>OY979769.1:30285962-40285962 GCA_963855975.1 Andrena chrysosceles | reverse complement strand
ACCGAATCTATCGTAGCTACCGTATTTCAATATGTTTTAGCCGGTCTTAACGGACTCTGCATGTTGTTTTCTCTCTGGATAGGACACAAAATGGCGGATGCGCATACTCACCTCTTTAGTGCTCTAACAGCATCTGCAAGAGGTGAAACATTGAATTTGATTTTTATATAAAATGTTGGGTAATGCGTTTTGTGCGTTAAAAGCGTCATTCTACGTAGCATCAACTATTTAACGGTATGCAAGATTTTAACCAAATTGGTAATTCTAACCTCGTGCAGTCCCTTTAATAACCTTATAAGTAATTTTGCGAATAATTGGCTTTTCCATGAAATATTTACAAGAAACTTTAAAATTAATGAATTGCAATAAGAATGGGCAGCCAGCATACAGATTTTCTTGTTTCTATCTCTGAAATTATACTCGGTGAGATTTCAAATGAATCAAGCTTGGAACACGGTAATTTCAGAGATTACAAGATATATCGTTGTAAGATATTTCTGGCCGAGACACAGGATTTTTAATGGGCATATGGGCGTAATTGTTGGTTACTGCCGCAGATTTACGTATTTAATTATCGAAGTTCTTACGTGAGAACGCGCGCAATACCCTTGGTCGTTACTTTGTTCGGGCACTTTAAAAACAAGACCATTAGAAATTTAAATGAACGCGAACGAATATGCTTAAGCATGATATTGAGAAAACGAAGATACGCAGCGACGAGATCCCACGCTAGCATTAATGAAAGGTCGAGAGAATATTATGCGGTAATTTTAAAATCTTAATAAATTCAATTCTTGTACTGTAATTTTCTGAAAATTCCACCTCTTAGGGCACTGAAAACGAAAGATTTGCAGAAAGATAGATTTCTGAGTTGAATACAGACGTCTGTGAATTAGACAGGGCACAGACCTTGAAATAATATTGCACTGTGCAGTAGCAAGTGTGCTGTATTTTACGTATATTCACAAGGTGATGGCAAGAAATTATTGGCAGATGATTTGCAGTACTTGAAATTTTTACAAATTGTTAGCTACCTCAACACTACATGAACTCCTGAACATATAATCTAAGCAGAAGAATTCAAGTATAATGTAAAAGTTAAAACAAATGTAGTTTTGTTAGAACTACGTAGCAATCGTATTTATAATGAGATCATTTCAGGAAAATCAGTTTTGTTATTAGAAGACGGTTCCACGAGAAAGAAGTAGGTCAAAAATACAGAACCGAGTACCTATACCCTCGCGAAATTACATTTCACTTCACGTGGATATCTTCAGATCTGGTTTAAATTGCATCTCGAGGTCGCGTCAGGCTCTTTCTGATCGAAATCATAATCAACCAGGGGCGGCCTAACAACCTAGCGAATACGAGTCCCCAGCGGAAGCGAGAAAGATTAGTTTTTGTTTTAGGTTATAAAGCTCTTGTCTTCTCCAGGCATTCGTCTTTTGTCTGAAACGTTCAAAGTCTGGGTCGTAATCGCAAATCCAGCGCACATAAAACAGATTCCAACCTATAAAATGCCCTTTCAGGAGCCAGCTAGATCGCCCATCGCTCAGGCGAGGGAACTGCTCCACTTCTCTCTGCTTCCCTCTTCCGTCTCTTTCTTCTGATACACGCATTTACATTTTCTTTCTTCGTGACTCTTTTTCGTTTCTTCTAACTGTATCTCTTATAGCATATAAAAATTGAAAACTTCATACCTGTTCTCACGATACGTTTTCATGGGAAGTAATATGACAGTCAAAGATTTTAACTTTCTGTAGATTACTAAAACCATGAAATTATGAAATAGAAATACATTTATAATAATTAGAATTACACTTAACACGATCAGCGACACCGTGAAATTTCAAATTTTCGATAGCAACAGTTGTATAAAATCCTTCCTTATTCCAGCAGCTTTTTTTCTCTACTTCAATTTCAATATTCGGTTGTAAAAGACGCCTGTTCGTTCCGTTACAGCTTCGCTTTCGATTAATATCTTGGATCACCAGTGCTGTATATGACACCGAACGGGTTAATCACTCTACAAACGGCTAATTAGAACTGTACAGAGTATAAATAGACACATACATAAATAAATATCATCATAAACAATACGACTACAATCTCTAAGTCACGACGCATCTCGCGACGGTCAGGGGAACTAAACAGAAATCGGCACACAAAATCGCTGGGGTAAAAGGTACAGAGTCGGAATACCTGTCTATTACACCGTGAACGTGGCATTTGAAACCGCAACGATTCTCGCGACTAACTTCATCAAAGCAGCCGCTGCTGATGATGCCTGGTGCACGCAAGAGCTTGAAGGTGCGGTCTCTGGGTTTTAACGATGACAACACCATAAAGAACCGAATTTACGAGTCGTCTGGCCACCGTTCGTTCTGGCTTTGTTCGGTTCCATAGACGATTGCCCTCTTAGCAGAGATGGGCAAAGATAACATGTAGATAACATCTAGATAAAAAGTACTTTACGTTTATCCGATATTCGGAGATCGGATAAGTTGATTCATTCGAAGGTCTTTCAACTTGGATTTTGAATAACGGTTCAACTTTTATCCTATCTTTATACTAGAAGGTCGAATAACCGGCGTGAGTCTTTGCGACCTGACCCGCGCGCGGTCCCCTACCGATAAGTTTCTACAGAATCTGAATTTATTTAGTCTTCATCGTATCAATATGAAAGTGACACCAATGGATTCCTGGCGTTCTCCCGATTAATTGGGCAAAAAATAATTTAAATCGGATTATTTTTAACGAAACGAGGTTTCAATTCTGCAAAAAGATTTCTCACGTAATATCCTTAATTATGGTCCGAATTATATCATTTTTGGGGCCATTTTCATCGGGAAGACATGAGGAATCGATTGGTAATACTTTCATCAATACTTGTCAAAAACATGAACATTTTATGCGGCCCGTCGGTTTTATTGCTGTCGACTGTCAACGGGCGGTCTACTGGGGCCCGAAGGTCCTCGCTTGCAGAGAGAAAGCAAAACAGTGGGGTGGGTACGTCTTTAAACGACAGTTTGCCAACAAATATTTATTGTTGGGCCTACAAGTATTATGGTTGGTTAAATAACAAAAAATTTACAACGATGATTAAATGTCGTCTTGCAAATGTCAGAAAATTTGCTACATCTAGAAACGTGTTATTATACCTATTGCAAGTTGTGATTTTTCTATTTTTCTTTATAAATACGTAATGAGGACGGCCTTGGGATAGCGAATTCCACCGACTTCGTTGTCAATTATTCCGGCACCGATTATTTATCATGCGCCGAACACTCGAGAGGATTTCACACTTTAACCGCCACTCTCGCGTGTGCGTGACGTCGGCATTTCAATGGTTAGCGTGCAGAAACCTAAGAGGATCCATCTAATTTTCGTATTTATTGTTGATAGGGCGTGTTTCGTTTCCAAGATACAGTTGTGAAGCTTTGATGAATATGTGAATAGGGAATTTGGAATAATGAGTAGCAGCTGCGAGTGCTCCGAACGAGTGGCAGATGAAGTGTTTCGAGAATTTTACTTAGGAGACACATCCTATACTTGTCCGTTAAAGTGAATTCAGGCGGCGCGGCGCGTGGCTCGGCGAGTCGGCTTAGGCTCGCCCAGGTTCGTGAGTCGGCGAGCCAGAGATGGGCAAAAAATTATTCCAAATAAAAATTTCATACACTAATTCTTATTTTAAATAATTTTTTCTCATCTCTGCCGCGAGCCATGAGCGTTCCCACGCGCCATCTCAGTTCACCTTTAAATTAATGACACAAAACTGAAAATGATAAAACAGTCAAGTCATTGACTGTGATCTCTTATCTCCTGTGAAGTTAGACATATTTAATCTTACTTGCCATGTTAAACACTAACAAAATCATACGTACATTATATTCTAAAATGCAATGGCCAATGTCTTGAGGAATCAATGGATAGTCAACAAGTGAGAAAGAAACCCACAAGTGGCATCAATTTTTTCCCAAAATACTCAGATTTACTTTACATTAAATCTTCAAGGCGCCATTTGCGTCGGTTTAACAGACGCGACGGCGCGGCGACGGTCCCAATTCAGCCGGGCTTCGACTTTGGGGAATCGTTGCATCATATTATCGGAAATGGAAGGCGGTAATCGCACGGGGAAGATCACGTCTTGGCCGCATCCGCTGTGAAGACGATGGATCATGTATGAAGGAACCTCGTTGGACAGTGGCCAAAGTTTAAGGCTTCAACAGCGATACTCCAACGAAAGATTCCGTGGAGAAATAGGATAGGTCAATCTCGTCTCGTTTATAGACGACATTGATGCTGTGTTTAAAGAGGGAAAAGAGTCAATAAATCTGCGGCCGTAAAGGATGTTGCCGCGTTGGCATTTTTCCGCCGTAAGAAAGCTAGGGGAATTGGAGTGGTTGACGAGTCGTGGCTTGAGGCTTGCAGAAACGTGAGGGTGGTTTCTTCGAATGGACAGAAACACACTCCCCTGTGAATTGTCAATTCCGTGCATTCTTCCCTCATTTTCTGTTTTGATTTTACTACGCGATTCTGCGGTACCTTTTGAACTTTCTGTCAGAGATTTTCATGAAATTGGAATATGATATAGACCACGCAAAATTGGGGGAGGTTTGAGTCAGCACTCGTTTCGAATTGGTTTAAAAAAGTTAGTTCGTCGAGGCCTTGCGACTTTTGCTCGTCTCCACGAACACTCTGTTCATAAATGGCTTGAAAAGAAGAGGCAACGGATTTTTGATTTCCCAATCGGTGACTGTAAGTGGGCTCGAAATCAAGATTTATCGGCCATATTCGTTTTAGGTCACGTCGTTCCCAGCCTGGGAGGTATCAGCGTGCCCCAACGGCGCGGCGCGGCGCTCGTAAAACCGTCTAAAGATGCGAGGACGACAGAAGGGTGGTGAAGGGTAGTGAACGAAAGCGGAAGATGATTAAAGGATTCGTGATGTTGCCTCGGTGTCCGGTTATAAATTCCACACACTTGTGCAATCAGAGTCGTTCGGCCATTTCGACGTTATCGGTTATTTACTACCGCGATTCTGTCCCGACATGTGTTGCGCTTACGCTTCGTTTGTCCCCCGCGGATTTTATTATTAACACGTCGATGTTTCCATCGTAAAAACCAAATTTGGCTTCATTTTATGGGACATAGAAAAAGAATCGCGTGGCAGGAGACCGGATCTCTGCGATACTTGGAGAAACGTTGAGGTATTATACTGACTTTTTGCAGACATTTCGCTTTGTGTAATTGAAATACAGAAATCACCAAGTTATAGTGTCTGACGTATCCCAATAGTCACAGGCTTTGGGGCGTTAAGTTCGATTCCTCTAATTCGGTAGGTTTCGCGATGATCAGCATGGAATGTGGGGTATAAATATACTACTCGTCAAAGTTAACAAAGAAGCTTCAGCGAACGTCCACAAGCATCCCGTTTCAGATTTGTCGATCACGTTCAGATTTTCAGGTTTGATAAGTACCCCAGCGACTTTCAAACCGCGCGCAAGTAGAAATGTCATGTGCCCCGTCAGACAACTCAGGCAAGATATAAGTCACAAGACCAGCGAGTGTGAAGCAGCAACCCTTGGCGCTTTTCTCCCCTTCACCACCCGACATCATCCAAGCCAGACTAACCATCAAGTATAAAGGAACTGCACAAAAGTCTCGATAAACCAACAAGACCCAGTTTCTCAAATACATCACGCGTTATTGGAGCGCGAAAACGTCACTCTCCAATTATCAGGTATCTCGAAAAATCCTTCTTCACTCCAGCCATTGAGTGTATAGTATGTATTCCCACTCGGAGTTCGATACGGTGACGGCGAGTTGCTCAGAAATCCACCACTGTTTATTACACCTGGCGTCGGTAACCACGGCAATCAGCGTTTGAGACGCGTCTTCCTCTGTCCACGTTGCCCCCCGGCCGGTGCATGCCGTCCGTCGGGATGAAGGAGGTCGACAGACCAGAAAGCAACGAGACTGGCCGATCGAGGTATTCACTCGAACTGGCAAGGGCACATGGTCGCGGGGAGAGGATTAGTTTTGTGTGCTGCAGCGTGGAGCAGCATCAATGTAATCAGACAGGTCGCTCAGAGCGGACTTAACGACGGTCGTAAACGCGGTTCGCTTTACGGCTCGCGGTATTTTTCCCCCTGCCCCTGTCCCTGCTTGCCCCGTGATCCCCCTGTTCCTATCGTGCTTCGCTTCTCTCCGCTTCGTTTTTCTTCTTCTGCCTCCTCCTCCTTTTCGTCTTCTTCTTCTTTTCGGTCTCCTTACCAAGCCAAGGCTTCCAAGTCGACATCGTTCGCTGGCAACCGTCATCGCGAAGTCGTAAGTGAGGTACACCCCGTCTCCTCTCCTAGCTTATTTTACTCCTGACGTAGTAAAACGGCGGAGTTTATGTGACAGACACCGGCGAAGTCGAAATCGTCTCTCGCGGCTCACGGTGCAAGCCACGAAGCCGCGAGGGAACCCGCGGGCTCCGTCTCTTTGTCGACGCTCGTAAACGCTTCAGACGTCCTCGAAGGGGAGGATCGACTCGAGAATCAAAAGGTCAGGGGGGACGTTGTCCATCGGGCTGGATCGAGGTTACCTGGATTGGTCGCGCGACGCGACGTTGTCGTTGATCGGCCAGCACTGTCCGGGCATTGTGCGCAGATTGTATTAGGCTGCGGGCGACGAGGTAAGTAGTCATTCGATAATCCCCGGTGCGCTGGACGGAACGAGACACACTCGCCTTTATGCGATAGGAGGATTATCAGATATTACATTTAAGGGGTAACACCACTCTAGGATCGATGTTTTTTTTTGCTTAAACCATACTTTAGAAAGGAAGGAGGAGACGAACATCGACCTAGATGGCCAAATGTATGGTGCAGACATCGCAGATTAAAGATAAACAAAAATTTAAAGGATTAAAATGTTCATAAAACTTTAAACGCGTTTTTCTCGAAACCACTTTTTTCAAACTGGGAGGACGAATTTCTCGAAAACTATAGCATGAATCGATTTGAAATTTTTACAGTAGCTTTACAACAATATTCTCTTTGGAAGTACGTAGCCGTTTTTTGATTGAATGTAAACTTTCTTTTTTATAACCAATTTAATGCTCATTTTTAGGGCAAAAAATCGATTTATTTCTTAACAACTGCACCACTTCCACAAAAATTGATTTAAAAAAAAACCCTACGTACTTCCAAATCCAATTGTATATAGATTATAAATTTTTTTTTATTTTTTGTTCCACGACTCGTACATGCCGAGAAATCCGTCCTCCCGTGGCGGTGTTTTCACAAAAGCTGTTTCCGACGACGGGCTCTGTCGTCGCCATTTTGTATGAAAATGACACTAAAAAAATTATTTTTCATACTTCAATATGTGTTAAATAAACCCTCTGAAAAGAAATTCTATTCCGTTTGTCACACTCCCAAAATAAATTGTCAAATTTAGGTATTTTTTTCTGCCTCTAGAGTGGTGTTACCCCTTAAGAAAGTTTTAAGGCAGCGTTTAATCAATTTCGCTTATTTATGTTGATGTGTATTGTATCTTTCGTTTCTGGATACTTTTTAGTATAGTATCCACTGTATGTGAAAGGGTTAGTTTTCCCGTAATCATTCTGTGTAATATTTTCAAATACACTGAGGGCCTTTGTGATAGATGAGCGATTTTTTGCTTACTGCTGCAGTTAATTGGTAAGACAATTTGGATTTAGGAAAACACACGCTTCAACGTGAATAATTCATTTCATCCTAGATACCACATATTTTTCTATTTTTACAAGGTTCAATAATGTCAATAAGTGTGCAATAGGAATTTAATCTTTATTATTGTGACAAATCGTTGTCACATATACATATGTGTAGATTCTCTGGGAAACACTCGAGAGTATTGTTTGAGGGTACTTTCAAAGCAAACGATGTTGAAAAGCCTAACCGATATAAAGGGGCATTTGTCAAAATATTACGCCGCTCAACAGCTTGATGTTGGCCAGTTTAATGAAAATATGTGAAATCAGGGAGAGCCCAGGCTAGAAAATGGAAAGCCGCGAGACTAACGTTGGCTCCGGCGAAGGATAATTTTATTGGTGGCATAAATCCTCTGCTATAATTTACACACGTGTTCTTAGCATTTACAGCTGCAAGTGTAAAGAATATCCTGTAAACACGTTAAGGGGGTGACCGCGTGGTATCTACTGCGATCGACAAGGCAGCTCACATATTTTACGAGTAAAAGTATGCGACAGTAAAGATCTAATCATTCTCCTTAACGTTACGAGATAACGCTTTGGCATGAACGTGTGGTTTTCCGAACGCAACTCGTAAAAACACGGTAAATTTATATCCCAATTCCTCGACGAATGCGCGCTATGTGAGAAACTATTTCCTGAGAAAGGACATGGTTGATCTTCTGTCCAACGTACGCACTCGAGTTAATAGTCCTTCCAGTTTTGTCAGATCGCTACGAATCTTCTGAATATTCAATGTTTTTATATCGAATGTGTATTCAAAAAAGACTCTCGTTTCAGTGAATGAAAAAAAAAGGATTAAATAATGAAGGAATAAAATTGTTTGTCAGAGGATTGACTGAAAATTCATTAAATTCGCTTTGGAAATCACAGAAATCTCGTTAGCAAGGTTAATCTCAAACTACTGTAGCTTACTTAGGACACATTTTCATAAAAGCTTACATTCAATATTCATGAAGATCGATGAATATAGGTAACAATGGTTGAAAACGACATTCGTGTCATTCCATACACAAGTATACTCTATAAATTGAATTATCACGCACCATCTTCCACTTTCCATTCACAAACACAAAGTAGAAACCTCCAATCTCAACCAACATTTGCAGCATTCACTTTCAGCACAGTGCACCAACGCCCTACAGATTCTCAAACTATTTAACAAACCAACACTTTCGACTCAATCTCTCATAAAGAATCAGCCTTCTCTCAATTACACCGAGATTACGCCAACAACAAGACCACCCCATAGAACAGTCATTACTCGAAGGTTCCGTTGAATTCAGCTGAAAGCAATTACATACAACGTAGGGGGAGAAATTGTACGAAAGTGGGTACAGTCGACCTTGATGGCGATCGTCGGCCCTATTTCCTAAGAATGGAGGCGCAATTCCCAAGACAAAGCAATAATTAACAGCAGCGAAATGCGTGAGTCCCAGACGCCGCGCCGGTTCTTCTTCATCCTCGCCTCCTCATCATCGTGTCTTCCACGCGTACACGTAGCGAAGAAACCGGCGCGGCGGGCGTTAAGCAGTGTAACAGGCGCGGCTCTCCCGGTAAAAGGAGTTTTACTACTTTCTAACCACAGTCGCGGGCTACAATTAAACCCCCATAAAACCTCGTCGTAACTTTTTTAAAAGCGGTCGACCGCTCTCCTCGCGCGCTTACCCGAGACCCCTTCGTTTGCCTGGCAAAAACCACGCCATACTGCATCCTTAATGAAGCCCCTAGACGTTGCGGGCACCGACGTCTTCCGGTCGGCCCCAAGCCGTGTCAAGCCCTGATACCAGAGCGCCTGTACAATTCGATAGAAACTAAAATTCGTGGGAACGCTTACATTCGAGGCCTTGTAGCCTTCTCGTCACTACTTGCTTCTTAGGCGAAGAAAGGCCCTTGAGATTTTAATTACGAACCTGATCGAAACGAATTTGAAAGAAGTATTTGCGTGCCTTTTAGTGACTGGCATCAGCTGCGATGTTCCTAGGGACGCGCTTGGGAAAGCGAACTGCAGTAGTAGGAAGTGGATAAGTGACGTAGAATGCTGATAGGAGAATTTTATTCTAGTCTTTCATTTTGAAAACGTTAGACTGATTTCTATTCGTTACAAGCTTTACAGCTACCATCGTCTTTGCAAATTCAATACATCTGATGTACCAATTGTGAAGCGTACAGTTGCGTCCCCAGTGGCTGGCCAAACCTATCAGACTTGCAATCTAAACAGAACAACTGCCAGACACGATCGGCCAGACACTTCCAACGGTATATACATATTTCGTAGTCCGCGTGAAACTTAATATCCCCAGGTACGGGTCACCATTGATCAACATCAAGAAACAAAGAAGCACGTAGCCCAAAGTGGCCGCGCGCAGTCAGCTCGCACGTGATGTACCAGCAGGGAGAATCGTGCCGCTCCACGACCCCCGGTCGCGGGATGAACCGACGGTCGGGGGACGGTCCTCAGCGTCGGTCGACGTTCCCGAAGTAGACACCACGGTGATTCCGGGGCGAGGGGGTGGCGGAGCAGGCGAAGGAGAAGGTTGAGGAAGGGACCTGACAAGCGGGCGTTGCAGGGCTTTAGCAGGGGACTGACGTTTACGGCTCGGAGCGGTCGACCTAGCGCCAGTAAAACTTGAGAAGAAATACAAGCGAAGTCCGCATCGACAGTTAAAGTCATACGCGCGAAAATAAAGCCGGGCTTCTATGAAATACGACATCTGTGGGCCACTTACCTCGTCCCGAGCTAAGCCGCCGCGGTCCACCCAGGATACCCAGCGTTCCGTTAATCAAAAGAACTCCGCCTCCCTACTGATTTCTCGAAAGAATGGCCACCCGCGTTTCGACGAATCTCCTGGATTTCGTTGAACGTTTGGATAGGGTATAACCGTTTGGCTCCCGGTGGCCTGCTGATAGAACGCGAGCTAGAATGTTGGCTGTAGGAGACATAAATCGGAAGGAATGTATGTGGCTTGGTTGATCGGTCGTTTCGGGCTTCTTTGTTTCGTTAGTCTGTGTTCAAGGTTGAGATGAAACGTGATGATAACTGGAGTTCTAGCTTTGGGAGACATTTTGGCACGCGAGTGGAAATTATTGTACTTTCTTTAGTGTGTTTTGTTGTAGGTATTTGATCTATTTTTTGGATACCCTATTCTTTTAAGTGAAATGGTACAGTGTACTGGATGTTTGTCACCTTGATTTTGTAATCTGATCTAACGCTGCGTAACGTGAAAAGCAAATTTGTTACATTTGGGACAATGCCAGATTCGGGCTACCAACAAGTCAATTCCATTCCGCTGTTCAATGTTCATAAGGTGGCCATCAACTGATAAATACCAAAAATGAAATGCTTCTATCCACCTTAAGATCCCCATGTAATGAAATTGGAAAAACTGTGAGAGTTAAACTGAAGCTCCATCGGCGAACGAAGACCTCCGTTTCCTAAAAGACGCATTAACATCACACCACAGGAAATAGACGACGTCGACTGTTTCAAGTCTAAACCTTCGCCCTGACTGACCAACCCTCACTCCCCGCGTTCGAAGGATAGGTATTATTTGAAGTATTCGCGGTGATTTTATGACCCCGTCCACCCCCAGCCCCTTTGACGATGGGAAACGCGAGCGGGATGAAAGTGAGAAGCTGCGAAGCACTTACCAGCGGGCGATAAACTTCCACCCACTCACGTCCGCAACCACCGCGAGCAGTTTCCATTTTAGCTACGTGCTTGGATGTGTCTTCCTCTCCTTAGACCTCGTTTACGACCTCTCGAGCACTCGTCTCGGAATCTGTCTAGATCATTCGTTGGACGAAAGTCCTCTGTCGAGGAGACGATCGACTAGCCGCACGTACGGAGCGCACAAATTCTCTCATTCTGCATCCTTTCTGGATCGAGGACCAAGGGATCTTTTCAAAGTGCGTGCATGTGTGCCCAAGGAATTCGCAAAAGCAATTGAGTTTTTCTCTCAAGTGGCAAAGAAGGAGGGAAGCGCCGCAACGTGGACGTCTGATTAGATGTCTTACAGTAGGATATCGCAACCGGTTGGCTTCCCTGTACAGTACACGCGATACGTGCTTCTTCCTGAATGACTGACTGCTGGAAGACAGGCATTAGTCGTTTGGAGAAAAAGTTCGACGGCTGTATTACCGATATAAAGTGTCGAGTATGGGTTTGAAACCGTTCTGCAGCAGCATGACGATTAGTTTCGAGTAACAGCTTCGAGGCTTTCTGACACGATACGCTCCTGTATGGTGGGTATTCTGTCAACGTGCGAGACATAATGGGAAGTCTTTCAATGTATATTACTCTGAGGAGTATTTTGCACTATTTTAAGAAAACCATCGACCAAGTAACGTTGCAATAGTGTGGTAGACTTAGTTTTACTGAGAAATGTGGTGGTGCGCTATTTTCGAAGAAGGAAGTCGACGTTGAATGGATTTACATCCAGGGACTTGCAGATTTGAAGTACTTATTGAAGTATTGGTAATTTATACTTTATTAGTGTTTCTATGTCAGCCTAGAGAAGCAGTTGTTTCTTAGTTTAACAACTAAGATCTTGCGTGGTTTCAAGGAAGATCCCATAACAAGCTAACCTACGTTTGGGAATCCTGTCGATGATGGATACACAGTCACAAGAAATGCAATATATGCAGGTGCTATTTCACGCGTCGAGAACAGGTTCGCTAAAATATCGAGAACCTAGGCAAACGGGAATAGGGAACGAGTGACGGAGATCCCATGGGTCCAAGAAAATTGCCTACTAGCATATAGTTATAAATCATAGTTTTATGTGACGGCACCTAGTCAATCAGGAAATGCTGCTTCGAAAGAATGGGAGATGAACTGCGAATCGATGCATCCTCGCATCATCACAGCATTCTCAACTCTTTATTTTTCCGCAAAGAATACGTCTTCCTCTGGGGGACTAGTTATTTCTTAACTCGTAGACATCGATCGAGCTTTTGCGACTTTGTAATTATGGTCTGCTTCGAGGTTAAGTCTCACTAGATGGCCGAGGTAGTTTCGTGTAGTACTTTTTACTTCAGATCGTGCGCTTCCTTTGGATTCACTGTAGCATCCTTTGAAGTTTTTCTTTTTATTCGTACATAGGTGAAAGCTAGTATATGACACTATGTGGTCATATTTAATGTCGTCTGTTCTTTCAAGGTGCAGCAGTAAGTAGTTATATAGTTTATTGTCAGCTGTGCCTTATGTTTATTAAGTACTTGTTTGAATTTGAGAATGAATTTGATCTTCAATTACTAATGCGTCTTGAACAATTCATTCCACACACTTGATTACATTTTATATACCTAAATTTACACTTTTTATTTGAAAATTACTACAAAACTACTTTATGCGTTTGATGGGGTGCGCTTGTAATTGCCTTAGATATATTAATTAATTCCTCATATAACTGAACATGCTCAGGTCTGCATGCCAGAACAATTATCGATAATTGCTCAGCTGGAAAACGAGATAAACCGGCGCAGGAACGACACTTGATGCATTTTAATCGAACTGCTCCTCGTAATTATATAATACCGTGTAAGGCCATGTTCAAAATACTTTTAACGTTTTCTTTGAAACAGCCACGCGCGCCTTCTTTTTACCAACAAGGCATTCTATATCAAATTCCTCCACAATCGAGTTCAACAACAATCTATTCTAACGAATCCTTGGATTATTTTCTGCGTGCTCCATAATAAAGTGAAAAAATATGATTCCATTTTGAGAAATGTCCATTTTGAGAATTGTGAATTTTGTGGCTTCTACTCTTTCGAAACCACAATTTCTTTTTAAAGGATCGACTTTGTGAGTATCGGGAAAAAAGAAATAAAACAAAATGGGAGTTCTGAAAGAAAGTTCAGGAGGAAAGAAGACTCCTTGTCACGCCGTGTGTTGGAAACAAGAAGGCGGAGACTTTCGCATCTCTGGAAAGTTGTATGAAAACGAGAAGAATCGTAAAACCGTGGTGCAAGCCGGTAGAACGAGACACGAAGAATAGGAGGGTACTATGTACGCCAGCGTGTATATCTCAGGAAGAATGATAATGATCCTGGCGATCCTCTCTCTAACTAGAAAATGGTGTCAAAGTAACAGTCGATTGTCCGGGCGATTCCCTTTATGAGCGCGAATGAAATTTCGCGTCTGCGAGTCAATGCGAGTTAAATATGTGTAACATTTGATGGGATCGTCTCGCGTAAGCGTTACGAGCCTCGTTACGACTCCCATTAACGGTCCATCTTTTACACCCCCGTTCCATTGCTCTCCATAACCCCCCATCTATCTCACCTCGCGATCCTAAATTATTAAACGATTTCCTCGGATTTATATCCAAATAATTCCTACATCCTCTCCATTGTCTCCCGAACCCTTTCTACAAGTCTGATTAACTCTTCTCAAAGAACTATCCAAGTTGAACGGCAGATTCTCGGCGAAACGTTTCCTTTTCTCTTTTATTAAACGTACCTATAAGAAATCATCAAATATTTATGATCGGTAGTAGTTTCTCATTAAATATCAGCTGGCGTTCATCCTTCTTTTCGCGCGATAACGAACTATTTTTAATTGGACTGCCCCGTTCTTTTCTTGGAGGGATTGTAAATTGTAAATCGGAAACCGTTAACCGGTATACCTCGGTTCGCGTTTCCATTTCGGCGCGTTTATGTGTGATCACGGATCGGTTTCGGGGATCACCGTTTAGTCACGGCCAGGGTATCGACGGGCACGAACGACGATTAAAAGAGCTCCCCTGAAGCGAGACTCGAAACGTCCAGGAAACCCTCTGCAGGTCTATCCCACGTAGATGCGGATTCGGTCATTATCGCCGCGAGACTGTCGAGACGTATGTCTACGAGGGCACGTTTTACGACGCGGCCGAGTTTTAGTGCCCAGCCGAGCTAGCTTTAGCTTCGCCAGGAGTTTCAGACATCCAAGGGGAGCGTACGAGGTCCAGGTTACCGACTTAACTAAAATCTTACATACAGCTGCTTCGTGTAACGTATAGTAATGCGTCAAATAGACGCCGGGTGCTCTGTTCGCAATTTCTGAAGGAGATCGGGCAAAAGAAAAGCCAAGACCAAGTCTTCCTAATCTTGTACGCGGATCTATGCGGAACAGCAAGATCGGTTTAAATAATAAATGACAGTAAGATAAATTATTTCTCTGATGTTATATCGAGAATATGTCTAGGGAATGAAGAAAGCAAAACTTTGACCCTTATTTTGTTGCAAGTATTTCAATTGTGTGATCTACGCGTTTGATATATTGCCACACATACTGCGCATTAAGCGTATGCAAAATTTGAAGCAAATCGATGACCTCATCCTCTCGCACCCCCTTGGGTACGTACAGTAGCGGACAAAAAAGTTACCACTTTTTCGACCCACCCTAATTCTATTACTTTTCAATATCAATTCAAAATTGTAGTATATGCCTAACATACATATTCTGAAAGAGAATTGAAAGCTCTATAAAATCCAGTTACAGTTGAATTTATTTAACTAACAATCAAAAAACCGCACATAACATTAAACAAGACAGCATACTTTTAAAGTCAACAAAATGTTACCACTTTTGAACATAAAAACATCTAATATTTTGTGGGGGGACATTTTGCTTTTAGGACAATCTAAAAAGTTGCTAAACGTGGTAACTTCTTTGTCGGCCCCAAAAATGTGTTACCCCCTTTAATATCATACAACACTTTTGCTTGTCAGTTAATTAAATTCAACTTTAACTGGATTTTATACATCTTTAAATTCTCCATCAGAATATGCATATTAAATATACCACAGTCCTAAATGTATGGTAAAAAAAATAACAAAAATAGAACAAATCAAAAAAGTGGTAACTTTTTTGTCCGCTAGTGTATGACGTATGGCCTTGTTATGAGGATATTATTAATTTAGTTACACGAGCTGTACCTACAGTCAAAAGTAATTATTATTCTGAGTAATTAGCTCATTCCACCACGATATGAAGACCCTATAACAGGCGACTAACAATAAGAAGCTACGCTTGCTGTTATGAAACCAATTAGGTACGCCTCTATTGTAACACGAGCATTCCAATCAAGCAACGCACAATCTCCAAGTAAATTCATCGTTCACTATCAGACCTACCATCCGCAACATCCACGCAATTGCAACCGCCTAAATTCACCAAGAAACGAATCAATATTCAATTTCACGCCCGCCTCGTCACGCTCCAAAATTCCGCCGAAATACCGCGCGAGTGGTCGTCTTGTTGGCCGTCCATCCGCGATGGTTCCACGGCCGAAATTAGAAGTGGAGAGAAGAAAAGGGGGCCATCGATCGAGTGGGCGAAATCGTCCGCAAGAATCATCGAAGGTAACGAAGAAGCGCGCGCCCGTGGAGAGGAATCGGCGCGTCTAGACTCTCGAAGACTCCTCGGCGGGGCAGAGGAAACCGCGTCTGGTCTTGGGTTAACGGGGGCGGATGGGTGCACGTATGAAAACTAAGTCTGGGTTTCATTTGACTGGCTTTACGAGGGAGACATAAAATGGATTTTACTGTCGGCTAGTTCGCCAGTTGTCGAGTTGGTAACATTGCTTTAGCGAGCATAATATAGCTCTCCCCCAACTCTCCCCTCCCCTTTCTCTATACCCGCACGTCAACGGGGGACGCGGTTTCCTTCGTAACCCTCTCGTCTTCCCGACGCCGACTTCCTCTTTCCCCTTTTCTTTTCCCTCGCCACTCGCCCGTTTTCTCTTTCCCCAACCCCCTTTCGCGTCAATCTGCGCCCCCGTGCCTTAACCCCGGCTTCGCGGCGCGACACCGTCCGCCCTGGACGCGGAAACTTTTCGCATGGGAAAACGTCTCGCTCCCCAGATTTAATATCCGCTGGATAAGCCGGCACGACGATCGTTAAGTTAACTTCGAATTCGTTTCCTGTGCCTGCATCGACAGCGCCCCCCGATTTAATGGGTGGCAGTGCCGATCGTTTCGGTCCCACGCAACCATTTAACGATTGCGTTTCAGTCGGCTTGTCTACTTGGTTTTTCTACTTCTTCCCATTTTGTAGGCGGTCATTTTTGTTTCTTTTCTTTAAAGTTAGAATGCCAGAGTGGTAGTTTAAGGTGACATTATCCTGGGAGGAACGACCCGTGTGCAGGTTTCTTGAATTTTTATGAAAAATCAGTTACCGTTGGAAGACATGGTAGGTTCTTTGTTATAGAGAGAGTTGTGGCTATATTGAAGAGCGCAGATATGTTTGTGGGACTATCTCAGGTTTTGATGGTGTAGGGTTAAATTATCTATTTAGAATTTGAATCGTTCGCTTGAGTTGTTTTAAGCTGGTGCTATCGGCCTGCTATGTGTCTGGGTGGAGACACAATTGTTTAAACTTGAAAAACTCATTAGTTACGTAGAACGTCGAGGACGTTATCCTCCAACATTTTCATTTGTAAGATGCAGTTTCTTGTAGGTACCTACAACAGTGAACCTTCCTTGGTAAAACCGACTATTGTTAAATGAATTAAGAATTAAGTTCATCCCATTGTGAAAGTTTTCACAGATTTATTAATTAAAGAATTCTAACGACTTCGTCTCCGAGTAATACCCTTCATATTGTACTTCGGTGACGTTTGAACAGTGCAACAGTGCAAATAATAGTCGATAGTAACCGAATGGGGAAGATGACGCAAAGCTCGGCGCAGATGGTGCCACTAGCGCAAGTTTTGTGGTTGTGCCCGAGTGCATATGTGTGAATTGTTTGCGCGCGAATTTTTCATTTATGTATCGTATAAATGGGAATGCGTGTTGGTGGCGTCACGGGTGGAAAAAAGTTGCAGTCATCTTCCTCATTGGAAGAGAATAACTATACATAGGGAACGAACGGGCAAAGTGAACGCTGCCGCAAAAATTTGCAGGCGATCGCACGAGTCCGTGAACTTCCCATCGTAGCTCCGAATGTATCACATCGGTAACCGCAGGCGAACCTTTTTTCTGATTTCAGATCGATTACCGACCAGTCGGTGAAATAAAGCGGCTGGAAGAACAGGTCGAATCCAAAGAGAAACGACGCCATGCAGGAAGCCAGAAGAGAAGAGGAGGACGATGATAACCTTGGAGAGAGGACCAGCCCTCCTCCAGCGTTCTTCCTTCCTCTTCGTCCTGGTCATCGTTCCCGGAATTCTCCCCAATCGGCAGTGCACCACTCCGGTGGCACGAAACGACGAACATTTTGCGATTAACCGGAACGTTATACTTCTCCGAATTAGCCTCGGGGCATGTTGGCCCGGTTCTCTCCGGCAATTCCCGAAGATGTTCGATCCCTCGAACAGTCAAGCGGAATCAAAGGGTGCGCGGAAGAGACTGTTTGCTGCTGCCGACTCTCCATGACCGAGGCTGTCTCGGTGAAAGTACCTCGGTCCCCGTCGCCCATGGGACAATCAACGAGGGACACGCTACTCCGATGTTCCCTTGCGGACGTCTCAATTCGGTCTACCGTTCGAGACACAATGGGGGGATCTAGCCGCCAAATAAATGGAGAAGTGTGCTCCTGGGGCCTCGTTCTTCCCCGCTCGCCGAGCAAACTTTAAAAAGGAAGAAGAAAAGAGAGAGAAATTCGTGAACGCTTTTGCGAGTGACTGGTTCGCGGGATGTCGAGGTTCATCGGTCAAAATACATTTGGAGGTTCAACTCTTACCTACGCGCACTTCGAGCCCCGGACCGAAAACCGTCACTTTCGCTCGCTTTCGTCTCTCTCCCCTTCGCATTTCCTGTCCGGGATTTATCTTTGATTCTGAGTAGACGCACGCCTCAGGTGGATAGAGTGCAACGTCCACGTCGAGACGAGAACGGGGTCAGGTGAGCAACCGTTGGCAGGTCACAAACCCCAAAAGGGGCGAGCGTCTTCTGCCGTTCGGTGCTGTGTCCAGCTGCCCGTGAATGCCCGTCGCTGGACGGCCGCGTCGACGATGAAGAAGCGTTGTCGCATGCATGATTGCGCACCGTGCTTCTTCGCTTAGGTACTTTGTAAATCGGCAAATCGCTCTCGTGGTTTCGCTCCCTCCTATAGAGAAATCGCGGTCACGAAGGGTGAGGCGTCGAACCGAGGGATTCATTTCGTGGCCGACGAAACGCGGTTCCACGGCGGTCGTGACTCCGCTCCTCGAAAGGAGGGCAAGAAACGTGTAATGCGGCATTCCGTCGATGACGATGATAATCTCGGCGCGCGTGACGTCGCGTAATGAATCGTCCAGTGATGTCGTTCGAGTGATGTCGGCCGCCACGACTGAAGCCAAAAGGGCGAGCCGGAGTCGCTGGCGCGGTGCAAATCAGCGCGTTATTGTCGTATTAACGAAACGATGAAATTCGGATGATTGAGAAACGGCCGAGGTTCACCGAGGAACTTGTTTTCGGCCGTCAAGTCGCGAGAGCAGTATGCCGATGCGTGGCCCGACCGAGGTGGACACATAGGGATTATCGCGGTCTACTTCTCGCGAGAGCTCGCCGTATCGGCGCTTGAATTCGATCAACGAATGGCGATTATTGGCGAATTAAGGCGATTACGCGGTCGGGTGAGCCGAGCCCTTTCGAATACAGCCAAACCGAAGCTGAAAACGGCTCAGTATTTTCAGGAGATACTTGACAGCCTCTTAATTCGAATGTGGGCATGCTGCTATCTTGTAGAATGCAGTCGGGTATGTACAGTTCTGCTGGCGGTTCTCGTTTTCGGGTTGATTTGGAAATATTTAGCTAACTCCGCTGGGATTTAAAGTGTTCCCAGTGTGTTCGATCCCGCTCAAATCCTTCGTAAGCATGTAACTGGTAACGGGAGGTGAGTATGTTCAGTGCTACGCAGAATTTTAAGCTTTGTTGGTGTAATTTTAATCAGTATAGGGTACACATCAACAGCATCATAACTAAGTGCTTGTGTTACTTAATAGTATAAACAAAATTATATAATACATGAAAAAGGACTCTCCATTCGCAGTCTGTTAAACGACTCGCCATTCAAGGCTTAATTACATGTACAACGATTGTTCAAAACTCTCTATAATTTCATCTGCAGGATCTCCTGTATCACCTCATCAGTGAACCAAAGAATACGCTTCTCCAGTTGAAAAGGAACATTCCTTTCGACAAATATCGTGGGTCACTAGTGATGCCCGTAGCGTGCAACATGTCAGCCACGTAACAACCACGACATCATTCGAACAAACACGTATTTTGATTAGAAACGTGTCTCGCCTTACACGTCCTAGCATCTTCTTTCGCGCGTCCCCATCAAAATAATGTTCGATAGAAGATCTGAACGTTGGCAGAAACTCGTGAAGCAACGATCGTCCATGCCCGCGCGCGCGCCATCACGGGATTAGCGGATGTGTCAGTTGCACGATACGATGCAATGAAATGCCCGCTCAAAAACTGGTCGTTCGATCTCGCGGCAAATTAATTTTCAAATAAGAACACCGCGGAGCTGTCTCCTGGATATGCTGTATCATTCTTACGTCCTTTTTTCCTCCCCCCCCTGCGTCCACTCCACCTCTCTTTTTCTGCTCCAACGGGAACTCCCCCTTGACCCCCTTGCGCCTCTCCTCTTTTCTCTTCCCTTCCACCACGCCGTTTTTTCGTCGTTTTTCGCAACGATGGAACGCGCTCCGTGTAACAATCTGATGCGAAGCTCAATTGCTTATTACCGTACCCCAGAAGCTTTAATCACTCGTCCCGTTTAAATGGATTTACGTTTCGGTAACGAGCATGGGCGCGTCGAATATTTATCGTTCGTACGGCCACGGCTTCCGGCACGCGGCGGTCCAATTTTCCATCTTTGGTGACGTAGCTCCGACCACGGAGCCACCGCGCGATGTGATAAATCACAGAGTGTTTCGTGCATGGAGGGTGCAAAGGCATCTAAAAATCGTGTAAAAATAAAAAACAGGAGAGATACACTTTCAAGTGAATTTCACATTCTTTCAAGAAAAGTGGTCAGGGTAATCATTTGGAGGTTGAGCGCGGGACTTTTAGTCTTTTTAGTCCAGCAGAAGTCTGGGATTGTTTTTATTCTGAGACTCAGTGACGTTAAATTACTTACGTATTTTCATGCGTGCATCTGTTTGAAAATGGGAATAGTATTAACAGCTGCAAATTTGTAAGGCGAAGGAAAGATTTGAATATACAAGGGAGAAGTTTCGTTAGATTAGAACCACTTAAATCTTTCGATTCTTCCACATATTCTGTTCCCATTGCATCTATAAACAAGTGACCTTATAGTCCTCGTTTATTAAGAATTACCTTGGAATCCACTATTCCAATAATCTCTCACAAAATCTCTTGTTTTACGGCATAAAAATATCGTGCCTGCACCTCAGAAACAAACTAATGTCGAAACTACGTTTACTGCATGTGTTACTTATTACTTAGTATTACTTGACGAAGGATATGTGGAGTTTAGATTATAACAAGTTTAGATTCTAATATAAAAGCTTACTCTGAGATGCACGTGACTGAACCTATGGGTCAAAATGGATCCTACATGCGACGCGGGATCAACCTATCCGCCATTAAAATTTAAGGATCAACCTTGTCTACCTAAATTGGAAACACCCAGATCATGTTTTTACTGCGTGAGAAGATGGTAAAGCGCGAGTTGATGACGGAAAGCATTAGGAAAAGCATTAGATTCAGAAGCTGGGGAAGATTCGCGATAGTCAGTCTTTCGAAAAAGAAAATTTATCGCGAATCTTCTACTGGTCATGTTTCATCTGCAGCGTGTAAATTGCGGGAGGAAAATAACGCGTCCCCAACTGTCATACCAGAGACCAGGACGACATGTTTCCTTGGTGGAGCCATGCGCAGTAAAAATGTCACGCTGGTTCCCAGACAAAAACGGGACCGCCCAGCGCAAAGAACTTTTTCATTCGAAGATGCTTTACGACGTTGGCAACAAACGTTTATCATTTCACGATGTTTTCGGTGAATGGCATAGTCAGCCCCCTTCGTCAGGAAGTTTCGTATTAGAATGTCGAGTCTGTTTCCGCGCGAGCTTGTAAAGACTTGGACGAGCTACGAGAGCGGAAAAGTATATTGTAACTGAATGTTTTAATCTAGATACTTTTCTAATACACTCTTTTGGAACATCGTTTCTGGGAAGTGACGCAAGGTGCTGTGATAGCTTTAAAATTTTATAAATAATTTAAAAGAATAACTATGAGCGGGCAGATAGGAATAGGAGATACAGTTCTTGTCAGTGGGGAGTAATGGTGATGATGATGATTATGTTAGACTAAAGTCACGTGTCTATTATTTGGCCCCAGCGTTTCGCGTGTCAGGTTGTGAAGGAGGACCCTGTATGGCGAAGTCTGAATTTTAGAACGTAGGTTATCGCGAAATTTGTAAAGGGGCATAAATCTCCCCGTTGATTTCCAAGAGAATTTCTGCCCGCAAGCGGGTCCAGTAATGACGACTCTGCGCCACAGGGTTCGCACGACCCTGCTATTTTGTCGCCCACGGGACCCCTTTGTGTTTAAGAAGCGTGTCAGGTGTTCCAGCGGCGCGCGATAATGTAGAATGCAAACGATCAACAAACGACCGGGACGTTAATGCCTCGCCTCTCGCTGTTTGTCGCCGATCGTTACGTAAACCGTCAATTTTAACAGGGAGCCATCGCCTTGGACGTGGTTGCAGATGGCGAGGGGCACAAGTATGACGAACGAAAGGTGTTCGTCGTTTGTTGAACGATTCGGCTGAGCGTGGTTTGTCACCGGATCCGGAAACGCGCGACAGACTGGCATTTCGGTTTACTTGAAAATTTCTGGTGAACTTTGACCGTAAGTTTGTTAGTACAGCACTTCTATATTTATTGCTTTGCATGGTATAAACGCCGCTGAAATTGAATGCGATTTTGGATTAAGTAGAATATCTTGAATATAAGAGTGAACGTTGTATATTGTGGCATGTTGAAGGGAAATGTGGTGGAAAAGGTTTCGAAGAGATTAAAAGGAATAGAGGAAATAAACTGCCTTTGGTCTGAAGAGAAATGTAAACGAATATTTTGGCAATATGAAGTCTATGTGTTGTTTTGTTTGAAACCTCTCTTGAAATAAAGTACCTACTGTAATTGAGAGAACGTTATGTGTAGATGTCTGTGAAGTAGAATAAGTGACTTAATATAATATAAAAAGAATTCATCCATTGTCTTGATGATTCATTGATGTGCAAAGCAACAAGTGTAAAAGTACTGCAATGTACAAGTATTAACGAATTTAACTATGTAATGTGATTTTGTGATAATGTTCATTCTTTCGTAGAGGCGGAAAATCTACATTTCTGTGAGAGACTTCGATATGCATTATGGTTAAGAGCAATGCCTTCACAGGAATTTAATTAATCATTAAGTAATAGAATTTCATTAACACGCGACAAGAGAAAAGTCGCGCAGAACGTGTTTCTCTTTCGTTTCGTCAAATAAAAAAGAATGTCCAGCTTTGTGAATACGTAATTTAATTAAAATTATTCAAGTCCATTAACACTTGTCTTCCACCATTTCTATGGTGTTCAGTTTCCACTTCTCTGCTCTTCTTCTAATTTCTCTTTAAGTCCATCGTACTTGGAGAACGTTCGGGGACGTTTCATTATCATAAAATCATTAAAAAAAAATATTGACTTAAAGATAAAAGTAACCGATGGTGTCACGAGAATGAATGCGAAATCGTGCAACGCAATTTTTGCTCGCATTCGATTTTTTCACCAATAGAACCGCTGTTAATACGACGATATTCATGGGCCTTCGTAATTGTCAGCGTAAATTATTATGCACCGTCGCAGCAAGACAGCGGTGTGTCTATTTTCCGGTATGAATTACATAGGTGTTCGCTGCGTGCCACCCATGGTCGTGCGTGCCCGTTTACGCGTCAAAACACGCGCATTATCGAGTGCCCCCGAGACGAAACTCGGTTCGTGGCTGTTTCCCTTTTTCTCACAGGAGCGATTAATGTGAATTTCTTTTGGCAACCAACGCTCCAGCACGCGATACATAAAAAATGCTACAATCCGCGCATGGTCACGAAACAGCCGTAAATTCAAATTCGTCTCGGCAGCTACCAGACATTTGCATAAGAATATATCCTGCTGACCTGGCAGATTGACTTATCGCCGCCATATGGGTGCTTTCCTTTTCCCTCGTTTCCTTTTAATCATTTTTATTTCTATTGTACTCTGTTGTGTTTAAGATGTATAGGTTGAAGGGGATCGGGTGGTCTCAACGCATTAAACGAAGAGCCGTCGATCTATGCCTGGGGATTCGAGCATAATTGAATTCCATGTTTGTAAAGTGTTAGCAAAGTGTGATAAATCCGACGACGTTATCTGCGACGAAAATGTTCCTAACGTCGTGCAGTAGTGTCAGGAAAATATTGTCGAATGTATGGATCCTTCGAGGAAGCCTTCGGTGAGGGAGATCGATCAATCAGAATTGTGTCTCACAAAGGCGATTTCACACGAGCCGCTGATCGAGTGACAGATCGATATTGGAATACCATACAAACTGTATTCCAAAGCCGCTGAATTAATTTCAAAGGATCATCATTTAGCGTGAAGGATAATTTTTTACTTCGATTTTTATGATTGAAATTATTGACAGATGTATAAAAAAAAATGAGTTTTAAAGATTCCTTCGACTTGTGATTCGGACATTGTCGTGTTCATTATTTAGCCCATCGATCTCCCTTCCGTTGGGCTAATGAGAAGGACATCAGCGATTCCACCGAAAGTAACGCTGCACGACGAAACAACGAGATGAACGAGGAGCAATGGCATGGGCCAAGAGTCATGTTATTTTTTTTATACAGCGCGTTCTCTCTGAGAGTATCCTTTCCTAACGGAACGAAAGTAATCGCGCCGCGTTAGGTATCTCCCACCGTTTAACGGTGGCCTATGATTAGTTGTATAAGGGTTGTGTAAATAAACTCTGCCTCTGTACATTCTTTGCTTATTGTAACACACGTAACCAGGGTGTGCAATTTAAATGGACCCGTGGGTATATCTTTGGAACTGTTGGTGGTATGGAAAAAAATTAAAAAAATAATTGAATGCTTCCGAGGGTGCTTAATTTGATGGCTATAGCTTCTCTCTGGATTGGGATGTAGGTGGAGGACATGCGAAGGTTAAGTTTCTTCTTTAATGGAACTGTGGAGCTTTTCAGTCAGTATACGAAATTATTGGAAATTTCTTCTAAATTAAATATCTCCTGAAAAATTATGCGGTGTTATTAGAATAAGGTAAACCGAGCTTTACATTTCTTCTCTACGTCTCCACCTACAAATAACCTTTCATGTCGCCAACGCCAACGATTTCGGAGATATTCGCGTGTATCGATTCAAATGGGACACCCTATATCTTCTATTATACAGTTTATACGCTTGCACGTTGCTGGCTATGAACGAGGAGAAGGTAACGATACCCTTTTTTCCTACGCCCCTCGTAAGATACTATGAGCGATGTGTAGATCTCATGAACACACGAGCGAGATCGCGAGGAGGTAGAAAAGGAACGATTGTCCTCTGTAAGGGTTAAGTCGATTCTTCAGTGTGCTGCGCCGTGAGACGTGTAAAGCTGTATTCCCACGTGTACAACACGCGGCGTAAAACTTTAATCACGTAGGTATAGGTGTATCAAGAATTAATGGGATTTGTATGAGTTACAGAAGGGTAAACGCTCTTTGAGAGGGTTGACTGCCAACTACCAACAGTGGTAATAATCAAACCTCAAATGTAATGATAGTCATGTCAATCGAGTTGATCGTTTGAAGTCAAGGGGATTGCGTCCATATCCCCACTTTCAGACACCTCGGTATATCCCTCGGTATATTCACAGAATTTATAACGAATGTTTAAGGCTTTATAATTCTATAACTTCTGAATCGAATAGTATTTTACTGGATTATATATATTTATCCATATTTCCAATTCACCTGGATATATTGAAATCGGGCACATATTTGATCCATTCGGTGGTTTGCCACTCCACAGAAGTATCTGTTTCAAGCTTCGCACATTGTGGAATTATTACTAAACTTTGCTTTAGGTTCTAATCAATCTAAGGATACCATAAAGTGCTAACGTATCCAATTACAGGAAAGTAAAAATTCCATCTTCTTTCCTCTGCTTCAACATCGAATCGAAGGATATGACTGTGTGATGAAAGTTTTCCATCATAAAAGCATGGCCACCAATAACTTAACAAATTCAGACCAATCAAGTATAGATGTTTATATCACTGTGCATAATAGGCTGTAATTTCCCCCTGTAATTTCACTCATCTAAACCTGTTACACGAATCCCACTTATCAACAACCGCAGTGGATTAAGACGTTCCCTCGTCTGCCATCGTCTCTCGATCATCAAAGATCAATCGCATTTGACACGTTCGCTACGATCTGCACATATTTGTTAACAAGGTAATTTTTAGTGACAGACGCCCATTCATATAATTTTACATTCGACGTTGAAATCGGTAAAATTATCTAGAGAGCGTCCAACACCAGAGCACCGCGTTGACGTCTCTGTTATAGCACTCCATTAAATGAGGCAACCAAAAATGTAGCATGATTAGTAACAATTTCCAAAATGCAGAATTGTAACGAACTTGTCAAGTGCTTTAAATACCCAAGCCGCGTGGTGCACACGGGTGAATGAGGCTTAGTGTTAACATTTGGATGTTGATATCGGGACATGAGCTTAATACACGTCTCCCCGTATATATTCCAATATTTAGAGAGGGGTATCGTAATTGTATCCGTGGTCGAACGAGCGCCGTTTGGCAATCATGCCGTGGTTCCTTCTCCGCCATCGCCTCTTTGTCGCGGATGTTTACGAGGACGTGCACGCGCGGGCGAGCATAACGAGGATTTTACAACGTCCATGTCCAGCGACAGTTCCGTTTTTACAGCTTGTAACGTCTCGCGTAAAAGCGTCCCGAACGACGCGACGGTCGAAACGCAGCCTCGGGGCAAAACGAGCGCGCCGCGGACACGAAAGGAAAGGAGGAACGAGGGTATGGGAGAGAGAAAGAACCATACGGGACCGTATTGTATTCGTTGGACGCCATTTATCTACAAGCGACGATCAATCCGACCGTTGCGATTATTTATTTGGCGACCAAGGAGCCAAATGTATCTCGAGGGCGAGAGAATCGAATACTGGATACGAGGCGTTTTTGTGGAATTCGGAAGTATGCACGTATTGTTGTTCGTGGACTTAGTGTATTTGGCGTACTTTTAACTGTTACATTGTAATGCATAAATAAATAATGATACACTGGCTGATGATCCTACTGCTCTTAATTCCCATTACTATGGAGTCGTGGTTAAGTTACGAAGTGCGAGTTCACCTCGTTATTGTGACCGAATGGTTGAACTTTTTAGTCTTAAGTGGAATCCATTCTGCGTGTACTTGAGCACAAACAAGCAGGCCTGGCCCATTCATATAGGAAAAATTAGGCAGCTGTCTAGGGCGTCGTAAAGCTCACAAGGAGCACAAAATGGTCATTTAAAGGGTCAAATAAATGTATTCTAAATAAAGGGCGCGATTTTGCAGTTTCGCAGTTTCGCCTGAGGTACAAAAAAGGCCCAAGCCGGGCCTGCACACAAGTCCACGTGTATCTAAAAAGAATTATACCTATATAATTCTGCGAACACAGTGGCTTGTACGTGTAACAAATATGCCCTATACATATTTCGGGGTTGCAGGTAAGAGGAACACGGAGTTATCCTGCGTGCGCGAGAACAGATGCCTTGTGTGGCCTTTTTCAGAAAATTACATCGACATTAAAATTTGTCCTGAAGTTCCGGAGCAAGAAGGTGGTTCATCCAAAATTCAATTGCTTCCTTAGAGACTGACTACTTGACCACTCATCTGTTCTCATGCGCGCGTGTTCCGAGTTAAAGGTAACTTTGTAAATGCCAGCAAGAATTTCTTCTAGTAAAATTATACAATAAACAATAACATTCGTATGTATGTGTGTACAAGCAAATTTAAGTTGAAATAAATTGCGAATAAAGTGCAGGTACAATTATCCGTGAATCAAGAACACGGAACATTTTGTTCATTGTTGCACTTCCCACTGAATAATTCGTTTAACTTATCATGCAGGTATGTAAGATTAAATTTCGCTGTACCTGATATACTTGGCGTGCAAAGAAGAGTTAAACTGAGATAATTTTCTATCAGAAACCTCTCCTACACATCCTGCAAACCTATACTTTTCTCCAAAGTATTAACTCGTTTGACTGAAAGCAGAAGTAATTTCAGAGGACGAATTAACTCGTAAGGTAAGGTGTTCGTGCCTCGCGTTCCCCACGTGAGCATGCCCCCCTAAGTTTCTAGTAAGTCGTCGCAGCGCGTTCTCCCAGGTTGAACAACATAATTCTCCCGTGAGTATCGATGTTACCAAAGGCCAGTTATTCCAGTTTCACAGGCGGAATCCGCAGACTCAAAGCTTCCCCGACTTGTGTTCCCCAAGCCAGAGGATCACACCCCTTATTAGAAGCAAACGTGGACATTCAGTGTTGTGGAAGGGTTTCGTGCACGCGATCGGCTCTTGTCGGTTCGTTTTCTCGAAAACAAAGGACCATTCCTCAAAGGACCGGGCCCCGCCTTTCGCGTGCACGAGGGTACAGATCGCGGTTCTCGACTCCCGGGGCCCCCTTGCGTGTGGCGATTTGTTTAAATGTAACAGAGAGGGCGAAACAAAAGATCCCCGGCGGCTAATAGCTACGTACAAAGTACATACCTAAAGCCTCGTTCACATTAGTCAAGTTTACTATCTTCAACAGACTTGAAGCAGTAAACTTGATTAATGTGAACCTGACATTCACTTGACTTGAAATATCCTTTTAAGTTTTAAGTGAAGTATTCGTTCACATTAGTCAAGTTTACTGACTTTAAGTCGCTTGAAGACAGTAAACTTGATAATGTGAACCTATCATTCACTTCACTTGAAATATCCTTTCAAGTTTCAAACGAAGTAGAGAGTGTTCCAACTTTTCTTGCCTTGAAATAATAGAACTTGAATAGTTTGAACGTACGTACAAGAGTCACGAAGGTAAGCTGACAGTCTATTGTTTTTAAAAATTTTCAAAAATTTATTCCTAATTTATAGTTGAAATTGTTTGTTAAAACAAAATTGATGACCAAGTGTTTAAGGTTGCTGGTGAGGTAATTATCAATAATTGTTTTACATGTACAGATTCTCCTGGAAATTATTCTTTGGATTTTTTTTATATATGAACAAGCCTTTTCGATATCAAAACTTGTACACCTACCCCAACATTTAAAGTTTCAGATATAAACAGTCTATTTTCACTTCAAATTTGAATTGAGACTCAAACACTATTTAAAATATTCTTACTTCATCTTCAAAGTCAGAATAAAATACTCTTCCACTTCAAAATAAAAAATCTACCTAAAAGGGACATTCAATACCCTCAGTAATTTTCGCATTCACCCTCAACCTCCATGTTCTTTCTCCCGCCGCGCGCGGCATGAGTACGCGAGCCTAAAGATGTGAGTCTGCCGCCGTTTTGCAGTAAAAAATCAAATCTCACCACGGCCCGACGTGTCTCTGCAAGAGAAACAAGAGTAGACAGAGAAAAAGACGCGTCGATAATGACGAGATACGAAAATAGAACAGATAGGAATCAATCGGGGATCACCGATCGAAGATTACAAATACGCAATGAGTAGCAGTTCGAACGGTTGCAGGATGGGCCTAAAAAACCGGTTCCACCTGATGATGGAGTACCTACTTTACAGCCGAGCCCGGTAGATTGTACTGCAGTTTTCTGGTTTCAATAACCCCGCCACAGATTTTTCGCTGTGGCTTTTTCAGACAGGCAGAGGGATTGGAGTCGAGGCTACTTCAATCACGGTGAGTATGCTCTTCCGTGTGACGAGTGTCTTCGTTACAAAAATCGAGCATTCGGAGGACGAGTCGAGGATCGGCGCCAAGATATCGGGCCTTGGCTAACGGATACGTATGCATACATACATATTCGACGATTCTTCTCGTGGAATCGTACATGCGAGTCGCTTCGTATTATCGCGTATTCGATTAACAGGAGGACGGACATCTAAACTCGGGATCGTAAAGTCCGCCCCGTTCCCCACCGCCGTCTAAGGAGGCGATTCGATTTTATTTGTCGATGTTCATTTACCGAGGGACCCGATTAGAGGGTGCAGTTTGTGTCTCGATTAACATTGATGCCGGCCACGGCCCCAAGCTTCGTAATCTTAATAAATTTCGCGACATTATATTTGGTCCGGTCGTAAAACGTGGAATGCAAACGAGGGCGGGTGGCGTTTAGTACGCAGGGGAAGCCGAATCGGGCAAACATTGTGATATTATTCGCCGGCCGATCGTAAAGTGCGGAATGTAAAAAAAAGACTTGTCCTCAAGTGACCTGAGAACATCGCCAAGAAGCTCCGGCGGGGCGTGTTCGCGGAGGGAACTGGGAATCGATGCTCCCGCACCTCGGGGGACACGATTTTACTTACGCTGAAAATGCTCGGCGCGACGGGTGCACGCGAGGCGACGCATCGCAGCTTCTCCGACCGAGCCGATGGTGAGAGAACTGTGGTTGCTTTTAATACAGTTCGGGAATGTATTTTTTACTGCGAGGTATAACATTATTAAGGGAGGTATCGGGTGAAATATTATATTATGTGCGATCAGAAAAGATGAAAGGCATGCTAAGACTTAGGAAAATGAACAGTTATGGATGCAAGATGTTGCGAGCGCTGTGAGAGGCGGAGAGACGCTTAGAAAATGAATCATTGTGTGCTAAAGCGATTGAAATGATACTTCCTAAATTTTATTTCAAGGTTTCATTAGTGGAGCATTCGTTATTCGCATTATTATATAGTATCGTTGTCTACAATCTAGTTTATTAGACGGTTCAAAAAAGTACTGTGTGGTCAAATGTTATTGCAAGAAATTCTTTTTTAGTCTCACAGTAACAACATTACTTGTAATTTTGATGAAAAAATGTACTCATTTTCCACGACGTATATCTATGATAAGCTAAATATTGCTTGCTGAAGAATAAAGTAATTTCCCTCCAACTTGCATTCTTCAATCTGCAATATTCTTGTATTTACTAAACGATGTTTCAAATTTTTGAGCTTTCGGATGCAAGCTGTATCCAAGCGCACTCTACATGGCTTTTATTTGAACAGAGAGTTAAAATCAGTCGATACAACTACACCCAATATTTGCCACTTGAATGTTTCATTGCAGCATCGACGAAGTATAGGATAGACCTATCACGCAATGTAATTTTGTGTCACACGCTCGGGGGGCTCGCAAGCCCCCTTACCATTTTCATGTCACACCCAACGTTATCGATTGAGTCTAAAATAAGATTGTAACGCTACGCGTGGCAGGAATTAAAATTCAACACGGGTAAAACTTAGATCATTTGAAACCCGCGATTTACAAATGATTCTGTTGGACTAACACTATAAAGATCGTTTTATAAACGTATTCCGTGCAATGACAGAGAAAAAAGGATCGCAACAAAACAAGAACACATACGCCTTTTAACCTTGCTGTTCTATTCGAGTTTATTTAACGCAAAAAAAAACGACGGAAATATATTACGTGTAATATTTCTATTTTACCCGTAGCAGAACGTATGCATAGAAACGATTCCAGCTTTGGTGAGTCACCTCTGTTTAGATGGCTCGGTCACGAGCCGCGATATATACGTCACTCGGCGTACAATACAGACCTATATCCCAACATTTCGGAAATACGTACGCGTGTATTACCTCGCGTCTCGCCGCGAGGCCTGTTCGTCTCCCCCCACCAAAGCCAATATTCGCCGAGGTACAGCGGCGGGCGCGGGGGTCATTCGCTCCGTGGTCTTCGTTCTGTTAAGACGTTTCGATAGCTGCGTACTTAAATGCTACGTGTACATTATCTGTCGTCACATAATTACTTCTAACCGGTATTAGTCTTCTTCTTTACTATCTATCGTCACTTGCTGCAACTATTAATACACTTTCGTCCCGAAATTGATTAAATATCGCGAGAAAACAGTTAGATGTTCGTCGCGTATTCCCTTCGTTGCTTCAACGATATTTCTGTGCATTTAGTGCACACATATCGCGTCAGGGTATTCAGTTACATCCCTTTTCAGGCATATTTCAAGCTTATTGTTTAATTGACGACACTTTCGTCCCGAAATTGATTAAACATCGCGAGAAAACCGTTAGATGTTCGTCGCGTATACCCTTCGTTGCTTCACCGATATTTCTGTGCATTTAATGCACACATATCGGGTCTCGGTATTCAGTTACATCCCTTTTCTGGTATATTTCAAGCTTATTTCTTGTTTAATTGCCTTACGAATGTTTTAATGCTTTTGTTTCAAACTTGTTGCATCGTTCGATTACAGACGTTGAGGCGAGAATCGAAAGCAAAGGGCAGGCGACGCCATTACACTTGACCGTTAATTTGAACGGTGCTTGGATGGCGTCTGGTCATTCCTTGGAAAAAGAAGGTGGCAATACGTGTGGTATACGTATTTTTCTCGTTATTTTATTGAATCATTGTTGGCTGTGAGGTTGATGGGTAACTTTGCAGTCGGTTAATATTAAGATCAAATGGGAAAAGATTGAATTATGATAAATTGAATAATTTTAATCAGATTTGTTTAAAAATTTTAAAATGGCGTCAGTACATGCTTACGAAATATTGGAATGATCGAATTCTATTGCATTTCGGTCGCGTTTACGTAGAATTCAATGATATTTCAATGATTTTTAAGAATATATCTTTATGAAGCTGTTGTAATTGCATTTACGTTCGGTTTTGGATGCAAGTTTTCTTCTTTATGTATAGAAATATCGAGGACATGCCATTTGAGCATGAATAATTAACGAATTTTGATTCTTGCCATGAGTTTTGGATATTTATAAAGACCGTGATTAATAATTTCAAGTATTATTCGAATAACACGAACGTGCTTACAACTTTAATGTCGAAAGCAACTACTATGATTCATTTAAATGGAATAATTATTTCTGAAGCAGTATATTCTGGATAATATCGTGTTACTGAAATGTAAAGCTGCTCCTATCGAGCGAGCATTCTTTATTTTCGCATCACACCTTGTATTCTAAATAACAAGGAGCAAAAGTCCCTTGGCTGGTTCCAAGAAAAACAATATTTCCTCGCGACAAATACTCGATGAAACCACACCTACCTCCACTCTCCTATCCTACTTATTTTTCAGAGATTGTGACTGCGCGCAATGTGGCCAAATAGAGTCAGTGTTTATGACGTACAAAGTTTTTCATTTTGAAGAGCACAGTTGCTCATAGTAGATTGTCGTTAACAATTTGGGGATACGCGAGGGTAGAGTCAGTGTTTTCTACGCAATTAATATTCTTTCTCGAGCGTCACGGCTCTGACTTTCCAATCGCGAGAATAGATTCAGGACTTTGTTCGCCAATTATGATCTTTGGGGCGCGTTGGTAGTCTATTATTTCTTTATTTTTTTTTACTTTTGAAAGCGAAACTCCTTATCGGAAATTAGAGTCAGGCATCAGCTGAAGAGGAGATTTATGCGCAGAATTTTAATAGAAAGATGTAAGTATCTATGTATTTCATTTAATTCCTTTAAAGTAGAGTTCATTCTTCCAAATTTTAGAGAGAAAAAATTTTAAAAAATTAATTTTTAGAATAGAATCACCAAGAAATGAAAAATTAACGAAACTTTTTATCACTTAGACATTTTAAGAAAAAAATTTTGTTAATTTTAATTTTTTTAATTTGTTTCTTAAAATGCCTAAATGTTAACAAATTTCGTTAGTTTTGAATTGTTTCGAGGTTCTTTATTAGAGTTGAAACAATCGTAACTTTAGAAAGAAATTATAATCGTGTTCTGTTCCTTCGTTACAGTTTGGGCGCAGTTGAGCAGCTTGATGACTTGTTAGCAGTTTGATGACTTCCTCTGAGCAGTAGCAGGGGTGTTGGCGCCTTCGTCACCGGGGCACAGCGAAATGTGAGTGCGCATGCATTATGGTTCCTCTGGTCACTCAATCATGTCGTAGGACGTTTGGTCCGAATCGACACGAGTGACTGGTTGTATACGTGCTTTGGCGAGCATAATGACCGCGGGCATGGTAACCATGCCTGTGAATTGTAACATTTTGTCTGTGTATGTATTTATTAGACGAGGGCTAGGGTCTTCTTGTACGCCGCGTCTTTTCAATAGAATCAAATTATAATTATAATTTCCAAGATAAACGGTTCCTAACACGAATGTTTATCATTGATCATACATTGATGTAGATATTTATTAAATAATGCACGCAAAGGTGCATAGCAATTCAGTAGGTATTGGTATGAATATCAATACAGCTGAATGCTAATTTTTATGTAGCGAAGAAGTCTGATAATTTCAGACTCCACAGCTACGATCATTTTTATTTAATACGTAGTGGAAAAATCGGATGCCCTCCGATTTCGTCATTGCGACGATTCTAATGACTTGAATTTCTTTTATTTTTCTGATATTACTTGTTCAAAAGTAACTTGATGTCTAAATGATGATAATAGACATAAAAGTGTAATTCCTTTCTTATAAAGGTCACTCGTTTGCGCACACAATTGAATAATTAATTTCCATGTGCAAGAAGACAATTGAGGGTGGGCAAATTTCAGATTCAAAGTAATTAGCATGAGAACATACTTCCTTGTTTTATGAAATTTACTTTGACGATGGAATAGCCCGTTGTAAATTCTTAAAGTTAATTCTTCATGATTTAGAATCTTTTTCTTAAATAATTCAATTTTAGAGTCCTTTTTCTCGCTAATTAAATGTCGAGTAGAGTCCTTTTTCTTGATTTAAAGTAGAGTCCTTTCTTATTTATCGAACTTTAAAGTATTCACAAGTTGAAAGTCGAGTCATTTTGCTTAATAATGTAATATGAAAGAATAATATCCTGCTAGACACTATAGAAACTAATCATATTTTCTAGTTGAGGATTTTCAGGATATCTTTCCGTACCCATTGCCTTTTAATTCATCCACGTGCCCATGCGCTACTTGGGTGAGTGAAGGCAATGGGGCACGATGACTTTCTTTACTAAATAATTACATGTCGGCGGCTGGCATTGCGTTAGTGTATCGTGCACGTCGCATTTTCCACCTGTGTGTTTGTGTGGTTAGGCGGTGGAATTAGCGGCGGTGAAAGATTTTCATCAGAGACCATGTTAACGAAACTATAACATTATATTATTATTCATTACAATAACGATACCAATGTATCATATTCCTTGTTGCACACGATGATCATTCTAGTAAATAATCTTGGAATATGAAACTTAATCAATCTCATATAATCAAATGAGAAAGTAATAAGGATTGATGTATGTACAATGTACATAATACGTACAAAGCACATTATCAAGTAATCCATTGTTTGAAATTGAAAATAATTAATTGCTATTTAAATCATATTTATACGCAATGGTCACTGCCTTTGTCAGCCGATTTCAGTGAAAACTGGTACGTAAAGTTAGAGTGTGATTGTAGCCAAGCTCGGGTGACGGAGCCGTCCCGGGACGGTCTCTCTAGTGTAGGCTTTTGCACCTGGGCGGCGATGCTTGAGAATCGTGGAGTGGGTTGGCTGATGATTGTGTTTGAGAGACTGTTTTGCCATTTTTAAATATAGGTGTTAGGTAGAATAGGTAACTTACCTTCTGGTACGAATGTGTGACTTAAATATAAGTAGGTAGGGCCGGGGCAGGTCATCGTATTCTCTGATCGCATGTTCCCCGCACGATGACCTGCTTTCAGGAAATTTGTGAGAAAAGTCGACGGCCAGACTAGCGCGAGTGGGGTATGCCCTCGCTTCTAGCCTCGCTATGTCGACTTTTTGACGCCAGTGGGACATTGCACATTGTCGCTGGCCGCGGTCGCGAAGGACGGGCTTGGGCACGCTATTAACTTTCAGAAGGGCGGACCGCCGAAGCAAGAAGTGGCCAAAGAGCCGAAGATAGCCCGGCCAACGAGGCCACATCATGCGGGCTACGAAGAATGATCCTGCATCCTCGGGTGCAGGGTCATTCTTCATAGGTATTACTTTGCCATTATGCTCGTCGGTAGTTGTAGTAGTAGTAGTAGTTTGGTTGGCGATAGGCTGACCCATCGATACCCCCCCCCCCTGAAATTGAGCACCCCGCGTTTTCAATTAGGGTTGCGAAAAAGATTACGGCGCTAGTTAGCGTTGCGACTAAATGTTGATGACGGTTTGAATTAGCGTTGCGATTAAATGTTGATGACGGTTTGAATTAGCGTTGCAAATCAAGTATTCCCCGCGTTTGGTTCCAGCATAGTGTTGCGAAAAAATATCGATCGTGGTTGCTTGTAGTGTTCCGAAAAAAGAGTCGCGATTGTTTTTGAGATTGTTGTAGTATTTTGAAATTTGAATTGGAGTTACTAGAGTTTGATTCATTGTATTACTTTTGATTCATGGTATTCTTTTTATTAGAGGGACATTCCACGCGAAATCGGACACTTTTCGGAGAAACATTTCGAATGTTGCTGGAATTCGAACATGTTGTAGTTTTTAATGATATTTAAACGTACCTCAAAGGATTTTTCAATATTTTGAAAAATGTCGATTTTGCAGCTGTTTGAAGGTACGTGCTAACTTTTTTCAGTAAATTATAGTTATGGAAGTAGTAAATGGATGGAGATGAGCTTTACGGTGCTTATAGAGAAGACATTGAAGTTTTAAGAAAAAATTATTTCAGTTTAAAATATAAAAATTTGAACCATTTTTGTGCAATTATTTTAAACAAATGCAGTTTTTTTAACACCGGGCGCGATTTTAAAAATCCCCCCAAAAAGGATAATATAGTTCTATCCTTCCCCTTGATGGATAAATTTTCAAAAATATGGACATTTTAAAATTGGCCCCGTAAAAATTGTCGAAAGTTGGCGCTGCGTCAAATTGTACCGGCTCGACTGCTATAGGTATTTGTTATTCTTATACGGTGTTTTCGAATATGGTAAGTATTTGTAAAAAATTGAAGAAGGAAAACTTTTACTGCTTTTTATACACAACATAATACGGTAACTCAATTTTGGGTGTTCGCAATATTTTCCTTGAAACGAAGGTGACGCTCAGTTTTTTTAAATGGAATGCTATAAAATATTTAGCATTCCATTTAAAAAACTAAGGGTCTCCATTGTTTCAAGAAAAATATTGCGAACACCCAAAATTGAGTTACCGTATTACGTTGTGTATAAAAAGCAGTAAAAGTTTTCCATCTTCAGTTTTTCACAAATCCTTACCATATTCGAAAACACCGTATAAGAATAGCAGATATAGCCGTTTGGCCGCTGCGAATATCGCACGGCCCAGCCAGTCGAGCCGGAGCGATTTGACGCAACGTCAACTTTCGACAATTTTTACGGGGCCAATTTTAAAATGTCCATATTTTTGAAAATTTGTCCATCAGAGGAAGGATAGAACTATATTATCCTTTTTGGGGGGATTTTTAAAATCACGCCCGATGTTAAAAAACTGCATTTGATTAAAATAATTGCACAAAAATGGTACAAATTTTTATTTTTTTAAACTGAAATAATTTTCTCTTAAAACTTTAATGTCTTCTCTGTAAGCACTGTAAATCTCATCTCCATCCATTTACTACTTACATAGCTATAATTTATTGAGGAAAAGGTAGCCCTTACCTTACAGCTGTAAAATCGACATTTTTCAAATTTTTGAAAAATCCCTTGAGGTACGTTTAAATATCACTAAAGACTACAACATGTTCAAATTCCAGCAACATTCGAAATGTTACTCCGAAAAGTGTCCGATTTCGCGTGGAATGTCCATAGAGTTGCGATGCGACTGATCGCGTTTTTTTAATTACTCGTCCTAGTTTGATTCTTGATATTTTTTTGAGGTATTGTTGCGATGATGACTGATCGCGTTTGTAATTAGAGTTGCGACCCCCAGACCCCAATGCCCCGAAACTGTCCTGGGACATGTCTGGAGACATGTTCCTGGGAAAAAAGAGTCCCGAGCTGCTGGATTTGCAGCACAGGGGACTCTACACAGCCTTCAGGAAGGTTGCAACGAATTAAAGTTAGAGTTGCGTATTACAAGACACAGGTGCACTAAATTTTTATTAGTTTTGCGAAAAATGAAGCCACCCATCTGGTGGTTCTCGATAGATTTTTATATTTGTTAGAGTAGTATAGCTCCTTGGGAGCTTTTTCGTTTGCTATTTGGGATTTGTATTGAGTATAGTAGAATTTTCAGTAATGAAGCACCATCCGGGAATTTTGAAGTTGTTTGAGAAATTAGTGCTGCGAGTAGTCCAAAGTCCTAGTGACTGTGCTCGGGAGTTGATTTTAGTCTGTAATAAGTTAGCGTTGCGAAAGATAGAAACGGTCCACTCACGGGTTTCTTGCATTAATGAGTGGCCAATGATCAGCTGCCCTTCTGGCTACTGATCATATTTTTCAGCAGCCCTAAGTGGCTGCACCATCCTCCTTCTCCTATCACCGTCTACCCACCCTTGAATCGAGTGTTTGTCACTGGAAATATTGTTTTAAAAGTATATTCATATCTTGCAGACAAATGTTTTTTATTTTGTTTTAGAATATTTTTAAATTTCAAGTTCCAATTTTCATGGAATGGCATTTGAAAAATTTTATTTTGTGACTGAAAGAATGGCGATGAAAGGTGTAATTCATTATTTGTAATAGAAATCGCAGACTTCTGACACACCTCCATTCAATTCAAGTTCTAATTAGAGTCTTTGAAAAGTAGTAGTAGCTATTCCTCATTAGCGTTGCCGATTTTTGCATAGTAACTTCGTCAATCCTTGTATTTATTTTCAGATTGATAAGAAATGTAGTTTTTTATTTTTATAAATTTTCAACATTCCTTTGCATTGATCAAAATTCACCCGCGATTGTTGCTTAATTTGATGATATTGAAACGAAATTTGCACTGAAAAAGTAGGTAACTGCAATTCGGCACTTTATATTGATAGTAAATTTTCAATATTAACACGTGCTCGTTGTTGCTATTTTCTGTATGACAGTAACTTCAAATACTGTGCAGTAAAGTGCAATTATTCCAATTTTCAACATTTGCATAAATGTTTTTGCATAATTGTCGATACATCAACTTTGAAGATGCCAATTAATGAGGAATTAGAAGGAAATTATTGAGTTGATGTAACAAAGCACCCAATGTGCTTAATATTATGAATATTAATTGTTTCGGAATGAAATGTAATCATTACACATGAAATGTATCATTAGTAGCTTCTTTTTCACGAATTCCTAAAGTTTTGATTGCCTACTTTGTCTGCTGACACTGAAGCAGTATTTTTTAATCTCTTCCTTCTTTCATCTTAATACCAAATCGATATTCCATATTGAGTTTTGGCTTGTAGCTTCAAATATGATATTTCAATATTTGGGCAATAGTGATTCAATGAAAAGACTAGGGTAGATGCATCATTTGTGACCATTTTAAGGTATTGTACCAGTTTTGGCCACTTCTTAAAAAATTTAATATTTTTCCATTTAAGCAATACATATAACCTTATATTTCGGGCGGTATACTAAATAAAATATTTATGATGTGAAATTCTCCACAGAATAATGATCTGCAAGCAATTTAAAAATAAGATAATGATGCACATGGCCAAAAACAGTGCAATGGCCACAAACGTTACATCTAACCTATATCTGTTGAAATTACATTACTTAATCGAGATAGATTGTAGGTACTAATTCACTGAGAAAGTTTCTGTTACAGATATATTATGTGTGAAGATTATTTCAGAAATATGATTTCAGATTCATCATCCTTGAGAAACGAAATCTCAAAGAATTTTTACTAATAGATACTTTTGAGAATGTTTCAGGTAACATCGTGGGTCCATCGAGGGAAGTAAGAAACACATGACAATTTCAGATTTTTATTAGGCAGGTCATTATTTAAATTTAAGTAGATATGTACTTATATGATGAGGTAATGTGTTTAGTGGCCACATAGAATTAAGTAGTTTTTAAGGAAATAATTAAACACTGCAGTGTTTATAACTAAATATAACTAAACATAAGTAGCATATAACTAAATATAAGTAGCAATTATTAAATACGAGCGCTCGTATAGGTAGGAATTATTAGTATTTAAGTAAGTATAGCAAATATACACTGGCATATTTCCTAGTAATGAATAGGAAATAATAATTATTCACTAATTAGGAATGAAATAAAGAAAAAAGGGGAAAACTTTTTGCTAAATAATGATATATCATATAACATATCCTATAATAATGTATCATTATCACTGTTTTCCCTAATAGTTTCCCTCAAATTTGCCCCCCTTTTCTTTGTTTTATTCGCAATTAGTGAATAATTATCATGGTAGAAATATACCAGAAAGTTTTTAAAATTTGAAATGAAAGAAACAAAGAAATATTTTAAATTCAGCTTAGCTTTATCGCGGTAGCTTTTTACAGAAGGACTCCCTCTGATGCCCGCTTGTTGAGCGATCGAGGATCGTTTTGCAACCGGGCATCAGGGGGATCTATGGAAATGAAAATAAAATTTTGCATAAAAGGAGGGCGGATGGGCCGCGGTTAGGGCGGGTCTCCACTCGCAGCGCCTCCTCGTGGTGAGACCTGGGCAATCTGTATTATTTGAACTATAATTACTAATCGTATGACAAGTAACATTGTAATACAATTATTAATTATGTGACAAGTAATACGAGCCGATAGGCTGCGATCATCTATCTTCGTTAATCTATATTCCATCCGTCCAGATTCGATTCCAAATATTTCTTCTACAATTACATTTTATTTCTCCAATAATATTAAAGAAAAAAGACTCCAATAACAATCTTGGTGCCATATTTCCCAAACGGTTGCTCCTTTCTCAGTTACTACTTAGGCAACGCTTCGTGAAAAAAATTTCTAGATGAAAGGTATATTCCAGTGAAATGTTGTTAAACGGTTTTCTATTTAGTCCAGTAGTCGAACTAATTGGTGTAGGAATCGACAAATCAGGAAATAATACTGTAACATTCACAGATATTCACCGATCCGATCACTATCGCGGATAAAGTCGAACTGATAGCTCACACCTTTCGTCAATGTTGTCACATTGGTAGAGGTTGCCGTCAACCACAACTGTTTCCCATGCAAGTTGAAATTTCTCAATTTCTAATGACTCGAATGTAATAATTATTGTTAAGAGACAAGATTTGAAAGAACTCACACGAGAGAGTTTAACTTCAGAAATGTAACTTGTATTCGACACATTAAGCATCCCGTATGATTGTGAAATTAAACAATGCTCGATTTGCAGTTGCATCCATGCACCCTACGACACTCATGCATCATGCAACTTTCTGCGAGGCTTATAAGAACTAGATTTTGAGCGCTATAGGATTATCGAAGAGACATCCGCACGAGTCGTTGACAAACCGAGTCAAAGCGTAGCATAGCGAAAACCTATGTCAAACTCACACATTAAAGAAGTCACACGTGAACAAGCACGTAACGCACCTTTCAGCATTTCAACACATTTCAGAGTATTTGCTGAGTTGGACGCTGTTCATGAGCAGAGGCCGCTACATTCAGTCCTCGAGTTATGGGTCGGTAACACAGTTCGGGTGGTGACACAAAGTTCCATTAGGTGATAGGTCTATTCTATACCTCGTCTGTGGTGATAAATACATACTTACCATATCGATTCCCAAGTTCGACTCCTCTGAACGAGGAACTGCAGACGAGGACCGGTGGCGGAACGTTACCCGCCGCTGGTCAAACCAAATGCAGCAGAATGGCAATGGGCAACAGGCAACATAGCCCTTGAAGAAATGCAAACCGCAAAAAGTCCCTAGGAATCTCTCTGCTCCAACGATCCCGTAGAATTGACATTTATCGACGCGACATTGGTTGGCAAGGAGTTTCGAGCACTCGACCCCAGGTTCGCTTTGAGAAAATACTAGGCACACTCGAGTATTTTTCCGAGGGGGAATACCATCCCTGTTTTCCTTTCGAGGAAGGGTGGCAGAGGAGCTCGAAGGACCCCGAGGCCGCCGTCGGCGAAGATGCGAGGCGGTCTGGCGTGAAAACGAGTTCATTGGTTATATATTTGCCGGGTCGTCGGGGCGTTAAAGTGTTGAAATTTCATTAGGGGTCTAATGAAGCGGACCGCGTAAGGTCTCGCTGCCTCTCTCTTCGTCTCGCTAGCCGTCTCTGCCCCGGCCGGATGTTTGTTCGAGGGTGGATGGCCCTTAGAGATGCGTAAGCGAATTTACATGCTTCAGGGTGGTTCTTCTGTACGCCGTCACACGGAAAATCGGAGCTGCCGCGCTCTCCCCGTGGGGGGTTTTCAGCCGGGATCGTCCTTTTCGCCCCCGCCGCGCCGACTGCAAGCCGAGAAGGAGACCCTATTCATGTCCGTTTCATTTAACTTCGCGCCATTAACATATTCTCAAAATAACGATCTAAGATGTACTGCCGCTCTAATTACACTTTCACAAGTTTTCGTATTGAGCCTCACGCGCCGTTGCCCGTGTAAAAGGGTGTCGAGCGTGCGCGAAAACACGTCCAATGGGGTGACGTTCCTCCACGCTCCCTAGACGCACTCGGGGCGTCGATTTAGCGGACTTAGCGACCGTTCTAAGCGTATTCCACCCCCGAGGTGGTCGAGTCGTGTCGCGTCGCGTGCACTCTCTCACACCTGGAGCGAGGGTAAAAAATGGAAATTTAATTTCCGTCGAATTAACGCCACGTCGAATGAGCGCGGTGGAACTTAAGAATACCGCCGGCTACGGTGAATGGAAGAATACGGACTTCAACGCTAATGAACATTAATTGCTGCCGAGACCTGAATAAGATTGTAACACGATCGTAGCGAATAAACAGCATTCCCTTTTCGAGACTCGTCCCGCGAAACGTTGTCGAGGGTTTCCGTGGTTCCGCGGCTTCTACGTACCTACCTACTAACGATTCGTTCAGTTGTTCCACTCCGTGTGTCTGAAAAATCGCCATTTCCCTCGCGACGGATTTTTCAGTGTTCCATGCAGTTTTCAGCGGAGTGAATTAAAAAGATTAGCAGACAATGGAGCTCGGTTGTTGGAAAATTTTTAATTTTCCCGTACGCCCGATGTCGGAGGGCTAACGTTGCGAAGGGGACTACTACGTAGCTTGAAATTTATGGAAAAATGTAATTAAATACTTACCTTCGGAACCTAGTTATTTTTAAATAAGAGAAGATCGAACGTCGCGCAATAAATGAAATTGTGAAATTGCAAACTTTGACGGATTGTATTTTTTAAATAAATTCGAAACCTACAAAATGATGACTTAAGGTCCGCCTAATTTAACGCGGACTAAATCATATTCCAAATTCATTAAAATAGAGGGTACCAACAACGTTCAATTGGCCATGCGCCCCTTAAATAATTTAAAAAATACGAAGAGGAAGCAAGACTTGTAGATGCAACCTCTAGGAAATATTCAATTCAATTTAAAAAAACTACTAAATTCTTGTCTATACGAATGTCAAGAACTTTTCCATATCTCCTTATGTCCGAAAAAATTAACCAAACTTGTAGTTCCCCGTGAATGAAAATAAATACATGTCGAGTGTCTTAAGATTAAAGGAAGGTATAGTTGGGATTCGATGAAGGGCAACAGACATACCGCATGATGTATTTTTTTATTAAGTTTATTTTATATATCGACAACAACACGTCATACATTAGAAAACAGAAGGTTTCTTGAAGCAAACTCGAATGAAAAGTTTTGTGGAACAATCCGAGAGACACTATGTGAGTGTGCCGCGCCATCATCTATGGAGTCGTATATATATAATATTGCGTGTCCCTGTGTGTCGTAATATGTCCATGTGGATGTACGTTTTGGGGTGTCCGTGTCCCTGTGTATGTAATGTGTGTATGCATGTGATGTTACTTCCGAGTGTATGCAAACGCGTGTGTATGTATTGTATGTACTACGATACTCTTGTGTCTCCTCTTTCGTTTTCTTTCTTTCTCTCGTTCGCTCCCTTCTTCCTTACAATCTTTCTCTCCTCTCTTTTGCTCCACATCTTTCACTCTATCACTCTCTGTCGCCCTTTCTCGCCACTTTCTCTCTTATCCTCAGACATCCCGCGCGCCTCTCTCCCTCCGACCGATGTGAAACATTCCAACCCGCCCCGAGGGGTGTTCATTCCCCCCTCGATCTCCATGGATCTCCAAAACCCGACGGATCGCCAGGAGGGCGACTCGTCGCGCGGAGATTTTCGAAAAGCCCGCCGAGGGTTCGAGGCGGCGCGAAGTCGAACGGAACGCGACCGGGTCGGTCGCGTTCCGTTCGAATCGAGACGCTCGCCCCCTATCCATGATCACGCGTTCCCCTTCCACTCGCGTGCTTCTCCCCGCACGTTCTCTCTTGCATTCGCTCTGCCGTTCTCTCCGCGTTCCAGACGCTCCCACATGCGCTCCCACCTGACTCTCTTGTCGTGAATCGCCTCCGGAAATACGTCACGGTGAAGCCGTGGTCGTTAAAACGGGAAAATCAACAATACATGCTTGTGTCGCGTAATCTCTGGATTTCTTATCCATTCGTCTCGAGAAATCTCGCGGCGCTAGTCGCTCGAGACCGAACCGAAGAAGAAGAATAGAAATCAATGAAAATGGAACGCAGGCGTAAAGAGAATGGAAGGCAGTCGCGTGCTTCCGGCGAAAATGATAAAATCTTTTCGAGAGTAAACGAAAGCGATACACGCACGAAGGCGCCCTCCGCGATTCAGCCAGCCGCGCGGCGGAATTTCGCACGATTTCCGTTCTGCCATTTTTGGTGCCTCTATCTATCTATCTATCTATATATATAATATATTTATATATTTATATATATTATTTTGTTTCTTTTTTTTACTTCAAAAAGCGGCAGTGCATCGTCGTCGAATTCACTCTCGGGCTACGAGCAGGGAGGGCGATCGTTTTCGTTACCTTTATTAAAATTTTTCTCTCTTTTTTTTTGTTGTCTTCTTCTTCCTTCTGTATTTTCTCTTTGTTCACCTTCGTTTCGCGACGAGACAGCCTAAATGCACTCTCTGATTCTCTTTAAAATTTCTCAATTTCACACACTCACTTTCTCTCTGTCTCTCTCTCTTTCACTCTTTCACTCTTTTTCGCATCGTTTTCTCGTTTCCCTATCTCTCGTTCTCTCTTTCAATCTCTAGCTCCCGTTTCTCTTATCTTCTGTTTTGCGGTGCCGTGACACATCGTTAGGAACGTGCGAGGCTCTGGATCGGCGATGGCGCGCGCGACGGCGTGAAAGGGACGGGGGGCTGACGCGAATTTTGACTCCCGGTGCCGAAAGAGCCGTGCCTCTTAAACTAACCGTTCCCTCACCCCCTTCTATTTTCTGTTACGTTTGTTATCCCGTCATCGTTTTTCTATACAGCGCCAAAGATATACATACATACATACAATACATACATATATATGAGGAAAACTAGCCACGTGCCGCGGTGCCAGCGATGCGACCCCTCCGCGCCTCCTCTTGCAATAATTTATGTACAATTTTACAACCTACCACGCCGCCGACGATATAATTCTTCTTTTTTTTTATCCCCTTAATAGTTCGCCTTTAAATACACGAATAGGACCTAGACATCGTTAATTTTTTTATTTTCTTCATCATCATCATCTTTACATACTATACTAACGAAATCTAAACGTTCAATTTTCATTTTCACCACACTAGGAATAATAAATTTTGCCGTATCGTTAGTATACCTTTATAGAAATATGCTTACAAAAATAGAATTTCGCGAGGCGCCGAAAGCGCGTCGCTGCCGGGTGCGGGCGAGTTTATTTAGGAATTTTTCGTCACTTTTCAGCGTGTGTCCGTTTGACTTTTATTTTTCTCCCCCGTTTTGTTCTGTTTGTCTCGCGTCTCGTCTTATACATACATATACAATACAGCGTGTCCGAACGATACCGAAAGAATGTGTCTAAAAGCCCCCAACGGCGCGGCCCATCCCCCTTGTCATTTTGCGTTTGGCCGAAAACGTGTCGCCGCGCCGTTTCTACCGGAATATCTCGATCTCGTCCCAACCTCCAACGCCCCCCCGTCCAACTTTGCTCCCGCGGGATCGCGAATTTCTACCCTCGGTCCACCGTCGCGCCGATCGCCTCTCGTTCTGTCCTCGCGCAAGTAAATTTAGAGTGTGAATTTTCTCCTCTGCTAATCCTAGTCTCCTCACTCATCCCCTTCAACGGACTACAACCCTTTCGCGTTTCTTTCGTTCACGTTTTACCTACTTTCACGATAAATTCATTCTTCTTTCGTTCACCCTCGTTCGCTCTCACTTACCTCTCAATCTCCTTTCGTTTGTTTGTCTCTTCGCATTCACACCAGCCACCTCCCACACACACGGTCGTGCAATAAAATGTTCACCACCTTTAAACTCTCCAGTCAATCTCTCTCTTTCTCTCTGTTCGTTTTCCCTTTCCTCTTCCACCTTTTCTCCTTGTAGAGTTTTCCCAAGAACGTATATATATATATAGATGTGTCTCAAAATTGTGAACAACTGATTCGGTTCCCGCTGCCGTTTACAATGCACGTACAATGGTAACGATAATAACGACAATCAGAATACCATTAATCGCCGTAGTTAGTAATTAATCGTAATGACAATAACAATAATGGTTAATGGTAATCATAATGATAACGGTCACAATCGTCGCAGAGTTCTCCGTGCGTTCCATTCGTGGGGATGGATGAATGATAAGACGCGAATCGTTATTAAGGTGGAGGACAAATACACCGTTCCGCGGAACGGTCTCTCTCTCTCTCTCTTTTTTCATTTTCAGCAATAATGACAAGTGACGGGTGACTGACAGTCGTTAATCGCAATAATAATAGTAATCGTACCGATAATCGTTATAAAGATGCATTTTGTAATTCTTCATCTTCGTTATCGGTTTTTCTCTTTTGTTTTTCGTATGCACAATAACCTCTTTTGTATTTTTTGTCCTCTCTCTCTCGTTCTCTTTCTCTCTGTCGCTCTCTCTCTCTCTCCCTCTCTCTCTCTCTCGCTGTCACTCTCACCCTCGCACACGCACTCTCCCTTTCTTGCTCGTCTTTGTCTTTTTGTTTCATATTCTTTCCACCTCTTAAATCATCCACGTGCACAATCTCTCAAGCGCGCTCCTAAAACTTCAAGTTAACATCATCATTTAGACTCGTCATTACAATATTACATTATTAGATATTACATTATATCATAATACGCTAGCGTTTATTCGATAAATTTTACATACTTTGATACGCAGTATGATGGCTTCCAAAAAACGGTCATCGGCCAACCAAATTTTTCTTCACACATCAATACACCTACGCTCAGTAGTCGAAGTTAATTTGTACTTGTAGCCATATATTATAAATATTTTTTTTAGTAGTTTCCGGCCTCTATCATTTTTTTCTCTCTCTCTTTCTCTCCCTCTCTTTCTCTCTTCCCCGCCATTTTCGTCGCCTAAGTATTTCCTCCCATTTTCGTTTCTCGTCTTTTTAGTTTCTTTTCGCGCACAACTTCCTCCCGTCTCCCTTGTCCCGTTTCGGTCGCCAGTGTATTTTCGAGGCCCTACAATACATTTTTTTTGTCTTCCTTTTGATACGAATATTTAAATATTACTTTACCATCGCGTTTCTCCTCTCCGTTGCGCTAGCATTCTCTCGCTATTCTCTCTCTTCGTCTGACTTTCCCTAACACGCGCGCACGAAAACCTCCGTTCTCCGTCTTCCCATGCACTCATACACGCTCTCCGTCTCACTCTTACATTGCATCTTTGTCCTTTTCCGAAAAGTCTTTACAAAACACGACAGCGATGCGCCTTCGCTGTTCCTTCGTCGTCGCCAATCCCCTCGTCGCCTTTCCCCGCTCTTTCGTTAAGCTTAAACCCTTAAATAGTATCGAGATATCGTTGCCAAAAATATATAAAAAACCCATAATCGATTTTTCGAAATCGAAAGAAGCGTGCTCCAGTTCGAAATAGGCAAAGACGCCGAATCCCGTGATCTTGGAAACGATTTCTCTTTTCTCTCTAAAAAACCTTCATCTTTTTTGCTTCCCGTTGCTCTATAGTCGTCTCCATTCGTTTCGTCCTGTCTCTTTTAGTATCATTTTTCGTGTGTTTAGCCGAAACCGGTCGAAAATATATCTCTTCTCTTCTCAACATACATATGTTGGCTCCCCCTCTCTGTCAGGCGCATCTCGTTCGGGCGAGGGAGAAGAAGGAAACGCGGCACGGAGAAGGATATTTAGCTACAAAGAAAGGTCTTCGTAAGAGACAGGCCAGGTCGACCGATCCATTTCCCTCGGTTTCGCGTGGATATCCCTCTCCGTGCGGCTCGCATCCGGCGCCCATGAAATTTCGAGCTCGCATCGAGATCGAGGCGCGGTCACCGGGCGACCGAATCACCCCCAAGAATTTACAATAAAATTTTGTCCTTCTCTCACGACTCTCACTCAAGCGCATTTACTTCGTCTTAGAGGAGTCTTAACATACATTCTACATCTCAAGTGCACGTAATTCGCTTCTCACACAGGCTGCATGTCTCCGCGACGCCGACGAGTCGACCTCGATACTTGTCGTCCCTATACAATAGATCTTTCGGCTCTCTCACCTCTCATTCTGCCTTTGCCTCTCTCTTTTTTACAATAATTTCTTTAGAACATCCTAAAAACCACGAGAGGTTAAGGTAAAATTTGTATCTGTCCTCTTTCTTTTTCTCTTTATACACCTAAAGTAACTTGCACCCGTTTCGGACGGGGCCGCCGGTGACCGAGCCGCCAATCACGACACCGAGGGTCCAACCTCGATTTGGCATATTTTTTTCCTTTCCATCGCTACTACTCCCGTTCCCGCTCTTTCTCATTCTCTTGCTCTTTCCACGTACTATCATTCCTCGTCTCGCGCACACTTATAACTTATTGTTCTCGCACGTTCACTCATACCGATCGCCCATCTGACGCACACTCTGTCGCACCCTTTAAACTCTCTGACGTCTTCTCGTTCACACACGCCTTTCCTCGTTCTCGTTTGTATCGAATTTATCATTATTATTATTATCGTGATTCCTCGCTAAAAATCTGCCGCCCCAAATATGGTTATCTTTCCATTTCATTTGCTCGATTCATTTCGTTAAAGTTTTCTATTTCGTTCTCCATCTTTTTTGCTCGCCGCATCGAACGTCTCCTCATCGAAATGTCAAACCGCGACCTTACATTTTTCTCGCGTTCTCTTTTGTTCATCATAATGCTTATAAAAATGTACACTGACTACGCTTAAATTCCCGTCAATTGTTTACCGTTCGTTTCGTTTTTGTTTGCTCATTTTAAGATACAACAACATACTATACGTATATGGCTCTACAGATGTTCGCTTGCACTGCAACTCAAACGTGTGTCATGAATGTCTCTTGGCCCGTAAGTGGCGGCGCAGGCGGATCGGTCCGTCATCGATTTAGTTCGCGTCGTTTTAGGCCCACTCGTCTGCCGTTTCTTCTCGACCCGCGTTCTTCTCCGCCACCGTCACGATCAAGTAAGTAGAGTGTAGACGGACGCCACTGGCTCACGATCGATCTGCCCGCGGGCCGCGACCAACGGGCCCAGAGTGCGGATTTAGCGTTTATTATTATTAATTTTTTTATTTTCGAAAAATTAGGACCTTCCCGCGCGACCCGAGTCGCAGGGCCACTCGAGCGCCACGGGAATTCTTGTTTAGAAACTCCTACCCGCGTTATGCTTCTGTCGGGGTACCCGCAAGCAACACGTCCCCCTGCGATCGTTCTCGCTGATCGCAGATCGACGACGGATCTGGGTGTTGTCCACTCATCCTTTCTCGCTCACTTTCGTCCTTCGCTTTCCATTGGTTTTTCGGTTCGCCTTTTTGGACACGAGTTTTAATGAAGCTCGATGGGCATAACGGCCTAATGTGAAACACAGGATGTGAATTTCCACGGTGTTTAAAATGTACGGGTTCGTTCGCGAATTCGGTTGGCCAATTCATTTCGCCACCATCGTCGGCCTCTACTACCCATTTCTCTGGTCGATACGAGAGATGTCTCGATCCCCCGCGCGACTGTCTGGCCCCGACCGTTCAACGCGTCGAGCATCTTCTTCGGCCGCGGTCCGCGGGGACCGTCCAGTCGCATTGGGCATCGACCATCGACCTCCCGAGGCTCGTACACCGACCGATAATCCGCGTGGTTGCGAGCGGGCAGCCCCGGATCTCGTTTTTCTTTTGACCATGGCGTGGTTCGTTTTAAAACCCCCCGTGTTGTGGTACCAGGCGGTATTACTGTATACAAATATCATTAAGTTTTACATTACAATATATCGGTCATTTGTTTCCTTTCATCATCATCTTCTTCTTTCATTCGGTTAAAGTTTATGTGGCATGTATATACGCATTGTATTCACTGTGGGAAATGAGAACCAGTCTTATGGCGCCTGACTGTAGCGCAGGCATATTCTGTAACGTAAAAATATATACATCATCTGTGTGGTATGTATAGTGCTGCTCTGTAACTCAAGATTTTACATTCAGTTTATGCATTCATCGTTAATCCTGTACAAAAAACGTTTAGCTACGCTTGAGGCAGATTCAGCCCCCTGCGGCGAGGGCCGAGCCGCGGCCTGGTACCCTCGCTCTAATCGTCGCCGGGTGTCGTCGAGCCCGTTCGCGACGTTCACGAGATGGCACGTCACGAGGGAACGGCGCGGACGGTGTGTCCGTCAGCGAAGATTAAGAAGGGGCCGGGTTGGGTGACCGTGGCCCCGCTCTTGCGGTTTTCTTTATTTCTTTTTTTATTCATCCTCCGCGGTCGCGCGCAGGCGAGGGGCACGCGGCTCAGCCTCGGCGGGGCAAGAACGAAGCGGACCCGCGGGTAGGTCGGTTGGTTTATCATTACTGCATGTTTACGTTTCTTTTATTTTATCTGCTTACTTATTTTCTTCACAAACTGCACGGCAACTAGTGTTTCTGTTATCGTTTTTTTCATAATTTCTGTTTTTTTTTTATTCAGTTATTCCTGTTACGTCTGTCTATTACTGCTGGTATCTGTAGATGTGCGTGGCCGTATGCGCGTTGTGTATACTGCGTGTACGTGGCGTATCCCTTGTCACCTGTGTGTACCGCGCGTGGCTTTGTAATATGGTCCTGTGTGTGCGTGTCGATGTTATCTGTACGTCTCTCTCTTCCTGTGTGTGTGTGCGTGACCGTGTTCGGAGTTTAGTGTCGTTGCGTGTGTGGTTACCGGAATAATTACGAGTTTCGTCGCTGTGTCGATCAAAATAGTCGTGTGAGGATGGCGTAATCCGTGTAGTGTCCTACTTTTTTTTCTGTTGTTCTTTCTGTGTGTGACCAAACGTCTCCCGTACCTTATCGTCGTCGTATTATCATTAAATATCATTAGTATACTATATATAATATTATATCGAAAATAACGGATAATACAACACGTAGGGAATCGAGGGTTGCGGAGGCGTGGATATAGGGGTGAATGGGTACGGCATTAGTGTCTTCTTCTCTTCTCTCGGGGGTTAATTGGGTGGAGGTGTGGGGGGGGGGGGTTACAGAATGGAGAGGATGTCGAGGGACACTGGTTACGGGGAATCGAAAAGGGCGCTAGCTGCTAATATCAGCTGTGTTTTGTTGTTTCGGGGCGTTTCGCTCGTTCGCGCCCGCGATCGCTCGGCCAGGGGGGAGGGGGGGTGGCGAGGTCGGCGCGCGGCAACGCTCCCGATCCCGGTATCGCTCTCGATCCTCGGTCCCTCGACTGGGACCAGGAGCCGCGCTGGGTCACCGTGACCGGGACGCGGCGCGCGTCCGACCCGCGTTGCGACCGATGACGATCGAGACGCGCGAACGGCTCGAATGAGCGGCGGAGCTAAAGTTACATGGTCTCCCCACACGTGTGCGTATAATCGTAAAACGAAGTCTTTGTTTTCCACTCTTTAATTACGTCTGTCTACGGAAAAAACACTAATGGGTATATATCGTGACTGTTTTTACGTTTTTTTTTCCTCCTGCTTAACATCCGGCGGATCATTGTTTTATTACTGGCTGGGATATACTTGCACGGTACTTCTGCTCGGAGGATCACCGTGCAAGTGACGGGGGAGTTTGGTTGGGTTGGCTCGATGGGTAGGGGGGGAGGATCGAAAGGAAGCTGGGGAGGAATGTCGTTGAAGGGGGACACCCTAGGGGTTACGTTCTGCCGGTTACTTACGTCGAAGGAGACGGATAGATTGGTAATTAGGTCGGGACGATTATCGGTGGAACGGGGTTAAGTAATTGGTTGATCCAGTGAAGGGTGTAAAAGGGATACAGAATCAGGTGTCGGGGTGGGGGTTGTCAGGGGGGAACAGGATGGTGGATGAAGGCCAGGGGGGTGGGATCATTAAAACCGGGCGTTGGGTTACTTTTAATCGCTTGCTTATTAGAACTGGACTGGCTGATACAACTGGTAGAATACAAGTTTTTTTTTCATTCGTTTTACATACGGCTATTACTTCGATATACGGTAGGTAGTTAGTATGTAGTTGTCGACACACAATTCAATGGTTACTGGGCGTTTACTGTTTATACTGCTTTACTGCTTGTTTAATTGTTAATAATTAAGTAAGTTTAATTGTAGTTAGTTAGTTAGTTAGCTCTTACGTAGCTTCTCGTCGTTCATAGTTAATGTGGTTAAATTCTACGCTTGTATTTTGGGGCTTGTGGGACGGTGGGGTGTGGGTGGTGGGGGTCGGGTGTCAGGGTTCACGTCGGAGGGATTTCGGGGTGGGGCGACGCGCGCCGATCCATGGTGTCGACAAACGATCGCGCGGAGCGGCGCTATTCTCGCGCCGATCCGTGCTGCGGGCCCCCTCTCGCGGCTCCGTCGATCGGGGGTCGCGGGCGCGTTCGCGTGCCAACGGATCGGCCCGCGCGATCGGCGCGGGACTTACTTCGGGGGTAATATGACTTGGGGAGTGGGAGAGACCATAGTACACATATATATTATGTAAGTATACTTATCGCATAGTAATTGCATTTAATCAATATACGTGTGTGTTATCGGTGCATAGCAGCGTTCCGAACTCCTTGCATCAACCAAAATTGTATTTTCATGGGGCGTGGATGGATATATCTGCGAGCGTGCGTGTATGTGTGCGTGTCTGTTTCAGTCCCTGCGCACGGATGACCGTGTGTACGTGTGCGTGTGTGTGTGCGCGCGCGATCCCGCGTACGCGTGCGCCAGGGTGTCCCTTCGTTCACCAGAGACCGTGAGTGGCCCCAAGGAGACGCGTATTCGGACCTGCGTTCTCAGCGACGTCGATATCTCGTACAGATAGGTGTGCGGCGTAAGGTCCTTGGTCGTTGACGAAGAGGTCTTGGTCTCGGGGGCTGGCTTGTTAAGCGTACGCGCGCGGAACAAGGTGGAAAGCACCCCTCAGGGATATCAGTAACCGTGCCTGTAATCGCACCAAGACGGGGGGTCTCCCTTCTCGCACCCCATCGTTCTCGCGCGTATACTCGACAACATGACCCCGTAAACGATAAATCTACAGCTAGGGGAATATATAACGTCTTTTTGAACGTGGTCCCAGAATGCGAGTGTGCTGATCGTAGATCATTCGAAAGTGAAAAGGAATGGAATAGAAGTGTACGAAGGCCTCCCTCTAGGATGGTCCGAGATCGTATCACCGAGGCAGTCTACCTGAATCCCGAAACAATGATCCCTTTGGCCAAACGAACGCGATCCTCCATCTCGGAGTGTCATTAGGAAAGCAACGACCAAGACCGTTACACAGCGCAGCGCAACGTTCGCTGAGACACCAACGTCAGCCGAGACGCAAATCCCGCTGACGACTTCTTCGAGGCTCTTATTCGTGTACGGTGTGCCTGTTCCTGTAAATGTATGCTTCAGACCAGTGACGGATGAGAAAAACGGGCAGCAGGCGAGCATCAGTCTGGCTTTGGGTGGGCGTTCGGTCTATGTCGGGCCCCTTTGTATAATTTTAGTATTTTTTTCGTATAAAATCAACACTGAAGGCACATTCTATCGGACGAGTCGGCCCAGTGTGTGCTGTGAGTGAGATTGGGCGCGGGACCCGATTCCACGCGTCCACGTTGCCGCGGCAAGCCTGGCGATTCCTTTTCGTTTTCATCCTTTCTTTTCTTTTATCGCGGGCCCGAAGGGTGGCCTTATGCACCGCCCCCTCTAAACTAACGGGCTACCGCGCCTAATAAAATTATCTGGATATCCTCTCTGGGGTTCTCTGGAGAATCTGGGGCGAGAATCTCGGGGAGCGGGAGACAGGCTAGGGAGCAGGAATCGCGGGGCAAGGATAACCTTAATTTCCCATCCTTCTAAAGCGGAAATATCTGGCGGCAGCCGCGGCCGGGCCCCGCGCGAGAAACTGTTGATTCGTGTGGCGGTTATTTTGATCCGGTTGCCTTCCTCTATTGCGTCGGGTTTTGGGGGTCTGTTCACTTTTTTCGCTTTTCGTCGAAATGGCTATTTCAAAATTGAGAGCCGGCCCGACGCTCGCCTGACCTTGCCCAGGGGCGAACTCAAACTCTCTTCGGGGCACGTTCGTGCTCCGAGTCACATGCGGTACGGCCTAGGTCCGCGATTCAGCCGAAGACGACGCGTCGTCGAGAGGGTCGTAGCGATTTGTCGAAATGAAAACCGGTCGTCGGGCACGCCCGACTTCTTGACAGTTACCGAGGATCGACTGGCAGAAATAATGATCGTAACGGAACGAGTATGTACATTGAATCGATCATACGACTGGCAAATCATTGAGTTCCGTTTGCAAAACGCGAGAAACAAAGGATATTCTTCCTGCGGGTTTTAGACGGTTGGCACGATCGATCGGAGTATCAACGATGATCGCGAGGTGATCGGTGAAGAAGCGAAGCTGTTCTCCGCGCGATCCTCGGTGCAGAGTGATTGAAAAATTAAAGCCGGATGGAATCGTTTCGCGGCCCCGCGTCGATTATCGGGGAACCAGTGAATAGAGCTGATCGCCCGGCGTGGTCTTCGTCGAATAGCAGGGACAGGCCATTCTAACATGGACTTGGAGCTCAGGGATCATAACGAGAAGAGTCTGCGTGTTAATCTCGTGTTGCTCGAGCCTGTGGTGCGCTCGCGTGTGTTTACGTGTGTATTCCATCGTTCTCTGAACTTGGCAGAATTTCGTCGGAGAGGGAAACATTGCTCACTAGTGCGGAAGCACATAGAACCGACAGGAACCCTTCGATCGGTTTGGAATCGAGTTTACGTTACACCCGGTAACGTAAGGCACGGGACATCACCGTGATCAGGTATCGTTACCGCGACTCCGAGCGTCGTTCGTTCGCCACGGATCGATCGAGGGACGATCAATCGCCGAGAGACGTAGCGCTCGCGAGACGGTCCCACGTATAACCTAGCGCGGCTCATGGAGCTCCCTAACTTCAATTAATCCCCGAACTGTACGCGATCACCCTCTGATAACGGCAAAAATCTATATATAACATCTGGGTGGAGATCTCCGTGCGATGGCGGATTATTCCAAACGGTGATCAGGCGCCATCTACGCCTCCCCCGATCTTCCAGTTCCCCGCGAGCGCAACGCGCCGAGATCCAACGAAAAGACCGGCTGGATCCGATCGTCGGGATCGAGCCTCGTCCACCATATCTGCTCAACGAGTCAACAGTCGAAATAATCAATCGAGGTAAACAGCGGAAAGTAACTATTTTATCACATACATAACCGAGGCTCGCCACGACGTCAGCGCGCCACTTTCGTCGGGGAACGAAGAGAGGGCGCGCGATGATGCACCGTCAAAAGACTTACTAGCAATAAAACGTTGTCAATAAGAAAAAACACGTGGCCGCTCGATCGGCCGTGAAGCGACGACGAACGTGCCTGCGAATGTACAAAGAGTCGTGGCGACCGATCGGCGACTCGAGCGCCGCGATCGGCAACGCGAACGATTCCTTCTTTTGACACCAGAGGCGCTAGAGATCGTTCGCGCGGACCTAGAGGGCGCGCGAGTTGCGCGCCACGGTCGCCGTTGCACCAAGAAATTACTTGCTAGGGAAAAACGTAAACACAACAATATCGTATGATTTGGGGACGTCGATCGAAGAGAATCGCTCGTTACGAACTGAACGCTCGCAATTTCACCTGCCGAAATTTCGGCTCTCGTCGACGGACGTCGCGTGGCACACTTACAAAACAGAGGCAGAGGGCTCGGAGGAGTGTTCTTCTCTTTTCTCACGCGGAACTTGTCCTTTCTTTCATCTAGGCCTCGGTTCCATTCCTATTCTGCCCGCTAGTGGACGATACGTGATCGCGCTGGAGGACATCCGCCTCGTGTATTAATTCTACTAATTCGCGCTAGCTGCTTCGTTTCCGCTTCGCTTTCACTGTACGCCGAAAATTTACTAGAATGCCTTCCCGTTATCGCGCCAAAATGTTCTCGCGTTCTTCGATTCGATCGTTTCACTGTCGGGTGTCAATCTGTCGTTTCCACGTGGAATGTGCTCTGTTCGAAGGCTTATCGGGGAGAGGGTGCTGGACGCGACCCTCTCGATTCTATTGCTTGTCCGTGAACTATTTGCGTCGTCCTGTTCGATTCGAAACTTAAAACCAGTTGTCCTCGAGTAATGCTGCTTGATCGTGGATCCTCGCGTGGCTCGTGCCACGCGCGGTGGGTGAAAAAAACTAGGTGTCAGAACTGAAAGCCGGTTTGTAAAGAGCAAGAGCGCCTTCTGCGCATCCCTCCATGAAACATTCGCACCCTCAAACGTGATTAATTCGAAAATGGTTGAACCGTTTCTGGAACTGTCAAAGGGTTCGTGTGCCGTTTCTTTTCCGTCGACGACAATTTGGTAGCCGGGAGCCCTACCTTATGGGCGACAGGTAACTCCCCTTCTGTGGGGTCGTAAACGAAGGGGGGGATTAGATTCATCGTTAGCTCCCGAGTTTTTAGATTCCACGTTTTGTTTCCTTTTTGTTTTAATTTTTTCTCGTTCCTTTTGCTTTAGAAAAATTTCGCGGTTCAATTGGTTTCCATGGTAGTGTCCAATGGTACGTTTATTCCCGGGGTACAATGGGTACGAATCGGTCGACGATTGTTTCAAGTGATACGCGGTTTTCTTTCTTTCCTCTTTCTCTCCCTCTTTTGTCGTGATTTGCGTGGCGTTGGGACTGGGGGCGGGGAGGGGTGTGGGGGGTGGATAGGTGGTTTAGGTAACACGGGATGGGTGGAGAAGGTGGGGGGGTGGAGAGGGGGATGGACAGCAAGCAGGGTCGTACGGGGGTGTTCGTCGGGTAGCATAGAGTTCCAAACGCTCCGTGATCTACAGACATTCAATATTAAACAGATCAATCAACTATGTCGTCATATAATACCACTAGGATAGTTCATAATCGTAAGTTATATCAATAATATAATTATATCATTATGTATCATTAATGCTTGTATGTGTGTTGTTTGTGTGTTTTCTTGAGTGTCTATCTCGCGAGTGTATATCCCTTCCTTCTCTCTCTTCTCTTTTCCTCATCTTCTTCCTCCTATCTCGCTCTCGTTTTCACGCACCTTTCTCTCCCTCACTCACTCTCTATCTCTCTCTCTCTTTCTCTCGCTCTCTATCGCTTTCTCTCCTTCTATTTCTCTTCATTAATTACTTAAGTCTCAAGTTACAAGCTAGCGTATAAATGACGGGTAAGAAACGACCACCTCGACGAGAGGGAGTCCGACGATTGGTAGGACGCGATGCCCGACGTCGGGGAATGCTGAGGGCGTCGCGTTATCGGCCTTGCCTCGAGTCAGAAATAAAAGAAAAAGGAGTCGAACACTCGAACGAGGGAAGTCGAGCGCGATCGTGTCGTAGGAAAAAGAAAATATGAAAAATTATCCAACGTCACGCTCGATCGGCACCGCCCCTTACTTCTCGGGCGACCGATCTCTAGGCCGGACCGCTTCGTCTCGGTGGACAGTTTGTTAGCCGTCATATTTCACTTTCTCTCTTTCGCGCTTTCTTTCTACCACTCTCTCTCTTTCTTTCGCCCTTTCTTTCTCTCTCTCTCTCTCGCTTTTCGTCTCACTTTATCGTGGGCTGTCCTCGTTTCACCGTATTCTTTTTATACTATATATCATTATAATCGTATTATCGTTATAAGTTATTATTAGTCATTAATTACGTTTTAATTAATCGTTAGGTATAATTCAATTAATCAATACTCTTAACCTTTTTATCGTTTAATAATTATTGTTAGGTAGTTTATAGTTTTTTTTATTTAATTAATCCTTATTAGGTTTTCGATAACGCGTACGGATTATTATTATTAGTATTATCATTATTCTTTATCATTATTCATTCTCTTTCTTTTCTTGGAAGCAAGCCTTAATTCCTTGTCTTTTTGGGAAGGATTTTACCGAGGGGGTGGAAGGTGGTTGGTGGTAGTGGTGGTGGCGGCTCTCGTCTCTTATCCCGTTACAGCGGCGGTTACGAAGGAGGAGTGGGGGTGGAAGGGGGTCTGGGATGGGATCTCGGAGGGGACGCACCTGTTGTCCCGCGCGAAAATCTGCGAAAAATCAGAAAGTCGAATAGCGAATCTCCAACGATTCCGTGAATTTTCTTTTCGTTCCGTTTGTTTTTCTTCCATTTTGCTCGTTTTAATTTTTCATTCCTTTCGTGTTTTTTTTTATCTCTCCTCTTCCTTTCAGAAATCACTCATTCCGTTCTCAGCCTTTCTCTCACACCCTTTCTGTCTACCACCTCGCTCTCTATCCACCTATCAAAAACAGCTCTCCTTCCCGTACACACAATCGTTCTTCTCTCCTTTCCTGTGTTTCCAAATTTTTCACATTCTCTCTTTCTTCCCCTTACACGCACTCTCTCTCTCTCTCGCTCTCTCTTTCTCTTTCTTTCTTTCTAAAACACACATGCTCTGTGGTAGCATCGCGTCATTTCCCTACGCGATGCGAATTGCTCGGAACGCGACGCGTTTTCAACGAATTAGAAGCGTCAATGTATTATTATTCCTCGTTATAACATTATAGTTCCTGATCGACGGAGGATGAAGTGGAGGAGGAGAGGCATACCCCTCCTCGTCCAATCCGCGTCGTTCGACGCTTCTCCCCTGCCTTGTCGGTTCTCGAATCTGTCGTTTAGTATGCTTATTTCCTGTAAATCGTTTCCGGTGTATATGCGCTGCTTTCATTGTGAGAATTCGATCGTGTCGGTCGGCATCGGCCGTGTCACTGGCCGTGTGTCATTGTCCACGTGGCTCCACTCTTGGGCTCGATGATGATCCTGCTCCGCACAGGCGTCTCGTTCAGGCTGCCCGGCTTCGCGATCGCGGATCGATCGCCGGAAGTACGATGCTCTCTCGCCGCTTCGATTCGTAATGCTGTCCCGTCAGCGAGTCGTGAGACATACCTTACATATCTTTCTATCTGTGCATTTGCGTATTTACCTAGAATTCTATTGGGGGAGGTGTCTGTGCTTGAATGATCAAGATCGTTCCGCGGATCTTAATCCCTGTCTGTGCTAGATTCATCGATCGAACTTGTTGCCGCGCCTAATCCCGCGAAGAAGCTCGCCAGCGATATCCCAGAAAGCGACGGTCGCAAGAACTGTTGAGTGAAATTATAACTGTTAATAACCGTCCACCTCTGCTCCGCCTAACGAGAGACAGAGGCGACGGCGTTTGAGGTAGAAAAGTAAAACCGTGGCCGAGTCGCCTGTTGGTGCCCGTACTGTAAACGAACCTGCAGCTCCAAAGAGCCGAAGAATGCTCGTCCGATCAGGCGTCGATATTACTACGCTCGGAGAGGAGCAGTGCCTCGAAACGAAAACCTTGCGCCGATGTCTGCTCGGCGCGTCTGCCTGTAAACTATCGGTAAGAACTCTGCGCGGAACGCTGTCGAACTGAAACAAGTCCTCGATGAATCGTCCTGGTTAAGGTACCGGCGAAAATGTTAATCTTCCTTCCTATCATCGATCGGCGTCGGGGTACGCCGTTATTATCGCTCCTCCGAACGACGACTCCCCGTCCACGATTATCGACGAATCGGACGAACGAGCAACAATTGTCTCTGCGATTATTGCCTGGCTGAATTATTATATCTATCGGTGATATCGTTACTTATATGTACACTGAAGACTAATCGGAGAGTTACTCGGCCAGAGTTACTGGCTCTTCGTCTCTATTTCCGTCTCTCTCATCTCATTCCCTCTCCTCGTCCCCGTGTTCCTCTGTTGTTCGTCGGAACTCGGAAGGGAGATCCCGAGACGTTGCACGTTTCCGGGGCATTACGCCTCGCCGAGGCTGATCGCATTTTCCTACAACGTTCTCCATTGTCACGGCTGTCTGCTCGCGGGGGCGTTTCTGTGTCTGCTGTCTGTGTGGTCGAGCCGCGGTGCGTCGCTTTCCGCAGTCGTTGCTGCGCTATATTGTCTCTTGTGTCCAGTCGTCGGATCTTTCGAACGGGTACTGTTCGCTTCTAACTGTCGGATTGGACCTGGTCAGTTGGATCGTCGCGTGCTGATACTCAGAGGGCCTTGGGGCGGATTTCCATGGGGATTCTGTTTCAGGTTGCTACGTACGCGTGCGTACCTGTTCCGCATCCGTGACGAATTCGAAGCGTCGTTGACCGGAAGGCTGCCGAAACGATCGCTCCTTTGACAACTGTTGTTTTTCTCTGCCCATTGGCGATTTCTCGCGAACAAGTCGGGTGTGCGAGGCCCAATCGCGCGGATACTAGCAACGGGATCGGCTGAGAGGATTGGAAACGAACATGGGGGAATTCTTTGGATTTTTCTAAGTTTATCGTGAATGGCAATGACGTATGAATAGTTCGTCAGTTTTACGTATTCTACTTGGTAATAGTGAACATTTCGTAATTTCGAAGAATAACTCAGGATATCTTCTTCTATACCTTCTCAAGATACGTTTAGATAATGAAAGGGATGTATTTGTCAAGTGGCTCAGCCGTCCATCGATGCGCTGCATTATATTTCGCGAATGATCCTCACCCTCTTCGCCTGAGTCGTGAGTCGAGTCACTCCGTGATACATCGCACGTTCGGTAAAAAGAAACGGATGGCAAAGAATACCGCGGATCTACGCGACGAGATAATACGTGGTCGATCCCTCCTCGACACCTGAACTCGCCTCCTTTCGCTCGATACTCTCTTCGTCCTTACTCCTTGGTCTCCGTCCTCTACGGCAAGCTTTTCGATTTTCTCGGATTTTCGGCGAATTTTCCGCCGCCCCGGCCGCGGGAAACAGCGAGTTGACAGTCGAGCCCTGGCGTCTACGTTTCACACCGATTACTCCACGTCGCCCGTCCGCGTTCCCTGCCTGCCCACTTGCTGTCAACAAGCGTCCTCGTCGAATCCACCCGCTTTCTCCCGCCCGAAGACGAGCGTCCTTCGATTAATTCCGTGCGACCCGTCCACTCGCGTCCTCGCCTCAGCTTCTACTAAATGCAGGAAGTGTTTTTCTTCTTCGTCGTCGTTTACCTCTTCACAGACGCGAGAAAGGAAACGTCATCTCTGCCGTTACGCTTTCTCTCTCGCCTTGACGGATTGGCTGTTTTTCTTTTAACGTATGTGCGCATGGTATACCACTTGAGAATTTCTTCTGCTGCTCTTCGTTCTGGAGCGGACTAAGGGTTTGTTTTTTGGGGAGGGATGGTAGGTATGGATGGGTGATGGGCTTGGTGGGACAAATCGCGGGGGGATATTGCGGGAGCGGGGGCGCTCGGGCCGCGCGACCATCGACTGGCGACCTTCCAGCGATTCGAAAAACGGGGGTGGCGGATCAAGGGTGGGAGGTGAAGGGTTTTGAAAGACAGGCCCCGCGTCCAAGTCAGACACGGTCGCGGTGACTCCCGCGCACACTTTCGGTGCGACCCGCTTCCCTCGTCCAACATGGACGCGCACCGTAAGAATTTCGAATCCTGCCAGACGCGGCGGGAACTGAGAAGACTATTTTTCCATTCTCCATCTTCACTAAACGTCGCCATCCTCCTCTTCCCATCTCTTCCGTTCATCTTAGTTGCCCATTCCCCTAAATCGTTCGATGGTTCGGTGGTTTGCTGAATTAGCTGCGAGGTTTCGAAACTCCCCGCCGCCGGCGGATATAATTCTATATGTATACATATATTTATAATATATCATTTATACAATCTAGAGAAAGAGATTTGGGGCGGGGGACGTGGCAGAGGGTGTAGATAAGGGGGTTCGAAGCGGGAAAGGTCGCGCGTCATCTGTCGGCGTGCCTGGAAAAAGTATATACTAAGGCCGATTTTGGTTAAGAATACGCGTTCGCATTATCATCTTTTTTTTTCTCTTTCTCTCCCTCTCTTTCTCTCGCTCGCTCGCTCTCTTTCTCTCTCTCCCTATCTCTCTTTCGTCTTCCACTCTTTTGATCAACTTTTAATTTTAACATTAAGGCGCAACGTGATAAACTTGTACTTTTTTTCCTTGATGTGTCTTTTTAGATTCTGGCCGAAACTGCGTGTACGTGTGGCGGGTGTCCGTGTGTATATCTGTGCCCGGGTGTACATTGGCCCGTCCGACCATGTTGCGTATGTTGTGTGTGTCCCTCTACGTCCCGTGTGTCGTTGTACGCGTGTGTGTGGGGTGTGCTGCTAGGCGATTGATGGGACCCTCGCCTTGCCGAGCACTTAACTGTTGTGTGGTTCGCTGGCGAACGGAAACGACGCCGCGCGCCGTATGTCGCGCGCCCACGTTCCCGTCCGCCACTCGAGCTGAGTTTTATCCTTTTCTTTTTGGTGTCTGCCGAAAAATGGAATTTTTTTCGCTCTACGTCGCGAGGGGGAACGCCCGCGTCCCGTCCACCTTCGAGTTTCCCCGATCGGCGAAACGATCGGCGGACCTGCCCCCGCGCCACGTCTCTGTGTGTCGTCTTGTGCGCAACCTAGGACAGCAATGAATCGTATCCGAAACTTGTGTCGAAAGCGAACTGAGAAAAACGCCGGTAAAACGTACGAAAGGAATGTCCTCGTGTCGAAAGTGGTATAGTCGTTAAATATCGTAATGCGTGAAAAGTAGGCAGGTTGGCGGGCTGGGACAACCACTGCCTCCGTGGTGGGTTCAGGGGGTTACTGTGATCGAGCGAGGTCGGTGTGTGCACGACCTGCTTATCTATTGCGAGAAAACTGTTGCGGCGTGTCGAGCGACGCGATCTGGGGAATATTGTGTGTGCGAATTGAATGCCTGGCTTCCTGGACTTTCCGTGCTCGTCTATTGTAGAGATTCAGTTATCCCGCGATTGCGTCGCTCGAGGTTCATGAAACGTTCTGTGAACGGTGGGTTCTGGTGTCAGGATTTGTGGTGTATTGCGTAAATGGATGAAGGTGAACGGAGGCAGAGGTTCCGAGCCGAAAATGTACATGCTTGTGGAGGTTGCCCCGACTCGGCTGGAAGAATCGAGCCGACCAGGGCGCAGAAAAACAATTCCCACAATATTCTTAAAAGACGTTCCAGCTGACCGGCGCATATTGGCCGTCCATCTGTCGCCGACCCCGTGTCGCCTCGCGACGCCCCTTTGTCGGCTTTGCTCGGTGCACCTTTCGAAAAAAATATTTCCGCCCGAAACTTTGTTTCCCGCATTTAACGACGCGACAGTTTAATGACTAACATTTAGCTTTATCAAAGTATTGTCTGGCTTTGGCGTGATACTTTTTTAAACACTATATAAACTCCCGACGCTCTGTCCACGGGGCCGACAAAGATGGCCGACGCTATTGCGCCCAGGGTCGCGTCTCATTTTTTTTTCTTTTTATTTATTCTATAGCACCCCAATCAGCGGAGGGTCTGCGCTTCTATATTATCTCTGAGGACTTGATTGGACTCAACGCGGCGATCTAGCTCACATCCTCACACATCAACGTAGGTATTTTTTTTTTTATTATTTTGGTTGTTTTATTTTTGTCTGTTGAATGCTGCTTTACTGCTTGTCCTCGCTTCTTCGTTTACTAAATAAGTTATCTCTCTTTCTCTATCTTCTCATCGCTTCTTCTTCGCGGTTCTTTTTGTTTTTTTTTCCTTCGTCTCTCTTCCTCATCTTTGTATGTATCGTTAACCTTAATACACCTACGATTCCCTACACACGATAATACGTATTAACCTAACGCGACTTGCCGGCTGAGACGTATGCGCAAGTAAAACACACTCCAGGTATACACAGACATTTTTAACGTAAATCGCATTCTCATCATCACGTTGTGTGCTCTCCTCGGGGTACACGCACGTATGTATGTACATTCACCACCCCCCTACTTCCGGCTCCTCGACTCATTTAATGACGCAGGGATCGCAACGACAGAACAGAAGAATTCCCGGTTCACCTGTTGTCGCGAGATCGCTAGATGAGAGTGATGAAAATTGGGGGAGCAAATCAACGGCGGAGATGAAGGAAGAATTGCAACCAGACTGATCACCCAGATAAGATTCATTCTCCCCTATAAAATCTAACAGTGGATGAGAACGAAGGGATGGCATCGTGACTATCGGATACAGAGGAGACACGAGATCCATCTCTACTTATTAGACAGCAGAACGTTATTCTTCCCCTCGCGTGGATACCGATGGTAGAATTAATTGACGTCCAGCCGAGAAGTGCTCCTTCTTGCTTGAAAAGGACGAACGACAGACGAATCATCGTAAAATAGAAAATAGAGTGGTAGGAATACCAGGATCTCGTCAAGATTCACGCTTCTCCGCTAATCATTCGTTGCTCTCACACTCGGTGGCTGAAGGGTTGGATGGATAGCGACACCTTTTAATACCTGCCGTTCTTGGTGCTATGTGTGTATTGCCTGCCCCTTTACAATCGATTATATCCTCCTCGATAGCGCTACTGAGTCGGCCGACGGACCTTTAATGGGCCACTTAATCCCGTCCTCTCTCTATCCATTTCTTTAATTTTCCTTCTACTTCTCTGTTCCCGAAAACGGATCACTCTATCCCTCTCACAGTCTCTCACTTTCTATCACGCAAAACATATGATCGCACGTAACCGTCACGTATACAACACGCATATGTACTCGTATCATCGTTTTCTCTAGTGGACTCACACTCGCGAAAGAATTGCCAAAAGTATCGTGCACGAAAAGGGTGTGGGGTGGGGAGAAAATTCCTCGTTAACTTACACCTACAACTGGTCTAATAATTTCTCCTCTCTCTCTTACCTCTCGCCTCTTCCTCCTAATTTTCTCTCCTTTTTATCATTTACTAGCCTCGTCTCTTTACAATACATATATGCGGACCTCCCGGTAGGCAAGGAGGTCGGCGCTCTCTGTATAATTTTTTCACATTTTTTTTTCTTTTCAATTTTTCTTCAACGCACTCGCTCCGTCGTCACGTTCGCCCCGCGCACTCGCTCGATTTCACTTTCACCCTTGTCCCCTGTCGCTCGTCGCCTATCACTCCCATTCGCTCCGGTCGTCATTCATCCTCAACTAGGATCGGTTTGCGCCGAACGTCTTTCGCCCGTGGCTCCGAACTCAGTTCCGAAATCGCGATTCGCCTGGATTTCATCTCGGCCGTGACTTCTTCTCTGGATCTTCCCTTTTTTCCGCGGCCGCTGACACTTTCTCGAACACGTATTTTTGTGACTTTGACCTCTCATAGAGAATAAAGTGAGTTCAAAATTCTGTATTCATATATCAGATTATGTGTTTTGAATAGTATTTTCTTATACAAGTCAAATGTTTCAGATTATTATTCTCATACTTTGTTAAATAAACAGTCGGTTCTGTTTTCCTAGTAAGAGTGACGCATGAATGAATCTATCGAAAAACAAGTATAGAAGATTATTCGAGAATTACTTGTTCTGTTATCGCAAAGTTTAGAAATATACTGACGCATCACTCACGAAAAGACACGTCGTAACCAACGTTCCTCGCTACTACCCCAAAAAACTGCAAATTCCAATCTCCTTGAAGGATCGACATTAAATTCGAAAACTGTCATCCCCAAGGTGCCCCGCGTATGTCCGACAAAGTGCCAACATCCATACCGTCCCCGGACCAAGAGAAATCACCTGTTGAGATCGCGAGATTTCGTGGCTTCAACGACGGTCGCATCAAGGACACTTGGCTCCCTACACGCTTCTACACCATTCCCGATTTCGACGGTCTTTATCCTCTTGTAACCCCCGTTCCCAGCATCCCTGCCCAAACATCCAACCCCGACTCGAACGAGTCCTCGTGGTCGCGGCTGACGGACTTCGAGAGGTATACCGTTTCTTCGAGACACTTCCAACCCCTCGTGGATTGTCGGAGCTCGAGGAAACCATTCGTCCATCGACATCGCTGGATTCGAGACACCGGGACCTGGGATTAATCTTGGGATTATTCAGTGTTACGAGAGCTGGAGTATCGACAGCCTCTCGTTTCGTGGCCTGCAGAACGAAAGATTCGTTGGGAAGGTAGGGCGAGTCGACCCGGTGCAGGCCGTTTTACGTTGTTCAAGGGTAGTGCCGTTAGTGGTTTCTTTTTTTTCTAATTTCGAGGTAGTTGAACGGCGCTCGATGGGGTCGTGTCTGAACGAAAGGGGGTTTGTTCGTTTAAAGGCTGCCCGTCAAATGTTTCAGCTAGAAGGCGAAGCGATAGGAACTTTAATTTAGAATTTTTGCTACCTCTATTAACTTTTCTCATCACTCTCGCTCGCTCAATCGCTCGTTCACACACGCATTCTCTCTCTCTCTTTCTCCCTTTCTCCCAGCGGAATAGACCTCGAAAATGCTGCCAAAGATATTATACTTCAACTAATTCTCACGATCTTAGTCCCTTCATTTTGCGATATTACTGACTGAATAGTTTCTCACTCGCCTTTGAAACGAACAACCCCGGTCGAATGAAACTGAAGCATCTTCGCGGTGAACGTAATCTATCGTACGATTAATTTAAACCCATAAACGAAGGAAGTTAAATGATGATGGCGACGGAAACGAATGTTCGATTATAACATGGCGGCCTGCCCAGGGATCGAGTCTATGATCGAGGCAGGAGTAATCGACTGCCCCGTTTACTGTCACAGAAAACACAGAAAGGTGTCTCGAATATCGCGGTCGTGGACGAAGTTACATTCCAAGAATACCACTACACCTCGGAAAGCAAAGAATTAATTCGCCTACGTTTAATCGACGGGCCGGAGTAATCAACAGCTCCGTCGAGTTGCCTGCAACGCAATTATAACACACGAATCGATATTTAAGATACACGTTCGTTGATATGTCGACTGTCGGTGGATGAACGGCTGACCCCCCTCATCGTCACCGACGAATTTCCCAAAGGGTTCGTAAAATATACACGCACACGCGACACCTCTCGAAATCCTCGACCAGAGGGTTCCGCGTTCTCGTCTCCCCCTCCCACGCAAATGAATCTCTCTCCCGTCATTTAAAAGTGCTTTTAATCGCTCTCACCTAAAAATCCCCTAACCGAAACGTATTGTAGACTTAACGCGCTACGTGTACTACGAGATTATCACACAGAAAGTTTCTTTTTTTTTTATGCTCACTCGGTGTCAACAATCAGTAATTTACTTCTCCCCACTATTTCATCTCCTGCCCCCCGTTAATTTTCTTTCTCTATCTTCTTCCCTTTCTTTTTAATCTTCCCCTTAATATTCCTCGCATACGCACGCGCGCCGTCACGCATAAAAACATAGGCTTCCTCGGTCCGTTTTTTCCTTCTCATTTGCACGATCCCTCCCTTCCCTGCCTCGTCTCACAGTCACACAACGAATCCGCGGAATCACTCGAATTTCTTCCCCCTTTACCCGTCCTAGACTATAAAGTTCGAACGTCGCGTGCGCCCGAAAGACCGAAGCCCGCGAACGGTCTCCCTGTGGAGAAAACGGAAAACAGAAAACGTCTTATATATAATTTCTCATCTCTCTCTCTCTTTGTCGCTCCCCTGTCTCTGTACCGCGCGCGTCGCGACATTAATCGCCACGTTGTCCCCCGTAAACGCGTGCTTCGCCATAATAAATATACCCTAATTACGTCTCTAATAGTTTGAGGAATGATTATTTTCGATGAACATACTTCGAAGTATTTTCAGCCTCCGTTCACTATCTCTCCCACTCTCTCGCTCTCTATTCCCTTTCTCTCGCATTCACGCCCTCCAGCTTTCTCTCCGCTACTACTTTTTTTAAATTTTTTACTCGAATTTCCCCATACATTCCGTGTATCACTTATTCGTACGGTTTATTAATTCTCCTTCCCTCATTTTATCACGACGATTCTCGAACTCGATAGTAATAATCGTAATAATAATATATAATCATACAATAATAATTAGTTTATTAGTGTGTGTGTGTGTTCTGTTTACTTTTTTGCTTTTTTTTGTATCCCCCACCAGTCGAGTGGGTAAGTCCTCTCTCATCTTCCGTTTACTGCAGCGTGATACGACCTTCCGCTCGGTATTTCTTTTAGCATTATCGTTATTATTATTATTATTATTATTATTATTATTATTATTATTATTATTATTTGGTTTTAATTACCTTGAGTTAATCGTTTATATAATAATTAATAGCTTGCAAGTGTTAACGTTAAATACTATTACTTAATTCTGCTTACACGTGGGTTTCCTTAACTGTTACGCGTTTAGGTATGTACGTATGCTTATTATTCCCCGTTCTGTTGCCGTCTCTGTCAGCACACTCTTTCCGTTACCGTTATATTTCTCCCTCCTCTCTGCTCGGACAAAACAAAAATTGGAACGTCGTCGTCTCGTTTCGTCTACTATGCCGAACGTTCGCCGTGCCTCCCGCACGGTGAATGTCCATCCTAACGGCGAGTCGATCGGCCTTCGTTCGTTCACCCTTTTCTTTCGCGGTTCCATCGTCATCCACTTCCTCCGTTTCGTCTTCTTCGTCGTCGTCAAGGTACATACATCGTCGGCGCAGGAAATTATCCCTCTAGTTCCGTACAGTCTCATCCCCCTGCGCCCGTTCCTTCGGTCACCCTCCTCGCTCCCTCGTCGCGCAGCATGCCCCCCGTTTGAACATCCACGACCAGGAAAGACCGCGCGTTCTTCGATACAGGGCGCACGGTGCCCTCGTCTCGACCACCGAAACCTGGTCTCGGTCGTCGACACCGCGGCAGATCCGTTCGCCACTCGAGGTCGAGGAAAGGGTGCGGGACGCGAGGGCTTTCTCGGCTACGTTCGCTCTGGTCGGGGAGTCGAGCGCGTGTTCGCGATTCGTTACCGTGATCCGGGGCGGTTTCGTCCTCGTAGAACCTCGGTCGACGTAGAATGAAATCGAAAAGCCTCCACCACCGTTCTGCCTCGGGGATGTGCTCGGCTCTCCGACGAAATCGGCTTTTCTCAAGGCTAACGGCGTGGTTCTGCTCTGTGGCGCGCCTCCCTCGCGAAGACGCTCGCCGAGCGATGCAGGCGAGCCTCTTCTGTCTCTGCGATGAGAAGGACGACTCGGGATTTCGCGGAACTATCGTGCTCGAATCGATTCGTCCGCGTCGGGTCTCCACAAACTGTCGGTCAAATGTTTGGCGTGCTCCTGCTATCGGGTTCTGCTCCAGCTGCGCGATTCAATCGAGATTCGGTTCGGCTTGAGGTTGTACGGATCGGTGGCTATTGGTACTATTGTCGAGCGGTTTCCTTATTCACAAGCGATATCGCTGTGCTTCCGTCTGTTTGGTCGGCTCTTTTATGCTGCTCTGTTTCTGTGATTGGCTCTTCTTTGTCGCAAGTATGGCGGAGCAAGAGGGTGGCTGCTGTTCCGTGGTTCGTAATCGAATGTGAAATTGAGAGCTTTGCCTGTCTATCTTTGATGCTTGTGGAATTGAAGTTTGTGTAACGGGTTGCGAAGAGGATGCTTCGTTCTGAGAAAGATGTTGACGCGTGAAGTGGTTCGAAATCAGTTTAATCCACGAATGCGTTCGCGAGTGTCTTGCGTGAAATCAGAGAAAGTGTGTAGCTTGATTCGTTGATCCGAGCACGCATAATAAAGGACGTGTTTAACGGCACGTAATCTTCGAAAGTGTCAAACGAATTCGGCGAAAAATAATTTCATTATCCTATTTATACTAATTTCGTCCACCGTTTAAATAATTCATCAGTTACGCGCGTTCGTAACGATCAATTCACCTAACATTAATAAATCTAATTTCCGTCTAATTAAATGGTACTTTCATGTTTCTATCGATCTGTTGTTCCAAGTGCTCGATAAGGTAAATGTCCCCATTACCCTTTTATTTTCCTCGTATCGTTAAAGGTGGGAATTCGTATTTAATTCCTCTATTATTTAAGACGTTTTATTCAATATCCGAAAGCTCTCAATTAATTAATCAGAATGAAGAGGACGAAATCTATGTATATTTTTCGACAGAATTTTCGTATATAAAAATCACAAATGTCCCGTTTAATTTATCTCGCGTGTCAATAAAGACAGATGAATTTCCCAACACCAGCAATGGGGCCATTTACCTCAAACAAATCAGAAAGTAGCCAGAATTCTTTCCCCAGCAGCAGATTTCCGTGGGAAACGACAATCTGTGCCGATCGTTTCGCGCATTGGTAGATTAAATCTCCAACGAGATTAACTAACTAAATCATCCTCCTTACGAGCGGTGTTGTCACTGATTGTAGGTTGCGAAGTAACGTAGGAACTGAAACCGAATTGATTACGAGGAATCGGGCGGAAACGACCCCCTTACAGCCGGAAATCGCGATCTCGAATCGTCGAGGCTCGACGCGACCGCAGGTACTTTATAATATACTTATCATCGTTTTCGAAATTTCCTTCCCCTCTAGCTTCCCGCAACCCAATTTCTTCACCTTTCCCACTGCTCCTCCCCGTAAACGTTTTAGACCAAAATCTTAGGCCAGCGCCGAAGGAGATACTAATTTTAGGCCACTTCATTCTAGTCGTCTAAGAATCGAAATATACGAATTTTCCCACCCCCCAGATATATCGTTTTCTTTTTTGCCCCTTCCATTTGAACGAAACGCGGGGGCTCTCTGTTCGTGCCCATTCCGTCTCGATTCGATTCGAGGATCGCAGGTTTCCGGCCAACCAGCGGAAGTCGTCGCCCCGTTCCTCGCGAGGAGAGCTTCGTTCGCTCGGACACAAGAAGAAGGTAGGCCGGGTCGGCAGTCGATAGTTGGAAAACGTCTCAGCCCGAGACTTCTCGTTCCTTTTATTATTTTAATGCAATTTTTAAGTCAGGGAGTGGTGGACAGTTTGGGGGTTGGGAGTGAAGGTGGCTGGGGGCTCGATGAACACGAGAAACAGAAGGCAGAACGAAAAAAATGAAGGACAACCTCGGGTCCGATGTCTCGCTTTTATTTGTCGTAAATAATAAATAAAATAATAATCAATAAATCGATCGTTAAAATTAAAAAATAGTGACTCGTGACTAGGTTAAGACTCACCGCTTACAAAAAAACGTGTGTGTACGTGTGGTATAGTCGTGTGGGTATTACTCTTTTTTACTTTTCTCTTTGCTGTGTACACTGCATTATGCATGCTTAATAATAATAATAATAATAATAATAATAATAATAATAATACAATAACTAAATACAATGGTTAACTAAATGTCAGAACATAGACGAAACGTCGTTGAAGGGATTCGAGGGGATATATACGGGGTGAATTAACCCTTAAAAATAAAAGGGAAATAGAAACGCAAAGTACAGGGTGTGGGATAGGGCAGGGCAATCTAGAACAGGGAACAAGCGAGTTGCTCTCGCTCTCGCGACGCAAAAGGGACGTAGCTAAATAATATTTCGCGATCAACTGGAACCGAGTGACAACCAGCAATTACCACTGGACACCGATGATGATTCTTCAAATGAAATTGTCACATATCCACATTATATTCATAACATAACTAATAATAATAGTACTAATAATCGTAATAATAATGGTAATGATCATCGTAGCAATAATAATAATAGTTATAATAATAGTGCACGTAATAGCGAGAATAATAGTGGTAGTAACAGTGGTGAAAATAATATTGGCGGTAAAATTAGTTGGTTAAGTTACAAAGGACTCGCTACCACCCGAGATATACATATATATAAATATATATATATTCGTAATTGTAATTATTATACCGTCCGATTGAATTATCTACAAACCGTCTAGCGGGAAAGAAAGAAAAGAACTGCGGTAAGAACACATAGCCTGCCTCGGCACTGATTTCTCGCGACTTATCAGCGTTTGCTTCGTGTGCTTGTCACACCGTGTACGTGTACATGTATGTACGTGTGTGTGTGTGTGCTTGTGTAATGGGTGTAGGGTAGAAGAGGAATAAGGGGAGGCGTAGAGGCGTTTAACCCTCTGTAGCGCATCCTTCACGCAATTTAAATCGCGCCAACATCCGTCTTTCGTTCTCGTAAGTCTAATATATATACATATAATTTGATGCCAATTATATATATACATATACGTTTTTTTCTCTTTTCTTTTTAATAGAATCTACTCTGTTATATAGTTACGCACCGGCATCGCGATTTAATCATTAATTTTTTCTCTCCTTTAACGCGTGGATTTTTAATTTATCTTCTCGGCCCACCGTATCCCCCATTTTACCACAATAACGCTTAAGAAAAACAGCCGGCGCTGGCTCATTTCTAAATTATCGTTTACGCCCCCTTCCCTTTTTGTCGTCCCTGCTACTCGTACGCCCGTCGCTGCGACTAGCCTAACCTCGTTTAATATATCAATTAACCATTAATTAAAAAACATCTCTACGTAATGTTAGACGCGTAATATGATCGGTGCACCGTTATTTTTCGTTCGTTCGACGCAACGCGGTTCACTTATCTGTGCTCGTCTCCGTTCTCCGTTCTCCGTTTCGCCCCGCTCTCCCGTCGACGAGCGAATATCGAGTGAAGAAACAGAAGAAAAAAAGAACTCGCACAACGTACCGGGCGTTCATACACTTGGCGGGAAAGCACGCGTTCCGTCGATCACCGTGTCACGCTCGCCCGAGCGGTGAAATTCCAGAGCTTACCAGCCTCCCCTCCGCGTCACTCGAGGTGGGGAGGCGTTCTAGGAATCGTTTCTATCGAATTACCGTTCGATCGGGCCAAGCATCTTCGCGTACCGATCTCGAACCCGCCCGTTTCGACATTGCACGGTGCGATCATTGAAATAATTCTATGTACAACTTAAGAGAAAGGATCGAGATCCCGGTGGCGATGATTATCCATCGAACGATGCTTGCTTCCGCTCAAAGGGGAAAAAGAATCGTGTCGTGTGGTCTGTCAGGGGCTCCGATTCCCGTCGATTCGGGCACGAACCGCTCATCGCTGGGCTCGTTCGAAAACTAGAAGGCCCGCGCTCGAGACCGCGTCTCCGAGCGGGCGACGTTGCAGCGATATGATCGTGCATAGAAAAGGTGGCCGACGCGCCGCGCCGCGCCGGGGCGACGATCGGCGGGCTGCGGGGGGGTGCTGGGCCCGGCTCGAGCGAATACGAGGGGGAAAATAGGAAAAAGAAAAAGAAAGCCGACGAGGTACAGCGTGACGAATGCCGTGTGAAAACTGGCCATCGTTGTCATCCTCTGAGCGCGCGGAACGGCCCCGAACGGAGGCCAAGCGCGTTCGTTCCGGGCCGTTCCTGAAGATCCACCGAGAAGGGCTCCTCTTCTGCCTCTCAGCCGGAAGCTGCGGAGGATCCGTCCAGCGGATCTCTCGCTCCACCAACGGACAATAGTAGTTATTTTATCGGCTCCTCTAAAATATGGACAAAATGGTACCCGTACACCTCGCCTCTTTCCCCCTCGCTCGAACGATTAAAAACAGCCGGGCGCCGCGCCGCGTCGCGCCGCCGCGGTGCGACAGTAGTCGTTCCTTACTTTTTATATCTCTCTAACCCCTGCGGAAACGTGTGTTCCTTACAAATTAGGCGGTAAATCCGTGAACAGTACGCAACAAATCGAAACAATACTCGACGCTCGAAGCTGTTGTCCGTTGTCCGTGTGTCTGTGTGTCCGTGCATCCTTGCCGTCCGTTGACCACGCTTCTCGTCCTCGGTTTCATCTTCGCTGCCTCCCAAGACCGTCGACTTCGATATCGGTGTCGGCCGTCGCGGCCGCGGCGGGTGGACACGGATGGGGCCGGTTCGTTGCCTCGCCAGAAGTAAACACGAGGGCTCCGTGGTTCGGGGCGCTCGGTCGAAGGAATTTGAAAGGCACGAAGGCGGCGACCTGGTGTCGCGCGTATCCTCCACCCCCGTCACCCGCGACGACCCCGTTGTCTCGTGATTAGGTCACAGCCTGATCCTCTGTCGGCACTCCTCATCGTCCCCATTGGTGATGATCGATGCCTCCGTACGTCGCCGTTGTTCGTTCGTTCCTCGACGCGCGCAGTATCACGCATCCGAACATTTCTCTCGTGATCCCCCTCTTCATCCTTTACAATCTCCCCCTAACATTCTTTCCTATCCCTATCTATCGTTCACATCTTTTCCCCCCTAGCTATCTGTCTCACCCTCTCTCTCTCTTTCTCCCCCTCACGCTCGTTCTGCGATATGTTAGTTTTTAAGGATACCTGAACGCGCTTTACGCGAAGGACGTGTACCTCCTGGCGGATGCGATCCTTCCTCGCTGGCCGTTCCTTCGATCTCTTGTCTTTTCTTCCGTTTCCATGGTTTTGTTTCTTTACCGGGAGCCGACGAGCGCTGACGAGCCCGCGCACCACGAAGAGCAAGAGCCACACGACCTCCTGATTCATTCGAGCTGTTCCAGGAAGTTCGGGGTCTTGAAGTACTCAGGCACCGGGTCGTCCAGCCTCGAGATCACCTTGTAGATGGACTTTTTCCAGCTCTGCTCGGTGTCTTTGCCGCCCTGAATCGCCTTGAAGAACTCTTTCAGCGTCTGCTCGACCACGTACCTGAAGTTGCTCGGTACCTGAAAACGTATTACTTTCGTTAGATTAAGCCTTTCAGCCGAAGGGAGTAGCTCTACACTAGGGAACAACTGGTAACTCGATAATTCAGATTTTAATGACTCTATGCTGATTCGTAAAGAGAGGGTGGTCTGATGCGCATGCAAACTCATTGCTTCGTTTTGGCTAAAAAGCGACTCTCATCAAGCTTTTCAATCCCAGCTGTTTGAAAAGGTTACTACTATTGTCTTTGAAAGCTGAGAATGTTGTTAAAATTCTTTCTATTGCATTCTTATAGCTTGATTATCAAAAAGCCGCTATTTAGTCAGAACGGGTAGCAACATTGCCGAGATGGAATTAAGAGCGTCTTAGGCTAATACGCCTAAAACTAAACGGGATATGAAGCTTGGCGTAAAGGGAAATATCATGTGACCAAGTTAATTCTTTTGTCTGTAAGCCCTACCAAAGTCCTCTAGATTTCTTTTAGGTGACAACATATGTTTTTAAATACCTGAATTTGCAGCCCATTTCTTGAGAAGTAAAGTGACCATACACCGTTAAGATCACACTGCAATCATAATAGAAAAATAGTGGAATTCGAAAAGCGTTCAATTCTTTTTACGAAAAGGAAGAAACAAGCTTTCAAGAATAGTAACGTTCTAGCATCAATATTAAAATCATCTATTTCACTTGTATTACACTCGTAACACCGGCGGTACAAACGCGATGAGCAAAGTCTCAGGCGCGTCCACGGCGCGAGCTACTGACGCGGGTCTGACCACATACTGTCCCCCTCTACTTGCCGCTGTCGCGCGTTTAAGATACCACAGCGCGAGGGCCGAGGAAACAATCTCCCCCACATTCTACCCATTTATTTCCCATTATGACCTTGGTGTGACCTTGAACGTGTGTATTCGAAAACACATATTACCAGAAAAAGGATTCTACATGGCTGTTTCATGATCTACAATGCCACCACCTAAGAAAAGCCTCAACTCGATCACACGATCGTCCCCTCGCGACAAAGTGCTCTCTAGAAACGGAACAACGCTCTCCTATCCCGTCGAAATTTAAAAAACACTAGCCTCCGATGCTCACAATTTTACCTCCCTTAAAACAGAGAGAAGAGAAAACAAACGGGAAAGAAAAACGAGAGCTCGCCAATAGAGTAAATTCGCGTTTCACGCGTAGCGGAACGTGAAAAGAGTCAATCGACGTGTCGGTTTGCCTGACGCGAAACCCGTTGGAATCCCGACCGCGGGGAGGGAGGGGGAGGGGGAGGGGGGTGGATAGAGGATCCGCGTCGCGCCCGAGCCCAGGAAGATAATTTCCCGCGCGTTCATTACCGCCCGAAGGAGCCCGCGAATCCGAAGAATTAAAACGATGTTACGTATCGCTTAACGAGCGCGGCGTTGCGCGGCCGCGCCAAGAGTTTCCCACTTATAATTAGTACGTTTGGGTTATTAACGAACACGAGTAATTAATTACGCGTCAAGCGGGCACCCCGCGATTGTAAACGGGGCCGGGAAGAATGGCGCCTCGAGGTTTCACCGGAGAACTCGTTAAATAATTATTAAATAGCTGCTTTAAGCGCGTGCACACACGGCTGCGTCGCGCGGACGTTTCGAAATACAATCGGCCAGTCGTTACCCGCCGGCGAAAGTAAATTGCCGGCGCACAATGGCCGCGCGCGGGGGATGCACGAACGATTCGCAGAGGAGCACGCGTAAACGGCCACCGACGCTCGCGAACGTCATAGTCTCGGATCTCGCGTCGCTCGAAAAGGCTTCGCCCTGTGGAAAGACGCGGGCGGTCGCGCCTGACCCCAGAATAATTACACAGTTTTACTATATTTTCCCCCATCCTCCCCCCACCCCGCCGCCCCTATTCTCTGTAAACGAGCGAACCTTGCGATTTTGTAAGTGTAAAGTTTATCGGAACGCGACAGATTTGCTTGGTGTAGAGTAGGATGCGGGGGATGATTCTTAGGTGCATGTCAGTGCTTTGATTTTATTTTGTTTTACTGATGCTTCGTCTTATCCAGAAGGGGGAAGAGGATTCGTTGAAATTCCAAATCCGTTTTGAAGACTATGATAGGGTTCAGTAGGACTTTATATTTGACAGCATTATTCTAGTTTATGTTTATGTTACTTAAAATTCGAAGCTAGGATTTCATTTGAACGTTCATTTATGAGCAGTCGGAGAACTGACATGCAATTGGGAATCACCTCGCGTAGTTTGTTGAAAGAGTGCGATCTACTCGTAGAAGCTCTGGACGCTATCGTTAATCATTGATCGGTCGTGTGAAATGGAAGAAAGAGACATTGGCACAGTAGCTACGAGGTACACTTAGGACGTAAATACAGAGGGTTCCTTACCTCAATGTGGTTATTTCGATTGTAATGGAGGTTGAGAACCCGATAGATTTCCGAGTCACCCCCGACTCGAAGCTCATCCACGTTCTTCACACCCTCCGAGACCGCTTGCCTCGCGTATTTCTCCATTTGGATGTAGTAGAACTCCCTGGAAAACAAACATCAGATTATCAGACCATATACAGAAACTAATTACATTAATACATTGTGTGACATTTTTCCGGGAACATTTTGCTCTTAAAAAGATTCCCTACATATTAAGAATTCTTCTTGCTCCATCGAAATACATACCAACAAACCACTATCAACGCGAATTATTCATAAAAATTACAATCACGCTCAGACGTTAACTGGTACCAACAAATAGGGGAACGAAGGAGCATCTAAGGAAAGCACCCCTTATCGAAACCCTGAAGCACAGTTCCCTGTGAACGATAGGAAGAGACATTCCCTGCCCCGTGGTCCAAAAGAACAAGCACAATATTTCCTTGGAGGACCGACCGACGTCACTTCTCGACGTTAATGCTCACGTAACGGCGAATGCTAATGCGCTACCGATAATTAATTAAGAAGGGGAAGGGGAGGGGGGTCGATACCAAAAGTGGTCTGACGCAAGCGTGAGACGAAGGAAGAAGGGGAGAGAGTCGCGAAGAGGTGTGTACAACTCCTCGTCGGCTGGCAAGCGACGCGGTTCAAAGAGACTATTAAGAACGTGTTACAGTGTATCGTCCAAGAAGATCTCGACACCCTCGTCGAGGCAGCCCGCCAACTTTCACAGACACAGCAGCCCCCCGTGTACGCGCGCGCGCGCTCTAGTTCAGACTCGAACGTAGCGGGATCGCGTGATACGCTTTTTCTTCGTTCCTTGCAGCGGCAAAGGAAAAAATCGAGCCAACGGCAAGTTTCCCGTTTACGTTCATTAATTAACGCAGTTCAAACAGGCACCAGCCACTAATTGGCGGGTAATTTGTATAGTAATAGTGACCTGCGACTTGGCGCAGAGAGTAGAAAGGGGGCAGCGCGAAGGGGTGGCTCCCGCTTCGGTGGATCTAACCGAAAAAAAAAACGGGGAAAGGAACGCGTCGTGCCGCCAGAGAAACGAATATGTACTTTGAACGACACGCGCCCACCCTCCCCCCTCCCCCTTTTGTGCCCAAGTCTTTGCGCTCATGCCTTCAATGCGACCTTCCACTGATTAAGAAATTAATTATTTTCTTTCAACTGAAACGCCTGGCGAATTTCGCTTCCGCGCAGAGAGCTCGCTCGTCTCGTTCCAGTGGGGGCGAGACCAACATTGCAATTTCGCGTTTCTCGATTTTTATGGAACTGAAGGTGACTCCACTACATCGGCTCGATATTGCCCGAAATTGTTTCGCGAGACATTGGAAGTAGGTATTTGATCATTTGATGGAATCTGAGGGTGAAGGGTGGAACGTTTGTTGGATTCGTTTACAGCCAGACCCTCGAATTTCAAATATTACCCACTTCCAGCAGAATCTTCGCCTCAACTTGGATACCCCGGGATTGAAACCAATTTTTTTCAAGAGAAAAAACCTCGGGTCTCCCGAGCAGGAAATGCAGAAGGAAAGGTGGACGGGGAAGAAAACGGTCCTTCGTATTCTGCCGGTATCGCAATACGAGCAAGTCGAGCGAGGCAAACGCGCGAATGACTTGAGAGGTCGGTGAACGGGCGAGCAGGGGTAGGTCGCTGCTACTTGCCCGGATATTTTTCCATTCTTCTCTCGATCTTTCTTTCCGAGAGGGCGGTAGGAGGAGTAGGGGAGGAGTGTCCCTATCCTCCTCACCCTTAAACGCACACAGAAGTCAGCCGCCCCAGCGGTGGAAGTATCCTAGAGTAGCAGGCCAGAATGGCAGCGAGAATGGCAGTCAGGTTGATCTTGCACTTTGGATCCCGAGAGGATGCAAAGAAGTACGGTTGAGCGGGAAACCAACGAGTCGTCGTCGCCGCTGCCGCGGCTTGTATAACTCGAGGTCCCTGAATGCTTGTGACAATGTGAGCCAACCGGTTTCAACCTTCGGCTGTTGCTTGGGTCTTCGCTCGGTGCCGTTGGGAGCAATTTTTAAGATTGCTTCCGGCTGGCGGGCTCGCGCGCGACTCGTCAAACAGAAAATCGACGAACGTTTTCCATATCCGTTGCGGTAGCGCGAGTGAAGCCAGCCGCACCGTGCACGTAGGAACATCCCCGTTCAGCTGCTGTACCTCTCTGCTTCGAAAGATGTCCCCCCTTCTTTGAGGCTCTCTACTCGAACCTCGCCTCTTTGGGATTAATCTTGCTGAAAATTTGTACTAGTTTCGCAAGCAACTGTGAATGACCCGAGAGGGTGTTCGTCGAGGGATCATTGGTAATAAAAGAATATGTTATCGGGGACACTATTAGACGCGAATCCCGAGCAAACCCGACGATTCGACATGACCTATGACTCTAGGAGTCACTTAGCGCAGCAGATAACGAAAAAACCGCAGGGATCGAGAGCCAAGGGTGGGTGGGTGGTTGAAGAAGATCACCGGCGGGACGGCACTCGTCGATCGAATCCCACTCGACGCAAACGGAAGGAAACACAATGGGATCTTTCGTGCGTCACGTCGCGATCTATAGGCAGCGAGCAGAAGAAAGGGCGATAGGAGGAGTCAGGTGGCAGAGACGCGAGAGGCTCTTCTCATTCGATCACTCCAGATTGGCTCTCTCGCCAATTAAGACAATTTCGCGTGCTCTTATCAGCAGTCAGTCAGAGAAGGTTGTGCACACGAGAGGAGAATTGAAAGAGGAGTGTGTCTCTGCAGAATCCCGCGTGTCCCGCGCCCTTTCTCACTCCCTCCCTCTCTCTCTCTCTCTCTCTCTCTTGCACGATCGCGTTCACTTTCTCTCCTCCCGGCTGCTCTCCCTTTTGCTCGCTCCCGATGCCCTCTCCCTCCCTCTTCCGCCCTTTCTCTCTTCGTCTCTCTATTTGAACCGTCTCCTTGAACCGTCACCGGCACCCACCCATCAGGGCCGAGCCACCCCCGACTTCAGGCTCTCGGAGGTAACGTGTATGTGTCACCTGCGTCTATAATCCTTACTCAACCACCCATCAACCGCATTCAAGCTCGTCGGATCGCCGAGTATAGGCGGAATATGGTAGGCAGAGACTGGGCTAGGTCTCGGCTGGGCTGGGCTCTCGGTATGGCTTATGTACCTACGTAATACCGCATGGTAGATACGTATATATATCCGCGAAGTGCCTAATTAAAACAGACACCAGGAGACAGAGAGAAAACGGGACGAGAGACGCGGCTGGTCGCATAATAGGGTGTAAGGGCGCGAGGGAGACGGCGCTAGTTCCGTAGTCGGTTTGACAAAAAGCCCGAGTGCTAGAATTGCCACTCTTCGACCACCAAGTGCAGAGGAGAAGAGCAACCGCGAGCGAGAAGAAAGAAGGAGGAGGGAGAGGGTAGGAATCGGGAACGTGGGCGGGATAGAGGGAGAGAGAGTGAGGGACCAGGAGGAAGATAGTGAGAGTAAGGGCTAGAGGGTGAGCCACGGAGTCATTCATTATAGTATTGTATAATTAGGATAATAATAAGCTCTTCAGGGGGCCTCGGTTTTCTTGCGCCCCGTTGCAACGGGGTGACGTCGACGGAAAGAGAAAGAGAAAGAGACAGAGAAAGAGAAAGAGAAAGAGAGAGAGGGGAGAGGGTGGGCTGGGGGAGGGAAAGGAACGCGAGAGACAGAGGGAGAGAGCGTGATCCTCCTGGAGGGTGCCGATTATTAGCATCTAATTATGAGTTGCCTTTGCCACCGAAAAAAAAGAGAGACAAAGAGTGAGGTGATGGTTAGAAAGGAGACGAAGATGGGGGGGTGTCTTCGAGGAGGGAATAATTAGCCCTTGCCGCGAACGGAAATCGTTACCTCGCGTTATTCGCGATCCTTAGCTCCGCGAGAGATCTTTCTCTCTCTTGAAACAGAGAGAGACGGAGATAGATGAAGGGGCAGAGGAGGTTTAGAAGTATCCTTCATTCCCACGATTTGTTTCGCCTCGGCAGGGGTTCCAGTCCACGATTTAATGGACTTCGAAGTTGAAACATTCAGTACTCCTTTGCATACAGTGGAGAAAGAAAGTATTCTTGCTGATGAAGAAATTCTAGTTAAAAGAGTTTACTTCAGAATCTTCTAGGAGTATAGGATGCCGAGGCTGACGAGTATCAATAAGAATTCACGTTGAAGTAACGATGCACGATGAATTTCTTGCTATTTTTGTGACATCTGATGACTTGATACGTCAACTTTAAACGCATAAGACTTTTTTGAAAGTTGCTAGATATTTCTCGCAAGCAATTTGATTACACTTTTCTTTAAATCCACTCACCGAATTCTGTGGTACATCAATCACTATATTATCCAACTTTACATACATGTCCTTTTCCAATTCTATTCCAATTCCATTTGTCATAATTCAATCCAGACTTCATTACTTTATATCGTTATCCGATTTAAAAAAAATTCACAAACAGAGAACCCGTAACTCGTAGCAGTCCAGCCTCCTTACTATACAAATACCTACTTAGGTACTTATATTTTCCATTTCGTTTCATTCGATCACCATCCAAAATTTCAACACCTCTCCTCGATACTCGTGCCCTATCCACAAACACGTGTCATGTTGAGTAGAACGGTTTCAAGGCACTCTCTAATCTCAGCCAATTCTTCCACCTGCCCTCCTCAGCAGAAAGAGCTGCTCATTGTCACGCGACAGCCACGGATTCGTGAATTCCTTCTTCGTGACGGCGGATCCGCATTGTAGCGCGGGCGATGCGACAATGCGAGCTTTAGAGGTGCCGTGTATTGAAGCGTTTAATGGCGATGATGGTTGTCGAGGTGACGCCTCCTTCATACGTGATCTTTATCGTCGCGGGTTGCTGTTTCGACGCGTCGCTTTTGTAACCGGTCGCACGCCGCGGCCGTATAGGCGAGAGTACCAATTAAAAGGGGGAACGTCAGCACTTGGCAGCATTTTTTTTTCAATTTTGCGCCACTTCGTGCCCACTCCCTGGTCGATTCGTGAAAAAAAAAAGAACGCGCGCGCGTACGATCTTCGCGGAATGCAATCGACCCCATCGAGACGTCTTCTGGGTGCAAGCGACGTACATAAACCAAAAATACATTAATATCTAACTTTCTGTCCCTACTCAAGACAGTGAAATGCCAATGTCTTTAGAACAGAAGCCATTCGCATTTTGACTCCGCAAACAAGGGACGAGGACCACAGGGTCCTTAAAAGAAGCTAAGAGAAATCCAGTTTTCGTCAGAGACGTTTTCTGGGTGCAACTTATATACACAGGCTAAATATATAATATATTAATCCCCCAACTGTGTGGCTCTATTCAAAGTTTAACCTGTCAGTGTCTTCGGAAGAAAAGCAATTTGCATTCTGACTCCTGAAGTAAGGGGTATGAAATGCAGAGGAGGGTTGAGGAAAAGCGCGCGCGGTTTTCATACTGCAAAGTGACTCTGGGGCGTAACGACGACTAGCGTCTTCTCGCCTTACGCTCCCCCCGTTCCCTACCCCTATTCAAAGATCCGCGATCGTGCTTCTTAAGCCAACCAGCCGGCTCCCTTTTAACGGTTATGCCAAGTCGGCCGACCTTCGACAATGCTGAACACCTCAGCTCCCCAAGACCGGAGCTGACCCTTAAAGTCTCAACCCCTCGCGCGCGAGCGGCTTTCTTGGCGGAACTTTCCCACGGACGACTCCCTCGAAGGGGAGAAGACAGCTTCAAGGAACGTACCCGACAATCTGCCAAGATTCGCAAAGTGTCGATCACCTTGAAAGCCTCGTCCCCTTCCTGGAGAAACAGCTGTGCTCGAACGAACCTCTGCATCCTTCAAACGTGCCCCTCTAGGGTGGGTAGGCATCGATCCTTCGGAATTACAAGCGATTTACGAGATCGTTTTGAGCGTAGATTTGCTAACGACAAAGACGCGCGATGGGAGAAGCTCATCTGTTGCACGCGGATATGTTCCGAACACATTATCGATCGTTTGTAATTGTTTCCTGATTTTCCAACTGTTCTTTGACTTTAGATGCAGTTAAAATTGTAGGGTTAGCGAGAAATTTGACAGTGATTTTGATACTTGCAGAAATTGAATATCGTAACAATTTTGTAAGAAGATATTTTAGAGTCCAGTGTTAAGAATGATCCACTCTGTGAAATCTAGTTTATCAAATTCATGGGAACTGCAGATATAGTTTTCGATACTTCTAATTAGGACTGCTGTATGTATGATATGTATGAAGAGGAATCTCTTGAATTCAAGAAACTTGAAACTGCTTTTCCTATCTGATGATAAGGTGATCCTTTGATCAAACAGCAGTTTGTACAATATAAAAGAACACAAGTCTAAAATTGGAATCTACGTGTCTTAAACCGGGAAGCGCGAGGGTCCAGAGTATCCTACCCCGGAGCGTTAAAAGGGGCATTTAATTTTCACTAGAAGGAAGGCTAACAACAGGAGGCCGGGCGATTCCTTATTACCACGGCAGCCTCCTTTCACCTTGTAATTATCAGCGGGCAGAAACGGGTCCATTTACAGAACGCCGAGCGCGTTCAGCACAATTAACAGAGAGACATCGCGGGCGACGCTTACTGGCGCATTCAGCCGCCATCAGCGGAGATAAATTCACGCGTAGCCGCTTTGTGCAGCCGTCGGTGGCGGCCGATGCCGTCACAGCCAGCTGGAAAAACCGTCGGCGGCCGCGGCGAGGGTGCGGAAGAAGAAGCTCGCAAAGAATTCGAGAGGAACGTCGTGCCACGCTCTACTTTATCCTCACGGGTAACGGGCACGAGGCGTGAAAGTGCATATAACGAGAGAACATTAAGCATCTGTGGTCGCGCGCGCGAGCGCGCTAGCGCACGGCGTGGGCGCGTCTGGTCCTCCTCGCGTCTCGTCTGGCCGCGTCGCATCGCACCGTGTCTCGCGTCTCGCGCGCGTGCAACCGAGCCGCAGACGCTTCCACAGACACGTCTCCTCTCTCTTTTCATTGCGGCCAGATCGCGGCGTTCCCGTGTGTTCGTGAGCCGCGCGGGTGTGCGTGGCTGCGTGGCTCATGAGCGCGCGGATGGATGGGTGAGTACACGCGTTTGCCCGTCAGGGCGTAAACGTCCATTCAGAGGGCGCGTTCAAAAAGGTGTCGCGCAGGGTCTTGATGCTGCACCCTGTGCACCCTTCTTAATTAGTAATTAACACTTTAACGCCATCTGCACTCAGACTTGCAGCGGCAAACGCGACGACGCTCGCGGCTGCCCCCGGCTGGTCCACCCAGCTATGCACCGCCGCCGTTGCCGACAACGGCAACGCCTGGCGCGACTGTCGCCCGGAAAATCAAGTAATTAAAATACAAGTTAGCAAGTGATTACTCCATTCTGTCCCGCCACGGCCACTCAGCCAAGCACGGATGCTGTACCGCGCGCCGCAACGTTCCCCAAGCGGGCTTAAGGGTCGCCGCGCCGACGGTGTTGTTGATTGCGACCGTCGAAGCGATGGGCGGACTCAACCAAGGGTGCCGGGGGGACGAACATCGGCGATACACATCCGGTATACTGGCTGTCGGAAGGGGTCGACTTGCGGAACGATCAACTTTTTCGCGGAACCCGCCGCGTCGGGGCCGTCCAGAGCACGCGGATCAGAGCGTTCCCCAGAGGCTGCGCGTGCAACGTTTAAATTACCGCCGAGTAACGTAATTGCAGTTTCTTTCAGGCTACTGAGGAACTTGGAGGACAGCTGCGACACGGTGTGCAGCTTTTGTCATGGCCACGAGACCGTTGACGGGATTTAGAGATTCTCCGAGTTTTCGGCTTGGAACAGAATGGAACGCTCTGGTTTTAGTTGCGGGGGGTTAAACCAGAGTTTTCAACTCGGCAAACTTGCAATTAGAGGAATTCTACTTTAGTCCTTCCTCGTTGCTAGCGTCTAGGCTCAACCGTTTGCCTGTAATTCGTAAAATTTCCTGCCCACCGATGATAAAGTAACTCCATGAAAGATCCATCGCAGCGGTAATAATCAAAGCTCCGCTGATATCTTGTCAAGGAAGCCAGGGTTTGAATAATCAGCACAGAGATATGCATCGCGCAGAAGTTACGCGCTCGCGTTCGAAAACACCCGTCCCCTTGGTCATCCCTACAAAAGGGGGGGCACACGCCCGTCCGTGTCTCGACCGCGTGCTTGGTTGCCCCGCCGCTAAGCCACCTTTTTTCCAACGAGCAAGTTTCCTAAGCTTGCGAGACAATCGTTGGACGATCGCGCAGCAGATGTGCCCCCGACAATGAGCTCCTGGGCCCTCGCCCTTCATAAAGGAGGGAACTCGAGGAACGGTGGCACGAAAAGGCAGAAGGGCGAGGGGGGGCCCCATCGCCTGAAACACGAGGGGGGTTCCACGCTCAGGGCACAGACTTAGCTCGAGCGAAGGCTCCGCGTGCCGCACGCGCCGATCTTACAATACGAGCGCACTCTTCGTATGCCCCTTGCTTTTCGACTCCCCTTCCCCTCCCTTCTCTCTTTCTCTCTCTTTTTTTTGTCTCTCCTACATCTGGCTGCCTTAGACCCGCGTCCCCCTTATTCTACCCCTCGCCGGTCCTCTCTTTCTCTTCCCGCTAACTCGTTTTCATTCTCTTGGCCATTGGACGGGTAGCATCCCGGTGCCGGTAGACAGATAGGCGAATAATTTCGCCACACGCTCGACTGATGCAAATCACTTTGAATTTATTATGCAAAGAGTATTAGCACCAGGACACGACGCTGGAAGAACTTGTCCGCGCTCGGGCTGGTGCTTATTGAAATCGAGCAGCATTTGCATATTTGCCCGGCGCGGTGTTCTCGTAACCGATAGCGCGCGCGTGTGCTTCTTTTTATGCCGTTCACCCTTTTCAGCTCAAGAAAAGCGCCCTGTGAAAGCGAGTCGCTTCGGATACGTCAAATATGGACGCTGCCGCGCGCACTTCCTTTCAGTTTCAATTGTTCCGTCATCAATTATTAAGGGGCTGGTCTAGTGTGACGGCTCCAAAAATCGAAATTTTTTTTGCATTTTCATACAGATTCACATGTTAAAAACACGATCCTAGAAGGTTTTGGAATAGGTGATTAGCTGTAAGTATGAAATATTTCTGTTTTTGTGCTCTAAAATAGTATTTTAAGCTTTCATCGAGTTTTTTTCGAAACTAGTTTGTCTTAATTGGCTGCCATAATAACTCAAAAGCTAGTGAACCGATTTAGTTTAAACTTGGCAGATATGTTCAGCGAACGTGTCATTCTAGCCCCTACCACGATTTTTCTGATATAATACGTCTCACTCACTGTCAGTTCGAACTACGAGGAGGCCCAAGAAGCTCCCATCGTAACCACCGCGATCCTAATCCAAACTACCACCCGCGCCGACCCCCCTAAGGGCAAGGATCACCGCAGACGTCGCCGTTTCCACACGGGACGGAGCTCGAATCCGTGGATACATAACCCGGTTTCTTGCGCGCCGCATGGAGAACTCTTGCCGCGCGGTTTTCGGGCTCCCTTAAGGGTGATGGCGAGCGAGAAGGAGCGAAAGAAAGCCGAGAGGGGGCCAGTGCAGGGCTGCACGATCCGTCCAAGCGGAGAGGGGTGGTTTTCAAAGCTACGAGAGGAGCAAGAGAGAGTGGAGGTTCTGGGGTCGGTGGGCGCACAGCCCGAAGCGAGCCGAGGATCAGGGGCGAGGAGGTGGCTGAAAGGTTGGACGAGAGACAGAGAAATGGGGGACGAGCGAGAAGGAGAGTGATAGGGGAGGTGGGGGCAGCTGCTTTGAGCGGTTTCACTCTTCAATGGTCCCGGACTATCCCTCCTTCTGCCAGCGTACTAAGCCCCCGTCCGCCTTCCACCCCTCCTTTAAACCCCCCCGTGCACCCCTCTCCCCAACACACGCCGTCATCATCCTCGTCCTCCTCCGCCTCCGCCTATCGGCCGCGATTCGCGTCCTCGTCACACGTCGACATCGGCCAAGCATTTTTTTATCCGATCGATTTTCCCTGACGGCCGTGCCACCGCCACCGGTGCACCGGCCGTTGTTGCACTATGCATGTGCAGCCTCGTGTGCATAAGGTGCGAAAGCCGGACTAGACTATTCGGGTGTGCGCCGCACCAAAAAGACCGAGGCTCTAACGTGGATGCACTTTCAGCGGGGGAACGCCGGCAGGCGGGCTCTGCCGCTGCTGCAACGCCGGCGGGGGGATGTCAGACGCGGGGCCAAAGTGCCCCACGGGTCACTTTGCCTTTAAAAGTATTCTTTGATTACGGCCGGAGCCGCTGGATCGAGCGAATTTTTAATGGTTCAATTAACGGATTCCGCTACGGTGCATCCACGAGCGTCTTACTTGACCGTGGCACCGAGCTTTACGTATTTGGCTGGCGTTTCGAGGCCTCGGGGATCAGACGTTGCTCGGTTGGATGAGCTGGGAAATGCTGCTAGAAGTATGGTAATTGTGTTTGGCTTGCAGTGCTTCTGAAGTACGCTTTCACTTGAATGAATTGGGAAATGAGGAACGAAGACTGATAAAATCGACAATGATTTTAGTGAAGGGCCGGAGGTGCAGCTTTTGAACGATGATTATCACCGAGGACCAGTGGTGGGATAAAAGATTTGAATTGGACGTGTCTTTGTTACACGCTTTCCCACGGAATATGTCCCACGAAAACTGAGATAACGAGAAGACCTTGAACACGCGATTACTTGTCACAACGTCAGTTGACTAAGTGAGTACCTTATATGTCAAACTGTCCAAGCTATTCGATCGTAGAGGAGGTATAGCATAGATATAGACACATCCTCCACCATCGTTTCCCTTTTACCAGACCGTCTAGCGTCTCGTTCCCTTTGCACCACGTATCCCCAAGGTGTCCGAGGGTTACCCCAGCGGCAGGGTGGCGCGAAAAACGCAGCTGACAAATACCTCAGCGTGTTTGCGAATCGAGACCGAGGAGACGCGTCGGTCATCGGCCCCCGATTCACCCGAGGAGCAAGTGGGGGGAGGGAAGGGGGAGAGAACGTCACCGCGAGAATCATGAAAGAGGTTGAACGAACGAGCGTGGCCGGGGTCCCGACGTCACCGACGATTTCTCTGGTATTCTAACCTTAAATTTTGCACATCTGTCCCGAAGCTCCGATGCCCGCTGGGACGACAATGAGGCAGTTAAGTCCTCGGTGCATCGGCTGAGTACACACGGCGTGCGGGCAGCGAGAGACGAAAAAGAGGGGAAGAGGACAAGCGGAAAAGGGAGCAGGGAAGACAGAGAGAGTAGGATGAACCCCTGGCGCATACGTGCACACGCACACGCACCCACACGTACTACGCATACAGAAGCGTCGGCTCAGGGGCAAGTACGCCCACGGTGTAGGGGCACCACATGGAGACACGTACACACACTCGAGAGAAGCGTAGGAGAAGGGTTACCTAGGTTAGGGACTCGGAAAACATCCTTTGTCGAATACCCTACCGGGACCGCTCAACCGCCCAGCAACTCGTTCAACCCGCTCAGAAAAAATCAATAATTCTTTGTCGTCAAGTTTACCTCCTGTCATGCCACGCTAAACCACATTACGAGCGCGGCTCCGCAGCCTGAAAGAGCTGCAAGGCGGAATAGAGACGCAGGTCTAGGTCGCGTTTTTCGACGGGGACCCCTGTCAGGTCTACCGCTTCTCTCCCATGATACTTCCTGGCTCGCGGTTTGTCTTTCACCGACGTTCCCAGAGACAGCATTGACAGAAGTCCTTGGTGACGTTAAAATTGGGAAGCTTTCTTCGCTACGTGGCTGGAAAATCTGCCATTGCCACTGGAGGCTTAGAAAGGCCGAGAATCGAGGACGAATTTTTATACTCTATATTTTCTTCTCTAGCTTGGTGGGTGCCTCGGGTCCGTGGGAAGCGAGGGAAAGCTTCGGTACCTCGACACTTAACGAATTAGATAACTCGAGCTCGCAGGCGTTCAAGAGGGAAGGCCGATCGATGCTTCCTATTCGTTGCAGCCGTGTTCGGGCCGATTACCAGTAGAATCGAAATGGGGGTGCGTAGGAAAGAAGCGACAGCAGGGGGACGGTTTCCGTGGCACGAGAAACCTCGAAAAACATAATCGCCCTTCGTCGGTCCCACAGAGCGCTGAGGGTATCGTGAGATCGTCGCGTGATCCGATCTATGAAGGACCGTTACGCGTGCGATGAAAGATGGCGACGGGACAGAATGATGCTGGGGGAAGGGTACAAGGGGGGGGGGGGGTTAAGGGAAAAAAAGCAAGAGACTGTGTGTGGCTGGAGAGAGCAGGAGGGAGACGGAGAACGTGCGAATGCCCTGGCGAAAGAAAGGAAAGATACGAGAGACTCTTTCAGGGGGTGAGACTCATGGCAGTGGGGCAGTAGGTTAGCTAGGGGCGATAGGCACCCTCCCAGCATCTCTAGTGCACATAGGCCGTTGGGTAACAGTAAATAGGATTTGCTAGACAACTGTCGACCACCAGGGATGGGGACCGAAGCTACCGTAAATATTCGACCGGCTTACGTTTATGGCTCTTAAGTGATCCCCGTTCTGTCGAGGCCAGGTACACGGGGCCCCTTGTCGCGACCGAGAAAAGAACGCTCGAATGGAATTGTTCCGAGGCTGTATGCATCGCACGGGTGTATTCGATTTCACGCATTCGGAACTCTCGATTAATTGGCCTTGAATGATGTCGCGCGCCACTCTCTGGCGATTGGAAATTCGAAACCACCGAGAAGCCTACGACATATTCACTGAATAATAGGAGGAACTACATACTGGCTTCTGATGAGGAATATCTTTGTTTCTTTACGTGAATAGATACTACAACCCACCCGTATAGATTTATAGAAACTAAATTCCTAAAGCAATAATGCTTCTTACATTTCCCAACATTCACCTATTGCTCTCAATCATGATTCTTCGAGCATCGTATTCACCCAAGTGGATCAAGTACACCCGCAAATAATTTCTACCAAAGCCACGAGCTTTGCTCCCATTCACCCACATGATCGACTCCCTATCGGGCCAAGACGCGGCCCCCAGCGCGGCCTGCAACATTTTTCTCCGCAGACACGTTCGAGGTTGCTACTCCTTTAACGATGTCGGCCTACTTGTCGCCCGTATGCCGTGTCGTAAGATAGTCGTGCTTTGCGTACTTCGTTCGCCCGCATGCTTGCGGTGTGCTTAAGAGTCGACTCGGCATATGGGCGATTTACATACGACGCCAACAAGAGTCCCGTTCGACGGCCATTGCTCAGGGTCCGCGGCCTCTGTCGTCCCGCTTGGCTCTTAAGCAGGGCCATCGAATTAAAAATGCCTCCAGACCTGCGCCGAACCCACTAGGCGAGTTTACTAGCAGTTCCTATGCAACTGGTTGAATGGAGATTCTTAGAATGCCCAATAGTAGAGGACGATCTTCGTCGCGTCAGAAGGGGGGTAGCTACGCGGAGTCTGATTGCTGGCAGGCATGAATCGAACGGTTTCGAATGCGAAAACGAAGTGGATCATTCGATAAATCCTATCCCCCGAGCGTCTCTAAATTTATACCCCGCTCAGGAGCGCCGTTTCTAGCGTCGAAAGGCACTCGATCGACGCCCGACTGCCGGATAGGAACGAGAAAGCGCAGCGTGGTAGCAGACGACGCTGAGGGAAGAGTAATATCCAGGGACGAATACCGTTTGATCTGGCTCGGAGCCACGGCGTAAAGGACAGATGCAATTTGCCTGATATCGTTTTACTGACAAAAATATCGAATGACGTAGCGCCGGGGACCAGTGATATCAGCCCTCTCTGGCCACGTCTTTGAATGGACAACGGGATATTATCGGGCCGGGGGAACGATCGTTGTTGGATTTCCTATAAATTCTCCTTCCCTTTCTTTCTCGTCTTTTTTTCACCACCCGGCCCTTTCATTTAACCTCTCGCCCGAGCTCGACGATCGCCCCATTTTATTTTGCTCCTGGGCGCCGTCATCGAGTCATTCGCGTTGATTGATCTCTTTGGCTCGCTCAAGGTTCATTGATCAACCGGAGCCTATCGGCGGGGCTCGTTGAATTTTGAACTAACCGCGTTGCTCAATTATTCTGCAATTCCCTCTTTTGATGCACCGCGAGCCGTAACGTTTCGCGTTCTATCGCTGACCGACGGCTTCTCACTTCTCGATGGAATCTTTGGCTAGATGCATCCCGGAGTGCATCTCTGCGCTTCGTGATAAAGCTCTACATACCGTGGCAATTATGCAGAGTTTCCGTGGGAGGTAATTCAGAAACGAGTGATTAATCTGTAGAGAAGTTGCCTTTGCTGGATTTAAGAAATTACAAAGTGCTGTTCGATCATATCACATTCCTATAACGAGGCATCTTATACTTGGATGAATTATCTTGATAGTTCATTACACGTGTATCTGTTCTCTAGGCTTATTAAAACTACCGTGTACTATGCAATATTACAAATGCCTTGTAGACTTCCACGGTTCATAACAAAGCCCCACGACTTCCCCGAACTTTCTTGTTTCTTTCGCGCATAAAATTCATGCCCAAAGCTTCGACCGACCAGCGCGAAACACCTTCATTCACCAGCTGGTAATTTTGGAAACGGAGTCGCCGAAAGGAACCACCATCGCCTCGAATTCCGTGGGCATTCCGTGCCGACAATATTCCAGACGCGTGTGCAGAATCGTTTCGCGATCGCCCGTCGAAATTGCAGAAATTTCGAAAGAGGCGCGCACAGTGTCGCCCGTTATTGATTGCAGGTATCACTTTCTCCGCTCGTGTGTCGGGTTGCCCCGACTAATGAGTCTCCTTCCTCTCCTCGTTTTTTCGTCGCCGTTCCGGAGCGCGGACACGCAGATGCGGCCGATAGAAAGTAGCGCGGATCGAAATGCATTTTGCCCGGCCTGTACGTAGGCGTCGCGGACCCCCGAACGAGATTTCAGCACGGAGAGCGGGCGAGAACGGGGGGCGGCGGAGCGGCGGGAGGGAGAGAAAGCGCGAGAGTGGGACACGCAGGTAGGGCACACGGGAGGAGAGTGGACAGGGAACGTTGATGCAGAAGGGAGAAAGGGAAAGAGGAGAAAATCGAGGGTGGCGAACAACGATCCGCTGAGAGAGCGAAACGGGCGGGGGGCGGGTAGGTGGGAGGCAGGAGGGCGGTGGGTGAGCGACGGACGCAGAAAAGGTAGGAGGCAGGAGGGCGGCGGGTGGTAGGGGGGATGGGATTTCAAACGAAATCAATTCAGAGTCGCTGTCCAGTCGAACGTTACCCCCGCGAGCCACGGGGTAAATTTTGGCCGAAACAGTAATTTTACGCTCGGTCCGCGCCGATTTCGAATCCCGACGCATTGCCGCGAAACGTCACAAGAGGCATCGGACCGATTCCCCGCGGGATTAGCGGGAAATTTAAAGTCACGCTCGACGAGCAGCCCCTGTGAGTGAGGCGTTTCACGCGTCGGGGGTCACGAGCGTGACCGTCTCTCCTCTTTCGCCCGATGCCTTTCCTCCTCTCCCTGATAATTCGTTGAAACGTGAGTCGCAATGGCGGTCCGTCGCTCCGGAGGCACGTCAAGCTTGAGAAGGGAAAGGATGTTCGTTGATCGCGCGATCTTCGACGCAGGCAACGGGGACGTTTCGTCCTCGAACGTCCTCGTCGCCGAAGAAACGGAGAGTAAATGGGGGGTCGTCGGACAGCCGGGGGATATGGAACGAAGTCGGTGTTTATGGGGGAGGGGGGTTAGTAAAGGTAACCGACAGAGGGTGGGAGGAATTCGTGGCGCGATAAATGGCAGAGATATGAAGTACTCGCACGAGCTAAGAGGTTTTATTAAAAAATACTTAAGCACCGTTTTAGGAGCGGTGAATAAATGATGCGCCGCCCGATAGAAAGGTGGAAGAATGGACATGCAGAGCCGAGGGAAAGAGGGCGGCTGGCGGGCGAAGGGGAGAGACTAATTCGAGGGTATAACGAAGTCGACGGTAATCCATGCACGGACAATTTCATTTCTGCCGTCGTGAACCCTCTTTCTATCCCGCACCCCCTTTTCCTCCAGCATCTCTGCCTCCTCTGCCTCTCGCACCCCCCGTCGGCCCTCCCTCCGCCCCCGTACTCTACGCTTCTCTCTCGCTTTAGCTGCCTCTCCGCCGTCGGAGCCTGCGCGGTAACTTTTTTGATAAACTGTTTTCCGCGTTTTTCGCCGGTGGATGTAAATTAAATCCTCCATGGAGGCCGTAGGAGGCTTGCATCTCCCAGCTGCCCCCAGGATCCCACCGCCACCCCCGTCATCCACCCACCCTGCTTGCAGTCTCGCCTGGTCCACCAGCCATCACGGCGGATACAAAGCCGATTAGGCCGGGATACGGGGTACATTATCATTTCACAGTTTCTTTTTTTTCCCCTCACTTTTTTCCTCTTCCCGTGCAGAGGCTGCAGGGCGCCCGGTATTTCGCCTGGCGACGATCGCCGGGTCGCTCCTGGATGCGCGGATGCACGGGATCCTGCGCACCTGTCGGCGGGGAGGGTGGAAAAAGGGTTTGGTGGATGGATGCGCTCGGTTAGGCGCACGCTTTTCCACGGATATCCTTACGAACGGCGTGGATGGAAAATGATGCTCGACGGCTGGACCGTGGCTGCTGGGAGAGACACGGCGGAATAATGGATTGCCCGACGCGATTATAGGATTCATTTAGAGCTCCTTTGACTATTTCGCTGTGTGCGTGAGCGTATTCCGGCTGCGCTGCGAGCAAAAATCCGGGGAATGCTGAACGGGGTGCCAGCCATGCACGTAGGTGGCTGATTCCCAGCTCTTGGTTGGATGATTAAGGGTATTGCTGGGAGGATTTGATGAATGAGGGTGAACGTGTTATTAGAAACCTGCGGGAAACTACCGATTTGTAAATTCAGTTGTCTGTCGTGACTGTGGGTTGTTTGTGGAGGGTTCAAGCGAGGCTAGTCAGCCTCAATGTAATTCTTCAGTTAATTTCAGGGGATGATGGATAATCGAAGAACAAAGATTTTATGCTTTCGTTGAACTCGGAATTTTTTTTTGACAGAACAACCTGACGTTGTACATTGTTTAAGTGTTTAAGCCCTGTAAATTATTCGAAGATTAATTATCTGCATCGTATCACTTATCACTTATCGCGACCAATTGATTGAACGTAAATAACAAAAATAAATGCTTTACAAGTTTCAAGTTCCCTCGGACGACACTATCGCAACTAGACTAACTAACGTACAGCCAATTTTTCAAGTTATCCATTCTGCGTGGAATGCATCTAGCCCACTACGACACGTCTCAAATAATTCCCCCGCTTTAATAACTAAATGCTACAGCGATGACGCGGCAACATCCCCGTGGCTCGAGTTAATTTGCTTAAAACGCACGTCGCTAAGACCTCCTATCCAGAGAACTAGTCTACGGTCTTATAGTTGCGGAACTTTCTCTGGCTGCTGCGCCTGAAAAAAAGAGCGCCCCGTCTCCCTGTGCCGCGGAAAACAATTACGGAAGCAGAGCCGACGAGTCCGCGTGTACTTAACGACGAGGAAAGGGGTTCAAGGAGTGGAATCAGTGTCGCGGGAAAACCGAGCCCGTCCCGTTAATAACCCGCTCGGGTCTCTCGTCTTAAGGCAGCAAAGAAGATATTCGTGTCAGTTGGCCTCTCCCGCTGCAGATGAAACAAAAGGGATCGCAAAGGAGAACGATCAATATTTAGTTACTCCGAGGCGCGGTCAATATCGCATTTTAATACCCCCGCGGCGGAACAGCGTTCCTTTTGTGCCCGCGGCGAAGGCGATCGCGTTGCACGGGGTTGCAAAAAAAAAAGAGAAGAGAAAAGTAAAGAGGGGCAAAAAGAAAATGGAGAGGAAAAAATGGAGGGAAGAAAAGAGGGAAAGCGCCGAGCTGGAGACGGGTGCATTCATCGGACGATGAATTTTCCGGGTCTACTTGGTGCTTGCACTTGCCCGCTAAGTAATGCATCGCAAGTAGCGCGCATCCAGGGCATAGCCGCCGAGAGGGAACTAGGCAGCGTGCCAAGTGTTTCCTTCGCGGATCGGCCAACTATTTCCAATATTTCTTAGGGGCCACCTGATACCGTGCTACCGGCCGGGAGATGTTTCGGAGTAATTTGCGCCCGGCAGGAATGCATTCGTCGAACAATAGGGGGACGGATAACGAGCCCTCGGACTCCGTTGCGACGTGCAACGGAGCCTGGGACAATGAAATTCTGTATAACCAGTCACCAGCATTTTTCTCGAGATATTAAATACCCGCGGAAATGACGAGGAACGCGGAGGCTTCCGCGTAATCAGGCCACTGTGCAATATCCGTAGCCCTGTCGCGATCTAATCTATCAGTCCCGCTACCCTTCTTGGGTATGCGTAATCGGCCCTGCCGATTTCATTCCGTCCAAGAGAATCTGATTGGCTTGCCAAGATATCGTTGAACGGGTAAGTTCGTTTTTTCGTGAGCGCATCGGGCGTTGACATCATTCACTGTTCATCGTCACCGAAATCAATTGCGATCCTTAGGTCAAGTGTGACGTACCGATCTCTGATGAGCAAATATGTGTCTCTAAAACGATCTTCAAGTGTTCCTTGTGAAAAGAGTTTTCTGATTCTTTTTCGAAATCTGTTATCTTCGATCCTAGTCGGTTGCATTCGTCGATGTTCGTGTTAAAGAAGATGAAGCTTCTCTTCAGAAGCTGCCTTCGACGTTACCCATCCATTCTTAATCCTTCTTATCCATCGCGAGAGAAGCAACGAGGAAGCAATATCGTCTTTCGTCCTTCGACGTGCTTTTCTCCTGGCAGGGTCAACGAACCGTTCCGTTCGACCATCAGGAAGAATCGGAAAGAAGACTCTCTCAGAGGGCTGGGCGAGAGAGGGACAGGGGACGGCTGAGGGGGTGGGCAGGGAGAAGAGTCTTTGGCAGGGAGTGTACCGTACTCATGCTGCAAGTAGCAGCTCATAGTGGCGGATTAGCCTTGCAGTGGCGATGCTTACATCCCCTATAAAGTCCCCTGGCATCACCCTCCGCCGCCCCCTTCTCCCACCCGCACCCTATGGCACTCCTTTTCTCTCCCCGCGCGCTGAGGCTCGCTCCCATCGAAACCCTGTCAGCCAGCCCCCGCCTCCTTCGTTGTTTCTCCCGCGATAACCCTGCGGCCACCGCATTGTCTGCCGCCCAGCCAATACCCTTCGTGTTTCTCCTACTTGTGTTCATTATCAAAAAATTCGAAAAGGAACGATGCTGCTGCTGCTGCCTGGCTGCCTGCTGCAACGCCAGCATAAACCCCTTATGTTGCGGTACTGACATTTCGCGAGGGTTGGTAAGCCCGTTCGCTCTCTTGCTCGTCTGCCTGATCAGGACTCATATTCTTTCTGATCGTTCGCGGGGCGAATTGCACGGAGGAGGTGTTGCACAGGGGATCCGAGTTCCAGGTAGGGATCGTTCGAGTTTTCCTACCGATGTCACCTTGCGATCGAACAACTCCACGATCGGTAGCGGAGGCGCTTGATCGATGAGAACAATCGGTGCAAGGATGAGGGATTCGAGGTAGATCGGTTTTAATCACGAAGGCGATGATGAAAATGGAAGTCTAATACGAGAAGCAGCTCGATTCGATACGGTAAATGGCCCGAGTCACCCCCCTCGAGCTATCTCTGAAGGGGGTAGAGAGAACGGAGGCAACCACCTCGCGAGCAGAGGTATTCCGAGATTCTCAAAGATGACTCCGCGGTTCGTGTGCCCGTCGACAAAAGGGTAATCCCGGCGGAAGCCGGGTCACGGGGGAACGCAGAGGCGGGGGGTGGGTCGCCGTTGCGTGAAAACCGGGGAAGAAAACCGAATAAAAAAGAGGAATAACGTTAACCGGAAGTTTACGGCGCTTCGGGTAACTCGTTGCTAGTCTGACTTCCGGCGTGCAACGGAAAGAAAAAGGGGAGAAGAGGGAGTAGCGGCGGCGGTTGGATTGTTGGTCGGTGGTGAGAGGAGAAGGAGGAGGAGGAGGAGGAGAAGGAGGAGGAAGAGGAGGCGAAGGCCTGGGGGTTGCTGGTTGCGGCGGAAGAGAGAAGAAGAATGCGAACCAAGACAGAGATTTCGCTGCCGGCTGGCTGTGAACGGAGTGCAGAAGCGAAGGAGGGTGTAAGAGGAGATGGAGGAGGCAGCTAACGGACGAGAGGAGGAAGGGCGAGAGAGAGAGAGGGTTGAAGGAGGCCGTGGTGTGGGCGGACCGAGAGAGAAAGAGGGAGGTGGCAGCGGTGCCTAGGCAGCCGCGGTGCACGAGCGAGAAAGAGCCAAGCGCCACTAATTAGTGCCAAGAACGTAATTAAGTAATTTTTAATTAAGTGACTGCCGTTTACGCGCACAACCACCACGCACGGGGGTAAGCTGGCTCGATGCAGGGTGCTTCATCCCGGCTGCACCGCCGTAAGCCGGATTACCCTTCTTCCGAAAAATTCGCTTTCTCGCCACACTCTTTCGAGTCGCTCCAAGATATTCCCGTCTGACGCGAGTCGACGTAGAAAATGAGCCGCGGGAGGGGATGAAGGGGATGGTATCGATTCAGCGCCCAACGTGCAATATTGACAATTGATACGCTGGAGTATTAAAAGTGAACCACCACTGGCGAGCGAATCGCTCTGGATGCCAGCTGGTCCAAGTGCCTAGAAACGATGTGCGCTTAGTGCATGCATTACGTGCATGGAATAACATTTTATTGTGCAGCTCGGAAGAAGTCTCCGATCTTGTAAGTATATGATTAAAAATCGGATGAAACTTCAAATATCGCGGGTTCACCTCGAGCGGCTTCGAGTCTAGAATGACGCACCCTGACTACCCTCGAAGAGACGGTAGAGGTCTGCTGGCGCGGGGTAGGTCGGTACTGCAGGCACCTGTCTACAGAAGGCCATCGTCAGCAACGACGGTGGTAGCAGCGGTAACAGCGAGTTGCGGTGCCCAAAGAGTTGCCACTCCATTGTGCCGTGCACTGAGTTTTTAATTAAGGAGCTGGCGCGAATTCCTCGAGATCTCGCTCGGCTGCCTATACAGAGCTTCGACTCTCGCCGTTTACGTCCACGCTTGTGCAAGTCTTTGCACGCAGACACGCGCCCGTGCAGGACAACCCCCCGCACGCGCGCTTATATACAGACACGGGAGAGGAATACGAGGATCGTTAGGGGGTGTGGGGGGAGGGCTATCCTTTGTGAACTTCAAGGGCCTCGCGGCGGCTGAAGAGATCACCGGCGTCTTCTTCTTTTCCATTCCTTCTCGTTCCCTTCGAGAGGCAGGTATAGCCGTTAGCAAGGCCGCGGCCCGAAAGTCAAAGACCAAAGTTTCTTTCTTTCTATCAGAGGGTCCTGGCTACGGGAGCCATACCCACTGTATACCCCTGTCTCTCTACCCCTTTCTTTTCCTACTGCCCACCCCCTCAACGTCATCGTCTTCTCCTTTCCGTCCCTCTTCCACTCTCTCCGTTTCTTGCTACCGTATTCCTGCCATCCCCGACTCTTCTCCATGTTCGATGTATTACCTCTGCCTTCTCCCTCCACCTCCCTATCTCTCTTTCTCTCTCTCTCTCTCTCTCTTATTCTCTGGCGGCTTTTGTTTCAAAGAACTCGTACTTGCTCATTTTGCCCAGGATCCTTTCTTTCCTTCGGGGGCCGGACTGATCCGCGCAGCAGGAGAAGAAAATCGAAAAGAGAACTTTTCTCAGACACGGGCACGGATCCTCGGGGGAGAGAGGACGCCGCTGGTACACGATGTCAACGATCCCGAGAGGACGTGCCACCGTCCCTCCCGTCTTTCCTTGCGGGGCGAGTATCGGCTGGGACGATGGGTTGGGGAGAGAATTAGGAGCTCAAAAAGAAAAATAAGAGACAACGATACGGAAGTCGCCCGATCGAGTTCCCTGAGAAAATATCCTCTTCGAAAGAGCTTCATAAAGTTCCCTGGACATCCACATGTTCCTGAAGAACTACCCCACCACGCGCAGGAGTCGCATGTTTAGCAAAACGAGCCCAATTACAGTTGCACGGGCGCGTGATCCGAAAAAAGCGCAGCGAAGCGCGCGGGAAGACGAGCCGGAGGGCCGAAAGGCCCGCGAAACAACGGAACAGGGAACCGGGGAACCGGGCGGTAAAGCTGAAAGAGGAACACGCCGGAAGAACCGAAGCGCGGGGCGGTAGGTGGGCCGGGCGAGGGCGGCGGTAGAAAAGATTACGAGGAGCATAGTAATTACAAGGCTCGCGTTCTTCCGGCTCTACCCCCGGAAGCTCACATACTCGACGGGAGAACAGTCCGCTACCTGCGAACGTAAGCACGCGTTCACGTCTCCTCTAGCTAGCTGCCGAGCGTCTGCATACGAGCGCGAGACGCGTGGTAAACGCGGCCGTGTGCGCTACCTCAAGGCTCGAATTTTCTCCTGGCTACCCTCCCCCTTTTCTTTTCCCTCGGTTCGCGAGCCAGCTTATTTCTCACAATAAGAGGAAACCGCGGGCATGGCCGTCATCGTTACGCGTATGTGGTGGCACGCGACGTCTACGCCCGCATACCCGTGCATGGGGGGCACGCGTGATGCGTGCGAGCGAGTAGGTAGGAGAGACTCTCTAGCCTTAGCGGTCTCTCTAGCCTTTCTCGCTAAATGGTCCTCGCCGGCACGCTGTTTACCACGCAGCCGCCCACGCACGCCTTCCACTGCCAACCTGTCCCCCGTCTCCCTCGACCCCCTCCGCGAGGCATGCACAATCTTGTGGGATTAAAACGCGAGCCGCCCCGTCGTCGAGGAGCGAACACACGCGACGCGGCGGTCCCGTGCGTGGAGATTGCCTCCAGGCCTCCACGGCCCGTTTCCAGTCAAGATTTTCGGTGAACTCGGGCGACTGGCTCTCTGCACCTCTAATTTCACTTTTCGATTCCGCGCTGCTTTTTTATTCTTCACTTATTTGGGTTCTCTTCCTTCTCATGACTGGTATTGCGTTGGCTCTGAATCGTTGGCTCGGACTCGACTGACGCGGGGTGGTTGATATAAGCTTCCTATTTCTTCAGAAGTTAAAGTACCCCATGAGAGACTATAGAGAATTCCCGTTCAATTGCGTAGGATGTGTTGGGAAATAGAAGATCATAATTCCTGTGCAGTTATACCAATTTATTATTAAACTACCCCAATTAAATTGTACGTTTGCTGCAAACATTCAATCATCGTGCTTAGAATTCTTTCGTTTAGTATGTATTTTCCCAGAGTCGAAGTGTATATTCTATGAAAACGTCCCCGATAGCAGCGGTGTGGTCAAGGACTTCGAAGGAAGCCAGTACACTAGACACGGAAAGGAGACGAAGAAAAGTGGACGCTAACGACTAGTCACGTGCTCGACCGGGCAGCCAGGGGTTGGAAAAGGAAATTCCAGTTTAGAAAATTGCCGCGTCATTACCCTAACCAGCGAGGGGCCGGGGCGACGAGCCGCCTGGTAATGTCCAGCGCGATACAGATCGTGGCCTGATAGGGGCGAAGGCGAAGAAGGAATTAGAAAGAGAGACGGCGTGCCCCCGTTGGAGAATTATCGGGGATCCCGAGACGATAAGCAACCCCTCGAAAGCGTGACTGGGTAAATTCATCGCCGACTTCATTATTCGACTGCTCGAGAGCTTTCGATTCTTCGTTTATATCGCGCACCTCCTCTTATTATTACTTCGCCCGCGCTCTAGACACACTCCAGGCGCAGCCGTTAACACGCGTTTACTTTTTTTCCCATCGAGCCTCGCTTCTCGACCTTTTCGCGCCGAGCACACCGCTGCCCTTTTCCACGTCTTTGTTTCTTTGGGTTACGGGGTTTCGGCAGAATAGCCCAGAGAGGGTGAAATACACACCGCGTTATCAAGTCTCCGGTTAAGCAATCTCCAGCGAGAACAATTGAACGTGACAACAGCGCGTCGTGGAATTACGCGACGGTGTCCATAAAATCGGACATTAATATCGTCCCGGTTTATCGATGCCACTGTCGCAGTGAAAAGGAAGTTTAGAAGGCCGATGATAACGAAAATATCAAGCTGTCGAGGCGGATTTCTATTCTCCAGAGTAGGCTAGCGATAGAGCATGATTAATGGTTACTGTACACTATTTAAATTCTCTTTCAATAATCTCTCTTCAATTGCTACGTATTACTACTTAGCTTCTTATTATCCATCTGAATACCTTCTCCCAAACTAAATTAACAAATCTTCATGGTATATCTCCAGAGTAATTTCGAACCGTTCCCTTCCACCCGGTCACGATCTTCTAGCAACGAGGTACGAGAAAAACTGAGAAAGAATCGCGGCTGGATCTTCGTTCGCCATCGGGGAACCGTGGCGGTTAGGCGCGAATCCATCGTCTAGCCAGGTCTGTGTCGTGCACACCCGCTGTCCATTATACGACATAAAATTCCTTCCATCCGCAGAGATAAGATCGCTCGCTCCGTGTCGCGTGTCCTACCGTAGGATCTGATAACGCCGTAGTCCGCGCGGATCTCACCCTTTCCTTCTATCCGTGTCTCCCTTTCTCCCTCCCCTTATTTCGCGCACAAACAGACAGACGGAGGTGGAGATGCAGGCAGATAGAGAGACGACACGTACAGTCGCGCGAACGTGAAGAGTGCGGCGCACGGACGCACACAGGCGCGCGGAGGCGTCGTCGCAACTCTGTCATCGACGACCCCAATCATCCCCCCCGGGCAAGCTTCATCGAACGAAGGCTGTCAATATCGTCGTCGGTATAAGCAGATCCGATGATGTACGCTCGACGTCAACGAGTCTCCGTAAGATATCGGACGCGCTTTCGATTCGACGTGCGCGTGAGAAAATAGGGTGCGAAGAATCGCTTTGTGAAACCTCGCCACACTCCCCTCCCTTCTGCTGCGCGTTCCCCGTTCGCACCCCCTGCCGTCGCGCCTTTTCGCTTCGGGACCGATTTCCCCGACGCGGAGGAAACTCGCGATGGATAACGTCGAATGGATTCTCCGCGTGACTTTTGGGGGTGAATGTTGCTGATTTTTTTTGGGGTGGAGGCTATTTTAAGAGAGGCGAAATGAAAAGTGGGGGTATTGCTGCGTAGTATTTACGAGGACATTTTGAGTAATGTGATTGGTAATCGAATGGTAACATTTTTTTTGTTTTTTGAAATTGAGATCTTTTTCTGTTAAGCTTGAAGGTGGGTTTAAAGTGGTTAGGATATGGGAAAGTTACATCTGAGCGGAAGGGATATTATGAAGATGAGATAATAAATAATTAGGGCTAAGATTTGGAATTTATAATTTCAGTAGCGATAGTAGTATTGTCAAAGGTGAGACTTCCGTTTTACTACTGAATACTCCTAAAAGCTCAATAGATTAGAAGGACTTGGAATATTTCCAGAGGGAAATAACGCAGGTGACGCGTCTTTGCAGGCTTTACATCAACCATCGATATTTACCCAATCAATCCAGAAATTCAGTTCACTGACAGTTCCTTATCTGAATCTTGACTATAATTCACTTCGTTGGAGGCGATTTGACGGTTAAAACGTGAGGGTGGTGGCTGAAGATCGATCGATCGAACAAGGGTGTATTTGCGTTACTGATTAATAGTTCGAGCAGGCGTATATACATACAGTGTCTGATTATCGAACTGTACAAAGAAAATGAAGAATCTGAATGAAAATCAAGACAGTAGAAATTTCTTCTCTAATAATATTCAAAACTACAATAACAAAATTACGTAACTAAGTATAACTCATAAACGGAGGCCACAGAGCCGTACCAAATATTCAAAGAGACTTGGGCGTAACACGTATTATTAAGTTAGCAGAACATATTAAAAGTGTCACTGATGAGGATGTTCTTCAACAACCCTTTCTCACCCTAACAAGCACCCCTCGTTACTTGTACCCACCCCGACACAACAAAATCTGTCAATTCCTGTCGAATTATACACGACCCCGAAACCCCCTTCGCCAGTTTAGGCCCCGACGCAAAGTTAATACACCATTCCCCGCCTAAAACCGACAAACGCCACGGAGGATCGTAAAAGAGCGCGGCGGACGCGGCAACACGACCGTTCTCGTGACAAAAGTACAACGTCGGCGCAGGGAGTCGGGAAGAAGGGTGAAGGGTGGCTGGTACAACGTAGAATAATGTGGCGAGGCATTTCCGCATAGGAAGCCGTGCATTAGGCTATCAGATCGGGCACGCTCGGTAACGACTGCCAGCGCCGAGCCACGAGGAAAAAGTGTCCGGCGTCGGGGGTAAACCCTTACGTGATTAGTCGTCAAAGGAGAGGGTCCGTGGGGTGAAAGTGTGGCTAATGAGCCGCGAGATTGGCACCTTCGTGGCGTCCTTTAATCGCCGTTTCACGGGAAAACTTGTACGAAACTAATAATGCAAGGATTATCAAGAGGAAAGTTTCAATTTCTCCCTCTCAACGGTCGTTAGGGGTGTCCGCGCGGCCGGGGTTAGACGTACGGGAATTATTTATGGACGCTGCGGCTAGAAACATTGAGATTATAACCGGCACGGTTCGAAGGGAGATCTCCTCTTTTTTTTCCCCTCCTCGCCGGTTAATTCTCCTCGAACAACGACGGTTTATCTGTTCGCGAACGGTCGAACGTGGTAATTATATCTCTCGGTCACGCTCGGTTACATTCCTCCGCTTCGTTTCAAGGAGCGATTCGATCCTTCTCCCCGGCGTATCTACACGGGAACGTTCGCGAATAGGGACGACCCGCTACTGGTTACCGCAGGAGGGAGGAGAACCGATGGTACGTTCCCGTTCGTGGCTCGATTTACTTTGATTCCGCGGGACGAAATTCGAGGAACGCCAAGGGCGGACAGGGGTGCTCTCGGCTCTCGGTTTCGATCGTCGTTGAAAAGAGATTACCGGAGAACCCTCGACGTGTTTCGTTCGTTCCGTCTGGTTCGTCATCGGGAGCACGGGCAGAAGGAAAAGAGAAGAATGAGGGGGTTGGGGGTAGGTCGAGGGAGACAGAGATAGCGAGAGAGAGAGAGAGAGAAGGAGAGAGAGACCAAAGACCCCTCCGGCCGACATGACAAAATGTAGCGAAATGTATATATATATTCCAGCCGGTAATTAGCTTTGTGCTTAACGCCGGAAGCCGGCCCCCGATGCAATTTTCGCTGGACGTTTGAAACTTTCGGTAACACAATCCGTGCCCTCTCTTGTCAACCACTCTAACCGATTCTCTTTCTCGCTGGCAGCCGTGGAAATGTTTCGGGCGAATGACGCGGAGGGGGCGGACGGGGGTGGACGGGGTCGAGGGGCGGAACACGAGGAACAAGTTCCACGAAACTGGCTCTCTCGTACCCTTTGCTTTCCAACCGGGACACGCATCCCCAGATTTTTTTCCTCCTTAAGCCACGCACAGTTTCGTGCGAATCAAAATCGCGGTTCAAAATGTTGGGGAGAGGGAGGAGGGGGTTGTGCGCGCACGGGGCCAACTCGATGTCGTTAAGCCGGGTGGAACGAAATTTTTTGAACGGCGCTTACTGCTCATTTCTCGTTGGCGGAATTTTATGTGTGCCCTTCCCCGGTTCCCATGGGATCGTTTTTAATGGACCTTTTTCTGCGTTAATTAAATTTCGTGGCCAATGTACCTGGGTTCGCTCGAGTGCCTCGAATATTTCGTATCAGATCGGTTGAACGGCCCGCTGTGACGGGGCGTATCGAAAGTCGATGATACAGGGAATGTAACACGGTATATCCGAGTGTCAAGTTTGCGGGAGATTCTGCTGCTCCTAACGTGCGCGTTTTCAATGGGGGAAGCGATTAACGCGAACCCGCGACGTGTGTTTAACGATCGTTCGGGGAAACTTCTTTTCCGGGTGGAATCGAGCTTGGAAAATGGGGATGAACGATATTTGTTGATAATGCTTGACGGTTATTGTAAGAAAAGGAAGTTTATATTTACAAGTCGTCCAAAGGATATATTGATAGAATAATGCAAATCACTTTCTTGTCCACATTTCTTTTTCTTCTATTTTGCAATGATTTCATGAACCGTTAAATCAGAAAATCGACTCCATTTCTTATAAAAACACTTAATCATTAATACTCATCGACTCCCGCGTTTCAACCCCAATTTCACCCACAACTTGGCCCTTCAAACTTCAAACACCCAGGTCTCATAAGAAACCTATCTTAAACACACTCTACACCCCAATTTTATTCTAAAGTACCTTCTGATTGCCCATCTCCCTTTAGATCATCTTACAAAAATTAAACTTTCAATTAATCAAAGCGTTCCTCCCCTCGTCGCGACAGATTCGTTTATCCGAAATTTCCCTTCTGCGCGCGAATGAATAAAGTGCAACTCGAGGCGAGAATGGAGACGTCGACGTGGCGAATGCCGGGGGCCCCAGGTGAAAACTTATGGTCTCGAGGAATACGGGGCGATAAGAAAACGGCAATATCGTAGCGGAGCGTGGCCACGCGTGCCCTCTTCGACCGCCTTATATCTCGGATCTGTACTGTACTCAGGCTAATTATAATCAGGCTAATGCCTCCTGGTCGGTACGTGTCGGTACCTATGGCCTCCTACGCTCTCCACCTGCCGCAATGTAGCCACGTTACTTATCCCCCGGCCTGAAGAGCGGGTAATTAAGATTCGGACACACCCATCGTGACTCTCGTCTCTTGGGCTCTGACCATTTCTACGTAGGGAGTGGTCGATCCCTTGGAAAGCTCGTTCTCGTTTGCATACACGGAAAGGGATCGCTGGTACCAGAAACCAGAAACGTCTTCCACGATCGCGCCACTTTCTTTTTACCGTTTCCATAGTGAACCGTATTCAAGGGAGTGGCGACACGTCGATCGAGGGGGACGTAACAATTGGAAAATTTACAAACTCCACCACGATCTCTCTCGTATCTTGGAGTTTGGACACGAGCCCTTGGATTCTCGTTCGGAATCGCGAGGGATGTTATGCAAATCGTCGTGCACTTACACGACGGGACAATTGCTTTTCTAGCGAGCATGCAGTTGATGAAAGAAGACCAAGGGCTGTTTCGATTCTCAGCGATCGAGTTACTGAATCTTGTGACCGGAGGTAGCAAAGTGCTGGGCCATTTCTTGGGGCCACAGTGGAGTTTGAAAGTTCGGAACATCCCTTGGTCGACTTGGTAGTCGTCAATAATCGTTGTATCGTGCTACTCACCGGAAGTTGGAGAACCACTTGACCAGCTGCGCTGTGTTGTTCTTATTGAACTTGATGTCTGGGAAGTACATCTTGAGGATGGACGAGGACGGGTACCTGACCCAGAAGAACATTAGCTTCGCCTTCCTCAGATGCATCGGCGTCAGCGTCGACGAGTTCACCGTGGTTAAGGAAATACTCTTTTGCTAGATGATGGTTAATAAGTGTTAAAAGTACATTTCACGGGCCAACTTTCCGCAGAGTGTCTTTCTATCGGCGAGTGGCGCGGCCTAGAATAAGTGAACAGCGGCCGTCTAGAAGAAGGGCGTTTCGTATCGCGATCGGTTTCGGTCTGTACGCAAATATCTCAAACTTAATCGTGTTTCCTTCGTATCAAATTGGATTAGAAATCGTACAAGCTGTGGATGTCGCGAGGGTAGTAGGGGTCTAACGATCTCGCCGAGGTTGACCCACGATTGGCCGTATCCTCAGCGGAAGCCTTACCGACTCCTTATCGGTAATAGGATCTCTTCATGTGGTTTCATCGCATTCTTATTTGGCGGATTCGTGTGTTCAATCACTGGGGGATCGTCTGTGCCTTCGACCGGCTCTCAAGTAGCCCCGTGTCATCCCTAAGAATCCCACCCCTTTCTGCACGTAGGAGCAACTTTCTAACATCTTTCTACAGATAGTTTCGTCACCAAACGTCTATTCCCTAATTCAACACATTATCAATCATTCTTGCCTATGTATAATTCCTTTGATCGCATCCAAATCTAATAATTCAAGCTTATCTAGATCGAAAATATCTGTACAAGAACCAACAGATACCTCAACTTTGCAAGATATCGACATTAGACAATTCCTCCATAACCTGCTACTGATAAAGTTTTAGAAAATTGATGCCAGAATCTACGGTAAAGAGTCGATTAAATCCACGCGCTATGCGAGTCGATTGCGGCGATTTAATAGGCACGGCGGCGAACGATGGGGAAAAATCGGCGAGCAGCGTTTCACGCGGACACTCGATCCGCTGAAAGCCATCTAATTCCGTCGGGGCAAAGGGAAAAACGCGGGCCGTTTGCAATTTTCACGAACGCCTGTCGCCGTGTCGGCGTTACTGCCGGCGCGAGAACTCTCTGAGGCAAGTCGTCGTTCACGAGCGAGCGGATCGACGAGTGTAGATCGTTCCCGTCCAACACGTGCGCGTCGCGTTTTGCGTTCGCGGGCAACGTCGATGGGCGATAACGAGATGCCAGACTACTGTAATAAGGGTTATTCCGTCCCCGTAGTCACCCCTCGCATTATCGAGCCGTGGTCCTTCCTCGTACCCTCTTGATGCCACGGCCCACGCGTCTCGAGCTTATTATGGCGTGTAAGCGGCGTGCAGGTTAAAAAAGAAGCAATGCTCTTTAGGGGCTGTCGTGATCATTATATCTCGTGATAATTAACGTGCGACGATTTTTTGAGGAAGACAGCAAGGAAACTTTCTGTCGCTCAGAGTGAATTCTTAGTGTAACGGAGAAAGGGGTGGTTTCTTGTACAGAAATAAGCCGAAGGTGAAGAATAAATGGGGCTTGATTGAACAGCGTGTATAGCATGTATAGGATTTCTCTTATTTTAGTAGAGTGGTAAGAAAATTATCGAACATCGGTGCTGAATTAATTACGATGGGGAGATAATTGAAGCTGCAGCATCAGGAAATTAGATTTTCTTGATTTTTACTTGTTGAGTTATGTTATAGCTATAGTGCTTTACGAATTATTGAATTTCTTCCGAAAAATAAACTTAAGTAGTCCATAGCAATTGCCCAACATTGGCCTATGCATCGAAATTATTTGCTGTCTCCTCGCGCAGTGACCGAACCCCTGCTAAAGCGTCCGTGGTGAACGCAGAGCCGGGAAGGAAACTCGGACAGCGTGAAAAGCATATTCGGATACGTCGAAGGCACGACGAGTGACAGGCAAGGGTGAATCCAGAGGAGAGCGGTGAACAGCAGCAGGTTGTGCCACGGCCATGCGCTCGACCTATCCCAAGAGGGAGGGAGTGAAAAAATGCGCCATTGATTTTACATCAAAGGCCGGCTAAAAAGGTGGCAAAGAACGCCGCGCTGCCGATCGAACGACCCGAACCAACACACCACCGGTGCAGTTTCCGACGTTCTATCGTTGTCCACGCGTTTGCACACCCCCGCGCAGACACACGTCCCTTAACCCGAGCTCCATACCTTTTACGAGTGATTTCGATTTTGATAAGTGAGAACAACGACGTCGCGAGCTGCTGAGGATTACGTGTGATAAAATCGAGCTACTAGGCTTTCACTAAGAAGATAATTGAAAAGAGGTGCCATAATTTAGTTGAGAAGCTAAAGGACATTATAAGAACGAAGATACTACTGTTGCTTTCTCTAGAACTTGTGAGACGAGGCGATGCTGCCTTGAGAATATTTGAACAACACTGTTCCCTGAAGAATCTCCAATCCCTCCAAGGGGATAGAAGCAGCGGATGGAAGTGGAGAGCGAGGAGGTACGAGAAGTGCAACATCGATATGGACCGTGAAGTATAAGGAATCCAGTTGGCGGGAAGTTAACCCCCGTAGAAACGGAGTTCCGTGGATTCTCATACGGCTGGAGAAGTAGTAGAAGTGGCTTATCTACGATAAGTCGAGGAGACGCTCGTGATGGAAAGTTCACGGGCTGCCTGCACTCCCTTTCTATCTCCCTCCCTCTTGTTTCCGCGGTTGAATTCCGAAATTGCGGGACAGATTATTGGCTTCCGAAGTTGGGTGAGACTCGAAGCCGAGGGTGGGCACCGAGTAGGCAAAGAACTTTCGACCTCGCGCGTTGTTGCCGGACAAACTCTACTCGTAGGTGCAGCCAACATTAGCCTAACTCCCGTAGCAAACTAATCTAACATTCGTCCGAGCTTCCCGCACTCCCCATTTCCCACCCACCTGCCACCCTGCCACCCTCCCTCGTAGGATTCGCCCGCTGCCATTCTCTCGACTTCCTTCTTCTTGCTGGCGGGTCGGCCTTTTTCTCCCGCGAAACTCGCCGTTGTTTTTTCGAAGTTTCACGGGTCTCGCGCTCCCCTGAGGGAGCTCCGCGGAGGGGAAAAAAACATTCCTAAGCATCGTTCGTTTTTCACCCGTCGCTTCTACCAACCCCTATCTAGAGTCCAGACCTATCCTAGCCGCCGCCACCGCGCTCTTCTCCGCTTTAATACCGAAAGTTGGTCGTGGCACTTTCTTTCGGAGAACGTTCAGACGCGTGTCCACCGTCGCGATATTACCCTCCCTCTTCGAAACGGTATCGAAGTCAACAGGCACCCGTTGCACTTTGCTCTGGCGGTAACAAAATTCATCGCCACTCTTCGCTGGCCCCCGGAGCTCCGGAAACTTGGACAATCCTAGGGCGGGCTCACGGTTCTGGACGTTCTCCAACTATCCCGCTGAACGACGGTAGTTTTTCTACGCGCTAGCATTAGAAAAGGATATTGTAGGCTGAACTCCGTCGTAGCTGATGTCGCCAGAATTGCAATCGCTGACCCGGTCGTTGCTGTCCATCCTGAGGTGCCCGTAGTCAGGGCTGCCGTGCTGGGCAGCCGCCAATAAGGCGGGGTGCAGCATGGCCGGCGGATGGGGCAGTGGAGGGGAATCCCTGAGTTCTACACCACCGCCTGGAGGACTGGCGGGCAGGTGATGCGGACCCGGGGGTGGCACCTGGCCTGGATGGCCCGTGTGAGGGTTGAAGAACGGCGAGTACGGCGAGAACACTTGACTCTCGTGGAGGCTTGGATTCGGTATCGCTACGCTGGTTGGCAGGGACACTGGCAGCATCGGTGGTGGCGCGTGATACGGTCTCGGCGGCGGCGGGGGCGGTGGACTCTCGCAGCCACCCTGGGAACCGCCACCATCCTGCGCCAGGATTCTGGACACTGTCCTAGGCGTGATCCTCGTGTCCGTCACCTGCGAAGGGAAATACTAATTGATACCTTCACTTACGATTGTGAAATTCAGAGTTTTGTTATACTAAATAGAGATAAGCGCAACGATAGATATTTAATCGATGATCACAAGCGCGAATTGAGGACTCGGATGCAATAAGGGGACTAGCGCTCGAAAATGGGAAAAATTATTCTACAAATGCTAAGAAAGATTGGAAAATTCAATGTTATTAAACTGAATTTTAAAAAATATAGTGTTGTAAAGCTCATTACGACACACATTTTTTCTATCTACAGTTTGTTTATCCAATCATTACTATTCGAGGTAGAAATTATAAACAAAAAATTTTTCATCATCCAAAATCATTATTTCTGTAAACATAAATTGCGATAACTTGAGTAAATATTAAGGGATCGTTATGAGACTTAAAATGTATGTTACACTTTTTAACATAAGGGGTTTGTGCATACATTTTACGGCGTCGCTAGAGTTTTCTGAAGTTATGTTTTAAGTCTCATAACAATCCCTTAATATTTACTCAATTTATGGCAATTTATGTTTACAGAAATAATGATTTTGGATGATGAAAAATTTTTTGTTTATAATTTCTAGCTCGAATAGTAATGATTGGATAAACAAACTGTAGATAGAAAAAATGTGTATCATAATGAGCAATATTAAATTTTTTAAAATTCAGTTTAATAGCACTGAATTTTACAATCTTTCTTAGCATTTGGACAATAATTTTTCCCATTTTCGGGCGCTAGTCCCCTTATTCCACCCGACTCTTCAATTGTTCCCCTCTGATTAATCATTGGACGAAAACTATCCAGAACGGATAGTGATCGAGAGAGTGAATTTTTCATGGCACTTGCAACAGGTTTCGCCCCCATTTCACGAGTAAATATCTATGATGGACTACTCGCGTTTATTATGCAGATCGGATAATTACCTTATGGCGTTTCTTCTTGGGGGTCATGACGAGCGAGAGGGCCTCGTTCTGCTCCGAGTCTCTGGCTTCCCTCTCGTCGTTCCTCATGTTGCAATATTGGTCGCGTTGCTGCTGTTCTCTCTGCTGGTGCTCGCGTTGCTGTTGGTGTTGCTGCTGTTGCTGTGCCTGCATAGAGGCCATGGCGTATATCGTCGGCGGTTTCGGCGTCTGAAATATACGGCCAACCGCCCTCACGTGCTGGGGCAGCTGGTTCATTTGATTAAGGTTGTTTTCCGTGGGGCCAGTATGTGGACCATGGGGCCCACCACCCATGGGCCCGATTTGAGGGTAACCCGTAGATTGTGGAGGAGGGGGCCCGCCATTGTGGGGCCCCCGTGGCCCGTTTGGGCCAACCGGTGGCTGTGGTGCTCCTCTGTCTACTACTTTCGTCCTCGGTGACTTCCTCTCGAGTATCTGATTCGCCAACAGAAGATCCTTGTTCAACTGTTCCGCAGCCGCCTGCGCGGCTTCGCTCTGTTTCCCAATAAACCTCCTCTGTTGCACGAACCTAGTCACTATGCTGTCGATCAGATTCGTCAACGACGATGTGATCTCCGTTTTCAGGATATCGGCCAGGCCTTCCAGGTCCGCGCCAGTGATATGGGAGCCCGACGAGCCGACCGCGGCAGCAGCACCTCGAAACACATTTAACCTCTCTTGGAAGTCTTTATGTTGATGAGGCGTGCTCGCGGCCAGTATTTGTGGCGTTTGCGGTGTGGACGGGCCGGTGTTGCTTTGACTCTGTTGCTGAGCTTGGCTCGGAGGTGGTGGTGGTGGAGAAGTTTGTCGTTGGTGTTGCTGCTGTTGCTGTTGCTGCTGCTGCTGCTGCTGCTGCTGTTGTTGCTGTTGCTGCTGCTGCTGTTGCTGCTGCTGCTGCTGTTGTTGTTGCTGCTGCTGCTGCTGCTGTTGTTGCTGCTGCTGTTGTTGCTGTTGCTGCTGCTGTTGCCTCGCCGCGGCCTCCTGGTGTTGTTTCATTATTCCGAGCGCAGCGTGTTGCTGTTCGAGGTAGGCTTTGTGTCCCATGTGATATATAGCTGCCGTGGCATGCGTGTGTTCAGGAGGGATGGCCGGGAGGCCGTTGTACGGTGGTGGATGAGGTCGTGGTGGTCTGGGTGGCGGTGGCTGAGGTTGATGCTGAGGACTGGCGGGCGCGTCGCCGCTCTCGCTCGTGTCCGGCTCCATTCTACTGGAAAGCTCCATATACTTTTGCTGCATCACCGCCAGCTGTTCGTGCAGCAACTTCAGCTGACTCTTCAGGTTGTCCTTCTCCTCGCGTTTTTGCCTGATCGTGGAGGGGTCCTCTTCTTCCTCGCTTTCCTCCTCGTCGTCTAGCATGGTGTCGTTGACACCGTGCTGGAGAATGTGATGCACGGTCTGCTGCTGCGGCTGGTAGAGCTTGCGTTTCTTGCAGCCGTTGACCGTGGTGGTTTGAAGGGCTGGACTACTACGCATCGTACTGACGATATTCTCGACACGGGCACGCTTGATCTCTGTGGTTGGCGAACTGGTCTCGGTTTTGGGCACTATCGGACAAGGCGAATGACTAGGGCTACGCTTGATATTCAACGAGTCCTGTATTTCCTCCTTGACGGACACAGACCCTGACCTTGGATGCGTGGGACTGGGCGGTAAGCTTTGCTCACAATCCGATCCGTCGAGATTGGCCCCAGGCTCCATACCAGCTTCGGCGAACGCCTCCTCCATGGCACGTGCGGCCGCGGCTGCGTCCTCGGCGCTATCCTCGGCGTCGCCCGGCATCACCGTATCACGATCACTGTGATTCGCGTTATTCACGACGTTATTCCCATCACCACTGTCTTCCTCGCCACTCTGCACTGTTCCACTACGCGCACTATCACTGTTCTGTTGCTGATGCTGCTGTGGGCTCTGTTGATGCTGCTGCTGTGACTTAAGTAAATCCGCTGTGGTGTTGTTGTTGTTGTTACTGTGTATGCTGTTGTTGTTGTTCGGCTGCTCCTGAACCGCGAGCGCCGAGAGCTTGCGCCCCTGAAGTATGTCGCGGAGCATGTGCTGCGTGAGCTCGGCGGTGGCGGGATCGTCGCAATTAACCACTGCGCCCGATTGCAAATTCGCGGCTGGGTCCATGCCGGCGCCAGTCATCCCGTGGCCGCCCTCTGGCGGTGAGCCACCGGCGTCACTGGCCTGTTTGACCTGTCGTCCGAGCAGCTCGTTCAACATCTTGGCGGGCCCGTAACCCGGTGCCCCGAAGAAGCCGAATGCCGCGTGGGCGGAATGCTGCTGAGCTGTGGGACCCGTCGTAGCTGTACCTATGTGACCTTGACTTCCTGTCGCCCCAGCCTGTTGTTGCTGGAGTTGTTGTTGTTGTTGCTGCTGCTGCGACTGCGGCTGCTGTTGCTGTTGCGGGAGCGTCGGCCCGTTTGCACCGAAGATCGAACCGTACAGACCGCCGCCGTGAAAGGATGGCCGGGAGGTGAAGTGCGGTATACTCGAGTAGTTGTTGCGCGGCTCGCCGGCGTCCACGCGCTGTCTGGTGCGCTTCTGCTTCTTCTGGAGTTGCTGTTGCTTGCTTTCCGTGGTTGCTCCGTAGGGGGCGAAATACTCGGTCTCCTCCCCCGATGACATCATCGGCCGTCTGGTTGGTCGGCCCCCCGAAGGCCTCCGCGTCCCCTCCCCGCCAGGTTTCCTTGTCACCCCTCCCCTTCTCGCTCAAATAGCCCCTCGTGGCTCAGCGGCGCTGCCGCTGCCGCTGCTTCTGTACTCGGTACTCTCACCGTTTCCCCTACCACAGCCGCCTTTTCTCCTCGTTCCTTCTACCTTGTCCTCCCCACTCTGACCGCCGGCACTCGCCCCACTCCACTTTCTTCGTCTTCGGCGTCACCGTCTCCTTCTCCTTCTTTTCCTTTTCCTCCTCCGCCTCCGTCGCCTTCTCCTCCTCCTACGCAGTGGCCTCCTCTTCTTCCTCTCCTTCTCCTTCTCCTTCTCCTCCGCTGCCGCCGCCGCCGCCTCTTCCTTCTCCTCTTCTTCCGCCTCCTCCTCCGCCGCCGCCGACGACGACGACAACGTCGGCACCCTTCTACTTCCCAACGAGCGCCTGCTTCCTCTTCTTCGTCTTCTTCGTCTTCTCGCGCGCCACCCACCACTTCCTATTTTCCCGTCGTCCCTCGACTTCTCTGCGCTTTCTTTTCACTATTCCTCGTCCCGATCCTTTCGCCGTGGAGCTGACGGCAACAGCTGGGGCTTCTCGATCACACGCTGGCGGCGGTTCGTCCTCGTCACGGGATCACGATTTCTCTTCGCGGGACGCGGCACGTTGTCGGGGCTGTTTCCGCTGCTACCACTTTTCCTTACGTTCCTGCTACGATGACAATTCGCGACGGCGCCGCCGCTTCCGTTACACTTTCTACCGTTGTTACGCTCGTTCGCGACAGTCGATGCGATGCTGCCCCCGTTAATGGTTACGAGATGTGAGGCCGGTGCTCTCGCGGGTGGAATTCTCGTGCTCCCGCCTGGGAGCTGCATCCTTCGAGCTCGCCAAAGGGCTGGCTGCCCCTCGTTCCCTCGTCTCGATTCTCGTCGTCGCGATTCCTCTTATTTCCCTGCAACAGAAATATCGTCGTGCAACACTTTAGTTGCAAATCGAAAACTGCCCACTCCAGGCTTCGAGACCGCGCACGGCCAACGAAGCGGAGATCGATATCTGCTGTAAAGTTAAACCGTCAGTCCACCGTATTTTATTTTAGACGCGCCTATGTACACATATAGACTTGGTCGTACACTTCCGTATATAGAAACGTCTGCGGTCTTGTACGACTGTCGTTGTCTCCAATCTATGATATAACTATACGCGGGGTAATTTAATTATACCCCGGACAAACGGTTCGATTTCATATCAAGAATGAACACTTTTACCGCCAGGCACAAAGAACGAGTATCTATATTAAACCACAGTTCCTAGTCAGAGGAAAATATGCGACAGTATATTTTTACTGTCACCAATTTTCCTTCTCAAGTATCTACCTTTCCAAGAGAAAATTTTGAAATTTTCACCTCCATCTGGTTTATACCTTCACGATCGTCGATCCTATAAAATTTCCCGATCAAACATAGCCGCTTCTTTCTTCGCGGGTTTCGCGTAAAAGTGGATCGAGGAAGTATATCGGTTCATTGCTCGATGGTGTAATAGGTACAATGCCAGGAAACGCGGAGGGAGATGGCACTTGTTATCGGTTAAAAATACAGTAATCGACCAACGGCGACGAGGCGAATGATAGACTACGGGGTTAACGCGGGCAACGTATTTCAACTTGGTCCGGGGTCTTGTCCGGGAGTTCAAGTGATGTGTACCTGAAAGTATAGTGAACTCCGCGACGGTGGGATTGGGTGGAAGACGGGGGGGAGGTGGCCTGCTGTCGCGTAGTGGCCATAAGAAAATTACTTGCGTTGAATTTCTTATTCAAAACGTAGCCAGAGCACCGCCAAGTCGACTCCTCGCCGAGGGATTACACGTCGTCATTGGTCGATAGTCTGGAGAGACGAAGGGGACACAAGAAAGTAATTGATAGAAATCCACGGTCGCTAACCGGCGCGCCATCTGGTCTGGTCAAACTCAGAGGGGTGAAATCTATACAATATGGAAACTCATTAATTAATTCTGCAATTTCGCATCTTCCAAACAAACTACTTTACCGTTATTAAAAAAACGAGGTCAAATCTGAGACCTTCCTTAAATAATTCTTCTACATTATTTCGCACGCATAGAACGAAGCATAACTTGGAAATCTGTTATTGAAGCCCATCTGTGCACTCCCAGACTTAACTTTCGTCCCTTGAAAGCTCGTCTTCGCGACGTCGGCGTCATTCCGCGCGAACGGACTTCAGGGCCATAGATCGCGATCAGCGGTCTTCGGACGGACTTATTAAGCGTCGGTAGGGCTCGATCGTTTCGTGATTCAATTGTCGGCGCGCATAAGTGCACGGGGGTACACGTGACTCCGCGTTTGCACGCAGCCAGGCCCGATACGCCGTTGCTTAGCCCTGCACCAACATAAACGGCTTGGGCTTCGTGTGTCTGCGTGAATGTGCACGGGATTCGAAGCAACAGCTGAGCAGCTTAAAGCACCTGCGCTCAATAGGCCGACATATTCCATAGTTTGCCTACGCACGAGCCTGCATGCGTTCGGGGACACGAGTAGTACTCGTCCCTACATATCGGCGGAGCGACTAGACGCGCGTATGTATACGGCTCATGAAGCAACAAGGAGGCTCAAAGAGAAACGGCGTATATAGCAACACGTGGCAAAAGCAGCGAATTGGCGGAAGCGCAGGGATCGTTGTACACCCCCTTCTTTTTTTATCTCTCTTTCTATCTCTCTCTTTCCTCCAGCTTACCGGTTCCCGCTGTTCACCCGTCGTCGCGATCGCGCAAGGAACACACTGGAACGAGCACGAAAAGGTCCTTTGGAGGATGTAGCTAATGGAATCTCGATCACACTTCTGTTCATAGATCCAAATGCGCTGTGAAGTTTAGCGACAGCGGGGCGAAGTTCAGTGGGAGATTCGATTCTATCAGTTTTCTGTGAAGGTAGTGTTTGATATTATCTGGCAATGTTGAGTTGCTTTATTCCAGTCTAATTTGGTTTGTTTCTTGGATAATGATGAGGTATTCTTGTTCGAGGTGAATATCGAATAATATTTTTTGAAGGTTTTGTCTAAAAGGGAAGATTTCGCTTCGAGATACTGCCCCCCTGGCAATTATTTGAGTTGAGGGGGATGTACTCGTTTGCTGGAAAGGGTGACATATGGTCTCAGGCTCGATAACGTCTACGATCGTACCTGCCTCGAAGAGCGTGCGTTCTTCGAGGGGGGTCGGGGACTTCTATCTTTCCTACTATTCATCGGCACACACTTCCCTTCTGTGCCGTCATGCGTGGGACGGGGAGAATAAAAAGCTGCCCCACCGGAAATGGTTTTAGGAACTCTCCCACTGTTACCTCGGAAGTAGACACACGTCGGGCTAATTACACACGGTAGGAACACGTTCGAGAATGCTTCGTGACTTTATCGTCGATGCCTCCCTGCCAGATGCATCATCGAATTTTTTCACGAAACGACATTTCGTTGTTTTAGAATTGAATTTGAGAAATCCGACTCGGTACTGAAATTCAGATTTTCCTTATTGAAATATCCTGTTGATTCTTCTTTTCCTTTCACAGTGAAATTGCAGCAGAAATTTTCTTCCACTGTTAAACATTGATGAATTTATTTTGAGTAAAGTCATAGCGTGTGTTTGCATTAATTTCCATCGGTGATGGAATTTCGGAGATTCTCCCCAATTATATTCCTATCCAATGCAAATGGTTGAAAAATGTTCGATTAAAGGTTACAAGGCTCCGATGGAGAATGCAGCATAAGATTTGCATAGTTGAAGACCAAGTACATTGATTTGGGAATAATAAACATAGTAACTTGGGCGTCAGTGACGACACATTGCGTAGTGTAATGACATTCGCATCGATCACTTTCGAGCGAAGCGAAAACAGCCTGATGAACCACCAACAGCCATTTCCTGTGCGTCATACGATATTTGCCGTTTAAGCAGGTGACTTGATTTGAGGGGGTGATTACAGGTCACGTCGGTGGGGTTGCGTTACGAGATTAGAAAATCGCCGGTTGAAGCCGACTCGTGGAGCGTCGGCCGTACAATATCATAATCAGGAATCCAGCATAAACCCAATGAAGACCTGGAAGAAAGGCAGCCTCGCGCTTGACGAACGTCGATGAAAGAGAAGCCAACGGCGGCACAGAGAAACGAAAGAAAGAGAATTAAGATCGAGGGGTGGGTGGTGCAGCCAGATAAATTAACTGTCGATTTACGAGTGGAAATGAAACGGGAAGCTGGCTCGTAATTCCGTCGACTTCTCCCGAAGACTTGCGCCGTGAAGGGGTTAGGATCCAAGGTGGCCATTGTTTCGAGCTATCGACGCTGATAACTCCCACCTATAGTTTGGGTAATTAAGGAAGAGACCTGGCCGCGAAAGAGCCCTCGGGCGAGGAAGGCGTTCGTTAATCTCTTACCATCGATCGCGTTGCTTTCTATCGGTTGAACCGACCTTGCGTGATATTCCAAAGGGGCGAAACCGACGGGCGAGGTTTTTTAATGAACCCATGAGGTGAAAAGAAGGAACCCTGTCCGCTGTCCTTCCGCCACTGAAGAGTATAAAAATCGATATAGAAGGGACAGAGTTACTATCGGTGCTATCTATAGCCAGGAAACTTTCTTACCTCTAGTCTTCGCGGGAAAAGCCTCGACCCTTCGCAGCGATATAAAACCACTCGCGCCGAAAACGGACGTCAGCGTGAAGAACTTATAAATTCCCTGTATTCGATCGCCAAGTTTCCCATCGACCGGCAAGCAACCACCACCGCTAGCAGTCGCGGGCGAATACGAAACAATACTTCTACTTTGCGGGCCCTAACGACTTCCTTCCGGTGGCGAGGCGTACAAGTAAACAGGGCAGGTTTCTACGACGGACGTATCACATGGTGCGCGTACCCCACATGGCGTAATCGAGGTAACGGCATGTGCATTGGAATTCCACCCCCTGTAGGTGTCATGTGGCGGGTGTGTTCGCAGGGGGTTGCATGGGAACCCGACTATGGTCATCAGCCCATGTCCATCGCCACGAGAGCTGCACGCATAGTTATGCGCCGTCCTCCCCTCGATATAAAATTATTCCAACATTCGTTTCCATTATTATCAGCGGACAGACACTGGAGAAATGGGAGCTATTGCGCGAGAGGGTTGTAGCTTTTTCTTCCGTGAAGACGGAGGATATCGGTGGGTGGAAGCGTTGCGATCAGTGAGCTCTATACATATTTCCACGACTATTTCCCTTCGAAGGCAGTTCAATGCTTCCGAGGAGTCTAAGAAATGTTCTCGCTATAATAGCGTACCTACATTCGAACCCGTAATTTTCTCACATACATTATGAAATACTTCCTGATGTATGCATTTTTCCACATGACTGAATTTTCACGAAGAATGACGCACAGTTCGATCGGTGAAGAATATCGCGACTGCACCGCTGCATCTTATAAAAGACACCCGGTGCAACGCACCCTTCCATCGAATCGTCTCCGGCCCCGCGTGCTGCAGAGCTACAGGCCGTCCCAGTTTCTAGAATCAGCCTGTAAACACAATAGTACACGCACACACTAATGCAGAGGCACGTCGACTGGTGTGTGCAATACAAACACACACGGTTCACACGCGTTCCGCATATTACCGGGCCGCTGCGATGCAACAAGTTGACCGGGTGTCAATTGATGTGTTATTAATTGGAGGTTAATTGCGTTAATGCGCTCCCGACCCCGACACCCCCCACCCCCTTCTTCCCACTCACCCCCCACCCCCCCGTGACCTCCCCCCGCAACCCATCGTCGCCGCCGCCGCCCCCGCGGCACCGCTGACCCCGCGAACAGCCTCGCCGACTGTTTTATTATTATTTTGCATTCGAATCGTTTCGATTCACTGGCACGCGCCCAAACCAAACTTCGACGAGTGCAACAGAGTCGGGACGCGCGCGTCGGGCGCGGAGACGGGTGGGTGGGGGGTAGGTGGGGGGGAGTCATTTAAAAGCGGGCCGCCTGTCACCGATTTTCATAATTCACAGCTCGTTAAATTTGTTTCGCTTTTTACCTCGTTCCCCGCGATTACGCGAGCCAGGCCCCATTAATCTGCGTTCGGTCGTTTTCAATGAGCTTAATCGCGTTTCAAAAACAATGTGGGTCAACGCCACCGCGGCCGTGTTATTCATGGCACGCGAGCGCCATGACCTTTCCTCCCGGTTTTCATTTCGATTTCGGTCGCCATTCATGCCTCGGCGTTACAGATAACACGCGGCCCCGATATAATGAGCGACGTCACTTTTACGAGTCCCTCCCTACCCCTGTTTCCCGATCGTGTGTGTACCACGCGCCGGGATTTTTCGGTCCAACGGGATGAATGCAGGTGGCCCGATCTGGCCGTGACACTGGCGAATTCTCCGGGCACCGTTGGAAACTTTCGTAGAATTAAAAGGGGTTGGTACGTTGGACTCGAGATTGTTTGAGATACGAGACGCTCCTTCCCTCGGAGTGGAATCGGCGGAGTCTTTGGGAATGTCTTCGAAATGTTCGACAGCGGGACGTTCTGGGGTGGCGTTTCGTGTGTGGTGGGAAGAAGGGGGCACGCGAGGCCGATCGTTTGGGGAAGAAAGAGGATTCCGACGTGGCTCCTTTATACGGAAACGACGGCTGAACGGGAAACTTCCCAAGGTGCGATCGCAAATCTCCGAGGCGAGTTTTCACGGGACGCTTTTTCTCTCTCTCTCTCTCTCTCTGGGGGCTGAATGTGTTCCCATGACTTCTCGCTGTGGGAAACGCTAACGTCTAATATTAAAGGCTACAAAAAATCCTGCGGCGCCCTTCGTCCTCCTTCTGGAAAGGAAGTAGGAACAACGGTCTTTGCCCTCAGCGGCGTAGAAGTCGCCTTGGCGAGGGGACTGTCGTTCGAGTCTCGTGGGGTATTTAAACCCGAGACTTTCATCGCACTTTCGGGCGTCTCGCGAAGAGTTAGCGTGCAAAAACTTGTGTCCGACGCGCTACTCGTGGTATGAACATAGTATGTTATCTTCAAAGTTTCACTGTTCGAGGAAACTTTTAGAGTGCACGCGAACATACCTTATGAAAATTAATAATTTTGGGATATGTAATATTATGTGGAAAAATGGTACACTTTTTATATTTGATTTATATGACATATTCAAAAATATTGGATATCATAATGCGAGTTGAAATTGTTTGAATGGAGCAACTGTCTAAGTTTCTTTGCACCATACTATTTGTAAAATATTCGTCTAGGATGGAATTCACGTGGTAAATATTTTTTCCCACATTTAGAAGCTTCATTAGTCATTCTACCCTTAAAAACGCCATACTGAAGAAAACCCTCGTACCTTTTTGTAATCTATATTAGCGAGCATAGAAAAAACGCAATTCGAATCACTCCAAGACACTTCCCAGAATCTATCACGCATCCTTCATCCAGAAAGCTGGAAATCTAACGATATCCTGGGATCAGAATCGAACGCCAATGCGGTCCCCCGCGTTCGCCGCTGCTGGCAAGATCAAGAAGGCCCCCCTCGCTAGTATTCAGGTGGTTTTGCCGTGCGGTGTTCCCCGATTTAAATGTCCAGGTATCCCCCTGGCTAGAATTCAGGTAAGGTAACTTCTCGAGACTGGTTGTGCTCCCCCTAGCTGCCTCCTTCGCCCCCCTTTGGCGCAAGACGGCGGAGAAGGGCGAAGAAGGCAAAGGAAAGGTCTCCTCGGGGCTGTGAGGAGCGCGTGCCAGCTGCCGTTGGCAAGGCGTAACCGACGTTTCGGCTTCTTGTTGCCATTGTTGGCGGCCCCACCGAGGTCGCCCCAACGTCTTGAGGCACAAACGAACCCCTGCATTTCCAACGTCTTAAGAACGGCGCGAGACGGCTGGTTGACTCGTGCCACCGGCTGGAGTAACGGTCTTCGCGTTTCCTTCTCTGACGTGTGACGTTAGAAGTTACACTGGATCGCCCTGATCCGCTCTAGATAAGGATGCCACAAGCTACTGTTGCGTATTTCGGGTTGACGGTATAATTGCGTAGCGTGGATCGAACGAGACGTTGGCGGTAAAAAGTTACATCAATCATACCTAATATTTTTTAAATGTTTATAGTACGCACAAAATAGGGTGTAAGCTCAAAAGGTTCTGTTTACTTGATATTTTTATTGTCAGACGCCGTTTACATTCATTAATTACAGAGAAATTGGTAAGATACGATTTAGGTGACCAGTATGATATTGGCAACTCTCCCCAAAGCATAGATAGAGGGACGAAGGAAATGAAACTTACGATTAAAGAACAACTTAGAATGAACTTGGAAGGTGCTGCAAAAGATTTCATTTAAAATTCACTCGTTCCCGAATCAGGCACGCATTCTGCCTCACAATTCAACAGAAATGAAAACAACACGCGGCAATTTCCCAATCATCCCCTACTGGAACAAACAGAATAAAATCGAAGGTAACAAATATCTCTCGTACAAGCATACTTTCTATCATAATTCCGAACGATGGATCCCGTGCGAACCATGCATTATTTATCCGGAAACACCTCAAAGTTTCTCCGCGGCTACCTAATATCAGGAAAGCAATAGGGAAACTAATTCCAATAGCCGCGACGAGTTTTAATTAAAATGTAGAATAAATAATCGAACTCGCGCGACGCGTAGCGCGGCTCCGATAGCGTCACCCTATTTTTAACTTATCCACCAGTCGTGGAAGATCCTGCCTTCCCATCGATCACGCCGCTGGCTGACGCTTCGACACTGCTGAGCATCCAGTTTTTAGTATAAGAGGCCACTCCTCCTTTATACCGTGCCAAGCAAGAGTCCCATATTCGCGCAGTAATCAGCGGAGAAGCAGATCGAGGAGGCTCGACGACAGCCTCCCTTGGTCTTTCTCTGTTTGCTTTTTTATTGGCCGGCGTGGCGGGCTACTTTTCCGTGGCAGTTATGTAGATACGTCCGCAGCATATTGGCAGCCAGGAGCGGTCCAGAATTATCGGCATTATTGTCGCTGGCATTTGGAGGAGAGGTCTCCTTATGGCAACCGGCCAACCTGCTCCCGACGCTTTTCTGCCGTGTTTTTTTCCCTTTTCACCGGTGGCCAGGCTATCCGCGCGGTCGTACCGAGATTGCTTAATTATATTCAATTGCCAAAGTTCCCTTTGGTCGCGCGTTTTGGCACACGACCGACGCGGCGTCTGGAGTCCCGCGGCCCCGAGAAAGTATGCCAGAAGCCAGAGAGCGACACTTTCGGCTCCTACCAGCTACATTATTTACGAATTTATCGTTCCGTGGCCGAAGTGTGCCCCGATCGCGGAAATAGACATAAAGAGAAGACGCATTGCAACGCGGTTGACGCGGAAGCGCGGATATACGTGCCGCCATCGTTCAGGGCACATGGATACATAGGTATGTGTCGAGTCGCCGCATTGTCCATCGAGGAAAAACGTGGAAAACGAACGTCGCGGCGGACGGTTTCCACGTGATTAAGGTGGCCGTGTGTCGGTGAGCCTCGATCGCAGATACGAGTCACGAACGCGGGACCAACGTCGTTTCCTGATAATCTGCTTCGAATGGGCATAATAAAAAAAAAGAGGAGAGATCCAGGCTGGAGATGGAAAGTCATCTTCTGGATCTGGCGGAACAGATGCGGGGATAGATAGACACGGAATGGGGTCTGCGTTGCGGAGGGCGCGCCCGTGACTTTTGTTGCAGCTGGACCTTGGTCTACATTCGAGCTCCTGGAAACGGGATGCATGGGACACACCTTTGATCGTTCTCGAAGCTAGAGAGACACCTGGTTACCGCGAATTAATTCGGAGTCTGGTGATTCGGGGGATCCGTGCGCGGCGTTTGTCTTCGATTGATTGGATTAATTGGACTCTTAATTAGGGTAAGATGTTCTGCGGCGCAAGTATGAGTGCGTGGGAGTTTTGGGTTAGAGGGGTTTTTAGAAATTATTATAATTTCCATTACTAGAATTTTATCAATGACGTGGAATCTGTGGGGTAGGCGAAAGGTGAAATTCTTAATACTTTAACTGCTAAACTACTTAGGTTCATTAAAAGTGGTACAGAAAGGTACGCGAGGTTCTTGGATATATCGATAAAAAGCGTTGAATTTTAGATGTGGCTATGTTCAGCCACGCGTGGAGCAATAGCACGTACATGTAGTCGGTAATAGCAATTCTATTTACACTTATCGCAAATGAAACCTAAGCTTCTCCAAACTGATCGATACAAAGCGATCCCAGGGCATCCCGTACTCTCCCCCTAAGCAACCCAGTAAGAAAACCCATGCAATCCCGATCCGAAGTCAATGTCCAATTGCCCAGGTCTCGAAACCAAACTCAGATTTGCCAAAGGAGGCTCCCGGAAAGAGGAGATTCGTTTGCCAAGAAAAGCATCCCGGAGCAGAACGGGATCTCTCCTTTCTTGACGCGACGAGGCCCCTACGCGGCACGTCCGCGCGCGAATCTCCGTGGAACGGCGCGCGGCGAGCGGTGGTCTGATCGTTTGAGCCAATCACGCCGTGATTGAGTATAATGGACTTGCGTCTTGTCCCCCAGGCCAGCGGTTCTCGCCTGCGTCGGAACGATCCCTGGCCAACCGGACCGACCGACCGACAAGTCGAGTGGCCGGCACTTGGGTTGGCCACCCGCGATCCGTAAGTGACTAGGGCACAGGATGAAGGCTGTGCCCGAGTGAGCGAGCCAGCCTGTTGGTATGATAATGAGGAAGGTGACTTCCGACGATCCATATATCGCGGAGAGCGAACGCGACAGAGAGAAAGACAGCTCTGCCGGTCGGGTGCAACGAATAATAAGGGACGGGGATCGGCCATGGGGGCCAGGAGGAACAGAGACGCGGCTATGTGGATGAGAGACTGGGAGTGCGATAGGATACGCGTGTGCGTGGTGTGCGCGTCATACAGATGCACGAGGGAGCACGGGTCAGCCAAGGAACGGACACTCCAATCCACGCAGTACTCCCCCGATCCTACGATTTAACGTAAGCCTCTCGGGGGCCACTCTCCTCTTCGGTCCGTTCCTCCTCGCGTCGCCCCCGCCGGCTCGCCTCCTCCTCGCGTCGCCCCCGCCGGCTCGCCTCCTCCTCCTCGCCCGCCGTCTCTTCCTTCCGCGGGCCCTCGGCCGCAAATTGACATGAGAGACAGGACAGAGGAGGACGATGTGCGTCATCCGCGTCACGTGTGCCCCGCGAAACTGGCTCGAGGAGCGGAAGACACTTCGTTCTCCGCGAATCATGGCGAAAGAGGCTGGACGCACGGGGCTCGGCGTGGGTGGAACGGCGACGCTCGATGGGTTATCGGAAAGAGTTGGCCGAGGGGGAGGGAGAAGACAAAAGAGGATTCTCCTTGTGAGAGCTGGCCTCTGATGGAGCCGTAGCGTGAACGGGATGGTGGACGAGGCAATTTTCCCAAACGCCGTCAATTTAGCTAACCAGCTAAATTCACGAACGAGGCAACCGGGGCGCGGGCTGAGAATAGGAGGAAAAAAAAGGAGCAGGAAAGAAGGCGAGAGGGAGAGAAGGGGCTGGAATAACGCGACTCGTATTTGCATGAGAAGCAAAGGACTGGCTCTCTCGCGGATACTGTGACGCCGCGCCGGAACAGGCCGGTTCCCAAGTGTCGGGTGAGCCACGGCGCGGTTAATCCAATTGAGTCAATTTGGGTTAACTTGAAGTCGTCTAAACAGCTTGTTTAGACGACCCATGATGCATGCGTAACCGCCGTGTATCCGGGCCCCTCTTCCTTCCTATTTTAAACGAGACCTCTACAGCCGCGAGACATCGACACCCCGAAACGCGCCTCCTGGAAGGGGGAGGGCTCGTACGAAGGAAAAAGCGCTTTGCTGAATGCGAAATGGGAGCCTCCTCTTGGCTTCGTCGATTTTTCTATGCTTGTTTTTTTTGTTTGATATTGATGGAACGATTACATATTTTTAGCATTGATTGAAATGGATGTGTGTATTCAGGCAGAATAAATTTCGGGGGGATATTTAACAAAATGTTTGGTGTGTTAATTAAAAGGTTGAATAGAATGAAAGACATAGAGTAAAGGTAGGTAAAAGTTCGCAGCGGGTAAGAGTTCGCACCATGCGAAATTTATGGTTTGAGTTGTGGAAGTTGTCAATGGTGATTAATAGTCAATTGTCAATCAAGGTAGAATCACCAGTGTCGAATTGTGTAGCTGTGCTTCGTTTTGTTATCGTACAATGTGGTAAGTACCGAATTCGTTAGTTCTGATGTAATATTCTCATTTTTAGGAATCAATATTATGCCTATAAATTGATCAGTAAATATTCTAATTCATATTTTCCAATTCTCCTCACAGATAACAGGATTGATTAAACAATGTAAAAGTAGCTGTGGGGGCAAAAGTTCGCACAATGCAGTGGGACAAGAGTTCGCATGCGATATCGGCATTTTGTTTTTTTTTTAATTTGTAATCCGCAATATTTTTCCAAAATACGTTTTTTATTAACTTTTTGATTAAAAAATATGACTTTATTTTAATATCTTATTCATTTATTTTTAGAACTTATAAGAGGACAAATTAGCCGAAAACCAATTAGTGATGAGATGCTTCAGATCGCTCGAGACAAACTAGAAACAGGACTTTCATAAAGAAAAATCGCTGCAGAATTAGGAATAACCCCAACTATGTACTTATGCAGGAAAATAAAACACTTCTTTGGATATTTCTCACAAAATGATATGACTATCAGTGTAATACTAAAGATTTTAGAGAAATCTAAACTTTAAGTGCGCTCTCTTGCCCCACAATACTCTACATCTATTGAAAGAAATATTGAAAGAAGTATTTTATCTAGCAAATCATGCTATTTCGTGGGTTCTATAACTAACATGCGTGACGATTCGAAATCCCCGCGTCTTTGCCGCATCCGCAGCGCACGATTTGAGGAAGAGCCAGTCGGCCGCGTATATTTACTACAATACCGTCCAGTATTTGCAAGCCGGCCGTTTATTTCACGAGAAAGAATCGATTTCGATGACTGTCTGCCCGGATGGGGCAAAGGCGCGTCTAGCTAACCACCACCTTCGTGGATGATGTAGTCATTGAGCTCTATGCTGCTCTAGTGCCGAGCACGCGAGTATTTGCTCAGGGTACACACTAGACTCGCCTCCCCAGCTGACGTTGATTGAAGGAATAAGGGAAACGGTGAGCTCTCTCAAGTACCCCACCACTACCACCATCGTCATCACCACCACCGCCGCTCACCACCACACCATCGTCAACGTTACGACCACCGGTATTACCGTCCTCTCCCTGTTGCAACCCCTGCAGACCGACCTCTAACCATTTACTCCTCCGCCGCGCCGTCTCGACCGTGCGCCTCCCATCACCGACGCAGGATCATCGCAATGCGCGCTCGTACCTTATGCACCCGCCGCCCCGGTGCAATGCGCCGCTTACATCGAAAATTCCTCCTCTTTCAGTCCACGCGTTAATTAAACAGAGTTTACGTGGTTATAAAACGAAACCTTGCGGCAGGACATGAAAGAAAGGGAGCCACGGGGCGGACGGCGTGGCGGCGGCGGTGGCCAAGGGGGAGGGTTCGGGCGGAGGTGGGTGGCCAGAGCGGGTAGCGAAAGGGTGGACGCGCAGAAAAGAACAGGAAAAAGTTTCCGTACAACGTGGCGGATGCATGGCCAGGAGATATCGTCGCTCGTGTCTCAGGGGATCGTGTCCCAGGGGACCGGGGCCGGGTCACGGGGGAGAGAAAAAAAAAAGCGTAACGACTCGGCGCGAGCGTTGCGGCAGAGGAATCTGTCGAGTGTCGTCTAGACGGGATCCACGGCCGAACCCGCGGATGAGAAGGGAGGCGCGCGGTGCGCGTATCGAGTGGCGATGTTAATGAGGTTACAATGCGAACACCCCGGGCGTGAGAATAACAGGGAAATAAAAATATTATCAAACCGCGGATGTTAGCGCGATGACAAAGGGGCGTGCACGAGACAGCCTGGATAGAGAGATCCAGAGAGAGAAGGCCAGAGGGGTTGGCAGAGCGAAATGCAAGGAGTGGAGTGCAATAAACCTCATTAAGAAATTGAATGCACACGCTCGCCGTGCCGCTGGAAAATGAATTGATCGCGGACTCGTACGGCGCGGGCGGAGGCTTGACAAAAGAGCGCCGCTGTATCTACGACGGCGTGGAGGACGGGTATCTCAGATCCGGAACTTGTTGACAATGCTACGGAAGGCGATACACCTGGATGATCGCGTGAATCGGGCATTTATTGACCCGTCACACCTGCTGGACGCCGCTTACGCGCCCCGACTATACTTTCCCATGCGTGCGCGCGGGTGTGCGCGTGTGCCTCTGTGTGCTCAGTGAAGCTCGTCTCCTGAAAGAGACAGAGGGCCCAGCCATGGCTATTCGTGCCGTGATTGCCGTCCGGCCGTGATGGCGCGATTATTTACATTACTTCCGAATTGGTAAATAAGCAGACTCGGTGTCGGGGACTCGGAAACACGACGTGACCGCCTCTTTCCGCAGGCGTCCGCTCGCGCTACACCCTTTTGTGCTGGCTGGCCTCCTCTTCTTCTCCCTTTCCTTTCCTTTCCTTTTCTTTTTTCGAGACCCGCGTATCCCCGCATACCGCGGCAGAGCTAAGGACTAGCCAGCGCAGGAGGAAAAGCCCTTTTTTCAATGAGAATGCTAATTAGCGGGCTGCACGGCCGCGCTCGCACGTATATCATACGAGAAAGAGTATTTTTCGAGGCTTCCGCTCGCTACGCGAGGGTGCTGCGCTTGCTCCTTGGGTTTCAGCTGTAATTCCATGAATTTAGTAGCTGCTCCCTTCTGGACGCGATAGGAGTGGTTGGTAATTCAGATCTCTTATCGATACGCGATATGCAGGCTGTGATTTTTGGTTTGTTGGGAAGAAGTTTACATCTGCAGATGCTTCGGAGCAGATCTAGGTATTTTTAAATACATTTAGAATTCTTACTGGAAGATATGACCCCCTATCAAGGATTTACTGACGCAAGTACCTAAAAATTCATCACCCTACTGTATTTGCAAACGAGGAATAGATTACCACCAAAAATGAGATAGGTACTCTGTCAAGCCTAGAAATTCTAATCATTGTTTAGTCGAAGGAGAATATTACAAGGTTTGATCTGTTTTTCGCGAAGATTAAAATTATTTAGATAATCAACTCTCCTATTCAATTGTTTTTTAAGTAATTTCCAACCAAATACTGTACACAATTTCACCATCGACTTCAGGTACCTACACTGAACCCATTAACGATCACTTTAGCGATACATGGTTGCCAGCAAGTGTTTCCAAAATTCATAGCATCGAAGGGAGTGTGGATTCAACACTTGCGCGACTCCTCAAAAGGTTCAACCACGTTCGAAAGTTAGGTGGAATGCAGGATATCAAGCTAAAACGGGGGTGTTTAAATCTAAGGGCGTATAACAGAGGTGCCGTAATAATAGGCCAGCACGATTTGACAAGTAAAGTGGCTACGAAGACAAATCACTCCTTTAGTCCGTGCCCCCGCGGCCATCGATCGTTGTACGACCTTAAGCGATCCTCTCGATCCCCTCCCCCGTCGTCATCCCCTCAAACTGATACCTTCGACGTCATTAAGCGCGTCGGTGCACGGACTTACCGCCTGGCTCTCATTAAGGTTTAAGTCGAACATAAGTAAGACGCGGCAAATGGTGGTCGGTCGGTGTTAATGACACCACGTTTTTATAAATTCAAATTACGAGTCGCGCGATTAAATGGAGGAGGGTGGCTGATACTCCCTCCGGACCAATATAAAATCGATTGAATAATGGTCATCGTGGGCAGTTAAACCACATGGTCCACGAAATCTTCACCCATCCCATATGATTTTGCTTTGCAGGGCCTTAAAGTGGCCTGGGTAAGATACTGCATGAAATACTGCGATACTCATTGTCAGTGGGAAAACTTTGCAGAGCTCGTCACGGAGCGGCGCGTGCAGCAGAATTCTTACGGAAGCTGGTCACATGGCCAAGTTAATTATCTGGCGACGCCAAGGCTGCTAGGAGGCGTAGGAGGCGTTATATCATCACTTCGTGATTCGTCGTGTCGTGTAATTTTCCTGCTGTGCTTGCGCGTACACCGACTGTGTACGCTTTTAATGAAATTCATGGGACACAAGAATCAGCCGAACGAACTCTTTGAAGAATTAGAATATGACGCTTGTTACGTCTGTGTAACTCGAGCATTTGAGCTTCATGTTTACAATGAATTTCTTTGAATAATCTTGAAAGCCAAACCGCAAGTGCGTTCTTGCATCTGAAGAATAGCAGGCGTCATCCATTTCTATCAATTCTATTTCTCTAACTCCTGGCGTCACCCTTTCAAAAATCGGGAAAATCTGTCTAGCAAAAATTCCAAAGAAAGATCGAATGCTACGCTGTACGGCAGAAAAATACATATGCCTGCAAGTAGCCTGGTTGAAGCCGCTTGACGGCAAGGGAATGCCAGAAATAAGTTGGCCCACACAGAGGCTAGATAGACGCCGCAGAGCTCCGCCGATCACACGGTCGCTGTGCACGAAACGAGGTTCCATTCGGTAACGGCATTCATCTTCCCATCCCTAATAGCCCCGGCCCTCGGCGATTCACCTCGTGACCACAACAGCCGAAACTCTTCGGCATCATGCAAACCGCTTATGCCGAATTGACCGCATACTGGCTCACCTATCGTCGCGCGTGCGTACCCCATTACGAATCTCCGATTTACGAAATAAGCCATTACGGTCGGCCTCGGCCAGCCGAACGTAGCCCGGCCGGCGCGGGCGATGTTGTGACACGTCGAACGACGCTGCGTGTCTGTGTTCCCCACATATATGCGCAACACATATCCGGGGGTCGGGTCAGTTCTCAGGGCTATCATTGCCTGTCGGCCGGAAGACTCACTTAGACCCGTCTTGAGTTACCCCCCTTCGTCCCTGGCTATCGTCCCTCGGCAAACTCACGATCATAATCCCTCCTTCCCTTTCCCCCGTCTCTGGCCCGCGTCTCTGTCTATCCTCGCGTCCGCGTTTCGCCTTCCCTTGTCCCGCTCTGGCCCCGTCGCGTCGCTCTTGATCGCCGCTCTCTCACCCCTATATCGTTCCTCTCCTCCCGGAGAGCCCGCTGGTCGGATACCTCGCGACCCCTCGCACCTTCTTTTCTTCTCTGGTCAAGACACTTGCCTTGTGGGTTACCGCGAGAAAGAGGACAAAGGGGGCTGCGGGGAGGAGCTTCCTCTGGCGCGTCTTCAGGATGGATCGCCGAACGTTTCTAGCGAGGAAGCTGCTGCGGTAGACGGTGGGGGGTGTGCTTGTGTTTTAGGCCTGATGGTAATTAGCAAGTACAAGTGTGCAACGATTAATTTGACGCGCTCTGTGCATCGGTCAGGCCCCCAAGAGGCTGCATCCGCTGAGAGGTCTTCTTGTTAACCGTCCTCCCCCTCGATCTTGATTGATTCAAATTCGATCCGCGCCCAGCTAGCCGCACCAGCGACTCTCCTAATTATTTTTATTCCCGTCTTGTCTCTGTAATTACGCTGCAAGGGATGATCAAGGGACACCCATCGCTTGTTTATTAATACGCGTGCTGCTCCTTGTTATTTAATTTCCCGCTGCCTGCGCCTCAACATTCATCTTAATTTGTATTTCATTAGCGGCCGCGTGACTTACGCTTCGATATCTTCATTATTATTACGCGGGCGATCAAACGATCGTTGCTGGTTCACGGATTTTTTTTCTTTCTTTTTATTTCTTTTTTTATTACATCGGCGTAACCAGCTGGTAACGTCGACTCGTTTCCTATTGATTCCCGCGAAACGCGTGGAACAATCGCGCGTCAACCGTTCCCCCCGATGCGATGTATCGATAATTGAACGATCCAAGGGCTGTCGTACGTAGCACGGTTTTATCACACGCCTTTTGCGCCGTTTCTTTGATGACGTTGTCGCTTCCGCGGCTTATTTATGTTTAAAGCGTACGCCAGCTTAATTAGCGCGGACGACGTGCGAATAATTGGTTTCGAGCCGATCCTGCGCGTGTCGCTGCTTCGCGATGCTGGTGATAAAAAATATTTCCTGGACAACGACCAATGGAGCAGCTTTTCGGCTATTTGACAAGTGCTGGATCAGCTGAAGGCGTTTTTTATTTTCTTTTAAACATTCTGGACCTTATTTTCATGTATGCACCTCTTTTTATTTCGAACTAAGCGTATCCGTAAATTCAATACGTGGAATTAACTTTCGCGAAATTCTCGCGAGAGTAAAATAATGGTAACAAAAGATGAACCACAAATTTTTTACTGCAATTTGCACTGCTACAGGTTGCAATGCTTATCGTGGGAAACGCGGTATGGGAATACGTTTTTAACTCAGACCTGCACGCCGGCCAACTATTACCAATGGGTTTAACAAACTTTCAGAGTATACAATCGCCCATCAAACTTTGCTAAGTATTGCTTATACGTGTATCATATTTATAAAAAGTAAGCCCCAAAGGAAAATAAGCGTACTTCCAAGAGCAACCTTCATCCCCCGCAAAGCTTTCCCATGCTACCCGGAATTTCGAATTAATCCGCAATTTTTAATTAAAATCAGTAACGAAAACCTCTCCTCCTCTGCCCATACGTTGAAACTCGGCGAAAATATATGCCGAGACAAAGGAGAGCCGAAAACTGCGAGAGTGGTCCTCGGAAAAATTCGCGACTCCCCCTTGACGAAACGGAGAGAGAGAAGAGAGCTGTGGAGCAGAAGATAATGCGAAGGAATCGCGACATTTTCACATGCTACGCTCACATGTTGAGCGACGCGATGACTGTCCCAGAGAATTCTCCCGAGCGCTTTGTCGCTCTAAATACGTAATCACGATACATTAGACCCACCCAGTGAGCGATACGCGGAACGTCCGTCGCGCAGCAAACTTGTTGCGGATTCATGCGACACGGCGACGGCGACGACGGCGAAGGAGACGATGAACAGAGAAAAAGCGACGTGTAGCGTGTGGGAGGCGTACGCGGGATCCGCGCCCGCAGCACGTACGTGCACGCGGGCACACGCGTGACTCAGCCCAGCGCTGGCTGGTAATTGCACGAGCGGGACGCGTGTGCGCGTGAGCCATTGTGCGTTTCCGTCGCGGATACTGCTCCGTTTACCCTTTGTTGGGTATTCGCGCGGGTATCTGCCGCGCTGAGTACCGTTCCGCGCGCGAATCCCGCGTCGAGACGCGGCAATTCGGCGCAGATTACGAAAATTACCGAGGACCGAGCGAATTAAAATGGGGGCGATAGAAAATTCGGGGAAATTAGGGAGAGCTGCGTTGAATTTGATGCTTGAGAAATCATCTCACCAGGTCAAAGTGTAGACACTTGAAAGAAGGATGGATTGTGGTACCTAGAGTATGATTAATGAAAAGGATGTCGAAGAGGGATTGTAAAATGACAGTAGTGTACCTTGTTCCAATAATCATATAAACACAAATGGAAAATTTCTTTTACGATTGAAATTTTTGTAATAGAGTGGAAAAAAGTATTCCTCTAATGAGTGAGTTAATCTTTTCCGGAAAGAGATTGACACTTAACAAGAATAAAGTGTTTTTGTCGTACATTTCGTTTTGGGAAAAATTGTTAGCCTCGACTAAAGTCAATAAAATTTCCTCTCCTCGATTCATCTCAAACAGCAACAGTTAGGAGTTCCTCCAATTACAGCCCTGCGCGCCTCCCCTGCAGAAAATTTCAAACACGAAGTTTCGAATAACCGTCTGACCAGTTGAGGAAGTAAAATGAACCGGTGTGTGTTAAAGCACAGTCGTACCCGACCGAACGATTCCTGTAAAGGGGGAAGAAAACAACATCCATGCGATTCTGTCCAAGTATACTACAACCCCCCCGCGAGAGAAGCGTCGTCACGTCGAAAGGAAGCGCGTAAAAATTCGCTGGCTGACACGTTTTCCCGCGAACAATAAAATGCTTTTATAATACTTTGTTACGTAGCCGGCTCGTTATGTTTCTCGCGAGTATTACGACCGCCCTTTACTGCCTTCGAGTTTCACGGTGGACAGTTTACGTTCCGTGTTCTCGCGGTCTTCGAAGCGTGCAACCAGCTCCGGGGTGGTAAAAATTTTCGTCCGCGTCGTAAAAGCACGGCTTCAGAAGGAATCGCGCGCGAATTGTCGATGGAATGTAAAACTCAGGGGTAATTAATTTCTGGCAGGGAAAGAAAGGGGGATGTTTGTTTGGAAATCGATGGGCCACAGAGCATGGCGTTTCTTTTTTTACTGTTGAACGATGTACCTAATGTAATTCAATTTCGATGACAGTCCATCGCGGAATATCGAATTAAATCGCAACCAATTTGTTGATCGAAGCAAAGTGTACATTACACGAGCGATAAACTGAAACGGGGATTCACTTGGTCGTATGGTTGGTATCGGTTATTTATGGTAAACTCTTTCGAGCGTTCCTTTTTTTCCGCTGCTTACTGTGCTCGTCTGGCCCCTTTCTCCCCAAGGAGAGAAGAACCGCGACCAAGAACGGGTTAATATTTCATCGACTCGCTACCCCTTTAACGTCCTCCGTCGCATCAATTAGATGAGGTAAACGCAAAGGTCGCTAGTGCTCGTTTGAAATAATAAACAGAATTGTACTTTATAGCGAGGGGACCGCGCAACTCGCATATTTTGTAGCAGACATTCTTTCCTTTGCACGCGTAATTGCTGTTCCGAACTTGATACAGTAATCTGGGAATTTAATGTTTAGTTTTAAGCGCGCATAGGGCTCTACAGAAAAAAGGGCTGTAATGTTCTCTGAAAATTAGGTTTGCTGCTGTGATCTTCGAGAGTTCTCTGTTGTATAAAGGGAAAGTTACGAATGGTTCGTAATAGTAAGAGAAAGTTTCTTGGATTTATCTGTGATCGAAGTTGTGTATCTCTAAATGTTTACAGTGACGATCGAAAGTGAGTTTGATACAGGCTATGTTTTATAGTTTCCCTATGTCAAGTAATAGCACAACAGTCGCATTACAAACATTAGTAGATTACTCCAAACAGTAGCACGCATCATAAACATCCGCGGCAGATATCGAAAGTGATCATTTTTGGACTAGAATAATACAGAGAAACTAACCCCCAAAAAAACATAAACCTTCCATCTACCACAAACTCCAATTTAAATCTACCAAGACATCAAAGTTTGACCTTTAAACGTCATCAGGTGCACGCAGCCCGTCACCTCCAATCACCCTACAATCTTCCCGTCGCTTCCGTCTCGAAATCGCGACGCGGACCAAAAAGAGCAACGCGTCGTTTTCCATTTCGAGCGTCCAGGTCTCTCTCGAAACTGGCTCTCCGTGTAATCTGATAACGAGGTCCCGATGAAGCCTGGTCGATCGAGTCAATCTGCGATCGGGCCAATTCGAGGCGAAAGCGTTCCAGCGCTACCTCCGCCCTGTCGCGCCGCGTCCAGGTCGAGGAGAGGGAACCGGCTCAATTAAGACATCATTTCCGGGGGCCCCCGTACAATGATGCGCCCACGGAGGCCGGAACACCGGGGTTCCGCACCTTTCGAGCGATCGCGAGGCTGCGTCCACTCGAGCCGAACTCCTCTTCCACCCTCTCGCGCCGCGCCGCGCCGGTCACGACTCACATCCTGCATCGGTTCCTCCTCGTGTCGGTATGCCCACGTTACAACGCGTGCCGATACGTAGCGGCCGCGCAGAAGCCCACGGATACGTGATTGCAACAAAACAACGGACGTCCGGACGGCAGACAGTCGCACAGGTATCGTTCCACGTCCCCTTACGTACGGCACTCCTCTCACGGGGCCCGCTCGTTCCCTTTCCCTTCCTCTTTCCGGCTTTCTCCAGCAGTCCCCCCCCCCCCGTCTCTTTCGCTCGACCCATGTCCCTCCCTTTGTCCGCCGATACCACCCTTCGACGTTCGTGGTCTTTCCATCGGTCACTGATCAGATCTCCCACTCTCTCTCTCTGTCTTCCTCTCACTCGACCCCCTTTGTCCCTCTCCGCGACGTTTTTCTATGCGCCTTCGACATCAGCGTCCCTCCTCCTCGCGCTGCCTGTTGCAGGGAACGACGCGCCACGGCCCCAGTTTCCTCTGGAAAAGTGGAAGCTTCCAGGCTTGAACCGGGGCGGGAGGGGGTTACCTGGTCCAGCGCACACGGGCTTCCGGTCACGTTTCGTAATTTGCCGCGCCGCCAGCGTCTCGCTGGCCCGGAGGGGATGGTCGGGGGATTTTCGGAGATGGCTCGTCGATAATTGGCGGCAGTTATAATTAGGCGCGGTTAGGGGCAAGGGGTTCCAAGGGTTACGATCGATTTTAATGAGAGCTCTGTCGTATTAGATCTGTGCACGGGCTGCGGCTTTTATTTGCTTAATTTTCCTTGGTCGTCGGCTCCTTTCCTCTTCTCGGCTCGCTGGCTCGCGAATTTCGCGATGAAATCCTTCCGATATTCCGTTATTATGCTTCGCCCCGCTATCAACATTCATTTGTTCGTGAACATTCTGTTTTGATTAATGGATATTCGAAGCTGCTGCGCTTCCAGGGGGGTGGAAAGTATAGAGGGGATATTCTTTTTTATTTTAGTGGACAATTGCGAATTTACGCGGAATCTTACAACGAGACGGATGTTTCTCCATGTTTGCATAGTTAATCGTGATTGACGTAGTATTCACTACCTACTTTCACTTTCACTGTACCATTTCGTCATTACATAGAAAAACAATAGGTAAATTTTACATCGCAAATGACCAACCTTTCACCTGCTCAGTAGGGGTAGAACAATTGCAACATTGGCATATATTAGATCTTTCTTTCCTTCAATGCCCTATATTTAGCTCTCGAAATATTGACACGCAGTGTCTATCTCGTTCGTCGAACCGAATAATTCTGCAAAGTTTTTCCCAAGTTTAAGATCATCTTTGCTAAAAGCTTTCAGCCTCGCGAGTCACAAATCTGGCCACGTTCCGCGCCACTACGTTATGAAATTACCCCTCCCCTTAGTACCCGAGTAATGTTTTACAAACATTCGTGCGCTCGCTTTTGCCGTCGCCCGCGACTTCCAATACCATTTTTCGTCGTTTCTGCGCGGACAGAAGTCACGGCTTAAATATTTTTTCCCGCTACTCTACGCCCGCGGAACGTTTCCAGCGTGGCGCGGCGGGCTTTGATTCTTTCAAAGTCCATTATCCAGTGTTTTCCAGTCGAATCCCCGACCCGCAGAAATTTGATCTAATGTAGCGTAATAAAAACTTACATGGCGGCTGAAAAATTCAACAGCCACGCGAGATAAAATTATTTCGCCGCGCGCGTTTCCGTGCAGCCCACCCTCTTTGAGGAGGGTGAACTGGCCATCGTCCACTCGAGACCCTCCTCCCCAGTGGAGGTAATTATAAATATAGTAAAGGAAGAACAGGGACGGCGGGGGAGAAGGAGTGAATTATTTCGTACACGTCGATGGTCCCCACCGCGCCGTGTTCCTATCGAGACTTTATCGTGGCGAGAACGGAAGTAGCGAGAGGTCATTTCCTCCATGAAAGTGGAAGCTTCCAGTAAGGATACCTGGTCCAGTGGATACGCACTTCCTGCGCCTATTTGTCGCGCTTCGGGGGCTCGAAGTATCGCAGAAAATTATGTTGCCCTTTTCGACGTTTGAACGCCGCGCTGTCGGCGTCGGTGACACACCTCGTAATATAGAACAGCAGTCGACTGTAATTAACCTTCGAATCACTTCCTTCCATGCCTCAAACGCTTTTCACGCAGGAAGACGTTTGTCGCGGTGCTCTTTGTAAGCTGTCAGGGCTTTAACGCTTTTGTTGATGATTAGTGGAGAAATTTTTATGTAACTTCTTGTTTTGTAATGTGATAGCGGCAATGTCCACTCTGAAATAATTATTCTGGAAGGAAATAATTATTCGCTTTCATTTGCCGCGCTACTAACGTTAGAGGTACCTAATGCTTATGTGAATGGAAAGTATTTTCAATCGTTTTCAATTTGCTTTCGCTGTTAGGAATCTGAGACCTCTATAGCCTTGATATCTGTACTTGCTCCAACCAAAGTAAAAGGAATTCTAGCTATCAGCTACAGATGTGTAATTCTTGACACTACTTAGGACTACAAATTTCCCTATTTGCTCACTAAATAGGATACATGTGTAGGGAAGAAATATAATCTACCATTATTTGTAAAGTGACTGTTTAGAGGTCCTCTGAGGGACTATCATGGTACAAAAAGAACAAGACCAGTATTATCTGTGTGAATTTCACTTAGAACACCGAATAGAAAGAACAGAATGCATCCCCAGCAACGACGGAGTGCAGCCATCTCCTTCGTCCTTGGTCGTGTCGCTCCAGAGTCATTCACTGTCCGACATGAAAGTCCGCCAGGTAATTGCCCCGAGCACCCAGGACGACAGTTTCTTTAGGCGCGAAAAGACGTTTAAGTAATGACACCTGAGCGTCGGGCAAGAAGTTCTTGAGGACGAGGCGGCGAGTGGAGTGGCTAATAAGCTTGTCGGCCCTGGCGACAGGATGAAGGTGGTAGCGCGTAGAAGAAAGAGACAATCTTCACTTCGCGCCACTCGAGCATATTAAGCTTTTCTTTGACTGGTGTGTCTTCCCTCCCTCTCTCTCACTAACCACCTCCTTGTACTTGGTCCGCGCCGTCGTCGTCTCGGGACCCTCGGGCGACAGGCAAAGGGAAAAAAAAGGGAAGAAAAGAAAGACAGGGAAAATAAAGGAAAAAACGAAGGAAGAGGAAAGAAGCGGTAAAAAGCATGCCATCTCGACGCATTCAGCGTCGCAGCTTTCTTGAATTCCTGAAGGCGGCGCCCGTGAGCCCCACCTCCCCCCTTTTCTTCCAGCCGCCTCGCGGCAAACGGGAACCGGAGGAACTTCCGCGAATGCCGCTTCTCTAACCGGCCTCGCGCTGCGTTACTTTTGTCCTTTCCGCGGGCTTTCCTCCTCCACCTACGCGTCTTTTCTTCCGCGTAGAAAAGGAGAAGGAGCCGCGGCGTAGGAAAGGAAGAAAGGCAAGAGTGGAGGACATTCAGGAGCCTCCTCTCTCCCGCGGGGTCCTCTCATCCTCCTCCTCCACTTTCTCCTCGTGTCATCGCGGAAGCCAACAGACGGAGTGGTAAAAGACCACTGAGGGGTTGCCGGAACGAGGAAACCCCGGCAGAAAGAGAGAGAGAGAGAAAGGGAAAGGAACGGAGGGGGTAAAGAGCGAGAAGGTAGGAGAGTGTTTTTTCGCCATTGTCCAACGCGCATCAAGAACAAGAAAAGCTCTTCTGACGACGAGTAAGCGTGCACTCGACATTACCGTCGGAGTTCGAGGCTTCCAACGGGCTGCCTCCTTCCACCGGATACCTCTTTTCTCTTGGTCTTCTTCTATTTACGACGTAAGTAGCACGAGGATCCGTATACCGAGCCGCGCTCTGATTTCTCTAAGTAGCACTCTGCCGATGGAGAACGACAAAGCAGAGAAGAACCACGACGACGACGACCGCGACGGCGTAGACGTAGACGACGGTGGACTTCTCTGTAAGCCCCGTCGACCGGAAGTGGCCGCCCTTATAAGCAGGAGATGAAGAAAGACGGGGAACGACGCAGGAAAGTGTTTCGATAGGAAGTAGGTACCTGCTGCATTCGACCGTCTCTCGCGACTCTGTTCTTTGTACGGCACGGGGGAAGAGAGAGAGAGAGAGAGAGAGAGAGAGAGAGCTTGCACCGGAATTACTCGTATGCACGACGCCGAAGAAAAGCTTCTCTGCTCGGGGAAAGGCTATGAATGCGGTATTTTAGCTACCGACCGAACTAGACCCCGCGAAAGCATCAATTTGACGTTGCGATCAACTCGACGGACGAGAGGATGATGGAGAGGAGCTTTAATCGCGGGATTCTTAGACTTGTGGAGGGTTTTGAAAAGAAGATGGCTCTTCAAATGAAATCTGCTTATTTCTGTCGGAAATTGTCGAATGGGGACTTTCTTTTATTTCGTCAGCGGGACTTGAATCCTCGCGCACAGTAGAAGAAATCGCACAAATGGGGTGAAGAAACAAAATGATCGGTGGGATTGGATTGGATATTATACGTGACACCTTCGGAGCATATTGCTCCGGTAAATCTAGGTAAAAACTTTAAAAGATCCCAAAAGAATTCGAATTCCTCTTCTAACCACAATTGTACGTCTGACGAACGATTAGTATATCGTCGTTTCCTCCGAAAACCCGATCCACGTCCAAGGGAAGCACTTCCGCGGCTCGGGGCTTTATCAAGCCACTCGAAAGGAAGCAACCCGCCTCCCCGGTCTGGGACTCGGCTCTGTCCGCGTCGAGATGACCCAGTAAATCTTTGAAAATAATTCTCGACGACGGTGATCGCGCACCCGCCGGCCGCCGGATGTAGCCGAGGCGAACTGGGTCGGAGACGGCTGAGAAACTTTATGGCCAGCGAAGTTCTCACCGCGCCACGATGCTTGAGCGTCTAGCTCTCGTCTGAACGGAGTCTCGATCAAAGAACCAACGGTCGGGGGGCAAGGGAAGGGGCTTGGAAGACGACGACGAAGAAGGATGGGAGGGACAGGGAATAATAACGCGATAAGGGAACGCGAGATGAGGGACCGTCCTCTCGAAAAGTTCGTCACCGTTACGGCGAAGGGATTCTACGTACACGCGGTACACGGTGCCTGGCGAGAGTGCCCCTTCCGTGACTAACATCTTGGTGGTAAAGTGGCGTAAGAATAAGGTTTACGCCGCTCTCGTTGTAGACGACGCCTCGATGCTCGAGGATACGCCGCCGAGTCTTCTCCTACGTAACGGAGGACGGAGGGACGGTGGATTGGAGGAAGATGGCAGAGATGGAGGAGGAGGATGACGTTGGGCTTGTAAGCACTCTCGCAAACGATGACTCCACTTCAGCTCGAACCGCCCAGCCCCGAGAACGCGCAAGGAATGCTGGAGTGTCGCCGGTGTATCCACCTTACAAGGGGTGCTCAAATATCCCCTCGCTAAGGAAACCGAGTTACACACGGGCCCACATATCGGCTGGCCGCAGGATGAAAAATCGAACTGTACGATTGGCGGTGGAGTGAACGACGTACAGGCTCCGCAACTGTGGTGCTCTCCTTTGGGGCACATGTTGCGTCGATATTAGACGGGACAGACGATTGGCTCGCTGTTATTTCGGCATCAATGGGAGATCTCGTTTACGTGTCGCGTCAATTACGCTCGTAACGTCGTAATTTCAAACGGTCAATTATGAGACGGAGAGACAGCCTGCCGAGGCCACCCCCGTTGCGAGGGCGGGCGGAGGAAGGGGTGGTGGCCACCGTGAATCGCGAAATGATCTATTAGAAACACAGTGGCTCGGTGGCCAAAGCCACGGCAATTTAAACGGGCCGATAACGGGGAAACGAATCTACTTGCTAGGTAAAAGCAAACAGGCCACCGCGCTGGATGGTGACACGTCAAAGTCTTTCCCCCTCCCTTCGTTCTCGGTTACGCCGGGTTCCTTTGGAGGGCCCATTAAACGCAATTACGCGTCCCGGTGTCGTCTCTGGCGATGCTCGATCGGGCTGGTTGCGCCGAGTTGCGGCCATAGACGCGATATTCGGGAGCGCGTATGGTGCAAGGGTGATCAAGGGAGACAGATAGACAGGCTGATGGGAAGGGACAGAGGGACGATGGAGGGAGAGAGATGCGGATAGAGAGCGAACGAGTAAGCGAGAGCGCGGAAGGAAAGACGCAGTAAAAGAGGAGCAGGAGGAAAGAAAATACGAGGGTGAGCCGAAGCACGGACGTATTGAGCGGCCGAGTTTTCGGAATCTTCCCTCCGTACCCTTCATCCCTTCACGGGCATTGCTTGAGGAGCCTCGAGTGCGCCGAGGGTGCGTGCATTGTACGTCGCCCATCTTATATGCACCACCCACCCGTGCCACCCCCCGGAGCTAACCCTCCCCCTCAACCTCCTCCTACCATTCCCCCGCCCTGCCCGTCCACCTTATACTTGCACTCTTTGTTCTTCGCGGTTCCCCCTCGTCCTGGCCCTCGTCCTCCTCCAATTCCTACGCCGTGTACATGCTCATACGACTTCGCACCCCTTCGTGTATACGTCTACGATGGGAGAGACAAGCTTCAGAGGCCTGTCAGGGAGACGCTCGAAGGACAGGGAAGAAAGGAGTGCGCGTGGATTCTCGAGGACGAAGGGGGCTACCGTCTGCGCCAACGGGGTAGAAGGATGTTTTTAAGGAAGGTGGATTCGGGGAGGGACACGTTATTCTTGCCGACGTCGCGCCCGCACGCTCGATTTACCTGCCCCCGTCGCGGCGTCACCCGCCACCTCTTGGTTATTCAGAAGGCTCTGACCGAAGGGAGGATCGCAATCTGGACGAACGCGCCGCGCCTTTGGATGGACTTTGAAGATTGATTCTATGCAAAGAAACGCTTGTACAGACTGTTCGCTTGTACTATGTACAAGTGAGATGTTATGTTGGTCATTAGAAACCGTTTGAATTTTTGCTTCTTTGTCGCAAACGAATCAGTACATATTGGTTTATTATAATGTGTACGCATTTTAGTAATTCGATGTTTAGTTTCCCGTTTGCAGAGATAAAACGCAAAAAATCGACCTCGGGGTAAATTGTAATATGTTACTATACTTACTCCGTTCTAAATGGTGATAAAGCAAGCTATTTGCTGACACACCGGAAGAAGATGCTCTAGACGAACAACAGAACAATCGAGAATCCAAAAAGTAGAAAAAAAGTATAAAGGAAGAAGTAAGGAAATCGAAGAAGAAGATTTTGATAGAATCAGATGAATAAGCAATGATTGTTTAACTCATTTATATCAAATGTTTAATAATGATCTGTGCTTTCATTTATATTCTTTAGAAATGTTTATTTGTGTTCATATTTGTTTTTAAACAAATAAAACAGATGTGTTACAATATACCCCGGACTGGGGCATATTGAAACAAAAGTTCAAATTTGTTTAAGGTGAAGCTAGATGTCTAAGGGTCCAAGATTTTATCACGTACTTTCACGCAATTTGTTCATCACATATGTAAGTACTAAATCACGCAAATTATTTCCTGATTGAGGAAAGCATTTTCGAGAAAAAACTGTGAAAACTTTTTTGTTACAATCTGTCCCGGTCTCCCCTACCGCGCAGAAATCAAGTGAAATAATAACGTACTTACATTTACAAACACAGTACCGTGAGCTTATTTAGTTACCTTCGTAAGACAGCTGTAATCTATGTAATTTAACATTCCTTTGGGTGATTGTCACCGCTTTACTAGACTCATCCCTAAATTCATACTTCCATCCCTGAATAATACCTTCACCAGCATCCCCGCGTTCTCATCATCTCGTTAAAAGGAAGCGAAGCTCTCTGACTCCGGCAGAGCCGGGTAGAATATTGCGGGCTCGCGAAACGGATCGAGAATCCGACCTCGGGGGGATGATCTAAAAAAGCTCCGAGTAGCGGGCGTGTGGTGGGGAGGCATCTTAAAAGAATCTCATCCGGTGTCCTGATTTCAGCGCGTCAGAACTCACGGGGAAGAACGGCGCAGTCAGCGCGGCGAGGCGTGATTAAGAGGAATAATGAAAGAAATCTGCAACGCAAGAAGCGTTCGCGTCCCCACCCGTTCCTGAGCCCGGCACCTTGGTCCCCGGCGCGGCGCGGCGCGGCGCCTGGGCGCAAAAATGAAATCTTTGTTCTCCGGAGCCGGCGGCCCAGGCTGGATGGATGGAAAAACGGGGTAAAACTCGGGCTGATGCTCGTGTCCCGAGCGAGCAGGAGCCCCGAGACGGATGAGGGAGGAAAGGTTGGGGCTGTGGCTGAGAGGAAGGGGACAGTGGCGGAGCGGTAATCGGAATAGATAAAGACTTTCCTAGAGACAGGCCAAGGAGAATGGGCCATTCATGCACGGGAAACCGAGAGCGACTTGGTGGTTGGAGGAGCGCTGGATTGTAATACGTCTCCGGATCCGTCGTGGAGATTACGTACTCTGTGTGTCCCGCGGGGCTGCAATATCTTGCATCCCCCCCCGACTCCTCTTTCCGCTACGCCTTTTCCACCAACCTGTCCATTTCCACGTCCGTCTACGTCCTCCTACACCGCCTCGTCCTCGTCATCGACGACGATGGTCGCGGCCGTCGAGGATAAAAAGAGATGGGGCGAGGGAAAATCCGGTGGTGCCGAGCGCGAAGGAGTCGGGGATCAGGGCACGGAGGACAGCGGGGCGAGATGCAGGAAAAACTGCATCCGTTCGAGTCACATCCGCGAACCCCATCGGGTCTTAAGAAATCAATTAAACGAAGAGAGCCTGCTTGTGGCGGTGGAAGAGGGAGGAGGGACGGCCGTGGAGGGCACGGGAGGGGAACCTGCTAAGGGACGGCGGAGAAGGATAGACGAAACGACGAGAGAACGGGCGGAAGAGGGAAGGCGGAAGAAGTAGAAGAGATCGTGAGAGAGAAGGAGAGAAGGAGAAGAAGCAAGGTAGTGGGGAGAGCAGGAGGCAGGCCGCTCTGTCAAGTGGATGAAGCGGGGAAAGACGAAAAGACAGACGGCGAAAGACGGAATTCGCAGTAATCAGGGGATCTCCAGATATATATGTATATATGTATACATATATATATATATATATACACTCTTCTCTCTTCCCTCTACCACCCCCCTCGGTTTCTCCTCATCTATTCCGTCGCCTGCAATTCTATCCCTTCCACCCCTCGGTTCATCCGGTTTCTTTTAGCCCCCCCGTCCCCGTCCCTCTCATACTCTCTGCCCCTCTCTCTCTCTCTCTGTATTCGTTTCTCCTCTCTGGAGCATTCATCAAGCGGAGGTTCGCTAAGGAGGATAACCGAAGTTCAGGCTCCGTGGCAGCGAAAGAATAATAATATCGCGGCAAGAAAAACCGAACACGTTCAAGTGCAAAAGCACCGGAAAGTTCTGGGCGCAAAGTTACCGCTTCCTGAATTAAATGGTAGGGGGGTAGGGTAGCTCTGAGGCCGAAGTTGTGATACAGTTAATTCCAAGGCTCGTTGGAACGCGAGTCATTTAATCAACAAGCAGATCCGTGCACGGGTTTCATTGTTCCGCTGGCGGCGAGTTCCTCAGTTACGGTCCAAGATTTATCGCGCGAGGGTTGTACTTGCACTAGGTACTTACAACTAGGTCGCATGCTACAGTTCCTCTTCTACATCAAGTATGGATCATCAGTAGGAAGCGATCTTGTGACTCTAAGCTACGCAGAACCGAGAAATCGTGGCTTGCAACGACGATGCAACGTCGAGCACCCCGGAGAAAGAAGCTACGATTCATCCCCGTCAGCGCGCAATCAAAATTCAGTGCCGCGAAATCGAATCAGTACGCTAACAAGCGGCATCATGAGTTTGACGATAACGCTCCATTAACCCCCGTCTCGGATCCCCCCTGACCCTGACTGACTGATCGACGAGAACGCTTCCTCCTGCTTCTGGGTGACCGAAACGGATAGGACGGAACGGGGAAGAGAATGGGAAGAATACCGTGGGAAAAGGAAGAAGGAAAGAGGTAGAGCGGTGGGGAAAGGGGATGGAAGGAAGACTAGCGAAAATAACCGAGTAAAATATCGCGAGAGGATCGGAAGAGGGCTGGCGGGGGCCAGGCGGGAGGGGGAAGGACGAGAACCGTGGTCGAAGCGCGTGCAGGGAAGTGAGGCGGGGGAAAAGGGATAAAAAGTAAGGGGTTGCCCACCCTAACCAACCGCGTCTAGTAAGAAGCATTGGAATCGATATCATTGCAACGTGGGCTCCTCCATCCAGTCTACTCCACCTCCCGACTACGCCACCCGCCGCCACCTCCACCACCCCCGTCCGACCCCTCGCCCTCTCCTTCTACTCCTCCGTTACGCCCGTCATCAAGCCGACTCTTAACTCTTTCCTTCTCCGTCTCTCTTTAAAGGGTTCTCATCGTCGGTGGAGGTCGTCGAGTCGGTAGCCGACTCCTCAGACCTTCTCGCTTCTCTCCTCCACCTTCGTTTCTCTAATTCTCCCGTCTCTCTCCCTCTACCTCCCTCCCATCGCCGTTTGAATCCATTTCTTCTCCGTCTTCCACCGTTTCTTTCGCTTCTTCCACCCTCCGTCAACGGCTGCTTCTCCGGCTCTTCTTGCGGCTCGTTTTACTCGCATCTTCCACTCCGTCTCCATCAGCTCCCCCCTCCCTCATCTCCAGCTTTCTCGCCGCTTCGAGTCACCCCTTTCGAATCAGAGCTCGTTTTCGCTATTAAGAAAAATTCCACGTCGCGGACCGATTTAATGCCCGACGATGAATATCGGGGCGGCGCGGCGCGGAGCATCGACATCCTCTTCGCCGATGCGTTCGCGACGACCGCGATTGCGGGGTCGGGCGACGAGCGAGCACTGTTGATTTTCTTGGCTCCGCAAGTCGGGATAGGAAAGGCCGCACCGCGGATTTTTGCTCCAACGAGAAACCGTGAAGTTTGAACGACCCTTATTAAAGTTCCCGCCGCATGACCCCGGTAGGGGGTTGGATTTCTCGGATCCAAATAACAGCCCATCGAGGGACGGGTTACATCTTGAATCGACGCCGATATTTGCGACGCGTACGTCGCTTTCCCTGCCGAATATCGAGCGGAATCGCGATATTCTATTCAGACATCACGAGAACCCGAGTGATCCTCGAGACACTTTTTTTTTCTCCTGGAATCCGTAACAGCGGCGTCGTGCATTGCGTTTCAACTTTTGCGTGCGATTATTGAGATTAGGAGGCGATTAAACCAGTTCTATTATTAATGCATAGGAGCTATGATTTTAATGGACAGTTTCGTACAGTTAAAGTTCAAACTGTTTGTCGAGCAGATTGCTGATAGTGGCCGTCATTAAGGAATAGTAAAGAAAAGCCTGAATGGTCCCTTTTCATAATCTCACGAATACTCCACTGCAGACTTTGAATAAAGATATTTTAGTGCTAATATATTATGCTGCTAATTATAGTCGAGTCTGGCAGTTATCAAAATTTTCCATTAAGTTCAAAAATACTTCATAAGAACACATTCTGTTCTAATAACGGAACGTTCAAGCAGGAGAAACTATGAATACCACAAATTCCAATAACGAAGCTTCCACTGTATTACGTCAAGACGCTAATACAGAAAACTTTCGCAGCTAGCATAAAACTCACTAGATACATTCCACTCTTACCTATATTCCTCGAGCTATCCTAGACTGTCTGCAACAGCATCGCGATGCACAACCGAGAAAAACAACAGGCGAATAATCGACGGATAATGCGCCCGGCTGTACGCGTTTTAAAGCATTGAAGGGCCCCGATAAATTCGTCAGTCTAACGAGTTTCCAAGGAGGCGAGATCCCTTTCCCCAAAGCCGGGTAGCCACGGCTCGAGACGAAGTTAGAGGCTCGCTGGCAGTCGACGAGCGAATCGTCGAAATCACCCACCCGCCCCCGCCACCCCCTCATGCCCACCCATCGAAACCACCCCATTCGACTGAAGGACGGCGAGCTTTAAGTCATGTTCGCAAGGAGGGCAAAAGAGGGAGCCGGAAGGATTCGGTCGAGAGGGAAGAAAGACTGGAACCCTTCTTCTACTCCGGCTCACGAGGGCCGAACCAGCGTCGGAGCTAAGTAGGATAAAACTGAGTTTGAGCGAACGAAAAAGATTAAAGTGCGCATAAACGCGGCGAGGTTAAGGTAGGTACGATTCCGCTTCGTCAGGGGACTCCAGGAATCGGTTCCCTCGCCCGTTTCCCAACTTCGATTTACATTCGCTAATTGAGGAGCGCCAGGTCAAATCCTCTCTATTAAGATATTTTTTTTTTGTAAACAAACCCCTCCCATTTCTTATTTGATCCTCGCCTGATCAAAGAAGACCGGACTTTCGGCGACAGTTTTTTGTTATCGACGAGGGGCTAACGAGGCGCCGAGATACCCGAAACGAGAGACTACGAGCGAAGCATCGGAGTGCATTAAGTTAGCGCACTTAACGGAGTCGTCGAGGTTTCTTTCGAACGAGGAGAGAAAAGGGGGACGAAAATGCGCAATGGGCATCCGAGTCAGTCGCTCGCCGAGGGTGCTCCTCCGAATGACGAAAACACCGAAATTGCAGCGTACCATGGGGCTGCATCAGCGATCGATAAACCCAACTTCGCGAGCGCTGAAGGGTCAGAAGGGTCCACGAAACTCCGAGGGCCGGCCGCGTATACGCGCGTTTAACCTAACATTCGGCAGATTGAGCGTGCCGTGTTAGCACACGCGTTTTCTATGTCCGGGAAACGACTAGAGGCGCGTTGGGCGCGGAGGAGTGTGGCACGGGTGGGGTGGGCAGGGGGTGGACGGGTCAGATAGACCCGGGACCCCGTTTAAAAAGGGAACTTTTTCTACACGGCAATTTGGCAAACCTACGTGCACGCGAACACCGGTTTCGAGGACCTTCGAAACTTATGTTTAATCCCCGCGGCGGTGGCTTTTTTCTCTCGCGAGTGACGCGTGTAAGCGGCCCCACTGAACGTAATATGGCCATGTTAAAAAACTTATTCCCGAGTTAATACGGTATCGCTGGCTATCCGGGCGTTTTCGTCGTTCGCGAGAATTTTACTCACCGCCCTTCGTTTCCTTTTTCCGAGCATTGGAAATTTTGGGGGTGAAGATTAGTCGAAAAGTCTCGGGGTACATTCAGAGGTTGAAGGACGCGAGAGGTATCGATGAAATTGTCGTAAAATGAGACAATGGCGTGTCGCAGACGCGAAAGTGGCAATCCATTATGGTATTCGAATTAACGCGCCGCTGAACTCGCGAGTTACCCCCTCTGGAAAAGGAATTTCTATGTGCTTGGGGCATGGGGGTGTCCTCCTTCAACGCGAGGAACAGAGCACCGTGGATCTGGCGTCGTGTATGTAAGAACGAAGAAACGAACCGGGGCTCCGTAACGATGGAACAAGATAATAAAATTCAAATGGAGAAATAAATAAGCAGTAGGGACCCTCCTTGAAGCATCCTCTCCGGGAGGGAGTGCCGCCACCAGCCTCGGTTGGGGTGATATTCTGCCCTCTCTTGGTGCGCGCCTTACTTACCCGATGCAACCCTTATTTTCAGCGTCGGGGATCGGCCCTACGATACCACGGCGGAGAAGAACCCCCAGAGACACGATCGGATAAAAAGTACGTAAGACGTACACACCGAGGGAAAAGCTTGAGACTCTCTTCAGACTGGACGAAATTGTGACGATTGCAGTGGCACGATTTAGCGGTTTAAATTATTTTACGTTTGATAACTTTTAATTTCACACCGCTGTTGTATAACCGGTTGAATGTTGGGTTTTAATAAGTCAAAGATAATATTCACGTATCTAGAAATATTATATTTATACAACATACACAATGCTATAATTATTCATTGCAAGCGCAGACGAATTGAAGGAAGAAATAGCAAAGAGTTATAGATTACCTCGTCACCAATAAAGGCGATATATTATTCGCCACCACCTTTAAATGATTTAATTTCCCTTTAGAATATTAAAATCCGCAAATCAATCCACGAAAACGCCCGCGCGATTGAGTTCCTACCCAGCTTCGTACCGAGCTCGATATCGCGTGTTCGTAATTAACGAGAGACTTTTTCTAGCAATACCTTTGCACAGCCGCGCAAAGACCCCATTCCTTAGAATTCAGCGACAGTCGAATTTCCCAGGCTGGCCAGCCGGTGTATCGCTATCGAAGCCCCTGCCAAACCATCAATGCGCACCCGCCGCAGAAGATCAGAGCCGGATCGTGGAAAACGGGTTCTTGCCGATCGCGCGAGCCAGACGCCGCGCATTATGTCCTTTTTCCGCAGGATGAAGGGGGAGGTGGTCTTTCTCATAACGCGGCCCCGTGGCGCTAAAAAGGAGCCCCGGTGAATCGCTCGCGCGTTCCGTAATATTATGCGAACCGCGAGGCGGGAGGCTCGAATGGCTCAGTACCATGTATATGTGCTTCCAAAGCTTATCAAAGCTTGCATGTGTTCCGTTCGGGGATTCGCACGCACGGCCCACCCCCGTTTCGACCCACGTGAGCCGTCGCTTGGTATATCTTCCAAACCACCTAACCATCCCCTCCGCCTTCCTCATTCCATCGGAGCATCTCGTGTCCCACCACCCCCACATAGATCAATTTAAACTTCGCCTCTGTCCTGCGCGTGCAGTAAGATTCTTTTAAGGCTGCAATAGGATCCACCATCTCTTTACTCGTCGAGGTGAATTTCAATGCCTCTCCGGTCACGACCCGTGTCACTTGCCGGCGAAACGTTAAACCTGAGGGAATAGAAATCGCAGTTCGATTTGATGTGTTCCTCCGTTTTTGCTCTTACAATTAGTGATAGAAAATTGGATTATTTTTACGATTTCGTAGGAGATCTTTCGAGGGTTTTGGAGCATCGAGCGGAGTAGCATGGGAGCTTTTAATTCACTTGATAGCGAATGTATCTACCTAGGTTTTCGCTCGAGATACTTGATTTGGTATAACGAGAATTTTGAGTGGAATCCTCTCGACAGTAGTTGTAGCACGATTTTAGGCTCGATATTAGTGATAATTCTGAATAGGTGCTCGTGAAGGCGAAGAATATGGTCTGAGGGAAGGATCCGCGGTTTGGAAAAGATTCTGAAAATGGATATCGAGTGGGAACGGATAGAATTTTGTGGCCGATAAATATCGCGAGATGTGCTTAAAGCAATACGCACGAATTCGTAATTCCCGTGGAGACGAAACTCGATTAACCAGAAACTCTCACCCTCGACCTGTGTTTTCCGTAGGAGAACCACCCTACCTCTCCCTCTCCTCCCCCTCCCCGGCCTCCGCGCACCCTCTCACCGTCACGCCTTAACCCAACCTACCCCAAACCCGTACGAGGGAAGTTTCAACTCCAATTTGCCATTTCGTGACTGCAGCGAATCTTGCATTTTTCTTTCCCGAACAAACGTCTATCATTCTATCACGAACCGCGAAACTTTTGTTCCCCGTGTCCCGTTCCACCTTCCACCTTGTAGCCCGCGCGGATCGGCCCCCGTATCATCCGATATTTCCTTCGGTCGAGATATATTCTTGCTGGGCCGAGAACCTAACCGTTTCACCGCCTATCCTATGCGCACTCCGATGGAACTTTGGCTTTTTCGCCGATCGTTTACGTGTGAATCGTATTCAAGCTTGCCTGGCGATATCATCGGGAAGAATTGAATCGATCGCAGCTCTATTAGTCAAGCGACATCAAGTATGTTTAAATTCCTCGAGATATAATGACGTGATTCATTCGTTTTCATTCCGCTACGAAGTACCATATAAGTCTTCGTGATGTTACGGAATCGTTACAAATAGAGTTTAAAGCTTATTAAGTTTTCATTTGAACGTGACAAAGGTAACGGGCGATAAGCTCGAATCGTTTCGTCATCCGATTGAAGCCTCCGGGTAATCTGGTCTCGTGAAATCTCGGGGGTAAGGACGATCATGCCGCTGCCGGTGAGTTGGCGAAATAAAAACGCGAACATGGCCGACCGATCGAGCGACAGGGTGCACCGGGCACCGGCGGAGGGCGCAAATTCAAGGGAGAGTGAACGATCGACAGTGGGCGCCGCGCGCGGGAGAGACAGAGACGGGGTTCTCGCGGCGATGGACGGGAGAAAGAAGCAGCGGGAGGAGGACAGGCAGAGATTCAGAGACAAGAGGCGAGAGAGGCAGAGGGGGCGCGGAAGGGTGAAGGGAAAAGGCTCCTATTTGGTCGTTAGCCAGTTGGCTAATTTCCAGTAGAAATCATGAAAGCGGGGTCCACACGAGGGCGGCTGGGTAGAAGCAGGAAAGGGGTGGCCTCTGGTCATTCGATGATCCACTCTGCCAGCGACGGGCCGCAGTCATCGCTTTTCAATGATTTTTACTCCCTTTTCCGTCCATTCAATGACCGCGCACCGGTAGCTCGTTCACCCTGCACCGCCCAGCAAAGCGCCGGGCTTTTCGATGATTCTCCTGCCGTTCCCTACACCGCCCGCGCTGCCGTGCAAGCTTTCCAACGTAAGCCCTCGATTGGGGTAGGTTAGGCCGTGCTGGGAGTTCTTTCTCCTTCCCCCCACCCCCTCTCGCTCGTTCCTTCGCGAGCGCGAATTTCACCCTCTCTATCTCTAACGCCCGCACTCCAGCTGCTTTATATCTGTATACTCTTTCCCTTGTCCTCCCTTGCTCCTACGCTGCTTTCTGAATTGATTCGCCTCGGTTAGGGCTCCCGGCATGCCGACTAAACAGATCGGCGGACGAACGTGCTAGGACACCGCGTCGACTACTGATGCCTACATAGACCCAAAATTTCGGATGGGTTAATTACTCCGCGGAACGGACTACAATGTCGAGGAGTTTCTGTTCTCGCCTGCCGCGAGATAAGCACTTGGATCAGCACGCTCAGGTACATCGGAATTCCAGGAATTCCAAGAATACACACTTCAGTGGGAGTGAAGAGATACGAGAATATTAGGAATAGGGAGATGATTTTGGAAAGGCATTTCGTGACTCGATTTTGCGAGGGAATCGCTTTGCATCTTATATATTCTTCCGTTATTTATAACTTATTTAGCTTCCTGCTAACGGTATTATTTTTTAATAAGAAACGATAGGAATTTCAAAATCAAACTCGGCAAAAGTAACCCTAGAGTCGAGTGTACTGCTTTATTACACCTTTTCTATAAGTTGCCCTTAATTCTAATTACAGTGAATTATCGATCTGTTAAAATTGACTCAGCTGACATTAACAATAATATCTGTCCATCAGAGTCTCGGGAACCGTATGCGCTATATTTCCCTTGAAACCGAATAAATTCACGAATCCCCTGTTCAACGATCGAGCTCAGATAGCTTAGCTTCATTAAACAGTAAAATAAACAGTCCTCGTTCCACGTGCTCCTAATTGTTATATAATTCACGAGCGGTACCTGTTCATAAGATGCTAGTCCGGTATGCTCCGCGTGGCAAGTCGCCCTTTTCAAAACGACACGCCCATTCTGAATACAGAGAATTGCAGTTTCGAGGGTTAAACGGCCAACGTGGACGGCTCTCCTTTCACCGCAGACCTGCCGCGCGACGACTCGAGCACGACTGCACGCGCAAGAGAATATCTTTGGGACGGTGGGCTGGGGGAGAGAGAGAAAAAAAAAGCGTGTGGCAGAAGACACCGTGCCTCTAAAGGCCGTCCGGGACAAAGAGAAAATATCAAACCAGTAACATCCTCTCGCGGCGCGAAGAACCGATGAACATCTCCGTTCTACCCTCTCGCATGGAAAACTCGGCGCATAATGCCTGGCAGCGGCCGCCCAACCCCGTTTTCCGTCGAGTCGTCACCTGAGCATAGACACGGGACGCGCGTAACCATTGACGCCAGCCGCCGTTTCGCAGGGGGGTGGTGGGCGAGGGTGGAGAGAAAGCTCGCGGGCTCGAAGGAGAAGCAGCGGGAAAGGAGGAGGGCGCGAGGAAGCGGTGCCGCGGAAGAAAGAAGAGACAAGAAACCTGGCGGATCTGGAGCGCGAAGTGCGAGGAATTTTCACCAGTCGCGTTTACCGTTACTTCAATAGACACGGCGGATATATACTACAGAGCTCGGGTCGGCGCGGGGGGATGAGCGCGGACCCGGTACTTTCGTCCTGAGGACGGGGAATGTTTTGTCGCCCGGCGACGAGCCGCGATGCGCTGCCGCGACCGGCGACATCCGGACGACAGTTGTTCGGCCGCGCTTAGAAACCCGTACACATTGTAAGGCTTTCTTAATGACGGAAGAAATTCTATCATACACACATCCGTTTAGGACGCCAACGGTGCAGGGGGAGCGTTTTGTCTCCCGGGGGGTGTGAAGCTAAGGATCGAGTCGAGTGTAGGCGGCGCTGACGCGCGGGGGGACCGGTGCATCATTAACGGCCGTGACGGCGTGTCATTGGCGTCGAACTTCGCCAGTTTGCGCGCGGAAAGCTCTTCGGGGTGTAAGGGTTACCGGCGATCGACTTTAGAGGGCTGGCTGTGCGGAGCATCGGCCGGGGATCGAAATTTCCAGAGGCTACGGGGAAGGGGGTGGCTTTGACCCCGTGCTGCTTCCTTTTTTACGTCTCTTCTACCAGTAGGGCGGGGCTGCGTGGGGGTAAGGGGGGAGATGTCGACGGGTTCTTTAAGATGGAACGTCGCGTTTCGGATTTTAACACTACTCCTACCACGACCGGTCAAATGACTGTTTTTAAATTTTCGATTAGAATTTCCTATATACAATGTAATTGAATTGCCTTAAAGCTTCACGACTTTTCCTCAAATATACGTATAATATATTTTTTAATATTCACTTCTTTTTTTATTGCTTATTTTCTCAGAAAAATTTGTAGTCTGTCTTACCTACCGCGACCGGTTAATTGACGTGAAGTGTCGGTAGGAATAGTGTTAAAGGATGTTGTCGAGGGGTGGTAACTGTACTGTATAATAGTTGAGATGGTACTGTGGTAAATGGCAGGTTGTTTGGTGGATGTTGGTTTAATGTAAAATTTCTGGAGATCATGGGTTGTGGCAAGGTGGCGTGTATGCGAGAGGGTTTCAAAGGTAACGTGAACTTGGTGAAAGATCAAGAAAGAGAAAAATGGATTTCTAATAAATTCTTGGCTTGGGAAGTTTGGCTGCATTAATGTAAGTGGTGTATTAACCCTTAACTGGTATCCTGGGGTCAGTTGTGACCCCAAGCACGCAAAGTTCGCTGCAAAATTTTTGGTTGTCTAAGTTTGTAAACTGAATTTCTAATTAATTTTATAATAATAATTTAAGTTTCTACGTTTCTATTATTTTATACAGTACCTGAGAACAAAATATTCATAGAAGTTGATCTAGTGCCGAAGTTACAAATTTCTGTGTCCTTTTTTATTTGGGGTCTGCCACGACCCCAATATACTAGTTACGTTTGAAAAAAACAGTATACCAGTTAATGGTTAAATAAATAATGGCGAATAGTTCTGCAAAATCTATCCCTGCATTCTCGACAGTCTAACACTATCATCTTCACCTGGTGCTTCTTCTACGACCTCGCTACATCTCTTCCAGCACAACACATTTCCCTTAAATTGACCTGTTCTTGTGACGCAACAGATGTTACCAGATACATAATTAGCAGCTGCACAGTTCGAGGAAACCCGACCTTACGAGGAACAGATCAAGCGACCAGCAGTTTCCAAAGTTCCAAGAGCAACGCCAGTAATCAGAAGCCTGAAATTCCCAGATACCTCATGGACCATCAGAACTTCATCCATCCGCGCAAAGGAATCGCGTGTAAGCATACAGAGTGACGGATCAAACGAAGGAAAGTCCTCGAAGCTGCACCTGGCCGCCTTTACCTATGATCCTCCTATGACAGATCGTGGCCCCGACAATCGCGTACGTTCTTCTGCAGAAGCACGTGAGCAAGAGTCGCGAGGAACTAAGCGTGGGGTAGAGAGTCGGCGTGTTCCACGCGGAGGAAACGTCGGCTACCAATCGCGAGGCTACCGAACCCGCGAAAAGAGGGCAGAGCTGACCGGCGAACTAGTATACGTAAAATCATCCACCGTCATCGATTCCCTCCCGGCGTCCACCCTTTTGTAGGTGGACGAAAAGAGGGGTTGGGTCGGGGGTCGGTGTGCGTCGGGGGGGTTATGGCGGGCGGAGGGTGTCGGTTTTCCGGCCGTTGGCCCTCGGGTGCACTACTCGCCCCCTTCCCCCGCCGTCGGTTGCACCCTTCACCTCCCGGGCCTCTCTTGCCGCCCCGAGGTCATCAAACACCCGACGTCAGCCTGGGCAGAGGCGGATGGGCTTCGAACCGGCCATTTTTTGTCTGGCCAGTCAGTGAGTCCCAGGGATCAGTGAATGTGCGCGCGGGAGGACGGTGGGTTGGGTATGGGGGGGTCGGAGGTGGTGTAGGGTAGCCGTCGGGGGTACGGGTACAGAGAGAGAGGTAGAGGGTAGTAGATGCAGGGGTGAGTGCAGCAACCATCGATCAGCCTCGAGGCTGGACCGCGCAATGATTTTTACCCCTTTGTCCCACCCCACCAACCCCCCCGGTTGCCCCACGGGCCACGTTGGCTATAGTTAAACGCACACAGCGTCGTTCGTTACGTGCGTGCCGGTGCATACGTGGCGTGGTTCACGTACGTACGTACGTATGCACGTGTCGCGTGTGCAACGGCACGGGCACATGCGAGGCCGTCTTGTCGGCCCACGTACGTGCACCACATGGATACGATGCATCTATAACTTTTTCTCGTCGTTCTCTCTCTCTCTCTCCCTCTCTCTCTTTCCCTCTTTCGCCGACGTCCTCTGTCCCTCTTTCCCTTCATCCTCGTTACCTCTCTCCTGCGCCCACGTTCTCTTCGGCCTCTCCTTCTCCCCTGTCCCTCTGTCCCTCTTTCACCCCCGTAATCCGGCTTCTCTGTTTCACCTCGCCAGACCGTTCCTCTTTATCTGGCCTGCTCCCGCGAGTTCTGGTACCACGGAAACGAGCGGCTCCTCTTTCTCTTTCTCGTTCGAAAACCTGCCAGAGGCCGCCTGGCCACGCCCTCCACCCCCGACCCACCGGCAACCCTCCCCCTTCCCCCTCACGTCGCCACCCACCCCCGCTGCGCCTCCTGCCCTCCGTCCGTCACGAACCATCCTCGCCCATCCACCCCCTTTTTCCTCCACCTGCTTTTCTACTACGCAGCATCCGTACGAGCCAGCCCGGTCCGGCCAGCGCGCTTTTTTGCATTATCTCGTTTTTGCAAAAATATGCGGACACTAATTCGCTGCGGGCTAATTCGTCCTCCGCCGTCGTTCGGCCGTCCCTCGCCCCCGCCGCCGCCGCCGCCGACTCCGCCATACCCCGGCACCCTCTGCTCCATCCGTCCATCCGGTCGCACCCCGTCGTTTTCCCGCTCGTCGCTGTCCTTGAGCGTGGCTCGTCTCTCTCATTAGAATACCGGGACTAGGATAAATCCCGCACGCCACTCGTCAAAGCTTTGAGGATGTTCGAGCGTGATCGAGGATGATGCGTGTTTACTACGAGATCGCTTGTTCCGCGGTGATTCTTTTCTTACCACCCCACCGCCGCGCCAGCCACGTATCCTGTTTCCGAAGGAAATTGGTTTCATTTGGGAGGGGTGAGGGGGCCTCGGTGCAGCCGTAACGGGTTTCTACCTTTTCCGTAGTAAATAGAGCGTTTGCTCGGGATCGTTTCCTCATTAGTTCTCTCTCGACTCGGCCGAATCGAGATTCATCTTCCGGCATTCTTTTTTTTTCCATGTCTCCTTTTTCGTTTGGTCCGCTTTTATTTTTAAATATGAAATCGTCTGGCAGCGCGGGAAGATGCGTGGATACGTTGAATTTTTTAAACGAGCCAGTCGTACCCGGGGTTTTTATGCACATTATGCGTGCATGTAACATACGGGGCTGCGCTTCAAGCATTCGCTATCCGTTATTTTTTTATTAATTTCTGGAAAATATGCGCTCGCCAGCGCATGGAGATAATTTGTCTGCCGTCGTCATACAGACCGTCCACCGTTCTCCCTCCCTTTGGCCCTCTATCTGTCTCACTCTCTCTTTCTCTCAGCGACTCTCTTTTACCTTGTTTGTTCGTAGTATCTTTCAGAATAGATATTTGATTTTTGTTGGGAACCTGTAATAAAATTCCACTTTTTTTCTATCAACGAGGAGGCGACTTTTCTCGCTATAAGCTCTCTTGACGCAGAAATATTTTTAATTCTACGGGGACCAAATTCACTTATATTTATTTCTGCACTTTTCGTACTATTCAAATGAATCATAATCGTTTTTGATCGATCCCATCACGTGACTACCGATGGACTTCGTTAAATTTCAATAAGTTCCATGTAACGCAACAGTTCTTTCGTCTCACAGATTTATTTCGATCACTAATATAGCGTATAAAAGGCTCCGGCCTAGATCGTAATACTATATCGCTGCCAGCCAAAAGCTACAACCTGATAAGATCTTTTCGCACGCCACAACTATTATCCCAGCTATCCTCGGGGTGAAAAACAGTTCAATATTCGATGGTCGAATAACGAGCCGAGTTTCGTCGATTTTAATCACGAATTTCTGCATTTTTTACGGTGACAACGTGTACCGAATATCGATAACCCGGGCTCAGGCGTGTCTTTGATCGGACGGGAAAAATCGTTGTTACCATGCAGCGAAATGTCAACCGTTTCTGGAATTACATCATCGCCCCGCGTCGTCCCATTAATCCTATCCGCGCTGCATGGCGTCTGTTGTGTCCCTGCGTGCAAACAACGCATCATCCGTGTTTCCACCGGTACGAAAGGACGCTGTGTCGCGCGCGCGTTGGTCAGACGTAACGAGTATTAATTAAAAAGCACCGCGCCACCCAGGCAACAAGGCATTAATGCCGACAGCCACCGGGCAAAAGTGATATCCGCTCCGCCCGTTCCTCTCGAGCGGCGGACAGGATCCACGGATTACACCTTCCCCCGAAGGCGGACCTGCAGCACCGTCCTTAATCTCTTAATATCCTTAGCCCAGCATCATCGAGCTGGCTGGTCGTTGGGCGTCCTTACGATGGCACCAGCGACTGCACTCCTCTGCGCCCCGTCACTCCTCCCCCGCTCTTCTCAGCCGTTCCACTCATCTTCGACTAATAACGATAATAAACGTTGGTCCCGGTGCTTCCATGCCCCGCTCGAAATGATTTTTCATCGCCACTCACGAATTCTCTCTTCATCCTGGCGTAATCCAGCGCCCTGTCACGCACACGCACGCACATCCACGTCGCGCTGCCACGGCGACTGGCCCCCTGCAACCACCCTCTCCCTCTCTCTCTCTCTCTCTCTCTCTCTCTGTCCCTCACCTTCACTATCCTTGCCCCCCGCTCGCCCCGTCTACGTTCGTCGTCCCTACCCGATGACAATATCCGGGACGACGGATAGAAAATGCGGAGGGAGGAGGAAGAGGAGCAGGAGGAGGAAGTTTGTGGGGTGAGTGGGCACGGAGAAGAGATAGAGTGATAGAGGGCGGGAGGCAGGGTACGCGAAAAGGAGAGGGCAGAGGGGGTCGGCGGAAGGGCGGATGGGTCGGTGAAAAATACGCGGCAACGTGACATCTGCCACTCTTTCACTTGGCCGGCTTGGGCCGCGAATCGCGATCACGGAAAGAGATTATTTTATGCAGGAAGCTCGGCCGAGCGTGGCCCGTGCATTATGCAGAATTCACGACGGCATTTCTCGATTCGACGATGGGTAGAACGACGACGACGAGAGAAATTCCTGGCTGGATCCGCGGCCACGGGCTCGACGTGCGCTCCGCGCTCGCCTCTGTGTGGGAGCGCGCCCGCGCGCGGACCGTGCGCCAGCGCGCGAGCCGAGCCGAGCCGAGGCCTCGCGTACGCGTGCACACAGACGGGAGAGCCCACCGATGCGGTCGCTGGCACGCGTGTGGGTGGATATTCGGGCGAGGCGAGCGCGGTTCGGTGCGTGCGGATACGCGTTTCGGCGGGCGCTGCCTCGTCGAAAAAGTCTGCCGGACACGCATCAGCGGACGCGAAATCACGGAAAGAATGAGGCCTATGGCTCGCGGGAAAACGAAAGCGTTGCAGTTCGAATGGAGGCACTTAAAACGGTGCTACTTAATCATGGAGAATGAGCCACGGCTGGGTGAACTTCTTACGACTATGGGTGGGATAGGTCCTAGTAGATGAGGAGAAACGGGGTAACTGTTATTTGGATATCGCCGTGCAAGGCACCGAGGATATCTGAGTCACCAAACCTAAGTTCAATTGACTAATTATTTTACCAAAACATAAACTAGAAGATTAAGGCTATCTGTTAGCTTTTGTTCCATCTAAATTGCTTCAGACAATTTCGAGTTACAGATGAATGAAAAAGTATCACCGAATAAACTGTATCACCAATTTACCCGAGTTTACCCTATCTCGAAACGGGCACATTAATAACTCAGTCAATTTTTATTGGATTCACTTGAAATTTTCAGCGAATATTCGTGATACACTTATCTTCAGTTATGCCTACCAGTTTTTTGATTGAATAATTCATTTAATCGTAACATTGAAAAAACATGTTCATTTTTTATACTTTTTGTTCCAGATTTCTTCTAAGTCCGCCATTTCTTCAAAAATTAATATTTTTTTTTAAATTTGTACGCTTAAACAAAGTTACTGTAATATACTTTAAGAAACGGTTCGAATTTTTCAATTCGGAGCAAATGTTGGAAAGTTACACAAGCGCCCGTTTTGTAATTTTTTTTGCAGAGCCTAACGTTATCGTATGTTGTGGCCATACTACCGAAAACATTTTCAATCTGGGTGCGTAAAATATTAGTTAAATATATATATTTTCAGTTGGTAATAAAGATTTTTCGTAGAAAGTTACGTTTCATTATAAAAGAATGTCTTGAAAATAGACTTTATTTTCGACCATCACTGTGGCTTCCCCCTTAAGGCGGAGGGGTATTAAGCAGAAAAACAACAACGACTGTTAAATCTTATTACACTGAAATTACACTTTGAATTACGAGATGGTGTCTATGCATATTAGAAAATTGAAATGAGTCGAAGGAAAAGTTGATGTGACCGAAGAAATACATATCCTCTTTTAGAGGTACCTACTCCAAACCTGCACTATGCTCACAAGATTCTCAATAAACTGAACTACAAATTACTAAATACTTTAAATGGATAGAGAGAATAAAATAAGTCAAAATGAAATAAAACCCCGATACTAATATTCTCGTGTTCGCATCAATCTTCATGTATGACTTTTTCTGCGAGCTAATTACGAAGGTTCCGTAGTGAACCGTATCCGGAACAAAATATAAAGAGGGCGCCAGATGTGAAACGTTTGCAAAGCGATGGAACTCACGGGGCAACGGTTGCAAGAAACTGATTACCAGGCGGAGGAAGTATTTGCGACGGAAGGAAAAACATTTGCTGGTCGCCACGTGAAATATGAACGAGCACTTGACGGCGGATTCGATTTGCAAACGCGACAAAAGCTTTTTTTCGCCCGCCATAACGAAGAGAAGAGGAGACTTCCTGCGATGTGGCGCGGAGCGAGCGCGCACGGACCCCTCCGCATGTAAAATTCACGACTCGATTCCGGGATCCGGCCGGTGAGAACGCGCGTCGACGCGCGTCGATCGTTTTTCGATCGAAACAAATGGAAAGAATCTGTCGAGCTCGTCTGGTGCGCGTCCACCGTGCGCTGGATAAAAATCTGACAGAAATTAGGCGGCTACCGCGGAGGGAAATGCATTACCGGCTTTTTGCATCATTCACGACGGCCTTGCAGCCACTTCATTGCTATTAAATCACTCCCGATTCCACGCGGCAGTTGCACGCCCCTGTTGCCCATGCAAAATAAGTGTGTGCCCGGCTAATCGCGTAAGTTTCGATCCCGCGGACGACAGCGCCGTGCTAGTTACGCTGTGCACGGAAGAATGTCACATACAGAACGTGAAAGGGAATGGGGAAATAGATGATGATCAATTTCAAACGAAGTCTCTCGTAAATGAGGGCTGCTATAATTCCAGCCAAATTCACTCGAATAAATTAGAGGAAACTTGTCTCTAATTATTCTCCATTATTCTACGATGTCGCTCCACTTTTCGCATACCAACGCAACACCTTCAATCTCCCGTTTTCTCACCACCAACTGGTGCAGCTTGAAATTCACGTGATGAAAACTGTTCCTCTGGCGAACGTTCTGAGAACACAGGCTCCTTCTTAAACGACGATGATCGTGGGGCTTGGCGCGAACCACTACACTATAATTACTCCACATAGCACCTGTTATTATAGTTCCAGGAGGAAAGCGTGGCCCATGCAGACCCTAACGGCGCGGCTCCATGGGGTGCGCGCGGAACGGGATGCTCGCGTGGCGGCCACGTGCCAAATGGTCCAATTTCATGAACGACAGTTGCGTTTTCCAATTAAAAATTATAACAGTTTTTCCCTCTGTCTACCTCTCTCTCCCTCTACCTGCCATCCCTCACGGCGGATAACGTAATTAGGACGTGCCTTCGAGTGTGTGGGAAGAGAGCAGACCGTTCGTTCTCTGCACCCGTCGCGGCACGATGCTTTTGATGTACACGCTTGGAAGGGTTTTTCGGGAAAAGGCATCTTTTTTCCATCCCTCCCGTACCCCGCCGTTCTGACTTTCCTTTTTTCCTTGCTCCTTTAACGCGACAGGCGGCAAGCGCCCCCTCCGATGGAAAACTGTCAGTCGACGAATACGATGCCTAGCGAAACCGCATTGGCAGAAGTCAGGCTTTTAATTGGCGACGCACGGCCGCGGAGGAGGAAACGCGTAAGTAATGTATCTAAAAGCACGACACCCCGGGTGGTGGTTTCTTGTACTTTAATCTGCCGTTGAATAAAGCGCGCATGAAAAACACGTTGCCACCAACCTAGTTTCGTGTAATTTGAGGTTAATAAGTAAGGCCTGCCACTTCAGAACGGAGAACCTGACTTTCTAAGCTCTGTTAACGGGCCGAAGAATCGGCCCCAACGGGGTGGGATGGGTGTGCATTTAATTCCATTTCTCTCTCTCTCTCTCTCTCCCTCTCTCTCGCCGCGCACCCCTTTGAGCGCCGGTGTCCCGTGAATCGCGGCATAGAGGCGCGAACGACGCCGTTACTTAACAAATTTCTAACGCGCCGCGCAGCAACGAAACAGGACTATTACGCAAGACGTGAACGGAGACCGCAGTCCTCGTTAACTGGAATTCCACTTTTTATTATACCAGCGCGACTGATGAGCCTTCTAATTATGCTCGAGTCTTAAGCGAGAGGGAAGCGCCCTCCCCCCGCCCACCACCCCTTAAAACGGATTCGCGTTTGTCGGTGAACTGCAAATTCGATTTGAAGATCGGCTTCCGCGAGTTTGATGGGATGTCCGGCGCTCTCCATTGTCGTCGCAATTACTGAAAATTGCATTCACGTCGAATTATATCGGAAAAGAGAGAGAATCCAGGGGCTAATCGAGTTATACGATGAAAACCACTGGCGGTCAGATAGCTTACCGCCGGGGTTTGCATCCTGCATCACGAAGCCAGCTCGGTCCACGGAAGGGTTGAAATAAATCGGGATGCCGCGTTCGCGGTAACTTCCACGGGCGCCGTCGCTGTGTTTTATTCCTACGATTTCCACGATCGTCCGTTTCTCTTAAAACGGATGAACGGGGATTACTTTCCCCGATGTTCGCCCAATGTTTTGCCCAACTATCGTACGTTCAAGAATTCCAAGCAACTCAAAATCACGTATTACCGATAATTCTCGAGAACAACTGACTCTTGTCAGTCTTCCAAGATAGAAGCGTTCGATCTGCATTTCAATCTCGATGTTTGTTTCCTGCTCAAAACTTTCTTTCAACCATCCCGTATGTCTTCACCTCTACCCCACGCGTTCTAACATCCCCTCGAAAAACCCCTGTTCCGCGAAGCTGACGATATCCCGCGGTTACCCAGCGCGATAAAAAAGAAAGGGAAAACAGAAGGAAAACGGTCCCGAAAAAAGAAGACAATCGACGCGGTTCCCCGGGCAAACAATTTGGCGACGTAGTATCGTGCGTAGAGTGGCCCGATATTTGTGCCGTGGAATAAACACACAAATATGTTTGCGATCCACGCGGCTCGCAATCACGACGAAAATCGTGGGTTGGTACGGGTGTTGGGGCGCGCGGAGATCAGCGACTTTTTCGATCGTCACGCCTGGCTAGGACAGAGGACCGTCGACACGGGGGAGGGATCGTGTCGCGCGAGAGGACCGGAAGTTAGCTCGCAGCTACTAAAGCACGGTACAAAAGTTTATGAGTTGTACACAGGATGGGGGTTGAGTGGGTGGTGGTCAGAAGGGTGGCGAAAGGGGGTAGTTGGGCAATGTGGCGGTTCGCGGGGGTTCACGGTGGGGATTCGAGCCGGGAAGGCCAGCGAGGGAAGCGAGGGTGGAAGAGCGGCGGCGGCGGCAGCAGCAGCAGCAACAGCAGCAACATTCGAGGAGGAAGATAGACGCAGGCGAGCTTTGATGTACGAGCTTGCGCCGCGGATAGAGAGGGACCGAGAGGGAGCAAGGAGGAAAGAGAGACAAAATTTTCGCCAGCAAGGGGATGAAATACGATTTTATTTGCCGCTGGGGCTCCCGGGCTATCCACGATGGGGTTCGCAGTCCAATTGTCCAGTCCGGCTACTGTCCAGCGCTGTGCGTCCAGGATAATGAATAAACTTACGTCTTTTGCAGAGAGAAAGGAAGGCAGAGGAGAACGGGAGCCTGGCGACCGTGCACGGCCGGAGGTGGGGATGGAGAAAAAAGATACGCAATTATCATTTTTTTTCGCCCCTCCCCCCTACCTCGTTCCGCGTGGGGCTTTTTTTTCGTATGATAACCGGACGCAAGCGTGTCGCGGTATTCGCGAGCACGTAATACGTTATAAATTTTGCATTCGCCTGGCCGCTGCGACGGTTTCCAGGGGAACGCTTTTTACGGGACTGCCACCCCCTCCCCCCCCCCGGCCCTCCCTCCTCACTCGTTGCGCCTGTGTCGGGGCGATATATACGATATGGAGATACGTAAAACAAAATTCTGAAGAATAACAGAGCAGGAATGCTGCGCGGAGATAAGTGAATCTCTGAAAATATTGAAACACCGATACACACCCGGCCTGGACGGCAATAATTTTTACGGAATTCGCGATATCCTTCCCCTGAATATTCTAATGCGGACTAACTGCGAATATCGTTTGAAACCGCTGCGGAAGCGTTTACATCGGAAAATCTGTCGAATATGAAAGATTAATGTTCCTCTTTATAGAGTGGGCCCGTCATTAGCTTACGCTTTCGTTAGTTAAATGCTCCGCTCTGCAAATGTTCTGCTATTTCGACGGTCCGTTCTTGGAATATGTAGAGTGTGATCATATTTCATCTGTGTTATTCAAACAGTCAGACTAAAAACTGCTTGTGTAAGTGATAAGAGAACAGTGATGCGTGCGAAAATATATGCCATTGAAAGTCTTCAAAATGATGAACTGAAATTCATTTCTTTGTGACTACCTCGTTTCACTTTCATATTATATTAGGCTGGGATAATAAAAATTCTGTGGTACTTATATACTAGCACAGCTCTTTTGTTGGCTTTGATACCTGATTTTCAGTGAAAAAGAGACTGCAAGTACCATTAAATATCGCAACATATCGCTCTGACGAGAGCAGACATAAAACGTTTAGTCTACATGGATCCACAAATCAGCATTGACAGAGGGACGGGCAATTCAAATTGTTTGTGAAACCGACTGTACACGGAGTATGATGTGACTCGACACACAGTTCGATCTGCAATATCTACCTGTTTTATCAATATAATTCAACATCTACGCTCCTCAGTTCCGTTGAAAAGAAAGAGAAACTCATAGAAATTTTTTATAAAATATTTCGCCTGCACGGTTGATGTATAAATCACCAGCAACCAGACATTCCCAGCCTACATTCATTAGATGTTCATTTATCTTCCCAAGTATTGCATAAACACGAGGCCTTAATTTATCGGACACTTTCAATTTTCTGCCCAATTTACTACCCATCAAACGAACAATAATACAAACGATTCGTCCGCGATTTTCACCGGCTCGGAATAGTCCTCGCGGACGAATCAGCATCGATCGGTTCTCAAACGGCGATTCCGATGCTTCGCCCCGAAAATTCCTCCCCCAGGAAGACAGGCCATCGGTGGGAGGGGGTGGCGAGCCTGTCCTCCGCTTCCGGTTGTTTACGACCACATGCTTCGCAGCGGGTCGCGATATTACTCGAAGGTGCGTCCGTCACTTTACGTGGAAATTCGCATTAGCCCCCGGGGCCTTTGTCGAAATAAAAGTGCAACGCGGAACAAAAAAAAAGGGCGAAAGAGAGTAGCGGCTGGAGGGAGCTGGAGGAGAGGAGAGCGAGGCACCTCGGGTGCATACACGGAAAGGCAACGCTCTCGGCACAGCGCATGCACCGACTCCGCTTCTCCCTCTTTCCTACGCTCGCTCTTTCTCCCTCTCTCTCCCTCCCGCGCCCACAGTTTTTCCGCTCTGTCCCCCGCGCACGTAAGCGTCAGTGAGATTTATCTGACGATGCGAGATCGCGAAACGCGGAGGGTTGCACGCGTGCAGGTGCATGTGGGATGCACATGCATCGGCGGTGACCGGCGGCGGGCCGTGTGGGTGCAGGCGGCGGGGGTTGCGAGGCGGAGGGCACGAACGGAGGGCGAGTGGGAAAGAGAGAATGGTGAGGGGAGGAGTGGGCCGCGTGTCCGGCCGAGTATCGAAACGAGACGGGAAGGATAGGGCCAGATAGGCCGTTGAAGGAACACGGAAGGAGAGAGGGTGCCGATCGGTGTGCGAGCGGGACACAGCTTCCAGTCCGTTTCTCTCGAGCGCGAAAGGGTGAGTCGGATCGAGGGACGAGAAGGACCGTGCGCTGGACCGGCCGTCGGAGGTGGAGAAGGACGATAACGGGAGAGGAGAGACCGACTGGAGGGTACAGGGTGCGGAATGAGATATGCAGATAGAGAGAGGCCCCAGAACGAGCCAGGCACAGGCAAACGGGGGTAGTTGGGTAGAGAGGTCGAGGAGAGGGCGGGAGAGGGACCAGAAGAGAAAGAGCGTGACGAACGGTGGAAGAAGAGAAGCAGAGGGTGCAGGAGAACCGGTGGGGAACGCGAGAGGGACAGAGGGAGGACGTCGGTGTTCGAAGGGGGTCGAAGCGAGAGGAGGCGAGGCGCAAAGGAGACGGAGATGCAGGCGGCGGTGCGTCGAACGAGGAGGGGCAGGAGCTGACCAAAAAAAAGGAGAAAAAAGGAAAAAAAAGGACGGACGCTTCAATTCATTGATCGCCCGACGGTCCGAGCGGCGACGCGCGGGGTAAAATAAAAAACGCGGCTAGGCCAGGAGGGTGGGGGCGCGGGCTTGCACAGGTGGAGGTGGAGAACGAGCCGAAGGGCGTTGCGAAAAATCTCCGCGCAAAAAGTGCGCACACCGCCCGCCCGCCTCTCGTCCTCGCGTTCCAGGAGCACGATTGCCGTAAAATGGAATTTAGCCAGCTGAACCTACGTGAGAGGGGCGGGGAGGGGGCGCAGGCGACTGGTGGGCAGAAGGTGTCGGTCGAAGGGAGCTGGAGGAAGGCGAGGAATTTACGTACGTCAGAAAATCAGCGAACTCGATCTAACGCGTACTACTCTCTTTTTCTGGACCGTTGGATATATGTATGTATACATGACCGTCTGAACCGCGTGCCTACGCGCGACGTCGCGTTTTCTTCGTTGTTTTTCGCAATTCTAGAACTGTCAGGTAATACGCACGCGCGCGCACACACATCTATGAACCTACGGGGCTGAAAATCTTTTTTGATCATCGATAATCGAAATTCCAGATAGCCATTGTTACCGCGGATCTGCTTCCGCTACCCAATCCCCCACCCAGTTCCTTTTTTACTAACCCCTGTTCCCGTTGCCTTCTCTTTTTCTCTGCGAATACGCGAGATATCGTTTCCCCTGTTACTTTCTTCTAATCACCTCGCTCCCTCCCACCCTCCCCTTCCCCGCTGCACACGGACGAACGTTAATCACGACTGCGGAACGGTAAACAACGTTTAACTCGAATCGACACTCGATGCAGAATATTTTAACGATGATAAACGCGACAACGATAATCGCGACGCCGTGCACGGCCGCCTGCCTGCTCTAACGACGGGAATTTCACATTGGGAAGAGTTGGCCGAGTCGCGTAAATCGCTACGATGGTCGGGAGAAAATGATCAATCGACGAACTTGACGATCGACAGCAAAGAAAAATTGCGTTGTAATCAAGAGGAAATCTCCTACATATTCACAATGTTTTAGAATTTTTGGAATTTCCGGTTTCGGGATCTTCCCTTGTCAGACATAAACCCTTACTTTTCTAAATTTTTTCCCCAATCCAAACTACCGTCAATTGTACGTCAAGAGACAACGGGGGAAGACGTGGGCGGATGATTCGTGAAAAGTGCTGTATTTTGCCGTGCCAGAAATGCTGGGGTATAATTTTATTTTCGTTCCATGAAAATCGTGGGGCCTGAAGAATTGCTCGATAAACGTGATTTCCCTCGTTGGGCTGGCCGAAAGCAGGTGACCCGTGGCTGCACCTGGCCAGGCGAGAGGGTTGAGATTCCGCGGTTCGAAGGAACCAGTCAAAGGTGAAAACCGAAAGTCTTGGAAGAGGTCGGAAAACGCACAATATCCTATTTTCCGTTCCACTCGAGCGGTTGGCGGGCCGCGGACGCCCGACCCGCTACAGAACATCTGTATTTTGGGAAAAGGCCTTTTTGCATTTTCGGAGACAGATGCAAATGAAAGGGTTCTTCCCGGATGGAAGGATGCAAAGGAATCGCGGCTTTGCGCCGCTGGGCCCTTTTGCGAATCCTTTTCATCGCTGCGGTTCACATTCTCCTCGTATATGATGCATCTGTCTTGCAAACAATATCCAACGATTTCGCTCTCAAATTCACTCGTGATTCGCCGCGGTCATTGTACTCCCGTTCCACTGTCTCCCACCCCTGCCTCTCGCCCACCCGCTCTCGTCTCCCTCTTGGAGCTGTGTCTTGCAGAATAACCCCTTTGCTACCCCTTGTGCAACTCTTTCGGTTTGAAAACTCCGAGGCACGGGCGAAAATGCGCCGCGCGGATTGTTGCGATTAGGTGGTCGATGGTAATGAGTTCTTGGGGGAGGAGGATGCTGGTGTCTTTGAATAGGATGATTTGTCAGATGGAGCTGGGTTTAGGATTCGACGAGGTTTGGTACGAAAGTTGATTCGAAGAGAAGCTTTTAGAAATAGAAAGGGGGGGGAATTTTGATACTTTGTGAATATGTATTGGGGGTAGTTTTTAAAAGTTGCGATCAATATGAAGAGGTCTCTGACCAATAATTTTGAAATGGTGCAGAGTTGAATTGATTGCTTAATTTTCCAATTAAGGAGTATCGCACAATTTTTATTGTTAGACATACTATGTTATACTCACTACTTTCGACTTGTGGCAATGAATGAGTTTCCAGAAATGTACTTCGATCAACTCTCGTGGTATATTTATCCAGGTTTACACTAATTTCCCATTTACACGTTATTATCTTCCAATACTCCCTTACTTATAGCCTATATCTAAAAAAAATATTCCTGCCCTTTCAATACGGTAATAACATCTTTATCATTTCAAGATGTGAATGAAGTATTTCCGGATCCATAAGTAGACACGTTATTGCCACCCTAAAATAAAGGTATCCAATTAATGTCCGCTGAATTATTCAACTAACATCTAAAACGAGAAATGTAAATGTATGTCACAGCCATCCGGTAGATTGAAAATCCAAATGCCAATAAGACGAGCATCTTCGTGTTACCGTGTTCAGAATTTAAAGTCCGAAATGTTCGGAGCAAATTGGGTAGGAATAATTGACGATCCGAAGATAGAGTGGCGCAGTTAAAATACGAGCTGCGATACATTTGCATAGACGTTTAAATATTCAGCGGTCTCGGTAGGTGTAGAATAAGTTGACACTGTACAGAAAATTTAATGTTAAGTCGTTGGGCGAGCACGGCTTTGATCCTCTCGCCTGTAGTCGAGGGATAAACGGACGGAAGGAGTGTCCAGAATTTAGGTTCTGTTTTGGGCAAATTAGTTTCGTCCAATTGAACCAGCAACGCTTTAATTGATCCCTTCCGACGGGGAGGTGCAGCTTGTGGATGTGCTGTTTTTTCCCTTTCGGGGCCTCATCTTTCAAGTGCAAGGGCGATTCGCGTGCCCCGACAGATGCGAGGAGATGGGGAGCGGTAGAACGTGGAGCACCCTCAGTCAGGGGCGCAGAAGAACCATCAGGTAATAATAAGGATCCCCGAGCCCGATTCTTCGAGCAGCGCGTGAATTTTCGCCTGGATGTGACTTATTCAAATGTTTGTCTATTCAAATACAATCGTCCAGCATGCGAATGAAAACGAAAATATGTACCAGAGAAATAAAACTGAACCTAACAATTTCGTTTTAATATTCGAAATATTTCAAGGGCTAAATATCTTCTCTTCCGTTCTCGATCGAGCGAACGACAATCGCGGGGCGAGCTGCTTATCGCGACGTTCGAGCTTCTTCGCTGTAATCTCCGTTGAAAACGGGACAAAAGGCGCGCGTAGCACGGCGAGCCTTGGACAAAAAAAATTGGCAAAGACAGTGGCATCCGCGCTTTCATTAGCGTGTCTACTTGGGAGATTAGTGCGCTTTACCGCGTGCCTCTGTCTTTGTCTCCTTTCCTCGGTCGTTTTTTTTTCTTTTGAGAAGAAAGGCATGCACTCGGCGCGGCGGCCTGCAGCTTTGAGGATGGACTCTCGGACTTTGCTTTCCAGGCCTCTGTGGAAACGTTGGAGGGCCGGCTGTCAGTGAAAAGGAAGCTGGATCGAGGCTTACAGGCTATTCTCAAATGGAACACGATATTTTCGCAAGTTATCAGCCGGTCAAGTGAAACTAGCTTCTAGATGCTTAAAAACGTCCTGTCCACTAGCTATCTACCCACTTCAGAGGCTCCAATTCCTTCAACACTGCAAGGTTTCACAAAAAGATAGTCGGAGGAGCAACGAATGATCCCCAAGCTGAATCTCGAAAGAAGTCAAACTCTCTGTCCCCTATTAGCGAGATGCCTATACCGCAGAAAGTGCATCCCCCCCTTGAATCCAATAACCCCATGTTCTTCGGGGGCCCTGAATTCGAGTTGGACGCGAGCCTGGACTTCAATTAGCAGCTAGGGCCCCGTGCACGCGATCACGGATGATAAATCTTCGATTTTGGGGGGAGGACCTCACCTTAGGTGATCAACGGAAGGGGGGCCTCTCTCCTGCGAGACGGAGGGGTGTGCCCTACGTCACCGTGAGCGGCAGCTGCCTGTACGTCATACTTTTTCTTTGTCTCAAAGGACCCTTCTCTTCAGTCGGTGTGCTCTTTGGGGCACGAACGGGGGCCACGCGCCCCGCGGCAGATGTTCCGTGACGCATGCCCCCTTCGTTCCTGCGAGTATTACGTACTTATACTTGGAGCTCGGCCGTGCAAGGCGCGTAACACGCGACCAAACCAGCCCCATACGATCGATCGATGCATATGCACGATTCACGACCCGCGCCTCGAAGAATGCCAGGGACGATTGAAGGAGGGCACGGCCCTTGACTCTTTGACGTGTCGCGCACGCATGCCAGACTGTGATTCCGAGCGCTAGCCCGCGTTTACCGCGTGGGGACGTAGGTATGTAGGTGGAAGGCTTGTATTTCGATTCGGAAAGCTTGTGATCTGAATGAGTGTCCTTTTCCATGGAATCGGGTTTACAATGTCAAAGCTGATGAATTACGACTTGTAGAATGTTGAAGTTGATGATAGACTGGTTCTGTTAGAAAAAGACTTCAGAGGCATTTTTGAGGAAGGGTAATAGATTTATTGGTTAATTTTTTTAATCATTTTGTAAGCTAGAATTGGGGATAGATCTCAGTTGAAGGTTTAGATATTTTAAAGTAGAGAATGTTTTTGAGATGTATGTATCTTGATTAGGTATGTACTAGGGTCCATGGAAATGAACGAAAACGTTTTACTAAGCGCACTCTGAATCATGAAATTCTACGTACCTACATCCATACATCTTCAGCAGAATTACAGATTTAATTTTGATGTTAAATATTTATACAAAATGTAATATTTGACCGCGAGCTTCGAAATACGTTTTACTGGTGTTGCGTCGTTGATTGACTAAATAGACACTTTTGGATGTATGTCGACGCGAGAAAGCCTGGTTATCGTCTCTGTGGACGTGACTGTTCCTTGTAAACGATAGAAATGACGCGCAGGCTTTCTGGGCGTACCGAGGGACCAAGTAAGCGTGCACGCGTATATCTCCAGAAGCCGCCCAGCACGATAACACCGAGCCGTGTGATAAAGAACAATTTAACGGTCTTGTTAAAGATACGAAATACGCCTACTCCGATAGAAGTGAGTCGTAGTAGACTGGGGAATCGCTCGAATATAATACGAAAAGAATCAAGCGTCCGATTGGAACAGTTTACGCCTCCAACGGATTCGTTGACGAATTACAATAAACAGGAGTATGAAAACCACTTCAACGTAAGGAAACGACGAATCAGTCTAGAATATTACAATTAACCAATTCTATCTGCTTTTCCGCTATTAAAAAAAATTAAATCGCAACGAATACCTCTCCCGCATCGGTGCATACAAATTTCCCCAACCGAAAGTATCTCCTTCCGCAAGAAAGGGAATTATGGCCAGGAATGGCTTGCAGAGTATTTCGTTATAATTTAGGAAACTCGACAATTACCCCTACCCCGTTGGAGTTCGTAACGTACCGAAGCTTCGAACGACCATAAGGTGCACGTGACTCGAAGCACTGGCCCTTGAAAATTTACCACTTCGTGTCCCTCGTTTAGCGCACAGACTCGCGGGTGAAAAGCATCGGCGAGCAAGGCTCGATAGCGGTCGATCTGCGAAATAATTTAATCGTATGTGCACGAAGAATGCCTTTGCGCGGGTACGCTTCCCCATTTCGGGCCCGGGTCTCAGCGGTACGATACAAAGTTTCGGCAGGTCGGATCGATATGGGTAACCGTCGAGCGTGAACTTTCCAATCAATAGGGCTTGACGCGCGCGGCCGGCTCGCGCGGCCCGCGAAATTAATTTCGCGAATTGAAAAAGCGACCCTTCAGACGCCAATACAATTAACCGTGAAACCGAAACTTCATATTTTATACCCCCTCGGCTGGCGGACACGCCGGGCAAATTGAACGAGACAATTTTTGCGGCGGTCGCAATCGCGGCAAATGGACGTCGCGGGTAAACGCGCGGCGTGGCTCGGCTGGATGGATCGGCGTCATCGGCGCTTACTACCGATCGGAGCCACGGATCGAGGAGAGTAGGACGCGGAAGACACTTCTTGTTCGGGGCACACACGTCGTCACACCTGACGTCACACACTCGTTAGGGGGCAGATGGCCCCCCTCTGAAGCGTGACGTTGGGCCCACAGGGTACCTGGCGGCGTCTGCCCATGGGGCCTCCTTCCTCTCTCCTTCCTGCCGCCCCCCTTTCTTTCTCGCCCTTTCCTCCCTGCATGGCCCATAAGGTGAGGCAAAATAAAATAAAACTTCTACGAAGGCAGCCCCCTTTCCCCTGGCGCGCGCGCAGCTCGTACACACGCGCGCAGCTGCTCAGGTAGCACGAGCTACTTCCACATTAGAGAGGACGGAACTGCTGTGGGGTGCCACGGCGTGCCCCATTGAAATTCCGTCTGGCCAGACGCCCGGCTGCTCCCTCGCGCGGTGTGTACGACACCGTGAACCCGAGGGGGGAGACGGGAATCAATGGGGAAAAGAAAAAGATTATTAAGGTGACGAACTTTCGATCGATTTGTCGTGGCATTAGGATGCCCCCCTACCACCCGGTGGTCTCCCAGATGGATGGTAATAATTTATTTTTTGAAGGATCACGAGATACGGTGGGGAGAGTGGTATTGGGGCGATCGAGGTATGCCTATCGTTGATTCGAGCATTCGACGAGACGGTGAGGGTTAGTCGCACTGCCTATGATGCGCCAAAGCTTTCAAGATTTTCTAATTTTCAATATAAACGTAGGTAAGTGATTATTTTATCCCTTATTATTCCCAGCTATGGTTCGCTCGAAGCCCACATTTCTGGTCTCATATATTCATCTAGCTATTTCTGAAGAACCCATTTATACATATATACCACCACCCTGACTGATCTAAATACAGCCTTTTCTAAATCTTCTTGGATGCGCCGTTGCGTAACAGAGATACGGAATTCGAGCGAAAATGTATTTCCTAATATAGAAAGTCGACAATAATCCTGCTGATCTGAACAATATCATTGTGCTTTTCCGATGAATCGGGCGAGCAGCCTTGTGCTCTACTAACAGGCGACAAAGGAGCCAGAGGAATATGAAGGAAAACTTCCTGCCCACGACCCCCAGCGTCCGTTTCGACTCGAGAAAGGAACCTGACTAATTACGTCGGGGCCCGTAAAGATGGCACAAAGCGAGAAAACGAGACGGTGGCGAGCCGTCTCATTGTCCGCCGTATTTCCTGTAAAGTGGCTAAGGGCGTCTTAAACTGTTGCAAAGTGGTCAATAACGAGAAAGACCCGGTCCCGCTTTAACGCCTCGTCTAAAAGAGAAGTGCTACAAGGCCGATTTGTCGTCGCTCGTAAACCCGTCTTGATAATTCTCAGCACGAGACATCCGGTCTAGTGGCGAGGCGTTGCGGGGGTGTTTCGTGTGGTAAACATAATGTAGAGACCGTGAAACCTTTTGTCTGCAGGGTGTACCTTTACCTTTCTGCCGTGAACGCGTGCCGAACGTGTCCTTTTCGACCGTCTACACCTGGAAAGTTTGCCAAATTGTGCCTGGGCCCTGCCCCCAATTCGGGGGCTATTTATGGGAATTATTCCATTTCCCTTTTTGTCCCTTTCACAGTCTGTATATATCTGTGTCTGATAATGCTGAATCAGAATAGTAGATTAGGGAAGCGAACAACAGATATCTATGCGATTTACGAGGGATACTACCCACGTCTTCAAAATTAACTTCGTCCTTCTCCATTGTTCTCGTTTCGAGGAGGAAACGAATTTCGACTATTCTACAATCAAGCTGGTTTTCACTCCATTCCATCAAATAGGTATTCTGCCCTCGCCGTTGCGCTCAAAGAATCCTCATGCCTACTAAACATTTATACCGTTTAGAATCCAGATCCGTTCCCCCACGTCCCTCCAACGCTATCGTTCGCGTATGTACTCCTCTCGCCGAACATCTGCCCGCAGAAGTTATCCAAGGAACCATTCCAGACGCCGCTTCGCCTCTCGAAGTCATAGCCCCGTTACGCTTTCGATTCGAGGGTGGTCGCGTGCCCCTGGAAAATCATCATCGCGGAATCATGCCGGCGCAACGGGCCGTCGAATAAAGCGGCTCCGAGCCATCCTCGCGCCCATTCCGGTTCAGGTGATCGCGACAGATTGGCCGGCCCTCTCCACGATATCCGGCCCAATTTCGTGGCGCTCCTCTCTAACGGGGCCCGAGCAGTGTTAGAAACGAGGCCGCATTAAGAGCGTTCCTGATCGAGGAGCCGTCTTTTTGCCCGTGCCGCGCACAATGACTTCGGAACATATGTCGAACGGCGGAGTTTCTCTCGGCCGCATCGAGATGCGTTATTAACGCGTGCTGGAGGATGGAAGAAGTGGCTCTTTCGCGGAGGAAACAGTGGCAGGCAGCGCAGAGGCGGAAAGAGACAGACATTGTAGGAAGGGGGATGGAAGAGAATCCATTTTTCTGTCGAGACCGGTTTCAAGCTCCTAGGCACGTGGGTGGAAGAGGCAGAAGGGCGAGAAAAGGTGGGATAGGTCGAGCCATCTGGTTCTTTCCCTCGTGTATATACACGACCACCTTGAGGGCCTTTTAAATCCACCAGAGACATGCACCTTGAGACCTGTCTGGGCCAAGGACCCTCGAACGCTCGGCCCTTTAAAGATCGACCCTGAAACGAAGACACCCAGCCTGTACCCTTACTCTTGGCTCTCGCCTTAATAACCTCGAGGGTAACCGCACCATGAATGGTCCGGTTCCCTTTTATTTCTCGATATGCTTACGCACAGTCTTCTGTTCCGTCGATTTGGATCATGTTTCTGGGAGGTGGCCCAGTGTTTGCTTCGTGACGGGTTTCATGGACACTGTGGATCTCGGTGAACTGGGGCGTACACTGTTTTTAATTCTTGAGGCTGCGATAGGGGGAGAATGTTTCCCATTTCTTCGTTCAGTCTTATCGAATTCTATAGTTTTGTGAATGGCAATATCCAATGTCCTTATGGAATTTTCAAAATTCTAATTGAAATATGCGACTGCGGGAGACAGTTGCGGTGCTAGATTCTTCATAATTTTGTTCCCTATTTGATATTATCCCTCTATTTGTCTCCATCATTGAATCGAAGAAAGTCATTTTCCTCTCCCATTAGCTCCCACTTTAATTATATAAAAAAATGTTCAAACCCAACAATGCTTACTAAAGCGAAGTATTTCGCAATATTTCCCACTCCCATCTTCAGAATCCCTATATCCACTCTACCAACACACCTACATTACCAATTCGCAACTATTTCTAAATACAAATCTGAAGAAGATCGTCCCAAAACCATCCTACCGTACGTGACGAGAATCAGCTGGCCCGATAGCAACGACTACGAGTCGCGCACGAATGTGACCGCGGCGCGCGTGATCTTCCAGCAGGTATCGGTAAATTGCAACTCGAAATGCTGCTGCGGTAAGCATTTCTGACCCGTATCTCGCAGTAGAATTCCCGTTGCCCCCGCCGCGCGTAACCCGCTACTTTTCTCTTCTTGCACAGCGGGCGTACGCTCGATCTCTGTCGCGGGACACGAGTACGCGCAAGGGTGCATCGCGCGCGGACCCGGTTAGTACGCTCGCGGGGGCACACATGCACTTTTGTCTACGCGACGCGGGTGTGCGTCGACTTGCAAGCGTAGAGAAGCAGCCAGAGACGGTGGATCTCCGCGCGAGGGTGGACGGGGAAGAGGGGGTGAGATACGACCCGTTGGGGATGGGCTGACAGTGAGACTTTTATTAGGGAAGGAATCAGCAAGCATGATTATGTACCTTAGAGCGTCTCCACCTCCGTTTACCAGTTCCATCCCGCCCCTCTCGTCCCTTCACGGCTGTTCGCCCCCCCAAACCCCCCACCCCCGTACGTCTAACCGCCATTCTTCCCACTTTCGTCTCCGCCACCGCGCTATCGCCACTGACATTGCACGACGACGACGACGACGACGACGACGACGAAGCTGCCACCCCGTCGCAGCTGCATTGTCAACCCCTTCCCTCCGTCAACCCGTTCCCTTGCGCTCATATATGCAAGCATTGGCGTAGAACGCTGAGAAATCGACGACGATGCACAATGGCCGATCGCTGCTCTTCCTGCAAGGTGAGCACCGCGCGCCGTTCATACGGGATCTACGTGGCGCGTGTGTGCGGCGGACCACTCGCGATTAACACGCCGGGGAAAGGGTTGAACGGCGTTCTTATCGGTAGAGTGTATGTTTTGCGAGAGAATTGGGTACTTACGATGAACGTTGCCGTGGCAATGCGAAAGATGCTGCCCCCTGAAACAGACCAGAGAGGGAAATGAAAATCGTGAATGGGGCTGGTTGATGAGTAAAAGGATACTTTGCGTCAAAGTGAAATAGATTTTCAGGAAGATTAATCTTGAATTCTTTGGGACTCGACTATACAGTGAGATATTGCGTTAAATCAAGTTTTTTTTTGTTCGTTCTATTTAGTTCGGCCTTGGAGCTGTAACTTGGGGATTCTTTGTCTGCTGGAGAGAAACATTAGTTGTGCTTAGATAGGTCTCGATGAATCGAGTCGTTAGAATGTATCGTAATATTACCAAATTCGGCGTCCAGGAGTGAGACGAAAATACGCAGAGAACCGAGCCGTCCTCCACGAAATTTGCATTTCTGCCTCGCCAATGCCGCCCAAGGCGATATTGTCGTCACAATGAAACCACCCCCCAAAGCTCGCCACCACCCTCGATACACTCTCCGACACGGCGATGTCATGTGCGCGTGTCGCACTCGAACTTTTGCCTCGAACCAGATGCGCGAAACTTCGCGAATTCTGATCACGCATACATCGGCGGCCATGGTAAAAAATTTTATCAGCCTTTTTTAACCCCCTCCATCCCTCTGGAGTTGTCCCACCGTGGGAACACTGAAATCCTTTTGAAACGCGCCGCGCTGCCCGAACTTGCGCCGTTGGAAAATTTGGATGCAGATGATCGCGCTCGCCACGTTGAACTTTTTAATTCAGGATTGCCGCTCTGACGCGAGTTCGGTCCCTCTTTTTTTGTATTAGCGCATAAAATAGTCGTCCTCCAGTCGGCTTACATGTTAGACGAGATATAATGTCTGTGGTATTTGAAACGTGTGCTTCAAGTGTGCAGCAATATTAAACTCGTTAAATATTAGAACTTGCTCCAATTTTAATAGGAAATTAATGAATCGTCTTCCCCTTAGGTACCTAAGTAACTATATAATAATAAATCTGCTAGTCTGCGAATTAAACTTGGTTTCCCTGCAAGTGGAATCCTCTTAATCTGAAAAAAAGGATTGCAAATAGGAATCCACAGAAATTCATTTACCAGTCCCATTTATTATACTTATTATAATTCACTCTAACCTCTCTACATGCAACGAAGTATACAGCTCGGCTCTACAGTATCATCAATTTGCCGCGGCAGAAACGAATTTCGCGAATCAGAATGCGTGTTTGTGGCCCCTATTCAGCGTCGTAGGCGAAGGATGCATCCAGACAAGGCGTCGGTGTAACGGTGTGTTAGGAAGGAAGAAGGATGAGACCAAGGAGGTCATAGGTGTGAGGCATAGTTCGACGCCAGTATCTGAGACAGTTTCGGCGGGCAAGACTTAACAAATAGGCAAAGTTTTGTCCCGAGGATACCGGGGCTGGCGGATTCTCCGGGCGTAGCCACGACATCCTCTCTCCTCTTTGTTCGCAAGTTTATGATGTATTAGATACTACCCTCCCGCTCTACCGCGTTCCTTTCCTTCGTCCCCGTTCACTTTTCGGCTGACCAATTTATACGGCACCGGGAGTTAAGACGAAACTTCCGCCCAAGGCGGAATTAACCACCCCCTCCGAGCACGCTCCACGAAGATTTAGAGCCATCAAAGGATAATTCAGACGCGATCACAACAGTTGCATCGCCCCACTGCTTGTGGTAACAGGCGATCTCAGGTACTCGATTACTCTGTGTTCATTTAAGGTGGATGGTTAGCACTGTCACGGGAACTCACACAGTGATCGTTCCTGTCTACAATACAGTTTCACATTCTATTCTGTCTAAGCTTGAGACGTTACCATCAGTGTACTCAAACGAGAGATACCATGAAAGTACACAAGAGTGTATCGCCCGAAAATGAAATTCACCCCAAATAATTCCACCCCATTGGAGTCGACCGTTCGCGTCAGTATGCTCGCGGTGTCACCGATATTCACATTTTCTCTGCCCTTCGAACGGTAGTTAAAGCAACCACCCAGGGGATCTCCGTTGGAAAGAAGACGCACCTGTATCTGGTGGCGGCGAACAGGGCGAATTCATGCGTTCCACCGTGCCGTGGCTTGGGCCACGCAGACGCGCGCGCTACCCCCCTCCCCCCAGGATTAATAAACTTTGTCGCGTCTCGGCTTACCCCGTTGGCATGACTCCGTACGAGGAAAATCAATACCCGATACACATACGAATCCCCCGTGTCGGCCCGCTTCCACTCGCCGCGCTATCTCTCTTTTATCTCGATCGTATCTGATCGTATCATCGTCGCGCGTGGGAACACACGCGTACGCGCTGTCTGTCCAGACGAGGAGGAACGGAGAGAGATAAAGGGCGGCAGGGAGAACGAGGAAAAGTCCACAAACACAAGTAGGTCGTCTAAACGACGCTGCCGTAACGCCCACGCCGGTGTCCCTACACCCTCTCGATCAGAGAACGCCGACTCTTCAGGGTGACAGATGGCCCGATAGACAAAGAACTCTTGGCCGGCTGCCTTCCGTGGCGTTGCGTAACTCGATAAAAGGAGATCCAAAGTCGATCGGCCTGATGTCGAGCGGCCCACGAGCCTGGCCGCTCGTCAAAGGGACGATGGGGTTGAAAATCAAATAGTACGTGACGTCTCGATGGGAATCCTTCGCCAAGATTGGACACCCTCTCTCTCTCTCTCTGACCCTTTTCTGTTGACCGCGCGTCGTACACTTCTTATCTTTATTCGTCCCCCTCGATTCGTCGATTAGACGCTCCCCACGGAGACAGCACCGGGAAACCGTCGTCGAGGGTGCTTTTCGCTGTGTTCCGACGACGATTAGACGATTAGGAAAGCCCCTTCCGCGGAACCTCGTTACGACACTCGGTATTGGGGCGCAGAATTAGCTTTCAGGGATTACGCGGTTGGATGCTCGGATGTTTTCCCGTGGATTGCCGTTGTGATTTTTCTCTGCGAGAGTTTCTGCTCAATGGGTATACATACTGCGTAACCATGATTGCCGTGTTTATACTTCTCTTTCGCGTGGGATGAGTATGTTCTCGTTAATGGTTTCTTTTATAGAGGAGGCTCATGTTGGATGGGAGGTGTTGAAGAAGTGGAGCAGGGAATTGTATATTGTGCGGGTAAAATGAAGCGTTGCTTAGATTTTTTCCTAAGGGAATACGATTCTAAAATTTACACTTACAATTAGAAACTTCGTTTTTATCAATGCAAATTTTATTACGCACAAGAGATTCGTTTTTTTAGTAGTTTGAGCATATGTATAATTAATATTAAATAAGCTGTAGACAACTGTGAATATTTTTCTCGTCAAATTTAATTCCTTCTTTTCGTGTAATTAATAATTTCCGTAGCAATTGTGTAATAATTCGAATGTGAGGGGGTTAGAATATTTCAAGAAACTGCTATTAAATTTGCGAAAGAAGAAATCAAGCATGAAATTAACTGATTACGGATGACAATAAATTTTCGTAAAATGCAAGGTCCGATTTGGACGACGCGATTCTATATTACAGTTCTGCGTCTTATGGTCCACGGCCGATTAAAGCACTGTCATGCATGAACAGCACGCACACGAGCACGCGTATAAGAGGGGCGTTGCGTGGATGGGTGGCACAATGGGCACGTGGCAGAATCTAATCATCTCACAAGTCTCGGGGAGGGCATGTAATTTTTTTCTTCTCCTTTTTTTTTCTAAGCTCCGCCATTCATCGTGTTAACTCGGTGGAAATTCATTAATTCGTGTTGGTCGATGGACCGGCTACTTTTGCGTCGCGAAACCTGTACTTGAATAAACGTTTAGATTCTAAATGAATGATCGTGCTTGGTGGACTTGTGAACCGACCCTCTATATTTCTCAGGTACAATATTTGTATTTTTATAAATTATATAGGCCTAGTAGAAAATGCAAACTTGAATAGTTAGATCTTCTATTACTTTATATTCCTTATAGAGGTTCATTAGAAATAAAAATGCCCATTAACTTCTTTACTGGCTACTGTAATTTGAGTATCTCAAGAAAAATCAAAATCAAGTACTAAATTTATGTTCTTGTTAATTTATAAACGACCATATCAGTAAGCTACACGAGGAAAGAATATCTTGAGTTTCAGTCGAACAATAAATCTTTCTTATAACTCCATCAAAGCAGTCCCTTCGAATCAATAAACAAGAGACGTCAAACGAATTTTATTATACATTAAATTAATTGTATTTTATCTTTGACACGAAGCAAGAAATATCTCAAGACCACAAATAAATTCGTTTCCATCAATTACGTGTCCGTATCTGAAGTCAATGCTCGATATATCGCGCAATCGATTAAGCCGGGTGCCGTGGGTGTAAATTGTTTCGTGTATCTGGAACTGTGCTAGAAACACGTGGCCCCTGCCTCAGGAGACGCCCCTTTCATCTAATCGTTGCACTGGTAATGGATTATTCCAATCAAAGAATTGTGGGATCAGTGGCGTCCTTAACACAGCTATAATTGCGTACCAGTAATTATCACGTGCAATTCCTAATAAAATATAATTTTTCATGTTACCCTCTTTCCTTTCGCTATCTTATATTCACCACCATTATTTACGTTCGCGTTCAGATTATCTAGTCGAACCAAGGAACCGTCCAATTAGATGCCCGCGTCACTTGAAGGACTTGGGAAAATTTATATCTCGGAGGAACTGGATGAGTTCACTCTTTCCCACCGTCCAATTGCTGGGCAGAAGAGTTCAAGATCAAAGTTTCCCAGGATTTATCCAGCTACGATAAGTATCCTGAAACGGGACTCCGAGCTCCTTACAGGAAGGATGAAGCAACAAGTGGCTTCTTAGTTCGAGCAATCTTAGCTCGATGTTCAACAAGTGTTTTCCGAATGGATGCATGTCCTCGGAATTTCACGCAGGAAATTTAGCAGAAGCACCCACTTGCCACGAAACGTCTTCTCCATTCTCATGTATTCTATTTCCACAATGCATTCTATATTATTCTGCATATATTTCATCGAGATCTGTTCAACTTTCGCATAGCCACCTTGCACTGTACCTACTCTTCAAACTTTAAATACAATCACCACATTTACAACGAAAGATCGCGATGACTTAGACTCTGAATTGGAATTATTTTAATGAAATTAAGTTCACTGGCAGATACAGGCAGAAGTTGAAACAACGGGAGCTCGCCTATAACAAACAGTAAAAATATACCCTCGATTTTTACGTTCAAGTTAACTGCACTATTCAGCTGGTACGAAATTATATTCCACTCTGGTGTCTCTTATCAGAGAAGTGTTCACGATATATTTATACGCGTGCAGTGTATCTGTTCCGGGAACTACAGGAGCGCGGAAAGAAAAAGCTCGATAGTGCCCGAGTGACAGAGACGCCAAGAATAACATTCTTTTATCACGAAATCCAATATGCGTCAGTTATGTTTCCGATAACTACATATTTCGCCAGAGTAACGTGGCGAGGGGTGGACGTGGCTTCCACCATCGTCCACCCCTCCCCGATTTTTTACGTAAGCGCAACAAGGGAAGAAAAATTGAGTTTCATGGGCGAATAAGAACGGACATAAAACTGGTTAAACAATTTCCTTCGTTTCGTGCGAGTCAATTCTCCATTAAAGAGGACACGAAAAAGAACAAGGGTGTGTGGGGGAGGGGGGAAGAAAAGCGTTCTCCGCGGTGAAGTGTATCATGGTTTCCTCGTATTATCGCGGAACAAAGCGTTCCTAATCCACGAAGCAGTGGAGAAAAAAAAGGGGGAAGAAAGGAACAACGACGAGGAAAAAGGGGGATCGTGGGTTTCGCGTGCCGTCTCTAAATAATAAAATAAAAACCTCGACCCTCAGGATCCTTGGCCCACGCTCAATCCCGACAGCAACAAGTTGATATCTTGTTCCCTCGAGGGCGCCTCGGGGGTAGGAGAACGTGGACTCGAGGCGGAGGGGGTCGGTCTGCTTCGGTATCGTCGTAAGAAAACGCTTTTCGTTTCTTTTTCCCACCCTCATCCCCCGGGGTTTGTCTCGTTCCATCAACAGGTTCCTTATCCGTACCCCCTAGCCCGGAAAATCTTCGAGGGAAGTTCCTTCGCCCGTGAAGGGGCTAAGAAAATTGGGTGGGTTGGGGGAGGGTGGGCTTCCTTGAGGCTCAGGAAGCGACTAAGATGTAAAGGGATGGTGTTTCCTTAGGGGTGGCAGCCGCGAAGACGATTCAACCTCTCGGAGTCTTGTAACCTGTTGGAGTCACCCCCGTGGAATAGGATAAAGCACTTTCTTAGCGGCGAGGGGGATGGGAGGCTGTTTTATGGTTAGTGAACGGGCGTTCAAGCTGTATTTACGAATCTACTTCCTGCTTTCGGGAATAATAGGGCGACGCGCGTGTCGAAAATTGGCCAATTAGTTAATCGAGTGGTAAGTACTTATTATATTTTCCGGTAGATCATCGATGTTTTTCGGAATGCTGTATTACTTGCCATTTTTAATTAAAAATTTATTTTCCTAGATATGATTTCCTACTGTCGAATGCTAAGGAAATATTCTGAACTTCACTGTTAGGTAACTTCTTATCTGTTTATCAGTGTAATTTAATGAAAAACTAAAGAACTATTATCAAACATCTAGTCATTATTACATTGGGAAGAATGAGAGTGATGAAAATAATATTTGCAACAAATTTCTTTATAACCTTTATCAAAATTTGATACAGTTTCAAAAGTTTGCTCTTCATGAAAGTGGCAATGAGGAATTAATTAAATGAACGTGGCCACACGAGTAGTTTTCTTTCATACATGTACTTAATTCAAAAAGTACCTACCTGAAATTACAAAAAAGAAACGGAGATTTGAATGAGCAACTTTTTACAAATAGGGCCAACACTTTTTGTAACATAGAGTACAGCCCAATCTCTCACAAGATAAGTTTCACTATGCAAATGTTCATAAATATTCATAAACACGCGTTGAAATGAAATTCACCGAAAGGAAACGCAAAGCCGTGAAAGAACTCGATAGATTACTTTCGCCGGCGCACTGTTTATCGGCCATGTAATGGTTAACAGGCCGAGAAAATCAGCACGGAGGGTGCTGTAATTAGCAGACACTTCCCGTAGGCTAAAGAAAACCCTCTGGAAGCAAGGGATGAGTCCTCCTTAGGGGTTGGATGCCTCTAAGAAAAACCAAACTGCCGATGTCTTGTAACCTGTTGAAGCATCCCCCCAGGAGATAAAGTGCTTTCTTGGCAGAGTGAAGAGGGGAGGCGAAGTTTAGCCGGGCTGGAGGCTGAGAATCTTGAGATACTTGGGATAAAATCCATAGAGCGACATAGATAGAGCCTGGAGGAGGAAGGACCGAGAAAGAAGGGACACGAGCCGTGATCTTTCAGGGCGGAAAGACGCGATAGAGCGAATCCCCCAAGAGGGAAAGAGTGACAGAGGAGCTAAGAGCTCTTTGAAGAAGTGACACCTTTGTTTTCCCAGAGGAGGCTCGAACGTGTGACGAAGGGTTAAGCAGTCTCGAGGAAAATTGGCGTTACGAGGAAATTACGTGGAAACGAAGATAAAACCCCCCGACACCATGACACTGCTGCTCGTGCTCGCACCAACTTATCGATTTCGTACCTGTGGGCTGTCGGAGATTCACTCAACATCCGATTCTACTATATAGTTTCTACAATTCTGACAAAGACATATTACCCAGGAACTACTAAAAACACGAGGTTCTCGAACAACCCTTCTCCTTCCTCAATACAAAGTCTTATCTCCTAACTACACTATCCATTTTCAACCATAAAAGCGAAACAACTCCATCAAATCTCCTAGCTCGTTCATCTTCTGCTTTCCCAAAGTATGTCCTTCCCCAACTAACTCGATTTCACCCCAATTCCCCGACCCTGCCACAGAAATACGACGCCGATTAACAGTATCCGCGCCCCGAAAAAAAGGCCATCACCTGGAACTTCCGGGTCCTATCGTTCTTCCCAATAAAACGAGACCACCTACGCTCGCGAATCCCAGCTTCTCAGCAGCGCGTGACTCTTAACCGGCTGCTGTTCTTTTTGTGCGCGACGATCCTCGAGGATCGGCCATTGTGCCATCCCCCCGGGGTCGGGATAAATATTTAACAAGCCACCGGTGTGTCGTGCCGCTGCGCCGATATCCTGGAACAGCGTGCATCCCGACGCGTCCTTCCGGCCCAGGATGCACGCCAGGGGCACTCCGTGAGACGCGCTCGATCACGGTCGTTCCGCGCGGAGGAGAAGGGCCACGCGGCGCCAGGTCGAGGAGCGGAGGGCACGGCTCCTTTCGGATATATTCAAAATATGCAGAACACCGGCGTGTCGCTCGGGCGCACACCGACAAAAGGTCTACGCCAACCCGCGTAGAGATAAAGGGAGCTTTCGTTCGGGGCACGCTCGAGCGGCGGGGGTGTAGCAGGGGGTAGGAGGGGGAGGGATGGCGAAAATAAGCAGCAGGAAAAGTGGAGATCGTCGATTCTGTTTGCCCACAAAACGCCGTAAACACGAGACGGGGACGGGGGCATTATGCGCTCCGGCCGCAGACAGACAGCCACCTACAAGCAGATGATGAACCGTCTTCTTCGGGGGTTTTCGGATTAGCGACAGGGCGGACATTATACCGCGGCCACCAGTCGATGGGGAGGAGACGACGGCGGTGGCCGCCAGTAATTCGAGACGATGCTCCTCTTTCTCAGCTGCCATTCGGCAGATGTCGAAATTGCTGCGGCTCGCGGAGACAATACGGCGAAGATAATGGATTTAAGTCGAGAACAGGGCTTGGACATCTCCGAGAACGTATCTGTCGAGTCTCGAAGTAGGTCGAACGATATGGGGGCTGGGTGTTTGGGAATGCTGGTTAAGGGGAGGACGCGCGATTGATGGGATCGTTTGACGAGGCTGTTGGGTTGCTGAATGGGCTTGTGCGGGATGACGAGTCTTGATTCATTTTTCAGGATGAATGGTGCATGTGTCGATTGTGTGTAAGATGAGGTTTCTTGAAGCTAGTGGAAGGCATTAAATACTACTTAGCTTCGTATTGAATCATGGGTGGAGGCTCGATTTCGGTGTGCGGTGACATTTTGCGACCATTGAAATGGTCTTGGTTTTTAAAAGAGCGATACTAGCAAGAGTAATGAGAAGGGTTTAAATGAGCTCTACACTGTTTCCTTGACAAAGAGTGACCGCGGAACATTGAATTAATGATGAATGGTGGCTAATAAATTTTGTGAACATAATAGCCTAGGTGGACATTCAATACTGAATTCATTTAGCTTCGAGTAATTCCACAAAACCTCCTCTACATTAAATTAATTTCACTGCTCTTGTACCGCTCGGATAGAAACAGCTGTTTACATATTCAGACGGATCATTGTCGCCAGTTTTTAGCGCTGATGTACCTATCATTCACATTGCTGTTGCAGCGACTGTTATCTATATTGGAAGCATAATAAACGTTTTTAGATAACGTTATCGAAGTTTCAACAGCCTTATTCCTGTACACGTGCATTTGGGAATGAACATGCCAACAAGTACCAACGAAAACCTTCATCCCCCTTGGCACGTTGGAAATTAAAAGAACACCGAGCCGAGGAAGAATCGCGACGTGAACAATAAAACAGAAGGAACGTCGGCTGTCGGTCGAAGGCCAACGAACCAGCCAGCGGAAGAAGAATCTAGTTCCGTTCCAGTGACACCGGGCGGTGAATTTTCAATATGCGCGGGGCTTTCTAAAAATCGAGGGTCTTTTGTGGCGTGCAAGCCAGCTCGAACGAGATTACTGAAGTGTGGTTATATGTTATATGAAAAGAAGCTCGCCGGGTCAGAGGGGGGGTTGGCTCGGCTCCGCGGAGCGCACAATCGCAGGATAAACCGAAGACATAATGGCACGTATGACGCGGTAAAACTTCTGTGCCACTTCAGTTAACTTCTGAGGGAAGGCGGAACAAACAATCCTGAAATTAAAGTCACGGCGATCCCGCGGCGTGCTTGGAGCGAAGCTGTCAGGAGATAGAGTCAAAGGATCTCGTCTGGTACTGCGCGGATGTTGTGCCGTATACGTGTACGCGTACGCGCGTATATCATCGGGGTCCGCGGCAGCGACCCTCGCCGGTGTTGTGTCGCCGGTTGTTTCTCTCTATTTACCATCGAGCGGAGAGTTAAAGGAAAGAAGGCGTACGGAGGTGGTCGGGGTGGAAGAGGAGGAAGAAGCGGCACGCAGAGGCGCGCCATGGCGGGACGAAGACGAAGGGGCGGCGGAAACGGGAGGAGAAGAACCGCTGTAGAAGGGGGTGGGGGTGGGGAGAGAAAAAGAGAGGCGACGACACAGCGGCCCCACTTCTACCTTCGGCTCTTTTCTCGAGCGCTCGTTTTTTCCCCTTTGTCCCGAAGCACGGAAATTAAGAGACTTCTCCCGGGGTAGTCCAACCCCTTCGAAGGATCCGCGTACGTGCACGACACCCACACAGGGGCCACGGGATCTCTGCGACGCGCACGCTCGCCCTACACGGGCACGGACACACAGCCGAGATCGGCTCTATCCACGGGACCATGCATGTGCAGAGACGCACAACAGGGACGCGAGTCATTGTCCGCGGACACCTGTGGACTTACGTGCTATGCACGATGTAGCCACTTACTTGAGCGCCGCGCCGAGGAGAGAGAAAAAAAAGAGAGCTCTCTTGCGCTTTTCTCCGCTTTTCACACCGGGCGGACTAAGCGCCCCCTAGCCCTATGTCTACAAGACTCGTCTCTCTGTCCCTCTTCAACCGGCCCGCGGGTCCTATCGCGGTGTCTTTCTCAGCCGCGGCACGCTCGGGGTTCTTAGCTCTTCTAGCATCGTGCTTCGTTTCCCACACCACCCCTCCGTCCACCCGGCCCGTTGGGGTGAGAAAGTCGTTCAGGGCGTTAAATCGCCTCCGTCTCGCGCGCCGCTTTGTAAACGGCCTCCACCCCCCTCTCGAGGATAAGATAATGCAAAGTGCCACGGCGCTACCTACCTTACGTCACGTTAGCCGCGCCGTGTCGCCTAGATGTTCTCTCCACCGTCGGAGTGGTTCCTTTAATTAAAAAAGTTATTATCTTGGAAGAAAGAGAAGCGCGGGGCCGAGCATGGCCTGTTTATTCTTCTCAGTGTTTGCCGACTGTTGGAATGGGATAAGCGAGGAAAGGAGAAGAAAAAGTGGAAACTCGCCTTCGAGCTTCGGGGAGGAATTATGGTAATACGTTAAGAAAGGGATGGTGGATTTTTATACAGGCGTTTTATCGAGGGTAGCCGAATTTCACGTGTCTGATTTGATTCCTGGTTTTGATAACGCTGCTGAATTATCGCGTATTAGTTAAATTGCGGATTTAGATGGAGCCGTGGTAAGCTTGCCCCGTCTTTCAAGGGTAACCTTGCCACCCCAAGTAAACCGCACGGGTTATTACCGAGGGGGGTGACTACCATCTGCCTTCCACTACTTGCCAGTTCGTACACCTGGATGCATTGGCGCCAGTCCAGGGTTTAGGGTCCGTAACAGCGACCTGGACGCCAAGCTTCTGTTCGGATTACTTGGAATCGCGCCTAATAAGGAAGCTGCAAGTGCTGGAGGATTTTCTAGCTGATCGAAGGTTTACTTTTAGCGAACTGACTCTAGTCCATCCATTCTAATATTAGAGTCTGCTTCGTTAATTCTTCGATGTCTGAGCTTAACACTTGGCATGCGGGCAACGTATTTTTACGTTTTTCGCAGTCTGTCACTGGAGCGCGGGTCACGTAAAAATACGTATTTAGTAGATTTGTTCTCGCACGCTTCCCGAAAAAACGCCCGCTACAGGCGTAAGTCGGCGGCGAAGCATACCCGCATGCCAAGTGTTAACTAAAATATTATAGAATTCTACTAAAAGAATATTACGCTCCAACTTATCGCGCAAGATGCGCATAATATTAAGGGTAGTTTTTATCAAGCTTGAACACATAAACTATGAGTCTGGATATAGCTCAGAAAAATACCTCGAAACAGATTACACGAACGTATAGATAGAGCAAAGCAACAGTTGCACACGTTCCCTTGTCATCAACGCCCTTACAAAATTCAAGAACCCAATTCGGCAAGAAGGAAAGCTATTGATCACCACGTCTATACATTTCCGAATCCTCCGCGAGAGGACAATGAACCACGTGGTTCCGCAACTAAATATTTCGCAAACAGGAAATCAATATCTCCCAGAAGGAGCCGCAAGAGTCACCTCTATGCCCGAAAAAATAGCGCTTGGGGGAACCGACGTACAAAACCCTCTTGACGCTTTAAAAACAGGATTGTCCGTGGGCGAAGTATCTACGCCGTCGTCGGGCGTGTGTATTTGATGAAATGCGAAAAACCATTGCTTAATTATTCGTAATACCCGTGGCAACGAGCACCATGAGCCGTTGAGTTCGCACGGTTTGAGAGAGCGATGAGTAGCGGAGAAAACAAAAAAAAAATTCATACACACCGGTACGCACGCGTGTACGCGTAAATTTGTTCAGTTTTGTACACACGCACACCGATGCATATTTCATACGTGCCTGCGTTCCGGGGGTTGGGGGTGTGGGGCAGGGGGCATGGGTGAAATAGGATGCGAAGGAGAGAGAGAGGGAGAGAGAGAGAGAGAGAAGTGGAGAGGGTGAGGGGGAGAGGAACAGTAGGTGTCCAGTCGATCTGGTTGGCCAGGGAGTAAAAACAAAAATCGAGGCCGAACCCGCAGATACGCGGTTTTTGCAAAATTACGGGACCCGCCTCGTGCCTTCGCGCGCCCCCGTAAATCAATCGCCGCATCGACGTTTGTATATATTTTCCGTTAATTATTTTTATTCACGGTGCTGCGCGTAGGAACGCCCAGCACGGCCAGAAGGCTCGATACGCGTGCACCGACCATCGTGCTCGATTTTTCTCCCCTGGCGAACGCGCGTCCACGCACCCCCCGGGTCGCGTCCAGGAAAATTCCAGAAAAACATGGACGCGTGTGCGTGCGTCGAGCGCGTTGCCGTCTTCATCTCGCCCCCGCGTCTCCGACCGAAATATCCTTCTCTCTTTTTTTTTATACCGTCTCTCGACCCGCGCTCGTCGCACTGGTCACCGTGCGTGCACGAGCGCGTCTCCTGTTTTCCAGCGGAGAAAGGGTGCGCGCGAGGGGCAGGGTCTGGATTCGTGAAATTTGCACATTTATTCGTTTACCGGCATACAATCGAGCTTAAAACTCGGCTGAGTTTGTATGAATGCGTGGACACTGACGGCGTATGCGCGCCGCCACGCAGGAACTTCATCCCTTATTCATAACCCTTCGAAGGGCTTGATGGAGCTACGCGGTTCGCGCAACGCACGGACCGTCAATCTCTTTCTCTCATTCTATCTTTTTTTTTCAGCTCGCTCGCCGTTGTTTTCGCGCACGACGCGCAGCGAGGACCGCGCGATCTCCCTGAAACGCTTCATTTGTCGCCCAACATTGTGTAATATTCTTAACAATCTTTCCCGCGCGGCCCCAGCAACGGTGCATGGGTAATTCGGGGACGGGTGGTGAATCTCGTGCTCGGTTGACCGGGGTGTAATTTGAATTCGCGAGGGCTCGACTGTGGCCACCGAGGCGAGTGTAGAGTGAAATTGGTAGGATATTTTTCTTCAGGACATTTCTCTTGCACTTTCTGCTGTTTTTCTTTATGCGACGATTCTTACTCGTTGGCTTTGTCCCCTTTCGAGTGGTGGAAGTTGGGGTTAAGTTAGTGATATGCACAACTTGCAGGATTGTTAGGGGGATTTCTGATGGAAGAACGCTGGTGGTTGTAGATGGTCATTTCACATGTAAATAAAGTAGGAGGGTATAATACGTTAAGCAGAGGTAGAATAGGTAGAAGTGGTATGAATATACTTGATCGACATTATTCTACCGGGGGAAGAAATTGTTTCATATAGGTACTTACGTATAGTGGTTGATCTACTGTGCTTATTTTCAACGACGTATCATCTGCCTGCATATGTGGTTTATTCGGTACAAAAACTCATCAGGGAACTCTGAAATCCCTCTTTAAGTAATACTCTTAGTAAAATGCTGCTCTCTCTCTACGATACTATCACAATTATACCTTTTATAAAGTTATAGAAAATTTACTAGTGTGTTGTTTGATGCATCAGATAACTGTTCTCTGAAGGGGTAGAAACGTCGAAAGAGTCGACACCGAATTTATAGCGACGAGTGCGGCCAGGTCGCCTTAATTCGCGAAGGGGGCCGAGGGACACGGAGGGCAGCTGCTAATTAACGATTCAATCGTTCGCACGGTCGCCCCGATAGTTTAATTGATTCCAAAATAGTTGCCAGCGCGGACGGGCCGAGGCACAGCTCGGAAATGAACCTCCGCGCCACCCTCGTCAGGCATCCTGTGGTCAGGAGATCCGGCAAGAAATAAATTACCGAACAGCGCACGGCTCCCAAGAATGTCCACCCTTCTTCACGACCGCCGTCGAAAACGCTCGCGAAACAATCTCGACGCAGATCGAACGACTCCTCGTTCTTCGTTTCCCTCCAATCACCCCTTAACCACTTTGATGGGGCGACGACGAAGACGAGCTTCGATTGTCACTTCCGCACTTTGCGATAGGGGGAGGAAAACACGGAGGGGAAGAACCATGCCCCTGGGAAGAGTAATCGATTTAGTGCATATACAGAATTTCAAAGTCGATAACCAAGGGTTTTCGATGAGTTCTTGCGTCTTAATGGGGAGGATGAGCAGAGTCTTCTGCGAACATATGGTGGATGGAATGATCACCATGAGTATCACGAAATTGGTGAATTTTTCTTTTTATTCATCGTCTAATACTGCACTTCGTGCAATATTCCATGGATATTCGCTAAAATAAAAGGGACCCTCGACCAAGAAACTTTGAGCGCCGTGAATTGTAATACCTATTAACGAATGCCAGGTTGCGTTAGATCGCAATGTACCGCGAACAGTATTCCTCTCTAACTTATCATAACTAAAAAACTAGAGCCCGCAGGTCGCATTCCTTTTTCACGTTCCCTGCTCCAGATTTCGCCATTTGAAGTATCGATACAGAGGTACGGAGTCGCCGGGCGCAGCCAAAAGGAGAGACCTCTCGGCTTCTCGGCGCGGACGATGATGTTAGCGGGAATATTTGGGAAATCTGACGAGCACTCGAACGATAGCCGGCGGTAACAAGGCCTCGGGTCTGAAGGGGCGAAGTTGGTCATAACACACGTGTATCATTACACGCTGGCGGAGTTGCTCGAGCTTTTTCGACTTTTCCCCGGCATGCACGAGAGAGCACACCTTGCCCGCCCGATTCCTCCCGACTTTCCCTCATACGTGGCCTATCGCTCGGTGCGCGAAGCAATCGCGGCTCATAGAAACGTTCCGCCGCGCCGTTTTCTGTGTACACTTGGAGTCCACTTCGTGTACCTCGGGGCGGAGAAGTATCGCGGCCAGGCCCAGAGTTATCGCGTGCTGGGCTACACGATACTTGGACGTTCTCGGTCGAAAGCGTATTTCCACTGCACGGCAAGTAGACGAGGTTTAGGCTTTACAAGGGCGTTTTCAAAGTGAATTCCTCGAGGTACTCGCGATTCGGGCGAGGATCGACGATGCACCCTCTTTTCTGGATCTCTCTCGACTTCCATGCTGGTATACAGTTCTCTCTCTCTCTCCTGCTCCCTTCGCTCAGACGGCCTCCCGTTCTCTCTGTTTCTCGGCAGTCCGTCATCTCTTCATCGCCTTCAGACTGTGTGCCCACAGTCCCGTCGCCGGCCGATCGCATCGGCCATCGTTGTTTAATAAAGCCGCAATAAAGGCGCTGCCCGAGACGAGTCATCTGATCTACCGAGCGTAATTGCGAATAATCCAAGTGTACACAACGCGTGTGTTTGCGAGTATCTGAAGAATGCCCGCGCGTACGTGTGTGAGTGGGAAGGAACGTATGCGTCGTGTTGCCGAGCCGAGGCCTTTGTCAGCCGGCTCGGTGATATTAGTTCTCAAAGTTTCCGCATACCGTTTGACAGGCTGCACGGCCGGGAGCTTTAAATATTACTAAAGTTGTCCGACACTTTGTTTCGGGCAACATAAAATTGCCTCTGGCCTCTGCGCAGCCTGGGTCTGCGACGAATGCAGTGGTCGTTAGGAACAGCGTAGATTGAACTGTACATTATATACCTATATGGTATAAGAATCTCTGGTGATGACCGAAGGGAAACGATACCGAACGTGGTCAGACATTAAATGGGACACGAGACGCGAGATAGACTATGCATTTTCCAATTATTTACTCATGTATATACACCTTTCTTATTCTACTACTAATAGGTACTTTCTTCTTCAAATCCCAAAATTCGCTGAAATCATCAACCACGCCCTCATCAATCCCCGCGACGTCCATCACCTTCGGAAACATCATTCTAGAATTCATCGAAATCACCAATACGAAGGCACGCAGTTTTACGGTGCCTCGGATCGTTCGATCACGGAACGATAGAAAAGTTTTTGATCGCGCGACGCGGCCATCGGGAAGCATCGGGAGACCGGCGAAACGGTTCGAGACGGTCTGCAATAATTATCGAGAGGGGCTTGCGGGGGTGGACCGGGGAAGAAGAGAAAAAGGGAACGGCGAAGGGAGGACGAAAGGGCAACGGGAAAGGGACAGAGAGGCATGGTGCGCGCGGACAGAAAAAGAGAGGAAGGCGGATAGAGAGAGGCTGCGAGGGATGATGAAAAGTTTGACCGGACGCAGCGAGCACAATGCACCGTGGTCCACCCTCCGCCACCCCCCTCCCTCTCCTCGACCCATCCACCCCATAATCCCACCCGCATTGTACGACCAATCAATATTGTTTTATACCGCGAGTCATGAGACGAGCCGGCCCCGATGGCTCGACCGTTCGTTCGTTCGTTCGTTCGTTCGATGCTCCAACTCTTTCTCCTGCAACTGCCGATGCACTCGCTGGATCTCCCTCCCACCCGCGCACGCCGCCCCTAGCCACCGAACCCCGGCGAAATTCCTTCGTATTCGACGTTGGATTTTCTTTCCCGATCGAACGCCTCTGCGCTCCATGGTTCTTACTTTAGAATTTCAAGACTTCCCGTATCTGGACGAAGCACCGTTTTGTTCCAGGAGGTGGGGTGGGATTGATCGTCGGATACACTTCAGTTCTGGATACTTGGGGCGCCCGGTGTTCCTTCCCCCATCAGTCTCCTCCCGTTTTCCTTTCGATTCCCGTCGATCCTTCGTTCCCTTCCTTCTCCCATCATCCAGACGCCCCTTGACTCACGTGCCCGTCTCGCCGCGGAATTACCGATTTTATCATCGCGGTATCGGTAGCGTTTCACGGAGCCAACAATATTCACGGGGCATTGAGCAAAGAGCCCCGCGAAAAACAGGCGATTCCGATCGATAATCCATCCAGATGGGTAATGCAATGCACCGCGGGCGATTGGACAGGCGCTCGATCGAGCGCCTTGTCCGCGGGGGGCTGGATCGACGGGAGGACGGGAGGACGAAAGAAAACGCGACAGCCGCGCGCGGAACCCGGCCGATAGTAGCGGTGACATTGGGTTTTCTCCGTGGACGCGCCTGAACGCGAGCTGGCTGGTTTGTCTTTATGGCGATGACGAGAGGACGCGCAAGAACGGCGCACAATGTGCATCCGCTTGGCTCGCTCGACGAGGAGGATACGTTTCGCTCGCTCGATGACGCTGATTCAGGATTACCCTCCTCCTCTCCCTCTTTTAATTATCTTGCCTCTTCTCCTTCCTTCGCCCGTCACGGCGTCCGCGCCGTCTTTTCTGCCGCCCCGACGACGGGAACGGACAGAAAGGTCCGGTGCTCGGGCGCGATAATGAATTATCTTCGAGAGCACGCTTCTTGGGGCAGGAACCGGAAATATCGTTCGACGATAGCGGCGATATCTCGCAAGAACCGTCCAGTTCTCCGCGGCGATATTCTTCTCGGGCATTTTTTCCAACACCTACGACTCTCCGAATGCGTTGATCTTTGCCCATGGTTCCTTGCCGGGTTTCGTGATCCGAAACATTTAGTGCGATAGATGGGAAACGAATGTGATGAGCTCCGCTTTAATTATAAAGGAATATTGTCAATGAAAAGTGCCATTGTAATTCGGAAGTGATCTTTCTCGAGAAATAGGCACGCGACTGCCGTTTGGCGATGACGGATTTCAATCGATCGATGAAGATGGTAGCTGGAGGAGTCATCTTCACGTGTTCGACACTGACGACTCATAAGCTCACGACCACATGACACACGCGTCACGTAATCTCGGTTACGTGCTGAGTAATCGTCTATGTGTGAACGTATTTCTCCCTCATACCGACGCAATTCTCCGTTCCCTCCCTCCTAAACACACCCTCGGTGCCTACGTAAATAGATTCCCCATCCAGGAACGGTAGTCATCATAGGACTTTCGTTGTTCCATCGTCTAAACACTCTACTTAGTTTCACAAGTTACCGCGTGTGTATAAACTCTGACACGCATTCGACAACTCCATCTTATCCTTCTTGATTTCTAGTTTTTCGAGTTTTATGTTAGGTGGGTTTGCAAACTGGCTAATTCAATTAGTCGAGGACGAAGTAGATAGGTACCTCGAAATTAATTTTGGACTCTTCATTTGACAGTGAGAAACTTCTTTGTTGTTCCCCAAAATATGATAATAAATCTCTTGAGATGTTATTAGAGATTACATGAAATCTTCCTTCGAGAATGAAATCGAATGCTCGCTAAGTTTCACAGAAAACATATTAGCTTTCACCAATCACGAGTAGCAGTGCGATCAACTTCAAGAATATCAATGAAGACTATTCAGACTACGAATTCTGCAATCCTCTGTCCCTTCTCAACTTAACTGTAACCCAGCAACACCTATCTTTTATCCTCTCCCCCTCTGCTCATTAAGAGAAATATACACTTACTATCCCAAAGGAAGCTTCTTGATTACAATTATATCGATTTACAATAGGTACCCTTTGCCCGGCAATCAGCTCTGAATCGCAACAAGTTAATCTGTCAGTCATCGAGGGGCGTCCCATCGGTAATCAATACAGAGGAAAATACCCATTAGCCAAGTAACCGTCTCCGAAATTGTCGATCAAGTTGCCCATGCCTCATCTTCGGAAATAATGCACACTGGAGTATCCAACGGCAATATCATCGCGTGGGCGTAGTATTCGATTGCGCGTGACCGGGATCGATTCTTCGGCGTCCATCTCGTAAAGGACTGGCCGCGCTCGCCGAGCGGCTCGCGTGCAGGCTGCGCCGCAATTATCCGGATCCTTTATACGTTGTTTCGAAAGTCGCAGTTGGAGGTGGAACGGGGACGACTCCAGGGCCCGATCGACCATCTATGGAGGCCCAGGGACCGAAGATCCGGCCCCGTTCGTGGCAATGGGCGTACGAACGACGCGACGCGGATAACGGAGATCGCTCCGGAAGAACGCGCGCCGATCGCCCATTGTCGCGTTCGCCATTCTCGACGGTCATTCAGCGTGCATTGGCTCGCCTTCGTTCCCAAAGCGATTCCACGCACTTACACGCCTTCGCCGTGTCACCGTTCCGTTCCCGTTCCCGTTCCCGAGTCCTCGGCAATGCGAGTGATGTAAGCGCCCCACCTGTCTGGGATTCAACGCGTTACCACGGGGCCGATGGTACCTTGTCACTTCCGGCGGTTGTCTCCTCGCGATCGGAATTGTTCAACGGGTTGTTGAAGGGGTTTGTTTTCTGACCTTTTTGGATTGGACATGTCGATTCCACTGGGTGATGGAATTAATATTGCTTATTCTTTGTGCTTAGGTTTCTTGTTTTAGTAAACATGATTTGTGAGCAAAGATAGAGTTAAGTTTGTAGATAGATTGAGCTCAGAGTTACTGTGATTTTGTTGGAAGTAATGACTTTGTGTCAAATGTTTAGTTGAAGATTAAGGATTAATTGCTGAAACATGTGGCAGGAACTGCTATTAATATATTTCAGATTCACTCTTTAGACTGACATAGAAGATCATTAGAAACTCTCTAACTACACTTTCGTTGTAAAAAGATGTTGAAACATTAGGATTTTGTACAACCCATTTCCTTCATCCCTCGTGCCTGATCAACTTTTCAGAACACTCCAGAGGTTTGATAGTTCGTCTGTAATTTTTAATCTACCAGAAGATATTTTTCAACCACTTGTGCGCTGATTCCTTTCAAGAGGGCTTCATAGTGCCTTACAAATTGGGCTCCAATTTTGTTCTCGCGTAGACCCCAGTGGCAATCGCAACCGCGAAAAACGTTCCCTCTGCAATCGTTTCTCGAAACGGGTGGAAATTTCAGAAAGCCATTAACCCTGTCGACCCGGTTGAACGACACAAAACAGGGGATGCGTTGCAGGTATTCACTCGTCCCGCTGTTTTACGATACATTTCGGGTCGAGGAACAATAGAGGTGTAAATCGATGTATTTCGATATCAGAAATTGCGATCGGAGCAAGGTCGTGCGCCACTAGACGAATCTTTATATTCCCTTTCGGGGTCACTGTCAAACTCAACGCGCGACATTTGCAATCCTCGATCATGCATCGCTCCTCCACTTTCTACGAGATATTAAATTTGAGAATAATTTCTTCCCTCGATTCTCACCCTAGTGCAAAAGACAATCCTCGTTCGGAATGAAATAAGTGGACACGAAAAACAGATTGGACATCCCTCTTCCCTACATCGATGCTCCTTCGAGACCAAATTACAGCGCACATAAAAGCTGCAATGACCACGCCACGTTCCACGCCCTCTTTTCACGATCCACCGATTTTCGTTGCTAAGCAAGAGACCAAGTGGTATTTCCGCGATATCACCGAGGACTCTCCGCGATCGTTGCCTATTTTGGCTCGTCGTAATAAAATTTACCACGGTCTCCGTGGCTCATATGCATAATCGACGTGAATCGCTTTTACTGAGCGCGTGCACGCGCGCGCACACACACGCCGCGTTAACGATGCTCGACGACGCGTAAAATCAGGGGTGATAATTTGGAATTAACCGAATTAGTATGTTATGGCTTTGTAATTGCGTTACAACGCTCTGGGCGTGCGCGTGCGCTGGCGGGCGGCCGTGTAAACTCGATAAAAGAAAGTGTTGTTGTGAACTCGCCCGTACAGCGGACTGTCGCTTTTGAAAACGTGTGCGGCTGTTCGAAATTCGCGGGACCACTTGGATGCGGTCAGCGTGTTATAAATTCGATTATTTCATTAACCTTGTTGGACTTCCACTTTAATTTGCACACCTGCACCCCCGATACATGGGTTTTTTAACGGTATGTCAACCGCTATTACATTTATGCAAGCAATGTGGAGTGGAAGAAGTAATTACAGACGCGTTCCGCAAGTTTTCGCCATCCTTGGAGTCATTTGCACATCTTACCCTCTGTTTTTGTTATTAGAAATCGCAGATTATATATTTGTTACCATGGACCAAGGAATCTTTCATTTAATGTTCATTTTGTAACGTAATGAAAGTGTAACAGAGTTATTTGAGTAAGCTCAGTGAGTGGTTTAATAAATGTGTCCAGATAAATTATACAGATTTTTGTTGGATGGTTGAAAAAACGTCAAGATACACTGATTTTTTTTTCTTAATATTCAGCGGCGTTCCTTCTTTGATTGTAACTTTCAATTAGTCTCATTCAGAGCTACCTAGGTACCTATATCTTTCTACAGTTGTCTGATTTTCCAATAAGAACTCAGAATAAGGAGCACCTTATTATTTATTGAACTGCGAGCCAGCGTTCGGAACGCTTAATGCTCGCTGTCCTGGTTTCGATCAATACTTCCCCCTCAGTAAACAATCTATATTTTATTCCCTTTTAACAGTTACTTAAAAAAAGCAACCTCTCGTGCTGCTTCGATAAAGAATAACCTGTTGGAAGTCGGTTTAGTGAATACTGTTCGGTTAATTCGTGAAAAGGCCAGACATTCTACTAGTTTATTGTTCCAAACTTCTTTAAGTTGAAGGAATCTAATTTATACGAAGTGTCTATTATCCTGAATATCTTACGCCCCCTATTATGGATCATTTTCAAATAATTAACCATCCCTATGAATTTTTCATCCTTAAGAATGAAATCAGATCTCAATGAGCAACGTTTCAAGGCAAGTTTCCCACAAAATCATAAAGCTATCACTCAGCGTAATGCATTCTTTAGTTTCATGTAAGCTAAGGAGAACGTAGAACTTAAGTACAATTGGAAGCTGGAAACGTAATCGAGTTTGAAAGCGACTTGTACGTCGATCTGTGAATCTCCGGGGCAGAACCCTTAACGAGAGTTTGAGAAATGTTACATACGTCGGGGTCAATCGAGGGTGAACCGTTTCATCTTAGGCAGATGTCGATGTGGGACACGAGAGTTGTAACGCTAATCCTTCGTCTCTGGGAACTTGCTGTGACTAATCGCGGGTTTGTGCGATCCTTGGGAAGTTCTATCGTGGGAACAGCGAAGTGTCATACACTTCGTGAATTTTCAATAAAATATTACTGTTTCGAGTGCACTGAATCGAGTTGCATCGAGTGGTTATTCATCTTCAATTTCCTCGAGCCCATCAAAATCAGAATATTAAAATGAGAAACTTCTAATTCGTCAGTAGGTACGTGGATTGTAATTAAAGGGGAAGTGTTTTGTAATCTAGAATCTCTTAGTTCTGCGATCTGGAGCTACTAAGGGTGAGTGCTAAAAGTTCATCAAGAAAAAAGATCTGCATGAGTAAACTGTTTAACTAAATAGCCATGTGGAAGGGTGCAAAATTATTTTTTCTATTAACGAAATCGAGTTTCGGCGTCATTAGTACGAGTAGTATACAAGAATAATCTACTTCGTGGTTTGAAGTAAAGATTTTAGAGTACACTGAAATAATTGTACTCTCATTTATACCTGCAAGAAGTATGGAACTACTAAAAACCCAAAAGAAGGCTAAAATGAAAATACAGATTCGAACGATGCAAGAATATAAGCCTACTTTCTCAACAACACCAGTCTCCAAACGATTCAATAAACTTTAACTCATATCAAAGGAAAACATTCAAGCTATCCATAAAGCAAAACCAGATAAGTTTGAGAAATTAGAGTCACCCAAATAAAAATTATTTCTTCGAGTCTGTAAGAAAAACCTCAAAGCACGCGTTGACTATGCTCCGAAAAAGTCGACCAATTAATGCCAATCGCTCGTCACCGCGGAACGCATACGCGCCAGAGGCGCCGGCGAATAGAAAATTGGCTGGGCAAACAACTCGCTCGCAAATTGTAACCAGCATCCGCGAATAATGCATTGGGGGCAAAACAAAAAAATAGAGAGGAACTGAAGGACACGAGCCGAGGGATTTAATATAACCAGTGTCGGTCGCATTGAGTAGGGAAACGAGCACCGATACTCGGCGAACACCTCTCCCTCGACGCGCAGACGAGAATCTGGCACGATAATTGAAGCGCGAAAATCCTTCGACACCTCGCCTCTCCTTTAATCAGAGACGCTCAAAAGGATCCTTGGTGCTCGACGGAGAGAGGAGCCGGCCCGATGAAATTCACAAAACCGATTCTTATTCCTGGAGGAAGAGGCGAGAAAAGCCCACCCCCATCCACCCGTTCGGTTCTCAGGCCAGCGGTTGGCCCGGAGTTCCTCAGTCGCGGGTTTCAGGAGGCGCAAAAACCCCTTTGATGTCGAACAATCGGCATAGCCGCGGATGATCGCGCTCGTGGGCGTGGAATTCGGCGCCTGACGAGTGACCACTCGTGGAATCGCGACGAGTGTCTACCGAAAGCAAAGGGAAACACTCTTTCCGCGTCGTTTGGTCGTTTCAGCAGGTGATCGCTGCGCGTCGAGGGGTACACGGGCTCGGGGGATGGCGGCCAGAGCCGTGCTGCCGCGGCGGCCGAGAGGATGGGGCTGTGACGGCGGAGGGGCGGGTGCTGGGGGGAGGCTGAAGGGGGGACGAGAAAGAGAAAGGAGTGGAAAACAATTAAGGGAAGGCGAGGAGAGGGCGCCTTGTATGATAATGCGTTGTAACCTCCGGCAGAGGAGGAACGATACGATGAAGAAGGAGGTGGAGATGACGACGACGACGACGTCGACGACGACCACCACCGCGGGAGGTGGAGGAGCAGGTTGTCGAGGATGAGGCCGGATGAAGCGCGGGAATGGAGGGGCGGCCGCGAGAAGGGGGTTGGCGGAGGTCGTGGTTCTTACTTTGCATTCCTTTGTGTGTCCTCCTGAGCCCTCCATCCACCCTCCTACCCAGCCGCGGTTCGTCCTCCTTCCTCTTCAAGCTTGAACTAACGCCCGAGGTTTTAATGCACTTGTCTACTCCACATACCGTTCATAAAGACATATATGCCGTCTGTTGAACGAGTGGGCCGGAGGACCGATTCTTGGAAAGAGGAGCGAGACAGAGGGAAAGAGATGGGGGATGGAAAGATAGAGGAACGGGCTGCACGTGGAAGAGGGCGCGGAGCGGTAGGGGTAGTGCAGAGGAAAGGGGGTGGAAAAGGGAGACGGGCCGCGCGGTCGGTGCGCGAAGAAGAGGGTATACGGTGCCCGGCAAAAGAAGAGCCACGAGAAAGAGGACGGGTGAGCGTAACGATATGAAATGCATTTTAAATTCTAAGCATCCGCAAGCGTCATGGAAAGACCTCGGCTCTTTGCTCGCATAATCCTGCCGGCAATGTACAAAAGTCGAAAAAGAACGGCGGAGAGCGCCGAAGAATTAAAGTGTACTGGTCGAATCAGACCTTTGCCGGGTGCCATCGCGCACTGGGGGCAAGAAACTTTCGGCCGGCATCCTCTCACCAATGAGGTTTAACTCGCAACTCGTTGTTACGTGCCCATTTTCATTGCAACGATAGCGTTGATACACGTCAAGTGTTTGTTGTTCAGATGGAGATTCAACATTTGAGGGTTGATAGAGGGTGTTGACGGGTAGTGAGACATTTTTCGAAGGGCCTCGCGAGAATTTTGGTTAAATGTTTTGAAGTCAATTATTTTGGGGGAAAATGAACTGAACGATGTTTATAGGTATTCTGGGGGTTGCACATATTGGTGCAAGAGTAGGTAAATTATTTGTTTGTTGGAAAGATTTAATATTTTATTTTAGACGTTTTATATGTATTATAGTATTTCCTATGCATACTATTGCTATGGATATGTATTTAATTATTTATTGAGTGAAGATAAATCACTTGTGCAAGCTGAGAAGATAAAGCACTTTCTAAATTGATTGATCTTAAACCAAAACAGGGAATGCGAAGATACTAGGAGTATTATTACACAAGGAAATATAAATGTAGATCGTCATAATGATCGCGTAGCATAAAATATGCATACGTGGCTGTGGATGACAATTAATATCACATATATTTTAATATTAAAGATGTGCCAGTTACGTATAAAGTATTAATGTACGAATTAAAAGATGGAAAGAGTAAACCACAACATTTGCTGTTCCCGTCAGCAAGTTTCACCAACCCTCAAAATTCGTGCCGTCAAGCTGTTTACATCCCCCAAAATAGGTCAATAGAAAATATTCAAGCGTCGAAGGGACAAGTGGAGTCAGAACATTCGCAACAGGAATTGCGAAACTTCACCGCGTGTCAGAAAAGTGGAGAGTCAAGCACGAAAGGAACAGAGGAGGCAAAAGTATCAAAACATCCAGACAGCTTTATCCAACGAATTCCTTTGTGCGCGTCAGATACATATACATTTCGCTCGTGTGTGTCAACGCGATACATATTTCATCGAATATAAATACTTGCACCCTCGTTTCTTCACAGTCACCGTAATCAATATGCATTCACTTCTCGCGGGTTTTTTTGGTCGCTTAATTTCATGCTTGCTACGCTCGCGATGATTTTCCGTCAATTTTCAAAGAACGATCTACCGTAGCTCGACAATTCAGTTCCGGGACTGTACGAGTTTAAAGGAAACAAGCTTTCCAATATTCTCGTGATTGCTAATAATGTTATTGAAAACACATTTTGAACTGATTAACATATATGTCAACTATTTCGAATCATCAAATCTTGAGAAATAAAAAGTGTCTGACGAGAATAAGGCGTGAGTTTATAATAGGTTTGGGGGTTGTTTATGTTATCCTCGTTTTGCCAAAACTTGCGTGTTGCTTTGTTTTGCAAAATGAACTGGCTATATTTTCAATGAGGAATAAAAATACTGATAGAGCATATAGAAACTCATTAGCTGACAGTTACATATTGAGGAATATTCTTGCATCCTTAATCCTCACAACTTGCTTGCCAATTCATATACGAATATCGAGGAAAGTCATTTTGTAAAATGTTTTCACTGTTTAATTATAAATCGACTCACCACTTGTGTCCCAGTATCCGCGCATCGGCCAGCACTCTGCTAGGGCGTCATTCGTCAATCTAGAAAAACATTAGAAAAAGGATTTGAATAAGCGCGTGTCTGAGGGATGCGTTTTATTTCTACCGCGGTACGATTGTAAATCCGTTAAACTGTTTAATTACGATGCAACAAGGTCAAGAGCAGCGGCATCGGAATTTATAATAATTTCGATTTTATCGAAAGCATCGCACATATTTCACCGAGCCGCATAAATTAATTTTGACGCCCGGCCGAGTCGGGTAGTTTTAATTAATTTCAAGTAATTTCTATTATTAAACCGTGTCACCTTCCGTATTATACAGTCGGTGACCCCCCGTTCCGGCCGGCCACTTCATTAAAGTCCGCGAATATTTATATGAAACAATAACAAAACGCTGAATGAATGGGGACGGGCACAATGACGCGATAACGAACGGGCCCCGGTTATCGAGCCCCTATTACCGATTGTACGCGACACCCGCTCTCGTTGCTCGTTCCGTGGTACATACGTGGTGCATACAACTGATTCGCGCTTCGAGCATTACCCGCGACTTATCCAAGGAGAAGAAGTAGGGACGAACGGGTGAGTAGTTTTTTTCATTTTTTTTTTAGAAAGTACCGTCTCACACGCGCCCCGGAGTACAATGGCGAGGGGTAGGGTTACGGGGTTGATGTACGAACTGGTACACGCAGATTCAAAGGAGAGAGACGAGCGCTGGGGAAAGAAAGAAGACCGTGGAAATCCTTTTCATTCGGGGAAAAGAAAGCGGGCGCGAGATTCGCGCTTCATTCATGGGCCAAGTCTATGGGGCGAAAAAGGGACTTCTTCTTCGAAATGTAATTAGCATGTCTTCGCACAACGGGCCAGACAATGCTGCCGTTTAATTAGTATGCGTCTCCGCGCCGAGTCCGTTCCTTCCCATCCCCTTTGCCGCATCCCACCCCCTCTTTCCCGCACTCTACCCCCGTCGTTGTGATACGGTGGTGTCCTTTACCCTCCCGCGGCGTAGACGACAAACGTACGTATAACGTGCTAGAACGTGCACACCCTCCTCGTGCAAATGCACCAACGAACCGTGCATGTGTGTGTTGACGCATCGCACGTTACCGCACACCGCACGCGTGTCAATACGCGCGTAGTGCGTACGTAACACGTACGCGGCGGTCGCGCGTGCGATCGCGTCGCTCTTATCGAAAGACAGAAGCACCCTGTTCGCGCGTCCTCCCCGCGCTGATTTAAACCTAATCTAATATAGGACAAATAGGTGAAAAGAAGGGGAAAAACGCGTCTCGACCGTTTTAGGAGGTCACTTGAATTTCCCGTTCACGGGTCTGCGTACATCGCCGGGGTTGGTGCGAGTTAAGGGTGGAAGCTGGAAGTTCGCTTCCTCTGTCATCGCTGGGGCTGTCAGGGAATTGAAGAGTACGATGGTGCGTGACGCAAGAGATGGTCATTTCGTTGGAGTAAAATTGTAAGAGCTGAGTGACGATGCTTCCTGAGTATCTTTCGTTTCTTTAAGAATTTGATCACTCAAGTACGGCGTCGCTTGAATGGAGACGCCCTGTTGCTGTGTTCACGCGTGAACATTTCTCTGACGATAGTCGTGTGTATATTAGTTCCAACGATCTAACAATTCCATAACAATCCAAATTAATCGCAAGCTCGCTCCGAATCGATAGATAGCAGACGATAATCTGCGAATCACCCTTGCAGGAGCTAGAAAAGGCAAAGCCCATTTTGCACGTCACACGCAGCCTAGCGACGCTGAAATATCGTTACGTGTATACTATAATTAACACGATCTTGACGTAAACAGGCCGCTATGACCGCGGTCCTCGTTATTGAATCATTATTTTTTGTTACACCGAGGAGTGACCCCGCGGCCACGGTGTTCCCACGCTTCGAAGACTGCAGCTTAATGTCAAACACCGTGCAGCTAGCTGCTAGATGACGTGACGCGCGACTGTGACGCATTAACGCGACACGTCGATTCGCAATTACCGTGCGAGAATCCGTTCGCATCCTCGAGACAATTGCAGGGGCTGGCGAAGGACACCAATTGCTGTTGAGCCAACGACAGAAAGCTGCGCGACTTCCGGGACGGTAATATCTGGCGTTAGATCGAGCGGCGTGCACAATCATGCGTGATAAGCAGCATCGTTATCAAAGGAAAACATGAAAGCCTCTTTAGAGGAAGGCAGAGAGAGAAGGAGAGACAGAGAGAGAGAGAGAGAGAATAGGAAAGGAGAGGGGAACAGACAGAGAGGGAGAGATCGTAGTAATCGGTTTCTATCCGCAGTGAATACTAAGAAACATAATTAGGCTACTCGCCACTTCCCTTGCAATTTATACTACAAGTATCAATTTCTTGCTTTAGTCACAGTGCCTACAGTTTGCTTAGCTCCGCAGTGCTTGCAACATTCGAGGGGTTGTGAAAAACGAAATTGCTAACGAATGTGACAGGGCGAATCGATGGTGAGTGTTTACAGTCCACCAGTGTGTTACCCTCCGCTCTCAAATCCCACATTAACATCCAAAGGAATTCTCAACGGCACAAAGCCTCTCGCGGCCTATTCACCCTAAGCTCAAACGTTTACACAAGCCATCTACGCCATCGCTTTTCAATCCCGGCGATCGTTGGCGGGGGTAAAAGAAGGTCGCGGCATAATGCAATAACCCCAACGCGGCTGGAAATTTAATTGCGAGGAAAACGAGTGCTGGGGGCAACGACACCCCGAAATCGCGCGATCTGGGTCAATGCCACGATTTAACGCCACCAGCCTTTCCGGGCGGGATCGAACGAATATTGAAATTGCGGGGACGCAACGAACTTTTGCATAATGAGTTCGCGGGTGGCGCGACCGCGGGGGCAACGCGTGCACGTATGTACACGCTGACGCACACCGGCCGCACACCCCCCTCCGAAGGCCAGCTACGCGCATGAATATTTTCATTTGATTGCGTTAATTAAACTGGCTGCCAGCCGATGACCTTTGAAGTTTACCGGCACGCGACACGCGCACACCAATTACCGATATTATTAATTGCAACGTGTTTCCCATTTTCGGACGGCGGTCCGCCGCTGGTTGTTTTTCGTGGCCGCGGCAAGATAATTGAAGAAGCGCGGGAGCATCGAGCCCAGCGGCAATGAAGGGAGCTGTTTTTTCCCCACTCCCGAACCGAAACCTCTAATTTACTTGCAGTCGGAGTTCGCTCACCAATCAAATGCACTTCTACTTGGAATTTTCAGTTTTTTAATTAACTCCCGAGCCCTTCGATGCACTGGCGGCCACTGCGCGCGTCCTCGTACAGGGTGGCTCGAAATTCGCATAAGGAGACGAAAGTATAAACATTTCACCCTTTCGCTGGTAAAAAAGGTAGAAACTGTCATCGCCTATAATAAGACTTGGAGAAATGCATGTTGCAGATTTATTTCCAAGCGTGTGCTTATCTAGCTTTTAGTAGGATATAATAGACGATTCACTATATGTTTCAACTACGATAACTTCGTGCCCATCATCCATTTTATAGTCTCGTTTTCTGTACAAAAATTTGTATATCGCAAATGGCAATAATTAAGAAGACCAATAATGGCACTGAAACCTAAAACTGCCCCAGTAGCACAGTAACCTTCCCTAGAAAAAGAAGTCCAATGAATATCGTGTTTTCCCGTGATCCGTACTCCATCGGAGAATTGATTTTCTTGCGATTAGTGGAGGGTAATTAGCGGCTGATAGCTGTCGCGTGTAGGTCGCGGTAAAAGTGATTTTTATCGAGGGAAGAATATTCTGCGGTCTGTTTTTAATTGTCAACGGAAGTGGAAGATTGCTGGGTGACTGATAATGGCGATTTCTCAGCGCGTGACGCGCGTAAGGCGATTAGAGTGTCCTTACGCGATCGCGTTCCCTAATCAACGCTCCGCAACTACACCACTTGCCCGTGCACAGCGCTGCAGCCCAGCCATGCATTTCCGGGACGCGTCTATTTCAACATTATTCCTGTTTTTCCGATGCAAATTTCATGCACAACGATATCGAAACAAAAGTACGTAGAACATTTCAACCGGGAATCCTTTCAACATTATTTTGTCCAATTAGCTCGCGAAATTGTAAAAACGAGCGCGTAACTCTGATACCGAGCGCGGTAAGAATTTCTACGAATTCGGTGATTTTTTTCCGCACGGTTTTCCATGTCAAGGAATAATAAAATGATTCCCCTTCTAAATAATATTTATTTGATAATCGAACATTTTTGTCGGCTCGAAATAAATCTGCAACAATTTCGACGCAGTTTCGATCTCAGAGAGGCAATATAACGGACATTAAAAACGGCCATGGGGGGTGGTTTGGGGGAGGGAGAAAGGATAGTCTCACGGTGATAAATTCTTTCGACGCAGGGATTCCGTCGCTGCTTACACCCAATTTTCGTCTCGCTTTCGAGCTCTCACACCATCGCTTCCTGTTTCTCCATGCGACCAGCCAACCAGCGACGTTAGGGTGAAGCACTTACGGCACAATGAGTATGCAAATAGGCCGGCATTCGGCTACATTTGTTTCAACGAGCTTAGGAGGCCGCTCCCCCTCCTCCTCCCTTCCTCCATCGCGCGACGGTTCCTTCGCGGAGGGTCATAAAAGTCTACCGCGTAGCCTCAAATCTTTCAAAAACAAGGGGAGCTGCCCTTTACCCTCCTCCACTTTTATTGTCACGATTTCATTTTCACGGCTATGCTGTGTGAATGGTGTTCGCGAGGCACCATCGCCTCTCGGCAGATATTTTGTTTAAATATCTTGGGCTCCGAGGACGAGCGAGAAGAGTTTACGAGGGTTGTTCAGAAGTGAGGGTAAAAATATGAAGAAAGTCACCGGGATCTTTTTTTTGGTGTTTTGTCAGCATTATTGTGCTAATACGTTCATCTGGGTTTAGTTTTATCGCGTTCTTTTTTGTACTTGATTGCTAAGATGGCGGTTTCGATGCGAGAATGCGGTTTGACAGAAATGTACGCTGTTGCTTGTTAAAATTCTTAGAGTATTAGTACCACTATTTAATTTAATGGGGAATTATTTGCAACGAAATATATGCTCGGAAATTGATTGCTCAGAATGACAAAATATTCTGCTTCCATATCAAAGAAAGCTTCTGAAGCGAAGTAAGTTAATGAAACTGTAAAACATTAGTTTCATCAGCGAAAAGTATTGTATTTTTGGAATTTTCTAGCAACGATGTCGCCTGTCACTGAACAACCCTCGTTTAACTTGTCCTTTCTGTACTTGACGCGAATCTAGCACTTGTCAACGGTGGTCAGTAAATTCAATTATTGGTATCGATCGTAGGTCTTAAACCAAAACCAGACTCAGCCTAACAGGATAAAATTGATTGGATTCCGTATAATCAAAATTCCACTCTGTGCGCCTACCTTTCAAACACCATTCCCGAAACTCTAGTTTCTACTGCAGTGAGACGTCTATTAACAGAAACTCGATTCAATAATTTATCAAGTCTTCTCGTTTCGTCTGAATAATACTAAAATTAACACATCGACATATTAAAATTGTAACTGAAAACTATAACTAAATAACCGATTCGCGAATTCCTTCCTAAACAGTTCACGTTATCCGATCTCTAAAGATGATTTAATCACCTCTCCCCCAAGAATTTCTTCGAAACAATTGCAGCTCCCAGCGACAGATCGAAACGAGATTTTCCTCGAAACAAAAGCTGCCTCGCCCGAATCTACTCGATTCGTATGCAATCTGCCTGACGACTTCTTTACATCCCGCGAGATTAGGCTCGACAATCGCTTCCCGACGAAACTTTCGGCTCTCGTCGCGTATACCCCGATGACGAGGAGACGTTAAGATGCGTCACGGTGCGGCAGTCCAAAACTTAGCAAATCCTGACAACGGCCGCCATTTGGGAATGCCTACCAGGGTCGTTGTTCTCGACACTTGCCAAGGCATAACGCGGAATAGCGATTCTGAAAGCTTAGCAGCCCTCGATGCAACGAAACACGTTTGGAAGCTTGCCTAATCGTTCGATCTTCGCCGCGTTGCCGTGAGTGGCAAGATATCGGCACGGGAAATCGGTGAGTTTGAATTTTAAGGCGAAACGTGCGTTTTCATATGCTGCGTGTCATATTTCTGTTCAAGAAATTCTGCGAAATGTAAAAGAACTGGACAATTTTGTATTACAACAAGCTGATATGTAAATTTGCTTTGGTTTGTTGCATAATGCTTTGGATTTGTATGCCTCCTCTATTTTAACCCGACTCAATTGAAATGAACTAAGAAAAAAATTAACGGGGGGGGCCTAATTGCTGATATAACAGTGTTGAAATGAATATGTCACGTTGGGGAGCGAATCAACAGCGCTGCCAGTTCCAGTGATATCATTATAACAATCGCGCGCCTACAATGGATCTGAGAACTCGGAGTTTAAGTTGGATTTTCTCCCGGTGTGTCTCTTAATCAAGGCACAATACAAAAGTGTCGTCGCGAGTCACTTTGCGTCCGACGTTTCGCGGAACGTAGCAGAAAGTTAACCCCGAAAACAGAGCCAAAGTTTCACGAGCGAAGTGAACGAGAACTTCGAGGAACGCGTCGCACCCCATGGGGATTCCTAATGGCGGAATTCTGAGATTTCATTAAGCAATGCTCGATCGCGGTTAAGCTCGCGATGCCTGCCTCGAAAAAGTTCCAGGGCCCCCGTGTAACGGAGATTTGGCGTGATCCTCGTGGCAAATTAGTTTTAGAGAAATTAATTAAGAACCGAAGCACCACGGACGAGGAGAACCAAGATCACTGACGATGGAGACGCGGACCTAAACTCTGGAAAACCAAGTATCTGTCTTCTGAAGAGACTGTTAATTTCTTTGTATTTTTTCAAACGATCGCCCAGTATTTAGCATAGAGATTAAAGAATTCTTATCTCTGAAAGTAATAAGTGACGGGACAAATTAGAAGAACATCTGACAGCACAAACACAGGTCTCATCGTACCACAAACACTTTGAAGACGAATTATCTCGAAACTTTCACTAGTAAAATTAGCCTGTTACGAACAGACCAAATGACATTTCACATTTACTTTGCATTCGATATCAATTAACTCCTCTTTAACCTCAAAGCTACCTTATTTATCCTCCACAAAACTCATTCAACAAGAAACTATTTGAAACGACAGAAAACACCAAAAGCCACGTATTTCAGTGTCTCGCTACTAAGGAATGTAGAAACGGCCTGGAATACAGCGAAAGGTTACCAAACAGGACAACGATATGAGCTGACGTGCCGCGGAGAAAGATTCGAATGAATTTATCGCTAAAACTGAACGGAAGCTTTCGCGTGTGCTCGCAGACGCCGAAGCACGGTTAACGAACCGGTGAACGATCGCGAGCGTTAAGGAGGCTGTGCCGTGTGGGAAAGCGTAGTCCATTCTCTCGCTGACAATACATCCATTTGATAAAAGTCACTCGATCCCCCTTTTCGACGGGGAACAAATATTGGAAGGAGTGCTCGCGATAAGCGTGAAACTCTGAATTCGAGGCTGTCGTAGATTATGCTGGCGTCGGCGTGGTGTGCACGCGTGCACGTACACGCACACGCGGATCGGTCCGCTTTACGAGGCAGATGTTGATAACGGGCGACAGCGACAGAGACGGGGACAGTGACAGCTGCCCCGTATTGTTCGACACGTTCGCTGATTATAGGTCAAAGGCCCCTTACGAATCGAAGAATTGTCGAAGGAAGGCTCGAGCACTTTTACAAACGCGCGAAACTCGCGACCGATCCTGAGCTGATCCTTGGAACAATCAAAGCGGCGATAACGATCCTTCACGTTGGAGAAGCCTAAAGCATGTGGATCTTGAAATGACAGGCTCTAAAAACAGTTTTCTTCTTAAGAGACAGTTTCGCGTAGAGAATCTTCGTTGACTTTAAAAGGAGACAAACTACGAGGAAGCCTTCGTGGATAATCAATCTCCCACTTCCAACTACTTTCTTCCAAATATAACGAGTAGAAAGTATTACTTGCAGATAATTTAACGTGGGCTTCCGTTCTCTGGTTCCCTGGTTAACGAACCTGTCGAAATGTGGCAAAGAGAAATAATTCTCGGTTCGAAGCGGAGACAGCTGGCTAAATTATTGAAGACCGAAAAACAACTCGAGTTTTCGCTTCGCGATAAATAAACCAACAGCGGTGGTGGAATCAATTTAACAATGGTGGAACCGGGGATTGGATTTTCGATCACCGCAAATAATTTTCTTCACCGAAACTCTATGGCCATGCAAGGAATTGGTTCGAGTTGTCGGGCGCGAACCGTCCGGCTGCAACTGTCTGACTCGACACGTCTGTTACTACTAAGGGGAGAGAATTCGCCGCTGTGGAACGGCGTCTAGAAGTGATCTTTCTGTGCACGTTTCGCAGTAATTTATTAAAAATAAACGAGTGGAAGATGTGAAATTAAACTGTTCTTAGACAGGTATAATAGGAACTTCTCGGTGAAAAACGATTTCTGAGCTTCACGGACTGTAACAGAAATGATTGAAGAATTCAAGGGAGAATCAGTTGTGACAGCAGAGTGGACATAGAATACCCGTCTTTCTATTAGCTGACACCATAATTTCGATGCATTATCGGACGTTGAATGGAGCAGTTTGCGACGGACGAAAATCGAGCGGCGATAAACGCGATGCGCATCGGAGATCGAGACTGCAGCGAAAGACTCCCGACGGAGGGGACGTTGGAGTGACGAAACGGGGATGGAAATGATTACCGAAACGTCACGCGTACCTATTATTCCTGGGTGTCGCGGCACCGCGCTTGTTCCCGTGCTAATTAATCGTTGTTACGGTGCTCCCATCCCTTTTTCTTTTTTTTTTCATTTTGTGTCGAGTCGCACGGAACGGTTTTTTGTCACACGACACGACTAGCTATTGAGATTCCAGCCCCGTCGAACTGTCGTCGCGTAACTAAAGTCACTGTAACTTATTGTTAGTATAATAACATAAATGATTGGTAACTTAGGATATGCTGCTGTCGATCGTGCGAGTTCTTTTCTGTTTTAGGTAATGATTCTAGCATTACACAAGAACATATAAATAATTTTTCAATAATAAGCTGGCAATTGAGAACTTGCACGATCAACGTGGCACGATAAGGAAACAAAAGGATGAAAAATAAATAAATAAAAACGCAACAGAAATCATAAATTGTATTTCATAATAAGGATTTAGGGCAACGAAAGTGAAACACCGGTTGCACATACACACACACACACACACACCGTCATAAAGCGCTGCTCATTGACAATCGCGATGAATAATGGAGGGATCAATTAAATCTCAATTAAACACCGACCAATAATACGAGCCGCTGCTCTTTTCAGCCCTGCTCGATAAACGAACGCAATTTTTTTGCTCTCTGTTAAACACCGCGAGCGTGTTCATTCAGCTCGATAAACAGCACGCAATCACTCCCGAACAACGAATTCGTGCGCCAAGGCGGCTTCATTAAAATTACAATCCGCGGGCCCACTGCGGGCTTCCACTAAAACGATTCTTTCGCCGACGAATTTTCAACGATGCTCTTTAAATGACTCGGCGATACTGACGGTTCGATTTGTCGGGAGACGTACGAATTTCCATTGAAGTGTTTCATTACGACGCACTTAACGATCATCTACGAAAGAGAGTGACTCCAACGATTCTCTCGCGAACGGCCCCCACATTCTAAGAGGGAGTCCAATGCTTGTAAAAATCTGTTCAACGAGGATCGACGAACTCGACGAATGGAAGCTCAGTACAGCCGAGTCGTTAACGTTCTTGGACCAGACAGACGATCGACGAACGTCCCTGCCAACGATACACACAGGTCAACCAAAGGTAATCCCAGGATCGTATTCAGATATATCACCAGAACCACTTGAACCCGCCTGAATCGGTGAACACAATATCAACAGACGGTCACGGTGTATTACCTTATTCTCGACGCAGCCACGTTATCCGGATGATAAAAAAAAATTACACGTGTCACACTGTGCCACCGGGTAGAGTATAACACACGGGCTTGTGTACGGAACAGTCGGGGTCGCACGAGATAGGGGGGTTACGTAGGAACACAGTCGAGCAACAGTCTTAGTCGAAGGTCGACGAAACACTGGACCGACGTGACGAAGAAGCAGAACGATCTGCCGCCTTGAACCGGGCGGCAGCCTCACAATGTCCTAGCACACTGTACTCGATCTTCGCGGTACTGTCCGGTCATCTTCGCTTCATACGATCCCGCGCATCGTTCATCCACGAGGAAAGAAAGAACCGGTTACGTGTTCGAGACTATCCACGAGCGTTCCCCCGTCATGATAACCGACATCGACGACGGCCACGATGAATGGCCAACGGCGACGACACACAGGCCCCTTCTCGTCCCGTTCCCCAAGGTTCACGCGTCCAGCACTGGCAACAATCACCGTCCTTCACCGTTCAGCTGGCAAAGCACCACCGACCCCGGGAGCACCTCTATCCGAACCCTCGTGCACCAACTCGTGTCCTTAGGGCGCGCGTACGTAAGAGCACCGGTGACCGAGCGTGTCGTTCGCGGTCGTACGCGCCGGTGTACGCGTGCATGTATCCACCAATGTCCGCGTGTTCAGTAGCACGATCATGTGCAGGATCGGCGTGACTGCGGTACGGCCCGGTTAGCTCGGCTGAGTTGTGCGAATGCGAGTAGGAGTGTTGGTGCGTGTACGAGTTTTATATATACATATAGTATTTGGCCGTGCGCGTGCGTTCACATGTGTGTATGTATGTACGTGTATGTGTTCGTGTACATGTGCGATTCGTTGGGTTAAGTGTAAGCGGGTATGTGTGTAGGTGCCAGCGACGCGGGAGCGCGCGCGCGCGCCTCTACGGTGGTTATATTACAAGGTGTACGCGTCTTAAGTGATTTCGGCCTGGCTGGTCAGCCCCGGCAGCTCCGTATGATGAGGCCGCCGCTTTGCTACTGACAGACCTAAAGACCACCCTAACCCTGCAGTCGGGGGCGAGGGGTTCCCCACCCCCGTCGTGAGCGGGCGAGAGAGAGACCACCCCTCCGCCGCCAGGGACTGGGGCGAATAAGCAACCCTTAGCACCCGATGCCACCTCCACGGTGGCGGCGCAAACGCACTCCTGCCTCCGAGGGTAGTCTTATCCCCACCATTTCTTCCCGTAGGAGCGAGACTGCCATCCCCCCACCGACCCCCAGCCGGTCCAGCACTGCCACCACCATAAAACCCCTATACCCCGCCGTCCACGCCGCCGCTGTCGTTTCTACCCCTCCAGCCGGACTACGATGTCGAGAAGAGAACCCCTTCCAGACTCACCACCGACGGATCCCCTTCTTCTCGGTCTCCTACGCGCGGCTTCTAGTCGGAGAGTCGTCTTAAGATAAAAACACGGACGATCGGGTTTTGCAGTTAACCCACTCACCCTCGCGCTCCAATCCCTACCACCAGGCTGACCCCCTTCTCTCTCCGATACAAACCTACCCCTTCTTCCCAGCCTCCCCTCTCTCTCTCTCTCTCTCTCTCTCTCTCTCTCTCCCTCTTTCTTCCCTTTTCTATGTACTAGCCCTTGCAAGCAACCACGACCCACCCCTCAACCCCTCGCTTTAGCCATCTCGGTGGTCTTTCTTGTTCCCTCGATCGCGCTTTCTCCACGACTCGACTCGGGATTTTCGATTCTTTCGCGGGCAACCTTCAACCCTCTACCCCCGCCCCTGCCAACCCCTTTTTTCCTCTCTTCGGTCGACCGATACATCGCGTGTCGACCTGCTCGACGTTATCATACCGTTCACCCTCGGAACACACATATCCCCCACCTCAGCCTGCCAGACTCCCACCAACGGGAGACGACAACAACGGGAACGACCTCGTGCTTTTTCATAGGGTCGGTATATGTTATTGTCACTGTGCTGTTTGATTTTTTTGGGGGGAGACTTTTTTACGCGCACCTATCCTGCCCTGGGGTCATCGGTAAGATCACTTTCGCCCCCGTTCTTTCCGGACAGGACTTAGCGGCTGGAGGATTTCATGGTTCGGGAGATTTTTCTGGAGTCGATTTCTCGGGTAGTCGTGACATTTGTTCGAGTAGAGGTGAGGGATTTTCGAGTCTTGGAAAGTGATTATACTGGACAAGGTGAGGAGCGGTTGGAGTTGTAGGGCAGGTTTAGAAACCAGGGGCGAAGGTTCGAGAAGAGTGTTGCAAGCTGGTTCGAGGAATGAACGAAGGGAGAAAGTATCTGGCTTCGGTGGGAACATTGTCATGCAGTTCATAGCGATGCGAAAGATGAAATTGACGTTGGGTGACAGAGAAACATGAAATGTCGACCACGATTTACATTCTACTGCTCGCTGGGGGATTTATATAAAGAAGAGGATTTTTAGTTTTGACGTGCTATTGAAAGGTCTCTGAATCTTTGAAATATCCAAGTCTTTTCAGCAAAATCAAGATGAGATTATTGTCAACACAACTTTGAAAGATTTTAAAACCGAAACGAGTTCGATCATAATATTTGCGACTTACAGAAATAGATACTGCGTAGACAGAAGACAGACCCTGAAAACGAACGAGTCAATATCGCCTCATAGCAACGCGTAACTGCTCTACAAATTCGCACCCCCGTCACAAAATAAGACGGACAAACGTCAGTTATTCCTCAGCGTAACACGCGTGCATTTTCGAGACGCGTGCAATCTCCTCTGCGATTTAATAGAAACAAGAACAAACGCCAGTGAAACCTTTCAGCACGGAAGTACCGTTCAGCTATTCAAAGGAGCAGCACGAGACCTGATCAAATGCTCGTTGCGCCGTGCAACGACGCTTCAATGCGACCTACGTAAAATCTGCGTGCACCCAATGATTCAGAAATCGCGCCTCGGCGCCAAATTGATGCCAATTAATCGTAACGAACATCGCGATCCCATGACGCGGGGATGATCCATCGAAAATTTAGGTAGCACACGGAATTACAAGGGAGACGCGTGCACGCATATATTCACGTGTCGTTCGAAGTTAGAAACAGTTAGACGTTGACAACATCGAAATAAAATTTCCATGCGTGTTCAGTTTTGCCTGCGCTTTTCGAAGAGAACCACCCGCCCCCTCTACTCGTGACCGTGCCACCCCACTCCCGATCGAAACTCATTTATACTTTTACCACCACTACGCCGCCCCCACGGCCACCGTGGGATTGTTTATGACACGATTCGTTTGATTATTAGCTGTTTATATACGCGGTCATCGATCGAGTCGCGCTAACTGCCACGCGGCATTTCGACAACAAAACGCTTTCGAGCCGCGCGTTCCGCCACTCAACCCTTCCTGCGCGACTGCCTGGCCGTGTAATTTTTTTTTCCCAACCCTTTCGGTAACGGACCGACGAAACTGGTTCTACTGGATTCTTGATCGAAACCCGGGATACTCATTTTCGGACCCTCAGTTCCACGGGGACACCGGTACGATCGGGGCTCTTTGTAGTATCGCGGAAGTGCCTAATTTTTCGCATTCAATGGGATTCTCGGTGATTACGGCGAAGGGAATTGCGCGCTGCCTTTTTAAACGATTTTGTTGGTCCTCGAGCACAGAGCTGGCGAAAGTTGTCAACAGATTAATCAGGATTCGATTTAAACAGTCCCGGCGAAGCTAACACGCTTTGGATCGATTCGTCGTGCTTTGGATGTTTCTGTTGCATTCGCGGATTCGCATTGGAATTTTATCGTTTTATTATTTCGGAGAGGCGAGAGGTTGTTTTATTATTGACAATTGCAATGTGTCATTCTTGAATTGCTTTTGGAATTATTTTGAAATTTTTAGTGAAAGATTGTCGCGTGTTATTTAGCAAGGATACGAATACACGTTTACTGTTGGTATTATTCGCGATTCGGTTTCTCGCGATGCGAATGGTATTTGTGAGATAATTAAACATTCGACCCGCCTCGATTTTCTAGTGGCAACACTTTCTTCATTAATTCAAATTATTTATTTCCTTCGATATGCTCTAACCGTCTGCCGTCGGAAGGAAACCAAACGGGAAGCCTCTTACTTACGTCTGATAAGATTGGACTGTTTCTACTTCGACGCAGAGAATTTACAGTTGCTCCACTGGCCACATGTTTCACGTGTCATTCGTTTTATAATCTGGATCCTTTTTAATATTAATCTACGATTATTCTATTTGTGTATATTCCGGGCGAACAGCAATGTTCTAGTACACATTTAAATCACAAAGTCGATTTAATTGCTACCTTATTTTCATTAAAAACGATTGACCTCCATCGAATGAAATTACGAAAAATTTAATGAAACATCATGTTTACTTTTTGTAGAATTCGTCCGTCGTTCGATAGCAAAGTTATTTCAGCATATCATTAATATGTACTCATTGTCATTGGCGCGGAATGATGTGTGTATAGATCGCGAATAAAACGTTCATATTTGCGATATTTTAATTAAGCGCGCACGTGACTTCGATTTTCATTTTATCTCCGCCACCGACTGCTTTCGACTCGATAATTTTATATTAATTTTGTAATTGTCACTTTATTAACGGTCATTATTTCGAACATCGCACTTATTTTACTGCATCTGTTTTGATGCGAATTCTCGAAATCGAGCATCACTACCACTCTTCCGAAGATCACCGGAACACCGCCCTCAGATTTATCGTCGTTTAAAGCATGTTTTACGCGCTATTCGGTCATTATGTTGGTTAATCGCGTCGTTTAACCCACAATTAGCACCACCATCACTGCACAGAATCACTGTAAACGTCGTCGCAGTAGAAGACGTGCCTTGAGAAGTATCTACGACAAGGGGAATGTATCCGTGGATGACAGACAAGGCGGACTGAAAGGGAATTGCTTAGTCGACGATGAAAAGTGTGCCCTTCATTTTATACAAATGTGCACCACATTACCATTAAAAAAAAAACGAAACAAACAACCAGGAATAAACCAATACCGCACAAATTTTCGCGTCAATGTTTCCTGAGTGACTAGAGGAGTTTCGTCTACCGATTCGAAAACTCCTAAGTAGAATTTCCTATTTGAGCAAATGTAGTGTGATACGATCACCGTGTGACAGCCACTAATCCTCTCTTGCGAACTATATTTGCAGTTTCACAGTAATAGGAACTTCACGAAATAAAAGAATCACTGAAAATACTGCCGATACTTTCCCCCGTTAATAATGCTCGAAAAAACCAAGTCCAGAATTACGTGAAACTCCTTTAGCTATTCTCAAGAGCGACGACACTCTGTGCCAAGACGATCGACAGGCCAACATAAAGAACGAATCACGACCAGAAATATAAAGGTTTTTAAAAAGCTCGAAGGATGGATGATAGAGCCGTATTCCACTGTCATCGATACACTGCGCGCCAAGAGGATTTTCTGAGAGCCTCCCTCGCGATCCTGCTCGTTAACGACGAAGTGCGCGGAAACGATAAGTCGAAAGGAAGAAAAAAACCCAGGAAACGGAGGAAATAATTCCCAGCTCGTGGACTCACCTGTTAAATCGCGTCGATCCCAATAAAGGCGAGTTCGAGGACGTGCGGGTAAACGGTGTTCACAGAAAAAACAATAGAACGGTCACACTCGAAGGCGGTTCGTGAAATCCTTGTTTCGGTCACAGTCACTTTGAGGAATTACTCGCGAGTCACCTTTTTGGCCGAAGCGCGCGCGTTCGAGTGTTCGTGTTGCCGCGGAGCCAGCACCAGCGTAGCCGGGACGTTCCCCTTTTGAAAACACAGCGAACGTAAGAAAACGGAAATACTGGTAGGTTGAAGTGTGCGGCTTCTCGCAACCCCCCCCGTCACGGCCCCGGTTTCGTTTAAGGTCGAAAAAGTTGAAATAACAAATCGCCTCCTGTACTTCTCTCGGCTCGCGCGCGGCCCCGTTGCCTTTTTGCGTGGGGCCCGGCTGACGAACGTGGCCGATCAGCGCGCGGGTAGAGAGAGCTTGGGCTGCGTGGCGGAGCGCGAACTTGCGGGCTTGCGGGCGCACTGGCGCACACCGGTACACTCGCACCGCGTAGGCGGAGAGAGGAGAAGCTCCGGCGGATGCTGTAAGCCGAAGGGAGAGAAACACGCGCGCCGGCCAGCAGCGGAGGCAAGCCGCCGGCCCCTCTTGGCCGCTGCCCCGTACGGTGGCTCCTCTGCCGTCCAGCCGGCAAAGCTCGCCGCCAGCCTCCGCGAAACGGCCTACGAAAGCCGGCCGCGGGTGCGACCGGACCCGACGCGGACGTCCGAAACAACAGTGACGGGGCGCGCGAACCCGCTGACGCGCGACAGAGAGTCACCTATGCGCTAAGACACGCGATAAAGCAGAAGCGAGAGCTGAACGAGAGAACATGACCGCCCCTTCGTTACATAGGATCAACCTGGCCCGGCAAAATTCAAGATTTATGCGAGACGGTGGCTAAGTAAATTAGGCCCTCTTCGAATCGCACTCGCTAGCGCTGTCAGCCCTGACTTTCCTTTTCGCGGATTAAAAGCGGAGTGTACCTACTAAGGGCACGAGTTAACTTATTAAGTGAGAAGATCGAGACGTCTGGATAATTATAATTGCATTCACACAGGCAGACTAAGTGTGAAGGCCATGTTTAAATTAAACTCTCTTTGAGGATGAAGATGGCGCTTTTTTTTACCGGAGAAACGACCCCTATTTGGCGATATTAGGTGAGAGTAGGTGGAAAAGGAAGGTGATTAGGTGTACCTGTTTCTATGGGATTCGTCTCGCGACTGTTGGAGGCAAGCTAGCTGTGTCCGTGGGGCAACGGGAGTCCAGCAGCCGGCCCTGAATGAATTCACAGGAAGACGATATCAACGGGGGAGTCGTTTGGTGCGACGAGGAGGATCTCGATCGTGGAAGCTTGCGACGGAATCGTCGGTGGTGGGTGAACAGGTTACGCCGCGTAGAAGGGGATAAATCGCCAGAGGAAGACGACGCGCCGTGACGGCGGCGGGCGCGCGACGAGGACGATTGCGAACGACACGAGTATCCCCGAACTCATCCGAGACGCACTCGACTGGCCGGCGTTCGGAAAACGGAGACGGAGCTTGCGACGCGGCCGTCAGAGCGACGAGGACGACCCGTCGCGCGGCTGATCTGGACGAAGACGAAGAGGGCGATAGAATAGACACTGTTCGAGAGACGGAGAGGCTCCTCGCGAGCTGACCACGCGCTCGTATATGCTTCACGACGGTAGAAAGGGACCGATAGATGGGCTGCAGCCGGCTCAGGAGGGACAGAGAGCTTTTCTACTTTATCACGCTGCTTTCGCCTGTACGTGCGCAGGCCTGTGTGCAAGCACGCCGTGGTGTAACGGGGAGGTATTCGAGGCGATGGTACACGCTGATATCGGGGAGGCTGGACGCGTGCAAGCTTCGAACGAGTGCAGCGGAAATCGAGAAAGCTAAGGACGTCGGTGATGTTTAACCCCTCGCTGCATGAATTTCTTTTGGGGGATGAACAGGATCGATTATACGAGAGATGGATAGAATTATTAAATAATCGCTGATGTACACTGTTCGAACCTTGTGACATTTTTACCATTATCTGTATGAACATGTAGGAATAAGATGAAGAATACTGTGCAATAGGGGGATGATAGTTTTGTAAGGGGGTTGTGGGTAGTCGAATTTCGCTGAGCAGTACCAATGGTAATGATCTAGTAATCTTGTGTTTGTCGGAAAGAATGGTCTATTAATTGATGTTGCTTGAATGAGAACAGCGCGAGAAAGAGCGCAAGTGATTTCGGTCATGCGCGATTCCACGGAAAAGAGAGGGCAGCTACGCAGCTACCCCCTCTGGTATGCGAAACGAGGATAAGCGCAACCCCACTGATGCACGACTCGTATCGGGACTGTGTCTGTGGTGGTGAGACTCGGAGACGGTGTGTTGGTGTTTCAAAGAAAAATCACCCCCTCCGTCTGCGGAGTCGTGTCCGCGTGTGCTAAGGGGTTAAAAGCTGCTTGTGGTAGTGAAAGGGTTGCTGGACAGTGGCGAGCTCTTGCTTAGACGGTTGATATTGGAACTAACCGTAGAAACGGGCTGAATCAAAGACCGGTGGCTCTTTGTGAGCGTTTCCGTTGCCGCGATCTTCAATTCGGGGTATTGCATCTTTTATATCTCGCAGAAACACTCATTTTGCTTATTGGACTCCTCACTCACGCAATCTGTGAAACACTATTGAGAGTTCGGGGATTACACGAAGGTGTTTTAAAATTCCCTTTTCGAAAAAGCGTTACCTATAGAAAATGGGATAGTTTCCTTGGCACTCGGATGAAAATTAGGAAAAATTAGTTCGATCATGATTCCGTTGTCTGTGCCTTTAATTTCAATGGAAACTTCGACACGTGTTCTATCCCCAAAGATATGCATCGCGAGGGACACGGTTTCTTTGCAATCGCCGATGACGTCAGACATGGTGAATAAAGCAGGGTGACTTCTAATTTATCTATCTGCACTACCCTCCACAGCGTCGACCATCAACCCGTTTTACCTCTAACCCCCCAGAGCTTCCTCTCCGAATGATCTCGCTCTCCTCTTTGAGTTCGACTGAGCCGTGTAAAACTCTCGATCAGCCGCTCGTATTTTTTCCTCTTCGCGCACATTGAGGTCACTTGTTGCTCTGTAAGTTGACACCACTCTAACCGAGTTTCGGTTATTCTTGCAAAAGGGTAGCGCTACTCTCACTCTCCCTCGGAATTACTAAGAACATATCATTTCGAAAGAGAACATAATTATCGCGACCAAAATCGCAAAATATTGCACCTGCCCACTTCGCTTCACTCTTCAAAAGTTCACCAATCGATACCTCGAACACCCTATTAAATTCGATTAAATCTAAAACTCCTTAAGAAATCTCCGATTAGCCTATCAGACCTAAAACCATTCTTCCCGAAAACTCTCGTGCGTCTAACACCCCAAACAACCCTCGCTGTCGAGGTACGTTTCACTTTTACATATCGAATAGCCTGAAAAGGAAACAAGACGACACAGAGCCATCCAACAGAACCACCACGTCAAGTTAGCCGCGTAAACGATTGGCAAAAATTTCCTTTCTATTGACAGGAACAACGAAACACCGCGGGGGGCGGAGGCCGGAGGGCGGTGGATGAAAAAACGAGAGCACAACTGACATTGCCAGGGGTACCTCCCTGTTCCTTTTTCTTTTTTGGTATTGTTGCCAAAACTACGTTCGCGGTGTTTACATGCAGCAACGGGGTTGCCGGTGGTTCCTTGGCACGGCGAAGTGCACAGGTTGCAACCCCTTCACCCCCGCGCGCCAGTACGTCCGTACGGTTGCAGCTGCGCACGATACCCGATCAGTGGCCGGTATTTTTATTCACAGATTTTAAGGTCACTTGTTGCTTGTTTAGTTATGTCGGTGTACACACGTTCAGTCAACACGCGCCCACACAATCGAGGGTGGCGGCGTGCGTGCACGTGCCGACGGGCGTGTGTACGTGCCCGTTCCACGTATCGCGACACACGTGGAACAAAGCGCCGCTGCACGGTGTGGGGGTGGCGTTCCGTGTGTGATCGTGTGTTGTATACGTGCCATCGGACCGATAGGTGGACGCCCTGTCGATTTCATTTCCACCCCCGCCACGGCGGGTCGTCGTGGCTGGCAGGGAGAAGCGGTGGGGGACGGGTTCACTATTTTTTCCCGGGTTTTTTTTTCCCGCTCGTCCTTTTTTACAGACCGTCCGGGTTTCTCGTTGCGGTTTTTTTGCCCAGCTTTCGCTAGTCGTGCGTTGTATGTATCGCTTTGCTCTCTTCGTCCCTTTCGATCTCTGACACACTGTCTCTCTCTAAACATACCCTTCCGAGCTTTCTTTGCCCCCTTTTCCTTTCGCGTTCCTGCTTCACGATATTGTCCTTCTATCGGTAACGACCTCTCCTCGAGAATTTGCCCAGGCAAAGCTGTTTATCTCATCAGTACCGATTATGACCAGAAGGTTAATTGTAAGTTGTGAAGTATGGCAAACTATTCGCAAAGATATCTTCTGTAGATATAATACCTATATAGATTTCGAATGTCGTACGCCTATTTATTAGAACGTGACACCTTGTGTGTACTTACGTAGTAAGTAGTATTTTTCAAAGTGTGCTGAATATAGAGCAGGCTTGTAAATTAAATCAGGTAGAAAGTTTCTTTATTTTTATCAGCCTTTTCAAACAGATTCCATATGTATCTTCGATTTTTATACGAGGACGATTTTTTATAATCCCATACTACTCAAGGACTCGCGCGTACCTCGCGATGCCAGAAACGCTCCATGCCGTGCTACGGACAAGGGTCGCATTGAAAAATTGCAAGTTGATGGGGCTGTACGGTTGCGGTATATTTATAAGGTCGTTCGCATTAATTAGGGTCGTTTTGCTTTTAATCGTGCAGGTAAACCGTGTAACAAGAGTTTCAGCTAATGCACGGGGTGGAAAAAATTTTTTACGTCGAGGAAACGTATCGCGGCTCTATTGAATAACTCGAAGCACAGTTTCGCATCGCGCGGGTAATTTTAGGCTGCTTGTACCTACATTAAACAGAGTTTTAATTAAAATCCTCTTCATCTGTAACATGAATATGTTATTTGCAGTTGCGTCCCTCGCTATTAGCTATAATTACGCGACATCAATAAGTACGTGGTACCAGCAATCATTGCTCGACACCTTTGCGTCCTCGGCGATGAATACAGTAAACGGAGCAGAGCATGTTTAAGCAAAGGGGAAATAATAGTTATCGGACAGTAACGTACACAGAATAAGTGGGAACGTGTGTGGTAGTTGATTTGTGGGCGTCCAAGTTTCATAGATCAATCGAATTGATAGCATCGACTCCCTAGGGTCAGTCTTTTCCATCTTCCTACTCTATCAGCCTCGAATGTATACATATACATACGTGTCTACGGACCATGGATGCACGATCATGCACGACGACTGGTGCACGAATTGATCTCACCTAACGTGTACGTGTCAGGGAATGTAGGCATGCATTATCGACAGTGGAAATCTCAGGGTGTTGTTTGAACAAGTATCGATACCTTCGAGATTTCAGAAATCAACGGGAATGTAATAAAATTCAAGGTACGATTAATGGTCATTATGCTTTTGTTCCTTTTTTTTTTGTTAAATTCTCATCCTGTAAGACCGCTTCTGTATAGCCTGGAAACATAAATCGCGGAAATAAATTGTGCAACGGATAATCGATACGAGCGACAGGGATGCCCGCTGATTCCTCATCGGTGATAATCGAGAACTTTAATTGGAGGTGTCTGTATCAGCTCCATCTGCGATACTCGTGTAACAATAAGTACGGTCCCGCTCCATCTGATACCTTTAATCACCTCCGTGCAACTCGTTCTCTGATTACGTGAAACTTATCTCCTCGATACTCCACGATTACTCAATTAATCGTCCCATTTGAGCTCTGTGACTTCTTGCTTTGGTCAACGATTACGGACTTGTCTACGGCAAAATCGGGTTAATCCTGCTGTAATTTCCATCACGGAACAGAGTGCAGGATTCTGCTGCGAATTGTCCAAAGAGCACGTTGCATTCAACTGATTGCAAATTGTCCAACTTGAGAAATCTGTAGGAATATCTCGAACAATTTTCCTTATCTTTTATTCTACCAGAGGGTAGGTATTTACAATTCTGAAACAGTCACGTATATTAAGACGACAATAAGCTTCCAAGTTTTAACTTTAGAATCACACATTTTCGAAATCGTTTTAAAATACTAAAATCGAACAATTATTTCGAGAAAGTCTCGTGGAATTGAAAAACCATTCCTTATGCTATTCTTAGTTCATTACCTCCCCATGTTAATATTATTCGTGTCTCAATTGTATACAGCTTTAGATTTACTTAGTTTATAACGGTTATGCATTTTACTCTAATTTGTTGTACTCCATTACCGAACACATATATTTTCCCATAATAATGAATGGGAAAGACAAATAATAATAATTTTTTTCCTACTGCGGGTTTTTAAACATTCTGGTTCCCCTAAGAATCACCTTTCTAAATAAATCCCAGAACTCCACATTCAACGTTCGTCCAAATATTGTATCCAACGAGCATCCCAGGTTTGATCAGAACTGATCGTCACAAATCTACGGACAAATTCTACTAGGCCGTCGTAGACATGCATAAGAGGGCCATTTTCCGGGCGGCTGGAAATTCACCACTGAAATCTATTTCCAAGCGTCAGCGTACAGGATCGCAGGCGTTCGATTTTCACGCAGGGCTAGTCGTCGGAAAAGTCTGAAGCTGGTCGGACGGATTGGTGGTCCTGCTGCCCTGTCGGTGACAGCCACGGTATTAACATTCCTACTCCGAACGGTAACTACTCATACGCACCGAAACACGGACACGCGCATCGCCATGACCCCCGCACACACGGCAACCGGTCCGGTACATTTGGACCCGGACCGCCAACGGAGGATATCAGGGTGCTTTCGTACCCGTTTTACCATAATAATTCGCCGACGTACAAGTACACGCGTATCTACGTTTGCACGGAGGTCTGCTACGTCGGTTGAAAGGTACCGGTTCAACTTCGTCCTTCGCCCCCTGTCCCCCACGGCCCGACGTCATCCCCCGTTGCTCTTTTTCTCTTTCTCCTCCATCCAACCCCTCCGTTGGCTCGCGTTTCTCGCTTTCCCTCGGCTTGCAGGACCGCTGCAGTCAAACAGACTCGGCCCGCTCTCCACCTTTGACCAGCCGAATTAAACCTTTTAACTGTCGCATTGTTTTTGATGGCTCATTTTCTCCCGTGAAATTGTTATTTAAAGTCCACGCGACGGGGGACTTCGACCCCACCATCTTTGTCGCGTTCATCACATCTGGAGCCACGGGGTCTGTCTTCATCGCTTTCGAATCGATGTTGATAGAGGTACTTTGATGTTCGGTGGCGGTCAATTTGGAATTACACGATTGTTCCATTTGTGGTAACTACTTAGGTATCTTGAATCTATATTCTCCTTCGCGGTGGGAATAGTCGGCAGAGGATTCGATATTACGAAGTTTTCTTTATAATTGGGCTTCTTTTAGAATAAAACGATTTACCTATTTATCGAGGATACCTTTGAAGTAATGCAGGTACCTGACAGCAGGTAGAAGCGAATTTTCAACACGAGGTGTTACAAATTGTGTCATGTGAAGGGGCTTCGTAAGAAGAAAAGAACACTTTAATTAAATTTTTATAATCGCTTAATGAATTTTATTGAATTTGCATTAAAAATAATTTTATCCGTTCAATTCGGCTCCTCCCAAGATTAAATTCCGAGTACTCCACTGTCTGTGGAACTTGACATAAAAATTTCCACCAATCGTAATCTCTTGCAAACAGCTGATTCTTCCTTCCACGCCTGCCACAAATTCACTATAAAGAAGAGTTTACGTGGAATTCCCCGCAAAGAGAATTACAATCTAACGCAGCAATGCTCCTTCTGGACTCGTAATCACAGCGAGCATTGTATCCGTGTCCTTTCTGTCAACAATACAGCGAAACGTCCGTTGAAGCTTGTCATTCGACTTCCCGTCACCGTTCTTGCGGTCTAAACCGTGCCGAATCGGGGTTAGCATGAAAGCTTTCAGAATAGGCAGCCAGTTTACAATATTAGCCCTGTAGTTAGATTTTAGTTTAATGATTTCCGCTGGACAATGCACGTGGTAATGGCCTCCGAATCCTGTCTGCCCCGTTCTGCCCGGGCGCATTCTCCGAATGGTTCCGCGGCGCGAATCCGCAACACGTTCCTCTGTGCACTCACGATCAGACACCCATATACGCGTTTACTATTATCAATGGATTCGTAAGAGACACCACTTGTCTCTATCGGAACGTTCGCACATTTTGCTATCGCGTGGTTCGTCGAAAAGTCTCGCGAATTTCGCGCAGAGTGGTATTCGAGTGGAATTAACGCCACGCCAATGTCGCGTCTTGTTCTGGAGAGAAGCGTCCAAGGTGTTCGTATGGAAAAACGATTTTTATCCGGATAAGAGTTATCGAGGCCCTTTCAGCCTGCTGAATGCACCCGCGTCATTATAATCCTGTCGTGACGCTCCTTTTTGTAACGAAGTCTGTCAAGTGGCGGGAGTAGGACCACCCATGGATTTTGGCTCTCGCAGCATCGTCGTTCAATTCAAAGGCGTTTCGCCTCTTTTAGCCGCTGTGAAAGGTTCTCCGCGAAAGTGCGAAAAGAAATTCTGCGCTTGATTCCCATTTCCCATTCACCGTACGACTGGAATGAAACGTAAATGCACTCACAATCAGCGCAACTGCACAATCGTCCCATGCAGCGCGGGCCGAGCGTCGGTTGCACCCCTTTATGTTAAGACATTCGGTTTCTGAATTGTGCCCTGCCTCTTTCTACTCGATTACAGCACCCACAATGTAACATTCAGTGGAAGCAGCAAGAGGGGTGGCACTTAATGCGAACGTCAGGATTTAACATCCACGAGGTGTCAGCTGATCAGTTCTTCAGCCAAAGTAACCACTGTTTATTGAAATCTATATTTACAGGGCCATTGATTAGTATGATATAATACTACTAAATAAATAATTAACAATCAGTTCTCTTTTCCCTTTGTTTCCCGAACAATGTGGGTATGCAAGGATTTCCATGGCATCACAGTAGTTTCTGTTCTGCAGAGATCGGTCGTTGCAGATTTATTTCCACACCAACTTATCTCCTTTTCGAATCTATGCCATTAATGGCACACTTCAGACAAGATTCATTTGATATCAGATAGCAACCCCAGAATACCCTCCTGCACCGTACTTTCTTTCGAAATGGTCGTTAATGCATCAGCCAAACGCATCCGGCCTTTTAAAAAGACTGTGGTGTAACGTCTTCGTCTCAGTGACCGAGCAGAGCTCGAAAGCAGTAGGTTCTGGTACGGTACACCTTAAGGGGCCCCCCTACAGGTGCACCCCCTAACAGGACAGACACGGGTGGTGCTCACCCTGCGACTTTAACGCAGCGTTGCACTTTCTTAACGGACTCTCCACGATTTCCTTCTCCTCGCTTAACCGTTGGACGTTTATCTACATCATTCAGGGCATCGGCAAGTTTGTTTCTTGGTCGGTTGCAACGGTTTTCGATGCTTTTCCGTCGGACACTCGCTAAATATTGGCGCGATTACAACGCACGCTGGAGAAGTTAGGAAAGTTTGACGTAGTAAATTTTACCGTTGGCTGTTTAGTAACTTTTACTAGCGTAACGTGACTCGAGAAGTTTGTCAGGTTTTAATACGCGCGGCTATACCTGCACGGTCGCGCAAACTATTAAACGTTTTAATTTTTGTGAGATCGCATTGTTGTGCTTGTATAGTATTTTTCTCAATATTTTCTGCCAAGCTTCCCGAGTCTCTTGCTCCCTTTTCAATGCTTAATTTCGGTTCATGAGTTTCTGATTACCGCTTTTGTGTCGGAAGTTATAATACCGCTGTGGGCGTCCATCGCTCGGGCAGGCTGATAGCATATGAGAGTGATTAAACATTCCTTTTCTGAACGACTGATGGACGCGTGACTTTCTCTTTTTTGCTTGATGGATGCTGGAGGTGGAATTGCTTCGAGTTGTAGAGACTAGAAGAATCGGAATGATGAGACATAGGGTTATGATATGAATAGGGATAAGAATATGAATATTAATGCGAAAAGTTGCTTCGTTTCCTGTTTTGAGAAAACAGAAATGGTAACTCTACTAATTCAAATAGAATTACTAGAAAACCTTTGAAAGTGTTGGGATTCTTATTACTAAATTTAAATTTATTATGCTATAAACATATCTCGTTCTACATACATTTCCATTAATCATTACATCTCGAAGCACAGTTTCTCTAAATTCCGTTAATATCCGTGAATCCTTATGACCGTTACGAAATTTCTAAGGATTGGGGTGCTTGGGGTAGATAACCATTAAGAGTCAACCGTCTTCCCTTTCTCGATTGCATAACCGACGCCAGCGTTGCGTAACTAAAGTGGAAATTCTGATGTCCTCTATATTAGCCTATGAAACCGAAGACCTTATTCTCAACTCTGTTAAATTGGCTCAAAAGTATATCAATGCATAGGTATACATATACAACTAAAGACATTCTTACAATTAGACTTAATTTATTAGAAAGTTATTTTAAAAGTTCCATCAATTCATAACTACCACCAATAATGTACCATACAATAATATTGCACGACGAACATACTAATTCTTACAAGTTTTCCCACCAAATAGAAATTCTAATGTCTAGCATGTCTACAATTTAAAGCACGTAAAATGTATTTGCACTCACCAGCATCTAACACGAGACAACGAAGCCCATATTTACAACAGAGAACGAGCAGGTACCTCTATTCTAGACGAATGATGTACGTGAATACGGCTGATTCCAACAATTCTGCCACTGCTCTTCGCAATTGAACTTTCGGGTAGTCAATTTAAGACTATTTTTCCGCGGCGATGAACGGCGATCGGTGCGAAGGTAACCGATTAATATTCAAACAAATAAATATTTATTTTGCAATCAGCCAGCAACAGGTAGCAATGTAATTAAAGCGTGCAGTTTAAACATTATTTTAACAACGGTCGCCCGGCCGCTGACAGATACGCGATAATTATTGATGGCAATTAGAGGGCGGCGCGGTAATGTGGGATTATGCGGATTTATAATGTAATTAATACCGCGGCGCAGAAATATCAGTTTTTCTGTGTCGATCGGAGAGGCGAGAGGAAATTTTACTGAAATAACGCGCTCATTCCGACCCCGTAAATCGCGACTCCATCCAGCCCGACCTCGTTGGCTTTTCGCTTGTTGACTAATTCATTGTTTCATCGGCGCTTCGATGACTCGGCGAGGCCAGTTGATTCGGCGCAAATAAAGACATGGACTTTGTGCGTCGGCTGTGTAATAAGCTCGTTAGGACGTCCCGTTTCTTATGTTCAACTTGTTCGCAGGCAGGATTAGAATTCTGTTAGAATCTGTGCTCCATTTTCGAGAAGGTTGACAAAGGGATTGCTTACAGAGAAGGAATCGTTATTCTTATTGTTTGCAGTGATCATTAAGGGTTTTGATCTGCGGTATTGGATAGTATTCTTTATTATGGGCAAATTAAAAGTGTGGGAAGAAAGTGACTCGTCGCTTTGTTTGCTTGGATGCAGATTGAAGTATTCTGTAGTAATTCTGTGTCTTAATTTTTCGTACTGTAATACAAAGGGACACTATTATCAATGCTTAAAATTGTATAGGTACCTATGTGAGAAGTTGGAAGTATCCCATATATGTGGAAATTGTTACTATCATATTAAATGATTATAAGAACATATCTTTTCACTAAGGATTTGGACTACGTGTGTAGTCGTTAATTAGACGTACACCGTATGGATGCAGTAGGATTTGAAATTCGGCCAAAGAATCCGTACAAAATCGTTAGCCCAGCGCGCTACTTATGCAGGTAAGTCTTCCATGGTCGACGATAAATTAGCGAGCGCTTCTATTTCGAGGAAACAACGAGCACGGTTAATCTTGATGCCCGACATCTTCGCATGAATCTTGCGAGCAGGAACGATAGAGCGACTAAGTAATTGTATACGGAAGTGTAATGGCGTGATGGCCGGTATGATAATTAAAGGGCGTGACGGCGAGGGAGTACACACGCACGACACGAGCACCGATGCGGGCAACTTTTACATTTACAGAAACGGAAACGGATACGGAATTTGTTCGGTAACGTCGAGTCCTTCCATCGCGAAAGAGGGCGGAAGAAAGGGCAAGCGGGCCAAGTGATTCCTCTGGTGGTTGGCATCGTTAAGAATTATTGTTCTTCTGCAAATATATGCTACCGATAATTAGCTGGAGTACACCTCGTTCAGTTTTTCAAATTGTGCTACGATAATTGGTGTATGGTACTATGAATTGTGAAACGAATTCTTCGATCATGACTTTCGTCTTGACAAAGTGAACACACAATAGAATTTGATGCACGCTGATATTAAGAGCCGGAATGATTCCTTAATACCAACCCCTTGTATCAACTTTAGAACTGTGTTAAATACAATACTATTCCTGTTTCAGTTAAAGGAAAGATGTTCTTGAAATTATATAGAGAATATAATACTGAAAATGAAACTACTTCAATGAGAACGAGACAATGCTCTAATATCGTAAATACTAATATTGCATTTCTTTCTAAATGAAAGAGAGCATTCGTGCTCCAGTAAAATTCTTATATAAGGGCCGTCGAATTTTTACGAGCCAATTCGTTTCTAATTCATTAAGAGTTGGTATCGCGCTTAGGTATAATTGATACCAAAGGCACTTTTTTTATTCTCTCCCTTTTCCCTGCTCATTTTTTGGTTCCAAACTAACAACGCGAAAGCCCTACACTCCGTGGCCGATGTAGGGTCCTCTCATTTCCAAGTGGCTCGCCGCGTAAAAATATAAAGTAACGCGGGATGCGTCGCGCATTCTGCATGTGTCTTTTATGTTCTCATTACCGCTCCGAAATAAATGACACCGGGGGACAAAGTGAACGCAACTATTCCGCCCTTTTTGCGCGTAATTTGCGCGGTCCCGGCGCGGCGATGGAATAGGAAAGTAACGGGCGAAAGGCTCCATCCAAGTATCCCGAACCAATTAAAATGACGATTTATCCACGGCGCTCGATAAACGCAGCCGCCGCGCCGCTTTCGCCAGTCCGTTTAATGACGTCCCTCGAAATTATTTACGTATTATCCGTCATTAACGTATTCACGCGAGCATAATATTGTTAATTTACAACGCGCCGTTCAAAAATTGAAATTCACAGGTAATCAATGCGCGATTACCGTGCACACAGCTCGGCCAAATTTCAACCAATTACTTGTTTATAGATTAAACTTGTATAAAAGAAGTCGAATAATATCAGGGTCGAAGGAGGGACACCAGGAGAAATGTAAGTAGTTCGAAACAAAGATCGGGGAGTTTTTGCAAACTATGTGTTGACGTTATTGCTGGAACGTTTCAGTAATTTAGGATCTGTGACGGTAATCGTGCTACATTCTGCTTCCCGCCTGGCTACAGTTTGATACGAGCAATCGATTCTTACGCACAATGCCAGAATCTTCTGTGCATCGCTTGCAAGGGTTGGATACAGCGAGGGTTGAAGATTCCAATCAAGATACGCCACTTGCTTCGAAGCTACGGTATCTTAGCGTAGCGTTATCGAGGAGGGACCATCTTTATACGCAATAACCTTCGAAACTCTCTGTGTTCACAGTCTAACGGACATTCGACCAACAACCACGGAGTCGGATAACAATTTCGTTTGAATTAAGCTACAGCTATCTATCTTCGAATATGTTAACGAATTACTTGGAGATTTGTACGAATCGTTTGCATCTATGTGTACCATCCAGAGTAACATCAGTTTTCACTTGGAAACAGAGTGGATACACTATGCCCTTTCTGAGTCCTCGCGGGCTATTTACGCGTAAAAGCTTGTAATCTAATTCCGCGCAACAGTTCGTGACGATCCTATTTTGGGATTGTAATTACCACCATGCGGGTTTAATCGAAATTGTATTATTTTCGAACAGCGTTTCAATGGTTAATTATCTATCAATATTATGACACGCTTCGAAACACTGTGCAACATCGCGTGGCGAGTTTAAAGAGGGACGACGTGGTATAAAAAAATCGAACGTTCGATAGATTCGTCGTCGCGTTGCTCGCTAAACGACCAACGGATCCCGCGTCGACGTTGGAAAATAAAGTCTCATAGGTATATCCCAATTAACTTACAAACTCGTTCTGCCCGCGGAATTTCCTTTTCATGGCGTTGCCGATTTTCGCCGGTCATTTCGCGCTTATGCTAATTGCACGCAAACACTTGGTCATTATATTCATTGCCGCCGATACGATTTGATAATACGGGGGCAAACAACGCGTAATTGTTTCGACGATCGCGTATATTTTGCCGTTCCCGAAAAGCGGCCGCGATTGATTCGGTGCACGTGGACCGCTGGCGGGCGTGCGGTAGCTCGTTTCAATACCCGCGGAAAAAAGGGGAGGGAAATAAACCCCGCGATGGAAAAGCGCGGCTGAACGCCGCGGAGAGTGTCGGCGACACGCGCCCGTACAATGAGATATTAATACCACCATTTGATTTCGATTTCCTGGAAAAACGTTCGATGGAGATAAAATTACCGGCAACAACGGTACCGCGTCACAATAAATCAACCGCGCTGTACGCGTATCGACATCCGATCGAGCGGTACCTGGACAATCGTGTGGTTGACGAGGATCGGGATCATTCTCGAGTTTCGGTACCGTTTCTCCTACTACGTGTCCGATGTAAATCTTGATGGGAGGTGTTGTTCTTTCTAAGAAAAACATTCCTTGGCAATATCTATGATTGTTATAGTGATTCGACGATTTCCGAGATTAAGCATGCCAGATCTTTCATCGATAGATACCTGAGTGGGAACAACATTTACTCTATATGATAAAAGTGATTCTTTAATAATGGGTCTGAGTAATTAATTCTGATACTATAGTTTAAAGATGAAAAATTCGCTAGATCTAAGTAGATGAAACAGGAAACTGAAAAGTTTCTTCTTACGTTAATCGATCGAATATGTCCAAATCGAATAAATCGTAAAGCTAAGTTTATATAGAACCTGCTGCCGATCTTCGTGGTTCAAGTACCTAAACGAGAGAAATCGTGACAAGAATCAAGAATCTCGAGGAGGACGCGCTGGTGATAGATCCGAATCGTATCGAAATCGAGGCCTAACCGTAGGTTGTTTCACGCGCAATATTGTAGGTATGCTCAATAGGGTCATCGTATCAGTGGGTCGTATAGCACGATACATCGATACGGTGGTTCATCCCGTGGTCCACCCCTTGATAATAGTATTATGACTCGCTTGATTGTGGAAATAAACAGGGGATCGCACGGAGTGCGACGATACATGTATATATATATACATATATTCATATAAATATATATATTATGTGCACATGTAAAGGTGTCTATGACACGCAAACGTTCAGGTGCATACACGTGTTCCCGTCAATGTGGACGAGCATCGTGAATCAGTCAGCCATTCTGTCTATTAGGCTTGACAAACACAGGATAGTAACTAATTTGGCATCAACGATCGATTGGCACCGCGATCAAAGTCTTCGACAATTGTCCAGTCCAGCGTTTATATGTAGGTATATGCCTTCGACTCTTACTGCTTCTCTCGAATTCAGGTTCCACTCACGAAAGCTCTCAAATCTTCTCTGCAAACCAATTGCAAGCTTATTCTGTGTATTTATAGCTTTCATTGCTCACATTTTTTAGCACTCCATAGAGCGCAAGTTATCGTTAAGTAAGATATATGGACACACGCTAATAGCGGACACCTGTCAAGTGTAAAACAGTATGGTTTTGAAATGGTTGGGGATATAAGCGATTGTCCATTTCGGGAAGTCTGATGACGTCTCCTCAGCATTGCAGTTACATCGGATGCCTGTTGACAAACCAGGACACGTACTATTGTCATCGCAGGCTGTTAATAAAATTGATCATTCGATCAATCCAGATCTTCGCCAAATCCAGCAGCTCCGCTAACGTTATCCACTTCCCGACACACCTGCCTTATTCAAACCGTTACGCGGCACTCTCAGCGTCCCATCGTCACTCCGACCGTTACCCCCACATGGGTAGGCAAGCGCGCCAGAAATAATGAGGAAAACCCGAGGACGACTCTTCGAGTTGGAAAGGACACGTAGCGGTTGAACAACAGAATTGTGTAACCGTTCGATAAACGGTGTCATTCGGTGGATTCCAATTCTTCGTCGATCAACGAACCACGCACGGCCTTCACCCGCATCCGCGGCAGCGGGGGCCCGCGCTGGCATAACACGCGGGACGGTTTCGCGCGTGGACGAGCGGCGATCGGAGGCATCGGAAGCGTGAAATCCACGAATATTTCGTAGGAATAGGTGACGAGCAACAGGCGTCTCGGTCGAAGGGCATGTGCGCTCGGGCTGCCTCAGAATCTTCGGTATTTGATCGGTATCGATGAGGACCAATACGTGCGTGCCCGTGTACACAGCAGACACGCGGGGGTTGAAAACGTGGCGTGGCCTGGGCCACGGTCGTGGCTGCGTGTGTGTGCGTGCGTTTGTGTTTGGCGAGAATGTGCCGGCTTGTATACGGGTAACAGGGTCACTGTGCCAGCGGGACACACCGTTTAGGGGGGTGGGGGGGCTCTGCACCCCACGATCATACGGATACGTAATGGTAAACGGCTGATCATATCGTCAAGTTCGATCGATCGATCCCCGCTCGGTATTTCGCTTGTAACCACGGTTTAGTGTCTATAAACGGCCCGCCACGATTTACTGTCGCTTCAGGGGCGCGTTTCTATAGCAATTAGCTGCGGGGACAGCGTAAGTTCAACTGTTAATAACGAATCGTCGAATGGGCGGGTGGAGAAAATGGTGGCAGTCATAGGAAGGTTTTTGATCTCGTGTGGGGCGCTTAATTTTGGGGACGATGGTGGGTGCGCCATTTCGTGAGGGTATGTGCGGTAAGAAATGGGGAAGTTGACGAATTAAATCAGGATTGAGGTCTCAGGGTGATATTTATTTGAAGGTGGAATACAGAACGTCAGATGAATATCCGGAATTCGAATATGGATTATGAAAGTTGGCGGCATAGATGAGGGATTTCGGTTTCTTTGTGAGTTTCTTGAAATATTTCCAGCAAATGTAATAACGAATAATAATGTATCTCTCTTCTCATTTGAAGCCAGCTTGTAGAACGATATCAATTGTAGGTAAATGGGACTTAAGGCTCAGTCCACTGTGAAGTCGTGAAAAATTGTCATTTTTTAGGATCTATTTTTTAATAAACGGAAGGTTCAACGTAAATAATGTTTTGTCTACATAATCATACACTTATTGACAGTAGAAAAAATCTATTTTAAATTTTTAACATTTTTTTTTAATGTATATTTCACTTTTGTGTGCGCCTTCAAAAAGCGATGTAGTGCTGGTGTAGGTGATTTCGGAAAAACTACGCATTTGAAACAAAAAAATCGAAGTATGTTTTAATCATTATGAGTGTGGTTATCGCCGGAACCAGGATTATTTTTACTGATAAAAAATTAACAAAATGGCGGAGGTTTGAATTTTAAGTGTCGAAACATGGTGAATTTTTCAATCATTTTGCCTTGTAAAAAGTATGAAATGGTTAATCAAAAAAGATTTCCGTGGTCCCGACCATAGCCACTGATGTGCTGAATAACGTGTAAAAATTTCAAACTGATTCGTAAAATAGTTTTTTTGCAATCACCTGCACCAGTTGAAAAATGTGGTTTTGAGATAATCGCTTTTAAAGTTTTAAAACAAATTAAAAAAATTCTTTTAATTTTTTTTGTATAATATAAGAGTAAATTAATAAATACCAAAAAGATTTATTGCATTATATGTTGTATCTACGGAGACAAAATCTTTAAAAATAGCTGAATTTTTCAAAGCATCGCAGTGGACTGACCTCATAAGTCATTATTATTATCATCTTTTATATTTTTCCTATTACTTCCCGTTTTTGTTTACTGGTAACGCATTTCTTTTCTATTCTGTGCCTTTTTCACTTCCTTCTGTCACAAAGGAGCCTTACCCGTTCACGAGAAAATAAATAAAATAAATAATAACGCGCATGAATAAATGGAGAATCTCAGACAAAGCAGATAAGACTCTTTTGCATACTACACTAATGAGCTTTTACGGTGAGGTATAGTGTCAAACGAGTTGGAATGATCCAGAAGCTTCGGGGACTACGGTCGTTAAAATGCTTACACACTTTCCACTCCCTTGTGTTTCATTAATTATGGCTGCTTGAGGTGTCTTTGAAAAGTCGCCTGTCGCGTGACCAAGAGAGGGTGTGGCTGTCATCCGGCTTGTCGGCGGATATCTGATATTAAGACGTCACGCTCCCGTCGCGTCGCGTCGGTTACGTGAAAGCTCCGACGAGCCGCTATTTCATTTACCGAACAAACGCGGTAATCTGTTTGATTAGTTTCTAAGTTTTCAGCCACGTCACTGTGCAATTCAAATATAAAAACCAGGGGCGTAATCCAAACTCACACTCAACAATTCTTATACCACATATACTCCATGTACAAATATTTATTCTCTCAAAAGAAGCATAATTCAAAATTTAAAGCATTCAGAGCGAGTTTTCAGAGTGTCTGGTATTAAACGAGCCTATTCTACTTGATTAATCCTCCAAAGCACGTAGATGGCCAGTAATTCTAAAATTTCAAGCAACGCGCAAACGTTTCTCGATTTTTCCGCGGTACAGAGCGAGAGGGGGGTGGTTCGAGGGGAGTGCAACATCTTGAAGGGACGTTGCACACAGGGGTTGAAAATCAAGTTGAACCAGGCTGGAATGGAGTCGCAGAGTGAAAGGCGAACGAGACCGAACGGGGCTCGGAGGGAAGACAATTCACGGGCTTAGCCGCGTAATAAGAGACCAGTGTTTTTGGTTCGGCATGGGACGATGTTGTCCGGCCGCTGGATCACCGTGCACAGGGGGGTTGAACGTAGGTGGAACGTGGTATGAGGGTGTCCAGTGACGATGGGTCGCCATGGCAACCGACTGCACCACCTCGCCACCCCGTGCATCCCTCACGGCTGCAGTTTGAGTTTGCGAGCGGAACTGCATCCTGCAGAATGGGGAGGGTGGGGTAACGTCGGAGGGACCCTGAATTTCGGTGGATAAGTGCAGTGCTAGCTGGCCGTCAGAGGGGCGGGACGGGGCGAGGGTGCGGGCGGTCACCCCTGCGAATCTATGTCTAATGATTATCGCGTATCCTCAGACCGTCTGGAACCCCATGAAAATTCAAACTTTCGCGTTCATTAAAAATGTCAGTGCTCCGCGGATTTCTACCATGGTGTAGGGAGGGAGGGAGGGGGTGGTTGTTAAAGATCGACCGAAGAGCCGCTGCGCTCGCAGCGTGCAGTTGAGGATTCCTGGGGACCTAAAATAATTTTCGACGCCGCGATATTTTTGCCAAATTTTTATGATAATCGGAGGGATATGGGGCAATGCCGCTGATCTGTATTGGTTAGATTTTTTCTGGGCCCCTAAATTTACTTTGCTTTTAAAAGTATTGATTTATTCTGTAATACTTGATGAAGTTCTTGTTTATCCTGTGTTAATATCATCGACAATGCTCGATACAGAAAACGTAGTTTTATATTCAATGAAAAAAATGGATTTATATAACGTATTTATACGAGGGCGTTACCGCTTTGTATTCAAAGTTTTTTTTAAAATCAATATTAGTTTTATTATTAGCAGTATTAGAACTTCTGATGTTCAAATGATGGTCCTTTCCTGTTTTCTTTCCCCAGAAATCGTCTCGCCACTGTATTATTTCGATACAGCAGTCTTTGTCGAACATTGAAAGGTGCTTACCTAATCCTTTCAATTTATTATGCCCCCGATTTCCGTTAATAAGAAAGCTTTCACAGAACTACAATTTTCTTTTTATATATCGCGGCGATGTCAGTAACCCAGCCCCGTTCGATTTCCCTACACTTCCATTACCATTACCATTTCTCCCAATAAAGGTTATACAAGATTATACAAATCATACGCAGAGAAGTATAAAACACTGGGTGTGCAGTGTCATGACCACAACACGACTAACTTTTTGGCAGTTTGGAAATAATTAAAGCACAAAGTCACTTTTGGTGTATATATTGACCAGACTAATGGATATCGAAGGGGGTGTGTATCGCGACACGGTGCCATTAAACCTAAAGTATTGCAATCGTCCAAGTTTACGGGCACGAAGGGAACTAGACCAACGGCAATTTTCGCAGTCGATCGGGATGATAGACGGATAACGACTTTTACTCCATTGGCGAAAGCAGCCCGATAATGGTCGTCGCGTTCCAGAGCGAATCTCCTTGAACGAGGCCAATCGTGGCCGTTTTAACGGGAAACACGGCATTAGGGCTCGGCACTGATGGACGTGCACGCGACTTTCTAAGTTTTTCGCGGGAATGGGCCGTCCTGTACGGAAGGCGCGTTACATTATTTATCTTATTTATCGGAGTTTGCGCCATTTTCTGATCTGATTCCGCGATAGCGGTCACGTACGGCCCGCGGCGGCGGAGACAACACACAAGGTGGCGTGTCAGAAAATTATTATATGCCTTACTTTGCCGTCTGTCCGCCCGAGTGAATATTTTATTAATTCCATTAAAGAGCTACATAGTACATGGGCAACGTCCACCCGCGCGTACACCGGAAGCTTCGTTGCACGAAACCTGTGTAGAACTTTGATCTTTCTTCTAGCATAAAGCGCCTTACACAAGAGCGAACAGTCCGTGGAGTATCAGAAGATGACAAATTGTTATTTCTAGCGTTATCGAATACCTTCGCAAAGGCTGTCATATTGTGTGGTATAAGTACCTAATTAAAATGGGCTATGGAATTATGATAGAGGACCAAAAAGTCTCTATTATCTCCGAGTCATTCATTGCAACGTCAAACTGAACTGTAGAGTATTAAAGAGGTATCAAAGATGTGTAAGCACACTTATTTTGCGTTTCAACATTTATAGGTATCTAGTATTTAACATTACCTGAGTTGAACTTTTTCGTTGAAACCCTCAGTTGGAATGAAACACCACCTATGCAAGTCACACTCGAGACTTCTTCTCCAGTCATTCTGCCACCTCCCTTTATCATTCACAGATACCTTGATCAAAGAAACCAGAAACTCGAGTCTATGAAATCCAACTGTAATTAAGGAAAAGAAGCGAGAGTTTGTCCCAGAGCCAAAGTCCCAAGCGCGCGACGCCCCGCTCAGAATGGTCACGGGCATCGAGGTTAATACGAAAGGAGGAGGAACTTTGCAGGCTGGAACGAGGTCCTTCTGGTGTCCTTACGTCCAAGGAACTAAGCCGCTAACTATGAATTTATGCAAATCAAGATAAGACTGGCAAGTCTCCATGACCTCGGTCGACCCTCTCGACCATCCGGGTGGAGCGTGGCTTACACTTCGGACTTCATTGCTCCCCAACTAAACGGACTAGTTAAACGGCCCTGTACTAGCATCAGACTTAACCGACTGTTAAGTTCGATTTGAGTTACTCCCAAGAACGAGCTTGTGTAATCCAACGGAGATACTAGGAAAATGCAGCAGTCCAACGCAGGTCGACTGTGAGGGAGTCACGCAGCGGTTCTGGAGGAATCTGGGAATGGATTCCGATCGAAACCTTGGGATATGACAGATGCTGACGTGGCAGATTCAAGGGGTTATGAAATGCCATGGCGCATAACAGGCATTTCTTACGTATCGAATCAACACGTGTCGCGAAGCCTCAAGAGCTTTCGGATGAGTGCAATGAACGTATAAAAAGGAATAATAAGAACAATGGAAACGAATATTTTTTTATTTAATCCAAAGCTGCAATTTACAATTTGTTTATTCTGCAGGTTGGTCCACACCTCTTCTTGGGCTAAATAGTCTGCATAAGTTATTTGCGAAATTATTTGGGTGACTTTCTATTCTCTGTTTATATCTCTTAGCGAAGCGTGCAATCACTTTTTTAGTGGATTCGACTTCGAGATCAATTGCCTTGAGTTTTTTAGATGACTGCTGGCTGGTGTTTCCCAAATTTCGACACCATATGTCCAAATTGGTTTAATGATAGTTTTGAATAAGTATTAAAAGTTTATTTTTCGCATTTAGTTGCGAGTTTCTTCCTGTTAAGGAGCCTATGCTTCTTCTTTTGGTTTTTATTTAATAGAGGAAAGCACGAGTTCACTTACTTTGAATGTTACTTGGAGGCGATGATGACAAATGATGTTCAAAATAAGATTGTAGATGTTGAAGCTGTTTTGTGAAGAGGTGCTGAGGGGATAGGTTACACGGAATACGTGATATTTTAAATGTTTATAATTCTCCGTTCTACTAATTCATTCGCTGGAAAAATTCAGGAGGAAATGCATAACGTTTCGAAATAATACGATCGAATGGAATCGATACACAATTAATAAAACTCGCGAATTTATTAAAATATATTGCACACAGTTACTTCAACCAGAAAAATTAAAGGTACGGGGGGATATAAATTTCGCGCTGAATTTAGGATGAGCCTAGATGAATTCTCAAAAAGTTGCAAGGGATGAACATATTCTGAGTCAAAAATAGAAATCTTTCATAAATAGGTATCTTCTCAGGAGCAAACCTAAGCATATCAATGCTTTACATTTTGCCCTGTTATACGAGGAAATCCCCAATTTCCAAAAGTTCTTACACCTGCACACACAATCTTCCCATCAACCCCACATTACTAAAAATTTATCCAAGTTTCCCCATGCAAAGCAAAGTTCCTTCATCTCCCACTGAGCACTCTACATCCCCTACACAGAACTCGAAAATTCTAAGTGGGTTACATCACTTTTGCAACGTTTCTTATGCCCGTCCCCAAGCCCAACAAAGCCGCATGATAATTCACAGCAAAAAGATCGAGTTTCACGTATAATTTGCAAACGAGCCCCACGCACGTAGGTAGAGCCTCGGCTCGTCTTGATTTCAAATAGTTTTTTTCCCCGTTGCACGACACCCAGATAGGATCTCCACGAATATTCCACTACACGCTTAATTGTCGCGATCAGTAGAAAGAGGCCGTCCTACACCGGCCCGGGTCTCAGGGAAATAACGAATGCAAGAAATCAATTCTCTGCAACCGAGATAGCCACCCCACACTCCCCCATGCACGTACCTGCACGCGTGTTCGTGCACGTAGACGCATATCCCAACCAGGAGGCGACTTGGCGAGCGATAAGATCGGTCGCGTGAGCCAACTCAGGGGTAGTTTGCCCCAAATGGCTAGTCCCATTTCCCTCTTCTCTGAGTAGCTCGGTATTTGTATTGTCGGCCGTGTAGCCGCTTTCGCCGCGCTATCGCCACTCTCTCACCAACGCAACCCTCACACCCATCAGCCAGGCCTACGCGCGCCTCCTGGATTCCCCTCTTTTATTCGTGCCCATCAGATCTAGACCCGATAGGGAAGATCCCTAACGTCCGTTGGTGTCCGTCGCTGGTCGTTCGAAATATTCTATCGACAAAGACAGCACGAGGTTCTTGAGAGACAATTTCTTGGCCCTTGGGACGGCAAAGCTACGGAGACTTAAATAGTTTCGCATGGGTTCGCACGATGGATGAGATTTTCCTTACCGTAGACTGTAGAGTATGATTATTTACGCATTCTTACCTCTTGAATTCCCGCATCACTCAATCGCATGTGTTTACACGCTTTTAAGATAATTTTGTAAACTCAGTTGGAATAACCGCGCCTGCTCGCGATCTCCGCGCGAATAGGTCGCGACTTGCGGCGTTTCAATTCCGGGGCGGCGCAAACACGCGAATCCTCGATTATCCCCGCATTTCCCGCGAATCCGTCGCCGAGTTTAAGGAACAATCGTCCCGCAAAAAAAAATGGAGAAAAAAAAGCGCGCGTGTCAGTTTCATCAACCGGATTGAGCGGGTCGCGCGGCGCACGCCGAGCCCGCCGAAAATTCCGCGTCCCCGCTCCTTCAGGGGCGTCGGCCCCTGTCCTTCCACCTCCTGCCCGCGGCAGTAGTGCCTTTTCGACCACGCGAATCCGACAGGGACGAGAGTGCACCAGCGCTAGAAATCCTGACGTCCTGACGTGGCACTGCACCAGCCGACTGAGAGGTGGCCGCCGCTGGCAGCGCAGCCTCCCGAGCTAAGCTCAGCACATTGCTGTGTGCCTTCCGGCTTACCGCCGATAATGTTTTCATATTGTGCCCGCGAATGTTTACGGCCTGGCCCCCAGCGGCATTATCCAGTGCTCCTTCCTCCCCCGCTCTCGGTTCACTCTCGGTTCTTCGCGGATGCCTGAGCGGCGGACATAAGTCCATTCGACGTTTCCCCTAGAACCCCCTTGCGTCGGTCCCCTTCCGCCATCAAAATCCCCCGTCGCCTATCCGCGTCACTGTTCTTGGCGCATCCGGTAACCACCTCCGCGGCATTGTGCCGAAACGTGTCTGTTGGCATCCAAGCTGCCGCCCGCTTCTCGCTCTTCGGGCCGAACGAGAACGAGCTTAAAAGCAGTGGAGGGCCACGGCTTGCCTCCCGGAATAGAACTTGAAAGGAACCACGAAAAGGGACACTCGACTCGGCTCGAGTGCTTTCCTCGTGCTTACCCGCTTGTCTCCAGCTCCGTACGCCTCTGTCGCGCCATCACCCGCACGGTACCTCCGTCCTTTACCGCAGCCACGATTTCGGCTGCCGAGTTTTCGCGCCGATTCGCGGCCAGGACGACTCTTTTCTCGAGGTGTCGCCGGCGCGGTGTGTACGCGCGGGGAACGACATTGGGGGGCCGTGGATCAATGAGCAGCGGTGTTATTAGAATACGCGTGAATGTTTCTTTTTTACATGGGCTGTGGTAAGAGTATCATTCCGCACTCGCTTGCTCGAGTTTCCGTAGACAATTGTTGTGTGCATTTAAATTAGTGGGGTGGTAAGGATTTGTGGCTTTAGTTGGGCGGCTTGGGGTTGATGGAGATTTCTAAAGTACAGTCTGTTTTCTAGAGGAATCGGTGCATTAGTTAGTGTAAGTGTAGACTTATCTACACGCTTACGTTTATGAATATCTTACAATTAAATATAGTGACTTATTCAACGCGATATGTTAATCTTTGAACCTTGATGTAAATTGCTACTTTTTAACGATACCCCTTATCTAACTAGTGTGACTGTGCATCGATGATAAAATATTGTTGCAAATGAATGTTGCTGATTTGTACACGGGTTAAATGCTTCGAACATTTCAATGGACGTGACTTTAATTCTTTCGGTTTAAAGTGTAATGAGTAATTCTTGTACGCAAGACTTGCACACTTCAGAAATTAAACTTCAAGATGTATCTACACTGAATATTTTACTAAAACTGGTTTAAAAATCAATTAATGGTTAAAATGACAATGAGCTGTTTATCGAGATGTAGACACTTAATTTCAAATGGGAGGGCTGATTAATTATAAAGTGTAATGCAAGAGAGCTTAGAATTAATATATACCGTAAATCTATCTAGAAATTCAACATTTTGTAAGACAGAAGGTGTACCATAAAGTATGAGAGTACAACATATGGCAATTAAGCTGGAGCATGATAAGGTATATCGAGCAAATATTTGTACGGTCACACCTTTACCTTCGATCCGGCATGGCAGATAGGACTTTTTCCACCTTATCAACACTATGCGAATCGAGATTCGAGAGAATTAAAATGAAAATGCCGTAGATAAAGAAAGTACGCATTTAAATACGCAGCATATTAGGGAACTCTATGACACATAAAGTGTCAATCTAATACGCAAGATTGCTATACACTAGCGGACAAAAAAGTTACCACTTTTTCGATTTGTTCTATTTTTGTTATTTTGTTCAGCATACATTTAGGACTGTGGTATATTTAATATGCATATTCTGATGGAGAATTTAAAGATGTATAAAATCCAATTAAAGTTGAATTTAATTAACTGACAAGCAAAAGTGTTGTATGATATTAAAGGGGGTAACACATTTTTGGAGCCGACAAAGAAGTTACCACGTTTAGCAACTTTTTAGATTGTCCTAAAAGCAAAATGTCCCCCCACAAAATATTAGATGTTTTTATGTTCAAAAGTGGTAACTTTTTGTAGACTTTAAAAGTGTGTTGTCTTGTTTAATGTTATGTGCGGTTTTATGATTGTTAGTTAAATAAATTCAACTATAACTGGATTTTATACAGCTTTCAATTCTCTTTCAGAATATGTATGTTAGGCATATACTACAATTTTAAATTGATATTGAAAAGTAATAGAATTAGGGTGGGTCGAAAAAGAGGTAACTTTTTTGTCCGCTACTCTAGGTATCTATGAGCTTTTTGATAGCCAAGAAGATTTGTGATTGTTGCAAACAGATTTAAATCCTTTTTCTCTCTTACATAGCCTTCTCCTTTGTTATCTATACAATCCAAAAAGAATATCTTGTATTTTTATAGAATTACCATTTTCAGTTCTGAATATTTCCTTGCAGAATTAAAAGAAATCCATAAAGATTGCTGTTCAACATGTACAGATACATATGTGTACACATTCTACTCTTGCTATTGGTGTATATTTTCATTGATAGCGTAAATTATTCACTTAATTTTTTTCCGTAATTACTACTTATTTTTATTCTTTATATTTGAGTTTCATGTAGAATAAAAATTATTATTATTTTTTTCATCTATCTCTCATCAAAATGACATAAAGTGGAATTTGCTGGACACAACAAAGTATTGGTATTTTCACGTCGGCAAACTTGATATTAAGTACTTGATCCTTTTTCCGTTTACCCCTTTTTCGAGCAGCAGCTATATCTTTTACAGGCAAACTTTGTGAGCAACCCCCGCGATGGTCAGAGAACAGAGACAGCGTGGAGTAAAAGAGTCGAAGCGCTTAACTTTAAGCTGGAGCTAATGAGATTGAAACCCCACAGAAATATCGTCTAACGAACGCAAGGAGCTTTCGGTCTTTGAATCAAAGTCCATCTACTTTTCGAAAGTAGGAGCGCTCTTAACGGTCGACAGAGTAAGGGTTTCGGTAGTTGAACAACGACAACAAGATTTTCGCGAACTTTCTCCAGGTGACGGACTGATTTTCTGTTATCCTGTGTTATCCAGAGAAGTCTCTGGAATATGATAACTGTTGGTAAAATGGCAAGGAGGATGATTTACTTTCATTTAAATCATCATTCTAATTCTAATTTTAACTCTACTCTAAATTTCAATTCCAATTTTAATTCTGATACCAATTTCAATTCAAAGTCTAATTTTAGTTTTCCTGATTTAACAGTAGATTGTCAAGTTACAGCAACATAAATGTACCATTATCCTGTGAATTTTCTTATCTACTGAATCCAGTGAATCATTTAAAAATCTAACATATCGCATTGATTGGTCCCTCTACTCTACAAGCTTAATTCCGTTGCTAAAGAAACACGCGAAAACCATTTAAAAAATACTCCCGTTCACAACCAGTATCCCGATCCTTTTAAGCTGCATAGATAGCAATGAAAAGACGAAATCTGGAAGAATGAAAATAGTGCGCTGGGACTGAAAAATATTCAGAAAACCGTGGATTTCCGCTGGATATTAGCATCGCCATCTCGATTACATGAATTCCCCTAGGCAGCGGGGAGAAACCAGAGGCACTTAGGATACCATTAACCTATCAGGCAGGGAAATCTCGAAACGGAAAGAAATACATGGCGAGCGAGCAGTTCCAATCGAACCGCGCATATGGTCGATCCAGTCACGAGTTTATCGAAAGATAAGTCGAGACGATTAAAAGCGCCGCGCGGGTCCCTTTCTCCACTCGTCCACGTGTCCTTCGCACGCCAGTTTTATTTAACAGCCCGCTGGATCCTCGCCGCCGCCAGCGTGACGAAGGTGGACAGTTTTTATCGCGGCAAGGCCTCGCGTTTCAGCGGAACACCGGCAACGCTTGTCCAAGATAGCGAATTTAAAGGAGATAGAGAATTCGAAACGCGACACGCGACCATGCGACACGGCACGTAAACGCAATCGAACGTCGCTTAATTTTCCACCGAGCACCGCGCAATTACATGGTCGAACGCGTATGATTTTTTTTCCCAAAATGTTTATCCCCTAAGCAGCAACGAGGCCGCCGTGCCCCCGTCCATTTCGACTGGACTTCGTTTCATAACCACCCAGCATCGCTGAAGCTGACCAGCCAAGCGATGCTATCGCGCGCGGTGACGGCGCTCCAGAAACGAAACGCAATAATCTCGTACGAGCTGATAATAATAATCGTGACCTCTTCGACCAGTGGAAATACCGGGCGCGCTGTGCCGCGTGCAAGTTGACCAGCTATTTCTCGTCGAAAAGAAAAGAACGGTACTATCACTCTGGATAAAACTCTTCGAGGTCACTACTTGCTGTTGCTTTCGTTTATTTTCCACTTACAACGCATGCATACATCCATGAAAGACGGTTCAGCCCGTGTTCCCGCGTACCTACGTGGCCAGCTCCACGATCCATGGTCATGTATTTCTTTTCCTACTCGCGATTAGAATTCCGTCGTCGACGCGTGTTGCTCGAAGACTTCGTGATCGGGGCGACCATTGATTCCGCGAGATTGATTGTGCGACGAGGGCTGAAATTAATAATCCTTCCCCTTCCTGCCTAAGATCTTCTCGCGCTGCGCCATCAGCTCCTCCGCGGTAATCTGTACTTGACACCTGTTCGCGTACCTGTGACACTTTATGCCCGCGCAGCATTGGCTGTCGCTGACACACTGAAACGAAGAAGCAGAGCCGCGTTAGTGACTTATCATATTATTACCGTTGCTTTAAAATTCAAATTCAACCAATATCATCATTCCCCTTTGGCCCTACTTTTCGATTTATCGCCACAGTGTTTGAATGTTGATTGGGAGAATAAGATCAATCTTGCTTACCGCGTCACCGTGTCGGCCACAGGAGGTAGAAGCAGCCGATGTAACAGTGGCGATCAGCAAGCAGGCGAAGACAAAGACCATGAGTTTCGTCATTTTGGTGGATTGATAGCGGGCACTGAAAAAATAAGCCGTCAATGACGTATTTATTTCATTAACGTGTGGAATGCTCCCGAACGGTTAAAAATCGTGTCCTCTGTCGTCGAGCAAGTCATCTTGTCGTACCGTGCCGTCTCTGCGCGAGCTTCAATGACAAATTTGCTCTCCATAAAATTTCACGAGGGCATCTGGCAAAGAGCCGTAAAACGCGGCGTACAGGGGGAGACACTTCTTGATGCAATTATATCTCATCTGAACTCCATGGAAGCCGCGAGTCTACAAAGGTCACCCGTGGATTCATGAAATTCCAGCTCATTACGCAACCAGACGAACACACGCGGCCACAGATCTGCACACGGACGCGGGGTTTTGCATGGGTGCAGCCGGCGGCGTGCATACAGGTGCCCGTGAATGAGTCATTAACTACTGACCTGACTCGTTCTTGAATAGCCGACAGAGTGACTAAAGTGTACGGTCACGGCCGTACATGTACGGCATCAATCTACTTCGCGGAGTGGTTGTCACGTAGTTAGCGCGGGCAGGATTTTTTAGCGTTGCGAATATGTACTGATGAATAAACACGTTGTGTCACTGGTTCACTCGCAAGCTATTATACCAATTATACCAAGGCCAACAACGATTTGTACGTCAATTACATTCACTTAGCTGTATATAATGCTTCGATTAATGATGCGTTTTTATGCCTCCTTGGAATAAAATGGCCCAAGAAATCGAGTATAAATGTCTCGTATTTTGGAAACTATGTAGAGACGATGGATCATGTTATATGTACGCGGTTTTTTATGCTTTAATAATATGTATGTACCGAGGCAGTGAGTCAACTGCACTATGACGCAAGAACGTGGCATACAGACGGGAGCGTAACGATTAGTTAAATTTGAAGTATGTTAAATGAAGTATCGAGCACAATGAGCTGATGACAGTGTACGAGAACGGGCATTCAAAGTTCACTGGACGTATGAGTCACTTATTGTTCACTCGTGCATTTCCTTATTTATCGTCGGGCACAAATTTTATTCACATATTTGCGGCACTGGACTAACAATAAGAATCGGAATGCTCGTCGAAACGACTAGAATGTTATTCTTCACATCACTTTGGTAAATTGCCTTTCGATTTTAGAAGGGAATTAGAGCAGTTCCTTTGTCTCGAGAAGAAGGAAGGGGGAACTGCGCGTAATTTCTACTCACCAAGAGTGACTGTTTAAAAGATACGGAGCTACGTCTTTGAAGCGATGGTACCAAGAGTTCGACCTTAACTGATTCGTCGCCTTCGTGTGTACTACGCTTTTATACCATGACCTCCCGTCACTCCTACAAGTCTTTAAGACGCGTATCGCAGATGTGTGTGTGTAATGTGTATGCGAGAGGAAATAGCAAGAAAAGATATACCTACTTCTGGGAAATGTGACTTATATTTCCATATGTTTGACAGAAACGTATCACATCTCACTGTCCTGAGTTGTTTTATACAAAGAAAATTAATTTTCTGCAGATGTTTCTGGATCTTGGAAACAGTTTTTTATTTACCAACTGCTTCCAAGTATTTCTATCTAATTATGAGGAAAGATTGTGTTAGGATTTTATCTGTCAAAGATCAATAAGTGTGTCGAATTTTTGCTAATTAATTGAGCAGTATCGTATTTAGATTTCATTAGCTGACGCACCAAAACATTCATGTTGGCCGATTTCCTACAATTTTGAATAATTACCAATCGTTTTAAAACTCGTAGTGTTTACAAAAGAGCATTGTTATAAAATATTGGACTCTTGTATTTTAATCTTGGTTTTTGGGGTGATAAATGTGAGAACATTTAAAAATGAAGGAAAAAAGCACAATGATAGTATGCTTCAGCATCAATGTACTTCTCAAATATTATTTAGGATTTGTTTATTGCATTTTAGGACGCTGCGATAGAAAATCCAATAAAATTACGAATCAAATGGAATCAAGGTTTTTTTTGTTTGGCTTGTTAGTCTTTTGAAATCATAGTTATAGTTTCGAAATATCATGTTTCGAGAAAAACATGAGACAAACTGCGTTCGGAGTTTGAATTGCTTATATGACTGTAGAATCTATACCGTTACGAATTTTGGTGTGAAACTTTCACCGGGGTATTCTCGGAATGTTATACTGCGAAAATATATAAAAAAGAAAATCGATTTTCTGACAAATTGTAACAATTTAATTTAATTGAAAGACGCGATAAAGAGAGAGTTTCCAGCCCATACCAGCAGGTTTGAAAAAGGTTTTAAGGACAATACGACGGTAAAGCGACTAGCTCCTCTTTTGAAACGTTAAAGCGGCTAGCTTTCCATTTGACACGGAAAATACGTGATACTAGTCATTCTTGGAAGCTTGACACATTCGCTATGCGACACAATTTTTTCTCTATCTCGTAATTCCTTGTAAACACGCGTACGAATCTGCGTTGATATCCCATTCTGTATTCCTTTCACGATTGCAAAGCAGCCTTGCAGACTTGCAATTTCACTGTAAAACAAAAGACCCGAATATCATTCTTCAATTTCCTAACAGGCAGATAAAAAGTACCCGCGTCGATAATGAAAATTACAAATCGCTTACGATTCGTATTCACGATTTTCAATCTTCATTTCCCGTTTGATGTACCAACGTTTGATCGTTTCATAATTTTACAATTTTCACGTTGCCATTTTCTTTTTAAAACGGAACTTGCCGCGTTCGTTAAATTACAGTAGCTACGGGTTACTATTAGGTCTGACATTGATTTCGACGGAATAATTGCGACGCGTATCTACCGTAAGCCAGAGATAGCGAAAACCTTTCAACGCGGTAATTACAATTCGTTCTAATTATGTTCTAAACTGAGTAGGTACCTACAACACTTGAAAAGAGGCATCCACCGCGAATATTCTCTTTCCATTGATCGGCACGAAACGGCCGGTGCACTTTTTGCCTTTCGCTGCCGATATTCCATTGAGTGCATATTGCGGGCTTTATACATTCCATTGATCTCCTGACAAAGCCCGCTTGTTCTTTAATTCGCTTAATAGGAAACAACAGGAAAGGAAACCGAATCATCCGGTAATATTGTCCTTTTATCCGCAGACGGTAGTCGAAGTGAAAACGCCGGTTATTCCTCTTTCATCCCCTTCCTTTCTCCTTAGTTTTTTCATGGGTGAATGTCACCGTACCGTGAACCATTCGACAATCTGATCGCTCTATTTCAGGCAACGCAGTAGAGGAACACCGCAATTTCGGAATTCATTTGGAAAGTTTCAATTCGACGGGTTGGTACCTATGTACATATTATCACACGGTTTATTTATGAAGGGGAAGGGGGTATTGAATATCGACGCTGCATTTTAAAAAATTGTTGGGTGATTTTTAATGTACCTAGATGGAAACGTTTCGGAGACTTTAAGGTTTACCTATATTATTTCTCATAGTTTTCATTAGTACTTTGTTTAATAATGACGAAAGTATAGATAGAATATAGAATTCTTGAAGGCAAATTGCAAGCTACAAATGTGTAGGTACGCACCAAAATTAGCTCTGTAAAGTACTTTGCTGCAAGAAAACTTACGCTGCAGATATTCGAACAATTGCAGTCGAGCCCGTCAGCCATTTGGCTGAAGGTTCTTCTAGCAATCTTCTTATCTTTATCAAATATATGCATTTGATTGATAGGTAGCATGTAAGACACTTGTTTCGATAGTACCTAAATAAGACGTTATAAAGATAAGTGCTTGTAATATTTGATTTCGCCCGGTAATGTTGATGGGAGATATAAAGTAAGAGATATTAGATCATTATAGCAATTTATTGATTATCTGGTTAATTTCTACTGTATTTGCAAGAAGTTTATGAACGCTGTAGGTTTTATGTTATCGAAATTAAACGCTTGCTAATGAGAAAAGTGACTCTATTACCGATTATTTATTTAATAGCAAACAAAAGTTACATTTAGGAATGGACTGTGTTAGTCGTGCGGTGGAATTGGAAAATATTTATCCACAGAGATAGTTATTAATATTGTATTTTATTGGAAAATATGTTTTTCCGCAGACGTTTCTCCGCTTTCTCGTCCGTAATGTGAATGTTTATTTTGTATAAATTTCAGCTCATACAATATCATTTAAATATATATCCGATCGTGTGTATTTACTCGTTCGAAATAGGCTTCGCAATTACTGATGAACTGATGGCAAATCAGAATGGAGCACGATTAATTTTCAAAACAACGATCTGTGCTCGCTATCCAAATTAAAGGGATAATTAGGATAAGGATATGTGGAATAGGTAATTATGCTGGAAGAATGAATCGGACTTCCGAAATTTGAAGTCTCTATTTGAAAAATCACGGAAATTCATTTCACGACTAACAATTTATAATACCAATTACATGCGGAAGTTTTTTCCAAATTTTATATGTTCCATTTAATAAAATTATTTTACAATTTTTACTTTAGGTATTAATGTTTGCATTTCTTCCAAATCTTGATCACTGATTGAAAAATATCTTTTAAATGGAAAAAAGGAAGGTGGGTAAAATTTAAAGTAAGAATTTAAAGTACACAGATGGATAAGATTTTCGAACATAACATCACGTCACAGCAATCGTTATCCACTTTACACTGCAAAAACAAATGTTTCTAATCATCCCACAGCTACAATTGAAATAGAATTGAAAATATATTCACAGCTGGTTAACATGCACTTACTTTTCGATGCCATCCACTACATCTTTTCTCTAAATCTGTTTCTAAAACTTCCATTTGTGTATCAGTATTTAATATCGCAGACGATACGACGGCGATTGTGACAGCGATTAGAACAATCAAAGCCGGGAACAATATTTTCCTCATTTTCGTTCAGTGTACTTCGTTAAAAGAATCGTACAAAGAGGAAGAAAAATGTGAAAGGCACTGTAACAATATGACCTGAAATATGATGTTGGAAAATTTAGTTCCCTCTACATTTTCATCACTTCCACATGGTAGAATGAGATAGAAAAAATTTTGCGAGCAAGTATCGATATAAAATGTGGAGTAAAATTTTTTCCAACGGCTCTTCATTCTCGAGAACAATTAAATTTGGAAATACGCGAATTAAATGCTCATTTAAATTTAAATAAACCTTAACTTCATGGAATCCTGTATTGTCTTCTGTATTTCTACGCACACTACATAGTGTGCCAAATTAAAAGGAAAAGTACTGCAAACTTTTACTTTTCAATTAAGAATTATATCTAACTTGGAGTGATCGGCATCAATTGTTATAGTAGTCTGCACTATTCCAAACACCTTTATTAATTCAATAACTTAATATTTGCTGGAATGTCGAAATTCTATCTTTCTCGTGTCTTGAAGCTCTTGGATTCTCGCTAATAAGTATTTAATCGAAACAGTGGACACCTGAGAAATTATTGAAACACTGCATAAAGGGTAACTATTCATATATAAATACGTCTAAGCTGAAAATACAAGCCTTTATTTATTCGCAGCATCGAGAAATATTCCAATGATGGAAATATTCCCGAATTTATATCCATTCGCATGTACATACTTAGATGTGCAAGATAAAATCAAACTCTATAGTTACAGTCAATTGACCAATTTAACTGTATATAGGTATGTAAACAAACTAAAATTCTGGACTCGGTAGCAAGTGTTACAGCAGCTTTTTTATAATTATCACTCACCAGTAGCTCCACAGACCTAATCGCTCTACCTTCTTGATACCGACTGATAGCTGAACTCGAGTCTCTTCATTCATTTATATCGTAGTTGGCTCAAGTGTTACGTTAATAATCGTTCACATAAACTTCATACGCAAAGGTTACGTAAGTGACGCTTGTCCCTGAAGTTCTTTGGAAAAAGGCAAACAGAAAGCTTGAGAAAATGATGGTAATGAAACAAATATTAAAACTTCTACTTGTTCCGTCTATATTGCAAAGGAATGCCGACTTCTTCAACGATTATGCATCATCGAAATTGTTTCTCAAAACGGAGGAGTTCAAAGAATGGTAATGATTCGGAAGAATAAATCGCTGGATAAAATTCATTTTTGGAATGATGTATTGTCCATACTACGGTCACGTTACAAGTATAATATGTAGAGATTATGTATAGTGGATTGTAAGGTCGATTCGTAGGCCTACGAAGTAATATCGGTACAGATCAGTGATTTATTCACGGCTGGCCATCAGAAGGTGGTGCAGCCGGGTCTTCGGGTGGATTTGCAGTACTGGTTGGACTTCCAGTAGTGGGTGGACTTGCAGTAGTGGGTGGTAGCGATGGTGGACTTGGTGGCGTTGGTGGTTTGGTGCATCTTCCAGCCCATGGATTGCATATCAACGGTCCGCAGCAGTCTTTGTCGTCCGAGCACTATGACAAAATGCAGTTAAATAATTAGTCATTGGAATTTGGATGAAACGCCTGTATGGTTAAAATACCGCTATAAATGCTGGTTGATGAGAATTCGAATTTAATAATGCCAAGTATTAATACGAACTTTAATACTCTAGTTTCACTCGTGCATTCATTGATGGGATATTAACAGGACATTTTAATAACGAGCAATATCTATAAAATGTAATATTAATAAGTCCTGATTTTTTACGAGAACGAAGCAGATAAAGTGACTGTAATTTAAACCATGTTCTGAGAGTAAGACTACAGCGACCTTGACCAACTAGTTAATTTTCATTTAAATAGAGTAGAATAAATTGCACTGACTTAAAGATACTCAGAGAGAAAGGAGTGACCGAGAATTTAGATGTATATCTAAATTTTGAAGCACATTAAGAATCACACGAAGAGTATTCCTACCTCGAAAGCTGCACATGAATAATGCAACAATCGGAGGACGGTAAATAAAGTTCGTTCAGACAATTTCGCAATCAAAGTATAATTAATAATAAATGTCACTTACAATCAAACCGGGGCCCTTACATCCCACGACGAGGGAAGAAGCCAAAAGAGCAACGCAAAGCAACACAAGGAATTTCCTCATCTTGATTATTCTATCAGCAATATGTACTGAAAAACAAGTGTCAGAATGTGATGTTGCCTGTCGTAAGATTTTCAACTGAATCTGAAGCTCACCTTTCCTTTACGTCGATAAGGAGTTCAGAGACTTTCTGGTCTCTCCCAGCAGAGACTTCGGTATTTATAAGATCAATCGATAAAAGTCTACTATTTACTCTCTTTTTATGGAGCATTCCACCTTGATGTGTGTAGCGATCCATGTTATTGTAGTTTATCGGGATTCACCAGCCAGGTAAACACTACGTGGAACGATTGGGTAAATAAATTACGCAAAGTCCCCTGTTTTCCACAAATTCATAAAAATCTAAACCACCTACCGAGCGCTATCTCGATAGGGGAAGGATTTTTCTTGAGATATATTTTTAAGATACATTTTTCATTGAGATATCTATTTAAGTCGACGTTGTATTATATAATAACTAACTGGACAAATGCACAAAGAGATGAAGTCAAAGTTTGCAGGGTCTTTAAATATTAAAGTTACTCATTGCAACGTTCCTTTCATCAGTTTTCTGCTAGAATACTTCTATCGCATACTGATACAAATTCTTCTGTTAAAAATATTCTCCATCAAGCTCCTGAACATATTTCACAGAACACATAAGGAACACTTCCTTGACGGTAGTTAGCAACGACAAGAAACAGTCTCAAAATGATCTCTGTCGATTACACCTATATACCTAGCATCCCTGAAAAACATCGAGATCCAGCGTCAGCCGTAATCGTCCATTGTCCATTAGATTTTCGTGGCCTGTCGACAATAATTGGCGTAACACCAGCGTAATATTTCAAAACACCAGCACCGTGTAACGTGTCCGCGTGTCGTTCGGCCTATCAAACCCGCCCCCTAAATTGATTCAATTGTCGTTTCCCGAGGGAGAGACCTCTTCGCTCAAATATTTTTGGGAATCCGCTGGAAACCGTTGATCGCGATTTCTATTACGCCCTTTTTTTGCGATCCCACCATTCACCTTTCCTCGAGGCTAAAAATTACTGTCGCACGCTCGTAATTGGACGCTTCGTCCTTTAGAAACCATCTAGATAACGCACTCGCGGTGAAATTTAAATGAAAATTCCTTTCAAAGGAAATGAAGGAAAGTGTGACAGTGCGTTAAAAAGGAACGTAACATTCTTCCTTTTGGGTTGAAAATTCACATTTTTACGCAAGTATAGGTAATTTTCTACTGTGCTTCTAATTCTATAATTTCATCAATGCCACAAAAGAATATGATATCGCGGTTCATATCATGGCGCAGTGATACTAAAAAACATAATAAAACGCGAATTTAATAGTTTCGTTAAAAAGTAACACTATTAAAAATCAAAACTGTTATTTGGGTATTGCCCTTGCGTTTAAAATCTGCAAGCTTTATTTAATTTCGATACTCATTTCCCATTTTAAATTATGAATTGTATTTCAAAATGTTCACCGATATCAATAGATCGTACTGGATTTCTGCAAAATTAAATTAATGAAGTCTAATAAGTGAAATTTATTATACATTCCGTTATGAAGCCAGCGCCAGGTTTTTTGTGAGGTACGATATCATTAAATGTTATCAAAATTGTCTCGCGGCTTGAATGCATTTACGTTGCCACTGAAAATTGGAAATACCAAAACGCGTGTCACCTTGAAGTGTCGCGAATAATCGAACGCACACCACGGTCGCGATTTTCTCTGTGCAGATACTGCAGATGGGACCAGTTGCTTGAACCGATAATTACAAGTTGAAACGTAAACACGTTGTTATTATAAAATGCGTGTAACCAGAGCTTCGTTAACCGCGAATAATATTTCTCTCTCGGGCTGATAAACGCGCCCGATCAAGTGCATCATTGCTTGCAGATTTAATACGATGAAGACAATTAAAACATTTATCGAACGCTGGTTTTGATAATCGTCAAACAAATGAGCGACGAGTCATTTTATCATCGCGATAATTGAACTACTGTTCCGATTGTTTCGCCGTGGCCAGAAGAATATCGAGCAACCCTGTTGCTCCGTTTAAAACGTTGCTAATTATTATCGATAAAATGTCAACGAATTCAAGGAGCTGTTACATAAGATATCATTTATTTTAGCGTTTAAATATTTGTGCAAAGCTGAGTGAACTAATTATCAGTAAAAAATATTTAATTGACACGGGTTAAAAATTTAACTCCGTTGTAGTTGAAATCGATTTGCTGAGATCTATACTCATCGATAGATATCATAATCTATGTACAGTTTCGATGTCTATAGATAGTATTGGATATTCCAGCATCCATTTGGATATTTCCGCCGTATCGTGAATTAAATAGAACTAGGCACTGAGACAGAGTTATTGGAAGCCCGGGGTTATCTCGAGACGAACGCATGTGCACCCGCTGCACATGCGCCTGATGCGTCGATTGTATTCAGAAGAAGTGCATGATCTATATCGTTGGTTAGTTTATGAACAAGAGGTGATGGTTATCAAACTCAGGGTCGGCTTCGAAGAAGCGATAGAGTGGTCTGTGAACATCTCTTCCTAGAATAGCCTTGCTGTCTTATATGTAGTGCGAAAATATTGCTAATTGTGCAATTGTAAGAAGGAAGTATTTGCTATTCGAAGATTAGATTGAGCAGGCCAGATTGTAAGTGGGTGTTATTATAATGTATAGGGATTGGGTATGAAATAGTTTTGAATTGCAATATAAAAGTGAGCAGGTACTTGAGAGTTATATCTAGAAAAAAGTTTCGGGTGAGATGCATTCTGTGCTAAACACTTTAATTAGTACAACCATCATTTTTACTTGTCGACTGATTCTAAGTAGTACCACCAAATTTCTGTAATAAAGAAATTAGAAACGATCCGAACACAACCCCCTCCTTCTTCCCTCTATTAATTTTTGTATTGCTAAGGATTCTTAAGAATCGTATATTCCAGATTTTATCGGCTTATTAAAACCAATTTTTCGATTCCCATAATTATTAACTGGTGCAATTTAAAAGGGTATTCATTAGTTACATTAGTCTCATTACTTTGTTTCCTGTAGAATTTCTAAACAATCGAACAGGCGTATGAAATTTTCGATTAATTCCACCTCTTGCTGTTACTTGTTGCTGGCGATCACAATGTTGCGTGTAACTGAATTAACTTCACCTCTAAGACGACGCCGACGTCTGCATTAAAATCGCGTGCTGGGGGTAGTATGTGCAGAATCTGCACGCACATCCGTTTCGCATTTCCGGGCTAACGACCGTTTTCCGGTGCACGGGGCGCCTTAACCCCAAGGAAACGTTTAAACGCGTCGAGGAAATTAGTATAAGCGTTCTTGGAGGGAAAAAAAATTGCGCTGCTCCACGCGCCACTTGGGACTTATAACGATGGCTAAACTGGTCACCTAAAAGCTCTAATTGCTACGAACTTTTGCGATAGCGATCGGATGAAGAAGTCTCTAATTTCGATACCATCAGCAATTTTCATGATTGCGTTCGATAAGACACGTCAATTCAGTCGGAAGCGTTTCATTACCGTGGAAGGTCTTGTAAGGTTACATCGACAAATTGTAGGCTTTCTAAATATTCCCACTTTCCCCATATTTTCCTATTCTATAACATGAAGATATCAATCAGGGAAAATAAGAAGTCGTAAATGCTCTAAACACGTTCCTTTATTCTTATCAAATTACTTTTACTAAGTAATAGTAATTGACACGCAAGAATATTTAGTTAATGGTTAATAATATTGTATAATATGCATTGTAATGTTTATTGATGCCTCAGACTGTTCAAATAGTAGGTGCTTTAACTTTTCACTAGTCACTAAATGTAACTATAAATTTCGCTAAAATCATCGTACCATTTTTGAGTCTTCATTATCTCGATCGTTAGGTAAACAAAGTGATGTATTTCTCACAATCGTATCAGTAGTTATTAAAAAATCTACGTCGAATTCAACAATACCATGATTCCAGTGGGTATCTCTCTGCGTTATCGTGGTCAGTTACGGAATCATTGAAAATCCTGCAATAATATCTGGCAAAATGATCTTGCCAAAAGAATGCTCAACATCACCTTGTTGTCTTTCGATCGCCACCCTTATCAACGATCGCCTCGAGTGTTTACAACTTTACACCCACCGTCTCCTCGGTCCCTCCTTATCGACCGATCGCCTTATCTGACTGCGAAATACCTACACTCTGGGGCTCGCGTGCTTCCCAGTCACTTAAGTGATAAATTTTCGCTGTTAACGTCGAGCTGTCTTTAGCGGTTTTGCCTCCGTAGGATCTATTGCTCCTTTAGTTAGCGATTCCGAGGCACTTAGCTTCACCCGTCGTCTACACAGAATACAGGGTGTTTCACAGTCACAGGTACGAATTCACGTGGTGCTTTAGAAAAAAATTCTCAATAAATAGTATAAATACACAAATACTCATTATTCACATCTTCGTCTGTCTCATCTACACCCAGCACTCTTTCACGCCATAAAATTCTATAACTCCTAACTTAATTCACTCTTCAGTTTCTCTTTAACACTGTGAGATTTGTATCCTATCCATGGCTTCCATGTGTTTGCTCGTCGATATTTTTTGAAAACCGTCCAAATTATCATATGCGAGTCACCGAAATTTTTCCCGCAGAAGTGATCGCTCGGAAAGGCCTGACCGATTTCAAGAAGCATTTTTCGCAACCTTTGCGCCACTCAAAGTGTTAAGAAATCGTGTGAAGAGACTCGTTAGAGTCTGGACCACCGTTTCAATTTCTGAAGCACCCAATAAGCTCCTATGTTGCATCCTATGTCAACGACAATATCTCTGCCCGTTTTCTCCCTCGTTCGTTCCTCCACCCGTTGCTTCTGTTTTGATCGCGTCTCTCTTAGCCCCGTCTTCGCCTTGATTTTCCAGCATTTCCCCGTTCGACCTGTATCGCTCTTTCCGCCTCGAATTCCCCTCCGCCGCCGGCGGATCTCTCTCTTTCCCTGACACTCGCTGGTAGGTTCTCTCTTGACTCGGCTGAAGTGGCGGACAATTTGATAATTGGATCTGCGGCAGCACCGTGATTTACGTGCACGAGGGTCCAGCTGACCATTCGAGCGCTACAGGGGGAGGGAGAGGGGGCGACACGATGCATCTACACCCTCGAGTGCCAAAGTGGAGAGACGATCGTTGCTGGAGAGACGCGTCTTCTCCCGCGAATTAACTAAAACTATGTTGCTAGGACGGCTAGACGGTGTTTTATGGTTACACGCAATTCCGATGATAGAGCGAATTACAGGCGGGCACATGTGCCGCGCGATTGTCTGCTGGGATTTTGTCAATGTAACGAGACTGTACTTGTATCTAAAATTTCACTTCTCGAAATTTAGGGGGAAGATTTTAAATTTGGACGATCAAAAGATTGTGGGGGTTTAGGAATTTTTGTGTATAACTGTGCTACTCTCTTTTTCGAATTTCGTTTGAATTGGCTGTTGTAGATTGAGTTGTTTCTCAAAAATTAAAATTGTTCCTTTTAAGCACGCCGCGAGTGTATATTGAAGAAAATGTAAATAGATTTGAATATCCAGGAGATTTTTAGTTTAAAAAGTTTCGCATTTTTCCTCCCAGTTTCGAAGCTTCCCTTCTGTGCGTTAAGAACAGTGTGGGGTGTAATTGGCTAAAACAGAAAACGGGGACGTTTTTGTATAGACGTAGGTACTTTGTTCAGACTTTACTGAAGGATTTATTATGAGATAAATGGATCAGTCGATGTATCATTATATACCTAACAGGTTACCGAAATGTGTACGGGATGACTCACGCAACATCATGATCTTACATTGCTTGCAAAGTATTTATCTGTTCTGCGATAACGTATATCGACCGAAAGTCGCTTATCGAGGGATACATGCAGTATAACACTTGGTATGCTGTCATCTAGCTTTTTCATCAAAATAATAAGGCTACCTTCAATTTTTCAAACACAACACTCAACCCTTCGCTCCTCAATTTTATTCATACAGAACTAATACTGAATCTAAACTTAGAAAACGTCCTACTCTAAAACGAATGCAACAATTCGCGAGTAATATCCGATCACCCTAAACATTTCCCAAACAAAAAGCAACGTCGTGTGTTACCTAAAAAAAAAATGGAGAATTATCTTACTACCACAAAAAATCTTAACTCCCCTTTGAAGGTGTTTTTTTTAACAAACCAGCCATCGTTAAATATCGTGGCTAGTACTGTCCGCAAACATCCCCTACGCGAAATGAGTAAATAATATCAGTAAATAATTGATGGAACGGAAGAGCAGAAATTTGCTCGGCGATATCTCGGACGCAAACAGCCGGCTGACATCGATAATGAGAGGTCGGTTTGCCGCGGTCCACGGAGGAAACAGATATAAAAGAACCCCACGAAAATTGCCAGCGGTTCGATTGCGAGCCTACGGATGAGCGGACTCGCCGTTGAAATCAAATCCGCGCGTCGCAAGATGAAGGCGACGACCCGTAAAATGAAACGACGAGAAGCGCCAGAAAGAACCTCGTAAAGCTTTCCCTCCGGTTGGGGCGAAAGCTTGCCGACACGGTTTCTCCCTTTCTTTCCAGCCTGGCCAAGTTGGCCCGCGCATATACATATACTGCACGTCGTATCGCGTTAACCGTAAAACGACGAGCACGGGAAGAAAAAAAGAACGCCGACCGAGAAAATAAACTCTCCAGCAGTTGTTTCCTCGTTTATTCGGAGCCCCCCCGGCATGGAACTTGGAAATTCGCGAGGGAGATTTTCTTCAAGGAGGGTGGGGTCGACGAATTTTCACGTTCGGTACGATACCCCCGCGCCCGCTCCACCTTCTTTTTAAACGCAGTCGCGGTGTGTCAGACGAAGGGTAATTTAAAAGGAAATTATTTTCCTATGGAATTATTTTAGCTCGCTAACTGGTCGCCGCGTTGATGGAATTTTTTGAATTGCTAATCGTTTAACGGCTTCAGGGATTTTTCGCATCGCTAATTGTTTCGTGTCTTTGAGGAACTTTTAGACATCTACATTGGCTTTGCGTTGTTGAGTAAAGGTGTGCAACGATTTGTATTTCAACGGGTTACATACGTTTAGTCGCGGGGAAAATGAATGATTTCAAGAATTATTTTAAGGATAAGGTGGGCGGGAAGATTTATTTACAATAATTTTTGTATTCAATTATTTACGCCTTTTGAAGTTCTTTAGACCACTGCAGAAAAATGGTCAGCATGATATCTCCTTTATAAATCGATGGATCTAAAAAATAAAATGATATTCTTATAAAATAATGTTGCTATTATCGGCTGACGGGCCTAATTTTGTAATTTCAAAATGTTAAAGAATTTATAACACTTTAAATTTAAATGAATTTTTTCATACTTAACCCTTTAGCGTCCAGTGTGACGTATACGTCACATCAGTTTCAGGCGTATACAAAAAAGATAGAAAATGATTTTGGACACCAAAACGGATCAGTTCTCTAAATGGCTCCAAGATGTAAGCCACTGATGCGTTTACCGCTGTAAATAATGTTTAGATACAGTAATCATGGAAACGTTTCTGACGAATGCATGTTGGACATTTTTTGATAATCTGAAACTTGCTCTTGTTTTCTTTAAAAAGTAGAGAGTAACTGCTTTTATGTTCGGGGACTTTTAGGTGCCCTTTATTATCTGTATTATAGAATGTGAAAATAGTCTGAAGAAATGACATGTAATTAGATTGAACTTCCATTGTTAAATAATGGTGTGCCAGCAGATTCATCTTCTCTTAAACAGAGTCAGTATTTCAGTGGCAGATAAAAACGGGGGTGTCGTTCTTCCTTTAAATAAATAAAAGTACCGAATGGAAGTTCGTTATCGAATAACAGATCCTACAGAATAAATCGATCTTCGAGCTTTTCAGCTGATATGAGCGGCAAATGACGCGCACCGAGGTATTTAAAACGGTAAAGGAAAAGTGGCGATCCGTTCAATCGCATCTTTCGTAATCCCCGGCCGATTCGAACATCGTTATTTAATATTCCCGGCGGTATTAAATATTATTAATCGGGCCCGTATAATAAATTAATAACGCATGATGCGTGATTAAACCGAGCTGGTTAATTGATTACCGTCGGCGGGCAAGTAAAAAATGACGACCGACACGGCGTGGCAATAAACAGTAATTTACTTTGCTGCACAACTCCCATCAGGATCAAGAGTAAATTGCGCGAATTCCACGTCGTTAAGGATTAAAAGTATGAAAATCAATCGTTGCGCGCACACAACGCCGGCAAAATAAATTCGACGGCCTGCTAATTTATTAATTAGCCCATCGAATTTCAATCCAGCCGGCTCTCTTTGCAAGCCACGTAACCATCTACTCCGCCCGTAGGTACCTAATTACCACGTAATAACAATGTCAACCGCGAATACGACGATAATACCGCCGCTGTCTTTTACCGTCGTTATTTCGTTTAAGCAGCCCGTCGAATCCGTCGGCTCGTGTTATCGGGCCACTTGGAACGAACGAAACTGTGAACCGAAGAGGAACCAGTTGGAGGGCAGGCGGTGAAAAGCGTACGCGAGGCAGGTTTTATCTGTTGCATAAGAGGATTTCTCGACTGTAAAAAGCTGGGATCGAGAGCACAACGTGGCTTTATTCTTGCAGTCTCTTGCGGTTACGCGGCTCCCGTGCATAAATCTTTCCTCTCGCGACAGAGACGGGGGTGGGTGTTAAGAAAAGAAGGAACACCGCCGTCTCCTTCCGTGTATTTACAGCGCATTCCACGGTGATGGTCGTCGCGAGGAAAAAGCGCAGTCGGGGGCGCGAGGGAGAGCTGGCACGGGACGGGAGAGAAAAACGAAAACGGGGCGCGTGGGATAAAGTTCCCAGGCAGAAAGACGTTTTACACTTTCCCGTTGTCGTTACATCGCTTTCGAGGCGTTTTAAACATTATACGTTCGCGCGCACCTTCGCGTTCTCCCCCGTCTTTTCTCGCCTCGCGCGAGGACCAGCTTTTTTCCCTTAATTTCTGCCGAGACTTATTCCACCACCCGTGCAACGTAATACGAGAGATTACGTTTAACTTCGTCAGCAGGCCGGACTGTCCTTATTATACCCGCAATTTCTTTGAGCCCCCTGAGGAAGGCATTTATGTCGTACGTGCGAGCACGCGTGTTACATACGGGTACATACCTGCTGGTTAAGGATGCTAATTAACTTCGATATATAACATTAAATAGGAATTGTTTTTTTAATGCTCGGTTCGGTGGTAAGTAATTACTCTGTACTTATTTAATCTTCCGCGGTCAGGCATGGGGTTCACTGCACTCCAGTAGCATTTTCGTATTTTTGAATCTTTGTACTTTTGGGTGATAATTGCACAATTGTAATACTCATATAATCATGCGCTAACAATTTTTTTTGTGGAAATGTAAATTTTGATATTATGACATTCGTAGTTGAAGAAGAGCGATTTTCCACGGTTGTGAAAAAAGCGATATTTTTATTTTTTTTCGCGATAAATCCTCTTTGATAGTCGTATAGGCCCGACATTTGAACACGAAAACTGCTCTTAAGCTGCGATACACCCCGTGTGACCACGAAGGGCAGCTGGTTGGAGGTTGCGTAAAATACACTTTTTGCTTTTTTAGTGTTGAAGATCTTCGGTTTAGTTCGCGGCGTCTGTACAGATGCCGAAGTCTTCGGGTATAAATGTGAATGTAATTTTTTACGTTGGAGCATGAATCACGGTGTTTCGGAAATACCGACTTTTAATGGTTTCGAAAATGGAACAGTGCGGTAGTGAGGTAAATTGTTGAATTTTATCCAACCGCGGCGGAATACTGCTGCTCGTGAACAGAGAAGAAATAAAATGCGGGAAGACAGAGTTTCGGAGTTAAAACGTTATGTCCTTTGGTGGGATCTCTCGTGATGGGGTGCACGGTGATAACCTTTAACCGCGATAAAAGGAATCGACCTTACAGTGAAACAACTGCTAGAAATGGCAGAGCGAAGTCGTAGACGAGCTATACAACTTCTCGAGCAATCTCGATTTTACTGTCTTACTTAAGTGGCGCATCGGAACCTCCCCTGGAATAGCTACTGAAACAACCGTAACGGAGCACAGCTTTCAGCGACTGACTTTCCACGGTGTGATCGATTTCATTTACATAGTTACACACTGTCGAAAGTCAGTGGCCCAGGAACTGCCCACCCAGCCCCACAGAGAGGGAAAATTCCGGAAATCATGCGCCCGATAATAATGAGTTACAGCTTACGGCTAAACAGGCTGTCTCCGAAATATCGATGCATCGCACAGCGCGTCCAAAAGGTGAATCGGGACGCTTGGCCAATATCACCGAACCCCGCGACCGCCGGAGTCGACTGCACAGAGGGTTGCTCCAGATCACTTGTCACCCTCCAACGCACGGTCCCAAGTGTACGCTGGGTACAGGCGGCAGACCCAACGTCTGCCAGGCAGCCTTATAAATTATAGGACTGTTTTCCTTCGGATCCTTTGCTTTTCACAATCAACCTGGATTTACTGAATATAGCTCTCGGTTTGATTACTACGTTGATGCATACTTTCTTATAGGGGAGACCGGGGCTAGTTGATACAGAGGCAGGTTGATACAGACGAATTATCTCGACACCGTATATATGTAGCTTCATTTCAATGGGATATGTGAAAAATGTTGATAAATTCTTTCCTACGATCCAGCGTACGTGGGTGTACCTTGACGTTAGCAATCGTTTTTTAACTGTTTTCGTTTATATAAAGAAAAAGTAAATAATTGTGTTCACTTTCCAATCCGTCTTGAGACGATATAAAGAATTTTATAACCCGAAGTAATTTGGCATCATATTGAGTCTTTTGAAGGTAAGGTAATTACGTTTTGTAATTATGTTTATATGCTCTACATTTTTTTATGGACATGTTTATACATAATGACTTCCTGTGGGGTAAGTTGATACGGTTTCTCTGAGGCATGTTGATACAGTATATTAATTTTCCCCGACTACTTTTAACTGAATTTTTCCTTTATATTTCTTGGAAAATGGTTTGAAATTATATCAAAAAGACAAATCGTGGCGAAATATCGTAGGATGTTTTGGAAAAAGCGTGTGCCGAAATAGAAAAAGACTCGATATTATTAAGGCCATGCACAAAAATATACAATCATGACACAATGAGTTTATTAAGATATAGTAACAAAAAGAAGAAGACACCTCATGTTAAAGTGTGATATTCCAGACATAAAAAAAATGATAATAAAAATGATTTTCTAGATATGTTTGTTTCAAAATCTGTTTGATCTTTGAACTTTTGACTGTTGGAAAGGTATTTAGATTGAAATTATATTTTTCAAATTTATTAGTTACGCATTAAACAGATATTTTAAAGATGTATCAACTTGCCCCGCAGTGGGGTAAATTGATACACTTTGCCTTCGTCCAAATAACATTTTTTCATTCATTTTGTATGTACTTTCTCAAGTTTTCGCTTACTATATATTAAAGAGGAAGGACCAAAGTATATTTTAGCATATTTGTTATTAAGTAATTGATTCAAACAAAAATGAAAAACAATGGAAACTGAAAAACGTATCAACTTGCCCCGGTCTCCCCTACTTTCTAGCTTCAGAAATTCAATCAATTTCCTACTTACAATTAACCAAATAATTAAACTTTCCAGTAAGGGACATTATCCAACTATCCGAACCACCAGTCTTTTATCCTCGAAATAATTTATGAGATAGGCCAGGGTTAGCTATGTTTTTATACCTGCTCCTTAGATCTTCCCACTTCCTACTCGATTAATATTAAGTCACATAACAAACTATCACCTAATTGGTCCACTAAAATTACCTCACTTCTACTCGCTGCGATCGGAACTTCAGCTCAATCCTTTCTTCCCGGCTTCAGTCTTGATCCACGCGGACACATTCTCATTCGTCCTTCCTGCACTAATTCCAGATTTCATTCGCCACTTGTCTAGACCTAGTTGACCACACTCCTTCATCGGTGACTCTGAATCGCCAATAAGAAGTATCCCGCGTGTGACGTTTAACTCTTTCACCCATCTCCGCGCGGACAGGCTCGTCCGTCGCGCTCGCAAACCGGTTCCACCGGCTCGTCTGTTTTTTTTTGCTCGCATCTAAGATATCGTTTGTCCTTTTCATAGATCTAGTTGTTCGCACTTTTTTTCTTCGGCCCCTCGGGCGACGGTAAAAAAAAGAGGTGCCTCGAGCGACGAGCTTCACCTCTGACCTCGGCTGTCTCTTTTCTTCGTCGGCGCACGGGAAGGTTCGTCTGTCTTTCTTACACACACGCGCTAACACGGTCGTCTTCTACGCACTCCTCCCAAGACCTTGTCCCCCTTTTATCTCGACCCAGTTGTTTACACTTTTTTGCTAGTCTCGCTTCACCGAGCACAGATGTGAAACCTGATCGCCCCGGCTTACCCCTTTCTTTATTACCGCGCTTCCTACATCGTCTTTCTTCGTCGCGCGTGTGTGAAATATCGTCTCGTCCTCCTTGGACGCGTCGGCTACCTCGTTCGTGTTTTTTGCACGTGTCTAGGAATTCCTCGTCTTCTTCACGCAGCTACTTGTTCGCACCTTTTTTCTGTCGACCTTTCGGGCGCCGATAAATAGAAGTCGCCGCGCCCGCTGACCGGTTTTTTTTTAACGATATGCGTACAACATCGTGAGCATGTTTTACATGCTTGTAAAATTTTTTCTGCTGTTTTTTTCTGGCGCTAGTTGTTCACACTTTTTTTCCTTCGAGCCCTCGAGCACCGATAAAAGGAGAAGCCGCCGCGCCGCGCGCCAGCTCGCCCTGCTGTTTCTTCTTTGCCGCGTAAACGGTGAATACGTTTTCTTGGGAGTGAAGTCTAAGCGATTCATGGTTTTTTCTGTTTGAAGTGCGTGTTTAATTATTAATATTTGGGAAATATGTATTTGTTTATTTGCGACTAATTTCTGTTTGTATCCCTTCTCGCGGAAAGAAGTATTTTGCAGAGGCAAAAATAGAGGTTTGCGTGCATATTAGGGAGATTATTATTATGTTCAGCGTTGTATGAATATTCATAAGCTTCTGAAAAAAATGTAGCATTGAGCAATCCAGCCATCACAGTTGCACTGTGTGGCGCCTGCTGGGATGCACGGTGGTAACAGTGTCGTCGCGAACGTGCTAAGGGATGCAACAGCCCCTCGAATATTGGAAATACGGAAATAAAGCTATCCATATTTTAAAACGATCGGCAAGAAAGGTAACGGGGTTTAATTAATCGGATGTATATAACGTGATTTGATCTGTTTGCCCCAACCTCTGTTCGACGCTTTTTATATTAATAATAGACTAAATTATATATTTCTGGAATGAAAATTGATTATATCGATGGAGATATTTTACACCTGAAATTCGAGACTTTACTTACTACTATATTTCAAAAATAAAGAGAACCTACTCCGAAAATTTGTGTAAAGTCATTGCGAAAATTTGTTGGCTAATATTCTACTACCTTTTCAGAAAATATGTATCTATAATTTAATATGATCCTCTACGTGCAAACAACTATTAAAATTTTAAGTATATACACGGTAAGGTGTACGTGAGGGTTTCACACTACCATTTTCAAAGTTATACAAATTTTCAATCCTTTTGCGTATCCATTTCCCGGGTTCGTAAACACCACTACCAACTTTGTTCATATTTTTAAGGTGATTCCATTTTATTAGCTAAAATCATTTAACCCTCTTTCCCGAAATCCACAATATGCATCAGACATACAAACCTAAACCCACCTCGCTGCTTCTTTCAATCATGTCCTCAACCAAAATTCGTTCACGACATTTGTGTACAGCCCTATCGAAACGAAAGCCATCGAACGGAGTAGGGTCATTGGTGGACACGAATTTCGGCGGCACCGAAGGTCTAGATAAGAGCTTTCGGTGTAAAGAGATGACCCTTAATTTCCTCGAGATAGGGGGAAAGGGGGGCATGCACCTAAATAGTCCACGAGTAAACGTGGACATTTTTTAAGTCTGCCAGGCGAGTGAGTTGGCCTTTTAAAGGCTTTTCTTCCAGCTGTTTAGGCTATTAGAATGTCGGGGGAGGGAGGCAGAAGGACACGAGTGTCCTCGAAAAGGGTGGCCATTCCATTTCTGGCCATTTCCTAGCAATTTCCTGACGCTGTTTTTCACGTGAACTTTTGAACCGGCCCCCCCTACTCTGGCCACCTTTTCACTGTAAAATACATCCGCTAAGTAGCCACGGCAAGACTGGCCGATTATAAATGGCCACCCGCGACTACTGGGGTTTTGTGTCCAGATGCGTCCTGTATATTTAATGCGACCTGGACAACGGCCCCGTCGCCCCGTGACGGGCTGACCAAACGAAAGTGAGCCTTTCCGAAAGTTAACGAGCTGTCACGAGCGGCGCGGCGGAGTTTTCTACGTCGTAGACTTCCGACTGGTACCTTTCGGGCGGCCGCCATTATCAACCGAATCAAAGACTAATGCCCCTGTAATTAGGGATATCTAATAAATAATTCATAGTTTCATCGTCCACGTTGTGCGAGCCCGGGAGTAACTTGAATATTGCTTATTATTGGTGGCGGAGGGTTTGATAGCGTTTGCAACGATTTTATATTGTGGTTTCAGGTATTCGTTGGTAGGGCAGGCAAGGGGCCATTTTTAACGTATTCTAATTATACGTGCATAAATCTTGAAAATGATTCTTTGTCTGATCTAAGTAGTTTGGTATATAAAAGCGGGTTTGTCGTTGTTATTGTTCTATAAATGTCGATAAGAGATGCGACGCGAATTCGTACCCTTTCTGACAGAATACCAGATGCTCGGAGAAAATAAATATCTAATTGCCGTTTCGTGTCGTTTTAAGAACACTTTGTATTGGTTGGAATGGTGCCGTGTGGTATCAATATTAAATTTCTGCGACGTATTGGTATCTAAACGTGGCAATATCTTAACTGAATGCGATATTTAAACATTTAGTGCTTCTGCCTCTGTAAATAATTCGAAGATATTAAATATTCAGCGTCTTGTTTAATTCTGCCGGTGGGTCTGTAAGTACTTTGCAATCCAGCCTTTAATTCATCCTTCGGCCACGAGACTCTCTAATTATATTCGTCGTTGTATCGCTGATACATATCTCTGTGCCACTCATAGTAAATTCACTTCCTCGTAGCATTCAGGGGCTCGCGTCAGTCGGTCCTTCGACACGCGATTCGTGATGAAAGTTATTCCGAGCGCGGCTGAAATATTCATCCGATTTCCTAGCATCCCCGATGAGATCGGAAAGAACAGCAACTCGTGCTACAAAAACGCCAGTTTAAATCTTGACGGTGTCATCGTTCCGCTGCAAAAAGGCGGTGGTGCAGCTGTATAGGTTCTTGTTAAATATGCCACCATAAAGGGAAAGATCGCAAACTGGCACGACAGTGATACACGAAAATGCATGCAGAGTTATCTGGGATCAGGACTCGTAATGCTGCAGTTTATGGCAAGTAGCATAAAAAAAAAAGAAACAGCACGTAGGTTGCCACGACGATGTAACATAATCGTGGACACTGAAAATTGGCCAACTGGTACCTATTGTGGAATGAGAATAGTTTCGGTTTGGAGTACGACGATGCAGCAGTTCATTCATCGAATAAGTAGACCGCTTTTCCATTGATTTTATTCGGCGGTTCGATAATAATTTTCACTTAATAATACGTTTAATTATGAAGTAGAAGTTAATGGCCGCTGATCGATTCAATTAGCATACATTATAACAATTGAATCACACTTGACGGTAAATAAATAAATCGTAATTCGAATTTAAATTCGATAAATGCGTCTCTTGCCACTTCAGCTCGCTGGTAATCGCCGTTCGTCATTTTTGGAATTTATCATTTTCATGTTATGTTTCCTTCGAGTGTATTGGCTTTTTTGGAGATGTGGTGTTTGTTAAAGGTTGCGCTCATTCAAACTCGAATGATTTCCTGTTGGACATTTCTAACAGTATTATTCATTTCTTCATCGTTTTTTTTATTAATTCCTTAAGTGGGCGATTAGTTAGTTGGACTATTATCTTTCGTTTAATTTAAAGGAAAAAAATATGTGCAGGGTATAATTTCTTTCCTCGCATTTCGTACGGAATTAATATGGTTCTTAATACTTCTCTCGATAGAATTACTTCTTTTTTTACCTATATTGTGACTAAAAACGGAAATCTACATGTATATTGCAGGGCTCCCGAAGATAAACGAAATTCAGTGTTTGCTAGTGCACTCGTTACTAAGTCTATTTAGTAGACTAGTATTATTGATTTAATCCATTTTCCCAGGTAACCAATATCGGATTAATCGGTTAGTAACCGAACGTGTAGTGTTGGTGTGCACGATTATGGTTACTGTTCACCCAATACACGTGTATTATCAATTACCAAATAATGGGCAGTAACTCGTTAAAACCACGTTGTATAAAAAAGATCAACTAAATAGCATACCTAAAGCAAAGGGCCGTTTTAGGCTCGTTTAGGGATGCTTAACAAGCATTATTCTCAGTTCTTATTCTTTTACATTATTTATCTAGTTTTATCACATCGTTCTAGAACAACAGATTTTCTAGTAGACATCTACGTCTCCAAGACAACTAATAATACGTAATGTTTATACGCATGTAATATCACAGTGCCCATAGTGCCCGAATCAAAGGGTATTAACGGTACTGATCGCATTTGTTCAAATAGGATCGACTCGATCTAAAATATGACTGGATCAACTAGTCACATCAACTCAGTCCATTTTAAGGTGGATTTTCCTGTCCGCAACTGGACGCAGCATCAAAAATTTGGAATTCAATTTTCTTGAAAATCAAGCGCAATATAAAAAAAAGTTATTGTTTCATTTAAAAAAAATTTTGATATTGCGCTTCATTTTCGAGAAAATCGACTTTGAAATTCTTGGCGTTGCGTCCAGTCGCGTAAAGGAATAAAGAAAAACCTACCATTACTCGCCACTATCAAATGATATCGCAGCGTTGACTGTAATATCGAAAGTGTTTCTAAAGAATTGTTAACAAATCGGTCGATGTGGTCCCATAAGTCTGTGAAGTAAAATTAACGATTACTATCGCAGAAATGGCCAAAAGATCTGCCGCGACGCTGATTCCCGCGAATTTCGCGGACAACACTTTGACCGTGCTTTAAGCAGGCTGCTGGTGCCACCTTGCGTCCCCGGAGCGCACCAACGGCCCTGGGCGCATGTGCGTTGCGCAGAAAAAAATCGGAAGTAGAGAAGGTCGGTAACGAGGATTCCTAGCGGGGATCGATAGCGTAAAGAAACGCCGAGCATCTGCGAAATTCGCGTTGCACGTGCGTGGGAAAAACGCGATAAAGTCGGAAGAAGCCTAGAAAAATGAAAAAAAAAGAAACATAGTGAAAAATGTGAAAAATTCGCCGTTCCGAACGGCTCTGTTTTTTCCGAAGATTTTTTTTAGGCACGCCCGCGGGCTGATTCCTTCCGTGACGCTTTGCTCGACGGGTTGCGGTACACTGGGGGCCTGCCGACTGCATCTTTTTATGCAACGCTGCATTCTGAAATAGTGTGTTATTTCCAAACGTAGATGAAGTTCAAGAGTATGAAATTGTTATTGTACGATCATGTGGAATATCGTGCATTATTGAAGATTATGGCAGCTTTTTACAGCTTATCACTTTTATATACTTACTCTCATATATTTACAAAAAATTAATTACACATTTTTTACTTATTTTCGAACAAGCAATGCTCTCCTGTGTTGCCACTGTGGCATTAAATATGTACTAATTTTACTGTACTAATTTCTTACCAATCCGTAAATACGAGTTCATAAATCTTTCACGAGTAGTCGAGTGTTACTTTGCAAGGAAAAATGGTAGGATCTGAAATAAAGATGATTTACAACGAACCTTACATTTTTAAAAGCTGTCCCACTCCAGCATTTTCAAGAATCCAGAGTCAGTGTATAGATGCGTTCAGAAAGATTCTCACTGTGCCTCTACTAGTAGACTCTGCAAATAAGGTCATGCGTTGGAACAAGCTCGACGTATCCCAGAATACACACTGCTAAATGATCTACAAACAACGGTATCGTCAAAGGTGATTCTCTCATCCCCCAGATCAGCCCCCAAGCGCAGAATCGGTGGTACTAAATTTGAGACGGTATAACCGCGGGAAATATTAGCGACGAGCGATAACGATTTTCTGCTTTTTGCCGGGAGTAATAGACAGGCGGCTGGCTTGTTCCGAGCGATATAGGAAATACGTATGAAAACCCGTTACAATACAATACAATGATCCGTCTATTATCTAAATACCGTGACAAAGAGCCTGTCAGCGTAATCAACGCCAGAATTTTCAGGGCGTTAGCGATACTCGAATCCAACCAGGCTCGCGTTATGCGCGCGCTGGCCGCGGGCAGTGATCGGTATGATTTCGCCTAACAGCGTACAACGGTAACCCCGTTCGATTCTAATATCGATTATTCCAAAATCAACGACCTGTGCACTCGACGATCTCCTCTTCCTCCTCGTTCTTGTGCTCGATATCTTCGGCTGAGGCCCCTCGATTGCTTCCATCGGTTGCCCCCCTCCGTTTCCCGATCGTCGGCTCATAAAATTTGACTTCGCCCGCGTTGAATTACACGAGCAGACCCTCGCCTCTGTGTGCATGTCGCGGAAAAACCGGGGAAAACGGCGATAAGAGGGAGAAACGGCGGAACAGCGCTAGGAGAAGGCGCGCGGGAGGGGACAGAGATGGAAAAATAGCCGTGTAAAGTGCAGGCTGAACGCGAGTGACCGTTGGTCGAGTGCGGAGCAACTGATAGGGTCCAGTCTTTCTCGTTTATCCAATCGATCGAGCTGAAAATTTCCAACCCTTAATTAAGATCGCGAGGGCACTTGAGTTTTCAATTAAAAGGGAACTGGCGGTTCCCCCGCTCTCTCCCTCTCACTCTTTCTGACTCTTCCTCGCCGTGCCGATTCTTCCCTTGTTGTCGACGTTGTCGTCCTTTCGTTCTCTCGCTCTGCTAGACTTTCCCACGTGCCCTCGTATCTATCTATCGTCTCCTCTCTTCCTATTCCCCTTCGATTTCCCTTCGATCATGCAAACCCTTCTATCCCCTCTCCCCCGTTTCATCTGGCGACAATATTAAACACAATTTCGCGCATCCTCTGCAGGCCACTTGTTTCGAACGGATACATCAGCTCGTCTCACCTACGGCTTCCCCGTTACGTCCCTTTCGATCGGTGACTCGCGTCGATATCGAAAAATATCCTCGGCAGGCTGTCAGAAGTGGAGGGCTCGCGGGACGATCGGTAATATTCTATTGCGATGGAGCCCCCCAGTCGAGGTCGCGACTCTTTCATTGGCTTGAACGACAGCAACCGCCCGCGAAAATTGAAATTCCTGCCCGCCACTTTTGCCCGTCGCTGCTTTCCACTTCACCCCGTTTCCGAATTCTCCAACGACGCCACGGTCTCTCGCGTCCAAATTTCGCTCGACGACCAACCCGGCCCCACTCCTCTCTCCACGCTGGTCGTGTTTCCAATCTGCCCGTCGTGATTGCTGGAAATCCGGCTGATATTTAGGAAATATTGGCTATGGGAACCGGGGACACCGCGGCCTGGTTTCCTTTCACACAATCGGGAAAGGATTTAATAAAGAGCATTTAAGTAAAGCGTGACGGAGGCCTCTCACGCGTTCATACCTTCAGAAGGGTTCTGAATCTTCTCCGTTTAATTTCAGGTTTGGTTGGTGGTATTGCAGACTTGTGGGTGTAAGTAGTGTTGTGGATAAGGACACTGTGAGTATCGAAATACCAAGAGGGTGTACGAAGGCGTTCGAACCGAAGCCTTTCCCATTCACTCCTTTCCATTCTGAGATACACTGTCTCTTACACTTTTATTAATAATAGCAGTCGATTTATTAAATCCTCTGAATAAAAGACAGCGCCTCCACACTCCTCACCCTCAACACCCCACTGCGCCATCTAAAGAGGGTGAACCCTTCAAGCTCCCACAGCCATTCTACGTTTCTTCCATCCCCAAGTACATCTACATCGTCAGACACGAGAAATCGAATCGCACCGCCCCGTCACTTATTTCAGTCAAGCTAGACGCAGAAAAATCACCCAATCTCCCCACGTCGCTCCCCAAGCGTGGCCCCCAGCTAGGTACCTATATACGTCCTGGCGCCTAAAAAGCGCATAATTTAAAAAACCTCGATCGACGTAACGGTGGTGGCGAGCCTGTGAGGGCAAAAAAAGGGCAGAACCGTCGCGTTATCAGGTGGACGGCCGCGACGAAGGTAGCCGAGAGGGCGGACAGAGAGGGATGACGCGTAATCGCGGAAGAGGAGGCGCGGGTGGTATTTTTGGCGAACTGCGTGGCGAGCTCCGCGCGGCGGTATCGGCACGGGCTGCGGCCGGTAACCCTCGCGCAATGCCAATTTTTGCACCCGTACGAGCGACGGGGAGAGAGAGCGAGAGAGAGAGAGGGGGGAGAGAGCGATTGGAGGAGAAAGAGAGAACGATATCTCGTGCCACGTTGGATCCCACCCACGCACACGCACGCAAACACAACCGCCCGATAATACTGCACGATGACCATGGGACACGGGGCTGATTGGGGTGTGCAGGCTAGCTATGCAGTTTAATTTATGTTGCATCACCAGCCAGTCGTAGCCGCATCAACTTCTACAGCGTCGATCGCCGCAGCTTTATCCGCGACTTTCGCGCCGCTGTTTCGAATCTTTGGCCCCTGCCACCTTCGCGAGCTGGCCGAGGAGAGGGCCGTTTCGCGCGCGTGTCCCTCTGTGCGATAGGCTGTGTGTGTGTGCATGAATTACACAGCGAGCTGTGGCTGTGCACGGAGCAGCGATGAGGATGTACGTCGGGCCCGCAGGTTCGTAGTCGGCCATATTTGTTAAGCGCGTCTGCGAGACGGATAATCGATCTTGCGGTTGATCTGAATTGCAGGCGGATAGGTGACGTTTATTGGTTTACCGTAACGCCGATCGACGGTATAGTTGAAGGTCTCGCATGGTTGCCCGGCGCGGTTTCATATTCCTGTTATTGGAGTCTTCTTGGGGCCTTTTCAGCTGTAGCAGTTGTGCGGCTTGTGGTTGGCTGCTGGGACATGTTCGCAAGTTTCACGTGGTGTTTCAAAATGGAGATGTTCCTGCAGAGTGAACGTCGGTTAGATATTAAATGCTCGTCATTAAGAACTTTTAAAATCACTAAGGTTTAGGGTCCAATAGGCTCCTCATCTCAATTTTCAGGGTTGCTCTCGTTCTTTCATGATAGACTTTGGTAGGTAGGAAAAATGTGTTGAATAGTTTTGTAAGTACTATTTTAACGGGAATGGGTCTTGTTTGAAGTAGAATTAGGATGGTATCCTGGACGAAATTTTCTGAGGTAAGGTGATGATAGCTGAGAATGAATGTTTATAGGAGATATTACATAATATAGATATTTGAATACTTTATTCAGATTTGTTTCTTATGTTTAATCTGAAATATCGAACGCTGGAGAATCTGTGCTCTGTTTGACTGACAATTTTTGAAATTTCTGTACAGCAAGTATTTTGAAGGTACTGTACAGAAACTTTGCATCGAGTGTTGAAGATTGATAATATAAAGATACGTATTTTGATATGTTTGATATTTTTAGCATTTGTAAATACTCGTAGCTACCATTCTCTTTTAACCTTATTTAAACTTTTCTTGTTTTAATGACACTGTCTATCTTCATAGGTTGCATTTCGCCCGGGTAAAGCGTTGTAAACACGGCGATTGATGAGATGATGGATAGTCAATTCAAAGTCATGATCAGTGAGGGGTGACAAACGCAATTCTAAGTGATTGAACTGCTATAAATCGAGGTCCATAATGAGTTAATCTACTTAGCCACGTCTTTTGTCAATTACTATTTTCCAGTAGTCAAATGGAAGGTGGTCATCGGTCATAAGCATTTCCTTTTAAAAACTGTGACTTTAGCTACTAAATAAGGATTTATCATCTTCGCTAAAAATTCAAATCGACATAGCACATCAATTTTAAATGTATTCGTCCTGTAAATTTAAAACACAACTCAGCAAACACTAATATATATTCAACACTCCATAATCCTTTAGCACTTTCAAAATCACCTTTTAGGCAGCCCAACGAATAGCAATCGCCCTGAAAAAAAATCGACACAGAGTCGAAAATATTCTTCCGTCGTTGAAATCTACAGGACTCTAATTAGCAAAGCCACCCACGAATGGTGCCGTCGGAGAATCCTCTGGCAGACTTCAGAACTCTCCCCCACGATTCCCCAAAGACTGCGGTAAAATGGGCCCCGGTAAGAATCCGCGCGCGAACGCCGAAAGGTGGAATTCCTCCGCGTCCTAATTAAAATCCATCGACGTACGCTAATTAATAGCGCCGACTGAATGGGCGGCGCGAACTTTTTCACGCTCGCGACCCCTTTCCTAGCAGCGCGCAAGCCCAAAGCCTCTCCCTTCATGTCAAATATACTCGCAGAAACAAAAAGCCTCTTACTGGCTATCGCCACGTGAATGCGGCCAAAGATCAAACGAGCTGATAAATAAAGGAGCGTCGAACTCGAGGCGCAGGCCAGGCAGCCGGCGCGGAAACGGAATCCAGGAACCACCAGGAAAAGCTAATTAACGCCGATCGAGGCCTCGCCGCTTGATAAATGAACGGTCAATATTTGAATTCAGGACATCCTCCGCCGCCCTCCGCCTCCACGCTCTTTTTCTGCACTCCATTCTTTATGCCCGAGTTCTTTGGACGCCGCCGTCTCGGCAGCGCGGAGCTCGCATTGGCTCAGTCAAATATCTCCACGGTATTTGCAGAAGCAACCTCGGCTTCGAGATAGCCGAGATGATTAATGGTTCTTCTTCAAGGTTTATTAACGACCTGTCCGCGTCGACCACACCCCGAGGCCGCGATGACCACTTTTCCAAAATTTCACGCGGGTCCATGCATCCTCGGCAATGAGGGGCTGCAATGGATCTCTTCGACGAATAGTCGAATTTGCTTCACCCTTCGTCCAGATGTTATTTCTACCAGTCGAAATAAAGTTTGGAGAATTCTTGTGCCGCGTTCTATCTCTTCAAAATTGTCACGCGTTTTATTTTGAAGAATTTATGTTACTGGGCAAAGTGTGGTTAATTAAGGCGCAAAATTTCGAATTCATATTTTTAGTAGTTTCTACGTTACAAAATTTCAAATATGTCCACATTGCATTACCCAGTTAAGGCCACTAAGGGTCCTCGAGCTTTTTATGATTCAATAACGTCCTCAACTCTTCACCACTAATATGGACCTTGGACATTTTTTTCCAATCGCGATATCAAGTATCTAAAAGTGTTTAAAAGTATGGGCTTCCCCTCGCTTGTGAGGGAACTGAAAATAGTGGCAGAGTTAAGAAGTTGGTGGGTTCGATAGGCTCGAATAATGAGCGCGGTAATATTAAATACTTTAGGCACATTGTATGATCGAGTTTCAGTTCGAAACTGAAATGAAGGGATGTGAAAGAAATTGGCGAAAAACGAATTTGGAGCGGGTGAAGCATTTGAAAATTTCATTACTGCCAGTTGCCTGAAACTGCATCAAGTGTCGGAAAGTTTTGGGCGCTTCAAAATTAATCGAGTTACTCGAAATTAGCCGTAATGGACCCTCGTAATCCATCGGATTTTGCGCAGCTGAGAAGTCACCCACCGAAATTTCCAACAGATCCGAATTCTAAGTAGTTTCATTAATTTTTAATATCGAGACCTTTTGGCTATTCGATATGATACCGCGTAATTTTGTTTTTCGGGCTGCGCGATGTTTGTAATGGATTCTGCGTTGGCAGTTACACATGCAGTACGTGCAAATAGAGTGTTTAAAATGGTCAGATCAATTCCAATTATTATATTAATATCATCTAATAAGAGAAACATCGCCCCATCTTCTACACCTTCAAAAAAAGGATTTATAAGTATAGTCTTCAAGGTAGAAGTGAAAATGTTTTTTCATTAAATCCACATCGTACATTTAATCTGCGGTGCTCATTTAATTTTTCAAATCTATACGACACTCTTAAATCGTATCTGCATCGATCCGTCTTGCTTCTCATCGTCTGCGTTACGGTGACTTTGACGTATCGTCTTATTTGCTAAGTAGATAAATCTGTATAAGTCGGACAGACTGTCTTCGTTCCTCCGATGGAAGTTGACTCACGCGTTTTAGACCACAGAGCGGCATGCAAATACGTGGTAACACGATACGATAATAGACATACGGTCAATTAAGATGGCCGCCATAAGAACCAATTAAACGTAAGTGGCTGACCTGGCTCCTGTTACGTATTTACGATCTAAAATTATGCCTTTCTGTCCTTCTATCTTCTATTATTTGCCACGTGACTCCCTTGGATGGCCCTTCTAATGGCCAAAGTTCATCTGGACACCTGGTCCCTGCATGTGCACGCTTATGCAGAATCGTACTGTTGTCGAAGACTTCTCATTGGACAAGTGATTTCGATATAGGCAGATAGTATTAACAAAATGAATTGACGAAAAATTGAAGGACACTTTGGTCAGCAATGGCAACTTGAAATGAATGGTATCGAGAGCTTAGAAATTTTGTGAAAACGTGGATACAGAAATGATCATTTCAAGAACAAAGGCGTGATTAAACAAATTTTGTCCCACTTAATTCGAAGCACCTTGTGTGAATGCAGAAAACGATAGCCAGTCGTCAATAGTTATTTTCCCATTTATTAACAATTAATTAACAATTTTTTAAGACCCGAGAACTAATCCTAAAACAGGAAATCTGTGATCGGGAAACTTGTTCTTGAAACTGAATGGTACACTCGATGGCGGGACAATGTTAATCATATGAAAAAGGGGATTGCACATTATTTGTGGCGTTTCCGAGATAAACGATTCGAACAATGCCGATACATTTTAATCTCAATCCATTCGATTATGCAGTCAATTAATTACTTAATACCCCCACTTCTGACGGCTACACGATCCCCGCGTTATCGAAGATATTACACCCGATACCTCTCTTAAAATTGTTTTCGATGATCGTTTAAAATTTCGCTTATTCCCTCCCCCCCCTCCCCCTGTCCCGCGGCCCTGGGCACGGTGGCCACTGTAAATATGATGCGTATCCTCATCATCAATCGGCGGCCTTGGCAATTAATCACCGTGTTAATCGAAACGTTTGCTTAATAAGTACGCCACGGGAAAAACAGGTACGCCCGATTCATTTAGCAATTATTTTATGCGATGCGGGCGTAAATTCAGTGAAATGTGTCATGAAACAAGTACACGCTGCTCTCGCCGCTCGTGTGCCGCTAACAAAGTGGAAAATTCCGGAACGAGTGGTGGCCCGCCAGTAATTTAGGTGATTTCATGACTAATTAGTGACCAACGAAAGGCGCGAATCGTCGACATCGATTAATAAACGGTGGCTGTTTATCAGGGAACGTTCTCGAGATTAGAGGGGAAGGTAGGCACTCTAAACACTGCGTGCACGCGATACCCGCTGCATCCCTCGAGGAAAGTAGGTCTCTCAGCCCCTTGTCGACCCGGTTTCTCACGGTCAGAAGTGGTCACGAAACGAGTTTCCGCAAGGGTATAAAAAACGAGGAGCGGTTATTAAATATACCTCGAAGGGTGACCAGAGAAAACGTGTCTGTTACCTCCTCGTTAATCGCGCCGCGCCACTCTGTTTCCGCGCGTTTCTGTTGTCGGTTTAAAACGGACCGTGCAAGTTGCAGACCTTCCTCCGACACTTTACCGCGCCCTTTTTGTGTGCGGTCCGATAGCAACGGAAACAGTGAATAATTTGCAGAAAAGTTAAGATGATGGTACACCGCGCAGGGAAATAAAATTTGTGTAAGTGTATGTACCCATATTCCTCCATAATCCATATCATATACTTTCATTCTTACTTTTAACATCAAAATAAAAAATAATAAATAAGTAGTACTAACATTAAACTTAGCGACTCTTCCCCCGCTCACAATAGCTTCCCCGGCTCAAGAGTAGTCCTTTTACCCAAAATCGAGAAATTTTAATCCCTCATACAGCTTCCCCACGTGAGAATTTCCGCAGGACAACGACATGGGCACAAGCGGGATCTCGTTGAGCGTCAACTCTCTGAGAAAAATAAATGGTCGAACGGAGACCGAGCCCGCCAGTGAAGCTATTGCCCGGGTCGCGCGGGTGGACTAAGCAGCAAAAAACGGTCAATAATTTGACAGTGGAGAGCGCAGGAAGCGAGGCGGTCGCTGTGGCTGATATATGGAGCCGGGGCGCGTTGATAGATACCAGAAACTTTACAACTTTAATTCTTCCACGGGGCGTCAATTTCGTATTTTAATCTTGACCGAACAGCTGCAGCCGCGTGCGCGACCAGGTGACAGGAATTACCGCCCGCTAGAGTCCTTTAGGCCGCGATCTCCGTGCTCCTCTGGCGACAATTTCCCCAGGCTGGCAATTTTCACTTGGCAATGCGCACGAGTGCAACGCAAATATGGTGAAATTCTGTAAAATGTCCGCCACCGTGGGGCCTGGCCGCGTTTTCCGATGACCAGCGTGTCAGGGGCTGTTCGGAGGGGGTCGCTGATCGCCGCCCGCCGGGCGAGCAGGGACACGCTCTTTTCGTTGGGTGTAATATCGGTGTAATAGGCATTGTTCCTCGATACCTGCGGCTTAGCAGTCTGTAACGTAGGAAACACCCGTTCACTTCTGTTCGAATAGAATTATACCTTTCCTCGTTGATTCTCGAAATGGAGGGGGCAAATTTGTTAGCGTCAGTGGATCAATGGGTATATTTGACGCATATTTGTCGTGGATTTATTTAGGTAGTGCGAGTATGAAACGCGATTGCCGAGTGTTTCAGTCCTGAGTAGTTTGTATTTGCGAGCGAGGAAAGGGTAAAATGGGGGTGGATTATGGAGATTGACTGTTGGGGTTTTAATAAACCTTGCTGGTTGCTTTTGGATATGTTTGCCTCGTATCGTAGCTTTTTGAGTTGCTAAGCAGTTGTTTTACGAATGGTGTGTATACTACAGCACGGCGGTTGTAAACGGATTATACACTTGTATACTTACATACGTGCGATGTAAAATACGCGCTGTTTGAAGTGGATTGTTCACTGTTGTTTGGAGTTTGAGCGCAAATCGTTGGAAATGAGCTGCTTAAATCTCATAATTCGTCCCAGCTTTTCATTAGCCATTTCTGATATCAGTGTCGCTAGTATTTTGTAACTACTTAGGAACATCGTTCTATTAATTCTGAAGGGTTGCTTAAATTGGCACGAGGATAGCTTCGTTGCTATTCTCAAAATTCTATTTCAACTCTCCGTAATTAAACTGAAAATGAATTTCTTAGTTTCCCTCTCGGTTCTTTGATAAGTGAAATAACATTAATTACGTTTGCTTAAGGGAGGTAATTCATTAACGCGAGATGCGCAATATTTAAGGCACTCGTGAAAAGTAATCAGGAACAGGTATTAAGAGGAACAGCGAAAGGGTTTAGGTTACCAGCGGTCCAATTGCCTCTGACCGGATCAATTGAAAAACTGGCTGCTGGTGATAGTTAGTTTAGAACAGAAAACAACATTAATTGTTCCCGGTAAAACGACCGTTCGGAAATTGAACAGGCGGCTGATCGATAAGCAATTTTATTGAATCGGGACGTATTACTTCATATTTTCCGCAATGTTGGTATTTGCGTTTCTTCAGCTTCAACGCGTTTCAAATGAAAATTTCTTAAAAAGAAAATAAAAAATGAAAAAGCAGTTAACATAGAGAATTATATGCATCATCAATCATCATATACGTACAAAGTATTTTACATATTTAATCAATATTAAAGTTAAATCCTCAATTCTAAATCACGTTAGTATGGATCTGAATTAATTCATATACATTTAATTAGTACCTTAATACTTTTAATCCGATAGCAGGAATATCCGAAAAATATTCATGTATTGTAAAGAAGATTGAACTAATGTTTGAATTATTGTTTGTGTTATTTGCTAGTTCCACGTGTGACAATACTTTTAGAACGACAATACGAAGAAAAAATATGGCCTAGTCTCAATAAATGTAGGTTCAGAAATAATTCTTGTTAAAATTATGAAATATTTTCTACTAGGAATTAGTAACATAATAAAGAACTATGCCTAGACCAAACTGTTTGATAAAACTACAAAAAAGTTACTTTTCTATATAAATTCGTTCAGACTCTCATATTGTCTTATATTTAGCTACAGACACAAATGAGTTTAATCTAAGCTGATAATCGAACGTCAACTGGATGATCGATAGTTTCCCTCGGCAGCAGGTGAGCGTTTTCGTTTCATCTAGCCACTTTTTATCTTGCATCGAATCACGTGCGGTGGAATTATTTTTGAGGGTGATCCGGACTGACAACAACCCCCAGGAACTGGGAGAATACAAAGCTTTGAAAATGTTTGATATTGTTACGAGACTGAAATATGTTTCAAGGATTTCAATCTTTTGAAAGTATTCAGCTTTGACAACCCTAACTTTACTCATTGATATCGCTAAGTCTTCTGTACTTTTATTGATCTGTGAGTTAGACCAATTCCAGAAAAAAACAAAGCACCAAGCATTCAAAATCCAAAAGCTTGAAAAATAAAGACTATCCAAATTTCTAAGACTTCTCCCATCACTAAATCCAGTTTGAATGACCACGAGGTAATCGAAAATTTGAGCCTGACAGAGGTATCCCTATTAGTTAGCTTCGCAGAAGTGGGCAACCGACTTTTGTCTCGTTTCATGAAACCTGCCGCACAGATGTTCAGGTGAATATTCTCGTGGTGTATTAGATTTCAATGGAGGGTCGTCACGTGTATTCCTGTTTGGTACACTCAGGTGAAGGTGTTCCGGTTTGGGATGCTTCCTGGTTCCAGCTGCTCACAATCAGTATCAGCGCCGGTTGCAAGTGCCAACAGGTTTTTAGCTGTATTCGACAGTTAAACATTTGAAGTATCGCAATCAGGGGCAGATTTTAGCAGGTGCATACTTAGAGAACATCAAAACACCAGAGTGCAAACTCTTCTAGTATATAAATGAAACAAGTCAAATTTGTAATTGGACAAAATGAATTTTGATATTTTAATGCTCCTTCGAAATTCAGTAGTTGTTCGCTGATTAAAATGATAGAGGTTCTAATATTCAAGGAAAATTTACAAAATTCTCTTGGGAACACAACTTCTTTATTTCAAAGCTACAATCAAAATTAACACTGAAATTCAATATTCCTCAATAATTAGTTTTAAGAACTTCCTTACTAAAGGATGTCAAAACTTTCTCTATGGCGTATTTAAAATTCTCAAAATCCAATCTTTCTGTACGGGAATATTCTTAAAATTCCCGAACAGCCAAGCATTTTTCTAATTTACAATCTTGCTTGAATAATTCTTCGTTAAACTCACTTACCCTTAAGAATTTCAATGCGAGTATAGGAAAAAATCGAGGGACGTGTTTCACTAATGGTGTCAACGATCATTTTCTCTGTTGTCAAAAAGCTTTCACAAGGGGTTCGCTATAGAGGGACTCACTCAAAAGACTTTGTAGTTGGAACCGGAACCTTTTTGAAACGACATCAGGTGCATTCCTGTTTGGGACATCCCATAGTGGGATACTGTTTTATCTGGTGTTAATGCTTCGGCTATGTTCGTTGCCGTTCAGTACCCCTGTTCACCTGAAGAGGCTCACGTGCTCCTTTCATTCTCTCTTTTCACACAGGCCATTAACGAAACTGGAATACCCCCAACAACACTCATCCTTCGCGGTATCGATCACAAAGGCGGGTGATTAACACGTTATCGCGGTATCTTCCATGAGGAAAGAGATTTTATCGTACCTGCCTGTGCAATTACGTTGATAGCAACGGAACCACTAAAAAAAACACAGGAACTTATTTAACAAAATCGAAGTTTTCCACCCATTTTAATACTTCTAAGTGTACCTCCTACTTGCCATAAACAGATATTATTATTAACACACCATACTCTCGTTTAACAAGAGCAATCAAATTTCATGGAAGAATTCAGGAGCATCTGGTATGAAAAATAAAATGCGCAGGAATTCTTTTAAGAACAGAGCAATATTTATTCTTGTGTTTTTTACAACTTGCGTATAAAACTATGCTACGATATATCTATAAAAAAAGGTAAAAAATGTTTCGCACATTCCCCAAAAATTTTGGCAAAGTAGTGGATCCAGTGGGAGAAGTTTCACTCAATGGAGAGTCTTCCCAGCATCTCCATTACACTAGTATCATCTACGGGGCCCCAAAGATCACTGGCCCACTCTGCGAACAACACACCCCGCGCGTATGGTGACTTCATGTTCGTGTTCAAGTAGTGATTGCCCTTGACGTTTAAGTTCGGCTCAACCCCTCCCATCAAAGCGGTGTTTGACTTGCACTTGCCCAGGTTGAAATCTGCGTAGTTGCTGCAACGCGCTGACAAGAAGCCAGCTTTGCTGTTGATGGACTCCGCGAAGTATTCGTACGAAAGGGCATGCGAGCAGGAGCCACCTAAGTCGATTACGCAGCCAACTTGCTTCGACCCACCGTTGGGATAAAAGTCAGCGTGGCCGAGGGAGCTGAGAAAGCCAAGAAAACCAGCGTTCGTGTGGATCACCTGCACGTATTTCGCGTCTTCGCGAGACACCCTCTGGCCTGCGGTGGCGGTGATGAAATTCGGGAGAGCTGGATCCATAGCTGCGAACAGAGCTCACTTTCAGCGGGAGTCGCGTGGGATCTATGCTAAGCTGAAACGCTGAGCTGTTTGGATATTTGCTTTTGGATATTTTGGATGGGCGATATGTTCAGATTTCGTCGTTATCGTTGTGTTGAGTACTGCGCAGACTATTCGTGATAGTACTTGGTACAGTGGAGAGCACGCGATTTCTTTTTGAAAGTAGCAGATGTTTGTTTACACAGCTAATGAGCTGCTGAATCGGGCTCGAGATTAATGAAGACATTCGATTCGATTAGACACACTTACCAACAACGTAATGCACTTCTCCTTTCGCGAAGCGGGCCGACAGCCCAGCAATGTGAGCACCAAGGGAGTGACCAGCTATGGTGAGCTGAGATGGCTGCAATCCTTGAGTTTCAAGGAAGTCGATCATCTGGGAAACGAATTGGCTGATCATCAAGACACGTCTGCTGGACCATAGATATGGTCTGCGCGATATTGAGCTCCAATCGACTACGATGACATTGTAATCACCGTGTTTGAGGTATGCTGCAAGAAACAGGAACATTTCACGGATGAATGAGACGGCAAATAAGTGTTGTAAGAAAAGGAAAAAAAATTCTCTTTAAATGATCGAGTATTTTTTGTGACTCTTGTTTTCCAACTAAGTCGATTTAGGAAAAAGTTTCATTTAGATATTGTGGAATTAAATTTTCTATTAGCCTGTATAAGTGTCAAAGACTCGAATTGAATTTTCAAGGTCTGAGAGAAATTTTCATGATGGATTAGTCCACGTACCATCGCGGATAGAAGTGCAAGCTCTGCTCTTGAAAGAATTTATCCATCCGTGTGTGACGATTTTCGTTGGCCTCTTGGGATTGAAATCGCTAGCCTTCAAAGTAGCAACGTCGTTCAGCAGCAACACTTGAGGCTTCCTCGAGTCGATCTGTCTTGTGTACAGATAGAACTGGACACGTTTTTGCAAGTTCTTCTTAGTTTCTGCTAGGGTTTCACTGTCATCATCAGTCAGGTTTATTTCCACGGGCTTGCCGTTGTCGTCAAGTACGTGCATGAACGTGGAAATTTCGTAGGCGGTTGTTGCATCTTCGAAAGCGTTTTCCTCATCTTGAATTGCCCTTGGCAATGAGAATGCTGTAAACGGTATTCAAAAAATGAAATCAGGGTCACTGAATTTAATTTCTAATTAGGATGAATTCCTTTCGGTTGCACGTCTGCGATTCATATTTACGAAAGAGACACGTTTTTACTGAGGAAGTTGCCTGATTACAATCGGTTCGAAGTATTTCGTTTTTTTAATCCCACTTGTGACACTTATTTTTTTTTAGTAAATTTCTCAATATCCATAAGTGAAAGATAAGTCACAACTCTTTGTTCGTAATGCACGCGGAAGAATTTAGGAAATATGAATGCAGTTTCCTTAAATTACAACGTGAGACGTTCGTGGCTAAACGTTACAACGTTTACCAGTAACACTGCAGACGAGCAGGAAGGTAAGCAGGATTTGCGTCTTCATGTTTGACTCGCTTGTTGCTGTCGCGCACGGTTGGGGGCTCCCTTATAAAGAGATCGATCGGTAGGATCGATCGATATATCAACGTCTAACGATAAGATAAAATTCATTTGCTGTTCATACAGTCAACACGCTAATAGTGGACGATAACAAAAGGAAATGTGCTTCGAAATACGTAAGAGCGGATTAATTCAGCCATTATTAGCGACCTTCAGGGACAATGGTCCTCATTTGCAAGTAATACTATGTCATCGGAAAGAATAGCGCCTGCCTTTTAATTGGCTAATAATTGGTAACAACACTGCTGACGTTGTTGCCTTACGAGAGCAGAGCAGTGAATACTTAAGTAGTTTATATTCTTCACACGTTCTTTTTCAGACTTGGCGGAAAACTATTTGAAATACGAAATAAGAAATAATATTTTTAATAGTAAATTATTTGTATTCCTTTATCATTTCTATTTTAAAAATAACTAAAAATTAGTAGAGGTAAGTTTATTTCGTAAGCAAGACCAAATGAATCATTTCAAATTAATTTTTTAAGTGAGTTCAATGTTTTACATTAAATAATAGATGATCCTGATTTTGAGAAGTGTAATATGCTGTCAGGATTATTTTGATCACTAAAATTTTATTTGAATGATAGTTGCATCAGGAAGTTTATTTGATTTATAACCAAGTGAGAATATTATTCAGAGAATTAACTTTGAAAATAACGTTTAGTGAATGATACCTATTTAGTTAATAGTAATTTCTGAAATATTTTATTCATATAATGCTGGGACCTGGCTGGCTTTCATGATGAGGAATTTTTAGAATATCCGGACAGGAATAATATAATTTTATTGAAGCCTTTAATTCCTGTGTAACTTATTCATACAAATTGGTCTCTCATGAAAAAGTGTGGACAAATAAAATTAGCTGCTGATTGAATAAATAATTAGGTATACACTATTAATGAATAAGTGGTCTAGACGAAACTCTGAAAAGTGAAGTTTAATAATACCTACTTAGGTAATTATCGTTCCACCTCTTTTCGATAATGTATCTACTGCTAGGTAACACATACTATGCAAAACACAATAACGGAAATTTGGATGAATTTAATGAGACCACGTCTATAGATTCACCGTTTCATTATGGAGTACTTAGTAGTAATATATGGAAGAGTCATCGATTGTATATAGAACTGTCAATCTCTAATCTCCGAAATACACGAGTTTATGTTTAATCAATGAACAATTGCTGTCAAGATGCTATCAGTACTCCTGTCGTAAAAAATGTAATAAAATACAGGATAAAATTTTGAAATATTTCATCGTTCTGGGGAAAAATATGTTAGTTTCTGCTAGCAATTAATCATTCGACAATTCGATTTACGAAAAATATATATATAAAAATCGGTCGTACGACCTAATACTAGGTGTATTGTATCGAACGATATCACACAGTTCAAACAATTTTATCTACGAGTGAGATAAAAATCCTAATAAGAGACGCGGGTTTTAGAAAAAATTAGAAGTGATGGATTAAGCTTCATACGTAATACACAACTGGCTTATGCCAGAATTACGGTAGCAAAAAATCGAGTCTTAGACTCATTGTCAGTACATGATTAAGCTACAATAAAAGTAAATATTTCTTATCCAGTAGCGAAAAAATTCCCAATCCAGTAAACAGCAATGTGTGTAATAGAAGAGTCTGTCACGAATCTCAGTTTTAATATGCTCTACATTCGCACGAAGTTTCATTAAAAACAGAATTTAGAGTTCGGAATGTTCCCTTGTGAGTAGCTAATGCTTTAAAAATATAAATGAATATGAACAGTTACTTACACATCAGAGAATCAACAATGTACCAACAATACTTTGGCCAAATGTTATGAGAATTACATCAAGAAACTTGCATAAAAAAATTAGCATTATGTCAATAGAACTAAATGAATTAATTAGCACAGCTATGCCATATATCACATTACTTTCTATATTATTTAAATCTATTTTAAAAGAAAATAACTAACTAATGAAATAATAAAAATAAAATCCCAACAAGGCGCAATCCCCCGTTAAGTAGACGTACCTACATACAAACCTATCTGCAGGTCGAGCTACTACTCCGTCTGATCGTATACTGGACATTACTACTTGCCCATTTTATCCAATATCAACCAGTAAACCTGAAGGGGGCAGTAAAAGGAAAAGTCTCCCCTCTTTACCCACAAATATCCTTACCCCTTTCCCCTTATAAAACACTCTATACACCACAAACTGAAACTGCTTGCAAGAAGATTTCCACAGTTAAGCGCAAAAAGAATTTCAACGCAGAAGAGATACAAATATCAGAAATTCTGCTCGCATTTACAACAGATCGAGAACGAGACAGTTGCAAAGGAATTGCCACCACATTGTCAGACGAACGACAGCTCGTTTAACTCGTTTTTATACGATAAGTAGACTTTAAATCAATTATTTTAACAGCATTGTACAACGCGCGCGGTCTAATCCCCCTCGGGCAGCGAAATAAATGACCGAAAGGAAAAATCTCGGGGGCTAAAGGTTTAAGAGACGGAAACCTGTTGTGCGGTGCTGAAACTCCTTGTTCTCTTTTTTCCCTGGCTGTCGCAAGTTCTCACCCTCGTCGAGCAGTGTCCGTTTCTCAGATAGAATCAAACAGGTTTGCGTCGTGTGTCGGGTGGGAAGGGATAAAAACCAGTCTCACCGACTCCTTTGAAGGTTTTTATTTAACCCCCTCGTCGCTCCTCCACGTTCACTCGCACGATTTCCATTCTTTCTTCTTCTTCCTGCCCCCTACCCTACCACTCCCTGCTCTTCGAATCGCAAGCTTTTCCACGACCCTGAAAGAACGCGTGCAGCCATCGAAGCTGAAACTGTTTATCGGACTTTATCGGAGAGTCGTGATCCTCGCGCATTCGTCGACTCCCCCTCCCCCACACACTCCACGGTGTTCCTTAGTATTTAATTAAAGGCTTTTGCCTGTTCCCCGGTTCGCTGGACCCCCAGCTGCCGTTCGTTTGCGTAACGCTTCATGCCGCCGCCTCAGGTCGGACATTAATAATCCGCGCGACACGCGAGCCTCGTAATTCATCAATACGCGAAGAATGAGGGGCTGGATCGTTTTACGGACCCCTCTGCCACGGAAAATACGACTCTGTTTCCGATTTCGCCACTTTTCCCCGCATCGTAACGACGCTACACCGCTCCGCAAAAAGGAACAAATTTCGCGAGCGTGTCGCGCGAAACTAGATCGTAGGTACAAGCTCGACGACTTTCCCGTTCACCCTTTCATCATTGAAGAAAACGACGCTTCCCGAGAGTCCCCTTTTTACCATGTTGCTCCTTAAAAAAGACGCATTTTTTTTCCCGAAAAGAAAAATGTGGGGGAGGGGATATGAGGGATAAGTGTGGGTCATCGGTGCGAAATCATTTTTGGACGCGGCGAAGACACGGCGTGTCCAGGGTGCGGGCGCTTGCGTGAAGCTCGAAAATGAGGGGGTTGCAGGCGGGGGTCGGTGGCGGCGCGGGGATGAAGGGGGTGAGTTTGGGGATTGTGAAAGCGAGGGCGCCTGCAGTGACTAGCCTCCATCGATTTACCGTGCGCCGCCATCTTGCCACCCTTCGCCACGGGGGTTGACCACCCCCTCCTCCCCCGTCCACCCTCCTCCTCCCCCCTGTTCGTCGGTGTCGACCCTCCACCCACCCACCCCCCTCGAGGCAGAGGCAGACATTTTGAAAAATGATTCCGAAAGTCATCGTGCCTCGGTACGTCGTTTTTCAACCGACCTTCTCTTGCCTCGGCAACCCCTTTCTTTTTCGGCACGCAACCCCCGTGTCGACGGAGGGAAGAAAAAGCGGTGCGTACGCAAAAAGAAGGTGGATCGGAACGCCGAGGAGACAGGGAAATAAATGAGGGGAAACAGCTCCAGCTGGGAATTTCACGATGCACTGATGTTAGGTCGGTGTCTTTAAGAGCGTTTAGTTTTGTTCGCTTCATTGCAATATCTAGGAACGAATGGATTTTATTGGAACGCAGGGTTTAATTAATATTAAGGGGCAATTCGGTGCTTTTATTTTATTTTATATGCGCGCTTCGTTCTCGGTGGTACTGGCTGGTTGGTCAATTAAGTGGAATCGAATCTTTCTCCACTGAATTCTCGGTTGAAAAGGATTGTGTACTTTCCTACTGAACCGAGGCCCACTGTGCTGCAGTTTTCTTGGAACTTTCCTTTGTTTCGTTTTTTTAGTAGTTTCTTTTCTTGGGGTCTATTGTTGACTGGAACAAGAATTATTTTGTTCTTAAGTTAATGGAATCGTTGTATGAATCGTTATATGGTTTATAAACTTTATAATTCTTTATAAAACTTTATAATTAAAGGTTTATAATTCTTTATAAAACTTTATAATTAAAGGTTTATAATTCTTATAAACCTTTATACAGAATATGAATGGGAAGTGAGTCTTGTCTATAGAAATTATAGATACCTCTTATGTACATTTCCTTCTAGAAAAGTATTGATTTCATAATACCTCAACTTGTTCATAACCCTCCCTTCTATTCCATAAGTTTCCTAATATTACTAAAAAAAATTCTCAATGCAAATGTAACTGACAGAATTGAATTTCCCATCGAACACACAGACTGTTGAAAACAAAATAAATTCAAAGGTAGAAAAATATAATTCAACTCCTCAAATATAAATACAGCTCGTTTCTCTTACAAAGGTGATAGGAAAAAAATTATTCGAATGAATTATACAAAACAAAAGCCCGTACCTATCTCTCTATTTCCTGTTTCCTATTTTCGATGCACGACTCTGTTTCCTCATCGATCCACCACGCGCGGACTTTTTTTCGTCCGTAATCGCGATTGAAGAGTGAAAGTGGCATCATCTGGCACGCTTAAACGCGATTCTTTTTAATCGAATGCAAAGTGTATGGAAAACGAGCAGCGCGGAGATATAATCACGGAACGGGAGCCGTGTAACGCAATCCCGTAAATTTGTCGGCTTCCTGTTATTCTCGTTGAAATTCAATTACCGATACCAGGGGGTTGGAGGGTGGGCCGGTCGCGTGCTGGTGTTACATTTTTGTCGCGGCCTGTACACGAAGCGCGAACGTTGTTTCGACAGGATGGGGTTGCCACTTATTTTGCTTTTATTCACGACATCGCCCCCCCTCCCCATCCTTCAGGTTTCGCCGTCCACCGGAAAATCTCTTTTCCGATCGTTACAATTCAGTTACTTCGTTACTTTTCAGGTCCGTTACAATTTTTCCACACGCTTGTATCTTGCGCCCGGAGATAAATGAATCGACGTAGCCTCGATACGCGGAAACCGCGGCAAAAGGGAGAGCACCGATTAGGCTCGGTTCACGGAGAATTAGCCCTCCCGCCCCCACAGAAGGGAAACAAAGATGAACGTAACGGGATTTTATTTAAACGTTCCGCGGCCCGGACGAGCGGGTATTTTCGTTGCATACCCCTCTTTTCAGCGTCCGATTTTCCCAGCGATATCGCCGCGCGAGGGACTGCCAGGGTTCTTTTTTTTGCGAAAACAAAAATTTATTTTCCGGTTAATCGAGAACCGATCAACCGCACGGGCGACTCCTCGAATGCCCGTATTGTTTATCTCTGCCGATCGGTAGACGCGATTGAAATCTTTCTATGGCGACCCCTTTTGTTCCCGGGCTCCTTTTGATTCAGAATGTTCATCCGCGAGCTGTAACCGTCCCTTTAGGGAACGAGTCCGTTTCAGTGCTGGAATTCTGAGACGACGCGACTTGGACGCAATTGAGTTTGCCTCTGAGGCTGGTCATAGCATCCAACATCTTCGTTTGGGATGATAGATACAGATCCTGTTTTACTTCTGTTTTTTATTTTTCAACCCCAGGGCTCGAGGCGTGTTTCATGGGCGATGGTTTCTCAGAAGCATGTATCTACTCAAAGCGGGAACTTGCGATCCCAGGGGTAGCGATAGCGAAGTCGAAAGAACTGGGGGAGTCTGGGAGTTTATAGCTTTGAGGTTTGAAATTTTTGGGGAAGGTAAGATTTATAGACTCCTTGCTCCAAAATCTCAAAGATGTACATTTTGGGAGCTTTTACAACCTCGCTATATCCCTTCTAGATAAGTAGGTACTATCCTTGAGCTACCTCACCAGTGCTGAGATCTAGCAAGTAGCTCTTCTGGGAGTGTTCTGCGAGAATAACAGCTCTTCTCAGGCTAAATAAAAATCGTTTTATTACGATTCTTTCGAAACCCTCCGAGTCTTCTTGATTCTTATTATTAGTACACTTAAGTGCATACTAGTAATTGCAAAGTTTTAAATTACAATATCCTTCAATTTCCTCAGCGCCTCGCAATTCATTCTAAATGAAACCAGATCATCTGAGAATCCATTACTTTCCGCAACCACGTTCATTTAACTATTTTCTTTCTATATATATATCCCCTTCACTCCCTACCTACCCCTTTCGAAACACCCTTCCTACCCCATGCATCTACAAAATCTGCAGAACCTCTGCAGCTCAACACTCACCGAACACCCTCAGACTTGATTAAGACAAATTTCGTACCCCATCTGGCTTCAGCCACCAGCGAAGGACCTCCAAGAAGGATAGCTCGACCACCCCCATTGGGTCCCATTTACAACTCAAAGTCGCGTTCGGAAAAGATATCCGGAAACATTAGGTGGCATATAACATAAACTAACGTAAGTGAGAGGAGGTGGTGAATTGGTGGCGGCCTAAGGCGTGACGACGTAGGGGCCGTGTACAGGTGATCGCAAAAATAGAATCATCGCCCGCGCACCGGTAATTGAATTTCGACGAGGATAATGGGCGGGCGACAAATACGGTCGCGCGGGCCGCGTTAGATCGCTTTCGATGTGTGTGCCGTGCGGGCATTCAGCCAGGCCAGGATGGATCCTTGATGGCTAGATTTAAAAAACCATCCCTTCCCACCCCCATCCAGCGGAGTTGGTGGCCCCTCGTGGTACGCTCGCGTCGCCATGTGTTACGGTTCGCGATGGTGGTCGACGATGGTGCGTTGGTGTCAACCGTTCGCTGGCGGTGTGTGTGTGTGTGTTGACGCGCGCGCGCGCGTTTGGTCCAGTCGCCTGCCTCTGTATAACTGATGGTGCTTCTGAGTGTCAGGGCCAGGCTGTCCACTTCTTTGCGTGCCTGCGGGAGAGAGTGTGCGCCTCTCTCGCCGGTGCTAGCACGTCCAACGTTCGCGGCGGCCCTGTATTGTGGGTGATCCCCGATCGAGCTCCGTCGTGTATTTGTCTCCTAAGCATTATCGGCTATATTGGCACGCGGATATCGGCCCATTCTTTTCTATTTTCCTCTCTCCCTCGCTCCTCGTTTTCCTTTTGTTTTTTTTTCTGTTTTCATTCGCTCGTTTGTTCGCGCGTGACAAGATGGGAAATTCGTATGTCAGACGAGTTTCGGGAACCGATTGATTGCGCGAAGACTGTGCAAACGCGCGACCCTTGCCAGGGGGAGATTGATTTTTGGGGTTCTTTGTTACCTGTATGGGGATTCAAAGGCGGCAAAGTTTTAACTTTCTTAAACCCAGTATACTGTAAGCTTTATAAGGTGGACAGTTTAGTCGATGTAATAACATATACATACGTGGGAACACGCGTGTTAATTTCTCGTCATCTCGACGGAACAGTCAAATTGTGAACACGCGCTTGATTTGATTGCACAGTTCAGTCGATCGTAAGTCTATTGTGTGCGCTAACTCTAGCATTCTACATTTAATCTTACATTCCTTGCATCATTCCTCTTCTACAAATAAATGGTATTAGTGAATGGCGAATGGTAAATTCAAAATAGATTTCCAGATGATTAATTCAGCAGGAATCCACGCCGGAACAGCTCCTCCCACTTTAAATCGGCAAATTCAATATTTGTTCAAGTTCTATTGACTCCGTAATTCACTAAGGACACGTACCTAATTGACCGCCCTGGGGGAAAGGGTAGCAGGGAGTCGACGAAAAGAAATCCAATCACGGGATCGTTCTGAACGGCTTTGCATACCGCGCGATTTCTCTCAAGAAAAATACTTCCAACCCCTTCCCGATCCCCGGAGGGGTCGCGTGACTCCACGGGATTATCTCGTTAAGCACGGCGAAAAGAAGCCCGATTCACGTGTGCGAACGGGGTAGGGGAGGGGGGAAGGAGAAGCCGACACATGGTGGACGTGCCAATTAAGGTCGATCGAGGAAGCCATCTCTTTTCCATCCGCGCGGCTATAAACATACGTGTCGCCCCTATTGAACGGCACGCGACAAAAACAGAGACAGGAAGGAACGAGAAGTGGTGTGGAAGATAGGAAAGGAACAAGACTAATACTGCCCTCCTTAGTTAAACTGTCCTATCTAACATTTTTTCATTTTTTGAGATATGTTGAAATATTTGAAGTTCCACCCGTCTTTTACCTTATAAGTAAAGTTAGAAAACTCTACGTGCTTCGTAAAGATTTATATACAGTTTAATGTATTTAACCTAACTTCTTTTAAAATGGTTACAATATCTTATCTAAAACAATTAATTAATTGGTACGTTAATAATACATTCCCTACCAGTACACCTATTACAAAAAATTATATTAGGCTATTACAAAATAATGACAACATGTTTTAATTTGAATGAAGGAAAATAAATATTGTACAAAGTAAATGATAAAACCTCAGTTTTCTCGGTTGTTTCAAAATGCTAGATAGGACATTTTAACTAAAGAGGGCAGAATAGGAAGTTAAAATAGAGACACGTATATCGTTCACAAGAACAATACTGGTGGTGTTGAATAATAAATAGAAAATTATTATGTGTTGGAGAGGTATGGCGTCTATTCTGAAACTCATTAAAATGGAACGTAAAGCGATATCGTTTAAGGTAACACTTGTTACGAGGTTGTTCTTATTTGGCCAAATTCTAATATACTTCAGAATTTTAACTCATATATCCATGTGTGTTTTTTCGAAAGTAGGACAAGTAGGAGATGCTAGGGGATGGGGATGAAAAAAATAAGAAACACATAGTAATTGTAATTAGTTAGGCAACAAACACGAATAGTAATACAGACAGAATTAAGTTTTGAATGAAACAAGGAACTCGATGATTAAGAATTACTTCTAAATAAATACAGAATTGTTGAAACGATGAACAACACGTTTGTAGAACTGAGGAAATACTGATCAGCGACAGCGTGTGTGGATACTGATTGACGTTATGAAATGTTACTACAAGTGGAGATGCATCGTTACATGTCCAATGTTCTTAACAATAATCGGTTTGATTAAAAGTCGCCGATCCGCAGGCGGTATTCGCTCCCTTTCGCTCGGAGCATCGGCTCGTGACGAGGTACATGGCTATAGACACCAGTTTCTAGTCTCGAGCTACCCTGTATGCGTGTGCACGTGCACGATGGTGCACGCATGGACGCAGAACGTTCGAATCGCGGAATCAATGAGAGCTCTTCGTATCACGTCGCCGCATTCACCGTTAATGAGCCGCTAATTGTACGTTGCCCTAGCTCGCTGAACAAGCGTGCAAAAATTGCGCGGCCGATCACGCGGAACGCATTAATAGTCGTTTGGTACAGGGGTGGAGATGGAGAAGAAGCTTTACACTTTAAACTAGAACCTTTCGAAGTGTGTACTTTCCTCAATATTAGTCTAAATCGTAGTTCCCTTTGTGCTGATCTTGCCATTCTATACTCGTCACTTTTCGCTTTATTAACTTTATTTAATTTTTTAATACTTTTTGGCTAGAAGAATAAATTTAATTTTAATTTAATACTAATGTTTTATTTATCTATAATTTTTATGGTAAGATATTCTGTTCGGTTGGTGATATGGTTATTTTTAGATTACCCTGTCTACTTGTGATACTAATCTCTGAAATACACTAAGGCGTCTCCTCGATTCAGGAAATAATCGTTCATCTCTTTCAAAAACTATGACAGTTCTAATACCAACTAGGTATTCAGACTATTCAACTTAAATATTCATACCTGACGCAATATCTCTGCACTCCTATGCATACAAAATGAGGTACCCATTAAAATACACTCTTCTAACATAATCTTTCTAGAAACTAAATTAGTCACCTAATTGCTCCAGTTGTTTCCAGCACAATGTCACTCAGATATTTATTCACATACAAGGCCCTCCATTCGATGAGTCAGTTTCCCGAGATTCTTCTACGCGACCTACAGAAAAAAATCTGCAAATCGCCACGGGGACAAAAGTCTTCAGGCACAAAGCATTCCACAGAGAACGACGTCTTCCGACAATAATCCACATTGCTGGTGCCAAGTCGTTAAGCAATCTCGTAATTATGCACCACGAGACACGGCGATATCAAAGCCGGGTGCTGTAATTCCATTAGGACGGAGTAAGATAACCGTGATTACTGGGAGAGGGGGAAGAGGAGGGGGCGGGGGTTGAAAGGTGACCCGTTGGAAAGGTGGAGGGGTGGATAAAATGCGAGCAGCAAGAGAGAGTATAGACACGTAGCTTCCACGGGCGTGCGAGGGGGTGGGTGACCGCCGTTGGGAGCGGCAGGGGGTGGCCGGAGTCAAGGCGGAGGATCGATATTTTTGACTGCAATTTAGTCTGCGTTTAATCAACGTTTAATCATCTCGTCAACGGACCAAGTTAATCCGAGCGAACCACCTTCGGCCGGGCAGAGCAAGCCAGCGCCCGTGTATCCGTACACGATGCCGCCGCCATGTTTAAACTCATCATTATTCGGCGCTCTAATAGAGCCACCCTCCCGAGGAAAATGCTGCCGGGAGTTAAGCTCCGGTAAAAAGACGAGCGTTTGCGAGGTTGCGTGGCCTAAATCTTCCCCGAGGAGACGCTGCTCTGGATGTAGTTTGCTTGCAGAGGGCTATACGGTTGCGGTTTAGGGAGATCTGGGTAGAGAGTTTAGGTAATGTTGCTCTTTCTGTCCTGTAGCGTCGAACAGACGTCATTAGAGGCAGGGTTACTACCTAAGTTGTGTGGCTATGTTTAGAAAATTCGATGTGTTCGTAGGATAGTGTCTCTAAGAATAAGCGAGATATGAAATTCATATTTTCGTCTATAGATAGATTGTCTGGTCTTGTAGTTCATTTATTGGTAAGTGAAGTGATCACGTGGCTCAGACTATACCACGAAGTATTCAATTCGTGCTGCAAAAACGAAGCAATGAATTTGCAGAGTAATAAATTTCGAACACTATGTTCACTTTTAATATTAAAATATCAATATTAATATGATCCACGTATTGACAATGTATTTGGAAGAAAATTCGAAGTGCAACGCTAGCAGCATCTACGTAGTAAATTTATTGATCCTCGCCTGACCACATACTGGGTTTTTCTACTTGCACGTTTTGCCTAGTAAGGAAACAGTTCTTTACTCATCACTTTGGCATCATACTTTTAACATGACTTTCGCTGTATATGTTTATTCTACTCGCGGAAAGGCAAATTACACATGCAGATACTTCAAACCACATTCGTTAAAAGAGATGAGGATGAATGAAATTTAATTCGATCGCTTATATCTTTCTAAGAACCAAGCAATCCCACTAGCAAGACCCTTTAGAGACATTAGCTTGTGACAGTCAGTCCTACACCTTCCGGGCATCCCTTCACCGTTGGACTCGCATCATCCCTATTTAGAATCCAAGTTTGACAAAGGATAGCGATTTTATTGCAAAGAACGAGAAGGGGTAAGCAGTATCCCGTTTAATCGTCTAAAAGGAATTAACGTCGAGCAGTCCGTTTCGCATTCAGACCTTTACGAGGCCGGGGGGCTCGTTTCCAAGGTATAAATTACCATGGGCACATCCTTGGAGTTCAGTACCCGACCCCCGTCTCAACCGACGTTCTCCATTCCCTTCGGTCCCTTGCCCCCGACACGCAGCACCGCCGACCTCTATAAATTCCCTCAGGATTTTTCTTTCCTCCACTTGCCTTAATTAAAGCCCTCCCATGCCACTCTTATGACTGCGCCTATGGATCCGCCCTTTCGCTCGACGTCCACCCCACCAGAGCGACTCTAACCCCCTGACAGGTACGCGTTTAACGCTGAACGCCAGCCTGGTACGAAGACGATAGGGGCTTTCAGAAAGATATATAGATCGACAAATGCTCCTCCTAATATTTAAACGGCAATAATAAATAAGCCACAAAATAATTATAACTTAGCTTCCCAATTGCTATTTCTGGTGGGAAGTTCACAGAATTGACACAAAATTGTGCTGCCATTTTGCAAAATTTCTTATTCTCCGAGATGTACCTATGTGTTTAAATTGTTAATGGATGTTCTTGAAGAAATAATACAAATTTCTTGGTTAATTATCGTGTTCCGCTGCTAACGACCACTCCACGTCGCGAAATTAGCTGCAACCGTGGCACCAGCTTCGTTCCGCGCGATAACACGTACGCTCCGCCAGCTCGCCAGAAAAGTTTCGCTCCGTCTGCGTGTGCGCCGAAGTCTCTGCGAGAAGTTCGAAAAGTTTTCGCGCGCAAAAAGTCCGGTTTTTCGGAGTTTTCTTGGCCGGCTGCGCGAGAGTGTGCGCGCGGTCTCGCGGAGGAGGGTAAAGTCGTCGGGGCTGGTGGTAGTTATGGAGGCAGCCGTGCTGTTAGTGGAGGTGACGATGCTGGGGGTGGCATCTGAAGGTTCGAAGAAGGAGGCGCGGAGTGGGGAGATCGACAGATAGGAGAGAATGCGAAGGAGGGTGACGGGGATGGCCAAGGAGGGGATTTTCATCCCTCCGCGGCTATAAGCTGGTATATCAGAATCCTTTGGAGAATAGGCCCCCGTTTTATTACAGCGGAGTAATATCACCACGCTGTTTACCTTTTGCAGATGAGGAATTGGTGTTAAATATTTCTGGAATAAACTTTGACAAATTCTGAGGAGTTAAATATCAGTGGGTAGGATATTTATTCTTAAATAATTAGGAGATACGGAGGGTAATGAGAAAGCATCGTTATTTAATTTTAATAAACATTCTTTTGAGTCTTGCAGAATTTGAATGAACACACGATTTGTAGGTAATTAGGAAATAGAGCTACATACATTCTGCAATGATATGTAATGTTATTTATCTTCCCAATTGTTCTATATAGGGGATGCAGTCGTGCAATGTAAAATGTTCTTTGTATAGCGCATCGATTACAACAAACTCACTGTGGCACGTGTGCTGAGTAAGAGTAAATACTTAATTGAGTATGAAGACGATTGCAGTGCATATAGACACATGTAGTTATCTTATCTAAATCTGTGGACGTCTTGAATTATAGGCGCATCAGTGAACTAGGATACCTATTCGTTTCACTCATACGTTCTACAGTCATTGGCGATGTAGGTACTGAAAAAAAATAATGTTTTTATCATACGGAACACGTTGAACAATCAGAAGGGCAAAAACAAAGATTTTTATTTGACAAATAAAACAAGGATTATTTTGTGGAAAGTTATTGAGTTAACTTGGCTGTGTAAACCAACTGTATTAGTTTTTACAGCGCAAGTAATTTCCTAGTTTTGCTTAAAACGATAGAATAACACAAGAATAACCACACGCAGAAATAAAGATAAAAGAGACGATAACGTAAGCTTGTGCAAACGATACAGCACCGCAGTCGAAGATAATCCTTTGTTTTCGTAGCAAGTGTGACAAACGGAAGCAAATAAGAGAGTTCGTTCACGTTGTCGAAACAGAGTCAACTAACGGACCTACCTCAACTCTTTTTATTCAGTTTTCAAGCCATTCTTTTTTATCTGTAACATTCACGCTCTCTGATTTTCTTACTATGATGAAATTTGAAATTCTAGTTCTAATTCTCAGTGTTAAGTACACGTAATTTAATCAAATTTAATATGTCCGGCGAGAATATTAATAAAATTACTGCAATATTTATTAGTTCTATCGATTTTTCAAAACTAGTAATTATAAATAGTAATTAGTAAAAAAAAATACTAATTAGGGATTCAAAATTCATTTCATATTTTGGACTTGTTAAAGTGTGATCAAGGAAAGATCTAAGAATTTCAAGCTATACGCTACAAATAGAAGTAAAAATGATTCAGTCAACACAGATACGCAAATCAAATCTGTCGAGTAAATGCAATTCCCAGTTTCATCAATACAAGTGACTCAGTTCCATTTATTACTCAACCATTGATCCGAGACAAATAAGATTGCCATTAGTTTCGTTAAACATTCTTCTTATCTCCTGGACGTATATTTCCTCGATTCTTATCAGGGATTTCTTCGTTATTACACAATCTCACAGCCGCGTTATAAATTCACAATCAGGCTTACCTATTCCATAGAGCTACACTACAAAACTCACCCCCCCCCCCCAGATAGTTCCTAAATTGCTACTTACACGGATTCAACTGAGCTCCTCTCTATTTTCACCCCCACTTCAATCCCTTTTCACGCACAGCCCCGTTATTTTCTTACTCCTCGTACATGGCTTCGATGCAAGCATCTCGAGCCACGCAATATCCCCCTCAACCTGCATTCCTTGCCCGAACACCCCACGAGAGACAATCCCCCCGATACTTAACCAAAATGAAAAACGCCCACGTTCACCTTCAAACGACCGAGCCACCCCCGCCAACTCTCCCGCCTCTCATCCAAAGCCACCCCCGCTATCTTACCTTCCAATGCTCTCGTACGACGCCTCTGCGCCGGTACGTACATACATATGTGTGCGTACAGGTGCAAATGAACCTTTAAGCGTAAACGTGGGATCTGGAAACGGGGGAGGGTGTCAGTGCCGAGTATCACGGACCACCTAACGATGCACATATAACCCCGTAAAAGAGGATCCCGAGGCGGGAATAGAAGCAAGCAGCGGGCGGCGGTGGTCGAAGGAAACGGTTTGGGGGTTGGGTTGGGTTGGGTGGCGCGGCGCGGCATGGGGCAAGGGGTGGCAGTCAGAGCCTAGTATCCTCGAGAAGCTTTTGCAAACCGAGTCGAACTTGTCGCTCGCGTTGTGTGCGGTGCTGATGGTGGGGAAACTGGTCGGTCGATGCGCTCGGTCGCTGCCGGAGCTGCAGGGGGCTGTTTTTGCGGGTGTGGCTTAACGCACCCCCTGTCGCCCCACTGACCCTCGCTTCCTTGCCCCAGGAATTATCAAGCGTTCCTCCCGCCGCGGCCGCCCCTCTCGCCCAACTAGCCACCGCTCTCTCGGCCTCGTCTCTCTCTTTCCCGCGGCAGCGCGTTCTCGATACACGTCCCCTTCGCACCCTTTCGCCTTCCGTTCCTTTGCCTCTTCCTCGTCTCCGCGACCCCCGATGCCTCCTCCCTCCCCCTACCTCCCACCTCCGCCTCGTGTCTAGCCCCCGAGGGTGAGCGCGAAACTAGAGTCGCTCGATCGTGTCTACGTGATCGGTGCGAGCTCTACGTGCCCCGCAACACAACGGAAATATGGAGATGCATTCCAGTTCATTGAGACTTTTTCCAGCGCGGTTGTAGTCTTGGGGCTGCCCGCCACCGCTACAACCCCCACCATGAATAGGATCAATCTTGCCCCCTCTCCTCGCGCTCGTTTACGATGAAAGGAACGCGTGCTGCTCCCTTTGCTCGGCAGGGGACACATGTACACTCTTTAATTTCTTTGGGAAACACTTTTACTCGCCGCTGCTATACTTTCACCCTCTGGCGTGTCCGACACGTCGCGTCGCCTGGCGTAGTAGGTACCCTCTCCCTCTCTTGTGGAGGGAAAATCGACACTTGGTTGGTTCTTCTGTTTCGTGGACACTCTGTCCACGTGTTCCCGGCATCCTTTTCTGGTCGTCACGGGTGTTGCTGAAGGGTTGTTTACTTTGTTACATTGACACAGTGTTCCACGCTGTTCGTGGAAACTTTTCAGAATATTATGGAGGGTATTAGAAATTTTTTCACGAATTCGGTTGTACCAGGGTGAGAAGTCTGGTGTACTGACAGTTTTAATTTGTTTTTCATGGATCTGAATGCATTGTTGAAGCAGGGGTGTGGTTGGAGGTTTGTAACTAAGAAGTGAGGGATTCCATTAGTTTTAAAGAGTGTGCGTTTTCCACGATTGGATTGTGTTGTAAATGCTAGTTACCTGGTATTTTGTGTTATTGAAATTTGCTAGCGACTATGTAGTGGGAAGGAAAATTTATGAAAACGAGCGGAAGTTACAGTTTATGAGTGGTTCTCTAATATAGGGTGCTATAGTGGTATATCAAAGGCATCCCATTCATTATTAATTAACTCCCGAACTAATCGAACAGAGGTGATTCAGAGGCGCGTGCAAGGGTACACGCGTTTCGAGACGCTGTCGGCGAGAAGAAAATTCACGGATTAAAATGGAAACTAATTAAATGGGCACGATAAATTCCAGTTCGACTGGAATACGTGATCGTGTTAGGCATCGCAGCATCGCCATTCACCAAACTGACGAGAGCAGCACGTATAAATAGTTAATTAAACAATCCTGAAAAAGTCTGATCCGGCTGGAATTTAAACCTGTCCACCTGGCTTTACGGATTGAATGAGGGAAGCGGTAATGCATGTATCGCGTAGAATTAATTAAAAATTAGTTGATAGAAGAGTGAACAGCAGACAGTTTCTGCAAGAGCTTGAAAGTGGGTGCACATTGTAGTCTTACTACTATTTCTTCTCCCTTCAGTAAGTCAGAATTATAGAAATCAGTAGCAAGCAAGATTTTTCTACTATGTAATTCAATAACAGGAAGATAAGGGAGAGCAATCGAAGAATTGAATTAAAGAAGGTAATGAGACTGTTTCACGTTATTCGAGATGATCTCAGTAGCAACTGGAAATAGTAGGTAGAACAGAGTTTCCTTGGATATAGCTGGGATTATATAGTAAACTTTTCCCAATCACCTGACAACGAATTCTGTACGCTCCTAAAAACCTTCAAACCTTTTTCCAATATTCTGTATTTTTACGGCGCACATGTATCATATACAGAATATTAAAAATAAGATCCAGAACTTGGGAGGAATAGGAGAAAGAAAATCACTTGCACTGCTAAAATAATAAGCTGGTTGCAATACAATTTTAAGAAGAGTCAACTGTTGAATCATCTCTGAACAGACACATTCTTATCTAATCCAATATTACACGTTATCAAAATATCAAATTCTCCTTTAATCACCTTGCATAATCGTGCACGAGAAATTTTATTTGAAGAGGCTTTACTTACACATCAGCAGGTTCGTCAATATCTTTGCCAATACAGATAAAGGAAAGCGTCGAACATAAAGCAAGTCGTGTTATGACGGCGTAAGTTTATTTTAGCGATCGTTAACCTTGCTTACAATTACACGCCCCGAATCGATATTACGAGTAATTAGCGAGCGGTATCGAGAGATATGAATTAACCAGGTTATCTTGTATTTATTGCCGGGGCTTTTAACGCCGATACACTTTCCATCCGACGCTTTAATGAGCATGTGAAACGAACGGGAACAAACACGGCCGCAGCTCATTATTTATCGCAAAAAGAGAAAGTCTTTGAATCAGGTATTCCATGTACATCTCGTCGAGACTCGTTCGTCCTGCTCCAATTCGAGCGACAGTGCGCAAACATAGTGTTTCGTCTTCAGCAGGAAAATATGCAAAGCCACGATTACTTTAGAGATCATACAGGGATTATCGTTGTCAGATCGATGCACGCATTCCATCAGATTTCAGCAACGCAATAAGGTAGCAAACATATGAGTTTAATACCTATCAAAGAGGAGACTTAGATAAGAATGCTTTCGAAAAGAAACTAACTGTATCTCGGGAATTAACGCAGTTTCCACAAGGTAAGCGGATAATCCCTCGTTTAATTATATCTGAATCAAGTTGTCGACTAAAGCTTCTTTAATCAGAGACGTCGTATTTTTCCAGGGAAGAAACTTCTCAGGAGCACAGAGAAGAGAGAGAAACACGTTTGATCACATCCCGGAGACTCGCGCAATTACCGCTTAATACAGTTCTGATTGTTACTTTTTTCCTTCTCCGTCTCTTCTTTCCTCTCATTTCCCACCTCTTCCGCTTCCGTTCCTCGAGCAAACCAATTATCGTTAAAAGGAAGCCCCTTCCTTCCTTCTCGTTCTTCCACTGGACAACCCTCGCGAACGAAACTAATTACCACTGCAAAGAAACCCCTTTTCTCGCAGCGTGCGCTCCCCACCCCGTTCCTTCGACTAACTTCACGGAGTTGGACTAATTGATACCACCGGAACTATATCGGGTCGCTCATCTGCCCCTTCAGCGAGGATTTAAAAATGGGAATGTGGTTGAATAGGGCTATCAAAAAAAGTGACCGTGACGAAGGACGGTGACATTGAAACAACAACAACAACAACAATGGTGGTCCATTTGTGAAGTGCGGCGCACGGGCCACGGTCGTTGCCCGACACCGTTTCGATTGTTGCTTCACTCTCTTCTCCTCTTCCTCCCCGTCCTCCCCCGGCAGGTTTCTGCGCTCTTTTTTCCCCCTCGTCGCTCTTGGCGCCGTTACGACACACGAGGAAACAGCTGTTACTCCTCCACCCCCGCTGTGTCGCGCAAACAACCCCCTTCGAATTCGCTCTTTTTCGTGGCGCACGACTGCATGCAGGGACTTCGAACGGCCACAGTCTACGACTTAAATTAGCCTGGTAATCTTATCTTTGGTTTTACTTTGATTTTTGGAAGATTCAAGCTTCTTGTTTATGACAAAAAGGAAGTCGTTTAATGATACAGAAGAGGGGCATAAAAGTTTTGCAGGGAGAAAGGTGATGTTGCTTTTGGTGGAATTAGAAGTTTGCTAAATTGGATTAAAATAGTATTTTCTTATAGAAAGCAGGATATTTTTCGCAAGTAAAATGTTGAGAAAAGAGCGAAATGAAATGAAGCTTCAGGCGTGAAGCTGAGTAACTTTGAAATTGGAAACTTTGCTGACAAAGAAAGCAGGGTTTCTTCCGTTTGTCTTCAGATTCGGAGTCCAGACCATTTCTACAAAGGCAATGATAAAAAAAAGAGTACTTAAAATGTAAGAAGAAAATTCGTTTCATCGCAGAACTGGTAAAATGGGATTGATTTGACGTTAATGAAAAAAGTACGTGGATTATTTAACGTCAAATGTATTTATTCTGTAATTGACAACTTTAAACTCATTGTTAGATATTGTTACGAAACCACAAATGACACTCAGATGGACCAAAAATTGAATAAAGACAGTACACGAATCTCAAAGTAGAAAAGTACCATAATAAGTCAGACGCGACGTTTCTCGGAGATTGGGACATTTTCTCCTCTGATACAATCTTAACTAATCCCACGAGTAAAGAAATATCTAAACTTCAATAAAAATACTATAAGCAACAACAAAGTAAAATACAGAAGCAACAATGGTGTGCAATAAGGTCTTCATACTTTACATAATTCTTCAAAACATATCCGCTTTCATGAATGAGATCTCTCCCACAATACGTCACAATTAATAACCTCAGACAATTCGCAATTCTAGCAAACCAATTCCTTCGGTATTTCTCTTTAAATAAACAAACAAAATGTACGTACTTTTCTTACCCAAGAAACGTCTTCGTTTCTAATCGGAAATTCGAAACCTTTCCATTCTCGAAATTTACACGAAATGAAGGATAAAAGGGAGAAACAGACCAAGGCCCGTATGTCGTTTGCGCGAGCGGCATGATTAACCGAGTAACTAATTAGAAGAAAAAAGCGCGGGAGCACTCAGGAACGCAAACATAATTAGGGGGGCGGCCGGGAAGAAATAAAGAAAAAGGGGTAGATTGTTTGAGGACACGCGATCCACACGGTGTTCCTCGGCCAAAGTCCACGATGACCGACTAGCCATCGCTAATGGCGACGGTAAAAAGTGTTTACACGCGTTTACAAAGACCACGGGGACCCGCCCAAGATCGGGGCGCCGCGCGTTTAATTCGCCGCGTCAAAACAGAAAGTCGCTCGTTTCTCACGAACGACCTGTGGAATCGTTTCCTCAGCCTCTGTACACAGGCATATAATATGCACACAACGATTTTCGTGCTGTGGCAGTGTTTCGTGCAGCTCGTTTCATAAGACTGGCTTAAAAAGTCATCATTTCGGTAAGAGTGCCTGTTGTAATTTCTTATTATTAGGAATTGAAAGACTTCTACTTTTTCTACTTTGGTTGATTAATTTTTAATATTTTAATTTCGCGTACAAGTTCGCATTTTGGCAGAAATCGTGAGGAAAGTTTGACAGAGATTAGAGTATTTCTTTATTAGAGAATTTTAGAGAATTTTGAGAAATTTGGGATATAGTTGTAAAAATAAATTCCAATTTATCTGGGACATGTATTGTATTATTAAGTGACAATATTTTAAGAAGTAAGAACGTTAAGGGATGAATAAAAATTGACACCCTCTGCTCAGACCCCAGGATAAAAGTCTACCTTCTTTTATTCATCTATCACTTTATACGCCTTCAAAAGGAAAATGAATTCATCATCCAATGCTATTCACATTTTCACACGCCTGTGATGCACAAGCGTCGAACAAAATTTAACCGCGATCACGGTGCAAACGAAATATTCTCCCTACGATTCATGAAACGTTTAAAAGATTCTTGCAACAAGTGAGCCTCATTAATTATTGCAGTAACATTTGAACGCGGTTCGCGCGAGAACGTAAATTATTGTGGGGGAGCGTGTAGCCATCGTTTGCAGAGACGTCGGTAGGGTGTTGGAAAAAGTTTCATTTCAGAGTGTCTTCCGGTGTAATGGAAGTCCGCGACGCGCAGCTTTTTAATTTACAATGACTGCCGCTTTTGTGCACGAAATTTCACTGGAATATTCTCAGTCGTGTATGTTAATTGGAAGTTAACTACTTTACATGCTGGGGCCGGCCGGTTGGTATCCAGATTAGACAATAAAGTGCTTGTTAGCGAACAACTATTTAATATTAAAAACTATAAGTACCGCTCGTGATTATAAAACATTCAAATACATGCACGTACGCGTATAATGTATGTGAAATAAACGTTCCTTCGCGCTTGCGTTCTCCCCGTATATTTCTTGTGCATTAACATTATGAAACATGATGAAGGCTATTCTGAAGGTGTTTGACTTACTGTGTTTTTCTGTTCCGTACTTAAGACTCTATCCAGTGATTGAACAAGTGGATAGAAGACGAGAATTGATATGAACTAGTGTCAGTTCTTTTTTGTAGCAAATGAAGGACATTTTATTATGTAGAATTTCACTAACTAAATTGAAAACTTTGTGACACATGTTCCCTGTAAAACATGCTACTTAGTACGACGTAGAATCCAGTTGAACTTTTTAAAATTGCATGTTTTATTAATACAATAATAAAGTAATACACAATGTTATGTAAAATTAATGGTGACAATAATAAGGAAGATTATACTATAACTTACAATGACACAATAATATTAAACAATAATATTATCGTTCCATTATCAACGTATCTTATACCATCACTAATACTTCTAATACTATAATCTCGTCACATTTTCTAAAAACAAAGATAAATACTGCATCTATAGTTCCTTAATCGGTTCCCCCTTGGAAACGTTCGATCAAATCCAGTCGAAGCGATTTCGACTCGTCACCGCCACTAGCCTCCAGAATTTCGGCCGCAACTGTTATTCCCGACACCTGCGTGCGTCACGGGAAACGAATGTGCCGAAGCTCGAGCAAAAAGTGAGAATCCGTAGCCAAAGAATAATCGAATTTACCGCACGTTATAGGACGTTAAAATTTCCGCGGGTGGCCAATCGGTCTCTCCGCTTGTTACTCTCTTTTCCCTGTTAAAACGGGTGAACTCGAGGTTCGGTGTAATAACAGCGTTTTGACTGCACCTCGCCATTTACACGTTTTATGCATCTTCTATCGAACATATGTACTTTGAAAGATACCTTTCGCAATCCCCAGGTGTATTGATTTCGAACCTGGCTGGTCGATACACTGATCCCTTTCAATTTTAAAAGTATATAGTTATCGGTTAATGCTACAATAATAATAGAAATCTCTACATATATTTCTCAAAAATTTCTCAAAAACTAGACTTAATCAAGATCCACTGTTTCACTATGCACTGAGGATCCTTAAGGATCCACCCCCTCCCCTACACACATTCACATTCGTCTCGCAACCATTTCGAACAGTATAATAATATAGAAATCAAAAAAAGAAAAAATAGAAAATAGAAAAATGTAACAAGTAGTCCCAGTCTCCCCTACTGACTTTCAAAGCTCTCACTAACACTGTATTTTCTGTTAAACATTCTGCACAGGAAAGGCGACATTAAATTCAGTTAATCATCCAACAAGACCTTGCACTCTTCTCAAAGTCTTCTTCTTCTGAACGCGTGAACTTTCACATTTCACTTTACACATTTTACACTCCTTTGCAAACTGAACACGATTGATACACCTTCGGTTATGCATCCATATCCTCCGTTACATCCTGCGTAAGAAAAGCAATATTAAATCAAGTGAAACATCGAATAGGCCCCCCTTCTAGTATCACAGTCTTCTCTCCCCCTTTCCCCGATTCCTCCGGCTGACCCCAGCGATTCTGGCCACGCTTACAGGTCGCCGTAAATGGTCGAACAATCGTGCTACTATTAGCAAACTATTACACAATATCGATACCGGTTGAATGGGTCGATAGATAGCCGGCGAGCCATCAGCTGTTGCGCGCTGATCGGGTATCTCCGATAGAGCGTAACCGTGGTATCCTCGCGTGGACACGCTGATCCCCTAAATTGCCCCTCATAAATTGGCAGTACTGAGTGGCCGGAAACTTCGCCTTTCGATGAAGGACGCGCGCCTGACGTCCGGCGGAAGATCAATCGATCCGTTCCGTGAGACGATTAAATCGCCACTCTCCTCCGTTTGCGTGGGATACAAATTCCTTTCAACCTTTCGCGAGATTCGCCCTTAAGACTGGATAATTAAATAACGACTGGAACATTCCAGCTTAATACAAAGGTTGAAAAGTGCAATTAAACTTACTTAGTAGGTACAACATTTGTTTATTATTTTGGAAAGTGGCAAGGTTGATGGAGATTTGTTTGACCCTAGATTATAAGTGACTTAATAAAAGCTAGAGTAAAGGAGAAAGTATAATTCATCAGTATTTGCGAAACTTTGTTAGATTTCCAACTTTACTCTTGCCCAGCCCCTTCAGTTTCGTCACGGGGCGCCTATAGACAAGAGTTAGTGTCACTAATTGGTAGATTCGTATTACCGAGCCTCGAAAATGGTCGACTCCTCTCAGGTCAAATTGGATAAGGTAGGCCCTTGCATCTGACTCGTCATTACGGAATTCGAACCCCACGTAGCCCCTACGAGTTGACCCGACTTCCGGCGATAGGGGCGGGTCGCGGCTGAAAAGTTTCATTATGGCGTATCGTTTAATACCCCCGCTCGTTTAAGACGATTTTATCGAGCGAAATTCCTATGTCGGGCACGGCCACGAGGTGGTATCGGTAGTCGGGGGATTTTTATTGTCCCGTCGCTCGAACTGTAAAATGTCGGCGCAAAAATGGAAGAAGGCGACGTAGTTAAACGCATCGGCCATCTACCAGCCAGCTATTCCGGCTACCAGGGGGAGTAATTTGTCCGGTTATTTGTACGTAAATAAAAACGCGTCTAATTAAAAAGTCGAGGTACCCGGCTCATTTAATGCCTGGCCCAGTGAATCACGCCGCGCCCCGTGCAAGTCGGGCGTAGTGATCGAGCTGACTGACAAGGCAGACCGTCGAGAACGAATACTCCGATTTCAGCGGGACTTTGCGAGCACGTGAAGTAATCTATCGCGGCAGATTTATGTTTTTTTATGGGGGTCTGCGAGCAGGAGGTTCGTCAACTAAAAATGGTACGACCTGAACCGTTCTTCGTGAAACGAAACGGAGTTGTATGATAATTGTCTGGGACGGAATGTCGTGCACGGACGGGAGTAAAGTAATTAGGATTAATTGAATGAGAGCGAGGAATTGGAAGTTTTTTTCGAGTTGATCAAAATTTTATCAACATATAAAGATAAAGATTTTATTTCTAGATACTATCTGTTTGGCATAACTCTGCAGTTACTATGGAATTAATCAGAATAATTTGTTAGTTGCGCAGCATTTCGGATTTTAAAAGATTCTAGAGAAATTGTGGCGTAACGGACTTTGTGCGCAATATAATAATTTCAGCAGTGAGATAGGTAATACTCCGAAATTGCATGTGGTATACAATAATAACAATAATAATAATATCCTTTTATAGCAGCAGGTTAAATAGAAGCCAGAAATAATTAAATAAAGAAGATAAGAAACTATTTAATTAACATTATGGTGTAAAGTCTACAGAGGTAAATGTTTTTATGAACTTAATCTAAAGCAATAGAATAAGAATGATTAGATAGAAATGTGCCTCGTATGACACGCTGAAGCGCCTCCTCCATACAAACTCATATCGAGCGTATACACGCTCTTTTTTTTCCTTTTATGGAGTAGCAATTGTTACAATTTGAACAACCGACACGGAACGACACCGTGCAGGCGTGTCTCGCATTATTTTTATTACGCCGGCCGGAGTCGACGGATTGTAAAATATGGGGAGGCGAAAAAAAAGCGCGAGAATGGCACGAGCATGGTACATAAATGTAACCCCGACCTAGGGGAACATCCGCGAGCGGGAAAAGAGGCGGAGAAGGGCGCGCCTGGTACGCCATTCAAAATCGATTCCGCAGCGTGCGGCGTTATAGCCTTCGATGAACGGGTCACGACCGTGGAAATATGAATGAAAAACGGCTCTGCGCGGTTCTTCGGGAAAAGCGGCGCCTGGAAAAAAAGGAGGCAAGCCCATGCTGGCCAGCCATCGATCGACCACGTGCTCGAGCACCTGTTCGACTTTACCGCCCTTTTTCTCCTGCTTCATAAACACTTACAGTGGACACGTCGTGTCTCCCTCGGTTACCCCCGTTTATCTTTCGAATTTTATATTAAACAATAACGAAGGGTGATTCGATGGCGAGATAATAAGCTATTCAATTTTACTATTCATAGTTTAAGAGACGAGTCTTGAAGGTTGAAGTAACACGAAGTGTTAGCAACGAATACCACCGAAGAGTTATTTATTTCGGAATGACTATAAGGGTAGCAGCTTGTTATACCGATATGAATAGTGGATAAGCTGAGCTTATTCGATCACGATATCCCATTCACCCGTCTCTCCAAGGAAATAGCACAATCTGCTCCGAGTATCCTGAACATCCCTGCCCCCAACCTCATTCATCGGAGCATTCAACTGACCATCGGTCCTGTTTCTTTCAGACGCCAGGAAGCGTGCGATCCCCGCGATATCCCATTACGCAACGGCCGCGTCGTTCTATTCACGTCGACGGATCCGACGTCACCTATCCTGACGTTTAATCATACTTAAGGCGTGCCGAACCAGCCGGGAGTATTCCCATCCAGGACGTCAGCCAGTTACGTCCAGCTAATTATGAATTTCTCTAGAACCGCAATCAATTTTCCCCGGGAACGAAATTGCCGGTAAATTGACGTCGCCGGTAGCCTCCTCCTAGGCTAGTCCGACTATACTTGCGGACTCTCCGTTGCTGCTGCTGGGGCTGGCGGCGGCGGTGGCCCCAGACGCTCTGGGGATCACGCTGGGGCCTTTGTGCTCCGATGGTTACCATCGGGCAACACCTTGGTGGGACAGAGAGGAGCAGATAGATCCGTGTCTAGGTAGGACGAGGAGCATCGGGGGTGAGCTAGCTCGTAGAAAGGGGACGATAGGGTGAGATAGAGAGAGAGAGAAAAGGTGGTTTTTGGTAGGTGGGCTACAAAGGCGAGAGGGTGGACCTAAGCGAGGATAAAGGAGAAGGAGAAAGCACACACCATGATGGTGTATGCCCCCTTTCGGTAGGTGGGCCGGAGGACGATCAATAAGGAGCATCGCTGGTGGGGGGTCTTACCAGGACCTCAAGCTACTACCCCCTACGTTGTTCTGCTTAGGGTGAGGGTCCCGCAAGAAAGAACCGAGAAAATATTCTGAAAGGGGTCGTGCGCGGTCATATGTGTGTATGTGTGTGTGCCCGACGCTCTCAGCCCGTGAACTTTGCCTCCCCACCCTCCCGCGCCCCACACCCCCACGGCCAAGGGAAGATTACACACGTACCAGGGTACACGTAAGAGCCGCGCATCCGCTCTTTCTCCGGCGTTCTGTCGCTCTTTCTCCGTCCCTCGACCACGTGTGGTCGCTGGCACGAGGGTTGTCTTCGTTCCTCGAGTTCAGGGACGGATGGGAGGGGTGAGCCCCGAGAAAACTTGAGGGAAAATGAGTACCGAGGAAAAAAAATCGCGCGTGCAATTACACTCTTTCCCTTTCCGCGGGTAAACACGACCGCTTTTGAAGGGTAAACCCCTCTTTTTACGTTTTTTATTCTTGTTCCCTGAGAGGGTGGTCTTTGAGGAAAAGAGGGATTATTTTGCTGCCCTTTCACGTAAGACGCCTGATATTTTTCATTCTTATGAACGAGAGAGGTACGGCGCGCGGTTTATTCGATGAAGGATGGCGACCAAGGGGGTAACGGGATTAACGTTAATTGCGATACAGGTGCTTACATGCTATCCTTTCCCTTTTTTTCCGACGGCCACGTGGCTGGACTTTTTCGTGCCACGAAAAATACTATGCACCTGTTTGAATGCGCTCGTCGGACGCGTTCTTCGGGACACTTGATGCGATTTATGCAATCGAGCACGCTACACGGTCCATTTTTTTAACAGTGCCAGTGAAGGACGCACGGTTTCTCATTTTTTGTTGCCTTCACTCAAAACGACAAGTGTCCCATTAGGGTTAGATTTTGTACCAATCAGTGAGGAACTTCAGGCATTTACCACTGTCTGTGCTACTATTTGCTGATATTATTAATTGAATTAGGTGGAGTAATGAAGTAGGTACCTGTACTATAAGAATCTTTAGAGAACTTTTGTAATTTTATTTCTTGCAATTCAATTAATATTCCACAAGCCTTCAAGTCCTTCAGAATATCTGATAGATTTGAATTCAAATAAAATTCTGTTCTCTAGAAAAGAGGTATCTCGAGAAGTTTTCTGAAAAATATTTATTCACTGTCATCATATCCCTTTTTCACTTTGCCCCTGACATGTTTGAATGCTCCTGATGAGTTCACTTCTGCAACTTAATTGTTAAAACACACATTATTGACACAGTGTATTCAAGTCCACATTATTATATCATCAAGCCCAAAGTTTCACGACAAATCAGACACCAGAGTGAATCTTATTCCAATGAATTACCCCGTTCACTATCACTATTGCAGAATTGACATTAATGTCCGTATACAACAGTTTACTAAAGAGTATCCAGAAACTTCTATACATCGTCCAACAATCTCATCGCAGCCATTGTTTCCACCTGAAACGAAAGTCCTTCACAAATAGCAGAAAAAAATTCAGTATCCGCCACCGAGGGTCGAGCCCCGCAAATTGACGGAAGATCGTGAAGCGAACCGATGAGAATCCCGCGAAGATAATTACGCGAATTCGTCGGAGCTGCCGCGGGCGGTCGGGATAAAAAATTACCGCAACGAGGTTACGTCGCGGATCGATTTAAATCTAATTTGGCCGTCGTGTAGAACTGGCCGTCGTGGTGGCTAAGGCCCGTCAAGGAATCAGTGTCAATTAACGGCGATGAAAGCAAAAGCTCGACGCGGACCCGTACGATCGGCCATGAATATTCATCCCTCTTCGGAGAATTTAATAGCCGGTAGGTTTTTGCCGGCCGTTGGACGCGGGTGTCGAAGAAAAGAAACGACGGAGAGAAACGGGTAAATCGGATAACGCCAAAAGAGGGAACCTCTCCTCCCCGCCCCGATGTTTGATCTATCCGTGTAGCTCGCCACGGGTATAACGAGTGAGCATCCACGATGGCGAACTTGCCGGACATCCGCGTGTGTGCGTGTACGGCGAACGTGCGACAGCTCACGTATAACGCGCGTGTGCGTGTTTATACGCGCCTGGCGGAAGCGTCTAATCCATCGGGTGGGCATTGTTGTCAGACATATTGGGGTTTGTTCTTGAGGCAGCCCCCGGGAGCAGGAGAAGGTGGCGGATGAAAAGGAGGCGGCGGAGGGTGGTCAGGTAGGTGATTCGAAGAGGGTGGACCGAGGAAAGGGAGAGGGTGAGGGTGGTTAGCTTTATTGATCTGTAAGACTGCCAACCTAGAGACTCTGCTTACCCGCCCTCCTTTTCGTTCTCCACGCTCACCACCTCGCGCCTTCTCTTCCTACGACGTACACCTACTCTGCGTCTCCCTTCCTATCTAGGACTCTCTCGGTTTCACCCTGTACCTGGTCATTCTGCTGCCTCTGCCCCTACGCTGGCCCCTCTCTGTCTTTCGCCCCCAGATCCCGCCCGCCTTCCTCTTTCCCACCAAACGCTTACAAACGCGCATACAGGACTCCGGGTATTGTCACTATCTCGCTCTTCCCGTCTCCTTTCGTCTCTGTTCAATGGGGGGCCTTCTATTCCCTGCCCGCCTTCCTGTAAGCTCTGCGTACCTACTCCAAGCCACCCTTAACGCTGGCTTAGCAAGGGACAACCCCCCCCCATTGCCACCGCCGGCAACGCCGCCGTCCCCTCGCCGCTACCACCCCGCTTCGTGCGTCGTCGGTCTTCCTCTTCCACATCACACGCCACCTCTTCGCGTCCCCCTTTTCGCTGCCCGTCCACGGACCTCCCGGACTCACCAAGCAGCTAACCAACACGCAAGTCGCTTAAACCCACGCTCAACCTGGCCTCATTGTGTTTGTGTAACGCCCGAAGACCGCACCGACAATGCGCGCCCGCCGTTACTTTCTCGACGCCCACCCTGCCGCGAATTTCCTCCTTTTCTTCTGCCGCGATGCGCTTCTTCTTTTTCCAACCCGGCCCGTCCGCGGCCTTCTCTGCCCCGTCGCGCGGTTCTTCCTCTGTTTGCGCTCTCTACCTTTTGATTTCCCTTTTTTCTCCGCGACCGACCGACTCTCGTCGCCACCCTTCGGGATGAGGGTGCACAGGGAGAGGGGGATAGAGAGAGAGTGGATGGTTGGGTTTAGGGGTTTTTCTTTGCCGTTTCTTTTCCCTTCGCTTTTTTTGCGACGCGTTAACCGAGCGGGAGAGTTGGATTGTCCGGAGAGCTGAGAGAGGGAGTCTGATTCTGTACGCTGCTCCTTTGAGACCACCCTGCCGCGGCAATTGCAAAATGGAATGACGGGGTGAGAAGATTGTTTCTTTCTTTACGCGATGTTTGTTAGGCGGTAGTTAAAGATTGAGGCAGGTTCTTCATGTTTCTTTTTAAGCTGTGTAGTTTCGACAACATTTCGAGGACCTGTGTTTCCGAGACTTCTTTTAATTGGCCGTTTACTGATATGAAATTTATCTATTTATTATATGAAGAGTGGCTTGAGTAGATTTATGGAGTATGGAATTCACATGCAGGAGATTTGAAAAGATGTAATCTAATCAGAAATCTACTGAAATTTCTTTTCCCGGTTACAATCTTCCACTCGTGTTCGCTGTAAAATAAAACTATCATCAAACTCCTTATATTTAACCCTTTAGCGCCCGCAGCTAGATACCGTTGAAGGAAAAATATCCCGTTTTGGTTTCACCGTTAAAAATGGTCTGAATTTATACATTTTTAAACAAAAAAATTTTATTATTTTTTTAATTGAATTTTTTCAGAGGTCAAAATGCATAAAATCAAAGAATACAGGATTCAGATAAGTCCAACTTTCTTCAGTGAATAAAACTACGCTAAACATGTATCACTTAAACTGTTGCAAACAGCGAAATGGAAATGCAAACGGCGAAACGTTTGGCGCTAAAGGGTTAAGAGCATAGTCTTCGTTCCTAAAAAGCCCATCTGCGAAACCTAGCAATTTTCATCCACTCGAAAATGTCGCCCATCCTTTAACCACAAAATAACCACACCTCCCAGCAACTTTCATCGGAGTCCCCCAAAAAGTAAGATCCTCCGAATGTGCCCAATACCCGCCAGCGTCAATTACTCTTAATTACACTCCCGCATTCTTTCGTCGCGTCGCCGAGAACGCGTACGTGTCTCCATCCCTTGTGCAGGAGTTACCGCGAACGGGCTGTACAAGTGATTTCGAAGCGTCCCCGGGCCACTTTCGCAAACCCCCAACCCCAAAACCCTCTCGTTTCGTGCCTCGTCTATCCTCCTCCCGACCGCTCGCGCGCTCTCTGTCGCGCATTTTTCTTACGTGCCCCTTTCCGCCGGTTGTTCTCGACCTTCCGGCGGACGTCGAGGCCACGCCGCCCATCCGGGTACCGAGGGTGCACGCGTCTGCGTGCCACCCACACCGACACGCGTCGATGAGCAGAGCAGAGCGTCGGCGGCAGCCCTCCTCCTATGACGTGAGATTAAATTCTAACGGGCCAGCTCCCCAACGTGCAGGCATTTTTCTTAGCTCGCCTGGTAAAGGACTATACGCCGCCTAAATTAATACCAGGCGCCCGCACACGCACGCACGACGGCCTTTTCGGCGTACGCGACCCGTCACACACGCGAGGGCGGTTAAGTATGTTTTACGGGGGGATGATGGAAGCGGGGCGTATGTTAGAACACACGGACGCGCGAACACAGGGACGCGCGGTTGGAATACTCGCACCGCCATACGGGCATTTCGACCCCCCCGTTGAATTTCTAGCGGCCATTATTTAGCGCGCTTAGAACTTGCTGCCGTGGGGTAATGGCGCCCTTCCGTGCACCGGTCGATGTGTGCGTGTGTGTGTGTGTGGGAGCGTGTGCTCGCGCGGGAACCGCACACCAAGCATCGTTGAGACGACGACGATGACGACGACGACGTTGCCCTGGGGGCATCAGGGTCGAGAGCCAGCCCCGGCTCCGCCAGCAATCTGGGAATTCCTGTTACTTCTTTGCCCGTAATGAGTCAACCCTTGGCGAAATTACCAGGAGAGGAGGGTAGTCCGCTTAGAGATGCTCGGACGAATCGGGTGGACGGGGCTCTGTTGACTTTCCCGTGGCGAAATTTCAATGGTCCCTTTGTAGAAGAGGCTTTAGATTTCGGAAGAAACATAATATTCTAAAAGAACGGGTCTTGTGAATACAGAGTTCTTAGATACCAGAACTAGGCTCAAGGGGTGGAACGACTATTTTGTAACTTCAATTAAAACAACCTTTCAATTCCATAGAACACACTAGAAAATTCTGTGGCGCAATAACGAATTCTGTATGATTTGCAATAACCCTTGAAGGAAGTTTAATCGATTTACTTCACACTAAATATACTTCCCTACATGAAGTTTCCTTCATTTCTTTTCAAACAATGCAATATAACGTCTCGAATGCTATACATACGCGTTTGTGATCGCGGGACAGCCATCCCCGTGCAGAAATATCGCGAAACCCGAACTAGTGTGTTGCCATTAGCCCTTCCGCGAGTAATCCTTCTCAGTGCCACGGGAACAGGCGAACTCTGTTGGAATACGAAACGTAGTTGGTCAAGCCGATAGTATTACCGGAAATTATAACTACTTTCCGCATTACGGGGCCATTTTCCCCCGAACGTTCTACCAGAATTCTCTGCGCAGGAAGCATGTCGCACGATCCTAAACAATTCCGACGGAACGAAAGAAGGAAGCAATTATTAGAGAGCTCCGTACACCCCTTTGAATCGCTTTCAACAATCCAAAGATATTCTGCCGCGCAGCTTGGCTCCAGGGCGTTCTAATCGCGATGGCTGCACATCTGCCCCTCGCCTCTCCACCCCGTGGCCAGCCACGATCCCCTTTTTGCCTAGGACTGTACCGGGCACGGTGGACTTAGATTTAGGGGCTGCTAGTTGAAGGTAGTTCGCGGGGGGGTGGTGACGGGGGTCGGCGAGAGTCGAAGGGATGGAAGAGGGGCGAGGTATATGGGGGGTCTACGAAGAGGGAGGGTCGGTTGGTTCACATTTACATAGCGGACCCGGCAGGACTAGATGACTAGGCGGTGGGATATTAAGAGGGAGAAAGGGGGTAGGTGGTGGCAATTCTGGCAACATGGCCGCGACCGAGCCGCGCGACGTACACCAAGTGAGTTCCGGGAAATGGTGTTCCGGGGGTTGGGGGTTGGGAGGGTAGAGGGTGGACTGGATTTCCTATGCCATCGTCATCTTCCCCCCGAACCACCCCACGACCCACCTCGTCGACCACCCCCGTCGCCCGCCCCCCTAACGTCTGCTTAGATGCGATTCTCGGACCCGGCTTTATTCGATTATTAAGGACCGCTATTGGATTAAGCGTGATTCCGCGACTGATTTCGCGCTCCGGCCTCGTCCCACTAATCCGCCTCTCCACGGTGTTTAACGCTGACATCGTCCTCGGAACCACCCTTCGTGCCAGGGTTCGTTGTCCTCGCTGATTAGTCGTTACGACGCTCCACCGAGTCAAGTTTTCTACGCGGAAAATACTGCGGACGGGCGGCATCGGTTCGAACGAACGGAGGGGAGAGGAGCTGGATCTGAGATTAGCGGTGGAGGCAACGAAATTGCGATGCTCCACTCAGAAAGTTGGCGTATCCCGGCGGAGGGAAAGAGAGCGTCGTTCTCGGGGGGCATGGTGGGCTGGAGAGTAATGAGAGCAAGAATCTAATCTCTTAAGTGAGACTGTTTTTGGAAGAGTTTCGGCAGGTTTAATGGGATTTCTCTCTCGTACGTTGGAGTAATTAAGCTCCGTGGTCCTGAATGTGTTTTGAAGAAGGTTCAAGAGTTTTTGGGTTAGAAAACGACTTTACCAGATTTTAACTATTTATCTCACTTTCGCTGGAGACATTAACCTTCACAGTTCAGAACGTAGTTTCCTTAAAGCCCTGGGATTCCTAAAGCCTTCCTTAATGAAACCTCGCTGCTCTTAAATTAGCCCTCGTCAAGGATCACTGACCATTAAAATCGCAGTGGATGCATCATCCCTTTGCAACCCCTTAATACTCAAACGCATACCTTGACGCTTTGGTACACTTGCACCCCCAAGAAACATCCCAGGTGCCTAACCCCATCCATCCGCTGCTCACTTCGGAGCCAAAGCCACCGATACAGGGAAATCGTTTTCCCAATCCTTGGAACTCCGTGGAGGAGCAGATCCTCACCGGCCACGGAGGGAGACGAGCGTGAAGAAGGCGCACGTTAATCCTCGCTGGCGTGACTCTTTACGGCGGTAACTCATCCGATCAAAACCGTGAAACTTGGAGGCACGAGGCTTAGTCCTAATTTAAGGGTGGAAGTGAAAACCACCCCTGCCGGCGCTAATTTAAGGCCGGCGCTGCCCGCTCATTTGTTTTAACCGCTCTCCCGCGGGAGACTCGGTGTCGAGGGTGGAGGACGGTATACGCGGGTATACCGGCGGCCAAGGAGGGGTCGCGCGGGGGTGGGTGGGTGGTGCAGAAGAGAACGGCGGTTCGGCGGAACGGGGCGGAGGGTGAGCGGTGGATAAAACGCGGTTTAGTTTAGTTGCAATTCGCGCTGAAGCGCTGGCTGAACAACGGGCTTTAGCAGGGCTGGCAAGAATGCGGGGGATGCCCTGTAACTTGTTCATTTGCTCGTCGCGGTGAGCTTTCAAGTTGCGCTTCTTTTCAGTATCATTCGGTCAAGGCCATTTTCTAACGCGCACCGAAAGTACAAGGCTCAAGCTCCTGCCACCCCTTCTATCGCGCTGATTTTGCGTCTCTGCAGCAGGGAGGAGAGTAAAAATGTATTGGTTCTTCTTAGTTCGATGAGATGATGGGGTTCAGATGTCTGTTTTGGGAGATTAGAAACTTCACTCCCTTCGTTTCATTGGGAAAATGGATTCACGAATTAATTTCGTTTGAACTAAGTTCGGAGACATAAGTATATGAGATATAATACTTAGCATTACCAGGAAATTGGTTTCTTGCACTTTCATTAGAAATAAATCTCAGGGACAAGTGAAATACATAAATTTTTAAGAACACTATGTAGTTCTAATATCACACAACGATGAACACGGAAAGGGGACTCTTATGTATGACAGAAATATTCTTGAAATCTAAAAACAATTCGAAGCTGCTGAAAAGTTAATTTCATTTAATTGCCTCGTGCACGTCAGGTATTCGTTAATAAACCAGCGAATTGCCAGATAATTTCATCCTATCGACGATCCTCGGACTCATAACAACGAAGCGCCCCCGTCGAATCCCGTTTCTAAATATGAATTTCGACCTCGCACCCCTGCGTCCCTGTTGTCACCGCGCGACTCCAGTCATGGGGAGGGGGGATTCGCCCTTCCTACCTTTCTCAATTCTTTTTCCACCAGTTTTTATCAGTTCTCGATCGATACATTTTTGCGATAAATCGGTGCCGGTTTCGTCCACACGGTCGGTACCGGCGCAAGTTTCGCGGCGGCGAGGGGTCGAGGAGAATGAAGAGACAGAGATGAAATTACGTGTAAACGTACGAAGCGTGAAAGGGGACGGGGTACTGGTCGCTAATAAATCGGTACATCGCGAGTTAATTCCGTTACGTGTCGGGGTGGCCCCGAGCGATTCGCCTGAGATAAAAAAGAGCCGGGAGCGCTGGTTGCGCGCGGCCTGATACGGAAAAAGAAGGCACGGAGAAAGGGGGATGGGGGTGGAGGTTGCAAGAATGCCGGTGAAAGCGGCTTTAAAGCGATCTCGACGAGCGGGGAAAAAAGAAGGCGCGCCCGCGCGGCCAGCTTGATGGGGGTGACGAAATAAAAAGAGGAGGGATCGAAGGACTCGATATACCTCTCCGAGCCGGACAGCTTGTTTAAATTTCGACACTGGATCAGGTGGCTCGATCGTTTTCCCTCTTGTAGAAACTAAAACTTTGAACAGCGGCCGAATAAGTTATTCAGAGAGTGGTGGGATTTTAACGAGTATCGATAGATGGACGAATGGGGATGTTGATTTCGGCTGCCCATTTATGTGAACGCGCTATTAATTTTATACGTTATGTATAGGGCGATTCATGATTACATGAGAATAGCTCCAGAGCTAAATTTACTAATACTGCGAGGGAATTTTGTGGAGAACAATGTATTGATATAATAATATATATATTTGTATGTACTTAATATTGTATGTACCGGTTTTAAAAAATACTAATATCAAATTTCCATGTAAACGTAATATCTTTTACAACCATAACATCGAATCTACTGTCATCATGAATTACCCCGCTGTTCGTATTCTCAAACAACACTCTCACATTCACTTCACAAGTAACGTCACCCACATACCTGTAGAATTTAAAGGCGACCACGTCTCCATTCGAAAAAATCACTAGGAGACGAGGAAACGAAGCAGCGGCAATCTAATCGCTCCTTGCCCACGCCATTTGGTCCATGGTTGTATAGACTCTTTGTGAGGGAGTCCTCAAAGAGATCGTTTCCCGTGCCGTGCCTCCTCTATTCTTCGTCAGGGATGCGTCTCGGCCGCGTCCAGTCATCCCTTTGCCGGAGAATCGCGCTGATGCGCCTCGCGAGCCTGGCGCGACACTGAAAGCTCGAAAACCCCCAAAGGCGATCATCGCGATCGCGTGAATTCAAGCCGAATCTGAATATCAAAGGGACTTCCTGGCCAAATGGAAACCTGAATGACGGCTGGGGGTCCTGTCTCGGTCCAGGTGGGGTCCGCACCGGTTCGTCTGGTTCATTCCGAAAAACTGGACCGCCGTGATCTCCGCGACAGCGAGGGGTTACGCCAGCGTTGCGTTACCCGCCGCTCAATCGCAGCATCCCTTCTGGTCCAGCGTGTCTCCTCCCTGACCAAGGAACGAGTTTCTTCGTGAAAACGGGTCGCGTGCAACCGTCGTGGTGGTCGATTCAAGTGAAACCCGTTTCGCGAAAAAACGGTTCGCTGGCACAGATGGAAAGCTAGACGCCTTCGAGAAACCTCAACCGTCCACGAGATCATTTCAAGCTACAAGGGACGCGCGACGCTCGATTCTCATGCGTTCAGTTTCAGATTTGAATTTCAAATTCGTTGCTGGGGAAGTAAGGGGATATTTAGTGGAAGATTTCTGCGTGCAAGTGGCTTTCGTAGATTGTTTCTTTGGTCATTTTGGAGTAATGTAAAAATTGAAATAAAGTATCTTTCTAGTGAGTTCTTTGAGGTGGTTGATATGTGATTTTGATATTGGGAACAATCATAGCCAAATTTAGGAACGCGCAATGAGTAATGAACATTGAATGAAAAGTTCTTCGCGATTAGTACCTCGTGGTAGAGTAAATTATTATTATTATTATTATTATTATTATTATTATTATTATTATTATTATTATATTTACGGAAAAGCCCTTTAGAATATATATAGTACATTGAAACAAAGATAAAAATCCAATAACAAAAACGAAAACGAAATAGAAAAACAATAACAAGAAAATGTTTCATAATTCCAAAACAGTTCATTCTATTTATTCTCCGACGAGTAGAGCAATTTCAAAAAAATTTGCCCCGAAAATGTAGCCACATCGTAATTTCTCATTGTCTAAGAACCTATACACTTAGCATTTCAATCGCAACTACTTCGACTCTCCAAACTCTACGTACATATCACACATTATCCACCGAAAAACGAAGCCTACTCACCATCCAAATAATGATAGCCCACAGTCGTTGCTAAACCATTACAACTAGAATCCATATGCCCGGCAACGTGCTCCTTTCGCTAACACCGCCAAAACACGCGTAGTCGCGATTTCCTATATTAAAAAAAATAAAAACTGAACCAACACGGTCCCTTCACTTTCGCGTATATCAAATATACAGTGTGACAATGCCTATCCGTGCGGGCGGAACGGGCAGCGGGAAAAATAACGGAAAACGCGGTGACTGTAGCGTCTAGGAAGCGTGCGCGTCCCGGGAGCGACAGAACTGATCGGCGTACGTGATCAGCGGGGCAAATAAAGGCGATACACCTGGCCTTGTCCAGGAACAATAAAAAGGAACGGGCCCGTTGACCGGAGCGCGTAGTTATTGGACAGCGAGAGGTCAGCTCGCCGCAAATGGTTAATAAAGCTGGAAGAGCGCGAGGATCGGCCATAAGACACACATGGGGGGGTGGTTAAAGTTGGCGTTAATGATGCCCGCATGGCCGTGCGTTCGCAGGGGTCGCTGAATGAATGGCAAACGCTCTCTCTTCGTCGTTGGATCATTAATACCTCTTCTTTTTTATTTCTTTTCGTCCCATTCCTCGGTGCTTTGCAGCGATCGACGTTCGATCTGCTCTGCCGCGAGTTTCTCAATAGATTCTGTACTTCGGTCTTCGTGGGGATTACTGGAATCTGAGAGATTGCGAGGCTGTTGGTATTTCGAGAGGGAAATTGAAGATTCTAGATGCTTGGAGATTTGAAGAGTAGAGGAAGTGATTTGAGGTTAATACCTTGGAAGTGACTCGAAGTCTACCGAAGCTTCTCATTAGTGTCTTGTCTTACTGGAAGTTAATTCTTCGCTCTTGGATTAAGGTAGATTTTAACCAGCTGTGTCCTGAGCTTTCTTCGTTCCTTCAAATCATATACCTAAATTTAATCTACTATAATGCAAGGTGTATTATATGGTCCGCAGTATTCTGATTTCCTGAAGCTTTTGATTTGAAGAAGCTACTTGAACATTCCACGACTCACTCTCTATCACAATCACACATTAACAAAGGAATTCCATCTTTTATTTGGTAATAAACTCAACTCTCCCTTCCTTCCTATCAGATGATATGCATTTCGTACAGTTTCTAGAATTACTATCTATATATACCTACACATTGCACTAATTGTTCCACGCGATTATTTAACGCATTCGCGATAGCTGGTCCCAATATCACCCGCTGCATACATAATTCGAAGCGTGCCTTGCTTTTCCCCTCCGATTGAAAGTACATGATTATTTAAGTTGAGCGCGTAAACCGTGCAAACCGCCCCATGACTAGGAGATGCCGTGGACGCACGCGGACGTCCATTATTTGTAAATGGTATTGTTTTATTTCCATCGGGAAAATCCATTTGTATCCATTCCGCCCGGGACGCCGCCTATTGCGGAATTGTAACCGTTTGAACAAGATGCGCGCGGTACACGTGAGTCTGAATTTTGTTTCACCCCTCCTATTTTTCCCCTCGCCATCGCGCTTTTTTTTCCTGTTCGATTTCAACACATTCAACGGGTCGAGCGCGCATAACAGGACTAATTGTTGTATAGCCAGTTTTGGCAGGCGTTTGCGTGGGGCGAAAAAAAAGGAGGCCGCTGAATTCGAGTGTCCCATAAAACGTCACGAATAGTTGATAAATATTAAGATGCTTTTATTTTCCCCTCGTCTTCACACGACGTCGCACGATCGTTTCATATTTTAATAGAAATAAATCACGATGCACGAGTTGCGCGCCTCCGATGGGGCAGGCGGAAAAAACAGTGTTTCGAAAATGCAGTGACCAGCAAAACGGTTTGATGGATACGGTTTTGTAAATAACGCGATATCAGCCGCCGACCCGACGGACGGCTGTGCTTTTCACGGTTATTTTTCTTGGCTGGAAAGGGTTGCGCGTGGGTGCGGAAAATACTGGCGACGACGGCGAGGGTCGAGGAACTGCAGAGACGTTTTATTAACTCTGAAGCAGCAGACTTGGGTATTTAGAGTAACTTTCTTTTTTGCGTCTTTTGAATGTCTTTGGGAAACACTACGTTGGGTGTTTTAATTTCTTTGACATACATGTGGTACCTATATTTTTTTTCTGTCGTCAGTTGTCAAGTTATTTACAATTTAAAAGTGAAAGGAATTCATTTTCTATTAATTTTTGTTAAAATAGAATCAGTATCGGTAAAATTGGGATACTACTTGATGTCAGAATTCCAAATTTATGCTACCTGCATAAAGCGTCCTACCTGCATACGTCTGAAAGTATAAGAAATTAGTTTCTGGACAGAAATAGTGGAAGCAAGAGAAAGAAAACGATAAAGCTAAAAACCTGTCATATTTACACTCAACGTTTCGATGTTTCCTTGGGTCCTCATTTTCATTTGAGTACATTCTTGGCGTGAAAGCACAAAAGAAAGTGGACAACTGGACACAATCTGCCCGTGCCTTGCGCATGCATGAGAGCAAAAGTCCGAAAATTAGTAAGTTGTGGCAGGGCGTTGTAATCGGCCAGCGACCGAAATCAGGCTTGCGAAGTGTGGCTTTTGGGGGTGGTACCCAGGGGCTGGTGCTGCAGTGTCGGGTGAACAAACGTGCGAGTGAATAACCGCGCGTGAAACTCGTGTGATTTATGTTAATTCATGTTAAATTACTTTGTTCCGCGAATGCGGTACGACCGGTTTTAAGCGTTCCGCGAAATTCAGATCTCCAGGGGCGCGTGGAAATTGTGTCAAGAAGAATAATGAAAAATCGCCGACAAAGAAGGCCTCTTAAGTGATTGCGATTACTCACGTCCCTTCTAATGAAAAGTAACTTCGAAAGAAACATGAACGAGTTTTTAAATGCCTCCTAAAACTAGATTTAAAGATAACTGTATAGAATGTTTTGCAAATTATAAATATTTTCTCTTTTTTGTAGAAGGATTGTACAGACAGTTTTTCATTAGTTTCCAGAGAAGGAGATTTCCTCTTAGAATAATTTCGGACGATCCCAGTGGTTCTGAATTTCCACAGAATTTATAGACATTATTTTCTATTTCGTGAATTGGATATAGGGGGTGAGTCGGTTAGGCACGTCAGAAGTCGATAAAAATCAAGAATTTCTCTTTCAAGAGAATATTTTATGGTCTTCATGATCATCAGTCTTGCCCTTTTTGCGACGGGGTAAGAGGCAGGGGTTTCCATAAATTCTCCGCGGGGATTTAAAATTACGCCACTGGAACGAAAGGGCAAGAAGGAGAACGGAGATATATTTTCTGCGTCGGACGCATCCCGGATTTCCCCTATTAATACCAAACTTCGCCCGTTCAAGACTCCTCCTTTTTCCCTCTTTGTCGTTACGCTGTCCGCTTGATTCCCGCTATTTACTCGTCCCAAACTTTACAAACACGCGTGACGGCGAATTCGCAAAAAAACAATTCCTCCTGCCCATCCGTCGATGGATCCGCGCCGCTGCTATCAGCACCGCGACGAGGCGGAATTTCGGGGAAAGCGACGGCGTCAGCGTCGGATGTGATTCTTTGCGTAATTCGCTAAACAGCTGTTTGCAACGCGGTGGCGTATTAATTTATCCGATAGGATTGCCGGGCATGTATGTTTTATTCGACGATTAATTAAAAAGATAATTCCCCGATTGTGTAATGTTCGGTCGAATTGAATATCGTGACGGTGAAATGTATCAATTCAACAGGTAAAGTGTCTTTAATAATTAACACGGCTCCGCAAACAAGCGCGGATGAATGCCGCAAAAACACTGCCTTCCGTCGCGCGGTGGCAGTGGCGAGGAGTGGAGGGGCGAGGCGATAAAAAGCAGAAATTAATCAGCAATTAGCAGCGTTCGGTTTTGTACCTATGTTAATGCAAAGGGGGCAGGGTTGCACGCGTTTGTAGTTGAACTAGCAGTAATGCCAATATGCAAAGACACAACGGTACATATTTATACTTTTCGGTTTTAATGGAAATTCATGTCCGCGCACAGCCGGGCGATCGTGGATTAACGATTTGTATTAACCAAATGTAACGAGCGCTTTATTTCCGCGGGTATTCCGTGCAAATAGACACGCGTAATCATTGCATACACGCAGCCCGCTAATATGTTTACATTTTGATAAACCTCTTTCATCGATAAGCCCTTCAAACGCGTAATAACTCGTAATATCGGCCCGGTACGGCGGAAAAATCGATACGTCGAAGGCTCGATACGAAAGCTCATCTTTTTATTGCTCTCGCAGGATCCAGCGAAATGCGCCACGACAATTTATTGCCTTCAATTTCATATGGCGGAATGAAAGGAAAAAAAATGAAGTCTCCTGCACCGTGTTATAAATAGGTATATAATCCAAGGGAATATTGATGTTGTAAAATTTATCGCGCTTTGGGCGGAGGGCCAAGTGGACATTTGTTATTCGTTACATAGATGTAGGAGCTAGTTGTTCCTTTGTATCTATCGGGCCAGCAATAAACAGTCTTCGAAACTGAAACGGCAAATTCTACTTTGCTGTATTGCAAAATTTATTTACTGGATTTCGTGTGTATTTGTGTCGGGAATGTTAACTGGTCTTCTTTTGTATGGATGCTTCGTACAAGAAGCAGTATTGATCTATTTTATAATCATGTACTAACTCTCCAGTAACAGGTTTTCGTGGATGGAAGCATACTCTGAAGTATGACAAAAGATTTTCTCATTTTATATTACAACGCGATAGTACACTGTTCTAATTAATTACAAAAGTGCCCACCAAATGTATTTATGACACATTGAGGTGTCGAATATGAATGCTTCAACAAACAGCAGAGGGTGACTTGGCACTTGAATTAATTTCTTGTCGCACATTTCATTATTCTTCCCACACTTTCACTCACAAAATGGCCTCTTGCAGGATATACATCATCTACTATTATTCCTACATCAGTCAGTACAAGTTAGACATTCATTAAAACTAAAACTACGTCAGAAACACACCACCCCATTCATCGCCAACATTTGACTCACTCCCCCTAGTGTCTAGCAACACAATCTCCCAATTATCTCTACATACATCAAGTAGTACAGTACACTTAAGTTTTAAAACGACCACTTTCCCGCCGTCAGGATCCACATGAATCTCCCGCGACACCTTTCATCGCACGTTAATCATAAAATTCAACCGAACAAAGTAGCAAAGTAAGGAGGCCCGTGTCCACTAAAAACCTCGAGAAACGAAAGTGAGGTCCGCGAGTTGCTTCTCTTCTTGCCGACTCTATCGCGCATACCGTCTCTCCTGTCGGTATTTCTACAAAAAAAAAACACCACAGGCTCATAGCTAATAGAAAAAAAAGAGCAACGCGCGCCCGAGAAAGTTGAAACTATCGCCTAGCAGAAGAGAGGACGTGCAGAAAAAGTAGAAAAAGGACACAAAAGCCTCGCGATAAACCTGTGCCCGCGGCGTGTCGTGTCCATTTTGCATTTCGACGCACACAAAAACGGAAACGGACGGCGGAGAGCACGCGCGCAAACGAACACCACCGCCTCCCTTTTCCGTTTAAGCGGTGTAACGTCGATGTAAAGCTGTAACGTCACGCGCCAGTGCAGCGCGCTACGCCCGTTCCGCTGCGACTGTGTGCAACGGCCGCCCGCAATATGATGAACGATGAATAATAAACGCCTCTACCGATGAACAGCAAAACGACGCCAAGTATACCGCAAGTCATAACTGGCCACCCTACGCAATGCCGCGACAAAGTGGAAGTCGCGGGGTTGGTGGCGAGGGGTAGCAAGTTCCGCGAGACGTTCATTAAGGATTTCGGGGAGGATCGATTGCTCTGACGTCGATTTTAGTTCGAGTTGCACGTGATCGGTGTGGATGACGCCCTTTGAAATTTTGAGGGTACTGGATGGGGTGACTAGTACTTATATTAGATTCGAAGTAATTTGGTGTATAGTTTTTAGATTATATTTCGACCGTAAATCTTAAATAAAACTGGTATTGGCGCACTGATTCGGTCATAAATAAAGAATTATTTTATTTAATTAAAAATACTTTCCTTGAGAATGGTTCAAATAAGAACCGAAACGTCGGAATATTATATAATTAATTTGTGAAATAGCTTTGATCTTTTATTTTATTTTTAATTAAATAAAATAATTCTTTATTTATGACCGAATCAGTGCGCCAATACCAGTTTTAATTTGGTGTATGTTTGGTTGCAAGGTTGTAGTGGAGTGATTGATGGTTAAGTGGGTTTTCGTACCTTTTTTTATGATAAGGAATGAAATGTTTTGCACAATGGTACTGCTTCCTCTTTTAAACCGAGTTTTTTCGTTGTCCAAGGAGCAAAAACTGCGTCCGACTAGTAAATCATTAAAATGTTATATTGAGAAGTCTATCAGCTTTGTAAAATTGTAAGAGAAGCACATAGCGTAAGAGGGTTAACAGCAATCAGTTAATTAAGGAGAAGGAAGCACGCAAACAAGCTGTTTCGGGTAAAAGGAGCTGCAACAACTAGCTGACAGGTTGCCACTCATTACACCGTTTCGGTGGAGATAGAAAAAAAAGAGGAGCGCCCAAAGCAGACCGAGTTATCGCTCCAAGCAGAGGGTTAAATACCTCGACCACAGGGGATGATTACTGACCGCGTTAATTCTTTCGCTTCGCGTGATCTCCATCTCGACGAACGCGCGAACCCTTGAAGCGCACGAATTTACCATAAACCGAACAAACCTCTTCCACTTGCTCTCGGCCAACCTCTCTCATCCCTTGGAAAAAAAAAGAGGAACACGAACGGTATGCGGTATTCCTCCATAACAGTAGCATTTCAGGCTCAACCTGCGATTCTGTGAAACGAAATAAGTATTTCATATTAAGACGTTATTCCTTTTCTCATCGAACCCTCGAATGTAACTGCGAGAGATCAAACGAGTAGAGCACAGTGATCAAGTGGATAAAGGAATGCAGAAAATGTGAAATAAACTGGTAACATTCTGACTGAAAACTTTACAGAAGGAGAGACAGATCAAAGAAATTTAAAAACCATGAAGCGGTGGCTCGGTATGCGACACACCCTCCCTTAATTCCTGTATTTTCCTCTCAGCTACTGTTTACAACAACGCTATCGAGTTCTTACGTGCTGCTTAAAGAAAGCTTGTCCCATCAATGAGATACCTCGCAGTCTTCGGGTCGATCACCTTTCTCCTTCTGAAAGTGAAAAGAAAAATCCTCTCCCCGGGTATATCCCATCCTCTGCTCAGCTCGGCGAAGGAAAGGCAAGGCGAGTCGGCGAAGGAACGGGGAATAGGACTCGATGGAACGTGCTAGTCGAAACAGTAGAAACGGCAGGGAAAATAAGGACGGAAGCAGGGTGGAGAAACGAGAGGAGAAGAGAGGCAACGCACACGGTCGGTGAACCAATCGCATGCTGTGCCTGACAACCAGTCGACTACTATACTGCACCGTTGCGACCATTTCAGTTTCCTACTACAACGTTTTGCCCTCTTTCTCTTTCCACCGGACACGTTTCGTCCAGCATCGGCCGGCGGCCAGGCCGCCACCCTCTTCGTCGTTCCAACGGGTACTATCGTTCCTCTATCTATCTATATTCCATTTTCCCTCGCTCTCTGCGAGCCCGCCGTCCTCCTTCCACCCCTATCGCCGGCGTCCATTCGGTCGGTCAGCCTCCCTTTCTCCCTCTTTCCCTGGCCGTCCTAACTCCGGCTCGCTCGTGCTCCCACCCGAGTGGCGGAGCACCGGCCGATTTTGCATTTAAATTTGGTAAATTTGCCGGAGTTGGCAAATGAGCTGTGGGCATGGTGTCTAATACTCGCGCACGAGCACGGCCGCCGATACACTCTGCGTCTAATGCCTCTGGAGAGGGTGCGCGCGTGTACATGTGCGTACAGTCGGCGGGAGAAGTTCCCGTCGACCGTCGAGTACGAGTAGGGTAGAGGGACGAGGGATGGGGGAGGGGGCGAGGTGAAAAGAATGCTGGGTTCGATCGGAGGAAGCAACAGGGAAGCTGGATCCAAATAGAATTCGACACTAAGTATTTGGGCATCTCGCTGCTGATGGAGCGTGGATTTTTCAGGGTCGCTGAAAATGGTACTTATGGTACTTACTCTTAGTTACAGTGAAGGTAACGGAGCGACCCACTGCGATGGCAATACGTTCGAGGAAGCTTACTCGACGGTACGTGAAATATTCGTCAGTTGATGTTTATCGGTGGAAAGGAACGCGAGGGTAAACGGTGGCATGGACAATCGAGCATCCCTGGCGACATTAGTAATGGATTAATTCCCGTCGAACGATGAACGTTAACCGAGCATCGTGTAAATCAGGGGGGTGGAGCGCGGCACGCCGCGCGGACACGTGTTAACAAATCGATCCCATAAAATATTACGGATGTGTGAGAAAAAAAGAAGGCCAGGGGAGCGGGGCGGGGGAGCAACAACGATGCGTGGCGGGCCGTGGAAAAAAATCGAAAGCAATTTCATTCGCGGCTTTCATTCATTTTTTCCTGCGGTTTGCACCTTTTTTTTTCCTCCCCGTCCACCCCCTCTCCGACCCTCGATCGGCGTTTCTTGCAGCCCGCCACTGTTCGCCGATAAGCTGACGAGATTTTTGGCGCGACCGGGTATCCCGGGCTGCCGCTGCTTTCGCGCCCGGACTGTACGCACCTACACGTGGGAAATAGTGCATAGGAAATGCAAACGTGTAGCGGAGAAGTTCGGACAGCACCCTCTAATTTCAGCCCGCAGAGGGCACCACCCTGTCACGCCTGTACGTGTCTGTCTATGTTGTAAAGTTGCGTTCCATTTTCATCGTACAGTCCTCTTCCCAAATTCGACCGGAACAACGCCCTGAAAGGGTTCGCGGGAGGGTGGGATCGGTGCGGTTTCCGGCTCGTCGCTGAAAACTTTTTGCATAGTTTCGCCCGAACGCCTCGCCCTCACCACCCCCTTGGTCCGACACCCGCCCGGGTAGCAAGTGGAAGGAAAAGTCTCTTGGAAGCTGATTGTCCTCATTACCAAATTTCTCGCGGCTCCCGTGCCACCCCCTCTCGCTCCCCCTCCTCCACCCCATTCCCAAAAATCGACCGCGACCCGTTCCTTTAATCGCTTTTCATCGGGCACTTCCCGGCGGAGCGTATCTACCCCCGTTTCCGCACCGCGGCCGTCGAGCCCGATTATGTAATCGTGATCGCGCGAAATCGGATTTTTACGACGCTGCAGGATTGATGGGACGCGCATGGGAAATTTATACGTCCGTGGGCAGCTGACGTGGACGTGGGGGAGAAAAAAAAGAGGGGGGCCCGTCCGGTTTAAAAGTGAAACGACGGACGCCGCGCGCTGTAAACATCACCGCGGACAGGGATAGCCGGTCGCGAGCTGTAAATAATTAGCGGGGAACGTAAGTGTTTCCGGATTTCACGTGGACGCGGTTTAATTACTATCGTGACGGGGGAACGATTGTCGATCGGCTTGATGCTGTTCAACGGTATATTTTATGGGTATCAGAGTGATGCCTTGAAACAGCTCCGTGTTTTCAGTGGCTTATACGGTTGGGGGTTGTTGGGGTGGGGCTTCTCTTTGTGTATCGCGACGCGTTTTCAGAATTCACTTTGATTGAACAATGCGGTTCATTCAACAAAATTGAACTGTGTATATGCCATTACCAATCAATCGAAGTGTTCAACTGAATTGAACAATTAATGAAGTTGACTGGGTTTCGACTTTTCTTCAATGCTGTTTTTCACGTGTTAAGACACATCTTAAACATTGAATCGTTTTATTTCAGTTGCGTCAATGTATTGCTTGTAAAGTTAAGGTAAAGTTAAGTTTAGGTTAAGTTGTAAAACAGTCTCGGACTGAACTTCGCCTTTGCTTTTTGTCGTTTTTTTTTATATTCTCTCTGTTGTCCTCTGCTTGTTATGCAATAAAGACGTTTAATAATAATAATAATAATAATAATAATAATAAACAGAGATTCCTGTTTTGTGCACGAACATTGTTTTTAAAGGTAATAAGAATATTTTAATGGTTTGCAGTACTTCTCGATTGTATAAATAGAGAGAAGAACAAACATCTTTATTATACAAAAACTGTGAATGTCTTAGAATAATAATGTTTACAAATTATTTCAACTCCGGCGCGTACAATGTCTTTCGAAGCCATTTTCAAACGAACCAAATTGGTCAATTTTATTGAAATGTGTAAACATTCGCCGTTCAATTTTGTCGAATGAACCGCATTGTTCAACCAAAGTGGACCGTGTAAAATCGGCTTTAGATACTTCAACCCCAACGAGTGCACGTACTTAAGCTCATAAAATTCACCTTTATGTTGCATAATTTTTGACAACTATTCAGCACGTTCATGGGCCACAGTACATTCCATTATTCTTCCGTTTGTTATGTAAAGCACGGTGACAGATAGCTGTCTCGTTACGCGACAGTATCGAAAGCTCGAAAATGGCGGAAAACCTCCGCAATTTCTCTCCAACTTTATGTCATTTTGTACGCCGTACGATGATATCCCGTCAAACATTTTAACAGAAACAGTACGAAGAGTAAGTGACGATAATACTTTGTTCCCCCGAACAACGAAATGAAGCAAAACACGTAAGTCGCTGGCAGCACCACAACGAAAAATCGCATTCCCCACGATATTTCCATCTCCACGTTCGCGCAACATTTTTCAGTCATTTCAGCGAGTACTATATTCTTACGAATTTTCGACAGTTGTTTTTTTTATGTTACATCTCACACCTATCATTGTATCATTTACAAGCCTGCATTTCCGACGAGCGCGGCAACATTCGCGAGCACTCGAACGCGATAAACACGTATCCGCTGGCACAAAGGAGGGCTGTTTCACAATAAAACGCACGCGAAATAAACGCAGTTAGAAACGCTGTTTTCCGGCGCACGGCGTTGTTACGTTAGTCCTTGCAGCGTAAGAGCTTGGCTCCGCTAGGATTTTCAATGGTTCATTAGGGATTACGTGCTCGCGTTACGCGTTGACTCGCGAACGTTTTGTCGACAATCGAACGGGTCGAAAGAAAAGTGGAAGGTAAACAAGACGCGTGTGCGCGCGCGAAAACGGGAGTGGAAAAAAGGGGCCGCCTTGCAGGGGATGAAGGAAGTCTAGCGAGAGTTGGCTGGCTGTCTCTCTGTCTCTGTTCTTTCGCGCTCTCCCATTTCGTAATTAAAGAGCTCCGCGCGTAATATCTGAAAACATAGAGAAAAAATTGTGGATGAACGTAAGTTGAAAGTTTCGTCGATGCTGAGCAGACAGAGGGGGTGAAGGAGGATTGCGCGTTATTATTTTTTATCCATTTCTTTATTTCTCGAAGCTTTTGGTATTGCTTTTGGATTTATGGTTAGACGGTGTACCTGTGTTAGCAGGGTGAAGATATTGACCAAAGCTGTTTGATGGGACGAATTTTTTCGAGTTCGTAAAATGATACTTGTTTTGTATAAATGGCGATTAATGGGAGAAGGTTTTATCCTACGTTTTTGATTTAGCATTCAGTTAGATGTTAATCGTTCGTTAATTCCACACAGAATTATAAAATATCCTATGTATTACTATGTTAAACACACTGGCTCTTGTTTCTGTCTGATTTTAACCTCAACTCTGCCAAAGGCTTCGAGTCCAGTTCAGAAATGATAGGGAATTAAATTAATGAATCAAAGAAGGATCGAGAATTATAGTAGTGTGACGGTACACTGTATTCGCGGAACACGAAATTAGTTTTTTACAAAAGCTTCATTTTATGCAAATTTTTCTCATATCATTCAAATAATTGTGATTTATAACAAAGTGCAGAGAAAAGGTTTCGTTTGATATCAGATACGCCACTGTATTTAGTGAAAGTTTAAATTTCCTTTGCGATATTTCAATAATTTATTTTGAACTACACCACGATGCGAATGAAAAAGTAGATCAATAGGTCGTCAAAATGTTGTCAGTGCAAATGTTTCACGAAGCGAGACTTTTTTACCACGTCTAGAGAATTTTATTATTTTTCATACACAGATCGATGTATAAAGCAAATTGGCCAGAGTTTACATATTTTCTTTTATTACAACGATGTTCGATATGTTTTTATTTTCCGACAGTTCGCTGCTACTCCGCGCGCGCGTATAGCTTCCCTGTTTAAAGATTATTCGCGGTGTGTTCTTGTTTTTCAATCAGAACGCAAAAAACGCGAACATCATTCAGCGAGGAATAAAATTTACACCAACTGAAAAACGAAGAATAAAAGGGACAATAGCTTATGGTGTAAGTATAGGTATAATTTTTTAAATAATTTCCGCTGTATGTATTTTTAAAACTTAGACATCTCTAGTAACACTCCTCGAGTTTCAGGTATTAATTACTCCTTAAAAAAATTCGCGAATGACCAAATCCTCAGATTTCACGGAAAAATAAACATTACACATTTGTATTTTATATACCTACCAAAGAAGAAATTAGGTCGAAATAAAATGACAACTATGTAGCTTGGAAGCTTAAAAAGACATCGTGTACTTGAAGATCTCATTTAACTTCATTAATATTCAAAACAGTATCCTGCAACAGTGACACTTTCCTTAAACTTCTAATACCGGAATCACATTACTTTATAGGTACACATTTTCGGCTCTAGTCGTACCACAAACCCCAGCGATTCACTATTTCTGTCGATATTTTCACAGCGAACTTCGTAACGAATTTCTTTCACTGATCATTCCAATTTTCTGTACCGATTCAATTAATGTTTTTCAATGGGCCAGGCTACAGACACAGTATAAACAATCCAACATGTATAAATTAGTTTATTTTTTCGTATCGCCGTTCAATAGCCGATGCATACCATAGACCCGACCTCATGTTCGTTTCAATTTTATTTTAAACATTAAAAGACATTAGCCAGCTAACGAACGAAATAAATAATAAATCGCGCCGGAACATTCGTTATCAATTATCGTCGTTCCGGCCTGAATCCCCAGCTTCTTATTGCCGTTGAACGGGCGGGAAGGAAAAAACGAAAGAGCTCCTCCATCGGTGGAAAATAGTCGCCGCGCGGCGCATCCCCCTTCGTTCAATTCCACCGATCGAAGATTCGATCGTTGACATCGAATCGGCAACGAAGCGGCTCGCGCGCTTCGAAGCGGATTACCGAGACCGACGTGGAAAAACAGGCGGCGGGAGTAAGGCGGGCAGACTTTAATCTCACAAAGTACTCATACATATCGAATTTCATTCGTTCGACGCCTGCAGCAACCCTTTCCGTTCTCAGTGACGATAAAAAATAATATATCAGCGCGAGGTATAATCCTGATTTCCAAATTCAACACGCGTCAATTAGCTGGAGATGAAAGCTGAGAGTGTGTCAAGGTTGAACAGATTTGATATAGTACGAGCATATAATAAAATACTTACAATGCACCTGCTCCACTTACGGTCTCCTATATCATCTACCTTTTCTACTTAAGATTCATCTACGTTATATATTTTGAATGACCATCAAACAACAATCGCTTCCCACAGCCATTGATCCTCTCAATACCTTCACTCCTCGCCCCCAATTTATTCCCACCCCCGCAATCTTAGAAACACCACTCCAAAGCCTGCAGCCCCTTTGCAACAGCAACAAACTGCAATTCGGTTCAAAGCAGACTCATTCCAAATGCGTATTCCCATTTCCATAGAATCTCTCCACTATCGGGGGGATGAAAACTCAAAGGAACCGTTGCCCCTTCTCGCTCCCATCCCCACGGTGTAAGTCACCCCTGTTCGTTCGAAGACGTTCGAAGCTACCAACCTGACGGAACCACTCACCCTCAGACCCCCCGTTCTGGGGCACAGGCGGTCAGTCTTTTTCCACGGCAGCGCGTATCATCATTTTTGCTGTGCCGACTCGAGGCTCGAACAGCGGCGCGGGTCGGCCACGTAACGCAACGCGACGTAACGTAATACGGAGAAATAATAGGTTGATGAGGGGGATGGACGTGGTTACACGAGGGGGCACCGAGAGGAGGTGGGGGTGGAGGAAGCGAGAGTCGGTAGAGAGGCGGCCACAGGGAGAGATAGGGGGTTGGCGGGGCACAGGCGAAGCTCCAGGGGGTGGCGGCGTCCTGTTCATTATGCAACGACGCGACTGTACCTCCACCCCTCCCCCCTCATCCCGGTACAACGAGAGCGCACCAGTTCTCTGTTGCACCGGAGAACCGGCGCAAAGTACAATCGGGAGCCCCCGTGGTTAATGAGTCGACCGAACAAAGCGAAAAACCGTCCATTAAATAATGCACGATGCAACGTCGGAGCGGCATGCGCCAGGGTATCCAACGGAGTCAACGGCGAAATGGGATCCCCCTTTTCCCGGAATTTTGGCGCCTCTCTGTCTCTGTGGACAGGTGCTAGGCCTATGCCACCCTGTGTCTCAGAGCAGTGCTCGCGAGCGCCAAATGACGTGCGTTGGTGGTGAGATTGGTTCATGATTCTGTTCCGAAGGTCATTCATTCATCGAACTGCGAGTGCGGGGGAAGGTGAATAATGGTTTCAAGGTAGATGTGTTTGATTAAGATTTCTCAACACGGGGCTTGGGGGTTGTTTCGTGGGTGATGGCTCTCCAGATGCGTATCCTCAAGGCGATCCCGAGGTACCTGGGTTTGTCTCAGTGCTGAGACATGTGATTGTGACAGCACCGTTTTGGTTGAATGCATTGAGAGCGTCAGGAATTAGAGTCGTGACATGGAGCACAGATTCGGTCCCGAACGTCACCTTCTGTCGAGACATCGAGTCTTTTCGGCTTGCCATTTTTTTCTTTATTCTGTAGAATGAAGGAGACTATGAATGAGCGGGATTGGCTGACAAGGAGTACCTTCCTCGACTAGAACAGAAGAAGTAGGGAGGATAACACTCACCTTATTCGAGAGAGAAACCCTATCCTTAGTTCGAGACAATACTGTATATCTGGACTACCTCGTAGAGAAGCATAAAGGTTGTGAGTTTCTGTAAAATGGATGCGACCCACAGTGGCCACAGTCTTCAGCTGTGACTCAATCACCTGACAATTAGATTTCCACTCTCATTGCACTGGTGATAGCCCGAAAATATGTGAGTGGAGCGAAGGTTTTCAGGAACGTCAATTAAAATCTACAGTAAAATGAAAAGTCGTGAGGACCGAGGGAGGTTACTTAGAGGGTAGTAAAGATGCATTTTTGGTTTTCAATTTTGTTGTTTGTACTAGTTTTGTCCACGTTCTCTTGTGGCTGTTGAGGTTTTTTTGCAGGATGTAAAATGCTAGCTGCCGTCATCAAAGATTTTCCATTATTAAACACAAGGTAATATAGACTTTTCAAAATAAATAGGAATATAGAAGTTTGCTAAAGGATCACGAATCTGCAAGCTTTTAAACGAGTGTGTCTTGGAATAAAATACATGAAAGGTGGGTTTATTGAGTAATTTGTCAGAACTTATTTAAAGTGAACTCTTCATACGCGTAACATTGGAGTGCAGATACACCAAAGATTTTCAAATGGTATTTTCATACATTTGAATAAGACTTACAGATGAAATGTAACAAAGAGTTACTTCAGATTAAAATCTTCATTATCTTATAAAAAAATATAGAATACATAAAATGCTTTCACGAACGAACACGTCACAACAAAAGTATAAAACTGCAGAAACCATGAAAAACGTTTTCACAATTTTTACATCAATGAACAGCGCCAAGCCCAGTTTCAACAATTGTCTCAATTAAAATTGATAAACGTCTGCAATGCTCATACACACAAAAAGCGAGAGAGCACTTCAACAAAATCGCGATAAAAAATCTGCAAAGATCTAAATAATACTTATTAATCATTTCGATTGCGACAAAAAAGCCGCGACGATAACGTGGCACGTCCAACGAACGAAAAAAAAGCAACAAATTAGCGAGCAAAATTGTTCGCAAACAAGAGCGCAGAGAATAATTCTGCCCGAGCCAGCTAAAGCATAGGGGATGAAACGCGCCGTATATTCCGAGGCAGCGGGCTTCGAGGAGCTGACGCACCCTGAGTTTTATCTAAACTTTCATCTAACCTCCCCTATGCATCTAATCGCGTCACCCCACCACTATTTTCTATGAAAGGGCTAGGGAAGGAATTGGAGTGGGGCTACTCGAAGTTGGTGGGGAAGTCGCACATACGCAGATGCGAGCGAATAACCATGTATGGATCGCGCTGGAAGGGGTAACAACCCTTAATAAATGCGCGGCTGAAGAGGGCGCAGCGGCTCGTGAAAGAGCATTAAGAAGAATGACCGTCGCGAAGCCGTCTTACGGGATTAACCCACAATTTTACGAATCTTTTACGACACGCTGGAACGATAATTGCGCCGCTCGTTTGATGACCTCCCCTTTTAGCGGATTTTCGCAACCAGAGGTAATTTTCCACACCTTTACCTTTGATATCGGTAAAACCGGCGTGAATTCGAGGGAACGATTTCGCGTCGAAGAAATTTCGGAGGATGAAGCTTTAATCTAATTGTGGCGAGATATATTTGGTGGTTGAGTTTCGAAATTGAAATGTTCAAATTAAATGTATTCATACACTTCGAGTGAAATCTCTGCTTAAAGTAAGGAAATGTATTAGGTTTAAAAATAACTACAACATTGTTCGCAAAATTTATTATAACACGATTACTAAAAAAAAATTTCTACCCTCATTTGCAGCCTATTTTACTAGAAGAAAATTCCAAAAAGTGAACCAGTTCGCTTCAGCGAATAAATTACCTTACACAGCCCAAGGAAAGTGACCATCCACAGGTTTCCAAGCCTGACCAAGAACAAACTCCCTTCTTCGAGGCAAAAAGTGAAGGGTAAGCAATTGTCCCCCGTGATCTGGTAATTCCATTCCAGGTCGCCTCTGATAATTCGCCACTTGATCGCCGGGTAGTAGCGCGTAACTTGCAGTTTAAATCGATCTTTTTATCCCGTCGAGTGGTCTAAGAACCGGTCAGATGGGGCCGGAGATTTGCATTCCCCGCTTCAGCGGCGACGACATCCGGTGTCACGGGGAATAAAAACTCATTCTCTCCCGTGACGCGCGAGAAACGCCGCTGGGGGTTGCAGCGGAGGGAGAGGGCGAGGAGGGATCGAAGGGTGGCCGACGGGGAGGGTCGCAAGGGCGGCGAGCCGCGCGTCGTCTCTGGAAACGACTGGAATTTTTTTCTTCCGCGGGGCGGTTAAAATGTAAATTAAGTCGACGTGCTTAAGAATGTGGGATTATTAAGAGAGACCGCGGACTAGCCGCCCCCCCCCCCCTCGCGGATACTACACGCTTACGAAAACATCCCTCCGCGTTTTTATTCTTCTTTCCTTGCCCCCTCCCCCCACCTCCAGACGTCCGCGCATTATAAAGCACATATTACCCCCTTGCCTTACGGTACTCGAGCTCACTTCCTTTTTTCCCTTCTCGGGGGATGCGACCGTCCTCGCCCCCGAGTGCTTCTTAAAGTTTCAACGAGTAACCCCCGGGGCTCTCGAGTTTGTTAGAACGGGGGCAAAAACCCGTCGGGTCCTTTTTTCCGGGAGGAGAGTTTTTGTGACTCTTGAATTTGGGACGAAAAACGAATTGATTAAAATTGGATGTTTATTAGGAGGTGAGATTAGTGGTATGTATGGTATTGAATGGAATTAGAGCGGGGTACATGTGAATTGGACGACGTAGGAATTGGGAATGTTGAAGAAGGCTGCGTAAAATTGAGTGGAATATTAAACTTTTCCTCAATGTGAGCTTAGATATACTAAAACGCAGCATAAGAAACTGAACTGCAAAATAGATCAGCTGGTTAATTAGAAAGAATTTGTGTAGATACCATTATCGTGCTTGAATATACTTATTTGTATGGGAACAGGTATACTTTCTCGACACTATTTTTTGCCGAATATATAATTATGTATACATTAATTGAAAAATAAATGCACAAGAAAAGGCATATACAATCTTCGTAAAGATCATGCAAGAAGTAAATAAGACAGAGAAAACAATTTGAATACACAAAATTTACATACAACTTTGGAAAATTTATAACGAGGGCTAATTTATTGCGTCACATTGTTTTTGATGATGAAGAGTGTCGCTTTGAACAGTCACTTGTTAACTGATTCTTAAATTTGAAACAATATGCCATTTCCTTCTAATTGATAACTGATAATTTACAACAATTCCATCAATATATTAAATAATACACCAATTACTTTACATGAATTACATTTAATTTTCGCGTGACCGATCGGTAAAAATTAGTGTTCGAGCAGTATAATAAACTTGAAATTCCTTTGTATAAATACATTCCACAATTTGAAACAAAATAGCAGTGGAAGTGGTCAAAGTTGAATATGTAATCACGCGGACGCTCTATGCAAACAATCGCACCTATCGGCGTTCCTACATGCATTAGAAAGGAAGTACGTCTCCAAAGATGTCCCACGCACAAGCATCCTTTTCCTCAACATTCCAAAGACCAAGTATCTCCAAAAAAATTCTTCTTACAATCCCTAACCCCCATTTCCCAATGACTCTTTGTAAACGTCACCAGCACCTCTAAATCGAGTCGAGTCTAACGCACAATTCAATTACCAAAAGGGGGGTCCATGTGATTAGATGCTCCCCAGCGCTCGATACTCGCGGCATGCCTCGCGAAAAGAGGGCGCCACGTAACTGTGCCTCGTCTCCGGCGAAATGCCGCCGAAGAATTAACATTCTCGATCGGCCGCCGAGAACCGTTTATCGCCCCTGTGAGGGAGGGGGGGTGGAGGCCTCGTTCGATCCTCCGGCTCCTCGGAGCGATGAGCAAAAAGAAATGGTTCAACGAGGAGAAAGAAGCCCAAGGGGGAAGAGGGTGGCTCGAAAGTATGGAGGCAATCAACGGCGACAGTGGCGTCGGCTCGCGAGAAACCGCCGGTGCCGATTACCCGCAGGCCGTAATCGAATCAAGGAGCGCTATTTATTTTTCCATCCATTTAAAAACGTGTTAAAATGCAAAAACGCGAACGGCCACGGGGTAGGGGTTGAAGAGCGGGGCGGGGGAGGGGGTTGGTTGGGAACACAGGAGTCGCTGGAGGAAGTGGCGTAGGAGAAAGAGAAATAGGAAGAGGAGGTGCGGGTGGAGAAAGGTCGACGTGCACGGGAACGAGCGAGGCTGCTGGCGAGGAGGGTTGCCAGGGGGTGGCCGCGGGGGATGAGGGGGGCTTGCGGAGGGTGGAGGGGGCCGAGCGGGTGTACAGCCGCAGCTAGGCCGGGAGAGGAGTAAAGGGTGAAAATGCAAAAAGGCGCCGGGGGTCTCGCTCAATACCGAAGCGGCGGCGCAAGCGCCTTCATTTTGTTTTTCGTACGTCGCCGCGTCGCTTTCGTTTTTCCAAGATGGCCGCCCGGCGTGCACGACGTCGGTAACTGGTACCCCCTTTTAAGGGTGGCTCGCGCCACGCACCCTACATTGCCGGCCAGAGAAGAAATCAACCCCCGAAAACGGCGACCGCACCGCGGCGCTCAACTCGCCCGCCAACCCCTACGAATGCTGCCCCGGGAGACTTCGATACTCGCACGAGGGTGATTTCGAGTTCGAAACGCTGCCACAGAGAGGTACTTTATTTAACGAAATGTTTCTCCTTTGTCGGTGCTTGATTTTTCGAGGACGATCGACTTCTCGAGGGGGTGGTTTATTATTAAGTTCATTGGTAACGGTAGCTCGGGGTTTGTTTCATTTATTTTCTTGAGTGATTTGGAATTTTTGGAACAGATATTCATCAATTTGTGGCATAAGTACAAAGATATCTGTCTTTCCCCTTTTTTTTCTGTGAACAGATTGAACCCCAATGCATAATATAATTAACTTTAGACGCCTGTTCAGAAAAAGCATCCATTTGCAAATTCCTTTTACCAACGCATCAGATATATCATCGCCCGTAATAAGGCAGTACTCCTTTCCCGAATGTACAAGTTTCCGAAAGGTTTGATTGGCAGGCAAAGCTCCGAAAGCGTCACTCTAATGAAATAACTTTTCTTCTCTGCATTTTCAGAACGTGTGATTTTTGCGGTAAGTACGCTTCGCCTCGCGCCGGTCGTTCCGCGGGTAGATTCCATTAAAGGACGTTTTACATTTTACCTTTTCTTCCCCCTTGGAAAAAGGAGCCACTAGATGGCACGGGTCAGGTAACTGCATTCTTGCCCCGTGTATTATTTCGACCTGCAACGGAATGCTTTTAAACTGTCCTTCACGAGATGCACACGGACAGATCGGGCGTCGAGCTTAAGTATCTCCTTTTTTATTTACGTCGAGTGCCTTGTTATTTGTTTCCTTCAACCTCTCCACTCGCCGCGGCCACGATCTTGACGAATATTCGTTTCATAACGAAACCCCGCGGAACACCGAGCGCGATTAAATCGTTCGAAGTGGCTCGCGAAGGCAAACTGCAATTATTGCAGCTTCCCCGTTACGATTCAGTAACTCGATAACATCAGCTGAAACGTCCATCTGCAGTTAATTACACAAATACTGGGACTCCCAAGATGAGAAATCGCCATTTTCATTATCTCCCTACATTGTTGCTACTACGGAAAAAATTATTTAATCTCTCCAGACTTGAAAGAAAATTACAGGTCTATGCATCTCAATTGAGAAAAGCAAAACTGAAAAAATTTAGCTCATTTTGTATTAGAGATATGTGTAATTGCAAAGCCAGCTTCAGTTTCCGATATCAAAATACGGGGGAAAAGAAGTTTCATATAGGTCGCGACGGACGAGATTCATTCTCCGTTTCTATGAAACGTACTCTTCGAGGTAAACGATCGATCGAGACGCTTGCAACGTGCACCACGAACGACTGTCAATTATGACGTCAATGCGCGGCAGAGAAAAAAAAGGTGCATGCCAATTCCGGCTCATTTACGTAATTCGCCGTGAACGCATTCAATTGCAAATGCTTATACTTGGGATTCATATTACAGGCAGCCCAGCGGTGACCCATCGTTTTTCCTTTTCCTCTGTCCCTTTCTTTTTACGTTTCGCTCGTTCTCCCCGATCTACAGTTTCCTGACGCATAATTCCATCATTCGACGTTGCAATTTCTGCCTCAAAGGGATGTGCCTGGTGAAAACTGTGGCCCGTATTTGTATTGCTCTTTCAATAACGTTCCTCGAGCGTTCGCGGTGTAGGGGTGAGTTTTTTTCCCCAGCTTGGTGGCAGAGATTCGGAACGTACAATAAATGATATCGGCGATCGGCGGAAATTCGCGATCGCTTCCGCTTTGAATGTCCACCCTAACGATTTAACGACAAAGGAGATGCAATTGTTGAGAAATGTTGATCGCGTGGGAGGAGGACACGATACAGATTTAATCGTTTCGAGTGATGAACGATTATAAAGAGGCTGTGAAATTTTAATCCTCGTGATGTCTGAGCAATTCATTTTAGAATATACCGGTAGTCTCCACGAAGTCATATTTCGTATAAGTCTGTCAAATATTTTTGAAAGTTTAAAATAAATTACCTAAATGAATTTGGGTACTTTAAACTCCATGTAAATAGAGACAATGATTCTGTAACCAGAAATGAGTGGAGAATGTTGGGAAACATTTGTTTGCACAGAGATTCGATTTTGGAAAAAGGTGTTGGATTTTCGTGGGTTGTATCGGAGAAAGTTTAGGCTAAAAATTCCACATGGATCACTCTTTCCGTTCTGTATTTGTGAAGTGTTAGGAAATATAAGGTTTACAATACTAATTTTAGAGTGCTAACAACAAAGTTCGAGACAACAATGTCTCTAGATTTGCAATATCCGAACCTCAGGTCGATTAATCAAACCTGTCATAACTGATACGAATTTTCTCTAATTTTACAATTTATTGTAAGATTTGCAAAATCTCTTTTAACTACAAGATAATTTTCATTATCTCATGTGTCACTTGTTTCGTCAACGCGGTGTCACAAATAAAATCAAGCAGTGTGGTCCATTCATTCAACCAAGTCCCCAAATCCAATTTCTCCAAAAACGAATCTTGAAAACAAACTCTGAGAAACATTGAATCAAAAAACTCTGTAATCAGTCGCTTCCACGGACCATTATTTGATAATAATTGAAAAACCTCTCATCTTGTGTCTCAATTAACGCTAGCACGCATATACGACGAAAATACCATTTAATTACCGAGAAAATACCTACTTAGGCACGGATAATACAGCAGTAATAGACGAGAATGGCAAGGGCGGCCGAAATTTTCACGGGATGCTTAACCGAAATTTTATCGTAAAAGGATGAGCGGCGATTTGCATGAAAAGGTAACATTTGCTGGGATAGCAAACCGCTTCGCGGAAACAACGAATATTCCTATTTATCATTTCCGAAACGGCCGTTTCTCCGTTCTCCACCATTTTGAAAATCGCCGGTCGCATTACCCCACCGTGTCAACCGGAAGCAACTCGAGCTTCCCTGGTATTCGCGGTTTCGGCTATTCTCTCGCTCCGATCCGCTCCACGGCAGAGGCGTCGAATACGTTTGCGCGCGACGAAACCTGGAACGCTGTTATACGCTGGTGCCTGCTAATCGACTGATAATTGCTGTAACGACCGCCGCTTTAGAATGCCATCAGCGGTACATTAAAGTAATAAGATTGCGAGCACTTCGTTTACGTTCTTTTTACAGCTGAACGACGGGGACGATGAGCCGTCCGATCGAGTCTGTTACGGTCAATGGGAATCGATTTCATACCGCGACACCCTTTCGCCAACTCGATACTGGGTCTCGCGGTATTTGCACGGCTCCGTGCGGTAATTGTGAGTCACTCTGTGTTTGTGCAATTGAAAAGATAAGATGATTGTTGATTGCTGGAGAATTAAGGGATATCTGCGATTGTTGAAGTTTCTTATTGTGTGGAAGATATCTCTAGGTGGAAGATATTGGAGATATGAAGATGGTCTTTTTATGTTGCATTGAAAATAATGAACGAAGGAAAATAGGACTGAATAGTTAGGTATTATTAATATTCGGCACTGGGAATTTTTTATCGAAGCGTTTTTATTTTAGAATCGATTAAATTTCGTACAAATTGTTACAATATTAATGTCAAGGGTAAGGCGATCTTTGATCATAGTTTTTTGGGCCATTTATTTTTGAGGATTTTTGAAAATAATTTAAAATTTTAATTTTCTCGTAAATGGAGACCCATAGAAAAACAATTTATTATACAATTTTGAATTGTTCTTGAATTAGGAATAACTTACAAAGTGTTAGGTTGGTGTTAGATTTTAACTGTTTCATTTATTTCTTTTTCGAGCTTGCGTGACTATTTCTCGAGCCGTTGGCCAGCGTTAGCAATTGTTATTGTACCCCATCATAAACGAAGGAATAAACTCTATCCGCGATCAGCAATTTCATATGCACCAACCCCATACATCGTACTTTAATCTTCCCGCATAGAATTCAAAGATTCTGTCCTCATTATTCGCATTTGATTTGTATTTATCACTATTATATATATATATAGTGATTACTAATTGTAAGTCCATAATGCAACGTGAAAAGATTACATTCCATTTACGTTTCGCCGTGATATCGTGACATTTCCAAATGCATCAGAATGCATATGATATCGAGAGCAGACAGTGCATCAAAGGGTATTATCCCCCTGCAATTTCGATCCCGCAATAATAAAGTGCATATATGCCTTAAAGCAATCGCCACGTTGGAACTACACTGTATACAGGGGAACCCAGACTTTCGTAAGCTTTCACGACTTCCACGCGTAACGAGATCTATTTAGCGGGCATATTGTGCATAGACCCCGAGAAAATACATGCTGAATATAATTAAAACACGTATCGCAGCGCACAACAACGAAATATAAATATCGTGAGGGTGCAGAACAGACAGAGATTAGAAAATAATGCTTAACAAATTAAATCGAGTCCTCGAAATTTTCTTAAATTCCTCCTAAAATTTAAATTACCATTCCTTTCCTCTTACAACAAAATTCTGCCACATCTGAATTAAAAAAATCAATCAGTTTAATAATTTTATCTCCTCAGAAATGTGCAAATTACAATGTTCAAGAAACAGGGTGATACTTTTTATTATTTACGCACTGCATCTGTGCAGCTCCCGCATACAAGTTTCTTCCCTTCGCTCCTTAATCCCAACTCTCCCGAGCTTTACTCTCATCCACGGAACACTTGCCCCTGCGCGACCGCGATACCAAGTACATACGAACTTCTACTAACAGGCTTTCCACTCGCAGCAGCCTAGAAGAACAGAAATCTCAGCGTAGCTCTCATCCCGTTGAAACAAAACGTTCTCGAATACCTGCTGAACCGCATCCCCGCAGTTACAGCATCGCCCAGCAAGTGGCGTGGTGTGGTGTGGCGACGGTTAAATCGCGATACATTTTCCAGGGCGTTGCGCCGCGCGTCGTATCGGGGGCCATTAAAGTAACGACCGCAGGCATTCTCGCGTTTCCTCCGCGAGTCCCTGGGGCCGTTCCGCGAGATGGGAGCGTTGCGATCGCGCGGCCCGGAAAAACCGGCGGCCCCGCGAGAATGGAGGCGCGTCGTGGAGCGGCCAGATAACCGGCGATATTAAGCATAATTCGCGCGTTTATCGCGGTGGCGGTCGCTCGTAATCCGGCATTCGACGCGTCCGCGCGCGCGATGGCGCCGCGACGTCGTTTGTCCGCGAGGAGCGCCCCGCGGAAAACAAAAGAGGGAGGCGGAGGTGGCGACCCTTCGAAAACACGCCACGATACGAGGAGATGGATAGATAGGGGTGGCCGAGGACGAGTGCGGGTGGCGGAATGGCAACGAAGGTGGACGGCGCTGGGAAATAAACAGAAAATGAACGAAGGAATGGAAAAAAGACAGACGCAGGAAGGGTTCGCCTGCAGGGGAGACGGCGATGTGTTGGTGGGAAGGCGAAGCGGCGGTGAACGCAAAGAAACGGCGAAGGGTTGGCGGACGTGGACGGCGCTGGGAAACGCGAGAGTTGATACGGCGAAAAGAGAGGGTAGCCGACCGCCGTTGGACATTAAGAACGTTTCGTGCGGCAATTTAACTAGCGACCGGGGACGCCGAGGGCGGCGCAGCCGGCGTCGCTGCGAAACCGGTGCCTGAACGATACGGGGTGGCCGAGCTCGGCCGAGGGAAAAAGAGCCGAAATGAGACAGAAGGGAAGAAGGAAGGGAAGAGGGGAGGGAGCGCTCTGCCATGGTGTAGCCGAGTTTTTACGACTTCTACGCGCCTGCGCCTGCACACCTGGAGATTAGGTTTAACAGCCTTAATTTTAAAAAATTGCCGCCTCTCCCCCGACAATCTCCGTTCCCCCTCGCTCTTCCTCTTATTCTTCTACCTGCGCTCGTTCAACTGCCCCCACGAACTCACCCCCTCCCACCTGTACCCCACCCTGCTCTACGCCCATTCCACCACGGCGAAACGAAATTGCGACGCTTTGCACCGTCGAGGATAAAGTTCTGGATGCCTCCGCCACGTTTCGTGCCGCCCCACGCCGCTATCTGCGACGACGAACTCCCGAGACACCCCCGTTGGACACTGAAACACGCGGGGGGACGTTTAGCCCATTTGCTGGCTGGCTGTATACGCTGCTCGGAATTAGACGTTAGGACGTGGCCGAGGAATATGTCGACGGAATGTTGGGGGTATATTGCATTGGGGGGTGGGAGGGGCGAGAGTGAACGAGGGTGGATCTGTAGGGAACGGCGTTTCAACCTGGTGGATTACAGCTTGGAGACTTTGATCGTTTCAGTTTCGATACCTTGCTTCTTTTGAGGGGAACGTTCTAATGCGATGGGGATGCTTACGAAGATAAGTAGGGGAGACCGGGGTCTTTACGTGAGTTTCGGGGTAAAATGAGCTTTCTTAATTTGTTCTTTAAAAATAGAATATATTTACAAATTTTGGTGATGTATTAAATGTATGTGATGTAACAATCATAATTATCCACATTCAGATAGGTATCGAAAAATGTAAATTCATTTAAAAATTTAAAAGTTAATTTTTAGAGTCTTTCCGATTGAATTTCTTTTCAATTAACTTATTATTTTATTTCACCTCTTGCATCATTTTTTTCAAGTTTATTTTAAGTATTGCTATTCGTCATTTATCAATAGTAATGTTTAAATTGTATTATAAATCTATTTCCACACGTTTTTATTGAATGGGAAAAATTTTATTCTACTTTAAACTTTTTTTAGGCTCACTTTACCCTGGTCTCCCCTATAGAGGAGATTGTTGATGGGGGTGGTGGGATTCTGAAGTAGATGTAGAGTTTCTTTGGCATTATTATTGAATCGTCAGTATTGGTTCGACTTATTTACATACATTGCTCGAATGCGTTTTTATAACTCTCACTTAAATAGTTTTAGGAGCGTGACGAATATTTGAATACTTCAAATCATAAAATTGCTATACATTGCTATAGAATTGTATACAATGCATCATTTCTTTCAAGACACGAACTCATCTCAATCTTTCGATATACTTTCGCTTACAAACAAATCTTAAATAATACTGTTTTTTAAATTATCTGTACCGATCATTTAATTATTTCATTTATAATTATATCGACTGGTCTTTCACATTCCCCAATCTACATCAAATCGCATGTCCAATGAAAGCTTACCAAAAAGTATCAACACTTTTGCTCCGCTCACTAATCAATTATCTCCAAGGCAGAAAACTAAAATTACCAATATATTTAATCGCTTCAACTTCAATTCTTCTTTCAGGTGGTCAGATCCAGTCTCCAGGCGCCAACCCCAAGATCTCCAACCCCCTTCTGGCCAACCTGTAAAAATAAGGTGAGATCTGTCAACGCTGTGAGTACCCAAGACTTCCTTCTCCCCAACAATTAACAATTTTCCCCCGTTCGTTTCCTTGTACACCGAATCGAATAGCACCCCCAAATATTTCACCCCTCGAAGTCGAGACCGTGCTCCTTCGGCTCGCCCATCGATCCCGCGCATCCGGTGCGCGCGCGAGACGTTGCGGAAATTTTCAACGGCGGGCAACCACCAAGTAGTACCGGCGAGAATCTAGACGCCTAGATTAATTAACAACTTCGTAGACCGACCGTCCCTTCTCGTAGATCCCTCTTTCCCGCAATTCCGTGGAAATTTTCGTCCGGGCCCCGCCTCCGGCCTGGTCGCGCGGCCGCAATAAAATCCACGTTGAGCCAGGTTCCAGACTCGTGTGAAATATCGCCGCGAATTATCATACCATCTGAAATTAAAGGGCTGAAATTTCGGGGTGGTGCCCGCGCCGGCGGTGTGCCCGCTGCAAAATAATTTTGATGCTCACTCGGTGCTTCTACGCGCGTTGCCCGCCACCCCCGCCTTCCCCCTCCCCCTCGCGTCGCCGGTCGCGCACCACCGCCCCCCTCCCCGCCCCGGTGAATACCCTCGGGCCGCAAATCCCGCTGTTGAACCCTCTTCTTCCTTCCACCGCGCCTCTTCTCCTGCGTTCCTCTTGCGACGACTAACGCGGAACAGACAGAGAGTCGAGTCTGCCAACGGCGGGCACACACACAGTCGCCCACTAGTAGGGAGGGTTACGAGGGGGGCGCGGGTCGGCAACCGTGACGCGATGGGGATGACGAAGGAGAGCGAAAGAGACGGGAGAAAGAGCGGCGTGCGTATATGCTCTCGGGCGTTCTCGAGCGTGGACCAGCCAGCCAACAGTGAGAAAGAGGGAACGAAAACGAGGGAAAAGGGACGGCGCACGGGGGGGTAGGTGGGGGCGGGGTGGGCAGTTGTGACGGGAAAGAGAGGCGAGAAAGAGGAAGAGAGGGACGACTTCCGGCGGAGATGTGCGCGCTTCGACGGAGCGAAAGGGCGCCCTCTTCGGGGCGCGCTAGCGCGCGCGTTATCCTCCCTCTTCCCTGGTACTCTTAGTCGCGACGACAACCCCTCCGACGCACCCCTCCGCGGATCTCTTCTCTATTTTTTTTTTGTCTCGCGTAACGCGTCGCGCGTTTCCCGGCACGGCGCGCGCTGCTTTTCCTCGCCGCGAGCGGCGATTTTTCTTTGGCAGCGTCTGCGCGGCCACGCCCTCCCGCTGCAATGGCCGCGATACCGAAATTCCTCGCGGGGGTGGCACCATTTTCCCTGCTACCCCTCGGACTTTTTCCTTCTCCCTTGCACCCCTGCTCTCCCCCTCGTTTTTCGTCGTCCTTCCTAACCCCTCGTCGACTACCACCAACCCCCTCCCACTGCACAACTCTCCGCCAACATTTTTTCTCGTTTTTCTACGGGCTGCCTCCACCGCCACCCCTCTCCACCCTTCCCCCGGCCCCGCCGCTGCTCTTCCACCACGATAAAACTACCCCCGTCGCTATCCATCTCTCGGCCACCCCGCTCTCGTCTCTCTTTCCGTTGCGAAAGAAGAACGGCGACGAACACGGCGACGACGACGACGGGCGCTCGCCGTCGAGCGGCGCGGGGGTGTGTTTTAAGAGGTCCCTCGTCCCTGTCTGTGTGCATTGTACTTGGCCTCCGTGTAATGTGTACGCACGTCTTTGATCGAGTGTTTATACGGACTCGGCCGGTGGATCGATCGGACTCCACGGTTAATGAGTCGCGCTGAATGCTATTGATGTTTCCGATCGATTTATGGAGAAGCTCTGGTACCGAGGAGTCGCGGCAGCGGCGTTCCGCGCGGCCAGTCCCGTCACAACGATCAAACCTTTCGCTGTTTGGTCAAGTAACGGGGTGTAGAGAATGACGGAACCGGGGAGTGTGTATTTAATTGTTTACTTTGTAGGCATCATCGTATCGAATTTATTATGCTTATATCCTGTATAGCGATCTAAAGGCGAGCCTCAATTTCACTGTTTACGTCTAACGTAGGAAGGTATATTTATTGCTGAAATTCAAGAAATATGTAACAATTTCTTGTGCAATTTCTTACGAAGGTTGTTCGTTATTTTATAAACTGAGTCCCTAGGTAGTAAGTACATGTCGATTTACCTATACGCTGTACGAACTAAGCTTCTGTAAAATTAGTAAATGGAACAACGTACAAAATTCACGAAACAGTCAACGTTTCTTATACGTATCAATGTGTAAGTACTTTTGGCAGCTTTTAGTATTTTCAGTTCAATGCAATGGAATTATAAAACAGCCCGTTATAGGGCAAACCGAAGGGTAGTTTTAACCATTTGATCTGCCAGAGACGTAGCGTCAAGTGGGTAGACTTACCCCAGCGAATATCATAGTGCTAAGTCCACCGTTCTGATCGATCGATTAACAGACTGTTCAGCAAAGTAAAATGCGCTGTCTTGTACGCTTTTAACGTCTTCGGAGAAACTCTATCAAACGTGTGCCTTTGCGATGAAAGTTGCCAAGCTGGATCCTCGGGCGTTGTGGCCCCGAGTCTCGTATTACTTTTCAAATTTGAATGAACAAACACCAGATGCTAATAATCACGAGACTCGAAGCAGTTCCATAAATCGCGACTGTGCTACTCGACCCGAATAATTGTTGAAATCGACGAATCAGCCGCATTGTAAAATAACGTACGAGGGGAAGCCGATGACTCGATTTAACAGCCGATTATGCTGAACGATTAGCAAAGCTCATCGATGTTATAAACGATAGATTTACAGGATTTAAGAGTCAGTATCGGTGGATTAGAATTTCGGAAATAATCCGCACTCGGCCAGCTATGATTACTGATAATATTCTCCACATTATTTCATATTCACAATCGCGTTGTAAAATACAGTGCCGTCTATTGGATGTGCAGCTGAAGCCTCAAGATTAGATAAAAATTCAAGGTAAACGTTATAACCGTTTCGAGTACAAAGAAGGACAGGAATATAAAAATCTGAAATTGGTAATTCAAGAAAACGTTAAGCACGACCTTCTTACGTCTCCAAAATGGAGCATTCGAGCACATTTACTATTTGGCTTCTAATTAAAGTCTGTGCATACCGATCGATACGATCGTCTCTCGATCACACGTATCTAGAGGAACTACTTGATCAGCATCGAGGCATGTGTATTCAATACGAACAAGCATCTTCAACGCCTGCGTCAATAACCCAAGCTCCACGCTAATCAATTGCTGATCGATCATTCCTGCGGTTCGTTTACTGTCTTCCCTCTCGAACAATTAATTCGTTCGTATCACCGATAACAACGACAAAGATTAAACGAGAACTGCAATTTGCAACGTCTGTTACTATTTAGACAGCTTCCGGAAAGCTGGCTGTAGACTCAAACATCTCATTTCTACTTGCTGAACGGCAGCTATCCAAGCGTGTCCAGAATGCATGTAAATGAACGAATGGTTAATACGAAATTTGCGGAGGGGAATATCGTGAACAGCCAATGAACGACGAGCCGAAATTTGTCTGCGAATTTCGTCATAAAGCCGTAGCGGACAGTGCGCGTCTGCCTCGCGTTGGATTTTATTCCGAGCGGCCAGCCTAAATTAGAACCTTCTATTTCTTGTGACGCAAGCTTCATTAGCATCTCCGTATTGAAGATTGAATCAATAATTGCGATATTTAAGACAGCGTCACGGCGGCAGGCGTCCATTTTATTCCCGCAACGGTGCAGCTTCAGGAATATTTTCGGATGGAGTGGTGGAACGTCAGGCTGCTTTGGAAATTTTGCTACGCCAATGGGTGTTGGAGATTATACGAGGTGTTCGCATTAAAATGCACGAGTGACGAGGAATGAATAAACACAGAGCGGAGAAGTAAGCATTCGTTGTAAAAAATTCGTTCGGCTCACAAATCTTCCGCGCAATTAACATTCTTGCAGGAGGACGCCAGCGGAAAAAGGGGGAAAAAGGCAGCAGACCTGGGCGAAACGTTCTCTAGCTGATAAATGCAAATCCGGCGCATAGTTATCTCGCGGAATGTCTCGCGATTATAAGGTAATCAGAATATAAACCTACCGTGCAAAACAATAATTTAATGCGCATGGGACACGGTGTTACGCCGCGTGTGCATGTCTGGGCGCCATGTAAATTCGTAATTTTAAAACTGCACCCTTCCGCGCCATCTTGTATGCTCTGAGACCACAGCTTTCTGATCGAGGTTCCGTTACAGCAAATTAAAACTATTTTATATATTCGTCAAATATTATAGCGCATCTAATTTTAATATATCCACGTGTATAAAAATCTTTCGCGTGATCTACAGGTTTAAAGAAATTTTCCACTTTTCACTTCTTATGTTTCCCGTTCGTATAACTTATGATCTTATACAAAAGACAAGCAATGATCTTCAAGCATACAAGACACCTCAACTCATAAGAATATTACAAATAGGTAGGTACCATACGTTCCATAAGCTCCTCCACGAAGCCGTCCACCCTCGAAACATTTTCCTTTCGAATCGATTGAAATGAAAAGGATCACGATTTCGTTGCGGGCAAATAAATATCCGATAAAATAACCAGAGGCGAGCAAACGGGTGGGACAAGGAGCATCCATCGATGGCCGTGATGCTGAAGATCGCGGTTTAATTATGTTTATCAGCGACGAGCCAAATTAACGAGATTTATCAAGAGCGGTCCGATTTGCTCTACTCCGTATAAACGCTCATAACTCCCCGTATTATGCACGTATGAACAACCATGAACTCATCCCTCCCTCCCTTCCCCTCCTCATAGGCCCTTCGAGCCTGTAACCTGTGACCAGCGCGGACGCGTGTAAAATTCAACGAAATTTAAAGGGCTGGCTCGCGAGCATCGATAATCATGCCACAGCCGCGTAATTATCCCTGGATTTTCATCGGTACATTCAACGGCCGGACATCGCGGGCTGCAGGCTCGCGCAACCCGCTCCCAAAACGTCAAGAAATTATACGATATCCGGACGGATCCCCCGAATTTCACCAACGGTAACGATCCAGCCGAAAACGTCAGTCTAATGTGCTCACTGCTCGCAATATCATATCACCGAGATCTGGTGTTTTCAACGAATTACAGAATCCTGTTTCGGCGCTCTGGCCACTCCTCCGTTCCCACGCCGCTTTTTTTCTACGCTCTTTGAACGGTCGGACGTTTTGATCGCGGGGGCACGAATGCTGATAAAACACCGGCAGACAATTTACACGGGGTAACGCGTTATAGAGAAGTTTCTATTGGCGTCGTTTAGTTTCGAAGCCGTTAATTGCAATAGTTTTGAATTTAATAGAAAAGTGGCATTTAGATTTTGATGAAGGAAAAGGGCGCGTTGGCTGCGGAACGTGGCCGGTCGCCCGTGAACTTTCAATTCGCGATATTTCATAATTACTCGTTCGGAAATTTCTGCTGGTTTCTCGCCCGTCATCAATGTGAATTCATTTGGCTCTGGTGGAAAGCTGGGAGGAATCGAGGGGCAAGGTAAATGGTCCCCGCTGTCGAAATAGGTATGTAAGAATATATATACTTGAAAAGTGGTGTTTTTTTTCATCCACGGAGAGGGAATATTACCGCGAGCCTTAAATTATCGAGAACGTTGGGTGTATTAGTTTTGGAAATTAATTTTATTTCAAGTGAGACGAAATTTTTGCGGCAAAATTATATTCTGATTGGTATGTCGAATTATTTGGTATCTTTCTACCAACTTGCGTATACTTATTTAATAATAATTCTTTTAATTTTTCGCAATCTCTGCATTCATTGAGACCAGAAGTTTAATCTTAATTCTTAATATTGGTGAATTCTTAATATTAAACGAATACATCTATCGTATTCCAAAATTACATAAATTCTTAGTCAAAGCTTACAATATTTTTAAATCGGAATTTTTAAACGTTCTCCTTATTACAGCTACATTTTCACCATCCCCAATCGGCAGCTTAAAGAACCACCGATTTCTAACAAAGACGGTTTACCTCATCAACGGTAACTTCTTCAAACTAAAATTACCGAGCGAGGAACGAGCGGCTTCAACGATATGTATAACAGCGAACTCCTCGAGGGATGCGAGCTGATAAAACGCAAAATACCGCGGCGCGTAATCGCGTCCCAGCTTAATGCCTAATGAAGCTCCCGCGAAATTTCGGAAAATTCCCGAAATTGTTTAATCCCGACCCTTAAAACTCGCCCCCGCGGCATGAATTATCCTCGAAATCTGCGTCGGGATCGTCTGGGCGCTCGGGGGTGTCCGCGGCGCGAGCATCGCACGCGTGGACGCGACGAAAGCGTTCACCTCGAGGCGTGATCGATCGGGAGGGTCGCGATCGGTCGCGACCAAGTCAATAGGAACGGCGGGAACGGCGTTTCGTACGTTCGACTCCTCGAAAACAGATGGCCAAGTATTTTGCCACCCCGTGTCGTTACGGGGCTGCCGTGTTTTCGGGCTTTTCCGTCCGACGCACGGAAGGGAGGGAGGCAGGGAGGAGAATATCTCGGGGTGGAAAAGCAGAGAAAAAAAAATGCTCGACGACGAACAGGTTGGTAGGGATTGAACGAGGCTTTGCGCAGGATACGCGTCGCTGGTGGGGGGTAAGCCATCGGGAGGACGGGAGGGAAAAAGGCGAACGATTCGGAGAAGGAACGAAGAGGAACAGAGGGGGTGTGTTTGGTAGCGATCGTTGGATAGGGTAGGGATGGCGACGCAGGGAAGAAGCGAGAAGGACGACGCGGGGGATGGAGGCGAGGCGACGGTATCGGGGGAAGGAAACTGAACAACGCAAGTCAATCGTGCGTCTCTTAATAGAAAAGTGGGGTCGATTTATGGGTTATAGGTAAACTGCACCCTCATCCCTCTGTATCATCGAACTGTCCCTCCTCGCCCGGCATCGACACCCCGTTTCTGCGCCACCTACACGGCCAGCCAGCCGACGACCGACCGATCGACCGGCAGATATCACTCTTTCGTTTCACATCCACGCCAACCCCCTTTTTTGTCAGCCCTCCGCGGCCCTGACCGACTGCCACGTGAGAAAACTTAAACCGTGACCCACGGACGAGAGAGTTCGATCACGTTGACACCCCGCGAGACGTCGCGGGATCTGCTGCCCCATGGGTATAAGGGATTAAGTGGAGGCCTTGAAGGTGGTTGCAAGCTTTTCTCTGTTCATTCTGTTTTGCAGTTATTTTATTCTTTCTAATTATCAATGAGAAATTCTTGAGTTTTAAGTACTTAAGGTGTATTTTATATGTAATTTAGATACTTAAGAGAAACATTAATTGGGCTGGATTGTACATCTAGATTTTGGGCAAATTCATTTTCAAAAGATGAAAAGGGGAGAGATTCATCAAAATCTTTCAAATTTCATCTTCAAATTCCACGAAATACTTATGAAAGTATTTTGATTAACGACAGAAGATTGAAAGGTAGTCTCGCAGATGTTCAAAATTTTGTAAAATTATTCAAATCGAAAAGAAGTATTCTCAAGTGTTGTTAACTCCTACGCCTTAATTTTTAAGCTCATATTTTTGACAGCGCGGTTATATAAAAGTACAGGAAATTATGATAAAGTACTGGTAGGCCCATTTCCCGTTTGCAGGTCCAGAATGATTCACTTGATTGCATAAAATTCGCCCCGTTGAAAGGACGCTTCTAATCTTAACAGCCGCCCATGGAACAAAATACTCACTGTGGGGTTGATTAATACTCGCGGCCCAATTTCCGTAGGCGTCGCGTTTCCGCAAATGGAGGACGCCGCGCGGCGCTTTGCAGTATTTAAAAGGCAAACAATTGGAACTTGAAAAGCGAGATGAGCGTCACTAAAACAAGCACAGCGTGGCGATGCGTGGAATAACTTGAAACATTAGGCAGCGAGGTCTCATCAATCTCGAGAGAAATGCTTTTTGTATACGACCTTTTTAAATGCTCGCCCTCGAACCTGATTTCTGAACTGTTGCAATGTTAAAAACGTTTTACAAACAAAGCTGAACGTTATTGATGCTCGCCACGCTGAGCAATTCTTTACTTTTATATTAAATAATTTCTATGGTAGGTACATTAAATTTCCGGGATGGTGGATTCGATTTTTTTCGACACTTCTTTTCCGATGGACACAATGCAAGATCTTATTGAGATTTTAAATTATCAGTTAATGAACGCATGGAGTTGGTCGAAACGAAATTTTCTCTACGATTTTCTGTGATCCTGTAATACTAGGGGAAATGCCTTTATAGCGTCTGCAACTATTCCGTCTAACTCTACGCCAACTGCCACTACTTCTGACCCTACGCAGTCTGCCATTATGTACTCCGTCTGCCTTTACGCTCAATTTAAAAGGTTTAATTCTGGACATGAAGAACTTTAAACAGTTTGGTAACAAAATTTATACGAATTTCCGAGTTCAGAGTATGTTACATTTAATTGAATAGAATATTATATAACATTCTAAGCGCCTGAAATTTTGATAAAGTATTTATAGCTTCCACATTTTCATTCCACTATGCACTACATTAGAAAAGAAACACTCGAAGTGCCTTTGGATAAATACAGAGAGTGGAACGGCGCAGTAGATAATCCAAGCATTGGTCGGGCATTTTCGTCGATGCCCGATATAACACGAAACGAGCTGATACATAATTTCCAAAAATACATCTCTCGGTTACACGCACCGGGCTAGTATCATCTACCTACAAACATTAGCGATAATTACAATTATTGCTAATTGATGTATACGCGGAGTTATATCATCCTGATTGATCAGTTCCGCATCAAAGCGGCGGTCATGAATGAGTAACAAAAACGTGGACGGGGACAGAGACGGGGGCGGGCTTGGTTCCCTTGTCACGGAAGAATCCTGACGAAACATAAATAATCATCCTGGACGCGAGTAATCGAATTAATGACAATTCCGGCGCGCCTGCAGGCAGGATCGCGTTATCATCGGCAGTGATCAACGTATCAACCGGTTACCGGTTTCTAATTTCGTATGCAAATCTGTCACGACCGACTAATTGAATTGAGCGTAACGGGATCTATCTGGGCGATCGAGTCACGCAGCCTCTGAAACCTCGATTCCAAAGAGCAGCCAGCGTGCCATTTTTGGCGGGAAGGACGCCCGTGTGAAAACAGTTCTACCGGGAGAAAAATTGAAACGATCCCAGCCCTACGCGACAGTTACCATCCCGAAATCGGATCGACAAAGTTCTATGTCCGATCGAACGGTAGATCGGCGAGGTATTTGACGAAGCAGGGAGAATAAGCTCGTACCGTTGTTAATCAAAAGTAATCTCGGGACCGAGAAAGAAGACGGAGGAAACGATACGAAGAGGGGGGTTAGGGGAACGAAGAGAGGAGCGAAACTACGAGCTGTCGATCCCGCGATCCCGGAGACTAATAACCCGATTTCCTGTAAATTTCGTCCCCGGCCGGGCTGTTCTTTTTTTCCCTAGGAAATAACCGGTTTAATCAGGGACGGCTTCCTTCCCGGCTGCTATTTGTGCGAAATTTCGGAGTTTCGAGGCTGCACGATACATGCGGGTGGCACAGCTGCGCCGAATGCCTGCTAAAATTAGGATCTGTGCGCGCCGCTGTGTGCGTGTGTCTCGACGCGTGCACGTGAACGCGCGCGCTTGCTCGCCCGAGTATTCGTAAGCTTTTGCGCTCTCTCGGCCGTGCTTGGCCTCCCTTTTACCCACCCGTTCGCCCACCCCGTCCGTGCTCACCCCCCTCCCCCCCCCCCCCCCGGCCCGGCACCCACGAGCCATCCTTTCCCGCCAACCTGAACCGTGTGTCTCTCCGTTTCGCTTCCACCCTCTGGCTGCGTGCTTTTTTCTCGTGTGCGCGCGCGAAGGTCGGTAGCTGGTCAGGCGCGAGGATGGAGAGCGGAGAGAAAACGGCGTACGGAGAGAGGGGCTTGAACCGAGGGGGGAAAGAGAGACGAAGCGGACGCCAGGAGCCGAGAGGGTCGATAGGTGGGCACCGACCACCCGAAAAGTCCGCGCACCACCGTCGACCGGCCACCCTTCTCCACCTCGTCCTCGCCCGCCGCCTCCTCTTACCCCCTTGGGCGAAGGGTCGCGGCAGGCCGGCCGGGGGTGGCGACGGGCCCTTTATAAATATCTACCGTGAAATGTTAAACAGTTCGCTAGTTGCTAATGAAAAGATGAAAATAGAAATGGCGCTTGATACTAGTTACCGCGCCGCCTCCTGCGATTATTTGTCGACGGGGGATGTTTGACGACAATCGCGACGGGGTGGACCGTCGACCTCTCTTTGGAGATGTTTTCGGCCGAGTAATCGATAGGGGAGTCCGCCCTTCTAAGAACGTGGAAAATAGGAATTGTAAAGCATGGGATGGAGATTTGGTTGGTTTTGGTGGTGGTTGTCTGTTATATTCTCTGGTACTGTGGCAAGATAGTTTTGATTGTGTACATTTGCTTTGAATAGAATTCACATATCTAGATCTCTTGCGTACGATTTGTGGGAATTTAAGATTTGTCTTCCAAATATATCGTTAATTTGGGCTCAGATTCTTTACCAGTGCACTCGCTTTCGCGAATGGTTGTTGATAGGTTCCTCAGATTCTGATCTTTTAGAAAAGGAAAACCTTTCGCGCTTATGTTATTAGACAATTGCGATTCTCCGAGGGAACTTGTTATGCTCACGGTGGCCTTGATGCACGTACAAATGATCGAGTCGATACATGACACATCTCACGACGCCTTCAATTTTAGGTTTTAATAAGAAATTATTTACAATCTCGGATTTATCGTGCAATCTATCATTCGATCAATCAGAATCGACCAAGAATCAAACCTTAATCCACGTACATACAGCGTTATTATTTCCCGAATTTCATTCAAATTTCAAATTATATTCCCGTGCCCTTCAATCTTAACAATCATTCAATTATACAATGGCAAAAGTTGGTATTTAATAAAAGTAGAAAAACATCTCCACGATCTACACAGATTTTTAACTCCTCCAACAGTAAACGTGAGCAACAAGGAAGAAGGCGATTGCCTACTATTATCGGCGCGTGGGAGGGGTGGTTACACGTAAGAGCGGCGATAACCGGCGATAATGTCGTTTGGTTCGATACTTACTTATTCATGCAAATATTTATAATTCACCGTAAGCATTTTAATTGCATTAGCACGGTAACGAGAACCTTGCACGCGTTCATTAAGTATGGAAAAATGGCATTGCGTAGGTTCGCGCGGAGAGGGAGGGGGCGACGGGGGGAGGATGGGGGGCAGCGGGAGGAGGGTGGCGTACGGTGAATTTTCAAAGGAAATATTGATCGGGCCCAGGCGCGTATCTTCGCTTCCCCCGCGATTTATATTTGCACAGGCGACGCACTCCAGAGACTTGAACATCGGGGAAACTAGGGAATTTGATCTCTCGCGCAACAGACCGTCCGTATCAGACAGTCCCAATCCTCTGTTTCTCGCAATTCACGGGCTGTCCACACGAGTAATTTCATTATCCTTGCATTTCTAAACCAGGTTCGTCCTTTGTAGGATGTAAGAGTTCTGCTAATAATTTCCCAGTGAAAAAAACGCTCGCAACGACGACGGAGGCAAAAAACGATCGAACAGAGAAGAAATTACGCAACTCCGTCGTCGGATAAATCGCGAGAGGAAGTGGCGATCGACGTATTGTCCCGACACACTGCATGCCTCATCGTTATTATGCGCGGGAAACCAGTTAACCGGAAATTCATGCGAGCGCCTAAAATGTGCAAATCCAGGGCAAAGAAATTCATTCGGAGGTTTAATTAAAAACGAGAGAAATAATCAAATCTGGCTCCAGCGTGTATGGGTGCGCGTCGCGCCATCGGCTGCGCTGTAAAATTCAATCGGGGTGAAGATATTTCCGCACCCCTGACGACGAGGAACGGATACTTTCGTTCTCCTGGGTAGCAGCAAAAGAGCACGTGGTCGATGTTGTCGAACGCGAGTCTCGCGGTGTGCTCGAGCTGGGTGCGACGACCTCGTGGAAGGAGTCTCGAATGTCCATCTTTTCCAGCAGGACTTGGCCGTTTCGTGGCGGAAAACAGGCTGGGGGCTGGGGGTGCATGCACCACCAGCATGCGAAAAGCTGTCCCTGCGCGAACATTGGCTCCTGGGGGCGCTGGCTGAAGTCTGAGATTTAGAAGCCGCAAAATAACAAAAGCTTAAACAATTTCCGGCCACAAAAGCGGAGCCATTCCCGTGGCTCGACGTCGTCGTCATTGTTTGGCACTGCGTGGGTGGAAGCAAGGGGGCGCACGTTAATATGTCGCGGACGCGATACCGCTTTAACGCTGCGCGGTGCCCTATTAAGAAGAAGACCCGACCACGCGGCCGAGAACGAGCTCGTGAAATATTTCGACGAACGTTTTTCCTTAATGGGCACAAATGAAGGCATTTAGGGGTAAAAACGGGGACACCCGTTTGCAAACGGGTTTTCAGAAAAATATATTAGGATCTTCCTTTTTTTAGGGGATTTAATTCGTGACTCTTAGAAATGTGCTTTGGAGAGGGGACTTGTAGGTAGTTTCGAGGGAAATTGTTATAGATATAATGTTGTAGGTAAATAATTTTATGCAGTTTGAGTGAATTTCTTTTTTGATTGATATTATAAGTAGGATATAGTGGTTACAATATTCCTTTAAACTATGTTAGTGATTTTTTGTGTCGTTTTCTAAAATTTGTAATTTAAATTTAGTCGAAAGGAACAAGGGAAACTGTGATTAGGGAGATTCGTCATATAGCTGGTTGAATATTTCCCCTTTTTTTGAATTTCGAAAATAAAAGGGTCCGGGATTCATCTGTCTATAATTTAGTATATCAGGATTACGTATATTTTTTATTGGGATTAAAAAGTTGGAGCGTGACCGATAGAAACGTTCCAATAACTTACACTATTATTAACGATATTAAATTGATGCGTTTTGCCTCCGTGCTGGGTAAACGCTTGAATTATGTGAAACAGTTATCATATAACCGTGAATCAATTTTTTAAATTCCCTAATACTTTTTTTGAACAGAATATACGAGATGAGGTTAAAGGTTGTCCACTTTTGATCCATGTGAAAGAACTTTGAGTCCAGTAAAATAGCAACCAAAATACCTCTGTTTATTTCATTCACTTTATTTCCCATTGATCGTACTGATTCGGATAATAATTAACTCACAACGACAAGGACGCTGTAAATTCGTAATCAGTAATTAACATATCCGAAAGACAAGCAAATTATCTGTCGATTCACAAATCAGTACCTACACTTAAATAAGTCCTCGTCACATCAAAACGTTTCCACTATCATGCCCTCAAGAATACACACATGTCCTTTCAAGCAATTCATTAATCCTCAATTATTAAATATCCATAACCAAGTAACGAACATTTCCAAACGCGACATCCATCGAACCCCCTCGATCTCGCAAAAACAACCCCCAAAACACTTTCAGAAGCGGAAGAAATACGGCTAAAAAGAAGAAGCTCTGCAAAGACCTGCACGAGGAATTCAGTTCGCGGATAAAAGTGCTCGATCCCTATCCCGCTTATCGGACCAAACAAGCCTAAAAAAGGAGTCGGTTCTACGATCTACGTGCGCTGAAATATCAAAGGGTCCATGGCGAAAGAAGCCGAAGAAGAGGGGTTGGATGTCGCTGGCGACGGTCTCGCGAGCTTCAGCTTCGAATGGTCGCAGGTGTGTGCTGGTGTGGTGGCGCATAGCTAGTATTCCGGGCAGTGTCGTTGGCGCTGGTGGTGGTGGTGGTAGTTCGGGCGACGGTTATCAAAATTGCGCGTGCCATTATAATTTTAAAGCCGGCTTTCCTCGCAGCACCGCCACCGCCTGGTCGTTGGACCACAGGAGGTGGCGGAGTTCTGGCAGTGGGTGAAAGAGGAGGCAACGGTGGCGCGGTGGGACGTGGGAAGGGAGCAGGGTGTGCGGGGCGATGGTGAGGTTGGAGGAAGTGGCGGCGGTGGCGGAGGGTGGACGCGGACGGCTCTGGAGGAAGTGGAAGAGGAAGAGGAAAGAGGCGGGCGAGGAAGGGTGGCGGCGGCAACGAGGGTGTCGGTGGGTCCGTGCACGCTGGGGATTGAAGTTCGGGACGGCACGGGGGGGAGGGGCGGCCGGTCGAGCAAGAGAAGGGCCGAAGGGGGTGGGTCATTTATTTCCCACCCGCACGGCATAATTTATCGCGAGGATTTTCGCGAGAGCACGCAGAGAGCACCGCGATAGAGGAAGAGCTGGGCGGCCGAGGGAGGAAGGGAGGGCGGCGGGATGGAAAGTAGCAAAAGGGAGGGTCGGGACAGAGAAAGGGTGGAAAAAGGGTGGGCACGTCGGTGGCGGTGGTGGTGTTGCCGCTGCTACGCCGGCAACTCGCTCGGGGCATCAAGAAACTGATGTAAATGGAGGCAAAGTATACGTCCTGCGAATGCTCGTTCCTCGTGTACGCTCGTCTTTGACAAAAGGACCCCCGATTTACGGCCGTCTGCAACCACCGGGATTCCGCCCGCGAATCTCGAATCGCCCTGTTAACGATTCCGAGCAGCCTGACGCCGCCGACGTTCGGGCTGTCGCGAACGTTCCCTTCCGCTCCTGCTAATTGCGCTTTCACTCCGGACCTCGCTTCTGCTATCAAAGAATATATTTATGGGAGATCTGATGCAAGAATAACCTCCGTTAGAATAACCTCCAGTATTCAGATCGTAAAATAATCCACTCCTATTTCCGAGCATGAAGAGAATCGATTGAGTCAGAAAGTGACACAGAAATTACAAGAGATCTGCTGATGCACGTCACGTTTCTCATATTCTGCTAAACTTTTGCGGAGATACTCTAAATTTATGTTCGAATTTTAAGATGTGGTAAAGAAATAGTAATGAAGTAGTATGCTCTATACGTAGAGCGCCATGCTTTCAGGAGTTAAAACCACCATTGTGCCGACCAAGTAGTTTCGCCAGCTATTCGATCCTTTATTTTCCCCTTTATCTTCAATATCGAATGAAGCCCACCTGAAATGGTCATTAAACCACCGCAGCGCCGTTATTTGAGCGCAAAGTACAATTCGAAACGAGCATCGTCATCGGCCAGGTCTAAAATCGTTTAGTCGCGAACCGTTGTGCAAGTATTTACCCTGGCCCCATTATGAAACGACAGGCTTCATAATTAATGCTGGGATGTATTTCGCGATTAGAAACGCGGGTGGGGGGCTTCGGGGGGAGCGCGGGAACAAATTTTCATCGTAAAATAGACGGAGGCGTTTGAAACTGCGAGTCGTATCAACGCGTTTACACCGTTACACAGCGAAGCGGGACATGTAACGATTTACGGGTGAAATTTTCATGAACGCCCAACATAATTCGCGGGAATAAAGAATTAATTATTGTTATTGTATGTTTAACGCGTGCGAGTATTATCCGGGATGTTGAATATTTAGCGTTAACTTTTAAACGCTGCCGATGGCCCTTCCCCCTCACGACCCTCGAATTTCATCTTTCATTTATGAGCCACGATTGAAATAAACACCGCAACAATGATATGAAGAGATCGAGATGAACGGGCTCCATACAATATGAGAGACTTCGCGAATCTTTTCAGAGACATATCAGTTTACGCATTATTCAGGTATATAAATGGTCCCAAATTGCGGATAACACAGGGTACGTGGTGAGATTTTGTTGCTGGAGAATTCGAGCCGCCTTTAATATTCTTTGAGGGGATGGAAGGATGCTCGTGACATCCCTAACCGCCTAACATCATTGATTTACGTCGATACGTCGAAGGTCATACCCGATAAAGGGTTGGGCGAGGTAAAAGGGACAGAAAGGGGCACGGTAGATCGACTCCGATACGAGCACGAGCTTCGCGGAAAAATGATAGCCAGGGAGAAACACCACCCTCTTTGCCCGCAGTTATTTATCCGACAATCGATTACTTACGTGTTATTGTTTCATTAACAAAGGGTGGAAACGAGCGGCGTTTTCGTTGGGAAAAATATTACGATTATCGTCTCCGGGCCAAACGCAATCACGGCACGTTCTTCTTTTCCAATTAGAGGGATCCTTTTTTTCCATTCCGCTGTACAAAAAATTATTGGAGGAGACATCGGTAATTTAGTTGGAGGGTGGCGTCGAAACAAAACCCCGCGGATACCCCGTCCAGTTCCGGGGGCATTGTTATTCTTCGTTGCCACGGAATGTATGGTTAAGGGTAATTGTTTAAGGGACACTCGATACAGAAGGATGTCCGAAGAGCGGCGTGACCAACGATATGTCCGCGCTATCGATCAGAAACAAATTACTCCTCGCCTCCGATCTACCCTGACACAGTTTAAAGCCAAGACCATGTGACACCCCCGACCGCGTGACACTATCATTCATACTCGTCCGTCCATACATCGAATCCTTCTCATCTGTATATCGATCAGCGTCCACGCCACGACCGAAGAGCCACAACGTTGGGTAGGGGCGGGAATGTTCGGGGTGCTGGTGGGGGCTGGGGGGGGGAGAGAGTGTGCGTGAAACAGAGAAAGGTGGCAAAGAACGAGGAGAGGGTGAGCACGAGCCTAAATTTCGTTCTAACGGCCTAAATCTGACTGCCGCCGAGGATAAAAACTGAGGGTTTCCCCCGATAAAGAGGAAGCGACAGAGGGGGTTGCATATTAGACGAATAAGAGGGCGACGAGGAGCGAAACGAAGGGTCGACCACTGGGGCTGGACACGGAATTCGAATCGATTCGAAAGCCTTGAAAGTCTAAGGCAGGTTATTTTGAAATTGATCCCGTGCTCGGCGCCATCGCCCGCGGAGGAAGTCGCGTTCTGCGCACACACCCCTGCCGTGCAGCCCCTTCTACGAATCCCTCGCACCGACCTCAGAGGGGAAAAATGCACGTTGAAGTGCGCGGGTCGCGAGGGTGGCGGTGCCGGCCACGTCGGTGTCGGCCAGCGGTGGCGGCGGCCGTGATGGTGGTTGTACGGTGGACGTGGTGGAGGTGGAAAGGTGGGCAAAAAGTACGGCGAGTCCGGATTGGACCATTAGCCCGGAGTGGGGCACCTTTTCGACTGTCGTTCCTCGTTCCTCCGCTGCCCCTGAAAACCACCCTCGCCCTGAGTCGCGCCGTTCGCCCTCGCCTCCCCCAGAGAGTTTCCTGGAAATATTTTTCCTCGAGGAAGGAACCGGGCTACCGTGCGACTCGCGAACGGCCCTAGACGTTTGCTCGACAGCGGTATTGTTTCGTGATTCTGAATTTACCTTGACAAACAGAGACTGCGTGTGCTCTTCAGAGGCAACGTCCGCGGGCGATCTCGGGTAGCATTTCGGAAGATTAAAGAGCTCTAGGTTGGAAATAATATCTATAGGCGTTCAAGACTCGCTTACAGATTACTCGTTAGCGGTGGGGTGTAAGTGGATTGCTTCGGGGGTAGTCATTGATTATGTATCTTTCAGATAGAGGTTCGTCAAGTTGATTATAGCGCCGAAGGTGTTCGCAGTAAACTTAGAAAATTGAGAGTGCGAAGACACTTTTTTAACTTTCAATGCTATGTACAGAAATTTAGCTATCTTTGTTCAAATTTGGAGAAAATATCGTTGGAAAAGATCTTGGATATTTCGAATGGACGATTCAAAGAATTGCTGGTCGTTGAATGTTTGAAACGTGGACCAATGAAGAAGCTGTCGCAGGCGTCTTTTGTAGCACGCCGTGGAATGGACAGAGAAAATGGCCCGCGAACGGCTTCTTGTCGCCTAATGGAAATTTCTCGTTTGTACGTGACGGACGAGCGAGTCGGGCCGCTCTCGAAACGTAAAAATTGTCACTTTCAGCCGCGCGCTTTTGCATAATACGCGTTACGTAGCGATCAGCATTCATAGAATAATTTCGTTCTAGAGACTCGCGCGCAACTTATCTGCCCGTCACGGTTGACAGCCTACCCGCGGACCCATTTTAATTATCTCATCCTCCAAATTACTCGCTTGGGGAAGTTCGATTTCCTTCAGACGACTCCAGAACAGTTGGGAAATGCTTTCCGATTAATTTGCTCTCCTTTGTTGCGTTCAGCCAAATGATTTACGGCTCTGCAGGCTGAAGGGTGCAGCATTTCGCAAATTCTCTATGGTCGAGAAACAAAGCATACCTTTCGATTAATGTACTTTCACTTGCTCCTAAGTTATACCTTCCCGACAAGGTAAAAAGATTTCTCATATTCATCTTGTTTCATCGATGACGTTATAAAGATCGTTATAAAAATTTTAAACTACGTACGTTGGTTTGAAGGAACTAAAAAATTCTGAAAACTCAGCAGATACTAAGGACACAAAAAGAGTTAGTAAATTATAATTATTAGACAAAATAATTCCATATTATTAGACAAAATTATAATTTCCCTTCAGCGGGGGGATGTTAAAACTCTCACGGATCGCCAGCCTTATCATCTGAAAGTCAAAAGTTCTCCTAATGATAATCCTCCCGGTCCCCTGTCAGGAAAAGGCCTGGCGATAATCGAAAGCTTCCCGGTCGCGCTCAATTTATCTTTGAATCGTCCTCCCAGCGGCGTCGTTTTATTCAGGAAATCGTTCACGGCCGGATGCCTTTTCATAATTCCGCGTAATGTCCTCCTATCTGGCGCGTTTCGACCGCGACGACCGTAGGGAAAGGGAGAGAGTGCAAATAGGGTGGATCTGGCCGAAAAAAAACGGACAGAAAATCGAGGGAGGAGAGAAAGGTGGACCCGCAGACCCCGACACCCGGGGCTCCACAGCGATAATTAATCAAGCTAAGAAAGCCGTACGACCGTGAACCATCGCGGCGTATGTGGTTCTCGCCATCAAAAAAATAAAAAGAAGAGGATCAGACACCCTGATGGGGGGGGAGAGGGGACACAAGGCTGAATTCCAAACAGAGAGGTGGCAGCAGCTTGTAGGCAGGGAATTTGGCGGGAAAAACGAATCCAAACACAACGACGACGACGACGACGGCGTACACGCGGGGCAATGCATCACGTTCTTCTAGTAGCGAAGGGGACAACGGGGGAAAAAGGAGGAAAAAAGGGGAGAGAAGAGGGAGTAGAGGAGGAATAAAACTGCGTCGGGGAGTACTCGAACGTAGATCAGAGAGGGACGAACAACTTCTCCTACTGTTTACTTTCCTCCTTGTCTCGCCAAGTATTTCTCCCTCGCGCCTCTCCGTCGATCCCGAAGCCCCTTCCATTTTCACGTTTTTTTTTTCCTGGATCCATCTGCGACGTGGTGGGGGCCAATCAACCCCTCCGCCCCAGCGACCGAGAGCGTCCCTTCTACCTTTCTTCCACCACCTCCGCTGGAACCCAGTGGAGGGGGTGGACAGAAGAGTGGTGGGTAATTTTTAAAACGCCGCTTGTGGGAAAATAAAAATTAGCCCCGGGTGGGAGGCACGCGATCGCTCCTCGACGAGGAAGCGAGTGAGATGCGACGAGCGATGGAGCCGTGAGCACGGAGAGAGGGTGGAGGACGCGCGACGGCTAGAGTGGGGTCATTTTTCAGGAGGAGTAAAAAATCAGCATCTGAAATTGCCACGCGGTGGGGGATGAAAGGGAGACAGAAGAACTTACGACGTGCCCTCCCTCCCCTTCTATAGCTGCTCGCCCCCTGTTGGTACCCCTCGACCCTCTCGAGGCAGGGACGGAGAAATTTACAGGGTGTTCCAGAAGGCAGCGCTTCTCTAACCGGCTCTGCTGGCGCGCGCGATGCGTCAAGGGGGTGGCACGGTTTATAGCGATCGGTTTGGCGGGAAACCCTCGAACGTTAGAGGATAAAAGTGCGCTTAACGGCTGACCGATGGACACGCGACGGTGTACGGCTTTGATGCTATTAACGCTCGGATCAATGGAGCAATTCGGTTGACTAGAATTAACGTAAGACCAAAGAGGAAGGTAGGTATTACGCGAACGCCCTCGGATACTTCACGGTTCCTATTAAATTTCCTGGCGCTGTTAATTGTTCCCCGTGACGGGTTTTTAATGGAGAATCGGTGTACAGGCGTCGATCGCTGCACCGGTGAACGCCGAGTCGACGATTAAAACACAACATGAAATGAGTGCTTGGGGAATCGTCTCGTTCTGTTGATGGGTTGTCGTTCAAGATGTTGGGGACATGTAGGGTGGTATTGGAGGATGGTGGTTTGCGAGTTTGCAAACTTGAAATGCGGGTGTGGAAAGTGGAAAGAGCTTAGCCAATTTAGTTGGTAGAGTGTCTTCGCCTTATTATTCTGTTATTTAATTATTCTCTTGATGTTCGTTCGTCTCTACGCTCTAGTAGGAAATTCAGTCATTTGGGGTAAACTAGGGATCTTTCTAAGAATTCGGAATTTGACGTTACTAAGACGTTGAGCTTGCATGGAAGTGATAAGGGAACACAGATAACACCTCCCTCACAATAAATAATTTTCTATAATCCCTAATCATCCTTCATTTTCATTTCGCAAGTACACAGGTGACTCGGATTATCACAAGAAAATATTGCTGTGTATTTTAAAACACTAGATTCTCAGATCTATGTAGACCAAATATCTATCGCTCGAGTCCTCGAGTGGCATAGCCTTACGAATTCCTGCACCATCGTTTTTTAACGCCCTGTACGTTAATGTATTTAATAGAGACGGGAAAAAAGTGAAACCGTCGCATGGACGAGCCCCTCTCATCGAGGGAGGATCAGAGAAATTTATAGGGTGTTCCAGGAGGTATCTCGCGCTCGCACAGGATTTATTGGCACGTGCGATGCGTCACGGAGAAGTACGTTATAGCTTGGCTATACGGATCGATCAATTTGCCGCGGGAGTTATAGGTTACCTGACAGACGCGCATCTTTAATCCCTGAACCGGCCGGGCCGTGTATGGAGAAGTTATAAAATAAATAAGCCCGATGATGGGATTCCCGCATTAGTTTCGCGTAATGTGATATCGCGTCTCTGAATTCGTCTACATGGTAATGGGGATTTATTATTGCAGCCAGCGGAATGAATCACTGAAATGTAACCGAAGGGAAGGGGTTGGTAAGTCGATGATCGAGGGACTTGTCAAAAATTCTCCGCCATTGCATCTTTGTCACGTTCACCATACGTGGTGCACTTGCTAACTCTACAGTGTGAAATATTTCCTCGGCCGTCTGTATTTCAGAAAAATATTTTCTACAAAAATTATATGATTTCAACATGGGTGTTGTATAATGAATGTATTTCCATTGTAGATAGAGGATTCAAAGTAGAATAAAATTGTAATATGTTTTCGTCTGGTAGTGAGAACTCTTTACGAGAGTCCAGGCACCTACAGCTCAAAGTTATTTTGGCATTACAAGGATTTACATTAGGCAATACAGGTTATTACAAGGCCTTATTTAGATAATTATTTATTGAGACGTCAGACATCTTGGTTCGCGAACACTTTCCATAAATCCATAAAAATCAGCATTCTACTTATTCTGCCTTTAAACTCGCCAATAAATGAAAATCATTCGAAGCATGTCCCCATTACATACTACATTTTATTTTAATCACGTGTGAATGCTACCAGACATTGCTACTTTAAATGTTTGATTATTTCGATTTGGGTCTACTTATTCACAAGAAATGTCACAATGTACAATATCGGAGAATTTCGCATGTAAAAGAAATGTAAAAGAATTATTACCTACCGGGAAAAAGCAAATAGGGTTGACTAAGAATACCTATTAGAATTTCAATATGGGACATAATTGCCAAAATTTCTCTGCTTCGTTTCCCTGTCCTTCGCGTCGCTCGAAAACGAGTCGGTGATCCGTTACGGTTATTTGCAAATAAGTGAGCGGAACTGGGAACGGAAGTGGCTATCTTTTCCATCCTCCTCGCTCGAAATTTAGAGAGATTTAAAACGCTGGCTGGAAGTATTGCTCTGTTCCCATTTATTGGCACGTGCGATGCGTCAGGAGAAAACACGTTACGGTACACTGACTGATCGGTTTGGCGGGAGCACGTCGAACTTTCCACGGTGAAAGTTCGATCGGGTCCGCGCTGCAGCAGCGGGCAAATGTACGCGAGGGTGCATCTAACGGATTGCATAACAGGTCCACCCGCCGCTGTAAATACTGTGTTACAACACTTTCTATCATTTCTGTTCAACCCTCCATCATTTCACACTTGAGACACTGTCTTCATCGAAAGCTGCTAATGAATTCCTTCCATCCCTTGGCTTTTAAGCGAAAATATTTCCACTCGCAGTACCAGCTCGTTTAAATCATTGAAGGTGACTGAAAGATTGGTCTACTTAATCTTTCTGACTTACACTTACTATAGTTACGCTACATAAGGTACCTTTCAAGCACCACAATTTTCATATCCATTAACTGTGCGGAACGTCCCGGTTTCCTTTAATGAAATAATAATCAAAATCCTTTTAAATCCTTCAGCACCGCCTCATCCTCTTTTACACCCCACGAAAACCTTCAAGCAGATCTACGCAAGCGAACAAAGCAGAGACGGAGAGAAACGTCCCCCGTTCCCTCTGGCAAGACAAATCGTTCGAGGTAAACCGAGGAAATTGGTCGCGAAAGACAGCGGTTCGAGCCTCGACGACCATTATTCACTTGCCACAAAGGAACCGACAAAACTTCAGCATTTTCGAAATTACACCTGCGTCCCAGGCGGCTCATCCATCGCGAGCCACCCCGTCACGGGAGCCAGCAGAAATTGCGAGTAAAAATTAATTACCGCGCGCATCTGTTTTCCTTCGATTTTCGAAACGCCGCCGTCCGCGTGACCCGCGTATCGATTTTTCCCGCGTCTAGTTTCGCCCCGCGAAAAGTCGCCGCGGGACGTTCCTGATTGAGTTACACCCTCCCATTCTCTCTCTCTCTCTCTCTCTCTCTCTGCCTCCGTTGCGCCCCGTATTCGGTGCATCGCGCGAGCGAGCGTTCGCGAGAGGTTCGCGCGAGCATTCGTAATTCGTCGCGCAGACCGCCGCACTTAGCCGCGCTAAATTGCATCCGCGAATCACGTTAGCACGATAGCGAGGACACGCTTCTGGCCGGGCGGCGTTCAAGCGTAATTTCGGGGGTCGGGACTTGCAAGGTGGACGCCATGATATTCTGGGCCGCGAATAAAACGGATATCCGCCGGGTGATCCGCAATTAAACGCGGGCGGAAAGTCGGCGCGGCGCCGCGGCTATCGTCAGCGGGCATGGTAAATTGAAAAATTTTCGAATGCCTGTGCGACCACGCCGATCAACTGGCTGCGGTTTCGCGCGGGAAACGCCGGCCACTGTGGAGAATGGCCATGGAGTTCCACTTGGATTGGCTGGGGACGAGATCGATGAATCGAGGCTTTCGCTCGGATCTTTTGATCAGGCTGGAAGCAGAAGAGTTCTTGGGTCCCGTGTTTGTGCGTATCTCGTCGGGCATGAAAATGAATACTCGATCGCGAGCCGATGGAACAATGAAATTTACAGTTAAAAGGGATATAGTACATGTTACGCGAATTGTGAATTCTGGAGTCTGAGTGCGGTCGGGAGCGTTTTAAAACGTTTCCGAATAATTTTTACGAGTGGGGGTCGCGGGTGAACGCCCAGCGCGTCACGACCTCCATGATCGAATCATGAATCCATGCTACACGTCGAAGCATATCGCGGAAAATTGAACAGGGGGTGGGTGTGCTGAGGTAATATGCGGTGGGAGGCGATGAATCGGAGGTCTCAGTCATAAAAAGCAACGAGACGATCGGTATAATTCGCGGGAACCCAGACGGAGAAGCTGGGAATCAATCACAACCGGAATTCCTTGAGGATTTCAAAGGTGAACCCAACAATTTGGTTGCGTTAATGCTGAGAAATTAGATTCAGCGTGACAACTGCAGTTTACCTCAGCAACAGGACGATGTTCTACGAAAGCTTCTCTTCAGCTGGCATTAATAAATAAATCGATAGGAGTTTCTTCGTCGATCAGCAGTATCCTATAATCGCACCCCTCCGTACAATTATTTTCAATGCTCATCTTATTGAATTTCCCCATGCCCGGTGATGCAGCGAACAATACAACCAGCCTTTCTAAAATTCAAAATTGAATAGAACGGGCGTGCATGTCCGCGGGGAATTTCAATGGATCAATAAGCGATCCGCGATGCAAGAGACCGGTTCATTACAACTGCGCTCATCGGCCACGAAATTCCGGGGAACGGGGGCGGAGGGGCTAATTAGACGGGTCCGCAGCGCCACGCACTTTTAAATTCTCTGTCACACGAAAACCGTAGTATCCGTCTTAAGCCCCGCAACCCTCCGTCCCGCCTGCAATTTTTTTCTCTCTCTCCCGCGCGCGACCGAGGACGCTTAATACCCTAATTAATGTAATTTGGTTTCTATACCGGCACAAATCCCAACTGTCCGACCGAAACCGTTCTCCCAACCCACGGTCCATCCTCTCCCCCCTCCCCCATGCCCGTCCTGTCTCCGCGCGCCGTCTCACCTAGCTACCGTGTATTCCGGTCCAGCCAACGGGGCCCACCCTCGTGCGTTTCCGGCCGCCGAACGGCCCGACGGTCATCTAAACTTTTCCCGTAATTAGTTATAAATTTCATTCGCGTTCTACGTAACAATATTCGTGCGCGACCTCGCCTCGAACACCGTGCACTGGTGTATATACGTGCGAGACCAACGGGGGGAGGGGTTCGGGGGATGAGAGCGGAGGAGGGGGTGGGGGGTGAATGGTGGTTGGGAAAAAGAGACAGAGGAAGAGGGGATGAACAGAGAAGGTGGCTGGAGCAGAGAGAGAGAGAGAGAGAGAGGGAGAGATAAAATCGCGTGGTTGTCGTTGTACGGGGTGACGGGAGGAAGGGTGGAAACGGTGGCGGGGATGGAAGAGACGGAAAACGGAGGCCGTGAAAAAAGGAGACAGAGAAAGAGGGTGGCCGAAGGGTGGGAAAGAGAGGATCGGCAACGGGGTATGGACGGATGGAAGGGGGTGAGTAAAAGGGTGAAACGAGAGAGGCCGGTTTCTGGTTGCCGCCAGTGGCGCTGAGTAAGCCGTGCTGGTAGAGGGGAGAGTCGCAAGAATGGTGGTGGAAAACGGAAAGTAGAGGGGAATGCTGCGGCCGTGGGGACGGGGGTAGAGGGTTGAAAGAGGCCGGAGCACCGGCCGCCGAGAGGGGGTGTAGTAACGAATGACGAACGAACGGCGAACGAACGAGGCGAGCAGAAAGAGAACAGGACGGAGAAAATTCGTGCTCTCCGTACACCCTCTAGTCGAGGCAGGCTGGTCTGGTGGGGGTGGCGGCCATTTTGCGAGTGGCGAAAAACAGCCCTACCACGAGATAGCGCGAAGGGGGTTCCTGCCACCGATCCCGCAAACCTTCCACCCCATCCCATCCCCCCCCATTCTTCTCTCCCTTACTCTTTCTATCGCCCGTTCTCTGTGCTCTTCGCGGAACCACCGTCAACCCCCTCCCTTGTCGGACGGTGTGGCACACATACAAGCGCGATTCTCTCAGCCGCTCTTACTCCCTCGATCCTCCCCCTACGTGCGATCTTGTATTAAGCGCAAAATGTGGACGAACATTAGGCACTAACGTTTTACTTTAAAAATACCCGGCTGTGTGTGCTCGCGCGAGCCTCTCGGGCTTTGCCAGGGGATGATTGTCTTCTGGCGCAGGATCTCGGTTAGACGGAGGGTTAAACGTCAGCCCTTTTCCCTCTACCCAGATAGATGAAACGCCGAACGATGCTCCCAATGATTTTAAACAACGCCAGCTGCACCCTACGAATTTACGGGCAAGAATTTCAGCTGGGGATGCTCGTTAACCGTCTGACAATTGGCTGAGGAATATCGGCGGCTCCTACTCGGTCAGCTGCGGGGATGAAATTTACGCACAGACGTCGCGTGCATTCTGCGGCTACCAAAATTAAATTAAATTAAATTACGATCCTCGCGTCAATCTGTGTCCAGTCACACAAATAATAAACGATGAGTTTAGGTATAACCAACGCATTAACGGTTCCTAATTAGATGCGACTCGCTTCGCCGTCCCCGTGCACCGTAAATCTTTCTTTGATCGAGCTGCCCGCGTCGAGAACGCGACAACTCGATGCCCGCGATCCACGCATGATATTGTAACGCGATCCGACGAGGGGCACGTAATACACGCGCGACACTTAATTAACGCGTCGCCCGTGAAATCGAAAGTCCCCGTGACCCACATATTCCGGGAAATTAAATTATTGTTATTTTCGGAATCACCTGTTGGCAATACTCCATCTGATAATATCCAGCGAACCGCAGAAGCGACGCGGAACGGCGCGGCCCACCGATATACATCCCGGGCGTGGAAATTTTTCGATATTTTCCAACCCCCCACCCCAACCCTCTCTCTCCCTTTCTCTCTCTCTCTCTCTTTCTCTTTCCAACGCCACCCCTTCGAAAACTTTGACACCCGACAAATTACGGTATTGCCGTTTTATCGGGTAATACCCGCGGCTGGCTGATATAATTACGTAATGCCGATGATTGTTATACTGTTTACATTATTACGCCGACCGGGCTATTTATTTCGAAAGCAACACGTGGCGCGTTTTTGCTTTTCGCGCTGTCGTTTCTCGCGCCCCGCTGACCGGCTCGACCATTTTTCACGATACCTACTGACTGGCACGTTCGAGCGTTTTATGTTCGATCATGGTCGGATGTAAGATATTTCACGGTTGGGGGTTTGTGGCCGTGATGTTGAAATTGAATTTTCATATCAAGGACTTTGATGTTAAGTGATTTTCTTTTCTCTCAAATATGGATATTTTAATGAGTATTTGTTTATGGTTTACTGATTTCATAGGTAAATTAAATTATTCCGAGCCCCCCTTTTTATAAGTAGAAATTGAATGCAAGGTCGACTGATTCGATCGAATCTACGGACTCAATGAAACACTGGCGGGCTTTTAGTTTCGGCATCGAATATTGAACTCGTCACGATACTATTCTCGTCATTTCTCCGATACTATTTTTTATCGATAAAAGTTGCATGAAAAGTAAGTTGGTTCGATCAACTGTACCGATTCTATCAAATATAGACCACTTTTAGTTTCACCATGAAATCTCGACGAACTACGAACTTGTTTAAGGTTACTCTCGATATTAAAGTCCCACGAAAACTCAAAGTACCTATTGCAATCTCTTTCGTTACAGGTATAAAAATACAGTGAAAATACAAATCTGTGGACCAATTACAATTATTACGTAAAATAAAATGATGCGACCATGAAAATATCCAGGATCGAGATTGTAATTTCGAAAAGTGTAGCTGCATTTTTACTACCTCAATGAGTTGCTTCTTCAAAGTGAGAACATTTGCAACATCACGGGATCCATTCCGCGCGCTTTTCCGTTGCACGCTTACCAAGCGAACACCACCGTAGGCCAGCAATCTACCACCTGGTTGCCCCATATTAAGCAACACGAAGCATACCATTCGCAGTTGCCCAATACCAAGCGCAGCCAAAATTCCGAGGCATTCGTCCCACGCGACGCCAGTGACACGAATTGCTCTCACGTCCCTGTCTGACCACGCATGTCACCTATCTCCTTTACCCTCCCGCGTAACGAAGCATCACCCTTAACGCGTCCGATCGCCACCGATCGCTCGTCGGGCGGGGGTGGTAGGTGGTCCCACGAAAGCCGCAGGTGCAACGAGCGAAAAATTGACGCCACGTCCCCCCCGAAGTGCGAGGGACTTTATTTGGAGAGGTTTCGCGCGGAGTTTCGCCCCGAGTAAGGGGACGAGGAAGCTGGGAAATCTTCTACAGAAGAGTCGGGCAGTGGCCGCAAGGGTTGCTCCATAGGGCTGCGTGGAAAATAGGGTCCAGGGGGATGTTCCAAGGCGAGGATGAACGAGGAGGGACACGGCCCGGAGGACAATCGAATTCGCAACAGCCGTCTCGGACGGCTCGACCAGCCCTCTCTCTTATTTTCCCGGCGTCCCTCGGCGACCAGCCGCCCCCGCCCCCCTTCCCCGTAAACCGTCTATCTTCAACCCCTTTCCTTCGAGCGTTTTCTACGGCTCGTTTTTCCACCCCGTGTCCTTCATCTTCCACCCCTGTGGCCCTAGTCGCCGCTGCCGCCTTTTCCCTGAAACGATCGAGGGCGGAAGGGGGTGAGGGCATTACGTCCAATTACAAGAAGCTTTCAGCAGATCAAATTCGGTATGCCGTAGTTTTGATCACGACCCAGAAGAGCGGCTTGGATCAATTGGAAACGAGGCGGCTCCGGCGAGCAGATAAATTCGTTCCCCTGTTAAGAGGGTGACTGGACGCCTCTCTTTCTTCCCTTCCTCCTTTTGATCGAACTCGACGCGCCGTGGCGTCCCTTCGACTTTAGCCGAGGGGGTGGGCCGCAGGCTCGACCGATCGGAATGGAAGGCGCGGGGGCGCCAAGCGTTTCCCGCTTTTGTGGCTGGCATGGCGGTCTGATCGGTGGAGCGCGGACCGATACGAGTACGATCACGGGAAACGGGGTGCAAACAGGCTCGAGTATGCCTTTGTGTCGCCGCGGCGTTTAACTGTCGCGGAAAGGGTTCGCGCGCCTTTTGTCGCGGTCGCGTTCCGCGGACAAGATCGTTTGTTTTTTTGCCGCGGTACATGCTCGCGTGATTTCGTAATTTCCTTGGGATTACGCGTCTGTTGCGCCCGAGGACTCTGCGGGGCCTCTGAATTAAAATTTCTGCGATCTCCTCGGGATATTTGGCTGCCCTCCCTTCGTGCAGTAATTGTAATTGTGTTAATCGCGGGTTCATCAGTTTACAATATTAAAATATGATTTCGGCGCACAGTTTCGGTCAATTAAAAGGAATAAAAGCTAATTTGCAAAGTCACCGTCCAACCGACTCGCACGTCGCACGCTTCTATCAAGCATGTTACATAAAAGCATACGCAGTATTTAGTTATTCAAACTTTTCCTTGATAAAGGTCTAAACACTGACCGAAACGTTGGAAGATGATACTTCTTATATTTGCAAATTAGCTTTTATTCCTTTTAACGGACCGAAACTGTGCGCCGAAATCATATTTTAATATTTTAAAAATTTTACGGTGGAAATTTTAACTTTATTATTCATCAGTTTACGTTTCAATACACGTGCGTTTAGAGGTTGGGATGTCTCTAATCGGATACATTTGAATGCTGCGTCCATGGAGGTCCCATCTCACTTCTGTCTTTAGAACAAACACTTTTCCTTTCTTTGCTTAATTACTTAGTTTCGAAAATTCATGGCCTCGCGTTTTAAAATGTATGTTATCCTACTTTAATCCTGGAGAAGTACCATTTCCCATGGCACGCCTCGTTTTCTCAATGTGCTCTCGTAATGCAAACTAATTTTTTCACCGATTACCACACTTTATGCACTAATTTCTCAGAACGAAATAAAGTTCACTGGCAACTCAGAATAAAGCTGCTTCGGGGTGCAAGCACGAAGTGAACGAATGTGCTTCCGAGACCCAGACCCTTCTCACTTAATTTCGAATGAAAATGTTACGTATATGATGGCGGAGAATAACAACTTTTATCAATCGCTGGAACCGAGGAGCAACGTTTCTGTGTCTGGCTCACCGTAACCGTGTATTTCCTGCGATCCCTGCCCCGGGGGGATAAACACGTTTATTCAGATGCTAGGAATTAGCTTGAACAACGCCGACAACTACGAGGTCGTCATGAAAATTACCTATGCAGGGGTAGAAAATTACTTATGCAGGGTGGCCAGTGGGCGGTGGAGAGATGCAGACGATGTAAAAGCTCAACTACCGTGGAGAAATGAATGTGCCGTCTGCGCGAGGATGAGTTATATAGATTGAAGTTTCGGAAAAAGTTCGTTAAAAATGGCCAGGAGGAGGATGGAGGAAACCCCCGTGCGCGTTTTCAGGGTGTCCCGCGAGTGTGTGCGTGCACGTGCACGTGTCCGGCCTCCGTAAGTCGACGCTTACAAACGGCCCTTTTGCGCTTGTCCCCGCTGCGAGATTTGTCTTACGATTAAGGGTGGCGAAAAAGATTTGCAACATTCTGCATTCGCGGTGCACAAATTTCGCGCGACTTTTACCCATGTATTTCCCCAAGTTGGTCGAATTATTAGTAGCCTTACACAAAACTGAAAATTCACCGTGGCATCAAAACCCCTTGCTTTGTGGCTTTCAAGATTTCACAATTCGTTTATAATTGAAACTAACTTTATCCTATAATAACACATTCGACTTTACTAAATACTACTGGGAGTAATTCATGCGCACTCATTTAAAATCACAGAAATATTGTAAGGCCGTGAGTAATCAATGGCCAAATTCCACACTGAAGCTCCAATAGTGGCATTGCTAATTGACGATTAAATCACAGTGGACAGAAGAATTTTGAATCATCATTGGCCCGACGTTCGTGAAAGACTCATTGTTCACGATGCATTTTTATTAACATCGGTAATGGCGCGCTGAAAAGGGCAGGCGCAAACATCCCCGTTGAAAGAATATTATCGAAATCCTTGCCGCGTTCAGGGCGATAAAGAGGCCAGCCGAGAATTCGTGATATAAAAGGTATGATAATGTCGCCCGGGAATTCAATCGTAAAAACTCGCGTGTAATCGTTTCATGCGCTAAGTGGCCCCTGAAAGGAATTTCCGGTGAAAGGAGACCGAAGCGGGGCGGAGGCTGACGCGCTTATCACCGGCAAAGAGTCAAAGGACTTGGAAACATAATGGATCTGAGAATTTCTCATAGTCCCTCGAAACAAAGTGCTGTCACGTACCCTGGCCGACGACGACGAGGACGACTTCAGAAAAGCTCGCCATCGGAAAGCTGTCTCCGTGGCAAACAAGCATTAAGTAAGGACGATAAGGTCGAGAAGAACGCTGGAAAATGGTACAAAAATTGCCCTCACTGAAGCGTGGGTCGGGTATATTTAAACGGATGGGAATTCGAGAATTGGCCGACAGCCGCCTTTTCGTCCCATCCCGTCGGGGCGGCGATTAATTTGCGCGAAGAATTTCGAAATTGATTCTCGATCACCGGAAGAGTAAAACCGAACTATTTTTTGTGCGCCTCGCGATGCAAAAATAATAAATACCCGAACGATGAAAGAACGCGCGTACCTACAGCGTTCTGTTTAAAAGAACGGAGCTTATCTATATATGTACCTATTAGTAAAAATCGTAGTAAAATCTACGACAAAGGGATGGGGATTCGCGCGGGCAACATGTTATTCTTTTGTCATTTGGAATAATTCTCACCCTGGTGGCTGTATTTTATTGCGAAGGGAGGGATCTTATTATCTTAATATATAAAGCGGAAAGCTTCTACATGTTTGTGTGTTTGTCTGTCGCCTAAAAACTTTCGAACGATAAACTCCAGGATCCCGAAATGTGCCTCGGCTCATTATGCCTGACTAATACAGATAAATGTGACCCTTTTCTCAAAAAAAAAATAAAAAAATTTTATTTTATAAAATCAGAATCTAAATTTCGGGCGAAGCCAAGTAGTAAAGCTAGTAGACTGTGGAGTGACAAAATATTAAGAACACAACATATCTTCCAAAGGACCTCCAAAAGTTACTATCACCAAAACGTTTATTAGGTACTAGCGAACCAAGGGAATTCAGAATCTCCTATGCCGTCCTAAAAAAAAATCGCCGTCCATCGAGCAGTTAGGTATTGGAGCATAACAATTTCCAGCGTGGCGATCGATCGACCGTCCATCGAAATAAGACAGGGAACCCCAATTTCCACCCTCGCGGGCAAAGTACACAGCGGCAAGAGTGGCGGCCTGAATGGGGTGTGCGAGGGTGCCTTGAATCGGTATAAACTCGCGGAGGAGCTGCGATCGCGCGTCGGCCTTTCCAAGCGATCAAGCAATCGCAGGTGGAGCGTGGCGGTGTCCGAGCAGCGTCGCGACGTCGCGGACGCAAGGAGGGCCGTTTATGGACGCCCCTTATCGTTCTTACGTCGCCTGGCTGTGACTGCGCGTCACCCCGTACATCCCGTGTACCATCGCCAATAAACAATGAATACATGAATATGAAAATTTCCATGAGAATTCACCGGCGCACGTCGACGTTGACGGGTGTTCTCAATACAGTGATTACTATGGACGCGCACGCCTCGCGCGTATTGCTGCCTGGCCTGATCGATCCCCTACGATCCGATCGCAATACAGGTACACATCGTACATAGTCCGTCGAAACGGGGACAGTTGTTCCGGTTGTGCGTGGCTAGGTTGAAAGTAAAAATTGTTCAACCCCGAGACGCGGCATCCCCTGCACCCCCAACGAGCTGCGAAACCGATCCAGCTTCCTGACTCGATTAACGATCGCAGCTAGAGAGGGCTGCGCGTTACAACCGCCATATAGAGGATATTATCCACAAAAAGGCAGAAAAAAATAGGGGAAAGGAGGGAGGAAGAGGGCGTCGTTCATTGTCGAATAAAATTTCCAGGCCCGGGGGCGTTTTCCTCCACTTTCTATAGGAGGACAGTCGAAACATCGAAACGCGAGCGAGCGAGCGAGCGAGCGAGCGAGCGAGCGAACGAGCGTGCGGAACAAGCCGAGGCCTCTTCCATAATAACAGATGTAAATTACGTGCGTACACGGGTACGTATGCGTGTGCGGAGATGTTACAGGCGTGTGCGCGGCGGCCGTGTGCGTGACCAGGGAGAACCGGAACGTAGATGAATGCACAGGCTGCTTGTCGAACGGCGAAGAGTGCACACGCTCGGCCGTGCGTGTGCCCCGTGCACACGCGTAGCCCCGGGTCGAGAATATTTGCAAGCCAAATTTTAATACCGGAATTAATTTGACCCGAGGAGGCAGACGAGTTTGAGGTAGTTAGGTACACCTATGTACGGGGAGTACGGGCGACAGGGTGGCAGCCCAGGGAGGACGCACCCTCCTCGGCTGCTCCGGCCACCGACTCCTCCGCGGAGAGGGTGCTGCCTTCTCCTCGGCCCTCGTCGTCGCATTATGTAAAAAGTGTAAGCTAATTTATCGACGTCGGACGGGCCGTGCACTACCCCCGAAACTTTCCTCCGGTCAAGGTACTTTGGCTTTATATCGTGAATTATTATGGCCAGCCGGGCTTCATCCCCTTCGCTCCTTTTCGGAGCCCGAGGATTCGTTGCTTCCCGTCTCTGTCCACCGTCCACCCTCGACCCCTTGTCTTGCTCCCTTTCTTTAGTCTCTCCCTTTCTCCCTTTTCATCAGTCCCTGTCCGCGTCTCACCCTCTCCTTCTCCCTTTCCCTCCGACTTCTCTTCATCCCTCTTTCGCCAGCCAACCCCACCACCCACCCCCTGTGGTCCCCGTCTCACGTTGGTTCGTTCTCGCTTACTCCAACCACGTCCGCCTACCTCGTTCTCCTCGATACAAATGGCAAAGTAAACTTCGCCATTACGAAGTACCCTGGCACACCGAGGTCACCTCCACCCCTCCTCCCTACAGTGGAGCCACCATTTTGGCTCGGCCAACACCGCCGCCACCCTCGGGAGAAGCCCCCATCTGGAGAGAAAGGGGCCCTCCCCCCAACCCCCGGAACGCCACCAACTATCCAGCTTTATGGAGGCTCAAGAGGGCCACCAGAACTTACTCCGCCGTTGTCCTAATTGGTACTCGGTATTAAAAACAGGATGGGGGGGAGGAGGATGTATCTGTATAAGCTGGAACTGTTCTGAAGGTAACCGCACCGCGGAACGTAACACGGCACGGGTTAATGAGATCAGGGGTTTTTAGTCGAATTAACAAAATACGCACAGTAACTAGGGAAGAGCGTGGCCCCGTAATTCGCAGTGAGAAATGAAGGAAGTTAGACGCGGTCGGTATGAAGATTACTAGCTCTCGCGGATGTTTTACAGCTGGCAACGAATTCACGAACTGTGTACCGTTACGTTGAATGGCGTTGCTTTCCCTCCACGTGGCAATCGTTCACCGAGCATTTCTTTCGAATGACCCGATTTATGAAAGAAGTGAATAGGGAATTAGTTTCTGCTGGAATTTTCATAGATTCATCCTCTTCCTTCATAATTAAATTCGAAGTGGAAATTCACTGGAAGGCCCATGTGTCTCTTCTTTTATTTATAGATTCTTAGACTCGAAAGAACTCTTTGGCAATTAAAAAGTGAATCTCAGAAACGTTCGTACGAACGTGGAGTATAAATAAAAGCTTTCCAACTAATTGTTTTGCATTCTCGAGTTTCCCGTGGACGATCCATCACTGTCTCATTCATTCCGCAGTGTTCAACTTGTAAAGTGCTCCTAGCTCCCTAAATTACCACATTTCGAAGAATCCTTTGCGAGGGGGACAGTTTCAATAACAGAAGGGATATTTAAACGCAAAATTCAATACGTTCCACACAAACGTGACTCGAGAAAATCTCGAGGGCCCTTTCGTCGAGGCCTCGCAGCGCCGTTCGTCGTTCTTATCGGAGCTGCGAAGGCATCGAACCACTTTATACCGAGCGGGTAATTAAATTTCGTAATCGGCCGTTTGGCCCAGGCCCGTTCGACAATTTTAATTAAAATTATTTAGAGGCGCCGCACGGGGCGATAATTAATTAAGAGTAAGGATACGCCGGTAATTAAAATCCCGCGAAGAAGAGCCCGATCTCGTCTCTGGGCGCAACGGGCAAGAGAAGGGAAGATGGAAGAGCCGGGAAAAACAAAGGGGTTAGGGTGGTGGCTATTTTAGTGGACCAGGAGACTTGCTTGTTCGACGATCTCGACGGACGTGCCCGCATTTCCTAGGAGCGTTAATTCAATATCTAATTAACTCGGTCCTCGAGACTCGAGGAGCAGTCTCGCGGGCGTGCTGTTCCTATTTCACGAGTCGCGAAACGTCGCCATTATCTCGACGAATATTCTCGCGGGAGACCGGGGAAACAATCTCAGGGAAAAGTATAAGATAGGTGGGCAGCGAGTTAATTTCGCCCAACGACGGGGGAATGAAAATTATTAAAAAGTCATGGCTCCGAAACACCTCGAAGCACCTTCTCGCGATCGTAATTAAATTCATGCCACTTCTACCGAACGAGCGTTGAGAAAAAATTGGCAGATGCTTTTATATTCATTTGCACGAACAGGGAAAACATTTCCCTAACAGGAAACTTGATGTTTTGAAGAATATTCTCTGAGGGAAGGTTTAAACGGGAAGAATTTTGAGAAGTGTTCTTTCCTAACAACGAAATTAGTAAATTACCAGCGAACCGACCCCCTTAATTTTGAATTCTCCAACTATTCTCTCGCTCCCAATCCATCCTGCGTACTCGCTTCCACGACGAATCAGGAATTCTACGTATTCCTGAGGCAGCGCGACACGCGCTCATTGTTAACATCAGACACCGCGCGGCGTCGCCACCTTTTGATAAATATCTCGCGCCACGTAGTATCGATTCGGCGTCTAATTAACCTTCGGAGTCTATGGTTCTCGCCTAGTCTCGTGGGCGTACCATTTCTATTTTACGAGCTGTCGTGGAAACGAGCAGCAGTAGCCAACCACGACCGGCGTAGGTACTCTCCAGAGAAACGAGGGAAAATCGCCCCGGCACGTACTCGTCGTCCCTCGTCCGCGCGACCCCTGCCGCCCCCTCTTGCCATTCGATAAACTTTGTCGATTACACTTTTCCGTGGAGTTCGGTGGCACGGGCTAGAACGTGGCTGCCGTGCCCGGGTAAGTTAATGAATCTCACGCCGGGACACAAGGTGGGCCGACATCCGGCCGAGGCCAAGGAAACTCGCGCAGAATTGCTGCCTTTCGAAAGGGGAGAGAAAGAAGCGGAGGAATAATTCGCTGACGAGTCGCGTCTGTGGAAAGACTGTTTCACTTGCAGCGAGAGATGGTTTTAACCTGAACGATTGTAGGATGGAACCTTTGTTACCTGGTTACTCATTTGTTTCAGAACTTCGTGGTATTCGGAGTAGAAATATGTTGATGGAAAACGGACATACTTTCTTTGCTTCCAGCTTCTCATAAGAGATGCATATGGAATTGTTGAATAGTAGTTATATAGCAGGGTGTATCTTAAATGCAACTATGTACGAAAGTACCATTGTATTGCTTTTATAGATCGTGGAAATGAGACGCAACTGTGATTGCTTCGTGACTGTACATATTGAGAATTTCAAGGCGACATCAAACATTGTTAGACAATATTATAAAGGATATTCGTAATTATTTGGCAGAGTTTAAGAGCTCCAGTTCCAGTAATTTGAAAATTTAGCGAAGCTTTCATTTTTTAGGATTTCTCAAGAATCCAAGTGGCATTTAAGTAAGAATAGAAAGTTACATTTTGCGATTTCCGTAACAGGAGATAAACAGAGAAAACCATCGTCACGGGGTGAAAAGAGCAACGTTCGGTGCAACGATCGTTCGAAGCGTGTTTCAGGGGCAATCAAAGTGGCCTCCATCAATAACTTAAACGATCACAACACACGATAGCCGGTCGCGGATACACGTCGCCTAGAATTCGCGTGACGATATTTCATTCGTCAGAGAAAGGACAAGGGGGTGAGGGAGAAAAAAGAAGAAACGCGATGTCTAGGATTAGAACGGGGCGCTCTTTGATTTTCACTCTCAGCATCCTTGACCCAGAAATCCCGTTCGATTCCGACGACGGCTTCAATTTTTTCCCTCCATTCCCTTTTTTTTCACCTCCGATACTCACCTTTTCTCTCGACCTTTTTTCCCCAGCCCTTCGCGCCCTACGCCCGCTCCTTCAGCCCCTTCCGCGACACCCTCGCGGCGTTCTCTCCCTCCTCGGGCCTCCTGTCCCCCTTCTGGAGAGGCGGTCGCCATTTTGCGCTCTTCATCGATCCTGCGCCCACGCACACCCCGATTTTTCCCGCCATTTTTCCCCGCGTCGACGGATCAACAGCTTCGCGAACGCGCCACGGCTCCTCGATCGCCACCTTCCTGCGACGATCCTTCCGCTCGCCACCAGCAACTACCCCCGGAGTGGCCCGAGCCCCGACCGATTTTCGACTGATCGAGGAGCGGTGATTCACTCCTTGATCTAGAGGCTCAGCTCGAAGCGATTTGCATAGAGCTACCGAGGAACCGGAACGAGATCGAGGATGGAAAGGGAAGAATTGCATGGTGGTCCGGTTGCCAACCTTTTATGGCGGAGCAGGCTTCCATTGTTGGACCCCCAGCAGAGCTGCAGCTCGACCCCCTCCACGGCGCCCCGTGCTCAGCCTGCAGAAGGGTTTGCAGACTCTTGCAGGGGGGCTGCAGAAGTTCGCGAGTTCTCCACTTGGTGGAACCGCTGATGACGCTGCTGCAGCCCTGAATTGTGGCCCTTTTTCACATGATTTCTGGAATATTCGATCAATCGTGATGCTTTTCAATATTTTAGTATGTATCAACGCAGAGTTTATTTCATGGATGATTGATTGGCTGGGAAATTTGGGGAATTGTTCTGTGTCAATTTTTTGAAAACTTTGTAAGTTTGTGAGGTAGCCATAAGTTAAGGGTGCGAAGCTTTTTTAGCTTCTGTAATCTATGTTTAGGGTATAGAACCACCCTTCAATGAATACCGATCTTTCATGGGTTAATAATCGGATTAGAAATGAAATAAAAGAAATGTAATAAGGATGGGAAGTGTGTGAATGTGGTAATAAACGTCACTCTATTTTTAAAAGAACGTAAGTGACTCTGTAATAGCTTAAGCACGCGAAAGAAATATCTCGGAGGAAAGTAATTAAGCGTCTCGCCCGAGAAAAAGTGTAACTGCGAAAAGGTTAAATACAGGCAGATATGTATAAGTCGTGGTAACGTAAAACGCTTCACTTAATGCCTCCGCTTACGTGAACGTTTCTTTTAATTCCAACGAATACTAGCGTCTTTTCTTAGATAATTTTTAAGTAATGAAAGAAGTAAATCGCTGACGAGTCACATAATAAATTGCATTAAAATAATATATAACAAAACACTGAAAAATTAATCACATCGCAAGAGAAATTAAAACTGTTCAAAATAACAAAATCTTTTACACGATTGCTCAAATTCAACAATGATATTCTTTTAAGGAAAACACTATAGACCATCTCTCTAATATTGATTTGTTATTTTTCTATATGCCACTTCTCAAATTCATTAGCATATCTTTCTCAAACTCGCAAAGCAATGCAGCAGCTTTTTTTAATTTCTTGCGAGGTCACGTTGATTATTTATTAATAGTTCTTGGGGAAGCACATTATCACCGTTTCACATTGAAACAGGCAACGACATTATCAAGCTCCGTCCCAGAACGTCTCATGATACGTCTGTAGGAACTTTCTGTGCTTTTGCCTCGAACTATTCGCGGTCCAGTGTGACGTGCTTTTAACTTGCACAAAGTCCCACCGCGTATATCAGTCGTCCTTCCAGAGCGTGTCGGGAGCTGGTTGGAATGAGTTTCGTTGAAAATACTTGCGCAAATAGTAATTAACAAATTTCGCGGCGCCATTATGTTCTTTGCCGCGCCGAAAAATTAGAGGCCATTAGGCGGTGTTAATTCGTCTATTAATGGAAATTAAAACAGCGTCACCAGTTTGTTACAGGAATAATTAAATAATGTCGAACTCGATTTCACCTCGGCGTAATTTAACGGCTATTCAGACCAAGTTGCTTCGTTAAATAAACTTTCATGTACCAGCAGACAGTATAGTGATTAAATATAGGGGAAAAAGGTAAGGGTATAGAATTTAAGCCCGGATTTAAAATCTTTAAAGAAACTAGCGTCTAATTAATTCCATTAATTAAACTAAAGTAGCAAAAAGAAGGCCAGAGATGAACAGATTTCCATTTAAATCACGAATGATATCACACAGTCATCCCCTGCGCCATGACGTATGTAATTAATTCAATAAAGAACAATCAAAAGACTCAGACATCAGGCAATGCAACCAATGGTGGGTACAAAACCACACCACTAAATTCTCACGAGGCACCCCTAGATCCTCCTAGGCACCATCTCCTAAATATATCTCTGCAAGCTGCCAGTTACCAATTTCTGCATAAAGCGACGATTTATTTACTACTTGGCATCATAAACCAACAGTCGCTCCCATAATTTCGTATGCAAAAGCTGATAGCTTCAGCAGCATCGTCTATTATTAATCCTCCGGAAGAAAATCTTTCCCACTCCAAGCGAACGTCCAAGAATCAACCCTCGCCTCTCGTTGGTTCAACGATCTCGAAATAGCCCTTTCACTTCGACCTGTCCAGTGCCTCAAAGTAACCACCCTTTCGTGAGAATATTGTCCTAATGAATAAAGCTAGATGGTCGCGTTGATTCGAGCGGCGTGCAAACAGATCGCTCCTCGAAGACGATCCACGAAGACCCCCAGCGAAGGACCGGTTGCGAGAGGTCCGCTCGACGATGACATTAGAGTAGCCCTTTTGAAAAGTGGCGCAGGGCATGGAACTGGTTCGAGAAAGGGTCGCCGAGGGGACGTGGCCAGCAGGTTGTTCCAGGAGACATGAGCGGGGCCCGAGGTCTCGACCTAAGGGTACCACCTTTGACCCTGCGCAGGTATTCCATGCTACTCTGAACTGTCTGGGTTCAAATTTCCTGGCACTGACGAGGCAGGGTTTTTAACCGACTTCAAGATGAAAGAGGTTCTACGTTCGAAGTATTAAGTTTATCCGCGAATTTCTCCGTAACTATTGGACCGATTTTCGGGAAATTTATTGCATTTAGTTTATTTACACCGGTGCCAGATTTACACAGTGACATAAGAAAAAGTAAGAGTCGTAGATTAAATAAGGAACAAAATTATTTTCTTCTTTTTAGCGCATTTTTATTTATTTTTTTTTAAGTCGGTTTTAATTTTCTAGAAAGTTTGCTGGTAGGTCTGGAACTCTTTTTGCAAATTTTGTTTGGATCGTGATACTCGTTCTACTTTATGCTTAGATAGTCTCTATAAATATTTATTTTATGGACGGTTTGCGATCATAATTTAAAATTAAGATCAAGTAAAACTAATCAACCTTTGCTGAATTCTGGGGGCGCCCATGTTCAGAAAGTTATAATAAATTATGTAACGGAAATTACGTACAACCGGGGAAGCATACGAAGTTGCCTGACTTATCCATTTTGCAATTTGAACTCTGTATTTTTACGGTAATCGAACGAAAATATTTACAAACTGCCGGAACAATTGCACGAATTTGGCGCAACGAATATTAACTCACGTTGAAAATTCTAAACTGATAAATTTTCAATTCGCACACTCTCGGACTGTCAAAGGCCCGCAGAAGTTAGAACCGGCATAAATATGAATTGTATAACCATGACGATGAACGTGATTGGAACAAACACATTTGGAAAATGGAAAATATATCCTTGATTGTTCTCGTTCTACTATGCCGCGCATGGACAGTCGTCCCGTCCCCATCGTATCATTTTTCCACTACGTTCCCATCCACATTTCCCGATATTGTATAGCAACAGTTTGTTTCTATTCGCAGCATTACTACAATATACATATGCGTTAAAAATGTGAAGCACTGTAATAAAGGCCGCTGCTTGAATTCCAAAATTATTAAAGCTTCAGAAAAATCAAGGAATTAATGACATTCGTGTAATAGTAACGTCGCATGCTTTTGAAACATTAAATGTGGTAAAATGCAACATTAAATATTCTTAAGAAATGCTAACAACTTTACATTTATATTCTTCATCTTCTCAGTTTTCTTTTACCATTGTGCCACAATATCATGTGACACACATCTGAGACATCTGATATATGTCTTTTTGAATTTGAAGAATATTCGCCAGGAAGAAGAATATCGAAGAAATATATTCAAACAAACATCCACTTTCACAATCTCAAAGTCTACGATATTCACAAATTGTAAGCATAACTTGGCGCTCACACACTTCGATTGGTTGAAGTTAAAGCTCCTATCTCGCAACTCAATCACAAAGAGAGGTTTCAATCCCCACCACCTCCTTACGAACCGAATACACTCAAATTCTAAAAACGAATACGTCTCAACAAACCCAAGAACGTTAGCTCTTCCGACTTCTCTTTGCCCCATGAAAGGGCACCATAACCAGCCCAATTGCCCAAACCCATAATACATATATATACCAGAATGTCATCCTAAACCCAGAGATTTCCCACAAAACACAGCAAAACAATGAAAATATTTCCATTCAAATGCTGCCTTGGGCACTTTCCCCATAACACCTTTACTCTCACGAGCCTACCAAACCATTCCAACCCTCCAACTACACCCAAATTCCTAGCATCTCCAACCACCATCTGGCAAAGCAAGCACTTAGACCGCGATAAATAGAAAACGAGTACAGAGAGCCAAGACCCCTGCTAGCTACCAGCTTTAAGGACTCAGGGTTCTCGCGGAAAAAGTATAAGATACAGGGGATCGGTCTTTTTGGAAACCGGTCCGCGAATTTGGCTGCAGCGTCGACGAGCGCGCGGGAATTGGCCACGCTAAACCGAGTTATCTCGATCGGGTAAACTGCATCAGATCGAGGGACGTCGGTCCCGGCACGGTGCGCCTGGTTCGAGGGCCGATCCGCGCGCGACATAGGCCTATTATGTAATCGGTGTGTATCGTACGGTGTGTATCAATATGTCTGGTGTACATATGCAGGCCCGTTTATGCGTCGTGTCCCGTGAACGGTATCGGACAATGCGCGGCGGTGTGTGCCGGTTACGGCGTGCCGTGCCACGGCACGAAACACATGTCGATACGGCCACATAATGGGAACATAACCGCTATGTAGGTATCTCCGTAGTATTTAGGTGTCATGGTGTCACAGGTTAATTGCACATGATTGGTTATTGTCCGTTTGCCGCCCGTATCCGGCCGCGTCATTTACTTTCGTTTTCGACAGGCGCGCGCCAGGACTGGCAGTGCTCGACCGAGCCCTTAGCAGCGCGCCTTTTCTACTGGCAGTAGTAGGTATCGTGGGTGGAATACAGTGGAATAAGATGGCGAGAATGGTCCACGTTCGAATGATATGCAATGGGTATACTTGACAGTGAAAAGTGAACAGTGATAATCACTGGTGGTATGGTGGTGTTTGGAAATTATAAGGAATGTGATGCAGGACTCTTGAGATTTGATTTTTGGATATGATATTGTCTTCAGCTTCTATTGATTTTACGATGTCAGGGTCTAAGCAGTCGAGTTAGTGATTGGAGGTAGTTAATTTGAGGGGGTTCTTTCTGGTTTTGATGAGGAGGAATGAAGGTAAATTGGGGAAATAGAGAGTCAAGGGGATATTAAATTAGGATACACAGAAATACTGTTCAGCGAAATCTAAGTGATAGGAAGCAATGAGGTTTTGTAGTAACAGACGTAGACACTGACTTTTTCATTTAAACACCATTGGGGACGCGATATTCCTATTCCTTGATTTATGAAGCCACCAATTTTGAATCTACAGCTGATGGTCATTGATCCTTGATGGAATATCAGGACCTTGGGTATTACAGACGAGAACCACAAGATGTACCCCATGAGAAATTTCTGGACACCCTTTCGAAAGGGTAAGGTTTACATACAGAAGCTCCAGACAATATCGATTACAAGAAACCGGTCCCCGAAATCATAAAAAACCTTCAAGGGGAATAGTAGCTGAGAAAGAACATCTGACTTTCTGAACATCAGCTGATTCTGATTCTCGTTGCAGCTAATTATTCCACCCTACACTACATTGGCGATCATTAGATGTGACACATTTAATAAGCTAATTTAAATCTGCAAAGCAGCTGAGAAATATTTACCAAAGGGTGGGTGGAAATATAAACAGGCGCTGCATCGATACAGTACGTTCGTAGACAGGTGGAAACGCATCGTCTCGTTCGTTTTCCGATCGATGGCGGCAGCTGACCGCGGAAAAAATCGGACAGGAGCAAAAAAGAAACGCGCACAGTCGGACGGCTGGCCTGACCGATTTATTGCCGCGTCCGCCGGCGCACTTTCCTCCTTTTCGTCGTTTTTTCCACCCCTTCCGGCATCCACCGCGTAATCCGCGACCTTTGTCGCGTCGGAGACGCGATCGCCCACGTGCTTCTGACGGATCGAGCACGTGGACGAGCTTCGAATTCACTCCCATCGCCAATTGCAACTGAGATAAATATTTAAACGAGCAGGCTATAAATCAGTCTACAAATAAAAATGATGATTTCATCTTATAATTAATCAAGCGCGCGATTTCCCTCAGAACCTATTTAGGATTCTTACACTTTCACATCGGTTCACATGTCTCTCCCTTATAAAATACTTTATCCTCCTGTGGCTATTGATTCTCATCACTGGTTGCTAAATAGTTGCTGTTGCCAATTTCTCAGGTGAGCGATTAAAAATTTAAAACAATCGATTAAACTCCAGGCAATATTGACAGATTTGCGATGTATGCTATGAAGATCGTGGCACGTTTAATTAAACTGATAGAGAAATCGGGATAAGAGTTAGAAACTCTGCTAGAAATAGCGAAGTTTCTCGCGATTTTATTTGGAGCAGTGGCATAAGAATTACAGATCGAAAGGAATTCCTGTATTCAGGCGACCAGACGTCTTATCGTTCCTCTGTCATCGATTTGCCAGCTCTCTGAGTCTCCGACTGACCACGAGATATGTCCAATAATCGATGATAATGCGATGACACGCCAGAGAGGTTTGACCTTGACACTGGACCAATTATCGCGCACCGACCCCCTTCGTGTCCCCCTATCCCTTTACTACCCCCGATCGGTGGTCCAATGCTATTGTACATACATACGTGTGCCACGTTAACAGCCACATACATACACGAAACGGTACTATATACTGGGTGGATCGTATAGGGTTGGTATGCAATTTCATGATTATATGGCGACGCAGCCCCGAATGAGCATTCATGTTCTAAATCAATGACACGCGATCCTTTCGATCTTGAAATAGTTTCACAGAGGCCGCGCCATCACATATCCAATCGATTTTTCTGTTAACCATTTCGTCGAGCTTAGCGCAACAAATGAGATACCTTATCTTTTGAAATTCTCAACGTCTATAATGTATCCTCTAAATCTGCCATAGTTATTTAAAAATATAATAATACTTCGTAATGCAGTTGTTAGTGGAGAATAATTATTCTCCAGAATTCCTCATTTTGCTCTACTATTTTGAGCAAAAATTAATATATAGGAAACACATTTGTATGCTCGATATACGACTATATTCAAAGTATATGTACCTGAGAAAAAAGATGAAGGGATTGATGCAATTTAATTGTACACCCTGTCGACTGGAAATGGGAATAGGATAAGAGGCCCATGCAAGCAGACGGAAAGTCAATTCATCGTTGTTCATTTCAGCCAATTACACCCCCAGTCTTCATTAGTGGATCGCCACCACCGCCAGCACCGCCACCCGGTATGTGCGTGACCGTGAACGCACATTCTCCGGAACATTGCGGAACACTATCGCTGTCAATGACCGATATTACGGCCCGTACGTCCCGTCGGCCTCTGTGAAACCCCTATGGTAACGTGCCGTGGCCCATTTCGAGGCCCGTGCACCTGTGAAATTGCCAACACGGAGGGATCGCCGTGCATTGTAACTACCACCGAAACTGGGGCTCCGCCGGGGTGTATCCGACGAAGTGAATCCTCGAGAAAATGGGATAATAATCTTATTTCGTTAGCGCGGCGAGAGAAAAGGAACAACTGTCCCAGCTGATTCCTTTTATAGATATGTACATACGTGGAATTCGTTTGCTTTCGAGTTATTCGATTCTTAGAATGCTGACGATATTTGGATGATCGGAGGAACTGTGGGAGAAATGCAGACAAATTTCTAGTAATTCAATTTGAATGATTCGGGCTGGAAGACTACGTTCCCGAGAAGACTGATCGAGTACAAAACTGATATAGTGTAATTTGCCTGATGAGTTTATCTATTAATAATTTAACCGATTATTTCCACTTGCATATTTAAGCTAGCAAGACCTTCGTGGTGGTACGCTTCAATGCGTAATTCTTCCCCTCTTTTTGAATGCAAAGAAAAACTTGGTCAAGGATTTGAAGACCTAGAGAATGAAAATCGAGATCATCTGTAATCCAGAAAGCCACATAAACCATCAAATATAATGAAAATGAAGAAAGAAACGGGACGACACCTGCGATACTAATGAAGAAACGTCCAAAGGGTGATAGAAGGCCTAAATAAAAATAGAGAATGCCACTTGGGAGGACAGGAAGATGGACAGAACCAACAAAAGGATGAAAAAAAGAGAAGAAAAGATGGTCATTCAGCTCGGACAGGTTTCCCTATATCGGTGTCAATCCAATCAATGGTTTATTAACCGACGCGCGAACGACGGAGCCAGCCACGAGCGGGGAACGCGATGGAGACAGCGGCCACGCCGGGGAGGGAAAAAGAGCGTTGGTATCGCGTGGAGGATCGTCGAGAATCGACAGGCGGACGGGGATATGGAGGGCACCCCTCCCGGAGGGTCGAACCGGCGGCCGGTCCGTTCGCGGTTTGTTTGGACGGAGAACCTTAACACGTGGTCCCGTGGTACACATGCATCGTACGCTCGCGACGGGGGGGGAATGATGGGGGTGCGGGAGCTGAGGGTAGCTGGAGTGACCGAGGCAGAGACGGAAGATGAGTCGGGATGGGATGGTCAGGGGCGGTTAGAAAAGAATAATACAGGGAGCGTAGGAGAGAGCGGAGTGGCGGACAAGAGGGACAAAGGTGAAGAGGGTGATGCGCGGGTGGGTGTATTGTTTCTGTATCCCCGCGTCTGAGGGAGGAAAGCGGCAACAACGGTGGGAGAGCAAGAGTGGAGAAAGAAAGGTCGGCGAGTGGAGGGGGACTATCGGTTATTGGAAATCTGTATTTTTGTAGGCCATACCTCTTCCGCGTGAACCATGCACCGACCCCTCGTCCACTGTGCGGGGTAAATCGCAGCAATGGGTCACCCCCCGACCGTCTCCATCCAACGATTCAGAGACACGTGGTTATGGTAGCCGCATTCAATCTGTGCCGCTCTCTGTCCGCGAATGCGACCGGCCGGGCCGCGAGCCTCAGGATCGTTCCCCAACCGATTCCAATCTAACGTACAATGCGACGCGTATTAAGAGTTCCGTTTGGCTGGCCCCGATCGACGCGTCTGCGTCTATGCGAAATTACGGCCCCGCGTCGAGCGCCTCCATCAAAAGCAACGGCTGGTGGTTTTTGCTCTCGTTTCCTCTTCGCCGATCTTTCGCGAGAGATAACGATTGTTCGGTGGAACCGCTCGCTTCTCGATCTGGGGTGGGTTTCTGGGTACGCTGAATGATATTGGGGTTTGAGAATCTGAGAATAAGGTTTAAGGGTTCGGTATTCTATAATATTAGACGCGATGAGCAATATGTTAATTTTACATGATGATGTGTATTTTATTGTCTCAATTAAATCCATTTCAGAAATATGATCCAGGTGAGCCTGATAGGATGAGACCTAGATACACAGGAATACAGGAAATCGTAAAAAGATTTCTAATAAATCTAAATCTTCAACAGTCAAAACGCAATTGTGGGATGACCAAATCGCGACTGATTACAGCCACGCTCGCTTTACTCGACCTCTCGAAAGGCGGCGAGGAAGCTACTCGGCCCTTGCACGCCTCTACGAAGCAGACTGAGAATACTCCTTGTCTGGCCTCCATTTTCGACACCCTCGCCCTCATTAAGCCTGGGTGTGGCCCAGTCGACCAGGGTCTTGCAGGGTCTCAGCGCTGGCGAGCCATCTCGGGACCCTGGGATAACTAATTCCCGTCCTAGGGTTAAAAATGCCCATGCATACCTCGAGCCCTGGGAGCCATGATGGCGAGAAAAAGGCTCGTGAAACGAGACTCGAAATTCGAGATAGCGCGAGGCACCAGTGAAACCGGTCCTCTACATGTGGTTCCTTGCATTTGCCACTTGTCATCGCTGGAACAAGTATCGCTTATTCCACCGATAGACGTTGTATGTACCTAAATAGCAAGATAATGGTACTCCTTCCTTTCTACGCTAGTAATGAGAAAACACCCGGCGCAACCGGCATAGACAGCTGGAAATTAACGTGGCGATCGCCTAATATTTGCCCCGGTTCTTCTACTTCGTGTTTCGACCTCTGATTGCCGATACTGTTTGTGCGGAAACGTTTGTTCTGCGGTAATTGGTATCCTCCAGGGCGCGTACCAGAGCTCGACGGAGTTGGTGGACGTCGAGTCGCGTTCTCTTTGCTCGATGGGTCAACTGACGTTCCAAACGTTTGAAATGGCGATTCTGAGAAAGGGATGGCGTGGCGACCTTTTGCTGGAACGAACGCGTCGTGTGTGCGAATTGTGGATTGGAGGATGCACGATGGAATCTCTGATGCTTAACCACCTTAAAAATAAAATCGTTCGTTAATAAAGTGTACGCTGTAAAATGATTAGTCCATTGTAGATGGGAGAGATTGCACGAGGTGATTCGAGGGTTGGATGATATGATAGATGGCAGTTTGACAAAAGGTATTTGAGAATCCGAAGCTCTATTCGGAAAACTCTATGCTAATTTAACGTAATAGTGTCGAAAGCTTTCATAATATTCTATTAACCACGTTAAACGCCTGTAAAACATTGTTCCTCGCGTCTGTAATATGGAAACAAGATCAGAGGGGGCAAACGTTCATACTAACTTTTTTCATTATTCCCGTTCCTATGAGTTCATCCTTGAAGTCATGCTCACAATTTATAAAACATCCTGCATATGGGGACGACAACAAACTTTTAAATGACAGTTTTATAATCGCTAAATTACACGTTGCCTTTCAAAGAATCAACTAAAACCTATCTGCAATTCAAAGGAAACAATTATTTTCAAAAGGATCGCACAATCTCAATGGCACATAGGTGCATTAATGGATTCTTCTACTCTTAGTTACTAACAAAGGCTTGACTCTAATCACAAACACCCACTCAAATGCTTCTCATGCAATGACATCCAATGATACTACTTATATAGATACTTTCCACATATCACTATATGTAAAAGTATAAAAGCATAAAACTATATCCTCCTGAATGATGTGAAAAAAAGTAAAAAATGACCATTATCCTGCGTTTAACTATCGGTAGAACCGTATAGACAGAAATTAATTCCCAATGGCGGTGGTTAACGATCCCAGGAACGTCGTTCGATTCTCCCGTTCGACTAGCGCCGAAGAGCGATAAAAGTCGAACGGGCGTCGATAATTCGGGCGAAGCCCGACGTTCGCCCATCCGAATAAATCGCAGCGGCATTATTTGGCAGAGCGGGTGCCGATTCCTTTAATCGTCGACCAGACGGAAATACCAAATCAGCTTCGGCGGCGAAGGTAAATATGCCCGTTGCGAATTCCCCAAAAAATCTGCGCACACTTTGACCGTCGTCGGCAGAGGAACGCCGCGCCGTGTGCACACCCACGCGGTGTTACGCCCGCTCTCGGGGTGTAGTAGGTCCAGGTTATTGCACGGAGCAGCGCCCTTTTCCGCGGTAACTGCGTTGCATCGTCGACCGAACGACACGTTGCTCAAAGAGCTCCAATTTTGCATGGCGTTAATCGCATTATCTCGCCATGCCCCCCCTCGCCGATCGAAAACTCAAACGCCGTCCCGCCTGACCGTCGCCTGCGCCACCCGTCGCCGTCGACGTTGCATCTGCGCTTCGTCAGGAGCTGCACCAGAGCCCCGTGCAAGTGCATCAGCGCGCTCAGTTCGCCAAGTGGGAAAGTCTGCTCCACCGTGGATCAGATTGATATTAGGTGGCATTATCTGACTCCTGTTCTCCCATGAGGGATGAACTGCCAAATATATAAAAAATTATGTTTCTAGTAGAAAAGGGTATAAACTTCCTACACGCTGTAAGTGTTAGAATAATTTATTTTAGCTTCCAGGGCTGTCGAAAGATAGAGATCGTAAGTACCGTAAAATGGGGGAACATTGGCAGGTTTTTGAAACATTTTTTATATAATGTAAAAATTAACATGTTTACATTTGATTTAAGTATCTTATCATAACATTGCATCTTTTGTGATTGTACTACAAGTGTCAAAATGCACAAAATTTGTGTCCTTTCCTTCTTTAATAAATGTTAAAAGCGTTACTGTACCGGGGTAACATTAGCACATCATGTAGATAGCATTAACGGGATAAGTTTTATTAATCTGAGGTCAGTAAACTTAAATTTCTATATTTTATTTTATTTTTTGCATCTTAACTAAAATCAACTCGTAACATTGCCACATCATATAAATAGCATTAACAGGTTAAGTTTTACTAATCTGACGTAAAACAACGTAATTTCGGCGTATGCCAATGTTACCCTATGCTGCCAATGTTCCCCCATTTTACGGTATAGAGATGGTAAGCATCTCCTGCCAGTGTGATTGAAAAGGAAATACTGAAAATTTTCACCCCCGGTACTTACATCACGATATTGCCCAGTTAGTGATGCAAGGTTTATTTCAATACTTATAGAGACAAATTTGCGTGGGAGGGTTGACTTTGAGGGATAATGATGAATGTTAAGTACAGGTAATGAGCGATTACAAATGGTATCTTTACGTATTACTAATGATAGTCGCGTATTTATAAAGAATTCATGGATTCCGAAACCACTCGGTCCTCGAGTCCTTCCCCCTCCCAAAAATCCCACCCCCCCCCAGCCGGGTGGCGCACGCGAAACCCCAGGCAAGATTGGCAAAACTTAAACCTCCAAAGAGAGCCGATTTTGGGTTAGTCACTTGCAGCTTAACCGAAGAATGAAATTGTTTCACCGGTTACTGTCAACAAACTGCTTCACCCGCCGCGCGCAATAGGCTAAATTGGCGTAGCCAACGGAACGGATGATTTCCCTAAATCAGGTTAACGAGACGCACACTTCTGAGGATCAATGAATTTTTTATCCCCTTCACCGACCTCCCCCGAGTACCCCCCTCGGTCGCCACCTCGCCCCGTCATGTGCGCGGTCACGAAACCGTGGAGCGCACTCAGAAAGTACGATGTGACGGATAATTGCTAATTAGTACCGGGCGTATCGTGATTCGAGGATCGCGGTAATTAGACGTCAGCTTGCAGAAAGTTCCGCGCGCGCGGATCGGACGCTCGCACAAAGCACGAGCAGAAGGGCACCGTTTCGAAACACCGTTGCACAGCGGTCGCGAACGGGCCAAGGTCTACTCTGGACCAACACGCGAAAATTTGAAATTGTCTCGGGTTTCGCAACTACCGCGCGAAACGGATAAAAGAAACGGAAGGGGGTTCCTGAGGAAAAAGAAAGAGCTGCGAGGAACGGTTCACCTCTATTACGCCGACCGTTCGGTTGTCATTCTCCATCGTCGCGGCCGATGGCGGTTAATTACTCGCAGCACATTCCAATTCGCCTGGCGCGGTTGCGTCTTAATTCGAACGGTGGCGCTCAGCGCGCTCGGAACTTCACGGCGACGGGAAAACAAAGTTTTATTGCGCGATTACACTTTCGTTTGGGGACGCGCCGCTGGGAAATGGTGCTCGATAAATTTACGGCGAATTCGCCGATAAAAGAGGAAATAAAAATGGCGGGCAAACGAGAGCGGAGCGAAAGGGTGGAGAGGGTGGGAGAGAGATGCCGCGTGTGTCCAGTAAATCCGAGCATCGTGAAACGGGCCAGCGGAGTTCGTCGAACGATCGACGACCATTCAAAAGCCACCGTCTGAAAAGTTTTTCCACCAACGGCTCCAGTAAACACCGCCATGGTTTTTCTTCAACTTTTCCATCCCTCCTGCCTCTGCTCCTCTTCGGCGGAGCCCCTCCCCCTCAACCCTCCCCCAAGCACAACCTCTCTGTCCCTCTGTTCGCCGAGCGACAGTGGTTTCTTTCTCGCCCTCGATGTTGGCACACATAACGAACGAGCATCGGGCAATTCCGCGGGATTTATACGGTCGTTACACGCGACGCTGACGCTATTTTCGACTGGTGACCAGTCGGGCCACTCGCTGTTGAACAACTTGTTCGACTCGTTGCAAAACAGCCGACTAATAAAGAGGCGTCCGCCGCTAATACGATTGTCGGACGACTGGTCGCACGACAGACGCTGTCTGCAGGAATCCCTGCTGCGATTGGTCGCTTCTCGTTTTGCGACTCGACACCGTCTTCCTGGCATCGGCGCGAGGGGTGCTCGCGGCGCACGGAAAGCTGGAGGTTATTTGGATAACGTCCTATCGACGGTATTATTTGAACGAAACTTTGCCTGAAACCTCGTTGGCGTTATGAGGATTTCATACGGGGTTACTGGAAGCAGACTTTTTTTTAAATTTCTTTTTACAAGGAACGTGCGCTGCACAAAGTGTTTCGTCGGTGAATGGTCACGGGAAAAAGGATTTATTACTTGCAGCTTACGTGATCGAGGTTCAAAGAGCTAGGAAATCACAGGGTTCAGAGAGGAGTTTTATGGTAGATTGGTTTTCCATGAAAATATTCAAGCTCCCCAGAATGTTTACCCATCTTAATATGCGCAGTTCTAAAATTCTGCAATGAGAACGCTGGGTAATAGTTTGACTCTAAAGAACGACTGTGAATAACCTGAGTGGGCGCTTCGCAAGTAGTTCGACTTGGAACTAGTCAGACCGTGGTCGAGGACGATCTTAACGCCGTAAATATTTTTTCAAATGACCCCATATACCTCCCTCTAACCTTTTACACTGGAGTGTCCTTAAAAGTACTTTTGAAACGTACGTTTTTAGTACAAAATGAGGTTTCGCGAAGATTTTACGCTGAAATAAAGTTGTTTCTGCCAGTGGTGCTGCATAGTATATAAATAGCTTCTCTCAAGCTGTTTCCATCTAGAATTGCTTTAGCAGTTACAAAGGACACTTAAGCAGCAAAGAATTAAGTTCTATTAAGTTGGAATATTAAGTAATTTGTTATATTTATGTACCCATATTCGTATACTTCTACTAATGCTTACAGAGAAAAATAACCTAATTTTCCAACATACCACACTAACATTATTCTCAACTCCCAAATGCCCGCTCAAGAATTTATTTAAAAACTTTCCCTTTTTCATATAAATCTCCACTTCAATTCTTTATCAAAGTACTTGTGATTACCTGTCCAATGACACTTCGCCTCCCTTCTCTAATCACACCTAACCCACCTAACGCATTTACAAATTTTCTACAGTAGAATTCAAGTACCCTACACTACCATCTTTGAAATTTGCATTAGGAGAAAAATCGCCGCGTGTCCTCCGCCGCGCACCAGCCATACTATCCAAGCACGAGCGACTCAAAGCTCACTTGAATCGGAATAATTGCACTGAACCCCCATTCGCCCGTTTCATTCGCGTGCATTACGCGCACACGCGCCTCCGTTTGGTGCAGCGTCTGGCGCGAAAATCACGAGCGCCAGGGAAACCGAGCGCGTCCTCCCCGAGGCTCACCCTCCACCCCCATGCGCCCCATAATCAAAAGGGCGCTCCTCCAGCTACGAGGGGCTCCGTCCCGATGCAATCCCGGTGCATCCCCCGCTGGACGGACCTTAAATATTTCCGTGCGTGCGCCGGTCCGCGGAACGGCGCGACGCGGTGGAAGAAAATAAAAATAAGTAATTGCACGCACGTATTACGGCGGAGGGCCCTTCGTTGGCGCTGCCGTCCGGCCAAAGGGAAGACAGAGCGAGAAAAAAAGAAGAGACGCTGCGCCGCGAAGGGGTGGCTCTCCGGCAGAGAGGGAGGAGAAACGGGCACAGAGGGAAGAGAAATGTTAAAAGGAAAAAATGAGACGGGAGAAGAAAAACGGTCGGCGCGAGGAGGAGCAGAAGGAAAGGGGGGTTGGGGAGGGTGGACGCCCGCGGAGCGCTCCGAGGTATTTTTCGAAACGCGACACGGCAACGAAATTGCAGGGAACGAGAACGCGACGAGGCTGCCTTGTTCCCTGCTGATTCTTTCTTCTTTCCCCTTTTTCCTTTTTTGAGTTACGCAATGATCTCCCACCTCCTGCAGAAAAGTGTTGGATAAAGAGGAAGAGAGAGAGAGAGAGAGAGAGAGAGAGAGAGAGAGAGAGGAAAGGAGAATTGCGTGCCTCGTGTTGTCTGCCCCCTCCTTCTATCATCCCCGTCTGGAGGGTACACAACGATGGCCCATATGAATTTGGGAATGTTTACCATCCATGGAGTGCAAATATTAATAAAACGTAATACCTTCCGAATGCGTGCACCAGACGTAGGTGAGACAGAGAGGTGGACCGCGTGCCGTTCCTCATTTTTTCCAGAGGACGGCGAATACCTATGACATCCGTCTCGATGACTTTCCGCGATTTCGCTTATTCGAGGGCTGCGGATTTCTTCAAACCTCTTTATTGCTGCAGCGGGATCGCGTATTCCGTTCCACGTGTCCGTTATTGTAATCGCTCAGTAGTTGATATTCGAGAGATATTCTTTTCAAAGGTGCGAGGTAATTAATGAAATTCGTCCTTGTCTTTGGAAATTGCGCTGTGCTAAATGGTTAGGACATTCAAGTTTTTGAATAACTGTAAGAAATAAATTTTGTGTATTTGATGTGGTACCGTCAGATTAGGTTGTTGTTCAGGATAAGGTAGACAGTTGAGCACAATTAGAAGGTGAATGGTAAAAATATATATAATTGTAAGTAAATAGGAGATGTTTGTAAAGTCTTTTAGTACCCATCCAAAAATGACTTGGTATTATCATAAAATGGTATAATAACTGACTCACCCTGTATAATAATTAACTGTGTGCAGTGTAACTTAAATCGATATCTCAATGAATTTTATTCCAAACTTCTATGGCTTCCATAAATTGTTTGCATATCAGAAAGAAAATTAATTTACTGTTAGCTGGCTTGAATAAATATACCCGCAGGAGAACACGAAAAGTTTCACGTTAGAAGAGAAATTAACTCTCACCTTAGTTTATGAAACACCGGTACCAAAACGGACTCGATTATCCTTTTATTACTCGCAGTGTTATATGCGCAATATTTTACAATGATTGGTAAAAATCAAAATCGCAAATATACACAGGGCTGATTTGCAAAAAGCCAGCTGGATTTTTTAAGCCAATTTGTACCGGGTAGCTCTTGTATGACAAAAGAAACACGCTCGTGGTGTACAAAAGTCGATATATCGGGAAGCTATCAGGTCATTAAATATCGCGCAATATTTATATTGTGGAATACACACAAGCGCCAACGTTAAACGACCAAATATCTTTGCGGTCTATTCAGTTGACAAGATCAATAATTCTCCATGCAATCGAAAACTAATAATAAAATAAAACTGAGTGTCCGGCTCGGATCGAAACAGCGAGATCGACTTTAGAAATGGAACGACGCTGTATGAAACTGAATAGTATGGATCGGTGAAAACTAAACAGGTCCGTTTGGGAGGAAATTTTTAGTGGAAAAATCTTGCACGCTTTATTGGGAAATGGCATACTCTTCATATCGTTCTTGCTCAAAATATGAGGTAAAGTTACCCATAAATTACAATACATCAAACTACCTCATGGGTAAATAGAATTTTGCAAAGAGGATAAAAATATACACACCTAACTATTTATAAGTAACGTACACAGTTTCTTCTACAGAATTTCAAAACGTTAGAAAGACCACGTCACACATTAGAAAATTATGAAAAGAAAATGAATGTGTTCAAAATTAGTAGAAGAAGCTCCGAAACTTTACCATTTATATCTAATATTGTCTCGCGCTATTATGCCAGATTATACCAGATGGCAAGTCTCTTCTTGAAAACTCTTTCATGGACCTGATATCCCTTCTCACTGCATAAAGGCTTTCAATCGTATTTCAGCGACACCCCATTATCTTCTCACGAAACGTGACCCCGCGCCCTCTCCAAATAAGGGAATTCCCTTTCCTTGAAGCAGCTCGATGTCTGGGGCCCAGCCACCCGAGCTCTAATTCCACGGGAGTACGCATAATAATATCGTAGCCTGCTCGAGGTGCAGGTAACATGTGCAGAATAGAATGGTCCCCCACGAAGCACCTCGAACTCGTTCCCGCCGAGGCACCCCATTGGCTGGCCATGCAGAGCTGTCCTTCGGTCCCACGACATTTAGGGCCCGCGATATCTCCTCGCCAGTTCAGACGGTCCACCGATCTCGGCGGTGGGCCCATCGGGGCTCACGCTTCAACTCGCGATCGCTGATCGTCCGTCGATGTAACCAAAGTTCGGTCACGTTCATATTTCGCTACGAAAATGTGCGGGGAACAGTGTGAAGAATTGTGCGCGGTGTAATCGAAGTTACTTGAAACCGTTTGTCATTGAAAATTGGGGAAACTTGTGACTTGTGTTTAATTGCTTTCGTTGAAAAACACTTCGTCTGAGAGTCTTTCAGATAATTGGTCTAATTTTTTGGGAACTTCAAATAGACATTGAACTTCATTGGCCACTTCAAACAGTAATTAGTCAGTTGGATTGAAAGGAGTATTAGAAGCCAAGCTAATATATTTTATCCTTATGGAGTTAAAGCATGTGACAGTTGCGATATTCTTTGATGATCTTTGTGACATGTCACGGTATAAAATTGAACAAGCTTGGAGATTTTGATACGCTTCAAATTAGAAATAAGCTTAGGCATTCGTTTGGACGATTAAAAGAGATCCAGTATGGAAGTATGGAAGTAAAATTATTTTATATTTAATTTGGAGATCAGTAATTTCGTTTAAATAACAAAACAGCATTAAGTTGGGACCATTTACTTTTTCGCCGCCATGAAATTCTGGTAAATGGCACTCATTTCACTCTGTGTGAAAATTCATCGAAATTCCTGGACTCACACGGTTTGGATAAGTTAGAAAGCATTTTCTACGGTATCTGGAATATTAATGCTGCTGTTCGTCCGTTGACGAATACGTCAATTTACTATTTTATTCCATAAATTTCCACCATCGCCGCGGACGTTGACGAGCATTGTTAGCAGATTCAACTCACGTTACATGATCGTTTATGCAACACTTTCTAACCTTTATCGATATAGGCGACTTACTCCTCCATTTTATATGCCAAACTAGACGAAATTATTAACAGAACTTCTATCAGCCTCTATCCATCCTCTGCTAGCTTGTTAATTACACTGCAACTCAAACCTGCACAAAATTTAATCGAGTTTAACGAGAATACGTACATTCGACCACATTCATTCACTAAATGAAATAATATCAACCTTAATTCTTCAACTATCGCGAATGAAACCCGCTAGCGCCTTGATTTCTCTTGAAACGGGAAGAAAAAGAAGCCCAGTCGAATGTCAACAGCGAAATTGCAAAAAGTAGAAGTCGCGGGTATTAATTAATTCTCCAACGGTCGGCAGTGAAATTGAAAAACAAAAGAAACAGGGAGTCAGAAGGGGGGAGGGGGTAGGAAACGCACGTACGTGCGATAAAAATTAATTGTTCGATGGCGATATTAATAGAATATTTTGAACTGCCCGCTCGTTCGATGGGCCGAGCCGAAGAGCGAAAAATCGACCGAAACGCGTCGTCGAATCGAGGTGAACCGGAAACGAAGCAAATCCTGTTATTTAGGTGCGGGCGAAACGGCGGACGATGAATCTCGTCGTTACGAGGGAAAAGGGGGTGTGAGGGAGGGGTGAGTGGACGGGGAGGTCGCGACACTTTGCAACGACACGAAAAGAAACTTCTGCGCCCGATGTTAACGTCGATACCTTATCGAATCACGGGCGTGCGGTCGAGCATCGAATCAGTCGCGGTTATCGGCCAATGAAATCGTCATGAAGTTCGTTTCGATAGTCGGCATTTGCGGTGATGCTGCGGGACCAAGGGAAATTTTATTTCGAATCTTTACGAGACCGATTTCGGCTACTGCAGAACGTCCAGCGTCATTTCTCCCAAATTCGTTTATCGACTGCGCGGTGGCCACCTTTTGACAATTCAATGATTTTGTGGCCAAGATATATTTTCTCAGCTGTCTAGGGAAATTAATTGGAGCAGAAAATTGAAATTTTAATAAATCGAGAAGAAAATGATTTGCGAAGGATTGAAGGAAAAATTCAAATTGCTCGACGGCAGTGTATAGTAAAGTGGAAAAGTTGAAAAAAAATTGCGAAGATACATTTGGCCTTCGACCCGTTAATTAATTTTCATAATTCGTTACACCTACGAAAGTAAGGCGTAGACAAGGCACTTATTGCTTTTCTATAACATTTCATCTTCGTCGCATCTGGTAGCTTCATTTCCTAAAATATTGACACGTAATTCAGGCTCGGCCTGTCGGTTCATTTCGAGTGATAAATTGTTCCGTGAAAATGTTTGGTAGTCTGAAGCCTATTCGATTAATTGAGTTTCCCTGCCACGCTTTCTGTGCTGGCTTTTATCGTCGATGAGGGAAAGAAAATTTCGAATGGGCGACTTGAATATTATTTCTCGGGGGCGTAATTAAATGAGGCAGAGGCGCAGTGAATTTTCATTCATATCGAGATTTTGTTAATTAGAATATCTGCTCCGATGTTTGCAGATATCTGCATATGTGCCTACGTGGTATTGCAGTCAATGGTAGTCAAATTTTCGTTGCATAATCTATAAAGTCATGTATTATACATCGAGATAAAGAAAAATATAATTAATCACCCAGGCTGTTAATTTTTGGTCGCCAAAATGATTATTCAATTGTTGGGCAGCAAGCATAGAACAACCATAAGATAGATTTTACGCGTTGCCAGTAAATAAAAGCAAAAAGAAAAAAAGTGGAATTTTATACATTTTTTAGTTCAGTGGACGAGAATTAATATTACAAAATATACTATAACTTATATTAATTGGAATCCAAGGATGATTTTAAGTGGCAAAGATACACTTTATCAACTTCTTCGTCTAATTATTTCGTGAAGATTCATTAATTTCTCAAGCAAACATACCTAATATATTCAAGCTTGAAGTGCTTCATCAAAAAACAATCACAAAATTCGTGGATGATGTATATCTATAGGTACAGCCATGAAATAATAGCAAGTGAGTCTGCAGATCGTGCACTTAACAAAACTGATCTCAAAATAAGCGACACCTTAACGAGGAACGAAACTATTCAAGCAAAAGACAGTGTAACTGATTTAGGAGCCCTAAGAAAATTTCGGGAAGCGTTAATTTAAGCACATCTTTTAATGAACCGTAATAACCTCCACAACTGATGAAATGAATCAATCATCAAATGCAAACAAAAGTAGTTACTAAAAAAAATTCATTTCCTAAACCTAGAAAAAAATTCTCCTACAAACACCATAACACAATTATCATTAAGAATATAATTTCGCGAAGACTTCTCCACCCTTTCTTGCAAACATTCTCCATGAAAGCAAGTATTATTCCACATTCCCAAATTTTCGTTTCTCTATCCATTTCGAAGAAACCCTCAACGAGGCATCCCGGAAAATCGGCAAAGGGGCAGATTTTCAAGGCAGCGCGGTTTAAAATGCGGCTCGGTAGGCAGGTCCGATGGAAACGATTATAAACTATATCAGCGGCCGTTATTGCGAATAATTCAAATTGCATGGAAAACAGCAACGATTAATTCCGGTGAATTGGAACGGAAACGCGGCGAACAGAGCGCAAATGGGCCACTTTTGTTTTCTTTCGGCCGGCTGTTGCGGCACATTGAAACCGAAAACACTCCGATCACTTTCGATTTCTGATATACTCGCGTCACAGCGAAATACAGAGAAGAAGCGGCCGCGGTCCGATCGCCTCCGGTGTCGTTCTCATCCCCCGCGATACAGAATTCCCTCCAGCTCCGCCGTTCATTTCCTTTTTGCCCCGTTCCGATCCATGGCGAGTCAGACGTAGGATCCGATTCTTAACGGGTGAAAAGTGACGCTCGTTGCACGCGCGGTGCATTCGATCCTCAGGATTCCCCGATGGAAATGAACCCAATGTCGTGCCGGGAACTCATCGATTAAATCGAATCATCCAGTGAAAACCTATGAAGAGATACGATTGGAGTCTGGTCGGGTTCTTTGAATAGAAACTCGAACGTGTATCGTTCAGTGCTCTGTATTTGTGTTCTGGAGAAGCTTGTGGTGTTACGAGAAAAGCAAGTTACGAGAATTCTTTGTGAAAATACAACGCACTGTGTCTTCATGTGCAAATCCGATGTTTCTTGGTTGACAATATTTTTATTGCAGTGTTTCACGTGGGCAAAAGAGTCTTTGGCATTTCGTGCTTATTTTTTTGAAAATCTATGATTATTCTTTGAAAAGATCGTGTCCGTTTCTGAGAACGAAAAAGGGGATTATGTGGATCCTTTGCCATTTTTTATTTAAACATTTGTCTTATGGAATTTTGGCTTGATTATACAATATGGTGTATGAAAATTGCTATCCGAGTCAAAAGAGTTGTTTCTGCTTTCTAAAACATCCTAGAAGAATTTTCCGAGCCTCCGTAACCTCGAATGAATTCGAATTAATGCTGTATGGTAGAAGATTTTTTTGTTTGAACTATTTAACTGCCGTCGGTGACAGTAAGAGATCAAATGAAATAATTGCAATAGAGAAAATTTAAAAGTTCAAAAAAGTGCGAGGAATAAGGAGAAAGTAAAGAGACGAGAGCAGAGCTTGCGCTAGCCGTCGGTTGAAGTCTCCGAATTTTTATGGCGGCCACGGCAATCCGAGTTCAAACGTCCTCCATTATCTCAGAACCCTCTTGAAATTTCGTTTAAATTTCTACTAATTAATGCAATAAGCACTAGAAAAATAATCGCCCTGCAAGAATAAATATAAATAAGTACACTAAAAGGACGTGAAAAGACTGAAAAGAAAGTGGTAATATTCCTTTTCTCTTACCAAAGAATCCCCACTATTTGCAACGAACAAAAATATCCATTACACTCTCTAAAAGACATTTTTAAACAAACGTTTTAAAACCTAAAAAAAGAAAAGCTTAAAAATTCTTTCGATATTTAAAAAAATATTGTTACTGAATTCCACTTGAATACACGAAGAATACAAACGAAGTGGTGAGAAATAAGTGAATTGTGACAGAATTTTCAATTTTAAAGAAGAAAAACGTGGAAAAGTGCGAGGTGATTCGTGGAAGTTCACGTAATGGTGGCGACGCCCGACGCGTTCCGTCGGACCTTCGCAGGCCGTAAAAATGGAGCCTCGACGCGTTAGATTCGTCGCGTCGTTTCTCCTTTCTTTCGGAAGCTTTACACGCAATTTTTAATCAAAGTAATGAATTATTGATCGCGAAAGGAGAAAATTGGGTGAGTTTGCATCGGTGACAATTAATTTTTGCAGCGTAGATACTTAAATGGAATGGTGGAAATTCACGGATTGTTGCTACCCCGTTCAAATTTATGAGATATTATATCATATCGACGATTATGTAATTCGTTAAGCAAATGAATTTAAATCGGGCACGGCTGTCGGTCGAGTTATTAACATTTTTCGATGTGAAACCGATGGAAAATTATTCTCGATTCGCGGAAAGTAAAAGCGGTCTGCTCCAAATTTAAACGTTAACCGTGACCTTAAAAATTAACAAATTTATTCGCGATCAACGAGCATATTCTTTCGAGTTCAATACACCGGCGATATTCACTCCGCTGTTTCCCGAAAGGTATTTGAATAAAAATTGAAGCATGCCACGAAGGAATATTACTGCCAGCGAAATGGTTTTAACGATGTAAAAATATTGATGGGTACCTTTTCTCTGAAAAAGATAAATAAATGGATTTATTCACTTTCTGGAGAGTAATACATTTGCAAAGCTAAATATTTCTATGAAAACTGCGAAGAAATTAACGCCACAGTTCCCAAGCATTTTTTCATTCCGTCGGCAAGAACTTTTCGGGTTCATTCTTAACGTGGCAGCAATGTGTGAAGAATATTTTTAGCAGAAAATAAAAGCATACGCGTCCATGAGATTATTACGTTGAAACAATTATATTTCGATAAAAGGGTATTGTAAAATTGAGAAATATTTGCAATTGGACGAAATGTTTCCGTCGGGCGACGCGACCCATACAATTTCACGTAGGTACCTAACTTCTTGCATTAAAAATGATTATTTCTGTACAACTTTCATTTGAACTCGTTTCAATTCCTGACAACGAACATTAATGGTTTATTTCCCAGGAAACATTAGCTTCGGAAATTAAGTTATATCGCGACGGAAATGGCTGTACTCCTAATCATTGCGATTCAACGTGAAATCTAACAAAATGGCGCGCTCATTCCGTGGGAATATTTTTACATTCCTGTGGTCATTAAGTGCGATATTCTCCCGTGTGTCATAAGGCCTGTATTAATTCACTAACGTGCTCCGAATTTTTCTTTCCGCGCAGCTCATTTGACTCTAAACGCGATTTTTGAACAACATAAAAATTACCCCTGCAAAATTCTAACTGTATCTTCATCTTGGCCTTCGTTACATTTTCAAACACGCAAATATTCGAATTTTACGCTGGAACTGGAGGCTCTAAATTAATGTACGATATTATAGCAGAAGCTTAAAATGATTTGAAATAACTACGAATTATGCTACCCCTTTTATTTCGTGTTTTTTTTCATTTTTCTTTTCCGATGAATGTAGAATCAGCCTGAAAATTTATGAAAGAAATAAACTTTGGATAATCAGGATGTAAATCGAGGTTCTTGAGGAAGCATAAGCTCTTTTTTTTAGGCGAAGGGGTATAAAAGGAATATTACATTAGTGAAGACGGATATACTGTGAAGAAAATTTTTATAAAACTAGAGTTGATATCTTTATATCATTCGAGCTAAATAAAAGATAAGAATATTGTTCACACTTATTCTCTAAATGACAAATAGCATTCATGTTTATATTTTCTTCGGTGTACTCAGGTTTTTTGAATCGTGTATTTATAATTGCTTATTTATGTAAACCAAGCTACCATCCAAAACACGTCGGTTCCAAATATTGACTAATTTTTCTTTATACGATGTAAAAAGTAGGTACAACAATTTGTTTAAATTGAACGTTTCAGATTTGGAAATTCCATACAATATATTCTCCTATTTGTGTTCTTAATGAATTTATGAAGATACAGTTTTTGCTTAAAACAAAATCGATAAATTCCCCCATAAAAAATTCAAAAACCAGATCCTACGAACCCGTCTGCAGAAATTAGAATATTTTAAAAACTAAAAAGCGAAATAACGAAGGAATCACCTCGCACTGAGATCTTGCAGCATAAATTAACGAGCAACTTTTCGAAACATTATATATCTTGCTGAAGAATAAAGCTGTTTAACCAAATAATCCGATTTCATTATTTCGCGGCTGTACCGAAATTTCATGCACGAGAATGAATTTCATTAGAATTGTAACTGAAACTCCGACAAGGAACATCATGCATATAGGTACCTAAGTAAATTGTGCGTGACTATATTTTTTAACGGGGCGTAATAATTTCATGAAAATGCTTACGAATATTCCTCGGAATGCACACTAGAGAGTGTAATGGAAACTGAACCTAAAGAATACCTGTAGGTCCAAGAACAGAAGCAGGGTAATTAAAAACCAAAGAATCTACATACAAAATTAGGGATGGTAATTAAGAGTGCCGATGGTACCAACTGACAGATTTTTGCTTATTAACCGTCCACCGCTGGCTTCGGTATTGAATTTCATTTATTTTTTATACGGCGTCGGCTGTCAATAGCTTCCTCTTCCAATTTTTCTACCGTTTGATTAATTTGCCGTGGCCGCGTGCACGCAGGTGTCATCCCCTATCCGAACCAACGATTCAAAGTTCTGGAAAATTTGGTCGAAGCAAGCCGTGAAGAACCCCTTTCCGGCAACGTTCTCTGTTGTCAGAAAAAAAACAATACGGACAAGCTCGCGCCCCTTTGCCTCGCGGATCTTTCACTGCCGCCGACATATTGTTCCAATTCTTAACGAGCTCACCAGCCACCCCTTGCTCCCAGTCTTTGCACTAAACTCTTAATAATTTGAGATTCTTTCTTGAAAATTAAGACCTTATCCTTCTTTCTTTTTAGTGCAGAGTAGAACAATATATGAATAAATTTTTAGGCTTTTGGGATTAAAAAAATCTTTGAAAATGGTTTTTCAAGATTTCTTTACCAAGGGATGGAGTACCATATAACAGTGAATCTAACAAAATATTTAATCTAATTCAGTGCGAGAAATAGCTACAAATTTCATTCTTTCCAGTTCTGCTTTCGATTGGCAGTTCCCATAACTAAATTTTTCATTCACTCTGTTCATTCCAGAAAAAAAACGTGCAACCGTGAGAATTAAGACGCGTGGTCCCAGTATCAGGTATAAAATCATTTAAAAGCATATATCTTTAACTGGCGTCTAAAAAAATTCACAAATACACCATGGTTTACCGAAGACATTGGTCTCTGCAGTTTTTAAATTGAATTGAGTTTTAATTTCTACGTAAACTTTATAAGAAAATTAAGTGGATATTATCTTCACTTGCTACTGACTTTCCAATACCCCATTTATTATTTCTTTAACAATGTTTGCTATAGGTATTTCGGAACAATCCTGGCATATAATGATACTCAATAATTTTAGCCAGAAAAAATGTAGGAAAAATTGGTCGATAAAATACTTAGTGGTTAATACTGACATTCACCTTACCTAAGTACTTCACCTCCCTTTTCAGGGAAATAAACCGTAACAGAAGCGTTAAAAAAAAAGTACACACAACCAATGAGCACCGACAAGCACTCAAATCTCTCATTTTCGCATAAATATCCTGGCACGAAGCGCGTCGCGTCGTCGATATACAAACTTAAATTAATCGATATGATACATCGACCGGCCGCCCCACCGAATAGATACGAATGGCTTGTTTCCGGCAATCGTTCGAAACTGGTAAAAAGCAGCTTCCTATATATTTCCTCCCGGCTGTGCCTCTGTGGTAATTTATAAATCTAAACAACCGTAAGTAATGCGCGTTACGTCGCGCCGACCTATAACTTCTACTATACCACCAAAATGGCGGGCGTATGAATCCGCGCCGGGCAACGATATCGGAATCTGTTGCCCTCGCCTAGCATTTTTCTGCGCGTGTGCGCGGGTAAGTGAAAGTATTTCAATCGAACGGGGGGAAAAAACGAATGCCCGAAAAGCAAATGGCGTGAAACACTGTGGCCTTTTTAAAACGCGTCGATACCGTTCGATTTCCCGCGCCGCTCGATGCCCCCGTCTCCTTATTCCGCTCTCGATTTCTGGAGAACGCAGTCACGTCACCGCAAGATTGCATATTCATGTACGAGCTTGTATGTACATTACCCACATAACGGAGCGAACGTATGCGCGGACCGTTTGACGGCAAGCGAGAGTGAAATCGGGAATGGATCGATCGCCTGTGCATTGCCGCCTCGAAGAGACGCTAATCGGGTACCGATCGATAATCCATTTCCATATTTCTTTAAAGCTCTGCGAAAGAATACACGCTGTCGAGTGGCGCGCCTGTTTATTTTATAGCTTGCTGCTATAAAATAGAGGATATCGGTCAGCGATCGTCCGGCCATTACAAATTCATCAAACGAATATTTCGCGACGGAAATTCATCGCAGGATACTTATAGGTGATCGTGAATATTTAATTAATCGGATACGTTTTGTGATTTGTGACGTGGAATTTCTTGGCGAAGGTAAGGAACGATAATGGGTAATGCGTGCGCGCGATGGCAATGCTCCTGGCGGAAATGTTAATGAACATATTACCGATAAAGTGTGCGGTGCATTAAGCTGTACTGAATTATTAACCAAATGGCGACTAATATTTCTTCTTTGCAAATAACCGATCGCCACCGAATACGCGGCCGTGCGCGGAGCGTTGGTGTTTAATCGACTCCCTCTGTTTATTTTCGGTTGCAATATGCTGCACGAGCATTCGAAATTATGTAAGTTCGCCTCTGCCCGTTGGTGGTCGCGATAAAAAACACGAGTACCCACCGAAGGCGAGCACTCTCGATCCTCTTAGCTTCTTATTTCTCAGCGGAACGTGTAAGGGTGAAAAGTGCACGGTGGTAAATACGGTGGATCTGAAAATTTAGAGAAACCTTTGCACACATTTCGTACAGTCGACGAATTATTGGCGGCTCATTCTCGTGGGAAGGAAACGACGAAAATGGACGGTTAATTGGCGACAGTGAGGGAGCTCAAGTTGCAGAGGGATTATGTAACGCGACAGAAACGAACGATCGGGGGTGAACTGGAAGCAGTGCCGATGCGGTACCACGGATATTGGAATGCAAAATATTAACGCCCGTATTCCGAGAAGTTTCCCCGCGAACTTTTCCTCGGCAATTCAATTTATCGAATCAATTTCACCTCCTGGAGGCTTAATGAAATTTCACGCAGTACCACATAGAACGCCGCGTGTTTGCGATTCCCGCCGATTTTCCACGATCGCTATTACCAGCTGTCGAACGCGTTAACCCAGGGAAATCTCAATTACCACAAAATTCCCGGGCGATAGCATCGGTTGAAAAATTCTACAGAAGCTTCCCGAGCTGGTACTCGATCTCAGAGCCACCATTCGAACTAAAAAGGACATTTCAGTTTCGTCATTCCACTTTCACGCTCAGCGTCCAGTTCACCATCACCCCGGATCGTCATTCGACCACCCACGATTTTTCAGCCGCAAAGGGAAATTCTACACCCACGTGGAAGGACCCACCGAAATTAATCAGGGAGTCCCGTCAACGGGAGACGCCGGTGGCCAAAGAAGGGTGTCCCCGCGAAGGGGCGGCAAAGCATTCTGGCTGGTTGATCGCATTTCGTCATCATCAAAGTACAATTCGTGGCCATCAGAGGCAGAGCTCCATCTGCGTGGCAAAGGGGATCCTATCAGGCTCGCGGAAGGAGCCATTTCTCTCCTGATGAACTGTCCGGGGCTACACGAAGACGGGGGCGAGCAAAGGGTGAAACGAACCGCCGCGAAAGGGTGAAAAGCGGTGAGAGGGGCGGAAGGAGTCGGGAAGCGGCGGAGACAAAGACGAGGCAAGCGAGTGGAGGCTGGCCAAGCCTGGGAATTAATTAAAAATTATCCGAAAACAAAATTCGCCGACAAAGGTGGAGAGGGGTGAAAGTGGGGGTGACTGGCGACGACGGTTCTCGGGCGTCGTGGCGATGGCGTCCTCTCCTCGTTCTCAACGGTCTCCGCGATATCGTTGATTGTTATTTAGGGAGGCCTACGCGCGGCGAATTTCTCTGGCGACGATGCTGCGGCGAGTGGCTACCAACGGCTGCGATACGACGCGGTATAATATTTCAAAGTGCCTAACCGAAAACGGGCGGGACAATGGAGGGCAGCCATCTTCTACGAGGTTCGCATCAACGCGGAGGCACCCCCGCGCGCTCTCCACCCTATCAGCGAGGCCGTACAACGCGGAGAAACACGAGGACAAGAGGGTTGCCGAGGGTTGGCCTGAGGTTGAGGGATCGTTTAGCATTCGTCGTCGTTTTCGTTTCTCCAGCCGTTGGGGGGTTGCGCGAACAGAAAGAGAGGCACGGAGAGAGACAGGGAAAAGGGTGGACGATGATGTGTTCCTCGCCCTCGAATTCTTTCTCCCTCTGCCCGCCTCTCATTTCGATCCCTCTCGTTCACTCTCTCTCTCTCTCTCTCTCTCTCTCTCTCTCTCTCTCTCTCTCTCTTTCCCCCATGCGTCGTTCACCCTATGGCTGTTTCCCAGTTTCACTCGGAAAAAGCAAGTCTCCGCAAACAAAGGGCTGCTGCGCCAGATAGCCCTGGCCTGGATAAGCGGCCGATCGCGCGATTATAACGGCTAGGGATAATGCTTATTATGCGCCGCAGCGTCGTTCCCAGCCCTCCTGGGAGCGAATCCTCCCAGAGAACAACGGCATACACTCTCTCAGGCCGGCCTCCTCAAGGATTAACTTGCCACCGCGATCTCCCTTTAGCTGGTTCTTTTCGGGCTTTACAACGCGAACGTTTACCTGTTTCGGTTGTATTTTACACTAATAGCGCGGTTTTTTTTTCGGTTACTAACGAAAGGACCAGGATTCGCGTTGATCCTCAAACCGCATCGCGTGCCGTTCTCCACAGCTGTGAGGCAGTTTTGGTACCCGTTTCGGGCTCGACGCTGCTCCACTTCGCACAGGGGAAACAATTCTTTGATCTACCCAACGATTCGATCGTAGTTGGAACTTGGAAGCAAATGATGGGTCGGTCGAACTTGGACGTTCAGGCTGCTGTTTCGCGGGCCCCCCGAGCGAATGCCGCGTTTATTTCTGGCTCTTCCACTTGCCGATCGGCGTACATACTTCACGGTTCACACCTACCGTTGCTGAAGTCCGAGGTTAAAGGCGGTTTGCAGAACCACATTCGCACCAGACTTTTTTTTATGAGGGTATTTGAGGGTTTCCCTTTCGTTACATTCCTTGTACCTATTACAGCATTCAGGTAGTGTTTAGTTTGACGAAGGAATCTTGTCCAGTGGTTTGAAGTAATTTATTTAATCACAGTTGATCAAATAGATACTCAATTATCTTGAGCCGTGTAATAGCAGCTTCCTTTCCCTTCTGACTTAAAAAACGTTCTACCAATTAAACGATATTAGAGGTCTAGACACGAGTTATAAATTCTGTAAGTCTTTCTTGCGACATTCAATCAGAAGCAAGCTTTACTTGCCGAATTACCCCAGAAGCGGCATTAATCACTAGTTCTTCACTTACTGGTGCGGAGCCCATGAATTAAATAGTAACAAGATGAGAAAAGAATTCTCCAACAATTTCTGCCTGCACGCACCCACCGTAGATTAAGCCGTGTATAAATAGAATAAAGAGAGATTCGCAAACTTTTCGCGAGGAATGGCCTTCGATGACTCCCCCTTCAAATTAACTCGCCAACTGTACCGAAACTACGATACCTATAACAAAATTATAGTAAATCAGAATGACGAATATTACTTTAAAAAAATAGAGGAGATAGACAAAGAACTAAGTTAACTTTTGAAATTTTCCGTATCGTTAACAAGGGGATCGATATTTCTTCAACGTCCGACCCATTCGGCCTTCCTCGCACAGTGTAAAAATTTTAACCCCAATCTCCTTGAGGCCATTTTATTCGCGAAAAGGTCGCGGACCCAATGTGTACGCGGCTTAAGTCTCCTAAGTCGTGCAGGACCGGAGGGCGCATCATAAAAGCGTGGGCGGTTGACGCGTTAATAAAACCGCGGATTGAATCCTTGCCGCGCTTTGTTCCGAATAATTGGACGATAACGAGAAAATTCCGGATCTGGCTTCAAGATCGACAACCCGTTTCGTAAACAGGCGTCCGCGGCTATTTCTCCTCGAGGAATCGAATCTACGCGAGAACAAAGAGCCGATGTTCGTGACAACCATGGCTCACGTGGCCAACCGATCGTATGATTACAACCGGCACGGATAATGTGTATTATGCGCCGATGCGGCGCAAACGGTTCCCGTACTTCCGCCAATGAATACTCCTCCCCCCGGGAACAATACGTAGCCTCCTCGAGTACGGACCGATTATTGTGCTCCCTTTCCTTCCATTTTTTTGCTCGATTGTCGCAGCTATCGTTTCGCCCCCGTCACCTTCGAACACGTTTGCAAGACGATCGATTGACCAGGCCAGCGAATATGACCGTCAGCGAATCGTATTTCTGTTTATTCGAGTTTCATTCGCCCGTTAAACATGACGGAACACCGATTTTACGAATTCTATATTTATAGCTGGAAGTGTTTGTGCCGTTTCTGGGGGGTCGTGGTACTTGACTCTTCGTGTTACTCGGAGATCGCGTAATGCTTCCGATTGGACGTTTCGCTTATTTTAACTTTACTAAATATAGTGTTCGATATTCTTACTGAAGCCTAAAGTGAGCGCGATTTGGTAAACATGGGGTGTGTCGCTATAAAAATATAATGAGAAAAATATTCTGAAGCAAATAAATGTAAATTTCTTTTCAATTTATCACTTTGTCCTTATTTAAGAAGTCTGAAATATAATAAAAGAAAATTGATGACTAATAAGGATAAACTTTATCCTTTATTTTTTCAATTTTGGATCTATTTTTGGTTTTGGTCTTTTTGGTTTTTGGTGTTTTGTCTTATTTTTTAGATTAAAATAATCACCTAGATTGAGAATGAGTACTAAAAATTCAGCAATAACTAAAATATTTAACATCAATGAGAGTGTGAATCTATGACACCGCTGCGCGTCCACTCTAGGGTTAAAGTCGGTAGATTGTATTGAGGATTGATAGGGCAACAAATATATAGGTACAAGATCACTAATTTCAGTCAGCCATTAACTCGTCACCAAAATTGATTTCACCCTCTCTCGATTCCATTGTCTTTACGTTTTTGAATTTGTTAAGCATGATATTCATTGCCCTAAGGAACTACTTAATCAAACTCCGTCGATTACGTGACCACGAAAAATTAAGATTCCCATAACACGATGGCCAACTTTGATCGTTGCTTCTAAATTGCCTCAGACCTTTCACGATGCACTGTTACATGCGGGTTCGATGCCGTATGATTGGAGAACTCTGGTTACGAACAATGGCTCGAATTAACTCTCAACGCTGTTACGTACACGTGACACGTGTTCGACACAGAGCTTCGATCGATCGGAAACTTTTTTTGATCTTTTGGAGTCAAGCGACCTGTGTTCTCAAATTCCATGCCACATTGACCGAATTAAAAAAAATGCAGTGGTGGAAAAGAGACAAGAGCAACGGCTACATCGTTTACCATTCGATTCGCCGCCCCTACTGGCCATGAACGGATCGATTCCAAAACGCGTAGAAATAGAAAAAAAAGCGGATGTGAAATTTATAGAAAAATTAATTACGAAGTGATCATTCGCCATAAAGAAAAATAATGAGCAACATTTGAAACGGTAGGACTACCTGCCTCGTAAGGCGCCTTGGTTTATTTCAAACTTTTGTATATTTTGAATAAAATACGCGGGGATAGTCGGACAGTCGGTAATAACTGTTATTAAAACATTAATTGGCGGAAGAATGGAAGGCGCGAGAATTAGTATCGATTCCTTTCAGCGATCATCCCTTTCGTTTCCCCTGCATTTTCCCCTCCATCGGCGCGAATATGTTCGATGAATAATTTCCTTTCGCGAACGATTGCCATTTTCGAATTAGCTTGAGCTGGCCGCAGCCTCCGGCATTTATTCGATACGTACGATCCGGAGTATCGTAGTTACAAGTAACAATCCGATTTCATTGGTTTCCCGGTGCACGCGTACGCGTTAACGCGTGTCCATCAACGGTGCAAAAAATTCATTCGCGATAGTTCAGTACGTATGGTGTATACACGGGTTCTGCAAACATTCATTCCTAATTGGTGGAATTTCCTTTCAATAATTCAATTGCAACAAATAGAGGGATTGCTTGACAAAGTCTGGTAATCTTATGAGCACTATTCAACCGGGTCATTATTTTCTTAAAATAATTAATAGTATTGACGCCAGGAATCAGCAGAAAATATAATCGCAGAAATTAATTAGAAATAAACTACGTATCCTCTCGTCAAATTTTTTCATCTAAATTTATTCCATGTGAAAGGATTCAATAACAAAACACGTATTTCAAAGCTTTGAATGGTACACGCACATTTGATTGACAAAATACTGATATATTTTTTCTATCGCTATAAAATACCTACAAGAAACAGGATCTGAATCGAGTTTAAGAAAACGATAGTACTTAAATATTTAAACCATTTACTTACTTCATTTCGATTGGTAAACTGGGAAAAGTAGTTTCCTCAAGTGAGCGCGCATCTCGTGCACCTTTGAAAGCAATTCCCTAAAAACTGAAAGCTAGTGTAAAAAAAAATTCCGTCCAGAAATTTCGATTCATTTCCCCGCTGAATATTACTGCCTTCTCGTCTACTGCGTCTATTTCTTTGTGCAATTAATTTGCCAGCTTCTAATAACGCAACAAAGAAAAGGGGAAAACGGTTAAGGGAAGGTCTTTTTTACTCCGTTGCTATGAATTTTTTAAAGTCTTAATGTCGGGTAAATGAATCAGCGGATGTGGTATTTGTTACCGTGTCAGCAGTGGCTGTTGCATTTTAATGAATTAAAAATTTATACCGTCGTGATACCCGAACTCCGCATGCCTGATAAGGAGAACTCGGCGGTAAGGTGAATAAGGTGAACGTTACGCACGCCCGTGAATTATTTCGTAAAAGCTACACGCTTCCAAGCGAATCCAGCCAAAAAATCGCCAACAATTTCACCAACTACCCTTAACCCGTCCGCTCCGCGAAATAAACATTTCCTGCCAGGGCGCGCGTTTTTTGTTCGTCTCCGTAGAGACTCGATGAAAGTTTCATAGAGTTTCTCCAATTACGCGGCGCAGTTCGCAAGCAAAAATTTTCGAACTTGCGCGCAATTAATATTTCCGCCCCCTCGTAACGAGCTCCCAAGTTAATCCCTCGACCCATCCGTTTCGACCATTACCAAACAGCCGAGCCAATTCTCCAAAGAAAAATCTGCCTCGGCTCTATCGATCGATACTCTGCATTTCTCACAATTTATTAACACTCTTCCATCGGTAAATATGTCTTTTGAAGCCACACGAAATTATCAATAAATGGATAAATATTAACCAATGTTTTTATGAAAGTGTCGTTTAGGTAGCTAGTGATAAATCCTGTACATAGTCAGACCGATTCAGTGGGTATGACCTACTGTGTAATGACCCCTGGCAGCCATATTGGGATTGAAAATACTGATGACGAATTGTATGGAAGTGAATTATTGTATCGACTTGGCCAAATTGCAGCGGAATACTTTCACAGGAACCAGGCGATCCGGCCACGTGCGTCGAATCGCGTGCCAAAGTTCCAAACACCAGGTTCGATAAAATCGATCGGTGGAAGCCCCCGTAGCCATGGACAACGAGGCCAAATTCATACGGCCTGGTACACGTGCGACGATATTAATGTACCGGCCGGACCGGGCCGATCAATGGCCTAATGAAGATGTATCTAGTCCCTGGCAATTTCTACTAGATCCACGAAATCCTAGCCGGGGACCTTGAATTCGCGAGTTCGCAGCTGGTCGATTGGTCAATGGATTGCACTAGCCATAACTTCGACAGGATAAACGCGACACCCAAGCTCCGGGATCGTGTATTAATCTACCGATAAAATATGGCTTGAACACTCTTTTTTCCAATTTTTTCCTTTGCTCTTTTTCCCCCCGTTTTTCGTTTTTTTTTTGCTCGCTCGAATTTCGCCGCGAATTTATGAAGTTCGATTGAAACGTGAAAACCGAGAAGTTACGCGAAAGTGGCGCACCTGTAACTGCGTGGGAAAAAAATCTAAAAATGGTTATCGTATTCATTGGAGTAGGAGGGACAGATTTTTGTTGCGCGAAAGTGATCCTCGATACGTATTAACCCTTTAGCGCCCGCACCTAGATCCCGTTGAAGGAAAAATATCCCGTTTTGTTTTTATCGTTAAAAATGGTCTGAATTTATATATTTCCAAACAAAAAAAATTTTTTTTGTTTTTTTAAATTTATTTTTTTCAGAGGTCAAAATGCATAAAACCAAAGAATACAGGGTTCAGACAGGTCCAACTTTCTTCAGTGAATAAAACTACACTAAACATGTATCACTTAAACTGTTGCAAACAGCGAAACGCGAATGCAAACGGCGAAACGGCAAAAAAAATTAATGTATCATATATGATACGTTTGGCGCTAAAGGGTTAAATAACGTGAAACGATAGATTTTGTTAATGAGTAGATAGTGAGGAGATGATTATGCTTTAAGGTTTGTTCGAAAAATTGTACTGAGAAAATAATTTTGCTTTGGGAGCCAAAAATTCGGGAGAATGTTAAGTTGTTATTACGAATATGGAGAATTGAGTAGAAGATTTTCTGATGAGAATATATTGAGATCGTTTAGGACTTCGTCTTTGGGTGAGTTTTCATTTTTTACTGCTGCTAACGCTAACAGTTTCGTAGTTTTTGAAAAGACTAAAGTTTAATTTTTGTTTTCTACATTATTTAGAAAAAGGTAACGAAAACTGTGGGTTCAGCAATGGCGGCGATCCGACGGCACGAGTTAATTTCTCCCTTACACACGATATTAAATTTACTCACCAAGTTTATATAAAATACTTTAGAAAACTAGGGATTAATATGAATTATCACTAATTCTACTTCTGGTTGTCAAAATCTCCCGGTTATTTCACCTCTGGATATAAGTAAAATGCAAATCTGAATTGGATACAAATTGAGATGAACAAAGTCAGAATTCTTTTAAAAATACTTTGAGAAAAATATAAACGAATAACAAAAAGACTCGATCAAAGGACACAATTTTCAGTTTGGAAAAGAATTAAACATACAGACATTGAAAAACATGCTACAAAAAGGACGAATAAAAACACAAATTAATTCTCAATTTTCTACAAGCTCATATATAGAAAAACAATTTTTTTTTCGACATATCTCCATGCTCCTCAAGAATTCCTCGGCAATATAAATTTTCTTCGTTCCATCGTTCCATAAACTTGCTAATCGTTAGAATTAATATTTAGCATTATATAATGATTACCATTCGCAGAATTTACGTTGCATTTTCATATCCGTGCAGGGATTATTTACAGTGCACAAAGCACGAGTACATTATTTATCCTCTTACGATGCAAATACCTCATTCGCCAATAGATATCGATCAAAAGCATGGTAACAACCGCGCCGGGCGATGATATTTCGCAAAGAATCGAACGCCAAAATCCAGAATCCATCGATCCCCTTCCACGTCTAAATGAGACTGTAACGAGCGCGTAATGACGGTCTAACGTTAAGAGGAATAATCTACGCGGCCTCGAAACACCGAAATTATTTAGAAGCTAATAGGATCGTCCAACTACGAGCTACGCGTGCATCCGAATCGCATAAAATGTCGGGAGAACGGGTCTCGTTGGGTGTGTTAACACGGCGAGACCTTTAATTCATCTAGTGCCTGCAAAATAAAAAATAATAACTGATTTAAAGATCATCCGGGTGCCGTATCGAGCGCGAGGGGCGCGAACAGGGCGGGAGGACGATGGGGGTGAGTATAATTTAGGCTCGACAAGCCGTTGTTATCAATAACATTTTTGCAGAGCCGTAATATCCCGGGAAAGTAATTAGAGTAAATTCAGGGGCTGCCGGGCGACCCTTCCAGCCGCACAAAATGGCGGCGGGAACCGCCCTTGCGAAAGAAATTAGGCCTCCTTCCGCTGCGCAGTAAAATTTACATGGAAAAAAAGGAAGGAACGCCCAGCGGCTTTCGGGAAAACGAGAAGCTTCGACAATGCCCGGTCTCCTTTTTTATGGGGTAAATCGAAGGGACTCGCCCCCGTTACGCGCTACAGGGCATGAGGGGGGAAGGGCGGGGTTGAGGTAGAGAATACCTGTAATTTATGTGTAGGAAATGGAAAAAATATGGTAAAAGGTCACGTTCGGTGGTGGACTTTAAAAACGATTAGAATCTTAATATCCGTCGTAAAATACGGACCGGCCATTATCATGCGCGAATGTATTTGTCGTACTGTGCCAATACAGTTTCGAATTCTTGCCAATAGCGGATTTACCTATACCAGTTTTCTCACCCGTCCCTCGCGCAGGTAAACGAGGAATTAAACGAGACGTAATGCGTGTCTCGTTGATTTTTTTTCAAAGACCCATTCGTTGACTAAAACAAATAATCGACCAGCGTGTCTTAATTACATTCGTGCGCCACAGGTAGACGCATCGTTTACCGTTCCGTTTTAAAGCGTCCCATTTATCAGAATTGTTATTCGGTTTATCCTGATTAATAAATTATTGGAATATTATGTTCATCAGTAAATAATTCATAGGAAGGAATTATTTATGATATATCATCGCTAACTGTTGGTCCCCAAAATGGCTAAACGAGGAAATCGGCTGACAAGAAATTTTCTTTCGAAAAGAATAGAAAAAAAATGGGGAAATAAATTAACGTTAATTGTGTTAACACGCCGACCGCCCAACCATTTCTCGTAATTGAAGTTAACACAAACGGAGGCGGAATTTGAATACTTCTTGTTATTCCTCGGCAAGAGGAAATTTGAAATTTTAATACCTTAACTACCCCTCGTGTAAACATCGCCGTTGAAGCGTGTTATACAGGCCGTTTTAAAACGCCACGATGGAGACATCGACTGTTTTTTCATGCCGCTGACGCTTCGATCGAACATTTTTTTTCAGGAGAAAAAAGTTCCACGGAAACTTTTCGAAATATTTCTCGATCGCCATTGGGAATTTTTGTCGCGATCGATTTCGGGATACAAATTGTGTACTTAACAATTTTTAGTTTCAACAGGAATTGACTTTGTGGTTGAAAGTTTGTGCATTCATTTTATACATTGTTAGGAAGCTTGTGTATGCATGTACAATATTAGAAAGAATGTGCTCCTTTTCAACGTTATTTTTCCAATCTTGCAAGAATCATGCGAAACCAAAATCGTTTCGAGCACATAGGTTAATTGAAAAAAAAATACCAAAGTACGACGATGAAGATACAAATAATTTGTCATGTCTGTTCTCAAACAATGCAAACTATCGTCGATATTAGAATACTTTAAACAGGTATTAACAAACTTGAACTCTCATTCCCAATATCATTCGTGATTACACTACACAAAAAAAGATACATTACAGTCGCCTTCAGAAAGGAACGAAATAATCAGAGCACTCACTTACTCTTCTCATTTACAGAAACCCGAGCGAGCGAAAGGCAGAAAACAAATGAAGAACCAAGAAGGACCAAGAAAGGACCCAATTCCTTCCACACACCGAAGATTGAAAGTTGGAAAACTTAGGCGGATTCCACATGATTCTTGAAGAAATAAATTCACGCATCTCTCGAGGAACGAACCGAGATCCCATTTGAAGCAGAAGACAACCAAAGAAGAAGAGGGACCAGGGAGGAATTCGAGGCGATATTATCTTTTTTCGTTTCAGCCTCGTAAATATTCCCTTGAAGCGGGCATATTAACAAGCGGCGGGTACGTTCTTGGCAAGGAGACGCTGCTACTGACAGGGCATTCATATTAGCGAACGACCATACGCTCTTTCTCTTCCTCTCTCCTCTCCCGTTTCCACGGTGGAAAACGGCGCGCGAACCCTCTCCGTCCCCGAGCGCAGCTCGAGTGGAAGCTGCTGATTGGTAATCGTTAATTACTCCGGCAACTTCCTCCGGAGGAACTACTATTTCGACAGTTTTTAAAATATCGGCACTTTCGGCCGCGGGCTCGGGGGCTAACAGGGGTCCAAGGGAGCGAAAGTGGAAGCCCCAGAGAGAGGATCCGTGAACAAGAACGTATTGATCGAGTTATAGTCTTCGGGGCTCGAGGACCTCTATCTGCGAGGACGGTGGGAGCCAATGAGAGATCCCGAGGGTGAATTTAGAGCAAGGATGGCGACCGAAGGTTCTCATCGAGCCGAGACCTTGGTAACGAACGTCTGTTACTGGGCTAGTTTGGTTGTGTTTTAAAAATTCACACCCCAACCAGTGACCTGTTGGATGACGCTGCCCTTCACGACGAAAGTGCCACGATAATCGAGTTGCTGGAAATTTGAAGGTGGACTCGATTGAATTTATTAGATTTTAATGACATTTTTTAATAATATTTTATTGGAAAATTAGAAACTGATGTTTGGAGAGAGACAATCAGAAATCTGCAATGTGAATTTGCAGAAAAAAGATGCAGAAGCGAATGAAGTTTAATCTCTATGCAGGTGCTTTAATTGCATTTAAATAGTACCTATACACTTGCAGTAATTAAAATGTTAGGCTAAATTCTGGGCATCACTGGATTTTGGTAAATAAGGTACTGAACTAACAATAAGTAGGTTACTCTATAGAATTCCAATATTTCAGTCAGTTCAGACTCTCCTCGACTCCACTGTTACCTACTTTATTGGGAATTAGAAGTTATTACTAAAAGGAGGCCAATAAAAATTCTAAAGGGTAGATTTAGAGCGAGCATGGTGACGAACCGTTCTTAGCAAAACGAGCTATTCGTAATGCATATTTAATACCCAGGTTTAAGTAAAATACGCTATCACTGCTTAATATTTTGAGCTGAATTCTGGGCGACAGTATTTTTCTGCGAAAAAGGACACTAAAGTAATGAAGTAGCTGGAATCACCATATTTTAATCAGTCGACTCCCCCACCGACACGAATATCTCTTTATGGAGGACTAAGAAGCTGAAACTGGAAGGGAGCCAATGAGAGATCTGGAGGGTGAATTGAGCGCAAAGTATGGCGGCCAAAGGTTCTCATCAAAGTGATTCACTCGTGTTTGAATTCAATTTGTTTGGTTTGTATTGTTAAAATATCTAGCCAGCTATTGTTAATATTGCATGAATTAATTTTTCTTCTTTCTTCAAATTCAGTAGCCTCACGAATAGATTCTACTCCATCGCAGTAGCCTTGGAAAATTAGAAATAAATTTCAAGAATAAGCCCCGAGGAAGTCCCGAGACAGAATTCAAAGCAGAGATTATGTTTCGCCAATTTCTACTCCCAATAGCAAAAATATTCTGCAGAATTTTAACCATTCTTCTTTTCCTAAAAAGGTACTCCATTCCTCCTAAATACAGAAACATTCGATTCATCAACACCAGGAAGCTCCAACGTTCTCGATCAATTGACCCCCTTTATTCCAGCGTCCATCGCCCCATTGCAGCCGAACAACGAAGGAAGGAGCGCCGAACAAAGCGGGCCAGCAGACCAATGAACCCAGCAGCTGAAGAAGGAAGGAAAACAGCAAACGCCGTGGGCGAAGAAAACTCGGAGAGAAACTCGGGAGAATGAAGCGATACGTTTCCCATCGATTAACCGATCCACTCCGAACGCCTGCCGTTCATCGAAGCAAGCGGAATCGCCGATAATAGCCCCGCGTAAGGACCGTCGAGGAGGAGCGCCAACAAAAAATCGGTCGTGGAAAGGAGGACGAGGGGGAAGAAAGCAGGGGTGGGCGATAATTTCAACCATTCGCCGAGCGGCCCGAAGAAGCGATACGTTCTCCATTATGACTTTCGCGCCATAAATCACGGTGGACCATCGTCCCGATAGAATTCCCCCGTAATTCGTGAATTATTCGTGAAGAGGAGCGCGGTCACGGGCGACGCGTAGGTATATTCCTCCCCCCATCCCGCAAGATCCAGCCCCGCGGGGGTGAGGTGAGCCGGAGGAGCAGGCTGCAGGACATTAAGGGTAACAAATGAGGCTGCCCGGTCCTCCCGTAGGACTCTCTTCCGACTGAGGTGGCGGGAATGAAAATAAGTGTACCTAGCTCCTAGGTACACCAGCTTTTTTTCTTCATTTCCTCTCTGCAACGTGACCCTCTCTTTCGCTCTGCTTCTTCGGGGGCCGACTTCCCTTTCCAGCTTCCGTCGTCGCATTATTCCCGTGCTACGCGACCTCCACCCTCCCTGTCCCCGTCTGGCCCGGTTGACTCGGTTTTTTAAGCGAGCCACGCTTACCCAGCCAGCTCGACGGAGATTTAGCGCGCAGGGTAGTGGAGCGTGCACGGGACGCGAAGAACTTTCAGCAAGAGCGTCCCCTCGTGCGCCGGACCATGGCGGACCCCGCCGCGGTATATTGGTACCGGCGCCGTGGAAACGCGGAAATATTTAGCGGTTAGTCGGGATTAAGGAATGCTTTAATTACGAAATACTGCCGCCTTCGGTCCATTAAGCGGAAATGTAATTCTCGCGCGGAACCGCCCCGCGCCCGCTTAATCGCTCTAGCGCCGATCCTTTAAGCCGAGTCTTGGTTAATCGCGACTACCTACGCTGACGAATCCACCGTGCTCGCGAGTTAGTCGAGGGTCCGTGGAAGTGATCGCGAAGTAGTTGATGGGTTTCGGGAGAGATCGGGCGAAGGAAAGGGTGGGATTTAAGTTTCTGCGTTGCGTGTATGGGGGTAGATTCTGTATTCGATATTTCTTAGATTCTTGTACTTTAAGCGGATTTTTGTCTTGGATGACTGAGGAACAACGCGATGTAATGCGATTAATAGCGTGTTGCGATGTAGTTGGGATTCAGACTGTGCCAGGGAAATACATGTTTTTCGAAGAAAATCTAGAGTTTAGGGGATCTGGAGTTTAGGTGATGTTGATTCGAAAAAATATTAAAAGTAATTTTCTTACAACGATTTGAAAAAATATTAAAAGTAATTTTCTTACAATGATTCGAAAAAATATTAAAAGTAATTTTCTTATAACGATTCGAAAAAATATTAAAAGTAATTTTCTTACAACCATTCGAAAGCTACTTGTATCAGATCCATATTATTACGAACGTGGAAATTATTGATTCTGTTCTCCGTATTAAACTTTGTAATTTTACTGTTATTTCGTTTTCTTCTAATTTCGCGAATACAGTTTTGGCATTTTTTGTATAATTTTACCTACAATGTGTATATTTATAGCTGGAAAAATGTATTTCTTTTGATAGGCTGATCTATTTTATTGTGGAACTACTTGTAAGTGGAGTGTGCCGATCGGAGTCAGACCAGCGTAGGTTTACTTTAATGTGCACAAAATGCCAACCACAAGTTTCAAATCACCCTTTGCAGGTGGTTACATTTCTGATACAACGTTCTTAATGTTGTTTATGTAAAAACGAAAACAATACTTTTTTATTTACGCTAATATTTTATAATATTACACTATCATTAATATTGTAACTGTGCCTTTCGATATATTGTAATTCTACGATACTTTTTTAGAATATAAACGTGCCTTTCGATATATTGTATTTCTACGATACTTTTTTAGAATGTAGACGTGCCTATAATTGATTTAAGCGTTTTCAATATACTTGGTTCAATTTAATATGTAAACTTTGAATTGTACGCGTTTGTCACTCTTGTATTTAAAAACGAAACTGAAGAATGTACTTATTTTCCTATAAAACGACTGATCTACGAGAAATTGAATATGAATTATTAATAACTGTCAAATATGAATATACCTATGAATCTTTGAAAATAAAACCGTTAATGCTTTGTAAAGAGCAGCAATACAAAAGGAACACAATTTTAAAAATTTTTTCCGATACACCCCTATAATTCTCAATCATTCAAATGCTGCTCCCTCCCATCTGCTCCGAAGTACATAAAATAAACATCCGCCCAAACGACGCGATACAGCATTAAAAAAGAAATCAAATCAAGACAACAAACCCTTCACGCAACATACTAATTTCCCTAAAATACACAAAGCCGCTACCTAAACAAACGCAAAATCCAATCACAGAGACTCAGTTGGAAATGTCCTATCTCCGGCAACTACCATCAACAACCTAAACAAAAAAAACACCCCGGTGCCAAGCCCATGCTCCTTCGAAACAACAATTTTTACAGAATGCGCAATTTTTACAAACACGCCCGATGACTCTTCCCGCCGTTCACGTGAACTACCACAAATATATCAATTCGCCTACTTTCCAAATAGATATCAAGTCAAATGCTGCAGCGATCGCGCAGAGGCGGGAAGACCGTGCACAAGTGGTCAGAAAATATTTCCCCGATTATTACCAGGGATTAAGAAGTCCGCTAACCGGGAAATACTGTGGAGGAGCTTTTTCATTATTATGCGAAAACGGGGCTCTCCCCGGCGGACGCGCGTGGCTGGCTTTTGTTGATTGGACGAAACGTGCCCGGCGCGGCGCGGCGCGGCGAGCGTGTACAAGCGTAAAAGGAGGAAAACGAGCGAGCGGGGGCGGCTGGCCGCGTGTGTATGTCCGGGCCGATGCGATTGATGCAACAACCGAACACTATCGAGAGGAATGAATTTGTGTCGGCGGTCCTGCGAAAGAATGCCACAGGTTGACGCCGGGAAAATCGGTCTCGCGGTCGCCACGGCCAATCGAGGGGCCTCGAACAACGGATTTCCAAGCGATTTATACGGGCTCCGGGGCGATCGTAGGGACTCGTTATTCAATTATACGATTATGATAATTTGTCTTTTCATCGGGCCGCTCGAATCGCTGGTGCAAAATTGCACGTTACACCGACCCCGTGTCCGGGGGTTATTAATTTCTGTCGTTGTTGCCGCGAATTTGTAAAGAGATCGGAGGCTTGTCGATTAAATGCAAGAAATATGTTTGCGAGTATTTTACAGCGTTTACGAAGCCCCCTGAATTTGTTTGACATTGGGTGGCGATGACGTTAATTGTTCTCATTGTATTCTGCGCTCTTGAGTACCTGTTGTGTAAGGTTTGGGTGATAATTTGGCAAAAGAAAAAAATGTGTGGCTAAGGTGATTTGTTTTATCTTTCGTTCAGGAAGGATGCGGTACGTTGACATTTCCTCGATTCAATTTGGGAATATCGAATATTATTTATGAAATTCAGCGGGTTCAAATTGTTCAGCATCCTGTATTACCTAATGTACTCCCTCCAACCGTTAATTTCAGATAATTAAACTAAACTTCCTCTGTACCTCCATAAAGAGGGATGTTTGCCGTATTTAATAGAGTAGGTACTTGTGTCACTTAGAATGTAACAGGAAATATTTGTAGAATATGAAAGAACAAACCACGAATTAAAAAAACCCTCCACGCAAAATGCTAAACCATCTAACCACTTGTCAAGGCGTTATCCCCGGTGCGCGTCGATTGCAAAGCAATCAAAATTCAATATAAACCGCAACGTTCACCAAGGAAACAGCGGCGCGCTATTAATCAATTCCCAAAATAAATTGGTACAAGCGTAAACACGCGGGCGTGCCGCGGATCCGTGAATAATCCGGTGGCGCGACAAATAAAACGTGTCAGGCCGATCGCCGCGGAATTTAAATTGCTCTCATTACCCTCTATTATGTCAGCGAATTTTATCCCCGCGATCGGAATCATCGCTTAATTGACCGTGGCAACGGGCCGATCCGCGACGGTGTTCGAACTGGAGCAGGCGAAGACAACGGGGAAACAGAGCGACGCTGACGGGGGTCGGACGAGCGATCGAAAATTCAAAACAAAAAATAGTGTGGCTTTAGCCAACGTGGGGGGAGGGAGGGAGGCAGAGGGACGAGCAAGAGGTTTGTATGATCAATCGAATATACTCGATGAATCGAGCGCGCGTAATACCGCCGCGCCGCAAAAAAAATAAACTGTGGCCGATTGCTCAGCTCAGTCGACGCGTCTCGCGCGATACGAATTCCGCCCACACACGCGCCGAATCCTCCCTCCTACCCCTCCGTCCCCCGTCTCCTCCGTTCCTCCCTCACCCCTCGCCCCTCTCTACCCACCGATCACCCTCGCAACCCCTCGCAAACCCACCCCCTCCCCCGCCCTACTCTTGCAAAACAAATTCGCGGCCATTTTTCTGTTCCGTGGCCCGCATATATATCCCGCGCTCCTACGCCGCGGAGGCGCGTGTTCCACGCCGCGAAAAAGGCGCCGGGAGGCAGCGGTCGGTACGGTCTGCCTTTCTGCACGCCGGCTGAGCGGGTGGGCCGGGTGGTTGCACGGGTGCGGCGGAGGGCCGGCGGAGGGTGGCATGGGTTCGTTGGATGTAGCACGCCCGGCTCCAGGCTTCGTGGGTAATTTTTTTCCTCGAGTTTAGCAAGGGAAATGACCTACGATATATTTCTAAGGGGTTTTTGCTGGCTGGTAAGCGGGTGAGACGCCGTTATCCACCCACCGGGCGGGGGAGAGAGGCCGCCCGTTCCCTACGGGGGTTACCGGACAATTTGCATTTCTCAGCCATTAATCTAACCTCCGTCCAGCACTTTTTCCCTTTTTGCGGACAGCACCACTGCTCTTACATACGGGCCGCCCGGGCCCGGTGTCCTTGTCCTGTTCCTGGGGGAGCCGACCGAACGGATGGTTCGCTAGGCATGAGTCAAGGATGCTTGTGGTCCGAGCACTTGAAAGAGCAACGCTCGAGATTGAGACCTGGCTGGTGCAGTCGCAGGAATTTTCTTCATTCCGTCTTTAACCGTTTGTGACTTGGATAGCTTTGGGTAGAGTAGACTTTATATCTCGTTTCAGGTGGTACTATGTGAAATCCGTGTTAACTTTGGAATTAATGGTGCTTGCAATATGTGCTAAAGTAATCCCAGGTGTATTTCCATGTAATATTGATACAATCAATTCAATCAGTGTTCCAACACACTGATCAACTGACAATTGACTGTGCCAAGTACACGTGGATTACGGATACAAGGGAAACGACAGGAATACCCCTTGGGAAGCTAGTTACCCGAACTGCAACTAATCCGAAGCCAACTTAAGTACGTTTCAATGGTTCCGGAAAGAATTGCTAGTTGAACGTCAAGGTTCTTCTAGAATATTAGAAAACTACCGCGTACCTCGGGAAATTCGACAAAGCATCTGACCGACATAATATCCGCGTCGGGCAGCGCCCTGACATAATTGAAGTTCAATTTCAATATGCCAGCGTCCACGAAAATATTCAGTCTTTGTCGTGGGCCGGCTTAAATGGAATTCCAGATTTTAATAGTTGCTATCGCGGCGGGAAGAGCGAACGTGAGCGGATGAAATTTCCTATCTGCGATATGAGGCAGCGAAAAAGAGAGGAGACAGGGAGCAAGAGCAGAGGAGCGGGCGAGGGAGATGAAACGAGAGGGAAGAAACGCCCGGCCAATGGTGATGGCGATGGTAACGCAGTAAACGTTATGGTGGATGGGAGACAGGCGAGTCTGCGGGCGTTCAGATATCATTTTTTAACGGTTTTACTTGGCGAGCACGTAGCTGGTATAAATGAGCTCACTATCTCGGGGGCGACTACTTCGACCGCCGCGACTTTTCCTACCGATCTGCAAACCCCATCGCACGCACACAGACCGGGTTCGGCTAAACTGTGTCGGCCGTTCAGGCAAACACAAAGAAAGAGGAGGCTTTAGTTACAAAGCTGCCGATTATCGCGAACCTCGAAAAACGTGGCCCTGTTCAAGTAGAATACCTACCACCGGACGATCGATCGATACAGCCAAGCGATTAATTATGTGGAAAGAAATTACATTAAACGAAAAGCATTCATCGCGCACCGAGTTATATTGTCGATTTTACATTAACGATTAAACTTACAATGAGTTATTTAAAACAGGATGAAAACAGCCTATTAAGTCAACGGTCTGTATGAAAGTACCTTTGCGATTTTCTACAAAAAAAAAGGGGAGAAACGTCACTGTTCATGGTATCACTTTGATCCTCCAGGTGGAGGATAGAAAAGGATAGCCAGGGAGAAGGTAGAGCCTCGTCGAGTTCCCTGACGACGAAAAAATTCAGCTCCATCGCGTCCATGCGCTCCAAACAAGCCGGGACCGTTCGGGAAAAATGACCGACGCTGATTTTCCTGTTCTAATTGCGAAGGGTAGCTCTGAACGTAATTCAGACTGTAACGCGGATTCATAATGGGCGCCCATGGACGGGGATGCAAACGACGAACCGAAAATATGCCAGTGATACATGCCCTCCAGCCCTGATTACCGAGGAAACCTGACACTCCACTGACTCGCGAAGAACGACGAAAATTCGCGACCAACTGTCTGGTACCGAGCGATCTGACTGCTTATACACCGCGGGGTGTGTGACGATTTTGAGGAGATGATCGTGTCGCCTGACTTTTCGAGAATTTTTCAACCAACACGCTCGTACAACTAATATGTACAGGTCTCCTAGGGGTAGCGAGGGGAAAACGGGAAATGAGATGAGCTCCGCGTCGGGGCAGGCCAGAGATGACCAGTAATTTGTTAAGGGATTGACGTCTCGGAAATTGGATATTAAACAAAGCCCTCTTCTCCCCATCCCCCTTCTCCTACAGGTGCTGCTGATCCATCCATGCCCGAGCAAATTTCAGCACAGCTTTGGGTATTTTGATTTTCGCTGATGTAAAAGGGATTGGCGAACCATTTAAGACTTTGCATATCGCGTTCCGTGCTCCGCGTTTCGTTGGTACTTTTGTAATTAATTTAAGGGAATTGATGTTCCTGTCGTCGGTCTTGCGTGTACTAAACTGGTACCATTTTGTGACCAACGACTAATGATGAAAGAAGAAAGGAGATTTTTCATGGAGAGCGTTACAGGGAAATGCAAAGTTCCTTGGAAGAACAGAGTGTGGTATAATCGATTCAGGCAAGCGCAAGGGGGGAGGGGACGATTTATTGCTAAAACGTAACTAACACGGGCTCGCCGTGCCCGGCAGTGATTAGCGACGCTATTGGTTAATCTGTCGGCGATTATGTCGAATTCATCGGCGCAACGTGCAGAATTCGCTCGACTTCCGATTTAATTATTGCTATTTACCATTTCGAATTCGCGATGAGCCATTACTGGCGATCGAATTGGTAATATTTCAACAGCGCCGCGAGAACGTGAAGATCGCGGGCGCATTCGTTCGTACCCCGGGCAGAATCGTTGCCCAGGATCCCCGGAATCTCATTCATCATCCCCGAAGGAAATCCACGCGCCTTCCGCAATGATGTCTCCGTTTCCCTGAAAAATAGAAATGGAAGAGCGTAGGAAGCATAGCCCATCGACGAAACCGAGCACCCAACGTCCCAGCCACGTAATTATCGCTCCGTTCCCAAATTAATCTCAAGATTCAACCGCCACGCTCCGCTCCGTTCAACCCCGCGACTCGCCGGAAATTAAACAGGCGCGGGAACAACAGGGCGCGCAATAATTCCAAAGGAGAATATGTAAAACGATTAAAAACACGGGTGACCCGCGTAAAATGCAACACACGAGCAGAAAAACCTTTCGCTACCCTTGTCCTTTTTCCTGTAGAAAGGGTTGGGGGGTTCACCCCGTCGGTTCACCAAAATGGCGGGGTCGGACGGTACGCACGGCCGACCCTTTCGTTCCCTCCGCCTTCGTCGTCGACCGTTGTCACACGGACACGGAGGCTAATTTATTCATTCGTTCCTTTCTACTACGCCGGCCAACACGTACCGTACTTTCGGGCCACCCTTTGTAAAAAGGTTGGCTGGGGCGGGATGCTTACGGCGCATAGCAACGTGCTCCGTATTTACGTTGCTCGATTTCCCGCCTCGTCCCGTAACTTTTTCATTCCGTTTGCCCATGCCGCTCAACCCCCTCGTCGCTTCGCCACGTACAGCGGTTGTCTCGTTCCGCGTGGCGCCCCTGCAAAGTCTCCTCTCCCGCCTCCCCCTGGCCCTTTACGCCGCGCTTTTTGTAAGGAGACTAATTTTTCTACGCTCGAAGCACGGACGACGGGGCCCGAGTCCGGTGACCACCGCCACTTATTAGCCCCGTACCAAGTTCCGGCTCGTTGGACGAAATACCGGCGCAACCCCCGTGCACGTGGCTGCTGCGAGCGGAACCCCGTCGTATTGGTCCGACCCCGTGATGGACAGTGTCAGTGTGTTCGATCACCGCATGTCAATACGCGCACGCGTTCTCCAGGAATCCGAACACGTGCGTTATACCGGTGGTTGCTCGACGCCAAGACGCTGGATCGTCGACGGTGAAGACGTCAGAATTAGACGAATCAGAGTTTGGACGATGAGTAGTCTTCTTCTTAGATATTTAATTGACTGCTGACGATGGTCGATAAGAATTTTATTGCTTCCTTGCTTTTAGAATAGGAATAATGTTTGGGGGGCAAATTTCGAAGTGGGTCGGAGTGAATAAATATTCAAGCTCCATTCGTACTTTTTTCTTTACCGTATTTGAGTGGGTATCGTATAAAATATGAAACTAGCCCCCCGAGTGTAGGCAGTGATTTTATAAAATCCAGTTCGGATTCTGGCAAATTGCGTTCATTCAACCGCGCCAGTCAGGAAATTCGATTGAAAATAACAGAGTTAACAAGGAACGCGATTAGAGAAAACAGCGGCGTCACGGCTAGTGTTCCTTCTCGAGAATTCGTTCTCGAGAAATTCTCGAGAAATTTTATAATTGCTCATTTCTTATTTCTCGACATATACTGTGTTTCTCGAGAAACTTAAGTCTAGGAAATCGCGAATGTATAACACATCTAGAATTTATAATAAATCTTATTAGTAACATTAGAACTTCTAGAATTACAATAGAAAATCTCAGTAGAGATGATTCGACATTATTGACTGGTGAAGGTGCTCTTAAATTCCTATTTAACAGTTTAGAAAAGTGTTATGCCTACTGAAATAAGTAAAGAGTTTGTTCTAGCTATTAAACAAGAAATATCGAAAAGAAGGGGCAAAACTATTGCATCCTTTATACAATTTTTGCATAGGTAATCCAGAATCTTTTCAAAAAAATTCAAAAGACGCATTTTTTCATTTAACCTTTCGTGGTCACACCTTCTTATAATCACACATTGGTCAGTCACACGGGGTTCACTGTACCCCAGCGTCATTTTTTGAGTTACCATTTTCATATTTTTGATTCTTTTAACTTTTTAGTGATAATTGTACATTCGTAATACTTATACAGTCATGATCTAATAGTCTTTTTATAGAAACATAAATTTTGATTTGATAAAATTTGTAGTTGAAAATGAGCGATTTTCCATGGTTGTGGGAAAAACCGATTTTTTTAAAATTTTTTTTTATTATTTTTTTGCGATAAATCCCCTTTGGAAGACGTAAAGGTGCGACATTTCAAATCGAAAATTCCTCTTGGGGTACAATACACCTCGTGTGACCATGAAGGGTTAATATCCATGTTTATCACACAAAAAAAAGAAATAGATTAAAAAACTATTTTAAAACAAAAAAGTAATGTTTCGCTTTGCACAAATTTGTATTAAATAAATAACATGAATTATATTCAATATCTTATTTTCATTTATACAAGCTTTGTGCAAATTGAACAGAAAATGAACAATCAGTTAAAGTTTTTTTACGTTTGTAATAAACATTATTCCAAATATATAAATTTTGTAATATTTTTTCAATTTCCGGAGAATTCTCGAAAATTCTCAAGAAGTATGATCTGATTTCTGATTTCTCGAGAAAGAAAATATATCGAGAAATCAGGAACACTAGTGTAAAAAAGTATTAGAATCAGCTGGTAACAGTACGGTCACCGAGCGATGACTCTCAAGTTGCACGATGGAACTCGATCGGTGGAAGAGAAATAGAATTTCATTGAACGTCTCAATCGTATCAATCGTATTTAAAAGCAACTGTAAGGGAAACACCTGGAAAGCCGCCGGTAATCGTCTCTGCGTTACGACTCTCGTTTACAACAAAGAAAAATATTTTCCCACCATCCTCGCCATTCACCCCTGTCCACAGTTACCAGCAAGACGGAGCCCGCTTTATCTCCGTCCCTCTCTGCGCGCCTCCCTTTCGCAGAAGTAATAGAGTCGTCAATTGCAGAGCGGCAAAAAGAAGAACCAGGCGAAGGCAGAGACGCCCCCCTCGCCCCCTACCAAACCACCCCCGTGCCCCTCAGTCTCACCGAAAAAACTCCCACCCGGCGGAAATCGACCCCGCGTCTCGACGCGGAGGCTCCTCTCATCGTTTATCGTGCCGTTTGAGGGTTCTTCCCTCTTTATTGTGCCGTGCCTGCGCACCCTCTATCCTCCTCCAACGGAGACGATCCCTTCTCCGGGGCCGTATCGTCCTTCAGGAGGCAGCGAACCTGAACGGAGAACGCGCTGACCAGGCGGGGTGCGGAGACGGGGGTGGAACAGTCGAGGAAGGGCGAAAGGCACGGGTGGAAGAAGCGAGAAAGTGTGGGCACGTCGAGTGGGGGGTGGGTGGCGAGAGAGAAAGAGACAAGTTTCGAGGGTCGGCCGCGTAGAGGGAGCCAGACTCTGAAAAAAAATTGGCGGGGAATGATGGCGCCGTCGCCGTCGACGAGGCAGAAGCACGATGGCAAAGGGGGTGGCAGAGAGGAGGGTGGCGGCGCGGCAGGGTGACCGCCGGGGTGGTTATCCGTCCTACCCTGTTCTTCTTTCCTCCAATACGTGCGCGTACGTGCCGTACGTACGATAGACGAGGTCCTTGAAATGCCCAGCTGGGGGGCCACGCACACGTGCCGAGGTGGCGGCGTCCGCGCGCGCGAGGGCGGTGCTTTTGCGCGAAGTTTTCAACGAATAAGGCGCCGTGACGCCGACGCGTTGCCACGCCTACGCCACCTTTCCGAGCACGCAACGGCGGGCCGGAATTTTCCCTCTTTCTCGCGTAATCAATGAGAGACGTAGCCTGGGCCAGCGTCCGCCGACCGTTCAGCCCGTCCACGACGACGCCTAACGCCGCACCCCCGTCGCCTGCTAACACCGACGCTGTCGCCGACACGGCAGACGCGCCGCCGGCCGCGTCGGTATTATGCTAGGTTACGTATCACCAGAATATAGCGGCAGGGAAAACCGACTCGATCCTGCTACGACCGAATTCGGAGGAAACCACCACTGCTCGCTAGGGGAGACAACCCTAATTCGTCCTCCCCCTAGCCACCTTCCCTCTCGCTCGCCCTTCCCCCCGTCAACCCTTCTCTTAAGCCTCCCTTGGTGTCCCTCGCTCTTGCCTCTGTCATCGTCCGTCTTTGATCCTCTTCCAGGGTGATTGTCTTTTGATCTCTGTTTTTCACCCCCTTTTTATACACCCGTTTCCTTCCTTTCCATCTCCACACTCCATCGACTCCCTTCCCTCTCCGCCATCTATATTTCCCCTCCTTCCAAACGTTTATCATTGTTAATATATCTCTGTTACGTTTATCATCCCGCACATCTTGCTTCTCTACTTCGTTTATCTACTCCACCCCGCCTTCTTTCGCTCACCTTCACCCTTCGCATCTCGCGTTTCCCTCCATTCTCTCTCCCGACACGCTTCGCGTCCTACTCGCTCCATCTCACCCTCGGCCTCTCCGCTGCACCCTCTTCGTTCTTCCTTCCTCGTGCCTCTTTCCGTCCCCTCTCACCCCTTTCTCCCTCACCGTGTACTTCGTCTCTTTCCAACCTTCTTCCCTCCCTCTCCCGCGACCTATCTCTTTTACTTTTCTCACCCTCCTACCTTTTCAGCCTCTCTACGTGCACACCGTTCGGTCGATCCCACCCTCGTCCACCTCCGCCTTCGCCCCAGCTCACGCTTGAACGTGACGGAAGGAAAAATGACGCCCCACCCTCCGCGAAGGGCAAAGCTCGCGAGATGTTCCGATGTGTCACGATGGAATTCTTTTTCTCCCCCTCCCCCGGTGTAACAGCGCCGGCTGACCGTTTACGTAGATTCACGCACACACCCCCATGGGAAGGGGTGAAGCTGGGGGTTGGGGTTGAAGTGGGAGCGATGTGCGAGGGATGAGCGATGCGAGGCGCTCCGTTTTGTCCATTGATACATCGAGAACTCGCCGCTTCTAGGTCACGGAGCACGCGGGACGTATCGATACGCGGGGGATGGAAAACGCGCGTCGCCCCGCCAAACTTCTTTTCCACGCCGCGACGCTCTGGATTGCGCGTCGCTGAATCACTCTACCCCCGGTCGAATGTTCTTTTTCCACCGCCGTTAAATGCGCGCATTTGGCCAGCGCATAACGAATAGGGGAATTGCAATTTTTAATTTGGCGAACGCACAGGGACGCAGGGTGGGGGTTGGGAGGATGGTTAATACGCGGGGCTGCTTTACATAACAGAACCGTTACGACTGTTCGCGTTGCCGCAACTTTTTCGTATGCGCGCCACGTCCCCCTGCACCTCATCCAGCCTCTACTCCCCATGCGCTACGTTCTTGCACGTTCCATGGAAATGAAAAACATTCCCATGCAAAAGTCAAAGCTGAAGAACGCCCGCCGTGAACACGCCCGGGAGCTTCCCCGCAGAATGTGTCCCGGCAGTTTGCAGTTTGCTCAAACATGTATGCGGAAAGTGGCGACCAGCGGGCGAGGGGAAACGAGAGGAAGACGGGGCCGTCGGTACGTGAGGACTTTCGAAATGGGACGAGCAAGTTTCACTTTGCTCTGGGGCCATGACGGGGACGTTAAAGCTTCGAAGGCTTGCCTGCTGCACTTGATTCTTATGAATGAACACGATTCTTTCGGGGTGGGCGGCTTGAAGCATATTACTGGGAGAATGTGATGGTAGTGTGATCAAGTCGATTTCGGTTGACGAATCAATGTGGAAGACTTTTGAGACATTGAGAATTAAAACGGACTAACCCACGTGGAAGAAAAGTAATCTTCCCTATTTTATATGATTAGTAAGGGAGAGTGGGGTAATCACGAACACCGAGGATTTTGCTTTTTCACTATAAAGTTGATTTTTTTTATACTTTTTCAATAATTCGTCACAGTACTTTATAGATGAATAGTTTAAGTATGTTCGTAAATAATAAACAAATTCATTTTTCATACAGTTTTCGTTTTGTTTGCTTTTTTGCTTAGGTGTTCGTAATTACCCCACTCTCCCTTACAGCCTATTGGAATACATTACTCCTACTAAACTAATTTTCCCAAAAAATATGTATTAGTCAGATTTTGTTCTCAATGCCTCAATGGTGTTGCTTCAGTGCGGTAGAGTGTGCTGCTAGTAGTAGAGGAAATTTTTAATTACGTTCACGGTTAAAGGACGTCGTACGAAGCACCCCCAGCGATCCGTATGAACGATGGCTTTATCAAACTTTGGACGTTAGGAAAGCGTGACAATATTTTCATAGAAAATTACTGTGGGCCATGGTACAGCACACGTCCACAGGGCGTGCACCGAGTAATCGAACGGCGGCAAATATTTGTATAGACTTAAGCACATGGAAAACAAGTTTAGCGGAGGCGGCAGGCGATCCCACTGAACGTAACAAAAATTATGGCACCCATGCATTCTGGATGGTATTGCAAAGCCGCAGCCTTTTAAACCGCGCGCAACAAACCACAGAACTGACAAAGGTTTGGATTAGGTTTCACACTTTTAAGTCCGAAACTAGATACCACTCTTCCTTTCGTCATATCTACCACATGCTTCGCGTCCCCTTTCTCAATTCTCTCTGGGTATTTCTATATTTCGGGAGTGGCTAATTTTCTGCTTTTTTAGCTGCCGAAATTCCTAAAATTCCAGGGGGAATTAACGTATGCGCACCCGAGGAACGAGAGAGCGAGAGAGCAGCAGTCTGGACGTGCGCGAGCGACAGAAACGAGGAGATGACATTCCCGTGCAAGAGGACAGGAGATGAAGCATGTAAGTTCCGCTTTGTCAATGGGCAGGGATACACCGTCGAGTTCTCGGATGTTGTAAGCCGCAGAGCGGACCCCGTACATCAGATAATTGTACACCAAACGACGTTTATATCAGCCTAACTACCGATCGTGATCGCTAACATTGCAACAGCGATACACGTGGCTTCCCGAAAACCTGTGAATCTGCACAATTTTCATTCGTGTTTTGTCCGTGGTGCTTGGAAATCGAAACTCGACATACTTGTACTAAAAACACGCGAAACCATGAAATTGGATATGGATACTTTTTGATACGCGAACCACTGGGTACCAAATTTTCCAAATGCAGCATCGAAAACAAATGGCAAATGCATACCTAAAAGTGTAGGAATAACGTTGCACAATTTTTATATTTTCGGTAGCCACGGAAAAAGCGAGTCTCACTCATGTGATGGGACTCGAAACCCACGATCTTCAGGTTCTAATCCTCTGCGCTAATCTAGATGCCTTACCAGTGTCGCCGAAGTCGACCCTCCGAGTCTCTCGTTCCCACTCCCACAAAAGTGAATCGCGAATTTTCAAGATTTACCGTCCCATAAGAAAAAACTCTATCCTCTGTTTTCCACCCACTGCTTCCCAAGATATCATCGACCCTTCAACAGCACCGCTAATTCCATTTCACCTCGCATTCCCACTCGCGTGCTGATTCACTCCAGAAAACCACACTTTGCCTCGAAATCGACCATTGCCGGCGTCCAAATGATTTCGAGCTGATGAAACACGGTCCACAAAAGGAAGCCGAGCAGGAGGATCGGCGGGGGAGTGAGGCAGGTGAATATGAATGCCTTTCACGCGAGCCCATGGCGTGCATTGATTTAATCTTAAATTTCGATTTCAGGCACACATTTCGGATGATTAAAACGCGTCGATACAGGCAACTGCTGGATTTTTCCCAGCCGTGTAGTTCGGTCGGAAATTTTCATCCAAATTCTGCACGACCGGGGCCCTCGCGGTGCCGGCGTTTCCGATGAATCTAGGAAACGATCCTAAATAGGCGGTACCAGGACTGTATTTGTCACACGCACAAAGGAGTCGTAGGCATAACTGCCGGAACCTCCACCGCCAATCAATATTTTCGTAGGATTCAACGGGTGTCCTGTTTACACGATGTCAGTTTACCGTGCGTTCGCTTCAGGATGTATGAGTTTGCCGAATTAGCGGTGCTGTTTAATCAGGCGCGAGGATTGTGTCCTTCCAATGGCCGTGCCCCGATGTTTGAAATATCGAGGGCCAATGACGTCTAGTCGCCTCCGTTCGATCGGCATTATCACCGAGACACGCGATTTTTCAATAATTTCAGAAACTGCCCGATCAAGCCTTTCTGACGGCGCGCGATGGACACCGGTGGGCTTTCTCTCTGTTTGCTCTGACCGACAAAAAAGTTTACCCGTGTACGTGTACACGTATACGTATAGAAGGTTCGCGGCCACGCGCGACACCCAATCTAAAAAAGTGCAATTCTGTGTCGCCACGCGACTACATCGAGGGAATCGATTAGTGACGAGTCGATGCGGCGCGCGAAACAGAGCAAACAGTCGAGTCCCGCGATCGAGAGGATTCCACCGTCCAGATGCGAATGATTTGTTTAAGATTTACTGCAGAGATAGGTACCTAAGAAGTTCAATGAGATCGAGGGGGTGTGTAAGGAAATTTTGCACAGGGTAAAATGTTTCCTAGGGACTCGGTAAAATAAAAATTCGGCTGAAATAAAATTTGGAGGCATTGTTTTTATATATGTGCAGGACGTCACTCGTAACTATCTTGAGTTTCAGTTTCGAAATGTGATAGAGGTGAAAATAATTACATCGCGCTTAGTCCCGTCTAATGGGACACCCTACACAAAAATTATTTTGCTGTTGGAACTTCGTTCTTAAGCCGATGTCTACTGGCACTCAAACATTCTTGTTTCAATCTTAGTTTTGAGACACATATAAGAAACGAGGTGTACATATTCTGAAATACAGAGTGAAAGTTAAACGCAACCACCCCCTATCCAGCCACCAAGCGAACATAAAATTGGACGCCGTAACGTTGTTCCGTTCCAAGGTTCCCTGCAGCGCATTAGGGCGCGTTCGCAAAATAACGAACACGTAGGCGTAACGATCCCTATTCATAATTAAGCCGGCGAAAACAAAAATGGTACAGTTCCCTCGGTGGCGAGGATTTCGCGAAACGCGGAGGATCCCGCTCCCGACGAATGAGAAGTGAGAACATTAAGGTCCCGCGGTATTCCTACGGGTACCAAAAAGAACCATTCGCGGGCTCGTACCCCCCTTCCCCCCATTCAACCTGAAAAGCCGGGTGCCCACGAGGTGGCGGCCCGTGGAAGAAGAGAGAGAAAGAGAGGGAGAGAGAGAGAGGGTGGAAAAAAGAAGGGGAGAGACGATTTTACGTCCTAACATTTTACGTTTTACCCACGCGTCGTTTCATCCTAAGAGATGATTTTCCGTGCGGCTTTATGGGGCATGCAGCGTAGATGGCTGAGTGCCCATTTCGCAGGGACGAGCTCATTGGAATCGCGCCATCCTGCGTACCCGAGGCTTAGAGTACCGCGTCGCTTCTGTTGACGGCGGAAGGTCGCAAAAAGAGAGTGGAATCTCGCTGACGAATCCTTAATGAACCGATTGAGAATATTCCCGGTCCAGCTGTGTTAAGAACTTTTGGATGGTCACGTACGCAGGAAAGAAATTTTTCGAGGAAATCAGCTGAAATTATATAGCTGATTGTGAGAATATAGGTAAGCAGGAATACGATAGTAGCTCTATTATTCAAAGCTTTGTCATACAAATACTTTAGCAGCTCCATTACTTATAAAATGTCCCTTTTCTTATACCCGAACCGATCATTTTAATCAATTACAATTATCTGTATTATTTCGTTTGCCACATCTGACCTCATTCCTCGAGCGACACTCGACACGAGTTCGACTTTAATAACGAAAGCGACAGCGCGAGTGTCTCGTGAATCGATAAAGTTTGCAGTATCCATTGACGGAGCAGCGAGTGAAAAAGCAGCGAGCAGAGAAAAGGGGGGAAACGTGAATATTTTCTCTCCGAGCGTATCGCGAGCAAAAGCAATAAGGCAAGGGCCCCCATTTCCTGCAGTCGATGCGCTTCCTTCCTCTATTTCGCGCGGGCGTTCGCCCTTATTTTTTTTTAACGTCGTCGAGCCGGAGAGAGCCCGGCTGCGTATCGATGGCCTGATGGAAGCAGGCGGCGGGGGTAGCTGTTCTAGCGATCGTGAGCGATGCTAATGCACTGGCCGCGGCGCATAATCATAAAATGCGGGCGAAGCGAAATTTGATGATGATGGCTCTCGGCGGCTGACTCTACGGTTTCCGGTAACCTCATGGAAAAAACCGCCGACCGGCCCGCGGAAATTCGGTAGAGGGGGACGGCGTCCAGGCGATTTTATAATCGACGTGCGGTTTGTCGTCAATGGGGGCGCGTTTAATAGGGCGGCCAACTCTCAGGAAAAAGGCCCCCCTACCCCGGCCGTGCTTGTTTCCGCCGACACCCGATATTTTTGCGGCGTTACATCGACTCGGCCGAGGAACTAACCGCGGCCGGCTACGATCCGGCAATTAAACGTTCAAATTCTAATAAATTGGCCGCCGCGATAAATCACCCCGATCACCGCGGATCCATTCGGCAGGATTCCAGCCCTAAGAGAGGCGTCCTTACCGACCGCTTTCCACCAGGGAAGAGAACTGGCTTACCGGGCTCTATGGGGTGGCTACAACGAATTCACGGCGATTTCGTAAGGGTCGCCACCATCGGGCGATTTAATTGATGCACCCCGAAGGAGAAATTGGCGGAAGCGTGAAATTCGAGGGAAAATATAAGAAGAATAGAGTAGAGAGTTTTTTCGGGGGTAGGAAAGATGCAGTTTTGCAGGTAAAATTTGGGGTGCATTGGATTCCGTGGTATAGGAGGAGGGATGTGGTGAAATTAGTTGTGTGGAGTTTTAATTAGAGAGCCAGTTAAGGTGGGATTCTTTCTGAGCACGTGAACAGTTTTTAGTTGCTATGTGTGGTATGATAAGCATTCGTTTAGTCATTAAAAGCAGCCGGTACCTACCCTCTGCTTTAACTTATTAATTGGAGAGAGCGAGTAATATGTTTCCCGTTTATTTACGGAGGTACTATGAGTATGGAACGCGATTGTCAGTGAATCAGTCGCAAATAGTTTGGGGCTGCAAATTATTCAAAAGAGAAATAGTAGCTGGTTATAGAAACAGACTCGCAGCAATGAAATGGGCGGGCAAACACGACGTTTGTACGATTAGCGGGATTCGTTGCGATGGAAACAATGGGAACTGAAGAAAGTGTTATGAAACAGAAGTCCCATATTTGTAACAATGGAAGTAATTCCTCGAATAAGTGTACAATGACGTGTAACGTAGATATTCTTCTCTAAATGGAAATAAATGGTAGAGGTACCATTTGTGGCCACTTTAAGGTATTGTACCAGTTTTGGCCACTTCTGAAAAAATATAATATTTTTCCGCAAATTATATTATTTTTTTAAGCAACGTGTAACAAAAAGCTTAATAATAAATTAATTTGTTCTGAACAAAAGGTAAAGCTTATAATAGTAGGTGCCTAAAAGATCAAGCTACAATATTCAATAGTTATTTGCGTTCAAATTAGTACCAAATATGAAATATAACGTAAACTGTCTTACGTGGTACGATATAGGCAACTCTCCCCTATGTAAGTAGAAGAACTACGTGTTTTATCGGACACGAATAGATAGAGAAGAAACCTGTCTTTCTACAAAAACATTTTTATTCGCCCTGCAAAACATCAAAGTGTTGATCTCTCGAGGAACAGAAGTGAAGTAGAAGAAGGACTAAGACTCGCTTAACTAATAACTACCCAACACACAAATCCTGCGTGTCCCTCAAAAGCGGGACACTCTACCAAGAAACCAACTGTCCGTCATCCGAAGGATAAAGAAAAAACTGCCACAGCCAGAAGGGACTTTCTCCGCGACCCATCCCCAACAGCGTCCGCGGGGGCGCAACCGTGGCCCATCAATGACCAACGCAACAGCGTGAAGGGTGGTCGTTCGGAGGCGTCCACTAAAAATCGATCGGGCCATATTTCAACGCTGACCGATACGAAAAGAAACTATGAAGAAAGGTGGGAAGATCCTCCACTGACCCAGTGCGCGTGCACACGCGTGCGCAGGGGCCGATACATCGCCAGGGTGCACACGTGGCGCGCCCCGCACACCGACACCGCCGCACAGTGGGACAAAACGACCCGACGGCGATCAAAAATCTATAAATTTGGTTCGGGGCTAGATATTTGAATGAAATTTGGCTCAATTTAAGTTGTATTAATATAAGTGATATTAACCCTCGGAGGCCCGTGCTAGGCCCGTGTATTTAGACCTATGTTTTCGAAAGGTGGGGTCACTAGATTACAATTCTCATAAAATAATCATACGGAGATATCAAGAACAATTCATCAGGTCTTGATTCTATGCATATCGAGAAATTGTTCGACTGTTATATCTGTTATGGTTACGGTAATATTTGTATTCTTTATTTTTCGTTTCCTGCGCTTCTTCTGATCTTCTGACCCTTACATCTCATCGTTTCAAAGAGTAAGAAGGAAAAAAGACGTAATTATGATATATCCGGAAGAAATGATTAACTTATTAAATGTGTGACGCAAATATCTGGTATAGCTGGAGTCACGAGACAATACAGAAAACTCTAATGGGCAGGTAAGGTAGATTTGATTTCAATTACCATTTTCTTGGAAAGTAGCACAAAGTAGCACCTAATTCTTTTTGTTTCTAAGAGAGAAGGATTCATTCTTTCATATGATATCAATTACACCCATTGGAAATGGTTGCAACTTTTTAAAATTGTATAAAAAGTTTGTTAACATTTTACCCGAATGTATGGCCTTAATAGAATACATAGCTATGTAATTAACTTTGTAACTAACTTAAATTGCATCTCTCAAAGAAACTTTTTTTAGAAACGTGAATAAAAACTATGGGAAACATAAAAGTTTTTGATAAGCTCTTAACTTTTGCGATTTTGGCAAAATTTGAGCACCGCTCACATGAAAACAATAGCAAATATTAAAAAACAGGGTTTACCACAATATAACACAGTAACCAGTATGTTAATAAAATAAGAATTGTAATCGTCCAGTAGCCCCACTTTTCGAAAAAATGGGTCTAACTACACGAGCCTAGCACGGGCCTCCGAGGGTTAACATCACTTATATTAATACAACTTAAACCCCGTAAATTTGCGATTAAATTGAGCTGAATTTCATTAAAATATCTAGACCAGAACCAAAGTTATAGATTTTTGATCGCCGTCGGGTGGTTTTGCCCCACTGTGCGGCGGCCGCGGCGATACATCCGCCCATTTTTTCGCGTTTCCCTCGATATACACGCGTAGCGGGACGAGTCGCACAGGTCCGCAGAGCCACGTACACGGGATGTTACCCTGTATGCGCTCCCAAGAGGGACGCCAGAGGAGGACGCACACGTGTCGCGACGGTGTGGTTCCCCGGCACGAGCCCCATGCACATATACACGCACACCGTTCCCCGTGTGATGTACGCCCCTGCATACCAACCTGTCGTGATATATAAACATTGGCGAAAGAGAATCCGCCGGGGGGAGGGGCTGGGGGCGCAGCGAGGCCGATGGATGAAAAAAGAAGAGGAACAGGAACGAGGGCGACAGGGACGACGTTATAAAAGAGGAACTACGAACAGAGAGGGAACGAGGGGATGGACGTAGCGAGAGGCTGACCAGCGCGGGAGTCGGACGAAGAACGCGGCGGTAGAGGAGGAAAGGGGGGTCGCGCTTGCGAGCGAGCGAGAAGGTGGCTCGCGGACGGAGGACGACGGAGGACGGGAAGAGCAGAAAAGTCGCGCGAAGAAGCGAGACGGGTGATGAGGGACGGCGGGGCGCGAGGGCCGGAGGGAAAGAGACGGAAGAAAGGAAAGGAGAAAAAGAGAGGGCGATAGAAAGGGAGAGGACGAGCTGGCGCGGACGGCGAAGAGAGCGAGACGAATGCATATGTGTTCTGAAACAAACGTTCGATCAGAGTGCCGATTGTTGCCAATCATACGTTGCCACGGCGCGGCGTACCCCTCTGTGCCCGTGGCCAGGCCGCGGATTCAGTTCTGCGTTTTTACGCGCCGCGGCAACCAGTCCACGCCGTTTCGTTTCGTCTGGGTGTGTTTCTCGCGAAAAACGGCGACGGGAACCGGTCTGGTTTAAGGAGCGGGCGAGGAACCTCTCTCACCGCCGTCTGTGTGTGCGTGCCCGCTGAATGTGTGCGTGGAAAGGGTGTCCGCGCGACGTCGCGGCCGCGGAAGATGGTGGTGGAGAGAGGATGATGATCCTGACGGGATGAGGCCTACTCCAAGAGCGGCGGCGCTTACCGACTAGCCGGGGCGACACGGAGTGAACACGATGTGCGTACGGTGGCCGCGTGCGTGCGTGTGCTTTTTGCGGAAAATGTCAGCGCTGCCGGTGGCATTCGATGATTGATGACGACGACGACGGCGAAACTACGGCCGGGCAGACTTGTATGCGTGGGGAGCGCGTCAGTGTTGGCCGCTGGGCTAAGCCTGTGTCCGTGTAGCAACGCCTTATGCATACTCATCGTAGGTGGGCACACGCACACGCACGCTGGTGCGTGCGCTAGCCTGCCCTCCGAGTTGGTGTGCGGGTACGCGCGCGAGAGGCGATGATTTCGGAAAACACGGCAGCCCCGCGTCGACCAATGGCAGCAGGCCGACACGACGACCGGGCAACCAGCGATACGCAATGACGAAATGAGAGGGACAGAGACGGGGCGAGCGAGAGAATGACCGGGTGGGATGACGGGGGTGGAGGAGAACGGACAGGGTTCGCGTCGAGTAATAATGAATGTTTGTTGCCGGCGGCTAAGCCTTCATTTTCGCCGCTTCAACCCGCGGACGGATCTTCGCCTGCTCCGTCCAATCGCGTTCCCGCCCGTCCATCTCCTTCCCCGTAATGTATCCTACTTTCGCTAATTTCGGTATCTACTTGCGCCCCGCGGCGAGCCCGTTCAACCCCGATATCGACCTTCTTCCGTTCTCCCCTGGGTTCTTCTCGCGACGAGCCAGGTGGCCTGAGTTTACTGTCCTTGGGAGTTGAACGGATCCTACTCCCTCGCATTGTCACTTTGCCTACTGAACTTTCATTTTTTAATATACTAGTCATCTCGTACAATATATGTATCTACTAAAAACTACATCCTTTGCTGTTTCTTGACGCCGAAACGGGCGTGCCAAAACCACTGAGAATTACGTTCGCCTGGGTAACATGTTCGTTTACATAACCACTCTGCTATGCAATAGGAATACGGTCCAGCGTTTCATCCTGTAGTATTCTTGCCGGGGAATTGCATTTAAATCAAAATCCCCCAATCAGTAGACATTCAGCCGATGCGCACGATGCGTCTGGGGCGTCTCTATCGCGTCGAGGAGATCGCTGAGGAAAAGTCGCTCGATCGTAACCCCGTAAACTGTTGCGTGTTTGAAAGAGGGACAGAGGGGGAGGGGGAAGGGCTGAGTGAAAATTTTCAGCGAGCTTCCCTCGCGAGAATTTCAAAAATCGTAGACGCGCGGCGGGAACGAGCGGTGACGCGAGAGCGAGGAAGGGAGAAGGGAGCACTGCGCAACCGGATAGGGCTCTTCGAGTTCGAAAGAGGGGGTTGGAGAGCGGTTTTCACGACCACGACGTGTACAGCTCGTAGGCGATAGTGTGGAGGGCAGCTCCGGCCGCGCACGCGCTTTTTCGAAAAATCAATAAAACGAAAAGCTTACCTAATGCTATGTTACTACGGGGGTAGACTCCGCCTTCATCTACTAGCTATAGTGGTGGCTGATCGCCGCCTAGATACCACCGCGACCCGACCAGATGATCATCTGCAGATGACTCGGTGGCGGCGTGCACGCCCAGGGTGCATCATTTCTCCCAGCTTAGCCCGAGAAGCAACGCGCGCTGGCTCACTGCGAGCAAAATGCTCGCTTACTTTTCGTTTCTTCGAATTGAAACTCACGTGTCGCAAGTTTCACTTCTTAATCGTTTCTCATATTTTTCGAAATTACACTTGAAGATGCTAAAATCGAACCCATCCATTTTCAAAGATGTCAAATTCCTCTTAGAAAGAGTGGCAGTACGAATACAATACGAATGCAGAGTGCATTCCAAATAATGAAATGAATCGTACCCTAAGATAAATTATGCTTTGCTGAGAATCTCTGAAGGAACTCGAGCGATGCATATTACGAAATTCCCATTAGAATCTCCCACGTTCTCTGTTACCAACGTCCTATCGCCACGGCTCTCCAAGTACCACCAAACTGCTCACTCCAACGCCCAGAAACCTCTTTCAATCATTCGATCACCGAATACACCGAAGAAGGCAATCAGCGCGGGCATTCTCATCGTCGGAATCAGGATCGCGTGGATCGATCCGCCGACCAATTCTAGCCCCGTTATCAACAGCGGCGAGCGTCAGCGATAAAACGCAAAATGAATAACCGGTACAAGGTATCCTGGAGGTCCAGCAAAATGGGGGATGGGAATGCGGCGAGCCATGATTAGATTGCGGCTTGTGCTCGAGGCGTCCGACTAGGTTCACCACGTTAGCGAATTCGGTCCGTTGAGTGTTGACAAGTCCGCATCCTCCTCTACCGGTGCCTTTAGCGCCGGCCGTGTAACTCTAACGAGCTTAGGGCACGCAGCCTCTCCGCTCGGCTGCATTATCTGAAACCGCGAGGTGTTCTTGGCCAGGGGAGTGGATACGTTTCTGCTGCAACGGACCCGCACCGCCAATGGGGAAATTCGATGCACCCTGAACGGCCAGGTAGAACAAGTAGAACGCCGATAGATTTCCATTTGGCGCACCTGCTACGCGTAAACGATACGCCGACCGCCGAGGCGGTTTAGAATTTTAAGAGCAGGGCGGGGGTTGGGACCCCGGGCTTGAATTATTGCCAGTGGTTCCGGCCCATTATGCTACCATTTCTCTTTACCATTTCGTTACCGATTTCTTTCGGCTTGCTCGCGTGAAAGAGACGGGGTAATACCTGGATCGATGGGGCGAAACAATTAATCGGCTCGAGGACACTTAACGCAAGCCTCGAAGCAAACTGTAGGAACGAAGAAGAAGCTCGTGGAGGCTGGGGTAGGTGATTCAGTTAAGCAGGTGACTCGAGCGTAATTGCTGGTGGATATTTAAAAAGCACTTTTGGGAAGTTCGATGAGCATCGATTAGATCGAGGGAACGCACCGCGTTAAGGTTTCGTTGGAAATGTGAACGGCGAAGGAGTGGAACGTTTACTTTTGGCTGTGTAAATATATTTTTTCGAAGATGGGGTTGGGATTGTCACGGTCAGAGCGTAACGATAATGAAAAGAGGCAAGGCGGGAAGTATGTGTGAATCAAAAACGCGACGTTAGTTAAGATAAAATTAGTGCGTTCCTAATGGAAGGATCATGAATTGTTTATGACGTCTCATCGCCACTATGGATCGATGTCCCTTTTTATAGACGAGGAAACGGGAAATTGGAATTTTCTGACTGCGAAACTGTCGCATTTGGGCGGCTCATTATTTCCGGACATCTAAATCGTGATACTTCAGCGACAATAAATGGACGGGCCCTCGCAATCTTTGAAACAGAAAGTCCAAAATCGTCTCGGATTATTTTTATCGACTGAGTAAACGAGTACAATGAATTCCTCTAATTTATTCTATTCTAAGTCTATTCTATTTAAGTCTATTCTATTTTAAATCTACTATAGTTCGTTTGAAAGTTAATCCGAAGTATGCATATAGAATAGGATGAGGGCACACCTTTTACCAGTCGCAATCAAATGTTTGAAAATAATCGTACGTTTTATTCTGGGGTCAATAACACTGGTCTGTCCACTCTTCTAATCTCGAATGAATAGTACTTCGCGCTACATATGACCCGCGCATAGCTGCAGTTGGAAAATCGCGCGAGCCAAACAGCCTCCGGAATCCCCGAGTGTCAACACTGCCGGTAATATCGTTTATTTTTACTACTGTCGTGGGCGATAAACATAATCGTTTTTGTAACTATCAACCTGGACCAAGCTGCACCGTAAAGGTATACCAAAGGGGGATTTCTCTGCGAAATCACGCGAATTAAAAAAAATAGAGAAAAAGGAAAAAACTGCAAGTCCATTGTAAAGACTCGACTGGCTCGTCGATCTATAATCAATTGCTATTTCTCCGAAAAACCGAACCTTGCCTGCGAATCTTAAGGTTCATCAAAGCCTAAGAAGCCTGGCTGTTTTATTCGCCAGAGTTTCGGGTTAGCACAACCTCTGCCATGTCTGCCACTCGGGCGACAAGGGCGGCAGATCGGGGGAAAGAGAGCGACGCCGCGAAAAACCAGGGGAAACCCCCGAAAACCCGGTCATTAATTGTCTTAGACGTTTAAGCGATGTAAACAGCGGAGGTCGCGAAAGGGAAAGCCCCTGGGTGAAAGCGTGGCCAAAAGTACGGCGACCGCAGCCGCCACTTTTTCCGCTTCGCGACGCTGCCAGCTCCCAGTAGTTTTCACGATTTTGCAGAGACTGTACCCACGGGGTAACCCTTCAAGTATAAACCACCCCCCACGGTAGCCATGGCGACGCGGACATGGTATTCCTACCCGGCAACTCGCCCCTTCCTCCACCTCCGCCGCCTCCTCTGGCACCCCCTCGCGCCCTCCATCACCGACACCCGGGCCGCCACCCTAAAAACAAGAGTGTAGTTGCCGGATCACGTGGTCCCGCCGCTCTCCAGGGTGGGAGGTCGAAGGGAAGTGAGGATAGAGCCAGAATAGGATAGAAGGGGTAGTTCCTAATTGCACCGGCTGGGTGGGACACTAGAGGGGCTCCAGAATTGATGCTGGAATTTTGAGGTTAGGTTAACTCGCCCTCTCTCTCTCTCTCTCTCTTTCTCTCCCTCTCTATCTATCTATCTCTATCCCCCTCCCTCTACACACTTGTTCCCTCTTTCCCTTCTCCTAGTCCTCTTTCCCTTTCTCTCTCCGACTTTCCCTCGAACACGGATATCCTCGATCGTCCCCTCCTCTTCCTACATTCGCCTGTTCCTCTCCATCCAGCTCTGTGTACCTTGCGCACCCTTACCCTCCTCTCTCTTACCCGATCCTTGGCATATCCATCCTCCCGCTGATTCTCTCCCTCGAGTGAACCCAGAGAACCTGCCAGGGGTTTGGTCCCCTAGACTGAAAAATGCTGCGGTATACCGGTCCGTTACCGACGGCAGGGGGGTCCTTTTCGAAATCCTCCCGAAACTGTAATGAGAAACTCTCCGGCCGATTTTCGACCAACCAGCGGACGCGAACCATCCGAGAGCACCTAACAAGACCTGACCCGGACCTGGAGGGGCTCGATGTAATTCCGTTTCGACGGTCATGAGCCCGCGTTATGAACCGTAGGCTTTTTCTGGATCACGGAACACCGACGAGTTCTATGCTACGCAGTAGAAAAACAATTGCGCAGCCTGCTCTTTATGGGCCCCAGTGAAAGAAGATCTCGACGACTATGGTAACTCGATTCAGCGGCATCGATGGACTTTGTTTTTTCCCAACCGCTGTTTGGGACACTTTTTTAAATTGAAAAATATGGGAACCATAATAAAGTGACCCTGGACCATTGCAATATGTTGAAATAAATACATTTTTACAATTAGAAGGGACCGTTTCTTCAATCCTCCCCTCGTTTAAATTTCCCCTGCCGGCCGGTGCCGGAAAAAAGTTGAAATCCCGCGGGACCATCAGGGAACAGTGGACTTTTAAAAATTTTACAAGTTTTTTCTCCCCGTTTTTTCCACGATTTTTCACTTTTTCGCATTTTTAGAATTTTTTTTTCCCCCGGCGAAAGGTCCTCGGAGATTCCTGGGCTCCGCCCTGAAAGTCGAGGGCGAACGAGTCCCTCTTCGACCGACGAAGAGGATAGTTCCCGTTCGTGGCGCAGCAGAGAGGGAGGCAGCCGGACACAACCCTCCGATCAATGAAGGCGAAGCGCGCGCAGCCCCTCCGGTTTTTTGAAAATCTGCCCGCCAACGTGATGCTGCCCCTTGTTTGCTCCCTCCGCCACGTCTACACCTGAACCGCATACCAAGATGGGGAAACGATGTGGTGCCCGTACGTACATGCACCATTTTGCTCGGGACTCGTTCGATTCAGCCCCGAGCTGCGCCATTTTCGTCGAATCAATGATCGCCCGGAAATTATCGCAAAGCTCACATCACTCGTACGTTACACCCAATGGCATGAAAAAAAGAATGAATAAAAACTGAAGCTATTCAACGTCTTAAGAAAAATCTGAATAGCTAATTGAATTTCTAAGACATCATTCTTTCGCCATTCGCCAAAGAAACAGATCGCAGATAAAACAATTCAAAAAGTCAAGCGTTCCCGCCACGTGGAAAAAAAACATGGCTCCTCTGGAAGTAAAAAAACGCATTTTTGGCTTTTACGATGGTGAGCTGGCGTCATCTGGCGGCATTTTTTCGCACGAGTTATTCTTCGGCTCGCAAAGGCTTGCGAAGGTTCGGGGTTCTTCCGTGCGATGGCAGCACGCACCGTGGACCGTGGAAAAATTATTAGATGTAAAATTGCCGGCGTATTCTTGGGTCTCCCTTAGATGAGGTGTTCCCTTGGATATCGAAAAAAATGCGATCGATAATTTGCCAAGAAGATAAGTAGTTTTTCGCGAAAAGTTGCGCGCAGCCCTCTTGAAACGCCTCGTGCCCCGATGTCGAATGAAATTAACAAAGTTTTAATGAGAAAGGCATTTAGCTAACTTTTACGATGAACGTGTAACGATGCACTTTAGCGTGGTCCTACGCTCTTCTGCGAGTTTCCTAGATGGTGGTGCTGTTCCAATGTCGTGCGGTATTAAAGGACAGTGGTATAGGACGGTAAATGGTCAGACCTTGCCCGATATATGTAGATCCATGAAAATCAAATTGTTCAAATTTTAAAACTCTTCTCGAGAAAAAAAACAATATACATATTTAAAAAGAATTTTATGAAGAATATCGTAACAGAAATTTGTAGAATATCTCTAAATCTAGTACTACTTGATAGGATAAAGAAATACAATGTGATGTCGAAATAGTTTCCAATTATAAAACACTTGTACAATTATTACATAATTGTTTAGATAATTTTCTCACTTTTGATTCTATAACAAAAATTAACCGCGAGATAGAGAAAAATATAAGATTGGTCTGTGGTTTGGTGAGAATATGTAATACTTTTAAGGAAAAATATTGGCTTTATTTAAATCTAATTATTTATTTTCTCACAAGAAATATTGAGATAAGGATATGGAAAAGATCACTTTTGAAAATTCTCTGTTATACGTAAGTTAATTCTTTGATAAGGATTGTTTAATTTTCAGGGTTTGTTTAGTACATTAACCTTCAACTTTTTCCACGGCATCTAACTCCATGTATTTGATTCTCGATGAATTATCGATAACCCCTTTACCTGCACGTAAAGCACCACGACCTTTACCACTAATTTCCATTCGATGAACGTCTCGTGAATCTGCCGCTCCTCTAATTAGTTATTGCAGAATCTTTCGCGCCGTTTATAATCCTACTAAATTTCAGCCTTGTTCTCTTCCCAACACCGTTTAATACCCAATTTCATGGCTTAGCGAGAGGGAAGCTACTAATCGCTCCAATCATTAAATATACCTACCCAAAAGAAATATTTTTGTAGGTTACGCAATTACGAAAACTGAAAATAGAATAAGTAATATTGTAAATAGTAGAACGAGTCGGATAGAAGATTTTCGTAAAGCAGTGTGAATCTCCTAATTGTTTTTATCGAGATTAGCTTAATAGTCGTATCAAGAGACTATCTGTATTGTTTAAAAAAGTAGATTTTATACTACTCCTCTTAAAAGAGTGACGAATGATTTAAGTTAAACATCTACTATCAAATTAATGCAAAAATCTTACGCGTTTCCAAAGGTGTTAACAATCCGAATAACTTTTACTGGACACAAAATTGAAAGTAACACGTTTGCAGAGTGCGTCTGACTATAAACGAATTGTTTCCCTTGCTATCCTCCAACACTTTTTTCCCTCGAGTCATTGATGCAAATCGATTACATCTTTTGCTATTTTATTACTTGTACCTTTTAACATGTGCATTATTTTGAAATTGTTGCAAGTAGAAATGGCTAAAATTAACAACAGCTTTATACACACTTACTTACAAAGTAATCAACAATTCTCTTTGACGAAATTCTCAAATTAAACCACAACTTACTCTACCAGAAATTTGTATCTACGTAAGCTCAGTTATTACGAAACATCTAAACACTCGAAATACTTAAACACATACGAAATCTACATTATTCATTCCAACTAAAATAAAACCCGCAGTTGGAATTTTCCCGTTTATACAAAACGACAAAATCCAAAAAGGAAGTCCCACTCAGAATAGTCAATATAGTTAACGAAACATCCTTGATATCAATTTTATTAATTTCAGAGAAATTCAGTAGTACTAGACGAAAGTTGACACGACAGGAATATCCAAAGGGACAGCTCGCTGGTAACCTTAGTACACTTTCGGATAAGGTAAAAAAATTTCCAAAAGCTGCTGATATATCCTGAAAATACAGGTTTGCCAAGGAATAGAATCTCGAATTGCCAAGGGAAGCCGGACAGTTTTGGCGCAGTGATCGTGGACCTCCGGGGCTGCATCCAGGATCCCGATGCACGACACTCGTTTCCTGCACCCAGTTCCTATAGTTGCGTTCTTGTCCGGATTTCGAGGACCCGGTAGTCGCGCGATAATAAATTATTCGAGATAGATGATGTTGCCACGCCACAACGGGTCTGGGCTTGCTCTCTGCTCCTGCACTGTTCTGCTACCGGGTATTTATGCCGAGTCTGGCCGCCATGCTTCATACCACCAGGATAGCAACCCCCTGAGTTATGTCGACCGCGTTGGTCTTGATAGATTTTACAATTTACGATCGCCCTGTACACGCGCCTCTGAAATATCAACCTGACGCGAAAGGGTACGTTCGCTAAGTCTAAGATTGGTGGTGTCGTCGTGGTTTGCTGATCGCGGCCCAACCGGACGCAATTCAATGGGGCATTCTACGTCCTGGAATTAGATGTCGCACCACTTATTGAAAATGGTGAACCATTGCGTGTTGGTCTTCCTGACCTAGAAAATTTTTAATGGTGGACTGATTCTTCGCACTGAAATTAGTAGTATGATGGTATATACTTCTTATGTGCTTTTAGTATAATAAATTTCATGTATGTGTACTTAATTAAGAAAGAGGGTATGGTTAAATTTAATTACATCGATTATGTAAATAGTTGTATGACTTCAGATCTATAGCGGTTTCAAGAAATAAGTATTATATTAATATTAATTTTTATAAAAGTATATGTTGAAATATTTTGCAATACACTTGCATGTAGTTATTGTACTGTACGTAAAATATTACATATTAACATATATTTAATTAACAGTATGGGATCACCATTAACTGTCGATCGAAAAATCGAGATATCAGGAAAAATAATCGAAGCCATATTTATTTGAGAAATTATTATTTTATACATATCTCGTTACAAACATGTATCTATACCACTTATTATATCGATTTTACACGTGAAGATATTTCTCACATTTCTATCTTAACACTTCCAAAATCGAGGAGAATCATGTGAAACATCATGCAAAAAGATTTAATAATATATCAAACGATAAATTATGTGAGAGTGTATCTCCCGTGTCTATTACTTCGCCATTTGAGATTTCATCAAATTAACTGTGATGGCTTACACTCTAAACTTTGCTGCACTCAAAAATCTACCTAAAACGAAGCACTAAACCAGTTTTAAATAGTATGAAACATACCAGGAAGTATGATCCAAATTTGTACCCCAAAATCCATGTTCCCAACATTTCTAACTCCAAATTATAAACGCTACCGTAACACGGACTAATACCAACGCAAGTCACTATCACAAAGTAAACGTTGAAAGCTAATTTTCACCGCTATCACAAGCTAACCCTCGCTCAATCTTATTACACACGCCTCCCATAAGAAACAACAATAATTTGTCAGATGCCAATTTCCAAAACAAAGAATGGACATACAATTTCCTATGTTCATACACCATTACAGTGTACCTTCATTGTACACATTCTTCGAGCAACTACTTAATAATAGAAGCCTCAGATCTTGTAAGCTCAACCAATTAAAAACCCACAAACGTGAATCGTGAGATCATCAACAACCATTTCACGTTTTCACTAAACAAGGGTTCCCTCCTCAGAATCGCAAAACCTTCGCCAAATTCTACAGCTGAGTCGAAGGCGTAAAAGTGCAGTAATCAGAGTAGAACATAAGGCCCCCATTACGCGATGAAATTCCGAACGAGTTCCGAAACGATCTGTAGACCGGCGTAACACCGCGCGCTCGTCATCAACCGTAGAACGGGTTAGTTTTACGGTCCTGCAAAGATAAACCTCCGGCTGTTACTACCCTGTCGTATTATCTCGCTGGTGCTAGGTGGAAACACACTACACATCGGTATCTCGCTGGGTTAGACCGCCATTTCATAAGCTTTCACATCATTTTCTGTGGAGATTAACCCCCCTTTGGCTGATGGTTTCTACTCAACCTTGGATCCCTCCTAATGTCACGCGCTTCTCGAGTCGCTTGGGTAGGATAAAAGCGACTAGAATATTTCGGGAGCATTCTTTAAGATCACGCCTCTGTGCCGGGGATATCTAATGGAAGAGGTTTCGACGTTGGAGGAATTCTAGTATAGTGTGACATATGGGGTGGCATTTGAACGTTGTCGTAGTACGCTGCAGTGTTCACTTCATTACCACAAAAGGACCATGAGGGTGAATATGTGCACGCGTTTGTAATTTGTATTCTTCGAATATAAATAAAACGAGCAATCTATGGTACACGAAATGAGAAAATCGGATACTTCACAGTTAATGGAAGGAAAAGGGATTGAAAGTTTAAAAGGTAGCTACTTAGTCCTCTCAACTTAAACTCTCAGACCTATTTTCCTCGAAGATCATAAGACGAATGACCACATGTGCGTGTGGTCTGAAATTTAAAAGCATCGCAGAGTACATAATAGAACGTAATCCTTGCTCGTAGTCTTCGGTTTCGAGGACCACGAATTCCGTCTCGTCGCAACGATCGAAAATCCAACGACTCATCTTAAAAGACTATCTCCCTTAAGCATACACATAAACGTCTTCCTACACCCGGAACAGGATCCCGCGCTTCCATTCAGAGCCTAAACAACTCGAAAGCTGGTGAAGCCCCAAGTGGAAAAGTCTCGTCGGCTCTGTTCGAGTACCACGATGAAATACTAACGCAATTAAATGCCGCCGACAAGCCCGTGCCGGATATTGGCACTCCTCGGCCATGCAATTCTATTACCCTTACGGCTGAGCGGCAGCGCAGCGCGTCGTCGGCCGTGCCTCATCCCGATCTCCAGTCACCCCATTTTCAGACCACCCGCCCCCCTAGCCGCCGACAGACACGCGGAGGTGGGATGGCGGAGCCTCGATTTCGGCTGGCACGAAACAAAGCAAGTGCCATGGAATCGTGCAATACCAAAGTGTGGCCCTGGAAATCCTCGATATCACTTTCCGATAGTCATTCGCTGTACCCGTGACAGGAGAGCGGAAAGGGTTGCGCAGGGGTCGGGGCTGGCCGATTAAGCGAGCAAGCACCGTTCCACCAACGTTCGACACCCTCCGCAAGGACGGTGACTTCTGGAACTGCTCGAGATTCCATTCTCGCCAATTTCGAACGGCCACCCTCTCCCACCTCGCCCCGGGGCCAGGTGCCTGTGGCATTCCTCCAGCTATCGGGTCGCCTGGATGCATCAATTCAAATAAATTGGGTAGAGAGGTTTTTCGTCCAACCGAGTTACGTGAGCTAGTAGCCAGTGTGTTAAGTGTTCGGGGATGATTATGGAATATTTGCACTGCAAACGTCGAAGACAACAAAACGCTGACGCCCAATCGGGTGGCTGGGGACCTGAAATGGTCCTTGATCGAGGGAATTCCAAAAATTTCTGTACAGACAGAATTAGGTGTGGAATCTTACGGCAAATGGGACTTTGTTATCAATAACTTTGATTAGTGAATAAATTAATTTCTGAAAGAATCCAAGGAACTCCCTTCTTTTTCCTGTTATAAGTTATTATTTGTCCTCTTAAGTGAATCAAATTCTGAGGGGAGGAAAGGAAGATGGTGAATTATTTTTAGCGAGACTGCTTTCGCAGTTTCCTTCTTAACTTTTCTTATTTGAACAGATTGCCTGGTAAGGTGTCTAGCGTCCGAGGATGAAAATATAATTTACAAGTGGACCTTTACTATCATCAAAAACGTAAGAGGCTCGTTCTGGGGTGTTCCTCTGGAGACAGAACTATATGCTGATACGGCAGAGTGGAAGACAGAAGGAAGGAGGGGGAGACAGACCGAATTTGTCAGACTAACAAGGTGCTGGCCTGGCTTCTCGCCGCGGCGCGCCTCGACATCTGTAATACTCAAAGTTAATTTCCAGCCACTTCGAAGGGGTGACACCGACTGTTCGCCCGCAAGAGATAGAACGGAGATTGGACAATACCTCAAGTCTCATCCTTTTAGAGCGATTCTTCAAAGTGCCATTAATTCCAAACTGTAAAAATAAAATTGGGACCCTGCGAAATGCGGGCAACTATTGTTTGGGAATACCGGAACGAAGAGAAAATTGATACCAAAACACTTACAAGGAAACATTCCCCACCGGGAAATTCTGATGTTAATGAAACTTTGTTTGAATGTAGAGCATATTGGGGAAATTTTTGTTTCCGCTGATATTTACTCTGAAGGAGTAAAACCAGCCCCTAAAGTTATCGCTTCATTTTTTATTAATATGACTTCATAACGATGCGAGATAGAACGAAACTACAAAAATACAAAAATTATTCAATTTTTTATGCTGCATCACACTATCGACAGAAAAATAAAGTAATATTAAAAAACAGAAATGCGATAACTTTAAAGACCGATTCCGCCTTCAGTGTGAATTTCCGGAGAAGCAAAAAATTTCCCCTTGCGCACTGCAATATGCTCTACACTCACACAAAGTTCCATTAAAATCAGAATTTTCTGGTTGGTGCCATTGTCCTTGTTAGTTAACAATTGTGGTAAAAGTAATTTGCTCGGGTGTCTAATTAATTCTCGAGCCTCAGAACGGAACCCCAATGCGACGATAAAATAGCAGAAGGATGAAGAGCGATAAAGGAACAATTGACGTGAAATCTCACGCAGGATCCTTCGTGGAGGGAGAGCTCACGGTTCCACAGCGGAGGAATGATCGGAGTTTGAGGTTAACAAAGTCAATGGAAGCATCAGTTATCTCGTCGTCAATCTGACCGAATGTAGTCTACGTATATCTGCACGTAAAATGGGCGGGCGGGTGGCTGGTGTAGGATAGGGGTGCAGGGGCGCGAGGGTGGGAGGGCAGCGGTTTGGCGAGGACACCGGGTGGACTCGACGGCGCTGCCCGGCATCGACCAGAATATTATGGACTTATCAAGCCATCCTAATAGTCTCATCAGGATGCAAGCCTGCAGATCTCATCATCCTCGGCGTCCCTGGACCACGTACCTACGTAGGAACGAGCGAGCAATGGCGTTTCCTGGCGTAGATAGCGTTATAGGAAGTAATAGCGGACTGGTATGATTACGTGCTGTCCTAAGGCACAGACAGCTCCGAAGGACATCGCTGCAGGACCTGAGCAACGATCCATCTTCCTGTCTCTCTGCACCAGTCTTTCGGGACTTCGCCCGTGTGCTCCAGTTACCGCGAAAACACCTAGAGACGCCTGATTAGACCCCCAGTGCACGGTTCGGGAGACCTATTTAATTAGGGTTCCTACGTTTGACGATGCTCGCCGAACGTCGTCCTTCGAATGAATGGCAGACTGCCCTGGGTCTTTCGAGGAATTCGAGGGAACCTGACTTAGAAAATTGGTCACCTCAATGGGAAAGGAATATGTTTGGTATGAATCTGCGCGGGAGGAAATGAAGAGTGATAGTTTTGCAGGGTTAAGGATAGAATAAGTGCGAAGGAAGAGGGAAAGAAATTGCATGTCTGTGAAGTATGCCATTTTATGATTTGAGAATAAAAATGAATCTTTCGTTTCTCAGCCAATTTGAAAACTTCGATCTGATATAAAAAAATGTGTAAGGTAAAAGTACCAATAACTGGACACGTCCCAATACCTGGACACCAATGACATTTATATTTTTACTAAGCTTCATAGAAAGTTTAGAACAATATTGTTGGGAATATATGTTATTTTGCAACTTGTTCTTTTATATAAAAAGTTAAGAAAGTCCTAGATGTAAAGTTTAATATATAAAACAGTCTTTAAATATCGGAGGTGCATGCACTTGAATTCTGCGTAGATTTCTTAAGTAATTCTTAAGAAAAATACAGTTAGTTGTTAAGATGATAATCATCGTTATATAATGTTTTTCTGAGAAAAAAACGTATGTACAGATTCTTAAGAAGTTTCTTGTCACATACAAAACAAAACATTGTTCGGTTAATGTTGATTTTAATTAAAAATATACGTGTTCATGTACCGGTACATAATAATCTTGCCCTCTGCACGCTGTCCCAATAACTGACCAGCCGTCCAGTTGATCGGCCTGCCAGCATTTTAAACGGTTAGGTGAAATCCCAATACCTGACGGCATTGTCAAACCGATAAAGTGTCTGTGTTTCCTCAAATTTTTGTATATCAAAATACAAGTATACTGTACATAAATTAACAGCTTTCTATTTTCAAGTTATATTTTTATTCAATTGCATGCTACATTTTCAAAATAACCATTCACACAAACACTAGTGGCGCCCTCTGCCCCGAGCTTTGCGACATTTTCCCTATTGACCAGGTATTGGGACACCACAAATGGGACGCTGGGACATATCAGAATTCTATTGTCCACGTATTGGTACACATAACTATTTGTATTTTTACTCAATTTAATTAAAATAACGCACTGAAAACAAGATTTTAATAGCGCATTTGCTAGAAAGAAGTAACATTTATCTGAATATTGACAGTTTTGTTCAAAAGGACATTTATTTTTGGTCCATTTTTAAGATATACAACTTTGATATCCTTAAGTGTCCAGTTATTGGTACTTTTACCTTAAGTGGATACACAAAGCGTCAGTGTCGATTTGTCGTAAGAAGAGCTTTCAATTTAAAAACAATAAATAAAAGATGAGAAATGAGTGAAGAAAGCAAAGAAGTTACCTTCGCCAGTGCATATTGCACAGGGTGTACGCGTGCACGGGGAATTACATAGTTTTGGGATATATATCGTTGTTTAGTACGGTTTAGAATTTCCATAGATAACAGAGAATTATAACGGAGGCCGCTGTCACGGAGCCGAGAAACTGCAAGCATATAGGTTCGAGTACACGTACCCTCGCCGACATACGAATTGCTTCTTTCCTCGGAATTGCATCGGGAAGAAGAAGGAGGTTTATTAACCATCAACCCAGATACACTGCTACACAAGGAAAATTAATTGAAATACCTAAAAACCAACGCTTCACACTATCAATATACCAGAATTTACATTACCTATCGAAAACTAGAACTCTAGGAACTGCCCAAAGGAGCACAGGCGTAACAGCGAAAGAACCCCAAGCAAAAACAGGGTAGGTACAACGGTGCACAGGGAGGTCGAGGTTCCAATCCAGCTCACCTGACCTCGTCATCTTCCAGCCAGCTCCCTGAACCTCAGCCGCAGCTAATAACTCTGCTTTTTCTTTAACAACGAACTACAAACTAATCTACGGCACACGTGCCCTTGCTCGCCGCTATACTATTGGCTGTGCGCCGGGACTTCCACCCTTTCTACCCCTGGCGGACACCACCGTTCGAGTCAGCCGCGCGAATAAGAAGAACCATCGAAAGGATGCCCCTGGGCCATCACAAACGGGAGTCGTCCTCAGTCGCAGGGTCCGCGCAGCCTCGATTCTTTGACCTTACCAGCGGACCAGACTTGATCGTCCAGAGGGCCTGGGAGGAGGTTAGGTTTAAGCAACTCTGTGGAAGTTGCGGACAGGGTCGGTTGGCCCGAGGGCGGTGGCAACTATTATAAACTGTAGCACCTCGAACTACCGCCTCCAGCCTTCCTTCTCTTCCTCTCCTCTGACCTCCTCCCGGTGCCCTCCGTTTCCTCCGCCTCCACCTACTTTTCCTCTCCTCTCCTCTCCGCCTCGCCTTCTGGCTTCAACCAACACCACGTCTCTCCGCCGACCCCCTCCCCCCTGAAAATAACCTAGGGTCCCTGCCGAACTAACCCACACCGTGGAACTCTGCCTCTGTCACGGGGGTCTCTCTCTACGACGGCGTACCCTCTAATCAATCAACCCCCAGGCATTTCGGCGGGTCTGCGCCGGGGATCGCGGCTTTCCAGTCTTCAGAGGGACGTCTCTCTATCTGGAAAGACGAGGTCGAGCCGCCGCAGTAACCCTGTTGCTGCACAACCCCCCTTCCCCATGCCGGGACCGCATAAACACGAAGCACCTACCGGAATCTCGATCGGTCAGGATTGAAGATTGAAAGGCTGAACGTCGCCTGGGCTGCGACCCAGTTCACCGGTGTTCTTAACGGGAGAGGGGCGGAAGTTCGATGGGTGCTCGGGTTTTAGGAATTTTAGGCGAGCAGCGAGGTCTGAGAGTTATTTTATGCGGGTTGGATGTTTAGTTTCGGGGATGGGTGGATGTAAAGGGAATCGGGGTTTAAGATTGAACGAACGGTGTATTCTGATGATTTTTGGCACAAGTACCTTGAGATCCTTTAGATGTATTGGTGGTAGTTTCTTGGATTGAGTTTTTGTAATTAGTAGTTGGTCGTGGGAAAAAGCCTCATGTGAATACAGATGAGATATATTGAGAAAAGTATTGCATTTTCAGGAAAGAAATACCAGCCTCTTCTTTCCCAAAACAGAGACCTGGCTAGTGCAAGTAAAATTCTATAGTGACCCCTTATTTCGTGGTCCTAATCGCTGAATCCAAATAGGAGACAGATAATAGTCCCAACTTTGTAGCCAACAGTGTGTGCATGAAATATAAATGGCACCTCTTATAAAATACTGTAAACTTCATAATTCCCAGCTCGTTAGACAACCTTAATTATATTTCAAGAAAGCAAAGTGCTCGAAATATTCGATATTAATCCAATATCGTGATTTGATTTCTTTAAAAAAAAGTTTTGTCTTTCTTCTTTGAAGATATCTCTCGGAAGATGGATTCCATACATCCAACCCCGTTGGCAGTATCACAGAAGACGCTAGAATTCGACGATTATTCGCGCGATCGGAAGACAGGCATTGTTCTTTAGGATAGCGAACGGTGCCAGGCACAGTGCAGCTAATAGGTAATTATCACAGTGCAATTTTGCCCGGCAGCCAATCCCATTCATTTCCTCGATATCTTGAAACGAACGGGCTGCGCCCCACCTACGGTTTCACCCGCAACGATCGTACGTTGCGTCCCAATATCTGCCGTTTTCTACCATCGATTCCCACCCTACAGGCTACGACGTGCAGCCATAGGCGCAAGAGGAAATGGTGTAATTATAAGGAAATGACGGGCGTTGCCTGTGTGGTGGTCAGCATTGAGAACCGTGCGTGGATTCGCCTTCTCTTTCGTCACGCTTCCGTCCCCCATTGTTTAGAAATCGAAATGCAACGATATCGGGGAGAGTATCGAGAACGCGATGGGAACAAGGGACAAACTCTTGAAAAGGTAATAATTACAGAGAATAATTGTTGGGGAAAATATTCTTCGACAAAAAGAACGATCGCTATAGATGCTATAATTTTAAATGAAAACAATTTAAATCAGCATTTCTTCTTTCGGTTATTTTCTTCTTTCATTTAGTACTATTGTAGGTCTATTACATCAAACATCATTTTCAAAATGGGAAAAATATGACCTCCAGGTCGTGGAGAGTGTAACAATTTCCTCACAAGAGATTAAAGTATTATAAGTAATAAAGTATTACTAAATTAAAGTAAAACACTGTACGTAGGAAAAACTGTGAAGGCGCAAATCCGCGATGAGACAAAAATATCGTGTCTCACATGAGACTTTCATCTCATGAGACACTTGTTTCACTATTTTATCATTTTTTTTAATTGTTTTGTCATTAGTTTGATGAAATGAGCCTCTCATGAGGCAAGCTTCATGATATATTTTAAAAAATCCCATCTCTCGCGACTATGTCTATTATTTATGTTTAGCTGTTGCTGTGATTTTTGTCTGGTGATAAAAAAGTTCCATGTAAAATTTCCTCGTGAATTCGCACGTTAAAACGGAAATCCACCGGGAAACTTTTGCTGGAAACGGTTCCATAAGGATGTATTGAAGCTAATTTTTTTAAAACGTAACATGGCATAGCATATCATCGCATATCATAGCTTAGTTTCTCGGTGGATTCTCGGCTTGAAGAACACAGTAACCCAATGACAAGTTAAAACAAATTAGTGATCCATGAGCATTCAAATCACATCGATGCTTCCGAGGCGCGTTTATTTAACGAGTCATCCCCACGACGACGTTTCGAGCAGACGTTAATTCGTTAACATTTAATTGCGCACTTAGTTCCCATCGACACTTGCGTACGCCAGCACGTGAGGCAGGCACACAGCGACACCCACGCGTTGACAAACACGCACGCAGACACGTGCAGACCGACCGAACAGGCGACGACCCAATACACAACGTGCAACAGCTTCGGGGATGTGCAATGCAATTAATATAATTACTTTCGATCACACAGAAGCCGCGGGAGAACGCTTCTACCAGAAGCTTTCGGGACTACCTAATGAAAATTGCACGCTTCCAATGGCCCCTGCGCCTTCTTCCAGAATCCAGCCCCCTTTATTTTGTAACAATCCGTGGAGCGACTACAGCGTCGACGCGGGATAGGGTAACGGTACCTAATATCGCCTAACAGAAGTTAAATCGGTCTTAATTGAATAATTCTTGATATTTTTGAATGCAATTTATTTGCAAATAAAAGGAAATTACTCATGTTTCATGTAGCTTAAGTTAGAATCATTGAAAGCTACAAATGAAACGCTATTTTCATTACGAAAAATATTTTAATCGCCTACAGTCCTTAAGTACATCATTAATTAGGAATTTCTAATAGATATTCTTGCATTCACAGAGTTATTAGATTTACCTTCTCCAAATGTGATGTAAAATTATCGCAGTTCAATAAATTTTTACACTGTTAAGATTCACTAAAATGCCTCCCTACTAAATCAGTTCATGATCGATAAATAAATTTGAGTGCTTGCTTTGCGAGATATAACGAGTGGCGATATTAGGAACCATTCACTCTAAAGAGAAGTGGAGGAAAGGATTAGAATTAAAAAAAATTACTGTCTCCTTTCAGAGTAGAAGAATTGCATGATCTTTCATGTCTGATCTTTAAATTCCCCTTTTCTCTTCGTGTACCGTCATCATACGTTCAGATATCTCTGAGAAGATTCACTCCGTAGGCAAGAGTTTTGCATATGAATGAGAAACGAATGAGCACTTTGTCGAAAGTCTGTTTCAGATGGGTCTCGTTACCCATAACTCAAATGTTTCACCCCAACTTTCCAAAATTGCACTTACACTGTACCCTAAAACACCACAGACCACCACCACCACCTTGCAGTTCCCATTGAAGCAAAAGCGGAGAGCTACTATCGCATCAAAATACTTCGAAATACCATTCACATTTTCCACCACACCCAGAACGGCTCAAGATCACAAAGAGTGGGAACTCGAAAGCCCCGCCTTGAAACTTAACGATTCCAATTTTCCGAAACTAAATAATGAAGACCGCCCAAAGCGGTGTAAAATGTTGCACTCCAGGGCGCGATTGTATCGAGCCTGTCGTGTCTTGGAACAGGGAGGTTTAGCAGCGAATGGTGTACTTAAAATATTCACTGCAGCAGAAGATGCTGCTGCTACTGGACCAAAGTGAATCCAACTTCTCGCGCATGCAAGCCGCCCAAACCCGCCTGTGTACGTCTGCACGCGTGTGTACACACGTAGATACACTCTGGCGCGCGAACGGCCGAGCCCGTGAGTTTGCCGGAACGAAACTACGCGCGCGGTCCGGATGCATGCAATTTTGACTAGATTAACGCTGCATTATTCAGTTAATTAACTGCTAGGAACGCTCCTCCCGGTGTTTTCGGTATCTCCGTGAAAACAACGTCGTTTGTCTTGCGCCTCTGCTCCGAGACACCCTGCTACGCTCCGCTGTAGGCTCAAGGCAGGCTTTATTCGACCTGTCTGCGTATAAGTTAGCTCCCCACTGCAGTAAGAACCGTGAGCTCTCGTGCTTGAATCCGCTAGGCAGACTCGCCGTTATTATCCCTCTAACATCGAAACTTCCGTGCCACGAGTTGCAGCCGATTACGAGCAAGCATCATTTAGGTATAGAAATTACAATCGTTATTCTTAAATAGCTTCGTAGCCTCTTTTCGCAAGCGAAGGAGCGTCGATTAGCTTTGCGGAAGTTAGATATGTTCCTCCGCGGTTAGGTAAACTCCGCGGACTAATATTCGATTGGCAAATAGGTGCGAAATATATAGTTGATTGCTGCTTTGATGTTCCCTGTGTCGACGGGAAGGATCGTGATGAATCGGAACGTTGGATAATTACTGTTTGATTAAAGGTTGTTGCTCGAACCTTCCGCGTGATGTTGGAAAACAGGGAGCATTGAAATGATCGGGAAAAGTGAAAGGAACAAGCGTTGTGCTTGGTTGTTTTTAAATCAAATTTCGAATGGATCTCCTCTAAAGTACTTGGACGATACGTAGTTCGACCTTCCCGTTTCAATTTTCACGGGCCAGCGTCGAAAGGAGGATCGTGTGTATTCGGAGCACACGGAACGTATCAAACGTTACAACCGCCATCTTCTTCGAGAACATTAGACGATATTGCAGTGACGTTCAGCGTTTCCTCTCAAGCGCGAGCTCTCCAAACTTTAGGCGAATCGAGGATATAGCAACAGAGGAGGAGAAGCAGCAACCGAGAAACGGGAAAGCTGAGGGCAAAGCAGGAGGAATGGCTGAATATTCCTCGAGGACGGACCTACAGTGGCCGGTAGTATGGACGTCTAAGCGCACGCTGATTTAGGAACTAAGGTATAACGCTAATATACAGCCACCTTTGCACACACAAACACACGCCTACGTAAATGCGCCTTCTGCAGACCATGCGCCGTGTATTTACTGAGGTTATTCATAAAAACGGCGCCACGAATTAGTGTGGTATACAGAGTTAAGAGAAAGATTTCAACAATGTTTTGCCATTAAAAGATTATTATTACCTGACACGCATCCCAAATTACTGTCTACGTCTTCAAAATCTCGATTATCCCAAGAAAGAGTGAGCCTCGACGAGAAAAGAGATATTCGAATGTTCTATTTACAGTAGGAAAATGGTCCACACCATTCAGTACATCGTTGATGAAATTATACAGAAAGAACACATCGATGGCTTAGTGCTCAAATATTGTACATCCACTTTTTGTGAAATTGGATTATTTATATAGAACAAATAATTCTTGACTGTTTCTTTATGCTGTATAAGAATCACGTTTACCTACATGTACTTCATAAATTGGTCAAAAATAATATTTTTCTTCATCGAATGTCCCTGAATCTTATGTACCATTTCACGTTTAAATCTGTTTTTTCTTGGAAACACTAAAAGGAGACATACAATATTTGATTCTTTTTTAGCAAAAGCGGACTAACCCTCATTAAAAACAAAATAATTTTTCCTATTTCATATGATTAGTAGAGCCTAGTGGAATACACTATTGCTACTAACTCAATTTCGAAAAAATGTGTGTTAATCCGTTTTTGCTCTCAATGCTCAGTGACTCCTCCTGAACCTCTCAACCAAAAATCCAACTGGTACAGAAATCTACAAACTGATCCATCGTTCCTTTTACATGACTCTTCACCCTCTTGATTCTCTTATTTCCTCCCTATGGAACAGGGGGAGGCCTCTCGAGCGAAGCCCGTCCGAAGGAAGGATCCCTGGGAGCCCTGACGTCAGGACGGTACCAGGGAACCATTTCGTGGGGATTCGAAGGTATACGAAGGTATACGAGACCACGAGAGCATTCTCTCTGGAGGGCCAACAACCGAGCTGCAAGTAGCGCGATCGCGTTATGTTGCAGACTGGAACTCCCGTTAACCGTGTGTGTCGGTACGTACGGGGACCCCTGCACCTCTCGCCCACCCCTCCCCCCAGGACCCACCCCCTTGTTCAACGCCGCCTCAGCCAACTCCCCCCCACTACCCCCCTTTACAGCGTTCAACCCTTCCTTATTGCAAGTTCTACCGTTCGTGCATTAAACTATGGAGTTGGCCAGGCATCGACCCAGCCCGACCACCTACCATCTGGATACGCGGCCCCCGCGCATATACGCTATGTACATTTCTAATCAAGCGATATTGTAACTGCGGTCTAACCTCCAAACACCACGGCCTCCAGCAGCACCTTCCAACCTCGCCGTTTCCTCCGACGTCCCGCGACCGCCGACGTCGTTGCTCTCCCCTACAAACCCCCGCGCCCCGACCGCTCATCTTGTTACCTATCGCGACCACCCTGCTCCCCTTGGCACCCGCCGGACCTGCCTCTGCACCCTCCACGAGCCAATCCGCGAAACTGCCAACATCTCGAGACGACTCGGGGGGATCGGTATAGCGTGGTTGAGGAAGATTCGCTTTTTGAAGGGATGATGGGTATTTAGGGTGCAGAGAAGGGGAGGTATATGGGTGGCAGGGGCGGGTGGCTTGGTGAGATTGTAGGGGAAAATAGACGAGCGACGTGGAATAAAGTTTTTTCGCGAGCAACTTTGGTTTTGAGGCAAGGGAGGTTGAAGGGGTGAGGTAGATACGCGGGATGTTGATCAGTGCTGGATTAAGTAATAAATGAATAATAGGTTTTAGGGAATCAGGAGAAAGAGGGGCACCATAGGAATTTTCTGAATTTTAGAATCTGTCTTTTGTTGGAAAGACTTTGTAGACAAATTATAAGAAATGCATAAGAAATCGTAGATTGCGTTGAAGTGATCACCCTGTATAAGGGGTGGGGTTACGAATGATTGATATTCCTGATCGAATTTATTGTAGTTGGTAATCGAAGATGTATGATAAAGTGGGTTGTTAGTTATTAATTTAGGAATTGTTGGAAATATTGATCATTGTATCACAAACGGGGAAGATGATTTTTTAGTGAGAAATGATTTCATCAATCCTAAATAGACGAAAGAGTCTCTCGACCTTCATTCAAATTCCCATTCTATATAAAAATTACAAAATATGAAAGATATTCTAATTTTGTAAAAAACGGCCGAAAAATACAACTATTCATAACAGTCACTATAATATAATAATTACAGATGAATTGTTTGAATTATCTTAATATTTTAACAGCTACTCGAACATATTAAAAGATATGTAACGACTTAGATTTCCCTCGTAAAAGAATAAACGCAAAAATCATTCGAATTCCAGAAGTAAACAATAAACAATTACACAACAATGGTGTTCCTTCTGTTAATGAAGAAATTCCGGAAATGTTTTCCATTTCGGGTTCTTCAAGTCAAACAACGTATATCGACAAAACGGAATTGCGGTTTGTGTCTTCGACCAATCCCCCTCTGTGCGCGAATTTCTCGGAAAATCAACGGACTCTGTTACTACCATTCCTAACCCATGCAAATATGGCTGCTACTACGTCGTGACTGCAATCGACTCGAAATGGAATTCGTGTGCAATCGTAGTTGAAGTTATGCAATCACGAAGACCGCCATAATCGTGGAATAAGACATTTAATGAAAAGCTAAGTGCACAGACCGCCAGGCAATTCGTAGCGAAATCGAAATTAATTTTAAAATGAAATCCAAGGCGCACGGTACATTCAATTATACCGGGACGTGTTTTTACCCTTTCGGGGTGGGACGAAAATTCACCCGGAAATAATGCTTCCATTTAATACTCATCTAATGAAACAGTTTAGAGGACAATTTAGTATTATATTTACGAGCACCAATAATTGCATTCGTTTCGCCACCAATCTTTACGATATTTTGAAAAATATTCTAATTATTTAATTTGGCGTGATGAGTAACGCGCGAAAGTTAAAGTTCTTTTCGTTGCCATTAGATATGCATGGAGAAGAGGAATCTGTTTCAATAACATTTCCACAGAATTACTCGCCCGTAGGGAAAATTCCATTGAATATGAGGGTCCATTTTGCGCGAAGTTATTTGACGCTCGATTAATGATACGAACGTTACGGCACACACCCGCCCTAAACCCATGTTTCAACCCTTACACGCCTAAGCACCGTCGTGGTATTATGCGATTTCGCGAACGATAGATCCGCATAATCCGTAAAGGATCGTGACCGAGAGAGACGAAGGGTAGAGGTGAAAAGTTGAGAAAGACGACGCAACCCCTACGCTTTGCGATTTAATCGTTTAATCGTGAAACATACAGCAACACTCCGCGTGAAGCGTTCAATCGTCTTTTACGCCATGCATAACAATTAAAATTCAAATGAAAACTCATTCATCCAAATAATACGCGTCCCATCTAGAAACTTCACTAATACATTCATTGCAGAATAATTAAACTGAATTATATGACTTACAAAATCTTAAAACTCAAATATTTAAATTAGGAAGGCGTTAGCACGTTCGATAATAAATTACTGAAATTCGCGATGAATAACTTTTTACACATGCGTAGAGCTCCTTCGAAATATCGAGCTCTGCAGAACAGGTCCAGGGAAGAAAAGAGATCAGCAGATCAGTCCGCAGCGTAATTGATTCCACGAAAACCTGTTCTGTAGAAAAGCTGCTCTGGACCGCGCAGTTTTCTCACGGTGTCTGACCACTGGTCATCTCAGGAGATGCGCGAGAAACGCGCAGTACCCATCCACCCTTCCGAAGTCACCATCGGGAGAGTAAACTGGTTGGACCTGGTTTAGCTATGATTTTTATTCGAGCAACAAAAACCATACTATTCTCTGTCACTTTTCAACTTTTTATACAATATCCAATTAGCCTACAGAAATTAAAATAAATGTCTAATAGCACAAAACGCAGCAATACTTATCTCAAAGAATTCTGCTCAATATTAATATTTATTATACTCGCACTCACACACTCCACCAATTAAGGGGCGATTCTCGTTGACAAAGAGGTTGACAAGATTCCACAATAATTAATAAGGAGCATCGACATAAAAAATATTTTCTGTAAATTTAAAGATGCCTCTTTATATCCCAAAAAAGTTTAATCCAATATTAGCAATAGTTTTTTAAACAAAAATGATTAAATATCAGTTACTTTTGGGGCTGTTAGACAAGAATCACCCCTTAAATTCCAGCTAAAGAAACCGCGAAGCCCCAGAAGAACGTTCGCCAACCGAAATTCAACCCCTAACACCGTCAATCTAGCAACCGTTCGACTACGTGACCAGCTGAACGAGTTGCATGGCTATCTGGCTATTCATAGCCGATTAAAAAACGCGCAATTCGCCTTATAAATTCGAGAAGGGAGCATCGATGCTCTCTTGGACAGCACGAAGATGAGAGAGAGAACCTGTTCCTCCGACCGCTTGGGGTGACTCGTCGCTGGACCACCCCGGGTTCTCACGGTGCCGTGGACCAATGGTCAGCCTCCGCGATGTCGAAAACGAAAGAGGAACAAGACCGGCGCAGAGTGGGGTATGCTTAGGAATTGAAGAAGAAATTTCCGCTCCTTAATTGCGCGCATTACCGGTGGGAACCAGTTTCGCGTATTTCAAGAGAGGAAAATCTGGGTCTGTCGGTCAGTATCGGGGATGCTGCGGTCCACGCAGCATCCCTTCTGCTCGTAAAGCAATGTTTCATCAACGAAGCCATTGCTGACAGTTCTTGACCGTCGTGCGCGCCGCGGCATACATCTCCTCGACTCATCAAAAATTTCATCGCGCCTGGGAAACGTCAAAGAAGATCTCGGTATCGGTAGGAGCAGTCCTCTGCGTCGTGGCACGTAGAGATCGATGTCTCTGCGCGCTTCACCCCTCGACGAACTACTCTGGCTTCGATCATCGTCTACGCATCCTTATGGTTCAATTGGTGGGTACATTTTATTATTTTCTACAATTATTTTATCGGGGAAGTGGTAATGGGACAATTGTTACGTGGTTATCAAATGGGGGTTGTAAATAGAAATTAGCGAGGCAGGGAAACTTGCAACGTTGATCCGCAAATTGCCCAGGGAATCTCCATTGAAACGAAATATCGGACTTTACATCGAAACATTATATTCTGGGGCGTAGTAAAGGCTCTTCGGAGTAATGTCCGGCGCAAAGCAATATCGCGTTACATCGAGTAGCGTGTTCGATGCTTGCGGCCTGGCCAGTTTAAGGATAGAATTATTGATCTAATACTCTGAGGAAGCTAAGCCGAGTGTCTACGCTGTCCGTGAGCGTGTCTTATAGTTCCCATACCACCGTTCACCCCCGACCGAGCTCAAAGCCTCGAGTTTCGCAGCCCCCAAAAGGAACCCCATAATTAATCGCGTCCCAGGCGAAACACCCTCGAATAGAGGCAGTCTGTCACTATACCTAAATGGATTCTCTATAGAGTTACCGGAGATACGTACAAAATCATGTATCTGGAACGGTTATCAGTTTCTTTCCCTTGGAATTTGGCGGATACGTTGTTTCGCTTAACGCTTCATACGCTCTTCTGCGTAAGGGTGTGACAGGCTTTCTACATAGTTGCTCTTTTAGTTCTAATTAGTAGGGAAGAGGCAGCAATGTGAGATATGAAGGAAAATGTACTATTTGTTTATATACCTAGAGATATGTTTGCTCTTCACTTTCAGAACAGAGATCAAAAAGTGGTTCTCTGAATTTCTCACTTTTGTCCTTATTTTAAGAAATAACGTGCTGAACTCTCACTCCCTTCTTTTCTAATCAAAATCTAGAACACCATTTGCGAATTAATACGAATGTTATACACAACATTTACGCGCAAATAAACTCCAAACAGACAAATTAATACAGCAAATTTCCAGGAAGAATTCCTGAAAACTACCCCTGCAATCAATCTTCAAATCTTACCATGAAATCAAAAAATTTAACTATGTCACTTCAATAATCTTTCAAACCTTCCCCCAGATAATAGGCACCCCACCAGAGATAGGCAAAAAATTGATTTAAATAAAAATATCGAATAACAAATAAAAGTGAAAAAAATTATTCTTCAACATTTATTTGACCCCTTATTTAAATAATGTTTTATTCAGTTAATGCCCAACTCTGCCTTCTACCAGTGCCCTTAAGACAACAGTTTCATCCCTCAAACTTTGCTCGTCCCACATCCTCCCGGTCTTGCATCCCCCTGAAACTTTCGATACACAGAGAAATAAGTAATTCGCACGTGCTGGCCAAACAACCCCCAAAAGAATCGCGTATCCAGAAGTTTCGAGAGAAGTCGTCGATCGGTGGCAATTAAGGGGATACGAGGAAGCACGGGGGTGGGTGAGGAGGGTGGGAGGAGGTGGCGAGCATCGACAAACACGGACAAATTAGATACATACGCGGAGTTGCTGTAGGGGGGTTCAACCTTAGACGAAGTGTTAGGTCGGCGAAGCCAGGTTGGAAACTACGTGCGGCCGGTGATTACGTCGATCGTCGAAAGAACAAACTCCGGATTGGATTAAGCACACGGCTGCACCGGCACCTTCCCCATTTACCGGCCGTGGCCGGCGCCGCCGCCACGGTTTACCATAAAGTTTACAACTTCTGTCAAGCTCCGCGCCCGCTGTAACCGTACTAGAATGACGACAGACCGACCCCTTTGGTCGTCGGTGTCCCTCTACGATCCGCACACTTGTGTCCACCCACACTGCAACTCCTGACGCGCACGTACACGCATGCACGATCCGTCCAGGAACAAGTGCACCGAGAGAATTAACGACTCTGATCATTGCCCCACCGAAAACATCGCGATCCGACCGAATCACGGGGGGCAGGTTGTGTTCCCTCAATCGAACGGTGGACGACAATTTGTGCGGTCCCAGATCGATGAGGTTCGAGATTTAAATCGCGAGAAGAGCTCGAGGAAAAGCGAGTTATGAACATCGGAATGTTTTCCGCTAGATTTTGGAAGATAGGGGATGGCTGTGTGAAGGAGCTGAGGAAAGGGGTTGTAGAATTTGGGGATATTTTGTCAGTGAGGAAGTAAAAGTATGTAACAGGGAAAGTGGGAATCTTTCAGGTAGGAAGGTGAGGAATTTTCTCTTCTGTGTTTGTTAGATTTGACGTGTAAGGAGATTAATGGTATTGAGTGAAAAATATGTCTGTGGGGAGAAAGAAATATTGCAGAACTGTTTAGATTTTTAGAAGATTCGAATCGCAAAAAGTTGCTACGTTTTTATCCTAAAGAGAAGTGTACTCGTTAAAGTTAATATGTGCTGGTGATTATGAAAGTGGAGTCACTAAAAAAATGAAATTTCATGTATTTTATGTTATGTTTATATATATTTTAACATTATAAAAGAATTGTTGCAACGTAGCCGCGAAGTAAGCGATGTCATGATAGTGTTGATTGATATGTATAGTACACTTTCATAATGAGCCGCGTCAGTCTCACGTTCATTTCGCTAGTGGTGTAAGTCATTTGTTCCCTGTAAGTAATTATCTATTAACCTTAGACGTGGGGTGGGAAAAGAAAAAAGAGAGAAAACACGAAATACATTTAACTATGCAGAAAATATGAGAAAAATTATGAGAAATAGTGGTAAAGAATACATTACCAAAAATTGTAAAAATATTACTGGCAAAGTGTTTGGAAAAGAAAATTTGCTTCGATTCGAAAAAATGTTGGAACTTATTAAATTATGGAGATCGAGAAACTACGTTTGAACATTTTCGAAATTTGAGAAACATTGAAAGGTTTAAGAAACACATTTTCGTACAAGTTATTCATAAAATTTTACAAAGATAGATAACTGTGACATTAAAAGAGCATATATATTGAGAAACATTTTCTTCAATAACAGAAAAATATTTTTTAACACGCCCAAACGCAACGGTCCAAACATCTCGAAAGAAAAAATCCATGACTTACACCAACATCATAATCACCGGCACATATCTGCGCAACTATTTGGCGCGCAGTATGAAGGATCAGCCTCGCTAAGCGCGCACAAAGGCCAGCGAAACTTCCGCAGCTTGCATGATGGCGCAGCCGAGGCCTCTGGGGTAGACACAATGAAACGCAGCATCCCCCGGCCAGCTATGCTCCGGGGGAGTCTTTCCAACGAGGGTTGCCACCCTTTCCTTAACTCGCAACTAAGATGGCAGTCGGCTGGGTCGGCCATTTGGTTCGTCCGTCCCTCCGGCACTTCTTGCGCCGATATACACGAAGCCACGGTTGGATTACGAGGGTGGCGGCGTTATGGGTGCGCATGGGGGACGCGAGAAACGTACAGCCATCGTCTCCGTGTAACACTCGGGCCCGGATAATTTTCTCAATTTCGCAGTGTCTCCCGCGGGGTCAGCCGTTAAGGGCTCTAAGTGAGATTCCAGGGGTTGGGGGAAGCTTTCGGCGAAAGGGCTGGTAAGGGTTAGACCGTAAGATAGTTTGATAGGCTTGGTTGCCAGGAGACCTCTAAGGCCCTAGACCCGACTGCCTAATGCCGAGAAAGGCTACCACGAATACATATGTACTTCGGGCTTATAAGTGATCCCGGCTATGTATCTACTCCTATAGCGCGGCCTATCTATCGGGCAGAGCCGGCAAGCAGCAAATATCGATGCAAATTAAATGATGTTCCCGCCCCCAGAGATGTTAGGCTCTAAGGATTCCTCGATAGACTGTTAATGTTTGAGGGAGCTCTGTCCCCCGGTAGCCTTGACGCCGGAATAATGCGCGATTCTGCGCTGGCAAGAATAAAGCCGCGGTATCGCTCGCCATATACCGAACAAGTTAGAGGGAGGCAAGTTTAAAGAAGGCTGCTGGAATATAAAAGTGTCAGCGGGCAGAGCGAAGGAACAGTTCACGACGGGGCAGCAGATACATCAAACGTTCGATCGCGGAGCTAGAACAATTCGTTGGGAACTTGTTGAACTTTCTTCCTCGTGTTTCGTACAGTGTTGAAGTCGAGCACACTGAGCGTGAATGGAACAGGTGAGACGATCTCGTAGCGATAAGTACACTTTCGCAAAAAAATTAAGAAGACAGGGTAAGGGACCCTGCAGTGGCTATTTGTAATTCTCGACGGAATTGACTGAGTAGAAATGAGAGGATCGATGAAGAAATTGTCAAGTTCCCATCAACGTGGAACCAGCCAGCCTGCATCGCCTGCATCGCCGGCCACGGAGACTCTCGCATGAGCGATTTTAGCGAGCCGGCATTAATATTGCATAATGTACCGACATGTATACGTGGCGGACAACGAGTATAAGGCTACAGATACCTACTCTCGTGGCCAATGGCTGAACGTGGTAGCCCTGTACAGAACAGTTTTACCGATAAGACCCGCCGTGTTTAACAGCCGCCGGCTAAAGCACCGCCGCCCCCTCTCCCCCGCGCTCTCTTAACCACCGCGCTCATTCACCATAGCACGTAGACTGGGTGTTACATTCTGTACACGCACAGACCCACCAAGGGAGATTCCGTAAAACTACTCCCCAACGCGGCGGTGACGTCAGAAACCAACGACACTGCTGCGGTTTCGGTGGTAAAAGTACGCCCGCACGTTCCGACACGCGAGATTTCTCGAGATTTCGTGTTTCTTTTTTTTGGGGGGGTGAGGGCTGAAAAGAGTATACCCCTGTGACGTGGTCTAGAAACTTCTGCTGGGAGGGTGAAAATACAAATCCCCGGTGATCCGTTGCATGCGGAAAGCGAGTTGAGATTCTTTGCTATCCACAGAGGGAGGAGCAAAATTGTTTGCGATATTTTGTAGGAAACTAGCGACAGATTATAAACGAAAGTTTTGCAGGAAGAGTAATAAATTTAGAGATAAGGGTGGGAATAGAAGAAGCACGGAAAAGGAGACGAACCGATAGTGATCGCGGTAGGACAAAATAATTTACGAATTAACCCCGAACGCGGGACTAATAATCCCCTAAACGCACGAGCCGTGCGCGTGAACGCGAATCGGATTAAAACGAATTCCACGAACGTACCACGAGGAATCCTGTTGAAGCGCACCGTAAATTACGTCGACGGGGGTAAAAACGAGACGTTCAAGGTTACGCGAGTGTGGGCGGCGGAGGGGGTGGAAGAAAAAGGAAAGCTCGAAAGCGGATTTTCTTCGGGTCCAGGGGGATCCACGTAGCCCGGCTTCTGGAGCGCAAGAAACGACCTTAGACCCGGATCAATAGAAGAAGGGGGGTTGATGCTCTCCTAGAAGAGAGGGGCGGGTATAAGGGGTGAAGGAGCGGCGAGGGTGGTGGCAGCAGCCAAGAGGGTACTGGCGGCAAGAGGTGTGGAAGGGGGTGAAGTGGAAAAATCTTAGGTTTCCCGCACGGTGGCAGAGGGAGACTGCACGGGGATCGAGGTGGGGGTAACCTTAGACAAGAGGCGTGGTCTGTTCCTATTCTCACCCCCGGGGTTTCCACGGAGAAGCGACCCTTATAGCCGACGGTGGAGGCCATGGACGTCGACTAGAACGAGCACGAGAACAGATGCGGAGGTGGTGGAAGATAACTAAGTAATATCCTTAAAAATTCCCGTTCTTCGTCCCTTTTACACGGTATCCATTCCGCTGCGCCCTCGGGACTAGTCCTCTTCTTTCCTCGTGACGGCTCTTCGCTCACCCCCTCGGCCCCTTCGCCCCTCTGTACGCCCGCGGAACGGTCGCCTCGCACCAAGAAAACGCGTTACACGACGGATATTCTGCACCGTGAACCAAAAGCAGTACGTGTCCACGGCAGCGTCGAACGAGAGTCTCGCCGCGGAGCTTTTTTATCGGCTAACCGGTAGACGAAGCCCGAAGAGTAAAACGAACCCGTGGCAGCCGTGCTTTTTTACGGCGCATGCGGGTGTCCCGGCAGGGACGAGGTGGGGGCCGAAAGAGAATCGAACCGACCGTTTGTTTTCCGCGCCTCCACCAGCGGCCTGCTTTCAACGCTCAATGAAACTCGGAGGGTGGAAGCTGCTGGCGGACGCGGGATCGAAATTATCGATTCGATCAAAGATCATTCAGAGAATTAAATGACTCTCGGCGTGACGTGAAACTGGAGGATGTGGGAATAGACTGGATAAGAACTGGTGGGGAAAAATTCAAATCAGGTTGACGCCATCGATCAGAGTTTTAAATAAAATTTTGAATTGCCTGGATGAAAGAAGCTGATGGATTGCGGGATATTTAACAAGCTCGATCTAAAATAAACCTCCAGTGATAGGTATCTTAGTAAATAAGTAATGCAAGGATGTTCGAAGAAATATCGATCTATGGTGGAGGATGATTCCTCAGTAGTATAAACTACGTTTCAGCAAACGAGTCTCGATTTCTTCTCTTCCAGCTGTGACAAGCAGGGCTTGAAAAGGTCGCGAAATAACTGTTTGAAACTGTTATATAAAGGTTCTCACTGAAAGAGTTATGAAGAAAAGTATAAGTTAAGGTTCCTATACATATGTAGCTCTATAACTTTTATTTTTTAGGTTCTATAAAAGTTCCAAAGCGGTTATAGAACCGATTTAATAACTTTTATTTTTTAGGTTCTATATAAGTTCCAAAACGGTTATAGAACCGATTCTTGTAACGATTGTACAGAATTTTATAGAAAATGAACGAACACTTCATATTACGAAAGAATGGTATACGTATGTACAAATGTGTACATAATATATATTTACTTACTTATTTATAATAATTTTTAAACAATTTGGATATACACAGTAGTCTATAGTTGTAATATGTTGTAATTTCATTTTCTATAAAATTCTGTACAATCGTTACAAGAATCGGTTCTATAACCGTTTTGGAACTTATATAGAACCTAAAAAATAAAAGTTATTAAATCGGTTCTATAACCGCTTTGGAACTTTTATAGAACCTAAAAAATAAAAGTTATAGAGCTACATATGTATAGGAACCTTAACTTATACTTTTATAGTCTGATATTTAGGTTCTTTTTAACGGTTATTCCGAATAAAGGTTCTTCATAACTCTTTCATGAACCTAAATCTTTATAATAACGGTTTCAAGCCCTGGTGACAAGTGTCGCACGATTAATTCGCTACATTCGTCAAACAGAAAGGAATGAAAGTAAGGGTTCAGGTTGCTTCACTAACAAGTGAATCTTCATAAACAATGAAATAAAAAAGGTAACTTCCATTCGCGGTAGAAAAGAGCTCCTCGACAGAGTAAGATCCAGGCTGAAGATTTCTGGAAATAGCCCTGTACCCTCCAATGAATATATCGTTTGAAAATACTAACTTAGGTAGCTTCACCAATAAAACATTTCTCCCGAGTCAGAATACTGATACCTACTTACTAAACAAGAAAAATATCCAATGCTTTCCTTTCAAAAAGTCTCGGAAACTCAATCCACTTTTCTACCGGACATCGCCTGTAAAACTACTATACCATAGTCTTCCCATCAAGCACCGCACAATTTCAAACCACCCCGACCGTGGAAAGGCGCGTGAAACGTTGATTACCGTCCACGGTCGCGCTGAATGCGAAAAACTCCCCGTATGAAACAGGCTCGCCCGGCTCTTCCCCTATGGAAAGTTTGCCGCGTCGCGTCGGTGGTAATCAGCGCGCTTATCGACATGTAAATCGTACGAGTCGTGACACGGGCTTCTGGTGGTGCGTGGCGTTGCACACGGCGGAGTCGCGAGGGCGGCCAACGGTAGGCATTTACACGTGCAAATGTGGCAGTACGAAACGTTCATACATTTCGGTTACATTACCGTAGACATCATCGGATGTGTTGACGGGAAATACGAGCATAACTCAACCGAGGCTACCTGCCGGGATTTCGCGAAAACCACCCTCCCTGTCCCCTGCGCCACCCCGCCATTTCTCTCCGTCGTTCTCCCACGGGCGCGCCACGCAATTTTCTCTCCTCGTCTGTCCCCCTCGTACACCCCCTCGCAATATGCCCGCGCGAGCCCACACTTCTATTTATCTCTGTCTATTTCATTCTCTCCCGGACCCCTCCCCCACACCTCGCCCCCAATTCTACATCTACCAAACCCCGCCCGCACCCCTCTTTCACCGTCGTGCCGAACCCCTTCAGTTCCTCATAGCGTTTCCACCTCCGCGCTGTCTTCCTCGCCCTGTCTCTCTCCCTAACGTTGCACTGACTGATGACGTCATTTCCTACGAAGCATTATACATCTCGCAGCATATTTCCGTCGGGCGATTAAGATTCGCCTGACATTCTGGCCGGGAAACGAGGTTTTCGGGATGCACGGGCGACCTGCAACCTCGAAGAGCATCGATGGCTACAGGGAGAGAAGAAATTGATTTTGGTGGAGATGATGCTTGAAAGTATTTTTTGAAGAGCTCGGTCTTTTGTTTGTACTTTCTGTCTTTGTTCACGAGTGCGATGTTTGAGGATAGCTAATTTTAGTGCTGTGTTTAAACGTAGGTTCAAGAGTTTCTTATGGTTTGTTCGATTGTGGAAGTTGGGCGGTGCTTGGGGATTCTTGGAAAGCATGTGACATCGGTTTGGAAGTAGTTAAGGTCAATATCAAGAACCACGTAAACTCACGATCAGGCAATTTGCAGTTTGGTCGGGGAATGTGATGCTTTTACTGTTATGGCTACGTAAAAGGCGAATTACCCTCGAATTACCATACCCCTCCCCTTGATACACCGACACTCTCTCGTGTGTATACGAAATCGCGTTCGTCTGGCAATGTTTGTTTTAAGGCGACAGTTGGAGAGAATGTACACCGAAGGATCCGAAAAGTCTCTCCGATTCTCATTCTGGAAATGCTTCGAATCGCGAGTAATTTATCTTCTTTATTTGAAAGGAAAAATCGGAAGTTTTCAAGGGTAAACTCGCTTCAATTAAAAAAATACGTATGACATTCGTGTGTGTGCAGAGTTCATTTGCATTTCTACTTATTGTTAGTGCCCTGTAGTCCTCAAACGAAACAGAGCTTCTTTGAAGCTATTTACTTACTAAACGACCGTTAATAGATTACATTCTGCACGATTTGGATTACATGGAAGTGGAATAATATCTCCTTGTCTTATGAAAAAGAAGGAGCTACTCATTCGAAAACAAGAAACACTTCCACCGATACACAACAGAAATGAAAAAATTGCAACTATAAATCGAACCTACATACCCGATAAATCACCAAGATTATTTAGCGGCTTGTACCCTCAATGGTACCCACTACACGCCACTTGAGTGGGTCTCGAGTTAGTCGTTATTTCTCGAAGAGGCACTGTACCAAATCGCATACCACTCGCATGCATCCGCCATCAAACGAAACGGGAGCAAGCAAACAGGAAAGAGTGTTAGTCGGTACCGGGTCAACAAGTAAGTATCGGCAAAAGGAACCCGTCTCGTCGGTCCGCAGCTCGCAAAAAGCTGTCGCCGTTGGTTCAGGGACTTATCAGCGCGTAATTAACGACGAAGCAAAGTCGTGTCGCGGCCGGCCAAAAAGCCCCACACGCGGATACAATCCCGTAAATTTCGCGGCCTGGCCAGCCCCCTGTCCGATGGGGGAGCAAGAAAATCCCTTGTTCGCTGTTTTGCGCGCGTCCACGACGCGACGTGTTTGCCGGAATCAATTGTTGTTCCGAGGGTTTGTTTGCGGCCGTACCGCGCCTCCCAATGAGCCAACGCGGAAATATTACCGCGGCAACGCGAGAAATTACACAATCAGCGTAGTTGTAACGTGGACCGTGTTACATTGGAGCGCGTGCAACGATCGCCGCATCCACCGCCCTCGGGGATGACCCCGAAAACGCGTCACGCTCGGTGGGTCATACGCGCGAAAATTAAAAATCGGTATATGGGCCTGCATTCTCGATTTTGTCTAATTTGCAGGGGTGGGACGGAATTGGGTTGTAAACGATACGATTTCGTCTGGAGAGAGAGAGAAATAAGATAAGGGATAAGATTCCGACTCGTAATGCTGCTGGTAATTATGGAAGTGGTCTGTCAAAAATTGAAAAATTTAGATCAATACAACATGAAATAAACAATACACTTGATTTTTTCCATTTTTCACTTACAAGGCACTGAAGTGTCCGCCTCCGATTACGATGACACTTTGAACGATTGTTAAGGAGGCAGAAACAAGAGACACGTATTTATTTTTATTGGCTGAGACGCAACTTTAAAGGGTTCACCCCTCAAAATTGTGATCCTGAAGTACCTACTATCTCGAAAACCAGAGGAGATACATGAAAACTTCAAATTGGAAAGTTTTGTGGTTTTTTATATACAATAGCACGGTGCCAACAAGGTGTCCAAGGTAGACTTTGTTTCTAACAAAATTTTTTCAACTTTGTTTTAAAACTGATCCAAATTTACATAATAGCAAAAAATGCCGAGGAATTTATTCCAAATCCATTGGTATGAATATTTATTAAATTCCCTCCTATAGTTCTGCAGATTTCTATTATTTATATCACAATTATGCAAGATGGTTCATTGGGGATACTACATTTTTGGGGACACTTTTCTTCGGAGCAGTTGACGTTGGGATGTTTCTTTGAATGGAGGTGTTGAAGGGTTTAGATGTGAATTAATTAGGTTATGAGAAGGGTGGGTAGATGTTTTTTAGTATTGAGTTATTTCGCTTTTGATGTGTTTAGACTTTAAAGTACATATATATGGTTATTAAGGAATAATATACTTGTTGTTATTCTCGAATTATTGCTGCAAGTGTTTATAGAGTCGTAGGCAGAAGATTTGGACACTGCTCCATTTGAATAAACGCTAATAATCTTAATTACTCTGAAGATAAGTAACTTAGAAAAACATTTGAAGTCTATGTTGGACATTTTTTTCACGTCATGTTAAAGCAAGTAGTCACGAGTCGTATTTCTGATGAACCACTCTGTATTTTTTATGTGAAATGTAGTTATCACAATTCTTACAAATCATTGTATCCTCAACTAACATAATATATAACTTGATCGGGGAAATAATACAAGTTGCTATTTTTGCAAATAAGAAGCAATCACATCTAACGGCTCTGGAGGAATCCAGTTCCATTATTTGTAATAATAACATTCCCTATTGAAATGTACACTATCAAGCCAACATCTACTAGGGACTGCAAAACAGCCCATGATTGTAATTCATAATATGCAATATGTACGTTCTGGGATTCATGTTAATGGAAATCTGTACGCGAGCAATCAATTAATAATTTCCGAATAAGCTCTGAATAGATTTCACGTTTTATAGTTTCGACATACTACACAACCAGAAAATATGGGCCCCTTTTGAAAGAATTAAGTTGTCAAGTAACATAATAACACAATTAAATCGACGCTACATAATTATCAGCGACACTCTGTTTAAGCCTCTCAATTTCGTATCGATATTTAGATTGTAATTAATAAGTGTTCGAATTTAGAAATGTATTCAGTCACAATGTAATCCCAAGACGAGCCTGACATCCAGGAATTCATTTACGCGGTGAAGCCATCAGAGGAATCAGAAACAATAATCACACAGTGGTCCCGGATGAAAGCTTAATTAATGGAATGACTAGCCCGTGCAATTTTCTCTGTACTTTGAGAGGGGTGGGTGTAATTAATTCGTGCACTTATTCCTGTACAATAATTTGAAGGAATTTCAATTATTCCTTGACGCAATAATGATACCAACAAAGTACTATTTGTTTAATAACAATTTTTTTAGAAAATAACGCAAATAATAGCTACATTGAACTGTATCTTTCCCAATAATCTCAGGAAAATCCTAAAACTGTCTAAACGCCTTAATAAAATTAACGTGGGGACTAATTATCAATTAAACAGCATCTGAAACAACCTGTTAAAATTGTTTAATTCACCAGTATCCACTGCAACACAGATATCTTCTGATTCACAGACTTCATTGCCCAATTAACATATACATAAGTTATCCGTAGAATGAAATAGACAATGTTAACTGCTTTCAGACGATCACGTATAGAAACCAAAAAAAATATTACGCTTGTTACTTTTTTAGAAACATTCCAAACAAAGGCATACCTAAAAGGATCTCCAAACATTCAACTTTATTTTAATCTTTAATGTCGAAACAGAATCCTCTTTCAAAGTTACATTTACCAATTCTACCTGCAAAACTCTCAAGCCGCGAAGATTCAAAGAACGTCGTTGAATCTCCACTTTATCTTCGCACCGGTCGCCAGAAACCGTGCAAGACGAGGCACTGCCGCCGTGTTTCCCCGTATCTCGTGCCACTAACTCGTTTCATAAACAATGCAAAACCAGAATCCTCGAGGACCAAGCGCAAAAACTAGAAATCGACGGTGCTACGATGCCCTGCATCCGAAAATCCCACGGGACACCGTCTGCGAGTGGAATCCCTGGACCGCAGAATCCGGATTTCGAAGAGGGTAACTTCTCTTAGCGAGAGGGGAAGAATTTCAGAGGGGCCGAAGGTCGTGGGACGGATTCCTTCCTCGGAAACTGGTCCGAAATTTCTTGAAACTCATCCCCGCGCTCATGAAAGAATAAAACGAACCCCGATCGCAATTCTTTGCACGACAGACTCAACAAAATAATTCGTTCGATCGGTGTGGAAGGTGACGTTACGTTCGCGCGAACGCTCGTCGAATTACCGTTTCGCCCGTTTCATTTTCGACGCCCATTAATGCGAATGTTTATACTAATACAGTCCACGGCGGTGCGGCGCGAATAAAAGCGGCGCTTAATTACATTCCATAATTCAAATTTTCATTCTATAATTAACTCCGACTGGCGCACCGAACGGGCGGCAGTTATACACAATTTCGCCGGCGATCTTCTGACCTCGCCAATTTGAAATTTAAGCAAAGCGTCCCGGGCATATTCGTTAATCGTGTTTTCGCCCTCCCCCTCCCTCCCCCCGCCCTCTTCTACCCCTCGTTCACATCATTCCTTTCATGCGTTCCCAGTCTCGACACGGACAGTAACATACGAGTTTCAACAGAATCCAATTAATGCCTGACACCTTCCTGGATATGTCTTTCAACCATTTTGAATTTTAAGCGACATAATACGCCGCCAGACAAGTTCTGTCAGCCTCTCGAACTGGCCCTTGTTCCGCCCCCACACCCTGACCGCCCCCTGAACGGAAAACTGAATATCGTTTCGTGCCGGTAATGAAATTATCACCCGCGCGTCGAATTCCTCCGTGGCACCCCTTCCGAAGGGTTTCAGACGTAAGGCGATGCGAGCAAAGTGAGAAAGGCGGAGGACGCGACGCTGCTTATAGAAATTTCCTTTGTGGGAATGAGTTAGCTTTATAGAGCGTTTCAGAGATCAGCTGGGCGGGAATAAAGTCTCCGTCATTTAATTGTCCCTGGAACATTCTTTATTTCCATTCATGAACTCTGTTGGCTAATTAAATCTGACTCTGAGATACTGACAAGTAATTATTTAATCGAGGTGGTGGGGGTAACTTGAAAAGTATGAATTTTTCGATAATTATTTTTATGCAGTTTTGTAGATATAAGTAAAAAGAGATGCAACTTTTGTTTCTCAAAAAAGAAAATTCTGCATTGTTTATACTATGGCACCAATAAAAAAATTGCTACTCTACTTGCGCACAATGGTCCCGAAGAAAGATCGTGAAAATGCTCGAGCACACCTGACAAATCTGTGAAAGCTACAATTTCGAAAAACTTCCTTTTTTACGATCACCGAAGCTCTCGAAAATCAGGAGAATCTCTGTCTATTAATCAAGCGCAGGCGAAAGGGAGATGTCGTTCAAAGTGCAAAAAGTAATTCACGCTTCCGCGCGTTATGAATTTAATGCAGCCGGAAGTAGCCCGCCGACGGAGATAGGTGCCATGAGTCGAAGGTGGCCCGATAACAGGCTGATTTTTCATCGCGGCAACGATGCATCATGCAACAGAGAACAATGCCGCAGTTCCTTACCTAATCCTGAAACAATACCTCGACCGAATGGCGTCGACGATTTCGGAAGGTGGAAGGAGGGCCCAGTTCTCGAGGGTGAGAAGCGAGACCCCTTTAGCTGGTCGGATGTAGCGCCGGTCGGGGGTTGGAAGGTGGAGGAACGGCAAGAGGAGACGCGAGAGGGAGAGCGCGAGGGTGGTCACTTGGCGATTAAGAACACGTACTAACCCTGCCTGGTTTTCCACCCCTGCAGCCTAGGATCAATACAACTTAGTTTCCAGTCTCGCCCCCTCCTTGCACCCCCCACCCCCACCCCCTGGCGACCTCTGACGAACCCCTTTGCATCGCCACCACCACCACAGGGCAACGACGTTCTTATGTCGCGGATGAAGCTGCGCTTCTTACGAACCCACAGACCTGCAAAACCCAGCCGCTTAGTTCTGCCGTCTAACGGGTGTCGCGAAGGAAAAGCATGACGAGTCTCAGCCAAGTCGAATTCTTTCGTAAAAGCTCGCAATTTTATTGCACGCTGAAGGAAATTGTCTATGATGAATAAAAATTTAGGGAGAATAGAAAGTTGCGAGGAAGAATGAGCTTCCCCCTCATTTTGACGTGGAAAGATAGAAGATAGCTTGAAAGACCCCATCGCCATTAGATATTAAAATAGAAACGTAGTCACCCCGATGATTGCTTTGGAGAACCGATTACCATTAAGTCAAAGTGGAAACTCTTCGGGTCTTCATAGAAATGTGAGAAGGGAACGAAGAAAACGAATACCATAAGAATGCAGTGGGCAAGGGAGCGCTTGCAACCCCCCGTGCACCTCGCAACGTTCACCATTTATTTACACCCGAGCCACCCAGTATACAGCGGCGCATGAAAGTGTGAGGATCGTAGATGTGTAAGTCTTCTTACGATCAATAGAGGTTAGTCGCGCCCAGTTCCGCGGATGAAGGCACCCACCCCTTTTCTAGGCTCCGTTGGGTGGTGGTGGTGACCCGAGGCGGTCGCCTTCCGGAGGTGGAAAGTCGTTTCTTCGTCTCCTTCGTCTTCTTCTTCTTCTTCTTCTTCGTGTGGCGCGTAAAAGCTCGCAGCGTCGACTCCTGACGGCTGCCTCCTGAACGACCGAGATTTTCCCCCGGTTGGTGGGGCGGGCTGCTTTTCAGCCCTCTTTTCCTCCTTTTCGCCGTAAACACCGCGCTCCCTTCGCTACCTTCTCCCCTCTCCTCGCTAAAACCCAGTATTTCCCGTCTCCCTCTGACCCTTGCTTCGCCTCTGGCGCCGATCTTGCATCCTGTTCCTCCAGTCATCCTCCTCCCTCACCCACCACCCCCTAGCTGCCTATCCCCCTCCAATCCTCCCCCGTGTTCTCCGTTTTACAGAAGTCTGGCTGCGGTTCTCTCTTGCTAACCCTTGCTCTCGCGCCTTCGCCCACGTTCAAACACCGCTCCTCGTCTGGCTTCCGTCCGTTTCTTCCACCCCCGTCCTTTGTTCCCACGCTCGAGTACGTTAGCGCTCACAGTCGCGTCTTCTACCAGCGATTCGTCCTTGTCCTTCGCAGAACTTTTCTTCTGCTCGTCTCACCCTTTCGCAAAATTTGTCCGCCTCTTATTGCCCCATCCGTACCTCTCGAGCGCCTGCAGCGCGTCTTTGTTGGTCTTTGTTGAGCTGTCTTCATCTTTCATCAACAACCACCGCCGCCTGCTTGTCCTCGTCCGGCGCGCTACCTCGGCATCGTTTTGTCTCCCGTGCTCCCCGCTCCTTCCTGCGGTTGCCGCATTCGCGACTTTGTCCCGAGTAATTCTCCTCCTCGTCTTCCCACGCCGCTCTCCGAGCAGCCTGTCTGCGTCTTATCCCCCGCTGGCCCCCCCACCACAGTCACAGGGGCTCTTTCGAGCTTTTCATCCCCCTTTCGCCTGCCTCCTCCCGTTTAGCGGGGCGCAAGCGCTGCTAGTTGCAATTTCTCCGAGTTTCTACTGCAATATACACACAGCAGCATCGGAAACCTCCTCGCGAGAATGAGAAACAATCTCTGGACCTCCCTCGACGTGAGATATGATACGACGGTACTCCGGGTCGGTAGCGTTCGCTGTTTTAGAACGCTCCCCCGAAGAGTGTCGATATCTGTTCCGCGGACACTGCGACCGCCTTGGAGAGGCTTCGAGATTTTATTCGATACCTTGCGACTGTAGAGCTAGCGATTGCTTGCGGTAGCTGGGAGGAATTCGAGTCGTTGAATATAATAGGGTTAGGGGGGTGGAAACTTAAATTACATTTAATATTCTGACAACTGTTAAAATTCTTTTAACAAGAAAGATGATAGATGATAATCAGTAGGACGTGGAGTTTATTGTCCCAACGGTCACTGTAGCATTTCTAATCGAAACATTTTCATACCGATACTCCGCGGGATGCATGGTTTACAAGCGCACGAGCGCTGCAACGGATTTAATAATCGCCGTCGCATAATTTATTTCCATGGCCCCGTGTAATCGCTTTTCCGGGGGATTCGTAATAGCCGTTCGACCAATTTTACATGATAACGATTCAATATTTGCTCGCTGCATATATTTGAAAAGCATAATGCTCCCAAAATAAATACCCAACGAGTATCGTGTACTCTGTACATCTACCTCAGCCACGTATCCCTTCGATACACTACGAGATTATTCAAATCACACGATCCTGAACCCCAGAAAAATCTACGATCGAAAATCTAGATCAGAGATAATTTGATCCCTCGGCAGTACGATCTTCCCCAAGGAAGATCCTTCTTCACCCGGAGGAAGTAACCGTCCCCGCAGGTTGGTGAACAAACACCCGAGAAGTTGCCAAGGCTGCCGATAATCGTCATTCGAAAATTCCGTAGGGCGTAGGTGTGCCTAGACAGCAGCCTCGTTAAGTCAGCCATTTTAGCCGAGTCCCTCGATAGCTTTTCCTAGGGTACCTGGTGCCACCCCTTGGATGAGCTTCAGGCCGGCAGCGTGGCAAGCCAACCCGGCAAAAGCGATTAATTACTTTGAGCAATTTGCTCACCAACTCCACTCAGCTCGTAGACCGACACTATTCTCATTTCTCTGTCCGGGCAGCTACCACCATCTCTGTCCGGCCTGCCCGTCCATCCGTACCTACGTACGTCCGTATCATACGCGTACATACACGCCGCCCACACCCGCTCGGCCCCGGCCACACCGGGGCGATGGTACACGCGAAAGACACAACGACACTCACACCGGCGCAACGCCGCGTAAAGCGGACGGCTACGTGTGTACTGGTCATTCAACGAAGGTACAGAGTGACTTCCTGTAAAGCTATATACATCCAACCGGGCATTCTCGTTCGAGTTGTCGAAGGGGGAGGGAGGCAGGGGAGAGGTTGTAGTCAACATCCACCGAACGTTATTTTCCGCCCGAGTACCGGGTGGCACTTTACTACAGGATCGATCGGTACCACGGCCGACCACTGGTCTTTAGCGATCGCTCGCGCCGAATAGAAAAAGAACACGAGGAGATCCCTTCTCACCTTGCGCCGGCCAGAGTTTTCGCTGTCCCTCCCCCTGGCCGATTGGTGAATCAGCCTTGCGAGGCCGTTTTCACGCGAGACACTTGCGTACCTCGACGGGGTGCTTCGGATTATGATCCCTTGGAAGGGGTTGATTCGAGGATGGAGAATGTGCTCGAGATGACAGCCGTGTTCTAAGTTGGTTAGAAGCTAATTGGGGAGGGTTGGAAGGATATTTTGCGGGGCTTGGGTAGCTTGGTGAGTGTCTTCTTAGATGGAAGTTGATGTGGGTGGACTGCGTGAGGGGTAGCTTCACACGAGGCTAGTGTTTGAGTAATTGATAGAAACGCGGAAGTTTTTGTTTGAAGTTTAAAAGGATCTAGTGTGGGTAGGGAATCTAGAGTTAGTTAACATACTGCGCGAACAGTGTGAAATCTTGCACCCTCGTGTCCACCTCCACACGTGAATATCATTCTGATTTAAAACTTAAATCGGTGTAGATTAAACACATGGAAACTTGAATCATGTATTATTAAAAATGGAGTGAAATTCATGTACTCCACTCTTATTTCTAGAGGTTAATTTATTCTGATCTCCCTGATTACCCATAACATGTCAGCTACTCAAAATGTCACAGGAACTACCAAGAAGAAGAAGTCTAATCTTGACGATTATGAAGTGTAAAAAGAATGCAGAAGAAATCTGAAAAAAAGGCAAAGGGAAGTGACACGAAGCTTGAAAGCTCCTAGCGTATGCTTGGCAACGATACCCACATCGGGGGACTTCCATTCGGTTTTACGAGTCCCTCTATTACAGAATATTATGGATAGTGCGCCCCGATGCACCAGCATAATTATGTTTTTATGCTAATGCTGCTCTCCGCTCCATAATAAAGGATTACCGAACGTTCTGGATATTAACCACACAATTTGATGTAAGCTGACGTGGCTAATATGTTAGCAATAATCGAACCTTAACGTCTTAAGCTCTTCGCTATCAAAAATTCATCGAATCATGTTTATCACAAAGCAACTGAATATATTAAACGTAATTCCAGAGGAAGTGGAATTTTTTTAAATTAAATTTGAGTGCCACACGCAACTCAGAATTTCGAAGATGATATTTTAGAGAGAGAATCTATTTGTACAAAGATAGTATGGAAATGTTATCATTGAAATGGATATGGCGATTAAGAATCAAAATTCGAGATAGCTGTTGAAAACTTGTTTGCAGAACGCTGCGGGATCAGACACGGTGTGCACGTATCCGAGGCAGAAGAAGCGAATTTCCAAACACAGATCCGCAGAGATATGAAAGTAATGAGATTAATTAATAGAATAGACCCCCAGAGTTAATTTAGAAACGTGTGTCAGGGTGACCACGGGGTTACTTATGTACATCCGCGATGCACCGTGTCTATAGAGTGTTCCAGTAATAACTTACGAATAATTAATACAGGTACATTTAAAAATACTCTCTCCATTCACATTCAAAGATATACACCTTCAGTAATTTTCAACATCAAAATTTTCTACACGAGGCTAATAATAAAGTACATAACAATCTCGTTATACATACAGAAAATTCTTTCAAACGATTTAACATCAATAAGAACATCAAAGTCCTTTGATTATATTTAGTAATTAAAAGTAGTTCCCCACGGCAACTAAATACGTTTCTCCAAAGAAACCCTGAGGATAACACGAAACCTTAAACAACGTCTGCCAGTTACTTTTTGTCGCCGCAGAAGCAAAAGCCGACGTGGTCTTATTTACAGCTAAATGTCTTACTTCCCCTACGCCGGTGGTGGCGGCCATCTTGTTACCCCGCCTTACCTTGCAAAACCCCTTTCATATTCCCCTGCAAATGTTAGACTACCACCACCATCACCGCCACCACCGCCGCTAGTCTCGTCTTACCCTCTCTAGAAACCGTGGTCCCCCATACCACTCGCCCCACCCTCCGCAACCACCATGCTGACTTACCCCCTCCAAACAAACGAACGAACGACGATACCACTACCCCCGCACGATTCTTTCCCTTTGAAGGATAAGGAACGTTCCCGAGAAATGCTGAATATCTTCCCAGACGAATGTAATCGTCTCAGAAGGCTTAAAACGTTTGCAAGGATTAAATTATTACGAGGCCAAAAAGGAACGAGAGAGCTCCGCGTTTTATCGTCAACAGCGAAATTAAATAATTACATTAATTCCTCTTTAAATAACGACCCCACGGTACAAGGTGGATGCATATCATCACTGATTTAATTCCTTCGACGCATTAGCAGCGTGTAAATACCGGAGATTTAAATCTCCGTCACTCGAGGCGTAATATAAACTTCTCTTCTTGGATTACGCGATACCCACGTATCGCAAAGTGGATTCTTCTTCTTATTCATCTATCCTCGAGCAAATGCGATCACCGTTGAATTCACCCGCGGCGATGAAATCTCGCGGCTGCTCGCTCTTTCGCCGGTCGATTGCGTCGAGGAATCGAGCAAGTAGAAAGAATCGTCACTGAACAGCCACCGTGCTGCGGCGTGCTCCGCGCGGACTGTATCGGGGATTCTCTCTCGAGTCGCGTCGCGAAGCATTCCATTCGTTTTATGTACTCCTATTGTACCTTTACTTTCTCTGTACCGCTGCTCCACTTCGATCGTTCGCATTATGCAAGTGTCACTTCGATCGCGTGCATCGAGAATTTTTCTTGAATGCGGCAAGCTCTTTGTATTACAATCCTCTATTGTTTTGCGACCTCTTGGGAATCATTTTAACATCTCGTATAAAGATAAGGAGGCCTTAAGACAGTGTATATTCAATCCTATAAATATGGGGAGATATTCATATAAAGTTCAGGATCCTTTTCTACGCTTCGCGAAGAATATTGTCTAAAGTCTCTATCCATCAAGCAACTATTAATTTCACAGGATCAGTTTAATACCCTGTTAGTTTTGCATTAACAGCGCGCAATGTATGTGCATAGATGAGATACATTAACACAGTGCCCGGTGGCATTAGCTAATTAATAATAACCGTACCTACGAGGATCTTAACGGAAAACAAACTCGCTGCATTTGTTTTACTTAAGAGGTCTTTCTAGTGTGACGGCTGAAAATAACTCAATTTTTCGGGAATTAAAAAAAGAAACAAAAATTGCACTTATCCTTTTGCACGTTTGTAGCTTGATTCTATCACATTTTAAGACTTTAAAAAAAAATTGTAAGTAAAAATACCCATTCATAGCGAAATATGTAGGAGCATTATGAAGACAAAATTTCTTAATAAAATGTATAAATTTGTTTTTAGACGCTGCCATTTCTCTGTTTCTTAAAATTTGTATACTATGTGCTTGTTCAGGCGATAGCCACGTTTGGTTACTACAGGTTATCAATCTTTTTGAATTTTAAGTTTGAGATAACTACAATTGCAGATATATTGCATCTGCAAGGATATTATTCTCTCCACGATGCTCCTATTCCGCTATAAATGGATATATTCACTTGCAAATTTTTTTTATAGTCCTAAAAGATGATCAGAATAAAGCTACGAACGTGTAATACCTGTTTCTTTTTTACTTCCCGAAAAATTGAGTTCCTTTTCAGTCGTCACACTAAGACCCCATAATCTGGAATAAAAGCAAATATTAAACCGTAAATGAAATCCCGAGAAGCGCAATTTTCATCACGAATTGAAAAACGGCAAGTAATTAAACACCACTGAGACTTGTCCGGATGTATACATCGTAACTGCACGACGGCGTCTATATTTAACAAAAACATTAACTTTAGACCCGCTCGGGATACACGAAGGGCCGACCGAAATAGTTTCGTAACACATCAGTGTCGACCACATAGGTATGTATTTGCATTTATTTGTGAATGTAAGCAAGTCCGTCCGTGCGCGACAGGCAGCGGGAGAAAGATCGCCAACAGAGAAAGAGAAGGAGAAATAGCGGCGGCGGAGTACAATGTCAGGCTAGAAGGATTAGAAGGATCCTTAATCGTCGAAACCCGATGCGGCCTGGGGAACGGAATGTCCTCATTTCCATCGGTCCTCTCGCTCCCAAAGATACGTGGAATTTCAGCAATAAAGATAAGAGTCTTCGATTACCCGAGGTTTTCACGCCCTCCTCCTCTCCCCTTCCCTCCCCTCGGTCTCCGTCTCCCTTTACCTATCCGGCCTCATTTACTTTTTCAACTATCCCGCAAGCATTTGCCGCAGACACGTGTCCAAGAATTTAATGGATCGATTAGTATGCATCCGATACCCCAATCTGTTATTTATTCCCTCAGATGCATGTCTCATTGGGACTTTGGAGGACACAGATAGAGGCACCATTTTATTGTTCCACGAGTGTGAAATTGATGGGGAAAGTATTTCGGGGGATTAAACCTGTAGCCACTCTTCAGACATCCAACCTTGACCCGGACCTAGTGATTGCCCCTTTTAAACTATTATTGCCATTTACGGTGAACCCTGAAGCGTAGACAGCTATATCCTTCTGAGATAAGAAATATTAAAATACCATATTCGATATTCTCAAAGATGAATGCATAGATATCTCCTTATCAGCAAGGGATCGTTTTCTTCCCCTTTCACCGCGACCTACACTCTCATCCCGCGTATCATATATCTGCCTTACATTCCGGCCAAATAATTCGCATTCATACTTGGCCAAAGGGAGTCGAATCTAATAACGAGTATTTACCGTTGCCGTCCCTTAACGAATCTCGATATCGAGTTCCGGTTGAACTCCGCGACTAACTGCGAGATAGAAATCGGACGTGGACCAAGGGCGGGCGAGTGGGTGGCTGGGCTCCACGAAGGGGTAGGCGGCGGGGTTGCACCTCCAGCCAGAGAAGAGGACGAGCAAGGATGTGTAAGGACGTGCTACTGCAGGTGAAGGAGAAATGGGTAGAACGTGGTGTTCTGGAGCCAACGACGATCAATACCCAACAGCCCGGCACGTACGAGTCTGTATAACTATACCAGTGTATTCGGTGTACACGGGCTAGGGGGGTAGTAGTTGGTAGAAATAGGGGTGGAAACATCCCCAAGGAGCCGATAGTAGCCCATAGCGCTGCCAACCCACCCCATAGTTCTGGCCAATGGATGCCCACTGCGATCTCCAGCTCCGTGCTACGAATGAGGAGCCTTCTCAGCCTGTCTCTTCTATCTGTCTGTATGGCAAGCCCCGTCCCTCTCCGATCTGCCCCCCTTGCCCTCGGTACCTCATCTCGAGAGTGACTTAACAATTAAATGCATCTACGTGTTCCCCGAGGGAAACCACCACCACCCTGCTACCAGCCCTCCTTTCTTTTTTATACGATTTTAATTTGGACGCCCGACGACGTCTCGCTCAAGCAGCTGTCTATTTTCATCCCCCTCTTCCTTCCCCGCGCGATACAGAGGCTCGGTAATTGCTGGTTTTTCATCTCGAGAGCGAGCGACAGGGGTTGGGGCGCGAGAAGCTTGTTGTCGTCGAGGAGATTGCACGACGCTCCGAGAACTTGTCGCGCGCTCTTATTTTATTAAGGAAGGTCGAGTTAGGATTAGAAAAACAGAGGCGCCAAGTGACCCTTAGATCGAGAGGTCTATTTATCATAGGCAACTCTTCGTTATAAATAGATGATTATGTAAGCACTGATCGCGCGTTCGTGCGCATAAAAAATCAAGCAAGAGAGCCTCTCACACTCTCCTTTGCGTCGTGGCTAGGAGTTTATTATGGGAGGTGGGAAATAGACCAAGGAGGCATAGGAAAACACGTGAAAACAAAGCAGCGCGGAACGTCAGCTCTGTGAGAGGCAGAATTAAGTATGCAAATAACTAAAGAACCTCTGCTGCACATTTATCGCATCACTCTCCAATTTGCGTAGCTGGTACGCACAATTTTTGCGATCCTTGCAATAAATCAATTTTGCAATAATAGTTTAGTAGTAATGGTAATAAGGGAGGTATAAGTGACAACATATTTATTCGATTGTTGCGATAAATATTTCCAGTAGGTACTGTTAATGCAGAATCAAAGGCAATTGATCAACAGAAATAAATTACCTGCCAACTACTTCGCATTCAAATAAAAATTCCCCACCCCTCTACACAAATATCTTAATATCCTTTCTCTCTTTTCTAGAGCATTCCTCCAGAAAACGCGATCGCATCCCTGAAATCCCGCGAATGACCTTCAAAACCGGCGACTCATGCTAATTATAACCGTCCACCCTTCCCTTTTAAAAATAAACGGCCATGCAACGTTTCCCAGGGCGCGTACGCGTGGCGAAGTCACCCACGGGAGGAATCTTCCGCCCTTCCACCCTTCGCGCCACCCCAAGTTTATTACCTGGAGCTACGAATGAATGGAAGGAGCACGATACAGCGCGTTAAAAGAGGGCAGCGAGAGCCCGCTCCTGAAGGCCGTGAAGGGTGTAGAATTGTAGGCGGGCGTCAGAATGGGCGCGCGGGAGGAAGAGAGAGAGAGGAGGGGAGGGGGAGGGCAAAGAAGGGTTTCATTCATGAACGTGTTTTATTGTTTCAGGCACAACGCAACTGGAGGACAGAGGAGGCCGGATAATAGCGACGGAGGAACCGGAAAGCATAAACCTACCCCCGCGCGCACCAAAAGTGGAAGCCACTTGAAGCGTTTTCTGCGGTACGACCTTCCCGAAAATTATCTCCGGACGACCCCCGCTGACACGTCCTACCCTAACGCGAAACAAGAAGCTCTCTATCCCCGGCGACACGATTGCTCGACGAACTCCCTCTCGAGCTGGAAAGGAACAACGTCGAGAGGGGAAAGTATTCTTTAGGATAAAAAATGAAGGGAGTGTGGCTCGGTTCTTGGAAATAAGAAAATTCTGCTCTCCGGGAGATCCGGAAATTTCTGTGATAACGATGTACGAGGTTGGCGTGGAATATTGCCGAAATTTTAGAGAGCCCAGGGAAATTGAGAATGATATGCGTGCAGGTGGGGGAAAAAGAGAAAACTTTGCCAACTTTACTATGAAATTTTTTGTGAGCAATGATACAGAATTCGAAGCGGTGCGAAATCATAATTTGTGAATTATAATCTGGGTCACGATGAGCGAAAGAATTCAGAGTGATCCGAATGGAAACGACAGTAGCAACAAGTGAAAGTTTGAAAATATTTCGGCGCTATAGTCGCAAGGGGATGAACGATTTAATTTGGTAGAACGCCATTGCAGAAATCGTGGTCGTGCTACTTAAAGCATTGCCACGCCCTTGTGCTGCAACCTTAACTTCCGGCACCACCTATAATAAACCCTTTAAACCCCCATGTGCATCGCATACCCCACCTCTCTCCCATCACATGCGTCCAGGGTCGTCCAAAGTTCAATCTCTTTCGACGGTCAGAACTTTTCCCCTTTCGAACACCAGCCCCGGTACAACCCCTGGCAAAAATTCTTTCCACAACAGAGCCGAGAATCTGGCGAATTTTAAAAGCACCTCGAGGGTGTAATATTGAAAGTTTCTCTATTAAGCTCCATCAATTCCCCTAATTGGAAATATCGTTCGTATCGCAAGGTTTGAGAAACATTTATTCGCAGCGCAGAAAGAAGAAAACAAATCTTAAAACAAATGGCACGACCAAACACAACACAAACTTAGTTCCGAGATTCTAAAAGTTACCCGACACGTACTCGTATCAAGTAAAGACACAGAATTTAGAAAAAAATTATCTTTACAGTCAGAAGAACATTTTAAAAGACACGCTCAGCAAATTCACAACAATCGAAAAATGTAGTCCAAAACGTTGGCCAAATGGAGAAATTCAAGAAAACTGGAACAATTGTAAAAATGGCCAACAATACAGGCTTGAAAAAAATTCAGTACCGAAGGATACAGTGAGCAAAATCTGAATTCAACGAGAACAGATCGAAATATGGAAAATTCAAAGTATCTAAACCAGAAGGATGACATTTATAGCGGCCAGGAGCTGGCAAGGCACACGCTGCAAATTTTCCCTGGCACAGGTGTCGACAGAAGAAAGTATCTTTCCCTCTGCAAGACGGAAGAAAGAAATGGCCCCGGCTTTCCAATTAGCATTCTTACTCTGCTGGCGAATTCTGGCTTTAGGGGGTGGCAAGTGTGCAACATAAACCGCGCGATAAAACGCCGCTGGCACGTGTATATCAGCCGCGCACACAGGCCAGCTTCTTTTTCATTTCAGTTCCTCGCGCGGCAGGGTGAAAAGCGGTAAAGTAGAAACGGCAGAAACACGGGCCAAGAAGAGTTTATAATGCTCTTCTCGCGTTGGCCCGACGCTCCGCCACTTCGTCGACTAACCGGAAGTGGTTCTCAAAATTCTTTTCCTCGCCGTCGGTCTGACTAGATATCTAATCACACAGGAATCCTACCAATTAAAGGTACCTAAAAGGTGACATTTTAAGAATCGCTGACGCGAAATTTCTGTGGCGAAGGACGAACGATTATCTGTTTCGTGAACGTTCACTACAAAGGTAAACGAAGATGAGTAGTTCGGTGACTCGACTTAAGAAAATTGAGGTAAATTGTTAGGATACATAGTGAATCGTTGAGTTTTAGACATTTGGGAAAGATTTTATTAGAAGGTACTAATTTGATGGCAAAGAAATAATTTGCACTAAAAATAAGTTCGGTATATTGTTTTTCTTGAAAAGAAGGAATCTTGAAGGACGTTTTACATACATATATTTGTTTTCTATTAAAGATGTGCCTCGTTCAAATTTATTATTAAGTAGCCCTTTCAGACTCGATTTATGCAAAGTTGTTATTCGATATCTAACGAGACAATGAAACGACTCTGATCCGTACAAAAGCGTTTACAACATTTCTCATCTAGTTTACAGAAAATCTCTAGCAATAAAACTACAATACAACCAAAGTAATAATTCTCACAGCAAATTGACAAAACAATACCGTACGCCGTCGCGTTCGCCCTCCGCTACCAACAAAAACACTGAATACATCAATTCCTACTATCATTGATTTTTACAGATCCAAATAACAATTTAATTAACCAGAATTCCGTTTGATCCACACACTGGAGCTTTTAATCACCTCCACATGGCCCGATCTAATTCGCTTGAGGCTGCTCCTAGGCCGCTCACAACCAGAACCAGCAAAACCAATATAAAAGGAACGATTCCTACGAAAAATAACCGCTTCCCGCGAGACAGAACCAAAACGAAAAAGTCAAGCAAAAATCTCACTTTCCAGCAGATACACACAACCAATTTTCACGCCACAAAAGGCTTACTGAACCTGCGAGAAATCAAACAGATAATCTCTATTTCCTACAAATTTCCCAGAATTTAATTAGTCTCGAACTTTTTAATTTCTCCATAAATTTTAGCGATTGGCTGAAATTTGCAAATATAGTGAAATATCAGAAATTCGATACGACGTCGATAAACAAAAACGGACTCCGTTACTGCTGAGATCCACCGAAAGGGTTGGAAATCCCGTTTCGAAAAAGCGAAGCGTTGAGAGTCACGGCGAACGCGAGGGACTCGGTTGTTTTTAACCCTTGGCGAGAAACTCGGGTCGCGAAGACGTCGGGAAAGCGGCGTCCGGCTACCAGTTGGAAGGAACGAGCGGCGTACGGTCAAAACTTTCACCACCGCCCCCTCTCACGCCCGTTCGTTTTTCACCCCTTTTCTTTCGCGCCGTCGACTCTTAAGCGTCGCCGACCGAGAAAACGCGGCCACGAGTCGACGGCAATTCCGCGACCGTGCAGCCCGCTAATTATTTAATTATTTATTTACCGAGTTCATTTCGCTGGATTATACCCAAGGCAAGGCTTCATTCTTTATCGCGCGCCCTATTAGCATGCAACCGGCCGCCTATACCGCTGCCTGGCCGGCTCTAATTGTTTACTAAGCGTCCCTTTGCCTCCCGGACCATTCGCGGCGCTAATCAGCGGACCCACGGTTTAAACAACTTCCGGCGAGTTTAAACGACACCGCGAACGTGCGGCCATTCCTTATTCATGCGCAGACAATTCTACTCCACGCCTGGTGTTCTACGAGAGGACAGGAGAACCTCTTTCCTGCGCGGCCACGTTTTTGCGCCAGGTCCTGGGGATGATTATAAATTAATCGGGCATCCGCTGGAAAGTCTAATCCTGAAGGCTCTTGGTCTCTTAGAGATCTTTGGTAGCACGATAATTCGGGTTATCCGAACTGTCAACTGTGGGTCCCTGATTGTAATTTTGATCAGACGACTCGATAGGGAAATGCGAAGCAATTTTTGAATTACCGTTCTGTGGCCATTTCAGGGAATTGTTTAAAAATTGTTGTTTAAGCAGCTGACTATGAGGGGTTAGTTATTTTTTAATTTTGAAAGGGTTTCAAGGGATAAGACAGCTGTGTAATTTGTTGGTGATTGACACAACCGTTTGAGGAGTGAGTAGGTTGATATTATGCGTGATTAAATTTCAATCGAAGGTGGTAATTTGTGATTTTGTTGGGAAAGGCGTTGGATCTAGAGCTGCGTGCATAATATTATAGGGTTTTAGTAGGGCGAAATATCGTTGCAGGTCATCGGGAAACCGAGCGCAACAACGTATTGTAAATTATTTGGGTTGCCGTTATTTTCGATAATTATTTGTACGCGCATCGGGCTGAACGAGAGTGGAAATAATTAAAAGTGGTTGTGTCAACGAAAGGGAAATTAATGGTTTAATTGATGGGATGGTTTTAATAATTTTATCAGATGCGAATTTCGTTCATTCAAAACGGACTCAATGACGTTAATGAGCGTGTCGTTCTCCTCAATGGAGGGCAAAATATTTCATGGCTGCGGATAAATGTAGAGTATTGTAGCGTTATACGTTTAATCAATATCATTGTACGGAAATTGTTTGGTCAAAAATTAATGTTCACTCCTGGTCACGTATTTAATAAATTATTTCTATGTAGCAATCGTTTCATTCAAAACCGCACTCTTCCTTTCACGCCGGTAATATGCGAAATAAAATAAAGCGCGCGTTGAAACACCAAACAATAAATATCAAGTTTATCACAGATTTTCACACGGTCAAGACCTCTCGACGAATTAATCGCAACGCTCATTTCCGCCGTACTTATTCCGAAATCGAAATCTAAAACGAATATATTATACACAATTTTATACAAAATTACTTGAATATCTGCTCTACAATCAACAAGCATTCCACCCTTTCCCGTCCCTTCAACCACAATCCCAAATAAATACATTATTTACCCAATCTAGTTAAACATTCTTTCCCTAAAATGCAATACCTACAATAATTCCTACAATACAACTCGACAATAAGTCCCACTCATCTCAGCCCTTAGCAATCCTCACAAAATTCCCCAAAAAACTCAATGCCAAGAAATTCTGCGTTCCAAGTCCCTGCATACAATCTAAATTCACCAACAAAACGATTATGAAAATCAACTAAACTGGTCGATACAAAGAGGTGGAGGGATCCCATCCCCCATTCTACTCTTCCTCTTCCGTCTGCAGCTGGACCAACATCTGCCAGACCGGTTGGTCATCTCGCGCGATGTCCAGTCCAGTCGCAACGGAATTGTCTGTTTTTTTATCCCGTAACGGGACCGGTCGGTCCACGACTGGTCCACCAGGATGCTGGAAGAATCCCTCCGCAGTTCTGCGTGTCGCGACCAGTTCGTCCAGTGCCAGGTCGATCGTGTCCAGCCACCCCTTTGCCAGAGGGAGAGGACTGGTTCTCGAAATCCGGTGTCTCCTTCAAGTGTTCTCGCGCGAGGCACGAGATCCACGCGAACAGTTTGCAATGTGCTAGTGAACGGGATTGGCGATGAAGATCGTAAACGAAGGTGAGCGAACCTTTTCTATTATTCAGTATTATTGGGAACTCTAGGTACTTGGGTGCTTGGGGGACTTAGTGGTGATACTGTTAACGTGCAAATCCACGATCAGACAAAAATATCGTGTCTCACCTGAGACGTTAATCTCAGTGAGACAATTATTCCATTATTTTATTATTTCTTAATTATTTTGTCATTAGTGTCCGGAAATTGAACTCTCGTGAGACCAGTTTCATGATATTTTTCAAAAATCTCACCTCTCGCGACTACTTCCATTATTTACATTTAATTGTTGCTGAGACTTTTGTCTCAAGATGGAAAAGTCTCGTGTAAAATCACATCGTGGATTCGCACCTTCACGATAGACTTTGAGGAAGTGTTTTTGTAGAAAAAAGGATATTGGTCAGACTACAGGCTTGAAATTCTATCCACTGGCTTATGGTTAATTGTTTTCGGGTAGGAGTTAAAGGGGGTTGTTTCTGTATACAGAATTTTTTATTGATCACTGATGTTTGTTGAATTAGAGGGTCGTTTTAGGGTTGAAATATAGTAGGTTAGTTAATGATTGAGTGGTTTGTTGAAGTGCCGTGTTTCTGATCGAAGAAGAATGGGGAATTGAAGATGACGAGGAAATTAGGATATTCGTGAAGACATTGCATTTCGCCCAAGTAATTATTTACTACTTAGGTACGTTATACTGTGTTAAAGGAAGGACGTTTACCGACCAGTTTTCTGATTAACCTTCCGGTTCGAGTGTAATAATCGTAGGAACTTGCTCAACCCTCGCGTAGGTGGCTCTAGCAAGTCGGGGGGTTGGTTCGATCAATATTTCGCTCACCCCCGCGTGCAATCTAGCCGCAAAATGGCAGCGTACGCCATCTCTTAGAAAACTGCTGGACAGCTTCGTTCCTGTCGTTTAACCAGCAACCGTATTTCTCTCATTAATTCAACTATAACAAAAAAGTTCTAATTATTCGTTACTTAAATTAATCCCTTTACTCCACAAGGCATCTTCCATCACAATTTCGTAATCACAATATTAATCAGGTAGAACGCTAGATAGTTTTAGTTATCACTCTTCATTCACGACTCACAATTTTCAAACTCAGTTTATCAAAAGCAAAACCTTTAATGAATTCTCAATTATATCACACACTACGCCCCAGCCTTTAACATTCATTTAAATCTGACTAAACCCGTGTTCATAACGGTGCCAAACGTGTTCATTGCTGAAGCTCAATAAAAATCATCCTAGCATTAATATCGACGGTCGTTTGATTTACGTTTAATTGACTGTATAAAAACCTACAGTGTCCCCGACGCGACGACCCAAGTCTGATAATGTTTAACGATCCAGGCTTTTGAAATTCTTCCTGGCCAATCGCACGAGATAAGTCAGTCGTCAGTGGTCCGTCTCGTTGTGGGCTTTCTTCGAACCCCTAATTTAGGGAAAGAGGCATGGCACAGACGTCGAGATTAATTTAGTTGAAGTCGGTCAATCTTAAGACGACAGCTGCTGCTGAAGGAATCCATTAGTAGGCTTATGGCGTCGGCATCTTTCCTAGGGTGGCCAGCACCACCCCCTTAAGACTGGTAGAATTCCCGCTTTTGTTCGAGATAATAAGCCACCATTGTTGAGATAGGTGGATCCGTCCAACGACCTTATTGTCCATCGACCCGCTTTGCTTCGAATACTCGCGATAAGAGTCGAATTCTCGTGGCACTGTGAACCAACAAGATGGTCTCGCGTCGGTCAGACCGCTGATTTTGTAGCAGTTATCCGTCATGTAATCTGGAATGGATTTCACCAGCGATAGAGCTTCCAGTTGCACGATCAACGCAACGAAGAAGGAAGATTCCCGAGGGGAAATGGCAAATACTAAGAGTATACAAAAGGAATCGAGTACTGAAAAAAAACACAGTGTACTTTGTGTTTTTATCGTAGGAAATTAGGATATTGTCGTAGCATCGCGTGATCCTTTTGGCACAAACTAGGTGGCTGAGAAACGAAACAGAAGTACTCGAACGCGCACTATCGTACGATTGCAGGATTTTGTAGGAAGCCAATTAAGCTGGATAGGGGGCGGCTTGTTTAGGATTTTCAAGACTACGTGGATTTGAGGGCTGTACTATTAAGCGCTAAACGTGCATCAACGACGGGTCGAAGAGATCTACTTAAATCTTGTAAAGGTCCAACGGGACCGATAGGAATTCAGGTGACAAAATGGGATTCAATATGCGGGTTGCTCGTGTCTCGTAACCGGTATCCCTTAACAAAGCAACTAGATAGATACCTACTCGAGTACAGGCTGGAGTGAATATTAAAACTATTCCGCGGAAAATAATAGCTGAATTATTTGCATTTAATGGGAAAAATGATTGTCTATCGAATAAAAATAGGATTCATACTATGAAGAGTCCTTGTAGAAAACACTGTAGGTATGTGCCAAAATTAAAAAAAAATTTACCGGAAACGGTTCTACGTGTCAATGGTAATACTATACATAGTATAAAATTTTAATGTAATTTCCCTTTGTAAATATGTTACCAATAGTGCTAACCCTGCAACGCCACTTCTGTCGAAAACAATGCAAGAGCCAAAATTAGCTAAGGACGAGCAGGATTGGCACTTACAGTGCTTACAAATTTAAATGAATGGCACATACAGTTTTCTCTATAACTAAGAGGTGGCATGCATATTTTTTAATGCATTTGAATTACTGTACCATACTCGAGCATATTTAGCAATCGAAACAAATCATATTTCGTAAATAATTTACAGTAAGGGAAGTTTTTCTTTCTCCTAAAAAAGTTGATTTTTGTCACTTGCAGTGTTTTCTACAGGGACTCTTCAAACATCACAAATTCTTCTAATTTTATTATTCTATAACTCTAAGAAATACTTTTCTAATTTTTAAAGATGCTCCATAAATAACCCCCCTTCACCCTCGAAATTAAAAATCTATAAGTGCCTCGCAATTAGAGATGAAATTTCCCAACTGAACAATTTATACCTTCTAAGCAATATTAAAACTACACCCTCCGCAGTGAAAAACCACAGAAATCCCAAAAGAAACAACCGACCTCTACTTCCCCAATTTCAACTAACAAACGATTGAATCGATTCCCATAACATCGATCGTCTCGCACCTTTAAACCAATTCTTCCCAACATATCATCAACCTAACTCGCTGCCCCAGTTCCAACGATAAATTTCGCAGCGAGGTTCGCGGCGTCGTAACAAGCATCGCGATAAAAGCGACGATGTAACGGGCCCAGCGCTGCGTTTAATCGCAAGCTGCGGAAACCACAGCGATGCTCATCGCAGCAACGCGAACCTTTCGCAATGAGGAAAGCCCAGCGTCATACGATAGCTACGAGGCAGCCTTGGCTCGTGGAACGCTACTGCACCCCCAGGAACAAAGTTATATCGGCTCCTACTACCGCGGGGGCGGCGGGCTGCGGAGGGTTGGCTCCGAAACCGGGGAGGAAAAGGGGGAGGCGGGGGACGTGATACGCCGAGGCCCGTTCCTGAGGGAGCGACGAAGTTCGGTGATTACCTAGGACTCTCCTAGGAACCGAGAGTTTCGTACTTGGGCCGTGCGCTGGCTTCGGCAACCTAACAGTCCAGCAAAGTAACTAAGGTTATTCGGAGGTACGCAGGAAGGAGGATAAGGAGAGTTCCGGGGCGGGCCTAAGGGATGCACTGTCGATACCGTGAGCGTCTGCATCAAGATATCCCTCAGTTGAGTGATCGTGCCCACGAGATTCCTAGCCAGCCTCTGATCGAGGCCGTGGCAGACCCTTGCACCGCCGGAGATTTTCTTAATTGGAATACACAGCCTCCCCTTTGGGGAAGCTGTTTAAATCACTCGCCCTTACGCGTCGGCGAGAATCGGACTGGGAGAAATAGTTTTTTAAGGCTACTCCGAAATCTGCATTCAAGTTAACGAATTTTTTCACTGTCATCTTGTGGACGGAAAAGTATCCCGTAAGTGGAACTTTGTGTTTTTGTTCGGGCAGACAGGGCACCTTCTCGCGAAGACCCTCCGCGTTAACCAAGCAGCCCCCGATGACCGCAAGCCAAAAATCGCGCGGCTCTCGTGGGTTCAATTTGCCCCGGACTTCAAAGGGGACGATGAATATCGTAAGGACAGGACGTCGTAATAACCATAATTCAATATGGCTGTTAAGATGGTAGGCGCCCCCGTAGACGGCCCGGGCTGCGGAGTTCCATGGAGTTGGGAATGGCTTTCGGGGAGCTTCCTACTCATTCTCTTTCTGTACCCTGCATCCTCGATACAGATGCTATCTAAGAAGAGAATCCGGGGGTGTACCATTGTTCTGCGCCGAGAGATCTCGATGCTTCAGCCCCGGTGCACCGATACACCTTAAACTTTGGACAAACTTTGCCTCACCAACCAAGTCCTTGTTACAACCAGACAGACGTCTCTATTATCTCACCATTAATCCTTTTCAAATAAAGGCGTCTCGTTTTTATGCGCTCTGCTGTGAAGTAGTAATGAGCTTTGCGAAGAATATTGTTTCGTAATGAATGAAGTTTTAAGGCAGCGATTATTACACGCATAGCTCGCTGAGCAATAATTACAATTATTGTAGAAAATTGGATTACTGCTATTTTGGCTGATGGTGTCGATGCAAGCTGATGCTCTGTGATCGATTTTAATAACAGAGATGTTACGAAGGGGTGGTAAAATAGAAAATTGAATTTATTTCAAGTGTAATCAAGTAAATAGATAATGAAAGATTGATGTTTTATGCAGCAATGATGTCAGACGATAATGAGAAAGAAATGGGGAAATCGTGCACAGCTTGGTGCTTTCCTCGAATCAAATTCCCGAGACCTGTGTACCAATCAACAGATCAACCAGTTATGACTCGTTAAGCCTCTTTTACAATTCTTAGTCCCTAATAAGTAAGCAACTCTTTCCCTCTTTTTCCATTCAAAGGTGATCAATATTCGCTGAATCCCCTGCTCTCGCAATAATTTCTTCGTATTACGTGGAAAAAGTCGCCTAAATTACACGTATTTTCTCCGTATTCATATAGAATTTCAATTCCCTTCAATCATACCCTAATGAACGTTACTTCTCATCGCCCGTAATAACAACATATGAAAAAACACAAAACTTCGAATACTCTTAATTGCGCTGCGCTCTTGGGAATGAGGACAGTATAAGACACATTTTCCTCAAAGTAGAAATCAGTTAAAACTGTTTTCATCAACTCGAAGAATCGATGAAAATCCATTACTACATTCTCGCAATTCATGAAAATATTTACACAACGTTGCTTTGCGCAGACTTAACAATTATTCATCACTGATTTGCTCGCATTCCACACACATTCGATGATAAAAAAACTGATGTACAATGTTCTTAAATAACTTGCATTATTTTCATTCTTAGGATCCCGATTACTTAAATTATCACGAAATGACAGAGTCAGCGATAGAAACGCAGAACACTGGCGTGTTTTCTGTTACACTTCACCGAGACGATCGGGGCAATTTTTCCATGAATCCGTGAATCTATCGAGAAGATGGAACTCGAACCCCCTGGAATCACGTCTGGTCGGCCATATTTTTACGTAGCCTGCTAAGTAGGAGGGTGAAATCGTTTCTATCGCGGAGAAAGCGAGATGCTGGATGGAGGGTGATGCTTGTGGGGGCCAGCAGAGATGGTGAGGGGTCACCCAATCAACCCCCAGCAAGCCACGTCTTACCCTCTCTACAAAGTTATCTTTCTTGTCCCTGCCCTGAACAGAGTTGGAGCACCCTCGAAATTCCCAACTATTGACCGAACCACTCCGGACCATTGCCGCGATCAATCAGCACTTGTGCTGCTAAGAAAGACGCAGTATGAATTTCATATTCCGCTGAAATCCTTCTAAGCTGAATATCAATGAAAGGAAATACAGAATTGGAATAGGGGTGCTCCACGATAATGTGAAAAGCCAGAGGAAGAAATAAACTGTGAAATAATGATCCATATGGAATGCCTAAATAACTTCGAACAATAAAAGAATCAAACAGCCCGAGCTTGAATTTAAAATAAACGGTCATTATCGATTTTTAGGACTCAAAGCGGTAAAAATTATTATACCATGAAAGTGGAGAATTCCAAGAATAGTAAATTTAAAAATATGCAAGGCTGGAAATTTTGCAGGATAAATGGCAATATTCGTAGACTCTCTTTTTCTAAACTTTTACATTAGATCATCGAGAAAATTCAACGATACAGCAAGGGAGATAACCGTGGCCAAGTACTCTCGAACGGTTTTAGCATAATGCGTTCAATTACGGACAGTCGAGTTTCTGCGGCTAATCAGCAAGAGTACCTAAGCTGGAAACGATGATACCAAACCCATCGCAGAAGCCGAATGCAAAGTTATCTCGTATAAACTTCCAATACTCGTCGCTTCGGTGTACCCGATGCATTTTATCAATCTCGTTAAACTTTATCTGTCGTGCGTTTACGAATTAATGTCCTCCATCTTCAGCTTGCTAACAAATAATACAATGCAATCCGATAAAAATCTTTAAAATCTCATTCATCAGTAAAAGGCCTCGCAAAAAAAATGTCACCCCTCTGCAATATCTACATTCTATCTTTCCTCCTGCAAGTTTCATATTTCCGAACACTCCCATTTTCTTTTCTACCCTTAATTCTTATTCTCCTTTAGAACGTAGCAATTTCAATTATCCTGTAATCGAGCAGCCGTGAGAAGATCTCAAAGCTTAATTGAAATGATTAGTTTCCTCCAGAGGTCCGTGGGTCTAAGAAACGGCGTTAGCCATATGTAATCGTTTTCCGGGACTGAATCCTGATGACCAAGGAACGGTGATTCGACGGACCGTCGATAATTCAGGCCTATCTACTGGCGTCTCTAATTTCCTTGATATTCGCGTCGAAGGGTCCTTACGGTCGAGAAGCCTAAGGATGCCAGAAATACCTATGCGAAGGCAGGAGCGCCTTCCATGACAGGCCTGCAGGATGGAGTTGTATTAATTTCATATCCCTTCCGTCGCCCGACACGAAGGCCACGCTCAATCGTCTATTTATTGCCGACATATCCAATCTCGCTCCAGTCTCCGCGAGATATCGCCTAGATGCGAGGGAGTGGCAACTGGCTATTAATTTTGATTAGTCTCTTCTAAGGATCGTTGATCGAGACCCCCACACCTGTACCACCGAGCTGTGTGTATGTACTTTCACTCGACACCAGTCAGAAGAGATGGAAGAATGCCACAACTGATGGGAAAATCATTCTACTTGATGATCTGGCTACCGTTCTCCACAGCTTCGACGCTCTCGATTTAATGCTACCTTTCAATTATGTAGTATTGGAAATATTCATTGCATCGCTCTCAAATTTACGTACTACGCAGAATTTTCATAGCAATAGGATTGATAAAATGATTCGTATACAACTTGTTTTGCGTTAAATAAATTTTTTTAATGATATTTTTCTTCAGTAGTCATGGTAAGGGAGGTATAAGGGGTGACAATAGTCGTGTGATGCAATAAATATTTCCTGTGCTGTGTGTTTGTTTCGTCTATTTATACTTTGTTTTATGTGTAACAGAAGAACTCCGTTAGATATAGGTGTAATGTTTGAGAAAAAATTGTCTTTAGTTGAACCCATTAATGACTGTGATCAAGTGGCGATGATACTAACTTTCTATGTGATATGTTTAGGAATGTGTTTGAAGAAAATAATACGAAGGCATTGAAGAAGTTTTCTCGACCATGGTACCATCGATTTTAAGGATATAATGTTGACTGAGGAGGATAATGAGTCAACGAAGAAAACGGCTGAAGGCATTGAGCGAATTTTTAAATAAATTTTATGCTTCTATTCACCAGATTCACCATTCGGCATGAATTAAATCAAGAAACAATAAATTATGACGTGTTCACCATGAAATGTTCTTGACATCCTTTATCTACCCACTTTTCATATCAATTTTCTAATTAAACTGAAGCACCTAGTGCTCGAAGTAAAATGAAGCAGCCTTGAACAGTTTCGCACAGACAATTCGATTTTGCTGTTTGAAGAAACAAATTTCTCGTGATCGTGAAATTGTAGAATAATGGAAGACAGTACGATTTTACGCTTGCCACTTGGACAGAAATATATTTCTTGAACAGCCTGATATAAATGTAAATGTAAATGTTTATAGGGGGTAGTAAATGTAGGGTGTAGCGATGGTAGGTTTACGACTGTGGCAGCTTACAAGTGGCTCGCGAAGTCGCTCAATTCATCAGGTAATTTGTGTCTCCGGCAGTTTGCATTTTAAGCAAAGTCTATACGCTGCCTCATCTGCAATTTCCCGCGATAAAGTTATTACTTCCTGCATCTGGGCCAGAAATATCTTTCCTTTCCATATTGTCAATTCATTAACCCGATAAGTCATAACTGTAAAGTGTATCCCCTGAATGCTAATATGCCTTCATTTCCACAAATCTTCACTCGCATAATAAAAATACCCATTCAATTCGAAACTCATCATCTGGTTTAGCCCAATAAGATCTAAAACAGCAGAATTCACTAAATTCATCGTGAAATTTAAAATAGTATTAATCCCTACTGTTCGACAACTACTCTTCAACAACACAAATTGTTACTGGTTTTACAAATACTTCAAGTTGAATCAAATTACACTCTACTTTCATAAACAACACACTTTACACTCCTCGAGAAATTATTCTACTTTAGTCCCTTCTACCTACATCTTTCCAATTAATTCTGAGGAGCCCTTTTACCAAACCCACTGATAGAATTAATTACAGAAGGAAACAACCTAACCCGAAAAACCTTTAAAGAACGATCATATCCACTCTTTGAAAGCACGGTCTCAACCATACAAAACGTAGCTCAAAAAACAGACTATACACAGAATTATCTTATCATACGTCGCCCCAAAGACGCAGCCCTAAAATCAAACCGAAGGCGAGATCTGCCAGCAAACTCATTCGACTTCTCCGTTTACCCAATTACGAGGTAACACGGGGAAGAGCCTGCTGGTGGTACGGGCCAGACCATCCCGGGGAATGTCCCAGCGAATAAAATCTGCAGCGAGTTGAGAGCGCGACCTATTAACGAAATCGAGTCGATTCCTTGACTGTAGCCGTGGATGCACTCCACGCTGGACCGCGTAAAGGAATTTGCGGTCCAAGTTGCTTTGCTATCCGAGATGGAGAAATCTTCCACCCTATAGCACCCAATCCAGCCCCCTTTCCTTCGGCCACCACCCTCTCCCCCTCGCCTCCTCCGCGCCGCTTTACTTCGGCCCTGATCATCCGTGGCCCCAGTCACCCCTCAAGGCTAGTTTCTCCGTAGAAACCCTTAAGCTTAACTATCCGCAGAAGTTGGAATCTGTACGTACCTATTCCACGACGGAGCTACAAACTCACCCCCTTCTTCGCCCCCCCTCCCCGCCCCACCCTTCTGCCCCTCTTTTACGGAACGGCACCCCTTCGTTCGGACTTGAGCAGGGCGGTACCGGTTCCAGGATTGTATTAGTATTATTGGGAGAACGGGCAGAAATAACCGATTAAGAGGAGACAGAAAGTGAAATTGGAAGTGGGTATTGTGGTTGGGGAATGTGCAAAAATTATTGTTACTTGATTCGCTGTAGAGGGATGACGAGGAGAGAGTGGGGTAAAAGGTTGGGAGAAATTCAGAATTTTGAAAGTAATTTGTGGTATGCGATAGTTTTGGTAGTTTTATATTAAGATGAGTTTATTGCACTTCTTGACTAACACAACAGATATTCTAAGAGGATTAATCTCTTTACTCAGTCTTTCACACACTCTCTGTTCGTTTCTTTTCCCCTCTCTATGCTTTCTCGCGCAATCACCTTCCCTTACCACACACTCATACCCAGAGAACGCAATGACTGAATTATTGCCAGCAAGTTCATTGCTAAGGGATGGTTAAAGTAATATCGATGGAAGTATTTTTGTAATATAGAAGATCGAATAACGTTCATGCGTAGTCTGCCCCTTTGGTACGACAGATTGAATCTATTCCGGTTTCAATAACGTATTCTCATCCACTACCCCTGCGGCTGGACTCTCGAAACCTGTTAGATTATGAATGTTAAAACGTATTTCTGGTACAGTGGTCAGAGAAAAATTTCAGACGAGCTTGGAGAAAATCACTGTATCTTTCAGGTGTCAAGGGAATTAGATATCGAGGCAGGTATACATAAATAATAGTAACCATCGATTTTATAAATATTCTGAAAAATTGTATCCGTAGTATTATGCTCATTGAAAGTTGAATGATGTTTTCACTTCTCCCACCCCTTATCCAGCGACAGAGAATATAGTAAAAAAACATTTTTCTTAAAAACAAGCTTTTATTAAAATAGATTAAAAAGGAAAAACATAATTTTGATACCGGCCTACATCACTACCTTAGAAGAATTCCCTCATATGGCTAACAATAAAAGCGTGGAGCGTAAGTACTGAAATATCCTTTTTATATTTATATTTACAATGCTCTACGTATTTTGATACATTGGTTTTCACATTCTGCCAGATTAAAAGTCCAGACAAAATTATGCTTTTCAGTAATTAGTTTTTGCATAACTTTTAACATTCAATATTTGTCCTATGAAGGAATTCTTCTAAGGCAGTCACTTGGGCCAGTATCAAAACTATTTGTTTCCATTTTTATACATTTCAATAAAAGCTTGATTTAAAAAGAAAACCTTAACAAGTGAAGTTAAATAAAAGCTTGTAACAAAAAGTACAAAACCATCGGGACATCAAATCGCCGGCGCAGAGTAAAGACGCTAAAAAGGCTAATCCGTTGAGAATATCAAGATGGTCGAGGAATTTCCACCGCGCAGAAGGGTACGCGAAGGGCGAATGGAAGACGGAGTAATATTGATTCTGCGTAAGATCGCCGCGGGCAAATCTTGCGAATCCAGATTGAGTTGCAGAGATGTATTTAGGGAGGAAACGAATCGGAACCGGGGAGGGGTTGAAAAAGATGGAGAGAGAGAGAGGGGATAGATCCCCGTTCGGGGAGCGAAGACGGATCAGAAGTTTTTCGAAGGAGGGGCACTTGGGGATGCAGGGTCCGAGTGGAAATCCTACGTCGTCGAGAAATTATGGATGCCGATTGCTACATCGATCCAGCAATTTCCCGGAGACCGCCAATCTCCCCGCGATCTTCGTCCGCGCGGCTGCCTCGCCTGGTATTAATTAACCTTAAGCGACGAAAACCCGCGAGATTCGAGACGGAGAGCAGAGAGTCCTTCGGGAGGCACCTTGAAAGTGTACTTAAACAGTTAGCGATCTGAACGTTTACGCGCGGGTGTGCTGCAGACCATCAGCCGCGAGGGTAAGGTCACCTGAACACGCAAGGAGGCAGAGTTCCTTACACTTGATTGACAAATCACGACCTTCGCGAATTCTATTCTGAACCTTCCCGTACAGTAAAAAATATTGACAGCTGTTGAAAGATAGTACGCGTCATCGCATTAATAATCCTCATGAAATTGGTTTCATTTGGGGGATAAAAGAATGAATGATAAGATAAGATTAGATAAAAGTCTTCGATTTGTAGTATAATATACTCGTGCCACCAGCCAAAATCACCACGCGTTTTTAATAATGGTATAAATCAGTGCTGCGCAACCATTTCTCACCCTCGGCATACCTACTGAGCCCTTCCAAGACACCGCAAGCAAAAATATGAAAAACATGTAGAAGTTACAAATTTTATACTGTATACGTATAAAATACCTTGATTTATTTATGAGAAACTTTGCGCTGTTTCTACTCTTGAAGGCATTGCGCCGCGGCATACCTAAGTAGCTACTTACAAGGGAAGTTAGACAACCTGGAAATTCAGAAAATTATGCAACTTTGTGTGCAAGTAGAGTAATTCCTGCGTAAGACAAACAAATTTTTTATTGGTACCATAGAGAGGTTTTGGGGGATGAAATCTGCCCTTGAAAAAATACAGAATTTTCTTTTTCGTGAAATATTTCGAGAACAGTGAGAGAGCTTAAGATGCCAACCCCCTACTGGGAATATTTCCTCGTAAGGTTATCCCTCAAAATGACAGCCATTTGGACGAAGATAGAAATGAAGTGAGAGTAAGCCAGCTAGAGAGTCGTTAAAAATTTGCCAGCACGCGACTGGCAAGTGGCAGGGTATCAACGGAATCTCCGCGCGGGAATTAAGCAGATAAGACGCAATTAAGGTGAATAGGAAAGGGGCAAAGTGGACAGAGAGGGGGATGTTCGTAGCAGGGAACAAAGTTGTCCCGCGAGATAGACCGAGACCGGTTTGTCCCGATTGCTAGGGGAATCTAGAGCATCAGAGACGGGGGCCGGGGCTCGCCGCTCCTTTCTCGGACCCGCAGCCTCCTGAGTTTCTCAGAGCGCAGAAAGCCACGGAGGAGGTGGATCTTGGTTAATCTTACTAATCTTCGCCGGTTGCTCCGACCTCCGACGGTACAACCGAGCGGTCGAAAACCGCGGCCTAATGACATTACGGATCCCCCAATCAGCGCGAAGACCGGATAAAGGACCTAGGTACAAAACGTTATCCTCAATTTCACTCAGTTCCCTCGAGGAAACGTGAAATCTTTTCAGGTCGTTGCGAACCTTGAGAACCTCGAATCCTTCTTACTTAACCAGTGGTTTCCGTAAAGTCGTTTTATTAGGTATGTGTCTTTGACACTTATTTATAATTGTTGATGCATTGCTTAGAAAAATGACTACTCTTGCAGAGAAGTGTTGATTTAATCTTGTCGCAGCCGAGTTGAACGAATAAAAATATCTTTAATTCAAATTCAATCAAATTCATTAGGAGATTATAAAAATTGATTTAAAGAATAAAATTCATTTTTTTTCGTTTTACGAAGCTCTTAAATTACTTCAGTCGCGGTTACATTATTAATCTCCTTTTTCCTTTTTATTTGGCGGGTGCCAGCACCTCCTCCCCCCTCCTCCACCCCCATTCAACTCTCTGGCTGCGCCACTGAGTGGATGATAACATTTTTCAATCCCCAAGGACTTTGGTAGTTTAATTGCAATCCAAAAGATATAGGTAGATACTCTACGTATTTCATATTTTATGCAAAGTGTATTATAAGTTTTTGTCAGTTACGAAGGCAGTTTATTCGACGTTTATTTGAATGTTTCGATAGGAAGACTAATTGCCGCGAGATCAAGGAGCTTACTTCGTTTTTGCTCAGTTTTGAGGGACGGTCCAGGGTAAATTAGATGGGTTTATCGAATCGTGGCTTCAGAGGCGTGGAAGAGGGTGAGGGAAGCAAACTGGTTTTTGCAGAGTTCTACAGGAATTCCTGGAGACTACTGCGGATTAAACTATCCTCGAACCTTGCTGTAAACAACTTTGAACCTTCGCGAATTTCCTTAATTGAGCACCCATTAGTGTATCAAAGACCGTGATTAGATACAGCCTCCTTAAAAATCTGGATTGAATCGAAATGAACTCTTTTATTATCGTATAATTTATATTAGATTAAAATCCTTGGAAGACAATTAAATTGTTGCAGAGTGTTATCCAACGTTAGAATCTCAACTATCTGAGAAATAAAATAAAATCACCGTCAGGTAGATGCCACGGACCCCCAATTAATTAAAAATAGAAACTGCGCTCTTTATTCGATGTAATAAGATTCATATAAAATTTGTTTTCAACGTTCTCTTGCATCATTTGACGAAGGAATCTCTAAATTCTTTTCAGCTTCGTCTTACGCCAGCACGTTGCACAGTTCTGACGTCTATGATAAGGCTCGATAAATTATTCACTTATCAAAGCGAAACGAAGAATAACAATTTGAATTAGCAATGATTCTCATTCACTTCTAATTTCGAATAATTACACGTGCAAGATTATTCTGACCCTAGAGCGATAATCTTTGCACTATTCAGCTCGTCGTTTACAAGAAGGAATAAAATAATCTTTTACAGGTAAATGTATTTTCTAAAGATATGGACATGGCAGTAGTTTGGCGAAATTAAGTTGCTGAATTTTTTACATTTCGCGAATTTATGTTCTTAAGATTGGTAACGAAAGCATTAAAATTTTCCGTGAATGAGGAACGAATTATTCCATTAATACGTTACAACGTATAATCGTAACAGTAATATTCTCTTTGAGGATTCCTGGCAAATAATATTCGTGTCAGAGTTTATCAATCGGAGTTTCGTCATATGAAAAGCCGATAATACGCTTGTTGTTTATAACATATATTTTCTTGCCCCCCGTGAAGATTGTTCTATCAATGATCCGTTAAAATCCGCCGAAGTCATCTCCAACTATCTTATGACACTAGTACGAGCCTTTCGGTAAGACCACTATTTCACATAATACAATATAAAAAGTGTATCGAACTTTTACTCACCAACATGTCTGCTTAATTATCCGGATACTTCAATTTATTGCACATAACCCGGTTCAATGCATCATAACTCGCTGAGTTCTAATAACACAAACACTTGTTAGCTTCGTAACGAAAAGAAGATCGCAAGTACCTCGAGTGGTAACACTATATATACCTCCTCTACTTGTATATAAAATTCAGGTGGAAACAATGAAAACCGCTGGAACGCTTTAACCAAACAAAAAAAGGAAACAAATTTAGAATTAAAGTACAGGCTTTACGCGTTCCGTTTCAGAATTTTGCATACATCTCGAGTAGAGATGGAGAACTATCGATATTGTTGACTATCGATATTATCGAATGTGATGAAAATTTAATAAAATATATATGTTTTAAAATATTATGTTTGATTTGTATATTTCATATATATTTTATTAAAATTTAATAAAATATATATGTTTTAAAATATTATGTTTGATTTTTGTATATTTCATATATATTTTATTAAATTTTCATCACATGAAATCGATAGTCAACACTATCGATAGTTCTCCACCTCTAATCTCGAGCATAACGAGTATCCATTTAAACGACGATCCAGAAGGCGTTCGAATGTGTGGATAACTCACATAAAGCTATCACGTATGAATACATACACACATTGACGGAACTAACTGTTGGAAACCGGTCGACCCATTCGTTCATTATCAGTCTTTCGGTGTATTCGCAACGAGCACGCACCTAACCGTCTTTCGATTCACGCGATTCAAGATTGCGGTAATTTGGGAGAAGCTTATCTGCCGGGGATCAGCCTGGAAGATAGTTGTGTGATTTCTGTTGTAATTGCAGATTTTTCCAAAGAGTTATGGCGACAGACGTGCGAGGAGTAGTGCTGTCTGGCACTGAGCTGGCAAAGTGAGTTACATTCTTTTTAATCGTAGGTATAACAGGTTATAATATAAACGAAAACGTCCGACCGAGATCTAATGTCATTTTTTAAAAGAGGTTTCGAAGTACAGGCTATTTCCAATTATATTCATACCGATACTTTACAAAGATTCTCCGTGTAAACAATCTTCTTTCAAATATCAACGTTATTCCGAGGCCGAAAATTGAAAATCGATAGCGACTGTCTAATTGCGCACAGAGGTCGATAGTTGCAGTGGTCTAACAGGCGACATAGATAGAGTTACAGTGAAATGTATTCATCTAAATTCAAGGAAATCTGATGAAATTCCGCGATTCTTTTTATGTGAGGTTATGCTCGGATTCCAGTCGGGACATTATGTAACGGCAAAAAAATCAATCGCTGAAATGAATGTACAGGGATATAGATAATATCGAGAGCAAAAGACTTCCTGTTTACCGAGTCGAGTACCCGTTCGTCCGTGCTAAAACGTGGAAAACAAGGTCACGTTTGTGGACGTGGAAAACCCGCGAAATTTAAATATCCGAAAGCTGCACGTGTGGCGTGCGATAGACGATTCTTTTGTTCAAAACATTCGTTATATGAAAAATTGAAATTGAAATAGATTTATCAATAAATGAAAAGCTTTATTTGCATTTTCTTTCCTTGGAAACAGTTTAAGATGAATCTGTCGTTAAAAATTCATGACCCGCCGGGTCATCGCGCCAGAAAGTTGGATTTACTTAAGAGTAATTTTATTATCGCACGATTTAAAATTAGATTCGATACGGTATCGAAGATATTCATATGTTCTAACGAATTTTCTTCAATCTCTGCAGGGAAATTCGAGGAAACCTAGCGAAAGATGTGAAAGCTATACAAGAAAAACTACCAAATTTCACGCCCGGTTTGGCGATCGTCCAAGTAGGCGGAAGAGAAGACTCAAATGTTTATATCCGAATGAAAATAAAAGCAGCGAACGACATTGGAATCGCTGCTCAACACGTGAAACTTCCAAACACCATAACGGAGGTCGAATTAATTCATAAACTAAACAAATTGAATAACGACCCAAACATTCATGGGATCATCGTACAGATGCCTCTTGATAGCGTTAATACAATCAATTCCCACATGATTACTGATTTAGTGTCGCCAGAAAAAGACGTGGATGGGTAAGCCTCGTATTATTCATTTTTTCATAACTCTATTCGGATTCCGATCGTCACGCTGCGCTTGCGATAGGAAGATAAATTCTTAGGCAACGTTCACAACGATAAAATTTCAAATAATTTAAAACAGGCGGTATTGATTATAGCGTGTTCATACGCCATCGAAAATGTTTTGCAGCATGTGATATATCGACGAGCATGCAAGAAAACGTAGATACTGTGACCTTTGACGCAAAATGTCTCGAATTATACGATAAGGATACAGTCGCCTTATGCTGCTTTCGTTGGAGTACATGCACACTCGATAACCAGAATTTATTACTCCCGCGTGATTAAAAAACGCCATGCCCCTATCGCGACCGTAACGTTATTTAGAAAAATAATCTTTTTTTTAATCAAAATATGTCTTTTTGAAAGACAGTAAATGTTGATGAATATGTGTTTCGATCTTTCTAGATTAAACACGATTAACGAGGGAAGAGTGGCCATCGGCGATATGTCGGGATTTGTACCATGCACTCCAAACGGGTGCATCGAACTTATTAAGAAGTACGTTAAATTCTCTTATTAATTTCGACCGGGTCAAGATTTATTATTAATTAAATTGGCTTTGTTCTAAACCGATACTAACGAATCATCGATCCCAAATCGAGCGAATTGTTGAAGTTCGCTCTCGATTTTTCAAATGGTTGCTTTACTTTTAGCAGTAAATGAAATATTTTTTTAATAATGTTTGTCAGGAGTGGAGTACCAATTGCCGGTGCTCAAGCCGTAGTTTTAGGTAGAAGCAAAATTGTAGGCACACCCGCGGCTGAATTATTGAAATGGCACAATGCAACTGTGACCGTGTGCCACTCGAAAACGAAGAATCTCCCAAAAATTGTAAGTGACGAACTATATACCTGTTTGGATATTAACGATTAAACTTACATTCGACATTGAATGTTCGATTCGGTTATAGATCTCGCAAGCTGACATCTTAGTGGTTGGTATTGGACAGCCTCGGATGGTCCAGGGGAGTTGGATTAAACCAGGTGCAGTCGTAATCGATTGCGGAATGAATTCTATTCCAGGTAGCCATCATTTCTTGTGTCACATTTAAGAAATTAATTCTACCAAGTATCTACGAAAGCTGTTGCGCTTTACGTTTACAAATTCTTTTCAAACTGAATGATAACGGTGGTTATCGACATTCAAGGGAACTCGTGGTAACGCGCTTCTTCTGTCATTACGTTGACCTCAGATTTCGAAATGCCAGGCGAGACGAATACAGAAGGCACGAGTCACCAAACTCTTCAGTTCTGGTTCGACTGTAAACTAGAGTAAAACCCACGCGGAAATTATCTCAGAACCTTCGCGTTTCGTGATTGGATACTTCTAACTATAATTTTTGTTACTTGTTTCTCCGACGAAACTGTGCAAATAGAATCTAAATGGGGTCGCTGAAGACTCTGCGCGAAAGGAAAGCTATTTCCACAGTAATGAACGCAATAAGAATAACGTGCACACCAGGGCCGGCGTGAACTGTTGCGGGGCCGGGTTCCAAAATATTGCGGAGCCAAGAAAAACGGATTTATATGTACTTTTAAATTTTATAATAATAAATATCTATGCAGAGGGTTCCGTAAAATTTACGATGACCTTTGCGTGGACCGCGGAGTATTTTAAAGCGCAGGGCCGTGTTCCGGGGAGCACACTGGACCCACCTCGCACCGGCCCTGGTGCACACGACAGTCATGTTACAATGTGAAGAACTGTTTCAGATTCGACAAAGAAATCTGGCCAGCACTTGGTGGGCGACGTGGATTACAACGAAGCTGCGAAAGTGGCTTCGTACATCACCCCTGTACCTGGCGGCGTCGGTCCGATGACCGTAGCGATGCTGATGAAGAACACAGTTATATCTGCTCAGAAAGCAGCGGAGAGGATACTGAGCAGCAATTGGAAGCTGAGAGCACTGAAGATTAATCCACTGAAGCCTGTGCCCAGCGATATAGCGATCTCGAGGAGTCAAGATCCAAAACCGATCACGACCTTGGCGGATGAAATCGGACTGCTCGCAAACGAGATCAGCCCTTACGGAAGCAAAAAGGCAAAGATCAGTTTGAGCGTTCTAAAGAGGCTGAGCAATCAACAGAATGGAAAGCTCGTAGTAGTCGCTGGAATTACGCCAACACCTTTCGGAGAAGGGAAAAGTACCACGTCGGTTGGTTTGGTACAGGCTCTGACAGCGCGCAAGGGGAAGAACTCGTTTGTCACCCTGAGACAGCCTAGTCAGGGGCCCACCTTTGGAGTGAAGGGGGGCGCTGCAGGTGGAGGATACTCGCAGGTAATGTTTATTACAAACTTCATAATTGAAGTTATACATTATAATATTTAGCACAGAAATTCGCAAGTATCCCGTTCGCTTCCAGGTGATCCCCATGGAAGAATTCAATCTGCATTTAACAGGAGATATCCACGCTGTGACCGCGGCCAATAATCTGTTGGCGGCCCAGATCGATGCCAGATACTTTCACGAATCTACGCAGCCCGACAAGGCTCTGTACGATCGCCTCGTCCCGACGATCAAAGGCGAAAGGAAATTTTCCAAAATACAACTGAGGCGTTTAGAGAAGCTTGGTATCACGAAGACCGATCCAGATAGCTTGACGGAAGAGGAGAGGCGAAAATTCGCGAGACTGGACATCGATCCGCAAAACATTACCTGGACTCGAGGTATGCGCGCCCTTGTGCGATAATTCGTGAAACTAATTGTAAGATACCCTTTACAAGTAAAGCGCGCTTGTTCCAGTGGTCGATACGAACGACAGATTTCTGCGAAAAATTACCATCGGCCAGAGTCCAACGGAAAAGGAGAAAACGCGAGAGACATCCTTCTGCATTTCCGTCGGTTCCGAGATCATGGCGATACTTGCGCTATCCACTAGCATAGATGATATGAAGCAACGATTAGGAAACATGGTGGTGGCTTTCAACAAGAATGGAGAACCATTAACTGCCGATGATTTTGTTAGTATATCCATGACGCGAATGAACGAATCCCTCGAGTCATACTCTGTGGTATTTGTATCTAATCGAATTGACGTTTAGGGCATGACTGGAGCGATGGCGATTTTATTGAAAGACGCTATTGAACCAACGCTCATGCAGTCTTTGGAAGGAACTCCAGTGATGGTCCATGCTGGACCATTTGCAAATATCGCGCACGGCTGCTCCTCAATTGTAGCGGACGCTGTCGCGTTGAAATTGGTCGGGCCAGAAGGTATCGTGATCACCGAGGCTGGCTTTGGATCTGACATCGGTATGGAGAAATTCTTCGACATCAAATGCCGAACGTCCGGGCATGTACCAAACGCTGTTGTCCTTGTTGCGACTGTCAGAGCTCTGAAGATGCACGGTGGCGGACCTCAGGTGACCACCGGTGCTGCCCTGAAGAAAGAGTACCGCGAGGAGAATCTTGAATTAGTCAGGAAAGGTCTCCCGAATCTTCAGAAGCACATCAGCAACGGGCGTAAGTTCGGTGTGCCAGTGATCGTCGCCATTAACGTTCACGCGTAAGTCTCGCGTTGCGAAGATCTAATGTTTTTCTGTATCTTTGTGTACCAAATGGTAAATGATCGTATAATATCTCGCTTCAGCACCGACACTCCAGCGGAATTAGAATTGGTAAAGCACGCAGCGATCGACAGCGGTGCATCGAATGCAGTGATATGCAACCACTGGGCAGAGGGTGGTGCGGGCGCCACAGAACTCGCGGATGCAGTTATAGCCGCCACGAAGACGCCTAGTAATTTCAAAGTATTGTACGACGTCAATGCCAGCATCGAGGAGAAAATTAATACCATCGCTAAAGAAATGTATGGTGCTGGTCAAGTAGTCCTCGCGGATAAGGTAAGATACTTGAAATTCATATTCGATGTAAAATCTATACGGCCACTCATAAATATGATAATCATGGATGTAGGTGCAAAAGAAAATTGAAGCGTACAATAAGCTGGGATACGATAAATTGGCTCTTTGCATGGCAAAGACATCGAATTCCTTAACGGGTGATGCATCGATCAAGGGTGCGCCTACAGGCTTCACTTTAAATATCACGGACATATTTGTGTCTGTTGGAGCAGGCTTCGTGGTACCAATGGTGGGAGAGGTAAGTAGTCGAAAATATAAGAACTATGAATTTTATACGAATTTTTATAAGATGTGCAGCTTATTATCTTGTTTCTTGCAGATAATGATGATGCCAGGGCTTTCTACAAGACCAAGCATTTACGATATGGACTGGAACAGCGAAACTGATGAGATAGAAGGGCTATTTTGAATACGCGATACTGTCAATGTTACAAACATTCCTACGATTCGTAATAGAACATCCGTGATACTTGAAATACATATCTAGGAATGATCGTTACTTAAGTTTCATTCGAAACATTTTATTTTTTACATATGTTACAGAATATATACATAGTATGTCTAGAGAAATAAACTCCATTTTGTAAAGAGAAACGTGTATAGATTATCAGAGTCTAAACCACTTTACTAATAGCTCGAAGTTTCGCGGAACGTGACCTCGGATTTTTAGTCACCTCCTCGGTCGTGGGTATTATTACATGTTTATGTAACATTTTCCATGGTACTTGTATAGAATCTTGCATTTCATCTTTGTTGTAATATTTACCGTAATTGGAATATTTTAATGGCATTTTATTAGCTACGTGATCCGTTATGTGTCCGGAGATGTGCCTCTTAACTATCGTGTCTTCTAGCGAGTGGAACGTTATCGTTATTAGGCGTCCATTTGTTTTCAAATATGATGCAGCAAGGATAATACCATAATTAATCTCGTTTAATTCGTTATTCACAAAAATTCTAAGTGCCTGGAACGTTTTCGTGGCGCAGTGCGAGTATCTACCGAGTTGGTCGTGTCTTCTTTCATTCAGCACAGAATCAACTAGTTGAGCCAACTCCTGTGTGGTCTTCAAACTTCTGAACATGTATCGCGCATCGATAATAGCTCGCGCAATTTTTTTAGCCTGCTTTTCTTCGCCGTAAGCTCTCAAGATATGAATTAAATCTATTTCCGTTATTCTGTCTAAAACGTCCGCGGCAGTCGGTTCTTCAGGACATCTGAATCCGTCCATCCTCATATCCAACGGTCCATTCTTTGATAGAGAAAATCCTCTCTCAGCGATATCGTATTGCATCGAAGAACATCCAAAATCGAATAAAAATCCGTCGATACTGTTCTTTTGCACTCTGTGCTCGCAGAGCAGTTGCGGTAATTCAGAAAATCTTCCTAACAAAGGTATTACTTGTCCAGGATATTTCTCTGACAATTTTTCTGCTAATTCGTGCGCAACCAGATCTCTATCTAACGCAAATATTTTTACATCGGGCGAAGATTCTAAAATTTTTGTACAATGCCCACCAGCGCCGAATGTCATGTCTATGAAAATCTTCTTAGGTGCTGGCTCCAAGTATTCTAATACTTCTTTCGCCATCACTGGTATATGTGGTACATTTTCAGTGTTTTCGTTCGTTACCTGGCAAAAGTTTTTAGAATTCCTTGCGCATTCTATGCCATACTGTTTTCGTAATAGGCAATGCAACCTTCTACTACCATTCTTAATATCATAATAGCTACGCGCAGAAAGAAAATTAATACTATTTGCTAGTTTTTGAATCATTGTAATAATTCAAGACCCTCGAGTACATGCGAGAAATAAACCCTTTCTCTATTTCCTCGAAATATTCCAGCAATTCTGGTGACAGTGCCAAATTACATTGCTCTCTTGTTAGTCCGCTAGCGCTACTAGAGAGATTACGTGCATAGATTTGCCCATAATGATTAGAAGAGATTCTTTTTAAGCTCATGTAATAGCGGTCACAAACCTCACTATTTATCCCACTGCTTGTGTCGCCTTTCGAAAATGCAATTTTCAATTGATCGCGAATATGCTGGCCTAGGTCTCTAGAATAAATGAAATTATCATTAAAATTCATACGGTATAAGAAACTATTATATATAATTACATAAACATTGAATAATTGGAAATTGACCATTATTATTATCATTTAAAAACATTCATTCTAACCGCAAAACAAACCATGATGAAAACTGAAATACTTTACCTCCGATTTCATTTACACCAGAAGTATCAGAGAAGTATAGAGGAAAATTAAATTTGTTATGTCAAGTAGAATTACCTGCCAGTTTTTGACTTATCTAGGGGCCAACATTCCAACAATTTCATATAATTCTTGTAAGTACCGGCCATGATAGATAATTTATTAGAAGCCGCAGAGTAGGGATGAGCGATATAGTATCGATACACCTCCCCGTGTATCGATATTTACGGTGTATAATATCGATATTTTGTATCGACATTTGGAGGTCCGATATTTGTATGTATCGATGCATAAGTATCGGTATCGAATTTCGATACGTATCCCGATTACGATGCTTTGACGCCGAGTTGCTTACGAAGGAATTAATTACTGACTTCTCTTACATTAATTTTGCTTGGTGAAAATTTATATTTGTTTTTTTAGCCTTTCTCTTTATTGAGGCATTTTTTCGGGTTAAAAATGTTAATTCTTCATATTTTTTTAATTGAAATAAAAATACTTTTTTAAAACTGAAGTCAAAGGTGATAAAAATTTAACATAAAAAATTGGAACAAATTATTGATATTGCAAAAAAGGTTTTCGGCAACTGGGACGGTCATATAATACTAAACATAACTTATAAAAAATAAATTAATTAAATTAAACGCACCGAAAATTGGAATAAATTTCAAGCATCATTTTCTACAACGGGTAAATTCAACAAAAGTTATGGGTAACATTAAAAACTACGATCCTTTATTAACATTTTAAGATACAAAAATTTACATGTGGATCGGACACTTTAGATTCTTGACTTTTGTGCATTACATGAAGCACTGTGCACAGGAGGATGTATATTACCTCCAAGAGGTCCTCGAATTGGGCCCCACGGTTGAAACAATGGTCTCGGTTGAAAATTCTGAGCAAAGAAATGAATGAGTTTTATATCATGACTAAATTATTGCATTTTTATGTAAATAAAGTACCTACTCCATAATAAATAGGAATTGGTTGAATATAATACTCTCGGGGAACCCTTTGTTCTCTAGGCCTATCTCTTTCTCTGGATCTATTTGTTTGCCTCCTGTCTCGAGAATGATCTCTGGGCCGCTCTCGATGGTCTCGGTAAGATCTCTCACCATATTTCCGCTCTCTACTATGATCTTTCTCCCTATGTAAATAATGTAATAGTTTGGTGAAATACAATCGAAATAAATGTAATGAACGCAAATACATGAAAGTATAATAATAGCTTTTACCTATCACTTCTGTAACTTCCTTTATCTTCATGCTTAGAATCGTCATACCTGAAAGAGGATAAACAAATTAGCAAAAAATTTAATTTTCTACACAATTTCAGATTATACATTAACACATTTAAAATAGTAAGTTCTTTGAACATGATTTACACTTATGTTTATATTGCAATACTCTGTGTAAAATCCAGGCACGAACCTGGGGTGACGGGACCACGTGCACCTAGGACTGTGATTTTGGATTCTTGTAGAACTCAAGGACGCCGAATTGCTTTTCAACTTGTTTTCTAAAAATTAAAGTGTCCATATTTGCGAAATAGAAGTTGTAATAAATCTTAGTAATTTTAAATAATAAACATACCTGAATTTTCCAAATTCACAGTTACGACAATACGATGTTCCTCAACTTCTTCTGTTTCACCTATTGCTCTCTTTATTTCTTCTCTATCAAATATCGGCTTGGATCCCTCTCCTGCAGTTAAGTTTAGTAAATTTCATAATAGAAAAGCAATCGTATGTAAAAATCGGGAAACCATTTAAGCAATACTACCAGCAGTGTCAACGAGTACTCATACTTTAAAAAAAAAGTGCACAATTACAGTTATTTATTTAATGCAATAAAATAAGAGACGAATAAGAAATATCGCATTATGCAAAAATTTTGAAGAGTTTTAAGATTTAATTTCTGATTTCGTTTCTTCCAGTGTTGGAGCCTAATGTTTAATGTTTCATCATGCCTTTTCAGTTGTGGAATTTCAATATTTAAAACATCTTCCAAGATGCAAAAATCTTCCAGTTGGTCTGCTCTTAGTACATGAAGCATTTAAAAAATCCACATTCCCAAAACCAGGACACATGGAGAATGCACAAAACATGTTTGAACTACGTTTTTGGGGGAAAAATTAATTTGTACTAAACTATATTATATTCATTATAGCAGTTAATATAGCTGAAGCATAATTTTTTGTGCAAGCTCATAGGAAAAGAAAAATACTGTACATAAAGCAACAGGCAAGAGATACATTTAAGCATAGCAATCTTAAAACAGTCAAAGTAAAAAAAATTGTGCTTACATATTGCACATTATGCGATCAATACAGTGATCCAACGTTGTATTCCAAATTTGCTATATCCTGGGCGAATGAAAAACACGTTATTAATTTGTTGAATAAAATTGAGAAAATTCTTAAATATTACAGGGGGCGCAGTATGACTGTAAAGTCCAGAATCTTCATGACTGTAGAAATCAGTGACAAGGATTCCATTCTTCAAATGTAGCACTTGGTAAAGTGAAAACGTGGAAATATTTATCTAGACTTCTGAATAGAAAAAGTGGAGAGTAATGTCTAACAGAGAAGAGACAATTTTACATTAGAAAGCATATAATGTTCTCAAACTTCAATTTGTTGATCATAATTTCTAGAAAACCTCAGAATCATCTTCCGTGTTGACCTCATTTTTGTTTGTGGCACTCGTTCGCTGAATGAGTCAAAATTCTTAAGAAATTACAGTAAAAAAACAACATGTTACCCGCTCTTCTTTTAAGCATCACATCTTCCTTGTTGGGTATATCCCGCTTGAGTTCATTGGTAACTACTCTTCCAAGAATGTTTGTACGAATATCTACTTTGATTTTGCGAAGTTCTATTGGATTAATTTTTGTGCCTTCAAATCCTTTAAATAAGGACGTTGTACCACTTGGTGTTTCAAACCTAAAGTGCAGAATAATACTACAATTTAATATTTTGATCGTTTCTTGAAGCATATTGTTTTATAATATACAATTGTATTGAAAAATTATATCAACTAAATTTAATATTTGATACAAATATAAGTTAACACTTCATCAGTATACTTTGCTGGATATAGCTAAAAACATATTCAATTTAAATGTATTTGTCGAAAGATAAGATAGAATATTCCACGACCCGACAATGAAATGTTAAAATCCTTCTTTGTCTATAAAATCCTCCAGAATGGGACACTGCATCTACTTCAACAATTAATAATTAAAGACAGTTTATACTTACTTTTTAAAAAGTACAGTATCTTCAGGTGTACGATGCGTAGAAGTTCTTCTACATCGACTAGGTGGAGATTCACTTCTACTCCTACGAGGTCTGTTGCATCTTGCTTCGCGAAGTGCTAAGCCCATATTACGAGCGCGTCGTATCTCATACTCCATAGCCATTTTTCTTTTCAGTCTATTATGCTTGTCCAATTTTTCTTGTTCGATCATCCAGTCGCGTCTACGCCGTCGCCTCTCCTCTTCCGTTCTGGCACGTAGAATCGCGTCACTATCTTCATTACGCGAGGGCTTAGGTTTTTCATCACAATGCGATGTATACCGTTTCATCCCTACAACATAGCAGAGATAGATTATATTACATATCAAAGAATTTCCTACTTGTTTAGCCAAACGCGAAATTTGAATAGGTTTGTACTTTATACCGAATGGATGTAAAAGAAATTACCTCGTTATCACGCAGAAAAATAACATGCAAACATTGAGAAGGAAACGCCTCACACACACGCTCACTTCCCCAAAAATGCAGCCAAGTGCAGCTAGGGTCCCCGGACAACAATTTGCAGAGTCGAATGTTTCAGAGAGAGGGAACACCTACAGGAGTGGTGGTAATGTGTGTGTGAGGTGAGACGCCACGATTGGAGACGAACCGGCGCCAATGTCAAACGAGTGACGCCACAGCCAACCAGCGTCGGCAATAAAGCCGGGAATCCACCGGGAAGCTATGGTATGCGATGCTAGGTTTTAACGTAGCTTTTGGTGTAAACGGTTTTATATGAATGTATTGAAGTTAATTTTTTTAAAACGTAGTATAGCATCGCATAGCATAACCTGCATAGCTTAGCTTCCCGGCTTATATTTCCTGGCGACGCTGATTGACTGTGGCGTCGGTTTGTCTCCCGTCTCCGCGAAACATCCGACTTTACAAACGATTTCGCTTGCAGACTCAACGTAAAAAATGAGAAACTGGGCCCATTTAACGTTTACCACCTGTGCCACTTTTTTCCTTAAATCTACCAATGATTACGACTTCAATATTTATCAACATACGGCTTACAACACGCTGTACCCGACTGAAGAATGTATAGATATACATTATGAAGAAATAGGTCTCGGAGTTCGGACGACAAGGGACACGACGCAAAATATACTTCGTTTACATGATCGGACGACCGGTACTGGGTCACGAGATTTCTCGTCAAAAGCGTTGAACGGACGATATCGGGTTGCGAGATGTATTTAGTGTCATCCAATCATGAAAATTTCAATTTCTATGATTTTCGTTCCATCTTTTTGGAAATAGTACCAATAATGAGCCAAAATACGGCAAATGTGGCTAGTTTAAACAATATCTTAATTTGTACTTCTTAGCCCGATCATTATTCAGGATAATATATATTCAAATTGGTTACTATTAAAGCTAGTGCGATGTATGTCGTGTTTCGGGTTATTTCCATCGGGAAAACTTCTCCAATCTATGGGTGCAATTTTCAACAAAATAGGATAGAAATTACGGGACACCCTTAGGCCCAAGATAGACGAGCGAGTTCCCAAACAGTCATTTAGCGGTCGTCAACTTAGACACTGAAAAATCGACACTTGAGTGTGTTATAAACGGAAAGAGAACTGCGTCGTGACCTGAACAAGACAGGCTTTGGACAACTGCAATGCCGAGAAGCATTCTTGAATATATCACGTTAACGACGACGACGCATCGTTATACTTTATCGGAGGAATATAACATTTTTAAAGTTATCTGCGTTTTATTCTTTTATTCTTTATAAATACCCGCGCGACATACCTCGCTTGTCTGCAGCATGTAAGATATGTTTTATATATACCGATTTCCGCGAAGGAGATAATTTGAAATTATAATTGTTCATAATTACGTATCTCTTCTTGTAGTTTAGAAGATGTTGGAATTCTTCGTAAACTTCTATATAGGTACAACACGTGGTACAATCACTTTGAATTCCTTGTTCGGCGTGACACCTGTGCGCTGCGACGGTTCAGCTCGGAGTGTTCGAGAGTCTCGAATCGAGACAGTTCGAGACCTATGCCCAAGGATGCGATGAAACATTTTCTGTTGCCACTTAAGGGGGTAGACACGGGTAATGCAGCGCTCTGTGTACCGACATAATCTGGCCCGAAACATGGGTTTGCGCGCTGACGTTGTTTGTCCTTATATGAGCAAATTTTGGGCTGGGCGAGGTCTCATTCGAAATATCAAGGTTCAATACAGCCCGCTCTGGTCATGGTTCAAAGAGATTGTGTTGATATGTAATAATACGAGTGTCCAAAGTAGAGAAAAAATCGACAAAATGCACTCGCAGATTCCATGTATTTGTAGGTCACTAAAAGAGTTTTCTGACTTAAACGATGACCAGAGCGGGCTGTATCGAACCTTTCTCTTTCGAATGAGACCTCACCCAGTCAAAAATCTGCTCATATAAGGACAAACAACGTCAGCCCGTGATTGCATTCCCAAATACGAGTTCCGCCATATTGGCGATAATACAGAGCAAGTCACGTGACATATTTAGTTGAGCTTTAATTGTTGAAACCTTAAAATAATGAATATTTCTATTTACGACATTTGCGACAAATGACACGCATAAAATGGGCTTAAAAACGATATATTATACACACATTTGCGACACGTCGTAAAATACCGACCCACCACTGGTCGTGACGAGCTTTACAACACTATATTTTTTAAAATACAGTTTAACAACATTTAATTTTCCAATCTTTCTCAGCGTTTGGACAATAATTTTTCCCTTTTTTCGAGCGCTAGTCCCCTTATTATATTCGACCCTTTAATTAATAATGCAACGAATCAATTGATTGGTTCTTCATTCATTAAGAACAAGCGTTTCACAAGGTACCGGTAATTTAATTGCAAAGCAACCGAAACCAATACTTAATCAATATTATTTAACGAGCGTCTCTAAGTAGTATTCGTTGCAACGTTTTTGTTCATAGTTTCGATTGCTTCGCTTAACAATTCGAATTTGGCGCGCCTAAACATTGCTATGCAGAGCCATCTATCATAAAGCTATGTTCACGCGCTACCACGAGCTGTCGTAACAAACAAAGGACATGTGTAAAGTAACAAGATTTCCATTGGTCCTACATTGGATTTTGGATTCGTACGTTACTAAATGAAAACCGGTCGAAATAGAGTTCAGCATACATATTGTTATTGTCGTATTTTTTTTTTTTTGGCAGAAACATATGCCGATGTATTTACGAATGAAGATCGCGAGCATTTATACGTAGCGTTGCGTTCTCGACCCGGGGTATAAGAGCTTATCGGCTGTCAATTTTGACAGTCAGTTGAACGCTACGAAACCTTGTTATACTATACATTTTATTTATCAGAGATTATTTTGGTTTCGATTGCACTAGTTAAACCTACGAAAATTATCGGAAACTGTTGACGTTGGCATACACGCGTGCCTAATGGTTGCATTATTTATCTCATACACCTCGTTACACACGATCCTTTTTAATAAATGTTAATTATTAAACTTCTTACTAATGCAATTGATTGTATGTATATATCAATTTATGTGGTTACTATTCGCGAATCTTACATTGACACGTTTAGATATAGAACGTTAGTATATACTTCTCGAAACTGTCAAAAATCGTCCGTTCAACAAAGTAGTATATTAAACATCGTGTTCTCTTTTCATGCAGTGGATATTGCTGACAAAATCTCTGGTGGCAGCGACAGCGCAAATACTTTTTATTAATGTCGTCCGCATCTGCTAAAGATAGATCTTCGTCCGAACTGCTTTTTCGAAGCGTAAACGGATGTGAACTGAGACTCAGTGACAAAATTGTCAAAGCTAAAAATGTTATGAAATTTGTTTTATATAAAGATATATCATTGAACGTGAACGTCACTCTTCTTATAGTATTAGTGACTTCATTTTTATGGAAAGCGTTCAATATTTTAACACCACTTGCCGTCTCTGTCATAATCTTGACGTTACAGATTGCATGCTTTGTCACTTCTGTGAACAGAGGTACGTTGGATAATTATATTTCTAATAAACAGCTTCGCTTTGTATTAATATCTATTCTTTCTTCGCAGACACATTAGTAGCAGTGGAATCTATTGGTATTTATACCGAAGGGAGGAGAATATTTTATGGTTTAAGTTCGTGTGAATTTGTACCTTGGGATACAGTGGTGGATGTATTTATTAATGAAGTGATAACGGGAGTAGGTATTCAGGGACAAAGCGACTAAACACCTGCGTCGTACAGATTACACGATATTTGTATTTTTCAGCAAAAAGTACTGTACTATCTTACACTTGTAGTGAAGGATTCATTCGGTGGAAAGGATTCGATAAAATTAGTTCCTTTATTTAGGGACTTAATACCTGAAAGAAAATGCCTGGAATATATGTACGAGAGGCTAAGTGGTTTGATTGGATCCAGCAAAGAGAAAATCCGGTTTTAACAGTCCCTGGCTCGTACTGGTTGTGTCACAAAAATAACATATACAAATTTATATTCAAATATCATCGCACGATGAGGTAAATATTCGTGATACAGTGTTTCCACTAGAGTGGATTTTAACATACTTATCTTTACAGGAACATAGAGAAATTTAGCTTCGGGAGAGAATTAATGAAAGTTATAAGAAGAATAATAAAGAATAAACCATGTCAGGGGCAACAATTCGGTACAAGTCATCTTTTAGTTACTTACAGTATCCTTTTTTCACTACCAAAATAGATATTAAAACATTGCGGCATTTACTTTTGCCTCGGTTTCGAGATTGCATACTTATTGTATAAAGTTTCTTAGCTGTAATGTGTAATAAGATCAAATAGCATGGACACGTCAGGACAAAATGTTCGCACTACTGAAATTCAAAGAACGATCCGTTGCTGCATTCTCTCACGCATTTGTTCTTACCATCAAAATACTGCTTTCTGCGGACAACACAGAGCAGAATGGAAATTACGTGGTGACATTCCCATATTCCGACGAGTGTTTTGTTCATAGCGACGAAGATTTAACTAACGCGCACGCATGTGAAAGTACAAATAAGGAAGAGAATGCATGTCCAACACAGCCGTCTGAAAATGATCGTCCAGAGGAAAGCAATCAGTGTGATGGTATAGAAGGGGAATTATTAAAATCGGAAGATAAAAGTATTCGAGTATGTAATAGTTCGATAGTTGCCAATTCAAAAGAGACATTAGAGAATGCGCAAGCTGTAAAACATACAATAACTTGTGAAGACGCAAGTAAAATTAGGGAAAGTTCAGAGGTTTTACCTTTGGAGCAATCTCAAACGCCCAGTGTATCTACAAAATATAGCGCAGAGCTTGATACTAGAGAGGAAGAAAGTAAAGATTCGAGACTAAGTGCAGAAGAATTGGAAAAGGGAAATAGGCATCAGAGTGCGAACTGTACAAATTCAATGGCATTAAATAGTATTACAAATGAAGTTGGAGGGAATGAGGAGGAGGAGGTAAATTTTAACTGCTTAGAAGAGGAAAATATCGATAATAATAGTTTCTCTTCGGAAGAAATGAATGCGGAAGATATTAAATTACCAAACAATAACGAATTATTTGAGATTGCGATTCCACGTAAAGCTGCGTCAGACATTAGTGAAGCGGAAAGTAGTACTATTGACGATTTTCATGCGGATCCTACTAACTTACCATATCAGTACTTAATAGAGAAAGAAATAGAAGACGCAAAATTTAGGGATAGAAATACGAACGAGACTGAGAATAATGCAAACGAATGTAACAGAGATGAAGAGAATTGTAGAAAACGTAAGTTAGATGAAATTAACGAGAAACATTCCACAGAGTCCGCAGAGCTGCTTACAAATGGCGCAAATATTGACGACTCCTCTTATCATAAGAAGAGAAAACATACATCAGATAACATGGCTTCGCGATCGTCTGACATTACAGATCTAGTTATGGAAGGATTAATGTTCACAATTCGCCAAGGGCAAGGTACTGTGGCAGTTATAGAACAGAAAACTAAACTGGAGATAGACGAGGTATTAGAAAATTCGGAGAAAATTGAAACTAAAAGAGGAGAGAAGTGTTTGCGAAATTCCAGTTTGCTCGGATTGGAGAACTTAATCACGATGATTGAATCGCCGAAGCAAGGCAAACATGAACATAAATGTCCAAATTCTATTATCCAAGAGAATACTTTAAATAATGAATCTGTAAGTAAATTTTTTCTTAATGGCATGAAACATTCTTTAACAGATAATGGAACTGACCAGCGCAATGCTAAGTTTTACCTAAATCACATGCAGTGGCAGTCTTCTACTAACAATGCTTCTTTCGCTAGTACAAGTTTTACTAATAATAATATAAAATATCTTACAAACAACGATCAATATCCTGGAGCATATGATATCAATGAATATTACGAAAATAACAAATTTATGGAGAATGGGGATCCAGAATATGGAGAGCAGGAAGAGGAGGAGGAGGAGGAAGATATTGTACCAGAAGTGTTACAAGATAAGCGTTTTCAAACTGCAGAGCTTCCTTTCCAGCAAGAAAATAAGCCTCAAGGCAAAGTGATAATCGTGTCAAATAAAGGTTTATTAATGGACGATACGGATACTGAGGATTCTATTAAATTCGAAACAATGGAAGCTAAACTTGGTCCCCTTTTCGGCGAAGATTTATTATCGAAAATATGTTCGAAAACAAATTGTTCGAATAACAATTTTCTAGCAAAATCAAACGAAATGCCTGTAAAATACATCATGAACAAAGGACATGAACATGGTGCCAATACAATGTATAAATCTAAATTTAATAATACTGAACAGCATAGATCGGGGGTTCCTAAAATTGTTTCGAATGAAATTATCACTGCAAATCAGATACCGTTGTCATTACAAAAAATGCTCAAACACGGATCGCCAGTGATGCCTACGAGTGATGAAAATAGAGTAGATGAAGGTAGTAGTAAAGGCTGTAAAGTGAAATCATATGAGAGAGCAGATACTGCTTCTAACACGCGATCAAATAGTCAAGCTTTAGATTGTAATATATCGGAAGATGCTCAATGTCTAAAGAATTCTCGCACATTTATGCGCGGCAATAATGAAAGTCATAAAGAAAGTACATCATCCGTAGCATCGAAGGCGGCGTTAAAAAGTGTTGATATTTCGGAGAATAATATACAATTAAAAGAGGAGAAGCCACGGAAACAAAATGTTAATGCTCGTAAAGAAGAACGGTTGTCACGGAATGGAATAGTAGATGTTACGCATGAATTTTACCAGGATCTTTCGTATCAGCGAAAGAAAAAGGACGTAGCTAACCAGAAGTATTTAAGATCGAAAAGAAAATCTTCGAACACGCTAAATGACGCAAATGACGGTGAAACGCGTATAGAGATGGTGAAATTCCTACACGATATTACAAGAGGTGCCAAGGTTGTTGTAAGACGTATGAGTACAAAGAATATTCATAGTATAATAGAAAAAAGTTCCTCGTTAACAACTTACAAGCAACACTAATAACACTTTTTCAAATAATAAGTTAAAAACTAATTACTCTAAGATTGTTGCCTTATTTATCTTCGATTCGATTTACAGCTTAGTATTAAGTGATAAACGTGTATAGAAATTTTCGTAATTGTATTTCGTTCGCTGATGCGAACGAAATTCGCTGAATGCGAATAACAAATAAATGTATACCACTATTTTAAGTATTTTATTATCAGAAAAATATAAGCTTAATTTCTTAACAGTTTATTCATTTCGTTTGTTTTTTCTCGTTTTATTTGGTCCGCAACAGCCTTCAAATTATCTAATTTGTTCGCAATGTCTTGCAACTTGTCGTCCAAACGTTCGAAACATATTTCTTTTTCGTTAAGTTCAATGTTAAAATCTACGCTTCGCTCGAAAACGGGTTTTGATGTTTCAGACACTTTCATCATCTAAAACACAATGATCAATTTCTTGAAAGAAATTTAATATGAATTGGTACGCTACTTTAAATATTAATAACGCGTGTAGTAAAATGATTCGTTAAGTAGAATAAGAATGTTCATTACATGTATCTCATTCTTAAGTTGGATGCATTTTTGAAGTACATCGGCACATTGGCGCGGGTATCGTTCTCGGGCATCGCACACTTCGAAAAGCGCCTCTTGGCACTGTTCTTCGAGATCATCTAAAAAACCATTCGCGTAGAGTAACGTCGTTTGTTTCAATCTTATAACCTCCGACACTCACCCATCCTTAACAATATTCAGCTTGCTGCGTCTTCTTTCAATATCATCCGTTAATTTAACATTAAAATCGTGTGTTATTTAAACAGACGACTTGGCACAGGTTGTATAGCAACTATGGCGTTGTTTACTACACTCACCACTAGGGGGTCGTTAACAGTTGGGGCTCTTCAAAGTTACACATTTTTCCAAGTCATTCATTTTTCCCGCAAAAATATCACCTTTTCTAACATAGTTTCCACTTCTTGTAATTCTATTTATTGTAAACTAAAGACTACCTATATTTCGTATAAATAAGACGTACTTACTACGAAATCTGTGAAATATTCTCGATGATCGTAACTCGAGTTTGCGCGGTCAATACTTTTTCGCTCAGATTGACATGAGATTACGCCAATGATCGCTAACCAAACAATAATTCGAAAATGGAAAGAGCTCCTTACAATATTACTGTCATTGGCGTAGCTAATCCGTGCGTCAATTCATAACTATGTATATTCATCTCTTCGTTGTAAAGAATTAAATGTCGAATGATTTATTTTAAGTGGATTAATTAATTATTACATCGCGCTTTAGTTCACTCGACTCCCGTGGGCGACAGTTACGAAAGCTTATAATCTCATTTAGCTATAGTAAATGTTATTTATGATTGTATAATTTGATTGTACATGGATATTGTAATTTTTATGATTTTTATTCGCATATTTTTTTCATTTATATTACAAGTGTTACATAAAAATACCAATATTAGGATCCATTAATTACTGTGTAATTATCATCGTCCTTGTATAGAACATGCCATTATTTAGATATCAATGCGAATGCGAGACACAAAATATATCTTGTAACTGTCTTTTCATCGATGTCAAAACGGCGATCGAAACGAATTGATTGAAACTCTAGATATCAATGAATATCTTGTTTGATTCTGAAAATGTAACTGAATGGATTACATTAGCGACTGCACTTACAAATTACCATTTAAGCTCATATATTACTCAACGTCAGATAAAACAATATCTTTATTAACCATTGCTGTGCTCCTAAATGTAAAATATAAATAAGTACAGCGTATAACTAAACGTACGCGTTCTTGTAAAATAAACGAAACAATTGTATTTTGCGAAACAAGTGTTTAATATATTATAAATAGAGTATTCTTAGTTATCTGGTTGATATTAGGCAATGCAGCATTATAATAAAAATCATGATTTAAAAATAAACTAACATAAAAACTTTAATAAACGCCTTTTAAATGCCCCAACTAAATATATAAATTTACTCTATCTCTATTGTTTAGATTTCATTACCTATAAGTTATTTAAATCATAAATTTATTAATAAGCCTTATTCACTGTATTACAGTTCGCTGTAGTTATACGTGATCAATGTCTCTCTAAATTCCCCAAGATCGATTGATTTTCTGCGAACTTAGAAGTTTGTCTTTAAGAAGCCACCTATCGAACACACTACATATTCATTTTTATACATGCGACCATACGATCGTACTTATTTATTGCACATTAATTCATTAACGATTTCAGCTTTGTTTACAAATGCTTTAACAATATGAAAATCGTTTAATAGTCTGGTGTCTGCGATTCGTTAAAAAAGAGCAAAAAAAAAAAAGAATTACACAAAAGTGTCTGTCTTATCGTTCGTAATCTGAGTATCGTGCGTTTCATTAAGAGTAAGGTACATATACTCTATTCTATGGATGATTTTATGCGTTAATGAACATTAAATGAACTGCTAACGAAGGCTCTAAAAATAGACATGATCTTCTGAGCGTGCCTTACATAGCAAAGTATTCGAACAATTGAAAATTCTTAGACCCCGCTTCGCAATGCTTGATTTTTGATAATCCCTTACAGTATGTTTAATCTGTACCTATTTGATTGCGTAACCGTGGTGAACACCAGCTTTCAATATCTTTTACTTTGTAACTACAAGTTTCATTATTTTATATTTCTCTCCCGCATAATAAAATATGATATCCTTTTTTTTTTATAAGAAACGTTATTCATAATATTCTCATCATTTATATTAGTCCTCATGGTAGCAAAGTTTACTATTCTCGTCTATGTAGCATTGTAGCATATACAATTTCACTTGAATTCCTTTCTCAACCATCTGGTTTCGTGCTGCATTAGCGCAGCTTGTTCTTTGAAGTTATTTTTTTCCTGAACCACCCTGAAAAATATATTAATCAAATTTACTACTGCATTTGTCGTTTAAACTGCAACTGAATACATATACGTAAGAATAATCGTTCTTTTTATTAATAATTCGTTTTCTTTCACATCTGTTCCATCAGATACAATGTATCGACTTTTCTAGGTAATTTGTCATTAATTTCAACAAAGTTAATCGTATTCACTGAAATCCGAATAAATATTCTGGCTCGTGACAGAGATTAAGTTAGGAATGTATCTGTTGGAAAGAGAAGCTAAGAAATATGCTAGAAATTATTTTGAACGGAATCCATCACCGTACATAAAAAGCTATATTTAAAAGTTTACGTTAGCTAACAAAATATTAATTACACTTGTGAGGATCACGTAAATACATATTTAAATATATATATTAGCGCAAGCAAAGAATATACAAATGAACGAAATGTAAAGCACATAATAAATAATATTCATGCTGTTTGAATTTTTAAGGAGAACAGAGATCTGTCCACGTAACACAAATCTAGTTGCAATTCAACTATCATATTTACATTTTAATACTATAAATGGTGACCAGAAATTAAATGAGTATACCTACGAATGTTCAAACAGCATAAGCTTAATAATATAGCAGGACAACGCTAAATACAATTTGTTATATGAGCATGTTGCTTACTAAACATATTGTAGCTGCTAAAAAGAATTATGCTATGTTATGTCCAACAATGCATGTACTATCTGTAAAGAAACTTAATTAAAATACATAAAAGCGATGCAAATGCATGAGAAAAAGTAGAAACAATAATGTAGATGAGAAATTATGTAATCGATTAAATAGAACAAACGTAAAAGTTTGTCCATGGTGTGCCCTTTACCCCAGTGTTTGTGTTTATAAAAATTGATCCGCATGTAGCTATGCATGTTCTTTGATACCCAATCGTCTCGGCATCGCTCCTCTCTGCACTGGCAATGTTAGACAGTTTGCTGATCTTTGTATAAATGTTTCTATATCTATACAAGTAATACTACGCATTCTATAAGTGAATAATCGACATTAGGCGAATTAATTAGCTTCTTTACTGTCCGTATGCCACAGATGTACTCTAGAATTACGCAATGAACACACATTATTGTATTTCATACTGATGCAGATGAAAGTATATCGCAGTACGAGTTGAAATTAATAATAAAAATTATAAGATGTAAGAACTGGTGTGATTCCGAATAAAAGTGTGTAAAATAGATCTCCCTATGCATATGTGCTGGGACAGTCAAGATGCACGACATTCAAAATGCATTATGATTATGAATGAAAATAAAGCTAAAATCTAAACACTGTGCAACATATCTCGAGGGACACACACATTGTAATAGCTTGGAACTTATAACAGCTAATGGTGGGAAATTATTGGTAAACGTATCTCTAAGAATTTGGGGAAACTGTTGAATAAAATATGTACGAGTGTTCCATAAAGATTAAGTACAACTGAAATTTCGTTCGTACTACGCACAATTCAATATTAACGTGCCCAAACAGGGTATTTCATAAATACTGAATTAAAAGTGCAAGTGTACAATGTATAAACTCTTGAAATATCCACAATTATTTTGATCGTTCCATCGAATTCTCACTCCTGGACTGTGTTTTAAAGAACCTTCATATATATCGTATAAAGTGCAATGATTTCCCTTTACAAGATACGGTGCAAAATAATACTCTTCATCCCAAGTTATTGTTATTTGATGTTCAACTTTTGTACAGTTTGGATACTATACGTTAGTCTAATAATCCAATATTTTGATGAAAAATGACATTACTACTCTGTCGTTTGAAAATTTCCAATAATCAAAGCACATTCTCTTATATATTTCCAAGAACAGCTCGACGAATAAATTGCAAGTTTGTTATTCATTGGTTGTAGAAACGCTACTAGTCGTAAGCAAATGATAAAATAGTGCTCGTTAAAAATAAGGACGGAACATCTTCATACTATGGAAGGAAATAATGTGTGCGACATAAATGAATGTCTTAAAATAAACTATTACAGTAAGACCTGACATAAACTGCTAATAGCAGTCTACCATCGACCCTTTTGAAAGAAGTAAAAGTTCCAGAATCTCATGTTTCCATTTGCATACCTGCGAATCTGCGCCGTTTTGCCGTGGGTTTCTTAGTGGACTGTCAGAACAATCAAAACAACAAAATCTGTTATTCATCGTAATAGCATGAGACTTTCTACGAAGCAAGTTTGCATATTAATCGAGGAATCATGATGACCTGCCGTTGTGTCAATAACGATTGACACTCAGAAACAATATTAGACATGTTTCTTTCTTCTGCGAAACAAACACTGGGACAAAGGGATAAGTATGTTGTTACAGTCCGCATCGAATTTTGTAATGTGGGGTAATCTGTGTCGAATGATTTCTTACGAGACATGTTAATTCGATTTCTCCTTTTAAAAGAAATGCTGCAACGCGTACGCGTGAAATTGGATGCTTTCTGCAATATATACATTATCTCAAACATTTATTTGCCAAAGAGATATATACAAACGTATTTGTATATGCATAAATTGATCAGCACTTTGTATAGCTACATGCCACTTGTAAATATGTTTGCTCTTAATATCCTTACGAATACAGCCACAATAAACAACATAATGAGATTTAAATGTCGGAACAGATCTACCACAAAGTACTGTTTCAAAGTATTGAAAGTAACTACTCAAATAATAATTCAGTAATATGGCAACAAAATCATAATACGAGGCTCAGATGTATCACAAGGAATTACTATTTTTACACGTATCTACGTATAACAATAAAAGTAGAACTGTTAATGTTATAATTACCATAATTCCCATAATAATTGTAGCAGTAATAGACTACGAAATGTATACCTCACTGATTAAAGTAAACATTCTTTGTAATACTGAGCCGAAATAAAAACATATCTCACATTTCAATAACTAACGGAAAGTGCGCCTATACGTAGGTAATAGAGCCAGTAATATTTGTTCCTTCTTTCGTAACTTTGAAGTTTACCTTCCTTTTTTTCTTGTGCTTTTTATGCGGCTGGCCTATCAATGGATTCCAGCTAGCCTGTGTGTTGTGATCTGTCATATGACAGGATTTGGAGGAGTATTTCGAAGTAAGGGGGCTGTGGTCAATTTCTTGTTGAGACTGAACCAAATTGATGGGCTTGGTTATGGAACAATTTGTGAACTCTGTATTCTTGAGGAGAGTACTTTCTAATGCAGCTATCAGAGTCTGTGCTGCTAGCGGGGGCTGCATTTCAGATACATCATTATTTAACTCTCCACACATTAGTTACATTGCGCGACGACAATTTGACAAACCTTTGTCAGAAACGTCAGAAGGAAAGGTTTGCAAAATTGTCGTCTCAGAAGTGGTTTAAGAATCAAATGATACACAACAATTAAATTGCTGATACATATTCTTTTGATAAAAACTTTATCTCCTTATACATTATTAAAACAATTCACATATTTTTCTTAGAGTATTTCAAAGTAATTCCAGTTTGATAGAACTTCTTCATACTTAGAAAAGTAGTGGAACTCAAGAACTGTTGTCTTTCGCTGGGACAATGTCGGTGGTATCATCATTTTGCGCGTAAATCCGCGAATACATCGAAATGTAGGCAGTATTTTTGAATGTGTGCTAATGCTTTTTGATAATCAGTATTAATTTGTTGACGAACAAAGTGATACCTTTTTTGGAAGATTCTTTAACAGTGATAGTCAAGATAGACGCAATATTCGTATGGCGTTGTCGGAATGAAAGCATTACTTTCTAAAATGCTATTTTTTTATTATTTTGAAAATGTTTCTTTTGAATTCTGACTTTTCCAAGTATGGAGCTATGTATAAAATATCTATAAAACGCAACGTTCGTTGCTAATAAATAACATCAGCAAACTAATCCCTGTGTTCAACAGTTATGCAATACATTATTAAAAATATACTTAGCACTCCTTGTGGTTTCATTGAATGCGCAAAATTGTTCTATAGAAATGGAATGTGGCATTATTGAACACCTCGGTATAGTATTCGTTCGATTGGGCTATAATAGCCGAAACTTTAGTCATAAAAAAGGAAATCACAGTATGTAAACAATAATACCACATCTGAACTTTTAATAAGATCTCACAAATATTATGAACAAATACCCACAGAATTCTAAAGTAAGACTCTTTGGACTCTTCTGCTACTAGTATTAATAAAATAAAATTTAATAAAATCCAAATATATCCAATAACGTTATTATGCATTCCCCATTAATTTATTAACTTGCTCTCACCTACATTAATACGTGTCTAATAAACGTAATGAATCCTTTATATATAGATAATACTTTGTAAAAGGCAATTAATTCCGAGGAAAATTGCACGAATATTGCATTCAATAAATCCCATGTCCCGTTTAAATCCGAAACTCATAAATTTTCATATATACATAATGCTCCCGTTACAAGAGCACTTGCGATGTTTAAATGACTTTTACAAAATAGTATCTATAATATGCAGCCGTTGCCATACAATTATTACATTTAGTGAAATAATAGTAAAACACAAAGACCTTTTGTTAGTAATTATCTGCACAAATTGATTATAATTAATGCATTATATGCCAGAGTTTTGCAGCATTGCGTGGCTTTTCATATTTTCGCATTATAGCCGTAACTTTTGCCATTACAGCTATAATATAAGCTTTACGATTTTTTATACAAAAGGCACTGGACAGAAATGAATTAGGACACTTACGAAACGTTTAAAATCAATGTATACTAACCTCGGAATTAGAACTCTCAGAAGTTGGTGGTCCGTTTAGGATTGACTGTTCCGAACTGCTGCAACCTCCGCAAACTACATTCTAAAATAAACGGAACAATTTAATAAAGGCTATTGTATATAAACAATATTATATTCCGAAAAGTATACTCTCATTAATTTCAGTCACATCTATATTTCATACCTTGAGCTCTGACACCTTTTCTTGAAGGTGTGCAATCACAGAACGCAACTTAATTACTTCTGCATCTAACATTGCCCTCTTATCGCACTCTGATTGAAGTTCCTGCGACAACAGCATCTTTTCCTATAACAAATTACAGTTTATTCATCTTGCATACTTCTGTATAGTACTCATATGATATTCATTTTAAAAATCATTTACCTGTTGGAATTTTTCCAACGTTGCCAGATTGTGATTATTTATAACGCTTGGAACTGATTTTGGTACAGATCTGACTGCCAGTAATTCAGCATTAGCTTGCTCTTTAAGTGTTTCAGTATCTTGTAACCTGGTTTCCAACTCTGTTATCTTCACTTGTAACTAAACAGACAGAACACAAAGGATTTTCGTATACTTTCGAACTAGTTAACTTTGAATTTTTGTATAGGCATTTGAGATCTACCTTCTCATTTATATTCAACTTCTTCGTGAGTTCGTTCAACTCAACCCTAAGGCTCGCGACTTCGCTTTCCTTTTGCCGAAGCTGCGACTCCCATCTGGTTTCTTCTGATTCTACGTGGCTCTGAAGTTTGTTCAGCATACCTTCCTGTAAATTTCCAATGAACGTAGCACACGTCGAATTGAACAGTAGCGGAAGTGTGCGAAATACTCACTGTATCGTCAATGATTTGTTTGTAATGCGAAACCATGTCTTGTAAGTTTTTATTCTGTTGTTCGAAGTCTGATTGTGCGCTGGCTGCACTTCTCTCCTTCAATTCAGTCAACGTTGAGCTTACTTTCTCTTCGAAGGCTTTGAGCCATTGGTCGTGCGACTTTTCAGACACCTCGATCTCAGGGAATATCCTTTGTAGTAAAGCCTTTGTTAATTCTTCTTCCTCTACTTTCACTTTCCGTGTAACATCCTAATTATAAATGAAACGATCGTCAGTCATTTAGATCGAATCGATTCCATCCAGCAACCGAAAATAGCAGCAAAGAGGAAGAAATTTCGAAAGGGAAGAGACCAAAATAGATGAAATGGGGACTTACATCAAAGTTTTTCCCATTATTAGATTTAGCACGCAACTCGGCAGCGGAAAGAGCTTCCATCACTTTCCAGTTTTTAATACGCAACTCCTGTTCCAACCATAAAGAAATAATGAATATATTATAACCCGATACCATTAGTGTTCCCTCGATATAAGCTTGATTCGCCGTGTACACCATGAGCTAGTTATTTTACATCATCTTTTATTCGCATAAGCTCTCCCACCATTTCTGATACTTAAAAAATCGACCTCGGAAATTCGGTATAACTAAATTAGAAATATCTAGAGAGGTATCTTTTGAAGTTGAAAAATACAAGAAATGGCAAAGTGATGGAAGCAATAATTATACAGATGTACCAATGCACAGAACTGTTTCTCTATCAAGCTATGACTTACAGGTTAGTAGCACTAACACACGCATTAAAACAATGTTTATGTACGGGCTTGTCCATAGACGTGTTGCGACTTACATTATTTTTGGATCTTTGTGCCTCTAGATCATCGTTGAAACGAACGGCAAGACTACGTTCATGGTTTACATCACTTCGTAATGCATCAACTTGAGCATTTAACTGATTAAGTTCTGCTTCTTTATGCGTTAATTCTGTTTTCAAGGCATTTAGTTGACTTTCCTTTTGGGCCAACCTTGAAAAATAATGCGCTCACAAAAATTTGCACATCGAAGTGTGTTCCTATCTAATTATACGTATACGTACATATTGGTATATTCTACAAGTTGCACATTCTTTTGAACATTATCGTCGATTCCGTTTTCTCGCCCTTCTGCGGCTGGTCGTTCAATAGTTGCCGCCAACTGGGAAGCTAACGATTCGTTCTCTTCTTGCAATTGTTTCAGCTGCTTCTGCAATTCTGTCACATTTGTGACCTAGAAGGAAGAGAAATATGTACCTACGAAATAAAGCGTAACTTATATATGTTCTTGCGTTATAAAAATAATACCTGTGAGGAGAGAGTATCATTTTCTTCCTGCAACTGTGTAATCTGCAGTTGTGTCTCGCTCAATTTCTTCTCATTGGTTTGTAACCTTTTTATTATTTCAGATTTCAACATATTCATTTCATTCGCAGCGTCATTCGCGGACGTGAGCTTTACACGAGTATTTTCCAATTCAGTTTGAGTCTGTTTCAGGTCCTCATTCAATTCCTGTACATCGCCTTGATAACCGCTCATTTCGGATTGTGTTTTCTTCAAATTCTCTCTTGCCTTCTCAAATTCTACCGCCATCGTCTCCAATTTCATTTGCGTAGCATCCAATTGCGCTTTCAGATGCGTTGCATTTTCCATCGACTGCTTGAACTCCATTCGTACATTGTTCAGCTCGTCTTGAGAGTTTCTCAGCTCTTCTTCTTTGTTAACCAGTTTCATCGTAAGCGTTGTTATTTCAGCTGCTTCAGACTTCGCTTCATTCATCGTGGCTGATAATTCGGATTTCAAATTCATTAGTTCAGTCTGAGTTTTGGCCAATTCAACTTTCAGGACAGAAGCGTCATTAGCCTCTGTTTTTACAGCATTCAATTCTGCTTGCAATGAGTTCACTTGCTTTTGCAGTTCTTGTTCGTGACGGTAAGAATTCTTCAGTCTGTCATCCAATTCAGCATGAGCACGGTGAGATTCCTATGCGAATGAATATAAAATACATGTTAGCAAATTGTTCGTTAATGCAAGTGCATCTTGAAATAAGTTCCCTCACCTCAAGTTGCCTGGCGACATCTTGCAATCTATCGCCAGCTTCTTTGAAGTGTTGTAACTGTCCTTCCGAATGCATCAACTGGCCCTGCATAAGTCCCAATTGCTGCCTCAACATTTCTATTTCGGCGGTGCTACTCTCACAGGTTGCCTGTAATTCACTCTGCAGCTCCTGTACTTCTACGTGCTTTTGCGCCAGCTGTGCCTTCAAGGCATTCTCATTTTCGCGCATCTGCGCAAACTGCACTTCCATCTGCTTGCGCTGTACTAACAATTCTTGTTGCAAATGGCCCTGAGTTTGTCCCTGATCTTCCTGCATCTTGTGTATAATCGCAGCGTTCTCGTTCACTTTGGTTTGCAACTGTTCGATCTGCCTGGTAAATCCTTGCTTCTCAGCGGCATGACTTTCCAAAATGTGCTGCATACGTGTATGTAAAGTTTGAGTTTCCGTGACCTTGGCGTTCAACGCTTCCTCTAACTGTCTCACGTTAGACGTTAATCTGGATCGCTCGGAATTAAGTTCAGCTCGCAGTTCTTTCAGTTTAGTCTGAAACGCGATATTGGCTTCGTGTTCGTCATTCAGAGCTTTCTCCTTTTCTGCCAGTTGTTTCTTCAATTTAATAACCGGGTCTGCGCGACCCTCTGTCCATTCTGAATGCTCAGATGGATTATCTAATTGTTTATTTAGAAGCTGATCGATAAGAATCTGTATTTCGGAACGGCTAAGTTCAGCTTTCTGGACCAGAGGCATCAAGAGAGACACATTAACAGCATCTTTGTCACCACCTAAAATTGAACGTATTGCGTAGAATAAAAAAGCTTCTGTGAATGTTAATGCGCGATAATAAAAATGATTTAATACGAAAATTTCAGCGAAATACGAATGTTATTCAAACATTCTTTCAACACATTTATTTGATTTTTCGATTTTATATTACTTAGGATATAAAAGCAAAGAATAAAAAATATGTATTGAAAGAAAAAAGCGTCAAACGTTAAGCAAATATGTTAAGTTATTCCTTATAAGTGACCTTGATACGGTACAACAGTGGGGGCAATGACCTGTAAAGGGGGAAGGGGAACTGGCCCTACCTCAGCCGCATTCCACAGCACTTCAGAAGAATCTGCTTTGCTGGGCTCTGGGTAAATTTCTTGTGAAACTTAAGCATACTTAACTAATTTTCCCAATTCATTTCCGTGCATTGAAATTTTATTAAGATTTAAAGTATGAGACTATTTTAATTGCTACATTTACTCTTTCTTTTTAAATACCATACAAATTTATTCATTCACCTTGGATATTCTAAATTATTTTATTCCGCAAAATGGAGCAACTGATGTGTTAACTTACCAATTTGAGCTAGAATATCATTCTTCTTCTTCGCCTTTTTAGATTCCTTGTTGGAAGATTGAGTAGGAGGTGCTGCCTCCTTTACCATCTCCTTCACCTCTTTAATCGAAGTTTCTTTTTGGTCTTTAACTTCTTTCGCTTCTTTAGTAGAATCTTTATTAACGGCCGGTGCTGCGTTAACATTCGCGGCTGTTTCTTTCTTCTCTTCCTTAATATTCTCATCCTTCTTTTTCACAGAGTCCTTTGCGCCTTTCTTTGACTTTGTTGGCGTTTCCTTTGGAGACTTATTAGCAACTGACTCAGACTGGCTGATTTGTTGTAAATTTTCCTTCTATTTTAGGTGGAAAACATTGAAATATTTACACTCAGAAGAAGGTTCAGATTCTGTATAAAGAATTTCAATGACTAAATACAGAACAGTTAAGTTTGTATCAAATTATTTGTTAACAGAATTACACAAACGGCACAGACATATAAATGAAAAGAAAATAATGTATAAAATATAGAATATAACTGAGCGACTAAACATTAAATAACTCTCGAGTGTGCTAAACAAATAACTAAAAAAAAAATGAGAGGAAAAAAAAGAAAATTCCAAGTTCGCGAGATCAATTGAAAAATCAACTTTTACATTTCCGCTTACCAAATTTCTCTTTATCGTAATAGATTCAAGTTCATTATCATTAGTTACAAGATCAGAACACATACATAAATTTGAAATGTGCTTGAATGATATTAAATAAGCATTAACACTACACCAACCTATGGCTTTTGTGTTATAGAAGCGGCAGACTATGCAAAATATAAGTGAATGAAATGCATATGAGGTAAATAATTCTACCAGAAGCAATTCACTCACACTATGACTCCTTATGAGTTCGAGGTCGTCCTTTGGTTGAATGAGGTCAAAATGATTAGCCTCTGTAGAGGGAGGTTGCGAAGGACTTAATTCGGTCACAATAACCAACGGTTCATCTTTATTTACAAGAATTGACTTTACCTTTTCAAACTTGCTTTTCTTCTTATTCCCTTTGCTACCCTCCTATGATTTCAATGTATATATAAAATGTTTCCCATATTGTTAACAGTGTAAGAGTGAACAAAAAAAAAGTATCTGTATCTACATTAATACACATGTTATTTTGCATTATATTAAAATGGACACAAAAGATTATTCAACATCACAACATACGTGAATACAGTACTCAACAGTAACATAATTATTATTTTGCATGAGAAACAATGATAACTAGTATCTTCTACTTTATTCGTATAGAATTACTACTGATTTACTTTTCACCTTAAACCTGTATTTATTTTTATTTCTTGCCAAACATATATACCTGAAATCGATAAACCAATTATATCATTAACTTTTCGTATACATTAGCTTTTAGCATAGAAACAAAATTCTACACTGTTCGTTACAATCTAATTTGAGTAAAAATAACGCTCGAAACATTTGTTTTTATTTAAAAATCACGTTAAACGTTATGCGTAAAATTAAATATGCATCGAAAATGTTTTTGAAAGCAGAAGATTCTGATTACAAGCAGAGAACTCTGATTAAATGAAATGTTACATTCTTTTTGTAGCCTTACTTAGTTTTAATCTGTATGATAAAGTAGCAGTAGCAGTAAGATAGTATCATAATGTGTGGCACAGTTATTTATAGAAATTAATCTTGAGTTTGTACAACTGTTTATCAATGGTCCATATATCAATACCCCACCCTTTCACCTTATTTAAATTATTTCGTATTAAACCAGTATCTCTTATCTTGGGCATTAATTTTACATATAACATATATTTACCAAGGTTAAGCTATTCTTAGAAAATGTTCAAACTAGAATTACTTTACCATGTAATTACTCTTATCAGCTTACCAAGGCATGATTCCAGGTTCGCAAAATGCATTTAAAAAATTGTAAAGATCACAATTCAGAAGATATACTATTTTTTAAAAAGTCATGTCATGTAAAAATATTCAGAAATGTCTGTTACTATAATATATATGTAACAACTGAGGATCACATGGCCATCAAATTTTGCACTTGTTGGATTTCAGTTTCTATAACGTTTCTTTAACTTTTCGACAAAACATATTTTCATTTTCTTCGAAACTATCGTGAAGTAAGAAATTAAGCTGGTGTCTTTAACAAAAAGGATGTCCATTTAAATATAATGCAAATAAAGCCTAATATACACAAATTTTACACAGCTTTTGTGGAATTAAATAGGGAAAACATTGTTAATTAGGTTCTTACATTGATATAGGAGTGTGCAGGTAATTTGCATTAACTTATATCATTGAAAGCAATGTAATAATTGAAAAGAAACATCAAACACTGATACAATGACTGCTAACACAGAACAGGGATCCTTAATATTCATAAGCGTCGTTGAAACCACATAAATTAATTGTATTAATTTACATGTAATGGTACGCTAACTGTATATGAAAGGTAATGTTATATGTTATTAAAGTTATTCTAATGTGTTACAATTAGTCTTCATAAATTGCACGACACCCAGGCAGAAATGTGATACTTTATGAATAGAAAGACCTTAAATGACACGCGAGTGTGACATACAATACACGAGCATACCATATTTCATGCATGAAACATATGAAAATATACGAATAAACAAAGCACATGTGTGTATTTCCATTTTCATAATTACGTAATGATTACTAACATTTTAATTACTTAACATGCAATAAACATTTGACAAATGAACAGGATCGATATGAAAAGTGAAAACTAGGATCGATTCCCATCCATTGTTACATAACGCGCGAGTAATGTGTTTCAATCAACACAGAATGAATGCGCTATCTTCTGAAAGAGTAACGACGGATTATAAATTTCAATGTAATCCGCAACTTTCTCGATTAGAGTTTCTCAGTTTCATCGATCATCCGTTTCGTTGCCTTTAATATTTCATAGCACGGCAACATCCGTTTTACTCCGATTCGTATCAAATAATGTAACACAAGTCTTTTCAGAAGCATAATTTCACGTTTATTATTAATTACAATTAACAGTTTTAAACACTGGCGACCGTTACGTATATCTTCCGAGGAAATAACGTGCTTTAAAAAGAGCCAAAGGCAAACCTTCGCAAAAAGCGAATCGCACGGAGTACGTTAAAAAAAGATGAAATTTAATAAATTCGCTTACCCGTAACAATGGTTCTATTGGCAAAATTTGAGGATTTTCCTCAAACTGAACATGTTCCGGCTTTTCCTCCTTGTCATCTTTTTCCTCCTTTTCTTCCTTCTTTTCTTTCACCTTCTTTCCTGCTTTATTTTTATGCTTCTTTTCTTTGCCCTTATCCTTCTTACCTACAAGCAATATTAATAAGTACAATTTTATCGCCAACACAAAATCAGTAACTACAATCGCTAATAAGTCTAATTATCTCACATCCTTACGTACCCAATAGTAGATCATCGGGCAGTTTCCTCTGCTCCGCTATTGCCTCTTCGTACGACTTCTCTTTTATACCGAACATCGAGACTAGAACAATAACAGCCGCAGAAATAACTACCACTGCTACGTAAACCAATCCCGTCTGCAGATCCATTTCGCTTCTCCCTGTCTATCTGTCAAAGCAAAGTAATTTCATTATGCCTAACTACTACCAGTATCAATTCCAGATAAGATACACGCCGCCCAAAGTTATGCAATTATTATCCTCGAAACAAGCTCGCCGAACGCTCGATCGCGTACATAAGATTCTACGCTGCGTCTTACTTCGTGCAGCTCTCGCTACGATATTCGGAGTAGCTGTATAGATTTCTCGATACAGCTCTCCTTTCTTTAAAGGACACCCTCCACGAGAGTACGATATTATTTGTCGTTAGTACGCATAGGAAATGAATGGCCCATTCCTTAAACCGTCGAAACGTGCGACGTTAAATAACTCCAGAGACATGGAAATATAATTTGATGGGGTGATCATGCAGGTCCCACAGAGTGGTGAACAGTAAAGTAGCGCGGAATAATCCACAACAGCGGAAAGCTATTTGGTGAAAGTGGTGAGAAAATCTACGATGAAAACAACATATGGATGACAAGTGGATCGTTGACACAATAGCTGGAGATGAGCAAAATTCCTCGAGACGTTATTGCGGCCTCGGTAAAACCGGCGAAATGGTTTGTATCGTTATTAAGCTTTTGCGAGAAATAAACGGAACTGGCGGGCTTCGCTGGGCCTTAAGTTGCTTACCGACTGTATATCTAGTAGACCGCTTCCACCGGGGACCGTGAAACGGGCGTGCTGTGTTTGTCTACGGAAAATCACGACCACAATTCACGCACGACGATTTCTTCTCGAGAATTATGGCGGCCGGACGTAGAGGCGAGTATACGTGTTCGAAGGCCACGCCTATCGAAACCGGCGTTTTCTGATTGGCGGCAAACTCTGCCACGTATGCAAAGCACTCCTATAAATAAGGGCGAAAATTCGTTCGCGGATTTCGTTAATTGCCGATGACAATTAGCCACGGTGAATAATTGATAACCTAATATTATTCATGTCCACTGACACGTTGCGTGGCACACATGAAAGGGTCGATACGTTTGTGTCGAATGCTATGTCAGCTCTATGCGCTAAAGGCACGCTGGCCAACTTGATGAAACGTTGGATTTCGATTACGCCTATGCGATGCTAGATCCAAGGTATCGGAACTCGGAGGGTAAACGCACCAATAAATGAACACTTAAGGCTAATGAATGAACACTATTATAAAATTGTATTTGCAGCGCGATTGATTCCACGTGCTGCAAAAATTGTTTGGATACGAAGCAAGAAATTAAAAGAAGTCTCTAATTAGTTAGTTGCTTATTTTAATCATTTATTTTACTCATTTTAATGAAAAATGGTCATTCACTGGTACGTGTTCATTTACTGGTACATCCACCCTATCATATATTAGGTGTCTCGCATAATGTATCGCAAATTGCTTTCACAATATTTTTAGAGTTGGTGTGAAAATATATTTTATGTAAATGTCGCTTATTTTTTAATGGAGTATTGGAAAATGCAAAATGTAATGTTTTAGTAGATTTAAAAGAAGCTGGGTCCCGTTAACTTTTCATTTGTATTGGAAGAGTTTGTAATACTTTATGCGCGACACCTTGTATAAGATAAATTAGGTATTAGAATTTACCGCACCCCGATGAGGTACTTTTAATAAATAGAATAGGGGTAGATGGATTTGACGAGTTGATTTTATTATAGTATATAGTTGATTTTTTAACATGTAAAAAAATATGATAATGTCTTTATCCCACACTTTTATAGAAGTACGTAGTATGAATTATATCGCGTTTAATAAAAGTTTCAGTTGGAATGCTTATTTCCTATACTAGAAATAATACGGAAATCATAAGTTTCACCGATAACGTTAATTATATCATTAGACTTTGTTTCAACAAATAGATATTTAATGCTCTCTATTTATACAATCTTAATCAATTTTTATTATTATGTATAACATTTCTTAACAAACCGTATTATGCGTTATATACTTCTAACGTAAGCTAATAGTAAGAAGACTGTGAACGCATGGATTTACCGAGAGATAATTGGTAGAAAATGAACATCTAGAAGTTTGAATGAAATATGCCAAACCTTCGAATTCGTAAAAGCATTGGCAGTATCCGAGAAATTATTTACCAGGCTTCCGGTGTACTCGCATACAATTTTATTCCATTCAGTGCTCCACACGAACGTTATCGTTATATTGTAGTGCAAGTATAAATACATGCGGCCCGCAAGTATTATTTTAGCATTCAGAAAATTTACCCCGAAAACATACACGAAAGTTATTTCTCCGTGGATTCCTCTTATTGTTATATTAAAAAAAAAGTTTCAGCGTTACTTCAGGAATGTTCATGCAACTGCTCGTGCCTCGGGCAGAAAGCTCTCCCAATATTTAATAAGTTGATTTTGGTATTGCAACATGGATTCCAAATACTCCGTTAACTGCTTCTTGAAATCTTCCACTCTTACTAATTCGAATCGTTCGATCTCCTTCTTAATCATCTTCGAAATATTGTCAAATTCCTCCTGTCCTCTATCAACTTTCGATTCCCATTCTATAACTTCAGTGGCAGCCTGGCTAGTTTTGTCAGTCCTACCAGACTGTTCCAGTCTTGCTTTTTGCTCTCGTTTCTTATTCAACAGCATTTGAGCGTGTTGCCAATTTTGAAAGACTTTCACTCGTTCATGGAATACATCCTAAAATTGATAATATTATTCGAGATCAATGATACGCGAGCGGTTGACATTCAGATGTAAATTGATTACTAACTTTTATCGCCCCGATCAGCGCAACGTAATCTCTTAACATTTCTCCAAATTGATAAAGATCGCTATTGCTTTGTGCTCTTCTAATCACTTCCACCTTCTCCAAAGTCTCAGCCAGCTGAGCTAATGCCCTTCCAAGAGATGCTCCCGGTTCACCGTGACCGAGAACTGCGATGGATCTTGCTGTTGCCCCGGTGCACGTTGCTAACTCCCTTCTCTGGTTAGTTAAAGTCTCAACAGCAGAATGTAATGCGCGTAATTGAACATCCAGAGAATCAATTTGCGATGTTTTCTCTTCGAACCACTGTAACAGAAAGACGTCGAAAGTATTACATTATTTTATCCACACTGATGAATGCGTACAATAATATTACTTTATCGGCTTCGTCCATTTTATATGTTATCTTGTTAACAGTTTCCCCAACTTTGTTAAAGAGCCTCATTACTCCTTTACCACTAAGCGCAGAAGTATTAGTAGCTTTAGGTAATTCCATATCTGTCGAGGAAATATATTCGAGTATTAACTCCGTTACATTTAACCAGCCGTTTCATTTTATACTCTGATTTACCAGCTTCCAAAAATTCCCTAAAATCAGGATCGACGCTAAGCACCGGGTGAGCTGCAGTCCTATTTAAGTATCTCTCGAGCGCTGCCCTGCGCTTCTCAATAAATTCCGTGGAACTGGAATTCTGTTCCTGACTCTTATCACCCGACATCTTGATTTTTGTTGTTCCTAATTACAAAATTACTCCGTTCGCTATAACATATCACAAGATAAAAGAAATGCAAACATAAAAAGATTATACCATACCAATAACGCTTTTCTCTGGAGCAGGAGGAATTATTCTGCCATTTCTAAGATACTTATCCGTCAATTTATCATGGAGACCAAGGAAGTCACTAAAACGCCTAATAACGCTGAAGTTTCTCTTTCTAAATATTGGCATATTTGTTTTCGTTTCGACCTTGTAAGCGACGTAAGCACCCATGCCATCCCCTATCTTTTGAGGCGAAGTTACTGTGATCTTTAAAAAGACATCGGACGAATCGGCGGACACCTGTAAACACGCATTATGACAAGGTATCCCAACTTGTCGTTAACGTCATGTAACGATCTAAAATATACCACGTCCACCGATTGAGCCTGCGTAACATTAGTCGGCAACAGGTCAGCGTTATCATTTATGGGAACGTCGTGGAGATCGCCTATATCGCTACTCATTGGTCCCAACGGCGGGCTTAGAGGCCCCGGCACGGGGCTCGATACGGATGAGAATGAATTTTCTTCCGGAGCGTCTCGTAACGTCAGCTTTGGCAATTCCGCTTGAATGGACGATACCCCATTGTAAGGGGACAAATCGTCTAACTGGCTCTGATCCTACATCCAAGCAATGATTAATTCCATTTCAACAAACTGTTAAACATGCACAATGGGATCTTCTATAAATACATCGCTCCTGGATAACATGAACAAATACTACACTCCTGATGAAAACAAATGAATTTGGATAAGTGGTGGCTGGGCTGCGGACTTTCGCACGCTTGCACGATAACAATGGAAAAAAGTACCTGCACGGCCGACGCGAAGATATCCTCGTCGTCGTCGTCCAAATCGTCGATTTTAGCTTCGTTCGTGTCAAATAGCGGCGGAGATTCTTTAATATCAGCCATCTTAACGATTCCGACGATCTACCGAAAGAACGCACTTGGGATCGGCCCCCCAAATGATGAATGCCAACGTCAATTCGCTATCTACGACTATCGTGTTGCCCGCGGTATCTGCATTAACGAGCTACAGGCTTTCCAATTAAACTCCTTCACGCTCCACGCGTTAACGTGGAATTCGATCGACGATCATACTATTTATAATAGCGAAAACTGTCGTCTACCATGCGAGCTAGTTAGTCGCGGTTGGATAAGAAAAAATGCATATGCGTGTATCGAGTACTTTTCGTTCGTAGTACATTGTTATCGTCTAGTGATGAAATCGTAGCGGTATATTCAAAAAGATGAGAGAGAGGACTGTCAATATTTAATGCTCGTTTTACACGAGAGTATACTTCCTTCGAGAATTCACATCTCAAAGTTTCGAAATTTTCTATCGCTGTTCAAAGCACAGCAAAGCACTCGAGTCGAATCGGTAAACCTAGATACGATTCCCTAGGTAATTCAAGGCATATGTATAAATTCTCTTTACCGACAATTTTTTCGTAACATATCGATATGGAATGTAAGATGCACTTTCATCACCGATTCGTGGATACTTCTATGCATCACATTTAAGAGTTTTGATAACTGCAACTGATTTTGAATACTAATTTTTAATAATTTCGACAGTTTATAAAAAGGTCTTGTAGATTTAGGAGAATGAATCTGATGTCCAGGGAAGAGATTAATATCAGGCGACTTTTGGCAAGATGTGAATTGATGGCAAAAGATGATCCTCATAAGGATTGGAAGCTTGAAAAGGTTTCAATAATTCAGAATTCTGTTATTTATTTTCTTACATGTGTTTTTAAAATTGAAACGTTTCATGCGAATATATCGCTTGTTTCAGTATATCCTTGCTCTCGATGATATGATAAAACAATTGCAAACATATCCGAGGTAATATTTAGCTTTAGTATCGTGAAATTTTGGAACTATCTACTTTAACGCCAACTGCACCGAATGATTCTCCTTCCAGTAAACCGTCTAAAGATGTTATGACGAGCTACGTTAAACGCATAGACTTCCTAAAGGGGCTAATAAATACAACAAAACTCCCTAATCCAGTAGATAGAGTAACAGCGGTGCAAATGTTATCAAAGAGTTCTGCGACGTTTAATGATTCGATAGGTGCGAATATAACAACGCAAATACATCAAAAAACCTCTGCGAAATACAACAGAGAACTACGAGCCGAATTGTTCCATACCGACAAAGGTGAACGAGTTCTACTTCATCCATAGTATACCAGCCCTGACTTAACAAAGATCTGCATTTCACAGGGTCGTTGGAGGATGGCGTACGGCAAAGATTATCTAGTACAAATATGCAGGACGATGATCTGGACGCACTTTTAAAATACAACAGAAACATTCAGGAGAAGATTGCGGAGAATATGCTTTCAATGACCAGTAGCATGAAGGAGCACGCTCTCGCGGCAAATGCTATTATAAAGAAGGATATCAGTTCCCTCGAGAAGTCTGATAAATTAACCGATGTTAACGCGACTAAATTGAAAACAGAATCGTTAAAGCTCAGGGAGCATACTACGTCGCATTGGCGATGTTGGATGTGGGTCATGATAGCATTTGTTCTAGTTGTATTTTTCAGTAAGTATTAAAAGGGATAGTAAATCTGTACTAGTAAAATATGGTGTTAATGTTCTAGTAACGTATTAGCTATACTAGCTTTTTATCTTCCTGTTTACGGTACAGCTGTATAGTCCATGTAATATGTGAATCGAAATTACTTCTGTATCTTTTGTTTTACAGATATGGTATTATTTATGAAGGTCGCGAAAAAGAGAGTGTAGAACTTAATGTAGGTATACATGTGTATTTTAAAATTGCAACCTGCATGTTTGAGAAATTCACTGTGCATAGCTGTGAATAGTACCCATGTTTCACATGGGATCATGATTGTTATTATTATTATAAGCATGTCCGCCGCGATGAATATGTCTGTGCAAACACCTGTGCCACCCAAAACTATTTGGAAACCTGGTAAATAATACGAAATGCAAATGACATTTTCAGTATGACTTATAACTATGGGAATTAAGTAATTAATACAAGATAATTGTGTAAGAAAAAAGAAGTTAGATATGCAATTTGTTCGCATTAATAAAAGCTGTAAATACAGATTTATACAATTGAACATGGGAATTTTATTAATCGTTACCAAATATTCTAATAATTTAACTGTACAATTCAATCTACGTTTGCTTATGCCGTTGTCGAACGACAACTGTCGGCGTAACATCTTTCGATGATCCGGCTCTTTTTCTTTCATTTATTATACTGATTTCTTCGTTAATCATGCGTTGATATTTACAAATATTAGTTCTTTCACGTTTAATTTATTATTCTTTTTTAAGGTAAGGTCAAAGTTGTGCGAGCATTATATAAATATGCAGCACAGAGTGTAAGCATATCGGTTTATTAATAATGTTATAGATCCGTGAATTTTTTAGACAATCGTGTAAATAGTTTGTATATTCTTTTAGGCAGATGAACTCTCGTTTGATGAAGGCGAGCTGCTTTATGTTTACGAGAAAGATGTGGAGCCGAATTGGTGGAGGGCGAAATGCGGAGATCGAGAGGGTCTGGTACCCGCTAATTATGGTGAATTTAGATTTTGGACGTACAGTTTAATTCGATGGTTTATTATATGTACGAATGAAATGTAAGAAAAGATAAATCTGTACGCAGTCGAAGAACAAACTGAGGAAATTGAATTACCAATGCACGATGCTGCGAGGCGTGGAAATTTGTTAATATTAAGGGAATATATAAAAGAAGGAGTTTCTGGTACTGGTTTGGACGCGATGGGTAATACAGCGTTGTATTGGGCTGCGCACGCTGGTCATTTAGATTGCGTCCAAGAACTTTTAAGTGTGCCGCACTCTGTAGTCAATGTTCAAGTAAGCCAAGCACGGTATAAATGTCCCTGTAACATTCGTTCGTTCTACACATACCTTTTATTACAGAATAAACTTGGTGAAACTCCTTTACACGTGGCAGCTTGTCGCGGACATGTAGATATAGTAAATCTATTATTGGAAAATGGAACAGATCCCTCTATAAAAAATAATGATGGTTTAGTCGCTGAACAATTGTCTTCTGAACTCTCGATTAAGAACGCGATACAATTAAGTCAACGTCACGATAGTAGAACTAGTGGGTACGTAGACGATGACTATAACGACGATAGTGATTGAAATGATAAGTATTGTTTATTATTTACATAGTTAAAGAAGTATTATTATTAATTAAAAATAACTAGGAGTATAACACTTAAATATTTAAATTTTTATGCCTGAACTTTGTACATGTAACTGAATTTTAATAAATAATCGTTAAAAGAAATTTACGTTATTAATTACATTTTAACGGTCAGTTAAAATTCACGTAAATAAAAAATGTGCTAGAACCTATCGTCGTGAAACAATAAAGATTACAGAGAGAAATATTCACAATGGCTATCTTAAACAAAAATTTATTCTCAATGAATAAACAGATATAAAAAATATTTCAATTTTATTGTACAGAAATATTAAATCCGTCATACTTATCCTTCCTTATATATTTGTCTTGTGTTATTGTATTTTTCAGCTATCTATTTACCTATAAGACGTAAAAAAGTAAACTCAATATACACCTAACGAATGAACACAATTAAGAAACTAAACTGAATTCTGAGTAATACGTCCTGTTCACATTTTTTTGCTGAACCATCGATTGAAGTCTAATCGTAATAATAATTGCGCTAAATGTTCGCCACTGGGTTGTGCGCGAACTCTGTTTAATGTTTTCGTCAGCCAATTCATTAAACTCTCAAGAGTAGTAGACAACGTTTTAAGTTCCTCCTTTTCCGTTAAAAGCAAGTTACCCATTTCCCACATCGACGCTTGCAAGATGAAATCGTCGCAAAGTCGTAACAGAAGTTTTATTAGCTTATTCACCTATTGAAAAGCATGTAGTGAATATAATTTATATATTTACTAGATTACTGTGTAATGTATTCGGTATAATACATATAAATTAAAGTAACCTACCGGATTTTTTCGTTCCACCGAACTTCCTAACAAGAACGTCTGCGACATAACGTTAGCCAGGAAAATAGAGTGTGCTTTCTGTACATCTTCGAAATCTCGAGTATTTCTCATATTCACTTCCATGATTGCATACTGGCTTTCTAACACATCCACTTGTAAATAGTATTGTAAATTATCGATAATAAAGATCAAGTTATTTCGCAGTTGAATTACACCAATATCGCTGGAATGAAAAAAAAAGAAGATCAATGTTAGACCGACACCGGTAGTTTGCTTTTACCCACAATGTTGTAATTATATCTTACATATTCTTATGATACATATGCTCGCTCCAAAGATTCCACAAATCGATTTGTGTTTTCTTAACTCTTAATAGAAATCGGAATAACGTATTATAGTCATTTAAAGCAGATGGACTAAACAATAAGTGTAATGGCCATATGACTTTGTACTTCAGACTAATCATCCCCCATCCACGTCTCTCTACATTTATTTAACAAGCATTAATTACATATTATCAACATTTTGGTTTATACGGCAAACTGAATATACATATACGAGCTCTTGTGATTCCTTACCAATGGGATCTTTGCGTTCTTTTTCAGTGAATTCGGTACTTTCTGCTTCGACGTCATCATTTTCTTCTACTGGGACTGGGACTATAAAATTAAAGCTATCCATAGCATTCTCATCGTTCAAATGCATCTTCCTCAAAGCTATTTGGAAGGCCAGGTTGATGTCTCTAGACGTATGATTTGTTGGCGGCTTATTCAATATATGCGCGGTAAGCCTAATGAATTCTAGAAACAAATCCCCCCGTCCCATAAGGAAAAAGTCTTTGAGTAATCTAAGCTGTTGCACCAGTTGCGCTTCTTCCACAGCAACTCGCCACAGAAGTTCAGTTATACAATGTTTCAATTCATCGATCGTACGTTCAAATTCAATGATACTAAAAATAGCTTTCTTTTGGAGATTCTGAAGTTTAAGGAAATATTCATATTCCTTGTCTCCCCATATAGAACTTTCAGTCTGATCGGCAACAGCAAAATCTACAAATACGAAAAACTTTCGGTACTCGTGCCTCGTAAGGTTTAGGACTTCCCTTTATAATCACCTTTCTTTTGTCTCGGATCGTTTCCGAACATTATGATAGTTTGCCCTATAGTCAAAATTTTAGCCGCTAACGATGGCCTGATATAAGAGGGAAGCACATCTATTTGAACATTGTAATCCCACATATCAGCGTTGAACTTTGTATTTATAGCATCGACGATATTGTTTTTATTGTCCGCTAGTATTAAACTGTTCTGTCCCTCTGATATCTTCTGAATGAAAAACTCACTGTATATGTCTTCTAAATGCCCATACAAGAGCCAGCTTGTTAAGTGTTTGTAGAAAACTATGTGCACGCAGTGAGCCATCCTAATTAATGATAAATTAATTAAAACTACATTATACAACGATAAAGGCGAATAGTTGTAAGGGCGCTTACTTTTCTAAAGCCAATTTTACTTCAGGGATGCCAGTGTGCATATTTTGATGTAAACATTGTAACAGTTTACAGCCATGAACCTTTTGTGTACGAATCTAAAACAAAGTCCAGAATATAAATTATGTTTCTACTCGGTTTTATGATGTTCGTATGTATATATTCACCTCTCGTATGATAGAATTTAGTACAGAAAATAGACATATGTATTTCTGAACTCTACAAAGAATGAACGATAACGGGGTATAACTATCGTGAAGAACCACATTTTCTAAATCAACAATCTCCTCGCGAAATGGTTCTAAAGCTTGGTCCATTCCTTCGCAGAGAGCTTGTAGATACAGCCCTTGGGGCAGGTCAAGTAATTCTGTAACGTATAAGTTCATACAACGATAATACACAATTAGTAAATTTAACAAAAACATTTATACCGTCGCTGGAGCTCGAAACATCGGGCGCTGTGCGCACTTGAATAAAGCTTCTAATAACATTGCACTCCTCGACTATATCCAATATCTTTTTAAGTAATGCACGTTCCCCAGGATGTAAGTACTTGTCAAGATCTATGGTCTACAAAAACAATAAATGTTAGATACAAATAGAGAGTGAATCGCACTGCCAGCGAATATAATTCTAGCCTCACGTCTGTCTCCAATATTTGCAAAGCGTTGGTCGTACAGCCCCACAACGACAACAGCACTTCGTGCAACATTTTACAAGTGTCTCTGAATTTGAAAGGAAATTGCTCTTTCGCGTCGAATTACGTTGCATATCAACAAAGACGATAGGAGCATACAGAGTTGCAAATTAAATAACCTGTAATTATTTACACTATTAGGGTTCGTGCCTTCGGAAATAGTGTAAACATAACAGAAAAGTATTAGACACACGCTCCATGCTTCTTCGTCTGTCCATTTCTCGCTGTTATTAAGTACTTTATTGCAAAGTCGATGTTTAATATAAACACATTTCTGTTGACATGCTTTTATTTCCTTTACATATGACATGTGTATACGCATAAATCGTATAATGTATGCAGCGTGTATACTATACACAGGCATAAGGAAAATAAAGCTTATCCTTTCATGTAAACTACTTTGGATTGAGAACGCGTATTGGCGTATTCATTGGTTTATTTAAGGGTAGATTTAAGTACGGTAGAATTAGGTGTATGTAACAATTTAAGTAAACGTCACTCACGAAAGATAGAAATCATGAAGATATATTGAGTTGTTATTGCAGAAAGGTTTGCAACATTCAGCATTCAGTAATGTTGTGAGATGGATGGTCGGAGTTAATGAATTACATTTGTAGTTTCGAATAATATCCAAAATACTTTCACGCAAACCTTATACGAACTATGCGTTATTTTCAATTGAGAAATATACTTTAATTAATGTAGATATTCTGCATTTCTTATTGCCCTTATGTAAATAAATAGAGGTACGATAACCTTAAAGAGACAAATTAAAATTATGTGTAAGTATAATGTAGAATGTAGTTCTGTCTGAATAAGATTAAAAATAAGTAGTTTATAACGAATTGATGCGAGAAGTATTAATAAAACCAATATACGTCTGCCTCGTAGAAACTGCTAATAATAATAAACATTACAGAGATTCAATTATGGATGCATTAGGGGATGCATTGATGTGTCGTTTATGCGGTATAAATCTTGCGGAGGGAAAGTCCAAAGATATCTTCGAAGGATCCTCCGAGTTGATACATAAAATAAAAGAGATTCTACCAATTTCAGTATGTTGATATACCTAATAGAAACTAAAGAAAAATGTATAAGTTTTATCTTTAAAGCAGGATCGTTTAATCGAGCTGCTTTAAAAAGAGAATTCTAATGTTTTTTTTTAAATTCAGTAGAGCTACATAGACGAGAACTTATTAATTTTATGTTATTTTGAACGATTGTTCCAGATATCTGTAGAAGATAATGGTTCGAAGCACGTATGCTTGGCATGTTACGATAAAATTGTTCTTTATCATAAATTTATTCAGGACGTAGTGGAGCATTCTAAGACGTTGGAAAATGTGTCACAAATCAAGTCCTTGATTACTTTGTCTAAAGACGTGACGGAATTTTCGAAAATTCATAGCGATGCTGTATATACATGTCCGAACTGCAACGTAGGCTTAATGATTTTGTTAGTCAGTAATTCACAAGGCTGTGATTATAGCTTCCAAATCTCACTAGCAATGGTAAATCGTTCCGAGAGAAATCATATCGCGAAGGAGAAGAATATTCAGATACATAATAATGCGATACATCCGAACGATTCTAAGAACAACACGCATGTGAAAGATGAGAAAGAAACAGACAAGAACGATATCGAGAATTTATCTACCGAAATGAATCTTACGCTACTCGCGTTACAAGATGAAAATGTAAGTTGCGACGATATATTGCCTGGTAAAGAAATCTCTGAAATCGTAATTCAGAGGAAAACAAAGAGAAAGCACGAGGAATGTAATTCTTCTGATGATCCTGTTACACCAGTAAAGATACTGAAGTTGGAGGAAGTATCATATGTGCCTAATGAGAATTTAGCAACCAGCGATTACAATTCTGCGGATAAGTTAATAAAACTTGAACCTGACTATGATAATGCTTATTGTCTAGATAACGAAAGTGATTGCAAAAGTGAGAAGGATACTTATACGATTGAATCGCAAGATATATTGGAAACGAATGACGCGCAAGATGAAAATGATATTTATAAATCTTGCCTGAAGTACGTGTGCAAACTATGCGGAGCGCGCTATCTATCGCATCTGAAATATGAGTTTCATATGGAGAGACACAAATCGGGTAAAATGTATAAGTACGAATGCACCGTATGCGACAAGGAAGCGAGTAGCGAACACCTATTATGGGATCATTATTACCATACGCATAAAAGTTTACAACGTTATATTTGCATCGAATGCGGGAAATTGTTTAAGAAGCGATCTAGACTGAATAGTCATCAAAAGAATTACAAACATGTTGGTGTGAAACTGATACAAGTCGGTACCAGCGAAGATACTATTAGTAACGACGATATAGAAAAGGCTATAGCGTCAGCGAAGGAAGGAAAGATTTCCGTAAACTGCAATCTCTGTGGAAAATTGATCTCAGATTTAGATCCGGATGCTATTAACGATTTAGTCACGTGCGCTGATTGCGAAGACTCGACGCTTTCTTTGATGGTGGATGGGAACGAAACGAAAGTAATCTCTCCTAGACAGTATCATTGTTCTAAATGCCCTAAACACTTTGTACGGAAAGAGAGACTGGAGTTTCACGAGATGAGGCATAATGAGAATATGAATGAATTTATTTGCAGTACTTGTGGAAAGGACTTCAGAGCGGAGAATTCTCTGTACGAGCATTATCTTTTCGTTCACAAAGGAGCGAGACCTCATATCTGCGAACTGTGCGGTAAATCATTTCAATTGAAGACCAGATTAAAAGAACACCATCGAATTCACACTGGCGAAAGACCGTACCAATGCGATATTTGTGGCCAACGATGTAGAACTACGAATGCTTTGAAGCTCCATAAGAAAGTCCATTCTTCTCATAACAGGTATACTTGCAACGTATGTAACAAATCGTTCAGTAAAAAGCAAAATATGAACGAACATTTAGAGAAGCATTGGAAGAACGACAAAAACGTAACGTTACCGCAATTGTTCACGTGTCCGATTTGTTCGGAAGATTTCCCGACATATCGCATGTTAAAGTATCACATGATAGAAGTTCACGAGATAAATAATCAGGACCCAATTCTGACGAAACAGAAGCCATGGTACGAATGCGCGGAGTGCCATGAGAAGTTCAAGCATCAAATGTCCTTAAAGGCTCATAAAGAGAGAGTTCACGAAGGGAAAGTAGATCCTATTTATTACTGCGACATATGTAACGCTATGTACAGAGTCAAGCAACTTTTAGTAAATCATATTAAAAGTAAACACAACGGCGAAAGGCGTTATAAATGCGCGCAATGCGAGAAAGGATTTAACGATACTAAATCTTTATACAACCATGTACTGTTGCATACCGGTAAAAAACCGTTTGCCTGTGAATACTGTAACGCGAGTTTCAGAAGGAAAGATTCCAGGGATCAACACCGCAGGAAGCATACAGGCGAACAGCCTTATCAGTGTCCAGACTGTGGCGAATCATTTTCTACTTACAACAACAGATCTAAACACCGAAAGCGAGATCACGGAGAAGCAGACCCAGAATGCCCTGACTGCGGGGAGAAATGTAGCAATCAACTAGAAATTCGAATTCATTTGAACAAACATCTTGGAGAGAAATTGAAGCAATTGCAGAGCGTAAAATCTGAGGGGGTGTAGCTTAAAAGCTACGAAATATTCGAACTAATACAATGGGACCTTGTTTAAACAATTTAGTCAGGACTATTTAAATTAATCGTTTGCTGATTAATTGGGATCTGATAAGAAATTATAGAGATTATATTTATTAACATAAATCTATTTATTGTAGCATGTTCCCGAGAAATAGTGGTTTTCTTATTTATAAACGGAAGTGTATTATTATTACGCGAATTATTGAAATATAAAATAATAGTCGAATTAACCGAGATCCCACTGTAAGAGGAAACTAATTATTTCATGATTTGTTATATTTAGATCAATTGAATTTTCATTACTAACACTTTGGCATTAAAGAAATCCGATAGTGGTATTTCTGAATCTGAAAGAAGCTGATACATAGACACTTAAAGTTACTTTATCAATTTATTTCTTCTTTGTTCTTGTTTCTAATAAAACAATGCCTTATCTTCTTTGATATTCTCTTTCGCCAAGGAAAATATATTTACATGGCTACAAAAAATGCAATAAAAAATAAAATCTGTTTATGCAAACAGAAATATAGTTGAAATAATAGAATAATTCAAACTATACGTACTAAGTTCTGTTTAAGTTACACACTGCTCTATTTACATTGAAAATGTTTCTTATAAGTATTCTAATGTTAAGTAGCTACATTACGAACGTGCACGGTCGGCTATTAAAACAAACAAAAGCGTAATATATTTTTATCATATTCAACAATGTACTATATAATGAAAAATTATATAACTTATGCGTGCAATTATTGTAACTTTTCTTATTCTATTGTACATAAAATAGTATATTATTAATTCTAATTGTTATGTATATACCGTTGAAGAGACTTTATAATAAAAACAGTAAGTACTTGTACTTTTTAATCCCTTTGTAAAACATTTTCCGACGAACGTTACGTATTAATAACAGAACATCGTTCAAGTTTCCATCGAACGACCACTTTTATACGGGCGGGCCCGTTAAACGTGAAATATCTCATTTCGTAAATATCAGGGTCGTTAAAATGCTTTTCAAATTTTCAAAGTGTTACCCGCCAATTCTGTTGCGGTGAGATTAATGGAAATGTCGATTGTTAATAGCGACGTGGCGCGTGGTTCTCACATGTAGGTGCAGTCCGCGTACACGTGCGACCGGGACAAATGTCAAAATTTAAATGGTTGCGCCCCGGCGTACGACGCGGCGCTGTCTCGCAAAAATCAGGTGGTTGCATTTACCAGCTGTGTACTGCTACCCTATATCCACGATTGCGTACATCGGGACATTGAATATTTTACCGCGGGAACGTGGGCATTACCAGCAAAAGAATAGGGATTCGGCCTGAGATCCTCTATTACTTTTAAAAAGCCCCCAATGTTTTCCGATCGTTCGAAAAATCAACAAAAATAACACATGGGGGAACTACTTTCGCGCGGAGTAACATCGGGGCAACGTTCGAGCGAGTCGATATTCATTCCGCTATTTTACTGCAACAATGCATTCTTTTACTCGCCGGATCGGCTGGAACGTTGGTGCCCGAATTTTCGGGGGCGCCGGAGTCAAAATTTCTTAAAAGTCTGCGCTTTTTAACTGGTCATTCGCCTGGACAATTTTCGCGGAGGAATAATGTCGTGCTGCGATTCTGCACAAACGCAAACCGGCCCCGCTGATTGGCTGAGGGAAGCGAGCGATTCACACGCACGCGACGCACACTCTTTTCCGCGAATACGTATTCACCAACACCGATACAACATTTTCGTGCAGGACCCAGGGCTGTACCCATCGCGCATGATACTTCGCGAAACGACGCGAATTTTTTTTCATACTTTCAGAAAAATTCACGCGCCAAATTGAAAATCCACTCATCCACGTTTCCACGAAATAGCATCGTGCATCCCGCTATCAATAATTCGCCAAAAGAAACCTAATATTACAATTCTTTGTCACCCAATGAATCCCAATTTTCCCGGAAACGGTAACAATCGAACTACAACCGTTACCATTGTAAATACAACGATACAATCGTACATACTACATAGTAGTATCGTTAAACTGATTATAACGAAGAATTCGAACACAATCTCATTAATTATTTATCGCGGAGAACACCCAGTACTTTGCGAATTTAGGGCCATAGGAAACAGGCATAGAAGTGTCGGTGCCAAATGTTTCAAGGTTCAAACGAATGAAATATTGCGGAAACTCGTGTGTGGCTGTACGGGCAGCTTGTTTTTTTTGTCGCAGAAATCTACGATTGGTCTGCTGGTGGGATATTTTAGAGGAAAATGGTGATACGTACGATCCTGGTTATTGGACGCAGGTAGGGGCGAAGGGAGAGGCAGGTTCGCGCACACAGCGGTGCGCGCGCGCACCACACGAACACACGCACACCGGCGCAGAGCGGAGAGCGAATTCACTCGCCGGCTCTCAACAAGAACGCGTCGACATATACACCGTGCTTGAACAGTACAGAGGTGGTATATATCTGTTATTTATCCTACGGTCGAAGGCGAGTTAATCGTGAAAATGGCCGGGGAAAAGCGTAGCCAGGATCAAGAGGAGGCTTTGCTATCGGAAACGGTGATATTGGTTGACATCGAAGGCACCACGACGAGCATAAGCTTCGTGAAGGTAACAAAGACCATGGCCGTGAGGCAGAACGCGCCCCTTGCGGGCTCTCGCATTTCACCGGTTTTCCGCACCGTTCTCTGACAGTACCAAATGATATGAATTTTCCACGCGGAAAACACCTCGCGGCGAGGTTTCCGCGCGCTATCGCGGCCTTTCCGGGTCCAAGGAAAATTCGCGGATAATGGGTTTCGCGCGTGTTGTATGCGGCCTCGCGGTGCCACTATGCCGGCTGAAATCCAGTTCAGTTTCAGTCTCCCTGCCCGTGAGACAGCGAAATTTCATGGCAGATAATAGATGCTGCTCGATCGGATAGAAACGAGGCCCCCGTGTTCGGCGTGATCCCGTTTTTCGCGTTAAGATCTCGTACCACGTTTCCTTCTACGTTCTATCCAGTAATACCTATTATAATCGGTGCTGCGCCGAGATACGTCGTACCAGTGAAAACAAACCGCGCGTGCCCCCTTATAAATATCGGTTACTATAGACGGCAGGCAAAACTGGCCGCGAGCCATCGTTTCGCGACGCTGTGACGTGCACGATTTTTCAAAATAACGGACGGTCGTAACGGCAAGTTGCGCTCTTTTAATTTCGATCCGTGGTGCACGCCGCATTTACCCTTGCTCTTTTATATTGCAGGACACACTTTTCCCGTACGTACGCGAGAATTTGAAGAAATATGTCGAAGCTAAGTGGGAGGATGAGGAATTCAAGAAGGACTTTGAAAAGCTGAAGGAGCAGGTAAACATTTTCTCTAGGGTTCGACAATTTAACGTATCTCCGTGAACGATGGTCGGTCTGACACGAAAATATTATTTCTCTTTTGTTCCTTTGTTGCTGTTCAATAATACAATTGAAGCCAGTACAGAGAAGGGTAATATTTGGGAGAGTGGTATTGATTGTTTATGGGAACATTGTGTTGTTGTTTCCATCAGCTTGGCTACTTCTATCCCTGTTAATAATGTAGCATGGGGCAATAAATTTAGTATTGGGGCTTTTAATAATGAATGCTAGAAATTGGCCAATGGTATGTCAGGAAAGAGGCAGCTGGTGGTTAGCATTGACCTGAGGGGATTCTTTGTCCCAAAAGTCTTCTACTCTGGTTGCAGCCTGTGAAATTTCAGATCAAATAAATTCTTTATATTATATTTACTAGTTTGGGTTTCAAGCATTATTTACACATTCATTCAAAATACAACATGCATTGATTTATGTTCAAATATGGATTAGCAATGTGACCAATGAGGTGAATATTGTAGTACTAGAATTTAATTAATCATCATGAATATTTTATTTGAACTTTATTTCAATTTTTCTTCTGGTCTTATGTTACTTGCAAACTTTGTTAATTGTAAGTCCTTTTGCAACGATGCTATACATGTTCAGAGCTAAATAACAAAATGTATAGAATTTTAACAAAAGAAATTGTAAATATAGGAGAAGTATAGTTGACTGAAAGTCTTTGTGTCCCTTTAAATAAATTACAAGATGTTTCAAAACTATGTGTACAAATTTAAATTTTTTAACGAACTCGGGTCTGCGCGCTAATAATTTTTTACAGATATTCATCTTTCTTTGTTACGAGTCGATAGTTCTGATATTTCAAGAGTCTAACGTAGCGATATGTAACAGATAATCTCGGAATAAATATTTAATGGATAGTAGGTCTCATTATAGGCCAATTTTGTTTATACTTCTGGTTACGCGAACATTTGCACCGAGTAGTCTTGGTTTCTGCAAGCGACCGCGATGTCATATTTTTTGGCAGTACGATTTTGTTTATGAAACTTCAGAAAAAGCATTTTTATTAAAAAGAGACTGACCTCCTCTAGATAAATTACTTTTGCGGACTTGTACTCTATTATCGAGATCAATTTACACTTACAATTTTGGAACAGCCCGTGTAATGCGATATTTGCAATAGTTTTTGTCGTTAAAGTGACTCTTCTTTGCATAAAATAATATCGCGAATCGTTATAAATTTTGTAAAGCCAATTAACATGTTTACCGCAGGCAAAGAAAGATGAAGAAGATAAAGTTAGTGGTTTTGTATCGATTACTGGTGCCAATAAGGAAGAACAGAAAGAGACACTTATGAAAAATATATTATGGCAAATGGATGGCGATCGTAAAACTGGCGCGCTGAAACAGTTGCAAGGACATATGTGGCGCGAAGCTTATAATTCTGGAGCAGTTAAAGCACAGTGAGTTTTCTTATATCATATTTACATCGTATTGTTTTAAAAAACATTCAAGTTAATAATATATTACACGTACAATAGCGATGTTACAGAAATATATCTGCGAGTGTGCCGCAGATACTTCTTAGCATATTCCCTGATTTATTAATATTTTTACTATCTATATCGACTTATGTAATGCAATAATTTGATAAAAATGTAACGATATGCGAGCATATAATACACGCACGATGTGTGCGTATCATTGTCATATTTAGCGAGGTGAATATGTTGTGTAATGGCTCACTTCTGTTCGATGCATATGTGCCATTATAAACACATAAAAGAGATGAATAATATATTAAGCGATGAAGAGTGTGGTAACAGTAACGAGTAAATTATTTGTGCAGTGTTTACGAAGATGTGCCAAAAGCACTAGAGTCATGGACAAACGATGGTAGAAAAGTCTATGTTTATTCAAGTGGTAGTGTCGAAGCACAAAAGCTTTTATTCGGACATTCTGTGCACGGTGATTTACTTAAGGTATTTTGAAACACGTGGATACTAATAAATAACTTCGCTTAGAGATACGAAAAGATATAAACGTTCTTTACTTTGCGTTACGTTGTACAATTTTTACAAGATGTAATGGCATATTATTATTGCAGTATTTCAATGGCTATTTTGATACCGAAGTAGGTGCTAAACAAGAATCAAATAGTTATAAAAATATATTAAGTAAGATTGGAGCGGAACCATCGAACGTGCTTTTCCTCACCGATGTGGTTAAAGGTTGGTAATTACTTGCTCCGTAACATTTCTAACACAACTATTGCGCGTGCAAATTGATTACTAATACAACTATCATCCTTTTTCGCGATAGAAGCTGCAGCTGCTAAAGGGGCAGGTTTATCCGCGGTGGTAGTAGTCCGGGAGGGCAATGCCGCTCTTACAGACGAGGAAAGAGTATCTTTTACAACCATTAAGTCATTCCTGGACTTGACATTTCAAATGTCTACGAAGCGGCAGAAGTTAGACACGACGGAGACGCAAGAGAATACAAAGAAGGATGCACCTGATGTTAGTGAACCGATGGACACTTCCGAGGATGTCGAGATGTCTGATGCCAGTGAGAAAAAGGTTGAGAAAGCAGACGCAAAGGAGGCTGCCCCGGTAGAAAAGAAAGAATGCATAAAGGATCAGTCGCTGAAAGAAGCACTAGCCTCAGATACGAAAGGAGAAGAACCTATGGTTACCGATGCGAAGGATACGCCAAGCGCTGAGAAGGTAATGAAAACCGAGGCTACAGAAAAGGTAGAGAGCCAGCCGTCAGAGGTGAGTACAAAATCAGACGCGTCCGAAAGCGTGCCTGCCGCGAACGATAAGCCTGAATCAACATCGGCACCTTCCAAGAACGACGCGGATAAGCCTGCGGATTCTGAGAAGGCAGAGAAACCCGCGGACGCGAAAGAGAAAACTGCAGAACCTGCAGCTGCAGAAGCGACTCCAACTGTCAATGACCCCTTGGATGCCGCGACATGCGAGCCTAAATCAAAGTCTGAAGAGATTTCTACGGAGAAAAAGGCTGAGGAGCCCACGAATAACGCTAAAGAAACGAAGTCAGAGGATACTAAAGTGTCAGACGCGAAACCGGTTGAAGAGGTATCGAAAGAGAAGAAGAGTAGTAATAGCGTAGAAGAGAAAGCCGAGGAATGCGCCGCTAAGGCCGAGAAAGAAACGAAAGAGGATAAGCCCGCTGATAAGCCCGTAACTAAACCTAGCACAACGGAGGCTCAGAAACCAGAGAAAGAGGAGTCCGCGGCAAAGTCAACGCAAGAGTCCGCGAAAACGGAGGAGAAGCCCGCAGAGAATGGGGACGTTGCATTGTCAAGTGTAGAAAAGGTAACTGCGCCGACGATATCAGAGCCAGAAGCTACTAGCAGCAAAATAGACAAGAACGTCGAAGTAAAAAGTGCAACGGAGGCAGTTACGGAGAAGAAGTCAGAGACGGAATCAGAATCTACCAATGAGAAGTCCCCTAAAGCGAAGGAAACAGAGGAGGCAAAGGCAACGGCTGACGCCGATAAGAACGAAGCCAGCACAGAAGCGTCAAAGCAGGAGTCAACAGAGAAACCGGCGAAAGAAGAAACGGTAGTGGGCGAAGTGAAAGAAACAAACACAGTGGATTCTGAGAAGAAGAAGCTAAATGGTACGACACAGAACGGGGACACGGACGCGCCAGTGTCCGATGATAAATTGCACAGAAACGGACTGAATGAGGGGTCATCGAATGAGAAGGTTAATTCGTCAACAAGCGAAAGCACATCTGCGCAGAACGGTGAACCAGAAAGTTCCTCGGAGGCTAACGCGGAATCCATAAAAGTCAAAAAGGTCGTTGATTCTACAGTAGCCGACGGTGCTGGCGAACCCGACGTTGTTCCCCCTGTAGTTGTAGCTGCGACGTCTTAATCTTGTTCTTATACATTTTAAGAAGTCCTTCATACATAACCCCAAGCCCACAATACTTATCCGCAGGTATAAACTGAAAAGTTGGCTCCCTACACCTTACATAAATCGTACGACGTTAAAGATGTAATACGTTAATTTAAGATGCAGTTCATAGGGTTTCTATTTCTCCGACAAATACGAAGGGAAAAAACGATAACACGATACGCGACAGCGCGTGCTCCACATTCGATTATCTTTTTCGATGTCGTAACACACTACGTATCGCGGCGCTTGTCTGTTGTGCTCAGTAGAAAATAGTAATTGACGGTCGAAGGGGTCCTCTCTCCTGTTTTAAGTCGCTCAACCGATCCCGTTCTATCTCGACCTGTTTCTGTTTCGTTCCTCAGTTTCTAGTTCGTTCGTACCAAACATAGTTTTTACGCTTGACTTCTGTATAACACGAACTGACTAAAGATAATCGAATGTGGTGGTTCGCTTTGGTCGGCTTATAAGTATTCCTCAATTTTCTTTCTTTCTATGTTTTTCTTTTTTATTACATTTTACAATGTGTATTAAGATCTTCTTTTTGTACTGCCTAAACGGAATGTTACGGTATGAAAACTCATAGGATAGGAAATTCATCATAGTTGGATTATGCTAAAAATACCGAATGTACCCTGTGCCAAATGAATTAATTAATTCGTCAGTTCGAAAGTTTTTCTACGATTGATACGTACAGCGTTGAAAGTGCTGCTCGATACTTTACTTTCTTACAACAATCGGGAAACTTTAAAGGCTACGCGCAACAATTTTTAAGACTGAATTGGTAATGCCTCGAACAGTCGCTGGTTTTAGACTATATAACATGATGTTTACATACTCTTTGTGTACTTAATTTTATAAACTGATGAACACAGTAATCTTTGAATCATAGGTCTGAAATCCGAATGCAAGTAAGCTGTGTCTTACGTTCATCTTTATTCGACTACGTTAGATGTATACATATATTTGCCCCCGGAGGGGCGGAACTGCGACTTATCGCGATGTTTCCATGACATCGTGTTCCTATTTTCTTTTTGCGACGTTTATTTATCAAAATGTATACCTCTAGCTTAGAACATTTCGAAGATGTTCTCCCCCCCCCCCACACGTATCGCGTAATTTTTGTTTTTTTTTATTTTTTGTACCGTAATCAACATCCTTCGATATTAAGTCGTTCGTTCATTTTTAATAATTTGGAAGCTTTGCGTTGCATTTATTCGTCTCTTAATAGTCTCGACATTTGTATCGTCAGTGACACAATTAACATATTACTTTATACAATACGCTATTAGATATATGAAATTTCATTGCGTCTGATAGTATGTAACATGGAACAGTCTGATTACGAGGAAAAAGCATATCGATTTGGGAACGTAACTCTTTTTCATTCCTGTGAATTAATGTCAAAGCTTTTTATATAAACAACCACACCTCGACGGTGGTGATCGATGTTCTCTTCCTTCTTCTGTTTTTTTTTTAGGATTCGTAAATTATTCTCCGAATTTGACAAGGACTCGGTTATTTATTTATTATCCATTCCTGCAAAATTGACTGTGATTTAACGATATTAATAGACATAGGGAACTTGAAACGATTCATTATTAATCACGTATAGTAATTCCTTTGGCAGGTTATCGTATTAATACTATTATTATCTTTGTTTTTTTTTTAATTAAAATTAATATGCATCCTGTCCGAATCAAGCCACTGTGAAGACTAGGCCACAGTATAGACTATAGTGAGCGAATCAAAGTTTCCATACGCTTTTGTTTACATTCTTTCTTCTTCTGTTCCTTGATTTCCGATCGTTTCTTCTTTCGCCGGCGACTATGCTAGGGAAACCTCAACGATCCGCAATGAGAAAAAAGAATAACGAGATAAAACGAAGTGCGACGTCAGCGTGTTTTTTCTAGTACTCGTTACTTATAAGTACATATGTGTAGTCCGTAACAATTATAATTGTGAGACTTCAAACGAATGCATACTTTTACTGGACACTTTGACAGACCTCGCATTTATTTATAAACGGTGTCCTTTCGACGACGTGGGAAGAACGTTTCTCTCTTAAAAGCACACCCACCATCTCTGGCGTTGCACGCGATCCATCACGCACGACGAAAGGAAAGTGGGATACAAATTTGCGAAACGTCGATCCATCGATCGCGTACCGAAGAGCGGAAGTTAAAGAAGAAGAGGAAAAAAAAAGAAAAGAAAGAACGTACGCTTGATCCCTCGTCGGGACTCGCGAGATCCGGGGAGATCATAGCCGTTAAGACCAGTAACCGATTCGAATACGAATTCCATTCGATGCGCCGCGTCTTTGAGCCTGTCTTGTTAAGTAACTACCGATCGGCATCGTGAATCCGATACGATCGAGAGTACGCCGAGAGGCATCACCTATAACACAAGATTGCCCAACATGCTCAATGCTGAACGATGAGAGCGATTTATATTGTAACTTTTTTGGGGGTGGGAAGGGAATGGTGGCAATCCATGTTATCGATGATCCCCGTAGGATACACGACATTCACAGGCTCGAAGCGTAAACCAACCGTAAACTGCCGATCTTTTGCCGTAATATGGATTCCTTAATCATGCTCGTTCGATAACAAACCGATATTCTCGTAATTCTGTTTATGATCGCATGTCCGCGTGCGAGCTGACTGCCAATCGCTACCATAAAACTTAAGCTGCGGCGGCCGCCTAGTGGGGATGTGTGTCAGGCTCTTCTTGGCTGACTTTCACGGCATCATCTACTAATCGTCATCCCATATCATCCATTCTTATTGTTGCGTCGATGGTCGGAAGGGCCGAGGGTGCACACCCCCAATCGGCGCCGCCGATCCACCTCTTCATTTGCAAATGTCCAATGTCGACGGGCGTAGCTTCTCTTATTTAAAACGTGCGCGGTCGCTTAATTGCTAATGGTAACGTGGTTAATGTTCTAAGTTAAGGAACCGTTGACTCTGCGGTTCGTTTTTCTTCGTACATTGAGAATGTGGAGGATACGGCGGAAGCGTGGGTGTGAATTTAATTGCGCGAAGGAAGTAGCAAAGGTGAAGGAAAAGTCTGTGTTCGTTTTTAAAATATTCTGCTTCTCTGTATGGAAAGTGTTTTTAAACCTCCGGGACACAGTTGCGCTATTAATCTCGCGTTACACAGTTTAAAAGTAAAAGTATTCTGAGAACGAAAGAAACGATGGGACACGTAGATTCACAGTCTCTTGGAAAAAACTGCGACTATTTTGCGTGGATCCTTGTGTTATTGAAAACGTGAGAAAAAAGGCAAGATCCGATATTCGTTAACATTTATTTTAAGATTACTCATGACGACCCGAGACGCTGGATATATTAAAAGCGATTACTTAGCAGACTCGCGTTTACTGAAACTTCTTCATCGCTCAATTAAGCTTTCACCCATAATTCAGTGACGTCCTGTATTCGACGTCGAATACCAGTCCTTTACTACACTTTATACAGTAATTAAAACGATGTGATTGAGAGTGAGACATGAAGTTCACCCCGTGCCGCTCCGCGCGAGTAATGGATTTTGATACCGAAACCGCAAAGCGTTGAACAAATGCGTTTGTAAGTTTGGCATTCTGGACGTACCGACGCGTCGCCGCAGAGATTCAGATCGACGTTCGATAACCGGTGCGATCGCTCTATGATAATATCAACACAGCTTTTATTCTACGTGCGTATTTATTAGCCAGGGGAGGGATCACTCTACGGCCGCGTGGCCGTATCATGCACTGCCTTGTAATTTATTATTTGATGTAACGGAAGGCTTGGCCGATTAGAATCTCCATCGTCGGGCCTCCCCCCGAGTTTCAGTCGGCGGAGCGTTGACGATTTACAATAGTTTTCGTTCGGGAATCGAAAGAGGTGCGCGTCTTCGTCCCTCGCGGCATTTTATCGTTCGAACCCGTGCACGTCGACGGCCGTGTGGTATTCGCGCTGCGCACCGGAGAACGCGGAGACCTCTGCTTCTCGCCGTTGCCAGCGAATATAAGACGGTCGTTGGCGTCATGCACTCGAGACTCGTCGCCCTTACAGAACATTAGAATACCTAAATAAGACGTCATTAAATACCGAGGATAGGAGTGCTAACGAACAATAGCTTCTCGTATCGATTAGCGATTATTATTTGTGTAAGTCATTGGCTATTTTATGTAATACGTCAATATAAGCGTAGGAGAGAATACGGACTTGATTGATAATTTTTAACGACGAATGATCACCGACGGAGGAGAGAACCCATTTAACGAGAACCGCTCCGTCGCCATTTCCTTCTTAGCCGACTATATTTTACTTTCCTTCTTCTCGTTACGGGACGACACTATTATTATTATTGCCACTTCATTCGGTGTTCTATCTAAACGATTAACGTGTGCATGTAGCATGCCAGCGCGCGTGTTTGTGTGTGTATGTGTGCGTGCGTGCGGACGCGGCGACGGCACAAAACCGATCCTTCATTTTAATCGTGTCGATCTTTTTACGAGACTTATTATCGAGTAACATCGCCCAGCCTCCACTGAAACGGCGTGCGTACAGAATGAGTCGATGACTCTATTCTCTGGGATTTTCTTGGCTGCATTCGTAGAGCAACGTAAATGAGTTTTGCAAGTAGAATCGGAGCGTTCGCCTCTTCTTTATTTTCTCTATCTTTCTGTGTTAATCATTTCATCGGTCCTCCGAGTCTGGTTGCTTGGCGAGTTCAATTTGTTGAGAGTGTCAGGAAGAAAGAGGAAGAGAGAGAGAAAGGGCGAGAATGAGAGTATCCATGGAAAGTATGAAGTCAGCGTCCTCAACCAATTTCTTCATACTGTAAATTTTGTTTAGGTGTATATATCGTGGTACATTATACATTATAACGAAGTAAGGAAACGATTAGCGTCCGTAACTTAGAATTAAAGGAACGATATAAATACGGTTAAAAGGGGAAGCAAGCAAAAAAAAAAGTGGAAAAGTGTAACGATGTACGTGATCGAAAGCTAAACTGCCTCCGGTATATTGTTCCCTCGAATTCGGTTCATGCTAGACTCTTGTCCTCAGCTAGTCGATAACGTTAGGCGCAACAGCATATTTTCTCGCCAACCCCGCGAACCAACCACACACCCCCACCCCGACCCCCCTGGATCGATCCTCTGAGTGCTAGTCATTCTACTTGCGCGCACTGAAGCATCAATTTTCGAGCAGCCAACTCAAATTGGATCGAGATGTAAAAACCACCGTGTCTCTCGGACGAACGCAACATTTTACGTTGAAGCAATAAATACTAAGCCTGGATACGATTCCTTTCTTTTTCGACGTAATGTTAAGAACAAGATGTATCGAATATTTGGTACTTGAAATACATATTGTTCGAACGTACGTTCTCTTGGTTTTTTCCTAATCACGCTAAACTTTAATCTTAATTTAGACCTCGATTACCGTTCTCCCTCTGCAGAACACGAATGTCCATGTTTCAGTTGAGAAGCCTGCGGCAAGAGGGGTGCAGCTCCATTTTTTTTAAAAAATTCTACGTCGTTTGGTGCACGTTTGATGGAAATCTGATAGCAAACGAGCGATTTGTTTCAAATTTTGAACTTGCATCCGTTTCTGTTTTGTGCAATATTTTTGTTTCGGGCGGCTCCAGATTTAAAAAATTCGTTAATAATAGAAGTAAAAAGTTATCAACTTAGTAACTACTACTTATTGTGTGAAAATATATATTTTTAAATTAGTGTTCTCTTAATGTTGAGTCAAAGCAATAATTCTAGAAATAGATTGTAAAAAGTTGGTGAAGATGGAGCTGCACCCTTCTTGCTACAATATACTTTTCCTTTTTATAATTATTCTCACCACGATATTATTTTTGAGGAGACACTTTCGAAGGGACAAAAGGCATTGGATGATATCCCTGAAAATTAACCGCACACCTTGTATTCTTAGCTTCTCGCAAGGGAAGACCCCTAAGCCGAAAATTCAAAAAATTATGAAACTGGGGATCTGTACAGAATACAATGGCGCATTCAGGATTTAATCTTGAGGGGCGGCCAGTTGAACGGATAGAAATACTTTTAATGCAAATTCAATACAATTCATTAGGTGATTATCAAAATTTATTTAAAGAATACAATCCAGTTTCCTTTTTTATTTACAAAGCTTTTGAATTACTTCAGTGATGGTTACAATAATCTCTTTTTTTCCTATTTCATTCGGGGGTGCCAGGGTCACTTGCACCCTCCCCCCTGGGTGCGTCACTGAGAGGATATATAAGTGTGTATTGTGCAATTTTTTTACTGCCCACATTCACTCTAAGAGGGCGAAATCGACCCCCGAAAATCTGGATATTTTCCGATTTTGTGTTATAATTTACGAACTGTAAGTTACCAAATGATATTCCTAATCAAAAGAAGTCATTTTTGTCTGAAAACTTTTTTTCTATTTCTATTTAATCGGAAAGTAGCCGGAATTTCAGGGTTCAATTTCACCCTCTTAGTGTGAATTTAAGCAGCAAAAAAAATGGTGTAATACACATTTATATACCCCCTACATCTTCCGCTGTTAGTTAGGTACTTAATACCCTGCGCGACAGTACAAATCGTTTTTGCCACAACTGACGGATTTATCTGCACTTCTTCGTGCGCTTTAATATTTCGAGGGAGCGGAGGACGTTCTTTCGCAGAGGTTCCCCGTACGCAATTAAAGGCTACGAGCGTTCAAACTTTCTCCGGCAGAGAGGAGGCTCGCCCGTGCGAGAAAGAGAGAGAGAGCGAGATAAAAAGTGTTGTTCCATAGTCGCTACAGTTTGAAAGCCTCCGCTGCACGCGATGTAAGTGTGAGGTCTTTCACCGGTACGGAGAAGTTCAAGTACCTACCCCCAATTGACTATTCGTCTCCAGCCACTTTTCCGCGTACGAGGCGAATAATGCAAGCTCCCCGGTCGCCGTTATATGTCGCCAGATGACATCCGTGCGTTAATGGGCTGATTCGGTTCCTGTCCTTCGCAAGCAGCGCGCCTAATTACGACACCGCTTCCATCAGCGATTTTTCGCATCTAAGTACACCCATCTATGTCGATTTACGCTCCCCGCGCCGCCAGTGTGATATCTAAGTTCGAAGCGAAACCGCAGACGTTTAAAGGCCTTTTAACGCGCAACACCTGTTTCCTTTTTAATCCTCGTTTACTTTCTAAGGACGGCGCATTCAAACATCCTTCTTCCTTCACGTGTTTTGACTGCACGCACCGTGGCTGACACTCCGCCTTTAGCGTGCGAGGGTTCGAATGCTTGATATGGGGAATGAGGTATATAATACTATCAGACACTTGTACGTGAAATAAGGCACTTTTGCACGAGTCACTTCCACGGAATGTTTCGAAAGCTACTGTGAAGCTTTCAAGGCTCTTTAGGAACTGACGCCAAAGACAAAAGTTTGTGTACATAACATAATAAATCGTGTAATCATAGTTTAAATACAACTAAGAGTTCCTATCTATATTCGTGTGCCCTCCTTGAAATATATTATTCACAGTAGGGTAAATAATTGGTGTGTGCTAGATTAAATTTTAGTCTTGATCAGTATTTTATTCCGTTACGTGTTGGGACGACATTTCGTGTAAGAGTCTTTTTAGGATGCAATAGTTCTAATATTGTATACACATCGGGAGAATATGATTTAAGTTTCATTAAAAATTTGTGGAAAATTCTCGTTTCTTTTATCTCTGTGGGTGACGAATTTTGGTATATTCGTTCTCCCCTGTCATCATTTCCTACCTTTCTGCGCTGGTTTGGAAAGAAGAAATTAGATTTTACAATGATGTATGATTAAATAAGTACGAGACCTGTATACCGACCGAGCAGCTCTGTGTTTAATTGAACTTCCCGCCAGCGCCAGTAGTTGGCGCTTGCGACACTGTTTCGGCAGTTGCCCGAAGTAAATTAAATTTTGTACACGTTCGTTTCGTGGCGTTCAGTTTTAAGAAAATAACAGGTTGCAAACTTCTGAGAGGCAGTGGATTTGGGTAAGCTTTTATATGGGACTCTTAGAAACTGTTAATAATAATTAGGAACAATAATATACAAAATAGCGTGCAATGTTATTATTAGTTTTGGATTAGACTTCGTACACGTAAATCGCCATGATATCTGCATACATTTATGAGTACTCGAAAGGCGATAATCCGAAATTAAACATTTTCTCGAGCAAGTGAAACATTTACACATTAGCAACAAAATGGAATACTATAAATTACATGTATCGTAATAACACGCTGTGGTATTTTTGTATTCGACTATTTTATTAACTCATATGGTGTATGGCAATTGGCAATGCCTAGGTTTTTTGAATATCCACTAGAATAATTTTGTTCGAAGCAGACAAAGAATTCTAACAGTGTTGTGGCGCACTTTAATATGTTGCAATAAGGATAATTCTATTTCTATAGAACGAATATCATATTCCTTTTTCTTTTACAACGGGAACTTGAGGGTGAAAGAGAGTTTTACATACGCGCATGCGCTGCTTGGCGACTGAAATTCGAACTAACCTCGTAATTGGAATTTAAAGTCTTATGTAAAGTAGTATTTACTCTTATTCTTATAGTTTTCACTTCTGAATACTATAGAAAGTTTATTGCTTTTCATAATGTTTCTAGTAAACATTGTAGAATATTTATAATCCCCTTTCATAACCACGTGTAATCTATACTTCCAGAATTATTCAAATTTATGAGCGTTGGACACCTATATTAATTAAGTAAGGAAAGATCGTCTGGGTGCAATCTCTTAAACAAATTCATATACACTGGCTGAATTACGGACGTGTAAAGGAAAAAGTGAGTTTGCAATTCTTATGTTTGTTATTGGATTTTAGACCATAATTTTGCCCAAATGAACTTCATATCTGTAATCGTAAAGATGAGGAATAATTGAAAATTAATTGATCAATTCAAAATATAGACAAAAAGTTTGTTATAGCATTAAAAAATATATATCGGTACCTTAACAGCAAATATTAATTTATTCTGCCATTTTGATACAAAAGTTAATAAATGTTCCTTAAAAATTTGTTTCGAGTTTTCCTACGATTTTCACGATATGAGATTCATTAATAGGTGGAAAAGCTTCGCTTGAAATTATAAGTTTAATTTTTGCAGCAGAAACATTAAGCTAAAATTTAAGCGTCATTCAAGCACTTCATTAATAATTAGAAAAACGAGATACTGTATAATTTAATTACATTTCGGGTACGGTAATTTTAATTAGTAAAGTAGAAGCGGTACAAACTTCCACTACCAAGTTTATTATTAATTGAATTAAGTTTGATACATTAAAAGTCAGCCGCAACATTTAACGTTTCCACCCATTGTCATTGGATGCAATTAATTCTATTCTAATTAATTGCAATCTATGCACAATTTATATTTTATGAGGAAGGCATTCCACCTATGGAATTGCAATCAGTTTTTAAATTTCGCGGGCGCCCGATTATTACGTTCCTTGTCATTAATTCGCGCTGACAATCGTTACGAGTCTCCCAGTTTCGCCCCAAGTGCGCGTATCGGACTTGCAATCATTAAATGTTTTCAGCTCGCATGGGCAATGAACAATATCGAGGTGAGAACCAATTGGCGAGTCCATTTATTACTGTCTCCGCTCGATAAATATGCAATGAAGTTCGAAAGGCGGGATTTTTACTTGAAATTTTAAATTCTACCGTCTAGAGAGCACTGAATCTCCTTCGTAATTTATGGGCATAAAACTCTCGGGCGCGAGATACGTTTAGAAAGAAATACTATCGTTACCGTGGAAACACATAAAATCCACCCTAAATACATGTAGCTACATTAAAATCGCGTATGTTATCGCCCGGCTATATTTCTGCATTATCGATCGTGTCAAAAAGAATTATGATCCCGTGCGAGGCGTAATTCGAGGCATTTGAATACAATGGCAAATGTGTGCCTCGGTATTTTCGTATCCGATCACCGCCATAACCTAACTCATTCTTTTGTTCGGAAATCAATGTCTCAATGAGAGTCGAATGAAAATTAAAAAGGGGCAAAAAGTTGCACGCAACTGCGAGCCGACGTGGTCGAAGTTTAGGCCAATGGTCACGCCGCGGCCGTCGGGAAAATTCTGAACAATGTAGCGGACTGTTCTGGCAACAATATCGCGAGGCTCGAATCGGCGTGCACGACGTCTCGTAAGAGCAGGAGAGCGGAACTCCAACTGTCTTCTCCTTCTATTTGTCGGACTGCGCTCTCATTTGCTGACTCTTGCGTCCCTCTGCGACTCTCTCTCCCTCTCTCTCCTCTCTGGCGAGACCTCTATATACACGCATATCTCTGTCCTTGCCCCGTCTGTGCTACGTATATACGGTTCCCGTGCGCACTCTCTCTCTTCCCTCTCTCTTTGTCTCTCTCGTTAGAACGAGATCGAGCTACGGACGTATCCGACAGGATTGGACCAGCCTCTGACGTCATTGCGTGGACCGACGTATCTCGTCGACGATTGTCGAAAGCATGCTGTTCTCGCGCCTGTATATCCACCTACGGCAATCAGCGGCAAATTCAAACACGCAGTAAGGTTAGGTTTCTTCCGTGTCACGGTTAATCAAACGACGTTTTTTCTTCGCGCCGTACGATCGTGAATTCACGATGATTTCATGGCATTCAGTTTTCCGACTGCGACGGGAAATGTTTCCCGGGCGATTAGCCTGCGGTTTGCGACATTTCGGTGGTACTCGAATGTTACCTGGATAGAACTCATGGATATAGGATGTCGCTTGTGCCCGAGAAAGAAAAGGGAGGAATTATTAATTTCACTCATGAAAGCGAAGTCCTGGACGTTTTAAATATGGATTTTCACGGGTCGTGTATTCTTTACATTATATATTCGTCTCTGCTTCTCACGTACCATCTATCTTATTGCTTGTGTACTCCCCCTCCCCACCGCACACTGGTTGTATTTTACATGGAATAGTTGATTCAGCATCGCCGTCGCTTATTCGTAGACTGTTTATTATGCAGATTTAAGTTTACATTGATACAATTAACAGAAGGATTTTATACGAAATGTCGAATATCGGTTCCTCCATGTAAATAACGTGAACAATTCTTTTCCGGCGTATAATGTTTTATAAAACCTCGTTATATACTTTTTTGCTGGGAAGATACTTCGAACGCCGGCTCAGACACTTCATCTTGAAAAGCCACGCGCAGCCGTTCGAAAAGATTACCGGGCTCTCGGGAACGTTACTCATAGCATGAGTGCCGAATTTTCGTGAAATCGAAGCAACCTTTTCATCTAGATCGTCAAAGGGTAGACGTTCATCATTTCACGTTCATTGCTCTTAAAAGTAACACGTTGATTATTTCCACAAGTAAAGTATACGGTATACGCTCGCCTCTCTTGTAAGTCTCTCTAACTCGCGCGTGACATCATATTCGTAAGGACACGAGGTCCCCGAAAGAGGACAATGATCGACCTCGCTCAAGATGAATGACATCGAAGTCTGCGTAAGCGGCTACGTGCTTCGATGCCGAAGAACATCAGCGAGCGAGCTAGCCGCAGAGAACAGTGGAGGTTAGGTACCGGCAGGACGATGCGTTCCAGGCAGTAGAGAGAAGAGTACCCGGAGAGAGCACCCGGGACGGGTAGGTAGGTAGGTAGGTAGGTGGTATACATAGGTAGGTAGAGCGCAGAGGCAGACGAGAAGAGACGGCCGCTTGAAATCCCTCTCTCCTTCCCGCCTTTCCTGCCTGCTTCTCTCTGCCGCCCGTCCGCCATGCCACTACGAGCGGGCGAACGTACAGCTAGGCCGGCACGGTCCTGTAGCCCATTTGGCATTTCCCCAGCTATAGCGGCGGTCCTGTAGCCCATCGTTGTTATCGTCCCGCAGCTGCATAAAGTCGGCTCTACCTCCCCTTACCCCTACATCCCTCTCCCATGTTCTCGACCGACCGCCCGTCCGCTCCCCTCCGCAGTCTGTTTCGCTCACCTCGCTGCTCGACATCAACGTTTCTTCCTCTATCTCTCTCTCTCTCCCTCGCCCCTTCTCGCTCCGTCCTTCCTCCTCTCGCTGCCCTGCCGACCTGATCGTGTCGCCCTCCTTCTCCTCCCTCCTCCCCCCCCGACCCGGTCCAACCCTCGCTTCGACCAATCCCCTTCCTTGTCGCCCCGTGAGCTCTAGGCTTGTCCGCCGTTCACTTCTCTCTCCCACGAGCCTGCCAGCCTCACGTTCCCCTCCTCTCCCCGCCCCGCGTGTCCCTACCACTACCAGCGTCAACTTATTCTACATCGTTACCGCTACCCCGCACACATAGACATCTACACCGTCGGGGGGCCATCGGTGCCGCGTTTCTACAGCGACGCAACGGTGGCGCCGCCAACCAGGGACGCCTCGAAACGTTCTCTCTCCCTCCTTCCCCCTCCGTCCCGTCGATATCCATGTACCGTCGACGACGCCTGATGCCGCCGTGCTGCGGTATATACTCGCGCGCCGTCCTTGTCGTTCTATCGATTCCTCTTCCTTCCCCCCTCACCCGACCAAGCCCCTCCGCTCCCCGAACACCCCCTCTTCACGACCCCTCTCGCCGTCCTAAACTCGTCATGTGCCCCCTCTCTTGCTTTTCTCTCTTCTGCGTCTCTCTGGCAAGCCAGCTTGCCTGTCTGCTTGCCTGGCCGGCCTGACTGCCTGCCTGCTTCGCTCGTTTGCTTACTTGCTCGCATGCTAGTCCGCCTGCTAGGTTGCTAGCCCGCTTGCCTGGCCTGCCCGCTCTTCGTTCAGCCTCTGCGTCAGTAACCTTGGCGGAGAATAACCCGCCGTTCAATTCAAGGAATTATGACGGCCCCTCGGTCCTCTCTTTTTCTATTTGCTAGCTCCGCTCTATCCCTCTCTCTCCCTTTCTTTCCCGTTCTCTGTCACTACGGGCTCTCCCCTCTCTCCCCCCTTACCCTCTCCTCTGTGTTCCCCTTTCGTTGCTGCTTCGAGACGAGCGCAGACTAGGGCCGGTCTTTTCCTTTGCTCGTTGGCGCTCATTCGTGCTGATATTCACGCGCCCGTGGGCCCCGTGCAGCGAGCGCCGCCATTACGACCAACTCCAGGGACGCGATGCTGTTCGATAATACAAAGCGGTTTCTGCGCCGGGGATCCGCGTCTCTGTCACATGATTATGAAAGGTGATTTTTAAAGATCGCCCCGAACGTCTCGGATCCTCCGTAACGAATGATAGGCGCGGACCGCGGTGTACAGGAACGAGGGGGGACGCGCAATTTTTCAGGCTGTGGGGCGATACTTGAAAGGAATATCTGTGGAGAGTCGCGGAAACAGCGCCATCGTTCAAGGATGGCGCGCGAGAGTAAACCGATGCGTTTCGAGGTTAGCCCGTTGCAAAATTATACCCGTTGCTCCGCAAGACACTTCCAATCGGGCAGCTCGGAAATAATGTACAAGCGGCGTTGCGAAACTCTGTTTTCTTGTTTTTATCAATCAGGCCGTGCGATTTTTCGATACGCAATGATGAATTACGAGCAACCGGTTTGGAGGTTAGACGATGGAGCTGCATAGAGCGGAAGTCAGTGTGCAATAACGAATTGAGGGGAAATACTAATGGCGGGGATGCAGTTCGATCGTTAATTACAAATACCTGGTAGCGAAATAATTATCCACGTTCTGTGTACGCGTATTTTAAAGAGAATATACACCCATACTAAAATCTAGATTTCATCTGCGTAGAATATTTTATATTCGATAGCGCAGGCTTGATTATTACATTTCCGTCGGAATGAATTTGGTGGTGATTGGTAATGCATATAATTGTTCAAGTAAATTCTCTTATTGCTGGCAGAATAATTAACGATATCCTATATAATAACTACTGCAGCGAGATACTGCAGAACCTGTCCCCTTAAGTTACTCGTTTCAAAAATTCCACGCGTGAACTGTAAAATCCGCGTACCCGCAACACGTAACACGGATCCCAGGGCAGCCAACAAAAACATTGATTTATCGTGTGACCAGCCCATAAGTGTTTCACATTCTGAATGGAACATCACATGCACCTAATTAACATATGTCCTTCCTCTTTTTTCCCACTATCTCATGACTCATCAACCATTCGTTCACAAATATCGATCAACACCCAGTATCCTCTAAAATGGCCACAAAGCGTACATGACCAAACGTAAGAACCATTCCCCCCAAAATAGTAAATAGATATTATATAATAAATTAATAAATAATAGATATCGCTTTATAGTCACATTTAAACGAAACTCAGGGCAGCGAGATGTCGAATTTAATTAGGTACAATGCAAGCTGAATTCTATCACTTTCTGTCGCGATAGGTGGATAACGATGCGATTTTACTCCCGGTTTCTGCCAGTACCCTAGCGAGTAGACAGATCGGGAAGAGCATGAGCACTACGAGCCACACTCGTGTGCATTTCGAGAGCATAGATGTGGCAATTACCGTCTCGCGTTAATTTTTGGTGGTTTTGCAGTTATCTGCATTGGCGTAGCCAGTCGATGATCGATCGGCTGGAAATCTCCGCAACGATATCGGCGGAATTAACTCTTGAGGTGTACTCTGTGTCTCGCGGGCCCTTCGCTCACTTGAAATTATCGTCGAGCACGGTGAATAATTGCACTTTCAATTGCGAAATTATTAAATCCGTCGCATCTCGTTGTTACGTTCGCATTTCGACTCTGGGCGTTATTGAAATACGCCGCAAATTCCCATCGTTTTTTCCCTCCCATTATTATTCGTTTCGACGATCGAACGCGCGCCGGATTAATAACAATGCGACGCTCGATTTCTATTTTCCCCGTAACATTTAGAAGCGTTTTCCGCACCACTAATTAGCATCTGTCCCGACCAAAGGATTCCTATTCCGTAACGCTTCCGATAAAGAACGTCCAATCGAAATTAAACGATAAGTATAACGAATTCCAACGAAACTTCGTAAACGAAACTGGTAGAAATCAGAGTCACTTTTAAACCGTGCAGCCTGCTGCTGGGATCGTAGACACGGCGGGCGAAATACGCGGCGCATGATTTTTTTCGCGCGTTCTTGACCTTCGAACGGAACGATTGGCCACCCCTCCCCTCCCCCCTCTGCGCGCCCGGTTGCAGCCACGAAGGCTCGCCAGGGGGTAGAGGATGTAGGATGTCGTTTGCGCGACATCAGTGTCAGTCACTTGTTGAATGTCGGCCAGCATGTACGGATGAGCATCCGGCGTGTGCGTCCTTGCAGTGTTTTTCGCCGCAGCCGCGCATTCCTCCTCTCCTTTCGTCTGAGGTGCACGGTGAACTCGGGTCACCGTATAAATACCGAGGGACAGCGTTTCCACGGCCAGCTGCCCGTACAGTTGCAAATAATTTCGCTCGTTGTTAGCCACTTTTTCGTTTCTTTACTTATTTTATTTTTGTGATAAATCACGCACCGCGACAGGGGGCATTGCACGGCTGCTGCGGATTGGATGAAATCATTGGAGGCTTGATACTATTTAGAGTCTGTTTCCAATATATTTTGCTAGCACCATTTTTTGTCGAATCCTTGATTCGCATCGATTGCGTTGGGGGTTTATAGCGGCTCGTAATTCAAGTATGTAGAGAAGGGTCGGGTAATAACTTTTAATTTGACGGTGCCCTCTAATGTATTGTTTTTGATGATGTGAAGGTACTTTAGTGTATTGGACGATTGGAAATATGTAATTTCGGGATCACGGGGTTTATGGATTTTTTAATAGATGAGAATATTGTGTAATGCGTTTGTATGTTATTAAACGAGTGGCACAGATTTTTGACTATGTAGTTTCTAATTATACTGAATTAATGTAGACACTAATTTATTATTCTATAGCAGATTAGACCTATGGAAATGTTAAATAATTGAGCTAGCTGTTGAAGCCATTCGCGCAACTGACCTTCTATAATTATTTCGAGCGATGCCTGTCCATGGATTATTAAATATCATTGATTATGACTTTACACGAGCGTATTTCGGAAGTTGCGCTGAACAGCTTCTATTGTGCCTGAATCATTAACGTGACCAGCTAATAACTTCCGTCTAGCAATTACTTGCCAATCATTTGGAAGTCGAAGGTCGACCTTTTTCTTGTTTAGTGACTAAGGAACGTGGCCATCTTCCCACGAAATATTTCACAGCTTATTTACTTGCTACGAAAATACCACGTCACGAATTGTTCGTCAATTCAATTTAGCTTTACAAATCCTATTCTTCGTAACATCACAAAAATTGTTACCAAGATAACAAAATTCTTAAATCTGGCAATTCAACTCACAATTCGACGCTCATCTGGCAGATTCGTGATAATAGAATAATGGAATCAGAATAGAACCAAGACGGCGCATCTCACATTCACATCAGAGGACGAAACGGGAGCCTTCAGCTTCGTCTTTCGTCGAACGTAGGATTCCAGAGTTCCGGGCGAGGTTTAACGGTGATTGTAACGTCTGTTTTAAAGTCTGTTGAAAAGATCAAGGCGACTCTGCCACTGACTTCACTTTAATGACCGCGGGAATTCAATCTTGACGCGATGTTTGCGATGCAGAGTGCTCCCCTCGACTCTCCCATCACAGAATCTCCTCCGAAAATGTAGCTCGAGTTTACGTAAGTGAAATTTCTACAGACGTACTGGAGGGATTCGATATTCACTTAATTAACTCGGAAGCTCGTATCTTGGGCGCGCTGTGTCGCGAATGTTAATTGATGATGTGCTCTTCCGCCAGCATCTCTTTGCTGAGCTTGTGTGCGGGATATAGGTAAAAAACTTCGATTCACCATTATATAAAAAAACAATAAAAATATGTAGTCAAATTTCTGACGGTTATCAAACATGGAAAATTCAATGCCTTTCGTTAATAATTTAACGCTGCCAGCAAGACTAAAAGTAGATACAAAAGACAAAACCCTTTTTCGTTCACATTGTATAATCTCGCGTTAGTCAAGTAGGGTTGATCTGCAGATCCAAGTTAAATAGCCACTTAAAACAATCGCGACGATAGATGCACACCCCTGATAATTTTATTCCGATCGCTGTTACGATAATTCGCGACGATTAAGCCGCTGGAATCGATTGCCCTATCGGCGAAGGGAGGGACACACGAGCTTCCCGCTGGAAATGGGGGTGGCTGTTTTCAGGTAGTTACGCGAAGCCAGCTGTCTGGTTTCGTGGGTGCAAAGTGGCCGAAACCGCGCTTCTAAAGGATGCTATTAAATTCCATTATCACCAAGACTGTGCTTGTTTGTATAAGTCGACCTCACCCCCGCGATACTCGTCCGGTTTCTACGAGTATGCGGGGTAAACAGAGCTACAAGGGCTCGCGGCACGAGGTCGACTTTAATGTAACCTCATGACCCTTTAATGGCAGCCGACGTTTCTTCGCAACGCGACCTCTCATCCTGGTATAGTTGGGCAACAAGTTTTCAAGTTTGAAATCTGTTCCTTTGCCTTTATCGTAAATCGGGTAACGACGAAGGGCGATAAGGTGACGAGATTGTATTTATTATTATTTTAGTGCATCAACAAACGCCGAGGGGGTGGAGATGGTCCTATATCCTAGCTGAAATGGATTCTCTCGTATTATTCCTAACCCCTAGAAATCAGAAAGCATGCCCAGGAAATTGTGATGGAACTTATCCCACAGGGGACGTTAAGTCTTCCGGATCCTTTGAATGCTTGTGCACTTTGAGAAACGAACACTTATACGCACCCTTACTACGTTCTTCCAAAACGGGGTGGTAAACCCTTCCCCTACAAATTCGAGTATCTCTACCCCCTCTCACCCTGCCCTCGAAATTAAAAAAGTTTCTAAATAAGAAAATGACGCGTCGATCGTGTCACGGTTAATATTCCTGGGCGGTAGGTGCGTTCTTTCGGTTCGTCGATAAATTCTGCGTTGTATCACTCCCCGGGAAGATTGCCGTTGCTCGTTGCCGAGCTGCGGAGTCCTCGAGATGACTGTTCATTTGTCTCTGTTGCAGAGAATCCGCGATTTCGTGCTCGAACGGGTCCCAAGCTCATCCGAGTCGACCTACCTGAAGTGCAGGGGTCGAGTTTACTTCGAAATCCAGCCGCCTAGTGGCAGTTGTGGCCTTAAGTTCAGAGAGCCCCGAGTTCAAACAGGTCTGAAGGTCTGAACCCTCGGCCCCGTGGCCCACGGCCCATTATCCCGAAAGGGCCTTGGAAATTCCTTTAGCCATGTGGAATCGGTAGAGTCGAAAGTTCTTCGTGTCCCCGTATCCGGTGTGGTCGCGTACCCCGACCCTAAGCTTCCACCCAAAAGATATTTCACGTGTACAACGTAAGTGTGTTTTAGCCTTCGACCGGGTCTCTCCTTCTCCGCCTTGGGCGTCGAAGGCGAAAAGAATGCGCTCCGCCGTGGCACTCGGGGAACGGGAGGGTAACGATTCACGAGACTTACCGTAGTTTTCTGGCTGGGTGGTCGACGGCCCATCCTTCGGGGCTTAGGGTGTCAGCTTCATTATGACGGCGACAATCGGCGTGGCAACAAAAGTTCTCGGCGGTTTTAAGTGAAATTCAAAGACAATGATTAGACACTTGCGTACAGTAAATTTATTCGGAACAGAGATTAGCAAAATTTCTAGTTAAATAATATTTCAGATAACGAATAAAAATTAAAAACATTATTCGTCATTCATTCGTTAACCCGAGTTAACTTTATTCGACACATGACGAATAATTTTTTTTAACATTTATTCGTTATTCGAAATTTTATTTAAATAACAATTTTGCCTATCTCTGACATACTCAATAGCATTTATTTCATTTTCAGTAGATGAAAAGACACTGCGAACTTTTGTTCCAACGAAATAGTTTTGTTGAATTATTCAGTATCACCGCTGGTTTTTATTCATTTTGGATTTAGACGAGCAATGCTTCTTTGTTTATGTTTTGAGACAGTAAAATTGGGAATGATAGTTGGGAATCGGTTGAAAGACAGGTGAATCTGCATTATCGAGAGGTGATGTTCGGCGGTGACGCGAATACGTGTTTCGCTTATCGTCCAGCCGAACGTTCTCGCGCGGCGCGAGAACTGGGACGCGACTCCTAGGGGAAAAAATCACGCGTGTCACCGTATTACGTGGCCACTACCTGTTCTTTACGTAATACGCTGTCGCAGTCGTGTTCCACGGATCTGAAAGATGCACTGGACAAGCTCCTCCGCTGCAAAGAAACTCACTCTTGCGCGTTTCGAATTGTAATCCAAATCTACACAGTACTGGAAATATTTATTGCATCGTTCTGAAATTAATTATACACATCTGTGCAAGAGATATTTTGCGGTAATATTTTCCTAACGCGTTTAACATTCGAGTGATGCAATTAATATTTAGTACTGCATTTTTAATTCAAAATCAAAGCGCCGATTAGATATGTATCCTCATCTTTCTTTTTTATCACGTATCAAATTGTTCGATAGCCATCATTGTTTCTTCGTAGCCTTCCACTTGACTGTTTTTCGGCGTGGTCGCACGCATTAGGGTCAGTAGGGTGCACCACTTTGCGTCACCATCTTGATTCATTACGCAGGAATCCGTGGATTCGTGACTCGGGGTCGTTAGCACAAAAACCTGTCCGTCCTTTTGATGAATTATCATGCCTTTCTTTTTTCTATTAATTCTCGTTCCGTCGTTCCACACTGCGAATACCTACAAAACACAAGCGCGTCCAAATAGTTTATTAAAGGAGCTTTCGCAGTGGTCTTGGCCGCAGAAGTTAAAAACAAATGGTACCTTCCATCATTTCCATAATGTTTATTAAACGCCGTGCACGAGGGTGAGGGGTCGACCGCGGCGTTTCAAATCTCGCGTTCCTCTTTATTTGGGGACAGGCCGATGCCCGCCGATCGATTTTACGAGCAGATTCGTTACCGTAAATTCACATTAATCCGCGGGTAATATTCGGATCAAATATTTCCCCGACGACCCGTTGCCGGAACGCATAAATCTGAAATTCTACTTTTAATCTGCGGAGAAAAATGATCGCCCGGTTCTCCGTCATACTTAACCGCGGTGATTTTTTTCTATATCCCTTCCTTCCTTTTTTTTTCCATCCCAACGAATACCTTCTGCCACGGTGGATTTTCTTCTCCAAGTTGGCTCGCAGTAATTGCATCGCAGTCAAAAAGTTAATTTAATTAAGGAACAACGAGCGGCCGGTGTAAGGCACCAGGAACCCTCCACTCAACTCGTACAAAACGCTTAAATTTTCATACAGGGGCCACTCCGACTTTCCAATTTTCTGCCAATAATATCATCGACCCCTCCAGCCGCAAATTTTTCAAGCCTCTCCGTTCAAAGTCGATGTCTGTCGATTAGGTACGCGCAAGGAGTGGGTCGATCGGGGGTGCAGAAACTGTATAAAAGCATGCGGGAAAGCGTTTCAACCCTCGGCAGGCGGACGTCGGGTCCGTTTTGACCCACTCTAAACAGTAGGTAAACGATTATGGACTGCCGAGTCATTTTTCTTAATTTAAAAAAAATAAGCAATTTATGGCACTTTATAATTAAATGATTTCTTTCGTACAAAATTTTTCTCTGTAAATCCGCATAAAAGGACTAATTAAACAAAGTATAAAAAAATGGCAACATTATTTTACGATATCATTTTATTTTTCATATCCATCGATACTTGAAAGAGATATCATGCTGACCATTTTTCCTACAGTAGGGGAGAGCGGGGACAAACGTAACGGCGTCATGAAAGTAACACGCCTTCTCCCGCTTTCCACAAAAGTTTCCAAAGCGTTTGCTTTACATAGTTACGCGTGTTTAGTGTTTCTTTTCTTTCACGGAGTGACGCTAAGCAATACAACGATTCGTATAACGTGGGCAAGCTGATTTCGTTATTTCTATCATTTAGGTTAGTGTCTCCTCTGTTGGTTTTTTTGTTAATATTCATGGTTAAACAATAGACATTAATCCAATTATTTGTTAGAGCGTTCTTAGATAATGTCTTTATAAGTTCCTGTATTTGATTTTAATAAGTCTTGTAGAGTTTGTACGTTATAACAGTTCTATGCTGAAAAATATGGCTGGGGACAAAAGTAACACGTCACTACGGGGAGTAGTTGAAACCAATATTAACAATAATTTTTTTTAAAAAAATGCGTAAATATTAGTTACTTTTGGGGCAGTTATACGAGATTCCATATTAAATCAAATACACAGTATCAAAAAAAAGGTTTGAAGCTGGTTATACTTTTTTATCGTTACCTACTTAAAATATCTTTATTTAAATGTTTGTTTCTATCGTTTCTGATAATAAAAAATCCTATTTTGCTTTGGGAGAAGTGTTTTTACTTAATTCTCCTCAAAATAATTAGTATTACTTTCGTTCTCGTGGTATGTTACTTTCGTCCTACCCCAGCAGGACAAAAGTAACAATGACAGTCACTGCGGAAAATTGCCATAACTCTTTGACCACTTATTGTGGAAGGCTGAATTTGTGGTCAAATGATAGACCAAGAAACACACTATCTTAAGGCATAATTTTCGTTTCTATATCTGTAAGAGGTAATTGGCAGCTAGGCCAAATGTAAAAAGTGTTATGTTTGTCCCCGCTCTCCCCTACCCTAAAGAACCTCAAAAATCATAAATAATTTAATACAAAAATGATCGTAAATAAATTTTTTCGTGCACTTTATTTACTAATAAATAATGTATAATAAATATTTTGTCCTATTTTTTTTAGTAAAACCCATAAAAAATTTCTAAAATTATTCATTTTCTTCGAGGGTTGAAAGATTTTAAATTGTAATTGTTATCCGTCGTCCAAGGGTTAAGGAACATTGTGTGCTAGCGGTTATCTGGTCCGCCTAAAACATTTCGCAATTACTCCATCAGATCTCCTCTCACAATATAAATAAACCAGTTTCCCGGCGGGACAGTAGATCCAAGGCCAGAGTTGCCGAATGTAATCGTCGAAGTAGTTCCCAGGAACCTTCATCGATTTAATTCGAAAAAGCATGAAAGAGTACGAAGCACGCGATTTTTGGTAAAAAGAGAAGGAGCTCCCTTCGGAGTGGTGCGTCGCAGGGTGGTAGTTGGACGAAAAGTTTCCTCGATCGCGTCCCCTACGTCGGTAAAGCAGCAACGAGCAGGCAGGAAGTTATAAGGGTGGAGGGGCTCCCCTATCTGGGAGGTCGGTTTTAGGGTGGCTGTCGGGAATCCAGAGGAGCTTCGAAGGGGTGTTTTTTGTCCCGTCCGTATTCTCGCCGGGCGCCGAGGGGGCGCTTTTTAAGGACGCCCAGCGTCGTGGGACAGGGGACGCGAGGCTTTCTCTCCGCTTTTAATCTGTGTTACTAATTTTTCTCTTCTACGAGCTTGGGAGCTCGCCGTGCTCGTGCTACCGTCGAGTTTGGTTCTGAGTGACGTAAAGAGCGCCTCTCGCTTCGACGCCTTTGATCGTACAGGGTGGATCGAGAGATCGCTCGACACTTTCGATATCAGTTCTATGTGTCAAAGAAAATCGTGCATGTTTTCCCCTGCTCAATTTAAACAGCTGTGTCGCAAAGCAACTTCGACACGTTCTACGGAGCAATATTTTAAGTCCCAGTGTAGAAATTTATACACGTGATAAGAAGTAGAAACTGTAAACTCTGGCGCTGGTAATTTTGGAATCATCTACTCATGCAATTATTATTCTTCGAATTTTGGCTCAAGCTCTCTTTGCTGGGCTTAAGTAGGTATCTTTCGAAGTTGCTTATTAGCGGAGGGTGGGTTTTGTAACTCCTGCAGATCCCCTCCCTTTGTTCGGTATCCACGCGGACTGGACTAATTTTGCTCGGCGTGGCGCAACGACGCCCGTATTTGAATAAACCCTGTTTCCCCCGAAATTGCGCATCACGTACGGCCGCGCGTAATCTATGCATCGGGGCATCTTCCACGGGCAATAACTAGGCAAGCTCGTCAGGAAGGAGGTCCGCCATTCAGGTGCACCGTTATCCACGGTAAAATCCTTGTTATTTCGTGTATCGCCGGGACTGCCTCTTCCGTGCCTTGCCGAAAATTCGTGTGACTCGAGGGATCCGCAGGACCGTTTATCCCGTTACGAGGCGAAACATATCCTTCTTGGCAGGCTTCCCGTTGGCGCGTCCCATTTTGAACGACGCGGCGCCCTCGCAACACCCATCTCATAAGTTTCTCTAGTACTGTCACTCAGCTCACTTTAAGCGCGCCAACGACTTCATTGCGGACCTCCATCGATAGTCGTGACCAATGGAATGATGTTCGAAAGGGAAACACAAGATACTGAATACCAAGGGTGTTCTATTTTCGAGGCTAAAAACGTGACAAAATTTGGTATTTTTTTCAAGAAACTAGCGTTCCAATTCAGCCGAAACTTGGACCATGTTTTTATGCATCTTTGAAGAAATTACAGTTTTATTTTTGTTGAGTTTCGATCATAAATATAGGAGTTATGCATGAATCACTACCACGTCGCGCAAAATTCGTCGTCCGCTGATGTGCCTCACAGCTCCTACATTTATCATTCAAAATTAATTAAAAAAACATTGCAACTTCCTTAAGAATGCATAAAAAGCTGGTCCAAATTTCAGACAAATCGAAGTGCTAGTTTCTTAAAAAAAAATCTCAAATTTTGCTATGATTTTAGCCCATTATCGCGACTGCGGAAGGAATCGAATCTCAGCGTCCCCATCGATGTACACTTGTAAATTCGATACACCCGCGCAGAGGGTTACACAGAAGAGACTGGGGGCCACCCACCTTCGCTCGGCAATCTTGTTTCGTTAGGAGATCGAGAAGAACGATTTATGACACGGCGGCGTTCCGCCGTTTCCCCGATTAGGAGCGGTCAACGACTGACTCGCACCTGAGATCGATAGGAAAGGCGATCGGTTGCGTCGCGATCGCAGGGGCTGCCTCGGACGTGGCAGCCGCAGGGCGACACCGACCGGTGGACTCGAGGTTGCATAATTAATTTTTCTATAAATCTCTCGCCGAAGAATATCGCGGGATTCCCTCTGCGGGTAATATCGCAGCGGCTCGGCGAGCAGCGGAGAGAGCTCGAGGAGAGAAACGCTTCCCCTCTGCGCACTGAAGGGGTGTGCGGGGCGCGGGCATAAGAGAAAGAGGGAGAGAGAAATTGAGGGGGAGGACCTGCTGGGGCGCGCGGAAGGAACGAGACGACGGTAGGGAAGGAAAAGATCGGGCCGGGTTGCGTGGCCCGAGTGCGAGGGAGATTGGGGGTGGCAAGGAAAAAGAGGGGCTTGGGGCGCACGGTTCGAGGGTGTAGACGGGGGGGTTGCTTCTTCCTTTCTGGTCTTTCACGTCCTCGGGCACTGCGGGAGAACGGTTCTACGGAAGAAAATAATATTCTTAATAGAATATGAAAAAGCGCACGTTCTGCCGAGGATACCACCTCGGCCACGTTTTAGAATCGCAAGTGCTGGCTGTGGTGGGTCTCGTGGCGGGGCTTTCACATTGTAGGTAGAATCACTCGGAGAGGCTTTTTATTCTCATCGATAACAGTCGATCGGGGCGATGGAATTAGCGGCCCTTTCACTTTCGTCAAAGAAGTGGAGGAGAACCTTGGCGACGATTAGGAAGTAGTTTGGGGAAGTAGGAGCTTCAGTTTCGGAACTAATCTGCTGGACACTATTGCTGATCGGTCACGCGAAAGTTAATCGAAATTCGTGTAAAGTAAATAGTCTATCGCCTGATACATACCTAGATGGTATTGTTTTAAATGATCAATTATTAGTTGGAAGAAGACGATGTATTGTTTCAAATTTAAGAATTAGTAAACAAGTGACAAACTTAATCGCGAAAAAAATGTGTCGCGATAAATTAGCCCTCGTTATAAGTATTCCAAAGTTGTATGTAAATTTAGTGTATTCAAATTGTTTTCTCTGTCTTATTTACTTTTTACAAAGAAGGTATCCCAGGTGTCCGCCTCCGATTGCTTTGATTTTTGGATATGTTTTAGGGGACCGAAAACTAAGATATACGTGTTTTTTTTATAGCGGCTAGTTTTCATATTTAGGGGGTGAAACTACCCCTCAAAATTATAAGATTTTCAGGTGTTCGTCTTCGATTTGTGAGTACTTGGAAGGTTCTCGGGAAAGACATTTTTAACTCCAATAACCGCAGCTTTCTCCTCGTTAATCCAACACAATTTCTCACAATTTCTGAAACATCTAATCGTTGCTATTTCAAATCCGCGAGCAGAGGCAAGTATTTCGCTTTATCGAATGAAGAGTAAAGTGCAAACAAGACACGCAGATATGGCTTGCAAGTGTGCAATAAACTCTGCTCGAAGGATATAGTGTAATTGGACGGAGTGCGGTCTCTCCTAAACGTTTAACAAGTTTAATTATGCCATAATGTTGAGAATGTTCGCTGTTAAAAGCGAAGGGAAAGTGGCCGCGCCGCTCTGCCGCGCGATGCTGCGAAAAAGAAAAAACAATACTTAACGATCACTTTGAGGGGAAACCTTGAAACAATTCAAAGAACTCAGCGTCCATAGGTCACAAGCGGTAAAAAAAGGGAGTCCGGCAAAGGTACAGGAACGATCGTTACTCGCGTGCGATACCCTGATCTTGCGAGGTAGATGAGAAACGATCGGATGGAGAGATCACGGTACACTCTAAGCGCCATTGTTGCAAAACAATGCGCCGTTGTGCGGAGAGTTTGCAACGCTCGCGCTGGAGCGGAGTCGAAAGCGTGGTCCAGCGTGTCAACCCGTAGGAAACAGGGAAAAGTGGCAGGGGAGAGCGTGCTTTCGCTGAACGGAAGCGGAAGGGCTGAGCAAAAAGGATCGCGGTTACTCGGCAACTTTGTGCGTTCGCAGATTCGGATCAAAAGAGAAAGTAGCAGAGAAAGGTGGGCTAAGGAGGTTGCAGGCGGCTGGCGTGGTCGTTTAAGGAGGATCGTTGTAGCGGGAGAAAAACTACAGTCGTAGGGAAATGTGGAGAATTCATTAGGATGAGACAAGTTAAGTCTACAAAACTGCGCAAATATAATTATCGAATTAAGGATCGGCGGCGGGGGTAACTTGAAAAGTATCCATTTTTCGATATTTATTTCTGCATAATTTTTAATATATAAAAAAGGATACAACTTTTGTTTAAACTTCTTTTCGATATCTCTCGCCGTTATCGAGATATTCCACGAAAAAGAAAATTTTGAATTTTTTCCAAGTAGAGGAAAATCAACGGGGTTGAATTCACCATGTAAAATCGCACTACACACGGGACCAACAAAAAATTGGTTTGCCTTACGGATGAACTACTCTACTTGCACCGAAAGTTGCATACTTTTCTGAATTTTAGTAGACCTTTTTATGAATGGACACAGGGGACCAAAAGATCGAAGAGTTTTTCGACGAAATTTTTATCACTATCACGTGAGGTTTCGAAAAATCCTCCTGCGAGTCGATCAGGCCACCTTCGATGCTTTCCAGAAGACGCGGGCGCGAAAACACGCCGACGCCAGTCGAATTGTTAATAGTTCTACTAGGATCAATGTTTCCGTTCCAATCTCCCTGTGCTTTACGAGCATAATGGAGCTTCCATTGATTCGAAACGACTCGTTTACCGTTTCCTCGTCGGTCCCCTTCCACTCTACGCAACATTGTGGACCGAGGAAATGACCCCGCTTCTGTCCCATGGCACCCCTGTAATTTGCCATCGCAAGCGGTTACTCCAAGGTTACGCGCGCTGGAGAACGGAAACGCGTGGCTGGGGGCAACCACGAGCACTGTCAAGCATCGAGGAAAAGCACGAGAGCGGTGGCCGGTGGAGAGAGGGTGGAAGAACGAAGCAAAGGAACGGAGGATTAAAATAGTGGCGTTTGTGGATCGTAGTCAAAGAGCGGGATACAAAAAACCGATGGCAAAGAGGGGGCAAACACGGAAACAGAGTGGAAACGATCGTGGCGCGAGCTTGGCACGGGAGGGATGAGTGGGGGGATGACGGGGAGGCACGCGAGAGAAGCAAAGAGGAACGGAGAAGCCAGTGAAGAGGCGACAGAGGGATGTCGGGGTGGGCGAAATAAAAGCATTCTTCCGCCGCCTAATTATCTCAATTTGCATCGGATAATGAACGCTGCAATTAAAAATAATAAAAAGAGAGAAAGAGTCCTCGTCTGCGTGTCTGCCTCCTCTGTCCCTTCATCCAACCCCCGCGCGTCTCCGCACGTACCTACACGTTGCGCGGAGTGATTGTAAACACGGCTGAACGAAGCTTTGCGCTCGGCGACGCGACGCCGGGAGGGGGTTGGAATACAGGGGGAGAAAAAAGAAAGCCGAGCGCAACGACTGGCGACGAAAATCGAGGGGGGGTTGACATCGGGAATGCACGGGTCCTGCGTGGTAGGGTTAACGAGTCACTGGGTCAATTAAGACGAGTCACGTCCGAACTGGGTTGAAAAGGAAAGTGCGACGACTAGGGTGGAAGGAATGTGGCGAGGTGGTTGCTTCCGCGGGTTCTTCATGCTTCCGTTACGAAGTTACACCGGAGACTCATCAGTCTGGACTCACCATTGTGGATGGGTGGAACGTGGTGTCTCAATTTTTAAAGTCGAAATTGGTCTTTGAAGTCTCTATCAGAGATAAGTTGGTAACCGAAAGGATCTTTAAAGGCACAGGAAACCAAGAATATATCCGGAGATTCTCAAGTCGTCAAGATCTGAAAAATATGTGATACTTAAATAACACCTGAAGTGAATCGAAATAACCGACAAGTAAACGTTCCCAAATCCAAAATTCTGATTTCAATGAAACTCGATATGAAGTAGAGCACATTGAAGTACGTAAGGAGGAATTTTTTGTGTGCGGAAATTCACCCTGGAGGGGTGAAATCAGCCCCTAAAGTCGTCTCTTTTTCCTGCACTTTTAGCTTCATTTTTCTTTTGGTAGTGATAGAGCATAGGAACCCGAAGAATTCTTGTATTTAAAGTTCTCTTCTATCTCGCAGCGTCACAAAGTTATTAAAAAACGAAGAAACTCGATAACTTAATGGGGTTAAAGAAATGAGAACACGATTAGGTAGAAAGATCTTTTAGAAAATTCATATATTAAATTTAAGGGTAGAAGGTATTGTTTTGTTCGTGGATTAAAGAGCAGACCCATGAAATGTCTGAGGATGGAGTCGCTGAACCGTCCCGCGCCTCGCATTTCCGCGCAATGGCCCCGCTCGTGGGACCGACGACACCGGAAGTCGTCGACCGTTCGACTCGACAAGGTGGAGAGTCGCGAAAAGTTAACGAGCGTGGCACGGGGGTCGGTCGATCTCTTCACCGAGACTTATCGTGTCCCGTTTTAGAGGATCGACGCGGTACGGAACGAAGCACGCAGTAACGAGGGTGATGATCATGCGACAAATAATACCGAGCGGAGTGAGCCGTGTAGTGGATAGATTTAGAGGAGATCGCGTAGCAGGAGGATCGCGATACCCTTCCCGAGTGGATCTGCTGTGTAACGTGAATATGCATTGGGAACTCGATGCAACATTATTACGCAACAAAATACAGTTAGCTAGATGGAAAAGAATTTTGTTACTGGAGAACTCGTTTCTCGATGAATGGTGGATTCTCCTATTAGGTATCGGCTCTTCTTTCCCGATCCTTTGCACCCATCTTTACAAGGGTGGAAGAAATTTACGAGAAATAACTGAAATTGCACTTGTCGATTTTTCCCCGAGCACGTGTACGGTTTTCAGTTTGCAATTTTTGCTATTTTTGTTTGAATTAATTACTTAATAATAAATATGCTAAAATTTGCTTTAGTCCTTCCTCTTTAATATGTCATAAGTGGATACTTGGGAAAATACATACCAAATAAATTAAAAAATGTTATTTGGATGCAAGCAAATAACGAACGTTTCGCAGTTGTATATGAACAGTTACTTCTGTTTATAATTTTTATACACTAAAGCGTGCCGTGTAATCGTCGCGAGAGCGTGGCTGGCCCGAAATTTATGAAGCAATATATTATTGCGGGGGTCCGACGAACGAGCCTCGTTTAAATTAAAATCGATACACCGAAACTGCTGGTTTGGCCGCGCCAGAAAACGGCGGATTTACATGAGCGTCGCGCGGGGCACAATTGAAGGTCGAGCACGCGTATCATCGTGTCTTTTCCCACGGCCTCCTCCCCTCGCGCGCGTTCTTTCGAGCGTCTCGAAGGCGCTGGGGCGCCCTTCGCTTCCGGCCGATCTCGAGGGTCACCTCATGAACGCCATACGCGTGGACTGGAATTCGACTTTAGCAAAAAAAAACAGCCGATAAAAATCCATAAGAAAATCGTTTCCTCAAATGACCTCCATGTTGAATACCAGAGTGGAATTTTGAATTTCAAAGCCAACCCCTGGATATTTTCATTGCCCAATTTCCTTGGCCTAGCACCGGGCACAAAGAGGTTTCAATTACTCTTCGCTTTAGAGGAGAAATAAATTTCCAATTCTCTGGCATCCCACGCGGCGTCGTTTCACTCGAGAGAGTAGGCAACATCGGCCAGCTCTCGGGTCGAATTAAAAATTAAAATTAAACATTATCTCGTGCCGTGGATCGCGTTCGAAGTAATTTCCAGGCTGACTCGGTGGTTTGCGCCGCGTATCAAGGAAACAGTCTCAGTCACGCCCATGGAAAATAAAAGCAGACGATTGATAATTGCATCGTCGACGAGCCCGAGCGAGCTGGTGCAGGGGCCTTTGCTCTAACAGTAAAACGGTTCCATCCGCGAATCTTAACCTCTCCAACGGTTCTACCGGAAGCGCGTGTACCGTTAACGCTTGATAACGATTTCACGCGTAATGGCTGGAACGAGAGGAGGTGGCCGCGGTATCGGGGGCTAGTGACGATTGTGACGTGGGGCGATCCTCGAGCGTCGAGTGATTTTGCACCGAACGAGAGGAACTTCGAGGCTGGTGTAGGACGATACAGCGTGGTGTAGGTAGCGTAGGCTGGAGCGGCTTGGTGTGGGCGTCACGCATCAGCTCCCAACAGGAAGCCGTGCCTACTTGCACCGGGTCCGAGTTGCACAGTTTTCCCTCTGCTGCGGTTCCTCGCTGCCTACCCCTTCTTCAGCCAGGTGCGCGTCGCCCTGGACCCGATTTTAAAAGTTAAACCGGACACTTTGCGAGGTGACCGTGAAACAGACACGCTGTCGATGCGTTGCTACGTCCACGTGAATAGTAGACCTGCCACGAGGGTGACTAAATCGGTTCTTGTAGATATTCCTGTGGATTGTATCTCGGTTCCCGTCTCTTTATTTTCTATATTGTATTAGCCGGAAGGAAATATTAACACGTTCGCGGACAGTAAAAGTTTCAGCGAGGTGCAAAAATTGACAGTCATTTTATTTGTAAATTGTGATATCCGAAATTTGATTAAACACATTTTATAAGGGTAGTCAGATTATCATATTTTAATCGATTTGAATGCTATAGCATTCATATCATTCTGTATCATCATGAAAATGAATGCTATAGCATTCACGTCCGCGAATGTGTTAAATTTAAAATAGTTATTTTAGTTGGGCAAAAGTAAAATCTGATTGAATTAATCAAATCTGTTCCTCTATTATGTCCTCCAATTACCATAAGGATATAACGTAACCAGATACGAAATATCATTTCCCACAAAGAAGCTGAAAATAAACGAAATGGTGTTTGCTTTTCATCAATCTCAACCCTTGTTCGTCTCAATCCGCCCAATCGAGCCCTCCAAAATCCAAGTGATCTCCCTCAGAGACCGTCTGTCTCCGTTGCATCGCGCAGCATCGTCAAGCAGCCGGTTGATCCGCGAGAATGCGTATCTTTTTTTCAGCGCGCTTCGTTCCGACGGAAGAACCGGTCGCCGGTAATAGGTTTTCTTGCGGGGGACGACGAAAAGTGCGGGCCGCACGGACCCGCGTTGCGTGGCGCACGCGTAACAGGCGTGTGCACGCGCGCGAACCACGCGAAACCGTTTCTAAATCGCGCTGAGCCGCGGTCGTGGCTCGGTATCTTCGGACCACCGTGCTCGTGCATCGCTGCGAGGCTAACGGTCCACTCATCCTCCGTCTCGCTCGCCCTGCCTCCCCTCTTTATCCAGCACCGTTTTCCATCTTCGCCGTTCGTCTCCTTTATTTTCTCTCCCCGTCTCCTTTGCATTTTTGTCCGCTGGCCGGCTCTCTAGGAATCGGCCTATTTCAGAATGCCGCGGGACGAGTCGGTTCATTTTTAGACATTACGCATGGAAGGAGACCGCGCGGCCGCGCCTTCGCCGATAACTCGGAGACACCTAGATGGGAATTCCGTTTCGAAGGTGACCCCGCGCGTCCCGACGTCCTCGGGTGCCGAGCGGGGCGTCGCGGCCGATCGTGCACCGCGGCAATTAGGGTCGCCGGATTCGTGGATAATCGATTTTCCGCCGTTCACCTTCGCCGCGGATACCGGCGCTGGAATTTCGTGGTCCCCGGCGATATTTCTCCGGGGAAATTTCGTCTAAGGGGGGCCTCGGACGAGGCGCCTTCGTTAGTGGGGCGTTCGCTCGGAGCTTCGAGAATATCGGGCGAGTGTTTAAAAATTCCGGGGGACACTGTACGCCTCGGGTTGGGTTACTATATGGTATCCAAAAGGAGGACGTGTCCTCCTTTTTCCACGGAAATGCAGTGTTCTTCTATCATCTAAAATGCCCTTTTTTGTTTCATTCAAAACTCAAGCGATCCACACGCCACGGCTTCAGCCGGCAAAATTCCAGCACTAGGTATTTACACTATTTACCAAAATCAAAAATAAGAAAGGAGGGCAGTCGAGTCTGAAATCGTTTGAAAAGGGAGACGTTGTAAAATAAATCCAAATTTTAGATACCTATCAACTTTTATTGTGTAAGAAGATATTAGTGGTTATATTACATTAGAATAATCTTGCAGCTATTACTTACTCAAGCCCTAAATAGGTAGTGGATATAAATACTTTATTTAGGGCCTAAGTATGTAATAGCTACAAGATTATTCTAACGTAATGAAAACATTAATGTTTTCTTGCATAATAAAAGTTGATTTTTAAAATTTCGTTTTACTTTACTATATCTCCCTTTTCAAGCGATTTCAGACTCCTTTTTCATTTTTGAATCTGGTAACCCTAGCCTCGGAGGCTGCAGTGAATTTTCGAAAATTATAAAGGAGGTGTGCCGTCGGAACTGCAATTGAAATGCATCTTTAATCACCTCTCTCTATGTCAAGAATGTGGATCGCAAATTCCAGTTTTCATTTGTCCTGCCTCAAAGGATAAATACGGTGTTGCAATTCCCGAAACATCTCTACAAATAACTGTAACATTCCTATTCTTTTAAGCATTTTAAAACCTCCCCCGCCGTAATTCCCCCGTAGGAGAAATCAAGTCCAGGTGAACCTGGGGAAATTATAATGATGTATCGATTAAGAGAATAAAGCTCAGGTATGATTCATCGAGGTACAGTCGGAAATCGCGGATCGAAGTTTAGCTCCGTTTTATTCGCGATACAAGCGGATTAAGCGTCCCCCCTTGATCCCGCTCGAAGTCGGGACAGTCGTCAACCACGTCCCATTTCCCCGCGGGGGATTAAGGTTTGAAAAATCGGGGATTCGACGAGGGGCCACGAAGAAAGAGGCGGAGGACCGGTCGTTCGATTACGAAACAACGCGGACTGCAAAATTCCACCCCCTCCCCTGTCGATCTCTAATCGCCCGGTTGTCTTATCACGGCGGGGCAATCGAATGGCACTGCTGACTCCCGAAACGCGAGACGAGGGGAATTTATACGGTGGCGGGGCCATATTATCCCAGAGAGGAGAGGATTCAATTCGGCGCCGTGGTATTTTTCGGGGACGAGGGAATTAACTTTCTCGGTCTGATTTCTTCCGTTCCACCGTCCCCACCCTTCTCACCCTCCAACGATATGACGGCTGATTAACCTTCGCAACTTTGCGTCTACGTGCGGCAATCGCGCCCGCGTAAATCGAAGGCGGGAGGTGAGGCGTCTCTCCCAACAAAAAGATGTTTCTGGTTTTAATTTTTTGTGGGTGTTAAATAATACAATTTTGATTTTCTTCAATTCAGTAGCATAAGATGCTCAATTAATAATATATATCCTTGGAAAAAGTTTCGGTCTATTTAATTCCCATAATTACTTTATACATTTAAGTGACATAAGATAGTTCCCTCAGAAATAATTACATTTTAAAAGTACCGTAGACTGGGGGAATATTGACATGTTTTTGAAACATTTTGCTATACCTATAATAAAAATATTAACATTTTTACATTTGCTTTAGGTATCCTATCATAACATTGCATCTTTTGTGAATGCACTACAAGTGTCAAAATGCATAAAAATTTTGTCCTTAACCTTCTTTAATACATTTTAAATAGCACTAAAAAGCTCAAGTTTTACCACATCTGAACTTACATTAACACTTAAATTTCTTTCTTTTTACGTTCAATGCACTCTATTTTATATTTTTTTAATTTTTATATTTTTTTATTTGTTTAATTAACATTTTTAAATTTGGTTTAGATATCCTATTATAACATTGCATTGTTTGTGATTGTACAAGTGTAAAAATGCATAAAAATTTTCCCCTTTCTTTTTTAATAGATGTTAAATAGATGCCAATGCTACCCCGTACTGCCAATGTTCCCCAAGAACATTACGGTACTCCAGAATAGACCAGCGATCAAATGTAGATACGCAAAACTCGCGGGCCACCCCCGCAGTCTGAATATATAGAAGCCGCCAGTTTACGTTAATTCTTGCGTTAACTCTGGTCTCCAGTAAACACTTCTCCGTTTTACGTCGCGTTACCGTGTTAATCACCGTTGTTGACGCACCCCCAACAGGCCGCCTCTCGAAGCAATCCCGTTCCCTTCGCGGATTGTCGCGCGACGTCCCGCTGCAAAACACGCGGTCCTCGAAGCTTTTTCCTTCGGACAATTAAGAAGTCGCGGCGGGAAGTTAATTATGCCAGTTTACACGGAGCGCGAACTTTCTTCGCGGTACCGCGGGGAGGTGGTAGCGAGCTACATAGAGAGGGTGCAGCGCCAGAAGGAGGGATACGGTTGAAAAAGGGACGGATGAAGCTCGGTAGGAAGAGGCTGATGATCGCCGAAAGAGTGTAGCGGACGACGGGGCGGGGGAGAGAAAAAGTAATCGCGTCGAGGGGGGTTGAGAAGTGGTTGGTGTAGCTGCGGTTAGGTAAACGGATCGACCGTTCGCTGAAAAAGTTTTTCCTAGTTTGGCGCCCTCCAGGCCCGCCCCTCGCACGATCGCTGTGTCTGTAATTTCCTCGGGGCAGGAAGTGCAGTCAACAGGTGATTCCTAAGGAGGCGTCAGGTATTTAAAGTGGCAACGGGGTCATCTCTGCCCGTGACGTCTGTAAACGGTAGCTCTGTTTGAACAAGAGAGGATTCTTATTCCAGTCCTGGACGGTTCATGGTTCTTCAGCCTTCGTTCCCCTGTTTCCTGATTTATGCGACGTTCGCCCCTTGGACGGGGAGTGAATTTTATCGAGTCGCGAGCTGGGGGAGCAGGAGGTGTTCGATACATAAACACGTAACGCGTGGAATCTGTTAAGGCTCTGTTTTATAGAACTTTTGCTTTTAGAGCTCCGTTCTTCTATTGGTAAGCAAGAGCAAATACTTGCCTTTCTAAAGTAATGGTCCCCTATCGTCACCCACCCCCGATCGTTTTTTAAGGAGCCCCTAAAATTCCTCTATTTTCCCCGAAGGCCATTCTCAGCCGCTCTAATAAGGGAGACCCCGAATCCGGGAATTCAAAACATTCTGAAACTTTGTGAATATGTAGGGGATTTCCGCCTGATTACAACGCAATTTTGTTTTTCAAGACAAAAGATAGGTACTTCTTTTAATTAGATCTCTCGTATGGTAAAAGTTTTATTAATTGTTAAAAGAATTGATAGGACTCACAATGGTAAAAACTTTTCCCATTTGATAGATCCAATTAAAAGAAGTAACTTCTGTCAGTAAACATTTTTTCTATCCCTCACAGATTGCGAGTTACAAACTAAAATCGAAAAACAGCCGAATTTTCATAGGTTAATTTCACCTCCATAGATTATTATATATCCCCAAAGTTTCAGAATTGCTTGATTTCCCGGTTTCGTGATCTTCCCTTGCAAGAACCCCGCGTATCCAAGGTACTGTACCGTCGTCAACCCTCGAAAGCAGCGAGGCGGACGATAATAGGGCGATATTAAACGCGTTGATCGCAACCAGCGACTCAACGGACATTATTTGAGGCACTGAGAGCAAAACCAAAAATAAGAAAAAATTATTTTTTCCTATTAGTACAGCCCATTGGACGACATCACTGCTACTAACTCAATTTCGCAAAAAAATGTACGTTAATCCGCTTTTGTTCTCAGTGCCTCTTAAAGCGGAATACACGTTCACCCTCCCGGGTGAATCTGTTTTCGTCGAATCAGTCGGTTGTGCGTCCACGGGTGCGTCACGGAAGAGGCTCGACCTCGGCTGTCACATTCGAACTGCCGCTGCCCCGCGCGTCGCCCAATAAGCGTCGGGGATGAACCCAGCGTCGACCAATAGCAGACACCCCCGCGCCGGAAGTTCGTCGCTCCTCTCCCACGGTCGCACAGGCGGGGCATCCCCCGAAAACGTGGGATCGATTCCCGCGCAAAAAGCCGACCAATGGCGGCGCCGAGGCTCTCGAAACTACGGACTAACAATCCGAACTGTACTTTCGACCTGCTCCTAGCCGCCCGGTTGGCTGGGGCTGTCGACGTGTTTTCCTGGGCGACGCGTCACCCGGAATTAACATTAATTAGGAGAAGTGTCAATGCCGCTCCTCGGGCTGACCGGGCGCGAATACCTCGCCCCCGCAGTCAGAACACATCCTCTACGCTAAGCTTCTTGCCACGGCCGAGCTCCTCCTCCGTCTCTACCCGAAAAAGCTGCACAGATATCACCGATCGATGGAGTATCGATGGAGACTAATTAGCAGGGAGCCGGTTAGGGTCTGACGATGCCTTTCACCGAGTCGCGTATCGATCGTGGTGATTCGTTGAATCTTCCTGAATTCGCGATACGAAGTGCGCTTCGTTAAGTTTAATCAGTGATTAATGGGTCACCACCCCTACAGCCGGGCACCGACGCACCACGCGGTGATCGTCGGTGCGGCGGTTCTCTGGGGCACTTGTTCCCTCGATGGGGATGGGGATAAGAGTGGCAGTGTGATCTAGTAATGAGTTGCACCCAGTCGCGATTAGTTTCGCTTTTCGGGGTGGAGGAAGATGTAGCGCGGTAACGAAGCCATTTTCCTCGATGTCGTCGGTAGTAGTCTTGGTTGCCGCGACGCATCGCAGCGAAATGCACGACGCTGACGTTAATTTTGTAATTAAGGCCTCCTGGCCCGTAGTTTAGTCGTGACATAACGAACACCTCGTAGGGTCTCTCCCGCGGCCTGTCCGTTCTCCGCGCTCTCCTTCGGCTAGTTATTGGATATCGGCGCCTTCGTATCGCTTGGGTAGCGGATTATTGCCAGCCTGATCAGACACCTGTTTCGTAGGAAGCTCCCAGTGGCTGTAACAGGGCCGCTGCGATAATGAAAAGTCGCGATCACGTAAACAGACTTTACAAGACACACGGTGGCGTTCAAATATTCTTTTGCGTCGGCAAAGTCTATTTTTATTTACAAGCTTTTATTTAGTTTCATCGGTGAGTTTGTTAGATAGATTGTTAGGATGGCAATATAATATTTTCACAAAGGAGCATAAAATAATTTATAGTAAAAATATTTTTTTTAAAAACCAGATTTTATTAAAATGTACCAAATAGGAAATAAATACTTTTGATACTTAAATGACTGTCTTAGAAGAATTCCCTTATAGGACTAAAAATAGAAACGTGGGGCGTAAATATTGAATGTTAAAAGTTATGCAAAAACTAATTGCTGAACGGCTTGATTTTGTCTTGACTTTTAATCTGGTTAGGTCTCAGTTCAAACTTTCAATTGAGGAATTAAGCTGCACGCAATCAAATGCAGTGCGAAAACTAATGTATGTATCATAAAAATATTTAAAAAAAATTAAAACCGACTAAAATAAAAGTGCGTTAAAATGTAAAGAATAATTTTGTTCCCCATTTAATCTAGCACTCTCATTTTTTTATGTTGGCGCCTCATCATTTGCACTGTGTAAATCTGGCGCCGGCTTAAAGAATGGAGAGTCGCAGATAAAATAAGGAACAAAATTATTTTTTAATTTTTAGCGCATTTTTATTTTTTTTCTAGTCGGTTTTAATTTTTTCTTATTTTTTGTTCATTACTTATTTAACTACTTATATAACTACACTTATTTAAATAATGAAGTTGGTTAATAAAACAGATTTCTTATTTTTGGTGTAACTTCAGAACTACTGAACCGATTTTTATAATTCTTTTTCCATGACCTAACTCGATTGAAGCTAAACAAAATGCAATAAGTTTCACGAAAATCGGTCCAGCAGTTACGGAGAAATTCGCGGACAAACATAATACATACATACACATCGAACGTAGAACATCTTTCTTTTTGAAGTCAGTTAAAAATACGTAGAGCATTATAAATGTATAAACGGGACATTTCAATATCAACGCCTCACCCTTTTATTTTTATTCATATGGGGAATTCTTCTAAGGCAGTCATTTATCCCGATATCAAAATTATTGTTTGCCTTTTTAGTACGTTTCAATAAAAGCTTCTCTTTAAGAAATAAATTTGTTGTCAGCGCGCTGGCAATCCTCCCATTGATCATCCGATTCGCATTTTCCTGGCTCGCAGGCGCGGATCGACAGAGGCACGTCCCCACGAGCACGTGTAGAGGAATGCGTCACTTTAAAATATGCCTGTGAAATAGCTGACCATCGTTCTTTTTATTACCGTCACTCGATGATAATTCGATAAAACAGTAACCCCACCGGGGCGACGCGCCAACACGTTTGCACGTCGATTAGCCGCGTAAATAGTTGATACAGCGCGTAAAGCGACTGTTACTCATTTTTAGCGGTTATTCGACATTAGCGCACGGTAAACAAAATGGCCGAACCCCGTTTTCGTAGCCCCCCGTTCGCCGGGTCGCGATCGATGGAAATGGTTGCCTAGCTGCGGGCAGAATTTTGCTGCGCGATATTCCGCCCGATATTTCGACCTGTATCCCCTGCCCCTCCCCCACTTTTTCTATTTTCAGCGGCGATGATTTAATTACACGTCGCGCTACTTAACCATCAAATTGCATTCTCCGCGGGCGAAATGCACTCGGAACTCGACATCTTCCCGCAACCCCTCGGAGGACTACATTTTTCACAGCGACACGTGCGCCGCATCAAGTTCGACCAACAAAAAAGTGAACAGCGCGAGCCGCGTTACATCGCTCCGGGGAACACTTTCGCCTCCGTCCCGCGTGTTTAAAAAAGCGGGTTCAAGTGTTCCCCGCCGGCAGAATCGACCGTCGCCGAAACCGTTTCGCTCGCTCGCGCGGTCGACTATTTATCGCCGGTGCGGTGCGATGCGTCTGCAGCCGGTAGAGAGCGGGTTTGTCGTCGCGCGAGGTTTACGATGTTATTCTTCCAGAGGGGCCGGGCCCTATGCACCGCTAACGAACCGGCGGACAGGGTGTACAAAGTGATTACTCGCAATCACGCGCGAACCGATACGCGCGGCCAGGGAAAGTCATTAATCGCGGATTGGAAATATTATCGCGAGCGCGCCCTCTAAATCGAATGGAAATATTAATCTGCGCGGCGGTACGCGCGTAATTATTCCTGCGGTCGAATTCAACTTCGTAATAGTGTTCCAATTTCGGCGTCGACGTAGGACGTTTGAAGTTTCGAGCCGCGGCGGGAGCGTCCTTTACGCGGCGACCAATAGGAGTGGGGCGAGGCGCACGCGCACGAGTTCGCTACTCGTGTCCCACCCGGTTTGTCCCCCATGGCTGACCACCGCCGGTGAAGAACTACTTCTGGCTCTCCCCTGTCTCGAGCACGTTTCGCGTTCCGCGCCACGCGCGGCTCGCGCGTTTTACCTTCGGTGAAAAACTTATGCCCGCGCCCCCCGTGGCGTGATCGCTAGGCCACGAATTTATCCCCACGAAATATGTACAGGAAGACTGTGCCCTCTAAGCTTGCTGCTTCGATCCAGCGACAGCGCTGTTAGCGAGTGCAATCGATTTTCTGCGGGGTTGAGGGTAGGTGATTGTCGATGGTACCAAAAAGGGATGCATTCTTCGTGGGGCATTCTTTTAGTAATTTTAATAATGGAGCTTGGTTCCTCGACAGACTCGAAGTGAGCTGAATATTAGTCTATTACTGGTTCTGACACCGCTGAGCTTAGCTGAGTTACTGTTGAATTTGTATTATTTTTAACACGGATTATTTGGTGTTTTGGAGTAGGGAGCGTGGATGGTGTTTTAGAGTATTGTGAGGCAAGAGTGCACACTTAATGTGTAGATTTCTCTAAAATCTTTGGTATTACACTGATAGTCATTTTGTGAGAAGTAACTACTATCCCTTATTATTCGATAGAGAGTGACTTCGTGTAAATTTACCTGTCACAACTTATATAAAATAAATATTTCCAAAAAGTGCCAAATGCGAACTTTTACCCGATATGTGGGGCAAAAGTTCGCATGTTATGGGATAAAAAAACGCAACGAGAAATATCCAAAGTGTTTTATTTTCGTGCATAGGTACATAGTTGGGGTTATTCCCAATTCTGCAGCGATTTTTCTTTTTGAAAGTCCTACTTCTAGTCTGTCTCGAGCGATCTGAAGCATCTCCTCACTAATTGGTTTTCGGCCGGTTGTCCTCTTATAAGTTCTAAAAATAAATGAACAAGACAATAATATAAAGTCATATTTTTTAATCAAGAAGTTAATAAAAAACGTATTTTGGAAAAATATTGCGGATTACAAATTAATAATAAAAAAAAACAAAAGCCGATACCGCATTCGAATTCTTGCCTCACTGCATTGTGCGAAGTTTTGCCCCCACAGCTACTTTTACATTGATTAATCAATCCTGTTATCCGTGAGGAGAATTGAAAACTGATTGACAATTGACTGTCCATCACCATTGGCAACCGCCAAACTCAAACCATGAAATTCGCATGGTGCGAACTCTTACCCCCTGCGAACTTTTACCTACCTTTACTCTACTTGGTTCCACTCGCCGTGTCGTGCACGGTTCTCCACTGGCGCGTCACGGTTCGTGTGTACGCGCCCGTAGGGTTTTAATTGCCGGGGTATCTTTGGAAGGTTTTCCGAGGGCGAGACCCTTGCTAGTCACGGGCATTGTGCCCCCGGCGCGTAGCGCGGGGGCGCTGTTCAAACTGAAGATACCGAGTTGCTGTTTGAGTAAATTTCCGGGTCAACTTCGTTCCCGTATTGTTTTCCATCGCCGGGTGGATATTTCAGGCTTGTATAATTTCGAGCGCGCCTACCGCAGAATCGCGACTGATTGCGGCCTCTCGCGATCCTCTTTCCCGCGATTCTCCTGGCGCGGCAGGCGGCAGTGGATCCCGGCGGTCGCGGTTGTTTGTTTGTTTACGATTCAAGAAGCATAATGAACCCCCGGCGTCCTCCGCACTCCTCCCCCGCGGGCTTCTTCAACGTTGGTACCCGCGTTTCTCTATCTCTCTTATCTTGCTTTATTTTTCCAAAGCGCCGAGTAAGTGACTGGGGAGGAAGAGTAACAGAGGTAGACGGGCGGGCGGGCGAGCTAGGGTAAGAAGGGGGAGGAGAGGAGAACTCCACTTCATCGACCGTGAGCTCACGAAGAGGGCGAGGGGTAGCGGCGAACAGCAGGGGCGCGTGTTCGTGGCTACCTCTACGTGTATTACGCTCGAGCAATGCTTGTGTGCGCGGGGGTTGGCAGAGAGAGAGAGAGAGAGAGAGAGAGAGAGAGAGGGTAGCCGGGGTTGGAGGGTGCAGCAGGACGCCATCTTCCTCGAAAATCGATCCTTCGACCTGGCGCTAGCTCCTTCGCGGCGTTCCCAACGCAGCCACGAGTTTTCCTTTTGCGGAAAACCTTCTTGCTTCGCGTTTGCCTCCCCCGAACTCCACCATTTAAATTTCATAAACGATCAGGGTGGAAATGACGAAAGGGGAAGGGGACGTTCGTGTCCCCAGTCCCGGCATTTTGCACCGGGGACTCACCACGGGCCAGGAAAGAGGGTGCACGGAGGAGGGTGCAGGGAAACGAGGGAAGGAAGGAACGGAGGGTTGGGGGATTGGGCAAGAAGACGAGTGAAATATTAGGAAATATACCGGCGGGGTATCGTCCAAGAGAAAGATACTGGATGGAGAGGGGGCGGTGGCTGGGTCGCGGAGAAGTGGAGGGTGAGGAGACGATGGTGGCGGTATCGGCGGTGGTGGTTATCGTACCGGGGTGGCAGAGTAGCGTCGGCAGCAGCGGCGCTGGTAGCGTCCACCAAGCTTGGGCGCCAGTTTCTGTCTGACAAGGTATTTTTGTGGGAGCCTGACTATCCCCGTTTTCCAACCCCCGTCGCGTTTCCGTCTCATTCCCCAACCCCTCCCCGGCCTCCCCTCGTCCGTTCATCCCCTTCGTCTCCGCTCGCCTCAGTCCCCGCCGCCACCCACCTCCTCCTCACCCCTTGTTGCCCTGCTGGTCTCCGCGTGACGTCAGCGAGCGAAGCGGACCAATCGGGGCGCGGACTGAATTATGGAGCGAGACAGGGGTAGGGGAACGACGTTGTGCGACGCAGACGGGAACCGCTGGGACGTTGGTGTGCGAGGGGGTGGCGGGCGCAAGAGAACGGAGGTGGAGGACTGATGCAGGCTGGATTACGCTACCCTGGACTCTGGACAACGAGCAACCCCTCGACGACGACGGCGACGACGCTGTACAAGACTTTCCTCCCTTCGTTATTTTGTTTGGCCAGAGTAGAATTACGAATGTTGTGTTCGTCCTCGCGCGCGTGCGAGCGAGGGAGTATACGTGCACAGGCTTGCAGAGAACTGGATCCACGATCGATCGGAGTCGCCCTAACCGCTGGCCTCGTCCGCGGAAAACGCAGCCGCGTCACCCGCAAAAACGACCCTCCCCCTTCGTCCCTCTCTTCCACCCCCCTTCCAGTTCGATTCTATTCTAGCATGAAAACGGGCACGGTTGGAGACACGCGTGTCATGACGACACGCGGGATGTGCCGCGATCACCTTTCACTGCCTCGTCTGCTTTCACCGGCGTAGACAAGAGGGAGAGGAAAAAAGGGGAAGGAAAGGGATACGCCTGACGTTGCCACGTACCTATATGTAACCGTCGGAGTAGCTTCGAAAGTCGCTTCGCGAAAGGCACCGCGCGTGCACACCGCGGGAAACGAACGTGATCATCTTTTTTCTCCCCGTCGGTTCTTTTCTCCCTTCCGCGTAACCCCCTTTTCCCTGCCCCTACCCACTCTCCCCTGGTTCTTCGCCTCGCGTGGGAGAAGCAGGCGTTTCTTGCCGCTTTAATACGCCAGGTCGCTGTGTACGCGATATGGAAAAAGACTCTCTCTTTCCCCTGTGCGCCAGGGGAAAATGTCCTGGTTCCCCGCACACGTTGCTCCGCTCCTCTTCGCGGCTCTCGTCGAGCTTTTGATCAAGTTCACACAGGCCGCGACTTCCCCCCACCCGTCTCTTTCGGCTCCGTCCTTCGATTACGAGGATTCGATTGATGGGATTTCCTACGCGCGGTCCTTGGCCGGGGTCGATCGAGGACGTCGATCGTCCTTGACTTTCTTCTTCCGAGCTTTCGGTTCTCCGCGAAGTGCGGATCACGTCCAAGTCTGTCCCCACGTTGAGGAATCTGTGTATCAATTTCGAGAAAGATTAGGCTTGCCCCTTTGATCCCCTCTCCCCTTCAGGAATTACATGGAAACACTCTCACCTGGGTAACGTCCTCCCTGTGGGATTCCAAGTAAAATCAAACAACCCTACCCTCAGGACTGGCGACACGGTTGCGAATAAATTCGAGTCCCGTCAAATAACTAATTCGAGTGCCTTTAATCGTGCAATTCAAGCGCGGTGCGAGGTGCGCTGGTACACCGAGAAGCGAGTCGAGCGCGGAACCTCTGCTCGCCCCGCTTCCTACGTCACACGCGCACGGTTTTCCAGTTTTTGGCGAGTAGTTCGTCCTCGACACACACAGACGGACAAAAAACGGGGAGAACCGGAGAGGAGAGAGGAAAATAGATAGAAATTCAAGGGGCGCGAAGGGAAGGGGATGGGCGACGCGGGGGAGATGGTGCGCTTGCAAGCGTAACCCGGTCAGAGCGAGGGAGAGAGGGCACGCCCGTTGCTCGGAAGAGGACGAGCGGATACGCGAGAACCATGACCGTATTCCGTTCGTCTGTGTGGGTGTTTTACGTGTAGCTGCGTTTCCGTGTGTTGGGCAAACTTCGCCCGCGCCTCTGTATACGCTCTCGCGGAGCTTTATCGCGCGCGGGCGAGCCCGCGTGTATGTGCCTGCATTGATGGGGGGAGCTTTCGTGTTTAAGTGTGCCGGCGAAAACTCTCGCGCACACGTTCGTGCGCAAGTGTGGTATGTAGGGGAGAGTGGGGTAATTGCGAACACCTAAGCCAAAAGGAAACAAAACGAAAACTGTGTGAGAAATGAATTTGTTTATTATTTACATATATACTTAAAGTATTTAGCTATAGAGTACTGTGACGAATTTTTGAAAAATTATAATAAAAATCAACTTTGTAGTGGAAAAGAAAAACCCTTGGTGTTCGTGATTACCCGACTGCCGTGGGGTAATCACGAACAGGGTGGTAAATATCGCGGGAGTCGCATAGAAAGCGCGATTTGAATGGTCAACCTATAAAAAACGTTGCTACAACTCATAACTAATGTATTTTTATAAATTCCTCTTCTTGTGCGGTAGAAAAAAATTGCAATTGGTAGGAATATCGAAGAAATAATAATGGGCGTTTTATTAAACTTTTTTTCTGAGCCTGTAATGAAAATTCAAAAATATCTAGAAGAAGGGAATAAGGTAAAATCGTAGAATAAGGTCGAAAATCGCGAAATTCCCAAAATCAGCGATTTTAAAAACGAACTTTACTATTATATTCGGTATTCCGACCAATTACATTTTTTTCAGAACAACGAAACACGTCACTTAGCAAAATAATTCTTCTAGCTTCTCAAAAAAAACTCAAGTCGTTTGGACCAACTCTAAAAAAGTTATGTAATTTTAAAAGGTGTAAACTTTCTTTCCGCCACTATATCTATGATACCTATACGTTTTTTCGTTTTTCTTTCATAATTTCGCGGCATCTAAAACGATTAATTCAATATTAAAATTAAGCAAAAAAAGAAAAAGGCTATTCGCATTGACGAGTGGTAATCTCGAACGTTCAAGATTGCCCCATCTGATTTGTTTGGCATTACCCCAGGACATAAAAAAATAAAAAAGAATTTATTTCAGGGGTTAGAATCATGATTCAAGCAACGCCTTGGTCACAAAATGTTGGTAAAAAAGTGTTTTATTTCAACCTAAAAAAATCCCAATTGTATCATTAATTCACCAGTAATTACATGCAATTGAAAATGAACAAAATGCTACTTGAAACATGATGAAAATAATAAATTGTGTTTATCTTGAATAGCTGTATTTTTCCTTTCTGCCCGGCGTAGAATACGACCTAAACTATTAGCTAGTGGAGAAGGAACATCAGTTTTTATTTATTAAAACGCCGTAACCATCGCGTTCGCGATTACCCCGCGTTCGTGATTACCCCACTCTCCCCTACGCGAACACATAGATAGATACAGTTAGGGGGGATTACGGGGTGTAGCTGTGCGATCAACGAACACGCGCACCTACACGTAGACGCGGAGCACGAGGCTGACTCACACCCTGGCGGTGCACGCCCACAGGCGAGCGTGTAGGTGTGCTACGTGCTCGGAAACGTGGCGATGCGTGGGTGTGCGAGCGAGTTAGAATTCGACGGAGGGTGGGTAGCGCGCGCGCGCGCGCGTGCAAAGTGGAGGGTTCTACGTGTGGAGGTTGACGGTGGTTGGGAGGGACAGAGGAGTTGGGTAGAACCAAAGCGGAGTGGAACCAGGGGGACGGAAGCAGCAGGAACGAGGGGTAGTAGAATCGTCGGTGGGGGTTGAGTTGGTGGTTCAACCCGAAGCGAAGCGTGGGGGCTGCGGCACGCTACTGGGTGGTGGTCGGCGAACGAACGAAACGAACGGACGGACGAACGAACGGACGAACACCGATGACTTATTAGCAGAGTGCAAGTTGGCCGCGTGTTTGTGAACTTTCGAATAAATGTACGTACGCGGTGCTACCGTCGCTCCGCCGATAGAGGAGGAAGGGTACGACGCTAGCGCCCCGGTATATTCTCCCTCGCCACTCTTCCTTTTTTTCCCGCTCTTCCTTTCACCCTTTTCTACGGTCTCCCTCTTCGTCTCCGCGGACCAGCAAGAGAAAACTCTGACGATCACGCGCATCGCTGCGTTTTTTACCCTCTGTCCCCACCCCCGCAACTCCCCCCCGGTTTCCTTTCTCTCCGTCCCTTTTTCATCCCCCCGCCGTATCGCCAGCGTGCTGCTCCCCGCGCACGTTTACAGACGGAATCGTATGTACATTTTACACGTACCCGATCAAACCCCTTTCCCGCCCCTGCGTGCGTGCAACCACCCCCGCGCGGCCAGATGCGAGAATTGTTATTAATACCACGATTCTCGTGCAGCGTTCGATGCCTTTGTGCCTCGCCACCCCCTCCTTCGTGCACGGTAGTATCCTCCTCGCGAGCCGTGCACGGTCGGGGGCCATTGATCAAGTTTGTCTCGCCGAATGTACACCGAGTCACTGCTTCCATTCGCCTCGCTCCTTTTTTTCCCTCCAACCCTCTCGCGCCAGATCTATCTCGTCCACCCCCTCAGCCCTGGTGCCCTCCCCCGGTGTTTTTCCCTTCTTTCTTTTTCCCTCTTTTCGCAGGAGGTACGTGCTCATCCTCGATCGGATCGGCCGCGAGATTAGCGGCAAGCCGAGAGAGCCGCTTCGTTCTCTGACTGGAACGGTGGTAGAGGGAAGGGAGGGGACCACGGCCGTGCAAGGGGGATGATCTCGCGCGGCTTCCGCGCTGGGTCCCTCGCGCGCGCTTTTTTTATTTCGATATGGGGATGGGTTTGGACGCGTGACGCGATGCAATCGCGGTCGCGAGAGATGGATGCCGTTCATGGACCACCGCGATGCTTTGCTTTCTTCCGCGATTCTAACAGGGGGTTGGGATCGACGAGGCCTCGACGTACTGACGATTTATGATAGATCAGAACACGCAACAGTTTCACTGCAACAGAGACTACTTATTTGGAAACGGAGTTGGATATACCTAGTTTGCCACGTGAAATTGGGAAACGAGTCGTCCAGCTTCCGAGACGAGAATCGGGCCAACGTTTTTCCTATCAGCCACCCAAGATGATCTTCAAGGGCAGGGACGCTGGAAGAACGAGGGGGTGGGTGGATCGGGGATTCCCAGGCCTACGATTAGGAAACTTCGCTGGTACTCCGTGGACTTTGGGAAGTTCGGGCGCGCGAGGGGGTTGGGGCGTGGCGTCACGTGGAAACCGTAAACATTGCGAGATGTGTGCGAGTCGATCGAAGACGATCCACGGTGCTCGCACGTAACCCTCGCCAGCGATGCCATGGAAAAAGTGCCGTCGTTGCTCGAGTCAGCTGCGACCTTCGACATTTCGTAGATTCGCGCCGACAACGCTCAGCGCGGGCCGATCGATACACCGACGCTGTTTCGACTTTCGCGTATTTTGGGACAACGATTTCCCATGACGAAGACTGCTTCGCCCGTACAGTTGGTTCTTCCAACCGGTGTCTGTTGGCGGAGGATTTATGGGACGTAACCCCCCTTCCCATCGATAGGTACCGCTTGTTTGTTAAGCGTCAAATGGACTTTTGATTAATGGAAACCAAGCACAGATATTCCCTGTCGAAGTTAACAATGCGACTCCTATCTCTGGCCCTAGTGGACTGAAATTAATACCATGTATTATTAGCCCTTTGATCCTCTGTAACTGCGCCCTTCTCACCTTACGTAACCTGACATTGGCGCTTCGTAAACGCTAGCCTGGATGCCGCGAAGGTAGCGTTATTAATATGTTACCAGTGCCTAAGATTGGACCCTCGCGAGGTGTGATAAATAATCAGTGGTTACGGGACTCTGAGGTATTGGTCGATGGGGTGGTTGAATTTGAAGGTGGATGAAAAGGGGATTTTATTCTGCTTGAAAATTTGTCGTTGAAGATTATTTGACGTTACGTCGACGGAAAAGTTATTTCTTGGTTAAAAAGTAGAATTTGGATTCTCTATAGGTAACCTGAACGCAACGCGTCGATTTTCCAGGGAAATTGCGGAGTTCGCTTCAATTATTTGACAGGTCAAGCATGTTGTTCAAAAATCTTTTAAAAAAGGGAAGTAGCGTTTGACGTGTTATCTTAACCGTAACAGATTCAATTTAAATTTTTCTTGGAATGCACCGGTTGTGGTGTTTTAAGTGCGCATGCGAGTGCAAAGAAAACTCGTGCCGGTGCACATACGTGGACGGGAAGGGTTGAAGGGGGAGCGGTGTACTCCGATGCATTTTAAATGAGTCTAAAAGCGATTCGGCCACCCGCGCGCACGTTTCGTATATATCGATTACCGAAATGCGCGATTCGAGAAGCGCGCCAACAAGATGTACTCCTTTCATTCTTGCTATTATTCGGTCTCGTGCAAGTCGGTAATTTAGTGGACACATTATTAAGTAGAATGTGCCTTTACACCAAACCTCCACTTACTAACTCGTCACTCACGTGAATCGTCCGAAAATTCAATGAGAGCAAAAATATCCATCATACGTGCCTCGTTAAATTCTACATCCACGCAAGTTTCACCTAGAAATAAACGAAATATGTTTAATCAATATTCCATCGTGGTCCTGAACGGTATTTCAATACAGTGGCCCAAGTTATTTGCTCTTTTCCAACAGCTGATATACAGGGGCAAAAAATATCATCACTAGTTGCATCTGTATCTCTAATTATCTCTCAAGGAAGCTAGGTATTTTTTTTTGCACCATAGAATTCTCCAAAGCTGCGTCTTTAAATCACTTCAGCATTCCCCCACCCCAGGAGTGGTTATTTTAAAAAGTCCACCCGAGGCAATTTTCGCACTCGCCGCCTCAATAATATCTTTCATATTCTAAATCGTATGAAGAGTTCATTTCCTCCGGTTCGGCTCTTCAAGTGCGATATTCCGCTGAACCCCAACGCGCTATTCTCCCCCGTTTCTCTAGAATACCATCCACAGAAACTCGTTCATAAAGGCCTGCGCGATAGCTGCAATCGCCGAGACATTTATAAGGCCGTCTAACCCGTTCACCGTTTTACTGCGCACATTGTTTTTGGCACGGTGACGGGGGCAGGGGCGGGCGGGAGGGGGCGCATTCGCAATTCACCACCCCCATAATTCTGACCGCCGGTCATTCGGCTAACCCGTTTCCCATTCCAATGTCCGGCCAATGTCCATGCAACCCATCCACCATTCTGCACCCTCCACCCTCCCTGTAAACACTTTTTCCCCCGACTGAGTGACCACGTGTTCATACACGGATTTCAGTACAACAGAGAGTGGAGGGAGCTGGGTTAGCAATTTTCATCCATCCTCCGCGACTAGTTGTCGCGCAAAAATTAAACGGGAATTGCTGCGCCCGAATCCGCTGCTCCTAGTAAACGTTTCATTGGTTTGGAACAGAATTTTCAGCTTAAAGTGGGGTAGAAACTGAAGGGGTTGCAGATTTGTCCCTGTTTCCTCGCTTCTCTGATCGCGAGGATTCTGTAATAGGGGATGGTGGTACGCTTGTCACAAGGGAAATTATAGGAGTTGTGAACTTTTTGTACATTTCGAGCTTTTTGAGTTTCGACCGCGAGAATTTTGTGATACTGTTCTTGATAGGTTGAGAGATATGGAAAATAGGGGATGGTGGTACACTTGTCACAAGGGAAATTGTAGGGGGTTGTGAAGTTTTCCTTATTTTCTAGCTTTTTGAGTTTCGACAGCAATAATTCTGTAATACCCTTCTTGTTAGGCTGAAAGATGAGGGAGATAGGGGATGGTGGTATACTTGTCAGAAGGAAAACAGAGGGAGCTGGAAACTCACCCCTGTTTTCCAGCCCCCTCGATTTTCTTTAAACCACCGTTACCCATCTGCTAATCTGTTCTCGTGCTTGTCAAAGGAGCGAAGAATCGTCGTTTTTTTTTTAAATTTCAGTTAGCTATTTGCGAGCAGAACCGTTTTAATTAAAGCCCGCCGAAAAGCAGCCCCCGCGGCGAGCGATGGTCATCGCTGTGCGAAGTTTGTTTCGAATTTAATTAGGTTTATGCAGAAGCGTGGACGCAATCAGGAGTAACGTTTTCGTCCTCGAGCTTCCTCGATGCCCACCTAACTATCGATCACGTCTAACTCGTAAAAGTGAATTTCGACGGGACTGTCGGTAATTCGAAAACGCGGCCCTGTTATTTTCGCGCGGAACAATGTTCCCCTTCGAGTGTGCCAGTCGGGATCGCGCTCCCGCCGCTCGATCGATACTTAAATTTATTATACCCCACTTGCCGTCGTTGGAATCGCGCGGGCACGCTGCCGCCATTATCTGTTTTGACCGTCTGCCACTCAAAATTTCGGCATGATGAAACATTTGGCTTCCGAAATGCGAAATTAAACACACCAGTCCTTTATGAATTCGGACCCGAAATTAGGTACGTCCACCTTCTCCTTCTCTCGGCCAAGTCTCGCTCTTCGCGAACCTTTATTCTATGACCACGAAACATCGGTATGCATATTATTATTGGTAGTGTGGATGCACCATTTGTGGACACTTTAAGGTATTGTACCAGTTTTGGCCACTTCTGAAAAAATATAATATTATCCGTGTAAGCAATAAATGTAACATTATATTTCTAGCGGTATACTAAACAAAATAGGGTAATCCAACCAATAATTAACCGCATACCAGTGAATTAGGCAAAGAAATGTCAATTATAAATTTAAAAATATTATATATTTATAAATGGAGTGTAGTTTTTAATATCCCATATTTTAATTACGCGTATTAAGCAATCATTAATAAGTACAATTCTTATGAAAAGTATGCAGTCATTTACTTGGCTTCTACACGTTTTGCATTTCATAATAGTTTTTTTAAAAATTACGATAATAATAAGTAATTATTTTCATAGAAATTTCAAGAAAAATAAACTTCAATGCAATTTCAACAGTTTTTTTATTGTTATACATAAATATATTCAAGTATTAATCTCAAAGGTCCATAAATTCAACAGTTCGGTCATTCACTGGTTGGTTTACCCTAGTTACGATGTGAAATTCTCCACATAATAATGATCTGCAAGCAATTTAAAATTAAGATAATTATGCACATGACCAAAAACGGTACATCTACCCTAACGCCATCCAGTTAGCGAAATAGTCATTCGGAGATAATGCCGCACTAAGCAATACCAATCAAATCATCCTGTAAATTTAACAATCCCACCGCCACGATATATCACACCTGGCATTTGCCGACAAGAGCATAACGCGTGTGATTCGTCTTTAACCATGATTAAGTGCACAATTTTCCGGCGCGCAAAGGGCGTTTCCGATTAACAAATGACCCAGTTAACGAGTAGGTACCGGGGTGGTGCGAACTCTATGCGCAAGTAGATCGAGACAGGGCGAGGTACGACACGCCGCGCGCAGTAGATAAGGTCTGAATGTCAGACAGTGTTTGCCAGGAGTTCCGTGCTCCCTGGGACCATCATCAACGCGGCGCCCTAAAATCAACATAGCCCCTTAACTTTCTTACCAGATTCTAGCGCGGCGCTATCCACCGCCGCTTTATCACCGGTCATAATCTTACGGATGTCCCTCCGCGCGACCCTTGCCAGATTAGAAAGCCAAGCTACGCCGCAGCGCCGGTAAAAACTAACTCCCAACGTGCCCCAGTGGCAGAATCCAGCGTAAGAAGGAAACGCGCAACAGTTGCCTTTTCCGCGAACGTTTAAAAATTCCCAGCCGCATCAAAGGCGACTGATACATCCAGGGTGCTCTTTGCGCCGCGAAAGAACAATGCAATTAGCGAGCCCGAGCGGAGTGCAAACAGAGGGGATCCGCCAGTGGGTCTGATCAAACGGGACGAATCTTTGCTATCCATGGTTTCTCGCTCGCGTTTCTTTTCCCCCGTTTTGATTCGCAAGTAAATTCTGCCGCGAAGCAGGGCGGAAGGTAGGAAGGACTTCTCAGGGATTCGGGTTTCCATTTCCCACCCCCTTCCCTGTCTAAGGGGTGTCGAGGCGGAGATCTGGCAAGAAGGCAGGAGAAGGAAGCGTAGCTGGCGGGAGCGCTCGTCGAAAGTACAAAGAAGGGGGACGTCATAGATGGCTAGGGGGGTAACGGGGGTGGAGAAGAGCGTGGCGCCCGCGGGGCTATAAAAATCGTATTTTGGCGGGAGCCCCGCGTTTGTAGGTTGTATTTTCCCTTTCTATGACCCAATGCAGCTTTATCGGGTCAGTTGCATTTGCATTGCGATGCGCACGGCGTTCCCGTTTCACAACTCTCTCACGTATTTTCCCTCCTTCTCCGGCAACCGCCCCCCGTTGTCCTTGCCTCTCCCTCGTTCGCCCGTTTCCGTCCGTCGTCCTTTTTATTTCCACGCCGGGCTTCCCCTTTCCCATTCCCGCCGGCAGCCCCGACGCAGCGTTTCCACGTGAAATCGCCCGATACCCCGGACTCGAAGGAGCGTTGCCCATCAGTCGCGTCACTTGGCAGGATTTTAAGAGGCCGGTTACCGTCCACCCTGAATTCACTTTTATGGATACCGTTCTAGGGTAGATGTCCCAATTACTGCCACATTAAGCTCATCGCGTAACTTTCGTTAATTATTTCAGAAGTTATTTAGCCTCAAAATCATTCCAAGTTGCAGCATACTAATGCTTAAGAACTCTTTTATCTAAGAAATTTTTTTTTACAGTATAAACAGTATGTTTTAATTGCTAATTAATTGAAAAAGTATAAGGAAGTCCAATGACCCTAAAACTGTCATTCACCTTTTAATATTAATTTATAAATATAAGTATGCAATGCTTCTCTATTATTATCTAACACGGAAACCTAATTTAACATTAAAATTTTTTTCCCTTACGATTTTGCACGCATTATTTCACTATTAAGTAAAATAATTAAAGTGACAGTAATAGGGACACTGTCAGTAATTGGGACATCTACCCTAGTAGTCATTAAAGTTTTCTATCGCGAACTCGTTTAGGTGGACGAAACGTGTAGTTCGACGTTATTCCGGGCGGAATCTAATGTCCAGGTGGTGCTTGTCCTTCTTGGAGCGCGAGAGATAATTCAAAACGGCGGGAGTTGGGATCAGGATCGTCGGGTGATTTGAGAACCCCAAGGTTAGCAATAAGAGCGTAGAACGGACTTGGAGTCTAGGTTCCCTTTTACCAAGCGAACCTCCGCCGAAGGAGACCGAGGCACGATGGCGTAAACACCCCTGATGGATGGATTGTTTTCGCGCCTTCGGAGAGCCGAGGATTGTTGACTCTCCCGCGGTTCGATTCGGTTGGTGGGAAAACAGCGGAGAAATCGGAGGCTCCGTGGTCCACGTATTCCCGTTTTTTACTGATTCTCGTTGCGTAACCGCTGTGATGGGCATTCGAAACGACGTGGGGGTGGGTGTGCACGTCCGGTTGCTCGGAGGGATGTTTCGGTTGCCCCGTTGGTAACCCTATCCGGCACTAGGGCCAACGTTCTGCCGCGGTGGCGACGCTGCTGCCGTTTATCTCACGAAACTCCATTACCGACGTTTTCTCTGAATTCCGCGCTAAGCAGACGAGAAAGCACACCCGTGAGCTTGACGCAATGAAATTTGAACGCGCGGTGCGACGCCTCTGTCTGTCCTTGTTCCCCCTTATTCTCGCCGTCTCTCTCCGGCTAGTCTGCAACACCGCATCGCTGTCCTCCTCTTTCCCCCGCAGTGGCGCACCGTCACGACCCCGCTGTCCTCCTTCCACCCGCGTCCTTCTCCTACTCTCTCTTTCTCCCTCCGTTGCTCGACGGGTGGGGATGGACGCTTATCGCGCGGTCGGGAGGGGCGTGGTATAAAGGGAGGGAAGGACGAAACGTGGCAACACTACACGACCGTGCCAGCAGCAATAGCGTGGATGTGGCACGGTATCGGCAACGCAGCAGTGACTCAGCACCGGGTAGCAGGGCTGTTCCTGCCGATGGTGCTCCGATGTGCCGAGCACCACGTCGGGCTACATGATACAAGGCAACGTCGATGCAGAACCTTCTACAACTCCGCTCTGTAACTCGATTCTCCGACGTCGGCGGGGCGATGGCGACGCGTTCGCCAACCGAGCTCGCTTTCCTTTCGGGGCACGCGTCGGAACGGGCCTGCATCGATGCTTTCTGAAACGAATTAAACGTTATCGCTGCTGGATTCAAAAAGCTCGCTGAAAATCGCGGGCATCGGGCTCGAGAAATCGATAGGCACTGACGCGCTTCAGTAGTTAAGAGTATACGATCAATGGACGAGAATAGTAGTTTCTGGTGAAAATCTGCTATAGTTCACAAGTACGATCCCAGTAGAATCCTCGGTGTAACGACAACTATTTCTATTCATATAGCTAGAGTAATTTAAGTACCCTTATCGTAATATATCATTGTCAGGCGGTCAAACGAGATGTTACGGTACACGTACTATTCTTAGCCCACTCGAGAATAATACCGCGGGAAAGCGAGGCGTAAGTAGGAAAGTAACGCCGGGCGTCATATCAACAGCCGATAAAGCAGAGAGACGCGACAAGCAGTAACGCGACGTCCGAGACGTCCCCGTGACCGCGGTGGTTTTGTTATACCGTGGTGATATTTCGAATTTTGTGCTAGCGAGCCCCGGGAGCTCCGTTGTCCGTGTCGATGACGAAACCGAGGCACACGAGGAGAGAACTCTGGACTGATGTCTGGCCTGGTGGGAGCGGCCGAAGGCCGACGTTTTGTAACGCGACGAACGTACCGGGCACCGGGACGCCTACGACGAAATTTCGGCTCTGCTCACGGTTCGATTAAGCAACTTTTATATTTACGGGCGGCCTGCCCTCGTGTCTTCCGAACTTCAGCGTTAACTTTCCCACGACATCTACGCGTAATCGTTGTAGAACGGGTCCCTTTATCATAGAATACGCCTTCACTTTGGCACCGTCGCGTGCGACAGTACGATTTAGGTTATGACAAACATGGCGGAGCAGAGACTCGCGAAATTTCATCCCTATTCGTCCAGACGAAGGTCGCCCTCTACTTGACGCATATTTTTAATGCGCATAATGAGGCGATGAATCCGAGTCGTGTTTCTCGGGCAAAATATTTTTTTATCGCGATCATATAGATAAATTAGACGCTAGGTGGCCAACTAGTACAAGGGTCCTCGAATCTTCTCTGCCCCGTTAGAAATCGATGGGAGCTGCTGCTAAATATAATTACAATTCGCGCATTAAATGTTCAAGAGGCTTCGAACTTCTGCCCGACGCTTTCTATATAAGACTCTAGCCCCTGAGCTTCTCATTTTTGCGCTTTTGAGTTTGCCTACGCAAAAACCTTTCCCTTTCCGAGGTCATGAGATTTTTTAGAGATGTTCACCCAAATCGCTCAGATTTCCACGACCCTTCGGTACTTTAGGGCACTGCGAGATTGAAAGAATATCCGATATTCTCGAAATCGATCCGATAGTAATTCGGATAGTAGGCGTATTTAGAGCATTCGAGGATTAAACGCGTAAGGCACTATTGCCGGTCGCTGTTTAATACTTTCGGATTCTCCGCGCAAATAAAACTCTATTACCGCTGCAAACACAGCGCACGATAAACGCAAAAGAGAAATAAAGCAGCGGTGAAAATAGAAGGACGTAGAGAAATACTGTGGTGGGGGAATGCAGCGGAGCAACAAAGCGGGATGGTTATATGTAGAGGGGTAGGGAGGTAGAGCGAGACGGAGCGACGGTCGTGCGAGTCCGTTCGTCCGTTCTCGCTCTGGCTGGTGGGTAGATCTATACCTCGCGAACAAAATCGTGGGCACGGCCGAGAAAAGCCGGGAATAGAAGGTAGCTGCAGTATCGGCGATACGTCAGGATGTCGAAGAGGGAACCAATCGTTTCTGGCGGAATTGGGCTCATAGCCACGCGTATATGCATCCAGGAGAAGGGACCTGGTTACCGACCGCGATTCGGTGAACGCGGAAAGTTCCCCAAAGAGGACCGTCGTAAGGCGCCTGAACTCCACGCAGCCACGAGAATACGAAAATAGTGCGAGGCACGGCGCGAAACCCTGCACGTTTCCCAGCCACTCTTTACTTGTGCTTCGCGATAGGAAAATCTTCCAAATCTAGCTCTTTAGCTTGGAATATTGTAATTTCCAATTAATAACGGAGTTATTCATAATGGGTCAGATCTTGAATTCAAAAATAAAAATCGGGTAAAATCTAAAAGTCGAAGGTACTCTATGATGTTTTTAGTATTGCTTTCTATTCTGATTATAAGGGAACCTACTTATTTTTAGCGTTACTTTCTGTTTTGATTATAAAGGAACCTTCATCGTTCAATCTTCGTCACCTTTTTGTCTTCCGTTTTATCGTCAGCGATTTCACTTGAAGTCACGTGACTATTGTAATCTATTGTGCGGTTGTTTGTAGTTAACTGACAAATATCTGATTACCGAAATGGATTCGGCGATCATTAACGTCGAGAGGGGGGAAGATGCTCACTAGCAGGATGAAAACCGTGGAAACACGATTAATTCGTGGGCACCTCGGTCCACTTCCTGTATCCCGTAAACGTCGAGCGATCGTTTCTCTAACCTTCGTGCCGAACTTTTCACGGTATTCTCCACGGTGTTCCACTGATCTCGTTTTAGTTTTGTGCTTTTTACCGCGACCTCGTTATTTATAGCGAGGCGAACGCGTCGATCTGCGCCGCACGCCGACGAGGACTTCGCCTCGCGTTCACGAGTATTACGGACTCTGTTAACAACCACTGACATATCGTGCACAGGGCGATTCGACGAATGAAGGGTTCGGTGATTTATGGGCATGTAATACGCACGGGATTAGGGAAAATATAATTTGATTAACTTGGGGCATCCAGTTAGTCCTAACAGGAAAATTAACTAGGATAGACTTTTATCGAATCAAAAAAAAAAAATATTTTGTGAGAAAGGCAGATTTAGTGTATTAAATTTTTCAAGCAGAAGTCAGACCCACGTTTGTGACTCATCCTATTATACATTTTTACTAGTAGAAGTGCCATTATTTGAATTAATAAAGAAATATGATTCCAAGAGATGAGGGATTTTTTTTTTGGTATTAGTACAGTTACAACTTTGATCCCAAGTGGTCCATGTCTCAGATGAAATAATATGAATCTTACACTATACTTAAGTCTCAGAAATATTTGTCCTCCTCTGGGTCGCCCTGTGCGCAGCAAGGTGGAATACTATTGGGTTGAATTTTGCAAGGAGAAAGTATAGCAGCGAAGAAAGTGACAAGGATATCCTTTAGCCGTCGCGACACATGGAGACTCGCCGGTGTTAACGCGCGCACACACGCACCCCCCTTATTCTCCCCTGTTCTTTTATTCCTTTGTAGTTGGGCTATGTGCTCCACATACAACTTGTCGCTCCTCGTTGTCTCTTTCACTTCGCCTTGATCTCTACCCGAGCTAGACGCCTTGGATCCCGCGAATACTTTTCTGTTTTCCCTCTTGGAAGAAGCCTGTTAAAGTTGTTGCGTGGCTTAAATATGTAACGCCGAGGCTCGTTCCCCGTGAGATTGTTTGCAAATCAGCTTTTCAAGCGCGGGCGTTTTGAATTGCATGAGCCGTAGGGAAGAGCCTTCTTTTAACGCCGAGATCTTAAGATAATCCTTATTACCATAATTACTTCAACTGAAAATGCAATTATCGCCCGTAGGAGCAACTCTGCTTTCGTGGATATGATATTCGACCATTTACAATTTTATTATAATTTTCAATCGCGAAAGTAATAATTAACGTCACAGCAATGCCCATGCTACTATTTCCAACAGTTCAACTTGGAATCTTATCCCCTCATTAATTATTCTTCATCGAGCAATAAAATTTAAATTACTTAATATTCCTTTGTTGATTTTTTACGATCATTATTCTGTGGACACACACGTTGTTGGAAAAAAGTGAGTCTAGCCCCTGGTGCTCGGAGTGTGTGTGTTGGATACGAGCCTGCGCTAAGGGACAGCTGTGCACCGCACATGTGGGCCTCTTGGAACATCAGGCCCCACTCTGTCGTTCGCCTCGACGGTGCTATAGCGCGGATGGCACGACACTATAGCTGTTTCCGGTGTGCTCGTCCTTCGTGGAGTTTAGAGCGGCTGCCTCGACGTGCACCGGGAGGCAGGCAGGCTGAACCATTCGATACAATCGACAAAGTCGACCCTCGAACCTTCACCAGCTCCATTCGAAAGTTTCAGAATTGATATAAAAGTGAATATATTTTGCATATACTATACTGGGAATATATATAGCAATATTAAACACGTTGTACTTATACCTCCCTTGTTATTAGTACATGGAAAATAGTGCAAAATTTATTTATTGCAAAAAGTGTGCGGCTCACAATCTTGGCCAAAATAAATTGGAGATTAATTATTTACCACGTGAATTTGAGAGCGAGATTAAAATAGGAAAATTGGTATTATTCGCATTGTTCGTGTAGTGTTGATTGGTCAGCCTTCTGTGAATCATGAATCACAGAATCACAGTCTTGCTTATCTAGTAATTAAGGTCTTCAATTTGCTAAGTACTCCAATTATTCTTGAGAACCATCCACTGAAATGGAATATATTCCATCACATTTAGAACCAGTAATTATGATATCCAATTAATTTCATCGAGACCTCGTGTAGGTATATCTTCGTCTGAACAGCAGAATATATTTTGCACCCCACCTGTTCCAAAACTAAACAACTTGATAGTCCTCAGTAATCACTTCCTCTTATCAATCATCAAACTATGCCTTACCACCGTTCACTATCCACATATCAAGTATTATCAAGAGATATAAAAATCAAGATTATCTTCCTATTTAACATAACCATTTCGCCATCATAAAATATAATTCAAAAGCACTAACTTTGCCCTCTAATATACGCATCAGTTGCGCAATTACCAAGATCCTCATCAAATGTTCACACATCCTTAAAAAATATCCACTCCAATTTGTCTTCCTTTAGCAGCTATTCTCTGCCAGCCATCATCTCGCTTTCTCGTCGCTCAATCAAACCTTCTCCTCCTTTCTCCTATACATATCATTATCGATCGATCCATAAAGGCTTGCACGAGGCGGCCAGACGACAGACACGCGCGTATAAAAATGAAGTCCGCGGCGTGCATTAAGCGTACTCGTACCTGGTTTATACGCGTTTCGTCCAGCCGGCTGTTCCTCGCAGCTGCTCCTGAACGCTGGGCGGCGGCGGGCTGCGCGCTTCGAAACGACGTCTCGACGCTCCCTCGTCGTGCGTTGCACGGGCACGGAGCGCGTCTCGGTCGAGGGACGACGACGGGGGCTCGTTAATTGCGTTAATATAATTGCGCGCGATCGCGGCCAGATAACGCGGCGATTAATTTTATTATTTGATATTTTGCTTTAATTAAGGGTTATTCCTTTAATTACGCCGACGTCGTTAGGGAGGGATTCCTAGATGGCGGGCGGCGAGGGGGTTGTGGATCGGGGTTAGTTACAAGCAGGAACGACGGAACATTGTTCCGGTATTATTCGTTTAATTAGAACAGATCGCGATCTCAACTAACGCCGCATCTTTTTCGGATGAGATTGCGCCGAGAATGTGGGAGCCGATGATCGCGAGCGAGTTTCAGGATATTGTTATAGAAACACCGGCGCAGAGAAATTTCATTATAAGCAAACTTTCGCGGCCTCTAATCTCCTAGTCTTCCAACAAGGAAACGTTAGCAACCCAAAAATTCTGATTTCAATAAACATTGTGCGTTTGTGCAGCATATTTGGGTGTGTAAGAATCGGTCAGGTTTCTATGCTCTATCACATTGCTGGAAAAAAATAATGTTATCCAACCTCGACGAATTCACCCACACCTCCAGCCCTCATTTCTTTCACGGAGTTACGTTCGCGTACACGATGCGCGGGATGAATGCCACCTGCGTCACGGCGGCGAGAGACGCGGGAATGCCTTTTTAAAAACGTATTTACTTATCTGCTTGATGCGCGCGGACGATACGGTGTTCCAAATAATTTCAACCGCGCGCGGCCCGCAACAGGCAAGTCCCGGCTGCGTTGCACTTTCCTGTTGCGTCACGCATGCCAACGCATAACAGTACATACGTACGGTCTGCCAGAGGAGCGGGTGCACGTACGCCGGGTCGTTTCAGCGACGTCGACGCGGGTATTCCGCCTTGAACGAGCACAGCGATGTCGCGGAGACAGAAGCTCGCGACACCTTTCATTGTTTTGTAAAGGCGGGAGCCCAGGGGTAGGAGCGAATATGTGTATAGGCTGCAAAATTTGGGCGATTTTTGGGCCAATTTTTGAGCGAAAGAAATTGGGAAATGTTTAAACACAGAGACTTGCGACGACTTTAAAAACAATTCACTTGTTTTTCAATTAGCGAATTAACAATAGTTCATTTGTGAGTAGCCATGTGGAACGTCTTAATATTGAAATTGCCTCGACTCTTTTAAATTAAAATATTTGATGTTATTTCGCGGAAAGGGCGGGGGACACTTGTTACCCTAGGGGCGCCAAACCTTCAAATCCACCCCTGCCGAGGGGTGCATTGGGCATATTTTTGGGGGCATCGATACTTTAACCTGCTGCGTGGAAATAAATAAGATACCTTCATTTCTCAAAATTATATCTTAACCTTTACATCCCACAGATTGTTGTAGATTAATCAACGTAGGTATTAAGTCTGTTATGCAGACACGTAGAAATTATGAGTTTCAAGCTTTCTTTCCACCACGACTGTACCTAAATTCACCATTCTAATATCTTGTCCATGAGCTTTCTTACATTATTTTCAAAATTGGATGAGTCCTCGGAGAAATGGCAACTTGATTGGATTGAAAAAGACTCGAGGAGCGTTGAGTAATAAGGACCTGGGATATGTACGAATGTGACCAAATGGGGGTAGTCGTATAATAAGGCGAGAAAGGACACATCCAGCGCCTCGCACGTTCATAATATCGCCTTACACACCACTCGAGTGGTCCCCAGGTTATTTACTATATCTCCGCAAGCCGTAGTACTTACACCTGCGTATATATTCAACGTCTTAGGGTAAGGATCGATCCTCGCATAATTTATTCCGGCGACACGCGATTCCTCCGCTTTAATCACGTGCATACGTGCGATGATGTAGCACCTTTTAAAGTCAGGGAATGGTAACCCAGGTCAGGGGTCTAGAGTAAGGGATCCACGAGGATCGTTGGTCATTATTAATCGCGACGAGTGTCTACGTTGGCCGCGAATTTCACGAATATAGAAAGTAACGGCGCGCAACCTCTGTACAAAAGCAACATTGTGAACCATACCCGCGTTCCTTTGCTATCGTCGAACTCGAACCGTTTGTCCGCTCGGTTCGAGAGTTATTACGTAGGTACATACGGATACAGGGGAGAATGTCATTGTTTATGGATTGGACTGCACTTTACCATTCGGGTAATTAATTCCATTAACTTGCAGTGAGCTCGAATAAAATGCGTATCGGCCTCCTGCTGGATCCTCCCCCTCCACCGCCTCCCTCCGTTCCACCCTCGAGGTGGGGGATGGTAACGGAATTGTAACACGGTCGCTCGGCCACTATTCTGTACGTATCGAATTAATGAAGTTGGTAATCAGCGTTGCCAGATTCTGACTTTCGTTCGCGCCCCCCTCCTACCCCTCCGTTGGGTAAAAGTTAATTACCGCGGCCAGATACATGGCCATGGGCATGATTAATTATCGCGGTGGAGCGACGAACTCGCACCTTTACTGGCATATGCAGAAATTTATGGAACATGTACTTTGTGCTGTTTGGGAAATAATACCCGGTTTAATTACGAGGCCGAGCGCGCGCGCGTACATCTGCAATTACGAGGAAATGAAATGATGATAACGAACGGTGGCGGGGGATCGTTACTCGATAGGCGCGGTCCCATCGATACCTCGATCCTCCGTCCAAGTAGTTTTCTAATCTTGTAAACAACCTATTCTCGGCTAATAATCGCGAGTGATCGGCGATCCTTCAAAGGGATCGGGGTTTCGCAAGTTCCCGCTTCATTCGAGTCGGCCCTTGGCACCGCTTTGCGGGTAGCTTGTGTTCGGAGTGATAATCTGAGGATCGTTCAAGGAATCCTCCACTGACAAGGAAAGATCCCGAACCAGGAAATTCCAAAAATTCTGAAACGTTGTGAATCTGTAGGGAATTTCCTCCTCATTACAACACAATTTTCGTTTGCTGCCCAAATTCACCCGACGGGGTTGAAATTAACCCCTGAAAATTCGGCTATTTTCCTATTGTTGTGTTATAACTCGTGAACTGTAAGAGATAGAAGAAAAGTTTCAAGACAAAAGTTACTTCTTTTAATTAGATCTATCATTTTGAACAAAAATTATTTTCCAGTTATAACACAAAATCGGAAAATAACCGGATTTTCAGGGGTCAATTTCACGCCCTTAGAGTGAATTTGGGCATACAACAAAAATTGCGTTGTAATTAGTAGGAAATTCCCTACATATTCACAAGGTTTCAAATTTTTTTGAATTTCCGGGTCCGTGATCTTCCCTTGTGAGAAATTGATAATCAAGTTTCACTGAAACGACATAACACGGGAAGCACACATCAGAAGTGCATATCGCTCGAGGATGTAGTCCGAAACGCAGGGGGAAAAGGAGTCGATCCCTCAACGTGGTCCTTCTCCGCAGCATCTTCCTCAGCGATGATCGAAGACAGACATCGATCTACCGTTACGTCTCTACCTGAGATCCTCACATCTCCCCAGCGCTGCACAGCACAGCCCTGGCAACCCGAGGCTCTGCCTTTCCTCCATCAAGCACCGCGCGCGCTTCGGAGTCAGCTGTCGACGTATCAAACGATTCCACCCTCTCTCCTCCGCACACCCCCTTGCCCTTCGCCCCGTTGCTCCGGTTCTCCTTCCTCCGAGTGAAACGCGGAAGAACCTTGGCATTGGGCTCCCTGCTTCCGCTCAATTTCACGCACGTCCGGCGTCGCGTAACTGACCGCGATTCGTTGCGCGGGGAACGCGGCTGGAAGCTGAAAGAACGGTCCGCGGTGGCGAGGGGGAGTGGGCGATAAAAGGGGTTGAACGGTAGTACGCACAAAGGGGAGGAGGGGGTGGGAAACGGGAACGATGGTGGGCGAAGAAGAAGAGAGAAAGAGCGTGTCGAGGAGTCAGAGGGGGAGGTGGGGACGAAGGAGAAAAAGAGGAGGTGCATTGAGCTTTGATACCTACCGTAGGGTGAGCCCGGTATATACAGGCTACATAGAGGCACGTACGTGCGTGACTATGTGCAAGCCTATATGCACATACACGTACCTGTTGCTTATTCCATTGTTCTCCGTGTTAGTCGTTCCCCGGTGTACCTTCTCATCTCCCTCCCCCCCTTCAGGTGGCTCCTCTTTTCTCCTCCCTCGATGCTCGCGGTATATAGCTGCAGGCCAATCTCCTTCTCTCTCTCGCCAGCACGTTCCTGATCCGCCTGGCACACCCGTAAACAAAGTATATTTGCAGAGCGTTGCACACGTTCGCCCTCCTTCGCCCTGGTGCATGTACCTACCCTCCTCCCGTGTGCACACAGAGGCTCGTCGACGCGGAGTACGCTCGGGGGGCAAAGGGGTTGCGCGCGTTACCCCGTGCACAGGGAGGAAAACAGATACATTTATGCGCGTGTCAGATAAGGAAGACCGCGGCGGCACGAGTACCAGAGGCCGATGTTGCTCTCGCAGATCTTGCCGGCTAAACCGCATTCACGAAGAGGCTTCCTCTCTTGCGTTGCCGCGGATGGAGAACGAGGGGTGGACGAGGGAGAGAGAGGAAGAGAGTGCACACCGAATCCCTTTCTTCGCGTCGGCCCCTTATACGCGCCGTCCGCGTGTTAACGTTTACGCGAGCCCACGAGACCTGAAGTTTCTCCATTCATAACCGTGGAAGTAGCGGTCCCTCGACCGCCTTCGGGCTGTTGCCCGTTTACGTGTACGTAGACGGCGGATCGCTTCTCCTCGATGGTAAATGTAGGTTACAGCGGCGACGACTGTGCTCGCCCGCCTCTGTTGTCGGTGTGCACGCTCCCCCGGCGCCGCGCCGTTCGTCTCCGTGTGGGTTACCTCGTGTCCGTGGGAACGCTCCCAAGGTCACTGGGAGCCAACCTCGTCGTTCCTGCGGCTGTCCTCACCGCCGCCGCGACCTATCGGCGTCAGTTTCTTTTTCTCGCCGAGGAGGAAGTTGGTTCTGCCGGATCGAGTTGGTCGCTCCAGTTTCGTCGTTTACCTTGGACACCCTCTTGTGCTTTCTGCGAGCGAGCAGCAGTGATCTTTGGTTGTCCTAGGGTGGGCCTGGGCGTCATCTTTTAAAAAAATTAAGATCTTATCAATGTTATATTCTTTTTGCTACCCATAGTTTTCATACTACCCGCGCGTACATTTATTTGTAATTCTGTTATGCATATAGGGTGTGTCGGAACGTTTGGAACCTGGGTTTTTTTCTTTAAATCCACCTGGGTGGATTTAAAGAAAAAGACTGGAGACCACTGGGTGGTCCGGTCTTTATAGGTGGACCCACCTCGCGTGGATTTACAGTTGGATGAGACTGTAAATCCACGTGAAATGGGCGTCGAAGGAACTGGTGGACCTGTTAACTCTGTTGTTTCTTGGCGGGGGATGATGGATTGAGTCCTTTGGTTCGCATTAGCTGTTACGTAGGAAGTAGGGCTAGGACTATTCGAATATTTTACAAGTATTCGAATGCTATGAATAAACTTCGAATATTTGAGTATTCGAATGTTATTGTTCGAATACTGTTCGAATAGTATGGTGTGAAGTGGGTCAAAATTAGCTTACAAGATTTCACCCTGACAAATGAACCTAAAGAACTTGATTTATAATTCACACCATACTATTGGAATACTTAAATATTCGAATAGTATTCGAATACTTGGATATTCGAATAGTATTCGAATACTTGGATATTCGAATAGTATTCAAATACTTGGATATTCGAATAGTATTCGAATACTTGCATATTCGAATTATATTCGTCAAATAATTGAGCACCTGAAGTATTCGAACACTCGAATACCAAAAAATTCGACAAATAGTCCCAGCCCTAGTAGGAAGTGACGCTGTCTTACTTAGTTTCGTACAAGTGTGACTATTAAATCCTCATAATTGGTCAATTTGCTTTGGACCATGTGGGACCATTTTCGATGTCTATCCTTCTAGCATATCACAGAAGCGTCGTAAGATCCTGGGTCCTGGGCAAAACAATGCACTGGAACCCCTGACTAGGACTTAAAAGCGGACTTTTTTTTATTTCGAGACCCCTACTATCACGAAGTCTCTAGCGACTGCCCAAAGTGCCTATGCCATAAAGACGCCACTCTCGTATCATCTGAATCACCAGAAAGCCAACCTACTCGCTAACACTCCATAATTCCCAATACATCTACCGATCAATTCGATCATTGTATCCTCTAATTTCAATCAGCACTTATCACACTCGTTCTACAACCTTCTCCAGCCGCCTCGATTTTACCCAGCCTCTGACAAAACTCCTCGCACTCCTCTTTCAAGCAGCGGAGCAAGTGCCGCTATAAAATCACGCGGGAAGGAAACGCTCGGAAGTGCGAAAGTAAAGAGACAGACGGCGGAGGCGTAGGCAGGATTGAAGGGAGCAGGCGGAAGAATGGCTAGCCTGACAAGTGGCGCCACGTCGCTTAATCCTCCATCTATAGCGTGGTCCACGAAGTTTAGCATAAGACAGGGCACATTCTCTCTCTGTCCCTCGCGCTCCCCCTCCTTTCGCCTGTTTAAGGTCGGATCGAGTATTCTGAAAGTGCCCGGCTCGGTGTACACGTACACGCACACGCCTGTCAGAGTACACGGTACCGAAGACAGAGGCGGGTGGGTGGGCTGCGGGAGGAAAAGTAGGATGGTAGGTGAGAGAGGATTCAGAGAGAGGCGAGCAACAGGTTCCCTAAAGCTCGAATGACACGCTTCGGGGATTTTCGCGAAACGACTGTTTTGCCTCCCACGCGATCGCCCGATCACAATGGCTGGGTGTGGGGGAGCCGCGCCGGCCGACCTTCTCTGTCACTTGATCGGCTAGGTGCACCCGAGGTGCCAGTGACCGTTTCGCCTGATACCTAATAGCAACTATACTGCGTTGCATTCGCGACGACAAGGGTAGAGAAGTATTAAGCTATTAGGTTTCATCCAAATCCTCTTCCATTGATCCGCAATTTATATGAACATTTCAACGAAGTTACATGTATTCGGTTGACGTTGATGTTCATATTACCGTACACTTTATAGGTAATTGCTTGTTTCGAGAGACTTCTGTCCCGTCTAAGATGTACAAATCACCAGCTGTCCGAGGCTTGTGAATCGGTTGATAGAATTAGAATTTAGAGGCCAAGGATTCACCGATTTCGCCCCGGGGTGTAAGATCCGGGGTCGTAGCGTGGAGGGGCAGGGTCGATGATTCTCACATGCCGTCGGCTGGAAGTTTCGTAACCACGTGGTCGAATAAGTTTCGCTAGGGCCACGTCGGCGGGCATACGTCACGGAACAGCTGAGCCTCCTGCATCCACGTGAAATACCGTCATGACGGGTGTTGGTGTGGGGCTACACCGATTCACACGCGCGTCGGTGCACACAGACTCCGGTGGCGTGCACGTTTCTCTGTGTACTCGCCAAGGGGATGAAGGTAGGGGGTGCGGAGATGAATATGTGAATATGTGCCATGCGAGCGAGCGGGCGAATGAAAGTGAAAACGGGGTTGGAGGGCCTCTTCCTCCACCCCCATCTCCTCCATCGTTCTCTCTCTCTCTCTTCCTCCCTCTCTCTCTCTCTCTCACGCTGTGCTCGATGTATTGCACCACGGTATGCACAGCCATGCTCCATTCGATTCGATGTACGCGGGATAGATGCAGAGCGAGGTCGTGCCTCGATTTACTGGCTCGCCGTCTCATCCCCCCGGGCTGCTCCTCCTACGCTGGATTTCCTAGTCGATACGTATATACACGAACGAATCGTCCGTGACAGGAGTTTCGACAGCCAGCGTTCGCTTTTCGCGCAACGTGCCTCCGATCTCTGCGAGATGAAAGCAACTGCCCTCTTACACTGAGGATACCAAATTTGACTTTACCAGCGGGAAGATAGCCTTTGCAACTATGGGGACTCTTAAACACCCAGTGCTGGATTTACCCTTAGGCTAACAAAGTTGAAGCCTAGGGCCCCGTTTAGCTGGGGGCCCCTCATTCCAAATATTTTCTTCGAAAAATTAGCATTTTTTTATATTATCTTTATTAACTTGTATCTTTAATGTTTATTTATGTTAATGTTATGTTTAGTTTTGATATTCAATGTTAATTTTGAAATTAAATTCTTATTTAGATTATACGAGTATTATGATAAAAAAAATCAAACCAGCGTCATTTTATTTTTTACATTTAACCGAGGGCCCACCAAATATTCAGCCTGGGGCCCCCTGAAAGGTAAATCCGGCTCTGTAAACACCTGTATATCTAGTCAGTCCAGTGGTAATTTATAAACACTTCCGAACTGTTCTAAACCCATCGCTAAGCAGAAGCTCCCAAAGTCCATAAAATTAAGACAGTCACTTCCTTAGTGAAATTATCTCGAGTTTAGGGGAGGAAATTAATCACAGCACATAAACAACCCCCTTTCAGCTGCAATATCCCAGAGCAAACTTACCTTGACCCCGCAATCATTCACACCCCCGGTACCCAGCGGGTAGACCTAGTTGGAGAGCTCCGTCAGCCACAGTGCCACGATTCCAGAGACTCTATATCCCCCTCCATTCAGAAGGGAAGCTTAGCTTGTCAGGTCGAGGGGGCCTCATCGGCGGCAACGACCTTCTCAAGATCGTCGTTTCTTTTCGACGATCCTGCGGTCGGCCGCGATTACGTCCGCATTCTCTAAGCGGCGTTACGTGCACAGGTGGCACGCGGCCGATTACGTAAAACACGTTCCGCTCCCGCATCCATAATGTACGAGGATCGGGCCCCGGTTGGAACACGCCAACAACAGGGTTCGCGGGTACGCTCCGCAGGCACAATCCTATCGGCACGATCTCACGGCGGGAGGAGAGAGGGGCGTATCATCGGTCTCGCTCGCTCGCCCGCGGCGTCCACTCGAATACTCGAATAAGGCGCGAGCAAGGCCGCGGTCTAAACTTGTCCAGCGATGAAAACTTGGCACGAAACATCCCAGTGACCCCATTGTCTGCCTCCGTCGAGCAACACGCCGCCCTCCCTTCGCGTCGCCCCTATCCGGCTGCGTTAAGCCCGAATTAACAAAGGGGTGGATATACTTACCTACGATCCCCCGACCTCTGCCACCCCCTTCCCTCGTTCCTCCGCCACCCTTCGACCTTCTCTATGTCCCAGCTCCTCCTCCACCCACCCTCAGACGGCGTTCTCCTCTTACAACTGTACGCGCCGCTTTATGGGCCGCCCTGTGTACCGGGCCATTTGTTTCTAACTGCGAAACGAACACCCGCGTGACCCTGTACTCAGAGACGGAGCAACAGGTCCTCGAGGATACAATCACACGTTGGCCCTAGCGCAACACTTCCGGCAACGCTGTCTCCGTTATGCTCAGGGGTGCTGGGTGCCCCCTCGGGGGTGTTGCTTCTTGCCGCGGGGGTAGGAGCTCAACGGCGGGAAGTGGTTGGATGCTGGTGATCGGGGATGTGTGTTTGGTGTGGATCTTTGTTGTGGAGGAATTGAAGGTCTAGGGGTGGACTTTTAAAAGTGTATCTATCATGTTAACGAGGGGGTTCTGATGTAGGGGTCTTGTGATGAGGATTGAACAGGTAATTGTTTCTTTTTCTGTGTCTTTAGGGAGCTCTTGGTAAAGGAAATAGGGTGGTATCGTTTTTATTTTGGTGATCAGATGGGTGATAAAATAAAAAATGTCTTTTAGTAGTGGATCCAAAGTTTGTGATTTCGATGCTCGTAGCCTGAGTTACTATTTCGCTCAGTGCTATTCTAAATCGTCAAGTTTCCATTCGCGCGAAGAATATCAATCACAGTGTTCTCCAGAACGGTACTTCCATCACCAAAAATTAAACTGCCTTCGTCACAGACGATTTCATAAAAAATCCTACTATCAGCAAAAATATTTGTGCCTCTATCGTGTCAATTTTAATTTCCAATTCTAAGCAAATACCTACACCAATTTTGCTATTGCGTCGAATCAAGTACTAGGACCTGAAAGCAATCTGTCGTGTTCGCAGTAGCGGGCGGAACGAATGCCAGGTCGGAAATAAATCGTGGGATCACGAGTTACGGCATTCGCCACGGTCGCAGGGGGGATTTATTTGTTTTTTTCCCCCCGTTGTTAAACTGGGTCATTGTGTGACGCCGCATGGAAACTATAAATCTTCCCGTGGGTGGCGAGAGGGACTTGACCTTGCCACTTGAACTTGTCCCCTTTCCACGAGGCGGTTTCGACCGCCCATATAACTTGGCCCAGTCGTTCTTCTTCCGCGTCGGATCGCCCGTAACTTCAATCATAAACTTCCGAGAAATAAAGGATCCGCGGGAAACTGCCGTCAGATTCCGCGAGACGTACATGCTTCCGGGGCCGTTTACCTCTGTCTCGTCGCATTCGTTCTATTCTTTCCCGCTTTTCAATGGCGCCCCTTTGTGCGCGGGGTCGATGATCCGTTTCTGCTCGTCGATGGAGCGTTTCTGATCGGCTACACTGCTCGAAACAAGAACGTACGGCCGCATAGGATAATTCTATTAACGGGGGTGTCGAAGTGTTCTATCGTTAATTCTTCTGAATCGCTCGTACCCGTGATCGCTTAATTATTCCCAACAACGTGGGATCTCGAAATTTATCGGCAATTCTATTTAGACACTTTAACCCTTAACCAGTGGGGTTGGAGTTTGCAAAACTCCTGTAGAATTATTTTTCCTATATTTTCTTTCTTTTCATTCGACCTTGTTTTACCAAAAGTATCTCTTCAAATATATAATAATTCCAGTAGATACATGTTAAAAATAAATTTAGACTCCACGTCACAGTTTATGTCACAATGTGGGACCATATTATCACCTTCACCTCGGAAAAGAAGTGAACTTAAACTCATGCCTACACAGGGGCGTTATATTTAAAACACCCGTAAACCCATTCAATTTCCCACAAATGTCTCAAGCATTCGCATTGATCACTCAATCACATGTTCCATCGTCATAGTTCCACCCCTCCGGTTCCGTCAACAATTATTGTTTCGCGTGGCAATCTTACATTGAAAACAGCGTGCACTTTACTCGAGACAAATATTGAAATCAAGGCCCTCTTCGACCCGTGTCTTCTATCTGTGTTGAAGTTCGGTTGGTAAAATCCGTTCGTGCCCTTCGAGAGTTTATGGAGGGCGTTCATCGAAGGGCGTCGTGAAAAGTTCGTCGGGCGATAAAAGACAACGATGCTCGTCGGTGCCGTTTTAGTCGCGATGGAGCGTCCAATCCGTTCGGCTAGGAAACAAGCGCGAAACGTTTTCGCAGCAGGGTGGAGGTGGGTGAAATAAACGCTTGGAAATAGCCGCGTAAAACGTCGATAACCAGCGCGGATGAAAGGGCGAGAAACGAGGCTCGTAACGGCCGGTGGTACATGTGGGCCAACAGTTTGCCGAGGTGACGTCGGGTACGATATGGGGGTAGGTCAGTGATATCCAGGCGGAGTTTAAACGGTTGTTCGCTTCGGTACAAACTCTCGATGGCGGAGCGAGGGCTCTGGAACTGCTTGCAAGTAGGAGAACAAAACAAATTCGGTTTCGCAGCGGTATACCCGGGGACGTTTTCGTTAGCGACTGCATCCCCTGCTTGTCTATTATTCCTGTTAATCTTTGCGTTCAATTCCCCTGGCGATCACTGCTATGGGGTTTAGCTACTTTGTCTTGAAACATGGACATTCACCAGGGAGCCATTTGTTGCTTAGATATACCAATGGTTTTTCCAAGGGTTCATAAAATAGTATTATTTATGGTAATCTGTACCAAACTACTCGACGAGTTCTTTAGAGTCCAGTTAGTACACTCCAGGGATCTCGAGGTCAGTGGTATGTACCATACCTTATGGCAGAATTGGACATTAACTAAATAAAAAATTATTTAAATAACGGATCGAATAAAAGTTATTTGAACTTTAGATTATTTGACGGATCACGTTCATTCTTTCATTCGACAATAATTTTTTTAACTTTTAAATTCTTATTTAAATAAAATTCTTGCTCATGTCTGCCTCGTGGACAGTGCCGCATTTAGGATTTAATCTTGGGGCAGCCGAGGTGAACGGATAAAAATATATTTAATGCAAATTCAATAAAACTCATTAGGTAATTATAAAGATTTATTTAAAGAATAAAATCCGACTTTCTTTTATTTTCACAAAGTCCCTTATTTGGGGTGCCAGAGACCCTTGGTGCGCCATTGCTTATGGGTACCCTCTTGAGCTACCATCTCCCGGAAAACTTTAGGCACCTCTATCTCTATTGAAACTTCCTCCCACCGCGTCACAGGTGTCAAAGATATTCATCCCCATTAGGGATGTCGATTTCGATTTCAGGGTGGTGATCCAGGGATAACAGGCACGCTGGCGGCTCGTGCCCGTCGCTAGCTCGGTAGTTATTATGCGTGGGGCGAGTTTCAAAGACCGTGATCGTAACCTAACAATCAGGGCTCCGGGGTAGTTAGTGGGGCTATTAGCCGACGTCGCTGCGCCGCCCAGTAATCAACGCCGCGGCGGTTGCTGGCTGGTGAACGATGGTGCAAGAGTGAAACGGAGAGACGAGCAGCAGGGGGGTGGTGGACAGGGCTCATACACGCTTCGAGCCACTGAAACACCGTAACGGCATAATTATCCGTAATCGAGGAATCGTAACAGAACGTTAAGTGGATGACCGGTGGCATTGAAGGTACGCCGGGGAAGAGCAACGTTGGAGGAGGGCTTTACGTCGTCCCTAAAAAGGAGTTGCCCTTGAGGCAGTTCGCGCACGATAACCCCTTTAACGCTGGTAGCTTACGAGCTGGTCGCTCGTTCCGCGCGTTAATCACGGGTTTCGTCAACCGTTTATGACTTTGTGTGTTTGGTTTTGTAGTACTTACTTGGATGCTGCAGATGGGATTAAGGGTTCTGTAAGCGAACGAGCAGTAGGAGTAGGGGAAACTGGCTGAAGGAGTAGACTGTAAAAAAGTACCTATGTAGTGCTGATATAATTCACACTACTATAACAGAAGTAACAATCAAATCTGAGTCCTTCTCTTGCTAAACGAGTAGTTATCCTACTTTATTTATTAATTGAGAGCAGCGGACTCCGACTCATTTTGAATTATTGCAAACAAGTTTGATTTAGGCTTCCAAAGGTCCTTTTAAAGAGAACCTCACCCTTGAGTTTGCTTAAAAAATACATTTGCAAGTAACAGAGGGTGTCAGAGCCCCGTTCATCTTCCAATCCCCATTTACCCCCAACGCCACATATTATATGCTTATAGAAAATCGACCTTCCCTGCCGCATGGTTGTTCGCAGCCTGATCTCGCGCGCGGCATGCACGCTAATTGCTCGCACGATCGCTGTTCGCGATCGGCGATGTCGATCGACGATTTGCTCGCTGGTACGCGGCGTGTACGGTGCCTCGTCCGCACTATCTTATCGGCGTGCAACAATGTCGGCAGTGTGTGTAACCCCTCTCGATCCATCTTTCTCTCTCTCCTCCCTCGGAGTTCTTTATCCTGGCGCCGTTTACCCAGCCTCCAACCACCGTCTCGAAGAGAGAGGGCGTATATACTCCGGAATACGATGGTGGAGTGGGCTCGTGTCCGTGCAGGCCTCTCAACATCCACCAAAGTTCCGCGCTCATGAATGAACTTCCTTGTGTGCAACCGTTTATGCTTTCCCTCCCGCCCCCCCTCCTGCCTCTGGTCCTCGTAGTCGTCGTTGCACGCGTATTTGCCTGTGTGTGTGCAGAGTGGTGCGTGCCTGTGAGAGCATTGTGTGTACGCTCGCCTGTGTACGTTCCTCTCGTGGGGGGTTAAACGGCTTCCCAACGTGGTCAATAGTTTCCCGATGCCTCCCTTTCCGTTCCCCTGCCCCCTTCCCTTACGCTCGTTTCCCTTTAGTCGTCGGCCGCCTCTGGCGCCGCGACGTTTCCTCCACGCCACTTTATGTCACGTTGTCCAAAGAACAGAGAGAGGAGACCTCCGCGAAGGAGGTGGATAATGGCGACCTAGTTGCGTTTACTATGCGTGGACCATGTTTTCCTCCCCCCTATTGCTCTTCTATTTTTCTACCTCCTTATCCCTGTCCTTCTTCGCCAGCTTCTTGTCCAACTTCCCCTCCCCTCCAACCTGGAACGTTTACCCTCAGGGTTCCATCGTCTTCGCTGCTTTCTCGCCTCTTCTTCCAAGTCTAATCCGAAGATTGATCTTCAGAGGTCCAGCAGGCACGCGCCACTTGTTTTTACTGGGGAGTCCCTTTCTTGCACGGATCCTATTGTTTGCCGCGTCATGGTGTCAGAGGTGAGTTCACGGGGGATGGGAGTCAGTTGACTTTGAATGGGGCTGCTTTTTACTGGGACGATGTTTCGTTGGGGATTATTTGATTTGTTTTTAGTAGTTTTCTTGGGTGCTGTTTGGGGGTGAGTGTTGCGGGTGATGCAGGGACAGGTGCATATATGTATAGTGTTTGAAAACTGCGCAGAATATATGGGGGCGATTAGAAGGAAGTTTCAACTGCGAACGGGAGCAGAAATAATATAGTTTCATTAGGAAAACATGATAAAGCTTGTTGGCTCATTGTTAAGTGATGGTGTTAGAGACGAGAGCATTGACCTAATATATTAAAATTTGTATCCCAGGATAGACTAGCGATAGGGGAGACCGGGGCTAGTTGATACGTTATTTTTGTTTTCAACTTTTTTAATTTTTATTTGAATCAATTATTTAATAAGAAATATACTAAAATATACTTTGGTCCTTCCTCTTTAATATATAGTAAGCGAAAACTTGACAAAATACATACAAAATAAATGAAAAAATGTTATTTGGATGAAGGCAAAATGTATCTATTTACCTCACTGTGGGGATAGTTGATACGTTATTCTGGTTTCAATTTTTTTCGTTTTTAATTTAAATTAATTACTTAATAACAAATATGCCAAAATATACTTTGGCCCTTCCTCTTTAATGTATAGTAAGCGACAACTCGAGAAAATACATACAAAATGAATTAAAAAAAATGTTATTTGGACGATCAATTTGAATCTACCAAAACTATTTACTTTATCTCTATATAAACAAAAACAGTTAAAAAGCGATTGTTAACGTGAACGTACACAGACGTACGCTGGATCGTAGTAAAGAATTGTACAACAAACTTCACACATCACGCTCAAATGAAGCCACATATAAATACGGTGTCGAGATAATTCGTCGGTATCAACCTGCCCCTATATCAACTATCCCCGGTCTCCCCTACCATAGTACACAAAGCTTAGTCTCAAATTTATTATACCGACATGTAAAAACATGAGATTCACACCCCCTTCGTCCCCTATTTCTCCCTCTCTCTACTGCCCCCTACGATCCCCGATTTCCATGAGCAACACAGGGCGAAGGTATCAGAAATTTCGAAAGACGTATCTCACATTCCCCGATCCACATGACGCAATAAGAATTTGCCTAAAGTCCCAATCCCTCGATGATACATCAGTATACTTCCCGCGTGGATACTTCAACCGCCGCGTCTCAATTTCCTCATGCCTTCATTACACCTCCGTCCCGCCAACAATTGCGCGAGCCTCCGAGCTCTATCCACGGACGCTTCGATCTCTCGCAGCGAAAATATCGTCGCGGGTGCACGAGCGATCGCAGACGCGTTATAGACGATCAGCCAGCCGTAACATATGTTCGGTCCAGGCTGGTCGGCCACGTGGCGGTTCGCACAGATTCTCTCACGCTGCACCAGCCACTCGGCCATCCTCTTGTGCTCCCTTTATCAGCTTGCCCCCCATCCACCAATCCTCCCATTCCCCTACCTTCCATCGTCTAGCATTTACGCGCGGTATCGAGCCCTTTTCCGCCCCCCGACCCGTCGTTATTGGTGCACTCGCGTCTGCACTGGTATCGGTGAGGCATCGGTAACCGGGGATGCGCAGGGAAAGTCGTGGCGGTCGCGCCAAAGGCAAGCTTCCCCTCTAGCCTCGCTCTTCCCTCTCGTCTGGGGTTATGAATGGATTCGTACTACGTACTATTAGGCCATCAGCCGCGATACACCTCGTTTTCTGTGTTCGTGCGCGTCCCGTGGCTGCGCAAAGGAGGAAGGGAGACCGCCAACGCGAAGGGGGAGGAACAGAGAGGGAGACAGGGATAGAGAGAGAGAGAGAGAGAGGAAAGAGCCGGGGATCCAGGCAAGAATGAATGGTATACGCCGCGTTAATAGCTCGTTCCCGCTTCAGGGTTGCGCGAGGTCAGTTCTCACTTTTAACCACCCCCTTCCTCGACCCCCAAAGTCGTTATAAATCGCACGACCGTCACCTGTCTTCTTTTTGTGCGGCGTGTAATACGTTAGGGGGATTTCGAGCGTGAACCCGCCAGCTAAATTGATGACTGAATGGCTGGCCGAACAGGGGGGGCGAGAAGATTACGCTTGACCCAGACAGAGGAACGCTGTTTGGCACTGCTTTTGTCGTGACGATTCGGGGAAAGATTTATCGCCGTCGCGCGGAGAGAGCACGGGCTGCAGCGTTCTTTCATCGGGATCTGTCGTGGCCGGCGCGATGAATTAGTACCTCGAGGACCGCGCTAGTGTCTCGTTTGCCGGACGAACGTCGCGCGACTAACTCGGTCTGTTTAGTCAAGGATCAAGTGGCATAGCAAACGTTGGGTCGGGCCATCGTTCGGCGGATTCGAGTGCAACTGTTGATCGATCGGCGCCGATGAAACTCACGGTTTGCACGCCGTCGAGGAGTCGCTTCGCAAATGGTGTCCAATTTGTAGCTGGTCAGCGGTCGAGGATCAGGTACAGAGGAATTCCACTTGCGGCAAGCAAAACTGTCTCTAATCTACGTGCAACCCATCACCCAGGTGCTCCTTGTAAGAAACTTTACGGTTATGAATGATTGGAATGCGAATATATATTTCACGATGAAACAACGATGCATCGTTTACAATGATACATTCAAGAATGCCCCTATTCAACGCAGTCGTCTTGAGTGCTCCCTTGTTTAGATTCCAGAAAGGCCTAGTTTATGACACCCCCAAGTGTCGATCGTGCTTTCTCTTTTTCAAGACCCTCCTCGACGACAGATAAATGTTTGCTTGGAAAGACATCAAGAGCGAGAGAGTCGTAGTCGAAATCCCATATTCCTTACATCCTCGAGAACGATTGTTCACAAAAATTTGACACAGTCGTCCTGAACACCCAATCTACGAGTCGCGGGAGCTCCCAGACCTAAGTCCCTGCCGCATCGAATAGCGAAACGCGTATCCCCTTCAACGCCAGAGATCGCAATACATTGAAAGAAAGAGAGGCCCGTGGGGGTTGGTGGTCGAAACGGAATCTCATCTTACCGGGGGAAAGCGGCCACCTCGTGTCGACGGGGAAAGCACGTGTTAGCGCGGCACGCGCACGAGTTAATAGCCTCGTTCCTCGCTTCAGGGTTGCCACAGGTTAGTTGACGTTTACGTAAATAGTCGGGGCCGACTCTGGTGTCGTTGTAAAAGAGAGAACTCGAGCGACGGCGGGGGAGGACGGTGGAGGGACAGAGAGGCTTACACATACGGCCACGAATACCCCGCCGGTTCCCTGTGTTACAAGCGGCATAGAGAGAGAGAGTCGAAGCAGCTGGGAAAGAGGGCGGAACAGAGGGGAAAGAGACGGAGGATGGAAAAGAGGCTGGTCACAAACCGTGGCGGCAGTTGGTGACAGGTTATTAGTCTGCCGTAAGTCTGCTTGCGGAGAATGAGAATAATAGCTTAGGTGTGACATTGCCCCAGTGGTAGACTCGTGCCAGGGAAGTCCTCCGTCTCCGTCCCTCATCAACGGGCACGTCCGCGTTCCACCGTTCCTCCGTTCCCTTTTGCCACCGTCTTTGTCTATCCTGGTGTTCGTACGGACGCCCCGAGAACCCCGACATCATTGTCGTAATCTAGGTCTAGGCAGCGTGGCTCGCCCTCAGCAGGTGTCATGTGCCTATTGTTCCTCAATGAAATCTCGCTCCCTCGGTCACGCCACGAAACCAGAGGCTGGCCGTGGTTAGTGGCGCGCGCGCGTGCGAGTTCCCTCACGGGACAAAACCTTCCCAGCAGCCGCGATTCGCATCGGATTCTTCTACCACCTATTTAACTGCGCGGCTGAGGCATGGCCGCACACACAGCCGCGTTACGTGCCACGAGTGAGCTCGTCCGGGAACAGGGAGGCACGTTTTCGAGCGCCGCGTTCTCGGGGAACGATGAATCGTGCCGTTTGGGGGTCAGGTGCTGTTGCGGTGCATGCAGTTGTCGGGGAAAATTGCAAGGGACTGGGTTGACGGGTTATTCTTTTGACGAGGTGAGGTATCAAGTCTTGTAGAGATGCGCGGTGATGTATGCGGAAGGAAGAGAAGGTTCGTTGGCGCCTTTGGGTGTCTTCCTTTGGTGCAATACCCTGGGGAATTCACCTCTGCAAGTGGTTTGTGTCCAACAAATTGTTCCATTCGCATAGCGTTTATATTCCACACCCATAATTTATTTCCCAAACATTATACCTTCGATAAAATATTCACCTACCTCTTAAGAGGCTAGACTAGTGTGACGGCTCCAAAAATTGATTTTTTTTGCATTTTCATACAGATTCGCATGTTAAAAACATGATCGTAGAAGGTTTTGGAATAGGTGATTTGGAATTAGCTGTAAGTATGAAATATTTATGTTTTGTACTCTAAAATAGTATTTCAAACTTTCATTGAGTTTTTTTCGAAACTAGTTTGTTTTAATTGGATGTCATAATAACTCAAAAACTAGTGAACTGATTTAATTCAAACTTGGCAGATATGTTCAGCAAACGTGTCATTCTAGCCCCTACCACGATTTTTCTGATATAGGCAATATTGCAAATTTGCGAGTTAAAAACAAGAAATTTTTATGCAAAAAAATTAATCTTTTTGTTTGGAGAGCCGCCATTTTATTATTTTACAATTTTTTTTTAAAACTCTCTAGTACAGGCTATAGTCACATACATACAGATTGAGAAAATATTTATTTTTTTTGTTTCAAACTACCACAAGAGCTTATATCATGGCAGCCATAGAAACAAAGCCTCTTCAACAAATTTACGATAACTTTAAAAATATACACTGTTTGTACTTAAAAAAAAATTGGTATACTCAGGAAATATCAGTTAATCAAACTTTATAAGTTCAAGCTGATAAGTTCAATGGTCTATCTTCAAAAAATTTTCAAAGATTGCCGTATTATACGGCCGTCACACTATCCTAGCCTCTTAAGGTCGTCATGCATTTTAGAGAAGCACAGCGATACTTAATTAATTAATTATTATTAATTTTTTCGGTTCCCTTCACCTCGCCGTGCTCGTCCAAAATGCCCGACAGGATTTAATCTCCCCACACTGCTTCTATCTAAACGTTCCCGCACGGTACTGATCCCCGTCGATGCTTAGAGCAGAAGAGAGCGTCGTTTGCAACGGGAGTGCGGGATTTACGATCGCAATCAACCGTGACGGATTGCACGTCAAAGAAAACAGGTCTAGTCGTTAGATACGTGTCTCGTGTGCTTCTTCGCCGCCCTTCCACCGTGCCGCTCCTTCTCCCGCGGAAAGAACTGGCACGCGACCAATCGTTCGTGCATTAAACAGAAGCCTTCGCCTTTCTGCTCCGCTACGTGTGCTGGTGTTCGTGTGGGCGCCTCGCGCTTCGCAAAGGGAGACCGTATAAGCTTGAACAAATCCGTGAACCAGCCCGATTCGTCGTCAATGTCGGTGACGCGCGGTCCCCAGTGTGTTGACATTGGTTAACGGCCGCCTGTCCCGTTGACATTGGCGGGTGGCTGGCGGTTTGTCGGTCGGGTTCAGGTTCACGGAAGCCATTCACGGTGCTCGCCGCGGCCGACATAAAGAAGCGCCCGGCGCCTAAGGCCGATAAACTGGGTTGCCGCGTTCAGGAAGGGATTTAGGTGAGCCACGAACAGCGCGGAGAAAGCTGCCCGGCTACGGGGCAGACGGAGTTCGTTCACTCCGCGCCTTTGTCTCCGTTTGCCGATCAAAGGAGCCAGATACCGGGGTATTTTTACCGGGGGCACGTAGCGAGGATCAGAGGTTACGATCTTCGGTGGATCGAGTGGGTATACAGTGGTTTAGGGAGCAGCTACGTTGATCTTCGGTGGGTAGGCACAGTAGCTGTGGTTTGCTTCTTGTTTGACGTTGGAGGTGGCGGGATGTGATTGTGGAGGCTTTACGGAGGGTAGGTGTCTTCGTGACCTTGTCTAATTAAATCTAAGATTATATAGAAATCAATGGTTTAGTGCGTTTTGGACTGTTTTGGGAATGAACCATAAGCGATGGAGGATATAACCAAAGATACTTCTCATGCAAAGTTTCTCTGACAACCTCTGTTTAATTTTTTACACATTTTCCACCTTATATACTTTCTGGCACGATCCAACCTACTTTGAGCCACAAGGAACACGCATACTCTCTATTTCCAACCCTCATTGCTAACCTTCTTTCGCGAGCTCATTCGTGGTCTCGTTCTGAATTGAAAATTAAATCCCCGTGGAGGGTAAGAAAGTGAAAAATCGGGGGGAATCCAGAGAGGGGGCACGTGGGTGCACACGTAGTCGATTCACAAACAGCAATTGCCCGAGCTTCGGCTCGTTAATGAAGTCCCGGGCCGTCAGTAACGATGCACGCTCAGCTAACGTTGCTCGTAATGACGGTGATGGTGGTGGTTGATGCGCGTTTGTGGTGGTCGGGGTCACATCCATAGCGGCTATTAACGCTTCACACGGCCTGGCGTAAAGAAGCGCCAGGCGCCTAGAGGCAATAAAGTAAAGCTGCCCTGCCGGAGAGGGGAGTAAAGCGGCAGGGGGTTGGCTGTGCCTATATCTCTGTGTACAGAGCCAGGGCAGGGAGCAAGGGGAGAGGAGGGCAACGTGAATTTCAGGGTCGTAGGGAGATAATGCCTCCTCTTACAGCGCTCGTGAATGGGACGGATCGTTTGGCGCTACTACGACCTTTCTCGTAGTCCTGTGGAGGGTCAATAGCCTTGTTTAAACGCGACTGCTGCGATCGCCTCTACGTCACCGGGGCGTGATCGTTTTGCCAAGGATGCTGACCGTTCCTGATATTGCCCGTGGATTCCCGATGCGTTCTATGAATGTTGGATGCACGGTGAATCCTGATTGGGTTTGATTAAGTCTCGGGATCGATGGAGGTGACTTGATGGTAGTTGCGGAATGCTCGGTTCACTGAGTATCTTTGGAACATCCATAAGCGTGGTAATTGTTTTCCTGAGGATATGTTTACTCATGTGCTAGGCGTTCTAGACCTTTCTTCTTGACAAAAAGGAACACAGCCTCTTCCTTCAGAATACCATAGAATGCTGGTTCTAAATGCCCTGTGGAATAACTCACTCAGTCACGTCTGTTCATCAGCATTGAACAGGGTTGAACTGCTGTTCAAGTCCACGCCACGCGAGCCGAAATTGAGTGTCTGTATGCGCACGATCCTCATCCACTGTGGGATGTGACGCGCGTACGCAGGGTGGCGGGGTTATCCGCTTGTTAATTCGAGGCTTCCACGGATTGCCTGAAAGGGATCCTAGGGTGGTGTATCAGCTGACTGGGTGCCGCCGCTAAGATGCACCCATTCATCCGCTCTCCTTCTTCATTCACACATTCACGTGGGTGCCCTCTCTCGTATTCGCCCATTGACGTGCCTTTATTTTCCCTCTTCCTCGTTCCCTCTCGGTCTAGCCGACGCGGGTTGCCGTTATGCAGCCCGATTATCCCTCTCGCTCCGCCTTCACCCCTCTTTCTCTTCTAACGTCCTCTTGCGGTAATGCCACCACGACCAGCGCAATCACGACCACCAAGAAACCACCACGGATATCCGCGACGCTCCTCCAGTCGCCTACCATCATCCCCCCGCCCCCTCGACGGCGCAAATACCCTCTTACCCACCTCTCGCCTCTGCCCCCTCCCGTTCACCGATCTCCACGCGCCATCCCCCTGACTCTCCGCGGTATTTTTCTCTGTCCCTCTTTCCCTCCACCTGCAAGCGTTTCCCTTTGTTCCGTCGCACAGTCTGGTCAGCAGGTAGCTCGCGAAGGAGGGAGGCAGCTGGAGGAGGAAGCATTCTCGTGGAAGGAGGATAGATACCTGAGAGGAAGACGGTAGGTGGAATTGTAACTGCTTCCGAAGGGGCGTTCAAGGGGTGAATTCGAGGTTTTTATGCGAGAACCAAATGGGGAGCTAAGTGGGGATCTTGATTTTCATTGCCACTTTCCCAAGTGACTCGTGTTTGCGCTGTTCATTGGACATTAGGAACGATTACCCCATTCCCCCATTCTGTTTTGGTGTGGAGGATTTCGTGACAGGGACTTAGAAAGGGACTAAACAGGCCTGACAGTGTTGCGTCACCCAGCTATCAGCTCGTTTCAACGAAAACAGAGAGTTTACTATGGCTGAAGAATAGAGACACTGTTCTTGGAGGACCTAACCTGAGGAGGCGACGGTGGGTTCTGATAAGAGGACTGTGATTTGCGGCGAACCACGCGGCACTCAGAACCGTCCTGAAACGAGTTTCCTTGAATTTCGCACCACGTTTTTGTTATAAATTCTGACACGCCAATAATGGGATCTCGAATCGAAGGATTTTGAATCACGCGGAAATAGGCTTTTAACCTTCGAAGGATACAAAGAGTTCACCAAAACCTTCCAAACAACACCAAGCACCACATTTCCCGTGGCAAGCCACTCAGAGAGCGCCGAATGGATTCTTTCGATTTCCCAGCGAAGTTCATGCGCGAGACGATCCCCCTCGGGGATTCGAGAAAATCTGTGGCGCGCGGTTCCCAGGCGGACGGGGTACATCGCGGGGAAAAAAGGAGAACGACTCAGGCGTAGGTATGCAAAAGCTCGAGGATAGCTTTGAAGGGTAGAGCAAACGAAGGGGTGGGATCGGTAGTGGCGCTCGAGCGGGCCTGCTGAAATATTCCAGTCGTCCTCTCCTCCGGGGCACTCCTTCGTTCACTGGGTCAAGTTCAAACCGGGCTGGTAAGACGGAAAGGGGCCGAGAGGCCTCAGCCGAAGCAAGAGCGAGAGGCGGCTCGGTAGAGGAGGAGGAGGGAAGGAGGCTAAGTCGTTCTTTCGTTAGTAACCACCGATCGATGGGTTGATCGAGATAACAGGTAGGCGAGGTCGCTATAAGGGGTTTGCGAAGTTTCGAACGCTGGTTTAAATTCCCTCCACCCTCTAACTCTCTCTCTCTCTCTCCCCTGCTCCCCCCTCCCTCCTCCTCTCTTTGCCAGCCTCCATGGGTTCCCTCTTGCTTCCTCCCTCGTTCACTCATTCATCTCGCGCGTCCTTCTCCTTCTGTCTGGCCGAGTGTCCCTCTTTAATCTTCTCCCTCTGCGTTGCCACCCCACGCGAATGTAGGTGAACTTGCCCCGTTCGAGGTAAACTACCGTCGACCGCTGTGCACACGTATCCGTGTATGCTTTATGTGCACTTCCGTGGCACGCGACACCGTGCTCGCCCTTGTGCTTCGACTCCTGTGCACGTGACTGTTGCGCGCGCGTGTGTATGCTCGTGCACCACGACACGTTCGCGCGGCTCGTTAGCGGATATACCTCGTGCTCCAGATTCGCGGGGCGCAGAGGGAGGGACGAAGAATGTCGATGGTCGAGAAAAGGACAGGGCGCGGGAACGGTGAAGGGCTTATCGCTGTGATCGAGCAGTGCTGGAATCTGCTTCCGTTAACGGGCCGGGTAGGATTAATGGACGCAGGATCTGCTTCTTCGCCCTGCATTTCTCCGTTTCTGTAGGTCCCTCAACGCACGAGGCTCTTTGGCACTCTTGGGATTGTAGAGCTTCTAAGGATATTTCCTTGGGGACGCTCGTGGGCATGCGTAGAGGGTGGATATATGGTTGGCACGATTTTTAACTTTTAGTTTTGGGGGTAAATATTGTTCGAATAAAAATTTATTTGAAGATTATTCAAATAAAAATTTAGTATAAAATTGCCCGAATCGAATAAAATCGAATAAAAATGCCCAAATCTATGGGGGTGCTCTTCTTTATGTTTCAATTCTTATGTATACCTATACTTACAATAGTATTATGAGGTCAGAATCTTTCACCCTGGTTATGGCAAGCTTAGGGAGATCCTTTGCTTCCATTTTTTTTTTCAAAATTCTAGCAACGCCTGAGTGCTACGTGTAAAAAGAAGGAGACTTACTTACATTACCCCACAAAAATTCAGTGCAATTGTAGACATTTCGGAAACACGAACCTCGTCGTTCCTCGCATCCCGACCTAGAGATATCAGAAAAGACGATCGCTGAGGAACGCACGTGCTCGGCCAAGGATGCACGTGACGTTCCCGCGGAGACGCGAGACGGAGGAAGACCGCAGGGCGGCGTGGAAAAGAGACGATTCGATCCGTCGTTCCGTTTTTCACTGGGTCAAGTTCGCCGCCAAAGAAAGAGCGGGATGGAAAGAGGGGCTAAGGGTTTGCTGGAGAAGAAGTAGGCGCGAGCGATGAAGCGTGGTGCACGGATAAAAGGAGGCTTCCCCCTGGCTTTGTGAGCGCGTGCCAGTGGCCTGTTCGCGCGCGATAGAGAGTAAAAGGAGCACGGGGAACCGTTCTTGTGTTACTAATGAGAGATCGATGTCTTACTGAGATATCGGCTCTACCTCCGCGTCACTTTTTCCTCGCGAGCCCCGTGCTCATTGACCAACCCGCGGCGTTACAGTTGAATCCTCTGCCCGGACCCCCCAGAGACGCCGGGGATCAACAGTCTTACTTTTTACCTTTTTACTCGCCGCAAGATGTCGGATCTTTCTTCTGCCGTTTCCCTTCTTGGGACAGTGGAACGAGTCATGCCCATGACACAGCCGGATACGGTTGCCTGTACTGTGTCAAGGAACCTCGCCGCGTCTCGTGGGGAACCGTTGTAGCTTTTGCTTTCGATTTCAGACTGGGAGATTGAACTTTATAGTCACATGGTTTCGAGGGAGTGCGAGCTCGTTGATAGAGATTTTGTAGGTGGAAGTGATTCACTTTCTGTCAATGGATAAATTATTTTCATTGGTGGAGGAATTTAATACAACATCCACTTAAGACAGAGGAGGCAATGGAGAAACCAGGCCACCATTAATTATCGCAACTCAGAATCCCCGGATCACTAGGATCAGCGCAAGGGTTAAGATAAGCGATCCCAATCATACTTTCCACATCGCCGTCACTTTCTTCGACACTTGCGTGAGGATCTCTCACCAAGGACCCGCTTTCCAACTTTTTCCCCAAAGAGCGACTTTTTTCCCTCCCCGGTTCCACCTGATCCGTCGAAGTTGTTCCGAGGCACGTGTGCAATCCCTCGTGTGACGGACGTGGATGGAATACGCGCGGATGCTGGGTGTGCAAACTCGCAAACTGTCGCGTGCATGTGTTCGTCGGGCGGGAGGGGAGGTGAAAAAAGGCAGAGAAAACGCGACGGTAAGAGAGAGGAAAGGGAGAAAAAAGAGCCCGGGTAAACGAGTGTGCGAGAGAGGGAAGTAGGATGAGAGGGAGAGTAAAAGCAGTCGGTTGTACGTATGTGTGTATATGTGTGCACGAGGCACGCGATCGTCGAAACTTTTGCTGTCCCGCGAATCGAGAGGTATGCAACAGCTGTTATCGTGTTACGGGTTCGCACGAGCGGCCCGTAACTTCATATCATCGTGGTGGTTGTAGGAGCCCACTCCGTGGAGTGGGTCAAGTTCACTACGCTTATGATAACATTTCTGCTCCGTTCCAGTTCCGTTCCGCGTCTAACTGCGCCTCCAGCCCCCGCCTCCCGTTCGCCCCATCCTCCAGCCGCCTCTTCCTCCTCAACCTCAGCCTCCGCTCGCGCCGTTCCAGCGGATGCCCTAGCTCCGGCACCTCCCTTTCCGTCTCTTTCCGTCTCTTTCTTTGTCTACCGCAACCCCTTCGCCCTCCCGCCGTGCCCTCGGAGACCCGTCTGGCTTATCCTTTTCCCTCGCATTTGTAAACATCTCGGATCCGTCCGGATGAAGGAGCTCACGGTGCATCCCCCGCGGCATGTGCGAGGAGGACGCTCCGATCCCCTCGCTAGAGGTTGCGTGTTACTCGGGTGGGTAGGAATTTCGAGCTCAAGGGCGGAGGGGGGTTTTGGCGGAGCGAGGAGAAGATCGTCGACGTTCGGTGAGTGCGAGGGATGGCTGAGTTTGGATAGAGATTCTGGGATGCGATACTGTTTTGATCGGCTTCCTGTAATGCTCGGAGAATGGAAGTACCGATTTGAGGAGGCTGCAGCGCATATGTATACTTCAGTTCGTGGATGTTTATAGGTTTTTGTGGGAAGCTCAATAAACGATTTAGGTGGACGTTCTGCTAGCTTTTAGTCCTCACTTGACCCTTAGTACCGAGTGCTCATCATCCATTCTATACATTATTATTCAAAGGAGCGTTTACTATTAATCGGTACGCAAGATAAACCTACTAAAGCTAGAGCACATTCCTCGGAAACCTAATCTACTTACTTGATCGGAACCCTCGCATTCCTCGTGCAATTCAACCGATGGACGTAAGCGTTACGCAATGGCCAAGGTCCCCTCGCGCTCTCCCCTCAGAAAAGCGTATCTTTTTGCAGCGTATCGCCGTGGGTCGCTGATAAATGAGTCACGGTGACGCGAACCCATTACCTTCCTCAACTCGCCGAGCAGGGGCGGGGGGCCCTCTTACTCGAATGGTTTCTTGCGTAGCGAGGCACCGGTAAGAGGCGCGCGCGCGTGCACGCATCCCACCGAAACTCGGTGTTTAGCGAGTACACCGAGGGGGGAGAAGCGAGCGATTACGCGATCGTTGAGTGATTTACGAGCTCGCCGACTCACGAGTCCCTTAACCTGTATGTTTGCAGACCGCATTCCTGGGACGGCTCGTAATGCCGCTGGAGCACGTGCCGCCGCGTCTCGTGCTGCTCGATTTGGCCGTTGAACGGGCACGGGTCGAAGAGGATGGGACGTTTCGCCGGGTGAGTGTGCATTTCATGTATAAACGGAGCCAGCCGCTCGTCTTGCTTTACCACCGCCGCGCAGTCTCCTGGCCCCGGTTTATGGAGTCCTGTCGCCGAGGCGAACGGGCCAACGTGAGCGACAGCGGGAGGATCCTCGCGATGGCACGTACGGTTTACGACGGGGGTGGATACGGTGCTTGGTTCTGCGGGAGAGTAGAGTGGTGGTGGTGAGGGAGATGAGTTTGGGTGTTGCAACGGGGTCGAATACTGTGTCATGGGGTTCGTGATTATATACTTGGTAGGTCACTGTACGCCGGATTTAGGGTCCATTTTGAGATACACCCGCGGCTGGCTACTGCGATAGTGATATAGGTATTAAAGTTCTCCTTCTCTTTCTTAAGAAACCTGTAGTGTTAAGGTGTAAATCGACGAGGAGATAACAATATCGTGTCAGTATCATTTATTTCATTGTTTTATTATTTTTTAATTATTGTGTCATTAGTTTCATGGAATTAGACTCTCACGAGACAAGTTTCGTGATGGTGCAAATCCAGGGGGAGATAACAATATCGTGTCAATATAAATTATTTCATTACTTTGGTATTTTTTAACTATTTTGTCATTATTTTCATGGAATTAGACTCTCACGAGACAAGCTTCATGATATATTTTCCATTATTTACATTCAGTTGTTGCTGAGATTTTTGTCTCATGATAGAAAAGTCTCCTCACCTTAAGATTGCTTCGTTCGCTTCGACTTGTTTTACTGAAACGCTTCTCGGCCAAATCTTTTTCCATTTGGCCCAAAAATAAGGTGGACATTCCCAATCGTTCCCAATTGTTGCCATATTTTTCACTGACTTATCGACTCACCCTCTTAACGCATCCTCCAGAGTGACCACAGACAAGGTAAACACCCTTTCCACCTGATTTCTCTATAAAAGCTTCGCCCGCGTCAGGTCGTTGCGCCCAGCTATAGTAAAGCTCGCATAATCGATGCCGGTGGTCGTATTTCGTCAGTCCCGATATCAATCGCGGCCTTGGCGGTCGTTTATGTACACTGCCTTACACACCAGCCGCATTTCCGCCCTCCCCCTTTCTCCGTTTCCCTCGACATCCTCTCCCTTTCTGTCGTGCAACAAGTGTGACGGCTCGTAGCGGTGGGTAGGCGAATGAACCAACAAAAAAAAGAGGGCAGAGAGAGAGAGAGAGAGAGAGAGGGAGAAGAAAGAGCGGTTAGAGGGCGAGCAGAGGGTAGGGCAGGGTGGGAAGGTGCATCAGCGGGGGCCAAGCAGGACAGAGCGCTCGAGCGAATGGAAGACGGAAAATGGGTCGACTTTTGTGTACCGACGAGCTTTGCGAATACGTCAACGCCAGGGCACACCTGCAGTTCGACGGTTTTCGCCCCTATTTTCTAGTAAATGTGTCGCGGCTTCAGTGTGCGCGCCAAATCGGCTCTCGCCTCTCACATCCTCGCCCCGTGTCCTTGAGAATTCCATACAGAATGTCACCCAAGTACCTATCGCGATAGTAGGGGATGGGATTATTGTTTAAAAGATGAATGGAGCTCGTAGAATTTTGAGAGAAGGAGCCTTCGTCGAGGGGTCGACTTTCGAGCTGAAAACTAAATTAATCCGTACGGTTTAGATATCTCTGGTTTACGAGATTGATCAGGAATTATGTTACCATCGTTTTACATATTATCTAGGCCAGACGAAAAGCCGATTAAGGAAGGAAATAACGTAGCTATGCAACTGGGCGACACTTTCGTTATCGTGGAGCGATGAACCGGCCATTAATGGAGCAAAGTGAAAGGGAAGCTGCCGAGCAGGCGGTGTTTATTAATCGATCGAGCGTATGCAAATGTAATCAAACAATCGTAATAGGTATTTCGCTCATGAAATATTTATGCCGTTCGACGCGCACCTGTCGCGAGCGTTGTAATTAAGTTGTCGGAGGCCTGCTTGCCGCTCGTCCATGGTTTCTTTCATTTTCCACTGGGAAACTGGTCGCCGTTTTCTCAGAACGAAAGCAATACCTCCTTTCGCGGCCGATTTACGATCGATGTCGTCGCTCCTGGAATTTCATTAATCTCCACCCTCGGCTGGGTGCAGTCGAGTTTTTCATGAATACACCTCGCGTAGGTCATCGATCGCATTTCGAGTGCACCGTCACTTAATACCGAGAATTACAAGTGATAGAGCATAAAGGCGACAGGTAGCCAAGCTTCTTCCTAAACCCAGCCACACAATTCACGCAAGGTGCGTCTAAATCCTAGACCTAGTGGTCCCCAAACAAAATATCCTAAGAATCCTATATACCCCATCTTGCAACCTAGCAATCACCCCAATAATCTCCCCACCACCCGCACCCAATCCTAAACCATAATCACCACCCAGCACCTCGCACAAAATCCTGTAACCGCCCCCAGTCTTCCAAAGACTCCATCAGTGGGCCTGACAAAAACACATCTCCCTTCAAAACCATAATAGCCCTCCATAAACACTACCCAATATACATCCATACATACATCATGTACCACGATGCTGGAGTAAAAGGAAGAAGAAGGGTAGCGAATAAAAATCTGGCGATTTCGCTGAGGACGGGCAGAGAACGCGAGGTACAACTCCGCGGAACGAACGCGTAATGACTTAATTATGTCCTGCCGTGGACCGCGAGGTGTTAAGCACGCCTTGGACGACAGGGGGGCGTGTTAAACGTGGCGAGGGAGGGACGGGGGATACCCAGGAGGACGGGAAGAAGGGGGAAGGTCGGCGGAGGGTCTGAATGGTTTTAATGGGATTTATGAATGGATAACGAAGCTTGGCCAGCTTTTTCGCGGCGTGTACGTGTGTAAACGGCGCGCTCGTGCTGCGCTCGCGGGGCACCCCGTGTAACGGGCGCCCGTGCACGGGGGAGCACGCGTATACAGAGGCGAAGCAGGAACGAGGAAAACATTATTATACCCGGGACCGTGAATTATAGCTGGCTCGTTCAGCGTTTCAATTTCAAGCCGGGCTCTCTTTCTCCCGCCCCAGCTTCGCCTCTCTCCGTTGGTCCTGCTGCAGCCACGCATCAATTAAAGGGGAAGAAGCGCCCACGGTTTACTGGCCACCGTGTTCGTGATCCTTTTTCTCTCTGCTCTTCCTCCCTCTACCTCTGCTCTCTCCCTCACTGTTCTGCCATTCTGCGCGCTCCCCTTTGCCAAGTTTCGTTGCGCCTTAATGCACGGCGATTTTAAGCGATTTACGTTCTGTTTACATAAACGGCCGTAATTACGTGCAATTTGTCACGAGAATGCGCTGTATCAGTTTCACGTTGCGCCCGTATATCGCGGCCGTCGTACGTGCACGCGGACCCCGACGGCGCGTTTCGCGGAAATATTAACATTAAAGTGCATGGGAATTCCCCGGTGAATGTAGCTTTAAAAATGCCAGAAGATGACATTTTTTGAGAAGATTGCGACAGGTGTTTGTAGTTGAGGACGCAAGGTTGTTCGTAGTTGTGTGCCATGTAGCCGCCATTGCTTCTTTGATTCGAAGGTAGTCCTAGACGAGTGCGTTTCACTGTCGGGTCTCATGATCGAACGTGGACGAACGTCTTCATAGCGTGGAAGGGACGAGCCGTTTAATCTGTCACCTTGCTACACGGGTAGCTCGTCTAAGCTCCTTCAGCAAGAAGCGTGTTCGCGTGCCAACAAGCCGAGCAAATGATCGCAAAAAGGGCGTAACCTTATAGAATCCACGTCCTGTCCAGTTCGGGAATGCGACGGGTGGACGAGTGCAACGGGTGTCGTTTAAGTACTCGGCGATTCTGCTGGAGCCTCTGTGATGGATTAATTTGCAGAGGTGTGGGTTAGATAACGAGTTCGAAAGAGAGTTCCTCGATTTAACGACGTCCCATTCAATTTCTCAATCAGTTCTACGAGGTCCGTGATAATTACACGTGTTAAGATTAAAATTATAGCGCAGTGTAATCAATGTTGAAGGATAATTGTTCATCGTGAAAATCCTTCTATTTAGTATGTACTTGACGGAAGAAAAATTAGACAATTTATTTATACTACCAAATATTTATTTATACTGCCCAAATTTTCGAATTATTTTATACAGACGTTTAGTATCGATTTTTAATTGTATTGAAATTATTCTGCAACGTCCACTTATTTCCTTATAAAGTAACCTACGGTTTCCCTATTGTTAGCACTGCACCCTATATAGGGAAAACAATTTGTAGCCTGTCGTGCAAAGAGAGAGAGAGAGAGAAAAAAAACAGTGGCGGGATTGGCGACCTGCAGCAGCAATTGAGTCATTTACCATATTTACCGTGGCACGTGCCGCTCCTACTATCTCGATCCGGATCGATCGATCGTAAACCGGATTAATCGGTGTACCTACCAATGGGACGCGGGGAAACAATTGCGCGAGACTGACGGACGATTGAACGGGATTCTTAATTGACTGTTGGGACATGCTGCGACGAGATAATATCAGTCGCTGTTACAAAAGGACTGGGCTTTCGCGAACCTTGACACTTGGATCTTCAACCATAAGCTTCGTCGCTTTTACTCTCTTAAGCGCCATCGGCTGATCGCGTTTCTGGCTACCTTGCTGACTAATGGAGTATGTAATTCGAAGGTGATGATTTATTAATCTGAAAGATTTACGATATCTTGGTAGGAAATTATCGGCAATTAAAGGTTCAATAAACTTTGCGTACCATAGAATAATTAATTAAGAATTACTTTATTTTTTAAGAAAGAAGAATTATTTTTCAAGTTTAACATTTCAGAGCGCAATGGAATCTTTTCACTGAGTGATGCTTTAAGCTTTATCTGTTTATAGGGTAGAGACACCAGTAGTCGACCATGTATCAGTAGTCGACCACTTTCAGAAAAACATGAAAAATAAGGTTTTTAGAACTCACGATCTTTTGAACACAGTGCAGTTCTCTAACCGCACTCTAACTGCGCTCTGTTCAAAAGATCGTCACTTCTAAAAACCTTATTTTTAAATACATGAAAAACATGAAAAATAAGATTTTTAGAAGTGACGATCTTTTGAACAGAGTGCAGTTAGAGTGCAGTTAGAGAACTGCACTTTGTTCAAAAGATTGTCACTTCTAAAAACCTTATTTTTCATGTTTTTCTGAGAGTGGTCGACTACTGATACATGGTCGACTACTGGTGTCTTCACCCTATCAAAATCGAATCGAGGTTGACAGAGAGTTGAAGACAGTGGCGCCCTCAGGATTTAATCTTGGGGGAACAGAGTTGAAGGGTTAAAAATATATGTAATGCAAAGTCAGTAAGATTCATTAGGTGATTATAGAAATTTATTTAAAGAATAAAATCTAGGTTTCTTTTCTTTTTACAAAGCCTTTTGTTTTGGGGGTGCAAAGATATTGCAGCATTTTACTGTATAATAAAAGTGTTGATTATTTTAAACGCATCGCAGCGTTGTGATTATTTTGAAAAACATACAGAAAGTACAGACTCGGCTACAAGCGAGTTTGAAACTACCTGCACGCATTAACGTCTCGTCAATCCCCAGATAAATCGATCCCAGCATCCATTAGTGACCTCGATAAAACGGTCATCGATTGTCGTAACAGTCCGCAGAAGTAATAGCCCGCAACAGGTGAGGCGTCCCGTAATCGCGCGGGAGGACGTTCGCGTCTACTTCAGTTTGCAAAAAGGAACGGTTGAACGACTCTGGTGACGTGTTCAGCCGCATTCTATAAACTACTGAAACCAGACTAAGGGAGATGAGGTAGCTACACAGAAAGTACAGAGCACATAGCTTGCAGCAGCGTTTCCCAAACTTTTCCTACGATGGAGACACTTCACAAATCCTGAAATTTTAATGGAACACCTTGGTTATTTCGTAGGATAGGTATGTTTAAATAAAATAAATGAATAAATCAAAGTGTTAAGAAAAAACAAACATTTATTCTCAAATGGTAATTATTTCAAACAAAACAGATAAAAATAGTAAAATAAGCTAGCGTATATATATTATAAAATTACGTTCTTAATGGTAATAGTGGCTTCAGTGTCGAAAATCCGCAAAGAAAGAAGTGTCTGATTTTTTTCAAACATGTTTAAGCTTATAGTTGCATTTAAAACCCCTTGCAGGCTCATATCAATTTTGATAATTTTTCACGGGACACTTAAGTACTCACTTTAACGAAACAGCAATGTTCCGCGGAACATAGTTTAGGAAACGGTGTCTTGCAGACTAAGAAACTAAATATCCTAAAAACGATTAATCGCAGACCTGTCATTACCAAGTCCTGTTAACCAATCAGGCCTTCCCCTATGATTCCAAAACAATCTTTCTAAAAACAACATACGAAGAAAGTCAAAACTCCCATGAATTCACACTTTGAAACGAAGCGCCGAGCCCAGCAACGATGAACTTGTTCGAAAGTGACCATCAGACGAACCTAATCAGACAATCACTCGAGCGATCCAGATCTGCTAAGCGGTCGATCGATTCCTTTTACCGCTTGGAAACGAGCGCGGTCGTTACGAATCTGCCGTACGATCATTCTGGATAAACATCGTGAGAGCCATGCACGTGATCCCGACCGAGTCAGCGTCGTCGTCGACAGAACGAAATGAAAAGTCGCGGTGCGATCCCCTGCCGCAGGGACTCGGTCGATCACGTTCCACCGTGGCACGTGACGAGCGCCACGTGACCTCGATCGATCCAACCGATCGATGAGCGCGCGACGCCGACGGAACGAACGATCACCGTCGACGAGAGCGATCGCGAGGGATCGCGCGGTGCGAACGCGAGCCCGCGTTCTCTGGATACGAAATAAAAAGAAGAAGAAGAAGAAAGGAACGAAAAAAAACGGAAACTGAACCTCCTGGCGGCTGTCACGCGGCTCGTTTACCATATTTAACGCGTCACGCGCCTCTCCTCCCGAACGATCTCGTCGGAGGATCGAGCCGCCGCGATCTCTCGATCAATCAACGGGTGAAACAAACAGGGACAGTGGGGCGGCTGATTTTTTTCTCTCTCGTCACTCTCCTTCCCCCGTTGCCACTCGTTCGAGAGAGACGAGCGGAAGATTGCTTGCATTCGCTTGATTGATTCCCGGGTTTTTTTACCTTTTTTTCCCCTTTTTTTCGTCGCTGGTAAAAGCTTGTAGAGCTCCCGCGTATGAACACGCTCGGACGTTTCGACGAACCGTGTTCGAAATGAATTTGTTTTCTTTGCTCGGGCCCGCGTTCGCGTGATCCCGTCAGTTTAAATATCGCTACCGGCGCGTGATTTCGTTTGTTGTCGCTCTCAGCGGCAGGTTCGACTAATTCGAACCTTGTCACTTATTTTCTTGAAACACACCCAGAGAATTGGTTTTTATTAGAGCGATATCCTCTTCTACTTTACATAATTGTAACTCGCTAATTCGTTCGTTAACGCATCCACTGGCGTCGGCGTGTTTTCACGCCGAGGGATTTGAATCCTGCGATCCATGGCGGCAAGCACGAATCCCGAGACGAACTTTCAATTCACCCGCGATCACCAACCAAGCGTCCGCCTTTGAATCAATTTAATTTACCGCGAACACTCGGTCGAAGCGCGCGGGTCTTTCTTTCGTCGCCGCAACTCACAATTTCAGCGCGATCGGGTTGTCTGCCTTCTTCTCCCGCCTCTCGTTCAATTCGTCGAGATCGCACCGGCCGATAGAAGGGGCAGTGGAACCGAGAGGGCTACGCTTTTATCCTCCGTCCTCGTTCGCGGGCAGCGGAACCGACGCGCGTCGGGGCGATCGTTATTGTCGAACGGTGTGCATGTACTTTAGCCACGATTGGGTTCATTCACTCGTTCGACCGTTCCATTCCCTCTCCCCTCGTTGTTCATTGACTAAGGTGCACGATAAAGCACGTGTCTAGCTCACTTCTGGCACAGTCTACGCGACCTTGCCGCGGCCGCATACTTTTACGTGTGTGGAGTGCGCATTGTGCGAGCAAATGCCGCCTCTGTGGCTCGTGCCGATGTACAGGGTGCTCGTGAAAGGTGCTCTTTACCGACACCGCTGACGAAGGGATCCCATGTGCGCACTCGTCAAGTGTCCGCCCACATGTCTAACTGCGGCAGAGCGGTATAAAGAGCAAGTATCGATTCGATGTACTTGATTAATTTTTCCTTTGGTTTGGTTCCTTTCTATTATTTGCTTGGATATTTTCGATATTCTGGGATAGGTGTACTTGGTAATGCTGTGTGGGTTTATTTATTGCAAGTTTTCTTGGGCATTGTTCGAATAAAAAATTATTCGTTATTCTCGAATAACTCCGTTTTATTCGAAATCTTTAATCGAAGATTATTCGAATAAAAATAATGCACAACTCTGCCACATGACAGTCGGTGTATTAACCCTCAATTACTTACGCGACGAATATGAGGACTGAAATATCCCTCTTTCTACTCGATATTTATAAATATTACAAAAGTTGTATCACGTTCGAAATGAAACCCTTTCTGCTCGGGGGTTTCCATGTGGAATGATTAATTTACAATTGGTTAACGTTTACCTAAAACTCATACTATTAACCTAAAGATTTCATATAGCATCGCATCTCACAGTTTTCTCACTTGCCAGAAAAAGTGAAGAGCAGAAATGATTGAAAATTTGAAATATAATAAAATTACATGAAAGTAATTATATAAATAGTGCCTCTATTTCAAATTGACGCCACGTTACCACTAGTGATACCTATACTAAGAACGTAAAAACCGGCGTCACCTGTCGATGTGTTAACACTATGTACAGAGGGCCAGAGCCCGGTTTCGCGTGCCACGAGATTGTTATGTACAACATCCTCGGAACACGTGTTCGTGTGCACGCGCATAAATACGTGTATAGACACAGGTGCGCGCGCGACGGCCCGTGTATCTGATTGCCATGGAGGCTGCGAAGCCACGAATATCCCCTGTCTGCTCCTGCACCCCTCGATCTACATAGAATAGCGACCAACGCTCGCCCGTTTCTTTCCACGGTTTTTCCACGGTCGTCCCTTTTCGATCGGAGCGGTGGGCGGGCGGACGGAAAACCTAACCACAGACGATAACGCGGTCACGTCGAAGGGCCACCGTTGCGTAGTCCCATTCACTCGTTACTCGTCGCTGACACGTTGCCCGCGGTCAGAGCTGCAATCATTTTTTGGAGACAGATCTCCATCGAGTTTCCGAGTTGCGGTTCCCTCGATGACACGAATCGTTTCCCGGATTACATGCACCGAGCTCGTGTGCTTTCGCGCTCCACGCTGCACTGTTCAATTTTTGCTTCGCCGATCAGAGCGATCACTTGCCGATTAATGGATTCAAGGTATAAAAATAACGAAGACGCTAGCTGGCCAGTGGTTTTGTCCCAGAGCTCCAGCTACTTTGGTGTTTTTCTTTGTGTATATTCAGCTGCGAACGAAATAAGGAAATCAGGTGGGATCGTAGAAAGTGTAGAAAATATTCCAGTAAATTGTAATTCCTTTTCAAAAGTAACAAAGTGGAGGGTTCAAAGAAGCTTCTAAAAAATAATATATCATCCCTTAGTGTCAAGGGACATTCCCCAAGTGTGCCCTTTAAATTAACCCTTCGTGGTCACACCTTCTTATAATCACACATTGGTCACACGGGGTTCACTGTACCCCAGTGTCATGTTTTGAGTTACCATTTCCGTATTTTTGAATCTTTTAACCATTTAGTGATAATTGTACATTCGTAATACTTATACAGTCATGGTCTAATAGTCTTTTTCTAGAAACATAAATTTTGATATGATAAAATTTGTAGTTGAAAATGAGCGATTTTCCATGGTTGTGGGAAAAACCGATTTTTTTTAAAATTTTTTTTATTATTTTTTTGCGATAAATCCCCTTTGGAAGACGTAAAGGTGCGACATTTCAAATCGAAAATTGCTCTTGGGGTACAATACACCCCGTGTGACCACGAAGGGTTAATAAAGTCATACACAAGCAAGAAGATAGATATCTCTGGTATCGTAGAGTTCATCAACACGCGTGACCCAGATACGAAAGAAATCATCACTGGATGCTCAAACAACGTACCTTCAACCCTCCTCCCACCTTCTTCCTCCTTTTCCTCTCCACAGTTCTCTCCCGAAGGTTTGCGCCTCTCCGCCGCGCGTAGGTAAACCATCAGTCCGTCCTTTTCCCAGAAGTCCCGCGTCTTCGTCTGTCCTCCGTGCTGTTCACACTTCTTTTTCCTCCCGGCCCATTGAGCGCCGATGAAAAAGGATACCGCCACGTCGCGAGCTTGGCTCACCCCTTTTTTTCTTCCCCCGCGCGTACAGCCGCGCCTGTCTTTTCTGCAAGGACGCGCGGCGTCGCCCGACCGCTTCGCCTGTCCCTTTCACGCGCGTCTACGGGACCGACCCTCCTTTCTTCTGGTGGCTAGTTGTTCACACCTCTTTTTGCCTACGGCCCCTCGGGCTACGATAAAAAACACGTTTACGCGACTCGAGCCTCGGGGCACGGTCTTTCTTCTTCGCCGCGCCTAACGCTCCCCTTGTTTTCCTTCCACACATCTAAGATTTCGTCGGCGTATTTTTTTCACGCGTCTAGGATTTCGTCCCCTCTTGTTTCCGCGACTAGCTGTTCGCACCCTTTTCTCCCCTTTGACCCTCGGGCGCCGGTAAAAGAAGGGATCGTAGTTAGCCTCACCCTTTTAACTTGACCGCGACAACTCAAGGCGTGAGTCTTAGGTGTTGTGCTCCATCGTCGAAGGTAGAAAAACATTTAAATTTTAATCTAAAGTTATGTTAAGGGGATCAACAGAGTTAATGATTTTCCCTGATTAGTTGTTGGGTATCTGCGATCAGAGCGTGGAAAATTTTTACTGCTTCACTGCTCCAAATTGTTATTTATTATTTGAATTTTCTTTCATTTTATAAGACCAGATGAATGAAATGTTTTTGATCAATACCAATTCTCAATTTCTCATCATTGAAAAAATATTATATCGTAGGACCGCGCACTGCGCAGCCCGGTGATAAGGAGGCATAGTACCTTCTTTGCCCGAAAATTAAGCATTCTTTATGAATTTTTTGTCTGTATGAAAATGAAAAGCTACGAAGCTGGGATTTATTGCAAATGAAAGATCACTGTTTGAGAGTATTAAAACAATTTTCATTTAAAAAAGGCAGCTGAAACGGAGCAGAAGCGGAACTGGAGCAAGTATTTTGATGTCCAAGCGGAGCTGGAGTGGAATAAATAAAAAATTGGTCTGCTCCAATCCCCTGACTGCGATGTCAAAGCTTTATACTTAGAGGCTTCATTGCTATTTTTTCGTTGTATAAGTGGAATTTATTTCTCTCGATTAAACTATTATTAAAAATGATAATGGAACATGCGATAACAAAATGCTGTAGGCTGGCAATTTTTATTTACACTAAGTAGTCTTAATACAATACGTAAACATAATTTCAAATTTACATATCGATGACTTAATTTTTCAACAACTGCAGCTTGTTAGTTGTCCTTTACACATCCGCTGTATTAAAATAAATAATTATTCGCGTCAGAGACCGAGGTATTAATTCCAAGCTGCTTGGGTCGCGAATCTCCCGCCGTACATTTCACGTACCGAACACCGGGGCGTTCGGCGCGACGAGGTATGTACACAAAAACTGCCCGGCCTACCTCGGGCCAAATACAATCCAAACAGTACCAGGAATTTGTTTGTTGTCATCGGACGCGGCCTCTTGGGAGTGAAATTAAGGCAAACGTCCCGGGTGTCTAGGACACGGATCAGTCGCGCTTCACTTTCGGCCTCGATAACATCGTTTCCGCGCGGTCCGATAAATAGTGTCTCCGGACATCCGATTCGAACCAGCGCGACGCGATCGGACGTCGCTGACCGTGACGGGGGGGTAACAAGTAGGGTTGCCACGTTTCTTTCGCGCTTTATCTTGGTAATTTGATGTTACAGTTCTGGAAATATTTATCGCATCATCCACAAGTCAATCTTTATAATTCCATGATTGATAAAGTAGTTGGTATACAATTTATTTTAACCAAGATTTCGGCTACTGTATACCTACTCAATAATCATACGAAAATATTCGCTGAGTATTCGAGTGATGCAATAAATATTTGCAATACTGTATTAGTTAGTACTGTAATACTGTATTAGTTAGTACTGTAATACTGTATTAGTTAGTACTGTAATACTGTATTAGTTAGTACTGTAATACTGTATTAGTTAGTAATACTGCCTCGATATTTACATTTGCTTTTATCTTCGGTCTGTTCGCTATTCATTCAAGTTGGATGGATGTATTAAGAGTCACTTGTGTAAATGTAGGCTACAGTCTAGTGATTGTAGCGGTATCCTATCAAAGGTAGAATCTGTGGCAACCCTAATGAAAAGTGACGTGTTTGTGGCGTTCGTGTGCGATTTGTTTGATCAACGCCAGCCTGTGGATCCGCGTCTCTGGAGTGGATAGACGTTCTTCCAGCACCTTTGGATGGGGGTTCCGTCGGGCACTGGATTTAAAGACGTTGTCTCAGGAGCAACGTCCACTTCCGGTATGTCATTTTCAGATATTACACTCTTCACGTGAAATTGAGAGTTCCGTTTCTGTTAAGGGGTAATGCCACGATTGTAAGCCAAAAGTAATGGGATGATTTTGGAGGTGATTTTAAAGAAATTCAAGAATTTTATTAGAATGAAAAAGAATGTTTTCTGGCTTTTTTTGTTTTCGATACTTTTGTCCGCTGTCTTCCTAATTTTGAAGATAAATCATTAAATATAATTCGGGCGATAACAACAGTCATACTAATCAAGAATCCGTTTGGATTTTTGCTTCTGATCAGTCTAACAGTTGCAATCACCTCCACCATCGAGGCATCACTTTTTAAACATGTCATCAAGACCGCTTTTAAAAGCATTTTAAAAACATTAATTTTATTACATGTGTATTTTCTACTTACTGTAGAAATATAGATATAAATAGAAAAATGTTTTATACCATTACTATATTTCTTTTCTTCGCAATAAATTCGCGAAAATCGCTTCATTTATCGGCGTGAAAACCGTGATGACCCTTAAAGAAAAGCTGAATGATTTAGATATACCTGTCGCGATAAGAGCTACTTGAAGCATGTAGTCGTAAGTTATGTCCTTCTAGAATTCACTGGTTTCCTTTGTTCGGCTATTTAGAACGTACTGATCACTGTGTGCATTTTTCGTTACGACTGATTTACCAGTGAGAAGTAGATGTTCTATGTGATGTTCAATTAGCACAAGCAGCCTCCACACATATCTTTCACAGATCAAAGCTTACACCCAGACCCTTTAAATTACCTGGTGGACCATCGCGAACGCTCACATTTTAGATCCATTCACCATCCTTTAGTAGAATTATTCAGATTTCAAATTGAGGGGAACAAATATCCCCACATATCATTTTCTCTTTTAACTGGCAGTCTTTCTAGTCAATCTAAACAAACTTCAACTCCATACATATTGGTCCTTTCCCGTCTCCTTGTATCTGCCTTTAAACTTTAAGCCACATTCCCACATGTGTAACGTGCGTTCACTGAACACATACAAAATCATTTTTGTGGAATATCTCGCGAACTATTAGAGATAGGGGAATAGTGTCAATGGACGAATTTTGTGTCTTTGAATGCGAAATATGACTGACTCATCAGATTTTCAAAAAGTCAAGATATTCCACAAAAATGATTTTTCAACCCTAACTTTGAACGCAGTTTTCACCCCCCAAATATGAAAACGGGGAAAAATAAAAAAACACGTATTTCTTATATTTCGATCTTCTATAACATATTCAAAAATCAAAATGATCGGAGGCGGACACCTAAAATACTCTCCTTGTAAGTTAAGAACAAATACGTAAATTATGTAAAAAATCTACAATACTAAAAACCTTTAGATTTATAAAACCCCTTCAACGCTACAATCGCGTCGTCTGTTATCCTATCGCGTTTACGTCGCCCTTGAAAACCTAACGTTCTCAAGCACCTTGACTTCCAATCTTGCAGCACGCGCTCGCACACGTGGGAGCGCGGCTTAACGCGTGGCTCGATGGCTCGTTCTCGCGGCTGCAGGATCTCGACGACTTGGTATCGCGTTACACGGGAAACCGGGGCTGGTGAAATAGGTAGTCGATAGACCAGCGCCTTGATACAGGTGCACAGGACACGTGTATCCTCGCGGCGCGACAAGATCGTCGGATTCCTGGCGAGAAAGCGAAACGCGGCGACAATACGCCTCGCTGGTTGAATCAAACGAGCCACGCTTTACATCTGTCCCGATACCTTTATCAGGATAGACTCGCGTCCACTCCTTTCGCTTTTGTGGCTGTTTTTGGTGCGGGGAACTTACACGTGGGCGATCGAAACCGGCGAGTAATTCCGAGTCAGATGCTCCGAATCGTGGGACATTTTTATTCTTGAGAAGGTCGAAGATGTGGGTCAAAAAAATTTAAAATAAATTGTTTCGTTAGAAGGAATTATATTTTACAATTTTTGTCCCATAGTTTGAGGTATTATTATTATTTATTCCATGGGTAAAGACTGTTTACTTTATAATATACAATTAATAAAGTTTACAACCGTCTTCGGTTGTCCAAATGATCGGAGCTTCACTGTACTCCTTTCATTTCTAATCTTCAACGACTTCTTCGAAATCGTTCGCAGAGGCGAGTCACTAGATTATACCCAGGTCCGCACCTCGTGACAATCGTTGGTGGTTGGGTAATGGTTTCTTACAATTAGACGCACTCGGTGACACGGAGTTACGCAAGCTTTTTGAAAAAGCTCTCATGCCTGCCAGCGCGGGTTTACAGCCCATGAAACTTGTTATGTAAGATCCAGAATCACCAGTTACTTTCTCGACCACCGCCATTCACCTGGCACCGTAGACAGTGCAAGCACACGCTGCACTCGATGCACACGATGCACGCTACTCTACGAGACGAATATTAACGCGTACACTTGAATCTTTGAAAAAAAAATGGTAACTTCGTATTACAAAATACAGAAGTATTGGTTTGACTTAACATTGAAAAGAGAGCACTAATGGAGAAACAATAAGTAGTAGTTATTGAGTTGATAAGTTTTTATTTCTATTTTTGACAGAAAAATATTCTATAATAAAAATATTAATATTTCTATTTTTATTATTTATATTAATATTAATATCTCTATTTTTATTATTTATATTAATATTAATGTTTCTATTTTTATTTATTTGCAATAAATCGTTCATTTGTTATCGGATTTACATCAAACGTGCACCAAACAATGCAGACTTTTTTTGCGTATATTACACGTCGTAACTCAAGAACTGTAAAAAATGAAGCTGCACCTCTCTTGCTGCAAGGTCCTCAATTACACTGGACATATTAAAATATAAAGTGGGAATGAAGATGGTTGTACTCCCAAAAATTATATGAAACAAAATTTATCCAAACGAGCTCTCGCGTTCGTGAATCATATTTTTCATTCAGCCTCTGCGAAGGCAATGCCTATTTTCAAAATACATCATTTACTTTCGAGCATTGTAATAATTATAAACATATTGATTGGACGTAGCATAATTAACAGCGGCTGGGATACATGGTGCTATGCTTTCAATGGGGTATAATATTCAATAGAAGGTGGAATAACGTAGAAATGATTTTTATCAATATTTGTTTACACGCATCGTTCGATATGCGTGATCATAGCGTATAGCTGAGATATTTCAAAATAGTATTGGACGTAGTAGCGGTTTGATTCGCGAGGAAAGTAACTTTCGTTCGGTCGAAGGCTGGACATGGTTTTAAATTCCAATTAGATTAGTCTAATTGTGAAGTAAAGGGGAAATAAATAAAATGTATCACGTGCAACGGGGAATGGTATCGAAAAATTTAACGAACCGTTCGGCTTTTTTCGTATTTGCTCCTCCAAACTTACAGCTACGTGAAACATTGCACAGTACGCTGTATGTACTTCAGTCTATTATTTCCCTCTTTTTTTAAATCGATTTCCGGTGTTGTTCTGCATCACGAGTTTTGAAACTGATCTCTGCTGAATATTCGGAATGGTTGGTTATTTCGATATGAATTTGACGTCGAAACCGATAGAGACGCATATATTTATCTTTAATCTTCGTTACTAGGATCTGTGCTCCTCAAAAACCAATCAGGAGAGAATACAAAAGTATATTCAACATACGACTTCAAGCTTCAAGTACCTTGCTATAAATATTTATTGCATTACTCGAGTAAACATGTTATCACTCACACCTCTCTTATTTACCTATTACAAAAAAATATAGTTCACTATCTTGGCCAAAAGAAGTTGGATGAATCATTTCATCAATCGCATTGCCATGAAACTTCAGCGTACTCCGTAAAGTTGAGTTTACACTAAATTAGTGTCGTTACAAGAACCCTAACAATTTCAGATGACAATCTTTCATAATATTTCCTCAGTATTTCAACGTCATTGATCCAGGAAAACATTACTAAATCAAGCTCTCATTACAATTCAATTTCGATCACAATTTTACAACCTCGGTGTATACTCACGTCAATTCACAGCGAAAGTGTTGCCTAGTTAAGCAATTCCACTATAGCACTAATTCCTAGTGACTACCAGCGCTATTTATCGGTAGAAGTAGTGTTTCCCAGCCAGCACGAAAGCGTCTCGCGAGCAGAGAAACCGATTCGCAGCGTAGACTACTTTCCTCGAGCCTTTCGATTCCGAAGTTTTCACATTTCCAGTATTCATCAGCCCATTATATTTTAATATCGCCTCGTAACTTTCCTCCGCGATCCTGGGATCTCCCAGGTTTTCCCACCTCTCTCATTCCACACCGTACCCCACACATTTTCGCGGACAATCAAACTCGCTGCCCATCTTCATGAAATTCTACAAACAAATAGTAAATACTTTAATAGCAGAGTTTAATCGAACGATTAAACCTGAATTAAGATCGATTTCCTAGAGCTCTCACGCGTGACGATAGATCAAAATTGTGCAGTCGCGTACAAAGATAAGTGACAACGGCGGATAAATTGTTAACGCGGCCTGAGAAACTTCCTTTTTGGCGGTCGTTTTACTCGCTTCTCGTGGAGCTTGTCGCGATATCCTGATAGGATGGACGTAACGGTCCCGTTTATCCGCTCGTCCGGAGTAACGAGGTAGCGCTGCGACGCTGATTCGAGCCTAGTGACGCAGACACGGCGCCCACGCAGCAGAAATTCTGTTGCCGCTACACGCCTTCCTGGAGAGTCAGTTTCGGATTCGTTTTTTCTGCCCCTTGCCTGCTTTCACGCGGTACAAAAATAATTCTGATTTCATCGGCGGCGGTTGGCGGGAAACAATACGGGTAGCTCTTGGTTAGAAGCTTCTTGCGTTCAGCTCTGCTATCCCATTATTGAATTACACGTGTTACTTGATATTAGTGCACGAAATATTCTTTATTTCTCCAACATTTTTATATGCGACGTTGTTGTGACAAGGACACGGCGCTAGAAGTTAAATTCATTCTATGAGGTGCTAGCTTTAATACTCCGCTTCGCCCGAAATTTAGATTTTGATTTCATAAAAAAAATTTTTTTTTTTTTTTTTTGTAAAAATGATTCACATTCATTTGGATTAGTCAGGCATAATGAGGTGAGGCACATTTCGTGATCCCAGAGTTTATTGTTCGAAACTTTTTAGGCGAGAGACAAACACACAAACATATAGGAGCTTTGTGCTTTATATATTAAGATTAGTAGAAATTCTTATCGGCTATCGTACGTTGTAGCTAAACTCTTCTTCCTCAACGGAGAATCTAGAGTCATCTCACCAGAATTGTCCGCGCATCGTGGTCTCCATTTCTCCCAACGTTTGTCACGTTTAATTCCACTAAGCTGCAAGTTAGTAAGTACCCAGTTTTCGACGGTACACTCTGCTCCGCGGAGCGCGCGCAAAGAAGTGCGTTGCTCCACTTGCGGTTCTGTATTCACAGGCGTAGAAAAGTTGGTGTCACTTACGGTCGCGGAAAAATGGCAACCGTTTGTGGTCGAACAATCTGGAAGCTGAAGCCTCTGCAACAGTCATTCTCTGCGCTCCACTTTCATTGATAACTAAAATCAGCTGGGTCTTCCATCGATTTGTTCTCTCGCGGTTTTTCAAAATTCTCATCCATCGCGAAATCACGACCATTTGGTACCTACCGCGTAAGGAGAAAAGAAACCGCGCGCGGCGAGTGAAAAGTATTAATATTAATCCTGATGCAACTTTCTCGAGGATCGTGGCTAGAGATTCTACGAGTATGGGAGACCAAAGGCGCGTAATAAGTTGCGAGTACGTACACAGAACGTTACGATCGAGAGATTTAGGTTGCGTAAGATGCGTCTGCGCCCAGGGAGCCACGCAACGTGATTATTTAAATGCTTGATGGGAACATCTGATCTGATAACGAATTGTATCGCAACGAACACGATACATTGTCCTGCGCGATTAAAGATCGTCTGCCACGGAGTTTGTCCAGTTCTGCTAGACTTCTTTTCGCGCGGTGTTCCGCCCGCGAGTAAGTATTTATGCGGGAATTTTATTTTTCGCGATTTAGTCGAACCGCTCGACGTTACGCGGTAAAAATTCGTTTCACGTCTTTTCCGCCGTTTTTATCGCGTACACCCGGTTTCGCCAGTAAATTATGTCGAGAGGTAATATTGACAGCGGGTCTTGTAAGAAGATTATGAAAAAGAAGGAGTTACGTTGGGGAACAATATTCTGTTGGCATATCGTGCGAAAATATTGGGTACATGGAAACGCACTATTTCTTTTATTTTAATGATTACGATTTTTGATATTTTCCGAGCGTTGTGTTTGTTAGTACCTATAATACTTCAAAGCAGCGACTGCTAGCTCGCTGTATATAATTGTGTACGCGATATGGTTTCGTGTGAGCCTGTTTTGCTGTAGCGTATGGGAAGTTACAGTTAGGTATGAAAACTGTTCGCATAGCAACAATGCTATCTTCCTGAAAGCATCGTGCACCGAGTTGCTTCGAGCAGTAGAGTTTTTCTATTCCGGGCAGTAAATGGAATTTTGTAGAGAAAATGAATCATTCGCGTGGATAGGAAAAATTAGGTATTCTTTTTACATTTAAAATGATCCTCTAGGTACAAATAGAGATAGATATAAAATTCCTTCTCACTTATATTTTGGAATTAAAGATATTTTAGGTTTTATTCCTAATAGGTACTTCATGCACAAATAGAAATAAATATTAAATTTCTTTTCACTTATATTTCCAAATTAAAGATATTCTAGCTTTTATTCCTAATCCATGTTCAAATAGAAATAAATATAAAATTCCTTTTCATTTATATTTCACAATTAAAAATATTTTAGGATTTATTTTAATTAGATTAATTCCTTTTCCAGTTATTATACAATTGCTGACATGATGTAGTATTAAGCTTAAGTAATCTTTTAGCTAACAAAGAGTCACGTACGTTTCTGTATGCTCATGTGCATGGAGAGAGGGAAGATACATATTAAAAGTGATCGAGATACTGCTACAGATGATGTGATGCCGATAATCTTAGACAAGGTCGACTTCATTTACACTACCATAGAACGAAAATTCGACATTGTCACATGTACGTGGCCTCCCTCGGGAATCGGTGCCATCGCACGTAACACACCCTACCCAACATACCTATTAAATAATACACCACTCAACTGGATGCATCGTGACTGGTGATCGAAACAGTTTCAATTGTCTGCTATCGAAGCCTCTGCTAGAAAACGCGCTGGCATAAAGGCGGGTCTACGCTTCACGAACGAGCGAGCCAGAAAACGAATCAACATATGCAATTCGGTTACTGGTTGCTCGTGGGTACTTACACTTCTTCGTTTCTGATCGTTCGCATTCATTTTTGCTCGATCATGTTCCATACTCTAAGTATCTCACGCGTAAATCTGCCTTAATCCTTGAACGCTCAACAACTTGACTACGCATTATACTCTGTTCCAGTGATGAGCGAACATTTGATTGAAATACAAATTTCGAATAACGAATAAAAGTTAAAAATATTATTGTCGAATGGAAAAATTAAGTTTATTCATCAAATAATCTAAAGTTAAAGCAACTTTTTTTATTAATTAATGCCCAACTCTGCTCTCATATTATACTCCGCTCGAAGTCTGATTTAAAACCCTTATCTGTGTCAAGAAGCAAAAGTAATAACACAGCACTGGAAATATTTATCGCTCGAATATTTAGCGTGTATTAAATTTCACCTACTTTTGCTTGAAACAAGTTGGATACCAACTACTACCTTATCAATTACGGAATTATTATGAAGATTGTTTGATAGAACATGGCTTTAAGGTGTGAGAGGCAATAAATATTTGCAATAGGTACCACAAGTACCACATACAGTTGAACATTTAGGGTCGAAACGGACCCAGCCCCCGCCGGGCGAGGTTTAACAGCCCAAGGAGCGCGTCCTCGTCCCTCCCCGTCCCCGGCTTCGAATTTCGCGGGTAGGACGGATCAATTCCGCGCTCGAGACCACTCGAACGTTCAAAAGAGCAGCGCGGCCGCGCTTTTCCCGCCGCGACGAGAGCCTCGACGACGGCCCCACAAAGAGTACGTACGCGCGCGGCGGAGGCCTTCGGCTGCCGACGGTGGTATGTGAAAGGAGAGTTGAGAGATATTTCCTCGGCTAATGCACGACGAGGACACGGTCCGTGGTGGAGGGAGAGAATGGCGAAGCGGTCGCGCGACCGAAGCCGCGAAGAGGATGAAGAGGAGAGATCCTCGTGGGGGACAGAGACCGAGGATAGAATTCTCGTCGCGAAAGAGGGAACAAAACGAATAGATCGGGAGGCGAGGGGCGGGAGGGTGGCTAGAAAAATGGAGGGGTAAGGTGCGAGCAGGCGGCGAGGTTCTGGGCGAGGGGTAGGAGGAGCGCGGAAACGGGGAGGGTAAATTTATCTGTTTGGCGCCGCGCTGCCGAGAGGAGGCCGGGCACTCTCGTCCACGGTTTTACTGTTCCGAGTCGCGCCGTTACGCGAAACTTTTAGTCCCATCGGCCCGTTAGAATTTTCACGTCGACTGGAGGGAACGCGCACGGGGAGGGAGGCACTTGGCTCGCCTCTGTCCGCCTGTAACGCATGAAACGCTCGATTGTCTTAGGTCGGGATGAACACGTTTACTCTGTTCGGTGAAACGGCTTCTTGTCACCCCTTTCATCGCTGGCTCTCGCGGGTAGTCTTATTGGTAGCAGGCCTATTCTTGATTATTGACAGTCATTCTGGTAAATTCTGGTAAATATTCTTTGTAATAGATGGTGTACATGAGATCTTGTATTAGGATAAGTAGTATAAAAAAGCCTTAGTATATAAATGTCCACTTTTTGTGACATTTGAGGTTTTAAATGCAACAAATAGTTGGTGACTGTTTCTTTATGCTGTATAAAAATCACATTTATATTTACTTTATAAATTTTTCAAAAATAATATTCTTCTTTATTATGTGTCTCTAAATCTTATGTACCATTGCATGTTTAAACTTGTTCTTTTTTCGGAAACGCCAAAAGTGGACATACAATATTTGTGCACTATATGTATAAGCAGCTATCGATAAGTCATTCTTATCAAAGGGTCACATTATGCGTTATCAATACTTAATTCAGTCGATCATTTGTGCAATATTTGTACAGACCACCTGTGCTGTGACTTATTCTGAGAACTGAAGTAACTGCGGGGCATTTCAAATGCTTTCTTGTAATTACTAACAATTGATAGATTAAATGAAGCATTGAGAGTAAAAACGGACTAACCCATAATGAAAAGAAATTAATTTTTCCTATTTTATATGATTAGTGGAGCCTATTGGAATACATTATTGCTACTAACTCAACTTTGCAAAAAAATGTGGGTTATTCCGTTTTTGCTCTGAATGCCTGAAATCCTCGCATATCACGATAGTAATACTTCTACAAATATAACTAATTAAATTCCTTAAGAAAAGATTCTGTGCCGCACCGTCTCGAAAACCGAAGCGTAAAGGGCGCGCGAAACGGTGCCCCGAATAAATTACTCCGAGAATGCAGCGCGAAGTTTATAACTCGCGCGGCGTGCAGCCCTCAGAGGGAAGCGTATAAATTCCGGATAAGAGAGCCAGCCCTAGGAAAATGATTTTCCTACAGTCTCCCACGGGATATGAGAACCATTTTCAATTAAGATTTCGTGCAGAAACGACGCTTTGACATGAATCATAATTCCGGGATCATAGAAACTATCCTATGCGACGCGTTCGTATAATTTCTTCATGGAAAAGAAAATAGTCCTTCGCCATTTGGTTGACCGCGACACGCCAACGATGGCGGGTTCGTGTGAAAAGTTTGGAGACCGCCCGCGCAACACTGTAACTCGCGACCTAACCATGTGAATTATAACAGGATGCAATGGCATTAAGTTATTACATTTAGGAGCGCAAATGGGCGGGCGCGGTATAACCGTTTCCGGTTGCATCGCGATTCCCCTCGCGTTTTCTCATCGCGCGTCGCCCGTTCCTTTCTTTTCAGCGGCCACCACCCCCGGCGGATCGATATTCCATGATTAACGAACCGATTAGCGGGTTCGATGGGAGGGTGGAGAAAGAAAGGAGAACCCTTGACTAAACGTTTAATGGCAGCTTGGTCGGGAGTTCGTTCGGTAATGAGTGAATTCCTCAATAAAGAGAAGAAACGTTGCGAACCGCGGCCACGGTACGTCGGGGGAATCTCCGACAATGGATAATGTCTCCGGCAACGTCCCCGCGGACGAGGTCGCGCGGCTGTTTTCAAATCCCCGTGTTTTCCCGCTCGAATGGCTCGCAACGAGGCTGCGTGCATGCCTGCGTGAATGCACGTCGTGTACGGCCGCCAGCGCTGAAAATCGTCCGTCATTCCTGCTAGCGCGTTGTACTTGCGCCGGGCGCGGTGTGCGTGAGTAAAACACGTTTGCAATCAATGTGGGAAAGAATCTCTGCGCTTAGTGTCGCGGCGCATGAACGTGGCTGCTTGAAATTTTGTGCGGCAACGACGAAAGCACAAGCTTAAGTATGAATATATCTTGGGAACTTAGAAAAGCTTCACTTAGGAAACTTCAACTTAATTGCAGATCGAATAATAATATCGTTAGGAAATTTCGTAGGACTCTGCAATTCTTTTACCCAACTCTAACGCGATTATCAGTCCCTTCGTTGAGTTTCGTAATTTTTTGTAAATGGAAAAAAGATCTGAGGGCGATGGGACTCGAACCCACGATCTTCGGATCCACTGACCAGCCGCCTTAACCAATTCCGCCAAAGTCGACTCTCCAAAGGGACTCTCTTCCGCACTCTCTATAAGCCAAACTTAATGAGGCGCCATCTATGTGCCAATATCGCACCATTGTCTTTAATTTTCGGGAGATTAAGAACATAGGCGAAATTGTTCGTACATCGACATTAAAGTTGTCCCGTCCACGCGCCACGTTTTCTGGATAAAAGTAAAAAGGCGAACGTGATGTACGACTCGAGGCATCAGCCGCCGTGCTTGCGCGAGTCGCCGGCAACATCCAGGAACAAGCTCGGGAGGAGCGAGAGGGACGGAACGTTTGCTCACGGCGGTGGGGGCCGGAGGAAGAAGCGAGGAGGATTGAAGAGAGGAGAGGACGTCGAAGGACAGGCCCATTGAAACAGAGTGGAATTTACGAGTCGCCCGAGAGAGACGAGGCGAGGATGCCACGCGCCCGACGAGGAGCATCCGAGGAGCTTTGCTGCAGAGGGACGAGGAGGGAGGAAAGTTTTTCGTGCACCCCCGGGCCATGTGCGCGCTTACATCCTGAACGAAAGAACATTACTAAGAACGTTTCCTCCTCTGTTTCTTTCGCCCCCCTTCCATCGGCGTTTAACTCTCCCCCCACCCCATGGAGCTTTTTTCTTCGTTTCGAGACGCTTTTGTGATGCGTCTGGGTGTCAGTCTGTTGGGTGATTCCACGAAACGATCGCGCCGGGCCCTCCTCTTTTCTTCACTTTTTCCTCCCGCGGTTGAACTGGCGTTTTCATAATTATATAGACCTGTTGAAGACGGGGGTTAACTTCTCGTCGCATTTCCGCTTCGTCGATGAATATCTTCTGCCTTCGAATATACTGAAATGTAACGAACCAATAGCACCAATGTGGCATACTTCGTTCACCCTTCTCCTGAGCCTCAACGTCAAGCGAAAAGGACCCAAATCCTTCGAATTGAGTCGCGCGACAAGTGGCGTTCAAGAAGCTAAGCGTCTTCCGCGCGAGATTCCGCGATGGACCGCGTAGCTCGTCGCGACAACGAAGGTGGGCCCCTCCATTCCTCCCTCTCGCGCTCCGTGCTCGTTAAGGTCGCCGGTGCAATGGTCAGGGGCAAAGACATAAGTATAAACGGCTACGTGATGCTCGGGCCCGGCGGCCGCGTGTGCACGCGCGCCGCGCAGCGAAGTTTACAGTTAGCCACTTTAAAAACACCGGCGTCGTAGCCCGGCGGAGCAAGAAGGAGAACGCCGAGAAACAGCTCTCGTACTTAGAGGAGGGGGGCCCGCAGGGTTGGCGGAGGTATATACACGCGAAAGAGAAGAGAAAGAAAAGCTGGGACGCGCGATCGCCGCGTGGAGAGGGGAAGACGCGAGAAAAGAAAAGGAGGAAGGGAAAAAAGGACGCGATGGGAGGGGAACGCGCGCAATCATCGTCGCTGGAACGACGGAGGGGGGGCCGAGGGGTGATGGGGGCCAGAAGAGGGAAGACGATGACGGCGGGGGAGGAAAAAGTCGCCGCTTGGATGGGAGAGGAGGGACAGCAGGGACTCTATAACGAGACAAGGTTGGGAGGTCATCGGATGGGTTAGTGCGACGAGGACAGCCAATGCCTGGCATCGGGCCATGAGAAAGAAACCCTCCCAGCCGTGTGCACGCTCTCGGGCTCCTCCGCTGCTCCGTGGGAGCGAGCGAGACGTGAGAAACGCGCGGAGGGACACGGAGTCGAAGCACGCTGAGGACGAGGCTGCCAGCAGCGAGACGCTTGGGGACGGAGGAGGACGGCTGGTATGGATATGAAAAGAGGCGAAACGGTGACTGGGTAGAGAAAAAGGGACGGAGGGGAAGGAGAAAGAGGGAGAGCTCGGCAACTGGCGGGAAGAAGCAAAAGAACCCAAAGACTCCTCTGGCCTGGCTGGCTGGCTCGCTCGCTTGCTTGCTTGCTTGGCTGCTTCTCCCTCGGCTCCCGTCGTCCTCGTCCGGTCCGTGCTCGGCGTGCGGCTCCCCTCTCTGTCGGTTCGCGCGAACCGTTTGCATGACAAAGACGGGAAAAAGGCCATCGGGAGAGGCGGCGGAGCCGCGTTTCTGCGGCGCAACACGGTGCAAAACGCGCGAAAGCTGTTCCCCGCGCGAAGGACGACCGTAACGCCGCATACTGGGAAGATTCTGAAATTCAACGGCCCGATACGGGGCCGAGTATGACCGCTGGAAATAGTGCCTTGACCGTTTCGAAACGGCGTCGCGCACCTCGCGTCGTATTATCGTCGCTGGTTTACGGTACGCGCGGAAAGGTATCGCTCGAATGCTCGCGCTGGGCGTAGCTTGGGTTCGTTAAGACCCGAGGAGACGTTAAAACGACCGATTGGGCTGTTTTTTCTCTTTTGTTTTTTTTTGCTCTCTCTGTTTTAGAGAAGTGGGCGTCGCTCGTGTAGCGCTCGGAATGGAAACACGGGGTTTCGTTCGATGAGTAAACTCATTTGCAGAATATCGCGACGCGACGGGGTTTGCCAGTGAACGTAGGTGTCGGGGGAGAGGTAGTTCTGTTTATTCGATCGAGCAGGTTCTAAAGCTGAGAAAGTTATTCGTATGACTCTAGATACGACGAGCACTGCTGTGGAGTTGCGAGTTGCTTGCAGAGTGAATGAGATGATTTTCATCTGCGTTAGGAATGAATGGATATTTGGGAACGTAGGGGATAATGAGTATAAAGTAATCTCTGCTTCATCACTAGTATAGAGCTAGTTTTAGAAGCTACGAATTCAGACTCCATAAGATAATCTTTATATCATTTCCTTTATTCGGGGTTTCTGAAGGGGACCACGCAGACCCCGACTAGATCTGCATTTTCCTGCAGAGGGACCCTTTCCAACCCAACTATCCCCTAGATGTCACGGACCCCGGGCGGAAATTTCTATCGATCCCAAAAACGAAATTTCTCAAGTCCCGGCGACGAAATCGAAGCCCCCCGTGACCAGTCCCGTTCTGGTTTCCTGCGGAGGTTGGTGGCAGAGACCAGCGAGCGCGCTTTGAGGAGAAGGACCGGTTCCAAAGGATGCTCCTACCCTTTCGTCCTTCGTGCTGCCGTGTACTCTGCCCCGTTCTCCTGCTCCGTTCATCCGTACCTCCTTCTCGATTATCCTCCTTTTTCTCTTCTTTCGCTCCTCGCCCGCCACCTCCTCTGCTTCGACGTCGAATTCACCCGTGCACGCACCAAGATCGCCCAGCCCGAGTCCTCTCTCCCCGCCTACCCCTCACCCTCCTCGTCCTCATCCACCTCGAGACGATCCTCTTGATAATTTATTTTTCATAAAAGACCCAGCGCCATCTTCGAAGGCAGTCGTGACTGCCATGGGAAACTCGTTTGTTGGTTCGTTTGCGGCACGACCCCCGAAGGGGGATCCTTTTCACGGACGATCGATTCCTCCTGGAGGTGTATATACCCCGAGGTGGTAGCCCCGCGCCACGAGGTTGTCTTGTTCGTGCAAGGTCGGGACCTTGCGAGTCGCGGCGAGTCCTCGAGCAGGCTGGCATACCACGGTCATTACGTTGCCGCTATCGGGCAACAGGAATGATCCTTCGAAACGGGAGGGAGATGGGGGGGGGGGGCACGCTTTGAATCGATAGGCGGCGGTAACCCCCCGCGTAAAAAGCACCGCCGTCGCCGAGGCGTCCGCTCGTTTTCTCCAGCGATTCGCCCGCCGGGCTCCTTCTCTCCCGCGGTAGCCACTTTGAATCCGCGCAAATGAGCAGGATCGATGGCGGAAAGCACGATAGCTACTGGTAAACGAGCAGGTTCGCCTCGGTTGCACAGCTGAGCCGCGGATGGTACGCGGAATCGTTCGGGGAATTTTAACCCTGTTCACGGTTCACCGTGTACGTGGCTCGCCTGTCGCGAGCCTCGGATAATTGGAGATACACCGCGGGTTAAGGCTGGTGCATCCCTATGTTGGCTCGCGGAGGCGGTCGGGGAGAGTTGGTGGGTGTTGATAAACGTGTGTGTATGGATGGGAGCATTTTGGTTTTCTTCTTTGCTGAGTGGGGGGTTGTACTTTGCTTTAGCAGTTTGGTTTGAGTATTGGTCTGTTACTTTATTGAAAGTTTATCGTATTGCAATAATTGGTAGGGTAAAGGGCTCGAATTTCGTCTCCCATTTGGAGTTTACCCGGTAGAGGGTGTATAAAATGTTAGAAGAAGCTGGCACTTGGTATGAATTTTCTTTGATCGTGTCTTTATGTATCCACGAATTGTAAAAATATGTGATTGTATCATGTTCATACAGATAATATGCAAAATTTGAAAACGTGCAAAATGTGAGATCTGAAAAAGTGTTCGTAATTTCGTCCCCCAAGGAAACGTTTGTAAAACGTTTAATATTTTATTGATACAAGTGACCTTACAGTTTATGTGTGCAAGCAATCACGGCAAACTAACGTAAAAGATAAAAGATAATTCACTCCTGTGACTGTTCATGTTTCAGCCCTTTTTATTTCAAATAACAAATTTTTAGAAAATCGATCTCAATTTCCTTTAGAGTGCCGGGTACGAAATTAGAACACCCCCTGAGGACGAAATTTGGAATTTACGCAATTTCAATATAGTGATCCCTCTAACAGACCACGCGAGTGGTGGCGATCAAAATTATTGCGTATAAGAAGCTACAAAATATGCCCGAAAAAGTGCTGCAACTTCGAATTCGAAATAATATTCACTTCTACAAGTAACGTGTTATACTGAAGTCTGTAAAAACTCACCGTGCTCGAAAATCTTCTCCTTCGCAAACACACAAACACCTAATCTATTACTTGTAATTCTATCAGAATATTGACGTATACCAATGCAACATTTACCACCAGATGCGTCTGAAAATGTCAACCATAGGAATCGAAAAATGCAAGGGGACGAAATTTGGGCCCTTTACCCTAGTCGAGTGAAGTTAATCATATTACAGTGGTCAAAAGAAATGTTTAAAGATACTTGTTAAGCAATTTATTAATGAGAAAATCTCTTCTATCCTCCTCATCAAAAACTGCATCCCTTAGTCTTTGCTACACCCCCGAAGATTCTCGAAAATGTCCTAAGGTAAACATTACTATATACCTAAACCGTCGAGTACAGGCGAGGCAAGTGTAATAGTAAAAATAATTAAAATGCCACCCAGGAATGGTTAACCCTTCCAATTGATAAGGCAGCAAACACGCTGACGAATGATATTAATATTGACGGTGGTGATGTTGCATGTGCATTGGCGGCTTGTGCACCGGCTACATGTGCGCGCACACGCGTGCACCTACGTGTCGAGTAACAATGGGGTGGCAACGTTATCGATAAATTACCATTACCGTTAGTGCCACTGCCGGTTACGCTATCGCGTAGCATCTCTATTCGCGAACGATGCGCCGCGCCGATAGTCTATTTAGCTTTCCCGCGTGACGACAACGCCCCAGTATTTTGTTTATGCATTTTTCCTCCAATAATCGCCGGGACAACAAATTGAGAGGGCGGAAGTCGAAACAAACACCGGTGATTTAAATATTGATTGAAGGACGCGGGACGATCGTGGTATCCCCGTTTCGGAGCGGGACTTTTATTATTTTATTTACTCATTTCATATTGGTCCCTCTTAAATGATGGCCGAGTTTCGCGTTACGCACACTCTGCGCGCAAACATAACATGACATTGAACGCTGAAACATTAATCGGTCTCTGCTATTACCAATGGCTTTGGCGTATTAAGGATTCGATTTACGAAATAAATGGTCCATTTTTTATGAGAAGGGTATTAAAATATTGTTTGGTGAAATTCAAGTTCAAAGTTTCAAGTGCATCGATAAGGAAAGCACGTGATTCGTTACGATCTGATGTAATCAGTTTGATGCGTGGAAATGTATTTGTATCGAAAGACAGTAGCAGAAGGAACTGTAGCGTCATCGTTGCGTTTGCATTCGATAAATGCAACGACATCCGCGCGTGGAGCCGTTGCGCGATTTCTTTCTCGCCGTCACGATTGTAATGACGTAATATTAGATACGGCGCACAGTGATATCACGCGATAGAATACGCCGATTATGATTCTTTCCGGGGGGAGTGGAACGAGTCCATTTCTCCTGTACCCCCGAACGGTACTCGAACATAATAAATCAGCGGTGTAGCGCGGTTTGAGCAGCTTTTCGAACCAGGCGTTGATGGAAATTTAATATGATGAGAAAGACACTCGAGGAGGATTTTAAATATCGCGAATCTGTCAAATACAAAGCGCGGCACGCTCCTCACGCGTCACCGACGGATTAATAATTTATTGCCTCTCTGGTCGCAGGCAGGGGCTCGCTAAGTGCGACCACCAAATCGTCGCGCTGTGATACGACCTTAATGTGCATCAAAAAATTGAGAGGGACGAGGGAAAATGAAACAGTTTGCTTGTCAGGTGTCAGGGGCTGTCGCCTGAATCCAAAGGTACGAAGGAAAAAATATACTGATTCCTTGAATAAATTAATATCTCGCTGAATCGCTTGGGCCATTCCAGGCATTGTTCATTGAGGATCGAGAAACATTTTCATTCAAATTCTTATGGAGTATTTAACGAAGGTGATAGCGGGTGCGTGACGTCTTCCATGTGAAGGCCTTTGAATTTTTAGCAGAGTTTTGGCGTGAAAAGTTAGTGGAATAGTATGATATAAGAATTTGGTAACTTTTTACGGAGTGGTTGAAATTCGAATTTGAAGTCGGTAGACTAGAAGCTGATTCCTGAAGAGCCATCATCAGTGTCGGCGACGCAGATGAAAGTTGCTCTAGCTCGCTGGTGAGTAGAAGAGCCTGGTCTGGCTACTTTCTAAATTTAGGCTGTCTTGCTTTCACGCGCCGAATTTCTGAACGCAATAACGTTTAGGTAACATCCCGCTATGCGAAACCATTATTTCGCTCTCTTCGTTTCGTTGGTTAGTGATTTCAATCAACACTATTTCGTGGAACATTCTGCATTATGTAGTAAAAGGAAAATTATGGATCGGCGATGTATCCCATTTAGAATTTTAGAATTTTAGAATTTTAGAATTTTAGAATTTTAGAATTTTAGAATTTTAGAATTTTAAAATTTTAGAATTTTAGATACTGCACCTTACTTTCGTCTTTTGCTCATTATTTTCATTGTACATATACGAAGCTCCACAGCCCGACCGACGAAACTAAGAAGTATTCGTATGTATGTATTCGTTTGATAATTTAAAAAAAGCACTATAAGCGTGTTCGTAGTGACATTTCCCAGCCTATGCAACCGCCGAACGGTTCCCCCGCGACATGTACGAAAGAAGAGGGATCAGTCCCATGCACGACACGCTAATGTCCCCCATAAGATACTCACGCAATACGTAGCCACTGAAATTAACTCGGTGAAGAACCGTTGGAAGCGTACGGCATCGCAGATGCGTATAAATCAGAGAGCGGAGAGCATGTGATTCACTCCGTGACTCAAGATTCTAGCTGCAGAAAGGCGCGTCTGGATCGCGCATTTTCCAATAAGAGCCAGAGGCTTCCGCGTGGCTGACTGTCGCCGAGGAAAAATCGGACATGGGCTGACCGCGATCGTACTCCTGGAATCTCCATTGCAAGCACCTCTACTAAAGCACTTGTTACTTCAAGGTTTATCTTCTTATATTGTAGCAAAGTAGATCATTTCTAACACACTCGTTTGGTGTTAACTGTAGTCGATTATAGGGAACTTGTTTTCGTTTCAACGCCCTGGTAGCTTGATGTCCCCACTACTTTTATTGCTCCTTATTATAAATTTCATTCCAATTTAATTTTATTCCCCGCTGTTCTCTCGACACTGTCGATGACAGTGGTGAAAATCGTTCCGATCATCCCCTACCAACGCCGGCACCCAGTACGAATGATTCACTCTGAGTCAGCGATTTGGTCGTCGTATTTAATGCCCTGGAAGCGAATACTCGGGCAAAATACGAAACGTTGCAGGTCGGTCCAGCGTTCTCCGTGCCGCGAAACGACAAAAGAAAGCAACTGCGAAGTTTCATTCGTTGTAGAACGTTCTTGGCAAAGATTGTCCTGGGAAAACACCAAGAATTACGTAATGGCTCGCTCTGGCGAACCCCAAACATTCTACTCCCAACGCTGCTTCTCATCGAAATCTTACAACTAACATCAAACTCTAACTCTCTGGAAAACACCTCTCCAGTAAACACATCCTCCCCAAAATTCCTTACAAATCATCAACAAATCTTAATAAAATATTGCTCCACTAATTCAGAGACAAAAAACGAACGCATCCTTTTCCTTCAACCCCCCGAATAACCCTGAATTCATAGCACCTGCAACAAAACATCCACCTAACATTCTCCATTCATTTCGGCGTCTACATTCACCCCCCGACACATTCGCACGCGTCTACGAGTCGATCCGTCGATCAGAGCGTCGGATCGGTAAACTTTTCCTTTCCGGCCATTCGAAAATCGTTACCCCGCTTCGAAAAAAAGACAGGCTCCCTCGTGCTCGCTCGCCGCGATTAGGGTGAAAAAGGGGTTGCTCCGGGTAGGGGCGAGGGCGTCACGGAAAAGCCGAAGAAAAGACAGGGAGAGGGAGAGAAAAAGAAAAGGAGAAGGTCGGTGGAGAGGCGGCGAGGGGGAGGCGCGGGAGGTGGAGCTTGGTACGAGGACGTTGGAGAACGGCCGTTAGATATAGTTGGTGGCGTCGCCGTCGGACGTCCTCGGGCGACGGCGCCACCGTCGCCCTCGTGCAGGCGTCCCTCGGCTAAAGTAGGTTAGGTCGATGAGGCCACGACGATACCGTCGCCACCGCGGTTTCTGCGCAGCGGTCTCGATTCTCCGGCTGCTCTCTGCAGCCGTCTTCTTTCCTCCTCGCCGACGATTCCGCGAACGGTCGCTCGTAGTCACGGCTGCTGATCGATTTTCATGGTTTTTCATGACGGTCTAGATGGAATATTCCGGGAGAAAATCAGCGCCTCGCCTCGTAGATCTTGGATAACGGGGTACCCTACTTATTGGTAACAGTCGCCTAACCGGGGTACCGTCGGTGTCCCTTTCTTTTACTTCACTCAACTTCTTGGGGAATGAGTGTATTAATACTTTCAATGATATTTTCGTTAACTATTACCCAAAAGCTCCTGTGGGTCTTCTCTGATAGTTTAGTTGACAGATTTTAAGAAAAATTGTATGGGGACTATTCTCCAAACGATGAGCTTTCGAATGGTAATGTAGTCAGCTTGTTAGAGAGAAATGAATAGGTTCACTCCTGAGTTTACTCTATTGGTGTCGGCTAACTGATTTGCTTGATTTGCTTCCATAGGTGTTTACTTTATATCGCTAAGGATTTGTACTTCCAGCGACTTTTGGATGAGATTGCAACGGGTTAGAATTGAGAGTTGATTTTTAACGGTCTCGCAGTTAGACACGTGGCGATAAGCCGGGGTAAAGATTATTTCCAGTATAATAAACGGAGGATTGGAAAGAGAATATTTGCTCCAGAGGGAAACGTTCGGCCAGGTGGAATTGGAGCATCGCACTCTAATAATGATGCGAATAATTTCCGTGCTCCTCGTTCCGTCTCTGTCGTTTGGGGTGATCGCTTCAAAAGTAACGCTCGCCGTTAAAATTCGACGGAGCCGTTTCTGCGCGCGAGCGGAACTGGTGATCCGAGGAATCCGAATTCGATCGATCTTCCAGTTTATTCCGCCCCGAAGATTCCGCGCGGGTAACCTCGAAGGCGAACGGTCCCCAGGACCGTGGCGGGTTTTAATATTTGACCAGAAGCGACGGGAACTCGCGGAACGAAAATGGATAGTCCGGCCCGTCGAGTTCCCGACGAATCGACGAGGTCAATAATAGTTAGGTAGAGTTACAGTCTCATCGATTTTTCTATTTCGCCCCCGGGCTTCCCGTTTCCCAGCTTTCGGGTGCTGGGGCATTGTGACCGGACCGTGATACCAACGTTTTTTTTTACGGAATCACCAGTGATGTTTTTGAAAACGAATTTTTCTGCATTTCTCCGGGCATTTGGAATAGCCATTAGCGTAATTAAATTCAAGTAAAAATAAGTTTAAGATTTCGAGGGTAGTTGTTGTGACATAAAAATGTCAATTAAATCCTATATTTTTACTTGAGAACACTTCTGAGTACATGAACCGCGAAAACTGCTCACCAATTATAGTAGAATATTAATCGCAGCGTATATAGTCACTCGTAACGGTGTACGATCGATTTTCTTCTCCCTGCCTTTTAGTTTCTGTTCACTTATAAAGTAAAATAGCGAGAATTAAAATCATAAGTTACTATTCCTACTGCAATTAAGGACCTTGCATTTCCATCTTTACCAACTTCAAGTAAATTAGAAAAAACTGTTTATAAAATTATTGCTCTGACTTAAAATTAAAAAGAGAACACTAATTGAAAAATAGTAGCAGTTATTGAATTGGTAAGTTTTTATCTCCATTTTTTTTTCAAATCTGGAGCATTTCTATTGTGCAAAACTTTTGACATATATTACACGTGATAACTAAAAAACTGTAAAAAATGTACATGCACCCCTCTTGCTACAAGGTCCTAAAAAGAAAAAACACTTGCAGTTGTGAATCAATCTATGCTTCAGGACTATTCGAAAAATATGTTTCCCGAAGATTCTGGATGTTAGAAGTGTACGGAAACGAATTTAGCCCCAGCTTCCCGCCAACCGTGTCACGCCACTGGCGTAGCAACCAGCAGCCTTTAAAGCGTTTCGTTTTCTTCTCACGTTATGGTCCCGAAAGATCCTCCTATCACGACTTCGAACGAGAGCCTCGTCACAAAAGCGCGAATAAACGAGAAACCGGCTATCGTCGTACGCAAAAGCTGGGGTTATCATGTAGGCCGCGTGACGTCATATCGCGGTCTGTTAACAAAATGGCCGTGCGGTAGCTGCTCGGCATCGGGTCACCGTTTTGTGTGAAAAATTCCCCTTCTTCCCGATCGCTCGCGTTTTACTGTTACATACCGCGTACTGCTCGATCCAAACAAGACCCATCATCTCCCAAAAGTGGGCCAGAAATTCTGACACGCATCTTTCTAGTACACAGCGTAGGTATGAGAAGCTATTTGGTCCACTGAACCGAACTTTCCCTTTTTAGGGATAACCGGTCACCACTCGAGTAACACTTCGGATTTGCCTCGCGGATTATTCATAGCGAATTTAATTCATCAAAAGTAGAGCCAGTCTCTGCTTTGTTCCTTTTGGTCACTTTGGATGAAATGCAGATGAAAGGAATCTTTACACCTTTCGCTGTGGACGAACCATCCTCATGAACACCGAAAGTGTAGTGTCTAAATTCGCCTTAAACTATCTTCTATTTTTTTGGGAAGCATCATCAAGCTTGCTTCTAAGTCCCATTACAATTATCGCTTTTTAGAAATTCTTTCATAAAAATGTCCCCTCGTTGCCTCTTCCTCGGAAGATAGTGGATGACAGGAGAAGTATCTCTGCATCGAACACGTCGAAGGCTTTGCATTAAGGAGTAATGCCACAGTAGAGTCCGGAAAGGCAGCCTGATTTTGAGAATTTTTTTATGCGAGTATAGTGAATGGAATATAAAATCTACTTGGAGGCCTTTATTGTAAATACCTTGAAGTATGATCCCAATTTTTTGTTTATTTTTTTTATTACGAAATGGTGGCGCCGCAGCTCAACAAACGAAGCTTCTTCTGAAAAACGGTGTTCCGCGGCCGAAAAGATTTCTTCTTCAACTTTTGACCTAGAACAAAAAATCAAAAATTGTTTGGTTCTATATAAGATTATCTCCGGAAATTCCCCGAAGAAATGATGAAATACTGATTTTTATAAGAATGGTGCGTGATTGAACAAAATACGGAACCTCGAAATTGTTCAGACGTTTTGTTCAATTGCGTACCATTCTTACAAAAAAATTGTATTTTTCAATTTCCTCGTGTATATCCCGAGATAATCTTATATAAAACCAAACAATTTTTTATTTTTTGTTCTAGCTCAAAAATTGGAGGAGAAATCTTTGAAAACACTGTTTTTCAGAAGAAGCTTCGTTTGTTGAGCTGCGGCGCCACCATTACGTAATAAAAAAATTAAACAAAAAATTGGGATCATACTTCAAAGTATTTACAATAAAGGTCTTCAAATAGATTTTGTATTCCATTCACTATACTCGGTTAAAAAATTCTCAAAATCAGGCTGCTTTTCCGGACTCTACTGTGGCATTACCCCTTAAAGAAATTTTAATAAAAAGTCATCTTATCCCGTGCGGTTCTCGGGTTGCAATGACGCAAACAAACCGTGGATTGTTTACCTCCTTACAAACAATCGTGGACGTGACTCAAGACTTAGCTAGAATCGTTATAGAGACCTCCGTACACATCCTCAGCGTTTCGAAGAACCGTAGTCCTTATCTCGCGCGCTTATTATTCCAATGAACTGCTCGCCGGCTGGCGGCGCGGCTAGCTAACCGATTTACAGAAGGAATCCGGAAAAATGAGTGACATCCGCGGATGGCCGGTGAAAATATTCCCGGGGAATTGTACGGTAAACACCGGCGCGCCCTCCACGGTAAATATTTCGTAAATTTATTTCTGACGCCGACACTTTTCGCGCAAACATTTCGAGAATTTGTTTTCGATACTGCCGCGCGCGCGCGCGTCCCCTGCCCCTGCCACTCTGTACAGAGGGGATTCATTTGTCGCGATAAACTAAATAACTCGATGCTTTATTGGCTGTGTGCGAAACAAATTTCCTGGCCAATCGAACGGGCGCGAAATCACTGGAAAATTCTTTCGCCGTTTAATGTTACAAGGTCAAACACAGTGTCCTGTGTTTATCAAACTTATTAAGCTTCTCGGGTTGAAAAATTGCTTTTTATATATCCAAATTTGGGGGGAGCTAATTGTAACAGCAAAGTGTATTATGTGATAATTATTTTACCAAACTATTCTTTTATATACCATTATTATTTTTATAAAAGCAAACACACTCTTGTCACAAAGTTCATACTTTTTCATCCTACATTGCGTCACACTTATCGCAAATAAACGGAGCAGGATATTTACTACTTACTCACCGCCGAGAGGGGATCGCGAGCATCGGGGCAAAATTGAAACGGAATACACTGGCGTTACATCGGGTTTAATTACAGCCGGTCGGGCGGTTATTGCCGAAATCGATACGCGATATCAATGAAAGCGATCGAGCTCGGTACATCTCCTAACTCGAATCAAAATAAATTCGAGCAACATTTTCCTTCCCCTTCGTGCTGGTGCCGCTTCTCTTTCCTCCATTCCTCTTTCATTTCCCAGACCATCGGCCTTGCGCATCTTACAAAAATTAGTACGAACACGCACGCCGGTGTAATAAAAAAAAATCGAAAGGTTTCATTAACGAAATCGGTTCGCGGGAAAATTGAATCCCCTCCCTCCCCTCGTCGAATAAAAGTAAAACTGCGGATGGACGTTTCTATTCGCGCGTTCAATCAACCGAACAAACAATTTTTGCGACTTCCGATCGGCGAGGCAAGATTTACGGGTTTCGATATCACTGTTCGCGGGGGAAAAAGAATCATTTTTGCAACCATGTTTTTTCGGCGAAGCCGGGAATCCCGATGGAGCGCCAGGGACGCCAGAGGTTTCGCGCTCCCGCGACGCAACGAACATCGCCGATTCCTCGAGGCGTCGCGTAACTGCTTGCGTCATGCAATGAATCAGTATTAAGTCTGATTAGTTTCACGATTATCCTGTGTGGCGGCGGCGGGGCACGAGGCCCCGCGCTTCTTTCCTTCGCATGCTGCGGAGAGAAAAGATCGCGGACAAAATAATTGAACGGGAAATTATACTTGTCGGTGGATTAAAATTTAATGATATAATCACGCGCGATATGGTGGATCGCACGGATCGTAAATTGAGTGGATATGAGTTCTTTCGATGCAACAGTGAGCCAGTGTATAGTATCCTACTTAGGTTCTTCTGCAATCAAATATCAATAACATAACCGCGGTAAGATGTGTGGATTAGTTTTTTTAGGAAAGAATTCCGAGCGAAGAAAAGGTGTCTTCGAAATATCTCTGACACCTTTAAGGGATCTTCTTTATGTGACGGCTGAAAACGCTTAATTTTTCGGGAATTATGAAAAGAAACAATTATTGCGTGTTTGTAGCTTTATTCTATCATCTTTTATATACAAATTTTTTTTATGTAAAAATATCCATTTATAGCGGAATGGGAACATTGCGAAGAGAATAATATCCGCGATAAATGGGTATTTTTACTTACAATTTTTTTTTTAAATTTGCTTTTATTCTGCTTCAATCCTCTGTTTGTTTGTTTGCTTGAAATCTAGAAACTCAATTTTAACCCACTTCCAACTATCCAATAGATTTGAAACTTTGTAGACGTACGTAGTTTGGATGAGAATACAGAATTATGGAAAAATAACCCGAGAGGTTAAAAAATTACCCAGACATCAATAAATATAACCGCAAATCAAATCAATTCAATCGACATGAAATCAGCATATAACCACAAATCAAAAAGTAAATACTAAAAAAATATATAAAAAAAATTTATGTAAAACGATATTATTAAAAATGTACTAAAAACTAAAAAAGAATTATATTCTACTACAATTTCGATGGTGTCGTTTCACTTTAAATAAAATCGTGGTGCAGGATATTTCATAACAGAATATGAATCAATTTAATCCAGAATCAAACGTCGAAACGAATTCGTTGTGAGATATCAGAACTACGTCAAACTCAATAACATAGGTGGCACAGGATTTTCTTTAAAAATCGCAGGGAAAAATCAGGTGGAGGTGAAGATCGGAGCAGAAAAGTGAGAACCAGAAAACACAAAACGGAGAACAGAAGAAGTCCCCGAAAGCTTGAGCCACTCACGCGTTTGCTTAATTGGCCGATGATGATGACTGCTGTGACGGTTGCTCTGTTTTCTGCAGTTATGCGCGCAACCCCTCTTCATTGTGATCGTCCACGCTGGAAATCGTTGGATTCTTCCCTCGCGGGTGGCAGCGAAGGGGGTGCGCTGGACGGTCGAACGAATTCGTAAAATACGCTAAAAGAGAGGAGGAGGGAGTTGCGCGATAACGGCGGTGGTAGGAAGCGAGTGGAGGCAATCCCTTTATGGCACGGCCGAGGAATTTTGCGAGATTTGATCGAGCGGCTACGCATTTTCGAAAGTATCCAGCGGCGCGTGAGACCGCGCAACCAGACATCGCCGATGCAACATCTCGTCGATGCTTTTTTCCGTTAGCCGGGCGACAAGAAAGCGATTAAAATGCTCTCGCGGAGAAGGGTACAGCGGGATCGCGTTCCTCCTCCCCCTGCGTGACTCAATTAATACTAGAACTCGAATTTTCACCACGGGCCCCTGTCTGTCTCGTACCCGATATAATTTCGTCGAATTGTTTGTTAACGAAGTATCGATTATTGGTAATTAACGCAGACAGTCCTGTTGATTCTGCTCGAAGGTGGGCTACGTCCAATAAAAACATTTGCAACGAGTGCTGCGACGCGTTTCGAGATGGCTGAGCGGTCCTTCGATTAGTGGCTTTTCAAGCTCAGAATTTCGTCGATTGTGCATTGGCAATATTGTGATTTTAAAGACTAAGGGTGAATTATAGTTTCATTTTTTTAATCAGATGAGGGGCGCACCCAGATGGGGCCGAGAACCACCCCCCAAACAAGGGGCCCTGTAAAAAATAAGGAGACTAGATTTTATTCTTTAAATCAATTTTTATAGTCACCCAATAACATTGATAGAATTTGCATTAAAAATATTTTTATCCCTTCAACTCAGGTCCCCCAAAATTAAATCCTGAGTACACCACTTAATCAGATGACGGAGATGATATGTAAATGGGAACGTTGCCCTGCTTGCGTAGTTCTATCTTCTTGTGGTTAGGTAGAAAGGGCAGGAAATAATGAATTTCGTTTGCACCAATGTTGGCCGATAATTGGAACACTTTTTTTCGAAGGAACTGTTTGACCGTGATCCAAGATAATCGTTGAAAGGAATCGACGAAGCCGTCGATTAGTAATTGTTTCAACCCTTCCCTATCAGTGCCGCTGAATATATAATTTGCATCGATCGCGCTCACGCAGAAATTAGCCAAGTGGTACGTTCGAACGGGACGCAGTGAATCGATCGATCGATTCGGAACGGAAGCATTGCGCTGGATGACTCGATGGAAATCCATTCTGCGCGCCCCCGCGCGATCTCTCGCGCGCATTTCCGGCCGGATTGATTACGGAAAATCGTACGGCCAGCATGTGCGCGCGCCCAATGAAAATATCGATCGCGGTGCATTCTGCTCGATTTTAATTGCTCCGCAATTGAAGCTTTTTCTGGAATACGTGCTTGAAATTTTTCTAATTCTGTTGCATTTCAATCGGATTCACACTTTGCTCATGTTTGAACTCCAGCTGGTTTTCTCTTTATTAGACCTTGCTAATTGTCTGCGGTAGATACCTTCGGGCTAACTATACGACTTCAACATCCTGTATTGTATAATCAAATATACTCTATTCGAGCACCTTTAGATTGGTTTTGTCCCCTGTTTCTTGAATCGCTTTCTGGACACCCAAGAAACTTCGATTCACCCTCCCCGTTTCTCCTGCAGCCCCCACTTGCAGTAGGTGCGCGCCACAAGTGTCACGTTAAGTTGCTTATTTTCCCAACTATGGATCGTCGTTTGTCGTCGCTCCATTCGATCGTTAAGGGCCCAGCGGAGCTTTCCCTTCGAACGATCAACAAGCGTCCTCGCTTTATCTCCCATTCCTGATCCCTCGAGCTCGACCGACTCCTCGCCCGCCTGACTCCAGCATGCCGATCTGCGCGGGGGGTGGAATGTCGATTAAAAAAAAAATAGGGGATGGAAAGGAAGGCGTACAGGTGGAAGCGTGACGGGGTAGATAACAAAATAACGAGTCGCAAAACAAAATGAAACCGTAATACGCGGAGCATATACATTTATAACAAAGCAATCAAGTCGCGAAATAGCACGGGAGCGCCGGAAAATTTCCAACTCTCTGGAATTCCGCGGTGACCGGATGGACGTATCGATCCATCGGGATGGACCCGCCGCCAACGGCTCTCTCTCTCTCTCTCTGACCATCATACGCGGCTCGACAACAAATAATACATCCACATTGCGACGAGCTGGCGGACTGACCGCTAACAAATAGCGTGACGGGGTTGTCTATGCCGCCTGCGTGGATATTAACGCGTTCGCGATGCGGAATAGAAAAATCCTAGGGGCTGAAAGCTGGCGCGGAAAGAATATTTTGGATAGTGGACGAGGCACACTCGGTGACAGTGGAGAAATGAATGGTTTAAATTTTTGTCGATGCACTGCTATGCTAGTCACCCCGGTGACTAATTTTATATGTACATCTGCACGAATAACGTATGTAAGCAATGTTAATAATTACAAGTGGCATTGCTCAGAACATATGTAGGAGGAAGGAGAATCACTTTGCTAGGAATAGTGGATAGGTTTATTAAATAACAGTAAGTTCAAATAGTCACCCGGGTGCCTCGTCAGTCGAACTAGGGTTAAAGCAGTAGTGATTAGTGTATTGTGTGTTCTGGCAAGTGGAAGAATATTGGAATTGAGGGACCGATACGCCCTTGTGAAACCGAAATCGTTGGGTCTAGCTAGGGGTGAGATACTAATTAGGGGATGGGAGTGAGGATCGAGTGGCACTCGGGTAATTGATCTAGCAATTAATATACTTAAATGGGAAGATACTGTAGGGTAAATCCGGGAGACACGGTCGAGCCGGTGAGTTGGTCGAGTCGCTATATTTCGGACTCTGTGCGTAAAAATGAGTTAAAGTTCAGACCAATTCCTTCTCCAGAACCCAAACCGTTGAATGAATAGCGTCATTTCGCTTCCTTCTGTGTTTTTCGGGATTTATAGGCATTAAAAGATAAATTGGTGTTACATTTAACCTCTTTTGTCAAACAGCGGTTATACAGAATTGTATTTAAAATATACTTCTAAAATTATTTTCGTTTAATATTTTGGATAATTCTATATTAGTTTTAATAGCCATTTTATATTAGGTCGACCCCGTCTCCCAGATTTACCCTATGAATATCTGTAGAATTATTACGACACTATAGCCTGCCAAAGGTTTTCGAGGTTATCACCTTTATCTGTTACGTATTTAGTGAGTCAGAACCGCGAAGTGATGAGACTTGAGTGATACGTCACTGTGTACCCCACTGGTCACCGTAGGTACGTGTCATAAACCCTCGCGAAGGACCAAAATCGAGGTAATATTTACAAGGACAGCAGAGAATTACCTTCTGGCCCATTGCCAAGGCGAAACTAATCCATCCTTGAAACAAAAAGACAACGGCAAAATTACCTGAGTGCTGCCATAAAAGAGGGGTGCCATTTTGGTCCATAATATGAGGATTAACCAGTGGGGGTTGTACCTTTGGTAGCAGGTCAGAAAGGGTCGAGTGCAACATGAAATATTGCCCAGTCTTGGAATCGGTATGAAGTGACCACTCAGTTCAGTCAGGATTGGGGAATTTTTCGGTACCCTGGTGACTATACAATAAGCTATGGCGCCAGTTCTTAATGTGACGAATGGAAAACTCGCAGAACGCATTACTCGTCACGCTCTGTCCTTTGGACTTGAGTCACCACCTCCTTCATCGCATCTATTTACGAACGATTCTTATCGAACAACGTCAAACAACTCCAAATGTAAACGTTCCCAGCACTTCGCCAAGAACATTATATCAATTTAGCTCTACATTTAATAAGAGTACTCCCCGTTTAATTATCCGGTAGAATACAGAAATTCGTAAACGCGCGGTGAAAGAGATTACAGATAAACGTTGAGTGCAGCCTCCATTGCAGACAGGTTAGCAGCCACGAGGACGGGGTATTATGTGTGCGCGCGGGGCTGACGAGTAACGCGGTTATAATGTGACACGCGGCAGCCTGTCGCGCTGAATAAATACGAATAACGGGGAAAAATTGCGAAATATTGGCGGGTATCGATGGAAAAGGAGGGGGCGTGGTATAGCGTCGAGCGCCCGCGTCCCGCTGCGGCGTCGAAATAAATCCCTGAATCGGAGCCCGACCAAATAATCGCGCTTCCATCGATCCATCCAAAATAATCTACGCGCCGGTCGGTGCGCGGCCCGGCTACCTGTGAAGTAACGTATAAAATCACCGGGCAAACTATTTCACCCGAGGTCTCTCTGACGTCCACTCAAATACCATCCCCTCTTCCGACGATATTGAAATCAATGGGGTTCCTTCTGTGGGAAAAATCACCACTAATTACTGTGAACGGGGAAACGCACGCTTCTCTAGTGTTGCTCACCAAAAATGGAAATAATTGCCTCACAAGATTAAAGTCTCCTGTGGGACACGATATTTTTGATCCATCTTCATCAAGCGTAACTGGCACTTTATCGAAATCAATTTTTAGCGGTTCGAAACCAGGGTGATTCGATACCGAAATAGGATTTGGAAAATTTCATTGTGACCGATATTTTCGCCAGGGATTTTGGAAATTTTCCTGCCAACTGGGCGACCGCACCGCGGTGGCCCAGCTGGCGAGATAGGCCCGTGAATTTGGCGGCCGGCGGACCGGATGGACGTATATCGATCCATCGAGAGGCGAGACCCGCAGGCTAGCGTCGCGGCCCCGTCAGACGTAACGGACAGGATAGTAAAAGCCCTCTGGTTCCAGTCGCTGGGACTGGCCCGTTCGTACATCCGTCCGTACGTCCGTCACTTCGACGGATAATACCAGAGTTCACCTAAATATAACCGCGGAGTTGTGGCCGCGAGATGGATGGATGGTGAGAAGGGAGAGGAAGAATAGAAAAAGACGGAGGAGAATGGGGTGGAAGCAGAGTTGGGCATTATTCGGCTAAATTTTCATTCGAATAAGTATTCGAATAAATTTGTGCGAATAAATTCTTATTCGAATAATCTTCGAATAAAAAATTCGAATAAAATGACATTATTGGACAATAACGAATAATTTTTTATTTGACGGAAAATTTATTCGAATAATTTCTTATTCGAATAAGAATTTAGTCGACTCAACGGACGAATAAAATGATCACGCGATTTCGGCGATGTATCATGACACCACTGACTGACACCCGTGAGACCTAATGTTTTAGGTTAAGTAACTCTTGTCATAGCTCGCACTTTCGATAATTCTTATCTGATAATTATTTATCCCAAATATCGCTTACAACCGATGGCCGACGCCTCCAGAAGAGAATACTTCTTTAAGGCGGGATTTCCTCGGTTCGTTCAGGCGTATACGCACACTTCTAGACACACACGTCAAAACGTATGTTGGTCACAGTACAGACTTCCATCGATAGATGCCGGGTATCACATTTCTTATTCGTCGTTCATTCAGGTCGAATAACGAATAAATTCTTATTCGAACGAATCCGGCTAGAATAACGGTACAGATTTATTCGCGAATAACGAATAACTTTACGTCGAATAAAATCGTCATTTGTTATTCGCCCATAAATCTTGGGGATATATACGAATTCGTATTCGAATGAAAATTTATTCGAATAATGCCCAACTCTGGGTGGAAGAGGCTGTGATAGAGAAAGCTGAGGGCGAAGAGACTCGTGGATGTGGACAGAGGAGGATAATGAAGAATCGTTGTTAAAGAACGAATCGAGTAAGAGAAAGGAAAATGGGAAGAAAGAACCTGTTACAGGGAAAACTGTGAGACACAGGGAAGGAGATTAAGGAGGGAGACGTTAGGGTGGAACGGAAAGGGGAAGGAGAGACGCGTTTCCAGGCCACGCCGGCAGCTGCAGACATCACCGTCGCGATGCATTATTTTGCGCGTGGTTTAATACATACTCTAGTGGGAAAGCCGGTTAACGTCGCCGAAATCTCGACCGCGGGTGCCCCGTCCCCCGAGTTCAGTTTCCGCTAAGCGATGCAAATACCGCCGATAAAGCGGGCCACGATCGGCGGTTTCGAGGCTCACGGGACACTTGCTCCTCGGCTACCGCGCCGTGTTTCCATTCGCCTCTGCGTGCCTTCTTGCGAACCCTCTGTTAGACAACCAGCTTTCTCTTAACCCTTTGGCCAGCAGATATCGCCAACATACAGGCCGTGTCACATAACTTAATCACCCCGAATAACTTCGAAAGTATGTGTTCTACAAAACATATGATGCTAAAAAGCTTTTTTTAAATTAGCTATTTATTTACGAGATGTCAAGGTTACCCTGAATTTTTTTGAATAGAAATTCCAAATTTCAAGGAGCAGTGAATTTTCTTAAGAAAGGATTAAGCTTTGTTTGCCCTAAACCTAATATTTAGCCTTACTTAATTTCGGAGACAATACTCTCTTCAGTACTCTATTGACAGTCGATTTTCACAAAACATCATAAAAAATACACGCTATGTCCTAAAAGACGATCGATCTACATTCTACGCGTTTCCTCTCGCCGCTGCTCCATATCTCCTGACCTTTCGCGGTACGTGAGCGTTCACACGAGCAGTGTCAGTGATTGTCGGGTAACGGGGAAAGGTCAGAGGCTGTCGAAGGAATAATATTTAATATAAAAAGAGATGGCGATTGAACCTCTTCCTGCTTAGACAACGGAAACGAGTTTTAAATGTTGGGTGTCTTATTGATTATACAGATCCTGAAACTGGGGTTGATGTATCATCGTCCATGTAACCTTGAGAGATGGTCAGATGTCTTGACTTTAATTTTCAACCCGATTTTCAGAAAATATTGTCTTAAAGTAAATATCGACCACTTTTTCTGAATTTTGTTTATTCCGATAAAATATAAGTAATTTTATATTAAGCGAGTCGACTGTCCTCAACTTACCTTAAATCGCTTGATCTTTGAGTCGCGCAACTCGCGTTTTCGATACACGGCGATTAAAGGAGGATGCGTTTTCGGGGGTAACTTGTTGGTTCGCGACCAGACGATTGGTTTACATTCCGCGATTGCGAACTTGGAGGATTACGTGTTAAAGCCCGTTTGCGTTATCGCGACGGAAATCACGCCGAGAACGTGACCAGGTCGTGTTTGAGGGAAGCCCGTGCTCATCATACGCGGGAGTAATGATCGATAATCGAAGTAACGAAGCCGCGGTGTTCGACTACCCCTTCTTGTTCAACAATCGCGTCGAAGGCACGCTGGTGGTTATTTCACTATGACGGGTTGTTAAGAAAGGAGCAACTAGACTCAATTATACGAAGCATTAGTTATTATAACATTTATTATTGTTCCTTTTACTCTAGTAACCATTTTAACAAAATATCAAGGTGAACTTCTTTGAAAGAAGTTACCCCACGAATAGATTGGATCAAAATTTAAACTCAACTCAGTCGAATCCACTGTGCAATTTTGTCTTGAGTCGTCAAAATTCCAGGGCAATTAAATTTCAAAATACAGTGGTTTTTAATAAGACTATAATTTCGTTAGGGAAAACGTTCATTTCACTCGCGTGTCGGTAAGAAACGCTATTTGAATAAAATCCAATTTAATTGTAGAAAAAGGAATGGAGAAAGAGAGAGAGAGAGAGAGGGAGGGAGGGAGGTGGGGTCGTAGAGAACGCCACAGCGTAAGGGGAATCGTTTACGTTGACGTAGTCGTACGTCGTTCATTAGCAACAATTACGAAGCTACTGCGAGCATGTAACTTTCTGCGCCTCCTGTAATTAGTAAGGATACATCGCGCGCCGCGTGCCCTGCTGAGATTTGTTTAATTGTCCGGCAACACGATGTGTATCTTGCTGTGGAGCGTTCAGGCACCGTGTTGACGCTGTCTCGCACCCACTTTTCCACCTGTTTGCAGCGAAACTTCACGTATTATATGGTGAATGAAAAGAAACAACGGAGAGCATGGTGCATACTCAGAATTCCCCTGTTCCAATTACAGCATTGTTGAACTCAGTAACACATCGAATTATAATACAGTCACTTTGACTAATGTCAGTGATCTAAATTCCTATAACAATACCAGTGGCTTCTTAGATTTACCTGCAAATCAACCCTCGCTCCATCTTTAAAATAGTTAAAAGTAGGACCTTCACACCAAGTGGGTGCCCATTGACATCAGACAATATGTTAAAAATATTAATGACCTTTTAATATCTTACCATTATATGTATCATTACAGTATGCAACTAAAATTTACGCTATATTGCTATTTTAATCAAAAACTTCAATAAAATAATTTTTCGAGAATAGGGGAAAGGTGGGATAGTTGATCAGCGGGGATACATGATCACATCAGTTTATATCACAACTCAAATAATTAAATACAAACAAAGCAAACTATTATTATTATTTTAATAAAAAAGAAAAACTGTGATCAACTATCCCACCTTTCCCCTACGTTATATTTAAGAATATATCTAAAAAATAATTCTGAGAAAATCTAACTGTAAATCTTATATCTTACAAGAATGATATCCTTATAATTGTTGTTACCCCTTTGTCTCTCGGCAACCAATATTTTTAGCCCCTGTCCGCCATTATCTATACCCCTTTACAACCCTTAATCTTACACTTCCAACGTATCTATGATTGAAATAGCACCCGATCGATCGGAATCATCACAACTACCCACTTAATTAAGTATTCGTCAAACACTAGGATCGAGGGACCGGCGCTGTTTGCCTGGTCGAAAGAGGAACGGGGCGGGAATGATACCCAAGTGGAGCTTCGCAGTCGAATTATATTCGAAATCCGTGGCGAACAATAGGGGAGGATCTTGGGTATCAGTCGGGCGGTCCAGTTTCGAAATTTGCTTGCTCGCGGCCGAGTTATCCGATAGCGTTATCGGTGTGCGTGCGCGGTGTACACGCAACGAGAAAGGGTTTGGGGTCAGTGAAACGGGACACGCTCGAACCACCGCGGAGTTACCCGAAGCTCCTGGCTCTCTCGTTGCCGCTGGCGCGTAAGTGGCAGCAAGTGAATACGCTGCTGGTATTACTGCGGCCAACGATTGTCCTGCGCCTTCATTACCTGTTAATGGCCCCGCGTAGTCTTACCGACCCATTAGCTTGATCGTAGATCTGCCGGAGGGGAAAACGTCGCGGCGCCCTTCGCGCTCGTGCGTCCACGGGACCTTTCGTTTCCCTTGCGCGCACGAGGAATACGTCATGCAGCGTGCAGGCTAATGAGGGCGATTAAAGAATGAACAGGGGGTGGTTCAAGGGTTCGCGATACGAGCGGACAGCTCCTTGGAACGTAAGGTTCTGCGGTGGCGCGGGTGGTAGTTGCCCTTTGGTTTCTATGAACAATCGTGGGTACGTACTTAGAGATGCTCGTGCGGAGAACGCCCATGGGCGTTCGGAGAGTATGGTGGAGAGTGCATGAATATCGATATCCGCACGTGGAAAGTGGCATGAATTTCTATACCTGGGAAACTTCTTTTAAAGCGTGGGTTGACGGTTGAATTTTAATAACAGGATATCCCCATTTGAGGAACTTCAATTCTATCGCTGGTACTTTTGGTGCGACTGGTAAAGTGATAGGAAGGATTGGGAATTATGCAGGATTAATGGTTTAAGTTACTATCCCTCCTTCGACAATTGCTGCTACATCGAAACCACCCCCGTACGCGAATAGCTTCTCGCGGAACTTCGCGCGACCTTCCCATCCATTCATCCATCCGTGGAACGTCGTCGCCTGGAGGCGCGACCGGAGCATCGCCGCGATAAAGATCAATGAATATTCATAGAGGAGTTGGGCAAAAAATCGGCCAGTCGATGAATAACCAAAGAGCCGCTCGTCGCGACGGAGCCGAGGCTCGGTCTGGAAATAACCCTCCAATCGAATGGGGAGGATCGTTTTCGTTCGACGATGTACCGAATTACCACTGAAACGGTGTTATACGATGTATCAGAGCTTGTCAGCTTGTCACCTTACTCCGCCAAGAATGGAACAGCCCGTTTTCGAACAATCTCCTCTGACTTTCAAATCAATGATGGTATTGCTTGGTTATTAATAGGGGAGAGTAGGGTAACATTGAACGCTTAATTTTGGTGGGTGGTAACATAAAATCGGAAGGAAGAAAAACACGAGACTTCAAGACAAGTCTTATGTAGATCTTGGACTATAAGAAAATCAAAGCCGTTGTTAAGAAAAATATTTGGCAGCAAAGGGAAATGAGATTTACCTGAGGTATTGAAATCTTCGCCTCGCTCAAGTGGTGGGGTAAAACGGAACACCCACTTGAAGACCATGTAAACGTACAAAATCTTTATTTTTATGATCTCATCTTTTGCGTCGCAGAATGATTAAAAAATTTAGCTAATTTCGATTTTCGAAAATTAAAAAAATATGAGAAAAATAATTTTGTATTCTCAAAACACGTAGGGAAAACCAACCAGTAATTGACCGCATACCAGTGAATAACCATTAAACAAAGAAATGTCAATTATAAATTTAAAAATATTATATGTTTATAAATAAAGTGTAGTTGCACTTTTAATATCCCGTATTTTTAGTTACGCATATTAAGCAAACATTAATAAGTACAATTCTTATTAAAAGTATGCGGTCATTTACTGGGCTTCTACACGTTTTGCATTTTATAATCGTCTTTTTTAAATTACAACAAGAATAAGTAATTATTCTTACAGAAATTCAAGAAAAATAAATTTAAATGCAATTTCAGCAGTTGTTTTGTTGTTATACATAAATATATTCAAGTATTAATCTCAAAAGTCCATAAATTCCACAATTCGGTCATTCAATGTATGGTTTACCCTATTAATAAATAGAAAAAAACTTCAATTTAGTAAACACATTCTTTTAGTGAAAAAAAAAGATCCAAACTGTAGTACTTTATGAGGGCGTCACAGTGAAAAGACCCCTTAAGAAAATTGTATATTTTTCTCTTCCGTTCTATAGGTTAATTATTACAGACTACCTCCTCTCACTTAGCTATATGCCTCATTATAACTAAAGGTTACTTCCCGTTAAATAAATAAATAAACAAATAACTAAAATGATAAGCTTTGATGATAAAATGACAACCCCCATTCGTTTTTACTAAAATTGCCATCAGCGATGCCCTCAGCCCCGCTCGCTAAACAACCACCCCAAAGCCGAAATTTGAACCTTGACACAAAAACCGATCACAATAACGAACAACCCCGTCCCCGTACACTTATCAGCGAGCACCTTCATAGTGCCCGCAGTACAAACAGAAGGTCCGCGTGCATCACCCTCCACAGGGACCCATAAACTACTTCGAAAGTAGGTCATGCATCAGCTTGTACGAACTCATCGTTCCTCGTTCCGAAAACCGTGGCCCTCTGATAAGAACGCGCTCCTACACCCAACCCCCTTAGCTGTACCAAGATCCCCCCCGTTTTTTAACCTCCCCCTCCTTGAAGTGACTGAAAATCCTGATCGCAGAAGCCCGAGAGGTTCTGGGTTCGAGCGCCATGGTGTGTATAGCCATAATGAAGCAGCGAGCGCCGAGTACCAAAGCTAGTGCTACCCCTCGTCGCCGCGCCAGGATTTCCCTGCGCCGCCAGCCCCGACGGCCGCCTGCCAGTTGGAAAAGGGGAAGCCCGTTCGGCGGGGCGCATGCGCGAGGGTCGAACGGAAAAAAATCGGCCCGGCTACGGGGGCGAGGGGGCGGTCGGGGGGTGGCCGTATCGATCGCGCTAACATCGGCGTCCGTGGCGAGTCCGTGGGCACAGCCGTCCCGTGCACCCTCTACGACGACGACGATCACGGGTACCGGCTCCTCGTCGTTAACTTCCATCGAACCCTCCCCTCCCACGCCCCGCGCAACCCCCTCGTCGCTTGGAATTTTCCTCCCGTTGTCGCTCGATCTAGCAATCGATTTCGCGCTTCGTTCTTCGCTCGAAATGCGAGTGGACGCCGCGCTGGCTACCCCCGAGGGCTGTTTCACGGCGTGACACTTTTGCTGCGCGATATAGTTCGTAATGGTACAGGTAATGTTGGTTTAGGGTAGACAGAAGTAGAATTCGAATGCGTGCCGCGAGAAGAGTCTTAGGGAGCGATTTAATCGCGAGCTGCAAACGAAACGGGTCCATGGTTCCCGCCTGACTGGACGCAGACGCGTCGCGTTTTCATCCCCGTCTCGCTTGTCCCCTTTCATTCAGCCGCGGGATCCCCGACGACGGAGTTTTCACAGTCAAGATCTCCCGGGTGCGGGTCAATGAAAGGTTCGCTGGACGTCTTTCTCAGCCAGGCCTGTCTCTGTGCCTCGACCCTCCGTTTCTCGTCACTGAGAGGAGGGGCTGATTTCCGCGAGGCGAGTTTAACGTTCCGAGGCAGATGCATCTGATGGATTGTGGTTGTCGGTGCTTCCTTCGTGCGCGTCGAACAATCGCTGCTTCAATGTAGAACTATAAAATGTATTTCTACGCTTCGCTATGATCGTTTATCGCAGCTCTGGCATAGGTAAACGCACCCTGAGGCAACGCTCGGTGTTTGCTGGTTCGTTGTCGAATTTTAGAAGCATAGTGAATACCGAGTTAATCGAGCAATATCGATTCTTGCGGAACGATATCAGTACTGCTGAACTTTGGGGAAACTCACTGAAATCTCTAAGTGAGGTTGCAGAATCAATTCTTAAATAGTCGCACATATGCACCTGCAAACATCTACCTTCGCGATCACCTCAGAGGCTGAGTTGGGCAAAAAATTATTTGAAATAAAAATTTGTGTATGAATTTTTTATTTCAAATAATTTTTTTCCCCATCTCTGCCTCAGGCGTTCCAAGACACCTAGTCACCTTTCGAACCCTTCCTTTCAAACAAATCAGTAAGCTCCACGCGATTTCAATCCATACTGTTCATCAACTATCAATTTCTGCCCGAGAAAGATGTTACTCAAAGAGCCCAAGATTTAACACACTGAGAACAAAAACGGCCAACCCACATTTTCTGCGAAATTGAATTAGTAATGTATTCCAATAGGCTGTACTAATCATACAAAATAGGAAAAATTAATTTTTCTTCAACGTAGGTTTGTCCATTTTGCTCTCAATGCCTCATTTCTATTGCGTGTAAATAGTTAGAGTGGGCCATTGTGGATTGAAACAATGCGCGGGGCGAGTGTTTGTTCGGGACGAAGGTTTCGATAGGTGCATTGGCGTCTCGGAATAATTTAAATCAATTGCAAGAATGCAGATTCCATCGCAACACTCTCGTCTCCGTAAGACACGATGCCTTTTATCACCCCGCGATCAGACTCACCGCTTGGTCATGCAAGGCTGTTTGTTCTCGATGGCCGAAACACGATGCACTCGATTCCCTCGACGTAATTCGGCGAGGGGGGTTCTCGCGAGGACCATAGAGGGTGACGTCCTTTCTAGCCGTGTATCGGGGTTGGCAGCGTTCACCCCTCGACAAAGAGGACGGCATTTCCATCGGCTTAGCCGAACGAAGGGGGCCACCATCAGCGTGGCACTTTTTTCCACGCGCTGTTCTCCCGGAAAACGCGTGTTGGAGATCGGCCAAGTACATCGCGGAACGCTCGCGTGCCGTCACGCCGGGGACATTTCAATGGGCAATTAACGCGTGACACAAATATCCAGGTAAAATACATATTCCACGATCATAGACCAAAAAGAAACTGGATACCATCGATCGTCTCGAGGTCTTCGCACCTCGGAGATTACCACACTGCGGCAACAAGTTTAAGTTTCTAAATAATCTGAATGATGTGCCACAGCATGGGCCACGTTATTCTCAGTATTAAATCTGATTGAGAATTCGGTGTCAGAAATGTTGATTTAGTAACGGTGCACCGCTACTAAACAGTGAAGAATCGTGAAGTTGGGCCAGAACAGGGGACATCGCCATCCGGTGTCAGCGGAAGGATATAAAAGACTAATTGTATAACGATGCATGCAACAGTGCATTGGAAGCAGGCCAGACGTTATGAAACGAGCCTCTAGCTCCACGGGGAAACGATTTTCAAGCGAGGATTCAACCTGCGCGTTCGACGCGCCCCGTCTATTCTCGGTGTCCAAAAGCTCTAAAAATACGGGGCGCACTGACTAACCAAGAAAATTAAGGTACCCCACGGCCCGAAATAGGAGGCTGGCGCCCCGCCAGGCATCGTAAATACCACGGGCCAGTCTGCGCCAGCGGCAGCCTCGGACGAGGAATTTTGTAAATACCGAAGCGGGTCGAATTTCCTAAACAGCGTGGTCAGGGGACTCTCTCTTGATTAACACGGCTGGGTGATCGAGTCCCGTTTCCCCTCGATCGCTGATTCACGGTTCAGTTCATTCATGGATCGACGACAACAACTCGGAATCGCGGGAGATCGTTCGCGAGAAAACGAGCAGCGCGATCGTCGTACAGGTTTCTTCGAATATGTGTCGCGAGGCAGGTGGAAACGTACCCGCGAAGGTAAACGAGATCGATGCGCTCCCTTTTACTGGACTCATCTTCGATGCGAGAACGATCGAGGGGGATCTAATTGTGATGTCTTCTTCGCAGGATTTCCTTTGGTTTCCTTGATTTGATACTGTGCTTGGGTCTGGATAGATTTTGTTAAATCGACTTGCTATTTAATTTAATAGGCTGTTAGTATTCTACAGTATCACAGTGTATGTTCTTTCCTTTGGATTGTGAGATGGTACACTAGCGGACAAAAAAGTTACCATTTTTTTTATTTGTTCTATTTTTGTTATTTTTTTTAGCATACATTTAGGACTGTGGTATATTTAATATGCATATTCTGATGGAGAATTTAAAGATGTATAAAATCCAGTTAAAGTTGAATTTAATTAACTGACAAGCAAAAGTGTTGTATGATATTAAAGGGGGTAACACATTTTTGGGGCCGACAAAGAAGTTACCACGTTTAGCAACTTTTTAGATTGTCCTAAAAGCAAAATGTCCGCCCACAAAATATTAGATGTTTTTATGTTCAAAAGTGGTAACTTTTTGTTGACTTTAAAAGTGTGTTGTCTTGTTTAATGTTATGTGCGGTTTTTTGATTGTTAGTTAAATAAATTCAACTGTAACTGGATTTTATAGAGCTTCCAATTCTCTTTCAGAATATGTATGTTAGGCATATACTACAATTTTGAATTGATATTGAAAAGTAATAGAATTAGGGTGGGTCGAAAAAGTGGTAACTTTTTTGTCCGCTACTGTAGGTATAGAACACTGGTGGTATAGAAATGTAGTCTTCCGCTTGAGATCTAGCCTCGAGCCGAAGAGACGTAATCCACGAGATGATGAATGATCATTTATTTATTTATTTAACTCTTAACTGGTATACTGCTTTATACGACCCCAAATAAAAAAGGACACAGAAATTTGTAAAGCCGGCATTAGATCAACCTCTATGAATATTTTGTTCTTAGGTAATGTATGAAATAATACAAACGTAGAAAGTTAAACTATTATTATAAAATTAATTAGAAATTCAGTTTACAAATTTAGACAACCAAAAAGTTTGTATCCAACCTTGCGTGCTTGGGGTCATGACTGACCCCAGGATACCAGTTAAGAGTTAACATAAATGTACACGTTCGATAATAAGACATAAAGTACAACATCACTGCAAGAGTAGCATAGTTCGTCGTTAGAAGGCGAGGGGTTAATCGAACTCGCTCACTGACCCAATAACTCGCCCAGCTTCGATTCGGTCTTTTCGTCCTGTCGTCTGAATTCACGCGGTTTATTCGGGGAGCGATCCCAGCCGAGAGGGACCACCCTGTCCCACAATGAAAGTACATTCCCCTCGGGTGCTCGAATATACGAATACCCCGCAGGGGTTCCTGGCGTGGTTTTCGGGGGTGAAAATGCTGGGGTCCCCGCTGACGGAGATGGCGACTCCGTCGCAACCCCCCGTTCGCTCGAGGGGGATCGATCCGGGAACGTTCTCTGCGCAGCTAACACACGTCCACGGAACCTAAACCCGAATCCTTACTCGCGGGTTGCCCGAAGAAACGACCTGCCTAACGAAAACGAGAATCAAACCACCGGCAGGTGACAGGTGCCCTTGCACCGATACCAGCGCAGCTATATTTCCATTCCGTCCGCCGCGAATAATAGAGCACGGCCGACGATTATTCCAGCTAATTGGCGGGCATGATGTTCCAATCATCGAGGGATTACATTTTCACGCGAATGATCCCTCGTCCGGCGCTAGTACACTTGTAAGCCAGGATTTATAGGAAGCTTTAACGATCCCCCAAGTTCTACGATTTCGATACACGGGTTTCTCGATTTGTCGAGTTGTATATTTTTCTGGAAACCGTGGTTACCTATTGCGGTATTTTCTCCCTGTTAGCTTGGAATTGTATACGAGGTTGGTGATTTGGAATCTCTTGTTATCGATGCTTTGCATTTCTTCGTACTAATATTAGTGCATTTGAAGCTTTCCCAAGAAATGATTGTTTCCCGTTTTATTTCCACTTCGAGGATAGTACGTACCAAGGCCGTTTTCGCGATCGATGACGTTTTATGGTCTATCGAGTAACGGGCGAGATAGATTTATATTATTTCTCCGAACAACGTACCGATGTCAAATAAAAGCGTGGTGGGGGGATGTTGATTCGGGGCGATCCAATTTCGCGGAGTTGCGCGAAGTTAATTCGTAGAGGCATGGAGGCAAAATACTTACGATTTGTACACGGGTAATTTTTAAAAATTTCGTCGTCGAGAGCTGGCGAAAGATCTCGCTTCGAAAGGCAGCGGCAAAAAGTTGTCGCAACGGGAGCGTTGCAACTCCTAACGAACGTGTCGTGTTTGAATTAGCAGCGGAACTTGAGGGAAATTAATTCGTTTGAAACGGGGGCGGGTGGTGTAACAGAAGAGCCAAGGGATTTTCATTAAAAGGAAGTGAACCCCAACGACCAGGCATTACTTCCTTATTTATGATATTTTAACGGTACGGCTGTACACATAGAAAATTTTCCTTTAAGTGCATTTTTCGAACGGCTCTAAGTAACTGGCGTTCTATGTGTATGGGGTCCTTAGGAAGAGATTGAAAAATACGAGGAAGCCTGCAGGGGATCCCTCGAAGCTCGTACGAATGAGGATCGACTTTCTCCAGCGAAATTCTTAACAGAAGGATTCGCTTGAATTTCCTTCTGAGAAAGGAATCTGATCCATACTAACCACAACCTCCAATCCGATTAGAAATATTTAACACTTTCGATGCTTTGGCTCCAAAGCTTTGGAGCCAAAGTGGAGTTTGGGTATCGATATTAATATAATGAAATACACAAGTGCACAGTTTCCTGAGACCCTGGAATACTCACCCTCTCAAGGTCAAGAATTCAAAGTCGATTTTCTCGAAAATGAAGCGCGATATAAAAAAAAGTTACTCTTTCTTTTCGATTTGTAACGATTAAATAAGTCGAGAAAAAAGTATAAATTTTTTTGATATTGCTCTTCATTTTCGAGAAAATCGACTTTGAAGTTCCTGGCGTTGCGTCCAGGCGTGTATAGAAAAATCTACCTTTAGTGTTACCAATTCTACTTTTGCGTTTCAAGTAGCACGACCCAAAGGATCCTCCTGTGTCTCCGATCAGATGGGACTGTCGCTGTCAGTGTGAGAATCGAGTAATTTGTCCAGCAGAGTGTTACAGCGTCCCGTGGCCTGTTGATCGATAATGTTATTAATTCGCTGCAAGTGCAAGTGACTCGCGAGTGGATCGAATTAACGTTAGCTAAACTGAATCCCGCGAAGGTGTTCCCCGGGATACGCCTCGGCTGAACATATTTGAACGGTCCGTTTCCACCGAGCCAGTCCCGTTATTAAGCGGTAAATCGACAATTATTAGCCCCCCCGCGCGGGGTCAAGTGTAATGCGATTCTAATTGCTCTTCGAACATGACACCAGCGCTCACCACTGTTTCGATATCCGCCGTTATTCTGCTCTTCCTATCGACGATAGCTGCCCGTCCACGCGCACGAAATCGAATTAGCTGAAGGGCCTGCTGAAATCGACACGTGGTAACGTTCGACAGGAAACACTTGGATCACGTGAAAATTAATCACAAGTTCCTTCGTCGAGCCATCGCCTAAGCGTTCTTGAACACTGAGGTAAATACCCCTGGTTACTTCGGAACTTGAAACGCAGTTAACTGTACGCATTAACCGCTGAAGACAGTTAAATGACTTGGCGCAGGGGGATCTGGGTGAACATTGGAAAGAGAGGTTCCAATTCCGAAGAATCTTCCAATTGAATTTTGACTAATGGAGGCAAAGCCGGTCACGGGGGGTGCAGGGGTATCAGAAAACGAAAAAAAGAATAAAAAAGAGACTGATATTTATATTTGATATTTTGATGCTAGATTATTTTTTTTATTATGTTCTCTGTATTATTAGAATTATTATCCTTTTCTTCGTGAAAAGATGTTATGCTTTATTACCGTTGGAAAATTGTTTGCGGCCAGAGTTGGGCATTATTCGCATAAATTTTCATTCGAATACGAATTCGTATACATCCCCAAGATTTATGCGCGAATAACAAATGACGATTTTATTCGACGTAAAATTATTCGTTATTCGCGAATAAATCTGTACCGTTATTCTAGCCAGATTCGTTCGAATAAGAATTTATTCGTTATTCGACCTGAATGAACGACGAATAAGAAATGTGATACCCGGCATCTATCGATGGAAGTCTGTACTGTGACCAACATACGTTTTGACGTGTGTGTCTAGAAGTGTGCGTATACGTCTGAACGAACCGAGGAAATCCCGCCTTAAAGAAGTATTCTCTTCTGGAGGCGTCGGCCATCGGTTGTAAGCGATATTTGGGATAAAGAATTATCAGATTATGTGATTGTGTCTCCTTTTATGTGATGATTCCAACGAGCTATGACAAGAGTTACTTAACCTAAAACATTAGGTCTCACGGGTGTCAGTCAGTGGTGTCATGATACATCGCCGAAATCGCGTGATCATTTTATTCGTCCGTTGAGTCGACTAAATTCTTATTCGGATAAGAAATTATTCGAATAAATTTTGGGTCAAATAAAAAATTATTCGTTATTGTCCAATAATGTCATTTTATTCGAATTTTTTATTCGAAGATTATTCGAATAAGAATTTATTCGCACAAATTTATTCGAATACTTATTCGAATGAAAATTTAGCCGAATAATGCCCAACTCTGTTTGCGGCCCCAAAATATTTCTTTCATCCGGGCCCCTTTGTAAAGAAGGCCGGCCCTGAACGGAGGATCCTTAGAATTAACGAAACCCGAAAATCTTAACTTCTCTTCGTGCTTTTCAACCCCATGAAATAATCGTCCCTTTGGTGAAACCCAAATATGTATTAGATATGCCGAATAAAAGGGAAGAAACCCTTCCATGAGGCGTCGGTGGAAGTGCGAGCGTCCTCTCTCTGCCAGGTGTACCTACTTATTCGGGAACGTATCGATCGAACGGATCCTCGGACGGAGCGGGACTTTTACCGAAATCGCGACGTGGAATCTATGGGACGACGGGCATCGGCGGCGATTCGGAAAACTAAAGAGAAGGAAATGGAATCGTTAGACGTGGCGGCGGCTCGCCGAAATTGCGAATTTCGAGCGGACATGCGCGTGGCGCGATCCCAGTCGCCTCCCTCCAGGAAGTGCAGCAGAGTGCATGCACCGACCTTATTATCTTCTCCCTTCTGCAGCGCGGCGGAATGAAGTCGAACTTCGGCTGTTTGCGCTCTGGATCGTAAAATTTCGTCGGGTCTCGACGGCCGACGGGCATCGTTCGACGTTATCATTCACGACGGCGGGCCTCTCGAGCTCGCGGAGCACGCTTCCTCTTAATCGCGATAATTGCAGCCACCAATGCTGCGTGCAGGACCTCGAAGAGGCCCCTTCTCCTGAACTTCTCTCTTTTCAAAGATCGTGAGAAGCATTTTCAGCAGCGTGGGCGTCATGTTCCGTCGAGGCATCGACATCCTTTCCTGTTAGTTTTTTTTGCGAGGCAAAAAAGGGGATTTTTCAAAATCTTCCACCACTCGCAGAGTTAATATCGTTTTAATAATGTTGAATTTATTGATCGGTAGAGTGAGATGAAAAAAGGTGAGGGAGAAAGAATTCTTTGGTAATTCTGCGTGCACTTTCAGAGGCTTGTTACGTGTATCATTTATTTGGGCTCGAGTAAGGATTGAAAAAGTAGTTAGAGAATTGAACCGAAACGCCAGACATTCGGGAACGATCCCGTTTCGTAGTGTTTTAATTTTTTATCGCGGAATACGGGGCGTCCTGGAGCATGGTCGAGGGTTATCGAGCATCACGCGAGGCGAAATGTGATGGAAATAAAAACAAATACTGCGCCGCTGTGCCCGAAAGGGAAGGTAGCAAAAAAAAGACAATGGGAAATAAAAATTGGCGGGTTCGAGCCGTTGTAGAAGCTGAACAGCGTCACTCTTCAGACACGCAAATTAATTGCAATTGATCGGGGGGTCCATCGATACCCACGTATCGGTGAATTAGTGGTATCGAGGGCGAGGAAATTTACCAACCTGCACGATTTCCCAGCTTTCTTTGGGCATCGACGATTTGCCAAATATAGTAGGATGTTTCTTTACCATCGTAATAGACAATATTATTTATTAAACTACTTAGGTATATTTTCAAATACAGTATAAAACAAAACAGTTACCAGTTTTTCGATCTACTGTATCTCTAATACTTTTTAACATCAACTCAAAACTGCAGCATCTGCCCATAGATAATTAAAAGCTGTAAGTATAAAACCCAGTTAAACTTGAATTTATTTAACTAACAAACAAAAACCCCACACAATATTAAACAAGACAACAGACTTTTAAAGCCGACAGAAAGTTACCACTTTTGAAAAGCAATAAAAAATCTAATATTTCCTGGAGGTACCTTTTGCTTTTAGGACGGCTTACAAAATTACCAAAAATGGTGGCCCATTGTCGGCCCCAAAAATGTGTTGTCCCGTTCAATGCCACGCAAAACTTTTCTTTGATTGTTAAATAAATTCTACTTTAACTGGATTTTATACAGCTTCCAATTATCCAGTAGAATACGTATATTAAATACATATCAGAGTTCCAAGTGGAAATAAAAAAATAACAAAAATAAAGCAAATTGAAAAAATGGTAACTCTTTCGTCCTCTACTGTACATATTTCGTCGTAGGTTCTCAATATTGGATTCTCCCTCCAGCGTTCCAAATTTGATTCGTTCTTAAACAAGAAATTCTTGACGTACTTACTGCGCGTTTCATTACGACCGATGTAGATTGCATTTGGAATTATGAAGCTCGTCGAGCAAAGAGTTCCTTGTCCGAGTGCTTGGTGACACTGATGTTAAAATACTACCCGTTCGCGACTACAGTATCGCATTATATACAGACGTTTGCTTCGCCAAATCGCATGTACGTGGATCCGATTACGTAAATGTAGGTATCTACGGGTATGTACCTGCCTATCAATCTACAGAAATGCATCTACATGGGCGCATACTGCGCTGAATCACGCGTATGTTCATGTGTTACATGTATGTATCTACAGATCCGTTCTGGGACATGGCATGTAAATGCAATTACACCGCTGTATATATGTTTATGTTTATCTCGCTGGCATATCATAGTAACAGTATAACGACGACTTTATTGCCTCTTGTATTGACACGCGTGCAGTCACTCTCTGGAGTAAATAAAAATGAAGATCTACGTTGAATTAAGGTATCATTGTTTTAGAGAGCTCTGTTCTTAATGGAGTTCTCTAGTCCATGAAGTTCTACATATGCACGTCGACTTAAGCCGTGCATTGGTGTGTTGAAATTGGCGTGCGAGTACACTTACACCGCTTGAGACTTTGAAATCAAAATTCAGTTCATAATTTTACGCGTCTCTGTAAAACTGTAGAATTTTTTACCGAAATGTATTGTTGGATTCAATAACGGCCCCAGAACACTCCTCGTTCCTCATTCTATTCTACATATGCTCTCTAAATTCCTATGAAATTGACAGAGCTATAGTAAATTTTGTGAATCGATGTTGACTGATTCGTATCTAAGCCAAACACACATCAACCTGAACATAACACGATCTATGACTATTTTTATGACTATATTTTTTTCAAACGTTATGCGAATATTAAATAAATAATAAAAAATAACGTTAAAAAACAACTTTTTTTTCTATATTTCTCTATTTTATGCAAGGAGGATCTGAGAGGTCTATAATTAAAATAAATTTCGCTGATTAATATATTACATATGTAATTGTGACTGCAATAATGCTACTAGGAGATATATCAAATTTTTAATTATCATAGACAGTTTTACTGTTTACAACTCCCCCATGTATAAAAAAATCTAACTTCGTAATGTTTACACATTTCCCAAAACTGACTTTTGACACTAAGGCCCTTCCTGCACCCCACAGTACAATTGATTAATTAATTCGCGTTCTGAGTCCTAAACCCCGAGATCCACGCTTTCGACCCAGGGCAAGTCGGGGCGATCGAGGACAATAAAAATCCCGGGGAGGGAGGCAGCCCGCGAAGCGTCCGCCGAAGAGAAGTGTTTTGGAAAGCGAGGAGAAGAGAAATAAGAAAGAAGGATACTGGTTGCTGTCCCTCGGGTGAAGCGCGTCCTTCGCTGACAAGGACGAAGTCTCTCACCCCCCTGCTTGTTCCATCTTGAGATTCGCCGCCGTGACGAGGGTTCGGTCGGTGCGAGGGAGAGCGCCCCCGTGGCTGCACGACGAGGGTGGAAAAACTCATATCCCCTAATGAAGTAAAACGGGACGTCGTCCTGCCTCTGTGCGCGTGTGCCCGTGCGCGATAGAGAAGGACAGAGAGGAAGGAGCGTGGAACGCTGGGGAGGAATGAGGGGTCGAGGGTGGGTGGCGGGGTGCGGAGGGGTGAAAGAGGAGAAGCTAAAAGGGGGTGTTTCATGGGAGTGGGACAAAGAGGTGCCGCGAAATCCGTCGCGCGAGGGGGATGGGGCCGACGAAAAATGGGGAGGGGGTGCTTTCAGGGTGGAGGGGTGGCTGGAAGAAGAAACGCGGGAAAAGAAGAGGAGAAGATACACGTGCTCGAAGGAGGGACGCGATACATACTCGACAGTGACGAAGCACCCTTCATCCGGGGAGGAAAGCGTGAGGGAAAGAGAGCGCAAAATGGGCGAAGGTGGCGACGAGAGGAAGAAAGAGGGGAAACAGTGGTGGGACGGCGGCGCGGAGGAATATGGTGAAAGAGGAAGAGGAGAGCAGCGTCGAATGAGATGGAGGGTGGTCGCGTGTAAATCGAACATCCCACTCCCTCGCGTTTCTCCGTTTTTTCTCCCTTTCTTTTGGGAATGTCAAGCGACGGGGTCACGACACTCACGACGCAGGTGAAAATGGTCACTCGGGCGAAAGTGATATCGAGGGCTGCTTCGAGGCATATGGAGGAATAAGCATTGAGGGGATTGCAAATATTCGGGGCAAGATTTTGTATAGTCTTCCTTGTTTGTGGGAAGCAAAGTCAAAGTATCGTTTTGCATGGTTTTGGTTCAACGTCGCAACGCACCTGTAATTTGACCAAATGACGATTGCATGCGATGGCGTCAATCACTCGCAGAATTTTGTTCCTCGTCAATCCAACTTCTGTTCCGTTAATGTAATCTCTTAAGAGTACTACTTAAGCAGTTGTTTCTTTTCGACGTTACTAAATATTGTGCCGAAGAACAAGTCTCAGTATCAATTTATTTCTTTGTACTTAATTCAAATAGAAATGCTTCATCTTTCACGAACGGTATTTTTTTTTTACTTTTACTTTGCTTTCTAAAACCGCGGAAGATTACCCAAAGTCTTGTCTCAAGTATATATTTCCGATCCTCCCAACGCTGATTCTACTTCCAAAACACAATAAACAATCCAACGATATGAAACACAACCCTCACTCAACAGATCAACAAACTAACAAAAACCAAATATGTTCATCAACTTAATCTTCAAAATCTCGCTTTTAAAAAAGCATTCGTGGACACTAGAATTCTTCAAACCGACGGCCAAATAATCTCCCAAAGAGAACGTTAAAAAAGGAAAATTCGTGTGTCGATGGGTTAACATAGAAGTTGATGGCTCCCTGCATCGGTGCAACCTAACTGGCGCGTGTAGATGGGTTAAAGCTTGCCCTGTGTGTACATGGACGATATTCAACGTTTATTGTACACATAGGGACAGGAGTGTGTATATGGGGGCGCACAGGTATGCGCTGGACGGCAGCGGGGTTTATTGCGACGAGCGTTATCGCGACCAGACGGAACGAACGTCCCGTAGCAAGTGGGCAGTAACGTTTGACGAGCGGTCTAACCCTTTAATTGAGTGCAGTTTTACGATTTCAGACGTCGTTTCGGACAAAGGAGTCAAGAGTTTCTGGAACGTTATGCGGCGCGCCGGAATAATTCCGCCCCGCTGCCGTTCGAATAATTTCAATCCCCGCCGCGTCCGCCACGTTTACCCCGGGATCGATCCTAACGGCCACTGTCCCGCAGTGTTTCTTGGTCGTTTCAATCGAGACAGGTCGTGATTCGATGTTGGACCAAAGGGGTCAACATGTTTCATCGAGGCCGTTTGCTTTTTGGTATCGTCGCGAAACGGACACTGATCGGGATGATGGGAGTGTATGGGATTTCTGTAGAGAAGTGGGTGTAAAGTTGTACGGAATTGAGGGCAAGGGTCTTTAAAGTTTCTAACCAAAATCGAAATGTATGTTTCAGCTGCGAGCAATGTTCTCACGGACCTTCGTTCCTCCACTTCGTCAGGATTGCCACACCGCTGCAGCTCAGGGCATTTCAACTGTACAAGGTAAAACATCTTTGACAATGATAAAGAACGATGAAGGAAGGGGGGTTTAGAGAATTAAATAACGCGATGTTAAATTTCAAACGTGACGAATGGTTACAATTTTGGTAATTAATATGCGCGCTTGAGATGGTGAAAAATTTGGGATTGTGAGAGATATTTGCAGTGGTTTATTAATCACCAGAATTACTTTCATATTTGGATATGAAATTTGCGAATCGGTTTTTAAAAACTTTGCAAGATTTTTGCAATTTCACCCGAGTGTTTATATTCTTTTATACGATCTACCTACCTTAAACATTTTTGCGCCGGTAGGTAAAGATCGTTCATTCAAACACTTAAGTTTAGGAGAGGCCATTTCTACGATGCAATACCCCTCGCAACTATTCCGAATACAAATATCGTAGATAGGCAGATTCATTAGTACTTGAGAAATGTCAACACAGATTCAATTTAGCAGAACGACTAGTAAAATACATTAATGCGAATTGCATGGAAATTAAACGTGCACCTAATTTTACAGTGTTCATTTCAGTGATGGATACCCAATCTCCATTCGCACGCGAACATTTGCATTTTACCCATTTATATAGTTGCTGATAAACAAAAACTAAATGCCTTCCCCCTGAACTGCTTAGCATCCGAGATAATTACACCTTTCACTCAAAACTTCAGCCCCTAAAAAATCTAAAAATTTAAAAACCTTCAAACTACATTCTCACTTCTGCTTTTGTTAGCATTCCAAAAGCTATCTATTCATAAATTTCGTTATCTTAGCATCAAGATGAAAGCTCACCCAACACAGCGATCTAAAATCACCATGATCACACGAACCAATCCAGACGCCCCAAATAAAATTCTACGAACGCTGTCCAACATTAGAATCGCGTGCCGAGCTGGTCAAGCCAGCAGCGGCAGGGCTCGATCGAGAAAGATTTTTTCACCGTGATCCCCGAACGGGTAATAGACGATCGTTGCTCGTCGATCATCCTCGGCGCGGTGCAGAGCGGATTTCGCAGGCAGTAAAGCGAACGACGCGAGGGCAGCTGTCGCCGATTTCGCGTCACGGCCGCCCTGAATTTTTCCGGGGAAGAGGCACGGCGAAGTGACAGGTGTCACTGGATACCATCAAGGTCGACCATGACCCTCTCGAGGCGTTTACTTTCGCCCATCGATCCGCCGCAGAAGTTTCTCGTTTTCGGGAGGACGTTGACCGCCCAACAGCTCTCGCGTATCGCAAGAAAAACGTTGTCACTGCTCGTTAATGAGCGATCATATGGGAACTTATTCATTGACGGGGTCAGTGAAAACGCACCTAAAACTGTGGACTGCTAAAGAATCGTGTTGGAAGAGAGTTTATTAGGTTCCTTGATAGAATAATTGTAACTTGAGCTAAATTCAGTGGTTGCAAGGAAAAACGACCCATGTCACAATTTCAAAAAATTTGAGTTTATGCATTAATTCAACTGTAGACTATTGAATGTATGTTTTCATCAGAAAAAAATGCATGAAAACGAATTTTATACGTTGAAAAAATAATGCAATTTAACCGAAGTCCAATATTCAATTAATACGCATTTGGCAAAACAACGCAATTCCACAAAATTTCGAGAATACGACGTATCTTTCCTTTGTGATCGGTTTTTATTTTCTATTTTTATTTATCTGCATATACTATAACGTATTTTGTGTAAAATAAAATGAGCAAAATTATATATCATATTTTTATTTTACTAGAAACAGCACACTATGAAATACCAGTGATACATAAATGTGTAACTTGTATTTTACAAAAAACAACGCAAAGAACAGAAGAAAACGGAAAAAGACAAAAAAAGAAAGTAAAAGAAGGAAAAGTAATCACAAGTCCAGTGGACTTGTGTCGTTCTGCCTAAAGTGTATGTAAATTATTACTGTTTTATTTATTATTATTTACGTTAATTGTACGAATAGTGAATATTGTGCAAAGTGAAGGAAATATAGGTTTATATCGTAAGAAGAAAACAAGGAAACATTGCTAATAAGAAGAATTGGTGTTTAGAACTTTCAACGATAATATCTCGAAAGTGAAAATATGTGACATGGGTCGTTTCTCCTTACAACCACAGAATTATGCAGAAAGCTACTATCCGTCAATTATCTGAAATCGAATAGGTAAATTTAGTTTGAAGATTTTGAAGGTTAAAGAAAAGTACCTACCTTTATTTCTGCTCTCAGGTATTTAATAACGAGTAGTTTGATTGATATTATTTTAAATTTTCTGTAGTCTCTGTTTCTTAAGCCTAAAATGGAACTACGGCTTGAAATCTGTATGAAGGAGGGAAATTGGGTGGAAAGAGTGGAGGAAATTTTCTGGCGGCTGGCTCGGTCGCGTGGTCCATTCATCAGGCATTTTCGATGCGATATTAAGCTGATAGCAAATGTTTGCATCGCGCGGCGCGTGCGTCGACGTGATTTCTGCCTACGTAATTTATCCATAGTCCGCGGAATAATTTCGGCCGCACCAGCTGAATTATGAAATTCCCGTGCCCCAGGGACCACCGCGTGTATTTTCCCACTGGCTAGCCGCGGCTTTCGCGCAGTGATTTTCCAAGCATCCCCTAAAAATTCGCGCATCCTAGAAACATTCCAGACAAATTCGTCCACTTTTAAGACCTTCTTAGTTTTCAACAATTCGATGAAGAAATGATTCGAAAATAGCCACTGCTCCTCCAAAGATTTGGTTGCTAACGTCAGGAGTTTTTCGAATGAATTTTAGGGGATTTGTAGGTGTTACCACTGTTTGGGAACAGAGTGCACCTATAGGGGAGACCGGGGCTGGTAGGCCAATTTTTCAGTTTTTGATTTTTAATAAATTATGTGGGCGAAATATCATTAAATCGATTACTATATTTGATAGGGCATACATTTGGCTATCTGATTAAATTATTAATGTTGACTCAATGTGACAACATTTAAGGAATTCTAATGTTTTTCTAACACCTTACATGCTGGTCAACCAGCCCCGTGGTCGGGGTTGGTAGACTAACAGTATGGGGTAGGTTGACTATAGGTGCAATCAGTTAAGAAAATGTTGTTAACAACTTATCTGAGTGGAAATAAAATAGCACAATGTCACAAGAGTTGTTTCATTATAAAATATTTATTACTTTTTAATAATAGATAACAACTTAACATAACAATTTAAACCTTTATAGTAGCAAAATAAATCTTATATCTGTTACTATAAAAACATTCGCCAACTTCTATCAACTAATTACTATCTTCGCAATCTGATGTGCAATTTTTGCACTCGTAGAAAAGTACATATCTATACAGAGTTTTATACGGTATATTATGTTCCACGGCAGCTGCATGAATGATTTTCTTTTCAAGAATTACTTCACGACATGCTTGTTCTATAAGATCTTTTGAGGTTGAACCTCTATTTGACTTTCTTTGATATGTCCTCATTGTTCTGTGAAATAAGTTATTAACTAACCTTTAGTAACGAAAAGTTCGTAATAAACTAATATAAGTGCATGGGGTTAACCAGCTTAGCCATGTAACCCCGGACGTTATTAGTCAACCAGCCCCGAACGATCATTTTGACTTCAATACTCTATATAACCATTAATTATTTATGTAAAATCAAAAACGCAGTCTCAATAGGTCGTTTAATAAACAAACTTTAAAATAGTCCCTTCACATTTATTCTACTCTAACTATATAGAGCGTGAAAACATAAAATCTTTAAGAAAACATATTTACTTACATAGCCAATTTTTCGATAAACGCTGGTAACTTTTAAAAAACGTGCGATCGCGGGGTCGGACATAAATGCATGTCATAGTAAGAGTGACTTATTTCTACAGAAAATCGCTCCGCGGTAGAGCATACGTCTGTGGAAAGTTATTAACAATTAGTCAACCTACCCCTGGTGCCAACCAGCCCCGGTCTCTCCTACTTGAAAACATCTATAATTGCGTAGCAAGATAAAATAGAATTCTTTCCCCGTCCCATTCTTTCTCTCTCTCTCTTCAGCTCCAACAGCCCCCAAAGCTCTTTTCACTGGTACTGCATTCCACAACACTTCCCCACAACTCACCCCACGCGACTCGTTACAGGTGCACCAGGCAATACTGAAGCCTAATACCTCCCCACTAGATCGCCCACAAAACCTCAAAATCTAATCATCGCTATCCCCGCAGAGTTCACTTTAAGGTACAACACACCAACCACGTTCAGCCACGTTTCCGTCCCCCTTTTCAAACATTCGCATCTGAAACCTCACTGTCGCCCTTCAAAAAGGCTCGTCGCACGTTTCGCCACGCTGAAGTCACGTGTGTGCCCAAACACTTAGCGCCAGTGACAGCGGAACTTCGTCGCGGAATCTGTGGAACGGGGTGGGTTGGTGTGAAAGAGGCCTTTTACCGCGCTCGTAGCGAGTAGCTGCATGCGAGAAAGGGTTGCATCTGAATAAATCCAGCTTGGTCGTATTGTCCGCGCGGCCCACGGTTTCGCGGCCCCATTCTGCCGGGGGTGGTAAATAGCAGTTAGTTTTGAAGCGGCGCCGTGGCCGCGGCGCACAACGACGCTGGATAAGGGGGTGGCACGCGTGTTTCACGAATTACACGGCCCGACGAGATCGAAAGTAAAGTTCTCCCTCGACCGCGTCCGCGACCTGCCTGCCCTCCTACCCCTCTCAGCTGTCGCCAGAGCGCGGGCCCGTTCGATGACCCGAATTTTTTTCCGCCCGCACCACCCCTTCTGTTGCGCGGAATTCGCGGATCTCACGGATACCTCAGCGATTATTTTCTTCTCTAAGTCCGTGACGTAGGAAGAAATTGAGTGGAATAGTTTAATTTCAGGGGTAGTTCTCTGTGCTATTTTTCCTTCGATTTTTCTCTAATTAGGGGGAGGAAAAGATGTCCTGTATATCTGTTTACCCACGAAGGGTAAAATTCGTAAAATTTTTTAAAATTTCATTCCAACTATTCACGCCGAGGGATCAGAATTTTTTAAAGGCGAACAGAAGTTTGCCTGATTCACTGTGAGTAGAATTGGCGATCCAGGTGTCCCATATTCAGGGTCCATCCTCCCCGTTCAGGGGGTTTGGAATGAGTTACGCGGCGGTGACACGTTTATTTAGCCGTGCGAGTCGCGTGGGCGGCTAAGATAAATGGCTGCACTCGGATGCGCCTGCCCGCGATGCACTTGTGCAATCAGCGTGGTCGATTATGTAAAGACGGTCTCAGCGACTCGTTTCTCGATCGAATCCACGTCGTCGAGCTCGTTGAACTTGAACCCTGCTTGTTTGGCTTGGTGACGCTCGGTTGGAGTGGCTAAATGCTTGTACATATAGGCAGACGATGTTTATTTACTGCTGAAATGGGTGCAAGTGTTGAAGTCACGTAGCGAATATTTTCTGGATTTTAAACGTCAATATGAATAAATTAGAAAGATGTATATATTAATATTTAGAGAATCGTGAAGTAGAAATTGCAATAGTCGACGAAATAAAAATGTGTATTTATTATATAAAAACTAATAGTCCCTCAGCCTCGTGAAGTTTGCTGAGATTTTCTGAAAAGAATTTCATAACAAGTTCAGTTACACGTTCGTTTATTCCAAAGTCGAAAAATTTAATGACACGAGGTTACGAACGCAGTCGGAGGGAAATGCAATTTCCATACCCGCAGGTTCGGTGAAAGGAAAAATGTTAAATAACCCTGAATAAGTTTAAATACGAAATTATGCAATTCATTTTAAGCGTTAGGTAGAAGGCAAAAAGGTGCGCTTTATTCTCCGACCAGGCAATTTTAAATTTCACAATTATCTTGACAACTGCTCGGTGTATTTCTTTTACTTCTACATTTCAACAATATTCAAGTAGCATTCAATGAAAAAACTCACCAAGCGTACTCATTTCTTTTAAATCATAACCATTACACTCCACCAAATCGCAGGCATAAAAATTCAACACAGAATCTGTCTCCCTCATTATCCTCCTCTTTCCCTCCACATTTACACGAAAGCAAAACAATCCCCTCTATCACAGTATTCTGAGAACACTTGTACACCAGCAAAAACCATCCTGCCATTATTAATACCCCCCAGTTAACGTTCCAATCACTGGCCATCGATCTACATTCTACCAGGGAAAGAAGCAGCCGTGACAAATAAAGCACCGTGCCCCTCGCGAGCGGCCATCGTTCAGGAAACTTTGACAAGAGCCGTTCCCCAGCAACAAACATGTTTGTCTCAATCTTTCCCAGTGCAGCGCCCCTTGGCAGCGTTTCCTGCGAATCGTTCAGACGTCTCGATTCCCTTATCAATCGATCTGCGACTATTTATCAGCGCGGATACCAGCTGCACGCGCCTAGAAACGTCAGTTGCCTGTCAGGGAAAGATCCGAACAGGCGCGCGGTCCGATAGACAGAGTGAGAGAGTGAGCCGCTACATAGTTGTTTTCGAACTGACCGGCGTAGCTGGTGCAGTCACGAGCATAATGAATCTGTTCCAACGCGATGGTACAGAGAGTTGCTGGGCCGTCCTGTTGCTGGTACCGTTGCTGGCCCTCGTGTCCTCGAAAATCGCCCGCTCACGACGAACGGACACCGCGGTGCTTCGCGGAACACGACGCTGACGGGGAAATGTGGCCGCTCGGCTCGTGACGAAATTATTGCCGTGCATTATATGTATGGGTTCGGAGCGAAGGAGCATTTCTCAGAGTGTCACTGGTCACGGTATCGGTAGCGGTGTTCTCGAGTATCGCGGCGACCCATTAGTACTGTGGAACTTCATAGTGCAAGGTGGAGCTTCAGCATTGTGCTATAGTCAGAGCAGAGTCAATTAATCGCTCAAGGATGCGGGCCACCAAGATCAAATTGTGGTTGAAGTAATTCGCACTTCGGGGTAGTGAGTATGGCTCTTGCAGTCCAGTCTGCCGCGACTATCTCGTACGGTTATTGGTGAACGAACTCCTGCAGATGTACGGAGTTACAGTAACCGTATCCCTCTTTTAACTCTTCGTGGTCACACTTCTGTAAAGTTAGAAAGTGGTCACGCTGGGTCTATTGGATTTTTGAACGGTTACCGTAGCAAGTGTATCAGTCCAATCGAGTCCCATAAATTATAATACACACTTTGAACATTGTAGAATATGGAATAGTCGCGGTTTAGTAAGAAATGAAATGACAACATAAGACAAAATCGGAGAGGTGTAAAGTCCTGAAAAATGAACTTTTTTACCAAAACAATCATACCTTTTTTATTTTTCAATGCATTTTCGTACAGATTGTGGCTGATACTAATAAGATATAGCTTTTTTTTAGAAAATATACAGTTTCATACTGTGTGTTTAAAAAATGGTATTTATTTTGAGATCTGCAGATGGTCAATTGCGGAGTAAAAAACCACGTGTAATTTAGAGAAATGACTATTTATTATTATTATAGTGATTCTTATTATCATTAAATGATTAATATTATTGTTTTTATTCATTAAAAAGTAGCTTTACTATCCGGCTTTGCCCGGAATTTAGATTTTGATTTTACAAAAAAGAATGACTTTTTCTGCTTCACATAGGTATTAAAATAGAGGAATTAATTACTTCGTTCGCTAGATCAGCTTTTTCCCCACGAAAGGATCGCCGCGTTTAGAACGAAGATTAAAATCCCTTCGCCACTCAACAAATTACTCAGCGGCAGATATCCATCGGCGGCCGAACGAAAAACTCTGGCCCACAACGGATTAACGCCGCACCGATGACACTGGTCGCCGCGATAAACCGCGCTCCCTTTCCTTTTCATTCGGATTTTTATCGAGATCACCGGCGCGCGGCCGAAAAATCGGTCCGCTTCAAGCGAGCACGGCCCGCACCTTTCCGTTTCATTATCCCCGTGCGTGCAACAAAACCGTCGCGCGGCGGCCACGCGTCTGCAAAAATCCGTCCCGCCGCGCAGAAATTCGATCCGGCTAGAAAATCCGACGCGCTGCTAATTAATCTCGTTTCATCGACGATGCCCCGTCACTCTGTGCCGCCTCCCCTTGCTGCCAGCATTTTACATTTTTGGGAAAATGCGCACCCGCCCGTTTAGCGCGCTAATAATTACGCTGCCGATCTATTTAAACCCTGCGCCCATGTACAGTGTGCCTCGAAATATTCAGCGCGCACCAACTTCGGGGTGGTCTTGAATAAAAACATTGACAAAATCCCATCTTGTCCGAGGAATCTCGGATAGGAACTTGAAGAAAAACCGAGGGAATCGATATTCTAGCTGCCTAGCAGGTTGGAGCACCAAATGTGCGTCATGACCTTCATTCTGGGGTCGTGTTGGTCTGCTACAATGACCCATCTAATGATTATTATTATTATTATTATTATTAAACGTCTTTATTACTCAAAGAGAAAGAAGAAACCTGATATTACAGATGGCGTAGCCAATAAGACAATAAGAGTAAAGGCGAGGCTACAGTGTTGTGAAACTAAATTAAAATAGAGACAAAAATAAACAAACATAACAACGTTAGAATAAACTAGACTAAGTTAGCTTAAAGCTAGCATGAGAATAACACAAAGAGTAGAGTTAAGTAAGAAAATTAAAAGTTTTGGAGAATGTGATGCCGCACTGCGTGTTTGAAAGACTGATACGAGTCTAACTATCGAATAGTAGCAGGAGGAGAGTTATAGTAATGTGCCGCATTATAGAAAAAAGAAGATTCGAATTTAGTGGTGCGATGCGCAGGAATGGAGATGAGAGATTGAGACCGGGCTTTCGTCGTTTTGTCGTATTTCGCGAATCATTGGCCGGACGTGGGCCCATGCCGCAAACTTGGTCAAGAATTGTGAAGAAGCTTACCAATGCAAATAGAATTTCCAGAATTTTGACTCAGTGCTGACCCGCCCGCGACCAACCGTTTCCAGATCGCGCGACGGGTTTTTGGGACACCCTGTACGTTTAGATGCGCGCCACACACACGCGGGAAAATTGAACAATTCCCGTTACCGCAAGGCACACAGCGCATTATTTATCCCGGATAATAATGAATTGGTTCGTCAACGAGAATACCTGCTTTCCAGCACCGGTGCCCATTTACGCTCTCTATAGCGTCCACTCGTCCCTTCCCATCGCCCTCCCCCTGTTTGCCCTTGTCTCTCTTCGCGTTTCATCCCCCCAGTTCCGCCCGCGCCTCTTTCTCCCCGTTGCGTCCAGCGATGTCTGCGATTGTCAGTGTTTACCGCGTACATATTATCACGATGACGTTGCGGCGTTATGGCGCCGAATATTACCGATGAAAAAGCGCGGGGAACTCGTTCGGGTGTTTGCGTCTGGTCGGTGGTCGCGCGCCACCGATTTCCGGGGAATTATAATTATTCCGGCGGACGAGCTGCAGTGGCACGTGGTTTGATCGAAGAACGAACGGACACTTTGCGCAACTTATCCCCATCTGTCACGCCACTGGCACATGTGCCATTAATTGTCATCGATATATTTAAATTATCTTATTTTACTTCTTAATTTCTATTTCTATATTAACTTCATGTATTTATAATGATTAGTGTTATTATTATTAGCTATTATTAATTATGTAGATATAAAAAATAAGGTTGCATATTTTATGTTAGGAAGACTTCAAATCTGGTAAAAGAAAAAAGTCAATTTTAGCATAAAAAAATTTCAAAGATTTTATAATATTTTATAATTTTCTCCATTTGTTGCCACTTTAATTTTGAAATCAACAGTCAAAAAAGGCACAGGCGCTGGTAGCGTCCTCTACGCTGAGTTTTGCGTCACCTTCCCCGTTATAACTGCAAATAAATTTTCCCGCTGCGACTAACCACGTGGCCGTTTTTTCCACGACCACGGTAATCGCGAATCTTCGCCATCGAACGCGACTCCGATCCGTCGTTTGAAGGAGTCCCTGTTTCTCAGCGTGTATTAAATTACAAAATAACCAAACTAATTTCATGGTGCAGCGCGAAGAACGGTCGGAAAAGTGACGCGTCCGTGACGCAACTTTATATTAGGTTATTACGAGAAAGGGGTGGGCTAGGCGAGGATACGTCGAAGGGGTAGGCAAAGACAACGGCGGTAGGGAAACAAAGGGGAGGCCAATAAACATCAGAAATGGAACGTTGAAGGGAACTGGTGGTGTGGGATGACTGCGAGCGAGTGAAAGGTGAAGAGGGGAGGAAAGGGGGCGAGAGGGGGTGGCGGCGGAGGCATCGTCGTTCGAATTCGATGCATAAGAACGAGACAGGGAAAGAGAGGATTATAATATAAATGAAGACACCTTCGTTTCTACCTGCTCCGTCAGCCAGTTGGACGAGATTGGCGCCAGAAGGGACGAGGGGTGGGTCGAATGGGAGAGCGAGGGGCGGATGGAAAGAAAAGGGGTGCGATCGGCGAAGAGTCACGGACAAAAGGAGAGGCCGATGAAGGGGGTGGAATGGAACAGAGGAAGAGGAAAGCTAGAGGAAGGAGAAATGAAAGATGGAAAGGTTCGAGGGGGTAGGTAACGTTTCTGGTATATCATTGCCACAAAGTTCCCGCGAGATGCCTACGCTACTCGTAGTGCGCTCCTGATTCTCTGATTTTCCCTTGTTCCCCTAAATAAACGTCATACTTACACACAAGATTCAACCTTGGCTAATAGATAAACTGTATATACCATCATTCAAATCGTGTCAAAATCGGAGATCGATTCCATCTCAAGATCCACACCAGCGAAACTTCACATTTAGGGGTGGGATTACACAACCTGTAGCAGTATCACAAGCCATTGATGCCACAGAACAAACCTGATACCACCGCGATCGAGAAACAATGAGCGAGTCAAATGGCAATAGACTCTTTAAAGAATCAAACAAAGAAGTGCGCGGAACAACGCAACAAAAGAGCATCCACGAAACAAGGGGGAGTAGGGGGGGGGCGAAAGATAAAAGAACCTAGGGTAGGGAACAAGTCAACAAAGCAAGAAAGAGGAGAGGCGCAGAGGTGAAAGGAACGGACAGATAAATCTAGGGTCGCAGGGGATGAGGAAGGAAGGAATAAAAGATCGACGAGGAATGGGGTTGTAGGAAGGTGCGCGATGGCGAAGTGTGTTCCTGCTTGCCGACTATATCGCGTCGAACCGAATAGCGATACGAAAGAGGATTGCGGAGGGATGGTCGAGGGACGAAGAAAGATCGCATAGAGCGAGAGGAAGCGTACAGGAAGAGGAGAGAGAGAGGAGAGGAGGTGGAGGCGGTGTACTGATGAATATGACAGATTATAATTTTACGCTGTGGGTGGTGTGAGGAGAGGCAGCCCCAGAGGTGGTGGTGCGCCGGTCTACGGCTGGTCGTCGTAGCCGACGGAGGTGACGCGCTGGAGGTGGAAGTCGCCGGGCGGATGGAGGTGAGCGAGAAGAAGCAGGGGGCGGGAGAGACGGCGCAGCAAGTGCTGTCAAAGCAAAAAGGACGACCGAGAGTGCCGAAGGGGGAGAAGGCGAAGCGGGGTTAAGTCGCGCTCGTGACTCCTGCCGTTTCGACGCCGTGAAACTTCTACGCCACCCTTTTTGCGCCACCCCCGAGTCACCGAACCCGCGCTGGACGTATCATTTTTTACCGGCGGCCTACGACAGAGGTCTGAAACAAGCCTCCTCGATCGATCTGATTAACCCCTTCGTGGTGCTCGATCCACGTTCCACCTCCCCTCGTCGACTCCAGGAAAAAAATTGTGAAAACTCCATGGAAATATCAGCGAAGAATCATCCAGACTTCCCTGACCAAGACGATATTAACGAAGAACTTGCAGAAAGTACCTATCCCCTCGTTCTCTTCAAACCTCCCCATCAGTGATCATTGTATTCTATCGCACCCCCTAGGGCCTAGGTCGCCCGAGTAACGCCCCCCTCGAATTACGAATCACGTTTGCGCCCTTGGATCCGCGGCGTTTGGACGAGAATCGGGTACAAATATTGCTAGCGATGATCCACGCGGAAAGAGTCCTCAAAGTGGGCTGATATCGTCAACTATGATGAACGCTTCTAAGACCGATGGACGAGCGCCCGTCGCATCGTCGGGATATTAGGCTCGTAAATATTTAAGCTTAATTGCTGGCCACCGACAAGTGACTTCGCAGACCCGGCTATCATCGGCGAGGGTCGACTGGACGAGGGCGCCGGCTAACGAGGAGCTGGGGACAGACGCTTTAAGGAGGGTACACGGAGGTCGCGGTCGCGACTTCCGGTTTCTTCCGCGCTGCTTATGTGGGGCTGACGGCGACTCGCAGACGCCGTGGGAACCGACTTCCTTCGCGATACCTACGTGTACGCTTCTTTCCAGGCTGGTGAAAGTAAAACGGGCGAAGGCGTGCGCTCCTCCTCTGATACTTTCGTGCACGCGGCTCTTCCACCGCTTTTCAATGCCTCGCTCACAATGTTGCACGGCGAGCTGGAAACTCGACACACCGTTACGAGTCACTCGTAACGAACGTGTATTATAATTAACGGACGCGAGTGGCCTCTCGGAAAGCGATTCGTCGCGGCTGTTTGCCCGTGGTCTTTTGGATCCGAGACTCGTGTAATCGCCTTTAAGGTGGCTCTGCACAGTGCTGGGAAGAATTGTTTTTGTATGTGATACTGGATGGGGTATGCAAATGGATGGGGTAGGGAAGAGAAACTTGGTAGTGTAATGTAGGAAGAGTTGCTACTGTGGAACTTGGCTTTCTGATGCGTCAGGGGTTTCGAGGTGGCATTTTTCTTTGGAAACGTGTTACCTGGAAGAGATCTTGCGTGTTACGTTCTATCGGGCAAAGGGGCAGGGGCGTCCGCAGACTTTTTTCCAGGTGAGGGCAATTATGGGATGATGGAAAAGTATACCTTTCTTGCTTCTTTTTAACCCATTTTATCGTATATGTAACTATATAATAATCATTACTTTATGTTGAATATTTTCTTCTCTATTTATTATCGATACTATTTTTAGTGGAGGTACGATTTAGGAGACCGGTTGCCTAAATCGTTCCTTTTACAGTATGTGACAAAAAAATTAACCCTTTAGCGCCCAGTGTGACGTATACGTCACATCATTTTCAGACGTATAAAAAAGTCGATAGTCGATAATTTTGGATCCCAAAACGGTTCAGTTCTCTAAATGAATCCGAGATGCAAGCCACTGATGCGTTTACAGTTGTAAATAATGTTTACAGTAACCATGGGAATGTTTCTGGCGAATGCATGTTGGACATTTTTCGATAATCTGAAACGTTCTCTTTGTTTTCTATAAAGTGTTGAGAGTAAAATTATTTCTTTTACATTTTATCTCGTAGATGCGTGTAAATTAATTGTTATACTAAAAGAATAATGCTTGTAAACTTTGATTTATGAAAAGAAAATCCCTTTTTTAATCCGTACACGCGCAGTTTGATGTATACGTCACATCGAGAAAATCATATTCTGACTGGCTTTTCTGGGAAAACAACGATGCACTTGCATGTATTGGGACCATTTTTCAGTTAACTAATCGCAAGAAGTCATTTTTTTCCGCCGAAAAATGTATCTGGGCCTTAAAGTGTTAATAACAAATTAATTTCTTCTGAACAAAAGGTAAATCACATAATAGTAGGTGCCTAAAAGATCAAGCTACAATATCCAATAGTATTTTGCGTTCAAATTAGTACCAAAAATGAAATATAACGTACAATGTCTTAAGTGATACGATATATTCAACCCTCCCCTATGTAGGTATTTCCCAAGGTACACCCAATTCAGATTAAAATCGAGCACTAGTACGCGCAAATGAGAATCACTTCAAGATCAATAGAACATTAACCTTGAATACAACCCTTCCTCATACCTCCCTGGAAAGCCGTGCCACGATTAGGTACTACATATCCACCACCCGCAATCCTCGCTTCTTCCTCCACCCCCGAATTAGCCAGAATAAAACAAAAGTCTGCAACCGCACGAACGATCTCCTAGAAAGCGCTCAACAAACAAGTGACTGAAGTTCCGCGACCACCTACACGATATGAACGCGTTTTACTCAACGGACAATTCGCGTTTCGCTGTCTAGCTCCATTCCAAGGATCACCGTCGCGAGCGTTTGCAACGGGGAGCCTCTTTCGCGGGGCCCATCGATCGGAGCAGCGACGACCTGCAGCGCGAAGGTAAATCGAACGCGGGCTGAGAAGCAAGAGAGAAATAAAGGCGGCGACCATCGCTCGAGTCGACGACCCACGTCGACGGTGGATCTACGGATGATTAATGATCCCAATAGACCGAGCGCCGGTTCTACCTGCTCCGGGAGTCATTGTCATCCGATCCTTCGAGGCCGATAAGTCGCCAACGAAACAGAAAAAGGGAAAGAAGAAAAATAGAAGAAGAAGGAAACGTCCCCACGTTTCTGCGCGCATGATCGAGGGCGCGGAGAAGTGTCCTGGCGAGGATCGAGAATTATTTCGCCCCCGGCTGGCTTTATCACCCGTGCGAGATTGTTTCGTTCATTATAAACCTGGTATGTCCGCTGGAATCGCGGCGCAATTAATAGGTACATCCTACTAATTTGGGAGCTGACTCGCGAAAATATTCGCTTAATTGCACAAAGGGATCCGGCTGCTTATGCGAAATGAGTTCTCCAGGTTCGTAAAAAGCAACGAATTTGTCTGAATTGAATTTCCGTGTGGGCAATATTCCCGCCGTTTTCTGTCCGCGATTGGCAACGGGATTAGACGAAACTCTTGATCCTCTATTCCTCTCTTTTTTTCATCCTGGTTCGCTAAATGCTCGCACACTCTGTTCAGTTCCGTGAATAAACACGCGCTTTACCAGAATGCGAACGTGCTTGGGTGGAAGTGGCGGGTAATTAATGTAAATCGGTCCCGCCGACAGGCAACAGTCGATGGAACTCGAAACGCTCGCGGTAAATCTTTCGACCAACCCCTCCATCTCACTTTTCCGCGCCGGTTTTCGCGATTTTTTCAAATCCTCCCGGCGCACCATGGAATTTGCGCGCGTATCTGCTCCTTCTTTTTTTTCCCCAAACGAACCCACCCCTCGCCCCTCTCGAAGGCCGTGAATTCGCGGGTTTGTTAACCTCCCCCCCCCCTTGAAACTGCAGGGGTGGCGCGGGATGAAATGAAATGAAACGTCGACGCGCGGAATTTACATATTTGTCGATCCGCGGCAGCGCGGAGATTGACACGGGAAACTGGAAAGTGGATGAACAGGCGATACCCTCCTGATAAGGGGGATTTGGGGGTGGGTAAGATCGTTCCTGTGTCGCGATTAAGAAGGTTCAATTTTTAGACGGAAATCTCGAGGGACGTGCACCAGCAGGTTGTTCCTCTTTTTTTGGATTTAGTCCCAGACGTTGCCAATTTTTACGTTTTTTGTTTCAAGCATCCCGTGTCTCTGTACTGGGGTGGCTCTTATTTACTCTTGGTGAAATTTTTTTTAAGATTTTCTTCGCGGCACCTCCCACAATAATTCCAAATAATAAAAACAAAATCTGTGTCAATTTCGAGCCTGATCAGATAACGGAAAAAAGTGTCCCTTGAACATTTAAATAATTATTTCCCTTAATTATTCTAAGAAACTTGTATCGGACAACAGAGCTCCGTGTTGACTTTTCCACTATCTATTAAGTACGTCTTTACGCCTGAGCGTAGAACGTTATAGAGATCCACATTCGGCACGATAAGCGTTGCCCTCCGTAACATTTCTGTAATCGAGTTCCCAAATATTGTACGCCAGACACAATCTTCCAAGCGGTAGCTAACTCGGTCCGCATACACGTAAACACATGCACCACGAATCCTCGCTACATATTACTGCGAGTACCAAACCGCCGAATGTTCGAGGAGAAAAGCAACGGGCACGGAGGTTGTGAAAAAACGGGGTTGAAGTCAGTGTTTTATCAAAGTTGCGCGATCTCTTTCGGGGATCAGCCGAAAAGTTTGGCCCCTTTGAGAGCACGTCTCCGCGTAGCCTCGTTTACGCTGGATTCAGCGTTGCCGGCGGTGGCCAGGGGCACGAATTAAACGGGCATAACGACACCTCGGGACAGAGGAGAACGCCCCTGAAAGAAATCCGTCGAAAGGTGAATAGGTGTGCGCGCGGACGGTCGCGGGCCACGCGTTTGTTCCCTCTCGCGTACGATGGCCACGTGTGCCGCCGCGACAGATTCCTCCCAGCATTCGTGAGATCTCCGTGATCGCGAGATACAGTTTGCTGGCCTAGTACGCTGGACGTACGGGTGGAGGTGGATATATACGGTGGAAAAGCCTTCTCTCTGACTCGCGCACGGACACACCTACACACCCACACAGCGGTGCCATTAACGCTACGATCGAGTCGTAAAGCACTCCACACACACGCCGGCCAGGGCACACCGGCAAGTAGTGTGTGTGTGTGTACACAGAGGGAACTAAATTTCCACGTTGCACGATGGAGCATTGCCCCTCGCGTCACATACACTCGCGCTGGAAGCTCTGGGGGCAGAGAGAGGCGGCCTAGCCTCGACAGAGAACGCTGCGGAAAGGGGGCCGAGGGGAAAGGGGGGTGGACGGTACATAGAGATCTGCACGGGTGTGCCAGTGAGCACCAACACGCTACTCGCGCGCACACAGGTTCCCGTGCACACGTATATATAGTAGCCGCGTTAACACGTACGACAACCCTCCCCTGTTCTCCATCGCGCTCAGGGGAAACCTCGCCAGCATCCCCACCAAGGGTGGAATCTACTTGTGCCACCCCTTTGGCCCACCCTACTCCCCCCACTGCTCCGTCCCTCTTCGTTGCTGGCTATACAGATCCCGTGTTCTCCCTCTGCTTCGCGGAATATCGGCGGAAGCTATCTCCGTTCCTCTTCGCGTTATCCAACCCTCCTGGCCAGCAGTTTCAATTTGTTATTTTTACATCATTTTGCCCCCTACCTCCCTGTAGACCTCCATCCACCCCCTCCTCGTTCGAATCTTCTCTTTTCGTCTGTCGATCTGTCTCTCTCTCTCTCCCTTTCTCTCCTGCTCTCTCTCCCCTCTTCCAAAAGCTGCCTCTGTCTTTCTCCCTTTTTCCGCCGCTCCGCGTTATCTCCCTCCCCACTCCCTCGCGTTTTTAGAGAGCCCTCTTTCTCGCCGCGCCCCTGACAAGAGGGGGACAGAGTGGTCGGTGGGACGCGTTTTAATTGTGTAGTTATTATGTTTTCTGCAAGTTTTAATTATGTCGACCGGCGTGCTTAGATCGTCCACGCGTTTTTTCCCGCTCGAACGTGGACCGATACGAGGGAAGAGTTGTGTACGCGCGCGATTACAGGGGCCTGGGCGTTTTCCGAAACGAGAGTAGAGTCTTCTGGAGAACGAGGGGAATCGCGAAATGCCTCGGAACGCATTTATGGCTGCTTTAGTTGGGGAGTGTTGGTTACGTTCGCCTTCTTTATCTCCACGATCCGAGCGCAGCGAGTTACATCTACAGTACGATGGAAGATGAGTACATACTCCGTCGATCAGGAAGAATCGGGTCTGAGGAATTTCCAGGGACACCCGTAACGTGGAATGCCGGGTTCCGATCTGAGACGAATCTACCAGATGGGATACATTAAGTCATGAGCGAACCGACGGCCAAAGTACTCCGAATCTCCATTTCGCTTCTAGGAGCGGGGAAACAACGGGTCAATAAAGGGGTCATGGTTCCTAATGGGACCGTTCACGCCTAATCGAATTACGATCCGTGGACGCGTTGCGATTGAATCTCAGATCGCCTAGAACGCGAGCCATTCTTCAGTTGCCCACCACCAGTTAATCCTCCTCCGTTACGGAGATATCCGTAACCACGTTAAATATCCGTTATTCTTCCAAAAGTAACAGGGTAACACGCAATCTTCCAGCATCCCAGTCTCCCAGAGGATAATTTTTACAGACCCCCCTCTCCACCCCCTCGTTTTCAGATTCCATTTCGAGCGTACTCGGGGCAATTTCCCCCTAAAAATAGTCGGTAATACCGAGAAACTTATTCATGGAGCCTCGCCGCGACAGCGGTGTCGGCGTTGCGCGAGCGAGCCCGTCCCACGACGGTAGTTTTTGAAAAAGGGGGAGGCGGGCGAAAAAAGAGCGAAGGAGGAAAAATAGAGAAGGGAAAGAAAAAGAGTGGAAGAAGTCGGTAGAAATCCAATAGGCGCCACCCCCTCCCACCCCCACTACCCCCGCTTCGTCCCTTCGAGAACACCTTAGGCAGCAGCGGCAGCCCTTACCGTAGTGCCTCGAGCGAGCGAGGGTTGGTGCGCGCGCACGTATCGATCGCGCGGCCAGCAATCGATCGATCTATATATATACGCACGCAGGGCAACCCCGTGTGCAAGCGCGCACACTGCCGCGGACGGTGCTTCCACGGGTCAGAAACATGGGACGTGCGTGCGCGCGCGCGCGCCCGCGCTCTCGCTCGCGTGTGGTGCGCGGAGGTTCGAGCGTGTCCCGTATATATCGCGCGGTTCGATCGATAGTTGGTGCTCAGCCAGTCGCATGGTAGGTGCTAAAGGACGAAGCCGACGCGACCTACGCGACAGATCCTTCGAAAACGTCCACCGGAACCATTAATCCTTTCGATCTTATTCCGATCCTTCGCCCTTTTCGCCCACCCCTCTGGTCACAGGGGCCCGCCCGCTTCGCGGCGAATTTTTCATCCTTTCCCTCCGACCTTTATCGCTCGCGCTCGTCCACCATTCGTATCGTATTCTCTTTGGGCCGTTCCTCTTTTTTTTCCCCCGTCGGATTCCATTGTTCCCCCTAATCCCGCGCGCCCTTCTTTTTTCGTCCCTCGACCTTTCCGTTTATCTCGATGCCTCTACTTCGCTGAATTTTCCATGTTCCACCGGTGTTCCTCCCGCCGCTTCTCGCCCTCCCCCGCCTCCCTCCTTCGAGAGCAGACTTTTTGCGCGCCCCCGATCTTCCGGTTCCCCCGTTCGTTCGCGCTTTAATCTTCGTCCCCGCGTTTGCTCCTCGCGCCGGCCAGTATCCTCTGTCGCTCTTCCCCCGTTTCTGTTCTCTTTGATTCTCGCACCGTTTTCCAACGGAGCCTGTCGACGGACTCCGGGCCTCCCCTTTGAACCCCTTCTTTCGCCGTCTACCTTTCGGCCCCCGCCGTTCCTGCCGTCTGTCCCTTTGTGCTGCCCGTTCTCCCGCCTGGGCATCATCTATCCGTCTCTGCACGGCGATAGCGAATATTTATAACGGTTTACGAATTTTGGGCTGGGACTATTCGAATAATATAATATTCGAATATTTTACAAGTATTCGAATGCTACGAATAAACTTCGAATATTTTACAAGTATTCGAATGCTACGAATAAACTTCGAATATTTGAGTATTCGAATATCGTTATTCGAATACTATTCAAATACTGATATATTCGAATACTGATATATTCGAATACTCATATATTCGAATACTGATATATTCGAATACTCATATATTCGAATACTGATATATTCGAATACTGACATATTTGAATACTGATGTATTCGAATACTTACATATTCGAATAGTATTCGAACACTTGTATATTCGAATTATATTCGCCAAATAATTGAGCAAATGAAGTATTCGAATATTCGAATACCGAAAAATTCGACAAATAATTCCAAATTACGATCACACGACGGAGAGCATTCGAAAGTAGCCCGGCGCGCGAGCGCCGAGCCTTGGAGCCGTGACTTCGGAGTCGCGTCTCGCGGATCTTCGTGCGAACGAAAATAAAAGTTCATGCCCCGCGGTCTGTCCTCCGCGTTAACCCTTGTGGGACACTCGTCGCATTGGAAGTCTTAACAGTGCCAGTGTCCTTCCACCTCCGTTCGTTCTCCCGTCGACCTGGGGGCTGGCAGCAGCGGTGTGATGGAGGGATGGGGGGGAGGGAGAGGAAGATTTTAAACGTGGGCGTGCAGTTGCGCTCCCTGGCGCAGGGGGTGTCAGTGAAAGAAGGAGCAAGTAAAAGGTAATTCCCCGTCTCTTCCTCCTTGCCCTCCCCTCGCGCGCTGCTTCCCCTACGCCTTCGCCGCTAGAGCACGGCAGCACCCCACCCTCGGCTCCCAATTTAGACACGCTTCCCTCGATGTCAAAGCGAGAGAGGCCTCCACGTGTATTCACCAACACGACTTCCTCAGCCGCACACACGCGTGCACGCCTGGGCCATATATTTAAATAGATTTATGCGACTGTACGCGCTGGCACACGCGTATTCCCGTAAGTCGGTTGATTTACATCGCACCGAAAATACACCTTGTCCATTACGGAACCTACGCGTCCGAGATAAATACTTATCCAGGCGAAATTAAAATCTCTCTCCGCCGGTGCCCGCGAAGCGGAATAGAGGCGGATAAGAGCGAAGAAGGAAGCCTGGAAGGGGGAGAGGAGAGAAAGAGAGAGACGCGTTAATGCTTGGACACGAGTTCGCGTCCTGCGCTACGTGTCCATGTCTCCTTCCCACCGACGTGGCTCTCTCTACCTAGCTCCTTCTGTCTATAGCACGCGCAAAGTATCGCCTGCCGCGCTCCATCTCTCTCGCGCACGCAGTCCCTCTCTATCTGCCTGTTTTTCTGTCTCTCGAAACGAGCCACAGCAGCGCGCGCGCGTTCTCGTGTCTGCCTTGTGCACGGAGGTCGGAGAGAAATGACGGCGTAAGCGAGAAGGACGAGAAATATTACCGCCAGCGCGGTACGAGGGAGAGAGAAAGCGACGAGAAGCGAGAGGGTCGAGTAACGAACGGATGGAACGCTTGTGTGGGTGCGTCGGTCGAGGGAATGGGGCAGAGGGAAGAGGATGAAACGCGCCTGAGTAGGAAAGCTCGACGAGGATGGGGATAGACGGAGGGAGTGAGAGGTAGGCATGCGAGGCACGAACTGCGGTGGAAAGGGGACGAAGGGGGCAGGGATGAAGGAGAGGCAGCAAAGGGGAGCTGTTGGACGGAGATAGAACTATCGAGGTTACTGGACGAGGGAGAAAGGCGGTCGGGAAATGACGGAGGCGAAATGAGGAGGGACAAGGACAAACTGGGAACGAGTGGGCGGTGGTGCGTGAAGGATAGAGCGGGCTTGCTCATGCGGGGGATGAAGGGAGACGGGAGATTAAAGAACTGGTTGGACGAGGATCGGGCGTTCCCTTCCTCCCCTTCTACTTCTTCTGCCTTTTCTTCTTCTTCTTCTTCTTCTTCTTCCTACTCCCCTTCTTCTTCTTCTTTGCCTGCGTCTCCTTCTTGCTGCATATTCGACCGTGCATGTCGGGGGCGAGAGCGCGTCTGCGTGCGTATATTTCTCTCCTTCTAGTCTTCCAGCGTCGTTAGACAGGCTTCGCCGGAGTCCCTCTCTCTGAAATATCTCTCCGAGAATATTATAGAGACTCGGGCGATGCCGGTGTTGCCTCGTACTCCTCGGGAACGATGCTCTACCATCGCGTCTGTGGATTATTGTATTATATACGTCGCTGGGACTTGGTTTTTTAATGCCCCACTAGACGGAGATCTGGAATGGTTTTCTAGGGGATTTCTCCTTCTTTCTTTTTATTTCCTTAAACGAGCACCCCGTCGCGCGACTTCTCTGATTTCTCCAACGATCGCCGTTCGATGGCGCGCATGGAGGAAGCAATTTCCGTGGAGCGCTGAGAAATAGCTCGCAAACGTGCCGGGGGAACCGGCGTGGTCGTCGCGTTGTGTTCCTGCGAGATAGACGCGCGATGGAAACGGAGCCTAATGTAGCGTTCTCTTGGCGGGATATACGTCAAAACGCTCGGCACTGTTCTCCCCTCACGGAGTAGTTTAGCTGAACTTTGGACCGGGATCCTCGTCTTTCCCGGTGCGTGGCTGTCTCGGCAAGGAAAGTGTCCGAGTTCTCGAAACGGGTGGCCGCTTCGCGAAGGCGCGTAATCGAGGGGTCAGGATTTTTAGGCAAGAAGGGTTCGGACCGGCTGAGAACAGGAACGGTCACGGGGATCGAGGGTAGGAATATCGTGCGCGAGAGAGCTAACGAGAACGAAGCGTGGATCCTTCTGCTTCGTGGCTCCTGTGGGGGTTGGCTTTCGCAGGATACGGCTGGAGCACCGAGCGCACCACCACGAGCAACGGCTGGAGATCGGCAAGGGAGCGTGAGAGATAGAGGGAACGGTATAGGGAAAGGGGACGGAGAGGAGGGAGAGAGTGAGGCGAATGTATCCACCTAACCTACCGCAGGGCAAGAACAGATGAGCGGAGATCCCTCTCTGCCAGCCATCAGGGAAAGGGAACGAGGCGAGGCGAGGCGCGGCGAGGCGAGGCCCTCTCCTCGAGTCTTCCTCTTCTCCCTTCAAAGCGTCCTTTGTTCGCTCGCCTGTGATCCCCCGGGACCCCGCGTCCATCGCGTTTCCTTCCACCCAGTGCCGTACGTCAGGCTTCGTTACGACCGATCTAAGCTCTTCTTCGCCACCGACGATTTTCCTCCTGACCATTCTACTGGATTCTTTGCTTTTTAAAAATCAAAATGCGAATGCCACCCTCGCGGTGTCTGATATTAATTTAACCCCTCTAGAAACGAGGATCGTGTAAAGAAATTATTATCCTCGGGGTGCACGATTACGTCTCGGAGTTCTCTGAACCTGCATCCCAGAAGACGAAGGTTGACTATTTCGTTCATCCCTGATAATTTTCACTCCATTTACTCCTCCGCTCGGGATGAAGGAGACACGTCCCCCGGCATCGACGGGCTTCTAATCAACTTCCGGTTCCATCCGGGTTTTTCCTTCGATCGCGAGCCACCAGGACGCCTTACGGCCCTGCGCTCTCCCGTTTCTCTCCCCCTCGCTCCGTTGGATATCCTCCCCTCCAGCGGTCGCTCTCCACAGACGCAGCATCCCTCGAACTGTTCCCCGCTCTCAGCTAGCAACGGCCACGCGGATTGGCCCGTACGCCGACCAATACCGCGCTCCCGTTACGGACCTGGCGCATTCCCCACACACGTGGTTGACGTATGTCCATATTCCGAGGGTGGGTGCGCGAAAAACGTCAAAAAGTTTCGTTTCGGGCCGGATCCGCGCGTTACGCGCGAGAGGAACGGCCCCGATGCGCCCAAAAAGGACGAGGACGGAGGTGGACGTGTCCGTCGAGGAAGAGAGACAGAACAAAACGCTGGCGGAGGGAGAGAGATCGACCCGCGATAGGGAAAAAAGCGAAAGGGGTGGAAGACAGGGACGAACGGCCGGGGCGATCGCAGTGGTTGGAAAGAGGAGGGTGAAAAGGGGATCGCGAGGAACGAGACAGAGGGAGCTTCGCGAGCTCTGGACGAACAGAGACGCGGAAACGAGATTTCGAGCGAGATGGAAGGTGGGAACGAAGGGGAGAGAAGGATAGCTGAGGAGTTGGGGTCAGGGGGAGGAAAGGGGGTAAAGAGGGACGGAATGGGGGAGTGTTTCTCGTTGCTCCTTCGTGCGACGACGTTTACGTGTACCGGCAACCACGTGGATCTCCTTTTTGTCTCTCTCCCTCCCCCACCCCCGCGTCTCTGTCTTCTTCCGCGGGTACTTTCCTCTCTTTCGTCGCGCCTCTCCCTCTCGCACGGCCGCTCTCTGTCGTTCCTCTCCGTCGACGGTGAAAAGCGCCTCCCGCTCTCGACACGGCTTTCAGGCCTCTGCGGCTGGCGGAGCCGCCTCGGCAGATGCAACGCCGCAGTCCCGCACTGCAGTTGCAGCGTGCCGGTGCACGATCCGTCGATCCATCCTCGTGTTACGCGGGAACGGTGGAACGGCGGCCGAATCGAACGGGTATCATGCCACCCGCATAACCCTCCAGGGGAGCCGACCGAGCCGCGTCCACGTTTCCACTGTCGAGCCTGCTTCTTTCCGACCCCTCTTCCTGGATTCTTTACCCCTTTCCCTCGCGCGCACTCTATACACGTGCGTTCACGGTGCAGCGAGGGTTCTACCGTGCCACGTGGACGACAAACGTGGTCGCGATTTTTTTCTTCAAAAATTCATTTCTTCCTGTTCTTCAACGCGGAGGTGAAGAGTTTGATCTAATATGAGAAATGTAGTGCTCCAAAGGTTGATTCTTGCTATTTGGTTATTGATAGCCGTTCGTCAACCTCTGGAAATATTCTTTGGTGGTTGCGTTGCGTTCACACTAGGGCTGGGAATATTTTACAATTATTCGAATGCTACGAATAAAGTTCGAATATTTGAGTATTCGAATATTATTATTCGAATATTTGAGTATTCAAATATTATTATTCGAATATTTGAGTGAATACTCCTCCTGAATAATAATATTCGAATGAATATTATTATTCGAATATTTGAGTATTCGAATATTATTATTCGAACACTTGTATATTCGAATTATATTCGCCAAATAATTGAGCAACTGCAGTATTCGAATATTCGAATACTGAAAAATTCGACAAATAGTCCCAGCCCTAGTTCACATCCCCCTGCCACTACCCCACCAAAGAAAATTATAGACGCAACTTTGAATACACAGTTACCTGCGGATAAATGTACCTACCTACACCTGAGATCATTCCTCCAGGCCCAACGTGAAAGAAACATAGACGAGCCCTCTGCCCGCGTCGATCGAGCAGATCCCATCAACATTTGCGCCAGCGAGGGGTTGTAAAATCAACTGCGGATACGATACCCGCTGCTTGACTGGGGACATTAATTTGTCCGCCCATACCGTTAGCCGCGTTATTTAATTATCAGACCCGCGTAGTAGCGATAGGGTGAACGGATTACAACTCGCCGGCCATACACCCTATTGCTCATTGATACTCTGCAATCCGCCAGCCATCATATCGAATCACATTCCGTCACGTCTAAACGGCTACCCGTGTACACTTCCAATTAACGATCTCTTCGAGGGGGTCGAAAAGGCTGCCTAATCGCTATCCGCTCGATTCAGAAACTCCCTCATTATATCCCTTTTTTTCTCCTTTCCCTGCAACCGGATATGTAAACTCAAACACTAGTATCGCGCGCGCGGTACGAGACACGGAGGGGGTGATGGACCACGTTCGATTAGCCCCGAATGCAGTAGAACTCGAGTCAGGGGGCTGACCACTGGCGGAATCGTTCTACTGACCGCGCCGCGGCCACCGCTAATCAAACGAGTTCTCCACGGACGGGGGGTAAAGCTACGCGCGGCTGTTGAAGTCGTGGATACATATTCCGCGATTCATCCGCGTGGCGATCGGTAAACGTGCGCGGGGGTGCAGAGACTAGAGCACTTCTACCGATATTCAGCGGATGATTAGGGAGGACGTTAGCTGTCCTCAATCGTACGATCATACCCCTGTTTATTCAAAGTGACAATCATCAACGGGGGTAGTTCAATTGGGGTTAGGAAACAATTGCGTTTCAACGGGGACATTCATTCATCCCGCGATGTTAGAGGAAAGTGAACAAGACGAATGATGTTCGTGCTGTCCTCAGGCTTCTTGGTTCGATATCAGTGTTCTCCACTCGTTAATCCTATCAACACTGATACCCAAACGCTGAGCGGTACCCCGTGTGCGTGAAGGCTCCAGTCATATCTGTTAACGATGCTAGCTGAACGCCTGAGGGCGTTCACCGCCTGCAGGGAACGCATTTATGCGCTTATGGTGCTCAGAAGCTTGATGCTTCTTAATCTTCCTCCATCTCGATATCCAATTTGGAAAATGGACTCACGAGAACTGTATCTACCTCTCGACCAGGGTGCGTCATTATTAACCCCAATTGCCTTTAATTCGTCGAAGCACGGCTTGGGATGGTGTTTACATAAGCGTGCACAGTCGGGTCGATTGGATCGAGCGGAGGCATCGGTGCCACGGTTTCAGGATTTCGGGCGCGCCAGCCGTCCTTGGCTCGGCCGGTCCGCGGTGTTGCTCGCGACAGAAAGGCTTGTGGACGGTCCTTGAGGCCAGCGAAGGCTGCTGGATTACACGGCGCCAATGCTAAGAACTCCGTAGAACACCTGACACGCGCGGAACGTCGCGGGAATACGGGAGGAGGCGGCGATATCGCGGCGCGGCGAAAAAGTCAGCCACCATGATCGATAGGGGTGGCTCGAGGAGGGTGCCCAGATGAATCACTGGTCCCCTTGCCTACGGCGGCGGAACTGCCGGGGAAACTGCAAGATTTCGGATGAAGGTCTCTGGGTACCGCAGGAAGAATGGGGCGATCACTTTATTCGGCTCAAGTATCTCTGGTATTTTCGGCAAATTGTGTTATCCTAAGGAGCTGATGCTGGGTGTACTTCCTATCGTAGTGTCATTGAAGTAGGTATTCAGATTATTCGGATAGTTCATTGTTTGGGTGGAATTGTTGTTTTGCATTCTCCGTTGCTCTCCATAAGCCTGCTTTTATTCATTAAACCTGAAGAAGTCTGTATATAAAAAAACTGACCCATATTTACATTTGCAACATTATTTTACATTTATTTTTATAGACAAAAATGTTTTTTGTGTCAGATATAAAAATGTCTTCAAGGACATCAGCTGAAGAGTTATTAATTGGAAAATAGATAGAGACCCTTCCCCTAAAAACGATTAATCAATTGAATAGGTGTTAGCATGTTTGGAACAAAAGCAAGCTTGTGGAAAATCCTACATTTTATACTTGAAAAAAAGGAGCGCCCTCATGTAGCATTTCCAAGTGTTATTTTGAGTTCAAAAGTTTAAGATAACGTTGCGTTTCTCTTCTACGTAAGTACTATCTTCCTGTGTGGGTTATCATTAGCTTTAACTTGCCAGTGTCAGAGTAATCAAAGGCCCCATCTACAGATATAGAATCGTACGCAAGATATGTCTGTGTTTTGGATTAGTATACATGGAATTGGTGTGGTTTAAGTTGGCATAGGTTAGTGGGAAACGATTTTCATAGTGCCTTGAATAACATCTCCCCCGAAGAGTATCTACATCATATGTCAGCGTCGTTTAACGTCGTAAACATCCCGCTGTTTACTCGGCGCCGCTTTAAATGCGTGCGTTATGCAACTTCGAATGATAATTCAGCAGGTAGGTTCCGCTCGCGGTGAATGCGTTGGGAGACTAAACGACCTTGCCCATGCCTAAATGGGTCACCGTGTAGAAAGAGGCTAAGAGAGAAAGGGAGAGCCTCTAGCCAAGGTTAAAATATTTGCATGGAATTCATCGGCTCTTCCGCATTTCATTGCTGGGAAAAACGCAGCGAAAACGAACGCACGTGGCTCTATTGCGCTATCCACATTGACGTATTAAAAAACAGACTCTTCTTTCGATATATATTTTACCATTTAAACACATTTGGGACATGTGTATTAATGGGAACGTCGATACCTATTTACCATAATAATTTTTCTCCCCAAGGCAAAATTTTCTTTGTGAAAAATGGTAGGATAACTTTGGTGGTGATTTTAAAGAAACTCGTGAAGTTGGTTAAAAAGGCACATAGGGTTCTTATGATATATGTATATAAAGCAGAACAAACAATTTTTTTCAGATTTTTGTAATAAAAAATAGCGGCGCAATAACCCCACAGCCGATACGTGTTTTCCATTTGAGTTATTCCGCGGTGGAATTTCTCACGTCCACACCGTTGAACGCAGAACAAAAAGACAGAAAGTTTTTTTAATCTACATATTCAATACTAGAAAATTACCCAAGATTTCGCAAAAATATTGATTTTTGAACGAATAGTGAACATTTGAAAACAATCCATTTTTTTTGCTAGAAAATTCAAGATGATGAGGAAATTCAAGAAACATATGTTACATGTTTAGTAAAGTTCATGCATTTAAAATCCCCTCCAAAGTTATCCTACCATTTTTTGCCTACCATCGTGGCCTTTAAAGAAGCTTTCGGAATTTTTATTGGGATGGTAATTTAGTAAGTAACCTTTAGTAAGTAAATAGAATACTGGATGTTTCTTAATTAATATCGAATTGATTCGCTGGGCAAAATAGAGAAGGGTAAATATATTCTCTATTATCTTTGGATTTGTAATAACACAATAGGTGGATGAACGATTCAACACTGATATTTTGGGCACACGCCACCCGTAATCTGAATGGGCGTATGAATTATTCATGCCTTTTGAATACACCTTTGATATTCTAAATTTACGATAATTGAGTAGAGCGATTCGGTGATAGAAGTTAAATTTAGAAGTATCTATATTAAATTACGATGTAAAAGATATCGCATTATTGATTAAAATTGATCCAGCAACTGTTACGTTTTCAACAATTGTATTTCTAATTTTCCATGCTAAGACGAATCAGACGGTCTATAGACGCTCATCGCGTTCCATAGATAGTAGCCTTACACCAAAAACCTTTAAACTTTCGCTAGAAGTAGTCGACCAGCCAATAAGCTAATAAAACAGATAAAATTTTGTAATTAAACTAAGTAAGAACGATTGAAACGACTGAATCGACAACTGCCAACACAAATTCCTCTAAAACGATCGACCATCGCGAGAACCAACCCTGTTGTACCAAACGCACACCAGTCATCTGTCTCTATTCAAGATAGAAGCCGTGGATCGATCTAACCTATACGAAAATGCCAGAAATCCGCGTCCAGGTCGGTTTTATGCTTCGAGTACCCCGATTCCAATCAACGAATCTCAATATCGCGATCACGGGTCTCTTGGAAGCCCGTGAAATCACTCGACCAGGGTGAGTTCCTGAAGAGTCAAGGTCGAGGGAAGTTACCAGGAGTGGTCCGCAGTTTCTGGGATCCTAAGCATGCCACGACAACCCCCGATCACCGTCCTGAACCTGTCTGCGATCGAATTCCTCAGGTTCCCCGCTCGAATTTCCCGTGATTTTCTCATCCCAACTATGGAAACATCACCGGGTTCATCCCCGTTTCCTCGATCTACACCACTTCTCTAATAACATAGCAGCGAATAAGGGTGACAATTTTAATTCACTTCTACCTCATCTCCATTCAATAATATCAGCTATGCAGCTCGCTAGTCACACTCTGTACATTACTACAACCTGTTCAACACCTGCTCCACGCACCACCGACAAGGAAGCACATATATACCTACCACTGTTACCAAAATTCATCATCCACCAGCTCGCCCATTCACCTTCGTCGACCAGTAGCCACTTCCCAATAAAGTCCACCCCTTGAACTTACTTCTACCCCGATTCTATTCCCACAATCTCCGCTGTTTTCTATCATGAGCCACGGCTCCGTCGAAACAACGGCGAAGGATCGCAACGTTGATCGTCGACACATATCTGCATCCAGCGATGCAACAGCCACACCTCCCGATTTCACTCCCTCCTCGTGGCCTAGCGGGCCGCGTCCGCTGCGAACATTTTTCTCTCTTTTCTTTCGAAAAATCGCGCCCGTCTTCGAGCTCGGAGCCGATTGGTCGACGCGGTGCTCGTAAACGAGGATAAAGAAGAGGACTCGCGCGCGCATCGTGGGACGAGGAAGAGGAGGACGCCAGGCCTGTGGCACACTTAGCCGACGACTGTGAGTCACGCTGTGGTGTGTTGAATCGCCAGAAAGGAACGAGAGAGGCGGTCGACACACTTCGGCGAGAGAGCAACCGGCACCGTCGTCCACCGGGCACTCCCATCGTAAAACATACCGTATCTCTGACTCTCCTCTCCTTTCCATTTTTTTCTTCTCCCTCAATTTCGCGTGGCTGCCCCGAGGTGCCCCGCGCCTCCAGCCGCTCCATTCGACTCCTTCATGGCGGATCGAAGGCTCTTAGGGATCGACGACAGTACGACAACTGTATTTCGGTGCCGCAGAGCTTCATCCACTTGAACCACTGGAACCTGCGTTCACCGTTCGTCAATGGGACAGCGACATGAGCAGCTTGGACCTGCGAGGGACACTGTTAGGAAGCAGGGTGTACGTTGAGTTTTTACCAGGGGTCAAATGAAACTTAAAATTTTCAATTAATTTTGAAGTAACTGTAATTTTATGACTATTATACTTTCTGTTCCGCGAAAACTGTCAGAAAATGCAGTGCGTTTACTGAAACTTTTATTCCATACATTTTTCTGTAAATAAGAAACTTTTATTTTCTAGAAAGTAGAAAAACTTCTAGTTAAACGGGAACATTTATTCTGCTCTGAAAAAGTTAAAGTTGTAGCAGATTTCCTAAAAATGTTGTGGGGTAGATACTAAATAGATCTGAAGTGGAGACCTTAAATCGTTCGGTCAAAATAATTATATAAAAATCACAATATGCTTCCCATTCCTTAAATAACACTGATTAAAAAAATATTACTTAACTTTATATTTTACCCTTAAATGCAAAGAGATGATTTAAAAGTTAAAAGTTCGATAAATAACTTTTATTCATGAAAGTCAACAGCTTCATTCGACCCCTAGTTTAACCTACGAGGAGGTGTCAAAGGAAGGGTGCACCGAATAAGAGACAGTGTCGAGGAACTGACGAAGAGCAAAATGCTCGAAGATGTTGACGATGGGCCAGTTGATCTATAAGTTGCCGCTATCCTCGCAGCTGTAGTTGACAAACGGAACACGCGTTGCTCCCCCCTAACTTTCCAGTAATTTTCTTGCCCCCTCCGCGAACTTTAAACGAAACTTTTCATCCTTCCTCCACCCCCGTCGCGTGCCCGAGCGCGGCGTCCTCCTACTTTTCTTCCCCCTCTTCCCATCACCGTCGGTCGGCTCTTCTTTTCTCTTCGTCCTCTTCTTCAGCGGAGATTTCCTTTGTCTATTTGCCGATTCAATGCCACCGCCAGCAGGTGGGCCGGTTGATAGATGGCGCGTTGTTGGAATCCCCCCGTGTCGCGCGCTCGCGCGCACGCTACATGCACGTCCCACGTACACGCAAAAACGAACTCTGGGTCAAGATCGGCCGAGTACGTAAATCAACTTTCCACTTCCAGCGCACTTCCTCCTCGTGCTGTGACGCGACCGCCCCCATTCGTCCTTTTCTCCTCGCCTCCATCTCTGTTTCGCCGTGTAGCTTTTGTTGTTGTTGTTTTTTTTCGAGGCACTCTTCCCGAGCACCCCCTCAGATACAATCTGCACATATCAGAAGAAACTCCCCGTTGTTTGAACGAGCTATCGGCCAGCTACGTGCTTGTACCTAGGAATTGCGCTGTTGTTCCTGTGCGCTCAGGTTCGACGTGTTGAATTTGATTTTATTACCAGTCTCCTGGTGCCCCGAAGGATCGGGGTGCAATCTTTCTCTCTGCGAAAGGGTATAGCTTGGAGATACTTTTTGGGCCCACTGTTGTCGTGAGTCATGTATAGGGTAGAGTTGTAATTATTCGAATAATTCGAATCATTTGGAATACGAATAATTTCATCGAATAATTTCGAATACGAATAATTTCATCGAATAATTTTGAATACGAATAATTTCTTCGAATAATTGCGAATACGAATAATTTCTTGGAATAATTCGAATAATCAGGAGTATTCGAATATTCGAATACTCGAATCTCAAATTCGAATTCTCTGGTCTTCGAATATTCTAATCTCAAATTGGAATTCTTTGATATTCGAATATTCGAATACTTAGATTATTCGAATATTCGTTACACCCTTAGTGTAAAGCGAGTCGAATTAAAGACTTGAGAGACTTCTCTTTATTGTAATAGCCACTGGTGTGAAAGTATTAACGGGCAAATGCAAATCGATATTTTTTAAATATCGTCATGTACATACGAGCGCGCGAAGCGAGAACACCTATCGATTGTCATACTCCTGCCTCTCATTAGTGTGAATCGCGCGGCATGTTAAAGGAAGAACGATGATCTTCCGCTGTGATCTTCGCGCCGGACTAATTGTTCTTGTGCGTGGACATTCGAAGGGGCATCGCAGTAATCGATGCACATGCGTCGAAAGCGGTCTACGAGAAGACGGTCGTACGCTTGCGCCAGCGTCTTCCAAATAGCGCGAGCCACTTTGGCTCGTTCTAACGTAGCGGGACGAAAACGTCGGACGTGTTCCGCTTCTACGGGATGCCCTAGTTGTGGAGCGAGCCAGGAATTCAAGGCGGATAACCGGGAGGATAGTGTATTTTTTTGTTAACAATATTCGATCATGAACAGTATCGAGGAAAAAGTGATCGACGGTTTATTAGAAAACAGGACGTGCTTCCTTTCTGAATACGGTAAAAGCTATAGCATACGGGACCACAGTTTAACGTACCAGAAGCTTTTAGAAGTTTAACAGATTAAGGACGACTTCTCGTCTAACAGCCCCGAAAGTAATTGATATTTAAGATTTTTTTTAAAAAAACTGTTGATCATACGGGATTAAACTCTTTTGGCATATAAGGAGGCATCCTTAAACTTACAGAAAATATTTTTTTAATAGTCGATCCTTCTTATTATTTATTAATTATTGTGGAATCTTGTCCACCTCTCGAAAGGGTTACCACGATTTCCCAATAATTAACAAATAATAAAAAGGATCGCCATAGAAAAAAATCTATAAGCTCAAAGATGCCTCCTCATATCCCAAAATGCAATATGACTAACAGGTTTTTTGACAAAAAAATCATAAATTTCGGGGGGTTGTTGCACGAGAATCCCCCCTTAAGGAGTCATTCCGGTTAGCGCGCCGATAAATTCAGCAATTTTCAGGAATTTATTGCGCCGGAAATAATTATAGTAATAGAATATGTACAAAAAAATTTTTTAAAAAATCTCTTAAATGGACACCGATTTGAATGGTCTAAACAGAAGATGAAGGGACATAGGAGGTTCCATATTGTACTTACCACAGCAGTTACCTCCTACAATCTACATCGCCCTGGAATAAGTACACCCCGAACTCGCACAACCCCAGCATTTTACTCTTCTACGATCTTGCCCAAAAATCAGTAATCATCAACTACCAAGTCCCCACTACGACTCTAGAACTCCCAAATCCCCTTCTCGATCAATTGCGAATTGATCACGGAAGATGCCAACCACCCAAAAACCTTTCCTCCCTCCACGAATCCTCATTGACAGTCAAGGAACCCCGACCTAATAGCCGTCCCCTCGATATCCCTGGTTATTGGCCGGCGCGGGGGCCGCGGGTTCCATTCATTACCGAAACGTCGGTGCCCCCCGTTGGCAGTAGCAGCGACGCGACTCGGTTGCGCGGGACAATTACCTGGTCGCGCGCGTAAATCATCCTCGGATGCACGTGCTTCGTGGTCCTTGCCGCGGCTGCCAGTCGGCGAACGTTGTCAGAGGGACACGCGTGAGGGAAGGAGGGAGGGAGGGCACACGCGGATCGATCCTGGCCCGTGACGAAACGCCGGCGAGGGATCCAGTCTCCCGATCCACGGGGCGCGGGTTAGGTGATACCAGCGCGTTTCGATCGCGCGGAAAAAAAGAAACAAAAGAGCGTGGGCGCGCGGGAGGCAAAACAACGGACGGTTGAATGTCGAGGGGGGGTTGGCTGAGGAGGGGGTGGGTCGGGAGGGGGTGAGCCGGTTTGTACCCCGCGGCGGGGACGGGGTTAAGGACGAGGGAAAGCAGATTCAACAAGTAGAGGCGACAGCTGCTGATGAGAGCGGCCGAGAGCGGCTGGACTTTTAGCTCCTCATTTCGCGCGTACGTGAGGCACCCCGAGTCTCTGTGTTAGCGCGTGTCGGTGTGCGTGCTCGAGCGGTGAGAGCCAGCCGCCACCTTGCCGCGCACACGATGGGATCCAGCGGCTCGTGGATCTAGCGTAGGAACCTGTACGTGATCGTTTCGACGTCAACGTGAGGGGATTAGCTGACGCGTATGTGTGAGGAATAGTTGCGCGGTTGATCCTAGGTATTCCTGAACGAGGAAAGAAAAGCTTCCCGACTCAGACTGTCTTTAGGGGTTCACTGAAACTTTGGGTACATAGGTGTGGACTCGCGGTGTTCAGGCACAATCGAGGGTAGTTGAGTTTGTGGGCTGATAAGGGAGGATCCCCAACCCGGAAATTCTAAAAATTTGAAACGCGAGATGTAAGAGCTGTAAGTTACCAAATATGTAGTCCTGATTAAAAGAAGTAACTTTTGTCTGAAAACTTTTTTCCTATCTCTTACAGTTCGTGAGTTATAACATAAAATTGATAAATAACCGGATTTTCGGGAGTCAATCTCACCTCCTTCACATCAGTATTCGAATACATCAGTATTCGAATAGTATTCGAATACTTGGATATTCGAATAGTATTCGAATACTTCGATATTCGAATAGTATTCGAATACCTACTTGGATATTCGAATTATATTCGCCAAATAATTGAGCAACTGAAGTAATCAAATATTCGAATACCGAAAAATTCGACAAATAGTCCCATCTCTATTGTGAGTTTGAAATCTCTCAGCTCCTGAAGAGGTGGGAACAAGAGCATGGGACTCACTTATCAGTTGAGACACTCGAACCATACAGATCTCACAACATCGCCACCAAAAAAGGTCCTCTCTTGATATGCTAGTGATTAGGTTGAGGCAGGTAGCCGAAATTACTGGAGCCGAGGGGTGGAAAGTAGAAACATCCCCGTGCCAAGTTCTTCGGGGATCTGCAAGAAACACCATCGCTCGTGCCCTGATCCGATGCAGAGGTGGCATGAATATGCACGGGGCACACATACACCTATTCGCATCTGTTTCCGTTCCCACAGACGTACGTACCTGCGCACACCGCCGCGTAATCCGTCGAGGCATACGTCCACGGACACACACGCGGATACATAATGTAACACAGAGCGAGCGATACACTCGACCGGCCATATATCTACCACCGCGGGGACAAATCTGCGCGCGCGCTCGCGCGCCCGCGTTTAATCCACCTAGACACGCGTCAGAGGATATATACGGGGCGATATAATGTAGCGGGGATGAGCATAATCGTGCACAGGTGTGTGGATACGTGCGTAGGGACGTGTTCGACTGGATTGCAGGGGCGCCGGGGGTTGATCAAAATTTTCGCCCGGTGACATCCCGATTGTGGGTGGACGAGGGCGCCCTCGATAAAAGTCAATAGAAACGTTAGCGGAGGAGGACTCGAGACGTGGCTGCGCCCTAGAAGGGCCAATCTCGATGAAAGCAATCATCGAAAATAGGTACCTGTTTGAACGAACGCCGCGATTTCGTTATTATTCTAATGGGCTTTTTACGGTAATCGCTGGGCTCGCGGCCCCGCGCAGTTGATTAATTTCGAGGGCTGCTGAAATGACCACTTGAAATTGCTTTATTGCCGCTTTTGAATAATTGGGAGTGATACCCAGTTGATAATACTTTCGCTTATTTATAACGAGCTTTACTACTCGGCTTCCCCGAAATTTAGATTCTGATTTTATAAAAAAAAATTTGTTTAGTTTTGTTTTCCGACAATGGTCACATTCATCTGAATTAGTCAGGCATAATGAACTGAAGCACATTTTGGGATCCTAGAGTTTATCGTTCGAAAGTTTTTAGGCGACAGACAAACACACAAACATGTAGAAGCTATCTGCTTTATATATTAAGATTAGCTATTCATGGTGATAATTATTCCAGTTACATGGACCTTTTTGACTGCTCATTTAATTCGTTCAAACAATCTATCTTTAACATCGTTAATGGCTGACTAATGCTGTGTCTCTGCAATCTCTAATGCATGTGGGCTTTACCTCCCTGTAAACACATGTTCGCTTCGTTGTGCTCACCTTATTTTCTTCTCTTTTCTCACAATGCAATAATGAGCCCCCATTAATAAAATTATTATTATCTTTCTAATACAATAAATGCGAAAGTGTGTTTGGATGTTTGTTACTCAACTACGTCGCAACTACGCAACGGATCTTTCTGAAATTTTATATATACATAGTCTAGGACCAGGAATAACATACAGGATACTTTTTATCCCGATTTTTCTAATCAATCTGGACCAAATTTTGCATAATTACTCTCTAGAACCCTGCAAAAAATATAGGCTACCATGAAATCTGGACATCCCACCCCTACTCCTTAATTCACCCTCTTGACACTCCGTGATAATCGAAGTTTTCAAGCTAAGTAGTTATTATTATAATTACAACAGGCATATTTATTATATAGTCGCGAATTTTCACCATGCACGAACACCCTTAAATCCACCAAGCTGGAAAGCACCGTAAGGCTCAACAAACATGGCTCTCGATTTGCCATCGTTCGAACCATTCCCATGCGACCCGAAGGTATGCGTCTTGCTATCAACGGAGCAAGCGGAAAGCTTCGCCGAAAAAGAACGCAGCCCCGTGTCCCGTCGACCTCCGCCCTCCCACGCGGATTCTACAGCAACGGCTGCGTGGTGCAAGGTTGGCGCAACGTTAGGTGCATCTTACTCGAAGCCATCGCTACGCACCGTCGCACACGTGGAAACGTAATCCACCCGGTGGTGCATGGGGCCGATTATATACTGCGACATAATGTAGCAAGGAGATGCGGCCGCATGACGGGCCTGTGCAACGAGTTGCACACCGTGCACGCCGCGCAGCGTTGCAGCACGGTGCGCATAGGAGAGAAGCTGCGCCGCTGGAAAAGTTGGAATGCGACCGAGCGGGCAGCCTTGAGCTGCCCAGTAGTGCGAGTCAACCTCCCGTGTGCCTCAAGCCGTGTCCACACGTGCTCGAAACCCGCGACGGCGACGGCATACCGTCGATTTACGAAATCTTGGCCGCTCCAACGTTTCTTCTCTCCTAGTAATTTAACGTACCAACGTTCCCCACTTTCTCTGGCGCATAGACGAACTCAAGGGTGCGGGGTAATATCAACGAAGAATGAAAATGTCCCTTTTCGTTTGTACTAATTGGAGACCTCGGTAGGGGATTACTCCGCGATATCAACTTGCTGGCGATTGAATGCTTCTTTGAGTCTCCCGGCACAGTGGTCCGGGCAGGATATAATCCCCAAATTCAAAACCAAACGTTATTCTCAGCAGACCGTCATTATCCCCTCGTGGTCGTGTATCGCACCACAGGAGCAATTTTCCAGTTCAAATGTCGCGGCTTTACGACTTCCAAAGGGGATTTATCACAACAAATATATCGCTATTTTCTAGAAGCATGGAAAATCTCTCTTCTTGAAGTACAAATTTATTGCGAATACACAATTATCACTGGAAAGTTAAAAGATTCCAAAATACGAAAATGGTAACTTAAAAATAACGCTGGGGTGCAATGAACCCCATGTGACCAATTTCTTATTATAACAACGTGTAATCTCGGAGGGTTAAGAAGGTCCTTCGTGCACAAGAAAGAATCATATTATTTTATATGATTTTTCCAAAGTCTTTCTTTTACCTTTAACTACTCTTTTTCCGTTTCGAACGAACGCCAAGGTACCAGTCTTCTTCAAACCCAACGTTCCTTTGACAAAGGGATCCATCCCGATGCTCGGGGAGTATTTTAAACGAGCGTTGATCAGGTCGATCATATATTAATAAATTTCTTTTTTATTCAATTCGAGCACGCGAACAGCGGCGCTGACGTCGCCGCCGCGGCGCGATCGAACTCCGCCACGAAGCGTCCACCAAAAGAGACCGAAGAGCGGCGAGGAGGTGGATGACGCAGGGTGGCGGAGGATGAGGAGGAGGAGGGGGGGCGAATTTGATCGATTCACTTGTCAGGTGAAAACGCAACGACCGCGAATAACGCGGTTGTATTTTCGCGACATGCCCTCTGTCGGCAGGTACGCCAATCGAGGGCTCTTAACTTCGATCGATACTCTGTCGGTCGATCGTTTTCGAGTCCTCCGCGACTGTGATTGACGGCCGCAGACGAAACGCGCGCGCGCGTCTCGCGTTCGCCGATCATCGATTTCTCGAGTCTCCAAGGGCGCGGGTTGTATTATGCGACTTGAAAATGATCCACGTTCCGACTCTATGAATCGTTTAGAATCGTGACAATTTTGTATTTCTGTACTTAAACCTCGCGTGGTGGGTACGGGGTCACATCTGACCCGTGCGATGATTTTTTACGAAGATAAAGATTGTCGATCGCAATGAGATCGAATTTATTCGAAAGTGTGTGTGACTAAAATTGGAGGAAAATGGATCGTGTCGAATTCGTGGTTTTGGTATTCGCGGTTCAAGTATTCACGGTTCGAGAAGGTATCGCAAGCAATCGTGTTTGTGTCTCGCTTTCGAAAACTTAGCAAGTAGGGGGATCGTAAGTTCGAAGTTCCCATTCGAGTATCGACTGCATAGTTTGATTGCATTGAACTTAATGCGCGCGGACCAGACGCTGTCTGTCGATTGGAAAACACTGGGACTCCACTTGGAATTTCTATGCGCCCGGACATCGGGTGGATAGTATTAATAATTCGCCGTGATTGCTGTAGCGCTGCATTTCGTATGTCGGGAGATTCTATTAGCTGCGTCCAATTAAATTCTCCTCGCGTAGTTCATACGACGCTGTAGTACACTTTAAAGCGCATTGCAGCGCGTTTGAAAATGGCCCAGCGCGACTCGTCGGTCGACAAGCGTAATTTCCAATCGTTAGTATGTAGTATGAAAGGAATCAGTCATCTTCGATAGCCTAAATGAAATGAAAGTCGTTTTCGGGTCTACATTATTCCCAATTTTCACTGAATCACTTCGAAGCGGGAATAAATTGCCAACCTTCAAAATGGCAAAGAAAAAAATTAAACACCCATAAAACCACATTTCTGTAATCTTTTTATTAGAAAAAATTACCAATCCATAGAACAACTCTTAAATTATGCGGCTTACAAACAGAAACTGCAGAGAATTTAAAATAATATTAATTACACTACTCACTATTAAATAACACATTAAAGACCATAGAAGAATATAAATAAAGATACTTTTCTTTAACAATTAAAATCTCCTAAAGAAATTTACTCAATTTCCGATCATTGTGGGCTAGTTGCTTTCTGCATGAATTGGACCAATTTGTCCTTAGGATAATTACTTTACTTCGTTTCTCAAATCTATTATGAGACACTGTCACGGGTCTTCCATGAAATTTTATACTCTGAATAGGAGAACAAAGATGTACTCGGCGTGTACTTTTTTCATCCGCAGTTCTATCTAGCTTCAACCGACCGTAGCGATGCTAACGATTCAAAAAATCGCATTGTCTGCACGTGACGGTATCGTGTCAAGTGCAACGTTGTTGAGGTTCTTGCCCAAAACCAGCGTAGGAGGGATTCAGAGTAATTACACATTTGGAGATTCAGAGAACGAGGCGTCGCTTTCTTGCAGCCGGTTCTTCGCGACGCTCCGGATGCGGAAACACAATGCAGCTTCGAAAACCTGGTCCCCGCTCGAGGAACTAGATACGTACAGCGAAGTTATATCTGGTATGATGCATGAATTTAACAGTGTTAAATTTATTCCGCTTGTTTTTTCGCGCTTTGCTGCCGCCAGGTCCCGACGAGACTTATAAAAATGATATTTCGTACGCGTTTTGGTTCGTTTCAAATGGGAGCGTATTTTTATTCGATGTCCGTTCCTTCCTTTTTCGAGAGAATACAAAATTACCGTATATATTATATACCGCGAAATTTCAAACCGAGAAAAATCGAGATGCATTTTGCTCTTGCACGAGCTTGTGAATAATCTTTTTTATTGTGAGCTAGAGATGCTGCAATCGTTACCCGTCCAGTAATCTTCTTTTTATTTACAATCGAGCTGTTAACACTTCGCTTATTTCCAATTACAAACTTTAAACTCCACGACTGTGAGCTGATACGAAAATCGACTTGTTTCCTGCATTATCTACGTAGGAGTGAGAAACCAAGTACAATAAAACCCCAGATCTATACCCTTCCAATATTAAATCTCATATATTTGAGAGATAAACAGTTTCTGTCAAATTCCTTTCATCGGATTAAACAGAAACGTCACGTTTCCCAATATTACACATTTTTATTCCTGTCACTGGAAGGGAAACGTGTTGCAAAAAAATTCCAGCAACGAAATCACATTGGAAGCTACCGAAAATTCACGATCACAAAGATGTATATTAATTCCTCCGCTTCTGGCGCTCATTTATTCCAGTGCCGTTTCTCATGCTTGTCACCCTGTTATTCGAAGATCATTGGGCAGCAATAAAGCGACGGCTCCACGTAACAAACTGTTGCTTGCCCTCCAGACTGTGATGAATTCCTTCCCCCGTTCCAAAGCAGAGGTGATCGTGCAATCGCAAGGGGGGTCCGGCGATGATCTCGCACGCGTTAATGGTTCTGCTAAACAAGCCAAAGGAGCCTCTCGATCCGATCGCCACGACCCTGATATACGGGTAAACAAGTAGGCGATGTCGACAGTAGTAACGGTACGGTGTGTGGTCAGACGGGCGCGTGACTGCAGTTGCATCGCGTTGCGCTAATTCGGCGCAAATAGTAAATCGATCGTTACGTTGACGCGCGACTGGATTGGCCGATCCGCGAGCGGAAGAAACTATCGGCTTTGAATCTGTGATCAACAGGCGAGTGCCGAATAACGAATGCTCGTCGTTCAGCGGGTATATGTGGATCTAGCGACTGTGGGCAAATGCTCGCTAGTCGTCGATTATCAAATGTTTGCGCGATCTATACGAACGTCACCGATCGCGAGTTGAAACGCCCATTTCGCCGAGACAGCGCGTAACGCGGAGATGTGCGCGAATGCTTTGGCGAACATTTTGTGGAGCACCGAATATTAGGAATGATTGTAGCTTCTCGTGTTAATAGTTACTAGAGTTTCTTAGAGATTTTCCTCTAAACTATATGCTGTTAAGCAGTGTCACTCTTTTTATAAAATCATAATTGGTTGGCAGAGAGGGTTTATTCAAAAGCTAGTTTATTTATCAGTTCACACACGGTTTCTTGAAATATGCTAGTTGAGTTTATTGTAACTAATTGTAAGTAGATAGCTTTTAAAAATTGGCGCTATAACAGCCATATGGTTCGGTACATCGTGGCCCATAAAAATAGGTGATCTTTAGGAATTAATTAAAGGAAAACTACTATATATAATTTGATGGGACTTTTTACATTGTATTAAGGATGTCTTAAATTATAGAAATATATTTTATGTTTTATAATTAAACATTGCAGACGGCACTGGGGAGTTGTTAAAGTCGAGGCGTCAAAAAATTCATTCAAATCGGTGGGACCTGTAGCTCCAAAAAGTATTATCCGATTCGACTGAAACTATTTTAATTTTGAAGAATATACTTCTGGCTAGGGGGAACCAGAAAAAAATACAAAAATGACAGTTTTTAGAAAATAGCGGCACTTGAAGTTTGAAATCACTATTTCCCTATATTTTTTTGTCCTTTTAACATCTTTAAAAATGATAAATTTAAAATTTACTACTCAAATGTCTAAAATTTACTACTCAAATGTCTAAAATTTAATACTCAAATGTCTATAACTTCGAAAATTTTACGAATTTCAACAAATCCTTTCAAACGCGTATTCCTAAAAGGTTGAACATTCGAAAACCAAAATAAAAAAAAATTGATTTTTATTCCGAAACCTCCCCTTAACGTGTCGACGAAATCTTGACGAGTGTGACCAGGAGCAAGAGCACACAAACGGAAATTATAGAGAGTACAAGAACTATAGCTCAAAAAAATTGATACCTACCTTCCGTGGCTTTGGTTTCTGGTACAATCTAAATTCCTGTGAAACCGCTGCAGCGGTCCCAGAGGACACCCCCAGCGAACCCCCGCCGATCCTCCGTGTTCTATCACTGGGATCGTGGAAAAACAGGTGGAGGAGCGGTGCCTCCGCGGTGTGCACGAGGTCGAACCCTTGAAAATCGGAAAACGATGGGAGGTATCGACTGGCCGTGCACGTGGCCGTCCCCGGGCCATTGATAGCAAAGTCTGTCCCAATGGCGACGTGCACGCGTTCAGGGAAACGCGCGGAGGAAGGCATCGACCGAATAACAGTCCGTCCGCTCCCTCCCTCTCTGTTCATCCCCCTGGCCCGTGAACGGGACCCGCACGTCCTCGTCCGATTGAAGAAGGAACGCGAGATATTTGGAGATATTTATAATGCATGGATGCGTGCGACACGGGGTGGGGAAAGAGGGGAGGGAAGAAATGGAGGAGGGCCGATGGACGAGGATCGCGGGCGTTCCGTTCTCGGAGTAGGTAGGAAAGGGAGTGAAGCAGGGCAAGAGACATTGGGGCAGGTCGTGCACGAACGTGTGGCGGTCGCGGAAGCTTGCACGACGAGGAGGATGGGGCTAGCGGGGGGATGGAGACGGAGGTGAACGCTGGGAAACTAAGAGAATAAGATATATATATATATAACGGTCGGCTAAGGGTGAAGAGGGACGGAGGGAGCATGCGAGATGGAGAGGCCAGGAGAGATTAGGTGATTTGTATCGTGGCTCTTTATAAGGCGCGGGGATATTTTGCTCGGCTGCCGCTTTGCCATGCCGTGTGCAGGAGGCCAACAATGTGAGCCGACCGCGTGGGTAATAAATAAGGGCCGCCCCATTGTATAGCCAATTTGGTAATCGTTCGGGGCCGTTTAAGGAAGGCGTTAATGCGGTCCGATTAATTGGTCGGGTGGTACTACGCGTTGCGTGCGATCCGGGACGTGATAGCATCTTGTAAAGTGATAATAACGGCGGCTCGCATTGCGCGGTAGCATCGACAAGGGGTCATTGAATTTTCCAGCGACTTTCCAGCCCGCCGAGTGGTGCCATTCGTCGAGTCGCTGTGAGGTAGTGGGTCACCGGGGAGAAGCTACGCTGGTAACGAAGCTCGACGTTAGGGTGGCACTAATACGATTACGCAGCGGTGATGTTGCTTCGAAAATGGTAACCTGAAAATTTGCGGCTACTCGGCGTTGAACCGGGTGTAATCAGTCGGTGCCAATAATTTCGTGACATCGCGCGAGCGTCGCGCCGAGGTCGGATCCGTCACGCTCGCACGGCCATTCATACGTCCGCAGAGATATTTATTAGAGGGAGGGAGAGACCGCGAGGAAAAGAGAAACGGCACAGGCGAGGATTATGTAATTTGTATCTCGGAGATTAGTTTTACGACACTTCGGTTCCTGTTACCGGACCGTCCCCACCAGCCACTCTCCGCTCGGCGTGCGCCGCGAGCCGCGTGGGCACGCGGCGTGAATCATTGTTCGTTGGAATATATTAATGATCCGGGCTGATAGCGGCGCGCGTACAGGCGGCCGCTGCCATCGAAGTTGCCGTAGGTCACGGCCGGGATCCTGGCGCCGCTTTTAACGCCGCTGCCCGAAACCGTGCTCGCGCTTCGAAATGCCACTTAAAACGTCACTGGCCTCTTCGCCAGATCGTTAGGATAGCGTAGCTATTGAAGAATTCAATCAAATTCAATCGTCATCTGGATCTTCTGGCTAGCTTTATTCCTGGCTATGATTTTACGATGGTGACAACTATCTGTGCCCTCTCCTCAAAATCCGAGTAGCCGTTTTTACGGCGATTTTTCAACGCAGAGAAAGCTGGATCGTCAACCATTGCAGTCGCAAGAGTATTCAGAGATTCGCGTGGCATTCCGCGGGAATAATTAAAATTCACGCGTTGCAAAGCTTCGCAACGACACAGAGCCAGTGGAGCTAGCTGCCCCGTTCGAGTGGAATCCGAAGAATCCGATGGTGGAGCGCCGGGGGTCGCATAATTCGGCGCTGACTTGTGCCGCTCGGAGTTTTCTAGCTGGCGCTTGCGCGTGTATCCGTGAATTCCTATTGTTCGGCGACGTGACGATTCACTCCGGAATCGGAACCGGCCCGCGGCTCGAGGGCCGTGAAATTTGACGTAGGTCACGGTGCCTCCTTGCCTCTGACGTCTCAAAACACGCGCCCCCGGCTGGATTGAATTATAACCGGGACGTGACGGCATTTCGCGAGACCCGGAATACCTAGGGCGCAGGAACGCTGCCCTCTTCTCGCCTGGCCATTCGATGACGCCTCGATTTTTTCGCTTACTTCGAACCTTCCCTTCGTGGAATCCGAGGTTCGCGGCGAGATTGAGGAAATGTGCTACAATTTCAACGTGGAGAGATATCGGGGGAAAAACACGACGCTAGAATTTCGTGGAGCTTGACGGTTGAGGATTGGTATCGAGCGAAAAATGTGGTAATACCTGAGGAAATGATAGTTCGTCGCGGGGCATATTCCGTACCGTTACAGAGTTTCCATCGCACCGCTTTCGAGGCGCACAATGTGGGCATGCATTAGTCGGACACGGTTCCTGGAAACGCATTAATGAACCGTTTAACTGGGAAGCACGGGATGGAAAGTTGCAACTTTGATAGACAGTCGGGGATTGGAAGTACATAATAGTAACAGTGGTGAGTAACGCGATTCGACTAGGCCCTGCCTTAACAATGAGGAAGAGTAGTGAAGAAATCCAGCAAAATTGCAACTGCAACTTCCTGTAAGTCTTAAGGGGGTATACCCGTTTGAAACTTCGGAAAATGTGTACATTTTGTGGATTTTTTTACAAGTCAACGGCTTGATGAAGATTTCTCGTTTTTTTACTATTTTTACATAGTATTATGAACTACTTAAAGAAAAAGTTTCAGTTAAAAAAACTATTGTTTTTCGGAAGTTATGGATACATATCCGAAAGTCTCTCGACTTTAGACGGCTAAACGGTGACCCTGAAGTAAGCTGTATGTCGTGTCTGAAATCAAAAACAATAAAATGTTCTTATAAAATATGTGAATAGCTATCGTCCAACGGGGCCGATTTTGAACATTTTGAAAAATAAAAAAATGGTGAGAGATCAAAGGTAATGTTAGATTTTTCTAAGAGAAAAAGCCACCTTTTTTCTTTATAAATAATAAACGGGGAATCGAAATAAAAAAATCCTCGTAGGACGATGTGGAATCTTATTACGATTCTGCATGCAAAATTGGAAGTGAATTGGAGAGTTTTTAGGGCCACCGTAATGAAAAATATAGTTCCGCTGCGATCGGACTTGATTTATAATATTCCTTAAACATCAATCTATGAAAATTTGTAAAAAGAAAAATCCGATTTTTGACACTTTCAAACGGTTATACCCCCTTAAATGAATCCCTGTGTGTTCGCAATGAATCGACTTTCTGCGCTGCTCTGCTACTCCATGAATTTCAAAAATGCATATTCCGCGAGGTAGTCCAAGCGTTCTGATTTTCCCGCGGCCCTCATATAGTCAATTTCAATTTGTAACTACCCCTGCGAGCTACCCTCAACGGGAGGAACATTCTGCTATATAATAAGGGAGAGTAGGGTAATTACGAACACTTAAGTGAAAAGTTAAATTGATACAAAAGTATTGATGCTAATCAAATTTACTTTATAGATAAATAAACTTTGACTAATTATCTACAAAGACAACACAAAGAATTTACTAAATACTGGTTTTCTTCCCCGCTGCGGGTTTGACAGTCTTTCTTCTTGATTGATCGAGTTTTGGTTGCTCGTCGGATTAAATATTATCTTTAACCTCTTTCGCGAGTATCTCAAGATCTTTCAACGAATATGCGCGTATATTTTACCTAATATAATTTCGGGGCACTGGACACAGAAAAAACTTCGAAATTTTAATCGCAAAGGGTAAATGCCATCCTTCGTAAGAGTCCCATAGACACTGTAATTACCCCAAATTGACAGAAATTAAGAAATTACAAATAAAACATATACGAACATGTATAGAAGTGGAGGGACAATCGAAACCAGCAAAAATATCGCGATGTTCGGATTTACCCCGCGTTCGCAATTCCCCTACTCTCCCTTACAAAAAATCCCACTTTTACATCTATTTCAAGCATCCTATCATAACATTGCATCTTTTGTGAACATTCCACAAGTGTCAAAGTGTATAAAATTTTTATCCTTTTCCATCTTTAATCCATGCAAAGTATCTACCATTTCCCCCCCCAGTTTACAGTATATAAATCGAAATAATACACATACACTGATCTAGATTTGACTGAAATCGGCGATCAGGGCCACGGTGCATCCAGAATTCTCGATAGACGACGAATAGGGAATCACCCCCTCGAGGGGGATGGCGAGCAACCTTGCGAGGATGCGTCGTTCGCCGCTGTCGCATCCGGGGAGGATAAAATCGTCTGCCCGTGGCCGCGTCTGTGCTCCGAAAGCAGCGAAAGAGTGGCTCGAGACGGCGATATAAAAGCAGCAGGTCGCGCGCTCGTAAATAGAGCCGCGGGTCCATTCATGAGTTCGGCCAGCGGCGGCTCGCTCGTGCGTACACGTTGGAAAAGTCTTTTTCTCGGTGTATTTTACGGGAGGTCAGGGTTAAAGAGGCGGAAAGAGGAGCGGCAGATGGAGGAGAAAGAGGCGAAGCGAGACTCTGTTTTATGGGGCCACGGTTCTCCGTCCTCCGGCACGTCGACCCTTCCACAGCCAGCAAATTAATTGAAAGCAGCGTTTAGGTGAATCCTATCCATTCCACCGCGATTACCGCGGCTCCGTCGTCTACCAGCCCGCGTTGAATTCGCGCGCTGGATATTTTTGCGCTCGAGGCGTCCGCGTATCGGCGAGATAGCCCGAAGACTCGAGGAGCAACCTTATCGCTGATAAAGACAGCCTTATCGCCGCCCGTACACCGATAAGGCAACGCAGGCGGGCGCGCGCTTCGATGCACGCGCGCGGCTTCTCGCGCGCTCTGGTTCTCTATCCACCGCGCTCCTCATTAAACGTTCAACTGTTAAGAATTAATTAATCGCGGGACCGAGTGGCGGGCGGGGCGGGGTCGCGTTGGCAAGGTTACAAACGCCGCATCCCCGTGCGAGTTGCGCAACAGTCCGTGACAATGAGCCGGTTAATGAATAATAAGTTCCCCATCGCTTTATTGATACGCGTTACTTCGTCGAAACGCATGAATGAATGAAACGGTCGATGGCTTTCGCCGCGGCGTAGGGGCGAAGGGGGCAGGCGGTGAACCGCTTCTGCTCTGTCGCAGCCGGCCGCTTTGAAATTCGCATTACGCCGATGGTAAGAAATTAATAAATGTCTCCTGTAATTATGCGCGATAACGGTCGCGAGCACGCGTTCACGATCAATGACACTTGTAGCCGTGCCTCCAGCTCTCTCTCTCTCTCTCGCTCTTTCTCAGTCGTTCCTCTTTTCTCCTCCCTTTTATCGCGGTGACTAATAAAGTCGCAGCCGCGGAGAGCACGCCGCTTATATCGATTTGCATAAATCTTGAACGGCGATCGGGAAATACGGCGAGCATCGGCGCGCGCTATCTGTTTGTATTTACGCGGTCATTGCGATCGAGTTAGGTACGTAAACATCGGCTCGTTCTTACGATTGGTTAGCGACCAGGGGGATCGAAATTTGGAGGCAAATCCGAGACGGTTCAGGTTGAATTAATTCGTGATATTCGCTTGTAAAGCGCAGGGGATCTTCTCCTTCCTTTTATCCACCTCCGAAGGGGATTCTTATTGCCGATCTCTATCGAGGCCCACGATCGGAATCCGTAATGAGAATCCGATCGGCGCTATTAGCCGTGACCGCTCTTTTCCACCGCCCGCCGCTACCGATGGCCACTTTCTTGCCCTTGTTCCTCGTTCCAACACTTGCGTTGCAGTCGCCGCTGCGGGCACGCTTTAGGGGAAGACGGTGGACACGTGTTTCCACAGTCTTCACGGGAACACACAATAGGGACCCCCGAGGATATCGTTGACGGATCCACTTGAACGTGACTGCGGAGTGTAGTCCTACCGCGACGTCGGTTTGGGGCTGGCTTTCTTTCTCAAGGTGTGAATGATGGGCTTTAAACAAATTTTTTAAGGTGCGGGGATCATGACACTTAGTTTTCTTTTTATGGTGGAAATGAGACGGTGTTTAGTTGCCGTCAAGCTGTGGACTAGGGCTGGGACTATTCGAATAATTTACAAGTATTCGAATGCTACGAATAAACTTCGAATATTTGAGTATTCGAATGTTATTATTCGACAAATGAACCTAAAGAACTTGATTCATAATTCACACCATACTATTCGAATACATCAGTATTCGAATACTTAAATATTCGAATAGTATTCGAATACTTGGATATTCGAATTATATTCGCCAAATAATTGAGCAACTGAAGTATTCAAATACCGAAGAATTCGACAAAATATAGTCCCAGCCCTACTGTGAACTTGATATTGTCTTCGGCTGACTAATTGTAAGTCAAGAGCATTTCATGGTAATCATTGCAGATGTATTTATTATATATGGATCAGAGTTGGAGACTTTATTATCGCCACACAGTTTATCATTAGTAATAGAGATAATTAGTATCTCCATCACTTCCAATCAGATAGATATTAAAATGCCATAATCACAGCGATACTGCCTCGATGCAGCTAGAATTTTATGCGAATCGGAGGTAGGCACATGTTACATCATAGTAGAATTGTACAACCTCTGAATGCCAAATATTTCCTCTGCGACGTTGATAACACACAGTCGTTTCGGCGACAGATAAGAGAACCGGAGGCGTCGGCGAACTAGCTTTTTTAACAGCGGGGGATCGTGCCTCGAGATCGATTATTTAAAACTACCATCGCTATCTCCCCGAGATCCGATCCTTGGAGATGCATCTGAGTCTCGCGACGATTGGCGTGGGAACGGGATAAACGGAAGTCCCGTGCACGCGCCTGTTGTCAAATTAATTGATTAACTTACGAGCACCTGCCGATGTTGCTGCGGATGTCGCTGTAGAGCCGAACGTATGTTAACAGGTGCTTTTAATTCCGCCGCGCCACGGAGCCTCCAGCTGCTGGGCCCCGCTATTGGATAACGACGTGAATTTGAAGCATTATCGATAGATAACTGGTGACAGTCTCGGTCGGACAAACAAGGAGGACGGAACTCGCGAGGGGTGGGTACATATAATTGGGCGTCGTTCTTCGACACGCGGGCGGGGAGGAAAATTTATTTTACGTTGATTAAAAAGGTGAGCATCGATACTCTGTGGCTTATCGACTGATTAAAAAGTCCACTTAGATATGTAGAAAGTAAAAACGGCGATAGAACATCACCTCCATTAAGATAAACCGTGTGTTTCTTGTGGAAACAATTATTAACTGGTAGAATCAATGTCAAAGAGTGATAAGACGCTAGACTTTCCTCGTTGTTTATTTAGAGTGGCAGACATTTGAAACATTAGAAAATAATTTTTTTGAAGTAGAAACAATGTCTGTATATCACTGTGATATAATTTGAATAATTGAAGAGGCCTTGTAGAAAACACTGTAAGTGCCAAAAATCAAATTCTATACTATAGCGTTACCATTGGCACGTAGAACAGTGATTCGTGATTCCCAAACTGTGGGTCGCGACCCCCAAGTGGGTCGCGAAGTGTTTTCTGGGGCGCCGCTGCAGTTATTTTTAGTTGATGATTTTCAGCACTTATTTATTTGAATTAGGTAGTAAGTGAGAATTATATTCTGCAATACTTATTTTTAATGTGTTTTTTGGCAAACTATTTTAGTATTATAAAATGGGGTCGCGATTCAAAAAAGGTTGGGAAACACTGATGTAGAACATTTCCCGATAAATTTTTTTTCCTGTTTTGGCACTTTCAGTATTTTCTACAAGGACTCTTCAATTCTAATAACCATATTTTACATGATTGCGTGTGGTGGGGTTCAGCATTTATGACACTGTCAACGGCCAGTCTTCAGTTCTTGCGTACCAGAAGCCGTGCTTCCTGAATTTCTATGGGTTTCTGTATCCACGGTGCGTCCTGTACGGCCACTTCAAATAATGGACATAGTATTCCGCGTTTACAGCTTTTAAGAACCCCATTAAGAAGAGAACCCTCATTCACTTCTACAATTCACTCCACTGATACTGGAAAGACGGGCGCAATAAACAACCCGTCCTTTCCTTAATTAAACTTCGTTCGTGGGAGACGACAAATCCGTTTGTTGATTTTTAAGATTTCGGAAGCAACGAATAGATACATAAACATTAAAGAATTTCGCAGTCGTCTCTCACAGTCATTGAGAGTCTATTGAAAAGAACTATCGCAATTCTTATCGCGAAACTTAATTTTTAGAGGAAGATTGAGGAGATCGTTTACGATGCAGAGGATGTCGATTTCGATTTTTATTCATAATATAATATTCACTATGCATTTATATCGAGTTAGTTGAGTGATAAGAAAGGAAAGAAAGGAAAAGAGATTTAGGGATGAGAGAAATGCATCCGAGAAGTAACTTTCAGTTGAAGGGCGGAACGGGGGAAAAAGTGGACCCCCCTATTCGAGTATCCCTTGTGGGTGTACTGCCAGGGTAACAGGATTTTCTTCAACGCTTTTTCGTACCCAGGTCCCAGATAGTCTCATAGAATTGTTGCATAAACACCTTTAGACACCTCAAGTTTCTATATTTTTTAAAAATGCAATTAGGTGATCCGTTTAATGCCAAAGGGGTGCCCCGTTCGGTTGTATGAACCTTTCTGTTAAAACATACTTCTAACATCGACCACCCCATTCCGATCTGAGAGGTCTGGGCATTCTCCCGCAAATTCGGACGATGTTCCCAACGACAGTAGAACAAATTTTAATCCGATCAAACAACATTAGGCGAATCGATACACCGCGCGAACCCCGTCGGGGTATTTTCAGCAGCCACTGAATTATCTTTTCGCGGAAGCGAAAAGAAAACCGCCTGGAGGTGCTTGCTAGAATCCAGGCCGGAAGTACGCAGGAGCCGTGCAGCTTTCGAAGACGGTCGTAAAACGCCCCGCGAGTTCCTCGATGTTTCCTTATCCCCACCTCGGCCCGAGATCTACGTCTAGTTCCCATTCCGCCGCTAGATGAGAAAGTCTAGTAATCATATCGAAGGAAAGTCTAAATCATTCTGACGCAAAAACAATAACGTGCAAAAGATCGTAGAAAATAGTCGATTCTAAAAGGAAACGGTCAGAAATGTCAGAACTCGTCTTCGCCGGAAGATCCAGCGTGCCCGGCCGGTAAAGCAAACGAATATACAGTTTCCATAAAACTGTCCGTCCTGTGCCATTAAAACGTCGTAAAGCACGAATGCCTAGAATCGCATAGAGTTTTCGAAGCACGCGTCGCGCAATCGCCGGAGAGGCCGGGGATCGCGGACACGCGAGAACGTTCGTAACGTTCGAATATGGCTTGCTTACGTCGCCGCGGCCTCGTCCAGAGAGCAAGGACATTCATTGGCCACAATTCATCTGTCGCGCGATGCCCGGCCAATGGGCCAATCGTAAAGCCCGTGCGGCGCTTCACTTCCGTCGCGAAGCCACGCGTTCGCTGGCCCTCGTGTACCCTGTACCTCGTGTCCCGCCGTGCACAGGTATTCCCGCGTATATTATTAGCCGCATACGGCTGTGCCGCCCGCGAGCGAGTTTAAACCGTCGGTACGCGCTCGTTTCCGCGGTCAGAATATCGCCGGGCACGTTCCCGCGGCCGACAGTAAGCCGCAGAGTTAGCCACTTCTACGTCCTTTCCTTCTCTCCCCGTGGCACATTCGATTCGGATACCGCAGTAGGCATAAGACGAGCTTCAATCAGATCCACGAATACCATAGATCGTAACGGACGAGCAGCGTTACATGGCTCGCGAACTCGTCACGGTATGCAGTTTGCCAGTCCCCGCGGAAACAGCGGTCCCTACATGACCGACCTATTCGTCGATCGGAAGTCAGCGTGAACCAAGAACGAATTTCTCTAGCCGCCCGACTCCGCTTCGCGAAGCCCCCGGATCCCTCGATCCGATCCGAGTGCGCTGTACCTATATCGACGACTTTCACGTTGCGGCAAGAAATGCAAGTTCCCCCGGCCCGGCCACGTTGAAAACGCCGCGGATATTCGATATGTGGACATGGCCGTTTGCACTGACTGGGTGTAGGAAAGAAGTCATGCCTGTTCGGCGAGTAGGAGGAAGAAATTTTCACCGCGCGCGCGGGCCTCCGCGGAGAAAACGACTTCGCTTAGAACCGCCTGGCGGGTCGGCTGTGGCCGCTGCGCGATACGACGCGTACGCTCCTCTCTCGGCTCTGCCCAGCCTCGAGCGCGCTCTCCCCTCGGGCTGCCTGCGGAATGTCGCGCAAAATTCGCGAAATTAGCCGGCCCACCGGCACGGGACGAGCATCGAACGACGCGCCGCGTCGCCCGGCGTCGTTTCGCGTTCGAAGCGTGCCGATGACGCGGTCCGTTCACCCTATACCGAATAAAAATGTTGGCGGTGAATTTTCTTAGGCTGCTTGCCGTATGACGGGTGGCGCGCCGGCATCCGTGCGCCGTTGTCTGCCGTCGCTGGTGGCTTTGGCTCGCGAGAGCCGAGGCCCGAGGCCGATCTTGCGCTGCTTGCCGTGTACAGGCTGACAGTCAGTGGCGGGTTTCGAAGCTAACGGCGTTGGGCAGACTCCCTCGTGCTCCGGGGGCCCCGGTGTCTACGAGTTCTCCGTTTCACAGCCTCGAAATCGAAATCGAGCCGCTACTTTAACTCGATGCTCTCTCTCAACCGTTTTTTATAAAATATTCTTCTACTGGAATTTTTCCAATTTTCTTTTATGCTTTATGCTGTTATATTTTTGTTTTGTAAATTAAGAATGATGAAAGTGGAAGAACGTTGGGAAAGAATTGCATTTCAATTCTGTTATGAGTTTTCGAGTCGAGGGATTTAAGGGGCATTGCGTTGCGATAATGGAAAAGTTAAGGGGATTTTGCAGCTTAAACTCGAAATCGGTGGAAGCGTGTAATTCAGAGGAGCAGCTTGACAATGTTGCTGATGAACGACGCGAGAAATGAGAGATCCGCGAAATAGTTCCCGTAAAGTTATCGAATGGTCCGAGGTCATTTTGAATTTTTGCGGCGGGTCAAATTTTTCAGCGCTCCGTCAATCTATTCTTGCTGTAACTTTCATCGAGCGGGGCCCCGGCCATCGCGCACTTTCCCCCGCAAAAACAGTTTTTTCTCGTCGGTCGACGGAAATGTGGTTTCGTGTTGAGAGTGCCTTTATGAAATTGAAGGTCATCTTTGCGGAGTTGGAAGTAATTTCGAAATTTCAGGTGAAGGAAATACTATAGAAGCGTGGCATGTTTGCGAGCACTAATATTTACAAATTTTAAACATTTTTACATATACGTTTCATATACGTTTTCCCTTTTGGTGAATATCTGAGAACACGTGGTGTTCTCCCCCCGCTGGCCCTTTTTCTCCTCCAGTGAGCTGGTTCCGGGCCGGGCGATCATTTTTGCGATTCTTTAGTGTCATGCGCCCACCATAAATCAGCGCGCAAATCATTTTACACAAAACTATATCGATTACATTTTGACGTCGCGCGTTTAAACAATGGATTTCCTTTCTACGAGCCACCTGAATGGCATAAACAATCCGAGGATATTCAATATTAATTATACAATTAATTTACGTGGCGTGAATAGAACGCGCTGCTTTTCCACGGACCAACGAAAATCCCCCTGCCGATTCCGCGCGCCGACAATATGCTATTCGCTTTTCGGCGGTTCAATGGCTTTTAAAAATAATTTATTAAATTCGATGCCCAATCGACCGGCTCGTAGTAAATCATCGATACGCGGAACTGTTTTAATTTTCCCACTGTAGCCCGCCCCGATAGATATAACGAAACAATTTAGAGCTAACGCCCTAATGGATTCGCATCACTGGTAGCGGCGCGCCGCATTGAAAAAAAATTATTCGATCAACCATCCAAATCATTGGGCACCGCATCAGAATCCAACGATACTCATTGGGCGCGATTCCCAATGAATTAAACACGCAAAGTCTATACGTTACATTGGCCAAGCGCGGGCAACCGGTAGCGTATAAAAATAAATTCCGAAACTTTCTTCGGGGAACATTAAAGGTACCCGCCACGCTCCCGTTATTACAATTTTATAGGCCACAGGATAGTCGGGACCCTGTAATTTAAGTTCATTCGGACAGACTTTCTTTCATGAAAATTAAGAAATATCGACGCGTATATATTTCTATATAGTAATCGAGCTAAACGTATAACGCGGACGTAACGTGTGCGTTACATAACGGTCGGTGGGAACAACAAATTTCGAAATTCCCTTCGGAATATTATACCCGAGTTAAATCGCCGAAGTTGATGTTAACTTCCACGTGAATTGTGCGCGTTGTAACGCGTATTTCGATTCCTTTGTACCAGGGAAAACGTAAGTTTTCTGTGCCGAGGTTCGCAAAGCAGCAGGGTTCGAAGATAGAACGTGGCAGGATGGTGGGGGGGCCCGGCGTGTCGCAGCGACGGCACTGCCGTGCCGTGCCGTCGTGCTAGAGTGCAGGTGGGCCGAGGTCCAACGGAAACGGCCGAGCTTGCGTTCGGGGGAAAACCGAGCGGCGGCACTCGGCGAGTACTGTTGTCAGAGTATTCAGTAATGCTTTGCATGGCCAGCCAGTCGCTAGTAGGCTCGTCGGTGAGAGTCGTGTCGTTCACTCGAAGTGATCGTGTGGTGTTGCTACTCGACGAGCCAGCCAGGAGAGGCGGTACACTGAAACGCACGCGAGTCATAAAGCGACGAATGTATCCGTAGACGTGAAAGTGTTGGTATTAATTCGTGAGACTGTGAAAAGGAGTAGGACGAACATAGAGCGTATATACACGTATAAGTGGAGCGAACGCCGACGGTGGAGCTTCGATTTCACGTACTGTTTCTTCACTGAAAACACAAAACCATCGGGCCACACTGTGTATGGTACACGAGCGATCCAAGATGCTGTCGTCAGTGCCAGCGAAATAATAATGTGGTGCGACGTTGGTCAGGTGAGTGAAGTGCTACGTCAAAGTCTTCTAAAAATTCTCTTATTTTCTTTATTTCATTCTCTCTCCTCTACTGCACACCCCTCCCTCGAGAATTATCGTGCCCGTTCTGTGCTCGCCCGATTCTAACCTTCCTGTACGCGGCCAGGCCAAGAAAGTCGTTACGTGACGAACGGCGACATACGACAGAGGCGGCAGTGTGTCGTTCTCTTTGGTGAAGAAAATTCGTAGACCGTTCGGTCGTCCAGTTCGGTGCCACCCTGTCGATGGACTTTATTCCCCGATCTCGCCCACTGTCTTCTCCCCGTGTTACCCTCGGATCCCGTGCGTGCACGCGTCAAGTGCTTCGAGTGTGTGTTATCCCCTTTGTCGCGTCCAAGGATACCCCGGACACGATCGTTGCTTTCGCCCGAAGGAAACGGTTCTCATCCGTGAGGACGACGAGACCGAGACTCGCGATTCCAAGTTATCTCTTCTCTCGTAACCGCCTTCAAAGGCTGGCACACACGAACGGCAGAGAGGATCACGGGACATTGAAATTTTCCGCTATCTTTCTTCGTGCGTCGACGAATTCTATCCATCCTCGTTCCATCGTTTGCCAAACTGTTTCTATCCGTCGGTGCGTCGGCCCCTCGACCTATCGTCGTAAAGTGCCTCGATCGAATGGAACCAAAAAGAAAAAAAAAATCGTTAACACGAGCCCGTTGCTTTCTCAATGTATTGTTTCGATAGGCTGTGATAGGTTCCCCTGTGGTGATGGTGGTGGTTGGTGTTGCCTCGTTAAATCCGCCTGGAAACGAACGGTGGCATACGGCGTTATGTACGTGTAGATGAAAATCGCGCGGGTTTCGCGTTGCCGACGGTGTTTCCAGTTGCCGGTTAGAAAACGAGACGTGGACGGGTGCATATCGACGTCGTCGTCGTCGTGGCGAAGTGTCAGATTTGACGCGTGGTAACCTCGTGTTCAGTAGTTTGAATTCGAAGCGATCCCGCGTTTCCTTGGGCTTGGGGACAAGCGGCGGCGGGCGGGGGTGGCTCGTGAGGGCGGCAGGGGGAGGGGGAGGAGGTAGGACGGTGGCCGCGCGGCTGGGCGGTGGAGTTTCAGGAGCAGGGGGACCGAGCGGGGTACGATCGAGGTGGCTGTGGTAACGACGGTGGGTCGTGGGTCGCTGGTCGGGGGGAGAGAGAGAGAGAGAGAGAGAGAGACGACGGTGTGGAAGGTTCGAGAGAAAGAAGGAGAGTCGGTATATACGACACGTAGGATAGAGAGAAAGAGCGCGAGAGAGAGGGGAGGAGAGTGAGAAAGAGAGCACGAGCGTGGAACGATAGAGAGAGATAGAGAAAGGTGACCGGAGGCTCCGTAGCTGCCTCTTCTTTACTTGGCCAGCGCTGTGGAGGAAACCTAGCGTCGCCTCAGCGCTCAGTGGAGCGAGGGGTAGAGGGCAGGGGGCGCGCTAAGTGGAGGAGTGGGGGGCACGGTTATGACCAACCATCAAGGGGGCAACGTCGTCATGGTTACCGCGGCGACAACAACCCGACTGTTCTAAGGGATGTTTTTAAAAGCATATATTTGCGTTCGGTCTCCTTTTTCTTACTGTTGATCGCGTGGACGCGATAGGAGCGATCGTTTTCCTCGTTTTTCTTCTAGTCCAAATGGCAGCGTTCGATGGCCTGGCTCATAGGTCGAGTCCACGCTGTCTCCTGGTTGTAGGAAATTTGTATGCTTTTCTCCCCTCTGTTGGGGATATCGATGAAATTCCGTGATCGTTGGGCATTAATGGAATTCCTGAAATTTGTAGTACTGATTCCTGAGACTTCCCCCCTCGATACTGTTCCTTGGCGTTTGAGATTCTAAAACGGTGGATTTTCTGTTCGTCGTTGAACGTCAGGCGTGAGCTCGATATGTTCGTAAGACAGAAATGCCGACCTATCGGGCCGTCAGGAGAGCTTGACAATTTACGTCAGAGCCAGCGGAGCGAACAATGTCCGAGCTCGACGAAACTGAGGTTAGGGTATCCTACGTTCGTGCGTTCAATGCGACGACACGAAGCGCGTGACGGGGTGAGCAACTTCTCACGTGTGTCGTAGTGTACTTTTAGACTTCACCGCGATATAGGTATCCGGTTTTTTCGAGTCGCGTTTATTGTCAGAGGCAATCTTTGACGCTTTGCGGTCGGATGTTTGTTCCCTGGAAACTCGCTATTTTATTCGTTACGGAGGCCTAAGCGAACGTACGTCTAGTGTGTGATAATTCCTTATTACTTTTCGCTCTGTGCTCGATAAGAAATAGGTGGCAGTAATGCGTTGCGAGCGAGGGAAGCCAGCTCGAACGCGTCCGACGGACAGCTGCCGCGGACGAACAAATCACATTCTGTCGCTCCTTTTTATTTGATTATTGCGAATTTTGGTGTTCTCCGAGTTTATCATTGCTTTGTGCGAAGTTCAGTTGCTCGTAGAACGAGGTAGAAGCACGTTTGATAGTGACAGATACTGCTTGCTGCCCGTTATGTAAGCGGTGCATTTTCATCCGATACAGTCGGACCGATCGATCGGCTAACACAGACGCGTAATCGTATTGACTAGGATGGTTTAGAGATCGGTCATGTTTTTAAATAAGTAAATGCATTTTCGCACGTAATTTTTATAAAAATTCCACCGCGTCGCGAATAAGACGTTCTCTAAAGCCTGCGACAAATTAAAACATTCACAGTTCAAGATTCTAAGGAATGTAGGGCGGAAATTTTAGTTCCGTGAAGTATGTCAGAAGTAGCACAGTTTACTATCTACGTATTTAAGATCTACGTTTTATATAGAACTTGAATTTACCTAAGAATTTATTTAAACTTTGTAGTTTCACAAAGCTCGCAAATTCAAATCGTCATTCTACCCACTTACTTTGGGAATAAATTGGCAACCATTTAATTTCACGGAACATGGAATGCGAATTGTTAGTAATTAGCTACAAATACGAAGGATACCTTCGACATAAACGACACAGAGTATTGTGACAAGTGCAGGGACTTAACGCAAGTGATTCGCACAAAAGGTTCAACCCCCCGAATAGCAATTTTGTGGGGAGCCACAAGGAAATTCTTACCGACTCGAGGAATTATTGCAAGGCTGTAAAACTAGGGCCCGGCAACCATAGCGTACAAGTCTACTGTATGCCCCTAACACCTCACTATATTCTTTCCAATCATAATACCATAAATACCATAATTTATGGTACTCTAAACACCCTCATAACCTCGAAGTCTACCAAAGTATACCCCCTCGAAGCTTTGTTAGTTTTCTTCTCTACTTCCCCATTAGCTCACCGCCCCATTCATCTTCCCCATATGAAACGCAACCTAACACAAAGAGAATGAAGATAACACAAACAAGCTGCTTCTCAATACCTTTGCATCCCTTACACAAAACTTCTGAACATCCCAATGCATTACAAGTTCCCAGCGCAATGAAACACCCGCATGCTATCGATTGCACTATCTCCCCGTATCAGTACATTGATTCGAGCTGATAGGAAAATAGCAAGATCGATTGAAACTCAGCCACTAGATCAGCACGTCTAGCCGTAACAATTTCAAACACTCAGTTACATATCCCATCAAAATACATCACCATACGAAGTCTCTCCACCTAGCACGCTTCTTGAACCATTATTTCACTCAGAACCACCCCCATCCAGGTCACAGAGGTCCAAGAGTTCCTCCATCCTGAGCACGGGGGTGGTTCTTGGATCAAGGAGGTGGAGGAGGTTGCTGGACGTAGCCAGGGCGAAGAACTGATCGCGGTGACCGACCGGCGTGTGCCGCGAGTACACGGTGGCCGACACAAAGCGAGTCCAAGTCCTCCTCCCCCGTTTCCCTCCTTCCTTCCTCGCCGATCCTCCGCCTCCTCCGCCTCTCGCGGTCGTCCTCCCGCGGCGCATCGAGCCGCTCACCCGCCATCACGGGCCATTAACGAGAGAGTTATCGAGGCGCGATCTGTCAATAGGCTTCTCCCATTCATAAATTCGCCCGGCGTGTGCGGCCGCATAGTTTTGCCGCGAAAACCACGTGGCGGCGGCGGTGGCGCGCGACGTCCTCTCCTCTCCGCCGTTGCACCGCAACGAGCCGCGCCGAGGCTCTGCCTACGTGATTTACGGGCCGCGTCCCCGTTTTAAATGCATGCAGAGCACCCAGCCAGCCGGTGCCGTCGTCTGCACACGTATGGTCCCTTTCCCGCGCGATTCCTCCACCTCCATCCGCCGCCTGGGTCCTCGCCGTGTGCGTGCTCACGTGTATTTCGTGGGCACATGGACCCTCGGCCGGGCGTGGGAGTCGGACGCCTCCAGAGACACCGCGCGCTTTCGTTAACTATTCGCTCTCGTTGAGAGCAATGGAGGGTGGGAGGCCTAATAGCAGAATCTTAACGAGAAAGTGGTTTATCGTGGTAAGTGGTTGGTTCTGCAATGTTGGACCTAGATGCGTTCTTCGATTTTGGAAACTCTTGAAAACTCCGGGGGTGGCTCCTATATGTGACATTTTGGGTTCAGTCGTCGGGGATTGGAGAATAGTCAGTGGGCTTTGGGATGATATTCAGCGATCAGGCCCAGATCTAGGGGGGGTGCAAGCAGGGCAATTGCCCAGAGCGGCAAAATTGGTAGACAAATACCTACAAAAAATTTTACTTAATGTCAAAAAATATATTTTAAAATATTTATGAGTCAATGCAAAGGGCGGCAAAAATCACTTTTGCCCTGAGCGGCGGAAGAGCTAGATCGGGCCCTGCTCTGAGTATAGACAAAAATATATGGAGTTTTCAAGCGTTTCCAAAATCGAAGAACGCATCGAGGTACAACATCGCAGATAGAACTCCAACTTTTTGACCCGTCGGGTGCTCGGCTATCCGTAACAACTTCAAGCTATTGAATGTTGTATTGTCTGTTGTATTGTTTGATGTTAGCCAAAAATGATCGAACAATACCGCATTCAATGGCTTGAAATTGTTTCGGGTAGCGGGTACCCGACGGATCAACCAGTAAGAGCTCTAATATGTATACGTTACCCGTGCTCATTATTAGATACACACAACGAAAAAGGATTCGATCGACAGTGCCATTTTACGCGGTCGATTACAAACGACAAAGTGCAACGCTCCGCGTGTGCGATATAGGTCAACCGTATTTTTTTTTATCACAAATTGGCCCACTGATTACGATATAACATGCTGTTGGGGGTATTAGCCTGTTGTTCCCCGATATGTAAAATGCGCCAGCTCGTGTGTCCCCGCGTAGATACGACCTACGCCACTGTTTGGCGCCCGCTGATAACATCGGTGAATCACGAATTACGAATGTTGCGACGCGTCTGGCATCTCCCACTGGTTGTCCCCCTTCGGTGCAAAGACACCAGCCGATGCACGTGGTGTGCGGTCGTACACGCGCGCATGCAACCTCGCATTGCACTCTCCACCGCGATTTGTTTACGTTACCTCCGAGCTGCACACACACACGTCCCTCCCTCCCTCTTCCGTGCGATTGAAAAATCCGCGGGCGCTGCGTGCATCGCCGGTAATTCGCGCATCTGCTCCACCGTGACGTTTTACACGTGCTTCACTGTCTTTTTTTTTTTAGAGAGAATTGTAGTTTTCTTTTTTAACCTCCTCGGGCTTTAACGACTCGGATTGCAAGTTGAGGGATTCTGGAGGGAAAGTGGATGAAAGTTTCGAGTACTGGATTGTGTAATTGGTCACTTTTTGAAGGTCGTGGGAGAGGAGTGTTTTGAATGTGAAGTGGAGGAATGAGGGAACTTGATCTACTTGTGAATAGATAGTGCGTGGTTGGACTCTTCATTGGTAGATAGAAATGTTTATTAAGCCAGTGACCAAAGGGACACGCATGCAACATAGCTTCACGAATCGTTACACTACACATTTCCGAAACTTCCACGTACAAATCGGGAAAGAATTATTCTCACGCCTCTCGATTCACTGCCGAGTCTTCTAATCCCTCTGCCCCACCCCCGAGCATTGTAAACTGAAATCCTCGGTGATCATAGCCGAGCAACAGACAAGTCAGTGATTTATGGAAGAAATTAGAACTGTATACACTCTCCGAAGCACGTCGGTGCTTCCGGTTTTATTGCGCACAGTAAAATATCGGGGTAAATCATTTTACCCCTGGTCGTATAACACCACCGAGGTATCGCCGCGCGAGGGAAAAAGCAGGGATCGTCTTCAGGTGTCGTGGACGTTGGAGGATTCCATCCACGTGCCATTAACCGTACGCGCCGGTTCGTCGCGACTATCATCGCTATTCACGAAAAGCAACTGTCGCTAACGTAACGAGAGAATACGCGCAGGTGTCCTCCTTGCGTATATGCGCTGAATCGATCACACCGCGCGAGTGTAGGACGTATCGATAACCGTCATTCTATTCTGGGACGCGTCAGGGTGAGATTCCCCTTTGCGGTAGGTTAAGGTTGCTCACGAGAAAACCGTACCAAGAAGCCTCACCGCCCTCTCCGTTCCCTCGTTCTGAGGTGTTGACGCTTTTGCAAGGACAAATCGCATGCCCACCACGTTCGGGGTACTTCGTAATTGCGAGGAGAGTAGAGCGAGGAGGATTAGTCTTCAAAGCGGAAGTTCCTGAGAAATTTTCACGTGTACATACGCGAACTTGAGATACGTTATGCTTCGGAGTTATTAGATTATTCCGTTCAATTAAATAATTGAATATGAATGCGGTAAAAAATTGAGATCAGTGCGAGACTTAGAGGCGTGTGAAAAGTCCCAAAAAAGCAAGTTGTAATCACTGTGCGATTCCAAATTGACGTTTTTTTAAATATTCCTATGAGATCGTTGCATTTGCGAGGAAATGTAGCTTTGATAACTTCAGATTGATAGAACAGTAGTCATTAAAAACGAGGGGTACAAGTCTTTCTTCTACTGACGTAAGGTTCCAAGCTCCCATCTTTCTTCAGAGTGGAAGTCAAGGGGATGGAGAAAAACCCATGGCAGGTTAACGACTAACGTATCATATCCATTCCCTTTTTCGGCGCTTAGGTGCCCCTGTCGGTATAATGAAACAGGAATAATGGCACCTGACCCCGGTGGCCGTCTCGTTGCGGTCTCCTCATCTTCGTTGTATAGCTACAGCCGGAGCAGGTGTTTGCCTCCACGACACTCGACCCTTGTTTCGCCGTCGGTAGAAGTCTCCGTCGACCACGTTTCCACCGAATGCACCTCTACCCCGCTGCTACACGGCCTTGAACCTTTAATCCCCCGCGTAACCCTGCGGTCTGCTCGCTCCTTTCTGCCCGCACCAGTGCCACTCGTGTTATACTGCACTTTTACGAGTCCTTACCGCGGCCACCTTTGTTCGGCGCCGTTCGAAATTATATCAGCGGCCCGTGGGCGTGCTTATTGTCTCCCGGATGAATGAAACTCTGCCAGCGTTCGGCGATCTTGCCCTCGCGAGCGTTTAACGGCCCCCTCCGCGTTCTTTCGGTTCGTTCAACTTTTCTAAACTTTGCTCTCCTTCGACCGGGAAACGACAGAAATCGCTGTGAAACGATGCATGGGATATGCTACTCGATGCGATTAGGAGATCGCGAAATTAGGAGAGGAATATTGTGCTGTTAAGGGATTTTTATGGAATACTTATTTGAATAGCACAAGTGATCTCCTACTAATTTTTTTTAATACATGCGTTTAGTACAGTCGCGTTAGTTCACAAAACTACCACCCTCTAGAAAAACCTATCTACACGTTAATAAGAATTTTCAAGAAACCATATAGTCCGCCGTCGGAAGGAGATGTTTCTCAACATATCAATCTCCACTTTTACCAAGCCCATAGGCTGCAACTAGAAGAACACACCCGCCCCTATATCCCAATTCCTCCATCGACACTTTCACCATAACTTACAGTACCCAACCACCCCCGCCGCAATCCAAAGAACTTTCCCAATATCTTACAACCAGTTTCCCTATTCCCTACATGAATCCCCATTAACCTGACACATCTCATAGTCTCCAGGACAATTATCCCTCCCCCTCACTGTACTTCTTCCACCCCCAGCGCACAATCTCATCCATACACATCCTAGCAAAATACTCCATTCAACGAACTGTACCTGTCCGGTGACATTGGCAGTCGCGACAATGTCCACGAAACGATTCGGTGGGACAGTTCGCAGGGCTCGGCGGTGCCAAACGGGTTCTCCAGCGGCCTTATCGGCGCCGGTCCAGCCTCGAACAGGGCCCCGTGCACCTGCGATTACGCCGGCACGATAACCACTGTGTGTGCACGCTCGCGGAGTCTGGCGTGCAGTCCGCGAAGCAACGCAACAGAGGAAGCAACAGCTGACACGATATCGACGTGAACGAGGACAGTTTATGTACTTTCTACGCTCTGTGGCGCGGGGGAAGGGTGGCGGCGGCGGAGGAGCACGAGGAGGATGATCCACGTGTATGCGTGAGAGGTTCTCGCGTTACAACAGCGGATCGCGTGGTGTAGCGTAAAGTACGATGTAAACACACGTGGATGGACGGGGGGGAGGAGAGGACGGGGAGGGACTGGCGGGCGAAGGGGGGTTGCAGAAATCGTCGGGGAGCGTGCGTCGGTGCATTGTGACTCTTCTACCACCGTCGACACCCCCCCTCCGTCGCACCATCTCCTTTCCCTACCAGCCGCCTTCCATCCATCCCTTTCGACCACCCTTGTGCACTTTCGCGTCGACCAGCCGCCCGCTGCGCCCCTTCTTGCCCGTAGCGCGATACACGCGCTTTGTGCCCGTCGTTTTGCTTCCGTTCCGCGGCTCAGTCGATTGCTGTCGGCCCTTTGGCGAGCTTCGCGAGGTCCGACGGCACGCGTCCCGACCAACCGGAGGTAGGCTTCCCCAGGACAGCTTTGGGATTTCGAAGGATTTTAACGAGGGACGTTGATACGTCCAAGTTTGCGGCGTAGGTTTCTTTTCTTCCTGATTTAGTTCAATTTTTGAATCGAGGAGCACCGTGGTCCCACTTGATGACACTTTTATGTACTTCGGTTAAGCGTCATGAATGGAGTATCACGATGTTACGCGCTCTGAAGCTATCGTGCGTCACAACGCGTGGCTGTTGAGCAGGAGGATTAACGGAAGTGAAAGATGGGAGTTCGAACTTGGATCTAGCAATCCCACTTGTCGATTGATCAACAGCAAGGTTGAGTAGCGTTAAGGATTAGGGATCGAGTACGGCAGTCTCGCGCATCGATCTCTGACCGTCGAATCTAACGAGGGGAGGACGCGAATGGGACGAGCGATTTTTTAACGAAACCGGACAGAAAATGTTGAGCCCGAGGTGTATAAACAAATTCCAAAATATTAGCTGTGAATAGCCAGCTATTTTGATAAAAAAATATCTTTAAACATTAAAATTATGAAGTCGTCGGATCGTCTTTGTTCTTCATTAAATAGTAGATCTTGATGAAAGGAATACAAAAGTCTTATGTGTTATTGTCATAGGATCAATAATTTATCCAGATAATGTATTTTTGTCGTAGTATAGCCAGTTAACTAGACTTGTGGTAAGAGAAACCATCGAACCCCGACTCCCCAATCCCCGAAAATTCTCCACCTCTTACCAACTCACGGATCGAGCCCAATATTCAGAAAGCTCCATGAAAATCGCGTTTCGAGATCGAAAGGCGAGCCTGCCCGTCCCACTCGAGCTTTGCCAGTGTCGCGTGGTAAGATCGCGAGCAGGTAGCTTCTTCTGTACACAGAAACTTCGGAAGTGTGCGGGTACACGTGAACGAAGAGAGGCTGTGTACGAGAGGCTGGCCTGTGAATGAAGTCTATTTGCGTGCGACAATAACAGGTGACACACGACGGCTGTTTACCTTCCCTATCGGCAAAAAGCCGGACAAGCGTGGAAAGCGGCCCCGCGGGGTAGCGCGGGGCACGGCCGTATGAATCGTTGCAAAGAGCGCGAGAGGAGAGGGGGTGGCAGGGGGAGGAGGAGGAGGGCGACCGAGGAACCACGTGGCGTATCGTACACCGTGCACAACGTATTTTAAAAGAACGCACCGAGTCGCGCGCATTGAATGAACCATGTGGCGCCGCGACAATGATCGACTCTCGAACGAGGAGTAGAGGGGCAGGGGGGGTGTAGGAGGAGGAGGGTCGTCGTACCGTGTCGCCCAGGGAGAGACACGTAACGTTGCACGTGAAACGAGCCGTTTGCACGTGAGAACGACGGGTCTCCTTGTTTTTAGATCGTCGTATCGCCGCGGCCGAACAGCTCGCGCGAATACGATATTCCCGGTCGGCGATACAGCTGGGTAGTGCTTCGGTCTCGAGCCCGAGTTTGCCGGCCTACGATTTGGTGCCCCGCGTGTGCACGGTAGAGCCACGCTTGCTCCTCCGTCGCGCGGAGACCGTAGCTCGCACAGTAGGGTGTTCGATTCCGATTGGATTCTTTAGAAAAGCGATTATTTTGGTTAAAAGATCGATCTTTTGAGTGGATTCTTTGGTATTCGATTTTTCCCAGAATCGATTCTTTGATGTAAGAATCGGAAATCGATTTTTTGCCGTCTGGGAGAAATACTTGTTACTAGTGAAAGGATTAATCAAATTGCTTGATGCGTAGATTTTCCTGGTCTTATACGTTTTCTGTGATTTATATGATTCCCGTCAAATTTATATACGATTGTTATGTTCTGGATCCTACTTCACCATTATTACTTGTGGCGTGACATAGTGCATTGCACATTGAACGAGTTGTAAGTGATCAAGCATTAAAGTTTTACTGAATGCAATGAAATAATACAGAAGTTAGTACATATTGAATTATAATTAATTATTGCATAAATATTTCTGTTTGGTGTGGATTGTTTTATTTCGATTATTTAGAAAGATCGATTGCTTTATGACGATTCTTCCAAAATCTCTTTTCATATCGATTCTTTGATTTCGATTTATTAGAAGAATCGATTCTTGAAATCCGATTCTGAATCGATTCTTTGAGGCGAATCGAACAACCCTAACGCACACTGCCGCGTCCTTGTCCTCCATAGCGCAAGACGGGCGGCGAAACGTGTGCCACTAACACAACCGGGCGATTTACGACTCCCTTGCTCCCGTTCCCTTTTGTCTCTTTTGCACGGGCCGACCGGGTCGCGCGCGCACCGAGACGTGCAGGGGATGTGCGAACGTCCCCCGAGCGAAGAAATGCTCGGACGGATCTCCGAAGATCACGTGCTGCGCATAACTTACATTCCCACCACTCCTTTCGGTAGCACGTGCCTCCACGGCACTCTGTCCCTCTCTCTCTCTGACTTTGTGTATATATATACATATATATATACGGCTCTCTATCCGGCTGGTATCTCCGTCTCGCTTTTAAGCGTGCCCTCCCCTCGAGTCCCTCCCCCCTCCACCCTCGTTCGCGTTTGATTCCGCGATTCGGTTCAATCGAATGGTATACGATCTTAGTCAGTCGCCTCCCGCGACGCCGCGCCGACGGACTCCTTGCCACGCTCTCTTCGAAGATAACTACCAATGCTTCTCCTGCGGTCGAGTCCAACCGTTTCGCTTATCGAGCCTCCTTCGACTCGACTCGTTACGATCGAATCGTATTGTTGGCGCGTCGTGAGCTCCTCTTCCTAGCCACGTCGTTAGCTCGCAACTCCAATTACTTTCGCTGAATGCCACACGTTTTGTGCATGTTGTAGAATACAGGAGAAAATGCTAGCTGAGAAGTTGCTGCTATGTAACTTTAACTGAAACCTCGTTGTGTCTGAAAGACACGTTAAGATGTTAAAAGTAAAACCCCAATTTCGTTGCTTGTAACAAAGGGTTAAAGTGCTTTGAATCCTTTCGATTACACATTTCATCGTGTCCTGTATTAAGGATGATTGTATTCGCAGTTGCGTTGGAATTTTTTCGAACCACTTCCGCGGCCTCCCGACCCAACCGAGATACGCCGCGTCGGTGACCTAACTTGATCCGACGCAGTGGCCGCTTTCGCGTGACAAATAGATCGCCACGTGGGTTCAGGTTGTCCCTCGTTTCCCCCCTGCGCATCCCCCTCGCCGCTCTCCCCCCTCGGCCAACTGTAAATTCACGCGCCTACACACAGGTGGCACCGCCCTCTTGCCAAGTGCACGGACGAACAGGAACCGAGAGTACTCCCTTCGAAGATAGGTATAGTTATGTGTCTGTACACGTGAAGCCGCTGGGAAAACGGGAGGGGGATAAGCGCAGGTGAGGGGATCGGCCGGGGCCGGAGGGGGTGTCTGTTTATCGTATGTAAATTCGAGGCGGCGTGGGTGCGACGGAGATGGTAAAAAGAGAAGATGGGAACTCTCCATTCAGCAACAAATGCATTCCGACGGTGGTCCTCGCGCCGCCAGCAAGTCCTCTCTACTCTGTGCCACTTGTGCTTCTCTACGGGGATGTTACGCTCAACGATAGTGAGGATTTTCGGAATAGAATCCGCGATTTTTATGCGTTTCACGTTAATCCCCTTATATTTTTGAAGCTCGATATGCTGTACTTAAGTTCTGTGGGAAGCTGATTGCAAGATGGGATTTAATAGAAGTTACTTATGAAATTCTGTACTATTCAATTCTCTGCTCGGTTCGAAGTGCCGTTTAATGTTCCACGATACTTTAGTAGTCTTGTATTCTCAGTCCTCCTTCCAAAGGAGATATCAGTACTTTACTACGGACGTGTAATACCAGTTAACGTCCACCGCTACCAACTGCCGTGCATTGTACGTTACATCGCCTGCTAGCGTAAATTGCCAAGTGAAGTGCTACTTATTCCACGGCAGTTCAGCAAGTGGTGCGTACTGCTGGATGGCCAGCGCATTTATCCGAAGGTTGCGGCGCGAACAGGAACCTACGACAGCCTCTCGCGTTGTAACACGCGCGCAACTGAGATCTCTCTATCGCGTGCGAAAGGCCAACCACATGCGATAGTTCGTGCACTCCCTTACAGGTGGCAGCACAGCCTCGTCGCTCCAACACGCAAATGTATGCACGTTCACGTGCTCGTAGCACACACGTCCGCAGTCCCCGCTAGTTCTTGCCTCCACGCGTAAATACCCCAGCTACTTGCGCAAGAATTCCTCGACGCACGACTCACGCGCCTCCATGCTCTCTTTTCGGTTCCCGCGTGCACGCTTATCTACGGCTCCCCTCTCTCTGCTTCTCCCGTGTTTAGAGATCGTCTCAAAAGCCTATCATTGTAACTTCACTCGAACGCGTGTGGAACTTACGCCTCTAGCCAGCCAGGGTTTCTACGAAACGAAGCTGCAGAAGTTGTTCGAACCTAGCTGATATTTAACCCCCTCCCCAAGCCGATCATTGGAAACGATACTTCGGTGTAGCGGGGGCCCTAACACAGAAGATTTTGCCGGTGGAACATTCCATCGTGGGCATTGCGGATTTAACCGAGCTTCTGCCGAGACACAAAACGTAATCGCGTGTATTGCCCGTTCCACCCACACGAGGAACGCCTTATCGCGTAACGAGGCTACATCCACCACGTAGTTTGCGCCGAGGCGTGTCGGGGTGGGAGAGACTATCGCGAGCAACGTGCTTTCAGCCGTGCACTCGAGGTTACGCAATCAGGCTTTCCACCACGTCGTCGTTGACGTTGCCGACTGCACGTCGACTGGTCGTCGCTTCGAAAAGGGCGCCCTCGACACTCCGTCGCGGGGTCACTCGGCTCGATAGCGCTCAGGCGAATAGTAGTCGGCATCGATCCTCGAGGGGGAAACCTGCTGCCACGCGGAACCACGGTCTTTTTTCGAACTTCGAGTGGCGCGTAAGCGGCAGTTACGCGGGCCAAGCAGGAAGAGAGAGGGGCACGGGGAAATTGGGATTACGTAACGCCTGGCCGGCGTGCGAGCGCCTCGAGATTTTTGATGTAACGGGCATAGATACACGGTGGGAAGCGTGGGCTAATTTCAGCGGCAGGACTCGAGCCTCGGAAATTTATTTCTCCAAGACAACTGGGTGGGGAATAAATATTTCTCCGTCAGATTGGTCGCAGCATTAAAGTTGCTGAGCAGAAAATCTTCATATCGCGAGGGGTAAATAGAGATTCGAGTAACGTTTAAATTCAGGCGCTCGATTCTATACGAATGCTGCAGCCTCTTCTTTTCGCGCGAGCGCGTCGACCAGGAAAGGAAATGCGATAAATTACATAATCAATTCTCGCGAGCTGACGCTGCTTCCCTTCGCCGTCATCGATCGATCCTCGCTGGTCGAACGTCGTCGCGACGCTACCGATCCTTTTCCCTGATTGCGATGCGCCCTTCGATCGCAGAAAACGAGCGGCGCGCTCAGCCAGAGCCGGATGTACCTTTCAGGGGGCCCCAGGCTGATTATTTCGTAGGCCCTCGGTTAAATGTAAGAAATAAAATGACGCTGATTTGATTTTTTTTTATTATAATACTCGTATAATCTAAATAAGAATTTAATTTCAAAATTAACATTGAATATCAAATCTAAACATAACATCAACATAAATAAATATTAAAGATACAAGTTAATAAAGATAATATAAAAAAATACTAATTTTTCGAAAAGAATATTTAGAATGAGGAGCCCTAGGCTTCAGTCTTGTTAGCCTAAAGGTAAATCCAGCACTGCGCTCAGCTGCTCCGTGGAAAAAACTACTCCCCCGCCAGCGCACGGGCATAAAATCATCAAAATACGTTCATCCACCTTGAAAATGACCAGGCATCCCACCCCGTTCCTCCGTCCACCCCTCGCTGCCCGAAACTCATAGTACCCTCCCGAAATTGTTCAGCGTTATTTTCGCTGATCTCCCTCCCCCTCCGCTCTGGTTCCCCTCCAAAAAAACTGCCCCACCAGCGCCACCCCCGCAGAGTCAGTGTCCTTTAAGTAAGTTAGACGCCTGCGCGAATCGACGGTGCAAATTCTCGGCCGGCAATGGTGAGAGGGTGGCGCACGGTGGTGGTGGTAGTCGGCCCGAGGTGGGGATCGAGGCGAAGGGTGGCAGATATGCGCGCCGCGTGGGCGGATGGGTGGAGGGTTAATAGGACGTTGGCGCCGCGACGGCGGCTGCGGGAAGCGCGGCCACGTGCGCTCGCTATCGAACGGCCGCCATCCCCAATCCACCCATCCACCCCTTGCCTCCCCTACCTCCCCCTTATCCGTCAACCCTCTGTACCATTCCCCTCGTGTCGCCCGCTGCCCTCGTCGCCTCGTCTCCCCCCTTTCTTCCCCTCCCCATACCACCACGCCCCTAACCCTTATACACGTCGTATACCGAACTATGGCTACGTGCTACGTATATATACATATATATATATATATACGTATGTACACATAGGTGTATACATATATGTATATACGAGCGTATATCGCCTCCTCCATGTACCGGGGGCTACAGGGATCCCCGTGTGCGCGCCGTATGTGCGATACATGGACGTGGCTCGGCTCTCTGTGGGCGTGCATGTACCCCGTACGTACTCGGTCGTACAGCTGTATTTCAGAATGAGCTGGATATATCGCGCGAGAGAAGTCGCTGAACATGAAGTATACAGTTTATGCCATTACCGACGCTTCAACGAATTTCAGCCTCTTTTCAGACGACGGGATAATCAGTTGGGGAGGGGGGGAAGGTCGTCGGGAGACGATGATAGTACTCTGTACGCGTGGGCGTTGTATTGTGTTTTGGAATTTTTCGACCGATCCTCGATTGTTCGCCACAGTGCATTTGTCTGGGCTAGAGCTGGGACTATTTGTCGAATTTCTCTGTATTCGATTATTCGAATACTTCAGTTGATCAATTATTTGGCGAATATAATTCGAATATACAAGTGTTCGAATACTATTCGAATATTTAAGTATTCCAATAGTATGGTATGAATTATAAATCAAGTTCTTTAGGTACATTTGTCAGGAAGAAATCTTGTAAGCTAATTTTAACCCACTTCCCATCATACGAATAGTATTCGAATAGTATTCGAATAATAACATTCGAATACTCAAATATTCAAAGTTTATTCGTAGCATTCGAATACTTGTAAAATATTCGAATATTAAATTATTCGAATAGTCCCAGCCCTAGTCTGGGCGGACAGTGCAGCTTATTTTGCTGTATCATTCGGTGTACTGGTCCACCTGGCACACGCTAATTTCTCCATCAGCGATCCCCATCGCCAGGGACACGTCCTTGGGTTAGCAGTGTGGCATTTTTCTATAGTACGTTCAATCTCGCGAGGGAGCGAGAGTTACGCCTGGCAGTTTGAATGTTTGTGACGTTCTTCCTGTCTACTATTGGCCCCCAGGAACTGCCCTAGAACTGCCCCGCTAAATATTTGCAGGGTGAGGTAAATTTCCTCTGAAAATGAGCCTTCTATAATAAGATCCTTGGTGGCTATTCCTCGCGCGCCAATGGAATTTTCAAGGTGTACAATCGGCGGGGCCGCGTGCGTGTGCGTGCGTGAACACGCGCGCGTCACATCCTTCGAAACCTGTTTCACACGGACGCGTAACCGATACCTTCGTCTTCCTCGTGGGCTCGGGCTATCTCGCCCTCCTCTTTCTCATTTTCCCTTCCACTCTCTCGTCCTGTCCCTTTCCCGTGTCCCTTGCCACGCAGGGATACGCCACGCGGCTCTCTCTTGCAGTCTGCTGCGGCGATTTTCGAAGTCCCGACTGGCGCGAATTATCGCGGTGAAGCCGACTTGGTCACCTCGAACGATGGACAAAAGCTCCTCCGCGGGTTTCGAGGCTTTCGAGGCAGCCTGGAAATATCCACCACCGCCTCACCGATCGATTCGAGAAACTTTTACTATTCACCCATTTCAGTAGAATTCGCTGGCGAAATCGCGGATCACGATTTCCATTTTTCACTCCACACCTGTGCGGAAATCCTTCATCATGGATTGTTAAACATGCTCGATGAACGCCTGAGGGCGACTACCGCACGCCAGCCACTGATCGCGCTTGCATCTGTCTGCAGCGTCGAATTTCGCTACGAACACTGCTTATAGTTATCTAAATGAAGGAATTGGACATTGCCAATCCCTTTAATACTACCTGTTAATGGACTTGCTAGTATGTTGGACTGCCGATCTTGGTACGGACAAAAGGGAGGCATAACGATGCAACAAAGTGCGCCACGTAGGACGCCTTCTGCCATCCGAAACCGGCCCGTAACGAGTGGTAGCCTCGCGGTTATTTGCTTAATGGCGCTTACTGTTGAATTCACCGCGACTAGAGGCGGACCCCTCTAATTGCCGACATGATCCCTACGCTCACCGGTAATAATTACCCTCGAGGCATCGCGCGACACTACGCTCCATTCATCCGAACTTCGCCGTGCCTGCCGTGCCGAAATCTGTTAAATCGGTACGTCGAGGGAAAAAGATATATTGAGCGCGTACAATCCGAGCGGTTCGAGAGTTTTTCTACGGAGAAGTTACCAGCCGGTAAATTTGCGACGCTTTCATACTCTTCCCGATTGAAGCACACGCAGATTATCCGCGTACTATTATGACATAAATTAAGACAGGAATTAGCAACTTTCCGTAAAGAGTTCTTTAACGAGGTTTATTCCGCTCTCGCCCCCTATGGGTAAAGGAAACTTTTGCGAAACGCCTACGCAACGCGTTACATGACCGTTCACCCGTTCTACGCGATTGGTGTCGTCTCCTTCTACTCGGCGATGCTTCTTGTCGCCGCCCCCTTTCCGCCCGCCCCGGCCCCGGTTTCAGAAAGGTGCGTTTTTCAGAGTGCTCTCTCCCTCCACGAGCAGAACTTCCCTGAAAACCCAACCGTGCTTCAGCCACAACGGAAAATCTATACGAGGGGGCGACTGGGAGCGGGAGCGCTATACCGCCCCGTTCAAAAACCGTTGTTTTCCCGCTTCTGGCACTCCACTCATTCGCGCGATCTTATCTCTCAAGCTATACGCTCGGACTCGGTGCGGTGGTAGTCGTGACTTTAGACATCGCGGTCTGAGAGCTCTCGCGACAGAAGCGAAAAATATTTTCTCCTCATGTGTAAGATAATGTAACGCGAGGAATAAATGGAAAGCCAGTTATTAGGAATAATCGAGTATTCGCACCGAACGTTCTGAAGTTACATATTGCCACGCCCACTATCGGCCGAAAAAAAACAGCCCAAGGAGAAATCTCCGCCGATTTTGTTATCAACGTTGCCCGCCCGTTGGATCCATTAACGTTCATTCCATCATTTTCTACAATTTTGCACGCGGCACCGACGACGATTTCGCCCATCGCGGAATCCTCGTTTCGAGAGCGCCCGTTATTCGTCCTCCTCGAGAAGCCTCGATATCGCGTACACGCGGGCCCGTCGGGCGTGTGTGAACGAGCCTGTACGTAGAACGACGTTGGAGAGACAGGGAGGGAAGCACTAGCGTACGTGCACGGTTTTGTACACGGCGGAGAGAGAAGGAGCGAAACGAGCCGGTGGAAGGGAGAGAAAGGGAGTGAGCGCGCGAGAGAGAAGCATAGAAGGGGTGCTGGTGGAGGGGAAGATGGACGCAGAGCGCGTCAGACAAAGAGAGACGCATTACTCGCGTATGGGGCGTTGCCATGGAAACCTCTGCTCGTTCCACCCCCTCGCTTGCTCGTCAGCAAGAACGAGAGGGGAAATAATGGCTCGGGGAGGGGGAAGCGACAGAAATAGAGGGAGTGAAAGGACGGTCGCGAGAGAGGCAGAGGTAGGGGCGGGATAGAGACGGCGGCATGAGGAGCGCTATGGGACGAGGGAGACGGAGAGAACGGTACTGGAACACGGAGAGTAAAACAGGAAGGAATAGGGTGGGGAAGCGAGAGAGGGCGATTGTTAGAGGGAAAGAGAGGACTGTGATGAGGAGACAAAAAGAGAAGAGCGAGGGAGAAGGCTGCCAAACGCGGGGCCGCCAGTGCAATCAACCCGTTGCCCGCCCGCGAGGGTAAAACTACCCCAAAGTCAAACGAGGATACGTATATTACGGAGAGAGCACCGCCGCTCTCTCTCTGTGTCTATGCTGCCGTATACGTGTATATATATACATATAAAATATATAGCTGCGTATGTTATATACGCGTATAGACACGCAACCGTGGGAGGGAGAAAGAGGGGAAGAGAAATGAAAATGATTGCATGGAAAAAAGAGAGGAATAGTTTGCTATTAAATGCTTGATAATAGAAAGGGAACTTCGTCGGTAAAACAGTGTCTATTAAAGTCTTCATTGCTCGCGCGCATTTTTAAGTCGATACAGATTTTCTCTGCCTACACTTTTCGTGATATCCGCTTTTTGATGACGCGAAATGAAACAGAAGTAACGTACATGCACATTTGCTGGGACAATTTCAGTTTACGCTTCGCTATAAAATAAACGAATGGGAGAGTAAATCATCATCCACTTATACCGCGGCAGTCGGCTCATATGTCCTTCAGATCTAAGGGAAAGTCTAAGCTGATTAGAAGCGCGAGTTCAGTATTTTCTTTCACTGTTAAGATTTATCTTGCGATCAAGAATATGTATACGTGAAAGAATAATATATCCCCGAGCCAGTGGAGCCGAAGAGAAACCTGGGGCTGCTAGGAAGTGTTCGACTGCGACTCGTCGAAAGGCACCTTGCGGTACGTCCTTGCAGACGTTCCAAATATTCACGAGTGGAAAGGATCGTGGTATATACGGGTACTATGTGGTTAAACTCACGCGCGAGGGTGTCAGGGCTTTCGTTCCTCGTGGACTCTGTTGCTGGTAAGGCGCGCAGTTGCTCTATTCTCCTGGAACCAGTTTTCCTCCACACGCTCGAGAGAGTGCGTGCGCTCGCGCTCGCGCGCGCGCCAGAGAAAGAGAAACACATGCCCACACGATCGCACCCATGCACATGTGGCTGTGACTGTGAGCCCACGCCGCACACATGCGCGCGCGCGCCACACGTCAGCTAAACTAGAAAGTTGCCCCAACCAACATCGAAGCAACGACGGTATACGCCAGGCTATAGAGCCTTTCGAATTTCAACCGGGAATGTTTTCCAAGAAGTAAATTATCTCGCCTCCAAACGGATAACGAAATTTTTATTCGGACACACGAAAATGCCTGGTCCTGGCGGGAAGGGTAAATTCAAATATTCATGTAGCGAGTTAGTCTATCTAATTTTATCTGTGCATTTAATTGTTCCTTGTTTACGGGGACAATATTTTTGTGAAAACAGAATGGAGAAATCGATAGTGTCTTTCATAATCCAGCTCGATGATTGAGTTGGGAATATATTTTATTCCGCTCTCTAAATTTTGTCTAAATATTATTGTAATATTTGTTTCTAGTGTAATTGTTTGAAAATCAGGGGAATGTTCCATTTCAATTAAATAGAAAATAAATGTCCACCCTCGATATACGGTACGATTGTCGGTCTGACAAGCCCATTCCCGCTAGTAGAAAGTTCGTGTAGAGGTATTTTGCTCGGCGCAAGAGCGACATCGCGCGAGACCTCAGAGCGTGGGTATCAGTACGGAACCGAGTCTACAACGCATTGGTGCTGCGTTGCCACGTTTCGAGGTCTCTCTTTCTCCTCTCCTCTCCCTCTTCCACTCGGGCTTGGTATCTGGCTGTCTCGGTCTCTCTTGATTTTCTGTGGTTACACGGCGTTGCCGGGTCCACTGGCGGGAAAACGGGGTTTCGAAACGAATTTTCCTTCACTAACGGCGCTCTTTTGTTGCGCGGTGTTGGTCAAACTTTTTCCACGAATTACTCATTGCACGTCAATTCTAAATAGTCGTTCCTATTATTACATTCAGAAGAAAGATTACAATTCGGTTGCTAACTACCATCGTAAATGAAGCCACTTAAAATGAAAAAGAAACTTCAATCGTAATCGAAACTAGCGATGGGACTGTGTACACTCGCCGCAGGAAAGATAGAAGAATTCTTTGTTGTTAGCGATAGTTTACAATTTCGTGAGTAGAGAAGCAAAGTCTTACTCCACTATGCCTTCCTAACTTGTGAGTGGAGTAGAAGGCCAAGACGAAGAAGTAGAAAAGGGAGAAGCTCGTTGCTCGATCTCTGGCGGTGTACAGGGAGGAAGGAGGGTGGACGGTTTTAGACTACGGACTCGACGCGTCGGCGTCGAGTTAAAAATAACAGTAAGAGCAGCAGCGGGACAGAGCCAGTCCTCGGCGTCTACGACGTCTACGCTGCTACGTTCGCTCATGCTGTCTTCTTGTCCTTACTGCTCTGCACTACCGCTCGTCGGATCATCGAGCACTAAGCTGCTTTAGCGATATCGGCGACGACACGTCGTTGTCGTTGCGACACAGCCTTGAACGGCAGGCGCTATCATAAAAAAAAAGAAGAAGAAAAGAAAAAGAAAGTGAAGACACCGACGTACATTTGATATCCAACTTACATTGAACATATCCCTCATATACATTCTTCGAATCCATATTAAAAATCCTGCCGCTACATTAACGATATTGCAAGAGCGTTCAATATTTAATACCGGCATGGCTCATCGCCCGATACGCCACATTATCGAAAGAAGAGCGATAAAAGGTAGCCAATCTTCGCCACGTTTATCGTGCCCGGCTTTATCCCCGTATCTGACGTGTTCACGAAATCACCGCCTACGCTATAGAGGAACATTCGATCGACAGCTAAGTTCATAATTGTGACGCATCCTTGGTACCTCGTCTTATATAAAAAAAAAAAAAGAACTTGAAATATCACCATTGAACGTTCCTACGTGTCACCTAACTACCGTTCGTACAATACCGCTAGCCTACGTTATTGAAAACAGTTTGATCCCGTGCTTGACTCCCGTTCCACGATCGTTTATCAGAAACGAGATACCATGGGATCGAGTTCGACGTCGAAAATAGCCTGAAATTTCCGTAATCGCCGACCAAGTCGACGATCGCTTTTTTCCATATAGAAAATCAGGCGATACGCGCGCCCGACGCGCGACGTCCAGCTCCATCGCTAATTGCCCCATCCAGCGTCGGGATCGAGCGATGGGCCACCGGCGAAAGACGTCAGCCGTAACGGCGCAGCCTTGAAGCGGCCGACGGCGGCGTCGAAAAAACGACGGACGGTGATCGCGCGTCCGCTAGCTGGCGCTGCGCTCGCGCCTCTCCTCTCTAATGTACGCGCTTTACAAATTTGACTTTCACGAGGAGACTCGTTGCTCCGCCGTCGCACGTAACCTTGGCTGCGCCGTCGGAACGGGCGGGCGAGCAGCGTCGTGCATCGCCGGGATGGATTTTATTTTCGTATCGCAGTCGACTCTGTTGTTTTGCCTGCCCCCGGTTTTGCCAGCGAGCGCGCGAGCGCACTCGGCTGACATTCGTGAATTCCATGCCTCGCGTATCCTATATTACATCGCTCGGTTGTTTCGATGATTCGATGATTTCCGGATCCTTCTGCCACGCGCCAATTCCCATGCGCAAGAGAATTGGGCAAAGCGGGATTGCCCAAGGTACAACGTTCGGGGACTCCCTCTGCTTCTAGCCCTTGAACTGTTTGAAGATCAATTTCTATTCGATACCATTAAACAAAATTGGTTGCCCATTAACGGCTAATATATCCGTCTTTCACGCTGCATCGGTATAACCAGCCGCTCCGTGTCCCTCTGACAATGGTTTTTAATTCCAATGTCCGCGATCAGATTTTTGCACGTTCACCGACTGTCGTGGACGTGCTGACAACGAACACTCGCTCGGTGTCGTGTTCGCCGACTCGCTCGTGCCAGTCTGGCTTATGCAAGCGATTTTCTGAGCGCAGTTGAACTTCTTTGCACGGACATTCGACGAACGGCCCATCGTCGCCCCCGGCTGAATTTGTTTCCTTTTTTCTCTCTACTTCTCCGCAAATTGTAGCGCACATAAGAAGCCGCCCATCACGCGAACACTTCGCTCTCTACTTTAGTGCAACTTTATAGAACTTCATATTATTGACGTCCACGATGCTATCAGCATATACACGTATACATGATTCCCGCCGGTGGTCGTGAAGTAATGGCGGTGCTGTGTATATTCATAAAGAGAAGAACAGGCTTTACACTTGTCGCGAATCAATATGCAACAGGGCCAGGTCGGTCTGTCGCGATCAATCTAGACACCTGTACAGGTCTTACCCCGTTACTCTTCGGGTCCCTCATTTATTCGTAACAGTGCCCCATTGATCTCCGTAACACATGCAATTAACTACGACCCCTAATCCGCGGCGTTCGCTTGTATCCTTCTATAATGTTGGAACGAAATCCCTGTTACCATCGGAGCGGGCAATGTCAAGGTTGAGAAAATCTGTCGCCTCGAGCATCCTCCGGGGGCCGCGTAATTTTCCAGTGTTCCGCGGGCCAATTAACGCGGCAGGACGACGCCGGGTAGCGAAACAGGAGCGTTGGCACCGGCCAGCGTTGTTCGTCATGTTCAGCGTCGCATGATCGCCTCGGTGTAGCTGCACTTCGCTCGGTAGCGTGGCTAGGAATAACCGTGGCAGGATACGGGAACGGTTAACGGCTGGCAGTGCTCTAGGCGATCGTGCAAGGACAGTACCGCTACAGGCGAACATCTTCCGTTCTTCCTACTCTCGCGGGCATTTATCACTCGAGAGTTGCGCCTCCATTTTCCAAAATAATCCGACAAAGAGGCCCCTCCTCGTGAAAGGGAGACGTATCGATGGGCATAAATCGGCTCCGCGCGCCGTTAGACGCGAAGAAAAGAGTAACGGCATGCATGGTACCCCGGGAACGACGTCCCTCTTCACTCTGTATTAGCAGCTATAATGGGATTCACGCGGCCGACCATCTCGCGCCGATCACTCGCTGCATTCGATAGACTCACCGCGTATCCTTTCGACCAAACTGCGATGCAGCTATATCCTGGTGAAACGTGGTGGCCAGCTAGTCGAGTGGCCACCAGGCCTCCAAGAAGCTTCCTCGCGAGCGAGGACCAGCAGGGATGACACTGGTCCTCGGAACAGGCATAATAGGTAGTTGAATTCTATTAAGCGATACAGTATTGTGGGGCAACAGTGCGCACTTAAAGTTTAGACTTCTCTAAAATCTTTGTTATTACACTGATAGTCATATCATTTTGCCTAGTGTCACATTCGACACTGGTGACTCTACCTTGATTGACACTTGACTGTCAATCACCATTGGCAACTGCCACAACTGAAACCATAAAATTCGCATGGTGCAAACTTTTACCTACCTTTACTCTACTACCTCGACCGTTCTCCCTTCGACCACCTGTACCTCGGGTCAGTGGTCGTACATTTCGACCAACATCTTACCCTCTGCCCCGCCGTCTTCTTTCTGTACATGTCGAACCATGATCGGCACGAAGAAGTACCAGCAATCAGCCACCAGGATGGGAGCGATTACGCCCGTAGCCAGGAGGCCAGGCGTGGAGGAGGTTTCCCTCCGCGTTCCTGCTCCCTGCGTATTTGCTCCGGGTGGTAGGATATCGTGTACACGGGGCAGCCGGGAGAATATTGCATTCTCGTTTTCTTGTGTAGCTCGGCGCGGCCACACCTTTCACCAACACCCAGCCCGGCCTAGGCCAGCTCCCTAGCCTGGCGAACGCGCGATGGCTGGCTGCCTGTGTTGCTGGTTGGCTGGTGGCCGGCACGATCGGCCGTGCCGATCCTAGGCTCATGCCAGGGCCACGTGTAAGTTATGTACGTGTACCGGCTAACAGTAAACTCTTCCACTTGGTCCCAGGTGAGAGGAGGCTCCTCACCGCGGCCGTGGCACGGCGTTGATGAGCCGCAGGCGCAGCTCGCGCTTCTCCGCCATTTTCCTAGGATCTTTTCCTCCTTAACTCGCCCAGTTCGCTGCTGTCCGCGCCGGTCCCTCGCGCTAAATTTCAACGGGGACTTTAGAGACCCCGCATTTCGAATGGGAGGAAGGTATCGTAAAACTGGAACGGGGATTTCAGGGGAAAGTTGTGCCTGAGTTTAGTGCCACTTTCTTCGGCTACGAGGCGGAGTAGTAGAGCATTTAGGTGGGTGTAGATAGTGGAGGTTGGTAGCGTAATGGTTAGTGTGTAGGTAAAAGTTTCTTCCCTGATCGCCAGGGAGGCGCGGGATACGCGTCGTAGGGCCTGCTGTCGTCAGTCATAGGACAGGCAGGCAAGCGGGTAGAGGGTCGTCCGTCTGCCTGGCGAAGGGGGATTTCTCCGTTGTCGCTTCGACAAGCCAGACAAAAGGAGCCCCGGACCGATAGCCGACCGGCGACCCTTCGGCATAAAAGCTTCCAACCCTCGTTTCTCTCTTGGCGAAGGGTATATACGGGCTGTCCTACCCCGAATCCCCCAACAATACGGCCCGCAGTTCTGAAACCTCGTCCACGGGGGCTCCGGGGCAGACCGTGGGCCCCGAACCCTGGATGTAACGTAATTACCGAAGCCCTTATTTTATTCCTGAAACTGTACTACTGTTCTCCGTGGTCCATATTATTGTTTTTTTGTAATAGTTTCGGGGGATCGAGGGTGGCGATGTAATCTCAGTATTTTCGAGAATGAGTGAGAGGGCAAACGATCTTGTAAGCTGTGTCGGTACAGGCAATTTATTTTATTCCTTTTCTTTTATTTAGGGTAAACTTGGGTAAATCCGTGATAGTTTTAGAATTTGTCTAATAACTGCTAATATTTACATATTCTGATATATAATCAATCGTTTCATGATCGTTAGATGGAGCAAAATGCTCTCTCACTCTATCACTCTAACCACAATCGACTAATTATTTTACCAAAACATAAACTAGAAGATCAACGCTGTTTGTTAGCTTTCGTTCCATCTAAATTGAGTCAGACAATTTCGAGTTACAAATAAATGAAAAAGTATTACAGAGTAACCTGTACCACGGATTTACCCGAGTTCACGCTACTTTATTCCTCGAAGATACGTATCATCCCTGACAGTCTTTTAGACGTTTCAAATATTTCGAAATCACTCAAAAGATATAGGACTCGAACAACTAAGGAAAACCATTCCAATTTCATACATTGCCCCATAAATTTCGTTACGAATTGATCATAATTGCGTGTTAATCCAGCCCGTTACCCGCGCCTCGATAATTCCAGCTCGGGAACCCTGCGCGCACGACCCGATCCTCCGCGATCCACGACACGCCCAGGATGTATACTGTTACCTGAGCGAAGCGCGCCTAATGTCTTCGTTTCCCTTGCACTCGACGTTATCTGACAGCGAGCATTGTACCCCGTAAACCTTGACCTTCGCGAAGATCGCGGTACTTAAGCTATCAAGGACCTCAGTCCGGCAAAAGAATTCACCCGCCACGTCGCAGATTAAATAAACGGAAAGGGAGCCGCGGAGAGAATCGGTGTCCCCAGGAGAGTACTACTCGCATGATTCATCTTGCGCGTTATCGACGAATCGAGTTACTCCCCCGAGGTACTCATTGCCCCCTCCCCAGCAGAGGGGTCGATAAGTTTTCCCGCGGGAGAGAAAACACTAGGAAAGCCTAGGAGGAGGGCAAGGATAATCTGTCCCCTTTTTCTTTATTCCTCGAGGGTGAAGGAACTTGGAGGCGTGCGGATCGCCGGTGAAGATCGAAAGAGAAACAAAACCCTTCGCACTGCAGCCTCAAATTATCGATCACTTTCGCGGGCGTATTCTAAGCAGCCGATCCGGCGAGAGAATTTTGAGAATCACTGCGATCTAGCCAGGTCGAAGGGAACCTTCCCAAAAGGGTCCCCCAGACGTCCGACCCTCGTCAAGGCACAACGTGTCCAGCCATCCTGGGCAGGATCAGCATTTTCTACCTGGGCCCAGGTATCGGCCCTCACGAATAGCCGCGTCCTCCTGGCGGGCGTACTTTTCAGGGAATCTATCCCTGGAACGCTGCGTAACGGGGAACCCTTCTCGGCCGGGCTGAATCATAAATTCTCTCGCTGCACACCGGGTCTTCGGGTTATGAAGTTTCCGCGGGATTAAGGAGTTGCAGGGTGGGGTTGATTATCATTAAACGCACTGGGCCAGCAACAGGTCCATTACGCGCCAAGTGTGTTGCACGCTTGTGGCCCTTGATCGAAGTTTCCTAGCGCACAGCTGATAAAAGTTGCTGTGCAGTTCCGTGAATCACACGCGACCGAGGAGGTTGATTCCGGGGTAGAACGTATCGCAGATTGGCAGTCGGTGTTGAAGTTGCGTAATGCCGCCTTGATAAGTGGGCCAGCTGGGTATCTGGGCCCGAGATGATAAGCGACGCGACATTGAATTAGCTTCTTATGATATATATTGATCTTATATTGATCTTATCGTGCAATATGCATTCGCTGGTTTATTCACCATTTACTCTTCCATTGCGCGGCTAGTTTCTTTAGCATCTTAATCCTTTAAGGCCCAAACACTTTTCTCGGCGGAAAAAAATGATTTCTTCCGATTAGTTAATTGACAAATGGTTCCAATACATGCACTTCATCGTTGTTTTCCCCCAAAAAAGCCAGTCAAAATATGATTTTCTCGATGTAACATATAAAAAAGCGACTTTTTTTCATAAAACAAACTTTACACGTATTATTTTCTTAGTATAACAATTAATTTACACGTATATACCAAATAAAATGTGAAAAAATAATTTTACTCTCAACTGTTTAAAGAAAACAAGAGCAACGTTTCAAGTTATCGAAAAATGTCCAACATGCATTCACCAGAAACGTTTCCATGGTTACTGTAAACATTATTTGCAGCGGTAAACGCATCAGTGGCTTGCATCTCGGATTCATTTAGAGAACTGAACCGTTTTGGGACCCAAAATTATCGAATATCGATTTTTTTATACGTCTGAAAATGATGTGACGTATACGTCACACTGGGCACTAAAGGGTTAATGACAGTTGCTTTTCAAACACTTGTACCACCCTTTCTGTATCAGGTACTATTTGCTTCTCGTAAATAGAGCTGTTCGAAATCGAGCTTAGAATCGATCGCTCACTTTCGGGGTTTTAGGAACTCAAATTTTTGTCCGCGTATTAGAATTGCATTGCGATACGGCGTATGCGATAGGCAGACCTAAGTAGGACGTGGCTTTTCAGTGATCGAGACGAAGTCCAGTTTGCAAGCGGCCCACTCGTCAGCGGGCGCACTAGCGAATGCACAGCGCCAGCCGCGCGTGTATTATTTACCATGGCGGAGGCACCTGCGACCGTGTAACCATCTTATTCTCTCCTTCTTTGACTGCCCCTACGATGGCCACCTCGTAAACTTCAGTCTGCGCGCCCACTCGTCTGCGCGAACAGGTTCCAAACAGTCTTACCGATTGTCGCCGCCTTCCTCTTCCCCGGTTTCTTCCTCAGCCACCAGGGATCATTGTCTTCTCTCTAAATATGCATCCCACGCTCGCGGGCCTCCTGCATCGATAGAACATGCACTCTTTATTGGAGGATAATCTCGAAGCACAGAGCCTTCATTCTCTGCCACGTCGCGCTGTACGATTGTCCAATTTTACAAGATTTGATAGAAGGCACTATACAGATCCTTCCCTAAAAATTAAATATCAAGTATGAAGGTATTAATTGACGATGAGAGTTTTTCTGCTCGGTTCACACCGAATCGGCACCGAAGGTGACGTCCCCGAAAAATGGGGTCACAGAGAGTGGATGTCACCAGCGTCAGCGGCCATCACGCGAAAAAGTGCATGTCCAATGGTTTCGCTTTTTTCCCCGCGGCAAACAATCCCGGATAATTGCATCGGCCCGGTCAAGCCCCGTCGGAATTATCGGGGATGAAGCGCGATGAGGCTCGAAAGGAATTTCCCCGTTGTGGTCTCGACTCGATCGAGCGTTCGTCCACGAGGCAACGTGCACTCACGCTTTTCGCAGAAACCACGCCACGTGGTACGCGCGACGGTCGACGGGTTGCATTGTGTCGCGCGTAAGCAGGAAGATGCTGTGTTAAAAAAAAAGAAGAAGGGACCCGAGGGCAGAGAAAAAAGGAGGGAAAAATGCATGAGAAAGGGAGATCGGCGCGGATCCCCCGCTCCCACACACAGGGGTGCTGTCCGTTGTCTGCCATATGGCCCCTCTTTTTCAGCCACCCCTGTATGGCTTTCTTCCCACACGACAAAGGTAGCCACCCACGTGTGCGTGTGTGCACGTGCGTGTTCACGGCTCCGCGTGTTCCTCGTCGCGCTCCCCCGAAAGTGAACAATCTTTGTTGCAACAGAAATGAGCAACGAGCAGCCGAGTCAGGTGAATGCTCTCCTGCCTCTTTCGACGCTGAATTAGTAAGATCGTCCCCCTTTCTTCGGCACTTTCCCTGGTGAATAGCCGATGGCAGAGGGAACGTTGCAGCTCGGTTATGCTTCGATTTGGTATCTCTTCACTTTGGAAAGGCTGCGCCGTTAAACTCGAATAGGTGTAATACGAATCCCTAGCTATATCTCTAGTTTTGAGCAAGTTAAATCCGCTCGAATCATCCGTCCTCGCGTCCCCTGGTAGACGCGAGTACCGACCAACTGAAATGCATCGGGGAAACGATTCTTCTGTACCGCGAAAGTGTCTCCTGCGAAGCTAAGTGCATCGAATTCTCTAAACCGATTTGCTGGACCGCTCGCCTCTTAAAAATCCTCCCACACACGGTTGCCCCCGACGGTCAATGGTGTTCGCTTGACGAGTAGAAGGAAGGAAGAAAGTCTGTTCCGCTCCGTTCTGACACGAGCTACCGCATTTTTGCCGCGCGTTCTCTCGGACCAATTAAGGTGGCGGTGGTGTCCCCTTAAGGGCCTCAAGCATCGCATCTCCGTCTTCGATCTCTTTATTCCGACGGGAGCCGACGCTAAGAAGCCAACTACATTTCCGTTCTCTCTCTTTCTCTCTCTCCCCTTCCAGATTCTCCCAATTTTCCACCCTCCCCCATCTGCCTCCCCCTTTCTCCCTTCAGCCGGTTGCCGAACGCACGGGGTGCGGGACCCTTCGTTTAGGGCACCGCAGATGCCGCGTGCACCCTACTAGATTACGTGGCAGAGGTTCTCAGCCGATCCTCCTGCGAGGATACACGAAGGGAGGGGAATCGTCGATTTCCTGCCGTGCCGACAAAGTAGAGACCGCCCAGATATTCTGAGAACCCTCTGCATGGGGGAAGCAACCCTCCCGTTTCGGAAACCTTCCTTTATTCATCCCCTAATGTAGGACCGACCGGCGCGTAGCTTCTACTACTCGCTACGGTATATAGGGTAGGGTATTTATCGCGAAGATCGTGTATATACGTAACGCAGGACTGGATGTTGCTCGTGTGTGTGCCTCGAGTATATTCTTAGACAATGGCAGGCAGAAAGATACGTAATATATTTGCAAGTGTCTATTCATTAGAATCACAGCGCCCTGTAGTTGTGGTTCGCATGTTTTGGCTCGTCCATTTTGGGGCAGTTTTCATGTTTAGGTACGTATGAAAGGGAAAGAAGAGGATGGAGGATAATTATTTGATACGCGCGTTTTTAGGTAAAAATACCTGGATGAAAAATTTGAAAGTAGCTAGAAGAAGATAATTCTTCTGCATCCCCTGTGCGATTGTTCTGTAAGGAACATGTACCTACTGTAACTTTTGTTCACATATTTTGTTAGTATATTTTGGGGGTGTATATTTTCCGCCTGAGTGAATGAGCGGCTGGTCCTCAGCGCGAAGATGCATCGAAGGGGTGGTTTTCACCCCTTGCCTCTTTGTGTCCAGCTTCCCCAACCATCGCTGAATCGCACACGTGACACTAAGGTAGAACACCCTCCACGTTGTACGGTCGTGTTCTAGAAGGATAACGCTTATTCCTCATTCTGTTCGGCGATCTATACGCTGGCATTATGTAGATCGTCAACTCTCGTGCTTCTTTTTCCGTTTAAAGGTCGTAAACTGACCCCTCGCGTGGCCCGTTTCATTAGACGCGATATATGCCGGCTTTCCGTTTCGCGGCACGCGAGTGGACCCGCCGATTCCCTCCCTCCCGCTGATTTTCAATAAAATCTGAACGGTAGAATCACTTATCTATCACCTTTTCGTAGTACCTATAGCGCACGCTTTGGATATAAACTTCGCTTCAAAGATTTCGTCGTGAAAATGTATTAGAAAATTTTTTGTTGAAATTCTATTTCGACGTACATATTCATTTTTCAGTTTTTAGGTTTTGAAAAATTCGGGGATATTTTTGATAATTCAAAGTGTATGAAAATTGTGGTGTAGGTCTTTTAGTATATTGGAAGATTTGGAGCGAAGATTTTACGTATATAAATTCGAAAATGGCGTGCGCGTCAAGAGGCGCGTGACACACGCCGGCTTTTTCGAAGTTCGCGACGAGTGCAATTCGCGAGTCCTTGAAGCCACTGAGTCCAACTGGCTGCTCCCCGACAATCTTATCCGCTCGGCGAGATAGCGCGCCGCTAATCTGCCCGCGGACTTTACACCGTTAAAACCAGCCGCTCAGCCAGCTTCCAGGATCGCGAGCGCGAAAATCGAAGTCGCTCGAAGACGCTACGATGCTTTTGCAACGGATTGCAAAACGAAATACGACGGTTACATAATTCCTGATCGTACGAAAGCCAGTGGATGCCGAGAAATGGCATATAAACGATCGAACAACGCCAACTCTTCCAACTGTCGATCTTCTGGAAAATTCCCAACCATATAGATAACATTTCCTCCAGTCTCCATTTAATTACCACGAATTCTGTCGTAAAATAATATTCCCTGCATAATTTCAACAAAATATCCCGCGAACTATTCGGAACGTCGGCTCTATAAATAATATACCGCGTCATCGATAAATAGTCGAGAAAGAGAACCTAGTAAAATGGTGTTATAAAAGCACGAGGTGTTGAATTGTTAGCGAAATATCCGAGAAAGCTGCGCTGGCGTTCGAAATAAAAATTTGTGTTTCTCGAGTGCCCGCTGATTCGTCGTTTATTTAAATATTCCCGATGGAATTGCGCTCGATAATCTTAACACGGCGCATAGCCCCGTGTATCGTGCACGTTGTGTTGCTCCTTGGCTCGATAGCACGGTTCGCGCGACGCCGCGCCGCCGTTGTCGAGCTGTTCCCCGTGGTTGGCGATCTCGCCGCCAGGCGGCGCGTCGCTCGAGTCCTCTTTCGAAAATAACACACGGTCGGTTGACGTCATGTTGTCATGACTGCCGACCGCCGGCATCAACGTCGCCTCGCGACGTCGTTTTTCGCGATGCACGAAGCGGCGCAGAAAATTTATCCACTGGCACACGCCACGGCGATCCGCTAAGCGAAACGAAATTTCGTGACGATCGCTCTATTCAATATGCTTTCAGAATAAAATGCAGAAATAATACACTATTCCGTGGAGTAATCACGCGAATACACTTTGTTCCCCGTGCTGTGATCTCTTCCTTTTTAGTGTTCGAATTTCAAACGCTTCGAACAGTCGTATTTCCATTCACACGGCTTTGAAATTCCTGTCGACGCGACTTGAACTCCAACGAGCTTGTATTTTAAGAGTATCGATGTTTCGAAGTATCTTAACAGCGATTACTACTTTTGAGTATTATCCTTTATTCTGTTTTCGTTGTTTTCCAGTGATCGCAATGATCGAAAGTGGTAGAAATTGTCGGCTGGCTGGGGTCACATGTCGAGTTTGAATATTCTGACTTATAACACGGCCGTTTCGATGTATTCGCGCATGCCTAGCGCGCACGCATATAGCTTAGGAATGTACGACGCCATACGCTCGTTGGTTTTATCTACGGGGCTCCAACTGGCTCGGGCACTGCTTCGTGTGTGTTCGTTCTCTGGCTGGCTAGATAGCTTTGACTCGTGTAGCAAACATTACCTCATCGTCGGGCATAGCCGGATCCGCCGCGAACCTTCTCTACTTTTGATTCTTTTCTCGCGTACCCGGTGCCCGCTACTGTTCCCAGCGAGTCGAATGAAAGAAGAAACAGTCGTTATATTCTCACTTGGGGAAGCATTTATTTCTGGAGAGTTGTAGTAACTCTGATATACTGACAGTGGAAAATATATTCGTAAATACTTAGTTCAGTATCGAGAGGAATATTTTTTCTATTCTTTCACATTTACTCTTCGTTCTTTTTTTATATCTTGGGTTTTTTGCTGCTGTAAGGAATGACGTAAAAGCAGACTTTGTTAATCTTCTCGCGCGCACGCTGCGGTCTGTCCAGATAGGCTTCACGCGGTGAACATTATCTTATTGCGGGCGCAGCCTTCATGAATCTTTTCTAGTTCTAGTACTTCTCTCACGTTCATTCCGTTGACCCACATTCGCCGCGATAAACCGGGAATTGGGGCGAATTTGTTTATAGAAATTCTGCCCCGAAATTTGTTGCACGACTTGTCAGCCCAATGACGCATAGAATTGTAGCGTTTACGCATCTATTGTTACTCTTATACTGTGCTGCGTTAAATAATATAGTAACACTTAATACTTGCCGCCGCTCCCTGAGCAATAATAAAACTTAAAGATACTATAAAAAGTTGCGCAGATAAAGCACGAATGTGAATCTTTCCGTCGGTACAAGTTGCGCAAAATCTGGAATGCGGAAGGAGGTAACTCGCGTATCGGTTTGATGGATGCAAAAATTGAGTTACTCCGAGACAGTTACGGCACAAGAGGTCTTTGAAAGCGACTCCCCCTCGGGGTGCCCCCCTTCGAATAAGCGCGGCGAACCTAAGTAACGCAAGGTTCAGAAAGATCCTCGGGCCTGGAGAAGAAGCGGGGGTCGCGCAAACCGCAGCATCTCTCTGAAAGATTTCGCGAGAGGGGAAAATGGGAGTGTACGGCGGAGGGGCAGGGGCTTCTTGACTTTGATTTATGACCAGTTAAGAGCCGTGCATTTCTGCCACACACAACTAATCCGTTACGCGGGTTACCCCCCTCGGGCAGCAACCACCCCGTTGGCCGTCTCGATTCAACAAGTGCCCGGGCCATGTTTCGCAAACATGGCTCGTAAGAACGCCCCGGTTTGGATCACCGGGCGTGTTTTGAGGTCTTCATCGCCGACCACCTTGGTAATACAGGCGGCGAGCATTTTTCGAGACGCATCGGATCTATCCAACAATCTGAATAGCTCGATTGGTAAAACAGTTACCTGTCAAGCGTAACATCCGGGTTCGAATCTCGACTTGGCGGTTCGATGGCGGGGAGGAGGGGGCAGTTATAATACGAATATGAACGCGACAAATAAGGACACACGGGCGGGAAAGCTTTGATCGGTGCGCAAAAAGAGATACTCTCCTAGGAAAAGCACGGTTTCACCGTGATGGAAGGCGAAACCGAGCTGGTGGATACGGATCCGTCATTGTTTTCCCCGCGATTCCGCGAACCGTCTTGTAGAGCTCCGGGGGACTGGTCGACCCTGTTGGAAAGAGAACCTTCGCGAGCGAGTCGTATTCCAAGTAGGCCGCCGCGCGGCGGATGTACACCGCCGAGGCGAGATTGAGTCGTTGGCGGCTGCTCCTGCTACCGACGCGGCTACTAGTTACCGCTAGAAATCCGTAAATTACTTCTAGGAACGCATTCCTCCTCCTCCGCAAGAGTTTCAGAAAAATCGAGGATTCTTGTGATAAATCGAAACTTCTTGGGCGATGACTCTTACCTTAGCCAGGCGTGAGTACACTTTTTCTACTGGCAGCGATATATTTTTTTTCAGAAAATAAAAACGTTTGTCAATTTAATTATTTATCTGAATTTGAATGCATCTACGCCTCCCGTTAGGTAGGGCTGGTAGAAGTTTGATCGAACGACTGGTGTTGTTTGCGCAGCGCCACGTATCGTGGACACGCGGTATCGTCTCCGATGGCATTGCTCGTTTCCTCGAAACTTCCCCCTCCTCCCCCTTTTCGCGCCCGTTGTTCTTGCCAGTTGCACGCGCCGCTGTTCGGCTCCTTCGCTGTTCGGCCCGAGCAACGTAACGCATCGATTATCTGTTAAATGACGTCGAAGCCCGCCGTGCATCCCCTACTACCACGCTTCTGGTTTCCCGCGTGCTCCTTCCATTTCTGTCTTCTTTTTTTCTCTTCCTTCGCTTCTTCTTTTTTCCCTCTGGTGTGCGAAATCAAACGTCATGTGCAGACCACGTGGATACGACGATACGACGAACATGTCGGTGGTGACATCTGGTGATTCGCGCAACTAACCGCGCTGTCAGCGGTTCTCAATCAAGACCGCTCGTAATTTTTAACTCCGATATTTTTCACCGATAGCCCCCTCTCTTCTTTCTCCTTGCGCGTTTTCAGTGGCTCGCTGGAGCGCGGTTGGGGGGAGGAGGGACGATTATTTACTTACTTTCACTCGCACGGTCGCTGAATCGGATTCGCACGGACGTAAATCATTGATGCCCACGTGCGTTGTGCCATTTGTTTTGGATTACGTCTAGCGAGTTGATCGCGTTTCAGCTAGTCGATCGGTTAAGATTCGGGGCAAAGTGTATGTAGATGCTTTATAGTTTCGCGTTCGAGGGAGTAAAAGTGGCGCGCATAATTTCGAGATTCTGGTTAATTGAATTTTCGCCGCGCTATTTACTTCTCTGTCTTGAGATAAGCACAAGGGGAGGGGAAGAACAGAAAGAAGGGACATAGAGGGAAAATGGAGAGGAGCATTTCACAAGGGGCCCGTATGCTTGCTGATTGAACCCATGAGTAACGCAACGCTCCTCTGTCCCCCTCGCCATTTGTGCCCTCCCTTACCCCCGTTCTCTTCCGTGCCCACTCGATCATCCATTCCAACGATGACTTCTTTCTGGCCAGGGTAGGGAGACGCCTGACGTCATTCTCCAACGTCTGTCAGCGAGCCGACCCTCTGAGTCACGTCGTTTTGCCTACTCTCCTGGCTTGTAGCAGAGTATCGAGACTCGGCAAGGTCTTTCGCACGATCATGTCGCTGAATCGACGTTTAGGAGAAATTCCTACTTTATCGTTTGCGTTGCTACTCAGTCTTCTGAGTAACAAAACTTCATTTTTACCTCCCACGAGATGGAAAGCCTGTTCGAGGACGTTACTTCAAATTGATTTTATATCCTGACCATCCTGTAGAGGTAAACCCCCTCCCCTTTTTACCACCAAACATAGCTCCTTATATTTATATAGTTTGTCACACTCGTCGAGTGCTTGAGCGAAGGAGTTAACTCTAACAACGTATTCCTTTCGTTTACAGAGTTGTGCAATGATGGGTCTGCAGGCCACAGCAGGAAAACGTAAACTGGAGGGAGGTGTGGGCTGCATGGAGTTCGACATGGACATGGGCGAGAGCCCATCGAAGTTAGGCCGTGTGGAGGGTAGCTGGTGGGCGATGGAAGACAGCTATACGCCCCCGCTGAGCCAAACACCGGCCTCTTATTACGAGATGGAAGTAAGTCCGCCTTGCCTGCAGACAAATCCTTGTCAGCCGACATCGGCGAGTGTTCAGCAACAGCAGCAGCAACAACAACAACAGCAACAACAACAACAGCAACATCAGGCATCGCAGCAGCAACAGCAGCAATCGTCGACGCCGACAACAGCGCCACCACCTTCTACGGTGGCGCATCTGCACCACCATCCGCAGCACTACTACCATCATCAGCGTGGACCGAGTAGTCCGGTCGGTAACAACGGTTACAGCCAACTGTCGAGGCCTCAGCCGCAGTGGGGAGCGCCTCATCATTACGAACCGCCGACGATAAGGCGGGAGGAGAACGGCAAGAGTTATCTGGAGCTTGGCTCGAGTTACCGAGCGAACGAGAGATGCTGCGAAGGCTCGAGGTCGAGCTGGTGTCGGCGCGGCAGAGCCTGTTACAGGCAGAGGCGGCTGGCCGTTCTGAACATCTCTATGTGTAAGCTGGCGAGGTATCGCCAGTTCCCTGACCCGAGCCTGCATCGATCGGTCCTGATTTGCAACACACTGAGGCACCTGGAGCGCGAGATGGAGAGGGACAGAAGTCCGCCGCCCATGGAGCCGGTAATACCGGCGCCGATCGCGCAGCTTCAACCCCCTGAGCAGGGCAGGTTAACGCCGTTCCCGATGCCGCCAACGTCTTCGAACGAGACTGACGCCGACTCGGGGATTGGCGACAGCGACGACAGTCGCTCGATCAACTGGGGCAGTGTGCTCTCCCTGTCGAGCCAGTCGCCCCTGGACCCGCTCAACAACAACGAGCTGCTGGACGTTGACATCGGCCCGGACCTAGACCTAGACTTCATGCCTGGATGGAAGCTGACGCCCCTGTCCGCTGACGACATCCTTAGGAGTACGACGGCGCAGGAACAGCAACACCAGCAGCATCACCAGCAACAACACCATCAACACCAGTCCCAACAACCGCACCTGGCGGCAGCTAGCGGTAGCTGCGCGAGCAGCAACGTGGGCAGCGCCTGCGTCAGTCCCGGCAGCAGTAGCAGTACGCACGAGTCTTTGATGTGCGTTGGATCATAGCCCCCGATCTTGACTTCGTTGAGCCATCTCATCGATTTTTACCCGCTAATGCCGCAGAGCAAGTAACGGACGCCGCGGCGCCACGAAGCCGCGTAACTCGAGGGCGCGGGATGCCACGCCAGCCCCCGCCTACCCTCGAATTCGCGCGTCGCCTGGTCGGCGACTCTCCAAGGAGGTCCTCGTTTTCCTTATTTATTAACGTTCGTGTCAATTACGCACCGATCGATTCGTCCCGGTTACGTTCGATTCTCTACCATCATCGTCACACAACCGACACTACCATGGGTCTCGCTGTCTCCCCGTGGGAGATGAGCACGCGTCGGTTCTCGCAGGTGCAGAGGTAGCGGCACGCATCGGCGGCCAACTATTGGAAAAGGTTTAGAACGCGAGACAGAGGTGACTACAATTTCTAAGCCGATCGACTACCCGAGCTTGCGTTGCTTCCAATATATATTCAACCGATGTGCGGCAGCCGTCGTAGAATCTTTGATCTCTGATATCGCATGAAGTCACTTACGAACAATTAATTTATTTCTACATATACACTTTTTATACATTGCTTCTCAATGGGATTTCATTTCACTTGATGCTCAACGCGAGTTCGGGTCCTCAATTGGACTCTCAGACACCTCGAACGAATAACCCATGCTATATCGAATACGATCTGTTTTTACAGCTGCACCTGCGAATTCGCCGTCACACGTATGAGTTCCCGAGTCGCTCGAAAGTGCCGCCACCGGCACGTCAGGCAAACACGAGCGAGAGTAAGAATGAAAGAAAAGTGAGAGAGAGGGGAGGGGGGAGAGAGAGAGAGAGTGATAAGTGTGAAAAGTCTCAGAGATTTCAACGTCCACGCCCCCGGGCCGGCGATGCGGTAGGCGACTGCAGGATTAGCCTTCTCCTTCGGCTCCTTTGGACGATCACGTCGACAACCACTGACGAACTTACGTGAAAATCGACAAGAAAAATGTCATTCCCTCCCACTTTATACGATACCATTCGTGGTTCACGAGCATCGATACGCGCGGTATCGCTCGCCTAGCCGGCAAGGCGTTGAGAACTCTACGGCGATATCTCGGCCAATCGATATGGGAGTGTCCATCGGTCGATGTTTCCCCTTTGGAATTAGAAAGACACTAGCCAGGCGACGATTAATTATTGCCATACACTACCGACACATTAACGGCACACACTTACATGCATAAGACGTTACCGCCGTGGCCTATACTGTACACACGCATACTCTCAACACAGACACACACACACACACACACGAGAGTAGGGCTGGGACTATTTGTCGAATTTTTCGGTATTCGAATATTCGAATACATCAGTTGCTCAATTATTTGGCGAATATAATTCAAATATTTAAGTATTCGAATACATCAGTATTCGATTAGTATGGTGAGAATTATAAATCATGTTCTTTCGGTTCATTTGTCAGGATGACATCTTCTTCGAATACATCGGTATTCGAATAATAACATTCGAATACTCAAATATCCGAATAATAACATTCGAATACTCAAATATTCGAATAATAACATTCGAATACTCAAATATTCGAATAATAACATTCGAATACCCAAATATTCGAAGTTTATTCGTAGCATTCGAATACTTGTAAATATTCGAATATTAAATTATTCAAATAGTCCCAGCCCTAGTACAGAGTAAAAATATGCACAGAGAAAAGTCGATATGGTGCTAGGACGATCCACACCCTGGTGCTTATACTTGTGTATACACAGAGCCATGTGCGTACATTCGCACGGATCGCCTGCAGTCTTCGTCGAGGAGTCTAGATACGTCCTGACGTCGTGGACAGGACACGGTTTGTCGTCGAACCTGCGTTCCCATCGGCACGTTAGACGGACGAGAGCATTAGAGAGACTGCTCGTTCGCCGCGCGCGGCGTCGAGACAGGTAGAGGCTAGCTGGATAGCAGCGGGCGTTTACGTGATCGTCGATGGGAACGCGCTTGAGTAGATAGAGATAAATTCCTTTGTCCTGGCGCACGATGCTAACAAATGTACCTGCATTTTAGAGATCGGGTTAATATCGGTCCCTTCGGGTCGTCGCACGGAGGCCACTCGTGCGCCACTGATCTCCCGTAATGTACCATAATATACGTGTAATAAAATAGAGAGTGGCCGACGTAGCAGAGAGACCGAAGGCGGTCAATTTAACTTGGGGGAGGTGGAACGAAGAGATTATTAAAACTCGACGAGACGCGCCTCGCGAAGAGGAGAGGGCGATCCGCGCGCCCGAGATCTCGTCCTCAACGTCCACTACGAACTGAATCCAAGAGAGCAGCTATACTTAAATCGAGGTTAAGGCGTTCCAAGCGAATACAACGCGATCAACGCGACGTAATAATTTATAAATCGACTGATTACTTACGCGGGGAGAACAAAAAGGAAACCCGCAGTAACGTTTTTTTCTTTCGCGAGGCGAGGTGATTTGAAAACTGTGAACTAATCCGACGGATAAGCCGACATGCATGCACACACACACATACCACACTTAAATACGCAGCACACACAGACGCGATTGTACATGGACGCGTTAGTACTTGAATGTAAATAGGTACACGATACGTGTTAGGTCTGTTAATTGCAACGCGTACCATGAACTCTGGCCGATTTACAGATTCTCTTCCTCCGTCTCAACAATCCCCCCCGTGTTCCTTTGTTAATTCTGCATTTACCTCGGTACATACTTTCTTTTAAAAGCCAACGCCACCTCTGCCTCCTCGTCGATTCGTTCCACTCATCTCTCATACGAAACAACGAGCAATACTACCTTTAATGTTCCGATCGTTCGAGCCCGACGAAGAAAATCCTGTCTACGGCCGCGCGAATGTGCTACTCGTGCGTCACACAGAGCTACACACTCAGAGACACGCTACACTCGCACCGAACGAACAGTTGCGTGGAATGATATATGCGCGCTCGATGCGAAATGTCCGGAGAGTTTTAGGGAGGAGCCCATCGTTGCTTTCTCGCATGGTGTGCCGACCAGGTAGCGAGAGCCACGGAAGCTCTTGGCGCACGCGAGTCGCGCCAACGTACGCTAGATTGTTAAAAGATTTCGTCCATCGCGTTGACGGGGCTCGCGGTGCGCCAGCTTGGTGCCGCGCGAGCCGCGACGCTACCTCGTCGGGTCAGCTTGGTGTTCCGAGTGCAGCGAAAGGGAAACGCTGCCCTCGCACGTCGCGGTGCGCGTCGATGCGAAATCCCTTCGGTTACTATTGTTTGCGAATCGTGACTTATGGCTGTTGTGAAATGCCGAATTACGCGAGCACTGTATCGTCCGGCGCCTCGGGAAGCGCCGCCGATACGAGAACGAGCGCGGGAAGGGATAAAGAAAATACTCATGTCACTCTGTCGGCGTTACGCTCGGATCGGACTGTGGCTGTCAAGCGGAACGCCAAGAGCAGCGTCTTGAAGCAAGGGCGTGGTTGTGCTCTCCGCCCCTCGGCGGGCGCGGAAGGAATACGCCCGAGGGGGCCGAGTAGTAATTTCGTACTTTTTACACGGATGTACCTTAGCCGCGTTAAAACGCGTTCATATGCACGGTACCCGGCGGAGTACCTGCAAATTCGGCCGTTGGAGGGGGTGAATGTGGGGTGCGAAGAGGCGCGAGGGCGAGTTCGTCGACGATTGCTAGCGGGAAACGTTCAAAAAAAAATGAAAAAAAATGTAAAAAAATACCGCGCGATAGAACGACGAACGAGCCGCACTCGTGTGCTTCGACATTACGCTGGCGCGCGTATTAATATATTTAAAAGAAGGGAAAAAAGGGGTGTGTAACGAACACTTCGGGGGGCTACGATTTAAAGGAAAAGGAGGGAGAAAGGAAACGTTGTAAATAGTATAAATAGCGCACGCGCAGAAGTACGTTTTAAGCGGAAATAAAAGATGATATAATAGGTATAATGTGAAGAAAATATACATATAAGATATTATTATATATATATTATATATATAAACAAGAAGTATATATATAAGATTATTATATATATTTACCGTGATAAGTGATATACAAAAGCGGTGACGGGGACTCGCGCAATCTCGTTGTCGTTCGGAATGATGGCGCTGGCGACTTGCGGGCGGCCCATGAGGCCCTTCTCCCCCCCAATCTTCAATTCGGTTCAATCTGCAAACACAACGCGAATAGGCGCCGTGCCCACGCGACGACGCGGCGACCGACCGCTCTGTTGTTGTCATCCGTTCATCCACGCAAAGCTCTTCCAGAACGTTTTTACGTACGTAGATAAATAACGATTTAATAGACACTTGTTCCCGCGGAGCCGCTCGCGGCTCCTCTTCAAATTCCCCGCTCTTCTCGCTGGGGCGGTCGGTTATCGCTGGAAAGAAACGGTGGTCGCGATACCCTCGTCGGGGTTGCGTTTCTAACTCCTTCGCGGGACAAAATATGCTCGGCGATACTGTTCGACAAGCATTTGCAGATGGCAGACTGAGAAAAGAGACATATCGGCTTTCAGTTTGCTTTTAAACTTTTCCTTCTTTTAACGAGAATATATACACTTCATTGTCCTATGAAGAGTTAATCGAATTGGGCTGCCGCGAAGACGTACGATTAAGTTCCTATTACATGATATCTAAACGAGAATTAGTTAGCAATTAACCCGGATCACAATGATGTGCTGCGATAACTTGAGTGGGCCGCCTTGCGAACGCATCGGCGTCCTCGGATCATCTCTCCTCTTTTTTTTCCTTTTTTTTACGATTACTCTTATTACTATTATTATTAATATTATTAATATCATTACTACTATTACGTTTTGTACTAAAACGCCCCCGGGGGAGGCGCGAGAACGATCTCCTTCCTTCTAGAGCGGAGGAACGGGGTCGCGGTGTTGCCGCCCAGGACGCGAACGTTGTCCGGAAATAACGAGGACACGCAGGCACGTAGCTAGATCGGAACGATATCCGAGACGAACGAGTCCCATCGTGACCGCGAACCTAGGACAGGTGAAACACACGACACTGTACATTGTAAATAGTAGCGCGGAGAAGAAGACGGTTACAGAAAGACAGAGTTAATTAATTAAAAGAGGGAGGAGAAGAAGAAAAACGATGACGCGAGGGAAGATGAAAGAGACAAGAAGTTGCATCGAAATCGCGCCGGGCGCGTGAAGCGAATGCACGTTCCCGAGGGATGGTTCGATTCTAAGGCGAATGAAAGACAGGCAAGCTCTTTGAGCAAAGAGATATATGATGAAGACAAAAAAAAGAAGTATGAAAACACAGCAAAACGTTTGTATCCTGTAAGATCGCGGACCGAAATTTCTCTACCGTGTAGTATCGTTGACCTATTCGAGACACCGTTTAGCCGTAAACTCGCCTAAAATCGATGTATCCCAATGGGGTACGTTCGCCATACGAGCCGCGTGTGCGGCCATTTTAATAGAGCTAGGAAAATTTTAAGATGCACGGTTGTATCGTTCGTACGCGTGCCGATCACTCGACTGCAATCTGTATCGTATCGCGAAGCCACGTCTAAAAGAAAAACGAAGGAAAACGGGAAAACGAAAAAAAGTGAGGAAATATGAACGCGCAACAAATGTCAAATAGAGATGAAGAGAAATCCTCGAGGGAGACGCAGAAACGAATTATGGACGCACCGGCGTGCTTGCGATTCTTTGTTGCGCGCGCGAACGTCTGACAATTGGTATGGGCGCGAAGGGGGAATTAAACAAAAAATAACATACGCGAAAGAAAAGAAGCGGGAATTGCAATTACTCTAGTCCTAAGTGGTCCACAGGCATACGATACACGTGATGCACGGCTCTCGAGTGGTTGGGCGCGTTTTATTATTCTTCGTTTCGTTTTATTTCGAACTTATGAAGTTGTATCTGCATACCGTTTCACCAAAACACCAGCAGCAAAATCAGCAACAGATAGAAAAAAAAATGAAAGAAAGGGAATAACAAATGCAGCGCAAAAACGATTAACCTGATGAAAAGTAAAAGAATAACGCACGATATGGACAACAACAACAAAAACTATCAAAAACAATAAAGAGTATTATTCTATATATAATAATGGTGTTTGTGATATTTTGCAATCCTATGTCTTCCTTCGATCGGTTAACCCGCTGCTCCACATTCCCGGAATTAGCCACTGAAACGAGCTTCGTATAATTCCTAGTTCGCAATTTAAAAGAGAATAGAGTACTTAGTTTAATACTGTTTTCGTTCTGCGATAAGAGGCGGGGCTAATAGCTCCCTTATCACGCGTAATCTGATATTGAATATGCATTAAAGTTACCTACCATTTATGCTTATCTTCCCTTTACAAATAAAAGCAATATTTCTAATTTTCCTTGAACAATCTAATTAATACTGAAAACCGCATAAATTTCGATGTAATTTTAATAATTACGCTGGCCTCTTGCAGAAATGGAAGTTACATAACCTATGAACGCCCAACGACCGTGCATCGCAGAATACACCGGTTGTTAAATAGATTATCGAAACTAAAATGAGACGCGCATGATGTCAGTGCTTCCAATGAGCCAATGACTATTAGTAATCGATGTTCCAGTAAATGGCAAGGCCGATAAACATAACCTTCAAATATTTAAGTATACTATAATTTACATATATCTTTTCAAATGGAATTAAGAATATCACAATTTCTAGTTTCTGTTTTCAGTAACATGAAAAATATCATTTCGCCTTTATTAAAACAATAACAAAAATAGAATCTCCTTAATAATAATATATTTACAATAATCATATAGTAATATAAATATTACGTCGCATATATAGTATTTATCGTACGAAAAAACTATTCAAATTGAGAGCACGTGATATTTACATCGTAAGGTTGGATCGGTTGTTGCATCTCTACATATTCTTGTGCCACAGGGTTATCCTGCTCGTGCACAGCGACGTGCTTCAAGATATCCTTTTTCCGCGTGAAAGTCTTGTCGCACTGCTCGCAGCGCAACGACTTCGCATCGTGGGTCTTGGTGTGCTTCAGCATGTCGTTTTTCTGCGAGAATTTCCTGCCGCACGTCTCGCAGGGGAATGGTTTCTCCCCTGTGTGAACCCTCTCGTGGACATTTAACGCTCCCTTCCGGGTGAAACGTTTGCTACAGTACGTACACTTATGGGGCTTGATGCCGGAATGGATTTTCATGTGCTGATTTAAGTTGCTGGAACACTTGTATTCCATTTTACATATTTTGCAGACGTACGGCCGCTCCCCGGTGTGTATCCTTTCGTGTATAAGACGCGCCTCTTTGGAGACAAACGATTCACCGCAGTATTGACACATGTGCGACCGTTCCGTAGAATGCATAGATTTCTTGTGATACGTCAGGGAATTTTTGCTTGCCAGCTGTTTCCCGCAAACGTTGCATTCGACGCTCGTTTTTTCCCCTTTATGCGCGCGCTCGTGATTCAGCAATGTTGCCCGCGTCTGGAACACCCGACTGCAGCATTTACACTTCCATATAGCCTTGCCGATACACTTTCTTTTTATACTCTCCATGATATCCTCCTCTGTATGCTTCTTCCTGTGTAACTTAAGATCGCTCATTGATTTACATCGACAGAAGCAAACCTGGAGGGAAAGAAGAAACAAACGAATCACGCAAAGTTTCGGGCTAAAGTTTGATCTATTTTAATATTGGTATACTTACGCTACATGTATATGTCCCATCCCCGTTATTATGCCGTTTCAGATGCGTATTCATATTTCCTTTTCGATTGAAAGCTGCTCCACATATCGGGCAGATGTGTTTATTCGAACCATGAGATAGCCTGTGCTGCCTCAACTGTATCCGCTTGTAAAATGTTTTCCCGCACTTCTCGCACGAGTAAGGTTTATTTTCATTGTGATGGTTCATATGTTCCCCCAAATGAAATCTGGATCATACAAATCAAATAACGTAGAGCTGATGATTCGTGTTTGAAACGATATTGATAAGGTCACGAACGTTACCTAGATCTGAATGCATTCCCACAGATTTCACAGACGTGTCGTTTCTTCCTCGAGTCGTCCAAATGAGTTCTCTTGTGGCCCCTTAAGTTGTTAGAGTGCTTAAAGCTCTTTCCACATAAATCGCATAGATATGGCTTATCTATTCTGTGAGTAGCCTCGTGCACGTCCAAGCTAGACCATTTCTCGTAGCTTCTGTTACACGTGATACATTTAAACAACAATTGACCTCCGTGACACTCCGCTATGTGGTGTAATAATTCCTTCTTCGTGGAATAAATTGCTTCGCAATGGCCACACTTTTTATTAGCTTCCGCTAATGTGAATGCATCATTGGCAACATCATCTTTCTGGATATTGCGCTCTGTCTCCGATGTACTCGGTTTATTAGGAGCTTGATATTGTTCTTGGGAGAATTTACAGTACGACAGTTTATGCTCAGAAAATTGTTTATCATCTTCGAAGTGTTCCTGGCAAACGTCACATGTTTTTGCGACGAACTCAACAGTCATTATTTTTACATCGCTAGACTCTTTGCTGTTTATATTGCTATCAATTTCTTTCTCTTTCTCTGTTATTACCTCCTCTTCGTCGCACAACATCTTGTGATTTTCAAATATTTCTCGAGTCTTAAATAAATCTTTGCAATGAAAACATGCAATTTCATTATCGTTATCTTTTCTATCGTTGTTCGACTCATTCGTTGTTCCACCATTCACAGACTCGTCTGCTTTGTTCTCTTCATTGTAGGATTCAATAAGACTGCTCAATTCGGATTGTATTTTCTTCCTCATGTTGTTCGCAAAGGTATTTCTTTGCTCGCCGATATCTTCCAAGCAATTCAATTTCGTAACGCTATTCTGATTCATCATGATGCCTTCGATTTTGTTAGAAGATATTTCCACAGACGTACTTTGAGTCGCTTCGTTTGTACATATTTCTTCGACTACTTCTGGAGAACATGCTTTCATTAAAGCACTGTATTTATTGTCATAGTTTAGCTAGAAAACAATACAGAAAATAGCCATTCAATAATTTAATATTAAGTTACAGAAAATGCATCGATTATATCTATGGCACAAACTTAAAGTGCGCTTACTTCGTAATTAATATTTAGAAACCTCTTTAGCCTTATATCTGTTCGCAAAGAAGTTACAACAAGCGAATGTGCAATTTCTAGTTTATTACAACAGTCCATACATAATTTCTGCGGCATTAAATCCTCCATATCAATGGTTATTGGTAGATGTAAATTTATCTTTTCTCTTAGCTTCAATTCTATCCCCTTCCCTGTAAATATTTCTATACCATCTAGAGTCGGTTCTCCGCATATTCTGCACAAATTTGGGAACCTGATGCCGATGTCGCGATACTGATCTATCTCTGCATCCATATCGCAATAAGATAATACAACTTCCGCGTGTTCACTTCTGCTGAACATATCCTCCGAATTCTTTTCTGTCGTGACATCTGACTCGAATAGTGTAGGGACAGCATGCTGATCTACTATGACAGGGTCTATTTTACTTATGTAATAACGGTCTTCTATATGATGGGAACATATGTAATAATTCAAGTGCAGCTCTTCGTTCGATTTCATTAAAAGGTCCGTCCTGCCACAGTGATGCGCCCATATTTTCGATCTGTAAGGAAGTAATATAAAATCTGGCACCGAGAACGTTCGTTAAATTGCTGATTGTGAATATGTTCGTATCTCTAGAATGAAACTTATATGTCTGCGGGACTTACGTATCGTTGTTTGGAAAGTGAATGAAAATGATATCCGCCGAGTTTTCATTTTCCGAGGAGTATTTACAATTTTTCACGGCACAGACCACCCCCATTTTAAGAATACTTTGATTTGCCGAGAAATAAGTTTATGATCACATTTCGTCAGATAGTGTATCACATGCACTGCGTTTATGTTTCCAAGCTATTCGAAAACAGTGCACAGGCCGCAAATGGCTCTTTCGGTATCACATTACTGCAATCAACAGTAAATAATCAACATTCAAGTTGAATGATTCAACTTGAATCAACTGCAACAAATCGTGCATAAACAGCAATATTTTAGAGATAGGTATCTCGTTCGGTTTTACCGTGAGAGTTTATAATGCCACTGGCGACTTGTTTTTAAAACTAAAGCGAGAGCGGGAAATTTGTGGTCCGTTTGAATTTATGAATGAATCGGGCTAAACACTTGTGTGGTTGGAGGTACAGGATAGAGTGGATAGAATATCTGACGTCAATTTTGATCACACAACCGCGGTTCCAATTAGTGTTGCCAATGACTTTATATCTTACTAGCAAAAATCCCCCCCGCGCTTCGCTTCGGGTTTAAGAGATATTGAGGGATTACATGAAAACACATTTCACCCCTTTTCACCTCTGCGATGAATAGTTCTCCGCCTTAGATTCTCACGGTTTTCGGAATGTCGGTAAAATAGGGAACGACATTGAAATTGTAAAAAAAAATTTCGAGTCGCCAAAAATCCTTCTCGCAAACGTTATTTTTATGCAAAATGAAGCTATTTTCAAAATCCCAACTCAATCGGAATAGACGGTTTTCGGACTGTCGGTAAGGTAGGGACCGACATTGAAATGATAAAAATAGAGTTGCTTTAAAAAATGCACGCATGCTGCATACTATGGTATTTTTAAGAAAATACCATAGATATTTGAAACTGCAAGTTTGGAATTTGGATAGGAATATGTAAAAGGTATTTGTGAATTGTAATACAGTTTATTTCAAGTTTCTCTCAATTTATTCGCCTAAGAGGCCTTTACAGCGTTACAATAAAGTATAAATTATATAAAATCACTATTTTCTTGTGTTCATTATTGAGGTTTCCATCATTTGGCCCCTATAAAGTAGTTTTCCACGTCGAAATATTTCCAAGTTTCACCTGTAATAAGAAAAATATTTTTAGTAGCCTAACTTGTCTATTATAGTAACTATGTACGAAAATCTATTAGTGAATGGAATTGTACAACATATTTCCTGAAATTAGTCATAACACTATAAATTTTAATTTTAATTCCTACGACTCGTAGCATTGTAATTGTATTTTAGATTGAGTCGATAACGTTGGGTGTGACTCGAAAATGGTAAGGGGACTCGCGAGCCCCCCGAGCGTGTGACACAAAATTACATTGCGTGATAGGTCTATCCTATACTTCGTCGGTGATTGAAATATGATTGAGAAAAATAAGCGACTATGAATACCGGCTTATATTCCTAATTCGTCTGTTATAGGTAAGCAAACCTTTCCTTTGTATGCGTCGGTTCATGTCAACTGGTGTAACGAAAACGCCCTGGACGAGTGCAGCATTTGCAAATATGTGGTTTTTAAGTGGAAGTTAAACTTCAGTAACTAAACAATGTAATTATTATATATCACTGTACATTATTCAGAGTATTTTAATAAACAACATGTAGAGAAAAACCGCATCTTTTAATTTAGAACTGTAACCTATATAACTTCCATCTCCCAATTAAATCACAAATTTCACAATCACAAGTAAAGTCTGCTTCTCCGTTGATTAGTTAGTTCTCCGCCTTGGATTCTCTCTCCAAAGGCGCTAACTTAGTGCCACCTCTTTCGACATCATGTTCTCCTGTTACGAAGCTCATTTTAGAGGGTTCTGAAAATTTTGGCCAGATTTTGGAGCGATGTATCAGGAGAACATGATGCGAAAGGAGGTATGCTGAATTTCATCGTCGAAAGCCTTTCGAAAACTCTGCGCCTCTACGTCGAATAGTTCTCCGTCTTAGATTCTCTCTCCGAAGGCACTAACTTAGTGCCACCTCTTTCGACATCATGTTATCCTGTTACGAAGCTCATTTTAGAGCGTTCTGAAAATTTTGGTCAGATTTTGGAGCGATGTATCAGGAGAACATGAAGCGAAAGGAGGTATGCTAAATTTCTGCGTCGAAAGCCTTTCGAAAACTCTGCGCCTTTGCGTCGAATACTTCTCCGCCTTGGATTCTCTCTCCAAAGGCGCTAACTTAGTGCCACCTCTTTCGACATCATGTTCTCCTGTTACGAAGCTCATTTTAGAGGGTTCTGAAAATTTTGGCCAGATTTTGGAGCGATGTATCAGGAGAACATGATGCGAAAGGAGGTATGCTGAATTTCATCGTCGAAAGCCTTTCGAAAACTCTGCGCCTCTACGTCGAATAGTTCTCCGTCTTAGATTCTCTCTCCGAAGGCACTAACTTAGTGCCACCTCTTTCGACATCATGTTATCCTGTTACGAAGCTCATTTTAGAGCGTTCTGAAAATTTTGGTCAGATTTTGGAGCGATGTATCAGGAGAACATGAAGCGAAAGGAGGTATGCTAAATTTCTGCGTCGAAAGCCTTTCGAAAACTCTGCGCCTTTGCGTCGAATACTTCTCCGCCTTGGATTCTCTCTCCGAAGGCGCTAACTTAGTGCCACCTCTTTCGACATCATGTTCTCCTGTTACGAAGCTCATTTTAGAGGGTTCTGAAAATTTTGGCCAGATTTTGGAGCGATGTATCAGGAGAACATGATGCGAAAGGAGGTATGCTGAATTTCATCGTCGAAAGCCTTTCGAAAACTCTGCGCCTCTACGTCGAATAGTTCTCCGTCTTAGATTCTCTCTCCGAAGGCACTAACTTAGTGCCACCTCTTTCGACATCATGTTATCCTGTTACGAAGCTCATTTTAGAGCGTTCTGAAAATTTTGGTCAGATTTTGGAGCGATGTATCAGGAGAACATGAAGCGAAAGGAGGTATGCTAAATTTCTGCGTCGAAAGCCTTTCGAAAACTCTGCGACTCTGCGTTGAATACTTCTCCGCCTTAGATCCTCTCTCCGAAGGCGCTAACTTAGTGCCACCTCTTTCGACATCATGTTCTCCTGTTACGAAGCTCATTTTAGAGCGTTTTGAAAATTTTGGCCAGATTTTGGAGCGATGTATCAGGAGAACATGAAGCGAAAGGAGGTATGCTGAATTTCTGCGTCGAAAGCCTTTCGAAAACTCTGCGACTCTGCGTTGAATACTTCTCCGCCTTAGATTCTCTCTACGAAGGCGCTAACTTAGTGCCACCTCTTTCGACATCATGTTCTCCTGTTACGAAGCTCATTTTAGAGCGTTTTGAAAATTTTGGCCAGATTTTGGAGCGATGTATCAGGAGAACATGATGCGAAAGGAGGTATGCTGAATTTCATCGTCGAAACCTTTCGAAAACTCTGCGCCTCTACGTCGAATACTTCTCCGCCTTGGATTCTCCCTCCGAAGGCGCTAACTTAGTGCCACCTCTTTCGACATATATGTTATCCTGTTACGAAGCTCATTTTAGAGCGTTCTGAAAATTTTGGCCAGATTTTGGAGCGATGTATCAGGAGAACATGAAGCGAAAGGAGGTATGCTAAATTTCTGCGTCGAAAGCCTTTCGAAAACTCTGCGCCTTTGCGTCGAATACTCCTCCGCCTTGGATTCTCTCTCCGAAGGCGCTAACTTAGTGCCACCTCTTTCGACATCATGTTATCCTGTTACGAAGCTCATTTTAGAGCATTCTGAAAATTTTGGCCAAATTTTGGAGCGATGTATCAGGAGAACATGAAGCGAAAGGAGGTATCATGAATTTCTGCGTCGAAAGCCTTTCGAAATCCGCCTTAGATATATTGCAGGTTTGAAATTTGGATAGGAGTATGTATGAAAGGTATTTCTCAATAATAATACTGTCTGTTTCAGGTTTTTCCAATTTATTTGAATAAAAATTTTTACAGTATTACAATAATGTATAAAATATATAATTTTACTTCGTCGGTTATATAAAATCACTATTTTCTTGTGTTCATTGCTGAGATTTCCATCATTTGTCCCATATAAAGTTCCTATCCACGGCGAAATGTACCCAAGTTTCACCTGTAACCAGAAGAAAAATATTTCAATGAAATTGACAAAATGAAATGTACAATGAATTTTCTACGTTTGCAGTACCAGCCGATTTTCCGTTTAAATTTTTGTAAGTACAACCATCGACGAAGTATAAGATAGACCTATCACGCAATGTAATTTTGTGTCACACGCTGGGGGGGCTCGCGAGGCCCCTTACCATTTTCGAGTCACACCCAATGTTATCGACTCAATCTAAAATACAATTACAATGCTACGAGTCGTAGGAATTAAAATTAAAATTTATAGTGTTATGACTAATTTCAGGAAATATGTTGTACAATTCCATTCACTAATAGATTTTCGTACATAGTTACTATAATAGACAAGTTAGGCTACTAAAAATATTTTTCTTATTACAGGTGAAACCTGGGAATATTTCGACGTGGAAAGCTACTTTATGATGGAAACCTCAATAATGAACACAAGAAAATAGTGATTTTATATAATTTATACTTTATTGTAACGCTGTAAAGGCCTCATAGGCGAATAAATTGAGAGAAACTTGAAACAAACTGTATTACAATTCAGTAATACCTTTTACATATTCCTATCCAAATTCAAAACTTGCAATTTCAAATATCTATGGTATTACCTTAAAAATACCATAGTATGCAGCATGCGTGCATTTTTAAAAGCAACTCTTATATCTGATTAGAATATTTGACAAGCACAGCTATCGGCTCGGTTTGCACCGATTACCAGGTCTCACCACGAGGAGGTTGCTGCGTTTCGAGACCCGTAGAGAGATAGATGGAATCAAAGTTCCGTCGATCTCCCTATACATAAAAACCTTAGCTCACTAAACCAAAAAGATGGATGGAAGCAAAGTTCCATCGATCTCTTCGCTTTCGAAATACAGAAATGCCAAGTAATCACTCGATTTAAAGAAATTCAGCAAGGAAGGAAAGACTAGTGGTGAGCATGAAAGGAGTATTGGATGGCGCAGTTCCTACCACCCTAATGTCCGAGTCGAAAGAGAAAAGCGCTTGGCGTCTCCCAGAAGCGATTCCTGTTGCTCCGACTCATGCAACCCGCCAGGAGCACACTAGGTGTGACCTGACTTAAGCCGGCTTACGCGGAGATTGGGTAATTGGACCAGGAGACTTACGTAGGCAGTGTACCAAACGGTACACCCCCTACGCCCGAAACTTTTCCCTTTCGACAAAAACACCAGGGGATGAAACTGATCCACTCATACCAATTCCATGCTCAGTCGCTTGCTTCCGGAAATGGAAGCAGCGGCGACCTCCTCATCGGAGTTGAGGAGCCTACGAAAGAGCAACACAGTTAATAAAATTCTGTGACTACTTGGCCCTGTACATGAAAACCTTAGCCTACTAAACCAAAGGGATAGGTGGAAACAAAGTCACATCGATCCCTTAGGTTTAGATATCGAATCTGGGGATCTGCCAAGTAATCACTCGATTGAAATAAATTTAGCAAAGAGGGAAAGACTACAGGTGAGCATAAAAGGAGTATTGGATGGCGCAGTTCCTACCACCCTAATGTCCGAGTCGAAAGAGAAAAGCGCTCGGCGTCTCCCAGAGGCGATTCCTGTTGCTCCGACTCATGCAACCCGCCAGGAGCACACTAGGTGTGACCTGACTTAAGCCGGCTTACGCGGAGATTGGGAAATCGGTCCAGGAGACTTACGCAGGCAGTGTACCAATTGGTACACCCCCTACGTCCGAAACTTTTCCCTTTCGACAAGAACACCAGGGGATGAAACTGATCCACTCATACCAATTCCATGCTCAGTCGCTTGCTTCCGGAAATGGAAGCAGCGGCGACCTCCTCATCGAAGATGAGCAGCCAGTAAACGAGCAACAAAGCTAATGATTCAGTGACTACTTGGCAATTTTACATGGGGCCTTAGCCTAGGCTTCCTTAGATGTCTTCTGTCACTCCCTTCCCCGCAGAAGAGTGAACCTGAAAAGCTGAAAGAATCGAACACGTTATATTAGCAATGGTGTAATATGCTTGGGGGGAACTAAGAAAATACATATTAGGCTCGTACCGATCGAGACCAGAGTGACCAGAGTGACCAGGGTGACCAGGGTGTCCAGGGTGTCCAGGGTGTCCAGGGTGTCCAGGGTGTTAAGGAGCTCCGCGTACCCGGAGGTCTTGCCGGCTCGGAGGATCGACGACGACTGAGGATTTGGAGGTACGTATGCACTTTGGGCAACAACAGCCGCAATCACAACAAGGTCGACGGTTAATTTCATTTGCGAAAGCCAGTTAATTATTCGATAAAAATTGATATTTCCACTGAAATATTCATTCCAACGACTATTACTATGAAAAATCATGTTAACAACATTTACCCTGACCACCCAGTATAAATAATTATTAACTATAATCGATACAACTCGAGATATCACGCAATTAGTAACATTTGGCCTTGGATTTGCAAATGATTTTCTACGCTGAAGGAATTCTCTTTTATTCTCGATGTTTAATCGTTCGATAAATGAATGTTAATGCTTATACATATTACATAGTATTATTTATAATGTATAAGTACATTTTAGTTGAACTGGGTGTAAATGAATAGCGCTTCGAATCTACGTATATGGCGAAAACTTTGAAGCATTTCGAACAAGATTCAAAGCTTAAAACTCTTGAAAGTCTTAATAAGTCTTGAGTTTTTATAGGTCTTGGAAGTCTTGGATGTCTTGAAAGTCTTGAAAATGAACATCTGGTTGCTAAAAATTAGCCACGTTGATCGGCCAGAGGGTTTCGCCAGGGTTGCAGTTTACGACTGTATTGTCCCGCGAGTTGTCGGTGAACGTAGATACGGGTCCAAAACCTACCAAGCTTTTGAAGCAAGAGTTTCAAGACTTTCAAAACCTTCAAGATCTATAAAGACTCTAGACTTTTCAAGACTTTCAAGAGTTTTAAGCTTCGAATCCTGTTAAAAGTGCTTAAAAGTACTAGCCTGATATTCAAGACAGATTCGAAGCTGTTCAAAGCACTTCGAATCCAATCACTACCTGCAAGAGTGTTAGTAACAGCGTGAATTTTTAATACTTTTCGGCGTACGATACGTAAAAGTGTTCTACGACACGCAAAGTACTAATAAACAATGTCATCTTGCAATTTATAGCTTACACGGGCTTTGAAAAAATACCATTTTTGAGCGCCATAGTGTCTTGATCCCCAAAATGGATTTTCGGCGAGAAATCCGCGTGAGTCGTTGACAAGCCGAGTCAAAGTACATATAGCGTAGCAAAAGCCTGCCTTCAAACAAGTCACACGTATACAAGCACGCACACACCTTTCAGCATTTCAACCCATTTCAAAGTAGTTGCTGAGTTGGACGCTGTTCATGAGCAGGTGCCACTACATTGAGTTCTCAAATTATGGGTCGGCAACACAGTTTGGGTGGCGTCACAAAGATCCATAAGGTGATAAGTCTATCCTATACCTCGTTTGTGGTTACCGGAAAATAATAAAGAGGCTCGCGAGCCGCGACTCGTATGATAAAAATTTACATTAAATGATAGGTCCATCTCATACCTCGTCTGTAGTGCGAGCTTTATCGTCACGAGGATGCATAAGTGCAATATTCATAACAATTCAGATGTAACTGTCAAAAAGAGAAAGCAGAATAGGATTCCTACTCAGGACGTGAATACAAATGCGTGCGCGCAGGCACACGTTCGGCGGTGCCGGCCGAAGCACAGTGCGACATAACCAGGGGGACCAAGCCGTCATTGATTGGCCGAAGTTCCCGTTTAGTTAGCACCTTATCGGTAGGAGGCGCTAGGTACATCACACACACATACCTAGGTGTATCAGTGAGCACGACACACAACCTTTCGACGTTGGTGAAATGTTACCATGACGACCGTCGTCATCTTTAAATGTTTGGCGCAAACACGAGGAAGTGTAACCCACCATAACCCACGTGGATCAGTCATCACATAAGGACGTGATTCAAAGGACCCCCGTCATTTCTAAAATAAAATTTAAAAGATTAAATTTTGGAATGACAAGAAATCCTTCAAATGGCGTCCTCACTTTCCCTGGTTTACCTTTTCTAAGGCCGTCTGACCATGGATCGTCGCATCAGTGACGCGTATGCAGCAAATAGAAGGATATACAAAGAAATTGAATATATTTTATTTTACTATGAAAAGAAGAAATATTCAATTTCAATGTTTATCCTTCTATCTGCTGCATACGTGTCGCTGGTGCGACGATCCGTGGACAGGTTTTAAAGTAAGCGGTGCATTACACGTATACACGTACACATACGTCCCGATTCACACCAATTCACACATTCACAGTTTAGTACGCACCTTATCGGTAGGAGGCGCTACGAACTCTGCTTCAACTTTCGTAAGAGGGAAGCTTGGCCCCCCTGGACATAACCTTGCAATCTTTATGACCGCCTCCACGTAGCATGTGACACATGTTACTCGTACGAATCCTTGTTTAATCACATTCATAAATCCAACGAACAACAAACCGAAGACAAGATGTCAGTAGAGCAAGCAGAGATTAATTCGGTAACATTAAGTAGGACTGTGAGCGACGAGGATGTTGTAACACCCTGGGATGTTTCGTCTAGCAACGATACCGGAATTGATTATGACAAGTTAATTAGTGAGTTCGATGACGATATTTTATATACAACTTTCAGAACTAAAGATACCTTTACCACCTTGCCGAAAGCGACTGTCCCTTTTTAACTTCGAATTCATAGATTACGAAATCGAAGCTTGTAATCGATTATGAAGCTTATAAATCGATTGTTTAAACATACATTTTCTTCATTGTTATAGAAAAATTTGGAAGCTCAAAAATCGATGACGAACTGCTAGGTAGGTTCGAAAAGATCACTGGCAGAAAACCACACCATTTCCTTAGAAGAGGAATATTCTTTTCTCATCGAGATGTGCACACTATCCTGAATCTGTACGAACAAGGGAAACCTTTTTACTTGTACACCGGCAGAGGACCTAGTTCAGATTCGATGCATTTAGGGCATCTCGTGCCGTTTGTGTTCTGCAAATGGTTGCAGGATGTATTTCAAGTTCCGTTAGTTATCCAATTGACCGACGACGAGAAGGCAATATGGAAGAACATAAAAATAGAAGACGCGATTAAACTGGCCTATAATAACGCAAAGGACATCATTGCCCTTGGATTCAAGCCAGACAATACGTTTATTTTCTCTAATTTAGAGCATATCGGAAATAATCCAGCGTTCTACCAAAATATGATTAGGATACAAAAATGCGTTACGTTTAACCAAGTAAAGGGTATCTTTGGATTCGGAGATAGTGACCCTATTGGTAAAATCTCGTTCCCACCCACTCAGGCTGCTCCAGCAATCTCTGGGACCTTCCCTTTCATTTTCAAGAATGCCAAAGTTCATTGCTTGATACCCTGCGCTATCGATCAGGATCCTTACTTCCGAATGACGAGGGACGTCGCACCGAAGATTGGCTATCCTAAACCGGCTCTGTTGCACTCTGTGTTCTTTCCAGCCTTGCAAGGCTCGAAAACGAAGATGTCTGCCAGTAACAATAACACTGCGATATTCCTGACGGACACTGCGAAACAAATAAAGAGCAAAATTAATAAACACGCATTCTCGGGAGGACAGGCTACAGTTGAAGAGCATAGGCAACTAGGAGGCAATTGCGAGGTGGACATATCGTACCAGTGGCTACGATTCTTCTTGGAGGACGACAAGAAGTTGGAACAGCTTAGAAAAGTAAGTTGAAACCGAAGCAGGAATGTATCATTTTGTAATTATAGAGTAATATATGCATCAACGTGAAAAATTGGGAATTTCCAGGGTTACACCAGTGGAGAAATCTTAACTGGAGAACTTAAAAAGGAACTAATCGACATTCTGCAGCCTCTGGTGGCTGCGCATCAAACAGCTAGAAGTAAACTAACGGACGATATAGTGAGACAGTATATGGTTCCTAGAGATCTCGGTTTCGCGACAAATAGAAAATAGTGGCACAAAAGTTACTTCATATGTATATAAAGCACAAATTTACAGGAATTCCGCCTGCATCAGTTTATTTAATTTAATTTATTCTGCGAAATCATAGGAGAATTTATTTCTTAAACTGGATGGTGATGGATTAAATTGTGTTTCTAAGAATAAGTGTCTTGTCTATCTATTTATATCTACTATCTCATTTATTTCGAAAGAAGTGCGAACAAAGTATTTTAGTAATCTCTTCATTTTTATATATTCTGTATTTAAACGATTAACAATTTTTTTGTAAAACAAATGTAGAGATTATACTTAAAAGTATTGCTTTCAAGCTTGTAACTACTTAAGCCGAATTGCCTTCGTTAACATTATTAACCCTAAAAGAAATCTATTTTAAATCATTGCGACAGATTATAAGAGTAATAAATAATGTATTTGTTATCTTATCCCTTAATTGTGTCAATTTATTCGCGTAACAAGATTAAGGCGCGCTCAGTAGCCGCCATTTTTATCTTCGAAATACAAAATCGAATTTAAATATCGAATGGAATTATAAGGAAAACACTTTTTTTACGGATAATTAGAGAACTCGAGCACACCTTACCAGATATTCTATCCGGGAATTATGATTATTTAAACAAGAAACTAATACGCGTCAACGTATATGAGTCACGCTAATAAACTATCCGGCGAATAATAATTATTAGATATTCTTTATAGTAGACAGTAGCATCACACGAGTTAGAAATTAAATAGTTAATATTATTTTTTACAACTGACATCGAATATTACGATCAGCTGAATAAGGAGTCGTTAAAATTGGCATCACGTACGTAAACACATACTCGCGAACATTCAAAGTTCAAACTAAGTAGTTGAATTTATTGACTACAGTGATAACGATAAACGCAGTAATCAGCGACGGTAGGATTTATCATCGGCAAAAACTTGGTGTTTTTGTTTATATGCTTGTTCACGGGAGTTAATTCCAGTATCGCGCGCGAGTTAATTTTACTTCAGAATCCTATGATTGCCCAGGCTTGAGCGGAAATCGTGGGCATTCGATTGGCGGATCATGACGCCAGAAAACAGTGCTATTAATAACCGAGCGCATGCGCAGAGAATTGCCTAGTGTATATCCGCCATTCATGCAAGTCGATTTCGTTGGGTTCTGTGTGTTGAGCCTAGCAAAGGAACATGGTGATAGTGATATGAAACAAGTCTATTAGCAATACCACGCTCTACACATATATATTTTTTTCCGAAGTAACGATGATATTTGGTCACGATCTCCCAACGTAAGTTTTGCGGAAAACATGCAGACCGAGGTATAAACTATTTTAGTCGCGAAATTTGGCACTGCCAAATAGAATATCTCGTTAGAATCCGATATACCCGATTTTTTTCCCCTGTACTCGATTAATTCGCGACGTCCACGGAGTTACTGTTATAATTGCATAGTGAGCGTAAAATTGCGTGCAATCGGAATATTCCTAGTTTATGTGAACGTTAACATATTCCGCTCGGAATGTTCGCGCACCGAGACTATCTTGTATGTTACGCTCGGCATTAGAGCGATGTTATGTTCCAATTTCCCTTTTTTCCCTCGCTTAAACGAAAATCCTAACTTAAACACCAAACGATTCATCGATAATAATGCTCCGCGCAATGACGATCGAGATGTAAATTTTAAATAACGTGCCCGATATATACGTCGAACGTAATACTGTTATTCCTCTTTTCATTTCTGCCTACATCACTAGAGATCACTAGAGGCAGGCAATGCTTTTATCACGCACGTTAACGCTGCTTTCGATCTCGGTTCTGCATGAAAAATAAAAACCAGCATTTTCTAGCTTTTCTCTGTCCTTTGTAATTTTAGGTAAAACTTAAAGAGTGTTATTCGAATGAACGGTGAAAAAAGATGCTCGTCAAATAATATCTAAGGGAACAAGTTAATCGAGCTGACGCAGCGAAAACTTAATAAATACTATGGGGGCATTTTTGGACACTCCAAACACAGATAAATACAATGAACATGGTACCGGCAATGGACTGCGCTACGGTGTTGCCAGCATGCAAGGCTGGCGAATGGAGATGGAAGACGCTCATAGAGCGATAACCGGCTTGGAAGGCGGCCTCTCAGACTGGAGTTACTTCGCTGTATTCGATGGCCATGCTGGCGCTTTTGTATCAGCACACAGTGCGGACAACCTGTTAAAATGTATAATGCAAACGGAGGAGTTTAAAGCGGAGGATGTTATCAAAGGGATTCATTCCGGCTTCCTCAGACTCGATGACGAGATGAGAGATTTACCAGGACTTAGTTCTGGCACAGACAAATCAGGGTCCACTGCGGTTTGCGCATTTATATCCCCCAGAAACATATATATCGCCAATTGCGGCGATTCTCGGGCTGTACTCTGCCGAGCCGGGGATCCAGTATTTTCGACACGGGATCACAAGCCGGTCTTACCCGCTGAAAAAGAGAGAATTCAGAATGCTGGGGGTAGCGTAATGATTCAGAGAGTTAACGGAGCTTTAGCTGTCTCTCGGGCACTGGGAGATTACGAGTACAAAAATTTGAAAGATCGAGGTCCCTGTGAACAGTTAGTGTCGCCAGAACCAGAAATATTTGTGCGAGATAGAGACGATGAACACGATGAATTTCTAGTTTTAGCGTGCGATGGTATTTGGGATGTAATGAACAACGAAGATCTATGTAATTTTATACATTCAAGGCTGCTGCTTACAGATGACTTAGAAGCAGTTACGAACCAGGTTATAGACACCTGTCTTTACAAGGTAATGATATCTAAAGCTTTATGTATATATCGTATAACGAGCTTGTTATTACCACTCGCGAAGGTGTGTTAAGTTAAATATCTTATAAAATGATCGATCGGAGGGTTGACGAGTGCAAGCGAGTAATATTTATGCACTTCGACCTTCTCGCTTATTTCAATAATTTGATTTTCAGCTTTAATTTTAACTGTACGTTTAGAATTTTTCACTATTAACGATAAGCTATAATTAACAACATAATTAGTTAGCGGAGAATCGAGACGATTTAATCAGTTTAGAATATAGAGATGAGTGTGTTTGCTTAGTTAATTCAGAATTTACATTATCGCGTTCTAAGCTGTAGATAACATCCTGTTTTTATCTATTACTTTGTATTTTTATTTCTGTTATCGCTAATTATGTTTATATCTTATGTATTCGCTGATTAGTCGAATAGACATATATGTAGTAATAACTTTTTACATACCGATGAAACACAGTATGCTTTATTAATTCTTTTTCTGCATTTAACAAGAGTTAAATTCTCAGCGAGTGTCGTACTTTTAATCGGTAGTATGAATCGTATCGAGTAAGCGCAGCTATTACAAATGATTTCGTTGTTATAGGGTAGCAGAGACAACATGAGTATAGTTTTGGTAACATTTCCTGCTGCTCCGAAGCCAAGCCCAGAAGCACAGAAAAAGGAAGCTGAGCTGGAAATGGCCATTGAGAGGAGAATTAAAGGTTCATTAACATTTCCATATTCACACCAATTATATTCTCTCTGTTGTTGCATCAATACGAGATCACAATACCATTCGCGTACTTGACGTTCTGACACCTCCTAAACGGAGGGTAACATATATCATAATTCGCTAATGAAATTTTAGTACAATCAAATACAATCTTTCTGGTGGCATTACACGAGTACAAAAGAGATAGATCTATATTTCTTAAGAATCGTTAGTCAAATACTTGCAATCATTTCTCTTTGTAATTATAGAAGTACTTAATTTCATGTACAAAATGTATAAATCTAAAGCAGTGTTTAACATCTGAAATAACTATTTCGATTTTGGACACTTTAGTATCGCGTGCAATAGAGTAATAGTTTAAATAATTCAATCATTTATTGTTCCTCGTTTAAACATTGTCGCATGAAAAATATTTCACTAGCCTCCGTTATGTGTGTACGGATCAGTTTGAATATTTATTTAGACGACAAGGAGATAAGTGGACAAGAATTAATTAAATCTTGAAATATATTGTGGATAAAAGCTACATGCTTTTCCTATAAAATTCCTAGACGGCACTCGGGCGCGCGCGCGCACACACACGCACACACGCACTTCTATTAAGAAACATTGGAAATTTATTTTTGCTCAGTGGATAGTATTTTCCTACTGTATAGTCTACATATTTAAACAGTTGACTATAATCTTACTTTATGTTAATTAGAGAATACTAATGAAACAGCAGATGATTTCCAGCTTTTGATATTTTACTATATGGTTAATCATATCTGTGCAATAATGAAAGTTCTTTACGAACGATATATCAGAATCTTCCACTTGTGCGCAATAGCTAAGTAAAATTCTGAAATTTGATTTCAGTATTTTATTAAGCAAGAACTTCCAATATTCCTATGACTCGATATAAACACTCATATGAATTTGTTTTTATCGTTCCTCATTTTTATCACTCTCGTACTATGTAATTGTTTAAATATAATTAAAACGTACGTATGTGCAAAAGTGCAAGACCAAAAGTTTGTTAAATATCTATTATAAAGATTTATATAGGATAATTTAGGGGAATGTTCGGTGTATTTAAAATACCTGTAAAACAGAAGGATATTCAATGATTTCTGTTTTAATATCCACTAAAGTATTACTCAAGTACCTATCATGTACATTTGCCGAGTATTATGCCAAGTTATACGCTATCAGTATAAATTTTATTACACCATTGTGTTAGAGTAGTAATAACTGTGACTCTAATTTAAGATATTAGCAAGATAGAAAGATTATAAATATATTAATGGCTGTTTATATTTAATGTTAGTTTTCTTTACTGTCATATTGTATTATTGTTTTCTCTCTCATTAAACTCTTTTAACACCTAGAATTATTCTTACTTAAAAATGCATTCCACCCTTGGAGTTGGTATTTTTAGAAAGATTCTTGTAAGTAAAAGTTTCGTTACAAAGTTGTTTGTTCCTCTTTTCAAAGACTTATTAAGTGGTGTTACAGGTAGGTGAATGTCCTTTTATGAAAGCGTAGAAATATCTTATCTAATAAATTTTTACTCTTTCGTTAATGACACATTTCTTATGGAGGAACACTGCAACAGACGTATCATTTCCTAAATATCTACCATTCCATGATAGTGTAGTACCATTCCAGAGGTGGATAAGTTCGAAATAAAGATTACAAATATATTCATAAATGAATGTAGACAAAGATGTATCTACTTAAGACCGGATTTCATTTTTAGGTTTTCCATAAGAAATGTACCGAAGCACTATTCCAGTCCTAAGTAGATGCATGTATTTGTAGTCATTTTCTATCTTTATTTCTTCATTTAGTAATAACCCGTTGAGAGGTATAATTGTTTAGTTATTAAACAAAATAATAGAGGCGCTGAACGTTCAAAAATCCATTTGATTTATTAAACGATATCGATATAATGTACTTGCAAACGATATTTATTATAATTTACATGCCGCACAAATATGATAGTACATGCACCATGCACATAATAATGATAGTAAATTTCTATACATAATTTCGATATATACACTTATATATTATTATTATTATTTCTAATAATCATTGCCATTCAAAAACCATAATTGCTTTTGTTATATTTGTAGAAATAGTTGCTGAGCAAGAGGACAAAAACGAATTTGACTTTCTGAAGCTACTACAAATTCTTGTGGACAAAGAGTTTCCTAATCTGCCTCCTGGTGGTGGTCTTTCAGCTAAGTACGTATACGCATATATTGTTAAATATTTACTTAAAGCCAGCACGTGCATGTTCGTTTTGTTACTAAAATTATATTAAGGTTAGTGTTTCTAAGATTAAAGGTGCCCGTTCAATTTTATCGTATTTGGCCTGACTCCAGAACTTAAATTTTCTCGCTAAAGTTTGTCAAATTTCAATGTCGAAAAGAGGTTCCTTCGGTGGAAATAAATCTGCAAATGAAATTCGCCTTTCTAAAATTTAATCCTCCGCGAAATATTTTCATAAGGATGGTTTAATAGCTGTGTGATACATATATGTTTGTCTTCTTTTTGTTTCTATAGGAAACTTTTCATTGAACAAGTGTTTCAAGAAGTATGTCCCAGCAGAGCGGATAGTGTAAGTCTTGGATTCGATTTCCCTTTGACATAACTAACCCTTGATCTTTTTCTATACTGCATCAAGTGTACAACTATAATCATTAGACATGTTCCATAATCATATAACGATGCAGATGCTATCAGAAATATTTTTATTTTATTGAACCCTCCTGGTGTAAAAAGATTCGTTTTTAAAATTGTAAGAAAAGTACACTGGTATATTATGAACTAAGTCTTACCTAAAATAAATCTGCCATTAAACACGCGCAGATCGCAAAAAATTCGTGCAGTACGTTATTGTTGGAAAAAATAAATTAGAGTTTAAAGAATAAATTTAAGGATGGTAAAATATTATACATTCACCCGGTCAGGAAACGAATTTACCTAGCTTGTTTTCTAAACATCTGGACCATTCGATATGTTCGATAACAATAGAAGATATTAATTTCTTTTTTGGGGATTACTTATTAAAGAATAAAACTTACAATATCGAGGGAAAATGTTTCGAAATGCAGGGTTACTTGATGAAAGGATACAGTTCGAAAGAAACGTTTGAGAAATTTTAATATAATCACTTTCACATTACTTAATATCCATTATTGTTAAGCATTCATTTTTGTTATCGGATAATGCTATTTAGTTTACAGTGCAGGTAATATAAAGTTAATTAGAAATACGAATAGGTACAGCAACTCTACGTTTCGTATTCCCATTTTATTTGAAAAGTTATTACGAAGCGGATAAGGTGAAAAATATTGATATTCTACAACATTGAGAGATATTTCTCAACATGTTGCATGACATAATTGAATGAATGCAAAATATAAATTCATAGTACATCCTGCAAGTGGTTCCAATTGCTATTGGTATTGGTGGTTTCCATAATTATCACTATCTATCTATTGTTGGATTTTATAAATTCTTCATCCAAGGAGTGAAAAATGTTTATATTACAGTTATTATAAGCAGAGGAATTAGAGGTATTCTACTGAGAATAAGTACAGATATACATATACATTCTACGAAAAGCTAGATAAAGTGAAAGACTCATTTAAAATATATTTATTCACTGCGATGGAATAAAACGAAAATATTCATATTTTTAATATATCTGAATTTGATTAAATTTTGTACTCCGCCTTCAGGTTACTGTGAGCGTGAACCTCTAAAATGAAAAGAAAAATGCATTTTTCGTGACTTTACAAAGAATATTTCTTTTAAAGGATTTTACTCGCGAGATACGATTTTCTTTTCAAGTCATTTCACAGATCTAGATTTTCATCAAACTGAACACTTAGTAGAATATTTATATCATATCCTCTTGCTATGTTGATAAAGAATGCATAATATTACTATATATAATTATATATTTTTGTAGCTCTAGAGAACTTGCGCTCAGAATATTTACTTCTTAGGTCAGTTTTTCATGCTCTTCCTTCATAAGTTTTAACTATACTTATATATAACCGTTCGTTCAACAATTTGAGGAGTTTTAACGTTTTTGTTCATACGTAAGAAGAGTAGAAAAACTGATCATTTAGTTTTAGAAATACCAATACTGTGTATATACATAAAAGTTGTGTCGAGAAAATTGTGTATCAATATTTTATTTATATCATTTTTAAAATCAAGCAGTAGGAATGTAGTAGGGAGGCCTTGATTTTAGTTTCTTAAGATAAAATTGTATTTTACATTAAAGTACTTGTATTTCAATTATCAGAATAATTGACTTCGAGGTGAAATTATTTCATTAATCCGAATTAAGTCTAAAGTCTTTTACTGAAATGAAAAGAGTGTACTGTTGAGTATCAGCGAAAAGAAAAACGATACAGTAATTATGTTACGTCTAAAGAGAAGGTAAATAGCAATCACGAAAATACGGATTATCAATAATCACCACACTTTATAGTATATCTAATCAAGAGCAAGTAAGTATTGTATGAATTTGAGAAATGATAGAGGTTCCTACAAATATAGACTTAACCAGTTAGCGAAACAACGTGCATCAGGTAATCTTATTTTTTTATTCTTTCATGTGATTGATTTTGCACCCATCCAAAGAAAATTTCTCCTGTTTGTGTGTAATGTGGAAACTATGTGTCAAGGCCATCCTCGAACATAAAATTTTAGCATATGTATACCAAAGTATATATTATCGTTCCTGGTTAAAAAAAATGAAATCCTGAAATTAACTGAAGTTAACAATCGTTTTAGAGTAATATATTAAAATAAATAATAAAACCCATGCATAGAGTTATCTCCTCTATTTTTACTAATAACGAACTGTGGAGTGTATAAAAGTAGTAATATATTTTATCGGCATTTTGAAAGATTTACTTTGCAGGTTTTGCTCTGATATGAATTTCTGCGAGATGCTAGTTTTCATAAGCGTCATAGCAAAGCCCATGGCGTAACACTAAAGATAATTAAATATTTCTTCGCCTATAACGAGTAACTGGAAATAAGAATTGCAATGTAGCCGAATAATATCTAGCCGTATCGTCACGCTCTGTCTATCAACTATTCGTACTCCTGAAATATGTTTACGAGTAAACTCTCAAATCCATGCGCTACAACTTTATTATTAACAAGGTACCCGTGTACTTTCAATTGTGAAGTAAATCATGTTGCGTTGATGATATACTATTACAAGTTCATTACCAGTCTCTAATTTGCATATGCAGTTAAGAATGTTAATAATAATAGAGATAACAGATGATAATGTTAATGATAATAGTAGCAATGACTGCGTTCATGATAATAAATCCAAAGTGCATTTTTAATATAGGCTTCTGCTACTTTCCAGCGATGCAATTTCTTTTCACTTATAGTCCTGTTCTGCGCTTAATACGGTCTCGATCGAGTGCGACGAGTTTTCAAAATTTAAACAGCCAACAATTACACATGCGTTTGTCTGTTCGGTACGAAAGAAAAGGATTTAATGTGTATCCTGTACTTAAGATAACTCAAGTAACAATATTATATGGAATAGGACTATTAGTTATAAGTATATATATATATATAGAAGATATGCATCTATGAAGTCGAGAATTTTCTACTTTCTTTTTGTATATAGTTTTTGTGTGGATTTTCTTTTTTGGGATTTAATTTTGTTTTCAAGAAATTTCACGGAATGTACCTACATAATGGTTTTACAATGGCATAGAAATAATTCCAATGTTTGTTTATTTAAGAAGTCAGTATCTCATAAGCATTACGTGGCGTGTAAAACGAGCAGACGCTTCTTTTTATGTATGTACCTGACTTATTTTCTAAATGATTGTAAATCGTTTTAAAGATGCAAGATTCATAGGCAAAATTTAAATATTCCAAAGTCTCTGTTATATATTTAATTCTAACGTAGCCCGAGTTCTAAAGCACATAAATGCTTTTAACATTAGACATCTAATTTCTAAAGCTGCCACAGTTTAACGGAGAAGAATTATCTCTAAGCACTTTACTAAACTGATTTCTGTAATATTATAGCATAATTCCTTCATATCCTGTTTTCATCCCTTAGATCGCACACCAAAAATATTTTCATCCTATTCTGCAGTCCAAGTCGAACTCTCCGATCACTGATCTCAATTACCTTTGTTAGTATTCTGATACGCTTACAATGTTCTGGAAGACAAGAAAATACGATTACAGAAATAAACCAATGCGTTTGCTCCGCTATTCCGAGAATTAAATTTCCAAATATTCCAATATATCACGAAACAATCTTTGCTTTGCGCATTTCAACTTTGAGAGCAGCATCTGTGTAAATGAATAGTGCACTCAGAACTATGTATTCCATTATTGAAAGTGAAGTAATTGAAAATCATGTATAAGTCTCTTTTTTTCTTAAAAGGAAATGTTCTTTGATTTGTGTATGTAAATAAAGGCAATCCTATCCTTATTTTTTCTTTGCTAATGATATTTCTTCGTAATCTTTACAGTGTAGTATGTAATGCATCGTAAAACTATTTTGGAATGTGACATGCTTGATATTACGTGAATTACTATTCTATTTTCATTGCAAATACGTCATAAGATCTTAACTGTTCGACTATGATCCATTGATTTAACATATCATATCGTGGTGGCGTTATACGAATTTCGTTTACAATTGAAGCGTTGAAAAGTAGAGTGTATTAACAGAGATATTCTTTTGATATCTGTTCGATGGCACGAGTGCGTTTACATATATTATAGACGAGTATGCATGAACATATTGTAAATAGGTTCAAGAAACAGTTAAGGTCGTGTGATTTTATACTAAACATTTTAATGTCTTGAATACAGCATAAGAGAAAAAATAACGTATTACTACCACGCATAGATTTGTTTATACGATATTATTTATCCATGTTATTGTACATAATATACGTAATTAAAAGCATATATTTGATGGGTACAATTGTCGTTTTGATAAGCAAGTGTGTATGATTTGCGAGATTTTGATTTTATTATTTAGAAAAATTTCCTACAAGTACATAAAAAAATAACATATTTTTTTCTCTTTTACACTTTTAATATCCGTTTTTGTTTTTACTCTTATATCATATATCTTTTTTAACAAATACGATGTGGCTTTGAGCGCAGTTATTTACCGTTTTATTTAATGCAGCGTACTATACTTGTTACTTTGCCTCCCTTAATATAGAAGAATATTGTTTGGAAATGTTAATAAAAATAGTTGTAATCTTCAATAGACACTGAAAGGCATTTCTGAGTAATTTCTCCTTCCAAACAATATTGCTATTATAAATTGCATACTGCTATTTTTCAACTGTGTTGCATTCACCTCTATCGCATTACAAAACATAATAATGACTAGTTTTACGTTTAGAAGTAGCAACTACGATTTTCTGAGTTTCCTTCAACGTTTAGTACATTCTGTTATGTTCAAAATGTTAATGTATCATTTTGATGAATGTATAACATTCCTTTAATTTTAAATAAATGCTGGATAAGCAGTATATAATATTACTCGCACAACTAACGCTAGTAAATAAGTGTAAAAACATAATGCCTCGGATAGAATCTGGTGATTTACTACAAAATATTAAAGACACGCGTTTTTCTAACTAAACTTTAAGTTACGCTTAATCATTCCGACACGTTTAATTCAATATTAAATCGAAGAGAGAATGTATAACGTAGTTTAACGCAGTGTACTACAATATTTATGTTGTATCAATGGTTTCCGATATATCTTTTGTACGTCAAGATAATCAACTATATTGATATCTAACATGTCAATAGTGTAAGTATATAACGCATTTTATATTTTCAATCAACGGAACCGATAGGTCACTATATTGTACATGTCGTGTATTAAATATTTACCGTGCACTTTAATATTGAAATAAATTAATTAGACTAGGCCGTGATGAACATTTTTAAGGATACAATATTAAACAGTTGCTTACTTTAGGAGTGATCCTACCTCCCTAAAGCCGGGAATTTAAGCTATTCCATACGATGCTATTTTATGCTACTGCTATGCCATGCTACGTTTTAAAAGAATAGTTTCCACCAAAAGCTAAGTTAAAACATAGCATCGCATAGCTTAGCTTAGCTTCTCGGTGGATCCCCGGCTTTACGTTCTTTGCGATAATAATGTAACGCAAAGTAATATTTTATCGTTAAACGTTCTAGAAGGATATTTTTTTTTTTTTAAAAATAAGTAATTGTAAATTCTATATGTAGAAGTATATGCAAACAGAAATTAAACTACTATATGATGATATGCTTACAGAATTCAGGGGCCAATTAGTGTATACGATATGTATACGATTTGATACATGTGGTATACTATAAACTGGTCGATCCGAGTCATGAAAGTGAGATACCAACCAGCGAGAGCCACAGAGGAGTGCTACATGAACAGAGACTATGTGGGATGGTAATTGAATGATGTTACAGGCATATTTCGTTTCTGGTTGAACAACACTGAGAATCATATTGCACCGTAATGTCAAGTTTAATAACAAAATTTATTGTACAAAGCATTTTATTTCTAAGCGAGGGTAAAAAAATCTGATCAAGTTCTCTACAGCAATATATTATAGGTTTCTACTTTGAATATATAGTTAATGTTGTATGTTATTACCTTGCTACTCAATAAATATTTATCAAACATGTTACGATCTTTCCCCACCATTTGTTCAATCGGAAGGTGTAGAAGTTTCGAACGTAGAACTTTATCCTGTTAATGATTGTCCTTAAACTCGAAGCTATTCGACATCGAAATTTGGAAAAAAGATATTGGAAAAAACGAATTCTAATTTATTCAAGATATCACAATGAAACTTTGTTTAGGTAAAACATAGCCATTTTACATAATATATAAACTGTATACTATTAATTTATATGTACATTATCAACTATCCTAACTAAAAATATATTGTATACACTTTCGCGAGTGTCGTTTAAATTATACTTTAAGAGCTAGGTTTATAATTTTTTGTTCCAACTAGAACACATCGATTCTAACGTGCTATCTGAATGTTCTTATAGTAATTATATTAACGGCAATTGCATCAAAATATACTTATTTAATAATATATACAGTTTTGTGCTGGTCTGCTTAGAAATTTTAATATATATTTAACGTCACGTATTATCATTTAATTTTCATCCCATAAAATCATTTCGTCCGTAAAATATACAAAACGCTACACATTTTTCTTTTTTTGAAAAAACGGACACGTGTAAAATCACCTAAAGAACTAAAAGTACACATAATACTACTTATTCTCATAGCAGATGTTTTTACGCTCCATTGTATTCTAATCTTAGCAATTTAAAGAGTAGTTTGATTCGATTCATTTTCATTGCGATATTTCGTATAAGTGAAGATGAATATTAGACGAAGATAATGTGTTATTAAACCTGTTAGTAAATCACTGTCTCGATTATATTACATTTAATTATTAATGACTTACAATATTCGTTTTCTCCAGTGTAATCGCGTAGAATCGAAGATCAACCTTTGTCAGCTGTACAAAATTAACTTTTTCGTAATATACGCGTTACAAACGAAATACGCGATTAGTAAGGTAAAGAAGACTTCGTTCCATATACAATACATACGTTCCACACCGTTTGAAGCATTGTAAACGAGGCGAATGAGATACGTAAATAGAAGAATTCTATTCTCTACACACACTAGAGATTTGTTTAATAATTATTTTTACGATGCTAGCATATTGTACCAACGTATTCGTGCTCTAATAGTAAAGTGCTGTTCTCTTTATACCATATCACATCCATGTAATATGATTTCATTAATATTTCAAAGAAACAATTCGTTTAGACGTCATACACATCACGTTTAATTTCAATTCAATACGATCGACAGTGATTAATGCAAACAAACTCCCCTTAGATTCACGTTGTATATTGTCAGGTATAAAGTGTTTAACAGGTCTTACTTCTACGGCACACGATCGAAAGTGCGCAGAAAAACGCAGGATAGTCGGATCTACACAAGAGTAATAACACTTTAAAATACATTGAAGTAAGTAGTCATTAAGTAGCAAGTTCTTTCTTTCTTGATTAGTCCGATTGTAGAATTCAGCAAAAGAAAAAAAAAGAAAAGAACAAAATAATACGAAGCTTGGAACGTTTTTATGTTAAAATTTCTGGTAACTTAGGAGTACATACATAGATATTACATTAGAACGATAGTGACGACACGTTTGATGCATGAAAGCACTTTATGTGTACATTAACAAACATATAATCATACGACATCCAGTGAGCGTAAAAATGGCAGTCATTTCAAACTCACGCCTTACCGATGAATATTAAACGAGTAAACAATGAGAACGTAGAGTGCAATGTGTTAAATATTGGCTTGTACGCTGGCGAATTTGTACCAAGGAAATATGACTTTAAACGTAATCGCACAAGTGCTCGACATGTACGGAATTATATTACATGTAACAGCACAAATCAATATATTACACAAATGGGTTAATTAAGATAAACTAATTATCAGATCTGGCAAACTCTTTCATATTGGAATCGAACTGTTTCGTTATTATAATATGAATGGATGAGTTCATACGTATATTTACAGCACACAATGCTTTTGACCCTCGGAGGACCAGGCTGGGTCTGTTCAGACCCACGTTTTCAAGAGCTTTCGCAGGACACTTCAGCTCGTGAGTCTGAGCTCGACTGTCTTAGGCCGGCGATTGCTTACATTAGACCCTACGCATAAACAAATTATAATATATATGTTCTTTGTTGCTACAAGCAAAGAATCGCACATCTAACTGATAAAAAAAAAGAAATGAGACGCATGCGGGTCCGTTTTCGCCCATCACTGGGCCCCGCGAGATCGCCGAGCCGTTGGTCCTCCGAGGGTTGAACGACCAACATCCCTCGACGTTGTTTCGCACGTTTCAAAGCATTGTCGACGTTCGTGTCTTTTGTTACATACGACTTTACATATGTAGGTTTGCGGTTTGTATAAAAAGAAGTTTATTAGTTGAATAGATCAGTTTATTTGTTAGTCGTCCATCCGCGCCAAATGGAGGCTATGCTTGCCGCAGCACTTGTAACTAAACCACCGGCGACACTCTGATTCACTTGGACACTTGATGATTGTTGACTAACTGTCGCACCAGGAATGGGAATTACCATTTCGGGGCAAGCAAGATTTGGTACCTACAACAGAGTACTTCATGAAATATAACTTCGTCGCTGTTAAACTGTAGGTAAACCCAGCGAGTCGCAGACTGTCTCGCGCGTGGGCTCGAAGAGAGGAGGAAACAGTGGTACATAATAACATTCTTTGTTCAAATCACCCTGCAAGTCGTAATTTTTCAGAAAACTTGACGATTTTTTCTTTTATATTCTTCGCAATTGAATTCTCTATCGATCTGTCCGGCCGATATTTTGAATTTCGTTGCTGATTTTTTTATATTCAGCGAATTATATAGCGTTTTTAGAAAATCCGTATCTGTGGGCTCTTTTGGCCGCCGGTTCCAAATTTAAAGATTTTCGAAATTGAAGATGGTGAATCCAATATGTTGAAACAAAATTTCAGAAAATGGGCTTATTCGGAAGAAACATAGTGCGTCTAGAGAATTTAATTGCGAAGAATTTAAAAAGAATATCGTCAAGTTGCCTGAAAAACTACGGCTTGTAGGATGATTTGAACAAAAAATGTCATTATGTACCACTGTGCGTCGATAAAAAGACTTCGACTTGGCCCTCGGGCCCCCCTCACTCCCCGTTACTTTCGTGCAACAATGCCCTATCTAATGGTGCGTTCAGATTTGAGTGCATATCCGTGTTTACGCCGCGCGACCGACCTAGCTAGATCAAAGTTCACATGGTCCACGGCCTAACTATCTCTTGTGTGCACCGACCACGCGAGGGTGGATAGCAGCGATCAAACATGCTTACCCCGAGTCTCCACCCAGGCGCACACGAACAAAAACAGTGTTCGCGAACGTTTTCGTTTGTTCTAGTCTTGTCCACTCCGCCGCAAACATGAACAAAACTCAGAGTATGAATCGTATGTGAATGTTTTGTTCTGTTTGCGGCGGTGTGGACACGACAAGAACAGAGGAAAATGTTCGCGAATAATGGTTTTATTCGTGTTCGCCTTAGTGCAGAGCCGGGGTCAGGATTTCCCTCTCTCCGGGTATCACCCAAGCGGTCTACGACTCGCTCGATTTACCTATACATCATTTCTCAACGAGTAGAAAGATAACCCACAGCTTCCCATTCCGAATTAAAAGCATCTTCCTCGTCGTCAGAAGCGGAATCGTCGCTATTTTCTAAATCTGGAACTAATTGACTGTGCAGTTGTGTTATAATATTCGGATCAACTTTCATGGGGCCAATTCTACATTCGAACATAGAAACGATCGTGTTAATACTCGACATTCGTTACCATTAGGTAAATACAATCGATCCTCACCTCCCAAGATCGCTGATCTCAGTATTGAGCAAGTGCATCAGGTTTTGTAGAGTATGCATCGGATGTAATACCGCAATGTTGGTGTTCTGAGTGAAACATAAATGTAATACATTGCTATTGAGCCTTGCTACTTTTCTAGCGAACTTCTGATCCGACATCTCGTTTCCACAAAATTCTCTGAAAATTTGCATTCATCGTTACGATAATTAGGGTAATAGATCGCTTTTCGATAATAGCATTTTTCATTCTGTATCTAATTTATAGATAAATAAGGGCCCTAAATATTAAGAATCTTTAATACTTAATGCAAGCATATTGCGAAAATAAAAAATGAAATATTGTCACATACCCATAAGCAAGTTTATATGGTAGTCTTACATTAACATAATAGGCAATAATATTAACCAATTGTGTAGCATAAGTTAAAGCAGCACTGATATTGTATACTGGATTGTGCATCGCAGTTTCTTTATTTGCACCTGGCACTCCATCTTTATTTGCTGCCACTGAACAAATGAATTATTTACAATATCGTCCCTTAATATAATTTCAATCGATCGACGCAACATAACGCTTTTACATACCCCATAGAGAATAAGCACTATAATCTCCATTGCCCGGCAAAGTTGGCGCAACTATGCGATGCTGGACTTCTAAAGCATTCTCTGTGTCGTTAATCCACCTGCCCCTGACATACGATGTTCCAGATGCATCTGCCAGGGCGCAAGTTACGTCTGACCTAGTATCTTCCTCGCTGCTGCATAAACTAAAGAACAATCAACACTATTGGTCAACGATACCTTTAGCAGAGCATCGCTTCTTTAATCAAAACAAGTAGAAAAATATTTAACTTTCGGTCGTGTGTTCTTTATTAATACTTGTAATTTCTTTACGCACAAATTATCGCAGATAATTACCTTCTGTTAGGTTGAATTTTAGATAATGGAAAAATATATTGAATCAATTGTTTCGCAACAGTTCTGATAATTTTTTTCAACTGTTGCCTCTTTCTATCTACTGCCTCTTTTTGTTTCTCTTGTTTTGCTTTTAAACCAGCAACGTATCGATGTAATTTTTCTACTCGTTCTTCATGTCTAGGTAATCTAAGTGCTAACTGGGAGTTTACGTCTTTCAGAACATTCAAGCGTTGATTACCTATGCACCATTAAGACTATTTCAATATAAGACCGTCTTAAACATCGGGTAACTGTATTTAAAACGAAATATACCTCTGTTTATACTTTGCCTGGTTTCGTTCACTAACGATTGGAGGAGCCTAACTCTCTCCTTACAAGTATTTATATCACATATCTACAAACACCAATAATCATGAATACATAAACGCCGCGAAGAGCATTAGATTTAATATCATTCCTAACGCTAGCTGATCGTAAATGTATTTGATTACTGTAAAATACCAATTTATCCCGCTGCTTATGTTTCTCGAGAGCCTTTACGCATTTCTCTTCCAACTGGGCTCTCGCGGCCTTCAACCGTAGAAGTCGCAATTGTTTATCTGCAAATCTGACCCAAAATAAATTGTCAATAAAATACTCATAATTTCATCGATAATGTTATTCGAGCGTTTGAAAATTACAACAGTGGATATTCGGAATAAAACATTTTTTATGTGCGTCCGAATAGAAAATGGAGATCCATTTGCGCGTGGCGCGTGAGTGAAAATTATTCGAGGGACGCGCGGAGCGGAAGAGAAGTTTAATAGGGGAAAATAAACGAAACACTGGTCGCGTAAATAGCGAGGGTATATTTACCGTTCGGAATAAACAGAAGTTGAATGGATAAAATCACCATTTTGGATACACTGTCGACAGTAAAAAATTCGACGGCTATTATGGCACAGCGGACACTTCAATAAATTCACGCTCAAACGGCTCGAAACGTCTTCCAGCTCTGAGGATAGCTGAAAATCTGCAGGTGCTGTACAGGATCCATCAGAACTGCTTGTCGCCATAACCAAGAACAAGAACAATGGGCGCTCTCGTCTGTCTGTTGTCACTCATCAGCTGATCTGATATTTACTTGCAATCTCCCGCCACCCCGTACGCGATACCCTTTTTATCGCGTACCTTCACTCTCATATTTATTTGTCCCGCCAACGAACGATCCGATACCAGACGAAATTCCCATCTAATTCGACGAGTAATCGTTGAATTATGGAGAAAACAAACTTAAATCTCAGTTTATGTATCTCATAGCTGCGCCGTGGCAGCAATCCTTTCGGAAAAATCCCCGTTGCGCTACGAGATAAGAGGAGAAAAGCAAAAATAACGCGCGTATGTGAATCTGAAAAATAGTTCGTAAACGCAAGTGGAATAAAGGGGCGGGCAGATATTAGACTGCACATTATTTGAGTCTCGATAACTTGAGAATTTTTACGATACTATAAACTGCGCAATTCACGAGCGATCTGTCAATTTATTCAGAACGCGCGTGTTCTATTAATTCTTTTTCCTCGTAATTATTCTTAATTGCGTTCCCCTCGTGATTTATGCGTTTGTTATTATACGCATACGCGTGTGACGCATCGTATATTCCGCGTCTTTTATGCAACCCGTCGTGCAGACACTTTTTAGCGCGAAACACCGTGAGAATAGAAGATATTCTATTCTACCGTTCGTTTACCACTGATTTTCTAAATTTAGGAGAATATGTATTTTCAAATGACCTATCAGCGAATATGTCAAATACTTGAAAGGGAGGTCGATTCGAATGCATTTTAAACGTCGAGGATATTATTTCTTTGGTATCGTTTAGGCACTTTTTAAAACGCATTTACGAATTTCATCCGTACTTTATTATACAACTTTGTAGGTTAAATCCAGAACGTACCGTAATGTTTATCAATAAGGCTCGCATAGTCGATTAAAGACGAATTTTTAATTTTCATTTTTTAGGCTTATATCTAGTATTTCTGTGTATTAAAATAAGCACAGGAAATAAACAGCATGACGTCGATTATAAAACTTCACGCTGTTTCGGGGGCTATGGACGAGTCGCCTCCTTGCTACATATTGCAAGTTGATGAATTAAGAATACTACTTGACTGTGGATGGGACGAGAATTTTGATCAAGAATTCATAAAAGAACTAAAGCGGTATATAAATTGTTAATCGCATCTTCGCTATGAAATGGTAAAATAACGGAACTTCCTCTTTTACCTTTAGACACGTTCATCAAATAGACGCGGTTTTGCTATCGTATCCAGATCCATTGCATCTGGGCGCTTTACCGTACTTAGTTGGGAAATGTGGCTTAAATTGTCCCATATATGCTACGATTCCTGTATATAAAATGGGGCAGATGTTTATGTACGATATGTATCAGGTATCCTCGACGAAGATAGAAATTATTCCTGTAAGCTTAACTCTATCATAAGAAATAATTAATTCGTGTTTACAGTCTCGTCATAATATGGAAGACTTCGATCTCTTTACTCTCGACGACGTGGACGCGGCGTTCGACAAAATTGTTCAACTGAAGTATAATCAAAGTATATCGATGAAAGGGAAAGGATACGGAGTCACTTTGACGCCGCTACCAGCGGGTCATATGATCGGAGGGACAATTTGGAAAATTGTCAAAGTCGGCGAAGAGGATATAATATATGCGGTCGATTTTAATCATAAGAAAGAGAGACACCTGAACGGTTGTGAATTAGAACGATTGCAAAGACCGTCTTTATTAATAACGGATGCTTTCAATGCGACTTATCAACAAGCTAGACGCAGAACGAGAGACGAGAAGCTGATGAGTATGGAAATAAGACTTATTTTGTTTCGATAGATTTTTAAGTCAGTATTCTGTAGTATTCTGTATATTTTCCAGCCAATATCTTGCAAACGCTGCGCGGCGGTGGTAATGTCTTGGTTAGCGTAGACACTGCTGGTCGTGTATTAGAATTGGCTCATATGTTGGATCAACTTTGGCGCAATAAAGAGTCCGGTTTGCTAGCATATTCGCTGGCACTTTTGAATAACGTCAGTTACAACGTTGTGGAATTTGCTAAATCACAAATCGAGTGGATGAGCGATAAATTAATGAGGAGCTTCGAGGGAGCCAGGAATAATCCCTTCCAATTTAAACATTTACAACTTTGTCATAGCATGGCAGAACTAAATCAGGTCCCTAGTCCGAAGGTGAGGATCGTAGCAACGTTGCCAATTTATAAATACAATAAGTAAATTGACACGTATGAATCGCTTAGGTTGTACTCGCAAGTACTCCAGACATGGAGTGTGGATTTTCGAGAGAATTGTTTCTGCAGTGGTCTGGCAATTCTCAAAACAGTATTATATTAACTAGTAGAACTTCACCGGGAACGCTCGCAAGGGATTTAATAGAGAAAGGAGGCAACAGGAATATAACATTGGAAGTAAGAAGGAGAATTAAACTTGAGGGACTCGAACTAGAAGAGCACCAGAGGAAAGAGAAATTAAAACAAGAACAGTTGAAGCAGGAACAAATGTAAGTATAATTATGTTTAGAAGGCTGTATTATCAAGATAACACTGTCCGTTTACCAGGGAAACTGCTGACGTGAGTTCTGAATCAGAAGATGAAATAGAAGTTGGTACTGGAAGAGGGAAACATGATTTGCTAGTGAAACAAGAAAGTAAACCGGGCTTCTTCAAGCAAAGTAAAAAGCAACATCCCATGTTTCCATTCGTAGAGGAGAAAATTAAACTAGACGAATATGGAGAAATTATAAGGTAACGTCTTCGTCGCGTTGGTGTGCGACGATTTTTTAAAATGCTTATATACAATTTGATTTATCGCAGACCCGAAGATTACAAAATAGCAGAAGCTATGCCAGAAATAGACGATAACAAAGAGAATCTAGATACGAAACAAGAAGACGCTGGGCATCATCCAGAGGTACCTACTGACATTCCCACTAAATGCATTCAAGTTACGCGTACAATGACGGTCAACGCATCTGTCACATACATAGACTTCGAAGGCAGATCGGACGGAGAGTCGTTGCAAAAGATTTTAGCACAGTTAAGACCTCGAAGAGTGGTATTAGTCAGAGGTTCACAAAAGGACACGGAAATCCTTGCGCAACAGGCGCAAGGTGCAGGCGCGCGAGTATTTGTTCCCGAGAGAGGTGAAACCCTCGATGCTACGACAGAGACGCATATATATCAGGTAATGCGTGTGATCGAGGTTTTCGTACGACTTCCATGCAAGCAGGAATTAAAATTCTATGTTCAATTATGTTTAGGTCCGTTTGACCGATGCCCTTGTTAGCGGGTTGAACTTCTCGAAGGGGAAAGGTGATTCGGAAGTAGCATGGGTCGATGCAATGATAATTGCACGTGATCAAGTGTGTCGAGATGCTGTTGCTGATAATCAAGCCGACGATGTGATAGATCAAAGCGACAAAATACTTACTTTGGAACCATTACCATTAAATGAGGTGCATACTTGTATGATACATTGATTCTGAGATTCGAAATATAAACGCATCTATTAATATAATATTTTGTAGGTCCCTGGGCATCAAACGACATTTGTAAACGAGTTAAAACTGTCCGACTTCAAGCAGATCTTGAATAAAAGTAATATTTCCTCTGAATTTAGCGGGGGAGTTCTGTGGTGTTGTAACAACACTATTGCCGTTAGAAGGGTTTGTACTTCATATTTTGCGAATGTACGACGAAAATATTCGGACACTTTTTGAAATTGCATAACTTTTTTCAAATTAATCCAGAGGACTTAGGTTTTCTTGAGAAGCTAGAAGGATTAGTTTGGTAAGTGACGTGATTCGTCGTTTTGAACAAAAATTGGAATTGTTCGGAAAAGCGAATAAAATAGTAAAGGTCGTTTTTTAAATTTTCATTTCAGGCTCAAAAAAAATTTAAAAAACGACCTTTAATATTTTTTTTTGCTATTCCGATCAAGTACAATTTTTTTCGAAACGACATAACACGTCACTTAGCAAACTAATCCGTTTAGTTTCTCAAAAAAAAAATCGAGTCGTATCAACTTTAAGAAACTTATGCGATTTTAAAAAGTGTCCGAATATTTTCGTTACTCAGATTTATGCCATAAGAATCGTACGGAATGTAATTTAATTTAATTTAATACGATCATTTCTTCCAGCACGAGGCCGGGAAAGTAATATTAGAAGGCTGTATTTCTGAGGAATATTATAAAGTACGTGAATTATTATACGAACAATATGCAATTGTATAAATTATCTTTACATTAATAATTAGAAATTTTGTACATCAACGTGCTTCTTTTAATTACTCCCATGAATCTCGCAAATAATCTTTCCCAAATAACTTTGATAGTTATGCATTACTATTTACTTGCTCATGCATACGAATCATATCTTAAGTAATCTTAACTTCATAAATTGCCGCGAAGATACGTTAACCTAACTTTTCTGTTAGGTTATCAAACGATAACGTTAATTTTCAATAAAGGCTTATAACGTCTAATCAGCAATTGTTAAAGTTGCTTTTACCCCTCAGACGTAACATAATAAGCAATGACTTAATCAACGAAATAGATAGCGTTTTATATATCAAAGATTACCCGAAATTAGGAGTGGTGAAATTTAACAGTGCTGTATTACAATACACATCTGAAAGGCATAACAATCATTGTATGCGTTATTTCCCAGGTACATGTAATTAAGTGACTCTATAAAGTTATTCCTATATATTAAATCACTATTTCAACTATCATTAATGCAAATGTAGTATTTAATTCCTCCAATGCTTTCGTTTCAGAATTCTTCGCTTCAGAATTCTGTTTCTTTTATAATATTAAAAGTACTTTAAGACATGAATCGATACACGAAGAATTAGTATCACCTATAGTTGATCGCAGTAAACTTTAAAGCATGCGAAAATATTATCAAGCCGCGCTCGCAGTAACTGCTATAGTGAGCCTGGTATCTTTATTAGTTTACAGACATGAGTACAATAAGTTAAGATACGTACTAGAAGTTTTCAATTACTTCGGTAAGCCGAACCAAAAGAATATCGAAACGAATTGTACAAATAATGTACCAATGTTCACGAAATTTAATGCAAAATTCGAGGAGCCTTTCTCCTCGTGGCAAAGATTAGATAATGACTTGTATGTGTACTCTGCGTATAATATATACGAGAATGAAGTACAAGTAATAGGTTTCGGTTCTCGAAACAGCATTAAGGATATGCAATGTGTGATATTCTTTGAAAATGAAATGAAACCTACTTTAGGAACTTTTAGATATGCCTCGATTGATAGTAATACAAATATTACGCATGCCGATAAAAGATCAAATTATAGTGGATATCGTTTCTACTGTGCGTACACTATAGATAAAGTGCCGGTAGGAATAACATTCCTGACGAAGTCTAATACAAATCTCAATGATACACCTATATTGTCGATTAGAAGTGCACTGCGTAAATTCAATCAAACTAATGTCGCGGTATGCGTTACACCACCGCTAATAAAGCCGATGCATGTATCGGAGATGGTTGCTTTTATAAATTTCCATGATATAATTGGAATGGACAATTTTGTAGTGTACGATTTTGGTATTCCAAATGAATTTAGTAGTACTCTAAAGGAATTGTCCAAAACTCAAAATCCATATTGGAAGTTCACGTATACAACGGTCCCGTGGAACTTTCCGTTTCTTGGAATCCATCCTGACGTAGCGAAGGATCTTATACAGGCAGACTGCTTGTATCGAACGTATAATAAAGTCAGATACATCGTTGCTTTATCTTGGGAAGAGTATGTAGTTTTAAGGTATCATCATTCTCTCGTTGATTTAATGGGAGACTTTAAACGATCTAAATTGAAAGCTGATCGTTACAAGTTGAAAACATTGACCTTTTGCACACAGCAAACGGACAGTGCAGTTGTTAAAAATTTACCGTTTACGATATTTAAGAAAACACAGTTTGATCCCAGTATTGTTGACAATCGTCCTATTTATGTGTACAGTAGTCACGATACATTAAAGAAAGATAACATTTATACTCGAAACATTGGGAAAGATCTGGTTACAGTAAATCGTTATAAATATTGTTTTGAGAAACCAAATTCGGAAACAGGCACTGAAGACACCTCGATCTTGAGGTTCACGGAAGATATAAAAAATTCGCCGATGTTTAGAAAATTTATAACAGAAAACAAGACTTCAGTGAAGAAACGATAGTAAGCGATGCCCTTTCTACTTGCAATTTAAAATTAATACCTGGGTTCAAAATAATTGTAATGTAATTTTAGTCCAAAAGTCTGATCTATTTCTAAGTGTCACAGAAATATGAAAATGTATACGAGTAAGTAAAGAATGTAAAAAAACTGTGTCGCAATGCAGTATACTTTTATACTTAGAATATCATAATTTGTATCTAAATATACGTCTTCCTTGATGCCTAATATTATCTTTGATACGAAACTCCTGTCCTATACTACTGTTTTCCTATTTGAAAATTTCTATTGCAAAGTAATCGTAGCTTGTTGGCCTCGTTTCTAAAATAGAACTTAACGCTAAAAATGGGTGATTACATACACGTGAAAACCAAAGAATCGAATTCATGAATTTTTATTCTACATTTTACAAAAGTTTCGTAATTTTATTATAAGGTATTAATTAAATGTTTAATATCGAATTTCAGTTGAGTTTGCTTCCTCGTTATCTTAGAAAAATCAATGTCGCATATCAAAAATTAAATTCACAATAAAGAGCTGATCATGATAAAGCTGAGTTTCATTTAGCCACTAAAACTATATTGAAATATTGCTTCCAAGTATCTCAATATATATTTAAGAATCATCTAATAGATACATTACTTAAACTTTCATAACTAAGAATCTAGAGAAAAAGAAACATTTATTTCAGTCGTTGAATTATCGCTGTATTTTGTAAACCAGCTTCTTCGATAGTTTTATCTTCCATTAGCTCCTTGGTAGGATACATTGTTAGTAAACTGAATTCTCTCATGGCATATTGAGGTCTCATACTAAGATAGAATTAAGAAATCATATGTATGCATTAAGAGAAATGAATGTAACGACGTTTCAATGTTAGTAACATCGAATTGAAAAGGATACGCTATTATATATTGCCTCAGGTCGTTGACTGTATGCGTTAAATTAAATTGAACTTTTACACTAGTGCCGTCGGCAAGACGAATTTGTATTGTTGTGACAGGTTTCGATTCGTCCAAGCTTAATTGCTTCTTGGCCTGCAACTCATTTGCCGTTTGATCTGCAAGATCTGTTGGTATTGTCATACCAACAGTAGCTGGGGAGGGGCTGTACGCAAACATCGATAAAGATATACGCAAAAAACACATTTAAAAAGTAGTTTTCGTGAGAGGAGTATCGCATACCTTCCTAACATGTGTCCTTTTCCAGTGAAAGCTTTCACTTTCACTTTCGAAGGGACATAAGTTTCATGACGATGGTCCTCCATGTCTAGCCACGCTTCGGTGCTTTGAATCTCTTGACGTATCTCTGCAGGTATTTCACCTCGCTTAATAGTATCAAGAAATTCTCTATTCTCTGGGTCAGTGTAGAGTCGGACCTCGGAATCATTTATTGTAAATCCCTCCTTCCACAGCTTCAAGGTAATAAGCCCAGAACTAGGTTGCTGATGGTCAGAGGAGGTAGCGTTAACAACTGTGGGACATTAAATGTTTACTATAACATACCATGTTCCACTAAAAAGCACATTACAGGGGTAGGTTACCCTCTCAAATGCAAATTGTAAAGTGATAAATAATAGTAGAGAGAACGCTTTTTCCTAGTTTGAATCGTTATTCTATGAGCTTTAACACAAAAAAATAAAAGTCTAAATATCTCTATGTGCGTAAAAGTTGTGAGTAAAAACGTAAAGGTGTGCACAATGCACCGTTTAATGGTGAACATAAAATTTCGAAAACTGCTCCAACGATTTGGATGAGAATTTAATGAGAGATGCAGAAAACCATTCCCTACAATGTGTCAGGAGCAGATTTCCAAGATAAATTCTTAAAAAAAAAAAGATAAAAAATATGTTTCATACAAGAAATCGATAAAATCATATTTTTCAACATAAAAATTGTATTATTTTTTTCGAAAATCTGCTCGCGATACATTGTAGGGAATGATTTTCTATATCTCTCATTAAGTTTTCATCCAAAATGTTGAAGCGGTTTTTGAGATTTTATGTTTACCATCAAACAGTGCACTGCATACACGCCTTTACATTTTTACTCACAACTTTTATGTACATAGAGATATTTAGACTTTTCTTTTTTTGTGTTAAAGCTCATAGAATAACAATTAAAACTAGAAGAAAACATTCTCTCTACTGTTATTTATCACTTTACAATTTGCGTTTGAAAAAAGGCTTGTTTTAGGGCTATCGAGGGTAACCTACCCCCTTAAAAGTTAACAGAGTTCGTAGTATACCTTCGGTATCAGAATTAGTTTGACCCAGTTTGTAGCCAGTGCCGCTAAAGGTATTTGGTCTTTGCTGGCTACTTGGCTTTGGTTTTACATCAACCGATTGCGCTTGGCATGATTTAAACATATCGCTGACAATGTCCTTTTTCTTTCCAGGTCCTAAAACTTGTTGCCCGCTACGTTCGGAACCACCGGCGTAAAATGCTTGCCCTTCTTCTTCCTCGGGGCTACACTCTTTGTTCTTGAAATCGGTAAGCGTTGCAAATGCAGATTTTGATTTCGGTTTCCCTTTCGACGTTTTCCCTTCCATTTCAGGTTTATCGGTTTCCTCTGTTCTCTCCGCGATATCTCTGTAATCGTCATCCGACGTTGTATCTTCAACCGCCTCGCTAATTACTGCAGCGGGATCATCGTTTTCATAAAAACTAGCAAGAGCGACCTGGAAGCACGTGAAGTAAATTAAACGTAAAAAGAAGTGCGTTTTAAAATTATTACGTTTAATTGAAATGTCATTCGTTTCAATGAAGACTGGAATAATGAAACCCCCTAATTGACTTCGAAACGTTTCCAAAGCGCGCGAGTGTGTCGCGAAATTGTTAAAATTCGTTGTATTTAAGGTTATAAAACCGATATTCGAAATTGTATGTACCGAAGTGTTGCTGTAAAATTGACGACTCGTAAATTAGAACCTTTTGTACTAAGGTCTACGGAATGTTAAATAAATATGCTGTCTCACCTCGAGCTGCCAAGCAGATGACTCAAGGTAAAACCGTGCTCGTTCAGGTTCAACATCAGTTACATCTGTGAATTGCGAAACCAACTCTTCGTGGTTCGCCATTGAGAACGAATGTTAAGTCTCTCGCAATATATTGTTAATTGTACCTGATTCTAATAGCTTTGAAAATTCCTCCTGCAGATAATTTTCTTTGTCCAGCGACTGAACGGTACGTCAATTTCTTCAATTTAAGTACCTGTCATCCCCAGTCATCCCTTCCATTTATGTGGAACTGAACCGGATATATATATGGCGAACAAATCCGCGAAATATTTGAAACATGCAGCTCACACCGACACAAGCTGTTCAACTTTTTAATTATTCCGTGCAATTGTATACAGTAAGTATGATTTTTAATATATATTACATTACTTAGTTTACTTCATTTACGGTATTTTGCACATGTTATGTACAGTGTTAAAGAAAATTGTGTATATAAACGTGTAAATTACACATTTCTAATATTACACGGTGTAATATTAGAAATGCTCGTTTCTTTAAATATTGCGATGTTTTTCAACATTTTTCAAATTACGAAATGTGACTGTATAAAGCTGTACCACATTTTATCCAGTGAGACGGATGCATATCCGTTTTCAAAGGTACACTAATGATATAATTCTTTGTTGCAAATTCATAAATTTTATTGCTGCGTTGCACAGCGGTTCCATAAACAGGGCATTCAAAATCTTCTAGGATATCCTTTCTGTTGTATAAGTATTTCAAACGTACAGGTGGTAAGTTCTGCCAGAATATGTTGGTGAGACTTTCCGCTAACATATTTCTTTCAACGTCCCATCGAGCACCAACTAGGTGTAACCCGTGAATGTAATATTCATCAACATTCTCAGTATCGATTTCTTCTTCGGCTTTTACAACTTCGAAGTCGAGTATAATGTCTTCGATAGGTACATTGTATTTTTTGGAAAATGTTAGTGAAATTGCAGAAAAAAGCATTTTACCAAAATATAACACATCGAGCGAAATAGTTTTGGGATGTCCCTGTATCATCCATGTTTTAATAAAATTGATACGCTTTACTAAATTATCCACGTAACATGCTAAAGTTCCAGGTGTAATATCGTTCTGTATGCTTCTCCAAATCTGTGGGATTTTATTGTTGTACATTTCTTCTATTAGCTCATTTAAGGAGTCATTGAATGGAAGATAACCATTGAACGCTAGTTTCAAGTTATTTAAAGTTTCAATTATGATCTTTAAAATGTGCTTCAGTAGTTTTGTTTCGCACAGGAGAACTCTTTCTAAGGGTTCCTTAAGCAAGGGGGTATACTTCTCCTGTAACTCGTCGATCTCAGTTACACCACATAATTTGTTATTAATATCATCGATTAAGCTTAATACTCGATCGTGAGATGATTGATTATTGGGCACAAAACCAATAGAACTCACGCAAGAGAGGGACGATAAGAATTCTTTGGCTATAATTGTGTTTCGAGTAATAACACCATTTTTGTTACATCTGTAAACTTGGGATGATAGATCTAAAGGCATAGCTTCGATGTGCTTAATCACATGAGAATATTCGCACCTTTCAGGTATCAATTCTTGTATACCATTTGGAAATGTGTATTGATGATCATTAATTAGGTTTAAATTACAATAATCGCTTAGAGCATGTTTTAAATATCTATTATCAAAGTCATCTACAATTTGCCCTCCATAATTGCATTCTCCAATGAAGTACAAAAGAGTATCAAGAGGTACATGATCTGTACTGTTTATTAAGTTCTGCATTTGTTCGATGGATATGCAGAGATCAGAATGATCGAAATCATACGGTACATTCCATCCCTGCGGTCCAAAGTTTTTTCTTTCTCTTATAACTGCGTGGAAAAGACACAGGCCAAAGAGAAGTTTCGTAAAGGCTTTGTCTTTTCCAGGACAGCCTTCGAAAAACTCTTTGTTCGCTATAGGTTCGGAACGATAGATGTTCAATAAGGTTTCCTTGATATTTAAAGGATAATCGTGTGTCATTTTTATACTGTTTTGCAAAATACTAATCGGGAACTCTTTAGTAGGATAACTGGATAGCCACAATCGAAAATTTAATGACACGTTGGACAGATCGCACTTCTCGCAGATTCTCTCGAGCTGAATCATCCAATGAGTTACAAGGTGGCAATTCTGCAGAAGCACCCAGTTTCCGTTTCTTTGAGCCTCTTGTACGAGAAGCTCAGCTTTTGCTTCCTGACTTTCGCCCATAGATAGAGAAATGAACTTTGACGAGTGACCCTTCGTCTTTGCGTATGTAGAAATGAGAGATAAAACTGACGAACAGCTTGGTAAAATAAATAGAAGGGGTGTTAAACAACTAGATTCTGTATATGATTGAGATACTTTAAGTTGTGGGGAGAAACTATGCATATTTCCCAAATTATCTTCTATCATTCGCATAATTTCTACTATAATTTTATCAGGCCGCAGAGTTTTTGTGAGAATAAGTTTCTGGAATACAGATAATTTATCGAACCAAGATTCTGGTAATAAATCGTTTCGAAGGTACTCTGAATTATAATATTGCTTCCAAGCTTGATTGTTGCGGCTAAAATTATCCGCAAGATCATGAAAAGCAGGCAATGCTTTACTAAGGCTACATATATTTTCCCAAATATCAGATGGTAGCCAATCAAGAATATTATTAAGAGTAGAATTAATGTGATTCAAGTTCGGGGATATAAAATATTTAATTTCTTCTTCTGTGGTTTGTCGATCATCTAGCAAGATCTTAGAACATAATAAGAAAGAGTATAATATTTTATGCCTTTCTGATAAGGATCTACAAATGCTCACATGAAGGCTTTGAGTAAACGAAGACTTCAGAAATCCTAATCGTCTTTCGAGGATGGTACTCCTATTTGAAGTTTCGATCGATCTAATGTACAGTTGCATGAACCATGCGAAAGAGAAACAATACATATGATTCAAGTATGACAGAGCATCAAGCGTATTGAATAAATCTACGCAATATTTAACAAATTGTTTATAAGCATCTCGAAATTTACTGATCTCCAGGGACAATATTTTTGCTATTTCTTGTTTCTTAGTGACGTTCAAAGAAAGATTCTTTGAAGAATCTAAAATTTGTATTGCGTTCTCATCTTCCAGGATGTTTATACTTGTTGAAGATAGGGTACATAAAATGTTATTTTCCTGTTGTTTTAATATTTTCTTATTATTAGTATCTTCTATAAGCAAAACGTTGAATTTTTCTTGAAGTTCTGGTTTCTCCTTGGAGACAACAAGATCGAGAAGTCTATCTTGAAGGGCTTCGTTTGGAATAGAAAAGTCAATTATCGTGACTTTATTAAATGTTGTGCATGAATATTGAGGATTAGATAATCTTGTTGTAATGTATAGTCGAAAATCAGGTGAATATTTTATAATATTGTAACCAGTATCCAAATAAGAAATTCCTTCATCCTTATAAATTCTTTTCAAAAGAAAAGGATCCAATAATATTTCTAGTTCATCGCCCACGTTTTCGATTAATACTGGATTACCATTTTCAATATTACGTTCAATCGCTGATACATAATCAGAATCATTGAGTCTAATAACTTTAAGATCATTCTTCTTTTCAATTATTTTAATCCACTGATTCGCCTGATTATGCGAATCAATAAATAAGCACCACAGTTGAGAATTCTTCATAATAATAACATTTTCAACTGAGAAATCATTTCTAGGCAATCCACAAGAATACCAATGATTTATTTCATTTTCTTCCCCAAGTACGTCTTTTATATTGTAGTCTGTAGTAAATGACAATTTTAAGTCTCTCATGTATCGTTTCCAATTATCTAAAAGTTTATAACGAAACGTAGCATTATATGATGCCATGTAGCTTATTATTCCGCATGATATTATCATATCCCCAACAAGATTGTTATAATTTTTTTCAAGATTTTCAGCACATTGCATCCAGCGTTTTTTTTCGCTCCCTAAACTTGCAATTAAATTCTCTGCTTTATTAAGCTTGTTACTACAATTATCTACTTCTTTTTCCAGTTTCAGTTTCTGCTGTAATGTCTCTTGAAGACTGCTATTCAGTGCCGCAAGTTTCGCATTTAATGCAGAGAGCGTTTTGCGTTTCTCGCTTAAGAAAGCTTCAGCTTCGTTGCACTCTCTTTGCGCGATTAATAATTTTCCTTTTTTGGGTGCAACTGCCTTTGCAACTTCGTCATAAGATACCATCGCGCGTACCCATTTGCAAAGTCCTTCAGCGGCGCTTGATGCTTTGGCAACGATATGGGGTTTAAAGTTCTTGTCCGCTATGTATGTGTTCTTGATAATTTGCATGATATTAGGTGGGATATTATCTTTATCGTAGTCTTTCAAATTCTGTAGGAAGTTCATGTCACCTAAAATCCGTTTGCTCGGACTCCAGTAGTCTGTGTATTTTTTACCAGTGACTGGATCGATGGATCTGTCTGGAGGTACATCCAGCATAACACAAACTGCGGCCATTACCAGCTTAACAGTATCGGGAGGATTTTTCATAGCTTTCACAAGTGTGATGTCTGTAGGCTTTAATGTATTTAACGCGCCAACTGCATCTTCGAGAATTGGAATTGCTACAGCGAGATCAGCTTCGCATTCCATCTTTAATCTTCCAGCAATTTCTGCTTTCTTATTGGCTATCTCTTCTTCTTTCTGCACAAGAACAGTTGCTCGTTCTACGGTGATATTTTCATTTTCCACTTCCTTCATAGTAATGATAGTTTGTTGGGCGGACAATTCTAATTGCGGTTTCAGCATTGTTAACGTGGCCTTCATCTTCTCAACTTGTTGCGCCGCTGACTTTAGCTTCCCCAAACCTGCTAAATATCTATTTCTTCTTGTTACGAGGTCTTTCTGTTGTTTTGGTAAAAGATAAGTATATAATCGTAGCATGTGCAGGAATGCAGATAACGTGATATAAATTGTTCTGCTAGTCTCCTTATAATATTCACCACTTATCTCTTGTGCATTGTTATATAATTTTATACAAGCTTTTATAGTATCTATTTTTGTATTTTCATCAACATTAATATCTTCGATGTACTTTGAGCCTATTTGCGTAAGTGCGTCTGTTGGCCAGGTTTCGTACCAATTTATTGTACAGTACTTCGCTAATTCTGGGTATGTATGTAAATACGATCTAAGTGCTTTATTTGTCGAATTAAAACATATAACGATATGCAGCTTATTTCTGCATTGTTCCAAAAAGTAGTTCATTACGGAACGCATACTTATTTCTACATTTCTATTGCCACCTTGGGCACGCAGGCGTACCGTTTGAATGATATCGTGCCTCTCGTTAATAGAAAATAAATCCGATACTTCACCACTGGCTAATAAGCTACTAACATCACGAAGGAAATTATCTGTCATTTGTTTATCTTTTACAAAGAGTATATGACTTTTTCCTAATCCGCCACACTTTCGTAGAATTGTTTTTAAATCATTTCTCCATATATTCAAGTCGCAGTAAGAATATACAGATGATTCGAATAATTCTTGTTGTTGTATATAAGCAGCAAGGCTTATTACAGATTTTCTACCAGATCCTATGCTAGAAACCATCAATAAATTACCTCCCGGCGTGGCTAAAATCCTTGAAACTTTAATCAAACATTCTAGTACATATTGTGATACAACTATATCGATTTGTTTCTTAAAATCATCGTTGTACTCCTTTAAATACAAACAAATTTTACTCCTCAGTTTCTCCATAGAATTTATTTCTTCGTATCTTTTATTCCCATTTTTATTCGAATCCATGAAGTTGCTGAACATTAAGTCGTTGAAACTACTCCTTGTTATTTGATTCTTATCAAATTTTGGTAAGTAATCAAAAGCCGTTTCAAATGAATCTTTAAAGCGATGTTTGGTAGTCTCTCTAATTTGAGAAAAAAGCCAGTCTTTGTCATCGTTATCTAATATTCGATCACCAAAAACACGCCACACTTCATGCGCCCAAAGGCGAATGAAAGTAACTTTAGTTTCTAGCGATTCTTTTTGAAGAAGACTACACCCATTGATCACTTTGCTTATATCTCTTATACTGAATTGGTACTGAAATTTGGCAGGTATCGGTAGCAGTGTTTTCAATAGAGAATTGTAAATATCAATCGTGGCATTAGTTATACTGGTAACGCTATTTAAAACATCTGCGGCAAAGGAATTCCTTTTTAAATTGGACAGAAGTACATTTGAAAATATTCTGAACAATGTATCCACCGGGGGGGTGTCCATGGTATATATACTGAAATATCTTAAAAATCTAGGGCACATCTTAGTTTTTGCATTTACTATCATTGCAAGCGAGAACATGATGTCGTGAATAAAAATTCGTTCGGGTTCAGTAGTATCGTAGAGGTAACCGTGACTATGATATTGTCGAAGGAGTTCTAAAATACCATTTACTTCTGATTTGTACTCATTCGTTTCTATATTAAGATCATCTATGAAACAAATGCCAAATTGGTTTTTTGGTGGACCATAATGTCTCCTTCTTAGTTTATTCAATTTCGAAAGCAATAACTCCTGCGTTTTCATAACAGTACTTAAGAAAGTGAAACTAAATAAGTTGATTAAATACTTTTCTTCCAGTAATGTATTCCTCAGGAAATTTTTTATCAAATAAGTTTTTCCAATAGACACATCTCCGCAGAGAAGGAAAGGCTTTTTGTATTTAACGTGTTTTAAAAGCACGTGGTTATATTTCATGGTATTAATTGTCGGCACAAAAGTTTCATTGCAATCAGGCATTTCTAGCACTTTCTCACTTTTCAACAAATCACCCCAATACTTCCAATTCCCAGTACCTTTGAAGATGTAAAAATTATCTTGTATTAGACCTTCGTTAGGTAGCGTAACGTCCAAATTCTGTACTATTTCTGGTTTTGGAAGCTCTTTATTTGTACCGCTCCAAAGCGATGTGCAAAAAGAATTAAATTTAACATGAGAGTCCATGTCCAGATTTGCTCCCAATCCCCATATAATAGACGATATAAGTGCAGCTTGTATCCATATCATAAAGTTGTTTGTTTTTCTCGCTTCGTTAGAATTCTCTGCTTCAGCATCCTTTAAATATATTTCCAGCAACTGTACTGTTGACATGATGCAATGCAATTGTCCGACAACTAAAGTCAAAGTGCAATGCTTTCGAACGAACTCTAGGGAAGGGTTTATCGCCCAATTCAGTAACGAATACACCACCTCTTCGTATCCATTATAGATGTCGGATTTAGAAATGTGTGTTTTAACATATGGCCTCCAATCAATGGAATTTGATTCGATGTAAATCATGCCACATCTTGATAGAATACCAGGGGAAGCCTCTACCATGTTCATCGTTTCAAAAATAATAGACACCGAATCCATGACAGTAATTTTCTCACCCGATGCTAAATGTAGCGCCCTGTTCGTATCAAGAACTGTGTATAAACTTTCAATCCATACGTCAGTCAAAGATCCATCAAATGCTATCCATTTTCTGCCGAAAGAATCATTCTCTAAGAATGAACGAAATACTTTGGAACATATTCCATCCTTCCAAATTCTTGATTCATCGGCAAAATGACCAAAAAGTTGATTAGTGTTAGCTGCTCCTGGTACTACGGTCTCCAGTTTTACATTAACGCCAAATTCAACGCCTTGCTTATGTAAAGCTGCTAAAACATCTACAAGGACGTAGAGAATTTCTGTTTTCCCCACAAATGGATCGCCAAAGAGGATTAAAGCTTGATGGACATACATTAATTCGAATACTTGTATGATTTTAAGTTTAAACGCATCGTGAACATGCAACGATCTGGATTCACATACTGTGTCAACGGTTTGGGAAAATATTGTATAATTTGGAGGTAACAGAGTAGTACCAGGAAACATATTGTGCACTATATTTTTGAAAATAAGTATATCTGTATTACAAAGTTTAGGAAGATTGATGTCGATTAATGAACGTAAAAGTAACATAGATTCATTTTCATCTGGGAAACTCCTCTTTAAATAAGATATAGTTCTAACGATTGTTTTTGCGTAACATATATTAAAAATGTTACATGATTTACACAACAACTGATGTGATAGTATCTTGTAAAGTGTATTTAATTTCGAAGCTAAAAGTTTGGAATCAGATAGACCAGCGGCAAAAAGTCCAATTTCTACAATTCTGTTTATATCTGGCGACATCATAGATACTGTCCTAAACAATATTTTTAAATTATCAGGTAAATCACAGTGTTTAAATGTCCCGAGATTTGTAATGATGCAGATATTTCCCATTGGATTTAGACGAAATGTTGAACCTTCGAGTGTTATTATTTCTTGATTTGTTGCCACTGCTTGAGAAATACAAATAAGGCTTTGAGTAATCGTGGATACAAGTTCAATCTTTAATCTGTCGAAATTTTTGAAACAGAGCCATGCTCCGCAAGAAACGAGTCCCTTAAATATCTGACATAAAAAAGTGTACGATGCTATATCAACACAGTTAAAGATACGAAACTGTATTGCTATAGCCTTTGCTAGACTTTTATAAGTCTCCGTCTTTCCGGTAACGGATTGTCCTCTAACAGCCCCATATAAATGATATTTATATGCTTGCATTAGAGTATGAAAACATCTATCCGTTAGAGTAGTATTAATTATATGTTGTTTATAATAATTATATTCGCATCCATACTTTATAGTTGCATCGAACATTGATACTTTTACATAATCTTCTTCTAAATAATATTTTAATTGTGCAACCCACTCGAAGTCTGTAGATCGAGTGAGATTTTTATCCAATAGTAGTTTGATAATATCTCTTTGATTAGCTACTATGATAATTAATGACGTCAACACATCTCTGTGCCTTTTTGTTGAACAACCTTTCATCTCATTAATTAAACAAGTCAAGCGATTGACATATTCCATGTACACTGATTTTAATGCTTCCGAGTTAAATGGTACAAAACAATTGTGTACCATGGAAGACCAGTAAAGTTGAAAAATACAAATGACTACCATACTTGGAAAATTTGCAATGTTATTGTACTTAAATGTATCACTAAATGCGTACCGACATTGGAAAATATTTTTTGTTATTACAGTATTTATTTCACTTTCTAAGCTTATCAACCACTGTTCTTCGGGATTAGAAACAACATTAATATAATTTTCTAAATGTAATTCTTCTCCATAGTTACCGATAACAGAGCAGATACACTTCTCTTTGTTAATTTTCACTTTTTCTATGCCCTCGAAACATTTGTTCAGTAGTACATGCAGTTTCTCCAAATTATTCGATTCAAATAAAATATTCTGAATTTCTTTATCAGAAAGAAAAAAGAATCTAGGAAAACATAATCTCTTGGCATCGATGTAATTTTTCACTCCGTGATTTATTTTCTCAAGTTTTTCGCTACTATTGCATAAAGATTCTAAAATCAATGAATTATTAATTTCTATGAAAGTAGGTGCTTCGCATAGTTTAGTCTGAATGTTTGCTAAAACTTCTTTTACTTTTGCGTACAAAGTCGATTCTTCGGGCAAATATATTTCTATGTAAGCGTAAGAGAAAGTGGAATCTAACGAAAGAATCAACACCTGATTGTAATTCCATTGATTAATAATTTTTTGAATTGTAACAAGAGACGTAAAGAAATCTGTTATCTTTGAAACTATTGGCTTGACAAAACTTGAAGTCTGCATTTCTTCGATTACTGTAAAATGATCTTCGAGGAGTATTTCTATATCGCTTAAATTAGAAAATACATTCATACTACATTTTTCATCGAAACTTATATCTAAAGAAACTTTATCCCATTCTTCGATCATTTTAGAGAGTTTCTGTTGCAACCTTAACTCTCTATTAGCGCTTATACTGATGGCTTCATATTTCTCAATATCCCCCATTAAATCGAACGAAATAATTTTTCTTAAACTAGTCCCAGCGTTAGGCGTGAGATCAAAGTTGCATATTAGAGACATTTCCTTCCAATGGCGTTTTCGAAGAGCTGGATTACACATACATGTAACTAATGGCAAATAATTTATAAAATCATTTATACTATTAACAGCTTGCCAACATAGTTTCAACGGGGCAGGTTGTTGCATTGGATCTGGATCATCTGCGATTCCAGAAAATTTGAAACACTTGTTCGCAGTTAGATCCATCTTAATTTTCGTCTTAAATACTTTGCTCGTTTCTGTAATTTTCTCATGATAATTCAATGTTTTCCTTTCTATAACATCGGCATCTAGCCATTCAAATGGACCGTCCAACCAGATAGCATTGTCTTTTTGCCATTGATAAATAACGTAAAGAAGATCATAAAATGGTAGAATTATTTCTCGTAATTCGATCACTTTAGGAAAATCAGTTTCAGGAAATTTAAATAATTGTTCTTCTTCATTAATTCGTTGCATCTCGCTATTTATATTATTTACTTGTTTAAGAAGATCCTTATAATACTCTACATATTCTGTGATTCTGTTAAAATCGTTCATGCGATCCAAAACATCGAGTTGAGGAATAATATTCCCTACGTCAGAATTTAAGTTATTCATTCTTCTCTGCATATCCTCTTCTAATTCATTTTTCATTGCCTCGCACAGTGTGTTATTCTCTCTAAATACAGGTTCAATTTCATGTAACCAGTTAATGGTTCTCCCATTTAGCTTAATATGTTCCTCGGACAAAACTGTAATTTCTAGTAACATAGTTAGCATGTTAATTGAATTTTGAATTTTACATTCTAATTCTTTTATTAATACACTCGACGCATACGAGATATATTCAGTTAAATCAATCAGAGATTTCGCATCTTTCGATACGTTTAATGCTTTCGTTTTTAAATCCTCGAATTCTGAACAAATGGACAGATTGAATTGTTGATGATAAGTAACAAGTTTAATTAAAAAAGCATTTACGATATCGTATGATTCTTTCTTTAAACTTTCTTTTGCTTCGTTCTGTTCCAATTTTCCTACCGAATAATATGTATTCCCTACTATTTCATTCGCTTTTAGTAAATACATCTTGTATTTCTGTATCTTCTTGAGGTATAAATCAAAATTTACTTTCCCCAAAGCCAACGATAATATCCGTTTTCTCATACTGAGCGCACAGATGGGATAAAACTCTTCTGTGATATCCATCATATGATTGTTTATTGGTTGATACAAATTACATAATATGGATTGCAATTTGTCATGAGATTCTTTGATATACCAGTCTGGTAATCTTACTTTAATGTGTTTAAAACGAGTTTTGATATTCAGCCATTCTTCGAAGGGTATCAGATCTTGGGCAATGATGCCAATATCATCGATTATGCTGTGATACATCGCGTACACTTCTTTTATGCTAGGGCTAACATGGAGCTGATTATCTTGAAAAATAAGCTGCAACTTAATTTGTGGGCAGTAATATCCATCGCTCATAATTTGCAATATGTGATCGATAGAGTTTATCATAAAATTTAATATTTGTTGTACGAAAACATGCGTTATGCACTGCATAACATGTGGTAATTTTCTTGCGCCGATATGTTTTAAAACTTTCATTCCAGCTACAGCTTTAGACGTCTCAGTATAAAACTGATTCGTTATAGCCAAGGATCCTTTTTTGATATCATTGCCAACTATATTCTGAAAATTATCTAACGACATAAGTCCCAACTGATAATATTGATTGAAGTTGCAAATAACTGTTGGAAGTTTTAGTTGCGCTGTATTTATAATGAATCTTATTGGTTGTAGAGGGAGAAAGTATTTTTTCGATAGTAATTTACGATGCTTCAGAAATAGATTATAACTGTTAATTCTTTCTTCTTGTAGAACTTTAGAATTTTTATAATTTACTGTAGAGAGAGAATCTTCCTCTTCTTTCGGCAAAGATAACACAACTTTCATTGTAAAATAATGCATGTCTTTAATGTACATATCTCTTGCTTCTTCAAACATCGATTGTATCAGCAATAAGTACTTTTTTCTATATTTTTTTGATAACGAATCTGAAATATTCTTCTCCCATTCAACAGGAAATTCTCTAAAGCGGATGTGTTTTAAACACATTTTCATTTCATTATGCGTCGAATTGCGATCGCGTATCGGAGTACTTGAACTATTGCAACTGTTTATCATATTTATATCTGTGTTCTTTGCAAATGAATATTGATAAAAGAAGTTTTCATAAATAGAAGATATTAAATAAATTTCTTAAAAGCGAAAGATTTCACGTTGATTGTTCATTACTTTGTATTGTTATCTTACTCGAGAGTTAAGCGAACTCTAAAGCTTTATGCATAATAAGATATTAGATACAAACTTATCTCACACTAACTTGTAAATATTTGCAACACATAAACTATGGACTCTATTTGAGTGGGGTCTCTCAGACCCAACATGAAACTATGAAACACATCTGCACTTATGTTTCTCTTTATCATGGACACATAATGTTTTATCAATACTTCGGTATTGTTCTACTTCATGCTCGGTATACTTATAATTGTGTTTATTTTCTAAATATGTATACAATTTTAAATATACTAACGTGTACAATACAATTTCACAAATAGTAGTTTAATTACAATATATGGTATGTAGAATTGATTCAATTAAATGCGATGATGTATTTATACTGTATTTAACTTCAACAAAATTTAGAAAAAATTTAGTTTCTTCAACTAGGAATTCTAACGCAATTAAAATAGAAGTTAATTTCACCAAAATTTTCGAAATCTTTGGCTCCTCCAACTAGAAATTTTAACGTAATCAATTACTATAGAAGTTAATTCCAAAAAAAATTTCGAAAAATTTAACTCCTCCAGCTAGAAATTTTAATGTAATCATTCACAATTGAGTTTTAGATTGTAGGATATATAATTATATTTTCTTATCTTAGTTTGTTTTATAAATTTTTCGAACACTGGTCACAAAATAACAAATAATAAAATGAATAAAATCGTTTAAAACGGATCTACTACCTTCACAATTTCTATCTCATTGCAGATTATTTCATAATGCTAATTCCACCACATCAATCACCTACTCAGGTTAAATTATTTGATTTTCGACGAGTAAGAATTATTGACTTGTGTCAAAAGTGGGGTAAAAGGTATAACATGGAGTGTTTCTGTTGAGTGATAGTTTTCCAGTGTTGTTAATAAACATCTGCCAACATGAGCAACATTTACATACAAGAGCCACCCACCACTGGTAAAGTGAGTATTAATTAAAATCATTTTGGTACATTCTATTTATTTTCCGTGCCATAACCTACAATGCTAGAAATTTATTTACAATACAATTAACTCTTTTATCAATCCATGTATAACAATGCGAACGATATCACTTTAAATATATTTCACCCAATGCAGTGAACATTAATTTCTTCGTTAAACATAGGTGGTGATGAAGACAACAGTTGGCGATATAGATTTGGAGCTATGGACAAAAGAAGCCCCTAAAGCTTGCAGAAACTTCATACAATTGTGCATGGAAGGATATTACGACGATACAATATTCCATAGAATTATTAAAGGGTTTATAGCGCAAGGTGGGGATCCAACGGGTACAGGCGAAGGTGGCGAAAGTATTTATGGGCATCCGTTTAAAGTATGTTCATAGAATTTCGAATTGAAATTGCTTACGCTATTACCGAATGATAATTGACGAGTGCATATGTCTTAGGATGAATTTCACACAAGATTACGTTTCTGCCGACGCGGTTTACTGGCCATGGCCAACGCTGGGAAAGACGACAATGGTTCTCAGTTTTTCTTTACTCTTGCCGCCACACCAGAGTTACAGAATAAGCATACAATCTTTGGCAAAGTCACTGGAGAAACTGTATATAATATGCTTAAACTCGAAGAAGCACTCGTCAACGAAGTAACTTTATTACTTTAACGTAAACAGCCTGTGAAAAGCTTTAAGAATGCATTAAAATGTTCCCCTCTTTTCAGAACGATAGACCACTTTACCCTCCAAAGATTTTAAAAACAGAAACATTGAATAATCCTTTCACCGATATTGTGCTGAGAACAACGCCATCGAGAAGCGAAGAAGTAAGGGATAGTACGAAAAGTAAAAAGACAGGAGTAAAGTAAGGCGAACAGATATTTATGGTATTTGTTCTTTTGCGATAATATCTTTCATCGTGGAATATCTTTCTGTAGAAATTTTAACCTTCTATCTTTCGGGGAAGAGGCAGAGGAAGACGAGGAGGAATCTGCGATATTAAACAAAAAATTTAGTGGCAAAGGGAAGTCGGCGCACGATCATTTATCCGATCCGAAATTAAGCGCACAGTCGGCTGTTGAACCGGCTGAACCTCCGAGTAAGAAGAGGAAGGAAGACGGTGGCAGCGATTGGGAAAGCGACGAAGAAGTAAAAACCCCAGGAGAATTGGAAACTACAGAAAAGGAGAAGGAGTAAGTATATTACATTCAATTCGTTTTCATTTGAAAGGACGTATTTCTAATTAAGATACTACACCTCAAGGCAAATGAAAGAAAGGATTAAGAGTAAATTAAGAGATACGAAGAAAGAGGCGAAGAAGACAGAAAACTATAAGGTGGATGACGTTGAAGATGACAACGACGTGCAGGAAGACGAGTACTATCTCGGGAAAGATAGAGAAGAGGAACGTAAAAAGAAAGCGTTTGTATATTTTCTTAATACTTTGCAGATGATAATAACCAAATGCTTACGATGAATTTTTATCCAGGGAAGAAATCAGGAAGGAGATTCGAGATTTGAAACGCGATGTTAGAAACGAGAAGAAAGCAAAGGAGGCGGATGAGAAATTGAAACAGGGGCAGGAAGAAAGGAAGGAGAAGAAGACAGAGATTATGAAAGTCTACATCGAGACGCAAGAGAGATACAAAGAAGCAAAGTCGAAGATCCCGAAGAAGGGTAAAAGCCGTGAAGATTTTACGATGGACCTACTGAAGAAATTTAAATCCAAGCTTCAAACCGCTAAGGAGACCAGAGGAGAAAGATCGCCAAGTCCGCCGAAGAAACCGAGTGGCAGAGAAGAGGATTTCGATCCTTCCGATGAATCTTGGATGGTGCATTCGTTGCAGTGCGAAGAAAAGGTACCCGTGCTTGCCAAAGACGCCAGTACGAAAGAAGACGATTGGTTCGAGATTTACGATCCCCGTAATCCGCTGAATAAACGGCGACGGGGAGAAAAGTCGCAGAAACCGAAGGACGATAAAAGTAGGCGAGGTGATTCACATCGCAAATAACCCGTATTACAAGATAATAATATAAGTTATATAACATGCAAGCAATAGCGAGTCTTTTACATTGCTTGCGCGCTGTACAGAATTATATATAGAACGTGTATTACATAAAATACATTTCTTTTTCTATAAAAATTCGCGCCACGGTAAGTTCATTATGTATGTTAACGGCTTTTGCAGTTTGCAGCTTTACTATTCATTTCTCGTGTAGATGACACACTTTTATCTACATATATTCACGGTGAAGCGACGGAATGATGCGAGATCGAATTTTGCTGCCAGCGACGAAGAAACATCTGGATACGTGCCGTCGGTGCCGTATGTTGTTTACTATAGTTTAACAGATAACTGTAATATTTTGTTGACGAAGGAAGCCAGCGGTAGTGGCACGATTCTCTGCAAATAGACCTATAGATCGTAGCTTATCCCGGACACAGTAAAAGTTGATAAGGCGCTGATACAAAGCACGGCATGCTCTTCCACTGATTCAGTCGATCTGTTGACGGCGTACGATACGCATCGCGTATTTACGTAACTTCGCGATACCAAGTAAACCGAATTAATTGTCCCATCTCACTTCGTTAATAATAGTTATTAATATAATTATAAGTTTAAAATACTTCTGAAGTGAGATAGAATAAAACAAAAGAGAAACTAATTTAAGAAGTATTCCAGACAGTTTACTACAAAGTGAGAAGAAATACGTATTGCCATGTTTTCGTAAAAAGTACAGTTTACAGTTTTATCGACGGATTATCGATATACTTGGTTTGTGTTTGTGCGTATTATATATTTATTTATTTTCAACACTATCCACGTGCGGAGAAAGTGATCCTGAGAGTGTTTTATGCCGCGCTTCTAGAGGGAGAATGCCAACGACGCCATTAAAGCTAGATATACTCGGTATGCTTTGTGTTTTAATATTCTTATCAATCATTTTGGAAATTTAACCGTCCAGTTATTATTTGCGCGATTGAGATTACCTCGCCCCGATTCCACGTATCAGTATAAGTTCCCCTATAAACGGATTTACTATGCGAGTGCGGCAGTAAATTAAATATGCACTTGTGACTAGCATTTCTTCACCTGTTTTCTTCAATCGAAGTTGAATGTGCGCGACATAAATATGAGCGCGCAGTACGCGCGCGTACAGTGATCGCGTGGCGAAGGTCTAAGGCCCATCAAATTCGTATTAGCATCCATAAGCGAATTAACTAATTATGCAATGGCAGTATTTATTTAAGCAGTCGAAAGCAGCGAGGGAACGTATCGCCCTTTGAAACTGAATATGGCACATTCATTCTTTAATCGCATATTCTTCTTTAATGTAGCTAATTGAATCGTAATAGCAGCAATGTATAATCTCCCTCCACGAGCTAGAACAAGTTTTATTTTTAAATCCCTATCTCTCTGTACCTATATAAGGGTCGTTATAAATGCATACAGGGTGTCCACGAATGTATTGACACGAACTTGACAGGCACTCAGCGCCTGTTAAGATAAAGGATTTGACGATCATGGGCCTGAAAGTCCACCATGTGCGTGTTATAAAGTAGAGCAAAGAGGGAGAAGGTATATCGACGAAGTGTTCGGTAGGTCTTCCATTCATCGCAATACACCAGTTCATATGTATCTTTACCGGTGATCGCGCGGACCCAAAAACATCAGCTTCTTCCTTTATTTCTTCAGTTAGAAGTGATTAACGGCAAAACACTAATAATCAATGCACAGAGAAGACGGTTTTACTAATAAAGATGACGTAATAGGAATATTACTCAGAGAGAGTTGCTTTTCGACTGAATATTTACCAACACTCTTGTCTCTTTATTTTGATGAGTAATGCGAGCGTCCAAAGTTCACGCCACGAATTTTGACTCACCCTGTACACGTGCGGGGGCAACCGAGAGAAAATTATACGTAAACGTTTTAATTCAAATTGATACGAAGGAAAGCAATGCGAGCACCGTTTATGACATTCTCATCGATGCAAGAAATCTCGTAACATCCGTTTTAATTCGAACCTCAATTTTCGAACGGTACTCCCGAAAGTTTGTTTATTTAATTAGAAACGCATATCAGTTTTATTCCAGCGATTATCGAACCTTCCGAAATAAGCAGATTAGTAGATCAGACGGATTACGTGAACAGATACTCGAAGAACGATTGCTGATATGAATACTCTGGTTGTATACACACGCGTATCTTTCGCGCGTGGTTGTACGTACGAGACTCGACGGGGACAATATACGCCGCGGCGATGTTGTAGGTGAGGGTTATCGCTTTCATTTGGTACAAAGGTGATCGACGAAGGCGATGCCCTCTTATTCATAAAACGCGGGTTCACGGAACGCGCCACCAGTGCGATCACTTGTTGGGCGATTGGAAGATCCAGGCTTAGCTTATCTATCAGAACATTTTTAAGTCATAATTCTTCGCCGTCTAGTACGAGCGTCGCCAATCGAATCGCTTCGCCAGAATCCCACGACAGTTTCGATTACTTTTCCACGGCGATAGCGTAACATTTCTTCGACCCACTGCTCCCAAGTATATTTTTGTTTGTCCGAAATTCAACGACAGGGGGCACTCGTCATCCTTGATTAATTGCTAACTTATCCGCAACGTGTCGTGGTTAAAAACATGCTTCTTCTATTACACTGGACAGATGTGAGCTCGATAACGGTGTACTTAATCGAAATGTTGAGTGCCCGGTCGCGCGTGGCACGGAGAAAAAGCTTTGTTCCCCAAAGGATGTTCGCGGAATTTTCCATTGTTTTCCGTGGACGGTGCCGCGTGCGTAACGACATGCAAGGATATCGCGTTCTCCGATCAAAGTGATACGAGACACATTGATCTATTGTTTTCGATCGATAACCGCGACGACGCTTGATAAAGTAGGACCGGGTACTTCATTCACGGCGTCAGTTACGAGAGGAGCTGAGAGCGAATATCTGACGGTCTTGCACCTTCCGAATTTTCGTATGCATCTTCATAGGTCTCGCCATGGATCTTTCAAGCCCGCGCTTCTGTACGTTGGATGATCGGGATGTTCTGATTCGCGTGGTAATGAATAAACATAGATGGAATTGTACCTGGTCGCAGTGGTCGCAGCGTGACTGAAATACAATAGTATAAACGATGGATGAGATAATCGCTGTATAACTTTGTACGATATATTTCGATGTAACTGTGACTGCGCGGGTGGATGCTGTAATATAATGAATAAACGAGTAAACACTGTTTACATTAAATGTTTATTAACCTTCAGATTAATTTATGAGGACGAATAATATCAGAGGTATTTCCCTGGCGATCGTTATCTTCTATCAGTTTACCTTAGTAATCGAAGCAATCAGAGATGTTTAAACTAGCTTAAGATTTTCTGGGTAAATGGCAAGGAATCCTACTATTTAAGCTTCGAAGCTGCGAAGTAATAAGCTTCGGTGTAAGCGATAATTTCATTTTCCTAATGTATGTCGCGATAATGGAGTACATGCGTCTGAATTGCAGTGGAGCGAATCTACTAGCTCAGCGTTCTCGCACGGGGTACATATCGTACATTGACTAAGGCTTTTAAGGGTGACAATTATTCGTGCATCTTTCTTAAGTGGAGAACTACTTAGGCTCAGAGGGTCGAAATTTTTTATTTTCTTTTTTGCTTTAATCGATACTTAGGTCGTTCCTCCACCACTGTAACGCAATTGCAATTTGACCAAAAAGCGTTTCTCAGTTAAATAAGAACCAACCATCGGCGATGAACTAAAAAAAAGGATGAAAAAGTTAAATTAAACTACGTTTTCTGTATAAAAACATCGAAACTTTGTTCTCAACACAGTAAGTTTTCCTTCAAAGTCCCACAATTTCGTCAATTTTAGCCTTTTTTTATTTTTTAGCTCATCGACAATGTAAGTTCACGAGAACTAAGCAAAACTTCGGTTTGTTTATTTTCGGCAAAAATTAAGGGCCCCATTTTCCCCGCTATTTCACAATTCCAGTGGCGAGGCATCAATCATTAATCAATTTCGACGCGATGAGCTTAAAATTTTAAATTATATTTTTTTCTGTATCGTATAAATATATATTAAACTACCCCGAAAGTCCTGGAAACATCTATTCTATTCATCCGTGTTAAAAAATTCGCGAAAATCACTTCTCCAAATATTCGTACGGGATGTGTGCATGAGAGAAGATTTTTCATAAAGATTTTGCAATCCGTAGAGGATGGTGTTCGTCCAAGAGACTGGCAGCCTCGTAGGTCTCAGTACAAGGTGCCGCTGAGGCTGTTGCGATTATGTTTGCTCGGGATGTTTCTGCCCGCCGTATTGGTAGCGGGGCCGATGTACTTGCGATATCGCGTTTATTCCGAGCAATTGTACCCTTTAACCGTCTCCGATCAGAGGCTTATCGACGCGAAAGTGTCAACGACTTGGTGCCAGGTAAGTGGCTTCCCCCCTTCATTCCAGTCGCTACTTATTACACTCGACGAGCTCCAAAAAATGAAGTATTGAAGTATAAATAATTGCCCCTCTACAGAGTCAAGTAATCAAAGCAAACACGACCTTCAATGCCTACTTGATGAGCGACGAGCCAAAAGTCAGAAACGAGGTCCAGCCAGTCTCAATGACCCGGCATTTAATCTTAGAGGACGATATGAAGGAGTATTGGGGGTTCTATCTTCTCCGCGGTAGCAGCGTCACCGTTTCCACTTGCGTCAGGTAAAGGTTCTACTTAGAGGAAGAAGATTAAAGGCAATAATTGGAGATGATGTTAAGTTCCGTGGATTTTCTTGTAGATGGCCCGGAGCTTCGTTAACGATAATTCGTGGGCACAAACATCTTCACGAATGTGCCTTCATCGGGGACGACAGCAGCGAGGAGTTGGAGGAACTCCTCGAGGTCGCTAAAGAGACTGGATTTCTAGTAGTTAACGATACAGTCGAGGTACAGCACGATTGTATAGTTAATAACCGCGATATTTATAAGGAGGTGTCTCCTTCCCGAGGAAATTGCTAAAATGTAGAAATTTCACGCAGAACGAGAGCCCAAGCAACGAGCCAGAGAAGATGAAGAGAGCGCAGTACGGAATACAGTTCCACCACGAAGATCACGCTCTTCCTCAGAACAGCTCACGGCGGTTGGCCAATGCCATGCCGCATCACTACAACAGCCACGAGCTGGACGCCAAAGCCATGAGGACCATTCTCACCGAGCTGTTCGTAAAGACCCTCGACACGAAGAAGATGCAGAAAGAGAATCCTCATCACCACTACGAAGGCACCTTCGTGGACACGGCTAATATCGTTAAACCACCTGGTCAATACGCTCCCGGCGTTGTTCCGAAAATAAAGAGCACGCTTGTCTATGATAAAGCGACGGGGATTTCCGGGGAAGCTTCTGAGAATCAGAGCCCCGCGCCAAAGAAGGTGGGCGGGCGGGATGAAAAACGCGAAAAGTCGCTGGATGAGAAGACCCGGCCGCAGGAGAATTTGGAAACTACGGGGTCCACGTCGGCGGAGGTGTTCCGCGAGGTTCTGGATAAGATTAATTCCTTGGGCTTCCGTGGCAAGAAGATACTGAAGAAGCTCATGGACGAGGTCGAGAAGAAAGGCCCCGAAGGCGAAGCGTTGCGGCGGGTTGTGAACGAAACGATGAACGACCAGAATCTTTCCGAGGCGGAGAAGAAAAGGAGGCGAAGGGATTTAATTCTGTCGTCCCCTCTCCATAAGGAACTCACCGAGGAAGACGGGGACGACGATGCCGCTATTGAAGAGGTAAACTAATCGACATTCCTTTCAGTTAAACTCAAAACTCCACCATTAATGCTGTTAATATCATTACCAAGTATCTTTAAAAGCGTCTTCCTTAATCACTCATGTCACGATTAAACGCAAGATTAGCGACACGGAAGAACTGTAAATTAAGCCGCGAGGGATCGCGGAAGATCTCCTGGCGATCTCAGCTCGCAATGGTGAATTTCTTTCGAGCAGGTGGTATTACAAAGCACACGATAAGGCGTCGAAGCAAGCAGAGAGACAACACAAAGAGCGCTGCCTATTGCTTGATTTCATCTCACGCGAGTTTTGATTCTGTCAGATGATTTAAGTTTGCTCAGAGCTGTCTCGATTCCGTCAATATCTTGACGTCAAACACGTCGGCGATAAGAGTCCAATTTAGTAGATCGTAATCAAGCATTTATCGCTCAGATAGATACGCCGGATTACTTATATTGTCCTCATTGAGGATTGTTAAATCACATAACGCTGCGCCGTCTATCGTCTGCAGTTCAGCTCGCGCATAATTTTCTTATCGTGGTATTTTCGTGGCGGCGTTAATATTTACTCGAGGCGCTCTCGCCTGAACAATAAGAAAGATGGATGGAGCCACAAATTTTGTTGCTCCTCGTTCGACATGCATGGGGCAGAGCTCACGCGTTATCGATTAGCAATTAAAAGCGGATTAGTAAAGAAACGTGTAGGTTTGAGAGGGGGGAACTATCGCGCTTCATAGACTCCTCGTAGGAGCCTCGGTTCCTTCTTCAACTTCATATAGAAATCATAGCCACGATTCATGTTTTGCTGAATTGTTTCCGTTTTACTCTACAATTTCTGCTCGTACATCAGGATATGTTGCACTCAGATGGCATCGCCGACGACAGGGGCACCGTTAACGAGACGGTGCTAAACGACAGGAGCAACTCCGAGTTCTGGAGCTCGTTCAGCAGCTCCGAGGAACGGCTTCTCGATTGCAAAGGTCTGATCTTGAATTTACCTTTGACACCGCACCACCATTGCACGCCGAGGCACGAGAGCGAGCATTCCGCCGCTTCGTTCGCCAATACGGTTACGTACAGGTACATGGGCCTCCAGACACGTTTATGGACCCTCGACGAGATAAGGCAGATAAGCCTTTAAATTTCAAAAGCAAACACGATCGTGTAGATATATCTTCGGAGATATAAAGCCTCTTGTGTTTCTCAGGATACATCTATTTTTTATTCCGTAATTAATTCGCTATTTGCTACGCCTTATCTCTCGATTGGCCACTTCAAATATGTACGAGCCTCTCGCTCCTTTATACATGTAATAAGCAGTAGTAATTCATTCCGCAGAGTGCCCACGAATGGATACTACTTCTTCGTCTTCAGTTCCGAGAACGAGATCCAGCCGAATTATGTGCGAGTCCGCTTCGACCTCCTGAAGACCGTTTACAACATCTCGAACCCGGTCCACGCCTGCGAGAACAGTACGGTCGAGTGTTCTTTGCCGTTCAAGATCTTCAGCAACCAGAGAACTGTCCTGGAATTGCCACTGACCGGCAACGACTCGCAGTGGAACGAGGATTACGTGGTGTTGTCGATGTGCGAGCCCAGGACCTCCATTTACCTCATCTGCATCATACTGGTCCCTCTGCTTATTCTTGTATTCGCGTTTCACTGAGGCCGATGTTTGCTCGGTGAGACGGGAGGGTAGTATTCCGAATTTAGGGCTGGGGCTATTAGAATAATTTAATATTCGAATATTTTACAAGTATTCGAATGCTACGAATAAACTTCGAATATTTGAGTATTCGAATATTATTATTCGAATACTATTCGAATACCGATGTATTTCAACAAGATTTCACCCTGACAAATGAACCTAAAGAACTTGATTTATAATTCACAACCATACTATTCGAATACATCAGTATTCGAATACTTTAATATTCGAATAGTATTCCAATAATACTCAAATATTCGAATACTATTCGAATATCTGGATATTCGAATAGTATTCCAATACTCAAATATTCGAATACTATTCGAATACTTGGATATTCGAATAGTATTCACCAAATAATTGAGCAACTGATGTATTCGAATATTCGAATACCGAAAAGTTCGACAAATAGTCCCAGCCCTATATTTCCGATCACGCGGCGAGAGCTCGCCGATAATTCTCAAACTTGTAAATATTTAGCTAGCCTTAAGGAATCGCGCGGACAAATTGGTCACAGTGGAGACAGTACAGACAGTATTTCTACACTTCCCTTGTACTTCCCAATTGGCAACCGTGGTCCAGTAGCGAGTTTGTGATAAGCGGAGGCGAAGACCGTCGCCCCCGGTTTGTTGTAAACAAGAAAATCTAAAAGGTAGAAGTAAGATTGCGAAGAAAGCGATGTCAAGCCACTGCTCAACTATTACTATTGATGTTGATATTGTACAAAATCAGAGTGGGATTGAATAATCGCTGAGCGTTCATTGAAAATGCTCGACGCTTTAGATGGCATGTTTCATAGACTTTTATAGCTTGTGACATGCGGATGGATTCCAGACTTTGCCTTATTAATTTATATTATACTAGAAGCGAACGTTTCCACCGCGAAGCGCACAGATTGCTGTGGGATCTATGTTACAGAACGGAGACTGTAAAGAGCATTTATATTTTTAATAGAAAAAAGTACTCCAAGTAACCGTTTCGATATTTCAGCTCTTTCACCGTTTCAAACACAAGGATATGATTAAAAGTGGATATCGTTGAGCTTTCCGAGAAGATTGTCGCGGGTGAAAAAGTGGCGTGACCAAAACGACGGTAATTAAGCATCCCGGGCGGGGGTAGGGTTTAATCCTTTACGTCTTCCGACATCTTAAAAATTAATCTCCGTCCTATCTGTCCCTCTAATCCTCGAGATTAATACTTCATGCCGATGCAAGAGCCTCCCGACAACTTGACCCTACGATTCTATGGACGTCGGGGTGCGGGAGGATCGCGTCGGGGGTTGCGAGGGCGGAGCAACCCTTATCAGCGTCGAACACTCGTGCCTCGCGCAGCCTCCGCTGTTCGAATGACTTTTCGCAGCGGATTCACTACCACCGCTCGTCGTTCTTGTACGCGAATGTCCTTGCTCGATACTCATCTCGGGCTGCTACCAAACGACGCCTTATCCGCTTTCTTGGCTAGCAATAGAAAGCCTGTTTAAAACTAAACACGTCAACGTTTCGTTACATCATCCACAGGCACGCTTAACTCTGTCATTTTTATTACGCCTATGAAATACAGCTACCTTTAATTTAAAAATAGACGTTCTTGGAACGCGTTATCAGGAAAAAAACGTCACAGCAGCTCTATTATTCCTCGCGAGCACTTCTGCTTATTGTTCAAGCAAGAGGCTTGTTCTTTTTTACATTGACCCTTGATGCAAGGATCGAACTCCACAATTTGAGGGTGAGTGCTCGCGATGGTCTGGTAAGAGTCGCGCATGGAAAACAAACACTAATAATGGGATTAGTATGGAGCGGCTGGTTGACGGCGATAACGAAAATTGATTTCACCCTGGTGCCCTTCGGGTCCTCTCTCCACCCCTGTCGCCGTTGCTCCTCGCCGCTCAACCCCCCAGTGTGGGGATCCTATTTGGACGCGTTCACGTTTCATGGGACACTGCGCAAAACCGGCGACACGCCTCTTTTCTAATGGTACGGCCTGCCGACGATAATTCTCCCGCGTCCTCGACCATATTCCGTTCCCTTTGGGTTTTCCATGCTACCACGCTGAATCCAGATAAAGGCCATAACAGTTAGCGGTACCATTATCGTTCGCGACGTTCCTACACGGTATTTACAAATTTTTATCATTCATTGGTTTCGAGATTCCAATACGTTTCTCCTATATTTTTACAGATGGATTTTTTCTCTCGCCGTATACATTTTTTGCACGTTTTCAAGTGGTATAGTGGCTTTAAATCGTTTTCAGTTTTGTTCATGGACGCGCTCGTGATGTAGACACGTGGAAGGGAATGCAATTTTCATTGAAATTCGACCACCACACGAGTAGATCTCACGGAGAACGCTTGATACTTAATTCGTATTCGTTGGCACGCGCAAATTGAGCTGTATGCTACTAAACCTGTGGGAAACCGCTACAAGGCCCACCCCTGATGACTTTTTGCTGCACCCTGAGTCGATATGCATTTGGGGTGGTTTTATTGATTCAATGGGAATTTGGTTGAGAGGTGCGAATGAATTACAGGACGATGGTATAGTTGCAGGTAATCCTTACTTTCTTTTCTTTCTTTGAGAGGCCAATCGATACAGCAGTTTCCGAAATATCTTGCTCACCGATATCAATACAGCTTCCGCGAGAATGGCTGTTATTCATTCATTTTTCAATATTTTTCTATAACAAAATTACTGAGAGTTACTAAATATATATTCCACAAAAAATTCTCGAAAATCGCGTTCATTTTCGCGCGTTTCAAAAAGTCTTTTACTCAAGATTCTTAAAAAAGGAATGAATTCGCGTTCGCTTTTACTTTGCCACAATTCTCTATCGCCGAAGTAGCGCAGACCATATGCGGTCGCAATAACGGATTAGCGAAGATCGGGAAAAAAAGAGCCACCCCTCGGCTGGTCGCATTACGAATAAGGCACGCGGCTCCATTGAAGGGTGGCGCACGTGTCATTTATACGCCCTTTATTTCCAGATTAAGGTGTCGATAAAGTTAAAAAGCGGGATCCTAATAGCAGTATTAAAAAATATATGAGCTTCCCTCTGCCGGCGGAGATTTACGCTCGAGAGAGGCTCACCTCGACGGCCTCGACACCTATAAACTCGTATTTGCCGAGGATTTTCGCGGCGCTCAGTGTTTCGTAATTTTCGTGGAAACGTGCAGTAAGAAAGTCCGCTCCTTCGTTATCTGTGCGTCATGTGCACGGAGGCTCGTGACTAAATCTGTCTCCACCTCCTTCCTGTTTCATCCCATTGACATCTGCCTCGAAGATGCTACCCACACAGCTGAAGAACAAATAGCATCGACTCGCGCCTTATCTAATCGCTGCCGTTATCAAACACGATGAACCAGCCGAGCTTCATTTTTCCACCCTGAATCATTCACGTTCGCTGAAACGCTACCGCGTGTCCGTTTCCGAATAATGGTAATAATTTTGTTTGCAGGGCTAGACTGAATCGTTATAAATCAGGGCATTCCGTGAGGCTCCTTTAATTATTCGTCGTTTAGGTGAAATTAAAACCAGCTCCCACGCAGATTCGCCGGTAATAGCGCTCGAATGAACACGATCGCAGATTTAATCATTTAATCGGGATAGGACGATGACACCACCCGGATTCATCCCGCTGGAAAATCTGCAGCACCCTCCGGAGGTGTCACAATAAAACAGCTCGTGGATGGTGGCCACTTGACAACGGGGTGGGGTCCGCTAAACTCTCACCCCTAATGTATATTAAACAAGGCTCCCTTTTTTGCCACCTCTCCTGCTTGACTTTTCGGGGGCACGGCTAATAAGAATCTAATTGTTTGGGAAAATTGAAAGCGGAGAACGTTGGACCCTTAAAAAATTCATCCCCTTAAGGGGGTATACCAGTTTGAACCCTTGAAAATTGTGTACATTTTGGGGATTTTTTTACAAGTCAACGGCTTGATGAAGATTTCCCGTTTTTTACTATCTTTACATAGTATTATGAACTACTCATAAAAAAAGTTTCAGTTAAAAAACTATCGTTTTTCGGAAGTTATGAATATATATCCGAAAGTCTCTCGATTTTAGACGGCTAAACGGTGGGCCTGAAAACAGCTGTATGTCGTGTCTGAAATTAAAAACAATAAAATCTTCTTATAAAGTATGTCAATAGCTATCGTCCAACGGGACCGATTTTGAAAATTTTGAAAAATAAAGAAATGGTGAGAGATCAGAGGTAAAGTTACATTTTTCTAAGAGAAACGTCAACCTTTTTTCTTTATAAACAATAAACGGGGAATCGGAATAAAAAAAGCCCCCGTAGGACGATATGGAATTTTATTACGATCCTGCATGCAAAGTTGGAAGTTAATTGGTTGAACGAAGCCCGAGTTCTTAGGCCCATCGTTTAGCCGTTTAAAATCGAGAGACTTTCGGATATGTATGAATAACTTCCGAAAAACAATAGTTTTTTAACTGAAACTTTTTTTTTAAGTAGTTCATAATACTATGTAAAGATAGTAAAAAAAAAACGCGAAATTTTCACTAAGCCGTTAACTTGTAAAAAATCCACAAAATGTACAAATTTTTCGAGGATTCAAACGAGTATACCCCCTTAATATCTATTTTCGCGACAGTATTCCTGAAACTACAGACTCGACTTTCGTTCTTCTCCGCTCCGGTTATTCTATTCTCCTATTATCAATGTCACAATATTTGTCGTAGGTATAATAATCTCTGCTATTGTGACGTTCGCGTGTTATAGATAGAACTCCGCCGAGGACGAGTGCATTTAAATAGTATTCGAAAGCGAAATTACCAAAGGGGTTGATTGAAATTTGTATACCTGCCTATGGGAAATCGATATTTCTTTTCCTCGAATGTGTTTCCCCGCCAAGGGTCTGACAGCGACCTAAGGGTCTGGAGGGATGCTGAATACGTATGGAACAGTATGGGACGGTCCAGAGAAGAGCTCCACCCACGAGGCCTGCGCTCCGCCTTCGCAAAATTCATTTTCCCGGGGGTTGCAGCGCACTTTCTATTAGTTAAATCGGCCCGTCTGTACACGTCGGTCGGTTCGGCATCAGCTACGATCGCAATCCCAGGGAATCCAAAAAGTGTCTCTACGTCATCGCCACCCCTCTCGCGACAGTTCAATTCATTACTCAGAAACCGCAAGTTTATTAGTGCCTACGATCGTGACAGTGAAAGAAACTCACCCTTTACCATGGTAAGTGTGCGTTGAATTACAAATTCCACTGCTCAGTATTAGCGGGTTTTTATTTTATCTGTACATGAGGGTGGTTTCTCGCGAACAAACAAGTCCTACAGAACTTCTGAAATATCTGTGAGAATTATTCAATGAAAGGGGTGGATGAAATTACAGTGTGGTCAAAATACCTCTGTCTTTGTAATTCTATAAGGGTTTTTCATTATTCAAAGCTCCTACAATTCAGAATAATTATTTAGTTTGAGTAAAAACGTCCCAGCTGAGTGTACCTACATTCCTGTTCGAAAAGGTGTGTACCATATTTCCTTCCCTCGGAGCAAATGAAATTGATGAATATTAGCGCGAAGCAACTAACGCAAGCGGCACACGCGTATCTTTATTGAATGTCAGGGACAATAGCGCGGAGGGGGTGCGATAGGAGCATCCTGTTGGCGCTATGTAGGCTAATTTCGTTCGCGATAATTTAACCAGATTTCCCGCATCTTCTGTCATCGACCATCCGATCGTGTCGCGCGGCTGTGAAACTGTAGAGAAATCGACATCGGTGTTAATCGAGATCAGACGCGACCGCCTGCGAAGGGAGAGCATAGACGCGCCGAGTAGAAACGAATGAGTCGAGTGATTTGTCGAGGTGCAAGGTGGCCGAGGCGAATAATTAACGAATTGCAGTCGATGCTTGCGTACAACGGCTGCTCTGGAGGAACGGTAGACACGGAGAACGGTTCTCCAGCCGAGTCGCTTCTGTCCGCTGAAGGGGAACTCGCGGAGGAGGTTGGAGATTCTCCGGGCACCCCCAGGGACACTGAGGAGGAAGCTACTTTTTCTGATGAATTCTACTCTCACGACACGGACGACGAGGAGGACCAGGGCAAGAAGCGAAGAGATCGAGCTAATTCCGTGAGCAACGATTTTGTTTAAACTTAAGGGGTCAGTCCACTGTGACGGTATGAAAAATTAAACTATTGTTAAAGATTCTTTTCTTCGTAGATACAATATATAATGCAATGAATCTTTTTGGTATTTATTAAGCTACTCTTATATTACACAAAAAACTAAAAGAATTTTTTAATTTGTTTTAAAACTTTAAACGCGATTATGTCAAAATAACATTTTTTCAAGTGGTGCAGGTGATTGCAAAAAAATTGTTTGACCAATTAGTCTGAAATTTTTACACGTTATGCAGCACTTCAGTAGCTCCGGCTAGGACCACGTAAACCTTTTTTGATGATGTATTTCATACTTTTTACAAGGTTTTTACAAGGCAAAATGATTGAAAAATTCACCGTATTTCAACACTTAAACTTCAAACCTCCGTCATTTTGTTAATTTTTTATCAGTAAAAATAATCCTGGTCCCGATCATAGCCACTGAAGTGGTGAATAACATGTCAAAATTTCAGACTACTTAATTGGTCAAATCGTTCTTTTGCAATCACCTGCACCAGTTGATAAAATGTTGTTTTGAGATAATCGCGATTAAAGTTTTAAAACAAATTAAAAAAATTCTTTTATTATATTTTGTGTAATAAAAGAGTAGCTTAATAAATACCAAAAAGATTTATTGCATTATATGTTGTATCTACAAAGAAAAGAATATTTAAAAATAGCTTCATTTTACGCGAATGGGTGATCCGTCAATTATATATTTCACGTTCCGCATATTTTTGTCTTTCGCGAACAGAGTAGCACGATTCCTAAAGTAACTCTTAATAATTCCATAGCTAGACGGCATTTCGTCCTCCGGCGGTCAACTAGGCTCGCCCACCCCCCGAGTGGGCACCCTGGGCGTGCGGAAATTGTTCACGAACAGCCGTGAACGTTGGAGGCAGCAGAACGTCAGCGGAGCATTCGCCGAGCTTCGAAAATTGGTACCCACCCACCCACCGGACAAGAAATTATCAAAGAATGAAATCCTGCGCCTGGCGATTCGGTAATTCCGTGAAAAAATCATAGAAACTCTCGTTAATGTCCACCATCCTCGAGTTCGAACGTTTTCCAGGTACATACGTCTCCTGAGCAACGTCCTAGAATGGCAGAAGGCCCAGGATCGCAACGACGCCGTGCAGCACGAAGTGCGAATCAAGTGCGAGGGCAGCTTCAACGCTCAGAACTCAACCGCCTATTCCACGAAGCCTCCCGTCGCGTTCTTGAAGCAGGAGAAGCAGACTATCGAGAGCCACGTGTACAGAACGAGCTTCTCAGTGCAGAAGCAAATGCAACATCCAGTTCCCCACGCGGGTAGCGATAAAAATGGCAACAATCTACTCATGATCGCCCCTGCTGGCCACAACCTGTCCGGTTCAGTTAACAGAAGAAGCCTGACACCTTCGACCATGGCTGTTCAAAACGCTTTTCCACCGGGCACTTTGAGCAACGGAAGCCTTCCACGTCCCTCGCCAGGTCAGCGACCCTCGACCTTCCCAAGATCACCACAAATCAACCCGCAACCGGTGACTAGCTCCAGCATTCTGGCAAATTGCTCGTCGAGCACACCTCTGACCAGCAACGGCGCAACGGTGAACGGAAGCGTATCAAACTGTGGCCAGAAGAGACTGAAGCTCGAAAGAGAAGACGAGGAACAAGCTGGTCAAACGAAGGATTGCAAAGCTCAACCAACATCCGCTCACAGCGCTCCAGCAAGGAAAAGAGTGAAGATCGCGTTTATCAAGGACTCGAATTCGGGATATCGTAGCGACTTTCGAAACGTCGACCGCAAGTAAGTGATACGCTCCGCGTGGACTTTGAGTATTCTTCTCTGTCGATACTGCTCGGCAATGGTGATCGATTCGGTGTCAGTGAAAGTAGCTCGTAATTTTAAGAATTGATTCTGGCGTAGTAATAGATTTTGTATATAAGCTCCAGTGTCGACTGGATAGCTGGTGAAAATAATGTTAGACTTATCGTGGTGACGTGTACAATCTAGTCGTGAAGAGAATGATGGAATGATTATTTCTATCACGGTAATGTTCCGCGGTGATTGAAGCCGTCATCTTTCTCAAAGAATATTTTATTAGTTAAATCGTATCACGTCGTTTGTACAGTAGTAGGTGTACCTTTATTCCGTAATTTACGTCGAGTCGCAACCGTACATGGTCGCGTTACATCCTGGACATTCGTCGATAAAGATACAAAACTTGATCGCATTTCACCGAACTTCACTAACGATCGTGATTCGATGGTCGTGTACGGTTGAGCAACATCGCCGCGAGTCGCACAAGGACTCCCTGACATCGACTTCCATCACTGGCGTACATATATACGGGAAATCTTACATCGAGCATGCCGGAAAAGGGCCGTTCCAGGAATTTGAACTTTCAACGACTACGTGTAACACATTTACCCTAACAACTTCCCTACAAGTACGGGCTGACGAGCGGTTTGCAGGCTGAAAGGGGAACCATCGAACAGAAATTCACCAAACGCGCGATCAATTTGCTCTCCATCTCTGTATATACCTCCACTCCTCATGTCCAATCTCTTTTAGATACTATACAGTCCCTCGAATCACCTACACTGTCCAAGTAGATGCAATGAAAGTGAGATCTTAAAATTGTGAACCTTCTCCTGAACGCTTATTTCACGAAGAATGAAAGTGCTCGCCAATTTACGTCAGGTACACTTTGTATCTGGTGCTGTCCCTCTTCTGGCGTTCTGCGATCAGCTTGAGTCTAGCAGCGGCATAACGATCGTCGTTCCACTCGACCGGGGGCACAGGGGTGGCTGGCCTCTCCTCAGTTTGACTGAAAGCCCTTCGCGGCGGAGGTTGGACCATTTGCCTGGTGCTCTTGCAGTCGACGCTCGCCTGCTTCGCGGCGTGATTGCAGACGCTAGCGTAGCTGGTATTGCTGGTTCTGGAATCTCTCTTCACCGGTGCGACCTCTGCGTAGCTTCCCCTGGACCTACCGCTGGCGTCAGAGTCCCTCTTTATCTCGGCGCGGGGCCGAGGGCCTTGAGCTTCCTCACCGCGAGTCGTCCGCGCGGAGGCTCGACGAGACTTCTCGTCGTAGTCGTCGGAGTAAGTCCTCCTCTCCTTTATCTTCGGCTTAGCCAGGCCGAGATCTTCGCTGTACCTGAGCCTATCGTTGAACTTCCTCAGCCGTTCCTCGTACTCGCTGTTGAACGCCTCGGTTGTCTTCGGCCTCGCATCTACACTCGGTGTTGGTTTGGGGTCCTGATGGTCCGACTGTACCTTGGTGTCCTTCAGCTACGATTTCACGTTAAAGTACCTCGCCGCTCTTGCATGTAATAGAGAAATCACCATACGCACCTTAATCACGTTCATTCTGTCGTTGAACTCCAAGTCTTGGCTGTTTCTACGGAACGGTTGGTGAGTCCTGTCCTCTTCGCTACTGCTCTTGCTGATCCACGCGTTCTCGCGCCGAGCGTTCGCCGCTCTCTTCGGCCATTCGTTCTCCGTCTTGAAATCGTACAGGTCCCGCATACGTTCGGTCAGCCTTATCGATTGCTCGCTGGAGTCGGGGGACAGCCTGGTGGATGGATCTCGGTCAGAGCCCGTCTCATCTGCAATTACCCATTCAGGTTTCCATATTAATCGGTGTTTCCGAAGGTCTGCGGTTGTGACGCCAGCGAAGCTTGAGGAGTCGAGGATCTCCGCTCACCTTGCCCCTGCCCGGTTCCCCTGTTGCCCTTCGACGCCACCGACGAGAACTTTCGCACCGGCTCCCACTTGGGTGACTCGCATTTAACATCTTTCTGCGGGGAGCCGTCGACTGCGCGGCTCTCGCCCGTCGCGGAGGGCTTCCTCTCCGTGTTCACGCGCGGTATCGGAGAGGGCGACGGGTTCTTCACGAACGCCATCCACCTGGCCGCCGCGGTTTTCGTGATTTCGCAGCTGTTGGTGATCCGGGCGAACGGAGACGCGTCGTAGCGGAACCTTGAGGTGTTAATTTGCGGTAGCCACCTAAAGGTATTTGGTATGAGAGAAACCCATCTGTCTGGAGACTCGATACAATTGCGTGCACAACGCCAGAAACGGTCAGTTAATCAATGCTTCGTTTGTATAGTTATATAGTTACCGATCGCGAGAGCTTTCGCATACCCATACACGCTTCCTATCCGCACGACGACCGACATCGATACTATATATTTACATATAATCTGTACGATTCTTTTTTTTTCATCTACATACAGTTAACCTGCGTGTACCTCTAATGTCGATTACAGTTCTAGTGCAACAGGTTCTCTCGGTACTTATCACGATTTACTGACTTATCGGGCTCTTATCGATTAGACACGTTCAAGGCATCGGTTTCTTTTTGACTAGGAAAATGTGCTCTGTCAACCTCGTCGCGATCATTCGGGAGTCGCTGCATTCCGTATGCCTTCGCTCCTCCGCGTGCTTTTCGCTCTTAACATGGCTGACGTCCGCGCTATGACTCCGTCCCGTTGTAGTTCTGTGCGTGGCCGGTGGCGGCGCGTCGATCTTCTCTTCGTCCACCTTTGCCTCTTCCTCCAACGTCGGCGACAGCTTCTTCGGCGTCCCTATGCTCGTTTTCCGCGCTTCCGCTGCAATCTCTTCAGTCTCCACGGATATGGAGCGCCGTTTCTCTTCGTCCTTTGACGACTGCGGCGGCTTCTTCGTCGCTGGCTGAATCCGGGATATAGTTTTCGGCAGGGGGATCCACCGGGATGGGTCCAGCTTGCTGGTGTCAGGTACCTCTGTGTGCCTTCTTTCTTCCACCCGCCTCTCCGTGTACTTCTTCAGGCAGTCCACGTCCGCGCTGCGGCTCCTCTGACTGCGAGGAGACCGCGATGGTCTTCGTTGACCGGTGCCCACAGGGCAGGCCCGCTCCTGCTTTTGTGGGAAAGCGCGTCGTTATTAAGATGTCACTTTACAAAATTCAGGGTGGTTCTTAGTTTTCAACTTTCGATTTTCTTTTTGTCTCATACCTTAAAAATATGACACGTGCCGCACTTTAATTAAAGGTTTGAAGACTCAGCGATTTTGTACCAATTTTTAAGTAATTTGATAGTGCTCTGTTATAAAGGAATACTTAATAGTTCCTTTAAGAAACTATGTTTTTTTCTTATATGTGTAGTAATGATATTTAGACACAACTTTAAATAATTTACTCGAAAACTCGTGTCGTAGATTCGCGCTGCAGTTTAGTTATTGTATGTAACTACGTGAATATTCCAGGTTTTTTCCCTATGGAAATCCTTCTACAGTAAATTCTCGTAATGAGCCCGTTTCTACTACACGTTTAAAGCCCGGCGACTATCCCCACCATTATTTGGAATAATTCGGACGAGAGTGGGGGAACCCGGGAACGAGCAAGAGGCTCTTTCGTTTCCTCTCGCTCGCTCTTGTGTTTTCTCACTCGCGGCATTGGCTGCGCGGAATAGTGTCCACAATGCGCTATGAGCTCGCCGCCAGCTCCGTTCGTCGGGCTCATAATGAGGATTTACTGTAATCAAAGAACCTTCTAATATTATATACAAAAAATCGTTACCTTTCCCTCAGCAATCGTTAAGGGATTGCGGACTGTTTGGTTTTCCCGAACCAAATTTTTTAATGGATAAAATACACCTACAGACTTTTTACAAAAGGACCCTTCATTGTGGAAAAATGACATGTTATGTCAGAAAAGTTTACAAATTGCAACACATTTAGAAGTGGTAAATGATACCGTTGAACGTTGTGCCAAACTTATAATAATCTGCTGACAAAAAATGAGGAAGAAAAAAATATATTTTACAAATAATTGAAGATTATAGCAGACTTTACTCTAATTTAAGAAAATCTACTATAACGCAGAATATACATTGAAAAATACATAGAATTTAATAATACGCTAAATTATTACCTTCAATCTATTAGATATTGAGAGCAACAACGGACAAACCCACACTGAAAAAAAATTATATTTCCTATTTTATATGATTTGTAGACCGTCTTTGAATACCTTATTGCTATTAACTCAATTTCGAAAAAAAATGTGGGTTTGTCCATTGTTGCTCTCAATGCCTAATATATAACTTAACTTTCAATAAAAAGTATTTTGTTTATAATAATGTAAAAAAATCATTCTTAACTACTAATACAATCATTAATACAAAAACAATAATAAACATTTTGTGCACCGAAAGAACTATAAGTTGACCCGAACAACCAAAATGAAATTTTCTAATAAATTTCAGAGTTTTTGAGTAAATTGTATAAAGTGACTTATAACTAACATTGTGATACATGTAAGAATCTATAATTTTAGAAAAAAAGGTATTCATTAATCTTGTATAATATCGGTATGAAGATATGTGATATGCCATCGATAGGTTTTAAAAAATTCAATCCAAATGTGGCACGGGTTCCCAATGCCCGATCAATCTGAAATTTTGTAGGAACCATTTCCTTACCAAGTGTCGTATTTTTAAGGGGTGACTCAAAAAAATTCCGCCCCTATAGCTAAGGACCACCATAAGGAACATAGGCCGCCGTGTGTGAGATGTACAAAGCTACAGGTTCACCTAAGTAAGATGAAGCTTCGCGTAATCCGCTATGTGCAGGATACCGTGCTCCGCCGACGCCACGTGCAAGCTGGCACCGCAAGCTCGGGGATTGATTCTAGAGGTGTGCAGCTCTGCGACCTGGCTGCTGCACGCAGCTGCTGGATCTCCGCTGGACGACAGGGAGCCGTTCCAAAATTCGTTACCTGTTCGGAGAAGCAGCTGGGTTTAAGTTCGCCGTTGCAGAGCCGGCGTATATTTTCGTTGGCCGGCGTTCACTTTGCGGGGTGGTACTTTATTAATATAAATTGTTTGACAACCTGGCAGCGCGTTTCCGTCCCACGCGTACGTCACCACGAGAAGCTTGTTCGCGTCGGTGGATCTGAATAGCTTGCTGTGAGGTTCCCTGAGAGCGAAATGAATCCTTATATCTGGAAATGTGAACGACAGGTAGAATTTAGCGTTAATTGCTTCTCCTTCGGTATGGTAACCGTACGGTAGTGATGTCCAGGTGGGCGGTTCGAGGGCGCTATAGTCTGATTTTCGAGAGTTGAGACCTGAGGCGGGTTCCTGGACGGAGCGTGGCTTAAGGAGGAACCAATGGTACGCTATGGATTGCAACGCCGCACACAATCCGTAGCGTACCATTGGTTCCTCCTTAAGCCACGCTCTATAGCGTCTATCTACGACTATAGCGTCCTCGGACCGCCCACCTGGACCTCACTGCCGTACGCGGAAGTTGCTATAGCGGACCTCCAAGGTAATCGCCGCTCCCAGCGTCGCCGCACTTCTGTTGGCTGAAGTACGCGAACATTATGTCGGAGATGTACCTCAGTTTCTTGTTCATCTTTCGTATGGCAATCTCGAACGTCTTCAGAAAGTATATCTCTTGGTCTTGGATCACCCTCCACACTCCTGAAAGGACGAGAGTGGACGTTGTAAGTGACTCCGACGATTATAAATAACAGATACCGCGCGCGGGAGTTTCGTTTACTGACCAAGACCAAATCCAACGACGTGCAAGAAAGCAGTGGTGTTCTGCTTCTCGGCCCGCGTGTTCGCCTCCAGGAGTATGATCTCCACGGTAAGAAGGGTCCTCTTCATGTAATTCTCGATGTCGAACACGGTTTGGCTCGTCAGCGACAAGTATCTCTTGTTTTCTTTCGATTTAATGCGCTTCACGATTTCCTCGTACAGGGGATGATATTCTTCGCCATAGAATTTCGCCCATACGACGCGCAACCCGTGCTTCTCCTCTGCGTTCTTACCTGGCGATGGCCCGTACCTGTTATGCGCATATCATAATATTGCAGGCTTGTTGAAAATCAGCGTTAAAGCAAGTCTCTCGCAGCAACGGTGGATTGTGAATTAGGCGACTCACCCATTATCGGCGGTGTTTTGCAGAGGAGTAATAAGAATGTCTTGGTACTCCATGGCACGTGGCCGTCCGAATCTGTGAACAGTGATACGAGAAATGAGAACGGGGGCATTCTTGGCGCGGGAATGCAGCGCGTCGACGCAGTCCCGTGGTAGGTACCGTGAACAGTAAACATTGTAATAAACATAAGAAACCTTGTTCCCACGACACCTATAATGACTCCTCTCGGCTGAACGGAGTCTGGATCGGTGCTCACGACGCCTCTGTTCTCCCGGGAGCCATCGTTTATGAACTCGGTGTGAGAGGACATCGCCAGCATCGCCGACAATTTGATTTCGTCGTAAGACAAGCATTTCGTTAAGACCTGTTAACAGAATCGATAACGCGATCAGCCGTTACAAATGAAGGCGCACTTGACGCGCGTTCACTCTACTTATCGGTAAGTAAAACGATACATAAGGGGCCGTTCTTAAGGGGTCATGCCTAGTTGGCAAGCGTGATTTTCGGGAATTTTTTGTGAAAAATCTAATGTATATTTTTTACAACTATTTGCTTACTTTAAAATATTATTCATATATTCAGCAACTCTCCCGGAAGCTATTTTTTTAGCGGTGAGCATGATTTTTCCGAGCCGGATCATCTGAAATCGAAAAGTGAAGAAGATTCTGCTAGTATATGGGTTTATCTAGTTCGTGAACGAAGGATTTTTGTTATTGATGCAAACTCTATTTTTAATTTACGAAAAACGAACATTTCAGACTCATGATTTTGCATTAAACGTCATTTTGTCTGAAATCGTTTTTTTTCAATCCTTCGTTCACGAACGAGATAAACTCATATATTAACAGAATTTTCTTCACGTTCTGATTTCAGATGATCCGCCTCGGAGAAATTGTGCTCACCGTGCTCATTCCTTCATTATTTAATACTTTCCTATAACAAAATTCCTGAGGATTGCTGAATATATCTACTTCTAAAATAAGGAAACAGTTGGAAGAAACATACATCACATTTTTCACAAAAAAAATCCCGAAAATCACGTTCTTTTTCGTTTGCCAACTAGGGGAAGTCCCCGTGGCTCCTTAAATTACGTAAGGGTAATATTGGCGATTTCTTATCCCCTCCCTCTCTCGGTACAACAATTCGTAAGATTCTATATTTCAAACCCCACCCCAAAAACCCTACGTAATTTAAAAACGATCCCTAAGTTGTATAATACTTTAAGCAACTTCAAAGGCACCACAAGAATCCCTTTGTTTAATGAATACAAGACGGTGGGAGATAAATCTTTCGCTGCAGCTAGTACTTCATACATAATCGAAGCTTCTATTTAATTACGCGCGCTCGAGACGGCGCCAATAAAATACTAACCAAGGGCTCCTTTTCGTTATCAGTGCCAACATTCTCCCATCCGTCGACGCCTGCCTTGCCGTCGATCAGTTTCCATCGATCGGCAGACCCGTAGAAATACACTGCCCGCTTCTCCAACAAACGATGGATAAACTGAATCAGCCCCATGTCCAGATACGTGACTCTCTCGATGGCACTGCCGTGCAATCGTTTATGCTTCAACCAGCGCGCGATCAGCGGCAGCATCGCCTCGTGTATCACAGGATAAACCGAATTCGCATTCATCTGCAATTATGATTTAGAATTCAGACGTTGTAGGTACTCGTCATTTATCGTCGGGATACTTTGCGCGTAATCTTTTGCACGTCGCAACAAGACGCGCGGGGAACCCCCGAGGAATTCTAAGGGCGTCGCACCTCAAGTATGTCCGTGCCGATTCCTCTGTCCCTCAGGTTGGACGACCTGACGGTGTTGATTGGAAACTTTATAGGAAAGGCCTCGCTCCGCTTGATGATTTGCGCCAGAGTCGCGGGCGACGGTGCCGAGACGTCGAGGCATTCCTTAAGGAGCTCTATAGTGTCGTCGTCAAAAGGCACGCCGCTCGGGGAGCCCAGCGAATTCTCCCACGATATCTCCGGCGGCTCTTTCAGCAGCTGTTGCTGGCGAGTCTCGTCCATTCTTCGTTGGTTCTATAAAATCACCCGGAATCGTACCAGAAAATCTCTTAAAACGTGTGCCAAGAAATCACGACGGAAGCGCGACGAACGTTTCGATTTAAAAAAATAGAGAAGGGTTCTCGTAAAGTTAATACTTCGTATCTCATCGAATAGCGATGGAATTCATTTTTAACTTTCTCTCTTAAGCGCATCGTTGCGTCGTTTTACTTGAAACAGCTTTGTTCGATTCGCTGCGAAAGAAAGTACCGCCGGGGTGGCGCGACGATTCGAAGAAAATTTGCACAATCAAAGTCGCGTTCTATTAATACGCGCGCTGATTAGAGCAAGGACGCGATCTCTTTGATACTTGAGCATGAAATCCGCTAAGTAGCGGAAAATGTATCCATCCACCCTAGCGAGTTACGTTGAACACGCTCCCGACCACCGCCCCTCGGCAGCCCTGCAACGCGAACTTAACTTCATTTTTCTGTTTACCGATTCTGCCACCTGAGCGACAGGGGTGAGCAAGAATTAAGGCTAGCCCTTGGTCGTGGAAAAAAATCGACGCGGCGCCGCCGATTTTTTTTTCTTCTGGTAAACAAGCGGTTTCTTCCCCCTCTTTTTTCAGGGGATAGCACTTGGGCAAGGTACTATTCTGGTTAGCAATTTGTTTCAGGATTAAAGAAGTGCGTTCACCTGCGGCAATCCAGACTGTATACTTTACTACGAACTTTCTAACAATCGGATTGTGTCTAAATGAATCACCCCGCAATTTTATTCTCAATGCCAGCCGTGTACATACTATTTGCTCGTATTCCTGCAGGTTCTACTTTCAATCCTCAGCTAAATGTTGCTAAGTACGCGGGTCCTACTGGTCCTAGCCAACGCAACGCATACGAACGAAGATCCACATGAGTACGGTTCTTATTAGGACGGCCTGCAAAATCAGTGACAGTAATGTATCAAAGTGATCGCAGAATCACGATCACGGTTATGATGGTTTTTTTTATCTCGAACTAATTGGCTCACTGTGATCGTAATTCTTGATCATGATTGAATTATTTTTTGTGAAATACTTCGATATATTTAGCTCGTGTTACGGACGAAGCGTTAATTCGGCGAATGTATATATTCGGTATTCAGTCAATGTATGCACACTGATTTGATTGGCTAAATTATTCACATCTACATTCTATTTTTTAACTAGAAGTATTGGTTATATTTAAGTAGCTCAAGAACGATTAGGTTTGCAGTAATGTTACCATTATTATCCACCAATCAGAAGCAATCACGAAAAATCACGATCCATTGTGACGAATCGCAGTTTTTGGAAACGAACGTGATCGAATCACTCGCGATTCATGAAGTTCTGATAGAACTGCACCGAGGCTTCGCGTGGCGCTACTTTAAAACAACGTGATATCTACAGGTTCCGCGATAAAAGAACACAGTGTTTCCCAACCTTTTTTGAGTCACGACCTATGTTTTATAATATTTAGATAAGTAACTGCGACCTCCCCTCCCGATATAAGGTAAGGTAAAGAAAACACATTAAAAACAGGCGTTTCAGGTTATATATAATTCGAACTTAACAATATTAAAAAGAAACTAAAAAACCGTGCTGGTCCTCCAGAAAACACTTTGCTACCCACCAGTTGGGAATCACTGAGATACTCAGAAAACCTGCCAATGATTCATTCCTTCTCCCAACACTGAAGCGTTATCAACAATCTCCCAAAATTAGTAAACACATGCTGCAAATAGCATCACCCAAGACAGTAGTACAGACATCCAGGGGATACCTACTTTTCTTTCAACTCCGCATAAACTTTGCACGGAAAACGCTGCGTCGTGGACACTTAACGCGATCTACCTGCTGAGCCAGATGCTGTGCCGTGCAACCGAACCGAGAAGAAGCACCGGCGATGAAAATGTGAGAACTCACCCGACGGATGCAACAGGCGAACACCGACATGTCACCTGCTCCCGCAGCGGATTGTAGTGCGATCGGTTGCGTAGTTGTGGGGAGATCGCGCGGTACGACGCGGTGAATAGTGTGCTGCGCCGTGACGCAATATTACCCAATGTCATTCGCGCGAGCACGTCGGTTTTTGCTAATTCACAAACGAGATTAGTTGATTCACAAACGAGTTTCGCGGCTGGTTCGGATGAGCGACGTGGCGCGTCCACACTAGCCGAGTCGCAGGAGGAAACTTGTACGGAAAATACACCGAACCCGGGAGTACACATGCGTGTCAGAGTATCTGGGGAAGTCCGCGCTCGCGCAGATTTCCCGCCAGAAGCTGACGCATGGAAAACTCGTTTATTAAATCTCGGGCGCAAGGAATATACTCCAGTGACACGTTTGTATGCTTGGATTTCAGCGGATCAGGTTGCTTCTTTCACCTGCTTGATTTTCTTTAGTAGCAGTGGCGGATTTAAGAGGGCGGCCGATGAGCAGTTGCACTCTGGGCCCTAAATAAAAAGAAATTATGATTTTATCTAAACTATATTTTTTTCTGTATTGTTACAGTGAGCCCGTGTTCAGTAAACTACCGCTTTATTTTCTCAAAAAGGGTCCCTGCTCAGAAGGCCCTCCTAGGGCCCTGTCTTCAAAAAAATTTGTGATTTTATCCAAGTACTATATTTTTTGTCTATATTTTATCCAAACTATTTTTTTCTGTATTATTACACTGAGCCCGTGTTCAGTAAACTACCGTTTTATTTTCCCAAAAAGGGTCCCTGCTCAGAAGGCCCTCCTAGGGCCCTGTCTTAAAAAAAATTATGATTTTATCCAAGCATTATATTTTTTTCTATACTTTTCTGTACATTTATCCCTTTTAGTAAACTACCTCCTTATTCTCCCGAAAAATGGGCCCCTCAGAATGTTTTCCAATTGGACCTTTTCTCTTGAAGTATGAATAGACAATTCCTCCGTTGCACAGATAGAATTATTTTGGCGTGCAATATTTTATTCGGCTGGAACTTTAACGTGCACGCCCTCCGTTGTGTTTTACGTTCGGCTTTTACGTCATTAAAGGGAGTAAAAGAGCTCAAGGTCACACCTTGAAAGCATATAATGTCACTCTTATTGGAAACAACAAAGAAATTTCTTTACAAAAGTGTAATAAACAACGGTGCTTCTATTATACAAGGGCTCGAGTAATTATTATACTCTTGTTCAAGCGTATAAAGCATTTTATAGAGGCTTTGTGCAAGATTCTAAAGAACTAGATTTCACTATCAATTTCTGTGGTGACAGTAAGCCAATGCTCGAGGCAAATACGATCTAGAAAACAATAGATTAATTATTATTACTTTACTCTGTAGGCTGTTTAAACAGTGCATTAGAAACTGTGTGTAATATTTCTGGTAGAATTAACTTTCAGTTAAATTCGATTCGGACAGTAAAATTTAGTTCATGAAACTCTTGTGCAAAGTTGCTGTAAAATTATTTACGCGCCCGAATAAGCGTATAATAATTACCCGAGCCCTTGTGTACCTTATACACCCTTCCTACTAGCAAGAGAATTAGTTAAAACTCCAAACCTCGTCGTCCATAGAAAACAAATTATTCTCCTAAATATTTCTGCAAATATCCCTGCAAATATTCATTTACACGAAATCCAACTAAAATGTATTTATGCATTATAATTATTATTACGTAATATGTATAAGCATTAACATTTGCCGAAGGTTTATTCAGAATATAAATATAAAATAAAATTCATTTGGCGTAGAAAATCATTTCAAAGTCTAAGTCCAAATTTTACTAATTGCTCGATATCTCGGGTTGTATCGATCATAGTTAATAATTATTTATACTGGACGGTTAGTGTAAATGGATATTTTAGCGAAAAATCCATTTTTACCGAAGAATTCATTGGATTTCGCAATTGTAATTAACCGTCGACCTTGTGTTGATCGGGGGACATAGTTTACCGAAGTGTACAGGGTCATCGTTTAATCCTGCAACCCGCGCGCGCGCGAACTTGTAAAATGGCAACACCGCCTCACGGACGCATTCCACTACAACCATGCACCGTCACCGCGTTCGGAGAGCTTCTAGCGACCGCTGGACAGCAGTGATGCTCGAGCTTCGAGAATTTTTGGCTGGTCCTTGTCAAATTAACGTTGCAAAGAACTATTCAGAATTTCCCGGCCCCGGTTGAAAATTCTTTTTCGTATAACTTTTGAACTGTAAGACATATCGGAATGCAATTTGCGCCAAAAAAATGAGGAAAAATTAATCCCTCTTAATGATGGATAATTTAACATATTTTACGTTTACTTAATTTTTCTTTTATCAATTTTTTAACCATAATTGTTTAAAAAGCTGTTGGAAACTGTTTATTTGATAATGTATTTAACGCTGTTTTTAAAATTCGTGGTGTTGATAAACAATAGGCTAGTTGATTCTGTATCATTACATTTATAAATTGAGAAATTAAATTTTTATTCAATTATGTGTTAGTTCTGCAGACCTCAGAATCTATTGTTCTGGTTTTCTTTTTTATGATTTTATCCTTAATGCGGTGCATACCTAGATCAGACGTAAGGGGTAACTAATGCGACGTATCTTTGATTGTAGCGGTGTTTAAATTTTTTTTCTAGAACTTTTGTGTTAGAATGTTTTAGCTACTCAACGCCACGCCTATACCGGCTTCCGTTAATGTCATTTTTTGGAACGATGTGCCGTTACTGTGGTTTTTACAAGCAGGTGGCGAAAAATCTCTCCGTACAAGGAACCGTCAACCCTGTCGTGGCTAAAATTTTTGAAATTGAGACGGGTACGAGATCTGTTGACATTATTTTCAAACCTCATTACAGTGATCTGGGGTGCGAGTGGTAGTCCGATCATAAAAGCGGAGCGCGCGGCTCGATTACCTGGGTCGGGAAATTCCCAATACCTAGCTCTTTGCGACGCTAAAATTTTCGAAGCTCGGGCATCAATCTTGTCCAACGGTCGCAGGCAGCTCTGCGCTGGGCCGGTGCATGGTTGTAGTGGAATGCGTCCGTGAGGCGGTGTTGCCATTTTCGTCTGTTCGCGCGCGCGCGGGTTGCAGGATTAAACGATGACCCTGTATATGGGGAGCTCACGGAGCTCTAGGTACTCAGTCGTCGTCGGTCCTCCGGGCCACGTGGATCTGCTGGACTTCCTGGACTTACTGGACTTCTTGGACTTCCTGGACTTCTTGGACTGCTTGGACTTCCTGGACTTCCTGGGGACCTGGTCAGGGTTTCAACCCTTAGTCCGTCCTTGACCCCTCGCCCCCCGACCTGAGCTACCTCATTCGGTTGGTGCCGGTGAAATTTTAGGGTTCGTTAAAAGCCATTAAAAATGTTATTATTCTGTCAAGGTTCTAACTGATTTCTTTCTGAATTTATTTCAATCGAGTGATTGCTTGGCAGTTCCCTAGATTCGATATCTAAACCGAAGAGATCGATGGAACTTTGTTTCCATCAATCTCCTTGCTTTATTAGGCTAAGAGTTTCATGTACAGGGAGATCGATGGAACTTTGATTCCATCTATCTCTCTACGGGTCTCCAAGCGCAGCAACCTCCTCGTGGTGAGACCTGGTAATCGGTGAAAACCGAGCCGATGGCTGCGATTGTAAAATATTCTATTTAGATATAAGAATTTCTTTAACTCGCAATATTTTGATAGAATCTAAGAATCGTCTACCTTACCGACAGTCAGAAAACCGGTCTATTCCGATTGAGTTGGAATTTTGAAAATAGCTTCATTTTGCATAAAAATAACGTTTGTGAGACGGACTTTTGGGGATTCGAAAAAACATTTTATACCATTTCAATGTCGTTCTCTACCTTACCGACAGAGTCGAGAATAGGATACGGCCCCGCAATAATAAAATATGTATCCCCCTGAACGACCGGACACTATCAAGCTGAAATATCTCTTTCTAAGTTGATTCATTTGTACATACTTGTATTGCTCCATTGCAATGCACTGAATGTATTTTATAGACAATAAAGTGGAAAAATCCTACAAAACCGTATTATTATTGTAAAGATCCTCTAGAACATTCCTATCCAAATTCCAAACCAACCATCGTCAAATATCAAAAGGCCTTCGACGCAGAAATTTAGCATACCTCCTTTCGCTTCATGTTTTCCTGATACATCGCTCCAAAATCTGGCCAAAATTTTCAGAACGCTCTAAAATGAGCTTCGTAACAGGATAACATGATGTCGAAAGAGGTGGCACTAAGTTAGCGCCTTCGGAGAGAGAATCTAAGGCGCAGAAGTATTCAACGCAGAGGCACAGAGTTTTCGAAAGGCCTTCGATGCAGAAATTCAGGCTACCTCCTTTCGCTTCATGTTTTCCTGATACATCGCTCCAAAATCTGGCCAAAATTTTCAGAACGCTCAAAAATGAGTCATGTAACAGAATAACATGATGTCGAAAGAGGTGGCACTAAGTTAGCGCCTTCGGAGAGAGAATCTAAGGCGCAGAAATATTCAACACAGAGGCGCAGAGTTTTCGAAAGGCCTTCGACGCAGAAATTCAGGCTACCTCCTTTCGCTTCATGTTTTCCTGATACATCGCTCCAAAATCTGGCCAAAATTTTCAGAACGCTCAAAAATGAGTCATGTAACAGAATAACATGATGTCGAAAGAGGTGGCACTAAGTTAGCGCCTTCGGAGAGAGAATCTAAGGCGCAGAAGTATTCAACGCAGAGGCGCAGAGTTTTCGAAAGGCCTTCGACGCAGAAATTCAGGCTACCTCCTTTCGCTTCATGTTTTCCTGATACATCGCTCCAAAATCTGGCCAAAATTTTCAGAACGCTCTAAAATGAGCTTCGTAACAGGATAACATGATGTCGAAAGAGGTGGCACTAAGTTAGCGCCTTCGGAGAGAGAATCTAAGGCGCAGAAATATTCAACACAGAGGCGCAGAGTTTTCGAAAGGCCTTCGACGCAGAAATTCAGGCTACCTCCTTTCGCTTCATGTTTTCCTGATACATCGCTCCAAAATCTGGCCAAAATTTTCAGAACGCTCTAAAATGAGCTTCGTAACAGGATAACATGATGTCGAAAGAGGTGGCACTAAGTTAGCGCCTTCGGAGAGAGAATCTAAGGCGCAGAAGTATTCAACGCAGAGGCGCAGAGTTTTCGAAAGGCCTTCGACGCAGAAATTCAGGCTACCTCCTTTCGCTTCATGTTTTTCTGATACATCGCTCCAAAATCTGGCCAAAATTTTCAGAACGCTCTAAAATGAGCTTCGTAACAGGATAACATGATGTCGAAAGAGGTGGCACTAAGTTAGCGCCTTCGGAGAGAGAATCTGAGGCGGAGAAGTAACTAATTTACTTGTGATTGTGAAATTTGTGATTTAATTAGGAGATGGAAGTTATAGGTTACAGTTCTAAATTAAAAGATGCGGTTTTTCTCTACATGTGGTTTATTAAAATACTCTGAATAATGTACAGTGATACATAATAATTACATTGTCTAGATACTGAAGTTTAACTTCCACTTAAAAACCACATATTTGCAAATGCTGCACTCGTCCATTGCGTTTTCGTTACACCAGTTGACACGAACCGACGCTTACAAAGGAAAGGATTGCTTACCTATAACAGACGAATTAGGAATATAAGCCGGTATTCATAGTCGCAAGCAATGATAGTGGCAGCCATATTTGAAGCGTTCCTGGCGAAACTTCCGATAACCGATCTAATCCGATTGAGTTGGAATTTTGAAAATAGCTTCAATTTGCATAAAAATAATGTTTGCGAGAAGGATTTTTGGCCACTCGAAATTTTCTTTTACTATTTCAATATCGTTTCCTACCTTACCGACAGTCCGAAGACTGGTCTATCCCGATTGAGTTGGAATTTTGAAAATAGCTTCATTTTGCATAAAAATAACGTTTGTGAGAAGGATTTTTGGCGACTCGAAAAAATTTTTTTTACCATTTCAATGTTGTTCCGTACCTTACCGGCAGAGTCGAGAATAGGATACATCAGTTATTCAATGCATTCTCTTTATTTCGAGACTTTCCCGGTAGCATCACATGTGACACTACAATGGTAAAGGTTCCGAGCAATTCCATTCTATGCGTCGTCTGCGGTAATCCGTATGCCAGAAGAGTATCCAGAACGTGCAAATGAAAATTATGAAAATCAACGAAACTAGTAAACTCACGAAGAGCGGGACATTAATTCATTATATCTGGGAAGTATGAATGTTTGCGATCTTTAACGCTTCTCGGCGCTACTGTTGCCCAACTGCTTCGATTGAACAAACGAAAATCTCTTTTAATGCCTTGTTCGATGACCGAATAAGATCATTCATCATTTCATCCAATATTATCTGTAGTTAAATTATCTGTGTTCGACTCCTGCGTTTGTTTTGACAATTTTAGTGGAATGGTAAGAATAAATTCGAAATGTTAATTGTGAGATCGTTAACTGGTGTCATTGAAAGTTCACATCGAAATTTAAAGCAACAGATCACCAGCATTTGTTTGTTTTCCATTGATTTCGAAATATGAAACAATTAGTAATTATAAATGAAGTATCGAAGATTGGTGAATATATGCACACGTGTATTTCATCATCGTTTCATCAGCAATGTCAAATACGTTACTGCGCGTCGAGCAATTTCTTCGATCGTTTACAGCCCTTAATCTCGATTCCCTTTTAGGCTAGTACACTTGTCGCAGCAGGCATAACCCTTGCTGCTGTGGGTTTCACTGGTCGCTATGTCCTTAGAAGAATGCCAGCTATATCTCAAAAGATGTCCGAGGCTGTTAAAAATATACCAAAACTAGATTCACAGGTACGGTACCTTAGACAGGAAGTTCACGTAAATCCTATAATTCGTTAAATCAAACGAACGTTTCTAGACATTGGCGAACAGCAAATATTACAAAGGTGGCTTCGAGCCCAAGATGACCAGACGAGAGGCTAGTTTAATATTAGGCGTATCGCCCACTGCGAATAAAGTGAAAGTGAAAGAGCAGTTTAAAAAAGTCATGGCTGTAAATCATCCAGATCGCGGAGGATCTCCATACATCGCGGCGAAAATTAATGAAGCGAAGGATTTACTAGAGAAATAATGCAGATACCTAGAGCAAAACCAAGAAATAGATATAGTAATTCATATTACATCTGCGCTTGTAAATTTTAATTCTAGCGAACAAATTCTTCTGTACATACTTAGTAACATAAGTTGAACTTTTATTTAACTTATAATAAAGTTACTTGTAAATAGATACATTGCTGGTTGTTGTTATTTCAATACTGACTATTTGAGCTGAAGGCAGTACTAGTGAAAGTACTTAATACATGGATCTCGATATAACCGATACACTATATTACAATTCTATGGAATATTTAAACTAATATTTAACTCTCTGTTCGTTCTTTGCTTTACAACTAATAAATGTATAAAGAATCTTATAAATCAATAATTGGAACACCATCAATGCGTTGTCTTACCTTTCCGTGCTGGATTTATATTTACAGGAACACTGTAGACGTAACGTTATAATACAATTTTTTTTCGCAAGAATTACAAGAAAACGTTATATTGACTAGAATATTTCAGTGGATAGAATGTCTTTGTCAGCACTATCGTCCTAATTTGCTATCTTTTTGTTCGATTCGTTGTCGCGTTATTTTTGTCCTTAATTTTACAACTGTGCTACCAGGCAGTGATCCAGGTACTTTAAATATGCTCTGGTAAAGAAAAATCATTAACGAATACGTTACTACTTTCAATCGACAAAAGAAGATAAGGAGTGTATATTTACCTGCATAAAGTCGTGACATTTTAAAACAATACTGTCCCTCGTTATCTCCTTAAAACACTCCGCTAATGTCGTGAAATCTTGACACGCGAGTAAATTGCATTTGTTCCTTTTTATCAGAGTTAATGCAACACGAAATATAATTTTACTGCCTTCATAAAAAAGGCAATCCCATATACGCAGTGTAGTCTGCCAAGTTGTAAATATTTTATTCAGTACGTCTATAGTTTATGGCAATCCAAACAAGAATTTAATTATTAATTCAAAAGATTAAGCTAATTAATGAGGTTTTCAACTGTATACACACCGTTTATATAAACATTAGAAAAGATTAAGGCATCGATTGGTACAAGTGTTTAACTTGAAATGTATATATGATCAACTTTACCTCGATTGGCAAGACTTCTGCGAATAAACAGACAAACCATTTCGTTGTAATGACTGCCCAAGGTAAGCCCACATTCGTCACGTGTTGATAAATATCTGGCATTTTCATCCTAAAACGATAATACATACGTGCGTATAAATTGAAAACAGTTTGAGTTAATATAAAACGTTGAGATCGATTTAAAAATTAATAGTAACAAGCCAGAAAATTTACTTGACTAATTCTGCGAGTACGTCGATATCCGTAAGCAATCCGTCCATAGTAGGTGTATAATAATCGGGTAGAATTTTTTCTATTAAAACTTTCAACAACCAAAAAGCTGTTTCTTCGTTTTTCGTCACGAGTAATAATAAACCTGCTATATAATTCAAACCCTAAAAGAAGTTTTCAAAAGCTATGTATATGAAAAGTATTTTGTTCATAATGTTACAACTAGGGATTGCAAGGTAAATAGCGAGAAATACAAATTATATTTTTTGCGTGCTTATTTGTTAAAAAGGATAAGATTCTTTTGATTGTTTTCCTGGCATAATAAGTATTGTCAATAGTTATACAAATATATCTATTATGTGTTATATCATTTTATATTTTATGTTCAGAATAGTTTCACTTGCATATATTTTTTATAATGCTCGATTAAAGTTCAAAGAAAGTTTTTCGTAATGTTTATTCTTATATTTTACGTCATTTAACGCTTTAAAAAAATACCGGTTAATTACCAATAAAATGATTGAAAATTTTACCGATTTACCGGTAATTGAAAAAGTCAGTAAATTTGCAATTCCTAGTTATAACAAAGTCAGCACACTTACTTGGCAATATCCTACTGTCTGGTTTTGATGAGCAAAAGCTAACAGAATATTATACAATTGATGCTGTTGATTCTCCGTATTATTGAAGAATATATTGTCAGGAAAGGTTCTCGGTAAGTCAGTTTTGATAACGTCTGCGACTTGCTTATTATGCGGCGTTTGTAATAGTTTCTCGTAGAGGTCTGGGTCGGCGTTCTTCATGTCTTCTCCTCCGCTAACGGAAAGCCATACCTTTAAGAACAAAACTTCCTTTGTACACGACGATAATAGCTTGATTTCAAATGAATTTCAATGCATGCTAAATCCACTCACCAGTCCCCTGTGTTCTCCTGGTATACCTTTACGAACATATCTCTTTACCGTAATACTGCGTTGTAACGATTTCCCTTCCCCAATGATTTCCGCCCATTTCTTCGCCCTTTTAGCGAGCACCTTGAGATATTCCGATATGAAGTCTTCGTAAGTCTCGTAATCAAAGTCGTGCGGCCTTTCGAAGCCATACTCGTCCACATTGCTGGAAATGTTAGAAAGTCATAGAATCGTAAATACACATAAATCGCACCTACAAAATGTAACGGATCCGATTCTGAACGAATCTCGTCGATTTGTTGAGAAAATAATAGAGATTTCTTTTCGAAGGCTAAGCTTAAAACTGTTTATTTCAAATTATTTCATTGTTACATGTTTCACTTTACAATTCTGTTGTTGGTCATTGTATATACACGAGAACATAACCTAACTCGAACTGAAACAAAAGCATGAAGACGTACTTGCACAATAAATGTGCACCGGCTACGGTGTTTAGATTATTAACATATACTCGCAAAACAAGCGAAAAATTGTAGTGTTATCATAGAATTGAAACGGAGATGTTTAATGCTTACCTAAAACATGAAGTTGCCATACCCCACGCAAGACGATGCTGACATATAATATCTACCGTATACAGGGTGTCCATCAAGCCCCCTTCGATACTAATTTTATTTCGCGTTAACATCCTTAGAAGCGGTTATCTAATATTACTGGTGCATTATATCACTGATTATTATATATTCTTCATTTCGTTCTCGATTCAATTTCGCGTATTAAAATAAAATTTCTCGCTTGATTCTTTCAATTTCTCCATATAAGTAACTTTTAAAGTACACGACACACTTGTAAGCGCAACAACCGAAACATGATTTCGACTTTTAGAGCACGCAAAAATTGATGTTCTATAATAAGCATTTCTTTGATCCACGTTTAGAAAAATCTATATGTATGTATATCTTATCGCGCGATGCACTTAGGTTTGTACGTCGCGATCCAAATTCCCTGTGTGTAATTATGTTATACTTGCAATTAAGAGTGACGTTATTCATTAGTAAACAGATTAAAGCGCACAGTGGCGAATAATATGATTGATAAATAACTTTACTGCTTAGAATGTGCGGCGAAGAGGGAGAGCATTTTAAAAATGTAATAGATCGATTCACCGAGCGGTTATCGTTTAGAATCGAGAGAACTATGATCGATAGCGGTGTTAAGGTGCGATTTCATTCTGACGCTCGACGCTCTTTTTGAGCGTCAAAACCAGTCACGTGATTGATCCACGTGACTTTCAGCGTCAAGCGGAAAATCTAAATTTTAGCTTTCCCTGCTTTCCCGCTCGTTCACTCTGACTCTCTCTAACTCGCTCATTCGTTGGTTGAGAGTCGGTCATATGATTGTTTTTGACACTCAAAACGAGCATCAACGCTGAAAGTCCCGTGGACCGATCACGTGACTGATTTTCACGCTCAAAACGACCGTTGAGCGACAGCATGAAATCGCACCTTAACTTACGAAGTTGAAAGTCGCGCATGCGCGGTAGAATTACAGAACTATCGCAGTTCCGTGGGAATTCAAACGAGAGGCGGGTGTTGTTCAAACTCGAAATAATTAGAAATGATACGTTACTCGGATCCAATTTGTTAACATATATATAAATGAAGAGCGTTTTATATATCCATAAGCGACACGTTGTATAAATGCTAATATTTATTTAACGGAGCATGTAAACTTAAGAAACGATATTTCGTAAATGTGCCTGAATGTACGGACCTGAGCGCACGTGCTTCGTGCATACGATGTTGGCGACGCATGTGCAAGAAATCCTTTTCCGAGGGACAAATTCCTCAATCTGGCAAGAGTGGTCGATACTCGATGTTACGGTGCCACATGGTAACGAAGGTAAAATGGCGTTAACTGTTCCTTGTGTCGCTGGTAAGCACCTCGTATCGTTTTTATGGATTATTCGTTCTATTAAAAAATCGAACTTTAAATGTTACGCTGTCTTTGCGATTAATATATCTGGGTCTCTGGAACGTGTGTCTGTTTATAATACGATCGCGAGTTTCGCAATACGCCGCGATTGACTGCACAAAAATGTGTCATGTGGCATTGTATTTCTCAGACACGTTTACGATAAACTTGGTAGTACTGCATTGTTAAATCACAAGACACGAAGAAGCACGCGTTCCTCTCCACAAATACGTAGAATAGTTTTGACAACCTTGGTTAATCTTACGAATCATTTGTAGACGTTTAAGTTCGCCTCTGATCGGAGTATTTTAGTCGTATTTAGAGTTACATATATCGCTTCTTCAAATTTGTTAAATATTCGTGTGATAAACGTTAAAAGACATTCGGGGAATTTATGAAATTGAAAATTAATTTTCTGCAGTGAGAGGTTCCATCGGGATCAGCGTAGGACAAGGCCCGCCGTCGTACGAAGCAGTTAAAACATTCCCTAAAGATGACAGCAAAACGTGTAAAGCGATGGCTTTCAGTCCAGAGGGCCGTTATTTTGCATGGGTCAACGGGATAACTGCCAAGGTTCTGCATTGCGATACGTGGAAAATCGTTACAGAAATCAAGAAGCCAAAAATCTCTGTGATTCAGTTCTCCAGCCTTGGCACATACCTTATGACATTGGAACCATTCATTGGTATTTCGATAAATTTAACGTTATCTCTTCCGCAATCTCTACGATCGTTTGTTAGCTTCGTCTCTTTTTTTTCCATCGAAACTTCTCTTCGTACAAGCTTGTTATTTATAATACCAACGATTACTTATTACAGCGACACAGTCCAGTCCCCAAGGAACACCGAATCTTCACATATGGAAGTCAGAGAGCGGAGAATTGGTGAAGAGTTTCAAACAGAAAAAGCAGACAGATTGGTAACGTATCTCTTAGTTAAGCGTCGTATCGATTGCAAACTTATTGCCATTATTAATTATGTAAAGGAAACTTGGTAATTATCTTTCCGCAACATCGGTATCTCTAAAACTCCTTTTGCGAGTCTTTGTGTATATGATAGATCGAAAGAAGCTTAATTTTTGTAATCGTATTCGTGTAAAGTTTCAGCACGTAAGCTATATTATAATTGTTTACAAGCTTTCCTATCGTAAAGAACCGAATCTCTCAAATATACAAATATCGGTGGAGAATTTATTTAGCATGTAGCTATACTTACATCGCATCTATTCAGGGAGCCCCAGTGGTCGAGCGATGAAAAGATCTGTGGGATGATAGTTGGCGCGGACGTCGTTCTATACGAAGATGCCAATTTTGAAAAAATTGTACACAGAATAAACATAGTCAAAGTTGCTAAGTTTAGTATATCACCCAGTAATACTCCGTATCATATTCTCTGTTACATGCCTGGTAATTACATTTTGCTGCATTCCTTTAATTTTGAACCATACGAGTCTGTGCGCATTGTGTCGAGGTACTTATATGTGGAGAGTACAGAATTTCTTCTAAGCTCTATTTAACAGAATTATCGAACACGATACTTATTACGAGCAGAACTAAGCTGAATAGTTAACAAAGATTCAGAAAGAAATTGAAACAGCTCATATAACTGTGATTTAAGAATTTACTTGTAATTGATAACTGTGCTTTGTTGCTTAAATGTGTAAATTAAAGTGTTTATTTGTAGTATATAGTTGGAGTGTAACTAGGATAACATTCGGCATATTGTATGAAATACTTTTTTATTTCAGTTTCTCTCATTATGAAGCGAATATCTGTGGAAAGCATGTAAAGCACAGATGGAATGAAGATTAAAGACAATTATATCTATAGAACACTTTAACTATGTAAAGAAGTACGACAAAAATATTAAAACGTATCGGTAATTTACGAAATATATGTATGTATATATAATCAGGATCAGCAGTAAAAGGAGAATTTTCCTGATTATTGCATGCACAGTTTCATATGTAAGTACATTAATAAAATCACAGGGAATGAAAAGTATATTAAAAAAGGCAGTAAATCTCGTACTGTGCCTCTCTAGGTTTGAACTTAAATAATGCAATGTAACAATAAGTACTCTCCACATTAAATACCAAAAGTTTCAATTGTATATACTGCATCGCAATATTACTATAACTCTCGATATTCGACTGTATTTTATAATTGAAGTTATTATATTATAGGTAAACCTGGTCAACCTTCGTTTGGTAGACTGTTCCAATATCCAAAGTTCGAAGCCACGCAGGCTGTGGCAAATAAAAGTTTCTTTCAGGTATCATATCGTTTTTGATAAAGTGTGAACCAGAGATGGGCATTATCTAGATAAAAAAATTAGGTGAAAGGCCTTCGAATAAGAAAAGTATCTTTGCCTTGTCGGACGAGTTCATCTCCGTGGCGCTCTGAATAGGATACTTTGTCTTTTATTCGAACTAGAAATTTTTACTTAGATAATTTTTTGCCCATCTATGGTGTGAACGTACTTCATCGAATGAAATTGCAAGATTTTTGCTTCTAGGCAGACAACGTGAACATTTACTGGAACAATGCTGGAACTAGTGCTTTGTTGATGACGAGTACGGATGTCGATAAAACTGGTGCTTCTTATTACGGGAAAGAAACGTTGCATTACCTCGACGCGAAAGGAGAGACTGCGATCGTTATGCTCAGTACGTACCTACTCGTTCAATGTTCCACGTCTATGAATTTATAATTTGTTTCGATGGCTTACAAGGGAACATCCCGAACCCGGCAATTCGACCAATTCTGAAACTGTGAATATGTAGGGAATTTTTCCTCCTGATTACAACGCAATTTTTGTTTGCTGCCCAAATTCACTTTAAGGGCGTAGAATTGACCGCTGAAAATCCGGTTACTTTCTGATTTTGTGTTATAACTCGTGAACTGTAAAAGAATTTTTTCAAGTAACTTTTGTCTTGAAACTTGTTTTCTATCTCTTACAGCTCGCAAGTTATAACACAAAATAGCCGAATTTTCAGGGGTTAATTTCACCCCCCTCGAGTGAATTTGGGCAGCAAACAAAAATTGCGTTGTAATCACGAGGAAATCCCCTACATATTCCCAAAGTTTCAGAATTTTCCCTTGTTAGTTTTAATGTATGCATAATTAAACTACAGAGGTGCCATTCTTTCGTTTCCTTTCTCGAATTAGGCAAGAACGGGCCCATACACGCGGTTCAGTGGTCTCCAAAGAATACCGAATTCTGTGTCGTATACGGTTTGATGCCAGCCCACGCCACCTTATTCAATCTCAAGTGCGAAGCGGTATTTCAGTTTGGCGCACTGCATCGGAACAGCATTTATTACAATCCACAGGGAAATAATATCCTTTAATTGCCGAGAAATATTCCCTATTAGAATTAGAATTTACGTCGTTCTGTGTACGTGACAATTCATTTCCTTAACCACTATATACTTTTGATCATGGCTGGATTTGGTAATCTCCGTGGCGGTGTTGAACTATGGGATGTTGGTCAGCGAAAGTTAATTGCTAAAACTGAAGCTCCTGATACCACGTTCCTCCAATGGTCTCCGGACGGGGAACATTTTATGACCGCAACTACGGCACCTAGACTTCGAATGGGCAATGGGTAAATATTTAAATGAAATATTTGATGAACAAAGTGCACTCTTTCCATACACACATTAAACGATTTGGTTCGTAGATTTAAAATATGGCACTATACTGGGTCATTACTATACGAGCGACCGTGGAACGAGCAAGAAGAACTTTGGGAGGTACTTTGGCAAACGTTTCCACCGAATACGTTCCCAGAAAAGTCGATCAGTTATAAAGCTGTTGAGGGCATTGCACCTAGTCAACCACAAGGTGAAGATATTTTCTAACATTTCATTCATCGATAGGATATACACTATTAACATCGAACCTCTTTTTATTCCCTGTTTTGCAGCATCGAAACAAGCGTATCGGCCACCTTCAGCGAGAGGAGGAACTACAACCTTTAAATTACACGACGACGAAGAATTCGGAATCTCGAAAACATCTGAATGTAAGGAGAAGCTGCGATAATGTTTTCGAGATATAAATATCTCGTAGAATCTGTATGCTAATTGCATTATTTTCGTCGCAGTTAATAAGTCCGCAAAGAAGACAAAGAAAAAGACGAACAAAGTGAAGAAGGATTCGGAAGCCTCTGCATCTTCTCAGTCGAATTCTAATAACCGAAGTACAAATGGGCAAGTTACTAGCACAAAGAGTCAAAATGCGACTGCAAATGTTCCTGAATGCGACGATGCTGAGAGGTGTAAGAAAATGAAACGAATTAAAAGCGTAAGGATTTTTGTTCAGTGTACTAACGCCGTGAAATTCGACGAGCCTTACGTTTACGTGTCTCTCGTTCTTTACAGAAACTAGAGCAGATATCAAAGTTGAAGGAACTGTTAGAATCGGGCAAACAATTAGAAATTAATCAACTAGACAAAATTAAGAAGGAGGCTGATTTACTAAAGGAACTCGAGGAGCTTACCTTATGATGAATGGTTGAAATGATGAATGTATACGGGTTTAAAGGGAAGTCCGAATATTTCTCCTGAAAACGAGGAAATAATCTCGGCCCATCGTTTACAGTGTCTGGACGTACAACAGCTACGTTTGGCTGTAAATAAAATTTTCATTCTACGAAGAGACAGTGGAAACAGACTAAATTTCAAAAGTGGATTCAACGAGGTTCCGCATCATCGAGGTTGCTAGAATTTCAGATCGAAAATTTCGTTTACGTGCGCCAACCGACGAGATTAAAATGGCCCATCGGATCTCTCTCTCTCTCTCTCTCTATCTTATTTAATAACCAAGAAAGAAACTCTCTCTTCTTAACAGATTTCTCGTTTTAAATAGCATTTCTAAATAAACGCCGAAGGATGATAGTTAATGTCGCGTAATGTCGACCGATCACGAATGAACTTCCTAACTACCCAGTCTTCAATAAAGGTCGTAACATACGCAATAAAAATGAAACACTGCAGAAACATTTCTTGGTATTTATATATTTGCTAAGTAGGAGATTATATAAAAATGTATAATCGTGCGGGAAGAGCTAGAGAAGGAAAATGTCTTATTGTAAAATTTACTCCGCACTGCAGTGGTATCATTGAAATTCTTGTATTTGTAAATTATTGCGCACTATCTTCTCTTCCTTGCAAAAATGATCTCTCTCATGAATATTTAACGGAGATCACAAATAGATACAAAATTTTGTGATTCGACCGTTGCTGAAGTTATCAGTATCTTGCTTGTATCTTCGAGGATGCCTTTTGTTCTTACACGCATTTTTGTTTTTTTTGTGCCTTGTATTACGTTCAACATTCAGACTTTATATTTTTCTTGCAATTGAGGATTACAAGACTGGTCAGGCTAAAAGCACGATTACCTGGCGCCGTTTAAATAAATTAAAAGAACAAACTGCCAAAAATAATCAACTATGTTCTGCAACTAGAGGAACACTTTTAACTAATAAAGGAAATATAGCTTTTGGAGTCAGTTGATTTCTTAAGCACCATTCTCTTTTCTGTTCATTTTTTAACAAAGCTCAGAGTTACCCCTGTTTATTCTTCAGTTTGTTCTGCGAACTACAACCGTGACCTAGCGTTCTATAACATCAATGATTATCGAAAAATGATCGTGTTTATTCAAGCGAACGAAATTGTGTAACGTAAATGGTAAAAGTCAAGAGAGACGTTGGGTTATCAATCGTACACTATTCCTTTCGATAATATAGAATCACGGTGAAGATTTATGGTTGCGTTCATCCCTTAATAATTTTAATATATACATTCAAATATATATATATAAATTATATCTTAATTTCTTAAGCTAACGATACGATATAAAATAAATAACATAAAAACAAAAATCAGTCACCAATGTTGTGTACAGTTACACGGAATTTATTGGAAATAAACGACTTAAAAAGTAGATCTTCCAAAAGCGCATAGTTTCTTCCCTTAACACCCCATATATCCCTATCATTAAAATAATATATTTCCATTTCCTAAATCACTCCACATAAACGTGTCATGAAAACAGGAAATTTTGAAACCAGCAATCGACAAGTCTCAGAACGTTACACCGAGGGTGAAACGCGCAAAAGAACTAGGGGGTTGAAAAGAAGTTGAAAACGCGCGATGTCGCGGCGTTGAAGTTCTCTCTTCTAAAATCAACTAGAAATCAAGGGCAAAAAAGCGCCGAGTTGTAAATCATCCACGATAAAAGCGATTGAGAGTCGAGAACGAAAGTAATGAACTTGCAAAGGGGGTTAAAAGAAAGCAGTTAATCGAAACTAGAATGATCGAGGAAAGGGACAAGGCGAGCACCGTGAACGTAGTAGCGACGGTGGTATACGGTGGTCGTTTGTAACTCGAGGACGACGGTAGCGCCGTAAGATAGCCGTGTTTACAGATTCGCCAGTGAGTTCCATAACGTCACGTCAAAAAGTGCAACAAATATTTCTACCACCGTTTACTATGTAAAAAGGTGGGTTTCCCCGTTGGATGGTGTATCGGTACGCCACGGTGACGGCGGCCACGTCCCCGCGTCACGATACTCAGCCGCGCGTCTCGGTTATTCGGTTCGCGTGGAGAATTTAAAAGGTTCTCGTAATACGGCAGTGCTAATCGTTAGGATGGTCGCCATTTTGTCCGGAGGTGGCCCGGTTGAGTGAACGGGGCGAAAATAGTTGCTCCCTGGACACCGAGGATCGTTGAAATTGCATAGGTACCGGTCACGCGGCCGTCTATTCATCTTCTCCCCGTTAACGAGAAGAATCCGGGGGCGTTCGCTGGGGCGACGCGTGCCCGCGAGAAAGAAGCCGCGATAATTTCACCCGTGGTCGGTCGACGTCGGCCCTTTGTAAGCACGCCGTAGACGTTATTTCGCCTGATTCCGAGCTAATTCGGCGGCGATCATCCGCGACATCCATTCCCCGGCGATGTTGCCCCGTCGACGGGAAGCGGGCCCGGCTCGGCCGCTTCCTCGTTCTAATTTCTGACGGTTGACAGCTCTCTCTCTCGATACGTTCGACGATACACCCGAGAGAAATAAAAAGAGGCGAACCAGAGAAAGAGAAACATAGGGGCACGGAGGGAGAGAGAGAGAGAGAGAGAGAGTGCGTGTGTGTATGTAGATAAAGGGGCGCGGGAGGGAGAGAGAGAGAGAAAGAGAGAGTGAGAGAGAGAGAGATAGATAGAGAAATGTAATTCGCGACGTGACATCGTGCCTTTCGTGGATTGCGAAATTCTAAAAAAGAAATAGAACCGGTGGATGTGATCGTTAGTTTCGGCGCTGTTTCCGCACGGTCGAGTGACACCATTATTATTTACGAAAGAATCGCTCTCAAGGCGTAGGCGAACGATCGGAATTCGTCGGCTGAAACCTTAGCAAGATCATGCTGTCATGCGATTTGCAGAATGTGCGAGACGGTCCTTGCTGTCTGTGCTTCTTTCTTGGATGTTCAGACTCGTTTTCTAGATCCCGCGGCGTTCAATATTGACGCTACCGGTATCCGTTCGAGACGGTCTCCGATTGCAGTGACACGCAGATTTGTTCGCACACTTTCGGCGTGATAAGTAATTCGCAAGGACCGCCGTGTTATCGTCGCTCTTCAATTTAATCGGGGAGCGTGAATTTACTGTACCATCGGCAATTAAAGTTCTAAACGTGACAAACTCTCGTCGTACGAGCAATTCTGGTAATTAACTCGCGAGTAGTTATTTCGATTATAAAGCCCAAGAGGGCTGTGTAATTTGCGTAAACGAGGAAATTAGTAATATGTGTACAAATCTGTGAATCGCTGCTAAGTTGTCCCAGCACGTATGGATTCAACGAAGAGTTTAAGTCTAACATCTTTCCTTTCCGAGGCTCCGTTTGTTGTAATCAATTCTGCGCAGTCGATTGCTGTAGTTTTTTTATCATTGGAACAGCATTTTATATATCCTCGGCCATGGAAGCTTGGGTTCGAATATTATCGAACAATGTTGCCAATGTTTAATATATCGTGGAATGTTGTATTATTCTGTTTCAGATAATGTAGATATAGTTTATTCGAACAAGGCCTTTAGGGTATAATTATATTTAATGTCAGTGAATGAGTTGGACGGTTGTTATTGGTGGTGCGATTATTGGACCAAGAGGTATTGAGACAATTGGAATATAACAAAGAGCACGCAAAATGACGATTGCCACAAGAGGCCAAGGAGTAGGCATAGACCCTCCCGATAGCCAGCAAAGTACACAGGTACACTCGAGCGATACAATTTTTATATTACATTCAATCATTTTTGCGACGATCGTCTTCTATATCTTTGTAATTTCTTAATTATTACTTACAAGCTTTTGTATCGTACTTTCGCTGTACAGGAATACATGCAATTTAATATTTCAAATAATCTTTCTATGGTTTCCTAGAAAAGTTTAAAATCGAGTTTATATTTGTGTAACTTATTATAGTTTTAACATCGACCGGGTTTAAGCGACTTTTCATTAGCTTCTTTTGTTACCGAATTAATGCGAAACCTTTCACAGATGCACAGTTCACCGGGTACGCAACAATTAGCTGACACGATGTCAGGACTTCAACTTGCGGAGAATGTGGTACAAACAGAATGCACCAATGATACCTTACCTTCGGTAGAGGATAGTAATCAACTTCACGGGGAGCCCGACTTCCCCGTCGCAAAACTCAATATTCTTCATGAGAAAATATCTAGTCCACGATGGGTTGTACCAGTTCTACCAGATCAAGAGTTAGAGTGCCTGTTGCAAGCCAGTATCGAACTTTGTAGAGAAGGTAGTCATATATAACAAGTAGCTTTTTCCATTTCGATAGAATCGAGCGGTAGCTTCGAGCAGAAACTTCTAAATGTAAGCTCTCGCCTCCTCTAGGACTCGATGTACAAAGCGAAGCATGTCAGCGCTTTTTTCGAGAGGGACTCACAATTTCTTTTACCAAAATATTGACTGATGATGCAATAAGTAGTTGGAAATTAAATATTCAAAATTGTATTAATGCAAACTGTGCGCGATTGGTGGATCTATGTGTCCTGAAGCTAGACAAAGACTGGTTTCCTCTCCTTGATTTGCTGGCAATGGTTTTTAATCCTAGTATTAAGTGAGTTAAAATTATTCTCTTCTGTAATTGAAAACAGTTTTGTACGTTGGACCATTTTTATCGCGTTAATCTTTCCCGTTTCCTTTTAGATTTCACACATTTAACGCTACGAGAGATTCAGAATCCGTTCCTCCGGGTGTTGATATTCCTGATGAGGCACTTTACGCACGAACACCTCCTGATACAAGAAGTCCACGTGGCTGGCTAGTGGATCTCATAAATAGGTGGACGAAGAATGACATCCTCGTTTCAAATTCGTAATTTCTACCCGGCAGAGCTAATACTTATTTCTCTTGTAGGTTCGGAAGTCGAGGAGGATTTAGAATCTTGCTCTCTAGATTTCAGAGCGGCCGAAATATAACAGTACCAGTTATTTATGCTTTAATCAGACCTTTTGGTTTGTGTTACGAATTACTCACTGTACCCACAATAGTTGAATATCTTATGCCTATTGTGGTAAGTAGCTTGTAGACGACAGAACATTGCTTCGTGTTCGTTTTTCTTTTTAAATCGAGAAATATTCTGCGTCGAAATGAGATATTAGAGGGAACCACGGAATGATTCCGGTATATTTGAAATTGCGTGCTTTTTAATCCGCAGGAAATGGTGCCTGTAATTCTGAATAACTTGACTGACGAGGAACTGAAAAAGGAGGCGAAAAATGAATCAAAAAATGATGCGATATCAGCCATAATCAGAGCGGCCAAGTGTTTAGTGTCGCGAGTACCGCAGCAAGACGAAATGATTAAGAACTTGCAAATGCTGAGACTGAAGATGATACTGAGACTCTTGCAAATCTCTTCGTTCAATGGGAAAATGAATGCTTTGAACGAAGTGAACAAAGTAATCGGCAGTGTTACGTTCTATCAGCATCGGAATGCAATCTTCGAAGAGGAAGAGTGGCTTACTGCAGAACGCATGGCGGTAAGTTCGGTTTCGGAATGCAAAATTAGAATCTATTGTTTTTTAATTATTTGAAGAATATATCCGACATCGCCCAGTTCGCCGCTAAGCATTAATGAGTATTCGAAACTGTTCTGTTTATTTAGAAATGGATAAAAGAAAATAGAGTGTTAGAAATCGTTTTAGGAGATTCGTTACATCAGCCCCAATACGTTGAAAAGCTGGAGAAAATTTTACGCTTTATTATTAAAGAACGAGCTTTGACGTTAGAGGATTTAGACGCCGTTTGGGCGGCGCAAGCTGGGAAACACGAAGCGATCGTGAAAAATGTTCATGACTTACTAGCCAAGCTCGCATGGGATTTTAGTCCGGAACAGCTAGACCATCTGTTCGAATGTTTTCAGGTATTCATTGTCGTGAAATTACAGTTGTCTTTTGTTATAATCGATGCGTAACTTAATTCAAATTTTCTTTATCCCAGATGAGTTGGAAGACTGCTAATAAGAAACAAAGAGAAAAGCTGTTAGAATTAATCAGGAGACTAGCAGAAGACGATAAGGACGGAGTAATGGCACATAAGGTTTCGTAGCGTTACATCTAACTTCACATATTCCTAATATTAATTCAAACTTAATTGTACTCTTCTTTCGAACTAGGTCTTAACCCTTTTTTGGAACCTAGCTCATTCCGACGAGGTGCCTACAGAGATCATGGACCAAGCGTTGTACGCCCACGTAAAGATTCTCGATTATTCCTGCTCGCAAGAAAGAGATGCTCAAAAGGCAATTTGGTTAGACAAATGCGTGAAAGAGTTGGAGAGCGGCGATAAGTGGGCCTTGCCAGCTTTGAAGCAGATTCGGGAAATATGTTGTCTTTACGAGCCGAATCCCAACATAGTTGGCCACGGTCAACGAGGTCATCATTTACACTATAGGTGCGTCATTTATTTGATTTAGAATCAGCGTCTTCTTCATCGTATCTTATATCCTCTTCTTTTTTCTTTATCATTTAGGCAAGATGTTATAGAACGACTTCAAGCGGAACATTCAACAGTAGTGCTCGTGACGGACAGTTTAACGAACTACATGGAGAAAGTTCGACAATTGGTGAAAGAGAACCCGGACCTTGATCCGAATACTTTCATGCCCGATGGCCGTTACAATCATATTATGCAAGTGCAAGAAAGGCTTAATTTCCTACGTTTCCTATTAAAAGTACGTCACGATTACTTACAAGGCGAGAGAGGGAAAGTACCAGGGATTCTCTGTGATCGATAACGCGTGCAATTTGTTTCGCAGGATGGTCAGCTATGGCTGTGTGCGGATCAGGCGAAACAGATTTGGCAGAGTTTAGCGGAGCAAGGTGTTTTTGTATCCGACCGTGAGGCTTGTTTCAAATGGTTCTCGAAGCTAATGGGAGACGAACCAGACCTCGATCCGGCAATAAACAAAGACTTCTTCCAAAATAACATATTGCAGCTAGATCCGACGTTGCTCACGGAAAGCGGTATCAAGTGTTACGAGCGATTTTTCAAAGCCGTTAATTCTAAAGAAGGGAAGTTAAAATTGAACAGGAGAACGTTCCTAATGGACGACGTCGACCTAATCGGTACAGATTACTTGTGGCGAGTGAGTAAAATAATGATTGATAGTAATATTAGCGTATCAGTGTGTACTAGCGTCGCGTATTACTTCGTATTCGTTTATTCAGGTGGTGACCAATAGCCCCGAAGAAATTGCAAATCGAGCCATAGAACTTCTGAAGGAAGTAAATACTAATTTGGGCCCGCGACTTCAGTCCTCGGTCCTGCGTTTTCACATGACGTACATAGGGGAATGTATGGACAGGTTGAAAGCGCACTACGACACTGTATCCGTCTTAAGTAAAGTATATCTCGAGGGGAAGGAGGAGCAGGAAGAACAGATGTCGAACAAGATTAAAGTAGAAGCTATGAAGATGTGTCGCGTGATAAAAGTGTTGCAGGAATACATAAACGAGTGCGACTCGGCGTTTCCAGGAGAGCGAAAGAAACTGCCGTTGCATAGGTATCATTCTTTGTTCTTACGTGCACGAAGGGGATATTCTACTTGTCTGTGTAACGAGAGTTTTTTATCGCGTTTGATTACAGAGCAGCTTTCGGGAAGGAGCTATATCTTATCATTCGCATTGCAAATCCTGGTCGCAACGTGAACGACGAGCATATAGTCACGCATACAAACGACACCTTGGGATCATTGAGGCGGCAAATACTGCGCAAGATTAAAGCGAATGAGTCAAACGTGAAGCTCGACTTATTTTTGAATGGGGAGTCATTGGAGCTGGCGGACGACAGAAAGATACTTTCTGAAATTCCACTGAGATACAAAATGGTTTGTATCAATAATGATGTTGCCAATATCTGAAGGCATACTTCGATGCAATATGCGATGAATCAAAATGCTTCTCGTTTAGGTATTGTCTGCGAAGCTGAGTCAAGTGAACAGCAACATGCCAAGCTCCCCGGACAGTAGTTCAGATAGCTCCACTAGTTCTCCGCATCTCCCGTACGATATAAGAGATGTGAACGCGGAAAACAGCTTACCAAGCGTGGTACGTTAGTTTTCATAAATTCGGCTCCCCTAATGTTCCATCGATAGTTGAAGCTCCAAAGAATATATTTACCTGTCGATGTTGTTCCTCTTTCTTCAGGTGATGTCGGAATCTTGGGAGGATGCCATGGTATTCTTTCAACTGTCAGACCTTGGGTGTACGCTCCAGCACGCGCAATTACGCGACGGTGTACGAAATCTACTACAATTGGTGCCACCGTATACTCACACCGTGTCGCGGTTGCGATGGTTCTTCGATCGCCATAAAAAAGTCGAAAGCGCCGTTTGTAATGCACTAAATACCACAGTAAATTCTTTGTTTTTTACCGAAAGCCCTACCGAAGTTTTATACAATTTAGAGGTAAATCGTCTGGAACGTCTATGGTCATTTTGAGGGTTTACGGAATTGAGCAGTATTTATAAAATTCTCTTTGTTCCAGGTTATGTATAGTTTGTTAATGCCGGCACAGGACACGTCGGAGAAAGCGTTTGACTTTCAGTTCAATTTCATAATCAGCGACGAAGCTAGCGTTATCCTCGACATGTTAACTAAGAACAAGTTTCTGCCGAACGCCGACGAGACCACGAAACGGATAGCTTACTTAACGGTGTTGAAGCTATGCAAATTCTACCTGGTTGTGGTGGCTTACGCGATGGCCATGATAACGATAGAGAAGGACGACAAAATCTCGGAGAATCAGGAGAACCATACGCGTTACAATCCAGCTTTAAGCCCGGACTCGATCCTGAAGCATGCGTTCCTGTTCGAGGATAATCCGAATATCGATTACATGCTGAGAAGCGTGGCGGCGCATTTAACATCGTGCATCGCTGTTCGCAGGACAAACGGGCCGGAGCCCCAGTTGTTCAAGCAGGTCTGTCAGTGCGAGCTACCAGATTTAGCTACCATTCGTGCCATAATTAGGCTAGCATGGGCGGCATCCACTGGTAATCTGAACAATATAAACGCATCCGCTGAAACGCTCCATAAACTGCACGAGACGAACGAAAAGGAAGCTGCGAATAATCCCGACAACAATGACGTGCTAGTGTGTAAGGAGGCGCTGGAAGTTCTGCCGATCGCCCTGGTGTTGAATCCGAACGCTTTGGAGTCGTTGTCTAAAGACAAGATGTGGCACACGTTTCTAATAGATCTCGTGCTCCGCAGCAAGTCGAAAGTAATCAGAACGGCCGCTGGCGAACAGTTTTTTCTTATATGGACGTACTACGGCGATGGCAAGCAGCCGCTGCTATTCGCGATAACGCTGCTCTTCAGCGTTTTAAATACCACCGTTATGGAGTACGCGAAACAGAGCCACGAGTACTTCCAGCTGTTATGCAGATTGCTGGATTTCGCGTACGCGATACAGTGCCCGTTATCCACCGCTGAGCCGTTGTTGATTATCGAGATAGCGTGGTTGAAGAAAGTACGGGACGACGTGAAGGAGACCGGCGAGAGCCAGGTCGAGGAAGCTGTACTCGAGGGCCATCTGTGCCTGGCTAAAGAGCTGCTGGACTTTCTGCCGCCGAGCAAGAAGTACGAGCTTGGCTCCGACGCGAAGCATAACACGAATTTGGTGAAGGAGCTGGTCGAGGACTTCATATTCCCTGCGTCCCGTCTAATGCTGCAGCTTCGCAACACCGGGGAGTTAAGTGCCTCGCAGATGAGCCCGGTTTGCACCACGCCCCAGTCGACCAGCGCGGCATTCGATTTACTTAGAGTCCTTTGTATAGGCTGTGTACCCAACATGAAACTTCTAGTCACAATGCTCACCGACATGTTCTACTCGGAGAAAGACGAGCCGCTAGTAGAATGGGATTACCTGCCACCGGTTGGGCTCAGACCGTTGAAGGGCTTTGTAGGTCTGAAGAATGCAGGCGCCACTTGCTACATGAACTCAGTATTACAGCAGTTGTACATGGTCGAAAGTATAAGGGTCGGGCTTCTAGCCGCGGAAGGCGCAGCGACAGATTTGAACGAAGATTTCTCCGGCGAGGAGAGGATCGAGGGGGAACAGACGATAGAGGCGAACGACAACGACACGAACGAAGAGAAATGCGGAGCGGACGAGTCCAGGAAGGAATATAATATTGGCATCTTGAAGCAAGTGCAGGCCATCTTCGGACATCTGGCTTACAGCAAATTGCAATATTATATACCTAGAGGTCTTTGGAAACACTTCAAGTAAGTGCACGTTTCTAAGTGCCTCCTACGGCTCGCACTTGTGATAAGAGACCGAGAAAAGAATTATATTCATTAGTGGTGTTCGGTAACGTTTTCAGACTCCAAGGCGAGCCTGTAAACCTTAGGGAGCAGCAGGACGCGGTAGAGTTTTTCATGAGCTTAGTGGAAAGCTTAGACGAAGCGTTGAAAGCTTTAGGACACGAACAAATAATGAGCAAGATTCTTGGTGGTTCATACAGCGACCAGAAAATCTGCAAAGGTTGCCCTCATAGGTACCTTCTTAATTCTTACATCCTGCTCTTTTCGGTAAACTGTAATACCGCATTACATTGTCTTCAGATATTCCAAGGAGGAGCCGTTCAGCTTGATAAGCGTGGATATTAGAAACCACAGCAATTTACTGGACTCCCTTGAACAGTATGTGAAAGGTGAATTGCTGGAAGGCGCGGACGCTTATCACTGCGACAAATGTAACAAAAAGGTATGGCGAAACTTGCGGACGGAATGACTGAAGATGTGTTAAAACATTGATGCTGACTAGCGAAATCTTTGTGCCCCCTTTTAGGTCGTAACGGTGAAACGATTGTGCGTAAAGAAATTGCCGCCTGTGTTAGCGATTCAATTGAAAAGATTTGAGTATGACTTCGAGAGACTCTGCGCCATAAAGTTTAACGATTATTTTGAATTTCCGAGAGATTTGGATATGGAACCTTACACTGTTTCCGGGCTTGCTAAGCTGGAGGGAGAAGTTATAGACTGTGATTACGAGGAGTCGATAAAGGGAATTTGTACTAAGTATCAATTGACTGGCATCGTAGTCCATAGTGGTCAAGCTAGCGGTGGACATTACTATTCTTATATTTTATACAGGTATACAAAGGAATTATATTATTAATTATTCAGCGCAGACTTTCAGGTAGAATAATCTTCCTGTTTCGTTTGCCAGGCAAAGCGACGGCATTGCCAAGTGGTATAAGTTTGACGACGGCGATGTTACGGAATGTAAGATGGAAGAAGAGGAAGAGATGAAGTCCCAGTGTTTCGGTGGTGATTATTTAGGAGAGGTATTTGACCACATGCTCAAACGAATGACTTATCGAAAGCAGAAACGATGGTGGAATGCCTACATGTTATTTTATACCAGACTAGATGTAGAGGAAAATACTTTAATGAAAAGCGTTAATGAATTATCATTGTGTAAGTATCATTCTGAATTCTATATCGATCGGAAAACTTGCCAGCTCGCACTGTGAAAGTACCTTCATCTTCAGATACGAAGCTAGGTGTTATGAAGATGCCCTTAGCTATTGAGCACAGCGTCAGGAAGCAGAATATAAAGTTCATGCACAACCGGAACCAATTTAGCGCAGAGTATTTTCAATTTATCAAGAAACTCGTGTCTTGTAATTCTTACGTCATCGAAACGCCAAATTTGAACGAGAAACTTGTAAGTCGATTCAATTCGTCGTGCGTTTTTTTACCTCGCGAAGGATTCGCGATAACTTTTCGATCTTATTATTGCAGAGCCCCGAACACGAAGAGCTCGCAATGCTGTCCGTTCAACTGTTGTCGCAATTCCTGTTTCACACAGGTTTCCATACTAAAAAGACATTGCGCGGCGAGGCGATGGAATGGCACGATATCTTGTGCCATCTTCTGCGCAGCTGTAAATCTGTGCGATCCTGGTTTGCTCATAACGTGCTATTTAATCACCCACATAGGTACATTTTCTTGAACATGAACACATATATATGCAGGAATACAGGAGACGTCGATATTTAACAGGAAATAATTCCTTTTTCTTCAGACTTTGCGAGTATCTCTTAAGCTGTCCCAGTACAGAAGTTCGAACAGCTTTCCTCAATATTTTTGTATGCCTTGCACACATTTCCCTCAAGGATGGGCCGTGCGCGCCACCGAGTTTAAACGCACCAAGTGAGTACATCGATGACCCCTTGCAACCTCCTATACCGAATTGTTCAAAGCGGAGCTTTTAATAAATTCGTTTAAATATTTCCAGCCATACTTTTGGATCCGACAGCGACGCTCAGCGATCACTTGTTGCACGCAGTTCTTTCTTTACTTCATCGCGAAATTTCAGATCATGGGCGTCACCTACCTCATTACTTTTCTCTATTCCACACGTACGCATCGATTGGCCTCGCTGAAAGGGCCCAGTTGCTTAAGGTACGTAACTCGTTCTGTTTATCACGACGCAGCTGCTCACTATATTCCATTTAATTCGCAGCTGAATGTCCCAGTGACGTTTATGTTAGTTGCGATCGACGAAGGGCCCGGTCCAATGATAAAATATCAATACCCCGAATTAACGAAATTGTACCAAGTGGTCAGTATGCTGATACGTTGCTGCGACGTGTCGTCGAAAGCGCACTCGAGTCATGCACAGTCGGGCGCTGCACCTCTGCCGAACCCGTACGGCGACCCGGCCTGCCAGAATGAATATTTGATGCCTATTCAGCCACAGGCGGCAGAGATTCTGTTCGTTAAAAACAGGTAGGACTCGCTTATACGGGAATGTACCGAATGGGATGCTTCATTATCATTTCGTTGAAACAGTTACATGAAGAAGCTGATCGAAGACGTTGATGTTAACGTTACCGACGACACGGTGAAACTGCTGCAATATTGCTGCTGGGAGAATCCACATCTATCGCGGATAGTGCTTAGCGAATTACTGTGGCAAATGGGATTCGCGTTCACGCACGAGATAAAGCACCATACGGAGTTATTGCTCGGTATGCTTCCTATGGAAGACTCATGGCAGACGCATCGTATTCATAATGCGCTTAAAGGTACCAACGCGTTAAATTTTGATTAAAAGAAATTTAAATTTAGAGCTGGGATTAATGTGTAATCGTTAAACGTAAATACATCTAGGCGTGCCGGACGAGCGGGAAGGTATATTTGAAATAATACAGAGAAGTAAACAGCATTACCAAAAGAGAGCCTACCTGTGCATTAAGTGCATGGTGCAGCTTTTCAGTAAATGTAAGGCTGCGTATCAGCTGCTACTTCACAGCCCGGAACTAAACATGAAGTGGATGCAAGCTGTCGACTGGCTTCACGAGGAGCTCGAGAAAGTATGTGTCGGATGTGAAGAATGTGTAATAACGACCATTCACTGGAAAACAGGGCGTCGACTTAGTAAAGAATATTATTTGCATTTTCAGAGACCATACGCTTCTACAGCTCACGGGTTCAGTTGGGCACCGCCGGCTTTATCTAATTACGCAACGAATGGTTACATCTTGGAGCGCAGTAACAGCGCGAACAAGACTATGGAGAAGGCGTTCGAGCTTTGTCCCGATATGGAGCACGAAGTGGAAGATGCGAGCGAAGATTGCGCGGAAGAAGCAGAGAAGTACCAGTCGAAGCAGAGAGTGGTGATGCGGAGGCCATCGTGCGCACGTTCCAACCCAGTGTGGGCCTCTATAGGGTAAGATTCTTTTAACCCTCCGAACACGGAACTTCGAGTCCTGAGCATGGGTCTTTTCAGACCCACATCGATAGTTTACTAGTTCACATATTTTCGTTCACTCGTTTCTAATTCCACGAATCGTATACATTGCCTCGTCTCTTTTACAGCTACCCAGACATGACCGTGACACCGCAAATACACGAGGAGCAGCAACCGCAGCCCGGACCATCCCCAGTTCACACTCCTCTTTTAGTTCATCAGTTACATAGTCCACAGAACTGTGAGTCATCACAAAATACCAGCCGGGATCTATAATGAACGCTAAACATTGACGTTCTACCAAGTTGCTGCCACGGTGAAACCGCAAGTTCAGAATACTTAGATATTACTGCGCCAGCAGCTTGGTGCCGAACGGTAGAGGCACCTGTACAGATATTACTCGCAGATCTGTTCTTTTCTTTCGTCGCCACTGGTATTCTTGAACTTGCAATTGTGACATGTCAGTTTCAACTGTGGGCAGTCACGCTCCCATATTAATGACACGATGCGGCGCGGCACAAGCGTCTCGCAGCTGCGGGGAAAACAGACGAACAATGATAAGAACAGCCAGGCGATTACGACTAAGAACAGAATTTCTACGTATTGGTTGAGGCAACCAATTTCCTCGTCGTGGCTTCTTTCTTGCGCCTAAGGTTCGCGAGTTCTTCGCTTCGAGTATCCGTGATCATTCTTCGGCTTATCGGAATCCAGAGAAAGGAATAGGACGTTTCTCGGCGGGAAGAAATCTCTCGACGATGTTGATGAAATGAAAGCAGAAAAGAAAGAAGAAGGGAGAGAGGGGGAGAGAGAGAAAGTGAGAGGGAGAGTGGGGGAGAATTAAACGGTTTAGCCAAGTATCTGACTTGCCTCGATTAATGCATACGAATTCGCGCGTAGGAGTACGATAAGATTGTATAAATGTATAGCGAATAGTGTTATGGAATCCCGTCTCTGCCGAATAGAAAACAAAGAGGTATAAAAAGAACATAAGTTTCCGTATGCCTATGTAAATTTGTTACTAATAAAAGAGAGAAACGTTAAAATGGAACTTTCTGACGACCGAAAGACAAGGCAAAAAGGTAACGATAGTTTACGATTCGATTGGAAACGAGTAGAGTTGCAGGGGAAGAGAAACAACAGAATGAAAACTATACATCTATCGATATTTCACTATTTTTAGTCTTTCACGATGAATTTAAAGAAAAAGGAAAAAAAATCTAACGAAAAGAAAGAATGAAGTAGAAGAAGAAATTTCCTTGTACTTAATCTCGAGCATTAAAGAACGAAAGTCATTCTGTCTGCGCAGCTGATTCGGCTGCTACAAAGAGTTTAGGACGTTACACCAATGATGCCTCCCATTGTGCTTTCTTTCAGTTCATCCGATTTGAAAGAGTTGTGCCTTCGATATTGTACGACTCCATTCGTATTCTTAGGTAGACGTTTAAGGGATCGAGTTGTTGCCTCGAATTTCATTGCTTATTATACTTTTCTCTGTCACGTTTCGACTAACCGCGAGAGAAGCCAGAGGGGAAGGGGATCGATGGGACATAACGCGAGGACTCGCGTCGAGCATCGAGCGAGGCGCCATAAGTCTGCTATTCAACAGGTTCACGCTGACAAAGAACGCCAGCCACGGGCGTGATAATTCTAATTCAATTAACGCGTAACGAGCGCGGAAGGAAGGACGATCCGTGGTTTTCTTTATTCTTCATTTTAGTAAAATAAGGAGTCGCGGTGCCGCGAGAGGACGAGCCTTGTTCCAAAGTCCAAGATTTTTAACGAGAGAAAGGAATTGAGGAGAGCGCGACGGTAGACAACCGCGAAAGGGTACGGGGGTTTATAATTTAAAAGAAAAAAATGGGAAAAAAGAGAAGAAAAGGAAAAAAAAGAAAACGCTAATTTGTATCGTTCTAAGGTACGGCCCATCGTTGAAAGAAGAGCTGTGGTCTTTTCGCAGTGTTCCGTAGAGCAATTCTTGGCTCTCAGTCGGTAAGAGAGGGAATTTAGAGACGGAACGAATCAACCCCGCTCGCGGTGCCGTTTGATGGTTTATTCTCAGGCGTGTACCGCGGTATTAAACGAACAATTTGCGCGAGTGACAACGCGATTGCGGCGACTGCGAGATATCGAGCAGCACTCGAGAAACTTACGAAACTGGCCATAGCTCTGACTTATTGAATAACATGTGTTATATAGATATTATATAAATAACGCTAAAGGAGAAAAAGAAAAGAAAAAAATGTGGGAGGGGGGGGGGGGGGAGAGAGATCGAGTCACGTGTACCGACGAGGATAAGCGAACCGTGTGTATACATAGGAATTCGTGCGATGAGTAAACCAACGACTAAATAATGTCAAGACACCAGGAACTAACGACGTATTGATTATTGTTCGTATTATCAAATATTCACGTTAAACAGTGTACCAAATTATATGATAGCTTCTATCGGTTAAATAATAATAATAATAATTAATAATAATAATAATAATAATGGTACCTAATCTTACTCAGATATGTACATATACAACTGCTTTTTATATGTGATAAAAATTATTATATTCCTATTATACATTGAGGTTAGTAACGCTACTGTAAATCCTGGTTTTTTGTACACAGACTGTATGCTAAGTTTTTTCCCCCTTTCTGTCTTCTTTTTCTTTTTGTTAACGGGAGAAGAGAGGACGTAGTCTATAATTATTTAATATTTAATTGTATCGCTAATTAAGCGTAACACACGTCTTGTATGATATACATATACATATATACATATAACACGATTTCTTTGAAGGATGAAATGTCGAGGATCGAGGGGTCGATGACCCTCTAAGGCTCGCCCCGCGATCCTGGGAACGCAAACACGAACACCGGTGTCACGTTTTACTCTTTCTTTCTTTCACTTTTCGAGCTAGCGACGTAGATAGAAATGCAAAAGGAGATAACAGAGAAAATACGAGTACGCGACGGCCGAGCACGCGGTTCTAGAGCCGAGACGATTTAACCGATCATCGAACGAGCTTTCTTGTTTCTACATCCGCGACGAAAGCGACGGGATCTACGAGAGTCGATCAAGATTGGCGGGGTCATACTTTCTGAGATACTTCCTGGTTGATAAACGCCCGTTTACTCTAACGACGAACTACCGATCAACTGCGAAGCAATCGTTTATCTTTTTCATTTGCGCGGGGGAGCGTTATTAGGAGGGAATAACAACGATGAGGCCGAAAGAAATTTGCGAAGCAAAATCAAAGGCAAATGCTTGTGAATTCATTGACGAAAAGGGACGTAATATAGAGCAACCTAAAGCTGTATAATTGTATGCTTGAGCGAGTCGACAATTTTGAGAGATTGGAATGGGAGAGAAAGTGGAACACCCATAGAAATTCGAAATGTGCGCGATGAACCTTTCTTTCTATTTTTTCTTTTTCAAACCGGAAACGAAATGGAATAAAATGAAGTACGTCGTCGATGTCCGTTTAGTTTTAGTTGTAAAAGTAATTTTATTGTATTAACTTGATCGACGCTCTAGTCAGTAAAATTAAATAAACGGAAGGAGATAAATAACTTCGTTCATTTCGTAGCGTAAGCGTATCTCTCGACACTATTTTCTTTCTCTTTTCTTCTTCTTTTTTATCCTGGAAACACGATTGTTCGACGATTCGTTAAATGTAAAGGTTGCATCGAATTCTTGTGCTGCGAATGCTTGAATGCACGGAATGGCACCGATGGAACGTTCTCCGCCACTTCTGGCGCCCGCTTTTCTCATTTGCCTTTGACGAACTTTCCCCGGGGCTGATTTCCAGAAGCGAGAAAGCTAAATGATTCACCGATCGAACTACCTTGTCAATCGATTCCATCGACAGCCCTTTGCGCTCCGTTGTCCAAGCGTACGTCTTTGTTTTGTTCGATCAATTGCCGCGTTTCTTGTTCATCTAGTTTGCTCATTACCCAAAATTCTGCGCGTCAGCTAAGAAACGATCGAAAGAGTTGTAGAAGCGTCGAGATCGGCGGCACCGATCTTAAATTTCGCATGAACGCAACTCGGATCGCAAAGGGTTGAAGCGCGCGAAACAAAATCGGTAAAACCGTCAGAAGTTTATAAACTCGTAAATTTACTCTCTGCCATTTTCGTCTATAAATGGTTGTACTTCGAGGGAGAAATTGAATACGTTGATATTTTCTGATAAGCAAAAAGAAAGGGGAACGTTCTCCTTGTTTCATTTGCAAAGTTCGAAATTTGGTTACGCGACGATCTTTCTCTTCTCGCAATGAAAACTCTATTCGAGTGCCCTTGGCGCTTTTCTCCTCTCAGATATTTAACCTCGATATTATTACAATGCCTCGATTATCATGCGTATTCGATTTCTTGCTAAGCTGTTTTATAGTTTAAAATAGGAAAGAGCTGAGCTCAGTCGCGTGAATTCCTGACGATTTCGTCCGAAACGAAATGTAAGAAAGTGTGTATACGCGTCGGGCGTAACGATTTGATTTTCATTTTCTTTGAATGTAATATGTATAAATGTATGTATCGATCGTAGAGACGTAACGATCCAAGTACGAGTGTCGAGGTCGAGAACGATCGAGCGACAGAATCTTGCAACGAGATTCGTGCGGTTCAGGCGAAAGAAATTGTAATTAACCGAGCTCGACGACACACAAACGAGAGAGTTAATAACTGCAGGAATTTCTATTATAGAAGAAAACAAAACGGTGTTCCGTGAAAGATGGCACAATCGAGACGGGACGTGATTCTTCGTGTAAATGTCACGCCGCGAGTGTGCGCTCCGACGCACGATTTCATAGCGCGCTAAGCTGCTTCGGGGGAGAAGGCAAAACATTTGCAGCATCGTGGCTCGAGCGCCGAGCCCTCCATTTAGTTTTCAAAACGAGGGCGAAACGTTTCTTCGGCGCGAGTCGGGTGCTTCGCGGGGAATCACTGGACAGAGGCACAGTAATATCCGTCGGGGTCGACGATGGGGAACGATCGCTCGTGGAACGTAACAGTACCATAGAATAATTCTAACCGTAACGTTAGTGCGAAGTATTATACAGTACCACAGATCTAACGAAATAGAATATTTTATTTTCGCTGTCCTATATTAGGACGATACCACATGGAACGTATCGCTCGAGTTCCACTCGATGTTCGCTCTCGCAACTCGATAATTTCCTGACGCGTGAAACGAATAAAGACAGGGGGGGGGGGAAAGAAATGTAATAGGAGAAAGATGAAAACCTACGGAGACTATAATTGTAAAGTGACGAGCGATCGGAGTTTCGTTCGCGCACAGTCGCGTCGCAACCGCACAACGGTCATTGTCTTCTGTTTTCCTAGAAAACGACGATCGATCGCCGTTGCCCGCGAGTAAAAAAAAACCATCGCTCGATGAAGGCGTGCGCGCGTTAAAAAAAGAAACGAAACCACGATCGTCCGTACTGTAAGAATCCGCGTATGGGTGGGTGCCAATGGAAGGAAAGACTAAGAGGCATACAATCATACGACGAGAGGAGGACGAAGACAAGTATAAAATAAAGAAATAAAAAAAAAACAAAGGCTAACGTGATGCACGAGTATGTAAACTATGCGAGACCGCCGCTTTCTTTCCGATTCGTCGACTTGCGAGCGCTTGACGATTCAGGGAAACGTATATATTCGCGGGACGAATATACTCGAGGGGAGGGGAAAGCTATTCTCGCGTGTGGAGACCGCTCTTGTTTATCCCGTTACCGTATTTATTTGAAAGCGGGCCGAGTCGCGGACGATTCCCCGCGAAAGAGTGTCCCTCCGTATTTATGTCACGCGCGACACCTCTTTCTTTCGTCCCGATGACTGCGCGACGCGGCCCCTGTCTAGATTCTCCGCCGGATAATGCGACACGTATCGCAAGCACACGTACAACGCGTACCCTAAACGCTGTGGTTCCCCCTAGCATTCGCCTGGCCGGCTCCCGTGTTCTCCACGCGGAGCAACGAACGCGCTAGCAGGCACGATCGACGATCGTGCCCGGCTCTCTTGTCCGCGTGCTTTTTAATATCGCCCAGATAAATCACCGTGCCGGTGTGTCGTACCCTGCGACCCATGGTGCTCCTACGATCGTTGACGCGATTGCGCGCCTCGCTGTAAAGCGACTTCTCCAGCCATCTCTCCCTCCCCCGTTTCGAACCTGTTCGATACACGCGAGACGGTGGGGGGAGTTTTCTTTAACCCAACCCCGTCGCGTACCGAAATTCGCTCGCCTATTTCTGTACCGTCTGAGCGAGGATCGCTATTCGCAAGTTCGCACGGATCGTAACTACCTGTCCGATTCAACGGAGTCGTGAGTTAGAGCCGTGATAAAGCACCTTTAGCTACCCCCTCCGGGAACGACCACGTGTCCGAGTCGTGCTAGGATCCAAGGGGCTAACGTTCGTTTTCTCGGTTACCGAATATCACACAGCTGTCCGCAGACGTCGAGCCTTTCAATGTACAGAGAGCAGTTGACTCGCTGCTGAAGCATCGAGATTTATTTATTGAACGAATTCGACGGCGACATTCGGGTCTCGCGTGCGTAAGATGATTACTGGCCGTGCGAGTACTCGACAGCTCGGGCCTTACCGTAGCAACTTGTGCGGAAGCGATTTTATTCGACCTGCCAAGCCCAAGCGAAACTCTCGAGTACCCGCACGCTTATAATTACGATGTAACGATTGTCTGTGGTATAGCGAAGGAACACGAGCGAAGGGGAACGGAGATCTCGCGAAGACCCTCGACGATCCTTCGGGACGTCCCCGGCGAAGAATCATGGGGCGTCGATCGATTCTACTAGACGATCGGCGCGCGAACGAGAGTAATTTAATCGAGCCGAAACAGATCGGGGGGGATTCGGAATGGAAGCGAATAGTTGATCGCGATCAGCGCCCTGGACGGGCCTACGCGTAACCGAGAAAGAACACTGTTAGGTGGACAGGAAACCAAGACGAGCGCTCGCGTCGTTTTATCACATATTCGTTTTAAGATAGCGCATTTACGTAAGCATTTTACTTACTCGATTCGAACGATCGATCGCAGAGAACGAGAGAGAAATAGAGAGGAATGGAAAAGAATAAAGGAACCGAAGCCAACCGAGCCTGCAGCCCCGCAGAGGGACACGGCCGTCGCGCTCTTATATATAATATTTATGGTCCCTCGCAGACTTTCGATAATATAAATATTAATTATAATTAAGGATTGTATATTCTCGATTTAGAGGCGCGATCGACGGTCACGACGGGGGTCGCAGACGACGGTTCGCTAGACACGGGGCTCTCATTTTCCATCGAGCGACGATTTACCCTCGCGCGTATTCGGAGCGAAAAGCTTCGGCCGCCCCACCCTGAGAATCTTTTGTGTATTATTTCTAACAGAATGTAATAAAGTACGGTTTAAAAAGATTTGTTCTGCTTCCCTTCTACCTACTAGCGGAGAAAATACTACTCTGGTCAATGACTCAAGTTTGCTCTCTTATCCACGCCGTCTTTGGGTTTCGTGATACGCACATGTTTTGGTCAATTTGTATAAGATTAAGTAGAGGAAGAATTCCTCAGGAAGTAAGTCCTCCACTTCGTTGCTGATTATCGAAGGGAACGAAGGTATATGGTGCTAATAAACCCAATGGGAGATATCGATAACGCCACAGCTTAGTATTTTGTAATCTGCTATCTGAACTCTGTATCTAGGCTCTGTTTAGAAACATTGAAAATATTGACATGCGATAAAAAGCACGCGTCCAAATGGACGGCGCGAATGAATGGTTCCCACGCTGATGCATTTATTAATTAAATGGCTCTACACGCTGCGCAACTTCCTGTCGTTTGTAAAGGGACATTTCTCATCCGGCAGGAAGTTCCTTTAGACTCTTGGAGAAGTCTCTTGTTCCTTTGTGTGTTCCATCGTTACGATGAACGAAGACCATTCTGATGCAAATTTACATCGATGGAACATCAGTTACGTGACGATGCGTGACTAGATCTTTCTCTAATCTCTAGTTGCATAATGAGTTGCAGCACCCAGTAATTCTGATACGTTTCCTACTCGTTAAGAAATGGAGCTTCAGTGGTATCGCCAGAAACGAAAAAAACCAACGACGACGCTGCCAACAATAGTCCTGTGTCAACTCGGATCTCTGACAATTTTGGGGCACAAAGAATGATTGACGAGAGCGGAGACCAGGAGTAAACAAACTTGCCTTTCATTAAACCTTGCAGAGATAGAGAAAAAGAGAGTCAATACGTCCAAGATACATAAGGCTTTATCAGCACTAATGCTCAACGCGTCACGGGTTATCTCTTTATGATTTCGCGGTAGTTGACGATCATTCGGTAGTAAGGCCGTCTGTGTTGGCCGCCGATTTTCCTCGATCAGTAAGCTTCCCATCCTCCAGAAGCCTCACTTCGGTTCGTGACTACTCGCCTCTGTTCGAACCGAAAATACCATCCTCCGAGTTGCTTTTAATAGCCGGGAACAATTTGAAGTTGGTGTTCCTTTCTTCTCAGACAACATGGCTCAGCTGATTTGCATAGAGGACTATGAGAAATACGCTGGCGAACACTTGGCACCGTCCGTGAGGGATTATTATAATTCCGGGGCGGGAGAGGAGTACAGTTTGAAGCTGAACACGGAAGCTTTCAAAAAGTACGTATCGAGAAGAAGCGCAGTAAGTACAATTCTGCGCGTGTCGCATTTAGATAACAGTGTTCACGTGTTTCATAACAAGGGCACTGCACGGGCCATTGTGCAATGACATGACTAAGTCTTTGCGAATGGGGCAGAGAATTGATAAATACTTTGACCTATGCTTATTCGGTCGTATGGACATTCGATAGTTTATGAAATATTGAATATTAAATCCCGCGTGGTGCCTCGCGTGCATTCTACTCATTCAGTGTCCATTTGAGCAAGCGACTCTCTCTCTCTCTGCTGAATTGAAGTTCCATTGCATCCCTTCTAGAATAATGAAATCAGAGAAGATGTGTTTCATTGCTGGTACTTTGCAGGTACAGGATACGTCCCAGATTTCTAAGGGACGTTTCCAAAAGAGATCTGAGGACCACTATTTTAGGCGAAGAGATCTCGATGCCAGTGGGAGTAGCGCCAACGGCTATGCAGCGCATGGCGCACCCCGAAGGCGAGTGCGCAAACGCGAGAGGTAAGTTCCAATACAGATGTGCACGTGAAGTGCAGTTTTTCCGACTTGTTACCTTGCAGCGTGGCTCTCCTTTCTTCCTATCCTCCTGCGACACTTCGTCTCTGGCACAGATACGCTGAGTTCTCTGGAAAATTAGTCACATTTACCATACCATCTAGAGATTTAATAAAAAATGTTTATTAAATCATACAAACGCTTTACAAAAATAGTTGCAACGATAGAGACGTACCAAGATCACAGTTGGATAGAATCTCTCCCGATCTCTTACTCTTATAACCTGACGTTACTGTGTAAAAGTACAAATGGATAATATAGTGTACAGAGCGAAGCGAAGTTAAATGAAAACTATTGTGTGGTTCTTTTATAAAATAGATACCTTACGCTTTATTCCTTTCTGTACAATAACTGAAGCACCATTTGTTTGGTGAAACCGTACGTGACAAACTGCACCGAAGTACGCGAGTATGTTGTTGTTAATGTATTCGTGTGCATTAAGAAGGCATGCCCGCGGCTATCTTTGAAGATTACTGCCGTTTAGTTGCACTTCACTCGTACGTGGGACCTCTGGTTTATTTGAACAGCTTGTACAGACAATTCCACTTAACAGTATGGAGGAGAGACGTTCGTTAGTTTCCCGTTTAGTCGCAATTGATAAAAGCATTTCGCTTGCCAGTGAAGAAAACGAATAAGCTTGCTTCGGAAGTTTGCCATTAAAGGGATTTCACGAGTCGGTCAGTTTTGATTTATCCTTAACTATATACCGTATTAATAATTAATACCATCCGTCGTATGTAAAAATTGAGCATTAAAGCGAAGTTACTCTCGTAAAGTAATTAATATATAGTAGTTCTAAATGCAGCTATATGTTTAAGGCACAACAGAGGGTTCGTACGATATTTACATTGATACAGACGCGGTAAAGAATAGTTCACGAATATACTGCGAGGGATACTGAAAAGAGATCCGATTCTGTTCTAATTTAGAAACTAATTTCACCGCTTGGATAAATGCTTTCGCGTGTCACCACGGAAATGATTGGGATCGGCAATTACGATTTTACATGACTAGTTAATCGAAAGGAGACACGTGTTTACACTATACGTATGCACGCGGAAATGGAAATTAGACGCTCGTCGTAACGACTAAGAAATCTACGGCAGTGAAAAAGCAAAGGAGGTTTTAGTGTCGTTTGGGTCCCACATTGTCCCAGTTGTTAATAGCTTTCATATTCACTTTCTCGATTCTCCATTTCTGAGTGGGAGACGACGAATCACAATTGATTACGTGTACCCTTTTGCTGGCTGGGTCCATATCCAGGCATCTTGACGAGTAGCCGTGCATCAACCATTGCTTCTCGACGTTGTAACGCCACAGCTGGTTCCCCTGGCCACCGTGGCAAGGATACAACGTCACAGGAGCCTTAGAATCTCCTCTAGATACGTCCATGCACTCTGTACGATCCTTTGGTCTGATATCTTTGTGCCAGGTCAGTCTGAATTCTTGTTCTCCTTGAACCTTAGGACTGTCTTTCATGCAGACATCTACTTCCACCAGTCCATCCTTCTTTCGTTTCTTCGAATCTAGGCATAATTCCGGCACGCCCATGTTACGAATCTCTCCGGACGCGAAGTCGTCAGGCTCGATAGGTGGATACACGTCGACAAGATCGAAAGCTATGTTCTCCATGAACCACTTGAACGGCTTGCAGTGCAATCTGTTTCTCAAATCCCTTTGCTTCGTCAGGTTTCCAGGATCCAGCGATCTCAAATGAGGCCGCCTTTTATAAATATATTCCGCGTATTCGTCCATCCACACTTCTGCTACTCTCTTGTAATTCTTTCCCAAGAAGTCCCCTTTGCCTGGATTGGGGAAAGGAGGAAATTTACGATAAATATGGCCCACCCTCGAGCAAGGTGCATCGTACATCTCTCCTCCGCACTGCCAGATTTTAAACGACAGTTCGTATTGCTCGCCTCCCCATATAGCTAGCTCCGGGTCGTATCCACCCAACTCCCAGAAGAACTTGGCGCTAATAGCGAACAGCCCACCAGCCATGACGGGACTTTTAAACGGTTCTGTCGGCTTCTTAAGATCCTCGGGCAACAGTGGCAATCGTTTATAGTACAGCTCCCAGTCGAAAGCTCCTCTCGCACCTTCGTCTTGAGCTCTGTACTCGAATGTTTCGTAAGCTACAACATCGATGAAAGGACAGACGCAAGTTTTGTAGTCTTTCGCGATGGGTTCGAGCAGAGGTGGCAACCAATTGACGTTCGCTTCGCTATGGGAATCCAGGAATACAAGAACCTTCGCTTTGGCGATCTTCGCCCCAGCTAATCGACCTTTAATTAACCCAGAACGCTCTGGTAGTCTTATAATCTTTACCTTCGGCAAGTTATCGGCGATGTAATCGTCTAACGTCTTCTTCAATTCCACCTTAGTGCTGGCGTCGTCCACCAGTATTATTTCTTCGAGCAGAGACTCCGGCGAACGATTAACGACGCTCCAGCAGGTGCGCATTAGGGTAGTGAAGTGTTCGTTATGAAAAGATACTATCACAGAGACTCGGTCGAGGTTCCTTAAGTATTTCTTCTTCTTACAATCCGCGTGCCTGATGTCGGGTACCGATCGGTTTAAGGAGATCTGGTCGCTAAGGGCGCCGTTAAAACCGTTTACCTGATACAGTCTCTCCTTTAGCGCGTCGAGGGACGGCGAAAGGAACGCAGGCTTTCCTTGCTCACCCATCCCGGTCCTTTTCAAATCCTCATGAATTTTCTTGTAATCGTGCCAATCGACTCTCTCGTCTGAATCCTGTTGAAAAAATTTCATGGTAACGTTACGCTGCGGCGGTGGAGTTAGTTCGAAGCGTGAATAAACTGAACGAGTCGCCTCGAGTCGGGGTGCAGGAAAGCTGCGGTACGGCACTGCTTGTGGAATGCAGAAGGTTAAGCTATCGCTAAACCTGTTTCACTTGCGCCAACCGGTGCCGATATAATGGACAGGTCTTTAACCCATACCTGGTAGAGATGATCGTTGAAAATCTGCTTGGAGCTGAGCAGATTCTTCAGGCTGTCATCGTCCAGAGCCGCGAGCGCGGCGACCGGCGTCGCGATTTCATGGTTAGGCGACGTCCGTACGTATCGGAACACGACGACGGTCAGGAAAACGGTAAAAGCCGCCAGAAAGAAGAACTTTATCAGGCTTATCACATTTCTCCTCATCATCGTGAAACGGTCATGTCGCGCGATGGCAATTAGTAGAACCCGCCAGCTTCGGTAAACTACCTACACGAAACTAACCTCATTTGTACAATACCATGCTTATCAGCTGTTATCTGCGAATGCACGGGGCTTTCGGGGACTTCGCCCTGATAAAATACATGGAAGCCGCACGGTTGCCACGCGTCGACTGAGGATCGATCCCTAGAGAATCGAAGCAGTTCTCCGCCGCTCAAGTGCACTCGATGCGCCACAAAGGGGAATTTTTTTAGTAGTTATATCTCACTTCGAGCGTGAAATAAGCTACTCGATTAGCAATATCTTAGATAGTTATCGAACAGAATTTAGGGCGAGGTGTTTTTACCATTTTTCTAAATGGAAAACAAGGCTTAGAGAGTAGTAGAGACTTTTAAGATCCTCGAAGATGCATGTGTAAATATTGATACTTGAATCGAGATTACTACCGGTTTTCGGTGCAGTTTGAGATTGGACTTATCAGTACAATGAAATTTCTGTCTTTCTAGCCGCCGAAGCAGCCGGTACGATTTTTACGTTATCGACGATATCGACGTCTAGTATAGAGGAAGTGGCTAAAGCAGCGCCGAAAGGAATCAAATGGTTTCAGCTCTATATATACACGGATCGAGATGTTACGTTAAATTTAGTGAAGCGGGCGGAACGCGCCGGTTATAAAGCGCTCGTCCTTACAGTCGATGCACCGATGTTTGGCGACAGGAGGGCTGATATTAGGAACAAATTCGGGCTACCTAGTCATTTGAGGTAATAATGCCTCTGCCATAACACTGGAGTTTGAATTATATTGATTAGGATACAGAATCCATCATCGTGATCTATATAAGATACGTAAACTTGCTTTTGTCACGAAACGATTAATTTTCAGATTAGGAAATTTCGACGGAGAAACGCTGGGCAAATTGAACTCGTCACATGGTGGCTCTAGTTTGAACGAATATGTTACGAGCCTGTTTGATGTCTCTTTGTCATGGGACCATGTTAAATGGCTGAAGAGGTTAGACACAGGTGTTTGTAATTAAGGGGAGGTTCCGGTCTAAAAATCGATTTTTTTTTATTTCATTTTTCGAGGGTTCAACCTTTTAGGAATATGTTTTTAAAAGGATTTGCTGAAATTCGTCAAATTCCCGAAGTTATTATCCGACTCGATTGAAACTTTTTTGTTTTGAAGAATATACTTCTGGCTCGGGGGAAACCAGCAAAAATTACTAGATAATAATAATAATAATTAGATAATAACTTTTGGAGATACAGGTCCCACCGATTTGGATGAATTTTTTGACGCCTCGACTTTAACGACTCCCCAGTGCCGTCTGCGATGATTAATTATAGAACAAAAAATATATTTCTATAACTTAAGACATCCTTAATACAATGCAAAAAGTCCCATTAAATTATATACAGTAGTTTTCCTTTAATTAATTCCTAAAGATCACCTATTTTTATGGGCTCTAGACCGGAACCACCCCTTAATGAGTTACGGAACGAGCACTGAATTATATAATTCTCCGCAGCGTTACAACGTTGCCGATCGTTTTGAAGGGAATTCTAACGCCGCAAGATGCACTTTTGGCCATCAAGAGCGGGGCGCAAGCGATCATCGTTTCGAATCATGGGGCGCGGCAAGTTGACGGTATTCCGGCATCGGTTCGTTGCTTTCTCTTGTTCTTTGAAATCCGATAAGATATAGCGTCCTCTTTCGAATATTTGTTTTCTGCCCGGTTACGTGATCGTGCAGATACGTCGATGATAATGGAGATAATATGTAATTCCCAGATTGAAGCTTTGGCGGAAATAGTCGAGAGCGTGAATGGTAAAATCGAGGTTTACATGGATGGTGGCGTGAGGCAAGGTGTCGACGTTCTCAGAGCCCTTGCTTTGGGCGCGAAAATGGTAAACATCTCCCGGTTCCTTCAAAAGATATGATGAAATTCGAATCGAATTTATTACATAATTCCTTCGATTCACCTGTGTTTGCATTTCTTTCAGGTATTTGTCGGCCGACCTATGTTATGGGGCTTATCTGAAGCGGGCGAGCAAGGTGCGAGGCGAATTCTCGAAATTTTTAGGAAAGAAATTGATCTGGCGTTTGCGTTGACAGGTGAACAAAGACTCAGATATATATACATGTTTGCGTAGACAGTAGTAGATAAGATAATTTGATAAACTTTCTCCACCGGCTTGCAGGCTGTACATCAGTGAAGGACGTAAAGAAAGATATGGTCAAACATCAGTCTTATTATAATAGTCATTTGTAACGTCTGACGTGAAATTTAATGGATTTCCAACGAACAAATTGTATAGCTGGAAAATGTAACTAAATAAAGTATTCATTTACGTGCTGAATAGTTATGTTTCGTCCAGATTACTTGCATCTTGTTACGTAAAATTCTGTTTATCTGTTCCTTTTTTCAGCGTTTTTTAAAAATTTAGTCGGAGACCGCGAAACGCTGTAGCCATCTGGCCATCTAGCGGTGCGACGTATGAACTAAATTGCCCGCCAAAACATTAAATGGCTTATTTATCCATTTATTCGTTTATTCGACGATTTCTAATCACTTTCTGAGCTAACAAATCATTATTCACAATATTATACAGCTACGTTGTCGATTATTTGCTTCCAAGGTTTTTTAAAACTTTCACAGACGCCAAAATAAGCGTTAAAACGGGCCCCCCGTTAGGCCCCTTTTAGTTGACAGTCTTCGCCGCTAAGCGGCGCTGGTGTTCGTCCGCGCACATTGCCCGGGAAATTGAAAAAAGTTTGGACGAAGGTGTGATTCCAAGAGCGTGCTTCACAATATTGGCGTTTTATTGAATATCATTTTGTATATTCATCTGTTGTATACATATATGCGTGCGCGCGGCGGCACGCATATCACAATGTCTCGAGCGTACGTGCGCGCACACGCATCCAAAGTGATCCGCGGGTGTTGGTTTCGTTCGTTCTCGCCCATTCTTTCGCTGTTCGTTTGTTCCTCCTCAAGCAGAACAGATTGACTATGGCGCCGATACACGTACGCGCGGGAGCATGCAGCAGAGTACTCACACGCCCGCCACTCTCTCTTCTACACGAATCGTACGGAAAATACTAGCTCTTCTCCTCTCAACACCGCGGCCCCGTCCGTGGAACGGGGACGAATTTCTCTTGGCAACAAAAATAAATCCCTCTCTCCGTGTATCCTACCCGGTTCTCTTTTGTTTGTTTTTTTCATTTTTTATAGCTTTTTTAGTTTGTTTAGTAACTCTGTGCCGGCATAATACAGACGTAGAACATCCACTTCGTTTTCACTCACAGCTTTACAACGTTACAACCGTTATCGTTACTCAATATGTATATATTTATAATTATGTATATGTATGTATGTATATATAATATATATGAATATGTATATTTTTTATGTATAGTGACCTCCTCTCCTCGCGCTACGCTTTTCTGCTGTGTATGCACGCTGCGACGCTAACACACTCCTCTCCTCTTTTAAATATGTATAATATTTATACGCAATGTACACGTGTGTGGCATACATATGTACACCCATACACACCTCCTGTACTGTGTACTGTATATATTATATATACGCGCGTTATATACATGCATACACACACCCACGCATTCGCCACGCTCCTCTAGGGGCACGATGACTCGGGGGAGGTTTCGTTTTAGTCGCTTCGCACGCAATTTACTTGGATGAGGGGGCACGTGTGCGCTCCAGATTATGTTTAACATTATTGGCAAAGAGATATACTACGTATTTGTTGCAGTGGCGCACCCATGGGAGGGGGCAAGGGGTCCTCGCACCCCTAAAGAAGGTGTTTATAGAAAGAAAAGAAAAGTGAATTTTATTCTTTAAATAAACTTTTATAATCGCCTCATGAATTTTACTGAATTTGCATTAAAAATATTTTTATCCCTTAGACTGGACTCTTCCTCTAAGATTAACCCTTTGCGCTCGATTTATTTTCAATGTCGTTGGATGTAAATTTGTATTTATTTTTAGGGAAATTAATTAGAGTAATTTACAGCGGCAAAATTCAACGTGCATGACATGCAAGCGCAAAGGGTTAAATCCTGAGCGCGCCACTGCTTCGTTTCCTGTTCGGGGGTTGAAAGTTTCCATCAAAATGCAAGTTCCCTAGTGAGTATATACTCAGATATTAATTACCATAGTGCAATCGTTGCGATATTTTGTATCGGGTGTTAGATTCATGGAGAAAGCGGTTCAACGCGGACGTCCCCCCTCCAATCTCCTCTCCTCCCCTCGTTTCCATTTATCGTTAGCGGCTTGTACGATTAATTCAACATACACGGTATACAGTTGGCTAAATATACGATTACGATAGACACACAGCGCGTTATCCTGTGCTTTTTGCCCTTGGTTGCTCTCGTGAACTCTGGGATGACTTTCGGTTGTTCGTGGGGCGCCTAATTTCGGATCCAAAGACAGGGGACTACTCTAAGGGTAGTGGTGACTTTAGGCGACAAGTATGTTAGTAGCGTAAAATTCATTGGTCCAGAGAGTTTGCGTGTATGTGTGTGTGGCTCTGTGTACGCGCGCGCGCGTGTGTATTCGAGGGGTGGACCTTCTGCCCCGCGCTATTCGCACCGATTTTTGGTATCTTGATTTTCCTCGTTTCTTCTAAATACGAGAGTATTTTTTTTTCTCGAACGGAAGATATGTTTCTTTTCATTTCTTTCGATAACGTCACAACCGCCCCCCTCGAAAATAGGATTCCGTGATGGGGACGAGTAACGGGGTGAATATAATTCTGTCTCTTCGTGTGGGGAGTTTTCGATGATCGTTTTAGGATATCAATGACACGTTCGTTTCCCTTTCTGGGCCTTTCGATGTAAAAGCTCGACGATCGGGGTTCCCCGATCGACTGGTTTGCTTGGATCGATTGGTAGCGCAACAGTTGGAGAAGAAAGGATAGCTCACCAACCGCTTAGAAACATAAAGCGCCTTCGCCTTTGGAGAAATCGTGAGCATGAGTTGACAGTGTAAAAATGTGTTTAGAATATCGTTTCGCGCAGCAAAGATTCGAGTCTTGTACGTGTTGCGGTGGCCGCGAGTGAGATCTACGTGCGATTTGTTCGTCGGGTCTGGCTACCGTTCAATAAACTTCGATAATACCTTCGATGCTGAGATTCAAATGCCCCGTGCGGGAGTGATCTATCGCGTACATCTGCTACGCTAATTGAACGCCCGAGAGGCGTTCCACGCACGCAACGATTCACCCGAGCGATTCTACGAGTCTACAGCATCCGAGGGACCAAAGGAACGCGAACTGAGATGATGAAATAAATTAACTGGCACAGTTAATCTAACAAGAACCGGTACTCTCTGCGTGGCAGAAGTCGTTGACGAAAGAAGAACTCTCAAACGCGTACAAAAATAATTCTATCTAGTCCAAATAAAAAATAACAGAAACCCTAAATCGAAGAAAACCCGATTATAAACGCACAAAGGTATGAAACTTGTGATAAAACCTAGAGAGATCTGATTCGTCGTTAAAAACTACGTCGAAAATGTGGAATACAATTTTTTCGTCCAGGCCTTTGTTTCCAAGAAAAACAAGTTCGAATACCAACGCGCGAGCACCCAAATTACAACGCAATTTCTTCGCAAAGGAAGCATCCTATGAAAAAGGTGACCTCTACAATTTCGACGTGTTTTTTTAACGAGGGACCGTTTCCCATTCTACTTTGTCGCAAGTTACGCTCTAGTAAACGAATAATTAACAAAAACTTTGGATGCGGTATAAGACGGGAATGACTGTGTTTCTCTACGATTCCTACGACCGTTCGTTTCTGGCACGAGTAGCTGTCCTACGTGTAAAACAGACTATATAGTCGAACGACATGGCGCGAAGTTTCGATCCTCCTGAACAGAATATCTTGATAATTATTCGGTATGTTGATCCTGAATCTTTGCACTTGGCACGCTCGCGATTATTAACGCTTCTTCCCTGATCGTTCAGGATAAATTCCTCGCGCCAAGCCACGTTCAGACGATCATCAACAACGACGACAACAATATCTAGCTAAACACCGAAGAACATCGAGTTTTCTGTTATGCGTGGTCAATCCCTGCGATCAGTCTGAATCTAATTGACAATGTGTATACCAAAGGTCTTCGCCTCGTCGTGTAATTTGTTGCTCCGTATTCATCGTTACTTTACGTCCCTTCCCGCCTCTCCCTCCCTCTGTTCTCCTCAGCTCGCTAACGTCCACTAATTAACTACGGATATTACATACACTGCTTTCGATTACATTAGTTTCGCGTGAGGCTTGCAGCCGAGATTCTTACTTCATCTACGCCCGCTAACTTCTCATACAGAAACGCAGAAAGCTACACGCTCATATTGATCGTCTCTACGTTTAACAGTTAACTAGTTTCAACGTGTCCAAGGTAGATGAGTGTATACTTTAATCTTCATCTTCGATTAGTCGAGGAACAATTGGTACTCTGTTAGAAAGGGGGTTTACGGCTCGAGCCCCTTCAGTGTCAGAGTTCATCAGTGGCACCGTGATCTCTACTAGAATCTACTTGGAACATCTTACAAACGGAGTATTCTCAACTCTTACCGAAGAACAGACATCTCTTCTTTAAAATTTTCCGCAACCCTTAATGTATCTAATGAAGTCTGACAGCGAAGGATACCATCCTCAAACACTCTCAGGTAACGTGCAGCGTTCGAGCTCCCGCAGAATGCGTCGCGATCGATGGTACAGAAAAGAAGAGCATCGTCGTTAGTTAAGATTAGGATCTCTTGGTTTCACGCGACGCGCTTAATCTACGTCTACAGTTTCATCGTGGAGGCAGTTGCGTATATTTTAGATTAGACGGCGCCTAACGCGCCGAAGACCGTCCTAAATTCAGTACGGAATACGCTTCGTTCAAGAGGAAGAAACAGAATTCTTCCAGGCAGTTGACGAGAGCACAATTGTTTTCACTTTGCCACGATTCCCATGTCTACAAAGATCTCTTATACTTTTGTCCACCGAGCAAGTTGCCAATATCCACCCGTCTGCTCAAAGTAACCAGAGGATCGCGCATTCCCAGACTTCTTCAGGCTATCCTCTCAATCACTTCAACCAGCCATTGTTCTCTGAACCATAGAAAATGCATAATCCTCGACTTGATCCTTAGGAGGATTTAGAAGCGGACCGCTACGCGCATACATAAAATCCATCTCCGCATAATTTGCGTGCCTTTAAACCGGATAAAGTTAAAGAAACATCTTACAGAAGCCTGAAACGAGTAACTGAAACGAAGAGCGGAACAGAGTGAAAAGAAACGAACAGAAAACGTTTTCTCGCAGACACACCGTTATCTTCTATCTTTTATTTCCTTAGAATATACAATTTATACCGTGATGATCGGCATCAAGGCGAGGGTAAGCGAGTCCTTCTCTCGGGAACAGAATAGAAAGAGAAATCGTCGCGGGTCAAGCACTTCGTTTTTCTACTCCCCTTTTCGCGCTCGAATAATTGTATTGTCCTGGCTGATTTTGTGATCGAGGTTCCGCGAGTTACACAAGCCCTTGGGGATCGAATCGATCGCTCTGCCGCGAAAGGAGAAGCTTTTTGTCCCGAGTGACGCGCTCGAAGCGACTCGATACATAAATCTAGGAGCGACTGTTTCGTTTTTTTTCCCATTTTTTTTATTTTACTCATTAGTATCACAAAGAGTACACCTAGACGCCTAGTTTAAATGTCCTAGGACAACGCTCTATAAATCGAGATACGTGCGTGTCGCATTGGTGTGTATACGTTACTCGAGAAGAACTATCCTAACAAAGCTGTTCGCTACGTTTATACACTTTGTGCTTTACTCGTTTTTTTTTGTATGTTTGTTTACTGTTTGAAACCGTGCTCCACGGGGATCTCTAAGCTACTCGACAATGTTCTCGTTTGTTTTTTTTGTTGTAAGTGCGTTTCATAACCAGTGCACGGAATACTCTTGCCTCGTTCAGGTCTACGATTCTCTCGATCACGCGTGCCGCCACTTTCAGTCTTTCAAGCCTCTTCGGGTGATCCATACCGGAAGCGGGCATGATTCGAAACATTTTCTGCCGCGATTTCGCATGGTGTCCTTTTTTTTTAAAACCCTTCCACTAACATCGCTCACGTGATTACTCGAGTCTTCTATTAATTACCGTCGTATGTTTTCTTGTTTTTAAAAAAAGCAGCTGCTGGAAAGTACGAAGATGGAAAATCGTAGAAACGATATGTTAAGAAAACGGTTCCCTAGTAAAATTGGAAGGAATGGTAACGCGGTCTATTCGCTACGGTATAAAAGGGTCGTTTGTCTTTTCTTGTTCTACTTCCTCTTCCCCCTCACCTCTCTCTCTCTCTCTCTCTCTCTCTCTCTCTCTTTCTCTCTCGACGTAAACGCATTGTGTTTGAACAGTAGTTAGAAAATCCGTCTCCATTTTTCCCAGTCAGAGTCAGGCTACCCTCTCGCGGGGAGAAGAATCAATTTATAAAACCGATTATCAAAATTTCCTTTCTCCTAGATGACGTTCGCTCTACTTGATGATTAACTGTTCTTTTCTCCTCTCGACAAACGGAAGTCAGTAGATGTCTGTGTACGCGTGAATGTGTTACAAAGCGTGATAGGTGGGCGACACGGTCGATCGATACTAATTGTAATATAGAGACTATAAGCTCGGATAGTTTCGTGTGGTCGTGAATTTCAGCTGGCATTGAAAGAGAACAACGTGACATCCGCTATTCAGAGCCGAGCGAAGCTTCGTTCTGTTAGAAAACGGCGCTGCGAGATCTCTTCACCTATTTGGATAGAGGAGCTACATACTAACGTCCCTTATCAGCTCTATCACCTGCTTGCTACTGCAGATACTTTCGATCGGACGATATCCTAAGTTCGTCCGAGCCGAAGAGGGAGTTAACGAAAACCGTGGCGAATCATCGTCCCGTTATTGTCTGCGTAAATTATAAGAAGCTTTCCTTCGGCTCTGACTATACACGTAGGACTATGCGGAACAGGACTGGAATACTGTTAGCGTGCTCTGGCGCGTTAGGGAGAGAAAGAGAGCGAAGCGAGGCACTGGCGTGTATTGTGTGTTCGTTGTTGTGGTCGCCGGAGGCTCGAGAAGCACGATTTACCGTAGAAGAAAAGTGTTGTGTTTTGATTAGCAATATTCAACTCGATCCTCTCTTTCTCTCGGGTATCACGTAAAAGTACGCGTCTCCTCTAAATCTACTTGCTCTCGGTTCCTGGGTCGTGTAACATCGGGCTGCGCGCTATCGCGCCTACCAGGGTATCATCATCGTATATTCGTTCAATGTTGTTCTCGTGTTAATCGAGTACACGGTGTGTGTATGTAGCCAGGCGTGTATCCTCCTCCGTTCGGGATAATATGTATATACGTGAGACGAGCGCTACACACAGAGTGTTCAGCAACGTTTTCCATTTCTTTTTTTAGCGTTTACATACATATATATATATACTGTTTGCTTTTTTCATTTTAAAATTAATCTTCACCGTAACACGATTGGTAATATATATATTTACATTTATCTATCTACATTATCTACACATCAACAAACGGTTAGTTTAGCATTCTCGTGGTATCGTATGTGTCCGTCTGTCCTCTTTCTCTCTCTCTCTGTTATGCATGTGTACACGTGTGAGTGAGTTGTATCATCGTAATTTGTTTAACACATTCGACTCATCATTCCTTTCTTTCTTTCGTCCTAGTACAATACATCCTTCCTCTTGCGTCACGTTCCGTCAATCTCAAATCATCATCCCGATAACATTCACGCTCGCTCATTCTCTCTCTCTCTCTCTCTCTCTCTCTTTATCTCGTAATTGCGATCACCACCGACCAACGTCGTCGATCGTGATTCACGCGACTAGCTCCAAGCGACGATCCACGTATAAGAGTCGCCAACGAATTATTATTATTAATCGCCGCCGTCGATCCTTCCCCTTTCGGCTCCCCTTTGGGAGAACGACGCGCGATCCGTGAAAAATCAGATTAACGAGCGACGACTCATTCGAAACAGAACACATATATAACGTGTGTATACGTATGTGTATGTATATGTATATATATATATATAAAAATAAAATAAATACAGCAACTTAAAAACGAAAAACGAAAGAGAAGCAAATAGGAAATTTAAACGAGAATCGACAGTTGTGGTAGGTCCGTGGGTCAACGTTCTTGGCCCGACATGTATTTGCAATATCGCATTGCCATCATCAAACATCGTCTTCGACGTTTTCCCCTCCAGTCGTGGGTGATTCGCTTCTTCCCACAGAATCACAAAATTTCTTCTCCCATCTCTTTTAGACACTGACAGCCCCCCACAGTTCCCTCTGTACGTTGGAATCTATCAGTAGCAATCAAGCCCGTTTCATTTTAATCTCCTCTGGTAATGTCTCGATAGAAATTCTAGTCTTCCTGTCATCTCTCCTTGGGTACGATTATAGAAACCATCGCGAGGCTATCGTGTTCAGGTCAAATTAGGCTGCGGCGAGGGCGAGGTCACGGACAACGTGCAACAGGCCGGGTCCTATATGAACGCCCAACATTCCAGAGTCTTCACCACGAAGTCCTCGCGTGGCGCCAGCGGTTCGTTGCCATAGGTGCTGCAGGACTGTGTCCTGCCTTGGTACAGATCACCATCCAACCAGAGTCCAAACTTGCCACTAGAACAACCAAGTTACTCTGTCAGCACCACGGGTCTGGTGTGTCAGTACTGATACTGTGGAGGATACTGGATATTTCACTGTACAGGGTGTGTTCAAGGCTTCAAACCTCTCTTCTAGTTTTAGTAAAGTAAATTTTAATATCCCATTTAATTTAACAACACCCTAGCCAGTTTGTACCCAAGTACTTTGCCAAATGAGACTGAAGGTGGAATCTGACGGCGATCCATGAGCATTCTCACGGCACGTGGGTTCGGTGATTCGCGCGCAAAGATCGCCGATTCACGTGCCATCAGATTCCACCTTGATGTTAAAAAAATAAGCAACACTTACTCTCCAGCGCCGATAGCAAGGCTCTCGTTGTTACCCTTGATGAAATACAAGTTATCGCCAGTCCAGTTGAAGGCCTGGAACCTGGGTGTGAACCTGAACAGCAGGGACTCGCCTGTCCCATAGAAGTGGTCGCTCACGTGCAGAGCGCACGAGGTCAACGCGCCAAACACCTGCAGATCGAAGAAAACAATGATTCACACGGTTCAAGTCACGCTCGTTTAATAACAATATTATATAAATCCTGGACCTTTGCTCCGAGCCTCCAAGACACTATCTAGACTATCAATTACCTCCTTTCCCCCCAGAATCAGTAACAGTAACACTCGGAACATCGTGACCTGGTTTCCAGGCTATCGCAAAAGGCTTTTGTAACTCTGCGGAGAGCTCGCAACGTGGATCACGGGACAGTAACCATTCCAGCTCGCCTCTCCGCTTGGAGAACGATATTCACCTCGATATTCGAAGACAAAGGTGAAGTCACCATGCAGAAGCCTGCGGTGCAACCTAATTAGCATCAGGTTGCATTCGGCAGGCGAAAAGTTTGACAATGAAACTTGGAACGCTTGTATGGCCCATTCTACTCTAAGCCGGAGGAGCTTGGGAAACGCGGAAACAACTAGGCAGTGAAATCCCACGTAAATCAAGTATTCTTTGCGAATTAATTACACGGAGATGAACGCAAGCACAGACATTCCCTTTTACACAATATTTATTACTATCACGGAGGCTAAAAAAATATTTCTTTTGTCTAGATATCTATTTTACAAATGGCGCCACAGGGGGTTGATTAGACAGTGTTTTAGAAAAAGTGTCTTTGGCTTTGCTCTGATGTTGAGCTTAAAAATAAAAATACTTGCTCTTCGAGAGGTTTCATTGCCTAGTCCCCTTAACACTTTCACGTCCGGTAACATTAACGTGGTGCCATTGGCAAACAGCTAAGTTTATTATGTTGTACTGAATTTTATGTTTTATATTTGTACATTTTAATGAACGACTTTGAAAAAAGGTCCGACGACAGAGAAGAAAATTTTTGTGAACCATGCGGACGTGAAAGTGTTAAGTACACTGTTATCCAAGGGATAGGAAACTTACGTTGCCCTCGGTGTCCTCAATGACCAGCAGGATCGGGCTCTCTATCTTGGCCATCTTCCTGTACATACTGTTCAAGCTGAATCCATGCTGGCTGGTGCTGAATACGAGAGTCCACAGGTAACCCTCCGCCCTGGCGGGTAGATGACGGCAGAGCTGTTCCCTGTGCTCGTCGCTGAGGATCTCAGTGGTGCCTACCAGATCGGGTACAATCACTTCGTTGTCCAAGGAGACGGCGCTGTTGGCGTACAGAGCTCGCCTGAGCTCCTCGCTCATAGACAGTGCCTGTGAATAGCGCAAGAATAAGTTAGCAACTGCTTTCGCGGCTGGGATTTTCGGGAGGATTTTCTAAAAGGTTGAATCTGTCTGCTGAGTTCATCGTGCTTGCGAAAGTACTTGAGAGACTGGACATTGCTACATTAATTGTAGAGTTTTGGGCTTATTAGTGCTAGTACACGTATTTCTATGGAGATACAGATATACAGAATTTTTGGGATTTTATCTCTGCTCCTGATTTTGGTCTCTCAAGCTACAGAGGACAGTGGAACCTCCCAAAATAGCGAGTCTCTTTGGTATCACTTACCTAGGTTGTGACTAGAGGAGAATATAATTAAAATATGAATATATAATACTGTCCTCTGGCAGAGGTTCCACTGTATTAAATTTCATATAATGTTTCTTCAGACGATGTACTCAGTGATCATTTATAACCACGCGTACTGAATTCTATATTGCATCGAAGAAGACTAGCACTAGTTGCGACTATAGGGGTGTCCATCCTTCTCTAAACCTAATTCTAACACTAATACAGCTAACACAGAGTACTATTACGCATTCAAGTGTAGAGTGTTCGGTAACATGGCGATGTCTCGCGATGTTGGGGGCTTCGTGTTATTCCAAAGACAAGGGTGTACCATGAATATGTATGGGCAGAAGAATGTGTCCTTCTTTCCTGAGTCTTCCATATTAATGTTATCCACTAATTATGCTCGTCTTACATCGATCTCCTGACCTTTCTTCCACGTCAACAAAGAATTACGTAAACCGCTTATTATACCTCCTAACATTACCCATCGGATAATAGAAACGAATTACAATGGAGGCGTATAAGAGAAGAATTGTAATTCTTCCCTGCGAACTTTCAATGTCAACTAACGAGTGGGTTGGTTGCAATTTTCCCTGATAAATTATCGATCTCAGTTAAACGATCTTAGGTAAGCTGAACAGTCTTCATCGCAGAGGATCAGCCTGAAAATTTCCATGGGATTGTGTTATTCCTCTTTGATTAAACGGCGCATTATGCTCGCGCGCAGAGTTGTTATTCTTCTTGTCAGGATGCAGATGCGAACGAGCTGAATCACATTTGCGCGCCTGTCCTCAACCATAACAATTTTCCGCGATCGTCTTCCCGCGGGATTAGAACGCTTCGAGCCACCCTGTTGATTATTTACGGCTTTACATCTCATCCATTAATATTACGAGATTTACATAACTCATTACGGGAGGTTGCACAGTTGCACGCCGTGAGTCCCGCAGCTGACGGGCGCAGCTCAGTTCAATGGCAGTTTCCGTGGGAAAATCGTGGATAATTAAAATTCAACGTAATCGGGAAAATTCAATTTCGAGCCTGTATCAGAATTTCCTCGAAGGAGCTACATAATTCCGCAAAAGGAGCAACAGAATCTTAGAAACAATTCAAGGATTACACGTTTATTAATACCTCCGTCGTTGGCGTTCTGAGAAACGCACCTTTTTTTTTTAAATAAATTCCTGAAACCAGTGATCACGAAGCAAACGAGCGTATCGAATGGATCGACCGAACGAACTTCATCCTTCGATAGTAATGCGGCATCGTTAAGTCGCGTGTTATTGGCGTAATTACTCATTTGCATGGCGTCCCCGTTCGTTTCTCTCGGTGACCAAGAAGCTCCGCCGTCGTTCAATGATTTAAGACGTAAATAAATTGCCTGATAAGGGACGAGGAAATCAACATTGTATAAAGCCGAGTGTTTACCCAGGGGAATATTTATAAAACATTCCCTCGTGAACCAGCTGATATCGACATCCCCTTGGTGCCCCGTATCTACCTCAGCCTGATAAGGCGATTCGTTTATAGAAACAGAGATTAAGTTACATGAACAACAACACGACAAATTGATTTCTGTGATCGAGCGCTAACTGGACGTTAAATAAAATCGTTTAAATAACGCGTTGCATCCACGAAAGTTCAATCTACAAGGATCTAACATTGCTTTCTCTATTATCATAAGACTCGAGTACATTCCCTCTCCCTTTTCCTCTCCCAACGTTCAGCAATCAGCGTGCACGCGTCGACAAACAAGGCTCCGTTTGCGACGAGCTTTCGCGCCTCGTCTGCAAAGTGTTAAGTGCGTTTATTTCACGCCAATACAGCCAATGGCGATTCCGTGGACGGTTTCGCATCGATTATACCCGCGGAGAGGCGACGCTGAGTGCAGAGCCGAGGGATCGGTGCTATCAATGACGATCCTCCTTTCACGAGGGTAGATAAAACCGTCAGGAGCGTTGGTTTCGCGTTGTATTTACAATCAAGACGCGTTTACCCTGGTTTTTACGCGCGTACACATCAATTGAGGCGAGGCCGTGTCAATTAAATCGTTCTGCGCTCACCAAGGAGCCAACTGGTTGAGAAAAACATCGGCGGGATCAATCGTCACGTGGGAAAATGCATAGGGATCAACTTCAAGGGACCATTTCCCTCTGGCGGAATATAAAACGATTTTGAAGCATTTGATCGAACATAAATCTTGCATCGCAAGAGGTCTGCTAAGAAACCACTGATAATTAACTTCAACGTCAATATTCTCTTGGGTAACTCGTTCCAGTTAATCGAAAGTCAAAGAAATTCGTGGAACAGATATATCTGCAAGTATCGATACCTACTCCTCCAAAAAATTCTCTGGAAATCGGCGCTGTAGCTGATTATTCACAGATATCGACGTAAACACCGCGTTGAGGTCAAGCAGAGTTTTATGTAATTTTTGCCCAATTTTGTAATCTATGTATACGCGTTTGTCTCGCCTAGGGGGTAAACGTGTCTGAGGGGAGCGAACTTCTCCGCAGCCCCGTTGGCTGCCACACAATCCTCGCGTGCCATCGAGCGTCACGCTCAGTTTCTTATCGCGAAAACTTCCTTGACCCGTGACACTACCTTCTATCGCGACTCTCGCGCTAAAAAAATTAGCGGCGTTTAAAATGTTAGTTCGTGGGAGATAGCGAGTGGATCGCTGTGCCCACGTGGTCCATTTGTGCTTCTGACTTTTTTGTGGAGAATAAATTTCAGGCTTGGTCGATCGTGACGGGGCATCTGGTTTTCTGGAATTAAGTCCACGCGCCATCTTTTTTGCTCGCTCGGAGCTGTGTTATAGAATTCGCAAAACGGAATGTCACTCGACGTGTGGCAGAAACTAGTTTCTGAAGAGAGAAAGAATTTTGGAAACGATATTTACATGGGAGAAACTCGTGATTCTATCTGACTGTATTCAAACAGTTAATTAGGAGGACTTTGAGCGTTCAAGCACAATTTCGAGTACTTGGTCACAAAATTGAGCACTCGAATATTTTAAGGAAGTATAGGACTATTGAAATCTCGAAAAATCGATTTTTTTTATTATTATTAGTTCTGAAAGTGCCATGCTTTCTGAACATTTACAACAATGCATCGTGAGAAAATTCGAATAATTACGGAAATTATAGCGCTGAACGTAATTGAAGCCGTTTATCTCGAAACTATATTTTCAAATACGGTGTACATCATAACTCTTGAACGAATGAATGTTTTCGCTTAAAATTTTAACTGGAGCTGTAGAATTCCTTTCTCTATTGTGTGGAATTTGCACATCAACATTGGATGTTTGTAAAACATTTTATAACTGATTAAAGACGTTTATCCCATAAAAATGTGGGGAAAAATTGATTCGTGTGTAACTTTGACAATTTTTGTTTAAATTCGCCCAGCAAAATTTCACACGGTAACTATTAGTGTAAAAATTACTCACCCCAAAGCATTTTGCTTTTAGACGATTGGTTCACCTGGGACTATGTACACCGATTACAGCTGTGCGCTACGCGAGACCAGCTTTATCGTCATATAACTTGAATAATTTTCAACATTCTGACAATTTTTTTTTATTTTACACTACTTGTAAAAGCGTACATAAAAAACTGTGAAAAGTGCCAGTATGGCGATTTGGTATTTAAGCAATCCAACCGACAAGAAACCGTCGATTTTAGTCGTTCAATAGTCTTATACCCCCTTAAATACTTGCAATACTTGAGCCGACAAGTACTTCCGCTACTTGGCTCAAGCTTCAAGCAACATTCAGCTGCAATTTCGAGTGCTCCAATATTAAGAACATTGAACCACGTCTTGAAAAACTTTTCCAATACTAAATCATTGCCACGGGGCATTAATCCTAAATCCTATTACCGCGTGTCACCGCGCAAGTGCAAAGACATCATCATCCTCCATAACAGATTGTTTTTCGTCGGCCGATCGTCACGTACTGCTGCGATTTGAAATTCAGATTACCTAGGGCTGATCCTCTTGACTCTTATCGAGGCGTCTCGCGTGGACCAATCGATGTCATAACAAGACTTCTGTGCCAGCAGGCTGAAGCGTTGTTCAACGCGTCTACGCGACACGCGATAGCCGAGGTCGCGGCAGCAATCGAGATGTACGCCGAAAAAAATGCTTCGAGCCACGTGGCTCGTTTGACAGATAGCTATTATTCACGGCGCTGTTTCGAGAGACCACCTGGCTCAACAGTATTCGGAATATTCCACGGAATTTCGAAACTCGAATGTACCATGGAATATTTTTTCGAAAGTTTCGCGTTCAAAGTTGATCGGTACTTTCGGTATCGTTCAAAGGTATCGGTACAAGAAGGAGTGGAGATTTATCTGCGAAACTTCTCCAAGAACTACTTAGTCGATCTAATCATACACCTATTTTACTAATTTTAATGCGAAGCAACCTCAGCTCCCTCTCTTCTCTAAACTAGGCTCTGTTTTCTGTCGCGAGTGTCGTAAAGCTCAGAGTTCACGGCTTATTTTACAGAGCCACGTTACGGAACTTAATCTGTATTCCACCTGCAGACAAGGTGGAGCTTGTTGCCGACACATTTCCACCGGGACAGAATCTATTTCCCATTGGACATCCGTTATGCATAGCGAGGAAAACTCATTGCTATGGCTCGTACTTTATTTTTAACTCGAAGGGGAGCCGTGCTTTCTGGTGGAAGGTCGCGAGACGATCTCGATTTAGGATTCCTCCAGCTTTTCGCCATCGATCGACGACCTTCGGGAACGAACGTATAAAACGCGATCGCACTTGGATTTTTCAGATGGACACCACTTGTATCTTTTCTTTCACTGATTCGCGACTACGCGATGGCCACGTTCTGCTGACTGTATTATCATTTCGACTGGTCGCCAGTTCCCTCATGAATTTCAAAGCCACCTTTTATGCGACCAACAAGTTGTGCTATCTTTTTGAGGGACTGATACATATGAATATCGTTTGACTGTGTTTCTTTAATTTTATACAACAGTGCATTACCTTTACACGAGTATTGCGGGCGAAAGAAAATGTTTCTAGGGGTACCTTGCTTACTAATTACTTCGTAGACTAAGCTAGTTACCTCGATTTGAGTATTAAGTATGAAAATCAGCTCGGTATTTTATTTGAAGGTCTGCATGAATATTGGTTAGCTTTATTTTTAATTATACTACAGTGGTCTGTAATAATCTAGGTATTACATATTCGAAGGAGGGTTAGGTTTTACACTTAATACCCTAATTAAAAGGGGTTGCAAAAAATATGGAATTTCATTGTCTCACCGAGAGCATCCTGGACGAGTGCTGAAACACGTAGTTAAGAATCGGGCAAGAATCGACGATCATGATGGCAGGCTCGAAGGGACTAATCACTTCGAAGCTCCTCCACGAAGCTAATTCACTTGTTAATTGGTTACACCGTCGCCTCTTCTTCATACGTATCACCCGATTTAATGAACTTCTACCAAATGAAGCTTCAACAATCGTGTCTATAGTCCGCGCGACCCTCAATTGTGCCACTAAGAATGATTATTTCGATGCAAGTACTTATTCCTTCCATCAGATTCAACGATCTTCCACTATCTTTTCAATCAACGAATCCCACGAATATGATTTTTCTCCCAAAGATGGACATCAATAACGGATCTCGAATGAAGAATGATAGTAAATAACAGACGATCGGAAGAGTCTCTCCTTCAGAGGTTGCCCAAGGCGCTGGATCCAACAAACAAGCTTCTTCTCCCAGCTGTGACCACTGATAGTGACACGAAGATTGGCAACGAAGCAATCGATTATTTTCAAAATAATCAGAAGGGATTCAGAAACTCTGAAGGTGCTTCGTAGGTCTGATTCCCTCGGTGAAACGCACAACACTGGGACTCGAAGGAGACTTACTCGAATGGATATCATCGGAACGACCATCGACTTGGGAAGTTTGCAAAAAAAAAAGAAACATTCTGGTCGGCCAGCTTCCTCTCTCTCCCTCCGATTTAATGTCAAGTACACCGCGAATTCCGCCGGGTGTATCTCGAGGGACTCGCTGCGGCCTCGAGCGTATTATTCTCGATCGACCTTCGATGCAACTCCGTTTGACAACGATGAGACGGTAATGAGACGCAGGAAGCAGCCTTCCGATGCCTCCGTTTCTGGTTTTTAATTTCAAACTGCAGCGTTTTAAATCGGCGCGAAGAAATTCTAGCGAGTGACGAAGTAGTAGCGATTTTCATTCAAAGAAGTATTGATACTAGAGGAGAACTGAAATTTGTGGGTAGATGACATACAAAGATGCTTTGTAAAATTTGATTATGGGGAACACTCGATTTATATTAAATTTTCTATGAAATTCAATTCCGGTTTCTTCGCTTGGATGTTAAATGGAAGAAAAGGGGGTTCTTTAAATAGCCAACGTGGGTAAACACTGAGGATCATTGATTTCAGGTGGTCCGAGATGCAGTGCGATAAAATAAGAGGAAAGGCAGAAGATTTTCGTGGAAGATGAGTGGCGAATCGATTTCGATTACCTTCAAAATACCGTTTACTGTCGCGTACATAGATGGATACGTTTATGTGTACCTCGGTCTAATATGAGAGATTACTCATTGGACAATGTTTGCCCACGTATTTCACAATTTGCATACCTTAGCGTCAAACTCGACGCAGGCTAACAAGCATCGCCGACTTGATGGCGCGATTATGCTCATTCACTCGAAAACTTATCTATGATCGATCACGGTATGAATGTCACGAGGTCTATCAGTCTCCAACAAAAAAGAAGATGCAAAACAAAGACACAGTTGGAGGTTTGACAGAATCACGCGCAAATTCTGAACGATTCTAATCAATTGCGTGACTACTAACAATTTCGAATGGGAGTCGACTGAATTGTGAAAGAAGAATCAGAAATTAAAATGTAAGACTATTTGCCTTTCTATTCTACTTCTATCCTTATCAAATAAAAAATAAGAAATAGATATTAAAAGTTCGAAAATAGTTGCACGAGTAAATTTTGCTTTCTAAATGCTCAAACTAATTGAAGCGTCGGGTGCAATAAAGGAACTAGCGTTCGAAAATGCAAAGAAGTAAACGCTAAGAAATATTGGAAAATTATTTTAAAAATATAGTGTTCTAAAGCTCGGCCCGACACACATTTATTCTATTTACAGCTTGTTTATCCAATCATTAGTATTCGAGATAAAAAATTATAAACAAAAAAACTTTTTTTTTAGGTCCAAAGTCAATATTTCTTTAAACCAGACCCGTCAGCATTCAATTAATAACCATTTCATAACGCTGTGCTTGCTCGCCATCAAAAGAATGAATTTCATCGAGAAATCAAACAATCGAGATTGACACTACGAAATCAGAATATCTCCCGTTCGAAATATCTTCACTTACCCCGTTTATCAACACTCACACAGTATCGTTCCGATACATTACCAGTAATTGCAAGCACGTCCATTACGCGATTCAGTATTGTCGGCGATCATTAAAGAAAAACGATAATTGACTGTTACCACGCTGTCTCCGCGATAGCTGCAGCCACGTTAATTAGGATGTTAATCGAAGCAAACGGCGAATCAAGGATAATCGGCCGTGTCGTCGCACCAGTTACGTTCAATTACAAAATAGCAAAAACTTGCCGGCCGGTTCTGCCTTGCACGCGCCAAATTATGTAATTCAAAGATGGTCGCTGATTGCTTCCGTACCTTATTACAGGTCGTCGAAATAATTGGTACGACCTTTAGTCTTCCCCCATAATCATGCGTACTCCATGACGATCTCACGCGAGAATTTTATTTAGCCACCGTTACAAGGTATTCAACAAATCGTCACGCAACGAGATTGAGAAAAAACCAAGCAAAAATTGTGGAATAAATTCTTCTGCTTGTCAAATGATTTTCAAATCATTTTTCTAGAAGACTGTAAAATTCATCCGGAAAGCTTATGCGTTTTATATTATTTGCTTGCTCGTTACTAAGTTTCTACTACGTCGCGCCAGGTTTCACTGGGCACCCAAGTAAACATTGATTCACCGAATATTTGCAGAAAATTGATCTCTCAGGGATCGCTGGGCGTTCGTAGAAGGTAATAAGATCGATCCCGAGTTCGCTTAAGATTCAAGGAGATCAGGAAACTGCACGAACACAGAGACGAAAGGTGACCACGTTTCTTGCTAACTGTTTTCCTCGTTATCCACGGTGAAATGTGCATATTTTATTTGCCGTGTCCCGGAGAAGCTTAGCGACGAATTGATTAATTATGAACCGCTAATAAAGTCGACTCACTAAAATAGAAATGTAAGGCTTCTGGAAAATGGAAAATGTTCCGGCAATTAAAAGGAATATAAGCGACAGGCTTATCAATATTATTCCCATCGATTTCTAGCAATTTAAATGTTTGCCTGTTTCGTGATAACGTGCCGAGTAATATATCACCGTGCAAACATTGATTTAATTTTTAATTACTCGCCCCAGTGCAATAACCTCGATTTTCTCGACCGTTCGACTAGTTTAGCCAGCCTCTGCTGTGTACATATTTATACAGTTGTGCTCGTTAATTAACGATCGATTATCGAGCCGAGACTCGGCGTCTAGAAGCGTCGACCGTCTCGCCCGATACGCGATCTCGTAGAATCGCCCAGAGTTATCGCGAATTTTCCCGCGCCAGTTCCTTATTTTAAACCTTCCCTCCCTCGATTTGAACCGCGCCCAGGTTGTTTCTCGAACGACTGCCAGACGCGCGTCGAAACGAGAACTCGGCGATATAGAAGCCATTATCGGTCGATTCCAACGTGATTAATGTTGACACGCAGTGATTTATATTTAAAGAAGCGCTCGAGTGTGGGCGTACCATTGCTCGCCGTGTTAGACAACGGAGAAATACTTTCATGGGCCGACGAAGCCTCAGGTGTCGAAAACACACCCTTCTATCGGCTTCGTAAAATTGTAGACTGCCCCATTTTAATTTTCTAGCTAATTGGAAGACGATTGAACTCTTAGCAAGAAAATAACTGTTACAAATACACGGTGGACAGCGAGCCGAAGTCACTCAGTTGGCATTTGCATCGAGAACACTCTAATATTTCATGAATATGATTTAGGCGAAAGCTTGAGGCTATGCTTTATCCTAGGCCACATTCATGGAATATTGTACAAGTGTTCGCGAGGCAAATATTAACCGAGTGAACTTTGACAATGTCTATCAAGCCCGGAGGCAACAATTACGAAGAATTGCAGTTCAAACTTGGCACATTCTCGCGTGAGGCTCGTAACTAGTATATATTTTGCATTTACTTAGAAACTTAGGCATCAAAAATATAGAAAAGGTGTCAATGTTTCCCAAATATTAGTCACAAAAGCTTCTCTTCAAAATTTTTAACGGCCATATTTGCTGTCCCGAGATCCTCAGCAAAATCTGTCTAAACGCGCCCGAACGAAAAATAAGATCATTTCCCTTCCTTAAACCCTCGCTCTTAAAAACTAGTGTAGCGGACGCTGATCCCATAAACAGGATATCCATCCTGGCGAACAAATATTGTTCTGAGTTAGACTTTTTCAATAAGGCTCTAGCTTCCTTTCAAACAGCGGTGCGCAAAATTATTCCTGTAGAATAGCAATAAGTAATCGGATCGTGACCTGTAATTTTAGTATCTATGTAATACCTCACACAATCACTTTTGTTCTTATTAACTGTATAGTGTATACTAAGGGCTTGTCCCGTTTAAATAAATAATAATAATAATAATAATAATAATAAAAGTATCTCCCACGAAGCGACCCTCATTTTTCCAGAAGAAATCGACTCTCCTCCAAGTTTCCAATTACAGCTTGAACAGAAGTTTGCAACTACTGCGAGAAAAATTTCACAGAAACATTTTGAAGAAATTCAAAACATCCAGAAGGTTCAGGTCCAGTTTCTCCCTTATCCAGATTTGGCTCGACCCTTCCAGAGAATTCCACCCTTCTCTTTCCCTTCCCCAATACGAGGAAGCTTCGACTGCCTCAAACAACCACGGTACATTGTTTCCAGTTACTTGCAACGTTCGCAGAGTGGTTCGCGAGTATCGTTTCATTGCATAACGCCCGCGGGTGAGTGGCAGTGTTTACGTGTATCGAACGCAGCCAGATTCTGTGAAAGGTGGACCTAGGCGCGGCCAAGGACCGGATTCGCGAGTAAACAACCGAGCTGTTGGGCACTCGGCTATCTCGTATGTATTGCGCTCGAGCGAGTACTCTCATGACGAGTGTATCTTTGATACGCGCTAAATGAACGGTCAGGCGAAACAGGATCTATCGAGAAATCTAATGGATATTGAGCAACGTGCAAGGTGCGATTAACCTGTCCCTCGGTGTCACTTTTTCTACCAGAAACGTTCCTTGCATATTTGCCAATTAGTTGGAGTTGTTCACGATCAATGGTGGGTTTATTTCTATATTCCCAACGAGAGTGATTATTCGATTAAATTATAATTAAAGCACACGGGACGTCGTGAAAATTCAATAATTTCGAGCGATTAATAATTATTGAATTTTCAGTGTACTATTGTGAACGGCGAAGATAATAGAAGATTAGTATATATGAAAATATTTATTGCATCACTCGGATATTTAGCGTGCATTCAATTCCACCTCATTTATTGTTAGTGTTAGCATTCAGAAAGTATTTTTGGGCAATTGTTGGCTAGGCAAACAGTGAATGTCCGATATCTTGGTTATAATATGTTGGATACCGACTACTTTATCCATCGTGTAATCACGAAGACTGTTTCGAAGGACGTGGCTTTGGGGTGATGCAATAAATATTTCCATTAGTGAATAGTAATAATGAAGTGTCGGTAAGAATAATCAGAGTAATTCGAGTAATTCAGACAATGCCTGCCTACAAAGGGACGACGCTTGTTTATCGTACAAACTCGGAGAAAAATTGAAAGTCAGCTGCAAAGGGCACGTGTTCTTAAATTGCCTGAGAAGGCTCGTAAGAATTGAATCTCTGGTACGAGCTACGTTTAAGTCGGCATCTACCCTGATAATTGAAGAATTCTAATGTATTTCTCAATCTCTCTCGTATCTTATACTAAGAGTCTGATACTGTGTTTGACGTGGTAAACTTTTTCGCGAGAACGTGAGCGATCGGGAAACAAAATTCTTGGGGATTCGAGCGTGTCGGTAACTGGAGAAAGAACCGTTCCAGGAATGTTACAAATGCACGTGTTGCGCACGTTTTATTGGGATCGTTCACAGACGATAATTATTGCATAAAATTAAGCGAATATGAACTTTGAAGTAACTTAGGGACTAAGGCAACGGGAAGAGTATTTGTTACAGAATTTCGTCGTTAATGCTTCTTTCTAAATTATCTACGAACCACAGAGACGCCTCTGTTTGCCAAAATTGTATACAAATCGAAATTTTATACGAATCATAAAATTGTGGAGTACTTACTGCTTAAGAGTAATTGAAAAAGACGCGTTTCTCGAATCTTATTACGCGAAAAGGAAATATGTATTTACCTTCGTCCTCTGCTTGAGGAATTTGGAGATCTTAGAGATGGGATTCGGAATCTTTGGCCTCGGCATTTTGACTAGTTTCTTTAGCGTCTGACGGGGCAAACTTCGCTCCACTTTCTCTGCCAGCTCGTTCTTTTAATCGCACTCGTTACCACGGGGGGCACTTTACATTCTGCGCCGTGGATCACGATTTGGATCGGTCAGAATCGAGTACCACGATCGGTACTGAAAAGAACCTCGGTACTTAACGAGAAGAGAATTTTGAATCACGCACAAAGATCGTTATCGCTATAAAAGGTATTAGCGATAGAAAAAATGGTAAGAAAATTTAGAGCTTTGGATACGATATCGAAAGTTCTGTCGACTCGAACCGGTTCTAATGTTTCTCGCGAGACCGTTAGATACGCCCGGTTTCGATTTCGGACAGCTTTCGTGTTTCCTCTCGCTCGGGTACAGATCGATCGTCACGAACGCGAAAATACGCCGCGACGCTTCGCGGAAGCCTGGAGCAGGACTGGCGCTTGGCGCTTACGGGGGTGAGTCTAATACGCGTCCTACAGGAACGAAGTGGTGGGGGGAGGGTAGGGCGCGCAGATCGTCACCGCGCAGCACGTGCTAGCCGGCTGGTCTGCGCGCGCTGTTTATCTGCGCGCCAACCATGCGCCGAGACTAGTTTTTTTACCAATTTTTAATTAATATTAATAAGCTGTCCCTGACCAGCTTATTATTAGTACAAAATAATATTTCAATACTATAAGCTTCGACTTGTCTGGAAGTTTTTACGGTTCCTGACGATCTCGAAGAGCTTTTTATTTTTCATTCGATGCGCGTCAAATTGAAAATAGAAAATGGATCATTGATTATTATTTATAACTTGAATGCTACTTGAAATTTTCCTGCTAGTAGTCAATAACAATTGTAGTACATATTTAGCTACTCCGTATGTGTTTTTCTAATAATACATTTTTTACCTTTAGAGGACCGTATCCAAAGAAGAATTCCAAAAAATTTTGATACTTTGCCGACCATTTTGGTGGTATACATGCATAAATTTTAAGTAAATAAAATTTACAATTTTAATGAAAAAATCCCGGCCCTTTAAAGGTTAATGATTGGTAAACAAAAGGGGTATTTGCTGCCACGAGCTAAGACTGTATAAATCTTAAACTTTTTCTTCGTCGGCAGTCGGACGATCCCCACTCTCAATCAGCCGGTCCCCCACTATTAGTATTAACAGCTATATTGGAGCGAGAGCTCCTCGCGAGCCGCCAGTACAGAGTATAGAAGACAAATATTGTGGAGGGGGTCGTTCTCCTACGGCTCAGAGACAAGGTGGGGGAAGAGCCGCATGCGACACGCGAGCCACCGGTTCGTCACCCCTGCTGTACACATGTCGAGCACTACATGCACGTGGTCACGTCCGCCCGAATGCAGTTTGACAGCTACAGATTGCGTTAGATACGGTACTTTTCCGGCAATTGTCATACGTTCTTGAGTAATTAAGCGTGTCAGAATGTACTGAGATCTTGAATTCTTATAAATTAAAGAAAAGTAAACGGTAGGATTAATTGATAATTCGATTGCCTGAAGTAGAAGATCAGTGGCTGACCCTCATGTCATCTGTATTTACCAACACGCGAGTCGAGCTTTCTTTATCCGCGCGATTTTCAGGTTCGACACATCCCGTGAAAGTTAAAGGTCGCGGCGCGAAGTCGACCCACGATTTAGAGATACTCAGCTCCTCGCATCCGCTAATATTGATAGCACACAATTACGCTAGCGTGGGTGGAGTGGCGGATGCGCAAGTACAGTAGGAAGAGAAGCTTGCAACAGCGAGTGTAGCTAATAGTTTCAATATCTATGCGGCGAATAAAAAAACGTCAAGTAGAACCCATTGCAAAGAATGACTTCCATTCGTTAAACAATTTGTTGATCGATAGTTCCGAGAAAGAATTTGATACCTGCTCGGTGTATGCTTCAATGCGGTGATTTAATTCCTGCATGCAAGCAGGCGCGGTTATTTTCGATTGGTAACAGGGATTTGCCGCGGTGGATAAATAAACTGTGGGGGATGATATTTATTGTCTTACGGGAAAAACGGAGGTAATCCCCACGGTCAAATTTTCCACACGAAAAGTCTTAATAATCCCTTTGTGTCACGTACGCCAACCGCGACGAAATGGATAATACAATGAAAATTGGTATATACTCTCGGTGTCCCATTCGCTTTTCGGCCAATTTCCCTGCAATGAAACGCCCGAGCAGGACGTTAGCTTTCATAAACGTTATAGGGTAGATGTCCCAATTACTGACAGTGTCCCTATTACTGTCACTTTAATTATTTTACTTAATAGTGAAATAATGCGTGCAAAATCGTAAGGGAAAAAAATTTTAATGTTAAATTAGGTTTCCGTGTTAGATAATAATAGAGAAGCATTGCATACTGATATTTATAAATTAATATTAAAAGGTGAATTACAGTTTTAGGGACATTGGACTTCCTTATACTTTTTCAATTAATTAGCAATTAAAACATACTGTTTATACTATAAAAAAAATTTCTTAGATAAAAGAGTTCTTAAGCATTAGTATGCTGCAACTTGGAATGATTTTGAGGCTAAATAACTTCTGAAATAATTAACGAAAGTTACGCGATGAGCTTAATGTGGCAGTAATTGGGACATCTACCCTACCTGACCCAAGTGCCCCATTCGTACCCAAAGCAAAGCTATTTAAAGGGGGCGTCGATTGCAGTGGAAATTTTTGAACCGATGGGAAGACCCTAATTACGAACAAAGAAGCCGCTGCACTGCTTAGACAATATTTGTTCAAATAATTACAGTAACTACCTGAAGGGAAAAAATTCTAGAAGATTTTAAAAGCACAGAAATTTCTTTTCGTTTGTTGATTGGAAGACTTAATTTCCCTGTCTCTGCTTCAAAATTCAAGCATGGGATGCTAAGAAGAACCGGAGACACTCAAACGGAAGGGAAAATCATAGCTCGTTGGACCATCACGAGAGACTAGAAGGACTCGAGGCACGTTTTCTCGGTAAAAATGGCTCGAAACAGATGGAAAAGAACCAGCCGATGGAATGCATATTGTTTACTCCGTGTTATAGATTTGGCGCCATGCTCGTCGTTCGCGGTGGCAATTTTAGCGAACAGCCTCTGGCTAATGGAACGAAGACGGGATGTTGGCTTGGAGCCCACAAGTCGAAAGCTGCGAAGGTTAAACGCGTTCCTAAGCGGCCGTTGCGTCCTCGAGTTTGATGGGAGATGAGCGCGAGGATGGAAATCGCCTTCGTTTCTCCAAGCTTATGGAAGGGTTCATAGAGTTCATCTCTGTCCCCTGTTTTCTCGTTTACTCGATGCTTTATGCAATCCTTTCGACATATCCGGGGACTCCCTGCGAGATAATCGGTTCCTCGAGAGCATGAAGGGCGCAGCTGGCAGATAGTGGAGTATCGAAACAGACAGACTGTGTGGAAGTGAACTTCGAGACTGGTAAGTGAACTTTGAGATTGAGGGACCAGTGATTAAAATTAAGGATTTGTTCCACAACAGAATCGCAGAATTCTCGCCGAATCGAGAGTCACTCGCATGCACGGTTGAATGAACGAGAATTTTAGCTACTCCAACCGCGATAGCCATTCGCAGTGATATGATAAACGAAACGTGGTGTCGCTGACCTAATCGTAGTCCTCCCACCAGGTCTTTTTAAGGAAACATGTGCGGAAGGACGCGCAGCAACCACCACTTTGAGCGCGAATTTTTACAAAGTGTTTTCAGGATAAAAGTTTTGAATGAAGTAGGTATAAGTGTTCAAGAATTATTATCCAAGTGGATATTAGTCATAGTGCCCTTTCTGTAGTGTTGACTAAGAAACAGTGGTTGTTGCAGATCGGATTAATAATATCCAACGATTACGGGACCACGGGAAGAGGTCAGAGGGATTCGAAGCACGCGGTGGAATGTTTCTCCGATGACGCTAATATATTTATCCGGTACGTAGTAAACAAAAGCACCGCAGAAATAGCCAGCGAATAGTCGTAGATGTGATTGTCGTGGACCAGGCGGGTTCAACCACGATGAACATCTCTATTTGGCAAATGAAGCCACTGTTGAACGGAAGAAGTGACGCACGGAACGTGTGCCCACGGCCTTCCGGAAATAAATCGGTCACAGTGGCATCACACGAAAAGCATTCTCGCCTCATTAACCCCAGGCTTCGATCTTTGTTCCGTCCGTGAACCGGCCGCGATTTTATTGTCGAAAAAAAATGATACTGAATGAATCAGAGACACCCTTAGAAGTTAGTTTTTTAATCTGTTAATATTTTAGTAGTTACTTATTTAAATTTTAAAGAAACCTTTATCATCCTACTAGATCATTGCTTCCCTTTATGCAAAAGTTCTCTTTGTCGACCAGACAAAAGGAATTTATGGATCGGCAAGACACCCTCTAGTATATTAGTAATTCCAAAATGGGGTATTGTTGCATTTTACACCACTATTGTCTCCGACTGTTATTCACTAGAAGTATTACTGCATTAAACACACCACTTCGTACCCAGTTAATTCTCTAGAATTGCCCAGAAACTTGATTGCCCCTAATTGTCCCGAGCAATCTACCGCTCGAAACTCGTCCGTCGGCCGCATCCTTTCGTACCGCGAGAAAAGTGTTATCTAAAGCAGGCATATGCAGTTACAGGTAGGAAGGGTTTGTTAACCGTTCCTTTCCCTGGCTTAAACACCCACGCGTCGATGGTGCATCGTGTGACATAAAGTGAGTGGTGCCCTAAAATCTATCTAACAATCTAATTAATTGTCAGATTCTACAGAGGTGGTGGAAAGGTGCGGTACGTACAGTGATATACACACATGCATGTTTAATTTAGCCGCGAACGTGCGACTCGATGGTGGTATTTTTACCAAAGAGGCACGCCGAAGGAATTCCAAGTGCAGAAGAGAGTGGCCCAACCAAAACGAGCAACGATCATAACGACAGAGAGTCAAAGGGGTAACGACATCAACGATGAAGCGAGCTCAAGAACGTCGAGAAAAGGGCAGAAGGAAACGTGTAACGTGTGCGTGGTTGACGATCAGTAGTGCACCGATATTATTGGGTAGATCGATCGAGTTTGTCCCGAAAGAGCGGACAGATTTGGCCTTCTCTGTAAATAATATCGGTGCAGGCTGACGTTGGAAATGTGTTCAGAGGAATCGACGTCGATCGAGTGATCGGTTTAGCCATCTACGGTCGCGCATGGAGGAAACTCGAGGAGGAGAATTATTTATGAGTAACGAATAACATGTAGAACGGGATACGCTTACCTGGTCCTCTGAATGCCTTTTCTGTGAGTTCACAGCTTGAAAGAATTACCTTACATATTCGACTTATATCTGGGAATAATATTTCTGAACCCCGGGCCTCATTTAAAAATTCAAGGATCACCTACAAGGCTCTAACTACACAATTGCACTCTGAGCTTCAAATGATTACCGCGAAACATTTCCAATTTCACATTGAACGCGCTGAATTTCTAGCATCCCTGAATTTCGATCAATACTTGAAAATGGAATCCCAATCCTCCGACTACTCTTCGAACAGCGAACTTCCGAACGTTCATGTCCAACCGTACCAGCAAACTACAAGCTATTTGTCCTCAGTTTCCTCCGCGTGCGCTATTAAACGTGTCGGGGACTTGATCGATCTGCCGATCGAGTCGCTTCAGCGACAAAGCACTCGGAAATCGCGTGGCAACGATCGGCAGCTTGACGCTGGCTGGGTCACGACATCGCGTGGCAATCGACAGCGCAGACACCAGCAAGTGGAGGGAATTAGCTGTGACATGTAGTATTGCTGTTCGTGTAGAGAGATAAAAAAAGGTGCGTTGTTCAACATCGAGCAATTAGGGTGCCTATGCAAACGACGACCGATCAAGAAGGGAGGATTCAGGGAATCGATACCTCCGGGTCCTGGATCTGCTCGGAATCCGCCGACGTGCTGGACGTCTTCAGGATGCTGTACAGCTTTACGTAGGGGGCCTTGATCAGCTGTTAGCCAATATATAATCGGCCGTTTTTAGCGGTTCGGTCACTGGCTTTCCATCTAGCTCGCTTGATCCTCGCGGCGTTCATTTTAAACGTAACGAATCTTTCCTTTTGTCGTTGGAGTAGTTAGAAGATTCTCAAAATGATAATTGACCGGGCGAGGAAGAGTAACGCTGCTAGCATCGAGAGTTTAATCGGAGATTGAAATTGTCAAACACGACCCGGGTTCGCGCACGCGAGGATCAAGCCTCCAGAGGGAGCAACGCTAGCCCTCGCATTGAGAATTGAAAAATCACGTCGGCCAGAAAAAACAGAAGCTTGGTAGAGAAAAAGTATCACGGTGCATACGCGATGATGATCCTGAAGATACAGTGCGATGAGGTATAAGATGCGAGACTGCGATGGGAACGGTGTGAGAGAACGAAGCGGTGCGCTCGGCAACGAATAATAAACGCTGAATGGCAATGAGGGAACGTAAAGAGGAAAGTCGACGGCGTTGGCGCGAGTATTTGAGAATCATGGCTCGTTTCCTGTCCACGTGACTGGACAGAATAGGCACCATTGGCACGGCGCAGAGTCGCGCGCCGTTGCTCGAGGAACAGAAGAGAACAGGTGGAGAGTTTGTGAGCGATGCTGATCGAACGTGAGCAAATCAATCGTGTTTGGAGTTGGGGAGGGTTCTACTTCGATGTGAAGATGCATTACCACGCTGAACTTCAGTCACAGGCATTGGAATTCTAGTAGCAATCGACTCGTTCTCTAATACTTATAAAGTATGTGAATAAACCTGCAGTATCTACTCCGATAGAACCAGCTCTTCTTCAAATGGAGAACAAACTCTGTAAGAAAGTGTTGAGCAGTTCAGCGTGCTAATAGTAAACGAATCGACCGAGGAATGAAAGTTCTGAGAGGTTCGATGGTCCAACAGTGATGCAATAATCGAAGCAATGGAACGGTAAGGAACACTCACCTCCCATGACTCTCTCGTTAGATCAGAGATCTCGTCGCCCTCGTGATTGCGTGCCTTGCCCTCCTCCGTGGACTCACCACCTTCACCGGCCTCGTGGGGCGACAATTCCGGCGACAAATCAGTTTCTGTGTCCAAGAGGACGTAGTTCCGTTTCCTCCAGTAATCCTCGTCGAGCTCTCCATAAAGCGATGGCACCCATGTGTGGATGAACCTGTATAAGTCGTCCACCCTGCGAACAATAGCACACGCATATTAATCACATTAGTCGACCAGGGAAACTCACTTTTCTACCCAGGCTCTTTGCTTAGAGGTTCATAAGTTTGTTTGGTGTGGTTGCACCTTTAAACGACATTTACAAGTGCAACGTTATCGCCCTGGCGAGATAGCGATAATTCATTACATCATGCATCCCGCGTAATCTCGTAGCTTTCCGTTCACGGTTACCTTGGCTTGTGCGGAGAGATTTAGCGAATTATGCAAAGAGGATCCTGTACAGGCTGATCCATCAGGAGCAGAAGAGCTAATTAGACTTGTGTCGTTAGCAGCGCTCTTCGGGTCTCAATTTCTATGGCAAGGGATCTATCTGTCCGTTTCAGAAATTTTCTTGGGGTATTGCGTCTGCTTTTATGGGTCACCTTAGGCATTCTCTATCTTTTATCTTTTAAGAGGTCTCTCTACTTCGACGGCCTGAAAAGGAGCGCGATTTCTGGGATGCTTTTAAGAGAAACCCTCAAATTATATTAATTGAAAACTTTATGCCTATATTGGTATATATTTAGGCAAGATTTTAAAAAAATTTAATTAAAAATAACAGTACCTAAAATTTTAAATGTGTCTTTCTCAAAACGATGTTTTTCGAATTAGTTAGCATGATATTTCAAAAATCAATCACCCGATTCACTTTAAACTTGGTAGGTATGTGTCTTCAGTAGATGTCCCATTCTTGTTGTTACTAAAACTAAGTCGGTTTTTGCAAAATTAAACTTTTGCGACTTAAAAAAGCAGCGATTTTTTTGCAGAAATTGATGTCTGTTTTAGACGCTGATATCTTTTTTTTACTTTTCAGTATTTGTTATTTAATATAGTTCAGACGATAGCCGCATTCATATATATTACACAAATTTTTCAATTTTCTAGTTCATACAACCACGCATATGATTTTTGTAAGGCGCTCTATTTGAAGCATTATAACTCCGGATATAATCACTATTTTTGCATACAATTTTTTTTTTAAACTCTCCAAAGATTGACAAATAAAGCCACAAGGCTGGAAGTAAATATATTTAATGGTTTGGTTTTAAAAAATTCCCAATGTTCGCATCATTTTTCGTCCGCCAAGGTAAGGAGACCTCTCAATGGAATAACAGATTTAAAGGTACCATTTTTGTGTACAGCATAATCACGCAGTAAAAAATGATTGTAACGCAACTATTCTCTAATTAGAAAATAAAGGTTTCTTCACCGCCCAAGATTACTGATCGCGAGCAGTGTAATGTAACAAGTTTTACAATCATTGCCGACAGCTATCAACAGTTTGGAGTGCTATGTACCTTCGGTGGACGAACGGCAGGACGTTCCTCACGGCTGGCGACACATGTTGGTTATAAACAAAGTTGGCCGCGTTGCCGATGGTGCTCAAAGTCCAATTCATTTTGCAATTGGCGTTCAGTCGTCGGTCTATTCGTCGACCAAGTTCACTTCGAACGTCCCCTGGCCTCTGCTCGTTCGCCGCTCAACTTTCTCTATCGATATACACATCTACCTGCGTTTTCGAATGTCGACGACCCCGCAAGGACGCTCCCTACTTTTCTGCCCACGGTCTCGACACCTCAGCTCCTCGTTTTTCCACGGCCCTCGCAATCGAGGCGCCTTGGTCGCGTTAACGAACCAAACTCGCTATTTTTAAACGAACCGCGTTACGTTCCACGCGACGGGCGTACCTCGACGTGGCTTAATTAAGCGCCCATTTCCCAGCACGCGGGCTATATTGTGGCAGAAGGTGAATAGAACTGTCACGTAACGAACGAGAGCCCTGTATAGCGAAACACTTGCTAGAGTCGGTGTGCGCGAGAAGAATTAGCGGAATGAGTCACCGTGGAAGTATAGACTCCTATTATGATTTTACCTAGGCTGACGTAAGCCGATTGCAACACGCTATCTGCGAAATTCGACTCGATTCTTGCGCTCGAATGGAACTCTGCCGTGTACTAATATTTAAAATGTTGATGGGCGCTTGTGATTGGAATGATAGCTAATCTCTGGTTTGCATAATTGTGGAAGATTCGGAGAACACTTCAAGATTGTCAAGCAACACTTTCTTGTATTTTATACGGAGTCTTTTGTTGTAGGTAGTCTTGGGAATTGAAGGGAAAGAGAGTAAAGATTGTCATATGTTTTTGACTGACAGATCGGTTGGAATAATTATTAAAAGAGACAAAAATGAACTGCGTTTCCCTCGAAGGCTACGTACTGCGCATAAAATTTCTTTATCGTTATCATCCAATTGTTATCAGAACCGTGAATGTGTATGGAAGATCAGATGCTGTTCAATAACAACGTATTAAAAACAGTCGTACTTGGAATAAGGAATTAAAAGAGTATCGCACATTTTCTGCGAACGTCATCGTTAGTAACGCGATAGATGTATCTTTTACCAGGAGACCCTGAAAAAGCTATCAATGCTTTGCCTATCACCGGCTCTTCCTCGTCTATATAAACAGCGGAATATTATTTGCACGTACTGTATTCCTCTTACGTAAACAAACTTCGCTATACAAAATTCAATACTGCAGGTAGATCAAGCATATTAAGTCTATATACAAACAAATAACTGAACATATGCTGTGTACAAAAGAAGCACCTGTTTCAAAGGTCTGAGAATTCTAAAAAGAATTATTATCTCATCCACATGCAGTATGATCAACGAGTTTGTCGATAAGATTAATCAACATTCCCTTCACACCCTTTGTCCTCTACAAGAAACAATCCCCATGCTCGAAATTCTCAGAGACTTTTCCGGACAACTCACTCCTATATTTACCAACTTATACTTCATAATACTCAGGCTGGAAAAGGCCAGATTATAAGAATGATATTTCACAAATCACAACATCAACAGAACCCCATCCCTCGTTATCGTATTTTCTCTATCGCTAGAGGCTATCAGCCAGAAGCAGACTCTCGATATCTGTCAACAGTGCGCCTGTTGGACAACCTGATAACTCGTGTGACCCGAGACGAGGAGGCGAGAAGAGAGGTCAGCGAGAAAAACGTGGATCGAGGGAGCAGCGTGTAGAAGCAGCTGCCAACTCGCTGTTACCTAATCTCTGAACGCGTGACGGTCAGCAGGCAGCTAGGTACGGCCTGCTCTTTCGATTTCCTGTCGAGTTTGTTCGTCGAATGCCACTATCACCACGCAACGAGCGCCTGTACGCGTTCACTAGCAAACACGTTCACCTGCTAGTCTATGGCGCGCGTAGATCGAGCACACGAACGAAACGGTTTAAAAAGGATCTTGAGAAAGTGGGTTTCTTCGCGAGATTCGAGACCAGTGGGACGCCTCCCCGACGTGTTTTCTTCGCGCAAGCAGACTAATCGCGAGCCAGCGAGCATGGAACGGAAAAGTAGCGAGTTACTAGCACGTTCGATGATACGCTGAATGACTTGGCGCGAGTCACGTGACGACTCTCGCTCGCGGGTTCACGTGTACTCGCTGAAACGCTCGTGCGTCAAAATTTGATCGGTATGCTCAAAGGGGGGCTTTTTGATGACTGATGAAAATTTGCGATATGGGTTTTAAATAGAGCTTGGAGAGCTTTAAGAGTTTAGAATGGTGAGAACTCTAAATGACTTTCGGAGATGGTTAATTAATTTGGACAAAATTTATGGAGGCACACAATTTTTGAATTGAGTTTGTCTTTTACTCGAATATGTACTGAAATTAAACTTCGATTGCCAAGAATGCTCTATCACATTCGAATAAACGGTTCCAGAGAATTTCATTATCAACGATGCAAAATATTTCCCCAGAATGTGACTCGGATGACTTATGATGGACGGGTAATCGGTGTTGCCTGGTGTTGACAAACTTCAACGAAGTCAGGGGAAATGATTATAAATAGCGAACCCCCGGCATAGTCGAGATCTATTTTGTGACTGCTGCAGCGAGCCACGTGGTCGATCGTAATTTCTGGCCGCCTCTCGGTTCACAATTACAAAAATAAACTTCAACCGGATTCGTTCGTTCCGTTCTCTTGGAAACGTCGAACAGAAATATTCCCCCTCGTCGTGAATTTTTCCGACTACAAATGGCTTTCGAGAAAGCTCTATTCGAAATCGTTTTCAAAGGTGGACGATTTCGATCTCGTCCACTGTATTTGCTGATTTTAATCTACTTTTTACTAAGCTAAATATTCGGCAAGAATAATTTCAATTTGCTGGCTAGTCTGTGCGGGTGGGTTAGGCATTTCAATACCTTCGGAGATATCCCCTTGCATTTTGTATATGAAACACATTAAAGGGGTAGACCACTGTAAAACAATCGATTGTCTCTTTTTTGCATTTTGTGAAAGACGTGTTTCAAGAATGCTATCTCCAAATTTTATGAAGAAATTCGTGAAATTGACGGAGATATAGTATTTTCCGTGAAGCGGTGTCAACCGAGCATAACTTTGAACGCGTTTTTCTCAGAATGACATTTTCAACCGCGTTGACAGTCTACAGAGAAAACTATACATCCAATTGACATGAGCAAGGGAATTTATTGTACGAAAAACTCATCTCTGTTACCTGACGATCAGTTTTTTTTAATTAACAACCTCCCTCTATTTTTTTCTATCAACCATTTCCCCAATTTCATACCCCCAAAACATGATTTTTTTCAGTGGACCTTTTTGTAATTTTTTACGATTCTGACTTTTTTTGATCGTCATATAATAGACGTAGACTTCTAGTTTCTAAATATTTTTGTGTTTTTCAATTCCGATTAACCATATGGCCTGGGCCGCAGCACACATTTTGACGAAAAATTATACAGGAAACGGATTTATGAATTTGATAGAAAATTTTTTTTACCCTTCAATAGATACATATTAACTATACTAAGCAATGCATTGATTTACTTGCGTTGTTTGTTTGAAAAATATTGCCGAAAACACCCTTACTTTTCAGAACATTACAGTGGTCTATCCCTTTAACAGACGATCAGTTATATATAGAAAGGATCGTTGTTTGACCTGTTGCAGACTGCTGCTACTTACAACTACGTGCTGACTACCACGTGTGCAGTTCGAAGAGGAGTTGAAACACAGAATGACAAGCAAAGTGGCTCACCTATTGCGTGGTATGCCGAACCAGTACTCAGGCCTGAGCTTCTTCTTCCCATAGCTCATGATAGGCGTGGATCGTGGAATCTTCTTATCTTTGGGCCTTCCAGTCCTCAGTCTCAGGTACAGCGGAGGGTCCTTGCACGGACGAGCTGGCCGTGGTATGAGCTCTGTGTAACGCGATAGAACAACTCAATATAACACATGTCAAAAACCCCTGATTCAGTTTTTCCATTTCCGTCTTTGCAATCCGACTATGTCGATATTCGTTACACGACACCTCGACAGCCGAATGCACGCGACATTCTTTGTACAAGATACGTAATATTCATATTCAACGAGGTAGATCTCCCGTGTGATGTTCTCATATCGGTGTACAGGGGAAAAAGGAAAAACAGAAGTGTAAGTACGTAAGAAGCCTTTTTTCTGAAGTATCTGAAAGTAGAAGCATCAGGTGACTGATAGTATGTACTGCGTGCATATAGAGAAGTCCGCTAGAAACAGGCCATTCTAGTATCTTTCCCCTCTGTTCATGCTGTAGAAGATTTGTTTACAAGAAACTAGGTTGCTCCAAGGGGCCAAGTTGATGTTGCAGAAAGTATTTGTTAATTGTCTAGAGGTACCACTTCTAACGTAGGCTCGAGGTTCGTTACAAATTTACCGCGATCATCGACGGATGCACAATAGACAGACACAGTACAATCAGGCGTACGAGGCGTACACAGAACATCGCAGTAGATACACGGGGGAGGAGTGTGAGATCAGAGGTTGTGTCGAGTGCTGATATGTTGTGGTGGTGATCGAGATCAGTGGTCAAATCACTGTACGATTCGAGGTAGGTGTAAATTAGATAGTGGTGCGTGTGCAGTGGTGAACTGAACGGGAGGGGGCGAAAGTTCGTCGGGAGAGCTCGAGTAGTTTGGTCCCCCGACGAGAAACGAAAATGTAGGCGACAATTAAGAATTGCGAACTGATGCGTCTGAGGAGGGACGTGATACGAGGGGGAGAAGCAAGCTAATACAGTATGAACCTACCGAGGCCTTCGAGATCGGGAAAATTAGGTGCTTGGACTAGAGGGGCAACAAAACATATGACATTACTGCATTAGTATGAATTCGTTGGAGACAGTCGGTTGTGAAACCCCTTGCGCACATTCGGGAGAGCTGAATTGATAAAAGCTTGAAGACACGTGGGTGAAAGATAAGATCTTCTCTTTCGCGATAAGCTACAAGTGAGAGGCTTGATATGTGGCGCAAAGGGTTTCGAAATTTGCGGAGGCACAATAATGTCCCCCCTTACATTAACAGGAGTGAACTTCAATCAAGACGAAGAGACTCGTGGCTGGACTCTAGAATTGCCGTGTGATCAACCCTACAGCCCAAGCCAACTGGTCACGGTACGAGTGAGCCATTCCCCGAATCTGTGTCAACATTCGAAACGCTTGGGGCGACTTCGATTCTTCGTCGAAACAGGATTCCCGCGATACAGATTCGTGGAAGGGCGCGTAAAGGTACAATCAGATGTAAAACTGGTAATGACAGACGTGTGGCGTTTGAAAACCATGTATAGAATATCGAAACTACGTTAACCAAGCGCATTTGGTGACTGATTATGACAGCTTTCTGTGAGGAACTGTGAAATTGCTTCTGGATATTGTTTTTTTTTTATAACATCTTTTGCGGAGACAGAGTAGCCTGAGATCGACTCCAAAGGCGCTCAAAATTCGAATAAAGGAAGAATAACACGCTAAGAAAGTAACATAGTTTAAGAAAGCCGTCTATACATACGAGCGAGTGCAGTGCGTGATATGTAATCGTTTGCCGCCTTTATCGCCGTTTCAGTTACATGTATTCGTGGCTACGTGTGATTAATTATGGGATTATCGATCCCTCGCAGGGCGAAGGGTGTCCTTTGAGTGGCGTGCTTTATGCACACTGGGCAATTCTTTCAGTTTCCAAGAACGACTTTCGTTTCTTTATTACAACCCCCTGCTTCGCAATCAGCACTAATGTCTTAATAATGGCCCATGCACAAAGCACGCCATCGACTCAACTTTAACTTCATCTACAAATGAATGTTATCTTGGAAAGCATGTTGAATTTAAAAAGTTCAAGCCTCCTTCCCAGCCTTTCCAAGAAACATTCATTTTGCAGATCAATATAAACACCCTTGACAATTGCTCCTACGAAACCAATGGTATTCAGTGTGAGGGGAGTTTGTCTTGGTACGTGTCCACGATCATTGAATCAGTCATTCCAACAATATATAGAGCGAAATATATATATCGAAGCAATATGTTCCCGATACATACGAGAGACTGGGACGAACAGGTCGGGCATGTCCTCGACGGAGACCATGCTTCTGTAATCCAATCGAGGAGCGTTGGTGGAGGTTTTACTTCCTCGACTGCTGTCGACGCTGCTGCTGCCAGATGATGTCAACGGCTGCTGTCTGATGAACGTGCCCACGGAAGACCGCCTGAAAGGAAATCGTGGAGCCAAGTTATTGCCTGCTCGCAAACGCCTGAGTCGCTCATCAAAATTACGAGCGGCTTACACACGGCGTGGATATTCCCTCGTGTACGCCGTAATTTCATGGCGACGAAGAGCTCGAGTAATCGTGTAGCAACACACAGTCGAGATAGACAGAGATAGAGATAGAGAGAGAGAGAACATGGGGGAGGAGACAACATTCAAGGTAAACATTGTATCCAACATTGTATGCACGGTGAGAAAGAAACTTGAGCGGTTGCTCGGGGGGTGGGACACTAAAACGCCGTGTTCGATTTCCGTGTGTGATCGTGTGGTTGTTTTGTAAGCGGTACTGCATACAGCGGTATAATAACGGCAACGTAAACTTTGTTGCTCCCGGCGGGGGTGTACAGTAACGTTTACCTGGAAGCGGGAGCAAGAGGGTGTTTTGCGGGAGAGGAAGGTCTCGATCGCGACCCCGAGAAAGGCTTTTGGAGAAAGAAAGAAAAATAATGGAGCAGCAAAGTAACGGGAAAGTGGTCTCGTGAGAAGCGTTCAAGTAGAACAACTGTACGGAACCGTACGTTAACTCTACTGCGGAAACAATTGTTGAAAAAGAAGAGACAACGTGGATGTATCTGCCTTGGTAAGTTATAGGAACGAGTCGACACGTGGACAAGAAACTAAGATCTAACGAGATAAACGCTTAAACGATACCAAAATTCAAAGGTGCAGGGTGTAGAGAGAGCAATGGTCGAGGGTTTTGGACGGTGAACTTCTCACGCTTGGATCGACGGAGTTGTTCCGAACGAACATCCTCCAATATCGAATGCGTAGATTCGTCCGCGAGAATTCGTGACTGTTACGAACTTTACACCCTGCAGAATAGCGAATCAGAGATAATGAGTGGGCACAGCGGGGAGATAAGGAGGCCGTTGGCAAAAGTGGATACAACAATTTGCTGGTTGATGATGGACCGGGCCCAAACTCACCCCATAAGCCCTCCTGGACCAGGTGAAAACTGAGGATTGCTGGAGTCCTGGGAGAGAGAGGAGGCGGTAAGCGGAGGTGTCCCCCCGGGCCTACCGCCCCCACCACTCTCTTCGCTGGGAGTTTTAGCAAACAGGCCCGAGCTAAAGTCACTCACCAGGTTGATCGGCGAGCTTATATCCACCACCATTACATATTCTTTGTTAGTTACATTAGAAACGACAGTAAAGCTTTAATTAAACACAGACATTTACCATCACAGTCAGACTGATACTTATACCGGCCATTTCTCCAATACTTTCTCGCGCTCCTCCGTTCTAAACGAAGGAACAGACTATGATGGTATTTTACGTTACTCGAGGACAACTTGTGGACCGGGCTGTAAAATCTCACACGTTAGTCGGCCCCTTGCTAGAGCCGACACTACCTTCCGTAAGTTAAAGAAACATATCCCAACGCGCGTCTCGCAAATGCAACAAGCCGCTCGCTTTCTAGGCGCAAATAACTAATGAATATTCTATGCTTTAATAAACTTCGGAGCATTCACAGCGAAAACCGTTCCTCGGAACGGTGGAGCTCTTGAAAACTATACGGCCAGCCTCGTTACGAATAGCCTCAGCAGAAAAGCGATCACACGTGGTACGAATAAACACCATGTAAAGGAAGATCGATCATTGGACTCGATCTTCCCCGTGCATGAAGTGTAAAGAAACTTTTCAACGATAGTTACTCATTCCTAACACAGATGAATAGAAAAAAATGAGAAATAGAAGCGCATCATTAATCTTACAGAGACAGATGTTAGTATCACGTAAAGAGATTATTAGAAAAAAATGTATTCTCAAAGGCTCTGCGATATGGCCGAAGCAAGGATTCTCACCTTGAGAAAACTTTACTGAAGACAGAAGAGTGATGAGAATCCGCGCTGTTAGGGAGGCTTGATACTTTATCAGATCCAGACTTATTTTCGTCCTCCTTCTCACCGGTTAGTCCTTCCATCCACGACAATGGATACGACAATCGTTTCAACATCTGCGCAAAAAAAGAAAACAGTCACGCGACATCTGTACGAGAATATCGTGATTAAAAAGACAGCCGAGGCTGACAGTACCTTATTTCTACGAGTTTCTTGTTTGTCGTCGTCTTTGTGCTCTTCGTCTTTCTCGGGTTCCTCCGGATTACTGTCTAAGCTAAAAGATACCGAACTCGCCTTCTTTCTGCCGTTAATGGCAGAGCCAGTGTCTAGCGAATCAGTTGTAATGTTCGTCGGGGCAATAGTAATAGGAGGTACCCAATCTGAAGATAAGACAATATCTGCGTCTGAGTATACTTTCTTTGAGGGGATAGGCTGAACTACTGGGAAAGGGGGATTAGGGTCACGAATGTCGATACCAGAGTCGTGGCATGACAATTTGACTAGAGATCCTTCTTCGTCTTCGGGAATCGTCTTCGATTTCGCGGAGTCGGTCTGCAAATCGATATTCAACCAATGAATCTTTACACTTCAATCAGCCACATCGCGTTAAGAATGTATCGGACATACAATGTTAGACAAAAGTATATGAAATTTGGTATGCTTGAATATCTACCTTTTACGCATAATAAATCTAGATGTAAAGAACTCGAACACGACAGTTGGAGTCTTATTTTTACTCCTAGAAACGTATTTTTCACTTTACAAATGCTTTTTCAAGTATTATTTGCTAAATTTCTGGTAGCGAAAATGCCCCCAATTCACAATTTTCTCAATTTATAATTTATTTCTTTAAAACGGTGAAGTGAAAACAGTTGAAACTCGGCAGATATTTTCATCTATCCATATACTACTAGTAAAAAAAAATTGAAAACATTGGTATCATTTCTTCAACACTTTCTCAGCTGTTTTATCCGTGAAGATCGTCTCTTTCCATAAGAGTACGTGTAAAATCAGTGAAAATTAAAATCATTATAACTCATCAACTGTTCAGTGAATTCGTTCAGAATTTTTGCAGCACATCAGGAAGATTAAAAAGAACAATCTCACACATTTTTATCAACTTGGTACCATTTTGAAGATAAATCCGATACATCCTTAAATTGAAATAACGTTCAGAAACCGACCTTGTCGAAACTCAAGGAATCCTGCTGTTCGTCTTCCACCGATATTGTACACCGATCCTTACTAGGAACTGCCCAGTGATGGTCAAGCATAGAACGTCTGCGTTCCTCTAACGTTCTACTTGCTTGGCCGCCACCGCAGGCATCTTTAGTCTCTGTCTCTTTCTCTTTATCTTTGGTTGCCGCCGAGTTTTCTTCCTGCGAGATGAACGAAACAAGAGGATCGTTAAGCTTCAATTGACCACGCGACGTATCACGCAAGAAGTATATTCAAATGTAACATACATTCTGAAGATTGGTGGGAGTGACGAGGTCTCTCTCAAAGGCCTTTGGAAAAGCATCTCCGTCTCTCTCAGTATAGCTGCACACGCTTTCACTGTCGTCCGCCACTAGCTCCGGGAAATTCTCATCCTTCCCTGGGGACTGGCATTTGCGATCATCGATTTGAGGGGGTTTCTTCATATAATAAATCTCGGGCTTCTTCTCTAAACTTCCAGATTCCGTGTGTCCGACACGCATGTGCGCGATGTCGTAATAAATAGCAGCATTCACCACAAACTCCATTGGTACGATTACTCCGTAAGATTCAGCTCCACGTTCTACTACCAGTCGATCCATAACATTGGGGTCAAACATCACTGCGTTCGGGGTAACTAGTAAGACTCCTTCGACGACACCCTGGAAACAAGAAAACATGGTCAGCGCGGAAACATAAGAGGATATAACCAAGAGAAAGTAAGCGAAACGTGAGAGTTACCTGGCCATCTGTGATGTGACGCACATCGATTTTTAGAAATCTCTCTCTAAACGGTTGCTCTTCCTCCTGTATCACTGTGTTCCTAATACCGAGAGGTGTCTTCACTCGTTCCAAATGGCTCGGCTTGGGCGACACCGGCCTCAAGTTGTCCAACAGCTCTGCAAATTACGATACACCGTTAGATCTCGGAATGAACTCAACCGAGCATTGCCTTATTACGTATTTGCCTCGGTAAGTTTACTACAAACATGAAACGTAACCCACCCATGTTAGAAAGACGAAGCAAACAAACTGTCCTGTATGTATCGCTTGGACAGGAAATAAACTACTACTTCTCCATCAATATTTGGTTACAAACAGATCTATGTTATCGAGATTCTTTATGTAATTGAATTCCTAGGTGATGGCATCGATGTTGATGACAACGTCAAATGATCCCATAACGACGATATTTGTTCGTCATCTGCTGTTAAACCAGCGTGCATCGCGCATTTTCTGTCGGAATACAGGTTATGCGTCGTATATATACATAACAGCGCCATATTGCTTCTGTAGTTTACATCGCGACGCCGATCAGCTGACGCATAGTAAGTACTATACATATCGAGCGGCATAACAGCCACGGGAATAAAAATTCATGCATTCCAATATATACGAATTAACAATTCCCATTGGTTTTAGATATCAAAGATTTAGAAAAGCTTATATAAGCTAAATAAATAGTAGTTCACACGCCACGCAGGAACTATGTTCTTTTATAATGAAAGAATATAGCCAAATCGCCCGTGATTTTCATTAAGCTAGGTTATCCTGTATGCGACTAAACGCAATGTCAAGAATTTCAAAGTCGATTTTCTCGGAAATGAAGTGGGATATGAAAAAATGTTACTCTTTTTTTTTTATTTTGAACAAGTAAATAAGTCGAGGAAAAGGAATAAAATTTTTTGTTTTTTCGCTTCATTTTCGAGAAAATCGACTTTGAAATTCTTGATCTTGGTTCGGGGAAACCTAGCTTAATAAAAATCACGAGCGATTTAAAACGTTTGTAAAACGCGAGGAATGCACAAAATAATATGTTGCAGACGATTCACCTAAGTTAAATCGTGGCTATCGATCGAAATGTTTGAAAACTGAACGAAGTAAAGGTCACGGAACGAAGACAGAAAGATAATAGGTATAGAACAGAAGCGTAGACCTCACGGACAATCGATCGTCGCTTCTCTTTACCTACTTGTGCCAGGATCGCGTAAAAGGTGCATACTATTTTTTGCATAAACCGATTAAACTACTTACAAACGTACACTCTGGTCTTTTGAATTCTACGTAGAATTCTGTTCTCCGAAACTAATGTTACTGGCATCGAGCTGCGCGCGGACGAACATCCCAGACAGCACACAGACATCTTAAAGACATCTTAAAGACGTCTGGAGTCAGACGTTCCAGATGTCTTTCAGACGTCCGTGAACGTCGTTTTCACGTCTTATACAAGTCTTCGGCACGGCTTATGTCACGAATCAAGACGTCTTAAAGATGATTTTAAGACGTCTTACAGACATCTTTAAGATGTCTTTTCTCAGACGTCTTAAAGACGTCTTTATAAGGTCCAGGTTCGGAAAAAACAAATGTCGGTGACGAGAGGAATCGAACCTAAGACTTTCCGTTTATGAAGCAATCGTTATTCGCACCTATCCAACATACTTCCTTATAAACACCTCCAAATTTTACTTACATATGTATTGTACTAATTGTTTATAAAAAACACGCATTACAGCGAAATATTTTACAGAATATTATTATTAAATGTCTTTATTGGACCATGACAATTACGATATAACAATAATTGTGAATAGGCGAGGTTCAGCATAAGTGCTGCTCTACAACCTAACCTAATCATCATTCGACCTCTAGACTCACTTCACACACTGTCATATAATTGTATTAAAGAAAAATTGACGAAACAAATGTACGATAATTGCGTTACTATATGTTTAATATTCCATACAAATGGTGCAACAATTTGCAAATCCTTGCGCCGGTCCTGCCTTAAGATTGCTTTTTTACGGACGCCATTCGGATGGCTTTTTACCGACGTCTTTAAGATGTCTTTTGACAGACATCTTTAAGATGTATCTTGACAAACATCTTTAAGACGTTTTATGAGCATGTTAAAGACGTCTTATGGATGTCTTAAAGACATCTTAAAGACGTCTTTCACACGTCCGTACGACGTCTCAAAGATGTCTTTGTCACGAATCAGGACATTCAGACGTTCAGATGTAAAACAGACTTAAAATGGACGTCTATAAGATGTCGTGTGCTGTCTGGGATTACATCACGTGGCGCCGCCAATTGGCGAATTTTCAATCTTACTAAATCGCGAAATCTGGACAGTTACCCCTCTGGTGTTATTATTGCACCGTGGACAATCCATGGAAATATTTAAAAGTTTTATCGATCGCGTAATTACCACATTAGACGAGTTATTTTTATTTCTACCTCGACCGCGCGAATTTCTAACTTGCGACCGAGATAGAGTTCGCGTTCTAACGATTCCTGACGATTGTCTGGTCGCCATAATCCGCGGGAAGATTAACAGAAGCTCGTGCCATGAATAATGTAGCAGACAGCCGATCGCGATGCATTCAGGTGAGTCGAATTGACTCACCTGGCCAAATATCAAGATGAATTGGGTCTCGATTTGTATCTGGGCATGCGAGGTGTCGCGTCGAATATTAATGCCTGTCTGTTGCACACACGAAGGTGGATGCGACTGGGGCGCTGGGCTCGTTACGTCAAAGACTTTGAACATGTGGTACATAGTAATGCCATGATATATAATATTTCGCTGACACGAGTTTCCATGTAATAAAGCATTAGACAATTACCAACCGTGATGACATAACGAATTTTTATGAACTTTTAACGATTTCTCCGTCACCTTCACCTAGTTCAGACTTATAATACCAACAAATTCATAGAACACTTTCGGCCCCCTTATCACTTGCGGATCAATATAGAATTATAGTGAAAATTTCTTTTTCATAACAAGCTTTTATTAAACTGCACTAAGGAGGAAGAAAATAATTTGCCTTAGAAGAATTCCTTCATATGACTTAAAATAAAAGTGTGGAGCGTAAAATTTACTAGATGCAAATTATTTGATGCATTTTAGTCTTCGAGAATTTTAATCTATATTATCTACCTTAAATTTCTTTACCTTGTTTTTAAAAAGAACCTTACTATAAATTGTATGTTTTTTTAGTGAAAATATTGTATTATCATCGGAACTGTGTATGAGTGCAAAGTTTCGAGTCGATCGGATATGTGGAGTGGGTCACAATTATCTTACAAGATTTCACCCTACCAAACCATTATCGAACTCATAAGTGAAGCTACATAAATATAAAAGCTTCTAATAAAAGTGAAAAATTTAAGCGCATCAGATTGCGGAGGATAATTGTTATCGTGACTCACTGCATTATCTTCGTACCAACAAACAACTCCATTAAATCTAGCGTAATACCATCGACCCTACCATCAGCATACGCTGCAGCATTAAATGGGACGGTGAATTAGCTGCGCGGGACGTTGAGAAAATTTGAAGCGAGACTTTAGGGGCACGCGCTACTCGCGTGAATGAGAAACCGGAGAATTTTAAACTCGATTCGTTTTAGAGCCCGGCCGATAGTCGCTGGTAATGGGGAAAAAGCAGCGAGTGGAGTGGCAGGAAGGAAAAGTTACCTTTTTCCTCCGGAGGTAGGTCATCCTGGGACTCGTGGTCGTGGCAAGGATCCGGGCTGGGCGCGTCGCCGGTCGTTCCGCCTCCTGGTCGACCTTCTCCTTTCGCCGGTACACACAATTGCTGGCCAGGATAAATGAAAGTACTTCCGAGCCTGTTCAATTTGCTCAGCTCGGACGGCGTTGTGTCGAACCTCGCGGCCACGGACGTGAGCGTGTCCCTGTCGCCCACCTGCAACGAGAGAGAACCCAGAGATGCCAGGATTACTTCACTGACCCAGAGCAAATGATGGACGATTCTAATAAAACGGGGGAACGCGTTCTTTATCGTCCGTGCAAGGAGGGAACGGATGGAAACTCTACCTCTTCCTATAACGAAAATTCTTTTTAAGCTTGTTAGGAACTCTTTGTCGCTTCATATTGTACAATATCGCAGTGTTATCTAACTGCGTTAGATAACAGACCCTAGAAACTACCCCAAAGGTAGAGGAGAAACAAAATCTCATCTCTCATATGAGACTTTAATCTCACGAAGTAATTATTTCATTATTCTATTACTTATAAAATTATTTTGTCATTAGTATTCTGAAATTAGACTTCCACGAGACAAGTTTCACGATATATTTTCAAAAATCTCATCCCTCGCGACTATTTCCGTTATTAACCCTCTAGTGCATACGCCTGCCTTAAGGCGGGCACCTGTTTAATCCAGGAATTGGGAATTCTCATTTGCCAGCCCTAAAGTAGTGTCACAGCGCACATATTGGTCTAAGAAACATTGTAATCTGAGTTTTCAATTTGACAGAAATCTAGTTTTGAAGTGCATTTTTGAGCTACGCACGCTGCGAAATTTATTATTATTATTATTATTACTATTTCCTCCAAATTGAAAACAGACATCGGATTTGGTCTTTTCATCTCCAAATTAGAGTAGTCTAATTTTTCCAACTCAATTAAAAATCTATGCACTAGAGGGTTAACATTTAGTCGTTGCTCTTATATTCAGTCTCCTGTAAAATCTCATCGTGGATTCGCAGCTTAACCCTCGTCAGGCGGCACAATTTTTGCAATCCAGAACTCAATCCCCTATCTCCGAAGGGGGTAGAGATATTATTCTGAAATTTAGTCTATGTAATCGAGACCAAATATTTAGAGAATACACGAAACATCAGCTCTCCACGGCTTCTCGAAAAAAAGTAATCCCAATTTAACCCTTCGGTGGGTGCGCCCGCGGCAGTTTGCCGCAAATTTTACATTTCGTATTGTACCACATGTAGTATTCAAACTGGATCCATGTCCAATTCAGGATTCTTCCAGCGGACATTTTTGCATCATGCTACGTACTTGTCCGGTTCAAATTCAGTTTGGAAGTGTCTAATTGAATGAAAACGAAAGTATACCGCGAATCCTGGCGAGCGCCCGTGTACTCACAAGTTTTCCATGTCCACCTCTGGTTGCTTTGATTTTTGGATATGTTTTAGAGGACAGAAAAATAAAATATAGGTGTTTTTTTATTTTGGCCTGTTTGCATATTTAGGGGGTGAAACTACCCCTCAAACGTTTTCAGGTGGAGCAGATGGATGTGGACTAATTACCTGTTTGTTATCTCCATCGCCATTAATATTTTATGTTCATTGAATAAAATATGATTAACCAACTAATGTAATTTCGATTTTCTTCTGTGAGACCTAAAATTGTCTAAATTTAGAAGTAAAACAACGAAAACTCCGATTGCGGTGTAAATTCCGCAACGCGCCCAACTCATGCAAGTCTGGAGAGCGCGCCCACCGAAGGGTTAAAAAAACACAAAAGTTACAATTGTACCTATGCCGCCTGACAAGGGTTAAAAAAATCGCACCGTTTCCCTTTACACCCTGCGAGACAACGTCATCCACCAGCTTCCTTTTCCCACAGAAAGATCATTTCTCCAAGCTGTTCGGTCACGCGTATCTAGGCTGCGCCGGCAAGACACATTCTCCGAGTCTTTGAATTGCACGCAGAATTGCATAGATCGATCGGTCTTTGCACGAAGTGTTCCGGTGTACATTCCAAGCAGGCGTCCAACTTTCACACCTACCGTCGACACTGGCGGCCGGGCCAGCCCTAAATGCAAATCGCCAGGCCGCCGTGTTGCGTGGGAATAATAGGCGACTGGTTGGAATCGATACACGGGCTAGCTGGTCGAAAGCTGCGAGGTGGATCGTCGTTCGAGCGAAGAGGATTGGCCGCTTTGACGTCGAGGCGTTCGGACGGCGTCGCCGACGTGGGCAGCGATCGGTCGAGGCTGGGCAAATATCGGTGAAACGCAATTTCACGGCCCGATGCTAATGCAACGTCACGAGCTCTATCCTGCGCCGGAATCTGCGGACGGTCGATCGTAACCATATCGAAACGTTCTCCGGCAAAGCGGAGAGATGACGGAAGTGGCAAGCTCCGCATCGGCTGGATATTTTCGGTGGTGTTTCTTTAAGTTCGTGGAGAAACGTAGCTGGGCAACGTCGCGACGTTTCTGGCGGCGTTCAATCCCGACGCTTCTCTCGGGGAGGTTGTAAACGTGGTGCGCGTGGGCAGTTCTTGGTACACAATGCGTGAAACGTAACGGTGCTCTGCAATGCTTCACTGGTATCACAGGACTGGCATTCCAGAAACATTACGGTTGCAACGTTTCGAGGAACGCTGCTTTCTTTGCGACTACGTGCCACTGGCAACGCGTAACCTATTGTTTCGTAAAGCTGTTTCCTGCTTCTTGGAGAGATTCACTTGGGGCTCGGGTGAAACGCTTGTAATTCCAAGAGCCACGGATTCGGCAAACCGAGTTTTCTTATTCCGTTGGAGACTGTTAAAGTAGATTGCAATTTCGTGGTTTACTGCGACTGCTGCTTCTTCATTGGCGCAGGCACGTTTTCAACTCGAAAACGCTGGGGAGATAACGTGGAATAACAGCAATGTTGCAGAATTGCTGTAGACTCGTAAGAGGAATCGCGATGGTTCTTTTAATATTACTGGTTCGAGTGCTTCCTTTTTTCAATTGATTCGCTGAACCATCCAGGTTTCCCTTTCTGTTCCACGGGCGTAATCGTAAGCACGCTCTCGCGATGGTCGCGGGAACCATTAGGCTGTTTTGCATAATCCGGTAGAAATGGCGTGCGCGGGGATATCGGGTAAGGGAAAATTGAATTCTTTGAAAGAGAGCCTTGAGACCGGTCCATTCGCTGGCGCATTACACCTCTTATGCAAATTCTCCGTGTGCAACGACCTTTAAGGCGGCGGCAGTTTAACGATCGATTGGCATTTTGCTAAATTGAGCCTCTATCGCGAGATTTTTAATTAAACGGCGGTGGTATTAAATTGCGGCGTCTGCATATGCACCAATTTCGTAGTACACACTCACAGGTCGAATTAATATGTACCGTGGGAGGTAGATTTGTTACGAGCTGCTCGTGAATCCAGGGGACTATGCTCGCCTGAGTGTGATGCGACTTAATCTACTGTGCAGTAGAATTTAGATGAAGTGGTATTAAGATACACGGGTAGACAGTTGTCTGGACATAACGTGACTCAATCTACTGACGCAGGGTCGCTGACATCTGTATGTATACTACTGGTAAAATGGATGCAGTTAGAATAGTCAATAATTTTTTATTTTTCTCTGTTATCTTTTATCTTTTTCCATTTAACCCTTTAGCGTCCGCACCTAGATCCCGTTGAAGGACAAATATCCCGTTTTGTTTTTATCGTTAAGAATGGTCTGAATTTATATATTTTTATACAAAAGAAAATTTTTTATTTTTTTTTAATTTTTTTTTCAGAGGTCAAAATGCATAAAACCAAAGAATAGGTACAGGGTTCAGATAGGTCCAACTTTTTTCAGTGAATAAAACTACGCTAAACATGTATCACTTAAATTGTTGCAAACAGCGAAATGCGAATGCAAACGGAAAAAAAAGAATGTATCATATCGAATGTATCATAAAAGAATGCATCAAACAGTCGATGTTTCAGTTCTAAGCATATTTATCCCGCTTAATTCTTGAATAATATTCTCTATTTTAAAATGAGGAACTACTGACCCAAAAACAGAATTGACCTACAAATTTTGTAATTTGTCAATCCCACAGCACGCATGCAATACCTCGACTGTAATTAACATCGGAAGAACGGATCTCCTTAGAGCTCCTCCGGGCGAAATCCTTCGTTCCTCGGGAACACTGGCGGCAAATAGATTTTATGACGCTTAAAACGTAATTCGTGTCAGGGGGAAATTCATTAATTATTCCTGGACGCCTCCCTTCATACTCCTCTGATTGCTCTCGCCCTCTACCCCCTCGCCCGCGCCACTCTGTATTCCATTTAAACTTCTCCATTTCGTCGATTCTTCGAGAACTCTGCCACCGTGGGAAAATAATATCGCGACGATTATGAGCGCCGGCTGTACGCCCGAGCGATGAAAAATTGCTTATTTCCTTATGGGATCCTTCGTTGACATCGAGGACGTGAAACCTCCGTTTTCCATTCTTCTGTAAACGATGCTCGCGGTGGAGAAATAATTTTTCCAGAGGTGGAGAATTATCGAAGGTCTTAGTAGTGAGTATGGAAAATATTTAAGTATCCATTAGCGTTCCACAGTGTTTAGTCAGAATCGTGGGAAAGGGAGTAGAAAATAAATTTGCTCCCCTTTTCTATAAATCTACGTGACGATGACAGAACACTAAGAAATTCACTAGAAATTTTTATAATGGCTGGCCATTCAATGCCACACAGCACATTTTAGAAACGTTTCGCTCTATAACTTCAACAGAGTTTCCCTTCAAAACGATGGCTAATCGGCTGAATATTAAGTACCATCAATCTAGTACCCACTGGGTCTTTCAACATCTTTCCTTAATGCGAACAGACTCGTTGGAGAGCTGGATCCTGTGGGTAAGATTAAGACTGATTAGGGAAAAGCGTGGCAGTCAATGGTTCGATTAACAGCGATCTCCTTTTAATGAAAGATTAGCAGCGGCTCGCGGAGCGAAAGGGTGGACTACTTTCACTGAATCCACTATTGTCACTGGCTCTACTTTCACCCAATGCCTCGTAATTGCTCTGGACGTGTTTCACTTTGTGCTCTGTCAATGTCGCCGCCGCAGAAACGAAATTCAACATCTCGAAACTCAGATCCATTAACATGTATGAAGCTCCTACATAGTCAAGTAGAAGAGAATAGCAAAACTTACTCCTTGAAGATTTAATTAACAGGCTAATCTTTCGTTTTGCAAGAAATCAAAGGTAAATACATTGCAACATTTTACTCTTCTCGATTTAATCACACGTTAACGACATTTGCCTGTCCAGGAACGACAGGGAAGACGTAGAATTCAGAGAAAGATGGTGACGCTAAATGAATTCCTGCATCCGCGGGTAATTAGCCAGCGTAATGATGCAGGGACGCGGATAGCTGTAGCTACACGTGCAACGATAAAAGTAACGTATGCACGGTGGGCGACATTACGGGACACTACATTAAACGGTGCACTCTGGGGAGTGCATTAACGTAATATCAAACGACGCGAGCACGCGGAGATTACACGGGATTAATAATCCGCGATTTGCAACCGACGCTTCCCGTGATCAACGTTAACATTACATAACGATCCTGGGTAATCTTGTAGGGATACTATCCCGATTTAAAAGCTTTCATTCCAAATTTCACTATCAAGCCAAGTACCACTGGAATCATTAACCTCTGAACGCTAGATCTCCTGTAATCGCAATTTTTTTCTATCACCGCCTGCATCGCGTGGAAAATGGTCCAAATTGCTCCGAGGAGCTCGAATCACGAATACTGCTAGATAATTACAACAGGATTAATCACGAGCCAAAGGACGACCCTTATCTTCGGGACTCTTTCCTCCTCGGACATTCCTCGGTGGGTTTTCTGCCAGATAAGCGGGTGGATCGCGGCAGGGGTGTTTCCGCGTTCCATTAACGGGCAGGATCGGGGGCAGAAGAAGAAGTGGAAAAAGTCGGAGTCGCCGGTCCTCGAGGAAAGATCAGCGGGGAGAAAAAGGCGACGGCGGTGTGGGGGGGTTGAAGTGAGATCGAATGGGGCGAACAAAAAGCCGCGGGATCGAGGTGATGAAGCTTTTAAGGCGAGGAAAAAGGGACCGCGGAAGGAGAGGGGCGCCGTGTTCCGCGAAACGATGGAACGAGGAGGCCTGGTCGGCATTGTTTCAGCTTCCGTCTTTCTGTTCAGCGATCCTCACAAGGAACACTATTCAATTGATGATGGAATCGCGCAGATTTTTTTATATAGATCGAAGGTACATGTTGCAGAGGTCACAAAAATGTAAATTAAAGATACTCCCAAAAGCTGGTCTGACCTTGAAAAATCAACAAAGGTGTAACAAGGGAAAGAAGAAAAATGAGAGAAAGAGAATGACAAAACCGTTTGTTGAAATTTATTTATCTCTATTATATGAAAATACGTTATAGTAAATGAATGACAATAGATTAATGATAGATAACAATTAGAAAAAATTAATGACATTTATTTTTCAATTAATGTATACATAATCATATATTCGGCAGAAAGTAGTGTCGCGCAGTATGTGTGATTTGTCGATTAGTCTTCGCAGTGAGATGTTTAAACTGTCTCGTTGGTCAAGGTATGAAAGAAACAGTGTTCGCTCGTTGCAGTCATTGTGAAAATTATTATTGCTTCAGTCACTTTTATAAAGCTTCTTGTCGACAAGATTATCATTAATGTAATGGTTAATTACTGTTGTGATTTCAATAGTATTATCATTATTTTTTTCAAATTGTTATCTATCATTAATCTATTATCATTCATTTACTATAACGTATTTTCATATAATAGAGATAAATAAATTTCAACAAACGGTTTTGTCATTCTCTTTCTCTCATTTTTCTTCTTTCCCTTGTTACACCTTTGTTGATTTTTTAAGGTCAGACCAGCTTTTGGGAGCATCTTTAATTTACATTTTTGTGACCTCTGCAACATATATCTTCGATCTATATAAAAAAATCTGCGTGATTCCATCATCAATTGAATAGTGTTCCTTGTCAGGGGAGGGACTCGGACAAACAGCCGCCAACTTTGCAAATCTGATTCGTCGATACGGCGGAAATATAAATGCAATTTCTTGAGGAAATTAAATTAAAGCTACGTCTATATTCTCTTTCACTTTCAACATTCTATTATGAATATAATAAATTCATCCCTTCGTAGTCTCGATAGCAAGTTAATTACCCTTTATCTACTCCGAATTTTTATATCCAATTCTATACAAACGTTTTCACGCCTCCACCTTATGTAGAAATTTTCGATAAAGGAATGTGTCTTATGTGCCAAGAAAAATTGATTATTTGGCTGAGAACCCCTGCCTACCCAGCTGCCGTCGAGAGGGAGAGCTATCCCGTGACAAAAGATCGTGTAAGAAAGCTCCCGTTGTCCCGATTCCTCCTTTTCTTTTCACGTAGCTGGGTTACCTTCATCCCCCGCTCTCTCAGCTTCTTGCTCAAGGGTGGCCGGCACCGTTTTCGTGGTTTATGTATTCGATAATAGCGCCACGGGGACCCCCTGTCACGTTTCAGTGCCCCTTTTTCATCGCCCCCTCGTGCAATTATCGTTCTTATCTGACGAACGAGCCAAGACCGTGGCTTTCATTATCAGATGATAAGCCGCGTTACGGTTAACGAGGTCGAAAATGAAATTTAACTGTTCACGAGTCAAGCAGCTTCAGCAACCCTGCCTGGGTACCTGATCTTTAATCCAATTCAACTACGAACTGATAGATATTAAGAAGGCTGCGCTGCCGCTCGAAGAATCCCGATTCCAAGAAATTTCTGACGTCTCTCGCTGGATGTCTTTGACTGCGTGTTTTGCAGGATCAGAAGCGAAGTTGCACGAATTTTTCACGGGGAAGAGGAGCAAGGTGGAGACGTCGTTTGTATAGAACGAAGCAGATCGCTTTTCAGCAGCTTCCTCAAAGGTGTCTTTTCAGTTTTGAGGGAGACTCGAGGTGTCCTCCACCTGGAGGCTTTCAAATCACGTTCAGATGCTTCTCCGTGGGCTGTGAGTGTCTTCAGTGATTTTGTGAACGTGGCGAGGGAAGCTCGAGGTGAATGTTATCAGGAATCACTAATTGGGAGGTGGAGGCTCCGCTTTGATTGAGTGAGGAGCGCAAAGAAGTAAGGAAAATGATTAAAACATCTCGGCAGTTCATGATAGCAGGGGTACTGAAAGTTCCACGATCCTTAAGAGCGCTAAGGATCCTAGAGAAGTTTACAGTTTAAACTCCGAGGCTGCTGACATGAGTGTCAGAAGGTCCTCAAACGTTTTGGCATCGCAGGGATGGGATATCCCAGGCCCAACGATACCGACGACGCTAAAATCTTCTCAGAGCCCTGACAGCGTCAGGAACTTTTGATATCAAGGTTATTGGAGGATCTCAGAAAGTCGGGGGCCACAGAAGCCTGTAGCTTCCAAAACCTTTAAAATCCCCAGAACTTCCAGGAGTCTTAAAACTTTACGAATCCCCAGGAACTTCCAAGGTTCCAAGATCCTTTGAACTTAAGAAAATCTTCGATACCCTCGACACCTCATAAGCTTCACGAAAATTCATCCTCCTCTGATGACCTCGAAAAAAGGATCACATCGTTGCCTCCTATGTTCGATTCGATCAGGGGATTCGAGACCATTATCGCCGCCTGTAATCGATACGCATCTACGGTGGGTAGTGGTTATTTCATCCAACTACTTGGATGATCTCGTGGGAGTGGACGAGAGGTAAGAGGCGACAGATTACGAACATTAATCGATCAACGACGCGTAAGGGAGCGAAATGGGCGGTGTAAGCTAGGTCTAATCGGCGAGGGAGCTGAGCAACGCTGATTACAGAACGACACTTGGATTATAGGGCAATCATGGTTATTCCAGTACCGTTGCGCGGGATAATGGAAAGGATCCGCTGGAATCATGAGCTTCGGGTACACCATTAGATTGGGCGTGAACCGTGTCCCTTCGTCTTACAACTTTCTTGCTTAAGATACTGCAAGAAACTAATTAGCAGGACTTGGGAAAAACTGTTCCTGAAGCTTTTTAAAGGAGAACCATTAATAACTCCACACTGAGGAATTCGGAGTGAAAGCCTTGCGCCTCTTCGTATTCGTCGAAATTCCACTTCAAGCCTTAGAAGACTGGGAATAAGAAATCTAAATTAAAATTGCAATTACAAAGCACAGGTGACTTTTTCAATGAAATCAGCTAGGAAGTTACTCCGCCTCGAGCAACCCCCGATCAGTGTAAGTCGGAATAAAACAATAGAACGTGGAGAATTCTAACATGTACCTACTTCTAGCTGAGCAATCTGTCAGGCAGTAAATAGAAGTGATAGCGAGTGTCAAACTGATCCATGATCTCTAGCTTCATGAAATCGCCATCGGCTTTGGATTATATCCGGTTGCGCAACGGTCCTGCTTCCTCGTTGCTCGAACACAGTCTGCGTTTCCGGTCCCTCGAGCTAACCTCTCGCCAACGAGTGCCCCGTGGCATTAGAAAATCCAGGATCACAGGGGAATGAGAAAGATGCTTGCTCGATGGAGGGATTTCTCTCGAGGATTGGTGCTTCTGGAGAAAGGAAGTAACGGAGTGACCTGTCTAAGTTTCTTGTACGCAATCCTAAGTTGTATCGAAGGATACAAATTGCAAGAGAAATGGCTTTTACAGGTTATATCAACGGAAACGAGACTCGAATTGAAAGGGTAAGAATGTTTCATGGAAATGGAAACTATGGACAGTTTAATAGAACTGTTATTGCATCGAATATGGAATTTTTGAGAGTTGAAGAAGAATTTTGGTATTGTTGAATGTGTTGTGATGACTTCGTTCTTCCTCTTTCGGTGTAATTAGTAGGAAGCGGTGTTTTAATAAAAATTGAGTATCGGCTCTTTCTCGGCGAAATGTCGTGTCGATTACACGGCGAGCTGAGAAAGTGAGCGTCCATTTGCCAAAGGCACGAGCGTGTCTGCACGCTCAAGAAAGCATGAGCGTGTTATTATGCAACTCGAGTCAAACTGCCTGTGCAACTTCGCGCGTCCCCCAAGTGGGCATGCATTTCATCCTACGGCCGAGTGAAACGAGACGAACGTTATGACATTTCTGCCCGTACCGCTGAGAGGACTTTCAGAGAGGAAGCCTGTCTGAAGAGTTATAAGCGTTGCCATGCCACGTGGGTGGTCGAAATTTCTTTGAACAATTTTTTTCCTTTCCCAGATACGAATGAAGAGGAAGACATTAATCACTAATGGCTAGCAATTTCTACTGCAAATAGAGCTTTCATTAAATGAAGAAACATATCCTTCCACTCGAAACTGAAGTAAAATAGAAGAAGAAAAAAGGAATTGAAACTGTGAAGAATTCAAAAACCACGAAGTCATATGGAGAATCTTACAAAATTAACCCTCGTCAGGCGGCACAATTTTTGCAATCCTGAACTCAATCCCCTATCTCCGAAGGGGGTAGAGATATTATACTGAAATTTGGTCTATGTAATCTAGACCAAATATTTAGAGAAGACACGAAACATCAGCTCTCCATGGCTTCTCGAAAAAAAGTTATTCCAATTTAAAAAAACGCAAAAGTTACAATTGTACCTATGCCGCCTGACGAGGGTTAAAAAGAAGATCCTCTCCTACCAAGCGAGGAACTCCATCTGAATTATTAATCAATGGTTCTAACTGCTCATAAAATTCGCAATGATGCCAATTCTGTTAGTAATCCTTCGTTCTATATCAATTTCCCCGTATTGTGTTATTCCATCACAGAAGACTAACATTTTCATGCTCATCTCGTTGCGAGAAACGTACGAAAGGCTCGACTACGGGAGCGCGATTCCTGGATGGAATTGGTGTTATTCGATTTGCCTTATCGATCGCGGACCACGCCGAGCACAGTGTATCACGGCATGGAAGGCGTGCGCCGCGTTTTTGAGCGCCCTACTGCTCTAGAATTCGAGCGATGCGTTTGCATCCCCGTTCCATTGGAATTCCTTGGTTGCATGGTAAGTATCCCAGCGTCTTCTGGAACACGGCTCTCGACCAACTATCGCGTCGAACGTGTCTCCTACCGAACAACTTCGGCGATGGCGTTCGAGGCGCCAGGAATTTTGAAAACACACGCGAGACAATAATATAAATTTAGCATACACTATGTGCAATATAAAAGATCGAATACAGAATGCTAATATGGCTAATAAATATTAACGTCCGTGGTACTGAAGATTTACTTATCAAAGGCTCGCTCGAATGGAAACCTTTCAAGGAATATTTTGTAAAGTTTAATTGGAAAATGTCTTGAGTGTAATATATGTATTCTTTTTAATAACCGGTTTCCTCAAGTAGCTGGATTAAATGAGTGTAGTTTGAAATGCAATAACGACTCGATCCACTCGTAACTATCGACATCTTGAATAATTAGCTTCCATCAATTATTATTTCTATACGTAGCGATACTTCATACGCTTCAAGTCCACGTAACTTCGATCTTTCTTCGTGGAAATTTCTTCGCGAGAACTTCGTTTTCATCTGCACGCGAACGGGAAAGGCGAAATTGCGTTGAATTTTAATTATCCCAAACACGAGCAGGAGATAATTAATGATTACCAGGCATTCCTCCGTCTCAGTTAGCGAGTGTGTACGCTGTTGGAGTGTCTCTTTGACAATGATGAATCATCCTCGATAAGTCTCCAACTCTCTCGAGTCTCGTGTTCCCTGTACTTGTTAACCGAACACTGATAGACTCGTCTGTTTCGCTCAGTTGAGTCATTTTTCCAGATCCCCGTCTGGGTTTCTGCAACGTTCGGTATGTACCCGAAGATAAATCTCTCTGAACAGTTTGGTAACTCTGATCAATGTAGCGCCGTTCCACCTGACTCGTTTCAGTTCATCGATCGCAAGATCCACGCGAAAAGAAGTCGATGAAATTCGATTTAACGCTACGAAGTGTAACAACAACGATCTTTTACTTTTTCTACTATCATCGTGACTCGTTAAATACAAATCCCCATTTAATGCAGCTTCCTATTAAATCCCACGAAATTCAGCGTGGTAGATTCTGCCTTCCACACTGGATGGAGAAGCAAAAAACCAAGAAAGAACGAGAGTGGTCAGCATACGACTAGATTGAACCGCGTCTAGATTCCTCGGTCTACGCGTCGTCCGAGAGGAATTAATTTATAATAGATATACACGTGTTAGAGCAGTGGTTACGTTCGTTCTCCTTGACTTCTAATCGTCTATGCATCTAACGATCATTGTTCGACTCGTTGCAAGCTCGAGCCAGCTTTTGCTGACTCGACATCCAACTCGTCCCATGGCGATCCATGAAATACAATCTTACTCACCGTGTAGGCGATAGTGTTGATGGGCTGAGAGACGCGTCCATGTTTCTTCTCGTACGTCGTGGAGCCATCTTTGCTCTCGCTGTCCGAGTCTGAAAAATAAATTGGCGGTCGTCAGTTTCCTTGCGCACAGAAAGCTTAAACAAACTGTCTCGCTGACAGTTACCAAGATCGAGCTTTAGTAACACGAGCAGGAAAATGTTTAACAAAGACACTTCTTCTCGTTTCATCTTCACAATCAATTTTGCAGTTGATGGTAACCGTTTAACAGGTATATTCAGAGTAATAGTTCATTTAATTCCTTGATTCTGAGGTGAGAGGCACGAAGCTCAAGGAACAGAATGTAATATGGCGACATCGCCTGGGATCACACGGCAAGCGTTGAACTCACCAAGCTACTAATCGACGCGCTCGCGTATCTACCGGATTAACATAACGAAAAATCGAGTGTCAACGAATACCTCGAAGCCTCCGAGTGTTTCAAGAACTGGCACGGAGTAAGTCTATATTTATCGGCGCGGAGGGATCGCGATAACAAGCGGATCGAACGCACGTGACGATAAGAGAGCAGCTATTCCGAGGAGCGAAGACGACGTAAGCCTGGCAAGTATGTATATACGTTTAATCGTGGCCAATCTAAACGAAACACGTGCTGAGAAATCAAAGGGACTCGCCGGTCTAAGGAAATAACCACTGTACTACTCCTCGGCCTGCGATAATTGCAGCAAGTCGTCAACCGATGGAAAAACTCAACGACGAAATCAATTGACTCGTCGATATTGCTTTACTTTAATTAACCCAAGGAGAATTACGACTTCGTTGAAAGGAGGCTGTTCGTGCTCCAGTAACGCGCGATGAAGCAAAATGTTTGATGGGAATTGATCGCTGGACGGGCATTTCGAATTACTCGAAGCGTAGCGAAGGGAACCTTCTTCTTCGCGCTTCAAGGAACATGGATGGATGGATAGAAATTCTACTTTCACGTTTCCTGCTAATTTTTCGGTGCAAGTACATCGTATCGAACGATTCAAACAGTTTCTTTATTCAAAGAACCAAAGTTCTTCCTAGTAAAAGTACCTGCGCTCAAGGTGGGGCTGTGCCGGCATCCCTTGAAGCAGCACACAAAATCATCATCCACCACATAGTAGACGACATAGTCTCGGAATTGTGTCTCGCAAATGTGAATATTACTGGGTTGGTAGTCGACGAATTCCCACGAGTCCGTCATGGCCACGTCGTCCAATTCCATTCTTCCACTCCTTCAGACAGCTGCCAAACTGTTTACTCAACTATTGCCAGAGCACGATTACCGCTAACAATGTGTGACACTCTTGTACCCGAACTCACTATGCATCCTGCAGCTACGGAGCATCAAGAATTCATGAACTTCCACTTCAACAAGCTTCGAATTCGTTGCACCTTTAATCCCCCTTTTCAACCATCCCCGCGAATGAGGTCCTCTGCTCGAATTTTTAACGACCCCAACTTTCGATAAGTTCAAACGACGCTTCTAGAGCCGAAAAATGCTTGACCTAAAAGAAAAAGGAACCGCGAATATCAATCTACTCGGTCTTCTATAGCACTCCACACCGGTTCTGGAAATTCATACTCAGCTGGTAGGTTGCAACTACGCAAAGGCAATGAATGGAAATCGATTGCCCCCGTAGCAAACACAGCACGTTCGCCGGCAGCAAGCCTAGTCGCTTAACGTTTCGCTGTTACAAAACGATGACTTCATTCCGGTTCTTTAGCAACGCGGAGTCGATTACAAAATCCCCTGACGGCTAGATTCACGAAGGTTACAATTTGTCAGGACCCGAGCTACATCCTGATCGCTTTATTGATTTCTAGAGCGAATTAGGGGACTCGTTTGAAAACGTCACCGACTCCTCAGGCGTTTGCCTACTTTTTGGTTTCTTTTACCGATACCTTCTCGACTGGTTTAGCAAGACGTTCTTTGTCAGTAAATTTCTTCACTTTACGGGTCTGCTAGCCCGGAAACAAGCGCCATACACTCGCGATACAACAGAGTACTTGATCGTTTTTCCTCTTCAAGAAGAATCGCAAACCGTTATCGGCGAACTTAAGACTTTGTCGAGATCCTGGCCGAAGACAAATGGAACCGGATTTGGGGACGTTCTCGCGCTACCTGGGCTTGTCCCCCCTTTAAACAAGTTTCTGAGAGAAATCTGTATTCGACTTGTGCTTTGAGCCGATCCTTATTAAAATCTTTCGCAACTTCGCCCATATCCTCTTTCTCTTTGCCGTTTATAATCTCGTATCTGTGCATCGAAGCCAAGAGATCGGTACTTGAACCGCTGAATATTGTTCATAAGCGAAACACATTGTGCTTCTTTAGCTGCATTGGTGAGTTTCGTCAGGATGTTTTTGTGTCAGAGACAGTTATCATGTTTGTATCGGAAAACGGCAAATTGGGTACTGTATGCCGTAGTACTTAGGAGTAAATTATATAGAGACCAAGGTACAATTGCACGATGATACGTGCGCTTTGCTAGAACGCGAAACGGAATGGCAATGACATTCTGGCGGGAACGCTGCTCGCGATTCGTGTGGGTCAGCCTTGAGGCCCCGGTCGGCATTGACTCGCTCTTATGATGCCTCGTTAGTCCCAACCGCGTAGGTAAATAAGTGGTAACATAGATAGAGAAGAATTATGCAGTTTCACGTGGACACGATTCTGCTTGAAAATATTTAGATGGAAGGGGATTTGGGAATTCTATTACTGGAGCTCAAAGAAACTGAAATTATAGTCGAAGAAAGATGATGAAGCTATTAGTGGAAGATAGGGACCCGAATGACAGGCTATTACTAGAAGAATAATAAAATTAAGAAACACTAATTAGATAATAAAATTAGCAAACGTTTGGCAATCCTTCGGTGTAAATCCCCTTCAAGATCTCCGAAACTAAAGGCACGAAGTAACCCACGTCCACGATATATTCAGGCATTACGATGAATATTCATTCAGATTAAGAACGTCGAGGCCATAATCTCTGGCCAGAATTCAGCGGTAACAGTGGGTGACACTTTCCTGCCGACGTTCGTCAGAGCTGACTTGACTCTTTTCCTATCGCGCTTCTTCTATTACTTAAAGGGTTAGGTCACCTTTGATGAAGCGAAGTTATAGTAAGGGAAAGGTGGGATAGTTGATCACAGTTTTTCTTTTTTATTAAAATAATAATAATGGTTTCCTTTGTTTGTATTTAATTATTTGAGTTGTGATATAAACTGATGTGATCATGTATCCCCGGTGATCAACTATCCCACCTTTCCCCTACGACATTTTCCGACGAGAGTTGAACAATAATAATAACAATAATAATTACATGAAACAAAATTACATGAATAACAGGCTCTATATTGAATTTTCCATTTATTTAATTATCCCCCTCAAAACAATTCCCGAAAATAACATTGCTTCGTCCAAGGTAGTCACTTAACCGCGTCGCGGAAAGATCTGCAGAAAAATCTACTAAATGACGTGTCGTCTCTACCTGTGGTTAACACCTCTCCTTGTATTCACGCCGCACGAAAATTCTGCTGTTTTATGACGTGCCGTTTTCTCGCGTCAAACACGAGCAGGAAAAGATAACGCAGCAATTACACATACACTTGAACTATATTTCATTCTAACCTTCGAACATGCATCAATGATTCTATGAAGCCTATTAAACCCAATTTCAGCTGCAACTGTAAACTTCCCTCGATCACGATTTCCATTCTCCCTAACGCTCTCAATTGAGTTGATATAGAAATTCGAGCAGAGAGTTGCCAAGGAACTATAAAAATATCTATACCCCGAGTACATAGAAGCAAAAAATCCCAAAGACCTCAACTCACGAATTACAATACCACCTCTGAAATATAACTTGGACAACGGTAAACTCACAACGAAACTCGATCGATCACTGTTTCACAATTAACAAGCCATCGCTGCCGGCAGCGAAACCCAAAGAAATATCCACACTTATCGAGCCGCACAACAAAGTACACATCACAGGCACTCGATCGATCAAAGGTAACCGGTGAGCGAGTCGCGTGATGGGTGCTGCTTTTCGCGTTTCCCACGCGTACCTCTGCGCGCTTTCAAGGCAACTGACACTGCCTAGGCGTCGTTATTAGTGAAGAGCGCGAGGGGCGTCGGAAGCACGTTGGACACGCGTTATTTATCGGCTTCACTTTCGGCGATGGTCCGACGAGAGGCCGTATGCGCGCCGCGAATGAAAGTACAAGACCAGACGTCGTTGAACAAGACAGCGTGCTCGACGAGAAGATACGTCGGAGAGACGCGATGACGCGATCGTTCGGACCGAGGACGCGACGACTCGCGCGAGTCGTATACCGCCGAGCGACTGGCTATCACTGCCATGTTGCGATCGCGTCACGTTTGGCGCGATTATTTAACTCTAATGCAAGCGCCTTTTATCGGCGCCTCTGCTGTAAGTCCCTCCTATAGGCGCGGCTGTCTTATCAATTACCGAGAATTCCTCTATCGAGTGCAGAGTATGCATTTGATACACTTTCGGGGTATGAACGAGGTGTAATGTTTCGAGTTCGATGAAATCGCTGTTATAGATAGTACCTACAAAGTAATTTCGAACTGATTTGATAGCGCGAAGAGGTGAGGACTTACTGAGGTAGGTATTGTGGAGCGAATTATGAACTAAGTAGCATGAAGGTACGTTGAGCTTGTAGTATGAAATACAGGATTATAAGTGGATCATGCGAAGTCCAGGGAATTTTAATATTCGCGCAACACAAAGGGAGCAATTCATTTTATACTGTTCATATTCTTGTTCCCTGGAGGGTTCGCTGTGCTTTACGCGTTCAATTTTATTAAAATTTTAATCAGCACATGGTACGTGGAATTTTCAAATGAACCTCGGTCTAGATTGTGAGCTGCGATACGTTTAAGCCACACTCCCACATGGGCAATATGCGATGGGAAACTCACGTGGAGTCTTCAAAGAGGAGATTTATAATAGTTAATTAAACTCGTCGATGCATAAGGGCTTCGTAAAGTAATTGTATTTAATAACTAGCGATATGTTCTTTGTAACACTTTTCACACGTGCGAACGTGGCTTTAACTATGTTCCAAGGCTTAGATTGCACAAGTGGGAGCGCTGCTTAAGCCTGCAAAGCGACTCGAGCGTTACAACTGTTTATCATCTATCATTAGCCTCCTCGATAAGTGATACCGGATCAAGCGACAGGAAATCGACTGGCCGGTTCTCGAATCAGCAGATATCGATACATAAACATCGAGGATTAAGCTCCACCCACACTGACGCGAAGCAACAGTTGATAAATCTCCACAGATGGCCACTTTGCGACTATCAACTCGAGTGTAGATAAATTATACGAACACGCAACTGAAATCGTCTTCTACAGTTCTCAGTTTTTCAAAATTTCTCTTTTTCAGTGGCAGACAATTTCTTAGGCACACGATCTTCGCCATCAACGCTTCTGTTTCAACGTGGATGGAGAGGTTGTATTAAATGTAGCTTAATCGGCCTTTATATAGCGATACAAAGACCCTACGAATGTATTTCATCATACTGTATAACTAAAGCCATGTCTACGTATGTTTCCACAGGATTATGTGTCGAAATAAACGAAAGTCGATAACGTAAATGCGCGAATAAAAACTGCAAGGGAGGGTAAGCTCAAATATGAATACATTTGGAGCAATTGAATTACCAATTAGGTACCATTCAATATGTAAAAGTATCACGAATGGAGGATTTGATATCCACAGCAGCACGATAACACTTTGACCATTTTCGTTTGATTCAGCGTGCCCCAATTGCTCGCTCACCCAGTAAAGCTCACGTGTTGAAGCAATGTCGCGTCGCGCGGTATCAAGGCAACTCAAAAGGTTCGTTAAAAATTTTCGGATAACCGTGACGGTTCGTTAAAATCTTTTTAATGGAAACTCGATACCGTTGCGTGCGGCACGGATTCGCGTCGACGCGTTCAAGTAACAACAGCAGGTGAGTTAAAAATAACAAGCACCGGCGACCAGTTTGTAATTTATAGAATAGACGAGACGCCGATGGAAAAGCGGCGGGAAAATTGGCGGATAAATCGCGCGAGGAATGCCGATTAGAAGAGCGCGCGAAGCGATCGATCAAACCTGGCGTTTGTGCCACTTTAAGAAAGTAAGTCAATGTGATTCGCGCGAGTAAGGTTGCGACGGGCGATGCTCAGCTGCTTAGATCGCCGGGGAGACCTTCGCGCGATCTCTGGATCGTGATCCACACGGCCAGCCTCTATGAAACTGTCCGAGCTTCCGCGTGCGAATTTCGCGGGCATTCGAATTGAATTTGAAGATACTTTCGGGATCTCTTGTCACCAGTAAAAGGAACGATCTGTTCTTGACGTAGAAACTCATTGGTTCTTTAGGGTAAAACTATACAATACGCCCCATTTGACAAAACGCCCCACCATTATTTTATGCACACAAAACAGGATGCATCGACGCGATCGGCAGATTTAAACTTGCCTCAGTCGGTCACAACTGATGCAATAAAAATCCGAACAAATATTACGGCTTTTAAAGAAATATACAGGAATTTATATTTTCGGCCTTCAGATAATTTGCGGTGAGTCTGTGGGAAATTCAATTTTCTAAGTCACTATTGTTTTTGCGATAAATTTACATATATATTTCGAAAGTAGACAAACTAACCTCTTTAAATTGCTATTGCCCAAACCTTTTTTCACTACGTTATTGCTAAATTTAAGCCCGCGCGGTTTGGTACCCCAGAATTTACAATATGCCCCAGCAAAGAATTTACAATATGCCCCACCTCAAAATCATATTTTTCACGAGTAATGTATTTCTTTTCTTTTTCGTGGATAACAGAAATGTTACGCAAATATATAAGGACTGCATTACGAGCATCCTGGTCAGAGAATGACCTTATGGAAGCAATGGAAAAAGTTAAAAGTAAAAAAATGGGAATTAATGAATGCAGCAGGATGTATAACATACCTTCAAACACTCTAAGAAGACACGTACAAACAGGAATATCTAAAATTCCTTTAGGTCGTTCTCCGACTTTGAATGTAGAACACGAGAAAATGTAAAAAATAAAGAAATAATGTAATAATTTTAATCAAGATTGTTCTATTTTTGTTAATAATATCTTTTATAATGTATATTCTATAACATTTTGTTAAAAATAATAAAAAGTAATCATTTTTTTATGTGGGGGCGTTTTGTCACAGAGGTGGGGCGTTTCACCAGACGACTGTCTTACAAAACGCCCCATGTAAAGTTCCGGAAAATGATTATTTTCAGTTATTTCCAGTTATATTTTTTTCACCATTTCGGTGTAGTTGTGAAGAGTAATGAACACTTAATGTGTTTACACCAAAAATTTAAAGAATTAATAAAAAATATTTGTTTTATAGACGATTCTTTAAAAGTGGGGCGTATTGTATAGTTTTACCCTATTCCACAAGACTAATCACTAATTATTCCACGTGATTCTATAGAGCTCGATCTGTAGATTAAGCTTACAGTGTTAATTATGATGTTTCGTGTTTCAGTGGGAATTAAGTAGAGATTGAAAAAGAATTTGTTATTTTCTACGAATTTCTCGTTCGTTGACCTCAAGTAGGGACTACTCTTATTAGGTAAATATCGTCGGTGATAGTGCAAAACCGCGTATGAGCAGTTTGTAAATACCGCGGATCTACAATAGTAGCAAATTTGAGATTTCGCGCAACGGTTGCCAAGCGCTGTTACGCTATTTTTAAAAGTCACACCATTGATGTTAGTATTTATTACAAGGAGTGCTAAAACTGTCCCAAAAAAGTTCAGTCAAAGAAATCCCTTAAAATTGCTAAAATATTAAGTTTTTTCTTCCTCCTGTAAAATCGGTAAAATACAGATCCGCGGTATTTACAAACAGCTCATACGCGATTTTGCACTATCACCGACGATATAACAATCACCAGGCAGGTAGGTATAACATCATAGTGACAATTTTGAAAAACGAACGACGAATTGAGTGTTACAATAATTTCCCGACTGCACCACGATCTTTCACCCAACCTGCATAATTCTGTGTTCGAATCACTCACCTTTGGAGAGCTTATCGACAGACTCGAATCGTCCTTCGACCTTGTTCCGCAAAGAATCCAAATCGAAAGGCGTCGTGAACCCGTGATCCACGCTGCGGCTCTTGCTCCTGCGAAAGGAAACGATCGGTCAGCAATCGAAACCACGGACGAACTTTTCTCTGTGTACCCCTGCCTTCCGGCTAAAGAGTACAACTTCGGGTTTGCAAAGACGAATTGATACCACGAACGACAAGGAACGCGAAAGAAAAAAAAAAAGAAACAAGGCAAGGCGAACGCGTTAAACGTGGTATTACTTGCATTATACTCGTCTTTTGCAAAAGCGAGGCCAGTGAGCCGTGACACGATGTAATTTCACGATGCAACGAACCATGCGTGCTTTAAATGAACTCAACAAGCCGAATCCACGGACGAATGGCCGACGGAGATAGGGAACGACAATGGGGGACGGCGTCCGTGAATGAAATAGCCATGTAGGAGGGACTAAAAAGCGTATTTTTCATGAATGGAGTAGCACGAGGCGTGAACCAATAATCCGATGATGTAACAGGTGACACTTCATATTGCGCTAAGTACTCTTTGGTTTAAACGAGTTTCTAACACTCCGCGTATCTTTCAATTTATTAATCTCAGGGACAGCTTCTAGAACGTTATTGCGGATAGTAGGTGTGATTCTAAAGTGAATTTAATAAAAGAAGCTTGTCTTATATATTATTGAGTCACGTTTGATCGTAATTGTAGTCTATCGGTCGGCCATTCGATATAAACTTTCCATTTCACGTACCTGAAGTAGGATGCTGGGAGATTCTCGGTGGATCTCGAATGCGTGACATCCTGCGACATTCGCCTGGACCTAGGGTGCAACAAACAATCCAAAAACAACGGCGGTGAGATACATGCATCTACGTGCCAAACTGCTTGGGGCAAAATCGAACGAAATTAATAAGTTGGCAAGGGTGTCGGAGAAAAATGAACAGCTACCTATTTCACTGACACGAGAGGCGAGAGTAAGCAAAGGTGAGTGGTTATCCAAACATTTCACTTGGGAGCATTCATTTTTCTCCGAGCCTCGAGTAATAAATAAATAGAACGTAAAGTAAACTAAAACTGACGTGTAAAAAGCGCCACCGTAATAGCAGTTAGCGCGAATAAAGGACTAATGGGCTGAAGGTGAATAAGTCGTCACTGTTCCGACACTAACAAGCAGTTCAACTTTCCAACATTGAAAAACGTCCACCTTACGCAAGCCAGTAACATCGAAACGCGACAGCAACATTCTCTTCGAGACACTCATGCATTTTATTTATGTATCTGTTTTCCTAGAAGGCTGAAAGCTCCCTGCTTGATTGCAACTTCTCTCGAGTTACTAGATTCGAGGTTTGGCAACGTCAACTAGTAGCATTAAGGGGGTATACCCGTTTGAACCATCGGAAAATGTATACATTTTGTGGATTTTTTTACAAGTCAACGGTTTGATGCAGATTTCCCGTTTTTTTACTATCTATTACATAATATTATGAACTACTCGAGAAAAAAGTTTCAGTTAAAAAACTATTGTTTTTGGGAAGTTATGCATACACATCCGAAAGTCTTTCGATTTTAGACAGCTAAACGGTGGCCCTGAAAATAGCTGTATACCGTGTCTGAAATCAAAAACCATAAAATTTTCTTATAAAGTATGTCAATAGCTATCGTCCAACGAAGCCGATTTTGAAAATTTTGAAAAATAAAGAAATGGTGAGAGATCAAAGGTAAAGTTAAATTTTTCTAAGAGAAAAATCCACCTTTTTTCTTTATAAATAATAAACGGGTAATGGGAATAAAAAAAGCCTTCGTTGGACGATAGCTATTGACATACTTTATAAGAAAATTTTATGGTTTTTGATTTCAGACACGGCATACAGCTGTTTTCAGGACCACCGTTTAGCTGTCTAAAATCGAAAGACTTTCGAATGTGTATGCATAACTTCACAAAAACAATAGTTTTTTAACTGAAACTTTTTTCTCGAGTAATTCATAATATTATGTAAAGATAGTAAAAAACGGGAAATCTGCATCAAACCGTTGACTTGTAAAAAAATTCACAAAATGTATACATTTTCGGAGTTCATACTCCCATAAACTCAACTGCTTAGGAGTCTGCCACCTCCTTAATTGTACGCACCAATAGTTCGTTGTTATCGATGTTTGCAAGACTGTTATGTTATTGCTATTTTTTTTTTGTTATTGTTATGTTCTTTTTACTTTTCGTTTTTTTCTCTTTCTAAGTTTATTTATATTTATATTTACTATATATTCTTTTGTACAAATCCGCTTATAATTTCTTGTATGCTAAAGGGTTCTCCCGTCGATTAATAATAATAATAATAATAACAACTCCCTTAACCACCGAAAACCCCACTACGAAGCACGTTACATCTACACTGGCACGGATACCCAGCTACAGTTCTATAATCCTTGCAGTATCAATTTTTCACTGGACCAAATAGGCTCCTCTATATGCAAGAGCCTTGGTTCCCTCGCAGCCGCGAAATAAACACAATGCTATCTGCATAATCTCATGGGAGACTAGGATCAGGGGTGGTATTTCCGCGTTCAGTGCATATCCGGAAGCTCGACGATATGCGCGGTGCTAGCAGAGATACAGCGATGTAAAAGCAACGAGGGACGAAGCCGGTCACACCCTTGGGTACCCTCCCTCAACTCGCAACTCTAGGGGCACGTACTTCCTGGGCATTAGTGCTTCAAGGTCCTTAGGTACGTTAAAATATAGCATTCGATATCTCGCGGCCTCAAGAATCCACTGCACCATTCCCGAAGCCAGTGCACAGCGGAGCTCTGCAAGTCGATTCGGTGGAATCGAAACGGTGTATTCGCGCCACCTCCCGCCCCCACCCTCTTCGTCGCTAATTGCTCCCGATGATTTAATTCGATTACCGACCCCCGATGCCCTGACGAGTTCACTCGTTACCGCGGATCTGCAACCGAGCGAACGTTAGCTTCTATTTCCGCCCGGAACGATCCCGAGGCCGACGCGTATTTCTGGTCCACGGATCCCCTCGTAACGGATGCTGCCGCTATCGATCCGGCAATTTCTCGCGTGTCAGCCATCGGCGGAGACACCGGCAACGAGTTTACTTGACGCGTGTGGTACGCCAGCGAAGATCGTCGGAGAACTTACGGTAGAGAATCGTTACAGATGTGGGATCTGTATTTTGGGAAACGCGAACGTGTCGCGTCTGGCAGCTTGCCTAGAGATTCTGCGGAATAATCGAGCTAGAAGACAGCGTAGCGCCGAGGACGGATAAACGAGGGAAGTGGTTTAGATGCCTTTGGTTCTGCGGTGTTCGAGTGAGATTGCAATTAGCGGAGCTGTGGTGTGATGAGGGGTAACAGGGGGAGATGGATCACTGAAATTCGACGCAGGGGTGTATGTGAAATACGCAAGAGGAACGAGCACTGATATTTCGCACGGCTATAAATACGTGGGGAAATGTTGGGATCGATAAGAAGCTGTCGCGAGTACGCGGCTACGGGATGTATAAATAATGAATTTGACTGGCGAGGAAATCGTTCCGAGGCTTCAAACGAAAATACTAGGAGGACGTGGGTTTTCGGGGGAAAACGCAGTTTATTGCGATTCACTCAAGGTTCTAGAACTCGTGAGAAACTTAGAAATATGTAATCAATAGTATTAGGTCGTTGCAAAAGTTAAGAAATTTATTTTCTAATCTACTTGTAGTTTTATCGGATGAATGGCGAGAGGTCATAGATGTCTAAGGGAAATGCTATTGATTAAAAAGCATGAAGGTGATATGCAAAAACACATTTTTCTGAAATTTTCGAAAAACTGATCAAAGTACTAGCTGGATCCGTCTTTAAAAAACTCACACTTTGAAATGAAAAAGGTGTCCTACGCTTAGTAATTCTTGGGATATTCCAGAAGATTTCTTTTCGACCCCCAACGTTAAGGGCCATTTTCACCCTTTTCATCACGGACGATTGCCGCTAACAAAAAATACGTGTCAACTATTTTTTATTATTCCGAAAATTTGCAGAGTCTCATTGAAACCTGCGTGTACGAGTTTGACACTGTCTCATGTAAGCGATTCTTAAACACGAAAGTAAGCGGACAAAGAAACAAGCCACCGTTTCAATGATTGCGCATGACAATTTCTTTATTCCCATCTGACGAAACCTCGCCCGTGGACCACACGCAAACACGCGAGAATGTGGCCATGCATCAGCGTTACGAAGCAGATTCAACTGTTGCGTGGGCCATTCTTGGCCACTGTAAAGGGAGACCGCGTGGCTGGTTTATGCACAGAGGCCCGGCGCGATTAATATTGTAGCGAGTAACACATTTGTCAGCCGGTCGATCGCTCCGTGCGTTTCAACATGGGACAACCATCCATGCGTTGCCCGCTCGAAAATCTACGGTCCATTACAATCGTCGAAAACGTTAAGCAACGGACGTCTCCTTGAGCAGGTTGCAGAATATAAGCGTCGTAACGACGTAATAACACGCTTCTCGTCACTTCTTCGTCCCCCTATAGATCCCCTATCATTTTCCTCATTTACCGCGTCATGCCACCCCTCGTGTGTTATTCAAAGGAAAGCTCCGACACGGGCGAGCAGATGTTACACCCCCAACCACGAAATCATTCAGCCGCGGTGATTCGATTTGAAAACCGCCACATCACCTCGCGTTATCGCGGCTCGTGGATCGCCTGGAGGTGCGACACTATCGACCGACCTCGTGCGAGATAATAGCCTGGCGACACTCCAAATTGAACGGGAACTCGAAATCAGCCGTATTAAACTTATGATAATCGACCAGCAGGGTGGGAATATTTCTGGAGCGAGTTTGCCAGCGTCGTGTGTCATTCCCTCTCTCATCTGTTCTTCCAACTTCCTAGACTTGAATGACTCCACGTCGGTCGAAGAAAAATAGGGAATTTGGATGTTTCGCAAAATTGAACTGCAGGGATTACTTATAAAAGGCTAAATCTTTACTTGAAAATCTATCTTAGTGAAAAGGTTAAAGTTTATGATGGGAAAAAAATATCTTTAATCTCGCGAGACAATTATTTATTAATTAGGGGAAGTCGGGGTATTGTGAGCCACGGGGAATCGTGAGCCAGTGTCATCTGTGTTTTACTGGTAAATAATGACAGCTGCAAACAACTATTTTTGAGTTGTCTCATATATGAGGTAATATTTCCACGATCAGTTGAAGTACGCACCCGCATCATTACTTTGCTCTGTTAGCAGACAAAAATTTGCTGCGCTCGAAGTATTATTTTCATTTCGTGTTTGGTCTATTATTGTTACATTTTTCTGTGGATCTAAGCAGGTAACTGTGTTTATAATACTCGTGTGACTTCAAGCTTTCGAAATAAATAAAGAAATTTGAATTTGGTGAGGTTTGTGCTATTTGTTTGGGACCATATCGTAAAAATAAGGGTTCGGGGGAATTATGAGCCATTTTTCTCGGGGAATTGTGAGCCACTCGATTTTTGACATTTAACGAGCTAACCTCGCATGTTTGATGCTTCTCAATGATTGTTTATGCAATATTCGAGCACGATATCAATTTTTTGGCAATATCTAATAGATATTTTATCTGATTCAATTCTTTTAGTTACGATGCCACGTTATTATGCCAAAAATGACCATTCGCTCGATTTTGACAATATTTTTGAGCCAATAAGGCATGTGAAAATTCATAATGCATCGGTCAGGCAAGCTGCCACCGCACATAAAATTTCGAGGGGCACTTTGGGACGATATATCGCCAAATTTTCTAACATCGACGTTGCTACAGAAAATGAGGATTTCAGATTAAACAAATATTTTGTCATTCAGATACATGAATAAACATTTCATAACAGAAATTGTAATTTTTATTTGATTTTTTAAAGTGGCTCACGATTCCCCGAGATTTTCAAAATTCAAGAAAATGCAAATTTTTTGTAATAGTCTTAAAATCATCTAATTTGTAGATATTCGATTAAACTATTGTGTCTAAAAGAAAGGTAAATCTTCATACTACAACATTTAGCGTTGAAATTTGATGGAAAAACTTAATTTAATAGCAGTTCTTTGGCAATGAAAAAAAGTGGCTCACAATACCCCGACTTCCCCTACTTTGTCATTAATTTCATAAAATTAGACTTTCACAAGTTGCGTGATATATTTTAAAAAACCTAACCTCCGCGAGTATTTCCATTATTTACATTTAATTGCTGCTGAGATATTTGTCTCATGAAAAGTCTCATCGTGGATTCGCACCTATATTTATTTTCCTAAAACAGAACTCCCAGGATAAATTTCTGAGACTATTTTTCGTGTACCCCTATCGTCCCCTGTACATTTCGAATTAATATCTGGTATATCAATCGCAGAAGTGTTTCTCCTGAAAAGGTCCTCGGCGCAAGGTCAACAAAACTGGAAAGTGCCAGGATTTCCTTGTCCCACGGATAACGCGACCACTCAGACCGCGGCGTTTATCATCGAACCTTCTGGCCAGATGCAAGGAGGCGATAGCGCGTGGCGTCGCGGGTGCATCGGCGTCGTTCGATTGCAGCGGTAATCGCGAAGCTCGTTCGTTCCGAGGTGAGCGTGAAACTGGTTTCCAGAGAAGGCGCAAAGAGAATCGCGAGTCGACTTCCATCGGAAGAGAGAAAGGTGGCTGTGTACCGTGGCTGTGTTCGCAGGTGAGTCAACACGGGCCGTTGCGAAATTTCCAGCGACACCTGCGCGTCACGGGCTTCCCAGCAGACGTTTCGGCTGCTGTTCCACCGACAGTGGGAATCCGACGTTGCTGAACGATGAGTTATCAGGGGGGGAAACCGACGGCAGGTTTAAAGAAGTAAACGCGGTGTGAATATCACCGGAACGGTGGTAGAAGTTCTCATCGGATACGTGCAAGTATTTGTTTAGCCGCGTAGAGTTATGTACCGGATACGAGAAAACGGGTTACATTAAGCTGTGTCTGAGAAGCTCGATCTGGGGTATCTTTAGGTTTACTTGGGAAAGTTGATAATCCCTCCAGCATTGAATTTTGTTTGTGAACAACAAGACCGCCGAAGTCTGGGGAACGAACTAGTTACATACCGTAGGGTAGATAAATGTTTCACGTGATAATCAGAGCGACCAAGGTACATAGTTTGAAGAGAAGTACCTGGAGTTTCCCTAGAACGGAAGCTATCAGTCCCCGAAAATTTAGTGACTTTGATAACCTGGGAAAATTCCAATCTTCTATAAAAGAACGAATTTATGGAATTTATGGTAATGTTGGCGGTTTATAATCGTATTTGAACTATTCGGAGAAGCTCGGTCTGGGGTATCTTTAGGTTTACTTGGGAAAGTTGATAATCCCTCCAGTAGTGTTGTAAAAATGAGTTTCGAGCCCTGAGCTTCAAGAGCTCGAGTCGCGGTTCAAACCCTAAAGGCTCGAACCCTTAAGGCTCGAACCTTGTAGCCGTAAGAACTCGAGCCTTTAAAGCTCGAGTCTTCAAGCTCGAACGCTCGAGTCGTATAAATTGTATGTAGTGAAGTGATGTACAAAGCTCGAGTGAATTATTTCCGTGACGCGCAAACTTCGTTAAACTATTACTGATAGGAGGATCAAATATATGCATATATTTTAAGCAATATTTGAAACTTTCCTTTATTACAAAATACATACAGATATTTAAACAAAGTATAGATGTCACTTTAGAGTGTTATAGGCCGAACAAACAAGGGTTTCTCAATTTTCTACGTTTATTTAATCTGATAGACAAAGCTGGGCCACTTTTTTCGTTATTTACGTGAATTTCGACCTAATATTTTTGATAGGTTATACTCTCAAAGTATGAAAAAAACTCAGTTTTATCAACTCTCACTGTGTTGTTCCCCCTTATGGCTGAAACTTTAAAGCTCAACACCCTCGAAACCGTTAAGGAGGTATTATCCTTTCCAAATCATTTTTTTTACATGTTTTTATTTCTTACAGTGGTTGCACAAAATAAGATATAATATCAAGGACGTGCAGTTAACTTCATTATTATTAAACACAAGAACCTCTAGCTTCGAGGCCTGGGCCCCGAAGCTTGAACCTCGAGCTTCGAGAGCTCGAGCTTCATATGATATTAGCCTTAAAGGCTGAGTCTTTAAGGTTAAGGTTTAAAGCTTTGAAGACTCGAGCTTTATACAACACTACCCTCCAGCATTGAATTTTGTTTGTGAACAACAAGACCGCCGAAGTCTGGGGAACGAACTAGGTACATACCGTAGTGTAGATAAATGTTTCACGTGATAATCAGAGCGACCAAGGTGTACATAGTTTGAAGAGAAGAACCTGGTGTTTCCCTAGAACGGAAGCTATCAGTCCCCGAAAATTTAGTGACTTTGATAACCTAGGAAAATTCCAATCTTCTATAAAAGAACGAATTTATGGAATTTATGGGAATGTTGGCGGTTTATAATCGTATTTGAACTATTCGGCCACGCCTTCCTAACACACTTGAGAGAGGAGGCTGACGAGGCCGCGTCGAACGCAGATAAGAGAAGGAATCCCGCGTTTTACCGTTGATTTACAACGGCGATCTAGTCGCGTCCTGGTTGCAGTTCGATAAAATATTGCTCGACCCCCGTGCACGAGATATTCGAGCGGGTCGCGACTGAAACGTCGCCGCCCCTTGACTGTACCGCCGCGCTAAATCAAGTGAATGGATCCGGTCGTAGCGGGGTATAGTCGCCAACAAGCATTCTATACGGCGTTTAGCGAGAACGATGAAGCACATTGAACGCTCTTCCTGCCGTGCTGGAATTTTGATGGAAACGCAGACGTCTCTGTTGAATACCTTTGATCGTTTCCAACGACCTACCTCAACACCATTTCTAGCGTTCCTTCAGCCGTATCTTATGCAAATTACTCTGTGCCAGCGATCGACTAACATCCACAGTATACCCTTATCTTCTCTATTCTTATTAATTCTTTATCATTCTCAAAATACAACAATCCTGTTCAACATCATCCCTATCAACAACAACTACATTCTCCTCCAAAATCACCAAACAGCGTCGCTATCTAGATTATAAAAAGAAAGGAGCAGAGCCGTTAACGTCACTCCACCCAGGTCAAACTAGAGCCAAATTTTAATTAAAACCTCGCACGACACAAAAGGGAGCTATCCACGGCAAAGTTTCCAGACGATATAAGCTCGGACATCCAACCATCTCGTCGTTCGTCAGCTCACGGGTGGAGACAACGACGTCCCGTGAATCAACCAACGCACAGCAGAGGTGCCTTTGTTCCAGGCCATAAAAAAAGTAGGCTTCGCCGTTTAAAAACACCCCCACGATCGTCTCTCCTCCTCAGCCATTACCGTCAGGGAACATTTTTATCGCCGGCCTTAGTGCACGCGCGCAAACACGTTTCTACGCAACGCAGCTATCGATTTATGCCATTTATTCCCATTGTCCATCGTGGGAGGTGGTGCCCGATCGAGAGTCTACGGCTTTTATCATTCCAGTCACGCTTTATTGCACTCGCGCTTATCCAGTCGCGAAAGCAATTCGTTTGCAATAAAGAATATCCCTTCCTTCCTTTATTTCAGGTGATCATGCCCGCCCACGCATCAGGAAACACGCGTAGAACACCGGTCCTCGTGGAAGAATCTCGCAACCAGTGCTGTTTCTGCATACAGGGATCCTTGGAATCCGCGGCGATCCTCTCGCGATACGCAATGGTTTATTCGACGATAAATCAGCGACTCTGAGAGCAGATAGAAGACTTTTATCTCGCGTTCTTGCTCATCGGCGCTTCGTCGACAAATTATTGATTCGAATGAGTGGAGACGTGGAAGAGTGGCGGGCAGCGAGAAATCGAGGATGTTAAAGGTGAGTCTAGGAATCTGGAACTTGTGGAGAACTCGCTGAGAAAATCTCGACTTTCAAGTTCGAGGTGGATTTTTTCACCTTCTGTACCTTTTTTATTTATTTATTGATTTATTTATTTACATGAAGAGTCATTAAGAGGGAAAGGGAATAAAAAGAAAGTTTGTCATGGGAACTGTTATAATTTCTATCAATTAGACGGTGCAGAGTTGCTTATAAGGGAGAGATACTTCAACACTTTATACTCTGTTAAATCAATTTTACTACTTAACTACCTTGAACACCTTCAACCTCGAAAATTTCCTAAACGAATATAGCCTACCTACTTTCTCTACACCTAATAAGACTGAACAAAATGATGCAATGAATGGTGACTAAGCTTCCAGATCCTTCTCCAAAGAATTCCAATAATTGAAATCGATCTTCTTCGTCGTTAAAAATACATTTCGTTAAGTGTAGTCGGTATAAAAACGTTCTCCAAACCTCTGGTATTAATTTTTCATCAATTTTGTTCGTATTTCCTCGTCTCTGTGGCAACAGGAACAGTTTCCACGCGGCACCAGGCTTTGCCTATCATTTCGAAACAAGATTCCTCTCGAAATATGAATCTCCCGTGTCTGAACGTGACACGGGAATCTTGTTCGCGATACAGTGTCACGCGCCCCGAGTAATTAACGGAAATACATGGTACGCGCTCGCTAAGGGAAAAGCCATATGCCATCCGCGGCACGTCGCGCTGCAATTCTGAATAGCTTTGCACTGATGATGATGCGTGAAACGGGGTCCACTAGGAAGCGTGAATTACTTCTTTCATCATGCAAGCGGGCGACTAAAGGGGAATTGCTGTTTCTCTTTGTGTGGCCAAAGTGGAGGATTAAACGACTTGCAACAACCTCTGATATTGTTACTATTGCTAGTGCTGTTGTCTTTATTGCGCTGTAACCATGTACTTGCAGAAGGAGTCAGGTCTGAGTTTGGATGTATAGGGTAATTGTACCTAATATCGCCAGGCCAAAGTTAAATCGCTGTCAATTGAATAATAATTCATATTTTTGCATACAGTTTCTTTCAAAGTAAAGAGAAATTATTCATCTTTTATGTAGCATAAGTTAGAATCGTTGAAACCTACAAATTTTTAATTAGAACTCGAAAACGTAAGGTATGCAAAAATCTGGGCCTGAAAAAAGTACCTAATATCGCGAACTCAAGAAATATTGATTAATTCATGTATATATGAGTTTTTAAAGTCATTTCACATATGCTTTTAATATTTTTTGCTGCATAAATGTTGTTTTATCAATCTTTAATGAGGATTAGGTTCAAAAAAATGTTTTTTTACAAAAATATAGCTCACTATCTTGGCCAACATAGACTGTATATTAATCACTTTATCAATTATATTTCTGTAAAAATTCTGCCTACTGCGTAAATTTAAGAGTGCTGGAATAAATATTTGAAGTAGGTGCTGAATGTTGGTTGACTAGAAATGTATCGAACAAAGCCTCAAGAGACTCAACGAAGTTTCTTCATGGTCATATGAAAATGACTTTGTGAGATTGGTAGATAAGTTGTTCCTGGTTGGCGGATCGAGTGACTTGGTTCGTAAATTCGATATGGACCGAAGGGAATAGATAGTATTGGAGCGTTAGAGAATGTATCCTGAGAGCGGAGGAAAGTTGGGAAATGGTGGTTACAATTCAGTTTCCGTGGCACGGGGGCAGAAAAGTCCGTGGCTGCAGTCTCAGTGATTCGTTTTCAGGAGCGGAGGACACGGGGAACGAATTCCGATCTCGTATTCGCGGCGCATTTCACGCTCGAAAGCGAGACTTCCGCTTCGAAAAGTGGCCTCAAACGAGGACGCTGACCTTCTGTCGATGAACGATCGATCCAGCTGGCCCGACAGATCTAGGAAGGGGCCTTGAACGCCGCTGAAAACTACCAACGCTCTCGGCCGACACGAGGACAGGCTAATTAAAGGAAGGTAATAATCGCCACGAGGAATACAGTGCCTATCTAGTCGAGTCTAGAAATATCTTCCTCAATTATTCTTCTATTAATCAGGCTTACAATCCGCTATACCTTCTATTCCTTACACGTACTATTCATCCTGCAATTATTACACAACGAAATTATCTCCGGGCGAAAGCAAAGCTGAAGAACTCTTACTTTCACAGAATACTAGACACCTTACACTACGCTTCCAATTTGAATTCAACGAAACTTAGAATCATCCTATAGATCACCCACACCCCTAAATCACTCTAAATTACCCCAAAAAAGGATCCCAAACATTCCCACGAGGAATATCTCTCAGCTTACCTAGAATATAACCGGTTTCCCAATCGCCAACGTAATTAATAATTCGAGTAGCTCGCCCAAGAGCCCGATGGTCACTCGGTCGAGCTGGATCGAGGCACGAAGGCCACGGATTGGGCGAGCTCGTTACTCAGCCACAGGGTCGAGAGGAAACGAAAGGACATTGGCCGGAAATGGGTCGCCTAATAAGTCGATCGGGCGTCAATTCTCGAGGAATTGTCCGCCGTGGATGGTGGTGCAGGTCGATAAATGGCCAGGCGCATCGATTGTATAACGGGGACGCATTGGGATGCCGTGGTCGATCCTAATCCACGCGATGAATATCGAAACCGGCGCCGTTTCCAATCGGGATCGTCCTTCGTCGCGCCGCTGACACGATAGTTGGGCAAATTTCGAACGAAACACGAAAGGGTGCCTCGATATTCCTGGGGTCGAGCCCAGGAACGTGACCGAAAATTCGATTCATGAGGCATTCGGGATCTCTCCTCGATGCATACAGCTGTCGCGAGGAAATTGGCTGCTTCTTCGATTCGGGGAGACGAGGTAATTAATAATAATAATAATAATAATATAATATATATTTCAACGGGATAAACCCTTTGTTATAATAAGTACAAGTCACAGTTACACAAGCGTAGAACAAATAATTAGGAAGTACAAAGAAAAGTAATTAAAGAAACGAAAGTAAGGAAGTAAGCGCAAAAGAAACCATTAATGATAGTGACAAAAAAAGTTATAAAAGAATCATAATAATAGTATAATAACGCAAGAAAACACAATATTAAAAGTTACGGGGAAAGGGATATACGAACAGCGATCAGAGCAGAGTGATTGAAGGAATTGTAGGAATGATTAAAGAAGTCAACGGAATTACAATAGCGATTCGCAGTTATTAATAGTCGATTTAGACTATTATAATAGCCATAGAGTGTTCGATGTGACTCCGGAAGAAAGAGAGTATGATTTCTAAGGCAACGCACAGGTGCATAAAAAGTAAGTTTTTGAAGGATTTGAAGACATGAGATACTATGATTAATAATTTTATATAAAAATAGGAGGTCAGCGACGACACGGCGTTGATGAAGGCTCATTAATCCAAGGCGCAATAGCATAAAGCCATAATTATGGCAAAATATAGACATAGGTGATTCCGTGCGATATGATGCCAGTCTAAGAAACCTGTTCTGCACACGCTCGATTAATACAGAGTGGCATTTATAATAAGGAGCCCAAATTAATGTTGTGATATCACTGGACTTTGTTAAAATGGAAGGATTCGTGGTTCCTAGAATTATTTAGGTGAATTTCATTTTACGGAACATCTCTTTCAAAGGGTTATAATTTAGGAAAGGTGAGGCAGAGGGAGAATAATTTGGAGGGTGGTACCGCGAGTGATTTTCTATGTTTCGCTCTAATATTGAGAATCTAGCTTGAAAATGGCTCCAGTGATCATCGAATGTCGATAAACTTGATACTCGAAGCTCTCTTTCATCAAAGCTCTTCTCTGACTTCTCTAGTTTCTCGAGCGCTTTACGCTACGTGCCTTAAACTTCGCCAAGACTGAACCGGTCTACGGGACGAGCATTCTTGGCAGGTCAGAACGTTGCCAGAGTCAAATGTCTTTTACTAGAATCGACGATTAACCGTCAAACGCAAATATTCAGTTAGTCGAGAGCCAAATTGACGCGGGAATTGCGTCCGTGCACGCAAATCATCTCCGCAGCACGTGCTTCGTGAAAAATATTCCTCTGCGTCTGAAATAAGTCAACGAGTACGCAGTGACCAACGATCTTTTAGAAAAATATTCGACTTCCAACTCGTTTGTCCGTAGGATGTTTCTGTACAAACGAGGTACATCGGTTCTGGGACCGTTGTTTGTGCTTGAACGAAACGACAGGCACGGTGGAGACGTGATTCCATTGTCTTGCCGAGCGATCGGCACGATTGATATCTGAGAAAACTCGCTACGAAATGAATCAGCTGAACGCAGAAAGTGAAACGAACCCCTGCGAATGAACAAGTATAACGAAAGCGATTTCCCCTTCGAAAGCGAGTGGGCCTTGATTACCCAGGGCAGATCACTTAATTACGATTAAGTCCTGTTCGTTTGAACATCGTCCCTGACATCGATGAGGCCGGTGGCGTTACATTCGGTAGTCTGCTGCTTGGACGAGGTTGGAAAAGAAGGAGGGAAGAAAAAACTTGCACAAGTGCATTCCGCGGCCTGTTCGAAGGCTAAAAAGTTCGTGTTACCAGGCCCCGCAGCTGCTCGTCGGAGGCCTCAAATCCCTTTCCCGCGGTTTCTTACGAAATTCCCTGTTAACCGTGCGCCACGTCGAGCTGCTTACTCGTGCCCAAGTGGCTCGACTTTCTAATGGTCTATCGCGCGAACGGAACGCTTCGAAACGCTCGTCAGCCCGTGAAAGAGACTCGTCGTGACTTATTGCACTTTTAGTGCGGTGGAATGGGTAGTTTTAGCAATTAGAATCGAATAGAACTGGGTACAATAGGAATAAAGTTGCAGTAAAATAGAAAAGAATAGGAATGGGAATAGCAGTCGAGTGGAGTGGAATAGAAATAGAATTAGAGTAGAAAAAGCAGAGTTATAATAGAAATATCTTTATTTCTATTATAACTCTGTTTTTCTGTTTTGTTCTTTCTAAGAAGAAAGAATAAAACAGAAATAGAATTAAAGTTAAATAACAGAGTAGTAATAGAATTACAGTAGAAATAATAGAGTAGTAATGAAATTAGAGTAGAAAGAACAGTGCAGAAATAGAATTAGAGTAGACACAGCAGAGTTATAACAGAATTTGAGAAAAAAGAACAAAACAATAATAGAATTAGAGTAGAAATAACAGAGTAGTAATAGAATTACAGTAGAAATAACAGAGTAGTAATAGAATTAGAATAGAAAGAACAGATCAGAAATAGAATTAAAGTGGAAAGAACAAAGTAGTAATAGAATTACAGTAGAAATAACAGAGTGGTAATGAAATTAGAGTAGAAAGAACAGTGCAGAAATAGAATTAGAGTGGAAACAGCAGAGTTATAACAGAATTTGAGAAAAAAGAACAAAACAATAATACAATTAGAGTAGAAGTAACAGAGTAGTAATAGAATTACAGTAAAAATAACAGAGTAGTAATAGAATTAGAATAGAAAGAACAGATCAGAAATAGAATTAAAGTAGAAAGAACAAAGTAGTAATAGAATTACAGTAGAAATAACAGAGTGGTAATGAAATTAGAGTAGAAAGAACAGTGCAGAAATAGAATTAGAGTGGAAACAGCAGAGTTATAACAGAATTTGAGAAAAAAGAACAAAACAATAATACAATTAGAGTAGAAGTAACAGAGTAGTAATAGAATTACAGTAAAAATAACAGAGTAGTAATAGAATTAGAATAGAAAGAACAGATCAGAAATAGATTTAAAGTAGAAAGAACAAAGTAGTAATGAAATTAGAATAGAAACAACAGAACAGGAATAGAATTAGAGTAGAAAGAACAGAGCACTAATAGAACTAGAGTAGAAAGAACAGATCAAAAATAGAATTTAAGTAGAGCGGAATAGAAAGAGAATCCAGGTGGAATGAAAACAGAGAAGGAGTGACGCGATGGGAGGCAGCTGAACGTTGTGGCAGAAATGGTAAACCGCATTCGAAATGCAGCCCACCCTCTAATGAGTAGATTTCGATACTGTCTGTGGACTGTTCGATCAATTAATAATGCATGAGTATTCGCAAACAGACGAGAGCCACCCTGGTCTGTTCTAATTTTCATTATCTCCACGTTTCTGCTACTCTCGCATTCGATCGATAGCTATGGTAATCAGCGCTCGACTAGCTAATAATATGCCACAACTTGCGAAAACACGCCAGTCGCTTTAAACCATCTGAATTTAAACGGTTCTCCGTTTACGAGGGCCCCGTCCCTGATTAATACATCTTGTTACTCGAGACTACTCGGCCAATTAATAATACATTAGAATTACTAGCTACGACCTGACTTATCCTAATTGGGAGGAGGTATTACATTGATACTAATCTCGCGTATAATTGTTAGATGCTATCCATTCGAACCGTTTCATCAATTAACGCTCAAGCCAACCGTAGAAACAACAGACCACCGTTTCTCTGACGAAAAGTTTTTTTTTTAAGAAAGCATTAATGCCTCTTCAATGGAGATAAAACTGTTCCATTGTGCGTTAACGCCACAATTAGATAATTCCCTATTGTGTGCAAATATTGGTAATGCGTAAAGGAATAAATTGCCACCGACTGGTCGCGATCTTAACAGGTTGATTGCGGCGACGAACGTGTCGCACTTTCAGCGTCAATCAACAGTTTTGCTCGCGCAGAAACCGACCACAGGAAATACTCCAGTTTCCCACGTTCGATTGGAAAATATATTCCTATCTCGATCTGATAACTAAGCATTGCATACCGGTTTCCCATAGTTCCTTATTGAACCGCCCGGCAAATCCAATTATCCTTTCAAGGAAAAACTCACCGCCTTTCTAATTTCTTTACAGTTTCATGCAAAAGGTGTACAGAGATATTCCCATTATTATTTCACGATTAAACGTGGGCGCTCCCGCTTTGGCGGAGGAATATTCATTCGGAGCCCCGTCAATCAAGGAATCCAATAACGAAACGAGCGCAAACCAGATACATATTGCGATCTCGCGGGATCGTGCGTTCGCAATCTCAGCGTCCCGGTAAAAGCTTCTATATTCCCCTGTTATTGTCCCGCGGCTCTGGCACTCTTTCAGCTTTTAACTGCAACTGTCACGGACACGAGAAGTCGACAGGCGACTCAGTGCCAGACGAAACATCGGCTAGCCGGCCGATGGAACGGCACGGTACCGTTTGTTTAATATTCCGCGCCGCGCTCGAGCGGAAACGGCGTCTTCCGTTTGTTAAACGAAACGACAAACAAGCACCGGCGGTCTGACGGCCGCGCGGCTCGAGAAGAAGCGCCCCGAGTGAACATCCAGATCGCTTTTCCGCGGTTCAAGGCAGCGAGTCAAACCTCGGTCTTTCGAAACGCCTATAGCGTGTGTTTTATAAATATTCAAATATTACGTTGTTCCCTTGGCCAGACAGAAAACACCGGCGGAGGAATGCACTCGAGCATAAATCTCTATTCCGCGCTGCTTGGATGCCTTGCGTCTCAATTGTCAAGTTCCATCTGCTCCAAGATCTGCGCTAAGATATCAAAGTCCTACGTGACCACGCGTCAAGGTACCAGGATCTTCGAGAATCTCGCTGAAACACGAGACCCAATGGGACTCGAAGCGTTTCAATAAGTAGAAAGATAGTACCAGGATGGAAGTTTGGAACACCTCAACAAGATATTGAAACTTGGAACATTGTCAATAACATGACCGAGCGGATGAAACTTCTCCCAACAAATTCCGACAAATTTTTCCAACTTCCATGTGTCTCCGACACTGGCTGAAACGTTCCAACTTCCACCTACACTTCTATCTTACTTAAACATTATTCAAGACTCGGCTAGCCTTCCACGAGCATCCCCTGCGTACTTAATACGAAATGAGAATAAACGAATGGAAAGCATCGACAAAAGAAAGGACGAGACTCGCGGATTCTTTGGAACGCGAAGAAGCAGCGCTTCGCTGCCTGCGCCGATTGTAAATGAACGTGGACACTTTCGCTAAACGAATCTGTAAACAGACGTTTCCCCGACGGTGCTAAAAATACGAGAGGCTGCTGGGAGCCTCGTCATTCGAAATGTACCCGGCGCGGGAACGCGTGTCTCTGCCAAGTCGAACTTTCAACCAAGTCGCGAGACTCGGAGATTCTCGCAGACCGAAGCTATTGCGACATCCGCTTGCACGGCTTTTCCTTTGACTAACCAAAACACTCGGCGTAGAATCGACTATGCACACTCCCCCTTTCCACGCGCGTAAACTCACTCCCCTTCTCTTTTACGACTCGCAGCGTACGCAGCTAGAAAGAAGATTAACCTGGAGAGGAAGTGCGCGATGAATAATGCGGCTGTTTAACATATTTTCCTGGCACGCCGTTAAACGGAACCAAACCGAGGGGATTAGACTTGCATTAATCCCTGATCCCTTGCTCTTACTTTTAAATAGCCTGGCGACCGGCGGACCGCGCAGAAAATTGGACGTGCATAATAGATCGCGGAGGATCGGTTGTTTAACGCGCTTGTGGATTAGGCTTGGGGGAAACTCAACGCTGGTAAATGCAAAAGCTTAAATGCTACGGGAGCTGTATCGACTCGAGGCCCGTGCTTCTGCTTTCGAACTTCATGGTGGATAGAGGAAATTCTGTGGGATAAGTCGTTAGAAAGCAACAGGTATTGCTGAGACTTTGTTAAGATCGCTAACGCAACTCAGTTCGGTTGCATATAATATGAGCCAGTGATGTAGAATATTCTTAATTGGTGAACTAGGAACTTACTTCTTATCGACGTGCGATACGAAAAGTAGTAGGGTAATTGTGGGAGAGTTGCCGCACGTTACGCAAAATTGTCACCGTGTCTAAATTTTGCAATGAAAATGTTTTCCAAGGATATATCTTATTAGTTCAACATCTTGTGATTCTACTAGCATTAAAGAAAATCAAAATTTTAATATTTATCACCCTTAAAAAAATTGAAACTAAAAACATCCTTTGGTAGGAGAGACGCCGCACATGCGGGAGTGGTGCCGCATTTCGAAACACGTTTAATTTTCGATTTAAACTTGTTACTTCTAACTTTTTATATAAAAAAATAATAAAAACAAAGTAAAATGAAACATTTTTACTTTATACAATTATAAAATTGGAAAATTAAATGGGTACAGTAGGAACAGATATTATATCTGCTTTTCGAAATTTTTTTATATTCAGTTGGCATCTTGAGATTAAAATAAAAAAAATTGTGAAAAAAAGTACATAGTCCACAAATATATTTCGATTATAAGATTATTCATTTAAAAATAAATAATTTGCCTTGAGATACCACGTTAGCTATTTGAAAAAACTTTTTCGGTATTTTAAACATTAAAAACATCATTTAAATCGACTTAGTTTCCGAAACAGTACAGTATCAAAGTGCGGCATCTATCCCAAATAAAAGAGGGAGAGGCGCCGCACTTTCGTATTTCCACATGCTAAGTCGAAAGTAACACATTCTGCCAAGGAAATATTCTACATGGTCCCCTTAACGTATTACAAATGTTGTATAAAAAAAACTATGAATTTTTAGCTACTATATTAGTAAAAATAGACGCGACGTATAACTATTCAGGCAAAGTACGCTAGACTTACCTCGAAAAACAGCAAAATCTTTAACAATAATACAGGAAACACGCTCTGGCTTGACAAACTAACCCAAATGAACAGCCTTAAACAAATAAAATCGGCAATGATGTGTTTTATTACCGATATCCTTGAAATACCGATAGTGCGGCGTCTCTCCGAGTGCGGCATCTCTCCCACAATTACCCTACATTTCATTTCTTTTTAAAAAAAAGAAGCAAATTTTAATCTATCAAGAGAAGAAGCACGTTTCAATGTATCTGCCGATAACAAGCATGGTTCGAATATACCACGAGAACAAGCACGATTCACATTTCGCCACGAACAGTAGCAAATTTCAAACGGTGCAGCGAAAAGTAGTACGTTTTATTTGTTTTCCGAAGAGTAGAATATTTCAGTTTCCAAACAGTTCACAGTCGACGTTGTTCACATATGAAATGTGATATTTTTCGCGGCTAAAGACAAACCGTGCTATTTTTTGTAGCAAAGTACCGAAATGTACTACCTTTCGTCGCGAAAGAGCATAAAATGCTATTCTTCGTGGCGATTAATCGGCCAAAATCGAAACATTCTATTTTTCCTGGTCAAAATAAGCAGAGTGCTAGACTTCTTAACCCAAATCAAATGTGCTACTTTTCATACCACACGTCGTTATCTACTGCTATCAATTTAGAATTGAAATAAAAATCTCACAATTGCATCGATGGACACCGCAACAAAACAAAGAACCGCCGCCTTTCCCAAGTGATTGCATCGAATTCCCAGAATTCCCTAAGAATTTCCACGGAGGAAAGTATCGTTACGTGGAATCGCGTGGTTGAGAGCAGTGCACGCACTCGAGACACGTTTCAGGTTGCACGGGCTTTGTTCCGTGGAACCAGTCCCGTACGCGCCTCGATCCTTTCTTCTCTCATCCGGTTCGACCGGCATTCCTCCCCTGGCCTTTATCGCTCCGCAGTGTTTCTCGCTCTCCGGGCACACCCAGGCTTATCGTTCGAGCTCTGCTAATAATCAGCCACGCAGCCCCCGGACCACGGTGCGGAGAAAAGTTGCACGAGGATCGCGAGCAGCGTCTGCATCGCTGCACGGCTCGTAGATCCGCGGTAAAGGCGCCCGTGCACCGAGATCCACAGCTGAATCAGAGCGCGACGCCCGCGATCCGTGTTACGGAGTCGCGGCACACGCGTGTGGTTGTTCGGCCAGCCAGCTCACGCGTGAGCAGCCTTTTCTCACGACCGTTGCGGATTCGTTGCCCGGGTAAATTGCGCCGGGGAAGGCTCCGTCTGTGCCAGCTCCTTCCTCGCATGCAAATTTTACGCGGTGGGGTGGCTGCGCTCGGTTTAGCGACCCTAGACGCGAGTCGAGCTGAGGCTGAAGATGTTGACGCTGGTGACTGCGGCTGGAGATGCTTTCGAGGGTACAAGGGAGTATGTATGTATGAGGTTTTTAATGGGGCGTGGAATTTGGTAGAGTTTGGAGTTGAAGGGGAGTGGGAAGTGGAGGTGGGAACTAACTGCGGATTACACGTGGTTGGAGGAGCTGCGAGAATTAGCGAAGTCATAAGTGCATGTTCGAATTCCATAGGAGATTATGTATATGAAATTACTGTTTTGCGTGGGGAAGTGTGAGCGAAAATATTTTTCACTTTTTAACTAGTATAAGTAATTATAATTAGGGTAGATGTACCATTTGTGACCACCTTAAGGTATTGTACCAGTTTTGGCCACTTCTTAAAAAATATAATATTTTTCCGTGTAAGCAATAAATGTAGCCTTATATTTTGGGTGGTATACTAAACAAAATATTTATGATGTGAATTTCTCCACAGAATAATGATCTGCAAGCAATTTAAAAATAAGATAATTATACACATGGCCAAAAAGAATGCAATGGCTACAAACGGTACATCTATCCTAATTATTTAATTTCTTTAAGTTTCTGTACCATATCTCGAGCAATTGTTATCGTATAGCCATCGTAAATAAAGGAACTTTTACGAAATCGTGTGCACCGACCGAATATTTTTCAGATTCCTGAGTATCGTCCCGAGTGGAATTGCGAGTATTTCGACACCCAGACCTGGCGAGCACTGCTGCAGCGAGTTAATCGTGCATAACGAACGCTCATGTGCGTCGGCCGCACGCGATGTACAAATTAGTCACGTGCACGTCTATCCACAGGCAAGGAAGAATTAAATGGCCCCGCGGGTAGAATACGTGTGCACGAATGCCTTATACTTTCTCAAGTGTGTGTGTGCGGCTGTCGTGCACAGGTGAACGTCACTTTCTCGAAGCGTGTATACACGCCCTTCGCCAATGGATGTCACTTTCTCAGGGCATGCACGCGTGTCCATCGCTTATGAGCGTCGCTTTCTTGGAGAGCGTGCACCTGCACACCGCGTCGTTACTCTTTTAGGGCGTGCGCGCCAGTGTCTCAAAAATCAACGTCACTTCCTCCGGATGAATGTGTGCCTCTTTTTAGACTTTCAAATTAACGCCAGGTGAACGCGTATCTACGTACATGTATCTACTTGGCTGCTTGATCTTTAGACAGAATTAGAAATATATACATCCTTATATTGCCGGACACTATTTTTTGCCAATTGCTCACGCGAAAAGTTAAACGAAATTCGTGTAAAGTAAATAGTGTATGATATGATACATAGATGGCATTGATTTAAATTATCAATTATTAGTTAAAATAAAATGGCGTATTGTTTGAAAATTAAAAATCAGTAAACCAGTAACTATTCAAAGCGACAAACTTCATCGTGAAAAAAATGTGCTGCAATAAATTACCTCCGTTATAAGTTTTCTAAAGTTGTATGTAAATTTCGTGTATTCAAATTTATTTCTCTGTCCCAGTTACTTCTTACATGATTTTTAAGTGAATTTTATATGCCTTTTCTTGGACATTGGTGTTTCAATTAATGTACAGTGGCTCTTAAAAATATTCGGACACCCTTTAAAATCGCATAACTTTTTTAAAATTAATCCAAACGACTTGAGTTTTTTTGAGAAGCTAGAGGGATTAGTTTGCTAAATGATATGATTCGTCGTTTTGAAAAAAATGCACTTGGTCGGAGTAGCAAAAAAAAATAGTAAAGGGCGTTTTTTAAACTTTTTTTGTGAACCCTTAATGAAAATTCAAAAAACCCGTTTGTAGATTTAAGTAAGTTATATACGTGTCTAAAATTTCATCAAAATCGGTTAACGTTGCTCTGAGCTACACACGTTTCAAGATCGCAGAATAAGGTCGAAAATCGCGAAATTCCCGAAAATCAGCGATTTTCGACCTTATTCTGCGATCTTGAAACGTGTGTAGCTCAGAGCAACGTTAACCGATTTTGATGAAATTTTAGACACGTATATAACTTACTTAAATCTACAAACGGGTTTTTTGAATTTTCATTAAGGGTTCACAAAAAAAGTTTAAAAAACGCCCTTTACTATTTTTTTTTGCTACTCCGACCAAGTGCATTTTTTTCAAAACGACGAATCATATCATTTAGCAAACTAATCCCTCTAGCTTCTCAAAAAAACTCAAGTCGTTTGGATTAATTTTAAAAAAGTTATGCGATTTTAAAGGGTGTCCGAATATTTTTAAGAGCCACTGTATATATAATAATATACTCGGCAAAAAATTGTGTCGAGGACTATACTCTTTAGAATGTTTGATTCTTGTAATGAATATAGGTACTTATACATTCTTCATCTTTTATACAAGAGCGAGCTACTTTTTCAAGATGTAAATGAGTTTCTCTATGACGTATACACACACACGTCACAGCGTAATCGCGCGCACATTCATCCACGCGAGACTAACGTCTATACCTTCGCCTAGTGAAGAAGAAACTTAATAGGCGGTTTAAGTTTAAGCGGCAAGCAAGCTCCCGTTTAGCTCGAACAGTCTAACCCAGTTTACAGAAATGAGAAGTTCAACTGGCAAGATCGCCGATCGCTCTAAGAAATCGTTCAACATGCACATTCCATGTACGAAATTTCGTTTCGCCAGAAGTCGCGCGTTTCGCCAAAGTACAATTCGGCGAAGCTCTTTGTTTGCGCTGACTCCGCTCGTCGACGAGGGGGGCCGCAACATTTGTTATAACGCATCATACATACTGGTACAGGGCTTATCGCCGTTTGTTATTCAACAGGCGTCTGTTGCCGAGGCGCGCTGCGCTTTTCTTCGTTAAACTTTTGACGTCACCAGCGCACGTGCGTTTTCGGTTTAACGGTGTATAATGAGTCTGATCGACAGCAACGATCCGCTATTGGCTAACTGGTGTAAAGAGTGAACGAATAGATTAATCCAGCGTCGGGTCTGTTGCCACTTTTCTTACGATCTCGCCAGTTCGCTGGATCCAAACCGGAGCTGACGGTCCGGGTGCGCGAAATTGCGACGATTTCGGGAGATACCGTTTCGACGTTCGACCGTTGCCGAAGGTTGCGAATTACGTAAGCAGCACAGACACTCAAAATTGGTTCCATGCGCGACAACATCTGTTTCTAACGCCCGAGCTCCTTTTGTATGCGTAAACAGACGCGGGCGACGCATATATTTTTGCCTTCCATCTCTAGCGACGTTGCCTGGCTGTTGCAATTTATTTTTATCGGCTGGCTTAACGAGCATCTGCTTACGTGCACGCAGGGTTTAGTTAAAATTTGAAGCTGCGAGGAAGTGCGAGGATGTTTCGTCCCTGATTGAATATACAGAGGCAGGAAGCGTGAACGAGGGAAATTGAATTTCACGCAAGATCCTATCTGAATAAATCGAGAGCCGTGACCAAGTCAACGTGGACTTTTATGCCAACTCTATTTGCTAAAAATACATCATTATGTCAGGCTGGCCTCGCGACACTGTAGTCGAAAAGAAACATTCGGCGTACCGAGCTTACGAAGCCGCAGAAATAAAGCGAGAATCATGTATTAACGCGAACCGAATGAAAACGAATTCTCGGTGCCCTCAAAAATAGAAACGTTCAACTCGCTCCGTGAAAGTATACCGAATTTGTCGGGCCTCTCCTCGTGCTTGATACCGTGTCCTCGATAACCTCTGGTTCACCAGAATTCGACGAGAAATACAAATCTCAAACACAATCGAGAACGCGACGCGGAACGCTCGAGAAATCATTCCTCCCCGAAAAGCGTTTGAAAGGAAACGACGGTGGATGAAAGTCGGGGGTGTTTCGAAGCGGACGAGAGCCGAGGACACGCGCGGCATGCGACTGCGAGGCGTAGATACAAAAGTGCAAACTCTGTTGGACATCGACTGCCAGCCAACAGCACGAAAGTCTGCAAGGAAACTTTTCTCCGAAGCGATACAATCTGCGGTCCTTCGGGGACTTCGTTTTAGAGTCAACTCGCCTAGCTGCGCCATGCATCTGACAACTATTCTTCTCTTTCGTCGAGGAACGACCAAAAAACGAAGAGAAACTTGGGCCAGGATAGCTTGACAGAAACACTGTCAACTAAATAATAAAATATCTCATCGAGCTCAGATTAATTGTTGTACACTGAACCTTTTGGATCTCAGAAGACAATGCCTGAGATGCGCAATGTTTAATACCAAGTTCCAGTTCACAGAGCATTTTGCGATTTGGTTTTCTTTCGAGGGAAAGGAGTGGAGAAGACGTTAAACGATTGAAAGAATTTTTATGTCGGGCGTGGTATTGTTACCTCGTCTTTGAAAGAGAGAGAGAGAGAGTTTCCGCAGAACGGTGACCAAGGCTCTTTTCCGCTGACGAGGAAAATTTAGCGAGAAAATTGGGTCGATCCCGCAACCTTTCGCTTCCTCGATGAAAAATTGGGAACTCGTTCCGCGTTGGCAACCCGGCCACGTCGGGTTCCTTTTTTCTCTCCAACGAGCCCTTTCTTTCGCTTCCGTCGCTCTTATCCGACAGCCAGTCGGATCGCGAGTCATTGATACTCGACGATTTTCTACTCGCAGATCTCGCCCTGTCGACTTTATCGCCCCAGGAAACGCTCCACGTCGGGGTACGTCCTTCAATTTCATGCAGATTTCGAATTCACGGGGAGAGAGATAGAGAGAGAGAGAGGAGAGGAATCATATCGTCCTTGAAGAAGTGAATCTCTGAAACGGTCTCCTTTTTACGAGATGCATTACTTTTTTCGTTTTTTTATGGTAATAACGTATTTCTGGGTAATTTCTTTTTTAAGACAGTGGATTAAGCAGTAAATTTTTTATGGAGCTGAGTAAGTGCTTGGAAGCTGTTGGAAATTTTGATTTGTATGATAATAAGGGTAGGATTTTCGTTATCTCGAATGACTTTGATTGATGAAAGCTTAAAGTTTGAGCTTATCGGGGCTCCTTAAGCTCAAAACCAATCAGAAGCAGAAGAAGAAGAAGAAGGAATTCATCGGAACCTCGTGTAACACGTGAAAACCGGTCGAGCGTCTTAAAATAGCTATTTATAATCCTATTTGCTTTTTTCCTGTCTAACTTTTACTTCGTCCCTGGGTTTTGCGCTACGACGAGGAATCTTTCAATCTCCTTCTGTTTTACTAAATTTCTTGCTATGACTGTACTTCTTGTTCGCAGGGAGCATCGTACAAGTCTAAGCTTGCAGAATTTACGGAATAAATACAAGATTTTTGTAGCAAAAGAATAATCACGTATTCTAACTCGATATTCAGTCACGAAATTCGACCGAAACAAGGTGTTGCTAAGGAGATACTTGGAACAGCAATAAAAACACTGTTTATTTAGTTTCTAACGAATCGGCTGAGTAATCGCACGACGAAGGTTACTTTTGTTATGGAGATTAAACGATCGAAACGCTGCTATCATGTGATGCCAGTAACCATCGAGTGATGTCAACGTTGTCAATGACGATCAATCTAGGAAGTAACGATCGGTAAACGAACGACTAATCGTCGGATTAAACGATAAACTACCAGTAGATAATCCATCTACTCGCCTTACATACTGCGCACAATTGAGAAGAATATAAAAAAAAAAATTACGAAATCGTAACGAACATTCGACAAATCCCAAAGATACATAGATCCTCGCGTACAAATAAGGGAACGTATGTAAATACGACGCGATGGAGAATTGGAGAATTGGAGAATCGGTGAAATCCCGGGCGGAAACATGGAACAGACACGGCGTAGCCTAGCTAGAGAACTTTCGGCGCAATTCGAGCACTTTTATTGACACGATCGTTCGTTCCACTTAATTGAAGTGCCTACGACGGTTTAGACGACGAACGGAAGTGGGTTGGCGCGGGTCGACTTTCGCGACTGAGCAACTCCAGAGAAATCACGGGAGCCAGGGAACTTTAGAAAAGTTTCCACGGTGCCGGAGGAGGCACGACGCAGCGCACCGAGGATCGATAACGCGTCGTAAATCAATCGAGCCTTCGCTTCCGCGGAGGAAGACTAGATTCATCGATAAGACGAAGAAAGTAGCACTTTTACTTTTCAAGCAGCTCGCGAGGAGAAAATCGCTCGAAATCCCGTTGTGAACGCGCGATACAGAGGCGTTTGCCGTGCCGTGCTGCGTGTCACGTAATCGCTGGCGTAGAAAGAAAAAAAAACCTAACCGTCGAAGGGCGTACAGACGGGTGGACGTTCTCGTCGCGACGCCCCTGTTCCTTCCGCGCGACTACGCAACGCAAACACTGCGCGACGGGAATTCGGTTGATAAAACCGTCACGCGCGATATTTGCCGCCTTTGACAAGCGACATCATTACTTGCCCGGTTTACAACTTCCACCTTGTCGAGTCGTATAAATATTTGCTCGACACACCTGCCTTGCGAGGTTCCCCCTCGGAATCAGATGCCTCTTCTACATAGGCTAATAGCTGGGAGAATAACAACAAGAGTGCTGCGCGTTAGTCAACTATGAAAGAGGAATTGCCTATTTGGCGGGAAGTGCTCGTTGCGGCGATATTAACGATCGAGGGCGACGCGAGTGAGAGAAGGAGACTGCAGCGGAAAATATATCGTTCCCGTTTCAAGCGTATCCTCTGCTGCGTAAACAAAGCTATTGTCTCATGACCCAAGAAGAATGATCACGGGAACCGGTCTCGCCAGACACCATCGACAGGAACTATCTTCAACAAAGAGCTGCTCGGGGAGAGTCAGAACATCGCGCCGCGCGGTTCTGGTTCACCTTAACACGTTCGCGGACGTGAATACTATAGCATTCATTTTCATGATGATACAGAATGACACGAATGCTATAGCATTCAAATCTTAAAGTCAATTAGGGTAGATGTACCATTTGTGGCCACTGTCTTATTTATTCCGATATATTAAGTATTCTTAGTTCACTTTCATTACAATGAATCAAGCTGTCTAAGGATGGGTTGTTGGCACCATTTCTACTGTTTTGTTGTCCCGTTTTATTTAATAATCATACGTGGCCACAAATGGTGCAAAACAGTCCGGCATGATAATATAATGATTTTTTAAATAATTAGGTATGTTTAAAACATTGTTCAACGTAGAATATTTCAATTATCTGTAGATTTTGGATTACACTGATATATTCTTTATTTTTGTGTACGTATTCTTTTGTAAGTTATGTATCTGTGAATGGTACGGAAATCCTTAAAGGCCACAAATGGTACATCTACCCTATTTTGAATTTAATTTTATATAATCTTAAGTTTTTGTAATTATTATACCTGTCAAGGTAATGACTAACTGATTCTTTAGGTATTTAGGTATTTATCTTATCTTTTCTCTGCGTATTTACAAATTTGCTTAGGCAAGCACATTGTCGTGGATGCTATAGCATTCATTGTATATAACGATTAAACTATGATAATCTGACTACCCTTAAAATGTGTTTAATCAAATTTTCGGATATCACAACCAATTTAAAAATAAAATGCCCGTCAATTTTTGCGCCTCGCTGAAACTTTTACTGTCCATGAACGTGTTAAATACGCATTCGAGCGAAATCCTGTTTGTTGGAAACAAAAGGAAAACTGCGCGACCTCAAACCACCATTCGACTCCTCGTTTCAACGACATCGAGCATTGACAACGACAGCACATGATCCCATTATCAATTCTACGACAGAGATTTACAAAAAGACACGACAGGGACATGTACGCGGGATCCTGAAAATAAATACCTGGCGACGGAATCCGGGACGAATATATTCCACCAGGAGGGACGTTTCTGTCTGGCCTGCGCGTAGAGTCCTTCGGTGCTGCCGACTTGCGTCGGTACGCCAGCAATCCCCTTCCTCCTCTTGCGATCGAATTTCGGGGGTTTCGCGAGGGGATGCCATGATTTCCTTCGGCCCTTCTTCCCCTCCATATCCGCCACCATCCTCTCATTCTCCAGCACCTCCTGGTTCTCCTCGAGTAGATCCTGAGACACATAGAAGACCGAGCACCGTCTGGCTCCCTCGCTGCTCCTCCTCTTATCTTTCTGCTCCTGCTTAGCATTCTCCTTCTCCTCCGCCACACTAGACCGCCGCGCCCTATGGAACAAACTATCCCTCCGCGCCTTCAAATCCTCCAAAACACTGTGCCTCCTCCCTTTATTATCCCGCAGGATAGCGTTCGAGTCGCTTCTGTCCACGCTGCCTATCAGCTTCGCGAACGAGGACTCGTCCTCCATCATCGACGGGATAGAATTAGTCGAAGCGTACTTGGTGGCCGAGTGACCATTGTTCTGAGGCTCGTTGCTGATGTACATATTGCTTTCCATGCTACGACGATCCTGTGAACGATTCTCCGCGGCGTAGCGCGCACTGATTCACCGCCGACGCGGCTAAGGAACAGTTAGGGAACTCGGAACTCCCCTCGGGATCACCGCGCGATCACCCGAGGCCTTCGTTAATTTTCCCGGCGATCATACCGAGGGAAATACGGAAGGTACGCGAGCCGCCGCCGTACCGTTAAGGCGCGATCGGCATTATTCCATTGCCGGTGAAAGCAGCCACGGCGGCGTACCGAGTGACCGCCTTTTCACTCCTCGTGAAACGTGCCCCCGCCTCTGCCTTCCTATCCAGACACCAGCAAACTCAGCGTATACACCAACCGAACCGTCCGTATATATATCGCGTATCGACCGGACTGTGCCCGCAGGTAGGTGCACCGAGCAGTAGGTGCAACGGCTGGCGAGATCCACCAGCAGATCGTTGACCCCCGCGCAGGAGAATCGCGTGGAAACCGGCCAAGCCGATTGCTTGGCTTTTTTGCTCCGCCGTTTGTTCTTCGGTTTCTTTGTTTCCTTCGGCAGCCCTTTGAGGCTTGATAGATCTTTCCAAAACTGCGAGTCGTCCAAACACGCGACCTTTGCTTCGCCCTCGGGCTCGCGAGAGATCGGTGGACCCAAGTTACAGGCACGCACAGATCGCGAAAGATTTGTTCGATCTTCGGAGGAAGAACGATACCGGTGAAACCGTGAACACTACTAGCGCACTGCGAGCTTCCCTCGGCGGTTCTCGCGGATCCCCACGATGAAACTTTTATTAAGCGTCGCTTCCGTTCACAGTAGGGATCACACAGTAGGGGAACGCTTTCAGGTTAACGACTCGAACTTTCCGATATCGGCGGCCACACAACCCCCACCATCGCCCCTGTTCCCTCTTCTGCAGCACTGCACGATCACCGAGGAAAATCCAGCCCGGCCCGATCTCGCCGGCGAAGCCGAACACTTTCGTACATTTTCATCACGATACCGATAGTTGGTTCTAAGATAGACGGGGCTAGGAACGAACACTTTTTAGGAACACCGATCTTAACTTTCGCTGAGAGAGATAGCGAAGACTTCGCTGTACACTTTCGTTCGATTTTTCCCGTTGATATATTTGATACGGGTTATGCGCGAGGAAGTTGAGCGATAGCTTGCGAAGAATAGGGGGCTCGAGGGGAACGCGCGGCACACTTGAATCGACAGGCCGTCACCGAGAAACGAGTATCGTAGCGACTAACCGAGAAGCAAGCCGACCGCTTGTATTTATACGCGTCGGGGCACTCGGCCGAGACTGTCTCTCTTCGGGCGCATCCCCCACCTCCGCACCCAACGTACAAGACCAGAAGAGGCACGCATCGAGCACCGCATATTTTTCGATTTCGCCGGTTTTTGGGTAATTGGAACGGGGTGATAGTTAAGTGGGAACCTTCCGAGGGGAAGGATTCTTGAAATTGAATTTTTCGGGATTCCTGGGGTACCTGAGTTGCGACTCATGCGTGGGGATTGTGGTACCACGGTTGTAATTTGCCAGCTGTTATGGAAAGTGGTGATATAGACTTGCGGATGATATAATTCATTTGTTCTGGGGAATTGTGTGTTTCGAGTAGTTAATCTTGTAATAAGGTGTCCTAAGTTCTGGAACGCTTAAGAAGTTATGTGAATTAGTTACTTGGTGTGGATATCTGAATATTAGAGCTTGATGTATGTTAGTTTTCTGGAAAGATGATCTACAATTCCCCAGAATCCTGGAGCAACGTTATTTTGAAACGATAATTATTCCTGGGAGAATAATACGAACGTCTGTTGCCTGGATTCAACATGTGTTTACAGAAGATCAGCGACGCGTACACACGCGAGAATCGGTAGCGGTGGCTGAATGATAACAGCGACGAATATCACTTGTGTTTACCCGTAATGAGAACCAATTTCGAGCGTAACGAGCAGCTTCTCGGTAACGCGAACGGATCGTTTCGTGAGAGATTTGGAGAAGGGAGTGATATTACGAAATTTCGATACCGTTTATCATTTCTTTCATGGAATACTTAAACCTTTATCCGAACCAGCGAGCCGAGAGTTTGAACGCCGCGAAACTCTTCCGAAATACATCATCTATTCGAGCAACTAATTAACATAGGGCTCTGAGAAGGTATCATCAATCTTCTTGAACGCAGTTAGGCGCGCGACACCTAAATTCCGTTTGAATTAACGCTACAGCAGCTTCTACACAGCTTTAGACTTCCCAGTATCCTAACACATATTGCAAATCACCCCGACTACCTTCAGAATTTATAGATCTTATAATTCCTAGTAGCGTGTCTTCAATTACAACCTCTCCGGCTGCCAATCGCGAGATTACATCCCGTCAATGTCATTAAAACGCGGTGAATACGTTAACGACAAGACACGTTGCTCGTTAGTAATCGCGCGAGACGAGCAGCTCGTAAATATTTGCCTAATGAGGCACGAGCACTCGAAGATCTGATGCCTGAACGTAACCCATTGAAACAATAACGCCTCTGCGAAGCCGAAAAGTCGCGTGTAACGAGGAGGCCTGTGGACCAAGCGTCGCAAGCATCCGCGATATAACTTTTCCTCCGGGCACGCTTGCCAGCGTATCTCGAGTGGCGATAAAGATTCTCATTGATAACGGGTGATAAACACCAAGCATCGCGGATTAGCTCCTCCATAGGCAGGCTGCATAGAGCAAACAACGACCGCCTCGCGGCGCGAAAATATAGGAAGTTACCGCGGCAAAACACCTTTCCAACTATATATAACAATCGTAAAACAATCGTAACTCATTTCGTAATCCAGCTTGCTTGACACCGCGTCCCCAACATTCCTTTGCCGTTTCGACGTGGAGGATGATTCTGGAAACTCGGTTCCTTCTGTGCTTCATTTAGCTGGTCCCCTTCGAAGGCGGCTGGTTATTAAATGGTTATTAAATTTTTATTAAATAAGGAATTCGCGGAGATGTAAAAGAAGTGGACCTGGCAGCGTTAAATATGACACTCTAGGGGAGAGGATCGATTACTGATACCGAATTACACAGAATGAAAATAGGGTAGGTCAACTTCTGAAGACATGAATGTTTGATGCTTGATGTTCAAGGCAAAGAATAGGAATATGGAGGCAAATGAATGTACATAAATGTTAAACTGTTTGACTGATACTTTCATCCAGAGGTGTCCCAGCAACGATTGCTAGATAGATCTATTGCGTAAGACGTAGGGTAGATGGTCCAATTACTGCCACTTTATTTATTTTATGTAATAAAAACATATAAAAAAATGTAATCGGGTCTCATTGTCAATAATAGGGACCGTCAGATATCTGATTATAGTTATTAGCACCGATAGTTATTGGGTGGCAGTCATTCGGATAAGACGATTTTTTAGGTGAGTTATAGGTACACTAGGATCGCTCATGAAATTTAATTAATTATTAATCAATTCTTCATATATAATTCATAAAATTATTTTTTTTAATGAAAGAGATGTTAAATATTATTATGTTTCAAATTGAGACGATTTTTAGGTTAAACAATACATGAAATGATTAAATGAAGTTCACTTATAATCTTAAGGTGGCAGTAATTAGGACATCTACCCTATTCGGTGAAAATATCATTCTATCGAATGCGCAATATCACCCCTTGTACTTACTTTAATTATCAATTGCCCGGAGCGTGTACTATCAATTGAGTTTAGTGACTCGTCGGCTCGAGCACTCCACGCTGATCGCAATTTTTGCATTGTCTAAGTATTATCGCTTACGAAACATTGTTTACCACGACGTGCGCAGTTACATTTCTGACAGAGTCAGCGAAACACCGCGGTGCTCGATATTCGCACGTGGACGAGACTGAATGCATTGCGAGCTGGACTAATCAACCTTGAACCATCAACAACGTTCCACGTCTGCTGAAGTGCCTAGATAAAATTTCTCTTCGAATGAAAACACCGAGATCCGATAAGATGCCAATCGAAATTCGCTCCACGGCCGCGGTTTCCAGTAGCCTCGAAACCTCCCTGGCGATCCCTGCGACAATCTTCAGCAGCCATCTTGAAATTCATCGCGATTATTCCCCCATTCATTCTCTCCCATTGAACGCGCTGCTGAATATAAATCTATCAAAGCAGAAAGATGCTGCATCTTGTAAACCAACCTTGAACGACCAAAGATTTATGTCCTCGAATAATTTGCGATCGTACAAAGCGAAGTGACCAGTGATACTGCATGCAGCCTTCAGCACCGTTGTCCAGCTCTGTGCTCGAATTTGAAAAAAAAAACGAACCCTCGACCCAGTTGCCACGAAGTATTAACGATTGCTCGGCGAGGTGAAGCGAAAGCTCGCTAGGCTAAAACAGAGACGGACGTGCAAACCGGTGGAAACAATTGGCCGGTTCGTCCGCGGCCAATTAGAGAATTGCAACGATGAAAATACGCGCTTGCTCTTAATTCGATTCAGCCAATTAGCCTGGCTCTGTGGCAGCAACGTTCGCGCGGGACAGTCCCTTTTAGCCTGGTGAATTTCTGCGCTCGCAAAAACATAGACGGTTCATAGAGCGGCGACCGGGAGACATTCACTACCACCTGGAGGCTTTCGACCAGCCTGACCACTACGGCCTCTTCATTTTCTTCGAACCACCAGGCGACCCAATTCCTCTTTTCCCAGCAATCCATCCCTAGGACCTTTTACGGGGAACACCCTCCGCTTGCCTCTCCAACTAGGTCAAAGTAGCGCATCGGAATGAAAAATTGCCGCGTCACGTGCCCGTGAATGGAACGTTTAACAACGCCGGTTGCATAAGCGAATCGCGTCAAGCTGTCGTCGCAACCGAGCACGAAATCTTGGTGGATCGAAATGAAACGCGAGCGCGGATGTGTTAGACAACGTTAGGATTTCGCTTTGGAAAACGGGATTAGTTACGGTGGACGGCGTAACGTAGGTATTAGCGAATTGGTAATTAAAGGATGAGCGAAAGAAATTGCGGTGGGTGGGAGAGTAAACTGAGAAGTGGAGGGGTGCGCGCTCGAGAAGGCTGTCGCGGAGTTTGCATCGCAAACATTACGCGAGAGGTGGATGACGAAACGCGATAAATGAGTTTAAAGAGACGCAGGGGAGGTAGCATTGTGTGGCATGCGGGAGAAGCTGGAAGCCTAGAATCTTGCACCACCCACGCCTCTTTGCTTGTAGACTCGTGCTACTCCCAGGGTCTATCGATTCTTATTCTTATTCCTATTCCTCGCTTTTAAGGGGAGGTTCCGGTCTAGAGTCCAAAAAAATAGGTGATATTTAGGAATTAATTAAAGGAAAACTACTGTATATAATTTAATGGGACTTTTTGCATTGTATTAAGGATGTCTTAAATTATAGAAATATATTTCTTGTTTTATAATTAATCATTGCAGACAGCACTGGGGAGTCATTAAAGTCGAGGCGTCAAAAAATTCATCCAAATCGGTGGGCGCTGTATCTCCAAAAGTTATTATCCGATTTGACTGAAACCTTTTTTATTTTGAAGATTATTCTTCTGTCTCGGGGGGGAACTAGAAAAAATTACAAAAATTACATTTTTTTTAGAAAATAACGACACTTCAAGTTTGAAATCACTTTTCTCTGTATTTTTCGTCCTTTCAACGCCTTTGAAACTTATAAATTTTCAATTTTTTGTAATTTTTTCTAGTTCCCCCCCTAGCCAGAAGTATATTCTTCAAAATAAAGAAAGTTTCAGTCAAATCCGATAATAATTTTTGGAGATACAGCGCCCACCGTTTTGAGAACACTGTTTCGAGAAAAACGCGTTTAAAGCGCCGAGTATAATAACTTATAACTTCGGGAATTTTACGAATTTCAACAAATCCTTTTAAACACGTTTTCCTAAAAGCTTGAACATTCGAAAAATGAAATAAAAAAAAATCGACATTTAGACCGGAACCTGCCCTTAAGCCACGCGATATGGATCGAGCCCCACTACTCGCCGCAGTATCAATCCCCGCGAGTTTAATATTCCAGGAGAAATGCGAAATTTCCGTGATTTAGATATTCCACGGCTGGATCCCCGATCGCAGGACTTGAATTCTGAGAGATGAGGCGGATTCGTTCGAACGCCGACTTCCCGAGCAGTCTGATGGAATAATTTCGAGCATTAGCGAGACGGGCGTCTATCTACGACGGCAGCCTTATCAGCGGGGCCCGCTTATCACCGACCTCACGTACCCAGGGACAGGTTTATGGCTCGGCTGCTGGAATCGCGGGCGAGTCTGTCTCCTTTACCTCGAACACCATCTTTTCTCCGTGTCGCGTACAGCTTCTACGCGGTTAACTATGATCGAACGCGGAGAGAAGAACCCTGCCCTCGTTGCTCGTCACGTCGCCCGCCACTAAACTCTCTAACTAGTTCCGCGAACGTAGGGGCCGTGCAAATACAAAGGGACCAGATTTTTCTCCGCCCTACGTCGCGGAGTCGGACGTGGCACACGAGTAGTCGTCGCGAAACTGCAATTCGGATTCGAGGCACGTGTCCGCGCAGACAGATAGCGTTGATTCGTCAACGGGGCGAATTTGTTTGCCGTCGACGCCGCGACGGATCCACAGTCAGGCTTTCGAACGCGAGACACGTTCGTTTATGCTTTTCAGGGGTTATTGCGCAGACGTTTTGCTGGAAGAAAGTGGGAAATCTAGTAGGTCGGGGGGAAATAGCTGTGATGAAACGATTGGCGAGCTGGGATGGAGCGATTGAGTGGAGTGTAAGGGTCTGAGCGTTTCGGGACGACGCACAGTGCGTTGATGCATGGACAAAAAGTGAAAAATCAAATATTTTGCAGGGTGATAATTATCATCTAATATTTACATTAAGATGTTCAGGAATCGAGTTCGGTTATGGTTGCTAGGATACCGTAGTTGTTTATGATGTTATTTACCATCTTAACTTGGAATCTCAGGACTTCAAGCGTCACTGGAAATTCATATGCGGTAGAGTTACTTTCTATTTTTTCATTTAGATCTTAAGAAAATTTATTATTCTTGGCTCATTTTATTCACAATGGATTCTAGTATTATGGGTATGTGTGTTTCAAAGTTATTGTTTAGGCTTATGCCCTTACTGATCATTAGAAAACTTCTTAGTCCCGAGAATGAAAATTTTATTTCAACCGACTTTTTAAAAAATACGTATCAAAACGTATCCGTGATTTTTTTATATATGGTTCCCCTAAGTGTATACTTTATGAAAATATCGCGTTTTCCTGCTACTACGTGCAATTATTTGAGAAATAAATTTTTTTAGGAAGACGTGTGCGCATCAGCAATTCTGATGTCTTTGAAAAGTGGTTTTCTTTAGACCAGAAAAAAAAATAGATGGAATTTATGACCACATTTTGGTTCTTTTGAATATAAAAGAGTGTCTTTTTTAGTCTAAATAAGCTTATATATGTAAAATATATTTCAATCAAAAAATTTTAACTTCAAATGCACGTGATAAAAATACTTTGATAAAAAAATGTTTCGAACAAAAGTTAGTCAGTATTCAGTTGACAACGTATTGCAAAAGTAAATATTGATAAAAAACTTTTTATTCAATAAAAAATCGAGATCACCTCAATTTTTTTTAAGGCAACTGTATACTTTTTTATACACCAATCGATGCATCTATATATTTTGGTTAAAAAAGTATTGGGGTATATAGGTCAAAAACTGATCAGTTCGGAAGTTATGATTTTTGTCCCAACTTCCCATTGATTCAACGCACTGTGCGACGCAAAAAGTACTTGTCGCGCGGGCGTTTTTGTAAATCACAGGATCATGGAATTTTGTCTTGTAGTATGAGGGGCATTTGATGTTTCGAGTTGGAATGAAGTAGCTTGGGTATTTATGGTTCACGAGGTTATCTTGGGCGTCTGCTTCCCGCGATGCTTTTCAAACCTCCGCTGAGAATGGTCTTCTGGATTTAATTAGAGTTCTCCTACTGTGTCAATTTCGTCGTATTTGTGGTAAGATGAAGGGAAAGAAGTTCAGTTTCCTTAGCATTCAATCTTTGCTTCCCTCACTGTTTCGATCATTAAACAATCTAAAATGCAAGAAATTCGCGAGGAATTCTAGAGGAAGACAGAGACAAGTTTCCTCATATATTTCGCTGTCCATCGGTGCCATTCATCTTCCGCCAGAGGATCTAACCAGTCTTACGCTAAACGCTGCGGTAAATTCACTGGCCATTGAACGAGGAAAAAACGTGGCAACAAATATGACGTTGCTGGATATTCCACGCTTATTTCAAAACCCAATCGATCGATGGAGTAGCTGATTGCCATGCATCCCATATCATATACAGTACCAATTCGTGCCAGCCTCGATGGTATGTACCCGGTAGCCATTATCTGTACCTGGAAGAATTCGCAGCAAACGCAAGAGTCGGTGTAGGAAAGCCACCAGAATTTTTCCACGTAGAATAAATAAACTAGAATTTCCTACTCGATCTAACAGAGACAATTTCATGATTTCACCACGTCGTTGCAACAGTAATTGCAAAAGTGGCGTGGAAAATGGTAGCAGAGGATCGAAGCTGATCAAATTGTTGCGTTTCGCAAGTGGCACGTGGTTGGGTGACAGTGAAAGTCGTCGGCCGATAAAACATGAATTATTTACTTGTACTTTTGGACTTCGTGACGTGGCCCGATTCGATCGAGACTCACGAGAATTCTTTATCGTAGATCTCTGAAGCACGAGGTGCTCGTAACGTTACAATTAGGCTTATTCGGTTAAACTCCGCGATATCTGAAGTAGCGTCGAACGATCTCGTTTTACCAACGCTGTTATGACGTACTGGATTTCTCTTGTCTATTAAGCAACTGGGCTACGCATTGCAGAAACAATTCCACTCGTACCTATCGTACCTAATCGCGAATGGATTAAGGATGCGCTTCGCTACTATCGAATGAACCTTCGCATTTGCTCCTATAGAACGTTGGCTTTTGGTAAAAAAAATAAGCCAGCTCTATCGACTGATATCTCAAATCTGATGCAATCGCTCAGATATGTCTGTCGCGATTGTGATGAATTCGACCATTTCGATCCATCAGGTTGAAAACGATTCTTAGAATACGTGGCACTTCAACTCTGCTTAGCATCCAAAACAAAGGGCGATTAGAAGCAAGCTTTGGAGATCAATGAAATTAGTCCCATGGATTTCGCGGTATCACTCGAATTCCCTTATCAGTTTCGAAGAATATTTACAGGGGGCTAAGAGGCTTTAAGCTTCGGTAGAGGAATATTCGAATCAGATAGGTGTCTACTGTAGTTGGAGCTCCATTCGTTGTGCTTTTCAACTCTGTTACTGTTTGTAAGGAAATCTATTCTTCTTCTGATAGGAGGAATTTTTTATGAAATTTCGAATCACAGATGGAGATCCTCAAGGTCTGAATATCGCTTATCGAATTAACGGATTATTTTCTGTTGAAGCTGCATCGACATCGAAATGGCGATTCTGTTTGGCCGAAAGCGACGTGTCATATATTCATTACAACACACGCCTTCGATTACAGAAGCCTGCGCACGTTTCCAGGTCCCAGGGCCTTTGCCATATTAGTCCAGAGCAGTTTTCGATTCGTTGTTCCGATTCACGCGGCGTGAACAACAGTCGGCATGCACACATCATAAATAATAAATCGTGGACACTGGGTGCCGCTGGCCACCACGTAGGCGAACAACACTCGGCATTCGTTTATCGTATCAATAATAAAACAATTTTAGATAAATAAATAAAAGCCTATGCGAGCTACCTTCCTCTAAACTTCATCACTAATTTGTCCATACAATTTTTACATCAATCACTCAAGAATAATTAGACTCACAAAATACGTTACTCACCCAACCTTAATTTTTTTTTAATTCAATTTAATTTTAATTTAATTTTAATTTTAATTTTAATTCAATTTTAATTTTTAATGAGATGACAACATTAATGAGACTTCCACCTTCACGAGTGTAGCAGAATCTCGTTAAAAGAAGATAAATCTCGCAGCTGCTAGAGTAGAAAAGTTAGTCCCAAAGTGTAATCTAGGGTGAAGCCTTTACAATTGAAGCAGCAATTCAAATATCAAAAATTTCCAAAGTGTCGCGTTTTTAGCCCCCAGATTCTACTAATGCACAACTTACAGGAACTTTTAGCTCGCTATAGAAGCATCATTTGCCATCTCTGTGCGAACTTCCAGCATTTTTTTCAGGTCCAACTCGACCAGTTCGCGAACTCCCATACCCAGCGTTAAATTCCTTACTCGTCTTCAGATTCCACTTCAACTCCATCGCGCGGCTATTGAGAATATGTAGTTCGAAGGCGCTACGCGACGGAGCCCAGCGTCTGATGCCGCAGCTCGGCGTCGAACTTCGAAACAAGCTCGATATAAATTACCCAGCTAACGAGGCGCTGGAAATATTAATATAACGACGTTTAAAATAGCGCGCAGACGTCGCTGCACGATAAATAACGCTCAATTCCGCTGGAAACGGTGCACGCTACGCGAACAAGAGCTGCAGCAGTCGCCGAGCGCAGAGTCGTGATCGGAATACACGGTGGGACGCTTTGTGACTGGCATAATTACTCGCCTCGTAGATAAACGAAGTTAATGGACGCTGGTGACAAGTGTGCTCGTTTCACAGCTCCTTTACCACCTCCCGTGCACGTCGACGATCTTCATAGAGGACAAATAGACGATCGATCTTGAGTTTGTTAAGGAAGATGGAGGAGAGGGTGCTATAGAGTAGCGAGGTGAGTGTTTAGTGACGACTGGGCTCTTCTCCTGCTCTCTTTTATATTAGAATAAAGCGTTCGATTTTGAATATTGCTCTCAGAATATTGAGAACTGTGAACTCTATATATGGGTACATACAGTGGTGGACGAAAGAAAATTTACAACTTTTAAAATCGCATAACTTTTATATAATTAATTCAAACGAGTTGAGTTTTTTTGAGAAGCTACAAGGATTAGTTTGCTAAGTGATGTGTTTCGTCGTTTTGAAAAAAATGCACTTGGTCGGAATACCAAACAAAGATAGTGAAGTTCGTTTTTCAAATTTTTTTTGTGAACCTGTAATGAAAATTAAAAACAAACCGTTTGTAGATTGAAGTAAGTTGTATACATGCCTAAAATTTCATAAAAATTGGTCAACGTTGCTCTGAGCTATAAACGCTTAAAGATCGCAGAAAAGATCGAAAATCGCGAAATTCGCGGAAATCAGCGATTATTAAAAAGTTTAAAAAACGCCCTTCACTATTTTTGTTTGCTATTCCGACCAAGAGCATTTTTTTCCAAAACAACGAAACACATCACTCAGCAAACTAATCCTTGTAGCTTCTCAAGAAAACTCAACTCGCTTGGATTAATTGCATAAAAGTTATACAATTTTAAAAGTTGTAAACTTTCTCTCGTCCTCCTTCACTGTATAGTAGCAAGATGAGTTTGCAAGTGATGGAACAAAGAAAATTGATTTACAGACGCACGATTACGGAGCCTAATTCCATTTCACCTCGACAAAATCAAATTACCGTTTCGATCGAATTTAAATACCCACATTGAAGCTCGGTAGAGATTATTCGCGCGATTGCTCTCCAACTGCAACCTTCGTTTCCCTTCGATGTAGACTTTACCATCCACTTTACCCAAAGGGACAGGCGTCTACCTTCAAATATCGTATCTACCACGGCGAATCGACGAGATGGAAATTCCATTGCGGATGACTAATGGTCGAGACACACGTATCAGTTCCGCGGATCGGTGTCAATGGTCCCCTTGCTTCAGTCTCAGTAACTGAATAACAAATGTGAACTCGCTCTCGGAAACAAGGAAACGATATTTTTCGCCGCTGAATCATCGCGGAACTGCAACGTGTGCGTAGAACTTAGCCCGCAGCAGTGAACTCTCGCATGAGGCGAGCGAAGCATTGATCTGTTCCCCTTGGATTGGCGCGCGAGAGGGTGAAGAAAGTCTCGCAGTGGAAACGACTGTTCTTTTCCTTTCGTCTCTCGTGAAACGTTAATGGTTCGAGACGTATTTCAACGGAGCACAGCGACACACACAGACGCCGGCCAACTGGTAATTAATTTCCTCGAGTTTCCAAGAGTCCCGTGGACCGCTCGAATAAAACTTGGACGCCGTCGATTGAATCGGGCAGGGCGCCTCGATAAAACGCAGTATAATTGCCGCTGCTTCAACCAGCGCCGCAAAACTTTCCAACTTGCTAACACCATCGCGGACGACCAAACTGGCCAGCGACCGGGAAATTCACGCGCCACCGAGCATAATTCATAACAATTTGCAACCGCACCGTCCGCGCTGCACATTCACGCGAGCTCTACTGCTGTCGCGACGAAATTTCTATTTTGTACGCGCTTGCACGTTCAGGTACGTAATCTTGGTAGAAAATAACGTGGGATGTATAGCTTTTTTGTTTTGATTTTTTTTTTAAGAGAGAGAAGCTCTTCGTATGTTTCATGGGGATCAGAAGTACAGTAAAGTGTTTCGAACTCTTTCGAACCGAAGACGCTTACTAGGAACACTATTCGGTTGATGATGGAATAGTGCAGATTTTTTTATATAGATCAAAAGTATAGGTATGTCTCCACGGACACAAAAATGTAAATTAAAGATGCTCCCAAAAGCTGGTCTGACCTTGAAAAATCAAGAAAGGTGGAACAGGGGAAAGAAGAAAAATGAGGGAAACAGAATGATAACACCGTCTGTTGAAATTTAATTATCCCTGTTATATGAAAATACTAAATGATTATATTAAATGAATGATAATAGATTAATGATAGTTAACAAATAGAACAAAATTAATGCTAATAAATATAATTAATGAGAATACTATTGAAATCACAATAGTGGGTATTTAACCATTACATTTATGATAATCTTGTCGACAAGAAGGGTTAAAAAACTGATTGGAGCAATAATAGATTCAAGATAAAGATTCTAGATAGCAAGAAGAAGCTGGCGTATTGTTTCAAATTTAAGAATTAGTAAACAAGTGACTATTCAAAGCGGCAAACCTTCTCGTAAAAAAATGTGTCCCAATAAATTAGCCTATTGTGATTTCAATATTATTATCGTTAATTTTATTTATTATCATTAATTTTTTTTCTATCTATCATTAATCTATTATCATTCATTTAATATAATCATTTAGTATTTTCATATAATAGAGATAATTAAATTCCAACCGACGGTGTTGTCATTCTCTTTCCCTCATATTTCTTCTTCCCCCTGTTCCACCTTATTTGATTTTTCAAAGTCAGACCAGCTTTTGGGAGCATCTTTAATTTACATTTTTGTGACCGTGGTGACATATACTTTCGATCTATATAAAAAAATCTGCGCGAGTCCATCATCAACCGAACAGTGTTCCTAGTTAGAGTGCATCGAGGAGAAAGAATGGAGAGCGCCGGAGACAATGTGGAAACCCTTTTCGCGGTGTTCAGTATAAATGAAAAGGATCGTAGCGCGGGATAACGAGAAAAGGGCCTTGCGAAAAAGTTAGTGCAGCCCGAATTCAGATCGCGACTCTGTTTTCTCGCGAATGTTCCAAAGAGGATGTTACTCCAAGCTTCCCGAGGAGTTACGCGTCGCGCACCTTTCTACGCGTCAGAGTGGTTTCTGCTGTTCCGTGTGGGAATATAAGTTTCGCATTTTGGAGGAGCGTAGTGTGACTCCGAGAAGTAGAAAAATAAGATGGTTCCTAGCTTGAAACGTCTCGAAAATATGAGCGAATAAAAATTCAAAGTTTAAAGGAGGAACATAAACTCTCGACAAAAATCATTCCCATGCTAAAACCCACCGGCAATCTTAAGCTCCCGGGATTAAAATCCGATTAAGCAGATGAAGAAACTGAATTGCGTGATTGAATAATCGAAGCCACCCAATCCACTGGAGAATCTGCCTCGCCGAAGGCTCTCGTGAATCGACGAGCTCTCCCCTGTCGGTCCTGCGAAACATCGACGATCTGATTTGTTAATTCGACGAGCTCGGAAGCTGCAGGGCGAAGCTGAACGCGAGGCTGACCAGGAGCGACTCGGTCGGCGGAGCACAGAGCACTTAATGCCGAAAACCGATTACCCCAGGGGATTAAGGTCAGCCGGTGAATACGGCCTCTCGAGAGAAAAAGCAAGCTGCGAGTCGTTCTGCAACAAGCGCGCTGCTTTGGTAAATTTAGACGTCGAGAGATAGTTGGGCAGTAGACACCGATGCTTCAAGATGGCAAGTTTTAACGAAAAGTTGCTCTCCATTTGTTTGTTGTTCCCGAGACCCGAGCGGAATTAGATGGTTCGTCAAAGATAGGTAGGGGAGAGGTGGGATGAAAGGGACACTTGTGTTTAGGACCAGAGTGTAAAAAAACTAAATAACCATTCGAGTTCTAATTGGTAACATTAGAAAGGTCAGTTATCTGGCTATAATAATACACGGGTCTATTAAGCTTCTCTCTATATTTACATGTCTTATTTTTCGTTTTCTAAAAAAGTGTGTTTTGCCCCTTTCATAAATTGGCTGTATTGAAAGGGACAGTGTAATAAAAACAGGTAATGTTAATATCATTTTTTTAATTATTACTTATGCAGGTACCGAAATCACAGTAGGTATTTTAATTCTTAATAGGAACTAAAAACTCAACACTTAAGCTTATGTAACTAAATGATCTTAATAGCTATAAATAATGAATTGTCTACTAGCATCCTAACCCGAATTTTAGGAGGCATATTTTCACTGAAACAAGTGAAGAATAGTAAGGTTACGAAGGTGACAGGTATGAAAATGACGTCCCCTTCATAAATTTTTGTTGTGTCCCTTTCATAAATAAGACACCAAAATTGGAAATCTAATTCCTACAATTACAATATGACACAAAAAGGATCAGACATTATACGATATCGTTCCTAAATAAATACCTGTTTAGATGCAGTAATAGAGAAATCAGTCGCTGGTAACAGCACTTCACAAGACAGTTCAAGGAAATACTAAAAGTTATACTTTGAACTTCAAAAAAATTCAATCGTGTATTTCTGTCGTCGTAAATACGATATCGGCTTGAAATTTGGCTTGATTACACATGAATGAATGTGGCTACAAAATAACAACACTTTTGGCCTGGGCAGATCCTTTATCTTTGAGATAATGACCATGTCCCCTTCAATACGTGTCCCTTTCATCCCACCTCTCCCCTATTTCGTTGCAGCAACTGGAATGTTGAAAGATTTCCTTGATCCTCCTACGCGGGCTTCGGGAGAAATTATTTCAGGAAAGGCTACTTTGCTAGAGACAGAAATTCTGATCGAAGGATTGAAACGTTAATAATCTCGATTCAACGTGGACGCCGGGGCTTCAATTGCGGCAAACGAGACGCATTAAAGCGACACCGCGAGCGCGCCGTTTCAGCTCGGCGATTTGCATCGCGGGATAATTGTGTTTTCATAATTGCGAACATAATTAAACCGCGCAACCTCATGAATATGAAGTATCTCGCGCATGGCGAAACACCTAAACCCCGATAAAAGTGAAGGCAGCTTGGACGCCACTAGTCGCCGGCACAAAGCAAAACAAGCCGGCGCGCTAACTTAATAAAGGAGTAATGATGTCTGCGAGAAAAACTCATCGGTACTCGATCTGCATAAATTATCCTAGCTAGTGAATGATTCCTATTGCTCTGAAACAAAGCTGAGCAATGACTTCGATCACCGACCCTAAGAAGCACACTTTCTCAAATTTGAAGTAATTTGAAACTCGATTCGCGGTTCAAAAATATTATTCAAAAACTGCGTCAGATTTTCCACGAAGCTTCTCGTCGTTTTAGTACCGAGATTCGCTACGAAAGCAGAAATCTCGACTTTTACAGCAGCTATGCTCGACGCTGCGCGATATGACCGCGGAACGATATTTTTAATTTTACTGCTGGCCGCTGGCGCGAGATCCTCGAATCGATGGGAACACTGGGTGCAATACCGAGATAGCTTATGTGTATCGATACTCGCGATATCGTTAGCAGGCATATTAATATTCAGCCGCGAGCGTGGTACACGCTCCGATCTGTATCCACGCGCGGTATTCCTTCGGCAACGAAAATACCCGGTTGCAGTGTAAACCAGCCGATTTGCATGGACGGTACGCGGCCGGCGTGAATACAAGAACAGTTTATCCAGAGGACCGTTTGTCCGTCGGTTTAAAACCTCGCTCGTTCCTCTTCTGCAACATTTATCGACGCTCAGGCAAAGCGTTCTCCAGGCTGTTTTTGATCGTTTTTCGGACGTTTCCGCGTTCGTCAAAAACGGTGAATTTTCTCTTCCCTTCTTTGTTTGCAACGGGATGGAAGAAAAGAGCGATAAACTCAGAGTAACTGCGAGGGAAACGTAAACGTAAAAGGAAATGCAAGAGCGAAATGGAAGCTTGAAATACGACTACCCTGGCCACGCTTGAAATTACGTTTCAGTTTAATGGATTCTGTAATCCTTTCCACGCGCAATTTAATCCTTTTATCGGTAATTAACTTGGATTCGTGTTGGCGTGAATCGGAGAGGGAGAAACTGTTCAGCAGAGAAGGGGAATCGTTGGAATGACCATCGCAAGGGTTCAACCTGTGTGTCGCCATTTTGTATTGAGATATTTAGGTTTATTACTTCATCAATTTGCTACGAGTTTCAACCTATATTTGCAGTTTTACACTCGCATCTTCGACGACCGCGGTTTAAGTAGATGAAGAGCGTGCGTGGTACGCCATACAGTGTGATGAAGCTACTTTCTTCGAGTTTCTTGTAACCATGCTCTTGCTAGGTCTCTCTAGCTCTCTAACTTTTCTGAGAACGCTTGAAACTCAAGTCGTTTACCTGTAAACTACCGTCGAACTGATTTGCGTTAACAAATTCCACCCCTGTCATCTTTTAAATCTGCGGCAAGCGTTTATTTATTAAGGGGTCATGCTCAGTCAGGAGGCCGAAAAAAGGGTGATCTTTGGGAATTTTTTACTCGAAAGCTATACCACATTTCTCAAAAATTCTTTTTCCCTTTTAAAGATAGCATCTAGTACTGTATATCGTAATTTTTTTATTTAAAAATATTTATTAGTAACAAAGTTATTGTCCATCTCTCAAAGGTCCTCTAAAAAAAGGCTTCTGTGGTGACCACTGCTGTTCGAAAGTCGATCATCTAAATTAAAAAATTCAAAAGAATTTACTTATTATATTATATTATCTTGTCTTTGAACGAAGGATTTTTCGAAATATTGATTTGGGAAAAAATGGCGGATGTTTAACGTAAAAGTTTCAATTTTCATCATAAATCGTGCCTAATTTTCGTCAATTAAAAGAAAACTAAGCATTGGAAAAAAAAATCCTTCGTTCAAAGACTAGTTTATTGTTCCTATAGTAAGCTTGTAAAATTTGAAGTAAATCGGTTGAATGGTTTTTGAAATATCTTGGTCACCGATTTTGAAAATGCTGTTTCGAGAAAAACGCGTTTGAAGTTTCAAGTCAAGTTTATACCCGGGCGGCGCGCTCAAGGGAGGGTTCACTTCGAACGCCTATATCTCGGCCAATTTTATTCGGATTACCTTAAAATTTTTACAGAATATTTCTAAGATGTTGTACTTAAAGAAAATACAAAAATTGAAAAATTGATTTTTTGAAAGTTGTGACTGAGCATGACCCCTTAAATCATCTGCTTATATAACTTATACCGGTGCTACTCTTACTTCTCACTTCATTTACTTCTACCACCTATGCAACTTCACTTCACTTAGGACCTGGTCTCAGTCTTAGTCTTATTGTAGTTTTATTATTAAGCTTATTAAGTTTATAAACTCTATTAAGTTTAGCTTTTACTTTCAGTTCTAGTTCTAAGATTTAGTTTTGTCTTTAGTTTTAGTTTAGTTTGTATTCAAATGACATTCTGGGTCTTTTACACTATTACGAGGTTAGGCCTAATAACAGCTTTAGCTGAGCCCCGCCTTTTCACTATCCTACGTACTAAATTGGTGGAATAAAAAATAAATAAATAAATAAACAGCTGCAAGCGGGGACTTTGATAAGATTTACCAAAAGGAAACACGAGCTCTGCAACGATTCCTAATTATCAACATTCAACGAAGCAAAATATGTAACAGACGTGCGCTACTATCGTCGATACTACCATTTTCATCCCCCTATCAGCGACCAGGGGTTAAATTTCTCAACCCTTAAGGTTACAGCCTGGCTCGCGGCGAATTAGCTCGTTGATTTTAGCAGCAGCCGCAGGGACGAAGGTAACGTTTGTTTAACAGCAGACTGGGTAAATATCAACTTTGGAAAATTAGCCTTCTGGATGAGATGAAACAGGGAACCGTGTGCCGATGGTTCCCTCGGCCGCTGTTTCCATTGGACGAGCTCATTCCACGCGATAACAGACTGGGTAAGCGAATTTCCGTTGAAAGTATCGACTGGTGCATACTTACATGACTGCAAGTGCCTTGGGGATGCGAAGAACACGAAACAAAGAAAGTTTACTCACCTGCAACAGAGGAGAAGAGAATGTTTAGTTAATCGTGTTAAAAAGCGAAGTGAACTCAGGGGCAAGTTAGATGAATTGAGTTTCTACTGGAAATCGATTAAAGGGAGAATACACTATATATTCGGTCTTTACGATGGTAGAATGGACAGAGGTGGGCATTATTCGGCTAAATTTTTATTCGAATACGTATTCGAATACATTTGTGCGAATAAGTTTTTATTCGAATAATCTTCGAATAAAAAATTCGAATAAAATGAAATTATTCGACAATAACGAATAAGTTTTTATTTGACTGAAAATTTATTCGAATAATTTCTTATTCGAATAAAAATTTAGTCGACTCAACGAACGAATAAAGTGATCACGTGGTTTCAGCGATGTATCGTGACACCACTGACTGACTGTCAGTCCTAATGTTTTAGGTTAAGTAACTCTTGTCATAGCTCGCACTTTACAGAAAGATGTATGACCGCGGTATTACATAGAGTGGCGTTTTGATTTATTTTAAATAAAATTTGCTCACGTCAATTCATTTAAACTAATGAAAAAATCAATCTCTTCAAATTATAAGCGTTCATTGAATGTTTTTAAATACATACAAATACGCACACTTCCAGACTCACACGTCCAAACATATGTTGAACACAGTACAGACTTCCATCGATAGATATCCGACAGGGTATCACATTTATTCGTCGTTCATTCAGGTCGAATAACGAATAAATTCTTATTCGAACGAATCTGGCTAGAATAACGATACAGATTTATTCGCGAATAACGAATAATTTTTCGACGAATAAAATCGTCATTTGTTATTCGCGAATAAATCTTGGGGATTTATACAAATCCGTATCCGAATGAAAATTTAGCCGAATAATGCCCAACTCTGAAAATGGATAATATTCCACTGTTTTACGACAGGAATCGTGGCACACCCGTTTATGCGCGCATCGAAGTCGCCGGCTGCTTCGTTTTTGGTTCAACCAGCTTCGTTGGAAGAAGCTAAGAAGCTGTGGGCTGCGAGGGATTTGCAGGGAATGAAGTCGTAGACGGGTTTTAGCGCGTTGAAGTGTTGAAGGGGTCCTGGAGAAATTAACGCGTCGACGACCGGAAGGGAAGACCTTCATCCTTCACACCCCATGGCGCTCCGCGACTGTGCAGCATCCTCTCGTGCGAGATTTGCATGAATATTAAACGTGGACTTTTAAGGGAGTTTAAAGGGTCTTTTATCCTCGAGCTTTACATATTCCGTCGTCACGCGTATTAAAGAGTTTATAAGACTGTACTAAGCTGGCGAATGTATATATTTAAAGAACGCGAAGGAATTATTAAGATTGATTGCACACTGAATTCTTCACGGTGGAGTTACGCCTTTTTCGTGCGACGTGACTACGGCAGCGTGGTAGGGTAAGGTATTTAAATATAGATGTAATAAGGGGATCGGAGGTTGGAATTTGGCGGGATAAAAAGTGGTCTGATGTAAGAGACATGGAGGATCGACAAGAAAGCGATTGTTAGGGGTGGGCAAAAAATAGTGACTAGATTGAACCCCCGTTATTTGTGGGGCGTCGGCGTGCACCATTCGTTAATTGCTGACAATGGATGCCTGATACATTCCTGAACGGTCCCGGGGCCTCGATGGCCATGGGCAAAACACCATTGGTCGGCCAACGTGGAGGCCTTTCTCGCATGCATGATTAGTCGACGCCCGTAAAACCCGATGGAACCTGTTTGAAACCCTGCAGACACGCACGGCGAAGTCATTCATTCAGGTGTGCCTGACTATAAATAGAACTCCCGGAAGCCAATCAGAAAAGTCGATCGTCGATCGGCTACGTCGAGAACCCTCTGCAAGGCTGCTGCAACGGCGTGGGGAACGGAAGTGAAAATTAAGAGATGAAAGGCGCGAAGGTACTTGTACGTCAAGGACTTGGATTCTTTTCAATTTTATTTTGTTGTAGTACTTTAGTAGGTACTTCAGGGTTTGAACGCTTCGGTGGTTGAGCAGGTAATACCTTGCTAACTTGATATTCTAGACGTGCCAATACTTTAATGCCTCAGTATGTAATTCGATATTTCAAGTATCGGAATACATCGGTGCCCTAATCTCGGAGTATCCCAAATACCTCGATACCCCACGTACCACAGCATTCCAAACGGACGAGTACCCCAATGAATTTGAATATTCCAATATTCTACTTAGGGGAGAGTTGCCGATATCGTACTTGCCACCTCATCAATTTCTCAGTAATTAATTAATATAAACGACATCTGATAATAAAAGTATCAAGTAAATGCGAAATAAGAAATAGAAACGAAACCTTGTGAGCTTACACCCTATTTTCTGTGACAAAAAGATTAATAACAAATTAATTTGTTCTGAACAAAAGGTAAAGCATATAATAGTTGGTGCCTAAAAGATCAAGCTACAATATCCCATAGTCATTTGCGTTTAAATTAGTACCAAATATTATATATAACGTAAAATGTCTTAAGTGGTACGATATAGGCAACCCTCCCCTAGATACTCCAGTATTTCAATGCTCCAATATCTTAAATTCCTCGATAATTCCTCCCCCAAATACCCGAGTAGCCCAAATATTCTAGTATTTCGCTGTTCCACTATCTCAAGTACCTCAACACCCCAAATAGCGAAGCACCCCAGATACTCGAATACCCTAATGCTCCAAATACTCCAGTATCTCAAAGCTCCAATGCACCAAATACCTCATCGCTTCAAACACTCCAAATATATACTCCAATACTTCAATATCCTAATCTCCTAATATCCCCAACACCCCAATCCTCCAAATAACCCCGACTCGAAGTTTCCCAAAATCCATCAACCCCTCGACTATTCATCCCACCTTCAAACAGTCGACGATCGAGTCTAAATAAGAGTCAGTGCAGCCCTGACTCATCTCGCGAACGAACACAGACGCTCGCCTAAGTCATAAAATTTCGCGAACGCACACTCGCAAACACAGCCACGAAGGGCACAGGCTTGGAGAACAAGCGCGCAAGAATAATGATGATTGCCGTTTCGCTCAAAATTAGAATTCGCGGGGGAGACTCCGCAAGACTATCGGGAAGTCTCGTTAAACGGCGCAGACTGTTGGGCAACGATTGGTATGGTGATCGTCAGCGGCGACATCCAGCTCGTAAACGAGGCCTCTGCTTATTGTGCTTGGCCGTTTCGGGCAAATAGCGGCGATGTGAACCTACATCTACCGGGAATCGATAAGTGGAACGGCAGATTCCGCTAGATCGAGAACGTTCCAGGGCTATTTAAAAGATTTCGAAGAAAGAAAACCAACGAGCCCTGCGAATCCTATCCTCGGACGATTAAACACGCGACAACTCCTCGTGCAAACGCAACCTCGTCCCAAGCGATTAATCGCAGCGCGTCAGATCCGCGAAAAGGATTCGGGATCGACGGAGCACCGACGTCAGAGCGTCTGGACGCTCACGGAGCTCGTAAAACCACGGCTAAATGGGCGAAAGAAATGGAACGATCGCGACGATGGGATCTTCGGCTAACGCGGCCGGATAAAGCTGCAGTAAAGTCTGAAATAAATTTCTACAAGACTCGATGCTCCCCTTCGCGTCCTCGTCTGCCAGCAGACGTAGCTGTGGCTGTTGTGACTGTAAGACGGATGGTGTTTTCATTGAATAAAATCGAGAGCCTTGTTGATGTACGAGGTGGGACGTACAGTGGAAAGGTGTCCCAGGGAAAGATGACAGCTCGCCTGGCGAAGGATGAACCTGCTAGGCAGCCAGCAGGGGATGCTGGAGGGGGGTGGAATGGCAAAAAGTGGATAAACCGAGGCGTAGGACACGAGGAGTGCGTTGAACCGGTCGAACCGCTCAAGAGCAACCACATTCCTGAGGATTTCTACGTCACTGCGCGGTCTGACAACCCTTTTCGGTACGTAGGCTTCAGCACAGAGCTAGAATCATTCTCCATAAAGGATTATGTGCCTAAAAGGAACCTGTAAACGCGGTGTGTCACGATTTTCGAGTAGATATTGCTGGAGCAGGATGAGAGAACATGTAGTGTATGAAGAATTTCTTCCAAAGAAGTGAAAGTCTTCGAGAAGCAGATGCAAAGAAATCTGCTGGGGGTAAGTTGGGGTGATTTGTGCATAATTTAGGCATGGGAGGTGAAGATTAAGGTTATATTTCATCCAGATGTAGTCTGTAGCCAATAATCCCCTGCTCCCATACATCTTCCGCTCGATATCGAACGGTTGAACGTCGTGATGGGAGAAGAAACAATCTCCTCTGAAAGCAGGCGAGCTAACTACCAGGGTGTCATGGGATCGAAGGCTTTGCCCTGCTAAAATGACTTGTTCAAACGCGTCGGTTCGGTTACAGAGGACCCCTTTATCAATCGAGACGGCTGCAGAACGTTCGCAGCATGTCGTTCCTTTGTCACAAGCGTTGCATTAATTACCTTACCTAGTAACATCCCTCCACTGTGGCGAAGCTCAACGAGCCATCGACAGTCTGCCCTTTAGCACGCATAGAAGATTAAACACCGCGATGGAAATCACGAAACGCGAATTCCCAGCGGAAGAAAGCAGAAAATAGCGCGGTACCTCTAGAATGAAATAAACTAAGAAGCCTCGTGGCTCGCTGCGTGGAACAACACCTAGAATTTTCTTTGAAAACAACGCGTAGCGTGGATTTCATCACAGAAGGCCCTAATATCGGCCGTGGGGATTGGAACTGACTTTTGCAAGGAAAAAACATGTAGGCGGAGGAAAATATTTTCTCAAAGACTCTGGTTGGTCCAAGGAACTCGCGGATGAACATGACTCGCGCTTGGTTAATAATATTGTAATATTCCGTTTCGTTAGCAGGCTCTGTGTGTCAGGAGAGTTGATTGGGTACTTTCCACAGCTTTTAATTTAAAGTATCGAATAAAGTGAAATTTGTTAGAGTTCTTCGATAAATTTGGAACGTTTCTCGTCATTGTGCCACACAGAGTAGGTGACCTAGTAGGGGAGGGTTGCCTATATCGTACCACTTAAGACATTTTATGTTATATTTCATATTTCGTACTAATTTGATCGCAAATGACTATTGGATATTGTAGCTTGAACTTTTGGGCACCTACTAGTATATGCTTCACCTTTTGTTCAGAACAAATTAATTTGTTATTAATCTATTTGTCTCATACTGTAAAAGGTACGATTTAGGCAACCGGTCTCCTAAATCGTACCCCTCGGTTTCCAAAATCGTACCTCCACCAAAAATAGTATCAATAACAAAGAGAGAAGAAAATATTCAACATAAAGTAATGACTATTATATACCGTAAACTGGGGGAACGTTGGCATGTTTTTGGAACATTTTGCTATATAATATAAAAATTAACATTTTTAGATTTGCTTTAAGTATCCTATCATAACATTGCATCTTTTGTGAATGCACTACAAGTGTCAAAATGCATGGTAAAAAGTTACATCAATCATATCTGCTTTTTTTAAAATGTTTATAGCACGCACAAAATAAGGTGTAGGGTAAATCCGGGAGACGCGGTCGGGTCGGAGAGTTGGTCGATTCGCTATATTTCAGACTCTGTACGTAAAAATGCGTTAAAGTGCAGACCAATTCCTTCTCTAGAAGCCAAACAGTTGAATGAATAGCGTCATTTCGCTTCTTTCTGTGTTTTTCTGGATTTATAGGCTTTAAAATGTAAATTGGGGTTACATTTAACCTCTTTTGTCAAACAGCGGTTGTACAGAATCGTATTTAAAATATACTTCTAAGTTTATTTTCGTTTAATATTTGTGATAATAAGATAGTAGAGACATTGAGGAACAATGCAGCTAAAGTATTTGGCCATATTGACTCTTCTTTACAAAGCTAACGAGAAGACCATCTCTCGCTGTAAAAAGGAGAGATGGTCGAGTTCTGATTTTTTTCATTATTTTTGTTTATTTGTTTATTTATTATTATTATTTTATTATTATTTTCGTTTATTTAGTTTATTTATTCACTTTTGTATTCATTTGCCGTGCTAATCGATATTAGGTAGTTCACATTTTGATTGATGTGTTCTTTACTTGTTTAGCGTAAACAAATTAAATATCAATAAATCTGTAGTTGTATTTTCTCATAAATAATTTTGGTTTATCCTTTGTTAATTTTCCATGGATAATTATGTCAGTGGTCTCTGCCAACGACGAAAACCGTTTCTCCCGGCACCTTGGGAGAGGTGGTCACATGTCATAACTTCAGTTTTCAACCCGATTTACAGTAAATATTGTCTTAAAGCAAATATCGACCAGTTTTTCTGAATCAGCATAAAATTCAGAACATATAGGTTTGTTCTCATAAAATAAGTAATGTCTATATTAGTTTTAATAGCCATTTTATATTAGCTCGACCGCGTCACCCGGGTTTACCCTAAGCTCAAAAGGTTTTGTTTCTACTTCTTATTTCGCATTTACTTGATATTTTTATTATCAGATATCGTTTATAATACATACATTAATTACTGAGAAATTGATGAGGTACGATTTAGGTGACCAATACGATATTGTCAACTCTCCCCTACTTATGAACGGCAGCGTATGCAGAGCGAGTGACAGTTTAAGGGAACGAATCGACCATGGGAAGGACAGAGTGAATCGCGAAATCCAGTGGAACAAGATCACTAGGGGGGATTCGAGTGGCTGTTGACACTTCCTCGTTCCAGATAGCGAGGGTCGCCGACAGGAAGCCAGCCTTTATGAATTTTAATTCTCGCCCAGCTAAATCCTTGCAGAGAAGTTTGCACGCGGCTCGACCCAGTAAACTGGCTCCCCGACACCTTTATGCCTTATTTATGCCGCGTTTTACCTTCGTCCAGGCACACGCTCCTGTTTCCTCCTCCCCCTGCCACGCCGTGCATTTCCCGACCGTTCTCTCTAGCGGCCAGGAAATAAAAGCTCCTGGCTGCACTTACCACGCGAGAATTACAGCAGTCCAGTTAGATGTGGATTAGTCATGCCACGTCGCGATTCAAGAGGCACTGGAATGTTTGTATATCTTCTTCGTGCCTTCCCTCTGCTACGTTGCACTTTCATTGCGCAGCATTTCGTGCAACGTTAAATTCCTCGGGAAACTAAATTCTCGACCTTTGGTTCAGTGGATGGAAAGTGGCTCTGATATTTCAATTCTAAACCCATCGTTTTCTCAACAGGGCGGCTCTATTACAGGGAACACGCTTTCAACCGACTTCTCCCGAGGGGTTAAGAACGAAACCGACTAGACAGAAACCAGCAGAGAAAAACAGTAGGAAACAATCGCTCGTAAAACGCTGCGTTTCTTCACGCGACATCGAAGCAGATCAAGAGCCACGATTACGTCGCAGCAAAAGCACATCCACCACTTTCTTGCGTTCCACGTGGTGGAGAACGAGAAGTCGGAGCCAGTCTTCGCACGGGAGATTGAGAAGGAGTCGTTTAGCGAGCCGGGTGTTAAAAATTCGCGGTTAACGGACGCTCAATCACCTGCGGAGTGTGTCAGGAATACCAAGCGACTCCTGCTGGAGATATTCGAGAGGAACAACCGAGGCTTTGACAGATGGATAGACATTCATCGCGGCGACTGTCGTGTACTGTTAATTCAGTGACGTAGAGCTTGAAATGCTAATTCTCACGGTTGTTGTTCGACTTCCTGTGAATTTTAACGGCGCGGAAAACGAAGCTGCGATACCACGGGAGTGGTGGAACATTTGGGGAGTTTGGAAGATATTTCTTCCGAGAAAAAAAAGAAGATAGGTAAGGTGAGTGTCCCCATTTCTGTGAATGTCCCCATTGCTGCTCATTTCGTATTTTTTTTATTATTATAAGCGTTACGTTTGTACTACAGTTGCAACAAAATAATTCCAAATTATTTGAACATTTACGCGAGTGTTGCACGAGGTTGGCGCTAATCAAAGTGCAGTGTAAGCAACGAAAAACTTTTAAAACGAGAGACCCATGATTTTTTGATCGTGTTCTACCTGGATGTGCTAAGGAACAGAGTCGCTATTGGTAGTCGGTAATTGAGCAGAAAATAGTTTTTGCAGTAAAAGTTCTTATCTAATAACAAAAACAGATATCGTATTGTGCTCTGGATTTAGATTTTTTACTATTTTTAATTTTTTTAAGTAAAAACAGATGAGCAGGTTTAGGGTCAAGTGAATCACCGTCATGTCCGCATTTCTACTCACCAAAATTTTAGTAATACTATCTTTCAATTGAATGTATGCTGTAACCTCTATTTCTATTTGGCAGGCATTTTATCTTTTGTTTATCATTATTTTATGCTTTACTGTTGTGTTATACAGTCTCTCCATAGCAGATGTAACTTATTTAAGAAAAGCCAACAAGTAACGAATAAATAAACGCTGTAAAGTCATACCCAACAAGAATTATGTAAATAACCTATAATATATACCATAAATTATGTATTATAGTTTATTTATTCGTTATTTTAAGTAAAATACCTCAAGGTGACAGTAATTGGTTAGGTATCAGTAATTGGGTCTTTTACCTTATTATGCGAGGAGAAATTGGTAAGAATGGTAAATAGAAATACAAATACGTAACTACATCGCTATATTTAGTGAGCAGAAATACGGACATTTAGAGCATTGTATTTCATTACAAATTTCTAATAGTTAAACACCTTGAAATATCTTTCTTAAATAGTTTTCGACTTGGTTGATTTATTATTAAAGAATTAATCAATTACTTTGCAACATTTGACCCCAAACAAATTTTTTACACCTTTTTGATGACGAGTAACTTCTTAAATGAGCAGAAATTGGGACATTTACCTTATATTATCTTTCCTTAATGACTACAAAGCGCCATTCCAACGAATTGAACAAGAATACAGAACCGGCGTGACTTGTGTGAAATGTGTGAAGTACTCCACACTTGAGATTTTCCTGTGTGTGGAATTCCATATTCCAGAATTTGCAAGGCACTTCACCCTTTTTTATTTTTTGTTTGCGTACCACTGTTTTTTAGACCCTTGAAATTTGATCGTTTAATTTGTACTCCTCCCTCTCCCCCACAATACAAGGATACGAATATCGAGTCATGTCATAACGTCAGCTAAAAGCACGACAATTTTTTACACGATACCTTAACGACCAGCCGAGAAGCGAATTTGCTCGAAAAAGGGGAAAATATCGACGACAAGCGCGTCATCATCGGATGTGACCAGACGCGTTGGTGTTCTTGGCGAAGTTGACAGACGTCTGTCGATTACGTTCGCCTATAACTCCACTTTGCATAAGTATGCGCGTGGAATGTCGCTCGTGGAAACGAGCACCGCGTAAGTGCTGAAAAATTGCGGGTTCCGGTGATCCGAGCTTATTTGAAGAGGCACGGAAAGTGGATTGGCGAGCCGCATCGCTGAACCGATGAAATATACGCGAAGTATAAAGATCACCAAAGCCATTTCTCTTTTATAAAGAAATATAGAAATATCGCGCTTGCATCTTGAGAATAAAAGGCTGCGATTAATCGCAAACGATTATTTCTCTAAGCAATGTCCTCTCTTCATATTCAATTAGCGTGTGCATCGAATTCTAGGAATATCGAGGGGCGAACGCTAGATTATTTACTCGACAACCTCGACGGCTAATAATAATTCCAAGCGAGTTTACAATTCTCGAATAAATACATGGACGCCGAGGCGCGCGATAAATCACCATCGAAATTAACGCCCGCGATTACGTTGTCACTTACAGCGCCTCGCAGCTGAAAAGCCCGGTAGCCCAAGCCGAGCGGGTACCGCGAACGTCGTCGAGCCTTGGGTAAACATTTCTGGCGGTGGATCGCGTGATTTACGCCGGCCGATGAGGAGATTAATCTTCGACGAAGCAAAAGAAACACTCGTCGAATTGGAGCAAAGGCAACAGAGAAACCGCTCTCAACGGGCCAATAAATTACTGTCCCGCTTGTTCGAGGCCCCAAGAAGAAGGAAAAAAAACGAAAAAGAGACCGAGCCGAGGGGAGGGGGGACAGCGAAACAGGGTCAGTGTGTCAAATTTCGTGGTTTTCATGGAACGTGGAGGAGCTACATTTGCCTCTTTCAACGTTCAATGTAAAAGGTCTTCCATCAATTTTCCATTCACGTTCGCCATGAGGCTGTTAAGGTCCACATTCGACGAATATTAGAATGTATGGAGGATAAAGATATTGTGTAATATCGAAGAAATAGGGATAAGTATATATTTGAGCATGAAAACCAAAAATGGGTAACCTACTGTAGATTCTTTCACAGAATCCTGTTTCATTTGCTCTAAGACACTTGTGAACAGGGTCTCGTCAAGTTGTTAGCCTGTTAGTCAGCTTGGATGAACACCACAACTCAACCCACGACCCAGAAGCACGCGTCTAATGATCAAAGGGGAATAGAGAGTCTTAGCTGACAAGATAAGGGTACCAATACCCAGGGCTGATACACTTATCTCGTGTAAGGTTAATATCGTTATTCCCCCAAACTTGCCAACGTCACACATCCCGTCACACCCAGAACAGGGCACTCGTCTGCCAATTAATCTCGACACGCTACAGTGAGTTACAACGCAACTGCCTTGAGTTCGTTAAGACCCACCATTGCCAGGAACCTTCGTCAGCTACCCTAGTAGAAATACAACTGGGGAAAAAGTGGGGCACTAGTTAGTTTTTCCCTTGGTGCAACTAGCGCCCTACTAGTCATGTAATGCTTTTCCCTCCCAGGCGATAGTGTGGAAAAACTAGTATTTTGTCACGTACGAATATCTTGATATATGAAGTAACGTATTTAGAACTTACCGTGATATTTAGCATTTAACACATCCTTTCTTTTTCTACACCTACGCACTCGTTTAGCATTTAATTTTTTTTCGGCTCATTAGATTCCATGTTTGACAGCTTGAGTCAGGTTATAACTAGCCAGGAATTAAAAGGGAAAAACTGGATGTGAACTAGTTAGCCAGAGTCGAGTTACAACTGTTCCAGTTTTACAGACTGGGTTTTAGGCGGAATTTGGTTAGTTTTTCCCTATCCAAGCCTGGCTATTACCTCACCAGAAATAGGGAAAAACGAGACAAATTTCTACTAGGGTATTTCCAAAATAATTCAGTGGCAACAAGTTTCAGGTACCTTCTGCCTTTCGACATTCTGTGGCCCACGAGTAATGGTTCAAGTGACAAAGTGGTTAATAGGTCTGGTTTAAGAGTGTTACGATCTTCTTCCCTGAGAGTTATTAACGTTAGGTAGTTCCGCCGAGTTTCAGCTGGTTTGGGTAGCTTCTGCTCCATTTCGACATCCTGCCGAATAACCAGGGCTGTAGCGAAAATTTCTGACCTTGGCACGTTTCACGCGCACGCACGTACGTACGCACGCACGCACGCTTGAAACTCGCTTTCGCTCGTGTGCCCACGCGACTCGCTACCGTGGACACGTCAAACAGCTGCGTGTCTGGTGATGGAAACGGCGGGCCTCTCGAGGGGACATCAATGGACGCGATTGTTGTCCCATGAATCGCGGTCGAGTCGATTCCCGGGCAAGTAAACGGTGACAAGTTGCGTGTTGGCGGGAAGCTTTCAATGTTAATGGAGGTTCGAGTGTTTGCGCGATCTTGGGGGCTGGGTTCGAGGAGTGGAGGTTTTACTGGGCTTGGAAGGGAGGATAGGGTCCTAGGTTTGATAGAACTCAAAGGTTCAGAATGTCGGCAGAGTTCAAAGCTGTAGGATCTGATAGAGCTCGAAGTCATGGTATTTGGTAGAATCCAAAGTTATAGGGTTTGATAGAGTTTATAATTATAGGATTTGGTAAAGCTCACGGTCCCACAATCTGGCAGCGCTGAAGATTCCAGTCCCCTGCGCCACACTTCAAAGCAACGATAGAACTTCTCGCACTCATTTTCGAATTAAAACTTCTTCCTGTAACTTACCCCCAAACGAAGACTCGCGGAGGAGTAATGACTTCAACTGGCAGACTCCCAATTAAGAGAACACGAGAAGCACCCCGATTCTCTCCAAGAAAACACAACTCGAAGGCGGAGATTCCAAGTCAGCTGAACTACAACGACGATTCACAATTTTCACCGTAATTACTAAGTACACTTCCACGACAGGTTCACCCGCAGTAGCGATTCATGATTGTCGAATAATAAACACGACTAATACAGCGCGTGAATCAAACCCAGGAATTCTAACTGCGTTACGCGTTCAGGCAAAAGTCAAACAAACCTACCAAGAGACTGTCCAGATGATTAACCGCTTTTTAACCCTGTCGTTCGCTACGTTCCCACGTTTACTTTACGTCCATCCGCATCGCAGACCACCGAACGCGCCACTTATCCTTCCCCTTAGCATCAGCCACACGATAAATCGCGTATTGCCAGCAAATCCAAGTTTATTTATCCCCGCTGCAATTCCGTCGCCCCAACTCTGTCGAAGAAAGCACAGAGTTTCATTTGACTTTCATCTGCACTCGATTCGAACGAGCCACCATTTCTTCCAGGCAGAGTTGGGCATTATTCGGCTAAAATTTCATTCGGATACGGATTCGTATAAATCCTCAAGATTTATTCGCGAATAACAAATGACGATTTTATTCGCCGAAAAATTATTCATTATTCGCGAATACATCTGTACCGTTATTCTAGTCAGATTCGTTCGAATAAGAATTTATTCGTTATTCGACCTGAATGAACGACGAATAAATGTGATACCATGTCGGGTATCTATCGATGGAAGTCTGTACTGTGTCCAACATACGTTTGGACGTGTATATCTGGAAGTGTGCGTATTTGTATGTATTTAAAAACGTTCAATGAACGCTTATAATTTGAAGAGATTGATTTTTTCATTAGTTTAAATGGATTGAAGTGAGCAAATTTTATTTGAGATAAATCAAAACGCCACTCTATGTAGTACCGCGGTCATACATCTTCCCGCAAAGTGCGAACTATGACAAGAGTTACTTAACCTAAAACATTAGGACTGACAGTCAGTCAGTGGTGTCACGATACATCGCTGAAATCACGTGATCATTTTATTCGTCCGTTGAGTCGACTAAATTTTTATTCGACAAAGAAATTATTCGAATAAATTTTCAGTCAAATAAAAAATTATTCGTTATTGTCGAATAATTTCATTTTATTCGAATTTTTTATTCAAAGATTATTGGAATAAAAATTTATTCGCACAAATTTATTCGAATACTTATTCGAATGAAAATTTAACCGAATAATGCCCAACTCTGCTTCCAGGCAATAATGAACGAAAATAATCTATTACCACAATGATCAATCCTTCACTGTTTATACCACTCTATATAGTATCTTAAAACATCTCCACGGAACCATTCGAAACCATTCCATGCATCATAAAAACGCGTATAAGATTCAGTGTTCCAGAAAGAAGAACGTCGGCGACATCAGCCGGAAGAAGTTTAATAAACAAGAACGAAGCACGTTGGTTCCCCAGAGAACTCAGATTCTCCCCTCCGACCCGAGGAAATCCTGCTAGCCATTTTTCTCAATTAATATCAACAGATGGAAGGGGTGGAGCTAAATGAAATATCGTCATTGCACGAGCACCGCGGCGAGAACGTGCGCGCCAGGTGGAAGTTGGAGGCCACGATGTTTCGAAAGTTAATAACAACAAAGAAGGGCGAAGAATGGAGCAAGTACGCCCGGTCTTCTGGATCCTTGAGCCGAATCCTGAAATCCCATTGGCCAGGCCCCCGTGGGCACGCGATTAAAACTGGCCTTGGTACCTCGATCATTCGTCTTCGTCGCGAAACTAGCTCAAAATGCCACGGAGAAGAGAAAAGGAAGGAAAACGCCTCAGCTCGATGACACGCGGGTATCGGAGACCTGCTGGGTCAAAAAGTGTGATGTCGAGGAACATCCTTCGAGGTGGACTTCAAGGACCACCTGTTCCGAAACACTGTTTATTAAATTACACTTTGGAAGGGTCAGGTGCAGGTTCAAGGCAGTCTTGTCATTTATTTTGCGGATAAAATTCACTCGGTAAAGTTCTGCCCTCCTTAGTTAAACTGTCCTATCTAACATTTTTTCATTTTTTGAGATATGTTGAAATATTTGAAGTTCCACACGTTTTTTACCTTTTAAGTAAAGTTAGAAACTTCTACGTGCTTCGTAAAGATTTATAAACAGTCTAATGTATTTAACCTAAGTTCTTTCAAAATGGTTAAAATATCTTATCTGAAACAATTAATTAATTGGTACGTTAATAATACATTCCCTACCGGTAGACCTATTACAAAAAATGATATTAGGCTATTACGAATTAATGACAACATGTTTTAATTTGAATGAAGGAAAATAAGTTAAATGATAAAACTTCAGTTTCTCGGTTGTTTCAAAATGCTAGATAGGACATTTTAACTAAAGAGGGCAGAGTTCTTCAAGCATTAAATGCCGACCAAGGATTGATTTCATCTGCAAGACATTACGTCGTCCTTTCTTCTAAATGAATTTATTCATGCATCAAATTTGAGCAACATCGAGCAAGAAACTCGTGATTGGAGCATACAATCGTCTTCGTCAACGCGCGATAATGGATTCGTTATGCAAATCGTGATTCACCTCGAACTTTATCCGCGTCTTCGGATAGGACAGAAGAGAGTCGAAGGGGAATTGTTAGACGCGCGGTGGTTTTACAGTTTGCGGTACGACATCGTGCTATTGGGTCGCAATGCACGATGAGGTCGCAGGAACGAAATCAACGACCCCGTTTTCTCTTTCAATTATTCCCTCGCGAAGGTACGAAGTACGAGGTTGCGCGCAGATAACGCAGGAAGAAGAGCACGTGCCGGGCGTACGGGGACGGTTTGACGAGCGCAGGTTGCCATCTTGTGACACGTTTATCGTGCGCACGTCCGCGAGAGCACCGTTGAATTCATTAGCGAGCGTGTCTTTTTCTTGCCCGTTATCAAGCACGCGTTATCGCGCCGACGCGTAGTTACGTTTATGGCTTTCGGGTCGCTTTATCGCGTAACGTCAGCTGTGTATCGTAAATTCGATTGTCAGCAAGATTTGCCGTTAATTGAATCAACGCTAGGAAGAACCGGCTTAAATGGCCTCTCCACTGCTTAGCGGCCCTGGTAGCGAACGAATTTTTCCTGGGCTGGGTGCAATCAATCAGTGCAGTGAGTGCAGTCTCTGCGATGCATAATATCGTACTGGTCACGTAAATCGTACCTCATCAATTTCTCAGTAATTAATGAATGTAAACGACATTTGACAATAAAAATATCAAGTAAATGCGAAATAAGAAATAGAAACAAAACATTTTGAGCTTACACCCTATTTTGTGCGTGCTATAAATATTTAAAAAAATCAGGTATTATTGATGTAACTTTTTACCAGTTTATTTTAGCTGATAATAATCAAACAATGCAATTTTGTCCTGTATTTTGGTACTTTTCAAAAAGTGGGTTTAATGTAGAATATTTTACATTCATTTTAAGTACATATTACATTCATTATAAAGTTTAAATTGATATTTATTAATAAATTGATTTAGGAGACCGAGGGGTACGATTTAGGAGACCGGTTGCCTAAATCGTGCCATTTACAGTATGTGACAAAAAGATTAACCCTCATCCATTCCTCATTTCACGAACTGAATCTGTCCCTCGGTGTCAAATTGACACAGTGGTAAACGATCAATGAAATGACAACGTAAACAGTTACCTTTACGATATTTTTTTATTCAAATTGAGAGTTAACATTTACATCTTAGACTTTTCCCAACTTTCGCATGAAATAAAACGATGCGCAGGGCATACTGCTTGATACAAGAATCACAAATAAGAGAATAGTATAATTTATTACGGGAAAATTGTGTCAAATTGACACGAGGGACGGATGAGGGTTACTAACATATTAATTTGTTTTGAAAAAAAGGTAAAGCATACCTATAATAATAGGTGCCTAAAAGATCAAGCTACAATATTCAATAATCATTTGCGTTCAAATTAGTACCAAATATGAAATATAACATAGAACGTCTTAAGTAGTACGATATAGGCAACCCTCCCCTATATGTAGACGTATTTCCTACCATTCCCTTCCTCGTTTATACCACTTCTACTCCCACAATTCCGCGCATTTCAGAGTGAAAACACTGCTCTTTAAGGGGGGAACCTGGTGTAACTAGCTGAAAATCGAGGCATTTTTCCGGAATTTTTTTTAAAGAAAGTATTTAATCGATCTTTCTGAAACTTTCAGGATATTGTATTAACAGGTTAAGGTAGATAAAAAAAAAATTTAATTAAAAAAGAGCAACAAATAACAAAGTTATAAGTGCTTATGCCCAGTCCGTTGGCGACGCAATTGGTCCACTGCGGGCAACGTAGCGTTTTTTGGTTTCAGATGAAACCAAAAATCGAACAATTTTCATTTAGTTTATGAATGTACGGATGAATCGTATCAATTTATTTCTTAAAAGATGCAAAATTAAACAAATGGCGGCCTCTTGAAAAAAAGGTCCCTCTTTCCAACGAAATTTTGCCTTAAATGTGTAAAAAAAAGTTATTTATTTAAACAATATCATTATACCCATAGCTTAGATCTGTAAAGAAAATGTTCACAAATATCCGTGCACAAGGCCAAGTCGATTGGTTGAATATTTTTGGAGTTACATTGCCCGCAAATTGTAAAACTGTCGTTTCGAGAAAAACGCGTTTCAAGTTTTCTGGTAACCTGGCGCTCCGTAGTAAAACCGGCTATATCCGCTTTAATTTTTCGAATTTCGTTTTGCGGCTTTGGGAACGTATTCTCGTAATGTTCAACTATTGATTTATGCAAAAAAAAAATCGATTTCTTCGACCCGCTACACCAGGTTCCGCCCTTAATCCTTCGTGCCCATACCTGCGCCGAGGAGCAACGAAGGCTGCAAGGGGAACCGAAAGAAGAGAGATAATGCTAGGTCTGAAAACTCCCGCCATCGAGCTCCCCTCTGCCCACGCGTGCGCGCTCGCGGATCTCGCTGCCGCTCGGTACGCCCACGCCACCTTAACAGCAACTCCAAATGCGTTTCCCTATACCGCGCCAGCTACTAAACGACCCTCCATTTCCATCCTGCAAAAACGTTTACGTAACGCGCGAATTGTTTGACGAGAACACGTGCCCGCGCATCTTCGCTCCGCCAAACGAGGAACGCGCTTCCGACTAGACAGTTTAAACTAGTTTAATGCGTCCAATTAGTCTAATCATGGCCGATCGTTATTCGTCCGCCGGTAGGAGCGTTGCGTAACGCGAGATCCAAGTTTCCAACGGGAACTATTAATGCCCTCCCAGCCCGCTGTAAACATCAACCCCCTTTGGCACGGTTACGTGGAATTACACGGGAACCTAAGCGGGGCCGCATTTAACGGATGTCGGGCTTATCAGCCACCGCGGGGATACCACACTGCGCGCAAATTAGATGCGCGACTTACCGAACAACTTCATAATGCCAGTGTTGCTCGCTTCGATCCCTTACACGCGGTTATACCCTCCGCAGATCGATCATCCACCTTCTGCTAACCATTTTGTGTTCTGGTACGGGTGAAAAGGAATTGAGGGCCTTGCAGCAAGGGATGCTGCGCCATTTTTTACAGTTTCTGAGTTATGATGTATAATATATGTGAAAAATAAAATTCAGCATAGCTTGGTGCACGTTTGATGCAAATCTGATAACAAATGAGTGATTTAATGAGCAAATAAATATAAATAGAAATATTAATATTAATATTTTTATTACAAAATATTTTTGTGAGAGAGAAATAAAAACTTATCAATTCAATAATTACTACGTATTGTGTGGAAAAATATATTTTTCAATTAGAAAATTCTCTTTTTAATTTTAATTCAAAGCATTAATTTTATAAACAGTTTTTATAATATACTTGAAGTTGGCAAAAATGGAGCTGCACGCATTTTCTTGCAAGGTCCCCAATTTCTATGGAATCTTAAAAAATTAGCGAAATGGGAAGATTTAATTCAGATTTATTTTCCAGAGTGATTCCTTTGCAGACATCGTTCCCTAAGTAACGCCTTCGTGTTCGAGAAATTTTTATTAATTATCCCACTCTGCAATTAAAGGAATAACGAGAATGTGGAAGCAGGTAGATGAAGACATTGATAATTCGAAATTCCGCAGTCTGGCAGAGACTCGTGGCGCTTTCGTAAACAGGAAACGCCGATGAGAAGGGACGGGAAGCGATTATTTCTTTTTCGTCATTGACCCAAATCACCGCGAGAAAGAGACTCGGCGGCCAGCCGGTCCCTGCCGCGGATTCTTGACATTGAACCGCCGGCGATCTCGACCAGTCGGGATTTATTCGAGGCTCTCGATCCCTGATGAATGAAACCGCTAAAGCTGCACACTCTCCACGTGTCCTCTGCTCGGCGTCCGCCCCAAAAGCGTTGCCATAAAGATAATTATCGCCGCGGTAAGAATAAACTCAAGGCTCGCGCCATTTCCAGTGCGAAAACGACTAAGAGGTCAGCGTTGCGAGGATTTAGTGTAATTACCCGGCGCGCGAGGCTTTCACGCGGCAAGTAAAATGAAATTTAAACGAACGTCCCAGCGAAACGCGAACTGGTTGATCAGATGTGAAATGGTAATTTAATGGCCCGAATCGACCGCGCCGTCAGAGCCGACAAAAGGCAAACTAAATTCGTTGGTATTAACGAATACGCAAGTATCGAATATCTGTCCCATCAGAAACGCATTGATTTCTCCACCACCAAGTTTTAATTCGAAGAGAGTAGAAGCTTGTCTCGATAGAAGGACCTACGTAACTCGCGAAAACGCGCATGTAACGAGGAAGAAAAATGGAACAAAGATTTATGGGCGACAGCGAGAACCGGAACGATCTGAATAGCGAGAGAGTGCTTAGGTAACGCAAGTCGAGACCCAAGGAAATGCTTTACATACTTTAATATCGAGGGAAGAAAACGAATCACTGGTGAGACGTTGTATGATGTAAAAGCGAGGAGAGAATGGAGGAATAAAGTAGAGAATGAAAGGTTTCGTTGATCGATAGCATGGATCCAATATTGCCAAGTTTCGAGGAGAATATGGTTCGTTTCGAGGGAATAAGCTAGTCCTATTTTCACATTTTCGGAGGCCACGGCCGATTTCCTGTCCCATTTTCTGCTTCGCCCTCGTCGAGATGGAAGTCGACGGTGCAGGACACCGTGTCGACGGAGTCATTCAGAGAGGGATAAGAATTGAGACGATGATCGTGAAAGTTTTGCTAACGGTTCTCGAGGATTCACCTGTCCGAGTTGCATGCCGCGAATACGTTCCGCTGCGTTTATTGGTGGGCTCCGTTATTTTCAAGTTTGCTGGCTTTCGAATCGATTAACAGGTTTTCTTGGGTAGGTCTGACATTTCGAAGTGAAATGTAAGCTTCTCCGCAATCAAGAATCCCGAGACGAGCCAGTAAAGTTGACAAAAATGGCCAGGCAGAGATTCAAGCAAAAAGAGGATTTCTACATATTTCTAAAAGCTCTCAGCAGGAAAAACATCGTAAATGATTCACCGGAGCTTCACCTGGCTTCGAATACCCTTGGAAATAAAGCTTATGAAAGCGTAAAAATACCTGGGGGAAACAAATCTTGTCTACAGTAGCGGACAAAAAAGTTACCATTTTTTCGACCCACCCTAATTCTATTACTTTTCAATATCAATTCAAAATTGTAGTATATGCCTAACATACATATTCTGAAAGAGAATTGAAAGCTCTATAAAATCCAGTTACAGTTGAATTTATTTAACTAACAACCAAAAAACCGCACATAACATTAAACAAGACAATACGCTTTTAAAGTCAACAAAAAGTTACCACTTTTGAACATAAAAACATCTAATACTTTGTGGGGGGACATTTTGCTTTTAGGACAATCTAAAAAGTTGCTAAACGTGGTAACTTCTTTGTCGGCCCCAAAAATGTGTTACCCCCTTTAATATCATACAACACTTTTGCTTGTCAGTTAATTAAATTAAACTTTAACTGGATTTTATACATCTTTAAATTCTCCATCAGAATATGCATATTAAATATACCACAGTCCTAAATGTATGCTAAAAAAAATAACAAAAATAGAACAAATCGAAAAAGTGGTAACTTTTTTGTCCGCTAGTGTATTTCTATTTTTTTCAGCATTCGCGACGCAAAACGCACTCGGAACACCCATCGTCGAATATCCGCGAATATCCGAGCCGGAACGCTGGAGGGCGTCCCGGGAACCGGCGAGCGCGGCTGCGTGGAAACAGCAGACAGGTTTGGCGAAATATCGCGAACGTTTTCCCTCCCGACCAAAAGGCACGCTCCCGTGCAATTAATTAAACCGTCCCAGGGTGAACAGTGTTGGCGGTAGCGGGGCACTATGGCCCGCGCATAACTCACAAATGAGCGCTCGCGTTACGTGCGCGCACACTAGCGCAGCCCTCCCGACAATCTGCATACTTAAGTGCACGCTAAGTAGCTGCTGCACGTCTACTTGACCCATTTACCCAATGACCTCGCGCCGAGACATTTTTCAAGAGAGTAGCAGTATCTGCCTAATGGCAGAGGCGAACTTGTGCCTCGGCTCGGGACTTCCTCTGAATTCCTCACCCCCTGTCATCCTCCCCCGCCCACCGATCCTCGAGAAACAAAGGTGACAGCCGGATGAAAGAGATTTATTATTTGCGACGCGGGAGCACAGCTACTCGGCCTGTTTCGACCCCCTCACCCACCCACCCCCGAAAACTTTAATATCCCTGATACCATCCGGGACGACTCCCGAGGGGGAGTTTCTGAAGGCGCTGAGGAGTGGTTCGGGAGGGAACGAGTTGAATCCCATCGTCCAGAGTAATGGGTCGCCTTATCTGCAACCATTTCGAAGATTATCATACGAATTCTGGGAGTACTGGCTCCTTGTAGCTTCCCCTGCTTCGATGTGTCAGGGGCTGCATATTCTGTGGAGACTTTGATCGAGATTCATATTCGGGTATGGTGGAGGAAGATACCAGAGTGGTAACTTTTGGTTATTCGGGACAGAAGGTGTTTCTTTTTTGTGATCTTTTTGGGGGAGTTTGTATATTTTAATTCCTTTGGGGGAGGAATTATGAAATGGTTGTGCACCTCTAATAAGGGGAGGATAAGGTGTGATAGATATGTATTTTGATGAGCCTTGGCACGATGGATTTATGTCGAAAATAAGTAAATAGGTGTTCGAGTGTTTAAACCAATGGGCCTTAACCCGGCGTTGCTAAGGTGGGGTCTCACAGACCCCAAAGATCTTAAATTGAGTATAACTTTTTAACAACGCGTTGCAGTGAGTCGTGCCTCAGTGTAGCTTCCCCTTCCCTAACCAGCTACTCGACGCCATAAACAACAATTTCTGTTGAAAATTAAAGATGTTTAATTAGTTAAGTATTTCTTGGTAATAAAAATTTAATTTGGTGGATCTGCGTTTTTATTCTGTAAAATATCATGCCACTACGTAATTTCATATTAATTACAAGATTTGGAATTGTATAATACACTACAATTATTTGTTGGGGTCTGTGGGACCCCACCTTACTATTCTTGTTACATTTCCCCACCTTACTAACGCCGGGTTAATAATAGAGATATTTATATGTAAATTATTAAACATTTCATAGTGGTCGTGGGGTTTTAGTGGGTAAAAATCCCGCACCACCCTGGTTCTCCCGGTGATTCCCCTCTAGAAGGGTCGGGGTGCCTTTTGATGATTTCTCCACGTTAAAAAAATTTATACATTTTTTTTATAAATTTGTTTTAACATGGAGCAATCTATTCCCTATCCACCTTAAAAAAAAATAATTTATAATTTGTTTGAACGTGGAGAAATCTTCAAAAGGCACCCCATTTTCATGCTGCGTCTCGACGTTGAGAACAACGCCCCCGTCGCGCAACAATCTAGAAGTCCCCTGTCGACGGGCCGCCGCCAAAAAAGCATCGATGTCTGTGCGCAGCTTAGCCAGCAATTTCCCAGACTTTTTGGCACGAGACAGAGGGCTCGAGGAAATCGTTGGTACATCGATCCCACGGCAACTGTGCCCCACGCCCCCAACGCAGCCCGAGGGGGCACGAGTCGAGCATGCTTTCGATAATTTAATCAAGAAACTCGAGTCGACTCGCGTGGCAGCCCGCGAGGCGTTCGAGTTATCCCGACTCAGCTGAAAGAAATAACGCTGCCTTCGACGAGCCCCAGGGCGGCCGGTTTTCACGGCGAACAGAGCCACCCTCGTTCCAGCTGCGTGCTGTTCGTTACGGGGCAGTGGTTCAGCCACCCCCTCGAAACAGCCAACATTTCTTTCCGCCGTGTTTCGCCTGGAGCCAGTTCCCAGGACGCTCGTAAAGGAGCCTCGCGATTTCCTTCAGCTCCTAATTTTCTACAAACGCGATCCTCGTGGAAGTCGAAATAAAATATCCACGAGAGGTTCCTCGATGTGAAATCAGACCTTCTGCATCTGCCTGGGTAACGAGTGACTAATTGTAAGTAGAATTGTGAGGTCTGTTACTGCGCTACACTTTGGGTGATTTGGAGCCTGAGGAACTCGCGAATTGGGTCAGGGAACGTCGACGCGGTCCAGTTTGTCTGGCACGTTTCTGTTTGAAGGCGCGTTAGATATCAATAAATCCACCGTAAATCTTGAATTCATCAGCCCTGAATATAATCTCCCATGTCTACTCATGTGGTGCATAACAGTCCTCGAACTATTCCTCATCGAACACTCGATCCCACTGTTCCTCGAACGTATCACAATCCTCCCTCAGTGCTATTACAATTACAACGCGATATCCACTATATACACAACTCAGAAATAGAGGAACTAAATAATTCATTGAACTCTTCCACGGCCGCTACGCAACGTTAACTCAAGCTTCCAATCTCAATCTCTCAGTAGCAATTTAAATACCAAGAAATAAACAATTTTCCAAACAAGAGAAGCCATTGAATTTTCCGCGGCCCGTGGCTCCGTATTGATCTCGATACGTTTGGACGGGCGGACGTGGCTGTATCGATACACATCGAATGCGCGGAATATGGAGCGAGGGAGAGGGACGCGTCCTCTATAGACGTCGACCTGTAGCCCCTCCTCGAATTGTGTCACAGACACACAGCGAGCTGACGTCGACGTCGCTTCGCCCGAAGGCGACGGTCACCGTTTCCAAAGTAATTCTACGGAGCTGCGTGTAACAGATCCCGAAATAACGTGACGTAGGTACTCGAAACAAGCACGGCGGATGAACCGAACGAGGGAGGGAGGCCTTTTGGACGTTCTTTAGGACGGAATAATTAGGGGAAACCTGTCCAAAACCGTATACTGGGGCAAAATCGTATACCGTACTTATTTCTGAAAACTAATGAACGAATCCCACGCACGTTTGGCAATGGTTTTCCACCATATTGAACTGTCAGTCAACAGATCCTCGTGGCAAAATACATACGCTCCAGCTAATTATTAAATTTATTATATTTCTATGTGCTGTGATCTTATTTTCGACTGTACTTCAAGTGGACTATATAGAGTTCTGGTAATTAGAAGGTAAGTTATATGAAGATATATATTAACAGTATCTATTTCTACTATAGTTTGATGATCGTGGCCGATTATTGTCCACTTCATATTTAGCTGTAACCAAAAGTGTGGGTTCTTAAGTCTTGAGGCAAAACCGTACGGGGTAAAACCGAACACCGAACGACGCACGGTTCGTAAACTTATTGTTAGTAGTGTTCCATTTTTGTTTAAATGTGTCAGCAAAATGCCACGTAATTATAAAAGAAACACTACCAGACAAGATTGGAACTCGGAAAATATGAAAAAGGCTATAATGAATATACTCAATCGAAACATGGGATCAAAATTGGGATCAATGTACAAGGTGTAGTGGGTGGGCATACGAAGGATGCACCGGCTGGGGACCCGAAGAACTCGACGATTTTCAATGCTACCGTTGTTAATTTAGACTGATAATATATACTATACGGTTTTGCCCCATAGGGTGAGCAAAGCCGGAAAAAGAAGAGGTTTTGTTTTATTGTTCAATTAAGTAACCTATTTAAACTTTTCAATAATATTTTTGTTATTTTATGTTGTTTACGAAACCCTTTCATGAATATCGTTTTCATTACCCAATTTGTTTTATTATTTAAAAAGTTATGGACCTAGAACCTTAAGTATACGGTTTTGGACAGGTTTCCCCTACCTGATGGCCCGGTTTCCAAGCTCAAGGTAGGTATGTAGGTAAGCACTCGCGTGTCCATTGTCCATTTTCCTGCGCCACGAGCAGACAGGAGTGCGATTCACGCATAAACGAAGGGACGATTGCGTGGGCGGACTGGAATGCTCGATTAGGGTGGAAGTCTGAGGTAAATGATACTGGCGATGGTCGCACAGGGTTGTATATGGCGATTTGTTGGTGGCCCTTGGCTCGGGGAATACGATACGAGGGATACTTGGAAGCTGGGTATCGATGCGATTATAGGGTCGTGGGATCTGATTTCCGAGGATCCTAACACTGCTGAGGATCGACTTCGGGTGGTATGGCGATGGTGGAATTGAATATGGCGCAGTAGGGAAGTCGTAGGGGATGTTGCTGGCTACCTCGGTACTAGTGGAACTTGATATCGAGCAGCAATGGGTTGTGACAGTTAACGAGGGAGTTGTGGGAGAATAGGGGGTGTTTCTGTGATCCCTAGGGTGGGTGGAATATGTTGGTTTTCAGGTGGTGAGCGATTGAAGAATTAAAGGTCGTTTAAAGGATTTCTTGTTTACCCTCGGGCTAAGGTATCTTATAGTAATGGTAGTGATAGTGTGGAGACTTTAGAAGTGTGGGATTATTTCCTATTCTAGACTCGTTTTCGATCAGCCAGTGAACGTGCAAACGTGTTCCTCCAGCTAAATGTAACCGTACGCATGCCTGGAGGAATTGTGTTGGTATCTGATGAACAGGCAGGGGATTCAGCGCACGATGCCATGCATGCAACCGTCTCCTCGCACAATGGAGAGGACGGTTCCTTTGTTTTCGCCGTGGCCCAGAAGCTACACGGACCGATGCAGCCATCGTATCGTTGTTCGACACTGTGCGTGGCCTTGATCATCCTCACAGCGCGAATCTAGGCCTTGCTTCTCATTCGGGATGGATCCCGCGAACAAAAGGGATACCCGTGTAACTTCGACACTCGATCGCCGTTTGTTCGGCGGGGACCATTTTTAGATCACGTTCGTCGCTGGAGGAACGCTCCTCCCCAGCTGCGAACAAGCGACCTAGATGTGGAATGGCTGAGATCTGAAATGTTTGGGGTCTGAAACGCCTAAGGTTTGAAATATTTGGGGGTTGGAACGATTCAGATTTGGAATTTTTCCGGTTTCGAATATTTGAGATTTGGAATATTTGAGCTTTGGAACGCCTGAGATTTGGAATGTTTGAGCTTTGGGACGCCTGAGATTTGGAATATTTGAGCTTTGAAACGCCTGGGATTTGGAATATTTGAGCTTTGAAACGCCTGGGATTTGGAATATTTGAGCTTTGAAACGCCTGGGATTTGGAATGTTTGAGCTTTGAAACGCCTGAGATTTGGAATATTTGAGCTTTGAAACGCCTGAGATTTGGAACATTTGAGCTTTGAAACGCCTGAGACGTGAAATATTTGAGCTTTGGAATATTTGTAATCTGAAACTCGCGACATCTGAGATTTGACAAATTTCAGCTTCGAAATGCCTGAGATTTTAAATATTTGAGATTTGGAATATGTGACATCTGAAATACCTGAGACATAAAACATCTAAGATTTCAAACACTTCAAATATTTGATATTTGAAGGTGTAAATACACTAACAAAGCAACGAACGATATTTAAATATCTGAATGGTACCCGCGAGCATTTCACCGCCTGACAAGGCGAAAATTAATTAAAACGCGGCGTTGTTCTTCGCCGAGTTAAAAGTGCAGAAATCTATTTAAGATCCTTCAGCTTCGCGCAGAGGGCAGGCAATTAACGCTCAATGTTTGCACAGAGGAAAATTAAAGCTTGCGCCGTCAAGACCGAAGCACCGGATATAAAAAAAATCGCCACGGGAAAAAAGCGGAAGGAAACGGCAGGACGAATGAAATATCAGATAGTACTGAATAACTTGTCCTTTTCGTTCGCGTGTAATTACTAACCAAACTTTCATTCGCCATTCCAGCATATCTACTGTGTTCCAATTTAAATAGCCCCATCTTACATTTCCCTTCGCGAACGAAACTGTAACGAAGCATTCAACGAACCGTGAGTGCTTCCAAACAAATTACTCAATTCAACCAAACGATAAAGTACAAACAATAATCAGAAAATATTTCGAGCAACGCTAACACAATTTAAACGGAACAACTTTTCTTAACAGAACTCTTCCGCCAACAGAAAGACGAAGTAACAATTTGCATTTAAACGAACAAAAGAGCGACGTTTTACAACTCCCCCCTCGAACATCAGCCAGCGAAACAAATTTCTCGTCAGAATTCTCCTCGCTCGGCGGTGCCGGCCCCATCATAATTTAATAGGTCAATTTATATCCCAACCGGGCGGGATAATCGCGGCTGCTAATGACGAATCGATACACGGGCAACTAATTAGCGCCTGGATACAATAAAGCGATACGATCTTCGTTTTTCTCAGTCGCGTTTTTGCGCCTCGTCCTTCAGACTCGCTAATTACCCAATGAACTTTCATTGAGACTCGACGAACCACCCCCTGCGGCGTTTACTCTTCGATAGGAAACCAGCAAATGGGAGTCCGTGTTCCGCATTATCTCGCGATGCACAGGATCCTCTAAATATCTCATGATGTAATCACGAACAAACATGACGACGAAGGAATGCTTGTAATTTATAATAACCGAAAGAAACTCAAGCGACTATCGAGGTTTCCCTGCTTCTTCGAAGGGTTCCTTTGTTCGATAAGACGCCATTCATCGCGAATACCTACTTCAGAAAATTATATAACTTGTTATTGAATGGGTCAAGTCAAATAACAGCTCGTCGTAACGAAGTGCTCCAAGTGGGAGAATCTTCGACGCGATAAATCTCATCTGTTCACGCGCACATAATGTTCCAACTGATATTACTATATCATCCCACAGCTACAAACTCACGAACCAGAGCGTCCACCATCACCAATAACAAACCCCGCTCCAGAAAGATTCAATAATAAAGACAGCGCACTAACCGAGGTATCAAACCCGTGCAAAGTGCTCAGAAATGTTAACCAAGCATCCAGGCTCCACGCTGCTGCCCATTTGCCCGCAAAGGACCCCGCGGAATGAAACTGCCCGCGACACAACCTGGCCATTATCCGCGCTAATTACCAATTACACCGCTCCCAGTCGCCCGATTACCGTGCGCTGCGTAAATTCTTCGCGACGTTAAAACAATACGAGCCAACGAGGCCACGGGCGGCCATTAGATCGTTGGTTTCAACCGAGAGAACGAATGGGAACGCGGTCGGTAATTTTGCAAAAGTGGATAGTGGCAAAGAGAAAAGGGGAGAGAGGGAGGAACGTGTCGAGGGCGTTTTAACGGCGTCGATTAAAACGCTCCTCGTCGATCCATAATTCATGCGTTCGATCCGCCCACGCTGTACGACCAACGGAGGCTGTTGATACGAGGATATCTCGAGGAACGGCACCAAGTAGCCGTGGCGAACCGTGGCTGCCATCTACTGATTACGCTGAGAAACGCTGGCCCGACGATAACACCTGAATTATTGCAGCCAGTAATTAAATGGAACAGCGGCGGTTCATGGATCTCGTTCCATTGCCATCGGTGGACATTCTTCATTAGCGGTCGAAGGCTATTTACCTTGGTTCAACAGGACGCACCCCTTTTTCAAGCGCGCATAGGGGAATTGTGGATTAGTCGAAGTTGACACCCTTTTCGAGGGATGTGGAGATGAAAGATTCAGTTTATTGGGGCCTGGGGACGTAGAGGAAGGGATGAGAATGTTTGGGTTGCAATTTATGGTGGAACGTCGAAGGGGATGTTGCGAGGTCCCTTGAGTGGGTGGAGGATATAGGATTACCCTTTGGGATCACTTTTAGTAGAGTTATGGGGTAAGGGAGACCGGGGCTGGTAGGCCAATTTTTCAGTTTTTGATTTTTACTAAATTATGTGGGCGAAATATCATTAAATCGATTACTATATTTGATAGGGTATACATTTGGCTATCTGATTAAATTATTAATGTTGACTCAATGTGACATCATTTAAGGCATTTTAATGTTTTTCTAACACCTTACATGCTGGTCAACCAGCCCCGTGGTCGGGGTTGGTAGACTAACAGTATGGGGTAGGTTGACTATAGGTGCAATCAGTTAAGAAAATGTTGTTAACAACTTATCTGAGTGGAAATAAAATAGCACAATGTCACAAGAGTTGTTTCATTATAAAATATTTATTACTTTTTAATAATAGATAACAATTTTAACCTTTATAGTAGCAATAAATCTTATATCTGGTACTATAAAAACATTCGCCATCTTCTATCAACTAATTACTATCTTCGCAATCTGATGTGCAATTTTTGCACTCGTAGAAAAGTACATATCTATACAGAGTTTTATACGGTATATTATGTTCCACGGCAGCTGCATGAATGCTTTTCTTTTCAAGAATTACTTCGCGACATGCTTGTTCTATAAGATCTTTTGAGGTTGAACCTCTATTTGACTTTCTTTGATATGTCCTCATTGTTCTGTGAAATAAGTTATTAACTAACCTTTAGTAACGAAAAGTTCGTAATAAACTAATATAACTGCATGGGGTTGGTTAACCAGCTTAGCCATGTAACCCCGGACGTTATTAGTCAACCAGCCCCGAACGATCATTTTGACTTCAATACTCTATATAACCATTAATTATTTATATAAAATCAAAAACGCAGTCTCAATAGGTCGTTTAATAAACAAACTTTAAAATAGTCCCTTCACATTTATTCTACTCTAACTATATAGAGCGTGAAAACATAAAATCTTTAAGAAAACATATTTACTTACATAGCCAATTTTTCGATAAACGCTGGTAACTTTTAAAAAACGTGCGATCACGGGGTGGCGGTCGGACATAAATGCATGTCATAGTAGAAGTGACTTATTTCTACAGAAAATCGCTCCGCGGTAGAGCATACGTCGGTGGAAAGTTATTAACAATTAGTCAACCTACCCCTGGTGCCAACCAGCCCCGGTCTCCCCTATTGACCTCTATTCTTGAGCCTTCTGAGATCATTTTTGGGAAGTTTGTGGTTACTGAGTTTCGGTTTCTGCGTCACTCGATCCACTTGCTTTGCAATTTTCACGCAGTGTCGACTGTCTATATGTATCTCTAGTGATCTACAATCGCAGTGTCTACAGAGGTTTCGTTTGCCTTGAATTTGAAGGCGATTCAAGCAAAATACATTATTCAGGAAAACCGTCTAATGCACTGCACAAAGCAGAGCAAAGGTTGGGGATTCAGAGGGTGATCGAATTAGATTTGCTAATGACACCGACGGATACTGTTTTCACGATGGTAACGAGAGGCTGAATTTTATAGGGGAATGAGTGGCTTCAGTGGAATATGGAGAATTTATGCCTGGGCAATTTAGCGCTGAAAACTCTGGCGTGAAAACGGTGATTTTGCAAAAAGGATTGCGATGATGTACGAGCTAGTGGAACGAATTCGGAACACCGATGTATGGGCGACACAAAAGAGAGATTGTCACATCAATTACAACCGTTATTGTCCTTTGTTCAACTGCTCGATGATACTGAACACGATTCCAGGGATCAGAGAATTTAAATCACACAGATTATAAGAAAACTCGAAAAAACATTTGTCACTCAGAGCCTCAAAAACACAGAAACAAATTCTGCATCTTTACATCCATCTCACATTCCTCACTCCTGAAATCATTTCCTAGACTCAGGAAGCCCGAAATCCTGGACTCCAACGAAGCAATCATCGCTCTCTCCAAACAACCCTCTACACAACATCCCTCGCCCCAAAAGTCAATGACCCCAATCATCCAGATCACCCACAGACAATCCCAAAATCAGATCGAATCCAGTAGTATCCACGAGCCAACCTCCACGCGAACCCTCATCCCCCAAAGTTTCTCGACTAATCAGACAATCTCTCCGCGGGTCGACGAATGGATGAACCTGAAGGATACTCACTGCCAAGTGAATCCTCCGGTGATGCCCTCCCGCAGACGGTCCTTCAAGCTGCGCTGTCTCGACGGCAACGAAGCGTTGGCAGAGTCTTCAGGCCTAACTGGTGGTGGCGGGCCACTTCCACCCCCGGCGCCCCCAGGAAACAACGCCATCGTTCCTCCTGGACGGTGACTCGGGTCGTCGACTCCTCACCTTTTCCAAATGTCCACTGACTCGATGCCCTGTTCGACCCTGGTCTAAGTGGCGCGTCTTGGCGCGAGCATCGTCGTATCACTCGCGGTGCACTTTTACGCGAATCAAGGACACTAAACGGTTCAATCCACGCCACCCCCGACAATGCAACTGGCGCGCGCGACCACCAAACTCAGTTCAGAGGGTCGATGAATAATTCAGGTCGAACGGGGAATCGCTGGGTATCTCCTCTGTCACCTGAATCAACCGGTAAGCCTCTTTGTGCAAAGGTTGCGACGGTTAAGCCGGGCTAGGTTAATACACCGATCTGTCGCGAGCACTCGTGACTCGAACCGAGTCAGGATACCGTCTAAGATCGATTGCAGTACGTACTTTTAGGTTCTTTAGCACTTGGATATGTGGAGGAAGAGCGTGGGAGTTGATTTTGGCGGGAATTCGCGATGAAGCGAGAAGAAGGCTGATCTCTGTGGTTTGGGCAGTGTCAATTGAAGTTTGTTAAAAGGCATCAGTGGTAAGTGGAGGAGTGACTCGGGATTTATGATGGAGGCTTCTAGAGCTCAAACTGAAGAACTATGTCTGCACTTCTATCGCGCACGCTAGTAAATAAGTCACCCTTACACTTGAAACCCTACGACTGCATACCAAATACAGTTCTTCCTTCGTAAAATATTAACCAGCCACAAAACGCGCTTCTGCCCCCGCTGAATTCACCTCGGGGAACCAAGAACGCGCGGTACACTTTCTTCGATTAAATAAAAACAGCTTTAACGGGGAAGCTTGAAGAGTTTCGCGCAAGAGAATTTTCTTGGGACGAACTTTCGCGTCTACGAATCAATAGCGGCTACGTCCGACTGCCTACTGAGATCTACGACGATTTTCTACGCTTGTTAAATTGTGGCCTCGTTGAGCGTCGTGAATGGTCCCCAGAGTTAATAATCTTGTCTCAATTCGCGCGAACATTCTGACAAGCTGAAACGAAACTCCGCTCGAGAGTTTTGGACGCGCCGCGAGTCCCCGCGAGCGTTTCGCGCCTGCGCTGTCTAATTACGAAGCGATGATCGAATTTGGTCGATGAGACACGTGGTTGGTTCAGCGAGCTTCCTTGCTTTCGATACGTCCGTTTTTCAACGGGTTGATAACGTCGATACGTCCCGCGGGAACTTTACTCGCCCGACCTGCTCGCTGACTGCTCTTGGAAAATAATGCTGCGAAATTGTGTTACGAGGTGGAAGATGTTTGCTGGTGCTGCGAGGGGGTGAGATAGACAGCGAAGCACCCTGGGTTGTCAAGGAAATTTATCGCGTTTAACCGGTGAAATTAATGGAACGGGTCGGGCCTCATTTGATTTCAGATTTATGCTACAGCTGGTGTCAGATGGGTAATAATAACAGGCTCCTTTAATTAATTTCACCGTTGTTTAATTCGGGATTTTCAGCGAGTTACTTCTGCGTATGGTAGAGTTCTTTTGGTTTCCCTTTAGCTTGTTTGAATGGAATTTAAGAGAATCTTTATCCATTATTCCAGAAACAAGGGGAAGTTCTAAATTCCGAACGGCAATCGACTCGAGCAGTGCAGAGAAGAATATGCAAACGATTTAGCATAGAGAGCAGCTGGTCGTGGCAGCGACAAGTCCTCAGCGATAGAATCGACCTTAACAACCTCAGTTAAATTTCATTACGCTCAGCTCGAGCAGCACGCGTCGCTCAAGGCTGCAGCATGCGATTTTAATTGTGCAAAAACGAGCGTCGTCGTGGGGATCGTTGATCAGAACCCATTACAAGATCACTAGATACATTCCCCCTTTCAACGAAGGGAAACAATTGAGAGAATAATAAAGCAACTCTAGATAGTCGATTAATCCCTAATAATATTCGTTGTTGGCAAAAGATGGCTGTGTTAAAAATACCTTCGCAGAGGAGCTCGTAAGCCACTCCACAGGAACGAGAACGATTGGTAGGGATTTTACAGCAGAAATTACGTCCCTTTTTTGTACAAACAAATCGAGTGGAGCGGCACGTCGAAGGGCGTTGCCAAGGTTAAGGTCACCAACAAGGTCAGGGACACGCAGTCCCGATTCTCGAGTGGAGAACACCAGCCTACGCCTCCATGTCGAAAGCCTCCCAGTATTGATCCCTTTTCACCCACCGAAACTCGACCAATCCCAGCTGGCATCGCATGGTAACCAACGCGCTCCGACACATTTCCAGGAGACACGGCGCGACGTCCTCGGGCCTGCCACCAGCTCGATAGGAAATTTCGTGACGACCGCTAATTAACGCCCCGATTACGCAATCCTGGGTTTATCTGTCGCCTCGATTCACGCAAGCCCGGGTTTATCTGTCGCCTCGATTCACGCGATCTCGCCCTTCGAAATCCCCGCGAATCACCAGCGGAGAGATTCGCTCCTCCGCCTTCAGTCAAGTGTGATAATCGAAAGCTAGAATCCTTATTCCCGTTAATTTCTTTAAAAAATTCTGAAAGGATAAGATTGAACACTAGGGACAGTGAATTTTTTAGATTCATGCGTGCATGGAGATCGTAACTTCTGTATTAAATACTGAACTGGTGCGGGGAGCTTAGAGATAGTGAAAAGTAGGTCAGGGGTTCTATCAGATAGATAGAATTGATCATCGAAGTTGAGTCGGACGGAGTTAGAACTTTGATGGATTGCTGTTTAGGTACTCCCCAGTCCGAGGCACTAGGAGATAGGTGATTGCGGCTGAAACTCTAAGTATCTTCAATTGTAGATCAAGAACTTTAGATTCCTAGGTCAATTGTAATATCGAACACCAAAGGACAACTTGCAACGAAGACTCTGTCATCCTATAAATCCCCAGCCAGAGTTGGGCATTATTCGGCTAAATTTTCATTCGAATAAGTATTCGAATAAATTTGTGCGAATAAATTTTTATTCGAATAATCTTCGAATAAAAAATTCGAATAAAATGAAATTATTCGACAATAACGAATAATTTTTTATTTGACTGAAAATTTATTCGAATAATTTCTTATTCGAATAAAAATTTAGTCGACTCAACGGACGAATAAAATGATCACGTGATTTCGGCGATGTATCGTCACACCACTGACTGACACCCGTGAGACCTAATGTTTTAGGTTAAGTAACTCTTGTCATACCTCGCATGACAAGCGAGCTGATGCCGTTGCCTCCAGAAGAGAATACTTCTTTAAGGCAGGATTTCCTCGGCTCGTTCAGTCGTATGCACACACTTAAAGACACACACGTCCAAAAGTATGTTGGACACAGTACAGACTTCCATCGATAGATGTCGGGTATCACATTTATTCGTCGTTCATTCAGGTCGAATAACGAATAAATTCTTATTCGAACGAATCTGCCTAGAATAACGGTACAGATTTATTCGCGAATAACGAATAATTTTTCGTCGAATAAAATTGTCATTTGTTATTCGCGAATAAATCTTGGGGATTTATACGAATCCGTATTCGAATGAAAATTTAGCCGAATAATGCCCAACTCTGTCCCCAGCTCACAACTACACACCACCATTTTAATTAATTTAAAAGAAGTCAACTTCAAGTCCCTGAAATTCGATCCAAATGACTTTGATAAACCCAGCGACGAGAGTGTAGTAACTGAAAATCGTACAACACCACGGTCTTGCCCTCGCAGAGAAGGCCTAGCTTATTGACCAAAGCTTGCTCAGAAGGTCCCACGCGTCCTTTGATCTCCTCTGAATGCTCAGCTTCTCTCCAGCTGTTCTGAAGACCCGCCGACCGTTAGCTCGTTAATTAGAAGCGAATTCGTGAAACTCGCCGTCCGCCAGGGTGTTAAAGAGGAGACCACGAAGCACCTGGCTCCTCGACAACGTTTAAAAGAACAGGAGAGGGTGGCCTGGGATTTTTGTCAATTAAAGAGAAACGAGGGCGCGCGCTTCGCCCTCATTCCCGTCCTGCGCTTGACTCTTCAACTTGTTCCAGGGTCTAGGCCAGGCGGCCGAACACGACAAGAAGCAAGATGATCGATCCGCTGGGACGATCGAACGGCTTCTTTGTCTACGACCAGACAGCATGTCTCCTGGCTTATTTCTAATTTATGCTCAATCACGGGCCACCTTTCAAAGATACCCGAGCCATTTGCCGGGCGAATTCCTCTGTATGTTTAAACAGAGTCGAGTCGAACCACATTTCGATATTATCGACGACAAGGGGATACTCTGCCGTTGGCTGAGCGCTTCTTTCCGTCACTGGTTGTGGTATGTGTGTCATGGAGAGCCGTCAGCGGTTAGCGGCATACATTGCACAAGTTTTCTGTGAAAAATGAATCGACAGAAGGGTGGTTTCACAGACTTGATTGAGCCAAGGGTGGCCGCAGCAACTGTTATCTTGAATCGATCTGAGCAACGCTTTCGGAATAGAAACGTTGGATACGGGGTTGCAATACTTGGTTTCCCCGGTGCTTAGTTTATATTCTGACGGAGCTACCACCTGAATTACTTCGAGAAGGATATTGACTTCCGAAACTGGACTCCCTCCAAGAAGCTGGAGTTCAGCTCGTATCAGCTTGGAACTTTTTCGAAAGGAACGCAGAGGATGGAGTAGCCGTGTCTTCATCTGAACTTACCCTTTCGCGGGCAGAAACTAGAGATATCGTAGGGGAGGGTAGTTTATGATGGGGATAGGTGCTCAGTCACTTTCTTCCTTTCTCTTCTCTCTCGTCTTTATTCGATTCTTATATTCGATCCGTTCCGCTCGATGAAATACAAAGGCTGCTCTTAATTCTTCCCGTTTCCCTCGAAAAACACACCTGCGCCTGGCGGAAAGAGTGTCAGTAGGACATGGATCGAAGGAGCAGCTTGTTCGATGTGGCATCGACTGTCTTGCGGCATTCAGAGGTCGGAAATGGCTACGGCGACGCTCGTCCCTGCCTCGCTCGCGACTCGTAGTTATATTACATTAACGAGGTCGATATATCACACGGCGAGGTTATCCAGGGAATTGTGGCGTCGCGTATCAGCAGTTTGCATTCCGGCAAGGAACGCGCCCGCGGTGTCGCGAGAAACCGCGTGGAACGTGAAAACAATTTTTTTTTATCGATCGCCTTGCTTTGAATCGGTTCCCCCTCGGCGGCTAGGACTTTTCCATTGACCATATCGCGGCCAATATCTCCGCGCCGCTTGGGAGGGATCGAAAACCCGAGCTCTTTTTAGCTCCACCCTTTCGTTCTATCTTAGGCCTCGTTGTCTTTGATTTCTTATATCAAGCGGCTCTGGCTTCGTTCCTTTCCCCGATATACAACAATGGGAGCTGGTAGTTACTTCGATCTGCTCCTCACTTCCGATGCACACAAACGTGAGTCGTGTATGATAAACTGGGCAAGTTTCTCGAAGCGATTTGAATACCGCAAGAGCTCCGAACAGGCTCCACCTTGGAATTATGATAAAAAGAAGGCTCCACGCCTGGGGTGCTGAAAGTGTGTCTGGAAATCGAATAGGGTGAGACTGCGGGTTGCTACCTTCGTAGGGTTAATTGTCAGAGGTCAGTTTTCCTAGGGCGAAGCTCGCGTGATAGTGAAAGTATTAGTGATGGGGTAATCGAGAAGGGGAGGGTAGCCTTCGAAGGGGGCAACGATCGAAGAAACGAGAGAGAGGTATTTGCAACTGCGCCATGAAATAGTCCAGCAGGTGCGACCTACTCAGGGAGGCAACCTGGCCTCCTTGCCCCCGCCAAGGACGCTGGGGTTGATTGATGGAGCAAATATTAGCTCCTGGAACTACCCGCGCCTCGGCCCAACCTTTTTACACAAACTCTGCTACCATCTGCTTTACGCTCTCGTGAAACAACTGGGTAATTTTTTCTTCTATTTTCGTTATGCTTCTCGCTAAGTTCAATTAGATATTATACGTGGTCCTGCTAGAATACCTACGTAATATGTTCATTAATTCGATGCTCCTGTATTCTATTTACAATAATAATCCAAAATTGACGGAGAAAAAAATGGAACACAGTTGCTGGCACCAAAAACTACATAGTCGATCGAATATAAAGATCCTTCAAGAAGAATACTACACTCCCTCTCATATTTAATACAAAAGTCAACTAAAAACGCCTGCTATCCCTCGTGTTCAAAAACATAAGAAAAAGAGTTAGAGTAATGATCGACCGCGCTACTTATTCGCGATCTAAGAGCATGGACAAGTCTAGCTATTATCGAGGCGACAGGAATCCCGAGAGTAGGCTCGTGACGGGCACGTGTGTATGGGTATCTGTGCGATTGCAGGGCACTGATTGCGGCGACCTACTTCCCGAGACAATCGCACAATGCTGCGCGACGGGGGGTTGTCTGGGGGCTGGTTGGTAAGGGCAGGGTGGGAGCCGCAGAGGTGCAGGGAGAACGACTGCTTTCGCTGTTCTGGGTGACGTCAAGGTCGTTGTGTCGGAGCTGGTAACAAGTTGCCCCAACCTTTTCCCCAGTTTGCCTTTAGCGAAACACCCACTAGTGGAATGGCGCATGGCGCGGCTTATGGTATACCGATACAGTATACAGTGGTCCCCGGATTATTGACAAGCTTTTTTCCCCGGATCATCGGGAAAGACCTACCCACCCCACAGTTTTGCTTCCTCGGTGCGAGCGAGGGCCTTCGGTCCCAGGTAGACCGCCCATTGACTGCCGAGAGCAATAAAATCGCTGGGCTAGGTAAAATACCCAGTAAAGAAAAATAAAATGTTCATGTTTTTGATAAAAGTTCATGAAAGTATTACCAATGGATTTTTTAGGATTTCCCAATGAAAATGAGTTCAAATATGGAGAAATTCGGTTCATTTTTAGTGAATGTCACTACATTACACACTATGTACATACATACAAAAACAACAAGAATCTACGTTAATAATACCAAAAAAGTATGTATCTAATCGTTTTTAAAATGTATGATATTCCGATCTCTTTATTCCACTAACAAATAATATTACCTAATGTTTTTACAGTATCAAATGTTATTCAATTTCCAAGGAAAGAGACATATGACGGACAATCTTCCAATCGAACCTGCAAATACTACAAGAATTGGCAAATTACTTAGATAATTGTGAGTTAATCACCAGAAGCGTGCTTTTCCCTTAAACCGGGGAACTGGAATCTAATTGTGTTATCATAATAAAAAATTGACCGAATTGTTTCGTGTTTAGAATCATTTTCGTCGACATAAGCTCCCCAATCCATTGGTAGTACTCCCATCAAAGTGTAATCAGTAATATGAAAATTTTCATATTCAATACTGAATCTCAATTCGCCGGAGACCGAGGGTCTCCCACGGGTGCGGTATTTCACTCACTCTCGGTTTACGTCGTTCACTCTCCTTGTCGAAAGGTTCGGGCGAGGGTCCTGACAAGGGTCAGTTTATTAGGCGCAAACTACTTCCCCTGCCCCGCTTTATGGAGAATCCCCAGACCCGAATCTTTCTCGATAATCCGGGGACCACTGTATGTACAAGGGTGGTGCGTGGAAATGAAGGGAACTTTCTGTTTACTTGCACCAACCAGTTAGTACGAAAGACAAAGAGAAAAATGTAATTTTCAACATGGCTAATCGTTTCTAAGTATTCCTTCGCTAGAGATGGGTAATTGAGTCAACGGAGTTTTAATATTAGTATTAAGTCACAATAATTCCAACCCCTTGTTTCTATTGAAAAGGCACTGTAACGCCAACGAAACAGAACGGGACGCCCTGCTGGATCGACCCAATTTCGGCTATTTAACTGAAAGTTTCGCGAGCGGGAACGATTTCCCGACATGCACCATATCCGCGAACTTTCCACATGAACGCACTTCCGCGGAAGATTACAAGAACGCCGCGGGTGGTTGGGCGAAGCATTCGGGGATTAAGGGTAATCGTTCTTAACGCGTTACGAACGGGAACTAGGATCTAGCCTGTCTCTTGTTGGAACGAAGAGGGCGAGCGGCTGGCACAAAGAGAATCAGGATTACGATTTTGCTTGTACAGTTCCTTACGTTCCGCAGGGAGAGGACGCGGCACGCGGATTCATATTGCAGGGTTAACTTGGAGTATCGTGTGTGGAAAAGCAGGTTGAGGTTGGTATAATACCTTTTTTATAGCAATGATGGGAAGGGAAATATTTACTGAAATACCTAAAATGGGGGAACATTGGCAGCACAGGGTAACATTGGCAGCACAGGGTAACATTGGCATACGCCGGGGTTACATTGGCAGCTATATGCATGAACATATAAATTCGTATTCGAGATCGAGATTTTATTATAGGTAACATTGTTACGTATTATAATAACTTATCTTACTGACTTCAGATTAGTAAAACTTAACCTGTTAATGCTATTTATATGATGTGCCAATGTTACGATTACGTTTTAGTTAAGATGTAAAAATAAAATAAAATAAACAAATTTAATTGTCAATGTATCTTACTGACGTCAGATTAGTAAAACTTAACCTGTTAATGCTATTTATATGATGTGTCAATGTTACCCCGGTACAGGGTAACATTGGCAGGTTTTTAACATGTATTAAAGAAGAAAGAGGACAAAAATTTTATGCATTTTGACACTTGTAGTATAATCACAAAAGATGCAATGTTATGATAGGATACTTAAAGCAAATGTAAACATGTTAATTTTTACATTATATAACAAAATGTTTCAAAAATCTGCCAATGTTCCCCCATTTTACGGTATTCGATGTAATCACAAGATATGTCAAGTGATAATTGATTATGAAAGGGAATGCTGTGTTTGAGTTAGAATTTCTGGTGAAAGATGAACCAATCTACCGAAACACTTTCGGAATTTAATAAAATAATTCAAAAAGGAAAATAAAACATCGATCAGGCACTTCGGAGAATGTTGAAAGCCTCTTTCACAGGTGTCCACAAAAGGGAACACCTAAAAGCTGTATTTATCACGGCCACCCATTGTTGCGCCCCATTATATTCTCGTCTTTTCAATTACACCCCCCTTCAATCGAGTGATTGATTCGATACTCTCCATGGATCCGACACGCCCCGAAAGGAACGAGTATGGACGGAGAAACGAGCCTCGAAGCGCTGCTTCAAACAGAAAATAGATTACAGGGACCGTGGAAGGTTGAATGGTGACGGGGCACGATCTAGTACCTATCTATGCGAATTTTAATAAAATCAGCAGCCCCTAGATAGGAGAAAGAAAGCGAAATTCTTCGAAGAACATTCTTTTCTCAAACGTGTGGAAATTGAAAGTACACAAATTATAGAAACATATCGTTAAACACTCCAAGTATTTAGAACCCCATGAATTCGCAGATCTGATCAACCTCGAGCGACGATAAAAATCAATTCTCATTCCAGAAGGAAACTGTTTAAGCAGAAGCCTGGGAAACAGTAAATCTCGCCGACTCCCATTTCTCTGCGACCGTCGTCACGCAGAATTGAATTATGCAACCATCGTCGGCGTGAAAACGTCGCAATTCTATTTTCCAACCTGTCCCTTGTGAATATACAGGCGTTCTTGAAATGAATGAAAGGAATTACTGTGATGAAGGGTTTGAGTATACACTTGTCTTATCGTAATCGCGCGGCTCCGCGTTTCTCTTAACAGGACCTTCGATCCCATCCTCCGATCTTTCGCCCAGAAACATTGACCTCCAACTGTGATCTAATTGATAGCGTAATTGGCCGGCGTCGCTTCGTATTACGAGAAAGTACCGCACGAAGAACACGCGCGCTCCTCGATTTGCATGTTGACTTATCACTGTCTCGTGCTGACCGCGCGAACGTATCTGCCGCGTTATCGCGGAGCTGGTCCCCGCGGCACGTGGCTCATATTGGATTACGACGAATCCTCTTACGATACGCAAGCCATCAAGGCTGCCCCGCGACCTCTGCCATTACGACAACACGAAAAGCAGTAAGGCTGTCTGGGGAATCTGTCCCGGGAAAGAATCGCGTCACTATAAACACCGGGCTCTCCGCGTCTCTCGGGCCAGCTAATCGATCGACCGTCGCGGAACGGATCAAACTGTGACTAACAGGAGTATTTCGCTGTTGCTACAGTTGCGTGTCTCGCTGAGGGAAATTTAATGTGTCGTAACGTGTATCGTAATTAACCCTTTAGCGCCCGCACCTAGATCCCGTTGAAGGAAAAATATCCCGTTTTGTTTTTATCGTTAAAAATGGTCTGAATTTATATATTTCCAAACAAAAAAATTTTATTTTTTTTTAAATTTATTTTTTTCAGAGGTCAAAATGCATAAAACCAAAGAATGCAGGATTCAGATAGGTCCAACTTTCTTCAGTGAATAAAACTACACTAAACATGTATCACTTAAACTGTTGCAAACAGCGAAACGCGAATGCAAACGGCGAAACGGCAAAAAAAAGTAATGTATCATATATGATACGTTTGGCGCTAAAGGGTTAAGTAAGTAGTATCTATCTGAAATAATACAAACGAAATAATGGGAGATTTACTATTCTGAAGCACTGGTTGACGACGAATTTTTGTAGATGATGCGTGGGTCTGGGGATTTGTTTACAATTGATGATCGGGGGTCAATCTTGACCCTCTAGTTTATAAATAACTTCTCTCTGACTAAGTAGGCTACTATATTGGGTTCTATCTCCTCGCGATTTAAAATTCTTGTCTTCGGTAAGGAGAAATATTATACCTAATAGTAATATGCGGGTCAAGATAGACCCGGTGTCCGCTAAGTAAGAAATAAAAAGATACCATGTGTGCAATATATAATTGAGAATAGAATTAAGGTTCACCTTGTGTTTAGTACGTAGCTTAGAAGAATTTACTCTGTGTTTCAGTTATAATTCTCATTATTCGTTGACTGAATTCATGAAGATCCCCTCAGCTACGTAACACTCGGAGCGCTCTGGTATCCGACGCAACGATTCAATGGGAATGATGAGCTGGAAGGTCGAAGGAAGAATGTGTCCTCCGTGCAGAAGCTGAGAGGACGAGAGGATCTAGGCGCGCAGTTACGTGCCGCGCGATCGAAAGCTCCGGTGAACCTACTTGTCTCTGAACTAGGTCAGCATGACCACTCAAAATCTTTTATACGTATAATCTGTCGGCAGCGAGGGGGGAGAAGCATCGTCTTCCACCGCGACTATGTACTCCCTGACTCGACACAAAGGATCACGTCGGTGGAAATACGGTGCATAGAAGACTTCAAAATACGTGGGGGGGAGTAGGCAGTCCCCTTTTACAACATTTCGAGTGTATTGAATACCTATAATGTCTCTAATCTAGCGTGCAACGTAGATAATAACTCTGGGACATAGGTAAATAGGTTTGTTGGTGGTGGATGTTGGGGATCCTTTCACTGAAATATTTGTCGAACCAAGAAATTCAATTGCAAATTTTTTCTACGCATAGCTTTAAGATTCCTTAAGGGGTCATTCTACTTTGAACAGCCGAAAAATTAGGCTACTTTTAAAGATATTTTTCTCCGTAAATGGAATATATAATAAAATAAATCTGTTTTATATTTATTAAGCTACTCTTATATTATACAAAAAAAATTAAAAAGGACTTTTGCAATTTGTTTTAATTGCTTTTTACAGTGTCAATATGACACCTAAATAAAAAAGGTATGTTCACGGCGTAGGTGATTTCCTGACTCAGGCTAATCCGAAACAAAAAATTCAAAAAGATTCTTAATTTGTATGAGCGTCGCTATAGCCCCTAGCTCAATTGACAATTATTGTCGAGAATGACACCTTAAGGGGTTACATACACTTAACCGCGGCAAAAAATTATTGTAAATAAATTTTCTCGTACACTGTATAGACTAATAAATCCTGTGTAATAAGTATTCTATTTTAATTTTTTAATAAAACCTCTTAAAAAAATCCTAAAATCATTCATTTTTGCCGCGACTAAACCTATGTAACCCCTCAACTCTTTCTCCTCGGGGGATGTACTGCTAATTGTTAACAAGTTTCAGTTATCTCTGATAAAGAGCAGAAAGACTACGAATAGGGTAGATGTACCATTTGTGGCCACTGCACCATTTGTGGCCACTGTCTTATTTATTCCGATATATTAAGTATTCTTAGTTCACTTTCATTACAATGAATTAAGCTGTCTAAGGATGGGTTGTTGGCACCATTTCTACTGTTTTGTTGTCCCGTTTTATTTAATAATCATACGTGGCCACAAACGGTGCAAAACAGTCCGGCACGATAATATAATGATTTTTTAAATAATTATGTTTAAAACATTGTTCAACGTAGAATATTTCAATTATCTGTAGATTTTGGATTACACTGATATATTCTTTATTTTTGTGTACGTATTCTTTTGTAAGTTATGTATCTGTGAATGGTACGGAAATCCTTAAAGTGGCCACAAATGGTACATCTACCCTACTATGATCTGCTATTGCACACTTCCATACTTTTTTCAACGTGACCAATAAAAACAGAATAGTAGCGATACTCATGGCAAGGCCTACAATTCCCACGTTTTTCCCAATAGCCTTGCTCGGACGATTGATATCAGTTTAGTGTATACCTTGACGCCTGGATCGTCCGACACACTTCCCTATTTTTCTTCCACTCGCTCGACATGCGTGGGCCAGAGAAATACAGTGGAAGTGATGAAATGAGCCGAGCGATAAAGTAAACAAGCTCCGAGCGGCAGGGACAATAAGCGCGAATACAACGTGGGAAAGTAAACACGCGAGCCATGCTTAGGGTCGGAAGGACCGCGTATCTCTCCTCTCGCTCTCTTCCCATTCATCCCATTGAAGGATGCACGACAACCGAAAGTGGAACGCCGTAGACTGCGTAGACCTAACTCGCACCCTACTCTGTCACTCTCATTCAGGAGTTATGATTGTCAGCGATGCGAGTACCAAAGAAATGCAAAATTATTCCCAGAGGAAAATTCTGTAAAATCACTGCTAAATATATACCTACACTGGTAAACGCTCTAAGTGTCAGAATAATTTATTTAATTTTACCAGCGCCTCCGCGGTTCAAAAGAAAATACTGAAGATTTTCACTTCTGGCACTTACATCATGCATCATTTTAACTCCTCAATTTCAGAGGAAATCTTCTTCAAATGCCACCGAGTATTGCGCCTTGAAGAAATGTGGTGTTAAGTTTGTAGCAGACAAGTCGAGAGTACAGATATGTATTCATTGTCATTTTATGGCCCTCGGGTGTGTAGAAGAATGCAAACAGATTTGGTAACTTCTATCCTCAAGAATATATTACGTGTGGTTAAGGTGCTGCGTCTATGCGAGACTAGATACACGTTTCGTACTGGGAGCTGTGCTCTGAAAAAGGGCCTGAACGATTTTCTATCTACGTGAACGAGACCGCGGGACGGCTGCGCAATTATCAACGCTGAGGAGTCCTCTCGCCCCGGTAACCATGAATCGTAACTGACTCTGCCGACTTGTATCGAGCCAAAGTCCGCGCCTGTAAAACACACCGTTTCCCAACGAGCTGGTTTATGTAAGATTAAACTTTCTACAATGTATCATTAACGCGAAGTAGGGCAGGTGGAAACCCGCGACCACGATTTACGTGATTCCGCAACCGTTCGAGCTGTCTTTATCCGGACGCAGCTCGTCGCAGCGCAGCCGGAGACGCTGCATCTGCGGCGCAATTGAGCAAACAATTTTATACTCGCTCAAATATTTGCTGCAAATAGACGACCACTGGACGAAAATTTGAAATTCATGGAAATTTGAGATTTCAAGTTTCTTAGTGTTCTGCGATTTTTCGAATACTTAAGGTCTCGAGCGTTGAATTATAATTGATTAATTGTTAGGGAGCGGAAGATTCTTCCAAACGGAAAGAAGTCCTAAATTCGAAAAGCCCAAACCTTTCTTCCACCTTAGCTACGAGGAATTTCGAGGGAACGTCGGAATTATTTGGTCGTCGTCGACGTGTAATTCCGCGAGTGACGCGTAGTCGGCCGAAAAAAAAGGAAGACCGGGGGAGGAGAGTCCACGGCGAAGTGGGACGCGTTAATGAATTTCCTTATCAAATCGTGGTGGCCTCGCCGTGCCACGAGCCGCCTATTATTATCTCTGCCATCGATCGATACGACGCCGCGGCCGTATTGCAGGACGACTTGCAAATAGCCTGGAAATGTTTCTGCGCAGGACACGTGTAGGATGTCCGTTTAGATCGACACCTGTTTCGATGAAACGCGAGCTCAAGGGAGGGAACCTGATAGCATCGTGACAAGGTAGACTTATTCAAACAACTTCCTTAAAATGCCTCGATTAATACCGAGCATATCGATCCAGGAAAATATTAATGATTTTTCATTTTAAATGTATGGTTCACCTAATCGCGAGGGGTATAAGTCATGAATAAATTAATAAATTCAAAAATGAAGCAACGTGGAAAGTGTACTATTAGATTGGTGCATATGAAATTGTCTTTTCTCGTAGGGATGTTTAAACGAAAATATTTTCTGATTTTTAACTATGTTACTCATTTTCTTTATTTGAGTTTAGCAATCTGTATTGTATCCCCACAATAAGCAAACACCAGATGATCCCTACTGCACGCACTTAATAGCATCTGTTATGCGGTAAGCGCGGTATTCGATGATCCTGGGCCCCCTAAGCTAATATCCGCGCAAATAAACCCGTCAGCCTCGTGAAGCTAGTTAAATGTCTCGTGGATTATCCCCCGAAGACTCAATTAAGATTAAGCGAGCGAACGGCAGGCGGGTCCCGCCGAATATAATTGCACCGCAAGTGTCTCCGTCGACTCTCCCCCGCGCCCCTCTTGCCACCTAATAAGTTTTCAAATTCTAATCGAATTTTCTTCGCCTCCATCCATCCCCTTCGAACGACTGGAGGGAGAAACGAGGCTCGCGTAATCGTCGCGACTTTAATCGCGATAATCCTACTCAAGCTGTTGCCGATTCTGGCGAACTTTATTTGCACAATTTCTAATGCTTAACAGGTTCGTCGCGGAACGAGAAAAAGTGTCGAGATTAGAAGGAGACTCGGGCTGTGCCAATATTTTTCGTGGAATTTATTTGCAACGGCACTTCTATTTTTTACTATGTTAGACAGTAAGTAGAGCTGCTTCTCTGATACATATTGAAATTTGCAAATGCGAATTCGATAGATGAACGAAAGACGAAACGGGATTAAGCCCCGTGATTTAATCGTGAAATTTCTGTATTTTTTTTTAATAGTTTCAATTTCAATCTACCTCCTCCCATATCAAGTTAATTAAACAAAAAATAACCGTATCGATGCACAGAACAAACATGATATGCACCGTGAAAATCGAACCTGCGGCTCCAGAGCGGCTTCGATAAAAATATATTCCACAGTGATGCACCGTAAAAGAGAAATGTATAAAATACGAACGACGCGAACCGAAACGTGCATTTCTAGTTTGTCCAACATTCGAGCACTTACTTTTCGCATTCTTTTTCCCCTTTACGCAAGTTCCCTTGGGCGTCGAGGGAATTCGTCACCTCGAGCTGGCGCGACATCGATCAATCGCGCGGGTGCATTCGAATGTATTAATCATAGGACGGAGAGGTGGCCTCGCAGGGCGCATCATTAATCGTGGTAATTTGACAAACGATTTTCACTGCGACGCCTTCGACATCCGGGGCGAGCGCGATTTCTCTGGCACGTTGAAATTTCATTAACGAGAAACACCGACTGCGCGTGAAACCCGTAAACGAATACGAACGAAGCTGCCACCCCAACACAGTTTCATCGCGATTTAATTGCCCCCGTTTCTCGCATCGACATCCGCGGCTCGAAACGCGTTCAGCTACAATCTCGCGCGATAATTTTTCGAGCATCCAAGAGGAGGAAGGAATTCCACGGGATAAAATACGCTTGATAAATTCCCCGGGATTACCAAACGCATTTAAATGTTCCAAGGCTCTGAGGATTTATTAAGACAGCACGGGCGTTTCAATATTTCTGAAAGTTTCAAGGGGACGGCTCTAATTCAGCAATATTTTAAGCGATGCGCAAACTTTTCCCATACATTCGAAGACGTTCCAAGAAAGTAGTATAAGAGCAAAGTCAAAAGTATCACGCGAAGGTACACTAGCGGACAAATAAGTTACCACTTTTTCGATTTGTTCTATTTTTGTTAATTTTTATAGCATACATTTAGGACTGTGGTATATTTAATATGCATATTCTGATGGAGAAATTAAAGATGTATAAAATCCAGTTAAAGTTTAATTTAATTAACTGACAAGCAAAAGTGTTGTATGATATTAAAGGGGGTAACACATTTTTGGGGCCGACAAAGAAGTTACCACGTTTAGCAACGTTTTAGATTGTCCTAAACGCAAAATGTCCTCCCACAAAATATTAGATATTTTTATGTTCAAAAGTGGTAACTTTTTGTTGACTTTAAAAGTGTGTTGTCTTGTTCAATGTTATGTGCGGTTTTTTGATTGTTAGTTAAATAAATTCAACTGTAACTGGATTTTATACAGCTTTCAATTCTCTTTCAGAATATGTATGTTAGGCATATACTACAATTTTGAATTGATATTGAAAAGTAATAGAATTAGGGTGGGTCGAAAAAGTGGTAACTTTTTTGTCCGCACCTGTAGGTAAAAAAGCTGCGTATCTCGAGATCTTCAATAAGCTGAGGTCTGAACTTTGCACTTTCCATCGTACTTTCAACCCAGACCTTCGTGACCATCCCCAGCGGCAATTTCAACAAACATTTCAGCTGATTTAATTTTGGGGTGGACAGAAATAAGTCGTCGCATAATTGTGGATGGCCATTGACAATAAATTCAATGGAGAGCGATGGAAGACGAAACGAAAGGATCAGGGGGTTAATGCCAGGCGCAGGATGGAAATCTACTCGTTAAAAGGGGTGGAGGGGGTTGTTCGAGATCGCGTAACACGCGTCGCCCAGTCCGAGGAACGCGCATCCTCGATTCACGATGGGCTGCAAGGAGGGGCTCGATCGTTTTTCGATCCAACGGGGGTTAAGTGCGTCTGGAGAAAGCTTTCTCCACGAATGCTCTCCCGTAGCCGTTGGAATCCTGCCAGCTAGGGATAATAACCTTCACCCTCAACCAACGCCGGCGACGACCGAGCACTTTGCATTAATGTCGAATTAAAACGATGCGTTCGCTGGGGATGCAACCCCTGGACATTTCGCTCCCTGTCATTTTCTTTCGTTTATCAGTATTTCCTTTATATTTCTTCTCTCCCGGCGGAGCAACGGCTCTTTATGGAATAATGTAGGGTATCATCAAGTGGCGGTCGAAGGAGAGTTTAACTCGACCGACTCAATTTCAACCCGTTCGCGTCATTCTTTCTTTTCGATATTTCATGAAATCTGTTCTCGATATAGCATACGTCTCTTCGCAGAGCCGGATTTACCTTTCAGGGGCTGAATATTTAGTGCACCCTCGGTTAAATGTAAAAAATAAAATGACACTGATTTGATTTTTTTATCATAATACTCGTACAATCTAAATAAGAATTTAATTTCAAAATTAACATTAAATATGGAAACTAAACATACCATTAACACAAATAAACATTAAAGATACAAGTTAATAAAGATAATATAAAAAATGCCAATTTTTCGAAGAAAATATTTAGAATGAGGGGCCCCCAGCTAAACGGGGCCCTAGGTTTCAGCCTTGTTAGCCTAAGGGTAAATTCCAGCACTGTCTCTTCGTATTACTAAAATAATACCAAATGGTGGTTGTCCCGTTAATAAATAATAATAATTATTCAATCTCCAAATATCGTTCCGAAAAAGGTGAACCTATGTATCACCGACTTCGGTGTCCGTGTACATGTGTATAAATAAGTTCTAACCCCCGCGGTGGCACCACTGATCCATCCTGGATGTCCCCAAGCCCCCGTACAGGTGTTGGAGTTGCTCGGCTGCCTGTTGCAGGAACTTATTAAGCAGGAAACTTTATTTCCATAAAGCTTGTGTCAGTAGTACGCCTCTGTACTGCTTTTCAGCAACGGGACTCTTTCATCCAAGCTAATTAGATTCCATTTCACGATGAAATCCTTGACGATGGGGATTGCAAATCGCGTTTCAAAGGGAGTCAGTGGGCTGGATTGTCCTCCCGGTTTACAGTTAATGGCGTTTCGTCCGCGAACGGTAGAGGGGAAATAACAATTTTCCGTATTGGCATTTGAATTCGATATCTTCCTCAAGGCGCAAGAAGGGGATATAGATTTTCCATAATAGCGTTCGGTAACGCACATCTGCTCCGTCGAGCAGGCAAGGGACAGTAACGACATTTCGATTCGATTCGGGATACCAGCTTTGTAGCAGGCCTGGCCATTCTTTTTCTTTCGTAATTCTCGCGAAATCTGGAGCGATCGATAAAAAGTGCGGCTCGCCTTGTCCTGACACGATCTGGTGAAATTAAAATCGGTAAATGGGCATTAATGCGACCATCGCAAGGCTCTATATCCCTTAGTACAGATACTAGCACAGATGTCTTCTACGAAGAAAATAATTTCGTCCTGGGGCCTCTCGGCGACGACAGTCGACCGCCGAGACAAAATATGAAGAATATCGTTCGGCAGCATCGTGTAGGTGAAACCCGGAGGCAATAAAGCTCTTTACAGCTGGAGGATCCCCGTCTCTCGGGTGAAGAAATCGTTTTATTCGATTCCAACGACCGTCCGCGGTTCTGTTCTTCCACAAGATCCCCTGACGACTCCATTATTACCGATATTCGAGGCTCGTAGACGGATAAGAGCAGAATAAACGGGTGAAAAATAAATGGAAGACTGGAGGCTGTAGTAACAAGGTTGATTGAAATCTGCTCGAAAGCATCACTCCAGCAAAGGATATTCGAGGAAGATGGAGAGGGCTTGAAGTGAAAGCAACGCGTGTCCTTTATCCTCCGTCGTGTGCAAGAAACTTCTGTTTATAGTATTCGCTACCATCCTATAAATTGATTCCTAAGCTTCACAGACGCGTGGAAGTACGCGAGAGTTCCCTTTGAAGCATTAACTTAAAATCAATACCGAAGTTGTAGCGATTCCTCCGCACCTGTGTTCGAATGCTCCGAAAGTTGTTAGGGGCCGTCCTTAAATTACGTGAGGGTAATTTTCGCGAATTCTTACCCCCTCCGTCAGTATAAGAATTCGTAAGATTTTATATTCCAACCCCCTCCTTACGTAATATTTTTACACTTAATTTTTTCAGTTATTAAAATTCTTTTAAAGGTTTATATCATTCATTGAACTGGGTTTCGGGAAATTTAAACTAAAACTACTTTTCAGGAACATTAATGATAGAATTTGTGTTTATTGATAATTAGGTTAAAAAATATTATGTAGGGTGCTACCCGACTCCCGCCCCCAGTGTAAAAAAACATAAGAAATTCGCAAACCCCTTCCCAATGAATTCTTATGTAATTTAAAGATGACCCCTTACAAGGGAACAATGTTTACTCAATTTTAGCTGCAACGGGTATCTGATCCCACAGATACTACCCGACGAAGAATAACGGAAGTTGAAACAAAGGCTGGATGGTGGCAAACAGGCGGCCAAGTGGCTCTTAAGATTATCAGTTGTCGCTGCGGGGACAAAGAAAACTTGGAAATTAAATAGCCACGGGCAAACAGCGGAAAACGACTTCTCGTAGTAATTTCACGGCGAAGTTGCGTCTCCGCTCGCGCGCCACGGAATTTCTGCGCTGTTACGGTGTCAGGTGTTCGAGGAGCGTGTTCATTCTCGCGGTCAGACAATGCACGAACTCGCGTTTTCACGCCTCAAGAATGTCCGCGAATAGATCGAGAGCGTAATTCAACAGCTTACGTAACTCTGCGCCTGTTGTCACAGTCAGTGCTCGCCTAGGTGCGTTGATAACGCGCGAAGATGAAATCCCCGAGGGTTGCCTTCGAGTGCTTTCATTCGTCTTTGAGGTTGGAAGAAGACGTTCGTAATGAAGAATTTGGAATTAAATATTTCACGAAGATTGGAGTCCTCGTGAAACGAAAAATAGAACAAAGAGGGATCCACGAATCTTTACCTACCCTAATGAGATAATTAACAGAACTTAATGCTCATCTAAATTATCATAAATTTTCAATATGCAGAGATTAAATGATATCGATAGAAAAGTCAGAAATGAAGAATGCAACGAAGGTGGGTCCATGAATATTTTCTTTCTCTTCAATATAATTAGCCGAACCTAATGCACACTTGAATTTCCATAAAATTGAATGGTTATAATATGAAAAAACCGTTAGACGTTTCGAATAACAAAAGCGATCCTAGATTTGATCGTCGCGTTCCGATAATCTGAATAAGAAAAATTCGCATTCCCCTCGTCCAAATGACCGATGCTTATCGTCGACGGCGTAATTGCACGACGTATCGTCGTCGAGATCGTTTTTTATCCGCCACGGGATCGCGTGCATAACGGGAAATTGACGGGAGCTTAATCAACAGACGTTTGGTCGCTGGTAATGGGTCTCTGAGTCATCAATATCACGCTCGTGCGCGGAAAAGGGAGCCGCGATTTCGCGAAAATGGGGCAGAGATATCAAAAACGAAGAGAGAAGAGTCATATTAATTCTCGACTCTTCCCATTTATTGCTTGGTGAGACGTTATAACGATTTTGGACAAATTTACTGCTACGGGATTACTGGTCTTTCAGCAACTTCGACTTATCAAACTGTTTATCGAATAAATTTCATCTGCGCCTCGTTGCCATGAGTTACGTGCGTTGAATATTCATAGAATTTCAAATATTCTGTATTTCACCCGTAATAAATCCGTGAAAAATTGAAAACGCAATAGTGAATGCGATCTGTTTCCCAACTCGACAAGCAACCCGTCGATACGATTGTTCGTTAAACAGCGGCTTTCCATTATTTCCCTCGTATTTGACTAAAAGGGTCGTCACTTTTATCGCGAAACAAACAGCCGAATAAACGAGCAGCACTTTTCGTTTCCAACAGTCTGTCTCGCGTTATCAATGACGTCCGAGCGTTTAATCGCGCCCCCAATGGGCTTTTATTGGACACTGATTTTATAGGATACAAGATTTTTATAGAACGCCGTATAAATACCAGCAACGTAACGTCAGAGAGAAAAGTTCCCCAGCTGCTCTGTTTCCATCGCGCTGGTTTTTTCAAAGAGAACTCCATTTACGAAAGAAAACTCGCGCGACGATTGACAAAACCGTTGAGCGATATCATTCCGACGGAATCGTCGAGGCGCACACGTTGTTTCGTCCAAGTTGCGCGCTCTTTTTCATTAACCGTCTTCTCTCTTCTGGGATTAAACGATCTCTGGCAGACAAAGTATCCGATTAACGCTCGGGCAACGAGATTCTCCACGCGCGCGAACAATTTCTTCGCGATCATCCGTGATGCCTTCTCCTTTTCGCTACGTTTAATTAACACTCCGACTTGAATTACTCGTAGATGGGTGTTCTGGAAACCACTTTCTGCCCGAACCACTAGGAATTTAGGAATCGCAAGATTTAGCACATCGAATTTCCAAAATATACAACGCGTGACTTTCTCCGTTTCGTTTCCGTCTGTTCACGTGATGTTTATGTTATGTAATGGCAGAACGCTGAGGAAAACAAAAGAAAGACGAGGCGGAGGTGATAAGAAACAGATAAACGCTCAAGTGGGAAACACGCGCGAACGTTTTTTTTATTCAGGCTGAGCGACGAAGGACGCGCAGAAATTTCGTTCCAGCCTGATAAACAAAACGGTGTTACGTGTCAGCAGCGATCACTGGCCAGACTACCTTTCCACTCGGGCTGAAACACTTGGACGCGACAACGTATAATCCCTTAATCCGTGGCCATCGGTTCGGAATGGTGACAGGAGATCGACGACTAAATAAAGATCAAAGGGGTGGCGCGTGGATGGGAAACGCCGACAATCTTCCCGAGGGATTTCCCGCGGGGGCCGCACATCCGTCTACGTAACTTGAGAATTTCCGTTTACATAACAAGTAGAAATGCAACCCCTCGCACACTCGAAGCTCACAGAGTCTACAGAGATAAACAAACCACGTCGAGCGCACTCTGCCAACTCCAAACACCACAACTTTACCAACCGAAATTTTCTGAGTTTAATAAAAAATTGTCTGGAGGTAGAGTACATTGGAATCAAGAAGGAACAATCTTTTTTCCCACGGAAATTATTCACTCCAAAGGGGTGAAACGAGGCCTGAAAGTTATCACGTTTTTTCTGTTTTAATATAACTTCGTAACAGTACGAGATACCTAGAAGAGAATTTTAAATAAATATTCAATTATTCATGCTCTATCGCACTGCCAAAAGAAACATAAAGTAACATTGAAAAAAGAACGATAACTTCTGATTTCACCCTTTCAGAGAGAATTTCTAAAAAATATCTCCTTGCATATTCCAATATGCTCTACATTCCCGCGAAGTTTGAAATGCAAATTAGAATTGTTATCTTTCGCATGGAGCGGAGTACGCGTCGAAGGTGATCGTGGATATTTTCGCGCGTCTTACCGAGAACGAAACGGATCGAGAGGAGAGGAAAGCGAAACCACCCCTCGTCACCCTTTCGGGAGAAACTCGCGAGAGCAGCTGACGGTGGCTGCTATGATGAGCGTAGCTAAGGGTAGTAGACACGGTGATGTGTCCAGCGGGTAAAGTCCTCGCGGAAGGATCGTCGCGAGGTAACTGACGTTTCGCCGGTGTTCATAGTTGGACAGAAACGCGCACCCTCCACAGTTCCTCCCTGTCTCCACCGCCCAGTCAACCTTTCCCTGCCTCCACCCGTCGCCGACCACCCCCAGCTACCCTCTCACGACCCCAGGACACCGTTTCCACCCCGCCTAGAAACTCCACCCCCTGACGCCGTGTGTCTCGTCCTCTGTGACGCAGATGGACGGTGTCATAGGACGCTAGCTGGAATGGACTCCTCCTCGCCATTGTCTTTCCGCTGTGCTGGGTTAGGCGAGCACTCCATGCCAGGGAAAACGTATGTATATACGTCCTGCTTGCTACGCGGCCACCCTGCCGCGGCTCGACCTTGGTCGATTTAACCCTTCAAGGGTGGCACGATGATGGATAGAGGATGGGAGGTCCATTTTCACCCCGTAACGCGATACGGTTGTGGGAGTTGTGTGAACAAGGTTTGGCGGTGGATTTTAATTTCCTCGCGACGGGGTGTTTCTGTTTTCGTAGGGTGGCGATAGATGGGGGAGGTATTGGTTTCGGGTGGGGTCAAGTGGAGGCAAATTAATTTACTAAGGGAGGGTTAAGCGCGTTGAATTTTTAGCGTAGACCTTGGTCGGGTCAGCTTCTTTTTTGTTTCTTTCGGGTAGCAAGGAAAGATTTTTCGAATCCGGATATTCAAAACATTTCCTCCTGATTACGACGCAATATTTGTTTTCTGTCCAAATTCACTCTGAGGGGGTTAAATGGACACCTTAAATTCAGGATATTTTCCGATTTTGAGTTATAACTCGTAAACCGTAAGAGCTGTAAATTACCAAATGATAGTGGTAATTAAAAAAAGTAACTTTTCCCTTGAAACTTTTTTCTATCTCTTACAGATTGCGAATTACAAAATTAGATCCTAAAATAGCCGACTTTTCAGGGGTTAATTTCACCCCCTCAGAGTGAATTTGGCAAACAAAAAATGGCGTTGTAATCAGGAAGAAATCCCCTACATATTCACAAAGTTCCAGATTTGTTTTAATTTTCGGGTTCAGGATCTTCCCTCGTAATCTACGCACGTGTCTCCAGTTCAGGTTTGGAATGAGTTTAATATATTTATCTAGGTAAAATTAGCGCAGAAAAGAATTCTAAATGATCAAGTACGTAAATGCAAATTCTTCTAAAGCAAGAGCAGTTTTGTAAAACAGCTGAAAGTGTCTTCCTTAGTAATCACGATACCAGTAGCTTCTCTGCTAGGTACAGTGGATTTGGGAGAAACCTACGAACAGCTTTTCAGCTAATGAGAATTAACGAGCCAACCACGGAACCCTCCGCTCCGCTGAACACAACGCGCCCGCTTCAAACTGCCCTGCATCACGCCTCCCGATCACGAGACTCACTCCCACAAGTGGACTGCTCCTCCATTGTTTTTCCGCCGTCTACATTTCCCAAGGAGAGCGCCTGTCCTTTCAACGAGACTGGTTCCACGGTCGAGAAAACCTGTATGCCCAGCAACAACAGATTTGGGGACCGTCGATTCGAGGTCGCAAAAACGAATGCTCGCATTATGTGAAGAGAGAAGCTGCTCCTTCTCAGCCGGATTTTAGGCACGTCCACTAGGGACGAACCAAAGGGGGATATTTCTATACAATTCTGTATGAAACTACAAAAATGTGCACGCAAGATAATCTGCATTCATGAAAACCAGGCTACGATTCACGCGTTCCGACATTTTTTCCCAAGCTCCACGGACCGCTTTTGTTGCGAGCCGCGCGACCCAGTATCCATTGAAAATTACCTACTGTGAAATACTCTGCGTGTATCGCAGAAACAATGCGATTCAGTCTTGACGCGATTAAGAGTTAATATTGTCCTTCGCTGTACCGATTCCTCGTATCTTTGACACCAGCGTGCAAGAAGGTTAACGGTTCAAAATGCACGTCGAGATACCCTTGTTTTTACCAAATCTGCATACGAATGGGTCACACCTTTGCGTAACGTTTCCAGGAGCTTTCCCAGGCAAACAAAGCATTTCCATGATGCACGGCGCTGCTTTTTCTTTTCCTTGAAACGCGAGCCAAGCTTGCATACGAAATTCCGAGAAAAAAACACAAACGTGTGCTGCTTACCCAACAACAATTAACGAAACTTCTTAACGTAAACAACCAGTGTTTACCATAAAAGATACGCGAACCTACTCGTCCTCGGAATATCCGAGGTACCAAATGAATCGAGGCACGAGAATCCGTGGTTCGTCGATCTTTCTCATCTTCCTTTCAGAAGTAAATGATGGAAGCTTACATTGGAGATGCCGAAAAAACCGTTTCTATGGTTGGACGATGAACGAGAGGTTCGTTGTGTCGAACGTAAACTCAGAAACTCGATTCGAAAGGGTTCTCCGCGCTTACCTCCCCCAAACAACCGGAAATGCACTCGGTTGATCCACTGGACCGTGATCGAAAAATATTTGCCCGTCGGGAACGAGAGATCAGGCATGCCAGTAACCGCTGGAAAATTAATCGGTGGCGCAGCCTCGAAAAGGGATCGAGCGACGAGAAAACCGTCGAACTTTGAGGAACTATCGAACGACGGAGATCTGAATTCAGGTCGGACCAACCCACCTGTCCTTGTTCTCGTTACTTCGGCTTCAAACTGTCTCTAAAGACTACCCAGTATCGATCACTTGCCGATGAAATTCTTCATTTCCTTCCCGCCGAACGTGGCGAATAAATTCAAGTGTTCCAATTAAAAAACAATCACTCATTTCCAAGCTCCCTAGCAATCTCTACTTATCCTAATAAAAAGTTTATTTTCTCCCTCGTATAAACTATTATTAACCCCGAAAATCCTCGTCCCCCTTTGTTTATCCTCCCCAAATTTTGCTACAATATTTCTCAAAACCACGAGCGTCCCCAAACGCAATTTCCAAAATGCAACCGCACGGGGCGAAGCTCGAACGAATCGATACACCAGCGCATCGGAATCCGAGCGTTTCGAGGAACGCAGTATACTCATTCACCCTCTATGACCCGTCGGAAACGGCCAGTCACGATCGCGGGGACGTTTACCCTAAATATAGATGAATAATTAACCCTGCGAAATATTGCACGGACTATCCGCGGCATCGTTGCGCACACAGATGCCTGGTTGCACGCGGCATCGACCACGCTCGCAAGCGAGTTTCCCTCGGCCTGAAGAAGGTCGCGGAAGAGGGGGTGGGCGCAGGGTGCATAGGTACAGAGGAGGAGGGCAGAGCGGAAAGAAGTGGAAAAGGAAGGGCGCAGTGAACGAAGATGCCTCTGTGTAGAGCCGAAACGGCGAGGGGTGAGGCTGCGGGGGGGTTGGTTGGTTGGTCGATGCTGCAAGGTCGTTCAGTATCGACGGCCTTTCCGATCCCCCTTTCTACAGGGTGTCCACGGCCAATCCGTGACACTAGTCACCCCCTGTGGTTCGTTTAAACTCCAAGATTGCTTTGACGTGTCACCGCGACGGTGTAAATCAAAGGGAAGATTTCAAGGGCGCGCCCTTGCCACGCACGCCGCGCTCACTCTTCCAACCGATCATTTTGTCTTCCACCCCCGTGCTGCTGACCTATTTAACGTATCGCCCCGTTAAGCGCAGCCCATTTTTCAGGGTAGCACGCGCCCCAACCGCGGGCTCTCCAAATCGACGATTTATTAATCCCCCGCCGTTGCGAGCTATTGGACTCTTCTTTTTTTTCCCCACCTACCACCCCCAACCCCCCGCTAGAGGAAGCTTGTATTGGCTGTTTCGCTCGGAGGACGGCGTTTTCAGAGGGAAAAATATTATCCGCGGAAAGGGATTCTTGGGGGATTTATTGGTTCCAAACTACCGTTTCATGTGGCTGTTTTTTTCAGAGTGTTGGATACCTCGGAGATGATAGAACCCGTTCGCAAATAGAATTGATTTTACCCCTAGTAAAAGGCGTCGTGCGAAAATCGACGAAAGATAGTTTCGAGTCTCCAGTATCTCTATCAATTTTATTAACATCTCGGCGCTACGTTGAGGACAATATAACCGAACGCGTTTGAAAGGGGATGGCAATTATTATTAATTAACGCTCGTTTCGGGCAGAGCGGCTGATTAAAAACACCCCCGCTGCGCGCGGCTATCGATCGGGAATCGGTTTGCCATTAGCCTTAGGGCAGTGCAGGTTTAATTACTCGATTAAAGAACGCTCGGCGACTTTCGAGCCCGCGGAGGGGGTAGCGCACGAGAGGAGCGCGACTGGTTTCATCCATTATTGCGAGAATTATTCATCCATGCTGGTGAATCGACGTGCCTCTAACGAAGTTACCGTCCCCGTGATCGAACGTTTCCTTTTTCAATCGCCTAATAACCCGCCCGAGATCCGCCGGCTCCGAGCGATGAAAGGAGATCGTAATTACTTTCCAGTAATATCCCGAGAACGTCGCTCGCGCATCCAGCTCGCCGAGCATCAAGTTTCCCGATGTTCTCTCTGTTATTTCTCCTGTACAGACCTCCTCCGCCGCTAAGTGTACAGAGAAAATATCTCCCCCCGCATCAATATCCTCCGCCGTGCAAACAACCCCGACAACCATCGATCCGCGAGCAAGAATTTTTTCATCCCCCCTCCGTTAACAACATCCAAGGGAGGAGGGGGATGGAACGAAAATATTCCCTCCACCTTAACGACCCCTCCGGGCGTCCGGATTACGCTAAATGATTCCGTTTCTCGTTCCAAACGAGGGATGAGGGAGAAACAGGGGCGGAACGATGGGTCGGGAGGACCACCTGGCGCGGGTGTGGGCGTCAAGTGCGACGGACCAGAAAAAGGAAGAGGAAAAAACGAGGGGAAAATATGGAGCGAAGGGAAAGGGCGGGGGGATAGATAACGAAGACGAGGGGGGATGAAAGAAGAGGGGGAAAAAAAGAACGACAAGGCCGACTCTAATGAGAACACGAGCGATTTTCCATCGGTTTTCCAGGCGCACGAAGGTCGCGACCGAACCGCAGAAAATGAAACGGTCTCTCTCTCTCTGCTCTTTTCTCTGGCCTTTTTTCTCTCTGCCCCGCCCGGCGGCATTTAACAGGCTGCTCAGGGAGGAGAGGGTCCTTTCTGCGAGCAACTAACGGAGTTGACAGAGGCTGGAGGACGTAGAGAGAAACGAGAAACGGGGGGATAGACGAGGATGGACGAGCCCAGAGAGAAATAACGAGCCAGGGCGTTGTTGTTATTACGTACGTGTTGTTGGTCTGGGTTCAACGTGTCTGGCAAGCATTGTTTCCTCTTGGAAGCCGACGTACAGCGCGGCTCAAGGACAGCAGACAATGGATCGCGGCTCTCGAATCGCGAGGCGTTCCTCCGCGTTTTTTCCAACACGCCGATGACTATCGCTGGCGAAGCTTTTCAATATGTTAGGAGAGACTGGTTCGAGGAGAAGTCGTTGGGATACGTGCGTGACCTGGGATCAGTCGGGACCAGGTTGGATACCCGGAGAACAATCGGCAGAGTAAACTGAAGTGGAAGATAAACTGCCGCATACGTGGAATTGTAAAAGCGTTTAGGGTAAAACTATACGATAGGCTAGATGTCCCAATTACTGCCACATTAAGCTCATCGCGTAACTTTCGTTAATTATTTCAGAAGTTATTTAGCCTTAGAATCATTCCAAGTTGCAGCATACTAATGCTTAAGAACTCTTTTATCTAAGAAATTTTTTTTATAGTATAAACAGTATGTTTTAATTGCTAATTAATTGAAAAAGTATAAGGAAGTCCAATGTCCCTAAAACTGTCATTCACCTTTTAATATTAATTTATAAATATCAGTATGCAATGTTTCTCTATTATTATCTAACACGGAACCCTAATTTAACATTAAAATTTTTTTCCCTTACGATTTTGCACGCATTATTTCACTATTAAGTAAAATAATTAAAGTGACAGTAATAGGGACACTGTCAGTAATTGGGACATCTACCCTACGTCCCATTTGACAAAACGCCTCACTATTATTGTACGCACACAAACAATGATACATCGACGCGAATATCAGATTTGAACTTGCCTCAGTATTATTATTGCGTCAGTTGTGGGCGACTGAGGCAAGTTCGAATCTGATGATCGCGTTAATGCATCCTTGTTTAATTTTGTGCGTAAAATAATGGTGGGGCGTTTTGTCAAATTGGGTGTATTGTATGGTTTTACCGTAGAGGGAATCGAGTTGCTTTGAGACTTTAAGAAGTTGTTTCTAGGGCTAGGTCTGAGTGAATCTTCTTCTTTTGGGCGAGGGGTTGTTTCGCTGGAAGCGAGTAAGTTTGCACTGGAAGAATCTTTGAATTGGGAACTGCCTTCTTTTGGTATGTCTGGAGCATGGGATCTGATTTGCGGTAAGGATAAGCGAGTCTGAAGTGCAAGGAAAGCTGAACTTGAAACCTGACTACAAACAGACCATCAACCTCTGCCAACGTAGTAGATCGAGATTAAGGATTGAGTTGCACAAGCACTAGAGGCGTTCCGGACAAACTACGAACAGTATTAATCTTCAGTGACTGGATGAAGAAATTGCTCGAGTGCGCAGGGACACTTGCCATACCCGTGATTAAATTCCACTAAATAACTGTTCCCGACGTGGCGTCGCGTGCTACTGATCAACAAACTAATGCAATGAAAGGAGCGCCTTCTACGGTCGCAGAAACGATGCCTCTTAAATTGACTGCTCGAACCGTTGCAGTTGCGTAATAAGTCATATCAATTAGAAGCCGAGAAATTGCATATTATTCACGGTACGCGAGCCCGTTTGCCCGTCCACGAACCGCTGCGATTCATCAGCGTTCTCAAGAGATACATCACTGGCAAACAAAACCATTAAATTAACATGGTAATACATATTGATAAACGCCAACACCGTAGCAATTCGAATAGCGCGCCATCTGTGGCCCCAGCTGCGGGGTCCACACGCACGAGTTTCACATTATTTTACAGAATATTATGCGTGAAGCGAAATCTCTCCCAGCTCGATCTACCGATCCACCTCGCAATACCCTTCCTCCACGCTAATTCATAGACGAAACAACCGAGTTAAATAGCCACCAGGAGGGGTGGTACCGAGTACCCACACACACGTTCCACAAATTCGCGCCACGTGCTGCGAACGGCGTGTCGATGTGAACATTTACTCAGCCGAGTTTAGATATGCAAGGAGATACGAGTGTATCTAATCAAATGAACCATAATCTGGTACCGCGAGCGAGTACAGAATCGGCGAAGCATCGTAACGCGGAGGAAACCGTGCCTTATCTCGAACTTTCTATTTCCTGCAGTTTCCCATTCGTGGTTTTACCCGTTTGGCAGTTCCCACCCTGTTTTTCTAATTACGAGACTGTCAAAGGACACCGAGTTGTCCCTCGTCTCGTTCCACTTGACGACGTTCGTCGCGATACCTTCCACGGATGACCGCGTCGAACGGAGACTCGCGGAAGATGAGATCGCGCAGATGGTATTCGACGATAGTATTTATTGTGCAACGCGTACGCGGGCTCCCCGACGCTCGCCTTCGGAAATAGATTCAAGTACACGGGCACACAACGCTGGTTTATTTAGAATTATGCATCGACTCGCCTCTACGGAGGCCTCCAGACCATGATCGCTCGCCACTCGGCCCGTTTACGCTGCTGCGTGTTCTCCTGTGTCTTCCAGCGCTCGCGAGAACCTCCCTGTCGTTTGCTGAGAACGGGCGCTATCGGTTGGCGCGGCTCCAACTTCCGAGGCGCACTTCGCGATAAAGGAAAGCGAAGTTCGACGCGTTCCTTGGTTCTATAGTGGGACCTTCTCGGTTCTCGGTGTCGATATGGTGGAAGCGACTTGGTAAAGTCGGGTGTGTATTGAATCGTAGGCGTCAGGAATGGAACGTTTGTTTGTGACGAAATATTAGGTTGGTGCTGAAGTTCGTTTGGTTCGACTTGTACCTGTGCCATATGAGTGGCAGAAGGTCATGGATAGGGGGAAATATTTTGAGAAGAAAACTTGAAATATATTTTTACTTTTGTAAAAATAAAAATTAGCGGGAACATTGGCATGTTTTTGGAACATTTTGCTATATAATATACAAATTAATATTTTTACATTTGATTTAACCCTTCGTGGTCACACCTTCTTATAATCACACATTGGTCACACGGGGTTCACTGTACCCCAGCGTCATTTTTTGAGTTACCATTTCCGTCTTTTTGAACCTTTTAACTTTTTGGTGATAATTGTACGTTCGTATTACTTATACAGTCATGGTCTAATAGTCTTTTTCTAGAAACATCAATTTTGATATGATAAAATTTGTAGTTGAAAATGAGCGATTTTCCATGGTTGTGGGAAAAACCAATTTTTTTTAAAAAAAAAAATTTATTATTTTTTTGCGTTAAATCCCCTTTGGAAGACGTAAAGGTGCGACATTCCAAATCGAAAATTGCTCTTGGGGTACAATACACCCCGTGTGACCACGAAGGGTTAAGTATCCTATCGTAACATTGCATCTTTTGTGAATGCACTACAAGTGTCAAATGCATAAAATTTTTGTCCTTAACCTTCTTAGCACGAAAAAGTTAAAGTTTTACCACAACGGAACTTACATTAACGCTTAAATTTGTGTCTTTTTATGTTCAATGCACTCTATTTTATATTTTGTATTTTTTAATTAACATTTTCAAATTTGGTTTATATATCCTATTTTAACATTGCATCGGTTTTTATTGTACTGCAAGTGTGAAAATGCATACAAATTTTTTCCTTTTCGTTTTTAATAGATGTTAAGTAGATGCCAATGTTCCTCCAGTTTACGGTAACTTTGGTCAGATAAGGCGAACAAGCTTTTGCACCGACCGTTCAATACGCGATCGCGAGTAAATCGTGTCTGTCGAGGACACGCAGAAGCTATTAGAAGCTGAGAGACTAAAAGAAGCTTCAACTTTGGGTTTGCTCGAATTCGAGGTGCGCCTCGAAGGAACCTGAAGAATCAGGTTCGCGTGGATCCCGGAGGAGAAATTCTAGTGGCACCGCCCCTGTGATATACGCGCTCAGCCACGTTTGTCCGGCCCCCAGTGATCAGCATAAATCGCGGGGAACGCTCGAGGATGAAAAATAGCTCGTGTTTCGACCGATCTCTATCGCGCGAAACAAGATTGCTGGTGGCTCGGTTGGCGTGCTGGCAGGCTAGCACGAGGATGTTTGCAAGAAATCAGGAACACACGAAAGTCCAGCGTTTTGTCCACGAATTGAAACGATTTAGAGTACACGCTACGCTGGAGGAATTAAATGTTCGTAGGTGGAATGTAGTGGATTATTACGTAAAGGATATTCCAAAGATAATTTCGACATACTTTTTGCGAACACTTGCAGTGGTATTTTGGAATGATAAGCTGTTTAACGACGTATCAGGTAAAGTCTTCTGTGATTGTAAACATATGATTAAATGACTGATGATAAGTCATGTACCATATGTTTAAAGCAATTGGCGAAACGACGCAAGAAATATTTTGCGAAAAATTGCCTAGGAAGTAGGTATAATTTCGTCGTTGTAGCGATTATATTACTTCGCGTGAACATTAGCAGATAAGGGAACCCGTTTGACTATCAACGACCCTCCGTGACACTACTGCGTAATAAGTGGCGTAACTGAGTCAACACAGCGACAGATAACGAGCCCCGAAAAAAAGGAATACCCCGAAACTATCAGTGACTGGTACAGGTGTAGCCCCCTCCGTACCAACTATTCAAAATCTAGCACGGTCAATCATCAATCCAAAACCGTCGTCCTAACTACATACGTACAAGGAAAGCTGGACATGGAAGCGCGAATCGATAACAGAGCAGGAAATCTGGCAGACAATTTCATCGAACAGATTCGCCAGTGGACGTAGCACCGCGAATAAATCTCATCCCTCGTGCAAGCACGGAAACGCGTGGGCTGGATTTCGCGGTAACGTGACCAAATATCGATCCAGCTGGTAACGAAGGGCCTCGGTCGCTTAAAGCAAAATAATACAATTCCAGAAACACTAGAACCCCGGTGGAAACGAAGAAATGTCTGGTGGGAAACTCTCACCCGCCTATCTGGGAGATGACAATGTAGCAAAGGCGTCAATTGATCTTGTAAGTGGCCCCAGCAAGAATTTACGATCCGCCCCGGTGTCACGAGAAACCATCGTTGGTCGTTAATCGCGCGATGCCGTAATTCACCTTCACCGCGGGTCAGATGCCACCACTGTGTCGTGCCGGAGCACGGACGTGACCACACACTGTACTCAACACAAGCGACCGTCTCCATACGCGTCGCACACACCTCTCCTCGCGCATCGAGGAGACGAGCATGCAGCACATAATTTGCCACCCGTTACGCGGTTACAGCGAAGGAAGCCCTGAATGTCTCTCTCTTTCTCTCTCTCTCCCCCTCTCTTTCGAGAAAAATAAACGACCAAAGTCTACTTTTCAACGCGCGACGGAGAACTCGAGCCATGATGCTCGAGGTATACTCGTCGCGGCCGAGAGGCCCTCATTTGCCAGTCAAAGCGAGGGAATCTTTAAAACATCGAGCGACAAGGTCACGCCTCGGCAAGGGGGAACGGTTAAGCTTTTGTCCCAGACGACACTGTATATAATCTACCAGAAAACGTTAGTCGCGTGTACGGGTGGGTTGCCGCCTGGACGGGTTAACGAGAACGAAAGTGTGGAAAAGATCGGGAGGATTCTCAAGTGCAAGGTTGCTACGGTCGCGCAACGTCACTTGAGAGTCTCTCGCCGTAGGTATGTACGTCGTTCGAGAGACTCTGCGTCACGTTGCGACAGAGAATGCTGGCACGACCGACGGCCGATATAGCAAATGAATTGTAATATGATAATAGCTCACATTTTCCCGTGATCAGCCATCAGGGACGTTGGTGTCAGCGGGCCAGCACGACGTCGTCCTCTGGAAACCGCTCGCCACAGGCCTGCCGTGCGATGCTCGTATTGGCACGTCCCTCGATGGCGCGCAACCGACCGCCGCTACCGGAGCGGATTCTGGCACGGTGAGCCGCGGGTACAACGCCACGACGATCACGGGGATGCAGGGGACGGCATAGATGCGACTGAACCAGCTAGGAAAAAGGTGACAGGAGACGGTGTGCCCGCGTGCTCGACGCCAATTTCTTTCGTACGATCTCCGCCGTCCGCTGGTCGTCTCGCTCGTTCCTTTGGGCCAAGTCAACGATGCCCAGATCAAACAAACGACTACACCACGATCGATTTACGCCGCGACGCGAACGCGCAACACGCGCGTCACAACGTGCGTGACACTCGCGAGACGTCGACACGTAACTACGTTGCTATTACGAAAGGAGAAAGCACAATTTTCCGCACGAAAAACGCGTTCACGGACACTACGGAACTCCCGGCACAGACTGTCATCGATTGTTGACGAGCGTCGTGGACGATCACGGTCCGCCGGCGCAACTGTGGCGCCATCTGTCGGCGCCGGGGTGATACTGTGATGTGCGAGCGAGTGTTAACCGTCGGTAAGGAAGGAAATTGAGTGTGCAGCGATATAGCGCGGATGTTTCCGCTTTCGATCGTCGAGATAGCGTTCCCTGTACCGCTTACAAAGTTAGCGAGAAACTAGAGGACGTTTTAGATTCTGCTTTTAGCCGAATACCGTTTCCGAGTGTCATCGGTGTATTTTTAGACGCGTTCGATTAAATACTGCGCTCGATTGCTCAATGGGGAATAATTTACGTCTGGCAACGGGGTTACGGGGACGTTTGGGTATTTTATGTGGGAATTAGTTAGATCCTTCGAGGTAATGCGAAGAAGAGGTTACCAATCGATAGAAAGAAGGTGGTCGTTGATGGACAGATTGAATTTAACCTGTTATTCTTATTCTTCGTTGAAAGTATCCAATCGACAAGACTTCCTTGATTGATACATATGTATATGTGAGCGGAAGAATCAGTGTCACAGTGATTTTATCGGACTGCATTCGAATTTCACGTTTATCTCGCGGCACGGCTTGGAAAAATAGAAATCGCAATGTAACGCGTGTTAAACGGCTGCTTATCTTGTGGCATTTAAGCGTCCGGTATCTCGCAGGGCTACGGTTACACAAAGGCTACGGTCTACCGAAACATTTCCTGCACACTTAAATCTTACTCATTCGTGATAGTGGTATGACTAATTGCGGCGATAATCGTAATATATAACACCGGCGAAGATATTTTTTGCACGATTGAAACGGTGGTCGGCGATTTTCTTGCATCGGGAACGTGACGTGTGGCCGTTGATTTTTGCCACGATCATTAATGGCGCGTAAACAACGATGACACATAGTAACGTTAGATTAACGCGTGGATGCAAACGTCGCCATCAACACGGTCGTTTGCATTAAACTAATTGTAAGTATTTAATCGCTAACAGAATCGTTTTGTTTTTATCCCCCGCGAGGACGTTGTGGCGCGAACAAAGCGCTGTTAAAGATGCGAATATTATTTCCCGGGATCAACTGCTTTGCATACAATAGTTTTGTTAGACTGGGCATCACGCGTAGTGCCGCGCGCATTGTTTCCCTGCCCTCGCCGCGTATGAATACCAAAAGAGATTAACGAGATTTAAGCTCGCCACCTGAAAATTTATAATTCCCGTCCCGGGCGCCCGACCGTGTGCGCCCACGCGGCGCAGCCCCACAATGCATCGGGCGCAAACACGTTCTCGCCCGTTATTTTAAAAACCGTGGACAGTAATTTTACGAATTGTTTCGCTTAGGGGCTTGTCGGCCACTCCGCTGCGAGATTTAATACGCAACAATTGTTCCGTAGAAGCCATTAAACGCAAAAGGTTAAAGAAAACACTGATACGAATTATTGGGTCAGACTTTTCTTTGTCTTTCGTATCAGTCGATCGCCACAGATTCTCCAAGGAATCAGTGCAATCGTAACGACCTTGACAATTTACATTCTCGTCGATGCTTCCAGAGAAATCATTTTCTCAGAGCGAAACAATGCCTTTGTTCTGTTTTTTTTTTTACATCAGGTGCTGCGCTCCCTTCTTCCCGTGTATCAACCTTGACGGGCACGAAACGGGACAAATAGTAAACCGCGCGATTTCAGCTTCGGTTTCCTATTGAACGGAACGGTCGCCAGTGAGGTAAACACAAACGATAGGTTTCTCGGGGCAGTTTGCGCAATTCGTTGAAACCGTTCGCGAGTCCCCAGAAAGAAAACAGTTACATTTAAATGCGCGTAGCTGCATATAGTTATTGATATGAAAATGAGATTGATCGACAGTGCGCACACGTATGTGGCACGAAACTCGCATATAATCGTGCTGTTTACGCGGCAGCCGTACCGAATCTATTAGCGACGTGTCTATAGCCGTGCGACATGTATCCTCTCGGCCGGGCACGCTTTATCTCGCACGTTTGCAAACTGCACAGCGGACCGAAACGCACGTGCGTTTTGCAAGAGGCCAACGGGAGAGCGAAGCGTTGACTCATTTCGCGCGAGCTCCGCTACGGCTGGATCTCGTTAAGCCCGCGTCGCAGCTGTTCGAGAGCAGAGTCCATGCGTTTGATTCTGTTTCCCTCGGTATTGTTCGCAAATCGCTCCGCGACACATTACCCTTCAAGCATTTCCTTCTTTGTTTTAGAACTTTTCTGCGCCGTCAGCGCGCACGTGGCGTTATCTCGCCGCTCCACTGGCCAAAGTAAGGGAGCGCGGAGAGAGAAATGTGCATATCGGGAGTATCCAAGATGGTGATGCACGTGCAGCGTCTCGATTTCTTCATTCGGCGTTTCGTTACGAGAATAAAGGTCGATAGTCCTTCGTAGCAGTTTCAGCAGACAGTCCCTTCATGGACACTGTGCTAGATCGATAATTAACCATTTTGAAAGTTTAATAAAATTTCAAATTCGGGTTGGAAAAATGTATATTTCTTTTGGGGTCTAAAATATCTGCGTTTATGCCGAAAAGTGGAAAAAAGTGTGTTTCACAACTACCTTTTTTCCTGAGCGTTCGAGCGGAGCTCGGAGCAGTGGAGCAATGGGGTTTTGCCCGGAGCACGGAAAACTTTTACTACTCCACTGAATGAAAGAAAATTGAAATAATAATTAAAAATTTAGAGAAATTTTTATTTATTATTTCAATTTTCTTTCATTTTATAAGAGCAGACGAATGAAGTGTTTTTAATAAATACCAATTCTCGATTTTTCATCAGTGAAAAAATATTGCATCGCAGGGCCGAGCAAATCTGGTGTTAAGGAGGCATAACACTCTCTTTGCCCGAAAATTAAGCATTCTTTATGAATTTTTTTCTATATGAAAATGAAAAGCTAGAAAGATGGGGTTTGTTGCGAATGAAAGATCACCGTTTGAAAGTATTCAAAGAATTTTTATTTAAAAAAAAAACAGCTGGAGCGGAGCAGGAGCAAGTATTTTGATGTCGGAGCAGGAGCGGAGCAAATAAAAAATTGGTCCGCTCCAATCCCGTGTTTTTCCCCATTTTCTTCTTCTTCCATATTCTTCTGCCCGTGTCTCGTACAGAATAAACTGTCAGCGGTCTAACCAACATCCGTTGAAAAGGAAAGGCTGATAGTAACAAACAGTATCGCAGAATAATATGTGTCGCCTAAAAGAGCCGGAAGAAACAATCGCGCATCTACTGCGCTGTACCCTCGCGCGTTCGCAATCGTTATTATTAGTAACCACTGAACGGCTGTCTTCTTTATCCGCGTTACACGTAGATAAGATAGGGAAGGGAAACTTAAGCGCATTGCGTCAGTAAAACATCGCCGGTTGCCATTCCTAAATGCGCATTTCAGATACGAAGAGCTACATATGTATATACTCTACGTCCCAACATCTCGCGCGACAGATGTGCAACTCTTGCCTCGCTTTTTCTGTTTACCAAGAGGAAGATCAGTGCGTGATTGTTAACGTCGAAAAGCTCCGCAAACGAGGCTTAACCTACATCTCCTCGGGGACCACGCGCGCGCGCGCGCGAAGGAGGCGAGCACCGAGACGCGTGAATTCCCCGAGCACATGTCAAGCACATCGCGGCACCGATTTACCAAACGGCAATGACATTCCATGGCGTCGTGATTTTTTCCAATCGGGTAACGCGTTCAAATGTGGCCGCTAAGCCGAGGCCTTGGCTATAGGCAGAAGTTAGCTCAAGGACGACGACCGGCTGTGTATTCGAATTTCATCATAGTGCGAAGCTAAGCAGGTGAATGTCAGTCCCTTACGCTTCATGCCCGTAATCAGGCAAATCTTCGCTGGATAATGATGTGCCCCGTCGAACGGACTTGATCCAGCTAAGAACGGCGAGCACTGTATCGAATTAACATGGAATTTTCTTTCACCGCACTGCGTTTATCCTTCCTGCACCTATCGCGTGCCGTGGCCGACGGTTGATCATGCATAAAGTAACGTCGGGTTACAGAGGTGGGCCCGTAGCCCGGCCTCCTCACGTACCTCGGTCGCCCGGGTCACAGGTGGCACCTGTGTCTGCTTTTAGAGCGGAGGAAACGGCAGGTCGTGGAACGTCTAGCCATCCGGAGGGAGAGCAGGTTAAGGCGCGAATACCCAACATATCAGATTGGTGAGTCACGCGTCTTGTTCGATATGTTCCGGCTACCCCGTTCACCGCCCACACGACCTGCCGCATGACTCACCGCGATTCTTGGAAACGTTGCTTTGAAATTTTCGTCGTCAAGCGACGCCACTGCCAGCCGCCGCGGGAACCAGTGTGTACCGCGAGATCCTGTCCCCGTGGATTCTGCCGTTCGGCCCTGCGCTGGCCAGCGCCAGTTTCCGCTCCAATGACACTATCGATTACGCAACGACAGTCGCGCGTATCGCCAATAAACGGAACAAGCAATGGGCAGCCTCGCGTGCCAGTCGACGGTGAAACGGTTGCGATACATGTAATCACCGTCGCCAATTGTCTATAGGAAACGTAAGAATGGGACTTATAGCCCGAGGATTTGGGCCAGGCACGTGATCCAACCGTTGAAAGAAAGTCTCTCGAGGCTTAAGTGGGCGGGCTTGAGCATTAACGGAGTTAATAGACGTGTTTACGACTCGGTCAGGCGAGGCCTAAGCTCTCGGTATTTGCACACCGGAGAATACTTTGGATTCTTCTCGGTCGTCGACAATATCTAATTCTATTTAATTAAATTAATTAAATCTAGGGTGAAAATGATAGATCTATACTACAGCCTATGCATCCTTGTCTTTCAACTTCTTTAAGATCCATACCGTTATCTCTTTACGTAATCCTCGCGTGCTCGTATGCAAATGTTTACAAGTTTATCTGACGATTGGAATCTCCTGACAAGGCCCCGATGTGTGGGCACCCATCGATCGAGCGGACGGGGTCGCCCCTGGTTAGAGCGTCGCAAACGTGGCGCGGCGAGCGTCCCGATTGGTTGCCTGGGAATAGCTAGTGACGTCATACGCGTTCGTGGAGCCTCGACGGAGCAGAAAGAGAGCCGAGGTAGATCGTTGAGCCGAGGACCGAACGTGCGCGAACCTCGAGGTATTCCCCCACGGTATGAGTCATCGGGCGCAGTTTCACACAGTTTCGGGCAAAGGGACCTGCGATCCGTGTGCGCTGCCCTACAGTTCTCCGTGGTGACCGAGGATATCCTATCGCCTCTTCGCAGGCCCGTGTCGCGTACACCCGTCTGATAAAGAGGTTATAAACGCCACGGGGACGTGCCCGCCCGACTTTTCCTTTCGCGCGAGGAAACCAGCCAGGTAGAATCCCGTAGCGCCTCGAGGATACGTAAACATGAAGCTCGAAGTGTCCGACGTGCTGTACGACAGTTCGAGCGTATCAAGCGACAGCGGAACGTCGCAGAGCTCACGCGTCAGCCATGATTTTCTCTCCAGCATCGCGAATTCGTCCATACTACCCAACAACGTAAGTACTCGTCCACCCAATCCCAACGTTTAACCATGGAGCGGGCCACGCTCCTTACTGACTAACAGATTTCTGTGCATAAATACGGACGCTTATGCAACCGAGATGCATATGCCTTCGTATACGCGTACACGCGTCCGATAAACAACCGATCACGTGATCGGACGGTAGCGCACCGTGATTTTCGTGGAAAATATTCGGACTGCGCTGTCACCGCCAATAAAACTACGGCAGGTCGGTTACGTAACGCGCTTTCCACGAATCATTAAGCGTTATTCGAAAAAGATACCGTTCATTGGCAGCGATAGGGTCGGAAGTTACCGAGAAAAGGTCGATGCTTCTGAAAAAGAACCGTAAGCGTGCTCTGGCAGAATTTTAAAGAGATTCGAATAACGATTGCCGGTTATCCTCGGAGTTTATGGAAAAACGGCTTCCACGAAGCAGCCTGATAGTTGGAAACGCGGAAAGAAATAGATCGAGCGAGATTCCTTGGGTTTTATTTCAATATCTAGCGAGTTATATGATTGTAGTTATTTGGGGGCTGACTTAAGGAGGCAAATTTGTACGGTATCTTTTTTTTTATGATTATTCGCGGACAAGACGAGTGCGCTTGACAGTCGAGTCTAGACTGGGCCGTAACCGTTCCGTCATTGGAGGATGGTACACGCGCCCGAATCTAAATCTGTAAAACGAGTGCCCGGCATCATCGCTATAAACTGTTCGACGTAGGAGCATGATTTTCGATTTTTGTAAACCCCGGGGTGCCGCAGGCTTGGTATTCCGTAATAATAGCGCTAACAGTCGAAAGTAAACGATCCTCGCGAGCCCTACAGGTAATCCCGATTCGCGAATGCGCTCTGCAAAGTCTGCATAGATAAACAACTTTCATTCTGGCCTCCGCCAGCTCCGTGCATCCATTTAAGGCGCACTGTGTGCGTATAGTGTCGCCAATAAACTTCCGAGTTACTACGGAGTTGACCAATGAAACGCTCTCTTACATGTACACGTCCATTCACCGATCTCTGCGGATCAATGATCGTTCGCTACTGTACAGTGACGTTACAATTTAATTTATTAGAGATTTACTTACGTTACTAAAAGAATACCGATACAATGAAAAACTGGTCAATAAATAATCTAGATAGCCCAACGAAGTTCAACTGCAATTTTCCCCAAACGTTTGCTCGAGTCTACGAACTTCAGATATCACAAGATCACGGGTGGTCACTTTTTTTATCGAGCACGCTCAGCAAAACAGGTTCTAACCGCGCGGTTTAAGTCGAATAAATTCGCAGACGTATTTGGTTACGCCAATTTCGATGTTTCCTTTTCTCGCGTCCCTCCTTGTATATTTATAAATACAAACCATTCGAATTCCCCTTTTTTCATCGACATTAGCGTCAATTATCGCAGAAATTGATTAGGAAGGAACGGAAAGGCGTAGAATTGGATGTGTATACCCATCGAGGATAGCGGAGAGATAAAATTCTTAGGTGGAGTGTATGGTGTGCTGTGGCGAAGGGGGCGTGGGGTTTAACGCGCTCCCCCGTCGAGCAGTCTCCCCTTACGTAGAAATTTAGCGGGGAGCGACGGTATTGATCTAGCATTTCGACTGGCATGGCTTCTGCTGTCCCCAACAGCTGTTTTACAAAGGAACCCGTGCACGGTCGCCTCGTGACGGCGCGCGGTCATTTAAAAACACGCGCGGTTACACCGACGCGCGCGCTACACAGCGGCTACACATTTGCGCGGTGCACGGCACTCACACGTACAAGCCACAGCCACGCGTGTTCGCTCGCGTACGGCGCGGTGCCATAGATCTAGTATTATTGCGCAGCATTAATGTCATGAGCAGATAGCTGGCCGAGCCAGCTGTTGTCACCTAATTATCTCTGCCGCCATTAACGGCAGGGGTGCAGGGGAGGAAATCGTCCGATAAAATGCAAATATTAGTGGCAAAGGGGGAAAGAACGTTGGTGAGGCAGTCCTAGTCCACAGCCTGGCAAACACGAACCGAACGTTTTGTATGGGGAGAGAATTATAAAGAAACTCGGGCTCCTCTTCGTTTCTTGGAACTGGGACTCGAAGACACTGGAAAGTCATGGATATATCGCGAGAATCGTAAGCATCCGATCGTCAGCAAAGTCACGAACCTGTAATCTTGTCCCCTCCCCTCACCCATCGTTCTTCCACCGTCTATTGTCTCCTTTATTCTCGGTATTACGCGCGCGCGTCCATGATTTATCCGCGGCGAGAGTAAAAGCGCGCGGATCCTTTGACGCGTAGAGGAGGGAACCGACTGTTTCAACGGCAACACCACAGAGCTACGGAGCCCCCCTTTCGTGGCCTCTTGAATATTCAGAATCACCTCGTACGCCGCGGTTTACCTGTTTACCGTAGTTTTCTCCGGCGGTAGAAAGACCGCATCGAGGCTTCCGCCTTTCCCTCGTTCGATTTTCGGCGGCGATTGTTATGCTGCGCGCGCACGGCGCGTGCCGCGGGCCCGCGGCTTTTGGTTTACCCACAAACATTCGATTAACCCCGCCAACTTGGGCGTGTGCTCATTAAAATGTCCGTTTTGGAGAACAAAGGGAGAGGAACAAAGCCACCGGGGGCACGATCCTTTTCAACGTCGTTCCGATCTTCGATTTTCTACTACCTTTGTGGTCACAATGGGCGCCCGAACGACGGCCTCCACGATTTTCCTTGATACGTGACCGATAAATTTATCGGGCCTTCTTTGCCAACGCTCTTAAATGGTTTTCGGCTTTTCCCGTCGCCACTTTCAGACATCGTTGGCCGCGCGATTAACCTTGAACGGTTTTGGCTCGTGGCCTTCGAGGTGCGATTAAAAAGTAATTCACCGAAGCCGTCGCCTTTACCTGAGGTAATGACACCGTAATCGAAGGATGTATGAGATTCTCTTGAGCTTCTTGGTGAATGAAGCAGGGAAAATTGCTGTAGGTGAAAAAAATTGTTTTTCTCGCCGTTGGTTTGGATTAGATAGACTTCACGCCTGCGTGAATCACGCTCTATGGACCTTATACCTTTCTTTCGCGAGACTTTCCACCCAAACAAACCCATAAATCTGTCGAGATACAAGGTTTTCACAAAGTGGAATGTAGCGGGCTTAAGGAACTGATTGGAGACAGGTATATACTGTCTGTCCCCTTCTGCAAAGAAGGGCCTTTATTGTCCCAGTCAATTCTTCGGTGGCATTATTTTTCAGGCGAGCAAAACAAGGCCGTAAATCATAATCCCTTGATCCATATTAGGTAATATACCTGTTTGGGTTGGGGCGCCGTTAATTTGTTAATAGTGGTTGCAACGGTCACAAACAACACGCGGTCCTGTCGTAAACCTTAACTGTTTCCCACGGCATTTTTTCAGCACAATCACTTTCGATTCATTTTTCTCAGACGATGTGCGAGTGAACGTATAATGTTGCCAGTAAATTTAGGATCGTTCCTCTCGAGTTCTATTGAACAGAATTTTTCTAAAATGGTGATTATGAAATTTCGCGAGCATCTGGTTTTATCTTCTTTTTCTTAGAACAGCTGTTAATTCTCCCGAGTGCTCGATAAAGTCGACAATAACGACCGAGGCGGCGTCATTTTTTTTTTTTTATTATTATACTTGGGCAAAGTGCGTTCACACGTACGTTGCACCGGAGTGGCAGAGTTTGCGCGGCGGGTTCGTTGCACGTGCACGCATGCATACGTTCGTATATATCGAAACAGGGGACAAAGAGCCGTGCATGCACACGGGGGAATTCCCGGCACCGAAATAGTAAGAACTCCCAGTAGTTGCTCGGGCGACAGATGATTTCTCGCGGAGATTACCGCTCGACTCGCCACGAGCATTTTTTTTCTCCCTATTTCCAGACTCATTTCCCTGCAACTGTACGCGCTAGGAATACGAAATTTGCATACGACGTCGTAACGCTCATCGCGATGAAATGGTAAACGTGTCGGGAATCGAGCTGCGGCACATTACAAGCCAAATCCCGCTTAAGGAGGAGGTCTACCTAGAACGGTTAAAACAACGTGCTTCTATGGGAATTTTTTCTAGAAAAACCGATAAACTTTTATTATTAAACATTAGTCCATTGGAAAGAGTACATGTTACGGATATTTCAGTATTTTTTTGTGGTGAAAAATATTGAAAGGTTTGTGGTGACACGCTTGTGGTGACAAACGTAGCTCGGTGCAGGACCATAAAAAATTTATAATTCAATTTTTTTACATAATATATAACATTATCTAGACACTAAAAACTTTTTTAAGACAAAATGGCGGCTGTTCTAAAATGAAGCATCGATATTTGGCAAAAAGTCGCCCGTTTTTCAAGTGTAAAAAAAAATCTAGGCAAAACGAATGGAAAAGCTCCCGATAGCGCTTAGATTTTTAACCCGAAAATAAGGCTGCAAAGTTCCGAGTAAATCGATTGATTAATTTTTTAGTTATATGTGTCACCTACTTTGAAAACATGATTTTAAGAAAAACGCGTTTAAGGTTTTGTATCTGAGCACTACACCGAGGAACATCTACCTACTTACACGCGTATAACTTTCTCAATTTTGGTCGGATTAACTTGGCACTTTCAAGGAATATTTTCAAGACGTACTTCAATAAAATATAAAAATCGAAGAATCATTTTTTCGAAAATTTCTAGGTAAGCCTCCCCCTTCAGCAACACCCTTAAACATTCCCAGCAGCATTGTGTGCAAATCCACGTTTTATAACCAAAAACTAAGAAAACCCGCATACGGCTGCCCCGTTCGTATCCGCAACTCGTACAACTTAATTGTAAATGTTACATTTTAAACAGTTCCCTACTGTTACCTACAGATTAACGGACCAAAGTAGTTAAGGAAAAACAGCAGAGTATAAGTGAAACAAAATGGAATAATATCTACGATCAGGGGAAGATCTGCCCGATTATCGATTCGTTTGCAGAACTATGCGAGTTAACGACCGCGCCAGTGTCGGTCTACCTGGAAAAGGGGATCTAAGTTGTTCGTTGCTCGATTCCGTGGTTAAAGCAGTAGTTACGAGCGGTTACGGACAGCCACGGCTGCGCATTGGGCGCGTTGATTGGCCGCGCGCTATCGCGCGAATCAGCGATCAAGATGGCGATGACGTCACGCGGTGCTCGCTCGGTCCTGATTGGTGGGGGAACGAGCAGCGGTCTTTCTATATAGTTTCCCAGTCACTTTGGCGGGCTCAGTTGGGATACGTGAGCACGCGCGACGTTGCTCGATCCACGTTGTATCGTTTGCCTCGTCGAGCCTCGCACGTACGTGACAGTGCCGAAAACACACAATCGCCCGCGTCACTTTCGCAAAGAAACAATTGTGAGCCGGCGCGTGGATTATCGGTGAAGCGGGCTAGTTGTCATCGTGGCTCGTCGCTGGTGCTGTCAAGCTCGCCCTCGAACTTCGATAGACTTCTGTCAGGGCACTCTCTCTTGCTCGCGGAGGAGCGACGAATTTTCAGTGAAGTTTTGAACGCGACACTCGCTCACAGATGACGCAACGTGTACCCAGCGCAGGCTTTTGCGACAACATTGTCGAGGATCACAGTTACACGATGTTCTCCATGTACCCACCGGTTTCGAATCTGTCCGATCCATGGCAGCTGACCAAAGAGGAAAAGGCGATGGTAAGAGACATTATTTTTCACAGAACAAATGGGTATCGTTAGGTTAGGTTCTCGAGCTTGATATTTTTTCACTTCAATTGCGGGACGTCGCTGGAGACGAAACATCGATTCTCTGGTACCGACGGCCGAGTGTCACGGTCGAAGGTCGATCAATATTGTTCGAGCTTACCCGTGAACTTGGTTGTGGTTCGTGGAGGAGCGGAGTGTAGTTGCAATTATGGTCGGAATGGATTTATTGTCGTTTCCCTGAGGTTAATAATGTTTGATGTGCGCAGTGTTTTATCTTAAGTCTGACGTAGTTAATCGGTATACTTTGTATTGTTTTTTTCTGACACTTAAACGTATATACGACTATATTGAGAGCGATTAAAAATTAAGCATGAAAACTGGGAGTGTTACGGGGTAATAGCGTGTAGAATTCAGCTATATAGTAATTGAGGTCGCGACGGTAATGTCTTTCCTTGGAATTTCTAAGAAACGTTATCGCGTTGTACTCTGGATCCTCTTACCTGTAGTATTTCCAGATTGCTTGCATTACTCTTCCGCTGTGATTTAACAAAGCTCGCTTCTCCATTCTTTCTTCACCATATTTTGTGTTATTTTTTAATCGAGCTGTCGATTTCGATTCACTGTGGATCGTAAGTCCACAAGCAGAGTATACATAAGTGAAATAAATGGAATCTTGGAAAACTAAAGAAATTCAATCTACAGTGACATTTACTTTACGTGCTTTCACGCTAATCACATTTTCCTTTCGTGGAACACAGTAAGGTCTTAAAAGCCTGTGTTTATTGCAAGTCGTTACGTAAGTGGTTTTACATGGTTTCGAAGGTAGTCGTCATCTTTCGGCGGCTCAACGTCGCCATTAGGGCTCTGCATTCCCGTTTTGACTCTTTGCTAAATGACTTCACGAAGTACTTGAAGCGTTGATACCTACCGCAAGATAAGTTTCAACTCCGGGAACCCTACCTGGATAATTCCTCTTACTTCACGACCCGAAATACTCGTAGAATCACTTGCTCAGATAAGTTTATTGCCCCATGAGGCATTCGAAACCGATTACAATCTTTAGCACGCTCTGTAAATTAAACCAATATTATCACCTCGCTCTAAGTAATTACAAAATTGCTCATAGTTGTTGACTCTATTCCTTAAACATTCAAACAATTCCGTTACACCCGAAATTAATATTCTTTTCATTTCAAATGCGTGACCCGGGGCGTCAAACTCCCGAAAAGTGTAATCTTTCAATTATCCCTTTTACCTATGAAATTGTGCGTGACCGTAATTGCCTTGAGCGGCGCAGTAAGTCATTGAACCTGGCGGTCTACGCGGCAGAGAAAAGCTTCTCCCCGCGAAATTTAAGAATACTTTGTGCGCGCGATACCGAAGGAAAACAGTTAAATCTGACAGGAAGCCCGGAGTTAACGCTCGTTAACCCACCAATTAGAGGGTTTAGTTAAACGAAGGCAGGGTTAAGTTTAGCGAGAGCAATATGAACGGGTCATAAGGCAAGAGGTGTCATCCTGCCTCTTGGCCTCGAGTCTCTCGCGAGAAAGACGATCATCTTCGTCTCATTCCCATAGCGCAATAGAAAACTATATTCCCACCATTCCTCTGCCTACCTATACCATAAAAAAGAAAACTCACAAACATCTCACAAACTTAAAACCTTTCCAATCTCCTTTTAAACCACATCCCACATTTCAAACTCTGTTCCCAAACGAAAGTTTGCCAAATAATATTTCAATCACGCCATTCGTAGTCCCTTTATCTCGCGCATCTACTTAGTCCTCGTTCATGCTCTATCCCAAAGCCTCTCCGCTATCAGCTACTTCCGGTTTCCGTAAGAACTTTCCATCGACGCAGTCAGTGGAAGACCAACACCAACACCCCGTCCAATTTGCATGAAACTCGCTGAAGATGCCTATCGACTTCGCGGTTGGGCTTACCTCGGTTTCGAGCGCACCGGGCGTGCTCCACGCCTCGAGTGCGCTGGCGCGCGCGCGCCCAAGATGGATGAGTCATTGAGCGGCGTAGTTTTACCAGCGATTTATGAATGAAAATCCACGCACGTGTCGCGTGCGCAGGTTGCCGTCGCGACACGCGAGATTGCTCGCCATTATTATTCGCGACGCCTCGTAAACATGTCGATTACGCGTTACTCTCCCGTCAGACACCGCTACCGGGAAAAACACACTGTAGATTTACACGCGTGCATAGCTTCTACTCGACGACCGTCACAACTAGACTTCTTCCTTTTTCCCCCTCGCTTCCAGGAAACGCTGGATACTCCGCGAATACCTAGAAATCCACATCCGGTGTCTTTGATGAAGTAACACTTTTTTTCCTAGTATTCCGACACTCGAGACTCCTCAAGTGGCTTTAATACGTAGGTGTGTAAATGCCAGTTAGATTAGGTAGCGATATCTACCGAAGCTCTAGACACGCCGAGGATCTTATTTTCTAATGCCATCGGCAGTAATGGAAATCCTTGGTACGATCGCGAATAAGTCCGCCAATAAACGATTAATCGGCCAGGTCTCGCGGTAAAGAGAAATCTAGAGAGCCGCGGAATCTAATCGACGCAACGCAGGATTATGCCCGTCGTATTTTTCCCCCCCTGGGGCGAAAGATAAAAGGAATCGCGACGTTGCGAAACCGCCTCTTAAAACGCGGCTGCGCAGGGAACGGTTTCACAATGGAGATTCGTAAGGGGCGAATAATTGCGACTCCGGTAAAAGACTAATGCAGCAGACTGGTCGGGCCACCGCGAGACTCGAGATTTTAGATTCTAGGGCCTCGGAACTGGCGGTTCTAGAGATCTAAAGCCTTGCGTCTACGATCGTAAGATCCTTTTTTCCCCCCTTTTGCTTCTTTACGGCGGATAGCGAGCGCTGTTAATCCGGTGTGGTCGACCTCGAAAGGAGGTCGATTCCACGGAAAGATATCTTGCGTACGAGTGACGTCAATACCTTAACACTTTCCCCTCGAGAATGCTTCGAACGGTGGACCTCTACTGGGCTCCGCGTAGGATTCTACGCCCCGTGGCTCTTGTGACGTCCACTTCGGGGCTTTCCCCGCTCGGTAGATTGTGAAACTCGAGGATCGTATGCATCATCGGAGTCCTCTTCGAGGATAAATTGACAAATTTGAAGGGTCGCTAATTTATTAACGAGAATTGAAACTAATCGAGAGGGTATCTTCCTTGACTAAAACTCTTTGGTATTCTTCCTATTTGCAGTTCCTAAGGACACGAATAATGTTTGGCTCAGCCATTAACTTCATTTCGATGTTCCATATCCTCTTCCCGGGAATACCCGTGCCAGCACTCGCGGAAGAAACATGTCAGCGGATTCAGACGTAGATAGTGGACGACAGCCGTTTATCTAAATTATCATAGCAAGCAGGGCGGGCTTCCTCCATCGAAGGACACGCTTCGATAATGCAGATGTAACACGCGCTTGGCACAGAGGCCTTAGTTTTCATTGTTACAGATCGAAAGCACCGGGAAAGTCAATTCCAACGCTGTTCTTTGTCAAACACTTGCACTCGCGTCTTCTCGGTTGCCAATACTCGAGCCACTTAATTTCAACATCGATCGACGTCGGAGAACCGAGGATCCCTCGCTCGAGTAAATGTTTTCGTATCACCCGACGTCCCGCTTGGAAAATATTTAACATTCTTTCCTTCTACGAAAGTGTCAGCGAGACAGCCACGGCGCTCAATGCGCATCTCGAGCGATCCTCTCGAGCATTTAGAATTGATTTCCAAGGGGGTGGCTGTCGAATAGGACGCGCCTTTCTCCGCGGCGGGGTGGCATTCTTCCAAACGCGCTCGTGAAACGAAGAATCAGCTCCATCGACGCCAAGCAAGTCCTCGGTTGTGTTCGAATTCAAAGAGACCTTCATCCACTCCGAGATGTCATGATAAAGTGCTGCACCTATTCAGGGTGACGTTCGCCCCTATGAAAGGGGGACTGCTCGTTTAACGGGGTCATGGAACCCACCTTTTTAAGACCTCCGCTGATACGTGGGACGGAACGTATCCAATTTCGTGAAACTGTTATTCGTGAGGGACCTTAGGTGGCTCCGAGGTAGAACACAAAAGGTGCTTTCATCCGTGGCACCGTATTAAATGTAGTTCATTATAGGCTAATGCATTCGAAATTGCGCTGTGGTCTAAGCAACGCCGCTTCCCATTCAGAGAGCGACGGAAGCTGGAAATGATCGGGGTCGCGTGGGATCTTAATAACTTGCCGTTTGATCGAGAATTTTGATAACGCCCTGGAATGCACATTGTGCGCTGAATACAAAGGGACGGGGGGATTGGAATGCAACTGTTGAACGAGACCAAGTTAGTAGAGTTAGGTGTTCCTTGAACCTCAAGTATCTTAAGGGAGGACTTCACCCAGAAACCACTAAAAAGGTTGGGATTTTTTTGTTCGTATAAATAAAAATATTGGGCTTGGATTTTTTTATATAGTTTTAAAGCAATCTTTCTTTTGCTAGAAAAATTTTTTTTATGGAAAATTGTACAAAATGGCGGCAAACAAAATGTCTTCCCGGAGCACAGCAAAAAAAACTGGCCCACACTCCCGGGAATGACTAGATCATCTGAAAAAGAAATACAAAGGAGATATATAAACTGATATATATTCTCTACAACCTAGCGTAGGATTTAATTGATATTTCAAGTGTTCGACTTTTTACAAGCATATCAGTGCAAATTTTTATGTAAAAAATTAAAGTAAATTCTTCACACTGCTACAGTTTCCAAAATAATTCGAATTTTGAGAAAATCCTACGCTAGATTGGAGAGAATATATTCCAGTTTATATATCTCTTTGGTATTTCCTTTTCACATGATCCAGTAATTCCCGGGTGTACGGGCCAGTTTTTTTGCAGTGCTCCGGGAAGACATTTTGTACAATTTTCCATAATAAAAATTTTTTTCTAGCAAAATAAAGATTTCTTTAAAACTGTATAAAATATCCAAGCCCAATATTTTTATTTATACGAACAAAAAGTCCCAAACTTTTTAAGGGCTTCTGGGTGGGGTCGTCCCCCTTAATCCACATTGCTGTACCAAATACACAGTATCTACATCCTTTGCATTAAAGATCTTCCCACTTTACTCTCCTTACTCCATTGAGGGGCAAACGGAAGCTGGGCGTTCTCTCGCGGTAATCTTAATACCTTACTCTTGGCCCGAGTAAATACCTTGGTAGCACGCAACAATTTCCACCGTCCCATCGGCAGGGGATCCCCCTGGACCGTTCAGGTTCGTGGAATTAAGTGCTCCTTGGACTGTCCTTTTTACAAATTCCGTCGATCTTGCGGTTAGAGAGATCGCGAGGTATCGCGTGTGAGGCGCTGGAAAGTGTTGCGCGTAAAAACGGCTCAGAGGTCGAACCGGAGAAAGGAGAAAGATAGAGGAAAGGGGGAGAGAGGGCCGCGTGCGTGTGGAGGCCGCCCGCAGTCGCATTATGTACGCGATTATGTAGGTATTCTCATCCGAGTAGCAGCCGAAGTGCAACCAGTCGGAAATGCCTGCGCGGTTGCGTCACTGGCCAGGAATCCACGGACCGTTCTGCCCTCCAGAGCGATTTCTTTTACGCCCTGTGCACCTTCTCCGTCCCACGGCCCTCGTTCTTCGTCCTTCGCGTCCCTACCTGTTACCATGCACGCGACACATCGTTTCTCGCACCGCGGAACATCGACGCAGAGAACGAAGTCGCTGGGGAAAATTAGGTAACCCCTGCGAGGGTTTTGAATATTGATTTAGGCACACTTACCTGAGGGATTGCCAATTCTGTCGGTATATTTATCAATGAAAGATTAGCGGTAGTGGAAATTTTGTATCGATTAGGTATTTGCTCCGAGTCGACTTATTTTTAGTGTTTAGTTCATTCCGAGGTGCTTGGTAATTAAATGAGAGGTACATATACTTGAATCTTTCAGTGGGTTCGATTTTTCAAGGTCCACTGTGTTAGCTCGTACAGTGTAGCAGAAAAGTGGAAGTTACGATCGAAGTGGATCGAATTTTCCGACATCCGATTACCTAAGACTCGAGTTGCAAACCGAATGCATTACTTACAGCTCGAGCAACCTTGCAGTTATCGAGCGATATCTCGCGTGCCCGCTAGCCACATTTCTGCCGAATCATTGAAATTGTGATTTAACCACCGTGTTAGGGGGCGTAATCACGTTTCCCAAATACCGCCTCTTAACGATGAATCAACTGTGCCGGCGAGCAGAGATAAACGCGGCCGTTAATTGACTTCCTATAAACATGATACCACGTCGATTCGAAAGAGAGCTAATTTCAGTAGCGTCGAATCGAAAAGTTCAATAATTATCGTACCGAGCGTAGTCTCGCTGTTACGCAACGTTTCTCGAAGATGATTAATATAATCCCGGTGTTTTCTGCTCGATGCAGCAATTACGCATCGCGCAGCATACGTCGATAAATCCCAGTTTAATCGATCATCTTGGGTGAAAAAGCGATTAAACACCCTCGAGGCTAGCGGCAGTTTCGTAAGACTTCTAATCACGCGTCACGAAACATCGATTATCACAAAACACGAAATTGCCTAGGTGGTAGCAGTTTGCTTTACCTAAAATCTCCGATACCCTTGAGGAGATACGTAGACTCTCGATAGCGGAGTGCAGTAACTTTCCATAGGAAACAAAGGACAGCAGATTCAGACACTCTTGACATCGAATCTCTCCGTGAACCAGATCAAGAGAGGCTCCAGCCTCGCGATTCTTTATTAATAATCGTCGATAGCACTGACCTACAATGATCTGTCGAAACAGAGCCTTGACGGGCCAACGGATACATTTTGGTCGCGGCGTGAACGGGGACAGGGTCGTGACGTGCAGGGAATTTCCGAAATTACACGGATGGAAGCCCCTTGTCCGCCTTCGTGTCGTTCACCTCTGCGAGTCGTCGGCGACCGAGGGAGCATCTCGGCAGCCTCTCTCCGTCTTGGATTCTGTGTGTTCTCCGAGTTGGGTGCTAAAAACGGTCAGCTGAAGGCACTCTGTCCCTATCTCCGTCTCTTTATCGGCCACTGACAGGCCAGTTTCGAGTGCTTGAGCCCCGCGTTATGAGCTTGATGTATGGTGTCTGCGCGAGAGGAGGCAGATATCCATAAGAAACGCGTCGCACGTTCCCTCCTTGCGTTTCGTTCGCGTACGCTTTTGCTTGGTCACGTTGCAGCTGGCCAGACGAAACGACCGACACGGCCTTCCACGGGAAAAATTAGGCCGCGCGATTAGGGACGATGGATCGTTTTCGAAGACACCGGGGCGGTTGGGAATCGTGTTTGTTTGTGAAAGGGGAGGCGGAGAGAGGTCTGTTTAGTTTGCAGAGGAGACGGCGTGCGACCAACAACGGAGCACTGTTCTCAATGGTAATCGTTAATCGAGGCTCGGGGAAGGCCAGACTTCAATTAAGAGCCCTAGATGCGGTCTGAAGAGGCTGCTGCGTCGGGACCGTTTAAATGGGACCTGAAAGAAGAGTAACAGTTACAGGGCGACTCTAGTTCACGTTGATCCCTTTCACGGTTTACGATGCCTCCTTTTTGTACTCGCCTGTGAAGTGACGGGGATAGTCGATGCATTGTGTGCTTAAGGGGTTGGGGCACCTTGGACGGAGCAAAATAGCAGTCATTTTCGGCATTTTTTTTTAAGGAAGATAATGAAATAAACAGAAAATTCAATATCAAGCTTGTTCTTATACAACTTTCGCCGGAAAGAATTGTATTTTTTCTTACAAAATGACGCGGTAGAGCAGTGATACGCAAGATCTTGAAGAGCGACGTGTTCCACGGTGTCCAATCTCACGGCTATACTGTTTGACTTGGAACAAAAAACCAAAAAGTTTTATTTTCGACAAGCCTAAAATTAGAGAAGTACATATGGAAATCCATAAACATTCATATGTCTCGAAATGGTGAACATGCGGAGAAAAAGTGCATTTTTTTAATATAAAAGTGTCAATTGCAAAGAATATGTTCAAGATATCGCAAAACCTATATTTACTTCTCTGGTTTTAGACATGTAGAAAATAAAACTTTTTTGGTTTTTTGTTCTAAGTCAAACTGTATTTTTTCCGGCGAGACTTGTACAATAACAGGCTTCATATTAGATTTTCTGTTTAATTCATTATTTTCCTAAAAAAAAATGCCGAAAATGACTGCAATTTTGCTTCGTCCAAGGTGGCCTAAGCCCTTAACTATCAGGTGGATAACTTACTAGAGTTAGCGCAAAGCTTGTTAGAGAAAAGTTGAACGAGGTGGAGAATAAAAAGGAGGAAAGTGGTGAATCAATCAATTTTTCAAGAAATTTCAAAAGTTTCACAAGAATCAATCAATCGTTGAGCACGTGTGGCGCAAGTTTTGAGATTCCTCGGAAATCATCGGTACTTTCGTACTCGGTATCTCGACCGATGAATTCCGAGGGCCTGATATCGAAGTAACGGCTGACCAGTCAATGGAATCGAGGTAAAAAATTCATCGGATCGCTGGAGCTCGAAGTAATTAGCTTGCGATGAGACGGAAGTGGGAATCGGCGTGACGCAACGCGTGCTCGATTTCGAATTTCCTGGTACCGATGATTCGGCGGCTCACGGTGTCCAATCTGGTGACTCATTCTCGGTAGGCGCCTAGCGATCAGATGCTGTTGGATACGCGACAAGCGTACGCGCAAACGCTTTGCATATATGCACCCGCGCGAATCTTTTCCTCTTCTTTCTCGGTTACCAATGCCATTGGATCGTGTGGAATCTCGCGATAACAGTCCCCGGCGACTCAAACACAATGCGATATCGCGTTCCTTTTGTCTATTTCGTAAAAATCAGCGCGCTGCAGCGCCCGATACTTCCGTGTTCGATAACGACGTGAATAGATAATCTCCTTGCAAAGCGCGGTATTTATACCGCGTAAAATAATTAGAGCTAGGCACGCGAAGTTCGCTGCAAAATTTTTGGTTGTCTAAGTTTGTTAACAGAATTTCTAATTAATTTTATAATAATAGTTTTACTTTCTACGTTTCTATTATTTTATACATTAGCTGAGAACAAAATATTCATGAGGTTACAAATTTCTGTGTTCTATTTTATTTGAGGTCTGCCACGATCCCAAAAGCAGTATACCAGTTAAGGGTTAATATTCTATTATTCCAGTGATTGTTTCGTCGTATAATAATAATGCGTCTATTACTACACCATCGATTGTGGTGCAGTGGGCGAGAATCAGCAAGATATTGTTTTTAAAATCTCACCCTGAAATAGATTAACTTAATGTAATGTAATTAGCCTTCGAGTAAGTGCTCTCTCCTCCGCCGAGACCTTTATCGAGGACGCCAATTATTCGAGTACTCGTTGTCAGCCTTGCATTTCTAGGCTATAGAAAACATTTTTCATAAAAAAGTGTGATACATCTGAAGATAGCGTTGCGTCTTCATCCCAAAAACCTGTACCACGCAGTACTCGGAAGTGCCAAACATTCCAGCGCGGTTTCCTTTCCGCGAACGACCGAAAAGAATGCCCGAACCCGATGGCATCCGACGCGAAGAGGAGATCCTCGTTCGATCCCGTTCCTCGAATGGTCGAAAGTGGCCTCTCCGCATGTTTCTCGATGCCCGAATGAAGTCATCTCTTATACCGGGGCTAATGCAACCTTCCCTCGTGCCTGATCTTTTTCTGTTTCGCCGTTTAATCCGTGGAGGATTCTCCTTCGTCGCTCTCGCGCCGCTGCCGAGTCCTCTCGAGAAAGGAGGCGAGCGTGGCCGAAGATTGCCGAGGCTGCCGAGGCCGAGACCCGACGAGCGCGACCATGTGGTGATAGCGCGATGACAGAAGCACTGTCAGTGTCACTACGGCTGCCGTCGAGCGCGGTCGTTCGTCGAGGCATTCTTTTTTTCCACTGCTCTCTCTCTCTCATTCGAATCTTCGGCTGGACGCACGCTTCTTTCCTCGTCCCACGGGAAACCCGACACCGATTCTTCGTGGTAGCGATCGTTTCGAGACACACAGCCGACAGGGGTACTACGCGAAACGGGCACACCGCCTTAGATTAGATCGACCGCCACCGGGGGGCACGGTCGATAGTTTTTTTTTTTTTCGTGAACAGGCACGAGGTCGCGGGGCAACGGTCCGAGGTGAGTCCAGGCGTTAAAATCATTTCCATTTTTGGTGCGTGCGAACGGACTGAGGCAGAAAAGGCGCCTTTACAATCGACAACAGTCCGCGGCGGCTATTATTATCACGATCCTGAACAGAATTAGCATCCTCGCCGCGTTTGTATATTCGTTGATAAACATGCCCGTGGGTAAACAGCGGGAGGCGGAAAACAAAGTCGCGGACGGTGGGTGTACCATGCGCCTCGAACAATGCCAGTGGCTGTATTTTCTTTTCTAGTACGGTCCTTATCTTGTTCTCGGCCCGATAGCCGATGCCCGTGCTTTTTGTTTTCTTTCGTCGACTCGCACTTTAGACCCGTCACAGTTGCTTTCGTACACGTGCTTCTCTTCCCACGTATTAGCCGCGCGTACATGTACGCGCTACGTGAGCAGTTACAAATCGACCGACAGCAATCGGTTAGCCGAGGCTTCGAGCCTTCGGGTCGATAATATTCGAAGGAGCGCGACACGCTTCCCTCTGCTAATTTGCCAGATAAAGTGTAAAAGCCATTCAACGTACACTCCCATCGTTTCTCTATTTACTTTAATTTACCGATTGGGACAAAGTATAATAAAACTGATTATTGTGATGATATAGTTTGGGACTCTATGGCACAGTCCAAGCGTATAGTTAGTAGCGATGGTGGCATTGGTGGACGCTATAGATTATCTATATTTCACGACTACATATACCGCATCGGTAACTACCATACCGTTTGTTATACACGCCAAACAGAAAGCCATTTGTAGATGCATATTTTTCGACGGATCACGCCTACAAACGTTGCGATACACGCGAGTACCGACTGTCCTACATATCGCTATCTTTTCGATAGGAACACCGGGTATCGCATGGAAAATGAACTTGCCTGTTACGTAATTGGCGCGGCTCGCATGTCCCGTTCGCGTGTTATGGGTGAAAAGCGTAACAAACGGGGAAAGTCGTGCGCGCGGACGATCGACGCGTGTTATCGTGTTTACATTCTTTGTTCTTTGTCCGCGGCTGGTGCATCGACGGTGTTTTCGCCGGATCGCGCTTCCCAGCTCGTCCAACCTTCGCGCGTTTACCGGCTTCGGAATATATTTCGTACCCGAACCGAACGGGCAAACAAACTTTTTTTTTCCACCAGCTTTCCATTAGCCCGCCCCTTATTCCCAGCGACGGAACTTTCCGTCGCGTTTGACGCGACGCCTCCGATGGGTGTAACTTTTTATAACCGTGTAATTGCGTTATCGGGCGAAAGCGTTGCATGTGGATCGGGCGTCGCTGGTTGAAAAGATGATGCAATCTGCGATCGGAAGCTCTAATGAAACGCGAATGATTCTTTTTCAGAAATTTCAGTACGCCCAGCGATTGCTGCAACGGCGTTTAGTTAATTCTAACATAGGTATTTCTCTCTTCTCTAAAGATTGTCCATTTTACATGGGCTTATAGTCCACGTTGAGAGTCCACACTCTGCGCTACAAGAAAGATATATAACTACGTTCTTCCTCGAGATGTGTCCACGTGAGCCGCGCATAGTATTACTATTGTTTTCCTATCGAGTCCGCGGATGAAAAACGGCGAAGCGAGCGGAATAAATGATTACGAAATTATTCCGCTATTAAGTTTTCCGCTTCTAAAGAGGATCGAACAAAGAAGATTATAATTCGAGGCGAGTCTCCTCGAGCGGAGTTTCCTAACCTCTTTGCGGAATTAATCTTCTCTCAATATTCCTGACCCGTTCCCTTAGACTTTACATTTTTACGCTCGCGTTTCAGTGGCTGTCGTAGGCAAGCGCGTAGGACCGAAGCCAGCTTCAAATGCTTTATTTAAAAACGTCTATAATACAAGAGCCAAGGCCGCTCAGATAAGAACTTGGGTTAGAAATCAGGCAGCATTTTTATGGCCGACGAGACACGCGTCATTTTTCGTCCTTCCGTTCACAGAAACGCTTCCTTTGTTATCCAAGGCCTGTTGTCGACCGGTCGTGGTCGTCGCGCGCGGCCCGCTTCTTTTTTTCGTTTCGTATCGCGATAGCGCTCTCGGTTCGGCCGGCGACGACGTAATTGCGTTATTATTTACCGCGCGTAATAGCAACCGTCCGCGCAACCGCCTCGCTGAAAGAGAAAACACACCCGGCGTCGAAGCAGAGCCGGCGACGCGAGCCGTGCGACCGTCAGGCCATCGTCGTAGAAATTAAAACGAGATTAGGAATTGGAACGCGGTCTCGATCGTATTGCGAGCGCCACACGCGACACTCGGCTATTCGCTGCGCGGGATAATTGCATCCTCGTCGCGTTCGATCCGCCGCGTGTTCTGTTCCATCTACGCACGTCTCTGCGCCGCCTGGTGTCGATTGGCTTCGGCCAGCTCTCTGTAACCGCTAGCCAGACAAATTACGCAGCGGGGCGTAATAACGAGATTAGAAAAATAGTTGCCGAGCGTTCGATTGCGTTGCCAGGCGTAATTGCATTGCTGAGAAATCGTTTCTATCTCGGACACAGCGATTACCATGGGAAATAACGGTAACTGTTAATCGCCCAGCGATCGTCGCAATTTGTTTGGCCGGGTATGCGGCCTTGAGTCGCCCACCGGGGCCGAGTTGAGCGCTCCGCTGATCTTGGCCTGACATTTCAGTCCCCTCGGCGAAAAGGTTTTCTTGGAAAAATCGTCGTTGCGTCTCGGTGTATGTTTTCACCTTCCCCGTCACCCTTTCTCTACTTCTCCCACGAAAGTGGCGCGCTCGGTGCCGAAGCCTTGCCGTACTACGAATCCACGCGGGGACGGACAGCTTCGCTCTTACTGTCTCGTATTGCATAATTCCCCGCGATAATCTGTTTTTCCACCGCACGGGTGACTGTGGGGAAACGTTTGGACCTCGGCGCCCGTCGTTCCGACGAGTTACGAAGAGGCTTACGACAGCGCCGCGCGTTTCTAGAATCCGCTCTGGTTTCCTGTTTAATCGGCCCCCTCGTCCACGGTCTTATCACTGCCAGGAAATATGCCAACAGTTACTGGAATTCGAAATTGACGCGTGGGCCGGGGAGAGGGGCATCGAGGTGCCCAGCGAGGGTTGGCATAGTTAGATTAATACGGATATAATGGGAGGTCGCGTCAGGGAGGCGGCCCTCCGTGGATTTCGAGGAAATGTTTGCTCTCCGTTGAGCGTCGATAGTCGACGTTGGTTTTTCACCGCGCTGGAACGATAATTCCGTTCGGTGGCGTAGCAGTGTTTAGGCAGGAGTGACGGTCTCCGCGATGACCTTTATTTATGGGTAACGTAATAAGGACACACGCCTCCCGTATGGTGTTTGATGTTTGTGAATACCACCGCCGCGGCTGGTAAAACACCGCGGCGATTGTTTATTGTAATCTGGCTGCCACATGCTTCCATATCAACTCGGAGATAAGCTGGTTTTGAATGTCCATCTCGTGTTCAGCGAGTCGTGGCTGCTCGGCCAGCTCGCTCGTTTCCGAGTGACGCAAAAGAGAACAGGTTTTCCGCCGCGCGGCATTCCAATTACCGCTGTTTTCCTCGCGTCACGAAAGCCGCGTCAAAGTACTCCTCTTAAATAATTAATCGCCTCGCGGCGCGTAAGCGTTGCCCTCTGATCGCGAAGGAATATGTCCTCTGCGCGTGTACGTTTCGACATTCGTTTGACTTTATCCGTTCCGCGAAGTGCACGCCTATACGTGGCCAACCCCGTTGGAGCACGTGCGTTGAACGCCTGACGGGCGTTCAGCTAGCACGTCGAATTATATACGCTTAGCCACATCCGCACACGGAGAGTGTTTGTGGGTAACTACAACGGGATTTCACTCGGAAGGATATTTCTGGGAAGGAAGAGAAAATGGAAGAACTACTTCGACGCGACACATCGAAAGAAGCCACATCCTGGAAACGTTCAGCGCGATAAGCAACCTCCAACATTATCGAGTGTACTATATTCCACCGGCTATGCAGGTCAATTTTATGAAACGCGAGGTTGTTCCAAGAAATGCTGTATATATCGCCTCGAGGATTACTTAAGGCGACGATCGACGAATCGATTAGCTCGAGGAGATTTTTCGTCCAACAGTTGGTTTTAAAGATCTGGAAGCGGGGCTCTCGATCCGCGCAGCCAGGGAGTTCTTGGCCAGTCTCCAAGGCGTCGAATCGCGGGGAATCCGTCGTCGACGACAAACGGCGCTCCACAGGTGTTTAAACTTAGAACTCGGGCTAATTAAGATCCTCCAGGCGGACACGCGATCGGGAATTTCGCGGATGCCGGGAAAAACCACTGCTCGCGAATAAACCACTCTCGACTGGCCTCTTATTCGCGGCACGATCGCGATCATCTAGTGTCCCATTCCTCGCCGCAGTTACTTATCCCCTCTGCTTCTCGAATAGGATAAAACAATTTCCATGCCCTATTTATTTAGGATATTCTTAAAATCCGTCTCGCATAGGGCGTTGATTCAAGACTCGCTAGTAGAACACTGGGTCCTTCCTTTCATACTAAATTGGGGGCTTATAAATAGGACGGCAAGGAATTTCTTCGATTCTCGGTTAAATCGGGACAGTCTCGAGAATCCGTGTTCTCCCACGAGCAACTGTTACGCAAATAATTCCTTCCACCAGCGGCGACCACGGGGACGGCGACGGACACTTCGTGTTTTCGCGGCTAGTAAAGATCTCGACGCATTAGTATAAATCTTTGGGGGTGACCGGTCGCAGATAAATCGGCCCGGTATTAAAGCCCGGTAGAGCGCGGGGCCATTACACGATTTCGAAAGAATGCTCACTCTCGCCGAGCGGGACAATGGAGAAAGTCGTAAAGGCACCCCCTTTCTTATCTCTCTTCGCCGTAAAGTGTTCCGGGCCGGGGGGAGGAGGGGGGTTGCGTTAAATATCTCCGGTAGCCACCGCGAACGGGTTTTACAGTTCGTAAAAGCGCGTGAAGGGAGCGATACTCACGAAGTATGTTCGCGCGGAGGGAAACTGTTTTTGGGGCCCGGTGGAAAAAATGGCGAGAAGGCCGAACGGTCAATGTGCCATCTTGCGAATCGAACGGGGGCGCGGGAATCCCTCCCACCTTTTTCTGTTACCCGGCCGTCTCTTTCTTGCCGTTTTCTCTCTCTCTGTCAAGCGCACATACTCGAAATTCGAAGGTTATTTTTAGATTAGGTTTCCTCGTCGCGTATGGCCACGAAGAGCAGAGCGGCACCGAGAAGACCTCAGTGTAAGAGAGGCGTCGGTGGAGGACGCAGTGGTGACGGACTCTTCGAGTAGTGAGAAGAAGAAGAGCGTGCGCGAGGGAGGAGAAATCGGCAGGGAGGAGAGAAAGGGATAGATTGGGGGAGGGGAGCGCGCACACCGACGTCCCGAACGATCTCTTACGAACGAACGATCGACTGAAATTACTTTTTCTTACTTTCACCCCAAGTTGGTCCCCTCTGCAACACCACCTCCCCACCCCGACACACGAAAACGGGCTAGCTCGTTTCCCACCCTTGGGCCGATCCCTCCTATTCCCCCCTCACGATCCTCCCGAGTTCCTTTCCTCTATTCTTTACACCCCCTCCTTTGTTTACTTTCAATCGACGACGAAACGAACACTGAACGAATAACCGATACCTCGAGCTATGGCAGCCACCACCATGGATCCAGTCGACATTGCTAATATCCTCGCGCAGGAACTGCTTTATCAGCAGGTAATCCCATACGTGCCCGAGATTTCAACAAGTGTTCCGTTGCTGCTTTCTCGGTTCTTCCGCCGAATTTCACCTTTAAGAAAATTCGCCGTTAATCCCCTCTTCGAAAAGGGTTCGGTGTCGCCACAGATCGTCGCTTGCGATGTAAATTTCGGGGCCGGCCATTAAGTGTATACTCTGTTTTTGTTTACGACCATTCGAATGGCCCCTGTCATTAGGCAGAGCTTGTAGCAGCTGCTTGATTTATTTTGAATGGGATAGGGTACTTGACTCGCGCCGCATTTTGTACTTTGCAACAACAAATAAATTGGAGCGTTAAGTGGTTGAACACGGCTCGACCACATGGCCTGGGCGGGAGGAGTAGGTACCAAAGCCTAACACACTGAAGCCGATTAACTCGGTTTATAAATCAATGGCAGAATTAAAAATCAGTGGAGGAACACAGGAACCGGTGCACAATTAAACTATTGAGACAAAGCCTCAGAGAGAAAAACTTTGTTGAACTGCGAGAAGTCGCTGTCGCGTGCGAAAAGTCAGCGCGGTTTAAATATAGAGAATCACTTAGAATACCATTGAATACGCTTCTAAATTTGATTTACCCGAGGATGACGTGTCTACTTATTGTTGACGGGCCGGCGGCACTTGGAGATCACGTTCAATCACATTGTGCCTCTCACAAAGTAGTCTACTGTTCGAAGAAAACGGTATAAAGGACCTCGAGGGGCATCGAAAGCAGCCGTCTAAAATAAACACGCCACTTGGCAGGCCTTCGAAATAGCGTTTCATTCACGCCGCCGTTAGTCGAGCAGGCGAATTAACTCCGTACCGAATTCAAAGGGGAACCGTAAACACCGAAAAACCTCGCTACTCTCGCGGGACCCCTGGAAACTCCCCAGTCCCCCGCTCAACGGGGAGCAGGCAAAACGAAGCTACATAATAACAGAAACGAAGGACAGAAAAAAAGGACGCAACGTAGCGGACGTACGTGTGTACTCGCGCGTCGATGAACTTGAAAGAGAAAGTCTATTCGGCGCGCGCTATCCAGGCGCGTTAACGTATGCGGGAGCATTATTGCGATGCGGACGAGCAAAAGGATTGTGCAACATTGTGCAATAACGTTGGAAGTCCCACCCGCCTCGGCGAAACAAACAGATCGTAAGCGAGCCGTGGGCTGTGTGTAAAGCGTCTCAGATATATTTTCACGTCCCGTTTGAAAAGTACTGGAACTGTACCGAGGCACCCTTGAGCGGAATAGAACGCTTCCCTCGTAGGAAAATTAACCTCGGACGGTTTGAGCCTGCAAAAACGCGTCGTCGAAGCGTGCACAGGCTGGACGGAGTCTCTCTCTCGCGTCGCTCTATGCCGCGCGTGCACGCGCGCATGCGCGCGAAATATTCCGAGCCGGCGGCGTTCGAAGATCCACGAAGGATACGAGAATCGTCCTACGTCCGATTAAGCGTCCGATTACAATTACTTTATCGCCCTCGGTGTCTGGAGTCGAGCCTCTCTAAGCGAGCATCTATTTTTCGCGGTATAGTGTTACGTACACGTGCGGTCGAGGGAGGCTTGGCTCGTTGCCCCTTCCTCCCCGACCCGCGCAAACTTCGCCGCACGTATTCTCTCTTTCTCTCTCTCTCTTTGACTCTGTTTTTCCACGCAACGTTTTTTCCTCCGCCGAGGAAACGTTGCTCTCGGTATCCAACCGAGTTTCGCAACGATTTTCTGGTTGCCGATATCGCCCTTTGTCCGCTCGTAACGCGCGCGCGGGCCCAGGGCAGATTAAAACAGCAAACGCATTTATTTATAGACCCCAGCGCCGGCGTGCGTGTTGCACCCGCACATGCGCGCTGCGGGGGGAACGGGGGGGAATAAACTGCACGGCGAAACGGAAGGCACGCGTGCGTGCCAACGAGACGGGCTTTGGGGGAAAAAAGCGCGTGTCCGCGCATCTGCGCGAAAATATATCTGCTCGCGTTCGGTGGCTAGGGTGTCGCGCGGCGATCGTCGCTCGACTCCCGGCACCTTATCTCTGTTTTTCTTCCATCGAGCGACCTTGCCGCCGTTAGATTGATTTCGAAACGCGATGTCGGGAACTCTGGCGATAATTGAAATAAGTGCATGTCAACGATTCTGCACGCTATCGGCAAACGCTTGCACATTTGTCAGCCGATACTGGGCTTATATACTCGTCTTCTTTTTTTTTTATAGAAATAACTACTTAGAAATTTTGACTTGATGGAGCGCGTGGAGAGTCGTCCACCGGCTAGTAACAGGCGGAATTAAAGAATCTTGATTTACCGATCCGCTTTTTGCGACTCGCGAAAAGACTTGGTGCGCCGTGGCGTGGAATGTTCTGCATACCGCGTATCGTGACTAGATTAATGATGCTCGATGCTAGGGATGCAAGAAATGAGAGGTTGATACACAGCTATTTCTGGAAATCGTGCCTGTGTGCGGTTCGCCGTTGCAAAATGCTAATGGAGGTGATATATGCCAGTGGCTGTCACGGGGAAAGGCAAGCGTATGGTCGAGAAAAGTTTTGGAGGTTGTAGAATTAAATTCTTCCAGTGATTTCGTCGATATAGTTATGAATTTATAAAAGTTGTGCTTTGAAAGGATATAAGTCGTGATATACTGTTAAATTCTTGTAGCAATCGGCCGCTCTAGTCTCGCAGCCCGTCGCGTCGTGACGTGTCCCTTTGGACGAGCACTGACTAGTCAGAACCTGCCCAGACGTGTCTGACAAAATGATACAGAGTTCGCCCACCAACGCGTCGTATCGTCTGACATCCTCGCACCGACGATGCTCCGCAAGGTGAATGTCCCGTCAGCCAACGAATGTGTCGTGCAATAATCGCGCTCCCTCGTGACTGTTAAAAAAAGAACCGATAGTACCGTCACTTCCTTTTTTTTATCTTACTACAACTGCCAGACTCGAACGTTACAAACACAAAGTGTACTTGATTTTCTTCGTACTCCACGTCCAACGGTGAAAGCTAGAAAACGCTTATTTGCGCACATACGCCGATAATTTGTATCGTCACAAGTCACGGTCGCGTTTCGAAATTTCAGATTAAAGCGAAGCGGAACCGAGATCGTGAGCTCGATAATCTTCCAACGCAAACAGACGGCTTCCCGGTGTTCGAGCTGCGCGAGTAAACGAAATCGAGTGTACCGATTTCTTTTTTTTCCCTCTCCGTTGGAAGGGTACTAACTGTCGCCGCGATCACCACACCTTTGTTGTCTCGCGCGTTTTCGGCCCGACAGAGAGATCTGCAGCCGTCGGAAGTAAATACGAAACCGATAACTGTCCTCGGTCAGATAAACACCGCGCCTCCGCGTGCCCCTAAATTTATCAGGCTTTCAATAACAGCCAGTAATCACGAAATTACCTTCTCGGGCATGGTCGCGCGGCCGTAAATTTCGGGTCGTGCCAAAATCGAGGGACCCGCGTCGAGAGAAGAAGACGGGGATCTTCAAGTACATATTACCTGATTTATGCGCGCGCGCGTATCAACCCGAGGCTGCAATAAATTATGGTTAACTCGCCCGAAGGTCGAGATGTATTAACCCCCTAGAGTGCGAACTTTTCTGCGCGCCAAAATTTACCCGCTTCGCATTTCCTTGCGTTCCATTAGAACTTATAATCGACATATGTTCTGGAACGTCGTTCTCTGTTAAAAATTCTGGCCAACGTGGCTTCTCGTTTCGAAACTCATGGGATTCTCTAAATCGAGGAGGGTCTCGTGTCCCAAGACCGAAATTCCAGGAACCGGTGACGCGCGGAAATGATTTTGTAACGCCTAAGTTTATAGCTCCGAGCATTTCGGAACTTGTTGCCCGTGGCAGGATCCAATGGCTGAACCTTCGAGTTTTGTGGGTGATTACTCTCGCGTCGAAGTTAACGTTCGTTGGTGCGCTAAGTAATTTTAGCGATGACATTTCGGCTGACTGGGGACCTCACAATGCACCGTGGTATTGTGCGATAAAAATACGCCGAACGATAAATTGTCGGGCGAAATTGGGAAAGAGGCATGTTGAGTTACCAAGGATACCCATTTATAGAGGTATCTCGTTTGGCGTTACTGAACTCGGCTGTGTTTTCAGTGGATTCAGAGATTATGAGATCATTGCTCGTGGTTCTAGATGAATCTGATTTTTATTGGATCAAGCTGGAGAGTTGTTAGTAAGAAAGACATCGACTGTACGTTTCAACGAACTTTGTGGCGATACGCGATTCCCGTGCAATGCTGCTCGAACTCTGGGAATCGTTCGGCACAAGTCGTCTGACGTATTGAATCGCCAATCGACCTTCGTTACCGATCAGAACGGTGATCGTAATTTTAGAAATGATAGCGTACGCGTTGCGTGTCGTTGTCTCTTCGCCATATGAGAGCGAAGGACGCGCTTCTCCTTCCTGCGTCCTTTTGTGCTTTCTGGGAAACGTGTAAACGCGCGTGGCTGTAATACGTCGCGCGTCCCCGTCTGCCGATTGGTCGCTGCGATAATGGTGAACGCGAGGCTGTCGCTACGTGAGCTGCGATTCGAGCCGAGTCATTAATATCATCGTAAGCTGGACGTGCACACACAACTCTTATTTGTCCCGATGAAATCCATCGGGTTAGTGACAATCGATTTCCACAAACTACGTGTGTGCCATCGGGCCTTCGCGTGCCGTAGGACACGTAACGATAGTCGTCGAACCACGAACATCAAACGTACACAAGACCACGCCGATATTCTCGCGTTATATCTGCACGCACTAAAATCACAGATTAGACGTAGAGAAATTGTTTAAGTACCTAACAGATGTGTTTGCGATAGCTTTAAAATTCAAGTTATAAGTAAAGAGAAAAATTGACTGTTGGAAAATTAATTTTATTCTCTACTTGGGAGAGGGATTTGAACCTTGGTCATTTGGGTGTCAGTTTAGTGCGTTTCCCACTGAGCCGTTTAAGCTATTAGTATTTAACACGATTATTTGTTTAACATTATTTAACCCTTTCTACGGTAGAAGTCTTGAAACTATCAGAATGCTAGTTTCAGGCAATAAAATATCCATTGGGACGTGTAAACAGAACTTGAAGATCGATGATTACATACCACGAAGGGGCAATCGGGGGATAATCGTTAAGAACGTCGCGATAATTCGTCGTAATTTTAGCGATGATGATACCGACGATAAAGATGTGCATACCTTGAAACGTAACCCCGAACGATCTATCTGGCTCGCGCGATAGCTTATCGGCTATTGGATCACGGGTATTTTTATCGTTCGCATCTCGGCGGATTAAGCTGTCGGCGATATCGTGGCGAAAAGGAAACGATAACGCGTGGACGACGTATCGAGTACCTTTCCAGCGTTCCGGTGTTTCCTTTTCGTTCTCGTTCTTCTTTTTCTTCTTATTCTTTCTACCGTCGCTCGTTGCGCAACACGCCCATTTTTCTTTCGAACGAAAACGTTTCTTGGAATTGGGGATCCATGCCGGCCAACGGTTCCCGCCGATAATACGATGAAAATATCTTTTATCTGGTTGGACAAACGTAAATTGGCGGCGACCTAATGCGCAGCACCTTCCGACGGCAATCGTGTTCCACAGCTGGCGGCGAAGTATCGTTTTGTTTCCTAGCCGTTTCGTTATCTCCTCGCACCTGGCAAACTCGCGTTTTATATTCTTGCATGGTCATCGAGCTGCGCAGCAGACTGTTGCATTTTGTGCAACTGACTATTGTTTGCCGCGGGCATAAATACTTCAGGCGTTGTTTCAACCAGTTTTATGTTGTTTCCAAGTAACTGTTAGGTGCCTAATGTTTGCATTAGCATTTATATGTTAGCATTTTGCACTTTATTCCCCATGACATCGTTCGCTTACGTGGATCTTGGAAGATGAATTGACACCACTACCAAAAATGAAAGTAGGTGAATAACGCTTTCATGCGGGTATCCAACGGTCCCATATCTCGCCTACATTCACCAGACGCCTCACGGGCGTTCCCCGCACGTGGCGACCCTACTCATTTCGTACGCGCAGATTATTGAAATCTTAGTCAATGAAAAATTCAATCGTTCCAAATATATTAACGTGAAACTTTCCTTTGCTGTTGCAGTTGGTATCTCTGGACGGATTGCACAGCGGTGTGCCGACGAGGACGACGCCGACGTTGACACCGACGACGCTCCGTAGTATCGAGCAGACGTTCCTGGAGCTGACAAGCGAGTCAGGCTCGCACAGCCGCGAAGCAGGATTCGTACCGCCACTGGTGGAGCCGTCGCAGCCGACGCCGGCACAAACGCAGAACACGGCGGCGCATCATATTATCACCAGCGTCGCTGCCCCCGTGGCCGCGAACACCATCCTCGTGGAGACCCATCAGACACAGCCGCAACAGCCAACCAGGCGCAACATGGGTGGCAGAAGGCCTACAAGAACGATCGGGATGTCCCCCGAGGAGGAGGAGCGGCGACAGATCCGACGAGAGAGGAATAAAATGGCAGCAGCCAGGTGCCGCAAGCGAAGAATGGATCACACCAATGCCCTGCTAGAAGTAAGTCACTTAATCCCCAGAACCAAAGATTTTGCTCGCTCGAAATCACTGACAATGAGTGTGTTCGTTCCCATCGCTACAGCGATGGCTGTAACCGAGTGGAGGTGGAGTAGTAACTAATGCAAATCCGTTTTACAGGAGACTGAGGGTTTGGAACAGAAGAAGCAGAGCTTGCAGGAGGAGATCCACCAGCTGCAGCAGGCCAAAGACGAGCTGGAGTTCATTCTGGAGGCTCACAGGGCAGTATGCCGACTCCGGTCCGCTTCCCCGCCGGACGTGAAGCCTGTGATAAAGCTCGACCTCCAGATCGAGGATCAATACGTCGAGACCGCGAAGCGCGAGGTAGTGAACGCCCCGAGACCGAACAGACCGAACTCGTTGCCAGTAGGGTTCGACAACAACAACAGACCGAACTCCTTGCCAATTTTCACCGAGCCGAAAGAGAGGCCGGACACGTTGACTTTCAAGACCGTGGAGACACCGTCGTTCATGAAACCGTCGTTGGACGTAGCGGGGATGCCGATTACCACCCCGACCAGCGGCATACCGTTCAATTTCGAGTCCCTGATGGAGGGCGGCACCGGCCTCACGCCAGTCTCCACGCCCCTGATACCGTCCTGCTCGACGCAGCAGAGAAACAACCTGTCCGCCGTCGACCTAAGCTCGCCGGATGCGAATCCCCCCAAGCTCGTCAGTTTATGACGCCAAGAAGGCCTCGAGTACGGATCAAACGAGGACGACCCCGAATGAGGGGAGCCTTGATAAACCCGACACACTTTTCTTTTTTCTTGCGAGAACCGTAAACTTGTACGGAGAGGAGGGAACCATGACGCGAAAGGAAGCTTTGAATTGTTTAATTTTCTCTTCTACATCACCAGTTGCCATATAACTACATTGACTATCGAACGTTGATCTTTTGTTGGGCAGTATTAAAGGAGACATCCCATCCTCCTCGTTGCAACGAGAATTTGCCTTTCATCCTTTCCTATTTTACGTTGTCTGTGGCGGTCGCGCGCGCTCCCATCGGATCTGGAACGACCGACGGGCCAACGAGCTCCTTGTAAATGCATTTCTCCGGCGTATCGGAACGATTTTGTCTGTACACGTATTTTTTTTTTTGTATGAGAATGCTGCAGGAGGTGGGAACATGCGCTGCGCCTGTCGAGTGGTCACTATCAACGCTATATCAGCCATTAGGGATATCAATTGCCTAAGCTCTGTGGGTTCTTTGTCCCTCATTAATGAGACCACACTATCAATATCAGGAAAATGAGCAAAAGCCGTTTAACAGCCGTATGCCATTTTGCTGAAAACTGACGTTCAGACCTGATATAACACATCAAAGTAGTTAAAGGACCTAAAGACTGTGCCATCGAAGCCCTTTTCTCTGGTGGGAATGTCATTCCTTCGCATAGTATATGATGACATCCATAGATCCCGTATTGTGTCACGTTTACTACTCTTTCCTGATTACCCTTTCTCACCAATGGCATTTGATGATGTCCAAGTCGTAATTCTTTCCTCCGCAGTGCAAATCCCGATAGGAAGTTTAATAGCGGACCCGCAATACCATACCAGTTGTCTGGTGCTCTCTGGTCATATTTAGAGAAAGGAACCTCATAGAGTCTAGCACTGTCGAGCACTATCTTGTGTACGGGATCTCTGGGCCTAGTTATATCTATTCCACAGTGGTTCACTTTGTAGTCGGTGTCCCGTATCCTATCTGCCAACGTGCCCTGGGTTTGGTTGTGTAATTGTCTCAGCACGTTATAAGCCGTTACCAATACATTATGTATCTAATCGCTGATACTGATGTCTGTGTCAAGCTCAGCCAATCCGAAGTGCATCAGCAAAGTCCTGTGTGTTTGAGCTATAAATCTCATGACTTTAATCTTTTTGTCCGTTTCTTGAGGAACCTGTGGTTTTTTGGTGTCAGGAACTATTTGCTCAGGGTTATTTGCATCGACCACAACCCTTGTAGGAGTTCCATCTTCTTGCTGTTGCGCATCCACATCCATTCGTGCTTGCCCTCTAGAAGTAGTTGGATTATTCATGATTGTGGTGGTGTGTTTTCTCAGTGTATTTTAAATTTCTAGGGTCTGTTGTTACTTTTTTTTTTTTTTTTGTAAAGAGGGGAAGGAACGATAGAATAAAAGGATGATCTTTGCGTTCTTTACGTTGGTGTTGATTGTATCTGGTGAACGATCACGAAGCGAGAGGACCCACGGAATTGGTTACCGTTATCATGAGATTCTGGTAACTTCTGCCTTAAATCAAGTTTTTCCAATGTAGGAGGTCGCGTCGAGAGATACAGTATTGCGCCTGTCATGGATTCGATCCATCCAGTAAGAGCTGTTTATATTTTTACATCGCCGCGGAGTAAATTTCGATTTGTATCGAGCCTACAAGAAGGGAGGTTTCTTGTTACTGCGTTAGGGGCGTAAAAAGAAAACAAATACACATACACACATACAAGGAGTGCGAAATATTTTTTTTGCATCTTAACGAATATAGTCGCAGATTAAGAGAAAAGTATCTGCATACGCAAGTGATATGTAATTGTATTTAACGTTTTACGTAAAACAAATTAGATTACGCAACGAGCATACAGAAGATTGTCATTTTGTTTTTTAAGTAATCGAATTAAGAGGAAATTTTATACTATTAATTACGTAATACATCGGGCGGAGAACCCTGTGTAGAAATTCTAAGGCAATCGATTTTAGCGCTCAAAAGATTTTTTAGATTAAGATTTATGATCGTGTCGCCTTTGAATTGCGCCTAACATCCCGATCGTGTGTCGCACAATTCAAAGGTGACCCGTTAAAGCGGCTTAATGACGATAGAAAATAATATATATGTATACATATATAAATATATATTTTATTGAAGACTCCGCGAATGCTGGCCGGCATTCGTTTTGCCTTTTCGAGTTCGTCCGAGCCGCTTTTACGCGCATACGAGAGAGAAGATTTATGTGCAACTGACGTGTTTGCAAAAGTCTCACCCCATAACATTTAATCCCTCCAATACATATAATATATTATACACATACATATATTTTACTATGTATGACATTTTTGCATGATTTTAAGCAATATTAATATATTTATACGCGGCTACTGATTGCGAGGCTGGTTTTCTCTGTTTCGATAATAAGACTTCTCTTCTTAATTAATTTTAGCTCGTCGCCGAGAAACTGTTTTATGGCCTGCTCGATACGATAGCCGGCATCGCAATCGACAGCCGCGATCGTATAAGAAAAAGATTGTAACGCACCATTGATAATGCTGCAATATATTTTGATTAGATCGAAACAATTAAATGAGACCGAGGGACGTGTAATCGCCGAGAACAATAACGATCTTTCAATCGAGCGAGAGGTCGTTAATTTTTCTCGTAGCTTGTAAGTCGGAGAGCATGGGTCGGTGCAACGATCGATTCATTCGGGAGTAAACGTTCAGTGAAACATGTGCAAATAACTCGTTACGTTAGAACGATCGAAATTTGTATCTTTGTAAAATCGAACCGCTGATTTCTACATATAAACCATTTCGATGAAACTAACGATGAGGAGGTGTATTGGTTTTCAAACACATCATTCACGCTTTGTCCCTTCTCTCACTGTCATTTATTTCGCAACAGTTTCAGCAATCTTCTAACAAAAACCTGTGACCCTCTTAATAGTTTCTGCTTCGTTAACAGGATCCATTCGCCTGTAGTGATCGAACTCTAACGAAATCGTTGCATGACCCGACGAAAGTATCCTTAGAGTTGTCGAGTATCCCAGCAGCTCAGCCAGCGGAGCGAAACACCTGATCACCTGTTGGCATCGCGTAAATTCGTGTTACGAGGCCGTTCCAGTTTTAGGAGATTTCAGTTACCTTGTTCTGTCCACGCACGTCGATCTGTTGTATCTCTGCACGTCTCTTTGGAAGATCCGCGATGACGCCAGTCGCGTATGCGTCGTCAACCACGATCTCCAGCTGCATTATCGGCTCCAGCAGTACAATTGTGCTGGCTTGCATCAACTAAACGTAATTGGGCGTTACGTTAATAATTATAATTCTCACTCACAAGGGAACATCCCGAACCCGGAAATTCAAAAAATTTTGAAACTGCGAATATGTAGGGAATTTCCTTCCGATTACAAGGTATTTTTGTTTGCTGCCCAAATTCACACTAAGGGGGTGTAATTCACTCCTAAAAATCCGGTTATATTCCGATTTTGTAAAATATTTTTTTACCAAATGATAGATCTAATTAAAAGAAGTAACTTTTGCCTTGAAACTTGTTTTCTATCTCTTATAGTTCGCGAGTTATAACACAAAATCGGAAAATAGACGAATTTTTAGGGGTCATTACACTCCCTTCACGTGAATTTTGACAGCAAATCAAAATTGCGATGTAATTGGGAAAAAATCCCCTGCATATTCACAAAGTTTCAGAATTTTTTGCAATTCGGTTTCGGGATCTTCCCTTGTCAGTCGTTATTAGATTATAGTCTGAAAGAATCGAATGACAAGGATAGAGCATAGCTTCGAGCGAACTGTTCTTTCTTGCATTGAAGTTCGCTGCATTCTGGAGCAACCAGGCCACCACAAAAACAAGCGAACAGAAAAATGTAAATCCCAAAGTGTAGATCCGCAGAAATATTTCTTAAATTTGCGAAATAACTTCATGATTTCTGGATATGTGTCCCTCCTCTGCAGTATCAGCGACAAACCGCTAGAATATTGGAGCAAACGGCAATCGCAATCGGGCCGCATTCGGAAGATCCTAGATTCAGATTTGCTGGAAAATGTATGTTTATGAGGTTAAACGCAAGATGAATCTTCCAGCAAACTCTAATTGATTCCTCTGCCGAACGATCGACAGGTTATCGAAATACAGGACTTCGAGCAGCCCAATGGCTTTGGCACCTCTATCCTATGTCCATCCGATACGTCCCAATTCCTTAATATCAAACTACCGATCCTAGTCGTGGTCATAAAGAATCTGAACTTGCAGTGCCGATTACAAGTGCAGGTAACTATTAATCAATCCAGTTTCCATTAATCTCATCTTAATCCCCAACTTCCATCGACCTAGGTGTTGGATACCCAGAATTGCCTGCATCACTTCCAATTCTCCAACTCCGAGTCTGAGAAGCAGAATTCCAAGGGCGTGATATGTCGCGTGAAGGTGAAGTTAGAAGCAGGATGGAACAAGATAGAACTAAACCTGTTGCACTTGACACAGGCGGCTTTTAAATGCCAGTATGCGGTGGTTCAGAGACTTCAGGTGTGGGGGAACTGTCGTTTGCGCAGGGTCTACTTCATAGACAAGCACTACGACAACGAGGAGATTTGTCCTGAACTGTACCAAGGGTTCCTCGACTCGTACATGCTCAAGTGGGGTATTCACACCATCGACAAGTCAACGCAAACGAATACTAAAAGAAACAAAAGTACAGCGAGGGAGAACCAGAGCATGAAGGGTGACTCGACGAAGCACTTCAGTTCCAACACTGTTGGAGCAGCAGAAACTGGTCGCAACACTGCGAAGAATCCTGCTGGGCGCAAGACGGTCGATGAGAATTTACTGAGGAACCTGCAGATTAAAACAGACATGCTGGTCAACGATTTCTTCAACAGGCAATCCGCAAAGTCGCAGCGCGCCGTAGAGTTTAAGCAGCAAACAAAGTGGAAGCATTACGCTCTGCCAATAATGAACGCTAAACGAAAATCCTTCGGTTCGAACGCTGTTTCTGAGGATGCCTTCAGGAAGATCAATATCCTTCGAACGTTAACCGACACGTATGTATCCACCGAGGAGAAGCGTAAAGACGAGAATGCGGTGAAGGATATACAGGAGAACTGGAGGCAGAGGTACTTCCACCAAATACAGTCGCTGAAGGATAGGGATTCCTCTGCACAGAGCCTGACCCGGACGATGTTGGAACGCAAGCCAAAATCTATGCTGGTGTTATCTGAAAGGAAATATAACAGTGGGAAGTGATAGCCCTTAGGAGTAAGGAAGAAGAGCACTCAGACGACCGAGCGTAATGAAAACAACGTGGCTATCAATTAGCTACTAGCTCGTTGGTAGAAATGTGAAGTAATGAATTTTAATACACGTTTCAATACATCATTGAACGTCCAAGTCCATACCTTCTTAATGCTCTGTGCAACACTAGCAGTAATTATTGTCGGAGATGTACCAGGTCCGCACTCCAGCCAATGCAATTTCACGCCCATATTTATCACTGGGTAACTCAATTTCGGGCCATGTAAAAGAACCGACTGTACGCCAGCGTTAACCGCCTTCATCACTCTCAACGGTATAGCATCAATATTCGCGCTAGACTCGGGGGACCTATCCAGTAGTAAGGTCTGTCTTCCATGATAGTCTGGTATCAACGACATGGTGACCGTAACGACGTAGGTACTCTTCCCAATTTTATACTCGGACGTGAAAGTGTCTCTGATAGGATTCGTTACTGTTTCTCTATAAGCGATTTGCAAGGGGCCTAACTCGGCGTCGATTTTGTATTCCGATCTGATTCTGTCTTTGATGATTTCTATGTGCAATTCACCCATACCAGCGAGTACAGTCTGGTCACTTTCACTGTCTTGTATTACTCTTAAACTTGGGTCCTCTCTTTCCAGTTGCTGAAGAGCAGTCTCCAAAGCCGCCTGAGTGGAGAGAGACGGCGCTTCTATCGAGCAGAAAAACACCGGCTCTAATATCTTTGAATTTAAAGTGAAGAAGTTCGCCACGTCCTCTGGGCTAATGTCTTTCCGTGCCTCTAGGTCTTTCCTTGCATTACTGGCCGCTGATGCAGTGGTCGTCACTAAGTCACCAGGCATGGTACATCTTAGCCCCGAGACTGCTACTATGTTACCGTCACCGATCTTGGACACCTCATGGTAATCATCCGCACAGGCGATATATAATCTGCCAGCGTGTTCTGCTGTCTCTTTGTGAATGTTGTAAAGCTTCGCACCTTTCTCCATGCCACCTGTGTAAACTCTGAAGAAGGTGATAGGTCCTCTAATCTTGTCGTGGACAACTTTAAATGCTCTCGCAGATAGTTTCTTGCCGAAAGGGCGATAATACTTCATATGTTTATTTCGATTAGGTGACGGGAGGTAGAGGAGAACGCTATCCATTAGAGGCTGTACCCCTACGTTTTTGTAAGAGCTACCCAACAGCACAGGAACGCCTTTCCTACTTATCGTACTTCTGTACAACGAGTCGTGTAATGTTTGCGGGGTAATCGCATCCAAAGATTCTTGTTCGATGATTGCATCAGCCAGAATATCATCCATATTAGACAGTTTGTCAGTTAAATCTCTGCGTTTCTCAAGCGCCGTCTCCCATAAGCTTTTATCCTCTTGCTCGGATAATTTCGATCTCGTGAACCTCATCCCCATATCCTTCCCATCGAAGATCAGCTTTTCTAAGGAAACCACATCCACGATACCCATCAATGTCCCCTTTTCTTTGATAGGAAACTGCGTAGGCAGCGCTTCCACATTCAGCTTGGATTCGATGGACTTTACATTAGCATCGAAATTTGCGTCAGGCCTGTCCATTTTGTTTACATAAATAATTCTAGGTATGTCGTACTTGTCGGCTTGTCTACAAACAGTTAACGTTTGGGCCTCTACACCTGCGGAACCATCAAGTATAACTACAGCACCGTCCAACACCCTTAACGTTTGCTCTACCTCCATGGTGAAGTCGATATGCCCCGGTGTATCGATTAAGTTAATACGATGATTCTTCCAGTCAAATGTCACTGCGGCGGAGGTAATTGTAATGCCACGTTGTCGCTCTTGATCCATGTAATCCGTTACTGTGTTTCCATGATGGACTTCGCCCATACATTTAATCAGGCCAGAATAGTATAACATTCTCTCAGTGGTGGTGGTCTTCCCTGAAAGATCATTGTCCAGATTGCAAATCGTTCATGTCTGCTGCAATGAAATGGTAATAGGTTATCTCAACGATTACATTAGAATTAGACGAACCGGCATCAATGTGCGCCAAAATCCCGATGTTGCGAATCTTTGTGGTTCCTTGTTCCTCATAGTTTCCCTTCACAACTTTCGCACTTTTCTGCGCGTATCGCTTCTGAAATTGACTCCAAGAAGTTGTTATTAATCTACCTTTCAGCATGACTTCTAACCTAATGACGGGGATTCCAATTTCACCGTGCAAAACGGAACCACGTGCGAAAACGATTTTTCCGGTTCGGGGATTCACCGATCGATTCGAAAATTAAAACGATAGATTTGTAGAATGTATAGTACAGTGTATTTCGAAAACATTTATTATGCTCCTTATAAATGGTTTACTTATATCTAGCTTTAATGGTAGTTTCGTCGTAGTACGTATTAAATTTCTTCCATTTCCTCCTTCTGGAAGGATCGCAATGACTGTTCGGAGGAGCCAGAGTTGGCATTAATCCTGAAAGGAATGATACATGGTTATGTTTCTATGAGTAATACCTACAACGGATGATCCCGAACCCGAAAATTCAAAGAATTCTGCAACTTTGTGAATATGTAGGGGTTTTCCTTCTGATTACAACGCAATTTTTGTTTCCTGCCCAAATTCACTCGAAGAGGGTGAATTTACCCCTGAAAATTCGGCTATTTTCTGATTTTGTGTTATAACTCGCGAACTGTAAGGGACAGAAAAAAAGTTACGTTTTTTAATGAGATCTATCAATTGGTAAAAAAATTATTTTACAGTTCAAGAGTTATAACAGAAAATCAGAAAATTAACCTGATTTTCAGGGTTCAATTACACACCCTTAGAGTGAATTTGAGCAGTAAATAAAAATTTGTGATCAGGAGGATTAGCGTTGTAATCAGGAGGAAATTCCCTACATATTTAGTTTCAGAATTTTTTGAATTGCCGGGTTCGGAATGTTACATTGTTAGTTTCGTGATAAGAAATTAAGATAACGGAGCTACAAATAAACGCTACTACTTCGTACTACCGATAATTTATTAACCTGCTTTTTGTGCCATCACGACCAATACGCTGATTCTTCTCTGCTGAGTTTCGCAAAGCCCTGTAACTCTACGTGGTAATATACAACCATCTGACGTCATGAACTGACTGAGAATGAGAACATCCTGCGAACAATTTGAAAGTACCCAGGAATAGAGTCATTCATACAAATTCATACAGAAAGCTATTGTGCTCTTACTGTGTGCTTAATATTAAGATTAGTGGAGCATATAGGGCAAGCCCCGTTCTTCAGCTTCACCAGTTGGTCTTCGTTCTTATGCTTTTTTATCACTCCCTCGATGACTAAAGTATCCCCATCTTTCTTCTCAACAACTGAAGAGGAAGAAATATGAAATAGAGCAAATCAAAAGTTATAGGTTAGAACAGGTAAGTCACAAACGAACGTGATTTAATGGAAATTTTGAAATGGAATTTATGTTTGACAACTTTCTCTCACTTTCTTTAAGTTGCCTTGATGCGGACAATGATATATTCCTATTGTGCCCTGGTAGCTGTATGGTTTTTCCGAAACATTTCGCGATCCGATATATCGCAGCCATTTTAACAATATAATACAAAGTGGTTATGTTCATCATCTTATGACGAACGTAATAATACTATTTATTTGCAATCATAGATTGTGGCCCGTTGCAGAGGCTGCAGAATTCATTACGCAATTATTTTTAATAATACAATTCTTCGTTTATTATAACAAGAAACTGTTTTGAAAATCTGTTCAGTTTTTTTATTTAAACAAACTTCGCGGGGTGGAATCGCGCGCCATCTATCGAAAGGTGACCATAAATGGCGCCCTCAATTGAAAAACTTTCCTACTAACACCCTTTCATATAGAATGAAATATCTCGTAAACTATTAGGTCTTCAGTAACGTTACCTTATACCTTTTATACGCAGAATAACCTGAGGAATACATTTATGTAGAAAAAGTCATGTAGTTCCATTTAAGAAAGTAGTGCGATTGCACTTTGCAAGAGCACTGACGCACGTGCGGCAAAAATTTTGTCATAGGATAGTAGAGCTTGTTAAACAGTGCAAAATTTCTCTCTTCAATTTTCCTCTAACTTCACTCGGAACAGTGTTACCAACGTTGCCAAAATCACCTATCATATGAGAAGGTTTTCGTAGGATAATATTTTAATAGGGGGCGTGACTTTTGAGCACGTTTCGATAGATGGCGCGCGATATTCGCGGTCCCTGATTTGAATTTCTCAATACTCTTCAAAACGCAATTAATTAATAATATTGCTGTCAAATGACCTAAACTAATGAACTACACTCAATCTATATGAATCCTGGATTCTTAAATTGCACGTAAATAGCCAAAAGAGACACAAGTATTATTTAATACAAGCCTAAAGTAAATTGTAAGCAATGTATATTTCTTTATTCACCGCCATTGCACGGTTTGCTCAGCCGTATTATATCATTCTTTTCGAGAGGCGTATCCTACAAAAAGAAGCATGTAATCCAGCCTACAACGTTTAATGTCCCTTGAGAACTAAAATTTAAATGCTCATCACTAAAAGCATCTACTTAAAAAGAATTTCCAAAAGCAATAAACACCCTCCGACATTATTTCCCCCGACAATACATTCGAGTAGATTATACCGTGCCAAAATCTTCCTTTGAAACTTCCAACGCGAAACGTTGATTTGCTGAACTCCGCGTAAGAAATAATCTTATTGGCCCTTTCTACTATATCCCCACGAAATCTGCCAGACGACGTGGCCGATAAAACATGGAGGCCGTGTCATTCGTTGCACGTTAAATTGTCATGAGACCGCGATATGTCATGCGAAAGGAATCGTTTTTAAGGGCGTTTTTTTTTTAACCAGTCCTTTGTCGCGCCGGTCCGTGTTATTTAATGCTGTAATCTAAACAGATCGCTGAAACATGGGGCTGTGCAAGTGTCCGAAACGGAGGGTCACGAATCTGTTCTGTTTTGAACATCGTGTCAATGTTTGCGAACATTGTATGGTCACAAATCATCCCAAGGTACTTCACCCCATTCTCAGAAAAGGGACACGCCTTTTACTTCGATTTCTAGAGAGCTTGTTTCGATGATGCTACAATTGTTTTATAATGTTTACTTATCGTAAATGAAGTTGGGCATGGGTTCTATCAAAAGATATTCTATTCCTTCTTTTCTATTTGTTTGATATTACATGTAAAGGCTGGTTCAGACACGTCCAGTAGTTTAGTCGAGTAGCAGATAATTTACATAATAATTTTTCGTGTATGGACACTAAAATTTAGTTGAGTAGCTTAGTAAAACAATGGTAAATTACTAAATTAATTGCTACTCGACTAAATCAATGGACGTGTTTGTTCTAGCCTTAAGGGGTGTTACGAGTTTGTTAGTCGTTGAAAACTTGCAACATTTTTTTAGTTATTAGCATTCTTGGCATTCTTTTAGTATTTGTAAACTTTTGTATTTTTCCAGTGCATCGTCCAGTCGTATATTCTATGGCTCCACGACCACGACTACAATCCCGTTTGCACGCTATGTTCGATAAACCTAAGCGAAGGTGATTGCGTTCGATTAACATGTTACCACATGTTCCATTGGGCGTGTTTGGATAAGTATGCCAGAGACCTGCCGGCGACAACGGCACCGGCGGGATACACCTGCCCAGCTTGCAAGGAATGTATTTTTCCTGATTCGAAGCTTGTGTCCCCTGTGGCTGATGTGTTGAGGGAGAAGTTGGCTGGAGTCAACTGGGCACGCGCAGGGCTTGGTTTACCCTTGGTATGTATTTCAGATGATCGTTCATTGTAACGTATATCTAACAAGAGAACATCCCAAACCTGGAATTTCAAGAAATTCTGAAACTGAATATGTAGGGGATTTCCTCCTGATTACAATGCAATTTTGATTTACTGCCCAACATCACTTTAAAGGGGAGTAATTGATCCCTGAAAATCTGGTTATTTTTCAATTTTGTGTTATAACTCTTGGACTGTAAAATAATTGTTTTACCAAATGATAGATCTCCTTAAAAAACGTAACTTTTGTCTTGAAACTTTTTTCTATCTCTTACAATTCTCGAATTATAACACAAAATCGGAAAATAACCGAATTTGCAGGGCTCAATTTCAATCCCCTCGAGTGAATTTCGGCAGCAAAGAAAAATTGCGTTGTAATCAGGAGGAAATCCCCTACATATTGACAAAGTTCCAGAATTTTTTGAATTTCCGGGTTCGGGATCTTCCCTTGTAAGCGAGATATATGTGTTATATGTTTCTTGCTTTGCAGCTCAGCGAAGACAGGGAACAGAAGCCGGAGCAAGAACGTCCGTCATTGCGAGCTGAAACCACGTCGTATCAGAGCTACACAATGACCACTTCGTCACCTACCGTAGCTACATCACGTTCTGCCAGTACTGTCAATTCGGTACATACTAGTATAAACAATGTGCATTTAAACAATCAAAAGGGCGGTCCGACGTATTCCATTGTAAATATGGATTCCTCCCTGGGATTATCTAATCCTACGTCGAGGAAAGTTTGCGAGGCTTACGACGATCCAAAAGAGATGTCGTTCGATCACGACGAAAATAAATATAAAAGGAAGTCCGCGATAGAGTGGTTCTTAAGGTGGTGGAAGCTGATAGCGAGTCCCCCAGCACGGCGTAGAAACACACCCGGGCCGATGTATAAAAAATACGCAGTAATAGGTATCATGGGATTATTAGCCTTCGTTGGAATCGTGATTTTATTTTCCTGGCTCGGAAGGATGGCCACCGATGGAGATCCAAGTTACGATCTTCACGCGAATCCTCATATTATAGTCGATGATAAACCTGCCGGTATTTAACGTGCTCCAATTTTCAAAGCGACGTTTGAAAGAAGAAACGTGGGAGTGTATCGTGACCGAAGTGCGTAACGCGTGGAGGTAATAACATTTGTAAGATAGCAAAGCAATTACCGATCGCAGTCAGACAGAAATATTGTATCGATTCAAGTATAATTTCACCATGAAAGAATAATTATCTTAGGGCACAGTGTATCGTTAGCCTTAATATTTGTTAATTTTTATGTATAAAGTCTGCCTTATAATTAAGTTGTATATTTCGCTCTGTAAAGACTTACAAGTTTACAAGAAATTTTTGCGTAACGATTGTATACATCGTCGGGTTCTCTTTATATTATATCATGTACGGAAGGCAAAACGAACAAATAAGTGCCGCCGATTCCAGTCACCGCGAACTTACCGTAAACGAGAAAGATTTTTATAATTGCGATAGTGCTAGGGACATGCTATTCTCTTGTTTGTTATTATGTTTGTTTTAAAGTAGAATTATAATTTATTTGAAATAGAAATCTGATAATGCCATTTCACAGTTAACTTCTTTCAACGATCTTCTCCCATTAATTCTAGCATTTTCCATTCTAAAGCGTTCCTAGCGTGACCGATATTTCTATGCCGGAGAAAACGTAGTAACAGCCTCGCGTTAGAAACAATTCCGAGACTTCACGATGCTCGATTTATTCAGGCAATACGTGACCGCGCTTGCAATTCAAATGAGAACTCAGCGACTGATCCGAGAGATATCAGCTCATGAAATATTAAATTCTCTTAACTGATCAAAGCGCTGCCCCTCGAGCATCTTTAAACTCGACCAGATAAGTTCGAAAGAAAAGGAATAGAAGATTTCGACTGTTTATATTAAATATACACGTTACAACACAGTACCAATAATTGATGAGCTTTTCCTTAGCCCTTTCCCTGTAACATTCTTATCAAGGAGTACGTTCCTATCAAATACAAAGAACGGCACAAGTATAATACAATGAATTCGGGGCATCTTTTTATTTTCAAATGATATACATTATTTTGAAGGATGCAGACCGCTCTCAAGCACCTTCCCCAGTTGAATTTTGAAAAAAAGAATGCCACGACCACCGGCAATAGGGTGGGGAGATTCGATTTCGTTTCTTTTCACGCTCCATAGCAGCCATTCGCGAGCGGGACGAGGATCTCATCGTTTCCTCTCATGTGCCTGTTTCCATTCGGATACTTGTTCATGCCTCAGTGGCCCAGTGACTTAACGGTAACATCTCGTAGACCTATAGACATCGCTCTCGCAGTGCATTCCGTTTGCAGTGGTAAACACAACTCCTCCCTGGAATAAACAGTTATGATACAGTACGTAACTCTGCTTCTGGATCATCTCGTGTGAAGACTTATTAAATACTGGAAATAGGCTTCGCCTATGCCGTTCGCTGAATTATTAGACGCTACAGTGTGCGCGGTATTTACCATCCATTAACGAGTTCGAAGACCTGTATTACCATTGGGCTGACTTACCATCAAGGTCGATAGCCAGCAAATTCGACGGTGGAGATGGCGAAATTGCTAGTAAGCCGGGGTTTAGCGAAGTGCGTGAAGAGGCATCCTGTAATATGTGCAGTCGATGCGACAATTTCAATCGGCGCTGCCTATTTGTGGAACAACGGGTACAATTATCTGCCACCGACCATGTCCCTCTGTTGCATCGGTAAGACAGTACAAATTTCGTATTCGAACCAATTCATTTTCTGTTAATCGTGCGTTCTTCATCTGTAAAACACCGACTTGCTTTCAAACAGTGTACAAGGGGGAACAGACGTAAGAGTGGGATGCGTCCTTAAATTTCGAATGAAATGAGATCCTATCGCGTTACATCTGCTTATATACTTTTATCAGAATGCAGGATCAGCAGAAAAGTTTACGTCCTAACGTCTAACATTTTATGGGAGTTTGTGTCACACTGTTGCGCGAAAAGTTATAAGAAAATATTATTGCATAGATTACGGGAATAAAGATATTTGAGAAAAAGAAAGAATTTCGTGTCACACGAATTGAATTATTAACTTCGTGAAACTTTAATGGTTTATCGCGTCTATGTTAATCGACGGTGACTCTGCGAACTATATTCAATTCGCTACAGAAATCGGTAAACAGTGCTTTTTCGCTTATGGTACACAGCGTTTCGTGAAATCGTGTCAGGCAACCATACGTACACCATGGAAATGGTGACCCCTTTGTAGGGGCTTCCACTCGGTCCAAGTGACTGACACTTTCCGCGAATTTTCCTATGCTTTTTATTCGCTTCTAAGATGTCTACAAAAAGGTACCTTTTTCGTTGGGTGTACGTGGTCCTTCTAAACTATACAGTGCATACGTGGATGGGCTCTGCATTTCCAAGGGAATCGTATCCGCAGATAAACCGAGTGAGATCGGCGGAACGTTTGTACTACCATTCACGACTGGACGCATCGTCAAGAATTTCAAAGTCGATTTTCTCGAAAATGAAGCGGAATATAAAAAAATGTTATTCCTTTTCCTAGACTTATTTACTTGTTATAAATAAAAAAGAAAGAGTAACATTTCTTTATATCGCGCTTCATTTTCAAGAAAATCGACTTTGAAATTCTTAATGTTGCTTCTAGTCGCGTACACGAAAACCTAGCTTACTGAAAATCACAGGCAATTTGGACGCAAGTGGAATTCGCCTATATTAGTACACCTACTCTCTGTGGAATAATTGCGAGGAGCATTGCAAAATCGAGGAACTCTAACAAAACTGTACTTTATCAGGTATTCTAAGTTAAAAGCAACGAAAATAATTATTAACGACGGTGTACATCAGGGGTGCACAAGGAGCTGTTTTCAGCGCCTAGCGGCGAGCAACCCACCTGTCTCGTTGCTAACGTTAGAATCGGTGAGGAGAACTGCAGTAGTGTACGTGCACTTGGTATGACTTGAACCTAGCCATATATACTTATGCTACGAGCCTACAAGCGCGCACATACACTACTACAGTTCTCCTCACCGATTCTAATGTTAGCAACGAGACAGGTGGGTTGCTCGCCGCTAGGCGCCGAAAACAGCTCCTTGTGCACCCCTGGTGTACATTCTACAGCTTTCTCGTGTGGAACTACGAACTCCCGTAAACCGTGAACGGAAATCGTGTGAATTAAAAGTGGCAGAAAATTACAGACCTATCCTCAGGTTCTTCGTTGCAGGAGGGTATGAAGTAAAGTTTCAAATATACTTCGTTTCCAGGTGGAACTTACCTGTATTGCCGCGCAAAACAGCGGGACCGGATATCCTCGAATCATGCCATAGTTTTAACTGGCTGCGATTCAGGCTTAGGCTACAGTCTCGCCCTGCATTGCCGGCAGCTCGGGGCGACTGTAATCGCCGGTGTATTGCAATACGACGGCCTCGGAGCTAGGAAGCTAAAAGAGAAAGATATATTCGTGCATCCCCTGGACGTCACGAAAACTGAGAGCGTCATAGATTTCACGAGCTACGTCCAGGCGCTCCTGAGGGAAAATGATTTGGGTAAATTACTTCGTCCTTTTTCTCTACAGATAAAATCCATTTACTATATTCTGCTCTTACCCATGTCGCGTCCTTATTGACCGGTTAGCGAAGAGGATCAGACGATCGTGCGGCTTGGCACGGTTAATCGATCGGATAGAAATGATGGATTCCGTTTGCAGCGTTACGGTGCTTGGTCAATAACGCGGCGGTGATGATCTTCGGCGAATTCGAATGGCAAGCGGAGGACCAGATCAGGAGTCAAGTGGAAGTGAACTTCCTCGGCACTATGAGAATCACTCGAGAACTGATACCGACGATCCGCGCCCACTCCAGCAGGATTATCGTGATCTCGAGCCACTGTAACATCCAACCGATCCCCGGGGTGGCGGCTTACAGCGGGACCAAGGCTGCGATCAATGCCTGGGCCACGGCCATCAGGGTGGAACTGAAGAAGTACGGCGTCAGGGTCGTGTGCTTCATCCCTGGTCTGTAATCGACAAGCAATGAGTGGAAATTTGAGTTAGTCGCGGCGATAAGCTTAGAATAATAATCGAGTGGGGATTGGGAACGTAGAGGGGTAGGAAACGTGGCATTCCAACATTTATATCGTCTACAGTAAGCGAATCCCTTAAGGGGTCATGCCTAGTTGGCAAATGAAAAAGAATGTGATTTTCAGGAATTTTTTGTGAAAAATGTGATGTATGTTTTTTTACAATTATAGCCTTATTTTAGAAGTACATATATTCAGCAACCCTTAGGAATTTTGTTATAGGAAAATATTAAATAATGAAGGAATAACAGCCATTCTCGCGGAAGCTGTTTTTATAATGGCGCTGCGCGGTGAGCACAATTTCTCCGAGCCGGATCATCTGATATCAGAAAGTGAAAAAGATTCTGTTAATATATGAGTTTATCTGGTTCGTGAACGAAGGATTTTTCTAAAAAATGATTTCACAGAAAATGGCGGCGGGTTAACGCAAAATCATGATTTTTCGATGTCTGAATTGTTCGTTCTTCGTAAATTAAAAATAGAGTTTGCATCGAAAATAAAAATCCTTCGTTCACGAACTAGATAAACTCATATACTAACAGAATCTTCTTCACTTTTCGATTTCAGACGATCCGACTTGGAGAAATCGTTCTCACCGCTAAAAAAATAGCTGCCGGGAGAGTGGCTGTTATTCGTTCACTTTTTAATATTTTCCTATAACAAAATTACTGAGAGTTGTTGAATATATGTCCTTTTAAGATAAGCAAATAGTTGTAAAAAATATACATTAGATTTTCCACAAAAAATTCCTGAAAATCACGTTTTTAGCCTGCTAACTAGGCATGACCAAATTAAAAATTAAATCAGAATTATGCGATTCGTGGCTGAAAAACGGCGATTTTCCCGAGAAAAGTTCGTTCTTGTTTTTGCGCTACCAAAATCCGGTGACATCTTAATTTTTTTATGAAAATCTCGAAATCTTACGGACCATATCAGAGGTTTGCGGCGAAATGGCACATGTTTTACACATCCTGCATTTTTTCCAAGTCGATATGAACCTCCATTCGTTCGCAATCAGGAAAAAACGAAGAGAAAAAATATTCGAGAAAACCGTGTCTAAAGTTTCTTGACAAAGGCGACGTTCTAGGTTGTCGCTTCACGTTTTTAGCTGCCAAATCTACAATTTTGCGAATTTTACTATAAACCAAGCGGCATTTTATTCGGAAAAGGTAGAACTTTCGAAAAATGCAATAAAAATCGATTATTCGACTGCCTAGTCTCCTTAAAATAATGTAGACTCTAACGTATCCAGTTAAAAATGGGGTATCTAATTATCTCATTGGCCTTTGATGTTCACAAGTCCCGGAAACCTGCTGCAACTTCAATTTTCCCTAAGTTACTTCGCCGTTTCTCAATCTACGTTCTACAGAACGAAGTTCGTTATAATAGCGTCCCACTGATCAAATAATTATTCACCTCTGTAGGCTCCTTTGTCACTGAGAGCAACATCTTAGCTCGACAGGCGGAGCACTTCGAGTCGATGAGGAAGTCGATGTCCGAAGAAGCCAAAGCCTTCTACGGTGATTACTTCACCAGGTACTCCCAGTACTTCGCGTCCGTGTCGCAAGGCACGAATTTCGAGAAGCTGCAGGACCCGAGCATCTACGAGGTCTTCGAAGGTGCTCTCCTCGACAAGTATCCATCAGCCATTTACAAGTACGTCTCTGGAAGCAAATCGAATTCGAGAAATTGAATGCTACTGCTCGGAGCAATTGGAGGTGTGATAAAAGGAATACTAGAAAGAAGTCTCTTAAATTTACAGTCTAAACTAATCCACTTGTTTCGAGCGGTGCAACTGCGACCAAACTCCAGAACCGACTGAAGCTTAATTGCACCTGCAGAAAATTGCTATCGCGGTAATCTCGCGTTATCGCGCTCTTCGATTGATGATATTGATATAGAGATCTGTCGGTGATCGATTTTTGTCCCCTAACTGGACACCTGCATCGAGACACCTGGTCATGAGAGCACTCGTGATCTTAGATTAACGATCTATCTAAAGTGGTTCGGCTAATTAATAGGTATTCTCTGATTGATTAATAGTATTCTTTATGCATTGATTTAGGAACGAGTCGTGGAGATACTTCGTTTATCACACGTTATTTAATATTACGCCCTCGTGCCTGCGCGATCTGCTGGTGCAGAAGTTCGTGCAAGGACCTCCGTGGATGAGGAATGCTCTTAGCAAAGCTCAGATAGTCGATGAGTCTCAATCGTTGGACGGGAAGACTCGACTTCGAAAATTGTAAAGCGGACCTTTGATCCTTCGGCGAATGTAAAGGACAGGACGATGGATCAGGACTCTGAATCGAGAACTTGAGAGTCTGAAGGATATGGCTCTGTTATCGCGAATTTTTACTTGATAATTAATAAAGAATAATTGAAATTTAAATAAAACGAGTAACTCGTGTGAAAAGGAAGAATGAAGACTGTTGATCTTTTAATACAATCCTCCCTAAGTGGAAATTCCCAACTCGGAAATTCAAAAAGTCATGAAATTTCGGGATATGTAGAGGATATAACGCAATTCTTTTTTTATTCCCCAAATTCACTCGAAAGGGGTGATGTTGACTTCTGAAAATCCGGTTATTTTCAAATTTTCTGTTATAACTCGCGAACTGTAAGAGATGGAAAAAATGTTTTCAGATAAAAGCTACTTCTTTTAATTAGGACTACATATTTGCTAACTCACAGTTTTCATGGTTCGCGAGTTATACTACAAAGCGGAAAGTAGACTGATTTTCAGAGCTCCATTTCACCCCCGTTAGAGTGAATTTAGGCAGAAAAAAAATATATAACACATACCTACAGTAGCGGACAAAAAAGTTACCACTTTTTCGACCCACCCTAATTCTATTACTTTTCAATATCAATTCAAAATTGTAGTATATGCCTAACATACATATTCTGAAAGAGAAATGAAAGCTGTATAAAATCCAGTTACAGTTGAATTTATTTAACTAACAATCATAAAACCGCACATAACATTAAACAAGACAACACACTTTTAAAGTCTACAAAAAATTACCACTTTTGAACATAAAAACATCTAATATTTTGTGGGGGGACATTTTGCTTTTAGGACAATCTAAAAAGTTGCTAAACGTGGTAACTTCTTTGTCGGCTCCAAAAATGTGTTACCCCCTTTAATATCATACAACACTTTTGCTTGTCAGTTAATTAAATTCAACTTTAATTGGATTTTATACATCTTTAAATTCTCCATCAGAATATGTATATTAAATATACCACAGTCCTAAGTGTATGCTAAACAAAATAACACAAATAGAACAAATCGAAAAAGTGGTAACTTTTTTGTCCGCTAGTGTATATATCCCTCTACATATTCCCAAAGTTTCATAATTTTTTGAATTTCCGGGTTAGGGAATTTCCTCGTAAGTTCCAACGACCACGTATTGGGAAATACCGATTAGATAAAACATCAGGTACACAAAGAATTTTGTGAAGACTAATAACACTTGCCACTTTCTTATCAATCTAATTGGTACCACCTGCAACAATATAGCAATCAGATTCGTTGAAAGGAAAGCGCGATTTTTCTGATCAGTAACGTGCAAGTGTTCATATTGTACGATCGATGTTATCGGCGGATCGAGGGTGACTTATAGTTTGTTTAAGACAGGTGTGGATTTCAAGTGTTTTTGAATATTTACCGACCACAATAGCCGTTGATGTTCCGTGCTCGATTAGATAATACCAGCCAATAAATACCAACTTTCGACTCACCGAGGTACAGTTGTTCTTTGACACAAGAGACAAACAGCACAATGGCATTCATCACCTACGGTAAGCAATACTTCGATATCTTCTCAGCTCTCTGACTTTTCTTAACAATTTCTTAACTCTTTCTACACATTCTTCGAAAACCTTCGCAATAGCTATACCTCGGCGATATTATTACTTTTCGAAGGTAACTTGCAAAATTGCACCCTTTATTTGTAATACATTATTATTCGAGCTTTCTGATTACTTTACTCTGAATTCTTATTCGTATCTTAAAATATTTATAGCCCCACTTGTAATATTCCACTTAAAACTTTATTTAAAAAAAATGCCAACAACAAAAGTACCATTTTGGGCCCCTTGTCAACCTCACACACTAGGCAGCTTAATGTTGCCTATAGGGACGAGCCTATAGGTAACTGTTTGAGACTCGAGGTAGAAGTTCGATAATTGTGTTTTAATGAGGAAAATTCTTGTCTGCTTGTGATTACAGTTTACGTCCTGGCCGCATTCTGCGTCGCCAACTCCTTGCAGACGGAAGTGATGAACTGCGACGGTCAACCAGCCGCCGAGAAGGTGGTAATCACGGGATGCTCCGGCCTCCCCTGCTCCTTCAAGAGGGGCAGCAACGTCCAGGCCGACGTCACCTTCGTAGTCAGTAAGTAAAGCAGAGGGTGTGGTGAAAACGAAACGAGGGGAAACATGGAGGAAATGTAGTAAGGTGGCTGTGAAAAGAGGATGAAAATAGCGGTGCATTCTGTATAGTTTTAGGGTATGAGTGTATTGGAAAGCTGAGCACTCAAGCAACTTGCTACGTTTCTTTCATCGTCTGTAAAACGTAGAATGAAAAGACAAAAGGGAGTGACTTTGAATGGAGAAGTCGAAAGATAAAAATGTCACCGGAGGAATATTGAATGGTTCTTTATGTAATGATTTGTTACAGCCGAGAACACCAAGAACCTGAAACCAGTGGTAGATGTAATGCTCGGAACCACCCACACGAAGTACCCACTTCCACAGCAGGACGCTTGCAAGGATCTGACCAACGCTGAATGCCCCTTGGACAAAGGTCAACACGTCACCTACAAGCTGCAGATGCCCATCGAGAAATTCTACCCGAAAATCTCTCTGACCCTCCAATTGACGCTGGTCGGCCAGAACGATAAGAGCCAGGTGTGCCTCAAGGTCCCCGCCAAGGTTGTCGATTAAGGAAACTCTATTCTGGCTCAACGAAATGGATTCTACTTCCTCTGTACTTGATGATCAAATTTGAAATATAAATTAATTGTTAAGTACCAGCTCGTGTCTTCTATCAAACCTGTTCCTTTGCAATTTCCGATTAGAAAACTTGAAGATGTTTCCCCCTGAAAATTCTGAAGTATCTATTACGAAGTTCCTCAGGGTAATTAGTGCTACAAGGGTTCTGCTGATCGAGGAACTGATTAACGATATTTCTTGTTTTTTAACCCTGATACTCAAAACGACAAAAAATTAGTTAAACACAGTACGGATCCCATAATTTTGTGATCTTCGTTTTTCAAAAAATTAATAACCCATAGAACAACGCTTACATTATACAATTATTAAAACTACCAAGCCATAGTGCATGTTTAAGCTTGAAAAACAAAAAACTACAGGATATTTAAAGTAATATTAATTATACTGCTCGCTATTAAACAATCTATTAAAAAGCATTGTAAGATAATAACAAGAAATAAAATATACCCAATAGAAATGAAGCTACTTTTCTTTAAAAATTAAATTGTTCGAACCTTATTTACTCAATTTGAGATCATTGGGGGTTGGTAGCTTTCTGCATAACTTGGCCCATTTGTCATTGTATCCCCACCATGAACAAGTAACTTTTGGCGATCAGCAATTTCTACAAGTTTTAGATTACTTCGATGTACTCGTTTGAGCGTGTAATTGGTGAGTTTTGGTGGATGGGGAATGACGAATGTTGCGTTAAAACAACGCGTTACATACGTAAGTATGGTGGAGAGAGGGTGGAGATGAAAGTCCAGGGGGTTCGGGCGTGTGCCTGACCCACATCTCTGCACAACGATCGACCCGGTCGCATGGCTCTGAAAGATATCTAGCGACACCTTCGAGCCCACTCGTGACGCGAACAATAGCAGGGCTATCTAAATGATAACGTTCACTAGACAATATCTATTCAACATCGTATCCACAAACTGCGAGGATCATCGATCACTTTGCAAGAATTATCCCATATAGGAAATTAAATGAAACGTTCCGAAAGACTCCGCTAGCATTTGCTGAGAGATAGGATTGTCTTTTACGCATATTGATCAATTTGAGCAAATTACGTGTCATTGATTTATTGACGCTGGTCCTTCACATCTTAATATATAAAGAAGAAAGGGTTTGTCTGTCGCCTAAAAACATTCGAACGGTATAAATCTGACTATTTTCACAAAAAATGAATAAATAAATAAAAAAAAATTCTTTTTGTAAAATCAGAATCTAAATTTCGGGCGAAGCCGAGCAGTAAAGCTAGTTATTCCATGCCATGGGTGTCCGCAGAGGGGGACAAAAGGGGCAGTTGCCCCCTGGATTTTCAGAAAAAAATCGCTTATTTTTCAAAACTGATCTTTATTAAATTTATACAAAAAGGGAATATTTGTAAATTTCGGTTTTAAATTTTTAATTAAATTGGCACTATAAAATGGGTTAAAAAAGATAGAGGGCTATATTTTTCTTTACCACCATTCCGAAGTTGGCCCCCCTTCCCTGGAAAAAAGTCTCCGGACGCCCCTGTTCCACGCGCATGACGTTAGTCGTCGGGCGTAAGATGCAAAGTAGGAACGAAAATGGGACACGTACGGGATCTTGGACACTATTAAAATAACCAGCTTGCCCCAGAGAATAGATTTTGTAATTTAAGAGAATAACGAGCCCCATGTCATAGCCATCGCTCGTCCCGTTTGCTCGCGGGAACGAAGGAGCGCGAAATGGATTTGCCAAGCCACGCGAGACTACACGACACTCGCATTCCCCCTTTCCTATATTCCTTTTCCTAGCTGCTGTCTCTATCTCCTCGCCCATCCTCCTCTAGCCTTCCACTTGATGGCATGCGTACGTAATACCGATTCCAACAAGGACAGTGTGCCAATAACGATTCGCAGGCTGGGCGTGCCTCGCGAATGAACTCCGGCCAAAAATAAACAGCTCGTAAATGTATCAGACGTGATGTGAATGAACTCAAAGCATCACTGCTAGAGTTACTGATAACGTTATCAACGAATATCAATGAACATCGCTAATCTGCTTTGTCAATATCGATATTATCGATATCATCACGCCCGCGACTGTACCCGCTGCCCGTAATCACCGATAAATCGAAATCTATCGGTAAGTTACCCATACATGTTATTGCTAATCGTTAATGGTACCTGCGGGCCTTCTCGTACGTGAGAATCCTCGCAGAGGGCGTGCAACAGAAAGCAGTACACAGGGGACGGAAAAGTATGAAAGTATGAAAGCAAAGAAAACTAAAATTGTGCATGCACTCAGCTTCGTGAACGAGGCTGCTGCCTTTTCGGCGCAAGTGCTCTCGTCCGTTGTATCCGACAATAAATGCATCCGGTGAAAAATGAGTCGGTGTATGCGTGTGAATACAGAAAAGATCTCGTGCTACGGGAGATTAATGAGGCACGCGCGTCTTAGGGCATCGCGTACAGAAACGCAGATATCTGTATGTACGTACGTAGCGATACGTCACCAGATATCACTGTAAATGGCGAGTAGTTAAGTTCGTTGTCTTCTTTCACTGCATTCCACTTTTTGCCCCTAGCGGTGTCGATAAACGTCTGCGTCTCAAGCTTTTTCAAGCCAGGTTGTCGAATATAGATTGCGTTACGGAAAAATAAACGCTGACGAAGAACGATTGATAGTAGCCCAATGGCGTTTTAACACTTTTAACCACCACGATGACATACACAGTTCCATACGCACGCTCGGAGAAGTACTTCTCAGTTTTCAATTATCAGCAGCGTGGCTGCCGTCATATACTTGAAGTCATTTTAGAAGGAACCCATTTCGCGCATGTAGAATGAGCTCATTGGCTTTGAGAGAGCATTTGTTTGGGTTATAACCAATAGTAGCTTGTTTCGGCACCAATGAGCGCCAACATGTGCAGAACAGGTCTGAAATCGTCGGTCGACAGGTTCCTTCTAAAATGACCTCAAGTATAGAAATTTTCGTACGAACCTCGCGGAGTTTGCGTTCCGTCCACGTCGCAGTTGATGTGTTGCACACAACACCGATGCAACGTCGTCGCATTACCAAGTGACGCGCAGCTACGTACGTGAGCGTGAAACGAATGAGAGCGAAGCAATCGAGTTAAGACCCCAACGACACTTTCCTCCCGATCGCGTGAAACAAATTGAACGCGATATTCACGATTTTCCAATCGTATCGCGTAATCATATCGTATCTATATATGTACACTTTCGTAACCTGCAAAACCGTACCAAAGAGGTTATGCAAAACAGTGCAATCGATCGACCACGCTTACCGACCAAATCAACAATCAAATTCGACAATAGATCGAACCAACCGACGCGCAATCGCGTAAGTTTCCCGCGGTTTAGCTCTCAGTGCTTACCGCGCCCCCGTGGAATTCGAAATTCACGAAATGTTCAGGACTCTTAACCGCGCTTAATCAACGTGGATCAACGAGGGCAAGAACGTATGAAAAGGTTAATACGCTCTGAATTAAAGCGAATCTCCCTTCGACCCAGCGGAGTAAAAAAAGACAGCGTAGCACGACGATGTTCGAGCCGCACCTAACCTCAATCTCGTCAATCTTCTGTCACTGCTCCGTGTAGAAAGAAACAAACAGGCCACGAATCGTTTTCTAGATAATCAGTCGAACAACAGGAGGGGAAAGCGAGTACGATGGGGCCCAACGCGACGTAAGTTCTTGGATACCGGTTCGCGTTGGCGCGCGGAGAAAGATGAAGAAAGGTTATCGGTAGTAAAGAAAGGATGAGAGCAGGAGCATCGTTGACACGGGGATATGTCAGACAGAGAGGATCGCATGTGAGAGAAGTTAGGGGAGGGGGAGTGAGACTGTATTATAATTATCGAGCGTATATACACGAGTGAAAGGGACTTGTCGGTGACTGAAAGTGCCGTCGGGGAAGGGGCACGATTGGATGAGCCTGGGTGCCTTCGTGTCGCTTTGTAAACTCGTGCTCCTCGTGGTACGTGCTAGTACGAAAAGACGCTTCGCGGCGTCGTGACGTCAGCACGTGTTTCGGCCCGGTACTCGCGCGTGAATCGTCCTGGCGATCGCATCGTTATTGCACCAGTCGCGTAATAAGTGAGTGTGCCGTCGAACCGTACGCGAGTGATACGCCGAAGGAACGTCAGTTTAGTCGTGGCCATTCACGGGACTATAGCTGCTGACTGGTCACCGTAATAGCAGCGCTAGAGCAGCAGGTAGTCGGGACGTCGACCGACGGCCATCATTGTTGTCAAGATGGCGTCGAAAGGGAAGCTAGCAGCCGAGGTCAGTAACATTCTTTTGCTCCTTTTCGATTCTTTCGTACGTTCGACTTGGGCACGGTGACGACGCAGAGAAATTATACACGAAGGAGATATTAAACGGAGCGTCAGGCTCGATTACTTTATTCACGGTATATCGATCGTTTTATCGAACCCCAGATCATCGGTCTACTGTGCGTCGGGCGTTTCGTGCATTGGGAAACCAGTGGACGCGGGAACGTCATAGTATATGTTAAACCACGCCCTTCGGTAGATTTCCTACTGAATTTCTTATCGACTTTCCTTATCGAATTATAATACGCGTCTAGAACACGCGAGTAGGCAGATTTCTTGTATATAAATATTTGGATATTAGGTGTCCTTACGAAAGTCTGTTGTGATATTTTAAGCTTCTTATCTTCTAATTAGTAACTCCATTAATGGTCTGCGCTTGTGAAAGAACCGAGTTAAGTAAGATAGGTTAGGTTCGTTATGTTTGTCGTAAAGGAAGTAATGTACAGTAAGAAATATGATCTAACCACATTTAAACACGGTATCAAAGATTCTGGTAATCGACTTCCCTTCTCTGTCTGATAACAATGTACACGTGGCTCTTGGTATGCATTACATACACTTGTTGTTTTGCCGCGAAGGATCTCGGCGTGCATAAAGCGGTTTACCGCTGATGCTTCTTCTGCACAAATAAGATTAACTTACGATCTTCTGGTCTGCCATATTATTTATCGCTACATTTTTTATGGAGGCACGTGCAACGTCACCACGAACGCGGAAAATTGCGTTTCGTGCGATGTTTACTGATAACTTCTCTAGATTTGTGTATATCGATGGCAGTGACGGTATTCAAATTACGAGTAATCGATGAATGTGAGAGCGGTTCGAAGGCTCTGTTCCCTATTACATAGCTGCCTGTCGCTGTGTTCTGCATGTATGATTTTGGCTATTTTGAATGTCACTACTCCTGGTAACAAATCGTAAAATGAACAAGAATGTTATTTAGTCGTTGTCTGTTCCCCTTTGCAAACGAAATAGAACGTGTAACAGATGATTCTATTTGATTAATTATTGATATCTAGAATTTGAGGAATAGTTATAATTATTTGTTTGTTGCTGATATCTTTGAGAATTTACATGCCTCGTACTCCTTTATTACCTATTTCGGGGCGCACACGTGTACGTTTATAAAAAAATGAAATTGGGCAATAAATACACTTGAAACTATCTTTATTTACTCGATACATAGACGTCGCTCTTGCACGATTTATTTATACAGTTCAACGACAGCTTCCTCGCGCGATGTATTTTTGAAGCTCGAAAAGATTTTTCCCCAAATTCGTTTTCATTCTGGCAAGCTGTCGCGCGTCGAACACATGGACCTTGTTTTCCTGTATCACGAGGTTCGACCTAAATTTCGAGGGCCCGCGGACGAGTTGCCCGTACAATGGCGGCCATAATGAAGAAAATTGGTGTCCCCCCGTTTGGAAACGGCACCGACAATGCCGATTAGCTATCCAAGCTGCTTTTGTCCCGCGACCCGACGAAAAATCGGTTCAGACCGTTCCCTGCTCATTGAAATCTATGCTTCTATAATTACTTCCTTGACCGTCATGAGTGTTTTTGTCGAAGGTCGTTGATCTCGCCCCATAATGACCGTTTTCTGTATTGCTGGCCGAGATCGCGTGCGGCTAGATCTTCCCTGCTTCCGTTCCAATGCTTTTCCATTTACTCTCGGCAATTACCCTCGTAATATCGTTTCGAACGCGATGGATACATTACTGCACAACTTCGGAGGCAACATTCCTCGTATCATATTTCTCCCTACTTAACTATATACATTCTGTAACACAATTGTACGTTCCCCCTTTAAATACCCACGTACATAGAAAATCTTATACGGAGCAATTAGTCTGACTATTTGTAAAAAGGTTACCAGAGACCTGCTAAAATTCTGTAGTGAAATATTTGAGTATCAATGGTGGTTCTGTACATTTATTCTGTGGGAAGGTAGAGTTGCCCAGGGATAGTCCAGTGCGGCCCTAATTCCAGGGAAATGTTACGCGGAAGAGTCGCTAGATGGCGGCAGGTGTGTCAATAGGAGCGTATCGCAAGTCCTGGCACAGTGGTTCTCTCCTCTCTTTCCTTCCCTCTCTCACCGAACCCCTCCTCTCTGTCATTCTCGTCTCACCTTCGACGCTAATTTGAACGATACGGTTCGCGCTTATTATCGCTAAATTAGCCATTATGTCGTTATTTTAACGAGTCGATGTGTGTCAGGGGGCCGTGCACACGCTTCCAGCGTGCTCCACTGTATTTCCTCGTTCAGTTTCTCTTACGCTCGGTCAGCGTCGCTGTCGTGGAGTCATCCCTCAACAATGCCCCACGATAGTACACGTTCTTCCTCGTTACATCATCATTCCAATCATTTTTCATTAATAATTCAGGTTTGAAACTGTACAACGAGTTTCTTCGCTAGGAACGTGACATTACGGGCTGGGGTTCGGCGTGTTTCCCCTCTAGCTAACGTAAATGACTTTTTCAGTTGGATTAAGAGTCGCATTAGGACCTAATGATTAGGCATTAGAGTTTAGTTAACGAGGCTCGTTCCGGCTGAACGTTTCGCCCCAACTAAGCCGTACCGTGCACATAGCGAAAATCTATTTTCGTCCCGTCGACAGCCCAAGAAATAAACGGAAGCTTGATCGACCCCGATAGCGTCCCGAGTTCAGGGCGCCGTGGAAATTGCATAGAGGCGCTCCCGTCCCCGGATGAAATATAAATTCCCAAGTAGCACGCGCACGTAATTTTCCACCGTATTTGCTGCGAGTGCTGCGGCCGATACAACCGATGAGCATGCGGGTTCCGTCCAGATCCCGATGGAACTTTCTCCTCGCGCTTCCCGTCTCGTTTAGTTCCGATTCTCCTTCTCGCCCCCTTTGTTTTCGTCGCGCGGATCGGGTTACCGTACACATTGTCGCCACTCGCTCGCGTCCCGATTGTTTCCCAGAATCAATCTCAACGTCGCGAAAGCACATTTACGGTCATCGATCCGTTAAGTGGGCAGAAGTTGTGACTTTTTCGATCGCGGAGCGGTCTGCGCATTTTTACCAGTTTAAACGAGAACACCAAATGTCTGTAATTATCAAACTCCCCTACTATTGTACTATTATTGTACTTGCCTCCAATACAGACGCACTCGTCACCCAGTTACCGCCAGATGGAGTAACTTTGACCGGGAAACTAGGTTTCAAAACAAATGCCCCTAGCGCCTATTGTATAACAGGTATTATTCTCAGACAAACTGCCTTGGATAGCTTTAATTGCCCACTTCAAGATGCACTTTGCCTGAGAGTAATACCTGTTATGTATAGACGTCAGAGGGAATTGGTTGTAAAATCTTTATGGTCAAAGTTATCCCATTTGACGGTACATGCTCTGTCTTCCTCAGTGAACGAGTTGACGTAGCCTCGCTATAACTCGCTGGCCAGTTTTCGACAGGCCATTGGCGTAGCTGCTCGATCGCGAGATAGATTGATATTTATGAGTCCCGCTTCTTCCAGCACGGCTAGTAGGTAGCGTCGGTGAATCACTAGGGCGTTTTATCAGTGCCCTGCTGCCTCTGCCACGCCTTCCCGAATTCACTTGCACAGGCTCGCTGTTCTCTGGGACGAATATGCAGAGATCAGCTTGCGAGCGTGTCCCGCAGGAGAGACTGCCTCGTTTCACTGGACGTTTAGTCCCCGTAGGATGCGCGACTCCGCGCGTCCACGTCCGAGGACATCCGAGGTCAGACCCGTGACAGTGAAGACGCCACGGTAGATTCGTCTCGCGAGATCTGGCTCGATCCAGCTGTTTTAATGGCGGACTTCCGCGGGACGACGTGAACGCAGGAGGGGTCGGCCCACGCGGCCAGGGAGCATAATTCCTGGGAAGGAAACCGCCCTGTATATTGGCCCTTTTAAACTTCCCCACCGTCTAATTCGCCGTGGCAACTGTCGCGGCTCCTTCTTGATTATTTAAATGGCGTCTGGGCTACGCTCCTTCTCCCCTCGGCGTGTTTCAGCGTTCTTATTCTGGGAGGATGTTGTACGCTCGGATGATTTCGGTACGTAGCTCGGCACCAGCTGAGACAGATCGACCTTTCGGCGCCAAGTAGATCTCTTTAAGCGCGCATTTAAGTAATTGATGCTTAGGGAAATTCAGCGCTAAGCTCGTTTCTATGGGGACCACATTGGGCTCTGTTAAATTGAATTCTTTTTTTAAAGTAACATTCGCAGAGCGCGTGGGGCGAGTTAGAGGGGTGATTTTACCGAGTAAGGATAATTCGCGTCTTAAAGATTCACAGGGATTAGTTCCGTGACGGTTCAGTGCTGTTAGTGGCAAAATTGACACGGACAAGCTCACACTGCTTCATTCGAAAACAGGGAAAGGATAGTTTCTACCACTAAATCCTCGCGGATCTGGTGCGAATTCGCCTTGAAGCGACACCCGCATAATTCGAAGCCGGCGAGGCGACCCGAGGAACTTAAATGGCCACGATTCTCGTTACCATTCGCTGACGCATTTTTTCTCACGTGCTGGGCAGCATTATCCCTGCCGGCGGCGCTCGCGTCTCCCGCGTGCTCGCGCGGGCATATTCCCAGTCCGATATCTACCGCGTCCAGAGATAACGGCCCATCCACCGATAGAATTACGTAACGTCTACGCGCGGCGGCGTGTAGGCGAGCGCGCGAGCGCATGTTAATGGGTTTAACTTTAATTAAGAGCCCCTCGAAAATTGTCGCTGACCTCCGTGCACCGTGCCTCTCTGGCTTCACTTCGGAAAAGTCCAAGTATACCGAAGATACCGCGAGCATTCTGTCGTTACGAAATTAATGGGGAAATGGTCCTTCTTCTCGGTGCCGTGTAGTTTAAACGATGACGGGACCGGCGAGGGCTCATCGAGAGCTTAACCGAATTTCGCTTAATACGAGAGGTCAACATCGGATGGAATTAGCAGCGCTGGGACGCTCCTCCAAATTTAGTAAACCCACTGGCGAAGATACCCCCATTTTATGAATAATTCCATCAGCGTCAGGTGAAAGCAGCATCCCTCTGCGTCATAAATTCTCTAAAGTGACTATAATATCTCGTGCCACGCAGACCGTGAAAATTGCTGAATCCCGAACATGTGGTCAGCTCCGCAGAGAAGGTTCGAGTTCGTTGGGTCCCACTCGCTGGCTTGTTGGTAAAACCGAGCGGGTCCAATTTTCTTCTAAAATCGGATTTTGGTATTCGGCAAACGCCGACTGTATTATCTCATAGTAACTACCGAAATTTCATTCTTGATAGAAAGTGGACTAGCTCAGCGCTACTGATCTCGCTTAAATTTCGCTTCAAGTTCGCCACTTGATGGAAACCTTGTAAACCGGCAAGACAAACTTCTCGCGATTTTCAGTAGAAATTCATAACCAACCTTATGAAAGAAGATGCCACACCCTTTCGATTCATTCCCATTTGGATGACAAATCCGAAACGAAACGAATTCATCTTGCGATTCCACAAAGATTGCAATTACCTGAAACAGAACCTCGAACTCGACTGAACTCGATATTAAAACCCAAACATTCCCGCTCCCCAATGCCTTCCTACAAATCGATACGCGTGGGAGCTTGAAAATCGACACAGCGACTGAGGGTTCTTTCGGATCACAGTAGAGATCGGGATGAAAGCACAGAGGCGAGACAGAAAGCTGGGAAAAATGAAGGAACGGGGGTAATACGTGCATAGTGTGTTGCCGTTGGTTGGAGATCGCGTGCACGTGCTTGTGTATACACGGGCGTGCGCAAACAAGCGACTCGTGGCTAGCCAGGCTTGCTACCCTTGCTTCCTAATTGTACACGAGCCCCCTCGTCGTCGCAGGTTGCTGCTACTTTGACGGGCCACGCGTCATCGTCGACGAGTGGCGGACGCGATTCCCTTTTGCATCGTCATCGGGCGTTGCTACCCCGCCGCACTGTTCACGTCAGGCGGAAAGGGTAACGCCAGGCTGACATTTTCCCGCGGTTTCGTCGCACTGCTGATTCTTGCTTGGAAGAACATAGCAGTCTGACCTATATAATTACAGAGGAGTTGCGCGACAGTTCGCATGCCCTTCTGCGGAGATATCGCGAATGATAAGGTTCATGCGATATTTATCTGGCTTCATCGATGAGATGGGGGTTTACTTGGAACAGTGTCGGGGAAGGCGGAAGTGTTTGGAGCAAGCGAAGGTGCAAGGAGGAGGTAACTAGGAAGCAACTAGGTGACGCTTGAATATGGAAGAGGAATGCACTGATATAATGACTGTACTTAATATCGCCCATCGTTATATCTCGCAAACTAAGCGCGAAAATTTATCGGCTATGCACTGAATTTGTAGCTAAGCATAGGTATGTGGGAAGATATACTCTAATTGCAGTGTCATGTGATCAAAAGTTATAGAGAGGAAATATTTTAGTGAAGCTAGGGGGAGCCCTATTTAGGAAGCTAGGAATAAGGTGATTCTTCGGATTTTTTTCTAAGAAACTGTTGATCGGATCTTTTCCAAACTTTCAGGGTATTTTAGTCCACATTTAAACAATAAAAATTAATTTTTATGTTACAAAGTGTTCGGTAGAAATGAAGATATATGAATGAGTTCGTTAGGACTCGCGCGCCGGAGTTGCAAATTGGCGATTGTAATGGTGGCCTCATTTCTTGCCTGAAATAAAAAAACCAAGGATTTTGTTATTTCTAGTATAATTACATTGTCTTTGAATTGATCAATATTTCTTGAGTAGGCGATATTAGGACCACCTTTTTCAGGACCTGATTTTTGCATGTTTTACATTTATTAATTCCTAATTAAAAATTTGTAGGTTTCAACGATTCTAACTGACGCTACACAAAAGATAAATAATTTCTCTTTACTTTGAAACGAATTGCATGCAAAAATATCAATTATTATTCAATTGACAGCGATTTAACTTTTGCTAAGCGATATTAGGTACAGTCACCCTATATAATCACAAAGCTAAATGGGAACGTTGACACTATGTACTATTACTTCGACACTACTGCGACACAGAGTTGTTAAAATTGGAGTGGATTCTCTGTTTAAATCGCTCCAAAAGGAGTATAAGTTCTTTCTAAGGTTCTTCAGAGGTGACGAGCTTTTTCAAGTACCCTAGGCAGAAGCTTTTAAGCTATAGAAAAGAATCGCAAGATGTTATAATGTAACTTATTTACGATATCCCGTGTAGAACATAGATTGAACTGTTTACGTAGTCGTTGATTGCGTACAATTCGTAATGATCGATCGTTGGAGGGCACAAGCGACCATGCAGGAGGCCAGTTCCGCTTTGATGTTGCCCCGCCGGCCTCGTAACACGTAGCAACACTCAAGCCCTTCAGCTACGCGGCCAAGAAGCACGTTTTCCTTGTCCTGCCCACCAGCCAGTCGTTTCCGTGTGTACCTGCATAGTCCTGGCACCGTTCCTGCCCCCGACTGCGCGGTATATCATGGAAAATCTAGCGCGTGTCGCGTTTACGGTACGTGCCTCGGTACAGCGCTCCCTGTTTGAGCAAGGGGAAGCTGCACTTTATGTCGGAATAAAGAAGGGATTCGCCCGAAGTATCGCGTTCCTCGTAAAACGGATCAAAGCCTGCCGTCGCCATCCCCGTTTTATGTTGTTGCAGTCGACTCGGGGAAGGGACCATATACTTTACTGAATCACGATGTACGTACATATTAACAGATCTGTGTCATTGTTTGCTGATGTCCTGGGAGACATCATCGTGGGAATGAATCGATTGGAAATAATAGTTAGGAACTCTGTGGATCACTTATGACTCCCTAGTGTACTTAGGAAACTTGAGGTATTGCTTCTAGGATTCTAAAGAATTTCTAAGAACCCTCCACATTTCTGGAACTTCTGGAGTTGTCAGGTTTATTAGAACTCTTTGAAGTCTGGTTCCACGGGTTAGTGGAGATCTTAGTATGGCGTTCTACTTAGTAGTTCAGCACCGTTTGTATTGTGTTTGACGAGGTCTAGTTGATCCCTGCGGGGCTCCTCGAGTTTGGGTCCGAGGTATATACCTATGTAGTCTGCGTACAGTTCTAATGAATTTGTAATCTAATTATCTAATTTGTATCTAAATGAATTTTTAACGCTCTGTAGCGTTCTAGGGGTATAAAGGTGTATTATCGTTTGGTCGCGAGCTATCTCGAAACCACGAATCGAATTTCTCATGAAGCGAATTAATTGGCGTCCTGGAATGGCGAGTGCACTCGACATTCAGCGAGTTAGATCTTCATCGAATTTTCATTTCGTGCTGTTTACCGTTGCACAGTTCGCCGTTCGACAGTTTGGACACAATATGATCGTGATTGGAAACGCCACCGGCGGGGAAAAAAGAGCCCGTAGCAAAACCCACGGCGATTTTATTGTTGGTCGAGATGCGGGGAATATAACGACGCGTATTGTTCTTCCGGCGATGCCGCCGAATCACAATGGACAGCGGGAACAACAAATAAATCGCCGCTATTAACAGCGATTTTATATTGCATAGTGGCTCGACCATCGAGTGTAGGAGAGCTTCACGAACCACTATTCGAAGCAACAATTTGCGGCGCATGATCGGTTTCACGTGTTTGGACGTATAAGTACTTGGCGGTGGAGATTGAGTGTCGGTTATAATTTGGGTGGGGTGGGGGTGAGGTTATAATTAGAGGGAGTAGAGGTATGATAATAAGGGAATCGTAACAATGGAGGTAGATATGTAGTAAAGTTGTAACTGGGGAAGTAGAATCAGAGTAAAATCATAATCAAGGACGTAGAGTTACAAGAACGTTAGAATTAGAGAAGCAGAGTTATGGCGAAGTCATAATTACAGAAGTAGAAATATAGTAAAGTCGTAACTGAGGTACAGATGTACTGAAGTCATAATTAGAGAAGTAGAAATAAATAAAGTAACAACTGGGGAAGTAGACTCATAGTGCAGAATAGTACAATATGCAATTACAGTAATAGAGTTACGCTAAATTCACAATTAGAGCGACAGACGTACTAAAATTCTAATTAGAGACATAGAAAGTCGGGAATTCATCAGCTTAACGGGGTAGGTTACCCTCAACATCCCAAAATCAGGACCTTCTTCAAACGCATATTCTGAAGTAATAAATGAATATAGAGATAATTTTTGTTTTAATTTTTATGACTTTAATTTCGTTGACTTTAATGCGTAAAAAGAAAATTTTAAATATATTTATAGTAAAAAAGTTATAAATATGAATGTGAGAGCGTGTACGCGACGCAAAACAAATTAATACAATTTTTATGTTGATGTTTCTGATTTTATCTTTTTTTAAAGAAAAATATTTTTTATCTCTTTTTTAAGAATTTATATTGAAATTGTGCTCGCGATACATGAATGTGAATAGTTTCCTGCAGCTCCCTGTAAATTTTCATTTATATCGTTGGAGTGGTTTTCGAGATTTTATGTTGACCGTTTTGAAAAACGCAGTTTTGGGGAAATCGCGCTTAAAATTGGACATCGTTATTCGATCTCATGTGCAGGCTCCTACATTTTTTATTGTTATTCCTTCAATTTTTGGATTTTCGGGGCCTGATTGCGATTAAAATACGTAGTAAAGATGTAGCTAAAAACACTTTTCGAAAATTTTTAGGATAACCTACCCCCTTAACAGTGTCACTGACTCTGACAGGACCACTACGAAACATCTACAATCTGTGGCCCCCTATTGCACTTCTCCTAAGTTGTTTAGTGCACTTTTCGATTTAACAAATCGACAGAGTAGCGATACTCATGGCAAGGCCCAGCGCCTTCTATTCCCACGTTTTTCCCAACAACTTTCCTCCGATGCTCGAAACCTGCTTTCTTTGTCCCCCGGATCGCCTGACCCACTTTCCTATATCTGTTCCACTCGCTCGACATGCGTGGCCAGCGAAATAGCAGAAGTCGACGAAATGAGCCTGGCGATAAAGTAAACAGGTTCCGTGCAGCGTGGACAATGAGCGCGCAAACAACGTGGGAAAGTAAACACGCGGGCCACGCTTAGGGTCGTAAGGAGTGCGTATCTCTCCTCTCGCTCTCTTCCCATTCATCTCATTGAAGGATGTACGACAGCCTAAAGTGGAACGCCGTAGACCGCCGCGTCGATCAGCCCTGCTGCTTTCATCTAGCGCGGCCGAATTCGCGACACAAAAATTTAGAATAATAGCTCAAGATACAGTAAAACAGTCTGCCAAACCTCAAATTAATTTGTCGCGCCGTTTTTGTACAAAAAATTCACAAAGAATTATCTTTCTTTCGGCACAACAAGGCGCAATCCCCCTTAAGCTGCTTGTCTTCGACGACTCCGGTATATTTTCACCGTCAAATTCGAGCTCCTTTTTCACTAACAATCGTCGCGAACGCGTGCCTACTGCTCTGTGTTTCACTCCTTTGATTTCAGTCTCAATTAGTTGACTCATTCGAAATTGAGAAGCTAACTGTAATCACCGATATACCAATTCCCATAAACAAAAGTTATGTTCTAATTTTCGTTATGTATCCAATGGACCTAGTTATGCAGAAAGCCGCCAACCCCTAAAACGTCAAAAAATTAGTTACACACATTTTGGATCCCCTAATTTCGTGATAGTTATTTTGTAAAAAACTTCCCAACCCATAGAATAATTTTTACCAAGCCAAAGTACCGTTAGGTTTAAAGAACCAAAGTTACAGAAAATTTAAAGTAATATTAATTATACTACTCATTGTCAGTATTAAATGACTCATTAAAAAACATGGTAAAACAATAACAAGAAATCAAATATACCCAATAGAAATAAAGCTATTTTTCTTTAACAATTAAAATCATCAAACTAAAGCCTTATTTCTGAGATATACGTTTCGTAATCGTTAAAGTTGGACTATCCTAAAGATCAGTGAAACATCAGAACCGCTGGTTCCTTGCACGCGAGCCTCGCAATTCCAAAGCAGGTTCATCTAGCATTTTCCAGAAGAGAACACGCGAAATAAAGTTGCCAGCATGCATCCCGCCAGAATTCACTCCCACGTGATATCTGATAGCTCAGCGCGAGTATGTGTGCGCGCTCGCCTGGTATAATAACGATAATAGCGGCCACGGCGGTACAATGTGCCACGAATTAATTAGACGTGTACCCGTAATTGAACCGAGAGGCTCCTCGGCCAGGGGCGTAGCCGTCTGGGATATTCTGCAGCGAGCCTGGCGAGACGATTTCCCTCTGTGAATGCCTTTTTCGCGACCTGTCGTCGTGCAGTGTCACACGAGACACGAGAAGCCGTATCATTTCGCGGCGTGCATGTTTATCGCGCGCACGCATTCTGCGGCCGTTGAATCGATTCGTGCCAGACAGTTGGCTCGGTTAATTCGATTGTAGTCCAAGGGTCGTTAAAATTCCTCGTCTCAACGTCCATACCTCGACACCAACGGAATTAATCGCTCTAGCAGACGATTCTGGGTGGAAAGACAGTTAAAAACGTGAATGGTCTCATTAGAAGAGATCGTATCTTACAATTCTTATTCCATAAACTGTGGGGCTGCTAGAATAGGTCACTGCGACTAACGCAATGCTTAGAAACTATTGTAGTATCAAATTTGATTTATTACGCAGATATGTAGAAATATGAGTTTTAAAGATTTTTTGACCAACGGTATATAGATGAACGAGGATTATAGAATGGTTTAGCGAAACAGGGTTACCTATGGTGGTTAAATTGGCTCTTTCCAGTGTGTCTGAAGTTGTGAACGCGAGTCAGCCTATAGGGATAACCAGGTTAGCGGTGGAAGACGCTGGAAGTTGGAGCGGAATCACATTATGGATTTCCTTAAGGGAAACTCCCGCGAAGGCCGTGGTTTGTTAAAAACTTGGAGGGTAGTTAGATAGGGGAGGAAAATTCGCGGAATCCGCTGCTGGTAATTTCTTTCCCCCCTTGCGTCTCTCGATAATATCGGCTGAGTTATCGTAGTAGACTTGTGAGCAAAAGAAATGCAAAAGAACGGAATTCGAGGAGAGCCTTGGCAGGAAGTTGGGTGTGTATTTTTTTGAGAAATACTGTGAGTAATTTGAGACCGGAACGTGTGTTTTAATTATTACAGAGCGATACTTATTTTTACAGAATATTACAGAATATTCAAATATACTGATGACTTGATTTGTTTGCAAGAGATCAGTCCAATGTGACATCGTGTAAAATTGTCATTTTTTAGGATTTATTTTTTAGTAAACGGAATGTGCATCGTAAATAATGTTTTGTCTACTTATTAATACACTTATTGACAGTATAAAAAAAATCTTTTATTTTTTTTGTATAATATAAGAGTAGCTTAATAAATACCAACAAGATTTATTGCATTATATGTTATATCTACGGAGAAAAAATCTTTAAAAATAGCTTAATTTTTCAAATCGTCATCTTATTCATTCGTCAGTCGATCACAACTAATCACTAATTCTTCGAAATTTTATTTAGACTTTGGTGAACTCGAGAGGTACAGGATGCAAAGGGTCGAGGGTGTTATTAACTTGATCCCCACCAATACGTTTTACAATAGGTATTTTAACATCCACTCGCTTAACGAAATATATCCACGTATCATCCTTGCTCCGCCTCCTTTTGTCTGACTACGAAAGGCGCCTGAGTCAGACTTGCTGAAACTTTCAAGGAAGAGTAAAGGGATGGGCGACGGAGATAAAGCCTCTTGCCTTGGCGGGAAATGAAATTGCGTTAGATTCAATATTTACTTCTGAGGTAGCCTGTGGAGGAAGCAGAATTCCCCGCGCCGGCGGATTAAATATTCATCCGGCTTGCGTGGAATTTCATTGGACAGCGAGTTGGCCACCGGCTAGACAAGCTTTCCCACAACGCATAACAAATTGCTTGGCTCTGTTGATTAGGTACGAAACGTCGGCCGCAGTTCCATAGGATTTAATCATCGATTGTGAACATTCGCACATTCCCTCAACAACGTTTCGTGGTGAAATTGACGAATAATTGATGGTAGAGCCGCAGCAGAGCATTAGATTTTGGAGAATGGCACAGGTATTAAATTAATAGAGAATTAATTCCTTCTTGATTTTTCGACTAGTGTCTTGAGACCGAGATAAATTTCTGCACCACTGATTCCACTGTGAAATTCTAGGTCGACAGTATATAGACCAATGCCTATTAGGTTCGAGGAGATTTAATCGCCATAAACGTGACTGTAAACGTTAATCCTTTCTCGACTGATGTCTTTGGTTTGAGATAATTGTGCGGACCAACTGTCTCAAGTATCTCGCTATGAAATTCCACGTCGAAAGCACGTAAGCTGACGTGCTCAGCATCGTGGTCCAGGCTTAGAAGATGCGATCGTTGATTATAAACGCTGATCCCTTCTCGACTCGGTGTCTTTAGCTGATCACTTCGTGAACCACTCTTTTCGAGTCCTCAATCTTGAATTTTTAAAATCTCACTACCAGTTGAATTCTAAATCTCATTTAAAGCCAGCAACTCATTTCTCGCAATCCTTCCGCGAATCAGATTTCCCGGAAAGTATCGAAGTGATTTTAATTAAAATTCTCCCGAACGAAGCAGCGCGAGGCTGGCCGGCAATTACTCGAGTTGGGTAATTGAACGTGAGGGGTACGGGAAACCGGGGATAAAGGGGGAGCGTAAAGAGATCCTGAAAACTAACGCAAATAGACACGCCAATGTCCACATCGTATCGAATGGTCGAAAACAAGGACAGGCGAAGGTGAAAGCATAATCGAGCAACGCTGCACAGAGCTTCCAATCGTTTTACTAAACATCGCTGTTCTGGAAAAATTCAATCTTCTCTTTGAACAAACTAAATCACAATTGAATTTCAATTCTGCAGCTAACAACCGTCCAATACACTCATTTCCAATCGTACCATCTAATTTACATTTCCCTTTCGATTATTTATTCATCTACATATCAAAATACCACCCCTCAGACCCATCCCCTTTCAAACTTCATCATATTCCCCCTCTGAAGTATCCAGCATCCATTATCTCACCCCAAACTAAGCTTCATTTTTACTAAAATAAATGGAAAGGAGTGGCCCAAAAACAATGGTCCCAATTAGTCAATTAAGATACCTGCCAAAAAGGAGACTCAGTTTCAAATTACACTTGGATGTCACGATTAAGGGGTGCGTCTGGCGGGGCGCCAGTTCGTCGCCATATTTAACACAGCGAAACACCGTGACATCCGACGAATTAACCCGCGCGGCAAGGGGTGGCTGGCGCGAAAGGGGGGCCGAGGTGTCCCGGCAAAGCGAGGGTGGAACGGGATCGATGGACATCATCTCGTCGCCTTAAACTGCCTGCCATCGCGCGGCACAAATATTAGCTCGGGGGTCTCTGGGCCTCATGAATTCAATTCTCCCTCAAGCTACCCCCTATTCAGGGAGGAACAGCGTCGACGATTCTTCATGGTTAAATCGCGGGACTAGCTGGTAACGGTCGCTGGAGGGGGTGGAAAAATTTGTTCCACCCCCGATGAGCAGCCATTTATTACCTTTGCTCGGTGGCCGTGCAATTTTACCGCGGAATTAATTCTCCCTCCGCGGACAGACAGAAAGGGGGATGCAATTTGTTGCCCGTCGCCGAGGCGCCCGTGTTTTACACAATAATTCAATCCCCTTCGAAACCATCTTCGTCGAGGATTCGCGGGATTGGTTCGCGCCACGGGTCGACACTCTCCCGGACGCTTCAGGCGAATCGTGGAGTTCTGATGTACGGAGCGAGGAGACGAAATTCTTCGAAACCTTTGGTCCATTTTACGCGACACTTCCTTCGGCGAATTGGTGTTACCGAATGGTGGGATCCGGGGAATGTGTGGGCGTCCCGCCTGTGTGTGGACACGCGTGGTGGAGCTTAAATGGATCAGCTGATCCGCCGTGTCACCGCGAGTGTAATGCATCTCGCCGCGTCGTAAATTTTTCACTTAATCCTTGGACTGGTGGGGCGCAGCGACCCCGAGGGCCCAGAATCCCTGCTTACTTTCCGTCCCCGTGTTTCCATCGGTCGCGCAACCGTCGCCGATCGATGTAGCGCCTCATCGATACAGATGCATGGATGCCCAACCACTTTATTCGCTGCTCTGCAATTTAAAGGGAGCGGATTTCAGAGGAGGAAAAAAAAATGTCACATGCAAATTCCTGTTCCCTCGTTCTTTTCTCCGCTTCGCTTTTCCAGCCCGTGCATTTTTTATCGCGCACGTGGCGCCGTGATTTCCAGCTACCATCGGGCCTGCTTTAATAATTCTCGGGTAATCGGGACGCTGTGAGCTCGTTCCTTTAGAATCATTATTTAATGCTGCTCGAGAGGCAGAGTAATGATGTGGGTTTAAAAGTTGCATGCTAGAGAAATCGTGTTACCGATGTTATCATAATTAGGCCTTCAATTCGAGGGCTTCCACTGCCAGTATATTTCTCTAAAAATTATTATTCATTCCATCAGCGTTCTTGCTTCTTTTGTTCGTTGACGTTGCACGCGCTTGCAATGCTCGCAGCTGTGCATTCATTAATTTAATTCAATTTCATGCGATGTTTTCCATATCATTTTCCCCCTTGTTACCCCCGTTTTCGATTGCGGCGCGCAGTCCAAATTAAATGGTAGATTTGTACAGTAATCTGGGATTGAAATTCTGCTGGAAATTTGTGTCGATCTTCTCCATTGAACCAGGTGGTTGAATTCGCAGTTGAGCCCAAATATATTCGGGACTAGAGGCAAGGCTTAAACGGTGTCAACCCCCTCGGACAAAGTTTGTCATTCGCCAGGCGTTGCGTGCGGTTCACTCGATTTTCATTTTCAAACTAATCGAGTGGCCTCTTCGGGCGAACAGCCCTCGACGTAACGAGCCCATCCTCGTCGACGAATTCCCGATGCAGCCAGCTTTCTCGGTGTACGCGTCGGCCCTGCTTCCCCCGAGGACTTCGATCAGGCCGTCGGGAATTCGAATTACACGATCGTGCAGGGAAATCGGGATCGGGGGCGCGAAAAATACCCATTCCCTCCCGGTTGCTTCCTGGCAGGCGAGCTTCCTGGGACAAGGTAGCGGACGGAACTGTGTTATCAACCTAGGGGGCGAGAACGCCCTCGACAAGGGGATCAGAATCCCCTGAAAATCGAGGAGCCAAAATAGCAACCCGAGAAAGAACAAATTCGCGAGACGGGCGATAAGAGAGAGACGTATCTTTCTAATTGGAGGGATCGAGGGAGTAAGCAAAAGAAGAGATGCACTAGGTGAAGGATAAGAGTGAGCGAGATAAGGGTGCAGCTAAATTGCTGGAACCTGGAGGAGCGAGGGAGAGAAGGGGCGTTAGAAGGGATGAAAGGAAACGAAGGACGAAGGGATTACGATAGGAAAGAGACGTGGAAGAGGGTGCCAGAAGAAAGTCGTAGATGGTGTGCGAGGACAGGAGGAAAAAGGGAAACCTTCAGGGGTGGGACGGGGATGGAGGATATTCCTCCGACCCTAGACTGGTCGCTGGTGGCTGGTGGCTGGTGGAACGGTTGCGCGGGAGGGGATAAAGCCCCGCAGTGCGGCGCGGTCGATACAACTCCCACCCCCGCGGAGGCTCGCCCACCCCCGTGCCCCCGCGACCCTTTTTCCGTTCCCTCTTCGCTGAACCTCGCTCTTCGTCGTTGCTTCCTTCCTTCCCTTCTTCGCACGCCCGTTTCCCCGCCGGTCTGCACCCCTTTCTCCAACCCCCCCGACATCAACCCCTCTTCCTTCCGCGAACGGGGCGACTCTGTCGTCATTCTTTCTCCTCCCCTCGTCCATGTATCGCGGGGAGGGGTTGTCGATGGGCGAGAAGGGGATGCACGCTGATTAGCGTGAGCGCCATCTACGGCGGTTTCGCGTTCGCTGGCCGTTGCACCGAGCCACGGAAAGAAGGTCGAAACGACTGGAGAGTCCCTGTGACCGACAAACCGTCCAACCCCCTGTCCCTTGCTTGCTCCCTTGCTCCCTCGTCTGCTTGCTCGTCACCCTTCTGTCCTCTATTCTTTATTTCTTTCCTTCTTTCCTTCTTCCACGCCAACCTACCCCCCGCCCTCTTTCGCCTCGCTCTTTCCGCGGTGCAATTGCGCGGCTTAACGTCGCTGTCGTGTCGAGAGGGGTGGTTAAATCGCGGCGATCGAGGGGCGCCTCGAGTCGGCCAGTTATTCTCAGCCAGGTATCGATATTCCGGGAGGCGATCCTCGCTATTAATGGCACCGAGAGGGCCGAGGGGCGAGAAAGGAACTGGCGTTCGCGATTATTCGAATAAATTGGTCTGTTTGCTGGCGACCTGGATGCAGATGGACGCTTCAGTCGATTTCGAATTGCTTCGGAGGGGGTGGCTACCCCGTTTTCCCTTTCTAGTATGAGTTTTGCTGATTGCTTCGGGCGATTCTCGCGGCGGCCAATTGTAATTCCTAAGGGGATGGTAATCGCTGGGTGCGATTGAGTTGCTGAAGCTTGACGCGCAGCGAGCGGGGGTTGGAGTTTCGACAGTTTTCTGGGGAGCCTCCGACTCTGTGCAATATGGATGCTTCTTTCCGAGTTACATCTGTCATTTTTTATATCGCTTCTTTAAACTTTGTCGCGGGTGAATGTAAGTAGTTGTTATAGGGGGATGAATGGATAGTTTCTCTGAGCTCTTTTAATCCCCCACTTTTCGCTTATCGAACTATTTATTCTTCGAGGAATAGTTGCAGCTCCGTCGTTCTCGTGAGAAATCGCTCATATGTCATCGATTATAGTTCAGGCGCACTTGCAGGTAACACGTAAATCCCGATTATACTTTCCCCTCCACGTACTTTACGAGACATCTGTTCCTTCGATTCCTCCCCCCTGGAATCCCGGCGTTTCAGCGATATTCCATCGCGATCTCGACCATAAAGGAAGCCGTAAATTAGCTAGCCGTGCTAGGTCTCGTGAGAGGGCAAAGGTATCCTCCGCGTGGCTGAAATTTAAATAACAGGTCGAAGGGTGCGTAACCCATGATTCCAAGGGTCAAAGATCTACGATTTACAAAGATTGCCTGAACCCTTCGACTATATCTCATCGCCTCCGCAGAAGTTACATCCGATCGCGACCTTCTCATCCCTTCTGTAATCCATAAACATGTACAAACAACCCGATTCACAGACATCCCCTATAATCCTAACACCTGGGAATATAATTTAAAATCATACAATGCCCACTTCTATTTCTCCGTTTGAATTCTTCAAGTAGGGTGGACGCACCATAAGATATTGTACCAGTTTTCGCCACTTCTTAAAAAATATAATATTTATCCGTGTAAGTAATAAATGTAACCTTATATTTCTAGCTGTATACTAACCAAAATAATTATTATGTGAAATTCTCCACATAATAATGATCTGCAAGCAATTTAAAATTAAGATAATTATGCACATGGCCAAAAACAGTGCAATGGCACAAATGGTACATCTACCCTACCTACCCCAATTTCCCCTAGAATTTTCCCTCAAACCCATATCACTCCACAAGTCCCTCAAAAATGCAACAAGGGGGAGCACGAATTACCACGAAGTCAGAAATGAAAAATGCACAGCCGCGTTATCGCGCGTCGCTGCACGCTGCACCGTCGTCTCAGGTGGCGCGCCGCGAACGATAACCGTGGCAATTCTTATTTCTCATTTAACAGCGGCATTGGACATGGCGCCCCGTCCGCAGAACCGTTTTCCTCCAGCGATACGTTGAATCTCGCCGCGGTATCGCGCGGGTCGTTCCATTTCCTCGATCCTTCTGCCGCGAACGTTGCAATATATCGAGGACGGCGAGAGTTAGCAAAGATTCGGGGACGCACTATCCGCGGAACGGAATCAACGGTTTCAAAGCGCCGTTAGCGGAAGTGGAAAACCGCTGGCGATTCTAAGCGTCCCGCCCTGTACCGGCAATTAATCGCGAAGGATTTACGGGGCACGTCACCCCTGCGCTTTAATTAGCTGCTTAAGCCAGCGAGGGAGTTGGATAATTAAGGGGCAGCGTGGCGCCCTAGGGAGGAAAGAATGATAAACGAGCAGGACTGTTCGTTTATCAGGTACGCGGCTGCGATGCAGGTTCGCGCGGGACCGCTGGGAATTAAAGTGCGGAAAATAAACCAGCTTCCCGCGCTGCTCGAGCAGTTTCGCTGACTGCGAGCCCTGGATCGCGTGATCATCTTGGAAATTGATACGTTTATTCGCGAATGGAGGGTGGTAGGTTAGGTCGAAAGCAAGGCGACACGTAGCTTCTCCTTTATTCGATTCCTCGCCGATGGCGGAGTCTGCAAGCGTACGAGTCTGAATTGAACCGTGGAATGAGAGGGAAATCTCATTTGTCGAAGGGTATTGTGTTCTGGGTACGGGGAATTCTATAGCCGCGTTTAGAGGCTGTCGGTGACGTTGAAATTTATCGAATGTATTCACCAGAGTGTCGGTGTTTTTATTATTTAAAATCGCGGCTGGCTGGAGATGTCGATTGTGGAGAGTAAGAAACAGGAAGGGAAACGTTTAAGTTGCCATTAACGATGGATGGGTGTATGCTGCGAAAATCGTGCTGTAGTGGGAACAAAATCAATTGTCTGCTCAAGGCCATTGAGTGGCTATCCCCCACCACTTCGTTTAACCCCCGCCACTCGCCCCTTGCTTCTGTCCATTGTATGGCTATTGATCCCCCAAGATACTCATGTATTCAGGTCAAATCAGTACCACGTTATGTGATCTACTCAATTATGCGATATCTCCATCGGCTCGGAAACGGCCTTGAGCAGCCAGCCGATTTCGTCGCGGCTGCTGTAGCATTCAGGTTGAAGCGCGTAACGAAATTCGTCTCGAGCTCGCGAGTTCGCGAACTTCTCGCCTGGTACTAGCTAATGGTGGGCGGAAACTCGAGGGCCAAGTGGGATAACTGAACGACAGCAGCCCAGGGAATCGAAAGGCTGACGCGATCAACCCTCCCCCGCTGAAAAATCGAGGGTGCCGGTGCGAGCACCCCCGAGTCGACGGGGCGCAATATGGGCGAAACGAGTTTCGTATAGATTTCGTATAAATTCTTAAACGAGGTCGCGCAGATTCCCAGGACCCCTAAACCTCGGAATTGGCAAACTCGCGTAACTTAACCGTGGATCTTAGGTGTGATCGCCGCGTGAGCTCGTGCGATTTATCGTCGAAAAGACCCGAGAATCTGCGACCAGCATCTTCAACCACTGATTTGCATGCACAGTTAGAAAGACTGTGGAGGATTCTTCACACCCCCAACTCGATTGTTTCTCGAGATAGGCATGTGGGAATCAAGGGGTTGTTTTCCATCTAGCTCCCTAACACTTCTTTATCGATTGTCGAACTCTCGTTATCGCGGGGCTAAGGGCGCGCTAATGAAACACTCATCGAGGAGTCGCGTGTTCCCAGGAAAAGCCCGTGGTCCCGATGTTCGCGTAATGATGCAAAAAATAGCGGGGATCGATCGGTCACCGGCGACGGATAGGTCGTGAAAATATTGCGGCTGCATAGGGAAAGGGGCTGCGGAGGGGCGTCGGGTCGAGTGAATACAGGCGAGTGTCGGGCCAAATAAAGGATCCCCTTAATTACGCGATTCGGAACACCGCCAAGAAAAGGGGACCGTCGAAGAGCTGTATTAACGCCTCGCGCGGTGACGCCATCGATCGGGGGATTTTCCTCCGAGGTTGCAGCGTCTCCATAGCAGCATCTATTTCTGCTCACGAATTAATGCGCGACACATTTTTGCATACGAACACGTTGCATCTGTGACGAAACAGTTGTGGTATAAAAAGAGAGCAAAGATTAATCAGAGGGGTTGCGTAGGTACTTTAACCTACCTCACGATTTTCCATTCAAAGCAACGTGCTATCAGTAGCTCGTGATGGTTCGTTGAAATCGAACGATAGTATTAATGAAGTCGAAAGTGAGAAAGGGGTAATACCAAACGGATTCAATTAGGGGAGGCTCCATCGTGTCTCCGGTTAATTTCTTCATTAATGAAAACTGCTAATTACGGTTGTCGCAGTTGCGAGCTTGCCGCCCGGGGAGCGTCTACTTCTAGATTATGTTACAAGTTTAATTGGGACTCGACGCGTAAGCCGCGGCCCTCTTCGAACGCGGGGACTTGTTACGTTCTACTCGTTAGCGGACTTTCATAACGTCCTGATGCATCGCGGTGTCACGTGCGCGGCGATGAAATCGCGGCGAATTGTGGATCGTCTAGCCTCTGTCGAGAAAAACAGACGCCGGCCACCTTAATTGATGTAGTATGTCGCGGAGTGCGTGATCACCGCGGATGATTAACACGCCGGGCGTCTGGGCTCGTGTTTGATACAACGTGATCCAGTCGCGCCGGAGACCGTGAATCGTAAATCATGCTGGCTCTGCTGCTGGTGCCCCTTTGTGGTATCCTTGATCCACCTTTCGCGGTGATGTCGTTTCTGATGCGAGTGGCCCGATGCTCGGCGGTGTTAATGCGATGTATGAGCGAGTGGAGGATTGAATGGGGCTGCTCGGTGGTTAGCAGAGGGTTTATAGAGGGTTGTATAGTCTCAACTCAATCCAGTGGGCGCTCAAGGTCGCTAATAGCCACAACTCCAAACATTTACCCTCTTATTCGTTTAAGGGGACCGTCTAATAATCGATTTTTTTTATTTCATTTTGCGAATGTTCAACTTTTTGAGAATACGTGTGTAAGAGGATTTTTTGAAATTCGTAAAATTCTCGAACTTATGGGCATTTCGGGTAAAACTTTAAACGCGTTTTTCTCGAATCATGATGTTTCCGAACGGTAGACAGCATAACAAAAGAAATTATTAACCGATTCCAAAAAAACTTCGTGGCATTTTCTTTGTAATTGAATTCACTATCGCATCACCCTTTGACCATTAATTTTAGAGGTCATAGTTCTTTGTTATTAACATTTTTAGGCTCAGAATTACCCCATTTTTTGCATGTTTGTGTTCAAACGTATATCAAACATCGCCAATTTGCTTTATTTGCCTTCTTAAAGGCTGATGCGATAGCGATTGATATAAGCTGTAAGAATATTTTTGGTTTTCCAATTTCAAACAATTCTACGTCGAGTTCTACTGTCTACCGTTTACGCTTCTTTTGTTGCAGCAGTGCATTGAGCGCCACGTACAATTCGAACCATTATAGGAAAATGAAAGGAAAAAATCTTTTTATATCCTTAAAGAACGAATAAAGAAAAACCATACAGTTTTTTTTACTGCAAGTTGTACACTTTTTCGAAATAAAAAATCCTAAAGATCACCTATTTTTCCAGCGTTTTGACCAGATGGTCCCCTTAAGGGGACTAGGCAGTCGAAAAATCGATTTTTTTTATTGCATTTTCCAAAAGTACTATCCTTTCTGAATAAAATGCCGCTTGGTTTATAGTAAAATTCGCAAAATTATAGATTTGACAGCTAAAAACGTGAAGCGGCAACCTATAGCGTCGCCTTTGCCCAGAAACTTTAAACGCGTTTTTCTCGAATATTTTCTTCTCTTCGTTTTTACCTTATTGTGAACGAATGGAGGTTCAGATCGACTTGAAAAAATTACAGGATGTGTAAAACATGTGCCATTTCCGACCACACCTCTGATATGGTCCGTAAAAATTCGAGATTTTCATAAAAAAATTAAAAAGTCACCGGATTTTAGTAGCGCACAAGCAAGAACGAATTTTTCTCGGAAAAATCGCCGTTTTTCGGCCACCAATCGTATAATTTTTATTTAATTTCTGTTTTTATAGGTTTGGTCGGAAACTATGAATCCAACAAACAAGAATCACACCTTTAAAATCGAATTACGTCACATTTTAAGACCGATATTAGGGCAAAACGACGGAAAACCGTTAAAATGTTTACCCGTCTGCAGCGCCATTTTTAAAGCACATATATATTTCTTACCATTTATTTCTCAATCTGTATGGCAGTAATAAACATTGGGTAAAAGGGTACACCTGGATGTGCTTTCATTTCTTTACAAATAAATAAAGGACAGAGTCTCTTTCTCACGAAAAACGACTGCCTAGTCCCCTTAATCGAACCTATAACTATGCTCTGTATCTAAAATATAAAGGGACCTAGGGTGGAGTAAAAGTCCGAGTGTTGATGTGACCTGCGGTGAGAATAGTGCCTTAGTAATACCTCCGAGAATGAATCCTAGATTCAGTATTCTGATCTCAAGGCAGGAAATCAGGAATATCTTCCAACGCAACGGCACATGGGCAAACTGCATTATTCAGGAAATAGGAATGAGGGATACGTGCGGCTGTAACACTGTCTGCAAAAATTCTGCAGCTCAGCCAGCATTCGTGGCAGCGCATCGCATTCTTCCAAATAATAAAGCCAGAAAGACGGATGCTAGCTGCGTGCTAGCATTCCGTGGGGTGCGTTTCACAGACGTCAGACAGACACTGGACCGAGGACGTGACTTTTTTCCGTGCCCTGTAGCGTATTTCGTTCCACATTGTGCCACGGCGCGGCGCGTCTCGCCGAGAAGCCAGTCGATGAATCTTCGCCGACAGACGAAACGCATTAACCGTTTTCAAAAGTTTAAGCGCGATTCCACGGGAAGCAACGGAGTCCTTGGCTCGTAAACGAGTTTCAGGGGAGTTCTGTTGCTGCAATTCGCCCACTTATCCCTGTTCGCTGGACCACCAACACCATCAGCCACGCTTTTTCTCCAATTAAAGAAATTTAAAGCACCCTCAGGCGAACGTAATCACCGGCATTGCGATTCTTCCGAGATCTTTCTTCCATGTCGGTTGTTTTCTTATCTTTGATTGTTCCCACTTGGCCTAGTGCCCCATTTTATTATGGATAATTTAGCAATTTAATACGCTGCCAGATGCATAAAACAAGATCTTGAAACTTGCAACTTCTCTTAAAATGCTTATAATAAATTTAATCAATAACATTACTATTATTATGTAACTAAGTACCACTCAATGGAATGTTGAAGACTGAAAGGTATTTTCTTCTGATTGGTTCTGTTTCTTTGAACTCTATTAGAATGTTTCGTTTTAGCGATAGCTAATGGAAGATCATCGAATTCCTCGTTAATTGGTCACAGCGCCAACTGACTGAGCAGGCCTGAAAAGTGCTCCGCTTCTCACCGCAATTACTCAGCTTAGCCCCGTGCAATTGACAGCAAACAAACGTTCGTTATTGCACGCGGCTTTGCGACAACCAGCGCGCGTTAAACGGCGAGAAAAGGCGGAGGCAGAGGGGGAGGAAAAGCGAACTATTAAAGAGAATTAAAATGGAATTAGCAGGGGCTAGGGGAGGGTGGAAACAATGCTTTGACGAGGTCGAGACAGCTCTCAAAGCGAACCCTCGAACTCGATGTACACACTGGGGATTTCTGATGGTGTATCGCGTTAGCTGGAAAAAGCAGCCGCTTCTGCGAGACTCCATCAAACGATCTGGAAATAAATCCCCAGCGTTGCTCCGTGCCATCGGCTTGACGCGATTCGAGCAGTTCATCTTAATTGCTTTCCCATCGAGGGAGCAAAGAATTTTTGTAGGGCCTCTGCCTTGACCTGATTCGTCTGAACCCTTTCGAGGGCTCACCCCAATCAAGCTCAATTCACCAGATTCCATGAAAACTTGGATGTAGATTATGGATAACAGAATTCATCATAGAAATCTTCAACGTAAGGGAAGTTCTAAGGAACACTTAGAGTCGAAGAGACTAGTTATTATGGATCCTCATAATTCTTTCCGGGCCACAGAAGTCACGAGAGATATTCGTTATGCAGAAGTCAGAATACATGAATGGAAATGTCCCCCACAGAAGACTACAATTAGATTAAAGGTACCGTCGAAGGTGGACCGTTTTTTGCATTCCCACACACCTGACCTTAAACGCGTTGGAAACGTCGCTTAACGTGCTCTAATGGCGCGTAATAGCGGCAGGTATATTATCGCTGCGAGTCGTGCTATAACGTCGCCTAACGTTCGCCTAATGTTTCCTCTAACCGTCGGTGTCACACACCGTGGCTACGCCAGCGAGCGTTCAACTAGTTAACAGGCTGTTCCTGTGTCGAAACTGTACGCCCACCACCTGCTTGGCCACTGTCCGTCCACGCGCGTGCTTTTCCAACTTTACTGGCGGACAACTTCAAAGTTTGCAAAATTTGCTGACAGCTTTTCCAAACTCTCCCCGTTCCTTCAAAAGCCACGCGTTCGCCTATGTCCGGCTGATTAGCCCGCAGGGGATTCTGTTTCGTTGTTGAGCATTCAGGAAAGTGTAGATGGTCCGGCATTGTGGCTAGAGTTCACTTGGCATAATCTGTGTAAGCAGCGAAATCCATGGTTCCTATGCTGTCATCGGTTAAGCTTACGGGGATTAGACAGTTGAAGGATCGATTTTTTTATTGCATTTTCCGAAAGTACTATCTTTTTTGAGTAAAATGCAGCTTGGTTTATATTAACATTCGCAAAATTGTAGATTTGACAGCTAAAATGGTCAAGCGGCAATATATAGCGTTGCCTTTGCCCGGAAACTTTAAACGCGTTTGTTTTTTTATCTTTTTTCTGTCTTGGTTTTTCGCTAGTTGCGAATGAACGAAGGTTCAAATCGACTTAAAAAAATAACAGGATGTGTAGAACATGCGCCATCTTGCTTCAAGCGGAAAAATTTAAAAAATTTAATCCGCGATTTTTAATTTTTTTAATTACAGGATGTGTAAAACACAAACCATTTCGCGCCAAACCCCTGATATTATCCAAATAAATTCAAGATTTTCATAAAAAAATTTAATCTGCGATTTTTAATTTTTTGATGAAAATCTTGAATTTATTTGGATAATATCAGGGGTTTGTGTTTTACACATCCTGTAATTAAAAAAACTAAAAATCGCGGATTAAATTTTTTAAATTTTTTCCGCTTGGAGCGAGATGTCGCATGTTTACACATCCTGTTATTTTGTCAAGTCGATATGAACCTCCGTTCATTCGCAATTAGCCGAAAACCAAGAGAAACAAAAATCGAGAAAAACTCGTTTGAAGTTTCTGGGCAAAGGCGACGAAATAGATTCCCGCTTGACCTTTTTAGCTGCCAAATTTACAATTTTGCGAATTCTACTATAAACCAAGTTGCATTTTATTCCGAAAACATAGTACTTTCGGAAAATACAATAACAAAAATCGATTTTTCGACAGCCTAGTCTCCTCAAACTGCCCTGTCGGAGGTGATTGATAATTGAGTACCTACGCATTATAACTATCAGAGATTTCATGAGTGGGTGCTAGCTCGAAACGGGAATAGAGATCATCATAGAGATACTCAGTGTCAACGTGCTCCATCCCTTTACCTAGCATTTCTACCTTTCACTATGAAATGAAAATACCTCGATTACCCATTCCAAGCATAAACTCCAGCTACCTCACAAGTCTATTCCATCAGACTATCCATCGCCCATGACTCGGTTCCTCAAATTTTCCAACAGAATCTAAAGAACCAAAGGAAACGCCAAGGTGCCATTCGTCCTCGCGCTTGTCTGCCGGTACATTCGTTACGTTCTGGATGTCGTTTGTGCCGGACCACACGCGCGCTCTGGCTACGAGTGTCTGTCTGTGTGTAGCCGTGTGGTGACCGTGACTGTATCTGCGTCGGAGGAAGAGGCACATTACGCTCAATCTACCTCCGCTCCGCTCGACTCCTACTTCGCGTTTCACGCTCGTGATCTGCGATCCAAAAGAGAGAAAAACGGGCGCGGGACCAGTGACTCACCCCCTGGCATTCGGCACGGTTTTACGGGCATGGAGCTGTGACATCGTCGCGCCCGTATCTCATGAGTTACGTTACGTTACGTTACGTTACGTTCAAGACACGACCGCCGAACTTCGCTATGTACACTTGTTGCGGCTCACGGCTGACGAGCGTTCATTTCTGACCGGCGACCACTGGGAGCACAAACTTTTGGAATATTGTAGTAGCAGGTAGCGGACCTAACTCACGAGTGCCTTGTATCCTCGGAAGTTACTTCATCCCTGAGGAAGCTCGCGGATTTTGGAATCCTCTCCCCTTAGGAGTCCCACGATTCCTCGACACGTGCAAAGTGCAGACTATATGCAGATCAGGCTGCTTGGATATTGATATCGCACACAGTGGTACTCAACAGACTGTGAATTCTACCCGATGGTGATGATTCTTTCTAAAGGAACTATTCACAGTTGCAACCTTCCACTGCTATAGGACTCCACGAAGATCGAGTTCGAATGAATTATAGAAAATAAATCCTCACGAGACTAGTGCAACTAGGAGCTCTTTAATTTCCCTCGTAACTCTATAAAACAGTGCAACCATCGAGCCGATAAGCAACTCGTGTTTCGTACATCAAGAGAAGTGGCTGCAGCTCGCCCAGCCGATATTATTATTGAAGCGACTCGGCGCTTGCACTGTTCCAATCAGCAGCTGCGCGATTCTGGCGGTTTGTCAGCCACCGTTCATTTCCTCTTCATTGTCCAGAAACACAGGCGGGAGGCTCGAATTCGAGGCATCCGAGCCACACCAACTAATTTATCGCGCTCGAGCGTGGGGCCTGGTTACCGATACTTCTCCGGGGATGCTGCTGAGGAACGTGGCGGCTGTTATTCAGCGGAGATTGCAGTCGCGGAATACGCGAGTTAGAATTTCATCGAGGGGGATGAATGGAGAGCGGCGCGTTGCCCTTCGATAATCGATCGGGTTTCCTCCCTTTCCTGGTTTCGTTATCTGCCTCTCCCTCTCAGGTGAGGTAGCTGAGGCAGGACCTCCCGCAAAGTCTCTTATGATGTTTCCACAGGATTGGCCCAACTGTATCGAAGCTCCGGTGGCTGTCGGTCGATTAGGGTCATCGGGCTTCCAACCCAGCAGGCACATTGCTGGGAACTGCTTCTAGGTTCTGATAAAGCCTGGCACAGTTGCTGGCGCCGATATAATGATGTTCCAGTAGCGTGGCGCTAGGACAGCTGGATCTTGTGTGTCTTGGTCATTAGAGGGCGTCAGTGTATTAGGTTCGATGATGGACGAGGTAGATTTTAAGGGAAGAAAGGAGGCAGGACTGTAGGGGAGACCGGGGCTGGTAGGCCAATTTTTCAGTTTTTGATTTTTAATAAATTATGTGGGCGAAATATCATTAAATCGATTACTATATTTGATAGGGTATACATTTGGCTATCTGATTAAATTATTAATGTTGACTCAATGTGACAACATTTAAGACATTTTAATGTTTTTCTAACACCTTGCATGCTGGTCAACCAGCCCCGTGGTCGGGGTTAGTAGACTAACAGTATGGGGTAGGTTGACTATAGGTGCAATCAGTTAAGAAAATGTTGTTAACAACTTATCTGAGTGGAAATAAAATAGCACAATATCACAAGAGTTGTTTCATTATAAAATATTTATTATTTTTTAATAATAGATAACAATTTAAACCTTTATAGTAGCAACAAATCTTATATCTGGTACTATAAAAACATTCGCCATCTTCTATCAACTAATTACTATCTTCGCAATCTGATGTGCAATTTTTGCACTTGTAGAAAAGTACATATCTATACAGAGTTTTATACGGTATATTATGTTCCACGGCAGCTGCATGAATGCTTTTCTTTTCAAGAACTACTTCACGATGCTTGTTCTATAAGATCTTTTGAGGTTGAACCTCTATTTGACTTTCTTTGATATGTCCTCATTGTTCTGTGAAATAAGTTATTAACTAACCTTTAGTAACGAAAAGTTCGCAATAAACTAATATAACTGGGGTTGGTTAACCAGCTTAGCCATGTAACCCCGGACGTTATTAGTCAACCAGCCCCGAACGATCATTTTGACTTCAATACTCTATATAATCATTAATTATTTATGTAAAATCAAAAACGCAGTCTCAATAAGTCGTTTAATAAACAAACTTTAAAATAGTCCCTTCACATTTATTCTACTCTAACTATATAGAGCGTGAAAACATAAAATCTTTAAGAAAACATATTTACTTACATAGCCAATTTTTCGATAAACGCTGGTAACTTTTAAAAAACGTGCGATCACGGGGTCGGACATAAATGCATGTCATAGTAGAAGTGACTTATTTCTACAGAAAATCGCTCCGCGGTAGAGCATACGTCGGTGGAAAGTTATTAACAATTAGTCAACCTACCCCTGGTGCCAACCAGCCCCAGTCTCCCCTATCCTATAGTAATCGTTCTCCGTCCCTATCCTTTTACCAGAAGATTCTCTCTATTTAACTTGCTCGAATCTTGGGTGTCTCTGATCGCTTTCGATCTTTCGAAGACTCTTGAGATTTTATTAGCGGTGCTTGATAGGCGATGATTGCGCGAAGGAGAGTAACTCCAAAGCGCCTTATGCCCTTTCAGTGTCGCGCCAAGGCCCGGTCCCGCTCTTGACCCAGCCTTAAATCCTCAGAAAGCGAGATCGCTGGCCGAAGCTGCTTCGAAGAGCAGCTTTGAAACACGGTAACGCGTTGAAACGCATTCATCACTTGGAAGGGAAGCCACCTCAGTTGGAAGCGAGTTGGTATGGAATAGAAACTATTCAGGAAAGTATCCACCCCTGAGGTGGGTAGCACTCGACGAGTAATTAAAGTCAGGTGGAATTTCAGGCGTTCTTTCAAACGCTCGGCCGCCTTTAATTATTTAACTCAGCGGCGTGTAATAAAGGGCGTGGAAACGAGCGGTTCGCAACGTCCGACGGGCGGTCTTGTCGAGTATAATTAGATGCTGCCTCGATACGTTGTCTTTTGTGGCGATCGTGGCGGGAGTTTCCTTTCGCCAGCAAGAAAGTGTCGTGGCGGGTAACCTGTGGCGCGGCGTGGTATTGAGAATCTCCTGATCTTTTCGGAAATTTTCTTTCGTCTCTTTCTCCTCGAGTAGCTCTGCTGTATACTTAGTCAGGCGTCGAGGAGGCACAGTGGAAAAACTCTCCGTATCGTCGACCTTCGTTCCACTGGCGCGCTTCAGGTGAAGTGGAAAAGGACTGTCGCGAGTGGAACGCTAAGGAGCAGTGGAAAAGGAGCTTGATAGTCAGACGCGAGTGTACCTCGAGTAAGACTGAAGTCTGGTCCACTGTGAACCACGACAGCCTTTTCAATTCTCGATTATTGTCGACGGTCGTCGAAACGCGCGCACGTGGAGATTAATTACAAAATGAGCAGACAGAAATGTGCAGCAAGCGATGAAAACTCTGTTGATATGGCAGGGCGTCGCTTTAGTTGAAGGTTGTAAGTCTTCACGATTTCCTAACCACTTCTCCTGCACTATGATGTCGTGCAAGAGCCCAAGAAATTTGAACACTGATGTTCCAAAATGAGAAGCACTGATGAGGGGTGATTGAGAAAAACACCGCACACAATTTAAAAACACAAAACTTAGACTATATTTGAAATGAAATTTCAATATCAAAAAGTATAATCGGAGATGTTCATACAAGTTTAACCGGACCAGTCATACAACGTCTTCTGCTCGCAAGCAGAGCTCGAGGTGTCTTAGCGTGTTTTTTAAATGCTTCTGCCTTCGACGGCACATTCGCTCGCTAACGATGACTCCAGAATTCCTCGCAGGGGTGGAGTCTTAAGGCTACAGGATGAACAAAACTAAGCTATTGGTGAATTTGTAACAGAGAGGTGGTAAAATAAAACTGTCTATTGACGGAGGCGTGTCAATGTCGAGGGTGGTTGTGAGTCGTGAGAACGGGAACTTTCCAAATCTCGAAACATCGGTAACTAATTTATTACCTCAAGATGGGGCCTTGGCGACAGTCTAAACAAGTCGACGCGTGGCCACCCGAGTAGAACCCTGAGAACCTCAGTTCCGGCTTAGGATAACTCGAAGTATGGCTGGACAACAGCCTACGCTTGAGCTGACGAAAAGCAGACGCGTATCCTTTAACCTGAACACTAAAATACGCCGATGGCCCTTCATGGCCTCCATGGTTTAACGTGCTATGCTTTCGCTTCTCAACAAACTCATTGGACAGGATATTACGCTTCTGCGCGTTTCTTTAAATGCGAACATTGGAGATATTGGAACGCGTACAATTTTATTCTAATAAATTAAAGGGGACTTATGTTGGTTTTGTTTAACTAATGAATGTTTATTTATGCAAAAATTATCTTTTATATTACTGCTCTGGAATGCATGGGAGGACAGGGCTGTAATGTTTATATTATTATTATTATTAAACGTCTTTATTGCAAACACAGAAGATAACAACAAAAGAAAGTAAACAAAGACACAAGCAAAGGCGAAGTTCAGTCAAAGACTGTTTTACAACTTAACCTAAACTATATATCAGGATGTTTATAGCGATAGCGTGATCAACCGATAGAGTCTGTGTGCTCGAAGGATCTCTCCTCAAGAATTCATTCTGCCTAATCGTTTCGTTCTATAAAGATGTTGCTCCCAAGTGTCTTGAATAAAATCAAGATTAAAAAAGATCAATGTGCCTTGTGTTTCCATGGCCTAATTCCCAATAACTTAAAAGTTCGATACCTCGAAAGTTAAAAAAATGTTGAAACTGCAGAAATGTAGGGTGATGGTATAAGTAACATAATGATTTTTCCTTCCGGCACTGAAACGGTCCTAGAGTTCTCATATTATCGTGAATATCTGCGAGGCTGTAAAAGATATCGAGAAAGAGTTTCATTCAAACTTTTATGGCGTTTGATACCCTACAATAGGGCGATAAAGAATTTTCGATAAAAGGGCGTTGGGGATAGTATCTACGTTACGAGCGTCACTTGAGCTACATTTTTGCAAAGTTTCATATTCTTTCGAATTTTCATGACACTGAAACCCTTGTTGGAAAATATCCTCTTCAAGGCTGAGTGCTTACGATCACAGTAACGCCATAGGAAGACAATATAACATGTAAGAATTCCTGGAAACGGAACTGACGAACGTGACACGGATGGATCTAACGCTATGGAATACCAGAAACGGTATCGCATGTAGCGTGTGACACGTGAACGGCAAGCCGGCGAGTGCCTCGTGTGCACTTAAACGAGCTCAATCGTACGCGTCCCCATTTAAATAACGACGAATTGGTACCCGGAGTGTTTCCTCCTCGCTCTGTCCGTCTCCCGCCAGCCCTCGTCGTCTGCAATCTTTGCTGGTAACATAGTTTTCAGCTTCTCGAACCTCGTCTCGGCTTTCTGCCACTACCAGTCCCCGTTAGCCCAGCGGGAAACAGAGAGGCGGGACTCCAGACCGAACGGACTAGTTGTCTGCGGTTGACACAGGTATTTCGCGCGAGCAAATCGAGTTCCAGCGATTTCGTTGACGTCGCTCATGGGGACACCGGACGCTGTTTATTGTAACTGAGAAGAAGACCCGAGGTAACGAGGACAAGGAAGCTTTGGCCTAGTAGCTCGAGTAGGAAATGATAAGCGAGGAATGCGCTACGTTTTATAGAGCATATCAGATAATCGAGCACAGCTCTTCACCAATGTCAGATCAACGAGATATACTACTGTTTAAACTTCTCTCCTTGCCGTCACAAGCGTTACCGAGCTACGTACAGCAATTCACTTAAACGATCGCGTCACGAGTCCAAGATCTCAGCGAAATGCCTCAAGCCACGCGTTACAAGCATGATCCAAGAGTCTTCTTCTTCTTCTTCTTCTTCCGCAATGCTTGGCGGGCAGGAAGCGAAGGTGGGGTCGATCAACCTGCGAACGTCGCGTCGGGGCACAGCGTGATCGAGGAGTTACGTGGGGCCGTATTGAAACGTCGAAGGGGGGAAGAGACCTTGTCGATAGCCCCGAGTATCCAATAACTGGTCGACGATATCGCGACGTCGTCGGCCCGAGACCGCCAGTCGCCTGCTTTTCCGCTTCTAGCTGGATAGGAACGTCTGGGCGGCGGTTCATTGTTCGCGAATCACTGACGGCAACAGAACTTTGTCCCGAGCATCTGGCAGAACCTCGCCCTTGTGCACTGGCCACCGCCATTTACGTCATATTTCCCTCCATCGAACTGCCTTGCCCGCCTACGCCAACGAAACCGTGTTGTCCAATCTTCCGAGCAGCGAGAAAGCGAAAAATTTCAGGGAAAAATAAACGGCAGACCTACAGCTGACTTCTTCTTCTTCTTTCCTATTTCCGTTATCTGCCAGTTCAGTTGACTTAATTCGATAGCACTGACATTGAGAGATATGTAACTGTCTGTGCGACATTTTTCTGCGTTGCGCGGCGCAACAGTGACGGCGCACAGTGGTCGGAACGTGGAAAAAACCCTAAATTAGAAAAGTCGGATTTTTTATTATTTTCCGGTAGCCAATGAACCAATGTATCTTGCTATGAAAACGGATATATGTTTTTCTCTTTAATACGGAAGAAAAATGCATCTGAAGTAGACATTTCGTATTCTAGCGGGATTCTGACAGATTTGTAACCAAAGTTTCGACATTTTTCTTTCACTTTTGGAGATATTTATAATCAAATGTATTATGTATTATCAACGTATATAATCTCAGCTTATGTCAGACGTAAATAGTTTTCAAAAATACATAACCAGAATCATGTTTTCGAGCCTGAAAGAAAGGTACTTATAATTTCAGGTTAGAACTGTTTTCTTTAGGCCTACAAAAAAAGCTACGCGTTCCTACGGTCTCTTGATGATATATTTGGAAAGTAGATACCATTCCGTAACTGTCTTGCAAAAATCGGCTGCTACTTCTTGCAACTTTAGCTGATATTAATGTTTAAAGTGTCAGAACGCATGACATTTCGAGGGGTAGAACAGGACTCCCGAATCGGTTCACGGCTCACAGTGGTCGGACGCATAGAGGAGAAGTGGAAAAAACTCATAACTTCAGAAATTCTCAATACTTTTTAATTACTTTTTTTATATTACTTCTTAAACGCCAATCTTAATATAATATTAAAGAAATAATTTAATATGACTTTTTTACAAACAATAATATTTCCAATGCCATTATAAACTAATATTTTAACATACGCTATTAAACAATAAACATTTTTAACAATATTTTAACTTAAAGTTAAACGTCGTGGAGGACAAAAAAAGAAACAACTCTACCTGTCAAAGAAGAAACCAAAAGACGGATTCAAACTGAATTTAAAGACAGGATGGGAATAGTAGTTGATGTGGTTAAGCAAGGAGTGGGTACAACAAATAATGGCAACACTTCCAGAAGGTTTTTTGCCGATCCGAGTATAACAGCCGAAATAACACATGTTGACGAAACATTAATAAAAAGACTGGCTGTTATTTTGGAAGTGATTTGCAGCAATTTTGCTATCGATGCAGATAAATTTAATACATTTTCGCAAGAAACAGCTAGATTAGCAATATCGTTGTACCCCTGGTATTATATGCCAGCAACTGTGCATAAAATTTTAATGCACGGCAAGGCTATTATAGAATGTGCTGTTTTGCCTGTGGGTGCACTTTCAGAAGAGGCCCAGGAAAGCAGAAATAAAGACTGTAGATACTATAGAATACATCGCACCAGGAAATGCTCTCATTTGGCAACAAATCAGGATATGTTCAACACCCTTCTGACATCTTCGGATCCATATATTAGTCACTTATGACCGGCATTAAAGACCAAGTCACTTCCGCTTAGTGAACAAGCGCAATCGTTAATAAAATAGTTATGTATGTATAGGTTTTGTAAATATTTTTAAATAAACATAACTGCTGTGTATAAATTAATGTATAATTTAAGTTAAAATATTGTTAAAAATGTTTATTGTTTAATAGCGTATGTTAAAATATTAGTTTATAATGGCATTGGGAATATTATTGTTTGTAAAAAAGTCATATTAAATTATTTCTTTAATATTATATTAAGATTGGCGTTTAAGAAGTAATATAAAAAAAGTAATTTAAAAATATTGAGAATTTCTGAAGTTATGAGTTTTTTCCACTTCTCCTCTATGCGTCCGACCACTGTGCGGCGCCCGATTAAATGGCACCCGTAGTGTCGTTTCGCGATACGGTTATCTAGGAACTCCAGCTATTCCCGAGTCTCGGGGGACATTAACGGCGGACAAGATAATATCCCGCAGCGATAGATGCGGCAGGCTGGGCCGGTCACGATTTTCGTTGGTTTACAGCGGCTGCAATGTGGGCCGCGTCTACTGCAGCCCGTCCATGGGATTAATCTAGTTAATCCCTGACGAAAACGCGGGAATAGGGAAGACGTGGAGGGAAATTTATCGAATCCCACACGGCACAGCGGAGTGCGGTGGTATAAATTTTCGAGACCGGCTGTGCACGTTGAGGGAGGAATTTTTTAGGGGGCAACGGGAATTTTCTGTGAGATAGAAAGAAACTGTGGGACAGGGACGTTTATGCTTCTTTTTACCTTGATTTGCTATGTTCTTGGTGTTGGGCACGGAAATATACAAGGTGTCTCGTTAACCCAGATATAATAATAATGTATGAGCTGGCTAAATTATTTCTTGCGAGCGGGGAGATTGCTTTAAACCTTCTCCTCCCATGATCCTCTAATTCACTGGCCGCTGGGCCACCCTGGGTATCTGGGGAATTCTTCGCTCGGCTCGAGGAAAATTATTCCGCATGACTTGCATTAATTAGCAGTAGATTTGTTCATTCGGAATTAGTAGTAGGACTATATTAACCTTTAGAGGATTTTTTTATTGAGATTGTAAATTTTATTTAGTTCTAATTTATGCGTATATATTAGCAACATCTTCGGCAAAGTATTCAAATTTTTACGTGGCTACTGTAGTGGCCAGCGCAGTATGGCATATATTGAAATTTTTAATATTTTAACTTTAGTGTGTTTAAGGGTTTTTGATGTCGCTAATCACAATTCTGAGATCAGAGTGTCGAGGTTTTAGGGAGAAGCAGTGTTGGCAACCTAAATAAGCCTAAGTGAATAACAGCAGTTACATTCATATATAAATATTTCCTTTGGCGTTACCCAGAGCTAACGATGTGGACGTACAAAGTTTTGTAGCTCTTTTTTGTATTCTGATTTTACTATTCATTATGCGAGCTGCAGTCGTGCAACTCACTAGTGCCCATGAATTATATAAAATAAATAGGTTTAGACTTGTTTAGGTATGCAACACTGTTTCTGTGTAAAATTTCGATACTCTGACCTTAGAATCGTGATTAGCGATATCAAAAACCCTTAGGAATTCTAAAGTTCAAATTTTAAAATTTTCAATGGCCACTATAGAAGCCAGCCCCGCCCTCTAAAGGTTAATCGGCATAATTCATACATTTTCAAACGCATCAGAGTATTCTGTTTCTCAATAAAAACATATAAATACTTAAACAACAAAACCTAGAATACGGCACAACAGTAGGTAACGTAACTCCTTTGAACACAAGTTGCATTCAAGATTCAGTAGTACCATGCCATACTAAATCAGACGGTCCGCGTGGAACAGTCGCGGCCCCATGGTCGTCCATTTCTACTTTCACCGCTTGAATCTGTCGCCCCAGTGGAAACGCCCCGTGCGCGGTCTTACATTTCTAAATCTAAACTCCCAGCCTTTCTCACCTTCTAAATTAATCTACAAAGTGCAACAAGAACCCAGACACTTCTTCCACATATTTCCCTCCAACAACTACAACCATCCTCGACCACAAATTCCCATACCTCTCCACAAATCCCCACCCATCTCGCAACAATCTTAACTTTATCCAATTCTCGCGTGCACGAACATCCCGCTCAGACGTAAAAACCACTGAAACGAGCTGTCTCTCCGTATGAAAATATCTCACCAACCGCCAGCGATCCCACGAAGCGCTCCTCCACGACGGTTCACCTTGCACGCCCAACCGCCCGTTCGCCTCGCCGTGTCACGATCCCTGTTTCGCTTGTTCCACGTGCTCCACATCCTCCACAATCACCGGTCCCGTCCACGCTGTCCACACTGTCCACACAAACCGACCCGCAGAATTACGTCGCGATTGAGGAAGCCGGAATAAAGGAGAGAACCTTATCGCCGAGCGGACGGCTATTCAATAATTGCCAAGCGCTAATCGAGCCGACCGAGACCAACTGTCGGTTGTACCGGTTCGAACCAGTACGGGCCTCCTCGTCGACGATTCGGTGAATGGCTGCTCGAACCAGAAACAACCAGCCGAGGCGTCGTTCCACGCCGCCACCAGGGAACGGCGCACCAGCTAGGCCGCCGTTACTCGCGCGTCTCGACGCTTTTAGACGCTCGTCCGATGGCCTCATCCACGCCCGTCAGCCTCTTCGTCATCCCTGTGGCCGAGCCTGTTTGTAAACACGCGATCCGCTCGAACGTGACCACGCCAGACTGCCGAAAATCTGGGTCTGTGGGATGCGTGCTGGCAAGAGAATCGTGCGATGGTTCGGATGGTGCTGGGCCTTTGTCGGCGGAAAGGGTTTAGCGCCGAAGGATGTTGTCGATGTTCTTGCGGAGCACGAGCTTGTTCGAGGTAATTGCTTCGAAGGGGCTGGGATTATGAAACGCGGAGTTTCGTTGATGCGCCCTTCAGCTTAGGAGTGTAGTTCTATAATTGAGTGTATCGACGTTTGATTTGAAACACTTCACGCGGGAATATTGATGCTTTGATTGTAATTAATTTCTAATTAACTTGGAATATTACGTATTTAGCTTGTAGTGCAATGACTCAGGTGTTGGTTGGGATATGTGTTCGATTCATTGCTGGAAAGGTACTTCCGCGAGCATTCAGGGGCGGATTAAGGTCGGTTGAGGCCCCGGGCGCAAAAGAAAATATTGGGACCCTTACAAAAGTTACTGATAACTGCAACAGTTACTTCATAATTGCGCAGCGTTGCACAGTCTTATACTTTTCTCGCTTACAATTTTACGATCCGCTTACGATATGAAATCAAATTTGGTATCATTAAAAAAAAGTGGAAAGTTGGTTTTTGTGGGGCCCCTACTGTTAAATCCGCCTCTGTGAGCATTCGACGATAAATCTTTTTGTTTCTTCTCGCTGCACCGGTGCAACGTGGCAATCGGAGTGTTAAAATTCCAGCGCAGCTGGTGCTCAGCGTCTGCGGGGCAGATAACCTATCAGTGCGACGCTAATGTCTTAAAAGGTGATCAAGTAATTGTTTACACGTACCTCCGTCGATGGTAATTGTCGAATTCATCCAGGAAGCCGCGTTTTGTTAACAGACTCACGGCGCCAGACTGATTTCACTAATTTTTTTCCAAGAATTCTCTCCACTCCCCCTGAAACGGAGAGGATTGTTGACGTAGACATCTTCGCGACTTTCGGTAAACACAGATTTCTTTTTTTTTACATGCGTCTTCGCTGTTTGACTTTCCTTGTGGACGACTCTGTTAGCACGTTTTAATGCATAATCACGCATCGATGATTTTGGACCGCTTGACGCACTGCCGAATTTCTCTTTTGCAGAGAATCTGCTCGTGGAACAATCGAAAGTAAAGCTGCATTGTTCGACGGGATCGAATGAAGTTGCTCGTCAACGAGTTCCTCTCTGCAGCGCATCAGATCGATATTCCACCAGGCAACGGGTATCACCGATCCCCTGTCGATAACCGATTGAAATCCAATCGCACGAAACCTTTGGTTACGCCGAGAGACCATTCCTGCTTAAATCAATTAAATTTAGATTTGATAGAACAGTCGCGAAGGGACAGGTGTTGCGTGCGAAATTGAATCTCGGATGTTTCTTTCGTTTTTCACGTAGACGAGAATTGATTGCTCCGTATCACGTACATCCGTCGACGCTCGATACGATCGGCAACTCTAATTGCAGTGACAAGAATTAACTCCTCTAATTTCAATTCGACAGCATAGTCGTCTTCGTGGATGCCGTTAAGACTCTTATCCAACTTCATCATAAAGATTATTCTTGTAATCTTGCGCTCCCTTGCTCGTTATGTCAACAGCGTAAAAAGGTCCGCTTTTAACGCAAAGTACCTACACCTTCATAATTACCGTTTTTTCCCAAGAATCTCGCAGACATCGTCAGCGCGAAATTATACACCGCAACTCTGGTCCTAGAATGATCAAAGGAGCCCCGACTAAAGTCGTTACCGTCCCTTTCCGTGTTTCTCGTATTTTCCCGAGTTTCGAGTCATCGGCGTCTCCCCATGAATCTCCTTTAGAGTCTAACGCGATTTGCGGGGGTCAAATCTGTCTCGAGAGCGAAATGTCCTTTTCCCGAGATGCTGCCTCCTGGTATTACTTCTACGTTATCTTACCACCCCTCAGCCGTGGGCTAGACTAATGCTTCTCCTTCAATCACTCCTAATTACGATAGAATACGAAATATTAGGGCGAACGTAGCATCCATTAGTGTTCTGAAATCGAACGAAAAGGAAAGAAACGTGGTATCTCCAAGTCCGTAGATTAAACTAAAGTTTGAGTAAATGTTGACAGAACGAGAGAGAAACTTGGTAGCTTCTTTATTTCAACTCTACTGGTTCTTAATTTCAACACGGTAAAAAAAGTTCTTGAGGCAGAATAAAAGTAGCATCTAATATTTAACCCTTCGTGGTCACACGGGGTGTATTGTACCCCAAGAGCAATTTTCGTTTTGAAATGTCGCACCTTTACGTCTTCCAAACGGGATTTATCGCAAAAGAATAATAAAGAAATTTTTTTAAAAAATCGGTTTTTACCACAACCATGGAAAATCGCTCATTTTCAACTACAAATTGTTATCATATCAAAATTTATGTTTCTAGAAAAAGACTATTAGACCATGACTGTATAAGTATTGCGAATGTAAAATTATCACTAAAAAGTTAAAAGATTCAAAAATACGAAAATGGTAACTCAAAAAATGGCGCTGGGGTACAGTGAACCCGTGTGACCAATGTGTGATTATAAGAAGGTGTGACCACGAAGGGTTAAGTATTCTAAAATGTGTTGAAAAATAGCAAGTAGCATTTACTCCCACAGGCACCTGTACGAGAAAAAACGCCCCTGGACAAGCTGCTACGTCGTGTTATGCATTTAAACGAGTCCTCGAATTAAACCCTCCAGCCGACGAGATAATCAAATCGTTCTCCGGGAGAGGAGAAGCTGGGCGAGTCTCGACTCCGCTGCCGCGAAAGCAGCCTCGAAGACTCTTGGCACACGATCCTTTGTGTCGATTCGCGGGTCCATTCCCGCGATAATCTCGTCAGGCCATCGAACCTGGGGGAAAAAGGGCGAAACGGGCGAAATAAATTCCGTGGCGAACTCGAGCAGCAGCTGGAGCGGACGCAAGGGCAGAGAGGGGCAGACTGGAACCCCATTACTTCGCTATTACCCGTCCAGAATGATTGCCACTCGCCCCCCCGAGATGCCTCGTGACTCTCCCCACCTGGCTCTTTATCTCGCTTCTAATTCGATTTCCCAACTTCTGCCTTAAGTCTCCACCGTTTCCAAGGCTTCCACGAGACTGGAAGTCCTGTGGAAAATCGGGGGCGTTCAGTTCAAAGAGAATTGCAGTCGAGGACGGGAAAATTTGGCGATATTTTAATCAGTGTGCCAGCCCAAAACTCGAGGCGACCGATATACAGCTTTTGATTCAATTTTTGGATGAGATTCTTAGTAACTTCTAAGTTGTCTTAATTTGCACACGTTCTGTTAATAATTCTCAAGACTATTTCACACGGAATCCTTTATTTAAGATAATTGATTTGCAAATTCTGAGCCCTTCGTTATTCATTGCCTTGTGCCCCATCAATCGTCATCCAGACATCCCCTTAGGGAAATTAATTACATCTTGATTGAGCACAATCGATGAAGCTGTTAAAGCAGTCGTGGATCGAGCGGGAATTTTATTCCTCGTTAGTGAGAACGCAAACTTTCCTGTTCGCTTTTGCTTAACACTCTGTCTCGTGATTCTATTCCCTGTTTTATATTTTTCGAATTTCCGGATCGCCCGGTTTATTTCGTTGTTACGGTACCGCCAGAGGTAGCTCGTGGCCGTGAAAATTGACACGTGGAAAAAAAAGGAGCGGTTCCATTTTCATCGGCGATTTAACAGGATATTTCGATCTCCCCTGCAGCGCGGTACCAACAGCGACAATTTCTCTGCCACCGCCGTGGCTTGGTAAATTTCGCAATGAAATTTCTTTTCGCTCACCCTCGCTTTATCTGGATAAACCTCCCGCCAATATCGATGGCGATACCATTATTGGCCGGGCGCGCCGCGTTGCATATTCGCGGCGATAAGCGTGGCACTCGCGATTACACGTATGAATTGCAAATCGCGGTGATGTTGATCCGCGTCTGCTTCTTATTCAAACGGCATCAGCGTTCATCTGGCTGTGTGTTCTCCGACAAAGTACCTTCTGGCGTCAGTAAATAAGCTTCTTTGTAAACAACAGTCGTATTATTTGCGTGGGACGTGAGAGGAGCGAGGAAATAGTAACAATGACGAGTGCACTACTGGCAATGAAATTTCCAGCGTACCTTGGATAGCTGAATTTTAAAGAAAATTCTGAATGAAGACGAGGCTTTGGAGTGTCTTGATGCTCTTCTTAATTTTCAAGAGGCAGAGAAGACGTTCTTGGGGATTATGAAATCAGTTATTGATCTAGGGCTGAATTGTTTGAGGTGCTGGAATGGTCATTTGCTGGTTCATTGATCCACTGATTGGATATTGGCACTGGACCGCAGCTCTGAAGACCTTGGTCGCTTTAAATTGATAATTTGGAGGAGCTTCGGGGAGGAAGAAATAAAGGCGCTTGTGTCGTGGAAAAGGGGGGTTACTCTGATCAGAACTAATTTCCCAACGTGCAAGAGCTCGGCCACACGCGCTGCTCTATAACAGTTCGTGGTACGGCCACGTACGAGGAAGATCGTGAATATGCAAGTGTGCGTAATCTCGGGACTGAACGCGTACGATCATCTCGTACCATGTACCACTGCCATTGTCTACGAACTCATGTGTGCGTGTTCCTTGCTTCCGAGGGCCAGTTCCAATGCAATTATGGGGGAACGTGGGAGAAAAATGGCACTCAGAGTCTTCGCCTCTGAGGGCGAAATTGGGAGATGGAACTTCGTATGTTGTCAGACGATGTATGTATCTTTGCGATTCTAGTTTCTAGGGTCGTACTGCGACTGTGAATGTTTTTTGAATTATAGAAGATCCAGGCAATCTATGAAGATGATTTGAAATGATTCAAACTTCGTTATTCCTTCCCGTCTCTAACGCAGCGGCTTAAGATTCTCTGTAAAAATAAAGTAAGCACAGAAACGAGGCACAGTTTACCCCAAAACATCTTGGAAAATAAATCAACCTAGCTTTCTCCGACGTTGTTTCCTCCGCCAATACAGCCGATCCTCGACATATATCAAACGACATTATTCGACGATCCAGCCCCTAAAGAAGCTTATCCTTCCAGCAAAGTGAAATATATCCTCCGATTCGCCCGACAGACAACGTCTTTTTGCTCCAACCCTCTTTGACTCGACGCAGCCCTCCACGAAATCGTGCTCTATTTTTCAGGCTATTCGCCTCCTTTCCTCGTCCAGGTCGAAGTAAACCTTTTTCCTTCCAGGCACCGGAGTCACCGAAATCGTGCTAGGACCTCGGCGATCTTGAGACGCACGCTCGCAAGTGCTCTGCCTCGTGCATTGCTGCGCGATCAGCGGCCACGGTGGCGTGAATTAGATAGAGGCAAATAGTGTCGGTTTTAATAAGGTCCAACTGACGCGTTACACCTCAGAGTTTCCTCTATAGTAGCATTTGAACTTAGCAAGATGGAGTGAGCATTATTTCTTCACCTACAAGTCAACCACCGTGCAAGCCACAGGGGGTGGAATAGTCGGGGGAAGGTGAAGGACCACGCTTGACCGTTTGCTGGACACCGTAAGGAATTTTTCTCTACGATCGGCTTTTAGGTCACGAATTAAACTCGTTCGCGATCGACACCACCGATCGAAATTAGATAGAGGCAGATAGTGTCGGTTTTGATAAGGTCCAACTGACGCGCTGCGCCTCAGAGTCTCCTCTATAGCAGCATTTAAACCAGGCAAGATGGAGTGGAGCTTCAATACTTTTCTAGCGAACCACCGTGCAGGCCACAGGGAGGACGGAAAGAAGAGTGTGAGTTCCGAGAGACCACGTCTTGGACTCGATGGGGTCACCGTAAGGAATTTTTCTATAGGGTAGGCCGTCAAGTCACGAATTATATACGTTCGCAACCGTAGGGGGACCTACCCCCATGTGTGTGCCAGCAGCAAGCGACGCAACGGGAGAAAAACGGTCACCCATCTTTCCCCGTACCTCGCCCCAGGATGCTTAACTTCGGTGATCGGACGAGAACCGGTATTAGATAGAGGCAAACCAAGTACGAATGCGCCTGGGTATTCGCTGCCTAGAGAGGCCGGTACGGATTGTTTGGTATGGTTGATACGAGATTTTCGATCGCCACCACCCACCCCCGCCGAAACGCAATTACAGTACGCCAGGTGACGTGTACGAATCCGCTGGCCGCAGATAATTGCTTAACGGGGTTCATAATTAACAACCCTTGGTTCCCGCGGAATTGTTCCCATCGCCGTTTCGCGCCAGCGAGGTCCGACCCAACGGCAGATTGCGATAAACGCTCGCGGAAAATCGTGTACGCTGCACCCCGAGTTGCAGGGTTGAAGGCGTCGTTGGGGGTTACTGATGTTTCGTATTGATTGAGGGGTGGGATGGACGTGAATATACATTGCGGTTTTCAGCTGATATTTATCCAGTTATGGGAAGAGAATTTGGTTAACGTTTCAGGTTGTTAAGCTGTGGACGTTAAGGGCAAGCTGCTGGTCAGAAGCGTTATCGAGTTTTCAGCGGTTCTTGGTGCTCGGGCGAGGGAGAGGTTTTATCTAATAATTTCGTAATGGGTTCGATATTCAGTATCGTTTAGGGGTATTAAGGTATCCAAAAGAATTTATATATTTACCCTTCGAAATCACGAAGTCACAGTGAATAGTGCCTTGCAGAGATTTAGTGGGGTAGAGCAGCAGGGGGAAGTCACCGACACCCTTGAGTATCTTGTCAAGTCAAGAGCCCAGGGGAGTGCTCAGCATACTTTATAGACATTAATGCTTTAAGGGGTAATGCCACAGTGGAGTCCGGAAAAGCAGTCTGATTTTTAGAATTTTTTAAGCGAGTATAGTGAATGGAATACAAAATCTATTTGAAGGCCTTTATTGTAAATACCTTGAAGTATGATCCCAATTTTTTGTTTAATTTTTTATTACGAAATGGCGGCGCCACAGCTCAACAAACGAAGCTTCTTCTGAAAAACAGTATTCCGCGGCTGGAAAGATTTCTCCATCCATTTTTAACCTAGAAGAAAAAATAAAAATTGTTTGGTTCTACATAAAATTATCTCGGGAAGTACACGAGGAAATTGAAAAATACTGTTTTTTGTAAGAATGGTACGCAATTGAACAAAACGTCTCAACAATTTCGAGGTTCCGTGTTTTGTTCAATCACACACCATTCTTATAAAAATCAGTATTTTATCATTTCTTCGTGTACTTCCCGAGATAATTTTGTATAGAACCAAACAATTTTTGATTTTTTGTTCTAGGCCAAAAATTGAAGGAGAAATCTTTCCGGCTGCGAAACACTGTTTTTCAGATGAAGCTTCGTTTGTTGAGCTGTGGCGCCGCCAGTTTGTAATAAAAAAATTAAGCACAAAATTAGAATTAAACATAAAAAAATTAAACTTCAAATATACTTTGTCTTAATGGGCTTGTCCCGTGAATAAATATTATTATTATTATTATTATCATTATTATATATTGTATTCCATTCACTATACTCGCATAAAAAAATTCTCAAAATCAGGCTGCCTTTCCTGGCTCTACTGTGGCATTACCCCTTAAAAGCACATAGATGTGACCAAATAAGAAGACACTTACTTAGCTTCTTTCCGTCTCTATGATACCATTGCACACGCCACTCGAGTGGGCCTGATTCTGCTGAATAAATCTTGCTACAAGAGACATCCACTCCTCGCGCAAGTCCCATAGCTTCGTTTGGCATCCTATTTGGCGTCCGTCGAAGGTCGGCTCGCGTGCACCGGGCCCACGAGGCGGCAAGGATCCAGGAACGAGTCTCTCGCTGGTGGTGATAACGCCATCCAGCGTGCTACATCGCGACGGTGCACACGCGTTTCGTAACACGCGACACCACGCTGAAACGTGTGCGCGCGGCCCGTCTGTTTTCCTCTCCCCTGCCCCTTTTCGCGGGACGAGTTCGAGTGATACGCGAGATTGGCGCAAGGCCAGTCGCGGCGATTGCGTAACTCGCGTCACTGCGAATCGCTCCAGGCCGCTCGATGAATGCGGTTGCCTTGCCACCGAGCCCACCCTCCGGAAGAAAACCAACTGCACCGTTCACCTGTCTCACCTTTTAACCGCCTGGCCGCTATTTCGCTATGATAGGGGTTTCGAATGGTTTCGCAACTAGTTTAAGGGTTTCGAGAGGTTTTGTCACTTTTTTAAGGGTTTCGAGAGGTTTTGTCACTAATTCAGGGGGTTGGAAAGATTTTGTGATGACTAGTTTAAGGGTTGGGAAAGATTTCGTGACTAGTTTAGGGCTTTTGAGAAGTTAACGACAAATTAGGTGTTCAGTTTGAGTGACCACTCGGTGTTTCATTGTAGATTATTTATTATTCTAGGGTAGTTTGCCTTATTTGTGGCTAATTGACCCCTACATCCTCATTTCTCTCATGCGTTATTCATACGTCAATGGTTAGGTCCTTTATATTTACCGTGCGATCGCTAAACAAGCGTGCTACCGCGAAACGATCGAGCGTTTCACTCAGCGCTAGTGAAAAATGTAGTAAAACGATCTCGATCGTGTCGACACTTTAAGCAGCCCCTATTTTTACTTTACGACGATCAGTGTTTCCCAGCGGTTTTTACGCGACGCTGGAGCGCGTTTTCTTCCGGTTCTATCAGCTTTCCACAGCAAAGCTCGCTGTGGAACGGGAGCGATGCGTACGGAGCTGCTCGACCGTGAGACATCGATAAGGGGGCGCGATACTTTCGAAAACCCCCTGTCCAATTTCCCTTCCCGATTGCCAAGCGAACTGGAATCGCGGGAATCGTCTTTTCCTCTCGGAATACTCTGTGCATTCAATTAAAACGAGAGATAATAGAACGTCCGATTTCATTCGTCGAAAATTCGCGCAAAAAGTCTGTTTGCATTTCAAACGGTCCCAGACTTTTCATCTTCACACTTTTCAGTGGTCGGAATAGCACTCGATCTATTATCGACGCAGAGGTCCTCGTACCCACTCCAGTGTCTAAAGCACCAAACAAATCAGTGCCGCGGAAACGATACAGAATTAATCATCAGAGACCACATCCTCGAGCACCCAATCGATTCTGCACAGATACGACAACGCTCGATATCGGAGTCTGTTTTTAATCTGTAATCGAGCGATGTTATCTGCCACCGAGTATTGACTTGGCAAAGACCCCCGAGGCCTCTTTTTCTTCCAGCCCAACGTTCCTTCGCCCCCGTCGATTCTCCGACAACGCACACACCCAATTCGCCGGCAATCTTCCCTCTCGTTTTTTCCCCCCCAGACAAGAAGACTATAAGTTCGTGGCTGTTTTTGTTAACGCTGAAGTATCTTCCTATTCATTTACGCGTCGATCCTCATTGTGGCTCCCCTTAGACAGCAGGGGTCGGAAGGTAAATGAATAAAAGAGCAATACCACCCTTGAATGAAAACAAACGTCACTGATTGTTCCTCCAACCACCCTAATCACTGGCATTCAATATAAACCTCTTTGTAACAGAGCGTGGCTATCAAATATTCACCGAAATCGTCACTAATTAAGCACAAAGTGTGTCGAGCTCTTTCAATGACGTTAAAAGGTGGGATATCGTCGTTTTTTTTCTACGACACCACTTTTCTGTCGCGACCCTTAACGAGCGACGTTCACTTCGCCGGTATCGAGTGGAAAATCGTTTTCACGTCGCGTCGCATGGGCCTCGATACCCTCTGTCCTTTTTCTTCCTCCGTCGACGCAATTAGGACTTGACCCATTTCCTGGCGATTCGTGGTGCCCCGGTGCTCGTTGTCGGACGTATCGCGCGAACGCCACGGAATCGCCCGGCCTGGCAAGATCGATGAACCAAGCACACACACGTGTATTGTAAACCGGCGAGATTAACGGTGCAGCAGCACGAACACAGCGAACAGGGGATTCTAGCTGGCAGCCCTGGCTGGACAATATTCTTGACCCCCCGGGCTGCGCCGTATTTTCCATGACCCCCTCGGGCAGCTCGAGTTAACTCGAAAAGATAGGCACGTTGGACGTGTTTGCTTTTTAATACCATTCGTCCGCGCTGCATTCTTACATAAATTTTCGAGGAGAGATCGAGGGACGCGACGTTTGGAGAAATTCAATTTCGGGCTGATTAGATTTCTTCGAGGGATTGGTACTGTCGACTAATGTGTTAGGAAATATATGTGTTATAAATGAACGACGAAATTGGAAATTTGTGAGTTCGTTGGAATTTCGAGGGCTGTTAAGTTTCGACAACTTGCGATAGAAATAGCACAGTGTTAAGCGGCGTTCTTGCAAAGCGGAGGAAAAATTGCATTGGCTGGTGAAGAAATCCGCTGCGTACACGGTAAATTGAGTTCGTAACAGTTTCTTGTTCCACAAAGGCTGGCTCTCTGAAATACGGGCAAATCCCTTATTGTGCGAAAAAACATGGGGACAGGTTTCCAAAGGGGATTGTTTCGATTGGACAGCGCGGCGGAGGTGAATTCGCCCGTCTCTCCGAAAGGAAATTTAGAATTCGTTGAAACACACTTTGAAACTTGAAGCTCTCCCGCATCTCTCTCTCTCTCTCTCTCTCTCTCTGTCTCTCTGTCTCTCTGTCTCTCTGCGTGATAGTTGGGAGAGAATATCCCGTTCAAGGCTTCCAAACCCCTACACGCCCAAAGTGAATACATTTCAAAGGTTTGATTCCACCCCTTTCTAATCACCGAGCTGTTTTATACGTGCCTTCAAAGAAGTATCGTTTAACATCCACCACCCTCGGTCCAGAAATTCGTTACTCCACGTGGTTGCGTGGCCCTCCTGCGAGGCGACGTCGACTGACCGCTAAGTAAAACACAGCTGGCGGAGGATTGCGACAATTAAGGGAGGCTGAGCAGCGGGGCCGTAGGTGAAAACACAACCGACGGCCTCCTAGTTAAAATGTATTACGTGTGATGTAAGCGCGGAAAGGGGCCCTGAAATATGATTCATTTCCTGCGAATTAAATCTAACCAGAGCCTCGTAACCGAACCTGGAGAAGACAGTTGTCTTGCGCGTGCACGCGTGTCACTGCCACTTAATGACTCACATTGCAATCAGTCCTTTCAACTCCACGATCCGATTCGCCCCGCAATCTTTGTCTATACAATATATAGGGTGACCTACAATTAACTACTCGCATCGCTTTCAAAAAAATTCCCAAGATCTAACGCAACCACAACCGCGCACCAAAGTTTTCCCCTCACCGAAAGTCGCTGATTTAACCTTAAAAAAAAAAAATATAAGTAAAAGGAAAAGTACAAAAAACCAGAGGGTAAAAGCAAAATGGAGGCTCTCCGGCGCTCCAGTCGTTAGGTTGGAAATATTTATAAATAGCGGATGAACAAGGATCACTGGTAACTCGCGCGTGACGACGCACAGAGAAAGAAAGACAGATGAGAGAGGAGAGGAGAGAATTGGGGAGAGGGTGGAAGAGGAGAGGGCGAGGCGAGATCTCGCGGAGCAAGTGCGTCAATGAAATTCCGGCGTCGGCGGGGCTGCGTTCTCGTCGCGTCTGCACGCGACCGTGCTCCCCCTCTCTCTCTCCCCCCTCCCCGCAGCCACCCTTCCCCTCCGCGATTCTTCGACCGCCCCTCCCGCGGTCGGCCTTCTCGCGGATTACGAGAGAGCCCAGCGGCGCGCTCCGCTTCCTCTGTCCGTCTCTTTCCGCCAGATTTCGGTCCCCTTGCTCTTGACCACACGCGTACATACAGTATCCCGTATGTACCTATTCTGGGCCAGCCACGATCTCCTCACAGCCGTCTATCGATTCGCTGCAACGTGTCGCTTAACCCCTTCGCGACGATCTCCTCCACGGTGCGCTCCGAGGGTGTGGAACTGCATTCAGAGGCAGGCTCAAGTGAAATACTAGTAGAATTGTATAATTATGGGCTGTTTCAAGGTGTTTAAGATGGGATGGGTGTTAGTATCTGGAGACCTCGGGGGTGTCTGAGTGTAGCTTTGCTTGGGGATGCATTACTGTTTGCATCAGGGTGCAGAGTCACTGGTTCCTAGTTGTTTCTTGTTGTTTCTTGTTGAGAGGGAATGCTGATTAACCTGGGGTATGCATCGAAGTCGACGCGTTTGATCGTACGGAGGTATCTTCACCCCGAGGCTCCTCTGTAGGAGTTAAATAGGATTTCAACTCACTGGTGGTGTCTCGTGTCTTCGGGAGAACGTTGATTATCGTCGAGCTCGAGGGTTGGTGGAGCGCGGAAATTTTATGCGTATATCGGACGGAGACACAGCTGCAGGTGGCAAATTCACCTGGGCTGCTGTGCCTTCTTGTTTAATTCCATGGGAAGGGGTAGTTTGTCGGGCTTCCAACGGTGGAAAGTCGTGACGGCTCTGGAGCAATTTCTCTGGCGAGCTTGAAGTTGAGGAACACCTATGCTTTCATTGCACCCTCGTTGTTATTCGAATCGTTGCCTGTGTTTCACGACTAGGAGTTCGTGGCTCTCAGACGCGCCCTGTGGGTCCGTTTCAAGCTAGAAGAAAGGGGTGGAGGAACGTTTCGTCAACGGACGTGAGCCCTTTCTTGAGCACAGTGTCTCCTTTAACTCTGCCTCGATTATAAATCTCCATTAAATCCGTGCAGCGTCTCGACGTTGTTTGCTGTTTGCTTATCCGAGCCGGGTCGCTCGGCGAGAGTAATCGAACGCGAACGTGCCTTCAACCCCCAAAATCAGCGTTAGATAGCATCCGACTGTTTCCCGTGAGCCACCTCTTTGGCTCGAATAATTCCGCGTAGTTGTTCGAATTTTCTACAATAAGAATGTTTTATCGATTACAGTAAGAATAAGACGTCAGTTCGATGTCTGTTCTACTTCTACTGTGTCCTTCTATTTCTTATACATAAGGTAATAAGAAGCATCGATTTATGTAAAAGAATAGATATGGTTTCATGTAACGAAAATGTATAGTTGCACGCTGCGATTGCACGAACTCACCCATCGAAGTACGATTACAGAATAATCTTTACTAAACAACTATGTATATTGCACCTACATCTGTCACTTCGCTTCATCTTCACCGAGAAGAGAGCTGTAGCTTAGTGCATGCAGTGTCTAGAGCCACTCCGCGTAACCCGAAAATCTGCAAGCTCAGTCGCCAAGACAATGCCGAAAAAGAGGTACTTAATAAGTCCCACAGCTAACCGAGACTTATCTTTTAAAATTCTGCAGGGTTCACTCTATTTTCCTCAGTCTTTACTTATCTCCTAAGAATCAGTCAGAAAGCAGATTGTCCGGGTCCATTGTCACCATCTTTCAATTAAAGCAATTCATCTCAATGAATAAATTAGATAGACATACCTGTCGTTACCACTTCACGCGAACATCCACGAAAAATTAAGCCATTCCAGAACAAAGACGTTTTCTTAGAATACCTACTCATCTGGCCGCCATTTTGGAGACACCTTAAGCCGAGGCAAGTCCACGAGCTGAACAGTTGGCCTAATCGACGGAGTGGTAGATACTTACGCAAATTTAATTTGTACGGAGAACAGCAAATAGTGGCCGGGCAAGTGTGTCAAGGTTGCCTGGCCGGTTTTCCAGGATCGTTTCAAGTTCGCACCTCTCCCCGGCCCACAGTGACGAGGCGATGTCCCTTGACTCGGGTCTCCCTTTGACGTCGTTCGATTATCGACCCACTCAACACCTCTCCACCCCTTTCGCCGTATCGCTACGCATCTCTTTCCCTTACCGGTCACGTGCCCGGCCTCTTCCACCTTCCTTCAGGAACCTTCCCCCCGGCTGCGTAAAACGTCCCCTCGCCGTTTCACTTTTCCCGTCGTTTACGGGCTGCCTATATGCCTCCAGCGGAACGACCATCGAGATTTCTCCTCGTTCCAGGGAGAAACAGCTGCCCCATACATAGTTTCGTTCCTATAAAGTCCCTTAAGTGGTCGTCTTCGGAGCTGGAAGAACGTCGAGGTCATACGACAATCTAGTTACGTTGAAGGGATCGTCTTCAGAGTTCTGGAAATCTAAGAATTATATTTTCAATAGAAGCTAAATATTCCCTCCAGTTTCTCCCAGTCGTTTCCCAAGAGCCACTCTGGATTCGTCGAAATTGCCTATGTGACAAAGTAGGACGCTAAGGATCTGCCAACAAACAAGTGTGCAGGGGGGTGAGTTAGGAGGGTCCTCGGATCCTGGACGAGGCTTACGCGGGCTCCTTGGATTTTCCACAGAGTTACGTAACAAGTTCCATCCTCGGGATATATACTCGACTTTCGCCCAGTTTTCGAAAGAACCGCCCGTGCCCTGGCGTCTTCCATCCCCCTCCGGGTAACGACGTCATCGCTGGCGTTCCACTTCGTTTTATCTTCCACACCCCCTCGCCCCTTTACCCTCGATGACATTTGTCAAGCGTTATCGGTTCCCATGAACGACGACGTCTGGCCCATCTCTCTCTATCTCTCTCTCTCTCTCTCTCTCGCTCTGGTCTTTTTGTTGGCAAAGTGGCTGGTGCCTCGACAATGGACAGGGGCGAGGGACGGACGGGGGTTGCTTTTTAACAGGCCTTCGACTCGAGAATAATCTCTGGCCCGCAATAAGGAACCGCATTGTCGAGCAGCACGCCGCCGGAAGTTACGTAACGAGTTGTTTCAGGGACTTTAGCCTAGCCCAGTTCCGCGGAAGTGTTCCCACCCGCTCCACCCCTCTCCGAAGGGAGGATCGATCTGGCTGACGCTTTGATGATTGCGTCGCGCGCTCACCCGCTCCCTTTGGTCTTTGACATTTTGTATTATTTATCGGAGGCCAGTATTTTCGGCGAATCTCTTTATTGGATACGCTCGGGACATTTTGGGGATTGATTGAGCTGGGATTGAACCGAGGCTGGTCCGCGGGGGTGTGAAGGGAGGTGGGTTGAAATTGGGGGGTTGATTTTGGCTTGCTATGGATTAGAGAAGGGTGGATACTCATTTGGTGCTCTAGCTCCTATAAACTTATTTAGGTGAAACTGTAGGAAACTTGTAGGAAACTAGTTTTACTACCCGAAATTTAGATTCTGATTTTATAAAATTTTTTTAGTTTCTTTTTGTGGAAATACACAAAAAGACACACTCACATTCATCTGGATTAGTCAAGCGTAATGAGTTGAGGCACATTTCGTAATTCCAGAGTTTATCATTCAAAAGTTTTTAGGCGACATACACACACACGAACACATAGAAGCTTTCTGCTTTATATATTAAAATGAGAAGAAGTGTGCAGCTCTAAGAATAGAGTCGCAAAGGTAATTGCACTGCGCGTAAATAGAGAATTACGACTTATGAAGCCCTTATCGTTAATATCGATAATTCCAATGACCAGCCTGGTGCAGGTGGATCGTTACCAGCGACAGAAGTAATTACCAAGGAATTTCGAGAACGACCAGGCCCTCGCCCAGGAATGGCTGGAAGTCTGGGGGCGACTGGACTCCAGACACGTCGCCTAACGAACCGTTAATGAAAAGTGCGGAAGGGACGGTCGGCTGGCGTTGATGGCCGCCCAATGATTAAATCGCTGACAACGGGAAACGCCGTGATAGCGATTGAATTTCCTCCGCCGACGAAACTGCACGCGTCTGTCGGCTGACAGGTTTTCCAACGCCCAGAGGAACGGGAGGGCGGGGTGCAGCGCCGCGGGGGTGGATTTTATTTCCAGTCGTCTTGGTTGCGTTTAGAAATGACGATCGATGTTCCAGGGCTATTATCTCAAGAGTGTCTCGAAGAGGTAGCAGTTTCTCCATCAAACTCTGCAACTTATGACTGAGAAGCTTATCCCTGTTTCTCACGACTATCCATTAGAGACGCGTCAGGCGTTGAAGGTTAAGGGACGTATCTAATTCCTTCCAAAGATGTCTACTTTTCTCAGAGAAAACCAAAGAGCAAGAATTTGTCACGCAGAGGATCCTGCTAAGAATAGCAATTAAGAACATCGGAGATAAAAACATCCCTCCGCAGTCCGTCACGTGGAGCATCCCCATATTCGAGGTGGAATCCATAACGGCGATACAGGGGCTCCCATCCTGGGGTTACGAAATATGCAACGAGAGACGGTGGGGTGGAACGGGATAATACGTGGATTCGATGAATCCCCGAGGATGTTCGGGACACAGGATCCCAGGGTAGAGCGCGCACAGTGTTCTACCAGGGTCTCGGGAAGGGACCCCGTAACCTGCAGGTCGGATGGTTCGCCATGGTGGAGCAAGGGAAAGAGCTGCGGAGTGTGTAAGGTCCGATCGAAGGATGGAAAGAGAGAGAGGTGGAGGAGAGAGAATAGCGCGAGTAGAGTCGGTCGGTCGGCCGAAGCGCCGCGTAGCCCAGTAGCACAGATGTTTCTCGGCACAGTGTTTCTCATCCGCGCGCAACCCCCTCCCCTCCAACCGCCGGCGTTGTTTCCTCGCACCGTCGATGAAATTTTCAGAGGCGTTCTTCCCGTGTCGTCTGTGCCTCAACGACTGAAGCCCCTTTAACGAACACGGATATCCCTCAACAAGTTTCTTCACCCTGCTGCCTCTTGTCGTCCCCGTTTCGATCGACGCAGTCACATGCACCCCTCGCCCCAAGGAGTTGCGTTCCTCCGCGGGGAGAGAGCCGACGGTCGTCCCAGTTCTCTAAAACTCTCAACCCCCTCTTCCCCGCGACGCGACCCGTCCAAAAATCACCCGGAACCGTCACATCCCCATAGCACCGTGTCCCCGTTACCTCCCTCCCCCGAAACGCCACGCCACCCCCCCTCGAAGGCGTACGATCGACCCAGCGTGCTCAGCCACCAGGCGTATTTCTTGCCCCTTCAATTAACCCTCCGTCATGGCACACTTCTCGCCCGAAAAATTTCCCCAGGGAGAGCCACGGTGAGACAGACGGGGTGTGTGTATCCGGTATCGGCTTCCGGTGTGCGCCAGGGGGGGTGAGAACCACTGGCGGAACGTCGGAGCGTGCGCTATCGCGTTCGGGGGCGCGGACTGGGTAGGAAACTGGCTTTTCTCTAGGCTGGGGATTCGAACGGTGCCACAGGGAGGGCTGGGGGGTGTGGAGGGTGGGTCGTCGGGGGTTGGCGAGGGCGCGGGGGTTGTAGGTAGCGATGGGCATTCGATCCTCCGGCTTGCAGGTTTCCGAGCAACTCAGTCTGGGGAACTCACTGAGGGTTCCATGAATTCTTTTCGACCAGTAATGAAACGATATATACAATATATGTAATTTTTCTGAGAATCATTGGACCAAGAAGTGCAGACGATAACAAGAGGCGGATAGGAAACTTTTACAAATTACAGTCTTTATCAGACTTCACAATGCGTCTTCATGATTCACAGTCTCGGGAACGAGGCTTTGTCAAACCGTTCCTGGTTGTCCATACAACATTCGGCATCTGACAATCTCAATTTGTAGCTCCATACAACTATACACTTATCATAAGTCTATCACAATACCCTCACAATAGTTACATTATTCCCATCACTCTACTCGAGTGTTTGCTCCAAAGAGCTTCTTAAAGATTCCCAAAACTCTTAGCACCTTCGAGACTCTCTGTATCCACAACAGTCTCCCTTCGGATTATCTAAGATCCTCAAAGAAGCCTAGTTCCCAGGCATTCTAGGCACCCCGTTGCAGGTATCGAGCAACTCGAATGTCTTCGAACCCATCGCTACTCGCTCTAGGCTTCCTCGAGTCATGTTGGTCCGGTGGTGGCGCTCGAGGTACGCTGGCGAGGAGTGGGGGGACGGATCGAGAGCGTGGACGCGGTGGGGGTAGCTGCCGTGGCTGTACACGTAGCGGGTTGGTCGGGCAAGGGAGGGAGGAACGGTGGTGGGGGTTGGATTTGCTACGGTGGGGGGCGGACGGGTCGATGATGCCGGTGGTCCTCGACGACTCGAAACGCCAGTCAGTCTCTGGTCCTCCCGAAGCCGCGCTGTTAACCTTCTATCTCATCGAACACCGCTCGCCGCAGCCATGGGTGACAAGGTTTGTGATCGCTTAGACAGCCAATCTCCCGTTCTCAGAGCCCGAGTCTTCGCTTTAGGCAACGCCGTCACAGCTTTTCCCTTGCTTTGCTCGGCTGAGAGATAGAGCGTGTGCGTGTCTGTCTGTGTGTGTGTGTGTGTGTGTGTGTGTGTGTGTGTGCTAGGTGTGTGTGTGCGTCTGTGCGCGAGCGTTAGAAGGAAAAGAGGATGCCCAAGAGCGAGGGAGAAACGAGTCGGAGAACACGAGTGACAAGCGTGAATCGTTTAGAGATCGCAGCAACGTTCGTATAACAGAGTTCTGTGACAGACGGTGCTTAGGGGGCCTAATTCGTGGGTGATCTTTTATCTTTTCATTCTCGTTTCATTCGTCTAACGGGCCGTGGTCAGTCATAAAACGCACGCTTCGGAAAGTCTGACTGTTGGACGGGGCCAGGAAACGAGGAGAGAAAGAGAGAGAGAGAGAGGCTAGTTTGTGGTGTAACCACTGCTAAAGAGGAGCTTCGATCGAGGGAAGGAGGGGGAGGTTGGGAGAGAGCAGGAGAGAGAGAGAAGGCGTGGAGAGACAAGGAAAGGGTCGTGCCTCGGAAAGCTCCCCTCGCTCTCTCTCCCTCTCTATCCTTCAGTCTCTCCTATCTCCACCTTTCACTCTACCTCTCTTTCTCTCTCGGTCTCTCTCCCTTGTCTCTCCTCGTCGAACTCTCGCGGAATCGGCGCGAAACAGTTCTTCCCAGTGATCCGTTCTGTCAGTGTCGTCCCCAAGAAACCGAGGAACTTCCTCGACACGGAAAAAGGCTGCCCTCCCTTCAACCCTCTCTCTCCCCCCGTCTTCGTTGCTTCGTACTCTTCTTCTCGGACCACGTACAACGCGGAGAAGCATGGTAAAGTGACATTTTCTAAGACCATAGATTAGACAAACTCTCCCCCTTCTAATACGCAATACATATACCACCGAAGACGTGCACATTCGTCACAGAAACCTCGTTTCTTTTGCCGTCCCCGTTTTCTTTTCTAGATACTACCGCCGCAAACGTATCGACGTTTCCCCGGTTCGACGGGGTTCCGTTCGCCCGAAGGAAAGATGGGGGGGCAACAGCCACGATGGAACACCCCCTCGCAGGGTGGTTCGATCGCGGATCACACGCGTGGTTCCCTGACCCAATTGTGCCGAGGTAGCTTTTTAGGCGTCGTCCAGAGTGCGGGGCAACCGGGAAAGACATCTAGAAGGGTCGTTCGTGCCCGTTTCGTGGGTGGATGTAGCCCTAGAGGGGTGTTGGTGTTGCAGCGCCGCGCGCACGCGCGACCAACCAGCTGCGGACTTTCCGAAGGGACGTCACGATCTCTCGCGTAAACCTTCAATGGAAGCTTTCATGGATCTATAAAAATCCAATCCCTCCCTCAGATTTCGATTTCCTAGAATCGATTCCTCAGTCACGTCGCATTCGATCGAACCTCTAGAAGTTCTAGTAGCCCTTCACCGACTTGGTACGTCTACTCGAGCAAGTAGAATAGATCAACCCCGTGTCTGACACGCGCAACGACACGTAGAATCGCTCAGGGGAAAAATATTCCTAAAATCCTAGCCTCGGTGAGCCTAGTAACTAGGTCCTAGTGACTCCCTAAGTAGTAGCACGCTTCTGCGCAGGCTGACCGCGAACCTCGCGATCTCTTTCCCAGAAAACCACCACCGTGCACCATCGTCTCGATCTCCTCGGCTTTCCTCGCTGGAAGCCACCCTTAATTCGATCGATCGCCCCACGTCCCGGCAGAAAATAACGGCTGCACGGAGACTGGTATTTTTAGCGAGCTATTAAAGTTCACCTTTTCGCTGGGCCGGCTGTGCGCAAGCTCTCCGGAGGCAAGGATAAATCGTAGGGCCTCGATAACGATGAATCCCAAGCGCCCCGCGGAACGCCGGGGCTAACAGAACCCACCCCCCTCGGCAACGATCTCCCTAATCACCTTTCAAGCTTCATTAGCAACGTCGTCAAGGGACGTTCGTCGAAACGACGGAACAAGCACCACGATACCTGACCTGGACGTGGTATAGACGTTCCGTGACACGCCCTCGATTGCAACCACCCCCCTTCCTTTTCTTCCCCTCAGCCCGCCCTCCTCTGTCGTTCGATCCTCCAGCGATCAGAAATTCTACCGTTCCATCGAGTCTCCACGTTCGATTACCCCGCTCGAATCCGCTGTCAGGTAGATAGAATCGAAAAGCAAACGGATTCTGATCGAAGAGCACGCGAGTTATCGTAGTCTCTCGGGGGCTGATGGCCCAAGGACGGTGCCGTCAATTGAAAAGGTCGATCCTTTTAAGTGGCCCTTGCCGGCGTTTTTCGTTCATTGAAATTTCTTCGAGCGACTTCCGGCCTGTCGATTACCGCGCGGACGCGCGCGCGCCTCGCTCGCGTGACGCGCTTTCCCGTCGAAACCTGTGCCCGCCTTTCTGGAAATTTAGGTCGCTGCAGACGTTTCGTCGATCCGTCCTGCCGTCCTCGGCTTGGCCCCCTTTTCTCCTTCGTTTTCCTAGAAACGTCACCGTTCTCCATTTTCGGGGTGTTCTCCACCCTTCTGGCTGTTAAACGCGCGAGTGTCGTGGATGGGTATTGCAGGATGTTAGGGTGTTCGTTCTGATTTTTTGTCGCATCGTGGAGTTGCTTTAGATCGCTGTGCCGCTTGGTTCTGGATGTTTAGATGGAAGCAATTCCCGGGAATAATGCGCCACGACCTTCGTACTGTGGAAAGGACTTGCGCCCTTCGTGGACCGTTCCACTCAGTTGCATAACGCGGTGACGTCCGTGTTCATTCAACACTTCGCCGTGCCCGGCTATCGGCGGATCGATTACGCGATACAATATAAACGGAAAGAATGAAATCGTTCCATGACGGCGAGCGTCATGGCCGACCTTTGCTGGCCTTTGCCGCAGCGGGACCGCCGATAGTCGGAGATCTGACGCTGGGGCTCCCTCTTTCAATCGATCTTCCTCGATCGTAGCTATCGTAGTCGCTTTGGGATCAAATCCTAGTGAAACCTTTTTTTCAACAACGCAAAGGTTATTTTCTTCTTTGAAATCTGAATCGAGGAAGAGGCTTCAACCTCTGCACCTCCAAATTTCTCATTCTTTACTTACTTCTTTACTATTCTTCTTACTGTCAACTTGATCTCAGTAACACTACGCAGATGTCGATTATCATTCAGACGAAAATTGCTCGAATGTCTCCTCGAACGATTCATCAGCGTTTGCCGTCGTCCAAAGCGCTCATTAGCTTAACGATCGTTTTCGTAGAGATTGCCAGCTACCAAGACGCGTACGCTGGGAATTTCAGCTGAAAAACCGTCCGGCAGCATCGCACGGCACTTAACCGTTCCTCGTTCGGCCCGCTTCGAGCCACAAAACGGTCATTTCCGTCAGAAGTGTTCCTAACGAGCTGACGTGAGACCGGGACACGAGGCTGAACAGGTTCTCGAGGCGTTTCGCGGCTAGGAACTCACGAAACGGGAGCAACGGGGACGAGAATCGAGGGATGGTCCAGTCTTTCCTCCCTTCCCACTGGAATTGTCGCGTTTCCGCGCGTACGTGCCGAGAGGGCGGCTCAGCGTCGAGGATTCTCGGGGCGTTTTCTCTGTTTCTAGAACACGGACGCTTCTCGCTGGGATAGCTGACACGTGGATCGATGTAATTACGGGTTGGGGCTCCTGGACCATCCTCGAAGAACGAAACGAGTGCTCGAGGGTGTAGGGAATATTGGCCCTTTTATTGTAGAATTTTCCTGGAGCAGATGATCCGCTCGTCTCGAGTACGTTGGTTAAAGAAGATGATAGAAATGCTAGAGATACTAAGTGTTTGTGAAAAGGGGTTGAGATTCGGAACATCGTTTGAATTCTAGAGCTGTGGATAAAGGAGATGGTTGTATATTTCTTGTAATTTAAAGATTGTATTGAAGTCGAGGTAGTAGAAGGATTCTATCAGTTAAAAGACTATCTAAAAATAGGATTCTGTGGAAAAGGGTACTGTATCAGGAAATAGTAAAATCGTTCTTTCTACAAATTTCGTCTTCTTCGGTTCAAAATCTTTCTCACTCTCTAAGAAGACTCTCGAGCTGTTGAAAGTCGACGAGCGAATTACCAAGCATCCTAAAATGCTTTATCAATCTTAAACCATCTCTCGACACCAGCCGAGTCGAACAGGATTTCTCTGAAACGTTGAAAAACTCGCCGTGGAAGCATCGAACGTCCATTTAACAGGGACTGGCGAAGACAGACGGAGGGGTGGTTGTAGGTGGAAGGGCCGCAGACTAGATGGCGCCCAGGCTTGCCTTCTGGGGGTTGCCTATCGATCCTAACCTATTTATAATTCCTCTGACATTTCGATTCGTATGATAACGTCGGCCAATTCTACCCTAACGTATACCACCTTCCTCTATTCTTTATCGACCACGATAGATCCCTTTCTCGCCTCTTCCTTTCCACTCCTGCAGAGTAGACCGAGGAACAACCCCCTTCCTAGGACTCGCCCCTCTCCCACTTCAATCTAGCACCAGGAATTACAAATACTCAACATACATCCTCAGCTTCTTACTTACCCTCTCCTCCTTAAAATAGAGCAATTTAAAATTTGTCTATCTACATATCAACCTACCCTAGTGTTATCTAATCTGTAACTAAGAAAAAACAATTTTTATATTATCTAAGATACCTCTTTTAGCTAGGAATAAGTTTACTTTTAACTTCACACCGTAGAATTTCCTTCTAGGATCCTCTTGCCCCTAAGTACTTACCGGCGTTTCCAAATAGAGGGTGGCGCGAAGAGCGTTTATAGACGCTGGTGGAAGACTCTCTACCTGTGTCGAGGAAATCGTGAGATCCTCGAAGGCTTGGCAGACGTGTTCTTCACCCCGCGCTACCCTGCCAGCGGTGTATTTAAAGGACCTTATCCCCGAGCACGACTTCCCTCTTTCAAAGAGCACTCTTGCCTGGATGGAAACGGGGCACTCTCTAACGGGTTCGCCTCTTTGTGGTTACCATCGCGAAAGGGTTCATCCTCCGCCTTCCATCGAGCATTCTTCGGGTCTCGCGTGTCTTTTCCAGCCAGATGGAAATACTCGGTTCATCATCGATCGCTGGTGTCATTCACGTGCAGCTGCAACTCTGCCGCAGTTTCCCTCGCAGCTGCTTCTCGCGACAGAGCTGCTGGACAACCACAATTGACGCACAGTGACGGACAATAGGAACTCCGCGATTCATGTACCTGTGCGCGGATATAGATAACTCTTCTTACATTATAGTACTTCTTTATTATCCACGTTTCGAACATCCCTTTCACCGTCATTGTGCATTCACTTGCGTTTCGAGACAGTTTAGACAAGTCCAATGATAATTCCAAGCTACTTCGTGTGTTATTTAGAATTAAACGTCCTTGAGTAGGGAAACCTGATTTGTTTTGCAATAAAGAAGGTTCTTTAAGTAATGAGAGTATTAGGGTAAATTTGAGACACGTGGATTTACTTTGCCTCAAACGACGGTACTTTGCCATCCCCTTTGAATATTAAATGAAAGTAGGAATTCTTCAGAGTTTACTGTGTCTGAACTTACCCAGTTTAAACGAAAAAAGTCTTCAAAGTTTTCTTGAGACCTAACGCTCCCTTTGAAATGGTAGCTCCACTTATTCCTAAAATTTCCATCTTGAAACTTGAATGGCGCCTTGGAACCAGAGGGCTGAAGGTGTAATAAAAGATCGCAGTGCCACTCTCGCTTTTTCCATGCTCGTTTCGCGACAAACGCTCACGAGTTCTCGTTTCGACGGAAGAGCCAATGAGAGAGGTTCGGAGGTCGATCGATTCCGGAAACGGGAGCACGGAAACCGTCGCGTCCTCGTTCGATAGGAATCGATCTACGGCAGCGAAGCTCGCTCGTGTTCTCCGATTCTCAATTCTACCCCCGAAACTCGAGGTCGTTTATCCCGCATGATCCGCTCCGTAGATTTAACTCGAGCAATAGGCTCTTGGAAAGATCGATTCAGTCGAACGATACACCCCGGCGTGGTTTCCTTTATCAACGTCCAATTGTTGCATGACGCACCAGCGCGCACGAGAAATTGAATAATGACGTGGCTATGATAATTACCTGGCGTCCAGCGCACGTCTTAGACGGATATTCTTAGCTGCGCCATTATTGCTTCCAACTGGAACTTTTAATTAGTCCTGGAAGCAAGCTCGCAATAAATAGTTGGAAATAGCAGCCGATTAGACGGCTAGATGCATTTACTTTCAGCTAACATGTTAATTTACTCTGTACACGATTATATTTCCCCTCTTCGTTTCATTGAAATTTCGAATATTTTAGGGGGATATTAGCTTTGGAAAAAAGTTCGCGTTTACCGCGATTTATCGAAAGTCTGGTGGTGATAAAAGGGGGTGCCTCTTAGAAGGGTGTAAAAGCTACTTTAAACTTCTTTAATAACTCAGATTAACTTAAATAGGCGATTACACCTTGGTGCTCCGCGTTCCTTAAACTAAACTTTCAAATTAGCCGTCATTATCAGCCCCCGCGATGAAAAAAGAATTCACAAGCACCCCTGATGCTTTAATCACTAATCAGCATAGCAATCTTCTACCAAGCTAAACGTTCAAATTCGAAAGAATATTTCTTTCAAAGAAATCTCATTAGACGAGCACTCAGTTCCCAATCGTTTCAAGTCGAATTCCACAGTCTTAAGAAATTTCTCGAGCAGAGTCCATTTGTCCCCGTTGCACGAGGGAAGAAAACGGCCTGGAAATCCCGTGGATATCCGAATGCTGTAATAGCCCCTTCAAAGACTTCTGCTTAGAGCGTTTGCGGGTCTTCGGTTAAACCAATGTTTCCCCTTAACGAAGTAAGTCGTCGACGGTCGTTGGCCCGCAAAGGGATTGCCCTTTTCCCGTGACGCCTCGCGACGAAGGAACGGCGACGGGGCACGAACGAAATTGGCAAAAGCGACGGCGATTGTTCGTTGGCTTTTACGATTAACGGCTACCGCGTCGCCGTCAACGCGGGTAATCGTTTTACCGTCCAACCGATACCAGCGAAGAGACTTTTAATTAGCACTTGTGCGATAATCGTTGCACACATTGAGTAATAGGGGATATTACCGAAGAGCATTGCTACGATGTACTGGGAATACACGGAATATTAAATCCAGCGATTACGTCGGCATTGATTCATCTTTGATAGAACTCCAGGGGGGCTGCAGGGTTTTTCGAAAGCTTAGATTAGTTGGGGATACGGTTAACGAGAACAGGATAAATCGTCTGAACAAAGGGTTACTTGTAATACAGGCAACAAGCTTGACGAAGGTTAATTAAACGTGCAGGAGGCTAGGTTTCTTTTTATTAAATCTGTATTCTGAAAAAAATTCCTCAATTTTCTGGAACTCTTGCGTGTAGCAAGAGTAGTGTGTTTAGGTTCTTGAGAAGTTGAAAAAAATTCAAGTTTTGGGGTATCTTATTGGTTGCTGAGAGGAACACCCACTCCATTTCCTGTGAATACGTTGAATCTCAGTTGTGACGAGCCTCCCGGACGATTTAACTCGTTGGTCAGTCTGGAAACCACCAAAAACCAGCGCGATCCAGTTAGCCACTATTATGTATCCTAGTAGAGAAGATTGTACTTACGTATTCGTGCACCGCAGCTGCCAATATGTTTAACTACTTAGGACTCTGAAATAACGGTGGTTTTACTGCCTATTTGCAAAATGCAAAATTTCTGTTCAAACATTTCAAGTAGCTTAATTGGAAATTCCAGTGGACCAGGTGTTAATGATACTCATAAATTTCCAGCCATAAAAACTTATCACTAAATATTAAATGTAAATCGAAGTAGAAGTGCCACATTTGTTTAGAAATTCTACTTCCACATTTTCACAGTTCTATAAATAAGTGACACAGCTTTTTCACTTCCTAATTTCATGTACTATCGTCTCCGTCTGTATTGAATATTTCTATTAGCGTTCGATTCGAATCTGCCTCGGCTGTACTCAGTGTACGATGTTGAGGAAAAGTTGAATGAATTTCGGCCAGCTGGTGGACCCCGTTGATACGTTGACGCACACACGGCCACGGCAGGAACGGTAGTCGTTAATTCGTCGAACGTTTCGCTTTATCCGGCGCGCGGGCCCTTTTGTGCATCGATTTATTATGCAATTGTGAGGCTTTGCTGCCGCCCCTTTTCATCTCTCGAGGGAACCAAGGGAAGACCGTGAACTAGCTACTGCACTGCCGCATTATGCGAGGGCTTCCCCACCCGAATCCTGGGCTAGGATCCTCGGTCGATTTAACGATCTTAACCCTTAACCGGGGACTTGGAGTCTGGGAGACTCTTGCAGAATTATTTCTCCAATATTTTCCTTCTTTTCATTCGACCTTGTTTTTGAATATGTCGTGTCACGAAGACAACTTCCAGTGGCTTTTCAAATATGTAATAAAGTCACTAATAATTCCAGTGTTAAAAATAAATTAAATAAGTCCTCATGTTAAAAATAAATTTAGGCCTGATAATGTCGAATTATTAAAGGGGAGTTTGTGAGCCCCCACGTCATTGTTTACGACACAAAGTGGAACGTCACTGGTTAAGAGTTAATTAATTAAAAAAATGAGCAAGAAAAGACTATAAAAAATGACGTATTCGAGACTCTTTGCCACGTTTAAATGAATGAGAATCATTTCACAAGTGATTAGTGAGGGAGAATTTAAGAAGAAAATTTGAATGGTCAAATGTATCGCTCTATTGGTCGAGATAAGCTGTTTTCGTGGGATTCGATGTACGGAGCAGTTTTCTTGGAAGGGTTCACGGGCAAGCAGCGTCTTCGTTTGCGTTCACGATCGTTCTGCACTTGCACACGGCCATCTCGAGGTTAAGGTTCATTGGATTAATTCGTTCGATCGTTTTAATTGGCTAATTCGAGGCTAAAGCACTGTGGCTCTAGCGCCGATCTAATTGCACGCTGCGAATCGAGATAACAAATCAGATGCCCCGTTGCGCTCGCCCACGTTTTTCCTCGCGGAATCAGAATTTCTAATCGCAGTGTCAAATTTCTTTTAAAATGCCCGCGAGGATGTTCGAAGGTTGGAAAATAGAACAGTCGTACAGTGAAATAAGAAGGCAGAGAATTTAATTGCAACTCGCCGATACAATTATGGAGGTTGTTTGTTAATATTTCAAGGATGGCGTGCTTGATTATTCACTCCTCAGGCATCCGTGCAATGCAAAGAAGGCATTCCTCGACGCTTGAAAAGCGCCTCGCGCTAGTAGAAACAGCATGTCTTAGTCAGGCAGGAAAAAAGTTTGTTTACATTCGTTCACACCTTCGCCACGTCGGCTGTGTGCGTGCAGAGGAACGAATTTCTTCGCCTCCCACACGAAACGTGTTCTGCGAAACGCAATCACGCGGAGTAAGGTGAGAATGTCAGGGTGAAGCAGGAAAGCTGATTCGTACGCGATTCTGTATGCCGTTGCTGCACTGGAGTCAGTTTACTCGCTGTCACACCGCTGATAACCGCCTCAAGTTAGGTGTATCTAAGAACGTACAAGTAATTGTACAATTGAATTTGGACCACGCTTAAACCGGTGCACTAACAAATGCCGTTTAACTTTTATAAGCCACAGAGTCTTGAATTTTATCAAGGCTCCCATAATTCACAATCGATCACAGTAACATCGTTAATATGTGTAAGACTATTTAATATCGCCACTTTTCCCACAATCGAAGTCGGAAATCTGTAGCTGGTCGGTTGAATCTGACACATCCCCGCATCGTGAATGGTTTCGGTGCGTTGCATCGTTTATAGAGAGGTTCATCGACCACGAGGAAGCTCGTAAAGTTACACCGTGACGCTCGATTACGATCCTGCTCGACGATTACTTATCGATAATTTAGCGCGTCTCCAGTTACGCGAGCATAATTAATACCGCGCGGGATCGATACAGAAGGTTTCGTAATGAAAATCAATCGCTCGCGCGGCGTAATTGCATTCGACGCGGACCAGATACCGACTGCGGTCGTAATGGTCGCGGAATTGGATCTTCGTGAAATGGAAATGCTGATTTAGAGACATTCCCTTCGATCCTTGGTGGGCTTCGATGCTCTTCTTTAGTATAGATACCTCCTATGATGCTCAATGTGAAACAGTAGGTACCTACTATGATCGCGTATTCTTTTTTTAGTGATTTGCACGCGGGGGTTTTGAACTGGGGAGGGATAAATTGAACTAAAAATAAAGCGGAGAAGCTAAAGAATGAACCGAGGGATTCAGAGTAAAAATGGACTAACCCACATTGAAAAAAAAATTTTACACATTATTGCTACTAACTCAATTTCGCTAAAAATGTGAGTTAGTCAATTTTTGCTCTCGATGCCTCAAGTGAAAGTATCCTGAACCCCTCAGCCACGACGCACCGCGTACGGATATCGACTACTGCATCCTTTTCCACGGTTAAACATTCTTGACGATCTCAGCATAAACTCGCACAACTCTTCAAATAATCCACTAACACTCTCTCCCGAGCTCAATATACTAACACCACGGAGACACTAATAATTCCAAGGAAGAGTCACATGCCCAAGATTCCAAAAATGTAGTCGAAACTTGTCTGCACTTATTTGCTCGTCCCTTTATTAAATTCCAATAGAGACCTTCGTTGCTAGAAGTCTCCTAGCTTCTCGGCAGCAATCTTCACCAGACATCGTCCCCGCCGAAGCGCGCGTTCTTCTCGAGACACCCGATAAAACGGCGAAAGACACGACGCCACGGAATCTCGTGGCTGTAGAGGGGGCCCACTGGGTGTAACATAAATACACTCAATGTCTCGGAGACCTTCAGAAGCAGCCGGCCGAGAATAGACGAAAATCCAATTTTAATCACGGAACCTAGATCCGCATGGCGTCCGCCAGATTGCAACTATCGTCGATAAAACCACTGAATTTCACTACTACAATCTTAGGTGTCTAACCAATGATCGATATCTAATAAATTATAAATCCCAAGTAGGATCAACGGAGGCAGGACAAAACTTTCGTTGCAGGAGTTTCTAACGCGAGAACTCAGACGATCTAATCTCTTAGACAGTTTATTATCAGCGGATAGTAACACAGGCGGTAGTAACACACGTGATCAACGTTTGATCGTGTGGATAGCTTGGAGCTGAAGACCGACGAGTGAACGCGCGCACGCGAGAAGACCCGTGTCGAGACACGCGATCCAATTCCTTCAAGGTAATAGATGTCAGTCAATCCCGCGGCCAATACACGTTTTCCTCGTTCATCGTTCCTGCAATTTATGCAGCTCTTCCACCTTCGTTTTACGTACAATTCCTGGGAGCAAGCCTGTTCGGCGCTGTGTTAGAAGTTGAGTGGATGTGTCAGTAGTAGCAGTCGATCACTGGCTCGTCCGAATAAAGGGAGCTTCCTATTCGTTGCAAACGCAGCTGTGCGGGCGCACGCGTGCAATTCTCAGCCACCTGACGTGAAATTCGCGGCATCTGGATCTCACGAGGATATTCGATGGTCGATATGGGTGAAGGGTTTCGCGGTACTGTTAGCCAGAAGCAAATCACTGGACGCTTGCCAATGTGACGTATGCAGAGCAGTTTTCCGCCACGCATTAGTGCGTCATGAATAATTCCAGGTCGAAACGAGCGGGACGTAGCAGTGTAGTATTAATGAATCAAGCGCGAATCTACGTAGGAAGCACGCATATATGCGCCACTAATGAGTCACTTGCTAATCTCCGGGTATCGCGATAGTATGTTATTGAATCGAATATGAGCTGCGATAACGCGGGATTCCATTGAAGATGGAATAACTACTTACATTCTTAATCCTGACATTACAAATTAAACGAGTCCATTCGAAAAACTTCTTCAAACTCTTCTCCCAACTCCAAGATTGCTTAAGTTTTAATTTTAACTTCGGATCTTCACTTTTGGTGGAATAAAAAAATAGAAGACCGTGTGAATTATCGATTCGTTATATCGAGGTTATTTGGAATCGTGCGAGAGGAAGGAAAAGTCGTGTCAGCGCGTTCGTTTCGTGGCTTCCGAATCAACGAGCTTTCGCGTCGGCCGCAAACCACCGTCGAAATTCAATTTCCGGGATCTGGATCGATGCTCGCGTCGGCGATGGCCGGTCAAAGGAGGAAAGGTATGGCAGAACGGCGCGGCGCGTTCGCTTCGAAGAGCACGGAACGAACGCGCTCAAGTTAAACGACCAATCTCTCCCTCTTGACCCAATTCGTAAAACGCCCTGTGCGTGCCACGCACGCGTGACGTCACAGGTCTCCTCTGTGCGTGAGTAATGCGTGAGGGTGCGTGCAAGGCCAGCCCGCTGCTGCTGCACATAGCCACCGACCAGCTGATACTCGCTTCTCCGTGCAGCCACGTTGTTGCGCTTGTCGCTCCGGATCGTTGTCTTCTGCGGATGTGAGCAAGGATTTGGGGATGGTGGTTGCGAAGGGTAGATGAGTAGATAGACAGTGCTGGATTTAGGCTAACAAGGCTGAAGCCTAGGGCCCCGTTTAGCTGGGGGCCCCTCATTCTAAATATTTTCTTAAAAAAATTAGCATTTTTTATATTATCTTTATTAACTTGCATCTGTAATGTTTATTTATGTTAATGTTATGTTTAGTTTTGATATTCAATGTTAATTTTAAAATTAAATTCTTATTTAGATTGTACGAGTATTATGATAAAAAAATCAAATCAGCGTCATTTTTTTTATTTTTACATTTAACCGAGGGCTCACCAAAAAAAATTCAGCCTGGGACCCCCTGAAAGGTAAATCCGGCTCTGTAGATAGGAATGGGGGTGGAGGAGAAGGTAGAATTTTGAAGTGGTGATATGACAGCTTTCTTCTGTAAAAACAAGTTGTTGTAATTGTTATAGCAGTTGGTAATTTTCTAAGGATACGTAGAGGTATTTAACCCGGCGTTAGTAAGGTGGGGAAATGTAACAAGAATAGAAAGATGGGGTCCCATAGACCCCAACAAATAATTGTAGTGTATTACAATTTTTGTATTACACAAGAATTTTATTACAAGAATTTGTATTATACAATTCCATACCTTGTAATTAATATGAGATTACGTAGTGGCGTGATATTTTACAGAATAAAAACGCAGATCCACCAAATTAAATTTTTATTACCAAGATATACTTAACTAATTAAATATCTTTAATTTTCAACAGAAATTGTTGTTTATGGCGTCGAGTAGCTAGTTAGGGAAGGGGAAGCTACACTGAGGCACGACTCACTGCAACGCGTTGTTAAAAAGTTATACTCAATTTAAAATCTTTGGGGTCTGTGAGACCCCACCTTAGCAACGCCGGGTTAAAAGGGATGGCTTTATCAATGAGTGCCCTTGGTGGGTTAGGAAGAAGGGATAATTACAAACGTGGAGTAAATGTAGGAGCTTTGACTTTTAGAAATGCACTTCTCTTTCGTGCAATCGCGTTGATGCACTTGACGAGGTATTTCGCAATTTCCCATAAATGTGAGAAGGTATTTGGACAGTAAGGGTTGGTCGATAGCTGCCGTGAGTGCAGGGTTGGTAGATCGAATACAGGCACTATAAAATAAAATGAGATGGATCTTCTCTTTATTGTACCTCTCCCAGGTTTCACCCTCGTTTCAGCTACCCTGCACCCTTGCAATCCACTTATTGGTTCTCGACTAGGAGGCAAGACATCCCGCGTCGAATAACTGCAATGCACAATTGATGGATTGCAAGGATGCATCCCAGCTACACGAAGGAAGGGACAAGGGGGTGAATGATGGATCACGTTCACTCAAACACTGTACAGCCTTCCGTTACCTGAAAACTGTCTCATACCCCGAATACATCCCCTACCACGCCAAGTGGCATTAATTTAAAGCGAGCGTAATATCTTAATCGCCTTGTACGCCGCGTCCGCGAAACGAACGTTTATCAAACTAACAAACCATCAAAGCCATCGATCACTCCAACCACCAAGCGTGCACAATGCACGCGGAACACCGTCGCCTCTAATAAGCGGGATCGCTGCAACTTCTCCCGTAAGTTCGTCGATGAAACTTCGTTCCGCACATTAATTACCCTAATTGTGTTTTCCATCCGCCGTGAGAACGCGACCGTGGCTCCTGAACGTGCCCATAGAGAGCGTCGTTCATCAAATTTTCATTTAACCGGTTACACGGCCGTCAGACGGGAGACAACTTCTCCACTTTGCCATTGAAATTTCATCAACCCCCTCGGCTCCTAAAACCGTACAACACTCCGCTCCCCCGTAACGCCTGAAAAGTACAATCTGAAAGCAGAAATTCATTCTGAAAAAAACGCGACCGCCACCCAGCGTTAGCTTCAAAGCGGCGTGGAATCTTTTTAATTAAAACAAAATGAGTTTCGCCAAGTTTCGCGGGAGAGCAGCAGATGTTCGTTAAGTTCCGCCGAGTCGCCGGGCTGCAAAGTTCACCCAGACGATATAATTGCGAATTAAGAACCGTCGCTGAGGAACACAGCGTGAGGGAACGGCGAAGCCTCGGTCCCGCGCTCTCCCAAGTATTCCCAGTTACTTCTGTCCGTGCTTTTAGCGGCTAACAGACCCAGAATTCGCTTTTGCATATTTAATGGGCCGAGGGCGGACCGACAGAGAGCCGCTTTTGCTTTTATACACGCGATGAATGCGAGGATCCAGCAAAGCGCGAAGTTCCGCTAAGTTGTCCTATTTTTAACTCGCCCCTACCTCGCGTTACATCAGACGCGTGCATCGCGGCTCAGTCGATCCTCGTGTGCGAGGAACAACCTCGCGATAGATACACTCGGTTCTTTTCCCTTTATTCCGCTATCCACGCGAATTCGAACCCTTCTCATCGCTTGCTCGTCGTTCCATTCGTCATCTCAGCAACCCCGGGGAGCCTCCTCTAGCTGTCTTGGTAGAATTTATGGGAAAAGTTGGACATTCCTGAAATCTAATATCCAGCGTTGAAACGCCGCGCTGCTCGATATTGGAAGAGCCTGCCAGGCTATCTGGAATACTAAGGTGTAAATTCGCCTGGCTCCTCTGTTCTTCGCAAAGTCTTGGCTGAGGCGCACTGAACTGTAATAGCAACGAGGGGAGCATCTCAGAAATCCTTCGCTCCTAAGTAATTCGAATCTTAATAAACACTTCACTCGCACAAGTGTATTTACTTTCTGGTACTCAGGGTTTCTCTATTACACGATGGAGATATATTTTTGGATAATGAGGAGGGCAATCAGGGTCTATAATAATAATAGTAATACGTGTTTATTACACTATCAGATTGGGTTAGATTAATAAATACTTACTTAGGGTGGATGTACCAGTAAATGAACACGTACCAGTGAATGGACCTTTTTTACTAAAATGAGTAAAATAAGTTACTAACACTAAACCTACCAGAGCGGTCAAACGACCGCTTTTGAGACTTTAACAAAATTATTAAATTCCAGGTTTTCATTTTTGTTGAACTTACTGCGTGACTTTTTCTATAATATATAATAGCTATATTAGGTCGTTTGACCGCTCTGGTAGTTTAGTGTTAAAAAAGCAACTAAATAATTTGAGACTTCTTTTAATTTCTTGTTCCATATTCAAACAATTTTTGCAGCAGGTGGAATCAATTCCACAAACATAATTTTATAATAATATTCATTCATTAGCCTTAAGTGTTCATTTATTGGTGCATTTACCTTAGTTCTGTTTTTTTTGTGGTGTAATGTGCGAGATTCAGCAAAATGCTGGTTTAAAATCTTACCCCATCGACTGCAAGGAAGACTTCCTACTTTCGTCAAGAGTTGCGGAAGCTCGAGAAGACACAGTGGAATTTGTATTATTAAACGCGGAAAAGGGGAGCAATTAAGTTCGCGTTACGTGCCACTCTTAAGTGGGTCGTTTCTCTCGGAGCGAAATAAGAGGGAGGCTGTTCCGCAGCTCGCAGGAAACGAATGGCTGCCTTGGCGTTCCGTAAACGAGTGTAAATATCAGTTAGTCCGCTCGCGTCGTTTGCAAATAATTCAACTTCAGCGTGGGAGGGGTGGCCAGCGAGGCAGTTTCTTTTCCTCGTCTAACAGGTGGAAGGGTGCGAGGGCAGTTCGGTAAAGGGTGAGCGAGTTGGGATTAATATACCCTTTCTGTCTGCGGGGTTGTAAGCCAGACAGTGGTCTCAGTGTATCTGGGAGCTCCTACCCCTTTGGGGTGTGTAATCCATCGCTTCGAGAATATCACTTCTCGATTTACTCGCCAAAGGAACAATATGTTCCCGAGTTCTTGTATGCACAGCTACTTATCCCTACAGCAATGTCTACGCGCGACGCTCGAGTCTCAAAGGACCAATTTCTCATGGAAGAAGCTGCAACCCCCATGGCACGCTACAGATATCTGCCGAGGATGAATTCCAATCTGACGGACATCTTCGTATCCACGCATTCTAAACCTCCAGAGACAACTCTGCGTTTGAAGAGAGAAGCAGCGGAAACTCTCACTTTGTAATTTCAATGTACGTAGAGGACTTCAAAGAGGATTCAAGGAATCGAAAGAACTGGGAAACAGAATTTCATCCAGAAGGGAAGAACGATCTAAACAGAGGAGCTTGCATTCTCATCTCGCTACCAACATTCAGCTACGCAATTCCGCCAACAGGACACGCGATCCCAAAGGCATTTCAAGCTGTAAGCTACACCCATTGTGCGATTCAACCCCGTCAGGGGAAGAATTAACCCCCAGAAGGAAGCTTGAACAACGGAAACGCGATATCCTCCAACCATCGGTACCCACCCGAGAGTGCCCCGCAAACAATACACCCCTGCACCAATGTACACACATCCCACCCCCAGAAACGTTTCCCTCCCCCTTCCTATCGATTCCAGCAAAACAGCGGAACAGCAACGGAAAGTTTTCCTGGACGTTGTGAAACGAAGGATCAAATGGGATTGTGGCGGCGCGAGTCGACGTCGAAGGGAAAAGCTCGAGGATCAAGATCCATCCACCCCCGTGGCGCCAGGGTGTCCGCGTTGGAGTTGAAAGTGTGTGCGTGCGGTCTACACGCACGCCTCTCTTTCTCACCCTCTCCCTGGCTGTCGTAACTCTCCGGAGCGGCGGAGAGTAGGTGGCCTGGTTGGGTATTGATCCGTGACGGGGCGGAAAGGGGGTGGCCGCGAGGTCGCATGCGCATCGCCGGCGAGCGGCACCGTCCTCATCGACCCGCGACGCCCGCTGAAAAAGGGAGAAACGGAAAGCGGAACGCGCTGCGACTCGGAGCGACGGGGAGGGTTTGAAGGGGTGAGCTTGTGGATCAGAATGGTACGGTACCATCGATAGGAACTCGCGCCTCGGGGTGCAGACGCTGCCCCAGGCCGATTTACGTTGTTGGGTTCTCGAGCAAGAGGATATGCTGCTGGAACACGCGACGACGCCTGAGTCGTCGAAGGACGACTCTGCGGGCAAGCATCTCAGGAGGAGGGGGTTGCGTTTAGCGTAGGTGGACCCGGATGATCGATGAGCTGGGTGCTCGATCATTTTCATGTAGCTTTGCTAGGGGATCGCTTGATCGAGTCTTTCGGTGATTGATACTCTTTTGGAGTCGCGAAGATGCGGGGAGCTTTTTGGACGTCGAACGGGGGCTCGGGTATCTGAGATGGGTTTCTGGATCGTGAGAGATGGTTTGGTTGATGGGATGTCGGAGGAGGGATGTTTCCGGGTTTTACGAGGGGCTGCCTCTGGAGACTGAGGGTGCGTTCCGATTCACGCAGTGAGTGCATGAAATTGGTGGCATCGTACGATTTCTTTGAGTTTCTTTCACTTTCCACCAATACGATGCTCAGTTCCGATGCAGCGAACGTGCAGCAAACGCAGGAATTCAGAGAAGCAGTCACTGCGCGCGCGCATGCGTATTTGTTTCTACAATCTTTGATTATTTGAATTTCTGTATTTTTAATATAATCTTTGCAATAGAGAAATTTAGCTGATACAATTTAATGAAGAGTGATAAAAATAATTAATTCTCTAATGATTACGATACCACTTTTTTACGTTATTATTTTTAAGAAACTTCATGTGATGTTTCTTTTTTAATACAAATGTATAATTACATATTTATTATCTACTGAAAATAATCTTCGAATATTGTTCTTGAATATCCCGGAATGACACGTTCTCCATAATCTGTCAATTTTTAGGCAAACATAATCCGTCCCAAGTGTTTCGTTTACAATTAATGATATGTATATTAATTCCGATTCTAAATGGCAAGTTAATATCATCTTAATTTTCGCTTTCATTAGACGAATCACAGTTGCTGATTTAATTATCACTATTATTTAATAGTATCGGGGTTATTGTAAAGAACGTTTCTTTCTTCATAGTAGCATTTTCAAATTTCAAGAACGCATGAACCGCAGTAACGAAACGGAACGATATAAATGCGCGCAGCGACTGCGTTGCGATCTCTGCACTTACTGCGTGAATCGGAACGCACCCTGAATTGCTTTCATCTGGAACAAGTCGCTAGGAACAAATACGAATATTTTCATAGAAATTTATACTGGGTACTACCCTGTCTACACATAGATTCTGGGAACCAGCTGACATATTCCTTCTCTCCACTCCATCATATTTACTCTATTCTATCAAAACCAGGGAAAAGGTGAATGAAAATAGACCACGAAATTACCTAGAGCTCAGAGAGTAAAGTTCCTGTTGGATTGATCCTTGAACCGCGAGATCTCGCAACCCTCCAACCCTCTTTCCAGAACCCTAAAATAACAAAGTTTCTATCAACTCCGCACCAGCCGTCCCGTCGTTATTGAATAACGCCGTTAATTCCGTGTTTGCCGTTTCTCGTGAACTCATAACGATGACGCGGAACCTTTTCATCCGTCATGCCCCCGTCGCATCCCACCCTGCGCCGGAAACCCTCCAGCCGTTGGCGCGAAACGGAGTCGAGTTCTCGCGGAGGATCGAATTGGGTTAAGCGCGACTGACTTCGTTAGAATTTCGAGTTAACCCGTCTCGTCCCTTGGAGCCCTTCCGCGTGCGTCTTCCACCCCTCAACGAAAGTGGTAGGGGGGGTGTGGGGTTGGAACGGGGTGGTTATGCAACTCGATTAAACACGGTTTGTCGCGTCTGCCGCGACGAAATTCTCGACCACTTCTGTGCCGCTCCGAAGCTAGATCTACACGGGGGTTGAAATTCACCCCTTTCCTCGCGTCAACAGGAACAACGGAGAATGGAAACTGATTTCCATGCCTGCGCTAATGAGGCGGGCAGCCGACGTCCGTTTCGTTCGCTCGTAATTTATGCACGATTCGATTTGCGCTAGGGGAATGAGACTTCAGTTCTTCTCGCCCCGGTTTTAATTCTCTGATCGTTGTATTCGCAGGGTAGGTTCCCGCCCCGTTGTCTCGCGTGTAATTGGATTCCGTTGCTCGCGCGGGCTCATATATTTGCACCCGACGTTCCTTTCGTCGTGATTGCATTACGAGCCTGGCGGACGGTCGGGAATGGTTTTTCTACGGGGTCTCGTCGCGGAAATTGCAGACGCTTCAAGCACCGGCGTTCCCCGGTTTCTGGCGAACAGCCGTGGCTAGCGAGCCGCCGATCCCCTAGACTCGCTTTCTTCTCAATGAAAGCCCTCGTACCCTCGACCTTAATTCGACCATTACGATCCCCATTGTCTCGTCCAGCGAGTCGCAGGTATGTGCGTCCGATGGAAGCTGATGCTCGTGAAAAGAACGCTAATACTGAAATCAGTTGCAGTTTAACAAACAGTCAACGTGATCTAAAGGTCTTGGAAGAGAAGTTACACTGTAAGAGTGAACGTAGTCCAAATTTATCATCGATAGTTCAATCTACAGAATCTTCAAGGGAGCAAAGTCTTTGCTTCTGGTCCTTTCAGTCTACTGATGGGACTGATACTGTATCGATACATATCGATACCCATCTACAAATTTCAATCTGGTATTGATACATATCATAGTCAAAGGTATCAAAAGGAATCGATGCCTCTTTGATACTTACATATCAGAATGTATCGATATCTGTTTGATACCTACACAAAAATATCGATACCTACTTGGTACCTGTACGAGAATATCGATACCTGCAAATATCTTTACCTCACGCTGAAGTGTAAATATTAAATGTTTACCAAATGACTCAGACAGGTATCGATAATTTCGTAAGTATCAAGTAAGTATCGATAATTTGGTAAAGTACCGTAAAATGGGGGAACATTGGCAGCATAGGGTAACATTGGGTGCGTTCAGCCGACAAAACCGGTGAGTAACCGGCGACTGCAACCGGTGAGTGATTTTTTGTACCATAGTTTATTTCCGGTACAAAAAATGGCGACCGGTTACTAAACATGTTGAGTAGGTGAAGTGATCGGTTGCGTTCAGAGTAAAATCATCGACGAAGTCTCTACACGGTCTGTAGTAAAATCTAGGGAAATCACTCACCGGTTGCAGTCGCCGGTTACTCACCGGTTTTGTCGGCTGAACGCACCCAATGGCATACGCCGAAATTACGTTGTTTTACGTCAGATTAGTAAAACTTAACCTGTTAATGCTATTTATATGATGTGGCAATGTTACGAGTTGATTTTAGTTAAGATGCAAAAAATAAAATAAAATATAGAAATTTAAGTTTACTGACCTGAGATTAATAAAACTTATCCCGTTAATGCTATCTACATGATGTGCTAATGTTACCCCGGTACAGTAACGCTTTTAACATTTATTAAAGAAGGAAAGGACACAAATTTTGTGCATTTTGACACTTGTAGTACAATCACAAAAGATGCAATGTTATGATAAGATACTTAAATCAAATGTAAACATGTTAATTTTTACATTATATAACAAAATGTTTCAAAAACCTGCCAATGTTCCCCCATTTTACGGTATCAAACCGGTTTTGATTCGGTATAGTATTGATATGGTATCGGTTGAAGAAGAATCTGTATCGATGATTGGTACCAAGTACATAACATTTCGACGCGTATCGATATTTCCTATTGAGTACTTTGGTATCGAATTGATTGAATATCATGAATAGTATTGGTATCAGTCCCATCACTACCACTATTCCTACCGACACATTTCACGTCATTTGACCGGTCGCGTTAGGTAAGACAGACTATAAATTTTTCTCAGAAAATAAACAATAAAACAAGAAGTGAATATTCAAAAATGTATTATACGTATATGTGAGGCAAAATCGTGAAGTTTAAAGGCGATTCAATTACGTTGTATATAGGAAATTCTAATCGATATTTTAAAAACGGTCTTTTGACCGGTTCGTGGTAGGAATAGTGCTACCTTTCACTCGCGACCACCCAACTTCAAACATCTTCCCCTCACAGAAACGTAGCCACAATACTCTTGCACTAGAAGACAAGCTAACCGAAACCTAGCATCAAACATCCACTGCCGGAAATCCAGCAATCCCTCCACGCTCACGAAAACCTTTCTATCTTCTGCCACGTAGAGACTCACCGCCAATCTTCTTCTACTCTCTGAAGCAAGGTTGAGAGTTCGCTGGAACTCGAAGAACCAGCCTCCATCCGCTAAATGAGCAGTGGGTCGATCAAGCTCGCCCGAGACGCGCGGCCTTATCGCGACGCTTTCCTGCCCGACAACCACTTCCGGTACCGGCGCGAGTCCCATGGCGCGCGCGGGCGCACCTATCGCACGCCTCGAGCGCGTACGCTCCTCGTAGGTCGGACCACAGCCGCTGGAGATTTGCATAAGGTCGATCGCGCTCATCCTGCGGGCTTTATCGCGGTCCAGATTGGATTAGTCTCCGCGGCGACGACAGCCCTCTCTATCGATCAGGATTTTCGAGGATTGCCGCGCGGAACCATCCCTTGCTTCCATCCCTGTACCGCTTCATCGATCCAGGTCTCGTCCTCGAGGGCACGATTCTGCGTTCACACGGTGTAATCTCTCCCCTGGTCACCTTGTTCCATCCGTTTTCGAATCTGGTCACGTTGTGGACTGAAGATTCAGAACGGATTTGCAACTAATTCTCGGTGTTATAGTTCTTCTGAGATGCTTCTTTAATATGTTTGTTATGATTCTTGTTATATTGTACGTACACTGCCGTCCGCGTGTTTTAGGGCGTCTGCTGCATTTGTAGAAAATGTGATAGTTGGTGTAGATTTGATACTTTTCACTGCATTTAATTTGAAAGAGAGGATCATGTGAAATTTGGTTGAATTCCTCGATTAATTTGAAACGTGTTTCATGATTAGTCCACAGTAGGGTTGGGACTATTTGTCAAATTTTTCGGTATTCGAATATTCGAATACTTCAGTTGCTCAATTATTTGGCGAATATAATTCGAATATCCAAGTATTCGAATACTGATATATTGGGCATGATTTATGAATCAAGTTCTTTAGGTTCATTTGTCAGGGTGAAATCTTATAAGCTAATTTTGACCCACTTCACACCATATTCGAATAATAACATTCGAATACTCAAATATTCGATATTTATTCGTAGGGTTCGAATACTTGTAAAATATTCGAATATTAAATTATTCGAATAGTCCCAGCCCTATTCCACACAGAGTATGTAGCCTACTTACTACTATTTCTAGACGATGGGGGGTAGTTTGGGGAGTGAAGCGTGGATGTTCAGTTCATTGACGTTAGTAGAGAAAGTATTGTTAGAATTAAAAAGGGGAGGATCGCGAGTGCCCCTGAATAGCCGCTATTAAAAACACTTGAAGCTCACCGTCCGATCCAACGACTTCCCCAAATCGATCGAGGAACGAGAAAAGAGCACGCGAACGGAGCTGCAAGAATCGTTAACGATCCTCGGCGTTTATAGCCTTAACCCTGGCTCGTTTAACTCGCTGAATAATTCGTGGTAATTCAATATTCCAATGGTGGAGCCTCGATTAAGTCGCAGCCATCTGGTGGCTGGCGCGAACCTTGCGGCGGAATGCGTTCACGATTAGATAAAAGTGTCAAACGGAGAGTGACGAACTGACTCGAACTGGCACAGGCCGTTAAAAAAAAGAAGAAAAAGAGGAAGAAAACCGATCGAATGGAAAATGTAATCTCGCCTGCGCGGACGGTGCGCGCGCGCGTAAACGCGACAATTCCGCGACATTATTATCTCTCGTTGATCGTCACACGGTGCTCCCGTCATTGAGGAAGCACGATTATGCAATTTCGTTACGTACGCACCTCGCAGACCAGAGGCACATGCACACGCATCTGACTACACCGCCAGGAATGTTGCCGTTGAATCAACGAAACCACACCGCAGAATCACCGTCCACATCCTTTCTTCTCTGCGGACAGGGAAACGAAATAGAAATGAACCTTAGACAGTTGAAGAGAGCACAGAGAATTGAACTGCAGGAAGTTCTCACGCTTCGTTTACTAACACCTCGATGGCCACACCTATTGATAGCAAATTTAAGCTTACAAATTTCCCGAGTATTAATGTTTAAATGCCTTCAAAGGATAATATTATAATTTTATCGGTACAATTTTATCGGTGATAGGTATAATAAATATATTAAAATTCTTTTGCTAGTTTCAGATACTAAAATTTGTAGGTATCTTTTCAAGTGACAAGTATGTCAGAGAAAGTGTCTTCATTTGCCTCGGTGTCCATTTAAATGGATACCTAATTGCTGACCCCAGTGCGTGTCACGAAATCTTTCACGTTCGACCGTGAACCAGAGACGTCTGTGAAATGAACACTAGTATCAATCTTAATGCGCTCGCATTTTATTGGAGGAATCGAATTTGCTCGTTAGGGTTGTGGGGCTACGCTTGAAGAGGGCCTAAAATCCCGGCTAGAGCAGACCGTTGAAATATCGGTCATGCGGCTCGACCCGAGGGCATGACACAGAGGCTATCTGAAGCAATTTATTTGGACGAAACGAGAGCTGCCGTCGACACACACACCGCTCGTTAAAATCCAGTTGACGAACGGCCGCGCTGCTCTGTACCTTTGTGTCTGTATCATTTGGATCAATAGAGAGCGATCCTCCGCGCTAGCGATCCGTCGCGGCCCTACGTCCGGCTCCATTCCGTCCCAACCCTTTTTCGTGGCCCACTAGACACTTCCGTGTGAATTTCTGCCGGTCGAGGAAACCTTGAAGTGGGAATCGTGGGGCTGGGGTCTGAGGGGACTATTTGCTTCCACCCTCGTGGGACAATCTAACCAGGTGGCTTGGATAACCTGAGAACGTCGGATATGTTAAAAGTTCGCAGGTTCATATCTTGAAAAAGGATCTTACAAAACTGCGGAGCAATTCTTTGAGGACTACTTCTCTCGATTTTGCTGTGGAAATTTGAGAAAGTTTTGAAGATACTGGGGCAACCTCCGTGAAACTGCTACAAAGCTATTTGTTATCAAGCACCAGGGGCGCATTGGTGATTTAATCTCGAGGGGAATCGAGTGGAACGGATAGAAATATTTTTAATGCAAATTCGATAAAATTCATTAGGTGATTATAAAAATTTATTTAAAGAATATAAACCTTTTTTGTTCCCTTTTGACAAAGCTCTGGGATTACTTGAGTCGTGGTTATGTTAATCTCCTTGTTCCTTCTTCTTTCGTGGGTGCACGTTTGTCAGTTAACTTGTGTGTGGCGTGTAATATCGGAAGGTGTTGGCAGTGCCGTTAATTTCATCGTGACACAGTAAAAGTTTCTGTTCTGGGAAAAATATACGAGTCTCGAATTGGTCAGCGCGTTGCTCCCTTGAATGGCGAGAACCACTGGCCACCAGCCAATCTGTTTCACTTATTTTCCGCGACACGTTGGAGATTGGAATCACCGTTCCGAGTCGACGAGAGGTCGAGACAATTTACTGCACTGCGGCTGGCAAAATCTTCTGCATCTAGAGTGACAATTATCGCATCGCGCGCACACGTGCAAGGAGGCTAGCGATCGATACGCGGAGGGACATCGCGGAAAGCGTTGAATCTCGCGGAATTCAAGATGGAGGCGGGAGTTTTCGGCTGCGCCACTTTTCCGATAATCGAAAACATCATTAAATATAAAAGAAGCTAAAGTTACTAGAAATTTAACGCAACTTAAACTCTTCTGTAATTGAATAAGGTGATGCAAGTTATTCGTCGATTTTTTAAGTTATATCGAGAATTTCACTTCCACCGTGACACTCGATCTGTGAATAGTGAAAATTCTTGGGTAGTGTGATTTGATTTTCAAGTCAAACTAAGTAAATGAAAATTTGTTTCAAAGCTGTGAAACATTCTCTATCCCTGGTTTCTACCGATAGTTGTAAACAAGCATGAGTAATCTAGTGGCGATCGATGAATCGAGCTCGTATATCTCGCTTCACGAGACGAGGGGTGCGACCCTCGCGAATTCGTGGCTTGTCGCCGACTTTCTAAGGTTTGAGGCCACCGACTGTCCCCCTGTGAATAATACCGGGGCTTTTAGCAGTCCCCCGCTTTGATACGTCGTTTGTATGCATCGAGGTATCCGTGAAAACAGGATTGCGCCCTTTACTGGGACTGTGGGCATACGCGATTTACCGAGCGAGCCCGTATTCCGCTCCGGAACGGTAACAGGAAACGGTGTCGTCTATTTTCATGACAGCCACTCCGACGATATTGGAGATATACGGCCCGCTGTTTTACACAGAATGACTCACAGGTCTTTTCGTACCAATTCAGGAGAATAATTCTGAAACCTACTACCCCAATTATGGCCATTTTCCCGCGTCGTCATTCTATTAATTCCTTCACCTCTAATTCGAACACTGTGCCACTTGAAATTCCTAAATCTACGCTAATTCCAAGTACAATTGCCACGTGTGCCACGAATATTCAAGTTAAAATACCAAAAAACGTTTCTGGGAAAGCCCATTCTGAATGACCATAAATACCCACCAGAAACATTTAACTGAGAGTGACTTTAACTTCATCATCCCTCCTCCCAACTCCTCAGCTACGATTTCCTTCGATACCGATAGACAGGGTATTATCTTCGCGAGGTGGATCGGTAAAAAACGTACCGTAAATACAGCATCGAAGATGGTGAAAAAAATCAGAGGAATTAGCGAGAGAAACTCGTGGATGCACGCGATCAGGTGCGATCCATGGGGGCATTGTTCAAGGCCACTGCCGATCACGGGATACCTTGGAGCGATTTCAGTGATACGCCTCCATTGAAACGGCACCGGAAGCGGTCGTTATCCAAACGCGAGCGAGCCGAGCGCGACTGGCGAGGTCGCTCTTGAAAATTAGGCTCCTGCCTGCACCGCGGTCTCACGTGTTCGATTTACGCTGCCCACGTGTTTCGAGAAGGTCGACTGAACGCGTTTCTCCGTTCTTGCACGCCGATTGTGACATGTTACGAGGGAATTGTGCACGCGGCACGCGAACATGGAGATCCGCTCGCATCTCGGGTTGCGTCTTTGCGGTGCGCGAGGGATACCAATTACAACAGGAGATTCTCTGCGAAAACTTGTATATAAACAAAATCTGAGCGTGGCTGAGTGAGTTGAATCCTTCTACTCGCGACGAGCGTATTAGCTGAGGTTGAAGCTCGTGGGTTAGGTTGTAACAGCGGCTCGAGTATGGTGAATATTGTAACGAGCCATGGAGAATCTTCTGGAAGAGATTTGAAATATAAAAATATCGAGAAACCACCAAGCATCGTCGAGCCCCTCGAACGTACACTATTTGTTTTTGAATTTTTTTATTTCGACTCATTGTATCATGTTGATTGGTATTTTTGTTTATATTTTTTATTTGCAATCATCTGTCATCTCATGTTTTTTTTATCATACATTTTTTACAGCATGGCCGCTCAGATTCGTACAGGGTCGCCACGTTACCCAATATTCGCGACGACAACAAAACGGCCGATGGGATGTTCAAGGTATTCAGGCAGCAGGACTTCCGGTCCAGCCAAGTGACACTATTTTACTCTCGTAACAGTTTCGTGGCTTTGCTTCGTCGATGACAGGGATCTGTCCTCGTTTCTGCGAACTCATCTTCGCCATCTTTGATGGCTCTTTGGGACCTCGACTAACCATTTCTCTCATTTCATGTTAATCATTCTTCCAGAGGCTCTCCGTAAACGTTTCTTCGACTATTTACTTTCTCGTAGCAACTCTCTTCTATGCTCTATACTCTTTCTCTGGGAACATCTTTCGCTCGGATCCACTACTACACTAACACGCACAGTATTTGTTTCACGCTAACACCGATCAAGTATTTTGGGAACTTTGCTCTCCGTCTATCGCTTGTTCCCTCGATTTTTACACGTTAATTGAGGATAATATAATTCATACTGGGAATGAGGATTACATTGCACAGATTTACACGAGTTACGAGCGAGTTATATTCTAATTAACGATGACCGTTGGGTAATCCATAAACACTGTAATCAGGCGTGGGAGCTAAGCAATAGGGTTCTGACATTCAATCATTTCCATCGCTATATTCGTCCTGTGCAAATGATTCTCATGTGGTGTTGGGATAGAAAGTAATTTAAAAACATCGAGGTGGTGGTACCCGGAAATTTTCTCTGCTATTCCCACCATTCCTCCTTTTCAATATATCCGTATTATTAATGGTACCTTGGAAGACATTTCTAAAATCGTTATCAGGAGAAATTCCTTCGCCAGTAGGAGAAATATCCTCGAATGGGGAATTTACTGCATGGATGCTGACATAATATTAATTCCCCTGGTACCAGGGCTACTTGCAACATAAGTTGCAATATCTTCCCCCTACTAAAACTTAACAGAACTACTTGCAAACTACTAAACCCTGCCCTTGCACCGTCCGGATGTAACTAACTATCTCTCATTTCTGTTACACAGTCGCGGCGGAAGAACCCAAAGCGGAGGGCGGACAATTTAGACGACTTGAAGCAGGAGTTGGACATTGACTTTCACAAAATCTCGGCCGAGGAACTGTACCAGAGATTTCAGACGCACCCCGAAAACGTAAGTGAAGAGCAGAATGGATTACGCCTTCCCAGACACTCCGATACGAAATGCATCGGACGTTGAAGCATAAAAGCGTTCCAACAGTGCTCGAGAACAGAATAATTATTCTAACTCGAAGGCTGAGGCGGTTGGAGTCTGTGTATCGCGCACGTCGATCGATCCGGTTATTTAAAGCTCGAGTATCATCGTTAGCGCGAGATTCATGACATCCCTTATTCACTAAGGGCGATAATTGTGGAATGGACACCAGTCGTTAATCCCCCTAACACCCTATCCACGTTCCAGGGGTCGAGGGATAAAAGAATCCACTGCGCGACACGGAAAAGTGACACTATTCGCGATTATTCGATTACCTCCCGTTCCTCTAACTTTCTATGTATGATAATCACGGTGAATTATAGGGCCACTACTCTAAAGCTTCGGTGGTTTTTGAAATTTTGAATTTTTTATATTTAATCAGTTGCAAATGGCAATTACCAATTGATGGACCATTGTGTTGCAGGGCCTCAGCCATGCGAAAGCAAAAGAGAATTTCGAGAGGGACGGGCCAAACGCATTGACGCCGCCTAAACAGACGCCAGAATGGGTGAAGTTCTGCAAGAATCTGTTCGGCGGTTTCGCCCTGTTGCTGTGGATCGGCGCGATCCTCTGCTTCATCGCGTACTCGATCCAGGCGTCGACCAGCGAGGATCCAAACGACGACAATCTTTACCTGGGCGTCGTGTTGGCGGCGGTGGTGATAGTGACGGGCATATTCTCGTACTACCAGGAGAGCAAGTCGAGCAAGATCATGGAGTCGTTCAAGAACATGGTGCCGCAGTTCGCGACCGTGATCAGGGAGGGAGAGAAGCAGATGCTGACCGCGGAGCAGCTCGTACTGGGCGACGTGGTCGAGGTAAAGTTTGGCGACCGTATACCGGCGGACATCAGGATCATCGAGTCCAGGGGCTTCAAAGTGGACAACAGCTCGCTGACAGGAGAATCCGAGCCCCAGTCGAGGTCTTCAGAGTTCACGAACGAGAACCCGCTAGAAACGAAAAATCTCGCGTTCTTCTCGACGAACGCCGTTGAAGGGACCGCGAAGGGTGTGGTGATCTGTTGCGGCGATCAAACAGTAATGGGAAGGATCGCTGGTCTAGCGTCCGGCCTTGACACCGGCGAGACACCAATCGCTAAGGAGATCCACCATTTCATCCATCTGATCACAGGCGTGGCCGTGTTCCTCGGCGTCACGTTCTTCCTTATCGCCTTCATCCTCGGCTACCATTGGTTGGACGCAGTCATCTTCCTCATCGGTATCATCGTGGCGAACGTGCCGGAGGGTCTGCTGGCGACCGTCACCGTGTGCCTCACGCTCACCGCCAAACGTATGGCATCCAAGAATTGCCTGGTGAAGAATCTTGAGGCCGTTGAAACGCTGGGCTCCACGTCCACTATCTGCTCGGACAAGACCGGCACCCTCACGCAGAATCGTATGACCGTCGCTCACATGTGGTTCGACAACCAGATCATCGAGGCGGACACCACTGAGGATCAGTCTGGATTACAGTACGACCGCACCAGCCCCGGCTTCAAGGCACTGGCGAAGATCGCTACTCTCTGCAACCGTGCCGAGTTCAAGGCAGGCCAGGATCGCTTGCCGATCTTGAGGAGAGAGGTGAACGGCGACGCGTCAGAGGCTGCCCTCTTGAAGTGCATGGAACTGGCTCTTGGCGACGTGATGGGCATTAGGAAGCGCAACAAGAAAGTCTGCGAGATCCCGTTCAACTCCACCAATAAGTATCAGGTATCGATCCACGAGTCGGACAACCCCGACGACCCGAGGCACCTGCTGGTGATGAAGGGAGCACCCGAGAGGATCCTGGACCGTTGCTCCACTATCTTTATCGGCGGCAAAGAGAAGGTGCTCGACGAGGAGATGAAAGAGGCGTTCAACAACGCCTACCTGGAGCTGGGAGGGCTCGGTGAACGTGTGCTCGGATTCTGCGACTACATACTGCCGTCCGACAAGTTCCCGATCGGCTTCAAGTTCAACTGCGACGACCCCAACTTCCCCGTGGACGGGCTCCGTTTTGTCGGCCTTATGTCCATGATCGACCCGCCCAGGGCTGCGGTGCCCGACGCGGTCGCCAAGTGCCGTTCCGCCGGCATCAAGGTCATCATGGTAACCGGCGACCATCCGATCACTGCCAAAGCCATTGCCAAATCCGTTGGCATCATCTCTGAAGGTCAGACATCACTTTATTGCAACCACATCGCTTGGTTTTTCTGCGGGGTAGAAAGTTCTTCAGATGAATTTAGTACGCGGGGGTTTAATCTACTTCTACAAAGTTCGAGTTTGTTAATTTCATCATTCGAACTAGTAGCCAGCAGACCCAATTAACAGCCCCCACTTGTCTCTACTTTCATCAGAAATGTCGATTTTCTTTGTCGCTGAAGCGTGAAACGATTCAAGCTTCCAAATTGCAAATGAAAGAGTAACTTTGATGAAGCTTCGTCCCCAAGTTCCGCCTCGTTAATGAAATATTCACAGCTGTCTAACGGAAGCTGGGAGGTCTCATGAAAAATTCAAAGTCCTCGGGTTTTACGAAGAACTCGTTGGAGAGTGTAGAGTCCTCGGGAGCTTGCTCCACTGGTAGCTTGGCGTAATGAGAACGACGATGTTTGAGCAGGTAACGAAACCATCGAGGACATTGCCCAACGGCTGAACATCCCCGTGTCGGAAGTGAATCCTCGCGAGGCCAAGGCCGCGGTCATCCACGGAACCGAACTCAGGGAGCTGGACTCCGACCAACTGGACGAGATCCTCAGGTACCACACCGAAATTGTGTTCGCCCGTACCTCGCCCCAGCAGAAGCTCATCATCGTCGAAGGCTGCCAGCGAATGGGCGCTATCGTCGCTGTAACTGGTACGCCATTTAATTCACTCCAACCACTTAATCCACTACGAATCACTCTGGGTCGTAACTGTGTTAACGAAACTATCCATAAACAGTAGCCGACAGTCAATATTCTATAATGAAAATCGTATTCCTTGATAAGATTCCTTCTCCTCTGACATAGTGTTCACATTTTATTAACTATCCATTGAACTTAAAGGCTGCAGAGCAGATAGCTAAATTGCAAGCCTATGGTCCAAAGAAGGGAACCGATGTCTCTTGCCAAGAAGTAGACTTGTGATTGTTGAAACGAACGTTCCAGGTGACGGTGTGAACGATTCGCCCGCGTTGAAGAAGGCCGACATCGGCGTAGCCATGGGTATCGCTGGCTCTGACGTGTCGAAGCAGGCAGCCGACATGATTCTGCTCGACGACAACTTCGCCTCGATCGTGACTGGCGTGGAGGAGGGCCGATTGATCTTCGACAACCTGAAGAAATCCATCGCGTACACCCTCACCTCGAACATCCCCGAAATCTCACCCTTCCTGGCGTTTATCCTTTGCGACATCCCACTGCCCCTTGGCACCGTTACTATTCTCTGCATCGACTTGGGAACGGACATGGTGAGTGGCGCTCTTACGACTACCGCCCGGCCGTTCCCGCTCGGGAACGGTCCGGCGCAATATAAAAACTGTTCTTCCAAGCCCGACGACTCTTCGGCGAGATGCCGGTGTCGTTGATCGATCTCAGCCTCTCGAAGAGTGGTCGGGCGTACCTCTTGAGTGATTAAGCATTTTCAGCGATACGAATCTTGTACCACGACCCTGATGGCATGGTCGAACGATACCCGTCACTATGTCGGCGATATTTTAAGTTTCATACGACTGATTGTCAGATACCAGCGATATCGTTGGCGTACGAGATGGCCGAGTCCGACATTATGAAGAGAAGGCCTCGCGATCCTTATCGAGACAACCTCGTCAACGAAAGGTTCATTACCACCCACACTAGACGCGATATCGCTTCTATTGTACCTGAACATTCTGTAACCGATGTATATAGACCAGGTAGAGCTCCAGTAACCGCAGTACGCCAGCCGAGCACATAGGAGCTACCCTCTGATAGTCGCTAGTGTTGATCAGCTGTACAATATCGTAACTTTGTCTCCCCTTTAGGTGACCAATTTGTGGAAGACCAGTTGCAGAGGCATTATTATGTAATAACTCTACTCTAGCTCCTTTCCGCTCGAGAATCTTGATTTCCACGAGGATCTAGAATCTAGCCCGGTCGTGCTTCAAGTCTAACGCAAGAATTTTTCTAAATACATCCCCAAGGGAGCAAGATTCTCGAGCAGAGATTGTAACTTAGCTTTTTTCAGCGACGAAAGCCAATGAAGCTCGCGGCAACATCGAGGAAGAAGTGTCTGCGGTGATCGTCCGCCGCGTGGCGATCCAGACACCCAAAAGAACCCCTAAAGATCCCGCGGTGTATCCCATGGTTCTCGAGGCTCCTCCGTCTCTGTCCCGCCACGATCGCTCCCAATCGATTTAGTTTTTCTTCTCGGTTGATTTTTTGCTTGCCCTCTCTGCGTCTCATCATATGACACACACGCAAGAATGCTGATTGCCGCGTTTCTCCGTAAGACCGTACCTCGCGCGGCTTGACTCGCGGCGGCCGCGTCGCGTCCACCGTCCGTCGGTCAGCATCCTTGTCTCAGGGTCACCGAGCAATATTCACGAGAATTTACCATTGTTTGGCACTGTTACTGAGCCTGTTGATAATGTGACGTCAGGTGCCAGCCATCTCACTTGCCTACGAGGAGGCAGAGAGCGATATTATGAAGCGACATCCACGAAACCCGTTCACTGACAAGCTAGTTAACGAAAGGTAACACATCAACAAACATAAACCGAAGCCTTGAACAAAGACTACTTAACACCAGACTCTATACCTAACTCTTCTTCTTTTTTTTTATGGTCAGAAAGAGTAATCGGTGACGCGGCGCCAGTTTGCTTCCTGAAGCTGTCTCCTCGATTGCGCCCCAACGCTGCGGCCTGAGGAATTCGGGCGGGCGTTGGGGATTCGTCGTTTAGTCAACTAGAAACTTGTGATGGCGTGGAAACTGGGATACACGTCCAGAGTGATCGATAGATAAGATGATAGGGTAGCGCCGATAAACGACGACATAGCTTCAGGAATCGGGGTCGCGCGGTCGCCATCGCTCTCTCCTTTACCTGTCTCTATTGGTCGTTACACTTCTTACTTACTCCTATGGTTATTGTAGTAGCTAGCTCGTTCTGTCTCGTATGACTATGATACTCGTTTCGAAACAGCGAAAAGACACGAGAGAATATCATGACACTGCCTCTTCTCTCGGTGAACCGTGAACACAGAGCGTCAACGGTTCCGTGTGCAAATTAATCCCTAGCCTAACTCGTCCGTCCGGTGTTCTTTCGTTTTCGTGGCTTCACTTATCGTTTATCCCACCGGTTATGCCTCAATGTGTCGCGTCCAGCTTACACGTGTCTCCTAGTAATCGTACATAATGGAACGGGAACGACCAACAGTTACTTTCCGAGAGAATGCTACTACTTACTATTTTAAGACGCGTTCGCGCCGAAGCTTCCGTCAGCGTGAACGCGCGGCTCCGCCGAAAGGTCCCTCGCGGTCTCTTTCTTTCGTTCTCTTGCTTGGCGACGGTTTGCCGAACGCTATAGGCTGGGCTTAATTTGCCTTGGTCGGAGGACTCAGACACACACTAGGATGATACAGTATCAAACCGAGGAAAAGGTAACAGAATGGTGCACGCGGTTGTAACACACTTCAGGGCATTTGGTGATTGGGTACACTAGAGCTTTCTTATCAGACTTTTAATATTCTCTATTTCTGTATATACCTCTCTATGCTCTCGGGAGCCCGGATCGACACTCGCATCTAAGCTGGATCGTCTCGATCAGTGTCGTTTGCTCGTCCACGACGCCAGGTGGGCTTGGAGGGACGATCTTATCTAAGTCACACACGCGGAGTTGATTCTTCCAATTAATAACCGATGATAGTTAATCGGAAGCAAGAGAAAAGCTTCTCACGTGTCAGAACTCTATTCTAAAAATCACCGTGCACACGCTTGCTTCCTGAAGAAAAATCACAATGTACCATTAATTCATGTATCGTTGACTCGTGTTACAGAGACGATAATATCGATGCATATTATCATTATTCCACTGGCGAATCATAGGACGAGCAATCGCAGACTTTCTCTCTCTTTCTCTCTCTCTCTCTCTTTCTCTCTCTCTCTCCCTCTCTCTCTCTCTCTCTGTCGAAGGGTTTTCACTTCCTCTACAAACAAAAAAGGAACAATTGCCAGTGAAAATAATCGCTTCCGTGACGATGATCCTCGCTTGTAATTAGTGTTGTTTCGTTAAACGCCAAAGGTAAGCCTCTTTCTCTCAAGTCTATCTCTCTTACTCTTTGCCTCTCTGTTTCTCTCTTATCTATCTATCTATCAATCTATCACCTACCTTTCTAACTATTTCTCTCCTTGAGCTCAGCTTTTCGAAACATCATTCCCCGGTTCGCAAAGTTTCACGCGTGCCGTCCAACCAACTTCCGCTACCGGACGTTCCCGTTTTCTAAACGCTGCTAGCGTCTTCTCGCATCCACATATTTCTAATCTTCCTATGTGGCACCGTTCAAACCCACTTCGAAATTGAATTTTCTTTGGAAAATTCGCGCGATTGGAGTCGTCGTCTGAAATTGAGTTCGACCCATCGTTACGAGTTTCCTCTCTTTCTCACTCACTTTCATCCCCCGTCATCTCTGTTTCTGTCTTTCGCTCTGTCTATTCCCCTCTGTCTATCTGTTCCCGCTGTTCCCGGCTGCCTTTCACGCCACAGGCCTAGTCTCGTCGTTGCCTCGCCGAAGAAATCCGCGTCTTCTGCCGCCGTTCCTAATCCTGTGACGCGTCTTGGTTCAGTTCTCGATCCTCGGCAGGGTGGTGGCATTGTCCTCTTGGCTCCACGCGAGAATTCGCTGATCGTGATAGAGTTGATCGATACACGGGGCTCATGGGGACCGGTGGAATTGTTGGTAGCTAGGTCTCCTGGGGATTCTCCGAGGTGGGAGTCTCTTTCTCGTTGCTATTTCACTGGTTAAAGAAATCGCAGACTAGAGCGAGACACGTGAGTTTCACACGGTAGAAACAACATCATCGCGTAGAGATTGCGAAAGAGGACCGATGGAATCGCTCGATTCGATGGGGAACACTTTCATGAATATTGGCACTCTTTAAAAGAACTTTGCGTTTTCGGTCCAAGGCGTCTCACGAGATCTCCGGCCCGCGCTGTCGCCACTCCTAAGTCGAGCGATTCCTGGTATCTTTCATCGAGTTACACGAGATTAGTATAGATACGGCGAGCTTCGTCGAGCACGCTGCTGATTAATCAGCTGACATTGAACGCGTTCAGCTGCTTGAGAACTTCAATTGCTTTTCCAATGAACGTCACTGTCATCGTTTTTAAATGAAAGTTAGTATCAAAAGACCTAAGGTGGTGCGATGGAAGTGGTGATAGATTTATCACCTGATTTCAGTCCAAATTGTAAATGGCTTCGTCGACGGTGCTCGCCTCTTAAAAGTCGATTCTGTCGAGTCTGGATGTTACTTGTATAGTATACTGTGTACATAGATCTGACAGTCGTGTGTTATACTCTCTTGGTAATCATCGTTACATCATTATCATTACTATTATCTACCCATCCTACTTCACCAGTACCATAACTATCGCGTGAATCCCACTTTTTTCTCACACCATAGTCTCGGTCCTCTATCAAACACCACGAAAACCGAGACACTACAATCCTTGCATCCCACGTTCAACATGCTCCGCCACTTTTTTGATACCGTCTTTTCATTTTTTTTCTCAACTATTGTTCTACGATTTTTACGCCGTGCTCACGACCACAAGCCAGCAGCATCTATAACAATCGAAGCAACGATTTTTTACTACTGTTACTATTCCTCTTCTATTTCTTTTATTTCCACTGTCACAGCCGCCGCTGCTACCTCTATTTTTACTACCACCACTATTACTACTATTGTTACTGTATTTTTACCTACTGTTTTACCTACTCTTTTTGTTCCGTCGCCACAATATGCCCACGCATTACGGCAACCGAGCGAAGCGCAAAGCGAGGGGAAAAATTCTAACCGGGCTTAGATAGAAGCGAATAGAAGCGAGACGAGATATGGCACCTTTGTACAAACTTTTTTTCTTTAGGCGTTCATGGTACTTCTTTGCAGTTATTTATTCTTTACAGTCCTCTCACATTTTATTCTGTAATGCGCTGCCTACCGCCGCTGCCTTCTACCACTCTGCGACTGGCAACTTTCTAACGGGTGCTGAGCGACTGAGAGCCATTTTTATACCACTTTTTTTTCTTCCCCTCAAAGAGACACGTGCGATCGAAAGTTGCTAATGCGGGAGCTCGATGGGCCCGTGTGCATTTGATAACCCGGGAGGAACGGGGTTGCTCGCACCCTCCGTAGCAGCTGCTGACACGTCGTCGCAAACGCGCGGCACCAATACCTTCACTTTCGAATGTTAAATCAAAACCTCGACGTCTCCCGGCGCAACGGAGGGTGCACGCTTAAAGATACTAACAGAAATGAAGCTTGGATCGTATTGAAAGTGCACGAAAGAGGGGGGATCCCACGCGGATGCTCAATGATGCTCGACGTGAACTATAACAACCTTTTAACAGCGAGCTTCATCGAGTATCGCTAAGGGAGGACACCAATCAAAGCAGAATCATCTGGCGATGGTTGGGAACCGTTGACAAGAGGACTGCCCCTGGGAGAAATATAAATAATCCTACTTCCCGTGGCCAGTCCTCTTGACCGGTCGCTTGGAAACTCGCGCAGACGATCTTCCCTTCGTCTCGCGGTCGCCAGTTCTTCCAACACTGGACAGAGTATCGCTTTTCCTCACTTTTCGAGCCTCTACATAGAGAAAACACGCACAAGCGTATGTAGATAGAAAAATGCGTCCAGTGCAAGGACTGGCGCGGCCGTTTCCCAGCAGAGAGCACGCTGCACGACAGATTTCTCGTATTCTCACTGCGACAGTTGCTGTCCCAGCGAAGCGGGGAAAGAAGGGAAGGTAGAAACGGGGAAAGAGAACGTAGTTTGCCGTGTTCTACTAAATTCTTGGACCAGAGAGATTAAACGACATCTTTCTCTTGGCCCCGTGATCGCTAACAGTCGTTTATATTCGCGGGCGACCCTCGAAACCCACCCTCTTCATTGTTTTGCTGTCTCTTTCCACCCGAGTGTCGCGATACTGTACGATCATAATCTTGTACATACATGGTATCTGTGAAACATGCATACATTTGTGGTAACGTGTGTGTGCGTGTATATATATTGCATACATATATATATATATATATATTATACATATGTCTATCTGTCTATCTATACATATGTACTTGTACGGTGTACGGGGTGCTTGGCACACATTCTAATCAATGGTGGATGGCAGGTGCCGGCCATCTCGCTAGCTTACGAGGCACCGGAGTCGGACATTATGAAACGTCAGCCCCGCGATCCTTACAGAGACAATCTTGTCAACCGAAGGTGGGTCTCCCAACTACCCACCAGAGAAACTAGTTCCTCAGCTGCAAACACTAACACACAACCCTACACACTGACAGGACACGGTTACATTGGGACGGCCAAACCTCCCCTGCCGACCCTTCTGGTCATCTAATTATATCCCGGTAGTTCTCTGACAACCGCTCGGTATCCCTTTCGGGCCACCAAATTTCGAAACTGCGACAGACTCTGTTTTAATCTAATTTATCAGCCGGTGTGTATCCGTTTCTTTGACTGAAAATTTGAAATCTTTAAAAGTACTCTAAGTTCGTGCTGTAAGTTTATTAAAAAATTGGGGGCTGTTGATTGGATTCGATGGCTAGTTCCGTACGGTTTAACCGGGCGTGAAGATATTTGTGTTTTGTCGCGTGGAAACAGTGGGATACGGGACGAATAGATTAGCCGAAAGTGTAGCGACGTGGTTGATGACTGATTCGAGAGAGCAGCACGCGTTTGGCCTCTCCAACGACGCCCGACAGTCGAGCATACGTATGCCGTGCCACGCATACGTACGCGGCTCATGATTGTTCACACGCCCACACAACAGAGTGTCTACTGATGGTCGGAGTCGTTATTGTTTCTGAAATACAGATCTCTCGTTGTTCGTTGGTTACCCGCTTGACATATTTGTTTTTCTGCACGCGACAATGGAAACTGCCTTTTCTCTACCGTATTACTGTAAGCACTCTCGCCTGTATTTGGTTCGAAACGCGGGCGAACGTCGAGGGGCGAGGGAGCCGTCTCCCGCGAGCGGCACGGGGAGCGCAAAGAGTGAACCAAGAAATCGCTTCATTTGGACCCGCGATTTTGGAACGGATTTTTGTGCCAAATGATAGCTCGTGATGAGATATCAATCAGACGAAATTTTCAAGTTGAGGTGACAATTAGTTTCTGAGATTTGGGAAGTCGAAGAAGTGAAAATTCGTTAACGCGTCAGTTCATTGAATTGACCATTGTGATTTAATAGTTTCATATGAAGTATTGAACAGAAAAGAGATCTTGTCAAGAATAATACCTAAATAACATTTTTTTCTAACTTACATGAGCAAAAATACAAAAATTCTATAATATCTGCGTAGAAATTATTTATCTACATAGGTAAATATTACAAATAAATAACACATTCCGAATATCAATTTAACTGTAATAATTACTTATTATTGTTGTAGTACTATTCATTGAATATTATTCAGTATATGCTACAACGATTGAGAACTTTTTCAATATTGATGAACAAAATATCTGTTCCCATTATAGAAAAATTGTTATTTTTATATTTTATAAGTTCCATTCCAACTAGAACTTTAATTTTCAAGAACTTTCACTTTATCAGTCTCGTGGGAACTTATAATGTGAGAACATTTTTAAAAAAGTTCCACGGTCCATGTTTCAAATAGAACCTAAAAGTTCCAGAACTCTTTCGAACCCTGATTTTCATTTCTTTGACCTCCCATATCTCAAAAACTAATTGTCACCTCATCTTAAAAATTTCGTGTGATTTATGTCTCATCCTAAGATATCGTTTGTGACATTAAATTCAGTACCAAAATCGTGGGACCAAAGAGAGGGGAAAAAGGGCCTCATTTGGGTCCCTCTGTCTCGGAACTCCGTGACGCGGCGCGTAAAGTCTCTCAGGGTGGCACCGTCGCGGCCGAAACACCCCACCGACTAAAAGACTCCCGGTGAGTCTCGGTTGACACTCTCCCAAGCAGACCAGACAGATACACGTCTCCAGCAAAACAACGAACTACTTACTTAGTCGATTAGCAATAGCGCACAAGCAAGTACCTCATAGGAGAGTTACAACGTTGGGAATGCAGAATGCTTTAGCAACACACGTACAAACACACGGACACACATACATGTACACAAGATTAGATAGAATCTCGAGCGTCGACTAACATGCGCGCCTGCGACTCGATCAGCTTGTAACATTATTTTTACGTGTGCGTGTGTATGTCCATTTTTTTTTACGTTCCATTTAGCCGTTCGCACTACGTATGCGTGCGAATATACATTATAGAGACCATAGAAAGTTCGCGTGGTATTAACCATTTAGAAGGAAAGTGAGACACGCGTCGCCGGGAACGACAATTTAGCGAAGCAGTGAACATTAGCCAAGCCCGCTTGTAACTCGAGGAAACATGCACGGCCTGAGCAGCGTTCAGCGATGAGTTAACGATTACGTTAGCCCCGATTGCGGGGAGATACTGAGCTGCCAGTACGGGACATACATATCGGTCACTAACCGCTTGATCGTACCGCGATCGTTTGCCGATCGGCCCGGCCCGATCGGCGCGCACTACTTGCCTTCCAATCGCTCTTCTTCCCGTCCTGGGACCGTCTCGCTTTAACGAGCTTACGCGCGCCTTCCACTCACGCCGATCCGTCGGATCGGTTTCATTCGATTCTAACGCCTGACGAGCTTGGTCGACCGATGCCTGACACGCCGGCAATCGCATGCGAATGGTGATGGAGCACGTATCGCGGAGTCGATCCTGGGAGACATTGAGGCGATCAATTTTCTATATACCACGCAATTGTATGGAAATAAGAACTTCAAGATCCTCCAGCGAAGATTGCTTAACGTACAACTCCCAGGTCCAGCTCCCCGACAATTAGCATGCGCAAGGATTGAAAAGAAAGCAGGCTGCATGTCTGTGCCAGCTGTGGACCTCGCCAGATCTCACGGTTCGACGGGACTACGCGGGCGATCGGTATCGGTACCCGCGGCCCGAGCTCCGCTTCCGGAGACTCTAGTGCACCGTGAGGCTTGGCGAACAACAGCCCTCTCCCCTACCCACTTTGCATCCATGATTGTGTCTCGTGCTTTTGTGTGGCATGCCTCGACGTGAAGAACCGACCGTTACCGCCTGTGTGCCGATCCCTTGGTAAGTAATCTGCATTTGATCCTAACCGATTAACCAGCTTCCGTATTCACACCAACTACCCACTTAGGCTGTTAGCGAGCTTAGTGGCATACACGAGAGAGCTTCCTCTCCGACTTTCAAGGGACTCCGAAGACATTCTCGATCGATTACGAGGGTGGTTACACTCCTCCGTCGCGTCTGCTGATCGAGAAGCCTCTGAAGAAGTCCCTTTGCATGCCCACGGTTGGAGGTGTCTCTTTGGATGGAGTTCCTTGAAAGTCAGAGCGTAACCGCGATAATAAGGAGGATCGAGTGACGGTGATATAACGCGATGCTCTGTGTTCCAGGCTTATTTCGATGGCGTACGGTCAGATCGGTATGATCCAGGCGGCTGCCGGCTTCTTCGTCTACTTCGTGATCATGGCTGAGAATGGATTCCTGCCCCTGCATCTTTTCGGTATCCGAAAAATGTGGGACTCGAAGGCTATCAATGATCTCCGCGACAGCTACGGCCAGGAATGGGTAAGTTGGTAGCGAGCGAGGGATGTTTGCGATGGTGAAGCTAGTGGTGGAGGGGCTTGATAGTTGAGGGTGTAGATGAAACGACGAGAGTGGGAGGATAGAATGAACTAGGTTTTGTAATCGATGTTGTTTCTGTTCCTGCAGACATACAGGGATCGCAAGACACTGGAGTTCACCTGTCACACGGCCTTCTTCGTCTCGATCGTGATCGTGCAGTGGGCCGACTTGATCGTCTGTAAGACGCGACGCAACTCTATCATCCACCAGGGAATGAGAAACTGGGCCCTGAACTTTGGTCTGGTGTTCGAGACTGCCCTCGCCGCGTTCCTAAGCTACACACCTGGCATGGACAAGGGTCTCCGCATGTTCCCTCTCAAGTGAGTGTCGAGCCTTCTCTTCTCTGCTTGTCGGGCATTCCGGGAAAGTACTTTTGATTTTCTCAGAATTGTCTATAGCTATATAAGTCTCTGAAGGTTTCCCAAGAGACTTCTAAGTTACTATACATCTTCTGTAGGTCTCTAAAATCTTAACGAACAGTTCACTTTGATCCGAGAGTAACTTGAAAGCAAGCTTTGGCTCATAAATGATTCGAGCGGAACGAGCTTCGCGTCGAGCTCGTCCAAGTCAATGACCGTCTTCTGTATTTCAGATTCGTCTGGTGGCTGCCCGCCATCCCCTTCATGTGCGCCATCTTCATCTACGACGAGACGAGACGATTTTACCTCCGTCGGAATCCAGGCGGCTGGCTCGAGCAAGAAACTTACTATTAGACGCGAAGGAGAATATAATCATACACGCAGAGCGCGCGCGCAAGAGTTAGAGCGAGAGATGCAGAGAGAATGATGAAAGAGAGAGTGAGATGCATACCCACGCAGATAATATATACACCGAAAATAAACAAAAAAAAAATAATAAGAAAATAATAAGTAAATCACTCGCGTTGGAAAAAAAGAAAACTCACACACACACACATTTTACAAGGGGCGTGCTACTATCGGGTCTATCCGTACTGCCGATACCAACATCACGAGACAATTATGTACACTCGGGCGGGACGAGACCGCGTCGAAGCCAAGAGCCGAATCGTCGAACGACTAGAATTATGTGGGAAAGGGAAGTATGAAAGAGAAAATGAAACAACGGAGTGTCTCGCGGCAGCCGTGTTCGAGGGGACTGGAGAAGATGTGGGAGGGCACTGACTTGCGAGCACTCCCGTTCACAGTATGAAGTACAAAAGGAGCAACAACCAACAAACGAACAAAATAAAGCGAGAAAAAAATGAAAAAAAAAATGAAGAAGAGGAGGAAGAAGAATAAACCGTGTAAGAAACGTTCGTCGTTCTGGCTCTGCGAAGTTGCTTGCACGCGCGTGCCGGTGTATCATTGAACAAACCAACAAAAATATAAAAGGAGAAGAGAACGAGGTCGTCGTTCGTGAAACATCGAAGGGATCGACGAGAAACATAGGGTTCTACGAGCAACGTCGTCGGGAAGACCACAAGCTTCCAGAGGTACACACCTGATACACACTGTCGAGGGTTATAGGTGTCGGTGCTGCCATTGGATTTTTTCGACAGAATAACGAGAGCTGGATGACGGAACGAGAAGTAGAGTATGCAGGGCCTAAACGAGCGTAGAGAAGGGCGCGGGGTGGAATAGCGAGGAGCGACAGTAAAGGATGGACAACCTGGGTGCGACACCCGTCAGAGTCTTGAGGAAAAGAAAGCCGACAAATCGACGAATAACGCGCGCGTCCGTATGAACGTCGACGGGTTCTGGGTGGTTACTAGTATCCATGGCGCATTACGTAGACGTCCTGTGATATATCGAGGAGTATTCATAGGTATCCCGTTAAGTATCTTCTAATAAGGAGCAAAAGATCGCCACGCTAGATCGCCACGTCCTTCTTGAAAATAAAGAAAGAAGAAGAACAGCAGAGGACGAGCAGATGTAGACGCGGAGATAAAAGCGAACAGTAGAAACGTTAAAGCGACGCCACGGAAACCGATAACGAGTCACATGTATATCAAGAACGTCTCGTGACACCGAGAGTCTCGCATAGAAACTTATTAACCAGTCGTCGATTAACGAGGAAGAAATCAGTACGTTAGATTGGCACGCCCTAGAGTTGTACACCCACGAGAAAGGAGGTAAACGATAAAAAGATATCCAAACGAAATAAACCCCAAAAAAAAATGATGGAGAAAACAGAAGGTGTAATAAAAGCGCGTTCGCAGTACTCATTATTATTCTTAATTACGAGTAATGTCGTTCGGTTCCGAGTCTTTAAATCCGAGTAGCTAACGAGGCCAGAAGAGATCGCGTCGCGTAGATATTCCAAAGTAGTTGAATCTCTGCACGGAGGATCGCTGCGCGAGGGAAGAACGGGCCAGGAACAGACGAAACGGAGAGTGGGACATGGCGAAGGAGAATGGAAGAAGAGATCATCCATCGAGTCAGCTCCAATGGAGGGTGTGTACGCCTCGGTTCCGTGAAGGAGATTGCAGAAAGGGGATGTTGTACGCGCGGGATGGGGAGGGGGGCGAGCACGGGGAACGAAAGCGGCAAATGGACAGTATAGAATAAATAATTATCAACTAAATCACTACCAACTGACGAGGATACACAAAATGAACTAATAAACGAACAAGAATGACAAAGAGACGAGAGATACGTTATTTAATTAGGCGAGGCAGAACGGTGGGCGCGGTTTCGGGAGCCGATGGACCGGACGACCGCGATCCACCGACGCGACTCCGCTGGACAAATGAATTATGAAAATGTTATTGATTAAAAAAAATGAAAAAAAAACGAGCTAAAATAGAGATACGAGAGTTTAAAATAACCGCGCCGCTCCGAGGACCGCCCGTTGTTCCCGGGGGGAGTCAGGGCGCCCACGATAGTCGAGGTAACAGGATATTAAAAAAGAAAAAAAAATCGCTAGTAGAGGATGGTAAACGACAGCGTAGCAGACAGCACAGGAGACAGAGGAATAAAAAGGGAGGATATAAAGCAGACGCAGGAAAAACCGTAAAAAAACACATTCTTACTTAGGCGAAATTAAAGAGTAAAGAAGAAAAAAAAAAGGTATAAATTCATTCTCTTAGTTTTTCATAGGTTTAAAAGAAACGCCACAGCGGGACAGCTCGCTATAAATCATTGACCCCCGAACGCAGAACGCCCTGTACCACCAACCCGCGGTCTGTCGTGTGTATGTATGTGTGTGTCAGTGTCGATACCAACGTCCCTTCGAATCTTTTTTAGGAGCGACGAAACGACAACGCGAGGAAGAGAAACAAAAGAGAGAGAGAGAGACAAACTTTCTTTAAATTCTCGCGCGTTAACCTTGCTACTCGCTTTTTCACGGCTTGTTGTGTGCGCGCGCTACTAGCTACGTCAGCGAAGAGGGCGCCTCGGTTCGCCGGGCGAGATAGTCGGTAGAGGGGAGACCGGTTGGTCCGCGCGCCAGCGTTCTCTGTTCTGCGATCGTGTTTCCCGCGCGAATCGAGTCGAGTATTTCTTTGGTAGACGAGGGTGACGCTCGGCTCGGCGACCCTCGCCCCAAAAACTACCCAAAGTGTTCCATAATTGTGGTGTTCTCGAGGTGCCGTGCACGCGTGACACGTTCCCGTCTTCGTCGATCCGGCCCCGGCTCGGACCCACCGGCACCGGTCGTTCGGCTCGCGAACCGAAAAATCCCGAGGCTCGCGACTTTCCTCCAGCCCTTCCGGCTGAATTTTCTCTGTTGTGGCGCGCGAACGGCTGGACGAAAACGGGACCGGTGGCCCCCGCCTTTAACGAGGAGGAACGACAAAGAGAAGGAGGGAAGGAGAGATACGGGAACAAGTGCAGCGAAATGTACCGGTCGCGTTGCTCGTCGAACTCGGACTCGGATTAGACCCGGACAAACGGTAAACAAAACTCTGATTCACGTAAAAGATAACGAAACGTCCCCGGTTCTCTTCCCCTTCGGGATAGAAGGCGAAGAGAACGCATCGAGATCGTTGATATCGTTAATATCGTTGCTACGGTAGAGGTGTCGAAAGGAGTTGCTCGATGTCATTTGGCCCGCGTTGTTAATTCCGTTTCCATGGTGATGTTTGATTTCCGCGCCAAACGGGATGAGGTTAGAAAGTGGCTCCGCGCGCGTGGTAGAGTACTATCGTTCTTGTCACAACGAAACCAAGATGAGACGGGACATTCGGGAGGTGATTAGTAGTTTGCTTTCGACGTATCCCCGTGTCTCGAGATGGGACGCGGTTCAAGTAGGATCAAAGGGGGTATCCAGTATAATTACGGAGGATTGATTGGCGTGGGAGGTAGGGAGGAGGTGGATGATGGTTTGGCCCAATCGTTTCCTTTAAAATGGCTCGCGACGTGGTGCCCGTAGCTGGATTCTCGAGGATCCGTGGTTTGTCGACAGGGTGTTCCGTGCCCGGGGGGCGTAGGAGCCCAAAAAAAAAATGCTTTGCCGTCGTGCGCCTCTTTACTTTAGGCTAATAATTTAAACATTAATAATATAATAATAATAATTATAATATAATACATGTTACAATAAGATATTATTAGATGTAATTATTATATATGGTTTAGACTAGATCGTGTTGTTGAAGAAAAAAAAACAAAGTACGTATAAGCGAACAAAAAAAAGATACGAAGTACGACGTCGATGAGAGAGAGAGAGAGAAAGAGTAAGAAAAATGAGAAAAGAATCAAGGAAAGTGACGGTTAGGGGGTGATGGGGATAATTTCGGTCTAAGACCATAAAATCTGCGGCGGACTGAGCGGGACACAGACGAGAAATTCGCTTTTGCTTTCGTGTACGTGATAATAATAATATATACATACATATATATATACACACATATATATATATACACATATATCTCGATCTTTTTCGGGCAGCAACTTCACTTATGACCTTCGACACCGATATCTCGCATTCAAAGAATCGCGCCTCCACCAGCCATCGGGCCGAGTCACGCATAGAAAGTCTTAGGTGTACCCCTTTTTGCATATAGACCGCGCGTTAACTTTCTTTCCTTGTTTTTCCACGTTTCCCGGCCACGCGTTCAGACTCGCGTCGTCCGTTCCGTAGTTCCCCTCCGGGAGCCTCGGAACAGTAATGGCGGACCTGTTCGCGTTCCGCGGAACCGGCGCCCTCGATCGTCGTAACAATCGATCGTTCAATGAGAAGCCTGGTTTTTTTCGGGTGAATCGGCGTACGAGCGGGAGAAAAAGATTGCGCGTGAATGTGGGCGAGAGAACGAATGTCTTTTCGGATACAGTACCCCTTCGCCTTTTCTTTTCTTCGTTTCCGTTACCGCGATCGAACCCAATTGGCGATGAAAGCAATTCGAGGGAAAAACGTCTAACACGGAGAATGAGATAATAACGACACGGTTAGAGGAAGAGAGGCAAATGAGAATGGAAGAACAGTGTCGCGAGAATTCTGTGGAACGTCGCCCCTGCACAGCCCGCCACACCACAGACAGAATCATTGAATGATTAAAATATAAACAAAAGAAAAAAAATGAATGATGTTTTATTAATATTGTACATATTTTAAATAATTGAAGACGGACAAACAGATCGCGCGTGAATGGTGACCCACGAGAAGGCGGTCTGTTCGGACAGGTCGCCTTTCGTTGTACGGGTCCCCTGTACTCTTTTTTCCGTTTTTCGTTTAGCGCCGCATACGCGTACACACTCCAGAACGGACACGTACATACAACTCTCTTACATGCATACATACACACACGTATACACACACACGCACGCACGCGCCGAGGAACACACGTACACGCTCAGAGATAAAAACGTACACCGCTCTATCTCTTCTGATTGACGATTCCTTTCATATTGATTATTCTGTAAGTTCTGTTTTCACACGTGAAATACATTAAGGAAGAAAACGAGAGACATTGTCCAACCCAAGTGTCATTACTTTTGATGTTAAATAAAAAATACATAATTAATAAAGCACTCTTTATCCTACCTTTCTGATTGGTACTGTTCCAGCGAGCGGGTATGAGGATTACGTGACGAGGTTAGGTGGGGGGAAAAAAAAAGAAATGAGCTTAGTTTAACTGTCGTGTAGTATTTATTACGCTTATGTACACCTGTAATTATTCCAGCCATGTTCGATTCGTATAAATTTTAATTTCACGTACACCCGTCTTGTGTTTTATTCGATTTCCGACGTCGCTAATTTCTGTCTATCCTTGTGCATATTCTTCTTGCGCAGCCTCTGAATATGCTTCTTCAGTTTGCCCGTGTTTTTCAGTTCCTCGTATTGGGAGACCAAGTCTAGAACCCTCTTTTCAGCTGTTAAACAGAAAGCAAGCGTTTAGGTCATTGGTAGTACAGACACAGTATAGATCTACGATTACTTACATTTCTTCTTGAAGCTAGGCTTCTCCCCTCGCTTAATAGCTTCTGCGATCCCCTCCTTCTCGTGCTTCTTCCTTTCTTCTTTATGATCCCTCCTTTTCTCTTCGCGTATTTGATTCTCCAATCGTTGAATAAGATATTTGATCTTCTTTATCATTTTCGGATCCTCTGTCTCGTTTAGTTTCTTCTTCAGCGCTTTCAGATCGTTCTGCTTCATATCGCCGAGGAAGCCATACGCCTTCTTGAACTCCTTTGGATTAAACGTGCCGCAGAGACTGTCGAACCTGGGGTCCCTTGGTAAATGTTTCTTCACTTGTACAACTTCTTGGAATCGAGAGACAGTTTTCTTCGCCGACATTTCCCGCGGCCTGTTCTTATTTCCTCGCTTGAAATCGACTTTCCTAGCATTCCGCGGGCCAAACAACGCTTCCTTATAAACCTTAGTTCCCAATTTCTCTTTTAGTTTCTGCAAATCTTCGAAACTCATCTGCGAGAGCTCCGCTCTGATTTGATTCTGAAAAGCGTAACGAATTGTTAAATTACTCCATTCTTAATCTGTTTAAACATCTTTTATTCTCGCAAAGTATAAACATAACCTCCTGTGTTTAAATAAAGTCCACTTCATATTATTACTCAACGAAGATATTAGCTAGAAACGTATCTATTAAAAACGTACTTGATCCTTGTCTTCCTCGATGAGTGCATCTTCTTCATCGCTCATGTTAAATAACGAAAACCAGGTTTATAATTAATAATCTTTTTGTTTGACTCGCGGAGAACACAGGAGGCCGCCATATTGATTTCGCGTTTGGAGCTTCGCATTTATGAGCGTAGATGGCACAACGAGTCTCATAATCCGCCCTCATCTTCGAAGAAAATTTAAGAAAAGTAGAATTGCCTTTTTTGCAATCAAATATTGATTCAATTTACAGTATGTACCATTAATCAACGTGAATATCCTGCTCCGCGAGTATTACAGTGGAAATCATATAGTGCGCAGTATCATAAAAAACTCAAGACTATTGGATTAGTAATTACACCCTTATAAATAATGGGGTTGGAATTTGTGGGAAAGAAGTAACATTGAAGATACCCTTTAACTTTTATTGAATTTACAAACGCATTCCAGTGTATGTATACATTAAGCTCGACGGATATTAAATCACGTGCCCGCCAGCTTTTGCTCAGCGGTAACTTTATGCAGATTTCCTGGCGATTGCGCAACATTATGAAATCCCCAATTTTACGTAACACGTTATACCGATACACGTGTTATAATGCCGAGACTCATTGCCGTGCATGCATCACGTTAGGGTTCTCTTAAGTGCGTAAAAAGGATAATTGTGCTGCGTAAAAGCCGTAAGCTTATGCAGTGACTCCCTCTGCTGAGCTTGCTGCAAGCCGAGCTTTCAGGGTCATCTGAGTCTTCAATCTAATAAACATCATTCCTTCCTAATTGTATTGATGTTTTATCATAAATGTAAAGGAGGGCTGTTTCATGGCCCGATGTCACGGTTCTGCCATTAATGTCACTCGAGAGCACGTAGCTGTTTCACGCCAGAATCTTTGTTCATTACGTGATTAACTTTGCAGGTACAATATTTACGGGTCAGTGGAATGCTTTTAACTGAAATGAATGAAGTAGTGGAAATATGAATCTCGAGATATGACTTTTCAAATCTAACTGCATATTTAAAGGATTCGTGTTCGTGTAATCGTTGAGGAATACGTTCGGTGGGATAAACTGTTAACAGACTCCAGGATATGTGTCCTTTTCGAACCTCACGGATCCCAAATTAATTTACGAAAACGACTAACCTACATTTCTAAATTGTAGCGGCCTGAAGTTACATTCCTGGGAGTAAGTCGAAAGTCCGCCACCAGAGGGGAGCACAGTCGCGTGTGTCTAAAATGGCGGGCGTGCTGTTCGAGGATATTTTCAACGTGAAAGACATCGATCCAGAGGGCAAGAAGTTCGACAGGGGTGAGTCTGAAACGCTCTTTACACCCTTATACATTCGTAAACAGTGCTGCAAGGGAATGGTACCCGTTGACGCGATATTTTTAAGCGCTCAAAGTGGAACGTTCGGTGGACGTTCTTCAGTTGCGGAAGTTGCCGGGAAGCACATGGTGTGACAGCTTGATTTAAATACTTGTTTCTGTTCTTAAACTCCTTGCAAACCATTCCGACCAATGCCTACCAGTTTCTCACCTACTGCCAGACGATTGTTCATTGATGAACACGCTGGATAAGTCTACGAACATTCCAAATTGTAGTAGTCATTGGTTGATCGACTGTCTTCTGTGATGGCGGGTTATTTGAAAGTTGAATTGAGAGAAAACATTCTACTGGTTTAAAATATTGATGTAAATAATGAATAATACTACGCGTGAACCACTTTAAATGCTTTCCCTTGATACTTTTATTTTCTCATAATAGAAGCAGTACGAAGTTACTTTCAGTGTTGGAAATTATGTTGATATTCCACGAAATAGGATTCTGCCATCGCGATCTTTTTAGAGGAAGGGCGCGAGGGTCGAGCTCGTTTGACATTAATTTGAAAGGCAGCGCTTCGCGACAATACAGCTCCATTCTTTTCGTTACCTTGAACTCCGATTCGAGCATCGCTACTTCACGTTTCTTTCACCCTATACACGTCGTGCTGTACAGATAATTTCGTGGGACGGAGAATTTTTGTTGAAACTGTCACCAACACACGGCATCACGTGTATCGTTCTAAAATATTCATTGTACTATTTATCAGCATTTGTTATCAGCTCCACTTTACGTTCCACGAAAACTGACGCAAACGAGTGGCTTTTGTGTTCCCCGACACCGCGTTCGTTTCAATTGTTGAAATTTTACGACCGTTTATCCCGCACTTAAATCTACACGGCGTATCGAAAAGTATGGTTATTTCGTGGCCACAATGACGTCGCTAGTTTGAACAATAATTTGTTTAGATTGAAAAGATTAAGAATTCCAGAGACACCATATAGTTACACACGCCGTAAATGGAGAATGCATGGTTTTAATCGCTGTCAAAGCTATAACTATGCGCCATATTGGAATCATTCTGTATACAAACGGTCGACCCTGGATAACGTATTCATGATAAACCGTATCGAAAGTGTTGCATATAGGATAGGACAAAAAAATCTATATACTCCTGAGAAAAGTGTTAAGGGGAAAATATGGTAAATCGATGATTTGAATCCCAGGTAGGAAAGATATTCTGGAATAGTTGGGAAACACATTTCTGCGTTCAAGGAGTACAGTCAATCGTTTCTCCCGATTCACCGTGTATTAAAACCATAATTCAAAGTTTGTCTACAACAGCGTCAGAACCCAGTCCCGATGGAAATTTCAGCGAAACGTGAAAATTCTTCGTCGATAATTCGAGGAAAAAGAAAGGCATCGCCCGTCTCGCGCGTCACCCTATATTTTCACCTACATTATCGCCGGGGAAAGGGTTCCGGTGGAGCAGCAGCGTTCCACGCGGATGGGTGTTACTGGAGCTACGCGAGCGAGCGAGAAGGAGCGCGCGATCTCGGTTAGCGGGGAAGCGAAAGGAGCAAAAGGGCTCTGGAGGGGAGGAAGAAGAAGCGTCGGGACGTTGGGAGCGGCTTCAAGGCAGCTTGAACGATGGAGGAGGCTGGCAATACGTGCCAGTAAAAGCACCTTTTTCGCTGCTTTACCCACTGAATACGATTTCCCTCTCGAAATTTAACGCGCATCAAGGGACTCGCATTGTTCTTTGCTTTCTACACGAAGAGCGCTACTTCAGGCTCAGAACCGCAACGATAGATCGCTTTTAGCCTAAGAGACTAAACCCGTCGCGCGTTCGTCTCGATTTAACCATTCGTATGGTAGTATCCCGGGCAACCCGGTATATGGTACTACGCAAATACCATTCTCTTCTTCCACTTCGCGCCTGGGTATATAACACGTAACACGGTCTCCCATAGAACGAACCCTTTCAGTGTACATAATGCCCACGGACACAAGGGTCCACACGCAATCGAAGGCGAGGCATCGGGGAGTTGGTCAGCCGCCTTAATTTCCATTTGCGTTTTCCATCGGTCGCCGTATGATTCATCGGTGGTGGCAGAGTCTCCATGAGACTCCACCGTCCAACAGATATTCGCTATCATTATTTACGCGTTCTCTCTCTCGCACGTTCTTTCTCTCCGTCTCTCTCGACTTTCACCGTGCCGCGGGATAGACGTTTATATAGGTATATGGAATAAAAGGGCGGTGGGACGCGATCCGCCGGCAGCCACCCGAGCTTCGTCTCTGTTGCTCGGGGGTTCGCGGCGCGGGAGGGGCGCGTGATGGGCTCTGCGGGGAGGGGTGGAGCGGGACGTGGGGGGCTGGCAGTCTGCTGCGGCCGGTCGATGCAGCAACGATGCCCGCAGCCGCAGCAGCAGCAGCCAGCACCGAGCAACATCGCATTCGCGTAATACGACGCGGCTCTGGATACCGTGGCAAGGGCGCTGGAGTGGAGGGGAGCGGCCGGGACGTGTTAGAACGTCCAGTGGTGGGGGTTGACACGGTCAAGGTCAGTCTCGGTTCCAAGGTCGCGTGGAGATGTCATCTCAGGAGGGAGCCGTGCGCGCTCTGTCCTCCTCTGTGCTTCTATATCTCCCTCGCTCCCTCTATCTCACCCCGTCTGCTCCTTCAACGTTCTTTGTCTATCACCCTTTCCCCCCTATCGCGTTTTCATCCGCCAGCAGCGTTTGCTTTTGCTCTTCAGCGTTTCTCCTCAATTACGGATGGGTATCCCATCCTCCGTGCGTCACAATTGCGGTGTAATAAGGCTTTCTTATCCCGTGCCTCAGTTTACTCTGCTTTTTCTCGTTCATCTGTGCACTATTTTCGCGGACGCCCCTTTGGTGATGCATCCAGGAATCCTGCCAGTCTACTCGATTTTTACGTATTCCCGCTTCTGTTAGTCATCGTTCGCGCTGTTTCCTGTAGCGACATGAATGGAGGCTTGAGGTTTTTGTAGAGAATGCTTCTTCGGCCTGGTGACTGTTTGGGGTGATTATGTGGGATGTTGGAAAGAAATTGTAGATGGAATATTTGTTCTTTTTGGGACGCGGTGGAATACCTGTAGCGTTTGAATTTGTTTGGGAAAAACGAGACGTTATCGTATCGTTGGAAGCGTTGAGCGGCGAAAATTTTACCAGTGTGGATAGGGAAATGGGGCGCATCATGGGAGGAAATGATATTAATTCGTTCCGTTAATTCAGGCTCTTGTATCTGACGGCCACTTTTGCTGGCATGATATTCCAATAGGACGTATCCCTGCTAGGTCTGACATATGATATCGACTTCATTCCCATTTTCGTGTATAAAATTAATTACGCGGAACGGCCGTTGTCAGCGAATTTCACCGTGAAATGCCTTCGTGGGATGTGATACCGCTTGTCACGCTTCATTTCGCGAAATTTAGTACGCGAGATTTATTCGATACACCGAAAATTAGACAAATAACCGGGCAAGTTTATTCATAATACGACACACTGCATTGTTTTAATTCGACTTGTGACTTTGTCAAAACAATACTTTTAACGTATCCGAGATAGGATAAACGGACAAATAAAGGAAAAAATTACGTTTTGCGCGCGAATGTTTGGATATGAAGTAAGAAATTAAAAGAAGTCTCTAATCAATTAGTTGCTTATTTAATAATAACTTATTTTACTCGTTTTAATAAAAAATGTTCATTAACTGGTACATCTTACCTACTACATAGTAAAGTAATAAAGATGGATTCTAATCATATTACATCTTCCACTCAGTGAACGGTTCACCACTGTATACGAAAAAACTTAATACCTACAATGCACCGAATGATCCTTATATATATATATATATAATGTCGACACGCGCTTCAGTGGCCACAGAAAATCCGTAACCGTTGAGGTGTCAACCTCGATTGGAGATTTGAGGGCGTGTTTCAGCGATGAGGTCGTGCGGCAAAGCAGATAACGTTAATCCATCGATCTTTCATTGCCTTTTGTATCGGTCGAACAGCGAGACATAAAGACCGTCGAACGGGTCTATTGAGTACACGCCAGATCGAAGGTCGACCACGATGATCGACTGTCGTGAAGGCCGCTCGAGTGTTGAGAGTAAGTCAGATTAAACCTGCTCAGAGTCGTAAACGAAAACTACATTTCTATGCCCACTTTTCACATAACCAAATAATGAACTATAGCGTAACTTATAGTAAGTGTAATTATCAAGAGTAAACCAAGTTACTGTGTGATGCAATAACAGTCCCAAGCAATGAAGCGAAAACATTCCCGATAGCAAAGAACAGGCGTGAATAGCTGTCTTTTTTTCCAAATGTCAATCTATAGTTGCCGCTGATGGCGCAGTGGTAAGGTCAGGCTGGCAGCCTCGAATTCGTTTATTCGGCTATTGTTAGAAAACGTGTCCCAGCCTCTGCACTGCCGTATCGTTTATCTAAAGAGCACTTCGGTAGTCGATGCAACCGCGGTGGTAGTTCCAGAAACTTTAAATCCTGGGGAGCATCTCTGTATACATATATAGGTCAGACGCCCAATACGCGATTAAGGCCACGACCTTGGCCGGCAACTGCAACGAGCAAGGTTTTTACATCTTTAACGAGCAGGATAAATTTGTGATGGTAACATTTATAGCAGTCTTCCAGGCATCCACGGTTATCCGATAAAATGTCTATTTACATCCGCACCAAATTAGTCCCGTTATTGTGCAGCGCTTGTCGTATCTCTCAAGCCTTAAGCCATTGGGCAAGTTTTCAATTGTTCTGATTAGAAGATTCATTGAATGCCTCTTACCTGTAATTGAAATTTAGTAACGTTAATTTCCTTTCCCATTAATAAACGCACTTAGATGGGAATATCGTTCCTCTCGATATTTACTCTTCGATATACCTACCATGAATGGGGACGTGTTGATAATGCACAGTGTACTCTCAGAGATAAGCTATTATCATACAATTCGAGCACTTTTGCGGGACAGTAGTAAAATATTTGCCGACGCGCGTCGAGTGCGTCTCTTAGTTATTCTAAAGTTTTAAATATTCCACAACACGAACTTGAAATTCACGAAGCTTTTACGTCGAGGGTGTTCGCCCTATGGCTCCCTAATACAAACATATCGTTTCGGAATTCTCGAACGCACCGGTGCCCATTTCCAAGTCTTGCAATGAATACGTGCAATTACACGATGCTCAGAGATCGCTTCTCGCAGTAGGTCACCTTCCATTGTCGGGTGCTGAGGTATAATACGAGCAATTTCCTCGGACAACTCAAGCAGATCGCTGGCGTGCCTAATAATTTCCTCCTTCTGCCCAAGAATCGCGCATACGGTCACTTGACTTCAGTCTTAAGAGCAGAAACTCGCTGCGCGATTCTTCGCAAAGTCTTCGACAAACTTCACAAAATTTCCCTGAGACGTATCAATTTTTACAAAACTAAATACTCTTTATACTTGAGCTGAAGCGTTACCACGTTTCGGTCAGAACCCATTCATAAATGTCCATCTCCTCGGAAAGGTGTTCCATAGAAACGTGCCTTTCAGGCTCTCACAATCAGCGATGTTCTCAGGCGTATGGCTCTAAACGTTTCAGAGCGCCATTGTACCCCCACATCTCCGTAATCACGTTGGTAACAATCGATAGATGTTTGCCGATTTCGCGTCCCTTCCTGAAATCATTCCTGCCCGTGGTTGCGTAACGCCGTCGCTGGTTCCGCGTTTCTGCCGGAAACACAATGAACTCGTTAACGGCGGCGGATTGTCAGCGTCCAATTTTAGTCGTCGCGATGTATTGCGCAAGGGACACGGGAGCGGATAATAAAGAATCTTTGAGGAAGACGGTTGCTCCCGGGAGCAACGACGGGGTTACGTAAGCCGGCGTACCGGCCGGCATTATCCATTTAATCTGATAAATTACGACTAGAGCTAATCAGGCAATGGCGAAGGGAACGCGGCGAATGCGAGGCACGTATACAGAGCGCGCGTGATCCTTGTCCTCGGCTGGCCTCCTTGTTGTCGCTTCGTCTGCTTCTTCCTTCTCGCCGTGACCTATTTCGAAGTTGGACAAATGCAAGAGAGAATTACTAGAATCTACGAAGCTAAATCGCACAGCTTTCCTAGAAAACATTTGTAGCGTGTTAGAAGATCACGTTGTAGAAAGTGTGGGTTGAACAAATGGAACACACAGAAGTCTCCTTCCACGTGCACCTTCTCTAATCACGTAGGTAGGGCTTCAATTGTATAAGCAGCGCGCCGATCGATATCCCGTGGCGGGTAGTATTAGATATAAGTCTCCTCGGCAGCATCCCCGAGAGCTACGAATATTCGAAAACCGCCGGGAATCAATTTTTCCGATGTCGCTGACGCGCTTGCGGCCGCGTTCTCATGCCTACCACCTGACGACAGGCAGAACCGCGCTATTGGCTGGCCGCTACCAATCGCGCGTGTCCTTTAGCGCGCCGGGTTTCGCGCGCGCCTGACTCACGGCACTGCTCGCCTTGCCAGCGATTAAGCGCGTGCGAGAAAAGGCGAGCGAGACCGGTGCACGCGCTGGTTGGAAAGGGACGGGCGTGGATCGCGATCGTGACGAAGATCGAACGCTTCGAGCCCCGTGTGTAGGTATACGTATACTTGTTTTTTCTTGGATGCGAGGGCAAGGGGGCGTCGGGGGAGGGAGAGAGAACCGACGGACGCGGGAAGAGGAACGAGGGCAGAAGTAAATAGCGAAGAGAAAGAAAATGGACAGACACGAAGGGAACGGAGTGAGAAGGAGGCGTAGAAGCGAGACGGCGCGACGATGGTGCCTGGCTCGAGCGAGAAAGAAGTAGCGGGAGCGCGAGAAGGACGCGTGGATGAAAAAGGGGGGCAGGGTGGCGCGGTGCCGGCTGGCTTCGGCGAGTCGACAGTTTGGCGTTCGGTGTTGCTAGGCGCGAGGGCCACTGTCAGTGCCAAGGCGGCAGCCGGCAACCTTCTCGCGACCGCGAAACCAGAACCGCCTTTTCTTTTCTGCCTGTTGTCTCTCGCCCTTCGTCCCTTCGATCCCGCGGCTCATCCCTGAATCTTCCTAGCAACAGTTAGCCTCCGGGACACGTTCCGGGCGGGTTTCTTTCGTCCCGCGATCGCGCCGCGCTCTCCGCTGCGATGGGTTTTCGAGACTGTTCGAACGACGGCGGACCGGCAGCCGGCTCTCTTGGCAGCACTGCGTCGCCGTCGTGCTCGCGTCTGCGTGCGTGTGTGCGTGAAAGGCACGAGAAAGGACATAGGGGCACGCGAACCTGGCGGAAGGACGATTTTCTATGCAATTGCAACGGAGCTGAACGCTGAGTGATCAGGTAGATGTTTGGGGCTTTTATTTTACCGAAGGTACGCGGTCGAATGGAATTCGAACGATGCTCGAAGGCCCCGCCAGCTTTCCAATTAATCAGATAAGCTTTGATTAAGCATGGTCTCTCGTCTTTATCGAATTTCGTGTTCGTAGCGGTATCGGAGGTTAATTGTTTCGAGTGCCAGAGATTTCTGGGGTCGATACGGCGGTATTCGATAAGCGTATGGAAACGTGGGTAAACGTTTGCTGAGAGCCAATGAGAGCAGCTTCCTTTTGCGCGCGATTCCATTCGGCTTCTGTATTTAATTAGATCTTATATACTTCTATACCGTCTCTTTGTATTTTATCGGATGTTCCTTCGCGTTTTCGGATTATTCATGTATGCACATATAACTAGCGGAGCTAGAAAATTGCTTGTAAGAATACGTACGTACGAAATTGTCACCGAATACGTAACAATGCTAATGCAACACATTTTATCGTATCTTATCGTGGAACCGAATATCTAGGAACTTGAAAACATTTTCAAGACCATTAGACTAAATACCAGGTGCCATTTCGTGGGCGATCGTAGATCGCTTGTCTCCGATCGAGTATCAAGTCTTATTTTATCCATTCGACGTTTCCAATTAAAATACTTCGGTACCTTAATACCTGGTAATTGATTTCAAAACTATAAATTATTTAATGACTATGACGACGCGATGCCGAGGCTGACGCAGATGTATCACGTTACGAGCTGGCACTTATCGAGAAAGTAAACAAGATATCGAATTACAATTTCTCGCAGCCCTCTTAGAAACGAAGCATAAAAATAGAGCAAAATAACGCGGCACTGTCTTATCTTCAATTTCGCGTAGATACAGGTGTTCGTTATTCTTGCTCCTGTAAATCCACCGTAAAACTCTCCCCGTCCCTTCTGATCAATACTAAGAGCGTCGAATCTCAATTTTCAACCTGTTGACGCAATGCTTTGGAATATTCGCGACAGAGGCTACATATCTCGCTCTCGTGACGAACGTGTCGCTGCGTGATTGTTGATCGGTTATATGGCCAGTTGCGCAGGCCGGGTTGTGTTTACACGCGAGCTGCGACGCAAAAACGACGCAGAGAGGTCGGTCGAAGAAAATTGTGCGTAGTTAGCGGGTTGTGTCCCCCTTGATTTGCCTTCGAAGCTGCTGCCGGGGGTCTCTATACAGTATGTAGGTGGCCCCCGTTAACGCGATTAGAGGAACGAGCGTGAATCAAGCGACGGGTGTCGCCCGCGCTCTCTGTACTTGCGCAAACGCGTCTTGCCCGTTTCGCGATTGCGTTGCCGTGATCGATGCTCGAATTCTCGATGCCCCCTGTACTTGCAAATATTAAACATGAAATTTATAGATACTTTCTGGCTATTTGGATTATAGACAGCGAGAAACGGTGTTCGTTGTGATGGTTAGAAAATAAATTTCTGCGTAGCTCGCGAGTGGAATATTCAATGGTAGTTCGTTCGAGCAGACTGTTGCGCGTAACGACCACTATGCACGCCTAGAAATTAATTGGATCGTCTATCGGCAAATCGTATACTTGGGTTATATAGAAATAAAATTGAATTTGAGGTTTGACCGTGATATTCGACGGAGATTATTTGTGAATTCCGTAGAAACTTCTCTTACGACATTTCGAATCTACCCTGAGGCATCGAAATGTCAATTACATTGGCGTTGTTGATATCCTAGCTGCCTAGTAATGTCTAATTAACTCCCTTGCTGTGCCTAAGCATAAATATCCCAGTCCCTTGCCATCTTTCCTTCCTCGTGCGTTTACGACCTTACTTGATGTGCACATGGAATTTTCTGTCTACTCCCAAGCCCGTGAAATATGTGACTTCACGAACTCCCAGTGTCGTAAATTACCGAGCAGACTGTTCCGTGTCTTCATTCTTGTTTTAATTACCATATCTATACCGTCCCCGCGTTTACCCAAAATCTCGACGGTTTTCATCGAAAGCTCTAATCCGTCTTTTGTCTAAATATCGGGACACCCGCTAGTGTGGAACACCCGTTCATTAAGTAACCTTCCGTGAACGGATATCTCTCTGGGGAAATATATTTATGAAGCTCTAACGAACGTCGCCGGTCGTATCGGCCAGGATCAATTATTATCAGAATCCACTGTAACCGTACCACCTCCATCCGTCCTTGTTACGATCTCCGGGTTAACTATCGATTATTGCGCTTCCTCCTGACTCAGTTGTCCTCGTAATTTCTTCTGCTCATTACGTTTGCTGCCAGTCCGGTCGGAGGCTCGTAGAAACCGGTTCTTAAATCCCTGGGATCATTGCGAAGCGCGCGTGTACCTGTATTTCCGTCTCTCCTCTGGTCTCTGCCGTTTTCGGGCGAACCGCTGCCTCCTAGTCTCGGCCCGGCTGGCCGCCGTTGCTTCGGTTCCTCGTGGCGTATTAATTAGTCGGGCGGGCTTCGACAGGCGTCGATAAAGCAGCACACGGGCCTGACCGACCGCTTGTGTGCGCTCACCCTCATGCCCTGTCTAAAGAGTATGCCAATAACAGAAGCATCAGCGTTATGTACTCCAAAGGAGAACTCCCGCGCTGACTAACAATCACGCCTTTGTGCAACCTTTGTGCGGGATGCACGGCACCCGTTTCGCTGGAAAACGTCGAAAGACCGTCGGGAAAATTACCATGTTATCTGGCGATTAATCTTGTAGCAATTGTATTGGGAGCTGATCTGTAATAACTATACTATACACCTGACGACTTCGTTTTTCTTTGGGGAAATTCTTGGGAGTTCATGGGGGATTTAAGTGATTCTTTTTCAGTACGGTGATCGCTCTGCTTGAAATGGTTTTGTATCTGATATTCCTGAATTGTTTACTGTTTAGGATTTGAATACGCTTAGGTTTAGTGTGATAGATAATTGTTTTGCTAAGAGTATCGATATAATGTTCGAAATCCCACATGATCCTCTAACAGTACCGGCGATTTCGCTTTGTCGAACGGTCCGGCCGCCATGTTTCCCTTTCGAGTGCTCCGGTGGTGAGATTTACGATGGATCAGCGTCGGCCGTAGTTAGTCGCAGAACAGGTTGGACACGTCCAATAGTTAAAGCCTGTGCTTCGACAGGCAGACAAATGAAGTGCTTATCATTTCTCGCGAATCCCCCTATAATTCCTACCGGGGGCGGGTCTAATGAAATTTTTTGCGACCGCGCCATTTCTCCAGCCGTAATAATTTCTCCTACGCGTTTGCGCCGAGGCCGGCGCGCATTCCTCGGTTAAGCGGGCCTTTTTATCCCCCCCCCGCGCGCTTTCGAGAATTTTTCGCCCGACACATTTCTGACAATTAATCCAACGGAGCAAGTAAAACGCTATCCCGCGTAGTTGAGCCACTTGGAAAAGCCGAACGGAGTGCATTAAGGAACAGCCTCAGCCAACTAAACAACCTTCTTTCCTCGCAACGACGAAGTAGTAGTTAATCATTTCTAGTTATCGTTTCACGCTTCGTGAAGTATCGGATGCTTGGCTTTGCCTCTTAATTCCTCTCGCCCCTTCAACCAGCCCGAAGTTCTGCCTCGTTATAATCCAAGGCTATCAAATTCAACGTTCCTCTTGAATTTTCAACATCAATCGTCTCCTTGGTACGACCACACCTCTTTATGCCTCTAGATATACATATGAACCGATCACAGGCACCGAATTTTCGTACTGATCCCAACGCAACTAAACCCTGCGTCCATCACACCCACGTTGGTCTTAAGAAACGCAAGAGACTATACCCAGGCCCATTTGACGGGACGGTGGAACCCGTTTGGTCCACCTCGAAGCCCGCGTATGGGCCTCTATGTAATATCGAAGCGGGCACGCCGGGGTCCGGACGCCTAGCTTCGCTTCAGTGGACCGGTCTCCTGTACCAGTCGACCTTGAGACCAGCTGAGAACCCGAGGAAGAAGCGGAGGCAATACCATCGTGCCTAAAAGGTGGGATTGTGTGGGTGGAGGGGTGGGTGGGGGTGGGTTACGCAATGCTTGGAAATACCATGGCATCGGAACCGCCCCATCGTCCGGGTCACCCCCTAGATGCCACACGTCCTCGGGGTTTCTCCTCTTTTGTCTCAGCAGTACACGTGCGGCGAAAGGGGAGGGTACAAAAAAAAAACGGGCACAGGCCAACGCGTGGTCCTCCCTTCATCTCCGCCTCCTCTGCTCGTCCCTCACCTTCCCGCCATCGATTCCCATCTCTTGGTATCTTTTACGCGCGAAATGTCGGCCTGCCCGACGGACGAATTTATTTCCGTGCACGCCTTTCGGCTCCGCCGACCGCAGCGGATTCGTACGAAATCGCGCCGCGGTCTTTGAAGCGTCGCACAGGCGATTACGCGCTCGTGCTCCTCGCGCGGTCAGACCGACGAGGATTTAACCACTCCGTCTGTGTTGGTTTTTCGGTTAAACGAGAGGGCTCGCTTATGAAGTGGTGCGTTTTAACAAAATGTTTTTATTTCAATGCGAGGGGCTCGCCTGTACTTAGGGAATATGAACTCCACTTTGTGAAATTATTTTGAAATATTCTCCGTTCGCAAAATACGATGTGATTCTGGGATAACTCTTATCTCGTGGAAGTACTTAGGTACGTTTTCAAAAGTGATCACGTAGCGATCACTGAAACACTCAATCGATACTGCCGACAAAGAGGAAAATACGCCAGTACCCCCAGAGTTTCTCTCAGTGCTGCGAGATTTTTTATTTTGATCTCTTTTTTGCACGGTCCAGCTGAACTATGTTTTGCGACGTCATTAGAGGATGCAACAGCAAACGTTTGCATGGTCCCTCTAGTGGCAATTAAGGGAAAGTCGAACGGCGAAGCCCCACGGTCGAAGATCCTTTCAATTCCCCTCGTTCGACCGCGAGTTTGATTAAAACTTAAAGTGAGGAGCTGCGACGTCGGGAAGGGGGAATTTTTATTGGAAAAATTCCAGAGCGCCTCATGCCTTTTCCTTCATTAATATTTAATTATTAATCGAAGTGCCGTCTCCGGGATTAAGGGAAACTTTCTCGAGCGGTTCTCAAAAAGTGGACTGCGATTGGACTAGAAGGTAGGAAAACGGTGCAAGGTGTATCGATAATTCTTCATGCCCCCTTCCCGACCTTCGCTTCGAGGGTGGCTTCGCTGATCGTCGATTCAGCTGACGCGTTCGACCAGCGTCATATCGCCCTATCGAATCGATCAGCGAGCGTGTGCGCACCCTTCAACTTCGATTTCCTCGCGTGCCGCTGTTGTGCCTCCGCTCTCTTAATCATTCTATCGCATCGGGGGTGCAGCCTTCCTTCGATCGCGCTTTCGAACAGAGCATCACAAAGTCACAACTGATATAGGGTGAAGACACCAGTAGTCGACCACTCTCAGAAAAACATGAAAAATATTTTAGAAGTGACGATCTTTTGAACAAAGTGCAATTCTCTAACTGCACTCTAATTGCACTCTGTTCAAAAGATCTTCTAAAAATTCTTATTTTTCATGTTTTTCTGAAAATGGTCGACTACTGGTGTCTTTACCCTACATACCCGATGGCAAGAGTAGTAAGTCCCTCCAAAGTTCTACGAATAACATTCGACTCCCTATACCCGCTATTGACCATCTCGCAAAGCATGAAACGTGCAACTAAACAAGCCTGCAATATCACACATGTGCAAATCCCCCGGAGGCGCTTATATCGCAGCATCAGCGAAGGGGTTGAAAGCGTATCACCCGGTTGAAAAAGATCCCCTTGCCCGCCGGTTCGTTTCCCTGCACAGTTTCTCGTCCGCTGTCGTAACCTTCACCCGCCTTTGGGGAAGGTAGAGAAAGAGAGAGAGGAGCGCGGAGAAAGCACAGTGTCAGCGTTAAGTAAGGAGGCAAGGCAACACAGTGCCTCGGTAGAATTAAAAGCCTCGACTCGAGGAAGGAGCGAGAAAGAGGGAACGAGAGAAAGAGACCGTGGAAGGCTACCCTACAGAGGGGCGTGGGTGGTTGCGGGTGGTTGAAGGGGGGGGAGATGCGTCACCGGGTAGGTGGTGGCTACCACCCTCGCCCTCCGTGGCTCTTTTGAAGGTCAAGGTTTCTCGCCCCGCTCTCTGCGCTGCGCGAGGCAAGAGGATTACATGAACGGCGCGGGGCGCGTGGGGGGTTGGCTCGCTGCAGGCGTACAAGTGTTGGTGGGCGAGGGGGTTGGGAGGACGGTCGGGGGAGAAAGGGTGGGCGCGTGGGTGGCTGGGGGTGTGTGCCAGGGGTGGCGAGAGCCCGGTGCCCAGTATTTATAGCGCTTGCGAACCGGTCGATAGCGGATAGCGACACTGCGCAGTTGGGAAGCCCTCGTACCCCAAGCCCACCCACTCACCACCACCCCCTCTCCCCGTCCCTTCTGTCCTTGTCTCCCAGCCACCTTCACCCACCCCTCCTTCCACCCTTCACCCGACCTCTCTTACTCGCTCGGCCACCCCTTTCGCATCACGAGCCTTTTTCTTTTTGCTCTCTCCACTCCTTCTTTCTCTTTTTTTCCCCCCTTTTGTCGGCCCGCCTTCCCTTTAAACTTAATTTTTTCTCCTTTGTCGGCCGGGGCACATGATGGCGTAAAGTGACAGAGGGAGGGGGGAGGGCGGGTGATGTTTCCTCGGGATATTGGTCATGGGCGCTTCGGGGGGATGCGGAAAGGTCGATATCGATATTGATTGGAGGCTTTTTAGCGGGCGACGGTTTAGGAGTCGCGCCTCGAGCAGCGACGCTCTCTGGGTACCGAGGGGAGACTCGCGTTCCGTTCGTTCTGTTGCTTGTGTTTAAGGCGGGACAAAGTGCGCGGTAGGATCCAGAAGGGGGGATATAGAACGGAGGGCATTTGGCTTCTAAGAGAAACGAGTTTGTTTTTCGCGGCGAATTTATGGCGAATTCGTTGACGGAAATATATGTGGTTCCAATGCGGGATGAGCTGTGTTCGCCAGCCATCAGTACCGAGTGTAGGAGGCGCGGGGTCTGTTTTCGCGGTAATTCACGGTTGCGCGTCACTGGCAAATTGCCGCTGGGTGGTTGCCGGATTGTCAACACAGAGGAATCGCTGGTCTCGTTGATTCGTAATCGTTGACAGGAAATAGTTGACAAGCTTATGATCTCAGAAAGGAAAATGGAGGTTCTTCGATTTAAGTTTTCCCGCGTTGGGGTCGCAGCCGATTTGTCGAAGGAAGCTACAGGGTGAAGACATGTATCAGTAATCGACCACTCTCAGAAAAACATGAAAAGTAAGGTTTTTAGAAGTGACGATCTTTTGAACAGAGTGCAGATAGAGAACTGCACATTGTTCAAAAGATCGTCACTTCTAAAAACTTTATTTTTTATGTTTTTCTGAAAGTGGTCGACTACTGATACATGGTCGACTACTGGTGTCTTTACCCTATAGCAGTAGGGCATATTGAAACGCGAAAGAGGGAAAGGAAACGGGAAACGGTGGAAGGTAGCGAAAGACGAATAATCGAGCACGAAATTTCCTCGATTACCGGGAAAGAGTTGCGGTGAAAACCGCGCCACGTTCGAATACAGCCAACGAAATACCAAACAGACTCTGTTCGTGCCTGCCTTCAGTTGGGCGAAAAGAAACAGCCAGCATAGAAAACGAAGGAGAGCGCTGGAGAGAGCAGGAAAGAATAAAGAAGGCACGAAAGTTCCCGCGGACGGTGTGACAGAGAACGGACCGTCGTTGGATAAAGAAGTGCTCTGGAAAAGGGACACGAGAAAGCAACGTTATCACCGTATGTGTACCTGCCGCATAGGAGAAAGCCAGTGAAAAGGAGAGAGACAGAAAGCGACTAAGAAGGGGTGAGAGAGCGAGAGAAACAGGGGGAGGTCAGAGGGTTGCAGAGCGCCGCCCCTGGTCCAAGTGGGGGAAAATCTATCGCCGTCCCTTTCTGTTCGCCGAGGTGCATCGGGGGTTGCCACCCCGACCCTCCCTTCCGCGGCTTTCAATGCGTGGTGAAGAGGAGAGGGAGAGACGCTGGAACAGCGATGAATAGACGAGGACCGGCGCAGTGTGTGGGCGTTTCTGCGGACAATGATGGAAGCTGGTTAGCTGGACAGAGAGAGCCTGAGGTGGCTACCAGTGAAGAGGAATCAGAGGAAGAGAGACAACCAGCCGAGAAAGAACCTGGATAAGCGAGAAAGAGGGTCGAAGAGGGACACTACAGTGTTCCGTGCGTTTCGTTGGAGAACCCCCGAGTACCGGCCAACCGTAAAGGTCGCCGTTGCCCCCTCTCCCTCTTCCCTTCTGCCACGTCTTCTCTCGACGTCCTTTAACGACAAGATCCAACCAGCTGGCAGCAACGTCAGCGACACGGTGGCATCAGTGCGTCGTGCATCGTCCACAACGAGGTGCACGTTCAGTAAACATCTTCACCGAGGCTCGAAGAGGCGGCCCTGGGAGCTGTTCGCCGTCGTCGAAGCAGCGGAGGGACCCGAGGGGTGGAGAGAAAGGATTCAAGGGAGCAGCAGGCAGAAGGGAAATGTCTGCGAGGGGATGGTTTCGAGACCGGAAGCACGCCAGTCCCCTGGAAAATGTGTCATTCTCCTCCTTCCTTGCGCCCAGAGGAGGAAGCTCGAGGGGTTGGAGGGTGGAGCAGCGTGTACGGGGCGGCGAAGGTGAGAGAGCAGCCTAAGGACGAAATGGCGGAGGGAGACACGGGGAGGCTGAGACCTCTGTATTTAAGAGGGGTGGGATGGGGTGTCGTCAGTTCTCCATGAGGTTTTTTCAAAGCGTATCCCGGGCTGTAGGCCAGCTGACAGCCTCTTGCATGGCGTGGAACACCAATTCGTGTTTCAATAATTCCCTTGGCGGACGGCTGTGCGGGGAACGCATAAGGGGCGTTCGGGAACCATGGGCATCGAATACGCTCGGGGGATCCCCGCACGCGGCGAATGGTTTGCGATCGAACTTCTCATCACGGTTTCGATCGATCACGGAAGCAGGCAGAATACCAAACACTCGATTCCACCAGTAGCGTGGAAGGGTAGACGTAAACAACTACCATCTCTCCAGTCCCGTAAACAGCAAGAGAATCCTTGAGGCGGGTAAAAACAACTGAAAACGTGGGCGGAAATCGGGAGATACTTTATAATAGACCCAAACTCAGAGGCAATTAGCCGACGGAGCAGGGAAAGTCTCTCCCTGCAATTCATCCCTTCCGATGCAACAACAATCTACCCTCTCGGTGCTCCAGACTCGAAGGAAGTGTCGCGAGGCACGAAGGGCGAAGAGGGAGACAGAGATTCCTAAAAATGTGGGTATATCGAGAGGGGAGGCTTGCCAGGACCAGCGAAAGCCCACCCTAACCGAACCCCCCTTCGCCTCGCGGAGGGAGAGAGGCACGACAACAGAGGGAGCCAGAGTGCGACAGGTGGAGAAACAACGCGGCGGAGTGGGGGTGGTTTCGGGGTGGCGAAGGAGAAGGTAGCTGATGAGGCAGAGAGAGTGACAGAGGTGGGTAACTGGAGAACGATCACTGGGGAGAGCGCCGGAGGGTGAGAGAGGGTGGACGTGGTGGGGGGGTTAGAGGCTGGTTCCGTGCGTTTCGTTGGAGAACTCGTACCACAGGGCGACCGTAAAGGTCGCCGCGTTCCTCTCTCTCCACATCGGCACATAGATGTCCGAGCAGCTGGCAGCAACGTCAGCAACCAGCACCACGGATCAGTCCACCGTGCACCAGCCCCGAGATATCCACGCATTTCGGATCCTTCGGATCGTCTTCCGCGCTCGGCTGGCCAGCCACCGCTTTACGTATTTCGACCAACGAATCGCAATTTGCCAACCGAGTCGGGGTATACGACGATGGAAGCTTTCGGACGGCGGAAGGGGGTTGTTTGGGAAGAGCGATTGATCGAGCGTGTTACGAAACGTTGGATCGACTTGCAGGAAAGGGATGGAGGAAGAAAAGGGTCGAGGATGAGAAGAGATGCGGGAAGAATAGAGCCAGCGTCGTCATCGTGACTGGGGGCTTCTATGTGCACGACCGTCAGCGATTAGCGTGAGTAATCGGAGGGAATGAATTCCGTAGAATTGATTGCGCGGATGGTTTCAATCCTCCCTTTTTAATCGCACCTGATAATAATTTGTTCAAGTTTCTTGAATCGCTTAGCTCTTGATCGGCGTGGTACAGCCCAGGCTGTAACTGATTATTCGAGCTTTCGATTGAATTGCCAAGGGCATGCTACCTACCTACTTTCTTTATTCTGTTTATTCTTATCGATCAGATTGTATCGCCGTGTGAGTAACAGGATCACGATTTTTCTATGGCTCTGCCCTTCCTCTGATTGTCTCCGGCTCCTCGACACTTTTTTTCAAGAACCGTTGCACAACCGGAAATCGCGAATTAACCGTGCAAATACGTGGCCGGCTGCCGCTGACGCGCGCGTGTTTGCGCTCCACTGTCCCTCCGTTTTCGTTCACCGAGTTTCCGCGACTTTGTCACCTCTATCCCGAATAAGTCCTCGATCTTCCGATAAAGCGACGTTGCGAAACTTGGATGATTCAAAGATGTTTCGATCGGGAACGCAGAAGTTCGCTTCGTTATCAGCTGGCCTATCGATCAAATCGATATCGGATGGGCTCTAAATTCGCTTCAGTGATAACTCGAAATGTCTGTCGGTATTATGAAATATTTTTCGTATATCTGATTCGTCGCGGTTTTAGATTCAAAACCCTTTTTTTCGTCGAATGTCTCTCTAATCTGTTTATTAGAAATTGTAATTAAGATCGTCTAGTTAGGTGTCACTCCCAGAGACGAATTAGCAAAAGTAGAACTTCCGTGCACGCTTGAAACGTTTCACTTTCCGCTCGGAAGTACGAGGGGAATAATAATGCGCGCGCTCGCCCCGCTTGTTTCAACATTTATGGACTTGTCGGCGGAACGGATCGAAGTGCATAACACGAACCGCTTTTAATATGTATGTACATGCCTACACTGAGTCACGCTTGTGTCGAAAGACGCTTCATTAATTCCCGCGAATCGCGGGGCAGAAAACAGGATACATGCGATATTTAATTCACCCCTGGAGCTGAAACTCAAACATCTACCATATGGAATGATCAATTGTAACGAAATTGATTTCCATGCAGGCTACACTTCTGCAGACCGAATCCGCGGATGTGAATACCAGAAACCAAACAGCTGCATTAAAACCACTATCAATCTTAAAGTGTAGGCGTTAATGGGTTAACGGGATAAACTGGAGAAAAGAGTCGTGATTTGCACAGTGGTAACTCGGACCACCCCCATGATACAATGAGGGTCGTAAATAATCTTTCCTCGGCTAGAAAAACTCTGAACATTCCCAGCCCCCGTAAATCAAGCTGTCCACCGATGCTCTCCCGTTTCATTTTCCTCGGCGGTGCAATCCCATTTCGGTGGGTCTCTGTTATTTCACGCTCAACGGCTGAATTATCGTATCATAGCGTGTCATAGCGTATCGTATCGTGTTACCGCCCTTGTGTACCACGCGTTTTAACGCGTGTAATTCGAGAGAACCATTTCACCCGTGGGTGACAAGCCGCCAGCCAGAAAGGGGAGTGGTTGGAGCGACAGGAATAAGAACGGCCAAGAGGGTACGAAATCGCGGCCGTTCGAAATTGCCGCGTCACGCGAGACGGGTCCATTGCGATCATAGGCGCAGCGATGCAGCGAGGATCTTATTGGTCGTCGGAGGGCGCGAGCACAATGGCGCGAGCGAGGTCACGGGGCGCTCCGTGCAAGGACGAATTACATAATTGAAAGACACCACCGTTGCTAACGATCATCGAGTTCGCACGACCTCAAAGAGAACCCTGAGTTGGTTTCTAAAAGGGGCACGAAAAACATAAAAACCTCCGAGCTTAACAAGCTTCGTTATTTGAAATTTCACAAAATTCCACCTCGACCTCTTTCAACCCCTCGCATTCATACCCTCTTACTCGGAAAAGCTTCGACATGGTGGCAGATTCGAACCTGCGGAAATGCGAAAGTGACCGCATTCAATCTTTTTCCCAGTGGATTCCATGCGGAATCAATTAAAATCGCTCGATGGGCAGCTGGGAAAAGTGGTTCGTCGAATAAAAGTAAAGCGAACGCATTCGAATTCACTTAACTATAATCAACAAGTTTCGAGAACGCTAGGAAAAATAAAGCATAAAAACGGGCGGGACAAAGGCAGACGTTCCATGCGCGGCAATTACCGCGGAACTTGGATGTGTGGGCACGAGCTCTGCATTTAAGCGCGCCTATACACACGGGTACACGCGCGTTTCCAAACGAACGGAACCCCCTCCCCGCCGACCTGTCCCCCCTTCCCCCTTCCGCGCTTATATGTGGGTGAGTTTCGCGATTGTCGGCTGCACGATAAATTCGTATCGCGGATGAAATGCGATTGGCTGGCTGACAGTGACGTCAAGGCTTGTGGGCAGCCGTCAAGTGGCACGGCTGCGTCGCGCTCGTAAAAATTCCCATCTTTTCGCTCCTCGAACTCCCCTCCTATCTTGCTTTCCGATCAAATACGCGCGCGATCCGAAGCTTCGCGCGCGGACAGGTCTTGCTGGGACCGTGAGTCACCCGTGGCATGTATCACGTGACGTTATGGGCATATAGTCATTGTTTTTCATTCACCAGATATTTAGAGGCGTTAGTACTTAAAGATCGATAGATTCGCGAGACGGGGGTGTCTTTGCGACGATGACTAACGACAACGGCTTTCCGTTTTTCTTTTTTTTTTTACCGATTTCCATGGCTGGGCGGGCGATCGATGGCGATGGGTTGCAGTGAGCAGGCTCCATTGCGAGTCCGAGTCCTTCAAGATGGACCTGATCCTCGACATCAACAGCTGGCTGTACCCGATGGAACTGGGTGAGTGTCTCGTTCGTGATTTTTACTTGTTTTATTACGCGGGGTTGCTAGGGGGTCAGGTAGATTATGGAGAAGTTAGCAGTGTAATTGTTCGTCGATAGTAAAATATGATTATCTATATTTGATCTGAAGCCAAGGATACTTAATACGAGAAATCTTTGACCTAGAATTAAGTCCACGAATACTTTGCGGGGAAAGAAGCTCGCCTGGCCGAGGCGGAGATAATTTTGGCGCGACCCTCGTTGGCGGAAGTTTCAGTCAAAGAATTCGTTGAAAAAGTCTAAAGAAAGTATCATGTGGTACTCGTTATAGCGTGTCAGCGGGACCGACGTTTTGGTTTCTTTGGAGGGAAGTATCTTTAAAAGAAGCCTCTCGTATGTTAACGGTACGCCGTTGTGCTCTGCTGAGATTCTTAGATTCTTCAAAGTCTATTAACGTTTAGTTACATCATTCGAGCAGGGTCGAGATACGAGATGTGTCTCGCGAATGATTTACAGCCATCATTTTCCCTGTCGAGAATTTTTCTCGGCGGAGAATTAGACCCCCGTGTCTCGTCACTGTTACTCGACAGGGGAAAGTAATTAAACGGCCACTGTTGGCTCGGCTGCTCCCTTGCATCGCATGAAAATTCTGTTTGCCATATCGGAGCGAAGCTGTCACGACTGCTCTGTTTGCAACGCGCCCGTCTCCTCGCGACTACGGTATGTACTTGATCGATACTCTCGCAGTGTAAATATAGGGTTAGCGTGGATTTTATAGCTCGTACACACCGTTGTCGAACAATCTAACCAAATGCGTGGTACGAAAGCACAGAATGAAGTAACTGTAAATATTTCGCGGGCTAGTAACACCGCCGCTATGTACCTTCCATCTATTTCAATCCTCCCCGCGTCTCCGAAAATATCCATCGCGAATTTCGAAGCGTAGAAGAAAATTTATGCTCGCGAAAGTCAGCGGGTGAGTCTCTGTAAGACGCATTTGGCAGCCACGACTATTTCGTCGGCTTCTACGCTTCCCCTTGCGCGAGCACGTCTGTCGGGGAAGTCACATTTCCGCTGGGACGGCGTATGCCAAAAGCATTGACATGCCAAGATCATTCTCTCGTCTCTTTTACGAGCCTGTAAAGCGTTCGTTTCGTATGAAAATACGCGGTATATAGCCAGGCGCGCGCGCGCGATCAATGCGCAAGAATCGATACACGTTCCTTGTGCCTGCCCTTTGGTAAACGTGACACGTGTTCCTCGCTGACAGACACACGTGCTCTCCGCGGAGAAGAGTCGTTTTATTCTCTCCTCACCCTTCCACTTCTTAGCTGAACGTCGGAAGGACGACCCTGGTAATGGACGCTGGCGGAACGTCGTTCTGTAGTTCTCGGTACGGTAGGCACCGTGTATACGTATATTTACTTGAAGGTGACTTCCATCGTTCTTTTTGTGGCGGTGAAACGTTTTCGTGGCACGGTACGGCTCGACACGTGAATTCCTCCTTTCGAGAGTCGAAATATATCGCTATTGTATCTGTCTCTCTCTCTCTCCACTACCCATTACATTAAGTTGTAAATATTAGAATTCCGCCTCTGGAATCAGTTCGCACTCTTTGCGGATTACTTTGTTAGAAGTCAGGGTCATTTTGGAATATTATCGTAGGATATGCTATGCACAAATGCGAAAGGGAAGAGCGATGTTAATACAAGGTTCTGCGGCGAAAAGATTTACGATTCTTGGCGCAGTTAAGTTCACGATCAAGGAGGATAGGTATTCGTGTTAGGGTTGTAAGCGTTCCCAAGGCCACGCCACACTGCAGCAAAAGCAACCCCCTCCCCTCGGGCATCGTCATTTCGACTCGCCCCCACGGACAGTTCTGGATAGTATCCCGTTGATTCGGTCGCTGCAGAGGGAGTGGGTGCGTCACACCCAGGGTGCACCGCATAGTCGATCCACCCTGCTTTTCTAAACGTGTTTACAGATTCATGTCCCGTTTCTCTGCCGCTCGCAATTTCGAGGACAGTTTCCCTTTTCTGTGCCTCTCTCGAACAACCGTGCAGAGTCTCTATAGTAGCTCCATCTCCCTTCTATTCTACCCCAGCGATACTAATATTCTCCCGATACGAACTTGAACACAAGGCGCCTGATAAGAATTAAAAATTGTCTAGCAAATTCATCCGAAGGTGGCTACAGAAACTACGAAATGGTTCGACGGAAAAGGGGATCGAGGTATCACGATCATATTCACAGCTGCTGGGAGTAGAGGGAGATAGATTTTGCGGGATGGAATTCGCGTAGCGTGGAAGAGAGAGAGAAACCGCGGGGAATGGGGGGCAGGGGAAGGAGAACGAAGGTTAGTCCATAGGACCAGGCAGCAAGTAGTCCCGCTGTATTGACGCGCGGCGCACAGGCTTGCGCGAGATGACGCAATCTCCCTGGCCCCCTCTCCGCCACTGGCCGTGCCACATTTCTGCTGGTCTCCCCTCTCCGCGGCGCCAGTCCCGCTCCGCTCTCCTGCCTCACCCGGCAGCACCCATAAGTTCAATGCCAAGGTCAAAACGGCCACAACTCGTAGCTGTGTCGGTCGCGCGCGATACTCGCTCCGCGGGAGAAGAAGCGATCGTGTGTGTGCTTCCCTCGGCCGTGCCTCGAGTCGTTCCATCGCTTTATTCACGTTTTACCTCCTCTCCCCGTCGCGCGTGCTCTTCGCTTTCCCTATGTCCCTCGCGGCTCGCTCGATGGACGATGGCCCTTTCGCGAATGTCGTCCGCACGACTAACCTATATACGTGACCAAGAGGGAGGACTCGGTCCTTTTAATAATCGTAGGACCTCGAGAGGTGTGTCACCGACGTCTGATCGGTATGATCGATGCTGCTCGAGTGCGAGGAATGGAGGCCGGAGGAGCCGATTACGGGAAAAGGGTCGTGCGTAACCCGAATCGGCAGTAAACGTCAGTGGTGCCGGGAACGATGGTCGGGAAGGTTCGTGCGTTATCGCGGCTCGTCGGGAATCGCTTGGTGCGACGGCAAGGTCGTGACAGGTGCGTGAGTATTCGAGGAGGACGAGAACGGGACGTCCTGCGCGGCGAATGCGGATGCGCATCATGATACGAAGAATGGATATAAACTATATATCTCTCTCTCTCTGTCTCTCTCTCTCTCTTTCGGCTTGTGTTTGACGCCACGGGACAAGATGGCGGTTTTCGGTAGACCCGGGACACAGTCGCGAAAGCTCCGCCGAGGGGATGGTCCGTAGCTTCTGGAACACATTCCATGGTACCGTCTATAGTACATCACTCTTTATTCTTCGTTCATACTATATCCATTATACTCTGCGCTTCCGCGGTTCAAACTGAATGGGAGTAAATAACTTTGTACGTCATTAGCGTCTCAATTAGAACGTTCCATAAGTATTTGTTAATTACCAGTGTAGTTGGTAAAGGATAATCAAAAACAGTCGCGACGTGTAACTTAAAACACAGCCCACCAGAGAGCGTTAATGCATTCGACACGGGGAAATTAACGGTACGCGTCTCTCTGCCAGTGTCAAGGTTAACACTGCGAATCACGCGAACGACGTGCACTCTTTGCCCGTCTGCCGTCAGCTCGTACAATAGTGGTACGATTGTGCATCTGCTCATCTAGATAATCTATAATCGTTACATCGCCATTACGATATAAGCTTGCCCGCGAGGGTACGCTTCGTAACGCGATCAATTGGCTATGCAGATCCCCTGACTTCGTTTCGTTCGCTGTTTCCTCGCCGCCCTCGGCATTGCCACGGCTGCTAATATCGATTACCGTGCTATATATCCATCGTCGGCATAGCGTGGACTTCACCTTGACCCTTGTTCTCGGAGACTTACGTGCGCGGACTTACTTTCAGAGAACAGTGGACGGACGGCTTTTCCTACCACTTCGGTATCGCTTCTCAAATTCGGTATTCCCAGTATTTCGTATCTATTAAGATAGACAGCCTTTTAACCCCTCGTTTTCATTTTTGGCCTACATTCCGTCACTAAACATTCTTCGCTCTGTGAGTGCGATCCCCTAAAATCTAAACGATCATCCCTTCTTTTCGGCCTCCTGCACTTTCGCCCTTCATCATTCTCCCCTTTATTCCTCAACCCTCCAAAATACATATCTGATACTACGCACTACATTTTCTGTATCAAGCATTTTAATTCTACTAAAGAATCGCTACGCTTTTCGTAATCTTCGAGAACAGTGAGCACACACCTATTGCGAACACTGTATTTTCTATAATCTAGTTGTGATATAAGCTTTTAGTATCGGTGCTTCCGCTCGGGCCAGATCCCATTTTATCGCAGCAATTTCCGAACCCCTTCCTACCCCTCGTGTCCCTACGGTCTCTTGCATAATCAGCAGCAGTTATAGATAATCGCCGCGACGTATTAAAGTTTTCGTGCATCGTTCCGCAGTGACGTGTCGCCGTACATGATATGCGGCCCGCGGAAGGGAAATTATCGAAGCAAGTCTCCTTTTATTCATTGTCTGCTATCGTGCTCCCAATGTTCGTCGAACAATACCGATCAGGCCTGGCTATCGGTTTACGCGATCAACCGTGCGAACCTCGTTAAATCTGCCGAGGCACCGCGTCTGCATCGGCCCCAATGTATTTTCGATGCATCTGCCTTGAGGTTTATTATTAGACCTCGATTTCCCTGTTCAGACATCGCGGTTTTCCGCCGCGTTCACGCTTTCTGGGAGGGCAACGAGACACGATGCATAATTATCCTCGCTGATTCGTTTTATTCAGAAACTCCTGCTTTCTTCTCCGCAGGCGATAAATTTCGTCTGGTGCTCGCGACGACATTGAGGGAAGACGGCTACCCAGACGGAGGGGAATGGAACGCGACGGAACAGGAAGGAGGTTCTAGAGCGGACAGCTTCGAATATGTGATGTCCGGCAAGGTGTACCGAATCGAGGGTGACGAGGCCAGCAATGAACCCAGCAGCAGATTGTGAGTGACAGATGTTTTATTATGAATTGATAACTACACGTGGTACTCTTGACAGAATAAAACTAGCCTACTATAGTCAGGATAGTAATAATGAATGAATGGTTCCATCAACGGGAAAATGTTCAGTAATAATCGAAATATTTAGATTTAAAATGTTACTTACTAATCTTTCTCCTAGCAAACGAGAATTAACGTTACTATCCTACAGTTTTGATCGGAATAATTAGTAGCCTGGTGTCGATCGAAGTGTAACAGTAAATTCTGAAGCGCAATATGCTTGGAATGCACGTTACGATCTCCGCATCGCTATTTTATTCTGTTACGATACCCCGCCGTGTAATCATCCCGCGTATCTCGTGCGTGCACGCACACAACGCGTCACGTTGTGACGTCATTCGTACGCGTCAGTGCGCGCGCCTCGGCGCGCGCTCTCTTTCCGCTGTGTGATCTCCGATTGGCTCGCTTCCAGTGCTCAATGAATGGTCTAACGAATTCTTGAGATGTCTAATATCGACGAAACCCTCTCACCAGAGAGTTGCATCATTAAATATTTACGGCTTGAAACGAAATGGTAAACATTGTCGCCTCTGCGACGGGTTTCTTGGAATCTTGCGTGGGAATATGTTTGAGGAAAACAGTGCTCAAGGGGGAGATAGGGACGATTGTTCTCGCTGGGATATAAATTCTAGTCAATCGGGTTACTTAGAAAGCAAACGTAGTTGGGGATTGGAATTCTTCGTGAATTGTTGAGGGGGAGAGAAAGCTGCCGTCTGTGGAGGGGTTCCACGCGATAACCCTGCTTGACCGACTTATCATTTAACCTTGAAACTCGATTCTGCCCCGCGTGTGCAGCGAATGTATGCAGCAAAGAGCCGCTTTGATGTTTGATCGGGGCAGGTTGCGCCTGAAAGTATGCGCGTCGCGACTCGTCCCCGACTGTATTGTGCAGGCTTGCATTGTTTGAGATAGCGTAGCTTGGCTAACGCTCGATAAGATAAGTCTGTGTAAACTTGGCCGAGCCACGTCGCGAAGTCTTTTAAACCGTGCGTAGACATTACGCAGTTATGCAATTATTACCATTTAGCCAATTACCTTTTACCCCCTTACCGAAAAAAGTTCTTCGGTGACTAATAAGCTGGAAGTAGAAATTTATTATTCCGGTGTCGAAATTATGAAAGGGGAAAAATTATGAGTGAAGTAGTCGCGGCACTTATGTATGCACAGCGACGAGCTAATCGTTCTTTGGGAGCGTGCGCAAGAGTTATCCCCTCGATTAATTATTTTTGACGCGGCAGGAAGTTTCGATTGTCAGCCAGATTGCATGAAGCGCTTAAAGCCACCTGGCAACTTCTTCCATCGCCGCAGGATTAATTGGACGGATAGACAGGCTCGTCGTTGTAGCGTGGAAAATGATTACAAAATCGATTAACTTGCGACAGGCTGCAATTTATTATCTGACACCGTGGATTTTTGTGTCTCCTGGTATAAAATACATCGTTTGAATAGCGATTCGCTTTCAGCCGCGGGGATATCGATTAATCGATTACTTTATTCCTCATAATCCATGGCTGGTCCGCTATCTTCATATATATGACACTCTTTCCATCGTTATCAGAGATTCTATCGCGCTAGGCAATTCTCTACAAACCCTCGAACATACAGGTTTCCCTTGGTCGAAGGGTTATACGAAAGATTCGTTAATTAAAACTCGAGAACCAGGGAGGTATCGAGGCCCAAAGCAGTTCCCTCTACTATCCAGCAATATCGCCCACCGAAGAGCGGAAAAGAAGACGCGCTGCAGTCATTCGGCAGCGTTCGGTCGGTAAAAGCGGAACGGAGGCATCGGAACATTCGGAACCGGGCTCTCGGAGAACAGGGAGCCACTCTGCGTTCACTCGGTGGGTAATGAAGCGGGTGAACACAGCTGGTGGTATCTCAGTTTTCTGAGGGCGTTGTCAACCCAAGAGAGTTACCTGCCGTTCCCTGCGTGGTGGACCAAATGTCACGAGAGAGCAGCAAATCATTGCAATACCATCCAGGAGAAGAAGCAATCTAGTACCAGACACAGAACTTTGTAAACCACATCTCCGTGGCACATAAGAAATCATCATAATCAACGACTCTCATCGATTATCGTTAGACCATGACAAATAAGAACTTAAATAGTGCTCTCAAGTACGAAAACCATCCACTTTCGAGGGTGTACTCTAAGTACCAACGGTGCTAAGTCGCTACTCTGTCGGTACCTATTGCTCCTAGATAACCAGAACGAAGAAGCAACCAGGTGTTGCATGGTACACCGAGGGCAATCTCGTCAAATTAATACTACGCAGCGCGTGCAAGCCTCTCGATGGCGAGACCACCAAACAGGGGCGTGACAGCTGGGAAATGAATTATTGATCGGGGTCGCTGGAGACTCCAGGATACATGGATATAGCCAATCCTCCGGCGAGTCGAACAACGCGCAGGCACACGGCGAGACGTTGCCATAGCAGTGATGCATCCTCTAGCGAAGGACATCCCTATCACGGTTTCACATTTCATCGTGATGGCAGTCCTCTTCAGCTTCTACTCTATTTCTTTATACCTTCGAATACAGTCCCTGGAAAATTCGTTCGAGGAGAAGTAGTGGTACGATGAATTACGAGTATGTTTATGATTCCCGTTTCGCGATCGATGGGGTGCAAGTGGGACATCTCGACCGTGCACTGTGCGCGCATCAACGACCGCCGTGAGTTTGAATCGCTCGGTGGCGAGTTGCGCGCTAGGATGCGCACAAGGTCGTCCGGGCTGTCAGAATCAGCTGACGCTTCGGGTGGCCAATCAGCTGCTCTTAGAGCTCAGGAGGAGAGTCTTCTTCTCTCTTGATTCCTGCGCGACGCGCAGTCTCGGTTGCTAGTAGAGACTCATCTCTCCTGTTTTTGCTATTCTCTTAATCCTTTTCTTGTCAACTATATTCTGTCTTTAAGAAGAGACACTCAAAGCTTCGTAGGGTAATTGTGCCAGTAGTCGGCCATTTAAAGGAAAGCGGAAATTCATGTTACGCGTTGTTGTTATTAATATACTATTTTTTAAATGCGTTATTGACAATTAAATTCTTTAAAGTATCTATTTTTTAAATATGTGGATGATTTTTTTAATAGTAGTACAATTTTTATTTAAAATATTTAAAATACCCAGAAACGTTCTTTTTACCAGTAGTCAGCCAGTAAAATTCTAAGTCCAGCCTTTCATATGCCAGTAGTCAGCCAGGTTCTTCTATCAGGTTATATACGTACGTATCGGCCACCCTATAGTATCGAATGTTAAATGGTTCAAAATGCATGTGTGTATCTACTCAAAATTTAAAAATTTATTTTTTCTAAAAATTCTAATTATTTAAATTATAACGGCCGACTACTACCTGTCCTAGACCAATTGTTTAAACGTCAGCCGTTTTCTGTTTTAGACGGCCGACCACTGGTTTTACATTATTTTTGTCGATTTCTTAACAATATCCAGTAGCCAGCCGGGGCGGCTGACTATTGGGTTTCTTTATATTTTGAATGCCAATAGTCGGCCACTTCAAAAATACTTACTAACTTAAGTTTAAATGCAATTATAATTTCACCAAACGTTCATCCAAATGTTATTAATCGCGTATTCAAAATTTGAACATAAAAAACTTCGTATTAGTGTTGTTATACACTATTTCCAAGTGCCGCCTATGGTACTAAATTAATTGAAATTGACGCACTAGTCGTGAACCATCCAATCGCCAACACAATAAAGCTTTCTGCCGTTCATATTTTTACCGCTAGAGGCATGAAACTTCCCACATTCCAAGGAGAGAGTACAGTGATCATTGTTTCGTTTAAATATATAACATTTTATTCTTAATTTCTTATTTCTAAGTAATTTATTTCCGAAAAGGCTGACTACTGGGTAGGGGCCGAAATATGGCACATTTACCCTATGCCGATGCAATTTCGTTTTAGTATTTACGTGGTTGAATTTCTACAAATTTCGAGGACAAATTTGTTGCTTTTATTAGTGAATTGTCAGGCTGCTTTTCAGCACGCATCACATGCATCGCTTAAACGATAACAGACTGCATGGCACGCCAGTCGAACGACGCATCGTTGGTCGCGTCTAATTCGATTAATCCGCTCGATTAATTTTCTTACGAGATGCTTGTATGCTCAAGCGTAGAAGAGACGAGACCACCCGACCATTGCGACACGTCGGATGGTAATATCCCCGGGTGACATCATCCCCTTCATTATCGCGATCGAACGTCCCAAACGAGATTAATCGATAAACGTTACGTGTCGTCGTGGTGCGTTTTCCGCGTGGAAAATAACGCCTCGCGCAGCGTCTCGATAAGTTAACTAGGTACTTCGCACCGACACAGCAGGGGCGCACAGGGAACGGCTGAAAGTACAAGTAACACCGGAAGGCTCGTCACCGGTGCATCGCGCTCTAATGGCGGCGCGTTTAATGCGAACAGCGGCATAATTAACTGCTGCGCGGGTAATTAACTGTTATCTTGGACGATGCACCGTGATGGAAAATACGAGCTCGAGGTGATGCATTATTATTTGTTCCGTGGCCTCTGACTATAACTGCTGGATTGGTGGAAGCGTCGAGATGATGGACTTTTGGTATTCCGATGATTCTATCGTTGTATCGTAACGGAGATAATTGTTTCTCCATTGTTAAAACCGTATCTTCGTTTCTATCGGAATTTTTCGACATCAGTGATCGTTGTATGTTGCTCCTTCATTCAAGCCTATGTTGGACTTCTTAAAAGTGAGCGTGCGTGGTTTTGTTTCTCCCTGAGTCACGTCAGTCGATACCCATCACTGAGCCGAACACCCGATGCCGTAAACATATCCGTGCTGTCTAACGAGGAAAATTTAACCGCCACGTCACTCGACGTATGTAGCTAGTTATGCGAAAACTCGCGGGTCGGTGGGGGGGAGACGAAGCGCGTGAAAATGTCGCGCGTGTTACTCGCGTCATGGCCAGGGGTAGGGGCGCAGGGGGAGTGAAGGGAATTATGTAAGTCTTCGTTGCAACGGCGGCGGAATTGCAGCATACAGGTTTTTGGCAGGGGGGCCAGTTTCGTTTTTGTCCTCTAATGAACGCTCGCGCTGTTTATTATATAAATTAGCAATTAATCGTAGTATGCTAGCTTGGCGGGAACATGGGAGCTTAAAATCTTAGCTGAGATCTCAAATTTCCACTCGGAAAGCCCGAACAGTGATGTAACTTTCAATTTACGTATGGTAAATGTTTAAGTAAAAAGAAGTACGTGGTTGATTGAGAAGTTAGCTCTCCTTGAACAATGTTGTAGTATGTAGTTACTTCCAAAAAGGGGTATCCATATCTATGTTCATTATAGATATGAGGAGTGGTGTGAAAGTGGGAACGCGTTATATTCAGCAGGAATACACTGCCTGCCCTCCTTAGTTAAACTGTCTTATCTAGCATTTTTTCAATTTTTGAGATATGTTGAAATATTTGAAGTTCCATATGTTTTTTACCTTTTAAGTAAAGATAGAAAAGTCTACGTGCTTCGTAAATATTTATAAACAGTCTAATGTATTTAACCTAACTTCTTTCAAAATGGTTAAAATATCTTATCTAAAACAATTAATTAATTGGTACGTTAATAATACATTCCCTACCGGTACACCTATTACAAAAAATTATATTACACTATTACGAAATAATGACAAAATGTTTTGATTTAAATGATGGAAAATAAGGATGGTACAAATTAATGATAAAACTTCAGTTTTCTCGGTTGTTTCAAAATGCTAGATAGGATATTTTAACTAAAGAGGGCAGTATAGTTAATGAATCTACACCGTTATATAAAAATGTTCGTATTATGCATGTTTGAAAGCGCAAAGCTCAAAAACTGTTGAGCCGATTTTGATGAACCGTAAACCAGAAGAATCTTTGTTTTTTAACGGAATAGATTTTAAAATTCAAAGAATTTAAAATTGAGTGTTAAATTAAATGAGAAAGTATAATCTATACCATAACGAAGCACGGGTATTTTGCTACTTAGTGTATTATAGTTATCCGAGCAAGAATAGCACACATTTCAAATAGTCGCACAAGAGCATCCCCTTACAAAACAAAATGAACACCAGTATCTCCACGAGTGCCTATACAACCGATCGTAAAGTGCAGAAGATTCTAAGAACGAGATTTTCCTCCCAACGTTCCCCGTGTACGCTCATTCCCATCTAAATAGCCTGCAGGGATACTGGGTCAAGACATCAGCAGCGCCCATTACGCGTTAACGTTTGGTACGCTACTGGACAGCGCGTAGCCTTGTACTTTAGAGGCTTTATAGACGGTTACGCTTAGTCGGCTCGGAAGAGCGGAAGGAGGAAGGGAATGCATCGTCACGTAATGCAAGCATTATGCAACCCAGCCCCGACAGCTTGTGTACTAACAGCTGATCCGCTTTGGCTATGGCAGTCTTCCACGTTCACTCTGCAGATGGCATTCTTTTATCAACGAGCCCCATCATAGAACACCATCCCTTAAAGATGCCAGATAAACACCAAGATCACCAGTGCGACCCACATCTCGCAGTACCGTTTCAGTATTATCAATCCCCTGAAATAATTCCACACCCGATACAAACTAGATCCAGAGTTCTGTTAATAACGAAGCTCAGACATAGCACAGGCTTCCACCTCGGGGGGAGATAATCATTCTAAGTACCACGACGCGGCCCACAGTTTCTCGTTCGCTTCCTCCGCGACCCACCTTTTCTTCCCAGATTAATCGCCACCAACAGTGGTTCCCTCGAAACTCTTCGCGTGGTCACATAAATTCAACGAGCTTTGTGGCTCCCCGGCGTAGCGTCGTTAATACCATTGTCTCGTTCAGAGACACTCCACGGTGAGTTGTCTCACGGACGCAGGTCCCATCCACGCAGCGCCCGCGTAATTCGAGTTGGTTGCGCTGACGTCACGCGCGAAGCAGAAACCGGGGGCAGCCAGTGTGTTCGAGTTATTCGATTACGGTTACGTTAATCCGCATGGGCACGATCTTGATGCGCAACCCGCGCAGTTACACTGCAATTCCGTCGCGCCGCGCTATACTACTCCGTCGTGCATCGTCTAACTCGAAGAGGAATTATTCGGATGTTTTTCGCGAGAAGCGACATGTAGGTCAACGCGATGGTATCGACGATCCCCAGATCTCGCCAGGCGCCTCTTCGCGAGCCGTATATTCATTACACGTGAAAATAATCCGCGTGTTTTCACGTACGTGTCGTACCATTCTCGATGCACTCGCTCGCTAATATTTCCTTTTGTGCCGGCCCAGCAATCGATACCTCTAACAGAGGTCCCTTTGTCCACTCATCCTTTACGGAGAGGTGTACCCGATACCTTCGAGGCATAAATTTCCTCCGCGCCTTTGTTCTGATATAGGGATATGTTATCTGCAGAGCGCCTTGTCGGTTGACCCACCGATCTTGGAGATGGGAGATCAATTGTACTCGGATATCAATGCTTGATATTATGTGTATCGGGTTCCTAGTGGATTTCTGCGGGTCGTGTAGCCATTAGTGATATATTCTAGAGTATTTTAATATGGAGAGAGCAGTATCGCCTATGTTATTATTGTATAATTGAGTTACTATTAATTACTAGTAAATTGGTACGATTCATTCGTTCTTAGGTTTAGAGGTAATGCCACAGTAGAGTCCGGAAACGCAGCCTGATTTTGTGATTTTTTTAAGCGAGTATAGTGAATGGAATACAGAAATCTATTTGAAGGCCTTTATTGTAAATACCTTGAAGTATGATCACAATTTATTGTTTAATTTTTTTATTACGAAATGGCGACGCAACAGCTCAACAAACGAAGCTTCTTCTGAAAAATAGTGTTCCCCGCGGCCGGAAAAATTTCTCCTTCAATTTTTAACCTAGAACAAAAATTGTTTGGTTCTATATAAGATTATCTCGGGAAGTATACGAGGAATTTGAAAAATACTGTTTTTTGTAAGAATGGTACGCAATTGAACAAAACATTTCAACAATTTCGAGGTTCCGTATTTTGTTTAATCACGCACCATTCTTATAAAAATCAGTATTTTATCATTTCTTCGTATACTTCCCGAGATAATCTTATATAGAACCAATTTTTTATTTTTTATTCTAGGTCAAAAATTGAAGCTTCGTTTGTTGAGAAAAAAATGTTGGAAAAATGTTGAAAAAAAATTAAACAAAAAATTGGGAAGATACTTCAAGGTATTTACAAAATAAAGACCTTCAAATAGATTTTGTATTCCATTTACTATACTCACATAAAAAAATTCTCAAAACCAGGGCTGCCTTTCCTCTTCTGTGGCATTAAGTTGAAAAACAATCCCTGACTAAACTTCGCCTTTGCTTTAGTCTTTCTTTACTTTCCTTTCATTGCTTTCTGTTTGTGTTGTGCAATAAAAACGTTTAATAATAATAATAATCCACGGCATTCTTTGATGATTGCATAACGGTGCAAACTTTGATTCCAGGAGATTAATATTAATATAACGTCGACGAGATCTCTCCCGAATTTCCTTAGCAAATAGCGCGGTATTCCAGCTCCCGATGCCCGATATTCGAGGCCTCCTGGCCAGTGGTTCCCGGACACGAGCCCCAGGCTCGCCGGTTCCCAGGGGTGACCCAGTTTCATTTATCCCCTCACGGTCGGCCAGCACCTGCCTGGCGAACCTCCACCACCTACGCAGCCTCGCCAGGCTTTCTGGATGGAGCTTGGCCTCCCTTCCACCTGTTCACCCCTCAAGCCCGATTTAATCAGTTCCTGTTGCGTCCACTTCTACCTCCGTCCCTATGGTTTGTTCGCAAACAGCAGAGAGTCGCTCGGTAAAGAATCTCCTAGTCGATATCTGCTATTAACACTATTCCTACCGACACTTCATTTGACTAGTCGCGGTAGGTAAGACAGACTACAAATTTTTCTCAGAAAATAAACAATAAAAAAAGTAGCGAATATTGAAAAATGTATTATACGTATATTTGAGGAAAAGTCGTGAAGTTTAAGACGATTCAATTACGTTGTATAGGTATAGGAAATTCTAATCGAAATTTTAAAAACGGTCATTTGACCGGTCGTGGTAGGAATAGTGTTAAGTAGACATGTTTAGTCTAGGAAATTATAAAGTACTAGTCTTCTTTGTGGTGGTAGAAAGAGGCGTACTTTTTCTGGAAGAAAATATTGCTAAAGTTAGAATGTATATCTCTCTATACTAAAATAAGAAGCTCCTAGAAGTTGCTATTATAAATCAAATTAGCTTCCCTTCAGCGTCGCAAATTTAAAATATCTTTCATGGAGCATATACCTAAAATAACTCGCGTTATTTTCTCTTTATCTCCTCCACGCTCAGCTTTATAGATTCCACCGTTTCCCTCATCCTCTATTTTCAATTTCCACTCGTCCTACGCACTCCCCATGGTTTCTCCGGTTTCCTAAATCCTACTCCCGTCGGGGCCGTACACGTGTACCCACCAATCCTCCCTCCGTATCCCTCTTGATCTCTCTCCGTAATGCTCCGCACGCGCACCCTCGCCAGGAACTCTCCTGGGAAAAGGTCAGACAGTCAGAGGCCAACCTACGCGAAATTGGGTCAACCCCTGGCGGCCGCTCGTGCATGAATACTCCCCTGCGCCCCACCACAGGCGGAAGGCGGTCGGCCAGGGGCTTCAGGGGTTCCAGGGGGCGCGTGGGAGTTGTTGATGATAGAAAGAAATAGGTTAACGCCGAGGAATATAAGTCGGGTAGGAGGGAGGGGGTGAGACTGGCAATAATTGCGAATGGCTTTGTAAGCGACATACCCACCCCATTCTTTAACTAGACGCTGCTTCACTTTTAACCCCCGTCTGTATTCCACCTGCCCCTCGGGGATTTTCGCGCGAAGTTCATTAGGGAGGGTTGATAGAGCGCGGCTTCCACGCAGGTCGAACATTTTGTCGATACTCGATGATTTATTCAGCCGAACGGAGGCGTAGGCGCGTCCTTGGCCCTGTTATCAACGAACAAACCGTGGCACCCTTAATGTGCCCCAAGGTTGAGAGCCGCGAAGACGCGTCGCTGCTGCGCGCGATAAGGTGAAGCTGATTACCCATCTCCGATCGATAGTCTCTCTTCGTTTCCGCCTCCGCCTTATCGCGCCAACCTTCCCCCGGGGTAATTAAGTTTCGCGCGAATTCAGCGCGTCCTCCAGCTGATCTCCAGACACCTCGAACGCTATCTCGATCATTTCTAAAGACACTCTCCACTTTGCGAGTTGCGGAACATTTCTAACGAGACCCTTTCGCGATTTCTTCTCCTCTGCCATTAATTCCGACTCTGTAAACGCGCCTCGGAGTTGGGGAAACGCTGTTCACAATTGCTTTCAGGAAATATAATACAGATAATAAGAAGCTGCAAGAAAACAGGAAAGAGGAAGCATTTGTCAGGGGTGAGTCTTTGAGATGTATAAGGGTGAAACTCGACTCTAGAAGATGGAACGCACTGGAGAGCCTCCAACCCCGTTTGCTATTGACTGGGAAGTCGCTGTTTCACTCCCCCTACTCGAAGGGATTACCGGTCGCGCAGCAGGGTTGCGGGGGATGGTCCGCTGACGTCATTCCGCGAACGCGTACCTACTTCCATACAGCGCGTTGATGATAGAGATTAAATAGCGCGATGGATTAACGGGAATTACGTGCATGAGAAATTACTGGGGATAATTGATGGAATAATGTTTTGGGTATATACAAGTTAAACGAGCTTAATATTATTGGCATTCTCTGACACTACTTAATACTGCCGGAGATCGTTCCTTTTATTTATCACGTTAATGTACATTTACTTCCAAGTGTTTTATTTAGTTTGCAATGTGATATATGATTAATAACGACTGCATTGTTGCAACGACGTAGATGTAGAGTTCCCTTTGAACTGCTCCGGTAATTGAGTGGTCGTCCCGTTTCCTCCGTCGTGCGTGCTCCAGAAATCCCAAGACCTCGTAAACGCCAGTCAGATTGTGTCCCCGCCGCGGGATTACGGTCAAGTTGAGCAAAACATTTATATAGGATCCCCGGAGCCGTTGCCACTTCCTGTGCGGGGGTTGAAACGGGCCCGTTAGTTGGCTGCCAATCGCAGCCTCCGCGCTCTCGATCCAATTACTCGGCCTGTCTGTCGCGCTCGAGAGCACAGAGTTATTCCCGCACGTTTCACGTACAAGGTGTCAGGGAATCGCGTGGAAATACTCCGCAGTGGGTGAAACGACGATACGAGGGAAGTTAATATCCCACGAAATTCAGCTGACGCACGAATCGTTTTTTCAACTAGTTCCAAAGCACTCCATTAAATTACATGCTACTTTATGACCCACTAAAATCTTTCTGTAACATTTCATCATACCGTGCGTAGCGCGCCTCCCCTCCGATATATGGGTCACTCAGATTGATCATGAAATTCGAGTCTCATAAAATTGCTGTTCGCGATTGAACGGATCACCTCGCCGTTGCTGTAATCCAATTGGCTCCCATTTCAGTATCCCCCCTCTGCTGTTCTGCCAGCGCCCAAACGCGCGCATCGGGCGAACTGCAACGACGGAGGGTTTGCCCAGACTCGTTCTTCGCTGCTTCGCAATTTCTGGCTTTATTTTTCATCAGTCACGCCGTGCTGTCGATTCTGCATCGCTCTAGCTCGCATCGCGCCCGTCGCTAGAGCCGTGACATTGAGACGGAACGTGTATTGAGTTCCTTCCGGACTCTCGTAGGTAGAGAATAATCGGCTGACGTTATAGCCGCCGGCACAGACGGCTGCTCGTTCCTGGGGCCACGTGTTGCTTCCACTTCCCTCGTGCCCCTTCGTGCGTCCTCGGCGCTCGCTGGTTTCTAAGTAGAAAACTTCGATTCGTGGTCAGACGGGCTGAGCGCGACCTTCGCGGCGCGCCGCAGTTGCTTCTTTAAGCCTCGTTTCGCTGCTCTCGAGGGGGTAATTCGTTTGTTTACCGAATCCTCGGATCATTTTCTATTATACTGGTACTCTGGGGCGGCGTTAATTAACATCGAGCTGTTATTGCTTCACGGCTAACGGTAATTGGATCTTCGGTTAGTACTTAATTGGGGATCTGATCAGTAGAGCACGAAACTCTGCGCGGCTCAGGTGGGTTAATAGTAATTTGAATAAAGTGGAGGAGCTGGGGTAAATCCGGGGGAGTGGGTACAGTTGCTATATTTCAGAATCTATATGTAGAAATGGGTTTAAGTGCAGATCAATCGCTTCTTTAGAAGCCAAACAGTTGAATGAATAGCGTCATTTCATACATAAATAACTCTTTTATCAAACAGTGGTGTATGGAATTGTGTTTAAAATATACCTACTTCTAAGCTAATTTTTGTTTAATGTTTTGGAGAATAAAATTGTAGAGGTATGGAGGGATAATGCAGCGAAAGTATTTGGCCATATTAATCCTCCCTTTCAAAGCTAACGAGAAGAAGACCACCTCTCTCTGCAGAAAGGAAAGTAGTACAGTTATAATTAAGATAAATGGTTCACTTTCAAATTGTGGGTGAGGGATGACTCACTTTTTAAACTTTTATTCTGTCAGTTAAATTTACAATATTTTCAAGGGATTTTTTTATTCTTTTTAATATTGAGTACTTTTGTTTATTCATTTTATTTGTTCACTTTTATATTGATTTGCTTTGCTAATCACCAGTAAGCAGTTCACTTTTTGTTGAATGTGTTCTTTACATATTTAGCGTAAACAAATAAACTTTTAATAAATCTGTAATTACAAACCCCTATATTATCTCTTCATGAATAATTATGTGGGTCATTTCTTCCGGCATCTCGCAGCAAATATTGTCTTAAAGCAAACATCGGTCAGTTTTTCTGAATCAGCATAAAATTCTGACCATATCAGGTTTATTCTGATAAATCAAATAATATCAGTGCTATTTTAGCTATCCATTTCACATGCTAGGTGCACCGTCAGCCCCGGATTTAGGTACCCTAATTAACATTCCAAAGTGAAGTCAGATAATTCGTTATTTAACCTCGACATTGGCAGAACTCGTACATGGTTTCAAGTACACGCGCTGCACAATTCCAGTAATTTTAAAATCGAGCGACGAATGCGTAAAGCAAGAGTACCGCTCTTACTTTACCGCTGACGAATCCGATTCCCGAATTCTTTTCATATCAAGCCGGAGCCAACTGCGCACCTCGAGCTTGTCTTCGAGCCAGAACTCTAGGATACTTTTACCCGCACGCGGCGATGTCCGATTTTTCATGGATCTCGTGGTCACGGGAACTCGCCTCCAAGATCAAATTATCCCCGCTTCGACGTTCAATCGGCAGCAATAAGCACCTAGCGAGAGTTATCCCCTGCGATCTCATTAATCTTCCCAGCACTCGACCTTTCACAGACTCCAATCGCTTTGCGCTCGGCTCTTCCTAATCGAGCTACCAATATCGCCGTACGATGTCCGATTAACATCACCGTGTAAGTACGTACGTACTACAGCTCCAGCAGCGCCCACCGTGCTCCAAGGTAATCGATTGTCCCGATAATATAGATTGCGCCCGATGATTGGCAGCATCTAATTTTAGATAGGCGGCACTGGGCTTGCCTGGTTTTGTACCTCAGACCGAACAGAATACACTGAGATTCTATATCAAATGAATCGTTGAACCGTGCTTCCAGAGAACTCCGATCTCCCCTTTCGTGGGCCCGCGTCCCAATTTCCCCCTTTCATAAAAAAACTAGCATTGGCTAGTCGAGTATAGAATTTTCTAAAAGTGCTATATAAAAAATTGCTAAAACACCTTAGCATCCTTAATTCTACCCAATATTAGAACCAAAGACCCATCCACTAGACACAGCTTCCAGGAAGTCTAGTTCCAACCAAAGGATAGGATATTCTCCCCGATAAAACTCTGCTCTCCTGAATCCTGGAACCGCGTACTCCTCAGTTCCCCTTTCTCACGGCTGCCTAACCACGCCAGCCACCTATCGACGCGAAAAGCTTGATCATCCTCGGCTTACGTAATCCCCCCGCGATTGGTGCGCGACCGTTGGTCGAATATATTCGACGGTCGGCCATATTGGTGTCTCTGTCGTCCGTATCTAGTGCGGTGGGAACGGTTCGTCCCCGGTTCTGTGCCGACGATAATCGACTCTCGACGATGCACGCCGGTGGGTGGGTGGTGTTACAGGGTCGTGGATGTTGGTTCTGGCGGAGAGGGATCGCCAGGGAGAGGAGAGGACGAGAGGGGCGTGAAAGAGGTGGCGGAGAGTAAGGTTGCCTCCTAGGGTTGCCCCTCCAGTCGCGAGTTGTAGGCGTATAGAAGAGAGACAGGAGGGCGAAGAGGGGCACTCTGTGGCTCGCGGAGAGCTAGGAAGGAGGAGGAGGAGAGGGTTAATAGGCTAGTAGGGGCTGGAGGGAGAGGAGGTGGCGGTGGCACGACAGGGACAAACGGGCCGCGACCGAGAAAACGATGCAGGAGCGCGCAGGTGCGCTTTTCTCGCCCGATACTGTGTTGTTTCACGACAGCGGTGTGGGAGAGGGGAGCGGGAGGAGAACAGACGGAGGAGGATCCAACCGCGGGAGGATACTTTAAGGCGCGTTTACGTAGCGTCCAGACTCGATACCCCATCCTTCTCTGTGTGTCTTCTTTTCCTTCTCCCTCTCCACCACCTCTCCTCTCTCTCTCTCTCCGACTCCCTGTCCTTCTCGTGTTCGATCGTTTTCGTTCTTTGGGGAACGTTCGTCGCGTCGCCGCTGTGCCCTCCGCGTCGCGATGTGATCGCGCGATAAGCGTGTCGGGTTTTCGCGTCGCCGTTCGTTGCGTGCGCGCCCACTTTAGTCCGGTTCCCGTCGCGAACGCGGTGCGTTGCGCTTTTATTCGTGTGTGTGCGCGTGTGTGTGGCCTGTCGCGATGACGAAAGTGACACACAACGGTCCTGGCAGCGGCCAAGAGAGCCGCCCTGATGTTTCGTTGGCAGACGAGGAGGTGTTCTAAGATTAAGTCTGCCCAGGTTCCGTCCACCTGGCAAGGGAGGCTGCTGTTCGCTCTTTATCTTGCCGCCATTCTCCTCCTCCTCCCATTCCCTCTTTCCCCTCCTCCGTAGAATCTCCGTCAGGTCCCCGCTTCCTCGCCAGAGTTTCGCAAGTGATGATTCCCAACGAGTTTGCTTCTCTCGTCTCTTTCGCTCTTGCCCTCCACTTTCAATCTTATTTCTCGTTATTTAATCGCCACGAAATTTTGGGGCTTTTGAGAGAAATTTAATCTTTGAGATATCCGCGATAGTTGGAAATGGTAACTCGCGGATTATTAAGCAGAGCGACAGCAGCCTCGTTTGGTGGACTCTGGGCTGTCTTTCGTTCTTGTCGATGATTCGAACGCAGCATCGATTACGCAGGTGAATATCGACGAGCAACAGAGTCCAGGTGACGTCACGACAAGCATACACGATTTATGTGTCGACTTAGGGATACGGTGCTAGAGTTACGATCGTTTCAACGTGATTAATGCGATACCGCGAGTCTCGAGATCCCCATGGTTCCGCAGAACTTGTAAAATATCACGGGGAAATGTGTTACCAATTGGCGTATATCGCCGTGTATCTTGGTATTAAATTCTAGCAAATAGGTGCATCAGTGTGAAAATTGAAATTTTCCATGAAAACGAAGCTCTCCACTGACTCCAAATTATCAATACCTCCCCAGCGCTTTTTGCACGCTTCAGCTTCCTCGAAATCGCACAAATCTTGAAGAACAAAAAAATTTCACGTCGCACCAATGTTCCCAAATATTCTCGAACGTCACTCCATAGTAAAAGAATCGCTTCATTCGCGATCGCTCATCAAAGATCGATACACGGGCCAATCTTCGATCTATAAAAAGTGGAGGGGGGCATATCTCTGACGCGGGTATTAAAACTAAAGCAGTGGTATAAAAACATCCTGTGCGATACATATCTCTCTCTTTCTTCCTCGTGATCGATCGAAATTCAGGGACGCCGCGCATTCAATAATTAGCGCTAATTATATTTCACGCGAAGGTCGACCACAGGCGCTACTAAAAGCGGCATTGTTTAATGCAATTTGATATATACCACACCTCTCCATCCACCATAGGTACCAATCGATCCGTGTTCTCCAACCGTGCCCTATATCGCTCTACATCCCGAACATCGCGTTTTCAGCGGAGCAAAAAAATAACAGAGACAAGGTGTGGCCAGGGTTGCAAATTAAATCTATACCTTTCGACGAAAGGCGCTCGTAAAATGGTAACGTTCTTCAAGGGGGTGGAGTGATGTGTCCTGCACGCAAAATTCCAAGAAACAGAGAAAGGCGTACATTGGCGATCAATGGAAGCCGAAGGGCAAATACTGAAAAGTGTACTCGTTTCCAGAAATCTCGTTCGTGTTTGCTCGACCTAAAAGTCTACTTGCAACTGAAGATTCGATCTTGCACAGCGTTCCGATTCCACTGTACTTCTCGTTGCTTGGTGAATTAAATCGAAACACAGGGGACCGGGGGTGTAAAAACATTTTAGGGTCCGTTTGAAAAATTGGTCGAGTAGTGTATGTACTCTGAAGCTCGATCGAACCTCATGCAGAATTAATTCGTTCGCCTCGTAATCGCATCGAGAAACGTTCGCGAACGACTCAGCGTTACGGGCAATCTATAGTACGGTAGTCGAAGTCGTTATCGACGATGCAAAGCACTGGCCTCGTAACAGCTGCCGCTCTGAAATTAATTTCATGCAAACCGAATTCCGGCAGTATCCTCCCACAAAAGCGGTTTGTCTCGAGCCCTTGGTATATCTGGAACAACGGTATTCGATAAAATATGTCCTTTCGAATCGATTCTCGTCGATCCCAAGCTGTGCACAGACCGCGCTCGAATAAACGATATTGGAAGCTTTAATATCTGACAGAACGTTGGAAAATGTAAAAGCAAGTTTAAATCAAAGAATTGAATTAAAAGCTACCGAAATTAACGAGATTCCATCAGCTATATATATCTATATCTTTCAACGTTACATACACAGGTGACTCGCTCATCGACTCATTTATGGCAGTGACGTTTGGAGATCGGTTGCAAGCGTACCTGCTCGCCCCAATTTTTCTGGCTGGCCCAGAACCCTCGCGAGACGCGTCGTTAAGGTCGCGGGACGAGAAAGAAAAAAAAGGCGCGTATAAGAGGGGTCCCTAAAGCGGTCGAAATAACCCTGGGCTTTTTCGCAAGCCCCGAGGAACGTTGGTTGGGAGACGGCCACAGCGTCGGCGAGTCTCTGTGTGCGTGATGCATCGCGTGTTCATCGATCTTCCTCTCCTCCGTGTGCCTCTTGCTTTTCGAGGTTACGTGGACAACACGCATTTACGCCGTGGCCCAGCGCCACGCAGCTTGGCACAGCTTTTTCGGCCATCCTCGTTGTGTAACACTTGTTCGCCCGTTTGGCTTGGCCACCCCGACGCTTTACGATGTGTCTAGCACCGTCTGGCTAGTCGCGGCTAGTTCTCCTCGCGAGGCCCGAGACAGCGGACTTTTTTTCCCCCGCGATATCCTCTGGTCCGCGTACGCGAGCGATCCACAGTCACTTTTGCTTCGGTACAGTGCCCGACGAGTCGCGAGGAAACGTCTCTCTCCGTCGAAAGGGGAGTCCGCCTTTGGAAAATGGGACCGTCGGGTCGTTGCAACTTCAGACTCTGTAGATTGGAAGATCTGTGCTCGGGAGTTTGTGCTTTTGCATAGTCGCTGAAATATGTATAATGTGGTCTTCGCGGTATTTGGGACTCGGTACTCGAGATTCAGAGGAATTCATAAAGTCCACGGAGTTGTTTAAGTAGTTGGGGAATAGGATAGATTGAGAGTGGGATTCTTTAAGATTCTGGAACACCAGTATCTATTACTCAGAGTAGATATAATCGTTCGGAGACTCGTACAACGGGTCGAAACCCAGAAAACTAAGTAGGCTATGTGGAGTAAGGTTCCCTCGAAGCTGCGTTGATTCTTCACTCCGCTATTAGGTACGTTCTGTACCGAGGCGTCGCGACGGCTGGCGAGATCAGCTGGTGACGGTTCCGTCATTAAAGCAACGTCAGAAGAATCCCATTCCGTCGCCTCTCCGCATTACACCATTAGAGTAGAAGCCAGAATCGATCGTTAAGCTCGTTTAGTGGCAAAGTGGTCCAATTACAACCGCTACCGCTCTCTGGCGGCTTTTACCTCGCTCGAGCACCACGCGAGCGATGGTCCCTCCTTTGTCCCGTCCTCCCCCGTGTCGCTCTCTTTTGTATTATCCTCGCGTGTCTCTCCGCGGATCTACGACTGCTCCCTCGGCCCATCTGTCTCAGACGCCACTCAACGGCATCGCTCCACATTCGTTTTCCTCGTTCGCTCACAGGATCTGACACGGTGACCCAAATAGAAGCTAGAATTGGCTCCTGAGCGAACCCGGGATTCTGCAACGACGCCTAATTCTAAGGCAGCCTCTATTCTTTCACACCCCCTTTAAAAACGTTCCACTGTTTATTTTCTTTCATTATTGTATACCTTCTATCTCCGGTACCTGCAACGTCCGCAAACAACAACAAGAACAACGCTATTAATAGCGATTTAGTTGCCTGCCATCGGCCCATCCTCGTCGTCGCTATAAATAGCGATTCGATCAGCCAAAGTGGCAGCTTTGGACTTCCCGCTTGTCTCCGTCCGTCGCTATCAGTTCTACCGGCTGTATTCATTTTCTATTTCAATAGGCGGACCTCGAAATTCGCGCCCTTCGATGGACACTCCAAAAAGCCCTCCTTCAGGCTTAACCCAGTCGAGGAAACCTTGCTCTAGTAGAAAGACCCGAGGCTATACGCGCGCGGATTGTGTAACCGCCTCGCGAGATAGAGCGAGAGTGCAGCGCCGTTTGAAGCTCGCTGCTGCTGCTCTACGGGCCAGATCGTAGTTCATCGTGGGCTCGCTACACAGCACTGGGACCCCTCTAGTCGTCGCCTAGTCGCCGCGCGTGCCGCGTGCGTGCATTCTGTCGGCCGAAATTGTGCGCGTGTATATTAACGGCACTGTGCGCGCCTCGTGGTTCCATCGACGGAGATCGGTTATCGCGCTCTCCTTCGTCCGTCGCGTATTGGCCTCGTCGAACCCCTTAGATATTCGTTAGCAACGCTCGACAACTCGAACAGATCGGTTCAGTGCTCATGGGAGATCGTATCGCCTCGGAAGATCCTCTGTTGAAACGAAATTCTCCTTGAAATCTGTCTTCGGAATCCCTCGGGAGCAGTTGTTTCCCCAACAGTCAGTCAAGGTCGCGCGGTGAATCGTAAAAACGCTTACTCAACGCGCGAGAATGGTAGACGGGGAGAGGAATTAGGGGGCCTGGGCATTTAGTTCCACGAATCCAGTGGTATAAATATCGCCTGCTGGCCGTCGCGGCGAGTTTATCGTAGTTCTCGCGCGCGCATCGCGCTCACGATGCACACACGCTTTATACAACTGGCAGGAATGTGCACGCGCGGATATAAAACGAAATGGGGTAGAGGGGAGCGCTGTATAAATACACAGGCCCCGTAGGAAAGCTACAAGAGAATTTATCCCGAGGATTCCAGATTGATTTTGTCCGGCGAATTCCTGCGCACGCCCGTCTTCAAGGTCGTAATTGTGTAATGACCGTTAGGAGGGACGCTCCTGCTCTCTAAACCGGAGCGTGAATTGCATTTGTTGCGCGCGGCGCGGTGGTAGTGGTGCTCGGCCTCTAGTCTCTACACACGGGCTTCACGAGCGACTCAGTTTTTTTTTTGTTGTTTTCCTTGTTTCGTGTTACTCCCCAGCCTGTGTCGCAGGCCGTATCTTCGGCAACCACGTTCGCGGTCGATCTCTCGATTGCGTAACGACGATCGCGCGGTATAATTCAGCTCTCGGGTTTGTCTATCGATGCAACCTAGGGTCCCGAGGGAAACAGCGTATATTTCGAGCCGCGGCGGCTCCGACGATTGCGTAACGCCCGCGTGAATTGCAATTGTCGCGCGGCTGCGCGCTGACGCGCCTTCCCGGGAACCTTTGTTTTCCTCAATCAAACTCCGCACACTTTACAATTTTTTACGCGCCACCGTTCTGTGCGATGTGCGGCTAATTAGATCGGATACCCTAAAATCGAACAAAGGGAACCTTGGTTCTTCTAGATTCCATGCAGATTCCCCGCAGAGAACTGCAAGTGAAGTGTTGTTCAGTCGGTAAGGTCGCTCGGTTCCGCGGGGATGCTTCGTCGAAGGTTTGAATAATTCAGGGCAGCGGTGGTTGGTTGAATTCCGACTTCGCGGCTTCTTCTCCTCCACATTCCGATAATGCTAAAGCCCCGATCGGGTCGAATGACGTGTGCCACGGACAATCGGCGAATAATGGGCAGAAAAAAATCGTGTTCGGAGTCGCGCACTAAACAGGGGTTGTATTCCAGCCTGCATTATCGACCGTTCGAAGGCTCCGGGTTCGGGATTGTGCAATGACGGTTTTGCCTATCGACGTCTCTTATTACCGGCACTGTTTACCGCGCTATCGAACAAATCGACGTGTGTCGGTAATTGCCATCGTGCTTTAAGAGTCCGACCACCGAGCTTGCGCGATCAACTGCATTCGTGTGTTTCGATTTTTCCACCATTCTTCTTTTGAACGACACACGGGTCGACGTGCAACTTGAATTCGCGCTAACTCTCGGTGATCCCGACGGATAAAAATCGTGGACGTTCAACTGCAAATGTAACTAGGCAATAAAATACGATTTTAAAGCTGAATCATGAAAATGTAATAGTCTACTTTAAAGCCACCGTGTAATTAACATTAAAAATTGAACTTCTTTACCGATGAATAGTTATTTTGTGACACTTTAATATGCGAAACACGAGAAACGAAGACTCATTTCGCGCGGGTAACGTCACGCTTCCGTGTGACATCGCGTGATGCAAGTCGGACGATAGGTGTCTCTTTTCGGTAGATAGCCTTATCAGTTCTGCTCGGCGAATACCGAAATTCTCGATAGTCGAGTGTAATTTTTATCGATACTTTAAATGCTTCTTAGGTATAACCGAGGGGTGTGTGTACTAGGCGCGTTAATTTTCATTCTGTTCCAAGGGAGCGTTTTTAATAACACGCATGGGAATGCTATATAGACTGTAACGAGCGCGTCTCGACGCCTGGGCGTCGCGACACTCGGAACAGTCGTCTATTATTAGAAATGTCTCTTTCCATTCCATTCTTTAACCTCTCCAACATGATGCGATTTTCAGTTTTCCAACGGGCAACTCAACATTCACGCAGGCAATCTAACCCGTACTTATTCAACTTTTGTCGTTCTATTTACTATAGAGAAAGATAGAAAATGGTAGCCCAGTTTCGCGTCGCACGTTCCAAAGTAGTTTCAACTTTTGCTGCGCCTCAGCCACATTCGACTATCGATAAGCACAGATGCCTAAGAAAAATAGTCAAATACCAAAGCCTGCTTAACGCTTAAAATTCACGAGTTTCAAACTAAAATCTCTAAGCTGTGACTAAAAGGTAACCAGTAACAGTATCGTTTAAAATGTTAAGTGTGTTTGCTTAACTAGTCGACAGACTTGAAAAAATTATCAATTATCAAACCCAGTTTGCACGGCGAGATGTAATTGACCCGGGCCAGCAGTGTGTTTAAAGCTATTGAAACTGGTAACGCGAAAACGGCCGGGCGTTCTTTTCTTTCGTTCTTCCCCGTTGTCCTTCGACGTGACGCGAATAACACGAGAGGTCCGGCTCGGAAAGCAATTTGCCCGCCCAGCTTGACGCGCACGTTCCTCGTCACCCTACCAAATTCGATCGCACTTTTCGCGGGGACCATTTCCCTCGAGTGTTTAAATTAACGAAGGGGTATTTCCATCAGCCATTTCCAGCTGATACTAAACCAGAAGTGTTTAAAAACAGCCACCACAGAAAAAGCAAGTGACACTTAAAACCAGTATTTCAACAGCCACGTGTGTTAATAAAAATCGTGACTATAAATCTGACAATTAAAAGCAGAAATATATTAACGACAATTTTATATCTTCCTCAAGATTGCCTAAGGAAATCGGTCAAAAATGGCCCAGGTTACGGTGCAGGGGGGTTAATGTCAATATCAGATTGACTATATTACGGGAAAGGGGTGTTCGAAGGGGATCGCGTTTCACTGTGTTTAAAAGAAAGGGGTTCACTGGGGAAGACCATCAGGAGTAAAATAATAGAGAAAGTACAGCGGAGGGAAATCAACACGAGAGACAGACAGTGAGCAAACGAAAAAGAGAGCACGAACGAGAGGTAACGGAAGCGAGCCAATATGAGATTACAGGGCAGTTGGGGCTCGTGCCAGATGCGCGTTTACACGGGCCGTGAATACTGTAAATGCACTATCTGGTACGACATCTCTCCTGTCGCCGCCACCAGTAACGGTCACCGAGCTGCTGCTTTTCGGCGTTGCGACGTTTAAAAAAAAGAGAAAGAAAGTATCTCGGTTACCTAGCGTAGCCAAGCTTCTTCTTTACAGCGGACATTTTCTTTCCGACTAGAGCAGCACCCTGCTTCTAGCCCTTCGAGGTATAATTTCTATCTGTAACTATCTTGACTGACCTTTTTATGTTATTTTATTTCCATTCAGTCTCTACGTCCTTTCTATGTTTATTCGGTGTCTCGAAGGGTGGAATATCCTAGTGGAATCCACGCGTGTGTATGTTGTTTTATATAACTTGCGAGTTCTCTTAGAATTTAATTGCTGTTTGTGGATAAAGAGAGTCCTGTGTGATCTCGAAAGCGGCGCCGTTCCGTATTGCACGAAGGGTTAAAAAGGGGGCGCGTTCGATCGGGGGAAACTCGTTGGACGACGATACCGCGATGAACAACGAGGGTGAAGGCTGCGTGTGTTAGTAAGTTCGCGTCTCTATCCTCGTCTCTGTATCATCCCAGCAGAAAAGTCCACACGTCGACGAGAGACCCTGACGCCGCGTCGTGTCATTGAAAGCATTACGGAGGCGCAATGTCACGTTACGTCACTCCTGCGAAGACGAGACTCGGGGAACAATTGGATACGCGTAAAGGAGCCGCGGATCTCGTTACTCGCGGGCTTTGTATCGTAATCTGTTCCGGTATCGCGTAACTAGCCGCACACCCGTTATAAACCACGATTGTTTATTCCGTGGGATTTAGAAGATCCGCGGTTAAAAGGCGTCGCGCGTTTTGGCGAAGCAGAAAGTTTGTGAGCAATCGATGCGCGGCGACGATTAATTAATTATTATTAATTCCTTCGATTCGCTCCGCCAAAATTCGCAACGGCCTTAAGCGATCGCCAGAGACTTTATATTCCATTATATAGCGGGACAGATTTTTTATTGTAATGCGTTATTTGCACTTGGATCATTAATCCAAATTCACCGATTGATAGCGTCTCGTTGACTGATAACGCCCGCTGGGCACTTGTTCTTAAGAGTTACGCGACAGCAGAGCTTCTCGAGCAAACAAGCGCCAGTGGAATGGAAAAATATCAATCGATTAGGCGGTGTAATGTGTATACTGTTTATCTGCTAAGAAGATGCAAGGTTAGGGCGAAATAAATGCGTACAGTAGTGGTCGGAAGGAAATATAAACTGTGAGTGGTAACGGAGATAAGATAGTTCCACTAGAAAGAATTATATTTCTAAATTTAAATTCGAGGGTAATATAATACTTGAAGCCCAGTATTTAAGTAAGTCCATATATAGATCTGTAGGACTTGTAAGAATATGAATTTTATGCTTTCTTCTCGCCACCGCTGTATATGTATACGGAAACTGTGCGACACTATATTTTGTAAAGGTGCATCAGGCGGTCCAGCGTGAAAGATGCATTTCATGCCAAGACTGCACGCGTCCAAAGGCGTCCGAACGTGTACCAGCCAGTTAAAATTGGCTCGTAGAAGGAGATTGCGAAATTATAACCTAAATCCAGAACGCGGAGCCTCTCCCCGTGACGAATCTGTACACGTAAGGAACGGTCCTGGACTTGTTGCATGCTTCGTGACCCGAATTAATCAACGACACGTTACGTGGTAACGTGTATACACGCGCCGTATAATTCGATTTAGAGCCGAGCGAATATGTAACGACCTTCCAATAAAACGATCCACTCGAACGACTATAGTTGAGCGACTGCAATCCCGCGGGAAATTCGGAATGCAGCCGAGGACGGAGAAAAAGAAGACCGAAGAGACACGCAGCCGAGCATCGACGAGCGATTGTTCGCGCCAATCGCGCGGCGGACTATAATCGACCTCGCAGCTCCCAAGGGACTCGGCGATAATTTTCTCGCACTTGCGTCGAAAACCTGTTCGCGCAGTAGAATCAACACAAATTGGCGGAGGGTTCTCCTCGTGTCTTCTTTTCGTGCCTTCAGTCGTGTGCATGCCGAGTTCCCCTCGAATGCTTCTTGAGTTCCGAGGCAGCCTACCGCGATAAAGTAATCGACCGAGCGTGTGTTTTTTCACGCGATCGCGTGGCATTTGCTCCCCATCGTTTTTTTTTTCTCTCTTGCTCCGGCCTTATCTTCTTTCCCATCGGCGCTCAGTTCCCCGAATCGTGCTCGTATATATACCAGGGCCGAGCGCACCGCGTGGCCCTTTTATGTCTGACGCGTTTCACTTATCGCGTTATGTAACGTACGCGTGCCCCACTTCGACGAGAGCACCGTAATAATCGTGCTTGTTCCGTGATTTGCCGCCGCATCGCTTCGGGTGAACGAGGATCCTCGCTAATTATACGCAGCCTCTGCGATCTCTGGTTATAAGCGTTTCCGTCTCGGCGTGGAACCCTTCGACGAGAAAATGAGACTCTTTTCGGGGCCCTTCCGTAAATCTTAGTCACTTGAATTCGCTTCTCACACCCTTTTTCACCTTTCATACTATTTGACCGCGAGATCCAGCATTTTAAAATTACACATCTCTCCCACACTTGTCGTTGTATCAATCATCGCATTTGCACCGGCGACGATGGGGAACGAAGCGTCGATTCCTGGAACCGAATCAGGAATAGGTCAGATGTCACGACTCGAAGATCACGAGCAATTATTTCTATGTCTATCTATCGCGTGTCTTTTAGTAATTCCGTCTGTGTCGAGTTAAAGAATACTACTGCAAATTCGAGGGTCATACGTCGCAGACGGGCCCAAGGCATGGGCCTCCCCGAGGATCGAGACACATCATCGCCATCGTTCTTTTATCACTACTCATTCTGTACTTGTGTTGACAATAAATATCATACTGTGCCATCCCCCCCTATCATGTCACTTCATTACCGTCACCTTCAAGCCGCGCAGCTTCTTGGAACGCCGATTTCATTGGAAGCGAGGTTGTTTCCCGCAGCAGGAAAAAACAAATGCGCGTTTCTTTCCTCGCGCCGAGACGAAGGTGCGCGGGGACCACCTTTCGCTCGCTCCTTTTGTCACCGCGATGCACGCCGCGGAATGCAGAACCAACGCGACTTGCTCCTTTATTATGTACATAGGATTTCGCGCGAGTTGCCGCGCTTCTCTGTTAAAGAATCGCGCGGGACTTATATTTAGACCCTTCGCCGACTGACTTTTGTCCGCGGACGTTGGAGCGCGGAGACGGAGGCAATTGCAGGGAACGAAAGCTTTCAGAGAAATGCTAATTCAATGCTATGAATAGTTAGCTATTCATCTATATACCGTATCGCTTAGTGCAAAAATATTGATTGCATGTCCACTTTTTGTGATTCTTAAGTTTTTATATGCAACAAATATAATTCTTCGCTGTTTTTCATGCTATAAATTTGATAAATTTGTCGAAAATGATATTTTTACTCATTGAATGTCCCTGAATCTTGAAACCTGTCTCTTTCGAAACCGCTAAAAGTGGACATACAATACTTAAGCACGTGATAGTGGCAATTTTAGAATTGAAAATGTGTTCCTTAGGCATCAGTAATTCGCTGTAAGTTTTTGTATATTGCGGACGTTGCTTCGAAGTCTTGTCGTAGATGTACGTGAAGTTTAATATAGAAAGATGAGCTTAATTGAAGGACGAGGGAGGGGAAAGTGAAGCAATATAGGGGGCCGGGGGGGAAGACCCAGAATAGTTGGGTCAAAAATAATCAGCGCTCGCTCGGGGGATGGTCAGAAATTTCGGGAGCAAGGTCAATCGATAGCATCGTAACTTCCTAAACATGTTTATAAATATTCCCACTGCTCGTTTAAATATTCAGCTCCTCTCGGTCGCTGATGTTTTCATTCGCTTGGAAATAAAACATCGACAGTGCCTTCGTAGCGTTTTTTTTTAAATTATTTGTAAGACCTGCTCGACCATTGTCAAATGTTTAAAAAATTGATAAAAGGGGACGGAGTGTTTTCGCTTGTAAGTGGACTGTCCCGAGCCGTCACTTTGATAAGAGTCTATTCAAATTCAGCCGGAAGGTCATCAAGTACCATGCTTATATAAATTTAAAAGTCACTTCGGCTGTCACTTGAGAATCAGACCAAATTTCACTTGAGAAAGAGTCAGCCAAAAATACATCTCACTGCGTGAAACCGAGCGATATTTTATGGTAAGTTGCTCACCTACGGAGAGACAGATCGTGCTTCTTTCTACCATTTTTAGAACTTCTGTAATACGCGTCACCTTTTTCGAGAAAGTGACGAAAGCGAATTGTTCGCTGCGACATTTCTATGATAAATCCTGATCCCCAACGAGTGAATCTTACTTAATCCGGCGAAATTGGAAATTTAGCTGCGTGATTTTTTTAAGCATTATTTTTTTAATAGAAAATATCGAACTAAGGAACAAATATCCTAAGCACCACAGAGAGCTGCGTTTCCGTAGCCGAGCATGACACCACGCGGAGGAAGAAACCAACAGTTGGAATCCTTGAAGAGGAACATTTTTTGTGATTGGCATGTTGGCAGTGTGGTTAGCTGGTTGTGTGGCTGATCGTATACACGACCGCTATCGGCACTGCAATTATGACGATCGCATGATCTACGGACGCCACAATCAAGGAGGGACACTTGAGAAAAATGGAACCTGGGGGAACCAGTTTCTTCTGCTCCTAAAAGTCACTGCTCGCATTTGCAATAGATTCATTCTCTAAACTTCCCTGTTTCTCAAGGAGAGTGGAGTAATTGAATACCTGGGCCAGGGTTCGAATCTGAATCCCTCGTTTGTTTGACCAAACTGCTTTAGCAATTAATTCAGTCATATACATGTAGTTATTTCTCAGAGAAAACTTAGGAGAGCTTATAGTCTCTTTTCCTTTCGAGTAAGACAGATTGCCTTTGGCGAGGAGGATAAGGTTGTGTTAGATACAGAAATTGATTTGTCTCGGTAGGACAGATGACTGATTCTCCTTTTCCTTCTGTTGCAGATCTGCCTACGTATCGTTCGGAGGACTGCTGATGAGGTTGCAGGGTGACGCAAACAACCTACACGGTTTCGAGATCGATCAGCATATGTACCTACTCATGAAGAAACTCGCGTTCTAAACTGAGTCATGCATCGCACAACACACCTTAGGAAACTTCCACGCGAGACACTTTTACGTACAATACAAAAATACCTGATATTTTTTTATCGAGGCTTGTCGTAATAAAATGACGAAGTACTTGGCGCTCGTAACAAAGATAAAGGACAGTTGTGTGTACCAACAGAGATGATCCTGTTTTCACTCCTGTCATCATTCACGACACTCTTCATACATGGATCTTAAGCATTGTCACTGCCACCGCAATTTCTAAGACATGGTAATTAATAAAGATATGTAAGACAAGAAGGGACTCGAAAGTTCAAGATCTTCGGAGTCCTGCGTACTGGCCAGCCTTTTAACCACCTCGCCCCTCCCAGTGTCTTCCCTTTTCGGGTTCCTTCTATGAGTTCCAGGACTCATGATCCAACATATATTTCTCCACGCAGAAGCTACCCTTCTGACTCCAATCCTGTATCACTGTATCTTAATTACAGAAGACTACACTCTGTAAGAGAAGAGGAGTTGTTATATTCCCATTGCATTCAGCTCCAGATCCCAGTGCAGTCCGATTCGTCGATATAAAATATCCGCTCAAGAAGATAGCACAAGATTTAACAAAAAGAATCTGCAGAAGCTTAAATGTTTACCGAATACGTAAATGGCAAACGGTAAACACGTGCGAGAAGAATCGATCGATTAAGAAAAAAACTGTGGCAATTCTTGCGTTTAAATAGGGTGCACACGCGCGAAATAGGTGAGTGGAGACGAAGGCCCCTCGTTCACCAACGAGTTTCTAGATTTACACCGCGCGTTGCAATTAGCCAGTCGAATTGGTACAAATCCAAACGAGCCGTTCCGAGCCTCGTTACGAGCCGATTAATATCGCGTCGCGATGGGCGCTCCAGCTTCGTAATTGGATTGTGTGCTCGCGGGACTGTGATTTTTCGTTCCTTCGATTCCCAGCTCCTGGCAATGCAATAGAAACGGGACAATTCCGTGCGATCGGTTCACTGCATTGCGGACTATCGACTGTCTTCCTTAACGAGCCGTGTCGTTCGCTACGTCCATTGAATCTGATAAAGTCATGCTCGATAGGAGAATTTTAATTATTTTCATATAATAGAGGTAGAGCGGAAGTGTACTTCGTTCTATTGAAATAGAATTAAATTCTATCTGTACAATACACTCGACTTTTAATATCGGTAAATAATATATAAAGCAGAGCATGAAATATTCTTGAAAGATTGGGCGAAGTCTTCAGCGTGCCGGGCGCCATTTTGGAGAACCACAGCCAAGATTAGGAGTACGCGATCGAATTGGAACGCGCGACAGAGACACGGCCGCAGAAGGGAAAGAGCCGGGAGCTAATTTATGTAATTAAACTCGCGGTATTCCTGACCTTGTACGGCTGAATGCGAGGCAAGCCCGAGCACAATGTTGGCGTAAGTGCACTTGGCGTGTGGGTTAGTCTCCGCTGCCTCAACATGGCCGGCCCCTGTTGCATAACGCGCTCTACAAGATGGCTGCCACTTAATAAGGGTCTGATCCTAAATAGATTGGCCCAATGACATATAATTCGCTTTTATCTGGCCGCCCGTGCGAGGTTGCGCAACGCTCGCAACCGCAACGGGCCGAGATGAGGGAAAATCGATAGCTCCGAGCAACGAGGCTACTGCCAGCTCTCGGATCCACCTCGAAGCTAGATTCCACTGCCTCCGCTACCACCTCCGTCATCCTCGAGTCCGAGGATATTCGAGGAATTTAGCAGAAATCGAGTAACTTCTTTTTTTCCAAAATCATCTGCTCAGATCGATTACTAAGCCAAATGCACTTCGGTGGAATGAAGCTTTTATTTTCTTCACTGATAGCAAAATCATATAAACTAGGACAAATGACAGTATTTACAAGTGCAACGGCGGAGGTAGAGTATTTCGTAAGTGTTTTTCTCTTGGTCTCGGCCAATATTAGCAGTGCACTGTTAAGTGGTGACACACGGCGGAGACGCGAATATCTTCTGTATTCGAAGGAAGCAATTGATTCTACTTGTTTGCTCAATAAGTGTTGAGTTTCGTGGTGATAATAACTCTTAGGCATTGGTCGAATGCAGTGCAAACAGCTAGACCTTGCTTATCCGGGCTCCAATCCAAGGAGCTAACAGGTTGCGTCGAGAGAATCGTATTTTGTAGGAGAGTTAGATTACCGACCACTCCTTGCTCTACGCCATCCGCGTCGGCTACTTTCCTTTTCTCTGGATAATTGCTAAAATCAGCGATAAATTCATTAGCTTTCTCTCTCGGTTAGAAACTACTGTGAAAAAATAGTAAAAATTAAATTATCTCAAATGAAAACTAAATTTTAAAATCAATTAATTTAATAGTAATTTAAATCTACAGATTGTCCCATAGATTTTTTTAATTAACAAAAACAAAAAATAATTTTATTAATCAATCAAATATATAAATTAAATTCATTTAAAAAAAAACTAGATATCAATAAAATCGAATAACATTTCACCTCTAACTATAAATTTATAATCATTATTCTATATAAAAGATAATTTAAAGTATACTCACTATTTCCACAGACAGAGACTTCCACCGCCGCCACAGGTAACAAAAATTTCGCGATTCTGTGGCAAATGCCTGACCAACCATACCGTCGAGTCGTGCGCCTGGAAAACAATGTTATTCGAATTAAGCTAGATTCGGTTTCAAGGTAATCCAATTTTCTTTCCATGTACGTGGTTATACCTTTTCTGAAAGGTAGGCGAAACCCTTTTTCGGATGCTGTGTTTTTAAATCGAACAAGTAGATCTTCGACTCCAAAGTGGTCGCTACCAGCTTGTTCATTGGGATATCTTTCCTATCGAATTCAAGGCTACAAACCCCATTCTTCAGGTTACTCTCCCATCGAACAGACATTGTTTTCAAATCGAACATCTTCACGTCCCCGTTATCGTAACCAGCGGCTACTACTCTCTCTTCAGAATTGTAGGAATTCCCAAACGTAACTGCCCAGCAATCTCTATGGTCTTCGCCCTCCTGCGGTTCCATCACAGCGACTGGACGACCTTTCTGTCTGAGGTCCCAGACTTTAACGCTTCCGTCCCTGGACCCAGTCACTAATTCAGGCGCGCCGCATCCGATGCTTTGTCCAGCTACACCGTCGATGCTATTTATGATCGTACTGTGAGCATTCGCTGTGTAAACTGGTATCGAGGGATCCTCTAAGTCGTAAACATTCAGTTTACCCTAGTAAAAGGGCCAGGTTAAAGTCTTCTGGACGTAGGGACAGCGAACTGTTAAAACTTTTGTCGTATAGTTATCGGAACGGAATAAAAATTATTATCTACTTCTGCGAGAGTGTATAGGTATTCTTCCTTAATTATTATTGATACCTGGAAGTCACCAGTGGCCAGATGCCTGCCCTTCAAACTGGAAGCTTTGAAGGTTCCGCATTTCACTGGCTGTGATCTTTCGATATCTTTAACCAGCTTCAATTCGCCGCTGGATACCTCGTAAATTTGTATGATACCGCTGCCACGCGGTCTGGAACCCATGACAACAAATTTCGCGCTGCACGGTATCCATTTCGTATCGAATAATGAATAATTCACAGACTTCTCCACGTGACAAATTATTTGAGGTTTCTCAAGTTTCTCCATACTGTGGAAAGTAATGTTTGCTTTCGATGTTTATTCGTGATCGTGATAGCAACCCATTTAACTCTTCGATTGGCAACGTCTCTGCGTCAAAATTCCGCACCGGTGTCGGTGTGTTATCGAGCAGGAAAATTATTGACCAAATAGTTCGATCTAGGGACATTTAGGATCCATTTTGTAACTAGAATTTTAAAAGTAGTAGGGTAAACCAACCAGTAATTGACCGCATACCAGTGAATGACCATTAGGCAAAGAAATGTCAAGTATAAATTTAAAAATTACTATATGTTTATAAATGGAGTGTAGTTGCACGTTTAATATCCCATATTTTTAGTTATGCGTATTAAACAAACATTAATAAGTACGATTCTTAATAAAAGTATGCGGTCATTTACTGGGCTTCTCATTCAACAATTCGGTCATGCACTGGTTGGTTCACCCTACATACGTAAAATAGTTTTAGGGAATCGATTACTCATTAAGGGAAGGCTCCGGTCTTAAAATCGATTTTCTTTTTATTTCATTTTTCGAATGTTCAACCTTTTAGGAATACGTGTTTAAAAGGATTTGTTGAGATTCGTAAAATTCCCGATGTTATGGGCCTTTGAGTAGCGGCAAATGCATGGGCAACAACTGACCACTCGGCGTCCACGTAAAACTTTAAACGTGTTTTTCTCGAAACAGTGTTCTCAAAACGGTGGAACCTGTATCTCCAAAAGTTATTATCCGATTCGACTGAAACTTTTTTTATTTTGAAGAATATACTTCAGGCTAGGGGGGAAACCAGTAAAATTACAAATAACTGAAAATTTATCATTTTTAAAAGGGTTGAAAGAACGAAAGATATAGAGAACACGTGATTTCAAACTTCAAGTATCGGTATATTAAAAAAAATTCATTTTTTTTAATTTTTTCTGGTTTTCTCCCTACCCAGAAGTATATTTTTCAAAATAAAAAATGTTTCAGTCGAACCGAATAATAACTTTTGGAGATACAGGTCCGACCAATTTGGATGAATTTTTTGACTTTAACGACTCCCCAGTGCTGTCTGCAATGATTAATTATAAAACAAAAAATATATTTCTATAATTTATGATATCCTTAATACAATGTAAAAAGTCCCATTAAATTATATACAGTAGTTTTCCTTTAATTAATTCCTAAAGATCACCTATTTTGGGAGCTCTAGCTCGGAACTTCTCCTTAATTGTTCGTGATAGTTCGTCACTCTTGAGAACAAACGCTCAGACTTAAAAATCGTACAAAATTTAATTCATTGTTACAAAAATTAATTACAGCTGCTACATAGCTTCTATCAACAATAAAAATATTTTCCCGGTATGAATTCTAGAATACTATTTAGTCGGCAGTTTCAGTGTCTTCATCCTCTGCATTGACAATAGAATTCGGAGATTCGAGTTCCGCTTTAAAATGTTCGATGTATTTAGCCAATCGCTTTTCTGAATCCTTCAACTGCAGGAAATTATTAAATTAGTACAGGTCGTATAGAAAAACTTGGTCGTATAAAATTCTTACATTCTCCAAGACTTTGTCAACAGCTTCGAGTAAATTCTGCTTCGTCGTGTTGTCGTCTATCTCCAGATGCAGATACTTGAATGATTTAATGAGCGTTTCTTGGTCAATGGTGCTCATCGGGTTCATCACTTCCGCCAGCATCGCGAAAACGAGATTGTTGTGCGCGTAATAGTTATCCGTTCTGGATTTGCGAATCTCGTGCCTGGTCAAATTCAATATGAATCTGGATACTAAGCAAGGGTCGATTTCGTGCAAGGGGCTGATGTCTGGCGCGTTGCACAGAATTTGCAACGTCGGCAGATACGCTTCCTCCAGCATTTCTTGCGCGTCTGGCACGCGTATTACGAAGTTATCGAAGAAACCGCTTAGACATTGCCTCAGATAGAAATCGTTATCATTCACGGGATTGTAACAGAGAATGATTAATCTGGACAGCAAGCTGTAGCCACTGATCCTTCGATTGAACAACAACTTGCAAATTCCTTCGGCTGCGATCGTTCTTAATCCTTGATTCTGTTTATCGAACAAACACACGCAGTTGTTTGTAACGTAAATGAATAATCTTTAAGCACGACATTGCATACACTTACCGCGTTATCTAATAGTCCCGCCAAAATTTTAATGAACTGACTAGTGCCTCTATCCGTGGTAGATTTATTTATCGCCGACAAAGATACTTCTTGATCAGGATCGGTGTACAATCTTACGGTGCGAGATTTTTCTGGCAAATTTGTGGTATTATTAGTATCTGGATTTTCTGCAATATCGAAGTATTCGAGGCCATACAGTAACAAAAGATCGAAGATTCCTTTTAACGCTTCGATCCAAATCTTTTCATTCTCTTGCTCCAAAGAGAATTGTAAAAACAACATCATTATATGTTTCTTAGCTTCCTCCTTGTCCAGTATACAACAAATACTGACTGCTTTTATCGCCAGTATGTGAACGTTATCGTCTATGTGCTGGAAATTAGAATTACACTAAATCGTTTGAAGGGAGACGGATATTAAGAAGCAAAACACTTACGTCTAAACTATCAAGTGCTATTTGCATCAGACTTCTAAGGGTGGGTGTCAGCACAGTTACAGACTGCATCATAGTGCACATGATAGTCAGACACTTGATCATCGTTTCTGAATCATTTTTCTCCTTAATCTCTTCGGTAGTCGTTGCCTGACTTACCGGAGGCGCTTCTGACAATTTTTTTATCTCTTCGTTTAATGTATATATTTTGTTCTTTAAACCGTCTGCTTTCAAATACTGTTTATCCTGGATAGCTTGGTACTCCTCTTCCTTCAGTTCCAATAACTTCATCTTGAGTTTCGCTCTCTGAAAAGTATTTTCCATTAAGGGCGTAGTATAGTTAAAGTATTCAGTATTAACGCGTCTTAACTGTGTCTCAGAGCCTTACTTGCACATTGATCTCGTGCTGCTGTTCCTCAGAAATTTGGGTGGCCACCGGCTCTTTCAAAGGTAATCTGATATCGCTAATTATATTCGCTAAAGTACTCAATCTGCTGTTTCCGTCCGGTATCACTTTCTGCAAGTGCGACACTATACATTCAATAATTTTCTCTGTCCAGTGATTGCCCACCAGGGTGTTACATATTAATTCGTTCAGCTTCTTCCGACCGACCTCGTCGGACAGATCGTACGTTATTGTTATTTCAAACAACTGTAAGAGAATGAACTTCTGCATATGGTTCACCCATGTTTCGGTTTGCTGTGTAGATATCGCTATGACGAAGTCGGAAATGTATGAACAGAATGTGGATAATTCAGGTAAAATCTTTTCTAATTCTTCTGTACAGGATTCACGTTGAAGATGCTTTACTAAACACTTCCAGTATAATACATTCTCGCTGTTTAAATTGCTTATTGGGATTAATCTGGTTTCTTTGTTCACTGGCAACTGTTCTATTAATGTGTTGAGTGGACTGCTCCTAATCGAGTAAAAATTAAATGCACGTTAGTTGAAACAGATACTCAGTTATATATATGATACGATATAAGTTGAATACTTACTTGAATAATGTTTCTAGAGCCAGAACTGATACGTCTGTACTGATCTCAGCGTCCAGAGCTCTTACTAAACTAATAAAATCTCCATTGAAATGCCTCAACCACGATGGTAACAAAATAGTTTCTACAGATTTCCTTACTTTTTCGGATCTATCTCTCAGGCCATCGTTCAACAATTGATCTCTCTGCCTAATTGTTAAAGATCTCACTGTAACTTTGCTAATGAATTCGTATGCCATTTTACGAACTCCCTCCTCTACATCCCTTGTTCTTCTCAACGCAATCTGCAGAGTTTGCTGATTTTTCCCCATGCTCATTAACGCCGCCCTACGAACCTCCGAGCTTGGGTCCTTGGAGGCGTGAAATATGTACATTTTTATCACCGGGCATTGATCGTCCGCTGGATCTTGTAGTCGATGCAGAGCTAACACTGCCTGCGCCCGGACCTTCGGAGACTTGTCCATCAAGCGATCCATCATGGAGACCGTAATCTTGTCGCAAAGAGCATCGTCCATGAAAGCTTGATCACCCATCGAGTTCAGTAATATGTTCAAGAACTGACAAACGCGGAATCTCACTGTCTGATCCTTTGCGCAATGGTTCGTCAGCACAAAATCGAACAGTTTATTAAGAAAAGGACATAAGGGCTCTTCGGATTCAACATCATCCTTGACCGAATAGAAACTGGTAGCGAAGCTGGCAACAAACTGCAGAGTATTTTGAATACGTGGATGGCGTTGAATGTATGTAAGCGGAAGTCTAAAGCAGGCCACGAAAGAGTCCCAGAAGTATGAGAATTCACACTGAAAAAGGATTATTGAGAACTTGCAATGCTGCAGAAACAGAATGTGTGGTGAAATTATTTTACTGGAAAATAATTGCAACCTATGCTCACCTGATCATAGTACTTCTTCAGTCTCTTTAAATTACTTTGATGACAAGTTTTATTAAATTGAACAGTATGGAATATTTCCTTTATTGTTTTATCCACTTTTGGAGCCATGTTTAAAGAGTGTATTTACTGCCTTCGAAATTAAATTTGATCCTGACGGCGGTAACTACTGAAGGGACAGCTAATATAACACGGAATGACACGCATCAACAAAACGTTGGCTATTCAAATGTACTGCCAACAATATGGCTGCGAATCTAGAAACTTGTAACTATGACTCTCTCACTACCAGTGGTGGGCAGTGGTGGGTCGTGTATTTACGCCGCGTCGTAAATGCATTTACGACGTGTCGCAAATGTATGTATAATATGTCGTTTTTAAGCCCATTTTATACGTGTCATTTGTCGCAAATGTCGTAAATAGAAATATTCATTATTTTAAGGTTTCAACAATTAAAGTGTTGGAAAAATATAGTTCTTTCTGACTCGCTTGTTGTTTGCATGCGAATACTATAGAATACTGTAGAATACGTCGATAATGTCGAAAACTACGTATAATCGCCGCGTTCATAACCCCAAAAAAGTATTCCAAAGCGTGGTCTTGGTCTTAAGGGGGTAGACACGTCACGTGGTCTGCCCGCTTCGGCCGGTCGGTATTACAGCAGGTTTTTCCTGCACTGAAATGGTATTACCCATAGATACGCCGCTGTCTGATGCACGCGAGAGGGAGCTGTTTGCTATTTCAGTATTCTATTCTGAATACTATATTCCTACGACATCATAGTGTAATCTACAGACTACTGTAATAGATTGAGCGAAAGCTCAACTGCTTACTCTACATCTCAAACATGTAAACCTTTATATTTTTATAGACGATTTGTAAGTTAATTTCTGCTACAATGTAAATACTTGGTCCAATGGGCTCTTTTCAGAGCCTAGGGCTTTATTTTTTCTTAATAAACAACATAAGGAAAGAAATTCTCAAAATTTAAACGGAAAGTCGGCTGGTATTGCAAACGTAGAAAATTCATTGTACATTTCAATTATTTGAAATATTTTTCTTCTGGTTACAGATGAAACTTGGGTACATTTCGCCGTGGACAGGAACTTTATATGGGCCAAATGATGGAAATCTCAACAATGAACACACGAAAATAGTGATTTTATATAGGGTGACCTGTCCAGTGAGTGAACACCCCCCAGTGAGTGAACGTTGCTCATATATAATACGAAAAATTAACACCTATGGCACTCACTTCGCGTTGAAACTGACACTGAAATTTAGACTGGAGACCTACAGATATGTCGCAAAAGCGTTTTTTCCGTTTAATTATATCCGATACGGTATTAATTCCGTTTATTCAACAGTTGTCCTCACGACCGTTCATTCACTGGCAAACGCGGACATTTCTTACTTTACCAATGAATGAACAACTTAACCTGTCTTTTTTTCTCGTGACAGGTTTTCTCTTAACCCACGCCAGAAAATTAATTTCAGCTCTGCATGATTATGATCTTATAAGACTAGTAAAGTATAAAATCAATAATATTATTGCAATTGGAGAATGAAAAATTATTTATACAAAATATCGTCTAAATACATTGGAAACCTAACCCCTGTTATTATCCCGTTCATTCACTGGGGTAACCTTGTTCATTCATTAGAAATTTATGTTCACTCACTGGTCATTGGCCAATTTTTTATTTAATCTTCTGCCAGACTTTTAATGAAAGTTATAATTATCAAACATTGCTAGAATTGTGTTCCGGAATGTCTGACTTTATTAATAAAACAGCTCGCTTACAGCAATAACATTCAGGGGATTAAATAATGATTTTTGAATACTAATTTTAAGAGACATGCAGCTTACGCGTTCACTCACTGGACAGGTCACCCTAACCGACAAAGTAAAATTATATATTTTATACATTATTGTAACATTGTAAAAGTCTTTATTCAAATAAATTGGGAGAAACTTGAAACAGACAGTATTATTATTGAGAAATACCTTTCATACATACTCCTATCCAAATTCCAAACCTGCAATTTATCTAAGGCGGAGAAGCATTCAACATAGAGGCGCAGAGTTTTCGAAAGGCCTTCGACTCAGAAATTCAGCATACCTCCTTTCGCTTCATGTTCTCCTGATACACCGCTCCAAAATCTGGCCAAAATTTTCAGAACGCTCTAAAATGAGCTTCGTAATAGGATAACATGATGTCGAAAGAGGTTGCACTAAGTTAGCGCCTTCGGAGAGAGAATCAAAGGCGGAGAAGTATTCGACGCAGAGTCGCAGAGGTTTCGAAAGGCTTTCGACGCAGAATTTCAGTATACCTCCTTTCGCTTCATGTTCTCCTGATACATCGCTCCAAAATCTAGCCAAAATTTTCAGAACGCTCTAAAATGAGCTTCGTAACAGGATAACATGATGTCGAAAGAGGTGGCACTAAGTTAGCGCCTTCGGAGAGAGAATCTAAGGCGGAGAAGTATTCGACGCAGAGTCGCAGAGGTTTCGAAAGGCTTTCGACGCAGAATTTCAGTATACCTCCTTTCGCTTCATGTTCTCCTGATACATCGCCCCAAAATCTGGCCAAAATTTTCAGAACGCTCTAAAATGAGCTTCGTAACAGGATAACATGATGTAGAAAGAGGTGGCACTAAGTTAGCGCCTTCGGAGAGAGAATCTAAGGCGGAGAAGTATTTGACGCAGAGTCGCAGAGGTTTCGAAAGGGTTTCGACGCAGAATTTCAGCATACCTCCTTTCGCTTCATGTTCTCCTGATACATCGCTCCAAAATCTGGCCAAAATTTTCAGAACGCTCTAAAATGAGCTTCGTAACAGGATAACATGATGTCGAAAGAGGTGGCACTAAGTTAGCGCCTTCGGAGAGAGAATCTAAGGCGGAGAAGTATTCGACGCAGAGTCGCAGAGGTTTCGAAAGGCTTTCGACGCAGAATTTCAGTATACCTCCTTTCGCTTCATGTTCTCCTGATACATCGCCCCAAAATCTGGCCAAAATTTTCAGAACGCTCTAAAATGAGCTTCGTAACAGGATAACATGATGTAGAAACAGGTGGCACTAAGTTAGCGCCTTCGGAGAGAGAATCTAAGGCGGAGAAGTATTTGACGCAGAGTCGCAGAGGTTTCGAAAGGGTTTCGACGCAGAATTTCAGCATACCTCCTTTCGCTTCATGTTCTCCTGATACATCGCTCCAAAATCTGGCCAAAATTTTCAGAACGCTCTAAAATGAGCTTCGTAACAGGATAACATGATGTCGAAAGAGGTGGCACTAAGTTAGCGCCTTCGGAGAGAGAATCTAAGGCGGAGAAGTAGTCGACGCAGAGTCGCAGAGGTTTCGAAAGGCTTTCGACGCAGAATTTCAGCATACCTCCTTTCGCTTCATGTTCTCCTGATACATCGCTCCAAAATCTGGCCAAAATTTTCAGAACGCTCTAAAATGGGCTTCGTAATAGGATAACATGATGTCGAAAGAGGTGGCACTAAGTTAGCGTCTTCGGAGAGAGAATCTAAGGCGGAGAAGTATTCGACGCAGAGTCGCAGAGGTTTCGAAAGGCTTTCGACGCAGAATTTCAGCATTCCTCCTTTCGCTTCATGTTCTCCTAGTACATCGCTCCAAAATCTGGCCAAAAGTTTCAGAACGCTCTAAAATGGGCTTCGTAATAGGATAACATGATGTCGAAAGAGGTGGCACTAAGTTAGCGCCTTCGGAGAGAGAATCTAAGGCGGAGAAGTAGTCGACGCAGAGTCGCAGAGGTTTCGAAAGGCTTTCGACGCAGAATTTCAGTATACCTCCTTTCGCTTCATGTTCTCCTGATACATCGCTCCAAAATCTGGCCAAAATTTTCAGAACGCTCTAAAATGAGCTTCGTAACAGGATAACATGATGTCGAAAGAGGTGGCAATAAGTTAGCGCTTTCGGAGAGAGAATCTGAGGCGGAGAAGTAACTAATTTACTTGTGATTGTGAAATGTGTGATTTAATTAGGAGATGGAAGTTATAGGTTACAGTTCTAAATTAAAAGATGCGGTTTTTCTCTACATGTGGTTTATTAAAATACTCTGAATAATGTACAGTGATACATAATAATTACATTGTCTAGATACTGAAGTTTAACTTCCACTTAAAAACCACATATTTGCAAATGCTGCACTCGTCCATTGCGTTTTCGTTACACCAGTTGACATGAACCGACGCTTACAAAGGAAAGGATTGCTTACCTATAACAGACGAATTAGGAATATAAGCCGGTATTCATAGTCGCAAGCAATGATAGTGGCAGCCATATTTGAAGCGTTCCTGGCGAAACTTCCGATAACCGGTCTAATCCGATTGAGTTGGAATTTTGAAAATAGCTTCAATTTGCATAAAAATAATGTTTGCGAGAGGGATTTTTGGCGACTCGAAAATTTTTTTTTTACCAATTCAATGTCGTTCCCTACCTTACCGACAGTCCGAAAACCTGTTTATTCCGATTGATTTGGAATTTTGAAAATAGCTTCATTTTGCATAAAAATAATGTTTGCGAGAAGGATTTTTGGCTACTCGATATTTTTGTTACCTTTTCAATAACGATCCCTACCTTACCGACAGTCCGAAAACCGGTCTATTCCGATTGAGTTGGAATTTTGGAAATAGCTTCATTTTGCATAAATATAATGTTTGCGAGAAGGATTTTTGGCTACTCGATATTTTTGTTTTACCTTTTCAATGACGTTCCCTACCTTACCGACAGTCCGAAAACCGGTCTATTCCGATTGTGTTGGAATTTTGGAAATAGCTTCATTTTGCATAAATATAATGTTTGCGAGAAGGATTTTTGGCTACTCGATATTTTTTTTTATCATTTCAATGTCGTTCGCTACCTTACCGACAGAGTCGAAAATAGGATACAACAGTTATTCAATGCATTCTCTTTCATATTTCACGTTTCTATTAACTTATACATATCTTTAACAATTTTTAAATCCTTCAATGTGGTTCAAAGATGGTTTTAACTTGTTTCACACTTCTACTTTCCTGAAATTCTACTTTCTCTGTAAATATTTCAGATATTCTGAGACTCCACAAAATATATACCAAATTTATAAATATTAATATACTTCTGTATTACTTCTACTTACTATAGTTATGATATTTATATATTCCTTATACATAATTAATAAAAAATACTATATATTAGTATAATTTTATATCGCAAAATAACGTTAATTAAAGTGCTGAGTACAAAACTTCACTATTGAAAATAGGACTCCCAATCCGCACATGAGCGGTGTTGCCACGTTGTATAGCACGGCTAGTAGTAGAGTCGGCTGTGGCAGGGCGAATGAAAATTTATGTACAGTCGGATTAATATGTTCCTAGAAGAAATTATTTTCTTCTATTAGAATAATGTCATTTTTCAAACGATAATTAGTGCACTAATCAATATCTGTGGGTATGTTGGTAGAATAGTCATCCGTTGGCACTACGATCGGATTGATCGGAATGTTGGTCAACATAACCTCCTTTATTACTAATGCTATTACTCGGTAAAGCTCGAAAGAATTTTATTTCTCGATTTGTGAATAGAAATAGCTAAAATAGTAGCATTGTTGTCGGCTTTAATATTTCAGCAATGTACAGATGTCGAACCAATTCTTTTCGCCAGTATTGAAAAGGGTATATTGAGGCACCCGTTTGTTTTGGGGTTGCGAAGTAAGACAGGAAATACATGCTGAATTTTGCTTCGGAACAGCATTATCGATTCACTGCAGGCAGTGAAGTTTGGTATAGTGGAAGTAGTTCATGATTGAGCAGAGACAAAATCATTTACAAAGATTTCAAATATGGACGCCCGCAGGGTTGGGGGAAGAGGCAGTTGCCGCCCCCTGGCTTTTGAGAAAAAAATCGCTAATTTTTCAAAACCGATCTTTATTAAGTTTATACTAAAAAAGGGAATATTTTTAAATTTCGGTTTTAAATTTTTAATTAAATTGGCACTATAAAATGGGTTAAAGAAGCAAAAGGGGTATATTTTTCTTTATCACCCGGGAAAAAAGTCTCCAGACGCCCCTGATTTCAAAAGAAACGGACGCGCAAGAAGGGATCATAATGAAATGTATTCAACAATTAAACGAAACGTTAAGAGATGTTAAAAACAGGGGATTGGAGCAGACCAATTTTTTAATTGCTCCGCTCCAAAGTACTTGCTCCAGCTCCGCCTGTATTTGTTTACCGTTTTGCCGCGCGCGCCCGTATTAGCATCGGGCTTCGCGGACCTACGATATAATATTTTTTCAATTATGAAAAATTAAGAATTAGTATTTGAAAATATTTCATTCATCTGCTGTTGTAAAAAAATAAAATTCAAATAAAAAAAAGTGTGGAGCAGTGGAGTAGTAAAAATTTTCTACTAAACTAACTAACTAAAAATGTCTACTATCGAGCCGGACATTGTCTTTGCTGCGTCCTTGCACACAGGATTAATTGTCGAACGATCTCTATGTACAATAATTTATTTCTGTGCGTAAATTTTCCAAGATACTTTCGACTTTCGTCGACGAAAATGTGTATATTTTTATAACTTATACACTGTTTACCAAGCACATGTTGTTCGAGAAGTATACAATGTTCCTTTTCACTACGAGTGTAAAGTATTGAGAATTACTTTTATTTTGTAAATTATAATTTTTTATGCACAGATATACGATAAGAGTACAAACATATGGAATAAGAATGTTAATAATAACGAACAATTGTTTTAATTTACAATGCTTATCGATACAAAATATTACCCTATATTCGATTTTCGGATATTATAGCGCACGCTGGTCTGTATTGTTGAGATTCCCCTGACCTTTATTCGTCTCAGAAATACACGTCCACTGATCCTCGGTGTTTTCACGCCAAAGAGACACTTTATTATCTCCGCCGCTAACGGCCAAAATACCTCCAGTTAATGACCAGCTGACATTCCAAATGACATCATCAAAGACATTAAGAATAGTTGGTGTCCAGCTGGTATAATCATTCGAGGTCCATACGATCACACGACGATCTTGCGAACAAGAAGCCAAAGCAGCCTTGGAAGGTCCGACCGCTGGCGCCCATGCCACATCTCGTACCTGCGTTTAATTGTTCGAATAAGTAAAGGCTACATTCGCTGTGTTTCTTAATCTGCAGACACTTACCCAGTCACTGTGCGCCTCTAGCTTATCCTCTTCGATCCACCTATCACCTTCCTCCTTCCAAATTTTAACTAAATTGTCACACCCTCCTGTAGCTAATCTCTTCACAGGTCCATTCCTCTGCGTCCCGCTGGCATCGAAGTTAGGCTCGATGGCGGGACACCAGCTCACAGCGTTACATCCTATAGTATGCGCGTTAGGAATCTTTTGCGTGTCCCATGTGTCTCCATTGTTAGTAAGAATAGATAAGGAGCCATCCGAGCTGCCGCAAGCAAGAATCAGGCCAAATTCATGCGGCGCCCAAACTACTGAGTTGACGGAAGAGTCGTGGCCTGTGTGCTCGTAAATTTTGGTCCACTCTCCTAACTCCTTCCAAATGATCACTTTCCTATTAGATGGAACAACATAAAATTTTAAGCGAACTGATAATATTGTAAGTGAAATATGAAATACGCGTAATTGTTAATATATTTAAAAAAAAAGGGGGCGCAACGTACCGATCGTAACTGCAGGAAGCTAAGAGATTTCCAAATTTGGGATGCGCCCATGCAACCTGCCATACAGGTCCAACGTGCCCCTTGAGATCGGCCACTAAACTCTGCGACCCGTTCTTCAGGTCGAAAATTTTTACCGAATTGTCACTGGAGCAAGTGGCTAACCTCAAACCGTAATAATCCATCTCCGCGTCGTGGATCATATCCTCGTGACCGGTGTCGACAGTGTTTAACACGGACACCATTTTCACGGTCCTTTTTACTCAGATTTTTGTGAATGCACTTGAAATACCCGCGGGCAGATCGATCACAGATCGTCGAAGAGGTTATGTTGTTCACTATTCACCAGTGTCTGTCACTTACGTGGAAGCATGTGCGCACTTGCGTCCAACGCACAGCCGTTTTGCGCAGCTCGCGCGAAACGTCAGTGACTTCAAATACGCCTCGATTTAAAAGGGAATTTTTTTAAATTCAAACCTCTCAGCAGCAAAAGTTAACGTTCGTCGAAGGTATTTATTTTAAATGGTGGACTTGTAAAATTCTTGCGATTTAGAAGCACGCGAGGTTGGCTTTTCTTACATAGAAATGCTGATAAGATTTGTTAAAGCAGTCCTGCAAGCTGTGCATTAAATCCAAAGTTTCGGTTTAGATATGAAAGATACACTTACGTTTACCGAAGCTCAGTTCTTTATTCGTATTAGCTGCCAATATTTAACTTTCCTACTTAAGTTGAAATACCGTCCAGAATTTTGCGTTTCAAGTTTACTGGCTTCAAGTCTCTTCGTGACACTATTTCGCTTGAAACTTGAAAAGATATTTCAAGTGAAATGCATAACAGGTTAGTTTACTGATTTCAAGCGACTCGAAGCCAGTAAACTTGACTAATGTGAACGAAGCTTTAAGTCCATGCTTTTCCTTCTTACGAAATCGATATTTCAATTAGCCTGACTAATCAACGTAAGCAAAGTCACAATCTAGACTTGTAGCTACGTAGTTTTAGTTCTCACCACTGGCGACTCTGCAATCCCTTTCCTTCCTAAATCGATAACGTAGAATGCGACACAAAAAACACAGAAACTCATTCGTCCCACATGGTCTAATAAAAATTAAAGTTATAAGTATGTATCTAACAAGTGTACCCAACACCTCATATACATCCAACTCTACTTTTGCGCCCATCAAAAAAGGTACTTCTAAAATTGCCGTGATAGAATCGTCGAGCATTCTTGAGCCAATTATTTTGCAGCTTCGTCGTTACGCTGTATTAATTTAACGCGTTATTTTATGATCACCCCGAGGATATCCATCGTTAACTCATCCCAAAGCGAATTACCGAATCGTTACTTGGGGCACACATGCACCCGTGTGCGGGGACCGTGACACACACAGTCGTGTCGGGTTCATCGTAACGTACGAAACTACAGTACATACAAATAACACGTAACGCTCGTATAAATTCGTCCCTTCCGGCGCGTCGATAATGACATTGCCCCCGGCGATCTCGTCGATAAGATGTACAACCGATACATGTCCCCTACAAATTCATATGCACATGCGCACACGTGCACAGCGCACCGTGCAACGCGCAGCGCCGCGAGGGCTATAAAATTTTCAATACACTGCACGGTCGAGCGACGATTACCGTTGCCGCTAATTACGTTCGCCCCTACAGGAGGTAACGAAATCACGGCTGGGATTGTTTATCGATCGGTAGCATAGGGGGACTTCGGGCAAAGTAACTGGCGAAAGAAGGAACGAACACGATCGTTCCGCTCCCTCGCATTCCCCAACTTCCGCTTTACGAACGTTCGCGCTTGAATGTACGACTAGGCAATCTAAACACACGTTAGACAAGGATCTTTCGTAAGAGAACTTTCGGCGGGCCTTAGATGCGAACGGGGTAGCAATAAGTTACTTTACATTATTTACGTTCCCTTCTTTGCTCGCGCGCACTCTCGCGGGGACAAAGGGAAATGAATTATTCCGAGGCTCGGAAAGCCTGATGTTCATCCTTTTTGCGAGTGTATAACGCATTCATGAACTCTTCTCGACTCAGTACACATTACGAGTGGGTACCGCTACCTTATACGTGCCGCAGTTTCGCGAATTCGTTACAGTGCTCTCTTTTTTCGGGTAGACCGGGAGAAGAAACGGCCCCGAGAATTCTCGCTTATTAAGATTGCATTATCCCTACTTTCTATTCTGTAATTCTGCGAAGAGGGGAAGTATTCCAGGGGATGGTTGCCCATATCGTACCATTTAGTATATTTAAATCGTGCTGGTGCGATTTAGGAAACATAATAAGACGTCAAATATTCTAAAATAAATTGGTAATAAAAAGTTACTTCAATCATCCCTGATTCTTTTAAATCTCTACTTACACAAAATAGGGTGTAAGCTCGAAAGCTTTTGTTTCTACATCTCATTTCGCATTTACTTGATATTTTTACCATATTACACGTCGTTTATATTCATTAATTATTAAGAAATTGATGGAGGTATATGCGACTAGTACAACATTGACAATTCTCCCTACCTAAGCACATGGATATAATATTCGGTTTTAGTCGATCCACAGAAACACCGTAACTCTTGGTTTCACATTTACTCGCCCTAAAGCACTTTTATCCTCAACCGTCCAAAGATGTTCGTGCAGGATGTGGGAACAGTTCGAACGGAAATTCAGGGCGAAGGTTCGAGGGGTTCCGGTTGCGATGCACGGTACAGGTCGTCGACGCCGCGCGCGCGTGAACACGGCGGCGAGATCCGGCCGAAGGAGTATCAGGAAGCATGGAAAGGGGGAATGTCGGTCACTGGGCCTTTCCTCGCGATCACGGTACTCCGTTTAGCGCCCGGGGGGCACCACCTAGGAATGCCAGGAAGAGCACGCGTGCAAGGTTCCTCTGCCTTCTTCTTCTCTCTGCCCTCCCGCGTCAACGAATCGGCAACGTTGGGCGTCGAAGACGCACGACTTCGCCTAGCACGCCGCGAAATATATTATCTCCGGTTGCACGAAGCGTGACGCCAGCGAGAATACATTCAACCGAGCACGCATCGCGTCCGAGCGCGTTTTACTCGCAATTCTCGAATCAAATTCTCCCATCAGAGTTCTTTGACCGATACAGTTAACAGCGAAGCTTTCTACCGCGTTGCAACGTCGTGCCCGATCTTCTCCCCCTCCGTCTAAATATTTTCCCAGCTGTCGATCGATAGACCGCGTGCTCGTTGGGCCGGTTGTTTAATTAAACTTCCATCGCGGCAAATTGTCCCGTAATCAGGTCTTGCTTCATACCTTTATACTCGATCGCGCGCGCGTTCCCGTCATCAATACCGATATATATACAGCACTTTTTCCGCCGTTCAGCGAGTTCATGCTTTCCCTCGTAGAATTATCCAGTTCACCGGCCTACTATCGATGATTCCTGACCTTTTGTTTGCAAGCAACTTTACGCTCCCATTTAGGCAACGGTACTTAACGCACCGCACTGTCCCCAGCCTCCAATCTGCTGGCTATCGAATGCAAAGCTAAAGTGGATCGAAAGCGGCGTAGTATACCCACGTTGCTCCTTGGGCAACGTTCACGGGGTCCGAGCGGCGTGCCGTTTCGTTTCCCCGTTTCCTGGCGCCTCTAACGAGAAGACCAACGGACGGCAGAGAAGCGGGCGACGCGAACGGGGCGCGGTTCACTGCATATCTCCGTGTACCGTAAAGGTTGAAGAAGCGGGTCGTTTGGCGGATCGGATTCCTCGCGCACCACCTTCGTTCCGCATTAATTTTCAGCACGCGGTCGCCGCGGATCGTTCGACTCCTTTGGGCGAGAGAACTGGTGGGCTAACTGCGGCTTAGAGTGGGGAGCGAAAAAAGGAAAGGGAAGACGAGAAGTAGCGGGCACGGTTCTCCGGCCGAGAGAGGAAGCCCGTTGGCTCGACTCTCCGCGGATGCAGCGGCTGCGACCGCACTTTTTCGTGTCCGCAGGCCAACGCCGTGCCGGGTACCGTAAAGTTCGAGGAGTAATACGCTCCGGGATCGAATTCCAGACGTGTCTGTGCGAGCCACGTGAATTTTTCCCGGCGATCCCGTCGGGCATCGCGCCCAATGGCTCCTCGTGTGCAGAAGGAAACGAAAAAAAGAGGAGGGGAGGCACGAAGAACGATCCTCGCGTATCCGTCCGCGTTTCGATACGGTAGAGCGTACCAGGTGGACTATGGCAGACGAGTGGCCGCGCGAAAGGCCGTTGACTGCGACGCGCGGTGATTCCGAATGGTTTTAGGTCATCCGCCCGATCGATGGCTCGTTTCATCTATTATTGAAATGTTAGGGGCGAACGTTAACTCCCGCGACGCGTCGCGTTTCTTTAGATCGAGGGCTTTAGACACGACGGGACCCGGCGGGAATGCTTCCAGCCGGAAGTCGACGGAGTTGGCGGCCGCTGGCGGGAGCTCGCACGTCCCGCCGCGGTGTGTACCACCGACATCGATTTTTCTATTACTCTTTATTGCGGAGTGTCATCGGTGTACCGATGCTCCTCGTTCCAAGTATGACGGACGCGCGGATTAAACGCGGGGCGTAATGTATTGATTCGCGAGGGAACTCAACGATGTCGCGTCGCGTTCGACGATTCTCTAAGGGCGCGGAGTCGCGATGAGATTTTATATCAAGCAACGTCTCAGCAACAACTAACTGTAAATAATGGAACTAGTCGCGAGAGATGAGATTTTTGAAAACACACCATGAGACTACTCTAATTTCATGAAATTAATTGGAAAGCAATTTAATCTGCATCTGTAGCTCTCCGCTTTCCGTTTCTTTTTCTTGATCGATTATTTCGGCTGCGTTTCGGTTTGCCGAACGCGCGCGCGGGAAAGTTCCTCGGCCGCGGTATTGCGTGCGGATGTTGTTGATAAATTACGCCGAGAAAATTCGCGGTGGTCGCCGCGGACCGTTAATCCAGGCGGCGTGGTAATTGGCGAAAAATACGTAGCTACGTTTAACGAGCATCAAAAGTGGCTCGTTGCTGCGCCCGCGGTTTCTGCGGGGGCACGAAATTCTGTTGCCCCGGAGCGAGGGTATAATCGAAAACTGAATCGCTCGCCGACGTGCGTGGAAATCTGTACAGGTGTACGATGCAGCGGACCCCAACAGCGAAGTATCGAGCGAAGCGGGGCTAAAAATTAATCGAACACAAACCGCAATCGATAATAAACATTTCAGCTGAATAAAACTCTACACAGGGATCACAGAAACTTTTCCAACCCCACTGATAACCCGCAACGCAGATATAAACCACTACAAATGAATCTGAAACTTGAATAACACCGATTGAAACCATATAATTCTCAATCAAAAAACCTGCATAAACTCGAGCGCAGCCCGAGGATAAAATTACACAGTAAATAACCCTAAAGAACAAACATTAACAATCTACACTGCCGTTCAAAAGTATTAATACACCCTCTGTATTTATACAAAATATAATATTTCCCATCTTTTAATCTAAAACGCCGAATAAAGTAAAATTTCTCAGAGCTCTTTAACAAATCTGCAACATCTTCCACAATAATTATTCAAAAAAAAAAGTAGACTCCTTAACCCTTAGGCTGCCGCTATAGCCACTATATTGGCACGGTTCTACCCCCTCGACTCTATGGGACCTATTGACTACTCATACATAAAAATTTTGGAAAAAAAGGACCCCTATTTTTACGAAAATATAGCGGCAGCCTAAAGGTTAATACTTACTGATATACTTATATACTTGCCGATAACTGAGGCCCCTTTCAAGATCTCCACCGCAGATCAATATCTTAAAACACAGTCGGTATATAAAGCAGAATTGAATTTACAGTCTCAGCCGAAATAACCACGGCCGCAGGTGCGGCGAAGGCAAAAATAATGTAACGTGCGGAGGGGTTGAAAAAAATTGCTGCCAACAGTTGCAGGTGGGTTGGAGTGGAAGATCAATGGGAATATTTCGATGGTGCCGATCGAATCGGATAGGATCGGGATTGTTCGTTTCGCCAGTGTGTCCAGAGGCTGGCGTGCAGGGCCGTGGAGATTCTAGAAGGGGGTCATCATACGAGGCCGGCTCCGACGAACGCACCGAGCCAGGACAGTGTACGAACGTCATTCGGCGCGGACTGAGCGGCGAAAGGCGCGCGCTTACTCCGAACGGTTCAGCCGCGACTTTTGATCCAATAAGCTCCTACGTCTCTTCCTTCTCTCTCTCACTCTCTGCTTCTGCCAAACAACATCCGCGCACAGTGTTACAAACCACTAGTCCGCACCGATAAACCAGCCGATTTCGACAGGACAGTGCGAGAGATATCGTACGACTCTACTGACGGCGCCAGCAGGATTAATTTGCTGCGCGTTTCATCGCGTGTGGATAATAGAAATCGAGGTGAGTTAATCTTTTAGCCACGCTCTATTTTATCGCGCTACTACTTCTTTGCTCCTCTGCTTTCTGAAATTAATTCCACGCGCTCTACATCCTTCTAAGCGGGCTTTTTGAGGGTGCGAGTGAGTTTTGATTGGCGAGGATTTTTAGTGGACTCCTAGTTTCTAATTCGAGAAGGAATTTTTTTGTGGGTGGGAGAACAAGCGAGGCTTTTTTTTGTGGCGCGGTGCTTCTGCCGCGATATTTGGAATTTCGCGTGGATAATAAAAATCGAGGAGATTCAATCTGTAGACACGCTCTATTTTTTTTGCTTATTTCTCTTGCGAGGGTTTTATTACTTTTTCCGCGGTTTTTGAACGTTGAGTTTGTCTCGGGAAGATTTTAATGAATTCCTAAGTAGTTCCTAATTCGATGGGAATTTTTACTTTGCGCATGAGAGAAGGTGAAGCGTATTTCTCGCGGTATGTATATGTTTTCCGCAAGATTCTCAGACTCTTGTTACGATTGATTAAAAACGTCCCCCGAGCGGCAGCGCGAATTTTCATTTCACGTAGAAGCTGCATCGCTCGCGTTCTGCGGACGGTCTACTTGCAGGATAGTTTGTGTTACAAGAGTTCATTAAATTTATATTATTCTTCAAGCGGAAGTGCCTTCCGAGCTGGAATTCCGGAAATTCCAGCCGTACTGGGACGCAGATTTTAAGCGAGGTTTTAAATAACTATCAGAGTATCTCTCTATCTATTCAAAATATCCCAAGAAACTAGCAAGATTCATCCGGGACCATCTTCGACACAAGAAACAAAATAGTAACTAATGAAATGTAAATAGCGAATACTAAATAGCAAATCGTGGTTTACTTTAAAATCAATCATCAAAGCATTTCCTTTCGGGCTCGTCTGCAGGAGTACCTTTACTTTAGATATCTATTTACTTTAGAGCACTGGCGTGTTTTCGAAGAATCTTAAACCGTCTGCCGCGTGCTCGTTTTCGAATCGCGACGTTTCGGTGAAATTGCACGGTCGCTGGCTCCCGGATTCTTTCTAGGCTGCGTGAAATCCAACGATCGCGCGGCGTGAATCCTCGGCACGGACGGTCCGCGCGAATTACCGAGTCAATTAATTCCCGCGAAATCCACAGCGCATACGTGTCCACTTGGCCGTGTACTTTCTAAAGCCGGCGAGCAGAATGCAATTTCTACGCGGTGTACGCGACCGTTTTTCCTGCGCACCGTAGTCCGCGGCCCCCATACACAGCCCGCGGGGCAAAGAATTTCCAGCCACGCTCCTCGAGAATCTTCCCCGCCCCGCGATGCGTCCCGGGTATTAATCATTCGTGCTTTCTTCGCATTCTCATCCCGCGCCGCGCTTACGTGTACCTTTTGTTAAAGTCTTATCGCGCGAGTTACCTTTTGCTGCCCTCGAGGCTACGCGATCGGAAAGCCTGCCTCCACTTAATCCGCTTATTTGCTGGCAAGGGTATGCTTCATTGGTTTAAACTGCAACGGGAATGGATTGAATACCGATTCAGCGCGCTAGGGTTTACTAGAATTCTTTAAAGTAGTTCTATAAGTAGGTATGTAAGTTCGAGGCTCAAATCACGAGCGCATTAAACAGGCGTCTTGACTATTAACGCGATTGGATCCGCGTAATTATTTCGAGCAGCGCGCAACATCTCCGATGAGAATTGCGATTATTATGAAATGCGGGATTCTCGAGTGGAAGCGCAGTTCCCATGAAGCACCGTACGCTCTTTCATCAAGTTCCTTTTTCACTCGCGTGCACCGTTATTAACGATATCCCTGTTTATTTCCACCGCGCAGCTTTCGTTCGTCGCGAGCCCCAACTCCGATCCCCGCTTGAAAAGCGTTGAAATGCTTGGCAGCGCGTTTGCACGCAAACGGAACGTAGCAGAATTAAAGTTTCTCTTTGTACTTCTTGGTTCTCGTTTGACTCGGCCTATCCCGTTCGCGGAGCTGCCTACTCTGTAATTGATATTTATCACGGCTCTTTGCCCACGACTTGGCGCGAGATATTTACCTATCTACATTTCTGGCGCGAGAACAATTCGCGAGGATAATTTCCTTTGAATCGCTTCGAGTATCATTCTACTTACAATTAGTAACAATAATTTCTAGTGGCTCGATGGGCCTCGAAATCAACTCTTTGAAGACGCTACTGATGTTACCGAGGATTCGAGGGAGGTCAGATTCGAAGCTTTTCGGAGCCTATAGCCAGTTGGTAGTCGCGGAGTTACCGCTCGCTTCCTCTGAGGGAGTGCCGCAAAGAATTTCCAATAGCGTTCCACGAAGAAAGCGGCCGGGCCACGTAGCCGCGGTTCTCCTCAAAGAAACCGTTTATCCTTCTTTGTGCGCCGGCCCTGCGATCATTAAAGACGGGGATATGCGTCCTTCGGGAGCTTTTCCTGGAAATTAGATTCTCCGCGAGAAATAGTCAATATCGCGTGCGTCCGACACGAAAGAATAATTGCATCTGATTTTTATACCAACCCAGTGGAGGATTTAAGGGGCGACTGATAAGCAGTTGCCGCCTGGACCCCCCTCACATCCTCCGAAGTAAATTATGATTTTATCTGAACGCTATATTTCTTCTTGTGTCCTATGATTTTTTAACCACACGTACGTAAATTTATTTGTAATTTTGTTATGTATACAGGGTGTCCCAGAACGTTTGCCACTGGGGCCATTTTTCTTTTCTGCGGGAAATCTAGGGTGACTGTAAATAAATAATATCGCTTAGGAAAAGTTAAATCGCTGTCAATTGAATAATAATTGCTTGAAAGTAAAAAGAAATTATTCATCTTTTATGTAGTATAATTTAGAATCGTTGAAACCCATAAATTTTGAATTAGGAATTAAAAATGCAAGACATGCAAAAATCCGGTCCTGAAAAAAGTGTACCTAATATCGCCTACTTAAGAAATATTGATTAATTTATATATACATGTATGAGTTTTTAATGTCATTTTCACATGTACTTTTATTAATTCTTGCTCTATAAATGTTTTTTTATTTATCTTTGATTGCATTTTTATTAGAAAAATATAGGTTTTTAAAATATTCTATTTTTTTACGTTCCGATGTACATATTGGACAAATAAAATTGATTTCAGTTGCTCCGCACATTTCGTGACCCCACCTGTAATAAAACATTACATCGAAACCATTGTTCTCCGGTAGGTGATATTGAGAGCACGCATATTGCTAAAAGAAAAACAGTATTTTCATTATGAAAAATATTTGAATCGATTTCATTCTTTAAGGGGTCATTCTGGTAACCACGCCGCAAAATTCAGGTTTTTCTCAGTGAATGCAATGAATAACAATGTCGAACTTATTTTTCAAATATTAGGTTACTTATAATGTATACGGAACAATTTTTTAAATACATTTTTAATTGCGCTTTTCAATGTTACCTGGAATTAAAAATCGCGCCTTTGAAAAGACGACGGGAGTGATTTCAGCACAGAGACTCATCTGAAACAAAAAACCGCTATCGCAAGTGCCAGAATTAGCCACGTAAGTCAAAATTTAACAAAATTGCGCGCATTTAAACTTCAAGTAAAAATGGAAAATTCCGATACTTTGAATATTGCGGCGTGATTACCAGAATAACCCTTTAAGTACATCATTAATTAGATATTTCTAGTAGATATTCTTGCATTCACCTAATTATTAGACTTACCTTCACCGAATGTGATATAAAATTGTGGCAATCCAATAAATTTTTACACTATCAAGATTATCTAAAATCCTTCCCCTTCTGTAATTGTTAATCACACGACGCTGCAATTACAGTATATCTTCCTACATACGTTTAGTTACTAATGCAGTGCATAACCGACAAATTTTAGTGCTCACTTTGCGAGATATAGCGAGTGGCGATATTAGGAACATAGGCGATATTAGGTACAGTCACCCTATACCTTAACATACCTAATTTTATCTAAAAATTTACAATAATCCAATAGGACAGCGTATCTCAGACGCGTCTAACATTTAACCCAACCCACCACCCTCGAATCTGTTACCAATTAAAACAAGACAAAAATAAGAAAATCGCGCCGCGTCGAGCCCGAGTGTCACTCACAAGAAATTAAGAAACAACCCATGGCCATTGTGCCCCGATCTGATCATCCAGCCGCGCGGCGTCGATTTCCGTTTCCCACGGTCAGCGGCCGCCAGATCGCACGCGAAAAGCTTCCACACGGTTATCGCTTGTTCCAGATCATCTCTAAGCGTGCCGGCCACGATAGAAAGTTGGGCATGTGTATACACGCGGGTGGAAAACGCACATTTTCCACGCGCTACTAATGATACCGCCACCCCCGTCCCGCCCCCCGCTATTGTGCCCACTGGTGTGAAAGGAGGAGCATCCTCGAGCTGTCATCCGGCACGCGCTCGCAGGCGGGGAGGGAAAAACAGTGGAATAACAACAGCAGAATGCTCGAACATTCCTCGAGCACCGCGTGACGCAACGTTCCGGCTCCCGTGTGTGCTTTCTATTCGACGGCCTCGCGGCATTGTGCCTTCCACGGGAGGAAAACGGAACGGGAACGGAGAAGAAAAACTGCGTCGCGAACCGGCGACTGACATGGAGATTGCACCAGAGGCCTTTCTGGCGGCAGAGCATGCCTCGAATTCTCGGGCGGGGCTGGCTTTGTTAGCCGGGGGTGGATTATTAGAAATTTTCGGGGTGCAAATGAAGGTTGACGGGTTCGAATTTTTTTCCTCGATTGGAAGCTGTAATACGACACACGCCCTTGGCTGTTGTGCCTCTGGAATAGGGACGCAGCGCGTTGATATTGGATTTTGGATGGGAACCGTCGTTGACAATCTAACGAGAGGGAGAGGAGGATTGGAAGAGCGAAGAGGGTTAAAAGATTCGTAGCGAGCGCACTGAGCAGCTTCGAATGAATGCGGATAAACGAGCTCGCGGAAAACGCGCGGAGATTTCTCTATTTTCCAGCAGAAATCGCGTCTCTCGTCTTTCTGCTTCGAGGGCGTCCCAATTCCAGGGCGCCGGCAGATTTCCCCTCGAGAGCCAGACCCTCGGGGACGATTCTCCGCTTCGGGGGTGACTATTCGCGGTACAGGTTGCCGTGCTTCTCCAGCGGGGGATGCTGGGGTGAAAAGGTCACATATTTACGAGGTTCTGATTCCTCGAGCCAGCCAGCGTCACTGGTTTTTAAAATATTGAAATCAGATGTATTAGGGCGGCCTTAGATCGTCTTTGAAAAATACATTCCACGTGCCTGGCTCTAGACGTTCGCCACATTGCGATGATAAGAAGCTATGTTGCAACCACTAACGATCGCATGCGACGAATAGCAATTAGGTATGAATTCCAGGCCGTGATTCAAAACGCTCGTTGTCATTTTTGGGTATCGAGTATCGCAAGAGGGGAAATATGATCGGGGATGCTCGGTTTAGAGTCTCCACGGTCAGAGTAGAGAATTGAATATAGGTCTACTTTCGAGGTTAACTCGTTTCGAAACGCGTCCCTCTTTCTCCCTCTACCGCTGAAGTTATTTGCCCAGAGAAAGCGGCAAGAAAGTTGATTTTGAAGACGCACGATGCCGCCTGAAAGCGTAAATGTTCAGCGTGGAAGTTTTTCGACGTCGCCTCGAAACAGATGGCGGATACCTAGCGTTCCCCCCGAATTCGAGCAGCAGACGGACATCCATTAGCGTACGCTCGACAAAGCACAAGTCGCGGGCGAATCCATCAACGTTATGGTCCCTTTTTAACAGATTGTACCCCGCCCAAGCTTCTATGGTATTAAATGTACTCTGTACCATTTAATTACGCGCGGAGATAGAGAATTTATCTCTGGAGGTATCTTCCATTCATTTACTCAGAATATACGCGTAACGATTCAATTAACATCTACTTAAGAATCGCTTTAAGACTCGCTGGATTTATAATTCGACTTGGGTCCATTTTGGCCCGCAAACAGAAATTCGTTATTACAAACCTCCCAAAGAATTTTAATCTTGCACTTTGATCCTATTATCTGAAATTCTTACTTTCCTATAAAAGTGATTCTACTATAGTAACACTAGTAACGAATAAAGTACCTTTTTTAAAAGCTCTCAAGCTTTAATCTCGCCACCTAAAATTCTTATCCTCCAATAAAAGTCCCACCATTATCTAACAACTAACACGTGTAACGGTTGGGTCGAAATGGACCCGTCGCTATGCAGACGAGGGTTAATATCTGCAGCAGGCTTTCCCGACAGCAAGGCCCGTCGTTCGCTGGAAATGGAGGCAGTAACGGCAGCGCAGCGTAATAACGTCCCCGCGGTGAGAAAGAGCAGACTCGTTAGCTCGCCAGCTGTTGTTGCAGGCTTGCGAAACGTCCCGGCCGTAAGAGTTTGACGGGGCAAGCGACATTTTCAGCTGCCTGGAACCACCGAGGAAGTTAGAGTGGCAAGTTGCCGCGCTAGAGGGTTCCGCGAGCGTTTGAACGCGATATAGGTACCTACCTTTCTTAATGTCGAGCTGTATCACCTAACCGCGCATATTCCACGGGCCGCGACTTCTCGTACGAGGGTCATAATAGCCGTTATTGTCTCTGCGAGTTCCCCGGCGAATACCACTGCTAAAGGGCTCCCCCGTGTTTCTCTGACCTCAGGGATAGAAGCCGAGAGAAGTCTCTAGCGGCCTCGTCGAGCCGCGTACCATTCGCTCGGGCTTTTCGGTGTGTTAACCTCGGCGTAACACCGGGGTTCTATCACCGACGTGGGGAACGAAGTCGCTTTCTAGCGGAAGAAAGTACGGGTAACAATGTAGGAAGTTGTAAAACAACGACGTGAAACGGCGATCTATAATACAGAAGGCTGCGCCGAAGTGGAATAGGTAGGTACGCGCTAGTAAATTCGGAGGCAGGTTCGGCACGGGGTTGGCTGACCCGAGGGGAGGGATATAAAGTTAGAAAAATAGGGAAGATACTTGCGCCAGGTCGGTTTGGAAAATGAGCTTCTAGGGTGATAGAGGCGATCTTATTTCTGGTGGTTAGAAATTTATGGCTACCTTCTTCAACGCTGTATAGAGTGGTTTAGGAAAGGAGGCGGTGAGGAAGATGCTGAGATGTTCAGATTGCGTTAGGTGAACGGCAAAGTGTGCTATCGGATCAATGATCGACGTTGTACGTAGGTACAACTATATCGACGATCCAACACGCTCGCCACTTTCTATTTTCATTAAACCTACGCTCGTACCACTGAGCTACTTATCGCCCTCGAACAAGGATGCGAGTACGTACCGGGGCTCCTTTTTTAAGTGGTCCAACGTTCTCTTCGTCGGCTCTGGTATTCGTCTCCGGTTCTCATTCGCGGTCCCCGACGGTCGACGACCCGGAGGCGATCCAGCGCGGATGTCCTCCTCCTCTGGAACTCGTTTAAAGGTACCATCCCACGAAAGTATTCCACCGATGACGCAGACGGAGCCGTCATATCGCCGGGATCGTCCGAGTACGACAATAGAAAGTTAAACGCGAGAGAGCAGGCCCGCTGCGACCCGGAAGGAACATGGATGACGAACTGACCCACATCCTGCCTATTGGCCTTGGGAGAGTAGGCGATCGCTTGGTGACGTGGACCGAAGCACCTGGACTGTTAAAGATGGGAACACGTGTTAGAGACCCTTGGATTCAAAGAAACAGATCCCACGTCGCGAAATGTTAGATTAATGAATAGGGGAGAGCGGGGACAAACGTAACGGCGTCATGAAAGTAACACGCCTTCTCCCGCTTTCCAGAAAAGGTTACAAAGCGTTTGCTTTACATAGTTACGCGTGTTTAGTGTTTCTTTTCTTTCACGGAGTGACGCTAAGCAATACAACGATTCGTATATCGTGGGCAAGCTGATTTCGTTATTTCTGTCATTCAGGTTAGTGTCTCCTCTGTTGGTTTTTTTGTTAATATTCATGGTTAAACGATAGACATTGATCCAATTATTTGTTAGAGCGTTCTTAGATAATGTCTTTATAAGTTCCTGTATTTGATTTCAATAAGTCTTGTAGAGTTTGTACGTTATGACAGTTCTATGCTGAAAAATATGGCTGGGGACAAAAGTAACACGTCACTACGGGGAGTAGTTGAATCCAATATTAACAATAATATTTTTTAAAAAAATGCGTAAATATTAGTTACTTTGGGGGCAGTTATACGAGATTCCATATTAAATCAAATACACAGTATCAAAAAAATGTTTGAAGCTGGTTATACTTTTTTATCGTTACCTACTTAAAATATGTTTATTTAAATGTTTGATTCTATCGTTTCTGATAATAAAAAATCCTATTTTGCTTTGGGAGAAGTGTTTTTACTTAATTCTCCTCAAAATAATTAGTATTACTTTCGTTCCCATGGTATGTTACTTTCGTCCTACCCCAGCAGGACAAAAGTAACAATGACAGTCACTGCGGAAAATTGCCATAACTCTTTGACCACTTATTGTGGAAGGCTGAATTTGTGGTCAAATGATAGACCAAGAAACACACTATCTTAAGGCATAATTTTCGTTTCTATATCTGTAAGAGGTAATTGGCAGCTAGGCCAAATGTAAAAAGTGTTACGTTTGTCCCCGCTCTCCCCTATATTGATGAGGTAAAGACACTTCGCGGTTCGTTGCTCGATAATTTCTAATATGCAAAGCGTGGCGAGGGATTGCGGGACGAAGGGAAGTCTCCGAAGGATACGTAAAGCTGAGGGACGAAGTAATTTAACTAATTGCCGGGAATCGGAGGCGGCCCGTTTATTCGCCGATTAATTTTGCAACCGAGGGACGCCGGCCCGCCGGTTTATCGCTCGGCCGTCTCGCGCTTTCACGGAGAGAGATAATCTTTTAATTCCACGTCCGAGTGGCACTCTCGGTAAAAGTATTCTCGAGTCGTCGGGATGCGCCGCGACTCGGGATCCTCTGCTTAAAAAAAAAATCCGTGGAGGAGGGAAGAAAAAGGAGGGAATAACAATGGAAGTTATGTCTCCTTATTCGTTATGCCGCGGGGGGATATTCTAATGCGTTCCCCTCCGTTATTCATGAGGCGAAGTCGGGCGGGCTCCAGTCTCTACGAATTGCCGGGGACGCTTTCGTTTCTTTTCTTTCCCTTTGTTCCTCGTTACAACTTCGACGAGGACACCTCCCTCTCCTCGTTTATCCCCCAGCCCGTGGATATTTTCATCGTGGCCACCGTCGGCCGCCGGGAAAAAAGAAAGGAACCCGATTAAAGGCGAGAAGACTTGTTTTCCTTCCCACCACCCTCGGCTTCGACAAATTCTTCTTTATAAAGTGCTCCCCCGGCGTGCTCATCGAGGTTCCTCGCCGTGAAATTAATCTTGGGGACACGAGGCACCGTGGACAGAATGTAGGTATCGGTGATAAAGTCGATCTCGATTTATACCTTATCCCTTATCATTTACTATCTTCTCCTTTCTATCCCTTTGTAAGTCCTCGCTCTCAAGTCTTTGCCTCAACTTCAACTTTCCTCTCTCTCTTACGTAAACAGAATTTTTCATTTCGATTACCGCGGAAACACTCCTGGCAGTCCCCGCGGAGCCTCGGCCCTCCAAAGTCAATCTCCTCCCGCAGTTTCTCGCTTTAATCTCCGAGTTATATCCCAGCCTCCACTCGGTAAAGGCATCGAGGGATTAAGATTTTTCATGGAGATTCAAAGTAAGCCCGGTGTTACCACCGCTGCTTTTGCCTGAGAACCGCCCGCTTTCGTCTCTGTCACAGGGCGGATATTATGCTTGCATCGATTGTCTCGTCTTCTGTGCAGCGTAACGCGAGCAGTGTGGCACGCTGGATGAGGGCAGGAAAGTAGAGGGGCTTTTACGCGCGTTACTCCGGGGCTGGTTGAACGGGAACGGGGCCAGGCCGCCCGACGGTGAAATTACCGTCGGTTACATCCTTTGGGAAGCCTTTGAATTTAGGGTGGTATCCTGCCCGTATGAATAATGCAACGCGAAAGACTGTAACGCCTGAGCATCGGTCGTTCGAGCGTCTCTCTGTAATTACGCCGATAATCGTGTTAAGATTACGCTCGTGCCCGTTGCGCCGTCATTACACCGCGATGCTTAGTGTAATAATAATTATTCATGACCAAAGACTGTGGCTAGCTTCCTCGATGAATCCGGTAATTGTAATTATTTATTAAGTGTCTGAATGCCTGTGTTCTTCCGTTGAGGAATTTGAACGGTAGTTTACGAAATGGAAGTTGGTACTTCGAGTGAGAATTTTTAGTATTTTTTTTTTCACTCGCGGGGACATTGGTGAAATAAATTATTGCAAGTCTTTCAGCGTTTGCCACGGTACTTGGCAAGTAATTTACGTCCTTCTATTCTATGAAACTAATTTTACCACTTACGTCGTTTACCATTTCAACTCCTCGATTTATTATCGACCGAAGTGGAAGAAAGTTTCGAGCGGCGGAAGACACGTCCCCTCGAAACACATTGGAAATATTCTTTTTTATCGCCTCTTGGGTGGTTGCCTGGAACGGATGGTATTTGATAATTTCAGAGAGGAACGAAAGCTACCCGGTTTTCGCTCGGCGAGCCGGCGACTTCTGGTTTCGAGGCGAAACTTTTTCCATTACGGATCGACTTTATTGGCGCGGAACGCGGGGCACGGCTCGGGGTGGAGGAAGTTTAATAGCGAGTTTTGTACGGGAAGAAACAGGAACGAGTGAATTTACAACGCGCGTCGAATCACGGCTCATCAGGGATGGAGGCTTGCGCTCGGAAATCTTTGAAGACGGTTAAATTGTTCCGGCGGGTGATTCGTTTTCATTCCGCACCGCGTGGGACGTTTGTTGCTTGGGTAGAATGGTGTCAATTTGCGTTTAATTAAACTAGCAACTGAAACTACAACCAAGCGTTATTTCGCTGTGTTTAAGTCAACGACGGGTTAATGGGAGGGCTTCGACGGAGCAAAGATAAACGATCAGGACGATGATGAAAGCGAGGCGCAGAAATACATTCTATAATTTTGTAATGGAAGTGTTTAAGATACAAGTGTTCAGAATAAAATGTTACCTTTTCTTCGCTATTATCGCTGTTTTCATCGTTGATATATAAAAGATTTTTCAGATAAGTTGTGAGATGATATAGCCGTTAAATTAAATACAACACAGTGTATAAATGAAATGGAATTTTGATAGGATTGTTAGATACTTTTAAATGTAAAAGGAATAAATGTATAATTACTAGAATTACAATAAATAGTGGGAGAATGAAGTGGAACGAGTAAATTCGGTTTAGAGTAGCATTATCAATAGAGAACCCTCCTCGGATTCATTCAACTATTATTTGACCAATGTAGGGAATAGCTAATAATAGGTTGGTAATTACTGCAGCTCTTCAAAAAGATATTTGACTTCATGGTAAAACGTACCCGAGGAATGCTGTAACTATTGATATTAGTATAATGATTACCCCTATAATTTATACTGGGGTTGACTTAAAAGAATGATAATACTGCGTAGACCGTTTCCGATCCTCCATTTTACGGAACTTGAAGATAATAATAATTCTCCTTCATAATCATCCTTGCGAAATCATAATGAAACTGTACTATTATCACAGCTCCCCTATAAAAACACCAAGAAAATATATTTTTGAACAGCTTTCACCGTGTCTGATCGACACTATTACAGTTTCTATCTCAGCTCCAACACAAAAGTACTCTAAATCAGACACTCGGAAAGTACAGTGCCTCGTGGCCTGTATTTTAGCACTCTTCCACTGGTCGAGGGTGGTCCTGACGAATTTAATTCGGTCCCACTTCACCAGTCGAGGGTGGTTCTAATGAATTTAATTCCTCCGGCCCACATTTCGGCCCCACTCCGCCAGTCGGGAGTAGCTCCGAGGACTTCGGTCTCTTGAAAATCTTCCAGCACCAAAATTCCTTGGGGCAATCTAACTGCCATATAAATAATTAATTATTGCAACAACTATGTGCACACTCGCGTCCACGAAAGCCGAGTTCGCTCAGAGAATTATAAATACAACACAGTACGCTCTACACAGTGCTGGATTAATCGATAAACAAGATGCTTTGGTCATCGGGAGAAGGGGGGGGGGGGGGGGCACTATAGGAATTTTCTGAATTTTAAAATCTAACTTTTGTTGCAAACACTTTTTAGTCAAATTCTCGGAAATGCCTAAGAAATCGTCCATTGCGTTGAAGTGATCACGCTGTATAAAGGGGCCTCAAAATCTTTTAACTGCTTGGAAGCCACTGTGACGGTCGAAAATAAAAGCTATTTTCAAAACATTCTTTTATAATGAAATGTAACTTTCTACGAAAAATCTTCATTGCCAACTGAAAATACATATATTTAACTAATATTTTATGCTCCCAGATTGAAATTTTTTTTCGGTAGTATAGCTAGGCTCTGCAAAAAAATTACAAAACGGGTGCTCGTGTAACTTTCCAACATTTGCTCCGAATTGAAAAATGCGTACGGTTTCTTAAAGTATATTACAACAGCTTCAGTTGAGCGTACAGATTTAAAAAAATATTAATTTTTGAAGAAATGGCGAACTTAAGAAGAAATCTGCACAAAAAGTATAAAAACAATCAACATGTTTTATCAATGTTACGATTAAATGAATTATTCGATCAAAAAACTTGTACGACCGAAGATAATTGTATTACGAATATTCCCTGAAAATTTCAAGTGAATCCAATAAAAATTGACTGAGTTATTAATGCGCCCGTTTGAAGAATGCCGTTTCGAGATACTCGCGTTTAAAGTTTCAACAGAAGTTATTTTCTGCAGCTCAAAGATCGCAGCTGTATACGGTCTTGTCGTGGCCAGTGATCCTGTACCTAGTTTTAAACAATATATAAACTCATAATCCCTCTTATTAGATACATTTAGATTTTTTGACATAAACTTTTTGGACAATTGACACCAAGTTATGTGCACTCAATTCCGAGCGCTGCAAAACCTCCCGTAGCTCCCAGAATTTTTCGACATCCACATTGAAACTGCGCAGGTATAATCTTGAGACCCGAAGCATACAAAAATGCCCAAAAAAAAAGTTTCACAGTGGCTTCCCCCTTAATTCGGCCCTGGCCCCGCGAGGCCCGCAGCTATACGCAATCTTCTTAGCAACTCATCAAACTCGAGTCTCGTACGCTCCCCCAGAAAGTCTGTTATACTTTTCACCTCATCGATCGATGTGTCGTCCAATGCAGTCCGTTAACGCAGCTATTCTTTTTTCCTCGATAATTACAGATATAGCGGCCGATTAAAACCATCACTTGATGCGCTGAGGATGCGCCGTGATTTCTGCAACGGTGGGCTAGCCTGCGCCGTTGTGTGGGTGTCATCGACCTGCCTGCTGCTATCTTCCTTGTCATCGGTCACAGCAGGTACGTTCTCCTCTTTTTATTCTCTTTATCCACCCCCCTCGAGTCCCACTACCCCTTCCACCCGCTTATTTTATTTTTCAACGATTCCTCCCCCGTCCGTTGTCCCCCTCTGTGCAAAGCTCGCCAGCCCGTAATGATTGGTCCCGAATTATTGAAAGAGCTCGGCCATTAGCAAACAATAGAGCTCCCTCAGTGTTCACGTTCGACCACCGAGGCAGTAACGACTGGAACGTGCACGGCGGGGCAAAGGAGGGGGCGAAAAAAAAAAGGAAAGCAAGCCTCTCGAAACGGGTGTGCATCTGCATATAATGCGACGTCGCGGACGTGATCGGATTTGCGAAAAGTCTTCGCCCTATGGCGGGCTTCGTCCTTGACGTTGCGAAAATCAGCCAGGCAAGAAAGCCAACCTCCCAGTGGCCTCATCCCCCCTTCCCGCGCCCCCCACTTCGCTCTTGGGCGTAGATTTTCGAGTAGTTTGCTCGCTGGTATTTACCCTCCAGCAGCGGCTGAAAGTTGAATTACCATCAGACGACTGGAGTTTTTGAAGAGCCCCCTCGAGGTGGGGGGCGAAAAGTTGCCGTTAACAGAGGAGGCGCGGAATTATGCGGTTTGGCCATTTTGCGCGGGCGGATTTCACGAGCTTGTAGATTATTCCAAGAGGATTATCAGTTATTTCCTGTAGTACGTTCGAGTATTCGTTTTTCGGCTTCGAATCCATCATCCCTGTTTAACGTCAACAGTGAATATAATATTCGCGCGTCGACTTTTGACTGTGCCGCCCCGTATATTAATTACGGATTTAAACAACAAAGCATTCCCCGAATGCATAGGTCTGTCCTTTCCCCCTCGCTCTTTTCCCCTGATTAAAACACAAATCCGCGTGCGAGCGTTGGGTATAAATAATAAATGTCGAGCGACCGTGGGGGGTTGCTTTAATATTCCGCGGTGTTACCATCGTCATTAAATCCTTTCGGATACCGTCGGCGCACGCGATGGTGGGAGGGTGCATCGACGCAGCGATACGAGGTACGAGAGAGCATCTCCAATCGATGAGTTAATTATTTGCCGGGTAGATTATGCAGCGGCGGGCCGAGGACACGGCAATGTAGGAGGGTAAATGACGTACTCAACGAGACGTTAATTACCTGGTTAAATTGCCCTGTCGCGGACCGTCGGATGCCTCAGACGGTTAATCGATTCTGAATGTGTTACATACAGCGGGATACGCAGGAGCCGTCGATAAATATCAGGCCCGAGACGATTCCCACGCCGGGGGCAACAACAAATTCAATTTCTCCCGCACCGTTAAAATACGCTCCTCTCGCATTCCTTCTGCTTTCGACGCTCGACTTCGCGCTCTTCCTCCTACGGATCCTCTCCCACGTCCCCCATCTCTGTCTCCTCTCCTCGGCTCGCTCCTCTTTCGCGGGCCTTCCATATTTTTATTCTCATTTCGCACACCCCTTCTTCGTCTCCTCCGTTTCATATTCATTCCGCGCAGTCGTTGGAATTTCACCCGCGAGCGTATGCTTGTGAAACGCAGACGCAAATGTTGGACGACGTGCAATTGGAGCGACTCGATTGGCCCAGTGGTTATTAGTACCCGGGGTGTTTAATTGATTTATCATTTCTGGAGGAGTTCTGCGCGGCACGTGTGCCGGCTGGTTGGCGCGGCGCGGTCGAATTTAATTAAAGGATCATTGAACCTTACTTAGTTTCTTTTTAATCAGCGTATTCATCGTGTTATACGAAATTTAATCGCTGGAGGTGTCGTAACAGCGAGACACAGCCGTTGCAGCGTAGATTACCACGGAGTAGATATAATAGAGCGAGAAAGCCAGGGAGAAAGAGGACGATGGTCAACGAACCGGAAATTCGGGTAATCGGATGTGCCGGAGGTTTCACTAGACTTTTATGAAATTTATAACGGTCCGAGAACGTGGTGTATAAAAAGACAGAGTAAAAAGTCGATCGACATACCGCGCGCACATGCACACTCTCGCTACGGTATTCTCTATCGAAATCTCTGTATTCAATTCACTCGGTTTTTTATCTTCGAATACCATACCGTTCTAATCAACGAACGATTTTTTAATATAAAGAAACTTTCGATGCGAACTTTCATATTTTTCAATCCACAGAGTATTTCACGCGCTGCGAAGGCAGAGCGTGAAAGGCCATTCAATTTAGATTCAAGCTAAATCTGTCCCCGCGTTTATGTAATATTAAATCCCCCGAAGCATAACACCAGTGTCCCTTTCAATCTCCAGGCATTAATCCCCGCGAATGGACAACGCCCCGCTTTTCGCGCCGCGGCCCGCAACGGTTTATCGCACCTGTCCTACCTGCACGCGTAAAAATTTAAGAGCGCACTTGACCCAGATCGAACGGGGACACCCTCTGTCCGCCCCGCGGCGGCTTGATCGCCGTGCGCCGATCGTTGGCCACGCGGACCCTCGAGTTCTCAAGGTACCTTTCCCTATACCCATCTGGACGCAACGTCGAGAATTTCAATGTCGATTTTCTCGATAACGAAGCGTGATATCAAAAAAGTTACTTTTTCTTTTCGACTTATAACGAGTAAATAAGTCAAGAAGCAGGAATAAAATTTTTTGATATTGCGCTTCGTTTTCGAGAAAATCGACTTTGAAGTTCTCGACCTTTAAGGGGTAATGCCACAGTAGAGTCCGGAAAAGCAGCCTGATTTTGAGAATTTTTTAAGCGACTCTAGTGAATGGAATACAAAATCTATTTGAAGGCCTTTATTGTAAATACCTTGAAGTATGATCCCAATGTTTTGTTTAATTTTTTTATTACAAAATGGCAGTGCCACGGATCAACAAACGAAGCTTCTTCTGAAACACAGTGTTCCGCGGCCAGAAAGATTTCTCGTCCAATTTTTTACCTAGAACGAAAAATAAAAAATTGTTTGGTTCTATATAAGATTACCTCGGGAAGTACACGAGGAAATTGAAAAATACTGTTTTTTGTAAGAATGGTACGCAATTGAACAAAACGTCTCAACAATTTCAAGGTTCCGTGTTTTGTTCAATGACACACCATTCTTATAAAAATCAGTATTTTATAATTTCTTCGCGTCCTTCCCGAGATAATCTTATATAGAACCAAACAATTTTTGATTTTTTGTTCTAGGTCAAAAATTGAAGAAGCTTCGTTTGTTGATCCGTGGCGCCGCCATTTGGTAATAAAAAATAAAAAAAAATTAAGATCATACTTCAAGGTATTTACAATAAATGCCTCCAAATAGATTTTGTATTCCTTTCACTATACTCGCATAAAAAATTCTGAAAATCAGGCTGCATTTCCAGGCTCTACTGTGCCATTACCCCTTAACTGACTAACGCCGAAAGGTGATCCGGTCTCAGCAGAGCGCCGTGTCTATCGTTGCGCCGCGGTTAACGAGAGGCGGGTCGCGTGACCAGGGGCAGTTGCTGTTAATCGGGCAACCCGTCTCGCTCCTACGCACGGATCCCTGCGCCTACTCCGCCTACGGGCACCAGAGGCCAAGTGGTTGTCTGATTGTGAGTCAGTCGTCGGGAGCGTGCTCGTGGCGCGTTAGGTAAGGCCTCGCGCGGTAAGTGTGGCAGTAGGATGCGAGGAACCGTTAGCCCGACTCCGGCTATTTTTATTATTATTATCGCTGCGCTACACTTTAGACCGCGAACGTGCTCGAGAACGAAAGCTGGATTCGTGTCTCTCTGTTCTCGCGGGTATACCCAACGGATCCGCTCCGTCTGACCTATAAACCCTCGCGAAGGCGATGCTGGGTACAGAGTATCTACATATAATCTGCCGCGGTCGCACTCCACGTGGCCGAGTCCCTCGAATTCATTCCACTGCTTTCACCTTAGCCCCCCTCCTCCCTCGCGATAATTGGGCGTCCTTGGGCCAGGAATGTTGGTGGTGAACGGGCAGTTTGGTCGCGTTGCAGAGCCATCGTTGAAGGCGCCGGGTCGATGCCCATCTTTCGAGGAGCAGAATATATGCCCGGACAGAGCGCCGGGCTGCAACAATGATTTCCAGTGCCAAGCGTCGGAGGAGCGCTGCTGCAAGACGGCCTGCGGATTAAAATGCGTGGCTGGTGTGCTAACTGGATGCGAGCAGCTCGCGCAGGCTGCCGTGAGAAGGTCCCGCGCGCTTGGCCCGCGCGGACCTTGGCAGTTTGTACCCAAATGCAGCAACGAGACCGGGGAGTTCGAGAGGATACAGTGCGATCCGCGTGAAAAGAGCTGCTGGTGCGTGAACGAGATCGGCGTCGAGGCGCCCGGCACCAGAGCGCCCACCAGGGACACGGTCGACTGCGAACATCCTCGGCAGTGCCCCGCGCACAGCTGTCGGATGCTGTGTCCTCTGGGCTTCGAGGTAATTCTGGTGGAATTTCGAAATTGGATATAATTTTGTTGAGATATGGAAAGAGAATTTTTTAAAAAGGCTTTTCCGGCTGCGAAAAAATTACCATATGCTCTTTAACCCCTCAGTGTGGTATGACGAGCAGGACTCGTCATGGGAAAACTGTCCGCAACGGCGGTATGACGAGCACTGCTCGTCATGGGACGTGAAGCGGAGGCGTAGCGAGTAGGGCTTGGGACCAAGGTCTATTGGACACCCGAATTAGAGGCGTGCTGTGCTTTTCTCATATACACTGTGTAGGCCTTGAGAAGGAAATATTGCCGTGAAGAGGACCTCTTCAAGAGAGTGGCCGTTTGGGAGGGATGCAAGTCCGATTGGTTAGATTAGGATACTTCTTCAGGTCATGCTATGCAGTAACGCCTTAACAGCAGGGGTCAAGGTTTCCACCAATGGAATTCATCCCGCATCTAGGTACTGTTCTGAGCAGAAAAGTCACCACACTGAAGGGTTAAATCTTGCTCTTTTAAGTGCAAAAAGTTCTGTAAAAATATATGCTTCCGCTTTTTCAAAAAGAATTCAAAAGCATTCGCCCCTCGGCCGTCTGACTAGATATAACCCCTTAAGCGAATAACACAATTTGCACAACCGATCATTTTATCGGATGAAAGATGATACGCATAATCCCGCGGAGTCGCTAATTATCAACGGGCCCTATTAACAGATTGAGTCTACAACGGGCTGCGCGAAATGCGAGTGTCGGGATCCTTGCCTGGGTATCGCCTGTCCAGGGGCCAGCCAAACGTGCGAGTTGATCGACGTGACTTGCGCTCGTCCACCGTGCCCGCCGATCCCAAGCTGTCGCAAAGCGAAGTCCCTGGCGACGATCTGCCCGGCGGGCGAGCCGCTGCAAATCACGGACTCGCCGCGGCCGTTCCTCTGCGGTGATTCGCCCGGGAAACCAACGTGCCCGCCGATGTACAGCTGCCAGGTGGAACCGAAGCAGGAGTACGGTGTCTGTTGCCCGTCCAGCATAAACCTGAAGAGGCCGGGTACATGTCCGCTGGAGGAACCAGCGATCTGCGGGAACTCGTGCCAACACGATCTCGAGTGCCCGGGTCCACAGAAGTGCTGCAACAGTGAGCGATGCGGGGGAGGTGTGTGCTCCGTTCCTCAGGGTCTCAGTGCCTGTCATCGGGACAGGGTTCTGGCAGAGATGCTGAGCATCTCCGAGAGACAAGGGCGAGGATACGTTCCCCAGTGCATGGAGGGTAAGATGTAGTTCTAGCTAATTGATTATCTGATGGGTGAAAGGTGGGAGGTTGAGGCGAAGGGTCGACGAACTCTGCAGACGTCTGTGTGTGCGTTGACCGGGGCAAGTTGATACGTTTTTCAATTTTCAATTTTTTTCATTTTTGTTTGAATTAATTACTTAGTAACAAATATGCTAAAATATGCTTCGGTTCTTCCTCTTTAATATATTGTAAATTAAATGTTGAGGAAATACATACAAAATGAATGAGAAAATGTTATTTGGACGAAGGTAAAATGTATCAATGTACTCCACAGGAAGTCATTATCTACAAACATTTCCATAAAAAATGTAGAGCATATAAACAAAATAAGAAAACGTAATTACCTTACCTTCAAAGGACTCAATGTGATGTTAAATTAATTTGAGTGATAAAATTCTCTATCCCGTCTCAAGATGGATTGGAAAGTGAACACAACTATTTGCTTTTTCTCTATAGAAACGAAAACAGTTAAAAATTGATTGCTAAAGTCAAGGTACACAGACGTACGCTAGATCGTAGTAAAGAATTGATCAAGAAGTTTCACATATCTCGCACACAAGAAGCTACATATATACAGTGTCGAGATAATTTGTCTGTATCAACTTGCCCCGTTCTCCCCTATAGGTGACCTGAGATGTGAATACTTGAGCGAATGAACGGGGTCCAAGTAGTACCTATCTGATTTTTATTGTTAATTTTCTCATCTATGGATTTTGGTTCTTAGACGGAGGATACGAGCTCAGGCAATGCTCGAGGAACGGTCTGGTGTGCTGGTGCGTTGATAACAATGGTAGGAAGATGTCTGGCTCGATGGGGCCGGCGGAGAAGGTTGATTGCAAATCGATAGCGAAGGGGAGATCGCTGCCTGCATCCTGTGTCTCTCAGCAGTGCGCCCAAGTTTGCCAATACGGGTTCAAAACGGACGCATCTGGGTGTCCCACTTGCGAATGCGATAATCCTTGCGAGGGGTGAGCCCGTGGTTGCACTTATTCGAATTTACCTCGCGAAGGAAATATTATGATGACTTCAACTGTCGATTCTTCCTCAGCTTCCCTTGCCCAGAGAAAGAGGAGTGCGTGTTGAGTCGCGAGGAGGGATGCCCCGACTTCCTTTGCCCCACGAAACCAGAGTGTAGGCCCAAGAAGACCTACAAGAGCCCCTGCGCCTACGGAACACCTTTGATCGACGACGAGCGCAACGCGGTGACCTGTTCCGAGAACAACACCTGTTCGCAGGGTTACAGATGCACTGCTGTGCCAGAGGCTGGCCAGTCCGTGTGCTGCATGACATCAGCCAACTCCACGAAGCCGCAGACCAGTAAGATATATCTCTACACTGACAGTGCATTATTCCAATTCAATTCGCACAGCTAAAGTTACATGAAGGGGAATTCTATTCTTTGGGCTAAAAACATAGCAAAATTTTGGATTTTTTTTTTAAGAATCCAGCGATTCGAATCATCTGAAATTTGGAACATGTTTTGATGCACCTTTGAAGAAGATACAGGATTTTTTTTATTAATTTTTAACCGTAAATATAGTAGTTATGCATGATCGACTATCACGCCGCGCAAAATTCGTCGCGCGGTTACGTGCATGATATTTATCTAACAGGTAATCTGAAACAGAAAAATGAAACGGCGTTTTATTTTATACATATGTAGCTTGAAATTGATGAACCAGCAAAAAACAAAAAAAAATATTGAGCGGTGCGGAGAGTTTTCAAACTGAAAGGTCCGAACCTTTAATGTTTGCAAACCAATTTTTTTTCGTAACAAAGAAAGCATAGAACTTTTGGCATTCTGGTTCATCAAATTGAAGCTACATATGTACAAAGTAAAATGCCGTTTCGTTTTTCTGTTGGGAATTACCTGGAAGGTAAATATCACCAGCGGACGACGAGTTTCGTCCTATATTTAACATAACTCCTATATTTATTATTAAAAATGAATAAAAAAGAAACTGCAACATCTTGAAGTATGCATAAAAACATGTTCCAAATTTTAGATGAATCGAAATGCTAGTTTCTTAAAAAAAAAATTCTAAACTGTGCTATATTATTAGCCCAAAGAATAAAATTCCCTCTTAAAGCGGAACGAGAAACTTCACGGTCGATTCTGCTATTACAGTGTGCGAGTACCTGCGAGAGTTCAACGACCGCATGGAAGGGACAAGGGAGGACATGTCGCTGGCAATCCCGGCGCCCCAGTGCGAGAAGGATGGCAGCTACAAACCGCTGCAATGTGACAACGGCACCTGCTCCTGCGTGAACGAACGCGGAGTGGTGTTGAAGACCGACATGAACCGTACCAGCGACTGCAACGAAATGAACGACCTCCTGAAGCTGTGCGGCTCCCTTTCCTGCGACCTGGACTGTCCTTACGGCTACGAAGTGGACGCAACCGGCTGCGAGCAATGCCGCTGTCACGATCCCTGTAGGCACGTGTCCTGTGCCCCTCAGGAGACCTGCACAATGGTCGACGTGAATTGCGGCACCGGCCAATACTGCCCAGCGGTTCCAGCCTGCCTGGCGATGAAACCAGGACAGTGTCCATATCTAGTGCCGAGCTCGTCGAGCTGCGAGTTGCAGTGCAGCAACGATCAGGAGTGCTCGGCAATGGAGAAGTGCTGCTCCACCGGTTGCGGGACGCAATGCGTGGCTCCGGTGATGGCGACAGCTTGCCAGCACGCGCGCGCAGTGGCGGAACACGCGGCCAGAGAATCCGGTGAGCCGGCCAGGAGGACCTACATACCTAGATGCGACGCTGGCGGAGCCTTCGAGCCGGTACAATGCCACAATAGGATGTGCTGGTGCGTGGATGAAGAAGGAAGAGAGGCAGCTGGCACACGAGTCCTCGAGGGCGTGGTACCTAAATGTAGCACACCGCTCAGGTGTCCCGATATCGACTGCAAGCTCGATTGCCCCGAAGGATTCGAGCTGGACCCCGATAGCGGGTGTCCAACCTGCTCCTGTCGGGACCCTTGCAAGAGCGTCAGTTGCCGCGGTGAGAATGAAGCTTGCAGAATGGTCGAAGTAGCTTGCAGCGTGCCGCCGTGCCCACCAGTACCTGTTTGCCTACCGAAGAAGGACAATCCTTGCCCGAACGGTTCACCACTGTTGGACCAAGACGGTTCCGCAGCGACTTGTGGGCCACACGGTCGACACTGTCCATCTACTCACAAGTGCGAGCTGTCCCCTTTGGACGAGTACGCTGTATGTTGCCCGAAGCCTCGCGAAGTCTGCTTCGAGCCGCCTAGAAAGGTGGCGTGCAACCCGGGGATGGGGTTCAACGAGACTGAGAGGTGGTATTTCGATCCAGAGCGGAACGAGTGTCGGCGAAAGGTCGAGTGCACCTTAGGTCACAACGATTTCTCCAGCCGTCTAGTCTGCGACACGGTGTGCCCTGTATTGTCGCAGTGCGAGAGGCTTCGGGAGAAGAACCTGAAGACCTCGCAGAGGCTGAAGCAGCCGACGTTCTTGCCCAGATGTGATCCGGAGACTGGCATGTGGGAGTCAGTACAGTGTCTGGAGCACGTCGGCGTTTGTTGGTGCGTGAACAGAAAGGGTCAGCCGGTGAAGGGCTCGCTGACAAGGGGGCCGGAGCCCAAGTGCAACTTCAGGCAGGCCAGGCGGGGCGGCAGGGGACCGGCGGCGCAGGAAATCGACCGTGAAATTCAGGCGTTCATGGAGAACGCTTTGATAAACTTGGAAACGGACAGTCAGGAGCAAATCGGGAAGGTGCTGGGTACTAGGTGCCAGGCGATGAAGGACAAAGGCCATGTTTCAGCTATCTGCGATCGACAGGGTAGGTTCGAGCCGACCCAGTGCGCTGGGGATACTTGCTGGTGCGTGGACGAGGCAGGCAATCAACTTATCGGCTCGGAACCTTTCCTGAAAGGAACGAATATATGCTGTAAGTGGGGCAATAATTATTTCTCAACGTATTTGATATTAGGGCTGGGACTATTCGAATAATTTAATATTCGAATATTTTACAAGTATTCACAAAATTTCACCCTGACAAATGAACCTAAAGAATTTGATTCATAATTACAGTATCTAACACTATGATAATTAATAATAAAATGACACTGTGGAGGAGTGAAAAAAAAAAAAAAATTTATTGGTAACCCCGCAGCCGGGGTTTGTTGACTTATTCATTTCACTACTCCAAATACAATAAAAACTACAACCTAGACTCAATTAAAACGATTTTAAAAATTAAGCCTGTATACCTAATGAAATTCGTAAACTTTTAGTATGCTTTCGTCAGTCAACAAAGTAACACTTAGAAACAAATTAGAAATGTAAAAAATTAGTCACCTAACCCCGGTCTCCCCTATGTAATTTGTCTTTTCTGCTCATTAGTGCCGACTCCAGTGGAAGCCGTGGAAGTTACTCTACGTTTTCCCGGCCGATTCCTCGCCAGCGACGAGAACACTTTCGTCAGGCAAGCGGAGGACCTCCTCCGGGAACTGGGCGCCAGAGTGAAGAAGAATATACGAGTGGAGATCAATCAGGACTCAGCCATACTCAGTTTCGAGATAATAGGTCCGAACAAGATCGACGTGGCGTTCCACTTGGAAGAATTGACCAGGATCCAGAAGTTAACGATGCTGGGATCGTTCGCGGATGAAACCACCTCTCGTTTCGCGCACAGGGCCACTCCGATCGCCCTGCAAAGTAGAATCGTCGCGTTGGAACAACGGGAGATCCTCACCGAAGTAGAAACGCCCGTTTACCAGACAGCCACTCTTGTCCTGGCCGCCGGGAGCGCTTTCATAATCAGCAGCCTGCTGATTCTACTGATGCTGTACCGCAAGAAAGTATGTCTGTCGATTTTGTCCGATGGCTTCAGGATGCTTCAAACCATTTGAAAACTGTTATAATATCGATTTCGGTTCTCCGAACGGTTATGAAGAACCTTTATTCGGAATAACTGTTACGATGAAACGAAATTTCCAACGATTATCTGTTTCGGTTACGGTTTCTATTTCCCTCCTCATAACGATTTCATAACCGTTATTTATTCGGTTCTATATCGGCTCTGAAACGGTTCTAGTATCAATTCTTGTATCGACATTTCCCTAATTGATATCATTAATTGTTGTAGCTGCAGATCACTGTATATGTGCATATCTTTTACAAAATCCTTATAGGAAAAAATGCACTAAAAACTAAAAAATACTTCTTTTCTTGTAGTGCAATTTCGATGGTGTTTTTTCACTTTAAATAAAATCGTGAAGCAGAATTTTCCATAACAAAATATGAATCAATTTAATACAGTTTAAAAAGAAGAAACATTCATACATATCAGTGATTTCTACTAAAGCGTTGAAATAAATATATCAGCTACATATTTTGTAAATTCACACTCACTGTATTATTCAGAATAGGAAGTTAAAAGTTTCTCCTGTTTCTATAAGAATTTTCTAAAATAGATGCACAATGCATATGTACAGTAATCTGCAGCTACACTAATGAATGATATCAATTAAGGAAAAGTCGATACAAAAATTTATACTGGGACCGATATAGAACCGAAAAATAACGCTTAAGGAACCGATACGAAGAGGGAAATAGAAACCGTAACCGAAACAGATAATAGTCCGAAATTTCAGTTCTTCATAACAGGATATTTGGAATAACGATTCCCTATAACCGTTTTAATCAGAACCTTTAAATACCACTTTTAAACAGTTATTTTCGGAATCGTTCCAAGCCCTGCTTCAAACAGATCGCGCGAATCTGCGTGGTAGAATTTTTGCATTCGCAAATCTACGACCAGTTCTTATTTTCATTTCACCCCTTTGAAACATCCTGTAGATTTAAAATTCCTGGAACTTCATAATCCAAAGAACAAGTCGTGAGATTATTGTTCCGTTTCAGATAAAAATGAAGGACCCGACGAAGTCGTTAGCAGCGGACCAGCATTTCCTTGCGTACCAGCAACCAGTCTATGTGATATCGGGGGTAGATCAGGAGGAGAAGAAGGACGTCGCTGAAGCGCGCGACAGCGCGTCCACGTCGGACGTCGTGGTCGGTACATAAGAACTTTCGACACGGTCAACGGCTCGTGGATCGTCCTTATCCAACGCGCGCGCGCGCGCGATATTTAGTCGTGATCGAAGTTACGTCTGCGTAATCCACCCCCTCTCACTTCGATGAAATATTTATTCTTCAGCATGAGATGCATCGCGATTGCTAGAATCGACGGTCGACCGAACGGATCGCGGGCAGTACTTCCTTCGCCGTGCATCGAGAACTGAGGATTCTGATCGTTAGTGAATCCCCATTTCGTCCACGGTACAGGATGTACATACCTGTGATACCTCAGGGGAGGGGGAAAAAGGAATAAATAGTCCCTCGGTCGGTCGCCGATGAGGTAGTTCTTATCTAGAACGAGATCTGACTTTCTCGCGGGTTTCTCTAAACGTCGCCACGAACGCAAAAATGTCCTGGCCTCTTTCGAATTACATATCGCGAGGATGTGGTTGCGTTAACGTGTATCGTGGGTGTAAATATTAGATTCATACTGTGTTCGTTTATTTATATAGCTCAATAAAGACCAGACATTCCTCTATCCATCACCGACATCATACATTCAAATTTCAAATGATTCACAGCATCCCCTGGTCGCCACTTCGAATCACCGTTCGACCAATCGCGGACCTATTCCCCTACATCCCTGTCGCCCAGTCCATCCCATACAGAAAAGAAGAAGACAAATATTTACCCTGAGCGCGATTACACCTAGACGATAAATTCCGAACGAAGTAGATTCAGTGGTTTACACACAGCCCTGGACCACAGTCGTAAGTAGAAGCGCGCCTTTTGCAGCCAGACCTCCGCCAATCAGACAGCTGCTCGCCCGTCTGGAGTTTCCACTTACCCAGCAAGCTTCACGGCGCGAATACCAACTCACTGCAAGCTAATCTTGACTAACAATATAATTCGTCGATAATAAAATCGTCCATACAATTCTAACATCACGCGCGCCTCTACTAATCCTCTAATCGCCCGTAGAAACCACCGAGACGTTTAATTCTCTATTCAACGAGCAAACGTTGTCGGTGCGACGGGTGAAAACGCAGCCTGAGCTTTCTACGGAAGCACACGAACTTCGCCGAACGCGAGCCGAGGCCGAGACCGAGTCGCCCTTTAGACGAAGCGCGGAGTGACCAATCGAGCGGTTCGGTTTGGTGGGGGCTGCCAAGGGACGGTAAACGAGTTGCTTATCGCGATACCACCGTCCTCGGTACGTTCGCGAGACAAGAAGAAATCGCTCGGGTGTTCGTGACACGCCTCGTGCTCCTCGTAACGCGTTCGCTAGGGTGCAGCAGACGGGCAGGCAGAGTGAAAACAAATACAGGAAACGCGAACCAACGGATAGGGAATCCAGGGGCAGGGGGGGGGGGGAGGGGGGAGAGAAAGAGAGAGAGAGAGAGAGAGAGAGAGAGAGAGAGAGAGATAAAAAGAGGAGCTTTAATGGCTCTGAGACGGTTGGGAACATAAGGACGGAGGCTTGCATTGGCGAACGGTGCGCCTCCGCGGTGAGCAGCATCGCCTCAAGCTCGCTGCTCCTGCTGCATCCGGCTGCTCCGCGGAGATCCGAGTTCGGGGCGACGGGCCTCATCCTGTTGCTGCCGTCGCCGATTCAGCCTCCGTTTTCCTCTCCGTTAGGTGTGAACGCGGGCAGAGCCGAGTGTTTATAACTGCACGGTGCTGGTGGCGTCGACGAAGGGAAAGGGAGGTGGAGTGGTAAAAAAGGGACAGAGAGAAGGGAAAGAAACTGGGCAAGATAGAGCGAGAGAGTGCGAGAGGGGGGGGGAGGAGTGTTGTGCGCGTGCGAAGAAGTGAGAAGGAGATAGAAAGCGAGTAGGAAAGGAGGGCTTAAGGCTGGACGGACGGGATATTCGAAGCGGTGCGCCACACACATCTCCACGGGGAAGGTCGTATTTACCCGCGGCTAGTAATCCGTTTCGCGCAGACAGTTCGTGGGTGGAACCTGGGCGAACGTATCGAGGCGAAAGACGACGCAACGCCACCTCCAGCCACGGAACGGTGTCACCGTGTGCGGTTCGATCTGGTTTCACCAGCAGCCGACGCGAATTCTGGATAACCTGACCGCGCCGCACGAAGTGTCAGCTCGTCGACAGGCGTGACAGCCCGCGTCGGCTGGCTGGTCCGTCTCTCTGGTCTCCTCTACACTTTCTTGCTGACTAACGTGCCGCGCGTTAATTGTCCGCGATGTTCACGGGGAGAGTGAAGATCGAGATTTGCGAGGCGGTCGGGCTTAGGGCGACGGACAAGCAGAGAAAATTCTGGCAGGATGAGCCTATACTCGATCCCTACGTTCAGCTGGACGTAGATGAGAACCACCTTGACCGATCATCCACCAAACCCAAAACCTTCGACCCCGTGTGGAACGAGTGTTTCACGCACGAGGTCCAGGACGCGGTGATGCTCGGGCTCACTGTCTTCCACGACGCGGCACTTCCGCCAGATTATTTCGTCGCTAATTGTAGCATCCCCTTCGAGGAGCTTGTCAACAGGAATGACACCACTGGTGGCTTCTGGGTTGGTTTAAGATATATTTGACTAACATTCTTATATTTCCCTGGAATTCTAATTCCTATGGATCGTTTTCTTAATTATAGAACCAATTGAATTTCAGACCTGCTCTGTAATAGCTAGCGGTCTAGTTGAGTTTGTTTTGGCGTTGACACCGCTAGGTTTGGCGTTGACGCACGCTGCGAGATGGCGGGTAATCTATGTTTGCGTATGATTTCATTGAGGGACAATTCAAGGCAGCGTGATAAGATTCTTTGAATAGCGACGGAGAAGAAGAGAGTAGATAGAGGGTTATATAGATTTGATCGGGTCCAGGATCAGCTTCGAGATGTTACGAGTTAGTGAAGTTATCGAAAGTATTTGTTTAATCGAGAACTTTGGCAGAGTAAAGATAGAACGTTTAAATTTGTTTAAACATGATTTCGGTTTTCTGTTTTGTCGAGGCTCGTTATATCCAAGCGTGTATCGAATAACGTTAAGTATTGTCGGTTATCGATAATGTTCGTTTCAGGTGGACCTCGAGCCTCAAGGAAAATTACGGGTCAGGATCGAACTACGGTGGAATGACCAAGGTAAAGGACCGGCGATAGTTGGACAGAATGTACGTAGCATATATTTTCGCAATAAAATTTTAGATCAACAAACAGGCTGTGGTGCAGGTGATGGAGAAGGAATCAGAGGCACGGGCAGCGGATGCATTACCGCCGGGAAAGAGCCCAGGAGGGAATTCAAGGAACGGCAGGGCTTCAATCGGCGGAGAGGCGCTATGCGGCGGAGGGTTCACCAAGCGAATGGTCACAAATTCATGGCTACATTCCTGAGGCAACCAACTTTCTGTTCTCACTGCCGTGAATTCATATGGTACGTGTTTCGGCGGATACGTTACACTTATACCTGCTTAGGGTCTACTTCACGAGCATACTCTAACTCTGATTCGATGCATTTACTAATTCAAATCATTTCATGGTATCGAATACTGTGTACTTAATTTGGTGCGCGCGCTTCGATCGACACTCTATGTCGAGGTTTGATAATTTTACGCGCACCAAAGTAACACGGGATTTTGGGTACATTGAATAATTCTAAAAGCGTTGAAATTGCATGTTTGGGTATTTGGGACTTTTATAATTTATTATAGTATCATCGAGAGGATATACGGCTTATCGAACGCTACTTCGAACATTCCTTTAGATACATATCTTCCTTAATTCATTATTACCACGAATGGGAACCTTTTCGATTAACGTACTATCTTATAATGTAACATCTGGAATGTTTAACAACTGCATTTGATTCCTCGACTTTAAGTTTCACGATTCCTCTTTTGATTCCTACCCCCTTGCAGTGAAATAACAATTACAATTTGGGATCGGCTAATCAACCAGAAATAGGCTGCATGCATTGGTTTTACAAGGGCGTATTGTGTGTATTGTTTGGTGAAACTACCCGAGGATTAACAAGGTGTTGTAGTATTTAGAGAATTTACCGATACAGAAGTAGGCTGTTTTTAAGAAAAGTATTTACACGAGTCTAAGACAGACATGCATATCGAGCGGCAATTGTCTCCCTAATCCTCTTTGAAAGGCTAGCATAAACATCTGATTATGGTTTATGATCCACGAAGGCATACGTATGTGTTTCACGAGGGTACACAAGGAGATGATGTGATGTGTTTTGTCTGTTGTATTTCAGGGGCTTGGGCAAGCAGGGTTACCAGTGTCAAGGTGAGAAGACACATACACGTTATTAACAGATATTATAATTATATATTTGCTTGCTCTATCTTTGTGTGAACATATGTCTCTCTAGGTGTGTGTATGTGTACTTAGTTCTCTCGCAATGAATCAAAGTATTTAGGGCGATCAGCGACTTTCATAGTTGAGCTCGAAAACGTCAATCTCTCGACAACGTTTCATTTGGCTCACGCCTCGATACTCGACGCTGCGCTTTCTATAATAATCCTTGAAAGTGAAGCTTAATGTTTTTCGATACATTGATCGAGTTCTCGCTGCAAATTATGTTAGCTCTGATCTAACACGGCATTAATTGGGGGAAATATTATCATCGCATGTCTTCAAATGCAACATAACAAGTCATTGAGAGGTTTCAATGGTTCCATCTTACCGCATCCTTAGAGTTCATATACTGTCTTTAATGTTCAAGCTTACCATTGCTCCTACGGCAGGACTATCACGACATCCACCAAAATTTTATTTATGCTTGTCATTCCGAATCAATGCGTCTAATCACGCATGCAGCCAGCTTCGGTCATGCTACGCTCGATGCCACTTACATCACGTCAATCTGAATATTAAGCTACGCGTTATTGTGTTTCAGTTTGCACATGTGTAGTTCACAAGAGGTGCCACAAGCTGGTTATTACAAAATGTCCGGGCATGAGAGACGAGGTAAACAGAATTCATTTCGATACAAATATTATTCTAATGTCACTCGCGTCAAACCGAATGGCAGATTCCACTTTCTACCGTTTAACGATATTCGAATGATGTTAAATTTCAGTCGAGCCAAGACACAGGAAGCCCACGGTTCAGCATAGACATGCCACATCGTTTTGTTGTTCACAATTACAGAAGATTTACGTTTTGTGACCACTGTGGCTCGCTTTTGTATGGTTTATTCAGACAAGGCTTGCAATGTAAAGGTAAGTCCAAAATCATACAAACTCTTCGCATAAGAAACTGATTTACTCTTTCCTTACGCAGCTTGTCATATAAATGTCCACAAACGGTGCCAGAAAAATGTAGCGAATAACTGCGGAATTAACACGAAGGCTATGGCCGAGATTTTAAGTACGATGAATATATCTCCCGACAAGCAGATAAAAACTCCAAAGATTAATTATAGAACAACAATTTGCGAGTCTGGCCAGACGCCTCCGACCGTCAAGGTCACGGACACGTTATCGACGGATAATTCGCAAACCGTTCAAAAAGAAGACGAGGCACCGCTTATCCCCATCGAGAACGCAATACCCGCTAGTGAAAACGAGGTTCGAAAGCTCGGCATCGAGGACTTCAATTTTATCAAAGTGCTTGGCAAAGGTAGCTTTGGGAAAGTGATGCTGGTGGAGCGTAAAAGCAATCCGGATGAGGTTTACGCCGTGAAGATTTTGCGGAAGGATGTGATCATACAAGACGACGACGTGGATTGCACGATGACGGAGAAACGGATTTTAACGCTGGCCGCGAAGCATCCTTTTCTTACGGCTATTCACAGTTGTTTCCAGACAAACGATCGGTTGTTTTTCGTTATGGAGTTCGTGAACGGAGGTGAGAGCCGAGCGAAATCCCCGCGCGTTAAAACCGAAGCGGTACTCATTACTCTCAGGGAACAGGGAGTACAACTCGTCTGTCTTGTGTTTCAGGTGACTTAATGTTTCATATCCAGAAAGCGCGGAAATTCGACGAAGCGAGAGCGCGTTTCTACGCAGCGGAGGTGACGCTCGCATTACAGTTTCTCCACAAGCATCACGTTATTTACCGGGATCTGAAATTGGACAATATATTGCTGGACCAAGAAGGTCACTGTAAATTAGCAGACTTCGGTATGTGTAAGGAGGACATTATCGAAGGGCAAACGACCACGACAACGTTCTGCGGTACTCCTGATTATATAGCGCCTGAGATCCTTCAAGAGGCCCAGTACGGAGCGAGTGTCGACTGGTGGGCACTCGGGGTTTTAATGTACGAAATGATGGCTGGTCAGCCACCCTTCGAAGCGGATAACGAGGACGATCTATTCGAGTCGATCCTGCGAGACGATGTACTTTATCCGATCTGGATCTCGAAGGAAGCAGTTTCGATCTTGAAAGGGTTCATGACGAAGAATCCTGCCAAGAGATTAGGCTGCGTCACCGCCAATGGCGGCGAGAGTGCCATAAAAGCTCATCCATTTTTCCAAGACATGGATTGGGACGCGCTTGAAGCACGCAAAGTCAAACCGCCGATCAGGCCCAAAATCGTACGTTTATATTTGTTACACTTAACACGCGAATTCTGCGTCCCTGTCGTTTAATCGATTACTTGCTAACCAATGATTGCACACGTTTTGTAGAAAAGTAAAAAGGACACGATGAACTTCGATGCGGAATTCACGAAGGAGGAGCCGGTATTGACGCCGGAGGACCCGGACGAAGTGAGCTACATCAATCAAGAGGAATTCCAAGGTTTCTCCTTCGTCAACAAAGACTTCAATCCCGCTAGGTTTGGAGCATAATCAGGAACGGGAGCCGGCGAACGAAGAGGACAAAACGTTAATATCGTCTTAACGCTTCTCGCTTAGAAAATTGGCGAGACTGCCAATCCGCAAAGCTGAACATCGGCGTTTCGAAGCTGCTCGGGGTCTCCTTTGCATTTCCATCTCCGCCGGAGATAAATTCACGCGGAAGCGGCGCCCAAGCTGCGAGAAAGTGGGCGGGGATCATTGAGAAATTCGGGAATCTTCGTCTAGGGACTTTGAATGACCGGCAATGTCTGCGAGGATATCGATCGTTAACGAGCAAATGTTAATTTGGCACAGACAGAGACCCGCTCGGATCTGAGTGTCTTAAGGTTTGGCAAAAGTCGCAATTTTTCTTTTCATTCCCGTGAAAAGCCAAGGGGCAAGCGCGATCGAGAGGAAACGCCAACGAGAGATTCAATTCGCGGCGTTTATCCGAGGAAGGCGGATACACTTCGGAAATCGAGTACTGCTTAAGGAAATTAGTACAAAAAAAGAACAAGGGGGGAAATAAGAGAAAAGAAAGTCATTTTCGATGGTTCGGGGACAAAGATCGCTGGGCGATCTGTCATTTTCTGTTGAATTGATATTCTTAAAAATATATATATAATACTGTTAGAAACTCTACAGAAGTATTAGGGGAGGACGAAACATTTGAAGCGACAAGAGTTTTCCCAGTGACTTTTCATTCGTACATTTTCGTTTCCTCTCAGAACGCTTTCAGAGGATTTCCCTCGATACAAAGTGTTTTATATCGGTGAGAAAAAGAAAGGTGCTCGCACAGGAACAATCTTGAGTCTGGAAAATGAGGAGAGCGTCGATTATTTCTTTCCTTTTTATTCGAGATATCGCTCCCACTGCGTTATGCATCTGGTACATTTCTCTCTGATTTACAGACTCACGGTTAAAATCTTGTATAAAGACTTGACACTCATTACGCATTTTCTTTTTAACACTTACGCACTTGCGCGGTAGTTTCGTTTGTGCAATTTGTCTGAGGATCATTTCGAAAACAGGAAGATCAGAAAGTTATTCCGATATATTGCTTAAAAAGTAAGTCGAGTTTTAGGTCTTTAGTGTAGTGGTTGAGTCACTAGTGATCAAGACTGAACGTAAGCTGGGCTTAAGTTTTAAGTAAAAACACCAGCGGGCGCAACTCATATAAAATGTCGAGTCTGCTCGGAACAGACCTGTGCGTGTAGCATAGAAAGAGAAACCAATACCATAGAGAAATCGAGAAGTTTTATCCAAGTTCGAACGAGAGTCCGGCGTGTTCGAACGGTCTGAACTTTTCGTCGAGCTTTATCCAGAGGGGCATCTCGCAGCGCTTCTCCGATAGGATTTAAATTAAACAAAAGAAACAAAAAAAAAGAAGGGACAAGAGACCATGCTCGCGTGGTGAAGATCGAGCAGGATACGATCTGACCAGGCGGTCATGGTGTTTCATACTTTAAAAAAATAGAACTTTAAGCGATCATAGACGTGACGGAGCGTCCACTGGTGGTCGCCGTCAAAGTTGCATAAATATATATAAATGTGTGTACACACACACGTACGTACGTGTGCACGTATAAATTTAACTTATTTTAACATACGCCTAAAGAATTCTCGGTGTATCTTCGGGTCTTTCGAACGACGGAAGCTACGCGCGCGCGTTGAGCGCGCGAATTTCAAACTTACCGCCAAGCGTATTAAGAAGAACAATGTCCACCTAGCGATATTTGATGCACCTTCCAGAATCTTCGTACGTGTTGTCTCTAGTTAGGTGTCTAAGGCTTGAAGCATCAACTCGTGTACTTAAAATTAGAAAAGCTGAAGGCTCTTTTAGCGTTAAGTGGTAAATTAGTCGAGCCTCATCCGCGCAACCGTGAAAACCCACTGAGGCGCGTGGGAACGTAAAATCAGTAAACGTTTGTTAGGTTAGGTCGATGGCGCAGCGCCGGCTCGCGTGGCCGACGAGCGCGGGGAGAAAGTTTTATCCAAAAATAGGGGGAAGAAACTTTGTCGAAGATGAAAGAGAAACAAAATATTCCTGTACAAGTCGGGGCACATAATTTCGTCGTCCCGTGCCGCGTCGAGTTTGCACCAAAGATTTCACTCAGATTTTCCATAGAGCTTCGCAACCGAATACGCGGCTGCATTGTGAATGAATCACGCGGAACGGGCCCGATTCGGATCCTTGGTGTAAACTGGTGATCGTCGTTGATAGCACTAAACGAATGATTTAGCCAATAATAGTAATGATAGCGTAACGACTAGTTAACGATACGTTTTAGCGAATACAGAAATTGAATCTGAGAGCAGCGGCGAAATCGTAACAGTAGCGCGTGAGGAAAAAAATTGAAAAATAAAAAAGGAACTACTTTAACGCTTCCGTGGTGTGACGAGCTACTAGATCGCAAACGCTCAGCCCCAGATTGCAGTCGAGTAACTCGTTGTCGCGGCGGATCGCGCGAATCGGTGTCGTTGTCATCGTGTACTCGAACATCTCTGTGTCTCCCGTACGTATTAGGCCCGTTCAAAGGGAGGGGCATGGGAACAGAAAGCACAGAACAGAATCATTGGCAGAGTACGCGAGTTGCTAACCTCCGTGCGCTTCGAGCCTGTGCAGGACTCGAAGCACAAGTGGGCGCAACGATCGAGACAAGCAGAACATTGGTTCCAAACGCGTCTCGTGTACCCGTCGCGCGTTTTTAGGAATTAACGATGGAACGAATGCCGTCAGTACAAGGAGAATTAATTTACGTACAATCGTGTATCCGTGAACGGTGCTGTTTTAAAGAGGAGCAGCGTCGCTGGCGATCATTAGCGTGGAGCGTTGATCGTTCGCATGTAAATGTAGCTGAATCGTACCTTTTTACAGCTTTTGCTTGCATAACGATAATTACCGACCAGCGACCCATAATATCCTACCCGAAGTATCGACCGCCGCGTCGATATCGTTCTCCGTGTACTGAATCCAAAGTGCTGCGCCCTAATCGACGTTAATTAATAAAACTTCATTTTGCATTTGATTCGTAGCCCCGGGGAAGCTCGATCATTGGCGGGCAGAAATTTCTATCCGGCGTAAGCGCCTCGGATAATCTAGATAATTTGGATCGTTCCGCCGGTCAGGGCCAAGCACTCGGCTCGTTCGTCCGCGTTTATGCACTTACCGTGAATCTAGTCAGAACGGGAATAACGTGGGAGCAGTTACGTATGTATCGAGAGGGTAAGCGAGAGGGAGAGAGAGTTAGTCCGGCCTACGCTTAAAAAAAGAAGACGGTTTCGCGCGTCATTTCGACAGGAAATTACTGCTGTACCGTGTGTACCTATCGTTACGTCTAAGATTACCGGTGTAAACGGTTATCCCGTGCGTTTAAAAGGAGAAAAAAAGCGAACAAAAAAAGAGATAAGCGAGGAGAACAAAAGCACTTTATCGGTCGCTAGATTTAGCGAGGTAAGTTTCTGTTAGCCTTCTGTCCCGGCGCGTAGAACGTTTCGTGCACCGTGTTTTCAATCGATAAATCGTAACCAGCGATGTGCCCCGTTAGGTTGTGGAACTCCGTTTTTGTCAGACAGAACCGATTTATCCCAGCCTCGATGCTCGTTTGCGAAGGTGGTGAAAGAGACGAGGGAACGTAACGATTGCCGTCCTGAACACATCGATACGACGAGCGAGGTTGAATCGAACATCCAACGGTCTCTTTCGGCTTTACGATTCGCGCGTAGAAAGTAAGTGATCGCTTCAAGCGATTCCATCTAGATCCGTCGAAGTTGTACGAAAGAAAGCAGCGACGCTGCGTTGAAGGAAAAGTTGTCCGTATCGATAACCGTGGGTCGAACCCTCGATTGATGGAAAGATTGAACAACCGTGAAGTTGTTATAGGAGCGTACTATTATTATTACTGTTGTTCTAGCAACGAGCATCAGGCTGACAAAGACGGATTATCCGTTCTTTTATTATTACCGAGTTATACGTTCTTGTTTCTTTTGAAGGGACGTGTAACGCTTTCGTTTATTGTAACGATGTATTGTTTTGCAGTATTTATGTCGTCTCGCCGAACCCTTAATCTGTAATTTCGCGCAAGTATTCTCGAGGATCGCGTTTATTGCCCGTATATTAAGGTCGCTAGGTAGTAGCACAAGTTATACACACGTGTGTATGTATCTGTTAGTTATCTTCGAGCGTATCGATCTTTTCGCAGACTATTTCTTTTCTACGGAATCTTTTCCCCGTCGCCATTTTAGCGTATCGTTTCTTTCTTTTTACCAGAGAGATGGTCGAAACAGTTTTCTACTTAATTTCCCACTTTTTACATGTCCGAGTTTCGCGCGTACGCGTTAAGCTTCTCTAACGATCGTGCTTCACAGCAATCGGCTTACGGTGTCGCTCGTATTTCTTTTTATCACCGCGATCAAGAAAACCCGGGAAAGTATATATATACACACACACGCGCGCACACACAGACACAAACGTGTATTACAAATGTTTAACGCTGCATGTTGAATGTTTAACGGGTATCCGTTAAGATCGATTCATTTCCGTCAGACACCTCTTTCGTTCGATTCCCAAAAGTAACTATCGTCATCGATTTCGTGGCGTATAAGTGTCAGTGTCCATGATCGGCCGGAGGCTAGGAGAATAATGAAATCAGTTTACGTGAAACGGGGGAGGGGGCGATAAATATGTATCTACACATTTAGCGAAGTTCGCAGTAATAGATGCGAGAGAAAGAGAGATAAGTTAAGCGCCGGTTCCCTCGCCCCCCGAATCTCGGGAATTTTCGCAGTGAGATATTTTTTTTTTGTAATCGCTAGTCAGAATCATGTTAATAGGGCGTGTTACGCGAGAGAACACCGTGCGTGGTCGGAGACACCCGTTCGTTTCTTCGCGGACTCTGGCTGTGGCGCATACGCGCCGAAAGTCACGTGGCTCTTGCTCCCTTAAAAGTGGGGGACGGAAGCGTCACTGTGTATATATTTAATACGCGGATTAATCGCGGTCAGTTAACGAGCGCGTGTCGGGCGTCGACCACGCGTCAGTCGATGTACGTAAGTAGCGCATGAAGTAGTATATAAAGTTATATATATACATATATATATATTATATGAAATTAAGATGATAAAAAGAGAATTAACATTGTTGCAATATAGAGTTTTAAGTAGGGTCGCACATGACTATCGACGGTGGTACCTTTCCTTTTTAGAATATAATTTATAAGAGAATGATATATATATATATATATAAACATTATGAGGAAGAAGATAGAAATGTATATATTTATAAATATATAGGCGACATGAGGAATATATATATGATATATTTATAAATATATATATATGTATTATATAAATATAAATATTACCGTAACTAGCCGTAACACCGTAAATCTTTACGTTCCTTCAGACCTACGTTAAAATCCGTCATTTTTCTTTCCGTTTCAACGATCTTGGTTTGCTTTTCCGTTCCGTGAACGCCGGAATAGCGCGCCGGAGGGGGTGGGGGGAAACTTCGCGTGATCACAGAGCCGAGAAGGAGGAAAGAATTTAAAAAAAAAACAAAACAAAAAAGGGACCAACGTCGCTGAAAACGAACGAACATCGTGGATTTTATCCTGGGTCTGAACGATAATTTGGGAGAGTCGTACGAAAAACGGAAAACAAAGACAAAAGAAGAGGGAGACGAGGATAGAGAAACATACGACAAAAAAATAAGCTCTGTATATCGTACTAAGTATATGCCTGTGCACAGTGTTGGGTAAACATATTCTAAAGGAGTCAACAGAGAGCATCGCTTCCGGAAATCGCGATCGTATCGTCGGCGCTCCTATTTCGTGTGTGTTATTAAGCAATCGTCATATCTGTCGGTCACGATGATTATAGTTTGTAATAAGGGCGATGATGTATAAGTCGTGCGAATGTAGTTTGTCGACAAAGGTGGAGCGAAGAGGGCGAAGGAACGTTTGGAGGACGGCGCAGAGGTCACAGTAACCGACTGGTGGCGACGTGTGACTTGTACAGAACCAGTTTAGGCTAGAAAGCCGCTGCAAAAAGGAATGCGAGACGTTGCTCGCCGGGAATCGTTGGATCAGCGCTTCGTGTCGGCTTCTCGGAAGCTTCCACTTTCTATTTTTGGTATATTTACGCGCGCTCGCCCATACAAGTCACGCGCACGACACGCACCCACACTATTCGCGAGCGCGCGATCACACAGGACGCACACAGTTCACGCGTGGATCGCGTACACGGGGACTGGCACACAGAACACACGAGCGCACAGGCAGACCGTTATTTTCGAGCGTTCGATCGAAGACGAGTAGAATAATAGATTAATCGTGTCCGCGCTCGGATCTTACTCAACACTGCTTAAGTACTCGAAATGTAAAATCACGCGTAACACGAGGCTCTTTTTCTAGCTTCGCTTATTCGAAAAGCACAAAAGGTCCGCATCCACTGAACGAGCCGGAAACATCGGGCTGGAAACTGATTTCCGCGTGCTTTTTACTAACGGGGATTATTGTCAGAAAGTGAGGGGAAAAGGGGGGGTTTAGCCCGCCGATAAGAGCAGCCGTCCGTACGATTGAGAAACGAGAAAGTGATGAGACTGGGAGGGGAACGATCGAAGATGAAGGGATCGAGATTTCGATGCTCGAAGGGGCAGCGATCGCTGTGTTAATTATCGTTTCCAACGTGCTCGTTGAATTTCTTTTAGCGCGCGTATTATATGTTACTTGACCGGTAGACTTCGCGGAAGATCTCTGTGTGCGTCTTTCGTCGGCTGAATTAGTGGACGTTTTAGTATTCCTTTCTAAGGGTCTTTAAATTTCATTGCGCGACACGATCAGGTTTCTCAGAGCTGTTTTTTTTTTCAATCGTTCAGTTCAGTTGCTTCCGAAGGTAGTTACACGTAAAAATTGTATATAAGACTAAGGTTACACGTGCGCACAGGATATAGAAACGCACCGCACGCGCGAATAACGTTGCATCGAACGTTGCAATAATACTGTGCGAGGGAAAGTGGTATTTTGATATATTTTATTTCGATCTTCCTTCGAAGTCTATGTTAATTACGACGAAGGCTACTTTATGAGCTGAAATTGTTAATATTGATCTGTTGAAACGCATTCTGTTTTAGTGTCTGGCAAATCGTTAATGATTAGACTTGAATATTAAGAAGGGATATCTGCTTTCACTGGCACAGTGGACTTGCATCGAAATTCGAAAGGTGTATGGTTCATTGAAAGTAAAAGCACAGATATTTTTATATACCCCTCTCTAATAATTTTGTAAACCACCTTTTGCATTTGTTAAACATAAGTTCACCGTAGCTCCAAGTCTCTCCTCCAAAGTTCGCGATACTTTCAATGACCCAGAATCGCGCGTTTAAGATCAGCCGACACTAGCGAGCTGCTTGAGCGTCAACTTCATAGGGAACAAACGTTTATTTTTTTAATGCGCACCCCTGCTGTACCGTTGTTTGAGCACCGTGCGTAAAAGCAGCAGTAAATGAGGATCGAGCGCGCCTCGTATAAGCCAAAGCGTTAATTTCGTTACTTTGCGCGGGAGAAAGGGGAACTCGCTTGTCGTCCACGAGTTCCCTTCGACGAAACCGCAACGGTAGAGCCTGCGACGCAAGCCCGCAATTAATCGCTGTTCTGTGTTACGTTTAACGATAACATTATTCAGTAAGGATTTATGAATGTTCACGTAGCCAAGGGAAATAGAGAATCTATTTAATTAACACGTTACAGTTAACACCTTGCGAACCGATGTCGCGGCACTCTCGATGTTAGATCAGAAGCATTATTCATCCCTGTACATTGTTTCTATATTTAAAATTCATTTTACAAGCAAAGAATGATCTATTGGTGCGCAAGATGTTAAGTATCTTCGCGGTAATTTTAATTAACGATCGTTTCGTTCTGTTGCATGCGCGATGGGATAGCGAGAAACGAATCGAACCAGCGACAGCCTGCGTTTCCATGTAGCGATAAAAAATCGAGGATCGCGCGACGATCAAGCATCACAGTGGATCTCACAAAAACGATACGTCCAGTCGCTGTTTCTTTCCCGCGAGATCTATTGTGCCGCTGTTGATCGCGCCGATTCCACCGGACGTTTTACTTAAGTCTGTTTTCATGCCGAAGGTGCGACAGTGATTGCTGCCGAATCCGAAAAGTCCGAAGTCTAATTTCTAAATATGTGATAGAGAAGCGCACGGGCAGAGAGATCGTTTCTCTCTCGTTCACCTCCGACGGAAATGAGAAAATGGGGATAGACTTTTAATAGAATTGGGAGAAACTAGAAACAGAAGGTAATCTTACGTTTATCTGAAAGATGCTTTCCCTGCTCGTGCGCGACGAGAACTATATATATATATTAGCGAACGTTACGAATGAGCATTATTTATTTCTCGATTGTATTTATATATCGTTAATCGTAGCGAGTTGTAATAGTAGTTTTACGGAAGTGTTATTATCTGGTGCTGAGTGTCGGTGCGCAGCTGTCGATGTAGCTGGCTCGAGTCAAGGTAAAAGTAACGAGGGGGGTTACCCGATCGAAGGGGCAGCCCAGAAACCGTTTGGGAACTAGGTAGAAAATACTCGCCCTCTGTTGACCAATTTTTACTTAACTCGGTAATATATCGATATCAATGAATCAGCTACTTGTTACTCGTTTGCTTGAGGAGTGGTGGTTTCCTGTGCAAAAATCACCGCTGCCGATAAGCGTAACCAAGTCGGCTCGACCTCGATCGTATTACCGTGGTAATTAAAAGTACTTCATACCTGATTAACCCTTTGAGCGGTGTAGGTAACTGCTGGGATCTGTTGTATCGATCGTCGACTTCGAACGCGATTCTATGCGATAACGATAAGTGCACCTAATTCGTCAAATTACTTGAAACGTCTTATTGATCGATAAGAAAATGAAATCCATGACTCGATCCCAGAATGCGCATCGAAAGCTACGTCCCGATCATTAATACCGCGGCTATGATTCGTTGCGTGCACATTGCAAGTTCAAACGACGGCGAGTGTGTTCTGCTTAAGTTTGCACGAGCCCTTCCCGCGCTAGTTCCCTGATTTCCGTTCTATTTCGTTCGAAGCATTCCGTATTTGCGTACCAAGCGAGCGAGCACTTTCCCACGTAGTTCGATTGCTTCGCGTAGGGAACACATTTACCGACCGGCATTTAGGACACGCGAAAATTCTGTTATACTTTAAACGTCTCGTCGCGATACTTTAATACACGTTGCCGATTGAGGCGCTCGAGGTGTGTGATTGGCGTCGAGCGAGAATCGTCAACTTCGCGTGAATGCGTCGGAAATGCAATTACCAGTCCCGTTGGCGTCCAACTGTCTCTCGGCGAGGGAGAATTGTATGAAAACGCTTTTGGTGTTCTGCGACAAAACAGTGAGTCCTATACGAGGCTAGTACGATAAGCGAACCCTTTGCACTCGATGTTTCTTTCGATGTACGTTAAGTGACGAATCGGATTATTGAAATATAAGAAGTAATTCTGAAACGACCGAGCGGCTGTTTGTTCTTCTATGATTTCTGAAGCGACTAATTCAGATACGCAGTGGCACATTGCCTGAGTAAATTATTCAAGTATTGGTAATATGGTTACGTGGAACTGTTTCGCTTTGTTTTTATTAATTATGGGATTTCATGTAATTGGGGTTAGGGCGCGCTGGAGACTGATCGGTGTTTCATACGATCGATAATTTATCCGTGCGACGGATCGATACGTTCTGGAAGTTTCCTTTCTTCTCGATCGAGTGGAAAGGGTTGAAAACTAGGCGAAACTGTATATTTCGTTGTATCTCGAGGAAAGTATTTTTACGATACCAGTTAGAAGGATCAGAGAATCAAGTGTGAATTGGAGATCCACGTATCAGGTATTTGATTGAGCGAGTGAACGATTCAAGCGGGATAAGGATAGAAAAGAGCAATTCAGATTTGCACGTCCTGTTGATCATCGTATCCGTGTATTTTGTAACGTTAGCGTCGCGATATGCGCGTATTCCTATGGAATCGATGATTCTTAATTCTAAGTTTAATGGAAGAAAACAGTGCGATTAAATGAGAATTGGGTAGAAAGAAAATTCGTACCGCGAACAATCGTTCGAAAGTATCGATCGAAATGCGTTCTCTCAGTGCTTCTTTCTGTTAACATTTCTGTTGCTACGTTTACGTTTAGTTGTGCATTGAGTTGTGTAACGTAAATTGTAAATAATGGTGGAAGTATCCATTCACAGAATTGGCGGTAATTTGAAAAAGAATTCGGTTGTAGAATCGCAGCTCGTTTCTGCTCAAGTTTATATTTCAAACGACACTTGAGCTCGCGTGTTCGCGCGGAATACCTATTCGTTTCTTTACAGGTGCCAAAGAACATTACAGGAAAAACGAAAACACATTGTCATATAAGTAGTATGAAAAAGAAGAAACAGGAAAGACACAGAAGCAATATAATTTCTTGCGCTGCAACGTTCGCTCTATCTCTGCCAAAGTGGATCAAGTACGACGGCGAGGTATTCTATTTTTCTAAGTGATCAAGCACAATCTTTAAGGATAATTTAATATTATTCTTCGATAACTGCGTATGTACATTTTTTACAAGGTCGTCACGATTTTTATAGCGTTTGTTGAAAGTCAACTTTGAAACGAGATTTACGCACAATATTTTCATACGGATTGTAAATCATTAACACTTCAGTTTCGATCCATTATGGCGGAGGTGGGGTTTCTGTGAAATTAATTAGCTCGAATATGTAGAAATGGCCCCTTTCGTCTGTTTCATTCGTAAGGGGCCCAGAAGCTCTATCAAACTAGAATTCTCGTTTTCGGTTAACAACTAAGAATGATGCGTACAAGCCGAGAACGTTGATAATATCGCAATTTCCGTTTCGTTACTTTCTCGTTCCATTTACACTGTTGTAAAACATTATTTCTACTCTTCTGTTCGACAGAGATATTTATTTTGTTATATTTAAAAATTTTGTGCGCGCGAGACATATTGCCTGTGCGTTTGCCGTGGTTGCCCCGTGGTCGCAATCAGGAATCAATGATGGCAAATTAAACGGATGCGAATATATTTAATAAAAAGATGCATTAACGGGGTGTCGCTCGCACTGCAAATACACGGGCAATCGTACTGCGAAGCGAGGTACTGTTACTTGTCTGGTCATTATGTACAAAACACGAATAAAAAAGCATATATATATACATAAAAAATGTAGAATGAATTATTTTAAATCCCTTGATTCTCGCATATTTTTCCGCAGTAACTTCCTCCAAGGGGTTTCGTTTAAATGCACCGTGAAATTTTGCTTCTCTTACAAGTGCGCAATAACTCGAAAACGACTTGTTCCAAAATCCATTGCACGATTCTTGAACTTGCAAGAGAGAGGTTCTCGCGCTTGCGAAATTAATTTTGGAACAGCCCGTTTTCGACTTGCCGCACAACGCGATATAGAAATGTTGTGAACGTACCGTAGAAATAATGCGGGAATGGTGTTGGAGTTACACTGAATTATAATATGGCGCAAAAGTGAAAGATAATTTGAAATAAAGAATAAAAAGCGAACAGAAATACTCCAAGTTAATTGCAATATTAAAGCTTCGCTTTCTTTTATTGTATCCTTATACATAGCTCGAGTATATTAATAATCTATATATATATATTTATATATTTATATATTTATAATATCCATATTTATATGTATAATAGTATGTATATCCTCATCGCGTGTAGGCGTGTAACTTCCTGTGTCTCTTTGTACGTGTTCTTTTCGAGTTTACAAGAGAGTTTTGTCTCTTGTGTGTCAGATGTGTAAATGTAAATGTAACCTCGCTGTGTGCGCATCGTCTATGCGTGTCTATTTATATATATCAGTATATACAAATATCGTCCGTTCTTAAATATTTCAATATAACATCGTCAACCAATAATTTATTTCGCTTAAGCTACACATACGGGGGAGTTTGCGTACCATCTCCCCCTCCGTCTTCCTTCACCTTCTCTCTCATTTAAGTATCCATGCATGCGTCGTAAATCACATCCTGCACACACGCACCCTTCCTTTCACACTTTTATACTTTCGTTCACACTCACACATGCAGCACGTGTACGCTCTCCATCTCTTCGTTACTCTTCGTCCTCTTCCCTTTCTCTTCCTACTAGTTAACACGAAGTCTCACTCATTAAACAGCTCTCGAAGACTAAGGACACCCAAAGCGGATCACAGTCTGTCTCTGCATTCGTCGAATCTTAGCCAAACTCTTGTGAAAGCAAACGGGGGATGAACATGGATTAGAACGGATACAAGAAACTTTGGTTTTTCGTCGCGATGTAACCTCGACACCTTGCCTCCTGCTTTGCGCTCTTCGATGCGAACGAATCCTTGAATAGGCGCGTCACAATGATTTCACAACGACGTATTTTGACGATGTAATTTTAAATGATAGATCCACAGCACTGCAATCTGCATATCGCAATATAAAAAGTTGCTTATCGCCAATTCATGGATCACGCATATATCCACAAATTTTTTCGAGGTCACAAGTTTGGTCGATGGCTAGATTTTTATTGTGGCTCGAGTCATCGGGACGAAATTATTGGTCCAAATGAACTGCGGATTTGAAGAGCTCCAGTGTTCGACAGAAAGACATCGCTTATCAAACCTCACGCTCACCCTTTCTCGACTGTGTCCCGTAAAAAGTACCTCTCAAAATTGGATACACGTGGCTCGAAAATCCACGTCGCACGCCATGGTGTCCCGTCGATATCGAACCCATCGAGCAGTCGTTAAAACGGTAGTATTAGTAAAACCTAACGATACATCTACGATCGTGAACAGTAAAGAGCGTAGATTCCTGGAGAGCTTTGTATCTGTATACTAGCCACGAGCTACGAATATGAAAGATTTAAAAGGGTTTAAATTACAATTACAGATAATGCGTGTGTAGGTCTGTAAAGTGTAAGTGTAATTTCACAAGAAAACAAACACATTGAACACTGGAGAAATTGTGTTTCGGAACCTATCCTTGTCCTTTTACGATCAACTGTTTCGGTTTTCGTCGTTTAATATTTACACACCAAGGTATCGAGCCAATTCGGGGCTCCCGAATTGAAAACAGAAAGAATGTAAATACGTTTGGACGCAATTTCGTGGCATTTCCGATCGATGCGATCGCGTCTGAATCACGGACATCTATTTTATTTTTCCGCGCGAGAAAGATAATCCCTTCCATTATAATTGTAAGCCTTACGAGAAAAGCGACGATAGCGCGAAAGGATTGTCTAGAGAGAAACGAAGATCGGATTATCGTTCGACTTTCATTTTGAAACGCGGCCGAAAGTTTCGTCGAGACACGAGTTAAGCTTGATACGTCCCTCGGTGGATAATCTTCACATTATCATTTCGCTATACGTGCAGTAGAATTTTACGAGAAATATTGCGTCTAAATACAGTAGCATTGTATAGCCGTGGTTAAATTTCACGGGCGTCTAATACGTACGACGCTAACGTCGATTACAATGCGAGCGGTTTCGAAGTTTCAAGTCTGAAGTATCGTCGAACAGAGTGATTAACAATGGAAGCAAACACCCAGAATGGAATTAATAAATTGGTCGTCTGTGATATTATTGAAATGAAGTTATATCGATCAGAAGTTCGATGGTGTTCGCCGATCGACACGAAACGATATGCCAAAAGACGTGCAATATCGCGCACATTTGTTTCGTAATACTCAGCGATTGATTCCACGATTTCTTGTATATATATTGCAAAAGTTGTATAAAAAACGACGATCGCTCGTAAAAAAGGCAACGCGACGGGCAGAAATGGAAATAGAAGTCTCGGGCAGCTTGTCAGCTTTTTAAAATCGTAAATGGCAGTTACTTTGTCGGTCGGTCCAGTCGCTAAGTCTACTTCTCCGCGGCGGTCAGCTACTTTCTTTCGACGTCTCTCGAGCTCTAAGCTAAATCGAATAAATACTGGAAGAAAGAAGTATTCCTAGGCTATTGCCATCTCTTGGCGGCGACGGATTGCTCGCCGTTTGATAGGCCTTGCCGATAAAGCGTTAATAACTAAGACACTTTTCCACCAATACCTGGCACACACAGTTATTCTAGAACGCACTTGTACAACTATCAACTATTAAACTAGTAGAACTGTAAAATATACAAGTGTTGAAGTGAAAAATGTCAGAGAATTATTACATCGTATGAATCCAAAAAGAATTAAAGGGCACAGTTAATGCAGAAAATTAAGCCGATACAGAATGAGTGGACGAGAGAATAATAGTACCAGGTTGGGAAAAAGTGTCGCACCTAATTGAGTCGCCTAACTTTTTAACTAGCTTGCGATTGTATCACTGGAGCACCTCTATGTAACACAGAAGCAGGTCGAGATTTGCGACCACCGGTATTCGCCGGGAGATTCGCTGATTGCTGCTGGATCTGTTGCTGAGCTATCTGCTGAGCTATCACTGAATCTCTCTTTGGTATTTCCGGTGGTGACTGCAGCACGTCCATGTACTCGCGAATTAAGTTCGCTATTTGGTGTGCCTGAAATTAAATGAACGTAATAAGAAATTTCCAAATGAAGGATGGGGAAAGTGGAGCACTATTTTCCGAAGTACGTATTGCGAGGCCACCCTTGAAGAATTACCTGAAACGTTGTTAGGATGACTTTGCTCTGCTTCTTATCAGTACCGGTGATAATCATCAAGCAACTAACAGCGGGACTATAACTGAGAATACTGCTATATTCGTAGGTACAGAGAGCATTTCTGGAGCGATGCTCCAGAAGATGTAGACCCTGCTGGTCGACGGCTAGCCAGAGGACGCGTGGCCAGTTGGAGGTGAACGACTGCATAACGTCGAATATGGTAGCCCTGTGCAGCGGCCACGATTGTATTAAATTTAAGAAGGCTTTCTTTGCTTCAGGCGGTGTCATTCCTCGCAAAGATTGGTGGTGTTGGAGAACACCTTCTACGCATAAATTTGGTACCAGTCTTGACGGCAGGCAGTGGCTCGATATAGTTCGGTAATCGTGGTCCGACACGGCGTCCTCGCAATCACTGAGCTCCAGCTGAGCTTGTAACGCGGTCAGCATCATCTGAAAGCGCATAGTCGGTTTTAATAATCATCACCTTAGCACTATTCAATACACTAAATAACAAGAATTGAATTCCTTACAGCCTCCTTCTCGGTGATCGGGAATCGATCAGCGCGCAAATCGTGCAGCACTTGATGATACAGTAGCTCCTTCTCCACTGGATCGTCGAGATTCATGTACTGATCGAGGAACAAATGTTTCTTAAATAGGAAAAAGTGATGCGCGTGTTTCCTCTGCGATTGGTTCTGTAGAGCATTCGCTGTTCTGTAACGTTCCCACTTCGACATCACGTCTGCGATCTTTTCTTCCGGGATCAGCGCCCTTTCTGTTGGCCCCAGCACCTCGTAAATAGCGTATCCTGCAAAGCATCGATTAATTCTAAATCCTGAAACCTGGAGACATATGAGTGACGTTGCGTTATAGAGTAATCCCAATTACCCATGGCAGTTTCTTCCAAGCCAATCTTAATCTTGATGATCTCCATGACGTCCCTAGCCGTGGCTGATGGATGGAACTCGACCGCGTGATACTGCCCGTCCATGAAATGGAATCTGGCGTATATAGGCCTGCGGTTTATCGTGCACATTATCTCCTCCCTGCTCGGCGGCCACTGCCTCCTTCTCGTGCCCTGCGTCTTGTAAAGGCACTTCTCTGCGAATCGAGCGTACTTCCCCTCCTCGGTCACATAATCGCTGGCGCAACGTTTCAGATGCGCTATCAGATACTTTCGAATGACTTTCTGCGGCGGCAGGATCACGGAGCAAGCTAACGAAAGCAGCGCCCAGTGCCTGAGGTTCACCCGACTATTGGGATCTGGGTGATCGGTAGTCTGCTTGACTAATTGCAGATACAATTCGCCTAGCAGGTTCTCCTTCCTTATGCAACGTTCCATCACCGTCTGTATGAGGTTCACGTGCTCGTCCTCCACCCTGCGGACAGTGTCGCCGTTCTGTCCTAAACCAGCATAAGTCAGGATCAGTAGGAACACGTCCAAAGCAACTTGTTCGTCGGTGTCGGGTAGTTTAGAGAGGCTCTGAGGTATCGCCTGTCTACTGAACGCCCAGTATGCATAAGGGAAGCCTTTGTAGGTCTCGCCGTGGTCGGTAGCGCTGCCGTGCTCCTGCCTGAGCTTCTCTATTCTGTGCTTCGACAGCCTCCTGAGCGTATTCCTCAGGAAACCACCGCCAGAATCTTGGGGCTTCCTCAGTATCTCCGTGTCCACGAGCATTCTCCGGCAGTTTACCAAGTTGTGGTAGAGCCTGATACGATCCTCGTTAGTGATGCACTTGAGCTTCTTAGTAGGAACCTCGCTCTCCGTAATCCAGCCAGCCAGGGCTGGGCAGTAGCTGACTATCAAGCTACCTATCTCGTTCTTCTGCGTCGTCTCGAAGACGAAACACTTGTGCGAGCTATCGGGATTATGTCTGAGCAGGGACAGCGTGATGAAAGAGTCGCTTGGATCCAGCATTATGCTCTCTACGTCCTGATAACGGTACTCAGATAGAACGAACTTGTCGTCCGGCTTGATCAGCATCAATCCGTCGCAGTTGATGCCAAGGATCAATTGGTTGCCGTAGGACCAGTATCCTCTGTAAGTGACGTTGAACATGGTTGTTCCATACAACGGATACTGCATCACGCAGGAGAGATACAGGACTTTGGCGGCTAACTCCTTGCGACCAGCGCCGTATTGTCTGTGCGCCTGAGCTATTATTGGCACCCAGACGTCATCGCCGCGGGCTCTACTGATCCGATAAGGCAAGAAGCTATCCACCTCGCTGTAGTAATCAAGCCGATCGTTGTCTTTCGGATCACCCAGAGCGACTTGCGCCTGCAAGCCTGCTAACTGGAGGGCAACCTTTTCGGATACTGGGAAGTCGTCGCACTGAGATGAAAGCGAAAGGATAAAGTACTATGGATTATAAATTAAGCGCTAGAAGAAATGATTGATGGGATTCTTCCGAGGGTTCGTACCTTAACGACATTGTACACCGCCTGAGCGTACAGCATGTTGACCTCGACGGGGTCTTGGGATATCTCTCGGGTGTTTCGGAACAGCCTGCGCTTGAAGACAAATCGGTTGTCACCGCTGCCTAGAGTAGCGTTGTTCCCACGCCTCAGCGTCGAGAAGGTTGATTGCGCGGTATTCAATTTGCATTGTTTCCTGAAGGTATACGAAGTAAATTAATATTCGTAGAAATTAGGCCAGGAACTATTTGTCAAATTTTTCAGTATTCGAATATTTTGTGAATTATAAATCAAGTTCTTTAGGTTCATTTTTTTACAAGCTTTTATTTAGTTACAGTTGCGAGTTCGTTAGTTTGTCAGGGTGAAATCTTGTAAGCTAATAACATGATTTATAATTCACACCATACTATTCGAATAGTATTCGAATACTGAAATATTCGTAAGTTTAATCGTAGCATTCGAATTCTTGTAAAATATTCGAATAGTCCCAGCCCTAATAGAAATCTGTCGATATAACGAAGTCAATAAAGATACATACATCTCCCACGCAGCTATAACGTCGTACAAGTAGTCATGAGCTCGAACGTGTTCCTCGCCGTCCGGCCTGCTTTGATAAATCGCCCAACCCTCCAGAGATCGAAGACCCAGCTTCTCCCCTAACTTAGCGACCGCGTCGGCGGCGGTGTCGGTGGGGTGCACGTCGATCGCCTTGGTTCTCCCATCCAGAAAGAAGAATCTGCAGACTATGGTGCCGAGCCGTCTCATAGCAGCGATCTCCACCGTCGAAGGTGGATGCTGTCTGCACGAGACTTTCATGTTCTTGCAATTATCCACGCACCATTGCACGTACTGCCGCAGCTTGCCCTCCAGGGCCAAATTCTTTCGCAGGAAAGACACAAAGTACTTGTACAGCAGCTTGCTAGGTTGGAAAGCAACAATCGCTAAGCAAAGCAATAGCCAGACTCGCTCTGCCCACTCCGGGTTGGGATTGTTCGTTGCCTGGCGCATGCACTGAACGAAAATCTCGTCCCTGAGCTCTTCGCGCTCGATACCATAACCGATTATGCTCTGAATAGTCGCGATCTCTTGGTCCAGCTTCATCTCTCCCCTTAGATATTTGCATAGGTCCTGAAAGCCGTGGGAAAGGATTAGTGTTCAGACTACTCGTGTAATTTAATGTTTACTTAATTTAATATTTACCCTGAAGACTGAGCACGCCACGTTAACGTTGTCAGGATCGTACATGTGGATATGAGAGTTCGGTATAGTGGAGCCTTTGTAATATGTCACCATTTCGTACTTCGGAATATATTCCACGCTCTTGCCACGGGACTTCCTGGTTAGCGTAGCCATTATCGTCCCCTCGGGGGATCTTTCGTGGCTGTTGAAGTAGTTCTGCGCGAACTCCACGATATCGTGGTAAGTAACTTCGTTGTCAGGCTCCTTTTTGTCCTCTAACTCCTGTAGCTTACGCTCCACTCTGCACTTTCGTCGCTGTTCCCGCTCGGCAGGCGGTTGTTGTGACTGCTGTGACTGTGGTTGCTGCTGCTCGTGGCCGTTCTGCTGCTGCTGCGGTACTGGCTGATGATGATTGTGGTGCAAGTGATGGCTGTTCGAATTCCTGGACTCTGGTCTGGACGGTGGACTGCCAGCTATCTGCTCTTTCACAACCTTGTTATTAGGCACTGGAGGAGGCGATCCGCAAGATTCGCCGTTCACCAATGGCCCGGAGTTGCCGTTCACCACGATTGGACTGCTGGGGCTGTTCTCCTCGCGCGGCAGAACAGATTCATAGATTGGCTCGCCGTTATCAGTGGAGGAATCTCCATTGATCGCGATGGGAGGAGCAGGAGGCGGCGGGGGAGGCGGGGGTTCAGTGGGCTCTGGAAGGCTCGGTTGACCAAGCTTGCCAGTGTTTCCGCAAGGTATCCTCTGCTGTTGCGGCTGCTGTTGAGATGGCGAGGAGGCCTCTTGTCCGTTTGGAGTGCTCGCTTTGGACTCTGCCTTCGAATTCATCTCCATCTCTTGTTGTATCACAGTCTCCAATTCCACGTCCAGGTCCTCGACCAGCTCGTCCATTTGCTCGCCGATTTCCTCAATGATCTGATTACTTCTAGTCGACTGTACGTCGGAGAGGAACGAGAATAGATTATCCAGGTCCACTGACTGCAGGTCCGAGGCAGCCATCTTCGAGTTCATTTGCTCTGCCATCTGCGACAGGGCGGCGATCTCCTCCTGCGCCTTTCTGTAAGATCGAACACGACGCCTATAAGCAATTGCAACCGGGTTTCGCTGTGAGTGTTTTAGTCTTAAAGCGCACAGATTAGTCAGGGGAGCGTGTAAACGCGTGCTCGTTAGCATGTGGTGGTGTCAAACACTGCGTCTATGTTAAGGGTAATTATTGAGAGCTCGTCATGCGGCAGGGGGCATCTAATTCGTCGCTCCAACTATTAGCGAACTTACCCGGCTTCCATTCCGACAATACCATTGTACTGCGTGCTACAAGGAACACAAATGGAAACGCAATTAACGCACAGACGAACGAGTATCCCGCGGGAACGTCGCTGCACTTCCCAAACACCGATAATAGCCGTACGATCGTCAAGATACGTAGCAAGAAGCTCGCCTTACCTTTGACTTTCCTCTAACGCTTTCTTGTCCTCCATGAGTCTCCGCTCTTCTTCTAATCTCTCCCTCTTCCTCATTTCTTCGTCCACTCGCCTCATCTCGCGAAGGGCTGCCGCCACTTCCCTGGCGAACACCCCGCGCAGGTGACTTTGAATAACAATCGCCGCTCTGCGCTTCCTGATGAACATTATCCTCAGCTTCCAGCCTCGGTACGCGTGTTGTACCTTCAACGCCGCGTCCCTCACGCGCGTATACTCTACGGGAAACAACATTCACTTTAATAAACTAGCAGAGAAGAAGGTAAAATAAGTACAAGTTATCAGCTGTAACTTACCTCGTCGCACAGTGTAACCCCGCCATATCTTCTGTATAAGTACAGCGTTACTAGTGACCATCTGGTTTCTAGAGTCCTCCAACGGCTCGTGCACGTAGCTTCTCAAGAACACTTTAGTCTTCCCTATCTGCCATTCAGTCTCCGGTATACCTTGGCTACTAATCAAACACCTGACCGCTTGTTTCTCGTCGCAAGAGCGAGAGAAACGTTCCTTGTCCAGGCAACAATATCTGGCGACGAAGTCGTGGAAGCTCATGTGTATAGGGAAGCCTTCCTTTCTTATCCTGATAATGTCCAGCATGCCTAGATACTTGAGCTGGTCCAGGACCAGCTTCTCGTCGTAGTGATTGGCTATTTTCTGCATGTTGGGCTTGATGCATCTGGCGTACCACGGGGTGGTGGCTTGGAGAACGTCTACCAGGGCTTGCAGCTGGTGCCTGAAATAATCGCAGAGCGTCGGCCTGCCCTTGGACGTTCCTCGGGACATGGTGGAGGAGTTGCCGCTGGCTCGAGCCATCGTGCAGCCAAGAAGATCCTGGTAAATCGTTATATCCTGGACAAACGCGTTGGTGCTCCTCGACATGAAGTCGAAGAACACGTCCTGCTGGACGTCACGATTCTTGTCCACGAAACCCTCCACGGTGTAGGTGACGCAGCCGGCGTAATGCTTCACCCCGAATTCCTTCTCCCATTTTCGTCGATCGTCGCCTTTCACGTATGATGGATGATTCTCGAACTCGGCGTGCAGGTTGGTCAGGTAAGCTAGGTCCGAGCCTTTCGGCATATGGCACTGCTCCGTGAGTAACTTAAGAACACATCGCGGAGGTTTCTCGATTAATTCCAGGCACATGGTGTTGTCCGTGAAGGTGATATGGGAGTATTGGATCTCCTCCTGGTGGTACTGAAATTCAAACCGATTCCCGCGGCTCGGGTAATTGACTTTGAAACTGGAGGACGCGGGGCGTGACACATTTCAAATTAGCACGTCTTCAGCGTCAACCCTTTAACTGCTGGTGGGTAGCGAACACTGGCTCCTGAATTATTATTATTTCGTCTTTATTACTCGTTAAATAAATAAAAAAAGTAAATAAGGAGAAAGTAAAGGCGAGTGACGGTGAGGCCGCAGTATAAACTGTTAATAAGCCTGACCATAACATAAAACTAATCATTACATAATACATAATACTATGTATACTAATACTAAACATAGGTACATGAAACTAATTCGATAATGAGATATGAAATAGAAAGCAATGAACAGTACACAACAGCGGCGAATGCGCAGGTAACGGCACCACATGGGCTAGAGTGGAAAGGGAAGACGTGACAAAGTGGACTAACACTAAAAGTAGTGGAGGATGTGATGCCGGGCTGCTTGCTTAATCCTTAGTATCATAGTGTAACACCCGTGTTACACGAATTAAAAAAATTATGCAAGCCATTTGGGGTCTTTTTCATGAACTTTAAAGTATGAATTTACTATTACCATATGTAACAAGTGTCCTTAGGGCAGAAATACATCCGTAGAAATTCTACGGTGATACACTGTCTCGTATTATTGATTACGATTCTTAATTTCGCCAGGACTACTGAAAATACCACGTAAATGCTAATTTTTCTCTCAATTATTTCGGATTTCCTTTGTTAATAAATTTGATGTTGAACATAATAATGTATGTAACACTAGTCTAACATTCTGCAAAACTGAGTATTGGCTTAACATTATAATACATAGGTATCTTTATGCATGATTTAATACTGGTATTAAATCCATATTTTTTCATTTATACAAAAAATTGTTACACTAGGAATTTTTTGCTTATTTTTAGGATGATGTGGACAAAAATAGATATAAGAATTTTTCTGGGTAAAATAAAAAAATCATGATACTAAGGGTTAAAGGATGCAAAAGAGTCAAGTTGTCGGACAGTAGCAGGAAGGGAGTTACAATAATGTGCTGCGATATAAGTGAAAGAAGATTTAAATTTGGAAGTATAATGTACAGGACTAGAGAGAAGAGATTGAGATTGGGTTGAAAGAGAACTAGAGAATTGCTCGTAGAGAAATAAAATAAAGCTTGCCACTGATAAGAGCACGACTAACTTGTGAGCTTTTTTAACCGACTTTCTCCTCTAATCGTGTATTCCACCTAGTTTTTCTCACCCCGCCAGCCGAGGGTTGAGCGCGTCACACGCCCCAATAAATGGCAATCGAAATAGAACGCCTACGACTTACAAGCTCCTGCTCCAGCGCGAACACGTAGTGATTGAAGAACTTGTGGAGCTTCTCGTTGGTATAATTGATGCACAACTGCTCGAAGCTGTTCACGGAGAAGTTCTCGAAGCCGAATATGTCCAGGACCCCGAGAAACCTGGAGCTGTCCTGGCCAGGGTTCGTGCAGTTGTTGATATGGTCGACGAGCCAGGCGAACATTCGCGAGTACAGAGCTTTCGCCATCGCGTGCCTGTTCTCGCGGGCTTCTTGCACCTTCAAAGGTATCTCCGTGATATTCCCTCGCACGTTTATCTGTCGTATCAGCACCACCTTGGTCAGATCCTCGACCTGCAGGCCCAGCAGAGCCGCCACCGTTTCGATGATATCAAGATCCTCCTTGGTCAACTCGCATCTTTCACCGTCCACGTCCTCGAAACTTAAATTGCCCAGCCAAAGAATAGCGGAGAGCACTCTGAAAATACCTTCGCACATTTTCGGCGCGACCTAGAAAAATCGAGAGCCTGAATAAGCACGAAATCAGAAAGCCCGAATTCTAATTTGCCACATTTTAATTTGCAATTCCGGTAAAGACGTGTCGGCGTACCAGCGACCTGTGATTATTAAATCCCATCAAAGGTATCAATGGCCAGTAATTAAAAATAAAAAGGGGCCTTTAACTCCTTCGTTCAATATTTATTTCACGTCCCAAGCATAAAGCTCCATTTACGATGCACGATGCCACACGCAACCAGTAATTAACGGCGATCTGCTGCCAAGGTATCATTGGATTCACCGGTTTAATTACCTGGAGCACGTTGAACGCGAGACGAAGAGCGTCCAGCTTCCTCGTGTCGGAGATCCCATCGATCTTCACGCATCCGGACTGATTCAGATACTTGTAGTGGCTGACTGGCATCAGCTTGTACTGCTCGGCGAATTCCTTCTCCCTCGTGCCAGCTTCCACCAGCTGATAGAACACGTGGTAGTTCCTCTCCCCGGCGCTCTGGAAAGTTATGCGGCTCTGTTCCAGCAAGTAATCCTGGATGAAGCACCCTTTGATCATCCACTTGCTGTCGAAGCACACTTGCATGAACTTGCCGAACCGGGAGCTGTTGTCGTTCCTCACTGTCTTCGCGTTACCTGGTTTCCGAAATTCAACGCAGCGTTTGTAAACTAGCACTGGTCTCTAAATCGCTCTTCAAGCGATTTAGAAGCTGATATATGACTAAGCTTCGCGAGGCCTTTGGAAAGATGCTGCATTTCGGTATCGATTCGAGTTATAATAGCGGGGGATACCTCGACGACGGAAATACGGCACTGTGTGTTTCCTCGCGCTTTGTCAAGAGGCAAAGGCAAACGGTACAATTTTTATGATACCCCTTGAATCTTTCTTCTCTGCTGACCCAGTTCCTACCCCTCGTTCCTGCATTTAACACCTGACTCGCTTCTCGGCCTCTTGACTACGAGTAATGAATCCCCTTTTATTTTTAAATGCCATTAGGAATAGCGTTCGTCGACCCATTCCATAAAAAATCCCTCTGTTTACGTTCGCCTTTTCTTCTATTTTTTACCCTTTGCGCCAACTCGCGGAGAGCCTCCAACAGTTTTACACAAGCATTCGAAATAAAAGCGGTTTCGAAACAGTGGCGACAAATCTTCGTTAAATCCAACGAACACACTTGCCCCCAAAACTCTACGAGCCGTTTCAATTAATTCTCAGCGCGATTCTGTAACTGCTCTCTGAATGCCCCAGATTTTCCATTGCCCGTCCAAAATCCCGGATGAATCAATTACTTTCAATTCCACTAACAAAAGGCGAAAAGAGAAATAAACGTACCCCGTAATAATCATCGTCCCTGTGAAACTTGTATAGCCCATTTTCCCTTCGTTTTATCCGCAACGAGGCTCGCGCATTGTCCAAAACTAGTTTACGCGGGAGTTGGAGGGCGGAAAGCTTGTGCGCGGGGTGAATGTTGTTGTACAAAATATCGCGGAGGGAAAATGTCGGGTAAACTGGATGGTAATGCGCTTAACGAGTAATTGGTTATTAGCGGGGCTCTAATTACCGAAAGCTTCAAGGATGGTGTTTGCTTCGAGGATCTGCTGCTCCACCCATGTGTCGACGTTGCTGGTCACCGAGCAGAGGTATTGGAGGATGAATTTCGTGGTTTCGGTCTTGCCTGCGCCGCTCTCACCTGATATCACGCAGGACTGATTGCTCTCCGTGTCCTGGAGCGACCTGTACGCCGCCTCCGCTAGGGCGAACACGTGCGGCTCCAGCGAGCCCATCTTCTGCCCATGGTACCGATGCACGTACTCCTGGGGAACGGGGAACAAGAAATCGTCTTCATTAGTTCGATTTCGTCGTTTAAGTCATTGCACCAGGGGTAACTCCAATGCACAGGGATGCAGGCGTCACTTTCACCCACAATTTCATTGCTACACATGTTGGAATAAGGTCTTACATCAGACTCTGCTCTTGGTGTGACTTAAAATCCTGAATTTCTTTAAGAAGCTATATTAATAAGTGATACAGAGAATTGAATTTTCAGGGTGGGTCAAAGTGGACCCCGCATCCGCCACGTCCTGTTCTCTCTACTCTCAAAGTACACATGTACCTATACACAGTGATGGACGAAATAAAGTTTACATATTTTAATATTTAAAGTTTACATATTTGAAAATTTACAAGCTTTATCGCGAAATTCCCGAAATCGATTTTCGACCTTAATCTGCGATGTTTAAGGGATTAAAGCTCACAATCAGAGCAACGTTAATCAATTTTAATGAAATTTTAGGCACGTATATTAGTTCCATCTACAAACGTTTTTTTTTAAATTTGTATTGCAGGCTCGCAAAACAGTTTAAAAACGACCTTTACTATTTTTTTTTGCTATTCCAACCTACTGCATTTTTTTTCGAAACGACGAAATACGTCACGTAGCAAATCGATCCTTCTAGCTTCTCAAAAAAACCCTATCGTTTGAACCAATTCTAAAAAAGTTATGCGATTTTAAAAGTTATAAACATTCTTTCGCCCACCACTGTATATACTTATTTCGAGTAAACTCATCTCGCGATTCCATTAGTCTTAGTTATGGTTTCAAACGCGTCAGGAGTTCCAATAGATAGTTTTGAATTAAGGGCGGTGCCGGAATGGTGGTTTGGTCACGACCCTGGTAACCCGATTAATTGCAAACGACATTCGATAGGACGAGCTCCATCAGCCCCTTTCATTTGCCGCCTCCTTTGGGAGATTGTATCGCGGCGCCAAAAGGCGCGCACATCAATAGTTGGATTTCAAACGGGGCTGAGTGTACTCTGCGCGTTTATGGCGCTCATAAACTGACCCCCCTCGTTCTCTAATCAATCTCATCCGAGGCCTCGAGTGCATCATCCACGATCCAGCCCCCGTGATTTCTCTCGCAACTCCCTTGTTTCCTTCTCCAATATTAAATTTTTACCGTTGCAACTGCACCCCTACCGGCAGTCCATTTCACCAGAAAGTGTATACGCATCGCGTGCCATTTTTCGAGACGGCGTCTACGTGTCCCGGAAGTTTCATAATTTTTTAACAAAAGAAACCTCCCCTGTTACGTGGGTTTCGTACTCCGACCGGTGCACCCATGCATAATGCACGCTGCGCCCCAGCCGGTGTACAGGGTGGCCCAACAACCCCGTCCGTCCGAAACCAATTCGTTGTTTCGAACAGCTGGAAGTAGTAGCGTGACTCGCAGAAGCTGCATTAGCATTAAGGGGAAGGTTCGATTTGAAGGCAAGGGTTTTTTCGTGAGTGGAGATTTGGGAGTCGATCGTGCCCCTCGATATTATGCGACCTGTAGGGGGAGTTTCCTTAACACCGGATGGCACCTAATACAGGACATTGGCTATATTTGTGATATCTGAAACGCTACCTAGCCGTTATTCCGCGAAAACCGTAGAGGGAATAGAAAAAACTACAATTAGCTTTCATCTCGTGCCAGTGAGTACAGCTAAGGAGCTTCATTTAATATTGTTACTTTCTTCTTACTGGAGAAAATCCTTAAGCGTCCTGCACTAGGGGAAATCCAGATAAACGAAAGTTCAACTCTATCGTTTAAGGATGAATTTCAGTGTCAATCTGAGCCAAAAGTGAATCAATTTCTAAGATATTAATAAGGCTTTTTCTTGTGATGAAAACCAGTCAGAAATGGCAACGGTGTGTTTCATCTCAAATTAAGTAGAATTGGCTTTTACTTTTTTTGTCAATTTGATTTTCAACTATAATACAAGATTTCAAAAACTTTGACTTTTATTTAGCTCTTAATTTTGCAGTTACATATATTTCTCAATATAGCGTTTTCCACAAGTATACATGTTAAATTGAAAATTAAATAATTTAAACACTACCGAATCAATTTTTCTAAAATTTTGCAGGAGGGTTTACTATTGCATAAAGATTAATTCCTCCAATTTTCAGATTTTCGCTTATTTTTAATGCTACTGAAATTCATCTTTAAGGACTTTAAGCTTAAGATCACAAAGCCATTCGCCGTGGACCGAGGTTCTGCACCGTCCTGTACATATACTCGGCCGCGGCCAGACCCCAGCGAAGTAGTGCAACCCAGTTTCATGTCAGACGGCCCCTGCGCAACTGCGAGCGCAGGGAGGGTTAATCCCGGTAACCTCTCGGTGGCTCGTGAAAATTCATCGAAACGCTTGATCCATTTCCATGAACCGCCGGCGAGTACACTCCGCCTGGCTGTTGCACCCACGTAACCCGCGCCGCGAACCCCCAACGAACATCGGCGTTTACATCGTTTCGACGGTCCCCAGCTACTTAGGTAGCCGCAGCGCGAGAACACGTTAGAGCAAGTTAGGTACATTTGCGTAGAACTTTTTCTGTGTAAAAGATATCTGTTATCTCGATGAAATTTCTCGGATCCCATGAAAAAGGACCTCGCGAAGTGGCGATATTAGCCCAACAAAAAAATCGAAAACGTAACGCGAGAATGATTAGCTATCTCAAACGTTGCACGGAAATTTTTCCAAAAATCAGAAAACCTCATGCCACTCAGCGATAGATGTTTAAACAAACTTGGTAATTATGCAACAAAGTAGCTCCTGCTTTGTGCTTTAAAATAAATAACAAGATAGACTCAAATGCTCGATAATTTTCGATAACTCTTTCATTTTACTACGTAGCATAATTTGAGCGCGCATAATAGGGGTGGAATTCAGCCGGTGTTTTGAATAAAAAATATACGCCGAAATGGTTTTGCTTTATCCTAGAGAAGACACGTAAATAAAGAGGGTAAAAATTCGATTACTCATAAATCATCCCCCTTTTAACCGCGACACTCTATTTAGGGTGAGATGTTGTCCGTGAAAATACTATCCGTCGCTCAGCTATCGCAATAACTACGCCTAGGAACTCTTGGGGAAACAAAAACACGCTGGATTATTCGGAAACGTAAATATTTGATCTGCAGCCGCGTCTCGTGGATCCCGGGGAATAGATCTCTGTTTCTAGACACTCCTACAACGCGCGTTGAATTTAAATGCCGGTTCCCTGCCGGCCACTGACATGTCCCCTGAAATACAGCGCGTATAATCGCGTCCGAGCAGCACACTGACGTCGCATAGAAGCGGAAGAACACTTATCGGCTATTTTCGAAGGGAATTATCTGCGGCCGTGTTAGTGCGGCAGATAAACTTAACCGCGGCTCGGGATTCTTGAGAAAATAAATAGCTCGGGTAAAAATAGAGGGAGTTCCGAAGACTACCAGGTGGCTGCCATGCATAAATCCATCGTAGGTATCTTATCTGCCTCCCTTTGAGGAGCACATCCGGTTAGACGCAGATTGTTTTGCTTTTCGGGGACTTGGATTTTTAACTCCATACGTTGCGCTCCAAGCGATGTTTGAACAGCTCTCAGAGCGCTATCTAACTTTCATTGCGAAACTGGCCATTTCGAGCGCGCAGCTGCCAGCGAAAATGAAATTCCTGACGCATGAGCGTCATCCATCAATTTCGAGGGCCGCGGTGTTCCCCCATCGCGTGCACTAAATCAAATCTATTTTCAGATTGCTTTAATAGATATACCCGAGGCTATCAATATTTAACGTCAATCTATAAATTTACAAAATTATTCCGCTTTGCGAAATATGTTCCGAAGAGTTTGTTAGGAAGAAAAACAAGCATAGGAAAGGAAGGAGCAATGTGCATCCCGCGAGTTTTGCGGATGTTTTGATCCCAGAGCGGCTGGGAGGGAGGAAACGGGGACACGGTTTCGTTCCTGCAGCTGCGACTGCGAAATCAGCGCACGGCTCGCCGAGTAGAGGCCACAGCTCGCGCCAGGACACCAGCTGGGGTCGTGCAAGCGACCCCTCTTCCTCGGTGCCGTTGGCCGACGACGCGCAAAGCTGGAGAGAAACGGGGTTGCGCGAGACAGGGCTGGAAACGGGACGATTCTGTATGGCTCGTTCCTTTAGTGGGCTGTTAGCTGTCGATTAAGGCCGTCCACACGCCGATTGGATCCAATCGATGGATCCCTAGTCGATACTCAGAGAATAGAATACTCTCGTCTCACCCCTCTATACGCTTAATAACAAATTCCCCCGGCAAACTCATAAATAGTCTATAAAAGACTGGAGCCTCTTCTATTAACGTGAAATGCGGAGGAATTAACAGACTCCTAGCCTCAAGGGGCTGTCCTTAAATTACGAAGGGTAATTTTCGGGATTTTTTACTCTTACTCTCCCTCAGTATAATACAGTTCCTCCTTCTTTACGTAATATTTTTTAAACTGCACTTTTTCAGCTATTAAAATTCTTTTAAAAGTTTATATGTATCGCTTTTTAGGTTAAAAAAATATTACCGTAAACTGGGGGAACATTGGCATGTTTTTGGAACATTTTGCTATATAATATAAAATTTAACATTTTTACATTTACTTTAAGTATCCTATCATAACATTGCATCTTTCGTGAATGCACTACAAGTGTCAAAATACATAAAAATTTGTCCAAAGTTACCCCGTAACCGAGTAACATTGGCACATCATATATAAATAGCACTAAAAAGTTAAAGTTTTACCACACCTGAACTTACATTAACACTTAAATTTGTTTCTTTTTATGTTCAATGCACTCTATTTTATATTTTTTAATTCTTTTATTTTTTTAATTAACATTTTTAAATTTGGTTTAGGTATCCTATTATAACATCGCATCGTTTGTGATTCTACTACAATTGTGAAAATGCCTAAATTTTTTCCTTTTCCCTTTTAATAGATGTTAAGTAGATGCCAATGTTACCCCGTGCTGCCAATGACCCCTCAGTTTACGGTACATTAAGACGCCAGCTGACTCCCCCGTAATTAAACGTAAGAAATTCACAACCCCACCCTACAAAGCCTTAAATAATTTAAAGAAAACCCCCAAGACAGAACCGTAACTCCCCAAAGTTCCTTGATCAGGAAGAACCCCGGAAAGAATAATTACCCTTTAGCCCTACAAACAATAACGAAGAGGCAAACTACAATTCTCTAATTCCCCAACTGCAGCACCCAGCTTCATAGAGGAACTGGACAATATCAACCACAATAAACAAGCCGTGCGCAGACTTTGATAACTAAGGCACAGGGGCTGTCGACGGTTCACATAGAAGCCCAAACCCACGCCGCGAAAAGGCAACCCGGCAGGCAGCAAAGGCGACACGGGGAATGAAAGAGCACGTCGACACAGAGGCCCGTTGAAGTCCCCGGCAACGGATGAGCGTGTACCGCGCAAAGAAAGAGACGTCTTATTTGCATGAAAGCCTGGGGAATCGCTCGCGCGACTTGGGCCTGCTGGGTTCTTTGTAACGAGGAGCGGGAGTCGAGAAGAAAAGGGGCAAGCCCTCTAGAGCTCGCAGGGGTAGAATGGCGCGGAATAACGCTGAGCAACGTAGAACGAAGCTGCGGGAGAAATAGGAGCGATGAGCTCGCAGGTCACAAGCCTGGATGTGATCGAGACACTGCGGCCTGGTCCAGTTGCCTGGATGATCGGTTGTGACGAGGCGCAGCGCGGCTGATTACTTCGAAACACTCGGATCGATCGTCCGCAGAACAGAGCCGTGAACACGGGCGAGATAAAAATGTTCCGTCTCATCGCCGTTGCTCGGCATGCGAACGAGGCAAATATCGAGATGCTCCAGTTCCTCTTGTTGCAGAAGAAACACGCTTGATAAACGGGGGAGGAGGGGCCTTTCTTTGCCCCCAACAACGAACTTCGCCGAGGCCTCGAACGACAATCGAGCTATTCTTCTCTTAATCGCCGCGAAGCCTCATCGTGTCTCGCGAAATTTCGTAGTTGCTGGAAGTGGGGTACATCTCGGTGTATGTATTTAGATTAGGATGGATAACGAAGTATAGGGAGGATCTTCCTCTGCGAGAATGGTCCCAGGCCTGTTAGCAACCTGTATGCTTCGGTGATTCCTCGTATTCAAAGTGTTAGAAGAAATAGTACAGCAAAGAGGTGAAAATGGAATTAATCGACAGTGTTCCGCTCGTTATGAATGATTCGAGTCGTTCTCCAATTTCGTGACCTGCAGCGGAAATTACGCTGGTCCTGGTGAGCTGTGCCAGATCCATAGGCGCCGAGCTGTGCTCGGCGATTAATCAGAGACCGTCACCCCTCGCGGAACCGATATTCAATTACCACGAAATTATCCTTACATGCCGCGACCGCTGGGACAGCTAACCGTGGTCTCGAACTTTCGTAGTTGGAGCTGCGATCGCTGTTAGGGATCCTCTTTCACCCAATTCGCACACTTTACACTCCCTGGTTCAACACGATCAACGACCAGCATTTCAAAGTTACGAAACTCATAAAAAATAAAAGGATCGAATTAAAAAATTCTTGAGTCGATTTTAAGTTCCCAAATCCCTGGAATTTAATTGCTAAAATTGAAACAGGGTTACAAAGTGTCTGCTACAAAGATTTTATAAACCACCCCTCCAATTGGAACACCCTGTAGACTCTACCTATGCGGGTTTCACAGGCAACAAATGCTGTCGATTAAAGCGAAGGGCGAAAAGAGAGCGCACCACAGTCCAGGGGGTTAATCGGCCCCGTTATAGTCCGAGAAGAGTTAATTTCGTGGATGGATCGGTATTGCTTTGAGCGTGGATCGACGCGGGTGTACCCGGGCACCATCGCCGACGAGAGGAGAGGACGAGGCTCCGAAGGCTCCAGGGCAACCACGACGAGTCTCCGAATCCGATGTGCGCTCCAGCCCGATCAATAACACGGGGCGTGCACCACGGCGAGCCACCCTTTTCCTTCTTGCCAGCCAGGGGTCCTCGTTTTTGGTACCCCGGCTGACCTTCGAAACCACCGATCCCTCTATTCATCACCACGCTACATTTTCCTCATTTCAACCCTTTATTTCCCTTCGCTTTTTCGAAAAATCTGGCCTTAAGTTTCTCTACACGCTCTCGCTGCCTCGCGGATAAGATTAACAGCGATATTTCTTAGTAAGACGCGCCAACGCCCATACCGAACTCCAGAAATATGTACCTACTCCAATCACCTCGGTGATGAAAGGTTCAGAACGAAGGAATTTCGCTGGAACGATGAACGACTCGGGCAGCATCGTACGTTGAATGTGAGAGGATATGGTTCATATAAAAATAGAATATTAAAGTGAACTCTCTTTAGAGGCATCTGACACCATTCGTCGGCTATCCGGAAAGATTATAGATATTACACATGTTGAAGGAACTCTTTTAAATCCTACAGAGGCCTGTGCTTGTCCACGCAAAGGAATATGCAGTCAAAGGGACATGATTGCATGAAATGAATAGATGATCCGTCAAAGTGGTTTCTATTTGGAAGAATTATTAGGCGAATATTCAGGAGGAACTAAGAACCCCGGGACACATATTGGCTTTGGTGAAACTGACTCACTCCACTTTGCTTCAGAAATAAGAATTTGGTGTTTACTGAAAGACTCTTTACTGACAAACTCTCATTTTTTAACCCGGCGTTACGTAGTGGCGTGATATTTTACAGAATAAAAACACAGATCCACCAAATTAAATTTTTATTACCAAGAAATACTTAACTAATTAAACATCTTTAATTTTCAATAGAAAGTGTTGTTTGTAGCATCGAGTAGCTAGTTAGGGAAGGGGAAACTACACTGAGGCACGACTCACTGCAGCGCGGAGTTAAAAAATTATAGTCAATTTAAAATCTTTGGGGTCTGTGAGACCCAACGCCGGGTTAAAGGAAATAGAGTTGATCAGTTCCACGAACAAGCCAATCACATAGAAACTTAACTGCATTCCATAATCGACACCGACATTTAATTTGGGGATGAAATGAAGTAGCCGAATGCAATAGCAAAGAACAGAGAAGAAACCACAAAAGGAAAGCTACAATACACAATTCTGCTCGCGGCAGAAGGGGTTGAGAGTGTTGAGACTCTGACTGGGAGCAGAGGCAATTGTGTCGATTCTTTTTCTCCGATTCGATTGAATCCGTCTACGCACGTGCTGCGAAACAAAAGCCTTTCTTGCCTCAGCGATCGCAGGGTCATTGCAGATGCAGTTACGAAGCGAGGTCGAAGGGTTGTCCGCGAGGGGACGAGAGACTTTGGAGGACCGTTTTACGACGGGGCTGTCGACGGGGAGCGCATTTACGTTCCAAGTGGCTCGCCACTCGATCCCGAAATAAGTCTCCGAGCGGTGCGCTCACCCTAATCTCATGGTACCCGCGAGATATACGCGCGTTAACGCCCGTCGATGGTTTTTAAGTGCGCGCTGGCCGCACGCGGCCTGAAAATAGAGATTAAAGGCGACGCCAGTGTTTCGGGTGGCGAGGAAAAGGAAAAGTGCATCGCTCGATTATGGGGTGAATGGGCGAGACCACTCGGAAACGTGTCTCTCTTTGCTCTCGCGGCGATAGGGGACAATTAGCTGCTAATGAAGCGACCCTTGCCCTCTGGGAGTCGAGGGCCTTGCAAGATGCAGGGAAAATGGTACCAAGTATCTTGACCATGGGAATTGTCACAATTTTCTTTGTGGGGGTGGAAATTTTGTGGCTTGGAAGTGTCATGTTTGGATAAATAGGATAAAGGCAGGTAATATGAAACATCGTAAAATTTCGATAAAGAAATAACAAACTCTTTGGGCAATAGACTAGAGCTGTTCGAGTACTCGAAAAAAACGAGTCGAACCTGACTCAGCTCGATGAACCGAGTACTCGTAAAAACCGAGCGGCTCCAAAGAATCGAGTACTTGAATTTTTTCGAGCTACTCGAAGAGACTCGACTAGTCGATTTTTTTTTGTTTTTCTCTTCGAGTACTCGGCTCGGTTCGGAAACCGAGTCTCGGCTCGGTCCGAATTTCAAGCTACTCGAATATTCGAGTACTCGAACAGCCCTACAATAGACGATGATACTGACAATTGAGCCTCAGTCGGGCATTCATCATTGAAAAAGAAATATTTAGGTATATTTTTCGTGGGGCGTAAAAGTTTCTGAAAAGTGCATCAAATAGTTCAATATTGTAGTGAAGGTAAGTTATAAAGTATTATTTTGGTATAATTTATCATTAAATATGCGTGTTCTTGATTATTTAACAAAAGTTAACCAATAAAATTACTTAATATGTATGTGTGTACGTAATATGGAACATACCGAGTAACATAAATGAATTTGATAATGACGATGACGACGATGATGCGGAATGCTTATTTTGCGATGGTAATTACAAAAATAATGACAATGAAAATTAGACCCAATGTATTCGCGGCATTCAGTGGGCATACGAAGAATGTGGGACTTTCGACATATTTATTCACGTGCCCAACGTGTAGGAGACGCAGAAAACAGGTATAAATTCCAAAAATTATATATATTAATAAATATACATAATTTTTTATATAATAGATATAAATATATATTTTTTATTTAATAGATCTTCACTTTTAATAAAAAAAAACTAAAAAAATTTTAATTATCTTTACAAATTTCCTAGGTGTTCCATATTAGGACCCATTTTTTCGAACGACCGATTTTCACTCTTTTTAGTTTTTTTATTATAATTGCAAAACCATTGGATTTTTTTACATTTGACTATGTAAATATGATTATGCCTTTACCCTAGTATTGTAGTTACGTTTTGGAGGTAAATAGATGATGGGGATTATTTTGGAGATAGGATTATGTACGAATATTTATCGAAGAGTAATGGAGCTTTGGAGAAGAATGTACGTTGTATGGTAGGTTTTGATGCAGAGGTGGTAAATACTGCAGTGTAGGAAGGGGTTGTATCACACTGCTTTGTAAGATGTGTTCGACGTTCAAAGTATAGAAGAGTGTTCTGCCAGGCAGGGAAATAAATCGACCATGTGTCGATTCATCGAAATGGAGTACTGTGACCTAGAAAACCCTTCCAGAGTTGATCGCTGCTTCGCGATATCTCCGCGAAAGTACGTCGGAACTTCCGTTTCCTGTTTCCAGGCCGAGGCCTAGCAATTTCAATACGATAAAGGCGTCCTGTCGTCGTTAGCTCTCCGAGACTGCGAACCAGACGATAAAAACGCCTGTAACATATTATTCTCTGTGCGCGCACATTTCTTTTCAATTTTTCCCTGAGGACAGATCTTCGGCTGCGAACGTTTTAATTTTCTTGCTTTTTCAAATAAAAGAGATCGGGACTGGGAAACTTTTGAATTCATGTTACAAGAAATCTGCAAAGAATTCCGAAAGCTCTCGACACATGTAGATTCGATAACAGAATTTTGCAATAAAGGAATTTATGAAAATAAAATATTGCAGTCCTGTTCAGTGTTCCTGATTTCTCGATATTTTTCGCATCTCGAGAAATGAGAAATCAGATTATATTTCCCGAGAATTCTCAAGAAATTAAAAAAATATCGCAGAATTTATATTTTTGGAATAATGTTGATAATATTTATCTAAATTTGTATTCGTATCCAACTTAGACAAAACTTGAGTAAATGAAAAAACATTTCTGAAAAGAAATGGAATTTATAATAATTTTCTTACACTGAAAACTTTCGAGAAACACTGTAATTTCTCGAGAAATGAGAAGTAAGAATTTATAAAATTTCTCGAGAATTCTTTCTCGAGAAGGAACACTGGTCCTGTTTATTCCAAACGTCGGTGGCGATAAATAAGGAATGGAAACATTGCTAATGCAAAATGTCGTAGTACTTGAGTGGTCTGAAAACGAAGTCCTTTTTACTGCAGCAATTACCCAGTTACCATTTAATAACGGAACTTCAATCGCAAGTCGTGGCGAAGTTCGTGATTACATGCACAAGGAGGAGTTAATTATTATTTATCTTGGGGAGGGGCTCGGGCACGCGCGGCCTTCTCTTTTCCTCGAGCAACCAACGACGGCTTAATATTTACTATTCTTCCACGCCACTTCCGGCTTACATTCGCCGCAGGAAGTACGTAAGTGTTGCGCGTTCGAGCGTTTACAACGCGAACATTATTTTAATTTCACTGGAAACACTTTCATTCAAAATAATTCTGAACCCCTCCGAGGTCTTCAATCTTCACGATGGTGTAACCAATTCAAAATTTAAAAACAAAGAAACTCAACTTATTTAACATCACTCATTCAATGCAAATTGTAAAGCTTCTCAACAATTTTCATCATAAAGCAACCCCCATTCTCTTACAAGTTACAATAATAACCACTAAATAAGTCACAACTTCAGTTCTATAAAAAAATATACCATCTTGACGATTCTAAGACCAACTCACCCCATTAAGTGACACGCTCCCATTCCTCCCTGCTGCCCTTAATTCGATCCCCTAATTACACCAATTACACCGCCGCACAATCGGCGAAATTCCAATTCATTTTCGTTGCACGGCCGCCCCATTCGGACAAATGGCTCGATCGACCATGTTTAGCCGGCATAAAAACGGCATTCGCCTTAAGTAGCGCGCTATTAAAGATAATCTCGCAATGATTCCATTATCGTACTCACGTTCGTGTAGAAGTCCACCTCTTTGTACGGGTTCACAGCCACCAATATAGATCCTGTGTACGTCTGCGCGAGTGCCGATGGAAGTTCTGAGTTAAGGAAAAATCAGTCTGAACAGTTGAGGGCGGGGGTGGGCTGAATCGCTTGCCGATGCATTCGAAGCAAAGCCGTTTGCCTGTTAATCGAGGCTGCGAGCGAGATGTAAATGGGGAGGAGAATGGAACAAAAAGGGAAATGAGGGAAAAAGGAATAGCGGAAGGTGTGTTTACCGTGGCTGAAAGGAACCGTGTCGACGGCATTATTTCTCGTTCCCCAACCTCGTGAACCGCCTTGAATGGTAATGCGACATGTAGTCCCGCCGGGGCTGTTCTGCATGTGTGTGACGTCACGCGTGACGCTTGCACCGGGACTACCGAGTGGAACGCATGACGGAGCTTATCAAATTGCTTCTTCCAATCAGTGACACTGTGCGCGAGGTGTTAATCCAGATTCCAAATAAAGGGTACTGTTTCAGTATCGATTTTAAACGGAGTATGTAAAGACTTGAGATTAACGTTGTCTTTTTGAAATACAGATTACATGGGGGAGGGTTCAAGGACCAGGGTGGCATTATTTATCGCACGCCGACGTGGCAGCTATAGCGATGCAGAACGCACCCCCGGCGAGATAAAAAGAACATGGGGTGACATTCTAACAAACCTTTACCAAGCCTCTACACCTCCCTATCTACCCAACCAGGAGAAACAGGCGCAGCAACGTGCGCCAGTGCGCCACCCCTCAGACTCACAAACTTTCATCGCTAAATTCCATGAAATTAGCTACTGCCCATTTATCGCGTTTACGTTCTCCGCTACAAATGCCACGATACTCTTCACTCGATCTCCACCCTCGATAACACAGGCTGGAGCACGAGACAAGAAGACACAGCGGCGATAAGTAAACCGGTGCATCGAACTCGCTTAAAGGCCCCATAGGGAACGGAAACACCGAGGCGCAGAGCTCGACGAGACGGTTTTTAACGATTTACCGCGGATCTAGTCGACGAGTGTTCTCTCCATTTCCCTTTGCTCCATTTGCCTGCTCGTTATCGAGATACCTCCACCGGATTATCGACCAGCCCAGCAGCCGCGAAGAATTCACGGGGGTAGAGCTGCGGCTCCCTGGGACCACCCTTGCATAATAACCCGACGATGACATGGTTTCGACGCTGTCCCAGGGCGGAGGGGTGGCGAAATGACGTCACAGCTAGGGGGGAGGTGAGCCCGAAGGGATGACTCATGGAACGAATACCAGCAGGGTAGAAAGGGGATAATACCACCTATAACCGTACCCTTCTGCAACATTTCGAGCGGGAGGGGTGCGCGCGGTCGCTTCGGGGGTTGGCTTGCACTTCGCCACGATCCGCGAGCACCTTTCTTTTTCTTGCTCTCTTCTTTGTCTCGCGAGTATTCGCGTGGTTCTTGGCACGGGGTGCGAGTAATCGTGGAAAGTGGGGGCTGCGGAAACGGGGACGCGATTGGGGGGAGAAGGCATCGAACTTGGGGTGGAGTAATTGGTGGTGGGAGGGGGGTGATTCTTGTTGAAAGTGTGAAACGAAGTTTCTTTATGTACAAGGGTTTGTTTTGGAGGGAACGAAAGGATGTGTGGAAATTTTGTGTCGAGTCTCTTTAAGGGGTGAGTTCACTGTGACGTCGTGTAAAATTGTCATTTTTTGGGATTTATTTTTTTAGTAAACGGAATATCCAACGTAAATAATGTGCTGTCTACTTATTAATATACTTGTTGACAGTATAAAAAAAACTATTTTAAATTTTTAACAGCGTTATTTTTTTCAAATATATATCGCACTGATGTGAGCGCATTGAAAAAGCGAATGTAGTTCCGGTGGTTCTGGGAGAACGACGCATTTGAAACAAAAAATTCAAAGTGTGTTGTAATCAGGATGAGTGTGGTTATCGCCAGAACCAGGATTATTTTTATTGATAAAAAATTCACAAAATGGCGGGGTTGAAGTTTAAGTGCCGGAATACAGTGAATTTTTCAATCAGTTTGCCTTAAGTCAAATTTTTACAACATTATACTTCTCCTATTTTCTTATCAATCCTAATCTAAATAAATACTGAGATAAATTAATCTATAAATTCTAATTAATGAGTCTGAATAGGCATATATCTTGAAAATATATCATGGAATTAACAATTTCTATTAACTTCTTAATATCAACTGGAAAAAAAATAACGTGTAAAAATCTCAAACTAATTGGTCAAATAGTTTTTTTTACAATCACCTGCACGAGTTGAAAAAATGATGTTTTGAGATAATCGCGTTTAAAGTTTCAAAACTAATTAAAAAATTCTTTTAATTTCTTTTTTGTATAATATAAGTGTAGCTTAATAAATACCAAGAAGATTTATTGCATTATATGTTGTATCTACGGCGAAAAAAATCTTTAAAAATAACTTAATTTTTCAAACCGTCACAGTGAACCGACCCCTTAAGTACAAGGATTTGTTTTAGAGGGAACGAAGGATGTGTCGGAAATGTGTTCAGTGAAAGTCCCGTGCGAACTTCGAAGCTGGATTTCGTCAGAAGTGCAATTCTCTAGCCTGGCCCTTTTTCCACAGTTGCGAAAATGGAGACAAGGTCTGTCCTTTGCTTTCCCCTCTAGTAGCCGGACCTTTTCATCCGACCTTTCGCCGTCCACCCTCGCCACGCGACCGTCGCGTCTTATTTTAGCCCGCGACCTTTCTGCCCGCTACCAAATATACCCTCTTTTATTGTGACCATAAAGGTAGCCCGCTGCCTGTCATTCGCAGGGCTCGAGTTACCCCCGAAGACGAAAAGCAGGTTCATCGATTGAAATAAAAAGACTGCGGGGGCAGAACGCAACGTGTAGCCTACATGCGACGTAACTCCGTTTGCCCCTTCGACTCTACATTCTCGTTTTTCGCGTGTTCGATTCGAGGGGATGGTTCGAGAGTTTTGTAAACTGAACAAAGTTTACAGACCTCCGACTCGCACCCATTCAGCTATTCAGCGCGTGAAAGGGATTGGAAGAGGGCCCTCAGTGCATCTCGCTTTTGATGGGTGAACGAGAACGCTTCTCTTCGAGTTACGAGAAAAGCCAACGATACGCGTATCGAAGGAGTTTTTCCGAGTATCTTCGTATCGTAACAGACGTCTGTCTGCAGTCCCGCGGGAGAAACTCCTTACGGGCAGCCGCATTGTGAAACGCGATATTAATCTTTCCACGTCTGCGAAAAACTGTCGCGAACAGGGGGTGGAATTCGAGGAGCGCCGTTCAAAGGACCTAACCCCCACTGTCGCCACGGTATTACGAAAGGGTAACTCAGAATTTTGCACAATTTCCAGGCCCACGGTCTCTGGACATCCTTTCTGTCGCCTAGGGGAGTTTGGGGAGAAAGAAAGATTTCCTATATAGCAGTGAAAGAGGTTTTCGTCAAGACTTAACGTTGGAATTGCCACAGAGGGAGTTCCATTCGAACGAAGCTTGAATATCGCTCTTTTGGGCAGACGGTTCATTTGCCTTTGAAGAAAATTGTAGCTTTCTTCCGAATGACTTTGCTAATTTAAAATTCTGTTCCTCAAAGGAAAGACCTCTATTAAAGCTCTAATAGCTAGTCACCACCAACTCGAGACAGTCATCAATCATCCTTCAAGTGCCCCACTTCTGTCACACTTTTGTATCATCCCCACGCAAGTTACATACAGTGGTGGTCTGAAGAAAATTTGAAACTCCTATTTTTAGAAATCTGCGCAACTAACACAGTGTGTATTAAGCTTGAAATACTGATATCACTGACCTATTCTAACAACCCCTAACCTATACCTAGCACATATGAAGTGAAAAACCGAGGGAAAACCTGGGGGAAACCGGGAATGTTCATTTTTCGTGATTTATAGCATATTTCGTTAATGGCAACTTCGACTACAAAACTGTCGACTCGCAAAGGGTTGAAAAGTTAAAATGCCCCAATAAGATTACATTAAAGATTTGATATACTGATTAAATCAGGAAATGTCCACTCAGCACTGAAAGAAAATACGGAATGGTAAAGTAAAACAAGAAATTATTTAAGAAGAAAATTATATAACAAAATTAAATTCATCGAACCTTGATTCCTTGCTGATAGACTAAAGTATCGAAACTTAATTTTCTCGATAAATCTATTTTGTGACATTCCCTCCTTTTCCCCTTACCCTTCATATATTTCTGGATACAATTCTTCCCAGTACTTCCACAGTACAAACTTTAAACCTACTTTTGACCACTACAGCACACCGTCCAGTGACGGTCACTGCTGACGCGCAGAGGTCAGCGTAGCGAAGGGGATAGTTGACCCAAAAAGGTAGGATCGCGCGGTATGAAGCGACGCGCGGCAACCAGGGCATGAAATTTTCAATAAAATCCAACCTCTGCGCATAATCGACCTAAAAGAGGGCTGACCGTAAAAAGAATTCTCCACTGTCGCGGGGGTAACGCGTTTACAGGGCGAAGCCGCTACTCGATCGACGATGAAGATGGCATCGAGGGGAGGTGCTTTTCTCGAGTATGTACGTCTTCCTTTTCGTGCCCTAATTCGCATCCCGTGGAAAGGTTCCGCACACACGGGACAAGCTTCTCGAGTGCCGCGTATCCGGCCCTCTGACCCTGTCCCGCCACCCTCTTGCCCCCCGCGAAACGGCCGCTAAAAGGTGGACGTGGCTCGACGACAGCAATTGAAACTGAGCTAAGGGCGCTTCGCCAACGAGAGGTTAATGAGACCGTGCACCCTCTGCTCGCGAAAATATCCATTACGCGCGTAACGAATACCGGAAGCGAGAAGAGGAACGAACGGTCGCGAAGGGAACAGGCATCTGAGATTGATTTCTGATTGGGGGTGAGTCGGGGGTGTATGAAAGTTGTGACAGAGTTGTGAGAATTTTATAGTTGGGGTAATTCGCAAGAACTAGTTATGAAGTCAGGAGAAATTGATGTTTGATTTTTGCTGGCCGATTCGGGTGGGTTGGGGGTGTATGAAAGTAGAGAGTGGTGAGAATTCCTTGACTGGGGTAATTAACAAGTGGGTACTGTTGAATTTAACCCTCCGGAGGTCGCGGTTGATCTGACAGATACATATGTATATCTTTTCCTGAATATTTTTAAACAGGAACATTACAGCCCTTACCGACGAAGGGTAGCTGTTGTTCAACACATTCATTCGTTATATCTGTGGTTGTAACGAAAAATGACCCATGTCACATATTTTCACTTTCGAGATATTGTCGTTGAAAGTTCTAAACACCAATTCTTCTTATTAGCAATGTTTCCTTGTTTTCTTCTTACGATATAAACGTATATTTCCTTCACTTTGCACAATATTCACTATTCGTACAATTAACGTAAATAATAATAAACAAAATAGTAATAATCTACATACACTTTAGGCAGAACGACACAAGTCCACTGGACTTGTGTTGTTCTGCTTGAACGTGTCGCAGTTAAGTAGTTTTACTGATTACTTTTCCTTCTTTTACTTTCTTTTTTTGTCTTCTTCCGTTTTCTTCTGTGCTTTGCGTTGCTTTTTGTAAAATACAAGTTACACATTTATGTATCACTGGTATTTCATAGTGTGCTGTTTCTAGTAAAATAAAAATATGAAATATAATTTTGCTCATTTTATTTTACACAAAATACGTTGTAGTACATGCAGATAAATAAAAATAGAAAATAAAAAGCGATCACAAAGGAAAGATACGTTGTTTTAGAAGACTTACGTTGTTTTGCCAAATGCGTATTAATTGAATATTGGACTTAGGTTAAATTGCATTATTTTTTCAACGTATAAAATTCGTTTTCATGCAATTTTTTTCTGATGAAAACATACATCCAATACTCTACAGTTGAATTAATGCATAAACTCAAATTTTTTGAACTTGTGACATGGGTCGTTTTTCCTTGCAACCACAGATATATACATCGCTCGGGTCTAGATTGCTATCTCCAGATTGTATCTCTCAGATACACCGCGACTTCCAGGAGAATTTTTGGGACCGCGACCTCCGGAGTGTTAAGAGACATTAGGAGATAATGATAATTCTGTAATATAGGAAGCTTTACGTTATTTCGTTGTTTGAATCTAAATACTGTAGTATTCCAGTCCCGAGTTATTCCAGCCCTCCTGTGTTGAAGCTTCCAAGCCCACCAGTTGTTTACCAGTATGGGAGCAGCATGTAACGCAACTCCTGTTTGAGAAATACTGATCGAATTTGCAAGAATCGGTGCGTCGAGCGCGCGCCGGCGATGTTAAAACGCAGCGATCGAAGCGGAGGGTAAACAAGGTAAGGTTGCGGGTGGTGTAGAAGGCGAGAGAAAAGACGATGAACGAGGCTCGATCAGGTAACCAGGGTTGCACGGGAGGGGAGGCCAGCTTCCGGTTTCGCGCGATGTCGCCCAAGGGCCAGGCTTAATCCGATATCCCGAAAGGGAGGCGAGTCTTTTAAAAAAACGAGCGTCGAGTAGCTCGAGTACCGTTGGATAATGGGTGGGCGGAGGAACGAGCACGGAGAACAGGCTGGGATTGCTTACTCTTACGTTTCTCCCCCATGGGAAACAAATGAAATTTGAGTCGGTCCAAATAAGTGGACCTTGGTACCGCGATAGTAATTTTGAAAATTTCACTACTCCAAAATTTATGTTTCCAAGAAATTTAATATTTGTAGCGATATAAATTTGTTGTTAGAAAATACTGTAAGGGCCAAAATTGAAAAAAAATTTATCCGAAAATGTTCTACGTGCCAAAACTATAGTGTAGAATTTGATTTTTGACGCTTAGAGTTTTTGTACAAGGACTCTTCAGTTATCAGAAATATCTTTGCTCGGCTTTTGAATATTTAAAAGTAGAATAGGTACAATTGGAAGGAGTTTTCTTTAAGAGTGCCTAGCTTCAACTAGCCCTCTTTTCTTCCAAGCAAATTATCCCATCGCCTCAATTATCCTCGCTCCCGTTATTGAATAACGATCGAAGGAATATAATAAATTCCATTTAAATGAATCTCCTCTGCCTGCGTTACGGTAACGTTTGTGCCGAGCGATCGAAACTCGTTAAGGCGGGACCGTCGAGACTAATTACTGGGAACCGGTACAGTTTCGCCGGCGAGCTCGGTTTTGTGTCGCGGTTAATTTCGTTAGGAAAATTGAAAGTTTCCGAGGCGAGCCGGCAGGAAGCCGATCTGTATTGTTCCCCAGGCCTCCGTCGATGTTTATCGCGTCGGTAAAAACATCGATAGCATACAAATAAGACCCCCTCGACGGCCGAGCACGACATCGATACTTTCTTACGCTCGTGAAAGACTAGCCGCCCTTCTTCTCTCCGATCTGTTTTCGAATGGGTGGTTCCATTCTCGATAATGAATATACGGATTCTTAATATACCCCTTGCGAGTCTGCGAGGCCACCGGTGAACGAAAATTTAATTAGTACGTGTGCAGGAATGAGTCTTCAGTAAGATATAACGACTAACAAAGATACGTGAACTAACAGTATGTAGTTTCTAGTCCCTAACAATTTTCTGGGATAAGAAATCCTGTTATAAAAAATGCCAAGCTATTCCTTGAACCTTCCTCTGGAAAATGTGTATTCTGGAAAGTTGGAATAATCTCAGGATCGTCGGAGAAAAAAATAAAACTCGAGGACTGTGCCCCACGAAGAGCACATCAATAGCTACGAGCCTCCATTGTTAGAATTCGAAGCTTCTATATATTCCACGAAGTTCCAACGAAATTGCAAATCAAGTTTATTAAACCCCGTAAAATGTTTGATCTCCCACGACCACCCTGCTCCAGTAATTCCTGCGATTCGAATCGAGCAGTCTACGGACTAGCGCGTCCACGATCGAGTCAATAAAACCGCGCACAGTGCTCCACCCTAAACGGGGATCGGATCGATAGATCGTTCGTCGATTAAATGTCTGCACACCGAGCGGTTCGCCTTCGCGGCTGATCAAGCGATAGCTCCTTCCCCTCTTCGAACGCCTCGAAAGACCGTGGACAAAGTATCCGATCGACTAAATTAATATTCTCCCGAGCAAACGTTTATTCAAATTAGAGATCGCGGATGAAACGACACAGAGGAACGATCGACTGTTCGAAAAGAGGCGATGGCCGCGGAGAGCACGTGTTGCTCCAGCCCCGAGCGCGACACGGAAACGAGGTTTTTTGTCGGGATGATGTAATTGAGAAATCTCGCGTTCACAAGCGAACGCCTGTGCTCTCCTTTACGAATTTTCTATCGTCGAGCGTGTTACCGACCTTGTTACTTCTAAAAGCGAAGGTTGTGGGCTCGTGAGAATCGCGGGGATTGGTGGGAGAGCAAAGATCGAGAATGCGAGAGAGTTGGAACAACTGAAAATTAAAAGTGATTGTTCCCAAAGCGAATTATACGTACAAGTGTGTTCAAGGATTAAAGCGGAATTAGCAAAGGGGGTGATTGCATCCATGTCGAGATTAAACGGTTCCGCCGTTGAAGAGAGAAGGGTCGATGACCTCCTGACGAAACCCTAACGGCACATATCGGACCTTAGATCGAGGAATATAGGACACGCCGTTAAACGAGCTACGTACGTTCGTGACGACTACTTACGCTCCTCGTGGGCGAGTTTAGATGTCCTCCCACATTCGTACGCGCGTACTCTAGTGTCACACGAGGAAGTGCCCACTAACGAGTCCACCGGCGACGACCTAAATCGCCGCGGCAAACGCATCACGCGTTTGAATTCCGGTGTTTGATCGCCGCGGAACGGAGGCAAGCAAAAACTCCGCTCTCAATTATAGGCAGAGGCTGACTCATTAACGAGCGTCATCCTCGAGGACAATCCCATCCGCGCGAGGGGATTAATGCCGCACGTTTTCCCTTGACCAGCTGCGAATCCAGATTACGTCTGATTCGCACGGAGGCTACGCAACGCCTTGGGAAATCGAATCGTCAAGTCGATTCGAATTGAATTAACGAGGGAACGCTGCGAGGGAAACATTGGTTAACGAACGATTCTAGAGACTGAAATCGTTGCTGTAAAAATCTTAACCCCTCTACGGTGACCTACAGCGCTGGTCAGAAAGTTTGAAACTCAGATTCAAGTAACTTGCAAGGGAAGTTAGGTAGCTTGGGAATTCAGAAAATTATGCAACGTTGTGTGCCAGTAGAGTAGTTCGTGCGTGAGACAAACTTACTTTTTGTTGGTGCTATAGTGCAGTTTTGGGGGGTGAAATGACTGGTTGAAAGAAATGCAGAATTTTCTTTTTCGTGAAATATCTGGAGAACAGTGGGAGATATTGGAAAGAAGTTTAAGGGGTCATTCTAATTTGATAGAAGGAAAAATGAAGCTGTATTTAAAGATTTCTTTCTCAATAAATACAACATATAATGAAATAAATCTTTTTGGAATTTATTAAGCTACTCGTATATTATACAAAAGAAATTTAGAAAGATTTTTTTAATTTGTTTCATATGCTTTTTTATAGCGTCAATGTGACAGCTACAAAAAAACAGGTGTGTTCGTGGCGTATGTGATTTCCCAGCTCAGGCTCATTTGAAGTAAAAACTTCGAAAAGATTTTTAATCTGTGTGAGTGTGGCTATCGCCCGTAGCTGAATTAACAATTTCTGTCGAAAAATAACGGAGACTTTTCTCGGGGATCATTCGAGAAAACACTCTTTTGGGAACCTTTTCTTTCAAACCGGCACCATTTTGTTATTCCCCAACAATAATCATTAATTGAGCTATTGGCCATAACCCCACTCACACAGATTAAGAATCTTTTCAAATTTTTTATTTCAGATGAGCCTGAGCTGGGAAAACACATACGCCACGAATATACCTGTTTTTACAGGTGTCACATTGACACTGTAAAAAACATATGAAACAAATTAAAAACAATCTTTTTAATATATTTTTGTATAATATAAGTGTAGCTTAATAAATCCCCAAAAGATTTATTTCATTATATGTTATATTTATTGATAAAAAAATCTTTAAACAAAAGTTGATTTTTTTTATATCTACAAAACTGCGTAAAAGTAATTATGTACGAAAGTTTGATAAAAATGTAATAAAAATTCTATAAAAAAGCGAGTTTCAAACTACAATACTCCCTTAACAGGTTAAGTACCATATTGGTAACACATTCATAGCTTAAACATTCTTATGCCACTACTATGCGCAACGATGGGATATGCTGGTTACGATAAGGGCGTTCTTAGAAGATCCAATTAAAGATTTCGTTGCTTCAAGGGAAGATGACGCCGCTGCGAGTTTCCCCGATACTTCTAGCAGCCGCGAGCAACTCGATACTTCCTGCTGCTGGATATTAAGTAATAATAGAGGCGCGACGGATGATCGTTGGTCGGTGTCGCGACGCTCTATCCGAGTGGACGAGGCACGCGGTGGTTGAGGATTAAAGCTCTAGAATCTACAAGAAACGACAGTGGGTCGTCGGTGTCGGTCGTTGGGTCGGCAAACCCAGGGGGATGAATGGTTCTGGCCGTGGGGGTGGTTCACCAGCTGACTGGGGTTGTCGTCATGGCAACCAACCAACCCGGGAGCAACGCCCCACCCTTACAAAATTCAAGTATATATATGCTATATATCCTTCCCTCTATCCGCCTACACCCCCTCCAGCACCGTTACGCTCTATTGCACTTGGATTCTCTACTTTTAATTCTCTTCCCGAGGTAGTTAGCGGTGGCCATACAAGTCCCCCTCTCTCGGCAAGTTTTGATGCAACTCAGTGGCATGTAAGAGTTAAAATTGCTTCGAGAGATATTCCAATTTAAGAGCGTCTCAAGTCTCAGCGACGAAACAATCTTGGTAACTTTCTTAAAACTGAAATGCTACGTGTATGTTCTCCTTTACACTCTGCCTCGACAGCTCCTTTGTTTCGAATGCCCCTTGCTCTAGTTTCTTAGCTCAATCCCTCTTTTAAGAAATCTCGGCTGACTCGACGGTGCCAAAGAATTCGAGCGTCGGATAGGATTCCAGCTGCAGCGGAACTTTCGCCGTAGTTGCGCAGCGATTTCGAGCGCTCTTAAGTTTAGAGCCGGGGGAAGAGTGTAAACTCGAGCGAGTGTCTAGCAAGGACGCGCGGAGAATTCTAACTGCGGGGCGTAATAACGAACGACGAGATGGACGGACGTCCGTTCCCTGCTTTTTACGAAACTCTTGCTCGCGATGGAGTAAGCCGGTTCACACGTGATACAGCACTCTCGTTAATATACAATCTCTATGTGAAAAACATGTTCGCTTCGAGTGTATCTACTTTTGAAATTCCACTGAACAAGGTAGACAACGATTGCTAAAGGGACCTCAAAGCCAGGGTAGGTTTCGTAAATAGAAGTGCAAGTGACTGCCTCGCGGGATGAAAAAGCGGCGGGGCTTGGTTTGGAATAATTCATAAGACTAAGAATAAGCGTGCAGGGGGGAGGGACATGTTGCCTATCCATTTTGGGAGCTAGTGCGCCTCTGTTTCTGGGCGACCTTATTAGCACCGATCAGCTGCCACTCGGTAACTGATCGATACGGACCCTTTCAGACTCTACCTGACTGCCGATACAAGATTTCATGACGTCGATTTGGTTTAATCAAAGGATACGTATATATGGTCCCTTCCATATCGAACTTGAAGATTTCGATTGATCCCAGTCTCGTCGATGTCGCTGATCACCGTCATGTCCGGGACACCGAACTCAGGGCTCGAGCCTGAAACAAAAGAATGGATAAAGAGTTAGTGTGTTTAAATAAATCTATACTATTATATAAAATTGAAGTTGCATACTTTGAAATGCGGTTTCTCAGTAAATATGAACTGTAACACGAGTGTGTTACATCACTTTGTTTGTTTTGGCGAGAGGGAGGTTCTAACGTTTTTATTTTTTTTAAATAATGATTTTTAAATAATAGTAGCTTCTGGGTTGCGAAATAACACCGCGGTGGGGATAAGTGGCCGAGGACTTTGATCTGTAGGTACTACTAAAGATGGATTTTTGGAAATTCCACCCCCAAGGGGATAAAAAGGGATGAAAAGTATTTTCACGGATTCCTCAAAATCTCTTAGGCTCGATTAGATATCAACTTAGTTGTTACTTGGAAAATTTACCCACATAAATGCCTAAAAAAAATTCAAAATCTTGGCCTAAGGGGATGATGAAAAGGGGTGGAATGTGTTTTCATGCAGACCTTAATATCCCGGCGCTTCGCGTCAGGCCTTTAATTTTGCTAGTATATTATAATTTAATAAGAAATAAGCACTTTGGACTTTGATTTAATACTCTGATAACTTCGATGCATGCCTCATTTTATGAATAATAATTATTTGAGTCTCGAGAAAAACTGAAAAACTTATCCTAGAGATTTCAATTTCTTCTCGATCCTATATTCAATATAATTAATCACACTCATGAAGCTACAATGCAGAGAATTCCATCTCTGGAGCAGTAAGCAAGGTTTCCCTGAAGCGAAAGAAGGTCATCCTCGCTCCTCCCAAGATCCCAGCTCCACTCGGGCCACTGTTCGCCTAAGTATCCAACAGATACTTAACATTGATCGCGTTCAGTTGCAACGTGATATGGAAACCTGACTAAATTCCCTGGCCACCTGTTGTTCATCCAGACAATACCGTTCGTGGCGATTCCTTGTCAGCGTGAGCGGTCAATTTCCAGCACAATCGAGGCGTTAATAGGAAGTCGAGGACACCCTGCTACGCTGTCGATTCTGGTATCAAAGTCTCTCGGCCTGTTCCACCTCAAACGGCGAATAACATTTCCCCAGACCTACGTCTGCTAATTCCAAGTGAAGACACCTCGGCAAGTATTTCTGCTTAAACGTTACAAGGTACGAGGAATCCAGTTGAATGGGTGTCACGAGGCCTCCAGGAAAGTTCGCGGCCGTTCCGATCGCAATCTCGATTTAATTAACGACCACGTTTACCCTCGCGAACAACCCGGTGACGCGAGCCGCGGGATTCGTGCACACGGGGTCGCGCCCACCCTTAAGCGAACAACGCCACGATCCATGACGCAACACCCTACCTCCGCGGTTCGCCTTTTTTTCGCCGGTTCATTAAGCGCTCCTTTGCATCACCTACATCCGCGAGGTTTTTGTCCCGTTGCTGTTTATCGCCGCGGGGGGAAGAACCGAGGCATGGAAACACGTCGAATTAATGCCGACACTGTTGATGTATTCTTTCCAGCAGCGCACAATGAGACGCAACGCGCTGCATTCAGCCGAGATTCCGCTCTCCAGCGTCTTTATTCAATACGCTTCCGGTTTCTTAATTTGCGGGGAGGCTTAATGTTACATTTAGGAAACTGCAATGCGTCCTTTTCCTAATCTAGCTTTAAATTTCAAAGTGGTTTCTTAATTTCATAGAATTTCTTAGATTAGAAACAGATAATTTGTTTTCTTTGGCAATATTTATATTTCTGTAAATTTCTAGACCGTAATATTAGAATTTAAAAGTTTGGTATATTTTAACAAAAAAAGAAATATTTTTTCAACTTCAAATTTCATCATTTAAAAAAATTATAATTCTAGAAAAAGACTATTAGAGAATGATTGTGCAATTATCGCTGAAAAGTTAAAAGATTCAAAAATACCAAAATGGTAACTCAAAAATGGTGCTGGGTTGCAGGGAACCCCACGTGACTTTATTCTAATTTTAGTGGACATCGGATAAAACAACCGGTATATTTTTTACCAATTTAACTCGCAACTTAATTAAACTCTGCTCGCTTAATTAAAAGTCCCCCTCGTATTCGCGATCGCGAAAGGGCCCAGAAACCCGTGGTTCCGAAATCAAGGTATCGAATTTCGCGATAGCCGGGACTGCCGACGAAGAGTCACGTGACACGCGACCTTGGGGAAATAGAGCCACGGCAGCTGACGTGCAGGTGCAACGTGCTCGCAGGTGCCGCGGCACCTGCGCGCGCGAGCACGTGTTCCCCGGGGATGATTGGATGTGATGCACTAACCGGATGAAATCCTTTTTACGTAGTCCTGTACCACCGTAAAGGACCGACGAGGCGCCAAAGTAATTAAGGCTTAAGGGTTGAACGTGGCAGACAACCCTGGGTGAGAATCCTAGGATCATTTCAGGGGACTTGGATTAAATTTCCACAGCTCGCGAATGGTATCCCTGCTAACGCGATATTTGCATCGTCCCTTCCGTGAATCGAGTCGCCAATCCTCATCCCGCTTCCTCTCTCGTTCCTTAGGAAACTCGCATTTCCTTATCAGCCGCCGCGGATCTCCGCCCGTTTCCCCAGTCGGCTGGGGTCCTGGTCGCTGCATTCAGACAGGAATGCGATTGCGACAGGATTGCGCGCGATACTTATTTAATCACGTATCATTGCTTTCATTAATCATTAAGCCACGCCCAGTATTCCATCTCCTTATTATTCCCTCCTTCCTCTACAACCGTTATTTACTTGTGAGTTGCAAGGGAAACACATTAGGCGTTAAATAAATCCTTTCAATGAATACAAGAAGGTAAAAAATAGACAGGAGGTGTCCCTCAACAGATTAATGAAAATCTAGAACTAAAACGCTAAAACAGAAGCGCAAAAATATTCGAAACTATATACATTACTACCATCCAACACCATGGAAATTTCCTATTCTCTAAAACGATTAATCACACGTCGACGTGCCCGCTTTTAGAATTCACCTTACGATTAGAAACTGTATAGGTGGCACAATAGAATCCGACGAGGGTAAATGGCGCTGCTCGTTTATTTATTAAAATAAAATTCGCTCTCGCTGGCGCCCGCGCGATATTATTGTCAGAGGTATAAACCAGCGTTAACGAGCTCCCTCGAGAAGTAAAGTTCGCCACTCGTATTCAATTCGAAACTGCCGAACTCGTTCGGTAATTGCAGGCTCCTCGATCACGTGTTTATGTTCGCTAGTAGCGGCTTATTTCGTTTTCCCCTCGCGCACCCTTTCCTCCATCGTTTCTTTCTTCTTCCTGCCTCACCGTGGTTTAACTTTTACGACGCGTCACCGCTGAGAGAGAGAGAGAGAACTCCGTGCCCGTCCCGTCGATCGAGGCTCAAGTCTTTCGTGCAACGATCCGGTAAGCAACGACGGCATACAGACCAGAAGAGTTCTCAGGGAGGTCGACGACACGTAACAACGGGAGGAAATAATTAACTCGGCGCATTATCATAGACAGAGAACACCGCTGGTATTAACCTGCCCGAAAAATGCAACGATCCTCCTCCGCGCCGATAACGGAGGGCCCATTATCTTCGCGAAGGCGCTACGGTTATGTATTTCGTATCATAAGTGTACCCCTTAATTACCGCTACCTCTTCTGCTTTAAAGCGTAAACGCAGCGTAACTGTAAGAGATTGTAATATTTTTCCCGTTCGCTTTTGCAACTCTTTTGCATACACTGGGCTTTGTGCCGTTAATAAATAGTGTAAATCGTGATATTCCATGTAATATACGGATGTGGGTTTGCGAAGGAAGTGTGTGATGCAGTCGCGTGCGGTGTACCACACATTTCTGAGGCAGTAGGCCTTGCCTACTGATTTATGTTATTAACAGGGATTAAAGTTTCATCATTTTTTGCATTTCCGGCTTGGGAATCTTCCAAATAATCGTAATTTTTCCATGAAAAATTAACAGTACATTCTTGAGGATATGTACTTTCGAAGAATGTTCAAATATAAAAATCGATTTTTTAACCCGTCTAACCGGATTTAATATCGCCTCGGAAGTGTGCGAAACGACTATTAATTTTGTACAATAAAGAGACGTGATGGAAATAAGCATAGAAGTTTAATCTTCCCTCCCCTTTCTTTCCTCTAAAAAAAAAGTTATTTTTAGACATTTTTAATAATAATTCTTCCCTAAAATGGCCCCAACGCTATGACCACCAGTTTCATAAAAATCAACACAAGTCCCCTTCGATAATCCACCGCTATCTAGTTAAGTATTCTGACAAAGAACGCAGGTATGTACATATAGTTCGCCGTGCCATGGAGAAACCTGGTTTTTTGACACCTATCTCCGGTGATTCATCCAACGGTCACGAAATTCCAGGGAGACCTGCCCGCCAGGATGCTGTCGTGACTCATTCGCCCGAGATGTCCGCGTGCACACGCGCATGTAAAAAAAGTTTCCCCGGGAGTCGATATCTAGGTCGACGGTAAATCGAATTTCGAAGAATCCTGTCGACGGTCTGCGAGTTATTACCCGCGGATATTAGAAACGTTCGTGGGATTCTTCGATAATACCACGTTGGTCCTATGGCAAGGATGCTCGGTATTCCATCGAGTTGGCTGGGCACGCGTCAAGTCGCTTCCCGGAAATGTGTCTAGTATTACGATGACGCGAGAAATTATCGTTATCTGATTTCAGGTGGATTAAGAACCCGCGACTAATACCCATCCACTAGACTTACATTAGCAACACTAAAACAGAAGACTGAAATAAATCTTAAATATCACGAGCTTTTGGTATAACACTGCATAAAGTTTAACAATTATGTTTTACGCTGCTTTTCGTCGCGGAAAAAATGAGAGGAATCTCAGCCCCAGATATTCTGACGGTATACGTTCAAACGAGTGCCACGATTCAAACGCGTCCCGTGCACAAAGCAAACGCTATCATCCAATTAGCTAGAGCGCAGCTTTCAATGTACCTAGTTTCATTATATTTATTTAGCGAATGCATAAAACTTTTCTCTGCCCGGCAAGCAGGTATTAATAATGGAAATTTCAATATTTTCTTCTCCGACCGGGGAGAGAAGTGGAAATGGACTGCGGTACTCGAGACACGAAGCGAAACATGATTTACGATATGCGCGACATACCGGGGCGTTTAAGTTTCCCTCAGGCTCGAGTCACTGGACGCATTGTACCCTCGATCGGAAATATATGTATACGGGGCGTGCATTCGTGCCGTAAGTGGTTTTATCATACGGCGACGTGATAACTTGACCGCGTTAACATACACGTACATTATACACATCAGAACTACCATGAATGCTGATTCTGTACCAACCACGGGGATTGTATTGCTCCGTTCAACGCGGGACTGGCTCGCGTGTCACAAAAAACGAATGTTTCTGTGCGGAAGGCTTTACGAGACCTTCGCGCGACGACATTGCTATCGTCGCTCGTCGAAGCTATTGCGAGAAGTAAATACAGTTACTCAGAAAAGTGTCCGCTCGTCCTATACGTATTACTTATTTCACTTATTTAAGTAACGTTAAATTTACTCGTTACAATTTTGCATTGGTAGAAACATTGATTAATATATTTTAGTTGGTACCAGCTACCAACGAAATGCTTCAACAGTTAAAATATAAGCCCAAATTTCAGAGAAGATTAGTTGAATCTATACATAATATATTAAAGCGTGTAATTACGTTTGTGTGAATTATATATTGAATGCGGGCGAAAGTATTTTTGCACTATCATTGCTACATCCGCGGATAATACAGAAATACTTTTTGAATAAACTGTGAGTTTGTTTAGAAGACAAAAGTATATTAATGTGAATTGGAATTACGAGTTCTTACTTCGAAGTCGATTTTTTTTTATAAAATATGATACATATATTGTGGACGGATGTTTTTGTTAGTAAATGTACGTCCTCGGGATTCGCACGGGATTTGTTCCGTACACACGAAACAATATCGTCAATTTGGCGTCGCTTATAGCGTATGCCAAAAGTAAACAAATAATTCAAAGGCGCGTGTTTCAAATCATTGCACATGGGGGTTCACCCATTATCGACCGCGGCGATAAAAGAATTCAGAAGAAGCGACGCGGAATATGGAAATCCCTGGACGTATCACTGCACTGCGGGTGTATATAGGGAGAGAAAGGGTTGACGGGATTCAGAGCGGAAGAATCATCGCATACCGCGCAACGCCTTCTGCATTAACAAAGCTTCTTTCAAACAGACTAATGACATTAACACCTGTCACGCGTGCTAGGCCAGCATTAAGCGTACCAGCAATTACTACGTTGAAAATTGTCGCGTGTCCAGGGGCCACCAGGTTTCACGATGCAAATAAAGCGGGTTAAAAGACTTGAACTAATCGGGTAATCACGCCTGAGAAATTGCAAAAATAAAAATTCCTTTAACCTATCGCTCGATCCCGTCGTAGATCGATTATATATATCAATCGCAGGCATGGGTAAGTTCAACAACAAAGAAATTCCAAAAAGCTGTTTGGATAGCTCGGATGGTAGGCATTCGCAGGTACCTAAGCGCAAAAGGAAAGGTTGCACAGCGACCTCGCGGAACGCGTCGAAGAATTCAACCCATTTTTTCCCCTTCGGTCCCCTTTACTTGGAGCAGAAAAACATGCATGGCTCGTAAGGGCACGCGAGAGGAAGATTACGCTCGAGTACCGATCGATGGGGGACATCGAACGAACGGTTTAAAAGCCACCACGAACTTGACATCGGACTCACGCAAGCTCTCTGGCTTATCCCCCAGAACAATCGGTCAATGCTACTACGCCCTGGCTGACGGGCTTTGCTTAAAAACGTGATCAAAATATAAACTGCCCCTCGAGTCCTGCGCACAATGCTCGTACATTGCGTGTAAACGTATACTTGTAGCCTTAAAGCTTTGCATCGACGATCCCACTTCCAACACCGATATTTATCGAATCCTATACCGTATATTTCTCAGTGGAATACATACGAAACAATAGAAACAATGCCACTTCCAATACGCAAAGCTATCACTCAGATATTTAAAAGGCACCAAGTCTATCGGAATAATAATCAGAAGGGAACCCAACTTACCCCCAGTAGCCCTACTATTATTATTATCATGGTCGAAGTTGCACCACCCACCATACACCATCGGTGCACCATGGTCGTTATATACGTGCACGTTCCCCTCGGCCTTTTCTGTCGTCGCGTAAACGGCGACAATTCCCCGTGCGTTGTGTTGTATTTCGTTAGACAAGGAAATGCTCGCGGAGCGCGTTATGTGCAAAATGAGGCATCGGATACTAGGCACGGTTAAAAGGAACTCACCCTGCGTGAAGTGCTTAGCAACCATGATGTGCGTGGCTCGCGGCTCAGAACATTATGCTCCACCCCCGTCGTACGAGGCTGCAACAGGGTAACGATATATCCGGGCCAGGGGAAACTTCACTATTCACGCGCCCGGTTACGAGCGTCAACGATTCCTCTTGCACCTCGAAATCACATGTTCGCGAACTGTCCACCGTTTGTTCCCGTACCGGGGTGTGCATGCAATGAGCGTGCTGTGTGCGATTCGAGACGCGACTAAGTGAGACGAAGGACGACGCACATGCCCGACAGTTGCCACCCGACTGACGCTCCGCTAGGGCATCGCCGTTCAAACGGAACTAACCCTGACTCGTCGCGCCACCGTGCTGCCAAAGCTCTCTCTACATCGTGCTCTGTTTTATCGACCGCGCGCGGCAACTCTACTTAACCGACCGCTCCGAATCCACGATTAGTGCCGCCGTCGACCGTGACGCGGCAGCATCTGCTAAAACTTTAAGCGAATGGGATAATAAGTCGTCTTTTTTTGTATTGCGATTCAATAGCAGTAGGTATTGTATTATGTAATCGGACGTAGGCCAAGTGCTTATGTACATTAGTGTATTGTTGAACATTTCAGCCGAGTTCATGGGCTCGATACTGTTAGCAAATTTGTCTTTTAATAAATTAAAATTCAAGCTAAATGATTTTTAAGGGAAATTATGGAAATAGATTCAGTACTGAACGATAATGCGACTGGCTCCTGTTCCTCTGTGCTAGTTATACTTATCGTCTAGGTTGGGTTCATTAAATATGCTGTTTTTGTTATTGCAGTCACTGCTTTGTGTAATATTAGCTGGAACTTGGTTTCCGTATGACTCAAAGTTCATTGGGAATAGTAGAGTTTATGATTTTAAATTAGAATTAAGAGTAACTGCTTCGCTTATCGTCGAGTTAATTAGAATCGTTGACTAAATGCATGGGTTTGAGAAATTATGAGTAACGGTTTCAGAATGTTGCCTGCGTTATCTCAGAGATAAATATTTTTTTTACGCATATCCTGTGGGAGGTACAGAAGAAACAGTTAGATGTCTGCCGTTCGGTCTCGATTTATCCCGAGGTATTTTTCAATTGCGAACGCGAGCGCGCGTTCGAACGAGAATGATGCGAGTGCGCACGTACGAGTGACGATCGCGCGGCCGTATTTGGCTGCACGGGAAACGATTGCCTAAACAGCACAACATATTCGACACGTTTTTCTGTAGCAGCAGTCCCGTAGTATAAGCACACAGTTACGTCAGAGTCCAATCGGCTATGAATCATTATGCACCGAGGATATCGTATAACTCGGCTTTTCAAGGATCGTACTAATCACGATCGGCCGCCCAGCTTCGTATCACCTGCATGTTTTACAATTATCGCGGTAGAATGTAATTAACGTCCTGTCCTCAAACGCCACGATTGCAAAATCACCGAGTGTTTCCCATTAAAAACATAAATCAAGCATATATAACATATTTTCTTCCCCGCGATCCTTTGTTCTCGAAAATAATTTTATTCCACATTTTCGATTTACATTTTCTAAAGAAATAACCCACCTTCGGTCCCACGCGATACAAGAACTTACGAATCCATCGCAACACGTCCAAGTTCTTTGATTACCGCCGAGCTAGCCGCGTTTATTTACGCACGCCTAGCGAAAAGTATCAATGGTCACCCACGTAAGTTCGCTACGAGAAGCAACAGGCTCTTTATTTAGCGCAGACGGCAATAGAAGCGCCAGGCGAGAAGGGGTCTCCACTTTGTTTATGCCGTTGGTCACGGATCTCGCCGGTTCAGCGGCAGACAAATTACGCACAAGCCGGCGAGAGAGTCGTCGGACCCGTTTCTGGCAGGTAGCTGAATCGCCCGCAGGTCAACACACGAGACGAGCACGAGGGTGCGCGGCACGCTTCCTCCTTTAACATGGCCGTGCCAAAAACTTACGAACGGTCCGTTGACCTGCACGCGATACGTCAGCTCCCGCCACGACGCGAGTTCAGCGCCGTCTAGGTCGTACATAATTCTCTATTTCGCGACACGTTGGGCAGGTGGCCACGATCCTATTCGCCCCCCTTGTCCTGGATCCGTGCCCACCCGCGATCGTGCGTAATATCCAGCTGGATAACAAAACGACACGAATTCCCCGGCACGACCGCCGTTACGCGCCAGAGAAACCGCAAAGCGTTCGATTTAGTTGTGTCGGTTTGCTGCGTGGGTGGATCCCCTTCTCTCTCCGTTCACTCTCCACCGCTCCAACCAATCCCATGGTGACGTCACACACCGTAGAAGGGGAATTACAAAACCCGTCCGGGCCGTCCCTTTCTTTTCGCCGGGATTTCCGTGGCCGACCTCGCTTTGTTCCACAGCTCCACGATCCTGCCTACCTATCCTTCCTCGGCTCCCTTTTCACCGCACGTCTGCGTCGCTTCTTTTTTCCTTTCCGTTGCGTTTTCAGGCCCCCACCCAGGGCCGACACTAAGAAACGAGCAAACGTGCGGGTCGCTTGAAATTATTAGGGATCCCTGCGTGTGCGCGCATGCGCGGGGCACGCAATTTTTTGCCTCGGACAGCGGCTGGCCAGCAGTCGTCCGTCTGTCGAGAGCGTGTTAAGGACGATGTTGGCCGTTGTGCGGGTGGCGAGACGACGACGACGTTTCGTGGCACGGCGATCACTGTCGCCGATGTGCTGTCTGCGCAGCGTCTTGAGCAACACGGTTCTCGCGTAACGCGTGCTAAAAAAGAAACTAGCCACGGGACGAGATAAGCGAGGGGAGATAAGGCACACGAACGGTGTGGCGTACCATCCCTAAACAGTCCATGCGCTCCTCGTAGCCATGGCTTCTGTGAAGGTAGCTGTGAGGGTTCGTCCCTTTAATAAAAGGTGCGTGCTATGGGACCAGTGATAGGCCCAAGCGATGTCACGTCTTTATCGACGTTCCGCGGTTTCGGTGCTGTTCGATCGAGCACGGAGCTCGTCCCACGACGAGTGTTAACGGCAACAGCCATTGGCCGTCATGCTCCGCCTCGAATATTCGAATGACAGCGTGTCTAGATAATTCCCGACGAAAATTCCATTCGGTTACTCGATTAATGCGTACGACGTTACTTCAATTCCATGGGACGATTAATAAGGCGTAAGATCGTCCTTTGTGCGACGAGTTGATTCGTTGCGACGGAATTCAGCCACCTGCTGTCATTCGTTCTCGTGTATAACGTTGCAGTGCCTCGTTTCTGTACCGGGACTGTAACTTGCTCGGTATACTTTGTCTCGCGATAATCGAGCAACCGTTGACGAATGATTTCAAGTGCACGAGATGGTGCGTGAAACTTGTCGATCTTTATTACAGGGAGCTGGCGATGAACGCGAAGATGATCGTGCAAATGGATGGCAAGAAGACACGTATATTCAACACCAAGGTAATGTGACACACGTTCTAAGAGTCATCCGCTTCGAGCGCCGCACAAAACCATCGCTTTTATTTAGGTTAAACGCCGCTTTTGTAAACGCGCTGTATACCTTGCGCACCGTCCGTCGCCAGCGGTCAATCCTGCCAATCCTCGAGCCTCGTCCTTAATGATCACGAGCGAACTTTCTAAAAAGATTTCTACACGGCGGAACGATATTTTTCTCTTTTTTTTTTCTTTTGTTTTCTCGACCCGAACTACCGTTGACCGACGCCCGATACGCTTCGCGCTCGGAACGATGGCATAATTTCTGCATAAACCAGTCCCGGCTATTGACCCATTAAAACGTCAATGCTATCGTCGCGGGATCCTCTTTCCTACGCAGCTGAGATTATTTGTTGTCACGAGTTACGCCATTGATATCCACGCTTGCCAAGCGAAAATCTCTTGACCGAGATCTCACGAGGCGAGATAGCGAGGAGCGGCACGTCATCTGATCGGAGAAAGTGCGAAAATCGCTCTTGGACCAATCACGGCCGTGTGCTGCTGTCACTTGCACGCTGCTGGCCAATCGTAACGCGATTAATGCGTCTTTTTTAGCGGACCAAACTTGAAATCTACTGTACGCGGAACATCTAACGATTTTGCGATGAATTAAATATATAAAATTAACCACTGTTTCGTACGATCTTCTTCTTTGTCTCGACGTTCTTTGTACTTTTACGATTAACCAAGCGAAAAATTTTATTCTTACATTGTCCGTGACTACCCTTTATGTTTGACCGCGGTAATTACTATGAGACTTTTATGACCAATTTCTTCACCTTCGGTAATCTTCCAGTTAGAATTATGTTCCACGTAACTACATCGTAACATCCAACTGGTCGACGAGTGTTATATGATAGCATCCAATTGGTCGTTCACTGACCGAGAATTTAGTCAGAGGTGAAGAAATCAGGCATTGGTGTTTCCGCTTGCCCGTAACCAGGTTTAACTTAAACAGGTTTATGCAAAACCAGCGCGAGTTTTATCGATCTATAGAAAGATGCTTCTTAAGAAACAAAATCCTCGATGATACCGGAGTCGCTGTGTAAACAATTCGCGAGTAAAGACCGTTTACCATGGGGAAATCCTTGGCTTTGTTACTAAAACTGACTCAGGAAATCCTTTACTTTATATGTTCCATTGAGAAGTTGGAAGTCTGCTGCGGCATTGAGTATGCTGAAGGCAACTCTCGAACGATAATGATCCTCACCTTAGCTCTCACGCTTATTGCTGGTTGCATGATAGATAAACATTAGGAGTTTTACTTTTTAATTGCCCTCTCGGTCTGTTGCGTAATACGTCGTGTGGGATCTCGATAGTGCGCGATTAGTTACATATGTGGGATGCAGCCTGACGAATGCACGTGACATAACGGCCGACTGTTTGTCAGCCACTTGTGTATCACGAGCTTCTTTCACCATCAACCGTCGCACCGGCTACTGACCTGTATCAATCTAACCGTGACACTTTTATCTCCCAAACTGAATGATAATTCGTAAGATTAATGTTACCTTGGGACTACCAGGCCAGGGAGAAAGAATTAGTTTGTAAGCGGATGACTCAACTGCTGCTTGCTTACTAACACAGTTGCGCGCGTTTCAATTTTAAAATCGATGCTTTCTTTCTCTGAAAGATTGAATGTAATAATTTGTAAATAATTTGCATAGTAATTTTTCGTGCGTGGACACTAAAATTTAGTCGAGTACAACAATGGTAAATTACTAAATTTAAACTGTTCCAGTCTTTAATGTCGGATCGGAGAAGATTCTATTCCTTAAACGGGCTATTTTTTTCAGATACCGGGTAGCTGCAGGGAAATCGACAGGGAGAGATACAAAGACTTCACGTTTGATCACTCCTACTGGTCCTTCGACACGAACGACGACCACTATGCGTCCCAAGAAGAGGTGCACATTCATTTGAACCCCATTTTTTACAAATATGCCTATATATTACCACGATAAATCTACCGATCGGCTAGCGAGAACGCATTCGGCGACGCGTTGACTATGAGCCACGATCAGAATTAAAATAGAAGACCCGCGTGCGTATGTACCGGTATAGCAACCATTGTCGTAAGAACAGGTTCTAATCGTAAACACGCGGCCACTCTTAATATTCGCAGAATTAACTATACCCCGTGAATCATCGCTACTTTAATTAAAAACGATATTTCAAATATTCGAGGAATTAAACAGGTCAGTCTTAATTCACATTTGTCGCCGGGTTAGTAAATAATTGCAAATTGCGTAAGACGCAAAGTATCCTATTTTTATCCATCGTATAATTAACGGCTGTACACGTAATCGTTTAGTAATTATCGAGTGTTCTGATTCGTTCGGCAGCTAATTAGAATCCCTTCGAGCGTGCCGATCATTAAAATTGCCACGCCAATGTGGTACTCGTGGTACATATAAGGTGTGTCTTGCTGTGCTCTAGCGAGGGCGATGACAGACACTTTTCCCCTGTCGCTATGAATGAATATCGAAGATGAGCAGCATTAATTGGTTTCCTTCTCCGTTTTAGGTGTTCTACGATCTCGGTACGGACGTAATAGAAAGTGCCTTCGAAGGCTACAATGCCTGTGTCTTTGCCTACGGTCAGACAGGGTCTGGGAAGACCTTTACGATGATGGGCACGCCGGTAATATTCTAATCGCTTCGCACTCTGCGAGAATTGCTTCATCCTCATCTCTTTGGGAACCGTTCTATGCGCCTTAAAATAGTTTCAAGATCGCCTGCATCCAATCAGTTTTCAGTAATTCATTATTCTAGCAGCTCTGAAATCTGTAACAGTCCTCAGCACAAATATCAGCTACTCGAAGGATCCTTAATAACGCATTAAATATTTTTCAAGCTTGAAATTCTATGGAAGCCTTGAGAAATAATTAGAATGTACACAGCACTGTTTCCCTTTCACGGTATTCTCCTAAGTCTACTATTGGATTTACAGAAAAACGTTCAGTTTGATTCGTATAAAACCGTTTTCTATGAACTTCTATCGAAGTAGAATCGTAAGTGAGTTTAATTAACACTTAATTATCATACTATCGCGCTTGGGCGCCCATCTATTGATTGATCGCGTACGCCTTTCGCGCCGAGCGAGTAAGAAACATTTATCATTTAATTGTGAAACATTTTGCCTGCACTTTCACTGCTTGGTGGATTTCTACGATTTTTCCTTGCCCCGCCTGACACATAAACTCGCTGCCCCCCCGTTTGTTCCTTCAAAAACATTGTAATTCTGTTTCTCATATCCGTAGGAGGCTCAAGGACTGATACCGCGGATCTGCAAGACGCTTTTCGCCAGAATGGCCGCGGGTAAAGAGAGCGGAGCGTCGTATAGAACCGAGGTATCGTTCCTGGAGATACACAATGAGAGAGTGAGAGACCTGCTCCGACTGGACCAGTCACAGTCTCATTCTCTCAGAGTGCGGGAGCATCCTAAAAGGGGGCCTTACGTCCAAGACCTGTCCAGCCACCTCGTCTACGATTATTCAGACATCCAGGTAAACGAGCTCGACCACGCTTCCTCCTACTCGCGTTTTCTCGCTGACGCCACACGCTCATACCGTCCGCCCTGTTGCAGGAATGCATGGTGAGGGGTAACACGCACAGAACCACAGCCAGCACGAATATGAACGACGTGAGCAGCAGGAGTCACGCGATTTTTACGATAACGTTCGTGCAGGCTGGACTATCCGAGGGGAACATGCCGTCGGAGACCGTTTCCAAGGTGCATCTTGTCGACTTGGCCGGAAGGTAGTCGAAGACAAGTGGTCTGAAGATGATTCTTGGTACAAGCCGTTGACCCAGTGAAAAACAATCGAACGATTAGCGTAGAATTCGGGTCGACGGTAGCGTTCACGTGTAAAACTCTCTGTAATTTCTTCAGCGAGCGAGCGAACGCAACGGGCGCGACAGGCCAGCGACTGAAAGAGGGTGCCCACATCAACAAGTCACTGGTGACTTTAGGCTCTGTGATATCTGCGCTGGCGGAGGTCAGCTCCACGGGCGACACGTCCTCTTCCTCTAAGCGGAATGTCTTCATACCGTATCGAGACAGTGTGCTCACGTGGCTGCTGAAGGATTCACTCGGTGGCAACGCGAAGACGATCATGATCGCTGCTATCAGTCCAGCGGACTGCAACTACGGGGAGACACTGAGCACTCTTAGATACGCCAATCGGGCGAAGAATATTATCAACAAGCCGACCATCAACGAAGATCCGAACGTGAAGCTGATCAGGGAGCTCAGAGAGGAGATTCTGAAGTTGAAGTCTCTTATTGGAAAGGACATGGCAAGTAATCAAAGATCGGGGTTATATAGGTACTTTAAGACGTGGGCAGTGTACTAGGATGAAACTTTACCGCGCTTTATCCCGCAGAGCGTCGAAAGGCCGCCGCAAGTATTGTTGGCTCAGATTCACGAGAAGCAAGAGCAGGAGAAAGTGCTGACAGAAGAGTGGACAGAGAAGTGGCGGGAAACGCAACAGATACTTCAGGAGCAGAAAGCGTTGGGTCTCCGAAAAAGCGGCGTTGGCGTGGTATTGGACTCTGAAATGCCGCACTTGGTAGGGATAGACGATGATCTCCTCAGCACAGGTGTGACGCTGTATCACCTGAAAGAGGGCAGAACGTTAGTTGGAACGGAGGATGCACCTACCACGCAGGTGAGACTTGGTTCTTAAGGGGAGGTTCCGGTGTAAAACTCGATTTTTTTTCATTTTTTTGAATGTTCAACCTTTTCGGAATACGTGTTTAAAAGGATTTTTTGAAATTCGTAAAATTCCCTAAGTTATAGGCACGTAAAACGTTAAACGCGTTTTTCTCGAAACAGTGTTCTTGAAACCGTTTGGTGGGACCTGTATTTCTAAAAGTTATTATCCGAATCGACTGAAACTTGTTTTATTTTGAAGAATATATTTCTGGCTAGGGGGAAACCAGAAAAAAATTACAAAAAATTGAAAATTTATCATTTTCAAAGGCGTTGAAAGGACGATAAATATAGGGAAAAAGTGATTTCAAACTTCAAGTGTCGTTATTTTCTAAAAAAATGTCATTTATGTAATTTATTCTCTTCAATTGATGCTCGTTCAATTGAATGTTTGTCGTTGGAAATGCAGAATATTTAAATATAACACATTTCAAATATAACATACGATTCCACGAACAGGATATCGTATTGACTGGCGCGGACGTGGAGCCAGAGCACTGCGTGGTGGAGTTAGATAGCGGCGTAGCAACCCTTCATCCCCTTTCTCCGCACTGCTGGATCAACACCGCCCAGCTTGATAAGCCGACGCGGCTGTCCCAAGGCTGTATCATCCTTCTGGGCCGGAACAACATGTTCCGGTACAACGATCCGGCGGAAGCGGCCAAGCTAAGAAAGGAAGGTGGAACGGGTAACGGTAACTTACAGTCCACGGTGGTGAATCTCTCAAGATTGTCCCTCCTGAGCTGGAGCGTCTCGGACCTGCATGCCTCGTCCTCTAGCGACAACCTTTTGAACTCGAGCGAGGACCTACGCGCGCTCGAGGAGCTGGAACAGCAGAAGGCTGCCCTTATCAAGGAAAAGGAGGACTTCAAGGTTCGTTAGCGGCGATCAGCTTGACGCTTGTCTGCTCGCTGTGCAATCTAAGTACAGGGTGGCCCAGAAGTAGTAGAACCACAATAATTACTCACAGTTACTAACATTAGTCATTACTCCTAATTAACACTTCTGAACCATCCTAGGGTCTAATCACTTATACAAAGCCACCCAAGCTCTCGGCTTTCTGTTTCGGTCGATCACTCTGCGATACGCGTTTCGGTGTTAAAATTACCATTGGAGGTTCGCAGGATTGAGCATCATTGTACGGTTGTTTGATACAGAGGGAGCAGGAGGAGCGAGAAGAGAGATGGGCCGCGAGAAGAGAGGCTCTGGAAGGTGCCCAACGCGAACTGGAACGCGAATGGGGCGCCCAGTGGAAAGAGTGGGCGGACGCGATAGCCGCTCTAGAGTCTAGGCAGCGCGAGCTTCGCAACCGGCGACACATACTGGAGCAAGAGCGGCGGGACGAGATGACCCAAGTAAGTGACTCGGATGCGCCGTCCCCGGACTTGAACGTAATCTCGATCAAGTATCAATTCTACCTGGTCCTTATCGCTCTCGGTGTTCTTATTTGCTTGTCTGGCAACATCATCATCTACTCGCACGTTTGCCCTTTGAACATGTGACCCCGTTCTAGTAATAACCATCAGGAACCTTGGCTCTATCCACGTTCCTATGTGCTGTCCGATAAGAGTTCAATGCTCTGCAAGTGCTCGTCGAGAACTGTACTTAACTGAAACCGCTCGAGGTTCAAACGAGATATCATCGCCGATGACGGCGATGGTAGTACGTCTCGTTATAAATATAGACTTAGAGAATTACTAAAGACTAAGGGTGCTCTAATGGAAACAATGGCGTCTATCAGAATTCACTTCTGAATGTAACATATGTAATATGTGTAAATGTTAACAGGACAATATTTGCCCGTTTCAAATGTGTATATATATATATACATATATATATATTTTATTTGTATCCTACGTTTCTATGCAGGTACTATTATCTTAGAGAGACAATGGTCGCTATCTGAATTTTAACGCCTATCTTTTAGCGGTTAGATAAAAAGACTAAATAAGCTGCCGAAACGAACTGTGCCAGTGTTGACGAGATATTGCCGGACAAATGGCATTCCATGGAATGTTGTTATCTATTTAAGTACCTTGTAGACGATGTTAAAGTGAATATGGAGATAAAGTTATGTACATATCCGGGCTTGTTTTGTAGAACGTCTATATGGGTTTGTTATGCGAGAAAGGAAAAGAGAAAGAAAGAAAGAACTGTTGTTATACGATACTTGTTGATTAATAAATTTTTCTTACGAAAATTGGCCTTCGATCTTCCACGAAACGTTGCACGCACACTACTCTCTTGTTCTATTATTCACAATCGCTCGTTAATTACATTCGAATATTGTTCGAATTAACGCTCCCGATTAACAAACCCAATGTATCTTCTTAACAATATTGGGGCACGTCCGCATGTGCACCATTGTGGGATCGAACAGAGTAAACTAACTGATTTTTAAGGTAACGTATCATCATAACTTCTTCCCCGGTTTTATGTTGGTTTTTTTTTAAAAAACATTTTCGTTTATACTTTATCAATCGACCTTTCGCTAGATTAAGCTCCCAGTGGATATTGTACGAGTCGATCTCGAGTAATGTCAAACAGACCCTGAGACCAATGATCCATAAAAGTAGCACGCCTCTTATTCTTACTTTAATCCCTTTAGATCTTATGTTTTAATTCATAAATGTATCTGTTCATGGTGGTTTTGCGAGGATCATACCTCGATATAGCGGGAGTCGGGCACTCATTTTCAGTTGCTCACTCGACAAGTATGAGGCGCTTTCTTTAATTATATTTTTTCAGTTACCGTGTCTTCTTCTTTTTTTTTTGTTAATGCATCGATATGTGTATGTGTGGTACCAGGTAGAAAGTTTATGTAGGGAAGTTGCCTCTCTGCGCACTACACTGCAGTCCAAGCATCGTCAGTTCCAAGAGTTCATGAGCAATCACGAGCGCGCTCAAAGATTCCATCAATGGTGGGAGAAGGTAAGATTTAGAGAAAGGAAATTCGATATTAGCGGCACGTCTGTAGTACATAGGGAAGCACGAACAACAAAAGTAATCGCACGGCACACGAATCTGCATCGTGTCCTCCTGTTCTATTGTTTGCTTCTTTTTTTTTTATATTTATATCTATTTCTCCCTGTGTCTCGATCGTGTGGAATTACAGTGCGCTAGAAGACGTACGGCAGTCTTTCAGTTCAGAGACAAAATGTACAATTTCAGACGGACGACGGTGCTGGCAGTGACGGCAGCTTGCCAGAATCCTGGTCAAGCTTGAACGATGATAAATGCGTGGACGCGATGCGAGAGCTTGTTAACCATCACGTAAGTAAATCCAACACCAAAGTACACTGGCCATACTAATTTAGATTTCAATAAATTCGGACCGTCGCGAGTCCTGGAATCTTCAGCACTAATATCTCATTAGAAATCTAAGAGCACATAGATATTGGAAGAACGACGAATTAAGGATGAAAGTCTGTTGTTCAGAAAAAAGAGCTGGCTGTCCTGGAGACCGAGTTGCAGAGCAAAGTGAAGTCGCTGAACGAACACCAAAGCAAAGTGGACAAAATGGAAGAGGAGCTGATGGAGATAGCTAAAAAACAGAAGCATATGTTCAACTTGGAAGTAAGTGTGTTATATAAAATTAATTGTCGGCGCGATGCTCTCGCTTTCACCTAACACGAAATGCTTCTGCCAGTTGGAAGGGGAGGGAAGCATGGAGAAGAAGCTGCTTCTGGCGAAGCGGACTCAGCAGCAGCTACAGGAGATCTTACGGCGGAAGCAGAGCCTTTCCTTGAATCTGAAGCGCGCTTTGCCTGCATCCCCTGGTGATCATTCCTCGAGTGGCGACGAGATCATCGCCAACGGAGACGCTCAAGCGTTCTACGACGCGTGCAACAGAAAGCTCCAAATAGCATCCGCCTTGAGTCTACTGCCAGACAATCTTCCAAGCTCCATCGAGACTGCTGACACTTTCCACACGGCTGCGGCTGATTCCCCGGAACCTCGCAATCCCTTCGAAGATCCAGGCACAAGAGAGCCTCGAGCCTCGCTAAACGACGAGCAGAGGGAGCAAGACAGACAGCACCAATCTCCTCGAGAAAAGGAGGAGAAATATCCCGAAATGGAAGGGAGAAGCGTGTTGAATGCAGCCAGGAAGTCCTCCGTGGAAAGTATCACAGAACCTGAGAAGTGTAACGGCAGTGCTAACGGCGAGCAAACTGAATCAAAGTCTGCAACGAATTCCACAACTGAGGATGACATTCCTCAAGATTCGCTGGAGTCGCCGGTCCAACAGAATCCGGCGATGAAACGACTGAACCAAAGAATCGCTCGTCAAAGGATGATGGTGATGAGGTGCCTGGAGGCGAGCAGCCCATCGAAAGAAGATCTAAACAGGCAGATAGCGATGCTGCAAGACCTTCAGAAGCAACAAATAGAGCTAGAGGTGTCGCTTATGGAGGACGAACGGAAAAGTCAGGAAAAGTCGACTGTAGAGTGCAATAACGATAGACTGCCAGCTGGTGACGCTAGTGACCGTCTACAAGCTGTAGAATCGAGAACCTGCCGCGATCCAGAGCCTGCTAACAACTCTGCCACGTTGCTGACCGTGGCCACGATGCGGTCCCCGGTCCTGAGGAATAACAGGCCTAACGCCAACGACGAGGACGGTCTGTCAGAGTCTGTTGCGCCTAGGATACCTTCTGGGAGAGGATACTCGACAGTGTACCTGACGGTAATCGTTGTTAGGAAAGCATCTGAAAGTTCAGAGAAGTCCTCCGTTAACTGTTTTCATATACCGTCCCCTTATTTAGAGTCAAAATCGAGGCGACCGACTGAGTAGCCCGTACTCCCTGACAATCACCAGGTCCTTGCCGTCTTTGATAGCGAACGACGCTGACAGCGACAATGTGGTTAACATGATCGTTAGTATAACTTCCTACGTAATACGCGGAGCTGGCACGTCCAGCCACTACGAGTACGAGGTGCGGGTGTTGGCGCAGGACGACAACTGGACGCTTCTGCGTAGATACAGAAGGTTTCGGGAGCTGTATATCTCGATGAGACAGAAATATGGGAGCAAGGTAAACGATTGATAGAATTCTAAGTACGATAGCACTAGCATTCCCCGCGGTGTAGTGTAATCGGAGGATCGAATCTAAGGGTAGGGAACCTTTCGCCTTGGAAGTAGATTACAAAGAAGATCTTTTCCATTCCGCAGGTAGCAGCGATACGCTTTCCATCTAGGCAAGTTTTCCCGAGGTACGAGGTGGTGGCCCAGCAACGTAGGAAAAAATTAGAAGAGTATCTGCGACGATTGATTCAAGTCTGCTCGGAATTGCCAAGCTGCGAGCCCCTCTACAAGTTCAACGGCAACCTCGGCAACATAGACAAGCAATCGTTGCTGGAGTTCAGCTCGTTCTTCAGGCGCGGAACGTTCGAGAGCAGCAAGTACGGGACGAGCTAAGGGGGACACACCGGGCGATTCCCACTATTCCACGCGACTTAATTGAACCCGAGCCTGTAGGTGTTTAAAATTCGTTGCTATTTTTTATAAACGACGGACTGGGGAGATCCTAAAAGAAAAAAAAGTGGGATGAAAATATTAGCACAGTATATAGTTACCACTATTGCGACGATTAATCGTATGTTTACCAAAAGAAACGCGTTTCTAAAAAGTTTATTTGTTTATAAGACTGATGTGTGACGCGTATTTAAATATCTGCTCGTAGCTGGTTAGTGAAAACGTATCGCGAAATTGATATTTTAAGGGGACAGAACGGGATCTGATAACGAATGAGTCTTGAGAATATTTTCCACACAGATACCAGTGAGAATTGTGCATCACAGTTTTAACATCAACAGAATTCTGCGAAACGACCATATATGTGTATAATTGTTAGGGGGTTGCGGATATTTTCCTACTGTTTCTCGCCCGTTAGGATTAACGATCTCGAAATGTACCTCTCCTTGCTTCGGTTTCTGAAGGGATCGTTGACTTTATTCTTATCCGAATTTCGCGTTTGTCGTTGATAAGTGTAGCTAGACTCAGTATTGTTGCAACAAAAAAACGCACGAGATACGGGATACTTTGCTGTGCGCACAACCACGATGACCATAATAACAATATTAATAATAATATCGGGAGCGATTATGCCCGCGATGATAATTAGATTTCACAAATGATCGCGTTTATTTTCGTCGTCGGAGAGCGTCTTCGTAATAATATCGTCGTGATTGATAATCGACAGTACATTTAAAGAAACAAGGAACTTCCGCGTAGCGTCTAGTTACAGACTTATTGAAATTATCATAATTCTACGAAGTGCAAATGATATCATATCGCTGTTGAAGTTCTTCCGGTTCCGGGAATTTATAATATATAAATATATTGTATATGTATACACTGCGTTTCGCGGCGAAGTTTGTAAAGTATAAGAGACAGAGAGAAAGAGAAAGGACGGCGATGTTAATGTTAACAGAATCGTTATGCTTAGCAATGAATGAAAGAGTTCTTTGTTAATCGACGCTAACTTCGACATTATTCTCGGCAAAGTGTTTACCCGGCATTGTAAAATTGCTTCCGAAGAGCTGAAGACGTGATCCACTATTATACGCTTCTAAAGTCCGCGGAATCTATACGAGTAAGAATAAAGATCGTGTGTCTCCTATTTACCACGGCCAACATCATTTTGCCTTGAATTCTAAACGATCAGAACTATCGGAACTATCGCCTGTGTACCCGACTCTGATTGTTGTTGTTTAATGTTGTAAGAGCAAACGAAGCTTCTGCGCATCGTGGTTTCAAGCGAGCATCCAACTTTGTGATTTATGGCGAACGATATTCATGGCTGTGTATAAACGGACTTCAAACCACTGGGAATAAATCCCGATGGATGGATAGTGGTACTAGTAGCTCGTAGCTTAGGGGTCTGTGCATTTAGCGAATTGTTTAGACGAACGTTATACCTCATGTTTCATACGGTTCCCGAAAGGGCGATCAGCAACCGCTTCTTTTTATACTTGATCTACGCGATGCATGTTCCCTAAATGTAACGAAAATACAATAAATTGTCATAGCTCGATTGACTCGACTATCCTCTATCGAATATTTCGGGCAACCCTTCTCCGATATAAATAATTAAAAGCGAGAATAAGTTAAACCATGTTAGAAACTAAAACAGAAACTGTGAAGGAATATCTGAAGTCGCTCGGTACTTATAAGAGATAAATACAATTATTATTTATTATGTCTTCTCATACTCATCTTACAAATGTAAATTTTCGTCTTGAGCATTCTTTTGTCTCTGATATTGGAACCTTTGTCCAACGTAATTGTTCAACGAATACTTGACCATTAAAAAATACTGAATAATCCAGCGCACACGACGCAGCGTATGAGTACGGCACCTGGCTTGCGTGCCACGGGCACGGTTACACTTACGAGATACAAGTTTTGGAAACCGACAGATCACGAACGAAGAATTTCAACGGTAATATAAAAACTAGACGATCATAAGTGAAATAGGCACTATCCTTTCGTAATAAATTATAATGGAGAATGTTATGCTTGTCATACCTACGGTTAAATGAACACTTGCTCGCTCGCTAAGCTATCAGCGAACGGCGCGACGATCACCCTGGTGGCGAAGTAGAACGTCAAGCCGAACGTGATGGAGATCGGCAGAGCGGGTAACGCTTTCTTGAATATGGCCAGCAGCAGCAACGTTAAGCAAAGCCCCTGGGAACACGGAATACAAATAATCAAGCTCTTGGATCTCGCTGTTTCGATAGAAACCTACGAACAATATACACGTACGATGAGGATGGCAACGAAACAAGCCAGAGTAGTGTTCCAGTCGCCATAGCTGGAGGCTTTCCCCACTAAAACGCTGTAGAATATAAAATCTCCGAGGCCCAACTTAACTCCTCGCTCTTCCTCAGTGACTGAGAGTTGCAGGTCCTGCGGATCTCGCGCAGCTCGATTCTCTTGTTGCCTCGAGCTTTCCGTCAACGAGGAAGTGTTTTCGCGCACCTCCTGCGCTCGCCTCGCACCTCTATCGCCTGAAAATAAAGCCTCGCGTTAGCTACGGCAGACAATAACGCGATCACGTACGTTCGTCTACTACCGTGCGTCTCCACCCACTCGGGGGTAAATCCACCCTCCTCCGCGTCTCCTCCAGCTGGAGTATTATTTTGATTCTCTACTCGACCACGCATGGGATAAGCAGTGGTATCCCCAGCAGCAGAATCGCTGCTGGTCATCGTCGCTGCTTGCACGTAGCCAGCGTAAGTCATCGTGGCTGTGTACAAGACAGTCGAAGAGTATATCAGGGCTGGGAAAATGGACTCGTTTCGCTCTTGGGCTGTCTCTACGAGTATCCTCAAAGGTCCCTTCGGCGTTAATACAGCTATCAAATCTGAATAAGCCAATCGTGAGCATACATCGCTTTCGACGAATACATATCTTACACCATATTTATCTTACCCCAGATACTGATGACACCCAGCACAACCCACGCTGTCCATTCCGGCAAGTATTTGATAAAGACGAGCGCCATTAGAGCAGAGATGAAAATAAGATACGCTTGCTGCAACTGCAACGGCCCTTGCCAGTGTATACATATCATTCCGACTACTCCAAAGTTCCATAGCACGATGCCCAACGTGAACAAGTCCATCGGAATGTTGTAAGCCTTCAATATTTGCCTGCATAGAATCTTAGTGTTAGACGATATTGAAGATAGACTTAGTCCCAGGAGAAACTCTATACTCACTCGCAATACAGCATAGAAAATATAGATAAGAGCAGCAAGGAACTTATTATCAACCACCCATGGATCACTTTGTAAAATTTGTATTTATACAGGATGATAAGTATCACAGTCATAACAACAATGACGCTCATGAGTATCAAAGAATTAGCAACAGCTTGCCAAGCTTTGGTACTCGTGTCAGAACTATCTTCGTGAAAGGGAGTGTATAATCTGAAAGAGACGTATATCGACGGTTCATCTTCGAAAGATTCTGCACGAATAAAATCGTCAAAGAACGAGAACTTACAAGTACATTCCTTTGGTGGTATAGAAATTTATAGAACTAATCGTTGCGACTACGACTAACATACAAAGGGACACAGGCACGAATAACTTAATAACATGCGCCGCTCCATACTTCAATTCTTCTTCCTCCTCGTCTCTGTGCGGGCCGTTATTACCTGCAGCAGGTCTCCTAGCCGAACCTGCGTTGTTCAATACACCTGGTGTTTGAACGCGCACCTCGGGGACACCGTTCTCCACCTGCGATTCATTTAAATCGTCAGAATTGAGATAAATAAAATTTCGTTCTACGCAGAAGATTTTCGTAGAGTTTTACCTCCTCGTTGCTGATACGAGACCGCCTTTTCCGACCAGTGACCAAGCCCAGGTCGTCCGTGCGTGACTCCGCGACGTGACCGTCCATTAGGCTTGTGTATTCGTCCGCCGAATCGTAAGTATCACTCTCAGACATTCATCAACGCCTATGCTTGCGGACGAGTCGATAGAAAAACCCGTTGACAGCTCCCCGGACGCTGTTTTTTGTACTTGCACAGTTTGCTCGCGTTACCCGCAAAGGCTAGCGATCACAACAAAATAATAGAAAAATATCCTCTGTTGGTTCTTACGGTTCGATGATTAGTAACACTCTGTTCCGAGAAACCACAACAAGATAAATATACTAGTAGAGTAGGAGAAACGCACGTTTTGATATGCTCGATATGTGCTTGTAAGCTCCTTGATTGGACTTACGAATCCGAAATATCGTCTCGAGCTTATTGGACCTTTTAAGAACTCTCTAATAGCAGGGTATTGTCCACGCGATTGACATATTTCTGTTTAATTCTGTGATTAATTGTTTGAAAATATAACACTGATTAACAATATTGGTAACTTATTGCTGTTAAAAGACCATTGAATCCAATTGAATCATAGATCACGCAGCGCCATAGCTGTGTGGCGGTGATACTAGTGGACTAAAGCGAGTCCAATTTGTTTACGAATGTAAGAACTTGTTTATTTAATTGATAATTTGTAGTCTGAGGTTATAGATACTTTGTAGAGGCCTTGGAATTTATTATGTGGCTATTTTTGTCGGGAAAATTGTTCGTTTATTGTTCGAAAAAGGGTTTTCAAAATTTGCTTCTGAAATATTAGTGACGCGAAAAGTGGGCGTTAAAGCACGCCAACTTGCCAGTTTTGGGATGCAGGATAATTTCTGTAGCCTGGCGTTGGCGTGTTTTCACCTACATTTTCTTCGCCTGCAGTAGTATGAAATAACTAATTAATTACAAACAGAATTGTTATAGATTTTACAGAAAAAAGCTCTGAGAGTCTACGTTTTGAGATACAATGCTCAAAGTACATCAATTGATTTTGGAAAAGCTTCAGATTCGTTCTCTCAAATGCAAGTTTAAACGACCATAAAATGTACGCGGAAAATATATAAATTATAAAACAATATGAACACTAGTAATATCCTATGTATGGGATGATCTATCTCGTTCATAGATTGTTAATAGCTTTTCAGCTTCAAGCACAATATTTGCTAAATTTGTTGCAGAAAGCATGTAAGGATCTATATGTACAGTTGCAATTATCGTTAAGGTTGATTGATCACAATTTTATTGTGCAATAAAACGTACATTCCATTGCAGAAATGTGTACAATTAATACGATATCAGAGAAATCTTTGGGCAACGAATTTCCATTACAGAAGGAATAACATATATACTTTTAGATCAATTCCGAATACTGTCCCTACAAAAACCTATCTAACGTGTCCAGACACGGAATTACACGCTCTCCTATCCGATTAGCTATTCTGCTCTATGACACTATAAATTCTGTAAACATCCTTTTATGGAGCCCTGATTTTACAGCAGAAGTTTCATTAAAAATTTCCAAAATTCTACTCATCAATTCAAGGAGCCGCTTGTTACGCTACAAAACCATAATTCAACACTGCTCCCATTGGACTTGAAGATTTGAAACTACTTACAACTCGCTCGTTGCTCAATGTGGACAGTAAATCAAACGCAATTCTGTTCGGCAAAATTGTAGAATCAGAGGATAACGCGCAGCTCTCTCTCTCTCTCTTTCTCTCTCTCTCTCTCCTCTCTACGTATAAAACAATTGTTGTATATATATTAACTCTGTTTCACATTGATTGATACAGAAACGGGGAATCACAAACTCGTACCCTTTGTACACGTTCTCTGTTTTTTAGATCCTCGAAAAACCAACTCCGTCACACAAGTATTGAGATAGAGTAAAATTTGTATATTATCTTGTGTAAACAGTTAAATATTCCATAAGTATTTGCAACAGTTTTTACATGTAAAAAAAAGAAGAAAATGCGAACGAAATTGGGAAAGAACAGAGTGATCTTAGAAGTATGAATTTAAGCGACATTATCGACAGACGCGACAGTAACAGTTTTGCCCATCGTAGAAATGCTTCCAGTACGCTTTTATGCTTCCCATACTATTCCATAAATTTCTCACTCCGATGAGTTACAAGCGTAATGTCCAGTAAGAAAAATAGTTCAGCGCTATACTAGTAAATGTTAACAGCGATTTGTATATATTTATAACATAAATAATAGCATGTAGTTATTATATAATGGTGCTAATGAAGACAGTTAATTAAGTACAATGTTTAGATACGATTCGTAGAAGCATACTTATGTAAGACTGTAATAAGTTCCATTTCTCTCTTTTCCATTAGTATACACTGTATATACTCGTACATAGACCAATAATCTTTCTCTCGATAACGTTAGCGATACAATGTTTCTCAGCGGATAATTTTCCATTAATGACCACAAACGTCATTCGCTTCTCCTTAACAATTTATGTACAACACATATACACGGCTCGTCTCAATCTACTTCATTATAAATTAGTGAAAAAATAATGCTGCTTTGGCCATGGTCTGCGCATCGGTAATTACATTTACCTAAATCTTCGTTGCTAATACCTACACTTTTGAATTGCGGTTCCTGATACCCCTCGAAATGCTCAAAAAACTCGAAGTGTGTGTTATCTATCATAATCTCAACTCTTGAATATCATATATATCAATATCCGCCACGATATAATCCCTTCCCGAGCTCCGTTTATATCGACAGCGACCAATAATATATATATTAATACTTTGATTATTATCACCGTGTTAAAGATGATTCTTCCTAAAGCAAAAGTTTACTCCCCCTTACTTGATACGCCATTAATTTGTTCCTTTACTTTCACCACCCTTCTCGAATTCCCTTAATGTTTACTATCCTTCGGAAACAACGCGTTCTGATACAGTATTTAAAAAATTATACCTCACGTATCGTAAAGCACCAAGTACCTGTAACTTTGGCATGACAACAAAAACCTGCTCCCTAATTAATCTCTTGTTCCACACGATCTACATGAACTGAGACGACGATCGTCTTCCGTTTAACGTGTAAATTCTAATAAATGTCCCGGCCATCGAATAAAGGAAAGGATAACTGAGATGGAATGCTTTGATCTTTTCGAAGAGACTATAAAAAATTTACTCGTACGACAAAGAATGGATAAAGCGTAGAAAAGATAACTGGATGGAATGTAATGCGTAAACAGATTCGAAGACATCAGACCGTCACGAAAGACGCGAACAACTTATTACAGTACTGAGAGACAGTGGCGCTGACTTCTAAAACCTTGCTGTTAAAAAATAATATTTGATTCTTATCGACACTCGTATAGACGCACTCTGCGATTATACTATGTTCCTGTTTTCCCCCCTCCCTATCACCCGCTACATTACAGGAAATAAAAGTCACTTTTACGAAGGCATGTATGTAACATCGAGGAGCTCGTTATCTTCTATGTATAAGTTAAGATAGAAGCTTTAGTCGACACAATTATTTAAGCTTATCTATTCAAGTACAAGGGTAAACTGATCTTAAGAAAGTACTGTACAATGAAAATAGCTGTCACGTGACACTAATACAATTGTATATAACAAATATAGTACTATTGTATATCTATGATCTGTTAAATCCTCTCATATATTTACGTTCCAATAAATTAATATTCACGTTGCAACAAATAAACAACGATCTGTACATTTAATATAAAAATTAAACCTAAGGACGGAGAACAGAAAACTCTAAGACTAATCAGATATTCGATTTACCCATTGCAAAGATAATTTCTAAAATGCCAGGTCACCCGAGCCTGACATTTTAATCCTAACGTACCCTCGCTATCTTCAACGCGAAGAACAGTGGGCCACCTTTGTTTACTATCGTAACGCATTGTGTTAATTAGCATTTTAAAGAATTCCCTTCGATTGAAACTTCCAGGACGTACCCAAGACGTCCTCTTGTGCAAAAAATTTTCTATTCTATTCTACCGATACAAAACACCTTATTTATATCTCGGACTGTCCGGAGGGGTAGGTTGAGTGTTCGCCCTCTGTTTCGGCCCAGTTTTAAACGACATCTTCTTTACAGGTCTAGGAGAAATTCCATGGAGCGCAGTGCTCTCCGGGGTGTCATTACTAAACCACACTCTGCTTCCATCGGACACTGCAACCAGAGCAAAACCGAATATACTTCCGCTGTCGTCGCAAGGTCCAATCCTGAACCGAGGCACACTAAAATGCACTGACATTGTTTAACATATCCAAATATATAACAGCGAAATTAACGTGCAGTTTGCTAAAGAGAAAAAAAAACTATCTTTCAAAGAAACAAAAATTAGTAGCTACTTATGCGTACAGAAATAATTGGAAGATGGAATTGTATATCCCAGGAGATTAAATTCAAACAATTTCTGTAACTTTCTTTAAATGCAAAATAATAGTTCCATGAACCTAAAGCAAACAGTGTGGTGTTCACATCCGGGAGGAAATAACTGTCGGTATTTATTAGACGAAACACAAACGTTTCAGAAAAAGCTACTCGCAGTGCACAGTGCTACGTAACTATAGTTCTCAAAGAATCTTCCGAGTTACAAATCAATTTCTTTCCGTTTATCGCTTCGATTCAAAGGGACCGAGGAGAAAGTTCTCTGAGACGCTATTCGCACGTAGAATTGTACTTGCAGTCTAAGAAGCGACATTAAGAAAAGTGGCACATGTAGTATGACATGAATAGAAGGAAGTATGTTTCGATCTATAGTCTAATATGCACGTAGAAAGGAAATTTTACCTCTGAATAGATTGTGTAAGACTGTTGAACAGAAACATAATTAAGAGACATGTGGATATCAAACAAAGAGCAGTTGTAATATATTCGTCCACGATCTTGTTCTTTGATAGATTTCTGTATACGTTGAAGTCGTACAAGTTATCATCGGCATACATATTTACTAAGTTCCAAATGTGTAATGTTCTCTCGGGCGACAGAGGTGTAACGTTCTATTCGTTGTTTCGTGCGATCGAATAGCTTGGAGTTTATCAGATGAGATTCAAAGACAGCATACAAGTCTGCCTAATTACTAACGTTATTGCATAAACATGTAGAACCACAACTATAGGTAGTCTATGATAAAGAGAAATAAACAGGGTACACTTCGTTATAGACGAGAACGTAGGAGAACAGCAAAGGAAAAGAAACATAAATAAAATTATAATACTACCTTGTCGGATGGTGTTACAAGGTGGGTGGGGGTTAGTGGACTGAATTAGTCACCTCTATTCGCGCGGTTATCGCTGCTCGCCGCCGATGAGCTCCGCAGACCAGATCGACCATGATGCGAATCTATAAGCGCCGCTGCGAGGTTTGACGATGCTGTGGATTGCACGCTTGTTGTAGATCCTGACAGTGTGATATCGATAACAATAATGACAATAATGTCTGGAATCTAAACTCATGCAGGGGCTACCGAAAAGGGTTCGTTTCTCAGCTATACGAGCTGTGCAGCTTCTATGAAATGTACTAGAAAGAAGTCCATTCCCTAGATACTAGGATGACCAAACATTTGCGCGCTGAATTAAACGGGCATATAAACTTCGCTTGCACTTACGAGAGAAGTTCGGTGGCCCGAACACAGGGCTTGAAACAGTTCGGAAAATAACTGTTTAAAACTGTTATATAAAGTTTCTGATTAAAACCGTAACTGAAACAGATAACAGTTGGAAATTTCGGTTTTTCATAACAGTTATTAAGAATGAAGGTTCTTCATAACCGTTTGGAGAACCGAAATCGGTATTATAACAGTTTTCAAGCCTTGCCCGAACATTCGAGTGTTCGGGTAACCGAACATCCCTCGTTAGCTTCGCCGCTATTTTAAGTTTAACTGTTTCTACAGACGTAGATACTGGACTTGCCAATTCGCTTTCTTACTAGCGTATACGAACTAACCAGATACAGAAGAAGCTCCACTGAACGGGCTAGGTGGTAGCACAGGAGAGTACACGTTTGCTGTGAATTCTTCGAACGTAGTAGCTTCTTTGTGATTTCGCATAACAGTGTCGATGGACCTCGCTCTCTCCTCGTAACTGAAATGTATCGTATTAAACGAAGCGTTCAATGATACATCAGTAGCACGAAATATCGTATACTCACTAATGCTGGTACAACGTAAGCGTAGATCGTTTCGCCCTACTCGCTGCCAGCGCTGTTGTTCTCACTAATCCTGGCAGAACTTTGTCCTCCACGATGCACTCGTCAAACAGGGGACCGAAGAATGGAATTTCCGGCTTTCGCGAGATCTGAATCCTGTATAGTTTGTTGTGCAACGGGTAGATTACGATTAAGACATCGCAAAATTCGGTCGGTATGATGTCCCTGCGATAGTCCCTCCAATGTTCCGACCAAACTATGTGGATCTCGTCGTTGCCAAGATGCCGAGTCTGTAACAGATACACATCGAACTGTTTCGTTCTAATAATATATACTATTAGAGCTTACCTTTTGCAATAAGCTTTCAGGACTGTCGGAAGGCATTCTTGTTGCTACGTGAAAAAGGATTTCAGTGAACGACGTGGCGAAATATGGAGCGGTGACGCCGGACGCTTTGCCTGGCACAAGGCCTCCGAGGAAACCTGTGTGAGATTCAAGCTCGACCTCCCAAGCCAATCTAGCCACGAAGCTCTCGTACTCCTTGCTGGCAGTGACATTGCTCAGTATAGAGTTCTTATCCTCCTGTCCCTGGCTAACATAGATCACTGCTATTTTATGTGTCTCCCTGGACCGTTGGCTGTCGAGGTTGCGCAGTTCCCGTAACAGTTTCTCGTTTTTCGACAATAAATGCAGCTTTCTGCGTTGCTCCCAGCCCGACAAGCCCAGATGTGAGAACAAAAGACGGCAGTGATGAAACGGCGCTGGAGGTGGTCGACAGGATGGCGGACTTATTGCTGATGCACACATGCTGGAACAGCACCGTACAGTTAGACTTCGATGTGGCACGTTATTTAACACAGACGACGTACCTAATATGCTGACTCCAATTGTTGTTGTGCTCTTGCTCGGCATTCCTCTGATTGAGGATGGTTGCAATGGTCTCGCTCTCAAGATAGTGCCCCTGCGGTGGGTTAGCAGGGGCATTCAGTGCTATCTCTGGATTGGTTAACACTTCCGGGCTTGTGTGTCCTATGTATTGTAAGAGCTGAAAGCACGACGAAATTAACAGAACGTTGATAACACATGGATATCGGGTGAAATTCTTCAAAACTGTTCGTACATCGTCCAAATTATCCATATCGCTCGCACCGTTCGCAAACGTAGGCAATATGTGAGGTTCGCGGTGCCTTATCGTGTGCCGTGGCGTGCACGTTTGAGTTGAAACACTGCTCAAGTCCTGCCCAAATAATTTCGTTTTCCATTCGACTGAAATGATAGACACGCTTCAGCCTGAGTTTTACCAAGAAGCTGAATTTAAATATTAGTGGATGCTTCTGTTACCATGCTTTGTAAATGCTATAGGAGCGTCCTCGTCGATAGACGGTTGGCTGTATAAAATAGAGCTGTCCCAGGATGCTTTCCCTGCCAGGTCTCGCAACAGGACTCTAACTAACGACGGAGCTGTTGTTAATCCAGCTGTGACACCGCCGCCGGGCGCGTCCAATGCCGCCAACTCAACCAGTGACATTATCACAGAGTTCGACAGCATCAACAGTTGTATATTTGGCGCGTGAAAGACAGCAGATGACAGCTCGTCCCCGTCGATTCCTGGTACGTCGTCCAGCTCGACGACTAACGAGGACAATCGCGCAGCTCCGATACCCATCGGGAAATGCCCCAAGTGATTTATTAAATGCATCATCACCTGAGGAAAATTTATACGTGGACTTATACTGTTACAGAGAGAACCAGCGTTACGATGTGTTACCATTTTCGCCGCTAATTGGACAGACTGAACGTTGCCCCGACGAGGCGACTTTGTGCAAGATTCATCAGCCAAGTTGTCCAAAGTAATATCGGGATCGAAGTCATCGTCCTCATCTTCGTGGCTCTTCCACGATTGCGACGAATAATTACCCACTTTATCTTGCACTATGTTATCCAAAACCTGTACGCGCGTATAAAGATCGTGTTAGTAAGAAGAGATATTGTTCCGAAGGTGCATATCGCCCTTTTCTAACGCTATTATGGCACCAACCGTGAATAAAGTCATTAACAGAGGCTTCCCCTGAAATATGCGAAGCAAGACATCTGGGCCCAGGTGCATAGCCCATTCGCCCAAGCAGAATATCATTGATACTGTCAATGGACCGCGTCTCTCGCGGGTGGTCATGTGTCCAAGGGTTTCTGACAAAACCTGAAGTGTAGAAAGTCACATAGAGATTCGATTTCCTCGAAAGTCTTTAGGTAACACTCACTTGAATTATCTTAGATGGCACGTTCGGGTACAGCTCTAACAGGGTGTCCGCTTTATCGCACAGCAACAGCAACGAGTCGCAGGCAACCTGTGCCACTGTAGCATGACTGGCCTGCGGAATAAAGAATGCATTATTTTGATTAAAGTGTCGTGTTCGGTCAGAGTTGCGGTGTCTTAATTAGTATTACACGGGAGATATGTTAATCACTAATATATGCAAAGATACGATGAGATCGGAGACACGGGGAATATCGTTGGACATTTTACACACACGACCGTGCAAGAAACCATGCAATATTGATGATATCCTTAAAAGACACGTAGACATCAGTCGACAGATGAATACTGTAAACAACACGTAATAAGGGTTCGACACAGTTTGGTTAAGTCCAAGAAAAACTACCTGATCCATCAGGGGAAAATAGAAACCAGCTCTGCGGCGCTCCGTCCCTTGCATCCGCTGTCAATCAGACTCAGTCGAAGAGATATTGAATTTCTCACTACTACTACGACATTTCTACTACATTTAACTCGGACATGGTTAGGTAAATCTGTCTTTATAACAGACCGCAACTACAATCTTTAATAATACAGTACACCTTTGCTACTTAAGTAAAGACTAAGTTCCAGGTGCAACATGTTAAGCAACTATAATTTAAATATATCTCACAGCATGCGAAATGCAATTTAAATAAAAAAAAAAGGATGTTGACACAGATCTCAATCTTCGTCTAAAATTGTCTACCTGTAACAAGTCCAAGGAACTTACTCTAAGAGCTAAAAGAAGAACTGTAATAGCTTCTGGGATCCTTGGATGCTGATTCTTGTAGCATAGTTCTTTGTATGCGAACATAGCAATGCTTGAGAGCGCCACGCATCTTGCGATACCGGTTGGTTCGCGCCTACAACTCCTTAGAAGAATCGTGATTATATGTTCCTGAAAACAAACGATTCATGTCAAATTTTCAACAAAATCACCGAAGCCCTGACACCAGAGATGTATAGTGGGGGACAAAAGTATGTGGACACTTATAAAATCGTATAACTTGTTCAAAATTCGTTCAAATAACTTGAGTTTTTTTTTAGAAGCTAGAAGGATTAGTTTATATTTTGGTCCTCCACTGTACATATAGATTATCATATCCTGTTACCTTTGCGTCTGGACATGTCATGGTTACGATATCTGCTGCATTGGGCTGCAGCACAGGTAATTTAACCGTAGTTGCAGGTAGCGACAACAATGATCCAATTATCGAGACAGCTTCCGTCCTCGGTGCCTGTAACGTTCCACTTTGATTCGTATTATTGTAATCGCAGGATATTATCGTAAAATTATTCCGCAACTTATACAGTACCTCGACATCTTGGCTGCTTAAGATTACATTGGCAGAATGTATATAATCCAAGATAAGAAGGCTAGAGCCGGGGAGATTCAGACTGAACAACCTGGGTCCAGTATACTTAACGAGCACGTGTAGAACTTTGTTGTCGTTACTGACGATACCGTTGTGAACCGCCCGATAAAATAGCGCGAGGTGTTGCTTCGGTAAATTGATATCTTGCGGCTGGACTGTCAAAAGGCAGATCAAACGGTAGGCTGCTAATTTACCAACTTCGTACTTATCGGGAAGTTGTATCGCCTAAAAATACGCAATTATAAAAGTCTCGTGCCTGATATCAAGACTTACGTATCGTGAATATCATGTACGGTAGACAACCTTGAAACACCATGGAGCGATGACTGTTAACGGAGGTATAAGTTCCGGAGGTAAAGGGGTCGCTTGATTGTCCCCAGATACACCTTGATTTAGACGAATCTACGTGGAGGAAGATACAATACAATTTACAATGATTTGCAAAGAATAGGCGATGATCGGTAGAATGTAAAATAGATCCTAACTTTTATAAGCGTTTGCGTAAGTTGGACAAGATAATCCATAACTTGACCGTGAAGGGTAGGATCTTGAATGTTATTTACATCCCCTAACGCCGACAACATACGTCGCCACAATACAACAGCTACGTCAGGCAACCATCCACGAACACCACCACCTGCCATCACAGACCTCCTTTCCGATGCATCATTAGTGTCTGCAACGTAACAACACAATCGCAAAGGTAAGGATCCGTTATTGAAATCACTCCGCCTGCCTTGGTACAATTAGTGACATAAAACAGATCTTCCTGACACGGTGAACCGTGCCTATATTCCATAGAAATAAACATTACGCGCACAGAAAGTCTCTCGCTGGTTCATTAAAACTAAGAATCTCACGCAAAAGCTATTAATAATCTAAGACACGTGCTTCTCGCAACCGTAAACAAAATATGCAATCGATGTGCGAGCTTAGACCGAAGTTTCCTAATCCAATTGCGCAACACGAATAGAGAATATTTCCCTTGTAAACAGGCCAGTTAATTCGCAGAAACACGAAGCGAAGCGTACCGAGCAAAAGTATAAATTGTTCTCCAGCTGGCGGATGTGTTCCATTGTTAGTGTTGTAATTCGTAAGTTGAGCGTGTTAAATAAAGAGAAACATATATGGAAAGAATACCTCGGAATAATGAAAATGCTCACACGTTGTTATGCAATTAAGAAGATGAGATTGTTTATACCATGGTGAAAATGTGGAACGGTGAAAAATGGTGTACTTACCGATACTACTGCCGTCAATGTTCTCGATCTGTATAGGGCTGTCTTTGTTGCTGTCGACCCCGCTGCTGGGCGTCGGGGATGGGCAACGCGGGGACGGTGGCTCGCTATCCACTATGATAACACTATCCAGAGATTTAGCGCGCCTGTTAGGCAACATTTTCTTGGTAGCTCCAGACGACGTTGGAGGGCCACCTGACAATAGCCTGGCCATGTCTCGCTCTATCGATAGGGGTAGTACTGCGCGCGTGGAAATTGTTTACACTTAATACACGAATAAGCCACAGACGATGGTAGAAATGTTTATAAACCGTTCGCAGCTTAACTGACGGTTGGCCGACTAAAATTAGGAGCAAGCACCATCAAGGGAAGGATGTTACGAGCGAAGGGAACGAACAGAGGGGAAAGAATGACGAGACGAGACAAGTGTCTGGCTGACACCGGGCTGGTTATTTTTAAACCGGTGTCAGCGTCGAAGCAAAAATGTAAGAGACAAAGTTATAAATAAATTGCACGCGCTATCACCAACATAGATGGCACTGCCGAGTCACATAGATCAGCAAAATGATCGCGAGCCACGATTGAATGAAAGAATCGGTGCATGGTGAATTATTCACTCACCAGGGATACCGCTGTGCACGGTGTGCGAGCGATTTCTCTGAAGCTTCGCGCGCGCTTTCCCATTGTATATCGTGTTGTCGCTGGCACTGCGCGGAAGAGGCCGCACCTTTCTCGAGTCTCGCATCGGATGATCTAGTCGAAATGTTCGGCGATAAGGATCAACACAATGGAGAAAATCGTTTCAGTATTTCTTACCCGTAACGTTTTCCTTAGATACGGTATGATTATCTTGATCAACGCTTCCTTTACGCGGCGGCTGGACACTTCCCGTAGAAGCTGCACGACTGCCGACACCACGGCGCCTTTTAGTTTTCTGCTCGCTCAGTCTATCCAACGGCAGATCGTTCAGATCCAAGTTATACACGTGCCTCGCAAGTACCCTTGTTAAAGTATCCAATGTTTTCTATAAAGGCGTAATTAATGAAATTGATACCCATACCGTGTCACTCGCGCGAAGAATCTTAGTTTAACTTACTGCCCACTCTCGAATTAATTCCTCCCATTGCGTCAACGATGTCAACACGTCCAGAAACTGATCCCACAATTGCGTGGAGATGACAACGTTTAGATTAGCTTTGATCCACGTGACGATTAATGTCTGGAATATAGCGGGCGCGAGTTTGCCACCGATGCTTTCCTGAGCCTTCCGCCGAGTAGATTTCTCGTTCAGAACGAGAGACGTTATTTGCAGCAATACTCTGGTAAAGGGACGATGGGATCAGATCCAGAAAGCAATTAGGGAATTTTGTTAAGCCTATTACATTTACCTAAGCAACTGTTCCCACGTGCCTGGCTCTAATCTCGAATGCATAACGACGTAGCGATACACGTTCAGGACTCTCTTGCAGCTGTCTGTCTGCTCTTCGAGTAACGTTGGAGAGGCGCTCGGTCCTGAATTCTCTAAGAAGAAAACGTTAGACGCTTGCGTGATGAATACTTGTAGAACATTCTGTAGTCCCGCCCTAATAAACAAATTTTCCCTGTGTATAGCACCGAGGTAAGAATCATTTCGCAATCTCGTCTGGCGATAATTCTCAGACGGGCTCCTATCGATGTCGTTTAAATCCTTCTTGGAATTATCATCTAAGTCTCTATCCTTGTGACTATCCAGAGGTTCCAACATGAATGGTGGAAGTTCCTGATGAGAAATAGTATATTAACGATTTTATTCGTTCAACTACCGTCATACCTTCGAACGATTACTCACGTTCATCTGAATCCAATCTTTGTAGACGGCTATGGCCTTCCTTATAGCACCGGCGTGGTTAAAGTCCAGGAGGAATGCTTGTCTGTACAATTCGTGCACGAAATTCACGTTGTCTCTGTTACTGTAGAGAACTTCTCTGACAAGAGTAACAGCCGAAACGGTATTATCTTCCATATTCAGATTCTCTTGCTGAGACACGATCGATTCGGGGGATAGTAAAGACGAATCGGTGGAATTCTGAGTAACTGAAACACGGCGAAGCTCTGAATCCGCGTTTTCTTCGTTCGGAGTTGTGCTGAAACAGTAATATTTTATATATCACGAGTTACGCGCTACTGTCTAGCTAGTTAAATTTCTAACGCTGCAGTATACCTATGCGAAAGGTGTGCGAAAAGACCATCTTTCCTAGCGATATGCGTAAAATTGGCGACCCATTTTATCAGTGCAACTTTACACGACACATAATTATCCTGACTTTGATTCGTTGGTTTACGCATCGTAGGCAATTCTAATTTAGGTTTGTACAGGGAGAAATTATCATCGAACTCCGGGCAAATATGACGAAGGTACGAAGCCTTAAAACGTTCTAATAAAAATTGAAAAGTCTTGTGCTGTCGTGAAGATTTATCTCGCCACTCTATCTTTACAACCTGCAAGGAAAGAAAAGTGAAACTGCGGTTGGTATGAATTTCAACGAGAGGCGTTATTAAATTCAGTTATTCGTTAGATACCTGAGTAACCATAAATTCAAGTAATGCTTCTAAAAATCGAACAGTCTCATTATCAAGAGGCTTCTCCCCACTCTGCGGGGGTAGAATGGGTCCACTGTCGACGGGAGCGACAGGGCACTGACTCGAACCATTGTCATGAAAAGTACTTTGTGACAATTGCGTATCATAAAATTCCTTCTTATCTTTATCATCACAACCAATTACTCTTGCAAGCTTGTCCCTCCTTCCATCCACTCTGCGTTCGGACTTGTATGGAGATGGTAGTTGGGGTGGAAACCCCGGCACCAAACTCGCGAACATCTGATGTATATGTTCGGGCGCATTTTCACCGAGAGCTTGGTACCACAGAATGAAATACCTGCAATTAATTTAACGTACGTTATATCAGACACCGAAGAATGCAAGCTAAACTTTCGGTTATGTTCAACCTTCGGTATACCTTATGGCCTGCCTACGAAGTTTCCAACTATTGCCAGGATGCAAAAGTTTCTGCAGTATCCTCGCCAGACTATGACATTGCCATCTTCTATTGAGAAGCTCGGGGAGAAGTGTTAGAACTTTCTCTAAGAGCTGCAACACCTGCTCCAACTCCTCCCTGTGTGCTTTATGCACTACAAAGGAAACATCTTTGTGAGAAACGTGCAGGGTTTATACGCTCAAGGCTCGTTCGGTATTTCATTGGTAACGAATTAAAAAAAAATATATAAAAAAAGCACAGGTACGTAAGTTTCTTTGCACATGCTAATTGTAACAATAATATACTTGTAAGATTGGATATATATCGATCAGATTAATGGAACTTAGACCGCAACATGCCAGGGACATGATACTTAGTCGTCTGTCTTTTACTCACCAATGTGGAAGGAAAGTTCTGGCAGCAAAATAGAGAGAAAACAAGCGGATAGTGAAATAATTATAACATTTGGGATTACAAAAATTATATGTAATCATAACTTTAATACACTTATTACACTGATACTTCTATAAATAAAACTGCATCTGGTTACATTAATAGAAAGGGAAAATCGCAGTCATATCCACAATTATATGCGATGCGGTTGTAATTTGTATTATTAAAGTATTTCTATCCGCAAATATTCTTACCTCGCTGTCGCAGATTCGCTTCAGCCGACACGAAACAATCGTACAGAATGAAATAGACATGACTGAAGTTGCCTTCGAAAAACCCCTTCGCCTCGTCAGTGTCCACATTTTCTGTAAAATCAAACCATATATCGTCAGCCAAAGGGGAACTTGTGCGTGTTTCTTCTTAAAGGAAACTAAGAGCACACGATATCTAAATTACACTCGATAATATTGCTAATAAATAATAAATGTTTACTCTCAGCTAAATAGGACCAGGCAGAGCTACTTTTCTTTTACAAGAGTCTTGGTTTATAGGGAGAGTTGTGGAACCCCTATTACATCATCACTGGTTTTGCGTGCATATACTTATAAAGCAGAACTTCTTTTTTTCATCTACGTTCTCATATAACCGCTACAAATATCGTCCTTACACATAAACATGGGAAATCGTAAAAACATAAGCTAATACAATTTCACTTATAGCATAGAATTAATACAAAACTAACGATGTACAAAGCTATTTCTTTTCTTATAAGTTACGCTAAGTCCTCGATAATATACAAATAGGAAATTGCACTTAAGGAGCGAATACTACGATTATCACAAATAAAGTATCTACGCCTAATATCGCCACAAAAATTCTTCTCAAGCTATTGTTTACATATAACCCTCGACATTCCAATGTACAACCACGCATCTAGATTTCCCATTGGTCAAAGGTGATTCTACATTTAAGCATGCAGCATTATCTACGTGCAATATTAATGTAACATTAGCTGGAACTAGAGGCCACGGTAGGTTGGTCAGTGTGGTCATGTGGTTTGGTGATTAGATATCAACCACCTCTCGATACCACAACCGTCGCATTATAATATCGCATGAGCAAAACAGAATCGAGACCAATATTTACAAGCCGACCTATCCCCTCCACAACGAACCGAACATCTAATGCGATCATAGCGAACCTCGTGCGCAATACAATTCCTCTACACCCCTTTAAATTCAACCCTTCGATCTTTATTTCCATTCCAAGCGTCAGATTAGAAAAAAGGGAGTTCCTGAAGAATTGTCGCAGCAGCAGATGCTAAAAATGGGGCAAATATCGTGGCAGTTGGTCTGGTCGAAATTCAAGAGAATCCCGAATTCCAGCGACGGAGTTTTAATAGTGTCTCTCGGGTGTTGACGCGTGGGCAGCGAATGCTAACAAAATTGCCGCTCTTCTCATCCGACCGTTGGTCGTTACTCATTAGCCTGCGCGGCGAAACTGGTTGTTCGCTATTAATTCCCAGCGTCGAATTAACGCTCCTGTTAATTAAGGTGGACGTCCAGGACGAGCCGCGAGGGGGTGGTAAGGGGGAGGAGGGGGGAGGAATGGGAACGTGGCTCACCTAGTACGATCTTGAGGTGCTTGAACCGGGTCGCGCTGTCCTTCTTAACATCCTGGATCTTGAGTGTTGACTTTTTGACGTCTACGTGAAGCTTTTTGCTGAACATGGTTCAATGCGAGCCGCCGCCGGCCGCGACGACAAGAACTATCATCGAGGGTGTACAGAGTGGTACTCATGGATACGGGGCGACTAACTACGCGCTGTCACCATGTCGGGGACTCGGGAAGCACAGCCCCTTTTATCACGTTTCGGCGTCAAATTCCGCGAGCGCACACACCTCCGATCAGATGTACGTGGCAGCCATCTTGACATCCTCGCCGCGCACTGCTCATAACCTGTCGGGGCAATGACATCATCGTCCGTACGGTTAATTCATTTCTCTCTTTCCCCCATTAATTCCCCGGCCTACACGAAAAGCGCACCCACGCGGTCCGACGGGTACCGCACCAGGCCTCTCGTTACCGTTCCGCTATCGGGCCGAGTCTTCTGTTAATTGATTCACTCGGTCCAGCGCCCCGTTCCTCCTTTCGGAACGTCCGAGACTCAAGTTTTTTTTTTGAACCTGCCGCTCTTCAATCTGTTTTACCGACCAACGGTAGTGTCGGTATCTGCAGGAGCGTCTGTTGTTTTTATGAACTTGAAAACAAGAAAGATTTTCCAAATCTTTTATCACAGACGAGGTATAGGATAGACCTATCACCTTATGGATGTTTGTGTCACCACCCAAACTGTGTTACCGACCCATAATTAGAGAACTTAAGGGGGTAGACACGGGTAATGCAGCGCGCTGTATACCGACACAATCTGGCCCGAAACATGGGTTTAGTAGAATACGCTTTTCGTCCTTATATGAGCGAATTTTGGGCTGGGCGAGGTCTTATTCAAAAGACGAAGGTTCAGTGCAGCGCGCTCTGGACATGGTTCAACGAGATTCTGTTGATATCTAATAATATGAGTGTTCAAAGTAGAGCAAAAATCGACAAAATACATTCGCATGAATCCAAGTATTTTTAGGTCACTAAAAGAGTTTTGTGACTCAAACGATGACCAGAGCGCGCTGCACTGAACCTTCCTCTTTCAAATGAGACCTCACCCAGCTCAAAATCTGCTCATATAAGGACGAAAAACGTATTCTCGTGAAACGCATTCCCAAATACGAGTTCCGCCATATTGGCGATAATACAGAGCAAGTCACGTGACAAATTTAGTTGAGCTAGTGGATACGAGATGGCGCTTACTCGGGAGGACTGCCAACGTGGAATCATAGCAAAACTAAAGTGTTACCTGGACACACGAGACACAGTAAAAGCGTGATGCAGTCAATGCATGCATTTTCGGACGATTTTAGGTTAGGTTATATGCATTCTATACTCGAGCTCATTTTAGAAGGAACTTGCCGACCGACGAATCGTTGGCGTTCATTGGTGCCGAAACAAATTACTATTGGCTATACCCCAAACAAACGCTTCCTCGGAGCCAATGAGCTCATTCTACATGCGCGAATAAGTTCCTTCTAAAATGAGCTCGAGTATAGGCATATATTGACTACGATAGAAACTGCTGGGAACTGTGTACATTTACTAAATTAACGCTTTTACTGTAACACATACATCATATGAAATCACTTTCGAATTTATGTTATAATTATATGGCCACATTATTTAAAATAAAAAGGACAGATTGGAACTTTTTTACTAATACTTGAAATATTGATATACTGATCATATTTTCACAATGTAGAAGTTACAGCAATTATTTGCAATTATTGCTCGTATTATTATTCTTCCGTCTATTGTATATAACATATAACAAGGAAAAGTCTCCAAATCGGTCAACAGTTAACACCCCGATTTTTTTATAATTATTTACGGTTCTATGCAGAGATGGACATTATTTAAATAAAAGAATATACTTCCGAATGGCCCCAGTGGCCGATCGACACGAGGCTTAGGGGAGGGTGTATACCCTAAATCTAAAATTCTATTTAGCTTCGGGTATTTATCAGTTTCCATTGATTATTAGAAGACCGTTCATCTTGGGCTTCGAATAATTTTTCATCTTTCATTCAATCTTTATCCTAAAATCCTATTCAGATATATTGGCCGGTCGATTCGTTTTCGCGAACAGCGAAAAAGCCCCCCGAGCGTGTGACACAAAATTACATTGCGTGATAGATCTATCCTATACTTCGTCGATGGTAATACCATTTCAGTGCAGAAAAAACCTGTTCTAATACCGACCTGCCGAATCGGCCAGACCACGTGACGTGTCTACCCCCTTAAACCGGCGTTGTTATGGACGCGCATTCATGGGGAATGTGAACACCACTTCAAATAATTTTTTAACTTATTACGTGATTATTAATCGTGTGTATTTCTGCTTCACAGGTAAGGGACTTTAAAAGGCGTTACATACAGAGCCGTCTTAACAGTATTGTAGGCCCTGGGCTAAGCAATGCACTGGGGTTCGTGGGGGCCCCTGCCCAGACACGGGAATATGACTTAAAATCAGAATTGTGGGCCCCTACTGCCATGGGTCCTCTGGCGATTGCCCAGCGTGTACATGCCTAAAGACAGCACTGGTTACATGCGATCATTGACTGAATTTTGGAGTGTAGTTACGGATTTGAAAATTGCGCAAGACATGGCTTTATCTGAATTATGAATTTATCTTCACATCTATTCATCTTCTATATTACAAACGAATTTATAAGATTTAATTGTATTGTATATCACTTTTTTCAATAAAATGCAGTTAAGTGATAAAAGGACACTATTATTTAATAAGCCTTTCTCTTCCACTACATCCTATCCTGGTTATTCCAAATCACATATAAAAGACATGCTAAACAGAACACCTATTCTTCAATGCTGAGCTGCTTTTAAAACTCTATGTAAATGCATTGTTTTAAAGAACAAATTCACTCGTTCTGCCACCTTTTTCGACATCATGTTATCCTGTTACGAAGCCCATTTTAGAGCGTTCTGAAAATTTTGGCCAGATTTTGGAACGATGTATCAGGAGAACATGATGCGAAAGGAGGTATGCTGAATTTCATCGTCGAAAGACTTTTGAAAACTCTGCGCCTCTACATCGAATAGTTCTCCGCCTTAGATTCTCTCTCCAAAGGCGCTAACTTAGTGCCACCACTTTCGACATCATGTTATCCTGTTACGAAGCTCATTTTAGAGCGTTCTGAAAATTTTGGCCAGATTTTGGAGCGATGTATCAGGAGAACATGATGCGAAAGGAGGTACGCTGAAATTCTGCGTCGAAAGCCTTTTGAAACCTTTGTGACTCTGCGTCGAATACTTCTCCGCCTTAGATTCTCTCTGAAGGCGCTAACTTAGTGCCACCTCTTTCGACATCATGTTATCCTGTTACGAAGCTCATTTTTAGAGCGTTCTGAAAATTTTGGCCAGGTTTTGGAGCGATGTATCAGGAGAACATGATGCGAAAGGAGGTATGCTGAATTTCATCGTCGAAAGACTTTTGAAAACTCTGCGCCTCTACGTCGAATAGTTCTCCGCCTTAGATTCTCTCTCCAAAGGCGCTAACTTAGTGCCACCACTTTCGACATCATGTTATCCTGTTACGAAGCCCATTTTAGAGCGTTCTGAAAATTTTGGGCCAGATTTTGGAGCGATGTATCAGGAGAACATGATGCGAAAGGAGGTACGCTGAAATTCTGCGTCGAAAGCCTTTTGAAACCTTTGTGACTCTGCGTCGAATACTTCTCCGCCTTAGATTCTCTCTGAAGGCGCTAACTTAGTGCCACCTCTTTCGACATCATGTTATCCTGTTACGAAGCTCATTTTTAGAGCGTTCTGAAAATTTTGGCCAGGTTTTGGAGCGATGTATCAGGAGAACATGATGCGAAAGGAGGTATGCTGAATTTCATCGTCGAAAGACTTTTGAAAACTCTGCGCCTCTACGTCGAATAGTTCTCCGCCTTAGATTCTCTCTCCAAAGGCGCTAACTTAGTGCCACCACTTTCGACATCATGTTATCCTGTTACGAAGCCCATTTTAGAGCGTTCTGAAAATTTTGGGCCAGATTTTGGAGCGATGTATCAGGAGAACATGATGCGAAAGGAGGTACGCTGAAATTCTGCGTCGAAAGCCTTTTGAAACCTTTGTGACTCTGCGTCGAATACTTCTCCGCCTTAGATTCTCTCTGAAGGCGCTAACTTAGTGCCACCTCTTTCGACATCATGTTATCCTGTTACGAAGCTCATTTTAGAGTGTTCTGAAAATTTTGGCCAGATTTTGGAGCGATGTATCAGGAGAACATGATGCGAAAGGAGGTATGTTGAATTTCATCGTCGAAAGACTTTCGAAAACTCTGCGCCTCTACGTCGAATAGTTCTCCGCCTTAGATTCTCTCTCTGAAGGCGCTAACTTAGTGCCACCTCTTTCGGCATCATGTTATCCTGTTACGAAGCCCATTTTAGAGCGTTCTGAAAATTTTGGCCAGATTTTGGAGCGATGTATCAGGAGAACATGATGCGAAAGGAGGTACGCTGAAATTCTGCGTCGAAAGCCTTTCGAAACCTTTGTGGCTCTGCGTCGAATACTTCTCCGCCTTAGATTCTCTCTGAAGGCGCTAACTTAGTGCCACCTCTTTCGACATCATGTTATCCTGTTACGAAGCTCATTTTTAGAGCGTTCTGAAAATTTTGGCCAGGTTCTGGAGCGATGTATCAGGAGAACATGATGCGAAAGGAGGTATGCTGAATTTCATCGTCGAAAGACTTTTGAAAACTCTGCACCTCTACGTCGAATAGTTCTCCGCCTTAGATTCTCTCTCCAAAGGCGCTAACTTAGTGCCACCACTTTCGACTGATGTCGATGTGATGTTATCCTGTTACGAAGCTCATTTTAGAGCGTTCTGAAAATTTTGGCCAGATTTTGGAGCGATGTATCAGGAGAACATGATGCGAAAGGAGGTATGCTGAAATTCTGCGTCGAAAGCCTTTCGAAACCTCTGCGCCTCTATGTTGAATACTTCTCCGCCTTAGATAAATTGCAGGTTTGGAATTTGGATAGGAGTATGTATGAAAGGTATTTCTCAATAATAATACTGTCTGTTTCAAGTTTCTCCCAATTTATTTGAATAAAGACTTTTTCAATGTTACAATAATGTATAAAATTTATAATTTTACTTTATCGGTTATATAAAATCACTATTTTCTTGTGTTCATTGCTGAGATTTCCATCATTTGGCCCATATAAAGTTCCTGTCCACGGCGAAATGTACCCACGTTTCATCTGTAACCAGAAGAAAAATATTTCAAGTAATTGAAATGTACAATGAATTTTCTACGTTTGCAGTACCAGCCGACTTTCCGTTTAAATTTTTATAAGTACAACGCAATAGGTGAGAATTTCTTTCCTTATTCAGAATACAATACGGAAATAGCAAACAGCTCCCTCTCGCGTGCATCAGGCAGCGGCGTATCTATGGGTAATACCATTTCAGTGCAGAAAAAACCTGCTGTAATACCGACCGGCCGAATCCGTCAGACCACGTGACGTGTCTACCCCCTTAATGTAAGTATGTACACATTGTTAATAAATTTTAATAAATCTAAACTGCAATTATGTAAAATATTCTGATCGTGTGATGTATATTTGTTATTCGTTAATAAATTAATAATACATTGGTATTTTGTTTATATATTGAAACTCTGATGTCCCCGTCAGAAACTTGAAATCGTCCTATATGCAAGGACAACAAGGTTTCCGCTATTATATAGGTATATCAACGATTTCTCTTGATACGTAACTGCACAAGCGTACGACTCCCCAACAACTACATGATAGGGTCCTCCGAATCTTTTATCTAAACCGTCTTTAATCGAACGAGCCGCATGCTCATAATTGTCGGAATATTTCTCCGTCGCAGTAACGCACATTTCCATTGCTTCCTGTCTCATTTCTTCTGGCATATCGCTATACTATAAAAGTATTAAACTCTTACAGCTAACGGTAATTCTCACCCCGATCACACGCAATAGTTATAAATATTTCCAAACTTAAATTCGTCCGGCCTTTAACGAACGCTCGTAAATTTTTATGATTCTAATTAACTTCTGACGAAACTTTACGAATTTAATTCACTCGTACCTCGCATAAAGGATATGTATGAAACACCAGAGCCTCTTCCTCTTTTATCAACTCGCCTCTTGGCATATTTGATTGATAGTTAAATTTTTCAAATTTTACGTTCACATTCGTTTATTTCCTTTATACGTCGCTGCATACGTGTGTTCGCCAATAAACCGAGAAACGTAAGGTGTTTAAAAATTCATTGCGAGGCATAAAACAGGAATCAGCGATCAACGTAATTTCGTGTTATCGTACAAAATTGAAATCTGTAGATTTACAGAGATTGCTTCGCATAAACGGAGAGGGGTAGTTATTTGAAGCTAACCAATAGCGTTTACGTATTCGGGACAAAGGCTCCAGTCAGTTCTTCAACTATCGAACAATTCCAACTAGCTTCAGTAACCGCTTTATTTTTGGCGCGAAGTTGTTTTTTAGCTGTATTTAAAGAAAAACGAATATAAAGTGGCATTTATTGGGACCTATTGAACACACGTATCGGAAAAAGGTATACAATATACTAACACCACGTGTTAACCACGGGAGACTCGTTAATCTTCTAAAACATCGATACACAGGTTAACACGAGACTCGTAAATAAACGTACATTTAAAAAGCTGAATGATAATTTTATTTATCGCCGGTCAGATAGCTTACTCTTAATGCAATTTGGCGTTACTGTAAAATCTACTACCGATTCTATTTAAACGAAATGCTATATAACCTATGAATGTTGCTCGAGGGTTCCTACTGATCAAGGTCGAATTTATATATTTGAGAAAGCTGTACAAGATTATTTGAAATATGTTGTATTTAGCGTATAATGCGAATTTGATTATTAAATATTTCGAAAATCAGATTGTTACGTAGAGACGGTGTTAGATATTCATTAATGAATCTATCCATAGAAAAGATTAAAACAGATTCGTTATTAATCTGTTTATAAAGAACTTCTCAATATTACCGATTGATCTGTATTATTTCTTTTATCGTTACAGTAAAATGGAAGATCCAGCTACGGCACGTTTAAAGACTTTAGTAGTATGTAGCAATGATGCATTGGAATTTAAAATGGTTCGCAGCGTTGACGATTTAGAAAACGACGAAATCACATTCAGACCGGAAATGTCTCATCAAGTATTCGGAGACAGGTTTGTTATCGAGAGGCGCCTTATTAGAATCTAAAATCCACCCGTCCTGATTGTCGCTTGCCTATCGCACAGTTTCGTTCTTGTTTCTGATTATTCGTTTACTGTTTTAGTGAATCCATATTCGGTTACCGAGATCTCAGAGTGAAGCTGTATTACTCTGCGGGATGCTTAGAAACATATTTGGGTATGACCTATTCAGAGAAAGTAAATAAAACGATTTACGAGGGAGTCGAAGCGGACGAAGTATTGCCAAAAATTGCGGAGAAACTTGTGCCAGATGTTCACGATACTTTAGATGGTTTTATCAAGTCCCTTAAGAAAGACAATACGTTCAGACCTCACGGGGAATTACTCCATTCATTTTCTATCAACGGTAACTCTTTCCTCTAAGACTAGTATTTAAATCTACAGGATCAATGTGTACTTTGTATTGTGTATTAACGAGTGATATACGATCGATCGATAAATATTTACAAATTACGCAGACGAAGGTTGCCGAAGGAGATTCGAAGTTTATAAAGCAGACATGACGTACAAAGGGTTTAAGGAGTTTCAGCAACGTTTCCAAACGTTCGTCCTTTGGTACATAGATGCTGCTAATTTTATAGACATAGATGATGATCGTTGGCATTATTTTAATATGTAAGCTCGATTACTAGTTTCTTATTCCACTGATTATAAGCACATTATCCAAATATAACTGATTTATTCCTCGAATAGGTTCGAGAGATATAACACTGCAGACGGTAATGTTCGTTACGCAGCCACTGGCTTTGCTACCGTGTACCAGTATTACGCTTACCCACATCATACTAGACCTCGCATAGCTCAAGTTTTAATTCTACCACCATTCCAAAATATGGGCCTCGGCGCGCACCTGCTGCATGCCATTTACTGCGAGTACATCGGAAGGAACCAAGTGAAAGACATAACAGGTAATTGAACAGATATCGGCTGACAATTACAACGATCACATTCCCACGCTTTACCAACGTTTAACTTCCGAGAGCGCTGTAAAGAGAGAGTGATGGCTGATCGATTGATTTGATTTCAGTAAATCTAGTTGATTTTGGTAAGGCATTGTCGTCATTTTTGTAGTTGAGGACCCGTCCGTAACTTTCCAACGATTAAGAGATTATGTGGACGCAATGAACTGCAGCACATTACCCAGCTTCTCGCGGGAATGTCTACTCCAAGGTTTCAGGAAAGCAATGGCCACGGAAGCGAAAGAAAAATTCAAGATCAATAAGGTAGTCGCGGTGCTGTTAAGCTTTCTGGCTATATTAGCATCTGAATAACAGAAGGGAATTTTTATTTTACAGAAACAAGTTCGTAGGGTATATGAAATATTGAGATTACGCGCGACTGATCTAAGTAACGAGCAAGAGTATCGTGAGTATAGGTTGAACGTGAAAAGAAGGCTGAATATTCCGTATAGACGTGAGCAGAATGATCTAATGAAATTGGAGTGCGCTTTGAGAAACGTTGATAAACGAGCGAACATCGCGTTACCCACGTCGGAGCAACGGATGCAAAGTCTTGAGAAAGAGTATAGAAGTTTAGAAGACGAGTATAAGAAAGTTATTAAACGTTTGGAAGACGCGGAGGAGCTTTGAAACTTAATATTCTATCATTTTCCGTTTTTACAATACTGTTTACTTATAAAGCAATTAATACTGTTTGAATGTGAACCATCAGTCGAAACATCTTTCTATTGGCTCCATAAAGTTTTCTCTTCTCGAGCGGTTACTCAGTTATACTTAACAAGATAAAACGTTCATTCGAATTGTATTTTGTATGTACTTCAAGTGAAAAGCATTCTTCATTTAAACGGTATAATTTTGTTGTATTTATTTTTTCTACAAAATTAAAATTATATGCATTTTACTATAGGTACGTTGGAATTGATTAGTTCCCATTTATCCGTTCCCAAATTTCCCAGCTATAAAATGTATAATGAGTGAAACCAAAGTAATAATTCATATTTTAATATCTCTTATAATTCCTTCACTCTTCGAAATAAATATTTCCAAACAATTTAAGAATAGAAATATTAATACAATTTCACGGATAAATACGTTCGTTCCTAACATAATTGGAATTTTGACATTGTACACCATGCTAGAGGGCGCTTGACTAATTTACTATTTCCATGAACTCACACAGTGATACAATCTCAAACTCCTTATCAATAACGCGTGTCCTGAAAAGCTAGAAGATATCAGTTCTCGTATTAAATAAATCACTTTTTTTAAATGACTAAGTATCAGGTAAAGGTAAGTAGAATATTGAAATATAACTTGAACAACTATATATTTCTCCAGTCAATTTTAAGAATATATTATGCGAATAAACGACCTATTCTGAAACTGTCAAACTCGTGAACCTTTCTCGTGACAGGACTCGATCGTACGGGGATAAGTGTTAATATGCTATTTTTATGTACTTGTAATATAATTATTGAAATCGTCACACATGAAACAAGTGGCCGGTGACCCCATTTTTAATTTCGACAACTGCATGCACACGTGTAAATTGATTTGAATAATTATTCATAGATTGGAATAATTGGCGGCTCCGGCTTGGACGATCCCCAAAATCATATACTCAATTGTAATACCGTAACTTCACGGGAAGAAGCTAAAAATGATTTTGGATTACCTTCTGGCGATCTTCACCATGGGAATATTAATGGCGTAGACGTGGTATTATTATCTAGGTAATGTTTTATCTTTGATAGCAATTATATTGGCACAACCAAAGCATTTTTTTTATCGAGGACCAATGAATTTAATATATTAAAGAGAATACTACTGCTATCAAGCGAGAACATATATATCAATACTAACATTTATATCGCATTATCAAAACTTGTTATTTTAAGGCGAATATAATCACCAGAATTTCTTTTATTTGTAACAAGATTCGCACGTTACGGGATATATATAAAACACATTGGTAGCAATGTATACAGTTCTTTATCTTCTGCGAGTAGTCTTCGCTTCGTCATTAAAATTTAAATAAAACAATCTTATGCGATTATATGTAGACACGGACCAGGCCATACGTTGAGCCCCACTAGTGTTAATTATCGTGCGAACATCGAGGCTTTACGAGCAGCTGGATGTACTCATATACTTGCGTCGACTGCCTGCGGATCTTTGCAAGAGTCAATTTCCAAGGGTCAATTAGTTATTCCGGATAGTTTTGTAGATAGAACATTTAGTAGAAATGTGACCTTTTATGACGGCACTTCAGCCACATATCCAGGTAAATAACTTTGCTCGTGCGCTATAGAAATTATGTAATTGTAAATGTTGCTATTTGAAATCGTAGGTGTATGCCACATTCCAATGGAGCCAGCTTTCGATGTGAAAACATCGAAAATATTATACGAAGTTGGCAAAGAATTAGAGTATGATATAAAAAAGGGGGCGACAGTGATAACTATAGAAGGACCTCGTTTCTCATCGAAAGCTGAAAGTAATATGATGCGTCTATGGGGTGGAGACTTAGTTAATATGACTATATGCCCAGAGGTATTTTATTTTTCTTTCAGATCTTAGAATCAAAGCGCAAACTAGTTTTTATCGACTTGAATAGGATGTACATAAATTCTTTGATTAGGTATATCTAGCAAAAGAAGCTGGACTTCTTTACGCTGCTGTAGCAATGGCAACGGATTATGATTGCTGGAAAGACTGCGAGGACAAGGTTCACGCAGCTGACGTGGTAGTAGTATTTAAACAAAATGTTAGTAAAGTAACGAACATGCTTGTAAAAGCAGTTCAAGTTATCGGCGAACAGAATTGGGATAAAGAAATTGGTGCTTTAAAGGTAACATTTGCAAAACCAAAAGCGATAATTCTGTATCGTAAAAGATAAACACTGATTCTCTTTCTTATTTCAGGAATTGTGCGAAACTAGTAACGTTTCGTCTTAAATTTCTCACGAGCTAAATTACCAAAATAGTAATTTTAATCTGATACCAAAAGATCCAACTTACGCACTTCTTACTTAAAGGTTCGGGAACATGTATTATGACACTTAATAAATGTGAGATAATGACACTTGGAGTTGGTATTTATTACCTAATATTATTTACCTATACAATTAATAAAAGCAAGTTGGTTCAATGATAATTTCTGTTTAATGTATCTACAAGCTGTAACAGTGTAGCTCTTTCACCACATATAAGAACTTATTTATTCATGGATTCACGTACATTTATCATTTGGCTAGTATTGTCATTGCTATAACCGAAACATTAATTTCACAACTGGAACCTTTAGAGTGGTAAAGTTCGGGATATAATATTGTAGTTGATTTTAAGGTATATAAAATAATACATTTTCAGGATTATCAGTATGATACATGTAACGCTTTTAACGCATATAATATCACCTCCATCACGTGTAACGCATAGGAAAATCTATTTGCGTAGAAATTTCAATTAATGACGATAAACTCTGGCCTCCCATCAATGATTTATCGCCAACAATAAGATAATTTACACTTTGAAATATAATTCTGTTTCGAAGCACCAACAGTAATTGATTATCAAAACGGAAATTATAAATTGATAGAGTTGTCTCTTTGAAGCTAAAAGATCTCGTGTAAATCAGGGATAATAATATTATCATACCTATAACATCGTTCTGTTTCTAAAACGTATGTACAGATTAAAACCGTGATTGAATTCAGACATACGCTTCAAATTATGCCCATCTATTAAAAGTATCACTTTGAGGGAAAAACAAAGATAAAATGATACTTAAAGTAATATTGCATAGTATACCTTCTATACACAAAGCATTTATAATACAACCTGTTCGATCATTTCACATTTCCCGCAGTGATCTCTCACTATTAACATTTCATATTTGTGCTGCCTTCAAATCGATACCTAATACTTTGTATTACAATCAAGTTTAATGTCAGCAAGGTATCCCACTTAACCCAGGCCACCTAATTTATCATCTCTCCAGTTCCGACGATGAGAATCCCGTCTTTTTACACGAGAACACATATTTCTTTCTCCTTACGATGTACCGTCGCTACGCAATTGTAGAAAACCAAGTGGCTTGGTTTAAACGGGACGCCCTATATACTATTGAAACGTAATGTTAATAATACTTTAAAGTTTAACTAATATTTTGCAACCCTTTAATTTCTAATGAGTACCTCCGATTGGTATGCCCTTGTGTATAATATGTATAATTAAAATGTTAATTTTGAACATTTCCTACGAAGTAATTTCCTCTTATAGCACAGGGTCTCAATAATACTCGAGTTTACGAGACTGAACGAAGGCGGTAAGAGCATCATTTTGATCATTATTACACGATCCGTATATTTCTCGTAACAAGGCGCGCTCTTTCTCTTTCATGATAATATTCACAATGTTCTTAATTTTACAGATAATACATCAAATAATACAGTTATACATCGCAGAACTTCTATTCTGGCACGATAATCATTTCCTGTCTGGTTGTAACACCACGTAAAATAGGTTGTGCTATATTCGACTGTGAGAATTTCAATAAATCAGCGCACATAGGCATTTTAAGGGATACGTGGTTTCTAGAACTGCAACAACGAATTCTTTTAGTTTCTTCCGTTTCTTAAAAGTTGACACTTTGAAGCGGGTGCAGTAGCTATATTATGGATTTAATTTGTACTAATGTCGGTCGTTCGATCAAACATAGCCAGTTTAAAAGAGAACAAAAAAAAAGAAAAAGAAAAGAGGAAGTTTGCAATATGTATTGGAACATGTTTGCTGGAATTTATACAAATGGTTGCACAATGTATATTGAGCTAATATAGTTCATACATCTCTCCAGGCATTTCCATGTGCTATAAAAATATCATTTTTTGGATAAATATTTGGTCTACTCCTGAATATGAACCGATGATAGTTACAGTTACTTCGAAAATCAATCGCGTAAAGAATTTCTAAAAATCCAAAAGCAAATATTTCATTCGAACGAAATCCACGCGTGTCGCGCGCTTTTAGTTAAGTACCTGGAGTTATAGAAGTATGTTACGTAAATGAAGAAATATTTAAAATATAGAGGCAGAATGGGTTCATCTTCCGTTATTAAACCTTGTTGTCGACCATATCAACGTTGATCTTATAATACACATATGGGAAATAGTCATTTTGGCCGAAACTTAATCCTGGTATATCCACGCTCTGTTTAAACAAATCGATACAAAAAAAGATTATTAGGTGTTTTTCTGGTTTTATCACTTGTAACGGTGAAAATAATATACTGCAACTTACATCTTGATGTCCTTGTCCACCACCGGAAGCTGTAGCCGAGGAATCGAGATGAGCGTAATGCTGATTGAGGAGATCGCGTAATCGCCTCGCGCACTTTTTATGTGGATGCAATAGAATGGCTTGGAAATTTACAGGTAAACCATACCTGTTATGTTATCGATCTAATTAATACACGCTTGGACGTATCGTAGTAGCATCGGATATTAAAAGTTATTACCTTAGGACAGATTCCACAAATACGCGCAAAGCTTTAACATGAATCCACGCGCAGAAACACTCGCTGAAATTGACCTTTAGCCAACGCACAAGAGATGCGAATTGTTTCTTTTTGTCGGTGACTAACTTTGTAATCTCATTCTTTCCTGCAATATATCTTAGTTAATCTCACGATTACATAAGGGTAATATATAATTCTACTACAATAAGCAATAAAAGATGTATACATCAGTCCCTCTGTTATTTATAAAAGCAAGATTACTTCCGTTAAGAATACAGGTCGGAATTTACGTTACAATAGCGGTTACCTGCTGCTAATTCCTCCTCGTTGTACGTAAAGTCACGAACAATGAACTTCTTCTCACGAGCGTGTAGCTTGAATTCTTCGATAACCTTTTTGAACAAGGTAACATTAAATAACCCATACTCGGAATCTTGAGTAATAAGGTGCGTACTACGTGGCACTATCATAGCTGTTAAATTCTCGTATCCACTGTGCCATTCCTGGTAGTTTGCTCTAAAATGTTCGTACATGAATGTTCATTATTAAAAGCTATTAAAAACATTCGGAACAAGTTGTAGGGAAATTAAATAGACATACCTTGGCACAATTACAAGTAACGTAGTTAGATATTCGCTATCCAAGATGAAGTGCTCCTTTTTCACTAAGTCTGCCAAGTTTCTTGTTAACAAGCTTCCTCTGTAGAATAATAATTATTTTAAATTATTATTTCAGTAGGTTTCAAAGTACAATGACTCTTTTAGAACTAACAGTATTTCAATTGTTATTATAAAATTAAAATTTGCAGTACAAGATTAAGTACGTGAAATAAGAAATAATTCAAAGATCCAGAAGTACGAAACGTATCGAGTAACAATGATTAGCGAAAGTATGAATACACAAAACGTTAAACTCTTACATAAATATTTCTGCATAATTTAGTAACGAACTTACGTTTGCTTCTTTTCAAGATTTTGTAAACTGCCTTTTAAATTGTTATACGTGGTGGACTTGGTTTTCAGGTCCGCGTCGATCTGACCCACTTGTTTACCAATAATGTCAGCAATATTTCTCAGAGATTGTTTAATAGGATATTTCGCCATATCCCACTGGAATCGTGTTATGTACGATGGTAGATCACCTAGTAAATTTGAAATGTTAGAGTAATCGTCGTGTGGAATTACAGGCTTCATTTTCTATACGATTATTCAAACAGAGCTCACAAAATTTCGTAAGTATGGAATCAATAAATAACATGCAATGTTTAAATCACATGTAATACCAAGTGCTTAAATGTGCTCACAAATGCAATATTCAATGTATCTTTAATGATTCGGTAAAATTTAGAAGCTGAAAATGACAAAGCTCTGTTGAATTATAGTATATTGTACAAACACACAAACAGATTGTATGTATGTATTCACATACAATGTGTACAAAAAATAGTAACTGATTAAGTTTTTCGATAGTATTTTCTATACACTTTCTATACGTCTTCTTTAAAACGTATCTTCCAGTTAAAATTGTTAAAGAAAATTGTTGAAGTCAAAGAAAGCTGATTTAAAGAAAAAAAGACACTCCCTTCTATTTATACAGTAAATTCTATCAGGCTGTATTCACAATTTTGCATTCCCCAAATATATGTGTGTGTACAATATATTTATGCATATGAATGTGTCTAATTAAACTAATCTTAGCTGGATTAAAAATAAAATAATTCTCAGACTGACTCTGCGATAAGGAGAGTATTGACAACAATGAGATAACAGAGAAAGACTGTTTCTACTAAACTCATTTCTTGATTCTAGTACGCTCCTTACTTATTATTAGCACTACGAAAAATAAGCGAAACATTAACAGAAATACAGCATGCAAAACATTAATGTATAGTATTAAGCACTTTTATATTATTGATGTGTTCTCTTTCTATTGTGAGAGTTGTTCCATTTAAATGGGACGCTTTTCCAATAAATCATATTTGTAAGCAGAGCTTGAATAAGCGAGGTATGCATTGGCTTGAATTAATTTATTTAAATATTCATATGGAAACGAATTACTCGTAAATCACCACTACCCAGCTTCCGAGCAGACGATATTTTACAAAACATTCATGCGAACAATGTTTACGACAACTCTGTGACCAATATGAATGTTTAAACGCTATATCATATTTTTCATTCGCAAAGCTATCGGTTTATAACAAACTCGAATGAACAAGCACGCACGCACGCACGCATGCACGATATGCATGTACACTTGGTTCTTTACGGTATGAATGTAATGAAAGCTACAGAATATTTTATGACCGCCGATACTGAATCGTATGGATACTTTGTGTATTTCGAATATTCTTCTTAAACGTTAATGTCACCTCATGTGTAATTAGTGACCTAAATGATGTATTATACTATGAGCAATTGTAACACAGACGCAGAATATGCAGGTAAGCCGAGGTACCTAAGCGTTTCATGCTAACTGTTTATAAGGTATTTCATTAAAGTTGATCGAGTAGGATGTATTTTGTGAAATGAGTAACTTGTAGTGTTGAAGGGTATTTGAGCACCATACTGTCTTCAAAATCTATCTGATCATGCGAAACAGTATTTCATAAAGTCCATGTACCGATCGATAAGTGTTTTTAAATTTTTCTGTTAATTGTGTCTCTTCTGTAATCTGTGCTAGCATCCGTAATACATATGTTGTACATGTATTACAGTTTGTGCAGTATTGTCCTTCTATGAAAATTATAGAAAGTAATGGTTAAAAAGCAATGTGAAAGCTAGGTAGGGGGGAGATGCTAAAAAATATATCGAGAGAAACAACAGTGTAAAAGATTGTGTTGCTGTTCCCAAATGTAGCACGTCTCAAACACTTGTTCTTAAACCATACTTTAGGTAACTATCTGTGGCGTGAACATCTTACATCCGCAAACATTTTTGACCTTCGATTATACATTTCAATTTTAACAACATTCTATTTAAATCACTAATTTAACTTAAGGTAATAGGTTTGGAAAAAAAACTACGCTCTAAAAACTTACGCTAACATATTTTAACTGTTCTTATGCCAGTGATCTCTCGTAAATTTATAATTGTTTTTTTTTAAACTTCTACTTTTTGAAAATAATATACAAAAAGAACTGTATAATTTGGGAAACTAAAGCAAAGTATGGTATAAGATAATAGAAATTAAAAAATCAGTAAAAAGAAGCTAATAAAATGTATAATAGGGTTGACAATGATTAAGGTAGTACTCTATGTGTTCATTCATTCGTCCGCATCACCTGGAACAATTGATTGAACAATTTCCAAAAAAATACTAATCAATTATGGCCCCACGGTATTGTTAAGTGGATTTCTGAGAAAACTAATCGAAAAAGTTATGTGATGTATCTTGTAATTTGTAACAGAGCCAGTGAATTATTTGTTCGTAACTAGGACGCAGGAGTGAAAAAGAACTAGCTAAGAACTTAAAACATACTAGAGCATTTCCCGAAAAACAAACTTTCTGAATGTACGCACATTTGTTGCAATTAAAATGTGCTAGAAACAGGGGCAGCTGTCTTTGTTATCTTCCAATACTTTAATTCCTGCGTGCACAAGAAATTAAATATCTGTTGTAACATCACCAAGGAAATTGTTGCGATACAACGTAAAACATTTGATATACTAGGCTTCTCTCTCTTTTCTTTTTTATCACAAGCGAAGTAAACTATGCCGAAGTATCTTTCCTTTTTGTATCCGTCTCGCTTTGTGTATGCTGTAAACACTGGAGAGAGATTGTCATGACGTATGCGAAGTGTCCTTTCCTCCTTTCATACCCAACTGAGATATATATACAAATGTACGATATATACTTTGAATCATCGACACGAGAAATGTTGTCTCTCGAGCAATGCAAATTCCATTACATCAAAGTGTAGAGAATTTAATTACAGTGACAAAAAACGAAAAATAATATGTAATAAGCAATGCTCTCTTATATGACACAGCACATTAACATTTAAAGAAGACTTTAAATAATCTATTACATTGGAGGCAAGATCTGGCAGAAATTATCTTAGCATTCAAACATTGCGTATGTAGTGCAGCTGTGCGAAACTTACATCGAAGGAAATGCGCACTAGGATCATAAAGACGTTCTTATTACATTAGTGACCAGGAGGAATCGAATTCGATAGCGACGTCAGTCTTACAGTTACATTTTCTTTTCCATTTTTATCTTTCCTCCGGAAGCAAAGAAGCTGCATGCGAATTGTTACTCTTCGACAACTCGAACACCATGAAATGACAACCTCTCTCACGTTCTTTCTCTCTCTCTTTCTCTCCTATATCTACCTCCAAAGGAGATAAGACAAGAATCGGTCGCTAAACGGGCGAATCACGAGGTGCACAGGAAAATAGGTTTGAACAAGTCTCGCAGCTATGTTGGGGGGAGAAAAGGTTCGACGGGGTTGACCTGGCGGTGGTAGGACGGGTACCTGGATTGGGCAAATTGCCGCTATGGCCTTGGTCTTGGTCGCTGTTTTGGTCCACATCGTCTTCGTCGTCCTCGTCATTGCCGAGAGATTTGCGACTGGAGGTAGATCGACCTGGTTTCTCGGTAATCCGATGACGTGTAGCCGACTGCCATCTGGTCTCTCCTTCACTGCTACAGTTTGATGAGAGGGAGAGGCTCGGGCTAGTGGGGGTGGGACTAGGAATAGGTGTGGAAGAGGTAGAAGCGGCGCACCAATGCGCATGGTAGCATGAATATACTGATAAAGGATCATTCGATGATCGGACATCACAGATGCCTTGAGGACTATGTGACGATTTCTTCTCGAAATCAGAGGGATGATTGTGATGTTTATGACTATGATGATGCTCATGATGGTGATGGTGATGGTGACGCTGGTGATGATGCTGACCTAAACAGGTGGCCGTGTCTGGTTCGCATTTCTCCGATTCCTTCCACTGCTTGTAGTGCTCCTTCGAAGTCTTGTGTGATGGGGTGACGGGGGTGTTTGGCGGGGTGTCCGGACCCCCTTCGGGGCTCGAGCTCTCCCCATCCATTGACGTTTGACCTATCCATTACAGCCCAGTCCCAATCTCCGCGCGACTTTTCTTACGCCTCGTTCAACTATTATTGCGTCCTACGCAAATGCCTAACGACAATGCTGTCGAAACTCAATCAAAATAACTCAAAGGAAGAAAAAAAATATATCACGGAGTATTTAGCGCAGAAGAACCTCGACATCCTAATAGAGATTTAATTACAGAAACACGATACACTATTTTCAGTGATTCCAAATTTCTGATACTTCTTGCTAAATGATATTTTATAGTCCAATTACAATAAGCATTACAGTGGTGCTTCTTGTAAATTAAGAATGCATTAAAATCAGATTTACGTTCGATTAGTTATATTTATAAAAATTATGCACCTCGTGATCACATTATTGAATTGTCAATAAAGATGCGCCGCTATCTTTTCACCTCTGCTTGTTTGTAAAATTTCAAACGATTACGTACACCACGAAGCAGACTTTCCGTTAAATACTCCGATATGATGAAAACAATAGGAAATTAAAGGAAGAGAGAACAACGGAAAGAAGAATAAACGAAATAATATGTAATCGAAATGAAGAAATGATATGCAGTGATTTAAATTTAAATTGCAAATGATCAATAACGCCAAGAGGGGGAATAATCAACAAAACAACTAAATAAAAGAGAAAAGAAAGACTCCTTGTAATAACTAATTGGAGCTCGGTGACCACAGTAACCCAAGCGACTCCTTGCGTCCTTCGCAAATTTGTAATAACGAGCGTGGTCCATATGTCCAGATTTCTATGTATAGTCTAATGAAATTTTTCATCCATCTCAGTGCGCGATACCGCATGTTTGTGTCTTGAAATTTTTTTGGTAGCTTTATACATCTTTGATGGTGCACATGTATGAGCATTTGTTAATAAAATAATAAGTAAGGTAGGGAAACAGGGTTAATGTGGTCGAAATTAAACAAAGCAAGCCAAGCAACACCACAAATATGAAAAATTATTCGTAGAAAGTAATAAATGATATGACTTCTAACCCAATTATAATAATAAGCATTCTACAGATATATAAAGTATATGCCAGAATATGACGTGTACCATCGTTATCTCGCGTCTTAATTAAAATTACCAATGTTAAAGCAATAAAAAAAAAATGCAAAACATTGATTCCTTTAATTATATAAAGCTGTACAATACTAATTTCAAAAGGCTCGTACAGTTAATTCTTTGTTTCCAAGAATAGCTGTGTAATTTTTTACTTTAATCCAATGTGCCGAGAAATTTATATTCATAAACATTTCACGCTTATAGTACTCAGAATAATCGACGATCTTGAGCAAACTTAGTCGCTCTAGTAGCTCGAGATATACTACAGTACGACCGAACACATTTAATAAAAGGGGACGTAAAATATCAATTTTTACGTTACATTTCAAGTGCATAAATTATCTCCGAATTCCAGACTCATGGTACGCATCATACTTGTGAATGTTAGTTACTATGTGCTATAGCGACAAGTATTTTGCCTGTATATTATCCTCAACAAAGGAGAAAAGAAAGGAACAAAACCCATGTCCATTCAGACATATTCGTCAAAAATAATACTGTTGTCATATCATGATTAGCGTACACAGACAAAATTTTGTTCTCATCTACCAATCTATTAATGTAGGATACTCGGGAGAATAAGGATCAAAAGACTCTAAAAGTCGTGCTATCGTTATCTTCGATGAACAAATTAAAAATCTTAATAAACCAACCGATACATGTTTACGGTCATTATTAAAGAAATATTCTAAGTAGTGTGCATGTTTTGTGTTGTGTACAGTATATTCATTGATGTTTTTGCCAACTGATATTATTTTATATTAGAACATCATACACAAAAAATCGATCGATACCTGTCTGCAAGGGTCCAAAAAAAGAAAAGAACTACATTTGCAATCGATATTCCATTCTCCTAGACATTACAGTAATATCATCGTACGAACTTTAATATGCATGAAAGAAAATTGTCGAATATATTTTGGACCCCTGAATATTCGATAATCCGTCCTCGCTCGTTCGGAGGGCAGACGTAAATATAAATTAAAGAGCGAAATTCTAAAGGTACAAGCATAAATGATGTACTCACTATTGTTGGCCAGAAGATTTTCATGCAGCTTGTCCCTTTGATCTTCCAAGACATCTCCTAAGTAAGTTGCGACCTTGCGAGTCACTTGCTCCACATAGGCGTCGAGCTTTCCAAGATCATCCGACAGACCGACCAACTGGTCCAACGTTCCGACCTTCAGATCGGGGATGTGGAACTTGTAGTTGACGGACAAAGTGTGCTGCTTCGACGTCAAATTGTTAACGGTCTCCCATGTCTGCAGGCAGGTTTTATCCCCCGGCGCGGATATCAACCAATACTCCGTCATTTTTTATAGTATTCCGAAGCGAATATCCTACTGTATCTGAAACATTATATTTTGTCACATAAATTGCACAGGACACCCTACGAGTCTACCAATTGTTCGTCATAATTCGAATTGTTAAAAAAGTTCGAATAAATAAACGGTGATAGTATGCGAGGTGAAAAATTTCTCTTAAAAAGAAAAAGACGAAGATTCGTCAACAACCACCTGCTTCACCTTTGAGTGACGTTGGTCTATCGATCTGACAAGTAATTCCGCGATCCTAGGGTCATTGTTGATTTATTTGTTGGTCAGCTGTATAGAAAAGTAATTGATAGCGAGAAGACTTAAAGTAATTGTTCATTGATTCAGGCACGCGTGAAATGTTAAATAAAAGAAGGGGGTGTGGCAGGGCATATTTCCTCGGCGACGGTATTATGTAATTAGGCGCGCTTTCCACGTGACATATACCAAGTGCAAGAATGGCGCGCTGAACTTGCACAGTGATCAATATAGGGAAGTGACAACTGTGCACGAAATTACATGCGAAAAAAATTATGTCCTTGAATTGACGTCGACCGTGCGGAGACATTGCACACGAAGTCACGGCTTATTGTCGGAAACGGCTTAATGGCGCCCGCTAATAAACCGCTGGGCAAAATCGATAACACACGATGAATTGCAACGTCTCTTTGAAAGTGAGTTGGGGACAAGCCCTGGGTTAAAGGCGAGCTTAAATCTATAACGGGCTATCGCGTAGGTCGTTACGAGAACACGCGTCAAGGTAGTTTGACAGGAACTGCTCGATCCCTTTTAATCGTGACACGGGGTAACGATACTTTTCAGGTTTCCGTTTGACAAAAAGGTCTCCGTTCCTCTATCGATTAAAACTCAGATACAAGACGAATGGCTCTCGCTTACCAGATATTTCGTATCAACCGTTCGGTTGTGGGATACGGCAGATGCTTGAATTTCCCGTGAAATTCAAAACATTCGCTCCTCTAATCACTCGCTGCCGAAACCATTAGAAACCATCGTGACCTCACGTGATGACAATTGCGTGCTGCTGCCTTACGACCCGCCCGGCAACTAAAACACAAACTGAAACGGAGCATCATCAGCTGACTCGGGATCCCGTCTGCAACGATCGCTACTGTTGCCAATCTATCGGCAATTTTCATTATCAATTTTCTATCGATAAGTTCGAGTAACTCTAAATTCGGCTCCCTTCGTTAATAATTCATTCGCTGTGTATTAGAAAAACTAATTGTAAAGGGAGCGCAGAGTTTTCTACGTTATTTCATGCGATTAATTTTGTCGTGGAAATGTTTCTGTCAGAAGTAAAAGTTGGTACCACTGGTATGGACACTACAGTTAACGCGATTTAACGCTCATCTTGGCTGACACGTACTGCAGGGGTTCTCAACCTACTTTGCGCGTTGACGTTCTGAGGATTTTATCGACCCACGGATAAATAGATACGTCAGGGATCGCTGTTAATCAAGTTGAGAGACTCTATTGTAAGCCGTAAGAGCGCATAAGAGCGTCTGACCGTCAGACTCTGACGTAGTTCTTGTTAAAAGCAAATAAGTTGTAATTGTTTCTCAATTTCGGTCTACGGCAAATCATGGGTTGCGATGGTGGAACTATTCCCCGCAGGGACGAGCTCGTAAGAGTTAAAAAGAAGCCGGAGCAGGTAATTTTGTGTTGACTTTTGTGTACATTTTGGTTACTGTATACAAACAGCGTTCTTTGCAGTGTTGCGTGTGTCAAGTCTTCTTTTGTGAACTTTGAACATTCAGTGAGTAACAAAAATATTCCGACACTTTTTTTGTGAGCCTGTAATGAAAATTTAAAAATCCCGTTTGTAGATTTAAGTAAGTTGTATACATGCCTAAAATTTCATCAGAATTGGTTAATATTGCTGTGAGTTATAAACGCTAAAAGATCGCGGAATAAGGTCGAAAATCGTGAAATTCCCGAAAACAGCGATTTTCGACCTTATTCTGCGATCTTTAAGATAAAAAAAGTTGAAAAAACGACATTTACTATTTTTTTTCGTTATTCCAACCAATTGAAATTTTTTCCAAAACGACTAATCATGTCACTTAGCAAACTTATCCTTCTAGCTTCTCAAAAAAACTCAAGTCGTTTGGATTAATTTTAAAAAAGTTATGCAATTTCAAAAAGTATCCGAATATTTTCGTTACTCGATGTAAGCATTGTATATGATAATCAAAGTTGATTACTCCGTATTATATGTAATACACGATCTAGTAACTCTTTGCAGAAAGATAAGGAGGCAGAATTGGCATTTAAATGGAGGCATTGCACGATAAAACAATTACCGCTACAGCCACCGGTAGTAGCCTGTGCCCTAGGCCGCCTGTACAGCAAAGAATCCGTATTGGAGGGTCTCCTCGATAGAAGCACGCTTCCAGAATCAGCGCAGCATATTAAGAGCATCAAAGATGTAAAGAATTTAAATTTAACATCAAATCCAGCATTCGATGCCAATGTAGCGGAGAAAGGAGACTGTTACACGGACGGAGGCAAAAGTCCATACATTTGTCCAGTAATTGGATTAGAGATGAACGGCAAATATAAATTTTGCTTTCTGTGGTCGTGCGGCTGTGTGATGAGCGAGCGTGCCCTTAAAGAAGTCAAAAGTACAGTAAGTGTTTACTGTTAAATATATTGAAATACGTTGAAGTAGAATATGTTAAATACGTTGAACTGTTTTTCAGATATGCCATCAATGCCAGCAAGCTTTTTCTAAGACAGATGTTGTTACTATAAATGCAGAAGGCGATGATCTTAAGCTGATGGAAGAGAACATGACGATTCGAAAAGCTGCGCAGAAGAAGTCTAAAAAACAGAAACACAGCGAAGAGAGTAGAACTGAAACTGTTACGCAGGACGAGGCGCCGAAGAAAAAGATTAAGAAAGAGGATAAAGCCCCTAGTGTTAAGGGCAGCTGTGATAGGAGCAAAGCTGAAGATCCAGCTTATAAAAAAGTTAAAGAGAACTACAGCGTCGCTAAAGATCCCAAAGCGTCGGAAGTGTTTAAAAGTATTTTTACTTCTCACAAGTCTGCGGCTGACCAAGATAGGGCACACTGGATTACGTACAATCCGTTCTACAATTAAAGCCCTATTAATTTCAATGTAAGAATGCACATAGGCAAAATATGCGACGACAATTATACTGCAAATAATGAAATGTTTTTATGGCATTGAATAAATAGTTTTATCTACAAAAAGGAAATAGTCTTATTATTTTGATCGTTTCTTGAATTGCTCTTAGGAATCGCGTTGTGCGCCTTACGGGTTAGTAACGTTCTTTTAATTAAAAATATATTACCACTTATCGAGACTAATTTCTGTAACAAAAACTAAATAATGTTATTATTACATGTATGTATATTAAAACAATAATTATTATATATCACAAGTGAATAACAATGGAAAATAAGCTTATACTATGTTGTTCGCGTATATATACTTATTCGTTATAAGCAAATATGTATTCTATAAAGTTTAAAGACTAAAATATTCGGAAAAGTACATATACAAAGATATAAAAAATGCTGTTAACGTTGAATCCAAAGTTACACTTGTGCGATCTATCGGAAGTATGCATACACTAAATTCCCTTATATTTATTTTGTCCTTATTCAAGCAATTAAACCGAACTGATTAGCGTTCTCGTGTTGTAGAATGAATTAATGACACATGAAATTTATCAAAATAATTTATATAATTTTAAGATTTACGTAGAGCACTGTATGTTTAAAGGCACGTAATATAGTTTATTTTATTTCCTAAGCGTTTACCATAGGTAATTAAACATTATCTCACATTAGTCGAGGATTTGTCATGTACAAAGTCACATTTGAGGCACTCTGCGCACGGAAATCGTTTGAATAACTCTGCGTAATCTACTGACCGCTCGTTTTCTTCGAGAATGCCTTTTCGATATCAAGTAACTCCATCGATTTAATAAATAGAGGATAATACTTCCTACGATAATGATTCCCGCCACGTAACTCCACTTACTTGTAAATATCTCACTATTATCTTCGTCATTTTGTTCTAAATCGGCAGTAATGTCGTTCCGCTCTGCGTGATGCAGCGTAGGAACGTTTGCTCCTCCGACTCGCCTTTTAAGCCACAAAGAACTCGAATCTTGCAGAATTGGATTTATCGCGACGATCGTATCTCCCACAGATAATAATTTTTGTGGTTTATAAAGATTTCTACAGTGGGATTAGATTTGTGAGTCAGATCGCTGTTAATTCGTACATTACGTAAAAATTCAATAGATTCAGGATCACTTACATAGGAACAGATTCGTTTAAAGGTCTCGGAACAGCGAGAGTGATGATCGGGCAAACTGGAAGCGGTCGAATATGACCGGCATTAGTATTCTCCGACAGTAATACTTTACTGTGCCGCCTCAAATGACTTCCTTCCATACGCTGTGGTAATTCACCACTATCCAACACACTAGGCTTCTCAAGAACCTTCGCTTTGTTCTGAGTTTCATCTGTGAAAACGCTCGCGACATGCCCTGTTGTTGTGTATTCCAATATAGCATCAAGCATCCAGAAACAAGCTAGAAATGCATAAAGCATTGTCATAAACTGGGATTAAATTGTGTATTCATTTAATTCACGTTTAGCACGAGTAATAAAGATAATTGTCGAACGAAAGTTTGGCGTTGAAACATACGTTTTTGTAAGTGGCTATCGTCGATACAATTCGAATCCCCATACACTACAATTCTGCCTGGTACAACGCTTATTTGATCTTTCCCATCATCTTTTTCCACGTTCTCTTTATCTGGTATTGCGTTATTGCTGTGGTCATCATTATGCACTTTTTTGATATTCTTATAATCGCTGGTTTGAAAGAGTCCAAGGATTGGCACGGACATTGTGGATCGCGATTCTGATTCAAGCAGAAGCTCTTGTCCTTGATCGTGTAATTCTGTATAAAGAATAACTCCGTCTTTTGGAAACCTTGATCGGTAAAAAAACACATGTTTCATACAATAATTTCTAAAAATATGTAACTGTGTCCTTAGTAAAGTCATTATACCGGGTGATGGTAGTGCCAGAAGCAAAAGTAACAGGCGGGTGTTGGCCAAGAGTAAATTGACCATTGCGCACTTGATCTCCGAATGCTATTTCCCAGTTAGGATACAGCAGGTCATTTAGAGCTGGTATATTCGCACCTCCCGTATCTGGTATCCACCACTGACGAGTATTCTCATCATAAAACTTTACCTTCCTCATAACGGTGACGTTGTACCAATCTGCGAACACAATTACCGAGAGACCTTCTTCTTCCACATCTCTCTTCAGCTTGGTGACCTGAAACAGGTTCGTCATTGTTTATCCCGATCAATTTAATATCACTGAAAATTTAATCTGTATAATATGCGTTATACTTCTTCAGGAAAGAATTCTTCTTCCGTATCCACAACAAGCAAAGTACCATAATTCCTAGCATTAAAACAAGTGAACGGAGCACCAAGTACTTCCAAATAATAACCAGCATTACGTAAATGCTGGTACATATCTTTAAAATTAGTGTGGATATGATCGCCGTTCCAATCAAGGGGGTCGTTTTTCGCACGTAAATCATCTCTGGGGAAATATCCCGGAGGGTAACGCAAATTGTGATATTGATCCCACAGAATGCGTTTACTATTAAAGAAATATAATTAGTTCGAACCGCGCTATAAATTCTTGTAATCACGCTGAGAGAAATCTTTTTTTCTTTACTACTTACTGACGAGGAGGCGTGGGAATAACTTTCGCCTTTAAAGGTAGTTCTATTTTAGATTGCCTTGGTTTCTCTTCTCCATCGCTTGGTGGGGATTCGATAGTAACAGATATATGACCTAAGCGTAAATTTAAACTTCACAGAGATAGTTTTATAGGAAGAAGTAGCTTGTGAAATATTATTAACCTTGCGCTATGCCTTGCCAGTCGCGAGCAGAGGATGGAACCGTTATCGCGACTGCTAACCATCCAGACCATGGCCAAAGAACATCGCTGTGGTTTACTGACACGTCGATTCTCTCGCCGTTACCATTTCCGGTGTACGGGTGCCACACAAGATCCGCTACATGTCCAGACACTCCTAAGCCGTTTATTATAGTTACGTTTACGATTGTGGGCATGCCAGTATGATATACAGCTTGTGTACAGTACGGCCACATGTACTGGCATTCGGTTAGATCTATATAACTGAAAATATAACACAATTTATGTACCCATTGCAAATAATGATGAATTACATTAGGAAGTAGTTATTACCTGGGACTGAGCGTGGCAATCGGTGTGTACGAACGAAGAAAATGGAACGCTCGTAACAGGTCTAATTTTCCCGCACCTTGTTCGAACATTCCAACGCCGGGTAAACGACGCGCAGAGCCAAGTAGCGCTTGCTTCATGCTAGCTGGAGTTACCTTAAGAAATCTCTAAATTAATCTCTTGTTTATGAATGCATAGAAATATAAATTTGAGGTGTAATTACTCTTTGCTTAACCGTTTCGGATCCGTCTGCTTGTACAAATCCACTGGCCAGAAGTGCTACAGCTCCAGCAACAACCGGGCTAGCAACAGACGTCCCAGATAATGTTCTGCAACCTGTTTGTAACGCGGATCCTCGTACTCCCGATCCATATGTAACCAAATCAGGCTTCACTCTCCCGTATCCAGCTGGTAATTCCCACGTTGTCATGCCTCGCGATGAGAATCTAGCTATCTGGTCTTCCCAATTAATCCCGCCCACTCCAATCACATCCATCTGATCCGCGGGATTATTCAAGGTACTGTATTAAAAATTAAACGCAGTCTGTTTATGAAATGTAATTGTAGATTTAAATATTAGGAAGAACGAAGTTTTAGCTCTTTACCCATACAAAGGTCCGTCGTTGCCGATCGCAGAGACCATGATCACGCCATTTGCTGTTAATTCCCATACTTTATCAACAAACGGGTGATCCATGAAGTCTGGACCTCCGATGCTAAGATTCAATACTGTAACTTTTGTGAGAATGGCATAATTGAACGCATCCAAGAACCAGGATGTGTAGGATACCTATAAACGAACCAAAATGTTGTCACGTATTGTATGGAAAATCGTGCGTAGTAACAGAATTATCTGAGATACCTGGGTATTAGTGAAAACACGGAAAATATGAAGCTCAGCATCCGGTGCGAAACCAAGACAATCTATGCAAGACGATGCGATAACTCCAGCCACGAATGTTCCATGACCTAAACCATCTTCTAATGTCTTTTCATTTGTCCAATTCGAACGTTCTTTAATTTTCTTAAAATGTGGGTGACTAGCTGCTAGCCCCGTGTCAAATATTGCTACCTGATAGTAACCATTATACATGTAATAACTATGATCTTCAAAATACTTTTAACCAGGGATCGAAAAAGTTCTGGAACTTCTTGAAACATGTACTGTGGAACTTTTTTAAAAATGTTCTGACATTATAAGTTCCCATGAGAACTGATAAAGTAAAAGTTCTAGTTGGAATGGAACTTATACAATATAAAAATAAAAGTTTCTCTATAATAGGAACAGATATTTTCTTAAACGAAACATATAAGTTCGAACCGAATTTTTAAAAAATAAGAGTTCCAGAACTTTTTCAATCCCTGCTTTTAATAAGGTTCCTTCAAAACTGTATCCTTTACCTTAACACCATTGCCAGTAACGCCCATTCCCCACAGAGCATCAGCTTGAAGTATGCTCGTAATTTGCCTCGGTATAGCTCTTAACAATCTACGCGACGTATGGCGATTGGTCGACTGCCAGAATTGATTGTTCTGAAATTCATTTCACACTTTATTATATACCTATTTCGCCCAGTTCAAACAAAGTATAACGATCGATTCAGAAACTAACATAGTTATTGATTTTCCTTTTAAAATTTTTATATTCTGGGAAATCAGCATCCTCCGACGCATTGACGAATTTCAAACTCCTCTGTACAAGTCTCTGTGGTGTAACTCTTCTTATAAGAGGATGATCGGTCAAAGCATCGAGACCGTTATGTTTATCTGTTTCTTCCAAGAGAACAACGTCAAAGTCGCTGGGAAAATTGCTGGCCAAATTGTCGCGAAATAGAATTTTCCAATTGCGAATACCAGAAGTATTTAACGCGGCTCTTATATAGTTCTCACGCGTGTGAGGTTTATAATATCCCTTGAACGCAACGATATATTCGTTCTCTATAATTCTGCTGGCGAAATGAACTTTTACTTGTTCCGGATTGTCGCTATGACACGGTAATTTGATTATTTTACGGGGCTCAGAATTTATGGAACTGTTGCTCTCGAGCGAACAATTCACTTGAACGTGCGATACTTCAATCACGATACCAAGTAGCAGCAATAAAGGGACGTATAGCCAGCATGTATGTGGCTTCATACTATTAATATCAGCTGAAAAACATGTATGAATTAATTCTATCGATCGAAATGGATTCACAGTTAATTGCATCGTGGATTTTAATTTGTAAAACTTACATGCAGTAGAAAGACATAATTCATCAAACCGTATCTTTCCTGAACATGCTTTCTTGTTAATGTATCAAAAGGCAAGAAGCTAATATATTTCCTTTAATTGTTCAATTTCTAAGGAATCTAAAAAAGGTGTAACAACGGTTTTTTTCTTATTGCAATGTCTTGTTTTCATGTCATAACCTCAATGCTCGTAAAATAAAGATCCGCTTCAATTGAAAGATCGAAATGTTCAAAGCATGCATTTTCGTTTAAAATCTTTGCGTTCCTTACTTCTTCGAGGTACAATCGATATGTTTTATTGCGACTAATCTGTACCTACGAACAATGAACAAACAAATCATAATGCAAGCGTATTATCGTGCTGTTTACAGAACTTTACATTGCACAGTGCTGATGTAAGTGTATCAGCGGTTTCCAGTATATATTTAACGATTAAGGAAACAGTAAAATACGTCAGTTATTTATGTTTAATAAACATTTCTTTGGCAAAGGTGGAATAATCTTCCCAGAGGAACTTTGCGCGAATTACTTTGGATGAAACTCTAACGAAGGTAAACAATTTACGCGTCAAACTAACCTCTAACGTATATTTATTTTTTATAAATATTAGTTTCTACCACAAATACAATGAGTTTAATAATCTGTATTTTGTTGGTAAAGACAGGTAAGTTTTTTAAAGCTTGAAATATAAAATTTCAGTAATTATCATGCGTGTGCTGTCTGATCTTTCTACGCACGTGACAGCTGATTGTCAAAATGCGTATCATAACCGTGTAACTAGTATTAGTATTCCTACTAATGTATATTTATAGAATATTTGAATCTGTATTAAAATGTTCCTATATTCCGCGTAATTATATTTTAAATGTTTTTAACGAAAGTTGTAGCGTTTCATACTGTGCGCAGAGAGTGAATAGTTTCGTAATGGAATCCAACACAGACATCGATATGGTCGAAGACGCAGTGATCGAGTTTAGTTTATCATCACCCACTCGCAGAGACGATGATGTCGCCGAAGAGAGCACATTGGCATCGGTCATCATAGAAGAACTGGACGAGAATGCTCTTAGTAAAATGAACGTAGATATGGCAGAGTTTGTTGAAGCAAGAGCTTTGGAAATGAAAGATATAACACCGGACGTTGTATCGGATGTTTATTCCGAGCAAAGCAATTCCGCTATGGACGTTACTACGGACGTAGAAGATCAGGACATATTACTAACAACAGAGGAGGAAGATCGATTAACAAAACAGTTTCTAAACGGAGAATTAACATTCTCCGAGTATTCTTCGAGAATGGATCCGGACATAGACGCGGAAACTGTGGAGGCTGATCCACCTAGGTAGTACCGCAATAATGATTTCTGTAGTTTGCACGAAACAACTGGCAACAAAGTCTCCTATTTGTAGAAATGATAGCGAAAACGAAGACGTAGGAGCGAGTAAAATAATTCCTCAGAAGACATCGAAAAGCAGAGGACGTTATAAGCGGAAAAAGAGGACGCTTCCTCCGGTTCTGCAAGGTCTCATGGGTGAAGCGAATTTAAGATTCGCGAGAGGAGACATAGAATTAGCTGCTCAGATTTGTATGGAGATAATTAGGCAAGTGGTCTGTCCAACTCTGAGATTATACGATGGAACACTGGAAATTATATTAAATGTTCTTCTACCTGCCCTTTAGACAAGTGCCAAGCGCTCCGGAACCATTTCACACACTAGCTATGATATACGAAACAGATCAACCAGAGAAATCGTTGCAGTTCGCTTTGATAGCGGCGCATCTCAGCCCGAAAGACGCAGATCAGTGGGTGCGTTTGGGTAATATGTCGATGGAAAGCGGAGATCTCAAGCAAGCTATAACATGTTATAATAAAGCGATTCAAGCGGATCCGAAGGATATAACTTTATACGAAACACGAGGACGACTTTTAGAACGAAACGGAGATAGGAGGGCTTTCTTAAAGGGATATTCGAAATTACTTCATCAACTGGAGCCTGAGGACGGCGAACATATAATTAAATATGCTAAAATGTTAGCCAAACGATACATGGAAGAGAACAATAATGAGCAAGCATTAGAAGCAATGGAAAATATTTTTTCAAAGTGTCCTACTTTTATTACTCTGGAAGAAGTTAATATTATGACCGAGATACTAATAGCGCTAAAAAAGTTCAAGAGATGTTTATACATTTTAACTACGTATACTCGTATTTGGGTGAAATACAAGAATGTTAATGATAAACAGAGCCCTTGCGGGGCGGTAAAAAAGATTGGAAGCGAAAAGAAAGAAGAACTAGAAGACCAGAGTATATGTGAGATAGAACTCTGCGGAGTACCCGACGGTGTTGTCGTCGATTTAAAAGCAAAATTTCTTGTGATCCTCATTGAATTGGATCAGATAAAATTGGCTGAGAAGCTGTTGTCGAATTTCTATGAGCAAGAGAATCCAGAAATCTCCGGAGATCTCTTTTTAGATATAGCAGAAACATTGATGGGGAAGAAAGAATTTGAACGTGCTTTGATGTTACTAGATCCATTAGTGAACAGTAATAATTATAGCTTAGCCGCGGTGTGGTTACGGCACGCGGAATGTTGGGTCGGCTGTAAAGACTTGAAAAAAGCTACAAAATCTTACGAAGTTGTTAGAAAATTATCTCCCCAGCACTTGGGTGCGAGAACAGCGCTAGCTAAATTGTACGAGCTGAAGGGCCACTACAACAAAGCGATAGAAGTTCTCGAACAAGATTCAGAATCAGATACGTTAGATCCTCTGGTAATTTACAGAAGAACATTACTTCTTCGTAAAGTGCAGAGGTACGATGAATATTTTCAATCAGGCATGCTACTTTTCTCTAGACACTGCGTGCATATAAGAAACAAAGTTGAACTAAACGGATTAACTAGAGCGTACGGAGTACGACAGCGTCTGGATTCATTGAAACTTCATCGAATGTCTCGTGGAGAGAAATTCGAAGAAGAAAATGCACCGGTGTTCCTTCCTACCACAGAGCTAAGCGAACAGAGCGAGTACTTTTTACTTTTGGACATGTGTAAACTGGCTTGTAAATTAAAGAAATATGGTCTACTAGAAAGGATCTCCTTGAGCGCTTTAACGTCAAAGAGATTTGAAAAGAGAAACACGCATGTTATGTTCTTGGGCTTGTTGGCCTGCATCTACAACGATGATTCCTATCACGGGTACAACATCGTACGACTATTAATACGTGTTTGTCAGAGGCCGAACTCTTGGAATCTGTTAAATATCATTATTCAGAAAGCGCAAGATTCAAGACACAATAGATTTATCATGCGTCTTCTTGGAAGGGAAGATGTGTTTTCTTATTTGAACATATTGCACGCAAACAATTGCCTTGTTTCTGGAACATATAAGTATGCCCTCAACGATTATATTTCTCTGTTTAAAGTAGCACCCAGTTCGTTATTAGCATTACTGATCAGTGTAACTCTGTTACAAATGGGGTGCCAAAAATTATCCGCTAAGAAAAATCAACTTGTAATTCAAGGTAATTACAGTTACCTATGTATAAATTATTTTACTGTAATCAAGAAATGGAATTGAATATTTTTATCCGTCAGTGACCGAATCTTTAAATTCTAGCAAACACATTTTCTATATACTTGTATCATTTCGTTTTAGCTCTTGCTTTTCTGAAGAAGTATTGCCAATTACGGGGCGAGGACGGTAAACAAGAAAGTTATTATAATATGGGCCGCGCATTCCATCAGATTGGCTTACTACCGGCAGCTGTACATTTTTACAAATTAGTCCTCGACGAAGATCCTGGAGACTTGGTTGAAAAGAACTCGAGTCTTTTAGACTTGAAACAAGAAGCTGCTTTTAATTTACATCTCGTTTACATGCAATCGGAGAACTATTTATTGGCAAGAATGTACCTTGAAAAGTACATTACGGTTTAGCTGAAGAATGATATTTTTTTATGTGCTATATTCATTGTATGACTGGGATCTTGAATGTAAAACTGTGGACGGTCAAAGTGAGAATAAACATGTACTATATGGATTTAGATATTGTTTTAACTCAACCACCCATCATTGTATATCATTCCGACAGCATAAACGTGCCGCTGAGTGATTAATCATTATTGTTTTTCAGAAGCACAAGCGAAATGAGTGTAGCGTTGGCTGACAAAATTGAATTTAAGAAACTATGCGATATCGTGGAAAGAGTCGTTCAGGCACCTGCTGCCAAGAAAGCTGATATCTTAAAGAGGTTCATCCATCAATGTCGCCTCAATGGTCGCAAACTAAAAACGGAATTCCCAGATGCGGTACAGTTACTCAATTATTATCAGTGATTGGATGTTTTCAAAAACTCGATTTAATTGAATTTCTATTGCTAGGACGTGTCTCTTTTTCCTGTATTAAGATTGATTTTACCATGCCTGGAGCGAGAACGTGGACCAAGCAATTTAAAAGAGAAGTCCCTTGCCAATCTTTATGTCCGTGTATTTTGCTTGGGCAAAGCTAGTAAGGACGCAATTAAACTTGTACAATACAAGTGAGATTATTACTTAATATTCGTTGCTCCACGTTAGCCAGTTTATTATATTACTATTTTTTATAATCAAAATCGTTTCAGGACTCCACTGGTGAAGAATATTGCAGGGTGTGATTTTGCGGAGAAAGCTTATTCGATTCTGAAAAATCGTTTGCCACGCGAGAGTTCTGGTTTTACAGTAGCACGAATCAATTTATTTCTCCAGAATATATCATCGGGGAACGAGACTGTTCAGCAGAAAGATGAAACGTTTCAAGTTTTAATTAGGAAAATAAATGCATTGGAGTTCAAATGGATAACACGAATAATCCTTAAAGATTTGAAGCTTGGTATTGGAACCAAAAGGATACTACAAGGTTTGTCATTTGGCATTGCGGTTTTTAGTTTCAGTAGCTCATATTTATTCCAAAGTAAAAATGTGTGATCGTGTACCCTTTCAGTATTCCACCCGGATGCAAATGCAGTGTACGATGTATCGTCAAATTTACGTCAAGTCTGTGATAAACTGCAAGATCCTCAGGTGAGGTATCACTATGATATCGAAATATTCTCTCATTTTAAACCTATGCTGCTAGAGAGACACAAGATCGAAGACGTGAAGAAACTCTTTGGCAAAGGGGAAGAATACTTTGTACAATGCAAATACGATGGTGAAAGATCTCAGATGCATATGAAAGATGGCAGATATAAATATTTCACGAGACAAGGATACGACATTACAAAGTATCCCGGTTACGGAGAAACTAATTCTGCAGGTATAATTAGAATATATTGTTAAATTTATATATTTATCAAACAAGTTGAGAAAATATCTTATTTTAGGATTTATGAGCAGCGTATTCAGTCGACTTTTAAATCCAGAATGCAAGTCAATAATTCTAGATGGTGAATTAATGGGTTGGCACAAAGGGATGAAGTTGATGGGTTCGAAAGGGATGAATTTTGATGTTAAAAGATTATCGGAAAATAGTCATCATCAACCATGTTTCGTTGCATTCGACATTATTTTATACAACGATGTCTTACTGCATAATGAACCTTACGAAAAAAGACTGAGAATCTTGAAAGATGCTTTTAAAGAAGAAGAGGGTTGTCTAATGTTGTGTGAATCTACTAGAATTTCCAAAGGGTATAATGAATTTTTACGAGTAACTTGAAGCGTACATTTCGCGTGTATAATCCTTATTAATTTTCAAAAGGGAGGAATTATGCGCTCTATTCAACGAATGTATCAGAAACAAAGAAGAAGGAATCGTAATAAAAAAGTCGGACACTCTGTACAAACCGAATGTACGAGACGGTACCGGTTGTTATAAGATAAAAGCTGAGGTACCATTCTCTGAAATATTTATCTTCTATTAGTACCTCGTCTATTCTTTAACAATAATGCTGTTTCAGTACTCCGATGATCTCGTGCAAGATGTAGATTTGATTATTCTTGGTGGGTACTACGGCGATGGAAAATTTATGGGTTTAATCAAAAGTTTCCTAATGGGAGTAGCTTCAGCAACAACTATTCCAGGAGAGAATCCTTCAAAATTTCTATCTGTTGTATCAGTCAGCAATGGTTTGTCTATGGAAGAACTGAAAAAACTACAGAAAAGATTCGAAGACAAATGGAAAACAGAGTGTTCTAGAAATGTTACGCCCCCAGCGGTAAGTTTCTTTTCACGAAATAAATATCTGTCCATTAAACGCCTTCACGTTTATGCTATACAGCGCGATCCACCGAAATTATGGATTGATCCCGAGGATTCCATTATTCTGACGATACGAGCAACAGAGATGACACGGAGCAACGATTACCCAACAGGATATAGTTTACGATTTCCCAGAGTTATGAGTGTTAGAGCTGACAAGCCATGGTACAGCGTTTGCACCACAACGGAATTGAAATCATTAATTAAAGTGCGTACACTTCAATTATCTTGCCAGGCAAATATACATGTTTAATTGTTGTTCAGGATACACGACCTATTCAAAAACTGACGAAGCGAGAAGTGAATTACGACGACATAGGAGAAGCTTCGGAAACTAAAGTGCGTAGAACGACGAAGCAACGTTCGCCGAGGTCGGAGGAGAAATTACCAAAAGCAAATATTTTTGATAATCCTCCGGTTCCACTTACAAGACTCTTCAATGGCAAAGAGATTTGCGTAATAAACGGCAACGACGATTTACCCAAAGAAAGCATTGAAATAATTCTTTTGCAACACAGAGCTAAAGTCGTTCAAAACCCACTGAAGGAAAACTATTGCATCATCGTTGGTAATGTTAAAACGGTAATAATATTGATAATATTTCTCACCTTCAACACACTACTAATCAGTATCTGAAATTCGACTTTCAGGCGAGAGCGAGTAACATCATACAAAGTAAAATGTACGATGTGGTAACGATAGATTGGTTTAAACGGGTTACCGAAGAAGCTAATTGGCCTTCGTTGGAAGAGTTTCTACCGTGGGACTTAATATGCAGTCGTGAGTCGACGAGGTGTCGATTAGCGCGATACTACGATGATTATTATGATCATTATACCGTGGATGCCGATGAGCAAAGTCTGAGTCGCTCCTTCGAAAAAGCCGAAGAAACGGTAGCGATTATAATCACTATATTTCATAACAAGTCTAAGGGCAATGTTCACTTCATGGAAATATTGCTTTTAGGTAAACACAATGGAATTTAATGATGCTCAAATGAAGGAAATGAATGAAGAATTATTTTCTAGCGAGACATCGCGTTATTCCATATTTCGAGGTATCGCGGGGTACTTTGATGACCCGTCAGATTGGTCAAAATTCGAGTTCCGTTTCATGACGGGAAATCTTAAGGAAAGCATCGACGACTCTGTAACCCACGTGTTTGTCAATGGAAACTCCATTAGTCCCGAGCTTCGACGTTCAATCACCGAGTCGGGATGGTCACCGACAATTGTCAGGAGCGAATGGATCGGGGAGTGTTTCAAAAGAAACGAGCTCGTCCCAGCCACGGAATATCATCTTCATTGCTAAGCTGCTGCATTTATAAGCTCAACGTAATTCATGTAAAGAAATGTTCAACTAGCGACGTCGCCGAATGCTAACTTGTGTGTTTAAGTTGTAGCGCGTCTATTTGTAACATAAGCACCGAAAATATACAGATTCGTTTTGGCTCGTATTTTCGTTAAGTGCTGAGAAACTGGGTACTAGCCGGAGTGACAGTCGGACAGTTTGCTCATTTAACATCCCGCTTTCGAAATATTTCTTCTCGGTTGAAGTCGGCACCCTGTGCCGTGCTCGTTTTATTTCATCGGAATGCGTGCGAAATGCAAAGTCGAGGGGGCGACGCAGCTGCGACGTTTCCTTCACAAAGCCTGCCATTCAGAGAGATTCTCGGGTAGATTAAGACTTTGCGAGCACGGATACCGATGCACCGGCCAACGTTCCCGTTCCATTATCAATTCGAAACCGGAGAGATTCCCGTTTAATCGATTAAATTTGAAATTCCAAGGCCCCGCTTCCTCGACACCTCGTCGATCACTGCCAAGGTGGCAGTTTTATTCTCATTTCTATAAAATACTGGACAGCAGAAGAAATAGTACGTCACAATATACGTATATACGAAGAAGATACATGGTTATCAAACAGTAAAATATCTATCAAGAACGGAGGCTCGGGTCGCCCAGCGATTCCGAGTCTGAAAGAGCCCCTCGCTCGAAATGGCGTTTATTTCCCTTTTTCCCTGGCCGACTAGTAGCTGAAAATTTTCGTCCAAGATGTATACCGCGGTATCGCGTGATGTATGGGCAGCGTTAACCGTTGCGGATATCTCGTTAGCGTAAAGGAAGCTTTCGTCCAGCGGGGTCAGAATATAATATATGTGAATATGACTGACGGCTCGGCGTCGGTGGAAGAGTCTACTTATAGACACTTCAGCTACGGACACGACGCGTATTAATCGAGTTTCAGATTTTCCAACAGCGCCTCGACGGGAGGAGGGGGAGGGGAAGGATGACGCGTCACTCCTGCACCACGTCCAATTTATTCGCGGAGTTTCAGCGCTAACTCGGTACCTGCCAATTACGCGTACTCGTTACTGTTGTTCCCCCGCGTTTCATCGCAGCGCGTTAAATTTACGGCTCAACCGTTCACGCCTGGATTCCGCGTTTATCAATGATCCCTGCGAAAGAATCGTTTAACCCGCCGCTAGTTACAACGTCCCTCGCCAATGCTCGAATTTGTCTCCGCTTAGTTTTTCCTGGGCGGTACGCCATTGTGCGTTTACAATTATCCATTGCGTTGGATCTTTTAATAAGCGATGTATCTTCTCTTCTATCAACTGTTGAGCCGTTTTTAGCACGGGTGCTTGATGTCCCAGGTAACGCAACGTTCATCCGTGTATACAGTCCTCTTCTTCGCTTGTTCGCGGTAGTTTGGCCTCTTCGACAATCTCTGGCACTTCTTTGACTCTTCGAAGCTACCTTCTGCTTCTTCACCGAGTCTATCGTCCCTCGTCGACGTGTGGTAGATGGTCTGATCGGTATTGGTTATTTCTAAGTCCTCCTTGAAGGTGGACAGAGACATCAACGAGGACGAGGACGAACTCGACGAGGGATACGTGCTCGTTCTCTTCTTGTTCCTCGAGTATCGTTTCATGCATGCTTGAACGTTTGTGCAGAAAGAAGAGATCGGTTTTCGTTTTTGATAGATGGAGTCCTGCGACAGCATCGTCCAGTGCTGATGGCGATTGAAAGAAGACAAGCTCGACGACGACAACAGAGAATTACGACCGACCCTTGTGTTATACCTGCTGTGCTTGTACCGATCGGTCGAGGTCGTCGTGCAGTAGGATGATTTGTAAGATGGACACCGACATCGGTTACCACCCACCGAGCTTTCAGTGAACTCTGTGGAAGTCGTCGAACTGCACGCCGAATGCGTAGAGTTTTCGCATCTCATTTCTTCCCTTCTGTTCTTGTAAATTAACAGTGTTGGCTTCTCTTTGCATTGCGTGAGTTGCGGTTTATACTTTGCGCAGCGCGTCTCGTAAGCCAAAGTCAATTTACGATCGAACGCCGAGTCTATACTCTTCCTCGCACTGTCTCGTGGCCAGGCGTTCTTCTTTGATCGCGAGCTCGTAGCAAGTATTCTGCATTGTGGCTGCACGAAGCAAGGATTGAATTTTAACGGGGAGTCTTTTCTAGCGCTGTTCCACGGCGAACTGTTACGGCATGTTCTGAAAGGATAGAATAAATAACTGTAACGAAACGAAACGAGTATGTTAAAAGCGGTACAACTAACTTTGTCTCGCAAAAGCAATTTTCACAAGGAAATAGTTTCTTCTGATTCGTTGTGCCCTTTTGCCACGTAACAGGACAGCTCGATTCAATTTCCACTTTGCGATGAACCCTTTTCTGCACCCTTGAAGTCGATCGAAGCCTGTTCGCTGAATGTTTTATATTAATGTCGAACTCTCGGCGTGTGCTGCTTATCTCAGCGCTCCTGCCAACTTTTGCGTGATCCGCCGGCAATCTTTTTTCCGTTGCTGGAACACACTTGGTCCGTAATTCGCGATACAGAACCGAGTTCATGCAGTGTCCTTCTATAATCGTGTCGTTGAAACTACTGTCGCTTTGTGAGTGCGTTTTAATTGTTCCCGAGGGATAGTTTTGTATATCTGTGTCTACATCCTTAATACATGTCTCATCGAAAGGAATCTTATTCCTTTGCACGTCTGTAACGTCTTCAGCAGTGCCTTTTGGAGAATCATTACCACAAATATCGTCAAAAATGTTTGCTTCCGTAACATTTCGAGGAGAAGACTTGGCTATGGAAACTTGTGTATACATTTTACATACATTCCAATCAGAGAAAGACTCTACTTTATCATCCATTTTCGAAGCTGTTTCCTCTTTAGCATATTTGATGTCCATTGGCGGGTTTGCTTCTTTCTCCACCGACTCGACATTTGCACAGTATTCCTTCACAGTCTCGCCTTCGTGGATCGCGTATACATTTTCTGCGGTGTTGCTTAAAATTTCGCCGCGTATTTGCGCATCGTCACCGACAATGATCCCCGAGGAAGTAACGTTACTGTTGTCCTTGCAGATTTTCCAATAATCAGAGACTATATCTTGGGAAAGACGCAAGTGAACGCGGTGCAGCTTGTTTCTTCTTCTCTTCACCAGTTTATCGGCGCACACGATCCCGCTGCAATGGCGAAAAAGGCAGTGTCTACCGGATCGTTTCCCTCGCACGCTGGTGTTTGATTCCGTACGCTGATTTAGCGCCTCCTATTAAATCATTGAAGAATATTTTACAAAACGTCCACGGCGCTCGTCAAGTGCCGCTCACCTTTGGCTTCCGGTTAAGCAATGTCACGCAGCACATACAATTTATCGACGATATATCTGTAATCGAAGCAACCACGGGATCACGGCTCTGTTTTACGACTAGACGGATCCACGATGTCAAGACTTACAGCGATTCGCTGGGGAACTCGAAATTACCATTGTCATTTTTAGGGAGACCTCTTCCTAGCGCAAGTACAGTTTCCGATACAATCGTTGGATCGTTCTGGTGAATCCATTCCTTTATCCTCGTGTACCCTGAAAACCACGATTCGTTATCTTATTTGCCAAAAATTCAGCCCCTGAGTTGGTGTGATTTTTAATAGACACAAAGATAGATCTGCACTTACATGTCCATACGTTTTCGGCAGCCGCAAGTATAGACCTTGGTCTGCATTCTACGCGAAACCAATCAATAAAAGTGTATTTAATTCATCCGCGATTAGGTTTTAAATGAATCTTATCAACCCATGCTTACCCTGCCCTGCATTCACATCTGCCAGAGCGTCTAAAGTGCAGGAATTAGTACTAAGTATTACAACTTTTGATTATGCCGCGAGCACGATATCGCTGGCCATACGATACGCGATATTCTTTTAGGAGTCCGTCCATAGATCCGCGCATCTCAAGCGTGCACTCGAGGAAAGCGTCCCTTCGCAAGTTGGAAAACGGATCCTCGGAGAAACCTCGCACGTATGACCAACGTGACTCACTTCTCTCCTTTGCGTCGTATGAACTCCCTCATCCTTGGTCCGCACAGGCAGCTGTACTCTCTGCAATACACACGTGGTGGTTTATACAGTGTTCCCTTTCGTGATTACCTTAATCGGCGCCGAGTGAGACTCACTTCTCCTTTAAGAAAACCACGTAGACGAAGAGCATGCCCGTGAAGCCCGCGAGAAACTTTCCTAAGTACCAAGCAAAGTTGCTTGTACAGTGGGGCATCGCAGTGCATTTAATCACTGGTTGTTCACCAGCTTTGCAACTGCATCGAGGAAGTAGGAGGATTAATACAAGACACTTTTAAAAGAAGAAAGAAGAAAGATTGAATGATATTCGAACGCCCCTATTTTTGTATCTTAAACTGCAAGCTTCAATCAACTCGATTTCGAGCGGGCCGAAAGAGAGAGAAACTCTTCGGAATCGGGAGGATGCTGCCCGCTGAAGTTTTTTTCCAGTACTCGTGAGCCAGCTCAGGTACCCCGGGAGCGCCAGTTCCCGTCTCGAGGGCACGTTTCCAGGGAATAATTACCCTCGAAGCAAGCCTCGAGCCCTGAGGGATCTACAAATCGCAGCTGGAAACATTCCTTTTCCCTGTATTCTCACCTCGGATAGAACGCAATAGCTACGTGCAAAGTGTGTCTCTTATATCGCCCTGTCGCTGAAGATCGCATTACAATTCACCTCGCGGATGTATCGCCACGAAATTTCCCGGGGTTAGTTTCGTTCGTCGCGGCGGTGATACTCTCGACCGTTTGAATTTTGAATTACATAACATGTTTGCGACGCCGAGGGCCGCGTTTCCGTTCCTCTTCGCCGGCTTGCATCCGAGAGACGCACGAGGCCGCGTGAATTTCAGCGCGCGCGAGACTTCCGGCGGAGACTTGTCAAATGGATGTTTCGTTAATTCTCGCGCACGACGATCTTCGAACAAATGCAAAGGGGCGTCGATTTGCAAATGTCAGTGCGCCCGTCGGAACCGTCGCCTACTTCTGAGACTTGGCTTCAACCCTTTTCTGCGCTTCGAGGAGTAATCCAACACTTTCAGTTGCATTCGCGATCATATACTCTGAATAAATATAAATTGCCGCAAGAGACGTTCCTGAGAATAGTTCAGTGGCAGAGGGCTCAGATAACAATGTTCTAATGCGAAAGTATTAACAATTCATTCATTTTCGAATGCATTTTTGTGAGAGAGACGAGCTAATCTTAGCCCGCGGGTATTCTGAGGTGCAACATCTCGTCGGTCACGCGTCCTTGGCGGATCCGCGGCTGCCTAACGGATGGAAAGATGTTGAATGACCTGTCAACATATTTGCCGCACTGACAACACCCTCGGGAGCAAAGCTGTCCGTGTCGATGGCAGGGAGAAAGGGGAAGGAACGTCTGAAACGACACCCCTTCGTTCCACGCTCATTAGGGCGAATTCCTCGGTGCGTTTCACGCGTGCCTACCGGCGGATGTAAATTTAAACTTGTCCGATCACTCCTTCTTTCGTCGTCCGCGAGCCTTTGCTCAAAGCCCGCTGTCGTCACTTGCGAGAGCGAAGCCCCGCTCGAAACGATAGGGACGTATTTCATGCCCTGATAATCAGGCTCATACAGCTAGAGATATTCGAGATATTCAATGATCCGCGACTAATGTAATTAAAGGAAGCGAACTAAGCCCAGATCCATGGCTGAATCTATTTGTTTATGTCGACGTAAGTTCCAAGTGTCCAAGGAAGCGGAAGACGGTGCAACCTCTTCACCCTTTCCGCTCCCTATCGCGTTCACGCGAAAATAGAAGGGAAAGAGAATCTCGTTCGACTAACAACGGTACACACCGCCAGCTGCAGCCACATGGCATTCTTTCTGTGATCTTGCTCTAAGAGCTCGTTAATACGATCCTCTCGGATGTTGCCAACGCACAGTTAATATTAGTTTCGAGTATGTTTTCTTAACGTATGAGTGTTCTTTCGGGAAGGCCGGCACTTAAGTGCCTCAGCCCCCCAACGTTATGTTCTACCCTTGTTTTGGGTGATAATGTATGTACTCCAAGAAGGAGGAAGTACCAGTTTATGTTACTTCTGAAAAAAGACTAGGCTAAGCGATGGGTCAACTGTATCTGACTATTTCCTCGCAGGCACGGCGCGCGAATCGACGATCTTGTTTCTTCAAACTGGAATTAGTATATCTCAATCCACGCGGCGATGATGCGTCTTGCCTGTAGTTTTTACTGTTACAGCCAAGGGTACTCCAGTCGCCGGTGAATGATCGAGCACGATAAATCCTGCCGTTTCGCGTAAAGCGATTCTCTGTGCGAGTGCATCTCGGCTGAAGGGTGCGCTCGCGGAAGATCGATACGGATGCGTCACGGGAAGGCCTGCAATCAAAGAAGTCACTCGTTTAACGAAGATCTTTGCCTTTTTCTCGAGATGATACAAGCCGATGGCAAGAAGCGCGAGCTGGCCTCGATTGGCTCTCGGTCTACGAGGGTGGCGGGGTTTCTTGGCGTTTAGAGCCAATCCCAACGAGCTGCTTCTCTAAAAATACATTTTGAATCGGTAGGAGGAGATGAAGAGATGAGAAGACACCTCCTTCGCCCGGAGGGAAAAAAACATTCCTCGAAGTGTATAACTGATTCGACAGTGCCTACTGGCCGCTTCCTCGAGTAGAATCCCGCGGGAGGTCGGAGAAAGAGCAGCTCGAAGGGTGCTTCGCGAGATACTCGGTGAACCGACTGCTCCAAAGGAGCTCGAGAGATTCGATTCAGTGAAGTGTATCCCTCGAACGTTTAGCAAATTATCAAGTGCTATGCAACGATATTCTACGTAACACCTGTTCCTCTAATTCCCGTGGACCAAAGTATGTACTTTAAAAGTGTAGGGGAACAACTTTGAGGTGACCAGGGGATTTACAAAGCTCGTAGGTACAGTTCGAAGGAGTTGGACCATTACAAAAGTTTTCGCGATGAAGACCGAGAATGGGAATTCGAGGCAAGCGAATCCCGGCATGGAGCAACGGCTGAGGAGTCCAAAGTGCGCAAGATGCAGGAACCACGGCGTGATTTCTGGTCTGAAGGGTCACAAGAGGTCGTGCGCGTGGAAAGACTGCCGTTGTCCTTGCTGTTTGCTCGTGGTCGAGAGGCAACGGGTGATGGCAGCGCAGGTTGCCCTCCGAAGACAGCAACAGGCTCAAGGGAACTTCTTCGGTGAAAATGGCTTGTCCGCGGTCTGTCAAACGCCGATGGACGCGTCTAGTTCGCCGTATCTACTGAAAACTGACCAGACTCCTGTCTGCCGCAGAGCGAAGAATTCGTTTCAACGTCACCAGCTGCACTTCACGCAGACCAGTATCAGCGTGACGCAGGGTTTCTACGGGTTGAAGACCATCCACGGTTTACCTACAGCATGTTAGTATCAGCTTGAGTAAAAATGTTGGATAAGCTCTTTGAATGCTTTAGTACTTAAATAATAGTAGAATGCAAATTAAGAGAGTTTGAGGATTCGGTCACCTTCCTGTGCTTCTCTTGGTATTGTCTGTAGTAGGGGTGGAACGCTGAAGTACCCCTTTGTACGAGTTTACGGGGAATCGTAAAAAGTAACGCCAGCGTGGCGTCAGCTGTTGTATATACGCCGGAGTTTTAGTTTGCTACCGCACAGAGGATTATATTTAACACTCTGGCAAAGGAGGACTCTTAATCTCCTCCCTGTTCTTCATTGTAATGCTTGGAATAGTTATCGCGTAAATGTTTAAGAGTCTTTTATTTCAGTTACCGCAGATGCTCCGTTACTGAACGGCATGTCGCACAATCAAGAGTACGAGCGAGAGGCTGAGGATTCGAAGAAGTTGGAACCCTTCCCGACCACGTACTCCACTATACCGTGGTTCGAGCACGTTACGGAGCCGCGCAAGGTGAAAAAGACCTTAAACAATTTCACTAACGCTGTGACCGACCTCGGCAATATTTCTGCGGCTAAGAGCGCGCCCTGCTTGGAGAAGAAGTCGACGATTTCGTTTAGCGTGGAATCTATCATTGGGAGAAAGTGATGTGGAACGTTGTTGCATTTGTACATAGGACTCGCCCTCGCGGCTCGTCTATACTTCCCTAGGTTCTCTTTTCAACTATGCAATGCACGTGTACGACAGTAATTACGTACCACCGCGAAGTTAAAAGGTTGCTAATTCATTGCATATATTTAAAATACGTTATTGTACATTAACAGCACAATAAACTTATGTACTACGCAATCGTGAATAGTTTTATAAAAACATGAGGACTACGACGTCTTAACTCGTGGGCGCAGTTAATTTAAACGTGCCAGAGATACTTAAATAACGAATGTATAGTTACATCGTGTCCTACGATTCGTGTATTAAGTTAATTAAATAAATATGAACATATATTAAGGAACGTACTTTGTGAATCAACAGAAATTCGTACCGAGTTCATACTACCTTAATCAATGAGCTCGTTCGGCAATTAATGGCAATTAATCATTTCACATGGGGAGCAAACTAAATGCAATGGTATTAGTATTGTTTAGTGATATAAAAGATTGGGTCTAGGTATTATCATTTCTCATTTTCAAGTGTTTTGCTACAACGTTTCATGTATGCATCCATCTCGGAGAAATCAGTTAAAGTAGTGTGAATTATTTCGCTTAAAATACTTGGCCATGTATTTTCAAGTAATTGCAACTTCTGTATTGCGTTTACAGCGAGGCTAATTAGATTTAACATGTGTACTTTGCCCCTGTGTCTCCAAATAAGATCTTCCTGTAATTAAAAAGATCGTGAGCCGTGCGCTATTAACTGCAGTTTTTAGAGGATCACATTTTCATCACCTGTGTTATACATCCTTTTCTCCACTGTAGCGCTTCTTTAGCAACGACACTTCGAAGCGCTGGATCGCTATTAAGCAAGAACTGTTTGGCAGTGATTAGTTCTCCATTCTGCCTTTGCACCTTTTCTAAATGGAGTCTTTGTAATAAAGGTTGCAACAAGGACTCTGGCAGTGAACACATTACGATATCAATAAGGCCAGCATACTCTCTGCTTGCCAACTCAATTTCTTCGTCTGTAATCTATGTATAAAATCGATACTTTTAGTAAATGGAAGCTATCTACTTCTGTTTCTCTAAAGCTAGAGAAACTCTGCCAACAAAAATATCTGTTATTAAATCAACGAAATATTTACTTCTTTTCCATTAATAACTTTCAGCCCCCAATGAGCCAAACGAAATATGGCATATACTTTCCAATCCTTCGATACAATTGGGTTGCCTGTGTCTATATGAATGCTCGTCAATCCCTGCACTTCGGCCAGAGCATTCAGTTGGCCAAGGTAACTAATGTTGGTTTCTTTAAACATAAAGTGCTCCACGTTTGGAAATCTATTCTTCACTTTACACAGGACTTTGGCTACGTCGTTGAACTGTACATAATTAAATTTAACTAGAGTAACATCTTGAGCTTTCGAAGAGTCCCATGGCCGGTCAACAAAACGCAGCGCACCTTGTCCATAAACATTCAAACATCGACCAGCAATTTCTATTAAGTAATCTCCTCCTACGAAAAGTTATTAATCAAACTATTGTTTTTCTAAAATTTAAAATTCTTAAAAATTTGTGTTAAAATTTCTTTCGTATCGTTGCTTCGTACCTTGCTCTCTTTCCTTCGGTGGATTTTGCAACGGAGGTGGACTCGGTGGCGTTAAAGCTCTATATTTAGCTCTAGCAGTTGCGGCTCTATTACTTTTGTAACATACTAGTTTCTTCACCTGAGCACTCTTTACCCTACTCTTATCCTTCTCTGAACTTTTACACTTCAACAACATACTTTTAGCAGCGGACGACGTACTGGAATCGCTTAACACTGATTTACAGCTGTCCATGCTATTGGCTTTAGAACTTAGGGAGCAATAGCCAGAGGACCCGATGCTTGATTTTGATTGACAGTCACTTGGACCGTGTTGATCGTGAGGTATCATGTTCTGAGGCATGTTTGTTAAATCTTTATCGTCGTTCTTTAATACTTCGGGAGATTCGAGAACTGTACAACATTCGATACCTTGTCTTTCACCAGTGGCAGTTTCTGATGTAGATAAAGAAACATTTACGGGACTGAATGTTTCTTTAGGAGCAAATTTATTAATATCACGAGGAGAAATCTTACTTCCGGAGCTCGAAAGATGAGGTTTCAAACAACTTTTCAGATTCTCGTGACTCTCCAAACTCTCTGAATCACTGCTCGATGTATCGACATCACTGCCAACTTTAGTTCTCGTCGAACCCTTATTTTTACTTGTCTTTTCGTCAAACTTTTTATTAATTAAATTATCTACAATGGAACCTAAGATGGGGGGGAGTTTGAATTCTAATGGATACGCTTTAGTTGTGTCTTTCAGTCGAAATAGATTATCGCTAGAATTACTTCTCTTTTTTATGTTTATTTTCGTCGCTTCTATGTTCTCATTTATAGAAGTCAAACTTCCAAAACCTTTTGACTTTGATTTCTCTAAGCTTTTAGGCTTCGGTGTATTGAACTTGTTTGACTTTTGTACTTGCACCGTACCGGCACTACTGTTCCGAACATTGTTTCCATTGTTATCTGCAGAGGATTTAGAATGATATCTAAGTAGCTCCCAATTTATTTTAGCGTTTGATATAATTTCGTCCCGTCGAACGTTCATGCAAACTTGTTCGCTAAGGTTCGAAAACGTGGAATTACTTTGTTCCTTGGTTGTCCTCCAGGCCATAGCAGCTCTTCGAATTTGTTCGGTAATTGGCATAGTGGATAAAAAGTGTAAATTTGGTAAATACGACACCAGGAAAGAGACATAGTCTCCGGTTAACGTTACAGGATTTCCATCGATCGTTACTTCCCTAAGTTGCAACGCTTTCGCAAGGCTTCCTATATCTTCGATTCTGCAAATTAAAGATTGTCGTACGAACAAATTTATCATGCCCATAACATCCTCATAAAAAAAAAACTTACTTCTGAATGTCATTATTACTTAAATATAACTTTTGCAATTGCGGCGTTTCACCGAAACCCAGTAGTTTCTTGATTTTATTACGCCTGAGGTTTAACTCTTTCAACGATATCAACCCTCGGAAATCCTGGCAGCTTATTACTTTGATATTATTCCCAGCTAAGTTAAGTACTTTCAACGACGCAAGATTATCTAAATCCGATATCTGTAATATCTGATTTCCATGAAGATCTAGAACTTCCAACTTGCAAAGCCGTCTCAAACCTTCGATCTTCTTTATTCTATTCTTCCCGATCAACAATACTCTCAGATTTTCCAACAGCTCAAAATTACAAATCTTTTCGATCTGATTATCGTACAAGTCAAGGAATACCAGTTTAATCAACTGAGAGAAATTGCAATTCTCGATCTTTGTCAGAAGATTATGTTGTAGCGAGAGCAAACGTAATCTCGGCTCTTCTACTATATTCGGAAACGTAGTGAGACCTCGCCTATCGAGACATATTCTATCAGGACTTTTCTCCTTCTCCCCAGCAGTTCTCGTCGCCACGATAGTCTTTCCTTCGCTTGCCCATTGTAAGAGAACTGCGTTGGAGCCATTAACTTTTGCATGATCCGCGTTAAACGGAGAATCCGCTGGGCTGCGTACAAAATATATATGTTAACTCTTGAAGAGAATAATAATAGCGGCTCGACCGATGCCTTGTTCGATACCTGAATGAATTATAACAGCGTTTAGATAGTTTTGGTGGTACAGGTGCCCCGGGTAAAATAGGTAAAGCAGGTGCAATAGTTAGGAAATGATTCTGTTCCTGAATGTTTGAGCAAGCTTCCGCTGATTTTCCTTTTATGCCTCTTATACCGAAGGCTATCGTTTTTGTCTAGAACATTGAAATCATGTCGGATAATTTACGATTTTACAGAAGATTCTCTGTAAAAGTCAAACCTACCCGCGTCAATCTATCGCTGCTTATTGGCATCACATAACCGAGGCATAAAAGTACAATTAGTGCACAGTATCGAAGATCAATAAATGCGATCTTAATCATTTAATAAAAACTACTGATACATCGCGAACCTTGGTTAAATCGTGATCATCGTAATTAAATCAAGTCGAATATAGAAGCGAGTTTATTGTTTGTCACTGCGCATTTCGACGTTACCGTTGTCAACTTTTGAAATTCCCGCGTCGTATAACAATACAATAATAGTGGGCGTTAGGGAATTTAACATTGAAATTTGTCACTTTGTGTTTGCAAAACACCATGTCTCTTCTTTCTGTTTCGCGGTTGTTCCAGTTAAACAAAAGTTTAATTACACCAGCGCAGTGTGCGATACAAGCGAAAAGATATGCCGGTAAATATATATTTTACAATCGAACAATAATATCAAATTTGAGTAGTAAATTGTATACCTCTACGAGTAGAGGTTAGGTGCGAGCATTATATTTCTAACCTCGTAAATAATATTACTCCGATACAGCAATTATAAAATTCTTACGTTATTGAAGATGATGTTTGAATCGACTGTATTTATCACGTAAAGTATGTACTTTACGATTAAATTTTACGTGAATTCTCACGATTTGTTATTGTAGTAGTACAATCGGTCAAGCAAGCCGTCAAGAAATTTGGGAAACAGGAGAAAGTGGTGATATCCGTTGAAAAGGATGTTAATAAGTTGTTGACTTATGTGTGCGGATCCAACATTTACAAGGAAGGGGAGGATGTAAAGCTGAAGCCTGATTCCGAGTATCCAGATTGGCTGTGGAACATTAGAACTGTACCACCGAAGTTATCTGATTTAGATCCAAACACAAAAGAATATTGGAGGTTCGTAAGGAAACAGGCAGTGAGGAGAAATAATCGAATGCAATTGCACCGCAGATTATAGAATCTCTGTCATCTGTGGGCTCAAGTGACTTTTTCATTTTTCCTTGCGTCGTTATAATTGTTTCTGTACAGTAAGATTTATTTAAGTGTCATTTAGAGATTATGTAAAATAAATAAAACTTTATAAGTATACACGTCTTTAATTAATAATCCTATGAAACATATTTCTGTCACGCATTTCTGTGTTTCCTATTCAGCTCGTTCGTTCAATAAGAAATCTTAGAATCGCTGATTATTCGTTTAATCAATGCGTAAAAAAAGCAGCTGTTCATATTTGTAATCATTTACGGAATTCGCCGATGTTTCTTATCGAATTCATTAGCGAAATAATTCCCATACAACTGCATTTGAGATTGTACACGTGAATTCGGAGAATTCACGTTGATTTATTCAGCGCGGTCGTTCAACACTGCGCACGAATGCAAATAGAAAATATCTTTATCTGCTCTACATCATCGATCCGAATATTATACGAACCGTTTAGTATTTCTGTCATTCCCATAGTCGATCTAAATTGTCCAAAATTTCCGATAATTATGCGTTAAACATTTTTTTTTTATTTAGTTTTATCTGTTATAAGGACATTCGCGAAAACCAGAACATAGTATTGATCAAAGGCAATCAGTGAATCAGAAAAAATGTGAGCTCTTCGTCATTTGTCAATAGCGCGTCAGATGATAACGCTGGTAAAGATCGATAACGCGTGCAAAGAATGGAGAAAGGGTCGCGATGAAGATGGGGGAGGGTGTGTACCCCTAATCGCTCGTTCCATTTGTAACTTAGGGAATAAGATTTAAATATTCAAAAAATGGCAGATGACTGCTCGGAAAAGTGTATCGGTCGATGGCATTATCTATTGCAAACGATAAACGCGATCAAGATAATCGGCGGGATCGAGATAATCAACGGAATTGGAAGGCAACGAGTCACCTATAATCCCCTGACGCGTTAAGGTCTAGGCAACCAGGAAGAGTCTTCTCAGTCTTTCGTTTTGCAGCAGGTAACACGTTTTCAATATTTCTTCACATCGCTCTATTTTCCAAATTATAAACGACGGAACACTCTAGAAAAATTTACAAGTTATTATATCATTAAATAGGATAGATGTGGTGATTATAAATAAGAAAGTAGAGTTGCACGTATTTAGGAATAACGAAAATTTGATTGTCTTATCAATTTCAGAATTTCCCCGATTTCTTTATGGATAATACTCGAAAGTAAGTTTATTTGATGTTCTCGGAATCGTAACGTTTATTTGCTTATTTAGTATCGCTTCGTTTTGCTTTTGTATTATATTGCATCAATGATGACGAGAAAATTGGAATCATGATTCGATGATGTTAATTATCATGTTAAGGAATGATATTAAATTACGTAACACGACTAACTGCAATGACCTTCCAATACAGTGCTTCAACATTGAAATAGGTATTTACAATTACTCTTCAAGAAAGGGAGAGATGTCACTCAGATAAAAATATTAATTCCATCACGGCGTTCCACCCTGTTATCGAAATAGAAATGTACTTTCTAAGTAATCATATTGAAATAATATCAATATCTCATTTTGTTCATGATGAAAAAACTACATACATTTGTATACGTAAATGTATGTTTATCTTAGTACACCTGTTATAGACTCTTCGTCAGATATTCGAAGTAATGATATCGCAAAAACCTGATAAGAAAGAGTTACTTAAGCAAACGGTTGCGCAGATTTTCAGGAATATAAAAAGGGTCTGGTGAATCGCATCGATCGCGTTACTCCGAAGTAACACTGTCTAGAACACTGGACCTGAATTGGTTAAGGTATTATTCAAGTTCCTTTGGACTCCGCGTTTAATTAAAAAATTCACGAATTTTCTCAATTTTCGATTTAATAAGCTGTAACTGTAATAGAGTATTCGGACGGAATTTTAGCCAATTGGAAGTGAAAAAGTTCGCACTCAGTGCGCACTAGTGCGGGTAGCCAAATGTGCTATGAGATTTGATCAACCTACCACCCAGCTCCCACAATAAATATAATCATTTACTTTCAGATGTTCAAAGTAGCGCTCTTGGCTGTTTTCATGGCGCTTGCCGCCACAGGCATTGCCGCGGACAGTAAGTACTTAGAACGCATTTCTTCTCATTCTTCTAATTAATAAAGTCCACCTGTGACGAACTTTTAATCAATCACTGACTACTCTGAAATCTGTCTACTCTTTCGAATGTTCCTTGATTCTGTTTCATTTTTCTCAATTGGTCCTTCTTCTTAGCGTTTATATTTCTTAATCACATTAAGCTACTTCAGCTCAAGCAGAGTCCTTTCATCAGATAATAAATTTCACAACATAATAAAGTCGTTACGATTCTCCAGAGAAGATAGTCTGCTACTTCGGTAGCTGGACCATCTACCGCCCTGGCCTCGGCAAGTTCGACATATCTGACCTGAACCCTCGGCTCTGCACCCACATAATCTACAGCTTCGTCGGCATCAACACCGATGGCAGCCTCCGCGTGATGGACAGTTGGGCCGATTTGCCCAGTGGCCTGGACGGTTACGGGAAGTTCACCCGCTTGCGAGAAAAGAGCCCTGGCACCAAGGCCATGATCGCCATCGGAGGCTGGAACGAGGGATCCAGCAAGTTCTCCCAGGTCGCCAGTAACCCAGGGACCCGTGCACGCTTCGTCCAGAACGTGGTCAACTTCTTGAAGCAGTACAACTTCGACGGCTTTGACGTGGACTGGGAGTACCCGAATCAGCGCGGTGGGCAACCGTCCGACAAGCAGAACTACGTGGCCTTGCTAAGGGAGCTGAGGCAGGCGTTCAACCCTCACGGCTACATCCTCAGCGTAGCCGTGGCCGCAGCGGAATCCTCGGCGTCCAAATCCTACAACATCCGGGAAGTGGCTCAACACGTTCACTTCGTAAATCTCATGGCGTACGACTTCAACGGTTCCTGGAACCCGAAGACGGGCTTGAACGCTCCGATGTACTCTTCCTCCCGCGAATCCGGTGACCAGGCTAAGCTTAACATGGTTCGTATGGCGGGTCCGGGAGTGTAGTTGCACCTGACGCAATGATTTCGATGCGGGATTATTCGTGTTCCAGGACTCGGCGGTTAGATACTGGATCCAGCAGGGTGCACCAGGCAACAAGCTCGTCCTTGGTGTTCCTTCTTATGGTAGATCCTTCACCTTAGCAAACCCAGGTAACCACGGGATTGGCGCGCCAACCACGGGCCCGGGAGCTGCTGGACCCTACACGCGGGAAGCTGGTATGCTTGGTTTCAACGAGATCTGCGTGGACCTCGGTCAGGGTGGTTGGACCGTTATTGGCGATCCACAGCAACAGGTGCCTTACGCTTTCAAGGGCAACCAATGGGTCGGATACGACGATGCTTCGTAAGATAAAGCTTGTTAGACTTTGTACTGTGTGGGTGTATTTCACGTCGAATTGCATGAAAATTGATGGAGGTTTCGACGTGGAACGTCTTGTACGCGGAGCTCATGAGTACGATTTATTTCGAGTCTAGGAGTCAGGAGTTAAACACAGGCAGTCACGTTTTTTTTATTAATTTTCAGGTGCGTTCGGAAGAAGGCTGATTATATTAACAGAATGGGTCTTGCTGGCGCTATGTTGTGGAGCGTCGAAACAGATGATTTTCGTGGCACTTGTGGGCAGAAGTATCCCCTTTTGAGCGCTTTGAATAGCGTGTTGAGAGGTGGTGTACCGACCGCTCCAGCTGATCCTGAACCTGGTAATCCTTCTCCATCCCCAACTGCAGCACCTCCACCACCACCACCACCTTCACCACCATCAGGGTCTGTCTGTAAGCAGGAAGGATATGCACGCGATCCAAACGACTGTTCAACGTTCTATTATTGTAAAAATGTGGACGGTCAGTATCAGGTCTCTACGTTTCATTGTGCCGCTGGACTCGCCTTTGACACCTCGATCAATGTTTGCAACTATAAAGAGTCTGTTCCTGGTTGCTAATTAATGCTAATGTACTGTTTATGTATCGAAATTGGATGTCTTATGTATGATCCGTAATAAACATCTGTAATACGGAAAGGTAGGAAATACCAGTTTTTAATTTTAGTAACTGCGTCCCACCCTCTCGAAAAATCTGAAAAAAATTGCACAGTAAAAACCATATAAAGACGCTAAAACTGTAAAAATATAAATATGGAGCCTTGATAATTTGATTATGAAATCGGTATTTGTAATTTTTCGAATTTTCTAAAATTCGATTTTGCAGCCAAAAATTCTGAAAAAAATCACAAACATATACCCCAATGGGTAGAATGTCTTTGATTATTTTATAATCTTCTGTTCACTAGAACAAAAGTAATGGAGCTTAAACTGCAAATTACGTTTCACCTCGTAACTACCCTAGAAGTAGGGGTATCGGGTTGATACTTGGCAGAAATAGTATTCTTTGAGGATCCTATCGATTGTTGTACACCAAGTTCAATTTGGATTGGGGGCACTTTTCACTATGCTCACCCAGCTAAACTCTATCTGTTGGCTATTTGTCAACGTGCGCAACCGAACGGTTACCGATAATTATTTGTCAAACATTTCCTCTGCTAACTTTCGTCTCATGTAAAGACATTCGCGAAAAAAATGAACACATAGTATTGAACAAAGGCAATCAGTGAGTCAGAAAAAATGTGAGTTCCTCGTCATTTGTCGATAATGTGTCACATGATAACGCTAGTAAAGATCGATAACGCGTGCAAAGAAAGGATAAAGTGCGCGATAGAAAGGAGGGAGGGCGTATCCCCAACCATCCGTTTCATTTGTAACTACTTAGGACATAGGATGTCAACCTTAAAAAAAATGGCAGATGATTGCGCGGAAAAGTGTATCTGTTGATGGCATTATCTATTGCAATCGATAAACGGGATCGATATAATCAACGGAATTGGAAGGCAACGAGTAATCACTTGTAATCCCTTGACACGTTAAGGTCTTGGCAATCAGGAAGTCTTCCCAGGCTTCCGTTTCGCAGAAGGTAACACATTTCCAATATTTCTTTCCATTACCCTATTTCCCCAATTTTAAACGACAGAGCACTCTAGAAACAACAATATGCAAAAGTATATACAAGTTATTATATCATTAAATAGGATAGAGGTCGTAATTATGAATAAAACAGTAGAGTTGCACGTATTTAGGAATAAAGAAAATTTGATTGTCTTATCTCTAATTTCAGAATTTCGTCGATTTCACTGTCCAACAACGATTTTGATCTGTAACATTTATTAGCTGTTTCTTAATAGATTCTTGTGCGATGAAAACGAATCCGCAAACCGTTTGTGCGGCGCCGACAGTGGTAGTCAATGGCGGTGGGTGCGTCCACTGTGGGTCAGCGTCACAGAATCGCGTAACACGCGAGAGAATTGAAAATTTGCATTTTTTTTTCAAAATCGAATCTCTCGAAAACTGAGTGTGATGGCGACAAACGATTTGTGGATTCGTTTTCAGCGCACAAAAATCTATAAGAAACGGCTATTGAATGTTACAGAACAGAGAAAAAGTTTAATTTTGTTGGACAGTGTTTCTTATGGATAATACTCGAAAACACGTTTACTTGATGTTGCACACTCAGCTCTGGTGTGATATCATTTATCTATCGCGGAATCTTAACGTTTATTTTCTTAGTATCTTAGGAAATTGCAATCATGATTCGATGGAGTTCGTTATCATCTTATCGAATGATACTATCGATGTGGTATTAATGACGGGAATATACCCAATTATGTAATACCACTAATTGCAATGATCTCCCAATACAATGTTTGAACATTGAAGTATAGGTACTTAGAATTACTCTTTAAGAAAGGGAGAGATGTCACTCAGACACAAATATTAATTCGATCACGGTGTTCCACCGTGTTATCGAAATAGAAATGTACTTTCTAAGTAATCATATTAAAATAATATTTCAGTATCTGATTTCGTTCATGATGAAGTAACTACATACATTTGTATAGGTATACAAATAAACATACGATATAAGAAAAATAATAAACATACGTAATAAATAAACATACGTATAAGATAAACATACGATTAGGTAATCGTATGTTTAACTTAGTACACTTGTTATAAATCCTTCATCAGATATTTGAAATAATAATATCGCAAAAAATAAAAAAATACAAATCTGATTCTGCAGATTTACAGGAATACAAAAAGGGTATGCTGAATCGCATCGATCGTGTTACTCCGAAGTAACACTGTCCAGAACATTGGACCTGAATTGGTTAAGGTATTATTCAAGTTCCTTAGGATCTCGCGTTTCATTAAGAAATTCAAGAATTATTTCTATTATCTATTTAATAAGCTATAACTCTGAGATTCTATCAACATACCACCCACCCACAATAAATATAATCATTTACTTTCAGATGTTGAAAGTAGCGTTCTTGACTGCTTTCGTGGCGCTTGCCACTACTAGCGCAACCGCGGACAGTAAGTAGAACGTGTTTCTTCCCTTTCCTCTAATTAATAAAGATCACCTGTGACGACCTTTTAATCTATCACTGACTATTCTCTGAAATCTGCCTACTCTGTCGAAAGTTCCTTCACACTTCTCAATTCTTTCTTATTCTTAGCGTTAAGGGGGAACACCACTGTGACGGCCGGAAAAATGAGCCCATTTTTAAGATTTTTTTAAGGGACAACTTACAGTTTTATTATAAAATTGTTATTACCTATTTTTAGTACAATGTCTTAAGAGACTATAAAAAAAAAAGTAATAGGAAAACATGCATAGATTTCCATATACAGTTAATCTCCTACATCCCTCACAAGAAAACATAGGTCGCTTATCGAAACGATATCTTTGGAACGGCAACTCTGAAATCAATTTTTTTTAAAATATAATCGGTATGAGTGCAGTTTCCGTTGTACGTACCGATTTTTAAAAAAAATTATTTTTGTAAAAATGGTGCGCTTGGGAAGAAAAAGTTTCGAAAATCCGCAAAAAAATGGATAGTTTTTCGAGCGTATTTAAAAAAATATGTTTTCGATCAAAAAATCGGTACGTACAACTGAAGATACTCTTGTTTTAAAGATCCTATCAAAATTTCAAGTCGATCGGATAAAAATTGACAGAGCTATTGATTCGATCAGTTAGAAAAATGTCGTTTCGAGAAAATCGCGTTTAAAGTTTGCACGGGAAAAATCACACTTCAGTTCGTGACGTTCACTGTCACTCGAATGCCCGATCAACGGTTGCATTTCTTCGATTCTCGAACGAACAGCGTACCGTGCGTAAAAACGGGAAAAACCCAAAATTTATAACCTTTAACAATGTGGGGGAACAATGGGTAAGAAAAATGTCGGCGCGCTATTTGCCGCTAACATAGCGCGCTCGGAACGGCATCGTGACGCGTCTCACAAAATGCACTGTATCTTCGTCAATTCTTCGAATATCAACTTGAAATTTTCAGAGAGTATTTTTGAAGAGTTAAACATTAAGAAAGTGAAGAAAAAAAATCGAAATTTTTTCAACTTTCACAGTGGTGTTCCCCCTTAATATTTCTTAATTCCATTAAGCTATTTCAGCTGAAGCAGAGTCCTTTCATCAGATCCTCACCCACCCGCCACTGTACTACACACAACGCAATAAAGTCAATATGATTCTCCAGACAAGATAGTCTGCTACTTCAGTAGCTGGGCCATCTACCGACCTGGCCTCGGCAAGTTCGACATATCCGACCTCGACCCGCGCCTATGCACCCACATAGTCTACAGCGTGGCCGGCATCAACATCGACGGCAGCGTCCGCATATCAGACAGTTGGGCCGATCTACCCGGTGGCCTGGATGGTTACGGGAAGTGCACCCGCCTGCGACAACTGAGCCCTGGCACCAAGGCCATGATCGCCATCGGAGGCTGGAACGAGGGATCCACCACGTTCTCCCAGGTCTCTGGCGATCCCGTGACCCGTGCACGGTTCGTCCAGAACGTGGTCAACTTCTTGAAGCAGTACAACTTCGACGGCTTGGACTTGGACTGGGAGTACCCGAATCAACGCGGCGGGCAGCCTTCCGACAAGGAGAACTACGTGGCCTTGCTAAGGGAGCTGAGGCAGGCGTTCAACCCTCACGGCTACATCCTCAGTGTAGCCGTGGCCGCGTCAGAATTGTCAGCGTCCAAATCCTACAACATCCGTGATATGTCCCAATACGTTGACTTCATAAGTCTCATGACGTTCGACTTCAACGGCTCCTGGAACCCGAACACGGGCTTGAACGCTCCGATGAACGCTTCCTCCCGCGAATCCGGGGACCAGGCTAAGCTTAACATGGTTGGTACGGTGTGTCCGGGGGTGTAGCGACACCTGACGCAACGATTTCGACGCGGGATTATTCGTGTTCCAGGACTCAGCGGTTAGATACTGGATCCAGCAAGGTGCACCACGCAACAAACTCGTCCTTGGTGTTCCTTCTTATGGTAGATCCTTCACCTTGGCAGATCCTGCTAAGCACGGGCTTGGCGCCCCAACCACGGGCCCGGGAGCTGCTGGACCTTACACGCGGGATGCTGGGTCGCTCGGTTTCAACGAGATCTGCGTGAACCTCGGTCAGGGTGGTTGGACCGTTATCCGCGATCCACAGCAACAGGTGCCTTACGCCTTCAAGGGCAACCAGTGGGTCGGATACGACGATGCCACGTAAGATAGAGCTTGTTGGATTTTGTAGTTTTTCTATTGCAACCACGTGCGAGTGTATTTCACGTCGAATAGCATGGAAATTGATGGAGGTTTCGACGTGGAACGTCTTGTATTCGGACTTAATGAATACGATTTCTTACGAGTCTAGGAGTCAGGAGTTAAATGTAGGCCGTCACGTGTTTTTGTTAATTTCCAGGTGCGTTGGGAAGAAGGCTGATTATATTAAGAAAATGGGTCTTGCTGGCGTTATGTTATGGAGTGTCGAAACAGATGACTTTCGTGGCACTTGTGGGCAGAAATATCCCCTTCTGAACGCTTTGAATAAAGTTTTGAGGGGTTAATTCTGCCCCTGTTAAATCCTTCTACACCCTCAACTGCCGCTGTAGCACCACCACCACAGCCATCAGGGTTTGTGTGTAAGCAGGAAGGATACGTACGTGATCCAAAAGACCCTTCAACGTTCTATTATTATAAAAATGTGAACGGCCAATATATGATCTCCCAGGAGTTGCATTGTGCCTCTGGACTTGGCTTTGACCCCTCGATCATTGCTTGCATTCCTGGCTGCTAATTAATGCTAATATACTGACACTGCTGACAGTATATCGCAATTGGATGTCTTATATATGATCCCAAATTGTACGAGTGTCGTAATAAAGGACTGTAATACAAAATTCATTTTTCTTCTTCTTCTTCTTTTCAATTAACCTCTTAGTGATAAAATATATTATTTTCAGGAGTAATGCTCTAATACTACAATGAATTATTAAGATATAGGATTACTAAGATTTGTAAGCCTCTATTGCTGCAATGTGAAAGAGGAAGTGGGGGGATTGGAGATTGCGAACCTAATGCGAGAACTCGACTACCCCGGCAGGAGAAGAATACTTTACTATTATCCCATAGTTCAAGGGGAAACAGAATTTCCGCTTCTTCTTTAGCTAGAGTATCGTTTAAAGTTTTAAAAAGTCGCTGCCACTATTACAGCAATTACATATCTGGTGGTAGACATTTTTCATAATAATTTATTGAAAAGACCGTGTTTTTCAACATTTCACTGTCACTTTTCGCGCAATATTTTAGTATTTTACTTCAGTGTCAAAGCACAAATATGAAATAAGATTATGCGGCGTGCATAATTCGTTCGCCCTATCTGATAAATGAGTAATCTATGCAAAAGGGAGGTATAAGTGTGCCCTGCCAGTAGCCACGATCGTGCAGATACCAACCACGAACGTCTGTCTAATATTCTGTTTGTTACGCTGAGAAATAGGGTAAGTCTAGGTCAGAATCGAACTCGCCCCAATTGGCCACAACTGCAGCAACAATAGTACGTGCAAATATTACGTCTTTTATAAAAATATACCACAATTTCTATTTTCTGCTCTCGAACTAACTGCGGTGAGTACTAAGGAACTCCAATTTACAAAGTCCCTATTGGTTTTGTGATAAATTCACACATATGTTTAAAAACTAGGCAAACTTAAGTGGGAGGCAAGGGACCCTGAAGAAGGGACTGTGCAAAAACAAAAGAAAAATGAATTTTATTCTATAAATAAATTTTTCTAATCATCTAATGAATTATATTGAATTTGTATTAAATAACTTCTTCTTAAAAATACTTTTATCCATTCAACTCGACTCCCCCAAGATTAAATCCTGAGTGCGCTATTAACCAAACCACTCCCTTTAAATCGTTATTGGCCAAACCACTTTGCAATACATTGTTGCTAAATTGAAGCCGGGACGTTTTGTACTCAGCAATCAATAATATGCCCCACAAAGAAATTACTATATAATCATTTACTTTCAGATGTTAAAAGTAGCGCTCTTGGCCGCATTTCTGGCGTTTAGCGCCACAGGAATAGCCGCGGGCAGTAAGTACTTAAAATGCGTTTCTTTTCTTTCTTCCAAATAAATAGAATACACCTGCGACAACCGCTTTAATCTATCACAGACTATCCTTTGTAATCCTCCGACTCCTTCGAAAGTTCCTCGATTCTGTTCCATCTTTCTCCATTGTTCCTTATTCTTAGCGTCCATATCTCTTTACATCAAGCTACTTCAGCTTAAACGGGGTTCCTTCATTAGTGATTAGATTCTCATCCACCAACCATTGTACACAATATAACACAATATAACAAAGTCGATACGATTCCCCAGAGAAGATAGTCTGCTACTTCAGTAGCTCGACCGTCTACCGCCATGGCCTCGGCAAGTTCGAAATATCCGACATCGACCCGGGGCTCTGCACCCACATGATCTACGGCTTCGTCGGCATCAACACCGACGGCAACCTCCGCGTGATGGACGAGTGGGCCGATTTGCCCAGTGGCATGGACGGTTTCGGGAAGTTCACCCGTCTGCGAGAACAGAGCCCTAGCACCAAGGCCATGATCGCCATCGGAGGCTGGAACGAGGGATCCAGCAAGTTCTCCCAGGTCGTCAGTAACCCAGGGACCCGTGCACTGTTCGTCCAGAATGTCGTAAAATTCTTGCAGCAGTACAACTTCGACGGCTTTGACGTTGACTGGGAGTACCCGAATCAGCGCGGTGGGCAACCGTCCGACATGGAGAACTACGTGGCTTTGCTAAGAGAGTTGAGGCAAGCATTCAACCCACACGGCTACATCCTCAGCGTAGCCGTAGCCGCGGCTCCATCGTCGGCGTCCCAATCCTACAACGTCTGGGAAGTGTCCCAACAAGTTGACTTCATAAATCTCATGGCGTACGACTTCAACGGCTCCTGGAACCCATACACGGGCTTCAATGCTCCGATGTACGCTTCCTCCCGCGAATCCGGTGAGCAGGCTAATCTCAACATGGTACGTATGGCGTGTCTGGAGTAGTCTGAACAGGTTGAAGCACCTGGTGCAACGATTTCAACGGGGAATTATTTGTGTTCCAGAACTCGGCGGTTATATACTGGCTCCAGCACGGTGCACCAGGCGAAAAGATCATCCTAGGCATTCCCGCCTATGGTAGATCCTTCACCCTGGCAGATCCTGGTAACAACGGCCTTGGCGCGCCAATCACGGGCCCGGGAGCTGCTGGACCCTACACGCAGGAAGCTGGTATGCTCGGTTTCAACGAGATCTGCGCGGACCTCGGTCAGGGTGGTTGGACCGTTATTGGCGATCCACAGCAACAAGTGCCTTACGCCTTCAAGGGCAACCAGTGGGTCGGATACGACGATGCCTCGTAAGTTAATGCTTGTTAGAATTTGTAATTTACCTGTTGCGACCACGTAAGGGTGTATTTTACATTGAATTGCATTGAAATTGATGGAGGATTCGATGAGGAACGTCTTGTACTTGGACCTCACGAGTATGATTTATTACGAGATTAGGAGTCGGCAGTTGAACACAGGAAGTTACTTGTTTATATTAATTTCCAGGTGCGTTGCGAAGAAGGCTGATTATATTAACAGAATGCTGCTTGGTGGCGCTATGTTGTGGAGTGTCGACACAGACGACTTTCGTGGCACTTGTGGGCAGAAGTATCCACTCCTGAACGCTTTGAATAGAGTTTTGAGAGGTTAATTCTGCCACTGGTAACCCTTCTGCTCCCTGAACTACAGAACCATTACAACCACCCCATTTGTAAACAGGGACGATGTGCACGCGATCCAAATCCCATTGTGTCTCTGAATACGCCTTTGACAGCTCGACGAATGTTTGCAACTACAAGGAGTCTGTTACTGATTGCTAATTAATGCTATTCTATTGACTGTGTATCGCTACTGAATGTCTTATGTATGATCCGTAATTGTACGGGTATTGTAATAAACGATTGCAATGCAAAGTTTCTTCCTCTTATCCTTTTCAATTAACCCCTTATTTACGTTATATCTAAGCATTGAAGTCTCCAGAATGTAATGACTAAAATAAAAACTCAGACCCACACTGTGGATGAATCATCCGGGATGCACACCCAGAATGTAAATTCGCCTTAACGCACACTGTACTGGAAATATCTATTGCATTAACACCAAATCCACGTCGTATGAAACAAATCTTAGTAACTCCATGTTTGACAATGTAGTTGGTATCCCACTTATATCAACCAAGATATGGGGCACTGTATGCCTAGTCAACAGACTCGCAAAAATAGTTTGCGCATACTAATACTAAATGGAACGTGTACAACTGTATCTATCTATCTCTTTGCACATTAGATGTTTTTTGTATCTATAAATAGCGAGCGTGTGCGTGTGTTCCACAAGAAGAAGTAATTAATTACGTATATCACCTGTTCATTAGACCTGATTGGCAGACTTTTCTACTGTAAATAGCGAAGCACCCGATTTAAATGTATTATACACGATAACCGATTGGAAGGAGGCATTATCTCGCTAAATAAAGAGACTTGTCTGGAAGTCTAGTAAAATATTAATTACCCTATACAATGACACGTCACGGAATCGAATAATATAGAGTAAATCTAATTAAAATATATTTCTAATATCCTATCTAATATAAAATATTCAGAACGTTTATGTAACAAAGATACAGAGATTCAAATGAATTCAGTATGAAGAAACGGTGAATTAGTTAGCAGAGTAGAATCTGAACAATTGTGTAATAGATATAATAATAAACTTTAAAACGATCCTTAGATCTACTTTCCAGGAAAGTTTCTTTGCATATAATTTTAGGCTACATGTTTTTCCTTGTCCAAAACTGGGACTCATCGTTAACGACCGCTTTAAATAGCTGATAAATAGGAACATAATTTATGACCCAGTTACAAACACAAGTGCTCTCTGAATGGTGTGAAACCAGGCAGTTAGTACACTTTGTTATAAGTTTGTGTTTGCTTAAATACATTCTGGATAAGAATGTCCGTGACAATATTTAATGTGCACACACGCGTTGATGACGAGCGTTCATTTAAATTGGCTGATAAACTTCAATAGTGAAACAAATAGCGCGATGTTGAATATAAGTACGATCGGCGGAGCCTTGATTGCTGCAGTGCGAAAAAGCAGGTGAAGAGATTGGAGCTTGAAAAACCAAGGTAAAAGCACGACGACCCCGGAGAACAGAGAAGAATACTTTAATATTACCCCACAGTTTAAGAAGAAACCGAATTCCCGCTTCTCCTTTAGCTAGGGTATCGTTTAAAGTTTTAAAGAGTCACCACCACTGTGATAGCAATTACATATTCGGTGACAAACATTGTTCATAATAATTTATTGAAAAGAACATGTTTTTCCACATTTCGCTATCACTTTTGCGCAATATATTAGTCTAATATTCCGCCTGTTACGCTTAGAAATAAGCACTGAAATAATTCATAGTAAAAATTTCTTTTTTGAAACAAACTTTTTAAAAACTAAAAAAATAATTTTAATACCGGCCTAAATGACTAAAATCTTCGAAATTTTTAATCTTTATTATCTACATTAAATTCAATAAAAGTTTGTGTTTAAAAAAAAAGAGTTTTATTCTAAATTATTTGATACTTTTCAGTGAAATATTGTATTGAAATCAAAACTACGTATGTGTGTAAAATTTCAAGTCGCTCGGATATGTGGAAGTGGATGAAAATTAACTTGCAAAATTTCACCCTGACAAACTAACAAACTCCCAAATGAAGCTAAATAAAACCTTGTAAATAACTGTTCACAGATGCACGTAAAGGTCCTCTGTTTGCTGGCCTTTTTGGCGATAGCCGCCTCTGCCATCGCAGAAAGTAAGTATCAACATATTTGCAATAATTAATACGCTAAAGTGATCTGCTATCGACCGATAAGATCTTACTAAGCACTCCCAACGCAATTGCTAATTCAGAGAAGGTGATCTGCTACTATGAGAGCTGGGCAAAGTACCGTAAAGGTGCCGGCAAGTACAACATCAACAACATCAACGCGGAATTGTGCACGCACGTGCTCTACAGTTTCGCCGGCATTAAGACCGATGGCAGCGTGAAGCTTCTGGACGACGCTTCTGACCTTACCAAGTTCACCAGCTTCATCAAGAACCACAATGGCGTGAAGGCTGTGCTCTCCATCGGCGGTGCCAGCGAAGGGTCGAAGAAGTTCTCCACCGTGGTCAGCGATGCTAGTGTTCGCCATCGATTCGTGAAGAACGTGGTCGCTTTCCTGGAGAAGTACAACTTCGACGGCGTTGACATCGACTGGGAGTACCCGAACCAGAAAGGCGGGCGCAAGTCCGACAAGCACAACTACGTCCTTCTTCTGAAGGAACTGAAAGAGGCTTTCGCTGGCAAGGGGCTCAGCCTGAGCGCCGCGGTGGGCGCGGAGGCGTCCTCAGCCTCCAAGTCCTACCTCATCTCGCAAATCGCCGAGTACTTGGATTTCATTAACATAATGACGTACGATTTCAACGGATCTTGGAACGACTACACTGGTGTGAACTCTCCGCTGTACCATTCCTCCCAGGACGGCTCTTTCGAGAGGACATTGAACATCGTACGTGTCTATTTTTTATTAGAATTTCAAAATTATGGGTAGAATGCAACTGACTGGTTGCAGCAACGAAAAGAAATGTCACTTTAACCCTTCGTGGTCACACCTTCTTATAATCACACATTGGTCACACGGGGTTCGCTGTACCCCAGCGTCATTTTTTGAATTACCATTTTCGTATTTTTGTGTCTTTTAACTTTTTAGTGATAATTGGACATTCGTAATACTTATACAGTCATGGTCTAATAGTCTTTTTCTAGAAACATAAATTTTGATATGATAAAATTTGTAGTTGAAAATGAGCGATTTTCCATGGTTGTGGGAAAAACCGATTTTCTTAAAAATTTTTTTTATTATTTTCTTGCGATAAATCTCCTTTGGAAGACGTAAAGGTGCGACATTTCAAATCGAAAATTGCTCTTGGGGTACAATACACCCCGTGTGACCACGAAGGGTTAAATTACTTTTCACGAGAGCTATTGACCAATACCTCGGGGTTAATTGATTCTAGGAACTAGGGTAAAGGCACCGGGTGTCAACCATGTATCAGTAGTCGATCACTTTCAGAAAAACATGAAAAATAAGGTTTTTAGAAGTGACGATCTTTTGAACAGAGTGTAGTTAGAGTGCAGTTAAAGAACTGCATTTTGTTCAAAAGATTGTCACTTCTAAAAACCTTATTTTCCATGTTTTTCTGAAAGTGGTCGACTACTGTTACATGATCGACTACTGGTGCCTTTACCCTATTAAGATTTATTTGTTTATTTGTACGACTTTTATCAGCCAGCTAAGGTTTTGCCTACAACTCTGAGACACCCAGTATGAATCATGCGGAAAGGGTGATGATTTTTAATCTCGACGACCCCATTTCAGAACTCGTCTGTTCACTACTGGCTCTCCCAAGGTGCACCACGTAGCAAGGTGATCGTAGGTCTACCATTCTACGGAGCCAGTTTTACTTTGAAGAATGCTAAACATCACGGGTTATACGCTAAAGCTTCTGGGCCAGGAAAAGCTGCACCCTACACCGGTGAAGCAGGCACGATTGGTTACAATGAAATGTGCATGGAAATTCGGAACGGTGGATGGGAAATCATTCATGACGAGGAACAACGCGTGCCCTACGCTTATAAGGGTAACCAATGGGTTGGCTACGACGATGTTACGTAAGTATCTGGGATTAAAGGAAATTTAAGTAAAATACGAAAAGAAGACAAAGTTTGGGTGCTAGAAAATTTGATTTTTGATCCGAAAGCATCTAATAGTGAAGAGATCAACTATTCTGATTTTCCTTTTTCCATGGAATATAGGAGAATTTTATACACGATTGAATATGTCACGTTTGACTCGTGAAATTTGTTTTTAGATCTATTAAAGAGAAAGCTGAGTATGTGCGATCTATGGATCTCGGGGGTGTAATGATATGGAGTATTGACACTGACGACTTCAATGGCGCTTGCGGAGCTAAGCACGTACTTCTGAGCACTGTAAATAAGGTCTTGAGAAACTGTACGTAATCATGGCACGAGCTTGTTTTAACAATAATATCTTAAACACTTGAGCATACTTAATCCCATTGCTAATACCGTGTACGATATGTTTACAGAGGATTAACGATAAGATGATAGAACAAGAGGCCTAGAGCAACCAGACTGCCATTATAGTGTTTAGCAAGCAATGGATGTAATGATCTTGTATTTGTTATTCGAGTGACCTGATGCAAATTTGTAATATATGTAATATAAATTTGTAAAATAAATAAATACACATTAAAAAAATGAAATTATCCTTCCAAGATATTTTTTTAATATCATTCACCCGTTACCCCAACCCTTCATTAGTCTATAATATAGAAAATATAGAAAAGTTCTAAAAATTATCGAGTGTCTACTCCATCTAAATAGTACGTATTAGAAGTTTACATTTCGAAATTAAAGTCGCAGAGTATAAGATGGCGAAGGATTTCTCCTTTTTTGTATAATAACAAATTTGCAAACGACTCTCCTGAAGTTGTCTACCTTTGGCACGTTCGACCTGTCGATATTATTCAAAATATCGCTTACGTTTTCCCGCCATTAGCCTCCCTATCGTATACCACGGAATAAATTCTTAGAGCATATGCTCTAGCATATAGCACTTGTCACTAATAGTTGTATTTAAAAGTTTTACTAAATTCGCGATGCAGCGTAATCTGTCCAAAAACTTTACCGGAATGTGAAATGATTAATGAGAAACCAAGTAATCGTGCGTTATCCTGTCTGTAATCTGTTGGCACGGTTTGAGGATTCACGAGAAATGCCGCGAGCAATAACAACGGTTTGAACTTTCCACTCGGTGGTTACGAAGGAATTAGAAGGAATTAAATAATTTCGCGAGGTCCAGAGCCGATGGAACCTATTATGCAAGTTATGCGCTACATAAGTGCGCTAGCCGAAGGGAGCGCTAAAAAACTATGTCGCATGCTTAATAATAAAGGAATCCAATTCCTATATATTGGATGTCTATATCCATATTATGCGAATTTCGGTCCCAAATTTGCATGGAAACATTTTCATGACATATCAAACACTAAAAATAAGGGGAAAAAATTATCTTTTTCACATATCTCGGTATATGCCCCACCTTAAATGTTTAAAAAAATAGAAGCATCCTTCATAAATAAAATGTGATTGAGAAGCATTTAAACTTTCAAAATTTGAAAAATAAAAATTTTTGTTTAGTTTCTCGGACTTTTTGCGAAAACCATTTGTCGCACGAGAAAAAGTAATACAACATAAAATATGCTCCTTGTCTGGATCTACAACTTTTGTTTGACATATTTTTTTATGTAATCAATAACTTGGAGGATATTATATAAAATTGATAATATGAGCTGTTAAATAATTATTTAAATGTTCAAATTTATTCAAATGGGTCCAAGGGCCCCTTTTCTCCCGTTATCCGATCGGGCTCTTACTTTACACAGATTTTTCTTTTAATTATTTGCAACTATTCTGGAGGGGGTGCCGCGAAGAAAATTCAAAAGTTGAATACAATAGCATGTGCACTCACTGGACACAGCGGTGGATAAAATAAAGATTAAAAGAGATGAAAAATGTGTGGCCACGTCCAGAATAATTTTAATTATATAAAGCAGTAGTAAAAAATTCTATTTCAAGCAATTGAATTCTTTCGACCCTAATATACAAAAGTATAATAAATAACGTACTTGCCCTTATGAACCATATTCACTGGATATCAGCAGAACATTTCCCACAAATTACACTAATTCGTTCCAGTTCTCATAACCGCCCACGCGTACCAGATTAAAAATCAATGATATTTGCATAAAGTCAATCTGCATAACCTCTTCCTCGAATACTAGATTTTCTTTCGTTAATTTGATAGAACTCGGGTTTGTTCTTCGCGCCGCTAAGCGGAAATCACTCACTGTTCACACTTGACTACCGCAGTACCACTGACGAAAACATCGTCCAGCTTTCGGTTGTACTTCCTTTCCACGACGTGCTTGCCAAAATGCAGAAGGTAAGTTTTCCACGCCGCCAGAAACTGGAATTACCCTTGCGTTTACGAAAAACGTAACGTACATTTATACGAAAAGCTGACGTGTGATTTCTCTTACAGAAACAAAAGGAACCGATCCAGTCGGTGCAAGTCTTCGGACGCAAAGTAAGTGGTGACTGCCAAACGCCAGCCGAGGTTATGTTCGCGCGTGTTTTATATTAACCGTGCACGTATGTATTTACAGAAAAGCGCAACCGCGGTCGCATATTGCAAACGAGGCCGTGGAAATCTGCGTGTCAATGGACGCCCCTTGGAATTAGTTGAGCCGCGTGTACTGCAGTACAAACTGCAGGAACCCATCCTACTGCTCGGTAAAGTAAGTATCGCGGACATTACGATAGCCTCCGCGAAGATATCGGTATCTCTTTTCACTTTCTTCCGAAGCATGGAGCAGCAATAAACTAAAAGTGTTTTCGGCGCACTAGTTCGGTCAGTTAAATCAGAAAAACGTGTGTTACACGTCATAGCAAACGTGTGACTTACTTTAAAGCGAACGCAGTATTTTTTATAACTTTCATTCAACATTTTTAAAATTGCAAATTAGCTTTTTCTGATTTAACTGACCGAACTAGTGCGCCAAAAACACTTTGAGTTTATTCTACAAATACGGTCGATAATATAACTAGTTTAGTTCAAATGGAGCAACGATGTTTAAGCTGCTTGTATGTCAATCTATGATGCTATCTTATTCCGAACATGATTGTATGTGATTATGCGCAAGAATACTGAGAGAGTATAGTACATCTTCTCTGATAGACACAGATGTATATTTGCGACTAAAGTCTTCAATCTTTCTCGTTTCTTTCTACAGGAAAAGTTCTGTGGAGTTGACATCAGAGTAAGGGTAAACGGTGGTGGGCATGTAGCACAAATCTATGCTATCCGGCAGGCTATATCCAAAGCTCTTGTAGCATATTACCAGAAGTGTAAGTAAAGGATTAATAATGATTCTGAAATTGTTTCTATTATGTGTGTACATCTTCAGCATTTGGAATATTTTGTTTTAGATGTCGATGAAGCGAGCAAGAAGGAGGTTAAAGATATCCTGATTCAGTATGATCGTACTCTATTAGTCGCTGACCCGAGGCGGTGCGAGCCAAAGAAGTTTGGCGGTCCAGGTGCCAGAGCAAGATACCAGAAATCGTACCGTTAACATCTACACATTACACTTTATTCATTTTATTGAATAAAAAAATTTAAAAACCATTCGAATTTTATTATATACCCCTTCTCCTTGAATTCTACTTCAACATTATAAATACGCTTTAAACTTTGATCTCCACACCTCAAAGTATACAGCCCGATATTAGAAAAATTGTAATTCATTTCTTGACAGTATAAGTTGAATTGTGTGTGAAAGTTACGTTGCCAGAAGCGAAATAACGCATTTATTTATTGACTTATTTGCAATACGAAATTCTAGGCCTCGTAGTGTTGTTGCCGATCAATACCCAAAATATAGTCAATAATGAAATTGTTTATTTATAGCTATTTAGAATAGATATTTAAAGATTAGGAAAGCGGGCGTGAAAACACGCCAATGCCAAGCTAGGCCTGGATGTAAATATACATATATATATTTATATATATGCCAACAGTTGCATTGCGCCTGCATACTTGTAGGAGGTTATGTACGTATGTCAAGATCCTAAATGTTTGAAAATTTGAATTTCAGATATAAGGAATAACGTATGCGTGAAAATGAAAACCCGATTTAATTCCTATGATATTGTATGCAGTGTCAGTGAGCTGCAAAAGTAAGTAGATCGTAAAAACAGTGAAAGTTTCGTCGTTGAAGTTTTGAGGTTAGGAATGTGTATAACTGTAATAAACTTAATAATTTTCAGGCTCATTGGCATGCGTGTAAATCAAATATACGACATTGATCATCGGACTTATCTTATACGTCTTCAACGAAGCGAGGAGAAGTTTGTTCTTTTACTGGAATCTGGAAACAGGCTACATACAACGGCGTTCGAATGGCCAAAGAATGTTGCACCATCTGGATTTTCCATGAAGGTATATAATACGAACGTGGATATATTGTTTTAAATTCTCTGTAATTCAATTCGAGGATCCTGTTCAGAAGTTATACATTTGTAATGTTCACAGATGCGTAAGCACCTTAAGAATAAACGACTCGAAAGCCTCACTCAAATAGGCGTAGATCGAGTAATAGATTTACAGTTTGGAAGCGGAGAGGCAGCGTACCATGTGATCTTGGAGCTGTACGATCGTGGTAACATTGTTCTCACGGATCACGAAATGACTATATTAAATATATTGAGACCTCATACAGAAGGGGAGAAAGTTCGGTAAGATTTGAATGAAAAAGTTGAATGTATAATTGTTGGATTGTTAAGAAAAAGTACATGTCAATTAGGTTTGCCGCTAAAGAAAAATATCCAATGAATCGTGCTCATACAGACATGATGCCTTCGAAGGAAGAAATTCAACGACATATTCAGAATGCCAAGCCAGATGAAACATTGAAAAAAGTGCTAAATCCACTTCTGGAATTTGGCTCTGCTTTGATAGACCATGTTCTATTAAAATATGGTTTTTCGCTTGGTTGCAAGATTGGCAAGGATTTTAATATCACGGAATGCATGCCAAAGTTAATTCTAGCGTTAGAATGTGCCAATGAAATGATGGAGTCAGCCAAAAAGAACGTTTCCAAAGGGTATAACATACAAAAGAAAGAGACGAAACCGACTACAGATGGCACAGAAGAATTTATATACACCAACATCGAATTTCACCCTTTTCTGTTCGAGCAGCATAAAGACTGTCCCCACAAAGAGTTTCCTTCCTTCGACGTTGCTGTGGATGAATACTTTTCGAAAATGGAGGGTCAGAAGCTAGATTTGAAAGCTTTGCAACAGGAGCGCGATGCTCTTAAAAAGCTGGAGAATGTGAGAAAGGATCACGATAAGAGGCTAGTAACGCTAGAGAAGACTCAGGAGTTGGATAAACAAAAAGCAGAGTTAATTTCCAGGAATCAGGTTTTGGTTGATAATGCAATCTTAGCTATACAAAGTGCCGTGGCGAATCAAATGGCTTGGCCAGACATTAAAATCTTATTGAAAGAAGCGGAGAGTAGGGGAGATCCCGTCGCGTCTGCGATTAAACAGTTAAAATTGGAGATAAATCACGTTTCGTTACTGTTGCACGATCCTTACGAAGACAGCGACAACGAGTCAGACTTGAAGCCCATGTTGATCGACATTGATTTAGCCCACACAGCATTCGGGAATGCCAGAAGGTATTACAATCAAAAGAGGTCGGCGGCCAAGAAGCAACAGAAAACAATAGAGTCTCACGATAAAGCTCTAAAATCGGCAGAAAAGAAGACAAAGCAAACGCTAAAAGAAGTAAAAGCCATTCACAGTATCAATAAATTAAGGAAAATATATTGGTTTGAGAAATTCTATTGGTTCATTACCTCTGAAAATTATTTGGGTAAGTTGACGAAAGTATTGGTTCCATATGTAGCATTAATAATTGTGTGATTTCTTAGTAATTGGTGGAAGGGATCAGCAACAGAACGAAATGATTGTGAAAAGGTATCTCAAGTCCGGAGATATATATGTTCACGCCGATTTAACTGGTGCGAGTTCAGTGGTTATTAAAAATCCTGGCGGTGGTCCCGTGCCACCGAAAACATTAGCCGAAGCAGGCACAATGGCTGTTGCTTACAGGTATGTATATAATTACACCTGATTCGTGTGTACTTTTCGCTACAAATGTAATTGCGATTAACAACTGTATCATTAGCATTGCATGGGACGCCAAAGTGGTAGCAGGAGCATGGTGGGTACATCATGATCAGGTATCAAAAACTGCTCCGACTGGTGAATACCTCACCACTGGAGCGTTCATGATCCGCGGGAAAAAGAATTATCTACCACCGTCCCAGTTGATCATGGGTCTAGGATTTCTGTTCCGCTTGGAAGAAAGTTCAGTCGAAAGGCACAAAGACGAGAGGAAGGTGAAAGTTCTGGAGGACGAGAGCGAACACGCGGAATCTATAATCGAAGAGGATACAGAAATCGAATTAATAGGGGATTCTGAAGGTGAAATGTCGATTACGAGTGTATGTAAAATAAGCAATAAATCGATATCGCTAATTCCTGCTTTATAACTAAATGAAACAGACGAGCAGCCAGAGAAGGAAGATGGTCTAAATCCCATTCAGGAAGAAACCACAGTGGACTTGATCGCGGGGGAAAGTACTGTTGATCAAGATGTTAGCGACGAAGATGACAATGAGTCGCAATTCCCTGATACAAAAATTAAGATTGATCTTTCCGGATCAAAGTAAAACTATAGAACCTACTTGATTTCTAGCATCCTTATTATTCGAATGAAAGTTCATAAGTACAACTATGAATTCTTGTTTTATAGAGTGAAACTACACGTCGACAATAATCAGTCAATGAGGGTGGCGCAAGAAAACGAAGATAATGTAATTTACTTGGGCGATGACAAACCGATAATAGTAAACGCTACTGTTAAGGAAAGGACTTCTAAAGTTAAGCCGAAGCTACCTCCTGCAAAGGAAAGTGAAAAGTCTGAGATGGAAACGAAAAAGAATGATCAAGTATTATTCAAACGAGGACAAAAAGGGAGGCTGAAGAAAATGAAAGAAAAGTATAAAGATCAAGATGAGGAGGATAGGAGATTGTCTATGCAAGTCCTTCAAGTAAGTCTTTCTATAATCTATACTATCGCGAAAAATTCCATTTTAACAACACGGAATTATTTAGTCAGCGGGAGCTGCGAAAGAAGACAAAAGGAAACATAAGAATAAAGACCCATCTGGACCAAAGCAACAAACAAAGAAGAAGGGTACACCGAAGCCAGCTCCCCAACAAAATCCTCCAAATGTGGACATCGATGAAGAGGATACAGGTCCAGGGCCTGAAGTGGATATGTTAGATCAATTAACAGGCAAACCTGTAGCAGAAGATGAACTATTGTTCGCAGTACCAGCTGTGGCACCTTATAATACGTTGCTGAATTACAAGTAAATTGAAATGCTTTACCTTTGCCCTACATTACAACTTTTATTCGTTGCGTTTATGGAATTTGTTTTCCAGATTCAAAGTGAAATTAACCCCAGGAACGGGTAAGAGAGGGAAGGCGGCGAAAACTGCTGTGGCAGTGTTTCTGAAAGATAAAGAGATTACTTCGCGAGAGAAAGACTTACTGAAGGCCGTTAAAGAGGAAACAATAGCTAGAAATATGCCTGGAAAAGTTAAGATAAGTGCTCCACAAATACAGAAACTAAAGAAATAAAGGTTTTTAATAGAATACTTAAGGAATCGCTGTATACAGAATGTATATAATGAAAATTTCTAATCTGATATTATGTTACGAATAAATTATTGCCTTTGCTAAGGAATTTGCAAGGCATATATCGAAATACCTAACATCTTTATAATTTCTGAATGTTATCAAAAACACAAATGAGTGTTTGGACCAACAATAATTTCTTTACTTAAAATCTGAATTTATGTTGAAATAATTTATAGTGCATCTTTTATTTCCCTTTTATAAATTTTTATATAAATGTAAAAAATTAATACTGTTCAACAGCCAGCTCTCAAACCGCCACTTTACATATTTTATACAACATTTCTAGCATGATGTTTCTCAGTACCTAGTTAAGTGAAAGGTAAAATGCACCTGCAAATTGTATTCCTTTTGCATAATCAGCATATTAACAGACATTGCTTTTTTTCCATATAAATACAGCAATGTACAAAAGTTTCACCGACTAAAACAATCCTCGATGCGCACGAACGCACTTTAAATACAATTATTCATCGCATTCTTGTAACGATCACACATCAAACATGTCGTCCTCAGAAGCACTCTCACGTGTGGTCAGTGCGCCTACGCGTGTTTTTATACTCGTAGTTGTTGCTTTTCGAGCAGAGTTAGGTCGCGACCTTGTGCCTTTCACTATAATCTGTACAAATAAAGTATAGACACATTACGCTGCATTATAGTTGCATGTTAGCTAGAGTATTTCGTTAAAAAACAACAAGCAAATAGAATATATTACCTCTGGTTCTGTATCTGAGATTGATTCATCGCTTTTATTTTTTTTTCTGCTTTTAACTGGAGTTTTATCAACCTTAGATTTCTTTGCTGGCACGGAATTGGCAGGCTTCCTTGTTTTCTTAACTATTTTTATGTCGTATTCTTCGTCGGATTCAATATCATTTAAAATCTGTTTTATGTCTTTTACACGACCACGTTTCTTATCCATCACAACTCCGACAGTACTATCGTTAAGGTTGTTTAGAGGACTCGGACTTCTTGCTGCCTTTAGGCGAGGGCTCCTTTTGGTTCTATCGGTCGTTTTCTTTACCTTTAGCGGAGTAGATTTTAGAACTGGTGCCTTGTGATTAACAGTGCTACTTTTGAATTCCAATGCTCCATCCGGCTTGTGCGATAATTGCTTTAATCCGTCTACTAGTATCTTCTTAAATTTTTCGTAATCCGGTGCTTCATTGAATTTCATACTAGACAAAAGCGTCATATACTTGAGTATAGTGTTCGGAGTGGATCCGTTGAAAGACTTATTTAAAAACGCTGAAACATTAGTAAATGCTTTCTCTTTTTGTTTTTGCACTGAAGTTGGATCCGACAGATCCTTGTCCCACAAAAGTGAGCCGCACAACCAGTGAATCATATTGTATCCCAATATTTCAAAATCACCGCGCATTGTTGGCACTAAAATGAAACCAATGTATATTATCTTAATATAGAGGAATATTAAAAGCATGTTTACAAATTTCATTGTACGTTTATTATCCTTACCTCCCATGTGAGCGTCTCTACTAGTATATTCAATAGTCCCATTATGCGCTTTTTTGGGATCTAACTTATATTCATCTTTCGTCGTATAATGAGAAGCCAGTCCAAAATCTACCAAGTAAACTTGGTCCGGGGATTTTAAATCCAACAACAAATTCGCTCCTTTTATGTCTGCGTGTACATAGGTTTTAAAGTGGATGTATTCTAATACGTTTATCTAAAAGTTGTGCAAAGAATATTATTATAAAACGTGATATCCGTGCTTCAAACATTCAAGGTCATTTATTTTTACTATTGACGAAATTAATTTCGCATTAATGCTTACTATTTGTAAAGCTATTTTATACACTGTATGTTCCGGGAAACTTCTACCATTTCCTTCAAACAGTTTCCACAAATCTGTGCCATACCGATCCATTACTACAAATCTGTATTTTGTATTTTTATACTCGTGGCTCCCAGAGCCAACGTACTTGGGCATACCAAGGGTGGAAATCTTCTTTTTCTTTCGCCAACTCTCGACTAAAACGAACCGCATTATATCCACTGCTATCTTATAGCAACATCTTAATAATTAAAAAACTCACTTTCATCTCGCTTAGCGTTTCTCATATAAAAATGCATTTCCACAAACAATGGCCCATTTCCATGAGGTTCCTAAAATTTTGGAGTACAAACAAGATGTTATACGAAGCGCATAAGGGTGAGGAAACAGTTAATAATATACTTACAATTTTAATTACATTGGGGTAATCTTTAGGAACTTTCCCACTATAAGGAGCAGCTGGAATTTGTTATTAGAATTAAATGATTACTTTCTTAAATGCAGACTGTATCAACAAATTTTACTTTGTTCGTAAGTATACGTATAAACGAACAGTAACGTTCGATCTAACAGAAATGAAGTAGAATAGCAGAATGAAATGCCTACCGGAGTAAATTTCGCCGAAACCTCCAACGCCGATCGACGTGCCGAGAATCCATTGGTTTTTTGTTATATCTGTCAGTATCTCACCGGCTGCTATCGGGTCTGGCAGTTTATATGCTCCTTTCTTTTTCGGCGCTTTTTTCACAGCTTTACCAGCCATCGTGGGGTTACGAAAGTATATTGCTTAAAACACGTATCTAAACGCGTAGCGGATCGAAGGAAACGACAGGGAACCAAGAACGATATCAAATCAAATAAAATAATATTAGAACGCTGTGACAAGTTCACATTTAAACAAATACTTGAATCTACATCCAGCGTGCAACAATTCTTCGCACACAGTTGCTGTGAACTCGTGAAACTGTCGAAAAAAATTTGAAGGCGGGAATTGTAATCTCTCCAGTGTGATCCCGGAAGCTCACAAAAATCCCTATGATTATTGTAAGCGTTTCGACGAATTGGGGCGAATTCCACTTGCGCCCAAATCGCCCGTGATTTTCATTAAGCTAGGTTTTCATGTATGGGACTAAAATTTCAAAGTCGATTTTCTCGAAAATGAAGCGTGATATGAAAAAAAGGTACTCTTTCTTTTCGATTTATAACAAGTAAATAAGTCGAGAAAAAGGAATAAGGTTTTTTGCTATTGCGCTTCATTTTCAAGAAAATCGACTTTGAAATTCTTGACGATGCGTCCAGTCGCGTACAGGAAAACGTAGCTTAATGAAAATCAATGGCGATTTAGGCGGAAGTGCAATTCGCCCATGTTTGAATGAATGCGTTCTTTTCAACACCGCCAGAATTTACGACATTGTGCTCGTTTCGAATTGCTTTTGATTCTTGTTACTCAACATTATTTAAAAAAAAAGAAATGTTGGAAAATTTGGGAAAAGAAATTCCCAATGGTAGACCTGATTATTCTTAATTCCCCGAAGTGCGCAGCGAGTCCCTTCGTCACATGTTCGACACACACTTGTTGACTTTCAAAAATGTCAGATAGCCGTTAAAGTTTATTTCTACATCCACGAGGAAAACAGACAATATGAAGGAACGATGAATAAAAGTTCGCGTGTTTCGAGGCACGGAATTATTTTATAAGCTAAAGCTTCGAATATTTTAAGTTTCGATTACGTAGGTTCGTGACTTGGTCTCGGTTAGGTTACCTTTTTAAATGGAAGAAGCGGCGATTGACTCGCCGGATTTACGTCTAGATCGTAATGACCAAATCAGCGAGACGGACGACGGGAATTCTTGCGCTAATAGCAATGACACAGAAACTGAGCACAGTATTCCAAATGGGGAGTGCACCCCGCAGCAGGCATCGGCAACTAGACAAATTGATAATTCAATATTCAATACCATTTCGAAAATCGTCAATCCTCCAGCGAAGGTAAAAGAACCATCCACCATCTACCGCTTATACCACTCTATACATAATCACTTTTCGCTCTATATAATTTAGGTCCCAGAGATTCATGATTTCAAGATCGTGAAGCCTATAAGCCGCGGAGCGTTCGGCAAGGTATTTCTTGGGTACAAGAAGACGAACCCTGAGAAAGTATACGCTCTGAAAGTAATGAAAAAGAACGAGATGATAAACAAGAACATGGCTTCGCAAGTTGTAATCGAGCGTAACGCGTTGGCTTTAATACGTAGCGCTTACTGCGTGCAATTATTTTATTCGCTGCAGTCCGTCAGCAGTGTCTACTTAGTGATGGAGTACATGGTGGGCGGTGATCTTAAAAGCTTGTTGGGCGTTTACGGGTACATGGAAGAGTCTATGGCAGCTTTTTACACTGCGGAAGTGTGCCTCGCGCTGGAATACCTTCATTCGCATGGAATTGTACATAGAGATTTAAAGCCGGACAACATGCTGTTGTCGAGGGAAGGGCACGTGAAGCTCACAGACTTCGGGCTTAGTAAAATATCCTTGCACAGAGATTTAGAGATATCCGATTTAGTAAATTGCACGCCCAGTCTGTGCGCTAGAACTCCTGGACAACTCCTCTCATTGACATCGCACTTATCTTTCGGCTCTGGCCAGAGGTCCACCAGCGACTCGAATCTCAGCGACAGAAGCGTACCCGGCGTTAATTTGCTAGCTGCGTTACAGAAGAATTCTACCAGAGTTCAGTCGTCCCCGAATTCGGTGGTTTCCTCCGCCACGTCGGGGGACTACTCCCGAGTATCTGGCATTACTCCGTTCCAGTCCGCCGAGGATCTTCGTTTCGGGGAGCGTATAGAAGGCAGTGGCTTCACTGAGAGCAACGATGGACAAGAGAGTAGCTCAGGTAGTTACCATACGTGCGAAGCGTCTTCCATTCGTGTGAACAGTCAACTTAACTATAACATGGAGGAGGAAGACGAATCTACACTGGAGGCTGATCACTCTCAGCAACCCCTTTTTCATACTAGTCCATTAAGTACATGCGTAAATATGCTCGCCAGAGGCTCTAAAAGGAAACGAACTGTGGCGGGTGGCGCGACCGGTTTAACTTGCGAGATAAACGCAATGGAGCTGGACACCGACAAGACGCCGAAGAGAAAGAATCGTGGTTGTATATTCTCGAGGAGCCCGAGGGGCGATAAAATGTCTGAATCGGTAAAGGAAACGAATAATGCGAGCACTGTGACGGTAGGGCAGGAGGGTGGATCAGCTGGGAGAGTCGCGTTTAGTACTCCCGTGTCAGCTATCAAGCAAAGGTGTCACAGTGAAGAGGATGAGGAGAAATGCGAAGAGGAGGCAGCGCCGTTGATCAAAACCACAAGATTTCAGCTGCCACCCTCTCTGACGCCACACTCGGCTGCTGACACAACAGCGGGCTCTGAGGAGCATCGTTCTCCTCAGGGTATATCGCCCATTAAAACCCCAGCAACATCCGGCAATTGTTACACGCCCTACAGAACGCCAAAGTCAGTGAGAAGGGGCGGCCAGGGTGGCGCTCATCGGTCCGACGACCGCATACTCGGCACGCCTGATTATCTCGCTCCAGAGTTACTCTTGAGACAGGGTCACGGGCCCGCGGTGGACTGGTGGGCCCTGGGTGTATGCCTCTTCGAGTTCTGCACCGGTGTTCCGCCGTTCAACGACGAGACGCCGCAAGCTGTGTTCGCGAACATACTGGCGAGGGACGTTCCTTGGCCAGAGGACGAGGAAGCTCTGTCGGCGGAGGCCACGGAGTCTATCGACTCGCTCCTCACCGTGGATCAACACGAGCGTCCGTCCGCGAAACAAGTACGGACCATGAGGCTCTTCCAGGACTTTCCCTGGGACGAGCCGCTGAAAGCGGTGTCGCCATTCGTTCCGCAACCCGACGACAATTACGATACATGCTACTTTCAAGGTGAAATTAAAGAGCACGAGGTGAATGGAGGCTTGAGGAACGCGCAGGCATCTAAATCTTGTTCTTTGGTTTTTCTAGCACGGAACATTATGCAGCATCTGAACGTGAGCAACTGCGACACGTGACCTGCAGCGCCCATGTTAACAGGAATGCTGTCGATGCGAGGCCTGCTCTGTGATATATGGAATAGGACCGTTAATGCAAGAATTGTTACATTGTGAAACTATTTTTTATATAGTTGTATATGTATAATACTAGAAAATATATTGTTACGACTTGTAATTCCTGGGCGTTTTGCTTATCCCTAGATGAAGACTCCGATCCGTGACATCGCGACTGCCTTTACCTTCTCTCACTTGAGAATGATTTGGAGAGGACGGAGCAGATTGCGCGATCGCGTGGGTCGAAAGAGCGTGGATGATTCCCGCGATTGAAACGGTGAAAGCTTATTACTGATATACGTCTCCGAAGAAAGACGCTTCTAATGTTTAGCGAGTCTCGTGGTCCTATGCGATGATGTGGCGCGGTTGGATGATGGCGAGGGTGATAAAACTGAATACTTTATTAAGCAGGAGCTGTCTGTCTCCTACTGTGCTCGCGTCTACTTCAGGTTCTTGTAGATCCAAGGCAGGAAATGCGTGACTCTCGTGTAAACGCCTGGATATTGACCTTTGCCGCATCCGATGCCCCAGCTGACGACTCCAACCTGGGTCCAGCGTCCATCGTTCACCATCAGGGGACCACCGCTGTCGCCCTGCAGCAGATAGATTGTTGTTAAAAGTCCAGAGAGAAACTGGGAAGTAAATATCGCTATACAAACCGAACACGAGTCCTTCGTGGCTCGTCCTGCGCATAAAAAGCTGTCCACGATGCCACCGGGCGCTGCTCCGCCGTATTTTACTTTGCATTCGTTGTTCGACCAGATGGGTACCGACACCTCTTGAAGTATCGATGGTTGCGGTCCACCTGGGACAGTCAAATATACTCGTAAGTTTATTATAACGAGAAAATTTTCAGCAGAGGGAGTATTATTAATCTTCCACCCTTACTTTCTCGCAGAGAACCCCAGCCAATGACCGTAGCAGTCTTGTCAACGTACAGCTGGGAACCGCTCGGAAGGCAGATGGGTCTTATTTGCTCCGTGAATGGAACAGGTTCGCTGAGGGTGAGGAGCGCGATGTCGTTGTACAGGGTGCGGAGATTGAAACCCCTATGCCTGATTACCCGTTTCACTCGTCGCTCGACATGTCGGATCTCCGTGTTGGTATTGATATTGTGATCACCCAGACGGACTGTTAGTCTCGCCACGTCCCATGGATTCATACTACGAGCATTCAAACGAATTGGTTACAAAAATTATTCCTAAAGCCGGGAATCTACCTGAAACCTAAGCTAAGGTATGCAAAGTTTTAAAAACTTAGCTTCAATGCATCCTTATGGAACTGTTCTCATCAAAAGCTAAGCTATGCTGTGTTTTTTTATGTTTTATATAACAACCAGACATAGCATAGTACAGCTTAGCTTAGCATAGCTTCCAGGTGGATCCCTGGCTTAGCGTGCAACTTCGATTAATAAATATCCTCATGCTACGGTTCTATACAGGGCCAGATTTTGAGATTTGGCGCTCCTAGGCTACCAAGCGTCTTTCGCCCTTTCTCCGAAATATCCTCAAATATTTGAATTTCAAAGAGTTCAGACAATTTTAAAATTAATTCCATATGACAACTCACATATGAATCATAGCTAATTTGCTAAATGAAAAAGAAGTGATTTGTTTTCAAAATTGTCTTAAGCCTCTCTCTTTAAACATTTTTCAGTTTCCTTCGCCCAAGCCGCCCTAAGCTGCAGCTTATACACAAATCCACCCCTGGGCCTGGCTGCGCTCCCAAGAAAGAAGTATCTCTCGTAGAAGCATCGCTCTGCACGTACCCCCGCACGACTTGAACATGGAATTCTAACGCCGGAACAAAGAATACACCGCGACCGGGTGCTTTTGTCATGCGGTGTGTCTTCCAGAGACCTACTTGGCAACGCAATGAGCAGCGGTGAGAATGTGTTTGTCGTCGATGAGCGACCCGCCGCAGAACTGTCGACCGGCGTTGAAGAGTGCCGCGATCCAAGGCCACTCGCCCAGGTCGGCGTTGTGGCCACCTACGATTCGCTCCTGGTTCTGATCGCCGTTCTTCGCCCCGCACTTGGACGTGTCCACGCCACCGAAGCCACCACCAGCTGGCGGTTTCTCGCTGGTGGTAGGCGCGATCGGCGCCCCTGGCCACCAGGTGGGTTTCTTCGTCGGCCAGGTAGTCGCCGGGCCGGGTTTTTTCGTGCTGGTAACTGGTTTCAACGTGGAGATCGGTGCAAAGTCGAGGTACGGCGGATGGGTAGGCAACGGTGGCAGCGTGTGATCAGGTGGATGCGTCGGTAGCGGAGGTGGCCAGCCACCTGGTCCCTGAGGCCTCGGCTTCGTGAGCGGGCTGTCGCCGTTCTTGTCCTCGTTCCCCTGAAACGTCGGGAGAGCCGCGTGAATATCCTGCCGCGGGGTGCCGCTCGAGAGCGGTACCGGAACGGTTGCCAAAGATCTTTGGCACTGACAGTAAACCGGGTCGTAAAAGTTTTGCGAAACCGCGCTCATTGTTCGATAGACAGAAGGCACGACTTTCTACGCTGTATCTAACGCTTCCGATTCGGATCACGTATTATTTTCACGAGTTCCTGGTAAGCAACCAAACTCCTCGACCAAATGAGAAATGGATCGGCGGGAACGTGCTGGACTCTATTAAGGTATTGTCTTCAGAGAAACGTTTGGAGCATCTTTCAGGTGTTACGAGTAATCTATACGGGACACTTTAAAGATTTTCCGTACGCTTTTGTTTATCTAATGAAACTGAAGCAGGAATGATTCATTGACATTTACCTGAACATCTTCTATGATTGGATCCTCTTTGTTACCCGAAGGTGGTGTCACGATTGGATTTACATTGGAGCAACAGATCCCGAAATTCGTATGGCCCTCTTTGAAAATGTAGCTGCAGGTGTCGTAAACCCCGAGAACCCAGCCGTCGAGGGGGCTTAGATCGGGGATCTTGAAATACGGGTAGCACTCCTTGAAACTGGTGCAACGTCCCACTTCGCCCTTCGAGGTGATGCAGGTCTCGCGTTCGGAAATTCCATTCCAGAGGATACCGCGACCGCCCCTCGCTTCGAATTTCGTGTCCAAGTTGCTGGCAGCTATGCAATCCAATATTATACCATATTATTAATAAGAAAAGTCAACAAGTTTCACTGAAAACTACTGTATCTTTAATATCATTAATGTTCTAGAAAATTTTCTCTCTTAAACACTTCAATTTCACTAAAGAATTCTATCAACTATCTACGTTTCTGTTTAATAAGTTTGTTACTAGATTATGGCCCCAGCAGTCTTCAAATTAAATTACACCAAGAGTACTGCCGCAGGGCACGTACACGCGTGTCATTTATGCTTTCACGATGTCTGACAAAGAATGACACATCGTCTACCTACGTTGTAACGAATGCAGATTGTGTCTGTAACACTACGTAACAATGTCGAACTTTTTCGCGAGAAAATCACTCGAACCCGAAAGATTTTCAAATTCTTAACTCGACCCGAGTTGGAAGTTCTAACGCAGAAAGTATGCATCACTTCAGCTGGCAGTCTGCGGGTTCACCGAACGAACTTTACACATTTACATCGAATGATGTGCAACGTATTTTCGATCGTACACACAGACCTTGCAAATGTATTCCCATCATGCCCGCCGCGACACATTCTGATACGTCCTATTGTTGCAGAGAATTTTAATTGCAAAGGATCAAGAAGATGACCCACTTTAGACCAGCCGTGACCCAGCGCGCAGTTGTTTTCTCACCAAAAACACTCCGTCGCCAATCGATCAAGCGTATTAAAAATAAAATTCCATCCAGATTCATAGCCGCGTGGGAGTTCGCTGACCCAGGATACACGCGGGTGTACGCGCACGGCGGCGACGAGGCTGGTACGCGCCTAGAAGGCTTCCGGTTGCCGTGTATGGAACACGCGTATGATCGGTCATTTGTCGATACTCACCATCAACTATTCATACGCATCGACGAAAGTTTCTGGGATCGCTAACGCGAGCAACTTGATAATTTCGAGAGAACAAAGTCGAAAACACTGCAATAGCGAAGAATAAATATTATTCTCTGCTTCCACCGCGATCCTACGACGGAATCATCAACGGAGATCCATAACAACGCATAGAGAAGTCAATCGATGCCAATCACTAGTGATACACTGCTTAAAGAAGCCTTTAGGTAAATGAATTTTACCAACTAAACTTATGATTCGCGAATAGATCAGTAAGTGTTTCAGAGTCCAGCGATTCAACAACTAATTACCGTGCGCGAGATCAAACAGAAATAAGAGTAATGGCCACAGATTCCCTCACCTTCAATAATCACCGCGTTATCGTCATCCTCTCCCTGGTAAATCTCGTCCAGGGAGGACTCGAGATGAAGCGACTTGGCTACGGAGTCAGCTTCAGCGGTGCCAGCAATCATCAAGATCACCGTGACAGCCTGCACCAGGAGCACCAGCACCATCGTGAGCGACGACGTCCGGTGTCGTCGGTCCATGCGCGAATTTGTTGGGGGAAGCACAGGATAGAACGGCACCGTAACGTGGATGAGGCGCGAGTGTTAGGGCCCTGGGTGTTCGGTGTTACCAGTAGGGATCCTGGGACCGACACTAAGTTGCTAAGCTGCTGAATAGCCGGTGCTCGAGCTTATAACGGGCTCGTCCTCCCCTCTCGTTGCTCTCTCTGCTGTTCTCTGCCCCTAGCAGGTTCGATACGAGTCACCGGGAGTCATCAGGCTCTCCTCTTGCTCTTTTAGCGTTCGCTGACCACCTCGAGACACCGCGAGGAAAAGGGTGGGCGAAGGGCGCCGGCCAGAATCGACGATGACCATATGCTAATTATTCTGGGACATTAAAGGACCTTGGTCCACCTGTGACTCGATCACTGTTTCCTTGGGATTTAAAATCTTCTTCACAATTTTGGCGCTCTCTTATAGAGACATGGGATCCTCCAAGAGGTTTGTACTGTTTATAGTCGCTTAAACTGTTCAAAGTAATTCTTTAATATTGTACTAGGGTGAATTGACCAGTGAATGAACAAATTGAATTTTTTCGTGTATAACAAGAATACTATTTCATTGAAAATAATGATTTTATATTTAGAATGAAGGAAAATTTATTGAGATAACGACGATACTAATATTGTTTGAATCTATGAACGTCTACCTACAAAGTATTCATTTATTGTGTATTTTGTTTATTCACTAGTATATTGGGCATTGATTACATTTTTATGATTTATTTCAGACGCCGGTCAAGTAAAATTTTTTTTTAGACATTTTTAAAGCCTTTTCTGTTACAAATTCTTGTTTAATTAATAAATTAGGACATTATTTAATTTTTATCGTTATTTTAAACTGAAAAAACCGCTTAGCTGTTCATTCACTGGTCAATTCACCCTATTTAATTGCTTAAATATTTTGCATACCGATTTGCTCGTTTCTAGCATTTCAGATGTTTTGTAAAAGGGGGAAGCTGACTTGGGAGAGTTTTTAAACTCTAATACCACCCTTTGCAAGCAAACTGTTATATCCCCCGTGTCTCAGTAAATATCCATCATGGAAAAATTCTCTTCTAAATACAGTTCCCAAATCCGTCGATCGTACATTCTCCCGGTCCTATCAGATCGATCGAAAGGGAGTACCCAAAGTCCGATTAACGGCTCCGGAGCAAGCTGTCGCCTTGACATCTACGGCTCACTCCGTGTATTCTAATTTCCGTTGCTCTTTTTTCTCCTACAGCGATGGTACAGTTTGTCAGTGGATCCAAAGAGATCATCCGTATCTAATTTGCCCGTTCGATAACGGGCAGCCGGACGCTGTTATCCGACGTGAATCAGGAATATGCAAATCGCAGGTGGACGAAAATTCATTCGGCGATGGTGGAGGAACGGCTCGACATAGAAATTTCGCAGTGACGATTATGTAAGGTGAGTTATGTGACGGAACCGGCTCAGCGTTGATTTGTCGTCCCGTGGTATCGGCTGTCGAACACGAATGTCGAGCTCTGCCGCATTTGCATACAGAGTAGCGATCCTCTGGGCTGGCCTTGAAGAGGCCGGGGAGAAGGCTGCACGTAAGGGACGGCCGTGAACTTGCCAGCCTCGTGTGATCCTCGTTCACCATCGCGAATGCCGACGTGCGTGCATTTCCTTCTCACCACGATCAATGGAATTTCTGCGAACGGTCGTGTATTGTGCACACGTAGCGACCGGCGAAACAATGTTCCCCTCTTGGCTGCTGCCCCAACGATTTGACTCCGTTCGACGTGGTTGAACGGTGGTACCACTGTGCCTCGTAAATTTCTTGCGTATCTGATCGAGCGAAGATAACGCTTGCAGTTTTATTCCTTGGAATCGGAGAAACTAGATGTCAGTCGTGGGAAATTAAGATTACACAGATCGGGGTGCAATTAATTATCCGTCTGAACTTGTTTGCCCGTTGTCGAATGACTCGTTAAAGACCTGAGTTGCCTTTCCTGAAAGGGTGTCACTGGTTCTCTCGATTAGTGAGAAACTAGCGGCGAGTAATATAATTGATCAAGTGCAACGTGTTATGTAGTAGATTAAAGCTTCCCGTAATTTGTTAGAGTACCAGGATTCTAAGGGGAAGGGTGTGAATTCTTGCGAGGTGGATAGATAAAAGTGGCCAGCACTTTAGTGGTGTCCTTCACGAAAACATAACATCCAGGGCGGTCGTTCTAAAGGAATAAAAGAAAGCAGTCCCAGTCCTTGGGATGGACGTAAACTTCACATTCCGTGGTTCAATGAACTGCTGCTTAAACGGCAAGGGGAGGAAACCCGGCGGAACTTTACTTTTTTCTTTGTGCCCGCGTCTTTGCATCGAACAGAGGCTATTAATAATTCTCATCGGGGAGTCATTTATCATAATTTACACGTTCTCAATTTTTACACCAGTCCAAGGACACTTCTCCTCCCTCCCCCCTTTTAAACAATCTAGACAGCTTTAAATCCGCGAAGAAGCTAGTCAAATCTGCAAATTCCTTTTACGATATTCACAATACTATTATCGCAGAATTTTATTTTGCACTTTGAAGATTGTAGTATCATATGAAATCCAAGAAGTTTCTTATGTTTTGAGATGTATAGTTTTATGCAAAGAACACTTAGCATTAGAGAGGTGTGAATTTAGGGCCCACGGAAACCGAAGGGGCCCTTTCGCTGGCCTCGGCGCACAGACACGTGTTAATCGATAAAGGGACTGTTATTGAAGCTGCCAAACCGGACCAAACTGAAAATATTCCGCGAGCTATTTCTGTGGGCCCAGTGGGAGCGAGGCGTTTCGGGATCGTTGATCCTTCGGTTCTCAGAAAATCCCTGGGTGTATTGTTTGTCCCTCAGGTCGCTCTTACTTTTGGTGGCAGAATTTTAATGGCCCCTTTGACGATGCTATCTTCGCTGGCTTAATTGCGAAGCGATGTCTCCGGAAAGATCAAGGGAACATTGGTTTTAATTTTAGTCCCATCGTGATTGGAATTCACTTGGATCTAACACCTTTTTTTTTTCTTTCCCCAGGCATTACGTTATTGGAAATACCATTCAATTGGAAACGTTGACAGTGCCTTGTTTAATCCCCCTGTCTTGAACCTGATTTAAATATTCGAAAGATATATGGTGGACGTGGCCGGACACATCCTCGTGCGTAAGAATTAAGCAGCGTTTCTTCATCCTCGCCGTGGGTCCAGAATCTTTGTTGTGATTACTCAATGTTTACCGAAGAAGGTGAACGTGGTTCGGCGACCTGCCCCGAATGAGTGCTTTCCAGCTGTCGGGAGAATGTTTCAGCGTTGTACGCGGTACTTACCGGTGTGCAGAGTAAGTTCGTTTCGAGATTCTGCATTGGCGCCACCGGTGGATCACCGGTTGCCTCTCGGAGGAAACGGGGAAACCGGTTGCGTCAGGGTTGCTTTTTACATGCCCGTAAACAGTGTTAAGCAGCTCTTCTTCTGATAACGAGCCTTGTCTTGCGACGCTGTTCTTGGCAAACTGGCACTGTACAAATGTATGCGAGCCAGATGCACTGTACTACGTCCCATGGACGCGTGTGGTGCATTGCTATCCCGAAGGAGCAGCGATTTTAATTGTTTCTCTCGAAGGAATGCAGCATTTAGATCAGGCTGTGTTCAAGTGGGGACTCTTCGGGAACAACTCTTTGTGAGAAACCTAATCCTTTGTGGTCACACGGGATGTATTACATCCCAGGAAATTTTTTTTCTTTGCCAATGTTTCTGTAAATCTTTAGATGTTGATATTAAAATTTAATAGTTTGGTCCATTTTAAATGAAAAGGTCGCTTCTTTTCACAACTATTTTTTTCAACTACAAATTTCATAATATCAAAGTTTACATTTCTAGAGTAAGGCTGTTGGAGTATGATGGAGCAATTGTCACTGAAAAGTTAAAAGATTGAAAAGTAAGAAAATGGTAACTCAAAAATGACGATCGGGTGCAGTGAACTCTGTGTGAACAATTTGTGATAATAAGGAAGCGTGACCACGAAGGGTTAAAGGCTGATATTAAAATTCCATTAAGGGGGAAGCCTACCTAAAAATGTTCAAAAATCGATTTTTAGATTTTTTTGAAGTGCAATATCTTGAAAATATTCCCTGAAAGTGTCAAGTTTATCCGACAAAAATTGACAAAGTTACACGCGTGTAAGTAGGTAGGTATTTATCGGTGTAGCACTCAGACCCAAAATCATGTTTTCAAAGACGGTGACAAACATAACTAAAAAATTAATCAACCGATTTACTCGAAGCTTTGCAGGCTTATTTTAGGATTAAAAATCTAAGCGCTATCGAGAGCTTTTCCTTTTTTTCGTCTAGATTTTTTTTACACTCGAAAAGCGAGCAATTTTTTGCCAAATATCGATGCTTCGCACAGCTACCATTTTGTCTCAAAATAATTTTTCCAAAATCAGGCCCGATAGCGCCTGGATAATTCCATATATTATCTAAAAAAAATCGAATTTTCAACTTTACACAGCACCTAAAAAAGGACGTCTGGGGCATCGCCTATAACTCGCAAACCTTTCAATACTTTTTACCACAAAAAATACTGAAATATCCATAAGATGTATTCTTTCAAATAGACTAATGTTTAATAATAAAAGTTTATCGGTTTTTCTAGAAAAAAATCTCAAAGAAGCATATAGTGTTTTGATCGTTCTAGATAAGCCTCCCCTTTAAGATAAAACGTCCCCTTTTCGTTTCATTAGCAGGACACTGGAATTTACCCCAAAATTGCGTCATATTTTCGAAGAGATCCCATTCTTCACCTAAATCATGGATGTAATCGCGGTGGTGGTTGCATAAGAACCACCCCTTTGATCGGTGAGTTATTGACCATTAAGGAATTCAGGAGATTGCGATGGAAAGCACCGTGTACAGAGATAACTCACGTCAGGGCCAGTGTCCCCCTACAAGGTCGTGTATTCACGCACGATCCAACTCACGCATACGCTGCCTTCGCGATTGTAATAACAGAAACGCGAGATCCAGAGACTTACTACATACCGCGGATATCAGACTTATCGATCGTGTTCATATCAGAGATCCTTCATAGATTTTCCAAGTTGCACGCGGTGCTTAAATCCTCGATACGCTGCAATTCAAGTTCCTATTCTTTCAAATCTAATAAACAGAAATCTCCAAATTAACCACTTCCATTTCTCGATCAAAAAATTCTACATCGACACTAAATAGCGTCGCTAGATAAGATCAATTAAAAACTAATTTCCACCGTACCACAAATTTAAAGCTGACGAGTCTTCGAAGAGTCTCCAGCGGCACCGCTTGTCTGACAAGCACGATCCCATTCTACTTCCGTCGCCTCAACTCCCAATCCACGGGGCTCCAGTCCGCCAATAAACAACCAGCAATTTATAAAACGTACTAATATAATATTTATTGTTTGCAATAAACAGCGTAATATAATATCACCTCTGGCACAATCTCACGATGGCAAGACAACGCGAAAACGGTTATATTATTCGGTAATTCTTCGCATCTCGTTCGGTGGTCCCGCTCGGCATCCCCGGGGTGGTCGCCCGCGGGACGAAACAGCGGGGAAAACTGTGTGGCGCGTGTTCCAGGCCCGAGTCGATCGGCCTGCATCAACATTCCTCCGCGTTATCAACGCGGGATTCACATGCACGGTCTCTTAACGAATAAGGCGCGAGCCCGTGCGGGGCCGCGCCCCGCATCGTCGTTCACGTCGCTTTTAAGTACGAAGATTATCGGGACGGCTGGGGAACACGATCACGAGAAGACCGCAAGTGCGTTCCGCGAACGCGTATCCACGGCGAACGTTTTCTCAACGCACGAACTACAACGGGGAGGGGTGGGATAAAAACGGGAGGGACGGTGGAGAACAGAACAGGAACGACGTTTCTAAGTACATCTACCAACTGACGAGCTGTCCGTACTCCACCGTTCTATGCGCGCGATTGAGGTCTCCTCCTGATGGTAACACGGCTGCCCTTCATAATGTATCATTAATTAATAATATTAATAAACGTAAGGATAATAAAAGGGTTGTCGTACGACGGGGCGACGAGCGTCGCTCGTCGACGGGGCCGTTCTGCTCGGTGTAGCAGTGGCGAGCGACAACAGAACATTCGGGTGGTTGGAAGGTAGGCTGTGGGGTTTGGGAAGATATCGATTACACGGATAAAAATGTCATGGAGCAACGCTAACAATCTTCTTCGTATATGTAGTTACTTCTCTCTCTTTCTTCCTCTCGCTCTCTCTCTGGACGCTATCAGGCACACAATGGATCTCTTCATTCACACTCTTCACACTCTCGCTCGCTTTATTCTCTCTCTTCCGCTCCCGCTCTCTTTCGGTCCCCCTTTTACTCTCATTCTCGCACCATGGAGACACGCATCCCTTGTATAAAAATAATAATAATCAATAATTATATACGTATTACGATAGCTCTAGTCAATAGAATCAATAATATTAATAATATCAAACTATATGCTGTGCTGCAAATAGATGTAACAAAATATAGTACTCATATAATAATATGCATTTTACAAGCGTATTTTGATCCTTGCTTTGATATCGGTGTCGCGATATGCGTGTACGTATGTGTGTATTGTGATACCATCATGGTTAAGGCTGATGCTCTCTGGTCCCTATCTAACGCGTAAACTAATTACCATCTTCAGAATCGGTGAGCATGTGCGTAATGGGTAATTATGCAGAACAGGTGTTTCCTCACCGATTTCAATTATTTTTGGATATGTTGTCGGGGACATGATTCTAAACAACTTTTTCCTATACATGTTACCGCCGCTCGACCTTCGTTTCCGAGATATTCGCGAAAAACTGCTACTACTACACAATGTATTCTGCCGTATATCTACCTACAGTACGCATCCGTGGCAGCGTCTGCGCCAGCATGGGACATAACAAATAACGAAGCTGACCTTTGTTTCCGAGATATTTGCGAAAAACTTCGATAAACTTGTCGATTAGCATGACCATCACCAATTTCGATGACCTTGAAACATGTTGTAGGGGGCATGATTCTGAGCATCTTTTTCCTATACATGTAACCTTCGGTCGGCCTTACTTTTTAAGATATGCGCAAAAAACCTTGGTAAACTTTTCCTCATGGATTTGAAGGAAAATTGTTTTAATCACCTCACCATGATCGCCTCACTGAACAGTATTTCTGTTCACTTATTTCGACACAACGCATTCCACTTTCCAACTTGACCTGGGTATTAGTATTGGTTTGTCTAGATCAGTGCGGGGGGCGCGCGCCCGCTGGCGGGCGCGTAAAGCATGGCAGCGAACCGATTTGAGTTTAACTAAAACATAATTTTTTCGCTAGAAACAGAGTGCTTTCAAGAACACCTGTTGGACATCCCGACTATGTTCGGCGGCGCCGGCACATCGGTTCGGTACCATGCTTTACGCACCCGCAAGCGGGCGCGCGCCCCCCACTGTTCTAGCCAATCCAATACTAATACCCGGGTCAAGTTGGAAAGTGGAAGGCGTTGCGTCGGAATAAATCAACAGAAGTTTTTCGCAAATATTTCAGAAACGAGGGTCAGCTTCATCATTTGTTTTGTCCCATGCTGACGCATACGCTCTCACGACCGTGTACTGTAGATAGGTTTACAGCAGAATATATTGTAGCAGTAGCAGCAGTTTTTCGCAAATATCTCGGAAACAAAGGTCGAGCGACGGTAACATGTATAGGAAAAAGTTGTTCAGAATCGTATCCCCGATAACATATCCAAAAATCATTGAAATCGGTGAGGATGGAAAACTTCTAAATAATTACCAATAATATCGATAGTTTCTGGCAAATATCTCGGCAACGAAGGTCGAGCGGCGGTAACATGAATAGGAAAAAGTTGTTCAGAATCATGTCCCCGACAACATATCTAAAAATAATTGAAATCGGTGAGGAAACACCTGTTCTGCATAATTACCGCGTATTGTTCTCAATGGTCGTGTGCGGTTGTAACATCCGCGAAGGAGATTACGCGCGATGAGTGTGGGCAAATGGCTCGCTTTCACCTGTGGCACGTTAACTTCATATTACAAAAACGGCACTTGTTGATCGCGGGTCGTCGGTGTTTGCCGTACCTTGTCGCTCGCTCGGGACTCACGACAGCGATTTTACATCAACGTTAACTTCTCGCACACTCGAAATACACTCTAGCGTTTCAACCCCTTGTGGACGACTGACGCAAACGTCTGTGATCTTGACATTGGAAAGTCTCGTTTCATGTCCTCTTTTTCACTCAAAGATGAATACGTCTTTCGTCGAGCGTGTCCCAAGCGAGTGACGAAATGGAGTTTTCCGTCGCAAGAACTGTCCCCGAAGGGTTGTCTAACGTGGATGTAAGGGACGTTACTAACGAATTCATTACAGATGCCAATATAGCGTGGCTACGTATATTAGTCTACCCTAAACGCCGGTCACTGTCTCGGTGAATGTCGGTTACTAAAGGTTCAGCGAATTCTCCCGTTTGCTCTACACTCCTTCGTGAAAATTACGTATTCGAGTAATACTTGGCCTCCGCGTAACGTCAAAGGATCCTGGGGTGATAAGGAGGCTCTGGAATGACGGCGAAGTACCTATATAAACGCTTACAGAGATACTCGGATGCAAAGTGGACAGTTCGTGCAAAGATTGAGGGAGGAGAGTGTAAACGGATGATGTCAACTCGAAATGCGAACTATTCTTCGACTATCCCGCGGTATCGGAGGTCTTAATGAGAAACTTCTTAAGTCTTGGCGACGATATGACACTTATACAGCTTCGGAGCTTTAAACAAGATCAGACAGAAACTTACCGGTGAACGTGCGCGGTGTATTTTGTTTTTTCTCTATGTGTGTGTATGCGAGCGTAACACTACGAAGAAATTAATGCTCGATGGCACCCGTCTATCTTGGAATGGCGGCGTTAAGAGTGACGCGCGAGTCTTGGGGTCGTTAATAAACTTGCTTCGGGCTAACACCTCCACAGCGACGCTTATCGGACGCGCGAACGAACGATTAAAACTCTAAGTCGACGATACAATAAAAAATAGAGTGGAATTCTTCTCATATACATATCTATACGTCATATGTATGCTTAACATGTAACTGGGCGATGAGGGAGATGGGCGTGCGGGTGGGTACGAGTGAAGGGGTGAGTGTGGAAGGGTCGGGTGGGGTTGATTGGTTCCTTAAATCAATTTTGATTGATTTACGTAATAGCCATCGCGTTTCAACTTGGATGCCACGCGGTCATCATCTAAGCTAACAACCATCGGTATAAATTGTTCACAAGTGAAAACAAACAATATATATAATATAAAATAACGAGTCGCCTTTTGCTTGGCTAGAGATATACTTCCTCGCGACCTTGTGCCCCGGATCGCCGGCTATGTCATATACAGGGCGTTCGATGGTCCGCTACCGTTTCGTGTATATGAGCTAAGTAGTTTCATCGTCAACATTTTTTTCATCTCTCTCTCCTCGTTCCCCGCGAATCGCTTTAGACGTATAAAGGGATCTAATCTAACAGGGGTACCAAGTGTCTTGGCGGTAACAAATAGCGAATAAAAACAAACAACTTGGTCTAGTACCGAGATCAAACGTCTCCCCATATCCACGAAATTCATCGGCAAACCTGTATATCGCTACGGCAAGCATCTTCGAGAACGTTGCACAAGTCGACCAGAGTGTATCGACTGACGATCCCATTGACTTCCTCTTCGGTCCGTTTGCGTTGTGATCCTGTGCAGACGTTGCGATTCCTCTCTTCTACGGATTCTATCTTCTCTTCTCTGGGCGTTGGGGCTGATCCTTTCAGAACGTAGTCCTGCGCGATGAGTGGCAAGATATTCGTCGTCGATCGGCTCCTACTCCTCTTCAACTACGCGCGAGCTTTGAGCGCAGGTCCCTGTAAAAGCTCCCCGGTCGGACCGCGTCCAGTGTTCCATCTCGCATTGCACCGTGACTCGACGACCCTTCGGTGATTCGCGTTGATCATCGACGGCGTCACCTCAGACTTATTTACACGACGAGAGCTACACGATATTTATATGCCTCGGTTTCTTCTTGGTTCGCGCGTGTCCTCGTTCACGTGTTGCCCGTCTCGTGGACGTGCGCGTGGCCGTGCGCCGAATTGGTGAGGGGTGAATGAGCTATGTGGGCCGGCGACGAGGGTAGCTCGATGAGGGTGACATCGTAGCCAGCTGTGGTAGGGGGATCCCCGGGGTCCCCGGGATCCCCCGGCGATCCGGGGTTGTTCGGGTTGCGATCGTTGCTCGGGTCCGGGTTCACTCTGGAGTGGCTCACCTCCAGGAGGAACAGGTCCTCGTCCACGTAATATCGGATCATGTCGTCGTCAATTTTCGCTGTAATTCTGCAACAGGCGGAGAAGAGGGGTGGTTAAGGCCGTGTGTACCGTGGTTGTTACCCTGCTTAAAATCTTAGGGGAACTCCTCCCCAATTGTCAACGTTCCAGAGCTACGGAGTTCTTAAAGAAGAGACGCAACACAGGGCCCGCGAATAACGTGTATGCTGTATCGTAACTGGATTTCGTGTGTCTCGTGTTAACGGGCAGGAAACGTGAATTCTGTCGCGTTCGATGGCGCCTCGGGTACGTGTGGAATATATATTTTAAGCAGAGTACGGTTCATGTGACTTTGTGTGCGTTGATGGCGCGACAGATTGGTCACTGGATCACTTGTAACAGAAACGAAAGAGGGGTGGTTTCGATATCGTATGCTTCACCCTCAGCAGCTACCATGGGACCGACCTTCTGTACCCCCGAAAATAGAAACATCTCGCTAGAATTATATCAAACCGATCTCTTTACTTCCATACTTCCCAAAATGCTTCTGAACCAACTACCATCCTGCAATCGCATTGCCTATCGGAACATGTGTGTTTACACGCGACTCTGTCGGTTCCATCAACGCAGCGGGTCGCCGTGGTCGCTATCCAGCGAAACTGAACGCCAAGCAGTACTCTATCCTATCGCGGGCGGAAAGTGAAAACACAAAGAGCAAAACAACAAAACACACGTACAGTCAGGCAAACGGGGTGCGGTGATGCGTCGTATGAGAGGTAAACTCATGCTGGAGAAGCATGCTTCGTCGTGGCAGGGGCATGCGGGTGAAGCGGGCACAGGCAGGCATGCACGAACGCTCGCGTGACAGAAGAAAAATAGAAGAAAGGCAGCGCAGAACGAGCAAGAAGAGATTAGTGGATTAGTCGGAGCACACAGGGTGGTGGTGGAGAGGGGGCGAGAGACTCGGTTGTAATCGGTTGCTGACCGACGACAGAGCCTCTGTGTTAAATGGGAAATGAACGAGAGGTGAGGTGAGCATTCGACGGCACCCAAGGCGGAAAGTATTAGAATCAGAAGAGTATCGAGCGGCGCGGAAATCGCGGAGAGAAGAACCTTCAGTCCCGGAAAGTGGCACGTATCTACCAAAACCATGTGGCGGGAGGAGAGTTCAAGGCAATGTCACCGTTATGGCATGCACTACGTGTGGGCGGTGCATGCAAGTAAAGATGACACTCTACTAAACTTACCCCTTTGTGTTTTTGCGATAGAGGTTATTAATACTCGAGGATGCAATTTTGTACTTTGACTCAATCTGTAAAATAGAAAAAAGTAGAACATTAGAATTTTGACAGTGGCTGCGGGACCATCGTCGTGCGCCGTCGGTATTCCTCCTGCTCGATCCCGGGGATGCCGCGTGGCACGCGTCGCGGGTTAACGACGGGGGGTTGAGAGAAGAGCAAAAAAGAGAGATGAGATAATTGAGGCAAAGTATAAAGGGTGGCGCGCGGGGGAGAAGTCGAGAAGCAACGCGTTCGTAGTGTCTTTAGCAATAGACATGGTTGAAGGGGACATCTCGAGTGGTCTAGCTTCGAGTGTCGGTTAACTTTATCTACCTCTGCGATAGGGGTGGGTGGTTGAAATCGTTTCTGGTGGACGATACCGTGTCTAAAAGAAGCAGGAGGGTCGCGAACAGCGGGAAACCATAGTAGGTATTTCTTTCCACTTTTTTCTTCTGCCACTGGATCGGTGGCAACAGTGCCGATTTCTTGCCTGGTAGAATCGGGCAATGGTTACAAACGCACCTCTAACGCCTCAAAACCATCGATCGTTTTACACGCATCTCAGGGGGTTGCGTATTAATTATGTGAGGATTCTGGAGGAAGTGATGCATGCGCGGTTAATATTAATACCAGCTCATGGAACGTGTGCAACAATTATTAATTAATGGCTGTTGTGGTGTTTGTCCCTGGCATGCATGGGCTAAAATACTCTTGCATGGGTGTGTTTCTTGTATACGTGTCCTCTCGCGCATCGTTCATTACTCATACACCGAGGGCCAGGCGGGCCGTGTCGAATCGGAACACGATCACGGTAGTGTTCCTTCTCGAGAAATTTTATAATTTCAGATTTCTCATTTCTTGAGAAATTACAGTGTTTCTCGAGAATCTTCAGTGTAGGAAAATTATTGCTTTCAGAAATGAATTTTCAGTTAGTTCAAATCGTGAACGTATAAACACATCTATAATCAGTAATAAATGTTAGCAATATATACGAAGAATTGCGCGATTGTTTATAAACTTTTCACTTCGTATCGCCGATGCTCTATATACAATTAAACCAACATCCACTCAAAATGAAAGTAATTTTTCTACAGCCGCAGATTTTGTCACAAAAAGAAAAGAAGTAGATTGGCTGACGCGACACTTTTGAAAAAATTATTTTGAAGCCAAAAAGTAATGTCTCGCCTCGCTCACATTTTATATTAAATAAATAAATTTATCAATTATATTCAATATCTGTTTTTTCATTTACACAAGTCTTGTCTAACTTGGACACGAATAAAAATTTAGATAAATATTATCAACATTATTCCAAAAATATAAATTTTGCAATATTTTTTAATTTCTCGAGAATTCTCGAGAATTCTCGAAAAATATAATCTGATTTCTCATTTCTCGAGATGCGAAAAATATCGAGAAATCAAGAACACTAATCACAGGCGGAACCTGATAAATCCGCCACGTCGACACGGTCCCCTCGCTTTCCACCGTGACATCTCACCGGTCGCAGCTTTCGAAACGTCCCTGTCGTATAAACGTGACTTGCTCGGATAACAGCCGCAAGATTTCACAGATTAGAATTTTCCTGCCCTCTACAGAACCGAATCCCAACGAGACGTCTTCTCTTACATATCTACTAATCAAAGCAAGTGCGATTCGCGACAAATAAGTACGCGACCGAGTGGTTACATATAATATAGATGGAGTCTCCAGACAAGTGAACTATCGATTTCGCGAGATAAAGAGCCACTTATCTCGGGACTCTCGAACTTGAAGGTGCGTCGAGGTGTTCACCTCGGCCACCCCGTTTGCGTCCGCGAGTGTTTCGCTAATGTGCAAGTGTCAGTGGGTGTTGTGATCGATAAAAGAGAATGCTGGAGAGTGCCTTACAGCGTTCAACAGTCCCTGAACGGTCGGCGGCGTGACGTGAAGCGGCGTGTACACGTCCTCAGACTCCTGGCGAACGTACAGCATGACTCTCTCCTCAGCGTCAGCTGGGCGTAGATGGGGAGGCTGCTGCTGCAAGTGCAACCGATTCCCGACCCCGGAGACCACTGTCCCTGCGAGGCCGGCTTGTTGGACACCCTGCAGAACCGAGCCCTGCAGCTCCTGCACCTGCATCAGCAACGAGTCCTTCTTGTCGTGCAGGCTAGTCAGATTGTCGGGCGGAAAGTGGTTGTGGAACTTGAGGGCTGGCAGGCTTGGTCTGCCGCAGGCAGGGTAAGGGCTGCTGCCGCCCGCCTTCAATCCTCCGCCCTCGCCATTACTCAGGGACGATGTGTCGGTATCGCCACCGCCCCCGCCGCCACCTCCGTAGAAGCCCGACAACTCCATCGTCGAGAACTGTCGTGGAACAAGAAACAAGAGAATTTTTCCTACGTTCGTACAGCTAGCAACGAGCCTCTCATCGACTGTCTGCGTACCCACTACCATCTCGTCAAGCGACACTCATAGACTCTCTAGTTTCTATATAACTTGCGTGGGAGGTGAAGCTGGGCGAGCTACGCGAAGGTATGGAGCTAGTATCTGGTTTCTTTATCTAAGCGTTTGCGAACTTTGGCATTTAGGTGGAACAGAGAATTTGTGCTTGCTTCAGGTACAACTGAGCTTTCTATGGATAAGCTACTTTGCACTGTGGGTGCTACAGCTCGTCCCCGGTGGACGCTACGCTTGTTACGGCAAGAGCTGCGGTTAGTGGAGAGTTCTGGCGGTGCTGAGAGCAGAGGATTGTGGTGGGTAGTATCTAGTAGACATTTCGGGACCTGTCTCTTATAATTCTGGCTAGTTTCTCGGGACTATCTACGCAGAGCCGGATTTACCTATCAGGGGGCCCCAGGCTGAATATTTAGTGGGCCCTCGGTTAAATGTAAAAAATAAAATGACGCTGATTTGATTTTTTGTTATCATAATACTTGTATAATCTAAATAAGAATTTAATTTCAAAATTAACATTGAATATCGAAACTAAATATAACATTAACATAAATAAACATTAAAGATACAAATTAATAAAGATAATATAAAAAAATTCTAATTTTTCGAAGAAAATATTTAGAATGAGGGGCCTCCAGCTAAACGGGGCCCTAGGTTTCAGCCTTGTTAGTCTAAGGGTAAATCCAGCACTGGTAACACGCTCACGGTTCACTTGACGATACCTATACGTTTCTGCTTTGATAGGTTATTGAACTATTTGCACATGTCAGTGAATGTGGCACTTCTTGGAAACTTGATTCTTTCAAGATTTATTCTCTGAATAAATCTACTCTGTTTTAATCATTCTACGATAGCTCTAAAGTCTAAAGCGACGAGGAAAACTAACAGAGCGAGTAGCTTCCGGAGTCAATTTCTATTTCAAATTCGATAACTACCTTGTCGATGGTGTGCTCCGCGGGTGGCGAGAAGAGGACGGGTGGTTTGTGGAGATCGACCATCGAGTAGAACTCGCTGCGCTCCGTGACGGAGTGGTAGAGCTCGTCGAGCTTTTTCCTGCCTGTGGCGGTCATCTTCCTCTTCGCCGCTCTCCTCTCCTCGTCGCGAGTCTTCCTTTCAGCTCCCTGATAAGCAAAAAAACCGATAACTCGTGAGCTTGCACCTGCACATGACCTGAGCTCCCATAACGAGACCCTTGCAAAGTAGAGGTGGAGAACTATTGATATTGTTGACTATCGATATTATCGAAAGTGATAAAAATTTAATAAAATATATATGAAATATATATAAAATAAAATGAAATACCAAAATCGAACATAATATTTTAAAGCAAATATATTTGATTTAATTTTCATCACATTCGATAATATCGATAGTCAACACTGTCGATAGTTCTCCACATCTGTTGGGAAGGGGTAGCGAGAGGACAATTACCTTATCGCAGAAGACTTTGATCTGGCAATAACCACGGTGCGAGGGTGGCGTGTAGGTGTGCGCGTGCGGCGGTGGTTCTTCGTAAGTGTCCACCTGGATATGCAGAGGCAGACCCTTGACGCCCTTTTGACTGGAGAAGTCCGTGCTGAGACACTGCACCGCTACGTTGATCTGTAACAAGACCCGCGAGAATGGCCTTGATGAATTCAAGAATCTTTTGTCCCAGCAACCGAGGGTATGAATATTGAATAAACGAAGGTTTATTAAAGCCTCCTATAGGCTGTCACATGCAAATGGGATTCTCTTTAATGAAGGACTCACGTACCTTCGCCGCGGATTCGAGTGGGTTCCAATAAACGGCGATCGCATTGTGCGCGACTTCCTCTATGCAGCCCACAAGTCCCACGCTATTCTTGGTGTCTGTAATGGTATAGATTATTGTAGAAGCTGCAAATCACTGGGCGAGCTGCAAAGGCTATCGAAAGGCCGGCATTTTTTTCTCTTTACTTTATTTCACGCGCCCGAGTGACGTTGCCCTCTCGTTTAGTCTTACCGAATGCGGCTCAATCCTACAACCAGCGGCTTGCGTGAAAAGTTCCAACATATATTTACAAATGCGAGATATATTAGATGGTTTCGAAGGGGAGAACTGATTAGACCGCAGGCCAGTGGCCATTATTCAGAGGAGGTTTTAATGGAGCCAGCTCGGTAATTTCGCACGGCTTTACTTACCAGCGTCGAGGATACGTTGCTTGACAGAATGTTGCCTTCCGTGCCAGAACTGCCACGCCTTAATCTCGTCTTCGGGGCTCTTCTCTTCTCGGAACATCAGCATTACCACGCTCTGCGCGACAAAACATCGAGAAAACAGCGTAAGTACTTTATTAAGCGTAATACTCCAGCATCTGATGAATGGCTTCCGGCCAGCGCATTTAACTTCGAACATCTCCCCCTCCTTTTGTTCTCCAACAACGGGTCGAGTGACTTTTTGCCTTTACCATTAAAGCTTTCCAATCTTTAATCCGTTCCTCAAGATCCACGAGCTCTCACACGTGTGCGAGAGGAGCCGAAGGGGTAGGCACGCGCAAAAAGGGGAGGATCGCGATCGATCGAGCCGAAAGCTTTCGATCTTCCATCTGTCGCGCCGATAGAAGCGCGCTCGAGCGTGCGCAGCCTCGCGTGCATCGTAAATTACACGGTAGCGTGCAATTATGCAACGCAAATTACAGATTCCAGCATCGACAGGCATCAACGATCGGCCGTGAGTCCCTCCACCTTCTTCTACGTGCCCGGAGATTTTTCGGATTTTCGCGCGCAATGACGGCGCGCAACCGTTCGTTTCCTCCCCGTCAAGGTATCGTAGCTCGCATTGAATGACGAGACAATGGATTCGATAACGGAACATCGTCGCGGAATCCGGTGACGCGGCTGAACGCGAATTTCGCGGCGTCGCCGTCGCATCGCGACACAGGGGACACGCTCGAGCGCTCGGCCTGCGGCGCGCACGCTAATAAATCACGCTGGTACCGTATAATCCGGTAGCATAAATCGCGGCATTCGACACTGCTAATTCCCAATAAACGGCCGTGTACCCTTAGATAGCTGGCCTGAGTTTTCGACGTTTTTCCCCGTCGGCAGCGTGTCTACTCTCGATCGTGATTCATTGGTAAAAATGTCGCGCGGCCGAGCTACAATTATGTTGATTAATCAGCGGGGACACGCTAGACGCGATTTTTATAACCTCGTGGCTGGCCAATCGCGAGATCGCCTCTGTCGATTAAAATGGCGACTATAGACGATCGAGTCTCTGTAATTACGGGATATAACGTTTCGTTGGATCAAACTGGAGATCTAGTGAAGGGAACAGCTAGGATTGCTGTGTAGAATCTTGAGGGGATGCTGGATAACTGAAACAGTGGGTGTTTAATGGAAATTGTACGATTAATTCCATCGACGAAGCTTGGGGTGTGGATTGTTTAATGGTTTTCTGAGATATCCGGATTTCTAATGGGTTTTTGTTTTTATTGTATGATGTAATAAAGCGTTTTATTATTTTTATTAGTTGTATGAAAGTGATATTTTATGGATGGTTGCTACAGCTTTGGAAGTAGAAGGGGAAAGTTGAAAACTCCGCGATGGAAAAAGGCAGAAAAGTCTTTAAGCATGTATTGGACGTACGATATTAGACAAAAATATATGAAATTTGAAATACTTGAATATCTACGTCTAACGCATAGTAAATCTGGATGTAAAGAGCTCGAACGACAGTTGGAGTCTTATTTTTACTTCTAGAAAAGTATTCTTCGCTTTACAAATGCATTTTCAAGCATTATTTGCTTAATTTTTGCCAGTGAAAATGCCCGGAGTTCACAATTTTCTCAAGTTTTAATTTATTTCTTTAAAACGGTGTCGTCAAAATAATTGAAACTCGGCAGATATTTTCATCCATCCATATACTACACATAAAAAAAAATTGAAAACTTTGGTACCATTTCTTCAATATTTTTTCAGCTGTTTTATCTATCAAGATCGTCTCTTTCCATAAAAGTGTGTGTAAAATCAGTGAAAATTAAAATCGTTATAACTCAGCAACCATTTAACGAATTCGTTTAAAATTTCTAGAGCACATAAAAAAGATTAAAAAGAACAATCTCACAAATTTTCCTCAACTTAGAACCACTCTGAAGATAGATCCAATACATCCTTAACTAGGAAAACTCTAGAAACTTACTCTTCATAGAACTTGCAGATCTACATAAAACGATCCATAAACGTCAGCTTTATCAAACTAAAGCGGCTCGAGGGCGCGCTGTTCCATACGTGGAAATTTAAAATACAGTCCACTGCCACCGGAGCTCCTCGATTTCGACGAATTATCGTTCAGAGTCCCTTATCACCCCGCGACGCGTTTCCACCGGATTATCACGCTATCCTTCGCGAAGCAGTTGCCCGTGTCCACAGGGGTCGTTTTCGCGGTTACGAACGTTCGCGTCCGTACAGATTGCCGACAAATAATTCAGAATCAGGCGACCGTTGGGCGCAGCGGGGCGATGAAAAATTCGCGACTGGAAGCCGCCGCGGAAGCGATAACGCGAGCTTCGCGTGAGCGTGGCATCGAGGTCCAGACCGAAGCACGCTCGAGTGCGCAGACCGGCGCACAGGATTTTTCGTGATCCGGGTGAATGGGCCACGAGTTGCACGCACCGGGAGAAAACGCCGAGGGAAGGTTGTAACCCTCGGCGGTGGTTAAATTGCGTTGGAGAACGGTGCAAGACGCCGCGACGCAAGGGGAGCTAATCGAAGACGCTCAACGTACGGTTCGAGGGAAGGCAAGCAAGGCAAATAGAGTCGGAGTTAAGTACAGGCAAACATAGACGGAGGGAAATAGAAGGGAGGGACACGGATAAGCATAGTCGGTTTGCAGTCCCCCTTCGCCACTGTACGCGTGTACTTACATACACCGTTCGCTCGAGTCGCCACGCGGCTGGACGCTCGATTAGCAATTAACGAGGAAGTCGTAACTCCTCCTAGCGGGGAGGACAGGAAGAGAAGGCGAAAAAAACGAAGGAAAGAAAGAATCGGCAGCTTTATCAGGATGGAAATTGCTAACGGTGCGCGGCGCTGCCAATTAGAGCCGCGAGAACAAACGACCTCGTCCGACTTCTTCTTTCGACGCCGAGTCGCGGACGACGAGCTGCGCGAATTCTATCGCTCGTAGGAGTCTGCAAACGAGCGTAATGCTATGCATCGCGGTGCCCAACGCCCGGCCTTAATGCGATTTAAGAGGAGCACCGCGCAATTCCGCGTCGGGATACTGCAGGATACGCGGCTCGGCTTATTGTTTATAGCAGCGTCGAGGAGTCTTCTTTAGTAACCACTATCGCGCGACTCTCACTTGGGGGCACTGGATTCTTTGCAACGAGAGCTTCAATTTTTTTTTTTACCCTCGTTGGGACAATGGAATATGAAACGCTATTTTATAGGAATTCTGCTAGTAGCCTCTGGATAGAGTTTAGAAGTGGTCGTTTGGTACCGTTTCCACATCGATTCGCTCGCAGCACAATCGTCATTTATCGCGGCACAAAAACATTCGTGTTATCTGGTAATTGCGGCCTATCTAGAGTCGATTCTCTTTTTACATCCGATCGAGCGTTGCGTCACAGGGTAAAGGCAAACGATTCCGTCGTTGGAGTTTAGGGAGTTGGTAAACCAGTTCGTTTGGTTGAATTTTTTATGAGTACTGTGAAGTTTTTGATTACCTTGACGGTCTGCCCAGCCTTCAGGGTTGGCTTGTCCGGGTCAGGGACGTAGTCCAGCGTGATCCCGTAGAATTGGCCCTTGTTGATGTATGTGATTCGATCATCCTCGCGACGCTGCGACGTGCTAATTGGCGACTCCAGGTGATACTTGAACCCATAGGCGGAGAATCTGCGTGCGGATTAATAAACGTTCGTTAGAAGTTAATTGGAGCGTTGAACGGGTCGTGACAGACGCGGTAGTAGGCTGATTTATGGGAGGGGGCAAAAAATACGCTGGGTATCTGATCGTAGCTACCGACGGGCGGGTAAACAGCTGAAAAGCCTGTAATCTTCATACATTAATGTGTGATTACGATAACGCGGATGACGGATATTTTTCCGCGGCACGTCCACCGTGGGCGAAGAGATGTCAAACGTAACGAGCTTGGGATTGTTTAGCTCTAAACTGTTTGAGATGATTTCTGGAAGGTGTATACTAGTTCCTCGATTTGAATAGAGTAATTATATTTGTTTACCACAAGCAGCGACAATAAACTCTGTGCTCCAGGCGAATTACGCGAAAGAATGTGACGTAACACGATGTGTATCTAATTGTTTCCGAGCGTTTCATAATAATTTAATCGTGTTATTTTATTTAAATGTGAAAACAGTCGACAGAAACATTGACATTTGTACGAAAGGAAGCTACCTCAATGTTTTTCGACAGCCTTGCTGTAAGTAGAAAAGAAGTATAAAGACAAAAGTAAAGAAAGCGAAGAAGAAGATTTTGATAGAATCAGATGAATAAACGATGATTTTTTAACTCGTGTATATCAAATGTTTAATAATGATCTGTGTTATCATTTATATTTTTTAGAAATGTTTATTTGTGTTTATATTTGTATTTAAATAAGTAAAACAGGTGTGTTACAATTTACCCCGGACTGGGGCACATTATAACAAAGGTTCAGATTTGTTTAAGATGAAGCTAGATGTATAAGTATCCAAGATTTTGTCACATACTTTCACGCAATTAGTTCACAATATAATAAATCAGGCAAATTATTTCCTGATTGAGGAATACACTTTCGAGAAAAAAACTGTGAAAACTTTCTTCGTTACAATCTGCACCAGTCTCCCCTACTATAGTGCGATCTAGCAAAATTAAAATATCATCGCCACGAAGCGAGTAGAGGCAGTCAAAGTGCATGCCAAGTAGTAATTATGTTCGAAGCAACTGTTCATAGAGCCAGCGACGCAAATTTGCCGCGACCACCGCGGCGACCCGCTCTATATATAGAGCTCTGAAAGGCGAAATAAAAGGTCGATTATCCTTATCCGAAGGAGCGAGAGCTTTCCTAGCCAGGCCTATCGGCGAAGCGAGGCAGAGCTTTCCTGCAGCTAGCTAGCCGACCTATTATCTTTATCTACGCGCGTCCAAGTGCGGCGCGGTTTCGTTTTCGCGTTTCCTTTTCCTTTTTCTCTTTTCCAATCGTCTTGGTCGCCGATGGGGAGCACAGGACAGTGGCGGTGCGTGCGAGCCGATAACCGAGGCTGGCCCAGGTGAACGGCCTGCGAGGCTCTGCTCCTGTTCAACACACCGCCACCGCCTACCTGGTTTATTATAACTTCTGTGTAGGTTACGCGTCTGGCGTTCACGCTGGCTGCTCCTGCGACCGAGGACCTACCTCCTGGGCGCGACTTCCAGGAGAGCAGGCCTTCTTTTCGCGAGGGTGGTGGCTTTGTAGTGAATGATCGGAGAGGGATGAAGTATTGGGGTTGAAGGTGATTGGATTGATATCTGCAGGTGTTCTTGGTACTCAGAGAGGGTTTTTAACACTAAACCTACCAGAGCGGTCAAATGAAAGCTTTTGAGACTTTAACAAAATTATTAAATTCCAGGTTTTCATTTTTCTTGAACTTCCTGCATTAATTTTTCTATAATATATAATAGCTATATATAATAGCTATATATTATAGAAAAATTAATGCAGTAACTTTAACAAAGTTATTAAATTCCAGGTTTTCATTTTTCTTGAACTTACTGCATTAATTTTTCTATAATATATAGCTATTATATATTATAGAAAAAGTCATGCGGTAAGTTCAAGAAAAATGAAAACCTGGAATTTAATAATTTTGTTAAAGTCTCATTTGACCGTTCTGGTAGGTTTAGTGTTAAAGGATTTGAAAGGGTGAAGAAGAAGGGGGTTACTTTCGCGGAGACGACACGATATGCTGCAGGTAAATGTTTCCTCTGATAAAGGTACTCACATTTTTGGTATCTGGATCTTGTCCGCGTCGTTCTGTCTGCCGAAATCGTGCCAAGGCCGCGACCTAGGCGGGTTCGGGTTGGGGTTCGGATTGGTCGCTGCCGAGGACACTAAAGCTCCGCGCTGCACCTGTGCCTGTGCATGGCTCTGCTGCAGTTGCAGCTGCAGCGGCTGATGATGGATCACTGCACCGCTTTCGAGCACCACCGCTGCTCCGGCCGCTGTTCCTCCGGGACACAGCTCCGTGTAGTCGAAGGAGGACTGTTACAAAGAAACAGAAATATATATTTATTGTACCGAGGTAAGTAGACAGTCGAGGAGCAGAAGAATTTTTCTATAAGTTCTAGATATTTTCTAAAGTAAATTTCCTCGAGCTTTCTAACGCGAGATACTCCTAGAATCACTGCAAAATCTGCCACTGCCGTTCATAAGTATTAGGGATGCATATCGAGTAGTTTCCACTGCTTTTAATTTAAGGGGATATTTCTATCAAAATATTTCAGAAAGGCGAATTTTATTTTTTTGCATACATCTATAGTATAGTATTTGAAGAATAATTAGTCTATGTTGCAAGACGAAATTCGTAACGATAGAAGCATTTCGACCTCCGAATGCCGGCAACATTCAAGCAAAATTTTAAACGCGTTTATCTCGAAATTTGATTTTTCCGAATGGTGGACATCAGAACAAAAGAAATTATGAACCGATTCGAAAAATCTTGGTGGCATTTTCTTTGTAATTGAATTCACTATCACATCAGCCTTTGACAATCAATTTGAGAGGTCACAGTTATTCATTATTAACATTTTTTGGGGTAGAATTACCCCGTTTTTTCGCATGCTTCTGTTCAAACGTGTACCAAACATCGCCATTTTCCTTTAATTGCCTTCTTAAAGACTAATACGATAGTGATTGATATAACCTACACGAATATATTTGGTTTTTTGATTTCAGACAATCCTACACCGAGTTCTACATTCTACCAATTACTTCTCTTTTATTGCAGCAGTGTACTGAGCGCCACGTAAAATTCGAACCATTACAGCAAAACGAAAAGAAAAAAAGTTTTTATATCCTTGAAGAACAAATAAAGAAAGACCATAAAGTGTTTTCACTACAAATTGTATACTTTTTCAAAAAAAATTCCTAAAGATCACCTATTTGTTTATCAATTTAATAGAAACGTCCCCTTAACGAATTCAAATTGGTTAGCCTCGTTGAATAAATTTGCACAGTTGCCCGCGATTATTCCGCAGCGAGTAGTTGCCCGATACTTACGAACAGCGCGACGGAGTGCATCCGCCAGGTTGTTCCGCGAAACAAAGGTGGAAGGAGCCGGAATAGAATGGGCTGTTGCGGTCTCGTAAAATTGACCAGGTTCGCAGCGCGTGCTTGCAGGCAGTGGTTTGTTAATAAGCGGTCTGCCGAACGGTTTATTCCCTCGTACGTCTTCATGCGAGGCCCTCGAGACGTCGCCTCGAATGTAACGCGGTTATACCGCAGCTCGTTACACGGCCTGACGAACGGCATCGCGGAAGCCATCCATCCAGAGCCGCGAACCAACCCGAGGAACTGCGTTTCGTACCTCCGCGACAACCCCCCCGCCTATCTATCCTGCGATAAATTAATATCGCGTCGATCGTTCCACGATCTACGATCAGCCAAGCGCCAACGTTACCCTCTCCGTTCGTTCCCATTCCTCCCGGATCGCCGCTGGGATCGTTGTCGATTTAAATAAGAACTCGGGGCAGGCATATTCACCGCGCACCGGTAACGAGAAGAACGAGCAAATACGAAGGAAACGTAGCGCGAGGAGATACGAACGCCCCCGACGCGATTAATTGCGCGAGGCTGATCGAGCTTTTTCTTCATCGATTCATCTAATTGCGCCGCGAACGGAAATCGTCGCTCACCCCGCCTCGCGCGATATCTCCATTATGCATTCGCCGGAGCGCGAAACGCGTGCACCGTACACGTGTCTCCGCGTGTTTTTGCATACCACGTGTAGCGATATCCAGCGCGGATCGACGCCAGCCCGTTCCGACGCCGTAATAACGCTCTCGCCGCACAAACTTTGCCGCGTTATTAGCCAGCTCTCGCCTGCCACACGGAACACCACCGCGTAATGGAGTTTTTATCCAGCGTGTACCTGGCTTTCGTACGCTTTAACGTACGACGGTTTCTCTTGGTCGCCGTTTAGGAGATCTCGCGACCTCCGTTTCGCGAGCGAGTCGGGAAATAATCGCGGGCTTGCGACATCGAAGGCACGGTGGAATTGTTAATGGTTGAATTCTGGAATTTACAGGGCATTTGAGATACAGGACACGTGTTCCCAAATTTCTCTTCGCTATCTGTTATCGAGCTTACCTCGAGATTTCCACGTTCCTTAGATCGCGATTCCATTAATGGTGCTTTCATCCCACGTCCCGCGCTATATCCGGGGTGCCCGCGGCGGATATTAAATTCTCCGCACAGAAGTTGAAGCGGCGGAAAGCTCGCGCAGATTTAATCCGTAATTACCAGTCTCGGGCGTGTTGCGTCTGAACGCGTTCGCTGGTTGATAGTTGCGGTAGCTCGGGCATTGCGGAAGTCATCGATCGCCGGTGTCGATCCAACCGAAATTGCCCGGCGGAGCGAGACGAGGCGGTAAACGGTGAAAACGGGATGAAAAGCGACCGGGGGACTCGCCGGCTTGTATATGAATATTTTAATTACCCGAGCCGGTGTCGGTTTTCGTGCAACGCTTACCAGCTGCCCCGATAGGGTGGACTCTCGCGGCTTTTATTTTCAGTCGGCTCGCAAGCAGAGCAGAACGGGGAACGCGTGCTTTCTAATTCGTAATGTCAACCGCAATGCTAATGACTTACTCGCGCGGACAAACCGCTGCCCCCGCCGGGACGATTAATGTTTCCGGAAGCGCGACAACCGAACACGCGTGGGCGTTGATGGATGGCTCGCGGGGCCGGAGTGGTAAGCCATCGCGGTGGCCGCGAAAATTGCGCGCGAAACGAGCCGCGAGCTGCGAGCTGACGGAGACGAGTCGATTCTGATCGCTGCTTCGTTTCTTTCTTAGTGATTGTGGGTTGCTGGTGTTTAGAGGGAGTGCATTGTAGAGCTATTCGAGTACTCAAAAAAAGCAAGCCGAGCCTGACTCGGCTCGAAGAACCGAATACTCGTAAAAACCGAGCGGCTCCAAAGAATCGAGTACTCGAATTTTTTCGAGCTACTTTTTTCGAGAATTTCAAGCTACTCGATTATTCGAGTACTCGAACAGCCCTAGTGCATTGATATAGGGTAAACTACACTAATGCTGGCACTGCAGTAATCATTGGCACCCCTGATTAAAAAGCCAAATATTAAGAAGTACGAGCTTAGAAAGTACTTTTTTATAATTTCTTATTTTTCTTTCACTACAGCACTGCAAAACCCAATAGTTGAACTACACATTTTACATCTCGCAACACCACAAAGTGAGACAAAGGGCTGAGTTTTAGGTGTTTTCTTAAAATTTTGATAAGGGGTAGGTAAGTATATTTTGTCGCTTTATAACTAAGTGATGGATTGAAATGCAGATTTACTACGTGTTGTAGGCATTTAATAGCGAATGAAGTAGTCTGTTTAAACAATTTAAACTTCGTTTTTAAGTACATACGTTTTTCTATACAACCCCATACTTTAGGGTGCCACTGATTGTACTTTTATGCCTATTTTTGTTTTTCATTGAATATTTTTAAAATAAAATTCTTAATAGGTACTCAAAATGTTCTATTTTAATGAGAAATCCATAATCATTGATAATAACTGAAAATTAAGACCATATAAAAGCTTCACAAAAAAATATGTGAATTCCAATTGGGATTTCCGCTTAGGGTGCCAATCATTGTACAGTTTACCCTAACTACACGGGGTAGTTCCTTGACAGCCACTACTACACCCTACGCATCGGTTATTCAATCGCGCGGAAGGCTCACTGATTAAAAATTAAAACGATCAATTGAAACGGAGTGCCTCTATCCGACACAGGTGTTTGTTTATCAATCACATTACTGCCAGCATAACCCAAAGCCTTTACGCGAGCAAGTATTTTAGTCTCCAATCTAATACCCTTTTTTGCGAATGTTTTTGTACCCCTAGTGATCATAACAAAGAGGTGATCTCGTTTAATTAATCCTGATTTCCATATTATCGCTGCCAACGCAGCTTGGTTGTCATTACATAAATGCTGTACAAATGATCCACTTTACCAGATGTTCCATCCAGCTAATTCGCTGTCAGTAAGTACTCGAGGCACGAGATTAGTAATGCAGCATTGGGATTCTGTGCGCGAGAACGAGGCTCGCGAGGCGTTAAGCGATCTCCAATAGAAATAAAGAACGATTATATCGACGCGGACTTACGCGCGATCGCGGATCGATCCGCAATTTTCCATCGATCACGGTCGCAAAGCGTCGACGACACGATGGAAAAGAATCAAAGCGTATCACGCTGATCCCAACGCGGGCATAAATAATCGTAGCTCGGTATCACCTCGGTGAGATATGCGCCGCTGATTATGTAAAACTGGCTCGGTATCGTTGCCAGGCCGTGTAAGCTCTCTGTTCCGGAGTGCGCGCGGCAGAAAATTATTGCACGTGGAAGAAGTTATATCTGCCGGAGATGGGGGCCGCGATAAAACGCTTAATGGTAGGTGTTGTCCGATTAATTTGTTAGAGGCCGATCAAAACATCTTTACGGTGCCTGGGCACGAAATCAACGCGAGATGGAAAGTGACCAGTGGAGCTTAAGGGGGGAGGGAAACGTCATCGGCGAAAGTGCGCGCAGACCCTGGACGGATGGTTCTGCACGAGTGCCGGCTACTTAAATCGTCGCTGGCGGACTCAATGTTGCGTTACGGGCGAGGATGATCGAGCCGCTTCGCGAATGGACGAACAGATCGATCCTGATGGATCGAAGGAATGCAGCTTGGGAGGCAAAGAGAATCATTTCTCAAGATCTCGCGTCGAATACACTGAAGCTTTGCGCCAGCGTGGAAATTTCGCGCTTGGCTTGGTGACTCGACTCCACGCGAGAATGCAATTTTTTTCCAAATGTCTTATCTCTGCATCCACTCGATTAAAACGTCAAGTTAATTCAAACTTCTCGGGGCACGGGTGAATGGAAAGCTGAGCACCGGAGAAGCGAGGTGACAAAGTCGAGGATGGAGCAGATCACACTGAACCAAGAGCAAATAATAGTGTTCCTTCATTGTCGTTTCTACTAACCTGATGCAGCGCCGTGGGCGGATGATGATCTTGCCTGGGCGTGACCGCGTCGGCGCCGATGCCAGAGTCAGGGCTGGGAAGATCAACGGTCAGGACTTTGCTGCTGCTCGAGGACGAGCGTATCGCGTGTGTCGTCGCGTAAGAGTTTGGCACAACCTCGTACCTCGTGTACGAAGCGGTCGTGGTGGACAACGAGGACGAGCTGGACGAGGCTAGTGGCGGTAGAGCGTCGCCGGTCACGTAGACAGCCGTCGCCTCCTGGTGCAGGCCGCTCGGGTTCCCACCGTTCCCTGCCCCCGTCGCCGAGGTCGACGTGTAAGCCGTGGACTGGAGTCGCGGGCTGCACGAGCTGTAGGGGTCGTAGGGACTTCCGTACTGTTGTACCTGAAATGTCGTTTCATTATAAACGGAGTATAGGGATAGGTGCACTTGTATTAGTTAAGTTTAATATTTGTCCAAGCTCGCTGCGATGTGTGTCTGTTTTATCGACTTGTTCAGGAGCAATCTTAACACTATTCATACCACGAACCGGTCAAAAAGACCGTTTTTAAAATATCGATTAGAATTTCCTATATACAACGTAATTGAATCGCCTTTAAACTTCACGACTTTGCCTCAAATATACGTATAATACATTTTTGAATATTCACTTCTTGATTTATTGTTTATTTTCTGAGAAAAATTTGTAGTCTGTCTTACCTAACGTGACCGGTCAAATGACGTGAAATGTGTCGGTAGGAATAGTGTTAAGGACAATGGCTCTATAAGTAGGGTGTGTTGTTTGGCTAACAATATTAGCCACTGCATTGATTTTTTCTCTGGTTTTATAAGGTAAATGTACTAATACCTGGACGATTAAGGGGCTTCAGGAATAGCGGCAAAGTTTGTCGCTTAATTTAATTTGTAAAACCATCGCGAAATAAAAAAATGTGGAAGATAACACAATATTATACTATAGGAAACTGAAAAAATGTTTATGTATTATAATAGATGTATATATTAATGAAAATACGAAAACATGCAGATGTCCAGTTAGCGGACAACCTAAAACTGTATTTCCCAATACCTGAATTATATCGTCCCAGTAAGCGAACAAATTAAAAATGCATGTCTGAATTACTTACATTCGCGAAATTCTTGTATTAGTAAGTAAACTTAGAATTGTTTAAAAAAATATTAATTTTCCTGCAAATTTAACCAGATGGTTACACTAAATTTAAATCTATTTATTATTACAATAATATATTATTATAATATATAAATAAGAAATGCTATCAATATTTTCTTAGTAAATGAGAGAAGTGTCTTGCCAGAAGCTTAAGAAATTTCTCGAAATCTGCTATGCGTACGAAGTGTGTTACAAAATAATTATTTCTATCTAACGATTTTTAATTTTCTATAATAACGATTTTAATTAATATTGCTAAATACTTATGCATTATGGTACTATGTTTTGTTTTTAATTACATTAAAAATTAAGTTTAAAAATAAATAAAATTCGCATTACTGTTCAGGTACTGGGACATTGCCGGGTACTGGTACATTTACGTTAAACCAGTTTAAACATTCTATATATAAAACGATTCCTATGTGACAATAGAACCTACTCTTGTACATCTGCGCTGACGTTGTGTTTTACCAATTATAGAATAATGAGCTACTGCCCGTATTGTATTAAAATAAATAAATAAATGAGTTGCCATGAATATCCTGACACGGAGAGTATCCCTTTAAATACGGAAACTTATTTGCCTGTTACGTTCCTAGATCACTAGCGAATATCACTTTATACTCCCCCGATCAAGGATATCTCGCGCGACTCACCTGTAGCTGATGCTGATGATGATGGTACATGCCCGGTGGCGTGGGGCTGTCCGGCTGGGCCTGTTTGTGCCTCTTATTGGACTGCTGACCTCCGCGGGACGAGCTAAGATCCTCCGGCTCCCTTTTCACGCCAACGATGCCCGCGCTCGAGGAGCCGTCGTGTCTGAGGGACTGCGGGCTAAGCGGAAGCGGAAGGCCACCCTGCAGGCTCTGCCCGGGACTGTGGGACTGCTGGTTGTACTGATGGAGGAAGTGGTGTAGCTCCCCTCCTCCGGCGCCTTCGCCACCTTCCATGCGATTCGTCGAACCGGAACCGGGGCCAGGCGCCTCCTGCACCAGCAGCTTCTGGCCCATCACACCCCTTCAACATTCCGTGGAGAATCGACCTTTAGCTGTTACCCCGTCACCGCCTTGGGATCGGCGTCGATCGACTATGCTAAGTACGCGCGTCGAATCGGGTCGCCAATGTATGCCATTCTCCTTACCTCCAATTGCCCTTTCATGGGGTCTCCAAACCTAGATCTAAATCTAGCTTCTGGGATTCTGCCTCCTTGGTCCTCGTTCCGATCGTTACAACACGCGGAGAGTATATAATAATCGTTAGACTTCAGCATGTGCCACCTAACCCGGCAAATTAACTAATGCATCACAGAAGCCTATCAAGCTTCACTTTTCGAAGAATCCCAAGGAGCCCGCGAGGCGGCTTCTCGGGAATTTATTATGCAAATCTTGCTCGTAAAAGGATCGAAACATGGAGCCAAAGACTAAAGTATTATACGTCTGGCATCGCCAACGAGCAACCAAGGGTGACTTAGCTGCGATGCAAACGAGGTTGCGGAATAATCCCCGAGTAAACCACTTTCGCGTTCAATCTGCGCGCCCGATAAGTTAACCACGGGCATTGTTTTCGGGGGTGGGGTAGGCTGAGCACAGCTGAGCGTTGCAGGGGATAAGGTAATGACGGGCTTCTTTCGACTGCGAACGAGTGAGTCGATCTGCTTGAATGTTGGCAACACCGATGCCCCGTGGGAAGTTGGAACGTTAATACCGTATTAGCTAACGAGCCGGGCAGCAATTTATCGCGCGTCCCGGATCGTTTATGACGAGGCGGAGGCATCGATCGACAGCCCGATCTCCGCGGTACATTTGTCATATCCCGGGAGCTCCGATGACGAGATTACGCCGCGGCGCGTAACGCTCAACAAACGCGTAATTAATTCATAGAAGATTTTCAAGGTCCGTCACGGAGTATAAATGCGTAATGTGTCTCATCAATAACGCGTTATGGCGTGTCCTGTTTCGCAACGGACCGACGTTTCTCGGTAAAAACCGGAGAGGCAAAGACGCGGCGCGTGGATGAATATCAATGGTCTCCAATCATTACTAAATATAAACGATAACCGTGGCGCATTCCTTTCCATCGATAATTAATTGTGCCGCTGATTTATCGTTTGCGCACGCACAATGTAAAGTCCTCGAGCTCTCGACTACTCGGCTACGAGAAGCATCCAACTAAATATATAGAGACACCAAAGAGGAGTCCTTCTTATTTCTAAAAACCCCCTGAAACCATAAGGATACTCGTCTCAGCATTGGAACGCGGAAAACGTTGTAAATCGATGAAAATTGAATCGTTCAGTCTCCCGCGTGATTTTACCATTCATTTACAAGAATCCTTCCTTCGCCAAGAGACCTATCTACCCCGGAGATATTCCCATCTGGGTAACAACCGCGACGATATCGTGTCGCCGACGGTGCATCTGCCGAACGGCGGCAATAAAATTTTCTGGGCGCGGAAACGCGATTCGCCGAACGGTCGTACGGGGAAGAATCGAGAGGATCGCGGGGCGGCATTATGCGAAGTAGTTAACATGTTATATTTAGCATGATAATACGTATCCACAATACGGGGGACCCTTATAAACTGCCAACGCTCTCGGTGCATGCAAGAGAGCTCTCTCTTTCTCTATATGTTTCTCCCCCGTGGCCCCCTCTAGCTCTCTCACTTCACTCGCGCATTCTTTTTTCTCCTTCTCGTCCCTTTCTTCCATCCCTGCCCTCGTCCTTGCCATCGCGTCGCGGCAACCTCCGCGCCAGGTTCACCGGTCCCCGTTGCCTCCTTTGCTCTACCACCGCTCAGCCTCGTGTGTCTCCTTCGGTTCTCTTTCTGCCCGCTGAACATCGCCACTGTGGTACCTACCCCACGGTCAGATGCTCCCGTACAATGGCTCTTTTTTTACACTTGATACCTGATCCCTCTCGTCTAACCCTCTCACCGGCTTCTCTCCTTCTCCGTCCTTTTTAATGTCCTCTGTCGTCTCGACCGCTCGAGGCCAGAGGATCTCTCCGCGAGGGAGAGGGTGACACGGGAGAAGAGACTGAGAGAGAGAGAGAGATGGAGAGGGGAGAGACGTGACACGTCGTCGCCCTCGGCACACTTGTGCCTGAAGAGGTGAGGATAGGACGCTCGATGGAAAAACGACCGGTGAACACTCGGCTGCTGTAGACGAAGAGGCGCGTTGCCCTTTTCCGTCCACGGAAAGCTGCGCGTCTGTCATAACCGGAGGCCATTGCCTGAACGCGGCCTCATGAATTCGGCTTACGTGAAATGGATCCCGGTTCCGTCGTTGCTTCCCGCCGCCCCGACGCGTACGCTCCGTTCCGCGACGATTTAATGCGATGCTAATCCGTGATGTAGGGCCGAGGAGCTTCGGAGATCGCGAGCACGCAACACGCGGGGTGGCAACGGCGAATATTTCTGGGTGGATGTCGAGTGTGCGCGAAATTCTGTGTACGTAGTACTCTTTGGGGCGGGTAGAAGTTGACGCGTTAATCCCTTTGGAACTTGCGACGGCCCTGGAGATACTCTGTCTAGGTATACCTATCTTCGATCTTCCTACGTGGATTCATTAATCACTTCGCTTCATAAACGGTACCTGAAGGAAAGATGCAACGCCGCGGAAGAATTCTTCTCTATCAGGAAAGCAAGAGGGAAGCGTCGATCCCTGTGCAATTTTCCTGTACGAGGATTTCTGAATAAATTAAAGATGCTATCTGGCACCGGCGACATTTCAATTTCCTCCTTTGCATTTTTCATAATTTATAAAACGTCGCTATCGTGAAACCTCCCGATGCCTGAATCAAGGACTGCAGCTAGGTGTACTAATGCCAAGGAACCTGCGACCCGTTATAATGCAACTGATAATTGCATTACAATGCCGTGATTCCTGTTAGGAATCCACGCTGAGGCCACGATTTTCGCTCGTGTCCGATCGCCGGGCAAAACAATAATGCCGCTACGTTTCCCGTTTACGGAGCCTCCGCTGCCATCGAGTCGCACAATTGCATTACAAGGTGCCCCACAAATTAAACGTCAAGTGGTTTAATGGCCGACGAGAGTCGTTCACGGAAGTCTGTCGTTGGAAAAGTATTTCGATTTTGTATACGCGTCGTTGTTGGGATAAATACTTTAGAATTTGGAAAATCTTTCAGGGTGGGACCAAGATCGTTAGAGGAAATGAGCTGGAAATTAATTATTTCTTCCTTCTATGCTGGTTTTTTGCGCCGAAGTATTTAGAGGTGAAATGAAGTTGATAATGGGTACCTATGTGATAGTTACGAAATAATTAATTATCAGAGCTGAATTAACGATCCACCCTCACCTAATTCCAACACTCCCTCGACGATTCCACCGCCGCAAGGCCATTGCCCGTGCAAACGAGCGAATTATTCCACGTAACGTTACACGGTCGTTTTTGCCGCGTCGCTACGCAACTATTGCGTACCGTACGCGTACGCGCAAAACAGGCAATTACGCGCTTACGGTGCACCATCGACGACAAGACGGACGTACCTCGCGAGCCTCGAGGTCGTCGGGTCGTCGTGGGGTCACGACACGCTCACGGATCTCCGTGTGCGTTTGCACACGTCGTTCCAAGTAAAGAGGGGCCCTAGGATCTGCCACTAGGTGTTCAATTCCAGGTACTTAGGGGTAAAGAGATTCTTAACAACATACGCGATTCGATGATCCCAGGTACTACTAATCCCACATTACTATAAACAAAGCTCAACCAAAGCTTACCCTCCCTCTCCTCCAACAAGATTCTATTTCATTCAAACACTTTCTTTCTACCAAACACATCGCCACTAATCAGGCATGCGGGTATGAAACGTGGAAAAAATAGGACTCGAGCATCTCAGGATCGTAATAAGATTTTTTTATTCCGATTCCCCGTTTATTATTTATAAAGCAAAAAGGTGGCCTTTTCTCTTAGAAAAATCGAACTTTACCTTTGATCTCCCACCATTTCTTTATTTTTCAAAATTTTCAAAATCGGTCTCGTTGGAGGATAGCTATTGACATACTTTATAAGAAGATTTTATTGCTTTTGCTTTCAGACACGACATACAGCTGTTTTCAGTCCCACCGTTTAGCCGTCTAGAATCGAGAGACTTTCGGATTTTTTGATTGAAATTTTTTTTTAAGTAGTTCATAATACTACGTAAAGATAGTAAAAAAATGTAAAATCTTCATCGAGCCGTTGACTTCTAAAAAAATCCACAAAATGTACACATTTTCCGAGGGTTCAAACAGGTATACCCCCTTAACCACCTCGACCATCGTCGCCGTCTTTTGTCTCTTCTTTCCTCCACTTACGTATAAGAAGGTTACCGATCCCACAACCATAAGCAGTGGCGGATTTAAGAAAAAAGGCCCAGGTGGCAACCTTTTGAGGGACCCATTTATGGAGGAAAATGAAGAGGTAGTTTACTAAAAATGGGCTAAGTGTAGTAGTACAGAAAAAATAGTGTTTGATTAAAATCATCATTTTTTTAAAGATAGGGCCCTAAGGGGCCTTCTGGGTGGGGCCCATTTTTAGGGAAAATGAAGAGGTAGTTTACTAAAAACGGGCCAAGTGTAGTAGTATGAAAAAAAAGTAGTGTTTGGATACTTATACGTAATCGTAATTTTTTTTGGTCACGGGGCCCTGCGGGGGGCCTTCTGTGCAGGGATCTAGGTGGCAACTGCTCATCAGCCACCCTGTTAAATCCGCCACTGACCATAAGATCAATATCCCGGAACACCACACAATATCCGACTGCAACGCGTCTATACAGTCATCCTGCAAGTCGGGTGTCGCAAGGTCCCCGAAGGGGTCAGATCGCGCGAGCGTGTGCTGGTGCCCGCCGCGCGAGCTTGCGGTACCGGGCAGGACCCGTTTCGGGACCGGAATCGGCATTTCTCAAACCGGAAATCGGGCCGTATCGACGGCGGAAGAGTGTGCGTGCCCGCCACTGAGACCTGCCGCGATCGAACCCGAAAGACAGGTCCGACGGCGCGCTCTACCGGCTCGACCGGGTCACTCGTTTGATTATTATTGTCGGTGCGCCTCCTCGTCCCTCCCTCCTCCCCCTCCTCCTTCGTCTTTCTTTTCCACGTTTTTTTCTTCTTTTTCTCCTCGCCGCTTTTTCCAGCGCGGGCCCGTTGCCTTTGCGGGCACGCACGCGGCCACCACGTCACCTGTGCGCGCAGCACGTGCCCGCCGGCTCCACGGTATGCATATGTACGCGCGTTTTTTCCACCGTCCGCCGGCGAATTTAAATGCGGAGCAACGTGGACACGCGCGAGCTGCCGCTTCTGCCTCCGGGGATGCTCTCTCCGCGAACGAATCCGCCGACGAGAATCGCGTCGCTTCCCGGAAGACGGCGTTTTAGGGAAGCTCTCAGGGGACTTGATATGTTGGACACGATTCGGTAGTAGGTATCTTCGAGGATCAGGATTCCGATCGGGCGCTTTTAAATTCTGCTGCGTTACTGGAGCACGTGTGCTGTGACGTGCGTGATTCTTTGATTGGGCATGCATCTGGTTTTGAAGAGAGATACAGGATTCTCGGTTTTGTTGTTTTTAGCAAGATTGCATCAGTGTTATTTTAATGGCTTTGGTTGTTCCATCTTTACTAAAGTATAAGAATTTCAATTGGGTTTGTTTTTACATAGAAATGTAGGAAAATTGTGGGTTCATATGAGAATGTACGATAAGTATTCCTATACTGACTTCTTCCTGGAAGATGTCTTAAAAGTATTCCGCCATTCCAAGAAAACGCTCAAGTTTCGAGAAATTTTCAAGAATTAATATGTAGACCATGCATGGCTATTCTTAAAGATCTGATCTTGATACTTGACATTTGATTTATCTCATCCTTCTGAGTCTCAAAGACACATAGATGGGCAGGATTTAACGACGCCCAGTCGAGGGAATCAAGCTGCCACGACGCATACTCCAAAATTCCAGTCACCAAAATCCTTCAAATTTGAAGACGTTCGCTTATTCAAGAATCTCGGCACCGTTTCTTAAACAGCGTAGCTTGAATCTCCATTGAAACCACAGAACTGATTCAGCGATCCTAGGAAGGCATCGCACACATCCGCCAACAGTCAACCAGCCTCGACCTCTCATTAGCACGCACTCGCGATTTCGAGATACCGGCGGATCATCGCCACGGCAGATCCGTCGTTTTTGCTCACGTCTGCGGGTCTTTGCCCGCTGAAATTGTCACCTCGGCGACCGCGAAAACCCGGCTCCGTCTAGCCGGATTCCGGGAACCGGCCACGGGGATCGGGAGGTCAGAAGCTTGGCTCTGCATATCCCGCTGTCCGCGATCTCGCGCAGTTGTGTAGCACGTCCTCGCAGGGGTTGCTGCCGCCTGAATCCGCCGGACTCGCGAAACCGGACTATCCGTCGCGAAGCAGGAAGGCGTGGACGTCGGTGCTTCCACCTCGAAAACGAGCGACCGCCTGAGAACCGGAATCACACGAAAACCGGCAGTTCACGGTTGCCACCATTCCGCGAGGTCCGTGGTAATTGAGACAGAGGTCGAGGGAAACGCGTGGCAGACAAGCCAACGGACAGCTTCTGGATGTTTTGGATTAGAAATCGTGCTGAACGAAAGGCGTTGCCTATGCTAAGTAGTCATCGTTGACTTCCGTGAGCCTCTCATCTCGTGTTTATGGATTTCCAGTGCATCGAAGTGGAATATAGTGTATACAATTTATACCCAACATTGTCGAAAGAGGAGGTAATAAATTTAGGGGCCTATCATATCGTCCTCAGAGACGAAGAAGCTAAAAATCCTCTTCATCTCTTGTACCAAGAACATTCAACCCTCGAGGCTGGCTGGATGGAACCCCCTTATCGCTTGGATCTCACGCCTCGATCTAACAGCCTCCTCCCAGCTTCGTTGTTTCAGTGGTAGCCGCAATTACCGCTGCGACGGTTCCACCGGGACCCATAAAACGGCCCCGGCGTGGCATCCATCTAGCTTCCGCTAGAGAACCGGCGTGGAAGGGAAACGTGTAGCGGCGACGGGCAAAAGCTCGGCGAGGGTGTGCTCGAGGGAGCAAGAAGGCGGGGAGGAGCGAAACTCTTACGGCGTTTTGTGATCATAAATTCAAATAAAGGGGAACGCGCTCGCGTTACGTGTCGGGCATAAAGCACCGGCAGACAGCGAGAACGGGGCATGCCACTCGTCCGCGAGGTCTGATTCTGGTTCTCCGGGCCCGTTTCGTTTTACGACGTGACACGGGGCCCCTCGAGTCAAGTGGGTCAGAGGCCAGGTTGTAGTGTAGGCACGCCAGGTTCCTCGTAGTCGACAGATCTCCGCGTAACGATAACCTGGACGACGAAACGCGTAATAAGGAGTTAAGGCGACGTCTGTCGCTGGTACTGCCTGGCTGTCATGGGGTGACTAGCCACCCCTCATCGAGGTTTTACTTCTGTTCTTACGTTTTCTTTCGTCTTTAAATTTGTAGGTACTCCGTGTGGATTTTTCAATCGTGTCTGGAGGTCAATTAGGGGAGAGTTGCCAATATCGTAATGGTCACCTAAATCGTATTTCATCAATTTCTCAGTAATTATTGAATGTAAACGGAATCTGACAATAAAAGTATCAAGTAAATGCGAAATAAGGAATAGAAACAAAATCTTTTGAGCTTACATCCTATTTTGTGCGTGCTATAAATATTTTAAAAAATCATGTAACTATTTACCAGTTTATATGAAACGAGAATTCGCTTGGGGATTCTCTCAAGTTCCCTACGAAAACTGGTAACAATTCAGTGATAAAAAATATGCTTTCCCCGTTCCGGAACGGAACAGTTCACACTTCTCTGTGCCAGCCACTGACACTCTCGCAAAGAGACACGTGTAAATCCGCCTTCGCACCGCCTAGAACCGTTTGTTCCATTTCCACGTCCAACCGAATTAGTAATCCCGTGAGAAAGCAACCCCGTCCGCGAATTACAAACGCAAGCAACTCCCAGATGACGCACGAACTTGTATAATGACCACCTTCCGCGGATGATTCATGTGCCACTGAAAATAGACTCGCCATGCAGGTACGCGGCACAAAGGCTTTGCTTTTTTAGAAGATCACCGCGTAATGATAACCTCTGCGCGCGATAAAAATGCGACCGCGTGGTCAGTCATTGCGGACGTTACCGCTTTCATTAAAAGTCGACCTCTAAATAGGTTTTATAGCGCGAGGTGTCGCTTTGTATGTCACACGGAAACGGAACAGAGGAACAGGTCTCGTTTAAACATACTTGCTTCCCGAGCTACTGGAAAATTATGAAATCCACTCTCTAAATTCCGCTCGTTACAGTTACGACACTTTCGTGTAGATCCTCCGCTATCAACCCACATTTATTGTCTTCTACGCCTAACTGTAAGCATCGTGGATCTAGTTCAATCCCCACAGCTCTGGAGAAAATTAAGATGACGGTATAATTCTAGGATTCGAACAAGTCGCGCAACGATCTTACACTGCGGCTGTAAAAAAATCCAACAAGTCCGACGTGGATGTAAGAAAGAGACGATAGAAAGGGTGGGAACAGGTTCTCGACAGTGGAAGATCGATCAATTCAAATGGACGCGACGTTATTATCGCGGGCGGCAGGAAACGCAAGGCGAAATGAAATCCACCGCGAGCGAGGGATCGGTTCGAATTCCATTTCTCAATACGTAATGCATCCCTTCAGCTACTATGTAAGTCGGATGTAATGATACGCTATCGCGTGTCGAGGAGAAAGAACCGACAAAAACTGTGCCCGTGGTACTCGGCTGGATTGCGAGAGACGATTAATAGTGCCAGGCACTGTGGCAATAGTATCGGCCGTGCCAATAAAAACGATGCAACAACTGTACAGCCATGCATCTACCATACCGCAAACTGTGCAACGAATCTGAGAATTTGAATCTTTCAACACCAAATGAGAGAGGTTCGTCTTATCTCTGCAGTCTCTGCTTTGCTATTTGTTGCGGAAGAAAAACAGAATCTGTGAAGGATAGGTAGCATCTAGTCGGTTGTTGGTTTCATCTTCTAAAATGACGCTAGAGAATTCCCTCATCTCCCTCGTTCCTCTGTTCTCCACAAGGTAGCATATCGTGGTTGTCACTTGCTGGCAAGAGCGTTTAGATTAAAAGCTGCGATCGCGGAGCTCACGGGGCTCGGTTTTACTGCGGCGGCTTGCTGTGAAATCGTACGCCGATTCCACGTGATGAGCCAACCCCGTGGCGAGCTTTAAGTGACTCGAGTCGAGCGTAACAGCCCCCTTTTCGAAATTACCCGGCTGTTTCGCGGGCATCGTGACATTCGTCCACTCGCTAAACTTTCTCTGGCTTAATGACCCTCTTGGTTGTTGGAGCAGTAATTTCGCTCGTTAAGGGTGACGCTTCTGGCGAGACGTCCACACAGGGCGACTCTAATTTCTCTTGTTTCTGTATATAAATATACATGAGAGTGTATTCGAAGTTTATAACGAGATTCGCACGCAGTAGCGAAGCTCGAGTGTCAAACTATGCAAAGGTCCCCAGTGCTTATCGATAAAATTAGGATAATTTCTGGGGAAGTGCAGCAGCGGAAGATCCGACGCTGAAATATCCTCCACTCGTACGAGAGCCATAAGTTCATTGCATTCGACGTATATCCGCGCGCGACGTACTTTACAGCCGTGTCGTCGGGGGTTGCGCGACTGCGAGGAACTTGGACTGTCGTTAGCACCGTCGCAGGATAGTTTACATACTTTGCAGAGGTCTAAGGAGGCCCATAGAATGCTTGTATTTATAGTGATCCTTGATTTCCTGAAGACACCGGTGAGAAAAATGCCCCCTAGGCCCGCATGCGATCACGACTGCCAATGAGCGTAACTCCTCTTTCGTTTGGATGCTGGTCGAATTTACGATTGAACAAATTCTTGGAGCAGAAATAGTGGCGAAGAAACAATGACTGGATGGACTTAGGGGAGGGTTGCCTATATCGTACCACTTAAGACATTTTACGTTATATTTCGTATTTGGTACTAATTTCAACGCAAATGACTATTGGATCATCAATTAAAACTTTATAATGAATGTAATATGTATTTTAAATGAATGTAAAATATTCTACATTAAACCTGCTTTTAGAAAAATACAAAAGTACAGGACAAAATTGCAGTGATTGATTATTATCAGCTAAAATAAACTGGTAAAAAGTTACATCAATCATACCTGATTTATTTAAATAGGGTGTACGTTCAAAAGGGTTTGTTTCTATTTCTTATTTCGCATTCACGTGGTATTTTTATCATCAGATGTCGTTTATATTGATTAATCACTGAGAAATTGATCAGGTACGATTTAAGTGACCAGTACGATATTGGCAACTCTCCTCTAATACCTGTTCCGTGAATTTCACTCGATTTACCCCTATCCCCGGGATCTCTCAAGCTGCAAGAACTTTGAAAGGACTCCGTCCAGTCACCATCCGATTTCAAAGACAAAGATGTATGTACCGTGGAACCTAGAGACGCCTCCACTCGAAATCGACGACGCGCATTCGAGACACCGTGGAGATATTACACTGGCGTTTGCACATAGAAATACACACGAGGACGTGCTATCCTCGAGCCAGCGTACACCGCTTTTCAGGACCGGGTATCGCTTACTAATAGCCAGGATATACGCTTGAACCGCGGACACAAGGTCTGGGTTAAACATATACCGTTGCCGATGTTAAGACGTCCATGTCTCCTAGCAAATTCTCTCGCGGAAAGTCGCTAATATAAACGGCCGACCGTTAAAAGCGTACGTCATCGGGATCCTCGCGAAAAACGCCTGGGACAGGATTCTTCTGCTACCGTAAGACAAATGATCCCAGCGAGTCCTGGCGCCTGGAAGTCTTGTAAATTTTCTCGAACTGCTGAGAGAAAGTTCCTCCGAACGCGATTAATTACGTTCCTTTCAACAACTGGACATTTTTACGCGGAGCTTGGGTGCCTCTGCGAGCTTTCTATCACTCGTTTTTTCTGTAGTGTCTGATTGGAGTCATTGCATGTCAATTTTCAATCCCCTGTCGATCTCAAAGAGGAAAGCTTCGATGGAGCGTACTCTCCACATTCTTACATACTTCTAGTCGCTAATTTCCTAAGGTTTTCTCCCTCAGAATCTCTATCCAACTCGAAAGTGTCCTGGTGTAATACTTGAGGATCCTCGCATCACGTCGCGATCTTAGCTGTAGTTGCAGAATCCTCAGAGTCAGCCAAGAGGAAATCATCCACCGCTGCCAGTGGCCGGTAGAAGATCCCGAGGGTGAGTCTCACGCGTCGATCGCGACCCTCGAGGATCCGCGACACAATGAAATTGGATTAAGCTCGACGGCGAGGAGGCTCGAGGATGCGCTCGCGTCCTCTCCGCGGCGAGAGCAGTTTTAACGATTCACCGGCGTACAAATTGTCGAGATGCTATCGGCGGTCCCCGCGGGAGCCAGCCAGTGGGGCAGAGACCGAGAGGGGAGCGAGGTTGGAGAGTAGATAGCAGATCGGATAAAGTGAGACGGACGAAGACGGAGCGATCGTTGGCGGGAGAGAGGAGAGAAAGATGCGAGGGAAGATTAGGGGCGGCATCTCTCCCCGAGGTAGCAAGGATCGCCGATCCCGATGCCACTGTTGCCTCTCTCTGCGAGCCTCGTCTCGTTGCATCCGTCGCCCTTGGCCCAGGGCTCCCCCGGGATCCCGGGTACGTTAAGGATTCTCAACAGTAAATTACAAAATATGCTAAGCGGCCGATATAAATCAAAACTGGCAAGGGTGCCTTGGCGAGGAGTCGCCTGGGGGAAGGGTGTCCGTAACCCGTTCTCTTCGTCTGCGGATTTCGTGCAAGGGGGGAGGTCTAGAGAGCTCTGGATCGGTGCCTAGGAGCTGGGCCCAAAGTATCAGAGGAGGGTTGCCCCGTGTCACGGATACACGATGGGGCAGACAGTGGCACGGTCTCTCTCACGGAGCCGAGGCCAGCCTGGAGAGTTTGCAAACCGAGCAAATGGACCGGAAGACCTCGTTGCGCGCGGATGTAAATACAGGCGTCTCTATTCCAACGGGAGAATGAAGCTGGCCCCGTATTGGTTATGAATTATCGGGGCAGCGCGTCGCGGATGAATTCACCGCGGGGATTTATGCCTGCGGTCGTCGCGGGCCAAGATTTCGCGGTATAGAGATAATAATTATTAAACTTAGTAATACAGTGGATTTCGGTGTAAGTACTTACTAGCTGCCACTAGGAACACTGAACTATGCTGATTTGAGTTACCTACTGGATAATTTGTGCGCCTTCGTGAACGTGAACTTTAGGATGAAGAGTGAGCGAGGTGATCGGTAACATGTTTTGGAAGTAGCTGCTGCCCACCGCTTGCGAGACCACTGAGTGACTCAGGGCTGACAGAAGGCCGATCGGCTAACAGTGGCCCACGATATCCAGGCGCGATAAAAGCGCGCGGTCGATTCGGCCGTCGGAAGCTCGGCGATCGAGCAAAGATCGATGCAGCCTGAGATACGGCGGAGGATCGCTACGCTTGACTGATGCTCCGCGAAGATCGAACGACGTCGTTCGCCACTGTTTGCATGCGGCTGCCCACCCTCGGGGAAAATGTAATTACGAACCCGGCAATGAAAAATATACATTCGATTCTGGAGTTATGCCTGCTATTAACCTTTCGCGGTTCGAGCGCCCGCTTTGGAGATTCCAAGTCAGGCGTGGGGCAATTCTGCACAGCTATCGAATAGGGCTGGGACTATTCGAATAATTTAATATTCGAATATTTTACAAGTATTCGAATGCTACGAATAAACTTCGAATATTTGAGTATTCGAATGCTACGAATAAATTCGAGTATTCAAATATTCGAGTATTCGAATGTTATTATTCGAATACTTGAGTATTCAAATGTTAGTATTCGAATACTTGAGTATTCGAATGTTAGTATTCGAATACTGATGTATTCGAATACTGATGTATTCGAATAGTATGGTGTGAAGTGGGTCACAATTAACTTAGAAGATTTCACTCTGACAAATGAACCTAAAGAACTTGATTTATAATTCACACCATACTATTCGAATACTTAGATATTCGAATAGTATTTGAATACTTAGATATTCGAATACTTAGATATTCGAATAGTATTTGAATTCTTAGATATTCGAATAGTATTTGAATACTTAGATATTCGAATACTTAGATATTCGAATAGTATTTGAATACTTAGATATTCGAATAGTATTTGAATACTTAGATATTCGAATAGTATTCGAATACTTGGATATTCGAATTATATTCGCCAAATAATTGAGCAACTGAAGTATTCGAATATTCGAATACCGAAAAATTCGACAAATAGTCCCAGCCCTCCAGTATCGAATATATCGATGCATAGACACTATCAAATCATTCATATTTTTTATCGAGCGTCTCGACTAAAACGGCCCCAAGTGCAACGGGGCCTGATGTCTAAAAGAGAACCACGAGGTGTATATAAATTCTCCTCCGAAATTCCGTAGGCAGAGTTTCCAGCTACCCTGTCAACCGTCGCGTGCAATCGCCACGGCGGATTGCGCGTAATAGCGCAATAAACCGCCAGCAATAAATCCATTTGTCGCGGGCGCGCGCTAGGATCTAGGATCTCCGAACGTCGCCGACCGTCGCCAGTCCATTAATCTCGAACCGAAACGAGGAACGGGAGAAAGGGAGCGGATCGGGAGCACGCGAGAAAGACGAGGCTCCTTTGATTTGCAACGATTTACATTTCCACGGGAGAATCGATTCCCCCGGCGTCTCGCGATTGTTCCGCGTGGTCCGGGCGTCGCGATAAATTATGCTAGCCGCGAGCACTCAATTATGCGCGCTCGCGCGACTATTAATCGAGATACGGGGAAACGGCGGATGTTAATAAACCGCCGAGCCGCGCTGAAAGTGTTTTCAGCGACGTTTACACGCGGCTATCTCGCGATCTACGCTAATCGAGCTCCGCCAGACGCATCCAAGCGTCGCGAGTACCTATCCTTATGAATTCCCCAACTTTTTAATAAGTGATTCGATACCACACCAGAAAAAAAAGAGAGAAGCGTTGCTGCGTCAAAAGGAGATTCGGGTATTTATTGTAACGACCTATAAAGCGATCCTTGAATATTTATGCACATTTAAATGATTATCGCGAGAGGGATCTCCGACCGAGGCACCGGAGGCGCGAGATATTTTTAATTTCGCGTTGTTTGGGGCATAAAAGCAGTCTCAAGGTTAACGATTCCAAAGTTTCGACCTTTTATGCAAACTGTGTGATGGAAGTTTTGTGTAACTGTTTTTCTGAATATGTTTTCAATACTCAAAGCAAGTGGTGTCACTGAGGATCAGAAGATTATTTTTATCAAAGTGTCTTCTGGTGATCGGAAAGAAGACCGGGCGACCCAATTCGACTATTTACACTCGATGTCTCGATTCAACAAAATTATTTCTCAACTACTAGGCTGAGTTACAAAAACGTAATCTCTCTAAATGCAATTCCCTCGCAGTATATCATCATATTCTACCAGTTTCTTCGAAGCTGTTCCTATTGATTCAGCAGCAAGTACCTCAGCCTACCAATGACGAAATACGAATTCCACAAACATGCATAATTATAGTAACTCACGTGGACCATAGCTCGTGAGTAGGTGGCAGCTTGACATCCGCCGAGGTCTTCTCCGGCAACTTGTAGTATTCGTAGACGTAGGATGCGGCTGGATCGTCGCTGTGGCCGGTGACCGCTGACACCTGGTGCTGTTGCTGGAGATTCAGCATCGCCGCGGTCGCTACCGAGAGCGGATGCTCGCAGTAGGTCCGCCAGTCGCCCTCCATGCCCTGCACCTGCACCTGCACCGCAGCAACCCTCTTGTGAACCTCGGGGTCGGCGCCCTCGGCGCCGCTCTGCAGGGACTGGGCCGCCTGGGCCGCCGCCTCCTCCGCTCCCAGCTCTTCCTCTTCCTCTGTGTCACGCTGCCCAGACACGTAACCCGATTGCTGCTGCTGCTGGGAAGTATCGTCGTTGACCACACCACCGCTGTCCTCCTCGCCGCGACTTCGTCGCCTGTAACCAGATACGTGATTCTCTGTGAGAAAGGGGTTGTCTTTTGGAAGTGGAATGAGGGTACTTGTGTTGGAGAGTTATGTATATGTAGAGGCAGGGTTAATAGAGCCTTGTCCTCGGCTCGAGGAATCGAGAATTGTAGCTTTGAGTTTGGAGACTCGTATTTTACGGTTTTTCTATTCTAGTTAGGAGTTTCGAAGGCATAGGCGACCGAGGAAGGGTGTAAAAATGGCAGTTGCCCCTTCTTGGCTTTTGTGAAAAATCGCGTATTTTCAATAACTGATCTTTATTAACCGTTAACTGTTATACTGTTTTTTTTCAAACGTAGGTAATTGGTATCTTGGGGTCGTGATATATCCCAAATAAAAAAGGATATAGAAAATTGTAAAGTCGACATTAGATCAACCTCTATGAATATTTTTTTCTTAGGTAATGTATGAAATAATAGAAACGTAGAAAGTTAAACTATTATTATAAAATGAATTAGAAATTCAGTTTACAAACTTAAACAACCAAAAATTTTGCAGCGAACCTTGCGTGCTTGGGGTCATGACTGACCCCAGGATACCAGTTAAGGGTTAGATTTATACTAAAAAACTGAATATTTCTAAATTTCGGATTTAAATGTTTAACTAAATTGGCACCATAAAATGAGTTTAAAAAAGCAAGCGGCCTACTTGTTTTTTCATTACGATATTTTTCTTCATCGTCACCCTAAAGTTACCCCCTCCTGGAAAAAAGTCTACGAATGCCCTTGTTCGAAGGATAACAGTTGAGGGTAACTAAATTTTCTTGAGTGATGCGTACGAGCATGGATAATACTCCTACGTTTTTTCTTCAGACAGAAAGATTACAGGCTCAAGAGATTACTTTACCGTAGCTTCGCGTGTACAACCGTTTCCACTGGATGTCGTCAGAATTGACTAAGAGAGTGGACGGTAGCCAACAAACGCTGCTAATGCACAGGAACCTCGGCCAACTGGCGGCGTTCACCCGCGATTCCCCGGCGATTTCCCAGAAAGTCGCACGGTAATGAATTCGCCGGAGGAATAACTGTTAGAAATACCCAGACGTCGCGCGATAAATTACGGCCGGGCCCCGTCGAATTTATCAATTAACGATAATCGCGACAGCGTAAGCCCCGCTCACGATGATTCCTCAATTTACCAATGGCCACCATGACGGAGGGTCCACTCGCGCCACACACGCTCGCCGCCATGATAATTTATTGTCCGTCGCGGCGCAGCGATATCTAATCGCCTCTTCAGGGACTCCCGTACATGGGGCCTTTTCCGCCATGCACGGTCGACCTGGCCACCTGGATATTCGTCACCGTGTTCGTCCACTTCCGGGGGGAGAATATGCCTTCCGGTAGCGGGAGGATCCACAGCAACGAGACACACGACGAGGGCACGAAAAATCCAGGATAACAAACGACTTCGCTGTGTCTCCTTTTCCAGACTCATCCAACACCCTTCAAGTAGAGCTTCACTTTGTAGTCCCAAAAAACGAGCCGAACGATGGTGGAAAAAAAATTATAACGTCAGATGCTCGCAAGCAGATGCCTTTAACGCGCTCGAGACGCCGAAGGAAGGAACGACGGAGGACAAGGGGAGGAGAGTATCGAAGGGGTAGTGTATACATACACGCACGAAGATTAATTATTATAAACCCCTGCCTTTTGCCTACAGTCATCAATTTATACTCCTCTCCGGCGCGTATCCCAATATTCCAATCCCAATCCCGATCCCGTGAGTCGCGCACGGAATAAAGGCTCATCCTCTCTAATTTATGCATGTCGAATCAATCTCCCTCCTTCCTTTTTTTCGCCCGTCTCCCTCTTTCCCCGTCGTACCGTTTCCATCCACGGAGGCATCGTGTCTCGTTTCTTCTGTCGTTCCTTCGACGTGGTGCTTCGTCTCGTCGCTCCTGTTCCAGCACCTGGGCAACCCGTCGCCCCTCGGCGAACAGGAGACCAAGCCACCCCGATAATGAGGGGCCGCGTTATCCTGTGCAAATATTTTCCTCGACGGGTGTTTGCACAGGCACGCACCCGACAGAGCCAGAGGAGAGGACCGCGGCCGATGGTGACGCGTACGTGTACGCGAATACGCCACGTTCGTACGGGTATATATAGGTACGTTATAATGAGCTCATTCGTGATCATCAAAGTGGAGATTCGTGGGCCGAAGGGGATGGGCAAACAGAGGTTAGTTCTCTGCTGGAGGATTCGACGGTTCCTTGCACGGATGGAATGTTTCTCCGGCAATCAACTGCGCTGCAACCGTGGAATTCAACTATAGAGTTGCTTAGATGCTGTGGGATGGGAGATTTAGGTTCGTTCAAGTTGGGGAGCTTGAGATTCTTGGGTGAAAGCATCTTATAAAATTTGAATGCATCGTAGCATTGGTGGAATATTACTCTAGAGTAAAGGTAGGTAAAAGTTCGCAGCGGGTAAGAGTTCGAATTTCACCATGCGAATTTCATGGTTTGAATTGTGACAGTTGCCAATGGTGATTGACAGTGAATTGTCAATCAAGGTAGAGTCATCAGTGTCGAATTGTGTAAATTTACATGAAGCCACTCTCTATCAAATAATAAGGGATAGTAATTTCTCACAAAATTATATGACTATCATTAGGTATAATACCGTAAAATGGGGGACATTGGCAGCAGGGGATAACATTGGCACATGCCGGGGTTACATTGGCACCTATACGCATGAACATATAAAGTCGCATTCGAGATCGAGATTTTAGGTACTCAATTGTTTCAACGTTTGCGGATAGATATCTAATAATCGCCTGTCAAATAGATAACTTTGTTACGTTATACATTATATTATTAATAAGTAATTAATGAGTAATTTAGTAATTTACGATTGTTTTATTAAACTACTCGATTAAATTTTAATATCCACACACGAAAAATGATTAAATTATTTGCTAATCGACTAAACTACTGGACGTGTCTGAACCAGTCTTTACTGACTTCAGAGTAGTAAAACTTAACCTGTTACTGCTATTTATATGATGTGCCAATGTTACCCCGTACCGGCTGGTATTTAACATGTATTAAAGAAGAAAATGACAAAAATTTTATGCATTTTAACACTTGTAGTACAATCACGAAACATGCAATGTTATGATAGGATACATAAAGCAACTGTAAACATTTTAATTTTTACATTATATAACAAAATGTATCAAAAACCTGCCAATGTTCCCCCATTTTACGGTACCACAGATTTTAGAGAAGTCTAAACTTTACTCTACACAATACTCTACTAACACAAGATACACCAGGTTCTGCACATGTGTCGACGATTTCTGTAAAAATCCATCGACTCCTCTGTCTTCTGACGATTCTACACAGCAGCGAGAACCGCACGAGGCCCCTATAGACAGGTCTAAACCAAACACCATTCCAATGCTCCCTTCAAGCACTCGAAGAGGTAGCCATTCCCCAACTTCTGAGAAAACCTCTATCACAACGATCCCTACCGCCTCGGAAGACATATTAGGCCAACCATCCTGCTCGTGCGCCAGCATCAGCGGTTATCGCGATAGGGTAGTAAGGAACGGTAGCCGTGCTCGTCCAAGACAAATTGTAACGCAACCACACGTGACGTACTGCCCTCGCGAAAATCCCTCTGGACGCAGCAGATCCATCCTCCTCTTCGTCGATCGAAGCCGCGATCGTCCCGACGTCATTCGTCTTGTGCAGGTCCAGCGACAGCTCTCGAATCGTTCGATGGAAATCGAGACGGAAACCATCATCCGTCAGGCCCCGTTGCATCTCGCGACTGTCAGAATGCATTATCGTGTCCCCGCGCACCTACCTCAACGCGCGAACGTTGCAGGTAGGCGGGAGGACCGCAACGGGACGGAGATAAAGCAGGGACACGGAGTGGGAAACGCGTTTAATATTCCGTGGGAGTGTTGTCCACGCGACCCGGCAACCCACCCTCTTACTCCCTCGCGTGCATTTCAATAAACCCGCCTCCGCGCGAGCGTGTGCTCTTCCAGGTCTCCTGCTAACCTGACTGCTCTCCTCTGCGCGTGTTTCAAAGGACAAGCCTCCCTGCGCACCCTTAATCCACTGTCCTGAAGAAACTTTTCGGAATACTGAGTAGCTACTAAGGTCCGTTATTAGTCAGGTAGAATCACGATTGAATGATATTTGATGATCAGACGTGAATGGGATATGAAAACTTCTCATGGAATCTAATTCCCACACTTTCCAGTGATAGCTATTGAAAGTACTTTTAGTAGGGTAAACCAACCAGTAATTGACCGCATACCAGTGAATGACCATTAGGCAAAGAAATGTCAAGTATAAATTTAAAAATTACTATATGTTTATAAATGGAGTGTAATTGCACGTTTAATATCTCATATTTTTAGTTATGCGTATTAAACAAACATTAATAAGTACGATTCTTAATAAAAGTATGCGGTCATTTACTGGGCTTCTCATTCAACAATTCGGTCATTCACTGGTTGGTTTACCCTATAATTCATGTTCGTGGGCGATAAAAATCGAAGACAATTCAGAACGTGATTTTCTCGCTACAGTAAACTGGGGTAACATTGTTACGTATTAATAACTTATCTTACTGACTTCAGATTAAAACTAAGTAAAACTTAACCTGTTAATGCTATTTATAAGATGTGCCAATGTTACAATTAGATTTTAGTTAAGATGTAAAAAATAAAATAAAATAAACAGATTTAAGTGTCAATGTATCTTACTGATTTCAAATTAGTAAAACTTCACCTGTTAATACTATTTATCTGATGTGCCAATGTTACCCCGCACCGGATGGTTTTTAACATGTATTAAAGAAGAAAAATGACCAGAATTTTATGCATTTTTACACTTGTAGTACAATCACAAATGATGCAATGTTATTGTTCCCCCAGTTTACGGTACTTACACGGTGTTTGTGATACGCTTCTGCGTTAACAACGATATCACCGGCGCAGAGGGATTACTGTTCCTACGCTGGGCAGTGTCCAAGCAACGATACACAACGGCCGCCGCGTAAAAGCTTGTCGATTCCGAAAGGATCGAGGCCCGTTTTCTCCATTCAATGCTTCCTCGATTGTCTCGTAACCTCGATGCATAATCCGCAGCCGGCTCGATCGCGGCGTTAATAAGATTTATAAAGGTTGAAGCCGGGGAAAAGAATGCCGCGATCCGTTTTACCGATCTGTATCTCGATGTAATGTCAACCTTTGCTCGCTCGCGCGTCCCCCGCCGTTTGCTCCGCGGTCCGGTGCGGTATGCATACTAATTTCACAAATAAATCTATTTCACCGCGCGCCGAGGCCGCCTGCTACACGGTCGAAGGGTGAACACATTTTCCACGAGGAAATTGCCTGCGAAAAGCGGCGCGCCTTCTTGCTAAGCGATTTTCTGTGCGATCGCTAAGAGATGATTGAAGCAAGTGGTGGATCTTGGTATTTATCTAATAAGAGAGGACGCTAAAAATTGAAAAAAATCGTTTCTGTGAGTGAATAGAGAAAATCGGTACGGTGAAAATATTTAAAAAAATGCGTTGGAGGAGTGAGTGTACCCTGCGCAGTGAAAGTTTGAAGAGGAACTTTAAACGGACGCAATTAATCGCGCAATTAAATGTATCCGCGTGATTCGCACGGAATTTCTCGGAATTTCGTCTTCTGCATAACGAAGGAACAATGGCCTCGTAAATCGTGGCTCGCGTGTCTGCCCACGTAAAAATCCGCGGGATGAAAACGAGAACGACGTGCCTCGCATAGCTGTCGCGCAGCAGCGTGTCCTTTGTCTGGCATGATCGATTCTAAGGTTGTTAATCGTGCGATTAGCTCGAAATCCTTGGGGGATAACAGCGATATATTGGTATTTAAATCCTGCGCGGCTGTTATGAATTATTTCACGGAGAACCGAAGAATCGTCGTTGAGCCGAAGGACTGGCAGACTGAAGGACTAAAGAACGCGAAGTTACCTACTCAACGAAGAAGTAAAGGAGCGTTGAAGAATACCACAAATAGACCTGAAGACTAACCGAACAGACAAAGAAGTGGAGAAGCGATGGACCAAAGGACTAAAGAACCGAAGGACACTTTCCATGGTTGGAGTTGCACTGGCATGAATATCACGCCCCGTTCCGCCGTCAATTCATTACTAGCATTATCTCCTAGCCGGGCTTGTCAATTTCCGCACGCCCCTCCGCCAAAGCACTCGTTCATTTGCCACCATTATGCGGTACCAGCGATCCCCAATTTACTGTTATTACTTCTCCCCTCGCTACTTGCCAGTCGCTACTGTTTTTCATCCCACTGCCCTCGCCGATTCCTCCACCTTTTTTGCCTGCCCTCGCATTGCGCTAGGAATCGGTCGCTCGCTTTGAACCGGCGGTCGTTCATTTTCTGCATTACAGCTGCTCGTTCTTCTTCTTCTTCTCCTCCGTCTCGGAGATGCAGAAGCTGCTCGCCAATTCACCGGCTTCTCCTCGTTCGCTCGTCCAATCGATCATCTGTGTTGCATTCTCATTGATCCACCGATACGGCGGGTAATCTCGATGGATCGACGAGGACACGGTGTTCCAAGACGCGAATAAGACGTTCCCCACGGAGACGAACGTCTTTGTCTGGCGCGATTGAAACCAGCCACGGTCCCTCTGTCGCGATGCAACAGCCTCGCCGTGTCCTGTAATCAGTATTCCTCCGCACTCGTGCGTCTGCGCCGGGTAACCGGTCACTTCCGGCGGCACCACCCAGCCACGAAAACAGAAAAAGCAAAATGTGTGTCGCTACTCGCTCGGCCTTAATACGTGGGCACGGTTATGCATGCGGGACACGCGAGTTCTCTGGTCCCGGGATCGATTGTGAGGAAACCGATCCACCGCCATCCTGTTTTTCCTTCGTTCAACGATCGCCTGGCCTATTGAATCCGCTGCTCGCCATCCATTTCATCCAATTCTGGATATATACCTATTATATGTAGATGCGGAGAAAGTTGCGTGCGAGCGGTAGAACCGAAGGTTTGTCGCCGCTGGTATTGAGGATTCTTTTGTGATCCATGAATCTCGATCTTCGGGACGTATCTCTTTCTCTGCTACCTATCGACTCGCTTCCGCAACATTTAAGTGTCTCATCGGCCTTCAACTTTCCCCGAGGAGAGCACATAAATCTCGTTGCCAAAAACGAAAGCAACCCTGTAAGTCCGTAATAAGTTCGTCAAGCCCGTTCGACATGCTCGTAAAACTTTCACCGTGCCAGGACCAGTGCGAAATCTCGTTCTGGAGCTCGTGGCAGTTAGAGGGACAAGGAACGGAGATGGAGTACGAGGCGGAGAAGGATAGGATCCGAACGGGGGGTAGGAAAGGTGTCAAGCGTTGACTTTGATGGATCGAAGATCCCCCGAGACGTCGACTTCACTTTGGTCGCTCTTTCTCTCTCTTTCTTTCTACCTTTCTACCCTCTCGGAAAGGTTTTTGTTCCGTGGACCACCGCGTAGGTATTTGTTTTTTCTTTCGCCACGGATAAAACGGCGTATCTGACAGGTTACTCTCTCACGGTGTTGTATGTTAACGTCCTTTGCCGCGCTCGTGCACTCGATACGCCGCGCCGCGTGCAGATGCAAGCCTCGCGCGAGATCGAGCGGCAAGTATGCAGCTGCAGGGCTCGTCGCCGCGAGAAATTGGATCTCGACCGCGTGAATCGCGGGGATCAATGCTGAAATTTCGCTTTCTTCATGCTGGCTCTGAGTCATCGACTCGAGTTATCAACACGCTCGTCATTGGGGATTCGAACACAGAGAGGTACGTGTCCGAAGAGTTGTAATTACATTAATAGCTCGCGTCTCTCTGATATCGTTTCGTACAGTAAATCTGGCTCAATAGTCTATTATTAAAAAAAAAGGAAGCACTATTTTATTTGCTTATTAAGACACAAACCACGCGGCCACCTCTGTAGGAACCCAAGAAGATTTCTAAATTTCTTGAACTCAAGACGCCGTTCTTTCCCCTTAAATCTCGTGTTACACAATCCTGTTCTATTGTCAGAGAAACCCAGCGAGCGTTTCGCGTGGACACGCGAAAAACACCGCGAACAAAACGTACCTACGCCTGCGTTACGCACGAAATTATGATACCAGCAGAACACGAATGCACGACAAATTTGTAACACGATCGCGGGAACGAAATATCGATAGCTGTAAGGCAATACTCGTCTCGTAACGCGAATATCGATGCCCTGCGGCGTGGTAATTTTGATTTCGCAGAAAATTCTGTTGCTGGAAATCAAAATTCATTTGCTTCCTTGGTCTCTAGTCGGAGCAACTGTGAATAGATGTTGCGTTGCGTGACTGATATAAGAGTGAGCAATAGAGCAAGAATGAAAAGAGGAAAATTTTTAACGCAATATTGTTAAATGAATGCAAGATGCAGAGAAATGATACGCAATCGCTTCAACACTCCCTGAAAGACTGGGACCGCCCTTCGGTTGTACCGCTGCTGCCTACGCTGAGACTCACTATTCTAAAACAATCGCTCATCAAGTGGAGACAGAGAAGGTTACGCAGCTCATTGTCAGAGGAAGGAGTCACTAGTACAGCCTTATGCAAACGAGCGTGACTTTTAAACGCCAAGTGGCAGATCCAGGAATTTCCTGCTGCGTACACTGAAACTGTATAGCGAATCGTTCATGGGGAAGATGTCTTCGCCTTTTATGCACCCCTTGAACCATGCAACTGGCCATTTCATTGGATTACATAATGCGTTTAGAGTACACAATTATTTAAGCATCCACATCACAACTACTAAGTAGGTATACTGCGTCTAAAGAGCGAATAATATCTTTCGCCAACAAAACACGGTAGATACAGTGGCGGACGAATGAAAGTTTAGAACTTTTAAAATTGCATAACTTTTATAAAATTAAACCAATCGATTTGAGTTTTTTTTAGAGCCTACAAGGATTAGTTTGCGAAGTGACGTGTTTCGCCGTTTAAAAAAAAATGCAATTGGTTGGAATAGCCAACAGAAATAGTAAAGGTTGTTTTTTCAACTTTTTTATCTTAAATTCCCGAAATCAGCGATTTTCGACCTTATTCTGCTATCTTTAAGCGTTTATAGCTCAGGGTAACGTTAACCGATTTCTATGAAATTTTAGGCATGTATACAACTTACTTCATTCTACAAATGGGATTTTTAAATTTTCATTGCAGGCTCACAAAAAAGTTTAAAAAATGACATTTACTATTTTTGATTACTATTCCTACCAAGTGCAGTTTTTTCAAAACGACGAAACAAGTCACTTAGCAAACTAATCCTTGTAGCTTCATAACTCGATTGGATTAATTTTATAAAAGTTATGCGATTTTAAAAGTTGTAACCTTTCTTTCGTCCGCCACTGTACGTATTTCCAAGAAGCTACTCTATTTCTCCCAACAAGTATACTATGCTTTACCAAACTAGAGCTGTTCGAGTACTCGAATATTCGAGTAGCTCGAAATTCGAGTCGAGCCGGGACTCGGTTTCCGAGCCGAGTCGAGTGCTCGAATGAAGCGAGCAGCTCGAAACAATCGGGTGGCTCGAACGATCCACATGTTTCGTTCGTCAATCGCTACCTTCACTATGCAATCTACTCGCTTTTTAATCGAATCACTCGCTTTTTAATCGAGCCGCTCGCTTTAATCGAGCGCTCGGCTCGGATCGGTTATTCGAACCGAATATATCCCGGCTCGCTTGTTCCGAGTACTCAAACACTTAGCCACCCATATTTGCAAAAGAATTAACCCCAGCACAAGAGACTTTATCCCCCACCACTGCAAACTCCCTAAAACCCTTCCCAACCAGGCTGCCAACGCGAAAAGCGAACCACTCAGAAGCGACTCCACGAAAAACGTGAGCAGAAGGTAGTCCGGTTGTCCGTTACGGCCTCTCCTCTGACTTTTCCTCATTCCCCGGGATATCGGATTAGGTAATGCGCGGAGGCGCATAATACAGGTCGTTATCTGTCCTTACAATGTACCTGGGTATCTGGCTCTCCTTTCAGGCCGCTGTCGCGGCTTTCCCTTCGCCCCTCGCCGCGCTCGTATCTCGGGAAAAAAGGGGGTACGCGGACGTGGCTACCCAGCGTGACCGGCGATAGGATAAGCGTCACCCTGCACTTCCTACGCCGCTTGAAAATTAACCGAGCAGGATGAGAACAATTAGCTGCCGCGCGCGTAATCATCGCGCGACGTCCACGGAAGGGACGAGGAACGATAACGCGGCTCGCTCGAATAACGGAATCGACCAGGCCTGGAATTCTGGTTCAAGGAACGTCGCGGATTGCCAGCAGAAATGCCGCAGTTACATTTTGGGGTTGTAGCTCGTGGAAATTGTTAGTGGTGGATGAAGGGGTAGATTCGATTTGGGTGGAGGTAATTTCAAGCTGGAGTGGGAAAGGGGCGAAGTGGATTGTGTTAAGATTCAGGGATGGAAATGAATTTCTGGCAGTGAAGCTCTGAGGGCATGTGTTATCGTTAGGTGAGGATGATTCAGGTTGCGATAACCAGGATGAGATCAATTAGATCAGGTAGTATTCACAATATTCACATTCTAACCGTGTTACTTTCAATGTGAACTTGGAAGGTTGACTTTGAGACACTGATAGGGGAAGCGGACAAAAAAGTTCCCACTTTTTCGATTTGTTCTATTTTTGTTATTTTTTTAACATACATTTGGGACTGTGGTATGTTTAATATGCGTATTCTGAGGGAGAATTTAAAGCTGTATAAAATCCAGTTACAGTTGAATTTAATTCACTGACAAGCAAAAGTGTTATATGAAATTAAACAGGGTAACACATTTTTGGGGCCGACAAAGAAGTTATCACGTTTAGTAACTTTTTAGGTTGTCCTAAAAGCAAAAGGTGCCCCACAAAATATTAGATGTTTTTATGTTCAAAAGTGGTAACTTTTTGTTGGCTTTAAAAGTGTGTTGTCTTGTTTAACGTTATGTACGGGTTTTTGTTTGTTAGTTATAATAAATTCAACTGTAACTGGGTTTTATACAGTTTTCAATTCTCTTTCAGAATATGTATATTAGGCATATACTACACTTTTGAGTTTGATATTGAAAGATAATAGAATTAGGGAGGTTTCAAAAAGTGGCAACTGTATTTGTGCTGAAAATGAACGCTTCCTCGCGCGAGACCCATCGACGGAAAGTTAATCTAAGAGCGTGGAAGAAGAATCCTAAACAGGCTTGCCCAAGGGATCGCTGGGTCTCGCGATGATAGCGCCCGAAAAAGTACGTAATAATCGAGCAGCTTGTTAGCGACCGTCCCGATAGAGCTATCATTACCGGAACAAGAATCTGCACTTAACTCAATTCGCGTGGAATACGGACACTAGCGGTCTCACTATATTCAATTTCCGATTCAATTACACCGATATCTCTGCGGGGCTACGCCTAGGTAGGACGGAATAACCCTGGCGAGATCCAAGTTCGATCGTAAAGTTAATATTCCGCGGTCGGCGCTGATAAATGCTCGCGATTACCGCGGTCACGAGGAAGGAGAAACAAACATCGTCGCCCCCCCACCTCGCGTTAAAAATCCACTGTATCTCAGTACCGAGCAGAACGGGTTCCTTCCCCCCTCTGCCCCCTCGATGGCAAGAATGCCCGTAGTTATGCAAATCAGTCACGCGAAATTTTCATATCCACGCCGACGTGATGTTTTCATCGGTGGACAAGGTTCACCGCGTGGGCATTTGCGCCGCAGCTTCGTCACAGCGCTGAGGACACGTTGTTCCTGTGTTCCCTAATTGCTGGACAAGAGTTACAATGTTCCGGTGATATTTCCTAGCCTGAAGGAAGAGTTAAGTGTCTTCAGGGTGACCTCCCCAAGGAGTTTCCACGTTGTCCTAACCCCGGGCTTACACCAAGGCGAACACGAACAAAAACATTGTTCGCGAACGTTTTCGTCTGTTCTTATCGTGTCCACACCGCCGCAAACATGAACAAAACTCAGTGTACGAATCGTATGTGAACGTTTTGTTCTATTTTGTGTTCGCCTTGGTGTAAACCCGGGGTAAGAATTCACAATGTTCTTGCGACCATGCCTCATCCAAGAATCACTTCCAAAATGTCCCCAGGAAGCTCGAGCATCCTTCCCCCGCGACGGTCTGCCTCACTTCCGACTTCCTCCTCGCTGTCTACCGTGTCCGTTCTCCCCCGTTCGCTGAAAGGGAGAGAAACAAGAAGGCGGACGCGCGCGTACCTCGGTGACCCCTCTCTCGAGTTGACTTTTCGCGCGTGCACGGGAGCGTCTCGGCGTGAAGCGTCGAATAGTTGGCGAACGGGACGCCCCGTGGCGAAGGACGGATCAACGAAGCAACCGCTTGTGGTTGCTCTGTGAGAAGAGGCGCTGGACCAAACGGGGCGCTCTTGCGAGCAAAAAGGGTCCCTGGCAGGAGAAGCTTGGAGAGCGTGAAGCCTCGTAGAATAGAGACGGCGGCGAGAAGGTGCAAAAGAGGGCGGGGATTCAGCGATATGAAATATTCCCCGGGAGGTGAGAGTAACTCTATATTATTATCCTCTTTCACACCTCCCTGCACCTCTATGCGCGAGAAAAGACCCCGGCTACAATCAACGAGAGGCGCCCATTGTCTCTCATTGTTCCGCGCGCCTCGTGCGTGCACCTAGCGAGAACCCCTCCGTTCTGCCTCGACCCTGCAGCGTCGTTTCTCCACCGAGCACCGCGACCTGCTCCCCGGAATTAATTAGCCCCGACGCGGCCGCTAATTAGCAAATCGAGTCGTCGGGCGTGCCCGCTGTCGGACGATTGGAAAGCGGGCAGCGCTCGCGTCGTCGTCGCTTGACTTTCACGTTGCAACGTTTTTTTGCCGGTTGAAACGATCCTGGATCGTGGACTCCTCTGGATCGCGGGATTATTAAGCCTCTTTCTGTTTCCTTTCTTCCTCTTTTTCTGCTCCCCCTCTCTATCTCTCTCCGTTTCTGTTCGAAGTGATCGGTGGATGCGAGTCGCTTAGCACTGCGATCAGAGCGCGCTGGGAGTTATCTAGATGGACGGTCGTCCGCGACCGAGTTCCAGTGTTAATTCGTTCCGACTGCCAGATAGCGGCGGTCCCCCAGGATGCTTCGCTCGGAAAAATATTAATAAGCCGCGGCGGAGCAAACGCGAATCTAATTAAGAGTGCGGGGCCGAGGAATCGTGGAACTGGTTCCCCTGGGTCGATTAGGCTACCGCGATGATGCCCGATGGATTCCAGTCGGTGTTGCGCGCACCAATTCCAAACATGGAGTTGCGCTTGCATTCCGTGGCCGCGCGGCAAACGAACCGCGCAATTTAGAGCGAATCGAGGGAGATCCTTGGCAGTCGATTCTCAAATAAAACGTGCGAAAAGGAGTAAAAGGACATTTAGGAATGATCTTGATAATGATTTCAAGGTTAGATCGAGAGTTACCGATAGGGGGATGTTTATCTAATTAACTGAAAATTGAGGAAGATAATTGAAATTGGCTTTCCACCAGGGTACCGTAAAATGGGGGAACATTGGCAGCACAGGGTAACATTGGCATACGCCGAAATTACGTTGTTTTACGTCAGATTAGTAAAACTTAACCTGTTAATAATATTTATATGATATGGCAATGTTACGAGTTGATTTTAGTTAAGATGCAAAAAATAAAATAAAATAAAGAAATTTAAGTTTACTGACCTCAGATTAATAAAACTTATCCCGTTAATGCTATCTACATGATGTGCTAATGTTACCCCGGTACAGTAACGCTTTTAACATTTATTAAAGAAGGAAAGGACACAAATTTTATGCATTTTGACACTTGTAGTACAATCAAAAAAGATGCAATGTTATGATAAGATACTTAAATCAAATGTAAACATGTCAATTTTTACATTATATAACAAAATGTTTCAAAAACCTGCCAATGTTCCCCCATTTTACGGTAGTTGCTCACTTTCTTTCCCTCTGTTTTAAATAGATGATCCTACGCCAACAAATGAACGATCAGATAAACGACGAGAGTGCCGGTGATTCTGCGAGCAGACGGAGGAAAGGAAATTGCCCCGTGTAGCGATGCGGTATCATCGGACGTTGAATCGCGATTCGTTCGGCCGTCGACCGTTTCGCGACGGCGATCCATCAGCCCCGTGTCTCCCTCGTCCGTTCCTCGGTATTAAATAATTCAATGAGCCGGCTGGATCGAAGGCGGCCGCTCGAGCCGCGAAAGAGAGACAGAGCAGGAGCCAGCAGTCGCTGGTGAAACGGTAAAAAATGACGATAGTCAAGCACGGTTACGCACGGCACCAGGTGATTCGATGCGTGACATTGCTCGTTTAAGAGGCCGCGAACCGCGACGCGGCCTTTTTCCTCCCCGCGGAGTATTGTCGGCGCGCGGTTTATCGCGCGTTAATGCGACACCGCTAATAAGACCTGCCTCCCGTTTTGAGAATCGCCTGAACTTTTTGCCAGTGTCCCTCGCGGGAAGCCAGTGGAGTCGTCGACCCGGGCAATCAACGAACCACCCCGATAAAAGGGTGCCATGGGACTCGAGTCGAGATAAAAGCAACGAGCATCGAGTTTTAATTGTCTCCTACGCGCGTCTTCTCTCTTCTTTTGTAACTCGCTTCGTGTTCAGCGACAAGTTCTTTCTGGGGATCAATTACCGCGGATGATACGATGAAACGGTTGAAGGGTGAGGTGTTACGCTTGAAGAGGGGGTTGGATAGGCGCAGGTAAGACGCTAAGGTAATCTGTAAAAAGGATCTGTCGCTAATAAGAGATTCCAATTTTAGCTCGTGCTCTGACAAGAAGATAGGCGAGGATAAAACGAAAGAAGCGCGTTAACGGCTGAAGGACGATCGACGATGTAACTGGCGCATAAGGTGTCCCATGAGCTGGTGCACCGTAGTCAGGGGAGAAGGATCGAGCACGCGTTATAAATCGTCCCTGGCTACAAAGTAATCGGTTTCTTATTCGCCTTCAAAATACCAGTCACTCGGGGCGTTATCTTCGCATCGCCCCCTCGAGATGACATGTCCGCGCGAGCAGAAATATCGAATACGGGGATCTTTAAGGGATATCTATTTTTATGCGAAGATCGTTAGCCAAGATAGTCCGTCGACTCGGGTTCACGCGTAGGTACCTGTGCCCGTTCACGTCCTTTGATATTGCAGAACGTTCTGGGCTCGTTGACTGAGTGTCCGCGATAAAGCGAAACGAACGGGGGAAACCAGAACCGAGCAGCGAGATGGAGAAATGAATCATTTACTTTGTGGTCGTGGCTTGGAAGGGTGGTAATCCTTGGAGACTTTTTCTCCACAATTTCGAGTCTAAAGTGAGTATACTCTGTCCATGGGACATTGTCAAAGATCTTAATCCCTGCAGAGCCGTCTTAACAAATTTGAGCGCCCTGGGCTAAAAAATTTTAGCGCCCTAACCCCCAAGGGTGCAATTTCTTCGCAATCGATGCAAGGCAGTACATCACAACCCCCGGTCTTCGCCAAGGCAAACACGATCAAAATGTAAAATATATAAATTAGCTCCAGATAGAAATTTTTGTCTCCAAAGCTGAAGAGAAAAAAGCATTTCAACAAATTTGTGTGGGTTCAGGAACCCCCATACCATAAGAGAGGGCACGGAACACCGACATCGGGGGGAGTCGGCGGTAGCCGAGGTGGCTAAGGCGGCTGGCCAGCGCGCAAATCTAGAGATCGCGGGTTCGAGTCCCGGTGAGGCGATTTCCCTTTTTTCCGTGATCCCTACATTTGATTCTTAAGCGCCCTTGGATCACGGGCGCCCCTGGGCTATAGCCCATTTAGCCCATTGGTAAAGGTGGCCCTGAATCCCTGTAACACCCTTTCCACACTCTACAATTCATAAAAATCAAAAATTCCTATCAGCCCCCTGATTAAACCAGAGAATCTCACGATTCCCACTGAATCAGGATTCAAACTCCAAACCTCCCCTTCAACCCCACCCCATATAATCTCCCCATTTCTCTCCCTTCGACCCTCAGCTATCGAGACAGCTAGACACAATACAGCGTCAGAGCAGGAAGCGCCGCCAAAGTCCACGTTCTGTGATCCTCCTACCTCGAACCCCCAAAGGAACTGAACCCTTTTGAGAGAACACTTTCCGCGGAAGCTCCCCACACACGCGAGCTCCTCGTTTCCAGCTAACGGATGCAATCCTAGCGGCTCTAGACCAACGACCATCTGCATCCGGTGTAACCAGCGAGTCGAACGTTGTCCCGGAGTGCAGGAGGTCGAGATCTCGTGTACGGGGGGACTCTCTCCTCCTCTCTCTGTCTGCTTCCTGGCGCGGACGAAGCGAAGGAGAACGAGAAACGAGCGGCCCGAGGAGGATGGTAAATGGTAAATGGGAAATTGTAAATGGGTAGGCCACTAGTGCGCTCCGAACATGAATGAATGGAACCTGCTTCGCCACTTGCATACCCATTATAGGAACTCAACGCTGGCTGCTGTGTGTACGTGCGCGAGTATCGGCCGGCTCACGTACGCGGAACGACCAGGCACACGGATAGGGAGAGTATGTACGGACAGGGTGTAGACACGCGACCGTCTCGGTACACAATGCAGCGATCTGTTTATCCGTCTGTCGTGCGCTCGAGAGCTCGCCAGCCGCCTTCGGTTAATAGATCTTCTCAGGTGAGTCAGATACTCGTGGATGAGCCTGTGCATATCTGCACGTCGCGGCGCCATGCGCCGATGCACGGCTTCAGAGTCTTGGGACGCTGTGCCGGTGATCGCGCTTTTCATTTACTTATGCCCGGTTTTTCTCTTCTCTGCACTCTGTGTATGCACCTTCTCCTAGGCGTGGTAATGATCTGGCTGTGCCTGATCATCGTACGGTCAAATTTACGGCATCTTTCTCCTGTTTTTACTATAATTTTCTCCCTTTGGAAATTCGTTCTCTGTCCTCTATTCCTGATCTTAAATGTGCTGCCCGCTCCTTTATTCTCGATCATTATCCGTAATTACCCTGTTGTTTGGTTCTTTCTCTTGCTCTTCTGTTGTTTCGCTAACTTTATTTCTGATAGATTAACTTTGGGGTTAGGTTGCAAAACAGCAGGTATGCTGAACCTCGCCCATTTATCACATGATTTATGTAATTTGTGGTGAATAAAGTCGAATTATTATTATTATTATTATTTTTGCACGCCTGGAGAGTGGAAGCGAGGCGAAGAAAGTATGAATGGATGGTTGAGAAATATGATAGTGTTCACGCGAGTGCTTCTCATGTGACGCGTCAAGGGGTCGTCCTTAAATTACGTAAGGCTTTTTTGGGGGGAGGGGGTCGCGAATTTCTTACGTTTTCTTACAAGGAGGAGTCAGGTAGTGTCTTATGTAATATTTTTAACCTAATTTTCAATAAATACAAATTCTATGATTAATGTTCCAGAAAAGTTGTTTTAGTTTAAATTTCCCGAACAGGAGTTAAATGAATTATACCTATAAACCTTTAAAAGAATTTTAATAACTGAAAAAATTTAATGTAAAAAATATTACGTAAGAAGGGGGTGGAATATAAAATCTTAGGAATTGTTATACTGGGTGAGCGTATGGGTAAGAAATCGCCAAAATTAATCTTATGTAATTTAAGGACGGCCCCCAACGTGGTTGTGAATGGTTCTTAATATTATAATACTCAATTGTTTCACTGTGTTTCAATTGTAATCGGTAGTTTAGCGAAATTGTTTCTTACTCTTAACTCTCATCCATCCCTCGTGTCAATTTCACACAGATTTCCCGTAATAAGTTATACTGTTCTGTTATTCGTGATTCTTGTATCAAGCAGTATGCCCTGCACATCGTTTTAATTCATGCGAAAGTTCTAAAAAGTCTAAGATGTAAATGTTAGCTCTCAATTTGAAAAAAAAATGTCGTAAAAATAATTGTTTACCTTGTCATTTCACCGATCGTTTACTACTGTGTCAATTTGACACCGAGGGACAGATTCAGTTCGTGAAATCAGGAACGGATGAGGGTTAATCGTAGGTAACAACTACTCACGTGACACTATAGGTAATATTGCACCATCCAACTCTTTCTAATTCTCGTCACATCGAGTTTCGTCGACAAATTCCGCCCCACCGTATTCCACCAGAGAACAATATCCCGCCCCTCTCGCGAACGACTTTCCCATGCAGAGCTGAAAACCCGTTCAAACGAAGATTCGAGCGCAAGGCGCGCGGATTCAATTACGCCACTTATCGCGTTTTGTAATCCTTCCGCGGTGTTCCGCGCGCTGCGCATACTTTATGAAGCCAGTTTCGCTAATTGGTAAGCGCTTGTGGCTTAACAAGGCGGTCGAAGCCAGCGGAATGATCGAATTTTCATCCTCACCCCCTCCACCCCAGACGATCGCCGTTGCCCATCGTCGATCGATGTCAGAAAAGTGGCTCGTTACTTACGTGCCCAGCCGATAATTACTATCCCGCTTAACACACCGATGAAATTTACTGGCCAATATATTATCCCCTGCACGGCCGAGAACGTATCGATTTAATGGTTTCATTCGCGCCGCGACGGATAGCGTCCCTTCGCATCGCCTCGAAAGCGAATTGCGCAACTTCGTGCCCGATCCATCTGGGATCGTTTAAATCAAAGCGCGAGTAACGTTAAGTCCCCGGTGCTTTTCTCGCAATGTTGCAACTCTTCGTTCGTACCAGCAGCATTTCGCGAGGGAATCCAGCCGAGAGGCACTTTTAATTTCTCTTTTTACGGCGATATAGAGAATCAGCGTCCTATTTCTCTTTCTGCCACGTGGCGAAGGCAAAGTTGTCGAAAGAAATTCTTTTTAATAAGCGATTCTATTCGACGCTGCAACGTTTATCGTTTGATATCACTTGTCGATGCGAATTGCCCTTGGACGAAGCCACGAAAACGTTACTCAGATCCCCGTTAACTGCACCCAAGCGATGCTTTCGCCGCGACGTCGATCTCGAGCGAAGGGTTAAGGGTTAAACACGTCCGCGCGAGTGGCTCACGATAAAATGACAACCGTGCGCGTTCTCCGGCCCGCGATGAATCGTGATATTCCGAGGCGCGAGATGGTTACGGCGATTCGCGATTATCGGGCCATTGGCTCGGGACAGGAATGAAAAATGGCAAGGCGGCCGGTGCAGCGTCGGGGTGGCAAAAGTCAGCAACACGTCTCGCGTTTGTTACCTAACGCGTCGGCTACGAAGGGGGAAGAAAGTTCAGCCGCGATCGCAATTACCTGAAACGCGCGATCATCGCGGTCTTCCTGGACAGCCGGACGCGCATCTGTGCTTCGATAATATCGATTCGACGGCTGGCTTCTGGACCAGACCCGCGAGGAGCTGACCATTTCGCCAGATTGCGCAATAGGTCACCGATTCGCACCTGCCTCTCTCCAGCCGAATTATCGAAACGCGCTGGATTTATGGAGACGTTCGGGAAGATCGACGAATCGTTACGTGATCGTCGCAGGTTAAATGGCAGCTTTGCGTCCCCCGATAAGATCGATTTTAGCGAGCGGGGCTGGAGAAGCTGCGATCTCTCGTGGATAATGTCGCCTGTTAATCGATGATTACGGGGAGGGAGATCGGGGCGCAAGGGAATTTCGAAATTCATTGTCCGCTTGGGCCTCGTCCCTGACTGACCCGAATCGATTAATCCGCGCGCCGTTTGTAACGGTGTTACACGCTGCCAGGGGCTTGTCATTTTTCATGCCACGCGTTAATCTGCACTTTCAATCGGGACTTTCGAGGCGGCGTCAATTAATTCGGGCGTCCGCGGATCGTCTAAATATGGGCCGCGGGGACCTTGATTTATCGCGACGGAAATGAAACGTGAAGGAACGAGGCTGTAACCATTCACTCAGCTCGATTTAAGTTTCGTCGACGAGGTACAGTGTGTCCGTGTTATTCCACTTTCGTGGACTAGAATCTCCTGGATATTTTTATATATGCTTCTCGAGGAAAAAGTGTCCATTAAGAATCCTAAGACGAGAGTGTATTGATAAGGTGGATGGATATCATCCTACACGAAACAGACGATGAATAGCGAGGATCCTCGGATCCTTCGTCGTTCAAGTACGTATGGTAATCAGCCGAACGCTGGTGCGTTACCGATTTAAACAAAAGTTAACGAGCTTAACGACCTTCGCTCGCAGCGATCAATTTATTCGCCGATATTCCCGATAGCTTCCTTTTTCCTCCACCGTTCTGCATACGCGAATCACCTCCTAGTCGCGATTAATCACCATTCGGCGACGGTCGTTTCCTCGGATTGTGAAAAAATTTATGACGTTTTTATTGCCCCACCCTGCGCGGCGACCGTTTCACGGCTGAATTTATCATCGCGTCTGTGATAAATAGTCAACTTGACAATGGGTCTGCTTCCATTAAGCTCGATCGAGAACGCACCTTTAATATCAATCTTTCGTTCGGAATTTTTGCAGGACACGAAACACGTTTTGTTTCCTTCGTAGAATTCTACCGAGGTAAAAGGTGTAGATAACTATTTACAGAGATCTGTGCTTTGATTTTCGAGCGTATTTAGAAGCTGCAGATGTGGGAACGTCGGTTCTTAAAATAATTATTCAGCATTGGCCGCGAGATTAATGCACGATCACGTGAAACCACTTTAATAGGCCGCTATTAAAAGTCCCACTGCGCGTTTGAATTTGCATTTTGAGTACTAAGGTATGAATGTTTAAAGCTCCTGATAGAAGAGGCTCGGTTATGCTGCGAAATCAGGCATCATTCCGTGGAATCCAGCCCCAATTAATCGATACGATTACTTTGATAAAATGTTTAGAACGGCTGGGACTCGTTAACAGGCTCCCCCTGCGATCGCGCCGCGATCGTGAGGCATTATTGCGGAAATTACTGCGCGCACTTTTCTCGATATTAATCGGCCGGGCCCTCCGATCCAGAATGGATTTCGAGCTTAACCATCGGGATTCGCCGTGACGTTATTGATTTACGTCGCGCACGGCTCGCCCATCAAAATAATATATCCGCGTATACTTAGTCGCGCGTATCTGATTATATTATGGTGATTAATAGCGTCGGCCGTCGAAACGATAACGTTTCAATTCAATTTATGATCGACCATACATTAGCCTCGCCGGTTAATACCTTGCGATATATCATAGCCGGTGGACGTGGCGCAGGTACTCGTCGAGTTTCGCCCTAAAACCCTACTGAGTTTTCCTCAAGTGCTCGTAGCAGCATCTTAAAACATCTACGTACATTCACCGTGCTTGTGTGAAGTTTCTCGCGAAAGGAGCAGCAAGGGGTTTGAAGAGATGCTAAAATAGTAGGGTAGACCGGGGTGAATCGGATCACTTTGTGTTTTATGGTAGAAAAATAATAGTCGAACATTAAAAAAATAATTTTTCTATTTTTTTTACTCTTGTAATTGACATCGAAAGGTTTTCTAAACACTACCTACATGTGTCTTTTTTATTGTAAACCCATACTTAGATTCAGGGTTCGAAAATTCCATTCTACAAGATAGTGATATGTCGTTAAAAGAGTGGGTCGAAAATGAATGCGTGGGATGCGGAGAAAACTATTTCGAAATCTCAAAAAGTGACGATTGGATTAAATGTGTGCGTTGAAGTCGTTGGTTTCATGATAGATACTCCAAATACGAGACTTTTTGTGATTTATGTGGAGAAATAAAGAAGATATAGAATATCAATTAATTTCCTCGAGTATTATTCTTTTTATAAGCTACACTTTGTTATTTTTCAAGGTCGGTGTCACCCGTAGTGGGTGGACCAGTTGCAGTGCCAACGTTTTTGGTTGAAAATGAAAATAAATATTTGAAATTATCGCACACTATAATTTATATTTACCCTAAATTCCTCGAGCTTTGCTTTAATTTCCACAAAACGACAAAAATGTGAAAAACAACGATGCTACAATTTCTCTTCTAAAAAGTGATCGAACTCTCCCTGACTTACAATATACATTCATGACCAGTACACCTTTGATTTAACCATTAATACCTATATAAAAATTGAAATTGAAGTTTCGTCAAACACCGAAGATACAGATATCCTTCGAGAGGAGTTCTCGAAGCGAAGATTGAACGCGCAGTTCCAAGAGCGACTTCATAACCAGAGGGAGCGCGTCGACATCGAACTTGCTCGCTATGCGGGCATTGGAATCACCAGCGTCGTGGCTGAGATACCTACGTCGCCGCGGCTAATCAAATATTTCAATTTCTATGTAACCCGTCGCGCTGGCGTAATTCAATTCAAGCCGGTCGCAATAAACAGCGCGGTTTGAATTATCCGCTTAGCAGTATGAATATTCTCTCTCCTAGGAGCGCGAGTGCTCTGGTTTCTGACCGTCGCGGTCCCCGGGGCCTGCTCTCCGTGTGCATCAGAAACCAGTTCGTAGCCAGCGAAGCATTATGATCCCGAATACACATCCGTGGCCCGTTAACTAATCTCCCTATGGCGACCTTCCATTAGCTCGATTCCACGGCCGATACATCATCGCGCGAGGCCGCCGTTTCTCTCCTCTTTCACGGGTTCGTTCCACCCGGCAGGATCGAAACCAGGGTGTCCAAGGGCGGGGCGTTACTTTTCTGGCATAGCGAGTGCGGTGTGTTCTTTGCGACGTAAAAGAAACGCGCGAGGAAACGGGGTTTGGTACAACGATCGTTGGAGGAATTGCTAATCATTAACTGCCACTGAGGGTGGAATATTTAATATGTTGCATTTGAATGTAGGTAATACTGTGATTGTCTCTGATAAATGGAATGTAATTTGAAGACATCTCCCCCGGTTCGATTCTATTCAGTTGTGGGTTTGGAAAATCGTGCTCATCTGAATTATCGGGGTAGTGGATTATTTCAGATTCAGAAAATCGATTACTTCTTTTTTAATGATTTCGAAAGTCTTATGAAAATTTTAAAGAAAATTTCATGAAGAAATTGAAATAATTATCGAGGTTATAGCAGCGAACGTAATTGAGTGCACTGTGCAGTAACGGCCTCGCAGAGCGGTATTGGCATAGGACACTTAATTTTGAAGCCGGTTTTCTCGAAACACAATTTTCAGGAACGGTGTACATCATAACTCTTGAACCAATAAATATTTTCACTTACAATTTTAACTGGAGCTGTAGAATTCCATTCTCTACAATGTAGAAATTCCGCATCAACATTGGATGTTTGTAAAACATTTTATAATTGATTAAAGACGATTTTTCCCGTAAAAATGTGGAAAAAATTGATTTGTGTGTAACTTCCACACTTTTTGTTCAAATTCATCGGCAAATTTCTACACTGTAGATATTTGTGTATAGAATAATCACCTCAAAGTATTTAGCTTTCAGATGATTGGTTCACCTGAATCGATGTAGGTACACCACCTGCAGCGGCGCACCGTACAGAACTATCTTCAACGATTAATAACTTCCACAATTTTATACGTTCCGACGATTTTTTTTTGTAAATACTCGCAAACGTGTCCATAATAGATTGTCAAAAGCACGACTATAACGATTGTTTGGTATCAAAATAAGTTAGCGTCAAAGAAACTAACGATTTTACGTATCCAATAGTCCATTACTCTCTTAAGGGGTAACACCACTCTAGAGGCAGAAAAAAATACCTAAATTTGACAATTTATTTTGTGAGTGTGACAAACGGAATAGAATTTCTTTTCAGAGGGTTTATTTAACACATATTGAAGTATGAAAAATAATTTTTTTAGTGTCATTTTCATACAAAATGGCGACGACACAGCCCGTCGTCGGAAACAGCTTTTGTGAAAACACCGCCACGGGAGGACGGATTTCTCGGCATGTATGAGTCGTGGAACAAAAAATAAAAAAAATTTATAATCTATATACAATTGGCTTTGGAAGTACGTAGGGTTTTTTTTTAAAACAATTTTTGTAGAAGTGGTGCAGTTGTTAAGAAATAAATCGATTTTTTGCCCTAAAAATGAGCATTAAATTGGTTATAAAAAAGAAAGTTTACATTCAATCAAAAAAACGGCTACGTACTTCCAAAGAGAATATTGTTGTAAAGCTACTGTAAAAATTTCAAATCGATTCATGCGATAGTTTCCGAGAAATTCGTCCTTCCAGTTTGAAAAAAGTGGTTTCCAGAAAAACGCGTTTAAAGTTTTCTGAACATTTTAATCCTTTAAATTTTTGTTTTTCTTTAATCTGCGATGCCTGCACCATACATTTGGCCATCTAGGTCGATGTTCGTCTCCTCCTTCCTTTCTAAAGTATGGTTTAAGCAAAAAAAAAAAACATGGATCCTAGAGTGGTGTTACCCCTTAAAGAGAACCACGCAAGTCTCAAAGAACCGAGGACACTAGAACCCCCCAAAAGAAGAGTTCTCTCCTGGAAACTCCTTTAAATGCTACACCGCGAGGCCCAGTTCGCTGTTCATTGCCCCCTATTGCCCACAGCCGCCCACGCCCCCGCGATTCCATTCTATTTACGAGTGATGTTATTATTTATCGAGCGGCTCTTAAAGACCCGGAGCACATCCTGCGCGGTTCAGATACGATCCTCGATGCTCCCCGATGCCGATCTGGAAGAAATCAGCCGCCTGGGAGTTGGAGGCGGAAAAGGGGTGCGCTCTCGCGGTGATCTCGATCGTCCCTTAGCCCCGGGCCAGCTTCCGCCGCTCGACAAATCATTCCTCGTTAACGCTGCCCTCTTCTTTCGGTCGGCGCGCAACAGAAAAAGTATCAATTTGCAGTATATCTGGCGGTGCGTGCCCTGGCACCGGTTAACGGTTCATCTCACCCGCGTGCTCCACTCCGTTCTTGCTCCGAGAAGAGGGTCGATTATAATTATCGAGCGTTCCTCATCTTCGATCGCGCCGCGTCTTCCGCTTCCCGCCACGGGACCATCTGATACGCCTTATCGGTGGTCGAGAGCCTTCGTCCACCGATGAAACCGTGGCTCCTCTCTGCTCGTTAACTTTCGGCTCCACTTATCGCTCCACGTAATAATTTATTGTCGGGATCGACACGCGATTCCCCTACCCCTGTCCCTCGCCAGTTCAAACATTATCCTCGATTAATCCCTGGATTGAGTCGAGTTGGACTTTCACATACCTATATCTCCGTATTTCTAGGGAACTTTTCCTTAGGAATCTTGCTGGAACCACGATAGTATTAATGTCTACCTAGACACAAGTAGATACAGGTTCTTTGATTCGAGATTAACGTCACTTCCTTTTTAGATTCCCCTTTGGTACCTGCGCTCCATTTTTCCGCTGAATAGGCATCTACTATCTAGATCAATGGTTTCAATTATTCCCTATAATTGCGATTACCCTCTATCCCATTCACGGCGTAATAAAACCGATACAATCTCACCCAAGACACCCACAACGAACACGCGGACGGGGCCCATTCGCGTATCTCTCCACGGACGTGCTTCATCAATATCCACGGGCTCGAACAAGCCGCGGGACAGAGTATGCCATTTCGCAGCGTCGATGAAGAAGATTTTCCCGCGAGAATGCGCGCACCCCGCCTCCTCCTCGCGAGAAATCTTCCCCGAGACAAATTGTTCGTCGTTAAGGAGATTTTTACACTTCCCCCTCGGGCCAGGGGAGAGGGTACAGAAAGGAAGACACAAATTTCTGCAGTTTCTCTGCACCGCGCGCGTGTTCTTCGACCGCCTAACGGTCCCATCTTCTCGCGCGGATTTATCCTCCAGCAGGTCCCTTCCACCGCTTCGTGTGTCTTTTCTCTGTCGAGGTGATAACCACCGTCACTCTAGGGGCAGGGGGACTTCTTCGCGGCAGGTAAGCGGAGACGCGGCAAAAGGTACCACGATTATTCTCATCTGCTCGCGTGAAAGGCCCGTTGAGGACGAAGGGGAGGCGACGCGGCAAATGGCGTCCCGCGGACGCGACAGAGGACCGAACGACGACATTAACGCAACTCCTGGGACCGATGCGAGAAGGCAGACGAGGTAATTAGCGTGACAGTATCGCGAACGGATGTCCGCGAGCACGGGGAGCGTTTTCCTCAGCGTCCTTCTGGCGCCCCGCAACCCCTCTCTCGCTGCGGGGCAATCTCGCGGCAGTCGCGATGTCGCGGATGATATGGTAATTCGTTGGACGATTCGCCTGCGATAACGTAATGAATGGATGGGAGGTGTATCGCGCGTTCAGGGATTACCTGGGACATTGGGATTCTCTGTGGCTGATTATGCTGGCTGGTTCAGACTTATTTGCGCGAACTCGGATGATGAATGGAGCTGTAAGATGTACTGTAAAATGGGGAACATTGGCATGTTCTTGGAACATTTTGCTGTGTAATATAAAAATTTACTGTTTTATATTTGCTTTAAGTATCCTATCATAATATTGCATCTTTTGTGAATGCACTATAAATGTCAAAATGCATCAAATTTTTGTCCTTATCCTTCTTTAATACATGTTAACACTATTCCTACCACGAACCGGTCAAAAGACCATTTTTAAAATATCGATTAGAATTTTCTATATACAACGTAATTGAATCGCCTTTAAACTTCACGATTTTGCCTCAAATATACGTATAATACATTTTTGAATATTCACTTCTTGTTTTATTGTTTATTTTCTGAGAAACATTTGTAGTCTGTCTTACCTAACGCGACCGGTCAAATGACGTGAAATGTGTCGGTAGGAATAGTGTTAAATAGCACTAAAAAGTTACAAATTTACCACATCTAACTTACATTACCACTTAAATTTGTTTCATTTTAGGTTCAATGCACTCTATTTTATATTTTTTCTTATTTTTTTTTTAACTAACATTTTTAAATTTGGTTTAGGTATCCTATTATAACATTGCATCGTTTGTGATTGTATCACAAGCGTGAAAATTCCACAAATTTTTTTTCCTTTTCCATTTTAATAGATGTTAAGTACATGCCAATGTTACCCTGTGCTGTCAATGTTCCCCCAGTTTACGGTAATATAACGTACCTACATACGAATGCAGATTTTAGACTGTATGGTAATACCTAATTATTAAAATTCGCCGTTGCGCAATTGTCCGCTATTTCAGGTCAAATTTTACGGAACTAATCTTCATCTGAGGGACCCTGTGTCTAGTGTATGTTTGCGCGGGAATGATGTAGCTGAGAGTATTAGCTTATTTGACACCTCTATCGAGGCTGTCAAGCGTTTAGTGGTCTCCACTTATTAATACGCCGTTATGAAATGTTTGGGGGTTATCCCCTTCATGTACTCCTGTTTTTGTTTTTGTTTCTTATATTGTTTCTCTCGTCTGTACACTATGGCATTATATTTCCTGTTGTATATACTAGATTTAGCCCCGTTAAATTAATTAAATAAATAAATAAATAAAATGACTCGTACGCACGAAACACTCAGCACGATTTTCGTCCTGCCCGCCAGGTTCGATCGCTCCTGCCACTTTCCTCTCGCCGTTTCTTTCTGCCTGCTCTTTTTTCGTTGCATTCCGTTTTTTCGCCAGCTTGGTATAATTTGGACATTCGGACGATCGGAACGACGCGATACGGGATTCCTGCAGCGAGAATTTTTAGACGCCGCGTCATTTATCTCCTGGATTCACACTTTTTGCTCATTCTAAGTAACAGACTCTAATATATTTTCCCGGGGACGCCACGATGTTCAATCGACTGGACGTTGTATTCGCTTCTGATATTCAAATTGTCAGAAATTTTATCTTCCACGTTCGAAAATATCGCTCGGCTTCCGAGGACGTTATCGCGAGGGACGAGTGCCAATTAAGGAGTTTAAAGAAACATTCAACCCCAGTAGGCTGACCATTGTTTCGTCTCGCGAGAGTTCGCCAGTCGAAGTATTCGTGTGACTCCGTAGTCGAATAATAGAGATGCCACCGTAGTTTCCTCGGCTGTGTCCTAGTCCCCGAAAGAATAGCAACAAAATATCCACACGGAGGCGTGGGGTAAGAAGAAAGAGAAGAACGGTCCCAGTGAGCAGCGAGTGCTTCGACAATACGCGACGGGTGTGCTTTTACCTCGCGGCTCTTTTTACCCCCTTCGCGGCCATTCAGCGAGAATGCCGCGCCATTATTGGCATTGTGGCAGAGGAGAACTCGGCGCAACCCCGCGGCTCGGGCCTCTCAGTGGGCTAACGATCGTGTTATTAGCGCAAATCAAATTGGCGACTGTCTCACGGGCGAACGGATAAAGAGAAAAAGGGGGCAAGCCCCGTCCAATTTACTGCTGGCACGCAAAAGGACACGTTAATTTGCATATCGGAATCGAACGCACGTACCAGTAAAAATTACACTAATTTCTATCCATGTCAGAGGCTATGCACCTAATAATATCCTCTGTTGAAACAGCGTGGATTGGCTTTCATTATAGGTACAGTGTCTTTATTATACTTTACTATCGAGGAACAGAATACTTTTCCACCCTTTGCGATTGAAGTTACACGTGCAATTTATTATATTCTAGAGAATCATCTACAGACGTCGCTACTTAACCCTTAACTGATATCCTGGGGTCGCTTATGACCCCAGGCACGCAAAGTTCGCTGTAAAATTTTTGCTTGTCTAAGTTTGTAAACTGAATTACTAATTAATTTTATAATAATAGTTTAACTTTTTACGTTTCTATTATTTTATACATTACCTAAGAACAAAATATTCATAGAAATTGATCTAGTAGGGTAAACCAACCTGTGAATGACCGAATTGACGAATGAGAAGCCCAGTAAATGACCGCATACTTTTATTAAGAATTGTACTTATTAATGTTTGTTTAATACGCATAACTAAAAATATGGGATATTAAAAGCGCAACTACACTCCATTTATAAACATATAGTAATTTTTAAATTTATAATTTACATTTCTTTGCCTAATGGTCATTCACTGGTATGCGGTCAATTACTGGTTGGTTTACCCTATCGATTTTATAAATTTCTGTGTCGTTTTTATTTGGGGTTTGCCACGACTCCAGTATACCAGTCACGTTTGCCAAAAACAGTATACCAGTTAAGGGTTAAATAAGAAGAATCGGTATCTAAGAATTTACCTATGTAAAGTACCCATTGCGATTATGGACAATTGGTGGTTAATTTGCACTACAGTCGCCACTCCTCCAAATTATCTGAACGTTTTCATTCCCCTCGATCACCCAGAGATTCGACTTAATTATCTCGTCCAATATACCGAGCGACGAAACAAGTTCCAGCGAGACAAGGGTGGTCTCGGAATATTACGTTTCCCACCATTATTTCCAAGCGGTTTCGACATCCACGAACGGCGTGCTGCGCCAAGGCAAATCAGGCCCAGCCGCCGCCGGTGGGTCCATCGCGTGACCCAGACGGATCCCGAAGGGGTTGAAGAAACCGATCCTTTGTCATTACGACATGTTCCTGTCGTGTCACTCGCCGGAACGAGTGTCCTGACAACTTAAACACGGATATCCGTTAATCCCTCGGTTATTACGCGGTTTCGCGTGATTCCCTCGGCGAGTCAGCCCGTTCGACTTCGATTCTCCGTCCCCCAGCACGATGCGCGTAAATATCGTCTCTCTTTTTTTCACCGGGAATATCGTTTCCTCGCGTTACCACGCGGGGAGACTACGATATACGCGCACACATCGGACTCGTCACGCGATTCCGCGGGAAAACGCGAACCTTTCGCCCTATCACCGAATCAACGTAACGGCGATTATCCTTCTGGATTTTTCTCTTCATCCGTCTAGCTCCTCGCAGAAGCCCAGACTAGGCGGTGGCTCCTTGCTAGCTAGCTCTAGCGTAACCGCGGGCTGTAGCTCTCATTGTAATAATTCAACGGTTTTATCCGAGACGGTGAACGCGGTTAATTAGCACGCCGTAAAACCCGCGGCGGCTCAATTTATACGTCTGACTGTTTATTATTGTTATTATCATTGGGCCTGATAAAGAAGTGGATGCTCGCACCGCGGCAGCCCCGCTCTGACTATCCGCCCGCCGCGTTAATTACTGTATCTTCCCTTTACCGCGTGCTGCTTTCGCGGCACGACGGTTTTAAACCCCGCGATAACCGCCGACTGCCCAACTGATTACGAACGTCTGACTACAGTCTGCGGCCGATTGCCGGTAGCTGGCCCGTTCTTTTGCTCACGATGTCGCGGATTATTTGCGGCGTTGCTACTTTCGCGGGCAACCCTCCTATGCAGCCGATTAAATATATGAAGATATGACTGTAAAGTGCGAAAAGAATTTGTAGTAGCATCGCGCTTAGCTGCAATTTGGTCTACTTGTGCAGAAAGTAAGTAAATTTTACTTGTATATTGAAACTGAGAAAATGGAAACTGAGTAAATTTAGTTTGGAGATTTTAATTTGTAAGGAAAAGTAGATTTATTTCTATTGGATGTATTTTATTTCTTGTTATTGTTTGTATAGTGTTTTTAATGGGTTATTTAATAGCGAGCAGTGTGATTAACATTATTTTCAATTTTCTGTAGCTTTTGTTTTTAAATCTAAAATGAAATTATTGCTTGGGTAATTTTAATAATTTTATTGGTTAGTAATTTTTGCTAAATAAAGATCAAACAATTTTGGAATCCTTACTGCGTTTAACTATTTCTTTTTTTATTTTGAGGGTTGGTAGCTTTCTGCGTTATTAGGTTTAAGTAGAAAGGACTGCCAGAGGAAAATTTGTTCAAATTGCTTCGAATTGATAAGTAGACATCTCTTCGAAATTGCTATCCGTTCATTCTCACAGAACCACTCGCTCCCCTATTCAGCAAGCCTCACCACTACCCTCCCCTATGCAAGCAGGTACTGAAAGCCTGAACCCCTACGACTAGAAGCGGAATTTCCACGCCGAGCGCCTCCCAACTCGATTATCGCGATGCACGCGGTTCCAAGAATGGAACGGCCGGCGATCTCGTTGTAACAAGGCCGATCTTTTTCACCGCGTTATCGCGCCAACCCACCTAATTCCATCGCACACGTGTCGCTTCGACTGTCGCTAATAACAGTCCACCAGCGGCTTCGATTCTGCTCTATTTCCTTGCGCAATTCGAACAGCCGACCAGCAACGAGTAGCCTCGATCTTAATACGGTTTTATAGCTCCATTAAGTGTCCACGAGGATCACGAGGACGCGCGGGGGCAAACGATTATCCCAAGGGTTTCGCGATGCCGTCGATCGACCCTTTCCAAGCTAATTGTCGATTAAACGGTGGCAGTCTGCGATCGTCCTGGTCGAACGGCGGGGCCCTTTGCAGGATTCGATCCAAGTACGTGTCCCCGCAGCGGAATCACGAATTATTGTTTTTTTTCCCCTCCTTGGCTGCAACGATGGAGCTTCAACGGACGTTTGCGGACTTGTGGGACCTCGCGCGTTTCCCTGCATACAGGGTGGCCCATTAACGCTCGTCGCAGTCTCAGGCTTACACGATCCATTGAACTTGTTTTCCACTCGATCGCGAATTATTCCGAGCCTCTTGCAACTGTGGGATTTAATTGCAGCGGGGACAGTTTAATCTTCCCCTGGCTTGTAACACGGTTTAATTACCGGGGCGATGAGTGTTGGAATTAAAACTAATTATAGAATTATAGAATGTCGAATATATGTTGTAGAATCTTTCCCATTCCAGTAATTGTGAAAGTGAAGACAATTAAAAAAAACGCCGTGGTGAACGATTCCTATTTGAATAATAATATTTAAGCGACTCAGACTTGAAGATTTAGTATAAAATCGAGCTTCACAAAAAAAAATTAATTTTTAGAAGATAGTATATATTTATTTATTTCCCTTTGCTCCGCATACCTATTACTCAACACTTGCAAAAACTTTTCAACGACAAACTCTTTACGATAGTGCATTGCGCTCGACCAGGTGCGACGACGTGTTAGGTATATTTAGAAGACACCCTATAGGGGGAGAGAGAGAGGAACCTGTGGGTCTTCGTGGGTACAGGGATGGTCAGGAAAGTGTCCGGCAGGCCAGACCGTCCAGGAGCGGTCACCCATTCCGAAGGGTCATCCACTGGCTCTCCTCTCACTTAGCATAAAAGGGGTAACTAGCAAATGCTCAATGCGTGTACCATAATGGAACGAGTGTCCCATGGACATAATTAGGCGCAACCCATGGGAAATTCAGACCCCATTTCGGCTTTCTGTTTTGTGTGGGACTCTGCATAAGCCGGGCAACAACCAGCGAAGGGTCATCGCGAGGAGCGACGAAGGTACATATTTCGTGAACGTCTCGACGACCTTTGGCCAAGTACAAAACATGTGCTGTGCCGAGCTGAATAAAATACAGGGTGTCTCGGCATCGTGGCCGCGAGCGTAACTGGGATAATACAACTGGTAAGAAGAAAACAAGCGGGCCCTAGCGAAAGCAAGTCTGAGAATTCGTCATTCTTCTGTCGTTTCGTCATGGAAGCTCTTTTCCCGACGTTTTAAACTCAAATAATATCTAACGAAACGAATATCTTGTCCTATAAAACGCACCTCCGATATGAAAGCTGGTAATAAATAGATACTCCCTAAGCGGAAGTAGAAGACAGACGACGCAAGTCGCCGATAATTTCGGTTTTTCATTGCGCTAGGCGTTTCGCGTGGTCGTCGTGGGAACGCATGCAACCGCGACTCCCGAATACCGCAAAAATCCTCGGGAGTTCAAGGGACGGTTAGCGCGGGTACCGTTCACCATCGCGAATCAATCAATAATACATGAACGTCGACGAGGCATCCCATTGGAAGAAACGAGCGGGAATCGCTAGATTCCACGAACGAACGTACGCCGAGAACGGCGATGCTCCATCGGCGTGTAAATTTCGACGCGCCTCGGCGATAATTTACGATACTGTCCCTCGGATGGCCTAATCGACTAAAAATAAAGAAAAAAAAAACGATCGCGTCATCGCGTCCTCCGCGCTCTATGTCATTCGCATAAATCGCGGGTTTTATCATCTCGCGAAAGCGCGACGGTATTTTTGCTCGCGATGTACGAGACGTTCCTTTAAAACTGTCACGTAAAAACTGCCCTCGGTCCGGCGAAGACTTTCCTCCATTCGCGCGAGATTGGTTAGACACGAAGAAGGAAGTCTGCACGGAAACTCGTCTCGAAAACAGAACAGTAGCGACCGTGGTCCTTTTTGGTATCTAACCCGCTCGGCATAACGAAAAAAAGAAAAACAACAATGTCCGTAAGCGTCTCGATGAAAACTTCGTCGCGAACCACTTTACGACCCTGACACACGGGCTCACGCTCGAAAACACCGTGCCGCGGAGATATAATGAAAAAAAAAGAAGCCTCTGTCGCCGCAGAGGCACACACGAAATCGCGACGCCGTGCTTCAAGGGCAATGTGGAAACATGATAGCAGGAATTACCGTTCGCGCCAAAATCATTAGTGCGTAAACAGACAACAACGGAAGTCAATATAGCGAAATCCGTGTGTGGTGTCGGATGATAAATATCGGCCAATTGGCTTCGACTCGTGTCTCACTCGTATTCGCGAGGCTGTAATCGGATTTAAGTTCGAGGAATAATAAAACTCACGGTTGTATTCTTTTTCTGTGCGATGTCAGCGACCGGGGCTAGTCATTGGACGAGAGCAGATGGAGATCTAGATGGTTTATCCTGGCGGAACATACTCCACGGGCTAATGGAACGTTCGGTTACTCGCGGTTTCCAATCGTCGAACGAAGAATGTATTATACACGCGCGCACACACACACGGCCCGTGCTGTCTGGCTTGATATCGTAAATACACCGATGTTATTTTTCCGTCACTGTTCCCTTTCGAACGACACTCTCGCGACACCGAAATACTGTCCTCTCCGTTCCTACTCGATCACTGGCTGTCAATCGGCACTCGGTAATCGATCGGCGACGAATTGTCGAAAGCTCCCGCCCGAGCGAGCTTCACCTTGTCGACTGTCGTGTGAAACGGCTGGCCGAGTAGTCACCGCGGCATGGGTCCCATTAATATGATAATCATCCGACACGTATGCGATGCCTCTGGACGATCCTCGTTGTCTTCGTCGTCGCCCTCGTCGCAGACAGCGCGGATGAAAAACCGAACACCATCGTGAAACGTAATTGTAGCGAGCGGAAAAGCTCGAGTGCCCGAGTGACGTTTGCGATCAACGCGCGACAAGTATCGGACTGAACGTGGCCCGCGACGGGAGCGCGGTGTATCGGTTCGATTATCGGCGGAGAAGTATCGAAACAGATGTGCGCGCCACTCGCGTATCGTAACCGTAGCAATGTACGCTACCGCGTCGCGTGTTCGCGCCGTTGGAAATCGGGAAAAATAGAACGCGCGAGTTTTTGGCGTGGCCAGCGACGACGGTGTACAGGTATGCCTCGTTTTTACTTCGCCCGCCGGGTGTTTGGAGATGGATCGTGCACGCCGCGTAGCCGCGTACGACGTTTTCTTCCTCCACGCCGTCGCTCTCCCGTGTCCCGATACGTTTTCACGTATCTCTGCTTATTTCGTTATCGTGCCTCCGCCTCCTGCCTCATTCTCATCCTCCACCTTTCCTCTCCTTCCTCCTCCTCCTCGTTCGTCGCTCGCGCGATACCTCCACCTCCACCTCCACCTCCTCCTCCTCTGTCTCGTCCTCTTCCACCTCCAGCTTCTCTACCCTTCCTCCGTCTTAACCTCGGCGCACTCGCTCGGCGCTCTGCCGGTCCAAGCGTCCTTGTCTCCCCCGCGTTTCCCTTTGCTCTTATTCCACCGCCGTCTCCGTCTCTTCCCTCGTGCGCGCACTGACTTCCTCTAAGGAGTATCGCCGCCACCTCCACCCTCCGCGGCCACCGGCTTTTATCCTGTCGCGGTAGACGGGCGTGCACCGTGCGAGTTGATCGTCGCGACGACTAATTTTCGGGACGAACTTTCCGGTTCGGTGTCTTGTATTGGACTGTGCAGAAGAGTGGCACCTTCCAGTTTCTGAACTTACATCTTGTCAGGTAAGTGTGAGCTTTACCCGTGTGCCCCGTAGGCGAGAGACACGCCGCCGACCCGTGCTCCCCTCTCTCTCTCTCTCTCCGCGCACGTGAGAGCGAGAGCGCGCGCGCGTGTCCGCTCGCGGTCTTACTCACGCACACGCAGGCGAGCGGGGCCCGGTTCCAGCGCTGCGTGTGCCCAGACCCGCCTCTCTCCCCACTCTCGCGACTATATGGGTCTCTCTCTAGCTTACCGGGAGTCGCGACACCGCCATACGTGTGCCTGATAGCGGCACTCTCTCGCGCGCGCGTTTCTACCTGCGCGGGCTCTTCGCACACACGCGTCCACGGATTACCCCCGCGTGTCGCCCGTAGACCACTGGTAGCTTCGGTCCCATAGACGTCTCTTTCCCACCCTCGGCTACCCTAGCTGTCTCTGTCCTTCTTCTGTCTGTGTCGCGTCCACCTCCCTCCTCGTCCTTTCTATGTGCCACCTTACCACCTCCTCGGCTAGGTGCGTGAGCCGTGAGTGCGTGACTCCGTTGCTGCCGGGGACGTTTAGCGTGTCGCTATTGCGTCCTTTCCCCACCATTCTTTAGTTCTTTACGCTACGGAGTAGGGGCAGCGAGGCTAGAGAGGGTAGGGGGTAGCTTAGCTTGGAGGAAAGGGTGATTCTTTTGGTTAGACTCTTCCGGGGGTGAGCTCGAGGACGTCGGGTACCGGCTACTCGGCTCGCCGTCTTTCTGGTTTCGAGACGGTAGCGCGATGCTCCGGTGTGACTGACCGATATTTTCTGTTGTTGTTTATGCTACACGCGCTGGATGAATGGGATTTGCGCGATAGGCACTGCCGGCGATTCGGTTGCTTTAAGGTGGAATCCGACGGCACGTGAATCGGCGAGCTTGACTCGGTGAGCAATGAGATTTCTCACCGCACGTGGGTTTGGCGATTCGCGCGCAAAGAGAGCCGATTCACGTGCCGTCAGATTTCAGCTTTAGACGGGGGTTTTATCGTGCAACTTGAGCCTCGTGTGTTAGAAAAGAACTTTGCTGTTGTAGAGGTATTAAAAGCTAAATAGGTACACATTAGGGCTGGGACTATTCGAATAATTTAATATTCGAATATTTTGCAAGTATTCGAATGCTACGAATAAACTTCGAATATTTGAGTATTCGAATGCTACGAATAAACTTCGAATATTTGAGTATTCGAATGCTACGAATAAACTTCGAATATTTGAGTATTCGAATGCTACGAATAAACTTCGAATATTTGAGTATTCGAATGCTACGAATAAACTTCGAATATTTGAGTATTCGAATGCTACGAATAAACTTCGAATATTTGAGTATTCGAATGCTACGAATAAACTTCGAATATTTGAGTATTCGAATGCTACGAATAAACTTCGAATATTTGAGTATTCGAATGTTATTATTCGAATACTCAATGGTGTGAAGTGGGTCAAAATTAGCTTACAAGATTTCACCCTGACAAATGAACCTAAAGAACTTGATTTATAATTCATATCATACTATTCGAATACTTAGATATTCGAATAGTATTCGAATACTTAGATATTCGAATGGTATTCGAATACTTACATATTCGAATAATATTCGAATACTTAAATATTAGAATACTTGGATATTTGAATTATATTCGCCAAATAATTGAGCAACTGAAGTATTCGAATATTCGAATACCGAAAAATTCGACAAATAGTTCCAGCCCTAGTACACATATTTGCGGTACAGAGATCAATTGTCGATTACACTTGATTGGGTTCCTAACAGTATACAGCTGTATCACGCCTTCTGTTCCTTATCTATGAAGCTGACTTTGATCCTCCGTGCCGTGTGCCAGTAGTCCTTCAATTCGAACGATATGCAAATCTGGCGCAATAAACGTGGCGCCAGGGACGTTACCCATACACTACACCTCTTCGCCAAGTATATCTGCCACGAAACCCGTTATCGTTAGTGTAAGACCGATATTAGATTTTATCGAAACGATCCGCTAATCGAGAGGCGCGGTAAAACAGCCACGACCTTCCGTGCGGCGCGTTCGGTTGCCGCGCAAAGAGATAGCCGTTAGTCCAGACGGATATATCGTCGTTTCTGGCACGAATAATTCACTCCGGGAGAACAACCTCGGGCGTGGAAAACGCTGATCTCCATTACCCCTGATCTTTTTTCCCCGATGGAAACTCGTCGAAAGTTTCACTGCAATGTCACCGCTAACTATCTCGATGATGTCGATTAGGTCGAACACACGCTGCGTGAAACGCGAGCCTCCATTGGTTTCCAAACGTCTTTGCCTCAGGTATATAGATCCTGTCCAATCGAATTCATTCACTGCCTCCAAACTATTTCCAATCAAAACTTCGATATCATTTCCCTGATTATCGATAAACTTCTGTGAGGTAGGTATAGACCCACGAAAGAATTCTAACTCCCCAATTTAGGGATCTAAATCCTCTAAAGCTACTTAGATACAAAGGCTTCCCTCCGCCTATAAAACTGTTCCCGTCTCTCTCAAAGGAGGACATTCCCGCGATAAGCTTTTTTGAAGGCGACGCCCGTGAGATCCTGGCGAGAGGCCCCAGCAAGTCCGATCGAATTTAATGAAAACGCTTTCATCGAGGCTCGATGCCACTCGGATCACGTCCGTAATGATCGAATTCGCCCGTTTCAGCAGAACCTCGGGCGTGGAAAACGCGGATCTCCGGCTTCTTGCCCGACCCGCGGTTTTTTCCTCTGCGCGCCAGCGCCCGCGTTATATTTTTCCCTGCCAGGTCGCCTCGCGAGTTTCACTTCGTCTTCGATCGGCTATTTTAACGAAGTCTCGCGCCTCTCTCGCGAGCACGTGGTTCGCAAATGAGAGATAGTTTCACGACCGGACTCGTCGTCGACGACCATTTTTCCATGCTGGTCGATCGGGCGTGTTACGCCCATAAGCGATCTGAAGTCGGGCCCGATCCCGCGGCTATAACGAGGCTGATCGAGAGAGCGCTTCTTGCAGCGGCCGGAGAGAAAAGGGAAAAACAGAACGGGGGGAGACGTGGCGGCGCGAAGGGTACGGCGAGCAGGGAAACGAAGAAAGGGACGAGAGGGTGGGGCAGAAGAAAAATACGGCGAAGAGCGTAGTGGTACTGTTAATCGTGCAAAATCCGATTAGCTCGAACCAGTATCGTTAACGAAGCGGCGACAATGTATTAATTAGCTGGCAGCCTCTTCGACGATATTTCTGTAACTTACAGTGGGTTTACGTTCGATAATTAAGCGGAGTCATTTTTTTTTTGGCCACCGTGGGTTTGGCTGGAGCCTTAATTTCGCGCGACGTTCAGCTCGATTTCATTCGGAGATCGGAAAAGCGTTTTAGACTTTTCCTCCCTATAAGTGGAATAGTTGAAAAGTGTAACGAAACGTTTCGCTAGATAGAAAGTTGCAGACCTGTGTTATGTAAAAATCTAGGTATCGTTCGATCAGGTTTCATTAACCGATCGCCAATACTTCCTGCATTAATTGAATAGTTCGTTTTTTATCGTGCAAAATTTCGCTCGTTTTAAGCGCCGACTTTGCATTCCGAGCGAACGAGTGCCATTACATCGGATAATGAAGTTGCAAATGCATTTTCGTAATCAGCCGGACACTTGCGTATTTTTTACCTGTATTCTATGTACTTTGATATCGGAGAGCGGTGAAAAATTGAGCGATAAAGTGCAAATGCGAACCAGCTAGTAGAAGTTGCTGTTTTAACGTGCCTTTAGAAGTAGACGAGTCGCTTTCACGTTAAATGGGAAATTATTTTGGGCTGGTCCGCGAGGCGTAAGTAGTAGGTGCGCGTTACTAGTCAGACGCGCCACTTGGAAACGTTCCGGAAGGTATTACTGTTCAATCGAGTGTGTTACGATCGGCAATTTTTCTCAGCACAAGTGCCACTTATCCAGAATTTAGAGCTGGGATTATTCGAATAATTTAATATCCGAAATATTTTACAAGCATTCGAATGCTACGAATAAACTTCGAATATTTGAGTATTCGAATGTTATTATTCGAATAGTATTGAATAGTATGGTGTGAAGTGGGTTAAAATTAGCTCCCAAGATTTCTTTCTGACAAATGAACCTAAAGAACTTGATTTATAATTCACACCATACTATTCGAATACTTGGATATTTGAATGGTATTCGAATACTTGTATATTTGAATGGTATTCGAATACTTGTATATTTGAATGGTATTCGAATACTTGTATATTTGAATGGTATTCGAATACTTGTATATTTGAATGGTATTCGAATACTTGTATATTTGAATGGTATTCGAATACTTGTATATTTGAATGGTATTCGAATACTTGTATATTTGAATGGTATTCGAATACTTGTACATTTGAATGGTATTCGAATACTTGTACATTTGAATGGTATTCGAATACTTGTATATTTGAATGGTATTCGAATACTTGTATATTTGAATGGTATTCGAATACTTGTATATTCGAATTATATTAGTCAAATAATTGAGCAACTGAAGTATTCGAATATTCGAACATCGAAAAATTCGACAAATAGTCCCAGCCCTAAATTCCAGATACGCATTATATCAGCAAAATAATCGATCGGTGGTGATCCCTGTCTTCCACACACCTCGCAAGCTTCCCCTTTCTATATCCCTCGACGCTGCAACTCTTTCTCAATCAAAATATGGTATCACAGCATCGAGTATCTCTTTTCGAAACGCTGCCCCGCGACTTCGTACGACTGTATTACCATAACTATAGCCGGCAACAAATACCGGACCGAAAAAAAAGCACAAAAGAAAAAGGAGCACCGAGATGTGGAAAAAAGGACGGACGAAGGATTACGAAGTCGAACGGACACGAGACGAGCAAGGATTACATACATCGTCCGTACACATACGGCGCGTCGCGGTTGAAGCGCTGCGGACGATTTATCGGGTCTCTTTTCGAATTCTTACCGCGCTTCATAAAAACGGCGTAGCACGTTATGTCCGTGGCCGGGGCCCCGCGTATAACCGTGAATTGTCGTTACGTTTGTCATTGTCGTTGTAAATAAAAGAGGCCCGCGGCAATCGTATCTCGGCCGGTGCCGGCCAGAGAAAGAGAGATCTACCGCAGATATTCCCCGGGTAAACGAGTATCCCCTCGCGTCTGCAGCGACAGTAATGTCAGACCGAGCTCTTTTATTACTCCCCGTCCCCGCGTCCCCCCCTCACCTCCCTCTCGAGCGTCGTTGTTGTCCCACTAAATTCTCCGCTCGTCCTTTTTGGCCACGGTCGAAAAATCTTTACCGGGGCCACGGTCGAATCAACCGATCGCTCGCAGGACTCTTCCTACGGCCAAGTGGAGATGTATCGCGGTTTTTCTGCCCCCTTTTTCGTACCCTTTGCCTGCCCCCTCCCCCAGCCTTGGCTTCTTTCCTCTTCGACGACGCAATTTCGATGGACTCAAGGGGCTCGAGGGAGGCCCCGTTCCGTACGTGGGCCGAATTCAAATCGGGCGATCCACCGTCGGCATTGTCTTTTTCTAGAAACGCCTGGAGATTTAGATAAAACGGAATTTAGACGAGTTCCGGGGGCACGGATAACGCCGCTCACTCGGACGATTCTCGGTGAGCGCACGCTCGTGTCGTTTTATGGCTGTAAATGGGGGAGATCGGTAAGGGTAGTTTTTGGTGTTGCGATAGCAGCCGGAGGAAATTGGTCGCACGGGCCACGTGATTCAAATCTCATCATCGCAGGCTTGTGTACTGATAATTGCAGATTCGATCAATTTTATCGATTATAAAATCGCTCGATTCGCCCCGATATTACGTAGCTACACGCGTTATAGATCGTACCCCGTGCACTGATTAGAGAATGTTCCCCACGCGCTCGTTATTCGCGGAGAAGCAGGAAGACATCTCCGGATCGAATGACCGTATCATGCATATTCATGGCTCGAAACGAATTTCACGTGGCGGTGCACTTAAGGCTGGACAGAATCGGCGGGAAAAATCGTCGGAAATTACACGAGGGAGCTGCGTATTGCGAATTAATCGCGCGGCCGTTGCGCAACGCCGCGGGCCGCGGGAGAGGAGGAGATTGGACGGGACGAGCGATTATCGGGCGCGTGAAATTGCGTAATTCGCGTGTCGTTTTCCGGCCGAATGCTCCCCGGATCGGTAGTAATCTGAAAAGTGAAACAGTGACTTTCGAAGCCGGGCGAGGTGGGAAAAAAGGAAAACCGATGGGGCCGCGATATCGAAGGGAGGCTCGAAGTGCCGGATACGCGTCGCAGGTGCGTTGAACGCGAGAGCGGGCTGATCCGCTGGACGTATCAAGATTTCGCGTACAACCGAGGGGAACAAGATCGGCATTCGACACTCTCACTACCGGCACGCCGAATAACACGAGCGTTCCGCTGCACCCGGCGCGGCAACATTTCACGGGGGAAAGACGTCTAGCGGGGACCGATAAACGCGAAACTGGACGTGATTGATCCTTTTTTGCGCCCCGTCTGACACCCACCGAGTCCTCGCGCGCGAAAACCTGGAATTATCAGCGGGCTCGAACGGTAACGGGGCCACACCGCGCGGAAGCGAGATATAAACGTCGATAAGAGATGAAATGACGAGTGTGGCATTCGTGTGTGAGGAATTGAGAATTCAGAAGACAAATGGAAGGACGTTGATAAATATAACGAATCACCTGGGTAATATTGTGTATGTATGTAGGTAATTTCGTTGCTGTTTTTCTTGCAATTAATTCTATGGCGTGTCAGAGCACGGGGGGTTTGATCCCGGGCTCGTTCTTCGCGTAGAAACGTTCGCTTGAAATTGACTCTCCTCCACCAAAGTGTGCGGTGACTTTTGCAATGTCCCGTACAATCGACGTGCCATTTATTAGATCGTAATGGTTGTCCGCGCGGGGAATTGTGCCGAGAATCCATGTCCGCGAATCGAGGAACAGAGATACAGATATCATCTTAACTTGAGGCGACTCAGCATGAAGCAATGTAAATATCGAGCATCTTCCATGTATCTACCGGGATCCGAGCGCACTCCATTAACTTTCAGCAGGGCATTCGAGGGCCCCTCGATTCCCATACGTTTCCATCGGTGCTTACACACGTTTCAACGTCCTGTTACATCCCCCAGCCCCGCCGGAATGTAAACATAAACTGGAGAGTAACGTTTCTGGACGCACGGCAGGGTTTTTCTGGATCTGCTCATATCACCTCGATTCCCATAATCAACGGGGCCTTTATTAATTTATCAGTCCCCGCGACGAGCTTCGTAGTTTGGATCGGAGACGCCGCGATAACGCCTCGCGAGAGAGACTCGCGCGAATTTAGTGATCCAGCTTAATCTGCGCGTACGGCTCGTTATTACGCTATTGCGTGGCTTTGCTCTTGGGTTTCGCGTTTAATTCGAGCGAACGACGGGGGAGCAGCGTGGAAAGTACGAAAGGGAACGCCCAGGTTCGTGTACAGGAGGCTTTTAATGGAGCCGAGCCATCGACGAGTCGCTGGCGAACATTAAAACAAATCTGCTCGGTGGGAATGGCGACGATACCCATCGGCGATCGTTCCGCCGTACCGTGGATCTACGAACGCGACCAGTCCGCGGTTTAACGGGTGACGATTACCCTCTTTGCGCTGGAACGTTAGCGGAAACGGTCGTTCGGCCAATGAAGGAGGTGTGAATTTATTTTAGCGACCGCGCCGTGGCTCTGCCGCCTTTCGCGCGCCTCTAATTGCGTCTCCAGCCTCGCGTAGCTGCTTTAGAGCATGGAAAGTGAAACGTAGAGGACTGGGGGTCGGCAATTCAGCTGCGACTGCTTCCAATTAGACAGATTTATCAACTGATTTCGAATGAAATGAATTCGGAACGAATTATTATGGAAACTATTTTCCGGAATCTTTAATAGAATTATTTCGGGGGTTATATTATTTATGTAATATCTTCTAAGAACCCCTCTAAGTACTTAATATCGATCATTAGAATTAAACGGAAGCCTTCTAGGAAGCACTCGTTGTTCTCTTTCAATATTTATTTGCGCTCATTAATAATCACCACTCGAGAGTCGTCAGGTTTATCGTAACATTCGAAGCTGTTCACAGGCTTATCCTTAAATTAACGGAATTTTCACTGGCGAGAAACTGGTCCCGTACGCTTATCACCGCGGTTTAACCGGGCGAATAGTTGAAATTAATAGGAAAGTATATGAATATTTACTCTATCTGCCGGCCGTATATCCGCCGTAACGATGACATATAAATATCACGTAATTACTTTTACGTTTGCGTTACCCTATCGCGTTATCGGCCCGACCGCGGGAGAACTTTCTGCCGAACCAGTGGCACCGGTGGCATTCGAGCGGACACGTGATAAATTTCACCCACGTATCGACGATGATATCGACTTATTTAGCGTCCGCGGCTGTGATTTAAGGGTTCGATCGAAAGTAGAGTCGCGGGGCAATTGAAACGCGCGACGGAGCAGGGAATGCTAATTTACCGATCCCCCTCTATAAATCTCGATTTCTGCATGTTTTCCAGACGGCGGTTATTAGATCGACGTAAGGCCTCGTATTTATTATAGCTGGCAGGAACGCAACGGGAGTAAATGAACTTCATTGTGAGTGATATCCGGATTTTATCGGCTGGCTTCGATGCAAATGGAGAGTGTACGCACGATCGGTACTCGGTATCTATCATTCAAGCCTTACTGTTTTAGATGTGACTTCGTAGCGTTTTGTCAGGGTTCTCGAAATCGTCGATTTAGATTTTAGAAGTTTCACTGACACCCACACTTTCTTGTCATTTTATCATGTAGCATTAACCATGATTTATGGGCTATTTGTAAACAGAACATTTACGAGATTTACTTGCAGGTGAAAAAGAGAGTTATATCTTTATGTTGAGCCAAGATTATTATGCAATTTTTTGTTCAAGCTGAATCTGTGTCCTGTATTTTCATTCTTTTGTTTAAAAAGAGATTGACGTAGTATTTCCTATCAAAATTGTATACCAAAAAATTATTTTTAATAAATATTTGTTGATTTCAAGAGTTTTTTACTTATTTTGTTTTATGTTACGCGGAAAGCTGGTTAGAAAATATTAAGGACATGGCAAGGGACAAAAAGTCCATTTTAAATTGACACACATTTAGTGATATAACTCATCAAAAAATATTAACCGTCAACTTTGTAAAAGTAAAGCATAATAGTTGTGGTTTATACAAAATATAATAGTTGTAGTTTATATTTTATATCTCTAGCCTAGGGCTGGGACTATTTGTCGAATTTTTTGGTATTCGAATGTTCGAATACTTCAGTTGCTCAATTATTTGGCAAATATAATTCGAATATCCAAGTATTCGAATGTTATTCAAATATTTAAGTATTCGAAAACTATTCGAATATTTAAGTATTTGAATACTAATGTATTCGAATAGTATGGTGTGAATTATAAATCAAGTTTTTTAGGTTCATTTGTCAGTTCGAATGATAACATTCGAATACTTAAATATTCGAAGTTTATTCGTAGCATTCGAATTCTTGTAAAATATTCGAATATTAAATTATTCGAATAGTTCCAGTCCTACTCTAGACCCCTACCCTACTCTTTTCCGGACTTCTTAAATGCTGAAACTAACAGAGACGCCACCTATGTGTTAATCGCCCCAACAGGCCGTTCCCAAACGCCAAATGCCTACCTATTAAATTTTGTCCACTCGACAAGGGTCCTCGTCGATTTCAGCAGACGATCATATCGAATCGAGAACACAGTACTCTTAATTCATTCACATTCTATCCTCATAATGTGTTTCTTAATTCCACATGAGCACCCATCCGCGATAGGGTGCTGCAGCAGCTCAGAATACATGTTCACATTTAGCCAGCAGCTCGTTGAATATGTCTCCCCATTACCGCCGACATTAATATTTCCCCCGTACCCCATACCCACTTGTTTTTGCACCAAGGATGATCGGGCCTACCGAGTGTGAAACACACTTGGAAAAATCGTTTCGGGGCCGTCGCCGAGCGTCCCGTGGAAGCGGGCTTAATTATCGCGTGCCAGCGAATCCCGGGACTATTAACGCGAACACTCCTCGCGGAATGGCGACGATCATTGCAGCGAGTGTTCTTACGATCTACGCGCATAAACGGGGAATGCTCGCGGAAAACGATGATCGTCGGCGACGTTACGGAACGCCGGAACGATCGCGCGATCGCGGGGCCAATTAAACGGTCCCCGTGACAATCGGCGAGATTTTACGATTCACCCCCTCCCCCACAGCACCTGCGCAACTTCTCGAGCAAACGACCCATCGAACCGATTATTCAAAGAGGTCGAGTGCAATTTCCCGCGGAATCACCACGAGAGGATTTAAGATTCTCCTTTTAAAGCCTTTCGTTTTGTCAACTCCGACCAAAGTGGCCTCCTGCTTGTTAATTTAATAGCAGCGTATAATTAAGCTTCGATCTATACCGAGGGTCGATTATCGTAACATCGGTTATCGATCGCCATTACTGTCCCCGAATCGATAGGGAAAATTGAAAGAGGGTTACGAGTGTCGTTACCCTAAGCAGCTACACGAGCTGCAATTAGGTACTTCTTGCTTTTCGATTTGATAGCTCGCGCGCCGCGATTGCCAATGACATTCCATAAGCGCCGTCTTTCATTTGCATCCCGTTTTGCGCCGCAATTTTATGCTAGGAATCTTCTTCCTCCCCCCGAAACCGCCGCTTACTGCTCAGCATTTCCCTGGAGTTTTATTAATATCCTCAATCTCCATTACACCTGGAAAGGTAGAAGCCAAGAATGGCCCTCTGAATCTCAGATTTCCATTCCATCCACGTATTTAGCGCGGTGTAGGTACACTTTCACCGCGAAGAAGCGCAAAGTAATTCGATGGTTCTGCGCGGTGGTGCACGTTTAGAGGACAAACAAGGGGTTGCAGTGGAAACGAGGGGAGATTGGATAATCGAACGCACGTTGGCTGATAATGGTCCCCGAGCGTTGTGGGATCGCCGTGCTCGCAGATTTATCAGCGCGACATTGACTCGCTGAATATTGCAACTTACGAAACGACGTAATCGCTGGGACTTCCGTTCTTTTCCTCCCTTTTGCCAATCGTCGTCCGTGGAAACGTTCTGGCACGACACGCGGGGGATAAGGACGAGCGATCCACTTTGTCAGATAGTCACGGGTAAGGGGGCAAAAAGCCAGCGTGATGTAACGCAATCGGTAAGCAGATTGTATCGAATGCGTGCACGTATATACGCATATAGATTGATACGGCGATAAGCCGATGGTTGGTAGCCGAGGAGAAGGCCGTTAAAGAAACAAATAGCGAAGGGTGTGCTCGGAATGAAGGAAGAAGCGTGCAAAATGGGTCGGGACAGGTAAATTGACGGGGTAGAATAGATAACGAAGCGGGCGAGGTGTTTGAGCATCCTCCTTCGCTTCAAATTATAATACCCCGGCATGTCGGAAACATTCGAGCATTGATTTCTGCCGAGATCGAACCCCTCTCCGAAGACAGTGTACCGATCGTTTCACGTGTCTGAAGCTTTGAGAATTATTGAATAATCAGGGATATAAATAGAGATCCTTACAACACCCGTTTCAATCACTTTTAACTTCTCCGAAAATCGTTCTGCCGTCGTCGGACAGCCTGACACCGTGCTCCCCGGGAAAGTGGCCAGATATCAACGTCAAGGAGTATCAGAGGAATTAACGTCGATCGACCGTTTACACGTGCACCTGCATGTTTGACGAACCGTTCACTCGTATCGAGGAAAAAAGGCCCACGTGATTCGATCGGTCCGCGGGGCTTATCGTGCTCGGAGTTGCGTATCGCGCGTGCGCCTGGGCGATCGAAAGGTCGCGAGTGCGTTAATGGTAATAGAGGCGATAGAGGCGAAATGGAAAAAGGCGCTTGCGCGCAACGCGGCGGACGTTTCGAAAGGTTTAGCGGCGGGCTGCGATAAAAATCGCTGATATACCGCTCGAAAGGCCTCTAGAAAACGCGCTTAAACGTGCACGCTGGTGCTCTGAGCCTCTATACACGCGTGTTCGCTAGAGACGCGTCTTGTGTCGTCACATGAAGCCCCGTTGACTGGGTGAGAGTTCGCTTTAATTAAACTTTCAGCGGGCTTTGATTTTCATTGGCTCGCGGTTGGATAATCGCGGTGGAACGCGTTGATATTTGGTATTGGCGGTCTGTATAGAAAGTCTCCAATCACACGTCGGTTTCTTTAGTTAGTTTTTCCACTGCAGCGAAGAGAGGAGGCATCTACTTGTCACCTGCTCCGTGTCTCGCAAGTTATCAACTTTCTTCTGGGTTGTATGCGCGTGGTGGATCCAAAGGGTAGTTGATACCCTTCCTCGTTCTCATTAAGGGGGTAGTGGATTATTTCAGATTCAGAAAATCGATTACTTTTTTTTAATGATTTTGAAAGTCTTATCCTTTATGAAAATTTTGAACAAAATTTCATGGAGAAATTGAAATAGTTGTCGAAGTTATAGCAACGAATGTAATTGAGTGCACCGTAGAGTAACGGACTCGCAGCTTAACTTTGAAGCCGGTTTTCTCGAAACACAATTTTCAGGAACGGTGTACATCATCACTCTTGAACCAATGAATATTTTCACTTAAAATTTTAATTGGAGCTGTAGAATTCCATTCTCTATCGTGTAGAAATTCCGCATCAACATTGGATGTTTGTAAAACATTTTATAATTGATTAAAGACGATTTTTTCACGTAAAAATGTGGAAAAAATTGATTCGTGTGTAACTTCCACAATTTTTGTTCAAATTCATCGCCAAGATTCCACACTGTAGATATTTGTGTATAGATTAATCACCTCAAAGCATTTTGCGTTCAGATGATTGGTTCACTTGAATCGATGTACACGACTATCTTCAACAATTAATAACTTCGACAATTTTATACATTCCGACGATTTTCTTTTTGCAAATACTCGCAAACGTGCCCATAATAGATTGTCAAAAGCACGACTATAACGATTGCTTGGTATCAAAGTAATTTAGCGTAAAAAAACTAACGATTTTACCCCCTTAATGTCTGACCAGTTCCTCGAATCTGAACTTCGATCACTACCGCGCGAATTTCCTGCCGATGGAATATTCACGCCACGGCGATCCGGAATAGGCGGACAATTAAGGGGACAAATAACTACATTGTTCTGTGAATATCGAATAGATACGAACACTCGCGTGCCACGATTTCCCTTAGTCGGAACACGCGACGCGGAACGGTTTCGCGCGCGAAATAACGTTCAACGTTTACTCGCGTGGACACGCATCGAGCTGATATGAAATCCTCACGCGCGGAACGGGCACGAGACAGCGCACACGTCCAGACGTCGTATCGCATTTAAGAACCGCGTCACGTATTAGAACCGAGAGACGGATTAAAATATCAAAGATTGCCCGCGGCTTGGCCGTCGCGGGATCGACCTCTTCGTATCCCCCGTTCGAAAAATTTCTGCCAGCCAGGTTTCTTCTCTAACATCCTTATTAAATTAAGAATATCCTTTAAAGGAAATATCCCCAGCTTCTGAATCCTCCAAATTAAAAACGCTTCCACCCCCTTCGTCGTTTAAACACGAAATCGACTTCAGTTTACGATATCCCAATCTATTTCTACTTCAAAAATTTCTAAAGAACCTTTACTTAAGGCTATCGTACCGATAACGATAATGTCTTCTTTGCAGCCCATCTTCGGTGCCAATTTCGGCCCGATACATTTTAATTATTCCTTCGCATGGTATCCGCGATCGAACCCTTATCCACTGGCAACATTACAGTACCCAGGGGAACGAGCTCTCGGCACCGCATCTGTGCCCTGATAATGAGCGCGTTCACGATAACACGTCGCGCTTTCTCTGGAACGCAACGCGTCCTTTAAGTCGCGATATGCAAATTCCCGCTGGAGACTTTCCGCGGCGATCGGGGAAATTAGCGAGCTTGCGTAACGGCAACCTCGAGTCAATATAAGTTCGACGATCTTTTCCAGTCTCTCTCGAGAGACATATCGCCACTGGAATCCTAGGAGGAATTTAAAATTCGTTCGATTAGCCGGTAAATCAATCGGGGGCCTCGATAAAGCGAACTTTTCAGCGACGGAACCCGATAGCTGGTTTCGAGTTCCTTATCAAACAGCGCGGCGACCAGCTGGACGGCAAGCACGCTTTGCTCATTCGGCCGTAAATTCGTCAATGGGAAACGACGTCGTTCTGCGTTAACTATACATCCACGGGAGGAGAGTTAGCCCCGCGCGTCGAGCATCGGCAAGACTGGCAAGAAGGCCGCGAAAAGAAACGATTAATCGGCGCGTGCAAGCGTTCGATCGATTTCTACCAGGTTTCAATGAACGTGCAGAAAAAACATGGAGAGAGAAGGGGAGACGAGAATTCCACCTCTGACGAGCGATTCTTCGATGAGATCGGTAGCGCGATCGCTTCCAACAGTTCCAGCGAACTCGTTTTTCTCGGTCGGAGGAACAGTGTCGTCGGCGTGCCATCGGGAAAGGAAGGCAGAAGGGCCCCACTGGCTGGGGGGAGAAAGTAGCTAGAGAAAGAGGATCGACGAGGGAAAGGGGGTAGGCGAGGCATCGATCCACTGTACGGGGCTGAACCTTCCAGGTGGCACTCGTACGCGAATTATGGTAATGAACGATCGATTCCCTCTCGTCGCTCCTTGGCCCCCTTGACCCCCTTGGCTCGCGAGAACCCCGTTCTCCTCTCTTACCTTCTCTCATTCCCGTCCAATTGCTCGTGACGCTCTATCGCGGACGACACTCGGCTGCTTTGTTATTTTGATCCATCTCTGTAACGCGATACGCGTGTTCGAACGCTTCTGCTTGTTCATCCCAACTGCACCGCGCAGCTACTTTGACCCAACCCCTCGATTCAATTTAGATTCAATTTGCCTTGGACATAGGGCGAGAATTTTAGTAAATAAAAATTCCGTTCCTACGCCACGCGTCGCGTCTCGACAAGAATCTCCGTAAAAGGAACCTGCGACCACCAAATTCAATCTCCCGACGAGAGGAAAATAAAAGGAATGCGCTGTGGGATCGCACGTCCATTTCCACGCCCAGAGTGAAAAAGAAACGAGCGGAACGCTCGAGCTCGCCGTCGATAGCGCAGCCTTCGATCCGTTCAGTCGTGTTAAGGTGTCCGGTGGATAAATCAAAAAATCGCCGCGCAAAGGTCAAGGTGCTCGTTATCTCTCGGTAACACTGTCCAGGATTTTTACGATCGCCCGTGAATAGCTCTCCTTCGTTTGTTGGTTTTTTTATTTACGCCGGGTGTCGAGGAACGGTCCACGGTCGTTGGATCGTCGCCCACCATTGAATTCCGACGTCGCGAAGACGCCTCGACGCACCTGCGTGGCGGAGACGAAACGAAACGACGCGACGCGACGTGTAGCCGATCGACGCGTACCTGGGCCGCTGTAAGCCGAGACCTCGCCGCGATCGTATATCAATCGCTATAGACGCACACGTTGCGCGAATAAATATAATTATAAGTAAGAGCAAGGCTGGACCACGCCCTGTCTCCGTTCTACTCTCTTTTTCTCCTCTCCGACCGCTCTGCCTCTGTCTCCCTCTCTAGATGCGTGCGCGATCGCGTCGCACACGCGTGCAACAAGCCGCGCACGGTATCCTTGCGCTCTCTTTTCACGTCTCTCCCTTGCGAGCCTTGCCTCGCGTCTCTATCTATCGTCAGGCCTCGCGCAGCTCTTTCCGTCCGCGTCGAACCCGTTTTCTATCTTTTTCCCAGTTTCATACACTCTCTCCCTCCCAGCTGTTTTGCTCTCTTTTCCATTGGACCGCGGTGGTCTCTGTCCTTTTCCAACGTGACTACTTCGGACGCGAGTTGTCTCTGTTCGACGCGGTGTCGCGCCTTTTCGCTCCTTTTCCACGGTTTTCCTGCTCCGTCCTGCTTCAGCACGCGTGCTTCCCATTGAAAGCACGCTGCCCCGCGCACGATAAATGGCCTCAGCTCCGGTTAGGTCCCTTTTCTCCTATCCTCCACGCATACGCGCGCCGACGATTCAACGAGATGCTTGCACCGTGCGCGCGTGCAACCGGAGGCGAGCGCCTATGGACATCGCTGGACCCATGGACGATTGGATGGTCGACTCTGATCGATCCAACCATGGGAGTGCTCTTCCCTTCGACCCTCTTCGAACACAGGATCTCAGAAGCGTTTAATCTGTACGATTTTCTACCTTTCTTCGATTCGGAATATTCCCTTTGTAGTAGGCATACTGGCATTTAGGCAACGGCCTAGTGTGTGTGCTACACCCTTAGTTGTTTAGTAGCAGCACCTAGGTGGCGTCTATTTATGAGGAGTTCGGTGGACTAAGGAACCGGGGGAGTCGGCGGTAGCCGAGGTGGCTAAGGCGGCTGGTCAGTCTGGAGTTTTCTTGTTTTACTTCTGGAGTTTTCTTGTTTTACTAAAATCACTTAGCGAATATTTTAGGACGTAATCATAAAAGAGATATACTCACTATGTACATATTGTAAATAGCTGTAAATACTTTTTAATTACTATTTTATACTTTTGCGTATGCTACTTTTTTTTTCTTTTTTTTAGCTTTAAGTTACTAGTACCTGAATTACTATTAAGGAAGAATATAAATAAGCGAGACAGCTAAAAAAAGAGCTTAATCGAGTAAGTTCCTTGCCGGGCAGTTTTCTGCACCCTTAAATAGTTGTATAGTTTTTATATACCTTTTCTATACTAATAAGATACTTACCTCTATAGTCTCCCTCATCGTCTTAGTAACGAGAGGAAAATGCAAAAGAACCACTAATAATAATCTACTGAGATAGACAATCTTTCATGGCGTCAGCTCATTTGTGCTAATTAAACTTAGATCTTATCGTTTATAAAGACTGTGCGTACCCTTATTGTGTGTCTTTAGTCTATGTGTATTGTCAAATTATGTCCTCTATACGTTAAGGACGTCAAACAAATGTCATGCAAATTTTGTATTTTGGTATAATAAAACGTATATTCTTTAAAAAAAAGGCGGCTGGTCAGCGCGCTACGGATCCAGAGATCGCGGGTTCGAGTCCCGTTGAGGCGACTTTCCCTTTTTTCCGACTCCAATACCTTCAAAGCTATCAAACAATTGCGCACTTACTTTCGTGCGTGTACCTATTTCGAAATTGGGGTTCATAAGAATTTTAAACATAATGTAGAAGTCTGTTATGCAGACGCCCCGTGCTACCACTTTTCCCAAGCACTAGCGCAATCACTCCCCACCATCTACACGTCGCCAAAGTGCCTCTCAATATTCATCGACAAATAACACCGCCGTGCCAGGCGAAAAACAAGAAACCGATCGGCTGGTCTATCCGCAACCGCTCATAAGCGTATAAATCGGGCGAGTGAAATGCCGTGCGCGTATGTTATAAGCGGAGCGCGTCGCGCGCACGCTAATAAGATCGCGTTAACGTTGAAAAAACATTTACAAGCCAGACGAGACGAGCCCTGGAGGATATCGCATATTCCCGGTAACGACGTGCGATCCAGTTGACAAAGAGGCTGCTCGGGTGCGCGGTGCACGCCTCGAGGACTCGCGATGCAAAAAGGCTTGGACGGATGCGGAGGTTATCGTGACATAATCGCGAAGCCATTCGAAAGCTTCGCCCGTGCGTGTCCGATCGTCTCTGCTAATCGTTGCATGCGATTAGACGCGATGCTTTCGGTATTAGCGATCGTTGGCCTCGGTTACCGCCCATTTTATGGGCAACTTGAGGAATCCTCCTCGCTGTCGCCACGAGACACGGGGAGATACGGGCCTTTTCGCTTTAGATAAGCGAGGACGTTCCATAGTCGACGCTTGTAGCCTCTCGGGGGGTCGATTTTTCGCGGATAGTCGAGGAAAGCGAGGTTGAAGGAAAGAATAGGGTAAAGGGAGGTAATATGGAACATCTGATTTCAAAAGCTTGTCAAATGTGGGGGAATTTGTTTTTTTTTTTAATAAAACTGACATGAGGGGCGAAGGAACTAATGCATAATTACCATTACAAAATAAGCATTCCGCATCATCGTCGTCATCGTCATTATCAACTTCATCTATGTTATTTGCGATGTTCCATATTACGTACACACATGTTCCGACAAGAACATTAACTAAACACAACTGTACAAAATTTTGAAAAAATATTAATGTCTGCAAAATATAACATTGTGAATTTTATTTGTTACATTTTTAAGAGAAAAAGGAACCTGCAGACATTAATATTTTTCCAAATTGTTTTACAGTTTTGTTTGGTTAATCAAAAGACAACTATCCCGCACCCAGGCCAACTAAAAATTCAAATTTAAATTTTCGACTATATAGTTTCGCTCTCCCTAATGCTCAATTGTCAGTATCATCGTCTCAATAGACACAATTGTTTAGGGATCTGCTTAGTATACACGATTGCCTGAAGAGCTTGTTATTTCTTTATCGAAATTTGGACCGTTTATTTTGAAAGTGGTGTAAGTCCATTTTCTCTTGTTATTTTTTCTATTTATACATAAAAAATTTACATTAAATTAAGCATGAATTACATGATATCTCATTTTTTTTCAAAAATGGACTTACACCACTTTCAAAATAAACGGTCCATTTTACGAAGTTCCATATTACGAGCCGTTCCATATTACCTGCCTTTACCCTATAGGTTTCTTGTGGAATGGAGGTTGAGCTAGAACTCTAACTAGGAAAATACCTTCGATCTTGGTGCATATAATAAACAAGAAAAGGGGAGGAAGAATTTCGTAATAGCAGGATGAAGCAGCATGTCCACGTTGTCGATTTCACGCTCCAGTTTTAAAGCCTCGCTTCCAAGCAGAAGTTGTTCACGGTGCTTATTATCGCTGCTATAGTATTAACGGATTCTTGTTGAATAATGTCTTCTGTTTCACGTTAAATGTCAAGCGTACGCTCCTCCGGGGAATTGAGCCTTGAAGATCTCAGGAATATCATGCAAATTTCTTCATCTTTCCGCGCATTCCTGCCTTTCCAATGCATCGGTAACTTAGCCTAATTTCCACCTGACCAATGTATCGCATCGCTTTACCAAAGTGGAGCGCATTATTTTAAAAATACATACTTAAAAGATCCACGGCCGGAATTCCAATGTTCTTTAAAATTCTGCTCGCGGTAATCAAGATCGCTGGAAGTTTACTCGAAGCTGTCGGAATGCCTGAAGCACGCGCTTCCTGGACGTCGGTGGACAAAACGAGCATCAAGCGACGGGGTTATCCAGGCATAATTTCAATGTCCATGATCACGTAGCTAATCCAACGCGATCAGAGCGAAACTAGATCCGGCGATGGTCGTCGTCGCATCGATCAAGACGTCGATTTGCATGCGCGTTACCTTCCCCTCGAACGTCCCCACGACTAGCAAGCTCTTCAAACGAGAAGGAAAATCGCCGAGGAGCCGCGCCGCCGATTCGACAAACTTACAAAGAAGCCTGTCAATGGGCATCGATCCAAAGCGGATACCAGTCGTTTCGCTCTTCCCTCGGTGAAACGAGAAATTGTTGCTAAACCGCGCGGCAGAATCTCTAATCGTGACTCGTGACAGTTATCGAACCCGACATTACGCGTCGAGCAACGTGCACGGTTATTTTTCCCTGCGCTGGGTAGAAAGACCCGGTTTTCTCATGGTGATTCTCCCCGCTCTCTTCTATGGAGTTCGTGCGCCGAAACACTGGCTGAATCAAACGAGGAGATCGGTTCTAATAGATGTGATCGCGGTGGTCCGTGTGAAAAAAGTGGGCAGATTTATGAGCTCATAAGAGATTGCAGGGCTAATTAATTTATAGATGCATACATTGTATCTTTTGAACCGGAATTACGCGCCTCGAATGAAAGTAGATCATCCGGTTCGGGCGAAAAGCTCGCGACGAAAAGAACCGACGACTTCGGCGTGCTTGTCACCGTCAGTCTGGGTGATAAGGTGCATAAATTGCTGGCTGGAGAAAGTAGGCGTTGGCGTTTCTAAATCCCACGTTTTTACGAGATTTCTGCCGTCAAAACTACCACCACCGATCGATCGTCCAGGCGCACAGTGCGAGGAATAGGGGGGTAGTAGGGGACATTCGGAACAAAAATCAACTTTCTTCTATCGAAATTTACTGAATGTATACTACTTCTTAAATTTCCGTCAGTGCCGAAACTGAAAATATTGATACAATTTAAGAAAACTTGTAATTGGGACGAACACTTCGGGGGAGGTTTCGGTCTAAAAATCGATTTTTTTATTCCATTTTTCGAATGTTCAACCTTTTAGCAATACTTGTTTAAAAAGACTTTTCGAAATTCGTAAAATTTCCGAAGTTATAGGTATTTGAGTAGCGGCAAATGTATGTTGGACATTTTAAAGATAGCATTTTTCACGAGAAAACAACTGCTTCCTTCTTAGAGATGCCCTGACGACCCTGTTTAATATTTTCTTACCCCTTTTTTTCTAGAATGTAGAGTATTCTTTTGCGTTAAGAATTAATACCGTCATCACTTAAAGAGTTTTCAATTTTCTTTATAACAATTAAGTTGAAAATAATTGAAAAAGAAACACGAAATAAACGCACAATACATTAAATTATGAATCATTAGAAAGGGATACTTTTTCCTGTTTCTTGCCGTAAATTTTATTCCGATATTTTTTATAGTTTAAAAGTTATACACGAATGTCCCCTACTACCCCTATTCAAACTACTGCGAGGCGGAAGAATAATAATCGTCTGGCTCGCCCCAGTGTTCAAGGAGCTCCGCCACAGGAGTGTCGAGAGTATTTTCAACCCCAAAACGGATTGAAGCGGTCAAAGACGCCTCGCACTTTAAGACGTCCAGAAAGCCACGGTTTCGGGCCGAATTCCATCGCGATCGCGGCCGAAACGATACCCTCGTCTCGCTGTAACGAGCGTACCGCGCTAAAAAGCGCGCTCCACGCCCCTTTTCATCCGTGCATGCGAGATCGCAATTGTCGCGGCTCGGACGGGCCTGAGCCGCAGCGTGGAACGCGGCGAGAGGGGGCTGCGACAGGGAAAAACGAGAAGTGCAACCGTCATAAATCAAAGGCATTCCTCTCTTACGGTGACGTAAGAAAAACAGCTGCTTGCAGGAGGGTACGAAGGCGTCGGATGATATGCATGAGGCGTGCGCGAGCGCGGGCCTCTGCAGGCGAAGGAAAAGTACCACGTGTGGTAAAGCGCGTCGACGAACAATGCGCGAGATAGCACAAGGCCCGCTAATTCCGCCCGATTGTGCTCACTTCGTGGCTGTCGTTCAACAGGTCCGCGTAAAAAAAAAAGGATCTTGACCGTGGATTCGTCCGGACAGCTGCGTCTCTCCTTCTCTCCTCTCCTTAGCCCTCTCGGCGTCCTGTCTCCCGGGGGTCAATTGTGAATCCACACCATGCACGCTTTTTTCTCTAACTCCTTACGCGGCCTCCCTTTCCTCTAGACCGTTTCGGGGGATGCTCCGAGGGGATACATTGTAGTATTACTGAATCACGTGGATTGTGAGGAGCATCCGAGTAGCTGGACGGACTCCTCGCGTGTACCCCTTGTCTCCCTCCAGGAAATAATGAATCGCGGAGAAATGAGCGGACGCTGAAGACTGGCGCTTTCTTGTATCTCAGGAATTCGGTGGTTGGGTTCTTTGTCCGCGAGGCGCCGCTTCCTGGATGAGGATTGTAAAAGCAGATTTAGGGAATTTCAAGTGGTTGGAATAGTGAATGAGGATGAAATGTTTCGAATCTCTGAGCTATCCAGGAAGGGACTGTGGAAGATTCCCGCCGCGAGGAATTCTTTCGATCATCCAGGGCGAGGTAGGAACACACCCATGCATGTTGTCTATGAATAGACAGACGAGAGTATCAGGCCACCGGTACACACCGTGTGTGCACAGAGAAGCGGCCATGCGCGTTTGATACGCAGATGTAAACGGAGCCATGCACGTCGCTTCCAGCTTTCTCTGATTTGACGGAAGACGCCTAGATGTGGGTATCCGGTGTCCATGGAACCTGGCCTCTTTCCTTGGGCTATCGCATCGAAAACGTCTTTGGAGAAGTTGGAGTACTAGATTGTGTTCTAGCCATTTGCCATAGATAGATAAGCTTTCGAACAGAAGTTGTTTCTTTGGTAGTTGCTAACAATAAGTATCGCAATTTCGGGATACATATTCTGTTTAGAGTGCTGGTTTGTTTTGTAGCCGAAAAAAATTTCCTCGGACGATGGGACTTGAACTCAAGATTCTGCTAGTCCTCTGATTACTGGTCAGTCGCGTTACCAATTTTTTTTTTTTTTTTTTTAAACAAAAGTTTATCGTGCCAGAACAAAGAGGAGTAATAAATAATAACAGGGGTACAATAAACATAACGAATAAAAGCTTTTGAGGGCGTAGTCTTCGGAGGTTAGACTAAAGGCTCAAACACTGGAGCACGCACAGTCTTATCGTTGTCTACTATTTAGATAGCACTTAATGCTATATTGTTATACTTAAACTAGGCTTATGTTACTAAATTCGTTCGTTGGGTATGATGCACAGTGAGGCACGGGACTGTTACATCAATCGTCGCGTTACCAATTCCCCCAACGCTGACTCTCCGATACTACTCTCTACCAGAAGCCAGAACTACTTTGCAATAGTTTCAATGCTAAGTCATGCCACTCAATCTACCAGTCAGCCACTTCATCAACATCTCTCATAAGTTCGACATTTACCCAAAGACAAGAAACTATCCCTATTTCAAAGCTCAGTAGCGAAACCTCAGATCTCCTACGAAGCTGCTACCTAATAGATCATCAGATCACTTGAATCTCCTACACATCCCCTCGTCGACATGTTTCGAAGAGTAGACGAGTACGTTCGACATCAGCCAGCGATAATTCTCGTGGGTCTCGGGTTAACGAGTCGGCAGGCTACGTGTAAGGGAGAAACAGAGACGTAACCGCGGCGAGAAGCATCAACCAACATAGAAGGAAGAAGGAGGAACAGATGAGACCCACACGCGTGCTGCAAGTATCGACGCGCGTAAACACGGGTTCACGCGTGTGCGTGCACGTGTCACTGGCGTTCTCCACGTTCGCCATTGCTATAGGTACAGTGTGTCTTTCTCTCGTTCGGTTACCGCACTCCCCTCGCCTCTCTGTCCCTCTTCGCTAACTATGGCCGAAGTGGCGGCGGTTCGAGTCTGTCTCTCGCGACCCGCGGTAAGCAAAGCAAACGACCTTCCGTGGAATCTGGACAACCTGTCTGCCCGCCTGCAGCCGCCGCCGAGACCAGGCCTGCACTTGTTCCGCGCGCGGCTCTTTCCCTCTTTCTCCGGCCACCGTGCCTCTTTATCGTTCCTACCATCCGTCTCGTTTCAAAGCGCGCTGCCAACCGCGCCGAGGGTGTTCCGGGGTGACCCTTTACTTATCGTTCACCGCTGCGGCGCGCCGATGGGACGTATGAATGGGAACGCCGCGGACCGTTTCACCTACGAGTCCTTGGCCAACTCTTGCGCGCGGAAATTTAACCCTCGTCAGGCGGCATAGGTACAATTGTAACTTTTGCGTTTTTTTAAATTGGGATAACTTTTTCTCGAGAAGCCGTGGAGAGCTGATGTTTCGTGTCTTCTCTAAATAGTTGGTCTAGATTACATAGACCAAATTTCAGAATAATATCTCCACCCCCTTCGGAGATAAGGGATTGAGTTCAGGATTGCAAAAATTGTGAAGCCTGACGAGGGTTAAACAGGGGATCGAGCGATGCGACAGGACCTGGACGAAACTTCGTTTAATTAGAGACAGGTGCGTTGCTCTCTGTGGGAGGTTTAAATGGTTCACTTGCGTTACTTAATTAAATAATCGCGGGGATGTTTCTTGAGACTTGAGAGTAGCTTTAGTGACCCTTCTAAATGTGTTTAAAGGGGTATCGCTTGTTATTTGATATTTGATCGAAGAACTGAGAGGTGATAGGGTTGTTGTTCAAGAAAAGGACCCCTGATCATTGGATATCTGATATCTCAATTAGCCACGGCTCCTTTCTCGCTGAATGTGCATTGTTATATCGAATGCGAGCTACCTGCGGTATTAAGGAGCGCGTGAAAGAGTCATTGCATCGTATATGCTTTTCATTTTCATGCACCTCGACACCGCGCCTTGTGTATCCCGCAATTTGAATTTCTAATTGCGGAAAAATACCTCGCGGGAATAACACCGGGTCTCATGCATATTTATGGCAGACGAATTTAATCGCGCGCGCGTGTCTGCGTACTAATGGCCGAATAGTCGTGCGATAGAAGGACGAGTCCTCATCGGGTGGCTCATTCCATGGATTTACGGTCTAATATTTATTTTCCCATGTAATATCTGTTATCATCGAGGCTGGCCGTCGGTCATCATTTAACCCTCCAGCGCTAATAGCTTGCGCATATTGCCAGACCACTAAAACCGACGTGATTCTTTTTATTATCCTTCGCTTTTAATCAACGCACGAACATCGAGAATTATTCGCGAGGGGTGAGGGTATAAATATTCATACGGTAATAGTGTGGAGCAGAGGGAAGTTACGTTCTGTCGAAATGTTAGAGGAGTGTTTAAGGCTTCTAAGCTCAAGCAACGTGAGATCAGCCAAGGTGTCGTCAACACACACTGTGTTTCGTCATAAGGAAACTCTACCTCGGTGAATTTTAAATTATCGACCAAAGTTAACGTTCCTCGACGCCATCAGTGGCGAATAAGTCACCATGCACCGTTCAACGTGGAGATCGAATGGAAAAGGTTTTCACGAACTGCAATTAACACGACCAGTGAGATTTAATATGGATATCTCAGCCAATGAGGATACCGCATCGTCGTTTATTTTAGGGGCGCCGGTGAATCACGAACCTCGCGGTTTCCAAGTGTTTGTCGAATCGTCCGTCACCGACGTTTATTACCGGTTCTTATGTCCAGAATGTGCTTCTTTTTTTAACATTTTTTTACTGTTTCCCTTTACGTGGTCTGTGACGATCTGCAACGCCTACGCTCGTTTCGGAGTGACTTGTTTTGAAAAACAGTTCAACAAAGCAGAGGAAGATTCTTGGGATGGATTTACAGAAAGATTCTTTTACTTGAACTCTTCTCTCCGATCACATTTTAATAAATGTTCACATTCACGACATTCGACTTCCTTTCGACATTTCCTCAGCGATCCACTCCAGGAAGCAAAAAGCCGGGGCAAAAATCTCGCGCCGATTAGCCCGTAATAAACGCCGTTTAAATCCGTCGAGCGTGAACAGCGACCGGTCAAAAAACGTCCGTAATTTCCCCTCGAGTGGACGAATAAATCAAATTACACAGAAAACCAATAACTCCGGTACCTATGTAAGTAGCTTTATTTTTCATCGCGATCGCGAATCGATCTCTGGTAACTGGCATTTGGCTAATGGAACATTTTAGACTTTTTTCCCCGATCGATTTTCCTCGCGGAAAAGAAACAGTAATCTCGGGAATGAAAAGTGGCGTCACACGGGTCCATTTCACTAGGTTGTACGTAACAGTGACAACGGGGATACACCAGGTGTCTTAGAAGTACTTAGGAATTTGCGAACTTTACTATTTCTTTCTGGTAGCAGAACTGATGACGGAACATTTACTTTCCAAAGCTCGAAATTAATAAAAGATAAAATGGCACTAAAGAGTAAAAAATAATTTTTTCCCTTATTTAATCTACTCTCATATTTTTTAAGCCGATGCATCATCATTTGCACTGCGTAAATCTACCCCCGACTTAAAAAAATATGAGAGTCGTAGATTAAATAAGGGAAAACATTATTTTTTACTTTGTAGTGCATTTTTATTTTTTTGAAATCGATTTTAATTGTTTTTTATTTTTTTTATATTGTTTTACTTCTACTAAAGACTTTGGTTCAATGACGTGAACGAACTTTAGCACCGACCTACTTAGTATTTAATAATGTGAGCCTTGAGTCCACGTTTAAAAACATCCTGTATAAATGTTATCACTTGAAATTCTTCACCGTATCGAAGTTTGTTTTGTGTTTCGACCATTACTTGGATATATCGATTGCCAAAATTCATAGCAATTACGCAATGTTTCAATCGATATAAACATAGAATTTTTATTTTCGACTTTTTAGTTTTATATACGGGTATTGACACAAAATGCTGATGAGATATGCTCTTACGTACATAATAATTAGATGACAATAATCTTTATTACTAACCAGAACTGGCAAAATATTGGGCCAACATTGATGCAGTGTAGGATAGCATCGACTTCATTCGAATAAAAACAGATTATCAAAATATACAACATAAAATATAAAAAAATAAAAATACATGCGGGTCCAAACTATAACCTCCTCCATTTTGAAGTCGATTAAAACGATCACATCACATTACCAGGAAGCAAGGGTGTCAAAGACTTCAATCTCTCGTCTCGAAACACTTTCACCCCAAGTATCAAGAAAGCATCTCCAGATGCTTATATATTATATTTGTCCCTATTCTCACCCCAGGTGTGAACAGAGCACATTTTCTAATCCCTTAAGCTCGGCCCTGTTATTTCCAAGATACCCAGTATATCGAGCATGATGGCGCGGGCCCGCGAGGTGGTCGAATCGATATCCAGACGCGATTATATTAATTACGAGGCTGGCGTTATGAAACGGTCCCGGTGCCGCGTTGATTTCAGCTTCATTCATTAACCAGCTTCTATAATTGCCACGGCAATCGCGCGCCCGGCCGTAAAGTATCGCCGCGACGTTACGGGCGACCACCGATAATTATCGCGCACGATGGATATCGATCGGTCGGGATATCGATGAAATATCGTGGGGAGCGGTTACCGCGAAACTGTGGTAAATAGAGGGTAACGCTTCGCCTTCGTTAACGAGCCGATCTCGAATCGCTCGATTACGCCTGGCATTCATTAACAAACTGTCCATGGCGTCTCCCCTGCTCCTCTATCGTTCTGCCCGTTTTTTATTTTCTCCGGCTTATCGTAAGCCTCCCGCCTCTACTCCACTCTACTTTCAGCGCGTCTTCCTTCGCGGTCCTCTTCCCGTTTCCACGCGACATCCACGACGACACTCGCCGATCGACGACACGGGAATCGTTGGCAACGGCAATTTACGAGGGCGCGATAATTTCCTAGGGAACGGTTAGCGCGTTTACCGTTAAAACGATTTTCCACGAGGCAGGAAGACGGCCCATTGAATTCGTGTCTCTCTCCACAACTGCCTTCGGTCACCGGAAGCGTTAAATTGGCCCTTTTTACGCGCTTCAGAAGCGCGCGCGATCGATGTAATTGGAAAAATCCGTTTTCCGGGTAATTGCACGATCTCGGATGGAGTCTACGTTTAATCCACTTTAAATTCCACCGGTTTTGCTCTATTTTCCGCTAAACGGCAGCGTTTTCAAGCTGCTATCTGGTCGTGTTGTTTTAGTAGTTTGTAAATGGTGGCGCAACTGCTTAATTAAGGGAGTCGAAGGGAATTCTTGCAGTTTCGATGCTCCTCTGTTAACTTAATGAACTTCCTTCAGCCGGCGATGCTCTGTTTTATCATTCCACCGGTGGAACTCTTGTTTCTTTATGCTAGAAGGTATCTGTTAACAGTAATCCAGGATGCATCTATTTTACCAGGAAGAGTTTGAAAATGCTCCCAAATTTTGACCACGTCAACACCTTTTCTTTGTTTTTAAGCTTCTGCGCGTGTTGAATTTCGAATTTTATCTCTTTTCACAGTCTTTTGTTTGCGATAGGTGAAAAGTATCTACCGCTGAATCCCGAAACGTGCAAAGCACCACGCGGATACAAAGATTCGACGAGATGGAATGGTGCAAGGATCCTTTTACACGGACCGGTAGCGTAACCAATGCATTATGTAAAGTTTCAATAGAGATCTTCATGGTGTGCGATCGATCGAGCGACCGGTCGCTGTTACCAGTACATGGTCGTGATTCCTTGAAACGAAAACAAGTTGAACGATAGTCGTCGACTTTGACTTCCATTCTGACCTTGATATGTGACACAATTTCATTTGCATATTAAGTTACCACGTGGCGATGTTCGAGTAGATTTTATTGTATCCTTCCTTATCGTCTTTAACCAGACGCTCTTTTCAATCGTTTAGAAATTCACCGGGTGGCTGAACGCCCATTCATAAAAGTAGATACATTTAATTCAGGAATATTGAATTGGCGTCGCTGAACAGCTCGAATTATTATCTGCATAAGGGAAATATATGGATCCATTCCTCGACTCTAAAAGTGACTTCCAAGGCACAGACAACTTAATTGCAAGGAAACATGTACACTATCCCTGTAAGCAGCGACGTAAACTCTCAGATCGCACTTTTTCGCTATTGGACAGAAGTGTCAACGCGGCTAACGGTGCCCGATCGAAATCTTATCGAAATCGACGTTCGCGGTCGATTAACGTGGCAAAGTCGGCGCTTAGTACCGGTCTACTTCGGATGTTAAAAGCAAAAAAGGCAGGAACCTTGTTTTATTGCCGGCAAAACGTTGGCCGTGTTCATAAACAAGGATCCTGGCTATCGAGATGAAATTCACGCTTGCGCGCGATGCGCGATAAGTAGCGTTAATCAGCTAACGGTGTAACTGTTAAAACGATTGAATCGCCTGAGGGAGCTGAGATGAGTCGTTGTCTGCATTCTCAGGTTTGTCCCGAAAAATACAACCCTTCTTGGTCACATTGGGTCTGATGGACACGATTTTTAAGTTTGGAGTTTGATACCGGTAAATTGCTGGCTTTGAAATGGCATTGGTCTGACATTTTACGGAAATTTCAGGTCTCCTCTTCCGGTAGAGACCGTCAGTTTTTTAATCAGAAAGTTCGTTGGTGAGTGGCAGCAAAAAAAATTTTATAGGAAAAAATGAAAAATTTTTATTCTACTCTAATTCGAGTTTTTTTCTACTCTAATACGAACAATGAATATATATGTGTGCCGAATGCGCGGAAGAAGACTAGATTAAATTCTTTTCATTGTTAAATTACTTCCTTATGAATAAAATTAATAATAAGAATCATTATTATAATAATAATAGATAGGTAGTTCTTTCTCTAAATTAAACGTGATTTTTACTCCACAATTATTGACCATCTTCAGATCTCAAATAAAATACCTTCTTTGAAACGCACAGTATGAAACTGTATATTTTCTAAAAAGACTATATCTTATTAGCATCAGCCACAATCTATACGAAAATGAATTGAAAAATAAAAAGGTATGATTGTTTTAGTAAAAAAAGTTCATATTTCAGGACTTTACACATTTAAGATTTTTTTGATTCACATTGTCATTTCATTTCTTACTAAACCGCGACTATTCCATATTCTACAATGTTCAAAGTGTGTACTATAATTTTTGGAACTCGATTGGACTGATACAGATCGTACGGTAACTGTTTAAAAACCGACCATGTGCGTCCATCGCGCAACTTTACAGAAGTGTGACCACGAAGCGTTAAACACCTGTAGCTACTCTTGAAGATGGGTTACAGAAAAAAGTGATTATCCGCAGAACAGGAAGATTCACTGGTGAATATCACTGGGGACCTAATTACTTAGGGGAGAATGAGGCAATCGCAGTCAGTTGGCAATGGCGGTCAGTATTGTTATTATAAAACGGTATGACCGAAATGTACAATTTCTTTTCCTTACGTTCCACGACATCATTCGCTATATTGTCGAACGATCTCGCCTTCGTCGTTGCTAAGCAACCAAGGAAAACTAGCCTTTTTGTGTTTTCAACATCGTCGATGTAATATTTCGTGTACACAACATAAAAGGATAAGTACTAATTCTGAAGCTTTTTTTACATTTCAAGATTACGTAAATATAGATATACTATCAAGGACAAAGGATTAGAATGAAATTTAATATAAATATATTTAATTTAAATATGTAATCTTCAATATTATCAATGAACACGTATGCGGGCAATGATGGTCACTTGACTGTTAGTGCCCGTAACGTGATTATCATTATTCACTAGTGTAAAATAAATAAAACTTTCTTCATTAGAACAATTTTATTCTGTAGATGGCAAGAATTCGCACTAGAAGAACTGCAAAAGCCAAGTGGACTGCTGAAGTACTTAAAAAAGCAGTGAAGCTTTTTCAAGATGGACAATCCATATGAAAAGACGAAGAAGGAAAGGAAAGCTGGAGAAGGAAAAGCCCAAAAGACCTCATCCATGTGAAAACGACGAAAATAAGTGCATTATTTGCTTTCAATTTGGCCATGACAATGAGATGTGGTTCCGATGTATCTCTTGTGGCCTCTAGGCCCATTCTGAATGCTCTGGATGGGACTCAGCGGATGGATACATTTGCGAAAAATGTAGCAGTCCCTAGACCGCAATTGCCCGCAACGTGACCGCTATTACCCGTAGGTGTAGACGATGACGGAAAAACACATATTTTTTGTTTTTTGTAATTTCATTGAATAAATCAATATAAAATTAATTATTTTCGTATCTTACGTATAGGTTGATCGTTTAAGTTTACAAAAAAATAATTTTCAAGAAATATTACACCTTATATCTTCGTTTTATTACAATTATTGCTTCAGTGACCGCCATTTCACATTCTCCCCTAATCTTCATCTTAAACAACGATCGTACAAGTCCCAATGACAAGACGAACCAAGCGATCGATTCTCAAGAGCTCAATGAAAATCGAGAAAATCACTTAATCCGACGATCGTCCTACTTGCAACGTTCCCGCGTAAAAAGGACGATTCCATCGCGCCCTCCTTTCCTTGTCGTCCCGTGAAATCACTTACAAGCTCCGTCCAGCCAGTGACGGAGCGTATCTCCTGCAGCCATGCGTTCCTCTCGCGGTTGCAACATTATTCCCAGCGAGCACCGCGTTTAAAGGGTGTTATTACGTGGCGCGGATGCTGGGCCGTGGCTCGTGTATTTCCAGGGCTTTTCGTGAGATCTGACCGCGAGCAAACACGGCTAGATCTCGTTCCTAGATAAATCGTTGCTAGTCGACTCGCCGGGAGGCGAACCTCGTACCGAGGCACGATCGAGATTTCGCGAATTGTTTCGTGATCCACGACAAGCGAACCCTCAATGATCTCTCGAAGGACCAATGCTGGCATTGGATTGTTCTCGATCGCGTACAGAAGTTGCTCTGCTCTGCGACCGGTTATTACGAGCGTTCCTGAACGAGGGACGTGTCTCCATCGTGGCTGGGATCGTCGCGATAACGAGTATTGCGTCCGATTGCTATGATCGCGCCGGCAATTTTTCTGCTACCGACCGAACGGAGCTGTAATTTCTTGTTCAGCCCCGGACTTCAATTTTATTATGTTTCATTTTATTACTGGGATTCTGATGCTGCCGCGCGCAGGTATGCACGCGCGTGTTTTACGCGAGTTTCATGTGGCGTGGATTAGAGAAAATGCGTCGTCCTTACATATCTGTGTTTTTTGTTCACTGGAGGTAATTCGATGTTGAAGAAGCTTTACTCGCAGGAGAAGTACCCTTCTCTAGTGAATTAACCGAACTCTGACACATTATCTTCAGTTTCCAAATGCCCCAAGACATTTCTTATTATCTTATTATCGTGCCACGGTGTGAAATAATTGATTGCACCCATGTTCGTTCCCCCGAGCCTCGGGGCGTCGATCACGCGTACGAAAAGCGGAGAAATCTATCGATGCAACGGCCGGCGAGCGCACCGAGCGCAATCACTCGATTCGTACAAATTCGTGCCACCGGTCTGAACGAGGCCCGACTTTGCCTACCGCAATTACCGTGTTTCGCGGGTCTAATATTACAGCCGTGGCGGTGCTTCAAGCCCCCCATTTGCTTCTAGACGGAGCGTAATGACCATCGCTCGGACGGTTATTACCAACGCAGTATAAACACCAGTGTGTTGTCTATCCGCTTCGACTCGGTCGATCAGCGTTGCAGAGGTGTTCGCCGACGATTCTCCGGCGTGTCTTCATCCAGGAATTACAGCCGCTTGGATGATGAACGCCGGAGAAGACGTTGAGAAACCGTGCGTTTTAATGGAAATTATCGCTGCCGATGACGAGGATTAAAAGGGTGAATGTATCTCAGAAATTACGAAGGCCGGCGATTAGGTACATGCAACTTTTTGGGGACGGAAATAGAAGTCGCGCGACTGTAGACGTACGTTCATAATCCACGACAATAAGTTACAAGCCAGGGCGCAGCCTGTGCGTTTACGATCCCATTCGGCCGTGTTCGAGCGGCGCATCGACGTTCTATCGGGCAGCGTCGGAATTATTATAATCACGCGAATTAATCGCTCCTCGGGGGCACCGTGCGCAGCACATCGGTTCCCGCGAGACGTAGCAGCGGTGATGGTGAACACAGGACAAAAGAAGGCTCGATAATGAGAGTCTCGTTAAGAACCCTCAATCGGGGCACGTAATTTCCCGCGGCGGTCGACATCAGCCACGCTCGAGATGGGGAGAGAATTCGTTGGAAACCGGGTCCTCGATCCACGGGCCCCCTCTCTTCCTCTCGTAATCGATCTTTTTCGACCATTCCGATCGGTACATCGGTGAAGCTTTCAGCGTCGCCCGAAACGGAAGGCTAAGGGACGGATCGAAGCGGAGGAACGCGGTGCCCCGCGAGACGGGTGAAGGGGGGTGAGTCAGAAGAAACACTGGGGAAGAAATCGGCCGCGAGGCGAGCATCGTAATTCGATAAACGTACGGAGCGTTGATTTTTGCGACGGTTTTCTGGGTAGTCGGTCGCATAAAACACCCAACGTTCCGCCGATCACGTGGCATCATGGCGATCGACCGCCAAACGGAGAAGGGGGGCAAGTGCTTTATGCGGAGGTGCACGAGGGAACCAGCGGTGGACCGAACGCCGGCGGACCAAGGTTTCGAAAAGAGCAGGCGAGGACGGGGCACGACGGATAGGGGAGGGGAGCGGAATCGAAGGACACACCGGTGGGAATTAAAAGGAGAGACGAACGACGCGGAGGTCCGACGCTTTTCCCCGTACAGCGCTGGACACTGGGGCGGCCATCTTGCACTCGTCCTCGTCCTTTTCCCTCCGTCTCTGCTCAAGTTCTTGGCCCCCTTTCTCGAGCCATGTGCGTGTACTACTCGTTTGCGAGATTAGGGACCGAAGTTAACGGTTTGAATTAGATCCGAAGGTTGGAGAGGGTTTAGGGACTTGGATGATCCGAGGGCATAGAGAATCTGGGTTGTTTTAGAAGTTCTTCTTGGTGAACTTCGCACAGCTCACTATATTCGTTCGGAAGACATGCTTTCCATCCCTTGTCATCGTAGAAACTACCTTCGCGCTTCCTTCTCCTAGGGTAAAACTATACAATACGCCCCATTTGACAAAACGCCCCACCATTATTTTACGCACATAAACCAGGATGCATCAACGCGATCATCAGATTCGAACTTGCCTCAGTCGGCCACAACTGCCGCAATAAAAATCCGAACAAATATTACGGCTTTTTAAGAAATATACAGGAATTTATATTTTCGGCCTTCGGATAATATGCGGTGAGTCTGTGGGAAATTCATTTTTCTAAGTCACAATTGTTTTTGCGATAAATTTACATATATATTTCGAAAGTAGACAAACTAACCTCTTTAAATAGCTATTGCCCAAACCTTTTTTCACTACATTGTTGCTAAATTTAAGCCCGCGCGGTTTGGTACCCCAGAATTTACAATATGCCCCAGCAAAGAATTTACAATATGCCCCACCTCAAAATCATATTTTTCACGAGTAATGTATTTCTTTTCTTTTTCGTGGATAACAGAAATGTCACGCAAATATATAAGGACTACATTACGAGCATCCTGGTCAGAGAATGACCTTAATGAAGCAATGGAAAAAGTTAACAGTAAAAAAATGGGAATTAATGAATGCAGCAGGATGTATAACATACCTTCAAGGACCCTAAGAAGACACGTACAAACAGGAATATCTCAAATTCCTTTGGGTCGTTCTTCGACTTTGAATGTAGAACACGAGAAAATGTAAATAAGAAATAATGTAATAATTTTAATCAAGACTGTTCTATTTTTGTTAATAATATCTTTTATAATGTATATTCTATAACATTTTGTTAAAAATAATAAAAACTAATCACTTTTTTATGTCGGGGCGTTTTGTCACAGAGGTGGGGTGTTTTACAAGACGACTGTCTTACAAAACGCCCCATGTAAGGTTCCGGAAAATGATTATTTTCAGTTATTTCCAGTTATGTTTTTTTCACAATTTCGGTGTAGTTGTGAAGAGTAATGAACACTTAATGTGTTTACACCAAAAATTTAAAGAATTAATAAAAAATATTGGTTTTATAGACGGTTCTTTAAAAGTGGGGCGTATTGTATAGTTTTACCCTATGTCGCCCCGCCATTATTATAATTCTCTTCCTTCTGAAATCCGCGTATTTCTGATTTTAGAGCCTCTTTCATACGTTCTTGTAAATTTTTTCTGTTGCTTCATCCGTTATAATGCTATATACCCCACTTTGCGGCCTGGTCAGTATGTGCTGTCTTCTTTTCTTTTATTAAATTTCTTGTATTAGTTTAAGCCTAGGTTAAGTTATCATCTTAGGTGAAGTTGAAAAACAGTCCCTGACTGAAATTCGCTTTTGCTTTGGTCTTTGTTTACTTTCTTTTTGTTTATTTTGTGCTTGTGTTGCGCAATTAAGATGTTCAATAATAATAATAATAACTTCGCTGCTTGCAACGGAACATCCCGAACACGGAAATTGAAAAAATTCTGAAACTTTGTGAATATTTGTCAATTTTTCTTTGCTGCCCAATATCACTTTAAGGGGGTGTAATTGACCCATGAAAAACTGGTTATTTTCCGATTTTCTGATATAACTCGTGAACAGTAAACAAATTTTTTTTTACCAAATGATAGATCTACCAAATTAAACGAAGTAACTTTTACCTTGAAACATATTTTCTATCTCTTACATTTCAAAATCAGAAAATAGCCAAATTTTTAGGGATTAATTTCACCTTCTTCGAGTGAATTTGTGCAGCAAACAAAACTTGCGTTGTAATCAGCAGGAAATCCCCTGCATACTCACAAAGTTTCACAATTCTTTTAATTCTCAAGTTCGAGATCTTCCCTTGTTAGTCCTTCAGATACTTCGCTCGAGACAACTGCAAGCTTCACAAACCCATCGCTACGCCATCACCATACACCCATTCCCTCCCGTATCGTCTTACCTTGTAGCTCACTTCCTCACCTACGCTCATCCATCGCGCGACAAATTATGCTCGCGCGCGGCCGCTCGATGCCATTCGATTTTCATGAAAAACGGAAGTGCGGGGGCGGCGGACGCCATTAGGATACAAGCGCGCCATGGAAACCGTGGATATCTTTTCGGTGGCGCGTGGGAGGACCCCGGCATTTTTGGTAGCCGACAGAGACCTTGTATCATATATCTTCTTATTCACCGACAAAAATCTCCGAGCTGCCCCGATCTCCGGCGTCTAAGAATTCAAAGTTAACTACAAACATCAACGCTTTTATGATCCCAGATCCAATGTTTCTAAGCTCCGAACTCCAGCACAATTGACGATCGAATTGTAGCACAGTTTTCTCTCCGCAGGTTGCTCGAAATTCTCGTGGGCACGGCACGAAGTCACGGAGCAAATCCATACAAAAAGAATGGATCGCGATGCAGCCGACAAAGTTCACCAGGTACCAACCTGGAGGGAAAGAGCTGCACGCAGGATGCCTGGGCACCGCGGTATGAGTTATACGTTTAGGTATGTGATTTCTGTTCTTCGAGGGGCATGTGTGTCGGTGATGATTTTCTTGCACGCGTGTCGCGCACGCACTCACGCAACCACGGTCTCCCGTGCCACCCCAACTTCTTCCTTCCCTTCCCTTATTTCGGCATTAGTTTTTATCCGCTGGCTAAGGCAGCATAAGGACACCACAGCGGACGACTAATTGGAGTTCTTTGGCCGCGAGGCAGTACGTGCGTCCATTTCAAGTGCGATTAAAATGGTTCGGGAAATCGCGAGTAGGTACAGGATCGCTGGGCTATTAGGTATCACGAAACGAGAAGTAATCGCTGGGGATAGAAATGTTCGATTAAAACGGATGGATCGTTGTACGCGTGTTTTCGGTCCCGTGAGTTGGAAAGTGAAAGCCGAGCTAGCCGTGAGGCGAAATAAATTCGAACACGCGCGTCGAGTGGATTATCAGAAAATTGGCGCTGAGGTTCGTGTTCTGGTTGACCAGTGTTATCGGTTCTATTAATATCCCCGAGATCGTTTTAATTCTCCTTTCCGAAGTTACCGCGCGATTGGGATTCAAGAGGAAACGAATTAATATCCGCCTTGGATTCCTCCCCTTCCCGTTGAAAATCGCCACGAACGCTCGCCGAAGCTTTTGCATTGGATCGTGCACGCGCAGATCCGGCGGCGCAGATAACGCGGGGCGAAAAAATTGTCGGAGGGCCGCTGGGAAATATGTCGACACGCTCAGACACACACGCTGCCGGTATCTCGGCCTATGCAACCGTATCGTAATCACTCACCGGCGCACACAGAATTTGTCTTTACGTCAGACGATTTCCATTGGTGAATGATTACGATAGGGGGAGAGGCGGTGCACGGCCGTGTAACGCGCGGCGCGGGCTGCCGACTGGACCGCGAAGAAAGGGACCGAAAAAATAGTGAAAGAGGGGGGAAAAAAGCGAGCCGCGCGTAGGATATTGGGAAATCCGCCGCAGCGACGACCACGTTTCTAATTTTAGAGCGGTTATGAACACGGTATCGCGATACGCCGCACCGTTACGCTCCGGCGCGCGTAATAAGTCCTGTTTCATTAAGGAAAAAATACGGCCAGAGTTTTTTCGAGGAACCGTGGAAAAGTTCCCCGCCACGTGGACACGTTTCTGTCCGTGTCCTCGTCGATTACTGTGCGATAAAAATCCACCTTTCCTCAGCTACCAGCTGTAAAGAAGTCGCCTGACTACTTCTCACGATCGTAACTGAATTTATATAGTAGATAGCTACTTTGCATCCAGCTTTTGATTACCGACCACGTTCCTCGCGCAACGAACCCCCCCCCCGTTTGGTGATCGCGGGTGGATAATGCGTTAGACTTTAAACTCCAACCCCCCATTGTTTAATGTCCCCGAGGATCGAATTAACGCGAAGCAGCGCGGAGGGGCAAGTAAGGCGCAAGTAGGAGGCTCTCGTTATTTTTGGCCCCGAGTTTCCTGGCCGTCGATGGCCGCTCGTTTTGCAACGGCTCAAACGAGTTGCGGCCCCCGTCCCCCGGGTGATTTTTATCGATCGATGTACCAGCACGACATAATAATTTCTTCTTTACATTGTTCCCCTTTTCGGTCTCGCGTCCCCGGAAGCCGCAAAAACTCGAGAACCGCGCATATATGTATACGGGAGGGGTTGGCGGGGTGGGGGCCCGCGATCCGAGGCTGAAAACGCGACGGATCAAAGGCACCTCCGAGCTGCGCAAGAAGCAGCGTCCTCGGCGACCAGCCACCAACGGGGGGCACAGAGAGGGGCTCGAAAGGTGGGCGGGGAGGGTCATGTCCGCCTTACATTCTGCTTTCCGCGAACGCGCAGCTTTTTACTCGGGCGCACCGTCATTACGGCAATTTGGCGCGCATACGAAAACGTGGCCCCTGGTAAGACGAAAATTCGACGGCGATTCGGGGGCGGGTGATCGCCTGCTTCCGCGATTACTCGCTCCTCGGTTCGATGCTCTGTGGTTCGCGTTCAACATCCCGCGGGGTGTTCCTCGAATATCGTTTCTGCTCGATGGTTAATTTATGTGGGGGTCAATCAGGGAGATGCTGGGTTGGGAGTATGCGCTGGAGGTCGAAAATGTGGGAGTGGGTCTTAATTTGCTTGATGCGATTTTTTGGGACGTGGTGTGTGAATTAGAACTTGTAGAGTTACGTTTATCTAGTAGATACCTAAATTGGGGGCCATTTGCAGGTATTTAATATATGTATTAAATAAAATGTATTTAAATGTAATTAAATATATGTATTTAATATATGTATTTAATATATGTATTAAATAAGGAAAAGGACACAAATTTTATGTATTTTCATACTTTAAGTGCAATCACTAAGAATGAAATGTTATAATAGGATAACTAAAGAAGTTTAAAAATGTTACTTAAAAAGAAAGTGCACTGAATATAAAAAGAAACAAATTTTAAGGGGACTCCACCCAGAAGCCACTAAAAAGTTTGGCATTTTTTGTTCGTATAAATAAAAATATCGGGCTTGGATTTTTTATATAGTTTTAAAGCAATCTTTATTTTGCCATTTAGTACAATTTTCACAAAAAAAAATTTTCTAGCAAAATAAAGATTGCTTTAAAACTATGTAAAAAATCAAACTCCAATATTTTTATTCATACGAACAGAAAATCCCAAACTTTTTAGTTGTTTCTGGGTGGGGTCCCCTCTTAAGTGTCAATGAATGTTTAAATTGGTAAAACTTTTAGTTGTTAGTGCCATTTATAGGTATGATGTGCCAATGTTCCCCTATAACCAAGCTAATTAACATGAGTTAAAGAAAATAATAAAAAATAATAAAAACATTCACAAAGAATGTAATATTATGATAGCAATCTCAAAGCAAATGCAAAAATGTTGATTTTAATATTATATAGTAAAGTGTTCCAAAGACAAGCCAATTTACGGTATGTATGTATCACGTTTTAATCTCAAAGTCTCTATCGCGTATCGAATTCATGATCTGTAAAGAATCGTCCGTTTCACTGCCTGTCTGACTATGTAGCATTATTCTACTGTGACTACAAAAGGTTTACTCACAGCCATACTTTACTCCATTAAACTGAAAAGTAATGAAAACGTTAGTTGCTCGTTTGCTAAACATTTCAATCGTTCTGCATCTCTTTGGGGAAACTCTCTCGACTGCCTGCACGTGAATGCAAAGCGCAGATGGGAAGAGCGCGCAGGCCTTCGTTTAATAAATCCGCCAAGATGGAATCGACCGCTCGAGGGTCGCGCGCGTAATCTATGTTAATGCGTCGGAGGTGGGTGAACGGGGCCTGTAATAATAGTGTTTTCGCGGATGTGACGTCACGAGCGAACAATACACGCGCGAGGCGAGTGCTGTGCACGCTTTCGGCGGATTATTTATTTGACAGACCTCCCCGCGGGCCGTGTCTGCGTTTACGGCCGGCTCGCAACGCTTCGTCCCGAGATTTGCAACGCGCCAGCCGTTTTTGCGCTGTTAAAAGCGAACCCTGATGCGGCGCTATGTACCGATTCCTTGCTGCTTTCGTTTTACTTTCTGTCCCTTCATTTTGGGAGCGTCTTCAGAGGATCTCCACTGCGACGGATGATTTAAAATTACCTTCTACAATTTTATCCCTAGCGCATAAAACAGCTCCCACTTTTAATCTCACCCACTTAATTCTTAATTCTTACACCGGACCCACATTTTGCATAGACTACCGAGTACCTACCTAAGAATCATACGCTTCGATCCCTCCAAGCGTTTGTAATTAATTTATTTACGGACTACGGTGGCCCATAATTTAGTGCGTTAAAAAAGGAATGGTACCCGTAACGAGATCACCATATGACTGGTGCTCGTTTCAATCTCGCGCTTCGTTGTATGCCACCGGCGACGCTCGATAAAACTTCCGCGGCGGTGTTTCGGCTAAAGGAGGATGCTTTCCACGAAAGGTTTTTCGTGCGTGAGAAACGAGGGAACGTTAAAACGGGCAACGGGTAATTTGGTTTCGGCGCGGCGGCGGGGGCAACGGGCGCGCGCGGTCAGGACTCGCGCGAAATATATGCAAATTTGATTGCGCCCTCGTCGGGGGCCTTATTCTTCCTCTCGTATTTTAATTTTATGCCACGTATCGCAATTTAGCTTCTTATTTCTCAACCGCCCGGCCGCTCCCGCGGACACTTAGTACGCACTTCTGCCAAACACGAAGGAAGTCGTAATCGCTGCCCTCGGACACGTGAGAACACGGACTCGCTCGTACGTGTTGCCAGCGATGTTAAATCGGTAGCCACGTGAACCGGGAACACGCGGTGTCAAAAGTTGAGGGACTTTCTTAGGTGTAGATCGAAGTAACTGAATTTAATTTCATTGCTAACCAAAAAACTCAATGCTACGTGAAATGATAGAGCAAGAGAATTACCTCGATGAAGCTACATGTTCCGATTGCAAAGTACTACTAATTGTAAGTTATAGCGACCGCATTAACAATACAAAAATGTTCTTATTAACGAGCAGAGAAAACACTGAGGACGAGGCTGTAAGAAACCTCAGAGGACTAAGTCAGTGACGTTTTGTAACGCCACTCAAGGTCGGTGCCTGAATTAATATCTCTCTTTCTCTTCTCGACTGTTTCTTTCTTAGTACGCGAACAGCAGATTACCTCTGTGATTCAACAACCACGAATTGAGTATCCGCGTCGGATTTCGTTGACGCGTGTGGTTAAGCCCTGGAATAAGTAGCTTACAGGGGGTTGCACAGACGAATCTGGCTCGTGACAGCATCCACGTCGACTGACGAGAGGATGATCGAGGCCTCAGCCGATGTTAATCTGATTATCGGGTCCTTCGTACATCGGGGGTCGATTCGACATTACTTATTTATAGTTAAATTGCAGGATACCGACTCCCCGAAACTTCTCCATAATTTCCAAAGCGAAGGAATCTTTGTTCCCCAACAAAACTTCACTTTTTTAGATCCCCTCGGATATTACATTCTTCCAATTAAATCTCAGAGCGAAGATCCACGAGCAGCCTTCATTATGGACGAAGGCGATGTTTCCACCTATCCCCTCGCATATTCAGATTATAAGAACGACCGTGGCGCGACGAAGTGAAAGGGAGCTCGAATTTTCAAACATCATCGCGTCGATAGCTCGACGAAGACCCCCGAGTCATCGAGAGGACGATTCCTCCCGGCTCCCAGCCGCGTTCTATCCACGGAGATGCAAAAAGGCTAAGGCGCGCGGGTCGGGAAAAGGTGAAAAAGAAATGGCGAGGAGCGGCCGAATCGCGGAGCCGGAGATTCTGCGCATATTCGCTCCGCACACATCCGATTTGTAATAATCGGGAGAGCGAAAAATAAGCAGCCGAGAGACGGACGGACGTAGGACGGAGAGAAAGAGACACGGTTGTTTTCGAGGCCCCCAAGGTCTCGGCGTGCATATCTTACCGCCGATTAATTGCAGTTGATTTTTATTTATTGCAAAAGAGCAAGGTGTGCGACGGCCGTTCGTCTCTATGTGTGCGTTTAATGGTTATTGGTCCGCGATACTCCTGTGGTCCCGTGTTCGTACAGGTTGTTTCCAAAGCCGAGGGCACCCCCATACACCGCGGCCAAAGTCCTTCGCCAAGTGCGAATTCCTTGATTCGTTGTATTCCTTGCGTGACCGTTATTCCCCATTTTTTTTCTCTCCCAGATTATTCATTGTGTCACGGTTCGACGCGCGCGCATAGTTGACCGTTTGAAATGCAACGGATGCACGTCATTTCTAAATATACGGTGGTTGTAGGAACGTTGTTCCCGCGCGTTTACCGATGTTTCGTCGTTCTTCGACGATACGCGGCGATACACGCCCGATAGGGAAACGCAACAAATTAGTAGATCTCGATCTTAACGGGCGTTTTGGATTTGGCGCGGCTCTCGAGAAACGCGTGTGTTTGTGGACAGGTACACTACACGGAATGAGTGACTTGTCGATTGTTTATTCAGGTCGCTCACGCGTATACAGAGCTGTTCAAATTTCACGACGCGGAAAGTCTCGTTTTTTCTCGGAAACTGTTTTCCCTTCTCGGAATAAGAGGAAGATAACCGCTATGCCTTACAAAAACAGGGAGGAATGCGCTGTATCATAAACATTTAGAACAAGTAAACACGAGGAAAAAGAAGTAAGCAACTTTCCTGCAGATCGCAAACCCCTAAATCTTCAAATCAGTGTTGATATCGCGACCACTCTCTATTAAACTAAGAATCAGACTAGTATATACGTCACAGATCAGCTAACTGTTCCGATATGACAGGAGCTACAATCGCTCAATGTCCACCTAGAACACCGTGGTTGGTTGGCGCGGTAGGGCTCGCGCGCGCGCTCGCCTCGTCGTAATAATAAATTCTACGCGTGCAACGTGACTTATCCGAGCCGCTCGCGGGTAGGTGTGCGCAATAATTGTTAATTGTCGGCGCTGATACACGGGCCCGATAGCGTGAACGCGGCGTTTCAACGTGCACGACGGAGGCCCATTTGATTTTTCCGTGCCAGCGAGCACGGCCTGCTACTGTCCCGCGTCCAGAGACACTTTTCGCGATACTTTACGGCTTATTAAGGCGCGAGACCGTGCAGGATACAAGCTGGCCCGATCGGCTCGCGCCGCGCTCCACTACGAATCGGTAATTGTCGGCGCTGCCATGGTTCGTTGTAGCCGCGGAATTCTATTTTTCCGTCTCGTTGAACGCGATTGTTCTCTTTAGCACGCCCGTTGATATAGGTTTCCTCCATCCGAGAGGAATTTCGGTGAGCGTGTTCTGGCTGTGTGTCGAAACGCACCGCTGACATGGCAATTCGACTCGGTACTCTTTTCTGTTCTTTTTTTTTTAGCAAAGTTCAGTCGATCTTTGACAATTGATGGAGTTTAGTGGGTGGATTAGTTCGTTCAAAGGGTAATTCGGTGGATTTGTTCCGTGTACCCCTGTGTTTGCTTACTATTTCCCCGCGCTCGAATTGTATACACGATGTATGATAGCTGTAACGTTCAAAGTAACATCTTTTTGAGCGTTAAGTGGCGAGAGGAAACCTCCTGGCGTGAACAGGTTCCTCGACGCCAGGAATTTTTGCAAAGGGATTCGCGTATGTATGCGTGCATCGCGAGGCACTCGTAAACCGGAGAGTATCATGGGAGGCTTGAGGAGTGCTGATGTGTAAATAGCGTTATTAAATGTACAGAGTGTTTTTTAATACGCGGCAAGTACTGCGGGGATGTGTTAAACGTTTTGTACGAGATGTATGTATGAAATCACACCGTTTACAGCATCTCTGTAGCGTTGCAGTAGCTTTTTCATAAATACGGAGAGTGCGGCTGCAGGGAGGCTTCTGCAAAGTATTTGCAGCGACAGCTCGCACTTTTCCAACGCAGCGGGTAGCTTGAGTCGAAGTACTCTGCGCCTCGATTCAAGTAGAAGCTTGAATAGCGCAATTTTACAGAGAATTGGAGCGTGGAATTACTAGCAAGACGTTGCCAGACCTTTCACCCCTTTGTACATATAAAAAGCACTCCATTCGCCTAATACATTAGATCAGCGTTCTTCGAATCGCCTCGTCTTATAAATCTACTAGCTTTACTACTTGGCTTCGTCCGAAATTTAGATACTGATTTTAAAAAAAAAATATTTTTTTATTTTTGTGTGAAAATAGTCACATTCATCTGGATTAGTCAAGCATAATGGCAAGCTGAGGCACATTTCGTGATTCCATAGTTTATCGTTCGAAAGTTTTTAGACGACAAACACACAAACATATAGAAGCTTTCTGCTCTATATATATTGAGATATCAACGAAATCACCACTTGAATCACCACTAAAATCCGCATGAAAGAGGGGTGGTTGAAAACCACCCTTCTGACACACTACCTTGTTAAAAAGAGGATAAAAAAGCAATTCGAAGGAACGCTGCATCCTCAGACCCAACAGCCCCGAAGAATTCCCAAGTGATAAAGAAAAATGAAGACTTACCCAGCGCGTAAGGAGGCAGCAGCCGCGGTGAGGGTGAGTTGCTGAGCACCGGCTGTAGGATCCGCTGCTACCAGCTCCGAAAGCACCAGAACGGTGGTGGTGGTGGTGGCTGCCGAGCAATTGGGCACGGTGGCGTTGACCGCGTGGCGCACGCCAGGCGGAAGATCGTCCTCGTGTTGCAGCTGCAGCTGAGGATAGTGGTGCAAATGGAGGGCAGTGGCCGCTGAGCCGGACCTGGGGGTGACGCACGAGGGTGGCAGGAGTCCAGCCCTCGTGACGGACGACGGTGGCGACGGTGACGGTGGCGAGGGTGGCGGTGGTGGGTACTCAACCACCTGTACACGGTCCGCCTCGTTCTCGTAGATGATCTCCTTGTCGTGGGTGTACATGACGGTCTTCTGGCCGTCGTTGTAGATGAGATCGATCATCTTGTGCTCGCCGACGCCGAGCGACGGGTTGCCGTTGGCTGACTCGCTACCTGGCGTCACCCTCCCGTCCGTGTCATCAGCCGAGCGCTGCTGCACGTCGTCGGGATCCTGCTGGAGGTGCTGCTGCTGGTGGTGATGATGGTGGTGGTGATGGTGGTGGCGATGATGGTGATGATGGTACTTGGAGTGGAGCGTGTGCACCGTCGCTGGCTCGTGCAGGTCCAGCACGTTCACCGGCTGCATCGTCGCCAGCAACACCTGTTGCTCACTCTCGTTTTGATTCTGGTTGCTCAGGGAGGAGGACGCCGGGGACACTGGGCCCTCCTGCACCTACAACAGGTCACAGTGAATCGTGAGGGATGATTTGGGAATCATTTTACATCATGGTTTATTATGTGCAAAAAAATATTGCAAAACTAGGACGTTTTATTAACCCTTCGTTGACATACCTCCCTTTTCGATCGAATTTGACACACCTGGGTGGCTTACACCCAGAATAATTTTTGAACGACTGCCATTCTCATCAAAAGAATCCAATCATTATGAAAAAAATCGTGGGGCAATTTCAAGGTATCTAGAATGTATTTTAATATTTTTTTTGTTAAAATTGTATCACAGATTTTGTAAAAAATTCTAGATTACCATATGTCGAGAAAATACGAAGAAAATCTTTAAAAAAGATTGTAACATTTGCAAATTTTAATATTAGGAACTAAAAACGTACAGAGTTATTGTTCAGATATAATATTTTGGAAAACAAATTTTTGTATGTCGTCTTTCGAAAACAAGGTATTTATTTTGTATATAGAAGGCACAGAGTGTCAAAGTCAGTTTATGGGTGGTTCCCACCCTGAGTGTCAAGGAAGGGTTAAACTTAATAGACTAGAAATAGTATACATAATAGAACAAAATCATTTACTTATACGAGAAACAAAAGATCAGCTTTAAAAAATAACTTTTAACTCACTGAATATCAACGTATAATGCCTCAGAACATCGAGAGCAATGGAGTAAACAATATGGCCCCGAAATGGGTTATAGAGAATTGTGATTTTCATTGGTTAATTCAAATAAAGTGTTAATATCTGGTCTAAGAAGTGAGAACTAGCTTTGAAAGGTACTGTATGCTGGTCGGTACTACACGACTCTCCCCTATCTCGTGGTACATGACTTGGATAGCAGATATAGTTCTATACAGTGTTTTGTTTTTATGATATTTGACCCCTTGTCAACGTGAGGAGAGCTGTGGCTGGCAACCATAGTTTAGAGGGCATTCAGTTCTAGCAGCAGGAACTAGGCAGAGCGTAAAATTCGCTAAATTTTCCAACAGCTACCGCGAAACACCTCCTTCTATATCATATTCCCCTTTAAAGAGGGTTAAAGAACGAGCCAGTGGCCGAGTTCAAGGACACCGTGGAGAATAAGAGGCCGATCCCGAAGTTTGAATGTAGGCATTGAGGGTGGAGATTCAGTGCCGAGTCGCGATTCTTTTTGGAGGCCATTTGACGAGGGTAGACCCAGTGCTGCGAAGGGGAGCACAGGTTGATTGAAGCCAGAGGCGGATTAATAATAGGGCAGCGTTCTGTGAATAACTCCGGGGCCTCTTTGTGGACAGGTGACGGTAGAAGAAACGAGTTGAGAGTTCCGTGAAAGTCTCAGATTTGAATGGGCAAGTATTGGGAAGATCGACTTTAGGCTAGACGCTTGCGTAATTTACCGATTTCATAATTCCTCGAGCGTTTCAGGAAGTCTGCAGTGGATGAAGTTCAGGAGAAAAACCGAGTCCCCACTTTAGCTTTTTCAATTTACTACTTAGCCTCTCGAGTAGATCCTGAACTTTCCCGTTAACGATTTATGTACGCTGACCGACGATCCTGTAACTTTTGCAGTGAATATTTTCGACCGGGGTCTCGTCAAGCCGCGAGAGGCAACTGGTGGCTCGCACGATATTCAAATTTTATTAATCGCCCCCATCCAGCGGTTTACGACACGGACGTTTATATTCCCTCGGATGTTGTAACCTGCCTTAACATTTTCGAATGCTAATAACGGTGCAATAAAAATCACGCGGCTAACTCCTGGCCGGGGCCAGTCCGCGTCCGAGTCAGCGCTTCGTGATAATTAATCCCTCTAACGTGGGCAAAGATCAAAGGATCACTGCACTCCGAACACCTTCCACTTGACTTTCTACCTACCGATTACGAGAGCGGTCTGCCGCCTCGTAAGTGATCCTTTTTCGTCACGGAAATTCAGGAAGGACTCGTGTACTTTCATTTCCGAGATGACGGTGGATCTGTATTGGAGGGAAGAAAATTTAATCGTCTCCAGGGATCGCGACTCGAAAGCGGCGAGACCATCTTCCGTGGTTTTCTGATAAAACTTCACGGATGACGCGGTGGTCCTCGCGTTTCCTCCATTCACTATCCAAAGCGATCTTTTTTGTACGAATCCACGAGATCGTTCTTCCTATCGTTAATCGCGATAAGCAATTTCAGCCCGCTCTAAGTGTATGCTTCATAATCGAGTGTCTTCTAACTACAGAAGCCACCTCGAAGTTGTACTATGTTTCGCGAATGTATCTGTAGTCCATTGAATGCATAAACGTCAAGGTTCTGAATCTTTTACGAGTCGAAACGCTTCTCGAGACGAGTTGTAACAGCCAGCGTACACGAAAGGGCACGGAGTGGAGCGTGTCATTAATCGGCCCGCAGGATTTACGACGGTCGATGAAAGAAATATACAGCGAGTCCTGCGGCTCTGTCCGAGGCAAGGATAGTTTCCTGCGTTACCTAATTGATAGCCGAGCGAGTCAACGTGGAGCTCGAATATTAGCGCGATGACTCACGATATTGTTAATTACGTTAATCGAGCCTGCGGTGCTATCGCGCGATCGTAAATGGCGTCGCGTGCTTTTTGATCGAAGGATCGAGATTCGAGGAGAGCGGTCGGAGAAAAGGAGTTTACGATAATTCAGTCTCCGCCGCGGAGGAAAACGTCTCGTAATCCAATGTGGGAAATTCCAAACGACGTCGTTAGCGGGATGCGACACACTTATTCATTGCTCGGCGGCGGCTTTCTGTACTGAAGTCCTTCTTTCATTACAGCCTTTTACTATTATCGTCATTAGCTTTTTCTCGGCGGGGAAAACGTTGGCGGAAGAAACGAGGTACTTCACCTTCGGCCTTCTTCGTTAGAACTCATCTGCGCATCTGTGTCAGTGATCACACTTTCGGGATCAACTCCTATACCTGGGTCCTTCTTATAATCGATAAAAAAACACGATTCCAGGGATATCAGATTTCATTCACGCTCCATCGAATCGATCAACTCCACTCTTCTGTTAACTCTGCGGAGATGAAGCTCGAAGGAGTTGATCCAAGATTCTCCATTCCCAAAATCTCTCAGCTATCAGAGCTTAGCGTCCAGACCATGACGCGCGTCAGGTTCGAAGATAGAAGTCCTGTGTCCCTTAAATGGGCATTAATCAGCTCGATTACGAAGCCTCCCGCGGTCGCGACAAGACGTTAAGTACTCGACGGGTCGAGCCGCGCTGGCCTCGTGTACCAACTTCATTCGAAATCTAATCGCGCGGCGGGGAAATTTATCGCGATCGTCGATGCCGCGGCGGTACCACGTTGACTCACGAGGCCCTGGAACTGAATCCATTACTTTTTACGACGTTTTACACACGCGGTTGACAACGACTACGCGAGGGGAAGAGACAGGGAGAGTCGAACCGCGCGCGTTCGTTATGTACTCAGCGCACGAATACATATTTCACGATTTCGTAGTGCTTCTGGGAGGATGTTATCTCGGGATTTATGAAATAACGTGTACACGGGCTGGTTCAACGACGTACTTGTACTATAGATTCAATCTAGTATCGCTGTCAAGGTGAACGATTATGTAACCGCTGGCACCGGGATAGTATTTTAGCCAGGATTATTCGTGGATGGCATCGTTCGGCGCCTCCGACCTTGCCACCACCTCCTCCTCACCTTTTCTTCTCGATTTAATTGATTTCCAAGTGTCCACTGGATTCCTACCGATGGTAAGATTAAGCCGTATCCGCGAACCTCTCTCTTGCGCAACTCTGCCTTCGTCTCGTCATTTTTATACCATCTCGGAGTCATTTATACAAAAAATCTGGCATCGAGAAACTTTACTACCTTCGTCAAACTTAATCCCAGCGCGGGTCAAATTAGGAAACATCTACTGTGCTAGGTTCTAACTCTAACAGAAGTACCATAAGCGACAGAGAGTAGGGGAGACCGGGGCAAGTTGATACGTTTTTCAATTTTCAATTTTTTTCATTGTTGTTTGAATTAATTATTTAATAACAAATATGCTAAAATATACTTTGGTCCTTCCTCTTTAATATATTGTAAATGAAATGTTGAGAAAATACATACAAAATGAATGAGAAAATGTTATTTGGACGGAGGTAAAATGTATCAACTTACCCCATTGCGGGGCAAGTTGATACTGCTCTGGGGCATGTTGATACATCTGTAAAATATCCATTTAATGAGTAAAGGATGGATGTCTGGAATATCCCACTTTAACATGAGGTGCTTCCTTCTTTTTAGTAATGTATCTTAATAAAGCCATTTGATCTATTTCGTATATTCTCGCGCTGTGACGTAGCATCGACTCTTTTTCTACACCAACACACGCTTTTTGAAAAAAATTTTGTGGTATTTTCCCGCGATTCGTTTTTCTGACATAATTTCGTACCATTTTGCTAGAAACAAAACGAAAAATCCAATTAAAAGTAGTCGGAAAAAATTGATACACTCCTCATGAGTATCAACATGCCCCAGAGAAAACGTATCAACTTACCCCACAGGAAGTCATTATGTACAAACATCCCCATAAAAAAATGTAGAGCAGATAAACAAAATAACAAAATTTAATTACGTTACCTTCAAAGGACTCAATGTGATGCCCAATTAATTTAACTGATAAAATTCTCTATCCCGTCTCAAGACGGATTGGAAAGTGAACACAACTATTTACTTTTTCTCTATAGGGTAGATGTCCCAATTACTGCCACATTAAGCTCATCGCGTAACTTTCGTTAATTATTTCAGAAGTTATTTAGTCTCAAAATCATTCCAAGTTGCAGCATACTAATGCTTAAGAACTCTTTTATCTAAGAAATTTTTTTTATAGTATAAACAGTATGTTTTAATTGCTAATTAATTGAAAAAGTATAAGGAAGTCCAATGTCCCTAAAACTGTCATTCACCTTTTAATATTAATTTATAAATATCAGTATGCAATGCTTCTCTATTATTATCTAACACGGAAACCTAATTTAACATTAAAATTTTTTTCCCTTACGATTTTGCACGCATTATTTCACTATTAAGTAAAATAATTAAAGTGACAGTAATAGGGACACTGTCAGTAATTGGGACATCTACCCTAGAAACGAAAACAGTTAAAAATTGATTGCTAAAGTCAAGATACACAGACGTACGCTAGATCGTAGTAAAGAATTGATCAAAAAGCTTCACATATCTCGCACACAAGGAGCTACATATATACAGTGTCGAGATAATTCGTCTGTATCAACATGCCTCTGTATCAACTTGCCCCGGTCTCCCCTATCATGCCTCTGTCAGGTTGAACGCGACGCGATCGAATCGATTCTGCGTAGTAAAAAAAGGCTGGCCCCGTGGTTTCGAGGGATCGGAAGCGAATGCCGCGGATTCTGTGCGCTGCCTAGGCCCGCTACTGTTTACAGGGCGGGCAAGAACCGGCCGATAATAACAGTTAATTGGCCTGCTGGCCCGTGAGAGACTATTCCAGGTCGTGCACGCGGGGTACCTACGTCCAGACGTGTCTGTCGGTCGGTCGAACGGGGCAACCTCGGCCACCGGATACACACGACCGCTCCTCCTCGTCCTCGAGAGTTTCTTCTGCGGGTCGCGCGCGGTTATTGCCGATCACGTCGTTGGAATACGCAGCTGCGTGCTCGAAGATACGCGGAATCGTTAAGGGCCTTTCTTTCGCTCTTCTCTACGCGACCAACGCTCGTTGCCCCCTTCCCTCGTTCGTGCGATGTCGCCTATCTAAGAGGAACGTTCATTGTTGCCCCCTACCCCCTTCCCACCTAGCCGCGATCCCTGTACAGGGGTCGTCGGGGGGGTTTTTGCTATCAGTCAGTTGAATCCTTGTTATATCGGCCGCGAGTGCTCGCGGGGAATTCTCTTTCTCGCTCCAGCGACTAGGGAACACCTGTCACCGTTTCTATTACGGCGATAGCTTCTTTTAGTCTCTTTTAGTCTCTTTCTCTTGCTATCTTCACCGTCTGCATCTTCGTTTCGGAGCTCTTTTAGTTTTTACTCCCGTTAAGATTGGTTTAATTGTATTCTTTACGTGGATGTTTTCTTTGACTCTGGTGTTTGTCGAGTGTTTTCAGTGGTAGGGGAAGAGGAATTTGAGGAATTTTAAGCGTGTTTCTCTTTCGTGCGGAATTGTTAAGTGGTGTTATAGTTGGTGGCTAGCAAATACGCGCGTTACGGTGCGAAATTTCGCGGGTCTTATTAAAAAATTCCATTGAATAACGAAAGCGGCACACCTACGATCCGGAATAAATTACTGTTATTAGTTATGTCCATGCGTTTACGCTCGGCGACTTCCTGCCGCTATTTCGAGTCATGGTAATCATGAAAATATCTGTGTGATTGTTCGCGATACGTTCGTTTTTTCTGCAAATCTACAACGGGCATCGCGAACATGCCCGCCGGCGAAGGTAAATCGAATTGCTAGGAACGTTTACGGCTGTTGACGATAGTATCATTATATACCGTCGTCAATTATTTCTCCTCTTTTCCCCTCTGATAAACGCACTTGCCATTTCACTTGCACTGTATTCAAATACAGCGGCGTCTCGGTGTGCGAGTGTAAGCCGGAAATAGTAGAAGCATTTATCTAACTAACGCTTCGATCTTCTAGAATCTTTGTGCTTCTTGTCTCTCGATGTTTAAGTCTTTTTTTTTTGAACTTCAAAATTTTTCGACCCCCAGTGGCACGGTCTCCAGAAATTTCTTTAAAACGGACATATGTAAATTTGTCTTGTACCGCCGAAGCCGAGAAGAGTGTAGCCTTTATCTGCAGGCGTTCATCGAACGTTTATTCTTCCATCAGCGTCATCAATCACAATTCATGAGCAAGGAGCAGGCAATATTGTTGACACCCGGGCATCGCGATATTATTCACGTAATTATCACGTGTCCCGCGCAACTGTCCGGTGTGTACAGAGCAATAAATCATTTTTTTACGATATCCGTGGGGTCGCGTTCCCTGGCGAACGACAGAACAAAAATCCCACCGTCCGCCATTATCTTTGATTGATATCTCCGAACAACTCTCGCCGCGTTTCTTGCCGCCATTATTCCATTCCCATTATACATTGCCCGGGAACGGTTGCAAGGGAGGCGAGCACCTTTTTATCGTGGCAAAAGTAATCAGCCGCCCCTCCGAATCATTCGAGGTACGATCTCCGCTTTCCCTAATTTCGTCACACATATATTTTCCTCGCAATATCATCTTTGTCACACATTCCCTCGCACGAGATCAGAAAGCACGGAGAAACAGTTTCGCCCGTGCAGAGTGGGTTAACGTTTAAAGCAATTAAAATGGGAAAAGTATGAAAGAAGAAGGTTGCATTGCACTCTCTCACGAGGGAATCGCGTGCGAAACGCATCGAAGCACCGAAAACCCAATGCAGCGGAATTCCTCGCGGCAGCCTTCGTTGTTGGAGCAAAAAATTGATAGCGGCTTGTCTCAATTAAAAGCGGTTTAATTCCCTGGGTGGTTGAGGGGGAGGAGGCGACTGAAAATCCCTCCAACGATCAGGAGCCCCCTTGCTCTTCGAGTGGATCGACGAGTAAAGAAATTTCATAAAGAAACAAAGTCGCCGGGTCGCCAGGATTCTATTAAGTAATCTTTGCCGGTTGCCCCGATAATGAATAGCACGATCGCCGACCGAAAAGCGTTCTCTTCGACCACGAGTATCAGGTACGTGAAATCCGACGAGTCATCGTGCACGGGCAAAATCGTCTTCCTCCTCGTCCTTCTCCTCTCCCTCGCTCTCTCAGTCTTACCGATGAGAGCGGCTACGGTGGGACGAATGGGACGGCTAACGTACCGTTCGGCTCTCCGGTCAAAGAATGTCGACGTTCGACCGACGGTGAATTCTTGCAGGATGGAAAATTGAAGCGTAGGTATACACGAATTAGAATTCTCCCTCCACGACGATTCCGAAATAAACACGCTTCACGGAAAAGAGTTGTTCGAGTGATCTGAATTGATTCGTCGGTGGGAAGTGCGAAGAGCTAAGTACTTACGTACCTACTCTTATAATCACAGCGTTGGGAAAATTTGAAAGTACCCGTCGACTTACAATGGGAGCCTCGAGAAGATACGAGTCAATAAAGCATATCTTTTAAGAGGATCCACTCAACCCGTAACTCCGTTCGGTATCGAATTAAACTCACGCGAGATGACCCATTTCCCAGTGGAACGTGGCTCGAAATACCGAGAGGTGAATTACTACCCGTCAGCTCACGCGATGATAATAAAGACAAGAGGTATGCCGATCCATAAACGCAGCGACGCGAAAGCCATCGGCATTATCGTAAATTCTATCATTGTTGGGAAGGCCGATGCAGCGCGGAGCTGAAATCAACCGTAATAATTCCACGGGGGATTTGGCCCCTTAATGGGGCCCCCGTAAGATCCTTTACGGGGGTAGCCGCTTATACGGGCAACCGAGCCGTCTCGTTGTGGCGGGACGCCGCGCAAATAACGGGCTTTCGTCCGGCAGAGTTTCACTTTTTAAGCGACAGGTATACCATTGTGCGAGGTTAAAAACCTGCGGCCAGGTGACAGTAAAAATCTTTTCAGGCTTCTCCGAGTCGAGGAGCGGCCATTCGGGAAGGACACGCATACACATATATGTATATCACCCCGGGGCGATATAAACTATCGGAATTCGTTTAAGAAGGCCGACGGCAGCCGAAAAGTAGGCGCCGTAGAGGCATCAACCTGCTTGTGAGAATCCACAGTGACTTACACAGACTACTATTTCAATATTCCTCCACTTGCCAGTTAGACATCGAGTTGCTAAAACACCGATGATTTGTATTATTTTCAGGTGACGTTTCTTATCTCCTCAGGTGGGACGGTTTTTTCCTTTATAATTGAGATGTGACTCACTCTGACTCTGAGATAAGTGTATAGAAGAATCTTGAATTCTAGAGGAGGCGTGTTGCTCGAGTTTCTTTAGATATTACACAATCATTTAAATGGTACTAAATTCGAGTTTACGAATCTTTAGCATTGACCCCTTGTCGTTGAAAGTAAAGCCGCGTTTTCTCGAAACGGAAGCCTGTATTTGCATTCCGTGGTTCATCAGTGTTGCGTTAAAGAATTAAATTCCCTGTGTGAGGATGGAATAAGCAAAGGGCGAAGGAAATGCTCGTTAATGCGCTTACGGCGCGGTAGATTCGGATAAATATAAATACCGCCGAGGGGTTTGGAGGATTTTTCAGGGACGGGGGTTCCGAGGGGATCGGTGATTAACGACGCGGAGGTCTTGCATCCACGCCCCCTTCGATTTCGACAATTCACGGAATGCAATCATACTTCACGGTCAGCGTTTCGTGCGGGTCATCGGTTGACCTTCCTCCCTTTCTCTCACTTCCTTTCCTTCCTCCACCTTTCTCCCTTACTCTCTCTCTCTCCATCTGCCGCCCCCGTTGGCCAGGTACCACCCGTTGCGCGAAATAACGAGAATGGCGGCCCGTAAGATTATTGCCGGTTGTGTTGTTCCATCGTGGAACTTCTGTCTGGCACGGCCCTGAGACGCCAAGCGCTCAGTGATGGACGAGTCTGCCTCGTGGACCGAAAGATCGAGGATCGCCTGTCAATCTTTTCGGCCTGGAAGCGAAAACCCAGCCGAAGAACAAAGACGTACACTTTTTGTCAATGCTGCTTGGTTAATTCCTGTCCATCGGTGTTCCACTTGCATCGCGTCAGGCTTTTGTGCGGGAACGGTCCAAAAATTCGTGGACTCTTGCTGCGACGGTACTCGTTGCGACGAAGAATTGCTAATTTGCGGCGGGGCTGAGAGTTAGTGACTCACGGGTAGCTGTGAGTAATGCCTTCGCGAGCGACTTCGAGTATTCAGGGGACAATGGGTGGTGTCTCGACTTCGGGGGCAACCGTCGGGGGCAATCTTCGCGAAGATTTTCTTAAGAGACTTCAAGCTGTTCGCAGCTACGAGCTTGTTTGAACAAACTCTCCTCGCTGCAGGGAGTCGTTCAATCATTTCCCTCAGGTTGATCATAAAAATTGCCATATTCGCTCTCCTCACGTCATATCGCCACTGAAACGCTGGCTTATAAAATAATAAATGTTAGGTTTCCAATTCATCGCGCGACGGAGAATAAAGATAGGTAAAAGTTTTAGAATTTCATGGTTTGAGTTGTGGTTGTTGCCAATGGTGATTGACAGTCAATTGTCAATTAAGGTAGAGTCACCAGTGTCGAATTGGGTAGCTGTGATTCGTTTTGTTATCGTGCAATGCGGTAAGTACTGAATTCGTTAGTTCTGATGTAATATTCTCATTTTTAGGAATCAATATTATTCCTGTAGATTGATCAGTAAATATTTTAATTCATATGTCGTCTGAAAGAGCTGAAATTCTTCTATTCAAAAGTGCTAATAGAAGTTTTCAATTGTCCTTACAGATAATAGGATTGATTAAACAATGTAAAAGTAGCTGTGGCGGCAAAAGTTCGCACAATGCAGTGGGGCAAGAGTTCGCACGCGATATCGGCTTTTTTTTTATTAACTTTTAATCCGCAATATTTTCCCCAACTACAATTTTTATTAACTTTTTGATTAAAAAATATGACTTTATTTTATTGTCTTATTCATTTATTATTAGAATTTATAAGAGAAAACCCATTACTAAGGAGATGCTTCAGGTCGCTCTAAACAAACTAGAAGTAGGGCTTTCATAAAGAAACATCGCTGCAGAATTGGGAATAACCCCAACTAGGTACCTATGCAGGAAAAGAAAACACTTCTTTGGATATTTCTCGTTGCGTTCTTTTATCTCATAACATGCGAACTTTTGCCCCACATATCGGGTAAAAGTTCGCATTTGACACATTTTGGAAATATTTATTTCATATAAGTTGCGACAGGTAAATTTACATGAAGTCACTCTCTATCGAATAATAAGGGATAGTAGTTATTTCTCCCAAAATGATATGATTATCAGTGTCACACCAAAGATTTTAGAGAACTCTAAACTCTAAGTGCGCACTCTTGCCCCACGATACTCTACCATCTACCAGCTGTCCATTGGCATTCGTTAATGGTAAAAAGAGAGATTTGACTAACCGGTGACAGAGCCTCCTGCATGTGCAGGGGCGCGTTGTCGGCCTCGTCGGTGCAAGTCGACATTCTCCCGCGCTGTCTTCCACTTCTCTTTCCTCGTCGTATCGTGGCGAGAGATCCTGTACGGTCCGCTGTCTCGATGTCTCGCCCCCGTTGATCCCCCGGGACGTTGATCCCTCTTCGTACGATGCTACCCTAGTCGTCGACTAACTGTCTACTACGTCTACACAAACGAATGGTTCTACACACATGGGGTAGCGTATCACAGGCTGCTGATTCTTGTATGGCACGTCGTTAACGTGGGAGTAAAGGCAGGCGTTGGGTCCTGCGAATCAAAAGAGACCGAACAAAGAAAAAAAAATCACAGAATAACGGAAATCAAGAGACAAAACACACAGAGGAGGATCTACAGCGATCTCGCAGACAACGCGCGTGCCGACGATTGCGCAACGATCGGCGGGACCAGCTGGTTTCATTCATTTCAAGTGGATACAGGGCGGGCAAGCACGTCAAACTGGAAACGGTTTCGCGGCCGCGGCTCTGATAGACAGGTGCAATAAACCGGCGTCGATGGCAGACAGACAAACGGGGGCAGGTAGAGGCCGAGAGTGAAAATTCTCGCTCGGCGCAACCGAAACACGTTCCGTTCGACGCGGCTGGTTCCCCTAAACGTGCCGAAGGACGCAAAGCCCATCCGTCAGGGTGTACGGGAGCCGTTGAACCGGCCGACTGGTATATCGAGAAGAAGTCGGCCCGACAGGAAGCCGGGAGCCGCATTTTTGCCCCGGCGAGTCAGGTGTTGACGTCCACCGAGCGGAAGAACGAGATCGCTCGGAATCAGGAAGGCCATCGGGGGGACTACATATACGCGGGACGCGGATCTGCGCCGCGCGCAGGACCGCCAGCCAGAATAGCAGGTTCGATGGTTGATTCAGTTATCACGTGGCGACCCAGACCGGGGGAATCCGTGGATGTTGGCCAAACCAGTCGGACACCACGAATTCTCCGTCTCCAGGCAGCGTCGTCCAGGTGGATAGTTAGTAAAACCAGTTGGTTCCCTCTTCTCCCGGCACGTTCGTCTCCTCCTACTACCGCGTTGCGCGGCCGTAGCTCGAAGGAGGGCAAGCCGCGTAAAACTGGAATTCAGCTCGCGAACCGGCTGACGGATAGACAGGTGTAATAATAGACGTAACGAGGAAGCCGGACGATCGAGTGCGCGCGGACAGCCGCTGATGACGTTGAGGATTAAGAAGACCGCTGATCGCCGAGAAGCTTCATCGATTTTCCCTCTGGTTTTTCCACGGGGGCGAGGATCGCGACGAAGAAGAGGGCGAACCGGCTGTTGACGCGGGCCAAGAGGAAGAGAGACGGCGAGCAGGGTGGCGGGAAGTAGGTAGGTGCCTGCCTACTACGCGGAAGAAGGAGATTGGGGCGCACGGGGGAAGGAGTAGGTGCACACGAGGCCGGTATACAACCGCGGACCGGAGACGAGAAGCCAGAGGAGCAGGTTCGGCCGGTCTAACCTGATTCTCAAAGGGAACCCTGCATCAGATTGGACCCACCTCCGTGGGTCCGTTTGTATTTCAAGTACCTGTACTCCCTCGCCTCGCGCCAGTGGACGATGCCTCCGGAGACGGAGGACTCGACGAGCCTTTCGAAGAGGAACGAGCTCCTCCGTACTCGAATGATCACCGAATCCCGCGCCCTGCAGCTACCACGTCTCTATCGGCTCCGCGGTCTCCGTTCAGTGCGCCTTGGGCCTGATCGATCGGTCTTTCGAGCATGGCCGTCGCGTGATCCGCCGAGTGATACGACAGTGAATATATCAAGAGATACCGGAGTTGTGAGAGTCCGGTTGCCTCTCTGGATTTCCAACGAATATCCGTTTCGGAGAGAAGCACTGAAAACCTCCCGGGACGCTGAATCGGGAGGAGAGAATCCTCACGCGGTACCTGAAACGGAGTCAACGACGCTCCCCTTTTACTACCTGAACGTTCGAGCTTTATGGTGTCCTCCGTTCAGTGTTTCCGGGAGTGAGAATTAGTGGCGAGTTTCGGTTGTGGGAACGATCCTTGGCTCGATTCTTTGGAGCCCCGAGATTCTACGTGGGCTAAGCGATTAGCACGTGTCTCTGCGGCTTGGAGAAGCAAAGAGAACGAGAGAGAGAGAGAGGGGGAGGAAGGAGAAGCTGTGTATAGACGACGTGGACCATTCGAGAATGTTCTCCAAATGCCTGTCGTTCCTCGACGCCGCTTACATAAACCCGGGGGGGACGCAATGCATTTGGAGCGACGCGTTATTCCATTAACCGGATACCATTTAAGCGGGGGCCAATTATATTCGCTTCCATTCACTCTGTCTGCGACGTGTATGCTAATCATCGTCGATTTCACTCGCACAGGCAATTCGCTACTCGTTGGACAACAGCGAAACCGTTTCTGTTGGTCGACGTTGCTTCTCCGCGTGAATCCACTGTGCGGAATTAATAGACTGGGCTGGGGGGTTAATTGGAATATTATAATCGTAAGTAGATTCGATCTTTCATCAGAACCACGACGCGATTTTAATCCAGTGAACCAGAAACTAAATCAAACCTGATGGTCCCACGTCTCGGCGTCCACTTGTTTACCGGCAGCTCACCTGCGCGTCACCTGTGCGTCATCGCGCAGGTAGCCGGTGAACATCAGCGGAGAAGTTGCGAGATGTGTCGCGAGTTAGGGAGACTCATAAGGGATACTCACTTCTCAAGGGTGGGTGGTGGAGCTACAAAGGCTGCGGAGATAAGAGATTTCGCCTTGGAGAGTAAAAATCTAATCGTTGGCGCATCCAGATAAAGATTCAGAGAAGGAGAGTCGAATCGGTGGCTCGATGTACTGGTAAAGTGGATGATGATGATGATGATGGTGCGCGCGCGCACCCCCGTTGCTTGTGTGTGCGAGCGTATACGCGGAGAGTGGAAGAAGGTGGTCGAATGGGTAGGTCGAGGGTGCTGGTGGGGTCGGGTGGGTGGCGGGGGTGGGAGGGGGCCAACTACAAACTACTAAGCGTCCCTCCTGTGTTCCGGATCACATCTCAACGGATGATAGTGTCACCACCTTCGCCGCGGACCGAGGCGTCCTCAGCGCGTAATTCTGCGGTTTCGTCGATATCGAGGCTCCCGCCTTGGGGGCCCGTTTTTTCCCTCGGTTGCACGCGGAACGGGCGAGATTCGATGCGGGGAAACAGATGCTTGTGATCCTGACGCGTTCCGCGGCGAGAATCCGCTCCTGGAAGCGTAACACCCCGTGAAACTCACAAATATCTGCACTCCGCGCACCTCATTATTCCTCGTATCTGGTCCATATTTTTTTCGCTCAGACGCCAGTCACAGTTCACCGGTGATAAACGCGGTTGGTTCCTCTCGCGCGTGCACACCCCTCTACGACGAGTCACGAGGCGCGAGGAGAGAATCGCCCCGGGAACGGTTTTTCCAAACCGGATCGTCTGTCCGCGATTCACACTTGCACACCGGCTTCAGGCACACGCGCACGCTCGCGTAGACCGCGACGGCGACGTCATTGGCGGCGACGGCGACGACCACAACAACAACAACAACAGCGACGGCGGCGGCAACGACGGCGGCGACCACGACGACATCGTCGCCAGGAGTCGAACGCGACAGGATGTCCGCGCGACCGACGACGCGGTTCTACCACGACGCTGCAGCACCGGACGCTGGGACCTCGTGGCTTACGCGACGAGGGTTGAAAAACGACGGCACTACCCCGCACTGTGCGGCCCAACAGGTAGAATTAAACCGCCCAAAGTTTGGGCAGCCGCAGCAAGCAACAAACGAAGCAGCCTCACGGTGCTCTCTCGGATCGTTCTCTCTTCTCTCGGGATACGGCAACATGGCCGCCGTCGCCGCCGCCTCCCAGCATCCCGCTCTTGGCTCCGTGTCTCGCATCCCCCTCTCTTCCCTCCTCCACACACGGACACATTCTCGCACACGCGTAGTCGTCGCTGCCTCTCTCTCCCGTCCACGTTCTCTACTATCCACTTATCTCCCTTTCCACCTGGTCAACCTCCCTCGCTCCCGAATCACCTTTCTCCCTCGCGCTCCACCCGTGCGTATCCTTCTTCCTTCGCTTACCTGGCCACCCTACGACGCCTCCCCATTTAGGCTCTCTCTCCTTGCATCCACCTTCTTCCTTTATGCTTCACTCTCTGTCTACCTCTTATCTCTCCGTCCCACTCCTTCTCACAGTCTACCTGTGTAACGCTGTCTCCTTCAACTCCCACTCCTCTCGGAGAGAGAATCCAGCAATAGGTACACCTTGGCGGAGAGGTGGCCGAGGAGAGGGCCTCCGGCTTCTCCGATCGTCCCGTCTTTCTCTCACGCGAGTCATTTCAATTCCGCTGCTCCTTCTTCCACCTGCGGCTGTCTCCTCGGCTAAGAGCGTTCAGGTGAGACGAGAGAAGGACCAAGCTCGGTGAATCTAGAGAGGGAGAGAGATAGATAGTATCCAGGAGACAGGATAGTCGACTCGCAGGTAGCCAACTGGAGGAATAAGGAAAGATCGAACGCGCAGGTTGAGCGGTGCGAGAAGGAGAAGACCAGAGTCTCTTACGAGGCGACCTGCACGGATACAAACAGAGCATCGAGTCATCGACGAGGCAGCCAGGCAGCCGGGGCTCTTGGCCACCCGGCATCATCGTGTCTCCGCGCTCGTCTCTTTCTCTCGTGGCCGCTGCTCCTCCGTCCTTCCTCGTCCGGCGTTGCTACCTTGAGAAGGATACACGCGGGAGGAACGAAGACGCCGGTGAACACGCACACCTAGCCCAGGTATCTCTCGTCCAACGGTGTCGTCGCGTCCTTCTCCGTCGCGATCAACCGACCCGCGCTTTCTCCTTTTCCGTCTCGCCACCTTGAGAAGGATATCCAGGGTTGGTCAACGCGAGGGACGAGGGGAAGGAGGACACTGCGTACGTAGATTATCGTAATTCTCCCTTCTCTCTGTATCCTCAGCCCTAGTCGTCCTCGTCGCTTTCGTCGTCGTCGATGGCTCTCGCGTTACCCCCAGGTCCCCGGGACGTTTCTCTTCGAAGCGTGTGCCCCACCTCTAGAAAAGGATCCTCAGATATCGCTTGATATCCGTTCGACGGCTAAGGTCGAGTACTTCTGCCAAGGTGAACGAAACGGGGAGCCGTGCCACGTGTGACCAGCCGTCGCACCGTTTCGTGTACCTGCGTGTACGTCGATCCCCCGAAAAGATTCCAGCGGGCTTCACTTCGACTTTCACTTCGACTTCTCTTTGTTCCCTCGACCATCGGTCTGGAGAGGAGCGACTCGACCAACCCCCACTACTCTCTCTCTCCTCTTTTATCGAGCTTTTTATCGAGGACAGAGGCCAGGGGAGAGGGAGAGACGCTTCTTGGACGTTCTATGAAGCTCGTTGGCCGGTGGGGAAAAAACGACACCCCCTAGAAGACGGAGAGGGCGAAGGCGAAGAGGAGGAAGCCAGAGGACATAGCGGTGGAAGAAGAATAACAAAAAGGAACGGAGAGGAGGATATGCGCTTGTCTCTGTGTACCGACACACAGACACACGTGCGTGCTATTGATTCCCCGTTGCACGGGCCGCCAGAGTATATAGACGCAGACGGCGAAGAGGAACGAAGCTGCCGTTGCTGCTTCTGCTGCTGCTGGGCAGCTACGAGAGGAGATGGACTCCGGATCGAAAGAGCGAGAAGTTGGGTGGGCGGGGTGGCGGTGAAGAGGAGCGCGGGGAGGATGAACATCCACGCCGTGAGAGGAGACGAAGAGAGTGCGCTGAAGGAACGAGACGCGGAGGAGAAAATGAGCGAGGGACCCGAGAAGAGGGACTCCCTTTCTCTCTCTCTCTCTCTCTCTCTGCCTCTATCACACTCCCTTTCTCTCCGTCCTCGTTCCTCTCCGGCCTCCCTGTTTGGACCTCGTAGCCGCGCACGAAGGGAGAGAGATTAAAAGGAGAAAAAAGGGAGGAGATGGAATTAAAAGAGGAAAAAAGGACGACGCAGCACGGGGGGAGGGGGATGAGGAGAAAGAGAGCGTGCGAGAGGGGGAGGGCGTGGAGATCGAAGCGAGAGGGAGACTCGTGAAAAATGGGCAGCCAGCGAGAGAAGACAGCCTCGGGCTACGTCGCGCGATGCGACCCTGCTCAGGGAGGGATCCGCTCTCCTCCAAAAGATATATAAAGTTCGCGGCGCGAGGGACTCGCGGCGGAAATTATCCTGGCGCTGCTCCGCTCTCGCCTGAGCGCCGAATGCTTCAGTCTTACTTACCTATACCTACGCTCGCGGTCGGGATGTTTAGCAGGGAGTAATTAGGGGATCGGGTACGTGACAGCGACGAAGTCCGGAGGAGCGGATAATTTGAATACGCACGCCTTCCCCCGTGAGAATCGTCGCGGTCCTTACGCGTGCACGCTGTGGCCCGCGTGGGTGGCTGCACGCAAATGCGTGGGCGGATCGAGGTGAAGAAGGAGGAGGAACGGCCACGTTCGCTGGGAGAAGGACGAGGAGGGACCTCCTCGCCGCGTTTTCAACCGACTCTTTTTCGCTCGACCTTGACTCTTTTCCTCCTTCGATCGAGCTGCGATCGATTCCACGGGCATGGTGCTCGGAAACATCGCGAGGGTGACTTCACGGGACATTTCATGGGAATTTGTGTACGGAATCTCCTTTCGCTGTTGTCCGTTACCTAAGTGGATGTTAATGGCAAAGGAGAATTGCTATCTTCTTTGATCGTTTCGTTTGGCGAACGAACTATGAGCACTCCGATCCTCGCGTAAGCTTGAATTTCTCATGTAGATTTCGAAATTGATTATAACCCCATGGAACGGGAATGGTTTTCCCAATAAATATCGCGGCGCGTTTCTATTCGACGATCGATCGCGTTGAATTTCTGCGATTCATCACGTCGAACGGTAAAGTTCTCCCCGTGCCTGGCGAAGCTCGCGGAAACAGGCGGGTAGAGGAATTGCTGGCCTCATGGGGCAGATAGAGAGAGAGGGAATTAGTCGATTGGACGTCTGCGAAATCGTTTGTTCGCGTACGTAGCTACATCGCGATACCGCGGCGTTTATTTTATTTAAGTGGCGAAGGATGGCCGAGGGTGATGCATCACGCGACCGTTTCGGTGGAAACGCGGACAGGGGAACTCTGTCGTAGGTCGTGTTGCCTGTAATTGCGTGCATCCTTCTGAAAGCCCGGCGACAAGTTATTATCGGTGAAATACGCGTCCTCCTCCACCAGACGCCCATTTGTCATCAACCACGAAACGCGAAAATTCCCCTTTCTCGCTTCGGTATTTGCTTTGCCGTTAAATTACACGATCCTCGAGTTACTCAACTGTACTTAGCATCGACACTACCTCGTATTGCAATTCCTGCTACTAGAATATTCCTCCAAACTCTCATTGAACTCCCCAAATGTAATTCAGGGTGAAAGTGGGAAGCAAAAAGGGGATTTCAATTGTTGCGAATCACTAACTACAGGTTAGCTTCAATTTTCTTGAAGCTCGTGGAAGTACGCGTTGGAAGTACTTGATTAAAAATTGTATTATGTCGTCATTATGCTTTACGCGGCAAAAAAGAGAGCGTGTAATGCGCTTGGTAATTATACGACCGGGAGAGAGAGAGTTCAACGCGTGGAGAACGCTCCGGTTGAAATCTCCAAAGAGATTCCGGCACAGCTTCTATGTAGCGTTCAAGTCACCAACCAGCAACACGCGCAACTCTATTCTTTTACACGCGGAGCGTTTGGAAATTGCGATCACACGCTTCGGTGTAGTAGATTAGATCAGAAAGCAATACACATAGGGGAGGGTTGTTTATATCGTACCACTTTACGTTATATTTCATATTTGGTACTAATTTGAACGCAAATGATTATTAGATATTGTTGCTTGATCTTTTAGACACCTACCATTATATGCTTTACCTTTTGTTCAGAACTAATTAATTTGTTATTAATCTTTTTGTCACATACTGTAAAAGGTATGATTTAGGCAACCGGTCTCCTAAATCGTACCTCCACTAAAAATAGTATCAAAAACAAATAGATAACATACGAGTTGTCAAATCCTACTGGTACAATCGTAGTGGTACGATTTAGAAAACATGATTGATTTATTTATAAATATCAATTTAAACTTTATAATGAATGTAATATGTACTTAAAATGAATATAAAATATTCTACATTAAACCCACGACAAAATTGCATTGGTTGATTATTATTGAGCTAAAATAAACTGGTAAAAAGTTGCATCAAACATACCTGATTTTTTTAAATGTTTATAGCACACACAAAATAGGGTCTAAGCTCAAAAGAGTTTGTTTCTATTTCTTATTTCGCATTTACTTGAAATATTTATTGTCAGATGCCGTTTACATTCATTAATTACTGAGAAATTGATGAGGTACGATTTAGGTGACCAGTACGATATTGGCAACTCTCCCCTAATATCTAAACTGTATATAATATAGTTAAGTTCTACTAAACATGCCTACGTCAACATTAATTCGATATCTTATTCGAGAAAGATTAGTTTGCTCGTCTAATTGCCACAGGCGAGTATTTAACCGAAGTTATTCGAACAATGCTTAGCTCCGGTCACCAGGTAGCTGAGTTAAACGCGGTCTCGCTCGTGTTCTCCTCGTATAATGGTTGGCCGACCGGTTCACGCGTTTCATTCAGAGAGACGTCAATGTTGCATCTATTCACGTGTGTATATATATAGGCACAATACATCACATAGGCTACCTGTTCGATGAAAGACCGGTCACCGGTCGGTCTTGCCCGCGTTTTGAAAGTAAACAGAACCCACTTACGATCGAGCAACACTTCGCGACGCGACGAGAGTAAAACAATTCGCCGTTCAATAAACGGCAAGTGCTAAAAACCATTTTACAAGGAACGTCCGTGAGGGAAGAAGGAGCTTATTGTTAACGCTTCGGACATGCGAAGTGGGATTAGCGATTCCCAGAACGCGGTGTTCTTTTTCTGCTTGAATTTATAATACTTGGAAGAACGATGTACGCGAGTCGCAGTGACGAGTCTAGGATCATCTCGAATTCCTCGCGCTCCAATTAAGAATTTATCGGGCGTATCTTCAAAGTGGTACCAAGTTGATGAAAATTTGTGAGATTGTTCTTTTTAATCTTTTTCGTGTGTTCTAAAATTTTTAAACGAATTCACTAAACGGTTGCTGAGTTATAATGATTTTCACTGATTTTACTTGAACTCGTATGGAAAGAGACGATCTTGACAGATAAAACAGCTGAAAAAATATTGAAGAAATTGTACCAATGTTTTCAATTTTTTTTTATATGTAGTATATGGGTAGATGAAAATATCTACTGAGTTTCAATTGTTTTCAATACATCGTTTTAAAGATATTAATTATAACTTGAGAAAATTGAGAGTTTAGGACTTTTTCACTGCCGAAAGTTTAGCAAATAATGCTTCTTTAAGCATTTTTAAAGTGAAAATTACCCTTCTAGGAGTAAAAATAAGACATCAACTGTCGTTCGAGTTCCTCACGTCTAAATTTACTATGCGTATGACGTAGATATTCAAGTATTTCAATTTCACATAGGGAAAACCAACCAGTGAATGACTGAATTGTGGAATGTATGGACCTTTGAGATTAATTCTTGAATATATTTATGTATAACAACAAAACAATTGTTGAAATTGCATTGAAATTTATTTTTCTTGAAATTTCTATAAAAAAAATACTTATTCTTATCGTAATTTTTAAAAAACGACTATAAAATGCAAAACGTGTAGAATCCCAGTAAATGAGTGCATACTTTTAATAAGAATTGTACTTATTAATGTTTAATAGGATATTAAAAGTACAACTACACTCCATTTATAAACATATAATATTTTTAAATTTATAATTGACATTTCTTTGACCATTCACTGGTATGTGATCAATTACTCGTTGGTTTACCCTACTTTTATCTAACATTGTATGTCCGATACATCCATAACTCTACACCGCACCAGTCACTTCCACAAATCGACATAAGTTTCCAAAAGAGCATTCTCCATTACATCTACAATCTTCTCAAACTACCCAACCCTGTGTCCTCGCTAATCAAAACATCTAAAACACCATAAAATTCTGGATATACCTAATTATATCTCCACGGAAAAGAGAGCCCGGAGTGACCTATCTCGCGCATAGTAACGCAGCGCGAGTCTCCAACTTTCACCGCGGTGGCCTGGGTGCGTGCGTGCGTAACTCTTGAAAAAATATTGTCACCGCTTCACCCATCAATTACAGACTCCCCGTAAAAAAAACCACGAGTCACCTGGTGTCCCCGGTAATTGCGGGTCCCGCGGCTCGTTTCGTGCGTTTCCAATCGCGCGCGAACGAGCTGGGCCGCGGGGATCGTCGACAGGAAGCGCGAGTCGCGTCGTGATAACGGTATCGAAAGTGTTACGCATACTAGTGCGCGAGGCTGGCTCGCGAGGTTATCGTTGAGCGCGGCGAGGACGGGCGCGCGTTGCCTAGCTAGCCTCAGCCTCTAAATTACCTCGCGGAGCCACGCTAATCGCCGCGGAAAATTTATTTTCGCGACACTCTTATCACTCGATGTCGCAGAAGCCGTGTAGCGATTACTCCTTGAACCAGCGTCTTAGTCGAAGGTCAAACAGAGAGATGTCTAAGAGGACGTGTTCATTAAAGGCGGATTTAGTTAGTGAATAAAAAATTAGTGGCCTTGCAGGAATAGAGTTCCCATAATTTCTTAACTCCCTCATTAATTTTTTCTTGATAAAACAAATGAATGACTAAAAAACCACGAGGCAGGCACACGTTGCAGCCGTTTCACCAAATACGCTCACGTGGTTTTGCTAGCAGAGTTGGGCATTATTCGGCTAAATTTTCATTCGAATACGGATTCGTATAAATCCCCAAGATTTATTCGCGAATAACAAATGACAATTTTATTCGACGAAAAATTATTCGTTATTCGCGAATAAATCTGTACCGTTATTCTAGCCAGATTCGTTCGAATAAGAATTTATTCGTTATTCGACCTGAATGAACGACGAATAAATGTGATACCCGACATCTATCGATGGAAGTCTGTACTGTGTCCAACATACTTTTGGACGTGTGTGTCTTTAAGTGTGTGCATACGACTGAACGAGCCGAGGAAATCCTGCCTTAAAGAAGTATTCTCTTCTGGAGGCAACGGCATCGGCTCGCTTGTCATGCGAGGTATGACAAGAGTTACTTAACCTAAAACATTAGGTCTCACGGGTGTCAGTCAGTGGTGTGACGATACATCGCCGAAATCACGTGATCATTTTATTCGTCCGTTGAGTCGACTAAATTTTTATTCGAATAAGAAATTATTCGAATAAATTTTCAGTCAAATAAAAAATTATTCGTTATTGTCGAATAATTTCATTTTATTCGAATTTTTTATTCGAAGATTATTCGAATAAAAATTTATTCGCACAAATTTATTCGAATACTTATTCGAATGAAAATTTAGCCGAATAATGCCCAACTCTGTTTGCTAGTTCGAATAGAAAAAAATGAAGGTAGCTTATCGATAAAGGGGACGTGGTATCTAATGGGCACGTTTGCCTCACAGTAGACAATGATTGACTGCGTCGATTCTCGCAGCACGATCGTCGAATAGCCAGCTCCTTTTATCTTTACGTTTTTCAATGAAATTCTTCCGTTCCGGAGTCACAGTTCACCAGCGTTCGCTGCAAGAGGCTTGCGATACCACGCAACGACCGTTCCAGCCGTAAACTCAGAATTTATCGCTGGAAAATGTTGCGCGGCCGTTATTGTTTGTTGAATTTCTCTGGTTTTCGCGTGCCCGCGAATCGCTCGTCACGCCACCGCGCAATTCTTCGCGCGTTTCTGCAATATCGTGGCCGCTGCTGGACCGTGCGACGGCTGATAGTCAGCCAGGCAATGAAACGCCTGTTCCTCGCGCGATATTGTTAAACGATGATCGTTATCGGGGACTTTCCCATTCCTGAGAATCGGTCAGCACGGAAAGCGAACGGGGCCCCTCGTCGATGCATGCAGCTGAGCGGACGCTGTTTTCGCTCGCGCACTTTCGCGGACGGTTGGAAAGAAGCGAAGTCTAGGCTGCGCTCGCAGCACCGGACTTTCATTCGTCATCGATCATCCGAGTGGCCCGTAACGACGCGCGGCTCTGATTTTCCGACGGACGGGGAAGCTACTTAAGTAGTTGAGCATCCCGCATCCCGCCGTGAAAAACCGAGGCGAATCGCGGCTACTCGCGACGAATCGGCTGGCGTTTTCCAGCGTTTCTTTCGGTTATTGTGTAATCCCGGTGCAAAGCCAGCGCCGTACGCGCAACCGAGCCTATTTGCGGCGTAAAAACTGGACTGTTAACCGACCGTGTCTAAATCAAAATCATTTAATCGAGTCACGATTAATGGACACAATTAGTCTCGCTAGGGGGGAGCGTCAGGGTGTACGAGCTGGGGGACGGTGATCGGCGAAATCAGGTTGTCTCGCAGACCTGGTCGCCCAGGCCAGAAAAAGAACTTTCTTCGGGCGTTCTCCTCTCGTCTTTTCACCGGCAGGGCTAACGTATGCGCGAGGGCGCGAGTCGAGGAACACGCGTCGAGTTCTGGGAGGAACTGGCAATTAATGTAACCAACCTTGAATAATCTTTACTTAACTGTATCTACTGATTCTAATAGGGTGGTCCGATTGGAGCTTTCTTTGTGGGGGAAATTGAAAATAAATTGTATTAACTATTAACTGGTATCCTGGGGTCCCTTGTGACCCCAACCACGCAAAGTTCGATGCAAGATTGTTGGATGTCTAAGTTTGTAATTTTATAATAATAGTTTAACTTTATACGTTTCTATTATTTTGTACATTACCTGAGAACAAAATATTCATAGAGGTTGATCTAGTGTCGACTTTACAAATTTCTGTGTCCTTTTTTATTTGAGGTCTGCCGCGACTCTGGTATACCAGTCACGTTTGCTGAAAACAGTAAATCAATTAAGGGTTAAGAATAAATTCTACAAAATCTGTTGGTTCAGAAGTATCCTACGTTTGGCACTCTTCTATTAGCAGAACTACTCAGCAAGGAAAAGTAAAGTTTTCGTTACAGAAATACAACAGCCCTCGGTGTTTGGTAAAGGAAATAAACTACATTCGATTATACGGTGGTTGACTTCCCGTTATCCATGTAAAGAGGCGCGCACTTAAGTATGCAACGCGAAGTGCGCCCGGAGATACGCAAAGCGAACGATAACGCTATCGCACGGCGTATGTTACAAAATAACACATGTGCGAAACGCATTCTAATTGTTAGAGCTGTATATCCTGCCGTGACAGTGAATTACACGCGGATCGGTAACTCATTACAACGCGTTTCTTTCGCGAGCCCGATATTAGCCGAACGAAAATATCGAGAGTTATTGGTAAGACACAGTTTGCCGAGTGCGAAGGTACACGGAGCTCCCTGTTTCAAGCATTCGTCGCGGCAAATGAGCAAGCACTTATCGAGTAATTGTATCTTTTGTTACGTGACATGGTGTAGAAGTGACACGCGTGTTTGCCAGTATCTTCGGCTTGTTGTTTCGCATAAATATTTAGCTGGTATAAAATATCGTTCGGCCGTTTTATCGTTCACGCTCATGCAGAAGGAGAACGAGCGCGGTGCGCCATGAATACCCTACTTTACTGCGACATTAAGTCGTTTTTCAAAGCAGTCGAAGAATTATTCGAGCTAATTAGAAAAGCCACTCGCGCGACTCAAACATATTCGCCAACACCGAACGCATCAGTGTTTCACCTATCAGCCCAGACATTTCTCAACCGCAAACGCTTCCCGCGTGTTTCAAGTTGGTTGCACGCGAATTAGCTCGTTCCGTCTGCCATCAAATATTCTGTTTACTCGTTTCGCGCGACTGCTATCGTTAAACAGTCGCCACTCGTCTGTCCGAATACGGAGGCGTTTCCGACCTGCGATTAGTGATGGGACTGATACCGTATCGATACGTATCGATACCCTTCTACAAATTTCAATCTGGTATTGATACATATCAAAGTCAAAAGGAATCGATGCTTCTTTGATACTTACACATCAGAATGTATCGATACCTGTTTGATACCTACACAAAAATATCGATACCTACTTGATACCTATACGAGAATATCGATACCTGCAATATCTTTACCTCACGCTGAAGTGTAAATATTAAATGTTTACCAAATGACTGAGACAAGTAGGGGAGACCGGGGCAAGTTGATACGTTTTTCAGTTTTCATTGTTTTTCATTTTTGTTTGAATCAATTACTTAATAACAAATATGCTAAAATATACTTTGGTCCTTCCTCTTTAATATATAGTAAGCGAAAACTTGAGAAAGTACATACAAAATGAATGAAAAAATGTTATTTGGACGAAGGCAAAGTGTATCAATTTACCCCACTGCGGGGCAAGTTGATACATCTTAAAATATCTGTTTAATGAGTAACTAATAAATTTGAAAAATATAATTTCAATCTAAATACCTTTCCAACAGTCAAAAGTTCAAAGATCAAACAGATTTTTAAACAAACATACCTAGAAAAACATTTTTATTTTCATTTTTTCTTATGTCTGGAATATCCCACTTTAACATGAGGTGTCTTCTTCTTTTTGTTACTATATCTTAATAAACTCATTGTGTCATGATTGTATATTTTTGTGCATGGCCTTAATAATATTGAGTCTTTTTCTATTTCGGCACACGCTTTTTCCAAAACATCCTACGATATTTCGCCACGATTTGTCTTGTTGATATAATTTCAAACCATTTTCCAAGAAATATAAAGAAAAAATTCAATTAAAAGTAGTCGGGGAAAATTAATATACTGTATCAACATGCCCACAGCAAGTCATTATGTATAAACATGTCCATAAAAAAATGTACATAAAAAAATGTAGAGCATATAAACATAATTACAAAACGTAATTACCTTACCTTCAAAAGACTCAATATGATGCCAAATTACTTCGGGTTATAAAATTCTTTATATCGTCTCAAGACGGATTGGAAAGTGAACACAACTATTTACTTTTTCTTTATATAAACGAACACAGTTAAACAACGATTGCTAACGTCAAGGTACCCCCACGTACGCTGGATCGTAGGAAAGAATTTATCAACAATTTTCACATATCCCATTGAAATGAAGCTAAATATATACGGTGTCGAGATAATTCGTCTGTATCAACCTGCCTCTGTATCAACTAGCCCCGGTCTCCCCTATCAAATATGTATCGATAATTTCTTAAAGTATTGATATGGTATCGGTTAAAGAAGAATCGGTATCGACGATTGATACCAAGTACATAACATTTCGATGCGTATCGATATTTCCTATCGAGTACTTTGGTATCGAATTGAATTGAATATCATGAATAGTATTGGTATCAGTCCCATCACTAGCTGCGATCACTACGAGCTAAGTAGTTCGTCCTCCTCGATCGGTAGCCATGAACGAGGGAAGAAGAGACTGAATCCAGCGCCGTGGAAGAAGCCGATCGATCGCCGGCGATGCCCCGATAAATCGATCGCTCGACAAATTAAGCGGCCGTTGCGTAACGGTACGCGAAAATCGCGCGGATGCCCGAGGGCCTTTCTTGCGTCGCTTGCACGGCGATGCACTCCGCGAAGCGGGGCGAAATCGCGCCGCTCGGTGCCCGTTAACTTTTCGCAAGAACGGAAAACAGTTACCCCGCTCAGACATGCGCGGCCGAGGGGATAAGGAGAGCGTTTCATTGACTCGAGATGCCTTAATGGCCGTCGTGAAACCGGCAAGAAAAGCCCCTCGCGGCTGCTCCTTTCGTTTCGTTAACGAGCGAAAATTCGACCGAGCGTGCATCTCTGACGCGCTTCATCGCTTCAACCATCCTGCTCGAAGGCAGTGGGTTACTTCAGTCTCCTCGTGTTAAACTTCTGGTAGATGTATCTCCGAAGCGAGAACTTTCTAAAAGTAACGATTTCGAAGATCGAAGTCCAATGATTATATTTATAGCGCCTACACCTGGATCCGAGGCTCGGGAATCGTTGTATCAGAATCGATCGTCGATATATCAGAGGAAGAACCCGCGGTCTAATTAGCGATAAGTTAAAATTCGGAGCCCGGTGACGAGGGGGAGGCGAATATTAGGCCGAGAACGTTTCGTCGGCCGAGATACTGCGGCATCGTAAAAAGCCGACGACGAAATTTGCATTCACCTTCGTTAGAAGATCGAGCGGGTCGATGGGCCCGAAACGGAACCCAGATATGCCCAATCAACGGCCACGCAGAAAGAGGGAACGCACACTTCTCGGGTGGAGTGTGTGCGAGGAGTCTCGAGGCTCGACTTATGTGTCGTCCACGCACAACACGGACACGATTCAGCCGCCGTGGATTGGTGAACAGCCATTGGGGGCCCGCCATCAAGGATAGGCCTGAAACCAAGCGGCTTTTTATCGGCCGTGGAGCCTGGCCTCGCTTGATATCGCCGGTGATTTGAATGCCCGGCTCCGGCGATGCTCGCGCCCTCGAGAAACCGAGGGGATCCAAGTTATCTCAATGGAAATATTACCAACGTTCTATCAGAGATTGAGTTTTCGGCTGTGAGTCAGCTGCAGATGGAACTGTAACCCCACCGTCGATTATTACACTCCGCAAAGATTCCCTGACTTAGCAAACGAAGTGTTGTCTTGTTTACTGAATCCGTGAGGAATAACGAAGGTGAACGAAGTGGCTATTTAACACGGAGGCGGCAAGAATCCATTTACGAGCAGGGAGAGAATCAAAATTCCCAGCGGCTTCTTCGCCCTATTCCATCCAGTCTTCTCAGAAGCCATTCCCCGGGGGACTTGCCAAACAGTTTCATGGAATGTTGGGAAATAAAGCGTCTGGGCAGAAAAGGCAACACGCGACGCAGCAACAATTCCTCGGAGCTACGTGATATCATCCTCCTCGAGCTACAGCTCTTCCCATTACGTCCACGAAACGTCCAATCCGTTCCTTACGTCCCGTTCCATATTCCCGGAATCTCATTCACTCCTTCGAGTTTCGGAGCGAGCCGCAAGCTCGCCTAATCGTTATTAGATCGTCGTTAAACACCGCTGAGGATAATAACACGCCGCGGAACGAGCAGAGGTGATGGTAAACAGCGAGCGGGTTAATGATCCCGGTTTACGCGCGAGTAAGCTCTTTAAACGGCCCTTAAAAACTGTACATCTAAATGAACGCGACGGCGCGGCGAAGTTGGTCGAAAGTTCGTGACGATTTTTCGCCGCGATCTCGGCGCGGAAACGCGCGAGGGACGGTTCGCCCGCGATTTCACGAGGCGTTTTGCATTTAAATCGTTCGACACAGCGGGGGAATTTATGCGAGCCGAGGCAATAAGGAACACGGAACACGCCGCTGCTAGCCTGGCAATTGTTGTCCTCTCCTTTGTTGGATCTCGTGCTGCTTGGCTTCTCCTATTTGTTTACTCGTTTCATGGACAGCGTAGTTTAATAGCGGCGCTCGGCTGGTGGGAGTGGATAAAGAGGATGCAACGGAGTGGCACGATTGCGACGAAGATCTAATCACGAGTGTCCCGAAGGTATCTCAGGCATCCCTTCAGCTCGGAGAGGAATTTACGGGGTATTAGGGGAGAACGGTTCGAGATGTTCGGAGAAGATAGTATCGGGGCTCTGAAAGGAGCAAGAAAAAGGGCTTAATTAAACAAGGCTCGCGCATCGGATATAGCTAGGAGAGAGTGAAGTGCAATTTCCTGTTACAAGCTTTTCGAAGGTCGTTAATTTGATGCGTCCACTCGCTTTTTATTGTTTCGTTCATAGTTGGCATTGTCTTGTGGGATTAGGGTAATTGTGGGAGAGTTGCCGCACGTTACGCAAAATTGTCACCGTGTCTAAATTTTGCAATGAAAATGTTTTCCAAGGATATATCTTATTAGTTCAACATCTTGTGATTTTACTAGCATTAATGAAAATCAAAATTTTAATATTTGTCACCCTTAAAAAAATTGAAACTAAAAGCATCCTTTGGTAGGAGAGACGCCGCACATGCGGGAGTGGGGCCGCATTTCGAAACACGTTTAATTTTCGATTTAAACTTGTTACTTCTAACTTTTTATATAAAAAAAATAATAAAAACAAAGTAAAATGAAACATTTTTACTTTATACAATTATAAAATTGGAAAATTAAATGGGTACAGTAGGAACAGATATTATATCTGCTTTTCGAAAATTTTTTTATATTCAGTTGGCATCTTGAGATTAAAATAAAAAAAATGTGAAAAAAGAGTACATAGTCTACAAATATATTTCGATTATAAGATTATTCATTTAATAATAAATAATTTGCCTTGAGATACCACGTTAGCTATTTTAAAAAACTTTTTCGGTATTTTAAACATTAAAAACATCATTTAAATCGACTTAGTTTCCGAAACAGTACAGTGTCAAAGTGCGGCATCTATCCCAAATAAAAGTGCGGCGTCTATCCGAAATGCCTGGGAGAGGCGCCGCACTTTCGTATTTCCACATGCTAAGTCGAAAGTAACCCATTCTGTCAAGGAAATATTCTACATGGTCCCCTTAACGTATTACAAATGTTGTATCAAGAAAAACTATGAATGTTTAGCTACTATATTAGTAAAAATAGACGCGACGTAGGCAAAGTACGCTAGGCTTACCTCGAAAAACAGCAAAATCTTTAACAATAATACAGGAAACACGCTCTGGCTTGACAAACTAACCCAAATGAACAGCCTTAAACAAATAAAATCGGCAATGATGTGTTTTATTACCGATATCCTTGAAATACCGATAGAGCGGCGTCTCTCCGAGTGCGGCATCTCTCCCACAATTACCCTATGGTTGAACGGCGGTATATTCGTTGTACGAGTTTCTGTCGACGAAATTTCGCATCGACGTCGCCAGTGTCGTCAGTTTCGACCACCGTTGATCGCCGGACGAATATTAATGAGCGGCCATTGTGCGGTGATTCTGCAATCTCCGTCTGGCTGCCGCGATTTTTCCCCGCCCGCTGTGCAGCGATGCAACGGAGCTGCAGTTTTCTGCCGCACATGCGAGCCTGGCTCTGTCACGCGTGGACCGACAGAAGAGGAGATAATTTATCATCGGATAGTTGCGCAATTAACGCTGATAGTTAGCGGCCCCTCCCCACCTGCCGGCCGACGAAAAATCGCGGCACGTCGCAATTTCGTCGAGGGATATTAATTACCCGCCTTGTTGCGCAATAATACGACAGTTAGCGATGTTTACTGTAATGAGATGCCGAGGAGATGCCCCGGGGCTCTGCGAGCAGACAATCCCGCGATGCTGAGGCGCAGTCGCCGCGGAGGACATCGTTGGATATCGGAAAAGTTACTCTAACGATTCTATTGAAGCGGCCGGTGGTTTAGAAGCGAAATTCTAAAGGGAGACTGTAGGGTGTCTTAGAGGCTGCTCTAACGATTCCATTGAGAAGGAATACCGATACTGATGCTGCAGGGGATGTTGAATATAATGAAGATGGATCAAATGATTCTAGCTAAATCGTAGGAGCTTAACGAAATGAGAGAAATCGTTTGTAAAGTGGGGTGGTTGCCGTTGAAGGTATCTAACTTCAAAAGGATTTCGTGACAAGTAGCATTAATTTGGAACAAATTTGTACAGTTCCCTGCAACCCCTTACAAAAATTTTAATTATAAATTCCTACAGTTTCCTGCAACTCCCTCCAAAAATCTCAATTCTAAATTTCTACAGTTCCCCGCAAACCACAAAAATTTCAATTATAAATTCCTACAGTTTCCTGCAACTCCCTCCAAAAATCTCAATTCTAAATTTCTACAGTTCCCCGCAAACACTTACAAAAATCTTAATTCTAAATTCCTACAGTTCCCTGCAACCCCTTCCAAAAATCTCAATTCTAAGTTCCTACAGTTCCCCGCAAACCCTTCCAAAAATATAAATTCTAAATTCCTACAGTTCCCTGCAACCCCTTCTAAATATCTAAATTCTAAATTCCTACAGTTCTCTGCAACCTCTTCCAAAAATCTCAATTCTAAATTCTTATAGTTCCCTGCAACCCCTTCCAAAAATCTCAATTCTAAATTCCTACAGTTCCCTGCAACCCCTTCTAAATATCTAAATTCTAAATTCCTACAGTTCCCTGCAACCCCTTCCAAAAATCTCAATTCTAAGTTCCTACAGTTCCCTGCAACCCCTTCCAAAAATCTCAATTCTAAATTCCTACAGTTCCCTGCAACCCCTTCTAAAAATCTCAATTCTAAATTCCTACAGTTCCCTGCAACCCCTTCTAAATATCTAAATTCTAAATTCCTACAGTTCTCTGCAACCTCTTCCAAAAATCTCAATTCTAAATTCCTACAGTTCCCTGCAACCCCTTCCAAAAATCTCAATTCTAAGTTCCTACAGTTCCCTGCAACCCCTTCCAAAAATCTCAATTCTAAATTCTTATAGTTCCCTGCAACCCCTTCCAAAAATCTCAATTCTAAATTCCTACAGTTCCCTGCAACCCCTTCTAAATATCTAAATTCTAAATTCCTACAGTTCCCTGCAACCCCTTCCAAAAATCTCAATTCTAAGTTCCTACAGTTCCCTGCAACCCCTTCCAAAAATCTCAATTCTAAATTCCTACAGTTCCCTGCAACCCCTTCTAAAAATCTCAATTCTAAATTCCTACAGTTCCCTGCAACCCCTTCTAAATATCTAAATTCTAAATTCCTACAGTTCTCTGCAACCCCTTCCAAAAATCTCAATTCTAAATTCCTACAGTTCCCTGCAACCCCTTCCAAAAATCTCAATTCTAAGTTCCTACAGTTCCCTGCAACCCCTTCCAAAAATCTCAATTCTAAATTCCTACAGTTCCCTGCAACCCCTTCTAAATATCTAAATTCTAAATTCCTACAGTTCTCTGCAACCTCTTCCAAAAATCTCAATTCTAAATTCCTATAATTCCCTGCAACCCCTTCCAAAAATCTCAATTCTAAATTCCTGCAGTTCCCTGCAACCCCTTCCAAAAATCTCAATTCTAAATTCCTAGTTCCCTGCAACCCCTTCCAAAAATCTCAATTCTAATCCCCCCGAGTCAAATATCATATAAAACCCCCATAGAAAAGAGGACACAATTTTCCCTCAAAACTTCCTCCACCCCTCGAGCAACCTGCCGAGAAAAGAAGGAAGAAAAAGTAACACGATCGACCCCCTCTCTACACCAGCGATTCGCCGCGGATTTTCCACGTGTCTTCCTCCCGGCTATCGCCCCGTCAGATAATCTTTTTTCCCCTTAGTCACTCGGATGACCCCAGGTATACGTAGTAAGGGTCCCCGTAGGTATACGGGACTTTCCTACCTGTCTGTCTCGTTCCCGGCGTTGCCTTCATCTACCTGGACTCGAGGGGGTATATATTTATCTCTCGGCCCGTGTACGTGCACCCCTCACACAAACGTTTGAGCAGCGCGCGCGCACGCAGACGACGGAGCATCGCCTCGAGCGTGGATGCGCTTCGGGCTGAAGATGCTGCTCCATAGAGAGAAAACGTCGGGACGAGATGCACCTGTCAGGTCGAGGAACACCCCCGTCAGGGTTTTACCTGGCCGAGCGTAAAAAGCCAAAAAACCTTTACCACCTCTAGTGGAACGACGGGGGCGGGGGTGGGGTGGGGGGAAGATATGGTCCCACCCAGTATAATCCGGCACCGTAACTTTTTCGTGGTGTCAGGAGAGCGCGCGAGCCCAAACACCGCGCATACCAACCGTGAGAACCGCTTCTTTCTCGTATTTTCGAAGCTCCAGGGTTGGCCGGGTCGTGACCATTCGCTCCCCGGAAGCTGTCCGCGCCGAGGATCGATTGGAAGGTCGATCCTGGGCGAAGTAAAGGGGGCAACGGGAGCTTCATTGCGACACTTCGTTGGGTGATTAGGGACCTTGGAAGTTTCGACACGCGGGCGTGAAGTTTACAGAAGTTCACTTTCTAAATTAGAGTAGGTAGGTTTGATTGTATCTTTCGGACTTTCCATTCGAGGTTCCACAGTGAAATCGGTTTGAAACACCGAGTATACTGAGCGAGGAAAGAAGTATACACTGATTTGTCGTTAATTTTCCAATTACACCGTGCGCCGTGTACTTCGAACGTCCCTCGGAGAACGATATCGCTGTAAGTCGGTAAAAATCGTCCAATCTTGGGCATTATGGGACAGAATTATCGGAATTATCGACGTTCCGCGCGATCGACGGTCTTATTAAATTATAAACGTAAAGCCGCGCGGCGATTAACATTCCAGCGGATAGCTTACCAGAGGCGACGATCGACTCGGCAACTTTCCCGCCACTCTTTCTTTTTCCTCCTTTAACGGCGCGCTCGCGACGGTGAAACTCTGTGGACGAAATCGTAATCGGCGTGTCGGTTAACGGGGCGATTATGTCGGTCATTTAATTGCCCGTGAGTTTCGTGGAACGATCGACGGTCGCCGTTGCGTCACGCGCGGGGAGAAACTTTCGGGGACGCTTGGAGAATTGAGTCCTTAATATCGAACCGGGATCCTGTCGACGGATCGAACGCTCGCGGCTCTTGGTTTCCGGACCAACGACGTGCGAAACGAGCTGGAAGACCGAGGACGCTGTATTTTTACCGTGGAAGCTGGACGGATACTCGGATGATATGTTAATTAGCGACGTACGCGCGGCAATAACGGCTTGAAAGTGAATAAAGATGCCCCGATGCGTTTCGACGCTGCCGAACGGCGCAGTTTTCGACTGACTTTGATGAGGGGCATATTTCAGTAAGAAGTTTCGCGAGAAACCATTGAACGTCGTCGTATGTTAAATAGGGTAAGATTTCAAACCAGCATTTTGCTGAATCTCGCCCATTACACCACAAAAAATCAACAACTATGTATTAATCTGACACAATCTGATTGTGTAATAAAGACGTATTTTTATTATTATATTTTTAGGTTGAAGGAATACAAATACTCTCGTGATTCAATGGCAATGTATCCCAGCCTCAGATCTGATGACAGATTACTATCACACCTTAGGGTAGATGTACCGTTCGTGACCATTGCACTGTTTTTGGCCATGTGCATATTAATCTTATTTTTAAATCGCCTGCAGATCATTATTCTGTGGAGAATTTCACATCATAAATATTTTGTTTAGTATACCACCCGAAATATAAGCTTAAATTTAGTATTGCTTACGCGGAAAAATATATTTTTTAAGAAGCGGCCAAAACTGGTACAATACCTTAAAGTGGCCACAAATGATGCATCTACCCTATATCATAATATTGTACTATCAAATTACCTTCCAATTCCCTAAAAACTACTAATCACTCAACTTATTAAACCATCCGTCCATCGAGCAGAATCCAATCCCGATCATCCCCATCCCCTGAATCAACTGAATCGAGCCCACGAGAAGTCCAGCCGCGGGAGGGCCCGCTCGTTAATCAACCTTGCATTCCCTGGAAAATATTATCCCGCGAGGAATGAGCGCGCTCGCGCGTAACACGGAGGGCCAAGTAGCCGACAGGATCTATATACTCCGTAGGATCGACGAGGAATCACCAGGCGATGGAAAAGGGAGGCGCGGAGGGGTTGGGGGATGGTGCATCGGCCCGGGAAAAATGCCCGGACGACGCAGGACGTCAGCCGTGCAAAAGGAAAAGGACGGAAAGGAGTGCGAGGGGAGGTAAGGAAAAGGAGAAACTGGAATGGAGCGCATAGGCGTTTCCTATTCCCCTATCAGCAAATTGCAATCCCCCTCCCCCTCGGGGCCTGGCGACCGGCTGACAGCTTTGTGGACGCCTTTTACGTTATTAATTACGACCAGGCATGCGAGACGATTCGTATACGCCGGTTTTCTGCGAAACGGCTCTACCGATCATAATTATTCCGCCAATAATAATCGCCGGAGCGTTTCGTGCACTGGCGATCCTGACGGCGCCGCGCGGCGCGGCGCGGCGGAGCACGATCCACGCCCGGCATGTACGAGCGTGTGTCGATGCAGGATTTATGGATCGGCGATCGCGCCGGGTGTAAACAAGACCGCGACTCTGATCGTGACGGGGGAATAGGAAAAAGTCGACGCGACCAGACGCGATCCACGAGAGACGACAGCGCTCGCGGACCCAGGTCGGCTGGCGTTTGGGGAGGGTTCTCTGAACGACCGCTCCAGGTTCGTTGCCTCTTCGTTGCCACTCCGTGGAATTCATGGGGAGTGAATTTAAAGATAACTGGGACTTGGGCGGGGAGAGGTGTATGGTTGATCGTTGGATGATGGTTGTGCTTGTTAGTGGCACTATTGAGTGGATTAGGGGCATCTGAAAACTATGAAAGGTTTAGTTTAATAAGGAATTAGGGGAGTAAGGAAGTTTGCGGAGCTGCGTGTAAGTAAGGAGATTCGAAAGAAAGTCATTGATATAAGGGGGAGTAGGGTAATTGCGGACATCTAAGCATAGAAGCAAAGAAAATGAAAAGTAGGGCAAATCCGGGAGACGCGGTCGGGTCGGAGAGTTGGTCGAGTCGCTATATTTCAGACTCTGTACGTAAAAATGCGTTAAAGTGCAGACCAATTCCTTCTCTAGAAGCCAAACAGTTGAATGAATAGCGTCATTTCGCTTCTTTCTGTGTTTTTCTGGATTTATGGGCTTTAAAATGTAAATTGGGGTTACATTTAACCTCTTTTGTCAAACAGCGGTTGTACAGAATCGTATTTAAAATATACTTCTAAGTTTATTTTCGTTTAATATTTGTGATAATAAGATAGTAGAGACATTGAGGAACAATGCAGCTAAAGTATTTGGCCATATTGACTCTTCTTTACAAAGTTAACGAGAAGACCATCTCTCGCTGTAAAAAGGAGAGATGGTCGAGTTCTGATTTTTTTTATTATTTTTGTTTATTTGTTTATTTATTATTATTATTTTATTATTATTTTCGTTTATTTAGTTTATTTATTCACTTTTGTATTCATTTGCCGTGCTAATCGATAGTAGGTAGTTCACTTTTCGATTGATGTGTTCTTTACTTGTTTAGCGTAAACAAATTAAATATCAATAAATCTGTAGTTGTACTTTCTCATAAATAATTTTGGTTTATCCTTTGTTAATTTTCCATGGATAATTATGTCAGTGGTCTCTGCCAACGACGAAAACCGTTTCTCCCGGCACCTCGGGAGAGGTGGTCAGATGTCATGACTTCAGTTTTCAACCCGATTTACAGTAAATATTGTCTTAAAGCAAATATCGACCAGTTTTTCTGAATCAGCATAAAATTCAGAACATACAGGTTTGTTCTCATAAAATAAGTAATGTCTATATTAGTTTTAATAACCATTTTATATTAGCTCGACCGCGTCACCCGGGTTTACCCTATGTGAGAAATGAATTTGTTTATTATTTACGAACATACTTAAACTATTCATCTGTAAAGTACTGTAACGAATTTTGGAAAAATTATAATACAAATCAATTTTATAGGGAAAAAGCAAAACCCTTGGTGTTCGTGATTACTTGACTGCCGAAGGGTAATCACGAACTGAGTGCTAAATATCGCAGAAGTCGCACTAAAAGCGCGACTTCAATTAACAACCCCACAAAAAATGTTGCTACCAACCTAAACCTAATGTATTTTTCAAATTCCTCTTCTTGTGCATTAGAAAAAAATTGCAATTGGTCGGAATATCGAAAAAAAATAGTAAAAGTCGTTTTTTAAAATTTTGTTCTGAGCCTGTAATGAAAATTAAAAAATCCCTTTTGTAGATTTAAGTAAGTTTTATACATTCAGAAAATTTCATCAAAATCGGGTAACGTTGCTAATCTTGAAGTTTCGAGATTACCCCATCCAATTTGTTCGTCAATACCCCACGACATAAAAAAATAAACAAGAATTTATTCCAGAGGTTAAAATCATAATTCAAGCAACGCGTTGGTCACAACATGTTGTTGAAAATGTGCTTTAGTTCAACTTTAAAAAAAAAACAATTGTATCATTAATTCAACAGTAATCACAAGCAATTGAAAATGGACAAAATATTACTTGAAACATGATGAAAATAATAAATTGTGTTTATCTTGAATAGCATCAGGGTTCTGTATTTATCACTTTCTGCTCGGTGTTGGATGCGACCTAAATTATTAGCTAGTGGAGAACATCGTTTTTATTTATTAAATCGCCGTAACACGATTCGCGATTACCCCGCGTTAGTGTTTACCTCACTCTCCCTTAAATAAAGAAATCTAAAAGAAACTCCTTGCTATAATAGTTAAGTACCAGTGTCTTACTTATTACACTGCCTTATTCTGCAATATCTAGTTCTCGATTATCAGCGATCCCTCGAAAGGGCTGATCCCGCGAACGGTAATCAGCACGAAGATTTATGCAACACGAGGCCATCGATAAGGATCGGTACGATGAAGTCGTAACGATTGTTGCTACAGGGCTAGGCGGAAGCGAGCCCCGCGAGATATGAACGCCATTAGTCCGTTTGTTGGAATCGTTGGTTTATGGTCGCGTGCTGCGTGGACGTTTCGTCCTACTTTTTATCCTGGAGTAATTGTTACTGCGATTGGTATACGAACATATAAACCAGTCAAAACGGAGCTATAACTTATTTATGCACGTTTAGAAGCAGTAAGAAAGCACACTCTACTCGCCATCTAGCAGAAGCTCCAACCCTCCACTATTCAACACCACATTCTAAAAGCCCAGCGCCATTTCGATTCCCGGTTCCCTCAGAAATCTGATCTCCTCCACGGCGATCCCGACAAGAAGCAAAACGAGCCTGCTGATTACCATTTCTACGTTCGTGAGCCGACCAACGGGTAGCAACAAATTATCATCAGCTCCGGCGACGCCACCGTTGATTTATGCTCCGTCGATTTCGCAGCGGAGCTGCGCGTTCCTCGCGTTATTTACGCGCTCGGAGCGCCGGAATCCCGGTCGTTCTTCATGGTTAGCCCGCGAACAACCGGTCCCCTCTTGATGAAAGAAACCGCGGACTCGCTCGATCCGCGAAAAACACGCTAATTTCCGATTCCTGTTTCCCGCGGACCAGGCCAGGCCGCCACCCTCGATCTGAATATCAATGAAAGGGACAGTGTCCCTCTTGAAATCGGCGTTTATCATCGCGTTGGTATCGCGACATCGGCTGCGTCGCGATTCCCAGCGCGCTTTGCATTGCAAACACCGACAAGCTGCTGTCCTATCAGCCCTATCGAGGTATCGCCAGCTTATTTCGCGGACGTGTAACACCTCGGTGTTACGATCGTTGGTGTACAGGGCCAGTGCAAATAGCAGAAATAATCGATGCTAATAAAGCGACGGTGCTCGGCCAAGGCTCTGCTAACTAATCTAAATATCAATTCTACGCGGATCTGTCGCTTCCGGAAGGCAGACTAAGCATTTAGAGGTTCTCATGCATGCATCCAGCCATTTCGAACGACACATTACGATATTAAAGAACAAGGAAAATCGACTAGAGAGACTGTTGACTAGTGGTGTTGATAAGGGAAACTCACCCTTGGCTTGTGTACTCTGAGTTGGGCGTTACATAGTGGAGGAAGTGATGGGTTCTAATTAGATCAAGTACAAGAACGGAGCAAACTGTTATCTCCCAGAGGAAATGAAAATATATGAGTTTGAATGAATATTCATGAAACGTAGTATGCAGATATCCCACTTTTACTTTTCCCTACGTTTACACAGGGAACACGTCCGCAATCTGGGTATCTTAAAGAAGGCCACGGGAACTTGTAAACATTCCTGATCATAGGCGCGAATAAATTGATCGCCATGCAAGCACAAGGAAAGATGCTATCTCCGAATCTACCAAGCAAAAGGAAGAAGCGGCGAAACTCGAGGATACACCGCATTCGGATCGTCGAATTGCTAGTCGGAATTTGAGAGACACTGCTTGGCGACACTGGTTACGTCTATATACGTACCAGCGAGCGCGGGGAATTTCTGTCGGTTAATTTCAGATAAAACAGAGATCCTCGCGGCTTAATTACAATTTCAATGTAAATTCCAGCGAGAAGTAAGTTACGCCGCGTGTAATTTCAATGAATGGCCCGGACATAGGGGCGGCTCGGAGTTACGCGCGAGCGGGAAAAACGAAATTGTCCGTGGAAGCGTTCCCGGTGCCGGCTCTGTAATTGGATTGGATAAGAGAGGGGTAGGGACGGTCGCCGCGCGAGAAGTTGACGGTGTAATTCTGCCGCTAATAAAAGTGCATTAATGCCCGAGTCGTCGCTAATAACTTTGAAAAATACGACGATACCGCACCGCGTTAAGAGGAGCTAAATACGAAAAGCTCGTTCGTTCCCCGAGTTATTACATTGCACCGTCGGGCCCCATCGGTTCGGGGATTTGGTTAATGAAGCTTGAAGTCGAAATTTAGAGGGCAAACCAACGTCACCGAACTCCCGACCGTTCGAATTCCACAGAAACTGAATTTACCAGAGTTTCTTCCCCATAAAAAATCCTATTTTCTTCCTCTGCAATTTATCTACATCCTTTGTCTCGAAATGCCAACGTCAGTTTTAATCCATCGAAATCACCTTTCAAAAATCCCGCAGCGTTCCTGGAATAGATCATTCCTCGACGAAAGAAAACTCGAATCACTTAAAAGCCCGCCAAGCCGTCCGTTGCGTCATTTGCATATATTACGCTTCATTACGACGTCCCTCCGTGACAAAATTGCGGCGTCCGTGAATTTATGGTGGCGCAGCCGCTTTTCCCCGTTCCATCAATTCAGCGTATCGCTCAACCGGGATCTGCATTGCAAAATTCGAACGAGCGGCGCGTATCGCGTCGCGTATCTCTCCCGCGAGCGTTATCGCTGGCAAGGGACAGCTATCAGGGCCGGTCGAGATAGCAGCAAGGATTTAACGGGGCAGCGCGGCTAGGCACGGGGGGGGGAAACGGAGAGGGATAGTAACCACGTTTACGCTGTTCTCGAATCGGACGGCTGCTTGTCGGTCCCGCTTACGCTGATAACGCGGAGACCGCGAACGAATGCTTGAATCGAAGGATCCGGCTTCCCTGATCGACTGAGCTACGTTTCCTGCGGATCGACTCGCGCGGACGTTTTTCGTGGATTTTCACGGGGGCCGGGCAGCTGGTGGGTGGACGTTGATTGATGGACAAGGGAACCTCTGCGTGCCAATTACGCGGATGGTTAATGAGAATTTTCTGCGCGTGGTGTCGACTGTTCGTTTCTTCGTTTCTTGTACTTGGAAGGAGCGATTCACATGTACGTGGTATAAACTCTCAGATTCTCTTTTCATCTTGTTTCCTTGAAATCTCCAGCTTTCGATCTTTCCTCTTTAACTAGAGTCTCCATCAAACTGCAGCTACCTTGCTCTTAATATCATCATTTTTTTATTTTACCCCGAAAAATTCTTGTAGGTCCATTTTTATCCATACTTCATCTTAAGAATAAGCAAAAAATTCTTAGTGTAACAATTTTTTGTATAAATGAAAAAATATGGATTTAACAGCAGTTTTGAATCATGCATAAAGATATCTATGTATTATAATGTTAAGCCAATACTCAGCTTTGCAGAATGTTAGACTAGTGTTACATTCATTATTATGTTCAACATCAAATTTATTAACAAAGGAAATCTGAAATAGGTATTTGAGAGAAAAATTAGCGTTTATGTGGTATTTTCAGTAGTCCTGGCGAAATTAAGAGTCGTAATCAATAACACGAGACAGTGTATCACAGTAGAATTTCTACGGATGTATTTCTGCCCTAAGGACACTTGTGTTACATATGGTAATAGTAAAGTAATGCTTTAGAGTTCATGAAAAAGACCCCAAATGGCGAGCATAATTTTTTCAATTCGGTGTTACACTATGATAGGGTAAAGACACCAGTAGTCGACCATGTATCAGTAGTCGACCGCTCTCCGAAAAACATGAAAAATAAGGTTTTTAGAAGTGACGATCTTTTGAACAAAGTGCAGTTCTCTAACTGCACTCCAACTGCACTCTCTTCAAAAGATCGTCAATTCTAAAAACCTTATTTTTAAATACATGAAAAACATGAAAAATAAGATTTTTAGAAGTGACGATCTTTTGAACAAAGTGCAGTTAGAGTACAGTTAGAGAACTGAACTTTGTTCAAAAGATCGTCACTTCTAAAAACCTTATTTTTCATGTTTTTCAAAGAGTGGTCGACTACTGATACATGGTCGACTACTGGTGTCTTCACCCTACTAAGGATTTTCGCCATTCATTTTAAAAATAAATTGATTAGAATTTCGACCCTATATATGAAATAATTCAAAAGACAAAGTGGTCAAAGTGGTTCAAATTTTGAACTGACCGAACCAGTGCGCTGAAACCACTTTGTCTTTTGAATTATTTCATATATACGGTCGAAATTCTAATCAATTCAAAATTTGAACTGACCGAACCAGTGCGCTGAAACCACTTTGTCTTTTGAATTATGATATTAAGGGTTAAACATCATCAAATTCTCTTTTCTACTTCTCGATACATCAGCCTCGTGAAGCCCCCTTTTGTTCTTCGTTTCTACCTCTCCATCTCTCCACGTCCGTTTCGCTGCTACCCCTCGCACGTTACCAGCGACGCTCGCCAGAGCGGCGCCGTTCAGAGAGACGCGATAATGGTAACAGCGTGTCTGTCGCGCGTGCAACGCGTGCACCCGCCGCTATCGGAAGGTGGAGCCTGCCCCGGGAATGGTTATGCATTATGATTTACGTTCGTGCGCATTGGTGCCGCGGTTGCAACCCACCGACTCCTCGAAGCGTGTATTACGTGCGTGTACCGCGTCTCCGCGGGGACTGCACGTCCGTGTCGTTCCGTTCAATTGTCAGTGCTAACGTCCCTGCTACCAAGGGTCCCCGTGGCGACTGACCCTGCTTTAATTAGATTAGCCCGATGAATCAGCTTTAATTAGCTTAGATGGATGAATATGCCAGCGCGACAGGATCTCGGCGAGGTCTTTGCTTCTCCGTTAACGGAACGTTGACAACGGTGGATAATTTAGCGGCTATGGACCCGCTGGAGACCTTACTTGACGTTAGGGATCGATAAGGGACGCGTGAAGGGGGTTGTTTCTCAAGCGAATGCTTGGAGATGGAATATTAGGGGTGGTTGTTGGATTCTAGGTTGTGTGGATTCTCTGAAAGGATTCTTGGTAATAAACGCTAAGTTCACCTTTGACAAAAATGTATAATAATAAATTGTAAAAGCATTCCCACGCGCGTAAGCGAGAATGATATATTTCATACAGAGAAATTAAGCTCGTTGAATACCCATCGCCATCCATCGGCGAAACGCCACCGAGAAGCTTCCCCTCGGATTATGACGTCGCGATAATTAAACGCACCGTCAGCGGGGCCAGTTTAATTGTGAAATATCGTCGCTGGCGATCAGCTGGGCGCCTCTGGGATATCGAAACAGATCGCGAGTGCAAATCGCGCGACGACATAAAGCATACCGCGGAAAAGCTTTCGCGACTGCTCTCGATACGACGAAAAATCAGCTGCGTGTGGAACGGCGTTATATCAACCCCCTTTCCCCTTGATATAATTTATCGCCGGTCCACCGGGAATTATCGCCACCGATATAGGCAGCATTTATCAGAACCGGCGCGCAGATAATGTTCCGCGGTGTAATTTAGTGTGTATTAATGCGTCAGGGAGTAACCGAGCAGCGAGATTTTAAGGAATACTTAATTTAATAATCCCGTTGCTATACGAATGGATCGTGCGCTCCTAGTCACTAGCGTGGCCTTATCGTTCGCGCTTGTAATTAATTGCGCCGATCTACGGAGCGGATTGCGGCGGAGGGGTGGTTCTTTAGAGACCGCTTCCGCCTGCGCGTAACCGCGCGCATTAGCACTATCGATTTATGGAATTCGATCGATCTTCAGGCACGCTGATGTTGAAGTGTTAATCTTTTAGAAGGATTTACAGGGTTGCAATAATTTCTGTAGCTACTAGGATTCAATTTTGTAGAGTGTACTTAATTGTGGTCTTTCGGTAGAGAGTAATGAAGTAATAGGGAATTAAACTTTTCTGCTCTCTTCGTTGACATCTTTGCAAAAGAAAGCAAATGGAAGCGCGCGAAGTCGCGTTTTCAACGCGAAGGGCGGGCTATTTCGCGACATTTATCACGCGGGCTCCCACGTTTTATGGTAATCTGGGATTCCGCGACGGCAGCGCCGGATCGATATCTAATAAAAGCAAGGGGATCGGCGAAAGGAGTGGAAAAAGCCATTCGGTGGACGGGCAGAGCTAGCGCGCGGACGATCGAGCGCACGCAACTGGTCACGATAAATCATACTTAACTTCAGCGAAACCTATAACTTGTTGGCTCGCTACGTAACCCTGGCGAAAGACGCTGAAAAGCCCGCAGCATGTACGATACGCCGGGTATCATCGATTTATGATATCTGCAATTCAGTTGCACCCGATCGAAGGCCGACGCGTGAGACTTTCAGCGGATGCATGCACTCTGCACGCGTGCATGTGCACGTTTTACACGATTCTCTCTCTTTCTCATCCCTTGCACTCTCGTCTCTGTCCTTTTCTCTTCTTCTCTCTCAGCTGTTCTATTTCTTCCATTTCCACCTTTTATCATCGTTTCCTGAGGATTTCCATCTCCTCGCAAACGGACTCTATCCTTTCATCTTACCTCCTTTCTATTTTTCTCGCTGAATTTCAATATACTCCTTCACCGCGAGACTGTAGTGGTTTTCAATTAAGTTTTTAATTCCCGCTTTTTGCCCTTCATTTCTGTTAATTTCCCCATGTTTCCACTTTGCTTTCATCGTCCTTGATCGTCCAACATTTCGTTGGGAGGTGAAAAAAAGGAGAGTAGTGTTGTCGAAAAATATGAGAGAAAAACAACCGCTGAGGGAGAAGGAAGAAAGTTGGGCGCCTAGAGGGAGCGAAACAGAATGATCGAGCGGGAATCTGGAAAGGCCAGAAACCGCTTGGAATCTCTCGAGGCGGGACGGTGCGCGCGGTATTTTTAGGCATTAAAATCGCTCCATAAATTAAATCCGCAAAAGGACGATGTTGGCCCGCCGGAATGGAACAGCGCCGGCGGAATCGTTTCGGGGCCTTCTTGAGTTTCTCCATCGTCGTGGTCGTCGTGCCAGCCCCATGGGAGATAAGCCCATAACATGACCTGACTTAACGCGCCGCTCTTCGTGGCCAGCTCCCAAAAAACCACTGGCCAACCTTTCTAAACGCTTCGAACTCCACGCCGCGCATTTCTAAACTCTGCAATCATTTCCACAACGTGGACACACAAAAGAACATTTGCAATTTGTCATAGGAATTCTCCTGTTGCTTTATGTTCCCTTAAATAAATTATTATGGACGTTGGGTTTTATATTTGACGAATATCAATGACGGTGGGCGCGGAAATTAACGGCGACAAAATGTGTTGGGCCATAAAATGCCCTTTAGCGGAAATGATAATTAGTGGGTCAATTAAATGGCGAAGTTTCCATCAGAAAGAATGCGAACGATTCCCAGTTGAATGCGTCCATAAATTATCTGCCCGATCGCGGTGTTTCTCTGCTCCTTTTGGGAAGGACGCTCGGTTGGTAAAATTACAATTTTTATTGCACGCTCCACGGGCTATTTTCGTCGACGACGTGTATCGAGGCGCGGAGCGGTCTCGAATGCTCGAAACGCTTTTCGTTTTCCAGGTATCCTCTGGCTGTGACGCGCACGTTAGCCCCAGAACAGAGGAATTATTCGTTAATTGCGATCCGCGAGAACGTTCGTCACCGGAGGTGTCTCGAGGATGTCCTTAAGCCGCCGATAAATTGCTGCGGTTTGTGCAACGACAGAGTTACACCCGTCCGATTCGTAGATCCGAGAAAACGTGACATTCAAATGAATTGCCAGCCCCGGCTGATTTACGGCGGGCGTTTTTATTATTGCGGACGTTTATCAAAATTCACAGGTAAACGGCTGGACGTCCCCGTAATTTATGCGAAAATCTGGCCTGAATATTTGTCAAAGCCGCGAGGAATTCTTTCCCACCCCGGTCAGTGGGTGCGCGGGGCTTCGATTCGAGAACAAGTTTCGCTTTGGTAAAAAATGGCGAGGTATTATAGATAAGGAGGAGAAGACTATCTTCTTTAGAGGGGGATATTGATTAGCAGTATTAAGTGGCCCCAGTCTCCTAACGGACCAGAATCGTGTTAGAGAAATGGAGGCTTGGAACAAAGTATAGGTTTGATATTTAAATGGACCTTTGCGTAAGCAACGGAGCCGGCGGAGCAAGACTTTCAATAATTAGGATCCACGGAATAAACTATCGTCAAGTATATAGAAGCAGGGGAAGAACATATAAGCGACACAGATAGAACAGAACCATATTCCTCGTCGGGTGTGCAGTTTGATTACGCGACTAGGCTGACGCACGAGCACGAAACAGCGATCACGCGAGCCTCGTTTCAGATTTCTCGTTATCGGGGCTTCACGTGCGGAGCAGTCATTACGTTGTCGAAATATACGGCGGAAAAAATGAAACGTACCGGTGCGCTCGCCGTGGCCGTAATAATAACGCGTGAGCTTATGATATAGTTGTCAGCGATACTGCGCGTTCACACTTCATCGGAGCTGACACAGGCCGACCTGTCTGACGAGTCCAGACCGAGCGGGCCTATTCTACTTCTCGATATCGCGCTGAAAGACGCGTTGGTGTATCGAGAATAACGCCTCCCTTATACACCGAGTTACGAATATCGATGATCCCTTAGAATTCAATTTTGCGATCCTCGAAGGCAACGATAAAGAAGAACCACTAAAATTGTTGAGCCGTAGACATATCGCGGACATGATCTTTTTAGTCAAGGTTATCAATGGTAACATCGATTGCCCTGATCTTCTTGGTTCGATTTCCTTTAATGCCCCAGTGAGGCATATGCGTACTAGGCCGCTCTTTCTCCCGAGTCTTCCAAAATATAAGTACTATGCGATAGACCCAATTAATAGAGCAATGATCATAGCCAATGAAACCTTTAATGATGTGGACCCTTTTTTGGGTCCCTCAATTCGTTAAAGACTTTGTTACATAAACGCATAGAGCTACAATAACACACACTCGAGACTGATTATTCAAAAGTGTTTCAGACTCTGTAATTTGACTTTATGGTAATTTGTATACTATGGATTTTTTTCCCGTATATTAATAATAATAATAATAATAATAAAATTACCCTAACTACGATCATCTCTCTATAAACTCTCTTAAAGTCTCTCGAGTCTTCGTTTCACAGTCCCAGTGACTCTCCTGCGATTTCCCAAGACTTGAACTGTGTCTTGACATCCCAACTCCCCTTCGATAAATCCTCAAACTACCCCGAAACGCGATTCGAACCGAAAGCGTCCACTGCACCCCGAACCGTTGTCCGGGTGCCAGGATCGCATCCAACCACCCCGTTAACGGGGAGAGGATGAAAGGGATGAAAGAGTGGCGCAACGGAACGATAGGCGAGCACGAGACAACCGACAATGCGAATCTCCGTTCTTGAGAACTCGAGCCACTGTCCAGTTCTCACCGAGAACCGTATTGGTACCGGGCACCGGACTAAGCGGAGCCTCGCAGATGTCTGCGAGCGCGCGTGCACAGGTGAACAGAGGAAGAAGAAGGCCCTTGGGCCTGGCACCGTTCAATGCCAACCGACCCGCGCGACGGACAGGGACGGAGGATGAGAAAGAACGGAGGGCAGAGGAGGTGAGAAGAGAGGGCCGAGGGCACGGTAAACGGGGCCCCTGGTAAGACACACGTGAAACTGACCAATAGATCCGGTTTAGCGGGTTTCCGGATTCCGCGGGTCATCGGGCGGGACCCCGTTGCAGCGGTACCCGTGGTCAGCCCCCGTTTCCATGCGTCCCGTGGGAGAGGGAAGCGGAAGGTCCGGTCGCAACCCCTTTTCCACGACCGCGCGCAATGCCCATCCGCATACATTAACGCTGTCCATCCTGGCCCTGGAATCCGGTTTTCGACAATACCTCACGCGTCGCCCTGATCACCGGCCGCGAGGAGAGACAGGGGAGCGTAACCTGCCAGTCCTTTAGAGGGTTGCAGCATGGACTACGTGGTAGAAGACTGACGGAGCGAATCGCGAGGAAATAGAAATAGAAAAATTTCAACTAATTTGAAGAAGGTGATGTGACGCTTCTTTTTAGCTTTGATTTTTTAAAGACGATTTTTTTAGGGTAATTATAGCGGAGGTTTCAACCCCCTTAGCGTTCTTAACGCGCATCTATTATTGTCCATCGTCAGTGGAATCTGGTTTTCGACAATATTGCACTGTGTTCTGATCACGGGCTAGCCTGTTGAATGGATAAGGGTGGATAACCTGCTGTCTTTTAAGGGTTGCACGGTGCCCGAGGAGAGTCGTAGGGTGAATCGGTGGCTTTCTAGACGTGGAAATAGCAAAGGATTTTAAATAGATCATTCTCGTTGATTGCATGCCTCCGTTGCGTCTGTCTGTGGGACTTGGTTTTTTCAACGTCGACTGATAGCAATTATAAGGGGGCTTCCGGACCCTTCGGGGGATCCTAATGCGCACAGACCAGCCGCATACATTATCGTTGACTGTCCGTCGTCAGAGAAATCCGGTTTTCGATAATACCTGATGCGCGGTGCCCTTGTATGGTACTTCAGTGTTCTGACCGAGGGTCAAACTTTTCACCTAGGGGTTGCAGAGGGGAGACTTTAGCGAGAAAGAATCACGGAAATTCATAATATGATATTCCTGTCCTATACGATTCTTGCTGCTTCTTCTTTCGTTCTTTAGCTCCTCTTATCTTCGATTAAACCACCCTCAATTATACTAATCAACGATCCCCAATCCTCCACTGTATCCTATGAACTAGAAATCTTCCAACGATCAATCAAAAATTTTAACATTCAGTAATCGCTCACTCCGTTCTACTAAAAACCGAACGAGTTCCATAATCCATCCCCAACGCCAGCAACCCCCTACAAGAATCTCCACCACTCGCACCCATCCCCTTCTTCAAACTGTCCCCTGTCCATCTTCGCCCATCGTTGTCCGACGCTGAAATCCGGTTTCCCGACAATAACGCGACCGAAGGGGATCGCGGGTCAGCCGGTTCCGTCGACAGGAGGCAGAAGATCGGGCAACCTGTCGAGGAGGTGTGAGAGAAGGGGCGCTGGGCTCGGGGTGTCGACGATGGGACAGTGACCACACCTCTGTCCAGCGACAGTCCTCTCCGGGGATGACCATCGATAGTCGACAGGGGTTGCGCGGGCTCGCTCCGTGTCTTTTTTTTCCTCTTCTACTGTCGCCGCTTCTAAATTCACTGGCCCCGGGTTCTGTGGGAACGAAAACCTGATCGCGGGAGTCGCCGTTTCATAAACGGCCGCGGAGAGGAGAAAGGAGGCGCCCGTACAATGGACGTGAACCGTTCGAAATCCGAAGATATATTTATTCGTAACGACCGTCAGCAAGGAGCCGCGTCTGTACAACGGGCCATGGGAAAACCGGACGAACCGGACACTGGCCAGTGGCGGAACGGAAGCTTGCCGATAAAGTCGACTCGCGTTTCGGCGTGCACGCGCGCCCCGAAGAATGGCGAGGAAAAATCACCTGGCAGTTGGCCTCGAGATTTCGCGCGATCCAGCGACGGTTACGTCGCTGCCGTTAACACAGACGCGCAGTTTAACGACTGTAAGGGGTGGGTTCTTCCGTCGGCGTCCTCGAGGACGCGATCATCGATCTTAGAGTCTGTTCTTTTTTTTCTTTCGAACGATCCGCTTTCGTCGTGCTCTTCCAACTGAAAAGTTCTGTGCGATTCATTATTGCGATAGGGTGTTTCGCTCCCCTTTTGTATTTGTATTAAGTTTCTTCTATGGTGCTACGGGTAAATCAGTGGTTGTCGAGCAACGGAAGTTGCTGTTTCCCGAGAAGTGTTATCTATTGTTCAGAATTAGATGTGAGATCCTAGTGGCTGTGTTGCTTTGTTTCTTCGAGGCTGTAGGTACAATGTCGTCTGTGGAATATTTCTCGTTGGCAATTGATCGACTGCTTCCAATGCTACCAGAAGAGCCTGCAACGTGCTCGAGATATTGTCTTTACAGGGCTCACTTGTCTCTGCTCGTGATTGATCGATCTCTAAGCGTTCGTGTTCACCTAACCGCGGCCCGATTTGATTTCTCTCCACTGATTCCGCCTGTCATACGCTGAAGGCTTCATTAGGCCCCGTGTCTTGTTACTCCGCACTATTATCTGGCCCAGAATGCATTCGAACAACTAACGTGGAAACGGAGATTAAACGGTTGATAATTGTTGTCCGGTCGCTTGGCATTCACTTTCGACTACTGTTCGACGTACATAGGCTTTCCAATTTCACAGTGATCTACTCGATGAACTTCCAGCAGGCATCGCCCTAAATCGATTTCTTCATGCTAGATCCTGATTTCTAGTTAGCTTGAATGCAGTTTCAACGACTAATTACCCGTTGTTGCAACCAGAGATTGAATGTATTCTTGGATCCTTGCGAACTGAATCGCAGAAAAGGAAGCAGCGGGAATAGAGAGGAAACCTTAATTTGCTCGTTGCATGACATACACGGGTGTACCTTGATTTTCTCCATTTCTCGTCGTTTTTCCAGGCGAGACGTCAAAGCGAGGCCCTTATTATACGAAAGGCGTGTATTTTTTGCCCGCGTAAGTAACGTGTCTCCATTATCGTTCTCGGCATCGCGAATTCGCAGGAAGCTCGTTCTACCCGGGATCGACGGGGTTGAAGCTCGTTTTCTTCTCTTTCCTGTCCCGCGAGAGGCGTTTTAACGATCGTCCCAGTGAAAATTGATGGCACGCAAATAAATCTGCACTTAAGCCAGCCAATAAATGATGCGCTCCGCGAGCTCGCCGGCGATAAGGATTTTTAAAAGCGACGATATCGACCGTCAATGTGACAGAACTGTCGCCTTCGGATATGTAAATAGACCGCGCGGAATAATTAAAAAATGCATCGGTACAAACATCTCACTTAGACTGTCGAGCGTGTGATGATTAATAGCGGATGAGAAAAGATTCTGTCAGGCAACGAGGCTTGCGGAAGGCAGACGATTCGAATCCATGAAAATAAATCAAAAAATTTAATAGCACCGAAAAGTCCAATAGTGGGGTGTCTCATAAACTTTGTACGAACCTTGGCAAACCTTAAATCCTTCAAACATTCTTCTTTCACTCGCACGAGTCGCTTAACAATATTTATACAGCTCCTTTAGAATTTCCAATGGTATTATTAAAAATATTATCTCGAACGTTGCCATTATTCCCATATTTTTCGGCCAAGATACGATCACCTAAATCTGCACGCGCATTCCTCGAACTCAGTCAATCTCAAAGGCTCGCCAGCTTCAGACCCACTGGCCAAAGACAATCGCCCCGATCTTTCCCATTCCTCTGCGCGTTTATCAGCGACTTGGAGCTACGCACGCCAGGCTATCGACGGCCGATAGCCGTCTATTTTCGAGCTTAGCCTCGGCAGTTGAAACGCCAGTCACCGCGTATCGTTTCGATAAAACGATCGAAAAGGCATTGCTAGATCGTCGCGATTGGCGCTGGCAGCCCGAGTAATTCTCCACGCGTCAATGGATAATTATGAATTCCGTTGCATTGTCCAACTATCGACGGTTCAGGCACACTATGTAACGGTGGATTAGGTACCTCGGTATCCTTTCGCTGTGCTCGCGCCGCGCAATCGTCCTCGGCGATTAATGACGACGCGATTCGTTTCTGTTCGCTAAATCCGGTTCCCGAGCGTATTGGGAAAAAGTTGCTGCAGTAGAATGGGTCTCGATAAGTCAGGCATAGAGTGTACTGCACGTGGACACGGAGGAATTCGTTTGCTATCAGTTTAAGGGGACGAAAAACGTATGTACCTATTTAACTGACGCATGAGTAGTGCTTAGCTCTGTTACCAAAGTTTGATACAGAGTAAAAGAATACATAGCACTATGTCTTTACCAAAGAGGAGATATAATAAGAGGCGTCACTCCGGGCGGAACCTTTGAAATCCTTACTTGACCTTGGCATTTAAATTGGTTGTACATTCGAGCGGGATATTCAAATCGACAAGATGTACAGGGTGTTTCAACAAGAGGTGTCATTTTAAACTTCCCATTATTTTTGCAGGTGTCAATATACAACTGTCATTCGATGACGTTTGACAAAGAAGAACTAGAGATTTTCAGATATGGATCGATACACGCTCGCACAACGCATTGAAATAGTGAAAATTTACTACAAAAACGGTGAAAATATCGCGAAAACGATTCGTAAAGTTCGTACTGTTTTTGGCCATCATCAAACGCCTTCTCGCACAGCTATAGTGAAATTAATCGATAAATTCGAACGTCTCGGACAAGTTAGTGATGTAAAGACTCCAACTCGTGCTCGTTCGGCTAGGTCAACTGAAAATATCGCAACTGTAGCTGAAAGTGTGGCTGAAAACCCAGGTTTGCCCATTTCGAGACGATCACAGGAATTGGGCATATCCAAAGCCACTTTGAACCGTATTTTACATAAAGATCTTGGCCTACATGCTTATAAGGTGCAGTTGACACAAGAATTGAAGCCTTTAGACCATGAAAAACGCCGTACATTCGCTGATTGGGTGCTGGAAATGCATGAACAAGATCATGATTTCTCAAACAAAATTATTCTGAGTGATGAGGCTCATTTTCATCTGTCTGGGTACGTGAATAAGCAAAACTGTCGCATCTGGGGCTCCGAAAACCCAAGAGAAATGGTTGAACAACCTCTCCATCCACAACGAGTGACAGTTTGGTGCGGTTTTTGGAGTGGGGGTGTCATTGGGCCATATTTTTTCGAAAATGATGCAGGTGCGACTGTCTCAGTGAATGGATTGCGTTACCGAATGATGTTGACTGACTTTTTTTGGCCTGAAATTGATGCTATGGAAGTGGACGACGTTTATTTTCAGCAGGACGGCGCCACATGCCATACAGCTCGTGAAACAATGGCTCTATTGCGTGAAAAATTTCCTGGACGTGTGATTTCTCGAAATGGAGACTTTGATTGGCCGCCGAGATCGTGCGACTTAACACCATTAGACTTTTTTCTTTGGGGCTAAATTAAATATAAAGTCTACGCCAATGTTCCAGCAAATATTGAGGCACTCAAAGACAATATCAGAGCTGTTATTCGCGAGATAAACCCGCAATTATGCGAAAATGTGATGAAAAATTTCATCAAAAGAATGGCCATATGCAAGAAGAGTCGCGGCGGACATTTGGCAGATATTGTGTTCCATTACTAACCTCAGAGTTTATACTTTGGATTAAAATAAAATTATCAGCTCTTTTCACAAAAATATTGCGTTTTTTTTCAACTTAAAATGACACCTCTTGTTGAAACACCCTGTACCTTAACGCAATTGGCTGATTATTGCCGAAGTTTACCGATCATTGCCGAATGGGGCCGAATGGGCATTTAAATTGGTTGTGTAGTGATTTCCTTAGGTTATTTCTGTCCTTGTCGAGTGACGCCTCTTATTATATCTCCTCTTTGTCTTTACTCTCTCACTCTGAAGTACGTGAAAGCTCTCGTAAAAGGCTGACCACTCCATATCGCAGCACCCCATCACCAAACAGTTCATCCTCTCCTGGATCAACCTTAAATCATCCAAGATCAAACGCAGCCCATGGTGAACATCGCGCGACAAGGAAGCCTCGTTACCAGCTTCAAGAGGGACCATTCATCTCCTAGCACCGTTTAATCCGATTTTCCATTTCGGCCCGCGTTTCGCGTCGACCAGCGTCCAAGAGCGCCAGGAACGGGCTCGCCCATTCATAATCCATTCATAAATTAGCTCGGTCGGTGGATAATGGCGCGGACCAGCCCCGTAAGGATTCTTCCCTGTGTGACCTGCGAACCGGTCGGTGGAAAAGGCACACCCTGAGGAAGCAGAAGAAAGCCAAAAGGGGATAGTCGCACAGGAGGAGAGCGATCAACCACGATCCACGGGCGATTTCGCTCTGTTCACCGCGGAACGTCGCGGGCTGGACAGAATTTATGCTCTTGGACCGGATACGCTGATCTATATGGCCTCGTATAATGTTGCTATCGTGGCTGACGGCGTAATGGCGTTGCTCCGACGCGACAGCCTGCGCTCGTGGCCCAGAGTGTCGGTGGTTATTTATTCAACGACCGTTGGTTATAGTTATACGATCAGTGAGCGCTCTATCAGCTCCGGAACACAGTGTACCATCGAGGGTTTTCTTGATCGGCTGTTTTTGGGAGGTGTGCGTGGATCGTGGATGTTGGATTTGGGGTTGTTTAATGGAGAACATTGCATCTTTAATTTGTGGTGCCTTAATCGCTTTTTAAAATTCTTTTCCTCACTTGGTCCCTTCTGTTTTCTTAATGGTAATGTTAGATATCAATCTAGTAGACACAAAGGCGTCGATATTCACAGTCGATGTTCCTCTGCCACTTGTTTCTCCGCCATAGTATCGCGCCAGCTCCGAAATTAAGCGATCCCCTGTTAGAATGATGACCGTCAGCATGGAATGGCCCACGGAATAACGACACGGTGCTTTTAACGAAACGAATGCACGCCCGTGTCCGTATTTATACGGGCGATGTCGGTGAATATGGCCTCGTGGCAGCGTCTGCTATCGTGGCCAACGTAATGGCCTTCATTCGACGCCGGGAACGCTGTTTTAGGACGCGGCTAAGCGTCGGTAATTATTTATCGGGACAACCGGAACGACGGTCGTTTGAACGAAACTGTTCCACGGATGTTCCGTCTACTTTTAACGGGATGCGTGTCGCTTGGGCTTAACTTCTGTCATTCTTCACGGCTTCGAGGCTGCGCCCGAGTAGGCTGTAGCTCTCTGTGACAATTATGGGAGGGACGTTGCAGCGATTGTACAAGAAGTCGAAGGAGATTCTAGGGAGACTTGCCAAGGTTAAGGTGTCTGGATGCAATTGCTGCGTGGGTGTTAAGGTGCCTTAAAAGGGAATGACACTTGTAGTGGGTGATGAAGTTAACAAGACTGTAAACTTGATATAGGTACTCACAATCAGTTGCTCTTCCATTTCAACTTACTTTAATAGCGACTTCCCCAACGAAGTATCTATTCTTCCTCCACAAAAGTTCAATCTTCAACCCTTAAAATCCTACTGCATCATCTTGGTGAAGACCACTGATCACCCTTTCCTTAACCCTCGGACTACTGACGATCGCAGTGACGCGGTGAACGGTTATCGGGTCATTTTGACCCACCGCAAAAGTTTCTTATACCTACGCATACGTTTTTAAAGTTTTCGTACTAAATTTGTTATTATTTTTTGAAAATATTGTGGTAAATATTATATAATAATGGAAGGGAAGAAATATTCAATGAACATACTTACGTAGATGTACATACAACGTTCATTATGAAATATTGCAATTTTGTATTTGTCGTGTGGGTTTTAGAAACATGTCTGTTGCAAATCTGACATTTGGAATTGTATTTATTGTCATTTCCAATGCAGATATAGCACCGTGAGCGTTTTCGTGTTGAATCTAGAGCGGCCGTAGCAACAGTCTTTGTCACGATGACCCGGTAATCGTTGAGCGAGGGTTAATCATCCCCCGATATACATACCGATGTTCATAAGACCTTCTCTGCCGCCGAATGCTCACTCCCGTCCGCAGCCAGTTCGCCAGGGGGAGGCTCGTGGTTCACCAGAGTCACCAGCATCAGCCGATGACGCCCGTTGATACCGCAACGTACAATGTAGCTCGGTCTAACGGGGAGGCCCGCCCTGTAATTTCATTTGTCGAGATCCTATCGGCGGAATTTATACGGTCGGCCGGTGAAAATACGTCGTGGAAACCGATAAAATGGTCCCCTGTGTAATGCGACTATCGTGCTGCTGGTAGGTATAATAGAGCCACAAGACAACGCCGGGCTTCTCCTCGAACGGCGACGCTCCCCTCTGCACAGACTATCGATAATTATTTATCAGCCGATCCTGAATGATGATCACGTACACGCATCCCGGGACAGGATCCTCGAGCACATGGTGCATCGGTGTTCTGTATATTACAGGCAACCATACGCTCGCTACTTCGAATTATAAGCTTCCGATCGGGTGCGGATCAGACGAGCCCCTGCGGCGGATCGCGTGAAGATTGTCGAGGGAACTGAGCGCCAGGTTTTCCGCGGGAAGTTGAAATGGAAGCCGGAGACCTTCTCGATATTTGGTAGGGGAGACCGGGGCAAGTTGATACAGACGAATTATCTCGACACTGTACAGGGTTATCCACCGAAGACTGGCGGCGCTCGCGCGAACACAATTGAAAATGGCAACAGCGTCACACGCATACGTACTACTACAATCATATGTCAATACATCTGCCATCTATGGGCTGTTGCTAAAACTATAGGTTCGTGTAGATGCCAATAGAGAGCACCAGGCGTTTTGGGCTGTCTGCCCAGATTATTTTACATTTGACGTAACCGACGGGGAAGAAAACGACAGCCTTTTCCCTCAGAAACTGATTGAGAATGTTAGAATGCTTGTTGAACGACGAAACCGTGGGTGATCAACAAGCATTCTAACATTCTCAATCAGTTTCTGAGGGAAAAGGCTGTCATTTTCTTCCCCGTCGGTTACGTCAAATGTAAAATAATCTGGGCAGACAGCCAAAAACGCCTTGTGCTCTCTACTGGCGTCTACACGAACCTATACTTTTAGCAACAGTAGTAGTAAGTATGCGTGTTACGCTGTTGCCATTCTCATATGTACTCGCGCGAGCGCCGCCAGTCTTCGGTGGATAACCCTGTATATATGCAACTTCTTGTGTGCGAGATATGTGAAGCTTCTTAATCAATTCTTTACTACGATCTAGCGTACGTCTGTGTACCTTGACTTTAGCAATTCATTTTTAACAGTTTTCGTTTCTATAGAGAAAAAGTAAATAGTTGTGTTCACGTTCCAATTCGTCTTGAGACGGGATAGAGAATTTTATCACTCAAATTAATTGGGCATTATATTGAGTCCTTTGAAGGTAAGGTAATTACGTTTTGTTATTTTGTTTATATGCTCTACATTTTTTTATGGAGATGTTTGTACATAATGACTTCCCGTGGAGTAAGTTGATACGTTTTCTCTGGGGCATGTTGACACTCATGGAGAGTGTAACAATTTTTTCCAACTACTTATAATTGGATTTTTCTTTTATTTCTAAAAAAATAGCTTTATTAATAAAAAGAAGCAAACACCTCATGTTAAAGTGGGATATTCCAGACATCCATCCTTTACTCATTAAATGGATATTTTACAGATGTATCAACATGCCCCAGAGCAGTATCAACTTGCCCCGCAGTGGGGTCAGTTGATACACTTTACCTTCGCCCAAATAACATTCTCTCATTCATTTTGTATGTATTTTCTCAACACTTCATTTACAATATATTAAAGAGGAAGGACCAAAGTATATTTTAAAATGAAAAAAATTGAAAACTGAAAAACTTCCTTTCCCCTACTATGCACAGTCTTTAGAATAAAGAAAAACCACTTTCCCAAACCTCCACTGAAAGTGATTTAAAATTTTACGTAGACATTTGACAGTCTAGACTTGCACTTGACACTTCCCAGATTTCTGTGCTCTTTATCATCACCTTACCAAAACAAGTCAAAGTGTGAGCGTCTTTCTGTTTAGCTTTCAGGTCTGGCTGGTACAACTTGGGAAGCATCGAAGCAGCCATCAGGTTCGTCGGAGTCACCGCGAGTCCTGTATCGTCAATTTATCGTCGCCGTCAGCGTACACGCAACGAGCCGCATTGTCCCAGCGATTCCCTCAAGATCGTGGGTCGTCGGCAACCCACGGCGCAGCAGGTTGATATCGCGTTAACGGTACCACTGTATCGGTATCGAAGCGGTGCTAGAAGTAAATACTCTTGTCGCGATATCCACGACAAGAAAGAACGCAGTCACGACCGCAGGAAGAAGTCGCACCCGCCAGCCCGTTAGTGATGACCGATGATATTCAGTGAGTAGTGCTTAAGACATCTCGGGCTTCCACGCGCCAGCAACCGGAGTTTCTTTTGCCATGCGCCAGTGACGTTAGATCAGACATGCCCGCGGGACGCTTGCAAATGAGACGGGTCCCTCGTTCCTTGACTAGCATAAATCACTGACGAGCTCACCGGTGAAAATTCCCCTTACCAGATATTCCCAGATGAAAACATTGAATCATTGACCTGCTCCACTATCAAATTAAACGGAGTAGGTACTCTCGAGTATTAAATACAATTTCTATAACTTCATCAAACGTCACGATCCCCAATTCAAACGCTACCTAAACTTCACAGGAAATTCAAATACAAATTACAAATTCAAATCAAGTCTCCAATCTAACCGATTTATATCCCACCCTAATTACAGCTCATTGATCGAACAAATCCTTCAGGAACACGATCCTCAGCACGTCCTTTAAACAAACGCATTTCCCGCCAACGCGAGTCCCCTCGCTACAAATCGTTCGTGGACGATGATGACGCTAACCGTTCTCCAGCGTTTCCGTGCGTCGTTTACGAGCTCGTTGCGACGCTACACGTTGCAAGTTCGATGGCTAGATGCACCAGGAGGCGGCGCCGGTAGGTGCAACGGCGAGCGCCTACCTACCAGTCGAGAAGTCGGGGACCCATTGGCCACCGCAATGACCAATCATCATTTGACATTCTTTCACCTTGCTCCTAGTGTGCGGTAACCCACACTGGACGCGAGTGCAACCGCGACACCGGCACACCGCGAAGAAGAGACACCGTCTGGTTGCGTCCAACCAGCTGCGAACGCGAGACAGGCGAGCGCAAGCCCGTGCCTAGAGCGCTGATAACCCCGTAGGGTGTCCGTGATTTAACATCTTCAGACCCCGTGCGACGAGAGGCGCGCTCCTTTGACACCAATTTCACCGAGCTGCTTCTGTTACACTTGTTGCAGTCGAAGACAGTCTTCGGAGATAAGGGACTCGAAGTGGAATGTTGGTTGAAGGTTGCTGTACCATCTAGAGAACGCAGCTGGCTTCGAAAGCCACGGGAAATTAGGTTCGAAGGTGGAGGTAAGAGTGTTGAACTTGGTTGGGTAGCTTTCGTTTCCTCTCCTCTTCGTTTTGTGAACCTTGACGTAACTGGGTCGTGGTTAAATAAAATCGATGGATATTTTTAAGCTTCCTGGGCTACGTGGCACCGTGGATTCCCTGCGTAAACAGATTTCCCGTAACGCGGCATGCTATGCATGGGTGTGTCCCTTTCCATTTCGCGAGCCAAACGCGAGTGCCTTTCGCCAACGCGCTCCACGCAGCTTCAGGAATGTCGTGCCGATCTCCTTCTCGTCGTTTCGCGATGCCTGCGTTCGAGCTACGGAATTTCATTGACCGCTATCGCCCGCGGATCGTCCCGACCTCCAAACCGATGCGGCTCAGCGGCCATTTAAAACTGGAAATTCGTTCCGCTGGTTGTACCCGTTTCAATGGGACAAGAGGTCGTACGAGTCTTCTCAAACATTGCGATCCTTCCATTCTCAATAATTCCCCACGTGCCTGCTTCCTTCCTATGTATCCTTGGAAAACATTTTCAGTGCAAAATTTAGACACGGTGACAATTTTGCGTAACGTGCGGCAACTCTCCCATAATTACCCCACTTACGCTTAGGTACCGCCACGCTGAATTCCGCGCTTGGAAATTCCAAGGAAGCGGATCAATATTGCAGGACACTATTTCAATACTCTCTGAATGCATTATCCTCAATTTCATTCAGCAATTTCATTAATCCACCTCTCAGTGCTTGAGACAAAGATATACAGCTTCAACTCGCAATTCAACCTAGTCCCACATTCATCTAGAAGTCCTCACAACTGTTGCCACAATGAAACCAAAATATCTCAAACTGTGGAGACCTAACCCAGACCCAAAGTCTCTTCGCTACATCATCCACGCGCCGACGTTGGTGCGTTGCGCGCAAAATACCAGGGATACTTTTGAATCGTCCCATGGTGGAAAGACGCACCGTGCAACGAGTGAGCGGTTCGCGATGTTGGACGTTGTCCGCGCGCGCGCACACAAGCCGCCACGGGGCTTAGGGCACCAGGGACACGAGGGTTGTTGATCTCAGGCTCCTCCGCTTACACGGTTGACGGAAAAACGTCGACTTAGGCATTCAACGTCAGCTGCTCGCGACCGATTCCGCGGTAGCACACGCCAGACCAGTTCAGCGAATTGAGTAGCTCCACTTGCCATATCCTGCCGCGTCCTGCAGACATTTTCCTGCCTATTACGGCTCGGGCCCGACCGGCCTCGGGCAAACAACTGTTCAATGAAATTCTCTAGCTCGGCGAACCCGCCGACGAATCGCTGCCGTTCATTGCGCTTCCGTTCAGTCCAGTGCGATTATAATCGTGGATCGAGGATTAATTTCGCTGGGATTAATTTCGCGAAATGAAGCAATTTAAAGGCCGCTGACTTTCCGCTAAGTTCAAGGAATAGAAAGTGTCAGATCGAGACTGCATACGTTTCGATCTCCGAGGCCGAGTAATTTCCCGAGGGGGGACTTCTCGCTACCTGCAGGCGCAACGCAGGGGTATAATTTCCAGTGAAATAAGATCCCGTCTCGGCGAGTGGTCGTGAAAATTCCAATCAACCTGAAATTTGTCACGGTGGCCCCGCGACACGAGCTTATAAATAAGTGGCGGACAGGCGATCGACGCTGGCCGTGCGTTACGGTTCGCCGCGGAAACAACGGTTACGTGAAAAATAGCGATCGCATAACGAAGGTCGTTTCGGAGCAAGGCATTGCCATTTAATCTGCTCCGGTCGGTCTAGTCGCGTATTGCTGCCCGATCTTTTCCTTCAACGTTGTATGCTCGAGCGAGTCACTTCGTCGCTGGCTCGATTAAAAAACCACCATAATGAGTGAAGGCGCAGTCAGGAGGAAAAGCGATATCAGGGAACGGTGTTTAATCGCCATAAACGTCGCGATACTGATAACGGCGACGGCGTTAAACGATAGGCTGGCGTAGCGAAGCGTTACGCCTTGATCAGTGAAATTTACCAATAAACTATCGAAAATATTTATGAGTGGCGCAACCTTGATTCCGTCGCGAATCGTCTGACCATTTGCCAATTAGAGCACAGCCACGAACTGGCGAGTGTCTTACGCATGTCTCGCTGTAAAGGCCTTTGAAATGGAACTGGAATGAATGGTTCGAGTATAATATAATATTCATTCGACGTCGTATTACGGGGCACGGGAGAGATAAGCGATTGTCGGCTATAAAAGGATTTAATTTGTCGTAAATCTCGGGAGATTCTATTACCCAGTGCGAGGAGCAGTAGTAACGTCCACGCGGTCAATGAAGTATTCTAATGAAGTCATTGCTATTAAAAGCTGATTAAAGGATTCAGGTTTGCTTTGACGGTGGCATCGCCGAATGTTGGAGTCGACAGGTGGGACCAGGCTTCCGGTGGGCATAAAAGTGTTAGTAACACTGTTCCCTTCTTTGAGTTTCATGAAATTAATCTCGCTGGCTGTCTAATGGGCTTAGTATCCAAATGACGTTTCAATGGTCTTGTACCCGAGACTTTGGCATCGTTCAGTGCCCGTCAAAGGCAAGGTTACTCGCGACAGAGCCGCCGCTGTGCCAGATATAAATGGGAAATATGAATATAAATTCGAGACTCAAGGAGATTTCGAACTTTCATTAAGCGCCCGCGAGAAAAAAGGCGAAACGAGGGCTTCAAGGATCCCTCCGCGTGGCGCGTTGCGAACGAGGCGCCTCATTGGCGTAGACACCTTGAGAATTCGACTGCAGCCTCGTGTAAATATCGCCTTATATTTCCCTTTCTACGTTCTCCAGAGTGCACAGGTGGTACCAGTCTGCGTTTCCCAGAAACTCTTCTGGTCCCACTTCAGACTACTCCGAATCCACAGTTTCCTCGTCCACCTGACTTACCTACCTCGTACTCTAGCTGTCCATTTCCCGAAGCCTCGTCAGATTAATTCCCTATCATAGACAATAAAACTCGTTCGGCCTGCAAAAATCCTGCGATATTGTTCACGTGCCAACGACAGAATCAGCGCAACCACTGTGCTCTTCCTTTCTCCGCGTCTGTGACTCGAAAAGTCGCAAGAAGGCCGTCGGTAGGGAAGAAGACAGGGCGTGGTCGCGATCTCCCGCGCCGCGAAACGCGTTTATTTGATCGAGAAATTTCTCTCGGCTGCCCCCTTTCCTCTGCTATCACCGTCGCCTCTCTCTTTCTCTCTATCTCTCCCTGTCCCCCTTTTTCACCTGGTTCCTCCCTCGCTCTTGCAGCGTCCCCACGCTCCCTCTCCTTCTCCACCTTTCGCGACATTTCCCTCCTCGCCCAACCGACTCCTCGCCTCCCTCCCCTCGCCCCTCGATGAACCCCCGTCGCCACCCGTTCCCCTCTCGATCTCCTTTTTCCTCGCGGTTCTTCCCCGGTCCCCGTTCGAACGGAGGCATCGCTCTTTTTCGTCTCCTTGCCCACGGTCTCCGAGCCGACGCGACGGCTTAGGAACACGCGTGCGTGCGTGCGTGCGTGTGTCGAGCCCTATCGAGAGGCGCGTCACGCGCGCCAGCCTCGTCCACGGTCGCGAGAAGCGGCTCGGTGGCTTCGCCGAGGGAAGGAATCACGGAGACAGGGGCGCGAGACTCGCGGAAAAAACCGCCCCCGGCGTGGCAGCGCGTTCGCGGCGACCTGGAGGGACGTGGTCGGCGGGAAAAACCACGGCCACGGACGCAAGGCGTCCTGGCGACGATGGAGGGGGCTGGGAAAATCTGAAAGACAGTCACGCGCTGAGGTTACGCTCGTTCGCTATCTGTAGCAAACTCGGAGACACCAACGAAGCTGGAACAATTCTGTGTTAACAATCCCGGGATGCTTACTCGAATTAGTTTCGTGATTCATTTTGAGCTGCGCAGCGTTTCCTCGTTACCCGTCTTCGTTTCGTGGCATCGACGCGTTTCCTTCTGGCGTATGTCGTTCGCCGTGGCGAAATTATATCCCCGGATGTTCCGGTTAATTGGGAAGAAGGCCGGGGTGGTTTTTTAACGCGAACGCGCCGCGGAACGGGCTAACGAGCAACGCCGCGCCGCGGCGTCAGAGGCGTAATTACAGGGCGTGGCGGATGTGGCGCCAATGCTCCGCAAATACTTCGCCTCTGGGAATGAAATTAATCTGCATTAAAGGGTAGATAGTAACGCCGGCGCTCTGGCATCTCGCCTAATAAGTGATAACGAGGCTGATTGCGAGGGGAGGGCTGGGTTTCTCGCGGACAGATGGCGGTGGATCTCGCGGGGACGATGTACGGGGTGGTCCACGAAAAGTGGGTCCAAAGAGCAGTTCACTTTTAAACGCAGAGGAAGATGATAGGTAGATTCCTTTCGAAAGTAGAGGGGCTATCTGCGATTATAAAAATCCATCTCGCTGAAAGTACTTACAGTGGCTCTATTCCTTTAGCTCGAGTTAAGGAATATTTAAATGAGACATTTGATTCGATTCGTGAATGTCCAGGTTGAATGACCGCTATGATTCCCAGGCGTCGATCCTCTGTGCCATTTTTTTACCTAGATAGCCAGACCTTTAAAGCCAGACTTTTAAACTTAAATTATAAATTTTGATTACAGAGACACTTAAAAGTGATAACTAATAATCAGTATTACTTTAAAAATGACCAGAGTAAATATTAAGAAAAAGAAAAACACGTACTTGCAAAGGGAGTATTTATAGTACAATCTAAAACCAGTAAGAAAAAGTTAGGGTATCGAAAAGTTATTTTCTCCACTATTCATGTGAATTTTGTATCTATACAACTAGAACATGGATGTGTGTATTCCAAATATCATTCTTCATCATATATCCAAAATTTGTGTTAATATCTATCACATGTTCTGAGATATATAACGTTTTACAATCGTCCTCCTGTTACTATCGCTCCCGGTCTACCCTATCCGAAACACAGCAGCATGAACCTTCTTAACCTTTCATTAATTACCATACAGAGACCATCCCTAGGATGCCCCACAAAGAGTAAAAATCGCAGCCCTCCATAAAGTCAAACATAGAGAAAGTAGATCCTACAGTCCACCATTAATGTCCACGAAGACTATCATGACCATTCGGAAAGATGCTCGCATTGCGTGGCGAATGGCCCCGTATAAATCTATCCATGGAAGCCAACTGGCTCAAGTGGACTGGAGCAAAAGAAATTTGGCCGTTTACCAGCGACACGCACCTCAATTCGTCCATGGCGAAGGGGATCTGTCGATCGCACCGCGATACGCGTATCTGTCCGAGGAGGGACTTTAAAACCGTGCACGGCGGCGATCTCAAAAACGACCTCGATTTCGAGGCGCGACGTATCGTGACACGGGATCTCGTCAAGGCCGCGCTCGCGCGCGCTACCGTGCCTTGGGGGAACCACGGATCGGCGGCCATATATCTCGCGCGAGTTCGCCGGGAGATCCCAGCGATTCAGCTTCTGCCGGAGATCGCTAGCATAGCTGAATCGCGAGCGTGGCGCTGTGCCGATCGCGGTTGTAGAGCATACATTACCGTCCCGTAGCGAGAGCTATCGCCAGTTGCTCGTTAATTATCCTTTAACCGACGTCCACGTGAGACGATCGTTTAGCAGGATCGCGGACGTTAAGTCGGAATAATCGATTCCACCAGCCCAAGAAGTGTTCCCCCGTACCCTCCCGCGTTTTCATTTTAATACCGGCGGGCCCCGGCGTGTTCCCTTAAACGTTCACGCTAATTGCTGTTTGACGAGAGAGCGCGCGAGCCAGCCCCTTGCGCCACCACTCGGTTCCTGTGCGTCGTTTTGAGATCGCGCGGGATAAAGCCCCGTTCACGCTTGCGTCCGAGCGTCTTAATGCGACCAGGACGTGTAGCGTCGAACGTTACCGCTCCGGTAACGGACTGGTTAATTGCGCGATAACTCACGCTGCCAGTTGCTTCGATAATATGTTTGCTAAGCTCGTTAAGGGGGTCGAGAAGGGAGAAGAGTATCGGAGCCGGAGGTGAACGATGGTGCGTTTACCTTCATCCTCTGACTGAAAGATTGTCGCGCGGAGCGAATGTTCCTTCAGGATTGCGTGTCTTGTACCGTGATTCCCAATTCTCAGAGAGCTCTAACTCCCGGCCAAGTGCATTCTAGTTAAATGGCCGACGTAACGAGACGCGATAAAGGCAAGGGATCCAGAGGCGCGCGCAGCGAGTTTTTATCGCGCGCAGCGTGATTCACCGCGACCCTAAAAAGGGCTAAAAGGCCGCTGCCAGCGTGCAGCGTCCCCGAACACGACCAGGACAATAAAGAAAGTCGTCGAATTTCGTCCGTCCCCTTAAAGCCAGCCTCCGCGGATCATTATCACGATCGAGGACAGCTATCGGGCCGACCTTCGGGTTTTTACGCTCGCGGATTATATTATAGCGCTTCTCACGTTTCCCGATACGCAGCCAGAAAAGAACTACCTGCCCGAGGCCGTGCTCTCGCCACCTCTTTCCCCTCAACGCGCCCGACTCGTCGTCGCTCTAAAACGTCAGCTGGAAAGCAGTTCCACACCGTCGAAACTTTTACAGCGCTAAAGCATGTTCGAGAGACAGAAGAGCACCTCGAGTGCCATTTTACTCGGCTCCTCGTGGTCGATATATTGGGCAAACGCGCAACGTGTAACGTGCAACGTCCCATTCGAAGGAGGAACGTATGCCTCCGCAAGAAATGAAATTATTTCTTCTCCCCCCGCCACCCTCCTCCCGCCGAAAAGGGTTCGTTCGCGAGTCGAGAGGCAAAAGGAACGTCCGCCGCGATAAAGTTAAGTGCCGCGGTCCCGTGTACGCGTGTTCGGCCAACGAATTTTACTCCCCCGTCAACTTATTTTATCATTCGCAGCGCGATCGCGCGTCGGATTCGGCGGCTTTTCGAGCACCGCGGCAATATTAATCGCGATAATCCTGGTCCACTGCTCGCCAGCAATAACGAACGCTGTTTATAGAGGGGGGCGCCAACGGATCCGTGCGTACCCCGCGCACTCGCAATATTGTAACGTCGAATTACTGTAAACGCTTTAATTCCCAGCGAGCGGGGGACAAAGGCGAAGCCGATCTCCCGGCTAATTACCGATTCCCAGCCGCCGTCTTATATCCGATTACCCAGCTCGTAGTTTCTATAGACGGAGGGGCGTCGGAGGATGTCACTGTGAGGAACGCGCTGATTCCAACTGGGGGACTCGCTAAATCGGCACGTTCGTAAAGTTGAAAGAAGCTGGGCATAAAATTGTGCTAACGATAATCCGCTTCGATTGCTTCTTTCGAGAGGGCTCGCTTGGTCGGTGGAAAGGGGTAAATGGGGCGAGGGTAGGACCTTCCTAATCGTGGGAGTGTGTATGGAACCCTTTCGAACACTTTTTGAACATTCTAGACATTCATAGTATATGGTTTCGGCGCAATGGTTCGGTCACTTTAAAAACACTAACAATCAAAAAGCTATTTTGCAATTAATTCAATGATTTATATAAATTTCCAACGTTTCGGTCTTAATTTAGACCATTATCAAGGAAAGATTCCATATAAAGAAGCGAATACTGCGAGAGCTATTGAAAATAATAAATCGTAACGCTCGAAAACGAACGTGCGACACTCAAGTCGGTTGGAAGATGACTGAGGTAAATATTCTAGACATTCATTTATTTATTTATTTATATACGGGAAAACCCTTTGGTACATTCAGAATAGAAAAGATCGGTAGAGGAATAGTACATAAAAGTAGAAACACAAAAACAGAACATCGGATTAATAAAATTAATTCTACTATTCAATCTATTTGGATTATTCCCATACATCTTCACTCCAACAAGGCATTTAAATGTAAATCTAGCTCTTTCACTAAGACTATGAATTAGATTCAAACACAATACAAACAAAATATTTATTCACCTAAGTAGTTCCAATAAATACACCAACTGTATTAATAAATTTTATAGTAATAATTGAATCAATTAATAATATTATCCGACCATGAACTCTAGCAATTCGACTTACAGCAAATATATTAGCTGGTCATGTTCTACTATCACGTTTAGGAAATTCACATAAAGCCAAAATGAAATAGTGCCAAGATAGAATACGAGCAAAAAGAATAGGGTAAAATACAATAGAAAATAATAGGAGTTAACGAGAACTATTAACCGCCTTACTCGCAGAGTGCTTGAAAGAGTATAATGAGTGGCAGAAGAAATAAACTAACTTAGAAGTTCTACACACTCTATCTACACAGACATTCAACATGAGTTATAGTAGAAAATTAGTGGGAACTATCTGCACTAAGTAGTTGAATGGTACAAATTCTATGAAAGTTTCGGATACACGAAGACGTAAATTATCAGTACAGGTGTAGGCACTAAGCCCAAAGTCTTCAATTTACAGTTGAGAATTCTTAGACCTATTTACTTTCTTTAGAAGAGACCATTGTACGATGTACAGATCTGTTTGTTGGGCCGATCGTCGCGCGAGGATCGATCGAATTGAGGAGTTAGAGGATGAATTCTGGAAGCGAGCAAGAGGAGGCGAATGAGAGTAGAAGGCCGCGAAAAGGATGTCAGCACTGGTTGGCAGACAAACGGAGGCGGGGGCAGAGAAAGAGTTTAACCGGGTTCGGTTTTCTCTTCGCTCCCCGCGATCGCGATCGCCTGGATCGGGCGTACAGCACCAGCAGCCGGTAGCTGGCCGCTGGAACGAACAAGAGAAAAAGAAAAAATTCACGGGCGATCTCATGCGGGAGAGCGGATTTTTGCATCGGCTGCACGCGTGTGCGACTCGCCCGCGAGTCGTGACTCGATGGAAAGTATCCCTTTGTGTACACTGCTGTCGATACGACGTGGCTTAGAAATCGATAGGGATCGCTTCAGGGCTCCGTCCGCGTAACGAATCTCCCTTTCTGTCCCTTTATTTCGTGCATCATTAATGCACAACAGTGTGGAATTGTGTGCTGCAAACAGGGGTAGAGATTTTAATTACCCCGGAGTCATTTGAAATTTAGATTCTTTTACGCAACAGCGTCGAAGCATTGTAATTATTTTGATCTTATAAGTAGAACATACAGCCGCTGTTGCTACCCTTGAAGATCGCTAGTAGGGTAAAACTATACAATACGCCCCATTTGACAAAACGCCCCACCGTTATTTTACGCACATAAACCAGGATGCATCAACGCGATCATCAAATTGAATGATTCGAAGTTGCCTCACAAGGGAAGATCCCGAACCCGGAAATTCAAAAAAATTCTCAAACTTTGTGAATATGCAGGGGATTTCCTCCGGATTACAACGCAATTTTTGTTTGCTGCCCAAGTTCACTCGACGGGGGTGAAATTAACCCTTGAAAATTCGGCTATTTTCCGATTTTGCGTTATAACTCGCGAACTGTAAGAGATTGAAAAAAGTTTCAAGATAAATGTTACTTCTTTTATTTAGTCCTATCATTTGATAAAAAAATTATTTTACAGGTTACGAGTGACAAAAAATTTAAAGAATTATTAAAAAATATTGGTTTTATAGATGTTTCTTTAAAAGTGGGGCGTATTGTATAGTTTTACCTTATTCTCCGGAATCCTCCCTTGCCCGAAAATTGCAGAAATGGAAAATGCGTGGAAGCTGCGCGGTGAAGGTGAAAGTCCCATCGGTTTGACGTGCACGAGTTTGATCTGGACTTGAAATTAAATGGTGGTTGCTGGGGCATTGTGAGCCGAAGAAAGCGAGCGCTCGCCAGCGACGAGCGGATTCCTCTTTCCTCGGGCAGCCCGCGGAATATACTTTGTCGAGGAGCGGTGCACGTATCGCATCGGATTACACGTGGCGTTTGCGGTTCCTCGGGAATGGATACTCGGTTATGGGTTACGGTTACGAGCGTACGCATCCAGCGAAGCCGTGCCGCGAAATGTGCCACGATTTAACCGTGAACGATGGAAATTACACCGGGGTGAAGTACGTCGCGGAATTTCGCGCACCGAAATTGCGGTTATTGCAACGGGCTCTCTTACGACCAGTCCCCACCGACCATTCTTATATCTCAATTAGGGGGCTTAAGGATGCCCCTTGGGAACGTTTGCCTTATACTCTTTAACAACTTCTTATTACCTCGCAGTAAAGCTACGCCTTTAATCTAGCCAACATCGTGTAGCATCGTGCTTTCCAAACGAAGGGGCCCGCTTCAAACACCCAACATAGAACATTTCAAAGTCTGAAGAATTTAAAGTTTAAACATCATCCACATCGGAGCTTGGAGAGCCTCGATATCTACGTACCAAACAAATTTCCACGTTGAAGAATTTTGTACCCACGAATCTCGTCCTAGATTGACCCTCCCTTGACACTCAGGGTGGGAACCACCCATAAGCTGATTCTGACACTCTGTGCCTTCTATATGCAAAATAAATACCTTCTTTTCGAAAGACGACATACAATTTTTTTTTCCAAAATATTATATCTGAACAATAACTCTGTACATTTTTAGTTCCTAATATTAAAATTTGCAAAAGTTACAATTTTTTTAAGATTTTCTTCGTGTTTTCTCGACATATGGTAATCTAGAATTTTTTTACAAAAACTGTGATACAATTTTAATAAAAAAAAAACTATTAAAATACATTCTAGATACCTTGAAATTGACCTACGATTTGTTTCATAATGATTGGATTCTTTTGATGAGAATAGAACTCGTTGAAAAATTATTCTGGGTGTGAGCCACCCAGGTGTGTCAAATTCGATCGAAAAGGGAAGCGTGTGAACGAAGGGTTAAATTTGACGAACCTTCGTTTGGATAGATACCACTCTCGAGCATTTGAAACTATCGGCTACGAAGTTCAGCGCGTATCACACGCAAGCCAGACGACCTCCATCGTGTGGGACGTGCCGAGGGCCAGAAAGACTGGGCAGTGTCGCAGCTGCAGCTGCCGTAATCGCGTAGGATTCGTCGCTAGTACATAAACCGTGACAGTTCGTTTCGCCGTGAAAGACCCACGCTCTCACCGGTGTTCATTTGCACGCTCGCCACCGGCCGCGTTACGTGCGCGTAACGCGTGGTTTCTCGTAAACCCGTTCGTATCCGTAATGTACTCGCCCCGTATCAGCGGAGTAAGCAATTACTTACGACGAACTGCGCTCGCCGAGTACCTCCCTCTCACCCTCTTTTCCCCTCCTTTTCCCTCTGTCGCCTCTTCTTCGGTTTCCATTTAATTTCCCTCGGTTGCAACCCCGTCGGAGGCTCGGCGCGGCGCGAGGAGATCCGATCACGCGAAATTGCGAGATAAATTGGCTCGGATGTAATCGGAAATTTAATAGCCGCGATTAACCGGCGACGAGCAAATTACCGCTTAGATCGAGGTGACCAGTTGCTCGCTTTTGCTTAGGAATCGAGCGGGATGCTGCCACTGGAACGTTTCTCCGTTGCCCCGCTGCCGCGTTAATCCGCCCCGACGCCCAGGGCCCAGCTGAATCGCTATCGGCGTAACGCTGCGAGCAGGAAACGATTATGGGCCCCGCTCCATCGAAGAAAGTTCATCGTTAGCGGTCGCTCGGTCGTTTCGAGTTTATTCCTGGCTATGCTCATGCGTGGTACCGATTGGAATTGATATCGAAATCGCTTCAAATAGTTGTAAGTGATACTTTAGGGGCAGTGAAAGTTGAAATTGTCGCGGGTCGAGAGGACGCGCTGGAGATTAGAGATAACTGCTTTGGATTTTAAGCTCGTCGAGTGGCGGGAGTTTATTTTGTAGATTTTCTCGAATGTGTATCGTTGTTCCATCGTTTTGGATTAGATAGAGGCTTCTTATAGTCTATATCGAAGGAAGTACTTGAACTGTATAATTAATAGCAACTTGGCGATGAACATTTTAGGTGTCTACTAAGGCACTGTCGCGAAAGGAAATTTAAATTTGAAATATCGATTCGGGAACACTTAATGGTTCTGTCGCGCACTCTACATCAAATAACGGCGACTCTGTGAACTATATTCAACTCAAGTACAGAAGTCGGTAAAGTCAGTAAAAAGTAGAGAGTTTGTAAAGTTGGTAATGTAAAAACACAGACGAGGTATAGGATAGACCTATCATCTTATGGATGTTTGTGTCACCACCCAAACTGTATTACCGACCTATAACTCGGCCGATAGCTGTGATTGTCAAATATCCTAATTAAATATAAGAATTACCACAGACGAGGTATAGAATAGACCTATCATCTAATGGAACTTTGTGTCACCACCCGAACTGTGTTACCGACCCATAATTTGAGGACTGAATTTAGCGACCTCTGCCCATGACGAGCGTCCAACTCAACAAATACTCTGAAATGTGTTGAAATGCTGAAAGGTGCATTACGTGCTTGTTCACGTGTGACTTCTTTAATGTGTGAGTTTGACATAGGTTTTCGCTATGCTACGCTTTGACTCGGTTTGTCAACGACTCGTGCGGATGTCTCTTCGATAATCCATTTCGGGGATCAAGACACTATAGCGCTCAAAATCTAGTTCTTATAAGCCTCGCAGAAAGTTGCATGATGCATGAGTGTCGTAGGGTGCATGTATGCAACTGCAAATCGTGCATTCTTTAATTTCACAATCATACGGGATGCATAATGTGTCGAATACAAGTTACATTTCTGAAGTTAAACTCTCTCGTGTGAGTTCTTTCAAATCTTGTCTCTTAACAATAATTATTACATTCGAGTCATTAGAAATTGAGAAATTTCAACTTGCATGGGAAACAGTTGTGGTTGACGGCAACCTCTACCAATGTGACAACATTGACGAAAGGTGTGATCTATCAGTTCGACTTTATCCGCGATAGTGATCGGATCGGTGAATATCTGTGAATGTTACAGTATTATTTCCTGATTTGTCGATTCCTACACCAATTAGTTCGACTACTGGACTAAATAGAAAATCGTTTAACAACATTTCACTGGAATATACCTTTCATCTAGAATTTTTTTTGACGAAGCGTTGCCTAAGTAGTAACTGAGAAAGGAGCAACCGTTTGGGAAATATGGCACCAAGATTGCTATTGGAGTCTTTTTTCTTTAATATTATTGGAGAAATAAAATGTAATTGTAGAAGAAATATTTGGAATCGAATCTGGACGGATGGAATATAGATTAACGAAGATAGATGATCGCAGCCTATCGGCTCGTATTACTTGTCACATAATCAATAATTGTATTACAATGTTACTTGTCATACGATTAGTAATTATACTTCAAATAATACAGATTGCCCAGGTCTCACCACGAGGAGGCGCTGCGAGTGGAGACCCGCCCTAACCGCGGCCCATCCGCCCTCCTTTTATGCAAAATTTTATTTTCATTTCCATAGATCCCCCTGATGCACGGTTGCAAAACGATCCTCGATCGCTCGACAAGCGGGCATCAGAGGGAGTCCTTCTGTAAAAAGCTACCGCGATAAAGCTAAGCTGAATTTAAAATATTTCTTTGTTTCTTTCATTTCAAATTTTAAAAACTTTCTGGTATATTTCTACCATGATAATTATTCACTAATTGCGTATAAAACAAAGAAAAGGGGGGCAAATTTGAGGGAAATTATTAGGGAAAACAGTGATAATGATACATCATTATAGGATATGTTATATGATATATCATTATTTAGCAAAAAGTTTTTTTTCCCCTTTTTTCTTTATTTCATTCCTAATTAGTGAATAATTATTATTTCCTATTCATTACTAGGAAATATGCCAGTGTATATTTGCTATGCTTACTTAAATACTAATAATTCCTACCTATACGAGCGCTCGTATTTAATAATTGCTACTTATATTTAGTTATATGCTACTTATGTTTAGTTATATTTAGTTATAAACACTGCAGTGTTTAATTATTTCCTTAAAAACTACTTAATTCTATGTGGCCACTAAACACATTACCTCATCATATAAGTACATATCTACTTAAATTTAAATAATGACCTGCCTAATAAAAATCTGAAATTGTCATGTGTTTCTTACTTCCCTCGATGGACCCACGATGTTACCTGAAACATTCTCAAAAGAATCTATTAGTAAAAATTCCTTGAGATTTCGTTTCTCAAGGATGATGAATCTGAAATCATATTTCTGAAATAATCTTCACACATAATATATCTGTAACAGAAACTTTCTCAGTGAATTAGTACCTACAATCTATCTCGATTAAGTAATGTAATTTCAACAGATATAGGGTAGATGTAACGTTTGTGGCCATTGCACTGTTTTTGGCCATGTGCATTATTATCTTATTTTTAAATTGCTTGCAGATCATTATTCTGTGGAGAATTTCACATCATAAATATTTTATTTAGTATACCGCCCGAAATATAAGGTTATATGTATTGCTTAAATGGAAAAATATTAAATTTTTTAAGAAGTGGCCAAAACTGGTACAATACCTTAAAATGGTCACAAATGATGCATCTACCCTAGTCTTTTCATTGAATCACTATTGCCCAAATATTGAAATATCATATTTGAAGCTACAAGCCAAAACTCAATATGGAATATCGATTTGGTATTAAGATGAAAGAAGGAAGAGATTAAAAAATACTGCTTCATTGTCAGCAGACAAAGTAGGCAATCAAAACTTTAGCAATTCGTGAAAAAGAAGCTACTAATGATATTACATTTCATTCCGAAACAATTAATATTCATAATATTAAGCACATTGGGTGCTTTGTTACATCAACTCAATAATTTCCTTCTAATTCCTCATTAATTGGCATCTTCAAAGTTGATGTATCGACAATCAATCATAATATACTATAGTTAATCAAAAACATTTATGCAAATGTTGAAAATTGGAATAATTGCACTTTACTGCACAGTATTTGAAGTTACTGTCATACAGAAAATAGCAACAACGAGCACGTGTTAATATTGAAAATTTACTATCAATATAAAGTGCCGAATTGCAGTTACCTACTTTTTCAGTGCAAATTTCGTTTCAATATCATCAAATTAAGCAACAATCGCGGGTGAATTTTGATCAATGCAAAGGAATGTTGAAAATTTATAAAAATAAAACACTACATTTCTTATCAATCTGAAAATAAATACAAGGATTGACGAAGTTACTATGCAAAAATCGGCAACGCTAATGAGGAATAGCTACTACTACTTTTCAAAGACTCTAATTAGAACTTGAATTGAATGGAGGTGTGTCAGAAGTCTGCGATTTCTATTACAAATAATGAATTACACCTTTCATCGTCATTCTTTCAGTCACAAAATAAAATTTTTCAAATGCCATTCCATGAAAATTGGAACTTGAAATTTAAAAATATTCTAAAACAAAATAAAAAACATTTGTCTGCAAGATATGAATATACTTTTAAAACAATATTTCCAGTGACAAACACTCGATTCAAGGGTGGGTAGGCGGTGATAGGAGAAGGAGGATGGTGCAGCCACTTAGGGCTGCTGAAAAAATGATCAGTAGCCAGAAGGGCAGCTGATCATTGGCCACTCATTAATGCAAGAAACCCGTGAGTGGTCCGTTTCTATCTTTCGCAACGCTAACTTATTACAGACTAAAATCAGCTCCCGAGCACAGTCACTAGGACTTTGGACTACTCGCAGCACTAATTTCTCAAACAACTTCAAAATTCCCGGATGGTGCTTCATTACTGAAAATTCTACTATACTCAATACAAATCCCGAATAGCAAACGAAAAAGCTCCCAAGGAGCTATACTACTCTAACAAATATAACAATCTATCGAGAACCACCAGATGGGTGGCTTCATTTTTTGTAAAACTAATAAAAATTTAGTGCACCTGTGTCTTATAATACGCAACTCTAACTTTAATTCGTTGCAACCTTCCTGAAGGCTGTGTAGAGTCCCCTGTGCTGCAAATCCAGCAGCTCGGGACACTTTTTTCCCAGGAACATGTCTCCAGACATGTCCCAGGACAGTTTCGGGGCATTGGGGTCTGGGGGTCGCAACTCTAATTACAAACGCGATCAGTCATCATCGCAACAATACCTCAAAAAAATATCAAGAATCAAACTAGGACGAGTAATTAAAAAAACGCGATCAGTCGCATCGCAACTCTATGGACATTCCACGCGAAATCGGACACTTTTCGGAGTAACATTTCGAATGTTGCTGGAATTTGAACATGTTGTAGTCTTTAATGATATTTAAACGTACCTCAAAGGATTTTTCAATATTTTGAAAAATGTCGATTTTGCAGCTGTTTGAAGGTACGTGCTAACTTTTTTCAGTAAATTATAGTTATGGAAGTAGTAAATGGATGGAGATGAGCTTTACGATGCTTATAGAGAAGACATTGAAGTTTTAAGAAAAAATTATTTCAGTTTAAAATATTAAAATTGGAACCATTTTTGTGCAATTATTTTAAACAAATGCAGTTTTTTTTAACACCGGGCGCGATTTTAAAAATCCCCCCAAAAAGGATAATATAGTTCTATCCTTCCCCTTGATGGATAAATTTTCAAAAATATGGACATTTTAAAATTGGCCCCGTAAAAATTGTCGAAAGTTGGCGCTGCGTCAAATTGTACCGGCTCGACTGCTATAGGTATCTGTTATTCTTATACGGTGTTCTCGAATACGGTAAGTATTTGTAAAAAATTGAAGAAGGAAAACTTTTACTGCTTTTTATACACAACATAATACGGTAACTCAATTTTGGGTGCTCGCAATATTTTCCTTGAAACGAAGGTGACGCTCAGTTTTTTAAATGGAATGCTATTAAATATTTAGCATTCCATTTAAAAAACTAAAGGTCTCCATTGTTTCAAGGAAAATATTGCGAACACCCAAAATTGAGTTACCGTATTACGTTGTGTATAAAAAGCAGTAAAAGTTTTCCTTCTTCAATTTTTTACAAATACTTACCGTATTCGAGAACACCGTATAAGAATAACAGATACCTATAGCAGTCGAGCCGGTACAATTTGACGCAGCGCCAACTTTCGACAATTTTTACGGGGCCAATTTTAAAATGTCCATATTTTTGAAAATTTATCCATCAAGGGGAAGGATAGAACTATATTATCCTTTTTGGGGGGATTTTTAAAATCGCGCCCGGTGTTAAAAAAAACTGCATTTGTTTAAAATAATTGCACAAAAATGGTTCCAATTTTAATATTTTAAACTGAAATAATTTTTTCTTAAAACTTCAATGTCTTCTCTATAAGCATCGTAAAGCTCATCTCCATCCATTTACTACTTCCATAACTATAATTTACTGAAAAAAGTTAGCACGTACCTTCAAACAGCTGCAAAATCGACATTTTTCAAAATATTGAAAAATCCTTTGAGGTACGTTTAAATATCATTAAAGACTACAACATGTTCGAATTCCAGCAACATTCGAAATGTTTCTCCGAAAAGTGTCCGATTTCGCGTGGAATGTCCCTCTAATAAAAAGAATACCATACAAGTAATACAATGAATCAAACTCTAGTAACTCCAATTCAAATTTCAAAATACTAGAACAATCTCAAAAACAATCGCGACTCTTTTTTCGGAACACTACAAGCAACCACGATCGATATTTTTTCGCAACACTATGCTGGAACCAAACGCGGGGAATACTTGATTTGCAACGCTAATTCAAACCGTCATCAACATTTAATCGCAACGCTAATTCAAACCGTCATCAACATTTAGTCGCAACGCTAACTAGCCCCGTAATCTTTTTCGCAACCCTAATTGAAAACGCAGGGTGCTCAATTTCAGGGGGTGGGGGTATCGATGGGTCAGCCTATCGCCAACCAAACTACTACTACTACTACAACTACCGACGAGCATAATGACAAAGTAATACCTATGAAGAATGACCCTGCACCCGAGGATGCAGGACCATTCTTCGTAGCCCACATGATGTGGCCTCTTTGGCCGGGCTATCTTCGGCTCTTTGGCCACTTCTTGCTTCGGCGGTCCGCCCTTCTGAAAGTTAATAGCGTGCCCAAGCCCGTCCTTCGCGACCGCGGCCAGCGACAATGTGCAATGTCCCACTGGCGTCAAAAAGTCGACATAGCGAGGCTAGAAGCGAGGGCATACCCCACTCGCGCTAGTCTGGCCGTCGACTTTTCTCACAAATTTCCTGAAAGCAAGTCATCGTGCGGGGAACACGCGATCAGAGAATACGATGACCTGCCCCGGCCCTACCTACTTATATTTAAGTCACACATTCGTACCAGAAGGTAAGTTACCTATTCTACCTAACACCTATATTTAAAAATGGCAAAACAGTCTCTCAAACACAATCATCAGCCAACCCACTCCACGATTCTCAAGCATCGCCGCCCGGGTGCAAAAGCCTACACTAGAGAGACCGTCCCGGGACGGCTCCGTCACCCGAGCTTGGCTACAATCACACTCTAACTTTACGTACCAGTTTTCACTGAAATCGGCTGACAAAGGCAGTGACCATTGCGTATAAGTATGATTTAAATAGCAATTAATTATTTTCAATTTCAAACAATGGATTACTTGATAATGTGCTTTGTACGTATTATGTACATTGTACATACATCAATCCTTATTACTTTCTCATTTGATTATATGAGATTGATTAAGTTTCATATTCCAAGGTTATTTACTAGAATGATCATCGTGTGCAACAAGGAATATGATACATTGGTATCGTTATTGTAATGAATAATAATATAATGTTATAGTTTCGTTAACATGGTCTCTGATGAAAATCTTTCACCGCCGCTAATTCCACCGCCTAACCACACAAACACACAGGTGGAAAATGCGACGTGCACGATACACTAACGCAATGCCAGCCGCCGACATGTAATTATTTAGTAAAGAAAGTCATCGTGCCCCATTGCCTTCACTCACCCAAGTAGCGCATGGGCACGTGGATGAATTAAAAGGCAATGGGTACGGAAAGATATCCTGAAAATCCTCAACTAGAAAATATGATTAGTTTCTATAGTGTCTAGCAGGATATTATTCTTTCATATTACATTATTAAGCAAAATGACTCGACTTTCAACTTGTGAATACTTTAAAGTTCGATAAATAAGAAAGGACTCTACTTTAGATCAAGAAAAAGGACTTTACTCGACATTTAATTAGCGAGAAAAAGGACTCTAAAATTGAATTATTTAAGAAAAAGATTCTAAATCATGAAGAATTTAATTTAAGAATTTACAACGGGCTATTCCATTGTCAAAGTAAATTTCATAAAACAAGAAAGTATGTTCTCATGCTAATTACTTTGAATCTGAAATTTGCCCACCCTCAATTGTCTTCTTGCACATGGAAATTAATTATTCAATTGTGTGCGCAAACGAGTGACCTTTATAAGAAAGGAATTACACTTTTATGTCTATTATCATCATTTAGACATCAAGTTACTTTTGAACAAGTAATATCAGAAAAATAAAAGAAATTCAAGTCATTAGAATCGTCGCAATGACGAAATCGGAGGGCATCCGATTTTTCCACTACGTATTAAATAAAAATGATTGTAGCTGTGGAGTCTGAAATTATCAGACTTCTTCGCTACATAAGAATTAGCATTCAGCTGTATTGATATTCATACCAATACCTTCTGAATTGCTATGCAACTTTACGTGCATTATATAATAAATATCTACATCAATGTATGATCAATGATAAACATTCGTGTTAGGAACCGTTTATCTTGGAAATTATAATTATAATTTAATTCTATTGAAAAGACGCGGCGTACAAGAAGACCCTAGCCCTCGTCTAATAAATACATACACAGACAAAATGTTACAATTCACAGGCATGGTTACCATGCCCGCGGTCATTATGCTCGCCAAAGCACGTATACAACCAGTCACTCGTGTCGATTCGGACCAAACGTCCTACGACATGATTGAGTGACCAGAGGAACCATAATGCATGCGCACTCACATTTCGCTGTGCCCCGGTGACGAAGGCGCCAACACCCCTGCTAGTGCTCAGAGGAAGTCATGAAACTGCTAACAAGTCATCAAGCTGCTCAACTGCGCCCAAACTGTAACGAAGGAACAGAACACGATTATAATTTCTTTCTAAAGTTACGATTGTTTCAACTCTAATAAAGAACCTCGAAACAATTCAAAACTAACGAAATTTTTTAACATTTAGGCATTTTAAGAAACAAATTAAAAAAATTAAAATTAACAAAATTTTTTTCTTAAAATGTCTAAGTGATAAAAAGTTTCGTTAGTTTTTCATTTCTTGGTGATTCTATTCTAAAAATTAATTTTTTAAAATTTGTTTCTTTCTAAAATTTGGAAGAATGAACTCTACTTTAAAGGAATTAAATGAAATACATAGATACTTACATCTTTCTATTAAAATTCTGCGCACAAATCTCCTCTTCAGCTGATGCCTGACTCTAATTTCCGATAAGGAGTTTCGCTTTCAAAAGTAAAAAAAATAAAGAAATAATAGACTACCAACGCGCCCCAAAGATCATAATTGGCGAACAAAGTCCTGAATCTATTCTCGCGATTGGAAAGTCAGAGCCGCGACGCTCGAGAAAGAATATTAATTGCGTAGAAAACACTGACTCTACCCTCGCGTATCCCCAAATTGTTAACGACAATCTACTATGAGCAACTGTGCTCTTCAAAATGAAAAACTTTGTACGTCATAAACACTGACTCTATTTGGCCGCATTGCGCGCGGTCACAATCTCTGAAAAATAAGTAGGATAGGAGAGTGGAGGTAGGTGTGGTTTCATCGAGTATTTGTCGCGAGGAAATATTGTTTTTCTTGGAACCAGCCAAGGGACTTTCGCTCCTTGTTATTTAGAATACAAGGTGTGATGCGAAAATAAAGAATGCTCGCTCGATAGGAGCAGCTTTACATTTCAGTAACACGATATTATCCAGAATATACTGCTTCAGAAATAATTATTACATTTAAATGAATCATAGTAGTGGCTTTCGACATTAAAGTTGTAAGCACGTTCGTGTTATTCGAATAATACTTGAAATTATTAATCACGATCTTTATAAATATCCAAAACTCATGGCAAGAATCAAAATTCGTTAATTATTCATGCTCAAATGGCATGTCCTCGATATTTCTATACATAAAGAAGAAAACTTGCATCCAAAACCGAACGTAAATGCAATTACAACAGCTTCATAAAGATATATTCTTGAAAATCATTGAAATATCATTGAATTCTACGTAAACGCGACCGAAATGCAATAGAATTCGATCATTCCAATATTTCGTAAGCATGTACTGACGCCATTTTAAAAATTTTAAACAAATCTGATTAAAATTATTCAATTTATCATAATTCAATCTTTTCCCATTTGATCTTGATATTAACCGACTGCAAAGTTACCCATCAACCTCACAGCCAACAATGATTCAATAAAATAACGAAAAAAATACGTATACCACACGTATTGCCACCTTCTTTTTCCAAGGAATGACCAGACGCCATCCAAGCACCGTTCAAATTAACGGTCAAGTGTCATGGCGTCGCCTGCCCTTTGCTTTCGATTCTTGCCTCAACGTCTGTAATCGAACGATGCAACAAGTTTGAAACAAAAGCATTAAAACATTCGTAAGGCAATTAAACAAGAAATAAGCTTGAAATATACCAGAAAAGGGATGTAACTGAATACCGAGACCCGATATGTGTGCATTAAATGCACAGAAATATCGGTGAAGCAACGAAGGGAATACGCGACGAACTGTTTTCTAACTGTTTTCTCGCGATATTTAATCAATTTCGGGACGAAAGTGTATTAATAGTTGCAGCAAGTGACGATAGATAGTAAAGAAGAAGACTAATACCGGTTAGAAGTAATTATGTGACGACAGATAATGTACGCGTAGCATTTAAGTACGCAGCTATCGAAACGTCTTAACAGAACGAAGACCACGGAGCGAATGACCCCCGCGCCCGTCGCTGTACCTCGGCGAATATTGGCTTTGGTGGGGGGAGACGAGCAGGCCTCGCGAGACGCGAAGTAATACACGCGTACGTATTTCCGAAATGTTGGGATAGGTATAGGTCTGTATTGTACGCCGAGTGACGCATATATCACGGCTCGTGACCGAGCCATCTAAACAGAGGTGACTTCCAATTCCTGGAATCGTTTCTATGCATACGTTCTGCTACGGGTAAAATAGAAATATTACACGTAATATATTTCCGTCGTTTATAAAATATGTAGCATCTCCATACAAGAGTGTACTTTAATGAAGCTGGTAAAACTTAACACAGATGGCTTAGTAAGTATATATTCGTAAATTACTTACGTGGTATACAGTTTCTTATTGGAAAACTTTGTACAAGCTTCGCAATACATTCGAGAATGTCGCGATACCAATCCCGTGTTAACATCTGTACATAAAATGAATACTCATTCTCTATACATTTGTGGGAGCACGTAATTAACACGAGAGCTAATGAAAGCTCCACGGAAAGTAGGTCCAAGTAAGAGAAGCAATCGCGAGAACTAATTTTCGTCAAATATTGATATAAAAGACACCTTTTAGGCGTCGCACAATGGGATAAAACGACCCGGCAGCGATAAAAAATCTATAACTTTGGTTCTGTTCTAGATATTTTAATGAAATTTGGCTCAATTTAACCGCAAATTTACGGGCTGTAAGTTGAATTGATATAAGTGATATTAACCCGCGGAGGCCCGTGCTAGACCCGTGAATTTAGACCCATGTTTTTGAAAAGTGGGGTTACTGGCCGATTACAATTCTCATTTTATTAACATACTTACTAGTTACAGTGTTATATTGTGGTAAACCCTGTTTTGTACTATTTGCTATTGTTTTCATGTGATTGGTGCTCAAATTTTGCCACAATCGCAGAAGTTAAGAGCTTATCACAAACTTTTATGTTTCCCATAGTTTTTATTCACGATTCTGAAAATTTTTTCTTTAAGAGGTGCAATTTAAGTTAGTTTCAAAGTTAATTACATTGCTGTGTATTCTCCAATTACATTGCTCGTCTGTGCTATTACTAACATAACGTAGTTGATTGTTTCAGCTTTTCAGCACCTTTTTGAAATATACCAAGTTACAATTCCATCGTGAGGCTTTCCATGTTACGCCATGAAAGCATGTCTTCCACAAATAATGGTGTTGTTTATATAAATTTTTATGTTCAATAAATTTTTTTTGCGTTAAATTCGAATAGAACAGCAAGGTTAAAAGGCGTATGTGTTCTTGTTTTGTTGCGATCCTTTTTTCTCTGTCATTGCACGGAATACGTTTATAAAACGATTTTTATAGTGTTACTCCAACAGAATCATTTGTAAATCGCGGGTTTCAAATGATCTAAGTTTTACCCGTGTTGAATTTGAATTCCTGCCACACGTAGCGTTACAATCTTATTTTAGACTCAATCGATAACGTTGGGTGTGACTCGAAAATGGTAAGGGGGCTTGCGAGCCCCCCGAGCGTGTGACACAAAATTACATTGCGTGATGGGTTTATCCTATACCAGGTCTGTGGTAAAAACACAGGCGAAGTACAGAATAGATCCAACATCCAATACATTTCTCTGGTTGCGTAGTCCTAGGACCTCTTACCATTTTAGTGTCACATGCAACTTTATCGAGAAAGTCTCGAAACAGACTGTAACGCTGTGCGTGGAGGGAATTAGAATTCAACGCGGGTAGAATTAGGTCATTCGAAACCCCTGATTTTTAAATATTCCTGTAGAGTAATAGTTTAATGATATGAAATATGAACGTATTCCGTCCAGCGGCAGAGAAAGAAGGATCACAACAAAACGAAAACACATTCGCTCTTTAACCTTGCTGTTTTAGTCGAGTTTATTTAGCGCAAAATAAATTTATTTACTTTAATGACCCAAGTCTTTGATACGCGCGGGAGAAAAATTCTAATTCGCATGAAACACCATTCAGGTTTACATAAAGAATTCTGGAAATAAATTCAATTTGTCCACTGAATTTGCTAAATCTCGAACGTCCTTTTCATCGTTCCTTTTTTTATATATCATTTATTTGCACGCTTATACATTTTAACTAAAAGAAAGGAATCCTCTGCCTTCACTATGGAATGCACGCATTCAACGTCAACTACTTCGCCAAATCTATTCAGATTCCCTGTGGAGAGGCTGGAAGAACTCATTAGACCTCACAGAGTTTAGAGCCACGATGATCTCAGAGGTGAAACACATTCCAACGGAAGCCCGGTCGAGATACGATCAGGGAAAGAAAGAGGGAACATGGTTCCGTGTAGCCGTCACGTGGTATTTTTTCGCGAAAACACGCGTTTCTGTATAATCGGTCAGGCAAAAAGAAGTCTGACAATGGCGCTGACCCATGGTGGTTCGCTAAACGAGCACTGCATTCAACGAACTTCGTCCCTAGATGGTCAGAAGGTGGATGGCACCTTTAAGGGCATTGCACGAGTTACACGGCTACTCTCGAGAAAACGACAAATGCATCGGCGCTCCGCAATTTACCCCTTGCACTTCTTTTCTGCATTCAATTTAATTGTAAGTAAAAAGAGTGAGTCAGATTTGTTCAAGGTCTAGACATAAAGATCGCCTTCACGTATTTTTAGTTTCACAGTCTGGGAAAGTGTTGGGATGCAGATGGCACGTAAAGAAACGAGGAGGAAAATAGCGTACTTACCTTCTTCTGAAAACCGAACGGGAAATCTGAAAATTATAGAGCGCACGAAAAGCGTGCGAAAATTGGCAAAGATGCAGTCCTTCCTTCGACTTCTTTCGCTTCGATCGCTCAGACCTCTAACGACCATTTGCCACTGTAACAATTTCAGGAGAATCGTGCTGCCATCGACGCTCAAAAATTTTTGCAAAATTTCCTTATTGCCACTCGAACGATATTGCCGTAAATGCTACAATATTCTTCTCAGGATACAATGGGAAGGAATTTTTATTTGTCACTTGTTTCCAACTTTTATGAGTTAAACCACTACTCAGGAAGTAAAGTCTCTTTCTCTGTTCTAAAAAGTTCTTTAAAAAGGGTTTGACATTGAAATCATAGGGTTGTTCGGTAAATAGTATCGTAACCTGTAGATTCCAGCGTCGTAGTCTTAATTAATCCATCTCCTGCGAGTGCTGTGCCATCCGAGAGTCAAGTTTCATGAGTAAGATTTCAAGCGAACACTCCAAGACAATATATAATCGTTTTCACCAGTTTATTAGCCCTCACATTCCATCCCTCTCTTATTGCACATTGTCCCATTCCGCAGAGCACGAACCAAAACAGGAAGTCCGAGTTTCCGGCGGCGTCCGTTCGGGGAACAGGATAATTCGCCCTGTTCCGCGAATCAGGCGCCCCGCCGCGTTTTAAAAAGGATACCGCGGTGTCCTCGTTACAAATATTGCCATACTGTGAGATACAAAAGACGCGTACCGCAAGGGTCGAACGACGATTATAAAAGGGATGATGCCGGAAGAAAGAAGCAAGGGGATCGAAGGTTCAGAAAAATTGTGCGTTTATTAGTGAAGATGACGCTCGACCAATTCTCGCCAGTTGGTTCACTTTTCACCGGCGTATTTCCCGTTTCCCCTGCCCCGCCGCAGGGGGTGCAGCACGCGCCACCCCCGTGCCGCTCCTTTCCGCCCTTCTCGAGGGCTGCTCGAACCGAGTGTCTCTTCGTCGCGTGTTTCAAGGGTTCTTTACTTTCTCGATACTTCCTCCGTTAAACCGGAGGACAACGAGCGAAAGAAAAGAGCAACAGGTTTTGTATTCACTTGAGCCGTAACGTACCACAGCATTGAACCCTCGAGGAGCTCCCCTTTGAGGCAGGAAGCTTCGACCATCGAAAATGCGATCTTAGCTCGAAACGAAGAAGAGTCGCTCCGTGGATCGTGGAATAGATTCAGAAGGGCGGAAAGTGACCAAACGGGGGTGCAAAGCGTCTTCGAGAGGCATTCGATCGCGAGTAGAGTCTCGACGCGTTGGAACAGGGACGAAAGAATTAAAAAGTGTCTGTTTTTAATCATCTCTTTCTCTCTTTCTCACCGGTGCCGCTCGCTCCCTCCCACTCTCTCCCGCCCTTTATTCTCGCCCTCGCGCGCGATTCGCACCCTTTGCCACCCTTACGCCGAACATATTTAGCACATGTACGTGATTCCATATATATCCATAATATATATATATATTTTTTGTTTTCCGTTTTCATATTCATATATATATGTATATTTATATATTTGCATGTATAATTAGCTTATCCTCCCGCCACGTCGTGTAACTATCTATAATATTATCTACAGGGCAGTAGCCAAACGCTGTGGCTGACTGTGCGACTGGTTCTCTCCTTTCCTTTGCGCTCGTGCAATCTGCTCGCGACGATCCCGTTGATCCATCTGTCCCATCCCTAAGCGTCGGCGATCGACGAGCTTCGAGCGATCTCGTGCGCAGCCACGTGGCCAGGGGCGAGTTTCCAACCCCTCATTTTCAAAGAGACAGTATCGCGGGAGGATTTGCAGGACGGGGAAACCAGTAGCTAAATAAAAATTCAATCTTTCTCGTCGTTTCAAGGTGTGCCTGGCATTCGTTTCTCGCGGTTATCGCTCGGTGGTTGGGGGTGGAGCAGCTTGGACAGGAACGTGATTCCAATTGAGAGATGTTTACGAGTTTTATTGTTCGTTTTCTTCGATAAATAGGAAAGTTGTGCAGTTCGAGGGAAACAAAGCCCTGGTCACGTATTCGATCGTGTGCATGTGTGTCGCAAGCACCACCACGCGGCGGGTTTCAGTCGCGCTCGTTCCCCGCTCGTAGATGGAAGAATCATTCGTCTTTCGCGTTGAGATCAGTTTGTTGCTTCACTCGAATATTCGAACGCCGCGAGACGCTGTTAATCGCACCGATTTCAGTACCTTCACAAGGGGAACTTGAATACTGGACAGAAAAGGGGGTTGTCACGCGGATGTGAATTATAAGTCACTTCTTCGTGCAATTTCAGGAACTCACCCGTTCGAATATTCGCCACAAAAACACAGGAATAGCCTTCCAAGAAGATTCCACCGGCTCGCTAAATTTCTTCTACGAAACGCCAGGAACGAGGGAGTGAAAGATCCCGCGCGGAGGGCGCGACTGAATCGGGGGATGAAATGTCGCGACACTTTCGACTTTCCTTTCGGCTCTCCTCTGGTTCCTCCGGAAATATAAAAGCTTAGTCGATACCCTGTCGCAATTACCCAACGATTGAAAGAAATCTACCCCAACCCTCTCGAACGGAAACATCAAAGGGGGTGCAGTAAAGTGAAAGAGGCAGATTCTCCGACAAGAAAATTCAAAAGATACTTGGCATTGTTATCGAGTATCCTTTGTAAAGGAACACTGTCTCATATACCCAGGATTTATTAGAAAAATCGCGATGTCGAGACGTTTCATCCCCTCGGCGATACGGTGCCGATGAAATGGCGACTGGTGGAGCTTGAAAATTAATTCCAACTCGCGCTCCGAGTGAGTGTTTCCTGCTTAGGCCATTTTCTGTTCATCGACGCCGTCGTCTTCGAGCGATGCTGACTAGATCGTACATTATCTCGCCTATCCTCCGTCACCCACCATCGTGATGGCCTTGTTGGTCGTCGGAGTAGTCGGGCTCGAGGCGCGTTCGATCCCTGTCGCGTCCCTGTGGCAGTAGCTCGGTGCACGCCGTTTTGGGAATGACGGGTTCCTTCGTTCATCCTTCTCTTTCTTTTTTTTCTATGCAATCGAATGGAAGAGACGACGTGGGAGGCGTCGATGGGAACGATCGTCGAGGAAATCGTTCTCCCTTGCCCGCTTCCTCCTTCAGGAAGAATCCTCGATAGATCTCGACGAACTACGGGTACTCTGTGCCACGCGAAACTCGATTCGACCGTGTTTTGAGCATGGACGAGGAATTTGTGCGACTTTTCATCCCTCGCACTCCGAGGTTCCCCACCGACACTCCATCGTAACGTCGGGGTTAATTGTTCTTGGAAATGTTTCGCGGAGCTCGGTCACCACTGCCGTGCCTGATTCCGGAGCTTGGACACGCGCGAGGAACGGTGCAGGGGCGAGTCGAGGTAGCTGGATGAAGGGCGGTCGAGGAAAAGTCAGAGTGCAAGGGGCTGATTCGTATCCACGGGCGATTGTGAATTTTAATCGTTAATTCGGAACGCGTGCCGTGTCTGGGTCAACCTTTAATCGCTAATGTAGATCTATTTGCGGCGACTCGCCGATTAAATTCAGACCAGCGTGGTACGCTTGAATAAAGGCCGACAGGCTTGGGGGAAAAGAGTGTTTTAAAAAGGACGTCCGTGAGACGCCGCATTAGCAATTGAAAGCTGAAGTAACTAATCGATCGGCCTTCCTAGGGTTTTACCAAATTATCACATTTCACGTTGACGAGTTCTCTCTGCTTTAACTTGTCCACACTGAACCGTTGTCTCTGAATCTCGATAATCGTTCAGTGACAATTATTGAAACCTGTAACAGTTTCATGCTAATTCTGATCGGCCGTAGAACGATGAACACGGAAGTCACTTTACCTCTGCTTCGATCATCATCTCTGCTAGCTCTGAAAGGAAGGAAATAAGCATAGCCCGTGCCATTCAGTGAGTAGGTAGTAAAAATGAGCAATAGTAAAGTCTCTCTCCTCCTCGCGACTCGCAGACTTCCGTGTCGCCGTTCTAAAGTCGAGCTGACGCTTTCTTCCTTGATCTTACGATACGAGAGAGCGCTCTGCAAAACGGCACCGCTGTCCTTGCGCTAATAAATTACTTCTCTCATCTCATGGTCCCGTTTCAATGATCGAGATTGTGGCGCGAACCAGCGTGGCGCTCGAAAAGCCAAGCACACACGCTCGCTGCGATATCACAAGTAAGACCAGGCGAAACAAAATTGTTCTCACGCGGAAAAATGGCATTGTCGGTCCTTCCCGAAGTTCGGGTCCCTCAGCGAAGATCGATCTGTTCGGAGAGAGAACGCCGAGAAAGGAGTCTTGTTAATCTTGTTAACAGCTGTTCGGGTTTGCAGAGCGCGCGATCGTCTCGCGTACCTTCGAACGACAGATTCGATCGGCGAAATTCGTTTTCAGCGATGTGGTATTGCTTCTGTCGCGCTGATTGTTGCGTTACGCGCTACTAACACGATCTAAGCATTCGTTCGAGACGCGCAGCTTTGCCCCTGTGCCTCGCGAGCCCGGGGCACGGTTCCCACCGTTCGAAGTAACAACTGGAGCCGCCAAAAAGGAGCGGCACGACGGAACGGAAAAGTCAACAACCATGTAAAATCCCTTACGTACTAATAAACTCGGTGAAATCATAGTAATCCTCTGGAAAATACTTCCTCGTCGTGCCCCGGGCCTCGGTTGGATTCTCGCGACGATCACTCCGGCGAGCACGGTTTCCGAGTGGGCGCGGCGCAAAAGAGCGAGAAAGAGAGAAGAGGAGGATCGAACGTCGCGGACAGTGAAATTAAATAGGGAGAGACAGAGAAATGATGCTCGAGCGGTTGAGAGAGAAGACGCGGGGGGGTTTCGCTTTCGAGCAGGGAGAAAGAGAGAGATGATCGGCCGGAAGACACTCACGTACGATGAACTTAGGAACTTCCCTCGATCGATGAACGTCGCCCCCGACCGATCGAGCTCGCGTCCCGATCCTCGATCGTAACCGTGCCACGTGAACGAGCGTGCGTACCAAACAGTCCTGGAAGGAAGAATCAGTCTACGCGACCTACGTAGCCGTCCTGTGCGCTCCTCTATTCGTCACTTCCTTCTCCTTTCTTTCCCATGGTTTCTCCTTTCAGCCCGCTGCCCCGTCTTTGTCCATCCTTCTCATTCTCTATATTCTTATTCAGTCCATCGTCAAGTGCGTGCACGTTCGCGTCGCGGCGAAGCGTGGACACGTGGCCCCGAGATGTGGCGTCGCGTGGAAGAGCGAGTCGCTTGTGAGAGGTTGCTGGAGAAGTACACACGTCCCTGCTGGCCGGGGACCGTTTCTCGGCCACGTTCTTGGTGGCCGAGGCTGAGAGATCGGGGTACGTCTCGACCCACGACTGATCCTCGCCTGATCCAGGGTCCTCGTCATCGGCCAGCGTTGACAGCGTTGACAGCGTCGACAGCGTCGCGGCCCCTCGTGGGACCCGACCGTAGAGACGAAGGGTGTTGGTCCGTTGCCACCCCGTTGCGTCGACGTGCGATTACGGGCTCGGTGGTCCGCTCTCCAGTCTCGCCACCCGCCGGTACATCGCGCTGTTGACGAAACGGGGGTACGAGTCGCGGTGCATCAGGGTGTAGATCTGCAGCTGGGCCTCGTCGAAGGTGTGCGGGGTCGGCTGCACCATGTTCCGGTTCACTATTTCGCGCACTTGCGAGTCCAGGCTCACCTGGAATTAGGTAACAGGCGTTTAGAATGATTTCCCAGGCGGGGGGTGGAGGGTACGTAAGTTGCCAACGTAGTGGAGGGGTGGAGTATATACTTGAGTTAGAGCCTAGGGACTCGGAAACTTCTGGATAGATTAGGGGTGAACTTGCTGTGCCAAGCGCAACTTCTTAATGATTGAGCAGAGAAGCGGGTGGGTAACTTGAGTGTGCACGGATGTTTGAGCGGCGATAGGGAAGACGATACTCATGTTGGCGATTCCCTGTTTCTACAGGATGCCGGATCTCCCGCAACATCCTGAACGAGGGGCAACAGATTGCAGGGGCCTTTAGGCATTGCGACTAAAGATAGCACGCGGCTCCTTGGTTCTTTCGTCGATAACAAACGCGTGACTGTGGTACGGTGGAAGCTGAGGTACACGTGGTCGTACAGAGATCGTAAATCAAAGATGGATCAACAACGGAAGGGGGTAGAGAACGTAGCCCACGTCAATTATGTACTGAATTAAGGGGGTATATCCGTTTGAACCCTCGGAAAATGTGTACATTTTGTGGATTTTTTTTACAAGTCAATGGCTTGATGCAGATTTCCCGTTTTTTACTATCTTCACATGAACTACTTAAAAAAAAGTTTCAGTTAAAAAGTATTGTTTTTTGGGAAGTTATGGATACATATCCGAAAGTCTCCCGATTTTAGACGGCTAAACGGTGGGCCTAAAATAAGCTGTATGTCGTGTCTGAAATGAAAAACAATAAAATTTTCTTACAAAGTATGTTAATAACTATCTTCCAACTGTTCCGATTTTGAAAAATAAAGAAATGTTGAGAGATCAGAGGTAAAGTTAGATTTTTTAACTTTTTTTTTAAACTTTTTTTTAAGTAGTTAATAATACTACGTAAACATAGTAAAAAAAACGGGAAATCTTCATCAAGCCGTTGACTTGTAAAAAAAATCCACAAAATCTACACATTTTTCCGAGTTCAAACGGGTATACCCGCTTAACCAGAAGAATACAGAAGAAGCACTCACTTCCTTCGGCGAGAGTATGGATATGTAAGCCTCGTAGATGATGCGCGCCATCTCCTCGATCGTCTCCGGATTGTTCTCCCGTTTGAGCTGCTCGCAGGCCAGCCAGAACGCGATGTTCTCCTCGCTGAACTCGCTCACGAGGAACTCCCTGAAGAGCTTGCGGCCCCCGGGGTTCTTCATCAACTTGTCGAAGGACGAACCCCAGGCCCTGATCTCCTCCAGGCTGCACTCCACGTTGCCGTCGAGGCCGTTACCCGCGCTCGCACCTGCGTGATCCCCGCCGACGCCGACGCCCACGCCGCTACCAAGCTCCCCGCCAACGCCCGCGATACCCTTCTTCTTCCCCTGGTCACCGGGGCCCCCAGCGCCCGCCGAGTTACCACCGACCGCCGCTAAACTGCGAATCCAATCGTTACACATTGTATTTTCACTTCTCCGGGTTGCTTTCCAAGGGAACACGACAGGGGATGAATATTGGCGATACCCGCGTGCTCCTTCCCTCAATTCCCTTCTATTTTAGTTTGAACAGGGGATTACACTAGAGTTATTCCCGAATTTTCCCCTATTTATACTCCAGTTCTTCCCTACTTCCCCTATCGTTATACAGTTTTAAGAACCCTCCGTGTTGTAGCAACGACCACAGCGCACTGATATGAAGCGCGTGAATCGTACCGAAAAGCGTCCCTTATTTGATACAGCCGTCAGAGGGAAGCCATAACGAACTACACTATGCACCGGGGATAAAACGAGACACGGCTCCGTTTGCCACGGGACAAATGAAGAAAATAAGGAGCGCTCGCCCGTTGGGTCGCGTTTCCCGCCGGATCAGCCCCGCCGTTCTACGGGAGAATTTGCTCGTCTCGTTTTGCAAACAGTGGTCGGGGCCCGATAACGCCGGGAACGGAGCGCGGATAAATAAGCAGATAGGAGGCGAGCCACGACGGAAAACTCCCTCGCCGGGCAGATTTCCGCCGAGGGTGGACACGTGTTACGCATTCGGAGGGTTTCTTTTCTGTTGGAGGGGATGGGGCACGAATGTTACTCTGCCGAGCGTAATCTATCGACCCTGGGGCTGTTATCGCGTCCTGGGAACAGTCCTCCTTCGACTGGAAAAATTGGTCTATCGGATGTTGGATTGTTCTATGAATATCGCACACGGAGGAGAATATGTATCGAAGGATGACGGTTATTAGATGAAAGTGATATGTTGTTCCTGGGGTATCAAAATAGACTTATTTCATAGCGAATATTTTGTTGGCAAAGTGGACGAAGAGGATGGAATTCACCCTGAGGGATGAACGAGTGCTACACTCTTACATTGGAATTTTACAGACGGATTCTTGTATCGTTGTTTACTCTTTGCTATAGTCTTATTGCGTTATATTGTAAATTCCTTGCGCTAGTGGTTTTGCTGTCACATCGATCAGGGGACGTTTGTCGAGGGAGAATTCAGAACTCGTGTCATTGGTCATTGGTAGGGGAGAGTTGCCTATATCGTACCACTTAAGACATTTTACGTTATATTTCATATTTGGTACTAATTTGAACGTAAATGACTATTGGATATTGTAGCTTGATCATTTAGGCACCTATTATTATATGCTTTACCTTTTGTTCAGAACAAATTAATTTGTTATTAAGCTTTTTGTCACATACTGTAAAATGTACGATTTAGGCAACTGGTCTCCTAAATCATACCTCCACTAAAAATAGTATCAATTTACAAATAGAGAAGAAAATATTCAACATAAAGTAATGATTATTATATAGTTACATATACATATGTATATGGATCACACACAGGCCGCAATAATCTATGAATATAATATACGTACATAACCTACATTAATATCAATTTAAACTTTATAATGAATGTAATATGTACTTAAAATGAAGGCAAAATATTCTACATTAAACCCGCTTTTAGGAAAATACAAAAATACAGAACAAAATTGCATTGTTTGATTATTATCAGCTAAAATTAACTGGTAAAAAGTTACATCAGTCATACTTGATATTTTTAAATGTTTATAGTATGCACAAAATAGGGTGTAAGCTCAAAAGGTTTTGTTTCTATTTCTTATTTCGCATTTACTTGATATTTTTATTGTCAGGTGCCATTTACATTCATTAATTACTGAGAAATTGATGAGGTACGATTTAGGTGACCAGTACGATATTGGCAATTCTCCCCTACTTGATAAATCCCTGTCCCGCATATAAAGGGAAAATGCAAATCTAGCTTTCGTTATTATTCCATCGCGACAGAAAGGAGGATGCTTGTAACTCTGAACTCTCTTTAAATGGTCACGCGCGTTGCAGCCCTCGTTTCTGGGATCCACAATGCATGACGCGTGAGGGCACGATGATCGTGATTCCCGCAAAGAAACAGCGTTAACGAGTGCAGCTCGGTGGCCTGCTTACCATTTATTCCTACTTGCGGCATGAAACACAGAAAGAGTGTACGTAGGTACGGCTGCTCGATGGTAAATGGGTCGTGGCTCCGTTTTAAAGACAATGGACTGACATCGTTCCGTTGACGATTATATTATGAAACGCGGCGATAATGGCTTGTCACGCGGCAGGATATACGAGTTATCGTGGCAAGGTTTCGAGGATCGATCGTCCCGCTCCAACGTTCCTCCTTTTTCACGAATGGAAACGCGATCCGCGGCGTCGAGAACGTTTCAACCGGAGTGAATTCGATTCGCGCCATTATTCCTCCTTCCCATTCACTTTTTACTCGTTTTGTGACGATTGTCCGTTGTCTTTGACGAGCTTTCGGTATTCAGAACGTGCCATCGCGATACGAAGAGCGAAGGAATTGTTAATTCTCAGGCATTCCACGTTCTGAATACGGATTAAAGAATAAAACGCAGCCGTCGCATCCGGGCGAAATTTGTGCAGCACAAAGGCGAGCCTTATATTCGAAAGCATTTCTGAAAGCAGTATAACGTAATCGACAGAGTTTCTAACGCGACTAATAAATAGATACATTATACTTTAAGGGAACTTAACTATCCGTTAAGAAATACCCTTCCCATCCTGCTCACGAAACTTCTACAATTGGAAGAAAATTTACACAAAACCCATGCAAAGATAAAATCTAGCGAGACAATCCCAAGTATCAGAGTACCACCTCCCACGACCTCAAGGAATCCACCCTCGAACTCGACTGCACAAATGTCGCCCCATGCAGCGCCATGGAAACGGTAGAATAGACAGGAACGGTAATACCACGAGCAACTACAACAACAGCACCAGCACAGGCAACAGTTGTCCTTCTTGGAGCGACCCATGACCCCGGAGCCCTGTCGTTGCTGTTGCTGAGTCTGCTGCTGCGACGGGGGTGGCTGTTGTTGCTGCTGCAGCTGCTGTTGCTGCTGTTGCTGCTGTTGCTGCTGCTGCGAGGACTGCTGCGGATTGCTGTGCTGCGACGTGCTGCCAGCACCCTGACCCTGGCTCTGCGCGCGGAGCCTGCAACCACCAGCGACACCCTCGCCACCCCCTGCCCCGTGACTAACGCCGATCCCCATTGCAGTGGCACCGATTCCCGTCGACATCTGCAAACGTTATCTCGTCTGGTGAGCCAGCCCCCGTCCGCTAAAAATAAGCGCACCGAGTCACTGGAGCCCGCGACGCTAACTCCTTCGACCTTCACCTCCTCTTGTCACGGTGGCCGGATTTCTCTGAGGGACGAGGGCTGGGGCCCTTAGCGCGGCCATAGAGTTGGAGGACTTGGATCCAGAGGACTTGGGCCCAGAGGACTTTATCTATGGAGTTGGAGAACTTGGATTCGGAGAACTTTGTCCATGGAGTTAGAGGACTTGGACCTGGAGGACTTCATCCTCTTTTTTCATGGAGTTGAAGGAGTTGGACCTGGTGATGTGAGGATCGGGATGTGGGTAACTCTGGTGAATGGAGTAATAATGACTGTTACGATGGAGGAACAGGTGAATAGAGGTGGGATCACTTCCTACTTGGACGTAGTGGTATTGATTATGGAAAGTGGACTGAGGTGGAGAGTATTTAGTGGTACTCAGAAGGACTGTTGAAGGTGTTAGAGGAAATTTGGGAGATTTCTGAGGAGCGAAGAGACTTCTTGGTACGTTCGTTTGGCGATGCGAAGCTGTGCTTGAGAGTTACTTGAATCTCGGAGGCAGTGGAACGAGTAAACTTAGATTTGTCTGAATGCGAGGGGACTCGAAATTTAATTTTCTGGATTCTCCGATTCCCTAGTCTCCTCGTTTTTTTCTTTCATATGAAATTGAAGTGTTAGAATGGGAGGCCTGGTGCCATGGAGTAGAGTATAGTTTTTAGAACAATTGGGTCACGAGCCAGCTCATCGTGCAGGGAGACTGGATCGACCGACGGTTTATTTGAACACTTGAAAAACGTCACAGCCGATTCGAGCCCGCGGCGGGAGCACGGTAAAGTCGTTAAGCTTTAATTGAAACAAGCTGACCGTACGGTAATTGTCACATAAGCTTTCAAAAGGTAGCCAATTAGTTTGGATAGCATTGTCGGTGTGCTCGACTGAATTCATCGATCTGCCTCGCGTTTTCAAAGTTAACCCGGAAACGACGGTATCCGATTGCACCAGTCGCCCAAGTGATCTATCGTTTCTGTGATCTCAAATAGAAGAATCCTTTACCTCGCCTTCCCTTCAACCCTTCAAATAAATCTATCGACAAATCCAACCCGCTTAGAACTTCAAGAAACGATCGAATTAATCTTTTATTGCTTCTACGATATTCCAAGCCCTATCTCCTTGCATCGCTTTAAGACAAGACAAAATTCCTCATAAACTCCTCAACGCGTCCCACACTTTCCTATTTCCAATATCCAATTTCTTCATCCTTCCATTCAGAGCCACACCTCAAACAGCAATCTCCTAAAATTTCTACTTAAAACTAGGGCTGGGACTATTTGTCGAATTTTTCGGTATTCGAAATATTCGAATACTTCAGTTGGTCAATTATTTGACGAATATAATTCGAATATCCAAGTATTCGAATACTATTCGAATATCCAAGTATTCGAATACTATTCGAATATTTAAGTATTCGAATACTATTCGAATATTTAAGTATTCGAATACTATTCGAATATTTTACTATTCGAATACTATTCGAATATTTTACTATTCGAATATTTAATATTCAAATACTATTCGAATATTTGACTATTCGAATATTTAAGTATTCGAATACTGGTGTATTCGAATAGTATGGTGTGAATTATAAATCAAGTTCTTTAGGTTCATTTGTCAGGGTGAAATCTTGTAAGCTAATTTTGACCCACTTCACATCATACTATTCGAATAATAACATTCGAGTACTCAAATATTCGAATAATAACATTCGAATACTCAAATATTCGAATAATAACATTCGAATACTCAAATATTCGAATAATAACATTCGAATACTCAAATATTCGAATATTAAATTATTCGAATAGTCCCAGCTCTACTTAAAACACTCCCTCCATCCCTTCTCGCAGGGATGCGAGATCCTCCATACCCGCGACTTCCCAAACTCCCTCAATTTCAAGGAAAAATTTTTCACATAGCATTTCCTCCTACACTACCGAACGTCGCGAAATCCTTCTCTGAAATTTAATGAAAGTTTCGCCAACGAGTCTGCGGCTCGTGTTCACCGCATTAATTGTTGGTCCATCACGGTCCAGCAAGTGCTCAACGAAAGAACCTCGTGGATCGAGGCACCGATGAGCAAAGCCGCGCGCATGAGCAGCCTCTCTCTCTCCGTTTCTCTCCTCTCCCCGTCTCAGAGGGGCCGCTTTATTTTTACGCCATCGTGTATATCGATGATCTGCTCCCGCGAGCGGCTTCGCACGATAACGACCACGCTCGAGAGTCGCTAATACGGGCTGTGGGCAGCGATTGATAAACAGCCGGCACACTCTCAAAGATCCACGCTTGTGCGTCTACACGCGCGCCAGGATGGTAGATCGCGGCTTCGATCGTAGAGGGGTCTCGATGATTCCAGCTTCGATGAATCGGGCTGATCTAAGCCCAGCTTGAACCGAAGCGTAGTCAATTCGAGATCGCGTTAAGAAGAAGCGTAGAATGGCAATTACTCCTTTGGGGCTATATAGGCTTTTGTATTTCGAGTTGCATCTGAGCGTGAGTGTCCCGCTTGATCCGAGTTCCCGATAACTCGACCCGATTCTGCCGCTGCTTATCACGGATTCTCCATCGTAATCGGGCAGAGCTCATTGAGCGGCTCATTGCCACGGGTGGAAATCACTGTCGCGAATACAATTTCGGGAGGGAAACTCGATGGAGGGGTAGGATGAAGAAGGACAGGAAATCGAAGCTGACACGGGAAGTCCGTTTAGAAGAGCTGGCTCCATGGAAACACGCCTCCACTGGAAAAGTTGGAGCTGCTGGAGCCGCCGCAGAGGTGAGTTGTCGATGGTGTTCCATCGGGGGAGATTTCATTCGGTGTGGATTCAAATTGGATACAGCATGGGGAAAGATTTGTGTTGAGATAAATTTAGATTCTCACTGCAGTATGTATTTTGATTAGGTGAGATTTAGTTGCTTGGAGCTTCCAGTTGGATTTCTGCTTGTATAGGAATGAAGTTTAATAGCATAAATTCTGTATTAATAGAATAGCAAAGATTTGTTAATAGAGATAGTGAGAGAGGAAACGCTTGGATGTTTAATCAGTTAGATTAAAAAGTTCGTTGAGTAGGGAAGGGACGAGGGTGGAGTTGCGTTTAATAAACTAATATTTGCGAAAGCCCGAGTGATACAGGAAATGCGACAGATACAGCACGAGCGAGGATTTCGAGATACTGAATCACCAGTGATTGGAACGTTGCCCAAAAGTGCATTCGCACAGTGTTTACATTCTCCCGGTGAATATAAAAATATTTTGGTCCCAGAAATATCTGCGTTACAAAAGTATTGTCCCTGTGACTTCATCCAGGCGGCTATTCTTATCAGGCATGGTCACCACTCCATCGATGGATTTTTAAAATCGTTAAACGCGTGTAATTACTCAGCTAACATCTGACACTTGTTGATACGCCTAATGCAATTTAAATGACGTTAATTTAATTCCAAGCTTTCCTCTGTTCCTTCATCGACTACAATGATCTTTTATCGACGGTAATGTGTGATTGACCCCATCGACTAGTAGCTCAATTCAAAAGCACGTGTCTGTAAATTCGTTTAGCTATGTTTTACACACTTGAAACAGGAGATTGACAATGCACGACCTTCGATTTCGAATAAAAATCCTACTCAGGGATAGAAATCACACCAGTCGAGGGAATGCAGCTTCAATTCAATCGCAGAAGAAGAAATTTGCTCAACTCATCTAAATGCATCTAACCGAATCTAACGATAAGATTCAAACTAGGGCTGGGACTATTTGTAGAATTTTTCGGTATTCGAATATTCGAATACTTCAGTTGCTCAATTATTTGGCGAATATAATTCGAATATACAAGTATTCGAATACTATTGGAATATACAAGTATTCGAATACTATTCGAATATTTAAGTATTCTAATACTGATGTATTCGAATAGTATGGTGTGAATTATAAATCAAGTTCTTTAGGTTCATTTGTCAAGTAGACATCTTGTAAGCTAATTTTGACCCACTTCACACCATACTATTCGAATACATCAGTATTCGAATATATCAGTATTCGAGTATATCAGTATTCGAATATATCAGTATTCGAATACTCAAATATTCGAAGTTTATTCGTAGCATTCGAATACTTGTAAAATATTCGAAGTTTATTCGTAGCATTCGAATACTTGTAAAATATTCGAATATTAAATTATTCGAATAATCCCAGCCCTAATTGAAACCCATTATCATCTGCCAACTCAAGCACACCGATTAAAATGAAATCCCGAGAATCTAAACAGCATTGAGTTATAATATTTATAACGAAAGCCTACCCCGAATTCGTCAACCCTAGCTTACGCCGATCCTCGAGCTTCCACCAAACAACCGCGCACCCACGACGCACGTCGGAGGACGCTAGAGGAGAATCGCGGAAGGTTTGCTAGTGTCGAGCGCGTGTCAGCAGCAACAACGATCATCCGCGGCCGAATATAAATCCCCGGTTTGGATCAACAGGCTCGGTCCAACACGACCAGCGCGGCTAACCCACATATCTACGGTTCACCGAGGCGTTCCAGCTGTCGGTTGGGACGCCCCTCGGGTTGTCCCTCGTTCCTCATGCCTAATACGCGGCTAAAAGCGTCGCTTTCGCATCGCCGAACGAGCGGCAAGTCGGAGGCCAGCTCAGCAACGGTGATTGTCGCTCTCGTTCGCGTATCCCACGGGCGATCGACAGCCAGTGGTCACAGACTCGCAGAATCGATACTCCACCTCACCTCTATCATGTTCCATGCGCCCGAAAGCGAGTCCAGCTCGCTTCCCGCGTTCCCTGCGTTATCTCAGCGTCGAAGGACCGCGACGGGGGGTTGCCGTAGCTGCGACGTACCCAGCGAGCCGCGCGCGACCACCGTTCAATCCCGTGGATCCCCCGTTTATCCCCGTTTATCCCGGCCCAGCAGCGGGACTAAGGCCACTCGGGGCCTCGCCCGAGACCTGCATGATCCTCCCCCGGCACCACTCAGCCCCTCGACAACCTCCGTAACTTCTTCTCTTCACGCACACACGGACGGACACATAAACGCGCACCCACCGCGAGCACGGCACCGGAAACGCACCGCTACGCCAGCCGCCTCGCAGTCCAATTCGTGGTCAGAGCCGTAGTGCTAGTCGAAGTAGTAGTCGTTGACCAACGATCGCTGGTATCGACGCGGCCAGGTCCAGCCAGACGATCGTCCTCGCGCATCATACACCACCACCGGCCATTTCCCGCCTCGACGGAGCTCTCTCAGCGAAGCTCGCGACGGCCCCCGCGGATCAGCAGCACAGGGCCGCGCGTCCAACAACACCCGACGGTGTCACAGCGCGGCGACGTGACCCAACCCCATCCACCACGTTCCCAGCCGCGCGCAGAACGCCTCCACGGCACACGCGAGGCGAGGCGAGGCGACGCGAGAAGGGAAGACGAGCGCGGCGGATGCGCTGACGGTCGATCACACGAGCCAAGGGAAAGACGGCGGAGCACCCGTTCTATCAATGGCGTCCCCTATGGGTGGGCAGCGATCTCGCGGCTCCCGTCCTCCTGTCCCATCGGGACGATCCTGATCCTGGCCTCGTCCATCGACCGTTCACAAGCCAACTTCCGGGGTTAGATTGACGAACTATAAGAGTGAACAGGCGAACGAACGTACGGGGACGGATTTGGAGGAATCGATCGTTCACGACCCCGTCGAAGGGGCTGTTCACTCGGTCTCCGTGAAGCGTTCAGGTGTCGATTCGCGGTGGACACGAGCCGCTCCTGCCTTGTCGTCGGCAACCGCTTCCCCTCGGCTGTTGCTCGCGTGGGTGGCCGAACACGGCGCTGTTCTCGCGCTACGTCGTCCGGCTACGTTGATGGTGTATAAATAGGTTCCGTGGCCGTTTGAAGCTCAGGGCGCTGGCGCGGCCAGCTAGAGCGCCGCTACCGCCGCCTCTGGCCGCCGTCGTCGTCGTCTCCGCCGTCGTCGACTGCCGTTGCTGCTGCTGCTCGACGGCTATCTCCGTTCTCGCCCGCTCTCCAGCCAGAAGGACAGCGGAGTCGATTTTAAAAGGGCGGCGGGCAAGGAACCGCAGGAACGAGGGGCAACGCGGCGGGGGTGGTACGCTGCCGTGGGGCGAGGGAGGAGCTCAAAACGAACGGGACAGGGAAACGGGGTGACATCGCGTTGCGATGCCCTCTCAATGCATCCTAGACGATTCCTCGACGGTTGCCATCGATCCAACGATCCGATTGCACGGGAGAAAAAGAGAAAAACAGCGAAAGAGGGGAAGAGAGAGAGAGAGAGAGAGAGAGAGAGGGAGGCAGAGAGCAAAGCGTGAACGAGTCGGTGCGCCGGTTATTGATTGGCACAAGTCGAGACCAGAGGGAGAGACGAGCCCACGGCGCTGTCACGCTGCACGACGAGCTGCTCCGTTAACGTCGTGTTCACGGGATATTCTTCCGTTGACGTTCTCGTCGACCACCAACACCCAGGTAAATCCACGACGATCACTTCCGATGATCGAGATCCATCAGGAAGGTCCAGGTCGCTGTCCCTCGGATCGAATAACGCGGGCTGGCTCAACAAGCGATATCATCCATCACCCCGCTGCGCGTGCTGCTATGACACCCGATTTCGAGTGGCACCACGAAAGCGGCTTACCGAAGCAATGATCCTCTCTCTGAAGATTCGATGCTTCTCGCGAGAGGAGAGTGCAGGGGTGGTTGAGTCGAAGCCACTGTCTCTCCGAAGACTCTTTTCTTTGGATCCTCAAATCACTGGACACCTTTTGATCCACGAATCACTGTGAACGGTGTACTACCCTCTCTGCCTCTGTCTCCTTCCTCCCCCACTCTCTTTCTCTCTCTGTTTCACCCTCTGTCACTAGTCGTGGATACTGGTCGAGGCGTATCTCGGCGTGTGTCGCGACGTTATTGCCCTCTTCCACCACCACCCCCGTGTCACCCTTCTCTCGCGCTTCACTAGCACACACGACACGCTCGTTACGCCCTCGGTTTTCCGCCCCCCTGTTGTCGTCGCACGAGGGGATCCCGAGGGATGGTTCGCGAGCAGCCTCCGAGCTGAGAGTGTTCTCACGGCCAATATGGCGGATCACGCGCTCACGCGATGCTTTGGCCACCACTGTTGTCTCCGTCCACGGTTCCAGCGACGCTGACGCGAGGCGCCGCGACGCCAACCTACCCGCCGCGCCACCGCCGCCCGTGAAAACGGCGACGCCGACGCCGACGCAGCCCGGGCCTCGAGTTCAACTCTGATTGTAAGCGATCCTGCGTGCGAACGACCCGCTCACGGACGATGCTATCTCTGTCGATCGTCCACGATGGATGCTTTCAACACAGAGGCAGAGAGAAAGAGAGGGAGATAGGGGTAGTGTCAATGAGACGTGGCAATACACTGCCAATAATTTACAGCTTTACTTGTTCGTTTCGTATTTATTTCATTCGATTTATTTAACGTGAAATTATTTGGCGATTGTACATGGAAGATAGAAATTGGTGTATAAAAAGTTTCAGTGGTACCATTGGCAGAGGAAAGTAGATAGGTGGAGTGTAAGAGAAGAATATAAGGGTGGATTTTTTCCGGGTTATTTTTCTCTTTTGCATTAATGAATTTCGTAGCTTCGTTTTTAAACGAAAATGATGGGTGTTCACTGAAGTTATCGCTGCTAGAGTATTTACAGGTGACAAACAAGGGATGTTTTCTTATGATTACAGTAACAGGTGCCGTTTCCCGCGCGGTTCACGCGCAACAGTGCGCGTGCGATCCGCCTGAGAATAATAAGCGATGACGCGTACCACGTGCGACACAGTATGACGTCGACCTTTGACGTCGGCGAGCTTATCGTTCCTGGGATCACATACATGTACTCCGAAAACTTCCCTCATCGATGGTATCTCGTTTATTCACTTCGCGAAGTGTCCGGAGCAAATAACTTTCCCTGAAAATAAAATTTCATTTCCCATGTAATCATCGGAGATATCCAATAAGATTCGAAGGGATGAAAAATTGTCTCCACCTTACTATCTTCCCTCTTCACCCTCTCTAAGCATAGCTTTCTACTACTTACAACACAATTTTATAATCTAGAGATGCGGTAGCGTCTCGACACACTGTATATGTCGACTATCGCTACCGCATTTGTCGCCCGGCTAATCCAACCTAACCTGAAACTTATTTCATTAATATCTCATCATGCCTGCAATATTTTCTAAATTTAAAGCTATTTTTCTTATGTAAACCGCATATAAGTTTTCGAATAAGACCAATTTCGATAAAATCGGTTCACGTATTACAGAGATATCGTAATATCGTCTCATGAATCAGTCGGAAACGGTAAGATTTTTCTTCTTCTGATTCTTCTTCAATTTTCGTCAACATAATACGTATACGTGTTACACGCACACCTTCATCCAAAAAGAAACTAACACATGTTTCGTTCGTCAATCGCTATCTTCACTATGCAATCCACAACAAATTTTTACAGCTTATCGTCAAGTTATAACCAAATTATAAACGTGTTTTTACAAATATGTGTCGTTGTACCATTGAATTGCAACCAAAATGCAGTCTCAAACACAACATAAGTTGCCGAAATTTGAAAAGCGACATGTTTGAATATCATCAAACTGTTTTTTATTTCCAACTAAACTGAGGATTTTATGTACAGTTAGTAAAAAAAGTATTTGGACACTTTTTAAAATCTCATAACTTTTTTAGAATTGGTCTAAACGACTTTGAGTTTTTTTTTGAGAAGCTAGAAGGATTAGTTTTCTAAATGACGTATTTCGTCGTTTTGGAAAAAATTGCAATTGTTCGGAATAGAGAAGAAAATAGTAAAGGTCGTTTTTTAAACTTTTTTGCGAGCCTGTAATGAAAATTCAAAAAAACCATTTGTAGATTGAAGTAAGTTATATACATGCCTAAAATTTCATCAAAATCGGTTAACGTTGCCCTAAGCTATAAACGCTTAAAAATATCGGTGTCGATGAATGATCTTAGAATTATTTTAAAACGCAATATAATGAAAATATACTCATATTGTCAGAGTTTTAAATTGACAAATTATTTGAAAACCTTCGAGAGGGAACCTTGCCTGGCCACGCCAAGTATTTGATTTCCAGGCCGCGGACATTTGGGCAAATGTCTATATGTTACATTTTATCTTCACATTATTAAAATATGAGTAATGGGTAATATGAGGCAATATGAGTAATGGAATGTATGAACACAGCATTTTAGCTATGTATATGTAGTTGTGTCATCTTAAGCGCAGTTGGAAAGCCCCTTTATATACTTGCAGCTCATTTTGATTTCACATATTTTTTTATATTGTATATTTTCTCCAATTTTTTTGTGATTTACTCTTTTCCGTCCTCGACTCTTTCACGTACTTGGCGAAATTTGTTAACTTTTTCGAAGTTTTTTATGGAGATATAAGGCTACTTGATACATTTCGGGGGTCACATTCAACATTAAAATTTGATTTGCAAATAAAGATCTATGGTAATTAGAAAAGTAAATTACCGCAACAGCACATTCGTTCCCTATTTGCCAAATGCCATTAAGCCCTTAAGTTTAAATGAATCGGAATCTTTTCAGCTGCGTAAGTGCATCATGCCCTGAATTCACATCGCGCAAAATCGCCGTGCAATCGATTTCCCCCGGATTTTACAAGAAAATTACACGGGCACCATAATTTTCCTGGGCGTTTACGCACGCCCGTACATCACGATGCGTCATCTTTTACGCAAGACCGAACGCCCTTGCCGTCCTTAGGGTGTACTTGCTTTCCACTTATTTTTAGCGGGCGGCATACCTGCGCAAACATGTACAAAATACCTCCATTCAATATGAACGATGCTACGGCGTGCCTACTTAGAGAAAGGATGAATATTTTATATTTCCTGGAACTGTATTCATCCTTCGGGAACTGGAATATATATCCATTCATTAAAATTCAGAATTCTTAACGTGGAGGTGAAACGAGGAGAGGTAGGATAATGGAGTGCCATAGAGGAAATTATTCGATTCGTCAGTGGAGCACAATGCTTCCCCAGGGAGAATAGAGCGGGCCATTCTTCGGCATGAGAGTAATACCCACTAATTTCTTTTAATACCTGGTGCATCAAATTCTCCGAGCATTGTGCACAAGTAATAGCCCAATCAGCCTAAGATTGTTACCAAAAGTCTACATATAATAATTGAAACGCCTTTAAAGAGAGTGCATCGTCAACGAGGGACGCTTCATCCTTCGACTTTTTTCGTTTAGAAGCGTCGACAGCGACTTGCATGATAAAGCTGTGGCAATGATTTGGAGTTGAAGCTGCTGGCACCTAGTTCCATCGAGATCAAGCTTAGAAGGTAGCAAAACGAAAATGCCGACGAGGGAACCTCCGAGGACGTTGCCATTCCCTTCTCGTTGGCAATGCAGTTACCTGTAGCTCAGACAGACACGTGGGAACACCTTTACAAAGCCAATAGCCTCGCTCTACCTGAGCTTCCTACCGCGAACCGCTAAGCCAGGAGGCAATAAACGATTTCATTAAAGCCTGACCCTCTCCTCCCTTCAAGGAAGCACTTAAGTCCGCTGGCTACTTGCGTTTACGATTGATCGGTTCTCATTTTTGAATTCACGCAATATTAATCGCCCCTCGCTTTGCTATTCACTCGCGAAAGTGCTTTTAATCGAGAGAATAGGATACCTGAAACTTTGTAGTCTGTCGAAGAGCTGCGGGGCAGACAATTTTCGCAGGCTCCGGGAGCTGATGATCGATTCTACGCCCCAGTTATCGAGTTTTCCTATAAATAGAAAACCCCTAAAAATTCTGTTACAGCGACCCGCACCCTCGCGTTTTACAGTTCGACTCTCAGCTCGTTTCACTTTCCTACTTCCCTCTAGAAATGTCAAGTTACTCGAGAATAATCTTTTCATCTCAGATAATAGCAAGGTTCCACGAACTCTATTATCTCAGATCTTTCTAAAATTGTGGACATGGTATTCCAAAGGGTTCTAACTAAAATTCCCGTAATATCCGGGAAAGCAGGGAAGCTATAGCAACAGCTCCTTTAGATTTTAAGTCGTGTGTTCGGCCGGTCGACTTCCGTCACCCCCGTCTTCGACCCAACGGCCATCGAACGGGGCCAAAAATACAGCCAGAGGGGCCTGCGAAGACCCAAAAGGTTCCAGACCCTTCCGTCGAGAGGTTCCCTCGAGCAAGGACCTCGAAGGGCCTCCGTAAATTCTCCTCCCTCCCCTGTTGGCACCGAATCCGCCCCTCGACTGCCAGGCAGCCTGCGTCCTGAACACGTGCAGGGAGGTTTGGTTCAGCTGTGTGTTAGTGCTGTGTGCGTGAAGAAGGAAGAAGAAGACAGGGCCCAACAGACAGACAAGTAAACGCACAGACAACGCGTGCAGGAATCTGTCCTGAGACTGTGGAAGCAGTTGGAAAAAGCAAGCCGAAGTTTTCAAACATTTCGAGCTGCATAGTGAAACGTTACCAGTGACCCAGGGAAACTCTGTCATTAGAATTCGATTGAGCTTAAAATACTCCAACGATTGGAATGAAGACGGTGAATCGTCATTGTCGCAGGTACCGCTAGATCGATTTAAACGCTTGTCCATATTTTCGTAGACGGGCGCGCGTGGTGCGTCGAATTACTTAACCCCCGGAAGGGTTGTTTCAGGGCTCTTGCAGCCCTGAAACTCTATTAATATAAATTGAAGGTATTCCGTGGTCGTCGCCGACATAACTCCCGTCGTCGTAGACGTTTCTGCCCGCTGGATGTGTGCGAAGAGGGAGGAGGATGAGGATGAGGTTGAGGATGAGGAGGGATGGGTGGGAGGGAGAGAGGGAGCGAGAGGAGGGAGGGTCGGGAACAGGCTCGACTGCTCCCCCTAATACTGCAGGATTGAATGGGCGAGGAGGGTGGTATTGGGTTCCCTCACCCCACTCCCACCACCCACACGCCGCTGCTCCCAACCCACCCGCGCCACCCACTTCTGTCCGCCTGCCACCCCGCCTGCCCACCCACTCGCCACCCGACTGCCGTCGAGGAAACAACCTGCAACCGAACCAGCACAACGTTTTCTCGAACAACGAATTTCCATCGGGGGATCCTGGCTGGACGTGGGCCCAGCGAACAGACGCCTGTGAGTAAACTGCCTGCAACACTCGTCCTTATCGTCCCTGCCACCGATTCACCCACCGTCGCCGATCGCGCGCGCTTCAATTTTTCCTGCCCGCTGTTCCCCCCGAAGAGCACCGTCTTTCTTCCTCCTTTCTTCCTCTTCTCCTGCCTTCCTCCGTCCTCCTCGCCCGCCTCGCTCGCGCTGTCACCGCGGTCCTCTACGTGGCCGCCGTGATCGTCCTCTTTGCTCGTTGCCGTTCGTCCCGCTGCAAAGAAGCAATCGAAATCGATGGAACACGTACGGCGGAACAGAGGGAGGTGAACGAAGGCTGGAGGTGGAACGAGTGCCGTTGTGGGTCGCGAAAGTTGCGTGGGGCTGTCTGAGGGAGAGGTGGTGCCGTGGTTGGAACGAATATAGTGCGGCGGTTGAACGGAGTCAGAGGGTGGAGAAATAGGAGTGCTCATCGTCAACGCATTCGACGAGGATTCCTTCGACACTGGCACTGTCCAGGCAACGCCGTGGATCTGTCCAACCACGCGACGATGGACGAAAGACACATTTGCCGGGCTTCGAAAACCAAATGGGACGCTCCGCACGCAGCTCCGTCGCGCCTCGAGTGTTGCTTCACTATATTCCATCCACCCACGTTACGTGACCGAGCCCGAAGACGACGGCGCGGGAAGGAGCGCGCGTGTGACGCCGGTCCGCGCGCGAGTGGATCATCGCGCGCTAGTCTCCTCTCGTGCCAGCACGAGCGTGGAACGCTCGATATGCGCTCGCTGCGTGTGCGTGCCCCTCTAGCTGGACCGTGGTCGCCGTTTCTTCGCCGTTTCCGCGTGTGTGCGCTGATACATTCGCGCGACGCTCAGTGCCGATGGAAGAGGAGTCTTGCCGGGAGCGTGCGGAGAAAACGGAGCGGACGGACCGTCGACTTGGAGCGTAACGTGCAGGTAGAGGTCCGCGTTCGAGTACCGTGGCTCCAAGGGGTACTATAATACAGACGACCGATGCCATTTCTAAATCGACGGTGTGTTGCGCGTGCATGAACGTAAATATACGTGGGAGGAGTGCGCGAGCGCGAGCTGACGCGCGCGCGCGCGCGCCTGCCTACGAGACCCGCTCGCCGTCCTTGGTTAGTCGGTAATAATTTCCGGATGAATTTGAATGGCACACTGCGCGCGCCTTCTCTCCACTCTCTTCCCCACTACACTCCCCTCCAACTTCCCCACTGGTCTCCTCGTTTCCTCTCTCTCGCTCCCACCCCGTTTTTCTGCCCGTTTCACTTCGTCGTTCACCTCTCCCCTCTGCTCTCTCCTTTTTTCCTTCTCTTCGTTCCCTCGAGCTCGTGTGTGTATATACACCTCCCTCTGGGTCTCTACCCACCCGCATCTTCCCCCCCTCGAGCCTCCTCCCACCGCCCCTCCCCGTGCTTGGGTCGGTAGTTTGCTTCAGTGGCAGCGGTGCTCAACCGGCGCAGAAGCTAGCAGACCCACCCTCCGTCACCATCTGTCGCCTACGAGGGACGCGTCCTCGATCGCCACGGAGGGGAATATTGATTTATTCGCCGGCCGTGTAACCCCTTCCACGCATACCGAACGCTTCTGCCCACCCCCTGGCACCGACGCGCAACGTACACGTCGTGCCCGACGGCTAGGGTTGCCAGTTCCCTTCGCTCTTCGCCCTCTTCTCCCTCTGCACCCCCTCGGCTCGGCGTTTTCCGCTCACGCGGCGTGGCCCGATCAATACGCCAGACCCCTGGCTCTCCTTCTTCCTCGTTCTGCGCGGCTAACCCGTCGAAAAGCGCGTTACGTCCACGCCGACGATCGAAATCGATTGACAGGGGGTGGGATCCAACTCGATCCGTGAACGAAGGGGGGGCTTCGAATCAACTGGTTAGCTCGAGGAGCCGTTTCCTCGGTGCAGAGTGGTATTTACAAATGGAAATTGTTTCGTTTATGGCGGCTTGTACCGCTGATGCTTGATCGGGGATGGCGCTGAAAGTTTCAGCCGTGGGCGGTGGAGACGGTTTAGGGTTGGGGGAGAAGGAGACCGTTGATCTGGATGGGCCTGTCGGTTTCGGCCGCCTGGGTGGGTGAAAGATGGGTCTTGAGCTGAACTCTGGTATAATGAACCATGTGGTCGATCTTCTTTTCCGTGCTGAGCTTGCTGCACGATCTGAAGCGCGAGTGGGTCTTCGAATTTGGTAGATGGTGGGACTCTAATTTTGGAGCAGTGAAGTTATTGAGGTGATTTGTAATTGGTCTTATATTTTACGCTGGTGTCCATTTTAGGGATTTGTTTGTATTGGGGCTGGGACTATTTGTCGGACTTTTCGGTAATCGAATATTCGAATACTTCAGTTGCTCAATTATTTGGCGAATGTAATTCGAATTTCCAAGTATTCGAATAATATTCGATTATTATAGTATTCGAATATTATAGTATTCGAATATTATTCGAATAATGTTGTATTCGAATACCATTCGAATAATAGCATTCGAATACTATTCGAATAATAGCATTCGAATACTCAAATACTCGAAGTTTATTCGTAGCATTCGAATACTTGTAAAATATTCGAATATTAAATTATTCGAATAATCCCAGCCCTAGTTTGTATCTTGTCGATGAAGGATTGTTTATTCTCTTGGATCATTAGTTTTGAAAATCCTTTCGAATTTACTATAGGGTGATCGCGTTTTAGATAATTTAGTTGTTGGTATGTATTTGTTAAATTTTTAACGAATATCGAGGATGATGCATCTTCATGGGAAATGTTGAGGGAAGTGTCTTCCATTTTTCGTATCTAAAAGCTATCCTTCGTAATAGATTCCAAGGAACCAGCTATTCCATATATTTCTTCGCGGTGCAGGAAAGGAACACCATTTCCCTCTGTCGTGCTTGAAGGAAACGGAGGTTTGCTCTCGGTTCGAGGTCTAAGTGAAAATCGATACCACTTTTCAGTCAGCCTCTAAATTGTACCACGGTCCAAAGGCGAAAGATTTCCCGTTCATGAATATTTAACGCTCTGTAACACAATCAGGGGGTGAATTTTTCGCCCTCTCCTGTCCTTTCACAGGGATGCAACGAGCATGGAAGAGTTACGACTGCTTACGCTCGAGTGAATTGTAAAGTGGCCTTAACTTTCGATCGAGTTTCCCCAGATCCTCGGGAAATCCCCTTAATTGCTCATCCCTTCCTCCTTCATTATTGCGGTTCCTTTTAAGACACTACCCAAAGCACTTTCCTAACATTCCACGGCAACTTTTGCAACTTCCAAGTCTACATTCTTCGCAGAACTACAGAGCGAAGTATCGAACAATTCTCGAATTCCTTACCTGCAGAAGAATCTCAAGAACTAATGAAATCGCGATCTTCGCTTTTAGAAATAGAATTGCAGAGGTTGCAGTCGGAAATCGAGTTAGAAATCAGCGTTCCTAGCTACCAAAAATCATACTCAACTCCGTCACGTACGATCCTCCCTGAAATTACGAAATCCACGACCCAGAATTCCCTCTGAGCTCGATAGGGAAACGATCTGTCGTCTCGACAGAGGAAGGCACGCCCGTCGTGCATAATAATTACTTCGCGCCTGTGTACCTGATTTCCGTGAGCCTCTAATTGAAGAACCGTACCGTCGATCGCTGTTCCTAAACGCTTCCTAACAACCCCGATTCCAATCCACCCCCGCGGAGAACTCGTTAACGCCTTCGACACAGAGATTCGCGAGTTCCTGTCGTCAGGATCCACGATCCGCGCGCATTAACCCTGCATTTACGAGCAGACGAGCGGGGAATGCGTTTTCCTGGGGGTTCGAAAGCAATATTACGTTGCTATTGCCTCGTTTAGATTAGAGGGGTAGACGGTACTCTAACAAATGCCGTCGACACTTATCGTTAGCAGTGTGTTGGCGTCGTTTCTAGCATTGCCCCTCGAAGGAATTTCTCAGGTGCACTGGCTTGGAAGTAGGATGTTGCTTTTCAGCGCAAGATGCTTCAGTGCATTCCAGCTGGATATATAAAGGATACAAACACGGGGGAGAGTGGGTGAGAAGAGGGAGAGATTGAAAGGAGAGCGTTTACTTTGAAATAGTTATTCTTTTGTGACCATACACTGGTTCAAAGAATATTTATTCTGTATTTATTCGATACGAGTCCTACGATATGATTCTTTCTCTCCCTATTTGGTGTAGAGACGATGCTCGAGTATCCCAAAAATCTCCCATTATTTTCACCCTTGTCTCGACGACGCTTCTGATGCTCTGCAGTTTGAAAAATTGAATCCACCGGGGATGCAATATCTCATACGCCACGCTCTGATAACATCCCTGCAAAATCCGCGACGCAATCTCCTCGCCCCGAAAGGTACCCCGCCACTTAGCATTGGGGACGATCAACTTTACCCTGGAAACTGGAGCGGGAATCCGACGAGTTTATACGCTACTACGCTCCATCAAGATTTATGAATTTCCAGAATTTCGCAACCCACCCATTGAATGCCCCCGAGATACGTCAATGTATCGCAAACTTGTCCTCGGGTACACCAGCCACACCAACTCCTCTGAATAAACAATTTCCATCCACATTATCGCGTCTTCCTCCGCTCTTACTTTAAAACCGAATACCTCCGTGAAGATTCCCGTTTAAATGCGCGCCTCCCCTGTTTGACAAACGTATCATCACGCCTATTGAAACTGCGCTCGCAGCGAGCGATTCCTCGAGCTATGCAAATCAACCACTCAGCTGGGGAAGAAAAGTTAAGCCCCTGGAGCCATTAAAGGAGGAACAGCTTCCTCCGAGGATTTAATTAAGGCGCGATGACCCATCGCCCCTCATCGATTCAACCCCAATTAACCGTCGGGAAGCGGTAATACCATTGCGTTCTCGGACGGGCGAAAGAGTTGTAAATTTCCAGGCAGAGGTGGAGGAACGGTGGGAAAGCGGGATTGAGAAGGGGGGAGGTTTGAGGGATTATTAGGCGCAATCCGACTTACGGTTACAACTTGCCCGGCAGGTAGACGAACGGGGAGGGCTTATTGTTCCAAGGACAGTGGGTGACCGCTGAGGGACTTGAAAAATGGAGGGCAGCGGCACCGGAATTAGCAGGCTCGACTGCTACGAGGATATGTTCAAGGAAATAACCAGGAAACTCTATGGAGAAGATCCTGATCATAGAAGTGAGTAAATATAATCTTGCTACTTAATTATCCCGTCTAGTTGACACATTTTAATTTATTTTTTTAATTTCCTTATATTCCCTCTACTTCCCGCGTGAAATATAGCGGCTCATAATGGCCAAGGTACTTTAAACTACGCAACTTCCATTTCCCTCCGCTGGCAATTGCACTTTTCCTTAATCAAGAGCGTAGTATAATTTTACTATTCGTGGTTAATGCAGCGTCTAGCGTGCAGAACGAGTTCGAGACCTCCGTGTCGTACAAGAATGACGACGACACCGGAAACGGAACCGACGGAAGCGACGATGGAAATTGGACATGCGAGGATGAGCCTCTTAAGGGGACCGATGGTAGCCGTATCGCGGCTTATCACGCTGGGAAAGCAACCTGGAGATGCTACGAGTGTGGTTCGTATATACCTATGTGCAATTTCATCAACCTTTCAAGCTAGAGCGAGGAGCTTCTAAAAATTCGAAACGTGGAAAAGCCTCGAGCCACCGTCGGACAATTCTCTTCTTCCACCGTTAAAGGAATGGCATCTAGCCACTTAACCCGGACCGAACCCAGACCTTCCTTCACTGTTAATTCAATTAATTTGAGGCCCTTTCAACGTCGGAACAACCATTTATGAGCCTTTGAGCGTCGACTGGCGTTTCCTGCGAGTCACGAGCGACGCAGCAACAATTATTATAACGATGTTGACTGCGGAGGCGCGTTTTCGCTGCAGCGAGCGTAAATACCGAGAGCGTATCGTCGTAGATAACGGGTCAGCAGGCACGAAAGGCACCCGGGCTAAATTGACGCGGAATTTCAGAGGTAAACAATATGGAACGCAGCTCGCTAAAGTTGCACGGTTCCTTTTTCGGACAAAGGGGGTTTTATTGTTCCCGCCGGGGCGTTTCTACGGTAATTTCCCAAGCGTTCCGTGTCATCGAGTTGGGGTGGCTTAAGGAGCCCACCCCGTCTTTGTAAATAGAAACTGTCGCGGATAAATAATAGCAGCTCGCGAACCAGTCGTTTCGCGTGCTTCGTCCTGACTATCCTTAAACCAATTCATTATTGCCTTTGTGCTGGCGTTCGACGGCCCTTGACACCGTTCAAAGCGTGTCTTTCGTTTCGTGTCATGCCGAATTCAGCCAATTCAATCGCAATTACGTGTCATTCTGCTCTAAACGTTAATCCCGATTTAATCGAATTTGGAATACACTCGCGTTGTAGATGATTCTAAAACTGCGTCCTCCGAGCGCGTTTAAATCTGTAAATCTACATTTATTCGCTGAATAATCTCGGATGTCGCGTATGTCGAATGCTCGACCTACATATCCAAATCGATTCCACCTTCTACAGGTTATCTTGCACTGAATATTAGAAACGAGCAAGAAGCGATATCGCATGCAAAGATAAAATGGAAACGTGGAATAAAATTCCTCTCTTAGAAGCTTCCTCCTCGACGTAATCGATTTCGATGGTACGTCTGCGAGTTCCTCTTCAGAAACGAATGTTTCGAATCGATGTTTGTATCTCTGCACACCGATAAGGTCACGATTCAATAGCATTGATACGAGCCGTCAGTTTCTAACAGTCCATCGGCATGTCAGGACGGCGCGTATAATCTTTCACAGCAAATTGTCGAAAACCCTAGCTAAGTGCAAAGAATCAATACGCCACATTCAGGTATTCCTTTCCCCACGTACAATCACCTCTGAGAGCATACTTTCCATATCCTTAATTCTCAGTTTTATACGAGGAAACGCGTAACGTCTTATTCGAAACGCAATGCCCCATTGCCAAGGTAAGACCAACAACCCTCAGAGATCGTGGAAGAAAATTTCAACTCCACCCTCCCTCCACCTTCTGAACCTCCCCCCATACTTCTATGAGTTTCCGCGAGGTTTTCAAGGTGACAAAGACGGGTATGGTGGCGATGGGCTCGCGGGTGTCGGGAAAATTGACGAATCCCATTGTCCAACAGGCGACGTGATGGGCGGTGGGCCGCGGGACGTGGCCGAGCACTTTATGGAGCTTCATTCCTCGAGGATCCTTGCCGACGACAGCAGGAACAGGCACCACTCGCCTCGCAAGGATTACCTGCAGTCCGAGCTGAAAGTCGAGGACGTGATTACGTACCTGGAGAGGCTACGGGAGCGGGCGGAGCGGGTCGCACCGCCGTCCAGACGGACCCAGGAGACCCAAACAGTACCTGCCGCCTTGCTGCCGGTCACGTCGACCTTCCTCCTGCAGGAGTTGCCTTCCTCCCCTGCGCCACAACATCTTCACCAGGTACGCGGCATAGAACACACGCGATCAGTCGTTCGTAGATCTCCGAGTGTTATATACTTTAAATAGATACTTTCGAATGGGGTTTGCACACTTTCACTATTTGAAGTATAATTGTAAGGTAGACGATTGTTGATTGCAGTTAAGACTCGTTTTAAATATCGGTAATCACTAGTAACTATTTATTCGCCCTCTTAACAGAATAATGACAATAGTATGTTAACGATGATACTATGTACTACTGAAGAGCCATATCACGCCAGTATATTCGTAGCCGGATGGTCACGGACTGCCTCGTATTTATTTACAATCGTTTCATTCCGGCAGCTTATATCCCCTCCTAGTCGCCGAATGTGTACCGCTGTTCGCTATATTTTGCTTTCCACGAGTTCTTTAGTAATCTGTAAATCGGAGTTAGAGTAATACCGAGTGCGTTGATACTAAACATTGCTAAGTGCTCGAGAAGATTACTTTCAAGCTCGTCCTCGTAGCGAGTCCAAGTTTTCTCGTGTTTCTTTAAATAGGCCCGCGTGTTTCCATTGCTACCTACAGTATTGTATCTGACGCGAAGACGAGATCAAAGCATCGGTATTTGCATAGCGTGGAGGATGAAAAGTTGGTTCCGAGAAAGTAACGTTTTGAAGCAAACAGTTTCTTCCTCAAATTCTTCTGCTCCATATCTGATCCACTAGAATTCAAACTCGAATGTTCCTCCTACTCGAACCCACAGCAACCCTGCTCAGTATCCAACTATCACTATGATTACCATAAACCTATTTTCTAGCAACGATAAACAGTACTATCTAATCTTACAGAACACAACGACGATGCCAACGTCGGCGACAGTATCCGCCAGCGGAAAACGATACACCTGTCCCTACTGCCCTTACGGGACGGATCGTCGCGACCTGTACACGCGGCACGAGAACATTCACCGCGAGGAGAAGCCGTTCCACTGTTACATTTGTTATAAACCGTTCAATCGAGCTGATCATGTGAAGAAACACTTCCTGAGGATGCATCGGGAGCACGGCTACGAGCTGTCCAGGATACGCAGACCAGCTGGATCGAGCGCGCCGAAGCCTATTCAGCAAGATTCCGCCGCCGGGCCCACTGGAAATGCGAATGTAAACGGCCAGCAGCAGCAGCAACAACAACAGCAACAACAACAGCAACAGCAACAACAACAGCAGCAGCAGCAACAACAACAGCAACAGCACACGAACTATTCCTCTGGGTTCAACAATAACAAGAGTTACCAATTGCAGCCAAATCCTGGCAACGGCACCACTGCTAACGCTGGAGGGATTTACCAGGCAACCACCATGCCTGCACCAAGCATCATGCAACCGGATGCAGCGAATTGCAATACAGGCAGGAGGGTGCAGAACGGGGGCTGTAACAGCAAGAGTCATTTGAAAGGCGGTTCCAAGGGTGCTCAGGAGCGGAGGTACGATTTTAATCGAACTTTGGGCTTGATTTTCCTTTTTAATCTGAAAACAGAGGTGGTGCAATAGGGTGACTTGTCCAGTCAATGATTTTTAAGCTGTATGTCTGTTAAAATTAGTATTCAAAAGTCGTTATTTAACCCTCTAAATGTTATTGCTATAAGCGAGTTGTTTTATTATTAAAGTCAGACATCCCGGAACAGAATTCTAGCAATGTTTAATAGTCATAACTTTCATTAAAAATTTGGCAGAGGATTAATTAAATAATGGGGCAATGACCAGTGAATGAACATAAATTTCTAATGAATGAACAAGGTAATAACAGTGGTTAGGTTCCCAATGTATTTAGACGATTTTTTGTATAAATAATTTTTCATTCTCCAATTGCAATAATATTATTGATTTGATACTTTACTAATCTTATAAGATCATAATCATGCAGAGTTGAAATTAATTTTCTGGGGTGGGTTAAGAGAAAACCTGTCAAGAGAAAAAAAGACAGGATAAGTTGTTCATTCATTGATAAAGTAAGAAATGTCCACATTTGCCAGTGAATGAACGGTCGTGAGGACAACTGTTGAATAAACGGAATTAATGCTGTATAAGGTATAAGTAAAAAGAAAAACTCTTTAGCGAGACGTCTATGGGTGTCCACTCTGAATTTCGGTGTAAGTTTCAACGTGAAATTAATTCTTCGTATTACATGAGCAATGTTCAATCATTGGTGGGTGTTCATTCACTGGACAGGTCACTCTATGCAAGGACACTCAACTAGTTAAGAATTAGTGGAAGTATGTGCAGTCCATGAGCAAATTGGCCACTTTCAGGTACACTTGCTGCTACTGTTCCTGGAGCGGTGTGGACAACTGGTGTCTGAAACGGCACCTCAACACCCATCTCAAGCCGTTCGCCTGCACCCTGTGCGAGTACAAGGCTGCACGCGCGGAACGCCTGGCGACGCACGTGCTGAAGGTACACAACAGGCGGCAGTGTTCGAGATGCTCATTCCTCGGCGAGGACGCGGCGCAGCTGCAGATGCACCAGCTGCACGTGCATCGCGTCAGCAGCGCGAACGCGCCAGCGGCAGCCACGGCCCAGGTTGTACCGCCACCCAATAATCGTCATCAACAACCCTTGCAGTAAGGATGAGTTTTTCTATTTCGCTGATAAGTGTGAATGTGAAGTGGGATAAGTTTAGGGATGGTCTTTGAAGCGAAACTTTGTTTGAGAGCGTACTGACTGGGGACTCGAGTGCTTTCTTACAGAAAGAATGTTTCCAGAGTTAGGAATCCTTTACTATTCACTTCTCCTGTAATATCATCACTCCTACCAGTTCGATCACTTAGTAGAGGCTTTCAGAAGTTTCTAGTAGCCACTAGAGCTCCTTAACGTGCCGTTACAGGGGATGAAAACGCGCCAGTGGCGATGGGTGCTGGGAAACTGAAAGCTTCTATGGCTAAAAGCATCTGATCTCCACGAGCACTCATTGACTGACTTTCAAATGTCGACATTCTGACACAACGACGGCTGTTTCTAGCAATCGTTTGAAACGATTACTGCTACCACTCTTCGAGTAGAAGTGCATTTGTACTGCAGCTTCCTTTGGACTTTAGAGAACACCACTTTGTCGATCATTTTAATCATCCTCCAGATTCGATCACAGATCCACTGAACACTAGTATCTCTACATAGATTTTAATATCACAGAAAAGTAAATCCTTGCAACGATCCAATCCCAAAATTTCCAACCGACGCCAGTGCTTCCGCACTCTACCATACCGCGTGTCTAACTCAAAAAAAAAACTCGCGAAATCCCTCGTTGGGACAGATTGGACGCTCGTGTTATCCGCTGGTCACCCACCACCTCTAATCACTCTGAAACCCGATCGAACTCGGGGTAAACGAACATTCGCTGTTTCACGGCTCGCCGAAACGTACCGTGGCCCGGATTCTCGGCGCGGCTCGTAACATTTTTCTGCCGGCGAGCTCGTTAATTGAAGTCAGATCGAACGGCGCTATAAATTCCCGTCGGCCAGGCGTGTTTGGTTTAGCAGGCCCCGTGGTTTGCCCGCCCGGCCAGGCTGACGCAGTTCAAACAACATCGCCTACCGGGCAACCGTACCACTGGGAAATTCATTAAAACGATTTAATTGGAAGTCGATCGCGACGACTAATCCCGACCCTGTTACTTTTTCGCCCGCATTCTCCGCCCGTCCACACTCCTGCAAAGCAAACACGTGTAACGAGCGGTCGACAGATTTAAGCTTCGATCAGAGTCGACAGGCGTGTTTCTCTTTGACGTTAGTTGCTCTTTAAACAGAATTATTCCCGGCAGTGGAAATTTGTCGGTGGAGGTGACAGGGTGATGGGAAAGTGTCAGGGTGAGGAATTAAGTGCTTGATTAGGAAACGTTTTCCGGGGAACGATTTGTTTTTCTGGGTCGTTGGAATCTGAATCGAATCTTGGTGAGAGCTCTTTGCAGATGAGGGTTCCACTGACTGCTTCATCAAAGTGGAGTCTATCGATGTTTCTAATCTATTATAACGCTGAATGTTATTTGCTCTAGAAGTATTTCAAAAGTCCTCGTAACTGGCCATTCCCCGTGAATTTGTGGATTACGGCTTTATCGTAGCTCGTAGTTAATTTCCTAGTGACCCTTATTTATCGCTAATTACCGAATTTACAGCCCCGCGGGAGGAGGACGACCACCACCTGGTCCGCCAGTTTTTCCAGCGTCAGCCCCAGCAATTGCACCTGCTGCCACTGTGATACCCCCGACAACGATTCTTGGGTAAGCATCCTGGTGTCCCTGTTGCCCGTGCTACTTGTCTGCTTTTATTTTGTCCCCCTCACGACACTTTAGCGTGCGTACCTTGCGAGTGACAGGCGCGAGTTGCCGCACTGGCGGTTCAAGCGTCGACTCGCATGTTCGAATTGAAAGTTCAAACATGGGCGATCTCGAATTTAAATCATTAACCCTCGCAGTGACGCGGTGAACGATTACCGGGTCATTTTGACCCACCGTAAGAGTTTCTTATACGCATACGTTTTTAAAGTTTTCGTACGAAATTTGTTATTATTTTTTGGAAATACTGTGGTAAATATTACATAGTAAAGGAAGGGAAGAAATATTCAATGAACATACATACCTATACGCACATACAACGTTTATTAATTTTTACATATAACACTTTTATTTGTCGCGTGGGTTTTACAAACAAGTCTGTTGCAAATTTGACACTTGGAATTGTATTTATTGTCATTTCCAATGCAGATATAGCACCGTGAGCGTTTTCGCGTTGAATCTGGAGCGATCGTAGCCACAGTCGGATCACGATGATCCGGTAATCATTGAGCGAGGGTTAAATTGCAACAACGACGCACTAGCTTCTTTTTGCAAATTCGGTGTTCGTCGATGTTGCTGGGTCGTTGTTCAGCAACAGGTCGCGAACACGAGCAATTTGCATTTGCAACGGGCAACAGCAAATTCTAGTAAAGCTGTCCTCGAGAGTTCGCATAGATCGGTATTAGAATTGCTAGTTGAACGCTAGCCGCGTAAACTGTCACGAGCAAGCGCCACTCTGCCGCGAAAGGGCCAGCTTTGACTCGCAGGACTCGACGGAAAGATTGCGACCTGCCGCCGGTCCATCCGCTCCACCCTCCTCCTCTCCTCTTTTCTGTTACGTTGCAGCGTCATTTTTTGGTTGGACGATTATTCTTTTACCCGTTGGCGCGTGCACGCTTCGTTCCGTTTGCTTCTCGGCGCGGCCTTAAGGACCACGCGTGTCCCACCCGGTCGCCTCGCTTTCACTGTTGTTCATTCACGTTGTCTCTCTTCTCTGTCTCTTTTGTTTTACTCTGTCTGCGTTATGCTTTCTTGGCGAGAAAGAAAAGTAAACGTCTACGCCGTCCCGTCGCAACGGCCGACGGGCGCTCGTTCATTGGTAGAAAAATGACGCGAACGTAACTTATGGAACAGTGCCGCGGTGGTTGCAGCCACGAGATGGTAAACTCCCCTGCAACTGCAGCGACAATGGCGTACCCGACCTTGGAAGAGGAGAGGAGGCGGTCGAGCGATCACGGCGACGACCACAACGTCTACGGCCACCCCAGGATATCTGGTCGCGACCACGTCGGCGGCCACGGGCACCAAGGCGATCGCGTCGCCGAGCCCCCAACCGGTTGCAGTCGCGACTCGAGGCCGTCGATCGGCACTGCTACTATACTTAATCGTGATTTTGCGTGCAGCTACCGAGCCGTGTCCGAAGCGACCGAAGGACAATCGGCCAGGGAGCCGTACGAGTGTCTTTGGCTGGCGGAGAGCCAGAGGAAGCCGAACGAGAGGCGGTCCAGGAAGCAGAGCCAGCCTAGAAAGGTGACGTGGAACCAGGAGTTCGAGGACGACGAGCCGGTGGCATCGGACGGTAAAAGCCAGGAGGAAGTCGAAGAGGAGCCGATCTTCAGGTCGGGGAGGAAGTTCGGTTGCTCGAACGAGCTCAGGAAGAGGTTGATACGTCGGCTGACTGGTGGAAGGTTGCTCAAGTGTCGTCTGTGCCCTGATAATTCCCCTGCCAGGGGATCTGTCTGTAGGCCGTATCATACCAAGGCTTCTCTAGCCCTGCACAAACTGTGGCGACACAGCAGACGCAACAGAACCCTGAAGAGCTGCGCGTCCAAGGATCGTCCCGCGTCGCAGGTCTCCTCTATCACGCTGAAGGCTACCGTCTTCACCAGCCCCAGCTACGGTTACCATAGATAACACTCGGTAGTTGATCGAAAGTTTTACTTCCGGTTTCTGGGGGCGTAGCAATGAGCGATCGAGGGCTGGATCTCGAGAGGAACGAGAAGTTTGCTTTCTTTTATAAAGCGAATGAGGTTATTGGTATTCATTTAACGTTCCTTCTTAGTTGATTGTTTAAGTTTGTTCGAATGTTACGGGGATTAACTTCGCCACTTCTCGAGATCCATCGGCTCGAACGCAATTTTGGATTCAGGGTATTTGAAACGACACGTTCTATCGCGCCTCGGTGTTCACCGCGGACGAAACAGGACGGTTGCTTAATTCTTGGGAATCTTTTGGGATTTCCAATTGGAACTCTGGGCCATGTTTCTGCCGCGGATCAGACGAGTCTCCGGTTTACTCCGGGTCGGAGATAGAAGGTTCCAGGCGATAGAAGAATTCCGTCAGAGCCATCGAAGCTGGTAGATAGAAAAGAATTTCGTTGTAAAGATTAGACGTCGTGGTTGACGAAGCGATAGCAGAAACGAATGATTCGCCTAAGAAGCCGAAAGGAGGACGCAAACGCTCGAGAGAAGCTGTTAGGGGGTGAACGGCGAAATACTTAGGATAAGGAAAGACTAATCGAAAGTACCTTTGACTCGCGTCTCCTCGTGAACACTCGATTGCATTCGTAGGCCCTGTCGCGGTCGCGACTAAACAAACCACGAGGGACATTAAACTCAACGCACTGTCACGATATTTTCATGTAAAGATAAAACGCGGAATTAAAGATGTCAGTGTCTCCAATCGATGTCTCGTGCATTTGTCCATCGTCCAAGTAATCACGCGGCTACCTTTCGTTCCCTTGATCAGCGGAATCGTTATGCTTGAGGAGCACGCGCGGAAAAGGCCCGTGTGGCCACAGGGAATACGAGGGAGATCGGGCCACTGGGCAAGCATGATTTTTATATAAGGGATATTTGTACAAAAACCACTATCTTGTTTACGTTATTATATGAAATATATTATATCTATTGTACTTAAGCAGAGCACGCAAGGAATCGCAGGAACGTGGATTCTCAGAGATTCAGTGGCTGGCTGCTTCTCTGGGGCTCGATGATCTCCAGTGTTTCGTTTTACACCTTCACCTTCAGCTTCGTTCTCTTCCTATCTCATCATTATTTAAACTGGCTCGACTAAAGTCAATTCCACCCATTTCGAATGATTTCTGTAAGTACCTACTTGGTTCTCAACGAGCAATTCAAGAGAAAGATACAAAGTTACCGGCAAAGAAGTAATAAAAGTAGCGATCACGTTTGGATGTAAAAAGTAATGCGCAAGACTAATGGTACACCGTTGATTCCTCGAGGCGTGTATCTTGAAGAAGGCTAGAGTCGTGTGACAGTATTGCACATTACCCACGTTTTTTACCATTCCTCTCAACGATCCTGCGTAGAAAAACGTAGCAAAACCATCCGCACAGCGTAGCAGCGCTGTTTTGTAATTCAACTCGTAAATTACAGAGAAGTGTGGATGTTTTTGCGGGAGAAGAACGGCAGAGCTCGTAATTCGTCGCACTTGAATATATGTATGAGTCCACTCGCTGCGTCACTTTTATCGCGTCAAAATTTTTGAACGCTCACGTTTCTCGCGCGCGCTTGGACACGTTTTCATCTCTTTCCCCACTTTCCACGTTTTCGGCTGCGAGGGATGCCTCGAAACGAGGGCATTTGAATGTTTCCCTTTATCATAAGCATACTGGCAGAAAATATTTTACAGCGAAGCCACGTTGTATAACCTGGAAAACGCATTCCTCTGCCAGCTACATTTATCTTCCTACTTCACGGAAGCGAGGGACAGTACCTTTTTCACTGGAGAATAGAGAAAAATCACGTGAAGAACAATGTTAACGAAGTTCCGAGGCACCGCGTTCTTTGCGGGCCTAATGATTGCAGGTACAAAGTGCAGTGGCACTACTTTCTTAAGTAGCATACCTAGAGGCAGTGGTGGGTCCGTATTTTACCTAACGTAGAAAAGTGAATTTTCTACGCGTAGAATAAGACGTAGTAAATAGCTTAACTTTACTACGTCATGTATTTTATGTATAAAATCACATTGTTTGAAAAATTATTGCAGACTTTGGAACGCCATAACCCGCATCGACATATCGTATTCATTAAATTCAGAATTGCAACAACATACTTATTGTTAGATGATGAATTTTTTCAACCATCTAAAAGTAGAACTGCATTTTTGGATTTAATCGAAATTGGTTGTATCTTGAAGTTTTGCGTTATGTAAATTATTCGACAATGTCGTTCGAGTTGGAATTTTATAAGCTGGATGCAATTTATGAATAAGGTTTCTAAAGTGGTCAGATTCAATAATACTAAATGGAATGGTACATCGATAGAAATAAATTGCTAAAGCTTTATCAATTTCTTCAGAATCCATGTTGATATACGTAAAAATTCGAGTATCTTTTGCACACTAAAGATATGACTAAAAAATTTCATATTATTTATAATTTTGTTATAATTATATTCCAATCTTTCTTTTTAAAGTAATTTAAAATATTGCGCAGTAAAAATCAATACAATAGGTAGAGGTTAAGTGTTTGTATTTGAATTTTTGACATTGAATACATTTTCTACATTTTATACAATTATTTACATTTTTTACGTTTGTCACGTAGTAAATTCGATGTAACGTAGTAAACCCAACACTGCCTAGAGGTAGTGTTTTTCGAGTGGAACAGCATTGTCACACATTCCAGAACAACAGAATAACACGGACAATTTCAATCTAATGTCCTAACCTAGATAATCGCGAAAGCTTTGCGATAAATGGCAACTTATACGGTCTCGACTGAGTTTCGAAATCTCGCGGACATGGATTGCAGTTCCCTGAGCTCGATGGATGTAGATCGTTGCTTGGCGATCGTTGATCAAGCGGAGAATCCCACGGAGGAGGTGAAGAGCCGAGTTCGAAGCAAGCTGCTAGCAGAGAATTCTGCTCTATCGGGACAGCAACGAAGCCTGATAATCACTGGAGCGAAACAGGTTAGGGGAAAAAGAATCAGGGAGCAGCACAACGTCGCGTGAGCTTTCGCTCGATCACGATCGCGTGCAGCCGTCCGGGTTACACGGATTATTTTAATGTCGAGCGAGTCGTCGGAGCGCGAAATGCGCGGGGCGATGGCACGCGGCAGTCTGTTGATCTCGCCGCGTGATTAACGCTGTTAATCGATCGTTTCTTGTCTCGTTAATTGATTGGAAACTGGTCCACATTCGCGGAGGGTGGACCGTTTCGTTTTCGAATCGGCTCGATCGCCCGTGACACAGTATTTTAATTGTCGAGGGTTGTAGCGTGGGTGTTTTACGGTTTGGTACGGTCAGGAATTGGGAAAGTTAATTGGTGGAATGTGAAAAACAGAAGGGACGCTATGTTGAACAGGATTCGTTCATGGAGGATAAAATCAAAAGGGAATATTCTAGTTTGTCCTCCTAGCACAGGTTTGTTGATCTATTCATGCAATTGAAAGTGGAAGGATCCTTCTATCGACCCCTTCACATTTCGTGATCCCGTCGCAGTTTGGTCCCTTCTATTCCCGTATTCAAATCTCTTAATTAATCCATACCACAGACGGGATTCTACACAGGTCCCAACCGAGCAAAGACTGCTGAAGATATTTTTTAACGTCGGATTCACAAGCAAAGTCGAATGGGATGCTTTTATATCGGTTCATAGAAGTACTCCAGCGAACGCACGTGAAAGATCACATATAATATCCACGGAAACGCGAACAACTTTCTCATCATTAGTCGCTCCGCATTAGCATATGAATATTCATGACATACGCTTGTTTTTTCCCTCGTTTTTTTAATTTCTTAACCGAGTGGAGCTTTACGGAGTGCCGGGGAATTCATATTCGCCAGCGGTAGCCAAATGATGAATGCCACTCCTTTTTGCGCTCTTATAACCCCCTTCTCGCTCGCGATCGTTTATTTGTGTCTCATTTAATCCCGTGAAATGCGCTTTGCATTTTAATTACGTCAGTTTTCGGGCGGCGATATCATTTCGAGCGCAACCTCTCCACGCGTTATTATACGTCGTTAACGATACACCTCTCGCTCTGAGATCGTAGGGTTATCGTCGCTGATTAACGCAATCTCGTTCTCCGTAAGCACATTCACGTACACCCTTCTCGCTCCAAGTAGTTCTACCATCCCTTTCAACGATTCAACTATTAATTTAATGCACGATTACTCCAAACTCACGATCAAACGCCAAACGATCCATATCCTCGAATTTCACGGTGAATATTTTCTGAAACGCCTTGCGCTCGTTCCAGACACACGTTTAAACTTGGCCGGTTCCCTTCCCGTTCTCGTTTGTCGCCTGAAACGTGCAAATACGAATCGTCGGGAGCACATTGCGCCAGGAGTATGGCGCAATACGCAAGGCCAGATAATCGCGAGTCTGCATGGGAACGATAACGCAAGTTTCGTTGACACTGCCGCTTGCAGTTCTCTTGTATTTTTCGAAGATAGGGTCGCGGCTGTAATGTACGCGCCATTACGCGACCCCCGGTGTCCTACGGATATCCAGGCCATTCATGAATACGTGTACGAGCCCGTTGCAACTTGCTCGCGAATATATTTGCCATCGCGGCGGGGTGAGCCGATTAAAGGTTAAGGGACACCACGCTCGCCGCGCATTTTTATCGTTTATGGTTCCGAGAATGTGTTAACAGCGTCGTGGCGGCTGACTTTTACATCGTCTTCTTTATGAATCGTTGGAGAATAGACCCATTGAATTTTGCATTCCATTAGCACCACGGTGCTATTCTATTAGGACGATAAGTGGGGTGGTGAATTCATTGGCTGCTTCTCAGGGTTTTTTTATTTTTTGGAATATATCATCAAAGAGCAGAGAAATATTTCATTGATAAGGAAAATGATAATTAGTGCTATCGAAGGAGCGCACTATAACTTAGAACTATGTTCTGTGAAAGGAACTCTCGTAAAGAAGGGTGGCTGAAGATGGAACGGCTGAGGCGCAAGCTGCAGGGGTTATATTGGCCCCTCGAGTGCACTCCCCCCCGTAACTTTACCCAAAAATTTGTGTATATTTATTAAAGTGTGCAGCGTGGTTAGCATAAATTTACAAGTTTCGCTCTATCTAACCCCCTAACGTGCGAGCTCTCATCACCTGAGCCAAGCACGCTATCTCGTATATTCTCCCAGACATTTGGGAAGTTAAGCTCGTGCATTTCGGGGAATAATGCTTTGCTAACTATTAACAAAGAATTTCCTGCGAATTTCGCAGTTTTGGTGGGATACCTAGACGGCGGTTTCTCAAGTAGCTACAGATTTACTGTTCATACTAACAGCCACTGCTCAAGGAGTTCTTCTCAATGACAGTCTAATTTATCCAAGGAGATATTGATTAGTTTTGATCGTTGAACGTCACACAAGGGACGTATCGTAAATTGGGGGAACATTGACAGGTTTTTGAAACATTTTGTTATATAATGTAAAAATTAGCATGTTTACATTTGCTTTAAGTAACCTATCACAACATTGCATCTTTTGTGATTGTACACCAGCGGCCGTGGCCGTGATGGAAAACACCGATTCTCGTTAGATCACCGAAGTTAAGCATCACGGGGCGGGTACTGGGGAAAGATGGGTGACCGCGACGACCACCTTTCTCCCGGTATATCGCTTCTGCTGGGACTCGAAGGAGAGAGAGGAGGGAAAAGATAGGACTATAGTTCGTTGGGCAATATAAGCGAAAAGCTTGAAACGCGCCATCATCCTGTTTAACAGGAAAAAGATATACATCAAAATTTATATGTTGAAGCGTATAGCTGTCAATGTAACCCTGGCGTATGCCAATGTTACCCCGTGCTGTCAATGTTCTCCTAGTTTACGGTAATTAACAACTCGACTGTCCCGCACGAACCTCAATATCTCTGTTACAATCAATCCTTCAATACTTCTCCCCTTATCCCACGCAACCCTTCATACCCACCCTTTCGTTTTCACCAACCCAGCCGCTCGAGGCGACGCGATCGTTCGATTTCCGAAAAGTCTGCAGACATCCCCAAGACCGCAGGCCAAACTTCCCGTTCACGCTTTAATAAATATTGTACCGAGACGTCTCCGTGATACCCGCGTCGCGACGTCCACCGTAGGTATATACACAACACTCGTGACACGTCTCGCGCGGAATACGAGACGCCCCGCTGCATATGAATACTTCTCCCTCGGCCTCGGGGCGCGACGCCGTTCCTGGATGAGATTTCTCCGCGGCTGTGCATGAAACGCAAATCCATCGGACAGTTATGAAGTCTCGCGGCTTTCGGCATGGAGAATAGGAGAAGACGCGGGATCTGGAGATCTTGGCCCGCTGTATCTTTCGTCGTGATCTCCGCTCCTCGGTTCGCTGAAACCCCGTCGACGATCGAGACCGCCGAGGGGGTTGGAGCGGCGTTATTGGACGCCTACGGAAGAGTTTCGGGGTTAATGCGTCGGGACACGACGCTGTTGCGACCGGGGTCGACAGCCTGCGGACACGCGAACCGATTTTCTACGGTTTCCTCGGGGACGAAAAAAGAAAGAAGATATTTCGATCCAACGCGGGATTCGTTTTGTAACGTGTGCGATTCGTGGGGTAAGTATATACTGGGATCGTTGGGGCGCGTACGATCGCGTGATTTCGCGGGCTCACCCTCCATGGAGACGTATCGATGACGTTTCTGCTGCGGTTTCAGGGGAATTGATTGGAGGGTTAAAGGTACTCGGGAACTGCCGTATGTTCCAGGGATCATGAAGAGTTTCATTGGATAGTGTGGAGGGTAGATTGATATCTTGGACGGGATATCGCTGATTCGTTAAACTTTAAACAATCCTCCCCCTTTGCACGTGGTCGAGTATTTCGTTTGTAGCAAAGGAAGGTTACCAATGTTCTTTAACCTTTTAAAGCCCAGACACTTTTCTCGATGGAAAAAAATGATTTCTTGCGATTAGTTAAGTGAAAAATGATCCCAATACATGCACTTCATCGTTGTTTTCCCAAAAAAGCCAGTCGAAATATGATTTTCTTGATTTGACGTAAAAAAGCGATTTTTTTCATAAATCAAACTTTACAAGCATTATTCCTTTAATATAACAATTAATTTACACGCATCTACCAAATAAAATGTAAAAAAATACTTTTAAATACTCTCAACTGTTTAATGAAAAAAAAGAGCAACGTTTCAGGTTATCGAAAAATGTCTAAAATGCATTCACCAGAAACGTTTCCATGGTTATTGTAAACATCATTTACAGCGGGAAACGCATCAATAATGTGACGTATACGTCACACTGGGGCTAAAGGGTTAAAGACATAAAACTCTGTCCTGTATGTAGATGTAACAGATAGTAATTAATTAAGGGGGTTAAAATCAGATTCCGTAACCGAGTCAGCCTTCGATTAATTCGAGCACATGAGTTTTCGCCCACGTTCGCAGAGCTGTCGTGAATTTTCGAGAGCGTAATTAATCGCCCACTTCCTGCCACATCGTTCTCGCTACCTCGGTCTTTTTTCCCTTCCGCGACGTTCATGCCCGTGCTCTCGCAACAGTCGCACGACACTGGCCAGATTTTCTGGAAAGATACACGACGTTATTCATAGCCATCGATCCCGAGGGCGATAAATAATCGCATTAATAATCGCGTAATCGACGCTATACACTAGCGCGAGTGCTCCCCGTTGTTCGAGGACTTAAGCCTAGAATGCCAGCGAAACGTCGCGTGTGCGAAGCATCAAGAAGCGATCTTCGATGTTGATTCCACTTCGTCCATGTTCCTGCGGGCTATTAAATACAGCAATAAAAAGTGCACGGAATTTGAAGGGAGACTTAGTGCCTCAAGAAACTGGGCCACTAATTGCCCTTTGTATAAAGGGCAGAATGGGGTTGAAATGTTATTAAAAAGGCTTGACTAATCACATCCTACCGAAGGGCCTCGTCAAAGAATTTTCAAATACGATGTAACTAGTGATCCCTGGATCCAAATAATTATCCTTCTTTCCTCCTACGCAGAAATTATCCCTCGAAATCAATTCTCATCCCTAAATCACTTCCATCGACCGACTGAATTTCGTGGAAATATTAGACGGGGCACGCTCCCATGCCCATCATCCTCGTCCACTCTATTTCCCCATGCGATATGTAATCTTCTAACCGCCCAATGGCCGAGGGTCGGCATTATTTTGCACCGTGGCCAGGGAATGACGGGCTTCATTACACTGTTCCCCGGAATTCCGCGAAAACGGGCCCTGGAATGGATTACGCGGGGTTTTCGATATTGTTCGCCAGATCGATTCGCGGCTTTCATTTAATCATCGACCCAATGCGCGTTTTCGCGCGGCCTCCGAAGTAATAAAAGCCCCCTTTATCGGATGGAATAACGGTAAGCAGCTGAAGGGAATTAATTAAAAAGTAAATCCCTCTGCTGCCATAAATTTCACTGACCCCGGGAAACGCAATAGTTTCCAGCCACCCCTTGAGCGTGTGATCCGATAAACCGATACACAGTGGAGGAATCTAGGCCATTTTTGAGCAGCCATCAATTATGAACGAAAGATGCTACGTTAGTCTTGCTTGCTTGAATGTTTCAGCTTGCAATTATTTTGTGTGATTGAATTTTGAAAGGATTCCGTGGCGGCAACGCTTCCTACGCACAAAACGTACGGTGCCCAAACACCATTCAGTTTGATATTAAGGGTTGAGCCAGTATTGCGAGCTTTCGACCGCAACGATACCCAACGCCTGCCGCGTACTAATTAACGTCATTATACCGAGTGATTATTAAAATCATCGGACCCCGCGTTCCGCGGGGCAGAATTGATTGGACCGCCGTATAAACGGCAGGTGAGAGGGATTGAAAAGCAACGCGGCTAAAGTAATCGACGGAAGCTTAAATTGCACACAGGTCATGGAACGCGTTTGACTTTCTCCGCGCGATCATTCTGATCGAGTAATTCGACGTTGCTCTCAGTGGCGTATACTTTTCGTCTCCCCATTTGTTGCTAAAGCTAATTGTACCGCAGATCGATAGTGGGAATGATCGTTTGACGGTTTCTATTCATCGAGGCTGAACGCTGCTTGATGGAATTACTCTGCTGTGCGTTGCGCACAACCGTTTCATAGGTGTTTGTCACAAGGAACCTGGGATATTTAATACTTCATTCCGTGATTGACTTGATGCATCGTTTCGGTCGATGAGTAAATTGATTGTAACGCGCGAGCGGTCTCGCATGCATTCAGGCTGTTGCAGCGGCGACAATTATCAGGAACATACAGCGCTCTGTCCCCTCGTATATTCGTTCCGGAAATGACACTGACCCTACCTCGCTTCCTTCCTTCCTTCCTTCCTTCCTTCCTGCGCGTATCCTCGCATATCGCGGCTGCAAATACGATTGCCTATTACGGTGGAAGCCGATGAAAGTTGCGGAGGATGTAATTCCGCGAGTATAACTTTATCAGCCGGATATGAATTTCGCTGGATATTCTGCAGCGATCTTTGCTGATCTTTCCGGATTCGTTTCCCTTAAGTAGTTTGTTGGTTCTTCTACAGCGAATCCTGCAGGTTGCGAGGAAATCTAATTGGACGACAGGTAATTTTATGTTCAGCGAGTACTCTGACAAGCAAGATTCTCGTGCCGCTAGTATTTCAGCTTTTGCAGGGTTTTCTAGCTGACATTTAAGCTTCCACTCGAGTTTCCCTGTTTCCTAGCTGGCACCCCTTGATCTAAAACCGAACTTTTCCGGAGTTCTTGCTAACGTCCAAATGTTCGCTACAATTTTAACACCTCGTCTCTGTGATGGCTCCTCCTCTGCAACGTCGCGCGATATTCTGTGATAACGAACCCCGTCGAGGTCCAATTATTCATTTCTTATCGATAACAAGGTATAATTATTTAGAGCACCACCTGTCAAAGTGATTATTCCGCGAGCTAACGACCATTTTGCGAGGCAACGGCTGGCGATCGTTTCTTCCCGTCGAACTTTCATTCTAATTAATCTCGCTCGTTAAGTTCCCCTTGGAATCTCGTCTCGCGTGTCGCTTTATCGCTGGTTCGAGGGGGCGATTCACTCGCGAGATCCAACGTCGATCCGGATCGAGACACTGCGCGAGAACTGGGAAGAAATGTGAAGCACCCGACGGTGTTTACCAATTACCGGGACCAAAGTGGACTCAAGTAAAATTAACGACTCGGTAAGTTCTCGAGCACCGGAGTGATATAATTTCTTCTCGTTAACATCGAGCTACGAACACTCTGTGAAGAATTTTTGAATGTTCGCGAATGGAGGGCACTTCTAATCATTAGTGGGATCCAAGCTGTCGCTAATGATCATCGAAAGGTGCTTCTTACGATGACTTCGCCTTGCAAATTACGCTAGAGTGCGTTCAATTCTACGTGGAATATGTTACATCGCGCGGAGTGTTACAAATTGGTTTGCCGTTGCTGATAAGAGAAAAGGTAGACACTGTTGAAGCTCGTCCGTGTGGAACAACGGACCTCTAATTATTTTTACAAATATTTGGCACGCTCCTGTTAGGTTTGACATCAATTAGAAACACATTTACCTGGTTTGCATAATTAACGAGGCACGGAGACAAGGTCAATGTCTCCAGTGCAAAGAAGAGCGGAGAGGAGTACTGGGGAATAATGAACAGATAGGGAAGAGCGACGAGGATAGAGGGGCCTTGTTAATCAAACATAATTAAAATAATTATACTGTCGGCCATGCGAGAGTCATCGCGAATCGAGATTGATTGAGTGAGGTGTCCTTGTTCCATGGTTTTTCACGTGCTTGGTTGTTGGTTTTAGGAATTGGGCTGACTAGGAACACTATTCGGTTGATGATGGAATCGCGCAGATTTTTTTATATAGATCGAAAGTATATGTCACCACGGTCACAAAAATGTAAATTAAAGATGCTCCCAAAAACTGGACTGACCTTGAAAAATCAACAAAGGTGGAACAGGGGAAAGAAGAAAAATGTGGGAAACAGAATGATAATACCGTCTGTTGAAATTTAATTATCTCTATTATATGAGAAGACTATTAAATGATTATATTAAATGAATGATAATAGATTAATGATAGATAACAATTAGAACAAAATTAAAGCTAATAAATAAAATTAATGATAATACTATTGAAATTATAAGAAGGGTTAAAAAAACTGATTGAAGCAATAATAGATTCAAGATAAAGATTCTAGATAGCAAGAAGAAGCTGACGTATTGTTTCAAATTTAAGAATCAGTAAACAAGTGACTATTCAAAGCGTCAAACTTTCTCGTAAAAAAAATGTGTCGCAATAAATTAGCCTGTTCATCATCATTAATTTTAATCATCATCATCATCATTATCATTAATTTTATTTATTATCATTAATTTCTTTCTAATTGTTATATATCATTAATCTATTATCATTCATTTAATATAATCATTTAGTATTCTCATATAATAGAGATAATTAAATTTCAACCGACGGTGTTGTCATTCTCTTTCTCACATTTTTCTTCTTCCCCCTGTTCCACCTTTGTTGATTTTTCCAAGCTCAGACCAGCTCTTGGGAGCATCTTTAATTTACATTTTCGTGACTGTGGTGACATATACTTTCGATCTATATAAAAAAATCTGCGCGATTCCATCATCAACCGAATAGTGTTCCTAGTGAGGGTAACGTAAGCAATATCCTTTGGCATTGAAAACCATTGTTGAATAGTCAAAATTCTGTCCGAATATTTTTTTCAGCATCACTAAATTTGCAGTAGGGATTATTCTAGTGAAAAGATGCATAAGTTTTGAACTCACGAATACGTGAATGGAACTCACTCAAAAGTTCCCATCGCTATTGAAGGGTGCAGCGTCTACTGTGGTTAATGTCCAGGTCGCGTGGAAAGATTATCGGAGCACGTGTCGAATGCAAGACCGCTTGTTCGACAATGTCGTCCAATCTCAGCTGCATACGTGATCGACCTGGAAGGCTCGAATCGCTTGATAAGTAGCGTTCATTGAACGCAACCGACCTTTATTCTCGTCAGTGCTAAGGGACGTTATCGTTTTGCACGATTATCGCGTAGGACCTCCGCCGATCACTGGAGAGTCCGGGATAAAATTTATAATAGAAAATGTAGATGAATTGAATATCAATCGTTCTCGTTAAGAAAACACCAGAGTCGCCGTTGCCTGACAGGCGATTAATTATATTGTCGATAAAGACGGTTTAAGATTAATTTCAAATTTCGCGTCCCACGCACGAAAAACGACGCGAATAAATTGTACCGTTAACAGGCGATTAGTTCCGCGAACACGATGGAAAATACCATCGACAGGTTAAAGAAGAAAAAGAGTCGATTTTTGGACGATATATCTCGCCGAGGTCGACGCAATGATTTATGCATTAAAAAGAATTGGAAAATCGGTCGACCATTAGCGCATGCGGCCTGGAAATATTATCGCGACACGTGTTGCCTCGAAAGGATGCGAAAATGAAAATGTTCCCCGTGCTAAATAATCACGATCGTCCTCCATTATACAGAGTGTTTCTAAAAGGACATACAAAATGAAGACCAGAGCTTGCAACGACTTCCTGGCGTCGCTGGTCAATTTAAAACATTCCCGGAGTGCTCCGCGTTATTTATCAGCCACCCTTAATTTGATCGCATGAAATTCTATTCGTCGCCAATTAATCTGCGTTTAATCAATGATGATAGACAGTGAAAATCCTACATAATACAAGTATTATAGAGTAATGCTGATTTTAATTACAAGAAGACATGTATTTACCGTTATCAACAGAATAGAATTGCACATTTTCGTGTTCCATTTCACGAGCACCCTGTACCAGTTCATTCGCTGGGAGACGAATGAATGTTTAAGCGGAGATGCACCGTTAATGATTTCGGATCAATGTAGTCGCGTTTGCGGGATTATTAAGCCGCTGATTAATCGCGTCAGCGGCGTAAATGATTGTTATTAGACAATGAGATGAGCCGTCTGACAAGATTGATTGTTGCCGCGAACGGTATACTGAACCCGTGAACGATCGACCATTGTTATCGACGCAGGGAGCTGCATTGTTCCCTACAGTTTGGGGGAGGGTGACCGAAAAATCCTGTCGCCTAATGGGCGCGAGTGACATCATTGGGGTTAATTAATTTTAGTATCAGTATTGAATTAAATTCCATTTACTGTAACATTACACAAGACAAGTACTTAAAGTGTCGAATTATAAATCTGATACAGCTGCTATTTCTCAAATACTAAGTAATTACCAGTGTCTTACAATTTCTACCAGAAAATTGTTACAATAATTACAAACCCCCGGTGCGAAATAAATAACCACAAGAAACACCTACAAATCAGACACTCTTACCTAAAACGCCTTAAAATAAATCACGTGTACAGAAAGCGACGAAAACACAATAAATCATGGGTCAGCGTATATCAAGCTTTAACTATCTCTCTACAAAAACCTCTTGGTCGATCCGAGCAAGAGGCTTGTCGAATCTGCTTACAAGCCCCCGTCGCGATGCTCTATTCGCGCGACAGCCAGCAATTTCGGGGCATCCACCCCCTAGCCGTTCCTGTCGCCGAACGCTGCGAGGCGACCAGCGTGCAGGGGGTGCAAAATCGATGGGCGATTAACGGGTCGCCCTGCTAAAAAGATTATCGTATCGCGTGTTAGCTAAGAGACAGAGGCTGCTGGTATGGGTCGGCAGAGGGTGGCAGGGTTGAAGGGGGGTGGTATCGTCATCCCAACGTCCGTCGAGCCAGAAAATTGCCGCGACATCGTCGTCATCGCCGTTCCTTCCCCGGCTGGATTTATTCCACGCAATTACCGCGATAAGGGTCTGCTTTAATAATCGTTCGTTAATCGTCACCCGCCCGACCCGTCCCTCGTTCGTCATTCGAGCCGCTGCAACCCCCGTGGCCGCGATCTTATCCGTTTCGAAACGAAGCAGCGACGGTATTTAGACGTTTTCGAGTCTGCCCCTCGTTGATGGATGGTAATGGAGGCCCGTGTTCCGCTTTCCACAGATTGCGGATATTTTCGCGCTGGCCGACCGGCTGGCTGGCTTCCCGTCTGGCTGGATTGCGCTGGGTGTTTCATTTATTCGCGTGTTCGATGGGACCGTAGCTTACCATTCCTCTTGGACGAACGCGTGGTAGCAGCGTGTCGGGGATTAACGCGAGAGCTGATTAATGCGCACGTTTCTTAAGTGATTGCTGGCTGCAGCTTACTGGGGCGAATTATCCCCATTTTTGTTCGCGTAGTTGTGATTGTAATTACAGCTTTATTAATGGCTGGCTACTCGCTTTTAGGGAAGGGCGTTGTTACTTAGCTTGACACTTGCAGGTGCGAGCAGATCTTGTTGAAATTAGATAATTAAAACGAGTCCATTAACAAGACTCTGCGAGTCTGCTGTTTTAATATAGACGCTGGAATAGAATCGCTGTGCAAATGTTTGTCGAAGAGGCTCAGCCGACTCATCTTCTGCTTTCAAGGATCCGCGGTAGAGCTGTTTCGAGACTCGAAACAACCGAGCCGAGCCCGGCTCGGCCCGAATATCCGAGCCGAGCCGAGACTCGAATGGTTTCGGGTAACCCGAATGTTTCGAGTAGCTCGATTTCTTCGAGCCGCTCGAATATGTTCCGGGTAGCTCGATTTTTTCGAGCCGCTCGAATGTGTTTCGGGTAGCTCGATTATTTCGAGCCGCTTTAATCTGTTTCGTTTAGCACGATTTTTTCAAGCAGCTCGTATGTGTGCTAGCTTGGTATAGCGTTTTGTAGGCACCGAGTATAAATTAAGTTAGATGTATAATATGAGATGTCTAGATGTGAAAACCATATCAAGTTAACCCTAAGTTCTCGCAGGAAAGAAGTCGGCTCAACATCAGAGAGAATTTGAACTTAACCTTGAATAAGTTTGAAAATATCCTGAATGTGATTAAATTTTTCAAAGAGATAAATTCGCTTGATCTATTGTAATGGAGCACTAGGTAGCTCTATGTATGGTCGAATTATGTTATGATTTATATTTTACACCTTCTGGGAAACCAGATTCAATCCAATTACTGCTCTCGGGGATATAATAAAGTGAACACTTATATTATATATAGTAAACTTTACTAAAGTTTATTTCGTATGCAAGAACAAAAGTGACGAAAGTGAAAACATATATGAGAATATATTATTATTATTATTATTATTATTATTATTATTATTATTATTATAATAATATAAACGGGACAAAATTAAAAGATTCAATGTCATAGTATAATATATTGTATTATATACAGTAACATTCACGCAAACGCTAAACTATATACAATGTATATAAAACCGCTATACCAAGCTAGCACACATACGAGCTGCTTGAAAAAATCGTGCTAAACGAAACAGATTCAAGCGGCTCGAAATAATCGAGCTACCCGAAACACATTCGAGCGGCTCGAAAAAATCGAGCTACCCGGAACACATTCGAGCGGCTCGAAGAAATCGAGCTACTCGAAACATTCGGGTTACCCGAAACCGTTCGAGTCTCGGCTCGGCTCGAAAAACCGAGTCCCGCTCGGTTCGAACTTCAAGCTACTCGAATGTTTCGAGTCTCGAAACAGCTCTAATCCGCGGTTACCGGGTGCAGTCGCACATCCTGGAGATTCTAATTAGTTTTACAACAACAAAGATTAATTAAGTTCGTACCGCGACACCACTATACGGAATTAAAAACCCTGCGATGTGATTCTACGCGACATTCACTTACATGTTAATATCACCCTTTTCCAACGTTCGTTGTGCCTTATTCCATCCAGTTTTCACACAGAACCCTACGTTATTGTAATTTTAATTAACGAGTCGTTCGATGGAAGCTTCCAACGAGTTCCCTTGCGCCAATCAGTCGCCGGTACACGAAATATTCAGCATTTATTTCCGGCGGCACACGAGCAGGCGTATGAATGAAATCAGTGGGGCACGGCACAGCAGCTTCCAATTACCAATTACTGGAAAAAACGCGGCTACGGGGACCATGCTCGATCAATGGGAACGAGAAATTGACGTCGATTTCGATCTTTCCTGCAACGGTTCGCCGCGAGAAATCCGATATCCGTTTAAGCGGGAAAATGTACGAAGAACCAACGAACGTGGAAACCTTCCTATTTCGCCGATGGTTAAATCAGTCTGGAGTCGAGAGAAAAGTGATTAATAGAGTGGCGGGCGTTTCAACTTCAATTTAAAACGGTTCAGAATTCCCCGTTACAGGCACAGAAAATACGAAGTCGAGAAGAGAGTTGATTCGCTTTTTTGTTACATTTTCACCACGTGTACGTGCGAATCTCGAGCTTGTAATGATGAACGACTATGTTTGTCCAGCTGATGGAAATAATTTAGAATTAAGCTTTATTTAAACCCTATTTTTAATCCCATTCGCTATTGTGTTTGAATTTCCTCCAATACCTAGGTACTTAGAATAGCGAAACATTCAGATTGCAGGGCGATCGGGTAACGGGTGTTCATATAACAAAGGCTATTGCCTGTGCCGTATTAGGATTGTTACTTATCCACACGTACGTCGAAAGCAGGAGCCGTGCAACGGGGTTCCATCAATGCACCCATTACCCCGCGACATTACGCGTTTCCTTCCGTCACGAAGCTCTGAACCCCTAAGGAGGGTTACGTCAGCGAGATATTTACCCAGGGAGTGGTGGTCCTCGAGCTACGGGAGCCAGCGAAGCTGCGTACGTGACGAGCGATACAACGTCTCGTGTACCGACGGTAAATTATAAGCGGCTCTAGATTTCGGCCCTTTGCGCGATGACGATTGCGCAACGCGCTGTGATTGTTTCGAAATTCCCCGTTACTGTTGCGGCCAATAAGAATATTTTCTACATACAACACGTTGTTCTTCGAACGATCTGACATAAAAAAATGCTCCACGTTGAATTCTTCTTTCGATAAAATTCAAATTTCGAGGCAGAATAGCTGAATCGCCATGGATGATCGTGTAAACAGCTTCATTCGACCGCTATAAGGGATGGAAATGATGAAGACATAGTAATTGAACGCGGCGTCGTTGGGTTCTTGCTCCTCGTTGGAATTTCGGTGGTGTCTGAGGTAGCGCGCTCCGAATAAAGCGTTCGCGTGGCCAAACCCTGGATGTGAAGCTCCTAGCTTAATACTCCATGATATATGTATATACACGTTCACGGGGGTAGTATAATACCGCGCAGCAGAGGTAATAATAATAACATCAGGGGGCAAAGATGAACGAAGAGAACGGGGGTGTAAAGACCTCGGTCGCGACGCTGACAATTATTAGCCTATGTTAACGACAAAATTTTAACGATAGGGTTTTAACGATGAAACTTTTCAAAGTCCTTTCGACTGTGTCATTAATAGAGTCTTTCCTACCCTTATCCCCTCTAATTCCACTTGTCATTTCATCCCAAGCTCGTGATCTCTCTTTCGAATTCGCTCATTGATACATCCTCGTGATCGTTAACGCCGCAGCAGTATCGTCGTTCAAGTTAAACAATTAACCCCGCGGACAATCGAGAAACTTCATCCACCTTTTTCATCCCCCTTCCGTCTCCACTCGGCGGCACGCTGGCTCGCATTATCCCGACATTAGAATCCCCGACAGGTGCAAAAAGCTCCAGCCAGCCAGCACTCCAAGTTCAACAGTTTTTTCGTCGCGATAATAAGTCACGAAGTCCGCCCAACCGACGGCTCCACGTCTCGTCCCGTTTTTCTTCCGCGTGCCGGTCCCGTCTAGTCATTAGCGTTCGATAACTTCTCGGTAATTAATAATTAACGACGTGGCCCGCTCCTCGGTGGAATCAGCGCGACGCGACAAAGCCTGTCCATCGAGCAGCAGATACGCCGCGCGCGCACCATAATTGGATACTGCGTGCAGTCGGCTCTCCCGCCTCGCAAAAGGGGTTTCCACGCTTGATCGTTCGCCTGTGAAACGGTCTTAACAGTTTGCCTCGTTAGCCGGTGGTTTCGGGAAAAATCGCTTCTGCCTCGGTCGTCTTTGGTATTCGGAACTGGGGAAGTCAGGTGTAGGCGCCTCCAAATTTGGGAAAAAGGAAAAATTCTTTAACCCTAGTTCGGCTGACGAATTTTAGAACTCATTTAGACTGATGCAGTCACCTCGGTGACTAATTTTATATATACATCTGCACGAATAACGTATGTAAGCAATGTTAATAATTACAAGTGGCATTGCTTAGAACAGCGCTGCACAAGGAGCTGTTTTCGGCGCCTAGCGGCGAGCAACCCGCCTTTCCTATTGCTAAGGTTAGAATCGGTGAGGAGAAATGCAGTAGTGTATGTGCGTGTTCGTAGGCTCGTAGCATAGGGATATATGACTGGGTTCCTTGTGGGGCCTGCATGAAAATGTGTGTTTTTTACGCCTGCTGAGCGGGAGCAAAATGACTAATTTCAGACGTATTCGCGTAAAGTCTATCTCCCAAGGGAAAAAGACTTTACGCGCATGCGTATTCGCAATTTCTTACTTTCCTCCCAAAGAAACTGGAATTTGACGTTACCCTATGGTATGAAGATGCAGTTGTTCGACTAATCGTTATCGATTTGTTGGAAAATAAATACACGTATTTATTAATTTTGACAGAATAAAAAATGCAATCGAACATGCATATTTTTTGCGAATCGCTGAGCAGGCTTTCAAAAACACATCTTTCATGTAGGTGTTGAAAAAAATATAATGCGTGACACGGGAGAGAAGCGATTCCGCCTCGCGTGAAATGCTGCCCGAGCGTAGCGAGGGCAGCAAACTTCACGTTCGTCGGAATCGTTTACTTCTCTCCCTTGTCACGCAATATACTATAGAAAGTTAATACTATACAAATAAATAACTCTGACTCAAAGAAAACCAAATTTTAATTAAGGATATATATCATTTATAAGTCGGAAAGTTATATATAAATAAATATATACATATGTACACACATTTGGTGCTCGTCATTACATTTAACGATATTTACAAGAAGAAAATTACATAACTAATAAATTTGTACACGTAACAATATACAAATAAATAACCCGAATTTTATTATGGGACCTGTTCTGCACTGGGGCCCCACAAGGAACCCAGTCATATATACCTATGCTACGAGCCTACGAACACGCACATACACTACTGCAGATCTCCTCACCGATTCTAACCTTAGCAACAGGAAAGGTGGGTTGCTCGCCGCTAGGCGCCGAAAACAGCTCCTTGTGCAGCGCTGGCTTAGAACATGTGTAGGAGGAAGGAGAATCACATTGCTAGGAGTAATGGATAGGTTTATTAAATAACAGTAAGTCCAAATAGTCACCCGAGTACCTCGTCAGCCGAACTAGGGTTAAATGGAGAGTTCCCGAAGGTGTTGAACTCTCCTGAGCCAAAGGTTGTCGATACCAAATCTAAGGCACTGGTATCGAATCCTAGACATTTGGTACAATTAAATTCCCAATTCATAGCTATTAATTCTCCAAGCTTCAAGTCGTATCATTGATATCAACTCTCAAGCTTCTCCTCCAATTGTCTCTCCACCTGTCTCAACTCATTCTTCCTCACCTTTCTCATTGCATTACTTTCTACACCCTTCCTCACTTTAAAAATCACGGTCATCGCGATTCAAATCGGCCCGCGCCATTACATAGCGCGCGGCGGCAAAGCACAACCGTAACAGGTGGAACGTAAACCTTGTGCTTAGCCTCTTGTAAATATTTGACGAGGATAGAGCCAAGCTACCGCATACGTGGACGTTCCTACCGACTTAAGGCGGGTCCACACATATCATATTCCGTGGCGGTTCACTGCCGTCGGTGTCAATGGACTCTTTGTGTCAGTATCAGTGGCTGCCGCGAGCAAGGGTGAACTGCTTCATTGAAAACTAGGGAAACGATATTTCTCACCACTGACACTGACACCACTGACGCCTTCGTGAAACTGATACGTGTGAATCCGTCTTTAAAGACCCCTGCGGGTGTCGAGGGGACGCACTGGAACGTCGATTCTCACGCGTCTCCCTGCTAATCTAATTCGACCCAACCGAAATCATTGTCAAACATCCATAAGCGCGACATAACGGCTTAACGCACACACACGGGTATTCTCGTTCGATTGACGATCGATGGCATGGAACCTGCAGCGCTTGGACCTGCCGCTGATCGATCGAAATCGATCGACCTGGGACGACGTTCGCTAGACAGCTCCCAAGGAACTGTATACACACGCTCGAACCGTGATCCTGCTCCTGAAGCTTCCTCCAGACGCGTTGTTTTTACAAATCCTGCTATTGTCACTGAGCGCTGGGATTCCTCTGGAATAGTTTAATGTCGAAACGCTGCCAGAGCTGCGGACTGGGTGTTTATATTCCTGTTTAAATTTCGCCGCCTCGGTGACTCGAGCGTGGAAATTTAAATCGCCGGCACTTCTTCGTGGCTGGGTATAATACAGCCAGAATTCAGGCGGGGGTTGGCTGCAGGGGTGAGGATCGTAGATTCGGAGATAGATAGACCGAAATCCGGCGCTCTCCGCCAGGTGAATACTGAATACATTACCGGAGTAATGCAGTTCGCACATAAATTAACATACGCCAGCCGCGGAGTCGGCGCTCCGCGAAAGCTCCTTAAACTTTCAATGGGCCGCGAAAACTTTCCGGCGAAATGAAAATTTCCCCGCGAGCCACCCCTGCCATGGCCCGTCTCTCTTTATTCTCACGCAAGTCTCCGGGGTTATTATGAGTTCGTTAAAGTGCCCGCTGGAAAGATCGGACTTATCTGCGTCCGTTCGATCGACCCAACTCTGGGGCTGCGGCAGAATCCTCCCCGAATAGAAGCGGTTCAAGCGTTACAAATAACAGGAGAACAAGCGACAAAGGTAAGCGTGTCCACCTGCAAAGAGGGAAACACGCGGATAAAAGGAGCAGGAAGCCTTCTGGCAACAGTAGATCTTAAGGAACGTTTGCTCGGAAATGTTACACCCGCTTCGATGCCATCAAACAACGACCCCGCCCCGTTCTACGAGCCAAAGGTCGCAGTGTTTCTACCGAAAGGCGTGCAACAGGCACTAGCCTACCATTTCCTCCACTTTCACCCCCTTCACCCGTACCGTCGGAGGACTTAAAAAAGCTTTCACGGTCCGCAGGATCATCAAGAGAGCGGCTCGTACACCAGCTTCTACCTCTTCTTCTGCGGCACGTTCCTCTTTACGATGGCGTGCACGTTGCTGTCCACCGGCGTCTGGTGCTTCCTGGTTCGGTTACCCATGATCCATCTGGTGCGCGAGCCCACGAGGATCATCGTGGCCCTTAGCGGTTACATCGCCGCCGCTGGAACGCTCACGTTTCCCGCCTCATGCATCCTGTACCGCGAGCACAACGTGACTCGTCGCTCTTTGCTTCCGGTAAGGTGCTTCTCACCCTCTCTCTCTTTCTCTCTCTCTCTCGCTTTCTCTCTCTCTCTCTTTCTCTGTCTCTTGGTTGGGTAATTAAGGAAATACCGCGATTACGTAAGAGTGCGAGATAATTGAAGGGCTTCTAGCCGGTTTGCGGTCCCGAGGGACGCCTCGCTGGAGATTGGACGACGTTACGAAACGGCGACGGAAGCGGCGACGAGTAAATTCGCGACGATGTTTTTCGCGACAGGGGCGGGCATTGTTTGTGACGTGGCACGGCTGAGAAACTGGGCGCAGGTCTGGGTAAAGTTTCTTGGATCTTTGTTGATTGGTCGGGAGGAAGATGGAAAAATATGATCGATGTTGAGTTAAGAGTCTCGAAGATGTGGGGGATGATAAATGGAGACGGATGTAGCGAGATGGAAACATTAATTGTGTATTCCACATCAAGTTAATTGATATTTATTAGCTCTTCGTGGAACGGATTGGAGAATATGACTAAGATTGAGGGGAGGTGTTTGGTTTATCGTCTGTCGATGTTTCTAATCTTAACCTTCCGGTACTCGCGCCTATTTGGATCCCGCGAGCACTCGCGTCGTGCACTGAGTGCATGGTGACGTATTATTAAGAAAAATGATTAGGCTGGGGCAATAATGGTAAAATTGGGTTCCTATATACATTTATCTGTATTTAAATAACACGTATATCTTATTTTTCGGTCCTCTAAAGCATATACAAAAACCAGAACAATCGGAGGCGAACACCTGAAAACCTTTGAGGGGTGGTTTCACCCCCTAAACATGCAAACAGGGTAAAATAAAAAAACACGTATATCTTATTTTTTGGTCCTCTAAAGCATATCCAAAAACCAGAACAATCGGAGACGAACACCTGAAAACCTTTGGAGGGTGGTTTCACCCCCTAAACATACAAACAGGGCAAAATAAAAAAACACGTATATCGTATTTTGCGGTCCTCTAAAACATATCCAAAAACCAAAGCAATTGGAGGCGTACTTGTGAGTACACGGGCCCGGTCGCCGGCAAGATACGCGGCATATTTTCGTTTTCATTCAATCAGAAACACTTCCAAATTAAATTTTAACCTGACAAGTACATAGTATTATGCAAAAATGTCCGCTGGAAGAATACATAGGTGTGCTGGGTACAATATATCACGATATAACGTTTTTTTCAGCCAAAAACTGACATCCGTGCACTCCGTGCACACGCGCGAGTACCGGAGGGTTAATTAGAAATCTTCTAGGAGAAGATTGAAATATCTGATCGACGTCAATATGGTATTTAATAATCCTGTGAATTGAGGAAGAAGGAAACGGAGAAATGTTCCATTCTTCTTTGTTGAAATTTTATAGAATCTCGGTATATTTGGGCCATGAATCGATACCCTTTCAGATCGTATCAATCTCTCGTGGAGCATGTACCAATACGTGGGTGTGATATCACCGTGTCGAAGCCTGCGGAAAATAAAATTCCACGCAAACACTGGGATAAGCGAGCTGAGAATTCCAGTCTACGAGCAAAGCACCTGTTATCTCCCTCTCTCTTCTCCGGCACTTGTGTCAATTTTGTGGATATAACCGCAACTGGAGCATTGTAAACAGATGTATAATACAGATCAAGGGATTCCTAATTAATTACTTCAGCATCGCGATGAAGCAGTTGTAGGGTAAATCCGGGAGACGCGGTCGACCTAATATAAAATGACTGTTGAAACTAATACAGAAATGACTTATTTTATCAGAATAAACCTGTATGTTCAGAATTTTATGCTGACTCAGAAAAACTGGTCGATATTTGCTTTAAGACCATATTTACTGTAAATCGGGTTGAAAACTAAAGTCATGACATCTCACCACCTCCCCGAGGTGCCGGGAGAAATGATTTTCGCCGTTGGCAGAGACCACTCTCATAATTATTCATGGAAAATTAACAAAATATAAAGCAAAATTATTTATGAGTGAATACAACTAGAGATACATTGATATTTAATTTGTTTACGCTAAACAAGTAAAAAACACACCAAAGAAAAAGTGAACTTCCTACTGGCGATTAATATTGCCAAATACTTTGGCTGCATTGTCCCTCAATATCTCTACTATCTTATTATCCCAAACATTAAACGAAAATAAACTTAGAAGTATATTTTATATACAATTCTGTACACCGCTGTTTGATAAAAGATTTGAAATGTTACCTCAATTTACCTTTTAAAGCCTATAAATCCAGAAAAACACAGAAGGAAGCGAAATGACGCTATTCATTCAATTGTTTGGCTTCTAGAGAAGGAATTAGTCTGCACTTTAACGCGTTGTTACGTATAGAGTTTGAAATATAGCGACTTGACCAACTCTCCGGCCCAACCGCGTCTCCCGGATTTACCCTACGTCATTTTAGAGTCGTAACTTACATCTAAAGTTCCTTCAACGCTTCCATAAGAAATGGTGACGTTTCAGGAGTTCTTGAAGTAAACGCAGCAGCGAGTTACCTACTGTGATCGTAGAATCTGAAATCTTCAACGCCATCGCTCAAAACGACCCTTTTGATATTCTCCATAGGGCGAGTAAAATACGTTCCTCTTATCTCTCGCTTTTATCACGCGACAAGCCTGCGCCCTTTTTTTTTAACTGGGATTCCAACTTTTTCATTGATGCGAGGCTGCGCCAGATTGCGCCGCGTCCAACCATCTAAATTAAAGTGTTATCTGGATGGGATATTTGCGATATTCTAGCTGGACGTGGCGCGCCGAAACGAATCCAATGGCGAGGCTTTCTATGCCAGGATGAAACGAATTTGTAATCGTTTCCTCGAAACGAGTGATGTTGTAATAAGTGACCTCTGATTTCTCTACATTCGTATGCTTTACAATAGGGCTGGGACTATTTGAATAATTTAACATTCGAATATGTTACAAGTATTCGAATGCTACGAATACAATTCGAATATATGAGTATTCGAATGCTACGAATAAATTTCGAATATATGAGTATTCGAATGCTACGAATAAATTTCGAATATATGAGTATTCGAATGCTACGAATAAATTTCGAATATTCGAATGCTACGAATAAATTTCGAATATTTGAGTATTCGAATGCTACGAATAAATGTCGAATATTTGAGTATTCGAATGTTATTATTCGAATACTATTCGAATACGTTAGTATGGTGTGAAGTGGGTCAAAATTAGCTTACAAGATTTCACCCTGACAAATGAACCTAAAGAACTTGATTTATAATACATCAGTATTCGAATACTTGCATATTCGAATTATATTCGCCAAATAATTGAGCAACTGAAGTATTCGAATATTCGAATACCGATAAATTCGACAAATAGTCCCAGCCCTACTTTACAAATGATCTACGAAAATGAGATAAAAGAATAGACACCTAATATTTCTAAATTTGAAGCTTGAAACTAGTCATTTTGACATTTAATCTCCCCACACACTTGCACATATCAAAAACACAGCCTCTGCATCCACAAATGCTACATGAAGCACTAAAAGCTTTTCATCCGGAGCACATCCTCGTGGAGTGCACGACTCTATAACGCCACTGTCAATTGGACGAGTCCCCAAGCCAGTGCATGATCGATACCATAAACGGCAAGCCCACCAGGGAGGCAGCAGCGTCTCTGGTGGACGTGGACGTCGTAAAAGACGCGGGTACAGGGTCATCGGATCGCCTCACGTCTGAAACTCTGCAGGAAACATAGCCTTTCGGGGCCGTTTGCCACGGTGCCCCTGGACATCGTTCGAAACATCTGTCCTAAATGGGTTAAGGACTGACGGGACAGTCCACCGTCGCGTTTCCACCCTCGTTACCCCGAGCAAGCACTCGTCGATGATTTCGTTCGATGGCCACGACGAGCAGCGCAGATACGAGACTCGTTTAAGCGTTTTAATGACGTTTCTGAACGCATATGACATTTCGATAGCGCCGAGTGTTTTTCGAGCGCTGCCTCGATAAACTCTTCCATTATCGATATTGGCGATCGTGAACGAGTGACCGGTAGCCTGAAACATTTTCGAAAACAACACAAACTCACCGATAGCACCGAGTGATCGATCCAAGTTTATCTCCAACGACGATCGAAGAATGAGAAAAGAAAGACAGTATCGAAATCAGAGGCAGCGACGTTAGTAGCAAAGCTAGAGTCCTCCATAATTCAAGCCCCCTTGATTTAGCCTCTGGAAACCACCGAAAGTTCCCTCGACCTCGGAAAATCCCCAAATTTCCGTCTTCCTTGGTCCACGAATTTTCCGCGAGGAAAATAGTTAGCCGTTCGCCTGCTGCGGGAAAGGCCCCTGGATCCTATCATTACCGAAATCACCGATCCCAGCGAACGATTCCTCCCGTGGAATCGATATCGCCGGAAGCAGAACGCGCGTCTCCATCCGGTCGTGCGCGCGGCTAAGAAAAACCCTGGTAAGAGAAACGGGGGGTGGGATATATATTGCCCCGTCGAAGGGATCGCGTCGAAAGATCTTATTCCGGGTAGCATTCCCTGGCCGTGAAGATAAATTCGAACGGTTACGAGGAAAATCCAGTTTGTAGCCATCGAGCTCTTTCACGGACTTCCTGTCGTGATAAAATCAATGATGGCCCGTCCTGCTTCCCTCATCTCTTCCCGGCGGACGAGAGGTTGGACCTGTGGCCGTTTAGGCCTGGTCCTCGTCATCGTCCCCAACATTGGGACCTTCGGCAGCAAGTCACCCTCGCCTGATCGGGCTGACCGTTCGCGTGAAATTTAAGGGAAAATTCTGGTGGACTTGGGGCACTGGGCCGACTCGAACCACTCGAATCGACCACTTAAATCTTCGCGGGCGATTTCACCGTGATCTATGACGGACAGGGCGCAGCGGAAATAAATTTCCCTGGGGCCATTGGTGGCTCCCACGGGAGCTTGCTCCGCCTATTAACCCCTCGCGCTTTATGGTGTTTCCTTTTGGGGTCATCTGACAGTCTCCCTACCTCTTCCTGTCGTTTCTTACTTCTAGGAGCTAGCTCGTGAAGATACTCGGGGGCAAACTATGATTGTGTTGTATAGAACAGTATCTGTAAGTAGGTATGCAAAGAAAAGTGAAGTGGTCGACGTTGAAAATTCTTCAAATTCGTCGTTTCGAAGCTGACCTCATCGGAAACGACTTCTGTAGTTTAAACACGGATGAATTTGGGACGAGGGAAGAGAAAGGGAACGTATCTCCTTGAAAACGGGTTATTAATGCATTCCGAGCGGCTCCTGTTTGTTAATACATCACACTTGAGACGACGGCGTTGTTGTTTTACTGCAGTTGTTTCCCTCGGTCAATTACAGAGTCGAACGAAGATTAATCGCGCCCCGTGGGTCGGCCATTTTTCATCGTGCGTGCGCGTACCATCTTTTATAATTATCGTTGCGCGGAAAGAGCTGTGCAGTCCGTCCCGGAAGAAAACGGAGCGAGAGGCAAGGGAGCTCTCGCCGAACGTATCGAGGAGTGGTTTCCATGTTTAGTTACCAAATATTTCTTCGCTTGAAATCCCTCGGCTGGGGCGGGGCTCTTTGGTTAACGTTCTATCAGCTATACCTACCGCTGGCCGCGTAATTTCGTTGCCGAAAGGGGATGCAGTGTACATAAAAGTCGGTGAATGATGGAAAATTAATTACTCCCTGGTATTTGGTTCTGTGTAGTACGATAATTGCGCTGAATTATATCGCCACTGTACCAGCAATTGAAGCTGGTTGACTGTTAATGATTGATGTGAATTCAACTTTTATTGTGCTCGCCTTTCTTTGTGCCTCGCGAACAATAATCGCGATATTTAACGTGCATGGCACACAGTGGAGAGATATTATCGCTGAAAGGGTCCTTCAATCACTTCAGCATCAATGCCACGTTTAATTTTGCTGAAAAATTTGCGCATTTCTCATCCCTTCCTGTTCTTCAAAATCTTCTTGAGAATACCCAACCATTGAACACGTATAATCAGTAATCCACTCCTCGTTGCTAAATAACAGCCCCCACCTTTAATTATAAAACAACATGGATTCTCATTATCGAATTTCAAGTCCGCTATGTCAACTGCTCATAGTAATCATATACAGTTGCTCGTAGTAATCAACTGATAATTTCCGGTTACGTAACGACGATCCCTACGCCTCGATAATATCCAAATTCGATGCTAATGTAATTGGCTACAAAGAATATATCCGATCATAATTATCACCGCCTGCGGGCCGTTCTCTATTAACGAATTCCACAGAATCTTCACCTCTCGATGTTTCCATTTCGTCAATGCTAAACCCTAGTGATAGAGTTGTTTCAGCGAAGGGGAAACGATTTAACCCTCATCCGTGCCTCGTGTCAATTTGACACAGTTTTCCCGTAATAAATTATTTTATTCTATTATTTGTGATTCTTGTAAATAAGCAGTATGTCCTGCACATCGTTTTATTTTATGCGAAAGGTCTGAAAAATCTAAGATTTAAATGTTGACTCGTTAATTTGCATAAAAAAATATCGAAAAATAAATATCTACCTTGTCATTTCGTCGATTTTATATCACTGTGTCGATTTGACACCGAGGGACTGATTCAGTTCGTGAAATGAGGAACGAATGAGGATTAATAACGTCGTGGCGAGCTTCAAACAATTTTTCACTGAGGGCGTTTCGTTTTAGAGGCACCGGGGTAAGAAACAGGATCAACTAGCCATGTTTTTCGCTATTTTTCAATATTTGATACTTCTGTGGCCACGTGATCGTGCACCGTACTGTCATCGAGCGCGCCCGAGCCAGGTAAAGTGATAAGCGTGAACCTCTCCGCCCTGAAAAAGCCTGTTTCCCAGTAATATTCCACTGGCATACGCGAGACCGATGTTTACAGGACTCGCGCGAACTCTACACGCGCGCCCGTGACGCGCGTACCGGTCGCAACGGGGCGGTGGATTTAATCTGTTCGCAAATCGGCGCTGGCGCGATGTAAAACTGGCCGTCGCGCTTTTCCTCGTTTATTAAAACGTCCGTCCCGACAGAGCTGCGCGAAATTGCAAACACCGCGTTGTTGACGGGGATCTGGAATTTGGTTTTTCGCGGCAAATCATTGGCGAACTTTCGGCCGTGAAACGTGCGCAAAATTGTTTCCTCTGGCGGTGCGCGATTAAGAGACTTTCAAGTGGAAATGGGTCTGTATGGTCAGGCATGTGGTAGAGTGTAAGTGGATTGTGTTTCACCTTTCAGTGTACAGTTTGCAAGGGCATTAGTGCTAGAATTTTGCACGTGGATTAGAGTTGTATGGGAAATCAGGTGGAGCAGAGTAAATGTGATGTATAGTATATGAACAATATTAGCGAAACGTAGTTTCTGCACCGCGTTGAAATTCAGTTGCACAGAAAATGGGTTCAAGCATGAATTTGCAATTATGCAATCAGACAACGGAATAACTGAAGCTTGAAAAAGGCTAAGCAGTGGATAAGTGAAACATGTCAATACTCTATCAGCCGCCGGGCCACTAGTACGTAGGCAGGCACTGTGCAAGTAGAATAACCCAATATTTGATCAGTCCTCCAGGGTAATATTGAGTCTTGACATACATAATAGAACTACCACATTCTTTCAACATTCAGTGGACAATAATTAACACTATTCCTACCGACACTTCACGTCATTTCATCGGTCACGGTAGGTAAGACAGACTACAAATTTTTCTCAGAAAATGAACAATAAAACAAGAAGTGAATATTCAAAAATGTATTATACGTATATTTGAGGAAAAGGCGTGAAGTTTAAAGGCGATTCAATTACGGTGTATGTATATAGGAAATTGTAATCAAAATTTTAAAAACGGTCATTTAACCAGTCCTGGTAGGAATAATGTTAAAGATATGTATATTACTATCAACTGCTATAACTTCACCCTTGACTCAGTAATGGACAAGTAGCCTAGGTTAGGGCTCAGCCACATGCCGAAAGATGATATCTAGTGAGACAAATGGCGCTTCCAAGAATGCCGCCTGTCGTATCACCCGCAGAATATGATCAGATAATTAATCCTGCAGGCTATAATCAAGTCTACGAAGTTCACACAGTGTAATTCGAGCGAAGGCGTTGCAAATCGATTACGATCTATTTGTTCCCTAATCGAGCCCTTTTCTCTCGTGCAGAAATTCTAGCCGAGTTTGCCGAGGCGACTTTGTCTCGCGAGACGCGTCCCTCGATCCATATCCTTCGAGAGGTTCCACGTCGACCCCCTGTATCCGTGTACAGCCGAGTATATGTATTCATCAGTATGCAGGCATCGGCATTATAGATCACGTACTGGATTACCTGAACGCATCATGCAGGAGGAATCTAAGCATAGGTCGACCAAGGCGGCCATGTCAATATTACCCCTCGTTATAAATCAACCACACCCGCGAAGCAATCCGACCTAGACGATATCACTGGAGATTGTCGGAAGATGACACCTCTCGCCCGCTATAAACGTCCCTGACCTTTAAATAATCGCTCACCTCGCAGGATTAAACCAGCTTCAACATACGAATTCTTTCCCCCTTACTCCCTCGCCGTTTCATTAAGACACGCCTGATATCCATTAACGTTTATTCTCCCTTGGTTTTATGCACCTCTGAGCTTCGCCTGCAGCATGCATCGCGTAAACGCTGTCGGAGCTGCCATCTCTGTCCTAGTTACTAGCAGATTCAATCTAGACTCGCGATTACTTTACGAGCTCTGCGTTTTACGCGTTTCCTAAGAAAAATAATACACTGCACCGACGGTTTTACTGTCGTCAAAAGACCATCAACTTCATCGCGCACAGCTTATTACAAGTGCTTCCTGTTTAATCACGAGATCTCTGTGAGCAGTGTAAACGTGAAATCCGGGAAGAGAGAGGGTGAAGTCTGGAATTAAACGAGGAGGAGAGACAATCTTCTCGAACCGGAAGTATTAAAGCAGAAACGAAGAAGAATTGGGACCGAGTCTGAAGCTACGTAACGAGCACAAGGAAGGATGATAAGAACAGCAGAAAGAAATTGAAATGATGGTCGTGCGAGGTAAAAGAGAGACACAGAAGCAGCAGCTACGACGAGAAGAGAGGCGAGTGGTGAAAAAGTGAGAGAAGTGCAGGGCACCTTTGGGATTGTAGTCGTTCATACTCGAAGGCAATTTCGCCAGCATCTATGTGAAAAAAGGTGCAGCAGCCAGCGTGAAACGAGGCGACCGAGGATTCATTTTTTCTGTGCCATTGGTTGCGGGAAAATGTTCTGTGTCATCGTGCGCGCACAAACAGCGTGGGATCCGCGGCAAACTGTTCTTTCAAACGCGCGCCGTTCTCTCTTCCCTTTCGGCACCGCGAACACCAACGCGTCCCGATGAAACTTTGATTGGAATCGGACGGCGGAAAGCGGCGAAAGCTCGTGCCTCCGCGTGTTTTTGCATTCTTGATCAACAGTTGACGAAAAGAGGAGCAGCATTTATATTTTAAGCTCCCGCGCGCTCTGCACATTGAATTACAGCGCGGCCGCGCGTACATTGTCAGCGGCTATTGACGGGTTACGCGTCCTCGACACAATCAACGGACGTTCAGCGAAATTACATCACGGCCCGGCCAAAATCCGACCGAAACTTCGATTCCGTCCGACGGCGGATCGATAGTTTGGCGCGAAAACAAAGAGGCACGAGCTCGCCCGACGATCGAACCCGATGACGGGCACAAAAAGCAGGCATAAATTAAATCCTCGTTCCCTCGCGCTGATAACGGACGATGGAATTTGACGTCGTTTTCGACGATAAAGCTGCCGGATACAAATCATCGATATCATCTGATGAACGCGTGGAAAACGGAGCCAGGGGACTTTATCTCTCCGGGTGTCCTTGTTAGAACGAATTTTAACTGGAAATTGTTTTGACAGAGTGATTATTTCTTGTTTGTAGTTGAAGAATACTGTCCTCCTTAGTTAAACTGTCCTATCTAGCATTTTTTCATTTTTTGAGATATGTTGAAATATTTGAAGTTCCACCCGTCTTTTACCTCTTAAGTAAAGTTAGAAAACTCTACGTGCTTCATAAAGATTTATAAACAGTTTAATGTATTTAACCTAACTTCTTTTAAAATGGTTAAAATATCTTATCTAAAACAATTAATTAATTGGTACGTTAATAATACATTCCCTACCAGTACACCCATTACAAAAAATGATATTAGGCTATTACAAAATAATGACAACATGTTTTAATTTGAATGAAGGAAAATAAGTATTGTACAAAGTAAATGATAAAACCTCAGTTTTCTCGGTTATTTCAAAATGCTAGATAGGACATTTTAACTAAAGAGGGCAGAATAATTCTCCTTCTATTTAATAAGAGGAAGAAGGATTGCGAGATCGTGACTCGTAGAAGGAGGGTGTCGATTACTGTAGATACCTAGTAGAAACTTTTACTTTGGGCTCCAGATATTATCGACATTTCAATTTATGAACGTGGATATATTTTTATGTTGCTGCATTTCCTTCTGCAGTTTTCAGTTATCAAATGCTGATGTTTTATTACCTATGTCACGAGCGAAGCAGGGGGAAATAAATCGGACACAACGGGACGTTAAACGTGGCCCATTGCGCGCTCTTCCGTTTACATCGGAATTACAATCACTGCGAGGGAAGGCGATACATCATGGAAATTAAAGGAATTTTTCTCCAGCCCGGAGTTACAACGTTGCAGTGGGAAAACTTGATTCCCCTTGATCATCTGCGTCGAATGCAACCGCCGCCAAGCATTATTCTCCATTTCGGGTTTCTTACACCGTTCCTCGGCTTGCCATGGTACAAATTTACTACATGCATGTACAATAAAATTGAACATCTGCACTCAGAGTTCTAGGACTAATCACATAGTTATGATCTCACATCACAGCACTAAGTTCCCTGCTTCCCTAACCGAATAAATCTCATAACGATCTTCTTCGAGAGCCAGCCCCCTGCGCTAATCGATTCCAGCCTATAAATCCACCAGCCCCGGCGAAACGTTATTATTACACGCTTATTAACCCAATAAATTCGCCTGTCGATAGTTCCCCTGCTTCGAAACTTTTGCATATTCGATCCGCAGCCGATTCTTCGGAGTTTCGCCGAGTTCTCCGGCGAATCGGTCGCGAGTTCTCCAGTTGTAGCTCGCAGAACCGTGTATTCCATTCGGGGAAGCCTCGAGGATCCTGTTGCACGACAACCGTTTCATGAATCTTTGGCGAACCACATTTCCGCCGTCGACAAGCCACGAGTCCGGTTCATCTCCATGCCCGATCGTCTTACGCCGGTTTCTACCTGGCGAAAAATTCATCTAGCTGCGGAGCTCCGCGGGAATTTACTGGCGCGGTGACACCCAGCCCCGTGGAATAATTTATGAATTAAAGCCAGTCACGGGGCCGAGAATTCTGCTGGTTTAATATCATCCCCTAGCCCCTGATACCGCTCGAGTGACGCGGATGGTACAGGGCGAGCGTTGCTTCTCGATTTTCCGAGAGGGGGTTTATGAAAATCGATGGAACGCAGACTGAGGCGTGGGCAGAGTAAACGATAAGAGGAGGGTGAATGGAATGGCCTTGTGCAGTGTTGATACGAATAGAAGGCACCTTTCAAGTTTCCAGTGATCATAAAATTCTTAGGTCCCTTGGGATATGTAATGCTCGGGTGATCGTAGAATCCGAAGTATGAATAAAATTTTTAGCGGTCGTAGTGATTATAGAGTATGATTTAAGGGATCCCTTTTTCATGTATTCTTTTAATTCTATTAAATTGGGGGTTTACAAGAGCGAATTAATTAGGAAAGGGATTTGAGATAAACGTTTTCTACGTCGAACAATTAATCAATCGATGCTAATGGAACAAAAATACCCTCGATTCGTTCCCATCAGTTCACACTTCCCTCTGGAATGCTCCGCGATCGATTCCTGCCCACAAAGTAGCCCAGAATTTAAAGGTCGACCTCCGAGTGCACTCGAGAGACGCGATACGTGGTCGGGAGACGAATTTTTCCAAGGAAATTAGCGACTAATCTGCGGGAGTTTGGGAAATTAAGATAAGGAATCCCGTTGATCTTCGATCCAATATTTCTTGAGCTAAATCCTTCTTCAAACCTTACCCTACTTTCCCTCATGCGACCATCGTACTTGTCAAACAGTTTAGCGAAGTATCGAATAATATGGGAAGTAAATGGAGCTGGTAAAATAAAAGAAAAACGACATTGAGATAGTCGCGCAAGTGCAACAATCGCTTCAAGTGCAACTAATGCTGTGTAAATTCTCTTTTATATAACTCACTCTTCGTTTACTTTTATCTTTATATATATAATCATTCTTTGCAAACACACTCTTCTACGTGTTTCAATAAGAACAAACACTTTAGGTTTAAGGGAACTCTAAAAGGAATTGAACACGCTATCGCAGAGAAATATAGAAGTAGTTCAAATTCTGTTCCTTTAACTTCGTGCCTAAAGTATCTACGTCACACTCCAATGCTCTATCAAAAAGAACCGAGAGAAAACAAGCGATCGATCCCAGAACAGTCACCTCGGTCTGACCAACGTTTACCTATTCCACTTAAACGCGTCAAGCTTCAAATAATATTCGACCGCGCCCGCTAAAGCTATCTAGGGTTAAATTTCGATAACCCAGACCGCAGAGCACAGTGGAAGGTATTTTCGGTTTGCAAATCGGACATTGCTCGACGTTCGCCCGCGGGAAGGCGAAATTCTCGCGTACGATTGAAAGCGGGACACATAGGAAACTCACGGTAGCTAGAAATCTGGGTGGTCGTTCGATCGATCGAAATTCTAATAAGTCTTTTTCATCCTCCAATGACCTTTTCGATAGTCGTACCGATGACTTACAGACTGAACAGCCCATTTGTCTGGAACCAAGTGGCTCCGTTTCGCTGATAAAACGGTTGACCCTATGAATATAAATCCGATCGCTCCAGCAACGTATTGTCCTCGTAGTTTCAGGCGAAAAGCTGTGAGAAATTCCCTTGAAATTCACCCTTTACACCTCATCGTGCTTTTGCTTCTACATTTCCCTCTGTCAATTTCACTTCTATTAGCTCCCACGTAGAGTAAACAGCTCGCGCGGTGAATATATTCAGACACTAGCAGAGAAGTCAGGAAAGAATATTTTCATCCTAACACTCTAACAAGAATATTTTCACCCCCTGTACTTGCCGCAAGCTGCCTTATTTACTTTCGATTCGCAAATAGAATTAATCCGCACCGGAGCCAGCGCACGAATATCGCTCTTCTCTCCCGCGTCTTTTTTCGTCACGTCGATCCTATCGCGCATAAATTCTTCGCTTCCCTTTCAGTCGAATGGCTGAAGACAGATTTTAATCAACCGTCGACCCATAAATCCGGCCGAATTCTTCATCAATTATCTCTGTCGTCCGTTTTTCGGTATTAAACAAATCCGTTGCACGGCGCGCGCGATATCTCGCCCGTGACAAACAGCCGCGAAATTTCTCTGGCTCGGCGGCGGCGGCCGGGCGCAAAAAACAAAGCGATCAGGCGGTAATTCGAAAATATCCACAGGAGAGAATTGGTTCCGGCGGATAATTGCCGGCTTGTCTAAACTGAACGGGCGATATTCGCGAATTACAAGCGCGATGCGTTAGCGTCCCGCGTGACGCGAAGCCTCGCTCCTCCTGCCGAATATCGTGTAAACAATACAAACTGGGTTGCGAAGCGAGAAATACAAAAAAATCCACTCGATTGAACGGCAACGAGTGGAATACAGTTTACCCCGCTATTTGGGCTTTAATTTGCGCCGACGCTTGTTCGCGTTTTATTTGCGCTGCCCGATCAACTGCGGTGAGAGGAGCATGCATAAAGTTTTTCTCACGAATAATCCCATTAACTTCGAGAAATATTGAATCTTTTTTCGTTGCCGAGCTGCGGGTGACTTTGAGCAAATGCTGTTACGTTAATTCGCGAAAATTGCACTGCTATATTTATTTACTCCCTGTTACGGATGGACTCTATTGTTTACAATATAAAAAAGGCAAAGTACATTATCGCACTAGAGATTATTAATCACCTAACTCAGAATTCTAAGCAGTTCAAACCTAAGCACATTAATGATCCGTGCAGAAATGTCTAATCTGTCATTATAATTATAGTGATCACTACTTGTAGGCATAGTGGGTGCAAGGTTATTGACAAAAGGCTGCATAGTAGCATCGTTCTAGTGCACACTAGGTAGACAGTGGGCACATACTGCGTGAATATTGAAGATGCAGAGTGGATACATGTTTGGTGCATTGGGAATGCATGATAGATGCATACTGCATAGTAGGTGCAGAGTAAGTGCATGCTGTGTGATGAATACTTGGCGCATAATGGATGTATAGTTGGTGCGTAGTAGACACAATACTAAACAGCACTGGACTGTACAATCATCGAGTGATTTTCTTTTGAAGAATTACCTCCCACGCTTTTCACACGTTCACCCATCAATCTTTCATTTAATGCACACTCTCAATCATAAACTATTCACTTAAAATTCATCTGATTTCTTTGACGACCCAACTCCAGTTCGAAATCCTTTGACACGGCCCTCCCCGAGTCCCAGTGCTCCTGAAACGAAGCACGCGTCGCGCATTAAACTCCACTTTAATCATTTCTGGCGACGCAATCGCGGGCTTCGTCGCCTCGTAAATAACCCCCGTTGCATCTGATAAATAGCCGTTTTATTTTATCGCTGGCACGGCCGCGTTCAGCGACGCGTCGCGCCACCCTTAAACCGCGCGCTAATTTCAGTTTAAGCTGCGCTCGAATCTTTCGCGGGCCGCGTGAACGCGGATGAAAATTTCAGCGGCGGAACTCGGGCACCCGATAAATAACCGCGCCGGATAAGAAACACGCGGCAAATACGCGCGTTCGATACGCCGCTCAACGACACTTCCATAGAACGCGTGAATTGTGTGCACTCTCGGGTGGCTGCCTCTGTGTGCTGCATTTCCAAAGAACAAACCGTGTAACAGATGTTACGTGTGTTACGCGCATCGATCTTCTCACACAGCGTGAAAGTGTACAGGCTGTTGCAAAACAATGGGCACAAAACTGTGATCAGTGGAACTCGTGGGAGGAAACAGGAAAATTCTGCTTGACATAGACAGTAGTTTTCTGTACGATTAAGCGTACTATTTAGAAGACTGGTTTCTTTTTATTAGATCTACGATCAACCAAGCCTGTGCCTAGAATTTTGAAGCAGCCTGTACGCGAGGAAAGGGCGCGTGAAACGAGCAGACTTTCGCGGCGTGTTAATAAAAATTGACGTTTTATCGAGATCGCTCGCGGACGCTGGAATAACGAACGATAGGAATTTATGGGGTCGGTGAATGAACTCGGGATTTCCGTTGCTGTTGTTTGTTTCTGAAATGTGTCTCGTGGCGGCCTCGACACGTTACATGGCTTAAGTGCTACTTGGCAGGAAGATGGCGTGGCTTTGTCGGTGCAAAGTGTTCTGAAGACACGGAGAATGGAAAAGAATACCGATAGCCAAGTGTGTAGACATTTATCGAATTTATTATTACTATTATTATTATCGACGGGAAACCCTTTAGAATTTATGTTATTTTATTTCTTTATTTATTGATTAAGTGATTTATTAATTACTGGTAATTTCATTTTTTTAGACTTATTTCATTATTTAAGTGTTCTAGTTTTATTAATTTTCATTTTACTTTGCGCGCGTAAGGATAGATTTTTAATAATTTTAATTAGTATAGAGTTTATGGTGTTGGCGGTTTTAGGGTTGGTTTTTTGTTTTGAATTAAATAATTTAAATGAATGCCAACCCTAAAACCGCCAACACCATAAACTCTATATTAATTAAAATTATTAAAATTCTAATTGAATACTTAGGCAACTCTATTAGCTACACAAGAAGATTGCATCCCCTAATCTGTTCGATTTTAAAATACAGAAAGTGGTTTCACTTAATTTTTATCAGCATTTTTATTGCTACATTCATGATCTCGTCTCACCCCAGAAATAACCATTTAGCCTGGCAACATTGTAATCGCAATTCCTTCCGCTCGCCTGCTGCTGCGCTATCCAGCCATCAAATTGCAGCGTATCAAATTTCCCTCGCGTGAAAATGGCAAACACAGGCCTTGACTCGCGATCCCCACTTTTTTTCTCGCGCATCATTGATTTTCGTCTCGTTTATCAAGTCCCGCGGTTTTCCGCGCCGCTCCCATTTAACAGACCTGACGGCGACTAATGGATTTTCAAAAAAGGATTTTTCAAATTCCTCGCCCAGGAGGGGCTGTCGTTTCAACGGAGTCCACTCGCAAATAGGCGGAACAACAATTTCATACTGTTGTTCTCTAGCCGCCTAAACCCGCGCGTTTTTCCAGCAACTTTTTCCCGTTTTTCCATCGTGTAAAAAATGTAGACGAAAAGCCACGCTCAAGTCCCGTTGACGACCGGCTTTCTCGGTGGTGCGGCAACGTTGAAACACAATGGAAATATTTGTCGAATCGTTTTTCATTGCGCGCGACTCTTCGATCCCTCGCGACAGCTAGGCGTTTTGCGAAGTAAAACAGAGGAATTACGCAGAGACACTTTTATTTCTCTCAGTGGATAGAACGGCCATTAAAATTGGGTAGATTTACAGGTGGTGTTTCCTTCCTGATTTCTATCGTCTGGGTCGCAAGAAGTAGAGAAGGGAAGAATTGCGAGACAAAGGTAAGTCGTAGAGCGAAGGCATAGGACGTTATGTAGCGAAAAACTCTAATGTCGTCCGTGATCCTTTATTGGTCTCATTAGTAACGCTACTTCGGAGACTCGTATCTTGGATGTTTACTGTTATAGTCTAATTGAAATCATTTAAGCGTTCGAGGTCGGCGGGGCTTTATTTTCTGCGTATCCTTTAATTATCCCGCTACTTTAACCCTCGACCCTTTATCACAATCCAAATATATCGAGTAAAACTTATCATAGGTAGGGGAAACCTGTCCAAAACCGTATATCGGGGCAAACCCGTATACAGTACTTATTTCTAAAAACAAATGAATTAAGCCTACGCGCGTTTGGCAATTGTTTTTCACCATATTGAACTGTTAGTCAACAAATCCTCGTGGCAAAATACATACGCTCCAGCTAATTATTAAATTTATTATATTTCTACGTGCTGTGATCTTATTTTCGACTGTACTTCAAGTGGACTATATAATGTTCTGGTAATTAGAAGGTAAGTTACATGGAGATATATATCAACAGTATCTATTTCTATTATATTTTGATGATCCTGACTGATTGTTGTCATTTTCATATTTAGCTGTAACCAAAAGTGTGAGTTCTTACGTCTTGGGGTAAAACCGTACATCGAACAACGGTTCGTAAACTAAGTAGTGTTCGATTATTATTTAAAGGTGTCAGCAAGATACTACGTAATTATAAAAGAAACACTACCAGACAAGATTGGAACTGGGGAAAATATGAAAAGGCTATAATGAGTATAATCAATTGAAACATGGGATCAAAATTGGGTCCAATGTACGAGATGTAGTGGATGGGCACACGTAAATTGCACCGGCTGGGGATCCGAAGAACTCGGCGATTTTCAATGGTATTGTTGTTAATTGGGACCGATAATATATACTATACGGTTTTGCCCCATAAGGTGGACAAAGCCGGAAAAAGAAGAGGTTTTGTTTTATTGTTCAATTAAGTACCCTATTTAAACTTTTCAATTATATTTTTGATATTTTGTGTTGTTTACGAAACTCTTTAATAAATACCGTTTTCATTACCCAATTTGTTTATTATTTAAAAAGTTATGGACCTAGAACCTTAAGTATACGGTTTTGGACAGGTTTCCCCTACTTCTACGTGATTTCTAGTATAACCAATAAATCGATTCTCACTTCAGGCGATCGTGTTGCTCACTCTGTGCACGATATTCCTTGTCTGCTGCGCCAGCCACGCAATCGTCTATCGCAAATCTGCTTATTCCGATACCGAGGATCTCCCGACATCGGTGAGTACACACAAAAATTCTCTGTCTACGAAACTGACTCGTCGCTATCCGCATTTACAACCGAGCGAGTTCAGAGAGGCATAGAGAAACCCTCGAATCTATGCCTCAAAGTACCCAGCAAAGGATTACGCCAGACTATTCATAATTGACAAGCCCCCGACGCGACTGAAAGTTTCTTTCTCCGATGTTCATCGAACTGCTGCAATATCCATGGCTGGTCGAAGGGGGCAACGCAGGGAGCGTCGGGGAAAATGGAAACGCCGGGAGAGGGTGGAGCGGGGGCGAGGGGGTAAAGCAGAACGAAGGAAAATACACGAATTACCGGGGCGAGCTCTTGTTTTCTCGGGCGCGCGTTTTCATTACGCTTGCTTGCCGGAGACTGGAGAGGCCGTAGGGCTCTTATCCTTGCACTTCCGGTTCAACAGGCATTAAGATGAGTATCGTTGACATCGTTTCCTGCCTGCAGACGCGGCTGCCTGAGCCGCGCAAAAGGGATTTAACAAACGAAAGAGAACTGTGGACAGGCAAAGGGAAAGAGGGAGCCGTGTAATGCTCTGAGAAAGTTCCGTTCGTTTCAGAAATCTTCCCGCGGCGGGACGTAGCGTACATTCGCCCGGCAGACACCGGAAACTACCCTCTGCCCTCCATCTTCCGTGCCGGGGAGAGAATCCAGAATCAGTGTCTCATAATACCCGATCTTTCGCGAGATAGATTGCTTCGGAATATTTACATCTACAAAAATACTGGCTTATGTACTCGAGCTTGCGATTAAGTTGAAGGTTAAAGTAGAAGGTTTCCATTGTTGGGTCATTTTAACTTTTATTTTAATATCGAATACTTCACCCCAGGTCTGCAGAGAAATTCTGATGCGTACGGGGTAAGAGAAACTTCCTCGACTTCCGGACACCCTCTCCCCCTGGCCACTGTGTTGGCAACGCAATCTCCTCGAGACGCTTCGTTACGAGCATGACGATTTACTTTTGCCACCGTACGGACGTGATCTAATCACGCGACGTTGCTAAAATTGCGAGCTGGCGAAAGTGCTCCTGTTAAAAGCAGGTCTCTTTTTTCCCCCTCCCCCTTGAACCCGCGATATCGTCGCGAGCACACGGCACAGCTTGTGCAAGCACGATTCGTGTTATCACGCCAGCTCGTGTCAGCTGGAATAGAAAGTTTTGTCCTTCCCCATTGCTCGCGTCGCCTGCAAATCGATTCCCGAAGTTCAAAGTCACTTTAATGCCCGCGAAAGAATCTTACCGGGAGTTCCTTCCACGAGCGATATTCCTTTCCTTGTTTATGATCGAATTCGAGAGAGTTTCCCCGCGAGAGCGACGATAGCGGAGGATCGCGCGAATTTTCCGACTCTCGAAAGTAACCCCAGCGGAGCCTTCGGTCGAAGAATTTCTCCAGGCGAGTGGTCCGATAATTGCGAAACCCTGCCGTGTTTAAAACGCGCGTTTAACATTCGCCGGGGTCGATTAACATCTGCTCACGAACGTTGTCCAAGCGGAGGGATAGGGGTGGTCGATTATTAAGTACTAATTAAAAGGCAGATTTAGAAAATTTATGCTCGAACCGGGAAAGTTAGCTTGTCACGCGACTGGAATATTGGAAAGCTATCTTAAAATACCTCCAACTACACGCCCCCTAAAACGCCCTTCGACCCTCTTTCGCCTTATTAAAAATGGCCTAAAAATTCCAGCTAAATAAACGTACCGGCGAGTTGAATTATGACGCCCTGTGAAAACTTCCCGGCGCCATATTGTGTAACTTCGACCACTCCAGTCGCAAGTTTCCCCGCGGATTCTTTTGTACGGGCTCCAAAAAGTACACCCCTTCTTCGAGCACAATTAAATTCTTCGGGAACAGGAAGCGCGTTACAATACAAGCCCGACCGCGATAACTACGCGAATACGGTCCCAGGAAGCTCGGGCTTCAGTTCGCGAGAAGTTTCGCGCGGGATCAGCTGGAAGTGTTGAAGACGGAGAGGCGTAGTATAGGGGTTGCGCGTCGCGCTGCGTGACGTGTTCCATTACGTTTCTTTGCCGCGTCTTCGGTGTCCTCGAGCCATTCGTCTTCGTGGATATTCAACTTTCACCGACGCTATCGTGCTCGGGATCAACCGTACGCCGCGAATTCTCGATTAGGATATTTCGTGGAGCGTTACCACGTTGCTGACGATGTCGTCGCTGGTGCAATGCGGGATTGATGATACAGGGGGCTGCTTATAGCGGAATAGAACCTGTCCGAAGGGCTCGCAAGGCGAGACATTTTCCTCTTGTACGATCTGTGTCTTATTTTTATAATTTCAGTGGTTAATGCAGTCGAGTGATTATGGAAATTTTAAGTAGAAGCGATTATTGAACGTGTAAGCTTCCGCGAGGTAACAGCGAGTGAACGATCGCGGACAGGCGATGAAGAGTCGTTTGAATCTCGAGCAGAGATTCCGCCGGATTTCCGCGTACGGCCCATAAAAATCACCAGCTCTCCGTAAATCGCCGGACATTTCGGATTTCCGGATTAGCCCCGTCCGCGTATCCGTTCAGCCCGGCCGGTCACGTCGCCTCGTAAATTCTTTTCGCCGGGAACGACTCGTCGGACGAACGCGGAGACCGCGAAATCCAGGCGCCCTCCTTTTCCTTCTTCCCTCTGTTCTCGTTTGTCCCTGCCGTGTCCCCCTTTTTATGGCTGGAAAACGGTTGTTCCAGCTTGGCAAGTGTCACGAAGGATCATCAAACGCTCGGAGTAGTTTGTACGACGCTGCGTCGCACAAGGATGATCGATATCTCGCGGTAGATGTTGTTGAGTAGGTGTTCTTTTCGGGGAATTATAGATTCTGTATGTGTCAGCTGAAATTTTCGCGTTCTTATAGCTGGTTAAAGTTGATTTCTAGTTGATTTCCAAACTATGGAGCTAGGAACAAAGAAGTTTAAAGTCCTCCCTCTTTGTAGTGAATTATTTAGAGTACTTTGAAACACTTGGACGAAAGTACTGTTAAAGTTTCGTGGAAACGATACAGTTCGTATGAAGTATAGAGCCGTTCTGCTTTGGATATTGTTTTCAAAGATCAAGGTTGATAATAGCAAACATAAGGATACTTATTTCGAAGCTTTTATAAATATTATGTCCTTAGGGAACTCTGAAACCCTTCTAAAACGAAGAAACAAGTAGAAAAGTGTATATAAAGAGTAGAAATTGTCTCATATTGCATGGTTCTGGTCAATAAAGTAGTACGGATCAACGATAAGTCCGCCCAGGCTAGTAATCATCGAACGATCGCTAGTTTCATACGTTCCGTTGCTAAAATCGATATTCTGCCCCTTGTGCTTCATAATGGAGCCCTTTTGGGAGCAATAAATCCCCATTGACAAGTTTCAACCACTCTGCCGAAACGATACTGCCAAATTGTACCGTGCACCCTGTTCAACTGCCTTCGGAGGCGCAGCGACTGAACGCTGAGGTCAATGTAATTCCAACCATTTTCCCTGCACATCAGGGGCTTGTGCCAGATAAACAGGAGGCAGTGTATCGCGTGCGGGTGATAATAGCAAGGGGGTTAACAGCACGAGATTGGCAAACAGAGCGTCGAGTCGGTTTCGCGACCGAAAGTTGGTGCGAAGAGAGATGGTACCGATTTCACGACCGCGTGGACGCACCTGATTATTGTAACTTCGCTATTTTCCAACAGGACAAGGGTTTATTAATATCACAACTGCCTGGACTTCTATTCGGAACGCTACGCGACCGGGTTAACACCACGCTTACTTCTCGTTTACGAGATTACACGAACTACTCGACTGTCTGGGATTTAGTGCAGGTACGTAACCGATAGGGTGAGAAACAGGGGGATGAAGGTGCGTGGCGGTGGGAGAGGCAAGGAGGGAAATGAAGGAGTAATGGATTGGAAGAGGAGGAAAATGGAAAAGCGGTGGCGGGAGAGAAGGTTAAGGCAAGAGCTAGAAACGATGCCAGGCGCGGCTGAAAAAGAATAACCGAGCACCAGAAGCAAGTTAAATGATGGAGCAGGTGCGGAGTAAAGGGCGTAAATGGAGAGTGGAGTGGGGAGGACGGGCGAAGTAAATATTAACGAAAGCTAAACGAAGGGAATGGTTGAAGAGGACGCGTGGGGCGGTTGAAGGGAGATGGCCAGGGGAATGAGAATGGGGAGAGTTGAAGGGGTCAAGAGGGCGTGCAGGGAAGACTGGCAGAAGAGGTGGAGAAAATTGAAAAGTAAGTAAGAAAGGGGGGAGAAATTAATAGAGAAATGTGGTGGGAAGTCCGGGTGGAAAGTCAAGAGAGGGTTTGAAAATCGGGAGGGGGGTGGAAACGCTGGCAGAGACGGCGCAAGATAAATAAACTAATTAAAGAAAAGAGGGGTAGTGAAGGAGAAAGTCAATGGGGGTGGTAAAAGGGCGAAAAGAAGAATGGGTAAACAAAACTAGAGTAAGGAGGAAGGGATAAGAGGGAGGGTGAGCAAAGCGAAGGTAGGAAGATGCTGAAGTTAGCAAGAGTGTGAGTGACAATTGAAGAGGAAAGGGGTAGTCAGAAATGAGGTCAAGAAGGGGGCTGAAGAAAGTTAAAAGAAGAAGGCAGAGAATAAGAAAAAGTACGAGGAATGAAAATGCTGACAATGAAAAAAGGAATTTAACAGATTTAAAGTACCAAAGGGCGAATCTCTAATGATAAATATTAAGTAGATAAAGTCAGCAAGGGCCAGACAGGCAAAAAGCACAAAGATGCGAAGAAGACAGTGACGACAAATGAATGCCTCATGAACGTCGTGGCACAAAGCTATCTAAACATTTATCTCTGCGCTAATCCCTATGAAGAAATCTCGTCACAAACACCGTGGAGGAGTAGGGTAGCAAACGAGAGGGTTGGCAGGCAGCCGTTCAAATTATCTGGCCAGAGATCGCTATCAACCTAGTTACTGGTTGACGACGTTTTTCCGGTCGAGCACAGTAATTGCTGCTTTTTCAAGCCTGCTTCATCGACAGACAGCCTAACTTAATCGATTGCTGGTTTTCGTGATCGAGGGTGCTGTCATCCCCTCGACATTCCGCGCAGCAATATTTGCTCGATTTTTTGGGATCTGCAAGCCTTTGTATCGCATCGTTCCAAATTGGAACGACCACAGTCATCCCCGAGCGTGGTTCATTTTTTTATCGAAAACGTGAGTGCCTGTGCATGACTCGTAACAAGAACGTCGTAACCGCAACCTCATCGAGTGCCAATACAATCATCCTGCACGAGTTACAGTAACGAACCAATCATCCTACAGATGTTTCCCGTCGCCTATAAAAGTGCCAGGACAAAGCAACGTTCCCAAACATCGAGTCATCCGCAGTTCTTGACCCCAAGATCCACTCCCAGACTCCAAACGGGACCCTCGTCTAGTTCCGCGGTATAAGTCCGTCGTCTCTGTCGTGGAAAAAAAGGCGCGGAGAGGCCCGTCAACAAGCTTCCTGGCACCGTGCCGCTGGAATTCCGTCGAAAGATTGTCTTCGACCGCGTTGCCAAACCCCCGAGTCATGCTGCGGAACACAGGGGCTTTTGCGTCGCGAGCCTCAGTTTCACGCTACCATGGAACGTCGCCTTAAATCGGACTCCAGCGCTGGGGAAATTAATTCTTCACGTCGGAATGGTAACGCAGAGCTGAAGGCTGTCTGATAGAAATGCAAGCGACGTTCCCGTGTCTAATACAGACTTTATTCTAGAGACACCTTTCGGAATCACCAACATCAACGGAGATATTTTAGGCCCCAGCATTAACTGCGTCATTCTACTCATTTCCCATTTATTCCAGCACCGTTTGCTCCAGTTTCGCCCAAATTTATCGTCTGAAGTCAATGTCATATCGTTACTTAAGGGGGAACACCACTGTGAAAGTTGAAAAAAATTTCGATTTTTTTTTCTTCACTTTCTTAATGTTTAACTCTTCAAAAATACTCTCTGAAAATTTCAAGTTGATATTCGAAGAATTGACGAAGATACAGTGCATTTTGTGAGACGCGTCACGATGCCGTTCCGAGCGCGCTATGTTAGCGGCAAATAGCGCGCCGACATTTTTCTTACCCACTGTTCCGCCACATTGTTAAAGGTTATAAATTTTGGGTTTTTCCCGTTTTTACGCACGGTACGCTGTTCGTTCGAGAATCGAAGAAATGCAACCGTTGATCGGGCATTCCAGTGACAGTGAACGTCACGAACGGAAGTGTGATTTTTCCCGTGCAAACTTTAAACGCGATTTTCTCGAAACGACATTTTTCTAACTGATCGAATCAATAGCTCTGTCAATTTTTATCCGATCGACTTGAAATTTTGATAGGATCTTTAAAACAAGAGTATCTTCAGTTGTACGTACCGATTTTTTGATCGAAAACATATTTTTTTAAATACGCTCGAAAAACTATCCATTTTTTTGCGGATTTTCGAAACTTTTTCTTCCCAAGCGCACCACTTTTACAAAAATAATTTTTTTTAAAAATCGGTACGTACAACGGAAACTACACTCATACCGATTATATTAAAAAAAAAAATTGATTTCAGAGTTGCCGTTCCAAAGATATCGTTTCGATAAGCGACCTATGTTTTCTTGTGAGGGATGTAATCTCGAGCTCATTTTAGAAGGAACTTATTTCGCGCATGTTGAATGAGCTCATTGGTTCCAAGGGAGCATTTGTTTGATGTATAGCCAATAGTAGCTTGTTTCGGCGCCAACATGCGCAGAACCGATCTAAACTCGTCGGTCGACAAGTTCCTTCTAAAATGAGCTCGAGTATAGGAGATTAACTGTATATGGAAATCTATGCATGTTTTTCTATTACTTTTTTTTATAGTCTCTTAAGACATTGTACTAAAGATAGGTAATAACAATTTTATAATAAAACTGTAAGTTGTCCCTTAAAAAAATCTTAAAAATGGGCTCATTTTTCCGGCCGTCACAGTGGTGTTCCCCCTTAATACAGTCCCAGCGCAGGAGGACTGGCAGGTGAATAAGTTCCGACCGTTTCTGCCAAGGCACGTTTACAGTGTTGCGGCGTGAATGGAAACGTCGAGGACGGGGTCAGCAACTGGACGCCGTCGGCGGCCTCTGCCTCGTGCTCCGTCGCCCTCAGGTCGGTGCAGCTCATCCCCGAAACAGCCCCGAGTGCTCGAGACGACACGGTGACACAAGTTTCGAATTTAGTGGCAAGTTGCCCCGAGGACTCGAGCGCAGATGAGAATCCAACAAGCCCGCTAAGCGTCCGGGCTCCTCTTTAAAGAAACCCTCTCGGTGCCACTTAATCGATCCCGTCCGGCTTTTAGGGCACGAGGGTAGCACGTAGACGCCGTTAAGAGCGTCGTCTTGCTAGTCTACCCGCCGGAGGATGCTTCGCTAACCGAAGCCCCGCGATTTATCTTACTCCGCGTTCAGGTTCTACTTTTTAATCCAAGGATTGGTTGGACACCTGTGCTACGACTCGAAGGGAAAGTCGAGGGACATCGGGGGTGAGTTGGAAGGTGGGGCCTTATTTCTGGAGCAGAATTAAACGATTGCTTTCTGGGGCGAAAGTAACGTCACTCGGGGCGGTCTTTAAACGAAAGTTGATATTAACCGAATTTCTGTTTGGAGAAGAATTAATTTTTAGCGAGTCCACCTTGGGAACGGAATTAATTTCCAGCCGGTCTTCCCTTAGTGCCGATGGGGAGGTTTAATCGAGTTGCTTCCAAGTCGATGGCTCCCTAAAGCGAAGAGTCCTGCCAGCTTAGCCAGGTCGCGAGGGCCTTCCGCGAAAGCAGAGCTTTAAACCTCGCCGCGCTTAATTTCCACGATCTTATCGCCTCGCAATGGGCCAATTATTCTTTCCGAAGCAATTAGATGCAGCCGTGTTTGACTTGCAGCCGGTTCTCAGTTCCGTCGAAGGGAAACAGTGGCGAATGGTGTGCGCCCCGGCATCGCTCTGTGATTAAAGTTAAACTGACAGTTACCGGTAACATCCGCGGAATGGAATCGCGGGCACGGTTTTGCAATTAAACGCACGAGAATACAAAGTAAACTCGTCGGTCTTGTAAACGTCGTTACTGAAATTCATTCCGTGTCCAATCGGTATTTAAAACGGTTCGTTTCGTCGCGCAACGATATCCGCACACACACTCGCCGAGAGTGTATTTTCCATCAACAGATCGAAATACTTTATTGCTTTCAATTTTATTGCCGTTTATGGAATTGGAAATGTAGTAATTTCATTGGCAATTCGAATTCTCTGTCTATGTTATTTCCATTCAGCGAACCATCGAGAAATTGGCATTTTGGACCTGGATTCTCGAAATTATTCAGTCGCTTCAGCTTCGTATATTAATAGAATAGAACACTATTTTAAAAGAAATAAATTGAAACACGGTAGCTGAAGTTGTCAGAGTAATTCCTAGAGCACAGAGGTGGCTGTGACTTGAAAAGTAAGGAGATCAAATAGGATATACGTTCATCGTGACCTTTGCCACGGTCTATGTGACCCAAAAACCCCCCAGAAGTGGTGCTCAGCTGTTACGATGCCTATATCCCGTACATTACAAGCAGGTGCGGGTGGAAACTTCTATCGCGAGAAGATAACATTTAATGAGAATATCCACGCAACAGAATGGGGGTTCGAAAAGAAGAGGAGTCGTGGCTACGACCACGATATAATATTAATTGCCACGCATGTCTCAGAATTTTTAACAACCTTCGCGATAGCGTGACACGATCGAAGAAATAACATTCACCCAACCTCCCAAGAAACTTCGCAAGCTTGAATATTATAATCGAAGAGGATGTTCCACGAAAGCTGATACAAGGATCCTCGCGAACCTCACAAATCACTGTGGAAAAAAATATGTAATCCAGTATAGACGGCAAGATGGTTTGGATAGAGAACGTGAGTGGTTTTTGCCGAATACGTTATGAAATTTACGAGCCCTGGGCGCGAAGCAGAAAACGAAAAAAGGAAGAGTTGCTTTCCGGTTGAATTACGAGCTTGGCATAATCGGGTGCTTATCGTTCTCCACCCGACACGAGTTCAGGCGACGCGAAAAAAAGGAACACCGATGATCCCCGGTACTTATGACCGTGGGCCATGCACCCTTTTTGCCGGGGTGCTTGCCTCGCTATCAATTCGAGGCTCTGGCGAGGTAATAACCACGCGAATCGATGCTAATTTCTAGTGGGACACACGAGACTGGGGCACGGGTAGCGATGCTTAATGGTACAATGTATTTGCTTGGTAGTTGAGGAGCATAGAGGGTTTTGTTATTATTTAGTAGATCAAGGGAACCGCAAAACCGATGTCAGTGATTAATCATATCTCCAGGATGGTCGAAATGGTACCCATGGATGTTGGGATTAGAGTGTGTTGATCTGCGATATCCATTAGTAATTATTTCGCTTGCACTGAAGCAGCCACGTGAAATAGACCGATGAAACTTTCAACCAAAATCCCATAAACGACGCTGGCTTCTCGCAGAGTTCTCTAGCCAGCCAGTGGACGCGACGGTTCACGGGTAAATTATTTTTATCCACCGCGTACAAAGAGGAAGCTGTAAAAGAGCGTGATGGAGGGTTGTTCGTCGGGCAAACGAGGCTGAAAACAGCCTGGAAACGAGCAGATCGATGCCAGCTTCCCGCGCGTAGCGTTACGCAACTTCGTTGGTGCGTGGATGGTTGATGTCCAAAAAAAAAAAAGGAAACGAGGGGAGAAAATGGAGCAAATTGAGAAGAAAAAGCGTGTCGTCTGTGAAAATAGCCCGCTCTCTTGCTCTCTTGCTCCATTCGAATTTTCGTTCCCCGTTCTATGCTCGCCCCGACGAACTCGCTGATAGCACTCGCGCTGGCCTGGCCCGTACGATTGTTCGTCACGTTGATCCGCCGATTTTCGAGAGCGATGAGGACACGCGTCAGGTGGCAGTTCGTCGACGACGAAATTGATTCGAAAGCTAAGCCAGCAACGGGGCGAGGAGCGTCGATGCGAATTCATCACGGGAGAATCCTCTGCGAGCGCGTTCACCGTCGAGTAGCTCGTGTCCCAGGCTGAAAAAAATCTCCGAACGGCCCTCTTTTTCCACCACTCTTTTCCCATTACCTTCTTCCTTGTTTTTCCCCTGCGGCCCGTTCGACGACCGTCACGGTTGAAATCCGAATGGACAACTCGCGGATGTGTCGTGGGAGCGTCCGTTACGCTAGCGTTTGAAATTCCATCCTCTTTGTACTGTCTCTATCGGCTGTCACAATTAATCAGTTAATCAAATTTAATGAATCGTCGAGCGGAGCGGCAGAGTCCAGTGGATCTGCGTGGTTAGTAGTTAATCTGACTGAATGTCACGGTAAAAAGCGTAAACGGAATCCCTGGCAAACATTTGATTCTCTGTGGCAGGCTACTTAACGATGATTTTCACGTGAATTTCCTGTTAGCGCCGTCACCGCGTGGAAAATCGGATTTCCTCCGCCATAAATCCTGAAATGCGGTAAAGAACGCTGGTGCTTCCCATGTACTTCTCGTCCGGATATTTCCAGGGATGAAACGCTGCGCTCGCTCCGCCCTGTTATTAAACAAGCGATTTCCACGATCGAATCTGCCGTGGAAGTTATAAACCTCCTGGCTCCGGCATTATCGGCGCACAGTCGCGTAAACTCGTGTATCTTTCGATTTCCCGTGAAAGCTGATAGGCTTAATGGAGATTAAAATCCAGCAACATCGACGACCATGGAAATAATCATCGACAGGCTGAGAGTATTAATTTTAAATTGATTAATCCCTGTCGACTTATAATCACCCAGGAAGTCACGAAAGAAGTAAAAACGCCAACCACGGCGCGCAGTTTTAAATACCACTCGGGACAATAAAAAGTGTTACGCGCGTTAATTATATCGTCGTTGGAGAAGCTAACCAGTCCTTGTTTCTGTAAAAAGCAAACGATACAAGGAGTGTATTGTCCACGCCACGTTCAGTGCAACTCCAGACACGACTCCGCGTATTACCAACCTCCACACGCATCCCTTGTATAACGAACGATTCGAGGAGTTCCTTCTTATCAAGCTCGTTCCCGAGGAAACGCGGCCACGAGAATATTGTGAAAGAACAGCCACGATCTCGCTCCACTTACCACCATCCTACCATTCCAGATGAATTTCCCTCTGCTCCAGTGCCATGAAATAGGTACTACCAGCTCGGAGGGGCGAAGGACTACACTTCGATGATCGCGCACGTCTTTGTTCCCCTGGGCACGAGGGTGGGTTGTCCATTTCTGGGCGATTCATTTATTAACAGGGCGCAGAACCACGGGGAGGAGGAAGTATAATGGAAAAATATGATCGAGGAAAATTGAGTGTAATTGTCGGCGCAGTTGTGATAAGGGATCATCAGTAATGAGGATTGAAACTGTAGTAGGCATACCGGCATTTAGGCAACGGCCCAGTGTGTGTGCTACACCCTTAGTTGTTTAGTAGCAGCACCTAGGTGGCGTCCATTTATGAGGAGTTCGGGGGACTAAGGAACCGGGGGAGTCGGCGGTAGCTGAGGTGGCTAAGGCGGCTGACCAGCGCGCTACGGATTTAGAGATCGCGGGTTCGAGTCCCGTTGAGGCGACTTTTCCTTTTTTCCGACTCCTATAAAACGTAGACTTAAAGTCTGGCTACATCAGCTACTCATTATAGTTGGTATATAGAGAGAACCTCCACTTCTCAGACGTCTACTAATCAACGTCCAAAGCATGGTTTTTGGTACCAACCCCCAAATACACCAACCCTCAATCCCCCAAATTTATCAACCTTACCCACAAAGCATCGATACCCTCCTACGCTCGGTTTCCCCTTCGTCAACCCTCAGACCATGCGTCACTTTCACGTCGCGCCCTTCCGGTTCGTTTCTGACTGCGTGTCACGGGTGGTTCTCCCCCAGGTCCGACACGAAACACGAGCAATATAAATATCACTGGAATGCTTGGCAACGGGGGACTTGATACCAGGCGAGTCCGATGCAGTTGGATTGCACGGGCCAGGGGCCCGTCTCGCTGCTGCCCCTCTGCCTGTAATTCCCCTTTAAGCTCCTTCCAGGTGGTCCACTCACGTGTCACACATAGTCAGGGGGATGAATGTACACAGAGGCGCCTTGAGGAGGCTCGAGTAGGGGTGGCTGGTTTGTCCCCGATACACGGCGGCGCCCGTGTCTATCGGCTTCAGCTATGTCCCTGTATTGTCCCCGCGCATGTAGGGGGTAGCTTAGGCGCGTACATTCGTAGGAGGCTTACCGAAGACGACGACGTCCGACGTGGCGAACAATAGGGCGATTAACGGCGGCGAGTACACGGAAAAGCAGCAACGTCGATAACGGAAACGCTTCACGCCTGGCAGGACAGCGAACAAGCGGCTCATAAAAGTGGGGGAGAAAAAAAAGGGTCTGCTAGCGGGATGGAGGGGGTGGAAAAAATATGGTCCACCGAGTACGCTAGCGTGTGTGTTTTTGCGGGGACAGCGCGTCGGCCGTTGCAAACGGGAAAATGTAACGCGATACTGCTCCCCCAGGGGGAGGGGATGGTTCCGCCGAGGACAAAGGGTGGAATTTAATTCATGCGGGCTAATTAGATGTGCGCGGAGAAAACGGCACAAAGGAGCCGCTCTGAGCGCTGTCAGCGTTTTTCTACGCGTCGCACGACGAAGTTACGAATGGCCTCGGAATATGTACCTAGGGGCGAGTACGAGGGCCACCCCCTTTCTCTTTCATTTTCGACAAGTACGATGTGGGAATTGACTACACTGGTATTTCGCCGAGTGAACTTTTTTCTTGGAGGCACTATCAGTGGAATATCTGAATGCTCGCACGGGGGCAAATAAGTGGAGGTTTCTGGGGAATTTTCTGTAACTCCCTTTCGAAGAAATAAGGGGTGATTTGGAAGGGTTTCTTTAGGTAAAGCGATCAGGGAGAAAGAAGTTTCTAGAAGGAAAGAGAAAATATGTTGACGGTTGAAAGTCGAAAGTTGAACGTCGATCAGTTTTCCCTATCGCCATGGCGCACGTTGTAACAACTTTCGTGTCCCCGAGTTGAGATACAGATCGCCTCGATCGACGTTATCTGCGGGATATCTCGAGCCCATAATATCGACATTTTCCCCCTCGATTACCCTTTTGCTATCTTTTATCTCCTTTCTAATCTCGCTGGGCGATCGCGGGGTATACATTAACCTCTCACTGGTCTCCGTCTAATTGCCACTGTTTTTTAAATGGAATCTTATCGTGGTATCGATGACCTGCCAACTACATATCGACGTGCGTTACGAAAAGTAGCACGTTTCAATTTTCTTACGAAAAGTAGCACGTTTTGGTTTGCCACGAAAAGAAGCACGTTCCATCGTTTCTGACGAATATTAGCACGTTTGGTCTTCTGCCGCGAAGACTAACACATTTGACTGCCTCGCCATGAAGAATAGCACATTTCGTACTGTTGCGACGAAAACTAGCACGTTATACTGTTTCGCCACGAATAATAGCACGTTTGGGAATTTATGGCGAAAACTAACATATTATCCGGTTTGGCCACGAAGAATAGCTCGTTTTGAATTATACTGCAGACTGCAGAAACTATCGCGTTTCAGCGCGTGGGCAGTTTAAGAAGATTCAACTGTTGAAAATATTGTTTAATAAATAATAATTCCATCTAATCTTCAAAAGACAACACATATGAAAATATTAATCTACATAATTTAAGTAAGGGAGGGTGCGGGAATTGCGAACGCGGGGTGAACGCGAACATGCTATTTTTCGTAGCAAACCGCTCGAACGTGCTAGTTTTCGCAGCGAAAGACGAATCATGTTATTTTTCGTGGCAAACCGCTCAAACGTGCTAGTTTTCGTAGCGAAAACCGAAACGTGATAGTTTTCGTGGCAATACGCTCAAACGTGTTAGTTTTCGCAGCAAAAGACGAAACATGCTATTTTTCGTGGCAAACCGCTCAAATGTGCTAGTTTTCGCAGCGAAAACTGAAACATGATAGTTTTCGTGAGAACGAAGGCAAACGTGCTACTTTTCGTAAGAAAATTGAAACGTGCTACTTTTCGTAACGCACGTCGATATGTTACAAACATGAGAAGACCGGACGTAATTCGACGGAAACGGAGGTAATAACAGCGATACCCGTCTCTCGAAAAAGGCGCTGTCTCGAAAATTGCGTTGCATTCGCAGCCGCACTCGAGGCTGCACAATGCGCGCCGCGAGTAACACAAGGCCCGGGGACTCGAGAAAGTAAACCAGCACGCGCGTGTCTCGATGAAAAAAAAAGGCGCAACGCGTCGGTGAAGCGACGGCGAAGTGTCCCCTGCGCTGAAGAGGCGGCGATGAACGGGCCCGTCGACGAGAGAAAAAAAAGCGATTTTCCCTTTTTGCCTCCGCCCCTTCTGCGTTTGTCGCGACCAGCCGTGCAGACGCTCCAAGAGCCTCGCGGAAGACGCTCGACAGCGAACAACCCGAACAATGGGGGCAATTAAGATGAACGAAGAGGAGCGAGAGGTCCCGCGCGGAAACGTTCGGCGTGCAAGCGCCGCGAAACGACAAAATGAAAATGGAAATGAAAACGAAACGGAGAACAAGGGATGAATCGGTGGTGAATGGAGCTAGGGGAGGTTTCGATTAATGAAAAGAGGGTGTGTTTTGGGTGCGAAGTATTGGAATTCGAGGACTGTCGACGAGATTAAATTATCTTTGGAATTTTCTTTTGCGCGGTTGTTCAGGGACTACCCCCACGGTAAACAACCCCCGAGAAGTGTCTCGGAACACTGTACTCCAAAATAACATATGTACACGTATCCCCTGCACCTCTATATTCCTGTCCCCAGTAATGAACATGTCCCAGCGTAACTCCCAGCCGAGTTTTTCTGGGCAGAATAACCACGAGCCTCCACCGTCTGGGAGGAGCGAGGCGGAAGAAACGAGAGAGGGTTGTCGCGCGTACGGAGACACGGGGCCGTTATCGCGTTGATAACAGCCAGGGACACGAGGCACGAAACAGGCGACATTCATTAATCGACGCCACGGCATCGTCACCCTTTAAGCGCAAAAGCTTTTGCGTCTCATTAGTGTGGCACCGAGAGAGGGTTGCGCCGAAGAGGAGCCACGCCAGCGCCACTTCACATTCACCACTTTCCCTCTTTCCCTTCGGCCTGCCCCTTCAGTGGCGTAGCCAGGAATTTCATTCCAGTTGTTTATGCGGTGCTTTTGTTTAGAGGGGAGCTGAATCTCTGTTTAGGATAAAGATATCGTTGAAGTGGGTTTCATTAAATACTGCTTTGGCTTTTCATGGCGGGGTGGAAACGTGCAGATTCTCTGAAGGGTTGTGAATGGAACTAGAGGAATCTCGTGAAATGTTGAGGATAATTTGATGTAATTGGTAGATATACTCTTTGTTTGCGAATTCAAAGTACAAAGGCACAAAAGGCAGTGACATCAGGCCTCGTTGGCTCAGATCTTAACATTCCCAGCTACAACACAGAGAAACCCACTTTCCAATACCATCAACTCGTTTCACTAGTTTTCCACGGCTTCTATACTATCACTACCACGATTGCAAAAGATTGGTAGCATTTCCTTTAGGGGAAAGCGACCTGAGCACCCTGAGCACTGTAAATACTCGAACAAACTGCGTTAAGGAGACGGTCTCCGGTAGATTGCAGTGGCGTCGTACCTGCGACACTGAATTACACAGAAAGCGATCGCAGTTCGATTCGTCCGATACCATAAATAATTGTTCTAGTTATCTCTGAACTATTATTAGTCTATTTATCTGAAATGACCGACACTGCGAATGGGAAATCGTGGAATAAGGATATATTTCGCCTGATTCTTCAAAGAGTCAGGTGATGGACGACCTTGGACTTTCGCTACGCCACTGCCTCTCTTCACCATCTCGTGAAGTGGAAGAGGGAAAGATAGGGAGAAGGAAACCTTTGGGACGGGGCCTCCTCTTCACTTCGTCGAATGTTCCCTTTGTACTTAGCCACGGCCGAGACGATAACAGCGGGGGAAAGAAGAGGAGCGCACGACGACCGGGCTGCCTTGACGCGATAACGTTGGATCTGATGTGGATTACGGCGTACATTGTCGGGCTCTGCTTCATAGCGATCTTTGCCAACGTCCTGGTCATCCTGTCTATAGGCTTTCTCTCGAGGAAGAGTGTTTTGGAGCTGTGACTGTTTCGTCGAGGTAATTTCACGATTAGACGAAACTTTTCTTTACCTTCTTCAAGCAGGAACACCTTTTTCATCTTTTCATTCACTTCGTCTGTAATCATTGGAAAGTATCATGTGTTTATTTTACGTAACAATTTCGTGGTAGTATGCTGAGGAAACGATAAAGGAATATAGGTGTTCTGAATAGTCTCTTGCTCTTTCGAAACGAAGTTACCAACTTTTGATAGACGTACGAATATATCTGGGGAATCGTTGCGACAACATTTGATAACTTTGAATTCGTGTAGGTAGAATGAGAATGGCTGCACAAAGAAGAGCACGTCACACTTTGTCATTGAATTTTTACATGGCAGGAGAGCAAAAGAAGATACGGAAAGCAAGCAGACAGCCAAGATTGCATCGGGGAACAGGGTTCACGTAACAGAGTTACATTTTGCAACCTCGCGGAAAGTTATCCTGCTGTTCCAGATTAGTTCGCCAGTGTAGGTACTCCGATTTCGAGATTAATTTTAATCTTGGGGATAAATGGGGAAAATAAAATGCGATCGCGAGATCTGAATAGGCATAGAATATTTTATTGTAATTTGCAAACATTACCTACTAAGATTAAAGTTTCATTCTCTTATAACAGATCATGTGCATTAAAATTCCTGCACGCAGGAAGGAAAAGCTACAAGTAAATTGAATCCCACGAGTGAATTTAAATATTAGAAATGTTGGAAGCGGCGCACGAAATCACGCACAGACTTCAGTTCTCAAGTTTCCACCATTCCCTCCATTATTCTTCTTCTCCTTTACCCAGACAAGTCAGACAAGCCTTCTGCCAGTAATTTCCTTCCTCCGTCGCATCGCGTTACACCGGTGAACAGTCGACGAACACCGAATTGTGCGATGCTCCTTCCAAGCCATATCGTACTCGTTCGATCGCTCCGTTCGATTTTCCTCGCGGAAAAGCGACGTCGCCCAGACTTTCCTCGAGAACATCGCCATTGATCTAGCGACACAATAGATAGCCAGAGAAACGATAGAAGCAAAACGAAAACGACAAACCAAATGCCACCTTCCATTTTTTCCCCGCTTTTTGATAGAACGTGTCAAAGTGAAGGGCAAATTCGTCGCATCCCCTTGCTTTTGTGCTCCGTCAGAGCAACGACAATGGACAGAGCGTAGTGACCCATGGAAAACAGGATATCCCGACGCAAAAACGTCGAAGATGCCGCGCGTATCACGCCGGGCGTTATTGGATTTTGCTCCGATGGCAATCCTTGTGTGAATCAGCAGATAGAGCCTGGAATTCTTTCGCGTTCGATCCACCCAAATTGGACGGGATTGATTCGTCCCCAGCTATAATCGAGCCATCGAACTTTGCCGCGACGTGAATTCACTGGTCGCGCTTCATCTTCCCTCGGTATTGAATTTTCTGGGAGCAGGGAAAGAGCCACCAGCAGGGATGACGTGAAAAATGCACTCGGTTGTTTCTCCGTTGCAAAAAAAAAATATATCGTGGTGATTCGAATCGAGAGAAAAGTTATTGACGGAATTGGGACGGATTATTCTGTTGGTGACTGGGCCAAGAATTTATTGTCCGGGTTATATCGTGGCGATATACAGCGGCAAAGAAATTGCTTCACAAAGTGCCATCACATTCGGCTGTTCCGGTAATGTATGGTTTTGTTTCTGATATCAGAAGTGGGAAATGTAAACGTCAGATAGACGTGAGAATCTTGAGAAGTTACTGTTGTCGATTTTACTTGAACGTTAAAAAGAGCGTCTTGAGATGTTACTGTTATAAATTTCACTTGAACGTTAAAGGTTTCATGCGAATGGTGGTAGAATAGATACTGTGGAATAATTGAGCCTTTGGCGAAGGAAGGAGATGCGAAGACAATAGGCGAAGGAAACGAAAGCAAAGGAGATGCCAGCCGCGTTATCTGATCGGCAAGATAATTAGAGAAGGAGAAACCTGTGAAAGCTCGGGAAGTCTCATTGTGATTCTGCGAGGAGTAGCAACGTTCCTCCGAGTCCTATTACACATTATAAAGCCACCTACTTTGTTTCAGGCTAACGTTTCTTATAGCAATTCTCTGGTACAATGGACTTTCGAACGTAATATCGGTCACTTTAAATCTCCCTTTTCCATCACGAGGAAGAGGTGGTTGAAATAATAAGACACGAGGGTTGCGAGGGAGCAAGATGACGTCTTATTTGTGCCTTTTGCTCGAGAAACAGTAAGCAAACACCAAGCAACCCCGAATTTACACCTTACTATGTCTACCAACATTCCCTCAGAAAATTGATTTGCAGTCAGAAGTGGATGATGAAGCCAAGCTGCACAGGTATTAAAAATGATCTGCTAGCACATGACACCTGAATCCAGAGGATCGTTCAATCTTTCATTGTTAAACACCGTCACACGTAACGCCCTGCAAAATCGATGGCTCACTGAAGAATTTTGAAACGACTAACGACTCGAGTGTAGCTCCAGGATTCATCCATCCTTTATCCAGGCCAGATTAACGCCATTGTGGCTAAATGAAATAAATCGGACCCTCGCCCCGTCGATCCACCATTTATCCCCTGCGATCCCTTCGTTTTCTCTCGCAAACGGAAAAATTATTCCCGCCGTGCACAGCGTGTCTCATGAATCATCGATCCTTTCATCTACTCGCGGAATTTCCGTGGGACGTTCGCCGGGGAATCATTCATCCGATTACAGGGCGAAAGAAAGGCCAATTTCCAGGAAGAAAGGAGGGAAGTTTCTGCAAGAGTCGAAGGCAATCCTCTCAGAGGCATTCAAGGGTGGCTGTTGCGGCCAATGCACGAAGGGAATCCTCCCAGAAGAATTCGGGATATCGCCCGAGCTAAATTCACCGTGAACTCGTTACTTTCCGCTTTCATAATTTTCTTGGTCGCCGCTTTATCTTCGCCTCTGTGCGGGCATAGAAGCGTTTCGAGCGCCCTCAACGGTCTAGACGTTGGAGACGCTCGTCTTTCGCGCGTCATCGCCACGAGTTTCATCCGCGAAAAAACATTTCGCAGGTATCCAGGTGGCGTGTCAATACCACTGGCCCGGGAGAAACGTTCTCTTTGTTTCGAGCGCAAGCACCGCCGAAGAGATTCGTTCGATTCAATGGGCGAGCGCTCGTGAACGCGGAAACCCGTGAATGGGAAAAATTCATTTTCACGCCAAATGTTGCCATCAATTACAAAATGCACGCTCGTTCGCACGGGACGGTGACAAACGGTGTTGATTACTGAAAAAGAACGTTACACGCTGTTGATGACGCGTCCCGCGATTATCCGAGAACCAGCACGAAATCTATATAATTAGGGGACATTCATGCTTGAAATTGCTACGTTTCGATGGAATATTAATGGGAGGTATCACACCGGGGGCGTAATCTTTCTCTTTATTACCATTTGCTCGCGAATTGGTATTGTCTGTGACCTGGAAATTTTGATATATTATTCTCAGTAATAATCGTATTAATTTCGAATCTTGTGCGGAGTAATTTATATTGAAATGGGGAGAAAAAGTGTGCGGAGGGAAAGAAGAAGAGGACTAACAAATCAAATACACTCTCAAGCTTGCTAGTATGTATATAGTAACTCTGTGAAATAACTATAATTGAAATCACTACGTGATTTATAAAAACACAGTCCCCTTTCATTCTCCCGCAGAAACCACCCCGTGCCCCCATCCAAGGAAGACATAGAACGGTGAAAGAAACGGTGAGGGAAATGGAGAAAGAGGGTGAGCCGCACCTTCCACTCGACAACCCCGAGAAGATCAAGCTACATCAGCCAGGAAACAAGATGTCAGGTGACGATAACACCAGCTCTATCAGGGATCAGGGTACACGTACGATCTCGGGTGGCACTCTAGACTCCTAGCCTACATTTCGCCAGTACCAGCCAGAGTTCTTCCGTCGTCGACGGATTATCGCAGGTTGATCCGTTTACATCGACGCTCCATTATCGCAGGGCCGATTCTACTTCGTCGTTAGAGCGGACAATGGTCGAGGGACGAATGGATATGGAATCGACTGGCCAGTGTAATCGATATACCACCCAAGGGCTTGATGGGATCGAAGCTGAGCCCAATCAATGCCAGGGCAAAGTGTCAAGCCGATGAGGAAACGTACCGATTTTGAGGGTTGCCACGTGTAATCTACATCCATGATAACTCGGATGAATCTTCGAACACTCGAAGCCCTATACAGCTTACAAAGCACAGAGATGTGTATTACTTCGAGTACAGAGGACAAGCAGGCACCACGCAATCGCGGTGATTTAAAATTCAGTATGACAATGCCCAGCGACAGGCAGGATCAGTGAGATTCTCATTTTCCAGGCGGCTGGAGCATCGGCCTGTGTGCACGCACACGGACACGCCTCTAGTAATTTCCGAGTGCAATTACAGCGCGATCAAACGACACGATACGGGGGCCGAAAAATCCCATTTGCGCCTCGTCGTCGCGCCGCGGAAGCTGAATGTTTGAAACAGCAACGGCACAGCCCGCGGATACGTCTACTCGATGCGTTGTATCGGGGACTGATCGATTTACACCGATCCTCCATTATTACCGATGGAAGAGCGTCGCACCGTGATCAGGAACAGGGACGGGGTCGTGAAAACGACACTCGAGGAACTTCCACTCTTCCGCGACTCGAAGATCGAATGGTATCGTCATTCCAAGCCCGCGGTTATCGAATCCCTTGAATCAGAATTCTACACTGCCACGTTTAATATACACCGCGCTGAGGTAAATGGATCTGGAATGGCCATAAAATCCTGCCTTTAACTCTAGCCACCACTTTTCGAGGCAGCAGCTTAATTTTCATTTAAACGTAAGATGGAGTTTTATCGTGAAAGGTGTTCCGTTGGCTAGAGTTGAATGCTGTTACAGGAGCACGAAAAGCGCAAATTGTACATAATGTATTTTGATTGCCATCTAGACGCAGTGGTGTCACGTAAACGCAATCAAAGGTCGTTCCTTCATCCCAGCTGCCTGGTCCGCCCTCTTTAATGCTGCGAATACTGTAAATGGAAGTTACGGTGAACGATATAATCTGTTGCTCCGGTGGAGACACGTTTTTTCCCGTTTAACGAGATTAATGGAAGACCCATCGAGCATGGCCAGTGACGTTCACCCCGGCGGCGCCCTGTAATTTACTCGTTTAACGAACGTTACTTACAGGCTGCGCGAAATTTCGCGTTAATCTTCGAGCGTGGATAAAACTATCGCGAATATTCAGGTTTCGTGAGTATCTCGTGTATTCTGAGAGCCTGTGTTACCTACATGTAAACGTCTGCCTCGTTATTTATAATCAGTGTACGTGCACGGGTATCGGAGGATAGGGAGCAGACGAGACACATTCGCGATGTATTCATCTAATTTAAAAAAAACTTTGTCCCGGGCTCGCGCCAGGCAGCATTTTCTCGCGGCAGCCTCCGTGCACGTTTCATATTCATGATTTCGGAAATCTATGCGGAACATATTATTTATGTGACGCGACGCGGACGCTGAGCTGCTGCGGCGCCTGCATTTACAGTGGTAATATATTGTAATGAGACCCGGAGCGTTTGGCACACGGTAAATCCGCGTATAATTCATTACGGGGCATCGTTTCTCATTTCCCACTGAGTTACCGAAAATATTTCCCAAGGAAATGAACGTGTTGCTCTCTCCTCCTTCCAAGTAACCTCGAAGACTTTGATTTAAGATTCTTGCTGCAGTGTATCTCTAAACCTGGGCTGATCTACTCAATTGTAGTCGCGTGGGAATAAAGATGGACGAAGAACTTTGAACTATCAAAAAGTAGAATAGCAGGTGATAGGAATATAGTATTCAAAATAATTAGAAGATCCGTTATTAAAGTTTGCGCGTATCGACGACACATTTACTTCGGTCTAATTAATTGGCTTGCATTCTGAAGCTACCCGAAGCGTAATGTCAGAAGAATCATTAATAACCATCCACGCGCGATCACTTATGCACAGGCACGCAGAGATCGCGTGGAGGCAGCGTGATCAGCGTTAATGCGAATGCGTTTGTAGGCGCGATTATATTTTCATTAATCCGAATCATGAATAGAAATTGCATCGTTATCCATCAAAGGTAACGAAGAACTGTCGGAGGATCGTCGAACAAGCCTCCTCTACGGTGTTTTTTGATCGAGCCACCCCTTCTCCGACGAGGGAGGCTTTAGCGCGTGCAGATGAAGCCCGATGGTATTTCCGTCGCTCGTCAAAAATTCAGGACTTAATCCGGATACGGATTTATATCCATTTTTGAGAGTCGACCATACGCCGCTGACATCTCGGAGTTAGCTTCTATTCCAGTCAGCCAGCGAATTTTCAACGTTATCATTTTCGTGGGAACTCTGAAGCGTTTCGGCGATTTTCACCAGGCGGGGCCTACACAAAAATACGGGCTGCCCCGAGCCAAAATTCACCTGATATTTCTGGAACTGCAGGGAACGTTTTTACCAGGGGATCGCGCGTGTTAGAAGACATTTTCGTTCGTTACGATAACGTTAACCGGGTATTCAAGGTAGTCATTTTGTAATTCACAGTAGGGCAAGTTTGCTTTGTTGGCAGTGGTTGCACCAGAGCTATGCAATTTTTGTAATCAGTCGTGTTACGCGATGGTCGAGTGAGGGGTTGTATTTTGGATATAGAGTTGCATGGAACACCTCCTATGTGTGGTCGACTCTGTTGGATTGAAAAGCTGATCCTAAAATTTGATCTGCCCCACCGAGCTCTGCGAACCAGATCCGACGAAATTTCGAAACGAGATGTAACAGTGAGATATATTCGTTTAATTATTTAAAGGGTAGCCGCATTAATATCGCACTCTATTAATTGGAGTAACGCTTGGATCGAGAACAGGAATATTGGTCATTGGGGTTTACCTTTTAACTAGATTACATGTGGTCTGCTGAGGGAACGTTTGCAACTTGAAAATTCAATCGATAATCACGTGACTGGGGTTGGAAAAAGAGCGTGGTACTTTTACAATTCCGTTACACACGAAGACACAATTTTTTTCACAAACACCTTTTCACGCAGATCGCGCGGAGCGAGAAAAAAAACGTGAATTAAACGGCAGTATATTAGCGCGGGATAAATTATCGCGGTGGCGAGTCGGGCAGCTGCCGCTCGCAGAAATAATTGTTGCTCCCGCTGCAACCAAGTAGTCGTAATTATTACAACGACGTCGATTTATGGTCCTGCTCGCTGTTTACGAACTGCTCGCGCTGTTTCGAGACTCCCATTTACAAATCGACTGACCGAGCTACGAGCCGTGCCTGTTAATAAGGAGCTCCGTGGTATTTATGATGTGGCACGCTTTTCAAACCGAACAGAAAATATTTTCCGTAATGCCGACACAGCAGAGTGAGCTGAATCTGGTAAACGTAGGTACGTTGACTCGAGAAAGTATCCGATGACAGGAGCTACAAGCAGCCCAGTCCGATTAGTTTCATCTTGTACAATTTTAAGAAGTACTGCGAGATCCAAGAAGGTTGATCATTAGCAGGCAAAAGCAGGCATGAGCCCAGAGTTGGGCATTATTCGGCTAAATTTTCATTCGAATATGGATTCGTATAAATCTCCAAGATTTATTCGCGAATAACAAATGACGATTTTATTCGTCAAAAAATTATTCGTTATTCGCGAATGAATCTGTACCGTTATTCTAGCCAGATTCGTTCGAATAAGAATTTATTCGTTATTCGACCTGAATGAACGACGAATAAATGTGATACCCTGTCGGGTATCTATCGATGGAAGTCTGTACTGTGTTCAACATATGTTTGGACGTGTGAGTCTGGAAGTGTGCGTATTGGTATGTATTTAACAATGTTTAATGAACGCTTATAATTTGAAGAGATTGATTTTTTCATTAGTTTAAATGGACTGACGTGAGCAAATTTTATTTAAAATAAATCAAAACGCCACTTTATGTAATACCGTGGTCATACATCTTCCTCCAAAGTCCGAGCTATCACAAGAGCTACTTAACCTAAAACATTAGGTCTCACGGGTGTCACGATACATCGCTGAAACCACGTGATCATTTTATTCGTCCGTTGAGGCGACTAAATATTTATTCAAATAAGAAATTATTCGAATAAATTTTCAGTCAAATAAAAACTTATTCGTTATTGTCGAATAATTTCATTTCATTCGAATTTTTTATTCGAAGATTATTCGAATAAAAACTTATTCGCACAAATGTATTCGAATACGTATTCGAATGAAAATTTAGACGAATAATGCCCCACTCTGCATGAGCCTTCATTCGGCAGAAGGTTCGCGAAACCTCTGCGAACGTCTACAATGAAAACTAGGAGATCTCGTGGCTTCCAAATGACTACACGAGTATCTCAGAAATCATTGGTGAATTATGTTTAATGAGTCCGCGTTGTACCATGGAACTTCACGCGCAATTTCATTCTGATAGATTTTCAGTAAGCTTTAATAAGCTTGCGTGCCTGATAAGGTGTTTGATAAAACACTACAATTAACAGAAAAGCTTATTTGTACTTCTACTTTCCTGGAATCTTCAAGCCTGAGGGGTATCTCGTACGTAACGCGATCCTTCCCTAAGAACCTTCCGTCAATCCCTATTCGTGCAAGTTCTCGGCCAGTCCCTGATACCTTCGAGGAGATCCTTCGTCCCAGCACCGAATACCCTTGTGTCTAAGGCAGGATTTGCCAAGTAATCTGACTAACGGGTCCACTGTAGGTATACCTGGTCCAGAACGAAACATTCTACCTTCTCCGTAACTTAGATCGCATCTCTCAGAATCCTTCTTTTTCATCCCCTTTCAGTTGTCAGAGGTGTAAACACGGATGCTTTAATTCACGACGACACTTGCGGGAAGTTCGATCAGACCTTTGCTAGAAAACACTTAATTCAGATTAAATTCCTCAAAGTTCGCAAAAACACCTCTAACAACAGAGTCAGTACGTTCCTTCTTTCTTTCTCTCTCTTTTTCTTTTCGGTTGGAAAACAAGCTTTCGACTTATTCCGTCGGAATTCCTACCAGTTTTCATAGACTACGGACCGGTATTCCGTGAAACTTGTGCCAGAACAAGGCAACAAGCGGCGTCGCAATATTTTGCGATCCTGGCGCATCGCTGCTGATGATATTCAGATGGAACCCCGCGTTTAGAGCAAATATTTGCGTCTCGCTTAGGATGCACGCGACGGTTCTATATTATGTCCCACGTATATAGCTCATGAACGGGTGCACCAGACCAGCCCGACAACGCCACGTCGTATTTAATCTGATGGCTTTTATCCACCCCCGTCCCCTCTGGTTATTAGATCGCCCTGACACGAGACGTATCGTTCGTGCCTCCTTTTTCCCGCTTTCCACTACGCGCAACACGCTCGCTCCAATTTTTGTCGCTCTTTTTTCGGGGCGAAAAATGGGCGACACTTCGTGGAGCAACCCTTTATACGTGGCGTCAGGGTGCCCAGCAATTTTCTTTCATTCTTCGATATTATTTGTGGGAAATTCTTCGCTATTTGTTGAAAGTACATTTATATGGACGACATAGCGTTTTCACTGTTTGCAGAGCATTCAATGTGGATTCTATTCCGAGGAACAAGTTGCACGGAAAATTTTCGCTGCTCGAAGCTTGGAATAAACGGGAGGTCTTCTGGAGTGTGTCTAGCCTTCTAGATGTTGACGAGCTTTGCGGCAGTTTTAACAGCGTTTTCGGGAGCCTTAGAAAGACTTTGTTGTGTTTGAAGCCGACGATGTTGGGCTGGGGATCTCTCGCCGGAAGATTTCGAGGCGGAGCGTTTCCGAACAGCGCCCGCTTCGTTATCGGGGCAAACTCCTGATAACGGAGTTGAAACTTTATTAAGTTTAAGCGATTTTATAAAGTGAGCTAAGTGAATTTCCCCCGAGTAGCTGTTGCCTCCAAGTTTTTATTCGGTACAGCGAAAACCTTATCTGCGAGAAGGTTCGAAGATTATAATGATCCTTCTTCGAGGATCTGTGCGCCATCAATCATCGACGAATCATCTAACCGTTTAAAAGTTAATCGAAAATCGACAGAATTGTATTTTAGGGAAAATGGGCGTTTCCCGAGCCGAATATTACTGCTGTTTGCTCGGCTGAAAAATGTTCGAAAATACTGGGAGGCCGAAGCATAATCTGAACGTAAATAAATAAATAAACGGGAAACTCCGGTATTGCAGGTTTGCATTGAAAACGCGAGAAGAGCTTGGATAAATAAAAATATTCCAAGGGTGAGAGATCTGGCACGAGTAAAAACCCGAGTTGTTAACTGGGCACTATAAATCAACGTATATTTCGTGGTGCACTACATTCGCTTAAATTTTAATTTCATTCGTTGAAAACTGCGGGTGGGAAAGGAGGGTCGGAGTGTAGATATGAACGGGGCTAAAGTCGCCGTGTAAACGTGGAAATCGCGCCTCATCAATCGAAATTTCCGGATATTTTTGCGGCACACATTCAGCCGTTTGTAACGACCAGGCGCGAACCGTCAAAAGGGACCTTCATTTTCCCCCAGAATCGATAATTGTTCGCCCGGGACTAGCGATGGCTCCGACACCCCCTGCGCCACCCTCGAAACCGTGGAAAATATAAACACACCAACTCTGAATCTATCGATCATAACTTCGAATGTTTCAACGTACCTCGGAGCAATCGAAGCTAATAATATCCGATTAACTTTCAACTTGATATTAACTTGCGGTACTTCCAAGTCGCCATGAGTTTCAAGACTTTCAATACTAATTTCTTAGCCACTTGAATTCAGTTCGTCTACTGGTTACAGAAGAAGTTGCTGAAGAATCCCGGTGCTTCAAGTTTTAGGTACTTGGAATTGAAAAATTCTGGTATAATTTGTTTAAAATATTCAAGCCTCATTTACTATGAAACATCTCTGCCTGGTGGTCGAACAGTGTCCATGTGTTTCTGGCTTTCATGCGAGAACGAGTTGCTCGGAGCCTTGCACCAGATGGGTCGCAATTCCCATCGCTACTCAGCGTGGGGTGAAAAAGTCTGCGTCGATCCACCCGATGGAGCAGTTAATTGATACAGCGCGGCGCGGCCATATTTCGCCCGCGCCAGATTTCAATGGCGGAATTTCCGGGCGGAAAGCGTGTGGCCATTGAACGCCCTAATACGAAGTTTTTAGCGCGGCAGAGCTTTAAGACTGGCACGTTTAAATAAAGACCGATTTCACGGTGAATGCACGCGCACTGGTCGGCCGCGTGCGTGCGGGGATATATATATACTTCTCTCCTCTAGATAAAACAAACCAGCCGTTGGGGACGTTTTTCGGGGTGAATCGCAATTTCCCGCTGGTCTCACACTCGGTGGACGAAAAAGTGAACGCGAACAAGCGTGATACGAACGCCCCATTAATTTTTCAGCGGGACTCTGTTTGAGGAATAAATACAGTCGACGATGACCATTATTTATCTTTATTTTAATGGCGGAGTTCGGGCAATTCCCACCACACGATACGTTTTATTTATACTAGACGCTTCAACGCGATGGATGGGAAAAACTTAGTTTATCGTGGTTGTAGAACATTAGTCATTAGTAGAACGAAGGGGCTGGAGATTTCGTTGAAATTTTTAAACATTTTTTATTTTCATACTCGTGGCTGGTTTGGAGAATCGTATCCTTTTCTGGTCTATCGATATTTTTTCATTACCTTCGAAATTGATTTCCCTTTCTTTCAACTCTGTAGAATCTTATTAATCTCAGCGATGCCTCCTGCTCGTCCCACCTCCCTTTCATTTCGCTGGGAAGCCAGTCTCTTCCGGGTTGCTCATACATAATGATCGGTGAAACGTTGGACCCGGTGAAATTGGAAAGGCTCGCCCCCACGGTTTTGCATTAATCGCGAACCTTCTAACCGCTCGTTGCATCTTTCTACGAAAGTAATAAAAAAGAACAGCCTATCGATTCTACGTCTATGAAACGGTATAGGTACTTGAAAATAATTTCGTAATTTCCTTTCCAACGGGGTCGTATTCGTTGCATCCGCTAATAGCTCTACAAATCACCGAACGTGGAAATGTATCGAATGTACATTCGTATATTTGTTATCGCGTGCAATGATTGATGTTATTTTTAGTTTACAGTGAATGGCATAAATGAAGGGCGGTGAATAATATATGCTGCTTTTTGATGCGGCTGTGGGAACGTGATACCGTTGGGAGGGTTTTATTTCCCGCAAATTGTTTTGAAAAAATTCGGTACCGCGGTCCGAAATAAATGTGTGCCCGACGAAATGCCAGCAATTTGATAGAGGAGTGATATGTGCGCCAGCGACTGCTTTCATTCGCAGAATTAATTCGATACGCACCTTCAACCCCCGAAACTGGAGCCCGTATAATGAAATATCTTATTAGCCTGTTTCCCTCTATGTTGATTATTCATCCCATTCCCGTTTGACTACTCGTATGTATTATTTAATTTCTCGCTATATTCCTGTCTGTTTAACACAATCATACGGTAAGTGGGTATGGTGGACACAAAGGGGTAGCGAAACATTATTAATACTCTACATAATCACTGGCAAACTAGAAATATCCATATTACCATTATTTCTCCACAAAGGAAAACTAGTATAATGAAAACTAAGCTTACCACCCTCCCCCAAAGGGAAACAAAATAAACTTCGATTTCCTATTGAACCAGCCCTCTCGACGAATAAACTGTTCCCCCAATTAAGACCAAATCACGCGTCAAAGCGGAAACTCGCGCCCCTTGTTCACCCCCATTGCACATTCAAAGGCTACCATCCCTTGCTCCCCGATACATTCCCGATCATTATTTCCCGCCGTATATATGCATCGACTACTGCACCCCTTCCCGGACCGTACGCGATCCCGGAAGGTCGAAACTTCATTAATCTTCAAACCCCCACACCCCACCATCCCCGGAGTTGTATGTGCTATCTGCAGGTGATCCCTTTCCTCGTCGACGCGATCGCCCTTTTCTGCATCGCTTCGCTTTCGTTGCCACTGCCTCGCAACCCCTTCCTCGCCCCAATTCGCCATCCTTTCCTTCTAACGTCGAAGACAAACACTCGCTCGAATTCCTTATGCAGCCTTCGCGCATACAAACGACGCGTTTAGAGAGCCACCCCCGTCTCTGTGCTGCAACCACCCCAGCGTTAGCTCTCGGCGACGCTCGCTCCAAGTTGGACGCATGGACGGGAAGTGAGTGGATTTATTTTGGAATAACAGTACGGAGTTTTCGAATGGGAAATGTTGAGGAACACGAGGTCTGCGATAACTACGAAAACTTTCGAAATAGGCTCGCTCCATTAAGCTCAAGCTCATTTCTTATGCCTTTGTCACTATTTTCAATGAATATTTAATTTAGTCTAACGCTTTCCATTAGTACCACTAAATGGTATAAATAACAAGACGCGCTGTTCATTAAATACCGGTGCTTTCAATTTCCAAGTCTCGGAGGGCGTAATAGAGAAACGTGAGTATTCTCTGGTCTATAGTGCGTTACCGAGGCCTTTTGTCCCGGCGAAACGAATAATGGATTTTCGGGCTGGGATTTCGTGTTCCCGGGGCTGGCGGATCCAACCTCGGAATTAGGGGGGACCGTGTGAAAATAGAGAATGTAGTTGATGAATGTTGCCCGGGTAAAACTCGGTTAACGTTGCCCCCGATGAATTATGAACGATTCGACGCCACGACGATCGGCGGATTTAATTATCGGCGTGGCTGGGAATTATTAATTTAACCACGAGAGCGTGACAGAATTTCACTTTTTAACACCACCGCCGGACGAAGGAGGGCGAGAATATTTTTTTCATCGAGGAAACTTCGAAAGTACATCGTACCTCTTGAATTATTTTATCCAGCATGGACCTTCATTATTTCTTCAATCTATCCGCTTCTATCAAACGAAATTAACATCCCCACTGAATATAAATGGCTGTTTCATCGATTCAATATATTTTCGGTGTGAAAATACCGTAAATACACGAAACACTCCCAGTCGAGAATCATACAAGGACTCAGCAGTGGTTCACCGATTCAGGTACCTCGGGATCGTTAATTTACATCTTGAGATGATGCTTCTGAGAAATAATCAACCATACCTTGGGAGTGTAGCGTTACACCGTATATTGTTTAAATCATTTGAAAATTACAGATTTTTATACGATGATTTCTAGCAACGACTTGTCGTCTCCTACAAGGCTATCGCGATCTTGCGAGAACGTTAAGCCAAGCGTACGACGATACTCGCGCGGGGTAACTGCGAAACGGGGATTAACCGCGTAATGAGCGGTTTTGATAATGGTTATTACACCAAAGTAATTTAAAAAAGTGCTCGATAGTGGCGTGATTACGATATGATAAGCACCGCGGCGAAAGGAGCTTGAATGTTAGCAAAATAGATACTTCCTTGGACCATTCTTACACAGATGATCAGTAGCTCAAACGCCATGTCAGGAGCTCGTCAAAACTTCACTTTTACGAGCCTGTGCCTGTTGGAAGAACGACAGGCAAACGGGCACGAACGAGATCGTGCTTCTCCGCTAGAGGAAGGAAACGGCGAAGGCTTCATAAAATTCCAATTTAGTAGGATTACCCGGTGGAGGGGGTGGAAAGCTCGCATTTCTGTCGGCGGTGGGATCGGGCATAAACGAAGGACAGAGCGAGCATCCACAGAGGGAAGCGTCGTAGGCGTCGACGCCTGAATGGAGAGAAATTACCCCGAAGAATTGAAATTGCTGGCGTGCAGTCAGCCCTTTGATTTCGCAGTCCCGACGGCTCGATCGCCGCTTTGTACACCGCCCACCCCCGCTGCCTCCGGTAGAGAGGGAAGTTGGTCTGTGAACGGGGCCACGGTGAGGGTCGCGCGAAACTTTCCATCGCGTCAAACGCGCCCGGTTCTTTGAATCGTTTCCCAAAGCGGTTTCGAGTGTCCTCGTCGCTCGCGATAACGACAAGATAATAGATAGAGGGGGTGGAGGAAAAATAGACGAGTGGACAGAAGTGCGAGGAGGGTGGATGAAGAGGGATGAACGAGAAAGTTGGACGGTACGCTGGGAGGACAATTGGGGGAGCACGGGGCAAGTGCACGAAGGGGTTGAGTAGAAAGTGAAGCTATTTCCGGCTCAGTTTATACAGCGTGCTTCTGAATGGTTGGGTAAAAGTTTGGGGCTCTGCTGTGTGTGTCAGAATCAGGGAGGATACAGCCTTTCGAACAGATTCCTTCGTGTAGGCACGGGGTAAACGTCCAAGTTTCAACGCCAGTAACGCTCAGGGGTTGCACAAGGTATTGGAATTTAAAGGCATAAAGCGGCCGCGAAGTGAACAACCCGCCCGTTAGAAATTCGCATTGGCAGTTATCGTCGTTCCCGAGCGACGCGGAAGAAACGAATGCTCGCTCGCCCCTTCGTGCAGTATGCAGCCCCCCTTTAAAACAGCAATTTTACGATATCGTTTCGCGGCGTTTGCCTCGTAACATACATATTACAGGCGGGACGGGCCCACGGGCTGAAGCTCAACAAATTACTCGGTTATGTGAGCGCGAGTTTATGTTTGTTCAATGCCCCATCCCCTCCACCCCTTGGTTCAGTGAATGTTATGTCGATATATTGTGCGCGAAAGAATGCACCTTTGTTACTCGAAAAAACGCGATACGCTTTCGGAAAAGATGATGGAGCAGCGTTTCGACGATGGAATATGTAGAACTGTGGAATGGACGACAGAATTGTGTTATAAATGTTGGACGTGGGATACTTTTATGAAGGGAGAAGCTCTCGGGTGGAATATGGAATGATACGAACGTTATTGAAGTTTTTAACCGTGGTACATTGAATTACAGCACAATTGCGGGAGTTAATTTTTCCAGCTCGCTAGCTGTATTATGAAGGAACTTTTGATATTCAATGTTCAACGTTTATGTAATTATTGAAGTGATGGATAGGATTGTCCTCGATTATTAAATCTATGGCATTGATATTCATTAAAAATCCTTGGTGACACTTGATACACAGTTTAATCGAATACCTCAATTAAGTACCATCAATTTATCTCCGCTTATACTTTTTAACCCATTAGCACGCACTGTAGAGCCAAAATTGAATGCAGTTTCACAATCGCGCCCATAAATGCGTGCAAGCTAACAACACTACAAATCGCTTTAATGAACCCGCAGTGTCAATCCTTCCATTACACCCCTCGTTACATCTCCCATTACGACCCATAACCATCCCTTATCACTGAACGATCCACCCCGAAATCGAGTTTCTCGCAACAGTCGAAAGAAGCTTCCTCTCTGAAAAGAAATGTAATTCAATGTCAATAAAATAAAATCAACCCCACATTCCCCTTCATCTCAACGTATCTGAAGCAAATATAAATCTGTGTTGCTATTATTCCATCTCGTCGTTGCTACACCAACCCCTTGCTTCCCAATTTCATTCGAAAATCGGAATGAACTTCGAAGAACCGCCACTCACGCCAACCTTTGAAAGCTTGCACACCCCGGAAGTCGCGTCAGAGCCGCGGTATCATCAATCAAAAGCTCGCGAGCCGTATAATACACGTAACACGCGCCTACGAAGCCAGCAGCTCAGGAGGACTCGACACAGGGCGCACGAAACGGTGGAAAAGCGACGATGGCGAACGCGGGGGTTGGAGAAAGTCGGAGCCTCGCGGGCAAGGGGTTGCACGAGCAGCGAATCACTCGTTGGTGCAACGATGTCGTTAGATCTTAATGGCCGACAACGATGCTTAACAACGTTTCGACAAGCAAAACGAACGGCTGGCCGAGAAACAAGGATGCAAGAAGGAGCGAGAGCGTACACAGGGGTTGCGCGGGTGTCTGTGAGCGAGAAGGGCGCTATTGCTCGCGATACGACGGGAACTGCTGCAAGGCTACGCGGACGTAATTCTACGTTGGTACGTGTGAGACGAGAAAGTCACGGGAAAGTCGTATCACGTAGGGAAGCTGCGTTTTAAGGCTGCCTGAGATTCACTTCTCCCTGGAATCCTGAGGAAATTTACCCCTGGACAGCGTGGGAATAAGAATTTATCGCCTGCGCAGCGGTGGAACGAACCCCGAGTCCCGGAAAATAAACGAACACCTTTTTTCTTCTCGCGTTGAGGTGAAAGAAGACGGTTAGTTAAATTAACTGGCGTACTTCTTTTCGATCATTTCTCGAAATTGTCTCTCTGAGTGAAGAGTAGCTTCGTAGGGGTTGCAATGAAAAACTCTTTACTGAACTGTTTGATGAAAGATTTCTATTTCAAAGAAGAGAATGAGCACTTTAGAAGCGTTCGATGATTCCTCTTAATGGCGCGGAGCTTGTCCGTCAGCAAGATGGGACGACAAAGGGTGTAGGAAAGTGGGCAAGACCGTGGACGTGACAAGCGGCAGAACACGCGAGTACGAAGGATGCGAGCCATTGAATTGAGTGCCCTACACGAAGTCCAGTTCCCGAACCGAACTTTCAAGCAGCGAACTTCAACGGGCATTTCAAGGGGGTTCACTTCACGGAGCATGTTTTACACGAGCCAGTGTGCAAAGGAACTTTTGTGCCCATACAGTTGAACAATTATTTACACTATTCCTACGACGAATAGAATCAGAATTAGCCGGTAGATAGTGTTTCTATATATCCGCAAGAACAAAGTTATCGTTTCAGCGAAACCACTTATCCTTCCAAATGGACGTTCGCGTTAATTCCAACTGAATATTGTAACGCCCATAAATTCGCCGATTTAATGACCAGCCGCGTGGATCCGCAACACCGACCCGTTGATTTAATGAACAAAAACGTGTTAGTCGGCTAAATCGATTGCTCAATGAGCACCGATTAATCGCTTCAGCCGATTTGCCGGTTAACCGCGTCAGCAGCAACTAACTACCACCCCGCTGGCAGAAGAACGATTTCACACGGGCCAGGGTGACGGTGAGTTGTTCCGTGCTCTAGCCTCGCAACCGTGCAGCGCACATATTCGCGAGAATGCCGCCAGTTAACTTTGATGTCCTCTGTAAACCGGCCCAGAACTTCCACCCTTATTCAAATGCCATTCCCCCGGAACTGCAGCCTCGTTGCAAATCGACTCGTGTAGGACATTCTCTGCTCCCTTCAGCTTCACCTGCCACTGATACGCGAAAATGGATCACTGGAGTGCGGGACAACACTGCATTGCGTTTCCCTGCAAACTTTCGTAAAAGCATCGGAATGCAGATAACAAACTTCTAGAGAAATGGAAAGCCTGCAAGCTTCAGTTACAAAGATTTTTCAAAGGAAACTCGACGCGCAGACGTCGAATTCAAAGGAAGCCGAGAACCTGCGGGCGAAAGACGAGCAGGCAAGATGGCAGCGCAAGCTCCTGGCGGTGATGTTCGAAGGGAAGCCGCAAATTTCATCGCACTCGCGGAACGATAATAAAATACGATCGCTAGGCGTGGAAACTGTTGCGCGAAATTACTGTCTCCCGTAAATCAGCGGCGCAAACGAAGTTACATGGCGCGAACAATCGATCGCCGCGGCGTCCGTTCTTCCCCCAAGCGATTTGTAACGTTAATCGATCGCATCGTCAACCTGGAAATTCAATTTCCACCGGGGCAACTATGAGAAAGGAGAATGTGGCCCCGTTCCAGCCGGCGAATATACGTTTCCATTCTTTCTCGCAGTTTATCCGCGGACTTGGGACGGGGATCCCTGGCTCAACGAATTTCAGCGAGCAACGCTGGGAAACAGGGGAAAATAGGAGAAAGGCAGAAATGATTATCCGAGGGTCGGTGAGGAAAGAATTGTCTGTAGCGGGATCAGGCTTAAGCAGTAATTTTCAAACGGGGCGCAAGAGAAAACTGGAGGTATCCCGCTTCGACGAGTTCGCCGCGTAAAAATCGTCCGCGAGCTACTCACCACGAGTAGATTATCCATTGGGGGCCATTGGACAGATGGAAATGAGTGGCCGGGGCCGGCCGGCCCGGTCGAGCGATTAGATAAACTCGTTAATGGTATAATTCGTTGATTAATTAATTTAACGTCCCGTCTACGGGCGATATCAGGCCAGGGAGAAAGAGTCTCGCTTAATCGCGGGCTTCGAGGTGATAATGACCAGGATCCCGAAGGGGGATCATTCTGCGCGTTGAGGCATTAGTCGAGGTGATAAAACGGCTGGCAAGAACGAACCTTATTCTACTGGAATCCCGAGAAAGTGACGTCGCGATTTCTTGGCTTGCTCGGTAATTGGGATTCCTCGCAGTCGGAGCTTGAATTAACGGAATGCGTTAAAACAACGCGTATCAATTTCCGTAAGCACGTTGAAGCGCGCATCGGCGTGCGTTAACATCGGCTAAAGTGTGTTATGTGCATACATAAATATGTGCCAACATGTGTATACTCGCGATGGCAAATATAATCAGGCGCGGTGAGTTACTTTGCGCCGGTCTGCAAATGTTTAATCATCGGGTCGCTTTGAAGGGCAATTCAGTTGGTGCTTTGGAGAGCGAATGAACCGATCAATTACTCTGATAGCGCCAGTGTGTCGAGAACAGCGGAAGTGGAATCTTAAAGAGTGATGATAGAGCACAAGTTTCTGTGCACGGAATTCTTTGCCGCGCGGCGAGCACTCGAGGAACAAATTGCTCCTTTGCTGTCGTTCGTTGAACACGCGATCGTAGGTATGCATTCGTTTAAATCGCTTACATCTCCGCGTGGCGCTAAGATTTACGCGCTGGAAAAAAGTCCAACGAGCCTCGCGACAGGGCCAGCAAGATAGTCTATTCTCGCGGATATGAATATTGCATTCTTCCTCATAAGTTATGGAGGTTAACCTGCGCACAGATTCCCCGGTACATGTATACAGCAATACAAAATGCAACAAGTAAGCTGCATTCAGACGCGGCTGCTCCGTATACTGCCGAAGAATTCGAGCCGCCTTGCTTGGAACGTTTACAGAAATACCTTTTTAATGACAGAGGCGATTCAGGTGAGCGTGCAGGGGAAGAATCGAGAATTCGATGCGAGCCAGCCTGCAAGGAATCAACAGGTAAACACTCTGCTAGAGCCCCAGTAGCTGCGAGGACGAATGGTTGATATAAAGATTGTTACTGCAAGTATAAGCAATCTTCAATTATTTACGAAGACTCTGGAGTAAATACAATTATTAAATTATCTACAAATTCATTACAGCGAATTTCGCCCAATACACTCTGGAATATTATCTGACACAAATTATCTACAAATTCATTACAGCGAATTCTGCCCAATAGGGGAGACCGGGGCAAGTTGATACGTTTTTCAGTTTTCATTGTTTTTCATTTTTGTTTGAATCAATTACTTAATAACAAATATGCTAAAATATACTTTGGTCCTTCCTCTTTAATATATAGTAAGCTAAAACTTGAGAAAGTACATACAAAATGAATGAAAAAATGTTATTTGGACGAAGGCAAAGTGTATCAATTTAACCCACTGCGGGGCAAGTTGATACATCTTTAAAATATCTGTTTAATGAGTAACTAATAAATTTGAAAAATATAATTTCAATCTAAATACCTTTCCAACAGTCAAAAGTTCAAAGATCAAACAGATTTTTAAACAAACATACCTAGAAAAACATTTTTATTTTCATTTTTTTTTATGTCTGGAATATCCCACTTTAACATGAGGTGTCTTCTTCTTTTTGTTATTTCAAACCATTTTCCAAGAAATATAAAGAAAAAATTCAATTAAAAGTAGTCGGGGAAAATTAATATACTGTATCAACATGCCCCAGAGAAACCGTATCAACTTACCCCACAGCAAGTCATTATGTATAAACATGTCCAAAAAAAAAATGTAGAGCATATAAACATAATTACAAAACGTAATTACCTTACCTTCAAAAGACTCAATATGATGCCAAATTACTTCGGGTTATAAAATTCTTTATATCGTCTCAAGACGGACTGGAAAGTGAACACAACTATTTACTTTTTCTTTATATAAACGAAAACAGTTAAAAAACGATTGCTAACGTCAAGGTACACCCACGTACGCTGGATCGTAGGAAAGAATTTATCAACATTTTTCACATATCCCATTGAAATGAAGCTACATATATACGGTGTCGAGATAATTCGTCTGTATCAACCTGCCTCTGTATCAACTAGCCCCGGTCTCCACTACACTTCCACATAATTCAACAATATTAAAACATAATCCATCTTCCAGAGTCGCATTGGATATCAAAGAACCCTCCTTCTCCGAATCACTCCCACACACCTCAATCGTGCCCCAAACCGTCCGACTCACGAAAGAAAAACGCAAACATCCTCTTTGAAAAGCGACACGCGTTTATCCGCGCGCCCATCGACAGCCCGTGGCTTTTTTTCCACGCCGGAGGGGAAACCACCCCTTCGCCGCGAAATTTATCGCAAACACAGGGACCCGCGTTTTTATCGCGAACGATTAAACACAGAGGAGAAAGTTTACCGGGGTGGTTCTTATCGTGGCGTGCAGAACTTTATTTTCAGGAGCGGCCGCTACGTGGTAAATCTCCGTGTCGCGTTTCCGCGCCGAGCGGATCGACTCGCGCCGCGAACTCGCAGCGGCATCGTACACCGACGCGAGGATCTCAAGTTTTTCCGCGGATCGGAGGGTGCAACCGAGCGTGATAACACAGAGGCACGCTCTCCTCGGTTTCTCGGTCGCCGACGGGGCGCGAATGCACACGCCACTCCGCCGAGATTCCCCGGGGGTCGCGTACGAGAATATTCGTCCTTTTGTCCGGGTCCCCGCGCCCGCCTTTCAATCGAATATTTGCAGGTCGAGTTACCTGATAACAGAGGGTGGCATCGATTTCGCATTTGCCGCCCACCGAAACGCTCGTTTTTCCTCCGTTTTCCTCCGTTCTCTCTGTCGCTCTCATTATTCCTCTATCCCAGGTCCTTCTCTACCCTTACCAGACTCGTTACGCGTAATTTCGAATGCTGCCACCGCTTGAATCGCTTTCGACGGGCATCGCGACGATTTCCGTCGACGCCAGTTGCTGGAAGTTTACTCGAGTTTAATTATTCGCAAATGAAGGGCTTTCTCGCTTGGCCTGGACGAGATATTAATTTGAGATTCTTTGGGAAATATCGGGTTTTCGAAAATATGGAACTGGAGTTGATTGAATCATGGGAAGCGTTGAAGATTTTTGTGCGGTTCGCTGGTGGGTTTCGATGTGGAATAGCGAAGATTGGTTTATGTGTACCATACGCGAGTGGAATTTCTTCTAAAAGGGTCTCCTTTAATATTCAACGCATTTCGCTACAGTAGACCAAGCTTAAGTGGACCGCCAATTTTAAGTAAAATAGGTGTTTACGTAGTCAGACCGCGCGCACAGAGTTCGGTGATGAAAACGAGGAAACGATACTGTGCCACGATCCCCTCTCACTCCCACCAGCAGGTGAAAGCCACGAGCAAGAGGGATTTAAAAGTTGAAGCTCGTTGATCCGTTCACGATCATACGATTGCTAAACAACGCCGCTCCACTGGCCCACAGTTCCCCGGGGCTCTTATTGCTTCTGCTCACGCTCCTGGCGAAAAAAGCAGGCACGTGCTCCGCCAAAGTTCTCGCGCCGGGTCCTTATAATCATTTCCTTCGGGCTTACGACTTGGTCGCACGCTATAAATTATAACGACGAAGGCGAGGCTAATTCATTTGCGGAACCGCTTAATTGAATGAGGGCTGAAACTCTTGAAGGCAAAGTTTCGCCACCCTTCTCTTCTATGGCGGTTCATTTCTTTCGCGAGCACGTGGGTAGAAATGAATTTTTTAATTAGTTTTAAATCGCAGAACTGTGGCTGGATACCGCGGGGGGAAGTCGATCTTGACGACGAGGGGTGGGAAAGGGGGATGAAGAGGTTCGAAGAAGGTAGAGAGATTCAAGAAGACGATTTGGGAAAGTCTGAAGGGGCTTGCAGTACCCGATTTGTATTCTTTTCTCCCGCAATTGTTGGACGAGAGTGGCATACCAAGATCGAGGTCTCGAACGGTAATGAACAACGTTCAAGCTCTCCGGAGGTGGAACTCGATTCTGAAGGGGAATCGTTTTTGTACTTGTGAGAAGGTGGGGTAGATTGTACCAAGTTGTTTCGAAGAAAGTTTGGAAAGAGAAACTGCAAATCCAAATATATCATTCAACATCGAATTTTGGAGGAAAGATATGTATTATCATTTTGGGAAACTTGAGAACTGTAGAAACTTGGAGCAAGGAACTTCAGTGATAAAGAAGGGTAGAACTCGTACCGTCATCAACAACACACAAAACTGGATTTCAGAAGCTCGCGGTCATTACTTATGTACTTTAGGGATTTATAGCCCAGTGATTATCTTTATTCAGACATCGGAAGAAAGGGGATTACTTTCCCTGTTCGCAGAAGTATCTTGTCTCCAGCGAAGCGGTAATTCGGATTGACATGCTGGCTTATCAATAGGATTAACTTCTTGATCCAATCAAACTACCACCATTGGATCTGCAATTACAATACACTGTCCTCCCTTCGTTGGCTTGCAGTCGTTTACTTTCATTGGATTATCCTATTCGATTCACAAATCGCTACGGGACTTTCGTCTTTCTAATACCACAGTTTTATGTACCACCATGATGAATACAATTTTTTATACCAATTATTTGCCGAAACAAACTTTTATTTCGAACTTCGTTTCCAGTGAATAAATTTTAAAATCTCACAAAGAAGTAGACACATTTCTGTTAGACATACACTTGAATCAAAGATTTGTAAAGGCTGTTCTTTTCCACTCACATTCCCATCACACTCGCACGGTTTTGATTGAAACGCAAGTGGACCTTTGTCTTTGATTACACCACAAAGCGTACACACTTCGCGCGACCATTCTACAGAGTCGAGTTGGTAACAATATCGTCACGACCAACACAGAAGAAAGCTTTCGACCTTTTGCAGTCGTTTCAAGACACTCGAGAGCAGGGTGTAAAGCGCCCCATCCCCTTTCCCTGGCCGAGCGTAATGTGTTACGACGATTGGCGACTTGGCGTAATCGAAAAACTTCCTCGTCGAATTAAATGTACGAGTCCGCGGCTGGTGAAGGGGCAGCGGCAATTTGAAAGTTAAATAACAGCATCGACGACTTTGGAATTACCTTAACGCACTCGGCGAGCAAAAAAGGGGAAGTCGATCGAGCGAGCCTTGCCTGTTAGTCTTTGTTAGCCAAGAAATTACGAACACTTCCGTCAGAACCGTGATATTCGAAGGGCTCCCCTATAACTCGTCATTTATATGCAAATTAATCGAGAAAGTAACACCACTTCATTGCAACGAGGCGAGCAAGTCGATCCATCGTCTTCGTGAAAGAAAATCGACTCCGTTATATTGGTTACTGAAGTGTTTGAGCGACGCTAGATTTTTGCAAATTAATATTCTGAAAAATCTGTCGAGAATTCTTCTGCGCTCAGAAAGTGTGTATTTCATAATATTCGGTAATTTCTACGAGTGTGCGAATCTGACGGAAAGTAAGCAACAAAAAACGACGGAAAATGATCTTGTTCAGACTTTTTCAGTATTTAGTCAAAGCCAGTTCACAGCTACGCCAAGGAGTAATTACTTCCACAAAAAGGGACAAACTTTTTCAGCGTTTCAACCCGGCCACAATTATCGTCGTCTGCGTAGTACGCGTCCTTCTGTCCACCACCCCCGTTTCCGCCCCTGTGGAGATTTCCTCCCCCGGTATGACAAAGAAACAACTGACGAATTCCGATAATTGCTGAAGGAAGGGAAACTATTCGCGTTAATTATCGCGACGATGTCGGGCGCAACATCTAATTACCAACGCCTCTAACTCCGTCCGCTCCTCTCTTAGTGTTTTCCCATCGAGATTGCTTACTGAACCGCCACGATCACCGGGAATGCGTAATTTTCCTTTTTCGCGAGTCGTTTAACGTCGAGAGAGCAACCGAAGAACGATCGTGGAAGAGTAAAGTACACGATGAAAAGGGGTTGGAAAGAGGGTGGAGGTAGCCAAGCTGAAATCGAAGAAGAAGGCACGTTTCTACCATTTCGGCTCTTCGGAAGAAAAATAAGTTCACTCTTCTCTTGTTGTTTTAAATGTACCGGTCTTCACCTGGAGTTACTACCAGCACTTTCGAGGGTTAAGTTCTGGCTTCAGGTGCACGTGGATGTAAATAGTACATGCTTGTTTAATGAAGGCTGAGGACTAAGTGCATTGGTAGCCGAGAAATTTCAAGAGGTGATCCAATATTTAGCGTTTGGCGAACGTTCTTTGGTTATTGGCGGGACGGATAATGGAGCTTTCGTGTTCGCCAGTGGGCGAGAATCAGCTTCGTTTTAAAGCGCTAAGTGGTAAAAAATTTGGAGTCTCGTTGATCAGTCTATACGTTCGTCGAGTATTTATTAACGCGCCGTTAGCTACGATATAATTAACAATCGGTCGGAGAACGCGTTGGAAATACAAACAATGGATCTCGGTCCCACTTTAATCGGAGAAAATTGCCGGGCGAACGTTCAACGACCTACTCTAGTGTTAATAACCTGCCGCGCGATACGAATCGGGGGAATGTGGAACGCGATTCGAACTGCACGGGCTAGATGCGAGCGAGGCGAGAAGTCGAGGGCAGAAGCGGAGGGAGTGGAAAAAGGAATTACGCGAAGAAGGGGCGCAAATGACCAGGGGTAGACAAAACACGGGGTGGAGGGATGGAATAACACAACTGAGTGGGAGAAACAAGGGTGTGGAAAATAAGAAAAGGAGCATGGACAACGGGCAGCATCGGGGAAAGCTACGTCGCGAGGTCAAGACGTAGGTGAAAACGAAGGAAATATGAGTAGGCTACTGAGGGGGAGGGGGTTGGAAGAAAAAGCGGGAGGAGAGACGAAGCGAAAGAAGAGGAGAGAAGGGAGAGATTGTGGAGGAGAGGAAGGCAGCTTCGCAGCCAACGTCGCGACTACTAATATTTTCCTTCGTCCGCTGGAGACTTCCGTTCTTCTTCCAGAACTTTCTCGTGCTCGTTCTTTGTCCGTCTCGCCCGTCCACATCCAGCCATCGTAAAAAGCTCATTTCAGGAACGTCACATCGGAGTAGCGTCTCGCGGATATCTCGTTCGCTGCCTTCCTTTTCACCGTCACGCTTCTTCTCGCGTTTTTCGTGTGCAGCATCCCCCGCTTTGCAAGTTGCCCCATCGAGACGGCCGGGGTGGCGTCGCGTAAAAAGTTCGCGGCGGGGACGAGGGAGGGTGTCGGTGGTGAAGGAGAAATTAAACGAGACGAAAGTCTCGAGGCTCCTGATAGGGGACCGTTGGCAAACTAACAGGACTCGTCAACGACTATGAAAAACAGATATTATACCTAATTGACACAATTTAATTGAAAACTTTTCTGCCTGTTAATATATTTCTCTGTAGATATCTATTATTGTGGAATTTTATGAAATATTTGAGCGATGCGGGCCGCACAAGCGAAGCGTAATTGTTATTCAAATAGATGGAAGAGCATTATTGTTTTACGCTCGTGTATTCGTTCACCGAATTATTAACGTTATTTAGTTTCGCGGTGTTTGTTCATTGCTTCCGGCTATAATGGGAGAGTGTTTTATTGCGATCAGCGGGCCTCGTACAAAGTAACGGAGACATGGATAATTGCCCCGCAGGAAGTGGGTCCATTTTCGCCTCGATTGACAAACACACGGCCGCGATTCACTGTTTGCCATGGGAATGTCCACGGTACCGTGAACTCCGTGACTCGACTATGGTCAATCGTTGTTATTAATCGCGCTTTGTGCCCGTCCGAAACAGTGGACAAAGCGGTTCAGCGCGATGGAACGTGTTGGTAATAAGAATAAACGATCTCCGGTGCCGATCACGAATTACTTCATCAAACTTTATAATATCAAATTAAACAGATTATTAAGAATCTCCCAATTAGCCGCATTTATGATAAATTAACTGCCAGAGTAAATGCAGTAGTGGGAACTCAAAGAGTCGACAGAAACGCCATTAGAAATGAAAAGAAAGAAAATGTTTGACGAAGAGCGAGTCTACCATCCGTAAAAAATATTCCCTTTCAAACGACACTTGGTCCCTTGCTCAGCGAATTCGTTGCTACGCACAGATAGGGGATAAAAAGAACATACATTGGTATTTATCGTGCAAGTAATACTGGCTGCAGGATGCAGGATCAAAGAAAAGCGAAATCTGAACGATTCGGTGGTCTACATTCGAGCAACACGACTTATCGTTAGCATTTACATATGTACATGATTATTCCTGTGTAGCTACGTTTGGACCAGGGTTTTCTTGTTGGCAAACATGTCCCGTGGTCGTACCTATAGAGTTCAAAGGACAGTGTGTTTTGTTCTTCATGCCGCGTTCGCTTTGGCTGTGGGAACAAGCGCACAGGCGGCATTAAATAATGTAATGTACAACAGTAGATCCAAGATTTCTGTATCGAGGCACATATTCTTACGCCGAAAGAGAAAGCTTCAAACAGTGGGCGGACAGGAAAATGTAAAACGGGATGCTCTGAATACATGAAAACCGAGCTTTTATACTTTCGTTCTCGACATCGTGCTCCCCTCGAGCAACCGAATAAAATATACATTCGTTGGAATGAAATTCAGGATTCATACTCGTATCCGTCGGTACGTAATAAGTTCTTTCGACGGGATACCCAGTGCTCAGGGAAATAGGGAAATTATTGAGCCAGGAGTCTAGTTACGCGCAGGTGGTAAAGTGGGTCAGAGAAGGTGGATGATGGGCAGGGAAACAACGGCGCAACAATTGTATTGTTTTACACTTATTCAGTGGCTCCGCGGGCGCAGGAAGGCATCCTCTAATTGAAATCCTAAACTGGTCCAAAGTTCACTCCATTCCAGTGGCGGAATGTTATTGGCTTTCTGCCCAATTACGAACAATCGCCGCTGCTGGACGTGGCAGCGTACGCGAGGACCTTCGTTCCCAAAGTTTTGCAAAACAGACACGTGTACGGGAATCATTTCGAGACTGCGGCGTGTCTATTCAGCGAAGACGTTCAAATCTTTGTTTAATACTTCGCTACTAGCAATTAATCATTGTAAGCCCTCGAAGCTATTCAAATATTGCGCTGCAGCTGAAATTTCTGTCTCCAAGCAACAGGGTACAATGGAAAATGGAAGTCAATAATTTACAAACACGTTTCACTGTCAAGTGTCAAAGTATCTCTCCCCTTCCCATACAGCACACTCTCGTTGCAGCATAGTTGCAGTATAGTTGCGGTGCAAGATTGCAACGATTCACGCAACGTTGCCGCAACTATGCAGCAATAATTCTATGTCCGCCTGCTGCAACGTTACACAGCAACTTTGAGGCAACTTTGCACGGCAACTTTGAGGCAACGAAAAACTGTTAAAAAAAAATAAAAAAAGTTATTGGTTACGACAGATTTGAACTCCGGCCCGCCCGCATGACAATCTGACGCGCTACCGTTGTGGCCACGAAACTTTCTTGGATGTAGAGTACTGTAGATGGTATATATATTGATTACTCTGTACGTTAAAAACTTTTATACTACATGAGTACTACGACCCCCATATATTGTCGTTCCAAAAGCACTGTGCGCCTTGCTCGCCTTCACGGAAACATCAGTTTGGCACGTGCCACCAGTAAAGTAGATTCTGACTTATGCTTGGAACTGATTAAATGGTTGCCTTCTCCGACATATATTTTATATTTTAGTTCATTATACTGGATGTCCGCGGGAACAGTAAACACCTGGATATTTCCTACTAACGTATTGGAGATATAAAAGAAATTGTTTACATGAAATTGCGTGGTTGGAGGGGGCAAATTTTCTACGGAACTCTTTTTTTAACAGATCACTTGATAGTGCGTTTCAAGACGAATTCAATAAAGTATAATGTATACACTTTATTTCAGCCGGTTTTGGAGATATTATGTTTTAAAATTTGCTAACGCCGCAAAGTTGTGGCAAAGTTGCGACAAAGTTGCGGCAAAGCTGCGGCAAAGTTGCTGCATAGTTGCGGCATAATTGCGGCAAAGTTGCTGCATAGTTGCGGCATAATTGCGGCAAAGTTGCTGCATAGTTGCGGCATAATTGCGGCAAAGTTGCAGTGCATTATTGCAACGCAACTATGCAGCAACTATGCAGAAACAATTCTATGTCCGCCCCGTGCAATGTTGCACGGCAACGTCGCAGCAACCATACATCGACATTGCACTGCAACCATGCAACATCGCAAGGTTACTGCAACCATCCTGCAACTTTGCCGCAACGAAGTGTGCTGTATGGGTTGTCAGATACGAACGCATAAGCTTGATATTTCTAATCGGATTAAAAGACAGCGATTCAACGGCGATCCCGCACGCCCATGGAAAATACAAACCGGGCCGCTGTTTAATGAAATACCGAGGGTCAGTTCGCGCCCCGTCAACACGCCGCACCGCAACAATACACCAGAGCGTTTCAACCCTCTAATTCAGCGGAACGAGAAAAAATTACAATCGCGCCTCGCGCAAGCTCCGGCAAAAACTGTTATTCCAGCCGTCGACGTTTCTCACGGGCGAACTTCCGAAACTCTCCCCGTTGGTGATGAGGGAGGGGACCCGGGGACGGATGAACCTAACTGTTCCCCACGAAAACCGGAACAAGGAAATTCTGCGGGAGTTGAATTCCGAGCAAATATGAACATCGAAGAATGGCTAAAGTGACACTAAAGAATCCCATTTTCGGGGATAAATTATTGATGCAAGATTTTCATCCCTTCTATGAAAGTCTACTAATTTAAAGCCATCTTTCACGAGAGCTAAAATAAATGCTAAACCTTAGGAATGAATATTCTACGACACCCTTGTGCTCATTATCTCATTTTCGAGTCGCTGTTCCGTGAAGCTTTTCGTTTCTTTACTTCGCAGGGGATTATATTCCGGGCGAAAGGAGGGAGCGCGTATTCGTAATTTCTCGCGAAGGAAAGTTACGAACGAAAGCCACGAGCCTCGAAAGAAACTCCGGGCGAAGTTTGCATGGTGCCAGGTTTAAAGCGCGGGCTCTGCGAGCTGCACGGCACTGCAAAAATGCGTGTAACGCGGTTCACAATGCAGATTTACCCCCACGAGCAGAGCCGTGGCGCGGAAGAATCTTGGCGAAAGTATAATTAGAAATTTCTTGCGGCGGCGCGAAATTATTAAAACAGGGAAAAACGGCCCGGTCGATGGCACCCGACGCTGCGCGAAATTCGGGGATGGTATCTCTCTCTCTCTCTCTCTCTCTCTCTCTCTCTCTCTCTCTCTCTCTCTCTCTCTCTCTCTCTCTCTCTCTCTCTCTCTCTCTCTCTCTCTCTCTCTCTCTCTCTCTCTCTCTCTCTCTCTCTCTCTCTCTCTCTCTCTCTCTCTCTCTCTCTCTCTCTCTCTCTCTCTCTCTCTCAATCCTCGTCGAAGTCACAGGAACGGCGGGCAACGATTCCCACCGTTCGCGAAACTATTTAATATACCCAGTGGCGCAATCGTTCCTCGTGATTTCAAGGATGAGCGACATTTTCGAAATAACTCTGGCTCGCTGTCGGCGCGGGAGGACCCAGCCATTTACGCGCATGAATTATGCAGAATTCCATCACGCTCCCCTGACGTACCAGCTAATCTTAATTATTTACGCTGCACGGCGATAAACAACGAATTTAATTGCATAAATATTCATCGCCGGCCACCGCGTCAGCGCGTATAATATGTAATTCATAGAACGTTAAAACTGCAGGGGACACGATTTTCGTATACGTGATTCGTCAGTGGGTCAGAGGACCCGAGCCGTAAAAGATTTCTCTGCGAAAAATTGCACGCCACGTCCCCAACAGCCGTGATTATTATAATTCAGTGCATTAAAGGACACGGGCTTGTTCTTCGACCACGGTTCGCCACTTCCTGTTGCGATAACGCTGCGATTTCCTCAATGCAGCTGCAGCGAAACTGCATTGGGCTAGGTATGCAGGTGGTAACTATAGATGCTTTGCACGATATTTCGAGTGGCTGGAATGCATGGAGGTAGTAGAAGAAAGAAATTTCGATGTTACTTACTACGTCAGCAGTGATTTGTACATTTTCAATAGCTCACGTTTCGAATACTTCACAAGTACATACAGTGTAATCGAAGAAATGTACCCACTCAGGTAAAAACCGGACCCCGACCTGGAAGTATAACGTGTCCCAATTAGACAGATTTTATTCGCAGGAGGGTTGGGAATAATTTCAAAGGGAAACCAACCACCCTCTATTGAAACCGAATAAATTTTTCACTAATGACTCTAACGTAATATAAAGAAAAGAGAAAAGGCGTGCGGACCATTTTATACATTTATTGTTACGTTCGGATCCCGAGGGTGGTTGCTTGAAAAGAATATAAAAACAGGAACAGTGGACTAACCGGATTGCATGGGTCCCATTGACTGCTGCAACGATACACATTGCCTGTTTACGCGCGTTTCGTCGCGCGTGCATCGGGCCAGAATATCTCCCGAGGTGGATATGCAGTGGGAGTTATTATAGTTTAGGTAGAGCATGCAGCGCGCAACTCGCCGTAACCCTGTATTCCACGGTTAACGTAATACCCGTATAGGAGGATCATTCCAGCGAGCAAATAATTGTGACGGACGAGGGGGTGTGCGATGAAAGGATTTCTCCAGTGTAACAGGAACTCATTATCCACGGAACTCCTTCAGAACTGAAGGGAAGAGAAAAGGAGTGGATATAATATAGCATGTCCTCAAGAAAGAAGAATATCTTCCTTAACATGAAGATTGTGTTTGGTAAATAAGCAGCGTTCGCGTAATAATCCAGGGTAGGAACACTGTTCGAGGAGTCCTCGGTAATTACAGACTCTCGTGTAGGGTAAGAAATGATCCAGCTGGATGGAAGGCGCCCTCGACTTTCCAAGAAACGGAATATACCGTTTTTCAGTGTCACCGTTACGATATGGCCAGCATTTACGTAATATTTTCCTAGATTTATTGTTAGTTCTGACACTGCGTTGCTGCGTCATTTCTCACAGGACGAGGGCACTTTTCTTTTCCCTCCCCTCGGCGCGATTGTTCGGCATTGCTGGCGTGTTCCTCGTATCAATTGCTCGGAATGGTCCGCCATTTCTAATAATTCTTTCCCTCCTTTCTTACCTTCCTTTTCCCTCCCCTCTTTTACCGCGGCGGAGAAGATAAAGTACGTTTCCCCGTAACAACTTATTGTTGAGATTTATGGTACGATAATTCACGGGGGCGTCCCGCGTGTTTCGCGAATAGGGCGCGAGCACGATTAACGCTTCGTCAGCGAAGCTATTCCGGCGAATTAATTATTGCATTTCGCGTTTCGACGTTCACGCCCGGGCCCGCTAATATTTCTTACGCGCCGAGGAATCGTTATTAACCGAGACGTATATACTAATCGTGGCGTTGCCACCGAAAGCGATTAAGGCAATCATTCATAACCGGGAGGTAATTATCCCTAGTGCGGCAATTCGTCATGTCCCCGGGGGTAATGAGTTGGTCAACTGCAGACGTCTCTGATAGAGTAATATTGGCTAAATACTTGGTAATTTTCTGCGCTGATAAACACCAGCGGTTTCTTAACGCCGCCCCGCTACAACACCATAGGAATTCGCCCGTTTCGCTTAGCTCCGCAATGTTAATTTAAGGAACTGCTATCGATGGATGGATAATTTGGAAATGGAACAACAACGCGCTAGCAGAATTTAGCTGCGGGCAGGAGGAATAAACAGGAAATATCGATATTAACATCGCAAGACCTGGTTTTGGGGAATGAAATGCTAATGCATTCCGATTCGAATTCGCGAATTTACGATTCGAATTTGTAATGGACGCCAGCAATTCCGTGGTGGAGGAAGTTAATCGTGGGAAAGTAGGTACGTGTCCTCCTGCCCCACGGCCAAAATACGATGCGAACCCCTCAGGAATTCCTCTCGGAGGCGCGAATCTCCTAGAGGAATGGCGGAATACAACGGCGGCACACGCGACGGGCTGTTCCTCCCTAATGACTGCTATTCAGACAGCCACCCTCCAAGTTTTTCACACAGTCAAGCATCCCGAAGCTCCGTGTCGCTCTCAATGTTATTCGAATCTCGGAATCATTGGAAGCTCTGATATTTTTCGAGTGCCTCGAGGACTGTCGCTACCTTTGGAGAATAGAAATTCAGAATTTGTATACACGCGAACTCTCTGTTTCCTTTCCATCGGATGAAAAAGCACAGCCTAGTTTAGCTGTCGCTTGCACAGTCGCAGTGTACATAAACGTAATTTAGTTTGATAAATCGATTTATACTTGACGTTCCAGTTCGCGAATTTCTATCGATGCTTCGATATTGTATATGAAATCTGTACTGCAAAGAGATGATCGTATAGTTACGAAATACCGAAAGACCATTTTATATTGGAATTAGATTAAATTCGACCACCCGAGATTTCACGCATTCCCGAACACGCATTATTGAATTTGTAATACTTCCGTTCGATTATCCCTTTTTACTCAAACCTCTGTGGTAGGTATAGCACAAACGATTTTGCCGTCGGTGCATAAATGTTGATGTTATCGTTCCCGCTTCAGTGTCTTCGAATTTATATACGAGAACCGGGAAAACACTGTGCTCCAAACATTATTATTATTCCATCCGGACCCGAAACGCGAAATCATAACGTCCCTATAATGTTTCTTTCTTCAATGTATAATCGCGTTCGTATTCTACAGGAACGAATTCAATTAACGCTACTACGAATAATTACCAGCGAGATTCGTTTCGCATTTTACCCGGGGAATTGAAGTAACGAATGTTCCACTTTATGCATTAAAATCCAGCGTCGCGTCACAATTCTCAAGAGTTTACTCTTGCATACAATCTCCGCGCGAATGAATAAACAACACGCCCGAGTAGTAATCTTTCTTAAATAAGACCCTTTAATTTCATGTTTCGATTGTTGCTCCCCCGAGCGATCAGCAGAGGTCGAATTAAATTACCCTTTCTTAAAGTCGCGTTGGGGCCATTATCCACGAGGGTACCGAAAACACGGAGGACCACGGTTCGCGTGGGAGAAATAATTTGCCGACGAAGCCTGTATTCAATCTCGATTAGTCGTTGGACAGAGGAAAGCCAGCGTTTTCCACGATTTTTCCGAGAGATTACCAGAAAAGGTTTCGGGTCGACGCCCCGGATCCAAGGGGACGCTCGAGATGGGGCTCGAGCGAGAGCATCAACGGCGATGTACACAGAGAAAGCTACCCGTGTACACGAGGCTAAGACCAATTTCGCCCTTCGGATCATCCCTGGTAGTCCTGCGAACCTACCGTCGTCAGGGCGAGGCGTCATTTTTCCAAGGACACCCCCACGAAGGGAAGACAATTGCGACTTCGCTCCGAGCGCGGTATTACGCTCACGATCCCAGTCGAATTTTTTTTCTGTCCATTATACGTGTTCCCTCGAATGTTAACTTACACCAGCACGTACCCTCGCAGAGGGGCCACCGCACCTACGTAGTTTCAACCCCCAGCAACATCGGAACAGTCTTTCGCAGACGCGAAAGTTTCTTCCACGAAGAATTAATCCGTTGTTTAGTAATCGTAGCTTCTTCAGCATACTAATGACTCTTTGGCTTACTTTCCTCCCCTAATTGCGAGTTCAAAGCGGCGGAGCAGCCCGATAATTCCGGTATTTTGTAATTAAAATGAGATTGGACGGTCTGGAAAGAAGAAGTAGAAGAACAATTGAGGTATAAAGTGTGGTCGTGGAAGAACGAGAGAATTATTACATCAAGATAATATTACATCTTGTAACGAGATGTAAAGTGAAATATTTCCTTGAGGTGTATCTGTCAGGGCAAGCAGAATGAAAGATCCAGCAAACTTGGATGCAATAAAGATCGTACTTATGATAACGAGGGAAAGAATCAACGGCCCGCGGTGCGCTCATTGAATGTAACAAGTCGCGGAGCGCGAGAAGGGTGCGCTGATTTTCAAATTTAAATCATCTTCCATCTCTGATGAGCCGTGCCTTCGCATTTGTTGGAAACGCTCGCCTCTAAAGGAATTAGTTTTATTTACCACGTCGCTCTTTTAACCGCGCGGCTATTAATCCTGTTGACGTTGAAATAATAGTGAAATGTAAATGCGGGAAATACCGGAAATGAAGCGAACTCCTTCTACACCCGCCGCATCCTACCCCCCGCGGCCGTGCTTTTTTCCGCGCAAGCACTTTTTGTATGCATGAGTTACGGTTTAAGTTTCGCGGGCAGAGCGGCGTTAGCGAAACGGAGCCGAGGGGAACAAAGACACCCCCAACGCTGCAAGACGAATGTTTAAAACATAACGCGCTCGAGCGAATTTCACTCGCTGGAATATGAATTTTTACGATGCCCGTCGATGGAATTTGCAAGGACCTCTTCCTAGCTATTGCCCCGACCATTATCACTGTTACTGGACCGATTGTTTCGTGAAATTACCCGGGGCGGAAAAATTCGCCGCATCGCGTTGCCCGCCTCTCACGTTCTCGTGTTTTTCTTTCGGCCTCCCTTCTGGCTACGGAATTCTTTATCGACAAAGTTGCCGGCATACGGAAAATTGAGGATAAAAGAGCGGCAGAAGGGGATGAAGGGTGGGAAGGAGGCAGAGAGGCGATCGTATAAAAATTCCGAGGAGACGATCGTCGATGGTGATGGAACAAAAACATATGTCATGTTTAAGCCACCATTCTACCCTCTCTTTTTTTACCACGCTTTTACGCGCGTCCACGTTCGAGTCACAGGCGTGAAAATTCAAAACTCAAACGAACCCCCTCCGCTTTACCAGTCGATACTCAAACGAACGCAGTATATTCTCTTTTTAAGTAGTTTTCATCCTTCGTCCAAACGGTACAAACGCGTTTGCACGTAGAATGTATGGTAAACCGCGGTATTGAAAACAAATTGAAAAGCTTATTCGAAGAGGAACAGGCGTAATTCTCCGATCCTTTGCTCCTGTTCCTTTAATTTCAAAATTTTCTTGAATACACAAGTGTCGTGAGATAATCTCGAATAAGCGCCAAGAGAAATAAAAGGAGAGCCGGGGAAGGCGAGACAGCGTGATATTACTGATTCCACGTCGAAAGATAGTACAGGGAGCGGAAGAGAACGAAGGATCAAAGAAAAATAGAGAAAAATCGGTGTGTTTCACTCTCGGTAATTGCACACCTTCTGCGTTGCAGTTTCGCGAGGATCGCGATGCAAATGCGGCCATAGTCAAAATTAAAGCAAATCCTTTTTCGCTTCCGTGCCACGCGAGCCAGCATCTGGATAGGAATAGAATCGAGGGAACTTCTCAAAGTTCCGTGTAAAATGAACATTCATTGGCTCCCCGAGAGCTCAAGTATCGTTAACGAAACCCATTTCTGTTCGAATATACTTCCGGAGTAATGAAACTCTGATGCAGTGAACCGAGCAGTCGCGGCAGCAATGCCGTTTCAAATAAACGTCTCTATACAGCAAAAATGATCGGTTCTATCAGAAATACATATTCACAAAATTCGATTTTCCATTGTCGAAGCAATGCTTCAAGGAAATACGGTGCCCGTCACGTTGGTTCGCAAGATGCTTTCACTGTAAATGCGAGGACAGTGTGTGGAATTTTTCTTAAGTCCGCAGGACAAGCTCCCAGCTATGGACATATCATTCCTCCCCTTCGAAGTTAGGCTAGCGAAACAAGGCTAACAGCCTATCACGAGGGTAGTGTCAGATTAATACTGAAAGCTGCGGAGCAGAATCGCACACCGAATGAAAAGTTTACCCTCGACGTTCCGTAAATACAGCCGCCCAGCGATATTGACAAGGCAAGTGCGCCTACAGCTGAGCGAAAGGGGGTGAAAGCGGTGAAAGGAGGCCATAGGACGATGCATTCATCCTTCAACGCAACGACCTCATTAACTCATTCATCTGGGCATGGAAGCAAACCCGCACCGTCATCGAGATATATTATGATTACACCGAGTACACGAGCCTTCGTTTCTATCGATGACTTTCTGATGCGCTCTTCCTCCCCCGTTTCCAAAGGCCGTTCCGTCGGCGGCATTTCGCGCTGCTGGATTTATTCGCAAGGAGCGCGAGTGGGCGGAGGCGCCGGGACGCCAACACGATAGCGGAAAGCGTGCGGACGAATACAGGCCGGGTGAGCGAGTAGGATAATGGGAGAGCGTTTCGAAAATGAAGGAAGGACGGCACCTACGCCCGAGAAAAGGGGGTATCGGGAAACGATGAAGCGAGGGCGATAAAAATACTCGACGGAGGAGCGGAGAAGACGGAACAGTGAATCAGCGCGACGATAAACGCCGTGAAACGTGACCAGAAAGGCGAAAGGTCGAAGGAAGGACGAATGGGGAGCTTGCGGGGGTGCGCGATGCATCGACATTGGCGGGAATTTCGATCTCCCACCTCGAGGTGCTCGGGCTTTCTCGATATCTGCCCGAAAGCTACCAACGTTCAAGCATTGTTTCGAAGAATTTAGGTATATTGCGCGCGAGGAAAATAAACGAGGGGGAAAGTCGAGCACGGCTGGGAGGAAAAAATTATAAAGCAGAGGGACAACGGAGGAAAAACAGGTGAGCAATGTTACTTTGAAGTCTCGGAAGAAAACACAAATTGAAGTACAGTTTTAATTAAGCACGTTTCACTATCCTTCTTGATGATGAGTAGAAAAAAATCATCCCTTTGAGCCTCGTCGAGTCTCGCTCCATCTACATCGATAATTTATTTTATACATACGCGTCTCTCCCTTTTACTCCCATTCGCCTGCTTCGACGCAGATAAGTTTCGCGGCGATATTGAGGAGAAATAGGACGAAGTGGAAGGAAGAGTTTCCGCGAGGCAAAAACAGCGCCAGTGAAAACGAGGCGAGGCAAAACGAACGGATTAAGCAAACTAATTTATAGAAAAAAGGAAGTCGGTGCAGGGAAACGGAAGCTGGAGCAAAAATACGATTAACGCGGTGAGGAGAGCTCGAAGAAGAGAGAGAGACAGAGTGGGTGGAACGTGAGGGTGGTGAATAAAGCTCGTGCGCCGCATAAGATCAGAGAGGAAACAGGTGAATTTGTTTCTCTCTGTAATTAAACACTCTCGACTGTGCTTCTACTCGGGACGGGTAAAGGCTGGCACGTCGGCTATATCTGGCATTAATATAAACGCAAACCTTTGTCATTCCCATTCATGATTCTTCAATATCTTTCCCTCGTCCCACCCTCGCTTGCCCCTTGAAATTTTTGCATCCGAGCACGAGCACCGGCACAAAGACGGGTTCTGTGCCGCGATAAAGGGCAACGAAGAGAGGGTGAAATAGAAAGGAGAAGGCGGGATGGAAACAAGCGCGCGTGGACGGCAACGACAACGGAACGGGGACGTTCGTCGTTAAAAGAAAAAAGAAGACGGGGGTAGAAGCAGGAACACGGTGGAATTTGCATTCGATTCCCGGTATAATTGACCAGTTCGATTCGCGCCTCTATTCAAACGTCGCCGGAGAAAATGTCGCTTTATTTCGAATTAATAGGAATCCCGTCATCCGTCGAGCCGGCTCCTTCCTTTATTTCCCTCACCCCTCTTTCCGTTTACATTCTTACGCTACCCTTTCATCTCCCCCGGGGTTCTGAAACCTCCCCGGCTAGGAGCGACCTCGATTTTGTTACGGGAGGAAAAGGAGCACGATTATAGGAGAGAAAATGGTACAAAGAAAAAAACAGAGTGGGCGGGACAGGATGCTGGAGAGCGTCGGGGATACTGATGAAGCTGAGCATAGGGGTGGATCAAAGAAATACGACGAACGGGAAACGAAGGGAAGAATTTATGCGATTAGCCCCTAATACCGACCCCCTCGCAGGACCATACGTTATCAAAATTGGCAGTAGCTGGGTGTGTATACCCAGAAATGTGACCTAGATTATCGAGGCAACTATAAATCTTCCTTGAAATCTATGGTCAAAGAGCAAGATCGACAATCTTTCCTTTAATCGCAGATTTGAGGTCTAAAATACCACCCTTGCAAATTTAATTCAGATTACACAACGCGAAGCACGTAACGTGAACCTAAGTCTGACCAGACTTGGAGATATCTACTGCAAGTAGAATGACTCGAAGAAGGTTCATGGATACTTAAGTCTCAATTCTCGTGAAACCAATCCCCACTCTCGTGCGACCAGTTCCCTCTCCCAGCGATTCAGAAGCGCGACCAAAGTCGCTGAACGGACGATAGTATCTGATTAAGCAGAAAGGGAACGGGAAGGTGAAAGCGAGGCTCCGTTACAGGGTCAAAGGAGAATTTTCCCTCGCGATTAACCCGCGTCGCGCTAACTTACGTTCGAGCCGCGTGGCGATACAGGGAATTAACATAAACCACCCCTTCCCATTCGTCTCCATTCACAGGTCGCCTTCTTTCCTCGGACCTTCAGCGTACTACGCGATAGACTACGCCGTGTAGACGAGAAAAGCAAACGTCGGGTGAAAGGGCCTCGGACTAGTGTACACGGGGAAGCGTGGCAGGGCGAAACGGAGACAGCGCGATCGACGGGGTGCCGTGAGCGAGAGCGAGGGTAGAGCGGTGCGTTCAATACGCATGCGAGGTAAAGCATGCGCGCGGGCGCGTGCAAGAGGGCCTCTTTTCGATCGACGTAGCACCACGAAGTCGTGGTCCTCGTCCACTAGGACGACGACGCCGGCGACGATCCACGACGCCGACGTCGGCAGGTGGCCCGGTCGCAGTGGTGGTGGTGGCGCTCAGTGGTGTCACACCGGTGCTTGTGGTCGCGCTGGTGGGGTTGGCGCGCTTGGCGGGGGTAGCGACGGTAGTGGTGGCAGCGGGCACGACAGTGGCGACTCTAGCGTTGGCCGTGGCAGCTGAACGCAGCGGTGTGTGCACCGCACGGCCCGGTGCTGATCCACGGTGCGGGTAGCGAGCGAAATCTCGCTCCGGTTCGAGTGTCGCGCGGGTTACATCGCTCCTGTTCAACCGTCTCGAATCCAACCTCGACGAACGTGAAACACGACGGTTCACCGACGCGACGGAAGTAAACGGTTCCAGTGAGAAAGTTTGAAAGTCGAGGCGGCCGAGAGGGGACGAGAAAGGTGGTGGAAAAAAATATAGAGAGGGTAGAAGCGTGTGAAAAAGGTGGTAACGCGTACAACGATGATACCGTTACTATCGTCTCGGTAGTGATGATCGTAAATTACGTGCCACGCTCGACGAATGTTACGAGAGTGATTTGAAAGTGCGCGACTCAAAAAGTATACAGTTTCTACGGCTACTGTCCTCGGACCTGTCGTGCTCGATTGCCTGTTTTTCTTTTTTTTTTGTGGTGTCGATTCGTCCCGCGAAACTCGGAGTGTGCGTGCGAAGGGAAGATGCGTGAGAAGCGTGCGAAGGACACAGGGGATACAGGAAGGCAGACGCCGTGAACGCGGACGTGTGACGGGGTGATTCTGGGTGGACGATGCCGTTCGACGATAATCGGTTGCTATGATCGAGCCGCGGAGAGTTCACGTGGAACGATCATGATTTACCTGAGGCTGCACGTCGGGAGGAGTCTATGGTGCAACGCGACTGCTAGGCACTGGAACGTGTTCATCGTGCCGCTCTTCCCACTCTGGATTATCGGCGCCTTCTGCGTGAAAGACAGTGAGTAACATTTCAGAGGAAAACAGTTCACACGCGTACTTCGTTGCGCTTAGAGTTATTTAGTTATTAAGGTCAGTTAGGGTTGGATACAGTAACAAGCGGGAGTTATTTCCTTGGAACTTGACACTTCGCGGGGGACGTAGCACCGTGCTAAATAGTTGGTTTATTGGTAGATGTCGATGCGCATAGGCGCAGCATCGCGAACAAGTATTAGAAGTAGCAACTTAACTATTCCGGAGTTCTCACTCTGAACTCGGAGTACAGCTTTCCTCTTCGAACATACTTTAACCCCTTTTCCGCTTTAGCAACTTTTCAAACAGAATTCCGCAGCTACTCCGAAGCTGGATATAGCGTTTCAATATTTCTCGATCGTTAATATTTAAGCTTGGGAATCCCCGCGAAGCCAACGTCGAGGATGGCAACTGGGTAAGCTTCTGATCAAAGGGTATCGTCCTTTTTGAACCTTTGGCGCGCTACTTTCGAAGGCAAGCAGGGGTCCGTTTTTCCATCGCCTCGGGTCGATTGTTGCTCCTTACTTGATATTTTATCGGCCACGTTCTCAATAATCTCAGCCGTGCTCGTGTAAGACTTCGTTTGCCTGGCGGAAGAAGTGACTGGGCGACATCGTTATTTGAAATTGCTCGTGAAAAGAAAACTGAAAAAATGAGGATGTGATAGAATAACGTGAATTTCGAAACGTTACTCCAATTTGAATTGACACAACTACCTGTGCCTCTTACTTTTATCAGCAAAAAATATTTACAATCGAATCGCTGGTCGATCGCACGTTAATCGTAACGCAGCGTATTATCTTTCGTGAAAATTGAACCGAGTAGTTCTATCAAATACCTCGAAGGATTATTGCTTCGGTTGATTTAAGAGGCTATTTCCAAGGCGACCTTTGCTTTCTTATTGCAATTGAAAATGGAGCACACTGTGTTTCGAATCAATTTTTCTTCCTCTCGTAAGATGATGAGGTAAGGGATGAATTTAATTATAATGTCAGGAATTTCGATTAAACGAAAATTGATCGGACAAATAATTATTAGACACTATAGAGCTAGCATAAAGGAAGTGTTTCCACCGAGGATTAATTAAGATCCCGCGGATCGATCGAAGCTCGCCACTTTAATCGGCTCGAAATCATCGCGCGAGACGGCGGAAGTTCCCCGCGCGTTACATATTCATCGGGAACCGTGGACGCAGTTCGACGTGGGGCACGTTCGCGTCAGCTCAAAAGACAACTTTCCACTTTGACAAGGGACTCCTGGTTGCGTATTAAGGCTTGCACCCCCTCGCGTATACGGTAGCTAACCCCCGCTGAACAAGACTGGGACCGGACGATTGGCTTCTCTTAGTTTGTATTCAGCTCGTTTCTTGGCGCTAGCAGTGCACGAACGTGGCTCGAACGTCGTTCACAAAGGGATGCTGCGAGACGAAAACGCTTCGATTCCGTCGCGTCGCAAGCTCCGCTCGTAGCTGCAACGTCGACGCGACCGAACTCCAACGATTTGCGAGTCGTGGGACTCGTGGTGCCAAGAAAGCAGAGAGCTTCCGCCAAAAATGTACTCTTCCCATCGGAGAGACAAAAAACGAATGGTGTTTGCTCGGCCCTGTTCCATGAATCGTAGCTCGTTCGACTCCCATCAATTTCTACTTTCCTGAAGTCTTCTTTCGCCAGATTCCTCGTTCTAGCGTTGAGATGCACTGTTCCATTAAAATACGAGTATAGCAGACGGTGGTTGCTGAGTAGTTGGGGGTAGTTCCCACTTGGAGGTGCGAAATTTCGATGGGGCAACAGCTTCGGTTGGCTGGCTGTATCATAAGTCAAAAAGTTCTGACAGGTGTCTCTCCGCCGTTTACACGTTCATCATCGAGCGGGGCTTCTCGCAACTCATCATACGGACGGATCACGTCAGACCGTTACGCCGTGCTACACAACTCTGTCAGGTTCATCCTGTCGACAAACAGATTCCAATCTGTCGCCTGTCGACCGTTTTCTCGAATTTTAAGCCGAGCTTAGTCTAGCTCGCCATGCTCCGCTAATCGCAATGCAAATTCACTATATAAAGATCGCTCCATTCGTTATTTGCCCTCGGATTTAGGCCTCTAGCGTGGGCCTGGCGCATTTCATTCACGAGATCGGAGTCAAAAAATCTAACTGTAGGAAGGAATACCTTCACCGATTCCTAATCGATTTGTTAACTAAATCAATCGCGGGAGATCATATGAAATTCTTGCTAACCTTCGAGTCAATCTTCAGTGAATTAAGGGGGAACATCACTGTGACGGCTGGAAAAGTAAGCCATTTTTAAGAATTTTTTTTCAGGAATAAATTCCAGTTTTCATAGAAAATTTTTATTACCTACCTTTAGTATGCTGTCTTGAGAGACTAAACAAAAAATAAATTGAAAAACATTCACAAATTTGAATATATTAATTAATCTTCTAGACCTCCCCACACGAGCTGGTCGAACGTGTAACTATGGAACAGCAGGTCCGAAAACAAATTTTATTTTTTTTTTATAAACTATATGAGTGTAGTTTACGTTGTACGTACGGATTCTTTGATTAAAAACAAATTTTTTAAAATACCTACGCTCGAAAAACTGTCCACCTTATTCGCGGATTTTCGAAACTTTTCTTCTAAAGCGTATCATTTTTACAAAAATAATTTGTTTAAGAAATCGGTACGCACAACGGAAACTACACTCATATAGATTATAAAGAAAAAATGAAATTTGATTTCGGACATGCTGTTCCATATTTACACATTCGACCAGTTCGCGTGGGGAGGTCTAGAAGATTAATTAATATATTAAAATTTATGGATGTTTTTCAATTGATTTTTTTTGTATAGTCTCTTAAGACACCATACTAAAAATAGGTAATAAAAATTTTCTATGAAAACTGTAAATTATTCCTGCAAAAAAATTCTTAAAAATAACTTACTTTTCCGGCCATCATGTTTGGAGTCCAAACATCCAAAATTTTACCTCACCATCGTTACAAACATCGAAGATCGAACAGTCGGCACGAGCCAACCGTGTCTCCATTTCGCTTCCATAGCGGAAACATCTGTAGCAGCATAATCGTCCGCAGTAATCTTATTATCGCATAATTAGAGTAACAGGGATTCCCGTGGCTACGTTATTGCGTGTTCCTCCGCGAACGTTCGCGTATTATTCCACCAATTCGCGTATTATTCCACCAAATCGCGTAATCCACACGTCCATCGTTTACGAAATACCTTTCCCCGATCTTCTGCCGACCGAATTACAGATAATCGTTGACTCTCGTGACGTCCTATCTCCCGCCGATTCTCCACTCGTTACCAAATATCTCACGTATCGCGTTCAATCCCGTTCGCTCCTCCAGCGATTGCAAACGATTGATCCTCGCGACTCGTAGGACCTCATTATCCTTTCCTCTACCCGTCAGGAGGACCGCTTGACCCATTTCCATGTAGCTTCACGGCGGTCGCTTTCTATGCACGTTAAATTCGCCTCGTACATAGTCGAGAACGAATACCGTCGCAGCTGTAATATCCGCTCGAGGAATGTCGACGATGGGAACGAACACTCGAGTTTACCTTTCGAGTGTCCAGAATGAAACGTCGACGCAGAGACGCAGCCTGATAGAATCGACGCGACGTCCCGCGAAATGCATCGTTTAAGAGGCTCCGCGGCGATAATAACGCGGCGCAATTTTCGATCAGCGCGCGCGGCGAATGGAGCACAGATACGCAAACCACTGTGCCCGTCCCTCGATACGGAGCGTAATAGGATTTTCCACGTTGGCTTTTATTACACGCGTCGCACGGGGCATACCTAATGGACGCGAAAAATGTACAGGGCCCCAGATAACGCGCGGCGGGAATTTACAGGGGCCTCCTTAACGCACCGCGGGCAAACTTTGGCGGAAAGTTTCGAGGGTGACCGCGATCGAAACTGCGGGGCGGATAATTGCTTCGCAGCTTGGCGTCTTGCAGCGGTAAACTTGTAATTCTCGGAACGTGATTTCGGGTAATTGCATTACGCGAACGGTTCGTTAACTTCCTCGCGCAAAACGTTCATGCTCAACGTTCAACGTTCCGCTGTTGTTTTCTGTCCACGCGAAAGAGTTCTGGGGTGAGTTAGACACAGCGACGATTGGGAGTTTGTTAGTGTGGCAGCTTTGAATTCGCGAGGGGAAGTGGAGTTCAACAGGTCACGGGTCGAAAGTCGAGCTGGCTCTAGCGTTTATTTAGGGTGCTCACGAATTTCGAGGTGTAATGACGGAAAATCTGCTTGGTTCATGAGCTTCATGGATGAGCGAGGTTCGGGGGATCTCCCTTGGCGATAGTCGGGGAAGATTTTGCGAACGGGAATTACTCCCTTGACGCGTTGGAAAGTGTAACGTATGTACCTCCTTTGCAAATCCACCCGCGAATTTCATCCAGCTTTAACGTCGTGACAGATTTTGCCTGAGAAAGCTTTGAATCAATAGGTATTAATCGTAGAAAGTGCAGCGGAAAAGAGTGGCGTGTAGCTGGAATTATCGATAAATTCAGTACCTGTGGCTTGCTCGACGATCTCGAGTGATATTAAACGCACGGTAACAGCTGAAAATGCGGCGCGACGCTTGAGAAAAATCCACCCATTTATCTCGTCAATCTTCCTCGAAATAAAATCGAGCAATTTTTACAGAAGCGCCGTTACAAATTATGCAAATGTCGCCCGTAACTGCGAAACGTGAACCGATTTGCGGAAATCCCTGGTTCCCCGGTGAAGGCCGCGAACGACTCAAGAATCCATTCGCTCGGCGAATTACCCCGCAATATGGCGCGGTTCATTGTGAAATCCTGTCGACGCAACGCGAATCGGATTTCCTCGCTCGGCGACAGCTTTCCACGCTTTTCCCGGGTCGCGAACAAACACCCGAGCGTAGTCGCGACTTCGACGCCGGTTCCGATAGCTGCCACTATTTCCATGCGAATCGAGTGTAGATATACGAATCCCCAGTTGCGCCACTATGGCAATTATTTGATTACATCTGAGTGTCAGTTATTTTCACGTGTTAATCTATGAAGCGTGAAAAATAGAAACAGAAGACGTTCGCGTTAAGCAGCGCCAAGAATATATTCAGACAGCTCATAGAATGTAAGAGCACTCGTGAAAGATCGTTCCAAGATTCTGTACCGATCTTTCGCCCTTAAATACCTACCTATACAGTTTCGTAGAATTTTCACTAAGTTACACGTAAATCGGGCTCACAGGATATTAGGTCATCGTAAGTGCGCCGATTCCGTGCTAACGATCCGCTGATCCTCCGTGACGCAAAGCCCCTAGAAATTGGTTCACGTTCAGTTGCAAGTTTCCCCATCGTCGATAAAACACGTCAGACGGCGGGCCGATGCTCGTGAGAATTGCAGCAAGGAGATGAACACATCGCGAGGAAATGCGGCGGCGCACGTAACGCCGCTCCCCGCGCGGTGAATATTTTAAGCATTCGTATCTCGCCAGCAGTTTTCATAAAACTCGGTTTTTTCACATCGGCCGGCGGCGCGCAAGGGAAAGGGCCCGGCTAAAAGCGCCGTTAACCAGCGTCGGGCGTAAAAGCCGACCGTCTAAATTATTAGCAACATTATTACCGTTCTTAATTTACCACTGTCTGACCTGGCCGGCATCCAGCGTTCGTGGCTCCTCGAAATTAACATCTCCGTGCCTCGTCGAGGAATCCATTCTCCGCGTCACGATCCCCTGGGCCGGTTCCCTCGAGGACTGGCCCCGAATCGCGCTATACCAACATCGATCCTGCTCAGGAATAATGGGGCTTGTTGCTCATACACAGTAATAAGTCGATTGCTCGGTAACACATTTATCGATGCTCACGGGTGGAATAAAAAATACGGAGGCGAAGTAACTTCGTTTTCTGTGAGAGTCTGAAGCGGGGACCAGCGTTTTCTCGGAGAAAATATCATTACTTAGACCTTCAGCGTTGCTTAAAAGCCACCCCCTTCGATGAAACCCGTAAGAACGAAGTTACTCTCTTTCGGCTGGAAACTCCACAATTATGCTCGATAAATCGATTAACAATTCAAATCGAATTTTCGGACGTGGTTGTCCCAACGTGTCTCCAGAATGCTCGCGTGTCAAAGAGTCTCCCTCATCCCCCTACGCTCTCGAAAGTATCTCTACCCGAGTTGCATACATTGTCCCGTCCTTATCCATTATTCCCCTACTCTAGTTACTCGACTACTTTCCGCGGGGTGGTAACACACCCACGCGAGAGGCGTCCTCCTCTATCGCGGTGCTCGTCGACGTCGAGGATCTTCGCGTTTAATGCACCTTCCTGCTGACAACGGTGTCGTACCTCGGCGAACCCTCTATCAGGTATTGTGTTTTGGCGTAACGGAGACGAGGGAATATCCACTCTTCCTCCGTGGCGTTGGAAATCACTCGACCTATATATGATGCAGTAACGAGGTATTGCTTAATATCCCGCAGGGGAAGAGTGACCACGAATTCAGAACTCGGCAACGAGGAACCTGGGTGACTCAAATAAGCTCCTGAAATTGCATCGTTACCTGTTTCCTTGTGACGTGCTCGTCAGGTTACGTTATCAGAACGGGCTATCATCTAGTTCTGATTTTTATCCTTACTCTGGGAGGTACTCCTGATTTTCCCAATAGCGGCTGCGAAATTATAGCATCAGATTTCTATTAGAAGGGATAAATAGGTCGATGATCGTGTAATTTAAAAGCATGTGACGTTAGATAGGAAATGGTCTGTTGCGTGAACGTAAACGTAAATGCTGCACGTCGTAAACAGTTCCATTTCCCTTCAGCAATTTAAGTGTCGGGCTGTTCGTAACACCGTTGTTCAGTAATGAAGCTGTTTCGTCGTTGCTGCTGAACACCGAGCGAACGATTAACGTTACATGTTTCCACAAGCAATAATCGAGTAGATTCTCCGCTTCTGGGATCATGGTGCCCAGGCAATTTTCCGTGTCTTGTCCATTTACCATGAAACCACTCATTCGAGTAGCCTTTAGCAGCTTAGCTTCTCGATTAAAGCTGGGAAGAGCTCGAACTACGCTACGCTCAAATTGTAAGCTCGTTACAAATTATCTGAAGAAGATTACCCAGCTACTCTTCCACCGAAATCTTGGGAGCACTTTTGGCAGGAACAGGCAAGCAGCTTCTGTCACGCAGGCAAATCTGTAACTTGAGCGCAATTTAACTTGGAGCATAAGTTCGTACGAATTTTATTGTCCCTTTCCCCGGAATCCATATGTATGACGGTTAAGGAGCACTCTAAGCGCAGGTACGTTTCATAAGGTCATATTTTCGCATCTCACTGTGGCCCTCGCGTTACCCACCGAATTTTATACGCCCCCGTCTTCGCTCACATGCCCCTGATCGTCACTTCCAGAGGAACCGTTGTAGTTTATGCTGTTTTCAATGGTATCGGTGCTCGTTCGGGGTCCTCTTACGGATATTTTCGCCCTCCTGAATAACAATATCCCCTTCTCGACTAGAACGTTCAGAGTCTTTATTGTTCAGAATGGAATCGTTCCCGAGAATTTTCGTTTTCACGTTCGCCCATCGCAATCCATTGCTTCGTCGCCGTTCTACGCTGTAGCATCAGATATCTTCGATATGCGACAACACAGTCGTGTTGCGAGTAAATATTGATCAACTGTTAGGATGTTGTAGCATGAATTCTAGTGAACTTCAACGGTCAATCGGAATTTCACGACCGAAGAACTTCCAATTCCGTTGCACGATGCATGTATGTCAATACAAACTCGTCCATAGCCCACAGTGATCACTAATGGCTGACTTGTGAGGCGTTGCACTACTAGTTTCATTAAGCCAGTGGCAAAAAGCCACATCAAGGCAGCCGTAAGTAACACCGACGGTCACAAGTCAGCCGGAGTTGCCAGTCTGTCGCTCCGTTCGCCTGACTCGTTGCGTTAAGTCCTCGGAAAGCCTCTGGAAAACAAGTTAAATGCTGTGAGGCATGAGCCGCGTCTACCTCGCAGCGAGTATCGTTTGCTATTCCCAATTTAATTGTATTTTACAACGAATCAGCTACTCGAAGATAGGCCGCGATAATTAAACCTGCATAATTTAACCCGCGCCCTCTTCCGCCAGCCCTATCGAGTCCTCCTCCGTGTCTAATTAAAAAGGTCCATCAGGGCGCTCCAAATTAAGCCTGGGTCCTAACAGCAAAGGCAGACAGAATGCTTGGAGGAGGCGCCTGAAAATTCTTGCAGTTTGCCTAGGTCGTTGGTCATTTAAATTATTCAAGCGTGCTTCAGCCTCGTCTCGAACCCTAACGACACTCCATTAACACTAATTCGCTGGTTCTCGCGTCTCGAACGGCCCCCGGATTTCGAATTCCCCGGAGGACCTCGTCGCTGCTAACTTCATAATTAATACGTTTTTCGCGGTCTCGTAGCTTTGCTCCTCGCTAAACTTACGGGCAAACTTTCGCGACTTGTCAACTGGCTGTTTTTCGCCGAGATTCGTCGCAATTAACTGTGTCCACGATGTCCTTTTTGCAACGGGAACTCACAGAAATTTTCGCCCCCGAGCCACGATCGAATACCAGCGATATTGGAGTTATAACTCGGTCGAGGAGCTTCCTCGAGAGCTTTCCTGCGTTGACAAGCTGCACGGGCGGCGCCGACGCTCAGACACCAAGTTTTTCATTAGCCAGCGATTACCAGGCAGCTTTTACCCCGCGATCGCGACAATACGTCGGTGTTCGGTAATCTCGGGATCGGCTGAAGCGCACTCAGGCCCCCGTACGAAACGTAATGGCGCGCCATCAGCGCTAATCTTGGCAATCCTCGTATCCTGCGAGTGCTCTTGAACTCTCGGCGCGGGCACAGAAGGTGCTTAGTCGGCTGATGCTACCGCTATCGCGTTACGTCGGACTGAGAGGCAACTCGCGGCAGTCGCATCGTCCTCGAGGGTTCTTCCCTGTCTTCAGCTACCTTAGACGGGCGCAAATTACGGGGGAGGATGTCACCCATGTCACCGACTCAACCGACGCAGTGTCCCGTTTCGCGTATCGTATTCGCAATTGTATCGTCTCGATAATAGACTTTGAGGATTTCACTTTAAAAACAGTTCTACTATTTAGCTTCTTTATGTTTCGTTAGTTTGTCCGTATCTGGAATACGCTGCGATCATCTGGTGTTCACATTTTAAGTATCTATCCGTCATGATCGAACGGGTTCAACACAAATTTCTCCGTTTTATGTCATATAAGCTAAATGATCCCATGCCAGTAACTTGTCATAATTTCCAGTATTTCCAATATTGACAAAATTGAGGCTGATGACGCTTGAAAAACGTAGGATTATTTCTGATTTGCTATTTGTATATAATTTGCTTAATGGTAATATTGACTGTTTCGGTATTCTTAAACTTATTAAATTTTATGCATGTAAACGAACCTCCCTACTTTATATCGAACCTCATCGTACAGTATTGCTCAAATTCAATGCTATTAACCGTATTGCCACTCATGTTAATATGTATTCCAGGAGGATTAACCTCTTTGACGGTTCGTTAATCTCTTTCAAACAATCAATCTTTAATGTGGTCAACTGCTGACTGTTGCTATAACTGTTCTGTCTTACGTTCTCTATCAATATTTGGACCGTTTATTTTGAAAGTGGTGTAAGTCCATTTTCTCTTGTTATTTTTTCTAGTTATACATAAAAAATTTACATTAAATTAAGCATGAATTACGTGATATCTCATTTTTTTTAAAAAATGGACTTACACCACTTTCAAAATAAACGGTCCATTTCTTTGTTCGCTTCGTAGCGCTCACACTTCTTTTGTTCTTTTCTCACATATGTATGTATCAATCGACTTCCGTTAATAAACGTATTATTATTATCATTTCTCTGTCTCGTCGAAATCGCGGAGCAATATCAAAGCTTTTCGCAGCGTCGCGTTAAGAAGAATCCCACTTCTCTCTCGTTATAAACGATTATAATAGAAAGTACAGGAAACATGGGACCCAGGAGCGTGGCAACAAGGAAGTCTCGAAAATGAGCCCGCTGCAATTAGGGAGCGCGGAGGGCCGTAGCGCTTTCTTGCGAGGCGGCGATTCCCTCGGCGGTGCGCTTAATGCGGCTCAAGTATTCTCGAGTCGTTGTCGAAGTTAGCAGCTAACCGTCAGTGGCCACGTCGTTTCGACGCGTTTAGCTAACGAGCGGTACCGCACGTCCCTCTACTTTCGATGGAAACCGAATTATCCCTGGTGACTAGTCGGAGCAGACGCGACGAGCTCAGTCCACCGTCTGGCCCGTGAGTTCCGTAACTGGATTTGCGGAATCGCGAAAACGACTGCTACTGCTGCGTGATTTCCCAGAACGCGCGGCACGCTCCCCTTTGGTCCGGTGTTTTTAAGGAATTCTCGAGACGCCTGGGCCCCTCGTAATGCCTCGGGCGTGCTGTTGCATCAATTAGAGGCGTCCCGTTGCTGCGGAGACAGAGTTCCAGGCTCTTCCGTTCGATTTTCTGTTCCCCGAGCTTTTAAGCGTTGCGTAATTGCACGGAAAGTTACATCGACGTAGTAGAGATTCCTTCAGATATCGAAGGCATCGAGTACTTAGGTACCTACAATGATTGTAGAGGCTTACATGCTCCAGCTTTGAGAGGTTTGAGAAGACTCTGGTTATTGCTGTCACTGCATTTTACGTTGGCAATAACGAGCGGTAGGAAACGCTGAATACACAATTCAGAATTTAAATGATGCTGTTCAGAGATTTAAGAGTGTTTTTCTACCACAATCCATTTGGTCGTTAAAAACCTGTAACTCGATGAACTAATGCTACTCGTCATACTATATTTTGCCATCGAATATTCTCTCTCTAAATAACGCAGAGTCCTCGAACGGTTTCACTAGTTCGAGTTGCTATGTAGCAAACAGTGGTTGATGGAACGATGGCAGGATTCTGTACAAGTTGGCGAAGGATGTCGCGTTGCGCTTCACATTGTTTACCGAAGAACGGAAACCGAGGCAAGTACGAGCCGTGATTGACAAATGCGCTTGTCTGTGCTTGATGGAAATTAGAGTAGCGCGGCGCAGCCGCCGCAAAATTGTTTCATTCGATGCCGAGGCCCCGTGTTCCATAACTGAATTTACGTGATTGCGAAGTTGCCCAACATCCCCACGGCTGGAAGTTTCCGCAAAACGTCGTTAACGACAGTGCATCGTGCTTGCAGCGAAGTCCCCGGGCAAATTTTTGTCATACGCTTAATTATCACGGCCGCGATTTACCATGAAAAAGCAAATTTACATTCCCGAAGGCCGGGGCGTAAATTTTGTTTGCACTTCGCGGTATGATGTCCGCGGAAAAAGGAGTCCTCGCCTGATTTTCAAATGGAAATTCCGTGCGTATTAATTCCGCGGTTGCCTCGCTCTTGTTACATTAAAAGAAAAAAAAAGTACTAATTTAGCGTGAAAGCTTCATTAAAAGTACTTTGATTTAACGATAAACAGCGAACCGCGCGCGCGTGCTACGCGGGCGCGAAATTAGCCCGCTATTTTTGCCAACAATAAGCTTAACTGGCGGCAGCTTCCGTGCGTACTTGCAATATTCCTCGTGAATTATTACAAGGGCGAATGGTCGCGCATATTAATTTTGTTTTAAAACCCTGTCGCGCAGAAGTAACGATAATCAGGCTCGCCGAACGCGAGCAGACTCTTGACTCTCGTTCGAGAGCGAGGATCGAAAGTCGAAGCGCGTCTTTGATTATAACGAGCGTTTAAAACTACGTCGCGAAATGAAGTGTCTTCTTAGAGTTTCTCTCTGCCGCTTCAACAACGGCGGGGTATCAAATTCTACCTGCAGAGAGTTAAGTGTTGTCGAGTGAAATGCAAACGTGGAGGGTGTTCAGTCGCGTGCACCCCACACGTACTCCCTTCACTTTGACTCAAAGACACGATCGTCTTGCCTCTTCCCTCTACCCCATTCTCTTCCACTCCCTTTTTCATCCTCAACTTCCCAGTCTTAAGCCGACGTAATTCTATTCTCCGTTCTTCAAAAACTTCGCTAAGTGACCTACGTACAGTAAAAGAAACTTTAACTTTATCTTTTTAAATTCAACTCAACCTCGATTCATCCAATGCAAGTCTCGTCGATCTAACCCGACTTGTAGTAACAAATTCCAGTGCCCACTAGTAACAAATTTAAATGGGCGCAGGACCAAATTCCATTTACCCACCGACACGCGGTCTGATATTCCGCGGACGGCCACGATTGGCTCCCTGGCGGCAGTAAAGCTCGAATTTACAGCGTCGTATTTCGTCCGCCCCTGAGGAGGACTCGAATCGACACTGGGACTCGGGGAAAGGCTAGACTTGATCGTAATTCTTGCGTCTAGCCTCTCGAGGATCCACGCTGGCTGACGTTTAACGGCATAACGACATCGCCTTTAACCCTTGCGAAGGCTGCGGGCGTCCCAGCTCGATGCAAACGGCAGGACTACCGGGCTGGCGGCGGTGTTTCGACGCGCAACTCCGTCTACCGACCTCGAGAGAACCACTCCGCAGGAACACCCAGCGAAATCCGTAATTAACGGCTCGGCCTCTTAACGTGTTCGCGAAAATTCGCGCAGCTCGCTGCCGCCATCAGCGTCTGTTGAACGTTGCGGCGAGGAAAAGGCGCGCGAGTGCACACTCTGTCGTGGGACGATCTGAGGATCACGAGAGAGGATCACATCCTCAGAAATTAGGAATCCTAGGACAACTAGTGTTGAGAAGCGAAAGTATAGCACGTTAAACCATGAAGGGCCATCGGCGTATTTTAGTGTTCAGGTTAAAGGATACGCGTCTGCTTTTCGTCAGCTCAAGTGTAGGCTGTTGTCCAGCCATACTTCGAGTTATCCTAAGCCGGAACTAAGGTTCTCAGGGTTCTACTCGGGTGGCCTCGCGTCGACTTGTTCAGACTGTCGCCAAGGCCCCATCTTGAGGTAATAAATTAGTTACCGATGTTTCGAGATTTGGAAAGTTCCTGTTCTCACGCCTCACAACCACCCTCGACATTGACACGCCTCCGCCAATAGACAGTTTTATTTTACCACCTCTCTGTTACAAATTCACCAATAGCTTAGTTTTGTTCATCCTGTAGCCTTAAGACTCCACCCCTGCGAGGAATTCTGGAGTCATCGTTCGCGAGCGAATGTGCCGTCGAAGGCAGAAGCATTTAAAAAACACGCTAAGACACCTCGAGCTCTGCTTGCGAGCAGAAGACGTTGTATGACTGGTCCGGTTAAACTTGTATGAACATCTCCGATTAGATTTTTGATATTGAAATTTCATTTCAAATATATTCTAAGTTTTGTGTTTTTAAATTGTGTGCGGTGTTTTTCTCAATCACCCCTCATCAGTGCTTCTCATTTTGGAACATCAGTGTTCAAATTTCTTGGGCTCTTGCACGACATCATAGTGCAGGAGAAGTGGTTAGGGAATCGTGAAGACTTACAACCTTCAACTAAAGCGAAGCACAGTGGTCCGAGTATACTACATACTAGTTGGACAAAATTATTTTTTCGCGGGTTTGGGTTTATATGGGGTTCAAATTGCTTGAAAACAAACCTGATTCGTATTACAGTTTATTATTTCAATAAAAATATCAATAAAATAAAAATATGACTAATTCAATTAAGGGAAAAGAACAAAACGACAGTATTGTACTTTAAATATAATTAACAGTTATAACATTATGTCTATTCCTGTAATTTCTGAGTTTTTATGTATAAAACCTGGTTTTTGAAATCAGTCTTCTCTGCATCGCTATTAAAATAGTGTTTTACTGTATGTTCCACGTCGATCCACGCGACAAGGGTTGAATGTACGGAAAGTAGAGACTTTCTAGTTTATTTTAATCAATCGATCGATCTGCAAAAATTTGCAAAACTATATTTTTCTAATTGTTTTCGAGCGCGACGCTCGGCATAGTTTTGCAAATTTTTGCAGATCGATCGATTAAAATAAACTAGAAAGTCTCTACTTTCCGTACATTCAACCCTTGTCGCCTGGATCGACGTGGAACATATAGTAAAACACTATTTTAATCCACTGAGTGGTGCTACCGAGCGTCGCGCTCGAAAACAATTAGAAAAATATGGTTTTGCAAATTTTTGCAGATCGATTGTTTGATTAAAATAAACTAGAAAGTCTCTACTTTCCGTAGATTCAACCTTTGTCGCGTCGATCGACGTGGAACATATAGTAAAACACTATTTTAATAGCGATGCAGGGAAAACTTATTTCAAAAAGCAGGTTTTAAACTTAGAAACTCAGAAATTACGGGAATAGACATAATGTTATAACTGTTAATTATATTTAAAGTACAATACTGTTGGTTTGTTATTTTTCCTTTATTGAATTAGTCATATTTTTATTTTATTGATATTTTTATTGAAATAATAAACTGTAATACGAATCAGGTTTGTTTTCTAACAATCTGAACCCCATATAAACCCAAACCCGCGAAAAAATAATTTTGTCCAGCTAGCATGTAGTATACTCGAACCACTGTGCGACGCCCTGCCATATCAACAACTAGTCTCCGCTACCTAATTTCCAAATATTCTTAGAGACTCCTCGGTAACTTGATCGTCTCGTAAAATTCTACGTTCAACGTAACTTGCTCGTGTCGCACCTGGGTCGTGCTAAGTACAGTTCTAATACCTCGAATCTACATAACTCGTTGCTTTGACAATGAGTTAACTCCTGGCGGCTTCGGCCTCTCGCCCCTTTGCTCGCGCATACAAATTTCCTAATCTAATACCAGTTCTTGAAACGCTTTGCGCGGCTGTGTCATAAAGCCAGTCGCGGCAATGTCCTAACTCGAAATCAACTCTCAGCGTTGACCTTAGTCCCTGGCCACGCGCCACCCCCTATGCAAATTAACGGCCGCGCTCGCCAATAAAACTGTCGGGGTTGCTCGAACTTAATTATCGCCGGAAGTTATGTAACGGATTGCACTGTGCCCAGGAAGGCCTGGGGCAAGCGGGCTAGCGAGTGGAAATTAGTATGGGTAAATAACGATACCAGCGAAAGGGAAGGACGCTGGGAAACGGACGGCAACCAGTTCTGCCACGAAGGTTTAATTGGTCGGACGTTTAAACAGAAACCGAGTGGCTCGGAGTATCGATTCGACGTGATTCGTCGATAAGTGATTTCGTTTTTAGCAAGTGGCTCCTAAAGCGAGATTTACTATCTCCAACTTTCTCCCGCAAAACTCATCCCGCGAATTATTCTATCTCAACGACGACGCGTGCTTAAACTGTTCGCGCGGCGCACAATAGGGGTGAATAACTTTCGATGCATTTGAATGGAAAGTGCAGGTACTTATTTATTCAGTTTGGAGTTCTCCCACGTAGGGTCGAATCTGGCGCGACATACCATTGAAAATTAGCATTTTAAATGTTTCATTAGCGGTGTATTAAGCTCGACTTGTAAATTCAACTGGAACTCCTTTAAACCCTCTGCTGCCGTAGGTGAAGTACATTCGTAAAACTACGATGCAGCTTTTGCGAGGTTATTCTGTTAAACGGGTAACGAAATTACGGGAACCAGAGGAGAGTTACTGTCCTATCAGACAACTCGTGCAACAAACCGCTCCGAATTACCTTTAGCAGTATCAATGAGAGGGAAACTTTAACGAAACACGCCAGTCGCTTTTCATTATCGAGAAACAACCCCTCGCACATGAAAAGCCCGCGAGTCTCCTGCAAAAGACAAAGGTAGGAGGCGAGAACGAGCAAACGAGGCTAAACGAGGGCACAGCTGGATAATGTACATACAGAGGCGAATGAAGCCCGGCGTTGGACGCAATTTCATCCACCAGCTAATAAGTTCAAAGTAATGCACCTAGCCGCATCGTCGGCAGGGAAAAAGGCTCTCGACTGTCTGCGTGTTCCGTCGCTTGTTGATCACACCTTAATATCCCTGTGCCCCGTCCGCACACACCTGACTGGCCAGCTAACTGCAGTCACGTACCGAACATTCTGCGCTAAAACTTCGACTTTACTCCCGTCGCCGTCGGCGGCGTTAATCTTCCTTTTAACGCGGCCGAAACCGCGTCCCAGCTGGTGTTCCGGTAATCGAGCTGGGTGGAAAGTGTTTTCACGAGCCAAACAGAGGGATGGTGTCTGGCCGTGGGGAATTTCGGAAATTTCCTAGATGTACGCGATAATGTTGGTTACTAAATTTCTTTCACCCTTAATGGGACAGCGAGTTTGAAGAATTTTGGGGAAGCATATGGCCAAGGATAGCTTTCTCAAATTACTCAATTTTCCGTCGTCGGTAGCTGCGATTACACAGCGACCTCGAAAGAAATCGCAACGATGACGCAACTTGCAAACGACTTTGTTCGTGAAATTTCTATCACGTGTATAAACGTAGAATGGGGTGGAGGAAATGGGTAGCTGACGACTTAGCGTGTCGTAGTTCCCACCATCCGTTTAACAGCGCTGCGTTTACGGAGAATTGCAAGACCATAAAAAGTCTTCCGATCTGTGTCAAGACTAATACACGTCGGCACGTTACAAACCGAATCCATAAGCTAGCTTATCGCATTCCCTTTATGCATACCGAATCACCAGACGGCTATAAATCGCGGCTGGGGGGCCTAGAGAACTCTTCAGGTCGCGCGAGTTTTCCGTCAATGCCAGCATCGATTGCTAATTAATAATTGATTATCACGGTGGACGAAGTACAGGACGGTACACAGTGATCCCTCGCGGAAGAGAGGTCGACGGAAATGATTTTAGCGTTTTGCTCTTGAATATCACAGGAAAACTGGAAGATTCCTGGGCAAATACTGAGAACGGGAGACGCAGATTCACGGTATATCCTCGGATATAATACGATCCAGGTCCGGCGATAAATTAGAAAAGCAACAGCTGGACCGTGTGTTTCCCTTTACTTCTGCGCATCTTTCGACTTGCACTCGGAGCGAATGGAATCGATACGCGCTTCCATTAGCGAACGAGCTGGATTAAGGGGGGAGACCACTGTCTCAAATCTGAAAAAATTTTTTTTTTCTTTTTACATTTTCTGAAAGACGTGTGTTTCAAGAATGTTCGCTCCAAATTTTATGAAGAAATTCTCAAAATTGATGGAGATATGGTGTTTTTCGTAAAGCGGTGTCAAACGCGCGACTGAGCCACGCGGAACTTTAAACGCGTTTTCCTCAGAATGACATCGGAAAAATCGATTTCTTTTTTACATTTTTTGAAAGACGTATGTTTCAAGAATGTTCTCTCCAAATTTTATTAAGAAATTCGCAAAATTGACGGAGATATGGTGTTTTTCATGAAGCGGTGTCAAACGCGCGACTGAGCCACGCGGAGCATTGGACGCGTTTTCCACAGAATGACATTTTTCAACCGCGTTGACAGTCTACAGAAAAAACTATACGTCCAATTGGCATGATCAAGGACATTTATTGTACGGAAAACCCGTCGCTATTACGTGACGATCAGACATTTTCAATTTTCGACTTGCTTCTATTTTTTTTAGCAACATTTCCCAAATTTTGTACCCCGAAAACATGACTTTTTTCTTCAGTGGTCCGCCATTTTGTTATTTTTTACAATTTTGACATTTTTCGATCGTCACGTAATAGAGGCAAGCTTCTAGTTCCTAAATATTATTGTTTTTTTTAATTTCGATGAACCATATGGCCTGGGGACTGTCAACGCGAGTAGCATGTTTTTGCCGGAGCGCAAATTTTGACGAAGAGTATACAGGAAACGGATTTATGAATTTGATTGAAAAAAAATTTTTCTTACCCTTCGATATGTACACTATTAACTATACTAAGCAATAAATTGATTTCCTTGTGTTGTTTGGTTGAAATAAATTCCCGAAAACACCCTTACATTTCGGACCGAGACACTGGTCTCCCCCCTTAACAAAAGCACCTTGAGCTTCGCGATGTGTAGAGCGAACGGGGAGTGTTTGCAATCGTAACGAAGCATGATCCCACGCACTGAAAAACAGACACAGAAAAGAGATCTGGAGCCTCTTCAAAGGTAGAAGATCGAAGTGAGTGACGTGGGGTCAACAGAATTTGAAACTCAATACTCATTTTTATTTCCTCGACGAAATACCCCACAACATCGCGGTTAATTCAATGCCACGAGATTAAACCCTAACGATGACAACGCGCAGCTCGATGGGAGTAGAAAATTGATATTTTTCAAGCGTGCCATCCGGGGTTCGTTCAACCCCACCTCATACCGCCAACTTGATTTCATGGGCCACTTACTCGATACGCCACCGACGATCCGAGCCTTTTAACTTTCAGCGGTTAGTACGTGGTTACACCCCACCTCGCATCTAGTGCGCTTGTGTGAGGGTTGTATGGGTGTGATACGTGCTCAAAGACGAATCGACGGTTAGCCCATATGCGCGTGTTCCTCGTCCTATTTTGGGTCACCTGCATCTGCAATGTCTGAAGGAGATCTGTCGTCGAAGCACCCCCTTTATTGCTATTTCCAGCAGAGCAACTATCAAGAGCTTCTGATGACTTATAGAACCATATAGATCTGGGAACTTTGACTTACAGACGATGATACACTTAAATTGGGTCCATTCATCCAAGATCTCGAGAGTTCCGAACACTTCTAGAGGAATACAGTTTACACTTAGCAGCCACGTGCAACTACTTGAATTTCGATTACTTTAGAATTCTAAGATGTACAGTTCTTGGTACGATATAAGTGACGTGGTAGAGCGTCCACTTTCAAGGACTCTAGACAGAATAGAATCAAAGTATATATCCAACGCTTTCCAACTTCCACGAAGAAGAAGGTGGTCGGAGCAACCAGCCCCGTAATTGTTCGGAATTAGATATATTTGCCGTCGTGGAGTCGAGGCGCTCTTACAGATTCGAGGTCCGTCGAGCAAAGAGCAAATGCAGCGTGGGGACAGCACTCCTGCGGAGCTTTTCGGTTGCTTGCCCGTGGAGGAACGCCTGGAGCCGCCTCGAAAGGTGGAACTTCCCCTCTTTGATCCAGTTATTTCGGGCGAGCGAGTTGCCGGAGGGTCGACGCCTATCGAAAATTCTCACTTTCGGCTCCGACGCTCTGGTTACTCGAGATTTCTTTTGTGCACGCGTCGTCGGGGATGCCTTTTCCATTCCACGAATCCCGGGGCTGTTGGCCGAGTCGTAGCGAGCGATTAACCCTTTCGCGGTTGAAATTACTTTCGAGAGTTTCTGAAAGTTCATGGACTTCGCTAACCTTGGGAGAGAGGGGCACTTGGGTTAGTATTTAGGGGATTGTTTTAACGAGTCGAGTAAATTCGCCTTGGGAGCTAGGATGTAGAAGAATTGACGGGATCAAATTTGAAGAGTATTTATTTATTTATTTATTTATTTATTTATTCACGGGACCAGCCCAATACTAACAAAATAAAATAAATGTGAACACAAAAGCAAACTGTTATAAAGATATACAGACAATTACTACAAGTATTGATAGATGTTACACTTGATCGCGAGACATCTTTGGAAAGTAATCACTAACACTGGCCACTAAGTGGAGGCGAAATTTCTGCCCCACTTATGTCCATATCGATCAGGCACCAGTGACCAGCGATGCTCAGGCGGCTGAGTAGTTAACAGGTGGTCAAGAGATTCGCAAGTGCTGTAATCGAATCAGTCTGCAGGGTTGCAACTGGCGCCCTGGACGAGGATGTAGTTTTATCGCTCGTGGTATGATGCAGTATCTCTGGAGGGTGGTAGCGTTAATTCCCACAGAGGATACTTTCATCGCGTCGGAAAGGGGATGTTAAAGTACTAGGCAGGAAACGAAAGCGGAGATCACAATGATGGTATTATCTCTAGAATATTCTTGATTTTGAGGAAAGCTACCTCCACTTTCCCCTTGCGGTCCAAATCCCTCAAATCCCTTAAATCCTCCAAGCCGTCCAACTTCTAATTACAATTTAAAATCTCCCCCCACGAATAACTAACTCAATCACAACAAACCCCCAATTCCAAAAACAGCACAAGAATCCCGCCAGATCCGCGATTATCTCTAATCGACGTACCTACCCCTTGGAAACTTCCTCTCAAGATTCTGCTTCGTTACCAAGATACCTGTACACGCTGATAACCGCCAATTCGACGGAAGCTACAGCCTGAAACACAGCGCATACCTAAGTACAGGCGCTGCTAGACACGCAACCCCTTTCGGTAACCGGAAGATAATTAGCCGCGCACATTAAACGACCATCCATCCCGCGTGGTCTCGAGGAAGAGGCCCGCGGAAATGTTGTCCCATCTCTCCCATCCCTTTGGTGGTCGATGACGACGCAGAGGGGTGGGATTTAGGAGTGCTGCAACGTTTGGGTGTTCGTGGGGTCGACCAAGTGGCGTGACGAGTTCCCATGAAGAATTTAAGCCGTTTCGCCGCCTTTGCCCGTATAATTAATTTTTCATTCCTTTTGGAATTCCTCGCGTGCCCGCTTCCGTTGTCTGCGAGCAATCCAGCCACCACGCGAAATAATTACTCGCACGGACGTGCTTCGTGTCGGGGCCGGGGCGATTAATTCTTCGGTTGTCTGGTTAATTTTAATGTGTCTGGGAACGCGCTAGACACGCAGGTCGATAGATCGAGCCACTTCCTTCCTTTTATACATCGTTGCCTAGTTGATGGATTCTTAGCGGGAACAAGTAATTTCACCGTCAAGGGATTCTCCTTGGAGCGATTCCTTTTCTTTCGACGTTTGTTGCGCGAGGTACTTAGCTCGCTGAGATAGCTTCTTCTCCTCTCAGTAGATTTAATCGAAGCACTGCTAAATGACTTGGTAGTATTATTGGAAACGTTGATAAAGAATACTTCATCGAGGCTCCCTACAAGTTGCTCGCGATAAAGTAACGGGATTGGGAATTAGTTCGACTATAGATTTTACTTCTTTTATCAGCATGCTTTACGGATGGACCTAAGCGCCAGTTAGTTCCACTCCCTTTCCTCGCTGTTGCTTTTTACCTCGTAATTTCACAGTTTCACTGTTTTCCTACGATTTACAACGGAACCCCAGTAATCCGAGGCGATTGGAGCCATCCCACCCTGCATTCGGATTTCAGGGGAGTTTTAAGGACTTTGAGAAACCATTCGAGACTAATTGCGTCCGCTCCGAGTCGACGAATTACGTTAATGTTGTGTTAAGTGATTAGGCGGGACTGTTTACGTTTTATTCGATTCAGATCTTCTTCTATCATCTTCTATATTAGCAAAGCCCTGTTAACCCTTCGTTGACAATCTGGGTGTGGTTCTACATTCAAAATAAATACCCTTTTCCCGAAGCACACTTACAAACTATTTTTTTCCTCAAAATATTATATCTGAACAACAACTCTATAGATTTTTAGCTTCTAACATTGCAATTGGTTAAAGTTACAATTTTTTGAAGATTTTCTTCCTGCCTTCTCGACACTTGATAATCTAGATTTTTTTTACAAAAACTGTGATCAAATTTCAATAAAAAATCTATTTTAGAATACATTCTAGAGACCTTGAAATTGACCCATAATTTTATTCAAAGCAATTGAATTCTCTAGATGAGAATGGCAGGCGTTAAAAAATTGTAAGCCACCCAGGTATGTTGACATACATATGTTGATCGAAAAAGTAGGTGTGTCAACGAAGGGTTAATAAGCAAAACGGATGACCTTCGAAACTCACATTTCCGCATATCCAACTTCAAGTTCTCAGAGCAAGCACGGTTGTTCGAAATTCTTTCGTTACAGAACGATCAGGTTCTCTCAGCTGTGTTGGAGTCGTTTGATGAAGAAAAGGTAAGAGGGTTGGAAAACAGAGTGGAGCCTGCGACACTTGGATACACCAAGCCCGTTGGTTCTTCCATGCCAGAACAAAGGGAGCTACCGCTGCTTAAGTAAAAAGTCACGTTCGACGGTTAGATCAAGTGGCACTCGTTCGTAACAATCACGAACGCACGAATCGAGGCTAGAGGTGCTCATGGATCGAGCCAAGCTCTCGTTTAATCGTCGCCCAGTAGCGCAAGATCGGCTGACAAAAGGCCTGCGGCACAATTAGCGATTTGTGGAGCGAAAAGTAGGAGGCAGGAAATGAATTGATTAGAGGAGCACTGAAACGTGAAGATAGAATGGTTGGTGGAAGTCAGAATATTTCCGGAAGGTGTTGGAAAAGACAAAACTTTCAGACACGCCCTTCGCGCACGTCAATCAGATTAATCCCCCTGTTCAGAATCCAGGTCGCTAATAAAATCGATTGTTCATCGATACCATTCGTACGGGGCATTGAATGGAAATCCGAAAAGCCACAGGATTTTCGGTCGCACGTTCCTCGTTTGCAAAAATGGGTGAGATGGGGAGTAAAGAACTATCGCTGGCACGAAACTCTTTCATGCAACACTCTCTCTGGCCATTTTTTTTTTATTTCGACATGCGAGCCGAATCGAGGTCAATGGGAAAACTGAACGAATGCTGCGCCTGACGATTCTTTTGGAGTCATGGGAACAACTAACGGGGTAACCTAATTAGTTAGTTACAGATAATGAGAATACGACGTTCGTTGAATTCCACCCACCCTCCCACTGCTGCGCCGAATTTTATACCTCGGGACTTGGAACTTTCTATTTACAGTAGTCGAACATTAATTAACGAACCCGATTGAAACGAGAGAGAAGATAAAAGCGACGACACATGCTCGCGTTTTCAATTAAGAATCACTAAAAAGCTTCACGCGATGTCCGTTCTTTTTTTTTTTTTGCAAATTTATTGTACCTACTGATTGCAGCCCTGCCGCGATGTGAAAATTGCAGGCCGAGGCTCCGTCGCGCGAACCTCGGCCTAATCGATTGCATTATGCTGGCCATAGCGTGTGCCACACGCTAACGTGCACGAAGGCTTGATTATCGCGGTGACGGTGCACAATATCGGGGCTGAAAGCTCGGAGACCCCGAAAACAGGCTTGTTCTGTGCGCGAGGGGCTGTCACAGGACGAACATAGAACTCGACCACAGATCGGTACACGTGGAATAAAAGTCTGCTCATGTGAAGTAAAAGCTTAAAGGCAAAGCAGTGTGCAAGATGATGAAGTTGCGAATATTACTTTGCGCCAAGTTTCTCTGGTTCGTGCTTGTAGCTCCCCGAGCTACACGGTCCTTAACCCTTTAGTGTGACGTATACGTCACATCACTTTCAGACGTATAAAAAAATCGATAGTTGATAATTTTGGGTCCCAAAACGGTTCAGTTTTCTAAATGGCTCCTAGATGCAAGCCACTGATGCGTTTACCGCTGTAAATAATGTTTACAGTAACCACGGAAACGTTTCTGGCGATGCATGTTGGACATTTTTCAATATCCTGAAACGTTGCTCTTGTTTTCTTTAAATAGTTCAGAGTAAAATTATTTTTTTTACATTTTATTTGGTAGATACGTGTATATTAATTGTTATACTAAAAGAATAATGCTTGTAAAGTTTGATTTATAAAAAAAATTGCTTTTTTAATCAGTAAATGCCCAGTTTGACGTAGGTATACGTCACATCGAGAAAATAATATTTCAACTGGCTTTTTTGGGAAAACAACGATGAAGTGCGTGTATTGGGACCATTTTTGATTTAACTAATCGCAAGAAATCATTTTTTTTCGCCAAGGAAAGTGCCTGGGCCTTAAAGAGATACACAAATAATTAGTTCCATAGCAGTAATGGCGAATCAGCAGCAAAGAAAAGCGAAACTTCTCCATAACGGATAAAATCTTGCATTTTCGGATGCTTCCTCCAGAGTCAAGACGAAACAGTGGATACCGAGCGCGAACTGAGACTCACTAGCGGGTGTTCCGTGGAAGTTGTTGAAACAGGGAAGTTGAAGCGAGACGGTGAATTGTATTTTACGGTAGAGATTGCCGCTTCGCGTAATTGAACGAGTCGAGCTCGGGAACGATTAGAAGTTGCGAGTGAAAATGAAAACGATTACAACTGGAGTCTGAAGCGCCGGGGGTCGCTTGAAATTCTTAGGGACCCTTTAGCAAATCCCTCGAGTGTTTATTGAAAGTTTAAAGTTCGCGAACAGGGACCGCGATTCTTTTCTATCGCTTGCAACCTTTCGACCCTTTCGTTTTCGATTTCCCATGCTTCACGGCGAGCCAGAGGAACGAGTTCCCATGGAAGTGAGGGGGGATTCGTGGAATTAATGGATAAATATATTTATGGACCTCGATCGAGGGGCGCATTGCGCGCGAACGTGATGTAATAAAGGCACGGGTATTAATTAAAACAGAATTACGTGTTGTTCGTATGCAATCCAGTTTGTTTTCCAATTAAACATTTTTCAAGCTTCGCCTCGAAACACTTTTTGCATCGCTGATGAAATCGGGATTGCTTCGCGATAGGCGCACGAATGTGCTGCACGGTTTCAGCGCAGCCGCGAATTGAATATGTGCAGATTTTCGGCATTATTTAATAGAGGAACCGTTTCACGAATGAATGAAGAAGAATTGCACGGACACAAAGACTTGTCCGCGTGCAATGGGATTCAAATAGAAGTCGGGGATACTTGAACAAAAGTATGAAAGCGTATGCTTCTGTAGAAATTGCCTATAGAGCGACTGCGAATTCACTAGTGAGTTATGGGTGAAATAATTTCACTGAAATTTCAATGTTTCACCGCGCACGCGGCTAACATATACACCGTAATAGGTCGCAATTTAATTACCCGGCAAAAATATGATGGAATATTTGCAAAGTGAATCGAATTAATGCAATGTAAATGTTACTGGTAAACGTGCAGTTAATTTTTTGATGCGTCGCCAGGCTTCCTACTGTTCCATGGAGTGTCGGGAGGTCGCGTATTGTTCCGCGCGAGTAAGGAAATTAAAGGAGGCACGTACGCGCTGTATTCGTATGATGAATTATGGAAATACGAGCCGACTACGGCTCCCGTTCTAAACATGATTTTAACGAACTTAATTAAACGAGAACTTTGGATATAGAAGTTTCTATCATAATTCTCGGCGTGGCTTCTCCACGGTACCATTCGGCCGGATTACGTTTCCAGCGTGCCATTTTGAATAACTTCGCGCAACGCTTTGTCACGCTTAACTCTTGCGTTTCTCATATAAATGGGCCGGCAAGATGTGGAAACGAATTAACGGAAGCCGGAACGTTGATTTTGCGACAGGTAAACTTAATTGTTCGTGATTTTACGACTTTCAACTTGTACAACACGATATCGATGAATGTGAATTTGTGGTGTGCGATGTGAATAATTCTGAACTCGTCAAACGTAACGGAAGGGAACGTAGACTTATTGGATTCTACAAGAAAAACTTGCAACTACATAGTAAATCTTTTAATACATACTCCTGTAGCAAGGAATTTTAATACATAGGTCAATGAATCCTGAATTCCTTGAATTTCTCCCTTGATATTCAAATACAGGTTCTCAATATCAGATTTCATTGGAATTTTAAACCCTCGCGAGTACTCCAACGAAAGAAATCCAATGATACTTTTGCTCGGTTCGAGAGGCAACAGGAGCCACACTGAACGTCCGTTCCTCACTACTCTCCTAGTCCCAGGTAAAATCTCTTAGCCGTCGTCAAAAACGAAACACGAGATCCCCCGAGGACGTAGTTTTATGCAAATTACGGAGCACGTAAACGCCAGACAGTAACAAGCGGTTACATCGCGAAAGTGACTTTAACGAGCGCAATTAACCGGACAAAGGGACGGCTTGCGAAAAGTTCCGTCGCGACCGTATCGCGTGCAAGCGATACTTTTCGCTAAAAGTTACACCAAACGATTTTACGAGCAGCGATTCCCTAAGAGGATTACGCGACACTTGCTGCGCTAATTACGGGGACGCACGGTCCACGGGGAGGAAGAAAAAGGAGCGAGCAGAACGCGGCGAAAAATTGCGCCCGCGAAAGTTCCTGTACCGCGAAAATTCAGGATCGAGGCGAAAAGAGATTTACACAGACGCAAGGGGAGGGGATAAAAATTACAGAGCCACGTGGCTGAAGAAAAAGTGGGAAATCGCGGCCAAATGAGCCGCGTGTAGAAAAACACGAGCATGGTGGTCGCGCGCTGTAGAATTATCGCATAAAACGACGAGTGAATATTACTCTGGTTATTTACAAAGTGACCCACTTTAACCCTTTTAATTGAATTACGTCACCGTAAGCGACGTGTGGGTAATTTTAGAAAAAAAAGACACGCGAAAGTATGCTGGCTGCTGTTTTAAAGCAAGCTCCGCTTAATAATAGAGATTTCTAGTGATGGGACTGATACCGTATCGATACATATCGATAACCTTCTACAAATTTCAATCTGGTATTGATATATATCAAAGTCAAAGGTATCAAATGGAATCGATGCTTCTTTGATACTTACATATCAGAATGTATCGATACCTATTTGATACCTACACAAAAATATCGATACCTACTTGATACCTATACGAGAATATCGATACCTGCAATATCTTTACCTCACGCTGAAGTGTAAATATTAAATGTTTACCAAATGACTGAGACAAGTATCGATAATTTTGTGAGTATCAAATAAGTATCGATAATTTCGTAAAGTATCAAACCGATTTTGATTCGGTATAGTATTGATATGGTATCGATTGAAGAAAAATCGGTATCGATGATTGATACGAAGTACATAACATTTCGATGTGTATCGATATTTCCTATTGAGTACTTTGGTATCGAATTGATTGAATATCATCAATAGTATTGGTATCAGTCCCATCACTAGAGATTTCCCTCCTGTTCTTAAAACGATAAACAATCGCTTCTGAATTTTAACATAACGCGGAGGGAGGGCTTATTTAATAAAACGAAATAGACGACAATTTTTTCCCTTCTCAACGACGAATTCTCCAGTTCCTCCAACCACTTCCCCCGAATCAGACACGCCTGGTGTCCCGTCAGAATTACCACCGACGCGACACACCGGTGCCGTTTTCCCAAACGTTGCATGCATCCGCAAGGGCAAACAGGATATATTCCACCGGTGGAAAGAGCCGCGGGGAAACGTATCCGCGATGTCGATAGCAGTTTCCCACTGCGGGTAGAGCGTCGAACAAAAGCGTGCCGCCAGCACGCGTTTGTCCCCACGCTATTTTTTCCGCCAGGCTGTTGGACCGAAGCCGGCTCGCTCGCATCGGCGAGCATCTCGAGCAATTACGCGGCCATCTCGGCCGCTAAGTGGCGTTAACAATCGAGAGAGAGAAAGAGAGGGACTCGTTATTTCCGGTGAGACCGGCGCGATACCGGAACGCCTATCGATCGAGCGCTAGCGATTTGAATTTCCGACCTGCGGGGCCGAGCTAGCCCGTTCACGATGCCCCAGAGGATTTTCCGAGTGTCGAGCCGCCCGATCACTGCGCGGAAACGGAGCGGGAACTTCGGGCACAGCCTACCGCGGATGGTTTGTTCGTTTAGCGAAATGGAACCGCGCCTGTTGAACCTCATCCCAGGGCAATATGCCGAGGGAACGTAGTTTGAATCTTTTAATGCGCGGAGAATACTTCGTTTTCCATCGGAGTTGATTTTTTGTATTTCGTATGGGATGCAGCTTCCGAGTTCTCTTTGGAGTTCGAGATCTGTGGAACGGTTAGGTCTCTGGTGTGTTATAAAGAAGAGATTCCTTTGGTGGAATTACTCTTGTGCATCGGGCAACTTGCGTTAGAGGGGTTTTATAGGTTCAGCACGTTCGTTTGAAGCCCGCGTTGTTCAAATCAGGTAGCGTACGTTGTTTGGAGAGCGCGAAATGTGTTTCAATCGAATCGGGAAACATGAATAACGAAACGGTGGCGAAGAAAAATTGTATTACCGCTCTCGGGTTAGCAACGCAGCCTCCGTAAAATATGTTATTCCGTGCCGGTTTCGGGGACACGCGGGCGCAACGGGCCGAGCTTCATTCTTGCTAACGCACTTTATCAGTTTTACCGCGCCAAAACTACCCCTTCACGCGGATCGTGAAATATGAAATGCAGGTATGCAGTGACGTGGTGGAACGAGTGGGGACAACGAACGCATTCCAGGTGGTGAGCTCGATTCAGTGAAATCGAGCAACCTGCGCTGGCTGCGGGAACGATCGCGTGGAAACTTGCGAGTTCTGACACGTCGACGTACAGGATATGGAACTATTAGGGTGTAAGTAAGTTTTGCCGAAGTGGTAATTGATATACCTATTAATGTTTGGAGGTATGATTCGTCGATGCTCTTCAACACTAACCTCTGAAGGTTTTGAGACGTTGGTGGTAGATGTGTTGCAACATTGAGGAATTGCAAAATTAGGAAACATCGAATAGTATCAACCAATGCATCAAAATATCAAAGTATAGAAATATCGAAGCATCGCAATTAGGGCTGGGACTATTCGAATAATTTAATATTCGAATATTTTACAAGTATTCGAATGCTTCGAATATTTGAGTATTCGAATGTTATTATTCGAATAGTATGGTGTGAAGTGGGTCAAAATTAGCTTACAAGATTTCACCCTGACAAATGAACCTAAAGAACTTGATTTATAATTCTTAATATATTAGTACTTAAATATTCGAATAGTATAGAATAATATTCGAATTATATTCGCCAAATAATAGAACAACTGAAGTATTCGACTACTCGAATACCGAAAAATTCGACAAATAGTCCCAGCCCTAATCGAAATATCAATATATGGAAATATGGGGACTAATGATCGAAGCTGCACAAAGTCAATACCTCAATATTTCAGAGCACCGATACTCGGAGCTGCGAAATATCGAGGCGTGGAGATGACGTAACACGAATTACAGAGATTAGAGATATTGTCTCATCAGTCTACCAATAATACAAATGATGTGTTTCCGTTGATCTCTAACCAATCTTGCACACGGTTCACCCACATTTAAGCGCCAAAACTATTGGTTATCGAAGTTCACGAAGCAAATATTCATAAAAGATGCGTGAATATTGTTTCCCTAATTCCCTGGCTGACCAGGTTGCCCAGGTGGTCGGCCGTAAAATTAGTTTCCGCCAGTTTTAAATTTAATCGCCGCGGCATCGCGCAACTTTGCGGGCCAGCTGTGAAACGCAGACAGGAAACGAGGCTGGGGGAGAAAAATATCGCGTGGAAAACATTATGGAAATATAAAGCGTACGCTAATCTACTTTCTATGGCAACTTTTAATTATTTGGATTAAGTATTTCTGACGCTTAATGCGGAAATATGTATACCCTACAATTTCTTTTCCTCCTTTTCCCACCATCCAGCCCGATAATGTATATCAGCAATTCCATATTGTTCGCACAAAGTCGATCAATTAAGAATTAATAAGCCCCCATTTCAGGCCGCGTATTCCAACGTGTTTAATTAATATCGAAATCAGTAATAATTACGTTATACTTGCCGTACCTCGTTTTATCAACTCGCGAAATACTTTTACGTCCAATAAACGGATGCCCCGATCGAGCACCATACAATTGATCAAAGAGTCTCTATTACCTACGTGTTTCATCGAGTCGCCAGCAGTCGTGTCTCGGTGCCCTCTAATTAAAATGCACCCAGGAACAAAGCCTCCCAGATCGTACTTTCTGCCGTTGCATAATCAACGACGAATTTTCTTTGTCCCGGTGCCATACGTGCCATCGAGGCGCAAAGATGAAAGAAACGTCGGCAGAGGAAACGCACCGGAACGCCCAGCCGCTGGAAGCTTCAATTACTCTGAATATTCATCGCGAAATTAATTAACGGGTAAACCTACGCGCCAGCTCGCACGAAGTTCTATTAAGAAACCGTCGGGACGCCGACGGAAAGCTCGGACGTGACGCGGGGAACGGGGGCACATCCTTCGGAAAAATGGCACCACTAGCCCCCCGGAATATTCACAATAGCATTGTTTAGAGAAATCGACGTCCACTCTCGTCCCCGTGAAATAAAACTTCCACCGGTGTCCCGTGTGAAATTGATCCTCCCCCATTTCGCGTTCCCTCCGTTCCAGAGGAATAACTCGCGCGGCGGAAATAAAATTTTTATCGCCCACGGAATATAGCGGATCTCGTCCTGGCGATTTAGTATTTTATGGCCACGAACGCGGCGCCGTGTGTGAAGCCCCGCAGCGATCGTGTCGACTGCATTAGCGATTAGCTGGTAATTGTGATTGCGTTCGGTCGTAGCAACGTCTGATTTACGACTCGGCTGATAGTAGCCTTCATAATATAGCGTTATAATATAATAACGCGTCAGCAATGTCGGTGTCTTCAGTGGACGATGCTGAGCATTCGAACCCCGCCTAGCAGCACTTGGGCAAGAATTAATTAATAGCTTGGATACTCTACATCACTGGTATCCCTTCATTCTATTATATTGATATTTCATGAACCGCGGGAACCAAACAGTATACCCACTCAGAGAATGGCACAACGCGTGGAACTTGAAACCGAGACACTCAGAAGCAACCGTAGTTAATTATAATTTTAATTGTTATTATACCAAGAGCGTTATATCTCATTAATAGCAATAATAATTATTATTATTCCTAATTAGGAGAGCTGAAACTTTTGAATCGTATGTACCTACCTCGAGTGGCCATTAATTGTAACAAATAATTTTATGTCCAATGCAAAACGTTTAATCGCGCACGCTAGGCATTTGTTTATTGCATTCAAATTACTTGGAAAAAAACACGATTTACCAGGGGAGGCTCGTTTATCCTTTATGAATTTTAACGAGCCAGGTCGTTTCGGCGCTGTTACGAGTATTTAGGGAGAACTGTTACACTTCGAGTTCCCATTTTTAGCGATCTGCTCGCGGAGTGCTCTCGTTGAATTCGGAGGCCGTGAAAGGCGGCTTATAGATACATCCGCCCGCGAGAAATGGAGGGTCTGAAGAATCGCGGGGGCGCTTTAATAATTCATCGAGTGGCGGATAATCCAAGCGATCGGGTCCGTGGGGCCGGGTAATGGTCGGAATACGTAATTACGACCGCCAGGGCGTTCGTTTGCGGGTTCAACAGCGCTCCCTTTCAAGCGATCCTCGGAACTGACCAATAATTGTAGGAGCTGCTCGGATGGGGCGATTCAATCAAACGATCCTCTGTCTTCGTTGCAGATTAATACAGTAATGAAGTAATAATGGAAGGTTTTAAAAACGTGTGACGTTAAGATTCACTTCACGCGGTGCTTGTATTATAAATGAAGTGTGACAGATGTTTGCTATAATCTACTTTTAAAATGGTAGATCGGACAGCATCGGATCCCTGCGATTACTCTGTCCTACATAATTGAACACGCATGAAAAGGGGCTATTAAACGATCCACCGTTTATTCAATTACAAATCGCGAACAAAGCGTTCTGTTTACGATTAATTCTATAGTCGACACGCAGTGGGAAATGATTGGTCGCGATGACTAATTATCCAACAGATCTAATTACTGCCAGGCGACCAAACCAAAGCAGCCCCCGTCCCGTAAAAAGCCCAGTAAAATTTAAATCCCCGCGATTCCCCCTGATTTTAATTAGCCCCTTAATTAATCCGAATGAGCTGCCGCGGCACCGTTGATTATTTAAAGTATCCCCCGTCCAATTAACAGTTAAAACTCTGCGAACGATTTTTTATTTACGGGCCTCGTAGGCGGAGACAACGTCGTTTCCCCTTTCGCCAGTACCAATTACGACGATTTATGAAACAGAAGCGGGGGCTAAAACGGTTGGTCCCGTCGATGGCTAATTACACAAAGTACTCGTGGAACCGCATTAAACGGGGAACGGACGCGGCAGTCCACTTTCCTCCGTGGACGACGGAATCAAGTTGCAGGGAAGAGGGTTGCTGGCTCTTAGAGGGAATCTCGAGTAATCTTTCTATTTGAGGAACCTGCGTTTTACTCGCCTGGCCTCCCAACGAATTCAATCGCTGTAATTACGTGTCTGTTTGTATCGGGGAGCGAGAAATAGCTCGTTGGTTGCGTTCAACAACCTACTGAATATTCTAAAAGCATGAATTAATATTCCGAAGAAGCCTTCTTTTTACTCGCCGCAAGCATAAGGACTATCTTTCCATTCGCGTTAATTGCTTGCTAAGAACGCTACACTTTTCTCAACACTCTTCATTGAAGCGCGATCATACATACTTAATGAGTTAATAATTCCATTTACTAATTCTACATGAAACTCGTGTTACGTATTTAATTCTCCAGAATGCATCCTGTCGAAATCTCTTATTTGGTCCTCGAGTGCTCTCCCTCAGAGTGCATCGTGGATATATCCATTCGAATAGGAGCGGGATATTGCAGACTTCAGATTAAATCTCCGTCGCGGGAGGATACGGTATCTGGAAAACTATCGAGCGAAAGGCGGTAGAATGCATCGTGGAGGGCGACTCGATGATTGAAACCACCTGATTACTATCACGGGCTTCACGTACGCGCACCCAGCCGCCGATCGATCACGAAACTCTCAACTATCTTGCTTTACAAATAGTTCGCGATACATCACGGTCGAACAGCACGTTTCGCGATTACATTTAAAAAAAAAATCAATCAGCGCGAGTTTACATCTAGCTCGATCTAATTTAACGCCTCGGATCGATCTGTAATTTTAACTCTGAGTAGACTCGAGCAGTTCCATGTTACCGTGATCATCAGCGTTGTCATTGCTCGAGCAGACTCGTACCAATCCATCACGAATACCTCCACAGAAAACAATAACCGAAAAACTGAACGATCACTGAAGCACAATGTGGAGTCTCTTCGATGCTCTTCATGAGACTACTTAACTCGTGTGAAGTCTGTACAGTGACTTTCCACAACTACTAGCTAGTTATCTACCAGCACCGATGATCCAGACGATCGTTCAACAGAGTTTGGAGAAATGGTTTTATCGAGGCCACCGTGAAACACAGCCACGCGATTATTTCCAGCTGGATTGTCGAGCCCCCGTCCAATCGAGAAATAACGAATTAATTTCGAGGCCGAGGGGGAAAGCCTCGCGGGAAACCAGCAACCTGTAGATGCCCGTTTCCTGTCGCGCAGACCGCGAACCCTCTGTAATCCCAACACGTCCGCGACAGCCGCGGATGCAGCCGCGCATCGAGGATCGTGGACAAAGACGACCTCCTAGGCCAGGTTAACTAGAAGACGAGGGCGTGATCGCCAAGCACGTGTTGCTGCACCGCGGTAAATCGTGCCGCGCATTCTGCAGGAACAAGGGCGCGTTTGGATGGCGAAAAGATCGCCTAGTTAGATGAACGATAGAGATACTGCCCTCCGAGGGACTAATTAGGTCCCAGGGAAGAATATAAACACTCTCTTCGAAGGTAATCGAAGTAATGCGAGGCTAAAGGAGCTGAATCCTTCTTCGAGGGTTGGATCTGCACAATCTAGAAGGAATTCGCGATGCTCCAGGTGCTTCGAGCAGAATTATGTATGTATGTATATTTTTTTTCCTGTTAAACAGGATGGCGTTTCAAGCTTTTCGCTTATATTGCCCAACGAACTATAGTCCTATCTTTTCCCTCCTCTCTCTTCTTCGAGTCCCAGCAGAAGCGGCGTACCGGGAAAAAGGTGGTCTCCCATCTTGCCCCAGTACCCGCCCCGTGATCAGAGTTGGGCATTATTCGGCTAAATTTTTATTCGAATACGTATTCGAATACATTTGTGCGAATAAGTTTTTATTCGAATAATCTTCGAATAAAAAATTCGAATAAAATGAAATTATTCGACAATAACGAATAAGTTTTTATTTGACTGAAAAATTATTCGAATAATTTCTTATTCGAATAAAAATTTAGTCGACTCAACGGACGAATAAAGTGATCACGTGGTTTCAGCGATGTATCGTGACACCACTGAGTGACACCCGTGAGACCTAATGTTTTAGGTTAAGTAACTCTTGTCATAGCTCGCACTTTACAGAAAGATGTATGACCGCGGTATTACATAGAGTGGCGTTTTGATTTATTTTAAATAAAATTTGCTCACGTCAATTCATTTAAACTAATGAAAAAATCAATCTCTTCAAATTATAAGCGTTCATTGAATGTTTTTAAATACATACAAATACGCACACTTCCAGACTCACACGTCCAAACATATGTTGAACACAGTATAGACTTCCATCGATAGATATCCGACAGGGTATCACATTTATTCGTCGTTCATTCAGGTCGAATAACGAATAAATTCTTATTCGAACGAATCTGGCTAGAATAACGATACAGATTTATTCGCGAATAACGAATAATTTTTCGACGAATAAAATCGTCATTTGTTATTCGCGAATAAATCTTGGGGATTTATACGAATCCGTATCCGAATGAAAATTTAGCCGAATAATGCCCAACTCTGCCCGTGATGCTTAACTTCGGTGATCTAACGAGAACCGGTGTTTTTCATCACGGCCACGGCCGCTGGTAGAGCAGAATTATATAATTCTACATTGCAAACTGGAAGTAACATCGGTATCTCGATGAACTTATTCGAAATGGAAAACGCTCCCAAAGGATCCATCTCTCGTTCAACGTTACACCGCTATATACAAGAGAACTGGGTGATCCGAGAGTTGGGAGCAGACCTCGGGTCCGCGATAGTCTGCGTGTATCGGCCCATAGGCAGTCAGGTGTTTCAGTGTTCGAGGCATTCGTGTCCGTGTGCAAGTGCTCCCGGTTATCTGCACGCGGGAGGTAGAAAAGTGGAGCCGAGCTCATACATCATGGCCGTCTTACGCATATGGATGATGGGTGTGGGCGTGGGAGCCGGTATGCACTCAAAATTCTCGATGCTGGCAAGCTATCGAATTGAAAGAACCTCGCGAGAAATCTTCCAGGGAGGTGGATACGGTAAATGCGCGATGTAGGTATATACAAAGTATGTATGTGTCTGGTGAAATTCCTCAGCGATCTAACGACCCCTTAGTGCCGCATTTTCAACGCGACGGGAATTGTCGGGAAGCTGCGAAATTTCATAGGGTGTCGATCTTGCCTCCTGTGTCTGAGATTTCGACAGGGCAACGTTCTCGGATTACCTTCGAATTTCTGCACTCATGATAATGATGGGGGACCGAGGGCCTCGCCTCGACTCGATCCAGACGAATTATCGGAAATCGTAGCCTCCTGCGCTCACTGGCTGCCGGATGCCGTGTCCAATGTAATGGCAGTCGACTCGCTTTGTGCACTTTTCCAGCCCGAGATCCGAGTAAACAAGCATCGATGCGCAATGTCAAAGAATTCCGAGGTAACGTCCTAAAGTTTCGATTCACCGGTATCTTCCAACGAAAGAATCCGAGTCCGCCCAGTGTTTATACTCGGTCCCGGTGTATCGCGGGGAAAAGACGAAACGTTGCAGTGGATTTGGCTTCTGCAAGCTTTTCCTAGGGATATTCGCAGTCCCCAATTACATGGAAACACTGCTGACAGAGATGAACAGCGGCTGGATTAAGGACTCCCCTGTGGGGGTGGGAAAAACGTGGCCCGCGGTAGCAAGGCTGAATTTTCGGCCTCGTAGAATTTATGTAATTAGTCGTGAATGATCAAACGGTCGTGTTCCTGGCTGATAGCGAAGTTTTCACTACGCTGATTCGGTGTTATCGGCCGGGGCGTGGCGGGGATTAAGTTCTTTGCGGAGTATAAAGCTTGAGCAAGGGAAGAATGTAAAGAGTGACACAAAAATGAGGCCTTTTTTAGCCTCGTTTGGTTCCACGATTTTGGAACTAAATTTTGTGCCAAATGGTACCTTGTGATATAACATCGATCATAACCAATTTTCAAGGTGAGGACAAAGAAATGAAAATTCGTTAACGCATATGTACTTTTATGTCAATCTGATAATTTAAACGATTATTTCCAGGGGGTTTGTTGACTGCTAACAACGAATTTGAACTTATATTTTCAACATTCACAAAAAAATCAAAATAAAAAAATATAAATGTCCTTGTAGTGGGTGTTTTTTTTTAATATATCGTCCACCATGTTGAATTTGCCATTGTGAATTTTGAAGATCTAAGCTCAAATTCGTTGTTAGCAGTCAGCAAAACTCATAATGACCGATTCAATATTAGTGGACGATATATTAAAAAAAAAAACGCCCACTACACATTCACTTATATTTCTTGATTTTTATTTTTTTCGTGAATTTTGAACATCTAAGTTCAAATTCGCTGTCAGCAGGCAGCAAACCCCCTGGAAATAATTGTTTAAATTATCGGACTGACATAAAAGTCCGTACATCGAAGCGTATGGGCTGACGCGTTAACGAATTTTCACTTCAACTTGAAAATTTGGTGTAATTGATGTTTCATCATAAGGTACCGTTTCGCATAAAATTCAGTTCCAAAATCGGGGACCAAAAAGAAGCTATTTCTTGGTTCACTCTTTAAAGACGCCTGAGTAGCGATCTCGATACGGATTGCCATCGACGTAATCACTGCTGATTAACCAAACAAGAATTATGGAACGCTTCTTTCCACCGCGCCGAATGCTCGTGGTCGAACGGCAGCATTAGTTCAGCGAACACCGCAGGTGGCTGGAACTCAACACGGCGAGGGCTAATCACCGTCGAACGCTTAAACGATCGAATAATTCCGGCTCGAGACACGCTCCAGGGGTAATTAGCGTACAGGAGTACTCTAGATTTAACTCGAATGATCAATCACACAAGCTGCACCAGCCGCCCAAGTTTCCCGGATTCCGGCGCATCTCTATGCCGTCGGTGTCGCGAGATCTTAATCGAACCCCAGCGAGCGGAAAGCGCACTCGCAATTGCATTAAAGCTTCGCGATGCGCGTACCCAGAGTTGTCAGTTTTCGCCAAGGAAATTGCTGGCGCGGCAGTTAATCCACGGTGGAGAACGAAGACGTCGCATGGAGATAATTAAAAAGGGATCTTCTTTCGCAAAATTGCTGGTTTGAGGAGCTGGCTGTTTCGAGTTACCTCGGGATCGATACCGAACATCCTATAACTCTGAGAGAGGTATCAATGCGAATTTCTGTATCGTATTCAGTCGAACCAGCGTCGAGATAGGTAGAAGTACCAATAATATGAGACACAATGCAGAGTCAGCGGCAAAGGACTTGAATACCTTGGCGCAGCATTCCGGGCCATGAAAGATGTCCCCGATCTTTATTGGCGCTGCCTATTTCGCAATTATACTCGAGCAATATCGCCGTTGAAGCGGCGTATGCTGAAAAGAGGAGCGTTCAGACAACGTCGCGCGGTAAAAATGGGCAGAAATGGCAGCCGGATGGGCGACTAGGTGAATGAATAGATACAAAACGAGCGGTTCTCCTCTCGTTCTTCGTCTATCCGGCTGTCTATCTTCCGCGTCACGTGTCTCTTGCTCTTTCAACGCCGCGTGTTCTACCCAGCCGTTCCTCTCGAATCATCCATCTAGCCGCTCATCAGGCTTTCAGCGAATATTACAAACTTCACCTTTTCATCCATTACGTGGCCCGAACGAAAAGGCCGGTCATGCTGCTCTTCTAGGCAAACGCCATGGAACAAAATTCGTTGCGCTGCCTCGAGAGCCGTTTGTTAGTGACAAATAGCGAAAGAAGGCTGGTGTAAGCGACTGTCGTTCTGTGTGCTTGGAATTTATAATTGCTCCCGCTTAGTAAACAGATTCGTGGCACATTTCTGTGTGCAGCATTCTTCGGTGTAACTTCTGTTGTAAGTTTCATCGCGGAATTTAGCTCATTAGTTGTTAATACGCGAAATTGCTGGCTTTCCACGTTTCTGGATAAGAGATATTTTCGACTCGATCTCTCCAGTGCACGCTCCATTTTCCCTTGATCCCCCTATCAGGCACTTGTCGTCAGCAACAAAGTCCCCAAACGACTGGCACTTGGAAACATCGTAACATCTGAAATTGCTGCGCGATCGATTATGCCATTAAAAGGCGGTCGGCACGAAACCGTGTTAAACACCAGCCGAGTTTAAATTTAATCTTGCAGCACTGGCGATGAATCATTCTCACGCAACGTTTCCAGCGTTCACCAAGTGCCAGACAGAACAAGAATTCATCGAGATGTTAGAGGATTCATTCGTTCCCGACGATTCCTCCGTTTTCTGTGTCCCATTGTGCTTCGCTCGAGTTTCTCTTGGCAAGTGCAGGAATAGAGATCAATGGCCAGAGTGTTCCTGCGTGAGAAGATTGGAATAAAATTCTGCTGTTCCGTTTCTGTACAAACACTGGCCACTTGAATCGCGATGAAAGATAGCGGTGCATTATGCACTTTTAATTATTAACAAGATAGCATCGGGGTGGTGAAATTTTCAAGCGCTGTGGAAGCTTTATATATCACACTTGTAGAGAGTATTAACCGGAGCGAGTAAAACGTCCCTAATATCAGCCTGCAACACCAATATAGGCCAGTCGAAAAAGCAGAAAATAGAGAACAGAGAGGGAGTACTGCAGCGGGAAGGGAATGGAAACAACGGCAACGAAAGCGGCTGAGACTCGTAAAATTAATGCAAACGTCGCGGCAGCTAGTGACGACGAACGACGCGGATACAATTGGTCCCCGAGAGCTCCTGTAACGACTGTTTATTCTATGATTTACGTTAATGAACTGCCTAAAGTTAATGAGGTCGTTCACGGAACGCTGACGATACAGGGTCGGAGGAACGAGATTAGAAGTGTTGGGAGGGCAAACCGAAAACGTCTTTATATAATTCCGTGGACGTGTTCCGTTCTTACAGCGCGTCGCCTCTTCGGGGTCCATTAGTGACGCGTGGTGTAGCGTTAATAGTTACTTATAGTCGTGGAGGGCCCGTTACCGACCCAGTGGTTACTTATAATGGCCAGTGAAATTAGTGTTTCGGTGTGAAATACGTCGCTGCGCGCGATTATGGTAAAATTCGAGCAACGCCCGAGAGCCCACGATGCTACCGCGTCGGGGCTCAGAAATTATATAGTTGTACTACTTACAGGGTGCTGAAACGCGAGATTGTGCTACTTTCGGTGCACCGTGACGTCGTGAAAGGCGTAACGTGGTAATATGGTACCTGGAGTGCCACTTGGCTTGGTGTAAATGAGCTTTATCTACTTAATACCAACAGGGAACTTCTTTCTATCTTAAACTAAACAATATTCAAAAAGTAAACCTCTCGAGCCTCGGTGCTCACTGTGCGACTAAATATGTCTATTATCAGTATTGTGTTACACTTTCACGAGGATTCTATAAGGTGTACAATCAACATTGAATTATGAATACCCCTGTAGGTTTTTATGAAATAGAAAAAGGGAGTTGGGAAGGAGTTTCTCAGTTTCTCGTTTCAGCTCGTGTTAATTAACCACGTATATGGTTCTAAGTTATCTGAATTCCATTACTGAAATGTTGCATCGGTGTTAGGATATTATTTACCACCAGAGCCAGCGAGATTTGCTGAGCAGCTGCCCCGAAGACGACCATATTCCGTGTAGGACTGCAGCAGCCCTTAATTGGTTTCGGCTAGTTACATATTCGTCGGTTGTTAATAACACGCGCGACAGGGTTTCTCGTCGCGAGGAACACGAAATACGCAATCTTGCTCGCCGGTTCGTCTTTCATAAATGCCGCTTTGTGCCACTTTGCCCAACAGAGGCTCGACGACGGCTGCAATATCGGCACGTTATCACGGCGCACACCGGTCAACGAGGCCCCTTTCGTAATAATTATGTAACACCCTGTGTAGCAGCTGATTGATTTCTTCTAGGGAGTGGAATCCAGGCCGCGACAATTACTGGAGACACTAGAGTTGTTTCCTCTTGGTTAATTCAACTGTGTCACCGTGCTTCTTCTTAAGAGCAATCCTCTTCTCACCCCTCGCCGTCCAGCTACCTCACTTTCATACTATTCCCCAATTTCTCCTCTCTTTCACTTTCCAAACGAATCATCCAAACCGCAGATATACCGTACACTGGGGGAACATTGGCATGTTTTTGGAACATTTTGTTATATAATATAAAAATTAACATTTTTACATTTGGTTTAAGTATCCTATCCTAACATTGCATCTTTTGTGAATGCACTACAAGTGTCAAAATGCATAAAATTTTTATCCTTAACCTTCTTTAATACATTAATTAAATCTTATGATATCGGCGCACTGATTCGGTCACTATTAAAAACGTAAAAGCTATTTCGCTAGTTAAACAATTAAAATTTCCAACGTTTCGGTCGTACTTTCTACCATTATCAATGAAAGAAAAATAAAAACTGCACTGCTTTTAAATTAATAGCACGCTTTAAAACGTGCGAACGACAAGTCGGTTGGAGAGTGACTGAGGTAAACATGTAACCATAGGTAGGAACAATCAGAGGATAAACTCAATTGCGATCTAAACAAACCTCGGAAGGGGAACCGTCAACCGTTTGTAATATTTGAAGAGTAAGAATAAAAACAGCCCATCAGTAAACTGCCAATACATCACCAGTGCTTGTTAAATGGTACAAAACCAATAAGAGTTCAAGACTATAATTACATACCTAGTTAATATGTAGTAATAGTCACGTAACATAAAAGGGGACATAGAAAATTTAGAAAGAAGAGACAATGTCATAATTCCTTACTTTTTTAGTAAGGTTGCGTAATACTTCTTTAATACACGTTAAATAGCACTAAAAAGCTCAAGTTTTACCACATCTGAACTTACATTAACACTTAAATTTCTTTCTTTTTATGTTCAATGCACATTTTATATTTTTTAAATTTTTTATTCTTTTTTTTTTAATTAACATTTTTAAATTTGGTTTAGATATCCTACTATAACATTGCATGGTTTGTGATTCTACTACAACTGTGAAAATGCATACAATTTTTTTCCTCTACCTTTTTAATAGATGTTAAGTAGATACCAATGTTACCACCGTACTGCCAATGTTCCCCCAGTTTACGGTACCTATGCAAAGTGTCTTACTCCTTCAGCGATTCTTTCCACGTTCCCCAAAACGAAAAGCACCCCTCTGATTCGCTTGAAACGACATAATCTGCCCCGGTGGCGAGAAAAGCCGCGCGCGAAGCTCTTCCTCCGGTTCTCATGGCTGACACCTTCTCTCCCGTGCCCAGGTGTCGCTGCCTGGAAATGCACTCCGTTGCCCCCGAACGACGCGCATCGCTTCTCTCCAGGGCCCGCAGCCCGGACGTCTGCAGCGTGCCGTGAAAAACGAGGCCCTTCCTGGTCCACGACGTTTTCCATTAAGACGGCCAGCGACGCGCGCGACAACGGCATAAACGGTTTTCGAACGTGACGTCGTAAACAGACGTCGACGGCCATGGACTTTCTGAAACGCGCGCGGAGACAGGCGGCCTGTCATAAAACGCCGATAAATCCGCGACGTCGATCGACCGCGAGGAACGTGCGCGGAATCAGCCTCGATGCAATCGAAACGTCGTGCCGTTTTTCTAGGGTCTCTTCAATTTTGACGCGGCCCGAGGAGTTCCGAGAAAGAAGCACTCGAAATGACGCTATTCGTGAGGAAGGTTCGCAAGTAGGTACGTAATGTACCCGAGCCAGTGGATCCGCGAAATTCTGAGTTGTTGGCATTCCGAGCACACCTTCGTCGCACCATTGTTTCGCTAGAAAGGGATAATTTTGCAGCGTCCCGGGCGGCACGAGTTCAATTAAGAGCCCACCATGAATCCCCAAAGATTTATTCGTGTTTGGACGGGGCGACGAGGAAGGAAAACCGAGAAACCTGGGCCACGGGCACGTACGCAACGGGGAAAAAGTGTCGAAATGCCTCGGGAAAGGCTTTTGTGCAGCACGGGGGTTTCACGGACCGTCTAACGAGCTGGAAGTGCCGCGGCCACGTTCCCGCGACGCACGATATACGTTAGTGCCCCCCGTGGCTGGAAAAAGCGCGGACTTCCGCGCAAAAAGTGTCCCCGCCCGAAAGGAAAAAGAGCCGGGCGAGGTAGGAGCAATTAACTTTAATTGGAAACAACATGCAGACGCACTCCACTGCGCGGAACTGGGGTTCTTTTTATTGCGAGGTATGCTCAACGGTCGTGGTTGGTTTTTGGCTGGGTCTGGAGATCGGTGACGTTGCTCAACATCGATGAAATTCGTTAGAGAATTGTATTGGAACTTTAGTTGAAAATGCATCGATTAATCGTATTCGGAATACGGGACTATCGGTACTTGTGATTGTATGTGTATAAATGGAATTTGTCGAGTAAGGACGAAGAGAATGACGACGAGTAATCGTGGCGCGAAGCAAATTAGCGAATCAGCGAACCCGATTGTAAGTGAGTTATAGATAAGGCTATGAAATGGCTATCGTCGATATAAAAGGTACATTAGTAATTCGTGCTAATGATTATCATGATGACGTATGAATATGTATGCAGCGCTATGTTGGACTCTGCAGTGTCGCGTTTCGCAGTTATGACAGTCTGTGTGTGAACAGGAGCAGTCTTGCACGCGTGAACAGTGAACCGCAAACGCCCGTGCAATGGACAAAGCTGTTGTCCGTCGACACGTTATAATAGCCCCCTGGATTTGCTGGACGATAAACTTCGTTATTATGCGAGTATACCTCGAAAAAGTTTTGTCACAGATGTTCTTATCCCTTTTCCCTTTTCCCTTTTCCCTTTTCCCTTTTCCCTTTTCCCTTTTCCCTTTTCCCTTTTCCCTTTTCCCTTTTCCCTTTTCCCTTTCCCCTTTCCCCTTTCCCCTTTCCCCTTTCCCTTTTCCCTTTTCTTTTATTATCTTAAAAAAAGAATTATTCTCTGCGTACCTTCAGATAAATAATGAAGTACCCCTTTCAGAGGAAGCTTTGATATATGCCCCTTTCCGTTATTATATCTGAGTCTGCAATATCAACTGATAAACTTCGAAGCTGACTGTTTCAATAATAAGTGTTCTGAATATTTTGTCACTCGTCTTTATTTATCTAACAGAGGCGAACCAGTGGCGTCCCGCGCAGAATGTGGGTCGATTCTTTAACAGAGTCGATTGGCGTGTTCACAATGAAAGTCGAGCTTTCAAGTATTCCAACGGTTCTATCGTGGTTCTAGAGCGGTATTCACTCTACTCTAGTAGACTAGTAAAGGATGCCGAATAGTTACGATGATCTTAAGAATAAGCAACGACTGTGAAATGTGAATACCGTCCTTGGAGACCAGTTTCATTCTCTATTTCCTCGGTATACAGGAATACGACACCTAAATTCTCGATGAATATGTTCACAAATGAAATAGTTGTAGTGTAGCATGGTTCACTCGAAATGAACAAAACAATGAAACTCTATTTCTATTGGAATAGGTTCTTCTGAGAAGAACCAACATATAGGGTAGATGTCCCAATTACTGCCACATTAAGCTCATCGCGTAACTTTCGTTAATTATTTCAGAAGTTATTTAGCCTCAAAATCATTCCAAGTTGCAGCATACTAATGCTTAAGAACTCTTTTATCTAAGAAATTTTTTTTATAGTATAAACAGTATGTTTTAATTGCTAATTAATTGAAAAAGTATAAGGAAGTCCAATGTCCCTAAAACTGTCATTCACCTTTTAATATTAATTTATAAATATCAGTATGCAATGCTTCTCTATTATTATCTAACACGAAAACCTAATTTAACATTAAAATTTTTTTCCCTTACGATTTTGCACGCATTATTTCACTATTAAGTAAAATAATTAAAGTGACAGTAATAGGGACACTGTCAGTAATTGGGACATCTACCCTAATTGAATTTTTATTAATAAATTATGTACATATACATTATTCCTCAATGTGTAGAAATTGGTGTAGGTATCAAACACATGTCGATATTCTCGTATAGGTATCAAATAGGTATCAATATTTTTGTGTACGTATCAAACAAGTATTGATACATTCGCATATGTAAGTATCAAAGAAGCATTGATTCCTTTCGATAGCTTTGACTTTGATATGTATCAATACCAAATTGAAATTTGTAGAAGGGTATCGATATGTATCGATACGGTATCAGTCCCATCACTATAATCTTCTCTCCTGTATTTCTGAAGAAGCTTCACCTAACGAAGTTCGTCTATTTTTGAGAAGGTGTACCAACGAAAGTGTTAGCTCACAGATCTCTAATTACCCTCGCCAAACTATCTTTGTCAATCCTCACGGATCGTTCACGCTGATCACCTCAAGCACTCGGACCAGCTCCAAACAATACCAGTTGAAAACAGCGGCTTCGTTCTTTAAACTTCAAGTTTCAGTTTCTCTAGCGATCCACCCAACATTTCGTCATACTCGTTTACGAGGGAAGACGCGAGGGCAGCAGTTTCCGCATTAGCTAGTTTACGTAACCTGTGCCCGAGGGTGGTTGCTCTCACGTAGTTCCCTTAGCTTCGATCCAGAATCCAGTGATGCAGCCGCGACTAGAATCCCGCTGCCTTCGACTGTTATTCAGTTCCACAGAACTCGGCCGGAGCATAAACCAAACAGCGAAACGTCAACTCGCGCGACGGGCGTGCATTTCGTAACGGCATTGAATAATATTTGAGCATACCACGACCGCCAGCGTAAATCGAGCCCCAGCGCGTAAACGATCGAGCTTCCGGTTGCCGAGTAGCCCCGAAACGCAAACACGCCCAACTATTCCCGCCAACTGTTTCCAATTCCCGCTCGAACCAGAGTTTCACTTTTAAAACTTTCCCACTAGTTGGCTGAATCTTGGGATTCTTTCTTGTGACTCTGATGTTGATTGTCGATATCATATACAGGGAAATTGTATTACTTCAGAGGATGAAGCAAGATCCTTCTAAGTGAAGATGCTGCAAAGATGGAATCTTCTTCCCAGAAATCTATGTCTCACACAGACTTCACCACAACTTCCCAACATTTCATATTCTATTAACACCTAACTAATAGTTAAAACTTTCAAAAACGTCATTCCGATATTACACTGGATTGACTATGAGGATTGCAAGGGGATGAAATGGAACAGCCAGCAGTTACCGTAATTCAGTTATTCCGAAAAGCACAAATTCCATTAATGTTCCCTTTAATATCCGCAGTCGAACGGACGTCGATCGGACTCGATTCGATCCCGACCGTCGAAAAATCGCTGAAAAATCTGCGGACGAATAATGAGAGAGAGAGAGGCGTCACGGGTTTGCGGTAACGGAAGTGGCGATTTTATCCTGGCGTGCATAAAAATCGCAATTGCGTCGACGCTCGGTCCCAGCGGACGCCAAGTCATATTTCACTGTACGTGGAAGCCCAGGAAAAAAGGACATCACTGGCTGATGCGAGATCCGAGCGTTGATATCCCCCAAGCCCAGCCGGAATGAAATTACGTGATATCGCGATATCTCGTCGCCACGTCCAAAGATACTCCCCTTCCCTCTCGCGTTGACGGATCTCCGCGAGCCACCGTTGATGGATTCGAGATTCCTTCCGGTTTGCTTAATGGCGTGGACGAATCAGTTGCTGCATCCATCTTTCAAGCCACGACCCGCATAGCCAATCCGTAACGCGAAATACAATCCTTTGATTGCAGGGTTGTTCGTGCAGCGCGGTTCACAGTGAACAGTTCGTAATACATTACCTCTGGAAAGTGATGATTCCGGCGATTCAGTTCCAGGAATTACACACATGGGAGTGTGGATTTAACTGTCCTCGGAGATGAACGCCGCTCATGTAGAGACACGGGCTCAAACGTATCTAGATCACATGTTAGACACGTGGAAAGGCGGTGTTTCGTTTCAAGATGAATTGCATTCGCGAAGGAAAAGCATTTTCCAAAGGGGATCGTCGGAAGGCATGCTTGAAATGCATAGCGTTCTTGTGATTCAATGTTGCATCGCTGCAACAGACGGGGGAATCTTTTTGTACGCTCTGAAGGGGATAGAAGTGGATATTTTGAGGAAGACCTTTGCGAGCGCGTTTCATGCTTCTTTCTTATGGAATCTTCATGATACATCGTGTACCCGGGTAGCAATGTTTTTAAACATCGTTGTTTCCAGCATGCAGTAACGTCGATTCGTATGCTGCTCGGTGGACTGCTCAACGTATCGAAAACATCGGTGGCATCGATCCCGGTTCAACAAAGGCCAATTTGTCGCAGCCACAAAATGTTCCCTAACAGAAATTTACGTTCGCCCGGGAAACGAGATTTTATCGTTTCGCGCGGGGCGTTTCAGATGCGTCGGCAGAAAAACGCTCGCGCCCGACGGGAGTATTTTAATTGCGGCTAATTAATACAATCCCCGGGGATTGCGTTTTGTATATCCCGTGTTATTAATTCCCCGCGGACGGGAATGAAACTCCGTTCATTGAATTAACCCGTGGACTATAAAAATAGGCAGTGAAGTGCAACGAGGCCGTCCAGCTATTATTGAGTAATTAAATTTCGAGGGCGGTGCTGTTTTACGATCGCTAATAACACGTGGGGCGCGTAACGATAACGAAATATATTGCCTGTTACGGCCAGGCATCGATGATTTCAAATCTCGTATTCGACCTGAAGGGAATTCAGAGGAAGAAATATCGAATGGTTGTCCAGTTTTGTTCTGGTATCACGAGCCAGGGGTCAGAATTTTTGTTTCATTTCCAAAGAACGCGAGCAAGCCCCGTGTCGGCGGGGATGCGAAAGTAATTAACGCAAAGCTTCTTATTCAAGAAACTTCCACCCGTAAGTACGAAAGTTTATCTAACCGATACAGGCGCGTTTATAAGCCGAGTTAGCGTGTTAATTGAAGCTCGCCCCGGTTCCGCGATAAGGTTGCTTGCAGAGTATTTAATGTTGAACAGCGTGTTAAAAATTAGTGGAACCTCGCCAGATATCATCTCCGTGAGATTCGACTTGTCGAACAATCATGATATTCGATCAGAGAAGTAATTGGCGAGTCCTGTAGCAAATAGACTTTAATCCCAGCTAGATTAGCATAATTTATACTACTTTCTAAATAATAACGATCAACCGGAGATAATTGCCCATTAACGATATTAACGTAAACGTGAGCCGATTAGCCGTGCAGAGCAGATTTATCGAAACTCATTGGCACATTACTCGACACTGATTACGAACGAGGATTAATTGACAAAAACTGATTATTGACGTTTCCAACAAACTTCGCCGAAATGAAGAGCGATATAATTAAAGGCAGGAAGTAATTTTGTCAGGAGTGGATTATAATCGCATTCCATCGTTAATTCGCCCCTCCCCACTCAGAATTCAATAATTTCTTTGCGAATTAAACAAACAACATCGAGAACACTGCATTCCCAAACAAGAACGCAACAAAAGTAAATACTAAAAGTCTAACCATGATCCTTTTCACGTTATCGCGGGGTTCCCAGCGTGGCAACAAGTCGGTGGCTCGTCGCCGCGATAAAAACGTCCCGCAGCAGTTGGAGCGCAAGCGAATCGCGGGATTTTCGCGCGTTTAATCGCGCAGATAGGAAGCGTCGCCCACAATACGTCGTCTGGCCGACGAAAAAGTGCCGCGAACTGGCAGAAAAAGGAGGGAAGGAACGCTGGCGGTGGTCGAGCAAACCTGTGAAGAGCTGAGTAAATTTGTACCCGGCTTCGTTAACGAGATTCACTCAGCTGCCGGATTTTCGGTGCGTACGTTACACGCTTTTAACTGGTAATTTAATGAAGAACGCGAAAGGGGCGGTGACGGTGGAAGGAAACGACCATGGACGATCCGTGGCCCACGCAGAGCCAGGATGCAAAGGAACGCGTTTAATTCCCCGTGTTATTCCCCTCCTGTTCTTCCTTTCCATGGCGGAAACAACGGGCCCGCTGCCGTTTTATTCATTACAGGCTGCTGGATCTGATCCACCGGCCGCCCTTTCTTCCGTGCGTGTTACTGAATTCACACGAGCCTGGCAAGGGTGTGCGCGAATATCGCAGCATTTAACCGGTCGAAACAAAGGAGCGGGGGCCTCGGGATTTACGGGCACAAAGGAGAATCGCGTTATCCGAGGCGGCGTTTTAATCCGCCCGTTGATGTATAAATCATCGGTCCTCTCGTCTCTCCGTGCGTCGCGGCTCCTCGTCGCTTTCAATGCCGAGGAGAGTCTTCTGTGAAGAGGTTGAAGGCCTCGGCGCGATGAGTGAAAGAAAAAAGAAAAGGCTGTGTGCCGAGCGTGGGAAATTGCTTCCCTTGGGAACAACTCACCGAGGCGAAGGCTTCTTTCCACGGGGATAAAGTGTGCGATCATTTGATTCGCTGAGTAGACACTTAGCGGTCGAACGAGTAAACTTGTCTGTTAAGAATCTTACGAATCTGTGTTACCGAAGCTTAAAGAACTTGAAGGACAGTGGAAGCTCTGCCAAGAGTGCAACACCGTACGAATTCCTCTCCGCCGTTTGGTCAGATCGATAAAGGAATAGGGAACGTTGTCGATGCTGATATAGTCCACGAAGCACGGTTCACAGCTCGCGAGGAAGCATCGAACCGTTCGGCGTCGGACTGCTCGGCGAGTCGAACGCCCCGAACGAAGCGTCGAATTCGAGGGATCGAGAACGGCGGCCGATCACTTCGGGCTTCCACTGTTTTGCATTCAATCTACTCCGAGCCTCCCCATTATTTGCCCGGAGCCACTCTACATACACGCAACCCTCGATTCAACCCTCTACACGCGCTGTAACACGTACGTGCGATGCCTTTTGATGGTTCACCGAAATGTCGATCATGGACGGGCTGCGGTTTGTCGCGAGCACCCCAGACCTCGCGTCAAGTTGCACGTTCGATGGTGATTCAAGCTCGCATGGAGCCTCGAAAAGCCCTAAATATGCGCTTGCTTTCATTTCATAGAACACCACGGGGCTTCGCAAGAACTCCTATTCGATGCAAGCGGAAAGTCACCCCCGAGAGGCTAATATCGGGGATGGGAATTGAAAAAAAAATGTGTTCGTGGAGGTGTATCGAGAAACTGGCTGTTGGGGACACGTTCCTCGAGGGTTGCGCGGTTTTTACGTTTACGGGCCGTAAACTGTTTCGACAAAGTTTTATCGGCCCATCGAGAATCATTGACCAAAGCCAGCTGCCCTCCGCCGTCTACCTTCTGGGGACGTTTAAGTTCGAAGGAATCGTAGCCATCTCGACCATGAGTAAACTGGCTTCTTACTTCTTTCCTCGAGCTCCCGACATGCTGTCGTAAAATTTCAGTAAACGATATGCTTAAAAGGGAATCTCTAACTCCATCTGCAGCTCGGAATAACGTTTGCATGTCTATTTCCTCTGTAAGAAGCTCTTATCATTGACTCGTACTACTGACACAGGAAGATGTGATTTCAAAGGCTTGCAAGTGCTTCTCTGATTCCCATCAGTCGCATATGTGGAATTAGTTTATCTCGAACACGTCCCACCAGTCGCATCCACATCTCGTATCTGTTTCTGACATCAATTACCACTATGAAACAACCCCTAAACCTGTAGCTTCAGTCAGCCACACTCGCAACAGCCTCCACCAAACAGTAATTGAATTTTCTAAACTTCGGCCTCCACATCATCGCCAATTGCCTGTCCTTGACTAATTCTTCCTAGTGAAACAAGTTTCCAACCCCTAGATCGATCCGGGATACTGATTCCAACACCGTGTGCGACATCCTGACCACCGACAAGCATCTCTACCGCGATAAGAGGAACGTAATGAAAGTTTCTGCTGACATCGGGGGAGATTCATTGCGTCCACTGGAAAATTCGGCTCGTAAAAACTTACAGCCGTGGCACCGGAAGTATCCCTGTGCTCGACACGGTGTTCCGTGTCGCTAGCGCGAAGTGAACCGCAGTGAAACGCGTCAATATCCCTGGACACGGACTGCGCGGCTCGGTCGGAGAATAAAATCCAGTGTCATGCGATCGTCAAGCGAAGGACTGGTAACAGGCGTTTAACGTATTTTCGCGAAAACATCGGTTGGTCACGTTTCGCCGTGACAGCGTGACTGTGTGCACGCGTGCGCGTGTGTGTTCCGCGACGGAACACAGCTAGGTGGTAACCGAACGAAATCAACGAATAAATGACGCAGGGGGAGGGCTGCGCGAAATGCTCGCCGCTGGTGTTTGCTGTCAGGACGCGACGAACTTCTCGTTCGCGCTTTTGTTCCTCGGATCGCGTTCGCGCACCGCTGAATTTTCGATTGAAAATACCGCTCGGAGAGACGGGTGGTTAACCAGTGGAATTGCTCTCGGAAAATACCGAGTATAAACGCGTGCAAGTGGTAGGGAAGCTGCTATAAATTCGTTGGTTTGCTCGTGGTAGCGGAACGATTCCCTAAGGGACTGGTTCAAGTTCCAGAAATTAGAGACGCGAGTTCAAATATAACTGTTTGGAGTACAGTGGTTCTGGGCACAAGGATAGTCAAGTGGGTAGTTTCGAAAAAGGTTGAAGGAGGGATGAATAGAATCGTAGGACGAGCAATAGTTACAGCTGGTGCCATTTTGTAAATATGTACGATTTCGCGACGGGACCCCGCGTGCCGGCTCCAGTCCTCGAGAACGGAAAATTTCGGCGGAGCTTAACAATTACACGATCTGTTACCCAATTCCTCTCTGGGGATCGTGCATTCGCCAGGCCGGGAAATCCATTGGCAAGCCGCTCGTTAATCAATTCTACGCGCCGATTGCGAGGCATTCGTGGCTACGGAATAAAATACCGAAACGTTCGGTCTCTGTAGCTCTGCACACACGGGCGGATAGTGTTTTCAGTGGAACAATTACATGGCGTTGCTGGTGATGCTCTATGTAACGGCGGTGGTGTAAAAAACTAATTATAAAGTAAAGTACCGAGCCATCCAGGGGAAATAATAAAAACTTAAGAGGGACACATAGCGCAACAAGGGTGCAAACCACGAAATGTATTTTTCTACGTACCTCCCATTCCTACATACCTCAGAACTTTAAGGCGCTAATGTCCCAAATGTACAATGTTGAATACGACTCTGAGTTCGTGACTTGTCAGGAAATGGTAGGGGAGACTGGGGCAAGTTGATACAGAGGCAGGTTCATATGTGAAGCTACTTGTTCAATTCTTTACTACGATCCAGCGTACGTCTGCGTAAAATCAAGATTTTAGCAATCCATTTTTAACTGTTTTCGTTTCTAAAGAGAAAAAGTAAATAGTTGTGCTCTCATTCCAATCCGTCTTGAGACGGGATAGAGAATTTTATCACTCAAATGAATTGGGCATCGCATTGAATCTTTTGAAGGTAAGGTAATTACGTTTTGTTATTTTGTTTATATGCTCTACATTTTTTATGGAGATATTTGTACATAGTGACTTTCTGTGGGGTAAGTTGGTACGTTTTCTCTGGGGCATGTGGATACAGTGTATCCATTTTCCCGACTACTTTTAATTGGATTTTTCCTTTTATTTCTAAGCAAATGGTACGAAATTATATCAGAAAAACGAATCGCGGCAAAATACCGCAAAATATTTTTCAAAAAGCGTGTGTCGGTGTAGGAAAGGAGTGAATGTTGTTACATCAAAGAGCGAGAATATACGGAATAGATAAAATAGCTTTATCAAGATACATTAATAAAATGAAGCAAGCACCTCATGTTAAAGTGGGATATTCCAAACATCCATCCTTTACTCATTAAACGGATATTTTACAGATGTATCAACTTGCCCCGCAGTGGGGTAAGTTGATACATTTTACCTTCGTCCAAATAACATTTTTTCATTCATTTTGTATATATATTCTCAACTTTTCATTTATAATATACTAAATATATTAAAGAGAAAGGACCAAAGTATATTTCAGCATATTTGTTATTAAGTAATTAATTCAAACAAAAATGAAAAAAATTGAAAACTGAAAAACGTATCAACTTGCCCCGGTCTTTCCTACTGGAGGGTATCAACTTTGCTCCCTGCTGCTTTTACATAGCTGTGCCTCTGCAAGCTACTATGCTTTCCGCTAATGCCGCTGTCGCAATAAAGAACAGTCAGAATCATCCAGGATATCCTGCAGATTTCACTCGTAGAACTGAAACTGGCCGAGTACGAGAAATCTTGATCCCCCTTTTTACGGCAACATCGAGGGATGGAAAGGGCGCGTAAATATATTACCGGGTCCGCTTAACAGGTGAATTATAAAAGTCGTCCCGAAGCTGCTACCTACCCCCGTAACGATTTCATAAATCATCCAAAGGAAGGGACCCTCTGTTCAAGGCTTTACCGCATCGATTAACCGCCTCGTTTCAATATTCACGCCGTCGGCCCGCCCGCTTAAAAATCTCCTTGCAATCCGTACGAGCGTGGCGAACGATAAATGCCGCTCCTGTCATTATAAATTTTCACGCGACAGCTTTCCTACGGCTATTAACTGGGCTGCTTTCAGAGCGACAGCACCTCCGGCCGCTATTAACCGCGTCCTTTTACTTCATTCCAAGCCAACCCTCTAATTTCGCTTGGTCACGTAGTTACAATTCCCGAGCTAACGACAAGCCCTCCCCTCGCCCGAAGGTCATCGTCTCTGCGAGCTGTCGCCATTTCAAACCCTTCAAATCACCCTCCCCGCGTGTCTACGTGTCACCGATGAAAATTCAACTTTCACCCCGGCTGCCTCGGTTTTCTCAACGTTTCCCCGCTTTTCTCTCGCGTGCTTCACCTTCTCCCATTTGCGCAGTAGCGTTCCCTCGCGTTCTGTGCTTCCTATTTACTTTTCTCCTGGCATTTGAATCCTTTTTCCCCGCTTTTCCTTCTTCACCCCCGCGTCTTCTATTAGTTTCTTTGTCTTCTTGACTCTCGCGGTTCTAATTTATGTTTCTCCGTTGCCCCGGTATATTTTTCCTCCGGTGGTACTATTTTCTCATTGTTGCCCACGCTTGTATTTTCTATTAGCTTTTTAAATATTTTCTTGCGCCGCCCTCTCGTCGCGACACACGCTTCCGCCCACCCTATTGTTTTGTCCTCCTTTTCCTTCCTTGCCGTCTGCTACTTTCCCACCATTTCTCTTGGCAGCCATTTCTCCTTCTTTATTGCGCCACTACTTTTTCACCCTCGCTTCTACCGACCTCCCCCCATCATTCCGTGCCTTTGACCTCGTCCATTATTTTCGGACACTCGCGCCACCGCTTTGTCGATTCAGAACCTTGTTTCATCTTTCTTATTCAGCGACCCACTTATTCTCTCTTCTCTTAAGTCTTCCTTTTCATCCTTTAGGATTACTCCTTCTAAACTAGCACTTCTATTTCCTCGTTCTACTGCTTGGCCCCCCATTTCCTTCTCTGCTATTTTTTTCCCGACTCTATTACCACCCTGCTTTATTCCCTCCCCTTATTGTTTTCTTTTCTGCCACCGTACTCCATTTTTTCCTCTCGCTTGGACCTCCACCTTCCTTCCTTCCTTCCTCCTTCCCTGTTCACTATTTCCTTCCCCTTATGTCGCTTTTCTCCTATTCACCCCCACCCTCGACACTCGATTTTCATCCTTCCCCTCGCGCTCCAATTTTATCCGCGTTCCAACTTCCCTCTATTTCCCCCTTCTACTATTTCCTTTTCTTCCCCCGTGTTTTTTCACCCCTTGTTTCCTTCCCCGTCGTTCTTTTATTTTCCGCCCCGCCTCTCACCCCGTCGCCCCACTCTCACCCTCCCCTTCCGCCGTGACCACCGTTCCGCGAAATAAATTTCCTGTATCCCCCTGCGTCCCCAGTATCGACGGTCGAACGAGCGCGACTTTAAATATCGGGCCGTCGAAAGACGCCAATTGTAGTCGCTCGTAAACCGGAAAGCCAGCCGGAGCCAGGCATTGTCTCTCGAAAAGCGTCGATAGGGACTAATGCAGTAATTTTCAGGCTGTCCGCGAGGAAGGAATAACTTCTTTCTGCCTCTATACAAACCTGTACATACGGAGAGGGGTGCACCAGCCGAGATTCATCCCCAACGTGTCTCCGCCGTTTCTGGCAACGTTGTCGCAACGGTTCATAAGACAGTTTTCGACGCCCCCGTAACATTGTCAGCACTTCGGCTTACAGTAACTTCCAGGACGTTCGTGTTTCATACTTCTCGGGTTTCAGAAGACTTCGCCCCTTAGCTAAGCTCCAATTTCGCCTACGAACTTTGCGAATTTCGTATTCCGGACTTCAAGAAGTTATGAAATAAGATGGTGCGTGAGATAGTAGAGGGGGTTGCTTCTAGTATCCTCGAGCGATATTAGATCGCCTGGCTTATCGTTCTTAACCTCGACGAACTTACGATTTTTCCCAGCTGGACCTGCTGGATTTTTCCCTCCAAGTTCTTACATAATCGAGGCCTATAATTTATACGAAACGAAAACAGAAGCTCAAGCGGAGGGCGGAGTTGATTAAAACAGCGTTGCTTAAGCGGTGAGAAGGCGTGTCTGTTTTTCGTTTAATCGAGCGCCACTGGAATCGAATGGAAGTTTGCGTAATCCTGGGCCGGCTTATAACTTGGTCGGCTCGAGAAGGGAAGGAAGTTTGCCAGGGGTAGGTAATTCAATTCGTCGCAGAAATTCGCGGCCTGAGCCGAGGAGAAATTAAACGTCCCGGTGCATGTCAAAAGATCCCCACCTCGAGGAGCGAGGCACGACGAATATCGCGTCACGTGACGTGTCTCAGGGTCGTTCGATGTGAAATCCACCCCGTCCCCGCCAGCCCTCGGCACCCTCTGCTTCTGCTCGTGAGAAGAAAATTGCCGGTTCCCATTCGACGTAAAATTCAATCTCCCCTACCCCTTCCATTTGCAAATTAGTCTGAGCCACCTTCAGCTCCCCACGCACCCTCTTCGCCTTCCGCCCTTTCTCTTTCACTCGGCTGGCGCTGCCCGTTGTTCCCGCTGCTCGACGAAGCTTCCGCTCCAGCCTCGACACCATCGATGCCTCGTTCGACTCGATTGCACGCACTCGACGATGGCAGATCGAACATGACGCGAGTCAGACAGATGGGAATAGCGAGAATTTTACGAAGTATCGCGTCAAGATCATTGTTGCGGTGCAGAGATTCTGTAAGTGTGACGAATGGACTCGCTTTTTATTCAGAGTTATTTATTCAAACAATGTTGCACGATAATCGCGCAATTTATTCATCAAAAACGACACGAACTGCGACCGCAGCAGATAAATAGGCGTAGGGTGGGTGGAGGCATTTATTATCGCAGAAGTATTCTTTGCATCGAAGTGGGGGGAGGGTTTTGACCCCCTTCCAGGATACATGATTCCATAAATTACCCCCCTGTTGATTCACGCCACTCGTTATCCGGCCGTTGATCGCTTTGCCTGGCGTTACTGGGAGTTTAAATATTCAGCTGGCCACAGAAGCGGCGATAAAATTTTAATCGTAAACCGATTAAAATCCAACGAGACCCTCGATAGAATCAGTCCGCGTTTCGACGAAAATACCACGGGAAAGTATCTTGTGGCCTGAAACGTTGGCTCTGCGTGTTGGAATCTCTTTCGCGCTGAATCCCGAGATAACAGATTTACACACAAGAAACGAAAGCACTTGAATGCCCGAATGTAGATACAAAGCTTCGCTTAATTGGTGCCTTGGAATAAAATTTACCCGATCCATCGATACATTAGCAAGTCCAAGAATATCGGTACCCAAATAACTCAATAATCGACAGGTCAAATAACTACCTAACCGAATATCCCGAATAGAACAACGCTGCTCAGTAGATTTCAAATGGAAATGAGCGTATTTCGAAGTTCAGCGCACAATTGGGACGACATCCATGGCGACGTGGCGACAATTCGGTCGTTATTCCTACGTTCCCGGTTTTATGGCTCTCACTCGTTATCACCTCTGAAATGACTATTTCGCAGTTGCTAACAACCAGCGCGCGGAGCATTAATAGACGTGTACTATTGCGTATGCGCTGTGTTCGACGATTTTACGGGCATACCTATCTGTAATATGAACGGCGAACCGCTGACGCAGTAACCGTGATATCGCCGCAGTATCGCGGTCTGCCCTCGAACTCGTCAGTTTCTATTGCACGCAACGGCTAGGATGCCCGAATAACCGCAATTCATTGGAACAGCGCTGCTAAAATCTGCCCCCCGGCGTAGCCAACGATCCCCGTTGCTTCGAAAAGAAGAACCTACTCGCCGAACAATTTCCTCGATTGCGGTGCCGCTCGTCGAGGGAATAAACGGAACCTGTTACAGAAATTCGGACACAAAGCGACAGAAGCCAATGGGCTTCGAGAAAGACACCTAGAACACGACACTAATTACAGGACAGAAAAGTCCCAGCGCTATTTCTTGCGAAAAACTTCTACGAATTCTGATTAACCCTTTCGATTTCATCTCGTATTAATTCATCAAACCACCCCAATGCTTCCTTCGTTTCACTCGCGACGGAGGGTGTAACGAGACAGGTAAATGATACGTACGAGATCTGAAGTTCTGCAGGGCTATTGATAATACGGAGGGTGGGTTCGTCGAGTGATCTGCCTGCTCCCGGGAACGCATCCAGGATTCTCGAAGCACCCCCAGCGCGCCAAGTGTCTCCGCTACGCCGATAGGAGGAATTGTTCCGCGAGGGGCCGCCGCTCGAATTACGTCTCATCAGCGCGAGTAACGCGCAATATTCAAATTATCCCGGGCCTAGTACTGCCGGCTAATGAGACTGTATGCAAATAACGGGATCACGGCTGCGCGCCAACCAAAGATGCCTGCCGCGACGCGCGAACCTACGCCAATTATTTGACTTAGCTAATTATGGTCTGGCGGGCCGTGACGCGCTGCTCTCTCCAGTAACGAACTCAAGTACGACATCTCTGCAACCTGAATGACAGCTGGCCTCCTACGTCTCGCTGGCTTAACGCAGAATTCGGAAACGAGAGTGTTGGAAAGATGGATTCTACGGGAAAGTTAGTTGGGTTGTGAGATGAACAGATAGTGAATCAAGATCTCTTTCTTTTTCTGGTTATCCTAACTTGGAACTGTTGGCCTGGCATCACTTGCTCATCCCTTGGGAGAGGGTAGACTAATTCTTCGGTGAGTTCTGACTGGAGAAAGTTAATCTTGTTGATCGTTGGATTATGGAGTTCGACACCGGCGGTTCCTTTCTCTTGGGACGTCGATATTGTCGAGGGTGGAACTCGTAGAACTTTGCACTTGATTTTTCGTGTATTTCGTGGAACTTAGAGCTCTTAGAACTTCGAGAACTCCTCTGTTAGGCCTCCCCTGAGCAAAGAGTCTGTTGTGTGGGCTCGCGCTGTTTCTTTATTAGCTGAAAACCTGGAAATTCTGTTGCACGGTTAGGTAAGCTGTCGTCCAAGAGAATTGAAGAGCTTTTTATTCCCAGCTAGTTTGCGCGGTTCGTGCCCTCGGGGAAAGCCGACACAGTGCGTGGGAAATTTTAGTTTCGAAACCATGATTGAAAACGGCCTCGAATGCGCCATTTAATATCCACTCGAGCCGGAATTAGCCGGCGGAGTGAAGGACCCGCGACGGGATCGAATGCATTCGTTAACGAACGATGGAAAAATGTTTCGGAGATGGGATCGAAAGCGCGCAAGCTCGATTGTTATTGCTTCCCCGTTGTTGTTGCTTCCCTCTTGTGTTTCCCCAACGTTCCGCCGCGATCGAGTGCGCACTTGTCCTCCCGTTTGCTTTTTCAACTTGTAAAGCTCGCGTTCTTCTAGCGGGTTAAATTGATTGCGCCGCCACGGGATAGGTGAGAGCTTGCGATAGTTTTCACGGAGAAACGTTATCGAAATTGCCGCGCAACGTTCTGGTAGATTTAATCGACGCCCAGTTGGCCAGGACCAAGTTCAAATGGCCGTTTTGTTTGCCTTCGCGCGATAAAAGCGCTAGAGAGCATAAATTTCGCTGGTTAACCTCCCAAACATTTGACTCCTGGATTTAATATTTGCTAGCACTTTCAGTTTCCACGAGAAAACCGGGCTGGACTCCATTAAGGAATTCAGAGGGGCTCTAATATTTGATTAGGTACGGTATTCTAATAACGTTTTCCCATCGGCTTCACGGTTTCACAAATTTTGTGTATTCTACTAGAAGACCATACCAGCGATGCCCAAATTATTATCGAGTAGCCCAACAAGGATCCTCGAAGCTAGGGATTCAAGCTTCCTTACTCCACCCCTTCAACCCCGTGCAATTATTTGCATTGGCTAATTATCGTCCACGAACTTGAAGCCCCAGGATCCCCATTTTTTAATTGTTCGATGTCGCAAAAAATTGACCACGGACCTCGGACAATGGAATCGTTCGAAGCAAGATAAGAATAACGACAGGATGTCCCGTTCAGAAGCTGACGATCGACCAATGGGACCGCGTCATCGGGCAATGACTAGTTACCCACGCGTGTGGTCGATCCTCTATCATCCTAACTTAATTAATCGGCCGTTTCACGGCGTGACATATTTAAATTATTCACCACCGGCGTCAATTGGATGTACAAATAATCGCATCCCTGGTGATCCACGGCGCGATCGATGAATCAATTATCGCCGCATTACTGTGCATCAGTTATACGACCGGTAATCTACGCGCAACAGCGCTTTGCGCGAATGTAAATAACTGAATGTGCTCGATGTCCCTTGCTGTGTAAACCCGTCGTTTTGGACAGTTGCCCTGCAGCCAACAGATTTATCGCGAAACGTTTTCTTTCCGTTCTTTAATGGAGATCAAATCCCCGAAGGCAGCCCGCGCATCATTTTCGCGTTAGAACTGATGATAAGAGTAAATATCGTTTTCTAGCTCCAAGTACCTACTCTATTTGTCGAACATTCCGCTGCAGATTTCAAAATGCACCGGGGTAGTTTGCGCGTAACCAGCTCGCGTCACTGCATCGCCGAGAAAATTTTTCGACAGTTACATGGTAACTGAAACGAGGCAGCCGTTTTCGGGAATTCCGTGGAACGACCTATCGAGACTATCGACTGCACCGCAAAATAGCGTATCGGTTTCCAGGGCGTCGGTGTAGCGGGCTGCCGCACTCGCCGAGCGTTTAAGGGAAAATAAAATGTCGATATAAAGTCCCGACATGACGTTTACTGGCCGCGCGGCGGCCCGTCCGACATCTCGAAATACGAGGAACCCGCGTACGATGGCAGATAGATCATAAGCGACAGGAAATAAGCTTCGTGAACGGGACACGGCCGATCTGCTGCGCGCGGAAGCTCGATGCAAGTTCTGTTACGTCGCGTTTCGGGCGCGTCATCAATTCCATCGCACCGGAGAAAGGTTTGCGAAACGCGAAATCAATTTCGAGCTTATTCAGCATCGAAACCTTCTTCGCAACTTCCCTACAAAGATTTCTAAACACAGCCAGAGTCAGAACCACCAATCACCATAGCAAATTGAGGCATTTGATGGAAAAAGGGCACATAGGCTTATGTGCCCTTTTTCCGTAAATCGGTTAAATCGACTCAGGAATATGTTATATACAGTGGCTCTTAAAAATATTCGGACACTCTTTAAAATCGCATAACTTTTTTAAAATTAATCCAAACGACTTGAGTTTTTTTGAGAAGCTAGAGGGATTAGTTTGCTAAATGATATGATTCGTCGTTTTGAAAAAAAAATGGACTTGGTCGGAGTAGCAAAAAAAAATAGTAAAGGGCGTTTTTTAAACTTTTTTTGTGAACCCTTAATGAAAATTCAAAAAACCCGTTTGTAGATTTAAGTAAGTTATATACGTGTCTAAAATTTCATCAAAATCGGTTAACGTTGCTCTGAGCTACACACGTTTCAAGATCGCATAATAAGGTCGAAAATCGCTGATTTTCGGGAATTTCGCGTTTTTTGAATTTTCATTAAGGGTTCACAAAAAAAAGTTTAAAAAACGCCCTTTACTATTTTTTTTGATACTCCGACCAAGTGCATTTTTTTCAAAACGACGAATCATATCATTTAGCAAACTAATCCTTCTAGCTTCTCAAAAAAACTCAAGTCGTTTGGATTAATTTTAAAAAAGTTATGCGATTTTAAAGGGTGTCCGAATATTTTTAAGAGCCACTGTATATATAATATATCAAGGACATTTCTTCTCCCACGTTTAAATTAGCTAAATGCTGTTTTGTTACGTAGCGTGAGCGACATGCAACTACATAGCCGCTGAGCGGTCGCGCTGCCGTGCTGTCTATTGTCTGGTCGTGCAATACGTTTGATTTAATATAAGCAAGGAACTATGGAAAGTGAGGCGTGTATCGAATCCGCAAAGAAAGAAGCGAATTTAGGAAAGATGAAATTGATTTGTAAGACAGCTTGCTGCAAAAAATCGAAGAAATTAATACTTACTTAAAACATAACATTTTTTGTTTAGTTTTGCCCTTCATTTTGTATTTTTTATTTAAGAAATGTATAAAAAATTGGCAACGAAGTATGTAAACAAAATTATATGTAAATAACTAAACAAAGAAGCAATTTTGTTACGAATTTACCCTATTTACGGAAAAAGGGCACATAAACCACTTGCATAAAACTATTAAATAAAGACACATATCATTTTCAAATCATGACTTCTGTTTACGAAACGTTTGAAGGATATGATACTACATCCTTAAAAAAAATTGGATTTGATTGCATTACTTTTCATTAAGTTATACTATAATGAAAGCTTTGAAACCGATTTACTCGAAATGGCATTTTGGCGTATGTGCCCTTTTTCCATCAAATGCCTTAATTGCTTTCATTAAGCTCACCAGACAGAGAATTCTTTTACATCCTAAAAATTCTAGATTCCACGCGAGGACCACTCGTTCCCTCATCCCTTCAAGCTCCAACCACACACGAAAGCCACCCCCAAGCGGCCAGCATAAGTCACCTCATTAGTATAAGGTATTCCAGCCGTGTCTGTGTGCAAGGTAAACGAAAATCCTCGCGACAAAGGGACGCGTCCGAATTAGAAAAGCAAAATCTTCGCGAGCCGCGACAAAGCCGCGAGAAAGGGGACTCGACAGCGATCGTCTGCGCTGGTTCCCACCTCGAGGGGGGTTGGCTGGCTATGAAGTTCGATCGTGCTGGAACGCGGCGTAAAAATGGCGGGCGCAAACGAGAAAAAGTGGGGAAAAAAGAAAGGAAGAGGGTGAGGAGGGGTGGGAGAGAAAGAAGCGAACGAGAACGAAGCATGTCCGTGTGCATTGTGCGCGACCTCGGCTGCACTGCCGCCGCGAAAACAAAAGTTTCACCCCCCTTGTGTAGGCTTCTGTTCCGCCACGTACACGCCCGCTCACTCGCTCCAGGGAATAGCTTTCCGGCGAAGCGTCAGGGAGATCCCCGTCCCGACGCAGCTCACCGCCGAAATTGCACCGGTGACTCTTCTCTCGCGCATCCCACCACCCCTCTCGCCAGCCACCTTCCTTCCGCCCCTTTCTCACCCATCACGGTCTTTTCACCCTTCCCGTCGTGGGGATTTTTTTCGGCCACGGATTTCTAGAGTGAACGGGAAACGGATTCTCGAGACGGAACGAGCGCTTTGAGCGTTCGGCGAGCGACTCGCTGGAAAGGCAGGATGTGGAAGAAGTTTGGCGCAGAAGCTTGAATTTGGAGCAGGAATCTCCATGTATCTCATCTTGAAGCCCTCGATGGACTCAACGCCTATGATTTTCCGGGGCTTTCTATTTTTAGAAACGCTTGAGTTTGGCGTTCCCAGGATAATAATTCGATTCTGTTGCTTTATAAAGTAATGGAGTGATGTTGCATCGTTGTGCGTGTTATTCACGCGTCTGCAGACTCCGTGGGTCTAGGAAGACCGATAGTTGAACTTTTTGACAGAACGTCTGCCCGGATCACGGATTCGTTCTCGGCAAAAAACGGACGGAGGAAACATATAAATCTATCCAACAAACGCGCGTGTTTTTTCAGAGATACGGGGCATAAATCTCGGCGTTCCCTACCTGACAAGCGTATCCTTTTTTCTTCCGTTTCCTTTTTTGTTTGGAACACCCGAAACGCAAGAATGTGCAACGCAACGTGACGGCTGCGGAGAACTGATGGGGGTCGTTCGTAAATGTTAGTTAGTGAATTACGAGGCTCGGTGCCGTGACTTCGCAGGAAGATTTCCAATCTGGAGACTTCTTAGTGTTCAAAGACCGTATTTGTAGGAGGAATTGTAACGACAAGCCCTTTGGAAGCACAAATTACAATCTCCAAGTAGAGTATCCGCCAATTAGTCAGCCCTCCATCAAAAGGAGAGTCTACTAAATATTTCATCATCCACATACCTCTGTTACCACATCAGGCAACAGGTAATTTCACAGAGGAGCTCTATTATGGTTGATTAAATCTGTATAGGTACACGTAATTTCCACCGTGATTCGACTTTTCCTCGGTGAGAGGAAACATCCGGAACATCCCCTGCAAGGCCTCCACGTACTAGCAAATTGAACATCGTAACACAGTAAAATCTGCATTGCGAGGGAAATGCTGAAGACACCTCCAGTGGCCCCATAGCGCCCCGACGAAGTCCCATTAAATTATTCGTATCTATTCGAAGCACTCGCTCGATATTAACCCGACGCGTGACGCAGAGCAGCAAGGGTGCTTCGTCCCGATATACAGCCGCCTCGCAGCCGTTTCGTCGAGTGTTGGTGGGGCAGGTGACACGTTCAGGAGCCCCTAATCCGTCGAGTTGCCGGATTCGTTCGTTGCTTGGTGCACTTGGAAGCCACTCCTGGAGGAGTATGGCGCGGGACGCAAAGCCGCGGCGAGCCCTAACGAGGTGTTACACCGTTTCCCAGGACGTACCGGATCCATCCCCTTGAAACTCGGTAATTAATCTCCGGACGCCAACTCAGTTTCCGTTTCGTGCGCCTCGTGGCTCGACGCTGCCGTGCCTCTGAATAGATCCTCCGTGCGCGCCAACGTCGTTCTGTTTCCCTGCGTGGAAAAGTACGTTTCGCACAGCTCCGGAGAGACATGCTGGGCATTTTTCGGCCCCAGTGTCACCTGTCCCTTGCTCCTGTCACGCTATTCGTCGCAATGGGAAAATAGCGAGAGTGCAAATTTGAAGACAGAGCTCCTGGATAGTATAGTGTTACCCTGGTACGATTTTCCTACATGAAACTTACGCTTGTCACGAGGGTGTTGAAGGGGAGGGTAGATTAGATGGGTTTTGTCCACAGGTGTTTGTTTCGTGGGAAAGTAATTTTCAAGTGTTGTAGACGCGTGGGTTGTTGAACAGATGATTGGACGGTGTTTAAGGGCTGTAGTTGGTGATGGAGGGTGAGACAGAGTCCCTTGGTCACCTAGAGTGCAAGATTTATCGGACTTTCGATCCACTAACGCCTCTGTCTCCCAAGTTCGCTACGTATAATTCCCAGCTAACGATGATCAGGAGATTGTTGCGAAAGTGACGGGGAAACTGCGATCGTGGAACGTCCAAGAGGCGCCCGACGCGAACCTGAACAACCCTTGTCGGATAAAGCTTGGAGGCTGATGGATTTATGGGGGGTGTCGTCTAGTAATCTCACTGAATACTTGTTGCTAGCTTCTGGAACGCCGAAATCCTCGGTGTGTATCAGTGAAACCTTGCCACTGTTACAAAGGTCCTTAAAAAATCGATTCCTTAGAAAGAGACCCCCTAGTCACGTCGGTCCCACAGTTCCCTGGAGATTTCTCACCGAATTCTCAACAACCCTCGAAGAAACATTAGGATTCCACTGGGTTGCTAGTTAAGAAACTCTCATTAGATTCGTAACTTACATCCACGTTTAATTCGACTCCAACTACGTCTTTAACCCCCTGCAACCCCTCACGAAAGATCTAATCACTGATACTAACATTTCTCGTTGCACCTCGTGTCGTGGTGGTTTTCATTGGTGTCAGAGACCTTTTCACTCTGTACGATGGAAGAATTGCGCTTCGAAATGTCTAGCTTGACCCATTCGCGCAATTTTAATCGATCACAATCACGTTCTCTCGTGACGTGTAACGTTGTCTCAGTCTATGGAAGAGAGGTAGTCAGGTTAGGCTCTTTGGAATGAGTATATTAAATGAAGACCGAGGAAAAGAAAAAAGATTTTGTGATTCTGCCACGGTTCATTCTGTCTCATTTTTGAAACGGCACTTCCAATTGAAAATCTTTTACGCTGGTGTATATCGGTTTCGGTTATTGTTTTATTTGCAGCGCGTTATTCGACGAGCACCATGTTACCGCGAACAATTCTGAGCGTGGAGAATGGACAAAAGTAACTCGTAAATATGGTACAAGCCACTGCGCCCGATTACCAGCGACGCAACGAGCTATAATTAATTAACAGGCTACCACTCGGCCAATAAACTTCTCAATTATTTCATTTTCCGCTGTTAATACTGCCTCCCTGTTTCCGTTTGCCGATTACACGAACATGGGTAATAATTCCATCTCAATAACGTTCGGAATTTCGTTCAATTCTCGGGAATATGTAAAATTGTACACAAACCACTTGATTTTATTATCTGTGCAACGAGCTGTCTCTCGTTTCGAGCCTGTAACTTGTAGATCCACTGTCTTTATGCAACAGTTCACGAACTGGAGAAGGTAGTCGAAGTAGTAAGAGAATTCGTAGTCACGGAATAGAAAACAAATAGAGGTAAACATTCAAGAAAGTAGAGGAGCAAGTTTCAGCAACAGAAGAATACAGGCTAAGTGAAATTCAGAAGGAAGGAAAAGCTAAAAGACAAGAAGAATAAAAGTTTCTGTACCCTTCTTTTGAACAAAGAAACAGAAGCTGTAAATTAAAGTGATTAATTCCTATAATCTAATGCCACGATAAAAAGATACACAATATATACAATCAGCTTAGTAATTATACAAATAAAAATGAACAACGAAAACCTTCGCTATCTACGTCTCATTGTCAGCAGGGGAGACATGAAAGAATACAAGTTCTCTCACAGTCTGAACAGCTTAATACCCTTTGCTCGAGTGGCGTTTCACCCCTCGCGACCGGGGCACCGTCGAAAAGGTCCCTCGAATCCCCAGTGAGGTGGCCCGATCAAAAGTACCAGCTGCTGTGCGAACTTCATCAAAGTTGCAACCACTTCCGCGGGAAAGTCGGCGTCGTAGAATCTTTCAGAGAATGTTCGACGGTGCCAGAGTAAGCCAGCTCCGGGGAAGGATGACGGAAAGATGGAAAGATAGAAAGGTCGCTTAGAGGTGGATAGAAGGGAAAAGAAGGGTGGCAGAATCTAGTTTGAGCTCGTTTCCTCGTCACCGAGGTGCCAGGCCGAACAAACGGCCAAGTGGCCATCGCAGCGCGGCGTCGATTCGGATCCAAGTTTCAGCGGAACGAGAGCTCCCAGGAACCGTGGAGAAGAGACGATGCACCCGCGGGAGCTGGCTGCGCCCTGGTGCATGCACACGATGACGCGCTGCATTAACCACGACGGGACTTTGTCTGCTCGGGATTGCGTGACGCCCGCTTCCACGATCAAACTTCTATGTCGTACGTTGGCCAGGAGGTCATCAAGGATTTTCCACCTGGGGCTGAGCGGGGTGGATGAGTTAGTGGACAGGTTGCTTATCTGAGAAAAGGGATGCTCTCCTTTGGTACTTCTACCACCGTCGAATCGTTGAGACGCGTCCCAATATTCTTGCTTTCTGACCTTCTTCTCTTGGGTAAAAGTATCACCACCCCAGATGAGATATCTGAAGACGGGGTGAATAAGGATCTTGAAATTCTCAAGCACAGATGACGGTGCTTTTTTTCAGTCTTAATAGACCTACCATTTCGTCATTTATTTAAAAAGAAACAAGGAGGGCAGGCTACCCAGCCGACTTTCGCATCGATCAAAGGAGCGTGCTGAGAATTTTATATTCGGGAATTTTTCCAGCCGAGAACGACAATGAACGGCGGCGTTCAAGCCACACGGCCTTTCTCTACCCTCGCTTTAAATTAATTTGAATTTCAAGCGAGAGCCGCGCGCGCCGCTCAATAAAATTCGAAATAACGGCGGCGGGAATATAGGTACGGGCTCTGGGAGTCGCACAATTTACGCGGCAGCCACCGTGGAATTTTATTAATTCATTAAATACATCTTATCCGCCAGCGAGGCTTGGGCGGTCGTCGAATTTGCTCGTGTACCTGGAACAGTTTGAACTACGTGCTATCTCGAGGCTTTACGAGCTCGCCTCTCCGTTTTCATTCGAGTCGGTAAAACGCGCTTCGTTCCATCCACCTTTCGAGCCTTCTATCGCCGCGGCTTATCGGCTATAGAGTATTTTGATTAAATCGACGAACGCCGAATCGTCGTGCTCGTAAAGAGTCGAGGGGATTGAACAGCGGTGCATCGGGCTTGGAATTTTCCGAGCGCCTCGAGTTTCCAACGCCGACGATTACTGGTTCGCATGGTTTCAGACGTGGTATATATTCTTACATAGAAATCACTTATTTTTTTTGCTGTAATTCAGGTAAATTTTGCTCGAGTCGAGTAGTGGTCAGTGAAACAAAAATATTCGCGAAGTGTTCTAATCCATCACTGGTTGAAACCCAGCTATCAGTCAAGGGCAGAGTTGGGCATTATTCGGCTAAATTTTTATTCGAATACGTATTCGAATATATTTGTGAATAAGTTTTTATTCGAATAATCTTCGAATAAAAAATCGAATAAAATGAAATTATTCGACAATAACGAATAAGTTTTTATTTGACTGAAAAATTATTCGAATAATTTCTTATTCGAATAAAAATTTAGTCGACTCAACGGACGAATAAAGTGATCACGTGGTTTCAGCGATGTATCGTGACACCACTGAGTGACACCCGTGAGACCTAATGTTTTAGGTTAAGTATCTCTTGTCATAGCTCGCACTTTACAGAAAGATGTATGACCGCGGTATTACATAGAGTGGCGTTTTGATTTATTTTAAATAAAATTTGCTCACGTCAATTCATTTAAACTAATGAAAAAATCAATCTCTTCAAATTATAAGCGTTCATTGAATGTTTTTAAATACATACAAATACGCACACTTCCAGACTCACACGTCCAAACATATGTTGAACACAGTACAGACTTCCATCGATAGATATCCGACAGGGTATCACATTTATTCGTCGTTCATTCAGGTCGAATAACGAATAAATTCTTATTCGAACGAATCTGGCTAGAATAACGATACAGATTTATTCGCGAATAACGAATAATTTTTCGACGAATAAAATCGTCATTTGTTATTCGCGAATAAATCTTGGGGATTTATACGAATCCGTATCCGAATGAAAATTTAGCCGAATAATGCCCAACTCTGGTCAAGGGAACGTGTCCCTCGAAAAGGTAGAATAATAAAGAAATGACAAAGTACCGTTCCAACGTAACTTCCCCATACGTTCCACGATCGATTTACGATGGACGGTTGGGTGCCCGACCAGCATACGACCGTTACGACACTGTCGTTGTGTATCGTGCACGCCGTGGACATGCATATTTGCTGGCCAAAGTTGTTCGCTACACGTTGCGCCTTCGGATTCGTGCCGGCGTTAGCAACTTCGTTTATGTTCCCGTGCTCGTTGCCCCCTACTGATTAGCTAATCGCGAATTCCACTTAGAAAGTTGCACCTCCGAAACCGTGTACCGGCTCGATATTTGCGTTACAGCGCAACTGCGTCCCCCATTGTTCATTAACGTGATCCCCAACCCTCTCGGAGAGCCGACAGGTTCATAAATTCAACCCCCCGTCGCAGTCGAAGGCGAGCGAAACTTGTGCGCCCTGATGCTTGGCTGCAGCAAGCAATTCGAATCCATCGTTTCGAAAGGGAAAATTACGACCCGGAATACGCGGAGGAATAAGATGCGCGGGGAAGTTGGGATTCGTGCGAATTGAAATCTTGTATTCACTTGAACTTTCTTGGGCACTTGAGTTTTCTGCGAGGTTCCGTTCGTTGTGGGGGTGACACACTTCTTCGCTGTTTAGCATTGCCGTTTAACGAAATGCAGCCGCGTTGACAAATATCCGCGCTATTTACTGTTTCGAGGGACTCGACGGTGCCTCGGCGAAACGGTTGAAATTCCAGCCACCGTGGAACGCGATCCACGCTCAACGACTTCAATTTACCGCGTCGTAGCGTCGAGTCCTTCGATCAGAAAAATCTTTCCGTAGCCGTCGAGGCAAATACAAGCGCAACAACCGCCTCGCGTAAACGCGTCGCGTCGGTTCTCGCGTTTGTTTGCAAACATCTTTCGGGTCGAACAGCCGAACGCTGTCGATGCTGTTCAACGAGTTCCGCCGAGTTTCGTCGTGCTTCATAATCAAACAAATGGGAGCCATCGTCTCCTGTAATTCCCCAAGAAACAAAGCGGTATTTGCTGCGTTTCGAACAGGCGGCATTATTGTTACGAATCGATAATCAGAGTTAGTTCCTTCGATTCGTAAAAGCTTACGGAGTTGTTTAAACCAAATATCGTGTTCGCATTGCTGTGTGGAAGTCGTGGAACGTCGATTGAAACAGTAGCACTTGATGATATTACTTTGTTGACGATGAAAGAAAAATGTAATAACACTTCACAATGACTTAGAATAATGTTCTTCTGAATTTTAACATATCGATGGCTTAGTGCACAATATATTGTATGTCCACCTTTTCTAAAACTCGAGTTTTCATATGCAACAGATTGTTCTTCACTGTTTCTTTAAGCTATATAAAAATCACATTTATATCTACTTCATAAATTTGTCAAAACTTATATTTTCGTTCATTATGTCCCTGAAACTTATGTACCATTGCATATTTAAACCTGTTTGTATCGAAAACATTGAAAGTGGACATAAAATATTTGTGCACTGAGCAATCTACATATATGATCGTTTATATGTACATTCGAAGCAGAGACTCGAATGAATTTATTATATCACGATTCCAAGTAGAAAAGAATCCACCGGAATCTCCATTCACCAACACCTACACCTACACCATCGTTCTGCTCACAGTTCGACATAGAAGCAGTCCGAACGATCGGATTTCAATTAAAAGAATTGCACTAGCCACTTGCGCCCGCGCGACTGAAAACACTGGATCGTGGATTTCGCGATACGGTCGGGACAGGATAGAAACTATTGGATCCCTGTGCATGCAGCGTCCACCACCGTTTACCCAGCGCGTTATATCGCGTAATTGCTCTGGCCCGGTAATTTCAATCGCGGCGCGCTTTATTCGCCACTTCGTTTCACCCTTCGAGTCAGTTTTGCTGGCAATTAACCCGCTGGCTCGCCGGTTACGGCCGGTTTGATCGAGCATCCCATTGCCCTGCATCATCCCAATGCTACTTGTCTAATGAAACGTCGCTCCGGATCCCTCGGAAACGCTGCGAGGAAGTCGTAGAGCCGGGTTACTCGAGGGCGGTGGGAATCGTTGATGGCATTAAAATTTTACGGGGTGACGTTGCATCGTCTTGATCCGCCCGTAACTCTCCTCGTTTTACTGCCTCCGCCTCGAGGGTGAGGCCGATTCAAGTCCATAATAACGGCTCCCTGGATTCGTTCCGAGTCGTCGAGCCGATCTTTACGACGTGGCTGACGCGCAAACAAGAATTACGCTGCTGCCTCGGTATGTAAACTGTTGGATTCTGCGTGACTATCCTTTGATCCTGTTTCCATTTCTTTCGAGTGGAGTTGGTGTCTGAAATTTCTCTGGTGATCCTCAGGATTTGAGGTACCCCCTCTGAGAGGGAACGGAAATTTTATTCGAAGAAGACTCGATGCAGGATGAATTGATCTTCAGGAATTTCTAGATTCCCTCGAATGCTACTTGTCCAGATAGATTCGACTTCACGGTGCTCATAGAAATAACACACAATGTTCGCTGCACTCTGTGACTGGAAGTCACCCGTATCCAGTTAATTGCTTAGTCATTATCCTATTCTACGTGTCTGACGCGACACGCTGTAATTCTACTTGCGTAACTAGACGCTGCAACAGTCCGCCTGTCTGGCGAAGCATGGTTCTATTCTACTTGGTTACCTAGGCACCGTAAAGTTCTATTTATCTAACCAAATGAGATCCTATCCTAGCTACCAGACTAGGTACAGTTTCATATTACTCATTTAATCAGTTGAAAGAATTTTAAATTCAGTGTTTAACCTCGACCCATATTTGAGTCGAACCTGCATCTCCTACTAGTTGATTTTATTTGGATAGACCCTTTCGCAAACAGCACCCACCGAAACCTTTCGTACGATGCTGTCAACTGATAAAATTTAACTCGAGTACGAAGGAAGGACCGTCTCATAAACGAATATTTATGAATGTTGGGTTAAAGATCGTGCTTACGAACTGCGGTCGCCTTTACAAAATCGCGTATAAAATATACTCGACATTTCCTAGAGCACTCAACCGGAAACACTGGAAAACTCGAATACAGTTACAGAGACATTCAGACATTTTTCGTTTGCCTTTGGTAAATGTACATTTACATAATCGTTCCTGCTTCGAAATTTCTTCCGTGGCCATTTAATATTCCAGTACGCGTTCAATAATAATTCTCCGTCAAGCGAAGTGACTTTCCACGCAATTCATTCATAATTCCATACACGTGCCTTCGTAGAAACTGAACGAATCAGCTTCGTAGCTCTGAATTGCATGGAACGTACCAGAGGACAACGATAACTGATGCTGCTTGAGTACAATCTAAATCCTACCCTTCGTTCATAGACAAATCAGCGTTGCGAACCGTTTGTCCTCACTCTTCTTTCGCTGGCACAAACAATTTTGTCAGCCAGTGGAAACGCGTAGCGCGCGGGAAATAACCCAGCAAACAGTCTAATGGAAATTTATGGTGCCGGATACAGGACGGTTATTGGATTTCGCGTTAAACGAGCCGCGTTGCAGCGGCCAGCTCGGGCCACTTCAATCGCCGCTGATTACTTCGTTTACATTCAGCTGATTTCGTTCGTTGATTAAACGTCGGGCAGCGTTAATTTTTACCGCGACTGAACGGCGAGGGCGTCGCCACGACAAGCCCTGCTGCAGCGTACACAAGTTTCACGAAAAATCACAGCTCTGCCCGTGGAAGCATTAACAATCGCCTTTCTTCGTCACCCATAACAACGAGATATAAGTATACTTTATATCGGAGTTTGCGAAGTAGACGTTAATTACGGTCCAACGACGCGGTTCATTTGACAAAACCGAGCTGCTCTGTGGCAATTCCGTCTAATCAACGCACCCCTGCGAACCCTGCCTTCATAAAGAGTAGCAATTTTCACGTGACTGGTAGAAACACGGGTCAATAGCAGTTTATGGGACGGCGTAAACTCTGCCCTTATAATCCCTCTCGGGCAGATTATGCCGAGGGTCCCAGCTTCTCGGAATATTTTTTGAAAATTAAGCGACCTTTTTGATGGCCCACTTCGGCGTTCGGGTAATAGTGCGTTGCTTAATGAAAAGTGGCAGTAAACTTGCCCTCGTTTCCTTGAGTAATAAAAATATGCCAAGGGCTTCTGGATTAGCGAGACGTGGTTTCTCTCGGGGAAGTAGATGGTGCCTTGATTGAGTCAGACACGGCTGGGTGACTGTGGATTTCTTTAAACTGAACGGTGTTGCGGCTTGTGATTAATATTTTGGATTTATCTACTTGGCAGAGACAGTAGTGGCTTAAACCTGTGCAAAGTGTTTAATAAAAATGTCTAAAGTATTAGAGCCATCTAAGGTCTTCCAAGATCGACCTATATCTCGAAGAGTTTCTTAAAATATTTCACGACTACTCAGTTTCAAGTACCAAGGACACAACGAAACGTTAATTTCTTCTGTTCCCCAGAGAAATGCCACGTAACCAAGCCCCTTTAGGTTTGTCAGGAACGCGACAGAACCAGTTATGCCGCAGTTAGCTTCGACTCCCAATTCAGCGTGACTTAACAAACAGACGGGCTAATCGAATTTTACAGTTGCGCGTAAACGGCAATTAGTCACCGCTGTGCGGTGCATCGTAAATGCATAGCTAAAATTCAGTTTGGCCACGGAGCGCATACCTACCCGGTACGATTCAATCAGAACTAATCACTTGGTTTACGTGCAGTCTGCAGATTCCGGTGCATCGTTAGCGAACAGTATAATCATTTCTGAACCTGCGGATCCGCGAAATCATTGTGCAATGCCAAGATCCATTGAATCCGTTTCAAGGAACACAAAACGCAACTGGTTCGATCGAGCCGCCTGATTTCCATTGGATCGAAATCTCGTTAATCGCCCATGCATTATAATCTCGAAACTATGTATTTCATTCTGATATAAACGGCTATGAGAGCAGCAGAAGCTATCCACAGTTTTGTTACAGATCCACTCAATATGTCAGACGCGAGCGCGCAGCGTTTAATGTTTGAAGAGGCGGCGAGCGATAACGCTGCGCCCTATTATCATGTTGATTACTGTTTGCAAATTTCCAGCGTACCCAGAATTTAGTTGTGCAACGCGTGCATCGCCGCTGGAACGTTCAATCGACGATAACCACCACGCTTATGTTCGATTGCTAATTGTAAGGCAACGTACGCAGGCGATTAAAACTTGCCGCGGATCATGGTTGATTATCTGCAGATTGGGTCTCGGGTTGACGCGGAATAATTCAGCGAGCGACGTTATTGCGTAAGGCGCGACTAGCACGTGAAAACGGACCCTTCCTTCCTCCATGTGCAACGTGATAATACGTACGTCCTACGTACTCTACATAAATCATCGTTTCCCGCGACAACGCTTCCTCGTGGCTGTTCCCATCGCGCGTGGCCGTCATAAATATTTAAGAAACGCTCTACATTCTCAACTATCCGTCGCGTGACTTCGGAATCGTGCACCTTTCGCGATTCGTGGGCGGTTTACTCAGTAGCTACGTTCGAGCTTCCTAATGTACACTGAGTCAATATTCCATCATAAAAATATTATTATTATTATTATTATTATTATTATTATTATTATTATTATTATCATACGGGAAATCCCATGGTATACAAAAAGAATAAAAAAACTAGTGAAATTTACAGAGTCTGAACACAAAATTCACAAAAATTAATACTAAATATATAGCATAATAACCGTTTTAACCTTACAAAACAGATACAGATACACTACGTTACACCACTCTGGTTATAACCAATCCTATGAAGTAACATCCTAAACGAATTAAGGGAACACAGGAAGGGGTGCGTACTGCTAAAATGTTGGTTCACAGTACTCATTGCTCTATTAATAGGGTCACACGCATAATACCGATACTTCGGCAGACTAGAGACAAAAATAGGCCTTGACCGCAAGCCCCTCACTGGCGCATTAAACTTAACTAAGGACAACAAATAAGGACTGTTTATGAAGCCATTAATAATCTTATACAGAAACATCGCATCCACAATATGCCTACGATCTTCCAGAGTGGCTAACTTAAGGGATGAAAGTACCTGGCGATAATCATGGTCCGTTCTGTCCATAGGGTTACCTTGAGTGCGCAAGGCAAATCTCAAAAATTTATGCTGCACACTTTCAATTGCTCTTATATATTTCGCATGCCTAGGGCTCCAAATGATCGAAGCATATTCAACATGAGGCCTAACAAGGGCCACGTATAACAACCTCAGGGTTTCTATTTTCTTAAAATGCCTTGCAAACCTGGAGATAAAACCTACTGCTCTCATGGCCTTATTAATACAGCGCGTATAATGAGGCCTGAAATCGAAACAGGGTGCTATGCAGACACCAAGGTCGATGACCTCAAATATTAATATTTCTATTTTTATATATTTGCAATAAATCACTCACTTGTTAGCGGATTTGTATCAAACGTCCACCAAACGATGTAGATTTTCTTTCACGTAGGTATATCTATTACACGTCACAACTCAAAAACTGTGAAAAATGCAGCTACACCCCTTATGCTGCCAGATCCTCAATTGAGATTCAATTATTAAAATGTCTCAGTGTCTACTTCAACGCTTAGAGAACAAGTTGATAGACGTCAACCCGATTTCTATCACGTATCCCCCAAGTTCTATTAATCTTAACGAGCTCGTAATGAAAAACCTCGCGCGATTCCCTCGAAACATCCCCCGCGCACTTCCATACGAAGAAGAATTCCAGCTTCGTTATCGACGTCCCGCTTACTCCAAAGGACATTTCCCCGAGAAACGAGCTTAGCCATTTCCACTTAGCTCTTGCCCGCTACACGGCGGACTTTTTAATTTCCCAGGCGAAAGACGGGAGCAAACGAGCCGCGGATTGTTTGCGGTTTTGTTTCCTCGGCGCTCGAGTGACGCAATTTCATGCTCCGTTGGTGCACCGTAGTCTTCTGCATCTCTGTTTTCTTGGGAGGCACGACGGCGCGAAACGTTCCGCTGAAAATTTCACGCGAAAACGGCGGGGGAGTTTCGATGAATCGCGGGGGCCGCCCGCGGACAATCTACGAGCAGCATTATTGGCATTCCTGGGGTGTTAGCCCAGCAGGGGGGATAATAAATCGCCGGCAGAGTATCTCTTATTACGCAAATCGATCCAATGAAAGGGAACGGAGACGCCGAGCATCCCGCCAACGCATTCCCCAGCAAATTTCCTCGGCGGAAGCTTTACGAGCGAGGGAAACGATTTCGTCAGTCGCCTTAGCCTTTAGCGAGCTACGCGGGCCCTGAAACATGCCTGTAATTCATTTTATACTCCTCCATTATGTAAGAGCCGGCTCGAGTAATTGGACGGAATCGTTCGCAGCGAGCGTTCACGCGTGGACACTCAGAGGAGCACCGAGGCAAAAAGCGCAATGTCCAGCGCGCTAGAAAAAGGAGCGAGGCTCAACGACAAAGTGGACTGTCTACTCTCGAGTTTGTTGCCTCTGTTAGCGCAAGCTAGTTTACTGAGCGAAATGGGATTGGTTTCGTTCATCGAGACCCAGTGACTCTCTTCCAGACTGCGCGTAAAGTGTTCGTAAGATGAAAGAGTTCTATCTTTCTTAGATCGTAGAACGACGAGAACGTTTTAATTCCTGTTTATCCGTTGCTTCAAAATTGCTTTTCCGCCGTTCAAGCGCTGTTTAATCCGTGGTCTATTTTTTCCTGTAATCGATAAATCCTTGATTGCTATTGGAGCCTGAAAATTCTTTTATGGATTCCTTTTACGTTTATACAGTAATGTGTACTGCAGCTTTTAAACTTTCTTCTCGTTTCATTTCTACCTTAACTTTCGCCAATCATTACGTCTCGATTATCGCTCCACTGCTCTCGCAATACACCCGAGAGTTCTGCCTCGTTTCAGTGCTCCACATCAAACTGGAGCAAGTTCACCAGCCTCCTCGAAGATTGCAGCTCGATCCGCATTTTCGAGGCGTCGACGTTTGCCTTGGGCTTCGCGGGTGCAAGTTATCGCGCGCATTCGACATTCCTCGCGATCCGCGCGAATATTTTATTCATCGAGTCCCGTCGATTCCGATTTCACGCGTTCGCGTACCCCCCGAGCTTTAGCCTCATTAGCATGGAACGCGAGCGTCGCGACACGCGACGCCACCTCTAAGCTTGAATTTTTTAAACCCCTATCGGGTCGCCCAGAAATATAGGTATCATCTGAAAAAATCCACGCGACAACCTGACCCAATCGTTAGCAGAAATTTGAAGTTCCATTGGACCCAACGGACGGTGTTTCACGATGCAATTAACGACAGAAGTTTTCCGCGAAATTCGTTAAAACACTCGGCCAACTCTTCGGCGATTCCGCGACATCTCCTCTGCTGGAGCGTCGGGATAACGAGGGTACGCAGACTGCAAGAGGAACGAACGAGATCCAAACAGAAACGAGACTTCCGCGGGGCGTTTCGATACTAATTAACTGGAGAGGCTCGAACGCGTTTCCTGCGTGTCGCTTCGCGCCGTTCGTTCCAATTTATTTCGAAGGGGATTCAACGCGTCGAGAGGTTCGTTGTGCATCGAAGAGTTCATTTTATCGCCACGTCGTCCTCAAACATATGACAGTATATTCGAGCGACATAGTTCGCGAGTTCCTAAGCGCTGGAATTCGTATAGCATTGGAACTGGCTGTGTGTCGGAACACGCTCTCATTTAGGCGAATAACGAATAAAAAATAGTCTCTGGAGTGTGCTCTGGAGAATACTCGATGGAAATTGAACATGACGTTCGAGTGGGTTCATGAATACTTGTCGAACGTGGATTATCGTGTTCCTATCGGCGTGAAAATATGATCGCGTAATTCGTAGAGCAACACCATTCGCAAACGAACGGATTGCTGTACAAATACCACGTACGATTAACCTTTCAAGAGTGCTGGACAATCGCTCGAAATGAACAATGGAGTCCCCTCTGCTGCTAGCGGGCGATTCACGTACAATGTTCCACTTTAAAGATCGGTGAGAAAACATTTCGCCACTGTCCAGTGGACAATCTGCGACTGACTGTTTACGATTGCATTATTATTATTATTACTATTATTGTTATTAATTTTACAGGGAAACCCCATGGTTTTCAAAACAAGACAGGTACAAATAACAGAGTCTGAATAATTAAATGACTTAGCCGATAAAATAGATAACTAGGTTAACTAAACTATTATGATTAATTCGCGATTCCGTTTTATAAGATAAAGAAAACACATTAAAAATAAGTATTACAGAATATAATTCTAATTTAATAATATTAAAAAAATAACCCCTATAAGTCGTGGCGACCCACAGTGGTTCGAGTATACTACATACTAGTTGGACAAAATTATTTTTTCGCGGGTTTGGGTTTATATGGGGTTCAAATTGCTTGAAAACAAACCTGATTCGTATTACAGTTTATTATTTCAATAAAAATATCAATAAAATAAAAATATGACTAATTCAATTAAGGGAAAAGAACAAAACGACAGTATTGTACTTTAAATATAATTAACAGTTATAACATTATGTCTATTCCTGTAATTTCTGAGTTTTTATGTTTAAAACCTGGTTTTTGAAATCAGTCTTTTCTGCATCGCTATTAAAATAGTGTTTTACTATATGTTCCACGTCGATCCACGCGACAAGGGTTGAATGTACGGAAAGTAGAGACTTTCTAGTTTATTTTAATCAATCGATCGATCTGCAAAAATTTGCAAAACTATATTTTTCTAATTGTTTTCGAGCGCGACGCTCGGCATAGTTTTGCAAATTTTTGCAGATCGATCGATTAAAATAAACTAGAAAGTCTCTACTTTCCGTACATTCAACCCTTGTCGCCTGGATCGACGTGGAACATATAGTAAAACACTATTTTAATCCACTGAGTGGTGCTACCGAGCGTCGCGCTCGAAAACAATTAGAAAAATATAGTTTTGCAAATTTTTGCAGATCGATCGATTGATTAAAATAAACTAGAAAGTCTCTACTTTCCGTAGATTCAACCCTTGTCGCGTGGATCGACGTGGAACATATAGTAAAACACTATTTTAATAGCGATGCAGGGAAAACTTATTTCAAAAAGCAGGTTTTAAACTTAGAAACTCAGAAATTACGGGAATAGACATAATGTTATAACTGTTAATTATATTTAAAGTACAATACTGTTGGTTTGTTATTTTTCCTTTATTGAATTAGTCATATTTTTATTTTATTGATATTTTTATTGAAATAATAAACTGTAATACGATTCAGGTTTGTTTTCTACCAATTTGAACCCCATATAAACCCAAACCCGCGAAAAAATAATTTTGTCCAGCTAGCATGTAGTATACTCGAACCACTGTGCGACCCCTCAGAAAGTACCTCGCGACTAAACATCAGTGTTATGGTGCCTCCATCTGATTAATTTGATTGAAAGAAGAAGAGTGACGACGATGAATTTCGATCCTTTTCAGCATTCAATGGCTTCGCAAACGTGTGACGAGGCGCAAGTCGCTCTTGAATGGAATGGCTTTCGTAAACGATTAGGGAAACACTTGTCGTTTCCGCCCCAATAACAGCATTCCCCTAATCACCCCTTAACACCACCGAACACCCCACAATTTTTCACTCGGCTCGGGACTGCCAGCAGCGTCTGGGAGCACGCGATGCACGTACCCTAAGCTCGTTAGCTTTCCAAGCATCGCGGTAAGAAGCGTTCCATTTGCTCTCGACCGCGTTAAAGGATCGTCGGCTTCCGGTGAAGCCCTCGACGAAAAGCGAAATCGGGCTAGCCTTCCAGCACGTTCCCCTTTCGAACCCCGTTCTAACGAGATTTGCCAGCTCTTTCAATATTTCTTCTCCCATCGAGGGCGCGCGCGTAATTTCGTCCCTTCGAGATTTCTCGAGCGACAGAACCTTTCGCACCTGCCTGAGTCGGATGAAAATTTCTTCTTCTTTCCGAGTCATCCAAAATATTATCACTTTGCAGTAGACCCAATTAATAGAGCGATGATCGTGGCCAACGAAATCTTTAGCGGCGTTGACCCTTTTTTGGGGTCCCTAAATTCGTTCAGAACATCGTTACATATGCGTATAGAGTAACAAAAATAGGCTTTAACATGTTATCTGTGTTGCTTGTGATGCCAAGGTTGTTCCTCTAATTGTTTTACTACTTAATTAATCTTGAAACACACTTAATACTGTCTAAATATTTGTGCTCAGACTCTGTAATTTTTACTGTATATTAATTCGTAAAATATGGGTTTTCCCGTATATTAATAATAATAATAATAATAATAATAATAATAATAATAAAATTACAAGAAAACATGAGAACAAAATTGATAGAATCTCGAAATGCTGAAAAACGAGGGAGAATCTATTGCACACGCGACTATTTATCCCCCAAACGTAAAACCTCAGTTACATTACGAGGGCTCAAGGACCCACCCCCTCGAACGATTTTATTGCTACCCACAAATTTGTCCTCGTGCCTGTGAAACCTTTACTCGACCCAGAATTTCGGCTGTGGCTCGAACTTTCCCAATACGTTTTCGTGTATTGTATCTTCGCCTTCCACAGGGGTAGGTGTGAGCCGGGGGTGGAGAGTACCGAGCGTGCAGCCGAATTGTGTCCCGAACGAGATCGATTTTCTTTTAATACGCACGGCTCCACAGTCTACACCCTCAGCGCGCGTGCACGCGTGTATAACTGTCCCCTTCCAGGGGGTGGCAATGAACAAAAAGTTTCTCGCCCGGTTCCACGTCGATTTACTGGGGCAGCGGTTTCGGGTCGACACACACCACCATCCTTGCTCTATTTTTCGACCCCGTCGCGGGAAAGAGATTAAATGGACTTCCTGTTTGCTGGCCGCGAGTAATCCGTGTCTTATTTCTGATCTTCCGCGCTCGCCACCCGTGACACAGTCACCACCGGCGCTTCACGAGCTTTGAGCTGATTATCCTGACCTCTTCTCTCATATTAATTTCTCTCCAGGATTACTGTCTTCCTCTGAATTACAGGGAAGCTTTCGAGCAATACTTTGGAAATATTAGGCATCCAATTTTGGGGGTGAAATATTTTGAAATTTCACATATTTGCAAAATCTTGGGTAGAGATGTGGGGAGTTTCTTCACGAGGCACCTTTTGTCAAACACCTCGGATTTTTCTGTAACTCTTTAGTCTTATAAACATTTATTAATTATGAATAATGATCCATTTCCTAAATGTTCCACTGTCTTGACAACATTTTTAATTCAAATGTGTTCAACGTGCTTGCGCGATCTGATTTTATATGCAACGCGAGTCGAAATTATACCGAACACAAATTTCAGGAAACAATTCCGGGGAAACAGGCTTCATTATTCTACTAGCAGCGCGTTTTCATTACGCAATCGTATTAGTCGGAATTTGTACAACGGATAGCGCGGCTAAACGAGTAACGCGCCGTACTCATTCCGCCGTGTTTATTACGACAGCCAGCCGATTCATAAGCTGGCGGGGCGGGCCGAGGCTTGTGTACTTGTCGATTCTGCGAGCAAACGAAAAACTCGGCAAAACAAACTGACTCCCGCCCCCGTCCTTCCCACGGCCATCTTTGAACTGGTGACGGCCGAGTTAATTGTGCAAACAAGCGCGAACTAAATACCGACAATATATAACCGAGTTAGCCGTGGAACGAGGGGAAAACTTTGGAAAATGTATGACACCGGCGCTTTCGTTGCTTTACATCGCGCGCGCGAGGCAATGAATTTCTACGTCCCTGCGTCTGCCACAGCAAAAGTTTCTGTGAATGATAAACACACTTTCGTGCCGTTATTTTTTGTAGATAAGATGATTATAAGGTAGAGAGTAAGAATATTCAATGCAATGAAAAGTGGGAGGTTCTCTTTTCAAAAAGAATTCGTAGTATTTTCTACTGGAACTGTTATTATTGACTTGTTCTACTTGGAAAACGCAAGAAGATGAGATGCCGGCAATTTGGATAGAATTTTCCTGTTTTTCCACTCTGCTTGAGTGGAAACACCATTACTGAGTTGTTCTACTTTATACAATTTCCTTCGTAACTTCAGAAACTTCATTAAGAGCTCCTCTTTCCACTTCGACTTCCCGGGAGATAGAAAATAGTGGAAAATAGTTGAACCGGTATTCCAAACAGCCCAGTATCGATTCACGAAAACAGAAACCGCTAGCTAAGTGAATTTGCAACATCGTCGCCTTCACGCCTCTACACTGTGGTCTCAAATCCCGAAAACCTGGCCAAAATTTCGAAAACGAATTTTTCATTTCGGAATTTTTAACCGTTGGGTTGGATACAGTGATGATCCGACTATAAAATACCGACAAGGAAAAAGACAAAATGTTTATGGTTGGACAGGTAAATCATTTCAAAGTTAGCCTTCGTTACGGAAATATTTGCTGTGTGCGCCGATACGAATTTGAACGCCGACTTTCAAAGTGAATAACTTTTGAAAGAGTTGACCAATTTCCATTGTGTAAAATGGATGCTACTCCAGGGAGTAAGTCGAATATTTGTTTACTTTTACATAAGCATACTTGTTAGCGTTTACGTTACACGATTGTAAAATTACTTGGAGAACGTAGAAGCAAAACTTGGCCCGCATATTTTACAAATGTAGATGAAAAGTTGTAACTTCCACGAACTTCCACCGAAATTTTTGTTCTGGCCTGTTGCTAATGCTTGTACCTTGTAAATTTTTAAAAAATTGGCTGCCACTAGGTGCCACCCTGCTCATACGAGAGTAAAATTGCTCTTCTGAACTAGTTTGAACTATTTGACATTTATTATACATCCTTGTGGTACAAAGTCGTACAAGAATGATTTTCTATGTATCTTATGCATATTTTAAAAATTTGTCTTGAAATTTAGGAAATATAATTGGATTTTTACCTGTCAAACACCAAGAACTAATTAACTGTGAATTCGTCTATATGTTTAAATTGGTTAATCTGTTTATAAACATTATAGGTTCAGATTCGTAATCAGCGAACTCAAAAACATCAGGGTACTGACATTCGAGCAGATCCAACAATTTTTTACTATAGTTGTCCGCCATATTGGATTCGCCATTTTGTTTTTTAAAGTTTTAAGTTTAGACTCCTAATCAGCGACCCCAAAACACATCAGGGTGCCAATTTTTTACTAAATTGAATAATATTTGAGATTTTGGCCACGTTTTCCGGATTTGAGACCACTGTGCTCTAGCATAGGTCACGCGTGGCACCGCTTTCCCGGAACGCGAGCTTTTGCATACGTCGACGCGTGTGAACCGGTCTCTGGGGAGGAGAAAGAACTCGTCGATCTAATCTCGATAATAATCAATTAGTACGCGCGGACGTAATCTCCTGTTAAAGCTTCGCGGCAATTTACCGCTAATGAATGGTAATTTATGGAGCCAGCGACGCGTGATATTTCAGTCCGCTCGTTTCCTACCACAAACCTGGCTCATCACGCTATCCCTTTAAATAGCGCTTCTAATTTCTAATAAGCACCTGTAAAGTATCTACTTACCTCAGACTGATATTAATCTATAGATTAATTTGTAAATACATGTCAGAAGACACGTTGATAATGAAACAACCACCAAGAGTCAACTGTTACGCTAGAAATCGAAGCTCGAGTCACCATAACCTACCCCAAGCACGACTCCATTCAGAAACGACGGAACCGACCGCGACCGAAGTTCGCCCCCAGTTTTCCAAGACTCCCGCAAGTTCGCCCCCCGCCGTGAAGTCGAACGTCCGATGATTTATCGGCGGTTCAAGATTTATAATCGAACTTCCTCGAAATAACGGTTTCACGGGGGAAACTGCCGCTTTATCCCTGCCCCGCGACGACGAACGCGGAACGGCCAATTAAACTTTTCTAGCGGGAAGAACCTCGGGCTTGCTCGCGAGAGATCGTTGTTTCACCGTGGGCACGGCTAATCGGTGGCATGTTTAAACGGTGTACACCAATTATTGCGCTCGTGGATAATGATCGCCCACGATCCCGCTTTATCCTCGATACATCCCCTCGTAGCAGGGGCAAATTTATATCCCTGCTCATAATATTCGTGGGTATAACGATCTACAGTTAGCCTCGGGCAATTTGAATCCATGGGGTGTGATCGATTCGTGATTTCATTTGGGACGTTTTTTTAGGGTTATTCATCTATCTGTTCGAACGTGTGATAAATAGAAACAATATTCTCCTTTGAGTTGTCTGTTTTTGAGTTATGAAGAACGCAAGTGATTATACGTCTTTTTATGATCACTTGGGATTTATTAGGGTTGACATTGAACTTAGTCGTTCAAACAGCTTTATAGTTGGGATTAGATTGATTATGCTTCGTTATTCTTAACCATGAAAGCTGCGAGCCTCTAAACGCGGCCATTCGGGCCGGTTAACTCGATAATAAATTTATTCTAGTGGAACGGTACCAACGCGTATCGAGATCATAACCTAAACTTTGCGACGATATTAGCTCGCTCGTTTAATTATAGTTCCTAACTGGCCGCGCGATCTGTTACGGAATTTCACGCGAGCGACGGCTTTCCAATATCGCGGACGCGACTCGAAATACCTTGTCCCCGCAACTTTAACCTTTACTCAGACTTAGAATATACAATACGTTCCCACGCGGTCTAATTTCATTTTCAAAACTCGTCTTCTAATAATCCTCAACCCTCTAGCGAAATAGAAATCAGTAGAATACTTCGCAAATAGTCGGGGGATGAATATCAGTCGAATTTCATCGTACCTAGTGTATTTGCGCTTCTCTTTTGAAATTCCCACGTGAAACAGCGAATCAAAGAAAAACGTCACTCGGGAATGGAAGTTGATTTTAGCCGGCAGGAGGGGTATATTAAAATTCTACCCAACGACGGTTCCATTCGAAAACGAGCAGAGGGAAAAGATTGAAATACACATACACGTTCAATTACGAAATCTTTGACGAAACATTGTCGCATGTAATTTACTGGAAAATTGCACCGTGGATTCTTCCCTTCGCGACTGGAATCGTATCACGAAGACTTCACCCACATACCTGTGAATCGTAATGGGGAAAAAAGATCAAGATAGGTACGAGTCGTTCGACTCAATCTTCAAGAGAAAGAATAATAAAGTCTATACTTCCCTCTATCTATAAATTTCCAAAATCTAGCCCCTTGAAATCTCTGTGGAGTGAATTAGAGGGTTTCCTCGATCCCATAATCATCAAGCATTAATACCCCCTGCCAGACTCGCCCATATTTCCCCTTATCTACTCGAACGTCGCGGCCAATCGTGCCTTGTACCCTCTCGCTAATAACCAAGATCGATATCAACGGTTAGTCTAAGTGGCAGACTAAAACAGTGTCGATTCAATTTCTCCCAGGCACGCTGAGAAAACTGGGGTGGCCTGGAATTGCGCGTCCATCGGTATAGAGAGTCAGAAGCGATTCCAGCGAGGAACTAATAAGGAAAGAATTCGCAGAAACTCGCCGCTGGAACTCCCTAACGACCTTCTTCCCACTCGGCCGTTAAATCTCACGACCAGTGATTTTTACGACAGGCTACGAACGCTCTGCGTCGAACCATCCCCCGCACGTTCCTCTCTGGAAAACCAACACGCTCGAGGGTTCCTCTTTGTAGCCTTGTCGCGGTTTCGAGCTGGATCAACTGCTCGTGATTCTCGGCTTGCCCTCTAACGAAGGGATTATCGCGAGACAAAAGGTTGCCTCTGGTTCCTTATGGATCAAGCAGGGCACTAATCGCTGCAAAGTTGGAAAAACATTAGACAAGGATATTAAGTTCGTTAGAGGGAGTTCGGGGTTGAGTCTGTCAGCGATACTGTTGATCGTATGAAAGGGTGGATTCTGAATTCTATGGACCGTGCAGGGGATCCCTGCTACGAAGGCTTTGAATAGCATTGCTGGCAGGAGTAGACATATTGTGAAAGTTTCGGATAATTTGAATAACATTTTCTCAAAGCAGCTTTCGAAATAATGTAGGCAACAGATGTTGCAGAGTGATGTAGCGCCTGTCACGGCGGGTGCAAAATATGTCTGACTATAGCCAGTCTACTGTCACTTGCACGCTGCTCTCTCTCTCTCTCTCTCTCTCTCTTTCCACTTCGCGCTTCTTCCTGTAGCTTTTAGTGCGTGCATTGTCGTGCGCGTTGTTTTCGATAGAAATACCTCGGGTTATCGAGGGCTGTCCACTACAAGCTTTTATTTCATGTTTCCCTTCGACGAGGACCTCCTCGATATGCAAATGCCACATTCTGGAGAGGACAGTGAGTTCGCGATGCGAATTAATTGGAAAATCTCTATCAGCCACTTAACGCGCCAGTTTACCAACTTCTTGGTGAACCGCCTTTCGTATCCAGATCGGCACCCTTCCAAATCGCCTCGGAACAAACGCGCTGCGGGGCTCCCTTGTAAATTCTCCAAATAATTAAGCCAACAGCTGCCTAATCCCAGCGCTGTATTACCTTATTATCATAAAACATACAGACAATGAGATTTATGAGGCAAAGTTCTAATTAGAAATAAACTAAGATAAGATTCTTCAGAAGAAAACTTGAAACTTCCAAACTCGAAAGTGAAATAGATTCGGCAATGACGCGATAAATAAAATATTCGGCTCTTAACTCATTAATTTTACCATTCGTCGCTGAGCAGAGGAAAGCTCGAAGGAAACCTTCGAGCTTCGAGTTCCACACGTTCCTCCACGGTAATCTCGGCGAGTCTGCGCGAAAGTTCGAAGCCCAAGCCGGTAATAAAACGTTTTGCATTATTTTTCCCCTTAGTTCTCGCCCCGTGACTCCGCGCTGAAATCACATCCGCGCGCGGTATTCCCCTCAACGAGGAATTCGCTCCGTGCACGGGTGCGAAGAAACGATGGAATGAAAAATGAGCAGCGCGGTCGCAGGGTAGATGGCGACGGGCGAGGAGAAGCTGCGAAAAAACGAGGGGAAAAGCGTTTGCTCGCCGGTGGCCGTGAAAAACGACGTCGTTGACGGTTCGAACGGAGGCAGAGTAGCTCGAGTGCAATCGCTGCAGTAGCCAGAGAGCTAAACTAATTTATATTGCCCCTTGGTAGATCTTGCGAGGTGGTTCATGACGAGGAACCAGGGAGCCGGTCGAAATTCGTATGGAATTGGCAAAGGGGCGAGAAAGAATGGGCCACTTCGGGTTGTTTGATGTCAAAATTGGATCCGTCACGAGTCGGACTTTCGAAGACGGAGCAGAAGACGTCGCGGCGGGCTTTGAAGCGGGGATCAAAGATAAATTCGTACGAGTCGGAGTCGTTGAAAGTGCATTTTTAGGTGCTACTTGGAGATGGAGGCCGAAGATCAAAGATCTACGGGGAATCGGCTCGTTGAGTAGAAAGTAGCTCCAGGGGACAAGGGTAGTTCTATGGAAGCACCGCTGTCGGAGAATGCAAGCGTGTATTGTTACTACCAACGATATTAAAGAATTTTTTATCAGATACCTCTGCCAAAGCGACAAAGGGATTATCGTTTAATAGCGACTATCAGTAGTAGAAGCGACATTAAGCAGCCATTAAACGGAAACAGAACTGTAATCCAATGCACGCGAAACCCGGAGCAGAATCTAGCAATTAAGGGCGCCGTAATTTTGCAGCCAGCTGAAAATTGGACAAATTCGCGGATATTCGTCGAACGTCCGAAATTGCGCTCCCGGAAGTTGCGCGGAAATTTCGAGGAACATTCGCGGCCCTGGTTAATGGCGAACGCGTGGCGAGCGTATTATTCAAATTTGTTTCCTCCCCCGCGCGGAAGTTTTCGAGCGGGGCCCTCGTAAATCTATCGCGACGACCGCAAATAGAACTCGGCCAGCGTGAACTTAATACATCGGCGCAGGCTTTAATCCGGATATTTCAAGAATTCACGGAGTCTGCACACACTTGTGAAATACTTGGGCGCAACTATGCGCGCCCCGTAGTTTCCAACTTCCGAGTCAGCGTTAACTTTTAAAGTACGGCATAAAATAGCGTGTAATCTACGCGATACACATAACCGGAGGCTGTTCGAACTCTGCGGCTACGCGCGTGCCTACGCACGCTTAATTCATCCGAGTTAGCTGCTCTAGGAAAATTAACGTCACGTAAATAATTCTGGGATTTAATGGCAGCGCGAGTATTTTGTTGCTTGGTCCATATTCCGACGTAGGATTTGAGATATTTCGAGGAACACGAAGATTCAGATGAATGGTAATCTGAGAAAGGTGAATGGGACTTAGCGAGCAGGGCAGTTGACGAGGCTTAGCGAATTTCGGAGTAATCCGCTACTAGAATTCGATCAGGATTGCATCGTCGCCATCGAGCCAATTATCAGTATTGGAGGTGAATCTTCGGTGGATGAATCTGCAATGGGCGTCGAGCGATGCGAAGGAGGTGTTGAGATTAGAATTCTAATGATATCCTCGGCGCTCCTTCATTTTTCCATGCACCATACGCGTGTACCGTGGAATACAGAAGCGCTTCTTATACGGAACGTGGATTTTTCGCGCAAGTAATACATAGAAACATGTAGAATACCAACGAGGTATCTTTTTCGCGGGACTCTTGTCTACCACGAAGTGTGCCAGATTTTTGAATCCCAGAAGAGATCCCGAAGCACTCCGCTTTTTCTCTGATCCCACCTTGCTGTTAGCATGGAGAGTAGCCATCCGTGAACTCCGAACAATCCATAACAACGGAGAGTATTAGGAAAATTTGAGAGAAGCATAAGGGCAGGGAATCAGAGTGTCCGCGCGCAACGAAATGGGATTCAATTCGAATTTTCTCGAGTTTTCTTTCCTCCGTGTTGGTTGCACGTGCGCGCCGCGCGATACGGAAGTTCATTCCGCGCGGATAATGGACTGGCGGAAGTGCAATATACAGAAAAGTGAAAGAATATAGCGTGGGGAGGCTGGAATGGACAGCGCTCTGCGCCAGTGATGAAACGGAACCACAATCCGGTCTCGGAGGACTACTCGAGACTCTCTGCGCCTCTTCTTCCGTGGACCTTGTGCTTAGATCGTAGAATCAGGAGTGTCGCCTGACCCAGAGATAACTGGATTTCTACGAGTGATATAACCATGGAATGATGGCGCAGATAGAAGGAAGAGTTAAGTCCAAAGCTCGAAAAACTTCTGCAATTAGCTTTCTCCCTGTAGAGACTCAGACACGCTTCTTCTTATTATTATTCTTCTTGTTATTCAACGATGATCCGCAGCAACGTGAAGGTAAAGCGAGCGAACGGCTGTGGTTAGTGATGGGACTGATACCGTATCGATGATTAAGACACAATTGGACATTTTCCTTGGTACTTTTCTTTTCAATGGAATCGTAGGAAAACTTTGCATAGAATTGATGTCACAAGTGCAAAAATATCTTTCCGACATGAAAACTAACGGAATCTATGTATGTGCCGCCCTTTGAGATCCATGATTTCGTGATTTACCATTCACTAGCGACATCAATTCTTCAAATGGCCCGCCAACAAGAGAAATAGGAAATTTGGAAACATCAATGTCACCAGTGACAGATGAATCCAATTTTTGGGCATCATTTGATAATTAGCTATATCGAAGGCATAAATAGAAGCTCATTAGATGGTAATGATGTACAATTACAGTTAGATAACTATTTTAAAGAAAGTTATTTATCCATAAAAATTTCTTAATAACATTGTATAATGCACCAATTTTTACGCATTAAGGAATAATGTATATATACATAATACATAATGTATTAATAAAAATTCAATTATATACGTAGATCACGATACTGATTCCAACTCCTACTTCATTAGTTATATTATCAAATCATGAGTGGTAATAAATACTATTTTCGTGAAGTAGTAAATTGCAAATCGAAACCGCTACTTTCGTATCCAATAGATATCATAACAGGTTTGCCATCTGAACACAGAATTATCAAATAAATAACGATAACTTCATACAGTATCAGACAAGTATTGATAATTTCGAAAGTATCAAATAAGTATCGATAATTCCTTAAAGTATCAAACCGGTTTTGATTCGGTATAGTATTGATATGGTATCGGTTGAAGAAGAATCGGTATCGACGATTGATACCAAGTACGTAACATTTCGATGCGTATCGATATTTCCTATTGAGTATTTTGGTATCGAATTGATTGAATATCATCAATAGTATTGGTATCAGTCCCATCACTAGCTGTGGTTCCAGAAGCTCGGTCTTCGCTCGGCTTAATCCCGATATATGACCGAACAGTGACAGATTCAAGAACTTATACTAGTCGATAGTGCACGGGGAAGTCTGATCCAAGAACGAAATGTCTGGAGGCAGCGAGGAACAGACAGGCGTTGAATAAGGTAAGGGAAGTTTCGGTTGCCGTAAACGTGATACGTCTCTCAGCTTAACGAGAAGTGGCTTCGAAAACAAGGGGAATGAACTGGGGAAAGCGTGGATGATGAAAACACAGATGGTGCAGGCACCGAGGCGGTGTCACCGGCTATGGAACAGTTGCGTAATATCGCAGCTACAGAGAGGTCAATCGAACCTTGCAGACGTTACGTAATAGAAACTTTTTTTCTGCTGTAGATCGATGAAGGTAAATACAGAAGCTTCATTAAATGGAATTCTACTTTACTTCATTTATTGGATGCATTCTGATCTACTCCGGGCTTGATGAGGATTTAATCTTGACTTCAATCAGAAGCTAAGTTCAAAGCATCTATTAATGGAAAATGAAACTGGAGGAAGTAATCGTCGTGACAAGGATGAATCCTCGATGCTCGTCAAACTTCCTTGAAGTTAAACGACTTAAGGTGTCTACCTACTTTGACGGCCTGAATAGGAGCGCGATATTTTTTTAAAAGAAACCCTCAAAGTATATTAAATGAAAACTTTATGCCTATATTTGTGAATATCTAGGCAACATTTAAAAAAAAATTAATTTAAAAAACGGTACCTGAAACTTTAAACGCGTTTTTCTCAAGATGCTGTTTTTAGAATTTGGTAGCATATTTCCAAAACCAATCACCCGATTTACTTCAAACTTGGTATATATCTTCGGTAGATGTCTCATTCTCGCAGGTACTTAAAATTAAGTCAGGTTTTACAAAATTAGACTTTTGCGACTTAAAAAACAGCTAATTCTTTTGCAGAAATCGATGTCTGTTTTAAACGCTACAATTTTTTGTTTTAATTTTCATTATTTCTCATTTAATCTACTTCGGGCGGTCGCCACACTCTACAGATTACACAAAGTTTTAAATTTTCTATTTCAGAAAACAACAACGACTGATTTCATGCTAACAATGCGCATATGATTTTTGTACGGCGCTCTATTTGAAGCGCTATATCTCCGGATATAACCACTATTTTTGCCAACAACTTTTTTTTCATATTCTCTAAAGATCGCCAAATGAAGCCACAAAGCCGGAAAATAATATATTTAATGATTTTGTTTTAAACAATTCCCAAAGTTCGCATCTGTTTTCGTCCCCCTTAACTAACAATAAGAAGATTACTCCACCGCAAAAATGCATCGTTGTGGGCCCCATACATTAACCTGCTTTCGAAATAAACCGTTTGCTCGAGGGCCACTCGACAGTTTCGCGCCCCTGCGCTGCAGAAGGCTCTGTTACGCCCTCGCACTGCCACGCGTCTTGCCATCCCCATTCCGTGACCCTCTTCTTCCCCTAATTGAGGGACCCGCTCTATCCGCGAACGAGTAGGCGCCTCAATGACAAAGCTGTCACGGCAATTATCTCGAAACGCGCGGCAATTACATCGGCAGGGTCGAGGGGTAAGCTCTGCCAGTTGAACGAAGAGGTGGCGAGAATCGAACCAGGAACCTAGACTTCTCGACTTTTGGAATTCGAGCACGGGGGGGGGGGGGGGGCAGTTAATCACTGGGAGCCTAGAAAACGAACGACTCGAAATTGTCCTCTCAGTGGGTTCGTAAATAAAGACTGTCGATTCGATTTGTCTGGGTGTTCGCGAGAGTATGGTGTTTTCTTGCGAAGGGTGGCAAGAGAAGCTTGCTCACCTGAGTCGGTAATTGGGAGTATCTGTACAAGGGCGTTTTTAAATCTTTGAACGAAACTCTGTGTCTGTGGTGTCACAGACGTGTCATAGGATAGACAATACATACTGTGAATTTTAGTCGCACAACTCGGGAGTAGGAGAAGCAGATTTTCGCGCTGCATCTGAATTAAGCTTCAGATTTAAAGAAGCTGAGTTGTATAGTATCCAAGAACGCATACTATAGAGAGGTTTCGAAAGATACAAGAATGATTCGATAACAGGGTGTTTACACGGAATCCCAGCCACGACAAGATTGAAACGCCACGAGAGGATTTAAAACATCCTCCGTGCACCGAGGGCGAGACCTTTCTCTCAAAATTCGATACTATCGAGTCGTTCGGCTTCACCCTTGAGTCGTCTCTCTTGTAACGTCGATACGATAGATGGAGGTCACATGGTAGCCAACTTAGTGCCCCCATAAATATAAACCTCGAGTCGAATAGCCGGATTTACGGCGAAGCTGCAGTATCGAACCTTACTCTAGAGATACATCAGCGAAGAAATTCGAGATTGACGTTTAAGAGGTCCGTAACTTGACGACGGGTATCAATCGTCCTCACTAATCGATGGGAAAAGGAAGATGCTGTGACGTTATTTACTTGAACCATAAATTAAGGACATACTCAGTGGAATCAGGCTTCAAAGGTCAAGGACACAAAAGTTGTGCATCCACATTCTCAAGTACTAAAGATCAAAAAGTGTTCGTGACTGAGAAGTCAACAAATTCGAGATATAAGAATCCAAGATCTCAGAGTGACCAAGTGAGAGATCAAGAATCTGAGGTTAAAGGATCCAGGCCACAAGGAAACCGGGAACCCATGACGTTTTAAATTTCAAAGCGCTCCGCTAGCTTTACCAGCATTACACCCAGAGAAAGAAAGTGGACATGCCAAGGGTAGCAGAAAATTATTAGCGAACAAGCTACCCCTTTAACTGAGCCCAAAGCAACCATAGCAACCTGGCCACATTTAAATCGTGCACAAAAGAAATAACGCGTGAAAATACTAGAGGCGCGATGAAATTATAAGTCAAGCGAAAGTGGCGGGGTCGAAGTTGCTGCAGACTGCGAGTCGAGGGGCACGAAAAAGAGAAGAATGAAAAAAACAGTGGGAATAGAAGCCAGGGAAAAAGTTGAGCCGCCTCGTTTAGCCCGAAACATAACTTCCTGTGAACTTCCCTGATGATCGTTCTTACTGCATAGAAGTTCCCATTTCTTGGACCCCACGCACGAAACCGAAACTTGTTAATCGTCCCAAGAACCAACTCCCTCTTCTCCCTTTCAAACTGAAGTTCCATCATCAATCGCCTTAAATGAATCTAGTTCTCTCATCCCTCTCGCGAAACGAGCTTTAATGCAACTTCTTCGAAACGGATCAAGTGTTCGTGGGATTTAGAACGGGGCCATAACGCCTCGAGGAAGGAGAAGAAATGCTTGATTGAACCAAATGTCTCGTTCCTTGATCGAATTAATCATTCGACCTATCACATCACTCTTTCAGCGCATTGAAACAAGTATTAATGAAGCACACTGGACGACTATATTCCCGATGCATACGCACCATGTGCATATGCATGTATCGAATGTACCAGAGATTTTTCAAGTACGATAATACTTGACGCTAGGTAGTGGATATTGAAGGAAACTGGGTCGTGGATTCATTCTGCGAGTCTGACTCGCACTGTGCAGGCTCCGAGGTACTTTGCAGAGGAATAGATAGCGAAAGAAGTCTGTACAGCGAGTGTTGGCGATGAAGATGAAGGAAACGTGATTAGTTAATGGGTATAAGTATTAGGTCCGAATCGAGTGCTATTGAATTTGGAAATTATTCGTGTTTTTAAGAACACAAGATGAATCGATTTCATGTGGACCATTTCACTGGAAAAAGTAAGCGCAGCGTCGCGCTTGAGGCTTCGATTAATCAGCCGTTGCGGATGACGGATCCGCGTCTGTTTAAACTGACCGAGCATTTGAACACGAAAACTCGGTTGCCCGCTCCGAGGCTTTCGATAAACGGGAATTGCGTCGAAACTGCGCGACCCATGAATCGCGATCGAGCGGGAAACTTCGTTTCGAAAACAGAAAACGCAGAGGGAATCAGAGAGAGGGAGAGAGAGGGAGAGAAAGATGGATAGGGAAAGGTGGACGATGAGAGTCCAACGAAATTCGCGGTGAAAAGGATATTTGTTGCGATTCGAACCGGTCAGGGGGTTTGGCGCGTGCGAATAAAACGATCCTCTCGTACGACCGCGTTTGTAGAGTTAATTTTTCCCTTCCCTCTGAGGCAAGAAATTCTACGGTCCAGGTTAAGTCTATTCAGCTGCAAAATTGATTATTGGACATTGGCGAGGCGAGTACTCCGCGTGCAAATGCAGTTTGACGTAAACGGTGCGTCTGTGAAGTGCAGTCAAATTCTATTTGAGTAAAGACATTTGATGATCTAGGAAAATGTGAAGTGATTGTTACTAAATCGATTGTAACGTTCTTAGAATCAAAGATAGATGTTTATTTCCCACCTCGTTATTACAAACATTCGTAAAAAATGACACAAAGTATCGAGGACCAGATTTCTCTTTGAAAATATTCAAGTTCGTTATGGGAATAACTATATTTCGACCGAATGCAGCGTTGCGAGCACTCTCTTCGCACCTCGTGGACGAGAATTCGCTGAAATAAGAATGAAAGGAAGATTTGGCGCAGGGGTGTCTGATCCGAATACGCGAAGAGCTGGTTTGTTAAGAATTAAAGCCAACGGGCGACCATAGAAGCAGAGTTCGTCCCCACGATTGTCATCAGCGCAGTCGACCTGCTCGGTGGAAAACGGTTGCCTCGAGCTGGCGGAAAATTCAGCGCCGGAAACTTATTTGTTTCAACACCTGACACGGTTGCGCCGTCTATTTACATGTTACCCTTTCCTTCCTGTTTAGACGAACTTTGAAACAGCCCGTAAACTTCGCCGCTGTTTGCTTTCACGGGTTATGCAATTAAAATCAGAAGACGGCGAACCGTGAAATGGCTCGAGCTACACCTTGCTTCTTCCTGAGCAACTCTCGAGCCTCTTCTTCGAGGGAAAGTCACCTAAAACGATTCCTAGCACTCAACTTGTCAGCAGACTTCATTCTCCCCAATCTACCTATGACACAGCGTTAATTCGATTTCAATTACCGAAAAAGGTAGACGTTCAAGCACGGAAAGAAAAAAGATAAAAGAAGAATAGAAAATAATGAGAGAGAATTTTTTTTTATTAAATTAAAATTAATTTAATTTTATAAACCGATTTGAATTTCTCGCTTTAAACGCAAAACTGGAAATACTACGCACACACCGCAATTGTGGTTTTGGTATAGTATCATGGTGTGCGAGGAATGTCACAAATGAAATTGGAATGCAATTTCTAATATAATTTTATTCCAATTTTTACTTTTTTATTTTTTATTTTCTCTATTATTGTTATTATTATCCCTTTTTCGAGAAAAGATGTTAGGTTCTTTTACCGTTGAGAAATTGTTTCGGACCCCAAAATATTGCAAATGATTTGTGAAGAATCTGTTTCTGTATTATGCGAAAATCAAACGTCGTTATACTATGGGGATAATTAAATGCATCGTCGAGCTGGTTTCGAATTCAGCCGTAAAAACGGTGGATCGATCGTTGAACGCTGACGTGCACGATGATTCAAGGAAGACGAGAGGGTTGCGCGATTTTCGGCCTCCCTGGACCGCGGCCAAAGTCAAAAAAAGCTTAGCCCCAGGCTCGTGAGCGTTTTTCACGGCTGTATACGTCCCTGTCGCGTGATATTTCAACAGAGGAAAAAAAGGAGTCGCGAATCAAACGAACACGGAAAATCCGTCTGTCTGGCGATTTTCGGAAGACTTGTTAACCTGGCTCGTAAATTTCCTACCTGGTTGGAATATAAAGAAAAATTTTATTTCGCGTCGGTAGTAGCAAGCCAGACGATTCTGTCGAGGCAAAAGGAAAGATGGGAATTCGTAATTTTCGATAAGGGGAAGTTTAATTGGAGTCCCGTACAATTACATGGATTTGCAGATTTAATTTTTTGATAAGCGCGAAGATTGCGCGGAGCTTAACACGTTAATTGTGGAATTACAGGGGAATCTGATACGATTTCTGTAATTAATACAGAATCGAATGGAAAGCAATTAATGGCGGAGAAATTATGCACGCCCCAAGTCTGTTACTGTAACATGAAATTCCGATTATAATAAAATCCGATAATTTGTATAACTTTTTACCCAAGCATTCTCACTGTGAAAAGTAACGAAAATTGTTCCACTAGAGAAATATGGTCAGTGTAACGTGATATTGTCAACTTTTCTGAATTTGAAAGCCCATGGTTTTTCATGGACTTTTTTCCTAAACGAACCAGATATTTCATCCGTCTGATTCATACGTTGCATGTAAACATTATTCGCGTTTTTATTAAACGACGAAACGTTTCGCATCGTTGTAGCTGATCAACAAAACGAAATAAAACGCACGGGAAGAGGAAATGGGGAAAACTGCGAACAAGGACGGGTTTGTTGAAACGGAGAATCATGAAACATGTATTGGCGCGGGCTCGAGCGATTTTTACACGAATCTGGGATGCGAGAGCCGCGCGAAGAACTCGAACGGTGCTCCGGGTGAAAAACAAAATCGCGACAAGCAGAGCGTCGAACGAAGATCGATCTAGCCGCTGCACCAAATGGGGCGCACAGTTACCCGATTTAATGAAAACGAAGGGTCTCCCTCTGGAACTGTGCTCACCCCTCTAAACACCTGACATTTCTGCGGAGCATCAACATCTCCGCTATGGATGCTCGAATTCCTAACAACAACTACGAACCAGTTACCATTTCCCCGATATTGTGTTACGAGAAACTCTCGAAATGCAAGGTGCACTTCAATCTTGGACAATTTAATTTCCAAAAAACTGCACGAAAGAAACTACCTATACAGTAGAATCACCTACAATTTCGCTTTCCATCGTCGAGTGAATAATGCAAATAAAATTCCACAGTGAAATTTATCGTAAGACGTCCCTCGATCAATTTTCCACCCAGGTTCGGAGTAATTTGGAAAATAATTCCAAGAATCGCCGTCGATTGGGAGCCATCAGCCGCGAAGGAAGTAAATCACAGTCCATCGAGCAGCGTGCCGGGAGTCGCGCGGCACGATTCGAATTTCGAATCGAATCGGCGCCCGGGGGCATTCGAACGAACGGGACGTCGACGAAGGTAAAAGGAACGGGAACGGGGGTGGAAAATAACAAAACAAAGAAGCCCCAATCAATCGCAGCTGCCGCGAGGGGTTAGGAAAGGAGCAAGGGTGGAAGGCGCACGCGAGGGGGTGGCTGTCTCGAACGCGGGGAGCGTGGATTTTCGACAAAAACCGACGTTCGGATGCGCAGCTATTTTCGTATGCAAACAAAGGCCCGAGGAAATGGAATCGCTCGGAAAAGGCGTGGGGTAAAGAAGACGGATACCTTTCGATGGGATGTTGTCACAAAGAGCCACGCATCGAGCACGGGAATGATGGAATCTTCTTGTAAAGGGGATGGTTCGATCGAAATGCAAGGAGCAATAAGAGATTACCTTCTCTGTGACGCTTTCTTCTTTTGCTACAAGTGATTACAGTGGTTTGAGCAATTCGTGTGTTCGTGTTGTGTTGACTGCCGTAGAGTATAGAAAGTATGGCAGGCTTTCTGCTGCGCGAAGATCGGCGTTTGAATCCTGAGCCGTGTAGTCGAATTCTTTAGCAGTATGAAGTATAACGAGGATAACGAAAATGAATTACTATAGCACAAAAGCACGGTGAATGGGACCGAATGAATTTGTCAGGTTTTTCGAGGCAGCGGTCCGAACGAGTGCATCTTTTCCGCGCGTTTCGATTCTGCCCGGACCGATGAGCTTCATCCGGTTTTTTGCACAGATCTGGCCTGAATCCCACGATCGCCAGCCAATGTTTCAATTGGTTGATGAGAGAGAAAGGTGGACACAGTTTAGCGCATTTTATTTCCATGCTTGAACGAATGAACGTTGTTATCTTACGGAAAGTGTTGCGATCACTTTCAATTTGTGACACGCCTTTGAACCTTGGAAATTTTAATTTATCCCTTAATGGAACGTTCGCGCGGGACAATTTGCCGGTCGTAGGTCATTGGGAAAGTCTTGGTAGACTTGACACTAAAGAGGTTGGTTGCCCCGTCGTTCTCCGAGGAAAAGATCCATAAAAGGTTTCAGGGGACGTTCCAATAACCAAAGAAGCTGGTGATTTATCGCTGATCGGATTCTCCGGTATACACGGGGCAAATATTTCATGGCGTAACGCTGGCCGTTCGACGATCGAACTTACGACGGAGATATATGTCGCTATTATATACCCGATATAGTGACGAATTTCTATGTGAGCCTTGATGCAATTTCGACTTAGGAAATGAGGAGTAAGTATGAAAAATAAAAGCTTTGAGACACCTCCATATTTCTATAAAAAAATACTCCTAATAATAATTAAGCTCTCCTTTCTCCTTTTGCAATAAAATACAAGATACCAACTATCAGGTAACTGCTAAAACCTCTCCAGACTCGAGGAATCAAAAGTTCGATCGCATTCTCGCAGAACTGTAGTCCCCAACTAATTCGCCGTCACAATCATTGGGTCGTACTACTCGGAGAAACGTAAAGTCTATAAAGGAAGTTGCTTTGACGCCGCAAGTGGGATAACAGTTTCTTCGTCGCTTCGGAATTCTAGTTTACCACTTACTGGTTAACATGTTCGGAAAATAGGTGGTGGCACCTTATTTAAACTTGCCTGGAGTTCTGTCGGTTTCCTCCATCTCCGTGCGAGCGCACTTAAAATTATCAAGCGGTTTAAACCCGCGCCCTTTACGACGATACATAACCGGCTCTATTCACCGTTTCCACGTTGCATTTAAACGAACGTAAAATGGAGCGGGGGATAAATAATTTGCTGAGATTCCGCGGCATATTGAATCGCGAGGAAACGAAACACAGCGAAACGATTCTCGGTAGTAACGAGGAGCTTCGTTTCTTTTATATGTTCCAGCAGTAACTAACGATGGAATATGAATTGCAGAAATGTGAGTTAAGTAACGATGGAGCACAGACCAGCGTGCCATAGAGCAAAACGTGCTCGATTTTTCCAGCGGGCTATAAATTATCTCCGGGCAAAGATACAGCGGTTGTTTCATCCCGCTCTGTTCAGATTAAAATACTCGTTAATCTCGAACTAAAGGACAAGAGATACGGTTAAGCTGCTCAATGGCGGAACAGGGAAAAAGTAGTTAAGACCCCGGAAATTAGGAAATTCCGTAACACCGGGCCACTCCAAGGAATAATTACCGCATAAAACCGTCGCTCGTGGTACAGAGCGCCAGTTTCCACTGCGTTTTTCATTGATCTCCTCGTGCTCCATCACTCCATTAACTAGTGCGTGGCCTGAGAGATACACGCTAGAGAATAAGCGCTTGGATAAGAGCGAACTGCTTCAGCGAAGATGGACGCTGCAGTAGCAATCAGAAGCGCCACGATGCTTCCGCTCGAGGGATGATGGACTTGCATAATTCTTCGATCGACCTCTTACTCAGTCACTGAGTTACCAAGCGTCAGCTCCACAACTGCTTAATTCAGCCCCGCAACAACTCACTAACTTTCCCCTTAAACCTTCGACCACTCTTTCCATGCATTCAGTAATTCGCTCTTACCAGTTTCATCATCGTACTCTCACTCCTACTGTCCCTCACCCAACAAGCAACTGCCCCGCATGCCTGCCATTACACAGCCATCGGTTTCGTATCGAGCATGGAACGAGCAACGATGCCTGCCGCGCGTCTCCATCATCCCCCGAGAAACCAAGGGGTGGAAAGGGGGCGTAGGAACGCGCACGACGGGGTCACGGAAAAGGGGTATGGGACGTTCAATCATCGGACATCCGTGACGTTTGCAATCCTGAGGAACCTTCCCCCACCCCCTCACCACACCTCCAACCCCTTTCATGCGTTTCGAACAGACCCGACTCGCTCCAGTGTGCGTTCCACGGAACAAAATAGCTCTACGCTGTTATTCGCGCGGCTATCGCTGGGTACCGAGGCCAAGGGTGACCGTGGAGGCCGAGGGGGTGGATGGCGGATCGATAGGCGGGGCGCATGGCCGCAGAGAGCCGCACGGCCCCGAAAACTTTCAGCCCGGAACAGCAAGATTGTTTTGTCCGTGCAGAGAGTACGTTGTCTCCTGAAAGCCACCACTTGCCCCCTGCTCCACCCCCTTTCGCGCTCGCCCCTTGTCGGGCTTCAGCTTTAACTCCGTCCGGCGTATTTTCGCACGTCCCCAAGCTCCGCGACTTCTATCGCTAACTCAGTTGTTCTTGACGTCTTAATTCCTGGATTCAGTTTGGCGAGAGATTCACGCTCAGCCATAGGTACCTAGGTACTATAATTTCCCACGTCGCGTGACTTGCACACGTTAACCACGCGGACAATAAGGGGACGCGAGTTTGTTTCGCAGGTGAACTGCTCTCGCGGTGGTCCATTCGCTTCGACAGGCCGAATTTCATTTTCCGATGGAGCGCGTAACAAACTGCGCAACGGGACCGCGGCGAAATGAGCTCTGCCCTGCGAATCGCTCGATTGCAAGCCCCGATCGTGAACGCCGCTGCGTGACCGTTGATTTATCGAGGTTTTTCGGCCGCTTTCGATTGGATATGTCCCTCTCTCTTTTTAGTATCCACATCATGGTTGATGGTATTGGTAAAATGCTTTCTATTACTGCTTGTGGATTGATAAACGAATTTCAGGAGGAAGGGATGAAATGGGAACGATGAATCTAAAAAGAGAAGTACTTAAAAAAAGAGCTTCCATTTAATTTTGTCTATGTCAACAGTTTTCTAGATTCCACGGTTCATTCTACCTACCTACTTGTTTTTCAAATTCACGACGGTTATAGATTGTTTTCCCCGCGGCTTCAAGCGCGACGAGAGTCTCGTTTGAAAATAATTTCCAATTAAACCGCGAGGCCAGCTCGAAAATGAAGAACATAGGGAATTGGGAAAACCGTGAAATGTCCCGCGCTATTTGAGATTCGCAAAGCCAGGAACCATTTGGTCGGCCCGGTACCAGCGGGGGGAGCAAAAACATCCCCTCGCCAAGTTCTTTAATCCGGTTGGGTAAAAGCCCAGGAGCCTCAGCGGGTGTAAAAATAGGGAAAATAATGTTTGACTTACGAGAGTGCATTAGAGGCTGCCACGGAGAGGCGTGATAGATCAGGAAAAAAGCTAATATGAATATATCGCGACTGTGTGTAGCCTAGCGCTCACCGAGGCGTAAATAACAGTTTCGTTAACTTCTGGCGTTTTCCTGCGACACAACGAGCCATGCGAATCCATTCCAAACGCTCTGTTCTCCATCAGCCAGCCTTTTTATGGCGAATTCGTGCTCGAAACGATATTTAGATGGCCACACGAGTGTGGTGTCTCTATTTTTACAGAAATTAAGCACGCGAGGTTGATGATATCCTCGACTGTATTCTATTTTACATAAAGTGGCGATGGGGTTGAATAGATTTAGAACACGATTGTGTGGGACATTGATCTCCTGTCTTTCGTCCACGTATTTCTAAGAGTATGGAGAAATTTATTCTCTTTCTGCAATAAAGACCGTAGGGTAAACCAACCAGTGAATGACCGAATTGTTGAATGAGAAGCCCAGTAAATGACCGCATAGTTTTATTAAGAATCGCACTTATTAATGTTTGTTTAATACGCACAACTAAAAATATGGGATATTAAACGTGCAACTACACTCCATTTATAAACATATAGTAATTTTTAAATTTATAATTGACATTTTTTGCTGACTGGTCATTCACTGGTATGCGGTCAATTACTGGTTGGTTTACCCTACGTTTTCTGTTGTATATAAAACGCATTTGGGCCAATGTCTAATAATGGGATACTTACACTAATCCGCGATATGGGTTTCCCATGAAAATGCAGCATAGTCAACGTTATCGATACCCACTCGCCATAAAAATACCGCGCACCGGACTCCAGATTTACAATATGTTGCACCCTTGCTTCTTTTATGAAAGTACGGATAAGAGTGTTCGAAATTGCAAGCAGAAGGAGGATTTACAATAATGCATCCTGGTATTACCACAATGCTCCGCACACGAAAGCGAAATGGGATGGTGATTCCTATTAGAAGCACGATAAGCTATTCCCAAAACGTTTGCCAGGAGCAATTTTTTACAGGAATGGTGGTAGAAGATATTCCTTAATAGCTTCAAGAAGATACCTAGCCGTCTAGTAATTCTCCAGGAGCTTCCATTACGCTGAGAATATTTCTATACTTTATATTTCACATAGGTAGGTCGCCTTGAAAAAAGAAAACTGACAAGAAGCGTTGTTTTATTTACAAAAGTGCACTTGCTCTCTGCCAAAAAATCGTATGCTTTGACTTTTCTCCCAGAACTTCGCTTTGTCCCCGTTCGGAAGGAAAAAATTACAGATCGCCCCAGTTTCGAGAATCTTACTGCCATTACCCCGCCGTGCTTTTCAAGTTTCAAAGACGGAACAGAAACATTAAAAGCCTCATTAAGGGAAAGACGATAAACCTCTTTCCCAAGATGCTTCCTCGGAGCCAATTTTCGCTAGAATAATCACAGTACAAAAAAGAACTGCTTCAAGTAATCCACCAAGAGGAAGAGAGAAGAGGCTGGCCTCGAACTACTCGACTCACTCGCGGCGAAACCGTGAGCTTTTCACTTTGCCCGGGAGAAGTCGAGATTCATCGAGCAAACAAAAATGATTCTTGGCATGAAGTTTCGTCCAATCTCGATGCAACCGCGGATGCAAGGTCGGAAATTCTGCTTCACGACTTGCTCGTCGAGAATCGATCCTGCCTCGACTTCGTTCTGGTTATCAGGCCCCCAACTTCCTCGAGAATTAGGGTTTATTTAGCGTGGAACAGTCTCGACACAAGTAGCAAGCATTTTCGCGAATGTTGAGTACCCGCTGAGTGTCTTCGCCAATAGTTTCCATGTATTTCATTCACTTTCGTTACAAGAAATTTCAGACGACAAAGATTTTTATAGCGCGTCGCCGTGATCCCCTTTGAATTCAATATTTATAAAACGTATCGCATTTCTAGTTGCCTACGTACGTGCAGAACGTACTAGGTGCGTAGAATCGCGGCCATTCTGCCGAAATAAATGGCACGCTGCGTTCCATTTGGAGGCGCATTTATATTCAGCGAGTACCGTGCAAGATTTTAATGGGGGACATTAAATGGAGGCATTACCCGGTTGTCTTTGTCGGTGAAATTAATGAAAAGGCCGCCAGCGGAGCGACGGGACTTAGGTAGAAAATAATCGTCTGTTTATGCAGGCGAGGGCAGAGCGTGCAGAGAAACGTGGCAGAAACTGCGCGAATCTTAACTTAATTCGACGATCCTTTGCTCCATCAGCGTTTAGAAAAGTGCAACATCCATACATCGCGAGGAAAGCCGGAAGATTGTAGGAAATTAAGTCCATTTGCATCCACCTGGTTCTTCCACCGTCGCACGTTTGCGAAACCGGTGAGATTCATTCAAAGGAGATCAAAGGAGACCCTCTTCAGTGATTATAGTGAGTAATCGAGGTGTGTTTTCCAACAGGGACTGTTAAATAATTCAATAATATTAGGGAATGAGTAAAATCGGATGATAAAGCACCGAGGTATGGAACGATTGGAATGAGAGAAGGGGGCAAGAAATGCTCTTTGCGATAAACCTCTTCACGTAGAGAGTCGAGCAAAGTTAGCTGGATGTTAAAACAATCCTTATTGCTCCGGTTTCCACTCGAAACGCCAAAGGGTCCCCCTTGAAACGACGAAGCCGATTTCCTCGAGTAAAATCGCTCGTCCTCGGTGGAAATTGACGAGCGATAAAAAGACGATGGACACCGGAGTAACTTCGTTTTGAATTATACAGAGTACCGACGAAGCGAGCGATAAATTCGCGGAGGCAGCCAGATAGGCGAAAGAAGGGAACGTGCTCGCGAATATGCTAGGATCGTAAAGATCGCCGTGGATGTCGATTCAAAAGCGGGCCAGGATTATGCAACGGCCTGGCGGTTTGACTATTCGACTTCGGAAGTATTACCTTGCGACTGTACTGTCTGCGAAGTTACGCAATGGAAAATAGCAGCGTAAAGCTCTGCGAAACGCGGGCACGAATGATAGGATCCACGAAGCAACTCCTCCTTCTCTGCTCCTCGCGGTTGATTAAAGGCACTGAGAACTTTCTGTTCGACGGCTTTCACTGGCCCCCTCCCTCGTTAATTGATTCGTCCACTTGCAAAGACGTGAATATTGTATGGAGAGCTTGGGAAACTAGGTTTCCCTAACTCAGACTTCCGAAAAAAAAATGGTCACTTGGGGGATGGATGACGAAAAAGGGCTTGTGACGTCGATGATGAAATTGGATGACTCGCTGCTACTAGTTTAGTAATTAGAATCTCTTGCAAAGGTTCATAAAAGAACTTTGCGAACGCACAGAATCTGAAGTAACGTTCTTCGAATTCTAAGAGCTATCAGATGCATCTGTGGAAAGAGTGGTACATATTCCTAAAAAGCAGGCGGATCGTTTCTAGCAAACGTGTCCCTTTTGTACGGGCAGAGTCGCCCCAGTTGCGGCAAATTTTTTTTCGATCGGAAAACGCGTAAGAAACGGTGTTTATGTAACCCTCGGGGTGAACGCCTCGATTGAATGGCGGCCTCGAATTGAAAATGCTTTCAAGGGATATCGTCGAGTGCCGGGGATTTTTGAGCGGCTGTCGAGATTCTATGGAATTCTGCGACCCCAATGCACCAGCTTTATCGCGAATTTTGCGACCCGATTCACCTTGGAGATTCGTAGTTTACGAGGGCTGCGCTAGGTACGTTTTGACGCGAGCTTCGTAACGCGAGGCCGTCGAAAATGCGTCGCGTTAAAAAGATACTTCGCGGAGGCAATATTATTTACAAGCCCATTCCTCTTTATTCCCTCGAGAATTCCAAGTCGAGGACGTTAAAAGATAACTAGCAGCGACCGATATTCGCAGAACCGGAGGAAGAATCGTTACCATCGTGCAATCTAAAAGAAATCGATATTTAAATGATTCTAATCTCTCGCAATGTCCCCGTTACGATTCGCCAAGAATCTCGGAAAGGCTTCCCTGTTCGCGCTGAATGTCCGTAATTACGAACGCAGGGTCTCCAAGGATTTTTACTTACCCCCATCCACCCCTACGTTCGCTGTTACGCCGCGACGGGGGTGAAGCAGGGAAACGCTGTAGCCTCGAATTAGAACGTTAGGACTGGCTGGATGGTTGGCGATAAAATCTTATCAGTCTCTAAATGTACTCGCCATCGTGTTTCCCCTCCATGTACGATCAGAATCATGATCCGGGGTCGAGCACGCGGAGTTAAGGTCTCGCGCGGCACGGTCTTGGCGCGACGATACTCGATTTCAGTGCCCTGTCCATATTGCTCGGGAAATATTTCGGGATTTACGAGCCGGTATAAATCCCGATGTCGATGGGGAAACTTTCCCTATAACTTTTGTCGCCAGCAGGATCGAACCACGGGCGACGGGTTCCATCGTGCAATCTGCTCCAGTCATTTCTGCAGTGTCGATCCCCCGCTGTTCTCAGATAAAACGTAGCAAGAAGCATGCCTTCCGATACGTAAGCGCCGTTTCTAATCCAGACATCTACCAGCGGAAATTCGATCGAGTAGATTCAACGAAAGTGTCGACGAGCTCGCTCTGTCCATCGGGATTCACGGGAATGAAGATGCCTTTGTTGCACGAGAACCAACACTACGATCCTTACCTTCCACAAATATTTACCCCCGCGGTGTAGAATCCTCTCGAAAACGTTAAGCGAAAGGCTTCCAGGCAATTACGCGTGGGATCGAGGCCGTTAAATCACGCCTGTCCTTAAGGCAGCACAAACGAGTCATTTGTAGCTGCTAATGACGCGATCTAGATCACGGCCCCGTTGCCGTTCCCACTATATTTTCGCTGGCGATTCGCTAAACGGCCGGCCAGATTACGGCCGTGCAATCACCGCCACGAAAATTATGCGATTAAACCCTCCTACCCTAATGGCGTGCCCCGCATCTCACGGGGGAGCTGCTTTCTAACGGGCAAAAGATGTTTGGCCACGCTAAGGGATCGATCCTCCCCACCGAACCCCCCCTGTCTCTCAGGAGAACGTATAATACTTACCTTCCACGATGGAAAATTCAACTTTAGGTACACTCACTACCGCGGAACTTAATCACACCCCGAGAGTAAGGGAAGAAGCAACTATAACCAACTTCACAAATCGACTTTTCCTAACTACAGTCCCCTGTATCCAGCTATCTACCCGAATACTCAGGTAGATAGCTTTGCGAGACGAGCGCCAAGTACTTACTCCCATCGACTCGTTCGATGGCGAATGATTCGCCGACTTGTGTATCGGGCGACCGAGGCCGCCAGAGGATTATCAGAGTGTCTTTGAGGAAAAACGTTATCGGGTTCTTGCGAGTTGCTCGCTGGTTTTCGTCGCCGCGAGCGATCGCCTTGGAAAGTTCGCGGTGTACAAAGTTCCCTCGAACTTCATTTCTACGTTCGCTTTTTCCCCGTTTCCCCTCCGTGGTCGCTGGAGCCGCACAAGAGTTGCACGTTTTATTGGCGCCGTGGCGGTATTTTGTCCCGGGGAACCGAGTTACGAGCTGTTCTTTTAATAAAATTCTTGCGCCTTCGGGGGTATAGTCGACTGCTGGTTAGACGGCTTCAATCGAGACTGTCGGGAATCGTTTTCGACGCAGCTACTCTGCGGACGCTGATATTTTAACTCCTCTTAAGGGGGAACACCACTGTGAAAGTTGAAAAAATTTCGATTTTTTTTTTCTTCACTTTCTTAATGTTTAACTCTTCAAAAATACTCTCTGAAAATTTCAAGTTGATATTCGAAGAATTGACGAAGATACAGTGCATTTTGTGAGACGCGTCACGATGCCGTTCCGAGCGCGCTATGTTAGCGGCAAATAGCGCGCCGACATTTTTCTTACCCACTGTTCCCCCACATTGTTAAAGGTTGTAAATTTTGGGTTTTTCCCGTTTTTACGCACGGTACGCTGTTCGTTCGAGAATCGAAGAAATGCAACCGTTGATCGGGCATTCCAGTGACAGTGAACGTCACGAACGGAAGTGTGATTTTTCCCGTGCAAACTTTAAACGCGATTTTCTCGAAACGACATTTTTCTAACTGATCGAATCAATAGCTCTGTCAATTTTTATCCGATCGACTTGAAATTTCGATAGGATCTTTAAAACAAGAGTATCTTCGGTTGTACGTACCGATTTTTTGATCGAAAACATATTTTTTTAAATACGCTCGAAAAACTATCCATTTTTTTGCGGATTTTCGAAACTTTTTCTTCCCAAGCGCACCATTTTTACAAAAATAATTTTTTTTAAAAATCGGTACGTACAACGGAAACTACACTCATACCGATTATATTAAAAAAAAATTGATTTCAGAGTTGCCGTTCCAAAGATATCGTTTCGATAAGCGACCTATGTTTTCTTGTGAGGGATGTAGGAGATTAACTGTATATGGAAATCTATGCATGTTTTTCTTTTTTTTTATAGTCTCTTAAGACATTGTACTAAAGATAGGTAATAACAATTTTATAATAAAACTGTAAGTTGTCCCTTAAAAAAATCTTAAAAATGGGCTCATTTTCCGGCCGTCACAGTGGTGTTCCCCCTTAACTCGTCTAAAGTTCGGGATCGCTGCTCCTGCCGCTGGGAAAAACGTGTGGCCTCATTCAGAGAGGAGGCGCGCTTAATCAAATAGGAGATAAAGTGGAATTACTAATGGAGCGTTCCGAGTAAATTACACAGCAACGTTCAACCGCCGGAACATAATGCAGAACCATACAGAAACTGGATACAGCTAATCCGTTGTACGGGGACCGTGATACATTGCGCGCAAAGTGTCCGAACGGAGTAACCGGAGCATATTTCTATATGGGAACGGCACATAATGCACGCAAGCGCACGCTTCCGTCGCCCTGCAGGGATATTTAATCCGCTTTAGAGCGCAAACAAGGATTTTATCGTAGCATACACGCGCAAACATCCTCCGGCCGTATTAACTGCGCGCGATTTCCAACATCATTTCCAACAACGTGACTCCCCAATGCAGTTAATTCGACGCGCCCCGCGGTACATTGCTGCTCGTGACGAAACTGAGACGTTCGCTAACTTTGCAACATCGTTGCCTTCCTCTGAAAATCATTGCAACTTTCGACCCCATCGGTTTTTATTTTCGAAAACACTCGGAGGTGCGATTACTCTTAATCACAAATATAGAAGAGTAGACCGCTTGCTTTCGACAGGATGTCTCCCTCAGGAGACACCGTCACGTGTCCCAGTCAGTGGAAAATTGATAAACCGAAGTTTTGGGGAAGATACAAAAGCGAAGCGTGCCCAGGAAAAAGCAGTAAAGTCGTCCACCACTCGCACGAAAATAAACTCGCCTGCAGGGAAAATAAAGTTTCCAAAACTTTCATATGTATCTTCGAAACGTCAGTAACATCTGCGCTGTAGGTCGAGTAGTTTTTACATAAAAGTATCGTGAACGAGTGATGGCCCGAAATGAAACATTTCTGCTATTCACCTGTTCGTCTATGAATTATCACCAGTTATACCTACTTGATACTGACGAGGGACTTGAGTCATGGTGTTCCTGGCGGAAGGATCTAGCAATCAAGGGACGACGAACGAGGGAATAGCTGGATCATTAACGTGCCAAAATTGACCACTTTCGGGGGCCATGCAGCCGTTGGCAGGAAGCGCGGCAGTTATTACACACTCGATACACGCCGGTTTAGGGGATGGAGTCTCTTGATGGATGAAGCCACTGGGACCGTGTCGAGGATACCATCTTGACCCCAACATCCATAGGGGACTATGCATTTGCTAGTCAGCAGCATTACTCGCGGTGTGCATCCCACTTCGTGGCTTCCTCTCGACCAGTGCACTCGTGGCGCACAAATACAGGCCAGGGAATCGATCGGCTTCTTTCGTCCGTGCACGCTACGCCTGCGGAACAGTGGAGGCACACTTCAGCTTCGTCGACGCTTAGCGAAATGCTACTAGGGGTGTCGAGAGAGCTTGCAGGAACAGTAACGAAATTCTTGTGATATCAGACTCCCCCTCAATTTTATACTAGTTTCTTTATCCGCGGTGAGATTAATGAAATCGAAATGCTGCGAGATATGGTGGTATTCTCTGCTGAATCGTCTAAGAGGTGGGTGGTAGGTTGAAGCAGCAGGGAGAGAAATGTTCAGCGAGGAAGATTGGATCGCGAGTGCTTCTGGCAACTGGAAAACTCGGTGATCGAGCTTATGTGGAATCGATCATTGGAAGATTGACTGAAATGGAATTGTTAGGATTTCGATATACTGATACTTGCTGGGAGCTCGAAGGGCGTTCTAGCTATTGGTGCGAGCTGTACGCCAGGATATCGACCAACTCGAGATATTATGATATTTCGTGGGATATGTGGCACTCTTACGATCACGTGACCAACCCACTGTCATCCACCCCTGACATTCAGGCTTGATATCAATGGTATGCCGTTCTACGACGGGACAATTCGAGAGATTCCGTCAACGAGCAGAAAATACGCTTGCACGTGCGCTCGATTGGGGCGAGGAACGCTCGATGAACAAAGGGAATGCACTTTTCGGCGAAATTGCAGATGGAATATGGATTCCACTGATCGAGGGACCAGAAGTTCGGAATACGAGTCAAAATTTTCGAATCTTTCGGGGAATTTGGGTCACGTTCGATTGATGGGTGAACGAGAATGTGAGATACTGCTTCAGGCATCGTTGAAATTTATTAGCATTTAATTCATATGTTCAAGTGTGGCAGATTCAGTGTTCGTCTTTTTTTTCGAATTTTACTGTGAAAGGTACTGCAACTGTTCGCTGACTCGGCGAATAGCAATAATGGGAAAGCAGTTTTTTGGAAATCGTCGACTCTAGTACATAGACGCCCGTTCCGTTGCAGTGAAATTGCATTAATTACGTCGAGCACGGTGCAAGAACGATCGATTCATGAGGAAGAAGGGGCCGGCGGAAGAAGCGTCATTAATTGAAATATGGTACCGTGAAAAAGGCTCGCGTGCAACCGACGGAAACGGCAATTATGCACACTTTCCGTGCACCGATCCAGATTGCGCAGCAATTGGTGAGATCGATTTTCGATTTCGTGCGGAAACGGGCGCGTGTATCGTGGACACGTAAAAACACCGCGCCGACAGCAAGTGTACATGCAAATCGGTAATGTTCCCTGGCCTGGGCCACTGCAAAATTGATATTTGCAATCTGGTGAATTTCAGTTCTGCCCTCCGCGCTTTTACCGGGATTCGTTTTTACCGTTGAAATTAAACAGTTACCGTGCGTTTAGAAGGGAAGTGATTCGCGTTGATTGTCAAACGCACAGTTTCAATGAGAAATAATTTCGACGTACGCGAAAGTTATTAAGCACTTAGTCAAGTTGCTGACAGTTAATTGGGGAAGAGGAGGAGCATATTGAAATTCAAGAGGGTAGTAATTCTCGAAGAAGTTTTGCGTGGATTTTACGCGGAGGTGTTACCTTGGCGAGATAAAATGGCGAGTAGCGGAGGGCGAAGGAACAGGAATGATTGATAGCAGGGTGAGCAGATAGAGTTCGGATTTAGCGAGAGCTGTTAATAAATCCTACCAACGTTTGGAAGTGCAGTTGGACGCGAAATTTATGAGCAACGAAATGTTGACTAGCTGAACGTTGGCCAGCCGATTACATCGAAAATTGGCTGCCTTGAATATCGATTGGACATGAAGCAGGCTTTTACTGCTGCTGAAAGACTGGCATTTCAACTGCTGTAAAAGCTTAAAACGTTCATATACCGGGGGAATAGTTGGTACCTTTAATTTCGACCTTTATGGGATTCAAACTACCGATCTCTATACGCACGGTTAATAGAACAAGATGGCTGATTTTGATTCAGGTATTCACCACTCTCGGTAGCTACTACAACATCACATTAATACATTGATATTCTCAGGAAACTACTCTCGATACCAGTTTCCGAACGATTCAAACATCTACTTCAAACTCACGCGCTTAACGCCGCTTAATAGAACTCTGTAATTAATGTTAATGAGATTTTAGTACGTACCTTAAACTGGAATACTCGAGAAAAGCCAGTTACAATATCCACCAGCCACATCAAAACTGGATGTTGCAAAGTAGAACTATTTTAACTTCTCACATTTAATATATCCCAATTATTATATCGCGCGGGCAGCTCACGAACGTGTACGCAACGAAAACCTAGCCTCTCCGACGATATTCACCGCTATCTAACCATCCTAGGCACCCATAAATGCTTCAGAAATCAGAAAGAGAAACCCAAAATGGCCCTTGACGAGTCTCCCCAAAGTACGATTGACCAGTCGCGGTTAACAGCTGACAAAACGATAATCATTTCGACGGCAGCCACTTGGACACCTCGGGAAAAGTTAATAAACAGTCAGGGTGAGGATCGATGGACCGGGCCACCCGTGTCACCGAACCCGTAACCGGAAGTGGCTGAACGATCCGCTCCCCGCTCGACAGCATCCAGAATATCGCGGAGCTGATCATTCCACAGACTTCGATCCCTATTCCACCCAGAGAAATTAGCAACCCCCGCGAAGGGGATGAACTTTTTAACGAATTGCCCCTCGAATCGGGGCTATCCTTTCCCGCGCGAATTCACCCTTCCTTCTGTGATTATTAATACCCCCCGCCCCTTTTTCGTCCGACGAGCCAAGAAACTTGCTTCCAGGACAATGTGGAACGGTTTAGCGGAAAAGCGTGCCCGCTCAACTTTCCACGCCGCCCATTTATCCGCGAAGATCGAGGCGCAGTGTTGTAACCTGATTACCCACTATTGGCTGGAAATGAGCCTCTGTGATGTCTGGTGACTTCCTATCTCCCTCTGTCTCTGTTATAAGTGTGTCGTATACGGGGTAGTTTTGTGGTACGTAATTCCACAGAATGCTCGGTTGTTTTCCAGTGGTTGGGAAAATTTAAGGGAGGCTCGGGAACGGTGAATAAAGTGTAGGTAGTCAGATGGAATTTGAGGAAGTGCTTCTGGGTTCGTGAATGAGCAGGTAAGGTGTTTGAAAGGGTTGTGAATAGTGTCCTCCGCGGACAGTTGCTGTGAGCTGAAGTGTGATAAGAATAACAAATGGGTTGGTCACTGTACGGAGTCGCTATTTTTCTTCCCTTTTAAATTCATACTGTACGACGGGCAATGTGCATACATGTATTCTGTACTTCTTATTCGGCTGCAGAGGTGGGTCGACCGGAATATTGATTTTGTAACACGCAAGTAGCTTCAGTAATTGCTGAGCGAGCGAAATGTAAATTTTTGTAACACGCGGGTGGATCCCAGTAATTGCGATGAATTAAATCTGCCAGCTACAGGAATTATGTGCTCTTAGGCGTGTGTACTTTAAGGGAATTGATGTGTTCAGCTAACTGCTACAGACTCGCGTTTAAAATTCGTTAATGCATTCTCTTCTTGCAATATTCAACTGCCACCACAATGCAAATACAGACACTGTTTTAACGAAGAAACATGTAGAAAGTCGTCAGCGTTTAATCAAACCCAACTGCAAATAGAATAAAAATCATCTCAAGAAGCATTTCAAACAGAAATCACAGTCGACTTGTTCTGAAAGAATATTCAGAATAATCTGTGCACTCTGGGGGATCAATTAAACAACCACACAATCAATCTTTTCCACTTCCAATACAAAATCTACCATTATTTAAATAACGCTGCATCCCCTGTAACATCGATTGGATTATCAAGTCCAGAAAAAGGTCCACGGAAAAAGTTGGAAACCGCACGGAGCTCCCAGATTTTCCCTACCACCGTTTAATCATTACCGATGTCCTGTTTTACTTCAAGCACCGTTCAGGCTGACGAGCACGTCGATCGAGTTGCGAGCTAAATCCACGCTGTTGGAAAAAGGAATACCTACATGTATCGGCGAATTTATCGATACCAGCTGGGCTTGTTTCAAAATTCGCAACTAAATCCTCGAGAAAGGGAAAAATTCTGTCGCCACCGCACCTGTTGGTCACGTAAAAGCGTCCACCCTGCACACCGATTCATTCCACTCTTTCTCTTTTTATGCCTCTGTTACGGCACAATTTGTACGACTACCACACGGATATCGCGAAACCCCGCAAACGTAAGGAATAGCACAAACCGATTAATTCCTCCAGTAAAAAGAAAGTATTACAGGTTTCCCAAGGTGAAACCTATGAAGATTTGAGAGGTTCCTAATCTTAGAGGATGGCGCGGAATTAGCGGAAGCGAATTAGAGAATTGAATGAGGAAAGGCGTAAATTGACTGGTTCTGGGACTGTATCGAACATGCATTAGGTTTCTGCAGATCGTCGATGTGCAGATGGTCGGGGGGTCATGCGTCAATAGCTCTGCGTCTGTCATTCCGGATTCTCGATGGGCGAAACATCTGTAGAACACGTGTACGGATGCACTGCGGGGAATCGAACGTCAGCGGATATTTCGAGTAATGAAATAAGGCGCGATTAGGGATGCAAATCGGGGCGCTATTCGAATCGCGTGCACGGCTAAATTGTTGCTGGATGAACTTTACTGGCGTCGGTACGTGAAAGTCATTCCAAATGGGGCATGTCTTGAGGAAGCTACACCATTTTACAGAATATCAATGAGCCTTCTCTGTCCACTGCACAGATCGGTCCCTCAATCTCGATTTCTGATAGTCACAGTACAAGATTCTTCGGAAACACCTCGGTCCTACCTAGATTCTCGATCACTCGTCCTCGGAATTCTACCTGAAGATTCCGACGAAGTCCACGGGATTGGAATAAAGAAGGAACCCATGCACGATTCCATCGGCATAACTCGTGATAGGTACGTTGGAGCTCCGAGAAGCAGAAAGAACGGCGCACGTCGAGAGTACCGTTGCATACGAAAGTGGCGGAGGATCTTTTGGAAATCCATCGGCTCCTCAGACAGCCGCGTATCAAGATGAAGGGCGGAGGTTGAAGAATTGCGTATCCACAGGTAGTCGATTGACACGATGCGCTCTGCTGCAATGTTTCCAGCGTCTCGGTATCTGGCCCCATGAATGAGCCGAAACGAGCTTCCTCCAGGTCGAAACGGGACGATTGAATTTCCCCGTGAACGGCTGCGGCGATGGGGAATCCTGGTATCGCCCTGGTAGAGACCCAACCGTTGCACACACGGCCCGTGCAGGACCACAGAAGCCTGGTGGCCAGGGAAAGATGCGATTCCCCGCAATCGGGCCACCATTCTACGGACTCTGGCCTCGTTTGTCTAATCCCGAGCTTAGGAACTGCGGCCAGCCGCGATCGAAGCGCACCGTTCCCTTCGGAAGCGAAATTTTCTCGCGGACCACGCAATTTCGCCGAGGGACTGGCAAACTGTTCCGAGGCAAAAAGAGGACGATCTCAGTGGTTCGACCGGGTTGGATTGATCGCGCCGTTTGCTAAATCGCCAGTGGTCTGGTCTCTCTTGTATAACTAGGGAAGCTGGTCAGGCTGCTGATAGGCTTCGTCTTTGAAAGAGCAATACCCAATCGGCTGTGGTTCGCGTTGGCAATTTGAGGTGGTTTAAAGGGTCTGGTTACTGTTCGCGTCCTGACCGAGATGGATCGCAGAGGGTTAGTCAAGGGAATTCGACGAAACCACTGTGAACCATCGTTCGATCAGTCGATCAAGTGCGAACGTGTATAAATGTGTGATTTTAAGTAGTAGGGTAAAGGAAGGTAATATGGAACGACACGTAATATGGAACTTTGTAAAATTTAGATAAAGATATAAGGAACTCCTCAGGAAATCGTGTATACTAGATCCCTAGACACAATTGACGATGATACTGACAATTGAGCCTCAGTCGGGCATTCATTATTGAAAAAGAAACGTTTATATTTTTCGTGGAGTGTAAATGTTTCTAAAAAATGCATCAAATAGTTAATATTTTAGTGAAGGTAAGTTATAAAGTATTATTTTGGTATAATTTATCAGTAAGTATGTGTGTTCTTGATTATTCAACAAAAGTTAACCAATAAAGTTACTTTCCTCTTAGTATAATTCTTAAGTTCTTGTCAGAACATGTGTGTAGGTAATGTGGAAAAAAGTAAAGATTTTTGAGTTTTCTTTATAAATTTCCTAGGTGTTCCATATTAGGACCCATTTTATCGAACGGCCGATTTTCACTCTTTTTCAGTTTTTACTTATAATTGCAAAACCATTGGATTTTTTTATGGTGATGCATTAGTTCCTTCGTCCCCTCGTGTCAGTTTTATTAAAAAACACAAATTCCCCTGCTTTTTACAAGCTTTTGAAATCAGGGGTCCCATATTACCTGCCTTTACCCTATTTATAATTTCGACACTGTGGATAAGATAAGATAATGGAACCCGAACAATTGAAATACAATATTAAGAGGCAGGGAGAATTGGTCAGCGCAGAAGCAACGGATGGAATGCCAAGAAACACGAAGGAAGGGCCCAATGGTATAACGGATAATGCCCTCGTTTACAGGGGAGTGAGATTCGAGTCCAGGCTCGAAGCACCGGCAAGTTTCTACCAGCACATCCGCTTTTACGCGACCTCGAAGTTCGTAACACGAAGTTACAAGCACCACCTACAACGATAATGGATCCAAACAGACGAAGCAGCTGGAAAAACAGGAACCCAGCGGCGAGATCTCGGCAGAGCAAATAGTATATTTCTTCTACTCGCAGTGCAGCGTATAATGACCACCTGCCCCCGAACTCGGCGAGGTCTTCGAGCCACCTTCGCTCTCGCTTGAACCTCGAATTACCATTATGAACTACGAACAGCGATCGTCGTAAACTTCGCCAAATCTATATAACCCATGAATCAGGATCAATTCTCTCACAACTGTATTCCCTGTTCTACGAAGAAAAGCGAGAAGAAATAGTGAGGAAACAGAGGAACCTGCACAGGGAAACGGGAAAATAGTCACTGTGCAAATAGAGGAAACAAAACGGACCCAAGAAAAGGAGAACAGAGAATTTACAGCCTCCGAGGAACAAGATAACCAGAGGTAAAGGTATCGCGCGGCAAAAGAAGGGGGAAGGACAGAGGGGGAGAATTATCCTAGAGATTTATCGTAATCCCCCCCTACCTAGGATTACCCGTTAGTGTAGCACAATAGTGTATGCGCAATATCGCGAGTAGAAGAGCGTAACGCCAGCGCGTAACAATTAGCGTGGCAGGCATTCGAGGGCGGCGTTACGGTAATATGGACATTCGTAATATTGGCAGTAATCCCGTGGTAACGAGATCACCAGCCGACCCGTTCAAATATTACGAATATCCTTGGCTTTGCCGTTGCCCTAACGAGCGAATCATTTCGCATCAGGGGCCGTTTCGGCCGCTGTTGTTCGAACGTAACGCCGGGGGTTAACGCCCGCTTGGAACCAGGATTGCAGCGTTACATTTACACGGTCGATGCGCGTTTAACGGTACCGTCACCCTGACGGTGACGTGGCATCAACCCTGAATAGTTGAAGCGTGCTTTGCTTGTGTGCCCGAAGTCACCACGGGCTGCTTGGTGGCGAACGAAGGGCCCGAGGGTTCCTGCGACGCGCATTCTTCGGATAATAAGGGAACTTCGCGAATGCCTGGGAAGAGTAGGTAAACATTTTGTTCGACGATTAGCAACTGGTCGTTTCTTGTTATCGCCGTACATTCGCGTTCCGAGGGAATTATACTGGAACAGAAATGAAATTGACGGCGGATGGGGATCACCGCGAACCTGCCAAACGATATTTGCTCGATTATGCATGGCTGTGTCGATAATTGGGATGTGGGTGGAAGTGTGAACCCCAAGCAAATGGTAATCTCGCTTAGGGGTATTAGATCGATTTGTTGGCGAAGTGGAAGATGAAATAGTGACGTGGTTGTAGTCAAGGAATATGGGATTGGAAATATAAAAATGGCAGTGGTTTCAGGGTTTTTATAAAACGAAGGAATATTGCTAGGTAGAAAGCAGAGGGTTTGCCAATTGGAGTAGCAGCGATTCAGGCAGTTTCCCGCTGAACAAACACGACAAGAAGAAAGGATTTAGGATTTATCGAGAGGGTCAACCGGATATCGCGAGACCTTCGGGGCAAGCTGACTGCTGTGTACATACGATAAACGGAGGTTGGTCGAAGACACCTCGGCGATGCCTCTCAAAAGCCACGGTCCGCTGCGATCGAGCCGTCGTTTCCAGGCTTTACGCCCGTTTGCTAATCCCCTCTCGGTTTAGACAGTTCGGCTTCCCTCGACGTTTTACGTAAATTAACGCTCTTGCCCACAGCGCTAGCCATTTCAACAGAAAAAAATTCACCGTTAAGACAGAATTTATTTCTCCCGTCGAAAACTGTAGAAACTCCTGAGCGGAACAAGCTTCGAGAAATTTATAATCCATCTCGAAATAGATTTTCCAAAATATCTGACCATCGCACTGTTAAAGGGAACGCAGAAATTGCTGAATCAATGAATATGGACCTCGACGCGTCCCCCGGGGCGTGTGCGCGTGCTGAAATCAGATTAATTCGTGCGAATTATGCGAAATATCGAGCTAAGGGGATGAAAAGGCCAGCCCCTGTTTGCTCCATTTTTCGGCAATTTCAGTAAATCCCACGATTGGAAATTTAAGCGGATTGCCGTGTGTGTTTTGAAATTTCCGATCCTTCTGATTCCCTCTCGATTTTTTGGGGCTGCTGGAATGGAGATAGAGCGTTGAAGGTAGAGAAACGTTTGGTAGACAGTGGAATTGAGCCTGCAGCGAATTTTCATTTCAACGTAGGGGTATTTCTTGACTGAGGACGGAGCGTTTAATGGAAATATCGTGCGGTGCGTGTTCTTACTGGGTACAAACATCAACGCCATTATTAGGTGTCCGTGGTGCATTGAACGTTTATAGGGGCGTTTCTTAATTGGGTTACTCGTAATAGGCACACGGAAACAATTAGATCCTGTTCCACTAATAGCGGAACAGACGTGTCGGGGACATTCTCCGCTGCAATATCGGTCGCCGATTCCAGCACCACCTAATTTCCTATTTTCCCTAGCAACTGGTGAACCGCTATAAATCTGCCGCTCGATATTTTATTCAAGCACAGAATTTCTTTCGCTGGTTTACAAGAAATCTTTCCATCCCTCGCAGCTATCGCAACTCCCTCCGTTATCAAATTAGCAGCGAGTTTCTTTTTACCTCTGATTCGATGCGCCATCGCAGTACAAGCTTCGTGGAAAAATAGAGGAGAAGTGCAAAACTCGGTTGAAATTAGATTTTAATTAGGTGCGTATAAAGAAACGACCTTACTGCAACTTTCAGCGCGGTCTACTCAAAACGCGAGTTTCTTTCGCTAAATACAGGTCGCCATGGAGCGAGGAAAGTTGGGGTTGTGAAAGGTAAAAAATGGAAGGAAAATCCCGGCGGAAATTTCATGAGAACTTGCAACGAAAATTGCCATTCTCCCCGTAACAAAAATTCAGCGGAACGAGGCCCTATTACACCCGGAGATATTCTCATTTTCGTATGGAACAAGGGACGGAAATCGAATTCCCGAAGTTACAGCAATTCCCAGCTGGGAGATAACGATGGAATTTCGATACTGAGATCTATTAGATACCGTGGATGCGAGGGTATTGCGAGTGGCGTGCAGGAACGGTTCGAATCGCTGCACCGGAAGAGCTGCGATTTGTCGCTGTTTCCGGCTGTATTGAGCTCGTTTGTCTAATCGCCAGAGGGCTAAGTTGTTACGCGCAAGTAACGGAGCAATCGTGGGCAGAAGTGAAAGAAAAAGTAGTCTCCACGAATCGTTCAAGGACCAATGAAGCTGATACCGAGAACTTGTTTCTAATAATGTAAATAATCAAAACAATTCGAGCGCACCTTCAGAGTATTTTCGTAACTCCACTTAAAAGGTAATTCCGCAGGAATCTTCCATTATGACAAGTCGAATCAAAAGATCATCCGAAGTATTTCCTGGAAGAATACACGAATCCGCTGGGAAATCACCAGGTACAAATGTTTTAAGGGGGGAGACCACTGTCTCGGCCCGAAATGTAAGGGTATTTTCGGGAATTTATTTCAACCAAACAACGCAAGTAAATCAATTTATTGCTTAGTATAGTCAATAGTGTATATATCGGAGGGTAAGAAAAAATTTTTTTTAATCAAATTCATAAATCCGTTTTCTGTATACACTCCGTCAAAATTTGCGGTCCGGAAAAAACATGCTAGTCGCGTTGACAGTCCCCACACCATATGGTTCATCGAAATTAAAAAAAACCATAATATTTAGAAACTAGAAGCCTGCCTCTATTACGTGACGATCGCAAAATGTCGAATTTGTAAAAAATAACAAAATGGCGGACCACTGAAAAAAAAAGTCGTATTTTCGGGGTACAAAATTGGGGAAATGTTGCAAACAAAATAGAAGCAGGTTGAAAATTGAAAATGTCTGATCGTCACGTAATAGCGACGTGTTTTCCGTACAATAAATGTCCTTGATCAAGCCAATTGGACGTATAGTTTTCTCTGTAGACCGTCAACGCGGTTGAGAAATGTCATTCTGAGAAAAACGCGTTCAAAGTTCCGCGTGGCTTAGTCGCGCGTTTGACACCGCTTCACGAAAAACACCATATCTCCGTCAATTTTGCGAATCTCTTCATCAAATTTGGAGAGAACACTCTTGAAACATACGCCTTTCAGAAAATGTAAAAAAAAAAATTCAGATTTGAGACAGTGGTCTCCCCCTTAAAGGAAAAGGAAATGAATCCCTCTGTTCAAGGAATCTCTTAAAGCTGAATAGTTCATCAAACCTCGATCCACCCAATTCCACCCTCTTGGCTCACACCTGCATTCCAACAAATATTCCCACCCTCGCCACGACAAACAGACTCCCCTAACGTACCTCCCAATTTCCATTACTCGGTATCCAGTGCCTGGAGGCCGGGCCTCGCCACTTCGATTCTAAATACTTGCACGCGTTGCAAGCTCCACGGCGAAGATTACAGCGTGCAGACGGAAGAGAAGCCGGTGCGCATCGATCCCGGGATTCGGCGAGCGAGCTCGAGAGGGAAAAGGAAGCCACGGAAATAAATTAAATGCGGTGGCTGGCCAGACCAGCTGGCTCGATAGGCGAAACGAAACGGGTTGGCCGGCCAACCTGTACATCCGGGGCTTTCGTTCGCCCTGATCGATCGTCACGACGACGTGTAGGTGGCCACGGGAGCCTACACGCTCTCGAATTCCTTCCCGCACTACGTACGTGCGCGCATCGGTGCAATATGTCCGTCTGTCGCGTTGTCTACCATCATGGGGAGTTGTGTGCGCGCCGAGCTCCAAGCCTGACAACGATCTGCTCGGTTGGTTTGTAGCCTGCGAGCTAGGAACGTAAACGTGTCCTCGGCAACCTTCGAACACGTAATGGATGAATGGGTAAAGCTGTACACACGTTCGAGTAAGCAAGATTTTAGCGGAGAACTGTGGCATTGCTAGGAGCTCGAGGCGTTTACATGGTGCTTCCAAACGCCAGAGAATAGCTATGTACTTGATAAGTAACGTATTCGGACTTCGGTTAGTTTCTTGGGTGAATATCAATTACCTAGATGGAGTGGTACAGATTGAGGTAGTTTGTGGTAACTGCAACTAAGTAGATGATGTTCGTCGCAGCTGGTAGATCTTGTTGGGAGGAATGGAGAGATCGTGAGATCTACACGAACCACCTGCACAATTGCCATCAAGCAGCTCAAGGGAATCAATAGAATTCCTCTCTTTCATTGATCAAGCTCTGTATGGCTCATTGATCCTTATATTTAGTGTCTTCACAGTTGCGTTGAAACTGCTTCACGATTTCCCTCTTCTATCTTAAATTATGTAAAAATTACTATCGGGTTCTGTGTTCAAAGTCACCTGGAGATCAGGAGTTCAACTGTAACAGTTTGTCAATGGAGGTATATAGCCCGGTTAAAGCTGAAGCGCAGCTCGAGCGTCTTTCCTCGATGGAAGTTGCTCGATAAACGGGAGCACGGATTATCCGGTAATCGTTTTCACCAGCGCGTATTTTCGAGTGGAAAAAGATGCTGGCAATAATCTCCGCGTTTCCATTCCGGCTATGCTGGAAGGAGGGTAGCGAAAGTTCGAGCCCGTCGGGAGGAGCATTAAGAGCCGGCGAAACCATTGTATTGAAATTGGACCCATCCAGATGATCCGAACTTACGCCGACGCTCATCCAAAGTTTTTCGCTCGTTACGACGATCGCTTCTCTGAGCTTAGTCCGCGAACGAAATTCCCTGGTGATCGAGATTCCGCCTCGAGTCGTTGATCCTTACTACTGCGCGTTAGTACTACATGGACCAGTCGGTAAAATCGAAGAAGATTCCGGACGGAACTTTTTCGTCAGAGTCTTTCCGGAACGATTAATCCAATATTTTTGGTAATTTAATCTAAAGGTTCGATGTGTTAGCATAGAAAAATTCTGAGATTTTCCGCGACTTTTTTTATACAATGTTTTTCTATAGAAGTAGAAAAGCTGGTGGATAGTAGCCGGAAGAAAGAAGGGAATCAACGTGTACATTGATAACAACAGTGTTTGCGAATCAGGAAGTCCGAATCCATGAACTCGGCAAGTAGGCTCTTTCTTATTGGATTTTCTCCTTTCATGGATGCTGCTACATATTGTCGGATTGGGAGCAGTTTCTATAGGAAGCACGAGGTAGAATGGAACTCCGCAGTACACGGTGAGAATAGGAGAAAGGGGTGGCATTACTTTCAACGAAGATGAAGCTTAAATTCCAAAGGATTCTCCTATTGCTTTCACAAATCCCTGCATTCATATTCTAAAATCAGGGGAGAGGTTTCTATGGATATAATTTGGATTTAGTATCTACACAAATGAGAGCACAATGGAAGAGACACCAACGAGAGAGCAGACTCTAAGCGTGGTGCATACAGCATAGATAACAAGTTGCTTCTTAAGCAACAAGAGGCACCTCTGCGCGATTTATTTTCAATTCACTATCAAACGTAACCTCATCAACGAATTCAATTACAACCCAACCACCTAAGCTGTTGAAAATAGATCCCCTTGTTCCAAGCATATGACTAAATTTAAGGGGTAACACCACTCTAGGATCGATGTTTTTTTTTTGCTTAAACCATACTTTAGAAAGGAAGGAGGAGACGAACATCGGCGTAGATGGCCAAATGTATGGTGCAGGCATCGCAGATTAAAGATAAACAAAAATTTAAAGGATTAAAATGTTGATAAAACTTTAAACGCGTTTTTCTTGAAACCACTTTTTTCAAACTGGGAGGACGAATTTCTCGGAAACTATCGCATGAATCGATTTGAAATTTTTACAGTACCTTTACAACAATATTCTCTTTGGAAGTACGTAGCCGTTTTTTTGATTGAATGTAAACTTTCTTTTTTATAACCAATTTAATGCTCATTTTTAGGGCAAAAGATCGATTTATTTCTTAACAACTGCACCACTTCCACAAAAATTGATTTAAAAAAAAAACCCCTACGTACTTCCAAAGCCAATTGTATATAGATTATAAATTTTTTTTATTTTTTGTTCCACGACTCGTACATGCCGAGAAATCCGTCCTCCCGTGGCGGTGTTTTCACAAAAGCTGTTTTCGACGACGGGCTCTGTCGTCGCCATTTTGTATGAAAATGACATTAAAAAAATTATTTTTCGTACTTCAATATGTGTTAAATAAACCCTCCGAAAAGAAATTCTATTCCGTTTGTCACACTCCCAAAATAAATTGTCAAATTTAGATATTTTTTTCTGCCTCTAGAGTGGTGATACCCCTTAAGTAATTAGGAATAAATTATTCCACTACGTAAACTCGATTCAATACACGAACCCCGCCGCCTCAACATTGTGATCACAGCTCCGCAATGTGGTGGCGTCGCGACTCGCCGTTGCAGGCGACCCCTAATATCCTGCGTCAGGACGTCACAGAAGCTAGATTAACTGAGCAGTGAGCAACGCTAAACTGCCGATCAGCCCCTCGAAAGCGTCCTGGGGGTGGTTGAAACTGCCGCGAAACAGGCCCCTCAAGCAGCGCGCAGAGAAAGCCGAGCGTTTCGTGTAATGTAATCAAGTGGACGCTTCCTCGGCCGGGGAAACGGAAAGATGGTCATTGTAGTGGAACATCCGAGTCGAGATCAAAGTTGGAACACGGTCTCTGGACGGAGAGGACACGGGTTACCATGGAAATGGGACATCTTCTCTCCTTTATTCCCGCCTCAGTATTCTCCGGTCTCGAGGCTCGCTTCAACAGCCGCGAATCTGGCTGCAAGACCGACTTGGTAAATTCTACGAACAGGATTGCGGTGCTGATCGCGTTCACGCTATCCCCGTTTCCCCATAGACCAGCCAGATAGTCAAAGGGAATTACACCGGGCAAACGTCAATATTGGACCGACAAGCGAGTCGATAGTGTGCCGAGACATTTTTCTGCCCCGTCACACGGCACGATGATAATAACGTTCCCCAGCTATAATCGTCAGGCTACTGTGTATCACGGGACCATGTTATTGACTCGCGGCGAACGCTCAGCCGACTGCAAACATCGACAATGAACTCCCACGCTGCGATAAGTCGTCGCCGAGGAGAGTAGCTCGGACGAAATGAAGTTGGGAAAATTAGAAGGAAATTTAAACGAAGGAACCGTAATCTTACATGCTGGGGTAGTTATTATTACAGAAGAGCGGTATAATACGCTTGAGAGACTCAAGAATTTTCTTGCTAGTAATGGATGGCTGAATATTTCAACCCTCTGTGCGATTTCGAAATTGTCTCGAGATCTCGCCGAGAAGAAACTCGAGAAGCATAGGGCAAAAACCGCAGAAAAGAAGACGCACAGTGTATATTGGCCCAGCCGCGGTCTCGCCGTCTGGCCACTTTCATTTTACGTTATTGCGAGCCCCGGAAGGAAAAACGGTTCCACGAGTTCGCGGGGAATGGGCGTGGAGCGCTTATATAATTTACAGGGCCCGACCATTCCGCGGTGACACGCTTCGCGAGCACTTTTATGGCCGAGGGGAACCCGTAAATACGCTGTCCAGGAAGCACGAAGTGCCTATTACCACGCAATCAATGACGATCGCCGTTCATCTTTTTCGCGAATCGCGGCCGCCGATCGTGGCCACTGGCTCCGATAACTGCGCGGAGTTTGATCGAGCCTCGTGGAGCCTCCTCGACTGCAGACTGCCTGATAAATCGGCCGTTCCAGATGAGTTTAGTAGGGTCTACGATTCCACCGATCCCATAGACCGAGCTGACCTCTGTGGATCATTGGTCCAGAAAATCTGTGTACCGAGGCTCCGCATACTGGAGAACTCCGATATCGAAGCACCGAGGTATACGGGTAGCTTGATATCAACGTGTCGACGCATCGATATATCGGTAGCAACGGGTATTAGACCACGAGGATATTAAATTATCGAGGCGTCAACATATCGGTATGCCCGAGAGCCGAATAAAGAATAAAAGCACGCGTGCCGGGATATTAGAATTCATTATGCAAACGAAAAACTATTCAGTCGCAGGGGCGTTCGTAGACCGTCACGTATGCGAACAATTACGCGTACGATTAAACCGGTGCCAGCTGATAAAATCGGATGAACGTATGCGCGTGCACGGGTCCTCGTTACGAGACCACGAAAAAAAAACCGCCTGCGTTTCTCCTATTTCCTTTTTTTATATTTTATTCGCGCAAGCAATTTTCATAATTAAAACGGGCACGGAGGTCTCGAGGTTTTTTTCCAGCGTGCCCGGTTCGAGCGTGCGTGTTCCCCCGGCGATATTCAAAGCGCGAGGTAACGTGCGCCTGCCTCGTTCTACGGCAAGTAAATGATTATTTCGCTGCCCTTACCAGCCCCTTCCACTCGCCCTCCTTCCCTCATTTGCTTTATTCAAATTAATACTGATGCCGCCGCCGCGTAATACAATTATACGGGACCCAGCCCTAGAATGATTGCTCTACACAGCGACATCGCGCGGAACGGGGCCAGAAGTGTCTGACAAAAGTGTTTAAATCACCACCCAGCTCTCCTCCTCCCGATCCATTTTAAAACATCGAACAACCCCCCCGGCGGGGTGCCCGATGGTGGCCAGCGCCGGTGACCAAGGCCGTTAGAATAAATCAGCCGACACGACATCATGGAGTCGCGGAGTGCTCGTTAATGCGGCGCGACCATGGCCAGCCCCGTTACGAATCGGGCTTAACGCGGCCAGGAGAACTCGAATGAAACAGGAAACGGCCCTGTTTCCATGGACACGGCCGGGTGTTGGCTTAGGATCGGCTTTTCTCTGCCTCGCGTTTTCATACATCGCCGTATGCATTGTCACGGACGAGCGTGGATCGCGGCAAACGAAGAACGCGGCCGTGAAACGTGTCGCGAGCCTGCGGAGGAACAATCGTTTGGCTCCGGCTAGTTCGCAAATTAATGGGAGTTGATGAAACATCGAGATCGCGGACGCTGCTCCCCGTGAAATATAAATTCCGTATCAACGGGGGGTGCGCGGGGTGGCCAGAGGCGGTGGTTGAATCGTAGGGAGAGGTGGCAAGAGAGCGTCTTCACGGGGGCGGAATTATTCCGTGCACAATGAATCGCATGGTCGAGTCGCGAGAATCCCCCTTTTGAACTTCATTGCATCGTACGAACGGCAGAACAAAGGGACGTTTCTGCACAAAGGAGCCCAGGGAGAGCAGCCGAGGACCAACGCTCTCCTCTGTCTCTGTCAGCCTCCTCCAGTCACTGTCTTAACGGGGGCGGGGGAAACATTTACCCTCGAGCCACTGAATCGGCAGAAACATCCGGTCGGTCTAGGCTCGATTAATAGGGATCCTCCAGCGGTTGTCACCCTCCCGCGTTCGTAAAACGAGAACTGTCATTCTCAGGACAAAATCATTATCGTACCCCTTTTGTACTTTAATTAATTGAAACGATTAATTTAGAAAAGAATAACGGCGTTGCTATTGCTCCATGTGTTCTCCAATTACCGTTGGCTCTGACTGACCCTTCGCGCTTTAATTCGATCAACCCCTCGATCCTCCACCCTCTGCAAAGATAGCTCCTTCAACCCTTCACCCAAGACGCTCCTTAATCCTGGATTACCTGGGAATGATATTACTATTTGCAGCGGTGTAAAACAGGGGGAAGCGTGAATTAGATTTTACATCCACTTTCACGGGATGCCGAGGGCCCTGAACCGCAGCCCTTTAGTAGAAGCGGCGCCGTGTGCAAGAAATGGGTGCTCGATGCGGGGACACAATGATCCACGATGAAACGACGCCCGGGACGTTGGCAAAAACCTGACATAAATTGCTTTCAGTTGGGAGTGCCTCGCGTAAACTTATCTAGTGATATGTGCTGGTAATTCTCTGGAAGGTACTAGCATGGGTAGTCATTAAGGGATGGTATAGACGATAAAGCTATTACATTCTCTTTGAAAAGTAGAAGTCGGATATTGAAAGCTTAGGGCGATAGAAGTTCTGCCATTAAAAGCGTAAAATTAGAAATAATCTGACTTTCAGATAATAATGAGGGCTCAAGCGCGAGAGGAATTTAAACCGCTCAGAGTAGAAATACTGTGCGCAGGTGAGAATTGATGTGCATTTGGCTACGCTAATTAGCAATTATACACATACGCTTGCGTTCCTATGATTCTGCGTACACTCGGAATACCTGAATCGTAATATTTATAATCGCGAGAACGGTCTTGGGCGGAATACCCTGCGAAACGGATACGATTAAAACGAAAGCAGCGACCAGCCGCTGGAACGAAACATCCCGAAATATGTTTCCCGGTGCTTTTAACAGGGTCTGGCAGAATATTCGCGCCGTCTGTTTCGCAATACCGAACGAGTGCACTCGAAAATTCGCATAAAGTATTCCGCGGGGGCGAGTGTTTTATATGAGTTCGCTTATCAAACACGCAGCGCGACCGTGATGCGCGGCGAGTATTTTAAAAGCGCGCATCAATATTGCAAGAAATAAATCTGCAGCGAAGCGAGTCGACAAATTCCCAACAAATGCCAATCCGCGGATAGAGAAACCCGGGGCCGGGTGAAATACGAGCCTAGAATATTATTTCACGTTTCCTGGCGAACGGTAACGCTTTGGCTGTGTCGTTGGGACGCGACTTTTCGCACAAACATGTGTCACGGAAATCGAAATCCTCGATCAAAAAGAATTCGGGATTATTCTACGCCGATGGCGATTTTCCAACAGATGCGTGCATTCGTATTCCATGCCTGTTAAGATCGGAGAGGAGACGCTTTGAGAAATGACGGATGGAGGAACGTAGCACGCTTGGAGAAATCATCTGGCGAAGAACGCCGGAAAGGGGATGCGCGTTCGAGCAGCGGCGTCCCGCGAAATTAGTTTCATTCGGAGAAATATGAGGGGACCGTTCTATCGAGATGTCGAGGAAAGAACATAGGGGCGACCGATCGATACCGAACCCCGCGGCCGATTTCCCGACCAACCACCGTCGGTATCGTGATGCACCAATTAAAACTTGAGTCTCGTGCAATTTCCGAAATAATAGTCGTCCAACGCAGTGCCACAATTATATGCGACATATCAATTATTGGGCTAATTAGCGGGGCCGGCAATGCGTCAAACGAAACACTGGCAGACGCCAGCTTGATTCGAACAACGCCAACGATCGTCACGCGATTTTTCGTATAAATTCTGCGCGGCGATCGATCTTCTCCGGGAAATGTTTTTTTTTAGCGGAAGTCACGTCTTCCTTGTATTGTTATGAATAATTCTCTCCATTGACGGTATACCAAGCCGCATGAGCGAACGAGGTCGACGACAGTCAGATCGTAAGGCACAAAGTGCACCGACCACGACACGCGAATCGCCAGTAGAAAAGCTCCGCTGGTTTCGCCCGGATATGAGCAATAACCGCGCATTTCCATGAGCTGGAAAAGCCCCCGCTATCATTTTAAATCCGATTGCCCGCGTATCGTGGCCATGTCAGAAGAGAAATACCCGGAAGCGCAAATATCATTCGAAGGGGATCAGATTCAGCACGCTCCGCGGGCCCAATGTGTCCGATGCATCGGGGCTTATTTCCTTTCTTTCGTTTTTATTTGTATCGTGCGAGCACACGGGGCTCAGCACGACGTAAGCTGGGATGATAACCTCGCTACTACTGCGAACCACGATAATTTTACCTTTCCCGGACCACGGATTGTCGAACGGGTGGCGGAAGTTGGACGAGACTGAAATTCTGTGGGCTACCATAAGTTTCTAGGTGTGAATGAAATTTGGAACAGAGATGAGAAAATTTTTTATTTAATTGAAATTTCGAATGACGAATGAAAATTAAAAAAATTATTTGTAATTCGTTCGTTAACCTGAATATTGTTTTTAACTTTTATTCGTTATTCGAAATTTTATTTGGATAAAAGTTTTGCCCATCTCTGCTTTGGGAGCCTTTTGTATCCGAAATTTTCATTTTAATAATCAACTGCTTTTTGTAAAATCTTCATCTCAGATTTCTAAAGTAAAAAAATATGCAAATTTATTCCCTTTGCTTTGACAATGGAGTACAGTGGCTTGAATTTACGAGGCTGGTAAGTTTCATTAGCCAAATGAGTTCGAACGTCCACCGATAATCAAGGTTCCGTGAATTCAGTTATTTAACGACGACGCAGCATTACGGATCTCCCTTTAGAGCGTTAATATTGTTATTATATTACCGCCACAAATGTATATCGATAGTCTTGTGGATGTAAGCACGGCTGTGTGCAACATTTGCACAATACACGCCAGCATGTCCCTATTATTATGTAAATATTTCATAATTCCCGTGCAGCCTGGCCAAATACGGGGCTCCCAGTCGCGAACGATTTAATTAAATGATCCGATCTGCCGCGAGACCTTCAGATAAATTATCATTCGCGAATTTCCTCGTTAAATTACAATGAATAACCTGCGCGGAGCAAAGAACGGCGTTTCGCTTGTTTCATTAAAATTTACTCAAATAACGAGGCGGCTATTTGAAAGAAATTTATAAATTTATTGCACCTGAAAGACTCGAACAGGTGTATATTCGAGCAGTGACGGGACGAACGAAGCTCGGGAGCTGCAAAATTTAGAAACTTGCACAACATTAAGCAATCTCGGGAGTAATTCACAAAGTCGCTGAAAAGACTCGGTCTCGCGAAGAACATTTCAGAGAAAGAAAGACCCTCGGTCGCGAACGAGATCGACGTCAAGATTAGAACCTCGAATTTCGTCCACTCGGGAGTCTCTTGGAACTCTTAAAACTTGTTGATCTTGTCGAAGTTGTACAACTTCAAAGGATTTCGAACTTTCCCGAATCGAGAACTTCCAACAGCCCACTCGACTATCTTCCCGTGAACATTGTTACTCTCTCCGATTGCTGTGTCGTTTAATAAATTCCATAGTTGTCGCCGGTGTTCCCCGCCACTTGCGAAACGATCGTCTCCGCGGGCTTAACAGTTACTTGAAACTTGTCGAATCGAGCGAAAAGTAAGTACCTAAATCAATTACTGGCCGCGTATAAACCGTGCAACCTACACCAAGCTTGTTATCCGTTTTGTTCAGCTCCCAAGAAATTCGCCTGGCCGGAATTCTAGAAACTTTTTACCAGGGAAATTGCGTTGGAATCTCGAACGAAAATACATAACAGTCTCGCCAATAATAATCTCCGAAACGAGTATTATTTCGTTTAACTCTACACCGCATTAAACACACTTTCCAAAGCATTTTTCGAAATCCAGACGGCTATTACTGACGCAATAGCGTCATACGTTCCAATAAACATCGCTAAGGCATTTAATTTTTATTTCGAGGCCGAATGGAATGTCACGAACGCGTTCATTAAAATGACTGAATTTAAAACACAACTGTCATCGTTGACAGACGTATAATTCGAAACACTGGAGGCTCCGATCTTCCATACTTTCGACGGATACATTTATAATGAATATGAGGACAATGGTGAATGATATCGCGTTTTATTGGACGATATAAGGGATTGAAGTTATCACGACTAAAACTCCTGACTCTCGCGCGGAACTAGATCACGGTAATACTCTCGATGCAATCCGCTCGGATAATTGTATTGCCTGCAATCACCCAATAATGCGCTCCTACCGTTTTTGCACAATTAGTTCGTTTGTCGATTAAAAAGCGACTGGGTTGAAATTTCCTTTTGAACACGCGAATCCACTTTCGAAAGTGCGCTGATAAATCGACGATATTCCGCGGCTGACCAACCCAGCTCATCCCCCAATCATTAAAAACCACGAGGGTTTCTTTCCAGAACTACGTATAAATACTTACAAAATCTGATATTTCGTATCTAAAATTCTCGTGCAAGCAGTATGGTAACTATATAAGTTTCCTACCACACACGATTTTGTACTTAGGGGAAGGTGGGGCAAGACGGGGTGGGGGGCAAGACGGGGTACCCCCCCTATCTCGTGATACAAACGCACTAATCAAAATTCAGCATACGCGTTAAACGTGTCGTTACCGACACCGTCAGTGAGCAGCAAGTCAGTGAAACACGTGGACGTGTGACAAAGATAGATCAGAATTTATAATTTATTGGGATTTCTTAATATCTTCCTTATTTTTAGCACCCGTGATAATGATATGATAATATAGAAGATCTTCAGTACATGTATATGTTTCTGAGGCAGAATTTAGCTGGCTATAAGGCACGTGTGTCATTTTATCCTTTCGCAAATAATGTTTCGGGCAGTGTTCATATGATTGTAGTGAGATGAGAAGGGGCAAGATGGGGTACCTCTTATTTTCATTACCCCATCATGCCCCTCACAAACCTAGAAATAAAAATCAAACTTTCTCATTGTCCCAGGATAGTTAGAAACTACAAACGAAAGACGGACCGAGGAAAATGATACTTCTTTTCTACTAATTAGTCCAAAAGAACTGATTCCCGTCCCAATCACAAAGCAAAAGACTCATATGTCGAGAAAACTGGAAACACCGCAATTATAACATCTTCATTTCTCCTGTGCTGATGTAGGAGACGAGGACGATGAAGCCATACATATGTGCCGCCTCTGTCAACCCAATAAATAATTAATTTATATATATTTACTTTATTTATATTGTTTTTTAATTGGTACCCCATCATGCCCCACCCGATAGGACTTTTTCTGAATTTTTTTATTTATTCCATTAAAACCTGTAAAGATTAGGTTGATTCATAGTTAAACTGAGAGACTTATTACCAAAGAATGGCTCAGACATAAAATTGATTAGTTGATTATGAAAACCTGTGTTTTATTCATCATCAAACCTTAACTACCCCGTCTTGCCCCACCTTCCCCTACTTTCTATACATGACATTTTCATAACGATCGATCACCGATCTCTTCCATCATCCACCCTTAAACTTCCATTCGCAGGGTGCGCACTTAATCCTCGATGGGCATCAATAATTTATAAAACATCGCCCAGGAGACTTCCTCGTAGTATCAACCCTTATCGATATATCAAACGAACGACCATCGATCCCCAAAAACTGACCAAAGCCGACTATACGCGCAAGATGATCCTCCACTTGCACTCTCACTAGCTTTTGACACTGGGTGGCGCAGAGGTGAAGATCGTATTTCAGAAAACATCGCCGTTCGGGGAAAATCAAGGCAACTAAGGGTTGGTGGGCCATGCTCCCTCTTTCCGTTGATATTATCGATCGTAACAAGGTGGAGCGTGTGCTCCTGGACCCCCCGTTGCTCGCACGACAGCCGTTTAGGCACGCGTTCCCCGCGATATGACAAACAGCGTGACGTCGAGACGACGCTCGGTCCACCCTATGAATATAACAACCACGCTGTCGTTGATACGCCGTGAAACGTTAAGGGGAGGCTTTGCGGTGGCCCGTAGCCTGCTGGAACGAGGTCGCTGCGCTTGGACGACGTGGGGAGAATTACGTCCCAGACACTTCTCCGTGCGGAAAACTGTGGCTCCCTGGAGAAAAATGGCCCCTTCAGGAAGCGACGTCGTTCGATGGAACGAGACGTTCGAACCTTCTCCCGAGACCCCTAGAAGGCTGTTTCAGAGGTTGGAAACGTGGGAGGGGTCCTTTGTCCGCGCGTGGGTCAGACGGAAGTCGGTGAATGGGACGATGATAGATTTTACTTGGGACCTAGCTTCTTCTCGAAATAGTTTAAGACCCCGAGACCGGTGTATAGACTAGTACCGAAGGAATAGAATGTATTTCGGAGTAATGGCTGCAGCTTGCACGGGGTACTCAGCGTGCTTCGTTCGAGTGAACGTAAAACGTGTCCTCTGTGACTACATCGTTCTTCCATGATGTCTGTCTACCCTTTGAATTTAGCTCCCGAGCCTTTTTTAGGGTCGGTGCGCCGAGTGGGGCGGAATCGGAAGTGGTCTCGGTTCGTGATTGGCGATTCAATTTCAGAAGTGGACGTAAGGGTGGCGAGGGTCACGAAAAGGGGACTGCGATAGAGGGAGACGTAGAGGGAAATTTAACGCTGTCATGAATTGCTCGAAGGGACTAGGTGCTTTATGATGGAGAATTCCACTGACCTGTTTTATTGTTATAGACTGCTCTGGCTGCAGTATTCCAGGGGGGTAGCTCGAATCCATGGGGTCCATAGTGTGACAAATTCCCTCTTGCTGGAGAGAAACGTACTTACTCCGTTAGAAACGTCACCTGTGTGTTTGAAAATGATTAAAAGCCAATTAGGTTAATATATCGTCTCAAGGTACTAACATTTGCCACCTTTTTTTATCAAAACTAACGTAACTAAAGATCCTGAGCCTTCTTTCGCTCCGCGCTGATTGTTTGATGCAAAATGAAGAGGAGGGTGAGAGTGGAAAGCAAGAACGTGAGTGTCGGGGTGCAGAATTGCATTGTGGGTGGTAGTTGATCGTTTGTTGCGCGGCGCCGCTGTCATGGAATTATTTTACATGAAGGGTTTCGCGCTGGTGGCTGTAGAGTTGTGATTCATACGAGAGAATTATTTGACGATTTCAGGAAGGCCCTGTAATATTCCGTGGATATTTCAACGCGATTATATCGCGCGGGGAAGTTCGTGCTACGGTGGCTGTAAATCTGCAATTCAATGGCACGGAAAATATTAACGGCTGTACGGCCGCTACTATCGAATCATTCTGTTCTTTTTTCAATCTCTTCTGCCCTGTAAGCTTCCCGCGGGAGAGAATGCATATTCATTTCTAAGTGGAACGGTTTGCTTCCCCCGGAGACACAAGTTACGGTAGTTCCAATTTTTTAATTTGCCTCTTCGTGGCGAAAGGGACGGGTGTCGATACCAGCATGTCTCAACCGCATCGACCGACTCTGAATCGAGGAGGGATCAAAGGAAGGTAGCAATCCCCGTGCCAGGCTCTTCAATTAAGTTCCGTCCCTCGAGCAGTAATTATGATTCATCGAAACGAACTTAACGTCTATTACAGAGAAAATTAAAACTGCATCACTGGAACTCCGGTGGTTGACGTACAAAAAAAGAAGAGGTAAAAGGAAACGCCGTTGATGAAACAGGATTCATCGTTTAACCAGAAAAACGAAATCGTGTCGAGGTGCACTGGAAACTAATTGAAATACGTAATTTCGTAAATACTAGCAATTATTACGCGGCTTATTTTGCCAAAACCGCATGAAATTTCTTTTACGAGTACACATTTCTTCACTCCTGAATCACTTAATCAAAGCCCTACAAAACTCTCCTTCGTGGTCAAGTGAACGGCGAAATATTTTGAAAATGTGGGAGGAAGGGTGGGCGACAAAGGGGTCGTTCAATTCTCACACTCTGATCCACAATTTCAGCCAACGAGACCGCGAGAGTTAAAAAGGGCGCTTCTGAACCGCGGTCCATCATCTTCGCCCCCTGCAGTGAATAAAAAGAGAGATAAACGGTCGGAGGTCAGCGTGTCGAACGTTACCGGGGATACATCGGGACAAGTTCGAATATCAATAAAGCAGCGGGCGGACCATGATCGTATTTCACTCGTGACAGGAGGAACGCATTCGAATAGACGACCCAGGATCTCCAACCGCCCCACCCGCCGACCCCTCGCGTGTACATCCCCCTATTCATTTTCCTACTTTGAAATCCGGCAAAAATCGCGCGCGGATGATAGACGTCGACTCGATAATGCCGTTCGCTGGCGAGGCGCAGTCTCTTTCCCGATATCCCCGATGCAATGCCACGTTCTGACGAGGATCGGGCCTGAAAGTGCCAGGCTGGGAAAGGAGCAACGACGCCGATGGAAAATCGACGGGGAGAAGGTCGATGGAGAACGCGACGCGCCAATTTCCCCGGCGAATGTTTCGAATTTCCCTCTCCCTTTCCCACCCTCGGAGAAAATTGCCCCGGAACACCTGTATTCGACGGAACCGCCCAAGACACGGGGGTGTAGGAGAAGGGTCGTCATCTAATTCTGGCATGGAGAGGTCCCGAGTACGCGACGATAACGAGGTATCCACGTTTTCGAGGACTTTATTGGACACTGTTGGGCGCGTGTCTTGTACAGGCTGTCTGGGGATCTCTAAGTAGTAACTTTGATTGCGAACAGTCGCGATAAACTGTGCGGCCCGGAGTCCACTCGATCGACGGTTAGGGGTCGTCCTTAAATTACGTAAGGCATTTTTGGAGGGGAGGGGGTCGCGAATTTCTTACGTTTTCTTACAAAGGGGAAGGGGGAATTAGGTAGCGTCATACGTAATATTTTTTAACCTAATTTTTAATAAATACAAATTCTATCATTAATGTTCCAGAAAAGTTGTTTTAGTTTAAATTTTCAGGAATCGAGTTAAATGAATTATATAAACCTTTAAAAGAATTTTAATAACTGAAAAAATTCAATGTAAAAAATATTACGTAAGAAGGGGGATGCAATGTCAAATCTTACGAATTCTTATACTGGGGGAGGGAGGGGATAAGAAATCGCCAAAATTACCCTTACGTAATTTAAGGATGGTCCCTTAAGGGAAGAAGCCAGTATAAACGGCTTATTTTTGTATCAATTTTTAGGAATTCTTTGCAAAGATACCAATGCGCTAATCCTTTCGTAACTTTAAGGCTACTTTATTTAACATTATAATAATTTTTCGGTTGATTTATAAAGCGTTCTCTCCTTAAAGTGTGATTTAAAGTGCTGACTCACCATGCTATATTATCAATGCGGAGTTCAATTTCGGTCAATAACTTCGAGAATATATTTTTGAAATGTTGCAGAAGCGATTTATGGAAAAGTAGTTGTTTCTATTTTTCGTTCGATTTATAGGGCCTCCTTCCCTTCAGGGAAGTAAGATTCACAGAGCTCGAAACTGGCTTCTCAAAGTGGATACTCTAAATATTGCAGGGAGGGAATGTTGCTTCGTAATATCTGGCTTTGAAGGCGCTCGAAACATTAAGGGAAGATAAATTTATACTACTTAATTAAATATCAGAATTTAGAATCTTTAATCAACAGAAACTTTTATAATTATTCTCTCACATCACCTAATCTTAATGCTGCAACTGTATCCTGAACAGATACACCTTTACATTACTTGATCTCTGTATTAAGGACAGGCGCGTGTCGCTAATTATCGACTCGCGGGGTTTAATCTTCCCTTATAGTCGGGTCTTGATATTATACCCATTAAATCATCCGTATAACAATTACTCGTACCACTTGATCTTGATATTACCAACACGATCGTATCGCCAGTCTAAATACCGACCTGTACTACTGAATCTATATATCCAAGATACGAGCACGCGGGCTGATCATGCACTGCCTTCTACTACTTAATTTCGCTGGAATACGTCTACGTCGTTTCCCGACCCAGAAGATACCGCGCGAGCAAGCATTGTTTATCGTTTCTACAGTGCGTTTTTTCTCCCTGCGATTCGGTTACGCGAGAGGATCCCGACACAAGAAAATCTCTGGAGAATCTCAGCAGCTGGCTTGGAATGTTGCGCTCAGAAGTCTGCAACGGCCGACACGACCGCGCTAAGCGTATTATGTTACCTCGGGGTTTACTTTGCAGGAAAGTAGCTGCGGAATTCCGTGCTCTTTCCTGGGTTTACGCGACGACGGAGGCGCGGGTAAAGTCTCGCGGATGCTGGTGGACCGAGTAGAGGGCCCCAGTTCACTAGCGTCGAAGATTGTGAACCTATATTCTCTAATAACGTATCGAAATAGAGACTTGGCTCGATTCAGCGTCCTTAATAAGGTTCGTTCCAGTTAATCAGAAAATTGGTTTCTACGCGAACGACAAGCAAGACTCGACGCGATTAAAACCATTTACGTAACGAACAGCTCGCGAGCGTCCGTTCTGCCCAGCGAGAGCCAACAATGGCCTTTTGTTCTCGTGCCTGTCCCCGCGTTGCTCCAACACACAATATCCATTTATTCCGAAGATAACGGGCGAACAGAAGAACGACGTTTTCGGCGTCGCGAACGCAGCACCCTGCATTGTCCTTTTGCACGGTGCCGCGAGCACGATCCCGTTTTCTCCGGTGTCGTCTCTAACCTTAGAACGGTCGCATCTGGGTCACTCGAGGACGATCCGAAGGTCTGCTCACTAGGTTACGAGCCAGCTCGTTCCTCTTTACTCTCTCGGTACAGATAGTTCGAACGTAACCGTTCTCATCGACGATGGAAAAATGGATATCGAAGGGAGCCTTGCCTTATTATTATTATTATTATTATTATTATTATTATTATTATTATTATTATTATTATTAAGTAAACGGGGGAACCCTTTAGAGTACATATTATAACATAAGAGAACAAACGATAAATAACAAATAATAAAGTATAACAGAGAAAAGAAAAGTAAAAATAATAAGAGAAAAAAAATAAAAAGTAGAAAGTAACAAACAAATCAAAAACAACAACAAAAAAAAGCCGCAAAAACATAAAACTATTCGCATCGGCGACAACACCGTAAACATTCAAACAAAGCGGGGTACACAGGTGACGAGGTTAATCTAATCTAATGTAATGGCAGACTCCTTAACAGCAGCCCCCTAAACGACGCAAGAGAGGCTACGAATAAGTCAAGGTCCGCAGGGCACTGGTTTAGCTCATCCATAGCGCGGTTTACGGGATCGGCAGTGCAATGTTGATAAGCCGGGACGCGCGATACAAAAAGAGGCCTCGGGCGCAGTGACCGTTGCGGCGCAAGAAAACAAATTAGAGATACAAGCTCTGGGCAATCAATCTGACCGTGGAACACTTTATATAAGAATAGAAGGTCCAGACAGACACGGCGATCTCTGAGAGTTTTGAGCCCAATCTTACTCAGAGCTGGATTATAATCGTGATCGTCAAACCGCATCGGGCTACATGATGCCCTCATTGCCATCCTAAGGAACTTATGACCTTATTCCACACCCTCCACGTATTTCTTTTCACAGCTATTTAATGGAGAACAGAGAAACAATCACCAGCAACCAAACACCTCAACATTCGCGATACGATTTTCCTTGTGTAATCTTCATCACCGAACCCTGAATACCATCGTCGTGCCCACTCTCAACTAAGCCGTCACAAAGCTCAAACACTCAGGGATATCAATAGAACATTAACCAGCCACCGACGTAATGCCACGTCCCGCTCCATTACACCCGGTCTCACGTTCTCTCTGTGTGCCTCTGTTACAGTACCTATATCGCACATCGTGGCGCTGGCCGGGGAGCACACGTATCTTCCCTGCGACATATCAACCACCCACGAAGGGGACTCGGTGCATCTTGTGCTGTGGTATCGCGAGGATCTCGGCACATCGGTTTACAGGTGAGATGCAAATCAATCCGCGCACACACGGTGTAACGGTGACCTCTATGTGTCTGCGCAAACTGCCGACGCCCGTTTCTCTATCGGTCCACGGACAGGCCGGCAAACAGGCCGTCGACGGGACGCAAGATTGGTGGCCTGGTTAGCTATGGCCAGTTCACTTCCGGCCGCCGGAAAATTTATTCAAGCTCCACTGGCTTGTCAAATCATTTTTTCGTGACATACTCGCGACTGCGATTTTTCTTCGGCTCGGTGTATAATGCACACGTGCGGTAAAGATAAATACGTCTTTGCGTTGATATTATACATTTCGCGCGAGAGGTATTCATAAATATTTGCTAACGTTTAAACGCTTTTCAAATAGAAACTCTCTAAACGAACGTTTGCGATAGTCTCGCCACAAATTGGAGGATTTTGGCATTTGAAAACCACCCGATTTATTCGTATTCCTTCTCGGGAATTTAATTCATTCACCGAGATACTAGTCTGGTTGCTAGCTGCGGCGACCAATGTGGCGTTAATTAAAATACTTAGGGTAGAATTCGGCACGCTGCGTGTTAGATAGATACGAGATAGCTAGTGATGGGACTGATACCGTATCGATACATATCGATACCCTTCTACAAATTTCAATCTGATATTGATACATATCAAAGTCAAAGGTATCAAAAGGAATCGATGCTTCTTTGATACTTACATATCAGAATGTATCGATACCTATTTGATACCTACACAAAAATATCGATACCTACTTGATACCTATACGAAAATATCGATACCTGCAATATCTTTACCTCACGCTGAAGTGTAAATATTAAATGTTTACCAAATGACTGAGACAAGTATCGATAATTTCGTAAGTATCAAATAAGTATCAATAATTTCATAAAGTATCAAACCGGTTTTGATTCGGTATAGTACTGATATGGTATCGGTTGAAGAAGAATCGGTATCGATGATTGATACCAAGTACATAACATTTCGATGCGTATCGATATTTCCTATTGAGTACTTTGGTATCGAATTGATTGAATATCATCAATACTATTGGTATCAGTCCCATCACTAGAGATAGCAATCTGGTACGAAAATAGGAGAAATCCTGTTGATACGAGCGTTAGTGTACTCAAGCAACAATTGTTTCAGTGTCGATGCCAGGGATCGAGATTTCCGCATCGCCGAGCGATGGTCACACGACACGGTGTTCTCGAACCGGGCATACTTCATGCCAGACAAGCAGCCAGCCGAGCTAGGCGTCGGCCACATAAGGGAGGAGGACGCTGGTATCTACAGGTGCCGTGTCGATTTCCAGATCGGCCAGACACGAAACTCCAAAGTCAATTTAACGGTGATAGGTAAGTTAATCGAGGAACTTGCACGCTCCACTACCAAACCCTGTTCCGTATCGTGTTATCGAAACCAAACCGCGCACCATTCTCGGCGAAGGGAAATAAAATAGAAATCAGTCTCTTCCACCAAGTCAAGCCATACACGGCATACTCTCTGCCCCGAGATTCGCCCCGGAAATATTGTTCGCACAAAAGGAACCACCCTCTGGTACACAGTAACGAAATCTATACAACCCCTCCGCGGAAACAGTGGGTTGCTTTGGAAAGCCACGAAAAATCCACGCGCCCCAGCTTCTCGTCGTCGATATCGGCTCTATAAAACGTTTATCGTGCTGGTACAGCCGGAGTTCCGAGCCTACAGCATAAATCTATCGAGAATTCCATGCTGCAAGCCTTGTTCTCGCTGTTTATGAAATTTATGATGCAACCTGGCTCCGTGTTTACGCGAGCTCCGCGCTTTGGATTCCTTTTCAGCCTCCGCAGCTCGAGATGCCTACGAAAAATAGTTTCAGACCGCTATCGGCCCGGTTCGTGGCTAGGGGGCGGCGTTTTTCAAGCGTTTCCGCGAAGTACACGCAATGACACAGAACGAGGAAATATACATCAAGATGTGAACTATGCCAGCTGGAAAGCGTCGGCGGAATACTGTACTGGCATGGCCCGCGTACTGAGCATTCTCCAGAGACTGCATGTGTTTTATCTGGTCGGCGGATCTTCGTGCTTGAAGGTTTTAACAGCCCCTCCTCGCACAGCGCGATTTATCCGGGAGGAATTCACAAAGGGGAGGCTGCAGCAGCGGCGTACGACGAATTTTCGACGCACGCTCCAGCAAATTACGCGAATTTTCCTCTGACATTTCGGTGGAGAATAATGTTAAGCCGCGTATATTGTATCAGGCAACAATGCTTCCCTACACAGATGTATCGTATTTATACTGTTTGGAGAACGAGGCCTTGACCTGCACTACTTAACCCGCGAATGGCTGATCTGTACCACTTACGGAACATAGTATCGCGAGTTATACTACTTGCCTGAGGAAACGCTGATCTCTACCAAAGCTTCCCATTTCTCATTTAAATATTCATCAACATGTCAGTCGCGAAATGTGCCTGTTACTTTATCTCCATCTGCTGGAATTTTTCAGCTTCACTCGCCCTTCCACGTCCGGGCACGTCACATTTCCGTTTTCCATGAAAACCGGAACGGGTCAATTAATCTTTTGCCACATCAGCGTGAAATAGGAAAAAATAGGAGTTATCTACTGTTGCGTAATTTTTCATTCATCGCAGACCGCGAACTTTCCAACATGCTACTCGCGTAACGAAGAACGCCCATTTGTATGAAACGCGATGGAATATAGCCGATTGTAACGTGCGTCATAAAAATGAAATCACAAAAATGCACCGAACGTGATGACGCGCTTTTTTTCGGGAGGAACGAAGCTGACGCGGCTCGTCCTGCTCCGATGATCATTAAAAGTGAACGCGATATTTATGGTCCCGCTTGGGTGAATTACGAGGGGAAAATATATCGCGACGGGCGTCCATTTGGATATTAAAATTCTCGCTCGACGCGAGCACGAGTAATCAAATGTAAAAAACAATCGGGTGGCAGGGTTTTATCCTGGATAAGCCCCGTCGGATCACACTTCTGATTATAATTTTTCCCATCGACGCCGCCACGGCTCGCTGCGAACCACGCTGAAAATTATTGCTTAAAATGATCTCGGGTAATAAACGGGTATCGCGGATCGCGCGGTAATACGCATTTTCGCTGCGATCAGCGCGACGTTTCGCGCGATAAATAAACGTGAGCTTTTACTTAATCGCTTCGGCCCTATCGATAGGATCGCAACTGTCCGTGAAGAGGAAAATAAATTATGAATCATCGCAACAAGAGCATCCCTCTTTTTTCATTATCATCATAATAGCCTGAATAATTCTCAAACGCCTCCTCGCTGCACGGCCGAGGGGATGCCACCCCTTTAAGATCCCCAGCTGAAGAAACGCCGACAGGACATTCGAGAAGACGAACATAACGAGGAGGTGCGAAACGCCGGTAAAAGTTTCACTGCTATTCCTAGACTCACCTTACCCGATGCTCTCGCTCGAGTTCCTGACGAGCTTCCGGCTGAACGTCGTCACTGTATTCCACTTAACGTTTCTGCGCGGCGACGGGGCAGTCGCTGGAGGGGGGTGGCGGCAGGAGGAAATAACGACGCCCCGAGAAAGCGTCTGTACGTTCGGGACACGGGAAATAAAAGCGCAGGAAGTTGGAGTGGAGGAGCAGGGACGGCGGTCGGCCGGGAGGGAGGAGATAAATAAAAGGAGCGAAAAAGAGCGGCTGTTAAAAGGAAATAGTCGGGGGAAACCACTATCAAGTGGAACCGTGGCTTGGATGCAGCCGAGGGGGTAAAGGGAGGGGGAGAAAAAACTGCGGCAACGGCAGACAAATAGGTCAAGACGAGAGAGCCAGAGGAGAGGCGGCGAGGAGGACCAATGAGAAACGAGACAGACCTTGGGACACGGCGTAAGAAAGAGGAGGAACGTCGGACAAATAGGGCGAAACAATTCCTAGGTGAGGCGACCGGTGGTAGGGATAGGTTAAACGCGAAAGGGCGAGGTAGGAGGGCACGTTATAATGAAACGACGCCGTGGGTCCGCGGGAAGGGAAAAAATCCAATTAACAATCCCGTTGAAGAGTTATGGAGATGCCGGAGAACGTTGGGACCTGGTTGCGCCGTATCGTTCTCCGTGCTCGCGCCTCGAGGAATTTTTCTCGCGGGATAATTAGCTCCCCCATTCCTCCTTCGGCCGGCCATTTCGCGCGATCATCCCCTGTCTCTCTAGCTCCCTGCTACCCCAGCCTCGGAGTCAGTCGCGTTGGTAAACCTTTTCTAGATGAACACCAATTAACGTCCTCCCTTCGCCTCGCCCCTTTCTTCCGCCTGGATCCCGTGGAAATTGCCAGTTGCCCCGTCGCTCTTGCTCCTCTTTTTCCGCTATTTTCCACGGACGGGCGCGCCCCTCCTTCGCGACGTGTCGTTTCCGGCCCCACGTACGCCACGACCGGACGCCGCAATACCCGGGCGTTTCCGGAGCACGCTAGACCGCCGAGAATTTTTCGGGGGAACGCGCTGGTCAATGAGGTGTGCCCCTTGCAATTTCCGCCTGTCGTTCCTAGCAAACACAGACGCCAGCGGTGATAATTAGATTTCCAACCGCGCCCCGTTCTGATGGAAACGATGGAAACGGTGTATTGGAACTCCCGGGGGAACTGAGATTTGAAGAGCTGCGACTAGTGGTGTAAACCAGAGTCTAGTCAGACAGGCGATGTAGGGAGATCGTGTGCCATGGTTCGGTTAAAGGGTTATTCTGGTTAGATGGTTTGAAAAAATAGATTTTTTTAGCATTTTTCGAAAGTACATATTCTCAAGAATGTACTGTTAAATTTTAATGGAAAAATTCCAATTATTTTCTTCTACGTAGGTATTTAAAACTTTAAACGTTTGAAAACTTTAAACGCATTTTTCTCGCAACGTCATTTTTTCATATGGTGCAGGTAAAATCTTAAAATCTGTCGAACCGATTGCTTTATAAATTGAAATGCTTATTCTGCACACCTATGCCTCTGGCCGGTACTACAATCAAGTATTTCTGTTGAGTCTAACCTACTTTTAAAATCGAAAATAGCACAGTAAACACAGCCGAAGTACATTGATTCTTGTATTTTGCTCGCCATTTTGTTAATTTTAAGGATAAATCATTTATTCTAGTATGGTCATACTAATCAAGAATCTAATTGTATTTTTGGACTCAGATAAGTCCAACGGCTGAAATCACTTTCACGAGCGAGGCACTGAATTTTTAAACATGTCATCAAAATCGTCTTCGAAACCATTTTAAAAGCAATAATTTTATTACTCTTATATTTTTTATTTACTGTAGAAATGTACTTTAATCAATAGAAAAAAGTTTTATTCAATTACTATAATTCCTGCCTTCGCAATAAATTCCTGAAAATCGCTGAATTTATCGGCGCGCTAACCAGAATGACCCCTTAAAATGGTAACACAGGTGTTTGGTTCGACAAGTAGTATTCCTCGATCCTGATCAGGTAAATGGTGCAGAGGGAAAACCTGTAGAGGGTCAGGCATGTTACAAAGGTCCGTGCTTGATCGGACAAGTAGTATAACCACAGGTTTAACAATAGTTATTCAAGTTCCTCTATCGTCGGGAACGTGTGCTCGCCACAGTGGTAAAGTAATTAGAGGAGACGCGGCTAGATTAATTTCCTCGAGATTCCGATCGCTGCCAGTGACCTTTGTCGCGAGTTTAAGCCGACGGCGCCCTTTGTGCTCGCATACCTTTGGGATCTAAGTTGCGCGAACGTTTCTCTGAAACTCCTTCTGCGCGGCTCCCTCTGTGCCACGCATCCCTTTGTGATCCACCGTTTGTCCAAGCTCAAACGGTGCAGGTAGCAAGACATCGGTCGCACACAATGTGCCTGGCTGTCCGCCTCTGCGTACCGCTTCGCGGCAGAGTGAGAAGGAAGCCGTTAAACGCTGCGCACGCGAGAAATTTAAATCGAGAAGTCCTTTAGCCGCGTCGACTTTGCCCCGATCGTTCCCTTCGCGAACAAAAAGAAACCGGAGAGGCGAATACTGGTGACGGGGATGACGGGGGTGGAATGCAGACGGGGCTTGTAGATTCCAGCCCGATACACCGACGTCTATCAAACGAGAAAACGGGCAAAGAAGCTTTTGATGAATCCGGCCGGCAACTTTTAAACGGGGGAAAGGAAGTGTATAAGACGTTTCACAGAGGTCTGGTCCCGTGGGGCATGAATTTTGATTAAACTTCGCAGTACGGTAGCTGTGTGCACGGTGCGTGATGCGTGAAAGGCCGAGGAACAGTGGGATAAGGGTAAAGTAACAGACGATAATATAAGGGCACAGATGTTACTCCATTCTGGAGAAAGTGTAGCGGAAGAGAAGTAAATGAGAACGGGGTTGCTGGTGATGAAGCATCAGAACGGAGTTTGATCGATCCTCGTCAGCAATTGCTCGATGAAGATCGACATGAAAAAAAGATTCTCGTAGCGTAGAAGAATATTGTCTCGAGACTACTTTTTCGAGCGCAGATTGCTTTCTCGGCCGGGATGGGAGGAGAGATACGAATGCGTTTCACGAATTTTTCATGGAGCACGCGGACTGAATATCACCGGGCGTTCAAGCCGTGATTTCTGTTGGGAATACCGGCGCCGATATCATTCCGATAGTCATTCCGATATCGACGTAACGATCGACTGCGGAGATTCCAGGCGAAATCACAAGCTGAGGGAAGGGGTGGGAATCACCGCGCCGTATTTCATACAGCGTTTCATCGCGAAATTTCGAAATACACCCCCTCCGATTCGTGCAGGTTCGTTTCGGAACTCGAAGGAATCTATTCCCGCGGAACGATCGGTATAAAACTTCGCATCACGATAGAAGCTCAAAGCCAAGAAAGTATAAAGGGGAGAAGGGCGTATAAAAAAAAAAGTGGAATCACCGTCGCGAGGACAAACGTTCTTGCGAAAGGACGATCGGAGATCTCGCTTTAATAGATTCCCCAGCTCGAGGAGTGAATTAAAGTTATTTCTTCGGAGTTTCAACGGACGGGCGGTGGAGCATGAGGGGAAAAAGTAGACGGTAAGTGGAGATTCCGCGAGAACGAACCTCCCCACTGGAAGCTGTGGAACTTCGCTACAAGACGCCATTTGTCGCTACGAATTGTCGCTTTCGTCCGATCGATGCCCGGCTGGCTCGAAGGGGAGCAGCGACTCGGCGAGAGACAAAATAGCCTCGATCCCTTTAACAGAATTTTTTGATCGTCACTCACCCCTCGGTGCTTCGAGAATCACTGATCGCTACGTGAATGATGTAGGTATGTTCCATCGACGCATCAGTGTAGGAGACCTTCAAACTACATTCACATACATTTCTCAGTGGATCAAGATTCCCGGCGTATATTCATATTTTTGTTAAGCCGCCATCATCCCCGATATTTCCTCAGACAACTCCGCGACATTATTCGAGGAGAGTGTAAAGTCGCTGCTCCAGACGACATTTTCGCTCGAGGAGCTGGTAAAGGAAAGAAGAAAGCCGGAGGTTCAAAGACTCGAAAGGACACTTCGGCAAATTTCCTTTGCTCTTAGAGCAATCGTTTCCAACAGACTCTTTCCTGTCCTCGATTCGACATTCCCACTTCCTCCCTCGCCCCTCCGAGTATCGCCGCAATGGCGCAATTTATTCTAACTTGCAGAAGAAGAAAAGAGAGAGAGAGAAGGCGGAGGCGAGTGTTATCTGGTACTCGCGGAGGATTTTGCGCCAAAGTTCGAGGCTCGCGAGGAGGTTGGCCGCCCTTTCGGCTGTTTCCTTTCCTTCCGGGCCAGGGCCACAGGATTCAATATCGCTTTAACCGGCCGAGGGAGTCTTTCAACCCGATGAAACGAGGCGTGCACCCAGCGGTTAACGATAGCATCGAGGGAGAGAGTGGAGTAAGAACAGAGGAAGAACTTTCCTCTGCCTGTTTCGGCGGCCAGTATTCCCCTTGAATTCGATAAAAGGTGAAACGTATTTAGCCGGACGTGGGCTAAATGCATTGGCGGAACGAACTTGGCAGGAAGCTTTTCAGTCGACGAATAAATTTCGCGGCCGGGTCAATACTACCACTTCGAATAGTGAATTATCTGACAGCGCGTTCCTGCAGCTTCGAGGCACTGGCGCGGCAAAACACTGCGACTAAAGAGAATCATTACATCGCATAATACAGTGCGACACAAGAGAATAATCGGAAAGATGTTTGAGCAAGTAGTTCAAGCCAGAAATTCTTCAGACGAGTGTAGACCCGGGACCGGCGAAGCAAGTAGAGCAGTCCGGGGCTCAGTCAGACAAGCAGTGTAACCCACGAATAAGCTTCATAGCCGGTTCGAAGCTTCGTGATCCAATAGAAGGGAGTGGCGTGAAAAGAAAGTGTGCGAGAGGAAGCGAAACGTCCAGCAGCCAGGAATACGTGCATTTCGAGCGGCAGACGCCATTTGTCTTCTCAAATGGATCCCCTCAGCAGGGAAAGAGAAGGCCACAGCTCGGTTTTCGGCAAACTGGGAGAAATACTCCAGCGAAATTTCTGTCGGGCGTATTGTTGTATACGCTCGACGCGCTTCGACGAAGAATTTAATCAAACGACCACGAATGTGCACCGAATAATGCGTCCCCTCTCTCCAAAAAGAGATTGAGTTAGTAGCATATATCATCTATGTATACAGTACCTACTATAGTTAGCACTATGCACCGAGTATGTATTTCCAGAGTGTAGAATCGTACCAAACAATTTCGACGTAGTCGAGAATTTTTCCCCGGGTTTGCAGTCGCCCCTTGTCAACTTTGCCGAATATTGCTCGTCGATTTTTCAATGGTCCGCTCGCATGCATGAAAACCTTCATGGCGAGACGTCGAGGGGGGCCGGGGGATGGCTAAGTAACGAAAATAGCCCGCTTTTAGGAACGATTCGACGCGACCAATGGCACACGTGCTCTCCGGCTGTTGATATTCAGTGGAAATGTAAATTTCCCTCGATATGGACTGAAACCGCGGCTGAACATAACCGTGGCAAACGTTCCGCGCTCCCTGTCTCTCCGACGCGATTCCTATCGGGAATGCTTCCAATATCGGCGCAGCACTATGATTCTTCTTGCTGCTGGCGTCGAGAGAGTTCCCAGTTAAAACAACCGTACGACTCGCAGGTCCACACGCGGCTGTGTAAATTCGCTCTAAGGCAGCACTTTATTGGACGCTCTGGGTAAACCCCTGCAATTGACCAGAGGGTAGAGACGATCGGACGTGTCTGCTTCGGGGATGTGCTTGATTACTCTACTCGGTGACTCTGTTCGATCAACAACAACGAGGCAGCCTCGACACTCTCTGTTTTCCCGAATATTTCCCGTTTAATCTGACATATTGGGGAGTAGATTTATAGGTGTACACGATGGTAGTAGGGTTCTTCGTCCTTCATCCCCCTGCGTATTTGTGCTCCTATATTCAGCTTTCGTTTTCAGTAAACAAAAGGATCGAGAACTCTCGCGTCGTCACAATACCATTTTGCAGAGGGAAATGAGTGCATCGGTGTTATATCCACGTTTCATCGCTTAAAACGCTACGGTAACACCTTTATCCCCTCGTTCCGAAACAATCGAGCTCAGAGTTTACCAGATTCGAGGAGGCCGCCGGGATTAAACTAGATTAAGATCTCCCACGTTGGAGACTGTTTTTCGCAGGAAAACAATGACGCTTAAGATGTTCCACGCCGCGTCCTCGTTCTCGTAATCTCGACCGTTAATGGATGCGAGCAAACTCTCGGCGAAAACCTACGTACACGCGTACGTTTATCTGGACCGATTGGAATAAAAATTAGCCAGGATGTTAAAGACTACTGAGACAGTAACGATAAAGCGGATTAAGGGAATTACGGCTCTGTCGTCCGCGTTCCACTTCCGTCGGAGATAATTACTTGAATAAATACGCTTTGCATCCCTCTGCTTGGGACTTCAGCTTCCATATGTAATCCGATAAGAATATTTTACAGCAATGCCCTTGTAACTTGTGCAGCACACCAACTGCAGCCTACACTATTTTTACGTTCTCTGATATTCTTCCTTATTAAGCGAAAACTATCCTCTTCGCTCTGTTCTGTCATAAGAAACCTTCGCTTTATACGTCCTTCCACTTAATCCCAATCAAAGAGTCTACTTATACAAGACTGCAATAGTCACGCGTCTTCGAATTCCCCGCCAATATTAAGTCTCCTGTGGAATCGAACCAGAGCGTTTTATATGGTATTATAACGTTGAAGATAAAATATCTGATTCGCGCCAAGCGAATGGCTTCCATTTGCTCCGTGCGAAAGTTCCTCGCCGGATGAAATCCACACCTTCCCCCCTGCACCCCGAAGTTTTGCGCCGCCCAGTCCTTGCAAAGCCGAATTGTTCCCCCGAAAAGGGTAATTGATCTGGATTTTCCCTCTCTCGCGCCTTTTCCGCCAACTTTTAATAGTATTTCAGTCGGGAACACGGTTCGCGTCGCTATCGACAGCGCAGCCAGACGCGAGCGCTGCAAATTTACTCGATCGAATCCACGGATTTCGAGCTATTCTTCCTTATTCCCCGCGCGAAGAAAAGCTGATGCTTTACGAAAGTTGACGAGATTACCGGCGCTCGGCCCGATGGTCCACAGAGGATCGAGAGTTTGGTTACGAGCGTGCGTACCTACCCCTGTGCATCCATGGCACGTTTTTCGAGTCTGTTTCGGATACGATCAGTGGAGGAAATCGATCTTGAACGCGACGGGACTGCACGAGCAAGACTTGGGAACTTGATTTTCGAAGCAGCGCTCGTCGATGAAGCCGTCGTTTCTTTCTTTCTGTTTTCCATCGACTGTATTTTCTTCCTCAATCCCTTAGGCTCTAATTTCGTAATTCTGTTAGCCTCTCTTCTAATCGTTAGTCTTCTAGCGTCTGTCAGATATTCTATCGTTAAAAAGAAGATCGAGCAGCTCGAGAGGGAAGCAGAATTTCCTCCGTTCAATTTACAGCGCGGAAATGGACGACACGCAACGCTCCAGTGGAATAGAAGCATTATGGAATGTAGCGACAATTCGCTGCAACCTAACGGGAGTTACTGCTATATTTCGCGACAAACACAGACAGATTCGTGTTCTTGCCGTCGAGTGGTGCGCGCTAAATAATCACGTCGCCCCGCGAAACGCGGAACGGGGAAACATATACAGTTAATTGCCTCGGTTTTACCTGGCGACGATTTATTTCGCGGCGCCCGGAATGCAATAACTGAAACGTCCCCCGACTCGTCGCGTAGACAGAGGAAATTCTGATCGTAGACGTTCTTGCGCGTTCCACGAAATTCCAACCCACAATTATAAGCTGGTTTTGTCTCCGCGCGTCACGGGCACGCGTGAAATCCGCCAGGAACGACCCTCGAACTGCGGAAAGAAGCTGTTTATTCCACGGTTTGCGCACCAGCCTGGTATTCGAGCGAAAACACGGTGGGCGGGGAATAATTCGATGTCTCGGGCTTTCAGATACTAAAGTAGAGGGAACGGTGGTAAAGGAACGTGGAGAATAATCGGGTGCAACGATGACGGTATATAATTAGAACACCATTTCGTTAAGACAACAATGGGGCTGTAACGAACGCTGAATGAACCTTCGATGTAACGTTACACTGTTTCCTGGATCACAGATTTTTCACGAAGCGTGTATCATGAGTAAGTAAAATGCAATAAGGTAGACTATACATAGCTTGTGTAAACGTGCAGAGGTACTGCGTGTATTAATTAACCAACTGTTCCATTGAAGAAGAATGTGATTTCTCTGAAAGTATCGCAGATGATCACAGGGAATATCGAGATGAAATTCGTCGTGAGAATAGCTGAGAGTCAGTAAGAATCGATGCACTGACCACTGTATCCTAGACACGATCGTGTCCTCCATCGAATAAGTTTTTCCAGAGCCACGTGACGAGGCCAGCCTGGGACTTCGTGCCAAGCCAATAACGCCATGGAATGAACGGGTAATGGAGCCTTGGAAGAGGATGGAAAGGCTACAATCGATGGACCCGTAAAAGGGATCGGCAGCCTCCACTCTAAACATTGACCGAAGACACGTATCTGGACCACGTCGATAGAGATAATCCGTTCTACCCTCAACTTCCGGCGGAGGAGGGTGTCCGATCCGGTGGCTCGAAAATCAGCGTGAAACGCCCCTCGAAAACGTGACGATGGCCCTATCGAATTGCTCCGTTCCAGGGGTGGGCAGAGAGGAGGATATAATTGGTTTCGACTGCTCGTTCCTTACCCCCTCATCCTCCCCCTCGATTATTCCGAGGAGCTTACTGGGTCAGAGTCGAGTTCCACGGCTGCTAATCGACACACGAAGACGGGATTAAGCAGGGTGAAATTGAAGAAATAGAATGCTAGCGATCGAACGAGTGCCGCGGGTGTCGCGATGCGAATTTTAACCAACGGAGAAGAAGGAAGTAGTAAACCAAGCTGGAGCAATCGCATTATTCGACTGCACCTGGCTGCAACGATCAATGAAATAACGGCTTAACGTTGTTACCCCTCTGAATCCCGTTCGTTAATGAGTTACCTCGATGGGGAAACGTTTACCCCAATTACGGGGTATTGTTGCCCCGCGTCGAATGTCCGTTATAGTCCCCCATCCTTTCTGGTGTTCAGGGCAAGCTACCATTATAGCGCGAGAACAGTGACAGTTAGATGAAGTGCGGAAGATAGGAATCTCAGAACAATTCCAGCTTCACGCTAGCGCATTAAGGTCCCTCGTATAAAGTATTCACGAAGTGAGCTAGTTAAAGTAACCGACTTCCCACCCACAGAATGTAGTATATCCGTTGGACCGCGAGCTTTCGAGTTTGCAGCCGTCCACGTGCCTCGACCTACGAATCCATCAAAACTTGCGCAAAACTTGCCGCCGTTGCTGATGAGTTTCCCTGGACCTATCCGCGGTCCACGGCTACAAAGCTATCGGGACAGCCCGCTGGAATCTAGGCCGGCATCCTATTGGCGAGCTGCAGGCGAACAAAGATACGAGCGTCGGGACGTCCATCGCGACCGACCGCAAAGAGGAGTCTCGCTGTCAGCAATTTGGGGCGTGCGATGCAGGTGCTCGCTTTCCACCCTTGTCTCCTCGAGGATCGCCTTTCGAAGATCAAGAATTCAAGGAAGAGAGCTGGTTGGACGAAGGTCTTTGTTAGTCTCGATCAGCAACTATGTTAATATCGAAACCGAGCTTTCTTCACCTCAGAAGTGGAAGAGGGTTCGTGGTCGTGAGCAGCAGATCGTTGAATCAGTTCTTCCTAATCTTAGCAAGTGAAATTCGACAGTGCGTGGTTCGTGGAAATTCTGTCTGTATTTGCATAGGAGACTTTGCAAGAATTAAACAAATTGGTGTAGTTACTTCCCATCGTTCGATCAAGATACAAAGATGCACCGGTCGTCTGATTACATACTAGGTTATACTACTTTCCGTGCGATGTATGGTAGTGAAATTACCAGGCGTGTTAGCCTGTCTGACTATACACCAAGGCTATACCACTGCCATGACCATATTTTAGGACCACGCTACTTTTCCTGGCCGTGTACCGTGCCGGTATTACTTGTCTGACTATGTACCGGCTCATACTACTTATTTTGACCGTGTATCCCGCGTTATTCCACTTATCTGGCGATATAGCGAGTTATTCCACTTGTCTGGTCATGTACCCGGGGATTATACACCCTTGTCTGACCAAAGCATGACCTATTTCCCTTGCCTAACCGCCTATCGATCTGTTCTTCTCGCCTGCCTATATCCTATCACTTGCAAGGTATTTTTTTTTTTCGTTTCTGTTCATCCCTGGGGTAAAAATACCCCTCGCGGGTATCTATCGCGTAGCTTTTCATGCGTACATTTCGGTAGACCGTTCGTTTTGGGATTGTAATCCCATAGATCTGCAACGTTTGCAGTCGCTGCATAAGTTACTTGTTGCAAACGGCGAACTGCAAACACAGAGGCTATGTTTCACCGCGCGATGCTCAGATTGTGTCAAGGAAACTCGTTCGGATGGCTCGTGTCGGCCAGGATGAACGAGAGCAGCGTGAACGAGTTCGCTTTTTACGAGGATATTCGGAAAGCAAATGTTTCACTTTGAATTTACACTTCACGGTTACCCGTGCGCTCAAAACACGTAATAAAACGTGGAGCAGCTTTTCATCGTAAATTCTACTTGCCGATATTGCGTGCTTCTGTATCGAACAACCAAAAATGTCTCCATTTCGCCTCAATTCATTTCGGAGTAATATTTTTGGATTCATCATTCTCCTCGTTAATTATCGCTCACGCGAACACTTGAATATTATGGGAAAACTGAAACTGGAACTCACAATCAGTCTTCTTTTACTACTACGTAATTTGAAATCTCATTTAATTTTGACAGCTGTTCTTCTTCTTTTCTGCGCCACTAGCTACATCACGCCGGCTCTATTTCCTGCTCCGATGCCTCCGAAATTTTCATCTTGCCTCGTCGGCTAGGCACGCCGGGAGAACCCAGGGAAAATCTTTCTTGCCCGAGCGATAAACTGTAAACAACTTTTAGTCAATCTCCCCAAGCCAGGGCCCTTTGGTCGAAGAAAAAGCAATTTTCCTTCAAGTTCGAAGCGTTTTCGCCGGTATAGAGTCGTCTCGATGGTTGGCCGGGGGTACCCGCTGTGTATGGAAACTACTCGAAACTTCTCTAACTTCAGGCAAACAATTTTTAAAGAACCGCCGGCGAGTAAGGCGCTTTCATCGTCCTAATTTCAGTCCTGGCAACTGTAGCCCGTCCTCGACTCTTACAGCGACCAGTCATTCCGCGCCGTAGCTATTTAACCAACGCACATTCCTCCGCAACAAATAATAATTTCGACTCGTAACAACAGCGCAACAATATCAAGCCCAAATAAACAGAAGTGCATTCTACGATCGAGAAAGAAAAACAGGTTTAAGAGAGATCCTTGCTGTAAAGAAATACCATTACTCAACCAGGATTCCCTATGGAGTAAAATTAAATGGAGGAAACCTTAGGAGGTGCAGAAAAAAAAGGAGGACAAGTTCTATCCCGTTATCGCTGGATCGTGTTTCATCCTGGGACAGATTAGGATTCCTATTTCCAGAGTCTTCTCTCGGGGCGCAGCCTGTACAAACGGGATGAATTTCGCGCGATTCGACTTCCATCGTCGGATCATCCCCGTCGACGCGATTGGATTCAAGGAGGAATCCAATTCATCGTCGGGCTGGATTTACTTAAACGATACCGAAGGACGGATTATAATCTAATCCGGCTGATTGGTTATGAGACTTATCGCCCCCACTCTCGGCGTACTATTACGCAACACGAGGCAACGAGATTTGCATATCCGCGAGCACACGATAGACGACGTACACGCGCCTCACGTCGGCCCTGTGTTGGCCCCGTGTTTCCCCGTCAAATATTAAGCTGGCTTGCGCTTGCTGGCTTCCCTCTGAGCGTCAGGAGAGATGTTCGTGGCATAATTCACCGTAGAACCCATTGGGATATCATACGCAACTTTCTCAGAAGAGTTGCTCAAAGAATTACGCGGGATGATTCGGAATGGATATTTTAATGGGGGATTAAATGATTTGTGTTTCGAGGTAGACTTCCACTTTGAAATTTCGAGGAGGATTTAATGGGAAGTCTGAGTTTAGTATTCTTTATTCGTGTTTCACTTCCATCCGGGCTGATTAATTAGTCAGCTGCCGTGAACCCGCAACAATAAGCTGAGAATAAGTTTACGACAGGATATTGCTTTTAGTTCTTTCTTCGCGAGCTTCTCCATGTAATTAGTGGGGCAACAGGGGATAAAAGAAGTTATGATAGGCAAGGTTCTGTAATACTCTTGGGAACAATCGCGAGAAGAAACGTTGACGATAATAAACAGGCGTCGTTAACGTTCCACCATAGGGGATAGAGGAACCCCCTGCTGGTATCGTAAATCCTGTCACCAGTCAAACTTCTATGGAAGAAACCTTTCCCGATCCCTTTCGTCTGTTCAAGTAGAAACGCCCAATGAGTGGTCAGGCACACATTCAGAATTCACGGCTACGAAGGTTACAATCGTGCCACCACTAAGAAAACTACTTGAATATTAAACACAATATTAGGAATTCATTTTCGAAAATCCCCTTGTTGGTTTTTTCTTGCAAAACTGGGGCACCTGACAATCCCCCACAGTTTCCCAACTGTGACTTTGATATTTCACTCGTAAAAAATGGATTCACTAATTCCTACAAAATGCAATGACCTCGATTAGCTTTAAACCCATCACCCTGCAACACTCTGCATACCCACGTGAATTGGCAAACAGGCATACACTCTCATTTTCCCATTTAATATCAATAAAGCATGCCGAAGGCAGGCTTTGAAAAAAAAGGGGGAAATAGCGACTGCCAGGCGTTTCGCGTAGAAGCAAAGGCGACCGCATCCCTTTGCTCCGAGTGAATTCCATTACACGCGAATCCGGCCCGTATTCCTTTCACGGATGGGAATCTTCGTGACGGCCTCTCTATCCAAGCCAACGGAATCGAAAAGTGGGTCTCTCGACACGCTAGGACAATCTTATCGCGTCGACGAGTCTGACGAGGAAAGAAAGGACACACCTACGAGACCCTGAATGCGGGACCCGCCCGATCCACGAGAAGGTCACCACCTCCACGACTGTATTTCCTCGCTTTGACAGCAGAATTTACGAAAATGAATGGTCCCTCTGTACTACCTCTACGTAGTTAAATTCGTCAGAACGAAATCACCATGGATTTTCGATGTAAAATTGCGTGATAACCGAAGCCTTCAACTGTCTAGCTGGACTCGATATTTGATAATTTTTTTAACTGAAATTGAAATTAATTACTGCAAATCCCTAAATAAATCCCCCAATCTTCGTATTCTATGTTTCACCAGATTTGATCGTAGCTGTATGGTTGAATCGTTATTAATTACTATAATCTAATATTATGTTTGGTTCCCTGATCATCGAATGGGATTCCTAAGCGCGGGCGAATCAACATCTCCGTGCACGACGCGATCGATCCTCCTCTTCTTTTTTTTCGTTTCACGTTTCTGGAAATGTTGGAACGTGCTCTGAATTGTCACGAAAAAACGTGCCGCGAGAGAGGAATCTGCGAAAGCAATATCGATATTGATGTCCCGTGCGTTACGTGAATAAATTAATTCGGGGACGAGGGCGCCTCGTTCCTCTAGGACGAATGATGGATTCTCCACGAAATAAAGGTTCGACCGAGAAAACTACAGCGCTGATCCCTTTATGACGGCTGCATTAGAGTATTCTACGCGCGCTAGAATTCTGAGCACAGTGATTCCTCGGAGGGGGAACCGTTCAAAGTGCTAATTGAAAATTCTAAAGTACCTCATCACCGCAGTAATCCATCATCGTATTAGTAAATATTCATCATTTTATCGGATGGTAATCAGTTAATGAACGCGAGATCATAAGTAATTAGAGCCCGTTAATTTCAGGTGCCATTTATTATGCACTTCCATTTTGCTCCAATCACCATTACCATTACGAGTCGATCGCTAACCACGCGTCGAATTCGAATCAGGGAATTCCAATGTGCAGAGAATCCGTGCCACGCTATTACCGTGGAATACTTCAATGAAATGAAGCGATTTTTCATGGATGCAATGAATATTCAATGATCTTTCACAATTTAACAATCACACGACGCGCCGTCGATTAAGAATATTAAGGTGTCTGAAATTTAGAACGGGCCAATGATTTTCTGTGCTCGGGGTGCAGTTCACCCTCACAAAGGGGACTGGGCCACCCCGCGGAATTTACACGATCCCGTTGAATTAACTTCTTCCCCCCTGAAGCCCCAAAGAGCGCGTAGCTCCTCGAAGCGGCGTCCCATTTCGCTGAGAATTCGTTCACACCCTATTTCCCTTTCACGATGGAAGGATCTCCAGCAGTCTCATCCGACGTCTGAACCAACACGAGAACACCCCGCTATCGAGACCTTTCCAGATCGATTCTATTTTTAAAGTGCAACCAAGAACAGGCAGGGGGGACGACAGGGGAGTCGAATCGCGTGGCCTGATCTTCGAGAAACCCACCCTCTGTCACAGGGCATCGAAACGCGAGAGATTACGGGAAAGGACGGTGTTAGACGGCGCGGACGTATTAGCGGGGAAATAGCCCGAAGAAGTGTAGCCTGCTAGGAAATTTCAAGGGAAATGGAAGGACAAGGTTTTCGAGAATTCAGAGAACACCTTCTCCAAATCTCTAACAAGGGAACATATCGAAAGACGTTTTTGATAAGACTCTGCAGATTTAGAGAATAATGAACAATATTTGACATGTATTTTTTGTTATCGGCAATCATCCACCTAGAAGGAGTGAAAAGAGACCCAAAAGCTGATGGTCGAAAACCTATTTTCCGAAATTTTCTAAAAACTGAGCGCGGGACTAGATTCGTCATTAAAAAAATCACAATTCAAACAAATAGTCCCGCGCCTAATAGTTCTCGGGATACTCCAGAAAATATGTTTTCGACTCCCAACTTTAGGGGCTATTTTTACCCCTTCAACATGGACGATTACCCACAACAAAAAATACGTATCAAATATTTTTCACTATTCTACAAATCTGCAGAGTCACAACAGAATCAGCTTGTGCGATATCGATATGTTTCCCTGTAAGTCTACAAACCTTCCGTAGATACATAATTCAACTGACATCTACTCTAAACATGTCAACATTCCTTTACCAATCCAATCAAGCTACCTTCAACCTGTATCTTAAACAACCCTGACCTCCATAAAAAACTAAGTACATCCCCAAGGGAAATGATTCCCTCAACGATATTTACCTTGCACACGCAAAACCAGGAATCTCGTCGATGATGGAAGAATGGTGGAAGAAATAGTGGCACGAAGGAACGTGAGGCACCAAAAGGGATACGATTCGATATTGGACAGCCGGTGAAGAAGGTGCACACGAAAGAACGGGGTAGAACAGAGACAAAGGATGGGGTAGTCGTCGAACGCGTTTCGACGAGCACGTTGTTTCGTTGCACGGTAACCGTTCGGATTATACCGGATGTGTATCCACGGTATGTACATGCATCGCGGCCCAGGCACGTACCGTAGCAAAGCCCCGTGTGTACCGGCCGTATGTACACTGTACACGGGCAAATATTACCGTGCCACCCCGCGACGAGGTATTCCCGTTATGCAATTTTTCCTATCCAACCGCGTACGCGTCGCGGCTGCACGCCCAAATTCCACACTGACTCGCGGGGGTGAACGGCTGACGCGTCCATGGGGCGGTCTGGAAAGAGGGAGGAAACGGAAGCTGCCGAAGCAATTATTGTAATGAGATCGTCGAGCGAAAAAGACAGGATGGATGGCGGCTGGGAAACCATTGGGGAACGAGACAGCCGCTGCCTGACTCAGCTGCTGTCTTCGGTACGTCTTGGTGTAGCCACGAAACGGGGGTGGAAGAGATGATTGCGACAGGGATGGTTCGTTTCGTGCGGTTTACGCGTGCAGATCGATCCCATTAAGGGTTTGTGAGAGATACACGGGGTGGAACGTTGTGACGGTATGAGGGATGATTGAAAGGTAGTGGTTGTAGATTTTTGTGGCTCGGATCATGCTTGCTGGAGTTTGAAGAGGGGGTGTGGTGAACAGAAGGGTGGTGATTTAGCTATTGTGGTGTGGATAGACGTTTTCATGTAGGCTAACGGATGAGTGAGAGGATTGTTGGCGGCTTTTCGTTTATTGTACTGTCTGGGAGATTGTCGGGGCAGTGAAGCGATAGGCATGATGTGAGGAGATATTGATGGGATGCATGGCGTCAGCGTTCCTCGAAGTCGAGTGCCTTACGCACTGGGTGGCTTTTCCGAGAGGACTGGGATTGGGAACCAGAGATGGGCATTATTTAGATAAAAATCGAATAAGATAACGTTTCAAATAAATTTAGCTTCATCTGGAGCGCCACGGATGAAGCTAGTTCATTTGAAGGCGTTCATCTTTGATTTCAAATAACGGTCTTCTAACGGTAATCTTTCATCTTATCTTCATCTTAGAATGTCAAATAACCGGTGTGAGCCTTTGCGGCCTGACCCGCGCGTGGTCCCCTACAGGTCATATTCTACAGAATCTGAATTTGTTTAATTTTCATTGTATCAATATGAAAGTGACACCAATGGATTCCTGGCGTTCTCCCGATTAATTGGGCAAAAAATAATTTAAATCGGACTATTTTTAATGAAACGGGCTTTGAATTCTGCAAATAAATTTCCCACGTAATATCCTTAATTATGGTCCAAATTATATTATTTTTGGGGCCATTTTCATCGGGAAGACATAAGGAATCGATTGGTAATATTTTCATCAACAATATTGCCAAAAACGTGAACATTTCATGTGGCCCGTCGGTTTTATTGCTCTCGGCTGTCAACGGGCGGTCTACTGGGACCCGAAGGTCTTCGCTCGAAGCGAGAAAGCAAAACAGTGGGGTTGGTACGTCTTTCCCGATAATCCGAGCCCAAAGGCTTTTTAACAATCGAAAGATTGTACATACATATTCGTTCTGATGCTTTCGCCTACAATTATTATGGTAGGTTAATTAACAAGAAACGACAGTTTGCCAACGTATATTCATTGTTGGGCCTACAATTATTATGGTTGGTTAGTTAACAAAAAATTTACAACGATGATTTGTCGTCTTACAAACGTCAGAAAATTTGCTACATCCAGAAACCTGTTATTATATTCCAAGTTGTGATTTTTCTTTCCTTATTTATAAATATGTAATGAGGACGTCTGTCTTAAGACGAATATGAAATTTTAAATTTTTTGTTAACTAACCAACCAAATTGCATCAAAGGCTCACACAGGTTATTTGACATTCTAAGATGAAGATAAGATGAAAGATTACCGTTAGAAGACCGTTATTTGAAATCAAAGATGAAAGGACTTCAAATGAATCATCTTATTTGATCTTCAAATAACGGATGAACGGAAAGTACCTTTTATCTAGATGTTATTTAGATGTTATCTTTGCCCATCTCTGTTGGGAACTGTCCAGTATTGCGGAGAGATATATTAATTAACCACGTTTCATTTCCATATTTATCTATATTCATATATCCTTATTAATAAACTGTTTACCGTCATATATCGAGTCATCACATACCTATTTTTCAAACCCCACACTATGGTCTTGTGGAATGATTGGATGAATGAAGGGATAGCTTTCCATTCTTTGGTAATGTGAACATCGAAACCGTTCGAGGTTTGCGATTTGAAGGAGAGCACTATTTGCTTTGGGAATTAAGTGACTGATCGAATTGTACGAAAGTCTCCGTGCCTGCCGACCGGTGGGAGTTTAATCAAAGTCTGAGAGCGACAAATAATCATTCTTCTCAGGAGCCGTGGTACGCGGAGAGTAGTTTCATGGAGAAATGAAAGAAATCGCCTGGGGATCAGCGTTCCATCGGCGACGGAAGAAAAACGGGGGACCGCGAATTTCCGAGAATGGGACGAACGGCTAACCGCGGATCGCTTGAATTACTATACCGCGGGGGGCATAAAGCACGGTTAACGACATTCCGACGCGGGAGCCCGAGTGCATCTGTCGCGGAGATGGATCTTTCTACGGCGGGATTAACGAACGCGCCGCACGGGCCGACCGAATAAACGAACGGCGCGGCGCAAGGAAGCGACGAAACAAACGGCAAAGGTGAGGGAAAGTGGGACGGCAGACTAAGCCGGGGACCGAAACGGGGAAACTAGAAACGAATTGGATCACGGTATTCATCCACGCTGAATCGGCAAAAATCCGAAACGAAGCCGTGTGCTCTTTGAGAATTCGTACACAGCCGTTCGCGCGGGAGGAGTGGACGAAGCAAGTATCGATTTCTCACGGGAAAGGCGCGAAAGTATTGTCGATTTCACTCGAGCTTAATAGACAGCAATATTTGACGGAGATATTGAAACACACTCCACCGGTGTACAAAGACACAAGGGGCACGATGGAAACCGAATATCATCCTCGCGTACGATGCAAATCCCAAGGATATTGCACACATCTCGCAGATCTCCCACACAGTCACTACCGATTCCGTCTCACATACTCTTTAACCAAACTCAAACAACCAAATATTGGCTCACTGGGCTTGCTGGGCTCGCCGCGATTGCCGGTGGAACACCGCCGATACACGTTCAAATAGTCTAAGTTACATGGTACGGCTAATCGATCCCTCTAATGTTATTTGCGCTCCGTGAAATAGGTCGTTGATCATTAGAGAAGGTCGAAGGTGGAAGGTAGGCTTGAAACCATAACACAACAACACTTAGATACTCGTGATACAACGTAAACAATTTAAACCACACGCTATAATTAAATCTCTTATAAATACACACCCATGTCTGACTATATTAAGTGCAACACTACTTTCCGTCAGTTCGATAGCATTCAGCGCTCCTTCCACGTTCTTCCAGCGTCATAGCAGCATCGAATAAAAGTGTACATACGAACCAGTCGAACTGATGTCGCTCCGCAGTTGCAGCATTCCATGAACGTCGTGGAAGCATCGGTGCTGCGATAAAAGTCGCCAGACAGTGCTATCAGCGTGCACATGCATTACGTGTGCCCTGGGAGCTGGCTGGGGACCGTTATCGACACAGTCGCGTCATATTTCCTCGAGGGGCATCCGCCCCCTTCTACCTTGCAGATATATAATGTATTACACGACTGGCCGCGAATGCCGCAAATACTACAAAGGCTAATACCGATAAATGGAACCCTTCCCCGCGCCATTTGTCAGGATCAGGGGGGTGGTTCGGCGTCGCACGGGCCACGTGATGCAGCAGAAGGGCGACGGCGCGTAAGGGCTCGTCGGGAACGGAGAGGAGGCATAACGTCGACCTGGTCGCGAGCTTCCAGCCACCCCCGCGACGGTAATCTTTCGATTACGTTCCCATGGACACCTCTCGTGGCCCCAGCGTTCAGCGTGCTCGCGCCGATGCGCCGTATCGATTTCAGATTCCAATTTAATGCCGGTCGCGGAATCTCAGCCACGATCCTCCAATACCAATCTCCCGTTATCGGCCAGAGGCCGACGACGACGGCTTCCGTCTTCCCCGGGACACGTCGAACCGCGACTTGACGCGGCTTCAACGAGACTTCTGTACGAATTGCTGCTCGAGTTCTTCGGGGCCTTGAGCTTCAGATTGGAATTGTGACCGGAGTGAGGGTTCTTCGAGCTTGGTATCACGGCTTTCAGATTGCATCGTCTTTCTTTTTCATCACTGTTTGCAGACATGGGTGTACACGTGTGCGGGATTGAGCTGTGAATGCGCTTTCGATAACTTTTTCATCTTGTCTTCTCTCTTGGATTTGATGGAATTTTACTAAATGTGTCGTCGCTTCTGCTTTTCTGTTACAGTTCCGCCACGCAAAATCGTGATCGTCGATGACTCTAAGACCGCGAGGAACTCGATGGTGGGCCCCTTCATGCAGGGCGACACTCTGCGGCTCTATTGCGACGTGTACGGCGGTGAGTATGATGTAATATTACGCGGCTGCTGTAACAGCGGTCTGTTCGAGGAGAACAGCCAGTGTCCAAAGCAATTCCAAAAAGGGACTCAACTCTACTGGTTCGATTACTAAGTTCAAACTTTTTTTAATATATTGTAGGTACCAAATGTCTTTGAGTATAGGGATTGCAATAAATCGCGAGAAAAATGTACCCTGAAATTTCTATGCAATATGCGTAATTTTGCCTAAATTTTTGTATATATGTGTTCATTAATTTCGTTCACATCTACTAGGTTATCAGTGAAAATAAAACTTCAATTACTAATAAAGACGAAAATCGAAGTATCTCATGGAGAATCCCACTCTAAACCAAAAGAACACTAAAAATCTGAATCAAGTCATCGAAAAAATGGACGTATTTTCAAGTAGAAAAAGTAAGGAGAAAATATATAACCACTAATGTCATATGATTAATTAATGACTATCCGACCAACAAGTGTAGAATCTTATAGCGTTTTATCCGTGGCTGGATTATTTTGTACAAAAATTAGGTCGCGATCATGAGACCAAAGTTTAGACAAATTATGTTTTTTGCGTGCTGATTTGTCCAAAAGACTTGGTAAATAAAAAATATTTAATTATGTACGTAAGTTAAGATTCTTTCCATTGTTTTCGTGGTAAAGAACCAATATTAATAATTACTGTCAATAGTTATACCCACAAATATATCTATTTTATGTTATCTCATTTGATATTTTATGTTCAAAATAATTTTATTTACATATATCTATTATAAAAAAAAGTTGTTTTTTGTAGCGTTTACTCTTATATTTTCAGTACCTCAAAAACCACCAGTAAAGTACCGGTAAACGAATTTTGATCGAAAATTTTACGGAATTACCGGTAATTGAAAAACTCAGTAAATTTGCAATCCCTAGTTGGGCACTTGGGTAAACACCGAGATGTTAAATTAAATTCGCTTACTGACCCACTCGTTTCGCAAGCCGTCCTAAACGAGCCTTTCCGTACACCGGGGAGGACATTTTTCCCCCCGTTCGCTACTCTCCATTGTTCCAAGTTGAGTTCCTTGATCACGCGGGAGAGAAAAGCGGGCTTAGCGAATCGTTCGCGATCGAACCGACCTGAAAATTCATATTCCGCCGTTCGACGCGAGAGGAGAGAAAATTTAATGACTCTGCGGCCTGGCAGAACAATTCTCCCGTCGCTCGGGCATGGAATTCGACGGTTGAAAAAAATTCATATTTCCGCGCGCGAGAGACGTCCCCGATTCTCTCTCTTTCGTGGACGGTAACACGTGCTCGCGCCGCGTCGCGCTGTGTTGGTGTCTGAAAATGGGATTCGATGCGTTTTCCGCAGGTAAGCCGTCGCCGACGGTCTCCTGGCACCGTAATGACAAGCTCGTCAGCAACAAAACCGTGACGATACGGAGCGGAGTGATGCGCAGCGAGCTCGTTATTAAAAATTTAGGACGTGACGACGTCCGTTCCGTGCTGACCTGCAACGCAACGAATAACAATATATCGATCCCGCTCTCCTCATCTGTTCACGTGAACATGAATTGTAAGTATCCTATTCGTAAGCTGTTACAATACAATCCCTCGTACTTGCTCCAGCCTCTTCTATTTCCCTCTGTTTCCCCTTCAACGACAAAAGACAAATGATGATTTCTCTGTGCTTGATTTACCCCGGCGTTATCGACTAGACTTTTTTCAAGAAGAGAAATGAAACGCGCACGCTGGGTATAAGGAGCTTGCATTTATACGTCGACTGTGAATGCTTGTAAATTTCCCTGATTCGCTTCATTGATTTGTAATGGAAGCGAGTGATGGAATACCGAATAGCTTCCGAAGTAAACGTCCGTCATCCGCGTTCGATACGATTGGCATACAATTTGATTTTCGGCACGAATATCGATGCAATAAATGCACGGCTGCGGCGCATTCGCAGGGACGTTCTACGTCTTCGCGATAGCGTTTTGTTATCGACAAGCCATCGCTGCGAGATGTTTATCGGGATAATAGGAAACCCAATGCCCATTTTTCTAGCTCCGTTTCCAGGCCACGATTCGGGTCCCGAACAAAACACCATGTCGACGCTCAGAGATGAAGTTTCCACCCGCTGAGCAACGAAGTTTGCACGGGCTTCGATCCAATCCCGATTCGTACCATACAGAAACCCGATTGATCCTCGAGGACCTTATAAACAACAAGATAAACGCGCCCTTCTCTGGCACGTGGCACTGAATCGCTGGTGAATTCTATTTCCTGGGACACGCGATTGCAATTACAACCACGTCCTTAATATAAATTATCGAGGCTGGCTCCGCAAAGGGGAAGCAACCAGAGATAATAAGTGTACACGTCGCGGTGGAATCAAGATGAATGATACGATCCATGGGAAGGAAGCAGGAAAAGGGAAGCCCATGGATTTCCCCGAGGGATTCCCTTATACTCTTCCAGAGACCAGAGCCATTTTCCAGCCGCGATGCGCGAAGGAAATGGAGGTGAAGTGGTCATCGATAGAGGCCATTACAGGGTGAATAACGTCCTCGGGGATCGTTGGTGCCCTTCCCCGTGGAAAGGAATTCGATTATCTATACAGTGATTTAAAATATTCCCGATAACATTCGCGGATCCGGGAACAGCTTTCAGCGTGCTGAGAACGAAGCGAGAAGTTATATACCTCGTTTATGTACCTTTACGTCGTTCAGGGACTACTCAGGAGGGCTTCGAGATTGGTTAAGGGGGATGGTTGATGAGATCGGAGGGACAGATACCGTTACATATTTCTGGAAGGACAAGCGAGAGGGCCTCAAGGGAGCACGCGTCGATTACAGTTGTTTCTGGAGAAACCTTGCGTGTGATATGAAACACGCGAAGGAGTAGGAAGATACCGAGGACTATTCCAAGCTAAAGATATCTCTGAACAACGTTCGTTTCACGCTTCGAGCCATACCACCCTTGTTCCTCGCTTCGCTGCATGGAAAAAGTCGCGTAGGTAATAGGAAGCCGTCACAATGCTTTCTGAATGTTCTCCAATTAGGATGCCGCCCTCCAATTTGAAAGTTCCAGCGTCCTCGCCTTTCACAAAAGACTCGGCAATTAACTGTTCAATTTGTCAGGGGGTTGGCAGGCATCTGAGCAGCTCGCAACGCGGCTCCCTTTGTAGCTACGTGCTCTGCGGCAATAACAATAGTAACGATTGCTCTACTTAGCTATAATGCCCTTGGGCAACTTGATCGATGCAATTCGGTAGTTCCGTCGATAGCCGGAGCGTTCTCCGGCGACACGGTCGATGCGCGCCAGATCACTCAGGCAGGTTGATGTCTTGTCCTCGCTCCCTCCAACTTGCGCAGCATTGTCGTGCAATTTAGTAAGGATGGCGAAGTTCTGCTTGATAGCCTCGTTTCGCGTCGTGTATTTCTTAAACAAAGTTCCACGGCCCTTACAGATGGCTACCAGGCAACCGTTTCCCCGAGCATTCCGTCTTAGAATTGCACGCCTTCGGCCCGATTGTTCCGCTATTCCTGGATCGGTGCTAGGGGATTGTGCGATGAAGCTAGTATCTTCGACAACGTACTAGTTACCCAGCAAACCTGTCTTCCGCTAGAGAAAACGCAGCCAATCTGCATTAAACTGGATAAAAGAGAACTCATCTAGCAAAGTCAAGAAACTACCACAACAGCCCTTAATTTCCAAAGCTGGTGCAGCTAATCACCCTGACTTGGACGTGTCAGGGGGAACATCGTCGTCCTAACACACCCGCGAGGCCAGCAACTGATGCAGGAAACAGCGATCAGTCACGAAGATAAAACAGCAACTCAAAGTTCACCTATTATCCTCGCTGCCACTGTATTCCCTGTCACAAGGAACAAGCAGCAAGCTTGTGAAAAAGGGCGCGAGGGGGGTAGAGCCATCACGCTGCTGTCGCAAACGACACATCCCGCAGGGACAGGGACATCCGGTCGCGTTAAGTTGACTTCCACGACAATGCGAGACGCCGCGCGCTTCTCGCGCCACTTCTGGGAATTACGAGCGTGGTAAATTATTTAAAGTTCTCTGTCGGAGGGGGTGGAGCACGGTGACCGGGTTCAGTGCGTCGAGTAGGGACAGGTGTCACGAGTGGACGCTGGCGAGGAGGGTGCTTGACATCTTTCCAGTCGCGGGCTTGAATCAGAGCGGTCGCTGCGACTTCCGGGGGAGGCGTCCCGACATTTATGGTCCTGTTAGGATTTACGCCAGGCTAGGTTGAATTGAAAAATGTCTGACTGCCTCGGTTTTCCTAGATAGAACACCACTTTCGTGGGATTTGTACGGGGTGTAAAAATGAATGGACCTGTCTGACTGATGCCCACAGATCTGAACGTCAATTTAAGAGCTACTTGTTCTGGAAGATATCTAGGGTGTTTGGTTATTGTCTCCTTGATATTGATCTCTTAGGGGGGAAGCCACTGTGAAATTTTTTTTTGTGCATTTTCTTAATGCTTGGGGTCTCAAGATTATAGCTGCACAGTTTCAATGTGGATGTCGAAAAATTCTGGGACCTACGGAAAGATTTGTATAGGTAGCACAGAGCTTAGAATCGAGTGCACGCATAGGTAACTTGGTGTCAATCGCTCAAAAAGTTCAAATGTATGTAATAAGAGGGATTATGAGCTTATATGGACCGTTTATTTTGAAAGTGGTGTAAGTCCATTTTTGGAAAAAAATGAGATATCACGTAATTCATGCTTAATTTAATGTAAATATTTATGTATAACTAGAAAAAATAACAAGAGAAAATGGACTTACACCACTTTTAAAATATACGGTCCATATATTGTTTAGAACTAGGTAGAGAATCACTGGCCACGACAAGACCGTACACAACTGCGATCTTTGAACTGCGGAAAATAACTTCTGTCGAAACTTTAAACGCGAGTATCTCGATACAGCATTTTTCAAACGGGCGCATTAATAACTCAGTCAATTTTTATTGGATTCACTTGAAATTTTCAAGGAATATTCGTAATATAATTATCTTCAGTTAAGCGTACCAGTTTCTTGATCGAATAATTCATTTAATCGTAACATTGAAGAAACATGTTGATTTTCTATATTTTTTGTTACAGATTTCTTCTTAAGTCCGCCATTTCTTCAAAAATTAATATTTTTTTAAAGCTCTACGCTTAACTGAAGCTATTGCAATATACTTTAAGAAACCATCCAAATTTTTCAATTCGGCGCAAATGTTGGAAAGTTACACGAGCGCCCGTTTTGTATTTTTTTTTGCAAAGCCTAACGTTATCATATACTGTGGCCATATTCCCGAAAATATGTTCAAACTGTGAGCATAAAATATTAGTTAAATATATTTATTTTCAGTTGCTAATAAAGATTTTTTGCAGAAAGTTACATCTTAATATATCAAGCAGAAAGCTTCTACATGTTTATGTGTTTGTCTGTCGTCTAAAAACTTTCAAACGATAAACTCTGCGATCACGAAATGTGCCTCAGCTTATTATTCAGATAAACCTGAACATTTTCACAAGAAAAGTAAAAAAAATATTTTTTTCAAAATCAGAACCTAAATTTCGGGCGAAGCCGAGTAGTAAAGCTAGTTTCATTATAAAAGACTGTCTTGAAAATAGCCTTTATTTTCGACCGTCACAGTGTCTTCCCCCCTTAAGCGAACATCGGCTTCTTTTCGTAAATTTCCTTGAAACTATTAGGCACTTCTTCGCGCATATCCTCGTTAGCCACGTTAGCCATAGTATCAGTGTTATCGCCGTTCCAGCGTCAATATGAACGCGCATCGACGTCCCTACCGCAAATTCTCGGTGGAACGTTGTAATTAATTTCCATATATACGCGTGCGTAGGTGGAAGTGCCTTATGCTCCAGTTCACACGACTTCCCCTCGCAGGATCGCCTATAAAGCAGACGTTAATAACGACGTAGGCGTTGTGCGTTCGTTTTTTTATCACCCGAGGGCTATCTGTCCCGAAATTATCCCATGGGGATTGCGAATGTAGCGCCAGGCGTCGCACAGAATTCGGCCAGCGAGGAGGCTGACCGTTCGAGCGTCTTCTCTCGTTTATCGCGCCGGGTCGTAAAAACTTTTACCAGCTTTAATCTTGTCCATGCGCTATGGGAACGGTCTCGTTAGATCGGCGAGCGGTCACGAGAGCCGAGATAAGCCGAAATTTATCCCGAGCGAAGGGAGGGAAAAAAATATCAAATTTTCGAGGGCGAGCGATAAGAAGACGACCGCCGAAACTCCGTCTACCGAGGAAACTTTCGGCTGGAGCGCGTCGTTAAATTATCATAACGTCACTGATAGAGCGCATTATTACTTTGTCACCGTAGCGAATCATCGCCACGATCGCTGCTAATCCAGGCTTGCAGCGAGCTTTCGGATCGAGTTTCAGATTGATCTTCAAATTTTTGACCGCGCGAATCCCCGGCTTGGGAGATCGTAATTGGGATGCATCGATAGTGATGCATGGAAAATAAAATGAGGGCGAGATGAATAGATGGAGGATAGATCCCGATAAAGGGATATTGATCAGTAACGGAGAATGGAGTGGTCGACACAGAAGGGACCATTCCGCGTTCGAGGCGATATTGCAATCGCGGAGATTACGCGATTGCACTTCGTAAAAACTACTTCGCACGGACTCGGGGCCAGCGATTTCTATATTTCACACGGTATCAGCGGTCTCTCGGAACCAGCGATCTCGAAATAGCAAAGTAGATTCCGCTGTAGCACGCGACGCGAGTTAATAGCTAATTATTCCCGATAACGCTGAATTATCGGGTAATTATGCGTATCGCCGGGGAAAAAAGAGACCAAGTTCCGCGCGCTGGGCAGTGGAATACGGGAGTCGTTCTCAATTACGGTGGCTCCTATCGATACTGAAGGATAAAAGGAGGGACCATTGAGCAGAGTTGGGCATTATTCGGCTAATTTTTCATCCGAATAAGTATTCGAATAAATTTGTGCGAATAAATTTTTATTCGAATAATCACCGAATAAAAAATTCGAATAAAATGAAATTATTCGACAATAACGAATAATTTTTTATTTGACTGAAAATTTATTCGAATAATTTCTTATTCGAATAAATATTTAGTCGACTCAACGGACGAATAAAATGATCACGTGATTTCGGCGATGTATCGTGACACCACTGACTGACACCCGTGAGAACTAATGTTTTAGATTAAGTAACTCTTGTCATAACTCGCATTTTGCAGGAAGATGTATGACCGCGGTACTACATAGAGGGGCGTTTTGATTTGTTTTAAATAAAATTATACCAAGTTATAATTAAATTAGATAACGTTATATCGCATTGCTTGAAAAATAACGTGGCTTGTTACTTCCACAATTAGAGACTTATGTATGTTGTGCCCTGGCATTGCCCAAGACACACGTAATACACAATCACATATTCTGATAATTCTCTATCCCAAATATCGCTAAAAACCGATGGCCGACGCCTCCAGAAGAGAATACTTTTTTAAGGCGGGATTTCCTCAGCTCGTTCAGACGTGTACGCACACTTCCAGACCCACACGTCCAAACGTATATTGGACACAGTACAGACTTCCATCGATAGATGTCGGGTATCACATTTATTCGTCGTTCATTCAGGTCGAATAACGAATAAATTCTTATTCGAACGAATCTGGCTAGAATAACGGTACAGATTTATTCGCGAATAACGAATAATTTTTCGTCGAATAAAATCGTCATTTATTCGTGAATAAATATTGGGGATTTATATGAATCCGTATCCGAATGAAAATTTAGTCGAATAATGCCCAACTCTGCCATTGAGCAAGGAGGTTTTAAATTGAAACACCCTATGACACGATGTGTTTACGATCACGTGAATGTACGGACTACGGAGGTAATTTGGAAGAAATATTTTGAAGATGGGCTAAAGTGATGGCTCGTTGAAGTTCTTCAGGTTCTTCCACCTAGAATTCTTGCCATAGCAGAGTAACCAATATCCCAAGTATACCATCCCAACAAACTTTTCCTTCCTCCCCGTCTTTCCAAAAGCCCTTCTACCCCCAGCACACAACATTTCAACGTCTCCACATTTCCACACGACGAAACACGTAAAACTACCACCCCCTATCCCACAATTTAAACCACCACGATTTCAAAGACCTGCCTGCCAGCGACGAGTGTTCTTAAAAAGCGATCGTCGAGCACTTTCTTCACGACCGTTTTGGAAAGCGTTCGTCGTTCGATGCTCCAGTTGTTCGCCCTGCTAAACAATTGGCAAGAACGTAACGGAGCGTGCCACGGTTCCAGCGGCAGGAATCGCGCCGAATAGAGCACGAGAATATACGCGAAAGGGTAGATATATCAGCGGGAAATCCGTCTAGCCGCGTATCGCTATGGCCGGATGCAAATAAGAATGCTCCTCTGGCCGCTACTGAGACCTGGCTACCCTCGGCTTTAGCCAGCAGCGTCGCGACGGGTGAAAAACACCGGAAACGTATTATTAACTCGGCGAGTGTCAAGCTTGCCCTGAATACGAGCTGCTGAGACTCGGTTCCGGGGCGCCAGCTTTTGTGAAGCGGGGCCGCACAGAGGAGCGCGTAAAGGGACGCGATGGCTTATTTTCCTCTTCACTTTTACGGGGAAACGAGAAACACGCGTGCGCCACTCGATCGCGCGCTGGTCTCTTTCAACATTTGCCTGACTATTGTTACATGAAATTTAGCTCGCGCTGGTGAAAGATAGGTAGTAGGTACTACAAGATACTAGGAAGTAGCTGTTGTTTTTGTGCTGTGGTAACTGAAGAAGCTGCTTTTGATGATCTCGGTTTAATGGGGCTCAACTTGCTATGCATCGTAAATTGTATAATAGCCTTTAGTGTATAGTATTATATTATACAACCGAGCACGAAGGCAGTCTTTCAGTCGACGCGTTTATTACTCGAAGACAATAACAGTGGCGAAAGACGGAAAGCTAAAACTGCATTTAATCCGCGCCGTCCCACCCTCTCACCCCCGTGATAATAGGGTAAATGGACTATGCCGGCCGGTCGCGACTGAATATCCACCCGCCGAGAAATTATGCGACCCTTTGTTTTCAGTTATACCAGGCCGGTTGCTCGTAATAGATTCACGCTTAAACTATACATAAGTGCATCCATTTATCGCGGTTTACAGAAGCGCCAGCGCTTATGTACATCCAACGTAATACCACATTTGTTTCCAGCAGCGATCGCGAACGCGAGAAAGCTGCCCATTTTCACTTTCGAAGCAGAATTGCGAGGGCACGAGAGAGATCAAGTTTACTCAAATCTGAGAATATGAAACTTTCCTCTAGGAAATGAATAGTGGAATTACAATAATAAAAATAAATACGAATAAAAATAAACATCGATAAGACTCTGCTCCTCAGATACAACAATCCAGAATACAACATCGAAGACCCTCATAAATCCTCATTAAATAGAATTCTAAACTGTGCACATAAAAGGGGAGAAAGACGAAAGGAAGGAAGACTTGAAAAGGACGCGGAGGATTCCTCGGTAGCCCACTTCGAATTTCAAAGTCAGCTTCAGGAGCTTCTAGCTGAGCGGCAGCCCCGGGTCTACCCAATCATCGTTGAAACTCGCGTCTCGTTATTTCGTAGCGTCTCATCAAAGGGGCCGTCGCTGGTGCAGCGAACAAGGGGCGCGGATCCCCGAGTAAGACGTACCAAAATGGAATAAGAGCGATCATACGCCGGTGAATCGTCCCGTTCTCTCCGCTGAATTTCATTATACGAGCGAAATTGGATCCCGCCGATCAATTATCCGACTGAGGAGAGCCGAGACGTTCTCGCGAGCGAACCAACGATCGCTGGAGCGGTCCTCACGGCCGATTAGCCCACGTCCCCTTGGTTCCACGAAAATCTCCGCCAGCCTGCAGCCGTGCATCCTCCCGCATCCTCGCACAAAAGCCGTGCACGCTCCATTCCAGACGCCAGCTCCGCGGAGCTGAATGTTTTGTCGACTCGCCGAGTGTTTTCCTGCCCGTGGAACGATCCGTTTTGGAGAGCGTCTCCCGAGCGGAGATGGAACGAGAGAAAGGTGAAAGGACTCGAAGGGTCTACTTGGGGGATGAATTGGAAATTAACTTGTAACAGGTACCGCTGGTGATTCTCTGAGAAGATGTATCGCTGAGTGGAAACGTGGTATAGTCCTGTTTATCTAGAGTATCCAGAGAAATGAAATCGTGCGATGGGAAAAATGGCTAACGAGGGAGAACCTTGAAGAACGGGTGAAGGAAGCCGGGAAAGTAGCGCCCTCAACTTCTTATCCGTGGGATTTGCTTTTCACTCGCTTTGCAATTCAATTTGTCGCATCTCGCGATGTATTCTTACTTGGTGTAGCGCCCCCTTTTGGATCGTTCAGTACCTTCGTCTACGACCGCAAGCCCGTATTCTCGGTGTTCGAAATCGTGACATTTGGAGTTATACTGGCGCGCCTACGGGCATAGAATTAATGATTCCTGGAGCCGTTATTCGCACGTATGACGCCCCGGAGTATGCTAATTTCGGTGGATTCGATGTCTGGTAGCGGGTAACCTCGGTTTCTAGCGCGAGACAATTGCTTTGCGATTCGATGAGACGCGGCAGCGTCTCGAATTGAACGTGTTGAGGGAGGACGTCGTAGAGATATCTACTTCACCCAGTTCCGCGAAAGATAGATCCTTAGGGTGACAATGATTCTTAGACTCTTTTCACAACGTAGGCTTTGGTATCTGAGTCTCTGAGAAATATACAAAATAGAGAAGCTTAAAAATTCATCGCCCCGCCAAGAATTCCTCTCCCTCGTTACACGATTCAACTTACAAGATTCCGCAAATTACAGAAGAGCGTTCGACATTCCCTAAGACTCCTCTAACATTCCACCCATGAAGCAAGCTTAAAAGCAGAGTTCGATGAAATAGTAAGCAGGGAGTAGTATGACTAGACTGTGAGAAACAGAGTCAGTCTCAAGGACTTGAATCCTCGTTTCTCAGCGTCTCTGCGGGCATTCGTTTTGCTTGGACGTGAGGCTTCAAGATCCGCGCCGTAGCAATTCTTAAAAGCGCTCCTATCCCTTTCCGAGCAAGTGACGCGCGTACGGTTGGCGAAACTAGACGCGCGAACAATGCATCCCCAGCCGCGGCCGTGTTTTCGCGGCTGCATTAAATATTCTTTTACGTACGAAAGCTGCATACAAAGCGATACACCGGGGCGTTCTATTCGTGACGTTTTATATATACGTTATCCTTTTGCCATGTCAACGTCAATGGACGTTTGACACGCTCCGAGATCGATCCCTGTATTTATAAAACGCTCCAAAAACATATGAAATAACGTTTCCTTTATTCCCCGGGCAACGATGACTCGCGCTGCTCTTTAAAACGTCACATCCTTCCATCCGTGCCCATGGCCAGATGGATTGTCGCGAGGACCATCAACAGACACATCGAGACGTCGCCCTAAATGTTGTACGGGGAGAAGGACCAGCAGAAGTCGCGGGCCTAGCGTCAGGGTCGCTCTGCTAGGCGAAACAGTCATTCGCCCCGGGCGACAGAAGGTCTAGGATCGACGTTGCTCTTCATCCCTCTGCACGGAGACTTTCACGTGCACGTACACGCTGAAATACTCTCGCAGCCCCTCGGGCAACGGACCGTCTATCGACGGCCCTTTTCACCCTCGTGAACCCTTCCCCGCCCCGAAAGCTTGCGGCCGTGTTTGGCGAGCAACCGGCGACAGAGGATTGGCCACGCGATGAAAGGAATCATTACGCGCTATGGAGATGTTTGTGTACCTTGATTTTTCGGGGTTACACAGGGCGAGAAGTGGTGGAAGAGTTAAGGTTGTGTATTTTCGATTTGCCGCTGGATGTAGCGTTTCTTTTTATATGTTACAGTGTGAGGTTGGATACAGTCAGCTTTTGCGGCTTGAGATTCTTTATTGATCTATGCTTTTTGTTGTACACGTAAGTGGAGAGTGATGATACAACGCAGAGTTGCGCAGCTGAGATCGTGGAACAGGGAATGAGGGAAGAAGAAAGCAAATCGATGTCACAGGGAATGCTGATACATCGTTACACATACGTCAACGTGTTATCAAGCACGTTCCCCCAGAAGATCTCTGAAGAAAAGTTTCCTAAAAGCGTGTAGCGGCGTCTGATCCTCTAGCGACGCAGTGGAATGGCGTCTTCGCCTGCAATGTAAATCCTGTTTCTCATACAAACAGTTCCCCGAAGTGTCTCGTTTTTCCCGCGGATCCCTAGCTAATGTTTGCATAATGTACGTGATAAATCCCCCTCGCTGGATCGCGGATTAACCAGCGAGCCTGTTGTACGATCGAAGCCTGGCCCTTGTTTATCTTCGACCGTTCTATCAGCGCCGCGACGCTGGAGATTGATAATCGTAAACGCGAGGGAAATGGCGAACATCCCTTCTCGCAGCTGCTGCGAGTGAAAGACAACCATGCTCTTGAATGATATTGTCATTTAAATCTAAAGTAAGACGCACTGAGACACACCGATGAATTTATCCGAAGGGACTACATCGCAGAGGGTGAGAAAGGTGCAAACTTCGCACCGAATCTTTAAAGAAAAGTGCAGTCGAGTTCCTGAAATTGGGGAAGCTAGGTTTCCACGAGAATCCCTACAATTACCACCCCTAATGCAATTTCCAGCCCCTACCCACTAAATTGACAGGCTCGACAAGGAAGAAGCCTCAATTAACCTATCCATTTGGGTAATTTCTCGACCAGGAAATCCTCCGTGTGTTTCAAACCGATTAAGATCGAATTAACTTGGCCCAATAAAAAGACCACCCTCCCTCCTCTTCATTCCGAATAATTACTGAACCCCGGCGAGAAATCCAATTGTCGAATACAGAGTGATTCTCAAATGCCAATTTAACCAGCCCCTTCCAATCACCGGGCCAAACATATTCCCAGCCACCTGGCATCGTTAATTCTCCAGCAACCTAACGACTGCCCGAGATCGCAGAGATTCATCGTGGCTCGATCGCTCTGACACACTTCCTTCAGCTCGGTTCCCACGAAAGGAGCATGTAAGTGGCCACGTTACAGCGCAATTTCGCGTAACGCCCTCCCTCACAGCGAGCACGAAGAATACGCCCTTGGAAAAACGTTCACCTTCTTCCTCCGTCTCCTCTTGGCCACCACGCCAGCCATCGTTGGCCAGGACGGCTTTCATCCAATTTCCCACCGTCTCGAAGGGAGCTCCATCCACGACTGGCAACCGCCACTTGAATTCAAGTGCTCGCCTTCTAACGGCTCCAACACCCACGAGACTCGTCGTAGGCCTCCGCAAACCTCATAGGCCTCGATGTCGATCGTGCTACGCCATCCAGCCCCACTAGATCCATCGCGACTGATTTTCTTTCGCGTCTATCGCGAATAACCCCTCTCCTATCAGAAGCATCGACGGCCAGCTTCTCTCGACACGCGTTGATAGTTCCCCTCGGTTCTTCAGGGTGGCATCGTCGCGCGAAATGAAATTAAGGGTCGACTTTTATCGTGGCCGAAGAATCACGAACGATCGCTGGACCAGATCGTCGTTGGGACTTGGAGAGGTCGAGAGTGTCTTCGTCATTTTCCACTCAGAGTGGGATATATCGACCTGCACGCGGCTCGAATGGCTATTAAGGGCAATGGCGTATCTCTGGCTAGTTCGGTGTTCTAGACGGTGCCTCGTTTTCGTGGATAGTATACGAGATTCTTCTGCTTCTATCTTCTTTATCGCGAGGGTGGAACGGGGTTTAGAAGGGAGGTTTTAAGAGGGTTTGCAGGTGTTTGAAATGCATCGTTTGTGAGTTATGAATGTGTCTCGTGTGTTGTAAGTGGTAAGTGGTGATTGGATACGCGGATGGATGGGGTAAAAAAGGGGTTAACCGTGGCTGCGGGTAGATAGGGGACGATCGACCAGTCAATATTTCAAATATTCCATTCCGTTGCCACTAGCAGCCACAACCGAGGCTAGCGTCCCTTCTGACTTGCGGCTGGGACTAATTTGCATGACTTGCAGCGGGCTAATTCCGACCGCGGTCGATGGCACAGACTACCAGAGGGTTAAAGCGATGTTTACTTTATTATGCGATCGCCCCGGGGATCCCATTATCGACGAGGGCGCGGCGGAAGTTACTTTAGAAGTCGCCTGGCGACTCTTTTAAACGCGACTGCGGATGAATCTTGTGGTGTGAATTCTCTGTGACTCCACAGAATGGGACACATTTTTCCCAATTATGCAAAACTCTGTAGATTCACTGAACAGCTTTACTAAAGATCTTTCGTCGATCTTATTAGAGGCGATAGAGAGCAAAGTACGATTTTCCCAATATTAAGAGATCTAAAATCGAAACTCCAAACTGCAAACTGAAGTTATCTCATAGAAACCCTCCCGTTTGCTCAAGATTTAATATTCCCGTTGTGGTTTCGATTCCAATCGTCGTTCAGAGACACGAGAAGCGTCCAGCGCGCACTATTCTGCGATGTCAAGCATCGTAAAGCGTAACAACTCTATCTACTCTTTTCTATGGAGATGCTCCATCAGCGCGAGACCAGTGTTCGCCGACCAAGCAGCGAAATCGGTACGTAACGCGCCATTGTCCCCGCGTAGCCACCATAAAGGCCGTATCGCGCGGGCAGAGTGGAGGAAATTCGCAACGCGCGGTTGGCCCGCGACATTTCGCACTGAACTTTTCCTTTTGTGGACTCCTCGGCTGTGTGCACTTCTCTGGAGGCTGCGCGAATTCTCGCGTAGTCGGGGGTGGCACGTGAACGTGGCAAGCCAGCTTCACCCTATTGTCAAAGTCGAACGAGACACGCTTGTGCTGCCAGTTTCCTAGGTCGAGCTTTCTCGCGATTTCGACCGCTTTCTTGCACCATCGAGGGATCTAGGCAAGAAGTACCCTGGAAAGGGTTGCGAGTTGCAAGGGGAACGTGACTTACAGGAGATTGTAATTTAGGACGAAAGGTTTCTTGATTATTCCAAACGAGAATGTTCAGAGAAATTTGTATGGAATCGAAGTAATTTATGTCTGGGATCGTAAAGATTAGGAGTAAAGATTTGAAGCATTGAAAAGTCTTCATTTTACTTAGCGCGTTTCTCTTACCTAAACAAATATTGTCTAGGTACCTACGCACAGTCCTACTTCTCCAGTGGGACAATACAAGTGTCCGATAAGATACAAGCTTGTTCCACTTGCCTGAGAAAATAACTGAGAAACGATCAATATATATATATTGAATTATTTAAGTTATTATTGATAGATTTATGGATTATATTGAACTAAATTTATTATTAATTCGATGAATCCTTATATAATCTATATATTATCAAGTTCGAAAGGTTTATTTATAGATAATTATATAGAGAAAATAAATTTTGATTTATTAATAAATCATTTATATATAGATAAGCTTCTTATTGTATAATCATTTTCCTGATTAATAAATAATTTATATTACTATACCTATTTAATGTATATATTTAATGGAATATATATTATTTCATACACATATAATTAAATATAAATGTATACAACAAATTAATTATAGTATAATAAGCTCATTATTGAATCCCTATCTATCTATATATAAATTATTTAATAATATATAGATAATCAGATAATCCATTATAATATAAATAATTTATATATATATACGTTTATATAATTAATTATATAGATATTTATATATATATAAATTATTTACATTAATATATATATATATATAATTCTTGCATTCTGTTTGCATTAGACAGGGTTGCGTCCTACTTGTAAGGCCACATAGTAGTCTAGCCTACTTACCTAGCCACGCGCTGGTCTGCTATATTTCTCGCATTACACTGCTCTCCCCTTTTCATCTGACCAAGGGCTGCTCGTCCGACCGTACCCCACCTTGATGAAGAATCAACACCGTCTTCGTCTCAACCAACTCGCCTCGAATACCCAAACCAGAAGCCAATCTGCGAGCGGCGCTACACGTATCGCCCGCATTTCCATCTCAGAAGCTTCCACGTGACCGATCGCCCCACGGCAAAGAATCCACTCGTCAAAAGAGATCGCCCGGCCAGGCGAGCTTTTTAAATTTCACGACGACGTACGCGAGATATATTCCGTTTCGCCGGGGCGCTCGATCAGGAACCAGCCAGACGGCCGCGGGATCAAAGGTCCTGCAGTTTTACGCGCATAGATCGCACGGCTGCTCGTTCTCTCGAATAAATTTGAACAGACCGCCATGTATACGCGGAACATCCCCTGTACGCTAAATGGAAGCTTTCTAGATCGCTCGAAACAGGAGTCGACGTCGCAAAGACGAGCAGCAGAAAAGTCGGGGGGTGGAGAATGGGTCGAAGAGGGAAAAGAGGGGGATGGAGAATTTTCTGAATAACTCGATTCTCCCGTGCCCGACTATACCCGCGACCCGGCGCCGATGATGTATCGCTTTATAACAAAGGGAATTTGTCAATGTCAATTTTGTCGCGTTGGATACTACACGCCTCTAAAACAGTCGCGCGGAAAGAAGGAGCCGCGCTGGGGAAAGAACAGGGAGGAACGTCGGCAGGCGTTTAATTTTCGCCGGGTCGACGGTTATATCGTTCATTTGCAGCGACGACACAACGGGACGAGGATTAATTATGGAATCCCCCCTCCCTCTACGTTTTGTTACGAACAGGCGCTTGTATCGTTGCGTTCTTTGCCCGCGTATATATGTAAATGCGGGGCGGAATTAAATCGTTCCGTGCCGTCCGTGACTGGGAAGGATTTCCCATCGCGCCGGTGCGTGGCGTTTCCTTTGTAACCGGGCGTAATTACAACGATCGCGCAACGAAAGAACTCTCGCGCGGAGTCAGCTTTTAACATTGGCTTTGTTAGCTTGAATGCTTTAGCGAGTTGTGTAAGCGAGAGGTAGCGGCGAAGCCCGGACACTCCCGAATTTGTTTAAACGAGAAGCTGTTAAATCCGTGCCAAAGGTGGTATCGTGCTTTTTGGAGGTGCTTTGCATCGCAAAGAGGGATTGTACAGAAGTTTTATGGGATAATTGGGTGCAGAGATTGGTTAGGTTCAAGTATAAGTGTCACATTGTTGCATTGCGTCAAGGGCAACGTCTCGTGGGATAATATGTAGAGCATGACGAAGAGGTTTGTAGCGGAGAAAAAATAATTTAGGACGAGGGGTCAGGATAATCGATGCCTCAGGCTTGGGAGCGCAAATAATTGTCCATTTAACATGAAAAAAACAACAACGCGAAGGGCGAAGTATGGTCTAATATAGAAGCACCGATATCTGGAGGAAAACGATATAGGTCTCTAATCAGGTATTAATAAGTGGAAGATGGAAGTTCTGAGAAATCATCGAGCTACGTCAAAATATCCTGTTACTGGAATTCGTTTGGTCTGATCAAGTACGGCCCCAATCTACTTTTCCTGATCATCCATTCTCCCATATTACTCGCTCGACCATATTCTGTATTATTTTGCTTCTTTAACTAAACATCACTTACAGATCTACTTTACATATTGGGCCTCATGAATAAAAACTAAGCAATTCCTTACTAGCAAAATCAATTGCTTAAAAAGCAAAAAAGGAATTTGTTATTTTCGTATGAATAAAAATCGTAAAGAATTGCTGACTTTGCTAGACCGTATAAGTAAGCAATTCCTTACAAGCAATTCCTTATTAGCAAAAGCATTTGCTTCTTTTATTCATTCGATTCTAAGCAATTCCTTAAAAAATTAAGAAAAAGCGATTACTTTAAGCAATTCCTTGGCAGTTTAGGAATTCCTACAAGATAAAGCAAATGCTTGTGTTTTTATCCATACGAATTTAATCAATTCCTAGTAAAATATTAAGACAAAGCAATTCCTTACACTTTATTCATTAGGCCCCTTAACCCAACCAGCATCGCGTTCTCTTTTCTAATTTCTTACTGTCCCATTCCCTTTATCAGATCAACCAATTTCCCATTCCCCTTCTCCGTGTAATATTCTACCCCACTCCCTCTCGTCTGATTAATTACTGCCCCGTTCTTCGTTTCGACACTACTTTCTCAATCATACGCTGCTTTGATCCACGTGTCTGTCCCAGCACTCCACGCTCATCCACATACTGTCCCATTCTCCTTGTCCACCCAGACCCTGATCTACTCTACTTCCTCCGCTCACACAGTCATCAGAAACAAATCTCCTTAATCATGTTCTTACTTAACCAGCCAACACAGAAGCCATGAATCCATCCCCCAATCTCCTACTCACCTCTCGCAACCAACAGCAGACTGACGCCACAAATAAACTTGTAGTTAGCCCACTGGACGTGAAGATTAGCGGGTCGAACCAGCCTCTGTCAGCGGGCAAGAGGTACGACCTGGTCTGCACCACATCTGGCTCCAGGCCTCCAGCAACGGTAACCTGGTGGAGGAACAGTCAACGTTTGGTGGAGTCCAAGGAGACCGTAAGTAGACACTTCAGGATGATACTATACGAGCCATTCAGTGGCGAGAGGACATTGGTCTGACTGTTTCCTAGCCGAATGTGAATCGAAGTCGCTTTAAACCAGCGAAATTTCTCGTGGCTCAAACGTACACCGTGGCTCACGAGTATTAGAGCAGCTACTCTGTGTTGAATAATTGTGAGAATCGTGGGAAATTTATTAAAGAACTCTGAGAAACTTCACTTTATTTGGTGTTTAAAATTAAAATCAGTGGAGAGTATCCAATCTGTACCAAATATCATATTTTGTAGGAATATATCTGTGGTTGTAAGGAAAAACGACCCATGTCACAATTTCAAAAAATTTGAGTTTATGCATTAATTCAACTGTAGAATATTGGATGTGTGTTTCTATCAGAAAAAAATGCATTAAAATGAATTTTATACGTTGAAAAAATAATGCAATTTAACCTAAGTCCAATATTCAATTAATACGCATTTGGCAAAACAACCGAAGTCCACAAAATTTGGAGAATACGACGTATCTTTCCTTTGTGATCGCTTTTTATTTTCTATTTTTACTTATCTGCATACTATAACGTATTTTGTGTAAAATAAAATGAGCAAAATTATATTTCATATTTTTATTTTACTAGAAACAGCACGTTATGAAATGCCAATAATACATAAATGTGTAACTTGTATTTTACAAAAAACAACGCAAAGCACAGAAGAAAACGAAAGAAGACAAAATAGAAAGTAAAAGAAGGAAAAGTAGTCAGAAAAACTACTTAACTGCGACACGTTCAAGCAGAACAACACAAGTCCAGTGGACTTGTGTCGTTCTGCCTAAAGTGTATGTAAATTATTACTATTTTGTTTATTATTATTTACGTTAATTATACGAATATTGAATATTATGCAAAGTGAAGGAAATATACTTTTATATCGTAAGAAGAAAACAAGGAAACATTGCTAATAAGAAGAATTGGTGTTTGGAACTTTCAACGACAATATCTCGAAAGTGAAAACATGTGACAGGGGTCGTTTTTCTTTACAACCACAGATATAAGGGTGTCTTAATATATTTATAAATGGAATGAGTCGAGGAATTTGCTGAAGGAATCAGATCCAAGAGCACTAGTATCTTGTTTCTCTGCGCCAATCGCGTGGAAGGTAACGAAGGTGCCAAAGAGATTCGATAATTCGTAATCCTAGGTCAGCGTCGCCCCTTGAAGGAGCCGTAAAACCATCCACCCCCGCAGTTGCATGTTGCGACGCAAGCATCGTGCGCGTCCTCGTGCTCCGCTGGCGATAGCGTGCCAGGATATCGTTATCAAGGCTTAAGCCACGCTGAAAGCGCCATTAGACGGCGAATAATTTAAATCGAAGCAACCCAGTGACGTGATAACGCTACCCCCGGCCGACGTGACCAGGCGCGCGCTCTCGTTACTCCGCCGTAATTAAGGCTAATTTGTGCGTATCCTCGGCGATACGACGCGATTAATCGGAGCCAGGACGAGTGGCCCTGCGGCGGGAAAAACAGTGCCGAGATCGAGGGGATTCGAGGGTTTAAATAGCAGTTACCGGTATCGAAGTAGTTCGACCAGCGATTCGAGCTTCCGTAGCGAAGTTTCGGAATGTTGATCAACGATAATTGGAATGTTAAGAAGCTCACTAATCGCCCGTTTAATTTACCGATGATAGTCGACGTTTTTTTCAACGAGCTTCTGAAACGGGACGGCTGGAATTCGCCGGTAGCTATCTGTAGCGATCGTGAAGCCTAAAATTCACGCTGAACGTGCTAATTAAAAGTTTGATCGGTGTTTAAGCCTCCCGCCAATGGGACAGGGCTTGGTAATAGGAGAGAGCTGTCGGTTCGCGGCTGGTACATCGACGCGGCAGATGAAGGGCTTCTGAAAAATTCACGTCGACAATATTTCTCGGGAACGGTTGTCGATTCGGGCGGAGAGCATTCGTGGATGGGGGACGCGAGCGTGCGAGGGCGGAAGCGTGACGGGGAGAAAGGAAACTTTCCAAACTGCAAGATTACAGGAAGAGGAAAAAGAAGCAGACGAAGAAGAAGAACGATCTCGTTTCCTCCGACGCTACCCTATAGATTATAGTTCGCCTGCCGTATTTCTCCTTGCGCCTCATCCTCTTTTGTTTAACTTTCTTATATAAGCGGCTGGGCAAAGTCTTACGGAATGAGGGGTATCGGCTACGGGAACAATATTTTTTCTCTGTCTCCTCTACCCCTCGCTGTCTCAATCTTCGCCCGGCTCAAATATTTATATCTTGATTAAGTAACGCGCTAACGCGAAAGAAAGCCGCCCGCGAGGAATTAAAATTTATAATTTACAAGCGAGCCAACAGAGGGGTTAATGCGGAACCGTGGTGGAATTAAGGGTTTGCTTACCGAGACGGGCGAACGGGATAACCTAAGTGGGAAGCCGCGTAATTCAGATATCGAGGGGAGGGTGGAAGGGAAAAAAGAGAGCGAAGGGACGTTTGCTTTCTTGGTAGGGAAGCAGCGCTGGGGCGTCGGAGAGAAACTTGGCAATTTCGCTGAGATCCCTGTGGATACTCGCCCTTCGATACATCCATGGTTAATGGTAACATATCGCTGTATTATCGTCGGAAACGGTAATGGGAAAAAACGGTGAGGGAAGTTTCGTAGTTTCTCTTGGCGATAAATCGCGGGATTTACTCTTCTTCTGGACGTTGCTCGTATGAAAGCTCGCTGCTAATCGAACCAATTAAAAGAGTTGAACGTGAACTCGCATTCGTTGGAGCTTAGTCTTTCTGTTTATGAGAATTGTGAAGGGATGATATTGGTGGAGGAATTTAAAGAAAGTATAGGATGAGAGAGTAAGTTGTGGTAGGGGTTGGGTATGTTTAGCCACGAGATACGCGGAGGTCGGTATTTTTATATCGAGTTTGTAAGATCGAAAGTGAAAGGAGAAAGATAGCCGGGAAAACTGGAGGCGAAGTCGTCGTAATTTTGTTACAGACTTCCAGCGATGAAAACACGACCACTAGTATCCTGTCTTTCATGGCGACTAAGGCAGATGCTGGTAGACACTTGTCGTGTCGGGCTGAAAATCCAATCATGGGAACCGAGCCGATTGAGGACGACTGGATCCTCGAGATACAGTGTAAGCGTATTAAATACACAGTCGGGAGCCTCTTACTGGACAAATGACCGATCGATCTGTCACGATTATTCGCCGCTCCAGGACTTATTGACGTTTTCGATTTACAGACACGCCGGAAACACGGATACAGCTGGGCACGTCGTTGAATCCTAACGAGATACGCGAGGGCACAGATGTGTACTTTGACTGTTTGATTCATGCTGAGCCTACTGTCTACAAGGTGGAGTGGCGACATTTGGTGAGTATACAGTAATTTTCTAGCGCAGAGAATTGTCCACAAAAGAGGGATAACTTGTGGCTTGGGTGGGCTAGAATTTGGGTACTTCAAAACTTGGATAGTTTAGAATTTGGTTAGTTCAAAATCTGGATAGCTTAGAATTTGGTTAGTTCAAAATCTGGATAGCTTAGAATTTCTATGGCTTAGAATTTCTATGGCTTAGAATTTCGATGGCTTAGAATTTCGATAGCTTAGAATTTCAATAGCTTAGAATTCCGATAACTTCGAATTTGGATAGTTCAAAATCTGGATAGCTTAGAATTTCGATGGCTTAGAATTTCGATAGCTTGGAATTTGAATAGGTTAGAATCTCAGTAACTCAAAACTTCAATAGCTCAGAATCTGAATAGCTTAAAATTTCGATAGCTTAGAATTTGGATAGTTCAAAATCTGGATAGCTTAGAATTTCGATGGCTCAGAATTTCGATAGCTTGAAATTTGAATAGCTTAGAATCTCAATAACTCAAAACTTCAATAGCTCAGAATCTGAATAGCTTAGAATTTCGAAAGCTTGGAATTTCAATAGCTTAGAATCTCAATAACTCAAAACTTCAATAGCACAGAATCTGGATAGCTTAGAATTTCAATATCTCAAAACTTGGATTGCTTAAAATTGAGACCTCTTACAACTTAAATACCTCAGAATTGTGAATAGTTCAGAACCCGAGTAACTCAACCATGGCACAGCTTAGAATGTAGATAGCCCAGGACTTCTACACCTCAACACTTCGACAATTCCCTTCCCTTGATCACCTGCTTTGACAAAAACTGACAAAGTGACTTCGCACCGAAAGCACGCCCTTTCATGTCCGCAACCAATTTAAAAGAAGCTTGTTTCCTGTGGATCAAGAAGTTTCCAAAGTGGCCCGTTTCCAAGGTGTACCAGATCCCGAAAAGTTCACCGGTTACGAGGCTGCGTGCTGCCTTCGCGAGTGTGTTAGAAAGAAACCGAGAGAACGCGGTGCCGGCCGTGTATTAGTATAAAAAGGCAAACAAACTTCCAGCGAACAAGGTATTCAAAGTTTCGTAATAAGTTCGATCGTGTAGGCGAAGTCTCTTTATCTTGCTGCACCTTCGTACGGGCAGCATGAAAGGCTGTACATACATACACTTGTACATAGTCGTGTGTACATATTTCCCAAGGGCTACAGAACTCACCAGCAACGCTCCGCGCTTGCACGAAACGGGATTTCAGGATAATCCTAAGAAAAACATATTTCAGCGTCGATGTTTACAAGTAAACTGAAGATGATTCCAACTGGGACGAATGTATTCAAAGGCGCATTGATTGCCCTCTGTTCCAGAGCAAAACCCTCCATCACAACATCACGCAGGGCATCATAATCAGCAATCAGAGCCTAGTGCTGCAAGGCGTCGACCGTAAAAGCGCAGGCAATTACACTTGCGTCGGATACAACACGGAAGGCGACGGCGAGAGCTCACCGTTCTACTTAAACGTGATGTGTACGTGTCACCGCTTTGAATAAATGATCAGACACTCTCCTCCTACGCTCCCTGAAGCGACTACATCGGGTGCATTGGCTCTTCACATAACTTTATTCAAATTTCACGCGGAATACCTTCGCTTCACTCGCGCAGAACAACCACTATAAAATCAGAACACTCGAAAGAAACATAAAGCATAGATCTTTACCGCTATATTCCACAGCAATTACATTCCCCTACCTTTCCCTTGCAAAATTAGAAATTTCTTTAAAAATAACTCGAACAATACACTCGCCGAGTGTTATCCCTTCGCTTTGAATGAAACTTTTACGACTGAAATCGTGATTGCAGTCGCGCCCACCTGCAAATTGAACCAGACGAAGGTCCACGGGGTGGCGAAGCAAGAAAAGGCAAACATATCGTGCCAAGTGGACGCGAACCCGCCGGAGGTGAAGTTCCGATGGACCTTCAACAATTCCGCCGAGAGTATCGACGTGGCCGCCGGTCATATCGCCAGGGCTGGCACATCCTCGATCGTCTCATACACGCCCATGACTGAATTGGATTACGGCACGTTGCTGTGCTGGGCGACCAATCAAATTGGAGATCAACAAGTGCCCTGCGTCTATCACATCATACCGGCCGGTGAGGTATCTTTATGGTGGTAATTCGATCATGGAAATTCCTGTCGACCGTGAAACCTCGTGCTCGTATAATACTCCGCGCGACCAGATACCTCGTAGTCTGGCGAGCACGATGGAACATTCTGCGTCGCGGATAGAAATTTCTATCACTTCCAGGGGCCATTTCGATTCTCCGATTAATATTGAAACTCTTAACGTGTTTGTTCATTTTGGGGAGAATTCAATTCGGCGTGGGGCTGTTGGAAGCGGAATATCAGAGATTTCGAGAAATGATAGAGTAGCGATTGGTTCTTCAGTCGGTTGATTGCGACGGGATTAACTCGTTCTGCTCTACTTGGCTGGCCAGATGCATGTCTATTCTACTTGGCTGACCAGATACAGGTCTATTCTTGTCTACCTAACCAATGTACATATTGGTCTACGGATAATCATAGTCTTCCTCTACTCCATTGTATTCTACCGCGCCTGACAAATCGTTGACTCGTACTACTAGCGCTTGGTGTACCCCTGAAACACTACAGCTTACAGACTTGATTAAATCACCAACGCGAGTTTTTACACGAAGAGAGGAGAGTTACACTGAAATTATTTATGATTTTTTTAATAATTCACCTCGGAACATGACAGCTCTAGAATTTAGGGCAACCTAAGACACGGTTATTTTGGATAAGCTGTATCTGGAAATTACACACGCGAAATATCGACAGGGGGAAAGAATGAATTGCAATTTAGAAATAGGAGATTCTCTCGGTACGTTAATCCAGAGTGGTTCGCGCTATGCTGACTTTTTCGAATCGTGGAGTTCGGGGATAAAACGGAAATTCGTTAGGACATATACGTGTATGCCTACATGCTCGTGCGCGTCGGCGGCCCTTTTCCGTAACAAGCATCCCAATTGATTCACCGAAACGATCCAATTGTTGCAGTGGCAAAGGGCTGGGACATTCCAAAGCCACGCGAAAGCTCGCTCGAAACTCTGGAATTTTCATTGTTCGTAAAATACTCGATAATCGAACAACTTAGCAACTATTCACGCAATTGCCTCGCAATCCCTCCCGCCTTTCTTGCATGAAAATTCATAACGCTCGCGTACCTTGCGCCCACAAACGAAGACGTTCACGTGTTTCCACGAACACATTAGCCATTTACTTCAAAATTCGAATGAGAATTTAGCTACTGTCCTCGGAACGTAAAATCAACGACATTTTAGAGAATCAAAAGCTGGGAATGATGAAATAAAAAATCATCAACGACTGATTAAAGCAAGCGCTCGTTGGTGGTTATGAACGCAGCAGATGTTTCTCGCATCCCCCTTTGACGCACTTGTTGTCATTCGCGTTTGAAATGACGCGGCGAGCCTTCTTTTCTTTAACATTCTAATTACTCTTCAACAAGGGCGAAACGGTGTGCACCGTTGAATGCTGACTCTGGATGAGAATTCGCGTGGTACATATGCATTCAGATTCGAGATTCATTCGCGAGGGTTCTTTTGGGTGTCCATTGGTATAGCTGATGAGACGTGAAATTGAAAAGTTTCAGCGCTTGGAAGTTTCACTTCGCGAAGCACGGTGGAAAGTGTAGGATATTAATAAAGTAGTTGCGGAAAAACTTTTTGTTTCACGTTGCACACTGTGACTTTATTACCGGGAGTCATTTATATTACTCGGCAATTTTAAAGGACAAACGCCGAAAGCTCGGGCGAACAAGTTTAAAGGGGAGCCTCTCCTCCCCTCGGCCGCGCTCCCATTCAAACAAAACGCGTTTCTAGTTGCACCCCCAGCGGGCGAAACTTAAATCGCTCTCCTCTTTGCTGTTTTAATGGAAACGAAATTATTCCTCGTTACAACACCGGTACACGAGCTGCGCCTTCTTTTTACTTTCAATTGTTTTCCATTACAGAAGAGTGTATCTCTTCCTTCATCCTACTTACCGGTACGAAGTATCTTTAGCGCAGCAGCAGCTTTTTATTGCGTTAGTCATGCTTTCATCCTTCGTCCTGTAAATTCTAAAATAGCATTCCTTGACGATCGTGGACGATTATTATTGTCGAGCCCAGTGGAGCAAATGAAATTAAATACGAAGAACAGGCTCGCAAATAATCACGTCGGAATTTCTTTGAATTTTCCATTATCACGGTTTACCATTATTCTCAAGAACATAAAGGCGTCCGACAACGGAGATCAAAGTGACCAAACCTTCCCTCGAAAACGATCCTTAACTTTACCAAAACCAACCTCGACTCCAATTACCACAGCAGAGAAACTGCAACTTTAATCTGTCCCACGACAAGAAATCTCCAGTTGCCCCTGATAATACCACCCCTTCTAATCCTAATGACCAAGTTCTTCCTGCACCTTGGTCTCCAAACAGAGATACCCCCAATTGCAATTTTCGAAGCCCCGTTTGCACAAAAGCCCCCTTATCGCCTCACTACTTGCACTATTCGAATCGTCAACTTATCATTGCGGCGGCAGGTCGACCGGACATGGTTCACAACTGCACCACCTCGAACACGTCGACGAACTCGTTCTCGGTGCGATGTGCGGAGGGGTTCAACGGCGGTTTACCACAGTCCTTCCTGCTCGAGGTGAGGGAGAGCAACAGCCAGGAACTGCGTGCGAACCTGACGTCCCCGGTCCCGCGTTTCAGCGTCAGTCACCTGGACTCTGGTGCTCTTTACCAAGCTTGCATCTACGCCTACAACGATAAAGGACGTAGCGAGGCGATGGTGGTGTTAGCTGGAACCCTCAGGCTGCCGGAAAAACAATTAACATCTGAGTCAGGTAAATGCGTGTATCCTATATCTCTCTATATCTATCCCAACCCACCTCTCTCTCTCTCTTTCTCTCTTTGCCACCTGGAAACAAGTAACACAGACACGAGCGAACGAGCACCTGGAACCGCGAATGAGCTTTCAACCAATTTCATTACCTAAAAGGACAAAGCAGGGGGGTAGAGTGGGTAGGGCGAAGAGGTTGGATATTCTGATTCGCAATTGTGACGAGATCTTTGTTTGCGAAACAATTCATCGTTCCCCGTTGCATCGAAATTTGTTCCATTGTACCGATAAAGTAATTAACTCCTGGCTATCCCCTCCAGTATCGGCGAAAGTAACTCTACATTTGTTCCAATTAATCGCGACCCTCCCCCGCGGTGCCCTTTGATGCCGGGAGACTGGAAGAACAAACGGCCGTTCATCCTACCCCCCGGGCGATGGATGCGTTCCGAATCGTACGTTCAGTCGGAAAAGTTCAGTGTACCGGGGATTTAAGGAAGAGAAGGTTGTGGTATCAAAGGGATATGGATTATCGAGCGGCATTGAAATCGGCGACTTACTTTAATTACGCGTTGTTGGCTCCTTTCTCTCGATCTGCTTTACAGAATACAGATACTACGAAGAGCGGGTGTTTCGAATATTCTGATTCGCGGGATCGATTGGAACGCGAGCTCAGTGTGCCTCGTGTATCTTACTTATTGTCGTCCAACGTTCATTTCAGAGAGACCGAGACAGAATATCAGACTGATGCCGATGCTGAGTGTGATGATCGGCGTGGTGACCGCGCTGTTCATTGTCGCCGGGATCGTGATGGTCGTGCTCAGAATTCAGCACACGCAAGTCGACGAGCAGAGCAAGTCGCAAATGGAGGATCACGGTAAACAGACCAAGGCGGTCCCTATCCAAAGGGAGCTGAGGTTCCGCGAGGGAAGCAGCCTGCTCTCGGACGAGAAACACCCCACCAGCCCCTTCAGGAAGCTCGAGAGTAGCGGTGACATAAGCGAAAACGACGAGAAGAATCCGGACATCATACCTCAGCAAATCACCGGTTCGTCTGTTTTCGTAATTCATTGAACGCTACGCGACTCGAATGCTGTTCTGAACTCCCTGCGTTGTAGGGACTTTTAGAGAGGGCGGTTCAAATGTGGTGGAAGAAGGTTCGAAAATGTGTTGTGTTCGACTAGATTGATCGACAGATCTCGAGATCACTTAGGAAATCCACAGAGGCTTGTCAGATTTTTTAAACCCTGTGGAATTGGAGACTTTGGAAATTCTAAGATTCTTGGGACACCTTTAACCCTTTAGCAACCAGTGTGACGTATACGTCACATCAGTTTCAGAAGTATAAAAAAAATCGATAGTGGATAATTTAGTGAATACAGCGTTTCGACAATGTTTACCATTGGGTTGTGTTCAGCGATGACAGACAACGCTGTAAACTTTGCCCTTCTGGCCACATTCAATCAAAGTGCTATAAGTGCAATGTTCACTTATCCTCGAGCGCAAAAAGAAATTGTTTTGTAAATTACAATAGTAAAAATTAAGATTTTGTGCTTCGTTTATGCATTCTATAACAAAAATATGTATTCTTCTTTTCATTTGTAAGAGATCTTAAAAGTATAAATGAATAAAACACGAGTATATCGTTTAGAAATGTTTAGAAGAGATATACTCGTGTTTTATTCATTTATACTTTTAAGATCTCTTATAAGTAAACATGCATTTAAAACACAATTTTTGTATTTTAAATATTGACCCACACTTTACTCCGTATACACTCAGTGTGACGCATACGTCACATCTAGAAAATCATATTTCCACTGTCTTTTTGGGGAAAGGAACGACGAAGTGCATGTATTGGTACCATTTTCAGTTAACTAATCGCAAGAAATAATATTTTTCCACCGGAAAAGGTGTCAGGGCCCTAAAATCTTTCAAAATCTTTGATCTCCTCAATGTCTAGATGTAAGCTTTTATCGGTCCGATTATGAGAATGTTTTCTTTAATCCCCTGTCTTCGTTAAAGCAGGCGACGAGCCGTCCGAGTATCTGAGGAAGAGGCGACTCGTCTCGACCATCGAAACATCCCCGTCGAGAAGTTTGCTGGAACACTCGACGGCCACTTCCGTCAGCGGTCACGGCAGTTACGTCGGTTATTGCACCATTCGCAACGGCATGCCGCTCCACGAGTTCACGAATCTGACGGCGAAACATAAAAGCGTAAGCTGCAACTTCCGCTAATGCGTCCCTTCATTATCCACCATTACGCGTCTCGCGCTACACGCCAACTACCCAAACCAAACTTCCCACTACCCCGAAACATGTCACCCTACCTTTCCAAGCCAAGAATCAATCTAAACTCTCGTTAGACCCACATTCCCCGTTGAATCTGTTCCCTTTCGTTCACAACCCTCGTCAAGCGGCACAATTTTTGCAATCCTGAACTCAATCTCCTATCTCGGAAAGTTGTAGAGATATTATTCTGAAATTTGCTCTATGTAATCTAGACCAAATATTTAAAGAAGAGAAACATCAGCTCTCCACGGCATCTCGAAAAAAAGTTATCCCAATTTAAAAAAACGCAAAAGTTACAATTGTACCTATGCCGCCTGATGAGGGATAAAATCGTCGCACACTCGACATTCACATCCAAGCTTAGCCCAAGCATTCTTGTCCTCATACCTAAAATTACAGTTTCAGCCAATAGTTAGCGACGTGTACGAGAGCGGCGTGTGCACTCTTCCAAGGCAGCACTGGCCCAGCCAGAGCGTGCAGTCGATGTCGATGACGATGAGCCCTCCGATGCTGTACACCAGCTTGGGGGTAGTTAGCAGAGCTTGCCCTAGCGGCACACTTCTAGCTAAGGACGTGGAGGCGAGGATCCCTGGCCAGTGTTGCATCCAGTCGCAGAAGGACGGGAAAATGAGCACGCCGATTGTGATGGCGAAAAGGGAGAGCTCCGTGTGACGCTGCCGTCGCGTGCAGACCAATCATGTATGAACAATTCAACGCGTATTGTTTCTCGAAGTACGTATCAGGCCTGGCGCCCCTTCGCCAAGGCACCCCGGGACGCGCGCGGATCAACGACGAAACGTCTCCAAGATGTTCGTACTCTGCTTTCGCGGAGACGTGCGAGTGAACCGTGAGATCCCGGAGATTCTTGTTACCCCATAACTTACTGTTTCATTGGAGCGTTCGATGCGAGTTTGCAACTATCTGTTTGTATACTGGAGAAGGAATGTAGGAGTTGGTTGATTCGTGGGCATTCATAAGTTTCGTGCAACCACTTTTCTTCGGGGTATTAATACAGTTACTAAACTCGTTTATGCTCGCACTGGAAACCTTGTATATTTTTTCGTACGCGTCCGAGACGATCTCACTGCGGCGTGTACGAAACGAAAGCGAGTTAGAAGTCGATGGGACACGATCCACAGGGGATCGAGAACAAAAGAGGCGTTTTTAGTTCGAAGCGAATTCAGTTTTCCTCCCAGCACTGTATCCATTGTCGCGTTTACGTTTCTCTGTTCGATCAAGTGCCCTTTTTCCATTGAACGGGCGCGATTGCTCGAGCCACCGTGCGTTTGCGAAGTTGTAAAAAATTCTGCGTGTGCGCGAGATTGAATTTTGTTGGTATATAAATATATATATATATATAAATAAATACGAAACTTATATACATACACGCACGGGTGATCGCGCGTGCTGTACATAATACACTTGAAATACGGAGGATATTTTATACAGATTGCTAGTATATATTATATATATATATAAAAGAGAGAACAAATGAACAGAAAGAGGTTTATTCCCACTTTTACTATGGTACACTGTACAATTCGTCTAGTCGATGTAAGGAAACTCTATAAATAATTGTGTACATGCGTAAATGGTCGATCGAGCAGCCGGACTAACGTGCATTGAACAGGAAACCAGCAACGGACAGCCGTGGCAACGAGAGAGAGTCAGTGGGAACAAGAATATTCGCGAGTATGCGGGGTTGCGAAGAACGAGGACGCAGAGACATATCGAAAATCAAAATTAAGCAGAGAGGAGAACGTCGGGAGAGTGAAGCGGACGAAAACGAAGGAAGAAAGCAACAGGAACTCTAAAAGATCCCCCATTACATTCGCCAGTGCGCAGTACTTCTGGATTCTATCGTAAGGGTTAAGTATCTTGTGCAATGTTTAAAAGGAACGTTTCCTAAGCGATTGTATCGAGTGCATCGAGAGGGTTAACTTCCCCTTTTAGGTACGCGTGCAGGGCTGTTCGCGAAGCAAATCGACGAGCGTATTTGGATTTCGCTTCGCTCTGTAAATGCCTCTATCTTTCCGTGGCACGATTAAAGCGTACGTGTGTTTAAAGAGGGATTCAGAAGCAGAAGGTGGAGAGAAGAGGAAGAACAGCAGACGCGTGGTTGCACAGTAGATAGCTCGATGTAATTATGGTTGTAGAAAAGTGAACAGTGTTTTCTCAGCGAGTCGATCGTGTAATATATCAAGAGAGAAAGGATGAGTGAAAGGGTTAGTCGTTCTTTCGAGTCCTCTAGATGAATGTGTTCTTTCGATCGCTAGTCGTTAAGTTTTATCCTCGGGGAGGCTGGGTGAAGATGAGCGTGTCTGATAGCGTTCGAGCACGCGTAAAGAGAAGAGTATGGGCGCGAATCGTTGTTTATTATTGCCATTGATGGAATTGATGTCGGTACATAGCCAGTGTACTAAGAGGAACTTTACTAATCGTTGTTACAAACAAAAAAAGAAACGCCTATTTCTTCTTGCATTAGCGTGCACGCGAGCTGACAGGGTGGAAGAGTGGCGACAGCGGAACACGCGCGATAAATAAAAAAACGGCTTCTACGATTCCAGACGATCAATCTCGACACACAAACTGCCAACAACTTTTCATAGCTCATTCGTACGATCCTTCCCGGCAACTGCGGAACGGTCTAAACGCGTGCCGACGCCGTTCGCAATTCATTTCGTCGACAGAGTCCCGAGCATTCTTTGGGGAGATTCTTTCTCAGAACGGATCGGCATCTTTGGAGGGAAGTCCGCGGTAGATTGTTGCTTCTATTGGTGTCCAGCGTGCATCGCCGGAGAAGCTTTGGCTTCGTTTGTCGAGCCAAGGTGATTGTCCGCCTCGAAGGCACCGCGGAACATGAAGTCGCTGGGCGGTGGCCAGATGCTGTCTGCAAGATAATCTTCGTTATGAATCGTTTCACCGTCAACGTAAAGGCGTTCCTTCATCTTCAGAGTGAAGTCGCTCTTGTAGGGCAGAATTATTTGGTCAGTCCATGCGTCTTGTGGTCTTTGCGCGCCAACTCACTGCGCCTTCCCAACAGAACCATTTAACGATAAGTCTTGGTCGAGTCCGCGTGTACTCGATGAATTGCGGTACCGAGTGTACGTACACTCGAGGAGTTTTCAACTCGAGTGTAAGTGCACTAGAGGAATTGTAACGCCGATGTAGTTGAGGAGTTTCGAAGTCGATCGCACGCGTACTCGACGATTCTTCAAGCTTCATCTTTCTAGAAAGCGATGTGCCGTAAGGTAAAATTTCGTTGCATAATCTCGACTGATTTCTATGTTGAGAATTGCCGCCCTTCGATGGGATTCGATGGGAACTCGCGCAACGACCACAAGAGCCGATCTACCGACCAGCAGTTGCACATCAATTCGCTTCGTTACTATGTATCTTTAGAGTAGCCAGGGATAAGAGCCAAAAGAAATCTTTTTAGATCTAAGAAGTACATGGAAGCACCGTCTCAGCCGTATACCGCCTGTTACGTCTGAACGAACGAGTCTGACCAGCTGCTTTCGCGAGAAACAAAACCATTCGAATGGAATTTGTATATGTAATTAGTTTAGCGACATCCGACACAAATTTCATGTACCCCGTAAAACAAAAGGAGACGTTTTTTTGATATTGTAAATACTCTGAAATAAATAATCGTTTTTATTCAACGACCATCTGTTAACTTTGCCCTGTTATCGATCTCTTTGGATCGAGAGAGGAATCCAGGGATCTTAGATTTAGGTTTCTTGGGAGGAAGTTAGTTGTAAGTGCAGTGATGTTACCTTGATACAAATGAATAAACGGCACCGCGGCATGAATTTTTATATAGTCTTCTAGAGTTACGAAGACGGGATTCTTCGCGTTCAGCAAGTACTCCAGCACTGTGCTCTCGGGGAACATTCGTGAAATTTTGTCGCTCAAGTTTCGGACGACGTCCTTCATTGACACTGACTTTTTGGGGGTAGTTTTAAATCAAGTATAAGTGGCTTTTAATTGTTTGTTTCACTCGACGAGAAAAATATTGGTCGGTCGTGTATTATTATTATCCCTCACCCCCTATCCCCTATCATTGTCATTATTATTATTATTATCATAATAACTTCGAAGAGCGAAGTTATAAGCTATGATATAATTATAATAGACAAATAAAGTTATAAGGAACCGACAGAGTTACGCAGCATGTCTTTTAAAAAGTTAAAAATAAAAAAATTTAAAAAAAGTTAAAACCGACTTCGAAAAAATAAAATTGCACTAAAAAGTAAAAAATAATTTTTCCCCTTATCTACGACTCTCATATTTTTTATGTCCGCGCCAGATTTACACAGTGCAAATTATGAGGCACAGACTTAAAAAATATGAGAGTCGCAGATTAAATAAGGGAAAAAATTATTTTTTACTTTTTAGTGCAATTTTATTTTTTTTACGTCAGTTTTAATTTTTTTATAAAGGAGGCGGTAGTGTTGTGCGAGAAAAATTAAATCCTGTGGCTGACATTATTAGCCAGTTTACGTATTTAAAAAACGGGACCACGATTTGCAAACTGATTTGCAATAGAGGTGATCTTGAATGGTCATCAATAGTTCTTACGAGTGTAGCGAAACTTACGTAATCGCGGGCTGTATGCGTGATACTCTCGCACAAGGCGTACACTTTCTCCAAACAATTAGCAACTTGCTTCTGGAGCTCAGTCAACTCGTACGACTCCAATGTATCTAACAGCGTAGGCGGCACCGTGTACACGTGAAACCATTCCGTGAAAAGTGTCTAAACGTTCGTACGAGATATTTAAATTTCGCGCCACGAAAGTAGGCTCTGTTTTAACGTGGAGCTTACTTGATAGACGTGATGGTAAGTTGGAAGAAATATCGATTTTCCAAATCTGCAGTCCTCGCCTTTGTCATCGTACACAGTTTTAAAATGCTTGTAAATAATGTCCTCCGACGCCTGTGTTAATGGGTCGATGTTTCATTCACGAAAACAGAAATGTATGTAATCGAATTTGAAATTCAGAATCGCGGTAACGCACCTCTAACACGTGGATATAGTATTGTGGATACACTAGGAAAAGCCCACTTATGCGAACATTAACATAATCTGCTTGTAAATCATTGATAATAGATTCCATTTTCTGCAAATCGTGTTCCTTAGTTTTCATAACAGTCTCTATTTTCTATACAATTATTGCTTATAACTGATACCTTTTCTACTTCCGAATGCGTGCCATAATATTCCCCAATATATACGATACGCGTTATATATGTAACCTACAAATAAAACGCACAGATATGTACCTAAGTACGTCGATGGAAATTGATTTCTTTGCAAAGCGGAATTTAAAAACTGGCGGGCAAGTCGAACTGTGCGCGAGATGCGCGCCAATGATGCGCACGAGATGTTACGGAAAACAACAGACAACTTATAAGTTATAAGTCCGAATACGCTAACTTTCTACGTGAAGACATTGCGTTACGATATTCGAACAAGAGGAATGGAAAGCAATTAAACAAACAGCAATGAAAATAAAGTGTTCTTACCCTGCCGGCTATACGCAGATTCTTTCTTACTACGTCCAGCAAGCTCCTCCTCGTAGGCTCCACCACTCGTTTCATGATTTACAGCTTTCGTATAGCACAGTTTTTCATTCTCCACGCACAATAGAGTGTCACTATTCCCTCGCGCACGTAAAAGCAGTTTTTAATCGATAAAATTGCTGCGATATTACAGACCTAACGGACGAACGATCAAACATTTCGAAAACAACTGCCGGAAACTAGCAGCAGTTGCGAGGTTACTGCGTTAGTCATGCAAGTGCAATTAAATTATTATTATTATTCCATAATCAGTGATTTTGTTAGAGACTCACATTAATATTATTAAACAACAGATTTTTTAATGCATTCGAGATATATGTTTCAACAGATTTTGTAAAAACATCTACTCACAGTTTGTCTAACATAGTGTGCAGCGTCGTTTCCGGTTTGAACTTTCAAATATATTCGAAACAAAGGGTTCCCGCCTCGTTCGATCACTTATGTATAGAATGAATGATTATAAACGCGTTTTTTTAGATATATATTTTATTTTAATTGGTTACAACTGTCCTATGGAAATAAAAAGTAATATACGTACAATTACAAAGAACGCATTCAGAAATGTTGGTCAAAACAACTGTATAAAATAATGATCTTTACACTTATGTACAGAACACTAATAATTACCGCCTAAATCTGTTATTATAGTAGTGATTGATACATTAATTATTGCTATGTATTGCATTCGTGCAATACTGATAAGTACGTGTAGGAGAAATTTGATTTTTCTTCGCCTGTCTAATAAGAATAATACTCTTGAATGTAAACTTAATAATTGTGTCATGTGTAGTTACTTTTTTGCTTTCGGACACTCGAACATCGGGAGTCATGGTGGCGTTGCCTCGCTAGGATTTCCCAGCCACACAGAATTACGAAAGCGACCTTTCGTAACAGGTGCCTGCCACTGATTAATGCACATTACTGTCACCGTAGGCTTCTCTGCAGTGACAGTCGCTATAGTTACTGCTCTGAAAGTGAAATAGGAATTAGTTAAATTATAGAATCGATGGTCATGCGCTATAAAAGTAATATAGAACTTAGCTGTGATGATAGAGTAGCATAGATACTAAATAAATCGTGTTACTTAACGTCTTAAGGTAGGACAAAAATAAAAGAGTGTGTCGTAATACAAACAAAGCATTTATTAGTTTAAAAAAAGTATATTACAAATTGACTGAAAAATCTGTTTCCATTCGAGTAACGTCCAAACTATAAAGACAATGTATTCAATTGTACACACATCGTAATGGAATATTTACAATTGTTTTAACAGTAAGAGAAATATATTACTTAATTTATTAGCATACCTAAAGTTTTACAATGTACCAAGCTTCCAACAAAATTTTCTCTTTTCAATTCATAGTTTGAGGTGACCACTTCGTTTGAGACAGAAACGATTGAACAGTAAATTTACTAATTCGCCAAAATCATCAAGCGACCGTACAATTAACATAGAATTTATTACAAAAAGTTTCCAATGAAACATACATTTCGAGCCTATCTTATTTAACAAACGATACGAGCTACTAAAATAATAGGAGATAGTGCAGCTACTACAAACTTATAATTCATGTAAATCGGCTTAGCGCTACGAAAAATAGAAAGTATATAATTCTGTTGGAAAGTAAGAATAACCAATGTCTTTATTATATAATCGTAAGTCCACTAGTTGTCACACAAGCAGTGCACAGTTGCGTGAGGTAACAAAGAGCATGAAACCATTAAATATTAACAAAGAAAATCGTTCTCTCTAGTGCCAGGGCACTTGATTCGGGTGACTGATGGAACCCAATTTGTAGTACCTTGTTGTAGAAGGCGTTTGCTGTGTTCCTGTCGAGTGGTTCGGCGGTGTTGCTGCCGTAGGGGTTTCTGCGCTCTGAGCAGAAGTGCCATCACCTTTTAAAACAGCAACACACTTCCAATTATTAATGTAATTGTCTTTCCACAATCGAACGCAACCGTCGTCCCCAGAACTCGCTAAAATGGTGCCCATAATGTTCCAACACACTCGCCATACAGTAAAATCGTGATCGAAAAACTGTGCCGCTGTAGTGATTTCAAAGCGTGGCGCACCGCTTTGCACGCTATCTCTGTACAAAGGAAACCAACCTTCTGTAACATCTTCCTCGCCCATCGGTTTTACAAATTTCAGAATATATACTCACAGTATAGGTTTCAATGAAATGATTCGTACATCCTTCGTCGCAACAGCCAATGTATGAAAGCTTCTGCCTAAATTCGGAGCGAAAGCAATATCATGCACAGGGTCGACGATCGCCAATGTCTCCGTTTTCGCCCATCTTCTACTACTTTCGGAATATTCGTATATAAACACTTTTCCCCCGGACGATGGATTCGTATCGTCGCTTCCAACAGCTATCATGGGAGGGTGTAATCTAATACACGTAATAATAAATGAATAACTCTGAATCAAGCATACTCCGAAGGTTTTGGTATTTCTTTACCTCGAGAGCGATGGATTCCACGAAAGACAACTACATTGAAGCTTACAACCAATGTCGTGTTGCAAGGTCCATTGACTCAGATTCATAACATCCGGAGCTTCATATATTCGAATTACTCCGTCCTCGCTGCAAGTAGCTAACAGTAGACCTAGAGTTTTGGGTGCGAATTTCACGTCTGTAACAGACTTTCGGGAGTCTACTAAATTCGTTCGTCTAACCCAATGTCTCATGCCGCATTCACCCGGGCCTGATCCTTCTCCAACTATTAACAACGCATAGAACTATCGAGTAACTAATTACAAGAGAAGCAAAGAGATAAGGTTCGATCGTAATTCTACCTATTTCTTCCCATACAGCCGCGGTTCTGTCGAAAGAACAAGTCGCTAGGACTTGACCAAACTCTGGATGGGCCCAAGTAACTTTCCACACAGATCCACTGTGGGCTTTCCAAGACGCAGTTAAGTGCCAGTTTCCATGCTCGTCTTCGTCCCAGACCTATTTAAATTTGACAATCTTGAGTACAACAACAGATCTTCGGAGGGGCAATGTGTTGATCTGGCTTACCTTCACAAATTGGTCACTGGAACATGTTGCCATTCGCTGGCCGTAAAAATCGTAAGCGATGTCATGGATCAAGTCTTTGTGCTCGGCATTAATACTATGTGCTTCAAACATCCTTAATGATTATTCAAATAGCGAAATGCAAGGCGAACTTTCGCTACGATTGCGCGCGTGTTAATGTAGTACATGTATAGGTTAAGTGATGCCGCCAAAAAGTTTTTACAAGAGGTAGAGCATTAATAATGTTACAATGCTGAAAGCTCTAAATTACGCAATAAAATATACAAAGTAATCGACGCGATTTATATCACTTTCCTTCTCTGATATTTCTTTCGTATTGTTAAGTAGTAGAAAAAATACTGTCGAATATAACTGATTTAACTAGCATTCTTTATCGATAATTCGAGGATTAAAGCAGTTATTTAACATTCTTAAGTAAAGTCACCGATGTCTTATTAATCAAACGTTCCTTTGTTCTTTAAATCTTGAATTTTAAATGCGACATTCGAACGCATTTCAATAAACCGGTTCAAAGCACGCTACTAGTTAATTTTTTATATCCCTAGCGACACGATTACCCTAAATTAGAATGTTCGAATAATAGAAGCCGTCAGTTTCATTAATTAATGCAAGTTTAAATGCGTTATAATTCTAGAATTTTGAACCCTTTAGAATTGTTAATTCCAGCTACTCGCTTTTATTTTACGGGTAAATAAAGTTTCTAGAAGCTGCTGCCAACAGATGGACAAGATAATCCAGATATTTTCGTGACAGATCGTCACTGAGCTATAGCGTGTTACGTGTCAGACCACGCAATTTTAATTCAAGTTTGTCGAATAGAACACCATAAAATAATTCATTAAGGTAGGTACCTATACTCAATCTATGATTAATTCATATTGAAAATACTTCGTCGTTCCTACTTATTCAAAATCGCTCTCATAATCGAATATAGAACTAAGCGGCTAGGTTAACTCTGCAACATTTCAGATGATCACAGACGTGCAGCTGGCTGTCTTTTGCAACATTCTCGGAGCGACGTTATTTTGTTTAGTATTCCTCTTTCACTACATAAACGCAAATTACTCAAAATGAGGAGGTAACGCATTGATCACGAATATAACCTGAAGCTGCATCAGGAAATGTTTTCATCTGCGCGGATGCAGTCGCATATCCACGCTCCGTATTTGGCACTCTATGAATGATGTGTACTACTCGATGTAAATGCTTTTATGTTTATAAATACATTCCATGTTAAGTAAACCTGTCCATCTTATTTTGTATTTATAAATCCTACTCTAATTATGCAAGTAGAATGCATATATCGATAAGGTAATAGGCATTAGTATAAGAATAAATCTCGCAACATACGAACATAATTAATTTCTTATTAAATATATTGTTCCGTAAGGTAATAAATATTTTTTTATTAGTTAAAATAAATGGTAAAACAGAACAAGCCATACAAAAATGAGGAAACTACGTGTCAAGATCTGTTGCTACGTTCAAGCTAGTTCTCGGCGACACAGACGCGAGACGATCATGAAGTTATCCACTGGTGTGCCATAATTATATGTAGTCGAAGTATTGTCTTTTGCATATATACATATTTGCATACAGAAAATTCGCAATATAGGTTTGGACGTGTTTTCCGCGAAAAATTTAGAAAAGTTAGTTAGCAATGACCGACGATTCCAATGGGGAATCCACATTCGAATTCGTCGAAAGAAAGACGGACGAATCCTCGACGTCCGGAGAAATTGTCAAAACAGGTGAGATTGAAAAGGAAAACAAACACCTCCATGGCTGTCAAACATCCTTCCGAATCTACGATATGTTGTCTAAAATACATAATAAACACCATCGCTGATAAGCGAAATGAAAGCAATTCGATGATTGACAGCTTAGTTTCCTTAGATTAAAGCGTTTCATCGCGATATGTATAGTCTGCACGGGCAACGAATATAATTTTCAGATTCCTTTAGCAGCCTCTCTTCAACGTCTACAGGAAATTTGTTATCAAACGTAGCGCCGCCCAGCGCGCTGCCCAGCTTTGTTTCCAATTCAGGAATGCTTTTATCAGAGAGGCCTACTCATAATCAGGAACCAGTCACCCAAATGAAATATGAACCTGTTAAATCAATGTTAAACGCTCCCGTTCAGTCCAAACCTTTGCAGCCGAAAACACATCAGGTAGCTTCGACTACCGCAACTCCGTCCGTGCAAAATGTTCAAACTATGGTACAACCGGAGAGCCTGGTGCAAGATTCAGGGATAGTTGGCGGCGGTTTACTATCGTGGGTTAAGGAGACAGTGGTGAACAGTAATGTCCTGAGCAAAGTGGCGGAGAAGGCGAAGAATAGCGTTAATACTATGATCACAACATTAGATCCCCAGATGCGTGAGTTCATTTGTAAGTAAGAATACTACTAATACTGACATGCAAGTAAAAGCAACCCGAATATACTTTTGATTTCACAAAACTTACAAATATTTCGTTTCGTCAATTTCGTATTGACGTGTGTTCAGTGAGGCTGACACGTTGCATGCGTGTGTGTAATTATGTTATTGCGTCATATCTGAAGCAGATGTATATACGAGACTGTGTTATTTCTGGACTAACTGCAAGCCAAATGTAATTCATTGAACTGTGCTGCACACTGCTTCAACTGTCATTTGCAATACAAATATTGAATGCTTTTGATAGAAAGAACTTCAGTCTTGAATGTTTGTCAATTATCGAGTGATATAATTCGTGTTTGTTTAAACGTTTTTATATAGGTGATATTTATGTAAACATTGCGTATGAAATAGTGGATTAACACGAAAACTAATAAGTTATTGTAAACGAAGATAGGAACGACCTAGCCTTTGTTACCAATAGACCATGTCTCGGGCCATTTGTATATGAATTTAGAGACGAAACGTTACACAGCGGCTGTCCAATATGCTAGTTAATGTGCAAACATACATGCGGGCTCTGTTAAACATGTATATTCCAGATTCCGGTGGCGATATGGAGGTTGTGGTGGCTTCGAACAAGGATGTCAAAGTGAGTCCCGTGCGTCAGGCTTTTCAATCGGTATTCGGGAAAGCAACAGTGACGTAAGTAATAATGTAAAATCACCGATCCGGTCTGGTTTACGTGGTACTGAATTTTGTATTACTGTAATTTCAACGAGATACTGGGTGGGTTTTCAGTGGCGTGGCGGTTGACAGTTCAGCAGTCGCTGCTCAACCGGTTGGTTTCGCTGCTGGAGTAAAAGGAGCAGAGGAGAGGATCAACTCTGCGAGAAATAATCCATCTCTTCCAAGAGACGTACCCATAATTGCTGTGGAGAACTTTTTGTTAGAAGTTGGCGAAGACAAGTGGTATGATTTAGGAGTGATACTTCTGAATGATCCCAAACGTAACGTGAATTTACAAACGTTCACGCAAATGATACCTGTGCCAAGTCAAATAGTAACAATGGCTCAGGACGCAACGCCTGAAGATTATCCCCTTAAATGGTCTGGCTTAGCTGTTACCGTCGGCAGCTTAATGGCAAGCAGTTTACAGGTTCGTATTAAACAAAGCAATATAGATTATAGTAACGTTCCTAGGAATATAAGAATGTTTTTTTTCAAAGGTTCCTCACAACGAATGGTACCACGCGCTTACTGGAGTTTCCAGAAGGGACATTATACTTTTAGCAGTTCAATCATTGGCAGGAATCTACAAGAACACGATTAATCCCGTGTAAATTCTTGCAACAGTATTGTCGATGCAATTTATCGCTGTATTGCATTTTTGTAAATACAACTTTACTAATTTATACTATGCTCGCAAAGAGATTTATCAAAATTCATTCGTTAGGCTGGTAGTTCTAACACACGTCTAATACTTGGACGGATTATTAAAGCGATGAGTTCGATTTAGTTTAAATGAATGTGACGTATTTACTAAACTACTATTCGTAAATTGAAAAGTGTATTTTAATTATGTCTTGTAACATGTACAAAACAAATCAATGAAACTTAAGGTAAATATATGGAAAAATAGATTTGGTACACTGAATGATCATTTTATCGTAGTTTAACGTGTCTGTATATTACTGGAATAATTTGTTGCAAAACACAGAATTCTAGTTCCGTCGACGAGCATTTATTTGTAATGATTGGATACTTTTATCAAATCGATGGAATAAAAAAGGCATTTCTTTTTTCATTTCATCTTTAATTTCCTGGTGTTTTTCTGTTCGAGTACATTGCTGTGATTTCTTTTTCTGTTATTAATAACTCCGAAAGTTCATCCAATCGTTTAAGAACATCAACAAAAGATAACAGGCTAATTGTAGTAAAAAAAGCAATGTAAAAAAAATAGTTTTTTCCCCTTTTCTGTTCCTTTTTATACGAAATCGACAACGGCCGTTGCCACAATAAAAATAACAATCGAGTCTTCCATATGATGCTGATTATACGCTAAAAACGTAAAGCCACGAGGATGATCTCGACAATGTGGCGTGTTCACTTAAATAAATGTACAAAATATTCCTCCCCTGCGCTAGCATTACATACTTTCCGTTATAATTACAATTTATTATCTTTCCTTTTCAATATTTATAATTGTGTATTTCTCACGGTTCTTTGCGCAAAACAAAGTTCATAATAAACCGATGCAGTTGTATACGGCTCCAGCGATATTAATTGAATTACAATATTTAAATAGATATTTAAATATGGTACGCGTGTCTATGGTTACAATTTGTCAAGGTATGAATTCAAATCTGGGAGACCTTCCTTCAACCCCTTCCTCTTACGCGTGTCCTATAAATACAAAAAAAGTTCTGAATTAACATGCGTTCGGAACACACGCGCGCAACAAAGTTGCAAAAGCGTCCTGTATGTTTCCCTATTCAGGCAAACCAGGATTTACTACTGGAACACCAAAACTAAAAAACAGTTGCTTTTCCACGAGATTAAAAATGGTAACGTAGTTGCATTCATCCGTTACCATCAGTTATGATCGTGGATCGTTTTCTACCATTGTACGCCAACTTAAGAAAACAATGTATGTTTACCTGCACAACTTGGTACGGTCTGGTGCTAGGTTCCATTGGATCACCTGGCAAAACTTGCCAATGGTCGAATACACACTGTGGGAAAGCCTGTCCTCCGGTGTTGGAACGCAAGTCGGCAGTAAAGCCAAAGGACTCGTTGACTGGAAGATATGCTTTAACTACGAACATGGGTGTGCCAGCGACTTGTTGCTCTTCGAATACGTGACCTCTTCTGCGATTAAGCACTCCGTAGATACCACCGACGGCTATTTCCGGGCACTGTGAAGAAGAGATCGTTCCAGTTAAGCGGTGTACGGAGAATGAATATGGAAGAAATAATTCTGTAGGGAATAACGGGACTTGGACATACCTGAATTTCACACAAGTAGACTGGCTCCATAAGTCGAGGAGAGGCAGTAAGCAGACAAGCATAAAGGCAACGTCTTGTCGTAGGGATGATCTGTCCACCACCTCTGTGAATAGCGTCAGCGTGTAACGTTACATCATGAATGTTGAAACGTACACCTCTCAAGTTTTCTTCTGAAAGGACACCCTGAAATAATTGTAACCTATCATAGATCAAGCTAACAGAATTTCCTGCGGTTACTCTCGAAATATACTTTACCTCTTTCGTCGCCCATTGGAATCCAGCTACTACAGAATCCTTAATTTCATTAAGATACTGCACTCCTTTAGAACAATCTACTAAGATGTTGGGTCCAGTTCCGTCGGGTCCAAAGCACCAGATCTTCCTAGCTTCGGTTACATCGTAGTCGTATTTCTCGTTCAAATAACGAGCGCGCACTTTGAAGTCATCTCTGGGGTTAACGTCACCCTGTAAAATTAACAAGTAATAAGTAAAAGAAGCGACAAGTTATTTATTTGGTATTTTTCTCGGGATATGAAACTTACGCTGTCGATATCTTCAGCAAGACCATCAGGCATAGGACACGCCATCATGAACAGACGGTTGTGCTTGTTCGGTGATTTTGAAAGACACATTTGATTCGATTGTTCTGAAATCGTTTCTCTGTAAGAAACAACGGGGTCCGATTTCTTAATGGGTATGCAAGCATGGTCTTCTTCCAAATCCTTCAAGCAGATTTCAAGATGAAGTTCTCCAGCACCAGCGATAATATGCTCTCCGGATTCTTCGATGATACACTGAACCATAGGATCAGATTTCGCCAAACGTTTCAAACCTGAACACGAACAATTTGTTGTAGAAAAACGTTTCTACTATTCAAGTACAAATTAAGTAAAAATCATTTTCAGGTGTCAACAAAAAATCACGGTTTATCATAACCCAATGCTCTAAATGTAGTTTCATCATTAAAATCATTTAATAAACTTCGATGAGTTATAAGTTAATCGAATGTATCTTTGAACGCACCTTCCACCAATTTGGGCAAATCAGCTGGATTCTTGGGTTCAACAGCGACACGCACCACAGGCGAGACTGAGAACTTCATAACTTTCATGTTGTGCGCGTCCTTGTACGTTGTAATAGTTCCAGTCTTTACTAAGAACTGATCGACACCGACAAGACCGCAAATATTACCTATATTAGATAAAGAAACAATCTGTAGTTGCATGTATACGAGCTACAAATAATATTATCATCATTTATTTATAACGTCAGTTGGCCGTTCTATTGTCACTCAGGAAATATCGGTACAGGTCTGTGAGAACATTCATCATTGGAATTCGAAGTGGCGCGAATTTGAAGTTCATAAACGAGCGGATATCGCGAGTGGAAAGTTTTACTAACCGGAAGGCACATCTTCAATCGCTTCAACGTAACGACCCATCATCAAGATTGTACGCTGAATAGCTTTCTCGTACAGGTCTTCTTTTTTGCCTGGTTGGAAGTTGGGTCCCATGATGCGAGCTTTCATGCCAGTGCACACTTTTCCGGAGAATACACGACCGAAAGCGTAGAAGCGACCTTTGTCAGAAGTCGGTACCATTTTCGAAACGTACATCATGAGTGGCCCATTTGGATCACAGTTCTACGGAATAAAACATTATTTAGCACAAACTTATCAACTACTGTATATGAATTTCAAGTACATTTTATACTTTAATCAGTTAAAAATATAGTAATATCTATCATTTATCTCAGTACAGGTCTGTGTATAATATCATCATGTTTGATAAGACTCGATTAATAATTCTCTGAAATAATAAGATTGTAAGTACCTTAATACCAATAGCAGCCTCATCGTCGAGTGGACCTTCGTACAACATTTCCATACGATATTTCTGAGCAGTTACCGGAGACGGTAAGTGGATAGCAATCATCTGAAGTAAAGCTTCTCCAGCTGGTAACCATGTTCTCATGACAACCTGAAGCACGAAAGAATAGTAATGTACAATCGTGCACTAGCAATTGATTCTATATTTAAGATTGGAGTATCGTCAGATCACGTTCGGACTTTCACTCAATAATATTCAGAAGAGGTGTCAGAAAATTTTAGAACAATCATCATGTACATTTTAAAATCATACCAGCACAATGATATTTAATTGGTTGTTTAACTAAATGATCTTACCTTAAGGAGAGCCTTGCCATCCTTATCTTTATCTTCTGGTTTCAGAACAATTCCTAACTTTTGCATCAGGTTGTCTGCTTCGTCTTTCTTGTAGTTCATGATACAATCGAACACCTATAAATTAATTCTATATTAGCACAGTCGAAACGAAATTATCTGATTGGCAGAAAAGCGAATAACTGTAAATGTACCTTATAAATTGGGTCTAAGACGTACATGCAGAAGGATCGTTTGTTATCTGTCTCCTTCTGCTTGCTCCACTTTTTGGTTTTGGGATTGAAGAAAGACTCTCCCCACAGTCTGTTCATGAGTTTCACCACGTCAATTTTGAATTTCTCGGCGTACATTTCAGAGAATTGTTTTAGCGTAAACGCCCAACCGTGAAGACCAGAGCCGAAACCGACTGATCCTTTGCTGGGATCTACCTATTTATGAGAAGTATGGAATCAGTATCGAAGCGAAGCGATATTACAAACAAGGGGAAAGCTAGTCGCTTACTCTGACTTCGCCCATGGGACCATCGTCGTCAGAGTACGTTGCAATAATAACGTTAACGTTTTCAACAATACGCTGGAAAGTTTGATAGAGATCTTCGCTATCGAGCTGAAGTTCCAACAAAGCTCTGTCCATTTTGTTCATAAACAATACAGGCTTGATACGTTCGGCAATAGCTTGACGAAGTACAGTTTCTGTCTGTACGCACACACCTAACGAAAGCATAGGAATTGGTCAGAATTTGAAGGGATATGTTTAATAATAATGGAGAATAAATTGTAAAATTGTAGTAATCATGTCGTAGCGTGTCAGTAACGGACATAGAGATAGAGGTCCACTAACAGCGTTTAAACACAGTTACTTTTGTTTAATCTCCTTCCATTAACGCACCATCAGCACTGTCCATGTGTATCAGCCAGTTAAACCAGCTAATACACTACAGAGTAACACTTTTTGTGCTGGAAGGGAGTCGAGTGCGAACCAAACTTAACGATTTAAGGTTAGAAAGATTTACATTCATCGGATGCTTACCAGATACACAATCAACAACTACAAGAGCTCCGTCAGTTACACGGAGAGCAGCAGTTACTTCGCTAGAGAAATCTACGTGGCCAGGAGAGTCGATCAGATTGATTAAGAAACCCTTCTCTTCTTTGTCACGTTGATCGGGATTTGTGATAAAAACTAAATCTTTCTCGTCGAGGGCGAAGAACATAGAAATAGCCCTACAAAGCGATTTGAAATATTAATTGCAGAAATTCAGGCGAGAAGGTAATCGATGAAAGCGAACAAAATCGTGCGAAGTTACAGTAAACTTACGTGGATTTAATCGTAATACAACGTTCCTGCTCGTCTTTACGTGTGTCGGTGAATCGGGTCTCGCCAGCTTTGGCACCAGCAATAATACCGGCCTTGGACACAAGGGAGTCGGTCAAAGTTGACTTTCCATGATCGACGTGTGCGATGACGGACATATTTCTGATGTTTTTCTTTTTGTCCATCATGGTACGTATCTCGTCCACCGTGAAGTTCACCTGGAGCAAAGAACATTTTGAACAACGTGTTACAACGTGATGCAACGAAATGCAAAAAACGAAATAAACCGAAATCTCTCGTATCCAAAAATCTGATTAATTCGCGTTCTCTTAAACTCGATATTACGCCGAAATATGTAATTCAAAAGATAATTCTTATTTTCATGGAAAAATATAGCCTGGTGATCTTAGTACTGACCATATTGGAATTAAAGCTTGAGAAATCTTGATAAATATCACGGTTACAGATTACAATACACAAGAAAAGGAAATAGCATCCTTCTATGTAGACATTTTTTTTCTGTACAGCGTCCGTGCGTTTCGTGCTGAAGTGATTTCCAAGCGTATAGCGTTGGGACCGTTCGTTATGTACGCACATCGTATTCGATGTATTTTTTCGTACACTAACGTGTGCGGATGATTTTCGTGAGATTCCCGAATTGAACAGAGACCGTTAAGAGCATCTTTCAGGCTCACGATGCTTCCGAAAGCATGCTGACTCGTATAAAGAAAAGCTCCATGACACGTTGCCTTCCGAACAACGGGCGAAACATATTTGAACTTCGAACGCCGACAACTGCGGGCCTTCGCCAGATAAAATATGCAGGAATATTCCGGCGCAATATTTGCAGAGCTATAGGAGATCTTTGCCCCGGTATATCCATCGCGAGCCTCGAAATCCGTCCTCGAAAATAGTTGCGCAATCCCAAGTAATCGGCTAGTTTGCAATACTGTCCGAAACCAGGTGACACTCGGTCTTGAAAAATATTCGCACCCCTGCACTCCGCGCACAGTACAGTTTCGCAGGCTTACGATAATTCCCGACGATCATACGTACCATCTTGGATGTTGTCCGATTTCCGTTGCCCTGGTCCAAAATATACGTGCACCAACAATGGCGGACTCCCTGGGAAAGAACACGAGTTTCGTGAAAGGGACGAACGTTTCGTGCACGATAGAGGGCGCCCACTGTCACGCTTATTCCGTGTCGTGCACAGGACCAATTGGAATTTCCTGATCCCTACCACGTGGCTAAACCTGCGCGCGCAGGTTGCAGGTGATCTCGTTTGTGACTTTTAAATGCAATCCCGTTAATCTGTAGTGGTGTTGTATTGTGGCAACTGTTGCATGTGGTGCTGCCACCTGCACGGTTCGAATTAATATATAAACAAAAAGAATTATATCTCTTCCTTTGCTCTCACTTTTCGTCGTAAACCATAGTTTGACTCTCGCGGACGATCTCGTTTAGCATGCAAAATTATCGCTTTCGACTTGCAAGGGGGACGAAGGGGATGGGAACGTCTGAGATAAAGTTATAAGGTTACGAAAGGGACACTGGTTAGATATAGATATATTTATCGCTGAACATTACGTTCTTGTTCTTCACTCGATGATACGTATTCATACAAAATACTATGTTATTCGACATTCACGACTCTATATCTACTATACATAGGGCGCGTGTACAAAAGACATTAATTACGTAGAGACTATGCAAATAGTAACGATTGTGCGTTTCCTTGTAAAACACTTATTCTTAAAGATACCCCGGAGTGCAATGTACAGTACAACCGTATACTATGTACATATCGTGTTAAGATATCTTGCTGCTATCAGATTATTAGATTCTCAAAAATAGAAATGACAAATAATAATCTGATGTATATGTATACACGTGCACTTGCATTTGTATCTATAGGATAGAAAGATATAAAGATCACGCTATTCCCTTGATCGTCACCGGGCGCGATCCACTAATTGTTTTGCAAAAAAAATGGAATTTCAATGGTTCCCCTTGCAGCTACGTTCGTGGATGTTTACGCGATCAGGATTAAAAGTCCTTCCGCAATGCTTGCACGGGATCAGTTGCCTCAAATGCGACTTCCAGCTGGCCTCGGCCATCGCCGTCAGGTCGATTTGAACCGCGTTTCCTGTTTCCGGATCACCTGTTCACAAATTTAAATAAAAGCAAATGGTTTCATTCGACTCATTCAACAATTATCAATCGCCGATCACGATGGTACTTTATCTAGATCGATAAAGATTATCTCAAGTATTTAATACAGCTCGGTTATATGTATGTCGCTTCCTGTCTGCAATGATGCCCTCCGATCGATATAATTACGCTGACCTTAAGTTCATCGGTTGACCGCGAGAACACGCGACTGATACTTAATTTCCTTGCACAATGATCCCATCGCGGCTCGACAGGATCAGCATTGATTGTAAATGTGAAGGGAGAACAGAACATTCTACTCGCGTTTTTAAACCAGAAGTATGCCGAATGAAAGTATTCGAGTAAATCGATCAACGAGGTTGTTCAACTCTTGACATGAATTAAGCCGCTTCACTGGAATTGTCCGATGCTTGATATCGCGGATATATTACCATAACAAAGGCGCTTCTTCGATAGGGCTTGTTTCATTCTTTCTTTCTTTTTAATGATATCGACTTACGAGTATAGATCACTTCAGGTTTCTGCGGCTCCTTCCTCCTCTGACCCGGTGGCAATTTGTCGTTCTCCGCGTGCCACTTTTTCAAACACTGTGGCTCGTGAATAGCTACACTTGTAGATCCAAAGTCTCTACCGCATATGTAGCATGTGACCGTCCTCTTCTGCTGAGTGTCCTAAAACCAATCGCCTCCGAATCACTGATCCTGCATCCCCCCATTGACAACACTCAAGCATGAACGACACATGTTTATTCCTTTTGCACAGAAATTTATATCACCCATCGACGCGTACAATAGTGCGATCGTGAACGACTTCGCGCGAACAATTTAGAATATTTAGATAGGCGAATATCAATGAGGATAAGCTTGTACACTGCGGGTATTTCTCAAAAGTATGGACCAAAGATAAAGATTTATACAAAGTGGATGATATAAGCGTGCCTTCCAACACCACTCACCCCCGTTGGGCTGGTCAAAAGATCTTGTACGCTCGACGTTTCTAATTTTTGCTGGCTGTTCGACACCTTTCTTCGCTCGTGAGCTGGTTCCCTGTCATTCTCGATTTGGGACCGCTTGATGCATTGCGGCTCGTGTATCTTGATACTCTTCGTGCCAAAGTTTCTGCCGCAACTCTGGCAAGGGACCGTAGGCGGTCCCACTCGCGATGTGCTCACTGATTTCTCCGAAAGAGAATTTTCCGACTTCTCTGAGTCAGGATTCTATCGATTATGGATAAAAAGAATACGCATTAATCTACGAGAAGAGTGCAGAATAGCGTTACTCGTTTAGATATCAATCGATGGTATTGTCGATCAAGTGAATGCAGGCCCGGATTAAGATATTTGGGGCCCGGGGCTATCAAACCTTCGAGGCCCCCCGTGGTTGATTTTTGGGGCCCGGGGCTACATATCAAACTTTCGAGGCCCGCCCGTGGTTGAACAGGGGGGAGGAGGGTTTAGTGAGCTAATCGCTTAGAACGGGGCCCCCCTCAGAAAGTGGGGCCCGGGGCTACACCCCCCCTTTCCCCCTTTAATCCGGCCCTGAGCGAATGTGGTAGAAATGATTTACCACACTAAATCGACAGGCTACTGTATTTAAAGCTATAGATCTCACGAAGCAGTTTTACCTTCGGCGAAGCTTTGCAACTCTTCTGATGTATCGGCAGGCGCTCCGGTAAAAACGTCCTTCCGCATTTGGAGCACGGGACCAATTGCGCCTGAAAAATGTGAGATTTCAAACACTTAGATTCACCCATACCTGGATTATGCGTTAACCCTCGATTAGCGAGGTGAACTGTATTTATTATAATTAGATAAACGACTGCTGAGGATCTGTAGCTTAAGCAGAGTAAGTCACTTCGACCTCGGTTCACCGGTGACCGCTACGAATCTAAGGAAGGAATCCGCGGGAAAAGAAAGCTTCTCTTTAATCTCGAACTTAATGAGTCGCAATGCGGTTCTGAGTTTTTTTAGATCGAGCATGCCACCGCTCTGGGAAAGCAAAGGCCGTGCGATAAATGTAGGGCAGCACCTTGAACACGATAGGGCTAGTGGATTATAGTGCGTGACGTGTTCTCCATGTGGAACCAGAGACCTAATAAACGGCTCCTACTTGTTATTCCTATTTGCAATTCCTTCGTTTACATACGCCGCGTGTAAGGGTGAGCTTTGACGAGTCACGTTACCATTGCGCGTAGAAGGGCTCGCAACCTCATACGATATCTACTAATCGATTCGACAGGCTTGCACATATCAAGCGCAATCCCATGGAGAGAATTTTAAATCTTCAATTTATTGCTAGTAGGCAATTCAAAATCTTATGAATGCCAAATGCACATATTCCATTCCAGTGCGCACTGTTGAAAACCGAATCCACCAGTGACTTAATTCCATTACATCACCGCCTAATAGAGATCCTCGTCTGCTCCGTTGAACTTGGCAGAATGACTCACTCCATGCTAATTAGAATACGTTTATCCACATCGATAAATACGAAACTGCGATCGTTCGTAGCGAGTATTCCTCGAAGATAAGAAGTCAATTTCAGAAAGCTGCCCTCCGCTATCAAGGGCAATTTGCATGCTTGAACAGACGTTTAAATGAAATACCTGGCTTTCTTCCCATGCAGCTGTATTCCATTCCGAATGATCGATCGTAACGTCGGGCCTTTGAGGTGCCGGGCGTCTTTGGTTCGCGGGTAAATAATTATTCTCTCGTTCCCATTTCTGCAATGACAACAGTCCATTAAAGTCTAATAGTGAATTCGGTACCTCGCACTGACTCTGCACTGGTGCCAGAAAATCACTTGGATTGGTTGTTTCTGATAGAAACGAAGATAGCTCTATAAGAATCAACTAATCCAAGTCATTTTTTGGCACCAGTGCAGAGTCAGTGCGAGGTACCGAATTCGCTATAACACGTACACATCGTGCATTGCCAATGAGGATTCCCAAGACACGAAAGTAAGCGCGAAGCTAATAGCTAACCCTTTGAAAATTGGAATAAAAGACTAGACAATAGAGAACGCGGGGTTGCAGTTACATAAACTTGATACTGAAAATGAATTTGCACAGCGAGTCACAATAGAACGGCTCAACGAACGTTACTGAGACACATACATGTACGCGAGGTACAATTACTACTTCCTCGCGAGTAGCGCATAAATGGGAATATGGAAAGTCGAGGTCACGTATGGATGCAATCGAACCGCTGCGACTCACGTGCAAAGTGCATAGCACTGATCACAGCTCGTATAAACTCACCTATAGGTGAGATAGCGCGAGGTGTCAGTTCGCGTGGTAGAGTATATAAATGTTCCTGATACCAGATCCAACGAATTACGCCGCGCGTACATATATTCTTATCGATTTCACGAAGGGCCTTGACGTATACGTGCCTCCAGGCAGAGACATTCAATAATATTCATGCATCACGTCCAATACCATCCGACGTATGAATAATACAGTTCAAGTTCAATGGGAAGCTATCTTACGTCAATTAATTATTCTGCCCAGTGGCATGCAACGAGACTCACGGGAATATTGTTAAAATTATAACCGAGGGCTACCCGTGTCTCTTTACTCGTCATCTATCGGTCAAGGTCGCCCAAGGTCATTCAAGGTGATCGTGGGAAACGATAGGAGAATCGGTGAATCGTCGACGAGGAACTTACTTGCATGCATCTGGGCTCGTGAATAGGAAAACTGGCGGTGCCGAATTCGCGGCCGCATATGTAACAAGTAATCGTCCTCGGCCCTTTCTTAGTAGGCGCCGAGGATGGTCTGCACGAAGGACTAAGCCTCTCTTGAGTGTCGCTAGATTTAGCCTTCACCTCCTGGACGACCGTCTCCTCGGACTTGTTCTTGCTCCTGTCGCTGCGAAAGTGTAAAGCGACCGGCTTCTGAATGGACTTCGGCACCGTTGTCTTCGACTTCGAATTCGTCGGGATCTCCTTCACCTTCTGACTACCCTTCGGGTGACTGTGAAACCGTTCCGGCTGATCCGGCTTCCCGCAACTTTTACAAGGCTCCGGGGCGCTCTTCGCCGAAGATGCTGTGAATACCTCCAGGTCGCTTTGTATGGTCGGTCGCGAGGTCTTCTTCCTCAACGTGGCCAGAGAGGGAACCTTGTTACCCGTCACTCCGTTTCTAATTCCAACGTGATCGTTAATTTCGATTACCATGTTACGTTTTATCCGAATTCGCGAAGTACTAAAATCAGGCCCGGATTAAGATTTTTGGGGCCCGGGGCTATCAAACCTTCGAGGCCCCCCCCTCCCCGTGGTTGATTTTTGGGGCCCGGGGCTACATATCAAACTTTCGATGCCCCCCGTGTTTGAACAGCGGGGGGAGGGGCGTTTAGTGAGCTAATCGCTTAGAATGGGGCCACCCTCATAAAGTGGGGCCCGGGGCTGCAACCCCCCCCTAGCCCCCCTTTAATCCGGGCCTGACTAAAATCGAAAATGAAAATAACTTCGTAGTTTCGTACCTATTGTTATTGTCGTCCAGCCGCCTGCCGTCGGGAACCTTCTTCGTCGCCGGGGCGTCCTGGCCCGCGATGCGCGCCTGTTTCTGCATCCTAGGCGATTCCGCGGTGACGTCGGTGTGACCGAGCCTCGTGTCTAGGAGCTGCTCGAAGCTCCGTCGCTTGTGGCGTACCGTGGTGGAACCGTTGCTCCACGTCGCCCCGCCGTTCGTCGCAGCTCCGAGGCTTTGTTGTTGTTGCCGTCGTTCGGCCACGGTGACGTCTCGATGGTACCTTGACGACGACGGGAACGACGACGCTCCCCCACTAATTGGTTTCGAGTGACGGAACCGTGTGATGGAGTCGCTGAGAAGCTCTTTGCTCAGCAGGGACATGTCTAGCTTGTCGACCAACCCCGGGTCCAGGACGCTCGGCTTTTCCAAATTCGCGGTCTTCGGCCTCTCGAGGTCCTCGTAGATGGTTACATCGCGTTTCATCTTCGGCGGCCAGGTGCCCGTATCCGGCGTCTTCGATTTCACGCGTTGCTTCCCCTCTTCTAATTCATTTTTAACAAATTACGCTCGCGGGGACAAAGATATGTTTGATTTTGAAATTCGTTACTTTGAAGAAAAGCGCGGAACGGGTGCGCGGATCGCAAATTGTAATTGGCTGGTATAAGAACCAAAGTTTTCGGTGTTAAAAGGGGAGTATATGATGTTAAAATCAGTGGCGGATTTAAGAGAAAAGGCCCAGGTGTCAAACCTTCTGAGGGACCTATTTTTTCGAGAAAATAAAGAGGTAGTTTACTAAAAACAGGATACGCATAGCAGTTTGAAAAAAATGTAGTGTTTGTCTACCTATACTTAATCATAATTTTTTTTGGACATGGGGCCCTGGGGGGCTTTCTGGGCAAGGGCCCAGGTGGTAATTGCTCATCAGCCGCCCTGTTAAATCCGCCACTGGTTAAAATGGTTAACTTCTGTTACGACGATTTACTCGTCGCTATGAAAGAGTATGTACTACGCGGCGGTGTTGTTTACTTACTTGTCAACATACCCACATCATCCTTGATCACCAGAAACGTCTTCTCAGACAGGAACTCTGTAGGTCCCTTTTTCCATTTCATGACTTCCGGTGTAGACCCCGTGATTGCGACAGCTTGCCACTTCGAATTTATGAAATCAACAGGATAAACGACACGATATGTTTATTTTAGAATACTCGCGTTTCGATGGATTCATAATATATATTTTTCCGCGGATAGGATTTATCGTGTACCGAAATGAAACATCAAACGACCGACTGTAATTAGACACTCTTAAATTTCATCGTCCCTTCGATCGAGTTGTTAGCGGGGATCGTTGATTCTGCAACATTTGTGGTTATCACGATGAACAAACAGATTTCCGTTTAAGTAGCTTCCGAGTCGTTCCAATTCCCATTGACAGCTCACTGAATTTGCCTCCCTTCAGAACGTTCGTATGCACTTCATTCGTTCCATAATTTCTTTCGACATTTACATACTCGGTTCACTCGATGATGTTCGAAAGATGTGAATTCTCGCACAATATTTGCAACTACAACCACGTCACTGATACATTTTCACCGTTTTCTGAACGATCGACTGGAGCATAACCAATAAATACGCGATGCGCTAATTATTATTAGGGACGGTAACACCACGCGTGTAAAATCGCGAATCTCTTGACCGAGAGAAATACACATACACGCGCTCTCCTTCCGCAAACACTATTTAAGGTACGAGTGAGATCTATTTATATCTTCTAACAATGGATAAAAATACTGGATCACGCGAAAGAACGCGTGTCATCTCGATCATTTCGATCGACAAGCTTCGTCGTATCGATTTAAATTGTGCGCGAGTTTGAAGGAGAAACCCGATTTTAAACACGTAGCCCTTTGTCAGCGAAACACCCGGTGCACTGAGCCTCGGTTTACCTTGCCATTGGCTACATATAGCTTTTACCTTTCCCATTGTGGTTGACTGTGCGAAGAATACAGGTGGCCAGGGGAATCGATCCAGCGAATACTATTAAACAACCATATCGGCGGCTCGTTTGTGTACGTTCCCATCATCGCGCGTAAGCATGCAAGAAGGTATTACATTATATTGAATGGGTGGGGGAACCGTGCTACGGGCTACTTCCTAATACTTCAATAATAAATCAATTTCACGTGAAACAATGCTGCTATGACAAGATCTTTCGGCAATCACTTCGAATATTATTACTTTCATTGATTTACACTTTATCCGTTCCACTGACATATTTACCTACCGCGTTCCTAGTCTTCGATTTTATACACGCTGCATTCTGACCTTATCGAATTTATTACTGAATTATGTAGGTGGTAGAGTGACACGTCGAAAGTACTTCCTTAGTGCGAAATGGTTTCAACTCGACAATGTCGCGCGATACTCCGAAACCTGTGGGTATGTTTTAGACGGCGAAACAGTTTTATGCATTCGCGCAATTTTATTCATATACGTCATTAAAAATATTGCTGGTCAGATGAAGCAGTTACTATAAAAATTAAATAATCCGCACATTTATAAGAATATTTACAGAAATATATGTATAGTGTACATAATAATAGATTATCGGCGGTAACGGTAGCGTTTGAAATGAAACCACAGCTGAAAAATGTTGTTATGGAATTGGCATCTAAATCCACGTTTATACGAGTACTCCCATTCCCTGTTGACGATTTTAAATGCAATGTCTTCGTAAGGCGGTCCAGCGTGAAATCGGAGAATAGCGAAGTCTTTGTTGTCGGCACAGGGTGTCTGGCAATTACAAAATATTCGTTAGTAATCAATTTCTTAACTATCGTTGCGTATAACACAAAAACAGCTGCGTCTTACCAAAAAGTACTCCGGGGTTGTGTTTTTGTCTATGAGATCCGGATAAAATATGTTAAACTTGTAGCCTTGAACAATCTTCGGCGGTGGATTATCCATGTCGTAATGCGTTTGATTGTATTTATTCCATTCAAACCCAGTATGCACCCGATTGAAGTATCTCGGCTTTCGAGGCCTGTACTTATCAGACCATAAATAGATCTGTGCTTCTAAGGACGATTCGACACTAAATTGTGCCTCGTCGGAACCCATATTTTTACGGGCTTCTCTGTGCATCGCTTGTTCCTCAGCGGTCATTACGTTCTGAATCTTTCGCCCAGTACTAAGCACTTGGTTTCTCGCATATTCTAACCGTTGAGTATCATCCTCCTCCAATGTAACTATCGTCCCTGGCTCGAGTTGCGAATAAGGTATATACTTTGGAGAATACCCTCCCGATTCGTATTCGCAGAAAGACTCTGACAAAAGGTCGTCGGCCGCATTGGTCACTTCTTGATCATCCCTGCAAATGCATAAAACAGATGTAGTTAAACATTGTTCGTTATCCTTTGATGGTAAATATAAGCAAATATCGAAATGGATACGTACTCTGACTGACTCTCCTCGCTTTTTTCCACAACCGCAGTGGTAGATGGTTCATCTGGTTTTTCCGACTGTTCATCGGCAGCCTCAGCTTGCGCTTGTGAACTCTCAGCTTCATTTTCCGTTCTCGCTACACCCTGTTCAGCGATCAAGACTTCCAACTTCTTGCGCAAATTCTCTTGGTGTCGATCTCTTAATCGAGCTCTCGCCATGTGCGCTGAGGAGAAGAAATGCTTGATGTTATTGTGTATATTAACAATGAATATACATGGATAGTCTCTACAATTTACCTTTCAATTGGGACAGAAGGCTTTCCCAATAGCCTATGTCAACACCTTCAGGTTTTCCTGTAATCTTCGCTTCAATTTGTAACTGCAATGCTTCCAATTGCGCCGCTGTCTTTCCTTTGAAAATGGCAGTTACATCTTTAGCTACCGATTCGTGTATTCCTTCTCTCCGACCCACAGCTAAAATAATACATTCGTTAGCATCCTACAAAGAATAATTACACGAAACTCTTTGTACATTCACAATAATCAAACCTACCAACTTCGTACTCCGATCTTTCTAACTTCCTCAATTTGTGTAATTCATCTTCAACGATTACGGTAATATCGTTCCAGTAATCCAAATTTTTACCACGTTCCAATTCTTTATACACTTTGATGTCCTCGATAAGATCTTCTAAGTCCTTTACGTGTAATCCACGTAAATATGTATATGGCTCGTGCATTTCTACAGCATCAACTTCTTCTTCGGCGCTAATATATTTCGCGAGCAGATCGATCGGTTTCGCGCGACCATCTTGTATCCTGATCCGAGATCTCAACCTTGCTTGTTCCAAGTGAAATTGATCCTCCTGTCTCGCCCACTGTTCCAATTGAGCGGCTTCTTTTCCCCTTTGTAACATTGTCATTTCCTCTTCCCTCTGTTGCCTTTCTAATTCCCTTTCCTGCCTCCTTTTCTTAACTTTCTCCAGCTCCCGTTTATTCTCCTCCTGTTTATGCCTATTTCTAACTTCTAATTCTTCTCTACTAACGCCGAGCAATCCTTCTTTCTCGAGTTTCTTAGACCACACGAACGTGGACAACAAATTTCCATCGCCGAACGGATTGTCCGTATTAGTGTAATGCAAGTAATCGTTATCCCATCCCATTCTTTCTTTACGCTTGCGTTCCTTAGCTTCTTTCTTCTTTAAACGACGCAGCCTTTTTTCTTCCGGTGTCTCCGTAGCTTTCATTAATTCCTTCTGACGTTTTCTTTCCTCGATTTGTTTCTGACGTTGCTTCTGTAGTTTCTCTAACAGTTTCGTAGAATCTGACGAAGAATCAGACGAGCTACTAGATTTGCTTGAATTCGAAGACACCGATGAAGACGAGGATGACGATGGCGATCTAAAACGAAGCGAGTGTTTCTGTGATAAAAAATAATTAAATTGGAATTTCAAAGATATTTGCGATCACTCACCTCTTTTTGCTCTTGTGTTTCGATGGCTTTCTACGAGCATCGCGGGATTCAGACAAATCTCTGTGCCTGGATTTCTTGTATTTTTCATTAGAACTAGAGTGTTTATGAGAATACTTATCTCTTCTATGAGAGTATTTCTCCATTGTTATTGTAACTACTTCCCTGGAAAATGAATTCTATACTGAATACCTTTACTATTATGACGTTTAACCTCACAAAGGGAATTCCCGACGCAATAACGTCCAAACGTCCGCCATTGTTGAGTTTTCGACAGCTGATTCCGGTTTACTACGTGCCAATTTCCGTTTACGTTTAATAAAATAATTCGACGGAACGAACATCGAATATTTAAATATCCTCGGAAGGGAATAATAAATCTATGAAAATTACATTTTCACTCGCTTCTCTTTCGCGTGGGAATTATTTTAAACTGACCGTTAACGACTAGCGAGTACTTTCCCTCCACTCCTCCTGACGCTACATCCGTTAAACTTTCAAATTGGAGAGCATGCGTTGGAGGAGGAGAGGTTTTCGAAAGTTCATGGGCGATTTTTGTCGCGTTTAGCGAATATATACGATTGGTTTCTCAAGTTTCTGATTAATTAAGTTTAGTGAACGACGATGGCGCACAAAATCTACTACTCGGGCAAGTACTACGACGACAAATACGAATACAGGTTGGTAGAAATTAACGGCGACGTCGAATGTTCCATTTGGATTTCGATTTTCGTGTATTGTGCCATTTTGTACCGTTCCTATAGACGTGTATGCATGACTTTTCGAACAGATGCCCATCTGGATATTTCGCCGATGGCCCTGGCAAGCAATCTTCCGCTAACGAGAAATCAATTCCTACGTATTTTAAACGTTTTATTTGTAACTTCTTTGTTCAATTTTTGGACACGGGCGTAACATACCATTTAAATGGCCGTCTAATACACTCTTTTGTGTTCTTCGTTAACCCATTCAATCCTAACTGGCACGATACAATCGATTTCTTTCAGTGATACGCTAATCTGAAAGTAATTCAAACACGAAGTTTCCTGTTGTGCATTACGATTAAATCGAATATTACGTAGTTTGCAGCATCCTAACAATAACCATGCAACAAAGAATAAACGGGAGATAGTGCTGAATAATGCTAAACACAGGCATAATTTTACAGCTTATTTAAGTTTCGAAATATATCCCCTTTAATGCCCCACATAAATATTATTACATAGTTTGAAATTCAAACATGAAAGTACTCATTTTGGATGATGGTTGAAAAAGTTTGAAATGGCTATTCGGCTGTTGTAAGTCTAAATATGTATTATGTTTTATCAGACACGTGGTACTGCCAAAGGAAATGGTGAAGTTAGTCCCGAGTACCCATCTACTCTCTGAACAAGAATGGAGAGCCATTGGCGTCCAACAAAGTCAAGGATGGGTACATTACATGATTCACAAGCCAGGTATGCTAACTTCTGTAACTCGATAACTTTAACGTTATTCAAATTCCGCTATCGCGTCTTGGTCGTCGAGTTGAAACGTGCTTCTCGGAGAGAGCGCTAAAGTTAAAATTATCTTTCAGAGTTCAATTCGAAGGGATATTTTAAATTAACCATTCGTATGTTTCAGAACCACACATTCTGCTGTTCAAGCGGAAAATAACATCTCCGCCACCGGATAATCAATATCTTTAACATCTCCGTAATAATATGCTTCAGATCATTGTTAATATTCCATCGAAAACGTTGACCATCGTAGCAAACCATCTTGTCGGCTTCAAAATCCAATCGATACCGGAAATAATTATCATACACCAGGCGCGTTTCAAAAGCCACCAACTCTAGAAGATACAAGAATTGTTCGTTTCCAAATTCTTCGCTGCGACATTCGTTAATGAATTATTCATAGAAGCAAAGTATTCTGTATATATGTCTATAGAGCACCTTAGTTCTTAACTGCCATTTACATAGTTCTTAATTCTGGAATTACCATAACAGCTTGGTATTTCATTCAATGTAATTGAGAGACATTGAAATATTCTAGTTGTTTTCTGAAAATCAAAGTTCGGAAGCGGAACCGGCCATTCCGTCGTGAACTTCTTGAGTAGGAAAAAAAATCCTCGTGACTTTGTGATTACAGTGCCTTGCACAAACGTGCTGATCTTTATTTATTATTAAGGTATACTTTAATGCTATCACTTAGAGTAATCATTCCTTATGTTTAACATGAATGATATGTTAAGGAGAAGTATGACGTTAAGTTCTAAGTTCATTAACGATATAGATATTCATTCGAGATTCCATTAACTGTTAGCTAGCCGTTAAATCTTGCGTTTCTCGTGTACCTTGCCATAAGATTTTTACATTAATCAGCATTACATCATGCGTTACATTTGTTTTACGAGTGACTTCGTTCAGACTCTGCTCTCTAATTATAATTTTCGCGACATTATTTTATCAGTATTTCTCAAAAAACTTTCGTATGTCTTAGTATTAGTTGACCTTGATTTATGTTTAATGGATAAAGTACGTAGTGTCAATTCTTAAATAAATGTTTTGTGACTAAAATAATTTGTGTCGATTTTATTTATCGCCTTGTAGTACTCCACGTGCTTCTTTTCCGGTACTTCAATTATTTAAGACTACGCTGGAAAATTACACGAAACGAATTAGTTGATTTATACGATTACATAGGGCTGAGGGAACTGGAGAAACATCGAGCGTGAACCGCTTAAGCGTAACAAAACCGCGTTGATCCCAGGAACATTCATGTTTCTTAATTTTATTCTCGCGCGACAAACTGAGTGAAGCAAATTCAGCCGAATATACATACAGAGAAGAGAAGGGGGCAGACGGGCCTGAATAATTAAAACAACCACGTGACTGACCTCAATCCAATTAAACAAACATTGTCCCTAGCGGTCAAGTAATTCTCACACCAATTTTTGCAAATTGTACATTAATTAAATCATCGTTTATAGACTGACGTACGTTGCGTATACAGTTCGTTTCGCTTTTATTACATAATTTCGTTACCAGCAGCTCCTAACAAGGAAATAAGTAATCAGCGAAATTTATTAAAATTAGAAAAACGTAATGTCGAATACCATCCAGTTACAAGCCATCAAAACCATAGATATCGTTCGTACATCAAGAAAAATATAAATAATTCTAATCTAATTCAAACAGTAACGCGTCCAATTCAATCTATCCATGATACGGGAAGGAAGAGATATCTGCTAACGATACCGCGCGTGTTTTTATCAATAGCTTTTGGATGAAGGAGTCTGTTATTTTGCAACGATTACGATATAAAGATACACATACACGCCGTTCGCCGAAGTGGCCGCCGTATATGGTATAAGCATTTCATTCAAGTTTCGAATGCGTGCTAATCGACTGGCGTCGAGTGGATTTCGTAAACGAATTTTAAACGCGTAAATTTCGTTTTCGAAACCGCGTATATGTGGCGCGCGCGCAGCAAATACGTGCGCATTGTTATGTAGGATCTTCGACTACATGTGCAAAGGTAGAGGAAAAAAACTACGCGCGAGGAGAGAGTTCGGTGAAAGGGGGCACGCAGAGGCAGAATGATATTCGAGGAAGGTTGACGGAGAGAGAAGGAGATAGGTTGATCTCTGACGCACACGTGTTCACGTGTTGTATCCACGCGACGAAGGGCTCCGTTCTCATCAGTTCCCATGGGCAAGCCGGCACTTCGCGAGAACGGAGCACGCCGACATTGCCGACAGTACGACGAACGCGTTCGCGGGAACAACGACTTTTCGCGATCGCTTATACCGAAACGGGACGTGTCCAGCATCCCGATCGCAACGATCGGCACGCGTGTACAACGTGACTCGATCGAAAGGGAATCGCATTGTTGCACAGGAGGTTTCATCTGTCGCCAGTCAATCGTGAATACATCCGCAGCAACAGGTAAGCTTACTTCTTCCGAAATCAATCACGCAAGGAGTTCCATCTTTCGCGAATGTATGAATGAAACTGTACGAAGATAAGGGTGTGTTCGACGCACAGTTCCGCGGAAAAGTGATTGTTCGCGACGGTTATCCTTTCAACGTAGTTCTAATTGACTGGACGTTGATAAGGGATGATCTATATCGGACGGTAAATAAGATCATCGCATTCCCATTCTTGCCCCGTCGATAATTCTACTCTTTTATCCCGGGACCCTATTGCCAGTTCTCTTATTGTGTATTCGTTATTGGCGGAGGCGAGAATAGACAAACGAAACGGTATAACGGACTGAGTATCTTGCGTTGATTGAGTGCCAACAAATGCAGGCACGAGAGAGAAATTCAAACTGCTTAAAGTTCTTGTATATAGAATCCAGGTTCTATCCAAGGAAAACTGCATCTCTGACAATGGGAGTCTTTTATGTTGCTTTATTAGCGTAACGAGGAATCGTAAGTTCTTGAATTGTGATCGAATAAGTGACTGAACCGCTTTAAGAATGTTCATGATTCTGCGCGTTCTTAATAAAGCGAAATACTTTGGCTCTCGGCGGTCAGGACAGGAGGGGCACGTGTGTTTGGCTGCCTCTTATTTAACTCTACTTTCATTTGCCCTCGCGGAGAGGCATCTGTAAGTCAGGGACTGCAATCGCGCCGCAATAAAAACGGTGGTAATGTTACAAAGATCGTCGATTGCAATCGAATCGCACGCCCCCCCCCCCCCTACTGTTTTCCTTTCACGGAATCGAATCGCTACTAAAAACCATTTCGCGCCTGGACAAGGCCAATCATAAATTTTTCTGCGGTGTACAATTTTGTGGGCGGAAGAAACGATAGCCAGATTTCCAGGACAGTTCGAACCGGTTAATACCAGTTTCTTCGAGAGATATATATATGTACATAGTATGGGCAAGAATATTTGCCATGACGATTATTTCATGCCGCGAGCGTCGATTTATCCCGATAGTTCATTATACCAATAGATCGAACGTGTTTAGCTCGTAAATATGTATTTCTGGGCTCCATTCCTTATCTAAGTGACATCGGTGGTCCACAGAATTCCATTTTCGTAGTACCGGTTTGTAAAGTATCTTTGCGCCGGATGTTGTTTAAATTAGGAAGCAGGACTGAATTTAACACCATACACTATTCTCGCGCTAATTGAGCAAGATGATGAACGAGAACACGTGCGACGGTTGTTACGGGCGGTGTCCAAACAAACAATTAACATCTATGAATATTTCTTCGTTATATTGTGTTATATAATACATTTAAATTATTCACCTTGTCATTGTCGATTAGAATGCGAGACCAATGAGCCTCGCAACATACAATTCAGATTGTTTTTCCTGCCTGCTTTTGCAATTATGCGAATAACTATATTATCTGCAATTACATGCATTCCAACACGAAATCCTTTTCGCGAGACCAAGAATACGTCACGAAAATCGCAGAAATCTTTTCAAACATTCCGGTAATCGTCAAGAATTTTAATGTCGTAATATTCGTGGAATGTAAGGAACGTAATTGTTGCAATTGGGCAGCAATCAATTAATTCGAGTAGCTAATCAGATTAGTTATGTATACTAATTGCGGACTAATCCTTACGGTAAGCGATACTAGAGTTGACTCGCTTCTTTGGACTTGACTCCCGCAAGCCGATCTTATCATAGCTCTCCATGTACAACATGTGTAAATATTTTAATACCCTCCACAATCATATATGAATGGCGCGTGTCTCGACTGGCCGACACAAAAAGATAATGAAATTATTACAGTGACAACTCCCCAGGCTATGATATGTGTAATTTATTACTTCACAATCTTCCTCGAAGCAACGAGTCGTTATCATATTGAGAGGAAAAGTTTACGCAACGATTTTCTGCGAAACACAAGTCTCTTGAAGCTCCATTCGTAGAATTTGAATTTGCATCATCGGAAAGGGCCAGAACGATGCAGATAACCTAATTCTATTTTCTTTTTCAGGATAAAATAAACGGCGGCGACATGGCGCACCCAAAAAGATTCAAGAATTTCATGTCGGAGAATATGTTAACAATGCTGACGGTACTCGGTGTCGTGGCCGGTGTTATTCTTGGTTTCATTCTAAGGAACTCCAGAGACGAGCCATGGACGAAGCGCGAGATCATGTACATCCAGTTCCCAGGAGACCTTTTCCTCCGAATGTTAAAAGCGCTGATTTTACCTCTGATTGTGTCTAGCATTATCAGCGCGATCGGCGGATTAGATCTGGGCTTGTCTGGTAAAGTAATATATATGTATACCCGTGCTTAGCTGGGAACACCGTAGGAATCCTAATTACTTCTGATGAACAAACCGCGTAGGCGCGCAAACTTGTTTGCGCGGCGATGCTTTGACAGAACTTACTTAGATTACCAGTATTTTCCGGAATTATTCGACTTTCCGAAGTGAATTATTCAGATAACGAGTTTTCAGCGTCTATGCATATTTTCGAATTACTGATTTGCACGCGTCGGTGCTGCGATGATTAATGCGAGTCGGCGGAGTTCTATCTCTTTTGGAACGAGTGTCTGCCGATCGGGTTGTTCGTTCTTGTTTGAATATCAAGAATGAGCGTGACATACATAGCAAGCGGCTCTTCTGCGTCGTGATAACGACTTTGCGAGCCGCCCATGAATCTTTGTGTCTTTTTATGGAATTACCATTAGCATAATAAAATGTAGTATTTAAGTAACGCGAAGATATTTGTGTTAGCGATGACAGTATAATATATGTTAATATATATTTTGTTTATAGGAAAAATCGGTATAAGGTCGATTTATTATTATGCGTCGACGACGGTATCTGCTGTGATTCTTGGTATAATATTGGTCTTAATTATCAGACCTGGAGAGTTCCACTCTCATGGTGGACTTGCAACAGATGAAACAAAGGCACCTAGAAATGTTACAACTGTAGATACATTGTTAGATTTAATAAGGTATATTTATAAATATGTCTTCGTCTGCTGTAATGAATTATTGGTCTTCCTTTTTCACGAAATTCTTTGTATTTGGCTTTCAGAAATGTGTTCCCTCCGAATCTTGTACAAGCTTGCATTGCTCAAGTACGTATATATGTAATACTAGCTTTACTACTCGGCTGCGTTCGAAATTTAGATCCTGATTTTATAAAAAAGAATTTCTGGATTAGCTAGGCATAATGAACTGAGACACATTTCGTGACTCCAGAGTTTACCGTTTGAAAGTTTTTTGGCGACAGATAGACGCACAAGCATATAGAAGCTTTCTGCTTTAGATATTAAGATTAGGGGTGGGTTCGAGGCCCATTTTTAAATTCTCGAACCCGGAATTATGGTGAGACTTCGAAACTCTTGAAAATTGAAATCCTGATTCTGTTTTATAAGTGGAATATTTTGCTTCAAGATTTCGAGTCATTAACATTTTTGCATAAATCTTAAAATATCAAGAAAAATATAACAATACAAAAACTTTCGGAGCACTCTGCGAACGATTCTTTACTTATTGATTTTGCGATTTTTCTTATCTGGCTTTCAAGAGTTTCGAATCAGTAAAAATGTAAATGTGCAAACTCTCGAATTATCGAAACTCAAAACTTTCTTGTGATTTCGAAGTTTCGATGCTTCGAAAAACCCATCCTAATGTAATATAATCTTACATTCATAGAAGTTTAGTATGATCACTTAAATTATTATCCCATTTCAGTATCGTACAATATTAGTAGAGCCAAAAAATGCAACATTAGGTAAGTTTTAAATTTGAATACTTATCGATCGTTGCTACATTAGTAACGAGCATGTAAAAGTAATCCGATTTTGAAATTTCAGCGAAGAATATACAGGACTGGGATATATCTCATCAGTACGGGGATGGTACAAATACGTTAGGTTTAGTCGTGTTTGGAATTGTCTTTGGAATAGCTGTTAGTAAAATGGGAGAGCTCGGGAAACCTCTTCTAGTTTTCTTCGACACCTTAGCCGAAGCATCAATGCTCATCACTAAATGGGTTATATGGTATACAATTGAAAGCTACACTATTCAACAAGCCTCCATGTAATTTCATTTCTAACGTTTCTCTTCATTACAGGATCTCCCCAATCGGTGTACTTTTCCTTGTTACTTCAAAGCTCTTGGAAATCGAAGATCTCGGCGCTATCGTCGGGCAGTTGGGTTTATACTTCATCACGGTGTTACTAGGTCTGACTATTCACGGATGCGGAACCCTTTCCGTCATATTTTTCATCTGCACCAGACAACTGCCGTTTAAACTTATTGGAAAAATGGGCCAAGTCTTGGCCACTGCATTTGGTACTTCGTCGAGGTGAATTGTACACGATGTATATGAATTATCTATTAAGGACCACGATACACTTAAAGCTTACGAGAACTATATGTTTATGAATATAGCACGGCCACTTTGCCAGTGACGATACAGTGCTTAGATAATATTGGCGTAGATCCTAGAGTTACAAGATTCGTCGTTCCAATTGGTGCCACCATTAATATGGACGGAACTGCATTGTACGAGGCTGTTGCCGCAATTTTTATAGCTCAAGTCAGAAGAGTCCCAATGACTCTCAGTAGGGTTATCGGTGTTAGGTAAGTTTGCCGAGGTGAACAATTATTTAGGAATAGTGTTAAAAACGTGATATCTCTAATGATTGATACTTTTGTACAGTATAACAGCTACTGCGGCAAGTATAGGGGCTGCTGGTATTCCGCAAGCTGGTCTTGTTACAATGGTCATGGTCTTGGACACTGTAGGCCTCCCCGCTGAAGATGTAACGCTTATTATCGCAGTAGACTGGCTCCTGTAAGTGCCGCTGCTTTTGTAGACCAGTTACCAGCGCTCGAAATAAAGTATTCTTAATTACTGTTCAATCCTTTTATAGGGACCGTTTCCGGACAACGGTAAATGTTATATGCGACGCACTTGGAGCGTATGTTGTTGAACATATGAGCAAGAAAGAACTCGAAGCAGCTGCAAATATCCCGGAAGAATCGATCGAACTAGCCAGAGTAAGGAAAACGGAAGCATAATGTTATGCTCGTCTTTCTTCTTACTCCAATTTTTGCCATGATATTGATTAAACACAATTTTACTGTGTTTGTCAACTCTTTTTCTGTATACTGCATAGTCAATTAATTGTACTAATGTATACTCAAGCTGGGCGCAAATCTAATTTTATTTGGTAATCTATATATATATTTATAGAATTTTTAAATGTTGTTATTAGCAAGATACTTATATAGAGATTTAAAGCGAAAATGTTGAGCGCTAGTGTACTTTAAAAACTTTAATCTTCGTCCATTTCAACCATCACAAATATGTTCAATGCATTTTATCCGTTTGTCTTCGTTTCTTATAAACGTTTTATTCCAGTCTCCTTATAGATAAAATCAAAGTATTACGTAATTCATAATAAAAGATTCCATATATTTATTAAATGCGGCAACTATAAAAAATTATACTCAATACTGTTCTGTTTCTGCATATTTCATTTCTGTACATATATAGTATTTATTATACAGTCTTATTAATATAATTTGTAAGAGATAATCACTTATAAATGTACTTTTTTAATCCATTTTATGATTAAACTTTGCACATAATTCAACTTATCGACTCGTTTGAAACTTCGTCGATACAAGCATATCACTCAATAATAGCTACGCTTGGTACTTACATTTCTTAAGAAGCTTTCTGCGCAGTTATGTGTTTAAAAGAACTTAACACCTTGACTATCGTCAGATAAAATCAATTCTGCTTTTTTGTTCGCTTCTAGCGTTTTAAGTGCTTTGATTAAGATCATAGTGTCAAGCCCATAAAATTCTAAAAAGTCAATGTAATGACTACAAATAAGAACACAATTTTGTTAAACCTATATTAAATAGAAATAAGCTTATACCTTGATCAACTGTATCTTCCCCTTGCGTTAATTCGAACAAAGTACACACAGATCCGATAAATCCATTCTCCTGTGCCCAATTATAGATAATTTCACCCCATTCTTCCAAAGTGTGCCAATAAACCAACCATCGTTGTCTAGATTTATCTAACGGACTTCCATTCCCTGATTTTCCTAATTCTTCCAATATTAATAAAACAACATCTGATGGCAACTTTCCTATTAGGTAGATTAAGGAGTAACATTGCCAATAAAGTCATTCATAGTTATTAGATTCTTAGTTTCAGTTGCCGATTGTCTTTTTTACAAAGGATACGATTGATCGCAGTATTGTTAAATAACGGGCTCGAATGCACTTCTCGTATATCTATAACAGACTGCTTCGTGACACGATAATATTCTAATATTAAACTTTTCCAAGCTGCTATTTGTTTGGCTTTAGTGTCTGTGTGAGGTTGGAGACTGGAAAAGTGTATAAACGATGAAATAAACAAATTATATTTGATAATCATTTAATGTTTGAGTAGTGTTATATGACATTATTTAAGAGATTTGTGTATAACACTGCTTTATCCATGAGTTCTTTAACCTCAATACTTGTTATTGTGTATATTAGTGTTTTTACAGAGATTTTCCTTCGGACGTTTAGATATTGAAATATAAAAATTATGGTTCAATTATAATATAGCATATGTGATTACTGTAACTCGTTGATACTTACGTAAAAAAAGGAGGAAAACTATATTGCCACGGCCACTCGATCTCTGCCATTGCTAACAATATTCAACAATATCGATCAATGTGTGCACAATGCCCAATGAATCATGTTGCTATCAATTATTACGACTTTCCGATATTTGTATTTCCTTTTATGAAGCTATACAAGGAAAGTCATTTACACAGGAAACTAGCTGATAGCATTAAAAATAGGTTGAAAAATAAATGATTAAATTCAAAGTTAAATGTCAGAGATGGGAAACGAAAGCATCGATAAAGTCGAGGATAGACCTATCATGTACGGTGCTTTGATGCCGGCTGGCTCATGAAGGAATTAATTACTGACTTCTCTTACTTTAATTTTACTTAGTGAAAATTTATATTTGTTGTTTTAACCCTTCTCTTTATTAAGGCATTTTTTTCAGGTTAAAAATGTTAATTTTTCATATTTTTTTAAATAAAATAAAAATACATGTTTTTATCCCTTATACCTATCTACTTCTGTCAATTCATATTCAGGGAATGGCTGGAATGTTTTACACCCGCACAATATGTAAGTCAGACCAACCAGCGTCGCCGCGGAATCGGTTATCGACGCTGGTTGGTCCACTTGGTTTGGCTAGTTGGTTTAACTTGGCGCTGGCTTTGGTTTGTTTCCCACCTTTGCGTTGATTGGTTCCCCCACCGCTAATTATTGTACGGGCTTACGACATTCCAACCATTTCCTGGTTGACATAGGCTTTTGTCAACTTTCGACGACTTTGACATCCAGTATATTTGACGTCAAGTATTTGACGTCCAGGCCCGGCCATCTTTTTTAGCCTTTTATTATGAAAACACCTTTATATACTTGCAGCTCATTTTGATTTCACATCTTTTTTTTATTTTGTAATTATTATAATCTTCTATTTTTTGTGATTTATTTAATTTCATGTAGTTGGCCTAACTTTTTTAATTCTTTGAAGTTTTGTATGGGTTATGATTACATCAATAGAATATCATTTCGGATTTCAACTGGTGTTGCCATCTACAGCAAGTAAAACAAACTTTCGGTTCTCTTAAATATTTACCGTTTTTCTTTTAAATGTTTGATAGATGAAAAATTTGACACGGGAAATAAATAAAATGCGGATTTATTGAACGACACGCATAAATCGGTATATGTCACCGTACAACGATATTTCTTTGTGTATAAGGTACGATTCCTCGTGAGTTTTTGCATCATAGAATTTTAACCTTAAATTCGCTCTTCCCAATAACGAATGTCATAAATGATATTTGACAACACATTTTGAAATTTTTTCGTGGAAGATATTCTGAAGATTATAAGCTGTCCAGTGGCGCATTAGATTTCCTTATTTTAAAGCGTATCTTCTGGTTTTCTTCAATTTCGATCAAAATAGGGTTAGCATTAGAATGGAATTAATACCGTTCTCGTTGACGCAGTTCTTTTTATTATCGCGAATTATGTTTCCCGTTAGTTTTTGATAATTTTCGCTGACGATTTATCTATTTTCAGATTGCTGCACAAAATATGATTACTTTAAGGGGAAAATTGAAAAAGGAGGCTGATATAGCAATCTCGAAAAGCAGAGATTATAACAAACGCATTTCAGTCCGTGATAAATTGTTAATCAAAGAGGTACAGTGCTATGTAGGAACGTTTGAAGTTATTTGAGAATTACAGATTAATGGTAACTAGCAACGGTACATCGGGGCCTTCTCAAAGTTTTATAATGTTCCCTGTTTATTTAGGTACAAGAAATGGAACAGACTTTACCCACTACGTGTCAAATAACATTTAACGATCCACATCGCCTTCACGAATTTACACTTCTGATCGTTCCTGAGGAAGGGTATTGGACCGGGGGAAAGTTTTACTTTCAGATATATATACCCGACGATTATAATATGGCTGTAATTATATCATTTTTATCGTCGATATCTCTGTTAAACAGTTACTACAAAAGCATCTTTTCAGCCTCCGAAAGTGAATTGTTTAACAAAACTGTGGCATCCTAATATAAGCGAGGACGGCGACGTTTGCCTTTCGTTGTTAAGACAGAATAGTATAGATGGAATGGGATGGGCACCAACTCGTAAGCTTAAGGACGTTGTGTGGGGTTTGAACTCCCTTTTCACAGTGAGTTTCAACAATGTAATATCGTGCACGATCTACGTTTTATCACTCACATATTGCAATATTCTTCTCAGGATCTTTTAAATTTTGATGATCCTTTAAATAGAGATGCGGCTGATCTATTTATAAAAAATGAGGAATCATTCCGAAGAAAGGTCAAAGATTATGTTATGCAATACGCGAAGAGATGATTCGCGTTAGAGTGTAAGGCTATGATAATGTAATTGTACATTCGTGGAATATCCCGTGTTTCGGCCCGAATTCAAAAATCTCGATTAAAAAGGTTCTTTTTCGAAGTGATACGTATTTAATATTTTGCTACTAGTCTTCTCATTTTAGGGAGATCATATTTGTTGCCTTCGGTTCTGTTATTCTTACGCAGCTTTCGATTGTTACGATACTTCATTGCGGTTACGATTACAATTTACGTGTAATTAATGTGTAATTAAATAAAATAATTCATGATAGAGCATTGTAATGATGGAAGATAATTTGTAAATAAACTCCATATTCAGTAATAAAACTTTATGTCAGTGTATAGTATCGGTATAAGCACGCCCATAGATATCGTAGGAGAGCGTTCGAACTTGAATGATCCATTCCTTCCATTTCATTGTTTAGCATTTATTGGTGATCTTAGAATATAAGATTAGAATATAATCATCAGTTTTGTACAATTTCAAAGGGTTCGGTTTGTACCTTGATTCGTTAAAACGTGGCGTAACTTGACGTTACGTTCCAAATACCGATTCGATCGAGTTCCTTCTCTCTCTTACTCGTGGATCTGTAGAGTAACGTATGAGCAGACGGTGGTATCCGTTAAAATAATTAAACGTTGTAACAAATAAATAATAACAAAAAAGAGAACAAGAAAGGAAAGCTCTCTTGCGCCTCGACTGGCCTTCCCATTCGGCTCGCGTTTCCTTGCGCTCTCCACAAGACACTGACTAGATACGTGCGTGAGATTTTACAGTGACGCAAGGTAAAGAAAATTGGAAAATGAAACCGCAACTTAATCGTTAGCTTAGTCGTTAGAAGGTGGTGAGCAGTTCCTCCTGTATGCTGGTCGATCTGATCAGCTTCTGCTTCGAGCCGAGCAGGCACTCGCTTGCCAGACTTTGGCTCTCGCACGCCACCTTGGATTTCTCCGCGTGGTACTCTTCGTTGTATTCTTTCAGCCTGTTCCCTAAGAACACGGCCCTCTCGCGTTTCTTGATCATATAATCAGTCGGCTGCAGCCACCTGTGCTCGTGGCACTCTTCTACCAGTGGTCTTTTGCTGAAACAAACATAACACCGTTATTATTACTCCCCAAATAAACATCTTCCACGCATACAGCTTTACTCTATACACCCACGATCACTCGCTACAAACCTTGGTGCCCGTTTAAAGACCAACATAAGGAACCTAGTCGCCTCCTGGCTCAACTCCTTGAACAGATACTCGAATCTGTACCTGACGAACAGTATATTTTGCCTGGTCTCCTCAGGGTCCTTGCCACGGAACGGCGAGATGCCGGACAGCAGAACGTACATCAGCACACCGACCATCCAGACGTCCGTCTGAGGATGAGCAGGTTCCTCATTGTACACTTCCGGCGCTCTGTACTCAGGATGTCCCAGTTTCGGTACAGGAGTACCCAATTTGCTGACGAACCGAGCCGAGCCCATGTCCACAAGCTTCACCTGTACCGATCTGACGGTGGACATGACCACGTTGTCAGGTTGGATGTCCAGGTGACTGTACCCTCGCCAGTGTAGGTACTGCAGGCCGTCCAACACCTGCAGGATAGCGGTGGCCACGCAGTTCTCCGTGTACTCATGCCTGCTGGAGAAGTAGGTGAGGATGTCGGCACCCTGAAGCTTCTCCAAAACGAAGACCGCCACAGGCGAGCCCTGCGCCTTGTAAGCGGCCTCAAGTATCGCTATCCTCTCGTGTCTCAACGAGCGAAGCGCCTCGAACTCCCTGTTCACCTGCTTCTCCGTATCAGCGTTCAGCTCCATGATCTTCGCGACTATAACGCGGTCGGTGGCCTTGTCCACCCCCTTCACGACAGCGGCGAACTGGCCCCTGTGGATCTCTGAGATGAAGCTGTACTTGCTCGAGAGGTTCGTCTCAGTGGACCATTCGATGGGCCGCTCCTCGATCGAGTAGTCCATGTGAGGCATGTCTTCCTCTAGCACAATCTCCTGGCCAGCCTCTGTCAGCTCCTGCAGATGCCTCATCGCCCTCGTTATCTGAACCTTCGGGCAACCGGTCGGCCTGGTCTTGATCAGCTTCGAGGGGATACCCTTCTCGCTCCAGCCGATGCGGTTGCGCGCCGCCAGCCGGAAGTTGTAGCTTGTGTCTGGCTGCAGGTCCCTCACTAGATAGAATTCGTGGTCGATGTTCGAGCCGAGGTCTATCCACTCGATCCCGTCACCCTCTCTGATCTGGAGGTTGTAGCAGAGCACTGGAGAGTTGCCGTCGTACTTGGGCTGCTTCCATCGCAGTAGTATTTCCGTGTCTGAGACATCGGCGCTCTGCAAGGTAAAGATCTGTAAGCAATCGGGTTGGTCCCTAAATGGTTGATTTATAGATTTAATCAGCGTTACCTCGGGGGAGTCAGGACCCGAAGGTACCAACGCCTCTACCAGTCTGCACCTAACCACAGTCTGTCCCAAAGTGTTCCTCGCGACAACCTTGTAGCTGCCCACATCGTGCTCCTTCGTTGGATTGAAGCTCAGTATGGATCTGCCGTCCTTGTCCTCGGTGACGGTTACCCTCTTGGTCTCCTGGATCATTATATCGTTCTTGTACCACTGGATCATTGGCTTGGGACTTCCCACCGCTAGGCAGACCAACTGAGCTGGCTTCCCCTCCTCGATCGGTCGAACTTGAGGCTTCTCGCGGAAGAAAGGCGGGTGCCCCTCTTTCTTCGACTCCAACATCGCCTCAGCCTCGGCGTAGCTGTCCAACCGCGTACCCAATTCGTGCTTCAAGCGCCTCAGGGTAAAATTGTCCGCTCCGTATCTACTGATCCTTGCTCGCCTCTCGTCGTCGATCTCCTCGTCCATGACGTCCGTGAAACGACGACGCTCGCGAATGATGGGCGACTGGATAAGAAACACACGCGGTTACGCTTGCACGCCAGCTTGAAGCTGTAGATTTTGGAACATCTAATTACCCTCCAGTCGAAGTTCTCGTCGGCGATCGTGCGAGAGAATCCTGGGCTACGATTGCACGCGACTTTCATGTACTCGCGCAAACGCACGGGGAAACCGGTGTCGCGAAGCTGAAGGAGATAGGTGTCTGGTCCATTCTGGTAACTATAAAACCATATTTATATATCCCTGCTGCGTTAACTAAATAACTAAAGAATACATAGCGCCGGTCTAAGTGTATCACTCACTGGCTCTCGCTCTTAATAATCCCAATCTCAGTATCAATTGGATCCCTCGTAGGTGTCTGAGTGTCCCAGGGTTTGGCTGCAGGCTTCTTCGTTGGACTGTACGTTCTATCGTCGCTTGGCTCGGGTGTATACTTCTGGCCGGGTGGATAGACCATTTTGGATGGATGCTCGAAGGCTGTGTTCAGCTTGCGTCTGCGGAACCAGGTGCGACAGGAGGCGTTGTTGTACCAGTCGCTGAAACACATTTTCACATTCACGGTAAGCAGCAGAAGAAGCAAGAAGAAACCTGCACATTGTTCGGGAGAGTACATACCGATACAGTTTATAGTAATTCTTCAAGTTCTCGGACGGGATCTTGTAGAAGTCCGTCGGCGATCTGTCGACGTACGATAGCCAAGGATGAGCTAGGGCAGCCTTCACATTGATCCTTCTCTCGGCATTGTACATGAGTAACGATCGAATGAAGTCCTTCGCGTCCTCTGAGATGTTGGTCCAGCGATCGTCGAACTCCCACTTCCCTTCCCTGATCCTCGTCAGCGTTTCTTTGTCGTTGAAGCCTCTGAAGGGAGAGATTCCAGAGAGCAGGATGAACGTGATGATACCCACGGACCACATATCTGTGCTGAATGTCACTCCCTCGTTGTTGGTCACTTCCGGCGCCACGTACTCGGGCATCCCGTAAGCCAGGATCATCAGCCTTGAATGCGAGATTCTTCTCGAGAGGCCGAAGTCGCAGATCTTCAGGTCGTCGCCTCCCGTGTGCGAGATCAACAGGTCACCCAGCTGCAAGAAACGTTATAGAAATGGAGATTCGAAGACTGAACTCTTCCTTTCCATTCTTCTGGTTTCATTCTTGTTATCAATTCACAAGGCCGGCGTGAATTTTTGCGGTATATACAGTGGCGGAAGAAAGAAAGTTTACAACTTTTAAAATCGCATAACTTTTATAAAATTAATCCAAACGAGTTGAGTTTTCTTGAGATGTTACACGGATTAGAAGTTATGCGATTTTAAAAGTTGTAAACTTTCTTTCTTCCGCCACTGTACACTTCTAAATTCTATAATAATAAATATCACAGGGCTCCGAAAAATTTACCATAATTCAACTCTATTAGCCAAATAGCGCGATGCACCGTCACTCTCTTAATAAAGAAATATAATGAAAGAAAACTGAACCGTTAGTCCAAGATGAGCGAAGTGATTATCGTGCATGTACTCCAGTCCCCACAGCAGCTGTCGAATGTAGCCAGAGATTTCTACTTCGGTGTAGAACGCCTGCTTGGTCAGAGTGTCCACCAGCTCGCCACCAGCGGCTCTGTCGTTTGGTTAAGAAACTTTTACCCGTCGCAACGTTCGTATTTCACAGATTGCAAGAGCTGTGGAGGCTTCGGTAGCCTCTTATCGGAAGGATAAAGAGAAGAACGAAAACGTTTCTGTTAAAGGATACAGTTCCATGATCAGCGTGACAGATCGATCAGTCTCATACGCGTCGTGCAGGCGAAGCAGCTTCCTGTGGTTCAAGTGATTCATGATCTCCATCTCGTTGTACATGTACGGCCTAAGCTCTCCTCTTCCATGCATGACCTTGGCCGCATAGTTCCTTCCAGAGCACCTCTCCACCGCGTGATAGGTGACGCCTTGAGTACCACGGCCCAGCTCATCCCCGAGATCGTAGAACTCTGCGTAAGGTCTATCGTGACGCGTCCTGATGTCGGTCTTCCTCTTGTACGTCCTGAACCCGTACTCGTGCTCGTTCTCTTCCACGTGTAGCATCACGGAACAAGAGACCGATCCAGCTACGTTCCTCGCGCTGATCGAATACAGGCCTTCGTCCTTGACGATGACATCGCTGATGGTGATGGTCGAGGTGTCTGGCTCCGAGAACTCGATCTAATTAAACAGCAGAACGTTAGAGGAAGCACAAGGAACTAACGCAACGCGCTAGAACTGTCAGCGAACCAACCCTGATTCTCGACGAAGTGGTAAGAGGCTTCCAGTCCTTGTACCACTTGATCTCCGGGTAAGGGACACCAGTGACGCGAGCCGTCAGCTGTCCAGCCCTTCGAATCATCACGATCACCTCCTCTGGCCTCTGGATAAACGTAGGATACTCGGCGATCTTCAAGCAAACCCTCTGCCTAGCTTCACCGTGCTCGTTGGTGGCCACGGCCTCGTACACACCTTCGTCCCTCTCCAGCATCCTGTTGATGAACAAGGTAGCTTGGCCGTTCCTGGTGTAGCTCTGGTCGTATCTGCCGCCAGATTCTATCAGGTGGTCGTTGAAGTAGTACGCCATCCTCGGCTTCGGGTAGCCATAGACGAACCAGAAGAGGCTGCAGTTGTGGTTCTTCACACCGTACTGGGTGTCGTGCTCCTGGCGAAGGAATCTGGGCGACTGGGCATAGCCGTCGTGAGGCGGTCTCTCGATGTCGAAATCCTTGGGGAAGTATGGGCTCGTTTCCGGGCGGAAGTCGATGCCAGGTGGCAGGTAGGGGAAGAATTTCGGGGGGTCAGGTTCCAGTTTTGCGCGGTACGTTTGCGCGAACGGTGAGGGCTCGCTGATCCCGTACTTGTTCTCCACGCGGATGCGGAACTTGTAGTCCCTGAACGGCTCCAGGTTGCGAATGTCGCAGACGCAGCTACGGATTCCTGAGCGCGCGGTGAACCAATCGCCGTCGGGCGACTCGCACATCTCCACCTGGTATGTTACCGGAATTCGGGGACCTATGGGGATCGATGGTTTCCAGGATAACGTTAAATGGCGATCCATCATCCTGCTGATGATGGGACGGTCGGCCAGTGGCAAGGGGACTCCAGACTTCTGGTACTTGTCGAAGTCTGCGTATTGGTCTGCTAGAGATTTCTTCGGGCGTGGCTCCAGGGCTGTTGAAGAGATTTTTAGTTTACAATAGAGGAACATAAAAAAAAATAAAAGGATTATATACAGACTAAAACTAAAAACTTAAACTTTAAACTTAACTGAATCTTAAACCTAACACATAAGTAACAAACTAAAGATAGAAAACATAATAAAGAATAAAAAATATAAAGCCGAAAATAAGTAAACAAGCAACAGAGCCGAGAAAGAAGGGACGAACTGATGCTGAGATTAAATAAAACGATAAGTAGCGTATGACCAAGCGGACAAAAGCAACACTTCAAGAATAGGCCATAAAGAACCGAATTTTCTCGCAGCAGACTGCGCAAGTGATTTTTGAAAGTACCTAGTGATAATCCAACATTAGTTGACAATCTAGTTCGCACCTAGGAGAGAGAATGCCGAGGTACTTACACTCGTAAATTAACTCCGCGACGCAGGAATCTTGGCCATGAGGATTTACTATCTTCAACTCGTACTTTCCAGCGTCCAGTTCGTCGATGTTGGCTATCGTGAGACGCAGCAGACTGCCTTCCTGGTCCATTCTGATCCTGTCGGTCTGCCACAGCCTGTCGCCATTACGGTACCACTCGAAGTCCGGCTCAGGGTTGCCTGTGACGCAGGCGGTGAATTTCGCTGGCATACCTCTATACACTTCACAGTCGCCGATCCTCTTCAGGAACGAAGGTGGCTCGACCCTCTGCATCTTTCCTCTAAACACCAAGGATGCAAATTATACACTGTGTATACCTGAGAAGAAACAAGAACGTCTGCAATTACTCCCGCACACTTACATCTTGTCGACCACAGCCAGATTAGCAGCGCACTCGGCCTCGCCGCATCTGTTCACCGCTTTGCACTTGTAAGCTCCTGCGTCGTCGTAGGTGCAGTCCTTGACGTAAAGACAGCAGGCGTCGCCGTCCCTCTTGATCTTGTACTTGTCGTCGTCCTTCAGGATAGGCTTGTCGTTGAAGTACCAAGTGATCTCTGGATGCGGCACACCGCTGACTCGTGCAGGGAACTTGGCGTCGAACGTGGGCAGTTGCTGGAGGTCCGTGAATTTCTGCGTGAAGCTCGGCGACTGGTAGATCTTCCTGACGTTCGCTGTCGATTTGGTGGTGTCCTCTCCGAGCGGATTCGTCACGCGGCACTGGTAGACACCAGCGTCCTTCGGTTCGCAAGGATTGATCTCCAGTTCCGTCTTCTTCCCGTCGCACGTTACGGTGAGGCGGTCAGACGAGGGCAGCGGAGCGCCATCCTTGGTCCAACTCACTTCCGGGATGGGATTGCCGACGAAAGAGGCGGCGAGGCTTAGCGGCTGGCCTTCCTCCACGTACACGTCCCTCATTGGGTTCACGAAGCCAGGCTTCTCTTCCGGAGTCTCCGGCTGAAGCTTGCTCATGATGCTGATGGTACCTTTGCAGGAAGCTGTGCCTTCCGCGTTGCCTGCTATCACCTGGTACTCGCCTGCGTCTTCTGGCGTCGCTTTGTCTATGACCAACGCCTGGCTTCCGTCGGGAAGGCTCACTACCTTCACGCGTTGTCCATCTGGTATGATCTGCAAGAATAAAAGCCCTTCAGTAATGACCTTGAATCTCTAAGAATGGCACGATAAGACATTGTCCCCAAACGAACCTCCTCTCCGTGCTTGAACCACTGAAGCTGCGGAGGCGGTTTCCCTAGAACCTTCACCACCATCTTCACAGGGAAGCCCTCGACCACGTTTAGTGGCTGAAGAGTCGCCACGAATTCCGGTCGCTTCTCCTTTTCCTCGACCTCTACTTTAGCGGTGCCAGTGGTCTCGCCGAGGGAGTTGGAGACAACCAACGAATACGTGCCAGCATCCTCTGGGCGGACGTTGTCGATCCTCAGACCAATCAGTCCGTTCGGCTCGTTCATAAAGTATATTTCCTTGGCGTGTCGCAACGGGATTCCGTCCTTGAACCACTGCACTTCTGGATTTGGGAAGGCGACCACTTGGGCCTCGAGCTTCAACGGTTGCCCCACCACTGCCTTGGTATCCTCCAGCGGTTTCGAGAAGGATGGTCTCCTTCTTTCAGCTGCAATTACATTGTACCTCAGAAAGGAAACATGTCTGAAGAATATCCAACAATAAGACAACAAGACTTAATAAAGGATCGAAAAAGTAACGAAACATATAAGTTCTAACAGAATTTTTTTCAAAACGAGGGTTCGAGAACTTTATCGATCCCATAGAACCCCCACTTACGTTTAATAGCGACAGCGCACAGGGAAGTGTGTTCGCCAGTCGAGTTAGAGATGATGAGTTTATAAGCTCCACAGTCCGTGGGTTTCACGCGATCGATGGTCAGCTTGGTAGTGCCATCGGGAAGTGTCTCGATGTTCACGTGTTCGTCTGGAACGATCTTCTCCCCGTCTTTGAACCAGGCTACATCGGGAATAGGGCTGCCGTCCACCTTCACCTTCAATTCCAGAGGCGCGCCTTCGTCCACCTCTGCCGACCTTGGTAGAGTTTGCGTGAAGGTTGGTGTGATCATCTCCATCTTTAATTGGCAGGTAGTCTGGGAGCTTCCAGCGACGTTGGTCGCTTGGCACTTGATGGTCCCGACGTCGTTGTGGGAGAATGTTGTGATGGAGTAAGTACTGTCGACGATACCGTCCACGTGAGTGGATATCTGGTGACGATCGTCTTCCCTGATCACCACGTCGTCCTTCAGCCAAGTGACTGTGGGTTTCGGGATACCAGTCACGCGAATCTTCAGCTCTACGTTGTCGCGGTCCCTGCATTCGGTGTTGGCTAGCTCCTTCATGAAGGTCGGCGTTTCGGCTGCAAAATTTGACATTTTAACCAACGTTGGATGCAGTGATTAGTATAATTACATGGGAGTATCGTGACACGTACTGTGCGGTGTCAGCGTCGCCTCAGCTGACGATTCTCCAAGATAGTTCTTAGCGATGAGTTTATACACTCCCTTGTCCTCCACCTGGACGCTGTTGACGATAAGCTTGAACCTATTGTTCCGTTTGTCCTCCTCGAATTTGTATCTGTCCCCTTTCTCGAGAACCTCGCCGTTCCTCGTCCACGTGATGTCAGGCTTTGGATTCCCTTTGATAATCGCCTCCCATTCAAGAGACTCTCCGACGTCCGTGGTCACGTCTTTGAACTCGTCGATGCTGGGTCGTAGCAGGAGATTCAGGAAAGCCTGGTTGTTAGTAGAAGATTAATTATAAAAATTGTTAAATAGCAATACAGGAATTCTGTTTTGTGGAGTACTGACGCTGCCTTCGGCTTCGCCATATTTGTTCTTCAATTTCAACGTGTACTCCCCAGTGTCGTCTTTGGAGCACTTTGGCACTTTCAAGGTCACGATGGTTTCGGTGAGTTTGTCGTTGGCCGGTTTATTCTCAACGGTGAACTTCAGTCGACGGTCGTCCGCTGGGATTTCTTCGCCTTTGGAATACCTATTCAGGCAACGAGTGAGATTAAAGAAACGTCTAATAGATTTTAAAGTCTATAACGTACCCAGTGGCCCACGGTGCGTAATGCAATAAACAGAATAATAAGATAAGCATCGCCCAAACTCGTATTTGATTATTGGGAAGAGGATGAAGGAGAGTTAAAGTAGAAGAAGAAGTCACTGAACCTTTCACGTACCACGTCATTTCAGGAACAGGATCAGCAGTGAACGTGGCCTTGAACGTCCCAGATTTTCCATCAGCCACGTCCACGTCGTTCAAAGGCTCGGTGAACTTGGGTCTTCGAAGCTCATCAACGGTTTCAACAGTCAGGTAGCCTTCAGCACTGTCGTCGCCAAGTTTGTTGCTGAAGATGCACGAATAGACACCTTCGTCATCGAGGATAGCCTTCGTCAGCTGCATGGTGAAGGTTTCTCCGCTGCTGGTGATCCTGACACGGTCGCTAGACCGCAGAGGTTTGCCATCCTTGAACCATTTCGCGTCTGCCCTCGGAAGACCAGTCGCCTTGATCTCGAACACGGCTGTCTGTGTCTCGTAGATGGTCTTGTCGCTCATAGTCGAGCTGATGATGTGGGGAGGCGCTGAATAATAAATATAAGAATAAGACTCCTTCCAGCTAGTAAATTGTTCAAGATGAAGTCTCGGGTTGTCGGATCTGGCTACTAAAAATTCTCTTTGCCGTGCATCTAATGCATTCGTTGCGCTTGCCACGTGCTGCTTTGTTATTCGACGCGTGATTACTCGTACGCTGGACAATTCCATAGTGTTTAAATCGAGCGTTGATTGAATATCAACGAAGATAGCACGGCCACTCAGCAATTGTCCAGCATGTTCGGTACCAGCTTACCTTGTAAAGAACGACGAGGGCTATAAGGCCATTGTTTGACTGATCTTTGATGAAAGCAAGCGAGTGTTTGGATAGGACACAGAAGCACAAATGAAATTCGATTCGACCGTGCAGGGGGATAAAGAAGATCGCACAGTGTTAGAATGAAGTATCAAAGCAGTTAGGAGACAGAAGAAGGGAAGATTTTGTAGGAAAACAGAACAGTATCGCTATTGAAGCTAGTGGTCGAGAAAAGCGAGTACAAGAATGCGGCGAGATCGATCCAGGACCCATCGATCCGTTCGAGTAGCTGATGGAGCAATCCTCTCGTACCTGAGTCTCTGCTAGATTCCTTCTCAAGAATATCATCTAGAACACTGCGTTGCCGTTTAACGCGATTCAGAAGCGCCTCGAGCTCTTCATCCACCTCTTCGTCAGGAATAAGAGTAGCTTTCAACGAGTTCTGCCTAGATACCGACTTCTCCACAGCCTTTAACGATTCCCTGGAGTCCATTCTCTCTATCTTCGAGCTCTGCCTCGACAGTCCATTCTGAAGTGACTGTCGACGTTCCCCCAGGTTCTCTTCAACAACCTTCTCTGCCACCGAGTCCACTCGTTCCATTTTCAGATCTTGCTTCTCCAATTTACTTTTCTCCACGGTGGGCGTCTGTGGTTGCTCCAGCGTCTTCTCCACCATCTTCTCTGGCGAGAATCTCTCAATTTTCAAGGTCTGCTTGGAAGCACCTTCCATGACACCTTTCTGGGGTTGCTGCAACGTTTGCTCGATTGATTTCTCTGATGGTGCCTCCTCCAGGGATCGTTCCTCGACGATGGTCTCCGTGAGCAGAGTGCCTTTATAGGGTCTTCCATCCTCGAAGGCTCTCTCCTCCGCGAAACTCCCGTTCAGTTCCTCGTAGGATCCGTTCGTCAGCTTCGGCTCGTCCAACAATTCACCGCACTGCATGTCCTCGGTGCTGACGTCTCTGGAAATTGCCTTGAGGGTCGACTCGTCGTCAGAGATGGACGCGATGGAGACGCCCCGGTTTACTTGCAGCCTCGTCCTGTTATCCTCGCTGGCGTCTGAGAACTCCTCGATCAGGACACCGTTCTGAGGCTTCTGAACAGTGTCCTCCTGGACGGTGTAACTGTAGGAAGCGATCTCCTCGACTCGAGGCCCGTCGGAGTTCAACTCCTGGCACTCGACCTTTGTCGCGGTCATCTTGCTGATCGTGTGGCTCTCGTCGGGACCTGCGAACGGTCTGGCTCGTCACAACACCATTTAAAAACGCTACTAGAGAGGATGGCGACCTTTGCCGCGGGCGCAGCGAGGTAACACCTCCGTCGTCGTTCACCGCGATACTCGTGTTCGACCGGAGCTGTAGCCACTCACGTAACTGCTTTTACTCCGTCTGAGGTTCGTGAAAGCTATGTTCGGTGTGGCGTTATTTGCTCGGGTGCTGGCGATTCCTGCGACAGGGTCCACTGTCGTTTCAATTTCTCAATGCTTGCCCGACTCAAATGTCAAATTACAAAGGTTTGCTCGTTAGGCAAAGATACAAAGCTTCTTTACGGTAATTAATATTCATATTCTCAGCGACGCCAGTCGCAGGAACCGCGCTCACGACGTTGTTAACGTGTAAATCGTGACTGTCTGAGCGTGTGCGATATTACCTGTGAGTATAGCTTCGTGGGTCGTCGTGGAGGCCACAGAGATCGTGATCGTGTCACCCTGGCCCCGCAATACTTGGACGTTTTGTGTCTCCAGTTTCACTCGACCTGAGATTTATCAGACAGAGTTGTTTGGGCTACGATCTAGCTCTACGCTCAACCATCCCTCTCTCAACAAACTTCTATCAGCTATCCAACAAACGCTACCCTACACTTTACACATCTATCCTGGCTTTTAACGATGTTGGCAATGTTAATAATCTTAACATCCTATCGCGAGGATTTCGGTGAATTTCAAAAATGTATGTTCGTCAACATCAAACGTTAAAAAAAATAAAAACTGAACTCAAGCTTGTGCATTTAATGATAAATCGTTATCTGTATTTTAATTAGGGAAATGAATGAATGTTTCCAAGAGCGTGAAAAAGAACGTGGGCTCGATAAGCTTTCGAGCTGCTCTTACCAAAAACTTGCGACCCCGTGCCGATCGTGGGGCACGGATTAATGGCTTGGAAGCGTTTCTACAGCGTACTGAAATCTCTCAATATACAGCTCACTCTATAACACTCCCATTTACGCGTCTAATACGATCGTTCGATCGGAGGATCGTAGGATTACCTTCTGGTCCCGATTCCTCCGCCTGCTGTGGCTTCGCGTCCACTTCATCCTCACCGACTTCCTGCAATTTCACCTCTTCTTCCTCGACCGTTATCTTCTCCACGGTCTCCTTCGTCAATTCCGACTTCTCCTCGACGCTCTCCTCCGTTCTCGCTATAGAATGTACACACACAAAGTTTTCGGGGCTAGGTCCACATAAAGGAACACGGAGGGTGAACACATAAAGGTAAAAGTACGTCGTAAGAATGGTTCTCAAGAGTAACAGACACGAAGAACGAGTATATGAACACGTACAGATAGAGACACAGACAGAAAAAGGCTGATAGTGACACGGAAAAAAAGGTTCACGTCAATGTCGGGTCTGCGGCGCGATCGTTTGGAGTTCTGTTGGAAAGCTCGCCAACAGGACTCTCGAAAAAACTTTCGTTATGTCCTTGGAACGGGAACGACGAAAAAGCAAACCGAAAACACCGTACCTTCTGCCTTAGTACTTGCTGAACGCTGATAAAAGCGTGACGAATCGCTGGGGAGTATCTCAAAAAAGTTAAGATTGTCTAGGGGCACGTTAGGTACTTGAAGAGCTGCCCCATCGATTCTCTAAATAACTCTGAAACAATTCTGATCTCTGGTATCAGTTCTTTCTAATTAGAAGGTGGCCGATGGAGCAGCGCAACAATTGGACCCCGTTTCGTGGAAGAGATAGTAGCAATGGTATCCTTACTCATCACGATGACTTTGCTCTTGCTGGTGACGTAGCCGAGCTCGTTCTCGGCCCTGACCTCGTAGACACCTCCGTCGGAACCTTTGAGCAACGTCACCGTCAGGTCGTAGCTCTCTTCGCGCTTACTGTCCCTCGTGATCTTGATCCTGGCGTCCGCCGAGACTTCCTGACCGTCCTTGAACCACTTCACCTCGGGATCCGGCGTGCCAGCCACTTCGAGCACCAGCTTCATGGTGTCCCCTTCCTTCAATCTCTGATCGGCTAGCTTCTTCAACAACTTCGGCCTAGTGTTCACCGTCAGTTGCGAGCTGCTCTTCGTCTCGCCGTACTCGTTCTTCACCACGCAACTGTACGTCCCTTTCACCTCGGACTTCGCTTCCGCGATCACCAGCTTGTAGAAGTCGCCCTCCTCCGTGCGAGTGAACTCTTTACGCTTCTCCGTGATCTCCACGCCGCCGATGTACCACTGCACGCTCGGCTTCGGGAAGCCGTCCACTTCCACTTGGAACTCGATGTTCGTCGTGCCCTCGTTCACCGTCACGTCGGTCATCTTCGTTTTGAACCTTGGCACGCCTCGTACCTGGCGGGGTTAAGATTGAACTGTGAGTTACAGTGGTTAAAGACCTAGGAAAGTGTTCGTAGATTTAGAGAAGTATCGGAGTCATAAGGGATGAAGCTTCTCTTTTGAAAATTGGAAATCTTTATTCCCTTCCACCATTTGATTTTCACTGATCTCCATTAGTTTCTACCGTTTCCTTACCTGAATTTTCGTTTGGTCTGACACCACACCATGATCAGAGGTAATTTCTGCTTTGTACATCCCCGCGTCCTCGCCCACTGCGCCCATGATCTTCAATATAAACCTATTGCCCTCTTGAATCATTTTCACTCGACTATCCTGCCTTATAATCTCCCCATCTCTGTACCACTTGACGCTAGTTGGCACTTTCGAGTCGACCTCCACGAACAACGTAAGAGTGGCACCCTCGTCAAGGATCTGAGGCTCGCCTAGACTCTTCTTGATCTTCGGTGGACTGATCACTTTCACCGTCCAGATCTCCGTCGTCTGGTTCACCTCGTTACGGGCGACGATCGAGTAGGATCCAGCATCTTCCAATCGAGACTCCTTTATTGTCAGCTTGTAAGTATCGCTGTCTTCCCTCACGATCCTTATACGATCGTTCTCTCGCATCTCCTGGCCGTCCTTGTACCACTTCACTTCGGGCGCAGGGGTGGCTTCGATCTGCACGGTCATGGTGGCCGATTCCTCGACGACCACCGTCATGTCTGTCTGCTTCTTGATCACTTTCGGCGCAGACTTGACGATCAGCTCTATCTGCGTGGTGTCCTCCCCTAGCTCGTTCTTCGCTCTGATCGTGTAGATACCAGCGTCCTTCGCGGTTACGTTCTTGATCACCAGAGACATGGATTCCTCGTCCTCCCACAGGTACTTGTACCTTCCACCAGCAACGATGTCTTTCCCATCCTTCGTCCATTTTATATCGGGCTTCGGGTATCCTCGGATCTGTAGCTCCAGCATCGCCGAGCCACCGGCGCTCACCTCTGAATGCCTGGACTCCGAGCCGAGCTTTGGCTTCTCTGGGTCCTTCAGCAATTGGTTCACCGCTCCTTGGACGGTCAGTTCCGCGCTGCAGCTGATGTTCCCTGTGATTTTGAAGTTACAACAGACGAGTGACTCAATGGAAATTTAAGCTAACATCACTGAGGAATTATGCTTTGAACAGTCGCAAGATTACCTGTGCTAGTTTGAGCAACACACGTGTAGAGGCCAGCGTCCTCGGGCCTCACGTGCTGGAACACCAGAGCCAACGTGTCCTCGTTGTCCTGGAAGAGGACTTTGAATCGTTCTTCAGGGTCGAATGGTTTCCCGTCGCGCAACCAGGTGAACTGGGACTCCGCTCCTGGCTCGAGGAAACCCTCAGGGAGGTACAACACCTTCTCGTCGGTTACAGTGACCTGACCTTCGCAGGAGGCCTCGCCGTATCGATTCTTCGCGGTGCAGGAGTACTTGCCAGCGTCCTGCTTCTGCACGCCGCCGATCACCAGCTCGTAGAAACCAGTCTCTGATTGATCGGTCACGATGTTTATGCGTGTGTTGCTCGAGTCGATCAGGACGTCGTCTTTGTAGCTGTAATTGGAATTGATTTATGTGTGATGGTTTAGTTTAGTTCTGTGTTTCGGTTGACTGTCAGCTTACAATTTCATCTCGGGATTCGGGTCCCCCTTCACTTTCACCATGAAACGCAAGTAGGTGTTCTCCAGGAGCTCCGTGTCCTTCAGGCGCACCAAGAAGATGGGCGCGTTCGCTTCCGCCCTTGCTTTCTTCTCCTCGGGGGTAACTGTGTGGTTTTTGTGCAAGATTTTGATTTTAAGATACTCTTTATTTATCATGGTACCGACGAGGGAAGATCAAACCGGAAATTAAAAAGTTATGAAACTTTGGGGATATGTAGAGGATATATAGGTATTTATTGCGTAATTTTTTTCGTTACTCAAATTCACTCTGAGGGGCTGAAATTGACCCCCGAAAATTCTGCTATTTTTTTTCGATTTTATTTCGTAACTCGCGAACTGTAAGAGATAGAAAAAAATTTTCAGACGAAAGTTACTTTGTTTAATTATATAGGATTATTATTTGGTAAAAGTGATACGCGAGTTATAACACAAAATCGGAAAATAGCCGGATTTTCAGCGGTTACTTTCACCACAGATGGGCAAGAAATTATTTGAAAATTGTTAAAAATTTCGTACACAAATTTTTAATGATTTTTAAATAATTTCTTGCCCATCTCTGACTTTCACTCCCTTAGAGTGAATTTGAGCAGCAACAGTTTCAAAATTTTTTAAATTTCCGGAAACGTAGGTGCAACAGGAACAGTTTAGGTCTTCGACAAAGACTTTTCCAAAGTTCAAATGCTTCCTATAACTCTCCTTCAGAGAATCATGAAATTTTCGAAGAAATTTAATAGACTCACGTTTCTGTACAATAAGTTGTGCCGTGCAAGTAGACTGGCCCTCGTTGGTCATAGCTCTAGCAATATAAATACCAGAATCCGATTCCAGCACATTCTGAATTTGGAGCTTGAAGGTTTTCCCAGTGGCTGAGGCTATCAGACGATCAGCCAATCTGTCTTCCAGTGGTTTGTTATCCTTCAACCATTGCACCCTCGTGTTTGAGTCGGTTTGCAACAGGGTGCACTCGAAACTGGTCGTTTCTCCAGCTGTGGAAAGCAACGATTGAAAGTTAATGCAGAATAGTGTCGTTTACAGTTGCAGACAAATTGGCCATTTGCCTTACGATAGAGCATTTAAGAATTTATATACAAGAGTACTTGATTCATCTACAAGAGTTTCCAAAGGGGGTAAATCGAACGTAACAACAGCGACCAAAACTGAAGTAACTCGTGTTTGATCTACAAGTCTGATGTACAACATAGCTGAAGTGTTTCAATTTACTCGACTGACGATAAGAAGCGTTCTACGGATAGACAAAGTGCTGACGTTTACAATCTAGGGGTGCAACTGTGTAGTTTCCTACGTAAAATCAGGGTGGAACTGATAAAGTACTCGCAAAAAGGAGAAAGTAAAACATTCATTCGAAAAAAGTGTGGCTACTTGAAAAATACATATAGATAGAGGACGACAAAGCGAAATCGTGTTAAGTCGATGAGTGTGCAAGATTGTGGAAAGTGTAGTAAAAAACATGTACAACATCGAGTGTATATCATGAAATGTAACATGTGTGTAATGGTGTGTTTATGTCTGTGCGAATGATACAGATTGACAACATCTAGGATTAGCAATGAAGCTCAACGAACCGCCTAGTGGAACGTGTAGAAGCGTTTTACTCAGCTGGCTAGAAACGAAAAAAATGTAAGAAGAACGTAGAGATATATCGGCGATACAGTACGACAGTAGACTGACAGAAAAAGTGCGCAGTGGATGATCAGAAAGTAGACAAATTGCGTGTCACTTTACCTACGGCGTGTATCAATTCCACGTTATTTTCTGGTATCGCTAGAACAGTAAAAACGTATCTTATGTCACGTGTTTGGCCAATGTGTTGTTGTTTTGCACGGTAGCATAGTATAAATTGTGGTAAGAGGTATTTGGAACCGATGATTTTTCCTGTTTCACCGTGTCCTTCTGTTAACGATCGTTTACAGAATGTATTTCACAATTCGTGGTATAATGATAAAGTTGATTATCGCCTTGACGTTTATCGGTTGTACCAAGAGTCATGGGACAGTTTCTATAATATTCTGATCGGAGGTGGTGCTTCGTCACTTACGTTCCACGCTGCTGCCTTGGATCGTCTTGACGAACACGGGTTTTCCAATTCCACTGCCACCCTGGGTGATCTTCGCTGTGTTCGTATTGGTTTCCATCGAACTGAGATTGCCAGCTTGGTAGGAGCTCAAGCTGCTCTCCATTCGCATCGCGGTGCTGGATGACTCCACGACATTGCGGCTGCTCGACACCGAGGCATACTCTAAACAATTTGTCAAAGAGGAAAATATAAGTAGCTTTGAATGGAAAAGATTTTCTATTCATCCCTTACCTTCCACAACCTGGGAGGAGCTGCTGTATCGGCTCGAAGAGTATCTTCGAGACATGTCTGCTCCTTCTTCTTCAACCTTAGCTTTCTTACTATCTGGGTCACCTGGGTTCCCTGGATTGTTCCTCTTCTCCACCGCTTTCTCAGGTCCTGGGTTTCCTTGTACCTTCTCAGGTCCTGGGTTTCCTTGTACCTTCTCAGGTCCTGGGTTTCCTTGTACCTTCGGAGGACCTGGGTTTCCTAGATTTCCTGGGTTGCCTTTGAGCTCCTCCTTGGTTTCCGGCACCTCTGTCAATTGTAGATCATCTGCAGCGTGTTCAGCGAGCGCTACCACATCGCTCGCGTACTGTCGGATTTCCTTCAGCCAGCAAGCCTTCACAGGATCCTTGTGAGCCACTAAAGTGATGGGGTAAGCTGGACTCGCTGGATTGTGCAACTCAAAGGACCTTATATCCTCTGGATGATCCTTCACCTCTACTTCTGGTAGCTAACAATGAAACTCACACTAAACACCGAGCCTCGTAATCAAATAAAGATCGATGAAAAGGAGGATTAACCATACTCACTCGTATAATATCTTTCAGAACGAAGACAGATCTGTCTTCAGATATTCGTCTGACCTTGCAGACGAGTATGCGAGCTTTAAAAAGAAACAGGTACCTTTCCTTGTTCTTACCGTCCTTGTCAATCGCCGTATACCACTCCTGTTGACAAATGATCACAATGCTCGTATCAACTCCACCCAACAACTGCCAGAAAAATCAACTATACTAACGTGTGTGAGCAATCTGCCAAGCTTGTGGATATTCCCTTTGTATCCTTCGATATTGCTAATGAACTTGTTATCCGTTGCCCTGTGTGGGATACCTAGCATCAACTCCAAAGCCTTTTGGAGGTCGTCGCAGTTTTCGCCTAGTCGGGTCGAATACTTCACCAGCTCCTGTTATTTCGCAGAATTTTAATATCCTTTCCTTCCCATCTGAATGGACATCGACTATGGTTTATCTACGACAGCTGAGGGGCAAACAGGAGGGAGGATAACGCGTCGCGAAGATGACCCGTTTTTAGCTCGCTAAATCCGTACGGCGCCCACTCGTTCGCACACCACCAACGAAACGCTCTGTCGCGGCATTACAAACACACCACCTCCGATTTTGTGGCTTTCCTTGATCTATATCTACCGTGCGTATCATGGAAATAAAACGATGGTAATGATGCAAATCCAGGAGATCGAATTCAGGATGGACGTCATGGGACAGTCCGAGGTTAGCCAAGTATTATTCCTCGCACTTTATTGTTCCCATCTGGAGCATATCCTTCGTTCCTTTCCAAGTTGATTAAGCAAAACGAGGAAAGGTCGGTGATTTCAAGCCACGCCAAGAATATTTGGAGAAGCTTAATGAGAATATAAAGAACGGTTACACGAATTCGAATTGCTTTCAGCGCCTCAGTTTTCTGGGCAAGTGGCCCGGATTTTAATCAAACTGATCCACTGGTTAAGCCAGAGGTGTACTAGCAACGAAATAAGATTATGTATATTTGAGGGACACGAGATAATTAGCACCGATTAAATGAATCGAAAGTAAATCGATTTTCTTTTATATTCATACGACTAATGTATCAACGAGTGAATACTTTCACAGGTCCATTGAGGATCCAATGAATGTCGGAGTCTTCGAGCAACAAATTGAGTTTGGGAATACAATTAAACCCTTCGGGAATGCGTTTTCAAGGCGAACTGGGAAGTATTTTAGCGCCGTGCTATTTTTGTCTGACAGAACGAAATTCGGCCTCGTATATAGGCCACGTGCGGGTTTTACAGGTCGCCGCGTCTAACATCGAAGGAATGCTCAGTATTATACCTTGAAGGCGCTTTGAAAAAATGTGCGAAAGAATCGACGCGATGGGATATCGAGGGAGGTGGTATCAAATTTCAACAGCATCTTCGTGCGACGATTAGTTATGCGGGTGGTGCATGCACAACCTCTGGAATGCTTTCAAAAGATATACTGGGCACGCTGTATTTCTGTCAAACACCCTTGAAACGTATTTTGCGGCGGCGTTAACGATCTCGCGCGGTGCGGAGGGAGGAAAGGGGGTGCGTCGTCGAAGGAAGAATGATTTCTGGTTAACATTACCTTGAGCAGGAGCTGGTAGTCGTTTATGCGTTGTATCGGAAGCTTCAAGTGCTCCGATAGGCTCTTGTCGTCACGGAGAGTCTGGCTCAGCTCCTGCAAACAATTAAAGTTTCTTCAGGCTTAAGCCACGCGTCTCGAGCAGCGGCTTGCGGAAGATCTTGGTAGGTTATTGTAAGGGAATCCTTAAAATAATGTATCTAGGCTTGTGGAGATTTCAATAAATGGGAAAATGTCCCTTGACACTATTTCTGTGAAGTATCCTCGAGTTGATTTCTATATTATTATCATAAACCTATATTTGGAGGGAGTACGTTGTTTTCGGGATATCAACGGCTGAGATCTCTCACTGTGGAACAGCGAATTGTTCGTCACTGTAATTCGACACCAGGATGAAGAGCCGCGTATTTTTGGATGTGACTGGACTTTCCACGCGACTATTTGCAATAAATCTCACTGCGGGCTAATGTTACTATCGTCGCTTTGGAGGAACTAGAAGCCATGTGTTTGGGGACTAACATATTCTTAATTAATAGAATCTTTACCACGAAGGAAACCCCTTTCGACACCTTCTCAAGTGTCTCAAAACTTACAAGCCTCCGTCTATCCAAATATCCAAGTCAACTGTCACCACCTTCGCACTGTCAGCTCACAAGTCTGATTAAAACACCCTTACCCCGCGCGTCCCTTAAATCCTACCAACTTAATTTCACAAAATTTGTAGCCCAGAAGTGATTCCCACGAAGTGTTTCCAAAGCACAAAGCGTTTAAAAAACGACAAATTAAACACCGAAGAGGTTTGTTTCGACGAAAAGGGCACTACCGTACGAGCTTGAATTCGTTGGAAGTGTGGTTGGATAGGAAGAGGGATCGATGGTGAACGTGGGTGACGGTGGAGGAACGTCTCGGGTGGAAGGGCAGACGCACCTTAGCGGAGGTCAAGGGAGGTAAACACCGTTGTTCGTGTGTGGAGTCGTTGGTTCGAAGAAGTTACCGTGGCTGATCGCAGACTGGACCAAGCCCCTGCTCTTCCGTCGATTCTCCTCGACGGGGGATCCACAGTCGGTGGTTACCGAAAATCACCCGCCAGCAGACCAATACGGCCACGGCTATACTTAGACGCCGGACGAACTCGTGGACTGACCACGCACAAAAACAACACGAACCGTCTCCGAATCGCGGGCACCTCTTCCTCCAGATTCGAGGAGGAGCCTGGAGGACCTTTGGACCAAGTGTCCTGACAGGACGAGCCGATAAAATCACGTCCGGAATCGTCGCAATTAATTAACTGTACTTCGACGTATAATGTTAAGAAAGTGGATTGAAAATGAGAAGTAAGATCTTTTTGCGCGAGCTTTTCTTTTCTTTTGTGAATAACCCTTCCTTCGTATGAAAAATTGGAATAGATTCTAGTGTTTCTAGTAGAAAGAGGTGAAAGATCGATCGAGCTGAACAACTTCCTCGATGAAACAGAGGGACGAACGTGGAGGAGCGACGCAGAGCCTCGCAAAGAACGCCAGGATCGCGCGCGACTTTTACTTTTAATTCGTCGACCTGGCCCCGTTCTGACGGGTGGCCTGATCTCGTTCACGGACAAAATGGACAGATAAGAATAATATTAGCCATTGGAACGGGAAGACGGACCTTCCTATCACGTCACGCCATCGCTCCTCGATTTTCATTGCTTCTGTGGCGCAACGGGCACACACCCTTTCCATGTCGAATCGACTCGAACGCGACAAAAATAACCGCGAATCGAATAAGTATAAATAAAATGCACGGGCAGAGGTGTCTCTCGTAAATACAGATAATCTACCAGAACCCTAATGCGCCCCTAATGCGCCACGCTTTGAAACCGGACACGTTCGGCGGGGTAAAGTTGTAATCGCGCAATCTAATTTTGATTTCGCGCCATTAGGATAGATACGGTGACGCGTGTGAAAATTTCGTCGAACTTGAGTCAAGTTCCCGAAATAACGGGGCGAATCGCGGGGAAAAAAGCGAACAACAATTTCGATGTAAGGAAGCACCGTGACGCGGCGCGAAATCCGATTGCTAGAGGGATGAAGGGGAGGACTTGTTTTACGAGTTTAAGGTGCGACGAAGGCGGGACAGTGGGTATTTTTAAGTTAGGTATTATAAAAATTAAAAAGTGCAAGAGATAGGGGAGACCGGGGAAAGTTGATATGTTTCTCAGTTTTCAATTTTTGATATTCTTATTTGAATTAATTACTTCATAACAAATATGCTAAAATATACTTTAATCCTTCCTCTTTAATATATTCTAAATGAAAACTTGAGAAAATATACACAAAATAAATGAAAAAATGATATTTGCACGTAAGCAAAGTGTATCAATTTACCTCAGCACAGGGCAAGTTAATACATCTGTAAAATATCCATGTAATGACTAACTAATAAATTTAAAAAAATAAGATTTTAATCTACATAACTTTGAAACAATACTACCTATATAGACTAAAAATTAACAAAGACATAGTCTAAAAACTACACGGTCTCCCCTACAGTTGCAGAGGTTGATGTTGTGACGGGGGGCAGTGAACGCTGAGGTTTCTTTCTAGACAAGTATCGCGCAGCTTCTGTCATCGCGTAGTGACAGGAACCAGTGACATCACCGGCCGATAACGAGACCACTTTCTTCCTTTTCTTTTCGGGGCGCGCGTCTCGGCCGCGAGACTGCCGTGCATAAGCGAGAGGAAAGCGAAAGATGTTCCGCACGTTAAGAATAAACCAAGCTATTTCGGGGGCTGGACAGACGCCCGCTTACCCCGCTCGTTACGTAATCGCGAAATTCCCACCGATTTGTATGGACAACAGACTCGACTGTGGAACGGTCTGGAACGACTTTCATTCTATGGATATTGCAACAGCTTGAGTACAAAAGTGTGGTAAAGAATACAACGAATTACTTTCACCTAAAGATGATATGGAACAAGGTCGCGTAGGTCCTTTACGTCTACACGTTTGAATGTCAAGTGTTCTCAAGAAGAAGTAAATCATAGGATAAGATTTACACTTCTTAGACAAATGTGTTTTCAATTTGGCGCAGAGGTGCCGCGTTATAAAGGACGCTGGCGTCGGGACGCCAAACTACAGAGGAGGTGGACAGAAACCTTTCTTACCACCTTGCGGATTCGTGTCGCAGATGGAGGAAGCTTTATTTTACTATTTGTCTCTACTTATTGTCTCTATTATTAGTGATTTATGTCCGCGTACTCGACAGTTGAACAACTGACCTCAAAGTATTCTCGTGCAGCGTCGTTCATCTGCAGGAACTCTTGTGCAACTGGTTCATCCCTGCAGTAAGCCACGTGCTTGTCGAAGTCCCTTTCCTGGAACAATGTGCAACATGATCACGACACTGTGCAATTTATGAGCAACTTATGAGTAACTGTCCCAAAGAAGCTCTCTTATTGTCATCTCCAGATTTATACCTGACTCGCCTATTATTCTTCCAAATTGGTATCAGAAGTGAAACTACTTATACATATGTATAATCAAAATGCACGAAAGTTGCAGTTCTTCGAGAATAGATTCGCGAGTTACTGTGCAAGTATTTTTGTCTAGGTGAATAAGAACAGTAGAAACGTGAGGAAATGTGTTGGAAAGACTCACCAGTCGAAGGAAAGTCTTGCCCAGCATGCGTGGCTGATCCGCGTAGTACTTGACGCCCTCGATCAACACCCTGCCGAACGATCTAAGTAAGGAGCGAATTAATTTTCACGCCAAAGACACACCACGCCTACGTGCTGAAGGTCACGACCTCAAATTTTCAATGCGACATTTAGGGCACAATGGGAACGCTTACAGTAAACCAGGGGCGTTAATCTTTTATAATTTGTTACGCTGTTGCAATCTCTTGTGCGCTGATTAAGTCACGAAGAGTTACGTCGAGGAATAGTTATCGAATCGCTATTAATTCATACTGGGGTGTTTCGACGAGTTTCAATTAAAGTACACTTCTTCTTGGAGTTTTAATTAAAGTATACTTCATGTTGGAGTTTCTATTGAAGTATACTTCGTCTTAGAGTTTCAATTAAAGTATACTTGATCCTTGAATGGGGGACAATGAGGGGAGAAACTAAATGGTTTTCAACGAGCAACGACGTGATTACAAGCAGCCATGATTTTTGACAATTTTAATATCGAATATTCGAGTGACAAGTAAAACTTATAACAGTCGTTTTCGTTGATTAAATGAACTCATGGTGACAGAGTGAATCGAAGCGTGCTCGTATGACCAAAAGGGGGTGCATTCAAACGTTCGAGAAAGCCACAATTCCGAAACCACACGAATACATGAGATTATTAACTATCGAACAATATTAACTGCCACGAAACACACGATCACACAGAATAACTTACGTCGCGCACACTTTGCTTCGCTGAAGAAGAAGAAACGTATTGGCGAGCGTGTGTGGTGTGTACCGTGTGTGCACGTGTTTCTTTTACATTTCGATAATGATTGAAAATCATGATTGTTTTGTATCGAGTTACGAGTGAGACTGGTCACTGATTCATACGAATGAATTTCAACTGTTCTGGATAATGAGGTTCGTGTGAGTCTCTCGTGTTGAATGTGTCGCAGTGAAGTTGTTTCCCTAGCCAACGCGCTCGTCGATTATACGTACGTATTGTGGAAATCGGCGATCTGCTTGAGGTTTGTGAAGATGATGTCTTTGTTGTCGCGCACGATCCGTGGCACATCCGGGTTGTCGAGTGGCTTCAAGTAACGTTCGACGACCAGCTGAAGGTCCCTGCCAAATTCCTCCTCGGTTTCGACCAATTCTTTCACTACCGCTCTACGAAAATTGATTTGTTAAGAGAAGCGATTTGGTAAGGAGAATCTCTGCGTTGGGCAACTTACTCCCTTCGATAATGCGAGTCTTCGGGTCCATGTCCAATCGCCGTGTCCTCGCTGAGGGCAGTCTGCATCAGGATCGACATGGGCAGCCATCCTTCCCTTGAATCGACTGTACGAACGTAGACCCTGCACAAAATGGTCCCAATTGTAGATAGTGTATGAATGCTTGTTTTAGGTGAAGAAAGAAAGGGTACCTAATTTCAATATAGTGATCTAAGTAATTGGAGGATTTACTGTTTGAAGGAAAAGGTGTCTAGACTGTCTAGGGGCTTTTACTCAAGTTCAAGATGGACCCTTTGTGAAGACACTACCTCGAAAACGAGGTCAGATTCAGCAGAAAAGTCTAGAAAGTCTGAAAAGTCTGAAAAGGGTTAAAAGACTGAAATATCAGAAAAGTTTGAAAATTCTGAAATGTCTGAAAGTCAGAAAAGTCTGAAAAGTCTGAAATATCAGAAAAGATTGAAAATTCTGGAATGTCTGAAAGTCTGAAAAGTCTAACACGTCTAAAAGGTCTAAAAAGTTTGAAAAGTCTGAAAAGTCTGAAAGGACTAAAAAGTCTGAAAAGTCTAAACAGTCTTAAAAGACTGAAAAGTCTGACAAGTCTAAAAAGTCTATAACGTCTAAAAAGTCTGAAAAGTCTGAAATGTCTGACTAGTCCGAAAAGTCTGAATAGTCTGAAAAAGTTGCTGAATTCCTTACTCGAAACTTCACGGGCTCACAGTTTCGTTGCGTATATAGCACGTCTACTAGAAATGGTACTGGCAAATTCAAGGCCCAATGAGCCGAACAGACCGCCAACAAATTTTGCGTTCTGCTGAATGAACGACAGACACGAGGAGCATGGAAGGTCTGCTGCATTAGTCACTAAACTTAAATATAACTATCAAACGCCCACACAAGCTTGCGTATCTACCTATTCTTTCTAATATAACGAGGGAAACGTATTTCCACCTCGTGCTCCCGCGTAATTGGGCATATCCCGGGCTATTTCCGGTCCCTGAGCAAGAGCGATCTGCAACACTTGCGTCAACACTGGCGAAACGCTAGTCTACTACTAAACGAAAGAAATTATTTTAGACACTTCACATGTGCATTTTCCATCAGCAATTTCTGCATCCTTGGTGTACTGTTGGACACGAAATCCTAAGCTGTGTTTTATATATTGCAACATTGACTTGTCAAGAGCTTGAAGAAACGATGCGATCGAGATTCCTCGACCAGCGCATCTCGATGTAGTAAATAGTAAATAGCAAGCGATCCATTGAACGTCGCCGATGCCAAAGCACCGAATCAAAGTTTCGGCTTGAACCTCACCTTTACTCGAGATTATTTTCAGAACTGGCTGATATTTCGCCTTCCCCGGAGTCGACTGTTCCCGAGCCAACGGAACGACTCATTATTCACGCGCATTGCGCAACTGAAATTTATTTAGACGCGACGTTTAAAACTTCTTCGAAATTCAGTGATGAAAACGTTAACCAAACATCTTGGGGCGAACCAGAGTGGAAGGAATCGCAGAATGGCTCTCGTTCTCCATTTGATCCAACTCCACAGGAACTTTTCCTAACAACTATCCCAATCATTCAGATTTTTCATTATCATTAACGTATTATCGACTTCGAATATATTCTGGCTGACAGCCAATCACGCGAAGTAGCGCCCCAGAGGACATTATCCATAGAGACATTTATAAACGCTCTATCTTCATTAACGTCACGGTAAATAACACTCCGTCAGTTTTCCTATGGAGTCAACTAAGCTGAAGCATCATTTGCGACCAACAATGTTATTCCTTTCTGCCCCGGGATCACCCCGCGTGGAAGAGTCAACAAGGTGGCTCGCGTTTCAGGGAACGTGGCAGCGCTAATAGCGAAGATCGCGTCGCGAATATGCCTCTGTCAGCGATAAAACGGGAATCGGTGGTTCTCGGGTTGGGACTGGTGATAGTAAAGGCACGGAATCGTCTAATAAACGGGCGAGGCGACGCGTGTCCACTGGGCAAATCAAACAATTCGCTGCGATATAGTTCTTGAATAATCCGGGGGGTTGAAATTTTGTAATACGGCGAGTTCATTGGCTCCATAGTTAACATAATGTCTGCGGGCTACAGTTTCACCGAAACACCTGTCGCTCCTATATTTCCCGCACGGATTTAATCTAGCGCGTCCACTTAAACGCAGCTTCGTCTCCAGCCACTCATCTTCGACAAAGAACTTTACCCTCTTCGTCATTCCACTTCTGCTTTTGTACACGCGATCGCAAGATCGAGATCTGCGTTGAGACAACGTGGATTCGTGAGAAGTTCGCTTTGTCAGACATATTCCGTCTTGAAGAGGATACAAAGAAATTAAGAAGCGATAGGGGCGAGGATCTAATGAGCAACGGTCGATCAAACGTAATTTATCGTGAAGGCAGCAGCTGCTCGGGGTATATATCAGTCACCAGCACAGCCTTGATGCTTAACGATGACGCGCCCTTGGCGAAGTCTTCGGGGTTCAACGAGGAGTAAGCATCTACGTTCAGTCGATTTCGTCGTGACTTTCTTGGATGAACTTCGGTGCACTTTTATCGATGACGATAAACCTTGGCTTGACATAGTATCTACAACTGGAGTTGTGCTTCCACCGCTTCACCGTTATTTCCAGGTGTACCAAGACTTCCCAGTACAAACGCTGCAGGCTCTCTTCCACCGAGGAGCCCTATACTTTACCTATGGATGCTGTTGTCCGAGCTCGACCTGGAGATGCTTCTCGCACGGGGATCCGCGTGCTTTCTTCGTGGTCGAACGGACAATTTGTGCCAGGCGGCCGAGTTGTCCAGTGTGTCGCCGATCTCGCCGATCTCCAGATCCGGATCCAGCTTCATCTTCCTACAACACGGTCAAACGTCCAGAATAGATGCCAGTGGGGCCCACCCCCTCAGCTGTACTCGCCGTTGCCTTTTTAGTTGAGCCGCATGCAGACTAAACATCACTCCCCCGTGAATCGAAGCGAGGTAGCGGGGTTCGTTAAATGGGAATGAAGCAAGGCGCAATGCTTTCAAGCTTCCTTAGCCCGCCCAAGCCTTCTCACTTCTTTGTTACTCGCTGGGCGGGCGTGTTTATGGCTCGCGCTACTCTATTCGCAGCGGTTAGTGGCGTTTTCCAAAGGGTCGCTTCATCAGGCGTCCTTGATAACGCGATTATTTGGTTTCCGTGCACCGAGGAGGAGCGGATCGAACGAGATCGCGATAGAGGCCAGTGAAAGTGACGGTTCGCGGTGGATTCGGCGGGGTGCGTGGCCCCGCGATATTTTCCATCTGCCGTGGCACCCGCGCGAGTGCTGTCGGCGTATTTTATAAACGCGGGCCGCGAGCAGCGCCGGCGAAACGTCGTTCCGCCGTAAAAATATCGCCGCGAAAATAAGCAAAGGGGAGGCTCCCACGCGGCCATCCCTCACCGTTTGACACGCGGATTGACCGCGCCACGGGTCTCCCTCTCGCGACTCCGCGGTGTGCAACATCCGATCGTTCGAACTTTAACTTTCCTCTCTATTAATACATTCTGGTTGTGCACGTGGTTAATACTTTCTTCGCGGGGAATTTCCGAAGAGACGCGCGTGGAGCGAACGTATTGGAACCTCCTCTTTGATCCTCTGTTCCTAGGATCAAGGATAGTTATTAGCGGTTAGCGTCGCCGTGTTGATTGATGATCTCGCGGCGCATGCATCGCTGACGCGTTACAGTAGCAACGTGTTCTCCTCGTCCTCGCCCCGTCCCTTCGGTTAGATTTTAGAACAATGTAACACAAGCGGAGTGTTAACGAAAGCACCTACCATTACTCAAGAAGCAACGAAATCGCAATTTGCTCGGACCCGGAGCAAAGAACTTTCGCGAAAGTGATAGATCGCGGACCACAGCCCGCTATCCTTCACCCATACACCGGCGTAGACTATATACGGCCAGTGGTGAAGCTTATTTCTGGCCAGGCACACGTTGCACGCACACGGAAATAGATTTTAACGCGCGCGAATGCTCAGACACGCCGAGTCAACGATCCAAAAAGAAAGGGGGGAAAGCAGTAGCCGATGTTGGGAATTATTTGCTTTTCCTGGGTTTTTATGAAGCGACTGCAGGATGCTGGGGAGCTTACTTGGCTAGATCGGCGTATTCGAGGGCCTCGACGATGTCGCCGACGTTCACGGTGAAACCATCGGTCTCGCTTTTGAAATCCTTCACGACGATATAGTTGTCCAAGGATTTCTGCAACGGAGAAAAAAAGTGTTCTACATTTTCTCACTGCAAAATTACCACTATTTTCTGGGTTTATGGTCAATTGAGAAGATCGAGAGCAAATAAAAAGTATATTTCAAGGAGTCGCAAAGAGTTCCATCAGCAATCATTTCCCTCGTCCCAACATTACCCTCTCGCAGCTACTGTCCAGCTGAATGCTGCTCAGTCTCCTCAGGCTAGGCGTGTTCTCCCTGCTACCGGAGCAGCCGAAGGACCTATCTGACCTCGACATTATCACTCCATTCCCTTCCTGCTTCTGATAGGTCCCGTTGGCCGATCCGTCGAGGCTGCTAGCGATCGAAGTGGTCCCAGTGAACGTGGACAGCATCTCAGCATCCACGTCCTCTTCCTTCGCAACGGGGCAACAGTACATGGAGAAGCGATGAGCGGTGGGACGGTTGAGCCTCAGCGCCGAGAAAACGTGCAGAGGCTCGAAATGACGTATACCATCTTCGTCAAGGACTGTGTAAGCCACCTGACCCGTGAGCACCGATCGAGAAGCTTCCCTGGGCACGACTGCCTGCAGGCCTTGCTTGAGGATCATAAAAATAGCTGACGGCCTGTGGCTTCTTCTCAGAAGGAACTCCTCCATCGCCAGGCTGTTGTCAGAGTGAAGCAGAACAGTAGGCACGTCCGCGGAGGATTGCAACGGTGCTTCTTCAGGCACGATCATCAGAGCAGCGCTCTCTCGCACGAGGGTCCTCAGACGTGGATCAGTTCTCGCCATCTCTGGATCGCTGTACAGCTGACCAAGGGCGCTCAGGAACGGTGGCCTCTCCTCGGCCAACTTCCTCATCACGGTCAACCTTTTCAGAACATCCAAGGTCACTCTGTCGCTGGCTAAAGCGCGCGTTGATTTCTCGTCGCTGATCACGGCTAGGAGACTGCTGGCGATTCCAGACATGCCTAGAGCCCTCGCTAGGCCCACAGCTTGAAGAAGCATCTCTCGAACGTTCTCCCCTTCGTCGTTCAGCAATTCCTGCAAACGAATCTCGCTGGATTCCCTGACAGCTTGGACGATCGCTTTGTGAACTGTCTCGACTGCCTCCTTCTCGGTAGCGATCGTAGACACTTCCTCGGACACCTTCTGAAGCACTCTGGACACTAATTCCGAATCGTTTCTGGAGATTGTTCTGAAGGCAGGTCCCACTAAGTCCGTTCCGTGCTCCTCCTCGAGAACCATGGATAGTCTGTCGAGGACTACTTCGTCTTTTAGAGACTGATTGACCACGGTGGATTTCAGGATGTCGATCTTGTTGCGCCTGCTATGTAGCAATTCTATGAGAGCGGACTGACAGAGGCTGCTTCTGTTTTGAGGGACCAACAGGATCTGCAGGATTTCCTCCACAGACTGCTCGATGCTAATGTTCTTTTGGCGAAGGAGGACATTGAAAGCCTCGCTGATGCAGGAGTATACGAAATCTTGCTTGTCGTCGTTGCCGTCCTCGATAGATCGTGCCGAGATCGCTAAGACAGCGCTGGACATTGCTGTTTTCACCGCGTCTCTTAGCCAATCGTCACTTTCATCTCCCGCGTTTCCTTCCTCTCCATTCTTCCCAGAGTTTAAAGGGACAAGGGGCTTGGTGCTATTCATCAGCTTAGAAGTTAAATGATTCTCTTCCAGTTGCTGTTCCTGTTGAACAGCGATGTTCTTTGCCAGCTGAGCAACGGTGGATACGATCTGCGCCATTTTCACCGCCGTGGTTCCATGTAGACCAAGCTTCTCCGCCATCACCAGCGCGTGTTCCAGAGCTACAGCTTTTGGGTCCACGTCAACGTCTACTGCCGGTAGATCCGTGGCTACTTTTCTTCCAACGGATAAACCTGCCTCTGATAATTGCCTGAGCATCCTGGCGTCGATGCTGGTCTCACCGTGGTGCTGGACGTGAGGATTGTAGTGCACGTGCTGCGGTCTCAGTAGCCTCAGCTCTTCAGGGGTGACCTCGAAGCCCTGCACAGAGAACTCCACTTCACCTTCGGGGGTGTCCGTCAGATCTGGAGCGACGAAGCGTGGTCCCTCCTCGGTTTGAACGATCTGACCAGGGACGAAGGTGACGCCTAGCTCTCCGGACTCCACCACGCGACCTGGAACGAACCTCGGCCCGTCTGGGGTGTCCACCACTTGACCAGGCACGAATCGAGATCCTTCATCCTCCGTGGAGATCACTTGGCCAGGGATGAACGTGGGGCCCACCTTCGTTTCGACGATTTGTCCAGGCACGAAGCGCGGCCCATCCGCAGTCTCTACTGTCTGACCAGGAACGAATTTGGAACCAGTTCGAGTCTCCACCATCTGTCCAGGGACGAACTTTGGCCCACTGCTGGTGTCAATCACTTGGCCAGGCACGAACTGCTCTCCTTTCTCCGTCATCACTATCTGACCAGGCAGGAAGCCATCCTCCGTCATCACACCAGGCACGAATCTCGGACCATCCTTCCCACCTCGCACCAGCTGCCCCGGAACGATCCTCTTCCCCTCGGGAAGCTTATTCGCGTTCTCAGGGAAGAACTCCACCCCGCGTTCCGTTTGCACCATATGACCAAAGATCTCACTCTGCTGGGACGACACGTTAGCCGTCTTGGGATCAACCGGTATTCCAACAGGTCCAGCATCGTGGAACACCACTTCGTCGAATTTTCTAGCCGCAGCGAACTCGAAACCCTCCTCCGTGATCTTCGTCTTCCCGGGGAAGAACCTCTCACCATCAGGTGTTTTCATCATCTGACCTTCCACGAACTTCTGACCCTTCGGGGTGGCTAGTGTCATCCCCGGTAGGAACGCAACTCCTTCCTCAGTGTCCTTCACAATACCAGGAACGAAGCGACCATCCCCAGAGCTAGTAGTGGCGTACTGTCCAGGCACAAACTGTGCTCCCTGCGTCGTTGCGATCGTCTGACCAGGAACGAATTTCGGCTCCCCGGTTAGAGACTCGATACACTGTCCAGGCACGAATTCCCATGACTCGGCGACTTGTACACTTTGTCCCGGGACGAAGACCTGTTCCCCGCGATGATCGGTGACCGTCTGACCCGGCATGAACCGAGGCCCGTCGGAAGTGTGGATTGTTTGACCAGGAACGAAGCTTCCATCCCCGGTCATTTGGCCAGCGACGAACTTGGGACCCTCCTCTGTAAGCACAGTCTGACCTTGAACGAACCTAGCTCCTTCATTCGTGTGAAAGGTTTGTCCTTGAAGGAATCGATGACCCTGTTCAGTGGGTAGGGTCTGCCCAGCTACAAAGACGGGCGTTTCTTTGTCGTCCTGCTCCTTCGCGTTGAAGATCTGTCCAGGGACCAGCACGGGGCCATCGGGGGTGTTGACAGTCAGGCCAGGTACGAAGGAAAGGCCCTGGGGTGTTTGTAGAGTTTGACCAGGCACGAAAATAGGTCCTATCGGCGTCTGCACTGTTTGGCCGGTGATAAATCTCTGCGCGGTCTTTATGTCTAATTTCAGACCCTTGATATTATGCGCCGTTGTCTCCTTACCCTTCGCCATGCTTTGCACCAGCTCAGGTATCTCCTCCACCCGAGGCAACTCCTCCAGCGCCTGCTCTCCTGCTTGCAACAGCTTCACATTCACGTTCGACACTTCCTTCAAATCGCTGGCTGGGATATTCTGTATAGCTGACTGGAGGACTGCGTCGGGTTCTACCTTCAAAGGTGTCAGTGGCTTCACGATCGATATCGCCTCGAATCCACCAGTGCTCTCCGAGACGGGACTAGTGCACGAAGACGTGGCGCTCTGCTCCACGATCTGAGGCTGCACATTGATCGGCGAGGGTAGTTTACTTATCACTGGCTGCAGGGGTGCTTTTACAGCGTTCCCAGTTTCCTGGAACGAGTTCCAGTCTAACGTCCCTGGCAGTGACTTGGCTGCGTCTTTTAAAGAGCTCGTTACGGAGATGAGTTCGCAGGCTCTGATTCTAGCTTGCTCCAGATCGATCTGCTTCCAGTTTTCAACTTTCTCTTCTTTAGCCTCCTCCTTCACACTCCTGAGCCTCAGTTGTTTCGTTCTTTTAAGTTCCTCCTCCTCAGCAGCCTTCTCCTTCTCTTCGAAGATCCTCTTAGCGTAACTAAGTCCAGCTTGTCTCTTCCTCTTCCTCTTCCTAGCCTCTGCTTCCTGCTTCTCCCTCTCTTTCAGCACATCCTCGCGAGGGCCAAGTCCGTCGTACAGATTCTCGAAGTCCTCCAGGTTCCTGAAGTCTACAGAGACGTTTTTACCCTGTTTCAAACGGAAGAGGACAGTGTCACAGTCTCTAGACAGCATCACGTCCCTCACATCTCCATCTCTGACCGCTGCTTCCAGCCTCGAAGGAAACACCAGACTGCATCGTCGTTCCTCCACGGTGTAGACGAACCTCGAAGCTTCTTCTTCAGCTGGTGGATGCTTGGAGTCGAGCAGATCGCGAAGGGCTCGCTGCTGATCGCCCTCCCCTTCGAGGATCGGGAAGACATAACGGTAGTCCTTGAGGATCACGTGCTTCTTCTTCTCACCCAGGACGAAGCCAGCTGTGAAATGGTGCGGTCCCAGGCCCGAGGCATTCGTGATCTTGCATTTCGATTTGTCGTGGGTGTGCACGCCCAACAGAACTGGAATGTAATGATGAGTGGGCAGGCCGTAGGATTTCCCTGTGATGCGGCAGAAACGCTTCGCGTCTGCTGGGCTGATCGGTGGTAGCAGAGGGAAGTAATTCGGCTTGGGGAGGCCCCTACTCCTTCCTGTTATCCTGCAGAAGGACATTGTTCGTCTCTGCGGTCAGATCTTTACAGAATCATCGATAAACTCCCTTCTTCTCGCACCACCTTCCTCGACGCTTCTATTCTCCGCGTACCTCGAGAGCGATCCCCGATCAGGTTCACTGTCGATGAAGAACGGTCTCCTCAGGTGGTCAAGTTTGCATCGACCTGCAGACACGCGTTGCTAGAAGTTTGGTATCCCAGCCACCAGAACCACGGATCCTTGTTCCTCACCACTCAGTCGTAACTTCCTCTTGGCGTTCGCCGCGCTGTCAGTAAACACGTCCAGTGTCAACGACTGACATTGTTCCCCCCTCGCCATAATTCGTCCACGTGGGGACCAACGATATCCCTTCTGACCGTCCCCTACTAAACAATTGGCAAACTTCATGAATGCAGGCTTACCAGGGGACTAAGATTGCCGACACTCTGAAATCCTCACACGCGTCGTTCCCCTGTCAGCGAGAGATAACAAATGTACCGTCGCTATTCTTCACGGTCTTTCTCGGAAGGCCATCCCGTCTGCTTAAAATAAAGAAGTGGACTCGAACCACCTCGAGGTCCACCGGCCACTTAATCTCCCGAATTACGGTGTTTTTCGTGTTTGAAGCAGTTTTAGACGAACGTTCCCCGATTCCTTTTCCACCGGCGACGTGGTTCCAATTAGAAGAGACTCGGCTCGCGCGCCAGTCTACTCATTTCAAGCGCAATTCTTCTTCCGGACGGTTCCGCCGCCGTCGTTTTCATCGCGCGGCTCGTTAAAAAAGTTTTCGTCGAACCCGCGACCGCCTCGTGCCGGCCCGAGAGGCACAGTTTATTTTTACGTGCGGGATGCCTGCGAGGATTCCGTGGGTGCTCTTCTTCGTTCGGCCCCTGGTAGCTGGCCAATTCGGCGATTTCCTCGTCGTAGAAAAGAGCCCTCCTTTTTTCCCCCGTGGCTGTTGCTCCCAAGCAGTAGTAAACTGACCCCTTCCTGACTAATTTGCCGTTCGATCCCGCGGATTCTTGGCCCCTTCGAGGCTACGTTCCTCGATTGGCAGCGCGCACCGAGCAACGACAGACGTTAGCTTGACATATTTCCTCACCACCATTGTCAAACGACGCCTCTCAATTCTTCCTGTCGCCTGTCTCGCTCCACGAGGTCGCTATCCATTCCACGCACTCGTTTAAAATTTCGATGGTGGCCTCAGTTTACACTCGAGCAACCCTCGAGGGTCTAACATCGAAGTAGCTAATCGTTTAGCTAATCGTGGGACCACGTCAATATCGTAGTTTTAATCGATAAATTATCCCCGTTCGGCGTTGATACGCAATAATCGCCAGCAACAGATCCCTATTCGTCTTCCCAAGGGAGATCAAACGTGGCGACGGTTTCCACCTCGTCACTTTCACCGATCCTCACCAACCACCACCAACCATCTATTTTCACGCCGGTGCACTGCACTGCCGTGTCAGGGGCCGCCGTTTCGCGGAACACGATCAATTAATAAGGAAACTCGAAGGGTCATGTGGTGTGTACACAGTGCGGATCACCTGTTCGCTTCGACACTTTTACCCTCTTCATAGGAAGAAGACAGAGATCCGGGGTGTCACTTTATTCGAAGATCGTCGAGAAGCTCAAAGAGATCCACGATCGCGGAACCGTCAGAATTAATCACAGAGAACTTTGGAAATCTGCATCCTAGAGTAACCAGCTGCCGAGTACACTATTTCTAACGATCTATCTTGGAATTGCAACGGCGTTCGTCGACGCTCGCCGAGCATGATCGAGCGACGTTGTTCGATCTGCTGGATGAAGATGGAACAGGAGGCCTCCACGGTTCCGCGGCTACTATGTCGATTCGCGTACGGTTCTCTCGGTTCAGCAGGGTCGTCGCTCGTGTCGGCGAGCTGGTCGAATCACTGGGAGGAGAATCGCGTCGGAGCGCGCGTCATGTCGCGCACGATTCCCACCGAAATGCGTATTGCGATACGCGGCGAACGCCAGACTACTCGATGTACGAAGTGGCTAAGAGCCGTTTGCGCGACGAGTCTCTCGGCTCCCCGCGACCAGAAATAGCTACCCTTCTTACACTTCTCCAATACATCTTTAGAAACGTGGTGCACGGGCCCCAGGCCTGTACCGCGCTGATCGCGCGCGCTAAGGGTGTACACACGCACGACAGTGCTCCGCGGATGCAGGCCAGGAGGAGAGATTTTTCACCGTCACGCGGGGAACACCCCCTTGGGAACTGGCGTGTCACCGAAACTGGGACTGGTCGTGGCTTAATTTACATTCATTTTTAATTGAAGGAGAAATATTGAATTCTTGATTCTAAATAGGTACTTGAAGAGTATTTTAGAATTATATGGAGGTTTTATTTAGTATTCTATTGTTAAGGGTGTCAAATAGGGGTGATAGATAGCTGTGAAATTTAAGTTAAATGTGGGCTGGAGAATTTTGTACGAGTTCTTGAAATGGAGAGATTCAAGTCCTGACTAAGGAAGCTCGTGGAAACGAGGCTAGATCCGTTTTCAAACAGCACAGCAATAAGATTGAAAATGGCACGGTTGGACGTCAATAACCCCGCACGGGGTTGCATCAATTATTTAAGAAACAACGATGTAAAAAGGCAATGTTGACAGGCGGTTCTATTTAAAGCGTCCCGATTGTTTCCACGAACGCCTACCGTAGGCCCATTTTCTTTCTTTAGGACGCGTTGCGTCATTATTTGATATAAATCGCGCGGCTTTCCGGGCTGTATGCGCGGGGAACTATTCTCGACCCAGTTCCGACCGCGATATGAGCTATCGCGGCTGATTCTGATCATCTAAAATTATCGAACGTCGCGCTCGCGCCTCGATTCCCCGGCAAAAGGGAAGGAAGGGTTCTCCGCAAGGAAAAAAGTGAGGAGAAAGTCAGCTTCGAGATAAATGACAATGGGAATCGGTATCGCTGGGATAACTGATGCCGTGGACAAGCTAGTTTATTTATCTCGATGCCCATCGAGCGACACAAGTGATGGAGTGCGCGATAAATCAGCCCAGTACGCGTGTCACTATTCGCAATTCACGAAAGATGAATGGGACACCTGTTACCATTTTTCAGTCGAGCAGCACAGGGGACGGTTATCGGTTTGGTTTCCACGTTTTCGAAATGCCAGTAAATTTCAATGGCCGCAAACAGATTGGACTGTGCCAACAGATGCGACGCGCACGTTGCCTCGGAACGTTGCAGAATTATGATTGGCTTTGAATCGAGGATTGATACTTTGCCATCGCGGGCTTCGACGGGCAATCTGTCGCGGTCAATTGGTCAGGAATCGGTTGTGGATAGATTCGATGCTGTAAGCGTAGGCGCGGATTGAACGCAGGGCGGGAAACTGCGCTTTCTTTAGAAGCCCGACACAGCTGCACATATCGTGCTGTATTAGTTTACGAAACACTGCTGTGCGTCACCCTGCGTCTAATGTGTGCCTAAGTTGACGGCGTGGAATATAAGCGACGAAGGAGGATGCATTAGAAGCGCTGCGACAAAGTCACTGCAGTGAAGTGAGATTTGGTTCGTTCCGGTTGTTAATTTCATGACGACTCGCTGAGCGCCGCGTCGCTGGCAACTCTATCGTGGGTAGGTATGTAGGTAATAATATATTTATCTCAGAAAACGAAGAGATCGTGCCTCGCTTCAACGTGAGCTCTCAACAGTTTGGAGATGACTGAAGGGATGAATGGTTTTATTCAGGCTTATCCTTGTTATTTTCCTTATAGAGGAATTTATTTCAATGGATTCACTCCCACCGTATATAATTGTTTTCATATCTTCTGGTAACTAAAGACAACGACATTGAAGAAACAATCCGTGCAACCAAAATGGTCTCCCCCAGAGAAGCTGTTTTGTTCCCCAGGCGGTGCGCTGTGATTTACGATAATTGTTCGACTTATGGCCAGACAATAATTGCTAGACGGCCCAAGGCTTTTGCTGATTTATCTCGAATTGTTTCTGTCGCCGCGTTCTGGCCAGCGCCGCGGCGATAACTCATGAAACCGTCAAGGAACGTCCACCTCGTGGCACGAGGTAAAAAACTGGTGCACGCTCTCCCGCTTTCCTTCGTTTTATAAATTCCTTCACGCACACAAGAACGTGCCTCGATTCGTGGGAGAATTCAGGAGCATCGTAAACTCTCTTTCATACCGCCGCGGTGAACGAAAAACGATGACCCGTCCCGAGAACGTTGTTTTCACTGCTGGCAGGGGATCGCTTGTCAGTTTTTATCTTGCCAAACATCCGCCTGACAGCCCGTGATTTCGCGAAAGTGAGTGGACGCCTAGTTTCCACGCGAAACGCTAGTGTTTCGCTATCGATGCTCACTTCGACGCGTCTCCTAAATCCGCGATCTTTGACGGGCTGCCAGGGACCCTGAAAACGCGTCGCGGAGGGAGATTAACGTGTCAACGCCACCCCTGTGAGTCAGTAGCAACGGTATCGAGCTATCGATAATGCGAGTCGTGGCGAATATTAGATTCCACCCTCGTAAATCGCTCTTTTATGATGGAGCAGCGGAAACTGCGATTCGGACTCGCGTGTAAATCATTTGACGGTGTGTACCGCGCGCAAAGAGGTGACGATAAATTAATTAAGTCGTCGGGGGACAGCGGGCTCGATAGAGTTATTCAACGTTAAGTGAAATATAAATCGAGTCACCTTGAAAGCGGTTGCAGCACGCCCGATGCAATAATAGATGGAATGCTATTTCTACGGTTTTATTTACGCGGTTTGGTCGCATGTACCACCGTTCCCGCGTACTTTGTACAAAGCACCAATTTAACTGGTGATTTATGATTAAATGAAAGCCAATTCTAAACATAACTCGCGACCACGTTGTCCGCGCTGTCGCGTTCGTCGGGGACACGTCGATTCACTTGATTTGGGAGGTTCGAGTGGTAATTGGGTGATTTGACACCTTGTGGGGTGAAATGAATGGGGAGGGAGTCTAGGAGATCGTTTGGATGGAAATTGATTTACTTAAAAGCTGTGCGAAGGTACTTTCTTCAGATCTATGCTTGGGAGACTAATCTTGAAGATCGTCGAGGACTTTGATATTAAGGATCTCTGACTTGAAAAGTATAAGAAATATTGATGCCTTTCAAGTGGAGAAAACTGAGAATAGAGAGTCATAATTTATGAATTCAAAGACCATGGGACTCGTGGAATTTTCAGCTTCAAAGTTCTACGGTTGGATGTTTTCGAGTTCTCAATCGCGAGCCCGATTCAATTCAACAGAATAACATTCCACAAGTAGTAAAGCAGCTCAGACCTGTCAGCTGAACAACTGGAAGGTCAGTGATGGGACCCACATGCTCGATCATCAATATTGATAGCCTGAATTGCAGATGTATGGAATCATCCCAGTGCAATTTGTTTTCATACGCAACGGTGAATTAATATCATTGTTGCGCAGAGGAAAGGTTTACAATGTTTTCTCAAGACACAGTATCCATAAGCCCTGCTCTTTGTCATCTGTCAGAAGTAATAGTAAATGCCCGACACTTTCTCGCCACCAGAATCCTTGTACTTTGATATACTGCCAAAAGCATCTTTGATTGCCCGGCGCTATCGGAACATTGAAAAACTGAAGATACTATAAAACACCCGTGGCGTTGTGGTCAAGGTGAGATTGTTTCAAGGAGGACACTGTGCCAGGCAGTCGAAACGAAGGCATTGCTTCCGGTACTTTCGAGCGCGCGAACTGTCAGGATTCCAAGCATAACAATAATTTCACAATATAGAAGCTGAAACAGCAGAAACCTTATTTTAAACGGTCCCCAGGGTCTGGGTTGCCACTCGCAATTGAAATCCTCCTTTAATCCACCCCTACATAGGGTTGCCACCTTTTATACAGGAAAATAACGTACAAAAATAAGTACGTTTGAAAAAACTAAAAGTACACTTGAAACTTATTAGTTTCTATTTCTTCCAAACATATTTCTTATTGCTTTAGCACTACAAAGCAACTTCCTATCATTTTTATAAAGATTTATATACATAAATTTACGTGTAATAACGTAAGATACTTTATTTTAAAGTACGGGTGGCAATCCTACCCCTACATCATCCTACTCGCCAGTTTTTTATTTTTTTTTTTTTTAGTGACCTTTTTACTGACAATAGAAGTTTACTATAAACCTCGTTTTTCATCAGTATTATTGAAATAAGAAATATATGTAACAATCCCTTAGTGATAGATTCATGACATAAGTCTGTGATAGCGCGACTGCTAGTGCCTTTTGTAAGCCGTCTAGTCTGTAGTACAACGGGAAATACTGTTTTTCAGCCTTACTTAGTTTATATATTACTAGCAAAATACCCCCGCGCTTCGCTTCGGGTCTAAGAGATATTGAGGACTTCATGAAAACACATTTCACCCCTTTTCACCACCCCTTTTAAAAATCATTATTTAAAAAAATAAAAACGTTAGAACCTTCCTCTCGTCAAGACGAACAAAGTGATGTAACACACTTGTGGCTACAGTTCATATTTACTGAGAAACCGCATTTCAAAATATGCAACTTCAATTTTATATAATAGTATATACACTAGCGGACAAAAAAGTTACCACTTTTTCGATTTGTTCTATTTTTGTTATTTTTTTTAGCATACATTTAGGACTGTGGTATATTTAATATGCATATTCTGATGGAGAATTTAAAGATGTATAAAATCCAGTTAAAGTTGAATTTAATTCACTGACAAGCAAAAGTGTTGTATGATATTAAAGGGGGTAACACATTTTTGGGGCCGACAAAGAAGTTACTACGTTTAGCAACTTTTTAGATTGTCCTAAAAGCAAAATGTCCCCCCACAAAATATTAGATGTTTTTATGTTCAAAAGTGGTAACTTTTTGTTGACTTTAAAAGTGTGTTGTCTTGTTTAATGTTATGTGCGGTTTTTTGATTGTTAGTTAAATAAATTCAACTGTAACTGGATTTTATACAGCTTTCAATTCTCTTTCAGAATATGTATGTTAGGCATATACTACAATTTTGGATTGATATTGAAAAGTAATAGAATTAGGGTGGGTCGAAAAAGTGGTAACTTTTTTGTCCGCTACTGTAGATATATAGATTGTGGAAGTCAATAAACATTTTTTAAAAAAAAAAAGAAAAAACCCAACTTCACTCCCGCAGCTTCCGCAAGCACCCTTAATAATCCCCGTACACTGCCACTCGATACAAACGCCCAAATCCCCGCGTATCTCGTAAACCGATCATTCCTCCGCTCGCCTGTCACCCCTAATCCACTACCACGATGAACGCCGCGAAACGAGCCCGGACTATTCTCGTTGGAGGTGTATCGGCGAAACGGCGGCGCGGCTGGCAAAAGCGTTTCTTCCGATCGGCGTGCCGAAGCGCGCCAGGCATTTTGCAATTAATTAAGGCCTAATTAACGATGGAAACGAGACGTCTCGGGATCGGGTGGCATGCGCCGGCGTCGCCCGCGACGCACGCTAACGGGGGCCGTTCTTCCAGGAAGCGTGAAACACCGACAGAATGCGTTCCGGTATAAATCATGTCGGGTGCATCGGGGAAAAGGGAGAAAAAGAATCCGCCCGGTAGTGAATTAAGGGGTGAGAGAGCCAGGCGAAAGGGAGCGTGCTGGTGAGCGAGAGGAGGAGAGGTAACGGGCTCGGAGATCGCCCGAGAAGAATGAGAGACGTGTTCGTGCATTGCGGGAGTAGTTGGAATGGCGGTGAGTTCTTGGTTGTCTTCAGGCTTTGGCATCGAACCAGATATTCTATCTACCTTCTCGTGGTGCGCCTTGCTTTTAGTTTAATTTAGATGGTGGTATCGTGACGTAACGTATTTAACGCGGAGGCATAGATGTCTTGTTAGTTGCCGTTTAGCCAATTACTCAAAAACGTTTGATGCGGCGGGGCCTTTATTCCGCGGCGGTTCCCTTTGTGAAGAAGCCGCTTTAATGAGCGCCGCAAGTCGAGATCGCGCTCGTTAACAGCGGATAGCTTGCTTTGCCAGGGAACGGCGATTCTTAATCGAGAATGGGATGATTGCTTTAACGTGGGATCGTTCGATGGCCACTGCGCGGATTCGAGCGGTTGTTAGTCTTTGTTTATGCAATAAAGTGGAAGGTGCAACTCACCGTGCACGATGACGTGGTCGTGACACCCTCTCTCCTGGTTACTCGAGTTACCTCCGCCGAAGATTCTGTACAGAGAAGGTTTTCACGCGTTGTTAGCTTAAAGTGTCGAGGGACACTGGCTCGGAATGGGTGTTAATGTCTGGCAGGACTTACCTTGTTTCGTTTTGGATGTGATCGAAATGTTGGAAGCCATTGTGCTGAACTCCACATTACACCGTCATTCTGCAACAGAGAAACAATGGGGATCTTGCGAAACTCTGTTTGAGATTTGAATTCAAATCGTCACTCGCGCCTATCAGTGCTGCCGCCCCAAGATAACCGAGGCGGGACTCGAATATCGGATTTCAGTAAAGAGGTAAACTCTTGTTCGGTCGGCTGGTAACTTATCGACTTGGAAGCTTGAGAAAACCAACTTCCACTAACTAAAATTTACTCGAATTTTCGATAAACTGTTCCGATGTACTTAAAGCAATTTAGGTATCCATAAAAGATCATCGTGTTTAATTCTTCAAAATCCTTCGAGCTTCCACGTATAGATCGAAAGGGAAATATGAATCCACGACTGCGCATGTGCGGTAGATCTCGCGCAGTTGCCCGCATCGGGCAACCTGCCTTACATCTTTTCAAGAATAAAAGTATCTCCCGAGCTGTCCCCTGCCAGATGCGACGCAGACGTCGCCGCTGGTTTCCCCACTCGCGCGGTGTGATTGAAATATTTTGTGGGGTAGAGTGACGGGCGCCCCATCGGGGCTCGATCGAATTCGTGGGGCGGATAAATCGAACGTTACACGTAGATGGTCAAAGTGGCGTCGGTGGATCAACCTTTAGTTTAAGCGAAATCTATTTCCGACACGCGGCACCCGTATTCGTTCGTCTGATTGGCTGGCCCGCTAGCACCGCGCGGGGTTGGCCGCATTTTCTTGTATTTCGCCTCTAATCGGGTCACTTCCGCCATTGATTTCGACGCCGTGGTACACGCGGATCCAACGTAAAGTCACGAACAAATAAATGGCCCGCCGGGCGAGCTACAGTTTCGAGGCGCGTGCTCCTTGCACCTCGAACAAGCTCGAGGAAACACATATCGTTTAAGAAACTTTCATAAACACCCTGGAACCCCCTGGCTTTGATGCCACCCAACGAAAATATACTCGCCCCGCAAACCCAATTCACTCGGACACCCTAATCCTAATATCATAGATTGGATTTAGCTTGGACTGTATCTCATTTACACTATTTACAGCGATGCTTAGATTAGCAATTTTTTCAAAACACACTAAATAGCAGGAGTTTGCGATTCGTTATGATACAAATAAATGATGATTGAAAGTAATCTGTGGAATCTGTACAGCTGACGGAAAGAGTTTCAGTTAATTTGTAGTATGAATTTTCTAAGCTAAATTGTAGTATGAATTGTCTAAGCTTCTGGTTTACGCTGTAACTTATCGAAGCAGAGGTATTTTAAGTGGCAGATCGTGGCGCGCGCGCTTTCTTCGCAGAGAGTCAAGGCTCATCATCTTTCCGCGAACCTAAAAACTTGGCCTTCGTACCGGACCCCACGGTTTGATTCACTGGACTCCTCCCCCGACCGCGCGCGGAAACTGTGCCAGTAAAATGGCACGGCTATTTTACGAGGCGCCTTGAGCACGTAACACAGAATTTCATTTCGGCACCGTGCTCCGCGATGCGTTTATTACACCGGACACTGTCATCGTCGGCTGCAAAGGCCGGGGCCCAGTTGATTGTGTCCACCACGCAACCTTGCCTCGCTCCTCCAACAAACGCGTTTCCTCTTCGAGAAAAAGGCTCGCCTCTACCAAAATCCTCTGATCGTCGAACCTCCCGCATATTTTCAGAATTAATGCACCTGCTGTCGCGATTAACTAAACCAAAAATTAAGGGTGAAGACTTCAGCCGAAGGTTCGTCTTCTTTTTCGACAAAACTAATGGCGCTTCGAGTGGACATTTAGAGAGTGTCGTCAGTCACTTTGACGCTATAGATAGTTATTAATCACAGAAGCGTTCGCGCTGGACGAGCGATAATCACTAGAAGATTTGCAACGGTCTGGCCGTGCGCTTCCGCATGGCACGTTGACAGCATTCCATATCTGTCACCGGGACGACAGCTCGACGACCAGAGGATGGACACTTTATTACGCATAAACGAAGCGATTGTTCTGTTTTCCTCTTTTACTCAGCGATCGTGGAGACTGAGAATTAGCCCCTTTACGCATCCCTCTCTATAAACCTCCACCCCCATCCGCTGACTCCTTGAATCATTGTCAGAAGCCGTCGCGAGCGAATGATTTACTCTATGAGAGTAACGATTACTACAGATTTAAGAGGACCTCGCGCCCGATGTTTCGCATCGTGGAGAACGCGGTCGCAAGGCCGAGCACGCGGGCATACCGTCCCGTCCACGTAATCATCTACTATTTTTCAATCGCACATGACACGATGGTCCAACGCGAGCATCGCGTTACCCGCTCGGCGGAGACAGCTCGTCCGCGGCGCGTCCCGAAATAATCAGCGCGAAATTCACGCACTGGGGGCATCGGATCCAAGGGCAACGCGACAATCGAGAACGGAAAATCTGCCCGCGGTGGAGCGGGGGTTACTGTTCTCACCGTTCAGAAGAGAGAGAACGATCGAGGAAGCCGCGGGACAGGGCACGATCGTTCGATACCAGCAGAACGGAGCCCAGCGCGCTGTTCGAATGCCGCCTGAATGCGTTCGACACTTGCACAACACTCACGAAAATAGCACGACGAAGAGCTGACACGGTGACGGCGAGCGGAACAGGAGAGAACGAGCGAACCGACGAAAAGAAACTTTAAAGTAGATAGAGAGAGATAGAGAGAGGGTAGGAAGGGATTGATGAGAAATAGAGACTCACCTCCAGGGAAAGCACACGGTTTGCGGTCGGTTTTCGATTGGATTCGCCACGGATTTGAGGCGAGCCCGCTGCTCGATAGCTCACCACTCTGTGCGCGATCGATGGATCGGCCACTGGATTAGATCGTTTCACCACTTTGCGCTCGGAATCCCCGAATATATCCCCCGAGGCGGTGAGGAAGCCAGCCGGCGGCTATCTCGAGACTGCTACCAATGCCAGCCGCAACGCGTCCCGACACCCTCCACGCTTCTCTTCTGCCTCTTCTTCTTCTTCTTCGCCGTCGTCGTCGTCGTGGTTGTGCTCGTGGACTTCTTCATCGCCGTCGTCTTCTTTCCTTTCTTCGCTTCTTTCGTCCGCGTCTTCACCGTTCGGCTGAGGGCGTCGTCTACCCCTCGAGTCGATGACGATGCACGGGGAACGACGCACCTGTTGTCGAAACACCGACGCAATTTTCAATTGCTTCATATCGTAGAATCGTGGAGATTTATTGGGGAAGTTAATTGAAGTTGAGGTCTTTTGAGTATGGGTGGAGGAATGTTGATGAAGAGATTAGAAAGGATTGGAAATTGTCTTGGTAGTTTGTTACTATTTGTGTGTTTGTGGTTTGATAGATTGTTGATGTCATTTTTTAATTAATCGACTGGATGAGTGCAAGAACCGCGACCTTTGGTATTCTCTGTCACCTTTGTGCTCGCGCCAAGGGTTACCCAGGCAATTACTGCTAGATCGTTACACAATTGTGAGTTATCGGTACCATTAGAGTCACTATATGCCCTCTTCCGCGATAAATATCGGCTTTCCATCGCTCTCCAAGGATTAATTTCTGATAGCCCTGCGTCCCGATTCGCGTTCGTCGAAGCGGTGGCTGTACGCGCGCCAAGCTTCGGTTAAACAATCGGAAACGCTCGATTACGCAATCGAGAGGCATCGATCGTTTAAAAATACTGGCGATCTCGCAATAATAAATCGTGATTCGGATTCACGAGCATTCGGCGTGATTCTCTTACGATCGTGTATCGTAAACCGTGCATGCTGTTCGTAAACAGAATTCTTCCGGAGTGACGGGCGCTCTGTCATCGACGTGGTGCGCACAGAATTCGTTCTATTGCATTGGCGTGTGTCTTCTGACTTCTCGGAGACGTCGACTTATCACTGAAATAAAACAGACGCCCTTTAGAATATTTTAGAGTCCTCTAAAAAACCATATCCTCGACACACTTAAACCTTCATCCATCAGGAGAGAAATATCGTGAACCAGAACGTAGAGTCGAAATATGTAAAAGAACTCGTTGTGAGGAAAATATGATTGAAAGCGTAGAGTCAAAATATCTTTGAATGCTCTTGTGATCGAGTCGCGGAAAAGTTCGCCACAAGGAAAATCTGATGGAGAGCGTAGAGTTGAAATATTTTTGTATGCTCTTGTGATCGAGTTCCAAAAAAGTTCGCCACAAGGAAAATATGATTGAGAGCGTAGAGTCGAAATATCTTTGAAAGCTCTTGTGATCGAGTTCCAAAAAAGTTTGCCACAAGGAAAATATGATTGAGAGCGTAGAGTTGAAATATTTTTTAATGCTTTTGTGATCGAGTTCTAAAAAAGTTCGCCACAAGGAAAATCTGATGGAGAGCGTAGAGTCGAAATATCTTTGAATGCTCTTGTGATCGAGTTCCAAAAAAGTTTGCCACAAGGAAAATATGATTGAGAGCGTAGAGTCAAAATATCTTTTAAGGCTCTTGTGATCGAGTTCCAAAAAAGTTCGCCACAAGGAAAATATGATTGAGAGCGTAGAGTCGAAATATTTTTTAATGCTTTTGTGAGCGAGTTCCAAAAAAGTTTGCCACAAGGAAAATATGATTGAGAGCGTAGAGTTGAAATATTTTTTAATGCTTTTGTGAGCGAGTTCCAAAAAAGTTCGCCACAAGGAAAATATGATTGAGAGCGTAGAGTCGAAATATCTTTGAATGCTCTTGTGATCGAGTTCCAAAAAAGTTTGCCACAAGGAAAATATGATTGAGAGCATAGAGTCCAAATATCTTTACCACAAAAGTTCACCGCGAGGGAAACATTTCCCTCGCGATAGAGAAGAAAGGGTCGAAATACCTTCGGATGCACTTGCATTATCGTTCCCCAGACAGACCGTAGAATCGGTTGTACTTTTGGCTGGTTCTAATAATAATCAATGCCTACGGGTCTCCAGGGATTTCACTCGCTGGTCCACGCCGATATGTACGTAGCGAGTCCCGCAATGCGTTGTATAGACTACAGACCATAATTTCACCGTCAGCTAGCCGGCCGTGACTTGTCCTTTTTCCCCGCTGCTCAACAGCCGGCTTCTGTCCGGCGCCGATGGTACTTCGACGGATCGTTGAGAGTCTATTTGTGTTCTGACTTGGTTTTAATACCCCGCACTGGGCGACTTCACCGCCGATGCACTTTTACGATAGACAAAATATGCCTCGACACCTCACCCTCACTATTTTTTTCGCAAACCAGCAGAAACTCCCCCTCGCTAAGTCAAACTAAACGAAACTAGTCGTTCTTAAGAAATTCATTCAAGTCACGAGGTGGTCAGAGCTTAACGAATGCAGAGAACTGATCAGGACCATTGCAGAACGTCCAATGGCACCCTACATTATCCAGGCCGGACTCTGAAAAAGATTAACCCTGTAGCGCATACACCTGCCTTAAGGCGGGCACCTGTTTAATCTAGGAATTGGGAATTCTCATTTGCCAGCCCTAAAGTAGTGTTACAGCGCACATAGGGGCCATCCTTAAATTACGTAAGGGTAATTTTGACCATTTCTTACCCCCTCCCTCCCCCAGTATAAGAATTCGTAAGATTTGATATTGCAACCCCCTTCTTACGTAATACTTTTAAATTGAAATTTTTCAGTTATTAAAATTCTTTTAAAGGTTTATCTAATTAATTTAACTCGGTTTCGGGAAATTTAAACTAAAAAGCTTTTCTAGAACATTAATGATAGAATTTGTATTTATTGAAAATTAGATTGAAAAATATTACGTAAGACGCTACCTTACTCCCCCGTCCCCCTTGTAAGAAAACATAAGAAATTCGCGACCCCCTCCCTCCCCAAAAAAGCCTTGCGTAATTTAAGGACGACCCCATATTGGTCTAAGAAACATGTCAATCTGAGTTTTCAATTTGACAGAAATCTAGTTTGAAGTGCATTTTTGAGCTACGCACGCTGCGAAATTTATTATTATTATTATTATTTCCTCCAAATTGAAAACAGATATCGAATTTGGTCTTTTCATCTCCAAATTAGAGTAGTCTAATTTTTCCAACTGAATTAAAAATCTATGCACTAGAGGGTTAAAGGACGACGTGTTAGCCGCGCAACAGACGGCTATAAGTTCATTTCCGTGTTATTAATGCAGAGTGGCCGCGTGTAGGACATTCATACGTAATATCTGACTAATTGAGGCCGACGCGTGTACTTGGCGATGATCCAAGTCACTTTGATCGCAACGGGGATCGACCCTACGCGAGCGACATACGTGTGCACGCGTGCATTGGCACACGTTTCCCCTAGATTTAAGCAGCCGCTTGTGCGATTTCCAGAACAAGCAAATGGACCGTTTTCTTCGTAGCCTTTTCGCGGCCCTCAAAGGCCACTTGTGCGGCGCTCCGCTTTGAAGAATGGGGTGGGAACAAGTCAGAGATGCATTCATCTCTAGTGCCTTGGACGGAAAGAAAGCCACCACGGGGTACGTGTGAATCGAGGCTCGTTAATTGGACGAGACAAAAGTTGGTCGTCGAGAAACGAGCATCGAGCCTGTTGCGAAACCTTTATCGAGGGCGTGCCAACGTGCAGGGAGAATTATCCATAAAGATCTGTGCTCCTGGATTTTATAGGTTCGAAAAGCCGAGGGACACGGAGTTGGGAAACGAGGGGATGATAACTGAGATGAGCTTGCACGGTGACAAGTGAGGTACAAGTTCGAAGATCAATCAGCGTACGCCGATTCAATGGCACCAGCGCCAGTCCTTCGATCGATCCACCTCGTAGAGGAATGCTGCTAAGTTTATTCAGGTAAACGTATTATTCTAAACAATAAATCGCGTAAAGGAAGGAGAAGAATGAAAATTCGAGACTCGAACTGTCCTTAACCAAACAGATTGACCATGATCGTTCCGCTACTAGTCAGCGCAGTTCGCATCGAAGCCAACAGTGAGAAACTGCCCTTCGGTCCCTCGGGAAAGGACAAGGCACTGCTTGAAATCCCTCGCGAGAGCAATGCTTTACGAAGACATGATGCTAGATCTGTAGATAACCTCGACGAGGAGTCTCCTCTGCGCAAGCGACAATCAACCAAGAACAATGGACACTCCGATCAACACGACTCGAGGATACGTAGCGTTGGTCCAATGGAAAACAGGGTGGCCAGGTCGGGCGATGGAAATTTAGCGCATAAAATGGCCAAAGAGGCACTCAAGTCCCCGAGGATGCAGCAGACGATACACAAGCTAACTCAAGGAGCGCCTCGGAAAAATCTTCACGCCACTGTGAAGGTCCCAGTAAGGAGCAACGCGAAGTTGGCCCACGCTGCGAAGGCCCACGGGAAACTTGTGAGGCGCAAGGGAACGAAGAAGAAGAGGAAAAGGTACAGCTTCGTGGAAGCTTCTCCGAAGGGTTTGTAGCTTTTATATAGCTTTTAACTCTGCGATGCGAAATTCACTTTCAGGCACCACCGACGATACAGAAATCAACACTCTGCAGGGCTGAAGAGGGGATCTGCCAAGGTAGGTAAGCTTCGTTCTGCATTCCACAATAACTCGTGCCTCTCAAGCGCGTAATACCTTCCACCGCGCGTTAGATAAACGTTTGAAAAATGTCTCTTTACTTAGAGACCGCTGAACACCAGAGGAGACACTAACGCGCCCGAGAAGAAGCTACACGGAAACGAGAATTCGATCATTAAACGCCACCAGGCTGCGATCGATCACAAATCACGTCATAAACCTTCCCTTTCGAAACCCCACGAGAAAATTACCGCCGTTAAAGTAGAGGACAGCGATTACGTCGATTTCTCCTCGCCGTTGACCACTGAATTCCCCGTGCGCTCGACAAAGTCTCATAGAAGTCGGGGTTCGGGGAAATTGCGCGAGGGTGAAAATATGGTGGAGCGTCTGATGAAGACCACCACGAGGGATCCTTCGAAAAAGAGTCCTGGCGATCAGGGGATCGAGTATTCGGATTACTACAGCGAGGACGATGTCCTCCAGGACATCGTTGCCAACAAAATTCCGGTGGGTGTTGCTGAACCGAGTAATCCTAACGATCGGTTCACGCGGCAGACTCAGAACTCCACGTCCTATTACAACGGCGATCTAATGGACAGGAACCTTCAGCCCGTGCGGTACAACGACGATACGTTCGACAACTTTCAGAACTCTCCTACCCTTGAGCACACGGGATTCAACCGGGATCCTCGGCTTCTCGAAGCAGACGACCCCTCGGTCGGCTACTTGCCAAATTACAGCCCGTTCAACGATCGAATGGAGAATTTCGATGCAGCCTATCCTGTCAGCGCAGAAGAAATCGCGGAGCAATCGCAGATTCCTGAACAGAGCCCGGATGTTGTTTCTGACGCACAGGACAGCCTGGATGTACCTGATCCTAGCAACGCGAATAACGAGCTTCAGCCGCAAGATTCTGATCAGTTCGGTTACTCAAATCAATACGACGTACCACAGTACCCGAGCAACTTCGACGCGCATGAGCCTCTGAATTTCAATCTCAACTACGGTAGGGAGCCTGAAATTGAGAACGTAAGGTTTTCGCAAAGCAGGTATCCTATCGCGGGAGATCCTCAGTTTTCTAATAATTACGCTGTCCCCGAGGCGCAAAGTTTGTATAATTATCGACGAGCAGGGACTAGTATGCAGCATTTGAATGACTTGGAGCAGAGTGTGATAAATCGAGCTCGAGTGGGAGGTCTGAGGCCTCCGAGCGTGAACGAGGAAGACGCCGTTGGTCATCCACAATCCAACTTCAGGGATCACAGCTTGGACAGTTTCCCGGTGCAGCTGAAAGGCAATTACCACGACAATGCGAACGATTCGCCTTCGGGGAACGCTCGCAACGCGATGGACCTGCCTCTGGGGCAGGTTCTAGAGTCTCTAGGGATCAGTATCACCACAGAATCGAGCAATTCGAAAGAGCTCAGCTTCGGGAATAACGCGATGGAGAATAATAATAATCCAGTCCCAGTCTCTGAAAGCTTCGATCGGCCATTGGAGCACATTTTAAGCCCTAGTTACATTAGAAAAAGCCCTAAGGAAGACTTAAATAGAGTTTACGAAGGAGGTAACGTTAGAGGATCGGATCATCAAGCTCTAAAGCCAGGCAACGAGAATTCCAATCTTAGGGACGGCAATGCTAGGTCCATTGAAAATGGTCTGGCGAACGATAATCCGTTGATCGATGAAGGAAATAACGATGGTCATGGTATGAATATTTCGCTAGCAGTGCACGACACCAAGGAGGTCGCCAGCCAAATACTAGACACTATAATGGACGAGCTGGAAGATCTGAAATTCAATCCCGCGAAGAACAACAAGAGAGAAGGTAACGTTCGCTGTTCTAAGTTGATTCTATAGAAATAATGCGCGTTGAGAACGTGCAACGATGCTTCTCAGCACGCAATCTCGGCTACCCACCTGACATGTGAAACGAGCGATATTTTTAGGCTTACCTTGCCGTTTGTCAGGGTCCTGGTCAACAGCCCAGGCGGGGATGAAGCTGGACATGAAGGTCGTGAATCATTCTATCGTCGTGACGGTGTCGGATCTCGGGACCCAGCACTTTCACGAGAGCCTGCTAAATGGAACGTGGAACGTCACTGGCCACGTGCCGTTCAAACGTGGCTCACCCTTCACGTTAATCGGCACTGACAATTACACGAACTCGATCGCGGTGTTCGTCGGTACAATATCCGTGATTTTATAAGGGATTACCCACCCTCGAGGCCAGTTTTCTATTTACAAGTCAGATTGTCGAGGGAAGAGTTTCCGACCGCTTCTATTCACAATTACCACGTTTAGGGATCTCGTGTATGTATCTGATACAGCGGGTGTTTTAGCTTCTGTGTCGCGGGTAATATTATCCGATCGGTCGTTGTCGTAGAGTGAGAATTACGTCAACGATCTGGCTGGATGTAAATAGAACGCCGACACAAAGGTGCATTCACGGTGGATAGATAACTTATCGTGAAGATAATGCGCAGGTTCCTGCAGAGTGTGCCAGGGCATCGACACGATCGCAGGGGTCTGGTCCGTCGCCAGACAGCCGAAGGATTGCAGGGACTTCCAGGTCGCCACCAGTGTCTTCAACGATATATTTCGTAAAACGAAGCTGTCCAGCTTGAAGGAAAAGCAGAATGGTGCGAGCGCGGCGGCGAAGAAAGAGAAGAAGAGAAGTTAGAACGCAGTTCGTTGTCGAAGCGAATCCGTATGACGCGGAGAAGTTGATTGAAAATTGAAAGAGCGGGTTGGAATTCGAGAGCCGCAGCCACGAAGAACGAACGGAGGCTAATTCGAGCTTGTTTTACCGATTTCTATGGATATATAGGGAAACGTAACGCATATACAAGGAGATATAAAGTATTTTATATTAACGTGTAAGTAGTTTCTAATAAACGCGGACTTTTATATAATGGAACTTTCAAATCGATATATATTTTACACTAAAGCGGACATCACTCTAGGCGAGACGCTCGCAGAGACACACGATTTTTATATCGTACACGTGAAAGACACGCGGACGACACTTTGACAATTTGTTAGAAACTAGCGCCGCGTCTTGCCAGACGCTGACGTATCGTCTCGAGACCCAGCACGCTAATCTGCAATCGTTTAATTGAATTAAGTACAGGCTACTGTATAGCCGAGGATCCAACTGAAAGCTATGCTAAAAATGGAACCATTTCTACAGAAGCTAAGCTAAACTGTACTGTGTTTTTTTATGTTTTGTAGCATTATAGTTTAGCTTAGCTACCAGGTGAATCCCCGGCTTTACTCAACGAGCAATTATCGCTCTACCTTCAGCAGACCGACATTTTCAGTCTCGTCTACGTTGTATATCGGCAACGATAGAATACTCTCCATATCTGCTAGCGCGTATTCTCTTATATTGAAGTAAGCGTACCTGAGTTTCACGTTACAGACCCATTACACCCCGAATGATTCGGAATCTTTAAACACTACGAATGATTCTCTTAGTGTACCATATTCTTACCCAACTTCCATGCACTCTTTCGTGTCGGTTTCTTCGGGAATGGGCTCGCAAACGATGATGAATTTAATGTTTGGGTCCACGGAATCATGGAGCATCGAGCGTAACACATTGTCCTCCACTGAATGCTTCTGCGCGTCGACTCGAAACTCTGCAATCGACGTGTCTCTGGTTTTATTTATTACCTCGAATTCAAGAGAGAAGAAACTGCCCTTTTGAAACGAGAAGGAAACTGGGAAAGTCCTTTCCCGTTTCTCTTCTTATTTCGTACACAAGGAGTGTACAAACTTCCCGATTTACTTTTTCGAAAATTGAACGTCAGCTTCTGATTGGGAGGCTTCGGCTTTCTCATTGAGATCGTCTCCATATCAGCGCCGCAGTGGCCGAGAAACGAATACTCGATGTAGAGCAGCTGTATCTCATCGTCCTCCATCAGAGAGCTCTTTGGGAACAGAACCATGTTCACGATTTCGATGACGATCGTGTCCTCCTCCGCCATCTGCAAGAAGCAGGGGATCTCTGCGTTTCCAGTCTGATAGGAGAGCTTCTTTCAAGCTTCGACGTACCTCGTCGCTCGTGAAGATGTCTTCGCCGTAGGGCTGGGCGGCATCGCCAGGCTGCCCTGCAATTCGCTATCATAAGTAATCCTCGAGATCGAGACGCTCGAGGTCTAATTACTCTGCGAGTTGGCGTAGGTCAGCAAGCTGCGCCGCCTGTACTTCTGCCAATTGTTCTCCGAGAAAACGGCGGTCACCTCGTGGATCGAGTCGTCGGAATCTTGCTGGACGGCCGTGTCGGGTTTGTCCTGAGGATTATCGGGATCCAAGGCGTTAGAATAATAATTTCAGGCGTAGGAAACTTTGAATCCTTCGATCCTTACGTTCGTGATCAGAGCTCTGAACTCTACCAAGCTCGAACTCTCTGGCTGCACATCCTCATTCGTCTCCGTTTCGTTCAGTGCTGTTGCTTCTGGCCTCGCGCTTAATCGAAAACGTGTCTTTTAACTGGTGATAAAATGGGCGGTTGTGATAAATGAACGATCAACTACTTGCTGTTAAGGGGGTCTTCCGTGACGTTTTCGGGAGCCTCTTCTTCCTTTACCACCGCCAGTGGCGAATTAGAATTACTCAGCTTCTTGAGACTGGGTTCAGAACTATGTATCTCTTTTGTGCTCTCCTTCATCACGGTGAGATCACTCGCAGCAATGCTGGGTAAATAACTGTCTGGCGTGTCCGAGGACGAATCACCTTTGTATAATGTTAACGATAAAATCTTCTCTGCTCTCCTACATTTTTGTGGTTATTCAACATTTAATTCTGCCGTGTTAATTCGAAAGGGCGTATCTGAAACTTTCGCTAAAATTCAGTTACTGCTGCCTGGTAGAGTGAGAATAGTTTATCCACATGTATATTAAATAAGAAAGCCATATCCGCATTGAAACTGAAGATATAACAATTTATATTTCAGACTTGTGTGAAATCGATGGTTGATTTTGGGCGTACATATCTACCAAAGTCTCCTTTGGAGTCTATGAAATATTTATACGGGTTTGTTACAAATATTTAGATACCTTTTCCCCAGATTTAATATTTAATACCTAGTTCGATTTATATAAAATGCCGGTGGCATAGCAGAAGATACTAAAACTGATTTATCTCAGAACCACCTTTGGCCAGATACACCCTTTCGAATTAACACGGCAGAATTATCGTTTACTTGACTTGGATAAGAGGGTAGGGATCTTGTACGTGGGGAGCTGATCCGTGGACCTATCGTAAGTGAAATGATGATTCAAGTCATCTTTCAACACCAACAAGTCATTGGCAGGCGGCGAAGCAGTTTCCTTGGAGATCTCCTCATGGATCACATCTGCTAAATCGTGCGTCTGAGAAGGCTCAAAGCGGACCTCCGTAGCGGACATTATAGAGGATTCCCTAGAGGATTCTGTTTGGATATGCAAGCCACGTTTCCTCTTGTAAGCTTCCACCTTGTCGATGTCGCAACTCAGCCTGACCCACAAGGACAACTGCCCAAAATTGTCGCCAAGCGAGCAAGGAAGCACGCTGTTCACAGGGGCGATGTAGTGCAGCTTGTTCTGGGGGTAGTCTAGTATGTCCTTGATGGAGAGCTTTCCCGTGGACACCATGTAGCTGTTCTCCTCGTGGTAGACGTGTACTTTGAAGATTATATACTCTAGAAGGACGTAGTTGAAGAAGGAAGAGAGGTTCGCTATTCGGTACACGAAGGAGGAATTGAAGTTCAACTTGGGACACTTGAGCGTTGGCGTGAATGCTGTCTCTTGGTTCCAGATGTTCCAGCTTATGAACAACGACACGTTGCTAATATCCTTCTCTTGGGACAGGATCTGCTTAGCCTATCAACAGTCAACAAACAATTCAGCCCCTTTCTCAAACTTGTCTCTAGGAATTCTATCTTCCAGGAGCATTCTAGTCATACTAACAGATGTTGAGAGTTGCAGGGACAGAATATGAATCTCCATCAGACCCTGGCCATCCGCAATCATCAAAGGGAACGAATCGGACACGGAACTTAAAGCGTCGGTGCACTCGTTGGGACAGTCCAGGCTACAGAAGGATTCTACTTTCCGCGTTTCAGGCACGGTTTCTTTATTTGTACGGGATCTCATTGGGTCTATGATCTCCTTCACATACATATCTACATTAATTCCTACGTTTCAAACATTCGCGTGGAATTGTAGAACCCTCTAGCTCTTACTGGTGATCCAGTTGTATTAATGATCGCAGGCTTGCAATTCAAAAGCTCTCTACAAGTGTCCAGCTGCTTCACGTACTCGTGCAATGACTTGTTATTATCAGCCACCTCCTTTCTCTTCTCCAAAGACGTGTTATTCTCCAAGCGTCTGTAGGGCCTTGGACCACCTTCGTCCTGCACCTTACTTCGGAAGAAGCGACACGAGTTTTTATCTAATTACCTTCTCCGCGGTTACGAAGATTCTTTACCATGTCATGTACACCGTGCCAAGATTCTGCGCGTAATTTTGAACGGAAGAATCGAGCAAGTTGTTCCCAGTACACTCTGTCATCGCTGGTTGCATGCTCGAGGGACCGCTGCTACAGCAACGATCGTTGCAATCGGAGTTCACACGACAAGTTAGCGAGTCCTCGCAGGTGCAGCTTTCGCACTCGGAGAACCTGATCACCTGGTTGTGATTCTTATAGCTCGGCAACACCCTCCTCGACAGATTCTCTTGACGCAACCCGTTGTAAACCACCGCGCAAGTCTTTCTTGTGCTACAACCACTCTGCGCGACGTTGGTCGCGGACCTTGAGCTTTTATTATTCTCATCGAAAGCGTCTATCTTGGAAGGACCAGAGGCGGCATTGGCGGTCTTCTTCGTCACTCGGGTGTCCTTTACGTCGATATTGTTATTGATATCATTCGCGAATTGCTGGTCGCTCGGTGTCTTCGGACGGTACAAGTTGGCGACTTCGCAAGGCAGTGGACAATCCACGGGATGTTCTCGAAGAACGTTAAATAGGAAAAACAACATGTTACTGAGATTGGTTATCTGGTTCTGCAAAGGCTGAAGAGGGCTTGTACTTTTTTCGCTGTTCTGGAGCTGGTGAGTGAGTTGGGGAGCAAGGGTTCCTTGGGAGGCTTCAGTGGCTGTCCCTGTATCGCTGTAACACAATCTGACGATAATGTTTGCGAGCGGTGTTTCGGACGTTCTGGGAAACTACTCAGAATTTCCGCTGGCTGTTATTATTGCGAGGTTGAGATATGCCACAGTACGTAAGGAATAGAACATAAAGTATAATTGATACATACACATTCGTCGTACAAGAATTCGACAAGATCGTCGAGAGTTGCCTGAGAATGTACAGCGATACAAAACTGTACACAGAGCTGATTAACTCAAGCAGTACTTCGTTACGTAATCTAGTTACTCTAAACCTTATCTACGTCTTATTAAAATATAATCTTATCCTGCGCTGAAAGTACATAAGATCCTAGAAAGTTACGCGGTCTCTCGTGAATCCGGAAGCTCCAAGATTCTGATGCGGGTATAATTACCATCCCTATCTATTTCCCGGGGAAGAACAATGCTAAATACCCCGTTCGGTATCGATCGGAAGCTGACTGCCACACACATCTCGCCAACCAGTGATCGAGCAGTCTCTGTCAGCAGCTAGAATCGCCGAAGAGCAGTTTTTCAAGGGAGACGACTTGCCTGTGCCTCTGGTTTAGGTCCAGGATGTCGTTGAAATCGACGTTGTTGGTTATATCCTTGTGAGAGAACCTTGCTGCGTCCAAAGGGGTACTGATTTGCGCCTGCTCCAACAACTTCAGCATATTCTCTGGCGTGAGGGGATTCTCTCTTCTCGGCAGCTCTATATCCTGCCGGATAACAGGCAGCTCCTCTTCCTTCGGCTTCTCCTTGACGGGCGTCATGGCCGATGTCCCTTGGTCCTTCGTGTTCAACGACACTTGAACCGTACACTCCGTTTGTATGGATTGGTCTGTGAATTTGCCGGTTCCTCGCGATATGTACACGGTCTCCTCTAAGTGCACTATTTTCTCGTAAGCCTCGCAGCATTTCCTGCATTTAGTCCCTTGAGTGCCTTCGTACCGCTCATCGCTGTCGCTCGCTACTGCGAGCTTCTTATCGGGCTGCGCCGCTGCTATCTGCTCTGCCTTCGACGCTTCCTGTCTGTCAGTCTGGGTCTGGAAAGACTGCGAAATAAAGCGAGTGTTATTACGATTGTCGGTGGTAACTAGATTTAGGGAAAGAGCTTCGGACTCACCGACATCTGCACCGTTAAACTGTCTATGTTGTTCTGAAGGTCTTGGAGCTTTCCAAGAAGTTGTTCGTTGGAGGCCTGCACGCTCGCGATGCTAGCTTGCTCGCTGCTGAAAGCGGTCTTCAGGGTCTCCTGATCGCGAAGCTGCTCGGTGATCCTCCGCTTTAACTCTTTGTTCTCCAGCTCGAGTCCTCCGTATTTAGAGCTGAGGGCTACCAGCTCCGCGTTATGCTGTTGCAGTATCTGCATCTCGCTCGTCAGGTCCTTTATCTGCTCGTCCTTCTCTCGCAACGAGAGCTGAGAATCCATTGCCTTCAGCATCTCCCCGTCGACCTCTGCTACCCGTTTCTTCTCCGCCAGCAGGGCTGTCGATACCTCCTTGTTGTTCCTGGTTAAATTAATCGCAACAATTTTACTTGTGGAAAGAGCGCCTGGACACAGGCCCGGATTAAGATTTTTGGGGCCCGGGGCTATCAAACCTTCGAGGCCTCTTCGTGATTGATTTTTGGGGCCCGGGGCTATCAAACCTTCGAGGCCTCTTCGTGATTGATTTTTGGGGCCCGGGGCTATCAAACCTTCGAGGCCTCTTCGTGATTGATTTTTGGGGCCCGGGGCTATCAAACCTTCGAGGCCTCTTCGTGATTGATTTTTGGGGCCCGGGGCTATCAAACCTTCGAGGCCTCTTCGTGATTGATTTTTGGGGCCCGGGGCTATCAAACCTTCGAGGCCTCTTCGTGATTGATTTTTGGGGCCCGAAGCTATCAAACCTTCGAGGCCCCCCGTGGTTGATTTTTGGGGCCCGGGGCTATCAAACCTTCGGGCTCCCCCCCCCCCCCCGTGGTTCATTTTTGGGACCTGAGGCTATATATCAAACTTCGAGACCCCCCCGCGGTTGATTTTTGGGACCTGGGGCTGCATATCAAACTTCGAGCCCCGCCTGCGGTTGAACAGCGGGGGGAGGGGGTTTAGTGAGCTAATCGCTTAGAACGGGGCCCCCCTCGGAAAGTGGGCCCCGGGACTGCAGCCCCCTTAGCCCTCCCTTTAATCCGGGCCTGCCTGGACACCTTCGTTTAAGCTCTGCTTGAACACCTGCAAGCCTTTCAACAAGGAAATTTTGAAGGAGAGACAGGAAAGAAGGTGTCGCGAGAAAGGAAGAATTTAAAGTGAGACGAGCGAATGCAGTCTATTAAGTCCACCGAGCGGTGCACAAGCAAAGCGTGAGGGGCGTCGAGCGTACTTGGTTGTCTCCTCGAGCGTCCTCTTCAGATCGTTGATTTGCGCATTCAACGACTCGTTCGTGCTCTGAGCGGCTATTAGTTTATCGTTCAGCTGCTTCATTTGTCGCCAGACTTTTATGTACTCGACATTCTCGGCAGCTTTCTCCCGCTGGTTGGTTGCCGTGTAAGTCGATAGCTCCTTCTCTAGCTGGGATTTCTGTGCCTCTAGTTTCTACACGGGGAACCAATAGAAGCTCTGTATTGCCGCATAGTTGCGTATCTTTGTGATTAAATCAGTGAGAACAAGTTCAAAACGGAAAGAGAGGTAGAGGAACTCTTAAACATTTATTTCTCTCAGTATTGCGCGACATTTTGTAGGAAAAATTACCACCGGGAAACCCATCCGTTGCCATTACCTCGATCTTAGCGATATTAATTCGCTCGTCGTTGACGTCGTCTCCGCCCTCGACGATGCAGTGGCAAGACGGTATCTTAGTGCGGCTGCTCTCGCTTCGACACGATCTAAAACAAGGATCACAGGTCTCGTCAGTGATCTATCGCGATGCGCCGAGTGTGAATCATAGATCGTCTCGGATCGCTTGTAATACGACGCTATTCGACTCACATGCGCCCGGACGACGGCCTCGCCTGAGCCTTGCGGCTTCTCGATGACGATCTACCGGTTATCGTGTGACTCAACAGTTGATTCCTCAGCACGGCGATTTTGTCTTTTAGCTGGAAAATAGAGAACATACTCTGGTTCATAATCGTATCCGAACGATTTTTAAAAAAAAAGTTTTATTTTAAATCATCTTCAACGATGCTCCGACTACCTTGGCATTTTCCAGTTCAAGGCAGACTACTTTCTTTTTATCGTCATAAATGTCGAAAGCGACCATGCACGCCCTTGGATTCGCAGTCACTCTCATCAGCTTCGTCGCCAATCGTTTGATCTTGTCCTCCTGACAGTTTGACATTTTCTTCAGGTTGCTCGCCTCCTCGAGCAATCGTAAATACTTGTCCTCCAACTCGTAACGGTCCAGCTTACACACCAGATGCCGTTCCCTAGGGTCTTCAATTTATTACGTTAAACAGTGAACATATTCCTTGCATAAAATAGATCGTGTACTTCCCAAATTTATTACATTACTGCCCGTTTGAATGGGGATTAAAATACTTGTAAGGTTATAAATAATAAAGAACAGCTTTATCGTCGAATTTATAGAATACACACCTATGCTACTGCGACAAGTTTCCATGCAAAAGGAACTGTCCCTCACAGGCAGTATGTCTCGATTTGGATCGTCCGCCATAATTTCAAAATCCCGCTTTATTGCCTGCACGTGACCATTCGTTTAAATTAAACTCTTGATTTCCACTGAATAGATTAATATCTAACTGTATCATCACTACAAATATTTTCAACTATTAACCATCGAAGCGAATGTATGGGTATACAAGGGAAGAGATAATTAAAAGTGATAACAGCGTTTTGATTTGGAAGTTGAGGGAACACGGTTAGATTGCCATATATGGAAGTCCGTGTGTCTCGGGCGCGAATGCGCGGTAAGCTGCGCCTCGCACTCGAAAGCCTTTTTTACTCTCGTTTTGATAGCCCCGTTTGAATTTTGGCGGGCGAACAGAGATATCCGGAGTGATCTTTCAATCGAGCGTACATTTCCCCGGTGCAGCTGAAACTTGACGCGAACGGACAGAAATATCCTGATAAAACGCGATATCGTCCGACAGCAGAACCACGCCTGTCTGCGGGACTGTATATACGGTAGACTACGAATGCTATTCGAGGGTTATGCTCGCCAAGGTTCGTTGAACACAGTGCTTGTCTCGAACGCGATAATCGCCATAGAGATTCACCTCGAGTTATCTTCACACTTCTACTGATTTTCAAGCCTTCTCTCTAGCAATCATTCTAAAATAAATTAAGTAAAACTACTTGCAATGACTCATGAAATACCGTTATATTGAATTCAATCTTAAAGACGATCTTAAAGACGAATAATATACACGCATAAATGCGTTATTACACGTGTACCTATACAGTACGATTATTCTACGATGCTATAGGATAAAAAGTTTCAAAATCAACTCCGTACGCAATTTGTAAACTTGAGTGCAAGAAAGTACCCATAACGTAGGTACGAGATTATGTGTTTATGCTACTGGAAAGAAGACCGTAGGATCGATATGATTCCGATTGATTGCAAGGGAAGCACACGGTTGATAACTGTGTCTGCGAAGTAGGCGAAGTTAACAAGAGGATAAGGGAAATATGTGTTCGATGGAGTCGATCACGAATTGCGTGTCTCGTTCGTGATGCGTCACCGGGTATATGGGGCAGTGCTTCGATACGCCGGTACAACCTGCACTGCACTAACCTTGGTTTGACATCGCGGAGTGTGCGTGCCAGTGGGAAAGGTAAGATGGCGGCGGACGGAGATGTGATTCCCGATCAAGAAAAAGTACGAATAGTTTCGGACTTTATACTGCACTCGCCGCCGGGCGAATTCAACGAGGTTTTCAATGATGTGAGAGTCTTGTTGAACAACGACAACCTGTTGAAGGAGGGTGCGTCCGGGGCATTTGCTCAATACAACAAGGATCAGCTCACGCCTGTTAAGGTACATCAATCGACCTCTCTGGCGATACTTCCACGATTTTTTATCAGAGTATCCGCGTTGTCGTTCGATATCTGTGATGATCGCGGGTCACACTGGACCCAGGAACGCGGCGTGCATCGTATTTCAACTTGCAGTAACGTTCTTAATCAAGCGACACGCGTCCGGGATTTCGACAGGTGACGTTGACTTTACAGTGAAATTGGAGCGCGATAATGTTCACCTGGCCGATGTGATTGTTTACGTAAAATATCGTCGAGTCTGTACGCGGCAGCTACTACGTGAAAATCATCGCGAGCTTTCGATCGGGACCGTGCTCGGTTGTAGGGTTAATTTTAGTCACGGTTCTGGTTGAGTTTTAACAGAAAATCTTCTGGATTGATTTTCACGCTCCTCTCGTTTGTTCACTCGCGCCCCTGTTTTCCAATTTCGAGATGATATTTTGCACGTATAATTCGGATGGTAAAGTTCAGTTAAGGTTAGATATTGATCTGGAATAAAGGGATTTGACGATAGGATTTTACGAACGCAGCTGGAAGATTATTTCGGGACCGTCTTGTTTATTAATTTGTTTATCGTTTGACTTCAGATCGAAGGGAGCGAATATCCTGCGCTCATAACGGAACACAATGATTTAGGTGGGCAAAGGTTTTACGATGCTCGCAGTAAGCAAAGCTTTAAATACGATCATCTTAGAAAGGAGGCGCAGGATTACGAGCCTTACGAACCGGATCCTGTAGCCGAACCTTGGAGGTCGGCTCTTCAAGACGAAATAACGACTTACACTCAGAGTCATTATAGACACGGCGCATGTTCGGTTTTCGGAAAGAGCCAAGGAGGTATTATATACAGAGTTAAAGTTTATATGTTTCGTAAAGATGGATCGCAAACAACGAATGGTGTTTCTGATTGTGTAGGTAACATTACATTAACGGCTTGCATAGAAGATCATCAATTTCAACCTAAAAACTTTTGGAATGGACGTTGGCGTTCGGTGTGGACCGTAAGTTTTAGCCCGAGCTCCGGAAACGCGGAGCTAAGGGGTAGCCTTAAAGTACAAGTTCATTACTACGAAGATGGAAATGTACAGCTGGTCAGTAGCAAAGAAGTAAAAGAAAGCTTACCGATTTCTAACGAAAAGCAAACAGCGAAGGAGTTGATACGGCTCGTCGAAGAATCTGAGAACGATTATCAGACCGCCATTTCGGAAAACTATCAAACGATGTCTGACACAACCTTTAAGGCCTTGCGAAGGCAATTACCCGTTATGCGAACGAAAATTGACTGGAACAAAATTGTATCGTACAGTATTGGCAAAGAGCTTAAAAGTCAATAGAAATAGATTTTTTTATATAATATTAAGAGAAATAATTAAAAAGCGCATTTTGCTGCATGGGTGAAGTCTGGAGGTGTGATGTGCATGGGAGCAAATGTAAAAGTGCTATACAAAGTTTGGTTAAAGGTGTTTGACTGAAACTCATGCATGCCACTCAAGGTTCTTCTGGACCCCTTTAATACATTTTGTTAAAAGAACAAAAGCAATAAAAAGGGAGAAACATAATCATTGGTTGCTTGAATAGAGAAGAAACAATAGACACTTTTCATTATAACAGGATATCTTTTTTTTTTCTACTCGTGTTTCATAAATTCTATATTAACAATTGCTAACTGCTCAAAGCATATATATTTACCGCATTGTGTTTTATTTTTAATGAATTTTATCAGCAAATGCTTTGATATTACCTTGATTTCGTATATAATAAAGTTTATATGCTGTTTAGAGGACACTCATCCTGTATCATAAAAGCGTCGCTTATTTTACGGTATCGAGGGTCATATTGATTTACGCATTAAATTCGTATCGATGGACGAGTGTTAACATTTTGCTTATGAAATTATTAGTATTTAATAAACTTACACTGTTGGGGTAACGGGGATCCTTGGTCTTACTTCTTTTGTAAGCATTTTAATTAGAATTATATTTAGTGAATCAAACCACGCGAAATCTGTAATTAATAGCCAAAATCAAATATGGATCAGAAAACCTGGAGTGGGATATTGTAATTCGTTAATGCATTTAATGGATTCATTCAAAGTTTATCAGTTAGATAGTAATCTAGGCTGTTAGCATCGAAGAAATGTAAATTATATAATTTATATTCTCATGATCTCGTGCAATAATTAACTTTTAATGTAAACGACATTGTTCTGCTGGATCGCATTTACTGAATTTCTCCATTACGATTAATTACATGGATTGCTGTCTTATTGATAATTTGGATGAACGGTACCATTCTACTCCACAAATTCTGTACTATGCAATTTATTATGTTCGCAGTTTGGAGTCGAAGCTTTATACTAAAAGGTAAAAAGAACTGCCTTTATTTTAAGTAATATCGATATCGTGGTGTTAGTAGTCAAAGTATAGCATAATGAAAAAAGTGTTGCACAGCAGGAAGGAAATAGCTGTCTTAACATGTGCATGTTCGGTCAGCCTAATGAAATCATCGAGTTAATATAACTTGAGTCGTGTGAGGATTAAAAATTTCAATTCGTTAGTTGCACAATAATACAATTCTTTCTAACACTTAAGCCTTGTAACACCTAAAAAGCACAATAACACACCTTGTATATCTTCAAATGAATATTGCCGTACTGGTTTCGTGCTATGTATACATATAGCATGCTGGGGCCACGTGGTGATGTCAAAATATGTAATATCAAACGGAATGGGTATGTCTATATGTTGGATTCCACAAATCTGGTACAGAATACCATTACGTGTTCATACCATTCAGTACACAAAATATACAAAGGAGAACATAATTCTTAACAAATGTCGGTGGGCAAGGCCTACTATTTTTGTCCAACTTTATATTTCATAAAGTATAAATTTATACACTTTTGTTAAGATGTATTGTTTTATGATAAGTATGTCTATTATGGCAGATACGTTGCAAAGTTTAATGATACCGAATAAAATGAATGTTAATCATTGCAACTTGATTTCTGTGTTAATCGTATCGTAGTAGTATGGATAATTTGTGTCGGACAATGATGTCGGAAGATCTTTTGGTGCTATCGCTTACCACACATTACACAACCAGACATGTACGCGGAAACGGAAACTAACAAAGTACATAATGCATTGTACATTGTAGAACGTAGCCTATAGCCTGCTGGAGCCTTAATCTGTTCACTTTACGTTGAGGGGGTATTATGTACATATGTTATTTGAATGAATGAATGCGACGGAGCACACTACCAGTTGACTTTTCAGACTTAAGGATTCGAAACGTGTTTGTAATATTATTCATATTTTGTAAGTTACATCGTAATTCAAAGTATTTCATTTCGCCACGCCATTTGATAAAAACTTTTCGAAGACATCTTTGCCACGGCAAAGTACACGCATAACAATTTAATGTAAGACCATAAAATCGTTTTATTAGTTACAAGAGAAAAAGGGTGGAAACAGTTAAAAAAAAAGAGAGATGTGCAGGGATATGGATACAAGAAATTAGTATACTAAATATCGCAATAATGAAATTTTATATGTAAATATGAATGTGCGTATTATTTGAACATTGTAATTTGTGTTACGTATGTAAATTACAAATGAAGCGTTGAAGTTTCGAATCTTATCAAACTTTACAGAAAATAGTTGCCTATGATAATAAAAAAAAAAAAAACACTAGGTATTACCTACAATCGAGTGTATCGTAAAATAAAGAAAACGCATGTCCTTATGTAAAAACTTAAACACAGAATACATTTATCAGTTAAATTATGTATTATTAAATGTTACTATTGATTAAATAAAGTGACGTGACACTTTATACTTTGACTATCAACTCTCAAAGTTACAACGTTCCGTTCGGCGTAGGGAATAGATTTTATTTTATGTTACCTTTATTATAAGTGACTAAAAGTTATATTATTGTATGTCAATGAATGTAGGTAATACGATTATGGACATTATTTGAGGTGAAAAAAGAAACGCATAAAAACTACATTAAACAGACTTTATTTCCATAGTTTATATAACATAAACCGACAACCACGAACAAAGAGAACCACGCACAAAATTATATTGTAATCGAGAACACCTTCAGCATTTCAATATTGCAAATTATGATAGAAAGAAATACATCGCGCGTAACGGTATATATATCAAAATTACTTCGCTGCGATCGGTGTTAGAAAATTGATAATCTCCTCCACTATGGTGCTGAATGTAAACAATAGCGGTGCACATGTGCCAGCAACGTGATTCGAGAAATCGAAATACTTACCTCGCCTCGACCGGCTACAAGATTCCAAAGCGTGAAATACGATCGCGCCGAGCGGATAATTTGCCCACATAATTAACAGATGTTTCAAGAAACGATACCACCGATTTTGACGTCCACAGCCATGTTTGTTTATCAAGCCTGTGGTTGCTAAGGCGCCATGTTTTTGCGGTCACGTGACCAGTGGCTTGATTGCGGTACGATGTAGTCGGTTGACGGTAGTACGCGAGGACGCACCCGGCAGAAACTTTCCCTTAGTGATTAATTACTTATAATTGTTAAGTGAACATATTGTGATAATTTTCTAACGATGGCTGTAATGCCGAGGGAGTCAGCGAAGTTGATAGCGAGGCTGTCTAAGAATGTTTTCATCGAAGAAGAAGGCGTCAAGAACCTTGCCTGCGTGGTACGTAAATTCCCGATGTTTTTTCAGTTTATTCGTTACTTCGAAGCTACGCTCTTTCACATACAAATTTTCTACTCGTTTAGAGTCACATCGTAGATGTTAATTAGCTCGTTTCGCGTTTAAATTTACTTAAAAATAAGACGGAAAATTTCGTCGCAGTTAGCCGTGGTTATTCTTTTTTACAGATTTTGGAAGGTCTCAAGGATAGAACGATAAGCGTGAACAATTTTTCGCAACTTCAGCTTCACCCTTCACCCGATGATCCGAGGGCTGTTGATTGGATATTTGTCTTGGATACGTTGAATTATTCCTTTTGGAGTAGAAAGGATTCGCCCAAGTGGACTGTTGACGGTCAGACGGGATATTTTGCATTGTGCGCCGCTGTTAAGAGGGCCATAGACGTGAGTTTAGGCGCTGTAATACTTTATCTATATATTATATCACTCGTAACATTGTAATAGATTACTTTCAACGATCTTGAATCGGTGACGCTAAGTCGCAGGAACCTTTTGAATCAATTTAATCATTTCGCATCTACATTGCTCTTTGAACGTGTCCTCCGATGCTTCGGAAACTACTGCTTCTTTCGCAGTGGATACAGATTCTTCTACTTCCAATTCAGATTTCTCTTCTTCGTCTGCCTTCTTCAACCTTCTCTTCCTCCTTCTCCTTCGTTTTCTCTTTCTCTTTCTCCCTTTCTCAACACCTTCTTGATCTTGATCACTAATTCTTTTCCGTTTCTTTATTTTCGAATGTGTCGGTTTCATTTTCTTCTTTAATTTCTTCATTTCCTTTACAGTTATATCCGCTTTGTCTTCCACCTTTTTCTTCTTTCTTTGGACTGTTTGCTATCACGATCGTGCAGTTGTCGAGAATTAACGTTGTTATCAAATCACCTGCGCTTGGTTACATAATCTATATTCTCGACAAAAGATGTGAAATTTTATTACCTTATCTCTATCTTGTATCATCGAAGTTCGATAAGAGTGCCTCGGAGATGTCGGAGTCTTTTTACCGGGTTTTCTAGATAGTAATCGAATAGCTTTTTTCTCTTTCTACAATGCGAAATAACAATTAGTTTTATATATCTACGTAAATACCTGGGTATTTATAAATTTGGAGAAAGTACCGTATCATCGTCATCGTCATCATCATCGTCCCAATATTTCTTGCAACAAATGCGTTCCTTACTCCCAGTCACGTATCTAGTCAAGTAGCACTTTATAAACATTCTCACATCTCTGAAAAGTCCTATAAAAAACACCCGATTAACTCGTGTAAATTGTTAAGTATTTCCTAACACGTACTTTTCATTCGCTGCTGTTCTCTATTTACTTTTTCATTATATTTTTCTACAAACTTTGTACGTCGAGTTTCTATGCACTGCATCAAGAATTGCTTCTTTTCTATTTCTTTCTCTTGAAATTCGTGTCTTTCTTGCCACCTGGAATATTATGGACAATGTTAATTACTTAATATTTATTTATCTCGTTACCCTTGCTTTTACTTTTGTTCTATCGTTCTGTGCTTTTCTTCCTGCTCGAATGCCAGCCGTTTCTCTCTAGTTCTCTTGCGTATACGTTCCTTCCTGCTCCAGTCTAACAGCGTGTGAATTATCTTTTTCCGTTCGATATCTGCCGCTGCCTTTTGTTTCTGTTTGATCATATCGGCTCGTGCTCTACTCTGAATAAGTTGCATATGTTGGTCGTCTCGTCTCTTCTGCAGTAATCCTCGTAATCTGTCTGATATTTTCCGTTGGTTATCCTTCTGTTCCTGACGCTTCAGTTTCTCAGCCAGCTCGCGATCTCTGATAATCGCTCTCCTCCTTTCCGTGAACTTCTCTCGTTCTTTCAATCTGACAAAATTATTGTACATTATTTCAGGTATATAACTCTACGTACTTTGGCATTACTTATTCACTTCCTTCTGTGCCTGTTCCTGCGCGTATTGGATAGCCCTTTCCTCGTTGGACCATTTGGCTCTGTTGCTTAGTTCTTCCTTTATACTGTCGCAGTGTAACTTTCGTAGATATTTCCTATACATATTGTAATCCCGCAAGGAACACTTTGCATCCAAATTCTTTGTGATAAGCCCGGCTTTCAACAAATGTCGAATGTTATTCGGTCTAGAGAAGTAACGGAGTAAATGCTTATCGTGGAGAGAGTCATAAGGCATTTCCATTTCATAGCTATAAGGATCACTCAAATTAAACTCTGCGTCCGGCGCAGAAATCCAAAGCCTCTTCCCGAGTTTAGTACGCGTGAAATTGTAAGCTCCTTCTGGTCCGGGGACCATTGGGATCTTCGATTCCAATGGCATTTCCTTCCATTTCGGCAGGCCAAAATTTGGAATCGCGCCTTCAGGTTTAGGGATTTCATCCGCAAGCTTTTCTAAAGGTCTGATTTACGTGGAAAACACAGCGAAGTGAGATACAAGCCTAAATTTTTATCCTCTAACAAGGAGAGTATTTTAGGTGTCCGCCGCCGATTATTTTGATTTTTGGATATGTTATAGAGGACCGAAAAATAAGAAATACGTGTTTTTTTATTTTTCCCCGTTTTCATATTTGGGGGGTGAAATCTGCGTTCAAAGTTAGGGTTGAAAAATCATTTTTGTGGAATATCTCGAGAACTATTAGAGATAGGGGAATAATGTCAATGGACGAATTTTGTGTGTTTGAATGCGAAATATGACTGACTCACCAGATTTTCAAAAAGTCGAGATATTCCAGAAAAATGATTTTTCAACCCTAACTTTGAACGCAGTTTTCACCCCCCAAATATGAAAACGGGGAAAAATAAAAAAACACGTATTTCTTATTTTTCGGTCCTCTATAACATATCCAAAAATCAAAATGATCGGAGGCGGACACCTAAAATACTCTCCTTGTAAGTTTCAAATACTCACGTTGGCCTTCTGAGATTAATTATATCAATTGCATACTTATCGCACTTTAATGTCATTTTATTGGTTAACAAGCAACGTCTTTGGGTACAGTTTCCTTGAGAAATTTGATCGTTAATAACATTTTAGACAATGGTTAAGGAAAATTTCACGTGAGATGTCGTTCCCCTGTACGTCTACCTTCTTTTGTCCGCGAGTTGTTCGTCCACGTCGCTTCTGTATGCGTTGCTCCAATAAACTATCATTGTCGAAATGCCACGCGGGTACATACATCATGTATTTTCTTTTCATTTGCTCTGAACAGGAGGGGAAACCTATAGTCGACCCCAAGTATTACACTCATATAACGAGGTGCGACGCCGAACAAATTTTTCGGGGCGATAATCACACTAGTATTCCACTTTTAGACGAAAGGGTCAAGTCCTTGCGAGAAGCCGGGAAGATATTGTTAGAGAAATATCAAGGTACTGGCTTGGAATCGCTTCCTGACATCGCTTTATACATTTTAAGTTCAGTGTAGAACTTTACCGCCGGTTGGCAAACTCTGTGAAACGTAATTTGTTTCTCTGTCGAGTAAGCACCCTGGATCCAATTCAGGCTGTAAAGTTATACACTGGAGAACGGAGACGCTTTGTAAATACGCGTTCAAACGCATTCATGCGGGTCCAGTTTACGAGATCGGTTCGCTAGATGTTAGATCATTTTATTATACGGCTGCGGTGGATTATGAAAATTTATTCGATCTCAGGTACTTTCACGGAATGCATCAAGTCGTGTTCATGCTCGGCCGAGAAATTGCTCAAGCTTATCGTGAACGAATTCGAATCCTACCAAGACGAGGCAGAGTACGATGGTCATAGAGGTAGGTGTGCCAGCGTTAAGCTAATAAATATTCGCGGGATTCGGGTGGTAAATGTGGTACGAATAATTTCCTTTCAGTCAGCTTTTATAAAAGGGCCCAGATACTGGTGGGCGATATTTGGGCGTGCTTCAGAGGAGAAGGAATTGGCGAGTTGCGTGATATAGACTATATCACGATGTTCGCCGATTACCGTATTCCTCAAGTTCTTGTGCATTTCGGCGCGATGCGTTATAGCAATCCCCTTCTAAGCAGGCTTCAGTGTGGTAAGTCTGAATGAACTATTTGCTTCCTAGGTACATAAATTATCACCTAAGCATCTCCTACACTGTGGGAGTTGCAGGAATGTTTGCAATGAAGGCTGCATTGCTCAGAAAAAGCTGATTTAAGTGAGGTATGATGGTCACCTTTGCGGTTGATAAATGGAATTGATTTATTATGCCTTGTTTATTACGCGGTATCAACTCTTTAGAAATTTAATCAGACTTAATCTAGTTATTTCTAATTTAATTCCTACTTCAAATCCAACTTCACCCTAATACAGTTTGAGTTCACTTTCGGGACATAAATTGACTCTAATTTAGACCTAACTCAGTCCCGTAGTGCAAAGTTAACTCTCCGTAATCTATTTCCTAAAAGAATTAGTTCCCAACTCCCACGTTTCTGGAGATACTAAAGTGGCAATAATTGGCAAACGATAGTCTGCGTGGGCCTAAAGCTTGCTGACGTTGGTTACTGTCATTCGTGATATTTACAGATGTAGAATTAGAGAACGGTAGTGACGATGAAATAGAGATTCGTGGTTGCTCGATAGAGGCTGTCGAGAGGGTCAAGGACGAGGTTCGATCTTTGATCGAACGCTATCCGAACTTAGAGTTGAACAAAGCGGATGTGAACGCTATATTGATAGATCACTTCCTGTGGGATTATCGGCGGGAGCACGCCGCTCAATTAGAGCAGGTACCGTTCCACAAAACCAGATGCATATATTATTGAGAGGGTACCCGTGCTCCTCGCCCTATTCAAAGTTTCTCGAGAAGCATCGATGCACTTTGAAACCAAGGGGGATGATCAACACTTCTATAGACTAGCTACAAACGGATGTATGGGTCGATGCACGGATAACGAATTTTATATAATGTACCATACGATGACATATATACTGTGATCACGTTTTACGAGTAATTAGGGAGACTAAGTATTTTTATGATGAAATAGATACTCGAAAACCTGGAAATTCTGGACGCACTCATGTATACTCGATTGTTCGAATAAAGCGGAACATTTTTACGAGCGACTCTGATTTGTTCTCCACAAGCCCTTATCCTTTTCTGTCTCCTATCTCACGAGCTCAGGAGTGTCAGACGGAAAATGATGTTGAGGGAGCGTGATAGTCTTCTATCATGGACAATATATTTATATAATATCGTTATAGCACAGTTTTAGTATACAGAAGACGTAACGTTAAATCGATACAAATTTTGTTATTTTATAAAAGGAGAGCTCCTCGGCTGCTCCACGGAATTATAATAGTTCGTATATATACATACATCAATATAAATTTTGGATGTTAATAAATAATAAATTATAGTACGGTACTGGGTTACTTCTACATCTTGCTCGACAGAAGCCCATATAAATTAGTATAAGTTCCACGGTAGAAATTTATAGAAATTTATACAAATCGAGGCTATAAGTACTTTGTGTTCCCCTTTATGTACACTAAGCAATTTGAATGATTCAATTATATGTACAAGTCGATTGCAAGGCGCGCGTAGAATTTGGTCAATTACTTCGCAGAAACTTGTCGATTCGAGAGGAATTTACGACTCGAGGGTCGGAATAAATTCCTAGCGTTATTGGCTCGTGCGAAAATATCTTCTTTGGCTAATCACGAGTTTGCATTTGGCACGAACGGAATCGCGTTGAATGCAATTACCTTGTACGACGAGAATCCAGCGATTAATCGCCAAGCCTGTAGTGTTTCGTACAAGTCGATTGACTCTGCTTTAAACAGTGTTGTACATTCTTACGTTCAGCAAGGATGGCAACTGGTTACACAAACCTCTTTAATCTACTCCATCGATACAATTTCGTGGGTCATCTTTTTAAGAAAGGAAAGAGGATGAAAAATGTCATTGTTCCCCGTACGAGTTGCAAAGAAACCGTGCAAGTCACAGAAATTTCTTTCGTCATTCGTCTACAGGCACTTCACTCTCTATCGCGATTTAAGTTTCGATCCGATTCTTAAGCTTACAATTAGCTTAAATCTAGTTTAGCTTTCTCTCTATCCCCCTCTCGCGAAACCTTCGACAGTTGGTTACAATTTCCGCGGACAGAGAAATTTCAAGCAATTCAACTCTTCCTCTGCATCTGTTCCCAGAATATTATATTCGACTTCAATTTCCCAGGCAGTATCACGTTTGTGTCGTTCGCAATGACGTCGCTCTTCGCCTGCACGACTTCCGTCTGGTTCTCCGGTATTTTCTGCTCCATGGTCACATGGCTGGCTGGCGGAGAAGTCATCTTGTTCGGGATCTGCCTGAGACTCTCGCGAAACTCCTTCGAAAGAGACCTGGCGGTCAAACTGTGCATCTGCCTAGGTGTCTCGACTATTTGTATCTCTGGCGTCGACGATCTGTCTTTGGACAGGTTGCTCGGCTTGGTTGCCTGGAAAAGAAAAGCTGGATACCTTACATGTAAGGCGTAGAGTAGGGTTGGGACTATTTGTCGAATTTTTTGGTATTCGAATATTCGAATACTTCAGTAGCTCAATTATTTGGCGAATATAATTCGAATATCCAAGTATTCGAATATAATTCGAATATCCAAGTATTCGAATACTATTCGAATACTATTCGAATATCCAAGTATTCGAATACTATTCGAATACTATTCGAATATCCAAGTATTCGAATACTATTCGAATATCCAAGTATTCGAATACTATTCGAATATCCAAGTATTCGAATACTATTCGAATATTTAAGTATTCGAATACAGATGTATTTGAATAGTATAGTGTGAATTATGAATCAAGTTTTTTAGGTTCATTTGTCAGGGTGAAATCTTGTAATACATCAGTATTCGAATAGTATTCGAATAATAACATTCGAATACTCAAATATTCGAAGTTTATTCGTAGCATTCGAATATTCGAAGTTTATTCGTAGCATTCGAATATTTGTAAAATATTCGAATATTAAATTATTCGAATAGTCCCAGCCCTAACGTAGAGTAGAGATGTAATGCAATCGCAGGTGCAGTGGAAGAGTGGGTATTACTCCCCCATGAAAGTCAAATTAAGGGAGTCAAAGTGTGAAACAAATTACATTCTGTCACAGGAGTTACACCCCATGACAGAAATAAGCACTCCCTTACCTTGGAAACGGGTACAGGAGCAGGTTCAGGTTGTTTGTTAAACGTTTGAGCAAGTCTCCTAACCGACGGCATAGGCAGCAGCTTTTTATCTAAATCGTTATCGTTCGAAGTCTTCTTCTCGCCATTGGTCATCGACCGGTGGGAGTGCTCCTTCTCAGAGGAGTTATCCGTCTCATTCCCCGACTCGTCGATCGAAGATTCGCTGCTCCTGACAGTACACTTATCCACGCTGTAATTATTAGTCACATTCTTGGTAGACCCGTTCCTGATCATCCCCAGTCCGTTGCACGAGTTCTGACTGTAACCCTCGACCTCCTCATCCTCGTGGCTGCTGCTCGCGTTCGAGTAACACCTCGCGATGTTGGGCACCGACTTGGCAGACTTCAGCCCAAAACCATTGTACGTGTCATTTTGAAACTTGTTCAGAGCTTCCGTGCTTCGCGTCAAGTCGTTATCGCCAGAAGCTCGAGTCTCCGCAACATTGCTATCGTGCTCGAAGTCATGGTGGCGCGTCAGGTTCGACTTGCTCGTTAGCCTGCGCTTCAACTCGCTGTCGTGCATAGTATTCAAATGAATATTCGACTGCGTCCGACGAATCCCACCGTCGTAACCAAACGACTTCAAGTCCAGTTTATTCACCACCCTCGGGGCGGAGGACTTCGTCCTGTTCTCATTCAAGAAGAAATCATTCTCAAACCCGTAAGCTTTCAAGTCGATCCTCTTGATCTTCCGCTGACTCTCGTCAGCGTTGGATTTCTTCGTTTCTATAACGTCGTAATTCTCCTGGTTGTTCAACTTCGCGTTCACCTCGTTCTTACTGTTCTTCCTCTCGTTCTCCAGGATCTCATCCATCCTCTGCTCATCCCACGCTTTCTGACTGTCGCTCCTCTTCAAGTACTTCTCCTCGCCCTTCTCCACGTCGTTGATCGCCTCGCTAGGTCGAGCAGGTGATTGACACTTGCTGTCAACGCTATTATTCCTCTGCCATCTCGCCACTTTCGATTTCACGTCGTTGCTTCGGTTCAGCAGGAACTCGGTCTCCTTGTACCGCGCCTCCTCCTGGAACAGAAAGTAATCCCAGTAGAGTTAAATATCGATTGTCAGCCTGGTCTCGCAGTTCCCTGGGGGGCATTGGGGATTGTTAATAAGGTCAGTTTCCCAGGCAATATTAGTCTGGCGCATGGTCAAGCGTTTTGCATCGATTTACTCGTGCATCATGATCGTGCGTAAATAGATGCGAGGATATATCTTGAGTACTGTTAGTGATATTCGATTGCGGATGATGAGAGCACATATTTTCCACGCCATATTCGATTCCCATCGATACAACACCGGACGATTCTGTCCTCGAATCCCTTCAGAATGCTCGTGCATGCAGCGTCACAGGATTATTTGTTAGTCATCAATGCATCGTATCGTAAACGGTACTTACCGATCGCAGGATCGACATTTCGCAGAGTTCATGCAATGCGCACGTTCGATCACGCTTCGACAGCGCTTTTGTACGATCTACGTGTTCTATATGTACATGTAAGAGTCGCTTTTCTGTTTGTACAAGGCTGATATTACTCGTGCATCTATCTACAAGAAAGAGTCAAGGAAGATTTATATACAGTTCTTAGATCGGTCGATACTAACCCCATTTGATTTTGCTGCCCTCCTATGCGTTACGAGTGATCAGTCGAACAGCGATCAAAGTTATAGTAAGTTCTGGGAGGATTAAAGTGGGAACCTACACCACAACAGTGTCATGCGCTTCAAGTAGAATCGAATTATTCATAAATAATATATATTTAAAGTAATTACAGTATACATAGTCACGAGTGCTGCGACCGTAGCTTACTTTACTGCCTAACCCTTTACGTACAACAGCGTACTACTTCAACAAGTAAAAAAAAGACTTATCTTCGTTGCTACATAAGATTCGTTTAGAACAACTTCGAGGAACTTCGTTGACAATATGGCACTGCGTGTCATTTATAGAGAAGGGAGGAACAATGCAGACTCGTAGATTAACCATTCACCATATCGTTACGTCGCTCAGACTTCTCACTCCTAGTTTTTTGCTCGACGTTTGCTCGCAGCATTTGTGTTTCTTCTTCCTGCCATTGACTCGAAGGTCCCGCAGTGTCTCGAAAGTTCTCTCGACGACTTCTGGCACTATAGGAGGCTCCAGTTTCAAACTTTCATTGTCGTCGGAGGCACGAGGCTTGCTTTGTAACCCGAGTCTCTTAGAACCCTGGTCGAACACTTTTTTCCTGGACGTGTTCAGGAAATACACGGAGTCCTCCGAACGAGGGCGTAATCTTGCCTTCCTGGAGGCATCCTTGAGGAATTTTGACATCATTTTGTCGGGAGCATTGAGGACTTCGTCTTGCCAATCGTCGTCAGAAGATGACCGATAAGATGAGGACCGCATGTGTCTCTGAGTTTGTCTACTTTGGAACCATTTAGAATTCTCTACTTGCCTATCTGCTTGTTTACCAGGTCGTGGATCGAAATTCTCGTACACAATGTCCTTTTCTTCATTATCTGTATCACTTACTCCGTTCTCATTTTGTAAAACAGATTCATTCAAAGAGTGTCTCGTACTTTTACTTTTGCTGCCTCTCAAGGATGATCTCAGTTTGACCTTTCTGTAAGTGGGTATTCCCTTCCCATCGATCTTCTTGTTCCCCTTTATGCCTCCAAAGGTCTGAAACTTCAACTTAGCGAAATCTGCGAGGTCGAAACTGGAGGATTCATCAGGCGTGCCTGGCTTCGAGTTGTCCTCGTCGGAGTCTTCCACGGATCTGTTACCGGTATTCTTTATTCCCCCAAACGTGTGATACTTGTAGCCATCGAAGCTCCAGTATCTCCTCCCGTTAGACGAGAGAATCTGATTCTCTCTCGTATTCCTGTCCCACTCGTTGACCCAAAGCCTCTTATAACGATCTTGATCTTGCTTCTTGCTATCTTCCACATCGCGCAGGTCGATGGAATACATTCCTGAATCTTCATCCGGATTGCCTTTATCCAGTATATTCTCCTCGGCGATGTAAAGCGGATTGTAAGCCACCTTCTCAGCGGAGCCGTTCAACGCGAAGCAACTCTTTTCTGGCATCATCGGCGCGAAATCGTCATTAACTCGCAGAGATTCGTTAGAAGTTTCCCTCTGAGCGATAGAACGTTCACTCTCACTATTTCTATCCATCGTTCCTCCACTTCTCACCGTTTCTCTACCGTTTTCCGTGATTCTCGTCGGAAGCTTCGCCTTTCCAGCGATCGTGTGACGTTCCGCGGGCAATGCCCTCCCGTCAGGGGCGTCGTCGCTTTCGACGCGATCGTTAGACCGTTCGGTAGGCCTGGTTGGCTCGCTATCATCGAGATCCATGCGCAGAAGAGGGTTGATCGCGAAGTGAGGACTGGAGTACGGATCGCGATAGGTCCATCTAGAAAGGCTGCCGCGCAGGGAGGCCGCCTCGAAATTCTCGAGTTGGTAACTCACCTGATGTTCCTGCTCAGCACCTGTCGAGCTCGATCGTTGGGACAACGAGCTGCTGGGTCTGCTGGAGGTGGACGCTGCCGACCTTCGTCCCTTCTCGTTGATCGACGTTCGTGAATCGTTGATGTAGTAGTCCCTGCCGAACCTGGATGTTCCACAGATTGAATTATAAAAAAAAACAGCAGAAGCAAAAGGACGCAAATATCGCGAGATCTAAATGGGCGAATCGTTTGTACCTTTTGATGTCCGGTTCTTGGTGGGCCAGAACCACTTCCAAATCTGCCCCGTTGCTCTTCGGCAATTCGGTGTGAATTCTGGGCGAAATGATGTTTGTGATTGCAAGAGATCAATTTCAGAAAGAGTATTTAAGGATTGGCGTGGCGCTTACCCAGGAATGTCGGACGATCTTCTGGAGTACTGCCTCTCCCACAGCCTCTTCTGGATGTTCTCCTCGCTGTAGGGGTTGTTCTCGATCGGCGCGGCATTTTCCCACTTCTTGTGCTCGCGCTCGGCGATCGTGCCTGCCCGAAGATGTAAACAGAATTAGGAGTTAATTAAGGAAAGGCAACCTCGGGAGAAAATCGTGGAAATTAGAAATCTCGGTGGAGAAGAAAGTTTCTTATCTGCAGCGTTATACATTTTATAATTGAATACCAAAACGTTGACTGCGCGGAGGAGCGTGCTGAATGATGGGTAAACAATAAAAGGAAGAGTCTTACAAGAAAGTAGATATGCTAAGCGGGAATGATTAGAAAAGCAGATCACCTGGTCTCGGAGGAGTGGCCAGCTGAACCTCTTCCTCCAATTTCCTGTTCCGCAGGGACAGTTGGGAGGCTGATTCATCGTCGGCGAGCGCCACAGCCGCTCGGCACTTGCTGCACAGTGGAATGGTGAAGCCGAATTATAATACCATCCGACAAAAAGATAGGCCCTCGGGGCCGTTTTTTGGCAAGGGACGTTGGCGTAACGAAACGAACGTCGCCTCGAGACTCTCCGTATCGAAACAATCGAGAAATAACTCGAGAATTCTATACAGCTCGTCTCAAACATGCACTTTCATTGGAGCCAGAAATCTCGATTTCACGCGTGCACACAAGATATGAAATTTAAATTGTGTTTTTTTTTCATTGAATCTCAGATCATTTCTAATCTTGAATTACTTCTTTTAACCCTTTAGTGTCCGCACCTAGATCCCGGTGAAGGAAAAATGTCTCATTTTGTTTTTATCGTTAAAAATGGTCTGAATTTATATATTTTTAAACAAAAAAATTTTATTATTTCTTTTAATTTATTTTTTCAGAGATTAAAATTAATAAAACCAAAAAATACAGGGTTCAGATAGGTCCAACTTTCTTCAGTGAATAAAACTACGCCAAACATGTATCACTTAAACTGTTGCAAACATCGAAATGCGAATGCAAACGGCAAAATAAAAAGGAATGTATCATATTATGATAAGTTTGGCGCTAAAGGGTTAACATAGAATTTCTGAATCTGTTACCTTTCCACGTTCTCGTTATCAGTCGTGCCATTTTCCACGATGGAAGTATCAGTCTTCGTCAGACTGTCCAAGTGCCTCTGAGTGGCGATATCGTAGTGCTCAGTGTACTCGCTTTCTTGCTGAATATCCTCAGCTGGAACAATAATAATCCATCTAAACATCCCTAGATAAGTAGTGAAAGAGATTTCTGAAGCGATCCTTGCGATCGATGACCGCACTGTCAAGAGATTTACCATGAAAGTCAGCCCTGAGCTGAATACACTTGGTGTCATCGTTGATCAGTTCTTCAGCATCGCGATCGACGGCCATCAACTTCATCTTGGCGCATTCCAGCGAGCTGAGAACACGCTCATCCCTCAGAGTGATGACCTCCGTGGCATTTTCACTCTCGAGATTGTTTTCCGTCGTGGAAGTCCCCGTCGGCGTCGAGTTGGGCGTCTTTGGCACATTCGAAGCATTTTTTTCCAACAGTAGAACCGTTGTCGGTCTCACCAGCTCGTTGGAATTCGATAAATTATTCTCAGCATCATCTTCATGCTCTCCTAGTTGAGACGGGTTCGTTGGATCGTCCACATTCGTTGCATTTCCTGTACCGTCCTCTTTGGATTTCTCGTGGGCTACTCGACGTTCCAGTTCGATCATTTTTACCTCGTTGTTGATTACACTCATCGACTCTGCAACTGGTTTCTCTTGCTTTGTATCAACTTTCACTGAGCTTCCTTCAGTGTCTATTCTACAGTCCGGGCTGCTCGGGTTTTCAACTTCTTTGGCTTCATTGACTTCTACTTTCTGCTCAATATCCTTCTCTCGTACCTCCGCCCGATCGATTCCTTCGCTGTATCCTTCGCTTTTATTCTGCTCGGTGCACGTGTGCATGGGAACCCGAGCGTTGGTATTTTCCGAGCCGTCAGCTTTCTGATTGACCGCGCATGCATTATTGGAAAGTGCTTCTGCGTGGTTTCCCTTCATCGGAACGTCCAAACAGCTGTCTAAGCCGTTTTCGAATTGCGATTCCTTCGGGGATCGCGGGACGACGTTGATTATGGCTTCCATCAGTTCCTTCTCGATTTCCTCGTCAGACTGCGCCGAGGAGCACTCGGATAGGTCAGACGTGTCCTCTGCGTCTTTGTCACCTATCAGAGCCTTGAAATCGGCGCTGGGGTTCGGTACCAACATGGCCACAGGGTCGGCCTGGGTCTGAACTCTCTTCTTCTGGAACAACCAGTTCTCTTCCCATGACTCAATGGGGGAAATCAGACCTATGTGAGACGTTGCCGTGTCTGGCTCGTCCTGGCTGTCCTCTGACGATTCCTGCGAAGCTGGACACAAAAGATCCTTGGTAAATTTCGAATTAATTGCCAACTATTGCTTGAAAGCAAGCAATTTACTGCGATGCTCCGCAAAGGTTGCAGAAGCTAACTGGTATGGAATATGTGAACGCTAATGAGTCAATCCAATTAGTGAAATTATCTTCTTCCAGTAGAAGAGCTTCCACTGTCAATGTCACATCGCGTCATTAATAGCATTAAGAATTAAACCGATCACTGTTTGTACGTGGGTGGACTACTTGTGGACACTATTCTACTGTCTACAAAAGCATCACTCGCACCATCACCTCCAGATATATCGAATTCTTTGAATCAATTAGACAAAAGTTAAAGAGCATTCGTTTCATGTTTCGCTCCAACTACAACCATCAACCCCATCATCAACGATACAAGCCTAGTCGAGTCAAGTGAATAACACAGTTCGTAATTACTCGCGATCGAACGTTGCAAAGTGGTAGACACTTACGATCGATGATGTCCATTCCAAGTTCAGGAAATGGCACTCGATGAGCGTTCCTAATGGCCAACACATCGTTATCTCTGGAGTACTCGTCGGACGCGTACGTCGTGGTCACTTCCTCTATTCGTTCCTCTATCTGTAACGATAAAACGTACCGTGTCTTCGTAAATTATACCGAGCAGTGATCGATAAAACTGCTTTTATCAGCCTACGATGCGTGGAGCAACGGTTCCACATCCGTTTCTTATCAATACCCCGTCTCTGGAACCCGCCAGCCTACAGACCCATTCACGTAATCGGGTTATAGCTATCAAGGTCGCTTTCGTGACCTTGGGTAACCTCGTGATAGGTTGTTGAACTCGAGCAAACCGAGGAACAGGACATTCCTCCTACTCTTTTAACAAAAATCACTCTGGTTCCCACCGGGTTCGCACATTCATCTTATCAGCTTCCCATGTTACGAACAGGAATTCGTTTTATTTTACAAAACGCATCGAGCACTGCCATTCCACTGGATTTATTAAATCCCTAGGAACTATCAACGTAAATGAATTACTAACCGTTAAGGATAATGGCTCCGGTTGATTTCGAAGGTGTCTAGAGCAGGACGCGCTGCACTCGCTGCCGCATTCGTCCTGTGACAAAGGTTCCAGGCTGCTGCAGCCTTCTTCGACGCCCTCGTCGAAGCCCATCTCGCTTTCGCCTGGAAATAACCGATTAAAAGACCACCGACTCGCTTTCACCCCCTTTTACCGAGGTTCCTGAATCGTAATTATCGACGGAAAGATCGAGGGACGCTTACTCAACGTGCACTTGGCCACCGACACCGGTTTCCCGTTCAGAACGTTGCTATTACCGTCCACCTGTTCCTTTTGGTATTTCTCGATGACCTAGAAAATGCAGCGCGCTCGATCATCGATTTGTCACGCGATCGAGACCCGATATTCGGAATTCCGGGAATGGAGACGATCCCCGAGGACGTTCGAGTCCTCGAGAATCCCAAGCGGCACGCGGTGGAATTAATATGTGACCTTGTTAAGTATCGCGGTGGCGAGCAGGTCCTCGTAGCTGTGCTCCGCGATGTCCCTCGCTTCCTGGGGCCTTCCGGTCTCGCTGCAACTTCCGCCGAGGCCCGGCAACTTCCTTGCCTCCTCCACGGCGCGCTCGACGATGTCACGGAGCGCCGTGTGCGCCATCGCCGGCGAATCTGTGCTGGGTTTGTCTGCAAGTTTCATTGAAACAGATTTCATGAATAACGAAAGCACGGGATCGATGACTTCTATCTAAGATACAACGAAGAGAGGTTTTAGTTATTGAACAAATTTTGCAACCGTCCCAAAAGCATCACCAAGGTCAATGACCCCCCTTAAAATGGCACCGATCTCAATGCCAGAATGGTGCAAAGTGAAACCTCAATGGAGAAGCCGCTAAATGCCTCGAAGAGACAGGAGAATCCGCGGCCGCCGGCGCACTTTCTTCGAGCCGATAACCAGGGTATCGGTAATGGATCGAACCTCCTCGCTACTCGTTCGAACGCATCAGGGTAATTTCACCTGCACGGCCTTGTCAGCGATTCCTCATCCTCCTTCTACCTTCCTCGCTCCTGTTCGCTCATGTTCGACCATCGGGTGAAATTCGACCTGGTGAACTCTTTCCGCGGGAAACTCGAAGCCTAGCTAACGCGTTTATGTACGTACACTCGTGAAAATGCCGAGGTGCAGCTGTCCAGCGGGGACGGCGAGCCGAGCGTCTTAAACGGTCAGCTTAATGGCTCGTTTGTTGCGTGGACGTGGGTAATAACTCTCGGCATCGAGGTTTCTCGGAACACAGACACTTATGGCCGTTGGAGAAATTTCATTTGCGCCGGTAAAAATAGTGAAAACACGGGGGACAATGTTGTTGACCTTCGGGCCCGATGATTTGCGTCGTAAATTGTGGTCTTCTCGATTTATCCATTACATCCTCCGATTCCAGTTCACCGGAGGGACCTGGATCCACGCGTCAGCGCTCGTCTGGCAGCTTAATTAAAAATCGAGCAAAGAACATTGGTCCATTAAGGGGACTAGGCAGTCGTTTTTCGTGTGAAGAGACTCTGTCCTTTATTCATTTGTAAAGAAATGAAAGCATATCCAGGTGTACCCTTTTACCCAATGTTTATTACTACCATACAGATTAAGAAATAAATGGTAAGAAATATATATGTGTTTTAAAAATGGCGCTGCAGACGGGTAAACATTTTAACGGTTTTCCGTCGTTTTGCCCTAATATCGGTCTTAAAATGTGACGTAATTCGATTTTAAAGGTGTGATTCTTGTTTGTTGGATTCACAGTTTCCGACCAAACCTATAAAAACAGAAATTAAATCAAAATTATACGATTGGTGGCCGAAAAACGGCGATTTTTCCGAGAAAAATTCGTTCTTGCTTGTGCGCTACTAAAATCCGGGGACTTTTCAATTTTTTTATGCAAATCTCGAATTTTTACGGACCATATCAGAGGTTTGGTCGGAAATGGCACATGTTTTACACATCCTGTAATTTTTTCAAGTCGATCTGAACCTCCATTCGTTCACAATAAGGTAAAAACGAAGAGAAGAAAATATTCGAGAAAAACGCGTTTAAAGTTTCTGGGCAAAGGCGACGCTATAGGTTGTCGCTTGACGATTTTAGCTGTCAAATCTACAATTTTGCGAATTTTACTATAAACCAAGCGGCATTTTATTCAGAAAGGATAGTACTTTTGGAAAATGCAATAAAAAAATTGATTTTTCGACTGCCTAGTCCCCTTAAAGTTTCTGGGCAAAGGCAACGCTATTGGTTGCCGCTTGACGTTTTTAGCTGTCAAATCTATAATTTTGCGAATTTTACTATAAACCAAGCGGCATTTTATTCAGAAAGGATAGTACTTTTGGAAAATGCAATAAAAAAAATCGATTTTTCGACTGCCTAGTCCCCTTAAGGTTTCATAACCGACGAGTCGATTCGCCGTTTGTCAATTTCCGTGGACAGTTTAAATTCCATCTGTTTTTCAGCGGCGCTCGCGCAGTCGGCAAGTTTAGAACGTATGCTAATTCGCATTCCTCTCGTTCGATTAGAAAGACGACTTTTCGCCGCGTCCGTGTACCGGGCACACCGATTCGATCGGTCGATGGGCTTTCTAACCCTGATCTTCCCGCTAGAAGGTGAAGGTCGCCAGCATTTATTTCCTCCTGGCGATCTAAACCCGCCTGGTTGTCTCCGCGGCTATTCATTAGTCACGCCGAACGCGCGATCGCTTCTCGATTAATTGCTGCCCCTTTTCATCGCGCTCGGTAGTCGAGTTCCATTCTTAAACGCCGCCGATGCGCTTCCTAATCGCTTTCTGATAGATTTAAATAGTTTTATCGGATTTGAATTACCCCGCAGTCGTGGCCTCTTAAACCACACTCCGCACAGAATATTCATCTACCATAAATTTATGATATTCTCAAACTTGAATTAATTCAAGTTTGATGAGAAAAATACAAACTTTCGCGGAAAGTATCGCTTTAAGATTTTATTCGAATATCGACAGAGAAGACTCGTCATTACGTTAACCTTTCAGCCACCTTTTTTTTCATAAAGCATCGCGTCAGATCTAAATGTCCTTCGCGAGTTTTTTTTTTCACTTTCAATTAATCGCCTCGCTTATTCATAGACTGACGCAAACGCTAGACGCCAGTTTATCCTCGCAATTAAACGCGTAAGAAGCACGGCTCTAATAGCTTTGTACTTGAAAGCGAGCGTTCTTTCGCGGAAGATCATTACATTGATAATCGATTATAAATATTTATAGCCTGGCTGAAACTTCGGTTCGGTAAGCCTGCTCTTTTTCCCGCACTTTCTAAAAGCAAATTAGACGCCGTTTTGCGCGTCGATTTGGAAATCGAACGAGCGCTCCGCCGGCGAAGTGCTCTGCTCCTCTTCGTTTAGGCGTAATCGAGTGAAATCGAGACGGCGACAATGTTGGGTGCGAGGAGGAATTAAAGCAGCGCAAGAGATAGCCCGCGGTACACTTGATCCGCGAGGGTAAACGTTCTGATGTAACGAAATTATAGTGATTATCGAGGTGCGCGCGTAATCGCCGCCGCGCAAAGGTTTCTCTGTATCAAATTGACATCAGTGACATCCCTCGGAGAGACTTTATCCAAGATCTTCCGGCACGTTAATTTAATAACAAAGTCGCTGGGCTTTAGACTCGTTGATTGATGAATTCGATGTTACACATACGTTACGTGTATTGTTCGGTAATCCATTTAACGAGAGGAGTTTCTTACTGTTCGATGACACTTGGATATCTTTCTGAGAAAAAAAAAGCCTTTGCACCTGTTTTCCGAAGGCGATAAGTCTTTTGTACACTGATAAGATAGTTGACGCGCCGCGATTGCGGAGCTACAGCTCGGTTGCTCAAGAATACTGAATTTAATGTCTGAAACTAGCGAGGCTTTGCTTTCATTCTTCCTTTTTAATTGCAACGAAAGATCTCCTCGAAACGTGGCTCATTACTTCGTCAATTATCCAGATTTCCTAGAGCTGTATTAATTTACAAACTCATCGAGCGTCAGTCTGAATTACAAGATGTGATGAGAAGCAATCTATCACAGAGGCTTCGTGAATTCTTCGAAGATTAGAGGCTTGATTTATCGAGCAAGCACGATGGAAAGATAGAAGAATCGTATGATTTGTTTATTTCGCCATGATTCGCGATAATCTCGCGACACCATTCAAGTCGATCGGTGTTATCGAGCGGCAGCTGCGTCGTTATTCCACCGAGCCGATTACAATCGAATAATCGAAATGGTGCGACAATAATGCAGCGATTGTAAGGGTGCTTGGCACGAACGATACGACGTGTCAATTCCGATAGCCGCGATACAGGCTTGGTAAAAATATCAGAATTGCAAGGTAACAACGAACAGGAATAGAGGAACGTTCTGAAATGTTCCCTCCTGAGTTGTTCTTTATCGAAACGCTACCAACTATTATTACAGACTGTCCTGCGGAACCGTAAAAGGAGTCGGCGTGGACAAAGAGGTGGGAAAGGATGGTAGCAGCGTGATTTTCTCGCGACAAATTGTCGCAGCGCAATACAGAGAACCGTGCCAGGGACGCGCAAATAGTTCACCGCTGACAATTTACAATAATCGCGATGAATCTGTGCCGATGACGGTGCTTTCACGCTGCTATCTGGATCGCGATTTTGTAACTTCTCTGCTTCGTATATATTATTATCCTTGTTAGAAACAATCTAGGAACGATCGATTTTTTTTAGCATACAGGCAGGTTTTGTCGTTCTATTTTTTTATCTAGATTTTGAGTGACAATAGTTAAGGATATTTACCATCTCGCTTAGTGATCAGGACATAGACGAAATAGGCGACGAGTAGACCGCCTATCAGCGTCAGCATCTCCACGACGAATTCCAGCAACATTTATCACTCGTTTCACATCGTACCGTTCCTCTGATAAGCGACGAACCTTCACACTTTCCACTTTTCTGGGCGACGAGAGTTCACGCTGACAATTAACATCTCGCACCTTCGACGATCACTTATTCCGACCAGTCTGTTCGATTATTAAATCGATAAAGGGATATCTAAATCCTCTAGAGGCTGGGATCTCTGAAAATTGACCGAACCACTTGAACTTCTCCGATTTCTGTGTTGACGGTGATCCACGAGTATGCTAATAACCCCCCCTGGTGTCACTAGAAACGTTTCCTCTCCCGGCGAAATTTCTACAAAGCTATGCGCGACGATTCGGCACACGGGAGCCTCGAACGATCATCTGGGAACGCTTCGATTCGCGTTATTTAGCGACGCCTCCTCGTAACTTTCTCGTTCTCTCGCTGATCGGCTAATACCGGAAGGTTTCAGCGAGCATCCTCGTCGTTGCGGTTAACGGTGGGCAATTTATGTTTATTAAGGAAAAAGTTGCTCGACACGGTGATATTCATTCGGCTCGCGGGGAATCATCGCTCTTCGCGTTCTCGAACGTCCTGATATCGATTCGCTTACTTTCCTCCCCGATAATTACTCTCTCCACCGTTAATTACCGAAAACCCGGCGCTATTCCCTGTCTCGTTAACTTCCCACTTCGGTGACCGTGCCAATCTCCGCTGGAAGTCTACGCTTCTCTACCAAAGCGGCGAGGAATCTTCGTGAACGCTGTCACACGCTCGCGAACCCGATCAATTACTAACACACCTGTATACACCTGTACACACTTGTATACACCGTGGCACAGTGGCCTAAGGATGCGTGCGACGTACAGACCCACACCGACCAACCCACACGAAGCCGCTGAGAACGGCCTTTAAACCCTCATTTGAATAGTTGCCCGACGACAGTACGTCTGAACTTTGAAGTTTCTCGCTCGACACTGCGCGTTTTTTTGCGAGCAACTGTCAGCGGCAAGTAGCTGTCGTCACTGATAACAACTCGCAGTTTTCCGCGGAAGATCGATTAAAGTTTTTTCCTTTCCCAGTATTACGTGGCACTGCGAGCCGGAGTGTTTATTTCCTGCATACATAATATCGATATCGAGGATATTTATATCCCTGACAAATTTCTTCGGCCACAAGAAAATTTCTCCCCCGCAAAAAAGGCGCGAAAGAAATCGGTCTGATATCAACTCGCCTTCTCCGAGTGATCGCTTTTTCTGCCTTCCTTTTTCGCGACTCGCGTGAATTTCTACCCGAGCTACTAATGCTGGCAATGGTAATTACCGCGACTGGTTGCGTAACGATCGCTTTGATATTTAAACCGCGGTTCGGTGGGGGACTGCAATTTTAATGCTCTCTGACTCTGCTTCGTGGACCGAGGAAATCGCCTCGAAAGTGTAAGAGAAGGGGTATCGGAAAATGGTATTAGATACTCGAAAAGTCAATTCGGAAGACTGACAACTACCTCGAGCTCTGCGAGTCAGTTCCCCCTTCATAAAAGCCAATTATCGCTATACCAACACTACTCCAAAAAAACCCTATCGATACCTGCGCAAGGCACAAGCTATTACGCTCGAACAAAACACTTGCAATTGATTGCCACTGTCGTAAAAGAGATACCGTTCGCGTTACATCGCTAGCGTACGATGTTTACATCGGTCAGACCGATCGAAGACAGGGGTTTGCGCCACGCGATTAAAAGCAGCCGATAGATAGCGACAAGGCTAGCAGATTGATCCCTCAGCTCCCTAGTCAGCTTCTATTTCCTCCCGTTTCCTATTTCTCGCTATCTGATCTCCCAAGGGCGCGATTAACAGGCAATTAGCTACGCCAGCCAATCATTACGAGTATCCTCCGCTAGCGTGGATAAACGAGCACTGTCTTATCGCGATGACACCTTGGCGGACACCTTTAATTCAATTGCGTTTCTCGATGGTCGTCGAGATTCCGCGCTTCTTCGTTGATTTCAATCGTTAGACAAGAAAGATCGAGGTGCAAACGTTTCTGCGAGTTCTTCTAGTTTTTATTAGCTTCGGTAAATTCACTTTGTACACACTTGGATGTCACTCGTCACTGTGGACTCTTTTGGAAATTTATTTTCATCGGTGACAACGGAGGGAGTACTGTTTGCGCGTAAAATTCTCTGGCGTTCAGGTGCGCGTAAGCAGGCTCCTCGACTGGTTCACTTCGTTATCGCGGGCAACACGAATCGGGAGAACGGTGGAACCGGCGAAATCACCAACACCGCGTGTGTAATCGCAGGCTTGCCCCGCTCGAGACTGAGCCTTTGCTAAAGCGGCCTGATACGCGAGCTACGTACCCCACATACGCCGCTGTACGGCTTCTTTTTAGTGGGGGATACTTTTGCAAGGGAACCTACATTTTCTAAAATCCCCAGACGCCTCCGACACGTTCACCCGGGGAACGAGGAAAACGCGAAGACGTCTGGAGAAGCGTTTCCAAATCTGCGACGACGCTTTTTTGTGAAATGCTATTCTCGGCTTCGTATTCCGGATGAACGAACGAGTATCGATTCTGTCACAATGCTAAGTAGGTGGACACTGATCTCGACGCGGTGGCGGGGAAACGCACCAACAAATAAACACTTTATGGTAATGAAGTAACACTAGTGTAAAATTATGTTTGCAGTGCGATTGATTCCACGTGCTGCAAAAATTGTTTGGATATGAAAGAAGAAATTAATAGAAATCTCTAATTAGTTGCTTATTTTGATAACTTATTTTACTCGTTTTAATAAAAAATGTTCCTTCCCTGATTTTTGTTGCGAAATTGGTGGGAGTATATTAATATGACTTTTGATGTGGTATGCGAGATTAATTGAGTATGAAATATCAATATTTGTATGGAGGTTGGATGTCAGATCCAACACGAATAGTTACCAGAAATTGATTTTTCGAGAAGGAATAAATTATTCCTTAAAAATATTCCGAAGAGACTCACAATGCTCGCTAGATTCCGTTCCCAGCACCAGCTTTGACGCAACTTTTCTTCCTCCGATATTAGTGATTACAAAGCCAAGTAGGCACGCCCGGCTGTTTGCCGTAAAATACACTAATATACCAGCATTTATCTGCTATTGTGAAACGGTGGTTGGACGAAATAGATTACAAACTCTGTATCTGCCAATCGAAAGTTTCCTTCCATCTCGGAAGATGGAAAACTTTCATTTGCGCGGCGTGTACTAGCCTATTCCCACTAGCTTGACGTAACGTACCTACTGGTTAAAATAGTTGCCTCCTGATAAAACCTCGTCATTGCAGATCGTTCAAGTGCAAAGGTCTATGGCGTTGAATAAGATTCAATGGCTGCCGGGGCCGTAGGTCTCGCGACAGTTCGACCTCCATTTGAATTCCACGCAAACCGATAGAATAAACTTGTAATAAACCACGAAACGATACACACCATTGTATGCAAAACACCGGTGTGTTTAAGCGCGATAAATATTTATCGGATAAACGTATGAATTTCGTTCGCGACCTTCGACGCACGAAAATACTATTTATTTAAAATTCAAAATCCATTTCGCACGTTTTTCCTCTATATTTACTTACGATAGGATCGCAATTTTCACTTGAAAGTAGACTGAAAAAAATACAGTGTCGTAACGTTACAACTTATCGCAAAGTGCTTTGTCGTAGGAGACAGAAATCGAAGGTTACACGCCAGTCGCGCAATTCTGCACGAGCTCCCAATAAAACTACAGCGAAGAAAAAAACCGAGTATTTTCGATCCGTGGAAAATTCGGTCGTTTTAAATAAATTCCTGACGAATATGGGCTCGAGCTAAATGACTTTCAGCGAATATTGATCGCGGGGACGTTTCGGTGGAGCAAAAGGAAGAAATGATCCGTCTTGGAATAATAACAAGGTACAAACTTTCCTCTAGATGTTGACTGACTCACGGCTTACATAATCAGCAAACGAGCCGAGTGTGCCCACTTAAAGATTATTGTCCTCAGATTGTTACATCCTCCATTGTTCGCCATTAAATCGTAGACTCGTCCTTCGATGAACCGCCAGTGATTCATTTCGCGAAGGATGATACGCGCGGATATCGCAAAGCGCAATCCGATTCGTTACGAGGATCGATTTCACGCCCAGTGTTTCAGAAATTTAGGACACGCGAGTTTAGAAAAGACTCCGCTTATGCCATTTAATGGACCGTTCCTCGAGGGGCCATGCAAGTGTATGCGAAACGGTGGAACAGATGCATTGTGCATACAACTTTTACATGCGCGTTTCGAACACATATAGTTGCATGCAAATGTGTATATTTCTTATGCAGTCCTTTGTTGGTTTCCACTGTTCAATATTTGTCAGAGTTTGCGCTTCTTCGATACAACGTGGTTAAAAGAATATTTCGAATAATGTACCGTGGCGTACAAGAAATGGAACTAGTAACTAGTGTTGACCTAGTTCTTCGGGCTATTCTCATAAAGTTCATCATTTTTGTATCGATTTTTTTCGTCACCATTGAATCGCGTCCTCCCAGCTGAACTTCCTTCTTGCGCCGTTCTTCGAGTTCCTCGAGCTGCAAGTCATCCTGCTCGACCCGAATTTTTTTCACCGACGCGAGAAAAATCTGCCGAACGAATTTGTGCCGATGAAACTGCAATTTCGGCGATCCAGAAATCCAGTGGAAGCTCGAGAAAGCTTCGCCTTGGTTTCTTGTTCCCCGACAAGTTTGTCTCGACGTTTTCTCCGGAGCATTCAGCTATTCATCAAGTTCCATGACTTCAATTTGATCATCTCGCTGTTCCCATTATTAACTTCGCCGTAATGGCGCGATTCTGCGCAATCTGGAGAATTCTCCAAACCAAAGAAACTTCGCGAGCATTCGTCTTATTTCATGAGAGTCGTAGAACTTTCGACGAACCATATACATTCGTATCGACTTTTTGTAAGGTCCCTTCCCGTGGGAACGAAGAGTCACATGCAGAATGGTTGAACAGAGACCATGGGCGACAATTATGATTTCTATGTCGCTTATGTAACCCACGAGGCACTCGCGAGCATAATTAAATTTCTGCGATGAGAATGGAAACACAAAGTTCACGACAAAGTCTTCCCCTTTTTTGGTGTTTAAGGGGTAACACCACTCTAGGATCGATGTTTTTTTTTTGCTTAAACCATACTTTAGAAAGGAAGGAGGAGACGAACATCGACCTAGATGGCCAAATGTATGGTGCAGGCATCGCAGATTAAAGATAAACAAAAATTTAAAGGATTAAAATGTTCATAAACTTTAAACGCGTTTTTCTCGAAACCACTTTTTTCAAACTGGGAGGACGAATTTCTCGAAAACTATCGCATGAATCGATTTGAAATTTTTACAGTAGCTTTACAACAATATTCTCTTTGGAAGTACGTAGCCGTTTTTTGATTGAATGTAAACTTTCTTTTTTATAACCAATTTAATGCTCATTTTTAGGGCAAAAAATCGATTTATTTCTTAACAACTGCACCACTTCCACAAAAATTGATTTAAAAAAAAACCCTACGTACTTCCAAAGCCAATTGTATATAGATTATAATTTTTTTTTATTTTTTGTTCCACGACTCATACATGCCGAGAAATCCGTCCTCCCGTGGCGGTGTTTTCACAAAAGCTGTTTCCGACGACGGGCTCTGTCGTCGCCATTTTGTATGAAAATGACACTAAAAAAGTTATTTTTCATACTTCAATATGTGTTAAATAAACCCTCTGAAAAGAAATTCTATTCCGTTTGTCACACTCCCAAAATAAATTGTCAAATTTAGGTATTTTTTTCTGCCTCTAGAGTGGTGTTACCCCTTAATACGATAATCCTGTTTAAAGGCTCGATGTTATTGGTTGTAATAAAGTGTTAGATCATGGATACTCTGAGGATATAATCTTTGCAACAGTCAGTGATCGATATAATCATATAAATTACTTTTGAACTCGTTAACCGGAAGGTGCACAATTGTCTACAGAAAATATAATTTAAGTTAGGGTTCCTGGAGCATACTTTTGACCGCGGATTAATTTGCTACTGATGTCGAGGTGTCAGGAACCGCCTGTGGCGAGCAACCCGTGCTTCACCGCGGTGTCACTGGCGGTATACCAAATTGTGTTAAACGCTCAAAATATTTGCCAAGTGAAAGTTAAAAGGCTTGTAAAGAGATTAGTGCTTTATCGTTGGCGAAATAGAAAAAGACACTTACTTGTTACGGACAATTGCAGAGCCACGGCCAAACGTGTGAGAGCATCGGTCAGGGGTAAAATATTTTTTTCCAAAAGTTTGTCATCTGTTAATTAGCGTTAGTCAAGCAGTTAATGTACGGAATGGAAGGTTGGTATTAATTTTTGGGATTGCTTCCTTGACTCAATGTTCGTACGTGCTCGTTTAATCGACGAAAGTAGAGCATCCTGCGTCTCTAGTAATTATCTCAAAACTTCGGTCTTTTGAAATTCATGGGAAGGACGCTTTGCTCTGTGCGAAGCGTCAAAGCGTCAAAGAAGCAATCACGATAGAGAGTTAATTGCCGCGTTGGTAACAGCGTGTTTTATGGGGAGGGGGGTGAAAAAAGTAATCGAGAGGCTCGAGAATTAATTGTTAAGTAGGTAAGATACGCGGCAGGTAGAAATACTGCTGGTGCAATCGAGAAAGGAATTCGAGACTTTCGCGGCACGTCGGTCTTCTCGTTTGAAAACGTTCGAGCCTCTTCAGCAGATGGCAGCATTTGTTGGTGCGTGAGCGGTAAGCTCGTGGCAGCTCCGCAATTAAACTTTACCAATCAATAAAGGAAGATTCTACTCGTCTCTGCTGGATTTATTCGATACTTAAAATCAAGCTTGGGATCGATCACGATTTTGGTTAATTCTCGAGTAGGAAGGCGCAGGGAAGAAATAAGTGATGAACGACATTACATACATTTTAACTTACATGCTGGGTGATCGTACAATCGATTGATCGGGGCGTCATCCACGTTACCGATTAAACCCTCCACTAGCTTCTCAACGAAGTCTCGAATTGTTTCCATCGTGTTCGTCTCTTCTTTCTCGCCGGCCAAAGCCACTCCTGAACTGGCTGCTGCATTTTCCACTCCTGAAAAGAAACAGCCCTTACAGTTCCCCGGAATTGCTCAATTATTTCAATATTATAACACCCCAGGGGAATCCTTCGAAACGATACTTCATCGATCAATCTCAAAAGTACTTCAACTAAAAGCAGAGGGAAAATCGACGCGACGTTACCTTCGCGAGAAATCGCTCTTCCAGAAGAATGTACCATATTCAATTTCCATTAACCGCGCTCCAATTTTCCACGCAAGAATACACGAAAGAAGTTCTCGTGAATTTCACGAGGAGGGGCGACCCGATACGGTGAAGAGCACCTGTTCATACGTTGTCATTTTAAAGTGGGTCATTGGACACAAGACCGGTGACATTACCATAACTTTTACCTTATCAATACCCGCACAGAAACGTTCCTAGTAAAAACAACCAAGTTACAACTGCAGAATAGAAGGACACCTCGCACTGAGCCCTAACTGAAACTACCAGAATTCAATCTCTCCTCATCGCGTTAATTAACACGTTCCGTGCCAAGCCATTTTTGCCTGACTTGTCGTTCAGGCCATTTGATATTTTGACTAAAGATCTATATATTATCACACAATATTTCATTATATCATCAGTAGATAAGTAGTTCTCTTGTTTAGAGCAGTTATCACATCGTGTACCACCGGTGGTACACGTGGCCTGACGATCAAGTTTACCGTGTACCACCGGTGGTACACGTGGCACAGAACTTGTTAACCACCGAATCTTCCCCTACAAAGGGCCGAAACCTTCAAAGAAATTCACCGCATCCCTCCAAGAATTCCTCCCTTTTCTCACCAATTAATTATATCAATTACGACGTGAAATTGAAAGAATAGTACGAGGCACAACTTACTCATTCACGCGACAAAAACTTTCTCCGCTCGCGGTGGACGTTTGTTCCTGCACGAGCCACGCTGCGGTCTCCGTTTCATAGTTTTTTTTTTCGAAACGTCGCTTGGATTCGTTTGCCGGGTGCCGAATTCGCGTTTCGGTGTGACGATCCAAGTGGACACGATGCACCGCGATCGCGAATCCCTATCCAACTGACACGGCCGAGCGCTTTCTAAACGAAAGTATCGACAACCATTAAAGATCTACCGCCGTAGTCCTTTTTTCCATCGCGATTGTAACCGCATTCTCTTAGCGAGTACCGCAAGACCGGTATATTTATCAGTTATCACGGTGGAGGCCAGACGTCGATCCACGGGTCCCCCTCCCGGAGGTGTTAAACCCGTTCGTTTCGCTAAACACCAGAGGATCGAGAATAGAACGGGATCTGTCTGTTCCCCGAAATTCGTATACTCGTTCGCCAAGGCTCTACCTCCAGCTGATAATATTTCTGCAGTGGCTTCTTTAAGTCCCTTTTCGTGTCAGCCCACTCTTGAAGCTCTATTGACTCTGTGCTTCAGGACCACTCTCTGTTAAATTCCTATGTTCTTGGGAACTTGATGAGAACACTCGCAGAATTTCGCGACTCTGGGATCAGCGAATATTGAACTCTGCTTTTTGAATCTCCTTCAAGGGTCTTGGCCCATTTTCATCTAGACTATGTTAGATCACTTAACTTCTCTCTTTGATGCACTTCAGAGCGATGAAGATGGACCTTCTCTGTTAAAAAATCAGTCTCTGTGAGCAGTAACTGTTGGGTTTTATTAATTAAATTTTGTTAGTAGCGAATTGTGGATGATTATGATTAATCAATATCAAATTTCTTCTAATCTCTGTTCATTATTAGCACAGATATCTTTACAGGATTTCTCTAAAATTGTGTTCCACCTGTCGAGCCACTTTTTCCAACATCAAGTGGATTTCAATCCCCGCGAACTGGCCTCGACTGTTTTTTTTACCAATGTTCGTTTTCAGTCTTGATTAGGTATCGCAACTTTCGCGCGTTTCTCGCGCGCTACCGACGTCCTTGCCGCTTATTTTTTCCCATTACTGGTCTTGCGAGTTGGTTGTTGCAAAAAATCGCCACTAGTTCGACAGAAACTCCCAAACATCGGCGCGCTCGTTGCACGAAAGCCTCGCGACATAAACCACCCCATTCACCATCGCAGAAAAGAAGAATTTTAACACTGTCCTCTCTCACACTGTCGCACGTGTACAAGCACCTGACCAACTTTCGAGTTTCGTCGTTCGCATGGCCTTTGCGATTATCGATGCAGCTTCCCTCATGGTCCACAGTGATCGCCTTGCCACAACAAACTTCACGCGTGTCTGTTGATTCAACTTGGAGAACCACTTGTAGCTCCTTAGGACCGTGAAAACGTGTCGTTCACCGTGTTCGATCGTCGACGAAACTGATAATCGGCCATTGATGGCCACGGTCCGTTCGACGACGAAGGAGGTTGATCCTGAGAGTAACGGAGCAGTGTGAAAGAGAGAAAAGGAGGATTAAGAGGAGGTGCGCGATGTTACTCCCATGAGTACTGGAGCAGAACTGAGGTTCGCCACCTCTGGGGCCCCTGGAGACAATAAGAACGATGAGCGTGAGGGAGTCGCGCATCCAAGGGGGCCGAAAACCGATCGGAATTCGGGCCCCGGGGGCCTCTAATCGATTCCCTCGGCGTTTCGCGATCGCGGCCCTCCCGCTGCGCTTTTCGCCCCCCTCGGAACCGCACTGCGCGATGGAAAATGCGGAATAGCGTTTGCATTCCTCGGCGTTCCAATGGAGACGTTGACCTCGATGGAGCTGTCTTTTTTTTTTTACATAACCGAGGGAACCAGTGGGTTGATTCTTTTCGAGAGCTCGATGGAGAGGTGTAGTGAAGAGCTGAAGGGATGGATGGAAGTGAGAAGTTAACTAACGAGGGTGGAGTTTTGCGAGAGATTAGTTGAAACGGGAAAGTCAATGAGAATTTAAATTTTAAATACTCCTATAAGTGATCGAGGTCAATGATTATGCTAACACGAAGTTTGATCTGTGGGACGCCTAAAATTCGAACGTGTTGAGTAAGCTTCTTAAAGTTTTTACTTTATTTATGAATCGTTTGTACTGACACACCCGTTCGAGCGCTGCTGGATGCTGCGGCCCCGGATTCAGCAGCGGGAGCTGGTTTTCTGAAATTTTGCCACGAGGAATGCGGTGAGCGTCCCGAGGTCCCCGCTCGTTTCCTAGAAGAAATAACGAGCGTGGATGTTTCGGCTCGCGAAAAACGAAGAACAGGGACAAAAGTGTTCGGCACGATGCAGTCTGACCATGTTTGGCGAAAGAACTGAACCTTGGAATAGGCTGCGGTTAGTATAAACGGAGAAACCTGATGCGCAGTCTTGTATAAAGAATGCGTCTTCATTTGGAGCATAGTCCTCAGTCAGCCGAGTGATCCATAATTCCTTCATCCGACAGCGACACACACATTTAATCCACCTTTAAATCCTGCCTAATTCAATCCTGACACTTGCATCCAAGCAAATAATCCTCCATGCAAATCTCCACCAATCCTCACAAGCTATTCGCCACACCTATCCAAGTCACACCTCATCGGTGATAGTACAAAACCATATATGAGCAGTTTGTAAATATCGCGGGTCTGCAAAAGTAGCGAAATTGAGATTTCACGCCCACGGTTGTCAAGCGCTGTTTCGCTTTTTTTAAAAGTCACACCATTCATGTTAGTATTTATTACAAGGAGTGCTAAAACTGTCCCAAAAAAGTTCAGTCAGAGAAATCCCTTAAAATGGCTAAAATATTAAGTTTCTTACAAATATTACGGTATTTACAAATTAAATTGCTCATACAAATTGCTCAATCAAAATTCCACTTCACTCAAGTGAACTTGACCGAGCGATTCTCAGAAAAGAAAAAATGAATTCCCTAACTTTCAGAGTTCTATACAAAAAACTATCTCAAGCACCAAACTGCACTTTGCAATCCCGTCCAACAACAAGTTCCCTTAATTCCTCCCCCGTCACGAATTCCGCCAGGCATTCAACCACCCCTAAGACAAAAATTCTTCTCTCGTGGAATCAAGCAGGGAAGAGGTAAAAACAGGAAGAAGAAAAAACAGTTATTCAAGCGCCATCGAGTCTCGTGGCGAGACAAGTTCCTTTCGCAGCTCGTTGCTTTTTTCTTTTCGTTTTGGCACGAGCGACCTGCATTACGAGTTCACCGAAGGGGACCGTTTATAACGGGCAGGGGGATCGTAGATCCTGCCGGATTTTTCGAACGCGCTAAGAAAAGCTGGTTTCCACGGGAGCGCTGTATCTTGCCGATCTGTTTAGATGCACTCGTTCCTGATCAAACGCTCTGATACGATTCACGGGGGGAAAGATCGTAGGCTTGCCCAGCGAACAATGAGCATTGCGGGGAATCCAGCGTGAGACAATTTTCGACCCGTTCTCATTGTTGCTCTTCCGTTACGCGACTTTTCTGCCGGGGAACAAGGACGAACGTCCTCCCGCTGCGGATGGCACAATGGCCGCCGAGGTACGGTTCAAAATGGAATCACCGTCAATTAACATTTCACTGGCGACTTTCTCAGCCCGCCATCCGGGCCAATTTTACTTCCCTTTTTCCCCAGACTTCGTCGCGGATTCCCCTGGCTACCAGGAATCGCTTAGGCTCCGTTTAAAACATTTCACGAATTATTCAGAGGCTTCTCGACGGATCTAGTTTTTCTACTTTGTCTAAGTCAGCTTTCGAGAGCTACGCCTATTATCTGTTAGATTGCCAGCGCTGGCGATAAAAACGTTTACCTCGGGCACACCGTTAGTTGAAGATAAGTCGGACAATGGTTCTAAACGAAGCTATGGATCTAAAACAGAGCGTTGTAAATGGTAAAAGGGTAAAACTATACAATACGCCCCATTTGACAAAACGCCCCAGCATTATTTTACGCACGCAACAAGGATGCATCGACGCGATCATCAGATTCGAACTTGCCTCAGTCGCTCACAATTGCCGCAATAATAATACTAAGACAAGTTCGCAAATCTGATGATCGCGTTGATGCATCCTTGTTTGTGTGCGTAAAATAATGGTGGGGCGTTTTGTCAAATGGAGCGTACCCCTATTAATTTAGTATCTTGGTGTCTGAATTTTGTGAAAGCTTTTTATATTCCTTCGAAATGAAGGAGCCCCAATTTGGTCCCGAATCGTGGAGGCTCTCGAGTGTATTTCTCGGTCGTTGCTCGCGAGTGTCCCTCGATGCAATTAATTCCCTTCCCTCTGTATGCACACCGCGAATCGATTCGCCGATCGTTCACCGCGCCCACATACTCCTACCTGCAAATCAATTCTCTCGAAGGGGCCAACAATTGACCACGGCCCGCCGAGAAACAACGTCTCCGCGTCGCTTGGCTCGCGGACAAAGCTTTCGCAGCCGTTTCTTCAGAACTGCATTAAAGAGGAGCCCGCAGGAATGCTCCACCCTGCGTCGCCTTGAAAACTGCATTATTTATAAGGTATCGTCGAATTGATTTCATCCACGCTACGCACGTTTTCGCGAGATCGGCGCTGTGATTTTTCCCATCTTTCCCTGGATTCGACTTCCCCACTTTCGATTTATCGAGGTGTGTTACGTCGCGTTGAATATTTCATGTGTCCTTTCGCGATGACCGTGAGGTCGATGGTCGTGACGTCAAGCCCGAGGAAACTACTCTGAGTCAATGTCGCGATAGAGCGTTCCTGTGTGTAAGGGGTTAAAGCCACTTCGGTGGAACGCGAATGTTAGGCCGACCGACGTGCACGAATGTAAAGGATGGTTGCTCTTCTACAGGCGCTTGTCCGGTATTTCCTTACTAGGAACACTATTCGGTTGATGATGGAATGGCGCAGATTTTTCTATATAGATCTAAAGTATATGTCACCACGGTCACAGAAATGTAAATTAAAGATGCTCCCAAAAGCTGGTCTGAACTTGAAAAATCAACAAAGGTGGAACAGGGGAAAGAAGAAAAATGAGGGAAACAGAATGATAACACCGTCTGTTAAAATTTAATTATCTCTATTATATGAAAATACTAAATGATTATATTAAATGAATGATAATAGATTAATGATAGATAACAATTAGAATAAAATTATTGCTAATAAATAAAATTAATGATAATACTATTGAAATCACGCCAGTGGGTAATTAACCATTACATTTATGATAATCTTGTCGACAAGAAGGGTTAAAAAACTGATTGAAGCAATAATAGATTCAAGATAAAGATTCTAGACAGCAAGAAGAAGCTGGCATACTGTTTCAAATTTAAGAATTAGTAAACAAATGACTATTCAAAGCGACAAACCTTGTCGCCAAAAAAATGTGTCCCAATAAATTTGCTTGTTGTGATTTCAATAGTATTATCATTGATTTTATTTATTATCATTAATTTTTTTCTAATTGTTATCTATCATTAATCTATTATCATTCATTTAATATAATGTATTTGCATATAATAGAAATAATTCAATTTCAACCGCCGGTGTTGTCATTCTCTTTCCCTCATTTTTCTTCTTCCCCCTGTTCCACCTTTGTTGATTATTTAAGGTCAGACCAGCTTTTGGGAGCATCTTTAATTTACATCTCTGTAACCGTGGTGATATATTCTTTCAATCTATATACAAAAATTTGCGCGATTCCATCATCAACCGAATAGTGTTCCTAGTTAGAATACAAGAACTACACGAACATGGTTCGTTATTTTGATGTGTAGAGCCGAGTTTGAACAAATGTCCCTCGTTCTTACGAATACCTTGTACATTATCAATCAGACTCGTTTCCGGAAATGATCGCAGCGAGGCGTAGTACTTCTATCGACGGAGAAAGTGTCGTAGGAAGCACGCGTAATTTATGTCAACCGCAGTATACTTTCAGTTTCCTTGATTTTCGAATGAATTCGTCTGAGGAGTTTATTAAACCATTAAATTATAAAAAGATTTCAAACCTGCGACGTAGACTCGTGATTTGGCCGTATTGAAGTGTCGGTGGAGATCTTTCTTGTCGATTGATCCAGTGGAAGTCGCGAGCTTGGTTTTATTTAACCAGTATCTGTAAAAGTATTTTCTATTATAAGGAGGAGTCTCTTGGGATGATAATCGAGTGTTAAGTTGTGGGGAGTTCGCGGAGAAATTTGGTAAAATTGAGTAAGGGAACTTTTGGGCGATTAAGGAATGCTTGGAACTGCGAAATGAATTAACATATCGTTGCGGGAACCTTTGCTGACGGCAGAAGAGACAATGCCAGGCATTATCTGTCGCGTCCCAACGCGAGCAGCCTTTCCTACAGGATCTCGCTCCGCAATCGTTGCATCGTACCCCACGACTCACGAAAAACGGTTTCAAACAGCAGGCGCAACGATTTTCGTCCACGGGAATCTGCTTCCTGCCCTGTTTCGAGTCCCCAGGCTTCCTGAAATATCAGTAAAACAGAGTGAATATGACGTTTGTGTGCTTAGGAATCAGTAATTACGCATTAGTGTGGTGGTACACTTTACTACCCAGTATTTTCTAATCTGGTAATCACTAGTCAATTTTTTACTTTGACTCATTATATTCTACTGCTTTTTTACCACTTATGTACGTAAGCGTGAAGTATTTATTGCTCGCTATTTATTATTCACTGGTCGCGACTAACTACTCCGGTTAGTAGATTCTCCTCATGAATTTTTACACCGAATAGTGTAGAAGACATAGATTCAGAAAAATGAATTTGAAAGGAAAGTGACCTACAGAAGTGGACAACAGAGATTACACAATTTTGTAACCTGCAGAGATCAATGACACAAGCTTATGCAACACGCAAAGGGAGTAATTATATTTTTATCTCGAGTATATATTACCTCGAGAATTTTAGGAGTAGCGATCATGGAATGGTACGAAAGACACTGAAACACTATCATCTGCCAAAAGAAGCTGAGTTTATTACAGATTGTACAATGATCCACAGGTGTGCTTATAACTATTTACAATCGTTTCACGAACGGCTACATTATGGATATTAAATATCCAGATACTCGATCAGTATTCACGGATTAATTACATCCACATCCCGGCTCGATCAATAGACTTCCCTCTAAGGCACGGAGAAGTTGAACGCTACACGCTCGGTAACTTCGCTGCGTGTAACAGAGCGCGCGTAACGCGCCGTTACGCAATAACGGGTTTAAATAAATATACTTTCGAAATGCTTTCTTGTATCAAGTCCACGTAACTTTCCTCAGCGGCGCTTGCATTGCGTAATAGACTATTCAAAATACGTTTTTATTCCGGACGATCTGTGAAAACTGGGGATGATGCAAATCGGAGGTTCGATCGTCAAGGTGAAGCTCCTTGAACGGTTCATGAATATCCTAGTTCTCGAGTGGCTGTTTCGGTAATAATTCAGAATCTATGTGACAGAATGGAGGGGCGGAATTACAAAATGAACGGAGCAACGCGTTTCAGATAATGAACCACCGTTTATGCCACGAATTTACTCGCACAAACGCCAATAATTCCACTTATTTCCGTCGCTGTTGCGAAACGATGCGTCTTCCATTCTTGGCACGCCAACGTTTGTTCATTGTTTCTCTGGCACACGCCCCGCGCAACTCGTTCATTAATTATGCATACGTGTATTGGATAAATTACATCGCTAACGACAGCCTGACGTCGCATGATCGCGTCTTGGACAGCAGAAAAACTGTATCGATCGTCGCAAAGAAACGAATACTAATGGCTTTTTCTGCGATAAACTCGGTGACTACATATTTTTAGGCCTTAGAGATCTGCTTAATTTAGCCACTCGACATTGCAATGACGAATATACTTACATCGTTTCGATAATTCAAGAAGTTAACAGGATCAGAAGGAGGCTATTTTTGAATATCAATTACCGTTTTATTTTTATAGATACTCCACTCGCGCCATTTACACTGTAATCGAACCGATAACGCGCACTTGTCTTTCGTTAATCGTGTGTCTAAAAGAACTCGGATGGGACTCATTGGGCGTAATTAAGAATCGCGTCTAGCGACAAGCAATTTAATTTGAATATACAAATTCTGAGCGAGGGGACTAGCTAATCGATGTAATTTGAATAAAGTTGGACGGAAAATCATCGACACTAATGAGTAGCTACATTCTAATAAGGGAATGAAGAAGAGACACTGTGTCACTGTCAGCACAAGATTGATGATACAAAAGTCTAGGATCAGTCTTCGCGATCGAAGAAGGTCGCAGCAGCCCTCAAGCCGGAATGGCTGTCCTCGTCACGTTCCATGTCGGTGGTGACCACCTTCACCACCACCACCTCGATGGTGATGAGCAGGAACAGCACCATAAATGTAGCCATATTATACTTCTCCTGACCCGTCACCACCTTCTCGCCTTCCAGCAACAGCGTGGAGAGGATGCTCGAAACGCACGCCAACATGTTGGCCGATTTTCACTTTCGATCCTTCGGACGTCCGCTTCATTCACCTCGGTCTTCCTTTCACGAGCTTCGCTCCAGCAACGTTGTCGTCACGGATGAAAAAAAGAATCACGATCTCCCGTGGAAAAACGCGCTGTCCATCACTGAGATCGTCGTTAATTAACTGGGGAACTCGTGGCTGGTTTCCCTATTTACGTGCAATTACACCTTTTCACCTGCAGCTTCACGAAGTGGAGGTAATTGTGAATAAAAGAGATGCTCTCCTTTGTATGCTCACGTCAGTAGAAGGACTCGACTTGACGAGTGTCCTGATTTTCGTTCAGTTCCTGGTGTTCCGTTCTATAGGTCAAGAGGAAGTGCAGAAAGCGAAGAAAGTGATGCATGCGCAAGTGAATTACTCAATCGGGATAACGTTTCCAACGCGGGGTGGAGAATTGATGTTATTCAACTTGTCTCGCGTGTCGTAACGCGATTGCTTTTGGAATCGTTACGATAGTCCACTCCCGTTGTCAGCTAGATTTCCTTAGAGAAGTCACTTTGTTTTTTGTTACTTTTTCAGAGCCTTCTCACAAACAATTTTAATTACACGTTCCTCTGTTCCTTTCCTTTCGTACACATGGAAATGTTACTAGATCGGGTTACAGAACTGTTACGTAAGTTGCTCCACGGTATACCGATCCTCCAGAGTCCTTGTAATTTATCGAAGCTTCTCTGCTCGAAGGTAGCTTTTCCACTCTGCATTGAATTCAACTTCGTCTCACTGTATCCCAGTTATTTTTAATACTCTTTTTGCGCGTCACTTTCAAAAGCAGTCGCGCAGTGTCCTCGCGCGCGTCCCCCTTTTCTTCCACCCACGCGTAGCACTCGAGCCTTCCTCTTTCTCTCTGGCAACTGAACACTGAAGCTAATTGCGAAGGCTCCAATCGACTGGACCAAGTTTCAACCACGGAATTCCTTAATTACTCGACTCTATAATTCTATAAAAAGTTCAACTTCGAAATGGCCAAATTGCGTTCCAGAGTCCTTTCAAGATCGAAACCTCCAACAAATACACCTTCCTTAACGATATCCCTCACTGGCCACCTCAAGAATGTCACAAAGTTTCCCAAACCTCGGCACAACTTGGTCAACGCGAACCCTCGCTCTTGAAAGTCACAAACCAAATTTCCCCTGTTCTTCCACCGATCTCTGTGTCACCAAGAACGATGCACCAACTTCTTCGAAGGACCAAACACTATCTGCAGACTCAAATCTGCTACTCCTATCAATTGATCCACTTAGAAGTGGAGCTCACTTGTTCTCAAAGCTCACTGGTTCGCGCAAGGTTCCTCTAGATCCGTCACTCGGGGACCATTTTCGTGGGCACCGTGGTCGCGGTGCCGGCTGCTCGTTCCTTTGTGTCGGACTGCCGGTTTGAAAGTGACAGTGGACTGGTTGGCCGGGGAAACTCGGCGTTATGCACACGAGAGCCTCTCGATGGTAGGAGATTTCTGCCCAGGCCACAGCCACGATCATTTCCCCGGGACCCGGCTGAGCACCCCTGGCCTGCCAATTAATGGGAACTTTCACTGGATTTCGAGCGTGCCGTTTTGCGAATGCTGCGCGTCGCGTCACGGAAAACGGGAGACGAATCGAACGTGGCCAGTCCTCCGAGTCGATTGACGAAATCGACGCCGATCGGTTCGCTCGTTCTAGGTCGAAATCGAAAAGGACGCCAACCGTGACGTAACTTCGAAAGCGCCAGGCGATTGTTACGTGGTCCATCAACCTTTCACCAGAGCGCACTGTTACCTTGGTCGCTTTCGTGTCCATTTGCTCCGAATTTTAAAGAGAAAGTATTTTCATTTCCAGGTGGATCTGTTTTATTGCACTCGTGGAGTATTTTCGTCCAGCACCTTTTCATATGCAACAAAAAGAACCCCCTCAGTTGCACCGCCATATAGACTGGGGAATAGTATATTACTCCACTATTTTATTTCAAATTGTCCATAAGTTAATCGTTATCTGGACACACTGCGTTCTAGTTTCGTTCGATTCACAGAAACGTAATCAAGACATGAATGGTTCGAATACCACTCGCTACAACTTAATCAGACCACGATCACAAGTTGAACCAGTCGTTTAGCGTGAACAGTGTTAAGCTTCTACTGTCACGATGGTTTCATCAAATATTTGCCCTGATTACGCGCTACTTGACGCTTCGAATCGGCGCGGCGATTTTCAAGACGCCGCTCTTAATCGATTATTCCCGAACGTTTAGGTGTTCGGATAAGAGGATTGCTTGCGTCACTCTCTGCAGATTTCACTCTCCAACCTACGATTAATGTCGCCGACGGTGCTTTTGATGCCCACGGTAATCGCGGACGGTAGGAAGATTACATGGACGAACCGCGTGGAACATGCTTCCTCGCCCATATTGTGAAACCGCGATTACAATTCAAGGAAATATCAACCCGTGATGCAAGCTGTTTATTAACAATTCGCGCTTGGTTGTCCCCAATCCTCTTACCAGCTTTACTTCATTTACAATGCATAATTAATTTGCGTTTTATTGATATCCTTGCTAATCAATTTTAATCTCATCTAAACCTCAAGTTACGAATGCACCTCGTTTACAGCCATTCCGTCTTCTAGGGTAAAACTATACAATACGCCCCAGTTTTAAAGAAACGTCTATAAAACCAATATTTTTGATTAATTCTTTAAATTTTTGGTGTAAACACATTAAGTGTTCATTACTCTTCACAACTACACCGAAGTTGTGAAAAAAACATAACTGGAAATAACTGAAAATAATCATTTTCCGGAACCTTACATGGGGCGTTTTGTAAGACAGTCGTCTGGTAAAACGCCCCACCTCTGTGACAAAACGCCCCGACATAAAAAAGTGATTATTTTTTATTATTTCTAACAAAATGTTATAGAATATATATTATAAAAGATATTATTAACAAAAATAGAACAATCTTGATTAAAATTATTACATTATTTCTTATTTACATTTTCTCGTGTTCTATATTCAAAGTCGGAGAACGACCTAAAGGAATTTTAGATATTCCTGTTTGTACGTGTCTTCTTAGGGTCCTTGAAGGTATGTTATACATCTTGCTGCATTCATTAATTTCCATTTTTTACTTTTAACTTTTTCTTTTGCTTCATTAAGGTCATTCTCTGACCAGGATGCTCGTAATGTAGTCCTTATATATTTGCGTGACATTTCTGTTATCCACGAAAAAGAAAAGAAATACATTACTCGTGAAAAATATGATTTTGAGGTGAGGCATGTTGTAAATTCTTTGCTGGGGCATATTGTAAATTCTGGGGTACCAAACTGCGCGGGCTTAAATTTAGCAACAACGCAGTGAAAAAAGGTTTGGGCAATAGCAATTTAAAGAGGTTAGTTTGTCTACTTTCGAAATATATATGTAAATTTATCGCAAAAATAATAGTGACTTCCTTGAATTTCCCACAGACTCACCGCAAATTATCTGAAGGCCGAAAATATAAATTCCTGTATATTTCTTTAAAAGCCGTAATATTTGTTCGGATTTTTATTGCGGCAGTTGTGGCCGACTGAGGCAAGTTCGAATCTGATGATCGCGTTGATGCATCCTGGTTTATGTGCGTAAAATAATGGTGGGGCGTTTTGTCAAATGGGGCGTATTGTATAGTTTTACCCTATTCCTCCTAAAATTTATACTTTAAACAGACGTCAGTTACCTTATTTCAAGGCATTCATTAATCTGTCAAACCCTTTACAAGGATTTGCACGGGTGAAGCACAAAAATATTCGTGAAATGTTTCTAAATCAGGGACCAGCAGCCTAGTTTCTTGGAAACGACCAAATCCTTTCCCCTTCCAGCAATAGTTACATTCATTTCGCGCTCTGGCGTTCCGTAATGAGTTAATCTAACAGAATTATTCCGCGCAGTAGAACTTCCCAGCGCGACTTGCTTCGAAAACCAGAGGACGCGAATGCAATTAGCGCGCGCGACTGGGAAGTCCCGCTCGGTTTCGAAAATAACGCGACGTAACTTGGCCGATTGCATGCCGCGGTCCGTGGGAGCGTAGCAATTAAGAACGGATAACAGGCCAGGTAAATAATAATACCTGTCGCGTTCGCTCGTTCCCGTTCGCGCCGGAAATTGATCCGTCTCCGCGTTTCGTTTCCACGCGGTTTCGCGATTCCGCCTTCCCATTAGCATTATCACGGATTCCGCCCACTGAACATCCCACCCGACCTCATCTCCGCGTGTTCTTCTCATTCACATTTAGGCTTTAATTTACCGGCGTTATTAATACCCTATCTGCCGATGGCGTAAGTCGATTCTAAAACGAGCTCCTGCTGTTTTCAATAAATTAGTAAAGTGTCAAGGTGTGACGTGACCAAGGTTGTTAAAAGCTAAAAGTTCCAACGCAAGATAATATTCGATTCGTGAATAGGAAGTTAGATATTTACCAAGTCTGTTGTGCGCAGCAGAAAGATGATTATAATAAATATAAATAAATAAATATTTCCTCGTGTCTCTCAGATTTCCCGGTTTCTCGGTATAAACTACTGTCAACGTTTCATAAGTCCACGTGTCTGCTGTAATCCAGTTACATAACGGTCCTGTAATTTCTGCTATCTCTCTCTCACAGCTCCCCCGTTGCATAATAAACATACTTCTTGAGCGAGATGCCTGTAAAGTCGAAGGATTACTCGAAACCGAGGAAAATCGATTGACACTAGATCGAAATTGATTGAAGCTAAGAGTGACAAATGTTTGAACGTAAAAGTGGAAAGTACACGCACGTGCTTGTAATTCACGTCGTTCTTTCGCGTAGGCGTTTTACTCGCGAAATTAAGATGCCATTAATCGAGCGATTATCCGTAATTTATTGGCCCCCTCGTTCCTGGACTTCGATCAACTTGCCACGTATTAATGGCTCATTGGGTCCTTCAAATGGCTCCCACTTTTTTCGATGACGAAAATAGTGCTCGATGAATGGCAGAGGCCAAATATAAATGAGAGGAAACTGTTGTATCGAAGAAGAAACACTGGTCCAGCGATAAAAGAAGCTGAATAAAGTAACGCATCTCTAAACCAAAAGCTAGAGTGCTCTTTAAATTAACAATCTATGAGTTCTTCAAACAATCTTCGTGCAATCAGACATGTTGCTCGCTGATATACAAATTTAGACTAAGGCAGCTGAATCTAGTGTATTATACTCTGGCTTTCGTGTCTCTCCAGCGTTTGCTTAAACCCTATTTCCATGCTTCTACCTCAGTAATTCCCAATTAACCCTTAACTCCCATGTCTTTCTCTGAAGTAAGCCTCGGATAAAGTAATACACCTTGCCTCTGCCCCTTTACCTCGCTGTAGTTCCCCTAATCATCTATTTCACCTTACTACAACTCTCAAGCAAGTTGATTAAGAGATTCAGAAATGTTTTTTGCAATTAGCAACAGAAAAACACACCATCTTCGTCGAGTTTTCGTCGAACCCCTTCTTTGTCGCGTTCTCAATCGAAAAGGCCAACAAAGTCGCTTTGTAATTCAGAAATAACCAAGCAACGATCCACTGAGTCGAACACGAATGCCTCGGCAGAGTCGTAATTAACAGTCTCGGCTCGGTGAACCGTTGAAATTACGAATCAGGGTTTAAAGCTCAGCGTGCGGTCCCGATTGGCTCGTCCAACCGGTGCTATCGCGTAAAACCGTTAACCCCGATCTCCTCGCGATCGATGGTAAGTACGGGCGCGTTCCTGGTCGATTAGACCGGTGCGGTCGAAAAGCTCTCAGCGGCTTAACGATCTTCCAATGATCTAGAGCTCCCTTACCGTTTCTCACGCTTCCTCCGACAGAGGATGGTCCTTAGCAGGAAAATTTTGATCAGCCTCCTCGCTTCGGCCGATTTCATGAAGGTAGCGAGAACCTATCCGCGTTCTATCGGCGCCCTTTCATGCAGGCCACGAGCACTGAGATTAGAGAAGGCTCACAACCGAAAATTGGTGAACACGATCTTCGCTACAACGAGCTTCCTCTCAAACGATCACCGTTTATCAGTGACAACGATGATGATCAGGAATTGAAAGCTGACCCTTTCACGCGTCCCTTCTTCTGTTCTTATGCTTCTTCTCTGAGGAACAGGGTGTTCAAAGATTTCCCGGTCACGTGCAACGTTCGAAATAGAAGCAAACTCGATGGACGTCGATATCCTTGGTTTCACGTTAGAAAAACCACGCTGTAACGGCAACAGGAGAGGCAGAATACACCGGCTGACTGACTATCCGCGACACGAAGCATCTCAACAATGAGGGGGCCCGTTGTTCGGCTCCCCCGTACGGTTCCTCCTCTGCTTCCGGTCCCCCTACGCGCCGTTCGAACCTATTGTTTAATATGGTTTGATACGTCGGCCATTGTGTAACGACGCTTTGCCATTAGCGACACCCGTTGCCGTGGCCCAAGCCCGTGCATCCCAATTGCCGATCCTCCTCGGCGTCTTTCTTCTTCGTCTTGACCAAGTCTCACCTGCGACGGTGTCTGATGCTGTTGAACCTACCGTCCAGCCACGCATGACCAATCGCCAGCCGCACGCACGCTTCCGGTCTTGCTCATGGACTACCGGACCGCTTTTGACCTCACGTGCGTGGCTAGGTTACACGTGGGCACGCCTGTCTGCTTGGTGGTCGATGCTACGGGCGGTTACTGGGGTGCTTTATTAAGGCTCCTCTGCTGGGGTGGAACCCTGTATTCTTGGGGTGGTTCTTGTAGAGGGTTTTCCTTGGGCGTTGTTCCTTTGGTCGGTTGAGGGTAGTGTTCCTTCTTGAGAAATTTTATAATTTCTTATTTCTCATTTTTAGAGAAATTTTATAATTTCTTATTTCTCATTTTTCGAGAAATTTTATAATTTCTTATTTCTCATTTTTCGAGAAATTTTATAATTTCTTATTTCTCATTTTTCGAGAAATTTTATAATTTCTTATTTCTCATTTTTCGAGAAATTTTATAATTTCCTATTTCTCATTTTTCGAGAAATTTTATAATTTCTTATTTCTCGTTTTTCGAGAAATTTTATAATTTCTTATTTCTCATTTTTCGAGAAATTTTATAATTTCTTATTTCTCATTTTTCGAGAAATTTTATAATTTCTTATTTCTCATTTTTCGAGAAATTTTGTAATTTCTTATTTCTCATTTTTCGAGAAATTTGATAATTTCTTATTTCTCATTTTTCGAGAAATTTTATAATTTCTTATTTCTCATTTTTCGAGAAATTTTATAATTTCTTATTTCTCATTTTTCGAGAAATTTTATAATTTCCTATTTCTCATTTTTCGAGAAATTTTATAATTTCTTATTTCTCATTTTTCGAGAAATTTTATAATTTCTTATTTCTCATTTTTCGAGAAATTTTATAATTTCTTATTTCTCATTTTTCGAGAAATTTTATAATTTCTTATTTCTCATTTTTCGAGAAATTTTATAATTTCTTATTTCTCATTTTTCGAGAAATTTTATAATTTCCTATTTCTCATTTTTTTCGAGAAATTACAGTGTTTCTCGAGAATCTTCAGTGTAGGAAAATTATTATATATTCCATTTGTTTTTAGAAATTAATTTTCAGTTAGTTCAAATTGTTTGTTAATCGTGAACATATAAACACATCTACAATCAGTAATAAATATTATCAATATATACGAAGAATTGCGCGATTGTTTATAAACTTTTCTCTTCGCATCGCCGATGGTCTATATACAATTAAACCAACATCCACTCAAAATGAAAGAAATTTTTCTATAGCCGCAGGTTTTGTCACAAAAGAAAAGAAGTAGATTGGCTGACGCGACATTAGACGCATTGTGCTTTTGAAAAAACTATTTTAAAACAAAAAAGTAATGTTTCACCTTGCTCACATTTTATATTATCTGTTTCTTTCATTTACACAAGTTTTGTCCAAGTTGGACACGAATAAAAATTTAGATAAATATTATCAACATTATTCCAAAAATATAAATTCTGCAATATTTTTTTAATTTCTACAGAATTCTCGGAAAATATAATCTCATTTCTCATTTCTCGAGATGCGAAAAATATCGAGAAATCAGGAACACTAGTTGAGGGTTTTGGAATATTCAGATAGATTGTATTTTAGATTCGGGGATTCTCAGGTTGCGCTCCGATTGAGGAGACTTCTGGAACGTTGAGTCAAATCTTTCTTCAATTTCTCTGCGAGAAATGGCTTTATGGTTTGAAATTTTATGTTCTCAGATATATTCGTGCCTTATCAATGCAATTAAGAGCACTCTGACTTTCGAAACGAGTATCCTTTTACACATTCCTTACGAGATGTGCATCTCATAGCGCACCTTTCCACAATGTGGAATTAAGCCCGTTAAAATTCCTATTCTCAACCGGCTCAGCGCTCTTCCAAAACGTCTCCTATATTACGCCGAGGAAGTGGAGAGTTAGATAACTGTTTTCGTAACGGCCGACAAATTTCAACGAACCCCCGCTCGCAGGTACATTACGATTCCTCGTGGGCGTAGGTTACATCGCCCGCATTCATAAACGCCTCTCTGTTTCATACTCGAGTCGAAATGGTAATTAATCCTCTCGGGTCTCGTGCGCGAGGAACGGAACTCGCGATCCTTTTCAAACTTCAGTGCATCGCTTCGACGTGGCTGTTCGCCTGAGACGCAGTGCGTTGCAAACGGTTTTTAATTGTTCGCGATGTGTGTCAGAGGAACGAGAAGGATGGGGAGGACCGTGAGAGCGTCACGGTGCCATTGGAAAATTATGGCAGCCGGTGGAACGCGCGTGGAACACACGCTCTGGCCCCCGTCGGTGCGTTCTTCGCGTTAATTATGAGATTCCGCGTGCACGATTACCGTGTTGTGAACCGTAATATCCATTTACGATGCATAAGGGTTGCGTAACGCGGATGAAATCGAGTCACGAACCACCCATGTGTTAAATTTTCAACGCCTCCAATTTTGGCGCTCTGGGAAACCCAGCGTGGGTAACAACAGGTGTCATTTAAAGATTGCTGACGCTAGAAGAATTTGAAATTGCTGAATTTTAGCGTCAATGGAGGAAGAAGGTTTGTAGACATTTTAGTTGAATTCTTATCGAATTTCACACAGATGTTTTTCAATCGCTTTTCAACGCCATCTTCGGGAATTTATTTAACGAAAACTATAAGTTTATACTGTCTGGAGTTTTGCCTGCATATTAAGGTATGTTTGAAGTAGTACTCCAAATTTTGTTGAGCTTTTTTATCGCGCGTATACATAGATACAGTCTCCCGCGCAAGTTTTTTTGTAAAAAAAATTTGGTTATAGTCATCCAAAATGGAAAAACCAAGGTTTATTTTCTTTATTATGCTTGTCGCTAAGTTTTTAGCAAGAATCGAACATTTTTTTCGAAATGCTGCCATTCTACAAATTTTAACCTTTAAAATAACGTCGTATGGAGACATTCAGGTGAGCAAAGAATTATATTTTTACTTGATGCAAATAATTTAAGAGAAAGTTTAACTCGCGAAATGGAAGAGAATCCTTCTATGCTTTGCGGTGTTTAAAACGGTGCAAGCTTACCCATGCGTATTATTTTATACGAGCCACGATTTAATGTAGACCTGCCCCAGCTTGACGTTCGTTTACCGTGTATCGAATGCAAATTATCGTGATTATTAACGGTACCAGAGATTCCCGCTTCCCTTCATAACACTGAGACGCGTTTTCCGCCTTCTGCGCCGCTTCCACCGCCGCAGTTCGCCGATCTGACGCGAAATCACGGTGTTTTGCACTTCATCGTGCGCCGCAAGAACTCTTTCATCCACGCGCTACCTATCGTCACATCACAACGACCCATAATTCCATCTAACACAAATTCTCGATTTAATATCGACTGATTTAATATCCTTCAATATTTAAAAATCACGAATTACTCTTTTCCATTTCCAAATCCATCTTCAGTGTCAAAGCTAAGAGCAGTCGATTCGTGGAGGAAATAGATCGACTGGAATCGCGCCGAGCGAATCTGTCTCGTGAATAATGAAGCCCCGTGTATGCTTTTATCGTCGAGTTATCGTTTGCCTCGTGAATTATTGGAGAATGTCGGGGGATCGCTGGTCGATCGGAAGTATTTCCGCGTCGTTTATTCCCGTGCGCTTGGGTCAAGTCGCGGCAGCTCAGGCACCAGTAGAGACTCGAGCTCGAGGTTTCTCGCGCGTACAGGCTTCGCATTCGTTAAGAAATTACTTTTTCATCTGGGTCAACTTACGTCGAAACAATGTGCTCTCGTTATCTCGCGACACAGCCCTACCCGATATCGATCTGCTCTGAATGATTAAAGCGAGCTGAGGCTGGAAACAAAGCAACCGCGAATTATCCGCGCCGGCAATGCGAAACTTCTCGTTAAATTAATGACACGTTACGAAATAAACGCAACACTTCCACGCGGCTAACTAGCACCCACGATTCTCATTGACCGCGTGCTTCAAAAAAATCCTAATCTGTGCGTTTCGAGTATCTTTGAAGATTACTCGAAACGCGCTTGCGAAATTAGCGACGGTGCTTATTTTTTTTAACTGTCAGGCAATTACGCGGTGGAACAAATACTTATCTTTTTTTTTTAAACGATTCCACTGCAAACCTCATTATATCTCCACGCCCAGGTTACTCCTTCCAAGAGACTAATTCCGCAAGCAGAACTCCACAATTGCGCAAGCAGACGAGGAAATTGAACGATGTGCGCGCTTATCTTCCCCCGTATGAGTCAGATAATTATCCAACAATTAACAGACAACAGCATTCCTTCGTGACCGCGAACTTACCGAAGGAAACGAGTGCAAACTGTTCCGGCGAACGTGTCGTTATTCGAACACAGTACTCCTCGGATCGCGGGGAATTTCTGGATGATGGAAGCGAGCACGCAGCGACAGATACTTCCCATAACAACTTTAGTTGCATATTTGCGCAACCGTCTGTTGATGTTCAGCGTTCGACGGGTCACTCAAAAGCCCGAGGATTCGGTGAGTGTTGCACATTTACGCATCCGTTAAACTCTCGGAGGAACCTCGAATCTGAAATCATCTCGGTCGGAGATGATTTCAACGGAAACAGGGTATTCCTCTCGCTCGAGGAGCGCCGCTATTCAGCGACGGTAAAAATACTGCCGAAGGTTCCCACGATTCCTTTCGCTTCGCGTGTTACATCGATTCCCGCCCTTGGCAGGCACCCCTGATTTTCGTCATCCACGTATCAGGGGAAATCACCGAAACGTAAGTTTGCTCGACGCCCGGGGCAAGAAGGAGAATGTCGAACGACACCGGCCAGACTGGTCGGAAACGAGAGAGAGTAAATAAAAGCAAGACCTGCATACCGTGGCTCGTTGCACGCGTACACCGGCGGAGCATATTCTTTTATAAACACGGCCGCGTGTGTGGGCGTATACCAGGTGTGACGGGAAATTAAGATCGGTTCAGAATTCTTTTATCAAACTTCACAGAGGTGGATTTATATGGTATGTAGATATTGTGAATGAAACGTGTCTTGTCAAAGAAAGCTTTCTTTCGCCGAGGCGCTCGTTTAAACTTTGTTTAAAGGAAGGAGGAAGGCGTTAGTGGACAGTGAATGGTAAATGGAGAAATTTAAAAGTAAAATTGCTGGAATTCCATTCCTCGAGCGTGGTTAATTGTCGCCGAGCACGTGTAAATACACGGTGAAACGCGTGTGCGTGGACATTTAGCTCGCGGGTCATAACGGCCAAAGATTCTCGTGGGCCTTTGCCCGGACTACTTTGGCCACGGACTTGAAATGACGCGTGAACCTCGTTTCATGGCCGGGCAAGAACGGAGGAATTCCAACGAGATCGTTAAGAAACCGGGCAGACCTCTCCCTGCTATCAGTGTATTGGTATCAGTGCCAGGAGAGATCTAAAATGACGATCTTGACGCGAGGCTCTAATCGTTCGCGGGATTATGAATCGTGAAAGTTCGCTGTGATAATCGTTGTTTACACGCAGAACGAGTTTAAAAACTCGTCGACTTGATAGGTGGCCTGTTTGTTTGCAGCAAGATTTGTTACGAATTTATGTCACGAACGGGACGTGAGATTGCAATTGTTTGAAGCTCAGAAATAAAAATTTCGCCGGTGTTGTATTTTTCTCGAATTGGAAATAGGGTAAACCAACCAGTAATTGACCGCATATCAGTGAATGACCATTAGGCAAAGAAATTTCAATTATAAATTTAAAAAATACTATATGTTTAGAAATGGAGTGTAGTTGCACTTTTAATATCCCATATTTTTAGTTATACGTATTAAATAAACATTAATAAGTTCAATTCTTAATAAAAGTATGCGGTCATTTACTGGGCTTCTCATTCAACAATTCGGTCATTCACTGGTTGGTTTACCCTATCCTTCAGGGGAATTTTTTTCAAAAGGCATTTTTAATAAATTGAGTGATCTTAGGATCATGAAATGATTGTGGTGTCCATCTAGTTTCCGCTGAAACTATCCCCATTTCTTTGTATCTTTACTTTGCCAAAGTCTGTATATTTTAAAAATCAAAATCCTGTTTCGTATGTTTATTCTCAGCCTCTGTATCGCGGGCAATCTTGTTTTTCTCTGATCGTTACTTTCAATCAAATATCGGGATCGTATCTCAATGACGATTGAAACAATCGTCCACTGATTCCCGCCAAGAAACCGGCAGTGGACATTGGCATTCTTGCGAGATTATCTCGTGATAATGAGATAAAGCGTCGATAGACGATCTGAATCCGTCTTGAACGAATGTACCCAAGCGATTCTGCGAAGGCGATTTATATCAGGCGAATGGGCAAGAAACTGTGGTAAAGAAGGCGTTGGAAACGCCGATGGACCGGAGAAGAAATCGAATGGATTAATATCCCCGAGCGATTAGACGCGATTTCTAAATTTCACAGCCTGGGGAGGCCGCGCTGATACCGATACGTTCTCTAATCAGCGGAAAAAAGTCTCGACGGGAGAGCAAGAACGCGAAGAAGTCCTCGAAGAAGCTGACTTACCGCGCGCGAGAGAGAGAGACTTTAAAGCGCATCGCAAACAAAACGGAGCCATGTGCCGGCGCACGTCACGCGTCATTAACGCCTATCCGCGATATCGTCGAGGCTGGAAAGTGATTTTTTTCACGTAGAAGACGAGCGAAACCAGCTCGTACGTCTTTCAGAAGAGACCCAGAGAACTTCATACAGAAGGCAATTAAATCGAACATTGATATTCAAGGCTGCACGATCGGAGAGCAGATCGACCTACTTCCTTCTACCATACCCTCGATTTCGATCGATCGATCGAGTTCCTTTCCCCTGGCAGGGTAATTTTAACGTGAAACGTCTTCCGGAAATTGCTCGATCGCCACTCACCCTCTGAGAATGTTGCTGAAGATAAGAAAGCAGATCCCAGAAGCAACTCCGGCGGCCACTAGACTCAGGCAAGGCGACACCACCATTTTTCCGCTCACTGGTCGCTACCAAGCCGTGCTAATTGATCGCGAAATACGCTGAGCACGACGGAGCATTTAATTACAGCTGATGGATATAACGGTCCGTTCCTGCTCGATGCTTCTCTCTTCCAGTCCCATCTTTTCCGGCCCTCGTCGAGTTGAAAGGGTCGGCAAAGGTTGATGGGGTGGCGCCTCGAAAGGGTGGACCCGGTGGTGAACTCGAGAGCTTTCGAGAAACTCGATCCTCGTGGTTCTCACGGAGTAAACTTAGTAGGAGGACTTCGGACACCTGCTGTCACTGGACTGGTTACTTCGATCACTGATTTCTGCCGCTTGATCGATAGGCAATGGACGATATCCACGCGCACCGTTTATCTGATACGCGCGATAACGACTTCTCCGTTCAATTCGGGTAACGTTCACGTTGCTCGATCAATCCCGGGCTCGAGCATCGTCAATTTGAATACTGCTGACCCTGTTGCTCGGAGCCTTCCGCTCGTTCTATGGACTTTGCTCTTTGAACCTGGTTGAGGCTTTAAGTTATCGGAAAGCTGAATGGCAAAGCTTCAGATTCAATGATTCGGGAAGTTAAATTCTGATTTCTATAAACTCTTTGACTTTCCCCACTGATCGTGTGCGATTTTAAATTCCACTACCGTTAATCCTCTTTTTTGGGGAATCTTTGGTTATCTTTTCTTAAAAAGGTTTTAATTTTTCGTTTTTAATTGTAGACAGAAGGTGTAGAAATGTCATTTTTGAATTGTTCGAAGTGGTGGATGTTGAGAGAAGATCGAGTCTTTTGGAGCGCAATCTAATTTGGTTCGCGCCCAAAGATTAAGCACTTTCACGCACTTTTCCCAGTCGAAAGTTCGCGGCGATTGGTCCAGGAACACGCGGCTGTTCCGTTATGAAAATGGTATCTGGCGTGTTGGGGAGATGTGAACGGACCGCGCGATAAGATTGAACTGAAGCAAAACTAAGGTCTCAGCGTGTAGACACGCGTGCACCTTCTCGACTTCGTCGCGTACCAACTAACGCGTTATTGCACGTCATACCGCGACGCGTTCCTTCGTTTCGTCTAGGAATCAATTGGGCGAAACGTCACGCTTTAACGTGTAATTCGCAACAGTTCGTGAACTGCTCGTTTCAGTCCCTCCAGCTGCTTTGGCATACGTTGCCAAAAATATCATTCAAACGAAGCTTATGTAATGGAGAGTACCCTAGAGTTGCTTTACATTCATTAGCGAGGAGATTTGAATACGCATTGAAAGAAAGCTGGAAATATTAGTATGTAGATTAGTAATCGCTTGGATCATTCTTAGGATAGTCTCGGGATAGTTTGGAGTCTGTAGAAATGAAGATTACGTATGGAATTCTGTATAAGAAGTTGCAGCGGGTTATGCAACCGCAGATAACAGGTCTTAATTTAGCATTCGAGTTAGAAATCCTGAAGAAAAAGGAAGAGAATGTCGAGAGTGCGCAACTGTGTTACACTGTAGGAAAATGTACATTTGATTGAATACGTGTGATGGGATTGGAAAATGGGATTGAAGAAGAGAGAATATGGTGAAGGAAAGGAAGTATCTTGTTTCACGGACTTGAGTGTCTCAATCAGAGTAAGGTTGTGCGACTAGGCTTGAAGGAGCCTGAGAAAACGACAGACAACGGAAAAAATCTGCGCGAGTATTATGTCACTTTTATCTGGGGCATTGCGTTGCAGCGTTTTCTGGGTAGGTACTTGTTCCTTCTGAGAGAAATAAAAATGAGCGTGTGTCTAATGTAAAGGAAAAAGAGTCTTTGCTACGCTACGATTCTTTAGAATATGTTGTTTTTGCATATTAAGTATAATTAAAGATCGTAGAAGAAATTCTATCGCAAGAACGTTTTATTTCTGTTGCACAATGTATGTCTGAACGGTAATTGAAGCAATACATTATGCATTTTCGTGCATTGTAATTATTATTGTGTAAGATGGAAGTCGATAGATAGGTTACCCAAGTTTCACCAGTGATTACGAATTGTAAGGATTAGAATCGGTGATGTAAAGAATACTGGAGTGCCTCTCTACTTCTTTATCATTTTCAAGAGATAGTACAGAACTTCCATTTAATGACATTCTGTGCGCCTGGGAATGGTATGTACAAATTACAGCCGCGTCGGTGCGGTTGCCTACAGCTCAGGCGCGTCTAACAATAAGTAACATCACAGATGTGGAATAAGATTGACCTGATATACATAGTATGGGAATTCGTTTCACGCGAACTGAAATATACTGCAATGGCTTTGTTGCGCAATGGACGTTAAACAAGTCTGGCGGTGATATTCAATAGAATTGTAGAAGACGGTAAAGTCAGTAACAGTGCAGTGTTTTTAAGTTGCGTCTGGCTCACATCACAAGATACAATTCGCACTTCACGAACTATTCTTCGCAGCCTACACTTCAGAATCCATACGTCATTGCTCACATTTTACACCTCATGCATCAGATTTCATAACATCACATCATACTTCACATTTCATGCTTCAAACGTCACATATTACATTGCACTGCACATAGCACACGTCACGAAATCACGCGTCACATTGCACACATTATATTTCACATATCACACTCTACACTTCACCCTGTACTCGACAAATATTTCACTTCACGCTTCACAATACTTACACACTGCTCTCAATTTAGGAACTTGTGGTTTTACGATCGTCTACAATTTGGTAAGTATCCTTATAAAGTTTGAAGTGAGAGTTGTTGTGTGTAAATCATGGTAAAAAATAATTGTGATAGTAAAGAGCTTTTATTAAAATAAACAACTCGTGCTTATGTGACGAAAGTACAGGAAACCTCGCTATACATATTCAATATTAATTCTACTTACTAGTAGTGTAGTGATTATCTTCTTCCTCGAATCGGTAACACTGCATGCGACAGGAAAATGGTATGGTCGCTCTGAAACCCCCGAGTTTTGTGACAAAAATTTACATTAGGTGCTCGGCCTACCTTATACCTCGTCTGTGTTAACACTGTCAGTAACTACTTACCACAGACTGTTCTGTCCAAACCACTTCTACTTCCCATAGACGTCAGACAAGTTCCTTTACCTTTTCGAATTAGCCTCGAGGAATGATGTAACGTGGTAGTAAAATATTCCTAAATGGTTACAACAAGTCAATGTATTCTACCTTGACTATAGACATTCGATTTAAAGTCAGACAGCAGTTACTGCCGAATAGAAATCAGAATGTTCAAAGATATTTCCTCACACACGATAGTAAGCCAAGCATATTCCACGGAATTATTTTTTTTTAACAAAAAAGCTAAGTCTACTAAGAAGACATCCCAATATTAAAGGATTCGTGCAATAGTCAAAGTACCTCATGTTCTGCTACATCGTCATTCATTGCCGATAATGATCAGACGATCGAAATAGATTAACCCTTCGTGGTCATGATACACTCCATGTCTTTCTCAATATTTCTATAAATTTTTAGATCAGAATAATAAAATTTAAAAATTTGGCGAATTTTAACATAAAAATCGTTTTTGACCGCAACTATTTTTTTAAATACAATATATCAAAATTTACGTTTCTAGAAAAAGACTATTAAAGCATGATTGTATGAGTATCATGAACGTACAATTATCACTGAAAAGTTAAAATATTCAAAAATACGAAAATGTAACTCAAAAGTGACGCTGGGGTGCATTGAACTCCATGTGACAAATTTCTGATTATACGAAGATGTGATCGCAGAGGGTAAGTAAATTAAATTAATTACATTCTAAATTTTACATATACGTATTTTATTTTTCTTAATAAATTACATTACCGTATTAACCCCGGCCGCCTTTAAAATTATTTCCAATATGTAATCCCCGTGTAATCCAATATGTTCCCATATATAATCCAATCATCCGACATATTTGCTAATCCGGCAGCGCCGAACCCCCGAGCATACCGGATTATCGGAATTCTACTCTAGCATATTCCCAAAGCCCATAATCACAAACCAAAAATAACAAAGGTGCTCTCTAATGAAAGAACTATCTTGAAAAAATACCCAATCGCAGAACTGCTTCGTCATCACAGAGAGTCGAACTTCTGACACGTACAATTTCCGCGATAACCTTTAATCGAGTACCTATCTCGGCAATTAAAGCGATCCGATAACATTGCGCAATTTCGCGCTCCCTGGTTTTACAAGTTCGTCGACGTCGAACCGTGTATAGGCCCGGTAAAATGCGGCGATGATGATATAACGGAGAGAGGCATGTGTTATCATGCGCCACGCAACGAAGGTTAGTGGACATTTCGCTAAGGTTGGGAGAATCAGAAGCGAGCGAACAAACCACAACGAAGGACAGCATTTTGCCCATGCAGGCGCGCTCTCATTATCATATCAAGCACGTTCGAACTGACCGCCGGACGTTGCTTCAATAAACACTCGCGTTTTAATAGCGTCCGGTACTTGTTTCGTCCCTGCGATACCACTCGTTTCGACATTTACAACGTGGATTAACGACTCTTCCGCGTAGAATTGGACTGCGACGGTCAAGCTTCCCGTTGTCCCCCTTAGAAGTGTAGAATTCGAAGAAGAAAGGCAAATACCTGGCAGGTATAAAGCACCCGCAGCTCCCGCGTTTAAAATCAATCAACGATTATTCTAAACAAATCCCAAGAATATCCTATCGAAGTTAGATACCATCGATTACATCGCCGACACGTGTTTGCGTTACGTGCAGCACTCGAGACACTTTTATCTGTCACTCTCGATTTAATTGATTCGTGGGTGTACCGAAAGTGGAACGGAAACAAACACGGCCAGATAAGTTTTTACTTTTTCGTAGTCGAGGGAAACAGAGATAACGAATTAATTGGAGCGAGCTAGTCTCCGTGAGTCATTGTCTTCCAAACTATTCCCCCCGTTTGATAGAAAGGAATCTTTCCACTTTGAGCAGCCGTACATTTCCATTCAGCTATTCCGAATATTCATCTCTCTGCTTATTGACAACGCTGACACTGTATTTATAAATACAGCTTTGCCGTGCATGACTCAGAGCGCCGAACTACGATTAGCCACGGGACCATCGTTCGATAAAAGTCCCTATTCAGGGAAACTCGTCACGGTATAACGTCATCGAAGTTCGCCATACACTAAGTAATCGCAAACCCTGCTATCAGTCGATGCGCGCGTGTTCGTTTCGATCAGTGGTAAACACGTTTCCCGCTGGTAAAATTAATATTCCACTTCGCCGTGGCTTCGCTGACAGCCGCGTTGGTGTAAAAGACGATCCTCTGACTTCGATGTGTTAACTCTTGTCGAAAGGATGAGAGAGGACATCTCGAGTGACATATCAATTCGTGAAACTTACGAAACACGCAGTTCCCCAGCTCGAAGCCGCGGTGCTTGAGCTTCGATGCGGTGTTTCGCGTAGACTCAGCTGTGAGCGAAGGAGAAGTGAATCGAAAAAGTGTAGTAAGCTTCGTGGAATTCCAAGAGATCTATTATCGACCGAGGCTGTATACACGATTCAGCGGGCGAACATGATGGAGAAAGGAGATCTTCCAGAAGAATCGAGCAGCTTTCTGTTCCCTAATCGACGCGCTCATCGACCACTATCAGAGGTACGAATTCTTTCCGTTCCCATATTCCGCGGTTTGATTAGATAACGCTGCGCGAAGATGGTAGCGCGAACCACTTTTGCTTTTGTTTGTAACTTTTATCGCCGATCGCCAGGTGATAATAAGCACTTTTATCCATTGGCTATCAAGCGCTATTTTAAAAAACCTTTCGCTCTGTTTTCTTGCTCCGCATAAATGTCCCTTTCGGCTTTACGCAGAAATTGCGTTATAAAAATTAAAAGATTTAATGCGCGGTTAGGAAACACCTGCAAGCACCATAACACCCGAGACAAATACGCGAAACAAAGAGTCTGCTCGAATTGCACACTTTCGTTGAAGAGACCGCACGGAGATAAGGGGCATCCGACGCATCGAGCTTCTTTTGAAATCTTCAGACGTAGGATTAAGCGCTCCTCCCGCTTAATATTTATTTATGGAGGATATTGTGTGCAAGGTTTACGCGTGCACTCGCAGACAAACGTTGCATAACTTATAGCCGTGCGTTAGAAGCTCGACTCGTGAGTCTCGGGGAGCATCATAATTTATATCGTGTAATACATCGCTGGTGATAATGTAGATAATACTGATCAGCCGCTAAATGTTTCATCAATGACGCGAGCTACCGCGTCGCCCGGCTTGTTTGGCGTCGCGTTTAGCCTGGCCATTCGCGTAATTATTTAAACAGATTCTGCCAATAGTAAAGAGCGCGTGGATTCTTGACAGGCTTGACACCACTTCGCGGAAGAACCACTTCTTCCGTGGAATAGCGAAGTTAGAGATGAGAAGTTTTTTTGTTTAGTTTTAAGGACAAGATAGTTCATTGACGATATAGCAAAGTTATGATTAAAGATAGGATTGATTCGCGTAACAACGTCAGAATTCACGTTTGCTCCAGAGATTAGTCGTTGTTTGGATTTCAACGTACGGTTAACGAGGTTTCTAGCACGTCGTCGGGCGCCTCGGCTATTCTTTTCCGCGCGATATCTCACCTATGATATAACTTCGGTTCGCCGAAATCACTGGCGAGGTAATCTTCCGCGCATCCTGATCGGCGTAACGGCCGCGGCGATAAGACGAGGATTGGTTGCACAGTTTGGGTCAGAGATCTGTCACTAGACAAGGCCCCGTGGAAAATTCTCCGTGAATAGTTGCTTGTTGCTTATCTCTACCTCTCGAAATATCTCGGCTGGCTATTGTGCGAGGCGCATTAAAGATCGATCGAGCTGAATTTCGATGGAAATAAATCGTCGATGTCATGTCATAACGGGAATATTATCAAACGGGAATTCGATCTTGATGGTATCACCGATTAGTTAAAAATTGTATTATGTAACTACAGGGTTGTTGGTTAAACAGAACATCCTTTGGCTTCTTTTTCCTAGGGGAAATTAATCTTCCTCGTTCTTCCCCTGTGCTGTGAAATTCACATTTTAAATTCTGTTTATCCTATTAGTCGCGGTACAATAATGATTATAATGATTCTGTACCGACTGATAGAAGACCCGGTGTATTTGTTCGCAATAAAATCGGATTTTCGAGCTTAAGCCGCGATATTCTCAGAAGATCCTGTTTGCTCGGAACAGTATCACGCTCCGAGCACGAACCGAGCAATCGGTACCGGCGTCATTTCGTACACGAAACGGGTGCACGTTATTTCTCACTAACAAGTTCGATCACGATAAACAGTGACGCTAAGTCAAAGTTGCGAAGACATCTTCGCCGAAAGACTTAAGTGATCCATAATCCGATAATTAGGGCGAGACATGCTTAAACAAAGGAAACGTATCGGTGAAACAATGTTTACGTTTGTTTGTGCGGGCAATTAAAATTATTCCCTGCGGCTTTACTGTTTTCCCTCGCTCGGTAACGTGTCTGAGGCGAAGTGGAATTATTCTGCCTTTAATCAGACGGAGCGCCTTGCCCGGGGGAACGTTCTGAATCTTGCAAGAAGCTTCGAGATTTTTTTATTTCGGGACACTGTTTTTGTCCCTTTGTGGTGGTTAATTAAAAGGGGATTAAAATTGCAGGAATTCAGATTGTGAAATGATTTCCGCTTCTTATCGAGGAAGTTAAGAACCGTGTAGAGTGAAGACGAAATCCATCATCCATCTATCAATTATTCCAATCAGAGGATATTGAAGAAACCCAAGACATGTATCTAAAGTCGTTGGATTCAACTAAATAGAAGGGAAATTGAAACCCTGTCGATTCAAATAATACAAACATCCACCTATAACTCCTAAAGTTCAATCATGTCACCATCCCCTAGTCACTTTAAACTTTCGTTACACGCGCTGTTGTAAAGAGTACAATAGTTTTGAATTATTTTTTTTCTGCCTGAGAGCGACCAATCGGCTTTGTACCCTTTTCTAATCTTCTAGCGATGCCTTCTGCACTGTATGAAAAATCTCCGCCTCTTTCACTCGAGTTTTTCAATCTAGATGTATAGACGATGAAGAGAAAAAGTCGCACATTTCTAGGAAAGTGCAACGCGCGTGTAAAAGTTCATTGGCAAAACAGATTCCAAAGTGACAGGTGCCACCAGAGCAAAGGAAGTGAATAAAACAATATTTATTTACAATAGTACTCGTTTACCCTGTTCCATCTTTTTTCTTTTTGAAACACAACTACATTGCTTTCTAGTTTTTAACATAAAATTAACTTACAAATTTAGACTACATAAAACAGAGAACAGGTACAAATTTAAAAAAAAAACACTATAAAATAGTGATGTATTGGGTTGGTGCATAATTCTCAGGCGTTCTTTAAACAATATTTATTATGAAAAAAAGAAACATACAAATTAAACAATGACATTTTGAAATGATTACTAGAGGAAGTGCAGTATATTTGGAATACCAGTTTGTTTAAGACGAATAAAAAATTACGACAGAGGATGGGATCAAATTAAACTACATAATATCATAGGGAAACTAATAAACTTTCATATTTCTGAGTGTCAGTAAAAATAAAAAACAAAAAGTAACTGAAATTTTGGTTTGAATGAAAAATGACAAGAAGTATCGATTTCGTTAAGGTGCAGGTAATTTGGAATACCGGTATTCCAATTTACCTTCACTTTATAAACTTAAACAAAACATGCCGATAATAAAATTAGTTTATTTTATGACGTAATGAGGCTAAGAAATTACAATTAAGGAACAATTTTATTTAAATATAAATTACAAATCTTTAAATTTATTTACAGTAGTCACAGATATAATTTCCTGTGTAAATGCTAAGAACGGTTACATACTGCACTCGCTCTTGGTTCACACGTTTCTACCAATCTTGAAGATGTAGATGTCTATAAGACATTATTTACACAAATGCTCCTAAAAGGTTATACAGGTGACAGATGAAACTGACGCGGTGGTATCCATTACGCGTGAAACAAAAGCATCGGTAGGCTTTGGAATATTCCAAATTACCTTCACCTTCGGTATTCCGAATTAGCAACATGGCATCGAAACCGAAAATTTCATGTCACACTTTGTATTCTCGAAATTATCGCAAAACTGGCACGGAACCATAGAAGGAACATGCAAATGAGTCGATTAAGTGTTTAACACTAAAGTTTTGACATATTTTAACCATGATTGGAACGATTGAATACGCGCTGAAAAAGTTTTGCAGATTGACGTTTTCTTCCTCTGCAGATTAAGTCGAAAATGTAAAAATTGCGGTTCATCCACAAATGTCATTAGTTAAGAGGTCATTAGCCCCTATAATCTACGGTGTTACAAATTAAATAGCGTTAGTAGTTTATTAGATACTTCGGTATTCCAAATTACCAACAGTATTCCAAATATGCTGCACTTCCTCTATTCCGTAGCGTAGTCACCATCTACTTCAATAACTGCTTTCCATTTGCTTGGAAAACGGGCGAATTTTTATTAACAAATAACCCGCCAATACAAACGCCTGATAATTCTGCACCAACCCAATAAAAACTACCCCGCGCGTGTAAGCACGTTATAAAAAGTGACGCCTGTAACGAAAGTTTAAAGATCCTCCAAATCCCCCTGTACCTCCCCAAAACACCCTCTTCAGAACACCCTTTTCCTCTAAATCCTCGTGATCCAATCTACCACACAACTCTTTCACGTTTCAACGCAACCAAGACGCGCCCCATTCAAACCACCACCCACCATCCCTCCCGTCCCCCGATCAAAGATCATCCACCCTCTAGAAACCCCCCGAGAGGTATCGCAGCCCCAAACAGCAACATGGAGATCGCTGCAGGAGTCGCGAGGGCCAGGGACTCGGGTGATCGCGAGGAAAGCGATCGCGGCTGTTATCGCTTGGCTCGTAATCGCGGGTGGCGGGCTTCGACACATCGGAGATCTCGCGCAGAAGCAATGGAGCGGGTCGGACGGTGCGCGAGACAAGCCGCTATCAGACGAAGGACGTAGGTGGTGCGACCCGCGCTGAATCCATCGGATTTAGTTAATGTCCAGCGCTCCGTGGACTCGGTTGTCGCACCGTCTCCAACCAACCATGACAGAGACGCTGTCACGCAGCTGAGCGATCCGCGCAGCAATCCCTCTGTTGCTCTTCCACCGAGGCACGTCCTATCGGGACCTGTAAACCCCGCGACCGATCGATATATAGCAGTTCAGACAGAACGAAGAAAGCGGCAAATCTCGCGGCAGATTGCTTCGCTCGCGCTTCGAACTTTGCCCATACGGCGGCAACTTTTCAGCGGCCGCAACAACCGATGCCACGTTGACAGACACTCGCGAGACTTCCGTCTTGAATTTTATCGATCGGCAGATCGATCGCGCGGGTAGGAAGCCGCGATTTTCCCTCCCGACCGTCGCGGATGAGAAACACCGCGGATCGGAGATTCTTGTGACACCTGGTCGAGCAAAACGACGCTGTTTTGAACGTGTGACCGGCGTAAATCAGTCACGCGATCCACGTGCAGCCGCTGCGACCGTTTCCGTCGCGTTCCCTCCAGGAGAACGAGGAGGAACGTTGAATTCGTGGAAAAGTTTTTCGCCGACGAGAACGCGTCGCTGTTTGATATACCGCGGGAAGTGGATCGACGGATCGGTGGATCGAGATCGACGCGGTCTACTTGCGAGGTAAGTCTTGTTGTTATTGGTCGCATTGAGTGTCCTGCTTTTTAGTGGCGGTTTTGGAAAGGTTTTATTTTAATGAGTGGATATATTAACGCGTTTTGTACCGATGGAATTAATTAGGGGTGGTAATTATATCAATTTTAATATGAATGGTTTTGAAATCATTGTTGACTTTAAGGGCTGACTTAGACTTTATTTGTGAATTTTTTGTATAAAAATGCTTCGACAAATTAATTTGAGGTTTGGCAGGTTGTTTTACTGTATCTTGAACTATTGTTCTGAATTTTTGGGACAGTGAACAAAAAAAAACATTGCAGATAGGTACAGAGAGAACGTTGAAAAATAATCGGGTGGTTCTGGCGTTGACGGAAAGTACTGTAAAGGTTATCTGAAACACAAAATGGAAAAAAGATTCTTAATCTATATGAATGTGGCTATCTGTGGCAGTTTTGGCGAAGGATTTTGATGAAGAGTATACAGGAAACGGATTTATGAATTAATTGAGAAAAAATGTCTTACCCTTCAATATGTACATATTAACTATACTAAGCAATAATATTGATTTACTTGCTTCGTTTGGTTGAAAAAAATTCTTGAAGATATCCTTACTTTTCAGACCATTATAGTGGTCTGCCCCATTAAAAGAGCGTCCGTTTGCTCAAATTATTTTCAGCCACGCGGAAAGATCGAGGCACGGGAACTCGTTCTCCAAACTGGTCGTTCGGAGCATTTGTTTTTCCCGTCTACGTTTCATCAAATTCTTTCGCATCTATTGTTCGCGTTCTTCGTACAGTAACCAATTAGTGGCGCGAGAAACACCTTCAAAAGCCGTTCACGGTAATTTGAATTAGCAACTCCGCTGATAATAGCAAGGCAATTGCAGTAAGTTCGTTTCAGTGAAGCTTTATTAAATCTCTTTTACCATTCCACAGGAGAATTCATTTCCAAAATCCCTGTTTCCTTAGTTTCATAACAACGAAGTAGTCGCACGCTTCAGCGATAATTAATTCTATTTTAAAATCCATCTCTGTGGATCGTGATTCACGGAGCCTGTAGCCGGGAAGACGACGCAGTGTTCTTCGACAATTTCTGTCAAGCGAACGCGATTCATCGAGCCCTGAAAATTTCTCTATTCAGTAGAGCTTCAGACCTACATTTGCTCGAGCGAGTCGATCGGTATTTATTTTCAAGGGGAACCCATAGATTTGACGAACCTTGGAAGCGAATGCTCCTCAAGGAGTTACGAAGAGAATCCTGATGGTTCATGAAACCTAATACCTATCATCAAGGATCGCAGAATCTCCAGTAATAATTTCACTCAAGCTTTCCAGGACCAGTGACGTTCCCTTTTAAATTCTATTCCAAATTGGGCTAGAAATTTCACAGCAGCCTTTTATATTTGTGTCAGACACATAAATGAATCCTCCAACCCCATGATCCTTGACCTTACAACCTCGAATTCCAGGCAAAGCTCGCGTTGAATTCGCGATCTAAGGTCCATCGATTTTCTATAAATTCAGCACGTCTTTGGAAGCCCGACCTTTGAAAAATCCTTCGGTCCAGGGACGCGAGTGTCTTTCACGCGTGGCTCGCGAACTTTGCACGTCTCCGAAGCGATGATAGAGGTTTCAAGAGCATATCCAAGGGAGACGATTTTTCTTCCGTAACAATCGCCACAATTTCATTACCAGTCGATAAGTGTCTGCTCCACGTTTAACACCTACGTCATACGCAATCAGGCCCATCGTTATCGCGCGACGTGGCTGCATTTTTATCAATTATCGTCACGGCTCGATACTTTTATTCCTTTGCTCGGAAACATTGCACGATGAGGTGAATTCGCAGAGGAATTTCGTGGTAGGGAATTGTAAGGCGGTTTAAACTGTCAGCATTTGGAAGAATCTGGTGGAAAATTAATATTCAGTGAACTGGGTGATAGGTGTGTTGATGGGTACTGAATTTCTTAGAAGATACTATGTGTAGACTAAATTAAGAAAGAAAACGTTCGTGCTTTGTATATATTATTTGGATTAATTCTATGTAGTGACTATCTCGCGTTTACTATACTTGGATCGCTTCTACTAATTCTCATACTGATAACAAATCACGGCAGGATAATTGATCTAAGTTGAAGCGATCACTGTGAATCCACATAAGTTTCATAATCCTTCTTCAAATCTCTGTGCAAACTGCTTCTAGTAAGATCGATCAATAAGACTATCTTTATCTGCATTCAAAATTGGTTTGGTTAAGTCTCGCTTCGCATTCACAACTTTGTCACAGTCGGAAGTATGGAGGCATAGGGGAGAGTCGTATAGTACCGACCTTTCTAAGTTTCTTTGTTATATCTTAGGGTAGAGTTGATAAAAATCAGAAACTCAAAAACGTGTTCGTACTATAAATAGAACTTAGTAAAAGGAGGGAAATTATTTTTGTGAAATTTAATAAAAAGAATTGATAATTCGTGAAAGTAAAAAAGTTGTAATTTCTAGGAAACGAAAAATTGTCGTCCAGTACCGACCAAGTATTGAATTACTAGATTGTTAAATCTAAATGATTAACAATCTTAATAAAAAGACATTTAATTAGTACAATACAAGATTTTTCCAAATTTTATTTGTACAAACTCGCAAGTAAAACAATTAACATTCTCCTGATGACACTGCATTCAATCTTTGTCAAATGATTCCATGCAAACAGGGATGGGCAAAATTTTTATTTGAATAAAATTTCGAGTAACGAATAAAAAAAAATTTATTCGTCTAATAAAAGAATTAACTTTGTTCGCCGAATAAATTCTCATCGAATAAAAAAATTATCTTTATTCGGATAATCTAAAGTGCAATGGAGTAAACAATATGGTCCCGAAATGGGTTATAGAGAATTGTGATTTTCATTGTATCCATTGAATTATCATTATCATTGAATTATCATTATAATTATCATTGAATTATCATTCAAATAAAGTGCTAATATCTGGTCGAAGAAGCGAGAACTATCTTTGGTCGGTACTGTATGCTGGTCGGTACTGCACGACTCTCCCCTACGTGAATTAGGTATCAGCGACGGAGGACAATGCCCCTAGAGCACTTCCAAAACGCATACATATGACTAAGTAGTCCTCAGATTTTCTAACACTATCAGATCGACCTCTATAATAGTACACCAGTTCAAAATCTCACACACACTTTTTCCTTAACAATGCAGACGTCTTCTTTCTCGAATAATCAGTGCAAGAATATAAAAAAAAGAAAACACTGACTAGTTTGAAGAATGCTTGAGAGTTGTCTTGGATATATATCCCCACTTGGTACACCCGAATTCATTGTCCCAGTCCCTAAAGAACACGGCTCGAAGAGTCAAGTCTGCGCGCCACTAATTGGTACTCAAAGCCGCACGAAATCATTAAGATTTTTGTAGCTCTCCTTAATGGAGAGAAATCTCAAGGGCGTGGGTTTCTCAGCCTCTGTCTAACCGCGCCGAAAATTCCTTTTCAGAGGAAGAAGAGCCCAAGTCCAGGAAGATTCGAAATTCTGAAGGGGAGGACAAGCGGCGCAAGAAATCTAAGCATCCCAAAGTGTCGCGAAATTGCTCCCGGCTAATCGGAAATTAGTCCAACCTTAGCTGCTCTCTCGAGCGGATTATGGAAGCAGACTCAAAAATGGCGAAAACAACCGCGGACTACGTTAAGGCCGTGGAAAGCGGCGTGCAACCGACTCAGGTGACTAAGGGAACTTTGTTTCTGGACGAAAGGCTGCTAGGACACTTCTGTTAACCTTATCAATCGAAACACAACACTTACAACTAAGTTTTACACCCGACAATTCCAGTATTGAATGCATTTAAATGTTGTCTTCCTATGAAACGTTAATAAAGTCGTCTGAAATAAAACAGTCTCATCGTTTCGCGTTAGAAACCCGAGTCATCGGTATCGTGAGTCGAAACGGAGCTTCGAAACGGCACGAATCGAAAGTTTGTTTAAAGAAACAAGGAAGAGAAGTAATTACTTTCGGGTGTTGATGTTTCGTTTTAGCGATTAAAGTGAACGAGACAAGTTTTTCTTTGATATCTCGAGCGAGACGAGTTTCCCTTTCCAGTTCGAAACACTTCGCAATGAATCAGTGCTTCATGAGAAACTCGGAAGGAACTTAGATTCGAGGGAACTCGGGATCCAAAACACTTGTGTTCCGAGAGATCTCAGACTTAAGAAATGCGATTCGCGTAACAGGTGTCCCTTGCCTCTTTGATTTCAGGTAACCGAGACAAAGGTTTACAAGAGGCGATGGCTGATGCTGGTGATCTTCGTGCTGTACAGCGCCAGCAACGCGATGCAGTGGATCCAATACAGCATTATCGCGAACATCGTGATGAGCTATTACAACGTCGGCAGCTTTTCGGTAGACATGACCAGCATGATATACATGATAACCTACATTCCGTTCATATTCCCAGCCAGTTATCTTCTCGACAGATATGTAAGTACAACAATCACAGCGATCTCTTTACACCACCGATTAGCGAATCTTTCCAAACACCAGCGTTCCCCAGATTCAGATTCCAGAAGCTAGCGTAGAATGTTCCACGCAATCCTTTCCGCGCTAAGGATTAATCAGAATATAGGGGCGAGCAGCTCGAACTAATTAATCAAACTCCATTCCGCGTATAATCTAATCTACATTCGCGTCGATACCAGACGTGTCACGTGGAATGCGTGTAAGAAACGTATGCATCTTTCGTTGCGTTAGAAGGCTATTGATAATGAGCTAAGTAGAAGAAGAATAAAATAATTAAAACGTATCAGTTGGCAAACAGATTGCGTTGGACATTGTTGACTCCTCCTTTGATCCAGCCTCTTGAACTGGACAATCGAGCACAACTTCGAAAACACTGTCTGGACTTTATCACGCTCCTCGTGCTGCTCGCGTCGCGCACGCAGCTTCTAATTACTCGCTAATTAATTCGATCTATTGTCGTCAAAGGTCCGAGAGAAGTTTCGAAACGCTCGATTGTAGCTGCGGCTGAGTTAGGGAAAATTAATGGATCGGGGCGCTGCAAGTTTATCAACTCGAGGAGATATTTTATAAGTTAAGGGGAAACGATGTGCCGTGAACGTTAAACTTTACTGCAATCCCTTACTCCTCGAGTTTAATAGTTTCTAACAGCATAGAATAAACCAGGAAGACGAAGGTGTTTCAGATTTTCAGTTTGCACGCTTTAAGGGGACATTCTCATTAATCCTGAGTAACGAAAAACTAAAGGCCATAAATTTCTTTAGCGCACGTTGTTCACTTTTTTCAAAAAAATCGTCGGGATCGCCTGTTTTTTAAGGATTTGATGAAAATGTGCCCTTAAGAGAAATTTAGATTTCTCGAAGGACTAGACTTCGCCAGCCTCCAGTGGTTAATTTTGTCACAAAGTTAGCTTCACATATATAGTGTCATTTATTTAACTTCTTAGTTTTATTGGATAAGTATTTTTCTTGAGTAAGTACAGGAGGAAACGTTGGCTCGAAGACTTCTACAGTTAATGATCCATCGGTATAAGTAGTAGTAGTGAGCGAAAAAAGTCAGACAGACCACTGGAGGGTGAAATGAGAATGTTAGACCTCGAAGATTTATAGAGGGAGGTTTTTTCAGGGTCTCAGGTTCGCTGCTCTGGCAGGAGCGATTGGTACCACCCTTGGGTCCTGGATCAAAGTGTTGAGCGTCAGCCCGGACCTGTTCTGGGTGACTTTTATTGGTCAAACGCTGGTTGCTGTCAGCCAAAGCTTTGTCCTATCAGTACCAGCCCGTTTAGCTGCTGTTTGGTTCGGTCCAGATCAGGTCAGCAGCGCGTGCAGTATCGGGGTTTTTGGAAATCAGGTCAGTAGCTGCTTCCTCCCAAGTTTTTTCCTCAATGATTTTCCAGTGGCACGCCCACGCGTCCTCCCTTTTCCCTTGCTTGTAACGGCTTCGCGTATCGCGAGATAGTAGAGCTCCTGGACAATTCTATCGTCCTGGGGACATTGCGCGCAAAGTGGGATGCAAATGCTGCCTCACACTTCGTTCTAGTATTTCCAAAGAATAAGAAAAGCTATAAATATACATGGTATAAGTTTTCAAGTCTTAACAACCCTTTTCCCATTCGATATACAACTCCTAACAATGGCTTACGGCTCAACAAATATCACAGGAGCTGAAAAAAATAAAATAGTTGAGAAGCAAAAAATATTTCCTTTCAATCGAATTTTTATATACATCAAGCTAATAGAATTATAATAGTTATTACTTTAAATAAGAAACAAAACTGTATTCCATCAAGGGAGATCAAACAGATCAGTCCACCATCCAGTTAATGAACAAATGAATCTCGGTATCCCCATTGTTAAACCGTTAACAAGTGACAACGGTCTGTAAATGAAGCTCGAGTGCGTACTACCTGCTGGGTGGAAGGGTAAAATTCTAATTCGTGGGACAGGGTCGGTGGCGAGTTAAGCTGTTACGTGATTAGGTGGGAAAGCAAGCCGAACCGTGCACCCACGTTTAATTTCTTAACAGCGATACTGGGGGACCGGGCCCCCAGCCATCGAATTAAACCGTCGTATTTCAGAGAGCGTGCCGCTCTAAACGCACCCCCGTCGACACATACCGTTTGCCCGAGGTGCAAATTCCACTCGATTAGTTTCTTTTCCGTTTCCTCCTTCGAAATACCCTACACTCTAACAGCATTGTTTGTACAAAGTCGCTGCATTACCGCGGGCATGGTAGTAAAACGAGAAAATCCACTTTGAATCGCGTCGACTTTAAACAGAGATTACATGCCCCACGAATCAAACTGGAATTAGCGACTGTCTGGATACCCGGCGTGAAAATTGATGGCAACTATTTTCTTAACGATAAAAAGTGAAAGGGACCTCGTTGCAAATCGCGGGACTGGTTTATCCTTATTCCCAAGTTGAGGTTTAAATTTTACAGAAGGTTTAAATATTACAGAGGTTTAAATATTACTCTTGTGTGACGTCATTTAGGATTGTTGAACTATTTAACTCGTAGAAAAGGATGTCTGTACTGATAGATAAATTCGTATTGCACGTTGTTGTTTAAAGCTACTCGGGAAGTGACCGAGAGTGGTTCGAAAGTACCTAGTTGAATTAGAATGGATATTGTTCGATTATTTTCTACGGTGCTTGAAGCACAAAATGCGCGTAAACGATTCTTGACCTTGTTCATAAGCGGTGTTTTCGACGTGTCGTGCAACTTTGCCCGCGCTTCTGTCGAGCTTTCGAGAGCGGAACTCTCGTGATGAGCTGAAAAGAATAATGATCTCTCGCTTCCTTGGAATAACAACAATGGACGTCGCGCGTTTCGACGTCCACCAGTAGCGATCTCCCCACGAATTCACTGTATTCGTCTAAACTCGTGGAAAAAAATATTGGTGATTCCTTTCTTATCGAAATTTTCTCTAGTAGCTTCTCGTTTCTTGGGGCATCGCCAAGTTCGAATGAAAAAAAATGTGTTTCGCTCGGTTACCCACGATTATCTTCCAACATTCTCATTTTTTTTATAGAAACGCATTCTTGCTATTGTTTACAGCTGGGCATAGCTATCGGTTTCCTTTTTCCACCGATGCTGGTGCCAAACAGCGATGATCCCAGCGTTATCGGACGAGGCCTGCAAGTCATGTTTTACATCGTGGCGGCTTTCACCACGATCATTCTGGGTCTCATTATTGTCTGTACGTATCGATATAGTAAATTGTATATGAAGGGGGAAAAATAGGGAACGTCACAAAACAGCTTAATACTTTTGTCTGCATATCCGTAGAGAAACAAGGTGCAATGAATTCAATTTTCTTATATAATTTTCTTCTTAAATAATTTCTTGTTTTACCTGGTCTACAGAAGCTTATGCTTAGACAAATAGTGGGGACATTCTGTAGGTATTTTGTTCCAGTATAAAGTGAACATTTCCTGTTTGAACATTTAAACTTTATAACCCTTTATGATTCCGACAGTTCTGTAGTCCGAATTGCCACCAAGGAAATGAGCTACAAATTACAATATCACGAAAAATGGACATTCCCTGTTTTTCCCCTTACCCTTCATATTAATATCGAAGCAATTGACGAATTAATCGCCGATCTCTGTTGCTAGATACACTCGCAGTTTTCTTTTTAATTCAAAGTGTGACAGATCAGAAAGATACATTCTTCTAGATTTTAGTGAGAAGTGTCTTTTTACAGTTTTCAAGTCTGAACCACCGTTGCCTCCAAGCCCAGCCCAGGCTGTGCAAAGGGACACAGAGGGGACGGAGAGTTTCTTCCAGTCTATTAAAAAGTTAGTGACCAATGCTGGCTACTTGTTGCTGCTGCTGAGCTATGGTATCAACGTTGGCATCTTCTACGCTATCAGCACGCTTTTGAACCAGATCGTCCTTCAATATTTCCCAGTGAGTTCTGCCTTTGGTGTATGAATACAAATGTCTCTGTACTCAGAGACGTAACTGCCTGTTTCATGGAACATTACTATTGTTAACGTTTGCGACCATTTCGCAGCACCACGAGAAAGACGCTGGAAGGATCGGTTTGACCATCGTTTGCGCTGGTATGTTGGGCTCCGTGGTTTGTGGCATCGTGCTCGACAAGACCCACAGATTCAAGTGAGTGAACGTCTCTGCTGGACGAATCTTCTTAATAGGGAGGTTCCGGTCTAAAAGTCGATTTCTTTTTTATTTAATTTTTCGAAGGTTAAACCTTTTAGGAATACGTGTTTAAAAGGATTTGTTGAAATTCGTAAAATTCCCGAAGTTATAGGCATTCAGTCCCGGCCACTCGGCACTCACGTGAAACTTTAAACGCGTTTTTCTCGTAGCAGTGTTCTCAAATCGGTGGGACCTGTATCTCCAAAAGTTATAATCCAATTGGACAGAAACTTTTTTTATTTTGAAGAATACGCTTTTGGGTAGGGGGGGCCAGGAAACGTTACAATAAATTGAAAATTAATAATTTTTAAAGGCGTTGAAAGGACGAAAAATATATGAAAAAACTGATTTCAAACTTCAAGTGTCGTTATTTTCTAAGAAAATGTAATTTTCGTAATTTTTCTGGTTTCTCCTCTAGCCAGAAGTATATTCTTCAAAATAAAAAAAGTTTCATCACCTACTTTTTTGGGTTCTAAACCGGAACCTCCCCTTAAGACAAATCGTCTAATTTTCAGCTGTATATTCTTTGGGACATGTTTACAGGGAGACGACACTCGGAGTTTATCTTCTTTCCTTCCTCGGTATGATCATCTTCACGTTCACCCTGAACCCCAATTATATATACACCATCTACCTGACTGCTGGTATACTGGGGTAAGTGTGAAACTTCATTCAGAATTATTCTGAACACCACAAACAGCTGACCACGTTATCAAACCACTTGAATCTGCTGAATGTGAATTTTCCACGCACAATTCTCCCCAGATTCTTCATGACGGGCTACCTGCCAGTGGGTTTCGAGTTCGCCGCGGAGCTGACGTACCCGGAACCAGAGGGAACGTCCGCTGGTTTGCTGAACGCTGTCTGCCAGGTGTTCGGTATCGCCTTCACGATGCTCTACGGTTACTTCTTCCACCTGTGGGGCGACTTCTGGTCGAACATCGCCCTCTGCGCCACCCTCGCATTCGGCGCGTTCCTCACCACCATCATTCCGAACGATCTGCGAAGGCAGAACGCCAAGTTCTAAGCGGCGGGATCTTCTGCTCCCTTGTTTGAAGGATCAAGACGAAGGATGTTGCAAGTGGGCTCGCCGATTCCCCAGACCTCCAAGGAGCGAGATCTCGCAGGGAGAATTGTGGATGGTCAGCGAGACGTCGAGCGCAGGAATCGCTGAGCTTCAAGAATTTCCTCGCGGTAATAGCGCGGTCCGAGGATTTCGAATGTAAGTCACGTTCAAGGTAGCTTGTTACACCGCGAGCGTCATCAGTATTACTGTATACTCTGGATATAATGAAGCTACTCAAGGGAACGTTAGCGTAGAGGCGAACTAACGCCTCGAACAATTGGAATCGCGATGAAAGGACATCGCTAATATCATGCTAAGCGACGAAGGTGTGTAGGATAGTCTTTCATGGAGGGAGGAACAGAAACGGTGATATTGACGATAATAATGCTTGTAGCGAGCAAGTTGTTTCAAAGAGGCTCGGGGCGCTGTGCGTCCGGCTTATTCTCGTTACGAAAGTGGTTTGAATGGAGATTTAGAGTAGATCTCTTGCGTGGAAGCTATGGTAAGCTGAATTAATTTACTGTCGGTTTCGTGAACCGAAGGTTTTGTTTGAAGAATAGAAGTCTAGCTGTCAGGAAACGTTCACGCTTCTCCGTTTTGGTTTGTTCGTGTGATTAAAAAAAAAAACAAGAGCTGAGATTGTTATTATTACCGAAATTAAAGGTAATTGGACCGAGGGTGAAATGAAATAGAAAAATTTCTGTAGGGGAGACTGGGGCAGATTGTAACAAAAAATGTTTTCACAGTTTTTTCTCGAAAGTGTTTACCTTAATCAGGAAATAATTTCAGTGATTTACTACTTATATATGTGGTGAACTGATTGCGTGAAAGTACGTGACAAAATATTGGACACTTAGACATCTAGCTTCATCTTAAACAAATCTGAACCTTTGTTACAATGTGCCCCAGTCATTGTAAATTGTAACACATCTGTGCTGCCTGGTCGCGTTTGTAGAGGGGCAGGCATATTTAACGGACCACAATTTTCTCGAAAATTTTTCAATAATTCGATAACCCAGAAACGCTTGAAATATAGGATTACCACAGGAATTTCATTTGCGAGCTTAGAGGAAAAACGATAATCGTGTTGAACGTGCACGGCGACCAATTTAGGAAACTTTATTCGACGAAGTGAGAATTTGCAGACTTTGCTTTTTTAATCGCGGATCAACGTTATCGTGATTTGGCTACCGATTCATTCAATTTCACAACAACTTCCTGTACTTCAGATAGCCTTTTTTTAGCGAAGAACGATGGCGTCGATAATACCGACAATATTTGTATGTTCGCGTATGTGTCGAGTATTGCTCGTGATTGTTATTAATTATTAATGTCTACGACGTGTCCTGGACATGTGGGGCCATGCACAGAAACGAGTCTGTCTTTCAAGAGAGTTCTATCATCGAAATATTTTGATGTTGTAACGAAGGAACTAGAATACAAGTCTGATAACGTTTCAAATGTTTCAATAAAGAGGAAGATTAATCAGACTTGTGCTCTTGGTTTCTCGCACAAGAATCGAGATTTTGTAATTATTTCCTTCTCTCGAAGATTCCAAAGGGAACTGTTAAGAGCGTTAGTCAATTAATCGAAAGCTCCCATAGTCTATGATGTTGAAAAGTTTAAATGTTTATAGAGGCGTGTATAGATATATGTATATTTTCAGAGAATCGAACGATATATGTATATATATATATATTTCTGTATACGACGTTACAGTGTATTCTTCGCAAACGATAGTTGGACAATAGAAAGAAATACAATTTCGAACAGCTGAGGCGTACGGTGATAGTTATATTTTTATGTAACGCAAAGGCGATATCACGTTGTCTGCTGGTGCGCGTTGAATTTTTATTGTATAATAATCTGCGTGACAAGAAACGTTTCGTTATCGACCATCAAAGATCCCTTCTTCTGACAAAGAAGCTTGGATAGGAAGATTCGATAAATAGTTTAACAGTCGTTTCGAAAATGAAATATTTTAACAGAGCAAGTAATTTATCGATATATCTTCGCCTTGAGTGGAAAATGGAGACAAACGCGGACAGTAAAGTACAAAGTCATGGAGTCCTTAATAATCGCAGATTGTATCGCAATATAATTTCCTTAATTTTGCTGTATCAGCAATTTGATAAACGAGGTTGTTTGTGTCCACGTGTTTCGTTAAATAACGCATGCTTTTCAAGAGTATGTGCTAAGATGGGTAACTCCCATTTCATTCCAACACGATTTTCGCTTTATTCTCTCCTTCTCCGTTTAAACTAGACTTTTTTACTTGGCCAATGTTGATACAGGCGGTTTTTGAAATTATTTGTAAAAGGAGGGAAGAATGAAGCGGACATCGAACGATCTTATCGACTACGAATCCATGGGTCTTCCGCTTTTTACTTATACACTTTTCAAACGGTATATTTCTCCTATCGGTTGTTACTCGTTTTGTAAATAAATCGTTGGAATGCAACGTACGCTCCATTTCCTTTCGAAAATATAATGCAAGGCCTATGCGAAACTGTATTTAACGCGTGGCACAAACAGAAAATAAAAGTATCTGTGATGTTGACAATATCTGCAATTTAATTCACGTCTCAGTGTTTAAAACAAAAAAAAACTTCAAAAATATAAAAGAATTACGAGTGTCTATATTATTGTTAACATGTAGCAAGCATTGTTGAAAATAAATGGAAAAATAAATTGATAAATATTTACGATAAAACTAAACCGCGTACATTATTTACTTGACTCTTATCATTTTTCAATAGAAATGAATCGCAATAATGTAATACGCTTTAATTAAGAACTAAAAATCAAGTTTCTTTTTAAATACATTGCTACATAACGAATTTCCAATCTTACGCGCCACTCCTTAGTGTCTTTTTTTTTAAAACACAGGCAAACTCAACTGTAGGGTGGTGTAATCATCGTGTTGTCAATCGGGGAGGTAGTCCTCATCATTATGGGCTGGTGTCCAAACTACGGATGATCTCTATAAGTTCTTCATTAACTCCGACAGTTTTATTAACTGTTCCAGAATTTGAGTCAACTGGGAAATCTGGCGTTGAAGGCCCTCCGAACTCTGGTACCATAAATGATTGAGTGGGTACATATCTACAGTCGGTGTAGAAAGTATTCGTACAGCGACCAAGTTAAAGTAAAACTTTGTATATCCATGTCAGTAATAAAATTTAACGGAAAGCAATGATTAATCAATATTCTTTGATGTTTGTAGAATAGATTTTGTATAAACAAAATTTTATTCCCTTTAACATTTACAAAGATGTTAACAAAAAGAGATAACCGCGCAGAAATGGACGCGCAAAAAGTATTCGTACAGTTGAATAAATAATTAATAAACAATGGAAATAAACTAAATATATAATGTTTTAATAATTTGTGGGATTGCCTTTTGATTTTATAATAGCTTCAAGGCTACTTGGTATGGAATTTACTAAGTTGGATGTTATAGCAGGCTGTATTTTACTCTACTCTTCTAGCAGAATGGCTTTCAAGCTTTCTTTAGATATAATATTATGATTACATATTTTTTTGTCCAATTAATCCCATAGATGCTATATGGGATTGATATGTGGTGATTATAGCGGCGTTTTAAAATATTTTGGTGGGTTATATGAAACCCTCTGCCTAGTATTATATGCAGAATGCTTTGGATCATTGTCATGGGTAAATATAAAATTGTCATTAAGTCCCATTTTGTTTGCACTAGCATGGATGTGCTTGCTCAGGATGTCAATATAAACTCTATAATTTATAATACCATCGATGAAGTGTTGAGCTTCCACTCCAGCTGCACTCATACAGCCCCAGACACATACAGAACCCGCCGCCGTATTTCATCATGCATCGCAAATTTTCTTTCCTAAACTCTGTATCCTTGTTTCTCCATACTGTGAAGTCTGTTTTACAACCAAATATTTTGAATTTGTTAGCGTTAGTGAATTCGAAATATTTGGGTCCAAAACAGACTTCACAGTATGAAGAAAAAAGAATACAGAGTTTAGGAAAGAAAATTTGCGATCCATGATGAAATACGGCGGCGGGTTCTGTATGTGTCTGGGGCTGTATGAGTGCAGCTGGAGTGGAAGCTCAACATTTCATCGATGGTATTATAAATTATAGAGTTTACATTGACATCCTGAGCAACCACATCCATGCTAGTGCAAATAAAATGGGACTTAATGACAATTTTATATTTACCCATGACAATGATCCAAAGCATTCTGCATATAATACTAGGCAGAGGGTTTCATATAACCCACCAAAATATTTTAAAACGCCGCTATAATCACCACATATCAATCCCATATAGCATCTATGGGATTAATTGGACAAAAAAATATGTAATCATAATATTATATCTAAAGAAAGCTTGAAAGCCATTCTGCTAGAAGAGTAGAGTAAAATACAGCCTGCTATAACATCCAACTTAGTAAATTCCATACCAAGTAGCCTTGAAGCTATTATAAAATCAAAAGGCAATCCCACAAATTATTAAAACATTATATATTTAGTTTATTTCCATTGTTTATTAATTATTTATTCAACTGTACGAATACTTTTTGCGCGTCCATTTCTGCGCAGTTATCTCTTTTTGTTAACATCTTTGTAAATGTTAAAGGGAATAAAATTTTGTTTATACAAAATCTATTCTACAAACATCAAAGAATATTGATTAATCATTGCTTTCCATTAAATTTTATTACTGACATGGATATACAAAGTTTTACTTTAACTTGGTCGCTGTACGAATACTTTCTACACCGACTGTATGTTTCACAAGTTTGGCTACAAACCTTGGTCCAGAGAAACATGGCCCGAAGAAATAAATGAGTTATAAGTTACATAATGCTCTTGATAGAAAAGTTGTTTATCTCCTATTAGTTGCCAATAATTTATTCCTTGATCAGCCAGATCGTAAGATTTTAGAGGCTTAAGCATCAACCCATACGTTTGTTTCAAAACTTCATAAATCGAAAGAGAGGGTTTTAGGACCAACCACACAGTTGTTTCTGTTGTGACAAAGTCATATCCCACCAGATTGAGCAAAATGCGGGAATTAGGACCAATCTGTTTGCATTGCCCTAAGCAGAGCAAAAGGGGATAAGACACTGACTTGCCTTCCCGCTGTACAACCATTGTGTACCTGACCCAGACAAACTTCTTCTGTTCAATACCGACGTTTTTAGTCATTTGTTTCACATTTTTGTTTGTTTCTATCGTTGCTGATGTTGTTTCTGCCGTCTCCTTATCTAGCTTTGGCTGATCTGTGCTGATTATTGCTGGGGTGGCTTCTTCCATGTGTGCTTGTTGAAGGGCTGTTACCTTCAACGCTAGTTCGTTCATTTGGATTCGTTGAGATGCCAGTTCCTCCAGAGCTTTATTCAGCAACAGCTCTTGTCTTTCACAGGATTTCTGAATTGATTTCAGAATGGCTTGATCCGTGGGTTGTTCTTGTTCTTCATTTTCTGTATCGCTGCATTCATTCGATTTTCTCAAGTCTGGGATAGTAACGAATTCGTAGTTTGACATCGTGATTGATCGTGATTTTGGTCCCGCTTTTCAATTTGTTTAAATTCAATGGATCCTTGGGATACTTTCCTGCTGGGTTCTGTATTACCGGGGTAGATCCATAAAATAAATACTCGAGATAACAATATAAAAGGTCTTTTTTCAGATACAAACTTAACACTTATACAGTCTCTTTTCTTTCGACAAAAGAAGGATAAAGGAAATATGTAAAATAAAGGAAATCCCGAATCTCTAATCTAAAGCTACCAATTCCTTAAGCCTAACTAACGTGCGACACCAACGCCGTGTCGCTGTTCTCCTCGCTGATTGGTTCGCAGATCTTCGGTCCCCCAGAGATCATCATCAAACACTATCACCACATAGTCAAAGAGGAGATATAATAAGAGGCGTCACTCCGGGCGGAACCTTTGAAGTCCTTACTTGACCTTGGCAATTAAATTAGTTGTGTATTCGAGCGGAATATTCAAATCGACAAACTGTACCTTAACGCAATTGGCTGATTATTGCCGAAGATTACCGATTATTGCCGAATGGGCATTTAAATTGGTTGTGTAGTGATTTCCCTAGGTTATTTCTGTCCTTGTCGAGTGACGCCTCTTATTATATCACCTCTTTGACATAGTGGTGAAGCTATTTTCAAAATTCCAGCTCAATCGGAACAGACCGATTTTCGGACTGTCAATAAGGTAGGGAACGACATTGAAATGGTAAAAAAAAAATTTTTCGAGTCGATGTACATAAACGCAACAGTTGAGAATTTCTTTCCTTATTCAGAAATCAAAATAGAATAGGGAAGTAGCAAACAGCTCCCTCTCGCGTGCATGAGGCAACGGCGTATCTATGGGTAATACCATTTCAGTGCAGAAAAAACCTGCTCTAATACCGACCTGCCGGGAAATGTGAACACCACTTCAAATAATTTTTTAACTTATTACGTGATTATTAATCGTGTGTATTTCTGCTTCACAGGTAAGGGACTTTAAAAGGCGTTACATACAGAGCCGTCTTAACAGTATTGTAGGCCCTGGGCTAAGCAATGCACTGGGATTCGTGGGGGACCCTGCCCAGACACGGGAATATGACTTAAAATCAGAATTGTGGGCCCCTACTGCCATGGGTCCTCTGGCGATTGCCCAGCGTGTACATGCCTAAAGACAGCACTGGTTACATGCGATCATTGACTGCATTTTGGAGTGTAGTTACGGATTTGAAAATTGCGCAAGACATGCCTTTATCTGAATTATGAATTTATCTTTACATCTATTCATCTTCTATATTACAAACGAATTTATAAGATTTCATTGTATTGTATATCACTTTTTTCAATAAAATGCAGTTAAGTGATAAAAGAACACTATTATTTAATAAGCCTTTCTCTTCCACTACATCCTATCCTGCTTATTCCAAATCACATATAAAAGACATGCTAAACAGAACACCTAAACTTCCAAGCTGAGCTGCTTTTAAAACTCTACGTTAATGCATTGTTTTAAAGAACAAATTCACTCGTTCTGCCACCTCTTTCGACATCATGTTATCCTGATACGAAGCTCATTTTAGAGCGTTCTGAAAATTTTGGCCAAATTTTGGAGCGATGTATCAGGAGAACATGAAGCGAAAGGAGGTATCATGAATTTCTGCGTCGAAGGCCTTTCGAAAACTCTGCGACTCTCTGTAGAATATTTCTCCGCCTTAGATTCTCTTTCCGAAGGCGCTAACTTAGTGCCACCTCTTTCGACATCATGTTATCCTGATACGAAGCTCATTTTAGAGCGTTCTGAAAATTTTGGCCAAATTTTGGAGCGATGTATCAGGAGAACATGAAGCGAAAGGAGGTATCATGAATTTCTGCGTCGAAAGCCTTTTGATAAATCTGCGACTCTCCGTTGAATATTTCTCCGCCTTAGATTCTCTTTCCGAAGGCGCTAACTTAGTGCCACCTCTTTCGACATCATGTTATCCTGATACGAAGCTCATTTTAGAGCGTTCTGAAAATTTTGGCCAGATTTTGCAGCGATGTATCAGGAGAACATGATGCGAAAGGAGGTATGCTGAATTTCATCGTCGAAAGCCTTTCGAAAACTCTGCGCCTCTACGTCGAATAGTTCTCCGCCTTGAATTCTCTCTCCGAAGGCGCTAACTTAGTGCCACCTCTTTCGACATCATGTTATCCTGTTACGAAGCTCATTTTAGAGCGTTCTGAAAATTTTGGCCAGATTTTGGAGCGATGTATCAGGAGAACATGAAGCGAAAGGAGGGATCATGAATTTCTGCGTCGAAAGCCTTTCGATAACTCTGCGACTCTCCGTAGAATATTTCTCCGCCTTAGATTCTCTTTCCGAAGGCGCTAACTTAGTGCCACCTCTTTCGACATCATGTTATCCTGATACGAAGCTCATTTTAGAGCGTTCTGAAAATTTTGGCCAGATTTTGCAGCGATGTATCAGGAGAACATGATGCGAAAGGAGGTATGCTGAATTTCATCGTCGAAAGCCTTTCGAAAACTCTGCGCCTCTACTTCGAATAGTTCTCCGCCTTGGATTCTCTCTCCGAAGGCGCTAACTTTGTGCCACCTCTTTCGACATCATGTTATCCTGTTACGAATCCCATTTTAGAGCGTTCTGAAAATTTTGGCCAGATTTTGGAGCGATGTATCAGGAGAACATGAAGCGAAAGTAGGTATGCTGAATTTCTGAGTCGAAGGCCTTTCGATATTTGACGATGGTAGGTTTGGAATTTGGATAGGAATGTTCTAGAGGATCTTTACAATAATAATACGGTTTTGTAGGATCTTTCCACTTTATTGTCTGTAAAATACATTCAGTGCATTGCAATGGAGCAATACAAGTATGTACAAATGATTATTAAACAAGTATATTTTCAATTTATTTTAGATGCAAAATCTAGAGTGCAATGTTTCAAGTTCCTAGGTTGATACTAGTTTTCCCTTATTTGATGCAGTTGAGGTTGTTGTCAAAGGAAGAATGATCCACACATCCTAGAACAGACAAAGAACGAATTATAGCAACTTCTATGATTTCGAAAATAATACTAAAATGTTTCTTCTAAGAACTTGAAACAAGTGACGATAATAAACATACCAATGCAAATCGTGTGTATTACTAACAATTACTAAGGCTGGCAGCTGGGCGTGTTTCAACGCCCATTTTAGTTGCTATCCTCCACCGCTACCGGACGCTCGCAATTTCTATGTCCATGGATTAAAAACACTTTTAAAAAGCAATAAATGAACAATGTTCTTGCACGATATTGTGCCTAATGAGATGCTATAGATCTTGACGAGGCCTAGGAGTCGTTAAATAAACAAATAAATCAATAAATATGCTATTTACGTGTTTCAACGGGCAATTTCGTTCTGAAGTTCCGCCGCTAGATGGCTACAGCCTTTATGGTCACGAAACATTCAAATATTAAAAATGCGTTCAAAACCAATTAATTGGAAACACTATTACGCGATAGTAAGTAAAATGAGCTACAATATATTAAAATACAAGAAAAATTTCCTAAAATATCCTAGCTCTGTCTATATTACACTAATCCAACTCAAAATTATCAATAAATCGATTTTAAATAAAAGCTTCTGCGATTAACATACATCTGTTTCATTCATCACGAAACGTTTTAATTGCCCCAAAATCAATGAACACCTGCGATGAATAAACTGCGAAACAATTCTCTCAGAAGAAGAAGATAAGACAAATTTCTATAAAGAACAATAATTTCAACTGATGTTATTTCCCATGGTACGATAAATACATATAAGTTCCCACTGTCCCTAAACTTTTCAGCAGATCAAGAAGCACTGCTGCCGAGTCTCGGGTAACGATACAATCAGGAATCTCCAGAGTGCATCGTCCACTCTGACCGGTTTTGAAGAAGACTCCCAACCCATTGAATTAACGGTAGAAACCGGACACACTTGAATGGCTGATGCTAAATGTACAAAGTTACATACTGGCTACGTAGAATGCACTCGCCAGTCACGTTAAATTCTTCCATACTGTTTCGTAATCAAAAGACCTTCAGCGCGACAAATTTAAAATGTCCAGACAATTTTTTGAGACTGTGGTCTCTTAATATACTACCTAAGGTTTTTAAATGGTCGTGGTGGAACAAATTAAACGTATCACCGTGAGGTATCCCACGGTCCTTTATTTCCATTTTCATCGTTTCTTTTTGTATCACAGTCGATGCTACGAAATACAAATACAGATTACTTTTCGCATGTTCAAGGAATAAATACAGGAAACCCGCAAATTCGCCGTTACTAGCCAACGAAATGCATCCAAAACACGGCTCTGTTCTGCAGCGGTAAGAAGTAAAAGTCAAGTAACTGTAAAATACATGTTTCAGAGGGGTAGTCGGGAGGGCGGTCGGGAGAGCGGGAGCTTTCAGCACGCGTTAAACTAGCATATTAAAATCTGACACCCGCTATTCTGGTACAATGAAGGCTCTTTATAGTCTGAGCGACGGTCACGCGACTGTACTCCAATCAGAACCGGGTCAAATAACATGTAAATAGCTCGTCCCAGCTTCTTTTACAGCCGTACAGATCGTATCAAGCGTTCCCAGCACACCCTCGCGCCGCCGTTTACATCCTCCGTCTCTTTCGCCGCCCAATTCCGATTAAAATAAATTACAACAAGGCATCCGTTTAAATGAAATTGCAATATGCAACGGCAATTCAATTCATATTCGTGCCTGGAACCTTCTGGGTAATATACCCCGACGATCCCAGCAACGAATATGTTAACACGATAGAATATTATACAATTGTTACTTCACGCGGGTGATTAAAAGGCACAGAGAGGCGCAATCCGATGCACAGTCTGTAGGTAACTCTTTGACCGCGGCGTGTCAGATCAGCAATTCCGCATTTCGTTTACTTTAAAATCACGCCTGTCAGCAAGAAGCCTCGCCGGTGCTGCGTGGGTGCTAAAAGCAGCGTATTATTAAACACGCTTGCCCGGTCAGGCTTCTGTTGCGACGTTTCTCTTAAATTTAGAAACATACAAGTTCCGTAGAAGGAAAATTTCTGTGTCTTTCGGAATATTAACTCTCGACTGGTAGGGTGATTTATCCTTGCTCTTATTCTTATTAACATTCTGATGCAGCTAATCAAGCACAATTCTCGAGTCTACTTCGCCTCACTCTACCAATCTTCCAGTTAATCCTCGCTATCCGACAGCCAGGCAAAGATTCACAAACAAGTACATCACTGTGAACACCTATTCTGGACAGTACGTCTGTATGTAAGTGTATATATACGTATATATGTTTATACATGAGTTTGTTCCTCGCTGGAAGGCGTGTTAGAGCCTTTGGGGGTCTGCCAACAGTGGACGGATCCGTTAGTGTCGAACAAACGTATAAACTATTATCTCCTTTCGCACAGAAATTCTCCGTACCCTGCTAAAACGTTGCATTACATGAAATCTGACTACATCGTAGTAATTCAAGTGTACGCGAACAAGTCTTCCTGTTTCGGTGTTATGTATATGAGTATAGGTATGTGTGTGTATATATATATGTATATGTATATACTCGCATAGGCACGTTCTCGTTTTGATCCATTAGCAAGCAGTCGCAGAAGTCTCCGAACTAATCTAGTCTCTACGTCCACGGTTAATTGTAAGCGAAATCTCGTCTCAACTACGTTTAATTGCACTTGGAATCGAAGTAAAATGCTCGCTGCCTCGGTCGGGTCGTTGCCACCGTCGCGAAACAACCGCGGCGTCTACTGCCCTTATAAAACTCATCGACCCAAAAGCACACTCATGCACGATTTCTACGTGACCTATGTTCATAAAACGCCCTGTGGTATAGTGCTTTCCAGTTGCTCCACCAGAGAATCTCTGACTTGCTCCCAGTTACTAAGCTTACGCCTCCGTTCTCGATTATCAACTATCAACGTCTCAGCCTCTTCAACGTCCTTAGATAAAGAAATTATTAGGAAGCTTCGATGGAGCCAGGAATTTTTAAAAACTCAACGCCTCGAGTTATCGGGTGCTCGATGGTCACCCTCTGCATCCCTCATTCATTCGAATTTCAGCCACGGGGATACAGGATACATATTTTCAAATCTATACATCTCGTTCTCTTCGTCCCAGTCGCTGTCCACTCCGTTCGCATTTCTTCTTGCTCAGAGATCGTCCCGGACCAGTCTTCCCCAGCGGTGTTTGTTGATGAAGGCACTTGGTGATCAACGGGAAAGCTCCACGGTACAGAACGAGGGCTGAACATCGACACGATCCGTCGACGCAGGACTGCATGGAATCGTCGTGGCTCTACCTTGGCCAGCCGTGAGCAGGGATCGGTTAGGGGCCGGTTCCTTCCTGTCGTTTTTCGCCCGACATCGACTGGTGCCAACCCGTATCGGAACGAAACAGCCTCAGAAGCTGCCGCACTCGCGCAGCACGCGATTCCCGAGCGGCAACGGCGGACGGAAGTTGTTGATTACCTGCAACCAGAAGAGAGGCGACCGGAATTAGGAAACGGGGCCGTGATTCCGCCGATCTGAAATTCATTCGACGCTGCTACGTCGGCTGAGAATATTCAAGAAGGGAAAAAAGCTCAGGGGGTAGGGAATAGGGGAAGAAGGAAGGAGAAGAGGGGGAATAAGGGAGCTCGTGTTTTATGCAACTTGTCTGGCGACCTGGATGGATATTAATCGAGCCGACGAGAAGGTGTTCCGATCGTTGTTTCGTTCCGCCTTAATCGATTGCTGCCAGGAGGCGTTGTATATTCAGCGAAGTTTGATAAAACTCGGGGGCGGTGTTGTGTTTGAGGGGGTACAGAAGATTTAAAGTTCTTGCTCAAGTGAATTACACATGTTACTCCGTTTAGGTAAAGAAGGAAAGGGAGATACTGATTAAACTGATTGATCTACTGTGGTTTGATGTAATTCTAAATAAATTATTAAGTTAGATGAGTATAGATGGATCGAAAAAAAATGGAAGAAGTAAAGGTAGAGTATTCCACTTTCACTTCTGCATTAAACAAATTGCTTCTCTCTTCTACTTGAAGATAGAAACAGGCGTGTCCAACCTACGACCCTGGTCAGCTAATAATGCGGCTCCACAAGATCGTAAAATTAGTTTCACAGAAACAAGGTCAAATATCCCACTCGTAAATTAGTTATACATTTATGTCGCCCTCCTTTTTTTAATGTCATAATAAACAATATAAAAAGATATAGTATGATATAGTTAATAAGTAACAAAACTTCCTTTATCTTTTTATATTTTTTATTATGACATTAAAAAAAGGAGGAAATATAGTATAATATAGTTAATAAGTAACAAAACTTCCTTTATTTTATGTGCGGCCCATGATAATTTTATTTGGCAAGCCAAAAGGTTGGACACCCATGGGATAGAAACAGCAAAATCTAATTACCGCTCCGTGATTCTCGTGGCAAGGGCATTCTTCTCCACGCGGGAACTTCCGCAGGTTGCGGAAGATGTTGAGCTGGTGATGTGATACCTCGATATACTCCTTGAAGAGAATCCAAGTGACGCTCTCGTTGCAGGGTGGCGTGGTGAGGGAGCCCAAGTACGTCCAGTAGCCGCAATCGTCTGAATTAACCGGCAAAGAAAACGAAAAGCCACGTTGAATTATGTAGAGAGATAGTAAGCCTTGATTGAAAAGAAATTCCATCGAGGAAACTATCCCCGGAGTTTTCCCGCACCATAAATTACAAGCATCAAAAGATGTAGAAAGCGTAATCGCGTGATAGACTGACGCGTTTTTACCACCGGCGTTTTAACCGACTGCTAATTTATTAACGCTGGGCTTGCCGACAGTAGGTGGAAACAATTATGTAACTTCATCAGCGTAATGCGCGAGAAATTTCATATTTAAATGGAACGCGTGACTGGCCATTTATCCTCGCGACCTTTGCACGAATTAGAAATTACGCTCTCCTCCCCTCAAACGATACCGATCTCGGTGGGAAACACCTTAAATAGAAAATTACATACTCTTTGATGTATTAAAGATCACACGGATCGAATCTTTCTACAAAGAAGCAAGCAAACCTCTCGCGCAACGCTTAAAAAATTCCATCTAATTCCCTATTCTCTTGAATCAGCCGTCGCGTGACAAGAATGATACCCATTGCTTCTAAGAGTCGAACGATCACGATCTAACCGCTCCATGAAAAGTTAACAATGTTTTCCAAACGGTTACAAAGCGAAGCAACTTCTTCAGCCACTTCCATACTTAATTCGATGACGCTGAACGATGACGCGATTACACAGAGAATATCCAATGAAATCGTGAAAGGACAGAGAGAAAACAGAATCAAGGCATTTGAAGTACTTACCGGGAAGAAGTTTGGCAGGGTCGATAGGCTCGGCGATTTCCACGACTTCATCCTTGTGCGACACGTACGGCAAGAGGCGCGCGATCTTGTCCATTTCGACGTGGGTTTTGCCCACCTGAAATCAGCAAAGCGACTTCTATACTCAACGAGATCCCTCGCTCGCTTTCAAACCTCCGCGACGAATGCTCGAGGAAAGGTCGCAACCGTGTTGCTTCGAGCGAGCTGGATGAATGAAAAGGCTAAGTGCGCGCGACTGAATGTCCAGGATCGCGTGACACGGGGGAAAGGTGAACATTACGCGGAAAGCACGGTTGCAAAGTAATAATTGAAATTCCGAGACGCTTATCGGCAATTGGCAGAGGCAATGTCGCGCGCCTTCGAGACTTTTACAACCGCGGAGGTGAAGGGGGCTCTGGGACGTTGAAAAGACGATGTTGTTTTGATCGTGAGAGACCAGAGGGAAAAAAGTTGGCGCAGAGAGGCTTGTGTAAGAGAGCCCGCGGAATTGCGGTCGGTCGAATGTTCCGCGCGACTGGTATTAATGTCCGCGCGTTATCTAACGATCACTCGATGCTCATCACTCAAAGGGAGCGCGTACAGATTATAATTTGTCCAGGTTGTTAATGCAGCAGGTGCTGCTCGCGACGCTCCCTTTCCAGTCGCGGCATTTCTAATCGAAACGCGAGATGCTTGATGGCGAAGGGACGCAGCGGCATGTGTCACTCCCAAATGAGAGGGTAAAACGTGCTGCTACGTGCTTCGAGACAGAATGAAAGGTATTAGGCACCGTGCTATCCGTCGGTTCTAGTAAAAACAATTTTTCATCGCTAAGTGATCAAACACTGGCGATAACTACTACTAGGTATAATGTCCTCCGCAAGAGTATTAGAGATGCTGGTCCTTACGCGGTGTTTAAGATGCATGCCTCGGACTATATTTATGGAAATTATTCATTTTCTGTTTTTTCTTTTATTCAGCCTCTAAATACCTATGTTGTATAATTATATTGATTAAGTAGTGCTATTAACTCTAGGTAAAGTTGAACGTGCCTACCGTAATGCGTTTGTTTTTGTTTGGTTTTATATTTCGCATTTTCTATTTTATTTTATTTTGTAACTTGTTGCATTTATGTTCTCTTTCTAATTATTAGTGTACTTTTAGCATCAGTCCTCGGATTAGACTTAAAAGCAGAAAATTGTTGAGTCTCGTCCATTTCTTCTTTTTGTGTTTTTGGGAATGTAATAAAGACGTATTATTATTATTATTATTATTATTATTATTGTAAAACGTGTTATTGCGCGGTTCCGTGATCACGACGAACTTTGCTCGCGCAGCACTGCGCGACACCGCGTCTTCCGTGCACCAAAACGGCATCATGACGTTCCGGTGCATAATGCAACAGTTGTGACCGGAGTTCGTGCGACGTTTGCGACGCAAACAGTCTCTTGATTGCTATGGACTTAATGAAAATACTCGCTGGATCGGCATAATGGAATCGATCGATTGCGCAATAATATTTCTGAAATTGCACGGCATTATACTTGCCCGCGGAGACTCCAACGCGTGGCATGCGTTTGCACTCGTCTCGTGCGGCCTCGATGCGTTCAAACGAGTTTAATGAGCTCGGAAAAGCCTGGCCGCGGTTATGCAATCGAGTCGCTCGATTTCATTGAAAATCCCTCCCGACTTCGTTTGCGAGTTTTCTGAACGGGAGGCGTTCGGATTCTCTTGCTACAGAATAAACCGCGCTGTGATCTTCGATCTGATTCGAGTCGACCTCTGAATGTTCACGAGGCGTGGATCGCGCGAAACGGAAGCAATTAACTCAAAATTACTTCGTGCAATTCTTTTCAACGCTGTACAGCACAGTCTTACCTCCTGCCGTTCCTTGATCTTGATGGTTTTGTATCTATTTCTCCGGGATTGCACGCTTTTCGAATTTACTTTACAATCGAAGCTTCCTGAGCTTTGTTTGCTCTGCTGGAAGTCGCGGAAGTTTGACAAAGGGATGGTAGGAAGCGAGCGTTTGAGAATTGCGTGCAGAATCTTCGCTCGTCCTCGCGGTATCAAAGCGGTAAATAGAGAATTTCACTTCGCCTTCGAACGAGTTGGATAATGATGCACGTTCGACGCTTACGTAAGAAACGCCATCGACTGATGATGGAGAGCGAGCAGCGTCACTGTTACGGATTCTGCTTACGGAGCTTAGCGGCTTATGTAAAAACTTGGGCGGCTATAAATGTGTGCGCATCGGTACGGTGCACCCGTACAAAAGGCATAAACAGCACGTAAACGAATTTACCAAACTCTGAAAGCTGCTGAAGGCTTAGAGCTATTCGAAGGAAGAGGACACGCGAAGGAAATCGCGAATCAATACCAATCGGCTGTATTTCTGGGTATTCGAAATTGGAAATCCCGCTGGAAGTCTGTTCCAGCCGATGAGTAATAGCAATTCTTTATTCTATAAAAAAATAGTATCAAAATCAGAGTGTCTAGAAGGAACGTGTTCAACTAGCCGCGACGGAGCTCCACCGTTACATTTATAAGTTAATTACAGGTCTGCCTGGTCGTAACGTTAGCTTTCATAAAATTCTAAGCGTTCAATTAGCTCCAATTGCGTTATGTGTGTCCCACATCATCAGCAACACCGTTATCGGTTAATTATCATTCATCGAGGGCGAGTGACTCGCGCTTTGAGTCCGTTTCGCTCCCGATGCAAAGGGAAACTGGATTCAATGAGCGGTTAACGCGAAGCCGAATGAAGCAGGAAGGAAAATCTGAGTTCCTGGAAACGGTGTAATGGATAAATGATTACTGACCTTCAGAAAGACGCCGAGAACAGCGAGGCCATCGGATGCTTTCGCGGCTTCAGCGAAGGTGTTGTACTTGGTGGTGTTCCAGTGCACCAGATGCAGCTGCAACAGAACAAGCAAAGAAATTACTTAAGTAATTATAATCTACTATTTTTGAGTATAATAAACACAAAACATGACTCTAACGGTACGCAATTCTTCAACGATCTAGGTCTCGGAATTTTCTCAGCGATCAAAGCCCCAGACTTTTCGAAATCCTACTGTCGTTTGCGTCACCGTGATTACCGTTTGTATTTTACAAACGCTAATGATAGAGAAACTACACCCCGGCGATCATTAAAAGAGTCATGCGATCGAGAAGAAAGCTTATTGTCCATGCCTCCGTGAATCATTAAACCGTCCAGGTGTGTAATTATTAGAACACCTCGGGAAACATCAGTGGAGCGCGCGTATACCAACGAGCCTCGTATTGTGCCAGCGAGCTGCTCAAACACCAGCGAGATAAATTTCCGCGTGGTTCTTGCTAGTTAAGCTCATGTTCCAGGGCGTCACTGACAGAGCAAACTGTTGATTAACAGGTAGATAATCGTGTAGGTCGAAAGTGGCGCATCCCGTGATAAGATGACGTAAAATATTTGTGCAGCAACGGCATGTGACCGCTGCGCTAAGCTTCCGTCGCAGTACCCATTCAAATAGAAGTAAGATAAGATAGAAATTTGAGTTGCCTATTTTCGAGTCGCTATGGATGTTGCTTAACCGGCTTGCGGATTGAACAGAGTCGGGGTAACCAAATCAGAATGGACCAAATGACATTCTCAGAATGTTCGTATAAGTATTGTAAAAGAAAGTGATGTTTTGAAAGCTAGGAAGAATACAAAAGCAGTCACTAAATAGTTACGTAGATTAAAAGGAAAAATGATATTTTAGGAGTTCTTGAGCTTTAAAAGTTCTTGAGCTTTAGAAGTTTTGAGCTTTAAGAGTTCTCGAGCTTTAAAAGTTCTTGGGCTTTAAGAATTCTTGAGCTTTACAAGTTCTTCTTGAACTTTAGGAATTCTTGAGCTTTAGGAGGTTTTGAGCTTTAGAAGTTTTGAGCTTTAAGAGTTCCGAGCTCTAAAAGTTCTTGGGCTTTAAGAATTCTTGAGCTTTACAAGTTCTTCTTGAACTTTAGGAATTCTTTGGCTTTAGGAATTCTTGAGCTTTAGGAGTTTTTGAGCTTTAAGAGTTCTTGAACTTTAAAAGTTCTTGGGCTTTAAGAATTTTTGAGCTTTACAAGTTCTTCTTGAACTTTAGGAATACTTGGGCTTTAGGAATTCTTGAACTTTAGGAATTCTTGGGCTTTAAGAGTTCTTGAACTTTAGGAGTTCTTGAGCTTTACGAATTCTTGAGCTTTAAGAGTTCTTGGCCTTTGTAGCAAAATTCTAAATGGCGAAAATCTCGAAATATTCGGTTCACTTACGCGAAACCCAGTTTCTGTTTTTGCAACAATCACCAAAAATTTGAAATCCCCATCCTCAAAAGCTACTTTATAACCAGCAAGTAATTGTTTTCCTCCGCAGGAAAAATGAACCATTTCGATCCCGTATTCTACCACCACATAGGTCCACAAGTCAGTTAACACCGACCAGGTCCTCGCACCACGCCCAACGCCTATCGTAAAAGCGTTGTTCTAAGTTTTCCGCGAAAGCCCGCGTTTCTTGTACGGTCAGAAGGAAGTGCATTCTCTCGAGTGCTTGTGCACGCGGTGCAAGCGCATCGGCGAACGTGCGTCGCAATTGAATGCAGGATGCGAGGAACGACTCCTCGATGAATTCGAATGCGATCACAGCTTGTCAGTCGCCGCGTCGCACTTTTTTTCCTCAAACAGCTAGCTGGAAGACGAGGCACGTTTGCTAGGCAAGTTCCTTGCCCTAGAAAGTGTTTGAAGACGCTGCTTCGGGAGCGACTCGAGGACAATGGCGATGGGAACGAATGCTTCGGATGGCTCTTACGTAATTCGATTACGATTTCCATACGAATGCTCGCCCGAATGGGAACGGCAATTATCGTAATCGTTTTCCTTCGTGTTCTGCGTCTTTTAAACGTCCGAAGCATGCAAGATACATTGGAGACTAATTTTACGAGAAATACAGCTGTACTGTACAGCTTAAAATAAGTACAGCTTCGATTGTTTCTTGCGTAGATTAAACATTGAATCGTTTAAACGAGTACTCTCCAGTGCACAATTGCTACTCGAACTAGAAAACTTTATCGTTCACGTAGATTATGATTCTACATGCAAGTCGGAGTTAAGTAAGTAAGTGTCCCCGGTCTCGGGAAAGACGATCGGGTTTCCAGAGTCTCCGATAGGAAACCATTCATCTTCCGATGGCCTGGTCACTCTCGAAGTCACGGACAACAGAGTGCGCGCGTTCGAACAAGGTCGAAGCAGTCGTAAGTTAGTACGGATGGATTGTGACGCGAATCATGCTCCGCGAGAGTGAATTATTAACGATCCACTGCCAGTCGACGCAGACTACGAATGTCAGAAAACCCCGGCTGACCGTATATCCCACGTGCGTTCTTTTAAAGTCATTTAACAGCGCGTTCTTCGCATCCCAACAGCTTGCAGAACTCTCGGCGCTATTGTTCCGCGCGGACCTCGCTATAGCGGACGCGTTTCCTCGGAGGAATCGAGCTTCGCGTACAAAGAAAACGCTTTTCTAAGGAACCAGCAGCTGGGTCGAAGCCTGGTTAGTCGCGGGAGATGGGGACTGGAGTACTTTGCCTCGATTAAGTTTATGACTGCTTAAGTTTTATCATTGGTTCTAGAATTAATGTTCCAAGATAAACGATCAGTCTAATTACGGTCCAAGGAATTGAGATCTACTGTCTTGGATTCAAGAGTAGTTGTTAGACTAGAGGTGTTCGATTCCGATTGGGTTCTTTAGAAGATTCTTTTGGTTAAAAGATCGATCTTTTGAATCGATTCTTTGGTATTCGATTTTTCCCAGAATCGATTCTTTGATGTAAGAATCGAAAATCGATTTTTTGCCGTCTGGGAGAAATACTTGTCACTAGTGAAAGGGCCACTCAAATTCCTTGATTCCCGTCAAATTTATATACGATTGTTATGTCCTGGATCCTACTTTACCATTCTTTCTTGTGGCGTGACATAGTGCACTGCACATTGAACGAGTTGTAAGTGATCAAGCATTAAAGTTTCACTGAATACAACAAAATAATACAGAAGTTAGTACATACTGAATTATAATTAATTATTGCATAAATATTTCTGTTTGGTGTGGATTTTTTTATTTCTATTATTTAGAAGAATCGATTCTTGAAGTCCAATTCTGAATCAATTCGAGAATCGATTCTTTGAGATGAATCAAACAGCCCTATGTTAGACAGCATACATACCTCTCCCGCGAAAGCCTGTCCATCCACGGTGTGCTCGGATCCCCTAGAATCGCTGCAACCCCAATGGCAATGGTACTGTTCGAGCTTGTAGACGTCGTCCATCAGGGGGCCACCACTCAAAACTGCAAGCAAACATTACAATTCCATTTAGGGACATAAGTGCTCGGATATCAACAGAGATTTGAACGACCCCACTCAAGTCCCTGCAAGCACTCGACATTGAAATTCACTTATTGGGTCAAGCTGGGGTTTTTGGTCATTCTCATATCGTTCTTATATCGTCCACCTTTATCTGCTACAACCATCGTCCATTTTTGGAGGATTCTATTGACGCGAACGTGCCCAAGGAGAAAGGACTCTAAATTTAGACGAATGACAGAGAGATAGGACGAACGCAGACCGTTTGATCGCGTTGGATTACAGGATACGCTTGATTAGCCGAATTGCGTGAATGACTGTGGGGCCGTAATAGTATCAGCGACGTGCTCCGGGTCTGGTGAATGCTCGGTCATCCGTGCGCCAGTACAAAGGAAAAAACGAGGTGGAGTTTAAGGGAGAGATTTATTATAGAGGGATTTATAGGAGGCAAGGTACATTATAATTGACAAACAGTGCTCTAAATAGATAAATTGATGGAGGATCAACTAAGTCCAATTTCCTTAATTTTTCCTCGAAGTGTCTATCAGCTCGTTACAAGGAATTATAGGCAGACAATATAGCCTCGGGTGATGGGATTCGAACCCAAGATGAAGATCTTCCCCGAAGGGGGATCCTCCGCGGTACCAACTCCACCAACGTCGATCCTCCGAGGCTACTCTTTTCCAAACTCTACACACAGTGAGTAACGAAAATATTCGGACGCTTTTTAAAATCGCATAACTTTTTTTGAGAAGAGTTTTTTTGAGAAGCTAGGAGAATTAGCTTCCTCAGAGACGTGATTCATCGTTTTGAAAAAAATTGCAACTGGTCGGAACAGCGAAAAAATAGTAAACACCGCTTTTTTAAACATCAACTTTTTTATCTGAGCTTGTAATGAACTACTCACTTCGTTACTTCCTGTTATTTTTCATTTAAACCAAAGTTTCAGCTACATTTTGTTTTTCATTATTACTGAGAGTTTGAAATACAAAAATTTATTAGTTTCCCTATGACATTATGCAGTTTTATTTCTTCCCACCCTCTGCGGTAATTTTTTATTCGTCTTAAACAAACTGGTATTCCAAATATACTGCACTTCCTCTACCACCGAGTCAACGATCCACGACCTTTTCCGATACAGTGTCAACGACCAGCTGAACAGTGTTTACCAAAGGCAGAGAAGTGGCTGCGACAGGTAGCGGCATTTGTCAGCCATCTCCTACCATTTGTCATCGTTAACAAAAATGGGGCAGCGGCTAGTATCGCGCTGCTTTGTTATCGTCCCATCGATTCCCTGAAATTCTGCTCTATTTCTGTCATGTAAACGTTTCGTTCCTGCCACATATGAGCACGCATAATGCGTCACGGCACGGTCGTCCTCGTTTCGAGAGCACTGGAAGGCGAAAGCCTCCTTTTAAGCGCCACGAAACAGCTGTCGAAGCCTTCGAGGAAAATCCTCCTTGATCAAACGTATTGCTACTAGTGCCTGTTGTTACGATGCTGAATAAGTACCACTGTGTGCTATCAGTCCTTATAAACCGTAGTTACTTCGCTGTAAAATTCAATGATCGAGAATAAACGTGGTTCTCTGCGATAATCGAGGGTGAACTTAGCACTGATGTGAATTGGTAATGAAGAATAAGTGCAATGCAAAGTGTTCTTAAACAACTCTGTTTGAAATAATCCCTCTATACGTTACTTCACTGCCTCAATCCTTACTCTAATCACTTTCAAGCTACACTCTTACATCACGCCCAGTTACAACATTTCATTAACATTACGATATTCATTGCAGCAACAAATTCTCAGCGATAAGATAACGACATCTGAACGAGCACGCAAATCAGAATAATATATGCGTAAATTGTTTGCTTTCCTTTGTTCAATGACGTTCGGCTAATCCGAGCTTCACGTACCCCTACTGATCTCTGCTATCTCTAGCCCACTGATAAAAACATCCATGGCCGCTTCTAAATTAACAAAGTTTACGACTTCTGCGACTAATTACTACTAGTACAGTAAAGTCTATTTCTAGATTAGGATTTAACGCGGTGTCGTTACGTATCGCGTGGATCATAACAGCGTCGGCCCTTAATCCTCTAAATAGCGCTTGATAATGGTCGCGATGAGGGGAAACTTTTACAGCCACTAGACTCGCGTTCCCAACGGCGAAGCTCGAAGTCTGCCTGTTCCTAGCGAGTTCCTGTTAAACCGAACCGCCTCTCGCGGCGTCGGAAATGGACGATTAGAGGCGCGTTTCGTGCCCTGCTCGTGCAACCAATTAGCTTCAGCTCGCGGTTAATACTAAAATCCACTTCGAACCGGTTGAGATTAAGTCCGTCGCTTTTAGCGAGCAAACATTTGGGGCAAGATGCTTGGCAGCTGACGCGTTGAAAGCGAAACGACATTGCACGCTTTTTCGAACAATAAATAAATATTATTTATCCAATATAGGGATTCAGTTTTTGGGGGAAGCTTTATATACACGTCGAGGTTGCAATAAATTGTTTCAAGCAGCGTGAAATCGATTGAAATTTAACGATCGATGATTTATAGTGGCACAGTGATTCCTCGCGGAAGGGCCTCTCTTCCCACGAAATCTTAACGGGTTGAAGAGTGTCGAGAGAGCAGCCAATCCGACCAGGGACGTATTTGCATTCGCGGTCGATCTGCAATTCCAATGCTGCCGATCGCAATCGTTCCTCCAGGGTATGCGCGTCGGACTTTCAGGTAACGAACGAGTTCTTAGTTTCGCATTTAAATGCACGAACCTACCGCACACGACACGCCGCGTTTCTTAACCCCGAAACCTCCCTCGCCCTGCACGCCGGGGTGCTAAGTAATATTCGATCGACCCCTGCTTCACCGCTGACGAGCGCAACTCTATCATAAGTTCGCCTTTTTGGTCAACCAGTGCAAACCACTATTCTGCACCGCCGCGAAACAATTAACGAGCTTGCTCGAGATGGTTAACAGACACTGTATAATTAATTATCGATCACTTCGCCCGTTGTGTGATCACGGACGTCAATTTTGCAGCGAGACTCGCAGCAGTCTACTTTAATCGAGTTTTAGAGTTCTAATAGAGTAGGCAGGGGGAAAGGGGTGGTTTAGGATGAGTCTAAATCTTCACTAATCTTAATGAAACTCATGTTGATTAAGAGATCGAGAGATATCAGTAAGCTAGATTAGCTTCACTCGAAGTTATATCCGTGAACGAAGTGACAATATCGATTACGCTGAATTTCAGCAGATTCTGGGAAGTGGTAGCAATTGGTAGCAAGATAGTTAGCCGTGGTTGATTGCTGTTCGAATGGGGGATTGAAATGACCAGGGGAAACGAGCATGGACACTTACATGTGCCCTCGCCATCGGTGTCCACGCGCCAGCAATAACCCGGATTAACGAGCTTCCGGGAAGCAGTGGCCGGATATTTCCATCGCAGGGGCTTGCTACTTAGAGCCTCGTGGTCGGATTCTACCCGATCGGTTTCGATGTTCACCGGACTCTGCCTCGAACCTGCCGCCATAGGGAACTTCGTCACCCACGTGCTGGGTCCTGCAACAAAAGGAAAACAACTGGTCAACACCGAGGCATAATTCTGACACCTCAATTCATAGAATTCTGCTTGATTTTTGTCGAGGCACTTGCTTGGTCACTTTGGGCTGCTGAAGGTAAAAGTTGGAGCGCGTGAAAGTTGCATTGTCGAGTTCTTGGAAGAGGGAGAGATGGAGTAGTTAGAGTAGATTGGATTCTTAAGGGGTAACACCACTCTAGGATCCATGTTTTTTTTTTGCTTAAACCATACTTTAGAAAGGAAGGAGGAGACGAACATCGACCTAGATGGCCAAATGTATGGTGCAGGCATCGCAGATTAAAGAAAAACAAAAATTTAAAGGATTAAAATGTTCATAAAACTTTAAACGCGTTTTTCTCGAAACCACTTTTTTCAAACTGGGAGGACGAATTTCTCGGAAACTATCGCATGAATCGATTTGAAATTTTTACAGTAGCTTTACAACAATATTCTCTTTGGAAGTACGTAGCCGTTTTTTGATTGAATGTAAACTTTATTTTTTATAACCAATTTAATGCTCATTTTTAGGGCAAAAGATCGATTTATTTCTTAACAACTGCACCACTTCCACAAAAAATGATTTAACAAAAAACCCCTACGTACTTCCAAAGCCAATTGTATATAGATTATAAATTTTTTTTATTTTTTGTTCCACGACTCATACATGCCGAGAAATCCGTCCTCCCGTGGCGGTGTTTTCACAAAAGCTGTTTCCGACGACGGGCTCTGTCGTCGCCATTTTGTATGAAAATGACACTAAAAAATTATTTTTCATACTTCAATATGTGTTAAATAAACCCTCTATACTAACCCTAACAGAAAAGAAATTCTATTCTGTTTGTCACACTCCCAAAATAAATTGTCAAATTTAGGTATTTTTTTCTGCCTCTAGAGTGGTGTTACCCCTCAAGAAGTTAAATTCTAGGGAGATTTTAAAGAGTAGAGTTAGACTAAGATGGGTACCAAGATCAAAGATCAAATTCCATGGATTAAAGTTCAATGAATAACAAAAGTTATCTGATAAACAACCACATTCTCCCTGAGATTTATTTAATTCCGATAGTCCAACGTAAATAGTGGCGTGCTTAAACGCTATAAATAATTGGCGGATCATTTGCATTGCGAGGCAACCTGTTTCCACGATATTTAAAGTCACTCCGTGTGCAACAGAGCATGATAATGCTATAATCATTCGGTGTATAAATATTTAATACCTGCGCGATGCAAGCTGCCGTCTAATCGAACACGAGAAACTTCATTACGTGAAATAGAATTGCGAAAGTGTACGATAACATCGACATTGTTCTCGTGTATCTTGTTCGACGCGCACCCTCTTCGGGACTTCGATTTGCGTTTCTTGAATCACCGATTAAAATGGGAGCGCGTCATCGAAATTAATGGAAATCCTACGATTAAATGATATTTTTATCGGGTACATTAAATGGAAATTGCTCTTTTCTGTTACCCAGACTCGCGAGGATACGATCCGTCACGTGCAGAGTTGCTAAAGATAATATCGCCGATAAGAAATGTTTAAAAAATGAATTTTGCAATCCGGGAGATAAGATTCGATACGCTGACAACGTTTCGAAGGTTTTCCACCGTGGATTTGTCACACGATTTTCGCCACTAATGCGGAATAATTGTATTTATCATCAAACACATCAATTACTCGTGGCAAATGTTATTATCGCATCGAAAGTGTCTTAAAACGAGCAAACATTAAACAATCATATAAAAACATCAAATCCGTTTCGCTATTAATCAACCTACAATTGAGTTTATAATTAAAATAACAATGTCCCTTAACCACCTGCGATTACAATTTAATACCCCAAGCCAATACTTCGCTACGTCGTACAAAGCAATACACCCTCGACCGTTATTTAAGTTGACAAGCGTGCCAATAATAGCACAGCAATGTAGCCATTATGCAACGGACATTATATCAACAATGGTGAGCAATGGTTCCGATACTCCAGATAAATTATCACCTTCCTTGAGAAGCGCATTACCACTGATTTGCGTCACGTGCTGCTGCATAAGTCTCTCTTTATCCCGACACGCGATTTCGATATTATTTGCGATACTACTGCATCTAACACGATCGGTATCATTCGATTAACTCTACTCGCAAGCGTGAACGAACTACCTCCATCTTTTCCCCTGTAAAACGAGCTTCAACACCTAAGATTACAGTTCCATCGAGTCGTAATCGTTCTAAGTGAAGAGCAGTAGCAAGGGTTGATCGTTGGAATCAGCACACGATGTTTATGAGTTATCTGGAATTTTTATTCAATTGTACCAGGGTGAAACAAACATCGACCTCGGATAAATGCGGGCCAAGGTGAGATCATCGACGCTGCACTACCGAATTTTTATCCGGGGAGAACTTTGAAGCGATTTGACGAAGGAGGATCAACAGTGCTATCGCAGTATCTGTATGCATTGCAGGAAAAAAATACAGCTGTTGCCCGCGTGGTTCACAGCTGCGAGGCAGCACTTGATGATGACATAATACGAGCGACGCAACTTGCAATTATACGCGCGACTCACGATCGGCGCGCGCCATTAATTTGCAAAGTGTCTCTTATAGGTCTGCTTGATCGACCATCGCGTTCCAGCGTGATGGAATCGCATCTCGATTCGCCTCGAACAAGCTTCGCCCAGTTTTCGATTAATTAAAATCTCGCTGATGGAACATGAGACATCGCATTCTAATTCTGCAGAGTTACGTGGAACAGTTACCTATGTGAACTATATAAATAGATAATCTCCAATGGTGGAGGGAAGAGCAGAAGTGGGAACCATTAAATATTAAATGAAAAGAGGGATGAGTGGATTAATTGACTAGAGCACTTCCATTAAATACACAAACACATCTTATAGACACTTGAAAATAATGTGCCCTCAGTGGTAAAGCACCGTGGCATTACAACTTTCTAAACACAACTGAAAGCGAGCACCAAGCATCACAGAGCAACTCTGTCAAATGCACTCTGCGACTGCACACAGCCTCTTTGTCCAGTATTTATTAAGCCAAGCCTGGCCGCGCGAACGTTTTGGCGGTAAAAGCGTCCACGCTGCAGCGAGCAGTGCACAGCTTTCGCGAACAAGTAAAACTGGAGAAGTTGACAGGTCTATATATTATATTTGGACGAAATCTTGCCCATATATCGCTGCGTCCATCGGAGTCCCTCGACCATGTCAAAACGAAACCAAATGGGTCAAGGAATTTAGCTGCAATGGTATATAAACACCAAATATATCCGATCTGAAGGCTACAGAATTAAATCCACAAAAGCAAGCTAGTTAATAGGTATATAGAATTCGAGATTTGTCCAAATATCACCTGCTACTAGTGCCTCGCAAATGTTTATTACTCCAGACATACCTAATCCCCTCTATATATAGTATAAAAACAATCCCTGTGTACCTTAGATGAAGGGGTAGCAAGTCGGGACTTAACACTATTCCTACCACGAACCGGTCAAAAGACCGTTTTTAAAATATCGATTAGAGTTTCCTATATACAACGTAATTGAATCGCCTTTAAACTTCACGACTTTGCCTCAAATATACGTATAATACATTTTTGAATATTCACTTCTTGTTTTATTGTTTATTTTCTGAGAACAATTTGTAGTCTGTCTTACCTAACGCGACCGGTCAAATGACGTGAAATGTGTCGGTAGGAATAGTGTTAAGAAGAGCCAAAAAGTCGTAAAATACACCGGTTTTGCTATTATAAGAGTCATAGAAATGTAATAAATATATGACATAATAAAAAAATTGCAGTAGGTATATTAATTCGTATTATGTGGCAGAGACTTTGCAAATTTTTCCACTGCTTCAAGTAGCAAAAGAGCCATATTTAGATACCCCAAGAGCCATATCTGGCTCGCTAGCCACAATAAAATGCCGTCTTAGATTACTTTGATTCGGCAAATCTCCTATACACCGTCATTGTCATACAAGATGATAAAGAAGAGAATCCCGCGTCGCTTGTAGAGGATCCTACTGACCGCGATCACAAAGCTCGCCGCGCTCACCGGAGAAAAATACCGTCTCGAGGTCGCCAAGATCTGTTTGAAGGTTCGTTCAACCTTGCTGAAGGAGCCAGGAGAAAACGCGAGGCACAACATCGAGCCGATCGGCGACTAGCGGGGAATCTCTCTGACCTTCATGGTTGCTTCTCATGAAACTTTCTCGAGGCAAGATTCGACGCTCGTAACGCAAACCGATTACGTGTTAAAAATATTTGTATGCCTTCCTCAAAACCGAAAAGGTGACCCCGAGCCACATGGCGAGCAACGTGAAGTTTACGAGCGATCTAAAAATATATCCACTTGCTAGGATAGTCTCTCCAAGATTCAGAACTGCAAGGTCGCGTTGTCCAAAAGCGTGGTCGTCCATCACCGCAAAGGATGAACACGTTTGCGGTCAGTTTACCCGTGGAAATAACATTGCGCTTCCGGGAATCGCGTGAAACAGGCGGAATGTTTAATCGCTTTAGTGGTGGCTTTGGTTGGATTCGCGCGTCACGCCTGTCCATGATTATTCTGCATACGATCTTCAATCCGTATGCATGCGTCTTGACGAGCAACAACAATACGCCTTTTAGGAGAAGCCGGATGGAAAAGAACACGCGAGTCTTCCTGTTCGTCCTATTGTCCGCCATATTTGACAACGAGTCGACTTTGCATGGAGATTAATAAATAATTAATATTCTTTGCGATACATCATCGATTTCAATTCCGAGCGAAGTGCCATGCAAGCACTTTTAAACATCTTTCGAATAAATTAGTTACCTGTGAATCAGAATTCTATGACACTTTTATGGATGATTGTTCAGTGACTCACACCGAGGCGCAGTCGAATTACGAGCTTCGAATACGAATGTCTCCTTGACGTCTGCTTCAACGAGATAGGGATAATGTATTGTATCGAAAGTTTCATCCAGTAAGGAAACCGCTAAAATCGATACAGAACCGTGGCGTACGAGACCGATCCCCGACGTCCATAACGCGTGAACCGTCCCCTGTCAATAGAACCCATTAATCTTTTAACGTATTGCTTCTGTTCAGCCTAGGGCAACTTGCTTGCAGTCTATAAGCCGAAGGAAATTACAGGCGACGTCAGAGGGGAGCCGTGCTATTAGAGAAACTTCCATTCACCGGGAGAGATTCCTAATAAATTGCTGACGGTGCTTCCCACGAAATTCGCGTCAATCCAACAGCCACATTGTTCCCCCTGGTTTCTCCTCGGTTCGAGGCGCCGAGAGCCGCGAAACACTTCGAGAAGTTGTCCGTAGTTAGTTGACGGTAAATCGCGTCAGGTTTGTTTCTGCGCTCGTAATAGTGGTTGGGCGACTAAACGGGAACCTGATCGACTGCCTCGGGCTCGACCGTGACGCGTAAATAAGGGGACAGGTAGTTGCATCATTGAACGGGAACGTTCACCTCGGTCCTTCTACGCTGAACGAAATTCCAGCCTGACCCGAATTTTCCATCGCGCCGCGGCTGGGGTAGAAAAAAAAAGCACTCGTGTGGATTTCAACGGAGGCCTTCTGACCGTCGCGAGCGGTTACAAATGTCTTTATCGGGGATTTCTTTCTCGCCTGGCACACAACGCAACACGTGTCTGCAATTAAAGGGGGCGATGGGTAGCTTTTCTTTGGCCTCTGCCGCGGGAATATCACTTACAATGTTATTACAAGGAGATATATCTGTGGTTGTAAGGAAACACTACCCATATCACAATTTTAAAAATTTTGAGTTTATGCATTAAGTCAACTGTAGAATATTGGATGTGTGTTTCTATCAGAAAAAAATGCATGAAAACGAATTTTATACGTTGAAAAAATAATGCAATTTAACCGAAGTCCAATATTCAATTAATACGCATTTGGCAAAACAACCGAAGTCCACATAATTTGGAGAATACGACGTATCTTTTCTTTGTGATCGCTTTTTATTTTCTATTTTTACTTATCTGCATATACTATAACGTATTTTGTGTAAAATAAAATAAGCAAAATTATATTTCATATTTTTATTTTACTAGAAACAGCACGTTATGAAATGCCAATAATACATAAATGTGTAACTTGTATGTTACAAAAAACAACGCAAAGCACAGAAGAAAACGAAAGAAGACAAAATAGAAAGTAAAAGAAGGAAAAGTAGTCAGAAAAACTACTATTACTATTATTACTATTTTGTTTATTATTATTTACGTTAATTATACGAATATTGAATATTATGCAAAGTGAAGGAAATATACTTTTATATCGTAAGAAGAAAACAAGGAAACATTGCTAATAAGAAGAATTGGTGTTTGGAACTTTCAACGACAATATCTCGAAAGTGAAAACATGTGACATGGGTCGTTTTTCGTTACAACCACAGATATATCTCTACGATTCTAGTAAGATCTACATATGGACCGCGAATTGAAAATAGAGCGGTTATAGTCGGACCTAGCGAGTTTGCGGTGCCACGAGCTCGTGTTTTGTTCTCCGATCCGCTAATGAAGTGGCGAGTAAACCATGCGCGCTAGATTCTACCCGAGCTGTGGCTGTATAAGTATACAAATGGAGCATTGGTCGATAAGTTTCGAGTAACATCGAAGGATCGCTGGATCGGAGGCCTCGATGCGAGAGGCACGGAGGTGTTACCGCGACCTTAACGTCCCGTAATGGCGCACTTCCGGCCGTGATCGAGCGTCACAGCCATAGGGGAGAGTAAATCCAACCGATCGCCATTTCTCGGTCGGATCTACCGGCCACGCACACGGCCAGAAAAGCAAACGACTTAATCGCCCATCTACACGCCGGCCAAGGAATTTATGCAAATCACGGTATCCGCCAGACTTCGCAATTGCACTCGCGCCGGCTCAAAGATAGCGCTGACAAATTGGCCCCAGATTAAGGGCATTTCGGAGAGGCATGCACGGGTAACCGGGTAAGGCGAAACGAAACTGGGTCTGCGACCCCTAAAGTGCCTTCGTGTACGTTTCACTCCGTTGTGCTTGCACCTACACGCGTCGATATCGTCGTGGCTCCCTTCAGCGTATTGGTATCCCACCGCACGATAGGCGGGCGTTTGTTTTTGCACAGGCGAGTAGACGCAAACGGAAATTTTAGGATGAGTCGGCTCACCCGGAAGGATGCATTTGTTTGTCTTGGAACGGATGTGGGAACCAAAGGTTTCCTTTAAAGTTTAGAGTTTCTAGCTTCCACGTGGGGGACACGTGTGGGCAGCTTGCGCATCGCGCGACCCATAATTAATTGCTAATTGCTCTGCGTTATCTACGTTACAAAGTACTTTACTGCAAAAATATCGTATGTCTACTAGGGCTGGGACTATTTTCGAATTTTTCGGTATTCGAATATTCGAATACTTCAGTTGCTCAATTATTTGGCGAATATAATGCGAATATACAAGTATTCGAATACTATTCGAATATTTAAGTATTCGAATACTGATGTATTCGAATAGTATGGTGGGAATTATAAATCAAGTTCTTTAGGTTCATTTGTCAAGAAGAAATCTTGGTAGCTAATTTTCACCCATTTCACACCATACTATTCGAAATTTGCGTTTCTGTATGCAACAAATAAGTAGTTCTCAACTGTTTCTTTATACCATATAAAATCACATTTATACCTACAGTGGCTCTTAAAAATATTCGGACACCCTTTAAAATCGCATAACTTTTTTAAAATTAATCCAAACGACTTGAGTTTTTTTGAGAAGCTAGAGGGATTAGTTTGCTAAATGATATGATTCGTCGTTTTGAAAAAAATGCACTTGGTGGGAGTAGCAAAAAAGAATATCGCTGATTTTCGGGAATTTCGCGATTTTCGACCTCATTCTGCGATCTTGAAACGTGTGTAGCTCAGAGCAACGTTAACCGATTTTGATGAAATTTTAGACACGTATATAACTTACTTAAATCTACAAACGGGTTTTTTGAATTTTCATTAAGGGTTCACAAAAAAAAGTTTAAAAAACGGCCTTTACTATTCTTTTTTGCTACTCCGACCAAGTGCATTTTTTTCAAAACGACGAATCATATCATTTAGCAAACTAATCCCTCTAGCTTCTAAAAAAACTCAAGTCGTTTGGATTAATTTTAAAAAAGTTATGCGATTTTAAAGGGTGTCCGAATATTTTTAAGAGCCACTGTACTTCATAAATTTATAAAAAATAATATTTTTCTTCATTCCATGATCCTGAATCCTACCTACCATTGCACGATTAAACCTATATTTACAATATTTGTGCACTAACAATAACTCATCGATATACGTCTCGTCTAGAATTAAATTCCAAACTCATTCCATTTGCGACCTTCCCGAAACCAGCTTAAAACATTCGCCCGCGTTACATAGTATCCCCCAATTGGTTCACTGACATCAACCAGTTACCTCTTTCCGCGCATACGGGCAATATCTTTCCAGACTCATCTCGATGATCACCTACTCCGCCCATTCTCTAGCAGCAGCGTTGCACTCTAGTGGGAATTTTTATGCAACAATTTTAATAATCCCCCAGCACGAAGCCTGAGAGCTACTTTCCTCGTTCCACGACAGTTTCGCGGCCCTCTCGAATCGAGCGTGCGATATATTCATCTGGCCGACGTACGCGGAGCGGCCGTGCACAGCACGTGCGTGTTGCTGCCCCGTTACGAGGGTACAACGTGCTCCCAGGCCTCTCGCATTATATTTACGTGTCTACGGTCAGTACAACGTACTACGTATCCACGTGGGCCTATAGAACACGTCTGAGGTTATCCCGCTCGTGTGGGATCTGTGCACGCGGCTCTCCGTGGTACGTGCACCTAACGCTGGGGCACACGCGCACACATAAGGATGCCTGGCTGTGGTCGGTAGGAGAACAGGTGCATCGGCCTTAGCGCACAACCGAGGAAAATTATTGATTTTCGTTTATCCGCGGAGCCGGTGGTGTCCCGTGCTAGCATGGCGAATGCAACGCCGTCCCTTGGCACCACTAGGACGCCCTGCATTCGAAGACAATGGCCTTAGGTCAGCGAGCCCCGGTGCCATCGTGACACCGTGCAAATCGAACGAGTCCAGGCACGAGATCCTCTTATCGCCGACCGAATTCCACCCCCTTTTTCACCTTCCAACAAATTAGATCGCGAAGATACTCGAGATATACACTCGCTAGTTGATTCTGGCTGGAACGGATCTAGGGATCGATAGCTTACGCTTGCGGAGATAAAATTGGATATTGTAATGGTGTCCTTGGAACGTTGTATCTTATTCATGCAACCGGGGATATAGTTAATTGTTTTTATGTAGTGAAATAAATTGATGGTAAATTGGTGGATAAGTGAACGGCTTTGTTTATCTTTTTCTAGCAATGAATTTCTACGAGGTTTATTAGGGAAGGCTATTTTTGAATAATATAGAAAACGATTATTTGGTGATAACATCTGTATCAGACAGAGTTGCGAAATTGAAACTCAAGATAGATATCTCCGAGCGCGATCCACCCTAACTCGTATCTTCAATTAGGAAATATTAATTTGCGCGCGCAACGTATCGCGCGGTAGATTCGTTTTTTTTCTTCTTTTTTCGTAAGGAATTGAGACACCAGTGCCAACACTGATATCACGATATCTAATCTGTATGTATCACGAATATGCAATGCCGTTTCCAGATCCGGCGATAGTTTTTAATTGGCAAGTCTGACTATTGTTTCCGTCCCACATATCGAAATGCAATCTCTTCCTTTTATAACTAGATAAACGATGAGGTGTTACAGAACTGCAGGATACCGATGACTAATTGGCTGCACGCTTTGTTTACATAGAAGAAATCGAAGCATTATGCGTGGCGAATTCCACAATTCCCCTTTTTCTAAAATAGCGAGATAACTCGATAATCTGAGAAAAAAGAGCGAGCACAAAGAAAGTCAAAGGAATTGTTTCCGTCAGAGATTGAGCAGTGATTGATTTCCTCGAGTATTTTGAAAAATGCTTGAAAAATACCACGTCGGAATGTCGACAAAGCGCGATCATTTATTGCAGCCGGTTTTTCTCCGTAACAGTACTTTTCTTCTATATCGTTTGACGTAACGGAATTATTTTTGCTAACTACCAAGCCTATTTCAACGAACGAGAAAAAAAGAAATGTTACGCCACACTCGCGTCGAGTGGAATGCACCGATGGCACACAAGGTTAAATACTTATTCCGGTTCATCAAACGGTCTAAACAGTCAACAGTGTGTACTGATTAAAATCAATATGAATGTTAAATTTCTAATGCAACGCTTCAGCCCCGCTCGAAGCAAGCAAGTATCTATGTTCATCGCAGTGGAGTATAAACTGCAACAACCTCCGTAACAACTAACTTTAAACGGTACGACAGAACTTAACAACGTAGAAACGCATTTGCCATTCACGAGAAAATCTGGATGATTAAAGTAATCAACCGAGTAATCGCTAAATGCCCGTCAATTCTCATGCCCGGTTGTAAAATGTACGAAACACTTAATAGATGCTAGAAGTCGTAACTCAAATCTTCAACAATTCGAGAATCAGAAGAAGCGCACAACACAAAGGGAAAGAAAATTGTCTTCTTCAATAGCCGTTTAAAACTGATGAATACTTCGAGGGAAGTCAAGCCCCCGTAAAAACAGCCCACACATCGCTATTTCAATACTGAACTACATGACAACGCAAAAATCTGGCTTTTCCGCCGATTGCCATGCATTATCTATGTGCTCGGTCTAAAGTAAATTTAAACGCTAGCAAAATTCACCTTAGCAGGTATCTCGCTTATAATTGTTCTATAGAAAATTGATAAGCAACCGATAAGAAAAACTCACCATTTCGGATGGAGTAGTCCCACTCGTTCTTGTCGCCCATCCTGGAGAATGACGATCGTGTTGGAAATTGAGGTCCGCGAGATTGAGATCCGAGTAAAGCCTTCGCCGAGTCGTCGTTTCCGTTTCTGGTCCCCGATCAAATACAACACGCCACGGCCAAGCTCCTCTTCCGATTTACTGCGAGGAATCGTCGCGGCGAGTTTCGCGATCAAAATGCACTACCGATCGACTCGACGTTGTGGTCTTTGACAGACCGATTTTTCCTCTGTCTTGTTTGTCGCGAGTATGTCAACTATTCGACCGCACTGGGACGTAAGTTTAGACTTCAGATAGATGTGTATACCGAAATTTAGCAGAGAAAAAACCACCGTTCACTTAACCTTCTACGGAGCGTCCACGAATGTGACGCCGGCCGGCCGATCCCCTGATTTTATACGCGCGTTGGTCACGTGACCTTTACTACGGCTGCGCGAGCGACCGCGCATGCGCCACTAATTGTTTACACGTGCAATACGGGTCCGCTACCCCCACCACGTGCGGGCCAGCACGTGCTGGGTTTAAATCGCTGCCGATAATTTTGGAACTCGCTTTATGATGTTTACAATCCCCTTGTACGATCAAGCGGAAATTTGAAGATTTTTTTATTCGGCTCGAAGGATTATGGTTAAGCTTCTAATGGACAGGAGCGATCTGATTGGACATCGCTTATCTGCTGTATTATTTCGCGCCATAAGGCGATAATGAGAGTCGACATACTGTGCGATTTTTTTTAAATACTGTTTAATACGTGGACGTTAGATTGGATGATAGGATATGGTAATATGATGCTCGTTAATTGTATCACTCGTGACCTGGGGAAATTGAATATGTAGATTATCTCTTGAAACTTTGATAAGCAATATTATATTTGAATCTGAAATGTTTAGGAAGTGTCTTTGTTATTTCAACGTTATGCGTAGTTGTAAAGTTTCTCGGATGAATCTTATCGTTCTTATCCATTTTTAGCAGTGTAATTTGATCGTTTATAATTGTGGACTGCTGATGAGGGAGATTAGATTACTTGAGCTTGACCGCTGCAGTTTATCTACCTTTCCATTCATTGTTTCTAAATATATAGTACTTGTACTTTATATTTAATCGAACTCGTGGATACTTGTGGCTTTTTCCGTTTGCTAGTCCTGATATTGCACACTGTAATCTAACGCCCAATTATTATTTGAATCTCGAGATCGTGACACGTGCTTTGATAGCAGATGAGACGATCCCGTTTATTACACCAGTTCGGATTTGTAATATGATAACAGTGGTGTGTGTCATCGAATGACTCAGTGTTATCCATCCGCGGTCGGGGATCGGGATACTCCAACTATTTACTTTCACCAAATTGGCTGTCTAACAGGAAATACCTGGGAAACGGGTTCCAGCCTAATTATGCGCTTCGCCCAACTTGTCCAGGCGTCCTTCCTAATCTTCCACGGAAGATAAGTTTTGGTATTTATAAGTGAACGTATCTTGGATCGCAACTTTTAAACTCAAACTATTGCATTGTCATAAATTGGCGACCGCGTCTTATCGCAATTAAAATAAATATCGCAAATCATAGTAGACACTACAATTCAAAGAAGCTTATAGTCAGAAAAGTAGTAAAGAGGGTACTCGAACCAGTCTCCGTCTTACGAGCGATAAAGATCGGTAAACATGATTTTCCCTAACGGATGATTCAGCTTCTATTATATATATATATATATATATATATATCACGGTAGGATTCGGAATGTCCGCCTCCGATCAGTTTGATTTTTGGATATGTTATAGAGGACCGAAAAATAAGAAATACGTATTTTTTTATTTTTCCCCGTTTTCATATTTGGGGGGTGAAAACTGCGTTCAAAGTTAGGGTTGAAAAATCATTTTTGCGGAATATCTCGAGAACTATTAGAGATAGGGGAATAGTGTCAATGGACGAATTTTGTGTCTTTGAATGTGAAATATGACTGACTCACCAGATTTTCAAAAAGTCAAGATATTCCACAAAAATGATTTTTCAACCCTAACTTTGAACGCAGTTTTCACCCCCCAAATATGAATACAGGGAAAAATAAAAAAACACGTATTTCTTCTTTTTCGGCCCTCTATAACATATCCAAAAATCAAAATGATCGGAGGCGGACACCTAAAATACTCTCCTTGTTAGAGCATATAAACATGGAGGAAGCATGCAATAGGGGAAAATGTAGACAGCGATAGAAAGAAAAAGATATACATGAGGGACACCCTCTCTCTTTCTAACATAATAAAAAAAAATACTGCTGCCCCTGGCGCTAGAAAGAGAGGGGTGTCCCCCATGTATATCTTTCTCTTTCTATCGCCGTCTACATTTTCGCCTATTGCATGCTTCCTCCATGTTTATATGCTCTAAGCCATCGAACGAATCGTTCGGAAAGCTCGTGCCACTTTAATTTCATCAAGCTCGGATAACATTGTCACGTCAGTGTTATGTCATCGAACGCGGCTGATGCCAGTAACGTCGTTTCCTCTTCATTATACCAATAAACGAATCGGCCTGCACTACGATGCTCCCAATAAGAATTGATGAATTTCCAGCAAATTCCATCGTAAAAGGTCAATGGACATTTATCCTTTCACATACTCGGGCCTGGCTCTGTGGAAACGGGTCCTCCTCAAGTCTTCTGCAGCTTTTCCCGCGAGACTTCTCTCGCGGACGCTTGCTCGGTTCGTCGGCAACGAGAAGCATCGCTGCTTTGCTTCGGAATCGAAACTTGGATTGGTATAATCTTTGAGAAGGATACAGCTCTGTATACACCTGCTCGGGAACCGTGAAATTTCATTGGGAGCAACGCCTTTCGTCTTCATCTAAAGCAGTGTTCATAATGCGCAATATCTAGGGCACAGAATAATTAAAAGGATCGTTTTTTTTCTTCAAATTTCTGAAAGCCGTGCAAGGGTGTTCTCTGTGTGCTTTGTATAATAGTAGTTGCATATCCGGGAATGTGACTTGACGCGCGTTTAGAAAGGAACTATAAGGTGCTGTATTTGACGAGGAATTTTTACTTCAATAGTGATAGTGTGTTAACCTTTTTGGTACGGATTTATTGGAAGATTTTTTGTATATGGAAAGAATTTAATTTTGTGATGTATGGATTAATGTAAAAGTAATAGATTTTATGAAAACAAAAAACAAGAATAAACAAATTAAAAGTAGATTAAATTCGAATGACGAGTCTGACTCGTCAATTGTAACTTTGACATGAGATGTGCATGACGAGTGTGAGTCGTCAAATGTACCCAAAGGATTAAATTCGAATGACGAGTCAAAGTTGTCAATTGTAACTTCGACGTAACATGTGCATGACGAGTGTGAGTCGTCAAATGTATTGAAAGGTTTGAAGAAATTAAGACACTTATAGTAATTATAAGGAAGCCACGGTAGCATCGAAAGACTTTGCACACGCGAAAAAGTGTCGTTGTAAAAAATACATATCCGAATCGCGGGTAAGAAAGTTTAGATCCTTTTTCAATAATTGAGTCGTGCGTAACGATTCCCCAACGATCACTGGTGCAACCGATTTTGGTACGATACAAGATCTATCCGTCGACGAACTGAGATAGACTTTGATCAATTGAAATCGGCTTCCATGGAGATAATTGGTTGTACAATTCTTGCTATTTAACAAACCTGTAGATCGAACTGGAAGTAATATTACACGAAATGTCCCTCCATTTTCGGACCCCTGTATAATAATGAAATCATTACATTTAGAAGCGAAGAAATACCTCATATATCAACTTCTAAGTCCACAAATCCTCACCGAAAAGACCACATCCGTTCTAATAAGAATTTCGACTTATGATAACGCGCTCGCGCGATTATTCATCTAAGAGCCGCGCAAACGCCCCGAACGCGAGCTACTTTGCATTTTGATTCCCATTGTTAGCGCGCAACGGACCAGAAACGATATTCCGTTCGAATTCTTCCAACTGTTGCGCAATATTCATTTTACTCGTCCTTCGCGACAATTACAATTACACATTGCATTTTAAACACTCCCCGGACCGTTGCAAATTAATAACTTCCCCATAAGAACAATCCAGCGATGCGCGTGCTCCAGCATATTGGCTGTATTTCCGTACGTCTTCGTGAAAATAATTTATGCTAATAGGTATCCATCGTTTCATTTAGTTCGCCAGGCAATCCTTTAAACCCGTCGGTACGAACATCGGTCACAAGAACAGACCTGTTAAAAATGCTAACGAGATGCGCGTTCTCTGGACTATTTCCAACTTCGTTTATTTTCGCGATAAGTTTACCGTGACAGACGTGTCTCTCCAACTCTATACCAAGAACGCAAAGAAGAAATCGGTAGTCTCGAATAAAAATTATCCTCAACATGTCACCCGATCGCCGCTTTCATGATGCATTATCACCGGTGACGCAACAGCGTTTGTCCTTTCCTCATTTTTATTACCTTTTAATGGACCGTCGATCGACGCGCATAAAAGACGATGCAAGTACAAAACTCCGATAGTTGGCGGATGGTCGCCCGCAAAAACCGCCAGAAAATCTACCTGCTTTAATCGCGATCGTCGCGTGAAACATTGTAATTGCTTGAAAAAACATACGGACATTCTGCGTCAATGTCAGAAGCAAGGCCGCCGCTAGAACTCTTTGCCAGGCCCGATCTAATTAATCCTCGTTAACTCATTGTCAATTGTTTACGTAAACGAGAGACTCGAGTGTACCAGCCAGACGCGACGTACTCGACTTTCGGTCACGAAACGGGCGCGTGCACCTTCTTTCAGCTGGATCGTAAACGAAGATCGAGCTATTATGCGTCCTCCGTCGTTCGCGGTGGAACACATGCTGGATCGCAATTGATCGAGTGTCTATCGAACAAAGACGCGAGCCTCCGTGCTCGTGGAGGACGAAATATAAAAGCCAAGGCTGCCCCTTGGAAATACCACATCGCCACGGGCAAGGTGTGTTGCGAAAGCGGAAAAAGGAACTGCTCTCGCTAAGTCACCGCGAACTAGATTCGCCCGATGAGGAACGAACGCCTGGGTATCCTAAAATGGCTTTATTAACTCTTAACTTTACACGTGTTTAATATGCGGTACTTGTCGGAGATATCTGTATACGTGTGTCGTTATCATTCCCATGTTTCTGCGTTCATCGTAGGCGATACCACCTGGAGGACGATCAAGAATTAAACGCCACGAAGGGAGAGTTCTCTCCCCTTTACGCGATTAACAGCGTTTACGAAGGTCCTCACTTCCGGTTCCGTCGGGGCGGTGTAGCGGACAAAAATAATTTGAAGATCCCAGTCAATTATGTATTCTTATGTATACCGTTATGTGTACAAGAAATTCCTATATGCGACGCGGTAATCGTACGTTTCCTCCCTCCGGCTGGAACTTTATCGTTTGCTCTCCTGAGGAATTGGCCGAGCTAGTCAGCGCATTCTCTCCTGTCCTTTTGTACAAAATACTTTCGAACCACTCTCGCATGCTCAGAATAAAGTTCCCTCATTGCTTTCGAGACACTTGCTCCTCTCCCGTCGCCTTACGAGCTTCCCTTCTTTACACGGCGTCCCCAGCCCTAACTTATTAAATATCGTACACGTTTATCATACATAAGTGTCATTCTTAACTTTTCCTTTTTACGTTTTCGTAGTCACAGTAACACAATTGCAGCGCTTGAGAGTTACGCGTAGAGCGATGATATGATTAGAAGCAATGATATGAGGCGTCCTTGCTTATCGCAGCACGCAGACCGGGGATCACGAAGTAAGCCCCAATTTTACCATTCGCCGTTCGGTGATTAGAGTTTCACCCGCGACTCGAGCTTCTCGAGTGTAAAAAAAGGGTTTATCGACGATAGTGCGGAGCTCGAACGCGAGTGGCACTCGGGTCCGTGGCGCTTCGAATTCCTTGAAGAAGGGGGTACGCTAAAACGTTATACAAAAATAGAAAATATTCCAAGGTTCCGCTACGAGTTAAATACACAGAGGGGGGCGTGATTCGAGGGGTAATCGAGAAGCAGAGGATTCACTCGGTGGAGAAATCAGTCGAGCTTCGGGAACGCCTCCGTTTTGGAAGCCAGCTAATATGTAATCCGCGTCCACGATTCATTTCTGTCACGGGAAATCGTCTTCCCTTCGATTGCCTCACGAATCGTGCCCCGTTCTGCGTCCATTGCAGATCAACGTAACGATTTTATTCCATACAGCAAGTGTCCTTCGTCGGGTGTCGCTCTGCGATAAACAAGACGCGATGAAAAAGGATCCATTTGTCGCGTTAATATACTTAAATCTTCTACATTATAAAGACGTGAATTAATAGTAATATATATTATTATATCGTAAATTTAGCTTGCATACGAAACATCCGTTTATCATTCTACATACACAATTATCATCATCATTAGCAGCAGCAACATCCTCATAATCCATTCACACGAGTTATATAGGAGTGACCCCGAATCTGTGGATTCGCCGGCCACCTGTCTCCGCGGAGCGGAACGCGAACGGAGCCTACAAATTCGAGGCGCGCGAAAGATATCGTTTTTTTTCTTTCTTCTTTTCTTTCTCTCTTTTGCCTCGTCTCTCGCGTTTTCCTTGTTCTTCTTTTCTTTTTCTTTTAAAAAATATCAGGAAACTATCGAGGTGTCGAAGAAACGGCTGCGCGTACATACCCGTATCTGTACCCAAAGAACGCACTTCTCTCTTGAAAGTTACTTAAAAGTCTTGCAACAGAGCGGTTGGAGAGATTATACAAAACAAATCATCTTATAAAACGTATGTATATGCGCCCTGCGCAAAGGATACGGGTCATACTTTGTATACAATAAAAATCCCCCCTCTTTGTTCTTTTTTCTTCCTTTTTTTTTAAATTTGTATATTTTTTTTGTTTTGGTAACTACGCAGAGTCTAAATTAAATAGCTTTCAGGCAGGTTTCGAACTGGTTCAAGACACGTCTGAAAATTCGTAGAAGGTTCCTCGCCGTAAAACGATAGCGAGTAGAAAAATCTCAGACAATAAGTCACAGGGCGGTGGTTAAACGAAGGAAGAGTTGTGCGTGAAACGAACAGAAAGCTTCCTCTGTACAATGTCGCGATGTGCAAGGAATATGAAACACAACATGAAGAAGAAAACGTAAATGCTATAACATGGGTCTGGCAGCATTTAAATAACACTGACCTAAGTGACTGCGGACTGTCTATCGAACGACAAGTAATATACATATTTATATATATATATATATTTGTATATATATATTATCATTAGTTTCCCTTTTATTCTGCATGGCCTACAGTGCCAATGGAAGCATTTTGCCGTCACTCTGCAAATGGCATCGCACAAACAGGTATACTCGATTAAGTTACGTTTCTTTCTTTTAAAAAAAAATCCTCAGTTCTCTCTAACATTAATTCAATAAACCTCCAGTCGATCGTCGGATGGGTCAGTTGAATTTGAATTCCGTTGTTCGGTTTCAGTGTTCTTTGTTATTTAAACAGTATAAAAAAAAGTCTCGTGAGAAACTGCCTCACCCGATGACCAGTCAGTTCGCTTCTTCTTTTTTTGTTCTTTTTTTTTAATCTGGCAGTGTTATACGTTGTAGGTACGTTGTATAATAAGAAGATTCGTCAAGTTAATAGTCCTTGATACTTGGAGACCGTTTTCGTAATAAGTAGCTGCGTTAAGTCGTAGAACCATTCTCACACGTGGTACGCGTGTGCTCGTTCACAGCAGGATACCCCTTATTGCTTAAAAAATGGCACTGATTACTGAAATATGTTACGAGTATCGTTGCTGTCCTTCCCTCCCGAGTGCTACACCGAGAATAAGATACCTTCGTCCTAACCGACGCTGGCTCTACAAGTAAACCTAAAACCTAAATCCCGCTTAACCCAGTCGGACCAGTGAATCCTTCCTCTGCACCCTCTCTCTCTCTCTCGCTCTCTCTTTCTCTCTCCCTCACTTTCTCGCTCTCTCTCTCCCCTACAGTTTGAATTCGTTACGAAAGGCAACGCGTGATTTGTATCCCATACTCCCTAGAGATATTTTCCGTGTAATAGACAGACGGTCGTTAAAGTACATCGATTAAGGAAACGAGAGGGGAAAAACGGAGAAAAGTAATAAAAAATAAAAGAAGAATTAAAACGTAGAGGACCCTGTCGAAGAGACCCCTTGCTCTTAAATACAATACCGCGAATGATCAGCGACGAAGAACGGGGTGTAGACGGTGTTACCCATTTAGAAAGTAAGTAAAATTTGCGCGCGATTCTAGCGAGTCCTCGCGAACGAATGCTTTCATCTACGGACGAACGAAAGCGTTTACAGATCGCTGTATAAGTTCAGAGATCCACAGCTGTCGACGTTAACGGCAAGCTGAGGTTTCTTCTGATAATTGTTTTGGTTTTGCGCGTGTATTGGGGAGTCTCCGAGCATCGCTAGCATATATTTGCGCGTGGGCGAGTGGACCGTATTTTGTTAGGGGGGCACGTACGGGGGTGGTTTCCTGTACGTGGGAGTGGGTTTGGGACGATTCTGACGATTGGTCTCGCGGTTCGTGGCGAACGGCGGCGGTGGTTGGTATGGCTCCTCGGAATTTTCCTTTGGCAACATCGGGACATCCGCCCCGTCCTCGGCCTTCTGGTACTCGGGGGGTGGTAGGGGTGGTTTCTCCTCTTTCAGAATGACGGGTGACTTGTTACCTGCGGGACACATAAAAATCATAGAAAATAATCATCATACTTGAGGTACTTGTTTGGAATCCTTAAGGATGTATCGGACGTACAATATTCGACAAAAGTATATGAAATTCAAAATACTTGAATCATCTTACGCATAGTAAATCTATTTGTATGGAAGTCGAACGACAGTTGGAGCCTTATTTTTACTTCTAGAAAGGTATTTTTCACTTTACAGATGCTTTTTCACGCATTATTTGCTAAACTTTTGGTAGTGAAAATGTCCTGAATTCACAATTCTCTCAATTTTATAATTTATTTCTTTAAAATGGTGCAGTGAAAACAATTGAAACTCGGCAGAGATTTTCATCTATCCATATACTACACGTACAAAAAATTGAAAATATTGGTACCATTTCTTCAACATTTTTTAGCTATTTTATCTGTCAAGATCGTCTCTTTCCATAAGAGTACGTGTAAAATCAGTGAAATTTAAAATCGTTATAACTCAAAAATCGTTTACTGAATCCATTTAAAATGTTTAGAGCACACCAGGAAGATTAAAAAAAACAATCTCAAAATTTTTCATCAACTTGTTACCATTTTGAAGATAGTTCCGATACATCCTTAAATTCTAACATGAAATACTCTCGCTGACCCCCACCTGGATCCGGCTTTTCATCCAGCTCGTCCTGGAAGATAACCGGTATCCCCTTGCTACGGAAACTCTGTCTCTCGTCGTCCTGCTCGCTGACGCTCATCTTCCCGCTGCGTCTCCTTCTGTACAGCACGCAGGCGATTATGCCCGCCAGAATGAGCATCGCCGCTATGATTATAGCGGGCAGGACGAAGGTGATGAGATAATCGTCGTGGAACGCCCCGACAGCTGTGGAATCGTCCACAGGTGGAACGTAATTATCTGGTTGATGAACGTTGGTCAGTTCACCGAGACAAATCCCCATCGGAATCACCGTGATCTGTAACACGGCGAATTCCGGGCCCATAATGTCCAGGACCTTATCCGTCACGGATCGACGGTCGTTGTCGCTCTTCACCAGCACCGATCGCAATCTGCTCACTTCCTCGTGAGCGCAATACACCGTGGGCAAGGTTCTATTGTGCCACGTGATCACCGTGCTACCATTCGTTATACTGTACAACGAAATCGCGCTGGTGTCCTTGTCTTCGTAGAGCTCCTTTAGCTTCTCGATGAAGTTACGCTTTTGCAGGGCCGAGTGGGCGAAGGATTCATAGGGGATGTCCAAGGTCATCGAGAACTCCACCGTGTGATGCATCGCTGGAGCAGCGTGAACTACAACGACTAGACTGTCCGTGGCAGATGCATCTGCAATGATCAAGATCGTATTAAAACATCCATCGCGTATAAAAGTGTATGCTTAGAGATAGTTGAATCTAAACCGTAACTGTTTTTATCGTAGGTCTCCAGTTGGTACTCCTTGCGCCCTATGTCGCTGACCATGGGCACGCCGTAGAACTCTTGATTCTTAGTGTCGAACTGCAACCACTCGTGAGGCGGGATAGGCTCGCGTTTCATAGTTTTCAGGAACATTCGCATGTTTCGGGCAGAACCATCTTCAACGTCGTAGAAGGTGTCCTAAAATAATCACACGCATAGTATATGCTTCGATGTTCTCGTTGCGACTGGTACGTTTGAATGAAACATATGGCACACGCACTTCTGGCACTTTGAACACGAGCAGCTGGCCAACAGTGGCATTGATAAGATCCACTTGGTTCCTCGGTATTGGCGGGGAGTTGGACTTAGGCTCTTGAGTGGAAACTTTCTGTACCTCCGATCGATTTATATCCTCGCACTGTCCGATACCTTGACGGACCACGCGTTTCACTCTGATCTCCGGGAGGAGAACTTCCATCAAGGAAGAACTAGGGTCGCCATTCTTGTCGATCAGCGCCTGAACGATTCAAATCATTAGTCAGATCGTCAAGAGACCACGCATGCCTGAATGACAAGATACTTACATCGAAGAGATCGTTTATATATTCCTTGGGGCACTCGCTGCTTCTAGGCAGGCTATCGTTTGTCCAAGTGAAGATCGCCTGATCGCGCTCGCGATCGATGTCCACAGATCGAACTGTGATATGTTTGGTGTCGCTGTCCCCGTACAATTCTGCTATGCCTCGAATTACCTACAATAAAAGAGCGATCAAACGGATGAACATTCGCTGGAGGAAATACAATGCGTACCTTCAGTTCCCAGTCCACGTCCGTAGGGAATTCAGAGCGTTTATCGATCCTCAGGTAGATACTGAACTCGTGGTTAACGCTACGACTCAGTTTGTGTTGTTGCACGTGGATGTCCAGACGATCGGTGACGTTCATGCCCTCGCTATCAGCAGCGACCAGCTCGTAAGTCCAGGTGGAGATGTCGTTCTCCAGTGGCCTGCGAAATGATAATCCTCAAGTTAGACAAATTGCACAGCTTCCCGGCAATTTATTACGTACAATCCGTAAACTTCTTGCGTGTGCTGATTGAACTGCAGCCAGTGGGTGCTCTTGAGCGGAGTACCCTGCAGGTACAGGCTCAGCCTGAGGCTCCTGGTGTCGCCGTCCTCCAGGTCGCTGAACGTGTTCGCCGGGACGACGTAGCTCAGCGTCTTGCCAGCTGTTACAGGTATCTTCTTCAGTCTCCTGTCTTGCCTGGGCGGGAAGTTGCGAGCCCCGTACTCCACGCTCTCCGTGGTAAATCTGGGTGGCTCAGTGGTAGAGCTGGTCGTTGTTGGAGCGACAGTAGTCGTGGTGGTTGTGGTAGTGGTAGCAGTGGTAGTGGTTGGGACCATGGTAGTGGTGGTAGTGGTGCTTGTGGTGGTCGACGTTGGTCGTACCGGTGTCGTCGTTGTCATGGGTGTCGTGGTAGCGTTCGTGGCGAATGTCGGTGGCAGAGTGTTGGTGGCGGTGGTACCGTCCGTGGTGTTCGCAGCTATTGTGGGGGGTACTAGAGTGTTGGGCTGTTTCGTCGACGTCACCGTCGACTGTTCCGTTGGCTGAAGGCAGAAAGAAGACACCCTAAGACTGGGAAGGAGCTGTCGTCGCGGTGTAGTCTCGACGCGTCGTGGCACCGTCGAGACAAAAAGGAACATCACAGAGATGATGTGACAAGGATGATGGAAGGATCGTGCGCGTTGTCTGTGCCCCTTTGAACGCGTGTATACGTTTCGGTCAGGTTCTCACGCGCGAGTACTCCCCCCCGCGGAGCCCCGCGCGCTTGCTTTACGAGTCGGGCGACATAAATTATTACTCGGCGCAGTCTGCTTCCAAAGACGCGGGCCCCGTGCATGACGGGAGTATTAAATTACACCTCCAAGGTGTACTTAACTTTCCTGTTCATCGAATCCACCTCTGCCAGCAACAATACGGCAAGCACGCCTTCAAAGAGGCACATACATAAAAAAAGAACAACACATACACGCAAACGATTCTTCAGATTGCGTCTATACAAGTAGGCGGCTTTTAGGGAGGCCGATAACGACCTATCGATGGCAAAGCAAGAGAGACTCGTGGGATCGACTATACGGCGCAGCATGAACTATCATACAAATGAGAAAAAGCTCGAAGCATCGAAGCATTACCTCTTCCGTGGTGACATTAACAGTACCACCGTTGACCTCCGTCTCCGTCCTCTCTGCGACGGTCGTCGGAGCTGCGGCCGTGCTAGAATGAGGAACGATTACCGAAGGAAGGATGGTGACGACGGTGGTGTCTGGACTAGTGGCCGTCGTCGCGTTTATAATCTCGTTCTCCGTGCGCCTTGGGATCTCCGTCGCCTCTTCGATGATATCCGGCCTCGTTGGCACTGTCGACTGGGCAACGGTGGTGCTCGGTACGCTAGTTGTTGTTGTTGTATCGGCTATTGTCGTGGTCGTTGTTGTGCTAGTAGTGGTACTAGTGGCCGTTGACGGGGGTAGTTGGGTTGTTGTTGTAGTTGTAGTTGAAGTTGGTGTAGTTGGGTTGGTCGTCTTGGTGGTGGTGGTTGTTGATGGGGTTGTTGATGATGTTGATGTAAGTTCAGTGGTTGTTGTCTGCGAAATCGTTAGTAGATTGCGATGTACGGGCACGGAAAAACGTTTGTTAGTTACATTACGAAGGGAGAGCGAAGAAGATGGTACAGAGTGGTAGAGAGGTAGAAGTAGATATCAGTCAGGCTTTCGTTCCCCCTCGAAAAGGCTAACGGCATAGGACGGCACTTCTCTCTATACATCGATCGATGCCGTCTAAAACGGCACGGAAATGGCATTGGCCGGCATCGAAACACGCAGTATACCCACAGCTAGGACTAAGTACTTTAAGCGCAACGACTCCCTCAAGCGATTGGCGTGGCGAATGAAGGGCAGAAATAAGAATCTCAACGAAAGCCGGTTACAGCTATGTATGTATATGTTCCCTGTTTCTTTTTGAACACGACGGCCGATGTGACTAAGGACATCGGACGATCGAACCATTTTTTTTACATCGATACTTACGACGGATGATGTGTCCGTGGTAGTTCTGTTCAGGACTGGAATTATATCCTCGGTCTCCTCGGTCTGGAACACACGCACAAATGTATTATACAATTCTAAAACCGAATCGTTGCGATACATTTTATCTCTCTCTCTCTATTCACGGGATACTTACGTTCCAATCGATAGATTCCTCTCCATGGTGATGCCTGTGAGGATGCTCCGAGGCGATGTTTCCTCTAGGAGAGTTCGTATCCGGCATGAATGTCGGCTGCACTTGTGAGTCCTCGCCATCCTCCCCGTTCTCCTCGTCCTCGTACTCGTCGTACTCCTCGCCGTAGCCACCGTAATCTTCAGGATTACTGTAGTCCCCGGAGCCGACTTCCCTCCGACTCCTCAATAAGGAGCTCGACTCTGTCTTTACACGCCAGAGGAGAACCGGAAGCTGCATCACCTCGGCCAGAGTGCCGTCCTTCGCTTGGTCTCGCAGCCGTTTCACCAAATCCGTCTGATGCCTCCATAAGTGGCCGTCGCAGCCCACCTGTTACCAATTCCATCGCGATTCCAACGTCACACATCTTAGGTCTCCTCTCCATGTAAGTATACACTCGAAGGAATCGCGTATGAAACATTCATCCCGCACGAATCAATGAATAAAACCCTCGCAATCGAAATCTAGTCTTTTCACCAAACCTCAACATATTAAAGTTTCAAAGCTTATACAAACGAAAGAAGACCGTTTCAATATTGAAATCCCCTCGATTCGTCAATGAAACCTTTCGATAGTAAGATTTGGATACTCGATACACTTTCCGTGTGCGGAAGCTACATATTCCCATTCCTCGACTATGCTCACGTGACGCCTATAGGCGTTCCCCGATTGACTTGTCAATAAAAAGACTCACCTGCCACTGGACCACGGTGATATGCTTCTTCTCGCGGTGTCTCGCGTTCCCAGGCCCGCTGAGGATCACCGACGAGTCCACGTTGGAGTTCTCGTTGCCGGTCTGCGGGTGCAACGAGAACGCGCTCTGAAATTCAAATCGCCGCGAACGGATCAATGAGAGAAGGCTGGGGAACAGCAGGGGAGGAACGTTATGAATAGTACATAAGGAAACTGGTCGGAAATACCGCCGATTTCCAAGCGTCTCCGCCTTAATTAAGCTTAACCACTCTAATAACACGGAAAATAGGTTTTCAATCGCGTCGGTTCATCAGCGAAGGGAGAAAAAAACTCGCGAGTCCGTGCTGCATAATCCAATCACCTCGATGGGAGGGGGGGATATTGAATTTACGTAACCGAATCAATTACCCCGACAGAACGAGCTCCTCGACGGTGCAATTTTCACCCGTTAAAAAATGGTTTACACAGGCGAAACTGCCATTTCGAAATGTTGCACGCCAAGTCGTATACATAGCGAGAGCTTTTACGCTGCGAATTAACTCGGGAGATTACGTTGCTTATGGCAGGATCTGATACTGTAACAGGCAATTGAGCGAGTGGAATAGCGGGCCGAGTCTGATTTATCAGCGATGGCGAGCCAAGGGGAGCTTTAATTGGGGAAATGCGAGAAATTGCTCAAGAGGCTTGGACAGAAGTGTCCCAATTCGGCTCGCGGAAGATTATTCGATAAAGTCCCCTCGGGCGTACGCGGTCTTCTCTTTGGCGACAAGGGAACTTCACGGTGGCGAGATAGCCAGAGCGTCGCGGGGGCATAGGACGCATCGCCGGCTCCGACGTAATACAGAAAATGCTCGACTTGAAGTGTATCCCAGCCGTGGAGCTTCCTTTCGTTGCAGCGGCAATAAATTGGACGCCTTTGATGGGGCCGGCGTTTTCTTTTTGCCGCGCCGGGGGGATTCTTAATTAATTTAATCGCAGTACAGAGGAGGAGGAAACGCGTTATTCCCGACATCCCCCTTTGGTGCCCCATTCACGCGCCACGGTCCCTTCTTTCACGTAAACTTTCGACCTTTACAGAGAAATTAAAACGCCAGCTTTTATTACTGCCTTCCTTCCGTCTTTCTCTATCTCGGTATTGTGCTGCACTTCTAGGGTCTTCTCTCGGGTAAACAAAGTTTTCAGTTTATATTGCCCGACTGTTTGAAGCACTGGGAAGGGCAGGAACAATGCAACTACTTCTGGGGAGAAAAGAAGTCACTGGCAAGATTATTAGACCCGAGTAGAATCTAGAATCTCTTTACCCTGCCAGACCACGGTTCTGTGATGTGAGCAAAATTCTTAAAGTTTCCAATGATTCTGCGAGTACTTTGGAAGGCGAAAGATCTTTCAATCATCGTCAAAGACTTGGTGTCGCATAACTTCGGGGCCTTTATCATCTTTAAGCCTGTCAAAAGATTCTAGCAATATACTCATAATCTTCTACAACTTCTAGAAACTTCGGAGTCTCCTGAATTTCGTTAAAAGTACCATAAATCCCGCGAAACTTGTTCAAGATTCTCATACGCCCTTAAACTTAAAGAATAATATTCCTTTGACGCAGCGAATACCCACGCGTATTCTTTACAGGGTGATTTACCAAAAAGAGTCCTTGATTTTGTACTTCTTTTCAAATTGCCCACAAATAAAATCGCCATCTTCAGCGTAAAACAAACGACACATAGAAATAGTCCTCCTGATACATTAATTCTCCTCGAACTAACCCAACCAAAGCCATGAGAATATCTTCCCCAAATGGCACCAAGAGCCTCTAAACTTCTAAAGTTACATAGATAATTTCTTCCAAAGACACATTCTGCTCAAACTATCCAAGCCCATCGATATCTCCTTGAAACCGAGCCAGGACTCCCTTTTTACATAAAATCAGAAGCTTAAATGCCCCAGCAGACTTAGGTGCCCCAGGAACGCTTACGTCCCTTTCTTCTGACTCACCCCTATACACCCTCGAACAAAAGGAATACTGTACCATGTGCAGTCCCAGGAATCCAGCGAGATTGTCGATGATATTGACTCGGATGGACGGCGAGAGGTTATCGAACCTCGCGTCCAGCAGTATGGTCAGCAGCGTCTGGTCCTCGCCTTCGTTGCAGTGCGTCTGGAAGCAAGCATCGCGCTATTTCAGCCCGGCTACTTTTGCCAGTGAACGGTGTCAGTTCGCGAAACGCGAGGAATTAAGGCCACCGCGGATCGTAACGCGCTTCGAGGATACGAGCTGAGCTGACGCACACCGTGCCTATCAATTGGCGTCAATCAGCAGCGTCTACCAGACTAATTTCTCCACGAGATTTAAACGCGGCATACCGATGCAATCGCGATGAACGCGGCGCGCTTTGTTCGCACTCTTGTCCCACGACACACGCTCGCACGCGAGTCGAATAAACTCCATTCTTCTGCTTTCTGTATTTGGTCCCCGAGCGCTCGTGCCTCCCAATCTATTCGATTGTCTTTCCCTCGGTTTATTCGCCAGGACTGCTCTGTCTCCTCTATTTATATCCACATTTTCTAAGGGACGTCCCACAGGACACGACAGGAACTGAGGGACGCGCGAGTCTTCTGGAAAATATGGGGTCAATATGTGGAGCATTCGTTTTGCGGGGAAATTAGTTTGGAAATGAAAGGGGCACGTGGGAAGTTAGTGGAAAGTTGGTTTAACTTGTTGAATTAGCAACACGTGAGTTCGATCTGAGTTAGGTAGAATATAATTTATTTTTGAGAATCTAGAAGTTAGTTTGATGGATCAGAATTCTGATGAATTTCTACCTATATCTACTCTCTTTGTAATAAAAATACCGGAATCACATTCGATTAATCACAATTAAACGCCCCAAAAATCGCCCTCGTTACCTTCAACCGACGATCGTTCGGCTCCATTAACCAGCGAGGCGCGGGTCGTTGTAGAAGAGCGTCTCTACAAACGAGATTACTTCGTTCAACCATATAACGAGCTCATTACCGCTACCAATTAATTATCGATCCCCCGAAAATCGCCCGATTAAAACGATCAGCGCGGCATAGAGCGGGTAAGTCAGCGCTCCCCTATACGTTGGTGTTGCTCGTCGACGCAACGAGGCCGATTAACCAGCTAATTGATTTATCGCTTCGTTAACAAGCTCGGTTGGCTAACCGAATTTAGCAACAATCGAGGGAACTGGACCTAACGAGAAACTGCCACTCGTCACAATTGTTAGTGACTCAGCCTTGCAAAAAAGAAAGGAGAATAAAAACTGGACTCTTGACTCATCACTCCGCCACTTCCCAAGTTCGCGTATAATTTTTCTCACCGCCGAAATTAATCGCAATGAATTAAGAATTCGCGGAAAGTTACGAGGTTCTGCGATGACAACAGGTTACAGATCCTCGCAATTAATCCTCGGTACGGCGAGGCAGAGGTACCTGTTGTTCGCCGAGGAAATGCTTGAACCGCTGCCAGGCGGGTGTTTTCACCGCTAACGACAGTCCTGCCGCGATATCACGGGCAAATGCAGAGATAAGGACCTCACCTTTCCATCCCTGTGCTTCAGTTCCTCGTGCTTCTCCGGGACGACCTGCACGATGAATAGATCCTTGGCTGTGTCACCGTGTTTCCCGATGGCTTTCACGCTCAGATGATGACTACCCACATCCTTCTTCGAGGGTACACCCATCAGGGTAGACGCTGCGTCGTCCCAGTACAGCCATCGTTGCAACTGGCTTCCGTTCGCGTCCAACACCTATTTTTTTTTAGAGTTAATAAAAATCGATTCTCGACGGTGGTGGAGGTTTAGTATCAGAAATCACTTTAAGGGTAGGGGAAATATTTGAGCAAGGGTAAACGAAACGATTTTGCTGATGCAGATTTGGGTTTGCGAGTTGCTAATGTACTTTATTTAAATCCACGTGGAAATTTAAATAAACACGGATGTTTCAGCGAGTCGAAGGCTGCTCGTTTGTTTTTGTGGCGCGAACGAAGCGTGAATCGATGGCCTACTGAAGAAAAACAGGGTAATTGCTGTAGCGATTACACTGTGATAATAGTGCTCCTATTGGGTATTGCCTGTGGTATCTGTAGTGGCGAGTGTTGTGCAAGTGTTTAACTAGAGTCGAACGGAATATGGTTTGAAAATAGAAAAACACCTATCTAGGGTATCTAGTTTCCATGCGGAGTAATAACGCTTTGCTTCCTATTCCTCGAAATGCAAGATAAAAAGTAGAATATACAGGAGGTGTGTCATAACACGTGGGAATAAATTTCGATATGACTTTACCGTCTGACTTGAGGCTCCAATAAAAAGAGTCCTACGCAGCTGTTTCCCTGACTTTGCAGAAAGTGTTGCTAGCTATTTTCAACGCGCATTTGTGTTTTTGTAACACACCCTAAAATGATCTACGAAACATTACAGAGGTGTCTGGAAATAATCAGCGAGACCTTGCGCGTGATATAAAAAGAATCACCGAAGGTTAAGTAAGTTAAATATTTACACTGACTTCTGTATTACCCGCGTTACGGTAGATCTGAATCTAGAGTATGATCTCAAACTTTGCATGAAATCTTTCACCTCTTTAAAATACACCCCACGTAAAACCGAAATCAAATGGAACACTTATATTTTTGCAATACCTCCAGAATTCTGTCCACTTTCCAAGCAACTTTGAAACCAGCGATAACGTAACCAGAAGAGTTTCGCGGACGAAAAAGAATTCAGGTTAAATTTGCACGAGTTCCCGCAAGCCAGCGGCAAGTTGCCGGGTAAAAGGTAGAAAGGGCCAGGCGGTAAAAGTGAAGCGGATATCCAGCCGCGCCGCGGAGGCGTCGAAGACAAATTGAATCACGAATATAGATTCCCTGGCGATGTTGGCACGGCCGACAAAAGGAGGCAAATGAGAGACAGAGGAGCACGTACACGTCCCGCAGCGTTCGCTGGGAAGGATCAAGGTATGAAATTTGGCTCTAGTCCAGAATCTGCTCGAAACGGAACGGCGAGGAATTTTCTCACCCCCTGCCCGCCCCGCGTGTCGTCCGACAAATTAGGGTGCATTGAACCTACTTGTTGTCTCGCTACTCGGTTAAACAAGGGGGCAACGCATTGCCAGACCCCTGTTTTCCCTACTGAAAGAAAGTTTATTTTACCCTATCAGCTTCAAAATGTGTGCTTCCAACTGCGCGGGAGATGGTTACAAATCATCACGAGGCTTTGCAATTTTGGTACATAACTATTGCAACTTTTAAGGGTGTAATATTGAGACGGCGATTAATTACAAATTGTAGAATCCTAAATTTACAATAGAATAACCCACTCGACTGTAAACATCCACAGAGACTATATCTCAACCCCCCCCCAACCATTTCAATGATATGAAACCCCTAGTGTCTCTCTATGTCACCAGCCAGGAGCCAGAGAGTTCCTGAAGAACAGCTCGTGGAAGTGAGCAGCAGAGCAGTATCGTCGAAAATTTGTTTCTTGGGCCAAAGATGTTCGAAAAGGAAGGGGCGGCGGGGGTGAGTAGGACGCTGGGTAGAACGCGAGGAAATAAATCGAGGTTCGAGCGAGGATCGGCAGACGATGGTTGGCCAGGTTCCAGGGCTCGAGACGGAGAAAAGCGCGGGTTGCTTCTCACCTCGTAGTAATCCACGGGCCCAGTGAACGCTTGCCGTGGGATCCGGAGCTTTAGCACGTGGCCGACGGGGACGACTACGTCGGGTACGCCCCACAGCCTCTCGACCTGCTGCTTGGTCACGTCGTGCGGCCGTTGCTGCTCGTGCCAGCTGGTCCTCTGGTCGTTGTAGCGGCGGCTGATCACGGTCGCTGCGGTGCTGTCCTCGCCCACATCGTCGAAGACCAGATCGTCCTCCTGCAGGGTCAGGCCCAGCACCAGAGGCAGCAGCAGCAGGGTGCACGCGAGGATGCGAGGATTCTTCATCTTTCAGGGGCGAATTCCTCGGGCGTTGCTATCATATCATGCTGGCGAGCCTAGAAGCAGAAGATTCCGGATGGTTAGAAGGATTCTGGCGAAAAGTTTCTATGAGAGTTAACCCTTAACTAGGGTTGCCACCTTTTTTACAAGAAAATAACGTACAAAATAAAGTATGTTTGAAAAAACTAAAAGTACATTTTAAACTTATTAGTTTCTATTTTTTCCAAACATATTTCTTATTGCTTTAGCATTACAGAGCAACTTTTTATCATTTTTATAAAGATTTATATAAATAAATTTACGTGTAAGAACGTAAGATACTTTATTTTAAAGTACGGGTGGCAACCCTACCCTTAACCTTCCTGAACTCGCGTGATTTTTCATTACACAATGAATCGCGTCGGTCTGTGAGGCCGTGTTTTACCCGTTGAAGATATGATATTTATTCTGTTGTCATCCTAATAACTATTTAGGAAAATACAAGGCGCGGGGGTCCGGCTATTAATGATTTCTGAAAAATGAGTGAATTTTGTATTCTGTTTTTTTTTCAAACGTAACTGGTATCTTGGGGTCGTGGCAGAACCCAAATAAAAAGGACACAGAAATTTGTAACGTTGACATTAGATCAACCTCTATGAATATTTTGTTCTTAGGTAATGTATGAAATAATAGAAACATAGAAACTTAAACTATTATTATAAAATTAATTAGAAATTCAATTTACAAACTTAGACAAATAAAAATTTTGCAGCGAACCTTGCGTGCTTGGGATCATGACTGACCCGGGATACCAGTTAAGGGTTAAAGTAGGAACTGAATTTTCGAGTCGTGGTAAGTTGATTTAACGCTTGGCGATGCTATTGATAGAGTCGAGAAGGGGTATTGTGAGTTTGTGAATGAAAGAGAGATCTTTCGCGTTCTCTGTGTATTGTCGTGGTGGGTAAGCTTGAGAGATTATCAGCAGACCTCTATCAGCGGGAGATATCACTTCGCACGGTGGTCTAGGTTGACATCTAGAGCGATTAAGAAATCGGCGGACTGAAGAGAAGCTAGAGTTCAATACCACGTAACAAGCACCGCCAGTCTTGGCTCGAGTAAAAATAGCAATGATAACAGCAGTCAGGTATGATACACAGGCACAGTCAGCGATGCACGCCACGTTTCGTTACTCATTAAATACTGTCACGTGTCATTAGATCAGATATAAAGGCATCCGTGTCCGACGCAGGAAGCGCGGTGTCGAAAATAATCAGCCGTCAGATCGTAACGCTAACGAGCAACACACGGTACATCGTGTACCATTGCGGCCAACTATGAATAATATATAACAGTTCGATGCCGCTGACGTTAATTGAAACACCGCGAAACCCGCCGCTTTCCACTCCGGCGATATTTCCAATAGGAGAATCGCGAACGATCAGAGATTCGACCGACGAACAACGCTCGTGGCTTTAGCGAGCGCGTCAGGTCGATAGAAACCAACCGTGGTAATTCGTGGGCCCCTCGGTCGTAAGTCACCGGTTTCTCATCAACAGAGTTCGGCCGGCTGGTTCAGCCGTTGCGAGGAACAATGGAGCGTTTTCGTGCGCTGGGGTGCTCGAACCGAATGCAGCATCCAGTAGCCAATGATAGCCAATAAAACCTTTCATTGCATTTTTATTTGCCTCTTATTGCTCGGTCCGTCGAGGACCGTGCCCATTAATTGGCGGAGCTGGACAATGAGGAGCTCGCAAGTCGCCCTGGTCGATGCTTTCATGGGGGAAATGAACGCGGATCACTATGATCGTTGGAGCAAATCCTGCGTCGCTGGAATTAGGGACCCTCGATCTAGCTTGAATGTGCCACGAAATACATATTCAGAATAATCAGGGAATTTAATGAGCTGCGGGCTAGCGACGCGCTTGTCTTGTAAAATAAATGGAAGGAGTTCGTTTCCTTGATTTCTCCTCCTATCGATCATGTGTTTTAGTGTTTTTAGTAATTAAGTACTGTGTGATATGGCACTGTGAGTTAACTTTGATATTTTGACCTGCTCCTATATACCACTCTGTGACAAATATAATATTGTGACTCACGTTGCTCTCGAACAATGCAGCGCTGAGTCTCAAGTGTCTCAACCATGACCCAAGAAGTTTTCTGATAAACCCACTTGTACGAAGAATCGATAGTGATAGGGACAAGTTCAATATGTTTCATAAGTTATGATTCACCCAGCATCGTGATAGTGTATTACCACTGCCGCCACTTCGACATAAAGAATTTCACGTGCAAATTTCACCGGTCCCACTTTTCCCAGCATAAAAACGAACGCCTCTGTTTAACAATCGCGTGGTGACTGACGGTTGGAAAACACGAATCCATACGAGGCTATGAATTATACACTTTTAGTGGGGCGCTGGAATCTTGAACGAGCAGTAGAGGCTCGGTGTAAGCTCGGTACAAATCGAGTTACACGCTAATCGAAAGGAGGGCGACGCAATTTACTACTGGCTGCTTCTAGGAAACGCTGAAGACGGACGAACGGTACCAGTAGAAGCCTGCGCCGTAGGTGGAGACAATTGAGTTTGCTGTCGCGTTTACATACATCCACGGTCTTTTACGACGGTCCCATTACACTGCCCACTGAGAATGCGTAGTTAAGAGAACAGCGGGTGCGAGTGAACGTACCGCGATTCGACGCGACAGAAAATCGAATGGTCTATTGTCAAGGAGTGTTACCTGCGATTCTATCGATCTCTGATTTCTCATATCCACTCCCTTACGTTTTCTAATCTTAAAGAGGCGAACAAAATCCTTAGCGTTTCGTTTGTCCATCAATAATAAAATTCGAAATGAAAGTACGGAACGAAAAGTTTGACAGACTGCACAGAGGCAATGTACCAGCGAGGTAAAGTCAAATACTCATCACAAAAGCGTACTAAACTTGCTCCCCTCGAATTCTAAAAGTGGAAGCTACACGCCACCCACTCGAACGAATAATGTTGCGCAAAGTTCGCGGCATTGTTAGCGAGCTGTTTATGCCAGCACGCGATTCACTTTGATTCATTGACGACAAAACCGTCGAGAAGCATGATGCCATTCAACGCGCCATTGTTCTCCGTCAAAGGTTACGCGAACTGATCGAACAACTCCGCGGTTCGCGAGCAAAGCATAGGGGCACTGTGGAAGAACGCGTCACGACGAATCTCATAAAACGAAATTCCCGAGTGAGTTCTTCAAAGGTGGCTCAAGGAAGCCGAGTGAGATCTGACAAGAACTTCGAAAACAATGATACCACAGTCTCTAAGAAACCCTTCTACCTCTCACGCAACAATTCCGCGTCACTTCATCCTTACGCAACTCCGCTGCAATTAAATACAGAATTCCATTCCATGGAATATAAGTATGTAAATCAAAGCCCGTTCCACTTTCTCCGATAATTCAATGAAATACTCGATACCGCAATCCTATTCCGAACGCACCTTTCTGGCGGAAGCAAGCACCCAGCTGAAAGGCGAATAGGATAAAGCAGAGCGCAAAGACCGCCCAGAAAAAGGGTTAACACCGTTGAGAGGCAGTCTGAGAGTCGGCCGCGGTACTCACGCGACGAAGGGTGGTCTCCTTCCTCGCCAGGGGTGTGAAGAGCCACGACGAATCCGCCGCGGGAATCGTTGCATCAACGATCAGCTGTGCGTTCGCATAGCTCGCGTGTCAAGCACCTCGAGGTGTGTTGTAAAAACGCGCCGCGAGTTTTATCGCGACGGGGACAGACCTTGCACCTTCCCAGCCGCGGTGCGCGCGTATCTGCAACGCGAATGCACCGGCAGACCGCGGCTGGCAAGGTGCACGCGCGCAGAATCGAGCAACGGTCAGATGCCTGTTAGACTCTAGGGCGCCCAACGGAAGTGAATAGAGCTAGGCGTCGAACCCTGTATTCCGAATGCAGTCGATGATGGTCACGTACTATTCGGTGGCTTGGCTCGGCCTGTACACTTATGATCGAGGCAGCACGTGCTGCGATCGATGAAGGCCAGAAGATGAAAGACACTGGGCAGGTTTGCTCGTCCCCTAGTAGAAATTTGTCTCGTTTTTTTCCCCTATTTCTGGTGAGGTAATAGCCAGGCTTGGATAGGGAAAAACTAGAAAGGAAAAACTAACCAAATTCCGCCTAAAACCCAGTCTGTAAAACTGGAACAGTTGTAACTCGACTCTGGCTAACTAGTTCACATCCAGTTTTTCCCTTTTAATTCCTGGCTAGTTATAACCTGACTCAAGCTGTCAAACATGGAATCTAATGAGCCGAAAAAAAATTAAATGCTAAACGAGTGCGTAGGTGTAGAAAAAGAAAGGAAGTGTTATATGCTAAATATCACGGTAAGTTCTAAATACGTTACTTCATATATCAAGATATTCGTACGTGACAAAATACTAGTTTTTCCACACTATCGCCTGGGAGGGAAAAGCATTACATGACTAGTAGGGCGCTAGTTGCACCAAGGGAAAAACTAACTGGTGCCCCACTTTTTCCCCAGTTGTATTTCTACTAGGGTCTATGGTGTTCAAGTTGGAACTCATGAATGTTGTTGGGCGGAAATTCAGGTTGGGAGGTGATTTAGTGGGAGAGGTTTTAGGTGGATTTGGAAAAATTGGTGGTAGAGGTACGTGGGATTTGTGGAGTGGAATTCTGAGATTTCTGAGATTCAAGCTTGATGGAAGATTGAATTTGGTAGCGAGAAGAAATTGGACGAGATTTCACTTACCGATTTGAATGCTACGCGAACCTAGAGCAACTTAGTGAATTATAAACCAGTGGTCGCTGTAGGTACGTTAGAGTCAACACTGAACTTGAAGCCACAGACTGTAAACAAGAAGCTGGTTTCTGAGTGGAAACGTCTACGAGGTTCGACCACCGCGAACGGACTGAGAATTTTCCAGGTGATCGACCGTCACGGTCGTGTTCCTCAAGAAGCTTGAGTCAGCTTGTTTTTCGGTCATTTACGGTGTGATTACTCAAGAGTGACTAATGTTGAGGCTAGTGTCAGGATCTGAAGTATTCTTTTATCTGTCACGCTAACACCTTTCCTAATCTACCTTCTTCTATAACAGTGAAAACTAAGGAAACATATTATCCCCAAGAAATAAAGAAAAATTCGAATAAATCCTTAAAAAAATATCCACTCCAACATCTTACATCGAATCTAATACAAAGAATCTCTTCAACTAACAACCCTGTTTCCCTTTCAACTAAAATTCCATTGTCCCTTAGAAACTAAATTCAAGTCCACCAGGAGTTTGAATTTTCAAAAAGAGGGGTGATAAAGGATACTCCATCCGTCGCCAGAATAATTAACGAAAACCTATAGCTTCCGCTATTTTTTCGTCGCGCAGGAGGTAATAAATCACTAGACGCGGGGAGAACGGCCGAATTTTTAACTTCCTTCCCGCTCTTTCCGTCGGGTGAAATATTAATAATACGCGGGGAACCGTACCACTGCGTAATTCATGGCTGGCTCGCGTTTATTAAAATAACGCCGTCGGAGCAGTGGTTAATACACGAGTATCGGCGGCTGGTAGGCGGAAAATAGCGTTGATTCCCTCAATAATTAACGACGGGGCTGTCCCAGCTGGCCGTGCCGCGTTTCTTCACGCATGCTGGAACAGCGGGCTAATAGCTACGAATGGAATAGTGTTCCCCCGCATGCAAATCACCTGCGCCGGCGTATTATGCCCGCATGTAAATGTCTCATTTGCATTGCAATCATCGAACGATATGTAGGGCAGGCCGTGATAATAAAGACGCCGAGGATCACTTGGCGAAATTGCGCTTTCCATGGACACCTCTGCGCGGATCCTCGCTTTCGCCTCCGCTGATCGAAAGTCCAATTAAACGGGCGATCTCTGCCTCGTGGATCGTTTGTGACTCCCTTGACGCGTGTCGAGCTCTTCGATTTCAGTGGCAGCTAAATTCGAGAGCAGCCACTTCGATGGAGCATTGGGGACGAAGGGAGAATGTGGTCGAGGAAAATTTGAAATCAGTGAGAAATTCGATTTGGGTGTTGAATGAGGTTGGGAATTACAAGAGTAGTCTACGAATTGGATTGGAATTGAAGAGCTGTGGAATTTTAGGAATACCAAATTAAAACTCAAATTCGCTGAAAATTTTCAATTCAAGTCACCCAAGGATTGGAATTGATTGCGTAAAAGAATTGATTGCGTAAAGTCCAGACCCATTGCAATAATTCCATACTGCGCTTCATAAATCAAAATACTCGGGAAAAATCCGTTTTAATTCTGCTTCGCGTTTCTGCAAAAACGCGCACGTGATCGGCCCGTTTCGCAAATATTTGCAGAAAAATTCGCGAGCCTGGAGAGGCGAGACGCACTTGGTCGAAATGCAAACAGAACTCGAAATCCACGGGACGCGACGCTTCCGATCGTTTGTCCTCGCGTGTACGCCAGCGATGCTATCGATTCGAGGCACGGTGTAGGGACACGGGACCGATTAAAAGGGGCAAAAAATAAAACGAGGCATCGCGACGCACGGCAGAGAGACGACTGACCTGTGGCTCTCGTCGAATCTGAAATTAGCGCGCGCGTTCACGAAGGCGGCTACGGTGACATTTCAAGACGGATTTGTCGATCAGCTCTTCGGGGCTTTTCGCGTCACACGTTTCTGTCTCACTATTGGTATTTCAAGCATTTCTCACTCTTCTCCATCACTTTTCAACCAGCCCTGCCGCTGGCAGGTAGAACGCGACGGGAATACCAGTCGGGAGCTACAGAAATGCCTCGCGTGAAAGGGGCTTTAATTTATCGACTGAAAGGAGATTCGCGAGGGGTAATATGCGACGCAGAAAGTGAATTTCGAGCAGACGCCTGCGATTTCTAGTGGTGCTACTTTTATCAGAAAAGTCAGATGGGAACACCATTAGAAATACACTGGGTGGTTTAAATTTCGAAGAACTCAGCACCTACAATTTTAGTTCCTATGATCGTCCTTTTCATTATCCTCCAATGCGCATGGTGGTGTGATTTACTTTCTGATGGTGTTGGAAAGGGTGTTATTAAAGCAGTTTTGACGTTTCCTAGGATTTAACGTCGCTAGAGGCTGGTCCTCCAGCACTGGGGCCACTGCGATCAGAATAGACCGCTTAATATAATCTCCCTTGGAATTCCGTGGACCGCTCGTCTAAGTCGTTCTCGCCCACCTATGCAAGCCACCGATCCGTGCGGTTCAACGCGTTTGAATTACGAGTCTCGACGATCATCGTGTAACATCCGTGTTTACATTGGGGGTTTTATCATTCATTTTCTTAGGTATGGTTGAAGGGAAAAGTGCTTTTTTGTATCTTTTGTACAGTCACAGTTGGAAAAAGGAGTATAGAGTCGTGAGCTAACGAGTTTTGGAGTAAATCTTGATAAGTTCCAGGGTCACCTGGAGGAATTCTTATATATTTAGGTTTAAATGTAGAGGACGGCTTAACTTTTAAAGGGTCCATGCCTACCTATGATATCTGAAAACACATGTATTTTCATGATTTTTTTCTTTAAAACTTGAAGACTTTTTTTAAATAAACGGTTGTGTATTCGAAAGTATATCTTTTAAAGTTCATATAATTTTTTTTTGCAAGGTAGCTTTGACCTGGTTTATGCAAAATAAAAAAGTGGATCAAATTTAGTTAGTATATTAGATTATCTAGCGCCCGATCGTGCTTTTTTTATTTCGTTGCGTAGTTTCTATTTTACAGATAAAAAATGATGAAAAATAATGAAAAACGAGAGCGGCTCTGTGGCAAAAATCGATACAGTTGCTATGAACACTCGTCATTTTGTACTAAATTACTTTTTCGAGATAATAAATAACTTTTCGAGATAATACTGAGAATGTTCAATATCGCCACTCTAGAGAGCCGGAGGAATATCGCGGACATGATCTTTCTGGTCAAGCTTATCAATGGTAATATCGATTGCCCTGATCTTCTTGCTTCTATTTCCTTTAATGCCCCAGTGAGGCATATGCGTACTAGGCCGCTTTTCCTCCCGAGTCTTCCAAAATATTACTACTATGCGGTAGACCCAATTAACAGAGCAATGATTGTAGCCAACGAAACCTTCAGTTGTGTAGATCCTTTTTTGGGATCCCTCAACTCGTTAAAGACTTTGTTACACAACCACATAGAGCAACAATAATTCCACATTTGATACTGTTTATTCATAAGTGTTTCAGACTTTGTAATTCGTCTTAATGGAACTTTGTACACTATAGGTTTTTTCCCCGTATATTTATAATAATAATAATAATAATAATAATAATAATAATAAACGATTCCGCACTAAGTAGATAATCTAATATACTAAGTTTAAAAAAAAATCCCGGAAACATATTTATTCTCAGACCTCACAGGCACGCCTGACCGCTAAAGAATATTGTGTAAGTGGCATTTGCGTAAAGAGTTTGGTAAATACGCAGAATACGCCATTATCAAGAGCGATACACGTAATGCAACTGAGCGATAGCAACGGTTAGGAACTCAACTGGTGTTTACGTAAAATTATCTGACTGTAGCTCGTTTGATGTCTGTAACCATACACTGGCAGCTGAAGAAAGTTTTGAACGCAGTACGTGACCAGCTCTTGCATTCACGCGACTTTGAGCCGCTTTATCTTCGTGGACACTGCGATGCCTAATAAATCCCCCATGCCAGTGCGAACGATTCGACGAAAATAATTTTCTCTACCAGCACGAACGGCTCTAAAATGAAGGAAGAGACACAGGCGGAAGCTCCGTGAAGTGCACGAATGCCCATTGCTGTAGAAATAAAAGATCAAAACCGCGTGTTGCCCGAGTAACGACGTAGAAGGCAGCGAAATCGTAAGGAGTTAGCCAAGGAACAGAGCATCGATTGTTCCTCGAAGCACTAACTTGTCTATTCACGTTAGACTTATCAGAGCTCGCCTTCGCAAAATTACCTCGCTTAAGTGTCTCATCGCGCCAGTGCTAATCGGAGTAGCGCGCAGTTGCTCGACGTTGTGCGGTGTAATTATTAGCACAGACTATAAGCTCCTCGGAAACTGGCCGGTATGTATTCTTCGAGCTTCTTCGGCAAGATTCGAGCGGCAATTACGTGATCAATCAAAAGCACCGCGCGATAAACTCGTGTAAGTCGCGCGTGCACCGTTACCAGGGCCACCATAAATCTTTTTCGACGTAATTAATGGGTTTGGTAATTAAGCGCGCCGATCCTGCACGCTGGTGCTCCTTTTTCCTAGGGAAAATCAAAAGGAGTCTGTACGATTTCGTGCAGAAGACTCTGGTATACATGAAACTCGACGGGGTGGCATCGAGGTGGTGGTGCAGAGGACGTGGGAGTTGATAAAAGAGACTTTGAGTAACTTGATAGTACTTGGTAACTTGATTGAACCCGATACTAATGATTTTATAACAGAAAGATTCAACACAGGGGGTCTCTCGGGTAAGGTAAATGTCCCAATTTCTGCTCATGTACCGATTCCTACTCATTTCGTATTTTTCTCATTATTATAAATGTTACGTTTGTACTATAGTTGTAACAAAATAATTTTAAATTATTTTAACGTTTACGCGAATGTTGCACGAGGTGGGGGTTAAATTAAGTACAGCCTAAGCAACGAAAAAAATGTAAAATAAGAGACTCATGATTTTGTGATCATGTTCTAGCTGTTTGTGCTAAGGAACAGTGCCACCATTGGCATTCGAGAATTAGGCACAAGGTGGCCATTATAGTGAAAATTGTTGTTTAGTAAAACATACAGATATTATACAGTGCTCTCCATTTAGATTTTTCACGATTTCTAATATTTTGAAGTAGAAAACAGGTAAGTTTAGGGTCAAGTAAATACCGCCATGTCCGTATTTCTACTCACCCAAAAATTTTAGTAAGATAACCTCAAAATCAAAATAATGTAGTAACCTCTATATCTATTCGAAGGCATGTTATTTTTTTTATCATTCTTTTATGTTCTAAAAATAATTTTATTTACATTTTTCATAGTTTTAATATGGAAGATAAAAATTTAAAAACAAAAGAAATGGAAACAAAAAAGACGAGTAAGCATCAGTATACTGATGAAAGCATAAGAAATGTAATAGATGCTGTTTCTAGAGGTGTATCAATGAGGGCTGCCAGCAAACAATATCACATACCATTTTTAACATTGAGGTGCAAATACAAAGGAATATACCCAATAGGGAAGAGAAGCGGTCCACAGACTATATTAAGAAATAACGAATAAGAACGATTAGTTCAGTGCATTTTGTTTGTAGGCAGTAAAGGTTTTCCATTAACCAAGAATATGTTGTTGGATAGTGTCGCATTGTTAATAAAGCAGTTGAAAGGAAAAATCCATTTAATGGTGGAGAAAGCTAAGTTGAACAAAAATAAGAGAAAAAGATGCAGCAGACATGAAAAAGATGAGATCTAACAACGCGAAGCAATGATTTTAAATTTAACATAAACTGGTATTTTTATTTTAATAAATATTTTTTCCAAATTATAAATAGTTGTATTTGTTATTATGTTATAACACCTCTCCATAAAAGATGTAACTTATTCTAAGCTGAAACGGCAACATATTGTGTAAGCAGAAATTGGTACAAATTGTGAGTAGAAATACGGACATCGATATTTCTCGTGAGTAGAAATACGGACATTTGGAGCATTGCATTTAATTACAAATTACTAATAGTTAAACATCTTGAAATATCTTTTTTAAATATTTTTTTAACTAGTTGATGTATTATTAAGGTATTAACCAATTTCTCTGCAAATTTTGACCACAAACAAATTTTTTACACATTCTTTTTGACGAGTAACCTCTTAAATGAGTAGAAATTGGGACATTTACCTTACTGTGACCCCATGCCGAGGATTCAGAGTTCAAATTACGGGGACTACGAGTTCACGAATAGTGTCCATAGATCCTAGAAGACCTCGGTGTCTCAGAGTTCCTACAGATTTAGGAAAGTCCCAGTTTCCGGAGGACCCGCGGGTCAAGGAAGCCCCCGTCGTAAAATTCAATCAACCTACTATCAGGAATAGTAACACACAACAGTCTAGCCTAGAATAAACTTCGAAGGCTGCGTAAATATTTGAACACTCCAGAACACGAATGCTTGCACAGAAAATATTATGCAGCAGCAGCAGTAGCTCCTCCGTTCATAGACGCAGGTGCACGATGTTAAAGTCTCTTTGTGCTCGGACCGCGGTTTATATCGCAAGAAATATTATAGGATGCTTCAATTATCTGTTTGACTTGCGCCTTGTAATCTAGGCGCACCGCGCAAGTACGATAACGCCCACGGTGTTGATTTAACCGTAATCGCGTTGAGAAACCTTCACGCTACGCTCTGCCCAGGGAAGCGCTGCAGGTGCAGCTGACTGAATACACAGTAACGAGCCTCGATAAATACTGTCGTTACCATTATTTCCGAATCAAAGGCTGCATTACGCGCTGATCGAGCTTCATTCACTTTGATTTATACTCGCGCGGCTAACGCGTCGCGTACAGCTGACGCGTGGCCACGTGAGAGAAGTCACGCTGCGTCTTCTGGGTCCCTTTAACGGTGGAACCTGCGCCCGACGTGGCAATGCGTCGTTGACCTTTGCCGTGGACCGTGGAACGCGAGACCTAAGTCCAATCACACTAAGTTCAATCCGTGAATCCACGAGTGCAGTGAAAAGTTGCGATAATCTGAGATATCAGAGCCCCGAATTGACTTGGATTAAGTAATTACGTTGATTTAAACAGAAGCCTTGATCAGGGACCATTCTGTTATGAAACGAATGGCAATGATGGATGTACTGAGATCGCGAGGAATTTAGCCATACTTCGCAGATGAATCATAAAGAACGCATGCGAATGCAGTTTCCGAGGATCTGAAGCGAATATTCGTGGAGATTCTGCGCTAAAACCAGAGTCCAATGTTCATGCGGAGGCTACAGATTTAGAAGCACAAACAGCACCTGTTACAAAATCAGTTTCTCCGCTACCAGTTTTCGCTGGCTGCCAAGAAAATATCTGGTTTAACAGCGCGGCTGTGAGAGACACTCGATGAGAAGTTACGACGGGAGAATTTATCCAGTGGAGATTATAAATTCAATGGGCAATCCATGGGTATGAAGAAGTGTTCGAGGACATTTTTTGAGGCTTCAGACAGCCACGTCAGCTCCACGGACGTAGGAGGCAATTTGAAAGGAGACGGTGTTCACGACGTCTAAATTTAAAAGTGACTGCGCTGACTCCGAGAGCTTCCTCTGGACTAGCATTTTTCTGCTTCCTTTCTTGTCGGATCAGCCGCTGTTCTAGCTAAGCAAAACAATTCCACTGCCTGTTACTGCTTCGCTGGACCTACAGCAAAGACAAAGTTCTGGGAAAAAGTCGCTGGAATAAGATGTGCTTCGGAGCTTGCGCAAGTCCGCAAGCAAATACAGCTTCGTCAACAATCGCTGAAGTTTACGGCACCGACGAGCGTGGTACAGCGAACGCTCTCGAGTTTTACAAATTGGGAGACGTGGTGCACGTCTGTTATAAATGTTAGATTTGATTTCGCGATTTTAGGAAAATAGGAATAGGCGTCGGTACGTTTGCAGTTGGAAGAGAGTTAACGAACGCTTGGACGGTGTTCAAAGGGAAATCCAGCCCCGATACTCGTATTTCGGGGCAACCTGACGCCCTTTGGGCTATTGATCGTCGTCTGAAACACGCGGCGAGCCCTCCAAGCCACGCACACAGCTCGCGCAAATTGGTTAATTCGCCGCACCGTTGGTAACGAGTTCGCGACTGGTTTTTTATCCCGTGGAACGGAAAAATCGAGCGGGGTTAGAGCGAGCCCGGATCGTTTTCCGGTGTTCGATTCAACGAGTTTCACGCGTTCGTTTCGATCCACTGGCTGCTAGCCGATTTTCCCATTTATACCATGGAAAATCCTTTCTGCTGGAGCGTTGGACAGGCCGAAATGATTCTCGTCAAGGATCAGCTTCCCAAATGGATACGGGCTCGTTGAAAAGAACGGATAATTTCCGTCAATCGGGCTGGTATTTAAAGGAATTAAGGATTAAACTATCAATGATTCTGGGTACGGAGTTCAAGATGATGAATGATTCACTGGACGATGGAACAAAGGGAAAGTGAAAGTCAGATATCGGGAGACGCGGAATGAATAATTTCTCTCCGCTGACAAAAGAATAATTTCGTTCGAGGTCCCGTTGGATCAGCGGATGACGGTCTATTTACTCGACTTTCTATTTATTCCTAGTCGCCCTGGTTTTTAAGTAACCTGGTTGGAACGGGGGAGCTTCAAACGGAATTCAAGAGGCAGCAGCTCCTCCTTTGCTGATCAGAAGCGAAGATTTTCTAGGTTCCTGGTTACCTAGATAAGTCTCTCGATACTCGGATCTCTGTGTACCTAGATATCTAGATCACCAAATACCTTGGTTTGTTAAATAAATAACAAACCAAGGCTACGTTCTCAAAGAATCCAGCAACACAGGACATTGCTATCTAGGGTTGCCACCCGTACTTTAAAATAAAGTATCTTACTTTATTATAGATAAATGTACTCTATACTTTTGAATAACAATAAAGTTTACGCGAAAATACTTTATTTCACAATTAATGATATTATGTGAAACGTAATGCAATATTATTATCTTCTATTTGTTCCCGTCACTTCAGCATTTACTGAGAGAGTTTTCTCTGTCATGAATGTGAAGTGGCGGGATGAAAGAAACAAGGCCTCCCTCAATCTAATAAAAAACGAATTAATTATATATTTCAATATGAATATTGAGTGCAATTATGATATTGAGATATTTCAAAATAATACAAATTTATTCACAATCAGTAATGCTAAAAGCAATAGAAAATATGTTTGGAAGAAATAACAACTAATAAGATTAAAATGTACTTTTAATATGTTGAGCGTACTTTTTTGTTATTTTTCTGAAAAAAGGTGGCAACCCTATCCCTCCGCATTCGAATCCTGAATCAAGATCCAAGTGTCTGGCGAGTCGAGGCGCCGAGTAGACGTTAGGCACAAAATAAAACTGGCCGACCACCGGAAATCGATGCAATTAAACGTGCCCCGGGCCTATCTCACGCGATAAGCCCCGCTCACGCTAATATTAGACGGCAATATCATCGAGGCGTCCCGTTTCGCGGCCGATCGCCATCCAACGTCACGGCATCATTGGTCATCGATCCCCTGGATCCAGTGTCAACCGGAGTTATTCATCGGCGATGCTATCGATCCTGAATTTTTCATCGCGGCGAAGGCCAAGCGTCGCCGGCATTCGCGTTTTCGTGGAACACGTGACGCTACCCACATCCATAATCCATCCACCGTATATACGAAAGACGGTTTACCCAGCTTTTATTCGTCCAGATGCTGGCGGCGACTCGGAAAACAGAAGATCTTTTTTCGGTGCCGCTTTAAAGAACAACATCCCGTTCGTGTTTGAACATAATCACGTCCCGTTTCACCAAGGCTACCACGAAACGGTGGAGTTTTTAGCGTCGAGTTTTTAGCGCCGGATTTCTTTAGGATGTCATGTGCACCGTGCATGTGTCTCTTTCGGGGTGGATTCTTCGTGTGGGTGAAAATAGAATTGGCGGTGTTAATTGTGGTAATACAAACATTCGAGAACCAAAAGTATTATATTATTAGTATATATAAAAGTATGAAAGAAAGGCTATGATTCCTTAGTTTAATTCGGGTAGAAACGTTTTTCCGACAAAGAGGATAATATTACAGTTATCCTGCGACAAATATAAATAGAAGTACCTAAGGGGTAGGTTCATAACGTGTTTACTTCGTTACCAAGATCGCTGAAGCTGGAAACTGAAATGGACCCCTGAGAAAGTAAGCAACAAAGTGTCTCATTACCTGCAGACTGTAATTCGATGAAATTTCTCCGAGTCCAAGTAATTAACGCAAAAATCCCATTTAACGTGAAGCAATCCTATTTCCGGGCGTATAATGCTGTCTCGCAGTAGCTTTAAAATCCGCGTAATTAACTCGACGCGAATGTTTAATTTAATACATCGTAATCGATGTAATTACGTTTGAATTTTCGGCCGGCTACCTGGCCAGATATACCGCGTTCCGCGCACCGGAAATTATCGTAGCCCGGAATTTATCGTGCCAGTTAATTGTACAGCGAATTAACCGCGAATAAATCAAGCCCCGTGTGCGCGCCACGAGGCACGAAGGCGGATCGAGAAACTGTTACTAAAAATTCGCCAATCCAGCACAGATAAACGCGACGACTTAACCGCGCGTTCATATTACGAGTCATACGAATCCTCGCATTATTGCGCCTGGCAACAGAAAACACTGCAGGCGCCTGCCGATTGCCGTTTTAAATAATTCACAAACCACGTCGTGCTATCCTACAAGCATGAAAATTCGACACACGTCACTTCCTTTAAAAAGTGAATCTTTGTAATCGAAAATAATTCGAAGCTTTCGATGAATCGTCGTTCCAGCTTCATTCCACAAAACCAAAAGCTTCTCTGTCGACCACTATCCACATGGTTTCCCGTTTTCCTTTATCTTCCTCTGCTGTAGCTCCATCAAATTGTCGTTCAGCGCCTCGGTGGTTATTGTCGTTTCCAGTCGCGGGCAAAAAGAACGCGAGTAACCGGGTCAGGATTTGCATGGTCGTGGTTCCGCGGGACCTTTGACTCGATTCAGCTTCGCGCCGGAGCCGAGATTTCTTTGCGTCCAAAGGAGCCCCAGCCCCGTTTCCCCGATGGCGTTTTCGTCGGTGAAAAGAGACGATCGCGAGCAGAGCGGCCATCTTTCCCGGACGTCTGCGAGGGTGGAGATGAAAACTTCCCCCTCGATGCTGTTTCCTTTTGTCGAGGCCCCGGGGATATTTCGTTTAGCTTAAGTTTCCTTGTCCGTCGGGACCTTAACCGCCACTTTCCACCCCCGTTTCTTTCGCCCCGTCTAACCGCTGCGAGCAGAGCGACGAGATGGGAGAAATGATCGACAAGTACCAAGGCTTAAATCCATCCTCGTTGCTAATGCGCGAGTGTCGTTCGATCTTATTCAATTATTTAAGGGCACGGGTCACCGAATCGCCTTCGTCACTCGCTATCCGGGGACCATTTGCAGTATGTATAACTTCCTCGTCCTTGGAATCTATTTCGAACTTTGGATTGGTATTTTTTAAGTAGGTGTTTGCTGTTTTAATTGAAGCGAAAAGGATAAACAATCTTCGTGGTTTTGTTGCGGAGGTTAATTACGCGCTGTGCAGCGATAAGTGGCGAAGTCCATCGGGCTTGATAGACTTGTTCTTTAGAAAAAGGAGGTTTCATCGACAGTGCGCCTATCACGTTCCCTTTTAAACGCTGCAAACCCGCGGCTCATTAATCCTCCCGGGGTTTCAACACATTCGCGCCGCTTTTCAGCGACGAAACACCGGACGTAACAGCTGCGCTCATCCGCGACGAACAAAACACGTTGCGCGAGGCTTTCTAACGCAATTAGGAGCGCGTTAAAAGCGCGTAATCGAATAATTATCTAAAGTATTAGGCGCGACAAGGGTAGAGAACAGGGTCGAGGAAGGTAAAAAAGGCGGAATATTTCGGTGGTTTTCATTAGGTCCATCCCCCTCTCCTCTCTTGGGGCCCGCGAGGAAATTAAATCACAACTGGATTTAATAAAGCTCGGGCGTGTTTAGCCTGTACACTCAGAAGTTACCGTGTCTCGCCTCTCGGGAAGATAAAGCCCCTCGACACGCTTAGCATAAAGCACCGCGAGCGAGGAGGACAGGCGACGTCGAGTTATCAGACGACGAGACGCGATGAAAAGCTACGGGCAAGATGGACGAGGGGGTATCTAATTCCTCCCTCTTTTTGTTTTCGTTCGCAAGTCGTTCGGCTTGAAAAGAGGATTCCAATTTATAAAAGCTTCGAGCTTAAGAGGAAATACGAGGGAGCGAAGCTGCTCGCGGGATATCAAGGGCCCTGATTAAAGGAACAATGTGCCGAGCAGCTTCTCTTATTATAAATGTAATTGAAACAAGAGTGAATGGGATTTTTAATAATTGCATCGCTTTGGAGTGGCAGTGTCTAGACACGGAGTATGTCGCTGAAAGGAATCCTCTAGAATCTATCACTAGGGTAATTGTGGGAGAGATGCCGCACTCGGAGAGACGCCGTACTAGGTATCGGTATTTCAAGGATATCGGTAATAAAACACATCATTGCCGATTTTATTTGTTTAAGGCTGTTCATTTGGGTTAGTTTGTCAAGCCAGAGCGTGTTTCCTGTATTATTGTTAAAGATTTTGCTGTTTTTCGAGGTAAGCCTAGCGTACTTTGCCTGAAAAGTTATACGTCGCGTCTATTTTTACTAATATAGTAGCTAAAAATTCATAGTTTTTCTTGACAACATTTGTAATACGTTAAGGGGACCATGTAGAATATTTCCTTGGCAGAATGGGTTACTTTCGACTTAGCATGTGGAAATACGAAAGTGCGGCGTCTCTCCCAGGCATTTCGGATAGACGCCGCACTTTTATTTGGGATAGATGCCGCACTTTGATACTGTATGTTTCGGAAACTAAGTCAATTTAAATGATGTTTTTAATGTTTAAAATACCGAAAAAGTTTTTTCAAATAGCTAACGTGGTATCTCAAGGCAAATTATTTATTTTTAAATGAATAATCTTATAATCGAAATATATTTGTGGACTATGTACTCTTTTCGCACATTTTTTTTTATTTTAATCTCAAGATGCCAACTGAATATAAACAAAATTTCGAAAAGCAGATATAATATTTGTTCCTACTGTACTCATTTAATTTTCCAATTTAATAATTGTATAAAGTAAAAATGTTTATTATTTTTTTATATAAAAAGTTAGAAGTAACAAGTTTAAATCGAAAATTAAACGTGTTTCGAAATGCGGCACCACTCCCGCATGTGCGGCGTCTCTCCTACCAAAGGATGTTTTTAGTTTCAATTTTTTTAAGGGTGACAAATATTAAAATTTTGATTTTTTTAATGCTAGTAGAATCACAAGATGTTGAACTAATAAGATATATTCTTGGAAAACATTTTCATTGCAAAATTTAGACACGGTGACAATTTTGCGTAACGTGCGGCAACTCTCCCACAATTACCCTACACCGGTTAACCGGAGAAAAATCGCAGTCCCGAGTGACTGTCAAATAATCGCGAGGCTCGGGAATTTTTCGAGGCCGTCGATGCTGGACCAACGTGACCCGAACTTCCCCAATCCGCAAAGTTGCCAAGATCCCCGGAGTTCTCGGGATTCTCCAACTCGAAACAATTCTGGAAACTGTGGAAATTTCCCGGCCACCTTAAGCTCCCCGATTCGCTCATCGATACTGTCTCCTGTTCCCCTTCGAGCGACGTGTCACGATAATTCCAGAGAGTTACTGGAAGAACGAGCGCTAGACCTTGTCTAAGTTGAGCTGTTCAGCTCTGTTAATAAAGTCATCGCGTGTCTTCGGGCAATATCGACCTGTATCGCTTCGATCGAGCAACGCTCGCCGCTTCGGTCCTGCAATTCACCGCGCATCTGCTCGCCAAATTGTGAATTAATCACGACCGTTGGCATCCGTGAAACACGAAAAAGGCATTCGACGATGGCCCGGGGGAATCGTCTCGCGACACGATCGCGAGATCGGATTCCTTTGGGCTTTCACACATCAACGATTGCAAGTTGGAAATGCCCAGGTCTATCTACAGTGGCACATGATTTAATCTTGGGGAGAGCTGAGTTGAAGGGCTAAAAATATTTCTAATACAGATTTAATAAAATTCATTGGATGATTATAAAAATTTATTTAACCCTAGTTCGACTGACGAGGCACCCGGGTGACTATTTCAACTTACTGTTATTTCATAAACCTATCCACTACTCCTAGCAAAGTGATTCTCCTGCCTCCTACACATGTTCTGAGCAATGCCACTTGTAATTATTAACATTGCTTACATACGTTATTCGTGCAGATGTATATATAAAATTAGTCACCGGGGTGACTGCGGCAGCCTAAATGAGTTCCAAAATTCGTCAGCCGAACTAGGGTTAAAGAATAAAATCTAGTTTCCTTTTTGTAAAGCTTCTTCCTTGGGGGCAGGGACCCTTTTTCTCTACCCCTCTAGTGCGCCACTGCTATCTACCCTTCTGCAAATTTCTGTGACCGTTAAGTGCGTTAAACGAGGATGTGAAACTTGAGGATGCGTGGTTACTTTGGAGTGAGTCAGTGTACTGAGAAAATATGTAATCTCCTAGTTGTAACTAATGGTAAGGTTGAAAGAAGATTTAATTGCTCCGTGACTCTCTCGCTGGGAAGATCGATCTGGTTAATCCGTGGACGCGTTACGAGACACGTTAAAAGTTGCAATCGCAGCGAGCTAACCGATTCGAGACAGTGTATTATTTTTATGCGAGAAGCTCACGAAACGTCGGATCGCGTGATAACTTCTTCGCGATAAGGCCTGTACGCTCGTTGCAATTTAAGGTGAGTCATCGCGACGCATACACGAGTGAAATCTCGTGCAGTGAAACGACGAATAACCGCATTGATATTTTATTAAAAAAAAAAAAAAAAAAAATGAGGACTGGATAAAAAAGCGATGATCGCATTTCACTCGCAATTTCTCTTCCCTTAAAAGTGGTCCTGCAAATAAATCTCTGCCACAATTGCAAAACTGAAGGAGCTATCGCCGTTTACTTTCGCCATGATATACACTCTGCCAAGTGTTCTCTGCAATTCACTTCGAAACGTGGAACGTTACACTTCCTCGAGCATTCTCGACACGTTCACGAGGGCGTTTAGAGACCGGGTATGAAGAACGCGAGCGAATATCACGCGAGATGAAAATCGATGAATTTCTTTGCAGCCCCTGGCGCGGGTAAACATCGATGCACCCATATGAAGTCGAAAGGGGCTGAGAGAAGGTCGACTCCTTCGCCGTCGACAGCTCGCCACGAACTCAACGGGCTGCATTTCCATATAACCGAGGAAGAGGAAAGTCTGAGGTCGTCTGAGGAACACCAACGACGAGCGCAAAGAAGAGGAGCTCAAAGAAAACGCGGGATCGAGACGAGAAGACGATGAAACCGGTTGCGGTTCTCCTTTTTTCTAGCATCGATGCGCCAGAGGATGGAAAAGTGCATTGCCAGCGATCGAAACACGTTCAATTACTGTAAACCAAGGGAAGTGCGATGGAACGAGCTCAAAGTTGATCGATCAAAGTCCATCATTTTGTACGAATGACCCTGCGCTGTTTTTCTTCTTCGGGGCTCTGTGTACCTACCGACGATAGAAAGTGGTATGGAAGAACGGTGTGCTCGGAAAAGGAGGGAATCGAACGATTTTCTTCCTTCTGACTGTGAAACTCTGTGCAGCCGTGAACTTTATATGCAGGGGGCGGATATGAATATTCATGCTTGGAATGACTAGTGTCTTCCTGTCAAGAAGCAGAGTTTCTCTCATTTATAACGAAGACACGCGGGTTATCAACGACAGAGTAAGATGAAATAAGTGGTAAGTATTCTTAATTATAACTGAAACAGCGGGTGGCTCTATCCGATGCATTTATCTGCGTAATTTCTTGGCGTCATCCATGGGAACGAGAGTGAGAATCGCAATTTCCCGGCGTTTAAAAACGCTCCCACGCTTTAGACTCCCTTTCCACCGGGGACTAACGTTTCTGAATTCATTCGGAGCTTACATTGACTCTATTTGAGATTGAAATGAGGATTATGCAAACCTCAGACCCTTTGGTTCGATCTTTACTATTTGCTGTTATAGATAGCAAAGATACAATAGCTTGAATGTGTTATGACGTTAAAATGATTAAATGCAAGCGAATGGAATGTCCAATTCGTGACCAGAAGCGCCGAAAGCAAAGCACTCGCAATCAAACGTTTTGCAATATTTCTTGACGGATATTGCGAAGTTTTATCGAATATATATTCAGAAGAAAAAAAACAGGGGAGAACAGCACGATATTTCTCTCCCTTTCCTCGCTTCGGCCATAGGGGGATTCACGGTGCACGCTCGCCACGCGAATAGAGCGGAAGCTGAGGGAAAAAAAGAGGATCGACGAGAAACCAATCGTATATCCGGATAAACGTGCAACGCTGCACGCCTACGCGCCACCACTGCGATAGAATATTATGCAACGCAATTTTTTTGCTGTGGATTAACTTCTTACTGGGTCGCAACGATTACAATTATTCAAAATTGTAAAAGAATTGGGAAGAAAGGATTACAAACCGAAACACGTTTCAATATTGATTTCCTTCAGCTCCCATTTGATATCTGGTTTAACATTTTTAAGCTGAACATATTCTTCACGTGAAACTTGAAAAGGTAAGTCAGAGAATTGCAGCATAATATGTATCAAAGAAAAATAGAAGAAAATCGCCCATAAATGGGGTTGTTTCATCCCTTAAAGTTGAAACTGGCTACGAATAGAGAAATTATTTCTTAGATACACCCCCATTGGTAATCATCGTTAGAACTTCGCCTCAGGGTCACCTAAAGTTAAGTTCAATAAACAACAGAGGAATTCAATGTTTAGAAACGGTGGTCGATGACTCATGAGCCCCAGGGTTGCCCTGTGTTGTTTCACCCCCTGTGTTCCCCGTCCAAGGAACGTTAAAACAATGCCCTTTGAAGCCACCAACTATGATTCGCCAAAGGGCTTCCTCGGTGGCCCTGCACACCCCTCCCACCGGCACTTCGTTATTTTCACACCGTGTTAATTGACTTTGGAGCTGTTCAAAACGATCCGTCGTTATTTCACCCCTTCGCGACGAGTGTTGCGAGCCCTAGATGAGGGGCTCGTTTCGGCAAACGTTCGATTAATTGGTTTCCTCGAGTGTCGCCGATGTCGCGGGCACGGCAAACTCAAAGTGCAGTCCTTTCCCGCCAAACCTCATTTCCAACAATTCCCAAATACAAATTTCATATGAATTTATCACTGTTTCTCAGGATTCTATGCGTAACTTAAATATTTCTCGAGACCTTCTTTAATCTCCACAGCCCATGGAAAATTTCACTCTGAATTTCTTTCCCTAAGAACCACCTCGTATAACTACCGAGTCAGGAAAACAGAGATACAGCTTCGAAATCTCGCGCAAATCCCCGAACGAGCGGCAGCAAATTGTTGTTCACCGAGTTCGCGAAGTCTCCGTAACGATAGAATTGTCCACTGCCGCAATTGCAAGGTGCAGAAGCGCATCCAACGGCGAGTGTTTGTCGCCAGTTGTTCTCGAGGTGGCTCGCCACCTTAGGCAGATTCCCTGGGAGTCTACCCTGGCAGCAATCTCGCCTCGAAACGAGAAATCTCGGAGGGGAGCGATGCAATTTCTGCGACAATAACTGGAGTACGCCCTGGTTGAAAGAACATCGCGTGATCGCGGAAATATGAACGCGGAGGTTCATGCATTCGTGTTTCAACGAATACATTCGCGTAAGACGACGGTGGGAGGTGCATTGAGCTTAGCGAGGAAGGAAACACTTTGGAAAATGATTAATCCCTTGGTGGTTTCGTAGCGAACGATTCAACCATTGACTCGTTTATTGAAATATTCCAAATTGCCGTGGAAATATTTTAGCTGGTAAATACTCTTTCCTTAGACAGCCTCCAACCTAATCTCACTAACATTCGCGGGCTTCTATTAAATCAGCGAATTCCTATGGCTGGTAACTTCAGAAATGCGCCGAATTACAGCCGACCGCGTAATTTCGCAATCCACGCCAATAACAGGCGACAGGGTACGTGCGAGGAATATTCGCGCGGTATATGGCTCACCACTCGCATCGAGGGAAGTCGAGGGTGAAATACTTTCGCCCCAATAGCACCTGGATTATGATCAACATGGTCAACGTTAGCTGCATGCATCCGCGATCGTTAGATTTGAGGAGAGGATTGACAACGCTCCTCGTTCAATTCCGTGAAACTAATCGCATTATCTAACACGGCAGAGTTATTAACACGGTTGTCGCTGAATGAAACTTTCTTGTCGGTTTTGCGCTTGAATACCCACCGGGCTGAGGAGTCGCGCCGGTCTGCGTGCTTAGGAGATATTGACCTTTCTAATGGAGTTTTTGGACCTCACACTTCCTTCATATGTTTCAAACAATGTTACATAAAATTTTACATATGTAATTATGCTCCTTTACATCTTGAATGTCACCTTACCACATATATCTGTGGTTGTAACGAAAAACGACCCATATCACATGTTTTCACTTTCGAGATATTGTCGTTGAAAGTTCCAAACACCAATTCTTCTTATTAGCAATGTTTCCTTGTTTTCTTCTTACGATATAAAAGTATATTTCCTTCACTTTGCATAATATTCAATATTCGTATAATTAACGTAAATAATAATAAACAAAATAGTAATAATTTACATACACTTTAGGCAGAACGACACAAGTCCACTGGACTTGTGTTGTTCTGCTTGAACGTATCGCAGTTAAGTAGTTTTTCTGACTACTTTTCCTTCTTTTACTTTCTATTTTGTCTTCTTTCGTTTTCTTCTGTGCTTTGCGTTGTTTTTTGTAAAATACAAGTTATACATTTATGTATTATTGGCATTTCATAATGTGCTGTTTCTAGTAAAATAAAAATATGAAATATAATTTTGCTCATTTTATTTTACACAAAATGCGTTATAATATATGCAGATAAGTAAAAATAGAAAATAAAAAGCGATCACAAAGGAAAGATACATCGTATTCTCCAAATTTTGTGGACTTCGGTTGTTTTGACAAATGTGTATTAATTTAATATTGGACTTCGGTTAAATTGCATTTTTTCAACGTATAAAATTCGTTTTCATGCATTTTTTTCTGTTAAAAACACACATCCAATATTCTACAGTTGAATTCATGCATAAACTCAAATTTTTTAAAACTGTGACTTGGGTCGTTTTTCCTTACAACCACAGATATAATAACTGGTGGTATGATATGCGTGGTGTTGTCTGGGTTAAAATTTCTTTTCTGTATAAACAAAAAAGCTTTAACTTGTTTATCTTCTTTCTAATTAAATATCAAACAAACAGACTTTAAACTCATTATCAACAAATATTGCTTAAAAGTCGATTCAAACAATAATTAATTACAGCTTCACTTTGACTATGTTTATGACCGTTATTTTTCTATACCCTTCGGATGTTCTCGCTTGTATACTATTTACCTCAATCACTCTCCAACCGACTAACAAGGTGCACGTCTTTAGATAACGTGTTTAACGTATTAAAGCAAACGCAGTAGTTTCAGTTTCTTTCTTGAAAAAGGTCTAAATCATAGACCGAAACGTCGAATACATAACTGCAAAATAGCTTTTACTAAGTGTTTATATGACCGAACCTATGCGCTGATATCACTTGTTGGTTTTTAATATTCTAAAAATACGGTCGAAATTACAAACTCTTTACTTAGGAGATATTGTGGAATATAAGTGGAACAATCAAGACTAGCTTTTTGTGGCAGAGTGTATGAGAATTGAATGATTACGATTGAATGGTTAAAGTAGGCAGCGAAGTGTAGGAATAACCCTGTAGTGGTCTCGATCAGCTGATATACTATAGAATTCTTTGCTAGATCCCCATCTTACCTTCGAATTTAGAGGAACCCACTGTCACAAACAACAATGAAGCTGAACGTAATCTCATCGAGCAATTCAAGATACCTTCGCCTAAATGACAGCAGATCTTCTCATAGAATTCTTCGTCAGAGGCTTCGCATTCCCAAGTCAGAGGACCTGCCACGATATAACCCTTAATCGACCTCGATGCTCGACGTCGCGACGCGATCGATATTCCCCAGGCTAAAGCCGATTGATACCTCTAGCACGATCGCGATAGCGTTAGATTAAGTTCGGCAATCTTTTAGTGGACTGGAAGCAGCTCGTGTCGAGCACGATACGATCGTGTATCAGAATTTATGGCGTTATCGTGGATGGGCCACGGCAGGATCCTACTTCACGAATTAATCCCCGCCGTTCCGACGACCTGTAAATCAAGATCCAGCGACGCGGTCCGCCTTCTCTGTAAAAGTGTCACGCATAATCGAAACGCGGATTATGAATCACGATCCGTCGTTGAATCGTCGCGGATAAGGGCTCCTTGCCGCGGCGAGCTGTTGGAATCCACAAGTACTTTTGAATCCTCGCGCAGTCTGTTCTTCCGTGAAACTTCAGAGATCTTGAAACCCCTTTCACGTGTGTGAAACACGTTCTATTCTACCATTGCCGGTAGAAAGAATTGGGCTAGAATTTGGAAGTGGGACAAGGGTGGTGTCTCTCAGGCTACGAAATCCATTAGATAATCCTCGATGCTCAAAGCTTTCGAGCGTTATGAGACTCATCAAATAGAGTGACAAGGATCTACGAGGGTTGCCTGCAAGGGAGAAGGATCTTCGCGTAGCCGAATAATCTGAATTAAAGGCGCTCGGCTAAACTCGAGAAACAATTGCACGCAGCTACGATCTTCTAAAGACCTTTCAGGCGAAAATTCGGAGGCTCAGATTTCCCGGACGTTTTCCACTCTGTCGCCCTTCTTTCCAAGCGTCGCGAAACCTCCTGGAACTGGCTGACGGCCGAGTGCCGCTAATTAACTGGCGATGCCACGTGGACCCGACTAATTGGACTTGTTCCATAATTAACTGCGCCCAACTTTAATCGGCTTGCGTCTTCAAACGGTGGTCCTCGATATCGTATCGCGGAAATTCGTCGACGGCTTCTTCGCCGATACACCCTGTCCCCTTCCAGTGCTTTCAATTCTTGAGAATACTTTGAAGAAAGTACGAAAGACGATGCTCGAAGGCGATGGAAATAACGACGACCACTAGCCACTGTGTTTTTCCTTTTCGAACTGGTCGAACCACTCATTTCGCCACCATGTTTCCTGTCTCTAATCAGCGATTATATGGGTCGTGAAATCTCCGTTAATTAGCTGTATCATGCGTGATTGCGGTCTGAATGACGCCGTTGTTTAAGGTTGTCTGGATCTATGAAGCATAAAGACGAGCTAGATCTATGCTCCTACGAGATGTAGATTAGGTATTGCTCTTAAGAGGGGGGCCTGGTGTAACTAGCTGAAAATCGAGGCATTTTTCGGGATTTTTTTTTAAAGAAAGTATTTAATCAATCTTTCTGAAACATTAAGGAATATTGTATTATCAGATTAAGGTAGATAAAAAACAATTTTTATTAAAAAAGAGCGACAAATAACAGAGTTATACGGGCTTATGCCCAGTCCGTTGGCGACGCAAATTGTTCCCACTGCGGGCAAAAAAAGTCGTAAAATTCTTTAGATTTTTTTTTCAAGAGGCCGTCATTTGTTCAATTTTTGCATCTTTTAATTAATGAATTTATACGATTTGTGCGTGCACTCATAAACTAAACAAAAATTGTTCGATTTTTGGTTTTAGATGAATACAGTAGACGCTACGTTGCCCGCAGTGGGAACAATTGCATCGCCAACAGACTGGGCATAAGCCCGTATAACTCTGTTATTTGCAGCTCTTTTTTTAATCATTTTTTTTATCTACCTTAATCTGATAATACAGTATCCTGAAAGTTTCTGAAGGATCTTTAAAAATAATTCCCAAAAATGCCTCGATTTTCAGCTAATTACACCAGGTTCCCCCTTTAAGTTCTCCAGCATCCAACTTTAAAAGGAACAAAACATTCTGTATTTTAATTTCCTTCTTAGTGAAGAATATTCTTCTGCTCCAATATTTTCATCTCCCACGTAGTAACTATATGTCAGTCAGCTATGTTATCTTTGAATCTGCGTGAAAAGTGCCAACAGAAATCTACGAGCTGACGTTTCTTCTCCTATCAATTCTATTTCCCTCACCTTCGATCCCGTGATCTCGGAGCGTTCAGTGGAAGCTCGCGAATGTTCCACCGTATTGTGATAACGACGGTTAAACATCGCCGCGTGAACACCGTGAATGGGGCCCATTGTGCCCAATGGAAAGGAACGCCATCGTTCTACCAGTCGTTTTATGTTTTACGTCGGGCTATGTTTATGGGAACGACGTCTGGCCTGGTCTATCCGCCGCCAGCGTTTAGCCCTTCCGATCCGTTTCTCGCCCGCTTTATCGGAGCCACCCCTAACACGCGCTTTCACTTTATCGGCCTTTCTCTTCGATACTTACTACCGTAGCCCTTTATCTCTCGCTGTTTTCCGCCGTTTTTTTATCGTTTCTTAGCCACTGCCTCGGGCGGCTGCAACTTCTGCCTTAAAGAAATCCCTCGTAAATATCGCCCGTTCATGTTCCGCGTTAAAGTTCCTCGAACAGTCGGCGGACACTCGGAAACTTCGAGTAGTTCGAATCACGAGGCGGGCTTCTCTTTTGCGGGTCTCGTAACAAGCATAATTATCGGTAGCAGAAAGAAAAGATCGGTAAAGAAAGTCAACAGGATCTGGTATTACCCTGATTTCTGTCTTACCACAAATAAATTGGCTGCCGCGAGTCAGCTCCAGCACAGTGGGCTCCGTTGAGGGGTTAGGCTACTTTAGCGATGCGGAAAACTAGGCAATTTATAAGTGGCAGTAAAAAAAGTAACCAACCGATTAATACGAAACTTTGTACTTTATTTAAGTATAAGAAGTATTAAAAAAAACGCTGAAATATTTAAAAAATGTTTATAACTGAGTCCGCACGACGCTATTTTCCGGAACACCTTTTTTTAACTGGTGTGCAGGATTGCTTGAGTTCTATTTGATCAATCGCTTTGAAAATTTACAGTTATCCTTGCTATTACATTTATTAAGCATTGACGATCCGTTTTGTTTAATTTTCTAATTGTTTTGCGAAACATAAGCAATAAATTCACTCACTTTTCGTCGAAATTCGAACCCTAAATTTGAAATACCCGCCATTTTGTTAATTTTTACAAACATTGCAATGTTTGATCGTCAATGCTTAATAAATGTAATAGCAAGGATAACTGTATATTTTCAAAGCGATTGATCAAATAGAACTCAAGCAATCCTGCACACCAGTTAAAAAAAGCTGTTCCGGAAAATGGCGTCGTACGGACTTAGTTATAAACATTTTTTAAATATTGCAGCAGTTTTTTTTAAATACTTGTTATACTTAAATAAAGTACAAAGTTTCGTATTAATCGGTTGGTTACATTTTTTTTACTGCCACTTACAAATTGCCTAGTTTTCCACATCGCTAAAGTAGCCTAACCCTTTAAATGGGCTTGCCTTCGAACCCTTTAGTTAAAATTCATTATACATTAACAAGCTTGATGTCGCAATCCGTTTCAGAGCGAAATCTCCATACGCTGTTGCGCGCACGGCGCAATGACGCTTCATAATTACACCCACCGCCCCCTCGATTGAATCCTATTAATTTCGGCCAGCGTCAACACAGCTCGTCTGCAGTCCACCAATATCGTCGCGCGTTCTCGGCGACTGGGCCCGTCCACCCGCGCAAACACCGGGTCTGCACGCGCGTCCAGCAATTAGCGTGATTACCGCGGGACCTAATTACTATCGGTCGATCCCGGCCAGCTCGCGCTCGAAGCTGATTCCGCGAAGCAACCAGCGGCCGGCTGTCCTTCGTGCTCCAATTTTGCGAGGTCCCTCGATGCAGGTCGTTCGCGAAGAAGAAGTCAGCCAGTAGATGCAGCGGACACGTGTTACACGTTAACGCGCAGCTCTCTCGACAACCAGTCGCGTCGGAGCCACAAAGAGGCGACTCCTCGTCGAGATTCGGTTGCACGCTCAATTAACGCCTCTTTTTCCCTGTATTTTTAGCGGTGATCACGCAACCAAGCGCTCCCTGGGCGTACATCGGCGTAGATCTGCGTCGATCATCGAGATGGGAGCATCTGCTCGTCTGGGCGTGGGTTGCAATACTGTGAGACTGCATTTATCGTATTCTCGAGTAGCTTTTACAATTAGAGCTTCTTGATTGGTTGTTTTGTGCTATAAGGTTTGATTATTACGGGGGTTCTTTTGGATGGAAGGATAATTTGCAGAAGGGGTTGTGAATTGCAGAGGGGGAATGCTCTGATTTTTGTTAGAATGACTGGGTCATTCCACGCGAAGTCGGATACTTTTCGGAGTAACATTTCGGATTTTGGTGCAACTTGGATATGTTGTAGTCTTTAGGGGTATATAAACATATCTCGAAGGATTTTTCGAAATGCCAAAAATTGTGGATGTTACAACTCTTTGAAATATAGTATTTACTTTTTTTCCAAAAATTATAACTGTTGAACTAACAAACTGATAAAAATGACCTTTTGGATGCTTACAGTGGAGATATAAGAGTACCTAATAAAAATGATTTCACTTAATAAAAACGAATATTTGACCATTTATTTAGCAATTGTTCTTAACAAATGCAATTTTATAGTTGAAGGCACCTTTTTAAAAATTTGAAAAAATAGGAGGATATAGCCCTGTTTTTCCTCTTTACGGACACGTTTTAAAAATGGTGGACGTTTTAAAATTGGCCAAATGAAAATTAATTGAATGTAACGCTGCGTCAAATCACACTCGACTGGCTGACACGTGCAATATGGTAAGTATTTGTAAAAAACTGAAGAAGGAAAACTTTTACTGTTTTTTATACACAACATAATACGGTATCTTAATTTTTGGTGTTCGCAATATTTTCCTTGAAAAGAGGGTGACATTCAGTTTTTTAAATGGAATGCTATATATTTGATTACCCAATATGAAAGCGACTGTCAAGACAAATTCAACCATATGGTATACTATGACCTTCAATGCTACACAAGGATAGGAATAAAATAAATATATCGATCTATCTATCTAGTAGATTGAATTTCTTCTTTCATTCTTAACCATGTGTGGTCTTGAAGGTCATAGTATACCATATGGTTGAATTTGTCTTGAATGGTAATCAAATATATAGCATTCCATTTAAAAAACTGTAGGTTACCCACTTTTCAAGGAAAATATTGCGAACACCAAAAATTAAGATACCGTATTATGTTGTGTATAAAAAACAGTAAAAGTTTTCCTTCTTCAGTTTTTTTACAAATACTTACCATATTAGAGAACACTGTATAAGAATAACGGATATAGCCGCTTGGCCGCTGCGAGTACCGCACGTGTTAGCCAGTCGAGCCGGTGTGATTTGACGCAGTGTTACATTCAATTAATTTTCATTTGGCCAATTTTAAAAGGTCCTCCATTTTTAAAACGTGTCCGTAAAGAGGAAAAACAGGGCTATATCCTCCTATTTTTTCAAATTTTTAAAAAGGTGCCTTCAACTATAAAATTGCATTTGTTAAGAACAATTGCTAAATAAATGGTCAAATATTCGTTTTTATTAAGTGAAATAATTTTTATTAGGTACTCTTATATCTCCACTGTAAGCATCCAAAAGGTCATTTTTATCAGTTTGTTAGTTCAACAGTTATAATTTTTGGAAAAAAGTAAACACTATATTTCAAAGAGCTGTAACATCCACAATTTTTGACATTTCGAAAAATCCTTCGAGATATGTTTATATACCCCTAATGACTACAACATATCCAAGTTGCACCAAAATCCGAAATGTTACTCCGAAAAGTGTCCGACTTCGCGTGGAATGACCCGACTGGCTTTCAGATCTCGTTTGACACCATTGGGAAATTCTACTAATTAATCAGTTCTTCAATCTTTGATCTCTGTTCTCTGAGATATGTACTGTATACGTACACAGTTTCCTTATTCGTTGCTTTCTTTGAACTGGAAATGCGGTAACGCGATATTAAACGTTGCAACGAAGAATGCTCGTGCTAAGTGGCACGATCTGACAGAGAAATTTCCAGCAATCTACCAATTGGAAGGCATGCATCACTGTTATCCAGCTCCATAATCGTTCATTCGAAAATTCATACGGATGATGCAAGACAAACGGACTCGCGGCGCAGTGAAATATTGGCAGGAAGGGTTTTATCTTCGTTCCATCCGACGGCTTTATGGAAGCTGCGTGACACCGATCTATAACACAGCCACAGGCCCCAGAGCTGGCTTTTCCGGTTAGCGCAGAAATAAAGCAGACGGGTAGTCAGACATTTGCATTCTCGAGGGGGAAATATTTTTTTCTCCTTGACACGTGACCACTTTCAGCTGTATTAAAAAAGATCCTACCAGAGAATAGAGGTATCACAGATTGAACGCCAAGGAGAGGATTCGAAGCAAGTGTCCTCGTTTAAGGACTCCTATCGCGAAAATGTGAACCAGTCACGGTAAATGGTCACTGGAGTGAACTTTCAGCGAACCTTCGCGCAGATGCGAGTGTTCAGGAGACAAGTTACAATAAAGAGCATCTGAATGCCAACGCGTTTGTCTCCAACATCTGTAACCGCGACTTCTTCTCCGCGCGGTCCTAGATGCGAACCCTTCGCAGAGGTATTCTAATTTTAGAATACTTTGGAAGCGAATAAATAGCGAAATCGAAGAAGCATCAATTGTACCGTAGGAAAACGTCTACTTAAAAGTGATTAAAAAAAACAGTGGAATCTATTGGTGCTCATTTCTTATCTAATTCCAATTTCCAATCTCTTCTCTTCAATCCCCAGTAGGGGAGACCGGGGCAGGTTGTAACACGGGGTAAATTGTAACATAAGTAAAATCTTTTGAACGACAAATCTGGTAACCCACAGCATGCGAGATCTGCTTGACGATATTAGCACCGTCGGTTTTAGTGACACAAACGAGCGTTATGTATTCATTTTGTGATTATAGCCCAGAATTTTAGTATTTAGAGCATGTAAGTAAATGTTGTATTAGCACTTTTATTTCAATTAACCGTCATTAAAAACAGTTTGAATTTTTGCTTCTTTGTCGCAAATGAATCAGTACACATTGGTTTATTATAATGTGTATGCATTTTAGTGATTTGATGTTTAGTTTCTCGTTTGCTGAGATATAACGCAAAAATTCGACCCCGGGGTAAATTGTAACATGTTACTATACTTACTCCGTTCCAAATGGTGATAAAACGAGCTATTTGCTGACGCACCGGAAAACGATGCTCTAGACGAACAGCAGAACAATCGAGAATCCAGAAAGTAGAAAAAAGTATAAAGGAAGAAGTTAAAAAAGCGTAAAAGAAGATTTTGATAGAATCAGATGAATAAGCAATGATTGTTTAACTCACGTATATCAAATGTTTAATAATGATCTGAGTCTTCATTTATATTCATTAGAAATGTTTATTTGTGTTCATATTTGTATTTAAATAAGTAAAACAGATGTGTTACAATTTACCCCGGACTGGGGCACATTGTAACAAAAGTTCAGATTTGTTTAAGATGAAGCTAGGTGTCTAAGTGTCCAAGATTTTGTCAGGTACTTTCACGCAATTAGTTCACCACATATGTGAGTAGTAAATCACGCAAATTATTTCCTGATTGAGGAAAACACTTTCGAGAAAAAAATGTGAAAACATTTTTTGTTACAATCTGCCCCGGTCTCCCCTACCAACTTGAATTTTTACTACACTTACAGGTGAAAATGAACATATCCGCAATGCAGTTGGCTGGTATCCGCTTTTACAAGGATTAAGATCCATCCACCCTCGCGACAGATCCGTCCATTCATCAACGACACCTCAGTTCGACATCCTAGGAGGCTTCCCTGTTCCAGGAAGAGATCGGGCGCTGCCCATTAAAATTCAACGGGGCATCAGGAATGTAAAGTGTGAGCGACCTTTCCGGCTGGCTGGCCCAACCCACGGGAAATTCTCTCTTTACAGGGTGTCGAAGGTCTGCGAGGGACAGCGAGCATCTAAAGGAGGAGGAGGAGAACCCTCCGTCGCCTTTTCACCCATCTACGAGGATTATCCTGGACTAGCGACCCCCTCCTCATTTGTCGCCCCTTTATAGCTCGTCAGTGATTCTCCGCCTCGAATCGCCACGCGGCCAGAAAACGAACGTCGCAAGCCCGTTTATCTCGGGAGAGGTACCACCACGACTTTCCAGCCTCGGTTCCGGCTACGTGGCTGAAACTGCATGAAAGGCAACGACCAACACCCTGCTCAGGACGCCCGAAACCAGGCCGGTGACGAGGCACAATTCACTCGCACCCGATCGTTATTAAAAATCGAACGGGGAACGACGCTGCACGAATTCGTCATCTCGTTTTTTCGCGTCGACTGAAGTGCCTCAGGCAGTGGAATATCGAGGAACGCGTCGGTGGGGCTTTTTCGAGAGATGATTTAAGAATGAAAAAAAGAAGTTACAGAGATGAACATTTGTGGAGATTAATGACGGAGTAGCGGTGCTTCTGTAAGCTTACAGCAGGGTGCCTCGAAGTGGTTAGAGTCCTCGGGTTAAATATTTGTCACCAGGAAATGAAAGGGAAGACGCAGGGACAGAGTTTCTTCGTTGCTGCTCGTAATTTTAGAGCCTTATGCGTGTTAGACACGCGAGCTGTAATAGCTGCTGGACGCGTTTAGAGAAAAATTGGCGCCAAAGCGCAATGTGCCTCAATTACGACGTTTACAGGGAAGCTAATAAAAGCGCGAGTGCGTGCGCGGCGCGGTTCGCGTGGAGTGCGTTATCGCATAATGCCGTTGGCCTGGTAATAGACTTAATCAGGAGTAATAGACCGTACGTCTACCTATTAATAGAGTAACCGTTATGGCGTGTGCCGCGATGCACGATAATCCGATGATGTAAAAGCCCATCACGGGGATCTGCACCCCGCGCGCATCTGCCGATTCCTTCTTCCCTTTTGGATAACGATCCGGGGGGATTATTCACCATCGACCGCCGGACCAAAAATGGTCCGTCCACTTGTGGCTCCTTTATCGATTCAACCGCTGCTTGGAATGCAACGTTACGTCACGAGTGCAACGCTTGTATCTCGCTTGCATGCTCTTAGCGAAGCTTCTTGCGTCTGAGATTCTCAACGATTATTAACAGTTTCACTCAATTCAAATATTGCAAGTGACGAAGTGAAAGGTAGCTGATCAACGGATCGTAGAATTTACACAACGAAACTGGTACCAGATGCATGAATGAATCTTTAATTCATTAAATAATAGGTACCAAATATTAGAAGCTGGATGTTGAAGATTCCTCAAGTATCTTTTGATTATCCGCGAGGAAGTATATTCGAATCCAAATCGTTACACTAAGGTTCTGATTAAGAAACTTTGGTATCCAATGTCTAGAAGATCGAAGTACTCGATTACACCAACGCTGCTCGGTCAACAAGTGTCCACAAGCTACAATCTCTCGCAGATTATCAACCTCGTCTGACCTATGCCTATCACACTCTCGCTATCCAAAGTCAACCTTCACGGATGTTTCTCACAGAAACCTAAGCCAGCGAAAAAAGTTCTTTTCACGAGGCCGATACGCTGCGCGTTATCGTTCGTGAGTCATCAGTTTCACCTTAGTCAAACATCCGCTCCTCCTCTGCTCCTCACGCAGACGGTGAACTCACGTTGTCCACGCGAGATACGCTGCTCGGGAGGCTGGCCGTTCGTAGGAGAACGATGTCATCATCGTTGGCGCAGCTGGTTTACATCAACCCCCAAAATAACGCGAGGAGGTAGCGCGGATCCTCTAGCCGAGCTGCGGGCGATCGCGTTTTCTTGAATACTGGCCAGACAGAAATGGAGTTACCGTCTGAAAGTGGCACACATCCGCCATTCCGCTGCGTTTGCGTTGCTTGCTGGCGATCGGAGGGGAATAAAAGCACGTGCCACCGGTCGTTGCTGCGGGGAAGCTTCGTTTCTTGAGAAGCTAGGGAGATCTAGGTGCCGCGAACTGCGGAGGAAGAAGTTCGCGAGCTTCTGGGATCGTTGCAAAGTGAATTTTTATGGGTTTGAGGAGTTCTGCTAGGTCTAGTAGTCCTACTGATACCTTCTTCGTGAATTTATACAGTTTGGACGAGGGCTTTCACTTTTCCGTCTCGTGTGATTCTCTTCCGTAGCTCTACCCTTATCCTAGACTTTAGAATATGGAGATAGGTTACTCTGGGCCTTTAGAATAAGAGACCTGGGTATAGAGTTGATCAGTGGCGCACTCAGGATTTAATCTTGGGGGGCAAATTCAATAACATTCATTAGGTGATTATAAAAATTGAGTTAAGGAATAAAATACAGCTTTACTTTATTTTCAGAAAGCTCTTGAATTACTCCCGTCGCACAGTGCGTTGAATCAATGGGAAGTTGGGACAAAAATCATAACTTCCGAACTGATCAGTTTTGGACCTATATACCCCAATACTTTTTTATCCAGAATATATAGATGCATCGATTGGTGTATAAAAAAGTATACAGTTGCCTTAAAAAAAATTGAGGTGATCTCGATTTTTTATTGAATAAAAAGTTTTTTATCAATATTTACTTTTGCAATACGTTGTCAACTGAATACTGACTAACTTTTGTTCGAAACATTTTTTTATCAAAGTATTTTTATCACGTGCATTTGAAGTTAAAATTTTTTCATTGAAATATATTTTACATATATAAGCTTATTTAGACTAAAAAAGACACTCTTTTATATTCAAAAGAACCAAAATGTGGTCATAAATTCCATCTATTTTTTTTTCTGGTCTAAAGAAAACCACTTTTCAAAGACATCAGAATTGCTGATGCGCACACATCTTCCTAAAAAAATTTATTTCTCAAATAATTGCACGTAGTAGCAGGAAAACGCGATATTTTCATAAAGTATACACTTAGGGGAACCAAATATAAAAAAATCACAGATACGTTTTGATACGTATTTTTTAAAAAGTCGGTTGAAATAAAATTTTCATTCTCGGGACTAAGAAGTTTTCTAATGATCACTAAGGGCATAAGCCTAAACAATAACTTTGAAACACACATACCCATAATACTAGAATCCATTGTGAATAAAATGAGCCAAGAATAATAAATTTTCTTAAGGTCTAAATGAAAAAAATAGAAAGTAACTCTACCGCATATGAATTTCCAGTGACGCTTGAAGTCCTGAGATTCCAAGTTAAGATGGTAAATAACATCGTAAACAACTACGGTATCCCAGCAACCATAACCGAACTCGATTCCTGAACATCTTAATGTAAATATTAGATGATAATTATCACCCTGCAAAATATTTGATTTTTCACTTTTTGTCCATGCATCAACGCACTGTGCGTCGTGGTTATATTAATATTCTTTTTTCTTTGGGGGTGCCAAGGCTCCTCTGTGCCACTGGGTAAATATATTCAAGGTTCCAGTTACTACAGACCTACAGAAATATTCAGTTCTACGAAGACCGACTACGAAGACCTCCCAATTAAACCTACCCTCGTAAATGGTAACTACGAAGTCCAATCGATTAACAAGCAAGCTACCCCGAAACTGACTAACGACTGTTCCGCGACAGCCGAGGCTCGCTGACGAATTTACGAAGCCAGAATGCGGCTGGACGAATTTTAGGGTAACGCGCGAAGAATTCGGCAACAAAGGGGCGCACTCGCGCGACGAGTGCATCCACGCGGCTAGAAAGACAAAAGGTTCTCGAGGCAGCGATTACCGAGCGAAGCCCATCCGAGCCGTCGACACTTCAGGTCGTCTCTTTCGATTCCCCCGGCTGAAACGCGGCGGGAAAGAACGGCTTAATTCGTGGCACGTTCATAAGTGTACGGAACGGAAGATAATTCAATTATCCCTAACGCGATTAGCCCATCCGCCGCGTTTCCGTGTTCCCGTTGGAAACGTTGCCCCGGAACCGCCCCAGTGAAGCCACTGTACGGGCAATTTGCTGGTACAGAAATGTGATTCAGGCATAAATGCAGAGTGGCTTCGCCGTAACTGAGGGCAGGGAGATTTCTTTCCGCGACGAATCAAAAGTTTCTTTCACAGACTCCTTCTCCTGTCCATATCGGGTTCAAGTGACTTTTAGATTACGCTGCAATTTTATTGCCAGTAAAATCGAACTGAAACCTACCCCCGTAATGGGGTTAAAAAATAATTCTTCTCGTAAATATGTTATGTAAAGGACCACACTGTTCTGGGCAAGCAGATTTAGTAAAAAACTCTGCTATGTAACACGATGTACCCCCCTCGAAAGCTGGGTTAGGTTAACGAGCAGCCAGTGTTAGGTTGCACGGCTGTCAATGACTGTCGAACCAGAGGGTGGTCTTCGATTTCCTACGAGCCACGAGAAAAATGACACCCAATGACACGCAGCTGTTATCGAACCAACCCTGCTCATCCACCGTAAAAGAAATATCACCAGTTTGAAAAAACTCTACTGGCAGGCAAGCCTGCGAATTGTATCGGACAATGTGATTGACTCCATTGTACAACAATGCAACGATTCGAGCCAGGATAGCTTTGGTTATTCCGCAGCTTTTTAACCAACCGCCATGATTCCATCAACGTCGATACTATTCGGGAAGAGAATTGCATGGAATTAAACTAACGGGGTTCAGAATTCTGGATTTAAACGCTGCTGTTTCAATGTTATTAATTCTGCTTATTCAGTAGCTCCAGTTGGTGGCGGCTTGGCAAAATACAGGTAATTACATTAATCGTTCTACCGAACAGAGCAAATTGCCAGTTCGGTCGAGTGCAAACTGGTCCCGTGGCATATTGTGCTACTCTCGATCGAGATAATAATACATGGTGTCATTAATCCATTTTATTATCCGAAGTAACTCGTGTGTTTCTTTTATCGCTTGAGGTACAGTGATATATTGGCGAGAATAATCGGTACGATCAGAACTAGAGAACGAATTCGATCAATTCTGCAGAATTTATCGCAACAATGAAGCAGCGAGTGTTGCACAGGTGGAGGGGAAGGTGCATTAATCAAAAGGGAAGGGTTTCTCGATTGCGCGTGTTCGGAACAACGCCTCTCAGCGAACATAATCGCGATCAAATCGTGCATCGCCATAAAACGAACGCCCAGGCGATATCGCGAGAGAGGGAGGTAGGGGAATCGCGCAATTTCCACGCAAGTATTTTCATCTCTGGTGTATCTTACCTCGACGTGCACCACTCTGGAGAGATGTGCACGCCACCGGAGAGAAAAGAATGCGAGGCTGAAATGCAAAGCAGTACGTGACTCATGCGCCAGTGGATGACGACTGTGTCAGGACACGAATCCTTGCACAACATGTATCCCAGATGAGCATTTCTGTTTTTAATTTACGCGATGTCAGGGATTTCGGTACAAAGAAGATTCTGGTCTCTGGAGAATCCTTGCGTGGGAGAATGCTCGGTTTACTCGGAGTTGCTAAAATTTCCACAAAATATTATTATTTAATATTAAAAATCAACAAGTGATATCAGCGCATAGGTTCAGTCATATAAACAATTAGTAAAAGCTATTTTGCAATTATGTATTCGACGTTTCGGTCTATGATTTAGAACCTTTTCAAGAAGGAAACTGAAACTATTGCGTTTGCTTTAATACGTTAAACACGTTATCTAAAGACGTGCACCTTGTTAGTCGGTTGGAGAGTCACTCAATAGTTTCAGTTTCCTTCTTGAAAAGGGTCTAAATCATAGACCGAAACGTCGAATACATAATTGCAAAATAGCTTTTACTAATTGTTTATATGATCGAACCTATGCGCTGATATCACTTGTTGGTTTTTAATATTCTAAAAATACGGTCGAAATTATAAATTCTTTAATTATTATTTAATTATTTCCAGTGTCATTTGTCGTTTCCACTGAAACTCGAGTAAGCTCCACGCAAAGTACTCTGCTAGAACTTCTCAATAATTTATCAATACCCAAAGCACAATTGCCTCCAAAGGCGATGCATCGCTCCAAAACAATCACCGGTGCTGTGGCACAGTTAACGTCGCACAAGATACCTTTATCACCGCGCGCACAATGTACCCGTTTCTCGTACCAGGCACTAATGGCAACCTTATCGGTCGAAAAATCTCGCGAGCTCCCTGACAGAGCCTGACGAGCGGAGGAATCGCCGAGAGCAGCGATTCGAGCAGAAAGCCCGTTGCCGAGGCACGCGGCCATACTTCTACCGATTCGTCGGGCGAATTTCACCGTGCTCGTGCACGCCGTTGCATAATCGCGTCTGCGGAACGGTTAACGGGTTACCTTGGCACGGGGAAAAAAAAAAGAGAGTCGAGAACGTCGATAACGGGGCTACTTATTTCCGCGCTTGCTATCCGGCTATTAATCAACCGCCAGAGAGAAAGAGTCGCCTGTGATGCACGCTGCGGCCGTCGACGACGACGTGAACGTGACGATGCGTGAAGGGAGCGCACGGAAAATGCGGCAGACAGGCCTGATAGACGTGCACGAGAGGAGAACGGCGTAAAAGTGGGACGATCGGGGGCTTGTTTCAAGAACAGAACCATATATGACGCGACACGAGGCCTGCGGTAGCTCGGCGTACGCGGCGACCAGGGAAACGGTGAAACTCTTGCGAAAGCGGGCCCGACGAGGCACCGTGCGGGTGCAAATTAAATAGAGAATAGGTTTGGTCCATTTTTAAATTAGTTAGACCTTGCGGGGATGAAAGCAGCGAGGGTTACTTTCATTTTTCAATTTCTTTGGAGATGGATAGTGGTTTTGGTAAGATTGATTTGGGAGATTAATCTTGACGACACGAGGACTGTTGGGTGTTGAAAGCAACTGGGATTTAACCCTTAACTCGTATACAGTTTTTTTCAAACGTGTACTGGTATCTTGGGGTCGTGGCAGACCCCAAATAAAAAAGGATAGAAATTTGTAAAGTCGACAGATCAACCTCTTTGAATATTTTGTTCTTAGGTATTATAATAAAATTACCCCTCGTCAGGCGGCATAGGTACAATTTTAACTTTTGCGTTTTTTTAAATTGGAATAACTTTTTTTCGAGAAGCCATGGAGAGCTGATGTTTCGTATCTTCTCTAAATATTTGGTCTAGATTACATAGACCAAATTTCAGAATAATATCTCTACCCCCTTCAGATATAGGGGATTGAGTTCAGGATTGCAAAAATTGTGCCGCCTGACGAGGGTTAATTAGAAATTCAGTTTACAAACTTAGACAACCAAAGATTTTGCAGCGACCCTTGCGAGCTTCGGGTCATGACTGACCCCAGGATACCAGTAAAGGGTTACATTTGTCAGTTCCTTGGGAGTTGAATAGTAGTTATGGGGTGAGATTGATTTGGTATCGATGAATCTTTGGTGCCACTGTTAAATATTGGAGGCACCTGAGATCTTCTAGACTTCTGTTTGCCAGGAGTTAATGGTACTACTGAATATGTTCCTCGCACGAAAGTGGGACATCTTATTCTCAAGATTAGATACGATAAAGCGGATTGTCCACGCTGATGTCTGTGGTGAATGAATCACTGGTGAGGAATGTACCATGGGTAGCCAAATCTGCCGCTGTCAAGGCACACACACGAGGGTTAAAGGATTACAGAGCTGCCAGCAATGGTCTAACGAAGCCAACCTTCTAACGTCTTCAGGGACGCGTTCTGGTTTACGAAAACAGTTCAAGTTGAGGATATTTCGACGTGCGTTACGAAAAGTAGCACGTTTCAATTTTCTTACGAAAAGTAGCACGTTTTGGTTTGCCACGAAAAGAAGCACGTTCCATCGTTTCTGACGAATATTAGCACGTTTGGTCTTCTGCCGCGAAGACTAACACATTTGACTGCCTCGCCACGAAGAATAGCACATTTCGTACTGTTGCGACGAAAACTAGCACGTTATACTGTTTCGCCACGAATAATAGCACGTTTGGGAATTTATGGCGAAAACTAACATATTATCCGGTTTGGCCACGAAGAATAGCTCGTTTTGAATTATACTGCAGACTGCAGAACCTATCGCGTTTCAGCGCGTGGGCAGTTTAAAAAAATTCAACTGTTGAAAATACTGTTTAATAAATAATAATTCCATCTAATCTCCAAAAGACAACACATATGAAAATATTAATCTACATAATTTAAGTAAGGGAGGGTGCGGGAATTGCGAACGCGGGGTAAACGCGAACATGCTACTTTTCGTGGCAAACCGCTCTAACGTGCTAGTTTTCGCAGCGAAAGACGAAACATGTTATTTTTCGTGGCAAACCGCTCAAACGTGCTAGTTTTCGCAGCGAAAACCGAAACATGATAGTTTTCGTGAGAACAAAGGCAAACGTGCTACTTTTCGTAAGAAAATTGAAACGTGCTACTTTTCGTAACGCACGTCGATTTGTAGGCTATCAAAATTCACGTTTAACTCTCCCAGAGTTTCACCTCTTACTGTCCACTGGACCATAGGTACACACGTTCCCAACAGATATTACACCGAATAACTATCAGAGTGAGTCTTTACCCAGGAGTAACCTCAAGTGTAACTTTCACAACTTCCTAACGCTCTGATCAAACCAAAGCTACCTTCCCGTGGAATGGTAAAAAGGTAGGAGAGAATTTCTTGATACAGGCCTCAGAAACTTCTCAACCCTTGCTCGGGGTAACGAAGGAACTGTTAACAAGAGGCTGGCACGAAGAAGCTGATTGCAAGAAACCACCGCGCGCCCCTGTGCTGCGTTTTCTGTCGTGAAACTGAGAAGCACGATGGTGGGCTAGACGATAGGTTACGCGGTGGAGGGATCGCGTTACAGAAGCCGTCGACCTAGCTTCGAAAGAGAACCTGTTCCAGAAGACGAGGCTCGAGTGCATCTTCGATTCGCCGCGCAGCAAACGGGATTGCCAATTAATTCCCACGTTCGATAAAAATCCCATTGCCCGGCTTGTAGCCGCGTAGAAGGCTGCGCAGTCTTTCGAACGAATCCGGGAAAATTTACTGTCCCCGCGGACAATGGCTGTCGGGTGGTGACGAACAAAAGGGGTATTTGCAGACAGGGATGTATCCCAGCAATAAATGCGCTTTGTGTAACTCGAAATGATAACGGGGCAGGGAAGAGGAAACGTGTCCCGAAAAAATCGACCAACGTTCGTCATGTAACTCTGGGGCGTTTATTTGACGCCGGTGAACCGAAAAAGCGAGTTCACCGGCTGACAAATAACCAGGCCAACCGAAACGAGATTCTTCCATCTACCTCATTTCACCTATTTCTTCGCGCACGGCTATTTATCTCTGACGCTACATCTACGCCGCTGTTCCTTTTGTCGCTTCGCGGGAAATAACGATGCTGTAGGGAAGCCCGCGCAAAATGCTCCAACGTTGGTAATGATAAATCGACGGGATGATTTTATAATTCCGGGTGATAAGAGATGTAGCAGTGATTCGAAGGTCGGTGGTTCTGAGACGAAAGTTAAATAGGCTGAGTTTGCAGAGAGGAAGGTTTCGAAGTTTGGGCAGAGAATAAGTGTGTTACCTATTTTATTAAAGCTTCCACGACTTGGTTCAGAGGAATTTTAAGGGGTTTATGAATTTATGATACTGCGTTGAAACCTAGCTTCAGTGCTGGACAACCTAGTACAGCCACGCGATAAAATACTTTTCTGATGGACCAACACGAAGAGCAGGAAATTATTCTGAGGGTAATATAAGGGCGAAAGAGTCCACAGATTTAATTAACGATCCTCGCGCCAGATGGATCGTCAGTTTCCGTCAGGATCCAAGTGACAGAAGCGCAGGAATTTCTTCATCAGCGCCTCGCTCGTCGAAAACGCCGATAACGCTGGGAGGATCAATAATTTCAGGCAAGACGGATCTGCCGTCGAGCGGGAATGTTAGTGAACCGAGTCCACTATGCGTCACCATGCATCAGTCCATGCACTCTTAAAACATCAGCTTCGCGTGATTACCACGAACCTCTTGAGAGAATCAAATTCGGAGCACCGAAGGGAGGTGCGAGGCAAGCGCGGAGCATCGATGATGATCCTGGTAATTTCGAATTTCCGCAAGTCGCCTGACAAAGTTCCCCGAAGTGTATTAAACTCGCGCGAAAGAGAAACTCTGTAGAACTCGAGGGAAACAGAATCCCTTATTCAAAGCTGGCACCACGCAATTCGAAACTGGGTTAAGAAAACCGTTTCACCAGACAAACCGGCTGCCAGGCAGGTGGCCCTTTCGACCGAAATTTTCTTCACCGTTTACCTTCTTATCGGTCGCGATAAATATTATCTCGTGCTTTGCTCTGGAATTACACGAATGCTGTCATCAACCGATAAGCTCTTCCCACGCGTTCCTAGCTTAAATACATCTCTGACTTCAAACGTCTTCGGGAACCTAGCTCCCAAAACGATTCAGAAGAATTAAGATAGTGTAAACCAACCAGTAATTGACCGCATACCAGTGAATGACCATTAGGCAAAGAAATGTCAATTATAAATTTAAAAATTACTATATGTTTATAAATGGAGTGTAGTTGCACGTTTAATATCCCATATTTTTAGTTATGCGTATTAAACAAACATTAATAAGTACGATTCTTAATAAAAGTATGCGGTCATTTACTGGGATTCTCATTCAACAGTTCGGTCAATCACTGGTTGGTTTACCCTACGCCTCGGTTCATTTTAATCCTCCAACAATTTTCTTATAATAATTTCCCAATTTCATTCGCCCTCCCCTAGAGAATATTTCAAGGAAAAGGGCGAGGTGTGGCGAGAACCTACCTTTAGACCCCACATCGCCCCTATTTCCTGTGTCGCGGCGTGTGGCTGGTGGCGCGTTAAAAAATGGTAGAAAAAGCCGTCTGTTTTGGGTAAAACGAGTGGACGGGGGCGCATGGATCGAGGGACGCGACATTTAAAGGGATTATATTTCACAGGCTGGCAGAGGGTTGTAATCGAGCAAAGTCCACGGGCATTTACTAGCGGCTACGCAGACATCAGTATCGTGCACGTAAACGCACGGGCACACGTGCATCCCGCCAATGCATATGCGCACGCACTCTCTCCTAAGCTCATTCATAACTTCTCGAACGCCAGCTCCATTCACCGTGTTCGACGCGTACAATGCGGCCCCTTTGTTTCCCCGTGAATCAACGTTTGCATTATATTTTTCCCCCGTGAAACGACTCTGCCGCCTCCGCCCTGCCCCGAGTCAACCGCTGCGGTCTCTATTCTACTTGCATCAGCGTGGTCGAGGGAAACACCCAGAGGATATCGACGATGAGTGTCGAGGTCTACCTAGTTCCGAGGTATCAAGCGTTCATGCAGATTTTAGCTGCTAAATTTCTCTGAGGGAGAGTATTTATTTTTTACTAAATGAGGTTTGAGTGGAAGCTTTGAGTAAATAAAGCAGAGATGGGCAAAAGATGATTTGAAATAAAGATTTCGTACACGAATTTTTATTACAAATAATTGTTTCATCTCCATCTCTGAAAGAAAGTGTAGAGTTTAAATAAATTTTTGAAGCACCACGTTTGAGGAGAGCAAAATAAATTGGGTATTACGAAAGGCTCGTAGTACAAAGGGTGGAATTTTTGGACGCAGGGCGAGACGTCGAGTGACTCGAAAAGAAGCATTCGACGTTTCACTCGGCGACACGGTGGCCATTGTCGAAACAGCTTTCTTGGATTGGGGGAAGCCCGAGTGCCGCCTCTTGAAGCAATTCAACTTTCCCGTTCCACTCGCCGCAGCGACTTTCCACGAAATGTTGAAAAGTGAAAATTTCTTTCCCAAGAGGAAGAGGTGGACGTGAATTTTTCGCGCGTCGCCCCCTGCATCTGTATTTGAGTTTCCACGAACAGTTTCCGCCGCCAGTGACAACTCCGATGGAACTGGGGGAGAGATAGTAGCTCCACATCGGTGGGGAAATATTAGTTCTGAGAAGCGGGCAATTCGTGATAAGCCAGAGGCTGATAGCGTCTCTAATGGGCAATAGAAATAAATTATTGGGAACAATGACAGATAATGGTAAGGATACAGATGAAATTGGCCCCTACGCAGAGCCACGGTTTTATGCGAATAATCATTAAAGTGGTCGAGATAGGAGCTACAATGAAAGAAGACAATCAAGTCGGTATTTGCCTAATCAGAATTAAATTAACCTCGACCTATTATTCAAGAACCTAGCGCCAACTTCCTCCTAGGGTAAAACTATACAATACGCCCCATTTGACAAAACGCCCCACCATTATTTTACGCACACAAACCAGGATGCATCAACGCGATCGACAGATTTATAAACTTGCCTCAGTCGGCCACAACTGCTGCAATAAAAATCCGAACAAATGTTAGGGCTTTTAAAGAAATATACAGGAATTTATATTTTCGGCCTTCAGATAATTTGCGGTGAGTCTGTGGGAAATTCAATTTTCTAAGTCACTATTGTTTTTGCGATAAATTTACACATATATTTCGAAAGTAGACAAACTAACCTCTATAAATTGCTATTGCCCAAACCTTTTTTCACTACGTTATTGCTAAATATAAGCCCGCGCGGTTTGGTACCCCAGAATTTACAATATGCCCCAGCAAAGAATTTACAATATGCCCCACCTCAAAATCATATTTTTCACGAGTAATGTATTTCTTTTCTTTTTCGTGGATAACAGAAATGTCACGCAAATGTATAAGGACTACATTACGAGCATCCTGGTCAGAGAATGACCTTAATGAAGCAATGGAAAAAGTTTAAAAGTAAAAAAATGGAAATTAATGAATGCAGCAGGATGTATAACATACCTTCAAGGACCCTAAGATGACACGTACAAACAGGAATATCTAAAATTCCTTTAGGTCGTTCTCCGACTTTGAATGTAGAACACGAGAAAATGTAAATAAGATATAATGTAATAATTTTAATCAAGATTGTTCTATTTTTGTTAATAATATCTTTTATAATATATATTCTATAACATTTTGTTAAAAATAGTAAAAAGTAATCACTTTTTTTATGTCGGGGCGTTTTGTCACAGAGGTGGGGCGTTTTACCAGACGACTGTCTTACAAAACGCCCCATGTAAGGTTCCGGAAAATAATTATTTTCAGTTATTTCCAGTTATGTTTTTTTCACAATTTCGGTGTAGTTGTGAAGAGTATAATGAACACTTAATGTGTTTACACCAAAAATTTAAAGACTTAATAAAAAATATTTGTTTTATAGACGTTTCTTTAAAAGTGGGGCGTATTGTATAGTTTTACCCTACATAAATATAACCACCAAATGACCAGGATCCACATTGAAAGCCGGTGGAATATAATCTGAGAAATCCAAGGGAGCAGTAACTCTCCCAATACGAGATTTATGCCTGGAATATGCACAGCGGTGCCGTCGAGACCTTATTGATTCTCCCAGGAGAATTATCGTCGACGTGAGTCGGCATCTCGAGGCCCGGAAAAATGGTTTTCTAAGCGACCAATAATTGCCTCCCTCGACACTAGACGCGGAACACGTTCCCATGCAAAACGGGAGATTACATTTGCGACCAACCTTTGAGATGCTCTCGCGCGGCAGCGCGCTGAAATCGCGAGCGGCTGCGGAGTCTGCGTTCAGGGGGATGATGAGGGGTAATTCCTGCAAGCTTGTAATTTCACGAGGAAATAAGGCGCCCCCGACTTCCCTCGGTCAACCTCCTTCGCCGATCGTCGGATCTCCTCTGCTCCGTTTCGGGAGAAGTTTCATCTTCTCCCTCTCGAAGGAACGGAAGCCATTCATTTCCCTTTGTTTTTCCTCCGCGACCCACGCTGAAAAATATTCTACCCTCGACTGCGCAGCGGTATCTCGTTCTGCGCCGCACCTTCTTGCCAGGGCGATTAACTAAAAGTGTTTCTATGTACAACGAACCTGGGTGAGTAGAAACGCGCGACGCGAATGGAAAAACGATGAAACGCGTGTTCCGAGCTTCCTGCGCGCAGTGACTTTGAAAGATCGCTGTTGCGATTTGATGACTCTTTAAGATCCTCATTTTCACCGTTAGGTATTCCATGTTTCGTGGATTGAACTGAGAGGAAATTGAGGAAAGTCGAGGGCAGTGATTAAAATTCCCAGTGATTCATGTTTCTTAAAATCTAAAGATCTATCGCGGTGCTTCTAGGAAGTGATACATATATTTTCTTGTCGCCATAAAACTGAGAATCTTATTATCTCAGGGACTATATAGCACGTATATTTGTGCGTCAAGTGACTAATAAGATTCTCTGAAATCAAGTTAATCGACCGTCATCGTTATCTATCCGAAAAACCCTGAGTTCCTCTGATCCTTGAGGAAATATTGAAACAGTTGAGTGTCCACTCGAGGCACTGAGGATTTCGAATTTCTGAGGTAGAAGGTACCGAGAAAGGCCGCGAAATCGAGCAGCAAGCCATTAGGTGGTCGTGGAAAGATACATGAGAGTGCCACCACGAAATCCTCGCTCTCCCGTCGATTATTCTTTCATGAGCGATCACGACTTTACGGCGGGCAATCCCTAAACACAGATGCCTTCGGGTTACACACACATCGGAGTCAGGGCGGGTACGGTAACGCTCTCGTTGCAGCTCGGCCGTGTGATTTGCCAGCTGATGGAAAATACGGGACGGGAAGGTTCGACGTGACTGACTTTCCAAGCGACGCCGGAAAGGGTTCGAAGAAGAGGAAAGACCGCCTTATCTCCGAACGAGATGTACAGCGATCCTCTCCTTTCTCGTTAATATTGATGATTTTCCAGTCGAGCGTCTGATACGGGGAATTCTGCTTGGAATTCAGCGCGTCACACGGCGCGCCGACGATTGTTTCTTGCCTCCACCCGAGCAACAATGCAACCCTGCCGATTTTCCAGAAACCAACAGGGTTTCTTTATCCCCTTAGGGTACGAACATCCAGGAATGTTTGATTAGAAGGTGTCTGAATTAGGTCGCGAGGATTTATGGGGACATATTTGAAAGATCGAAGGAGTATAGAAACTTGTAACCATAATCTCTTTCTTCCGGAGTCACATCGAACACTCTATGGCTATTATAATAGTCTAAATCGACTATTAATAACTGCGAATCGCTATTGTAATTCCGTTGACTTCTTTAATAATTCCTACAATTCCTTCAATCACTCTGCTCTGATCGCTGTTCGTATATCCCTTTCCCCGTAACTTTTAATATTGTGTTTTCTTGCGTTATTATTCTATTATTATGATTCTTTTATATCTTTTTTTTGTCACTATCACTAATGGTTTCTTTTGCGCTTAATTCCTTACTTCCGTTTCTTTAATTACTTTTCTTTGTACTTCCTAATTATTTGTTCTATGCTTGTGTAACTATGACTTGTACTTATTATAACAAAGGGTTTATCCCGTTGAAATATGTATAATATAATAAATAATAATAAATCATTTAGAGTTTAGAATCTAGAACACGTGGCAATTTGAGTAGAGAGTCTCGACTTCTATCCATATTCCTACAACGTGCTCTCGTCTCCTCAGCGATTTTCTAAAGATTCCCCTGGCCATTGGATAAAGACCTTCAGCCGCTACTTTTAGTTGGAATAATCTGCTCGCTGGTGGGACGAGGAATCCTTAAAGGAGGTCAAATAGAACGGACGTTTCGATTGAATCGCGAGGCGGCCCGACGGAAACGCGAAACTTTTAATTTTCGACAGAGTCCCCTTTGAAAGCCACCGATTCGAACTTTCCGCGTGATTATATGGCCGAGGATTTCTCTTCTCTTTTTAATATCTCCCTCCGTGCTGGTCGAGAGATGGTCGCTTCCAGAGAGAGAGACGGACAAGGTTCGCTTTGTGTGACCGGAAGTCGAAGGGAGGGTGGAAGCCGCTTCCTTTCGAGCCGCGCTCGATCTTCACGATAGCGAGGCGCGTGTACACGCGCGGGAACGCGAATGCCAACCAGCAGCACCGTCCACTATTATACCAGGACGAGTGTTTGACTCTGTGAAATTGTTATCATCCCCATTTTGCTCGTCGTTACATACGACTTCCCCTTCGCTCCCTTCCGTTCGCGATCCCATCCGACCTGGGGCCATGGAACAATACTGAATTTCAGAGCAGAAGAGTCAATCTCGAGTTTACCACGATTTTGGATGGTAAAACCAGTGGACAGATTTGGAAGTGTTGCGAAAATGTCGCAGAGAAGCTGTGGAATAATGGCGAAACATGCTTTCAGGGATGGAAAAAGTGTCCAGCGTTATCGGCTTTAGTTTGGCGTTAGACACTTTTTTCCAAGCGATCGTGCGAATGTGCCTGAAGGGACGTCGGCTTTCGTTCCCCATCGGCAAGGTGGGAGCGTACCATCCAGCACCGTTCTATTTTCCATTTAACTCGGTAAATAGGACACGCTTGGTTGCTGGTTAATTAATCGTGACCGGGATGCGGGCGGCTCGCCGTGCGAAAAACACGTCTCCCTCCTCTTCGAATCTCCTGACGCGCCCTTTTTCCAAATGGAAGCAGTTTTCGTGAATTTTCACGGGCAGAAAGTCGTATCGAGGTGATCAGACAGAGAGGAAAGGGTGTTATCAGCAAAAATATAAATTGGTAAGATTGCTATTTTGGAAATACTTTCGTTTACTATGAGAAAGTACAGAATTTACTAAATTTTGTGAATCTTCATCCCCTATTCTCTTTATTCTGAATTCAACACCGAAAGGAAGTAGGGGAGACCGGGGCAGATTGTAACAAAAAAAGTTTGCACGGGTTTTTCTCGAAAGTGTTTTCTTCAATCGGGAAATAAATTGCGTGATTTACTACTTACATATGTGGTGAACTAATTGCGTGAAAGTACGTGACAAAATCCTGGACACTTAGACATCTAGCTTCATCTTAAACATACCTGAACCTTTGTTACAATGTACCCCAGTCCGGGGTAAAAAGTAACAGCATGTGGGGTAAATTGTAACTCATCTGTTTTATTTATTTAAAGGCAAACGTAAACGCACATAAACATTTCTAACATATATAAATGAAAAGAGATATCATTAATAAACGTTTTATATACATGAGTTGCACAATTAGTGCTTATTCACTATCCGAATTGCAATTGTGGCAGATATAAGGAATATTTCTCACAGTGCAGCTTTCATGTGACCACATTTTACATTGATTGCACATAATCCAACGTTCGTTAGGTTTACTGTTGCTATATGCTTCAGTGCAAACCAAGCAGAAATATTTATCTTCTGAGGAATTATCAGACTCTATCAAAATCTTCCTCTTCGCTTTTTTTACTTTTGCCTTCTCATTTTTTTTCTGCTTCTTCGATGCTCGATGGTTCTGTTGCTCTTGTAGAGCATCTTTTTCTGTGTTACATTTTGCCCCAAGCAGTTTGTTACAATTCACCCCGAGGTCGAATTTTTGCCTTTTATCTCAGCTAACGAGAAACTAAACATCAAATTACTGAAATGCGTATAGATTATGATAAACCAATGTCTACTGCTTCGTTTGCGACAAAGAAGCAAAAATTCAAGCGGTTTCTAATAACGGTTAATTGAAATCAAAGTGCTAGGACAAAATTTACTTATGTAACCTAAATACTAAAATTCTAGGCTATAACCACAAAATGGATAAACAACACTCATGTTTTTTACTCAAACTGACGGTGCTAATATCGTCAAGCAGCTCTCGGATGCTGTGGGTTGTCAGATTTGTCGTTCAGAAGATTTTACTTATGAACAATTTACCCCGTGTTACAATCTGCCCCGGTCTCCCCTACACGCTTTACATCCCCTCGCCTAATTTGACTACTCCATAATGGTTTTCTATTAATACTGCAAATCATTAGTAACTCCACTCGTATTAAAAGAGCTTGAGTAGCTTCCAGGTACTAATCCAAATTCCTTGCAAAGCTGCTGTTACCGAAATCTAAATTGAAAGCAAAGCCCCTTTGTTCCCTAAACATTCATCGAGCCCACCTCTCACTCGATGCAGACCGAATGGCGCGGAGGCGTTAAATCCGCGCCTTCTCATAAGCTCGTAAAACACCGTTCCCTGTTAATGTTACTGGAGCAGCGTTCGCGTAAATGCCACGAAAATGCCATTAACGCGACCAGGCATCGAAAGTTACAGGTAGCTCGCCAACGAGCACGGTTCACCCGAGGCAATGTTCACCGGGGAAACTTCTTTAATGCCACACACTGCGACGCCATTAAATGTCCACTACTCCCATCGTTTCCTTTTTAAGAAATCAGAGCCCGACAATATCGCACAGTGTGCGACGAGTGTGCACAGTTTCTCCGAGCAATCTTTCCACCAAACAGGCTCGATGTCTCCGACACGAGCGCGTCTCAGAACGCTTAATTTCCCATCGATTTAAAGCAAAGGGAGGCGAAAGAGTTTAATGGAACGAGCCCGTGGAAGAGACACGTTCGTTCGCTCGCACCGTTCGTCATTTATCACTGGCATCGATCTGTATATTTCTGATTTATCGAACGCTTTCGTGGAACGTCTCGCACGGGATGATACGTTTGCTGGCGAGTGGTACGCACGCTTTCTCGTCCGCTCGAGGCTCGGTCTGCTTCTTGTTTGCTGGTTAACGGCAATTCCGCCGGCTCGACCACTCGTCCCCCGAGCAATGAATAACGCGGAACAGTAGCCTTGCGGAAGATAACATGAAATCTCGTGATCGTAGGCACCGGGGACTTGGGTCCCCCAATCGTTTCTCTATGGCCACAATGTCCACGAGCATGCACGCTTCTGATACCAGAGTAACAATTTTCGTAAGTCGTGCACGTACCGCGGGCCGAAACGATTTCAAATTATAGCGACCGCTGGGCGTCACCGTAATTAGCGCGAGAAAAGGAACTCGCTCGCAGAACACTGCTCTCTGCCCTGCTATGAACTCGAAGAGGAACGGCACGCTTTAATTGCGTAACTCCATGGAGTCTACTCACTTTCCTGTGTAATTGCATCGGTACAATCAAGTTCGATTGTCCGGGAGATTCCCCTTAATAAAGTGCCGATACTTTTTCGCACATAAATGTGCGAAAATGGACGAGGAAAAATTGCAACATGAATACAGAACGCCCGAGCTTTAGTTCCGAAGTTATAACGAACCGAACGTGCATGCACGTAGCGGCACGTTATATTTGGACTGCAATGGCGGACCTGCACCAAACGCGAGGGTTTCGCAACTCTATTTGGGTCGTTATAACTGATAAACTATTGCTTCGACAACGTACATTAGCGTAGGCAATCATGTTTTGCCATTTTTTCGAGTTTGAACACGAAATGAAGAATTATTTTGTTATAAAAATTACAGTGAATTGGGTATGGTCAGTCTTAATGGATGTGAAATAGTATCAATGTGTTACAAGAGTGCTTTCTAATTGAATTGGCGATTCTCCTATAGTTTCCTCTCAGAGGATCCCGTTTCCGTCGCGAACTCGTTTCTTTTCAAGCATAAATCAGGGTGTTTAAAGGCCGCTGGCGTCTCCTGGGCGAGGACCGCGTGTACGCGAGGAATGTTTGCGGACACACGGTCTGAAGGCAGTAAATTACATTGACACACGTGGCGCGACAGAGACAAAGCCTGGACCCCTGCGTCCATTTACTAGGAACGTGTACAAACTCGACGGATCCACGACAATGGGCAGGCGGGCTCGTCTTGGGGAGGAAATTACGGTGGACGAAAAACCCCGTGAAACGTGTACAGATGGATTCACACATAGCAGTGGAAAATATCGTTTCTCTGTTTTGGAATTGAGAAGTTCGCACTTGGACGTGTTAGTCAGACGGAAAGAAAGAGGTCATTGGCACCGCGGAACTGATATGTGTTCGTGGATCTTAATCGAGTACATAAACGAAGTTACTATCCAAACCAGTGGCGCACCCTGAGGAGGGGTGCAAAATGTCCCTGGCACTCCCAAAGAAGAGGCTGTGTAAGAATTGAAGAAAACCGGATTTTATTCTTTAAATAAATTTGTATAGTCACCTAATGAATTTTATTGAATTTGCATTAAAAATATTTTTATCCTTTCAACTCGGCTCCTTCTAAGATTAAATCCCGAGTGCGCCACTGATCGAAACATGTGACCCTTAAACCTTACAAGAATTTCGTAGAATGCTTATAACTAATTATAGAATAACGGCACACATTTTATTAAAAGAGGTTGACACACCTCCCTTTTCGATCGAATTTGACATACCTGGGTGGCTCACACCCAGAATAATTTTTGAACGACTGCCATTCTGATCCAAAGAATCCAATCATTATGAAAAAAATCGTGGGTCAATTTCAAGGTAGGTATCTAGAATATATTTTAATAGTTTTTTCATTAAAATTGTATCACAATTTTTGTACAAAAAATTCTAGATTACCATATGTCGAGAAAACACGAAGAAACTCTTAAAAAAATGGTAACTTTTGCACATTTTAATATTAGGAACTAAAAATGTACAGAGTTATTGTTCAGATATAATATTTTGGAAAACAAATTTTGTATGTCGTCTTTCGAAAACAAGATATTTATTTTGCATATAGAAGACACAGAGTGTCAAAATCAGCTTATGGGTGGTTCCCACCCTGAGTGTCAAGGAAGGGTTAAACATGACTAAATAGAAATCCCAGGACAAGTGAACGTTTTAAAAGAGTCCATCGACTTCAGACTTTTCCATGTAGCAAAATTGAAGCTCTTAATCCACTCAAACAAGAAGATCGTACACTAAGCAGAGGAGGCATCCCGGAACCTGCGACTCTATCACTGCCATCGTCATTCGAGACTCGTCATTGACTCCCGACGAATTCCATTGTCGTCGCCATTACGTGACCATAATGTCCCGATGGCCGTACGTGCCGGCACATAAGCCATCCGTGTTCCCGGCTAATTGCGAGCCGTGTAGGTGGCGTAGATGACCATGTACAAGCAAGGTGTGCTATACAAAGGACTCCATGTTGGCTACAAACATGACCGAAAGCTTTTGCGCTGACTGCCTACCCCTTTCCACTATCCCGTCGCAAGGATGCACCGAGCCGAGGGTTTCCGACTTGCGCGCGATGTAAAAGCGCCTGTAAAACAGACCGAGGGAGCCAGGGTGCCTTTACGACGCCGCGGTGTAACCTGAAATTGAAGTGGATGCCGTCTAAACGGTCCACATAGCTGTCTGGAAAAAAAACCGGCCCTAATACGCCCTGATAGGTCCCACTGCGTCAGCGTTCCGCTGTTACGCCGGAGAGCCAGCACTCCACTTTCCACGCTGCCCTCGATTCTTCGACTATCAAACTCCTGAGACAGCTACACTCCCATTTTAGTCCGTGCGCCTTCGTTTTACGCGACCTCGGCTTCTCGAGACTTCCCGCAGGAACAAGGGTAGAAGGCAGACTTTGAGGCGACGCTTTCTAATACGACATTGGTCCGAGCATCGACGGCGGGTAACAATGGGATCCAGTTCCCATTCATTGCTAATTGGCCTGAGGCAGTTGCCAGCGGAATCTTCGATGCGAGTACAACGGGAAGATTCGCGGACACAAACGGGGTGCACGTGCGTCGAATATGATTACGATTAGAGGAGCGGGGGATTGGTTCTACGATCCGAAATGATGTATCGGTGGACGTGTCAGGGTGAGCATCGAGCGGAGTCGGTGTGGCACGCTGCTCGATCGAAGAATCCGCGGAGGTCACCGCGCTGCTAATGAGTCTTAATGAACGGGCGTGAGAGCATGCGACTCGGCGACGATCGTTCCTCGCCTATGGCGATTCTGGGATGGATAAGGGACAGCTTCGTGGAAGGCGAGAGTAATTCTTGTGGAATTCGGGGGATGGAGGAGATGGAGCGAGATGATGGCTACTATTTTTGTGTTGGCTTGGCAATGACGCTTGTTCGAAGGAGAAAATTGAATTGTTTGACCCTTTAAGATGTAAGAAAAATAGATGCATAATTACTAGGATTGCAATAATTAGTGGTAGAATAAAATGAAATGAATAAAATCGATTTAGGGTAGCATTATCAATAGAAAATCCTCCTCAGATTCATCCAACTATTATTTGTCCGATATAAGGAATAGCTGATAATAAATTAGTAATAACAGTTGCACCTCAAAAAGATATTTGTCCTCATGGAAGAACATATCCGAGGAATGCTGTTGCTATTGATATTAATATAATGATTACTCCTATAATTCATACTGGGGTTGATTTAAAAGAGTGGTAGTAAATTCCTCGACCTACATGTATATATATAGCGATAAAGTACAGTGATGCTCCATTCATGCGAATTAGACGAATTAATCAACCTAAATTCACATCTTTTATGATGTGAATAATTCTTTCAAAGGCTAAGTTAATATTTGGACAATAATGAAGTGAAAGAAAAATTCCAGACACAATTTGAATTGAAATATTGAGATTTGAATTGAAAAGGATATGTTGTAGGCGTGAATTGTAGGAAGAGCTTGGGTTTAGGTGCAGTTCGAGGGTGCTTGTTCCGAAGTTGAAGACACTAGGTTTATCAAGATCCAAAGGTTAACTATCGCCTCCGAGGCAACGAGCGGGGACTATCGCCGGAGGATCAGCTGACGAATTTCAGCCGGGCAATTGACTTTTTATGCGGGCCTGGGCTAATCGAATTGCCCGACGATTGCGAACCTACATAGTCGTACCTCTTGATTGTTGAAACTCGAGACGCTAATGAACTCGAGGCCCCGGACGAAAGGTAGAAACTAGTTTAAAATTCTGTGAACCTACTCGCTGTCCTAGGTACGTTTAATGAGTACATATACATTTTCCCAGTGGAGATGTAATTTGGACGCGCCGGTTTGCTGGGTTCTTTTGTGGAGACTGCTCTTAGGCCCCTAATCGAGGGAAAAAATTGAGTTTCGCGAAGATACACGGGAATTACTGTCTAAGTCATGTTGTAGGTAGAGTTGTCAATATCGTACTGGTCTCATCAATTTCTCAGTAATTAATGAATGTAAACGACAACTGACAATAAAAGTATCAAGTAAATGCGGAATAAGAAATAGAAACAAAACTTTTTGAGCTTACATCCTATTTTGCGCATGCTATAAATATTTAAAAAAAACAGGTATGATTGATGTAACTTTTTACCAGTTTATTTTAGCTGATAATAATCAACCGATGCAATTTTGTTCTGTATTTTTGTATTTTTCTAAAACCGGGTTTAATGTATAATATTTTCCATTCATTTTAAATACATATTACATTCATTATAAAGTTTAAATTGATATTAATAAATAAATCGATCATGTTTCCTAAATCGTACCTTTTACAGTATGTGACAAAAAGCTTAATAACAAATTAATTTGTTCTGAACAAAAGGTAAAGCATATAATAGTAGGTGCCTAAAAGATCAAGCTACAATATCCAATAGTCATTTGCATTGAAATTAGTACCAAATATGAAATATAACGTAAAATGTCTTAAGTGGTACAATATAGGCAACTCTCCCCTATCTTTAATTATGGAGAAATCCATTTTCCTCCAATTATCGAAATTAGTCTTCTATTTGCTCTGCTACTATTGAGTTACCCTTCACAGCCCCGTTAATCAAACTCGAACAACCCTAGAAAAGCTGCTGCCTATTTGTCCCCAAACAGAAAGAAGACACATGAAAAGTAAAGTATCTTGCTGGCGAGGAAGAAAAGGTTGTTTTCTCCGCAGCTTCCGGCATTTTCTCGTTAACACGGTTCGAGGGATCCCACTGACACGGGAAATTCGCCATGGCAACACGCACCTACCCTCTTTCTGTCGCGGACGTCGACGCCATCCGATTTCAGAGGAGTTCCACAACCGACCAAAGGATTTTTCTCCCTGGTCAAACAAAGAGTTCGATTTCACTCGATGCTGGCCAACTCGATGGGGAAGGAAGCACGAAGAAGAAGAGGAATAAAAAGAAAATTACATCAGCTGCTGAGCAGCGGTACCCTTCGGTCGCATCCACCCCCGTCCTCCCTTCCCATACACCGGGCTTCCACGAAATTCAACCTTCTCGCCCCTTTTGCTCCTTCTAAGAACCACTCTCCTCTTCCACGTTTCCTCGACGACCTACGATCGCACGCCGACCAGACAGCCGTATGGCGAAACGAAACGAGAAAGCGTCGATGCGCTATGCGAACGAATATTACCCGGCTGCAGTTGCGAAAATTTGAAATTTTCATTCGATGCAAGGAAACATTTACCTCGCCTCTGCTGGATATCGTACCAGGCGAGGTAAAAATTGAGAGAGGGTGGTTCTGAGACGAGTACAAGCGAAGGAATGAGTGTTCCTATGAATGGGGAAAAATATGATTAAGCTTTCATCGAGTTACCTTGCAATTATAAAAAGAAATCGAAGGAGAATAGTCAATTTTAATCAATTTTCTTTTCTCTGTTAATCTACGCGATTAAACACCTACACGAGAGTGTAGTAAACAATAAACGCTGAGGAAATTGAAATAATGCCTCAACATGTTTCTTTACTTTCGATATGAATTTCCAAGGAGAAAGGAAGATTGAAATCAGTAATCTGACTGCAGTGACCTCACCCCGCAGTTTCTTCTCATTTCCTTCGCCAGGTAATCAGCCTGTTTCGTAAGTTTTTTTCGGCTTGCCGTGCCCTGCTCGCGGAAAGTGGCACGCCGTAGGAGCAGAGGTTTCTGCTCCACGAAAAGCGATCCATCTCGGTGTGCATCGTGCCACCACTTATGGTAATATTTCCGTGCATCGCGGCGGCATGCATAATGCAGCCCACAACTGGGAATTTATGTTTCTGGCCGCGAGTAGAAGCCGTTGTTGCAGAGGACTCGTGTCTTCTGTCCCGCAAGAAACATCTGCTGCCGGCGTGCCGGCTATACGCCGAAGAATAGAATGGGCCCGGGGCTTTCACGGGCCCAGCGGCCGACACGCTTCGTGCCGTCATTTTCGAAACCGATTAACACTTTGCGACACAATTTCCCATCGTGCATTTCTCTCTCTCTCTTTCAAGGCGAGTTCAAAGAATAGAAACGAAGGAAAAGTGTGTTGTAAATGGGGTATTTTAGGCCCTATTTCGGGAGGTACAATGAGAATCGAAGAAAAGCGCGCGCAACATGTGGCAGGCCTCTGCCCCGACCTGATATATTTCATGATTCCTGAAGGTAACATTTCCTGTGACGGGGAGATCAGATATTATGCAATTGGGAGGGGGTGAATATCGAATGCGATGCACATTTGGAGCGATGGAATTGCAGATTATAGGATACGAAGATGAACATGTCTGTTCTGTTCGATGTTGAGTGTTTCGATAGGAGTAATACGCAGTTGATAAAACGATATCCTATATTAAAGAATACAGTATTCTACGCGATGCTTCTCAAGATTGTTTACTCGACACCCACCCTTCCGTTTAGGGATAATGATACAATGATCGATCTAAGCCAACGAAAGCTCAACCTCTCGATCTCAGCCGTTCGTGCGTTCTAATTGACCCAACCTCAACACGCCAGCTTCAGCTTTTACTCGCCCCGCGAAATTCGAGCGCTACACAGTTACGAACCAACAGACTAACCTGGCCGAATTACGCATTCGATCCGACTAACAACCAGACACGAACGAGGATTTTAAAACCAAGCACGCGAAAACGCGTGAAGGCTCGCAGCAAACAGTTGTGCCAACAAACGAGGCGTACGCATCGTTAACCTTCGCAGTCCAGTTCGTCGAAACTCGTCCGCGAGCAGCTGTTCCGAAAGTGCGGACGGGTTTGGAGGCCGGCTTCGGCCTCGATCGAAAGTAAGAGCGCGTAAACGTAACCGGTATCGGGCCGCGTATAATCGCGACCGAGGCCCGAGTCACCTGGAGCTCCGTCGCTCGCGGAAATCGCCACGAATGCAGCCTAACCTAACGCGAGACAGTCTATCGTGCTACCTATTGTGTTGGCACTCACCAAGCGGTTCGCAGAGAGCCGGCCAGCTCCAGACGATGCCAGACAAGAAGTGGACGCGAGAGGCCAGTCTTCCAGGGCGATGTAAAATCCCTCGTGTCGCGCTTGGGTCTTCCTTTCAAGCACTGTGTGCACGGGTACGGAACGGAGCGGACGTAAGAGGAAGACGCACGGTGTGTCGCGAATGCCGGTCGAGAGAAGAACAGCGGCAGCAGCGGCGGCGGCGACGGTGGCGGCTGCAGGCGAACTGAAACGACGTCGTCTCTCTTCTGTACGGTCCTGCTGATGCTCCCTTCCTCTCTGTTGGCCACCTCTGTCCTTGCCGGGTCGCTGGACACGCACGGGACGCCCGAATAATAAGACCAAGCGAAAAAAACTGCACCACCAACGTGAGGACGAACGAGCACGACGAGCACGACGAGCACCGCGACGGAACCGCGTAGCCGCTGGGCGCGTACTGTGCCGAACGAAAGCAGTATGGCGCCCGGCGGACAGCTTTCCTGCTGCGCGCTCGTCGCTCCTCTTTGTCCCCTTCCCCAGCCACTCTCTCCCACTCCAGCCGTTCGACGGCCGCGCGCTCCCTCTACTTCTCGCTCCTTCTTTCTCTGTCGCTGCAATACCTCGTATGAATGTCTCTCTATTGCGTGAAGCCTGTCTCCCTTACACTCCACGCGTTAACCTTACAGCGATGGGCATTGAATTTGGCGGACCGATTTTTGAACAACACGAGTTGCGATGGATTTTGGTTGCTGATCTATATAGTGGAATGTTTGTCGGGTTTGTCTTGTGTTTGTGGGAGGTGATTGGAGTGTAGTTGCTTTGGGGAATATTCGAGGACTTTGAGAATTTTAATATTTACAGAGATAGGATTCTTTATGCAGTGCTGGATTTATCTGTAGGCTAATAAGGCTGAAGCCTAGGGTCACATTTAGCTGGGGGCCACTCGTTCTATAAATTAGTATTTTTTTATATTATCTTTATTAACTTGTATCTTTAATATTTATTTATATTAGTGTCATGTTTAGTTTTGTTATTCAATGTTAATTGTGAAATTAAATTCTTATTTAGATTATGCGAGTATTATGATAAAAAAAATCAAATCAGCGTCATTTTATTTTTTATATTTAACCGAGGGCCCACCAAATATTCAGCCTGGGCCCCCTGAAAGGTAAACTCAGCTCTGCCTTTAAGGATTTTGAGATTTCCTGGAGCCCCAGATCGTGAATAATATTGGAAGCAGTGTGGGACTATCGTTGGGTATTTCAACTGATTTGTAGCGTCTTGAGCCCATCACTACTCGATCTCTCCTTTCTCCTCGATCCATTGCATAGCAGTCTCTGTCTCCCTTTGCCAATATAGCAGAGCACCAGCCTATCCTCCTCACTCTCCCTGTATCCAACAGTGTATCCCGTCTTCCCCCAAAAGAACAGGCTGTCTTCCTCAAGCTTACTACCCACCCCATTTCGCAACATTGTTCCTCTCCACAGCGAGAGTGTGTCTGTTGTCTCTATTCCACGCGTGCCACGGTATCAATTCTATCTCTCTTCGATCAGAGCTTCTTTCCCCTCTTCAGGGGTAGCCACCCCCCTCCCCACACTAGTTCGTCTAGCGTCGCGGGGGTGGGAAAAGGCAGCGACCGTTGCACGAGATGGAGGTGGACGAGGATACTTTCCGTTAGCGCCGTGGCTCGGGAGCCAATAGAGACGTGGCAGGAGCAGTGTCCCCTTGCGAGGTCGCGCGACCAGACGCCTCGCTTTCCCCAGGAGAACGCGGCAGCGTGGGCGAGAGATGAGATTAAAATTAGATCGATTGTCGTTAATAACTTGTGCGGCGCCCTATCACGACAGCCGCTGCCTCATCGTTGACGAAACGCAACAGTTAGGCCTCTGACAGGTGCAGAGTATATAGGTCTCGTGAGTATACGATTGCAATTCGCCATTACCGAGGCCACCTTTGGCTTTTGAAAACGACCAGGCGTTTTCGAAGGGAAAAAGGTCGGAGGTGTCGATAAAATTGACGCGTCCAATGCTTACTCAACTTACTGGAACCTCTGAGGCGGAACACCGGAAGGTACTTCGGTACGAGGGACACGCATGCTTATTGGCGACTAAGGAGGGTGACTTTCAGAACTGTTTACAGAGTACTAATAGATCTGCTTAAATAAAAGACTTTCCGACCCTCGATCTTTCTCGACCTTTTCCTCGGTAATCCTGCATCTTTCGCCGAGTAATTCCCGGGATCCACTCCTACGTAATTCTGGATCTTTGAATGTCCTAATTGAAGGACCTGCTGCTACGTACAAACAGCACCTAATTATTGCGAGCTGAAGAGCGGGCTAGTATGTCGAAAGCTCTCCACTTCCATAAGCAGAACTATATAACAAGCGTCGACTTCACCGTTGCAAACTATGGCGCGGTGTATGCCAGAGAAAAATGTTGGGCACTTCTAAGCGGGATTTCATGCAAGCGCGTCTGCAAACGATTACCAGCGTCTCGCCTAGAAAATCTCGTGAATAGATTGTCTGAAAGAACACCGAGTGGGCGTTGGGGGCACGTGGGCATCCGTGTGATGCAGAAAATGCAGGGGAAACGAAGACTAGGAGGAACGTCGCGAGTTAGATGATTCATTATGTCGCGCGTGGAATATTAACGAAAGGGGAGGGAAAGGGCCAGGCAGTCGCGGAGAATTAAACGTGGAAACGCCAGGAAATCCTTCGCGTAATGTGATAAACAAGAATATCATTCTAGACGTTTTAATAGGTATATGGGGTTTGACGTAGTCTAATTAACTGCTTCTTAATGATGCATCGTGTCGTTCCAAGATGCATCTCCTGGACGCTTATCTCGGCGCCAGTTTTATCACACACTTGCCTGGCTAATTACTTCGTTAGAATTAAGTAAACTGTCGATGGTAGCCGGTAACGAGTATCGATCTAGATCCAACGATGCTATTACACCTCTGAGATCCTCGACGTTCCTTGGAAAATGATATTTCCTTAATAAATTGGATCGTAAAGCCAAGCGTGTAGCGTTGCGCTCGATTTTCTCGGATATTTCAGCAGGCGGGACGGTCGCGAGGAAGTTGCGCCGCAATATTGATTTTGTTCAAGTGCACATCTCGACGAAGAGCTGATATCTGTTTAATTCGTTGATTCGAACGCGATGCAACGCCCTTCGATATAAACTATTCGAGCTCCCTTCCTGATATGGAGGAAGAAACCAGCGTGTGTGTCACTAATTATTATTATTATTATTATTAAATGTCTTTATTGCACCATTACAATTAAAATTACAATGGAGAGTAGGCGAGGTTCAGCATTAACTGCTGCTCTACAACCTAACCTAAAAAGTTGTTGATAGATAAAAAATGAAAGAAAACAAATAGACTAACACCATATACAATAAAATAAAATAACTAAGAACAGGGTAAGCATAAGAAAAAGCCATTTAAATAGGGAACCGCGAGAGGATGAAAGAACGAGCACTCAGCTTAAATGCAGCAAACGATGACAGAGAACGTATATTAGACGGGATGTGGTTATAATAATAGGAAGATATGACAGTAAACTTTGTCCATTTCTGTCAACAAAACTGATCACTTCTGAAGATGACTACAGATTTATAATCATTGATAGACTGGACGAAATTTGCGGATTCCTAATGGTAGACTTCTTTAAGTACATCCCTGACATCGACGTACCCCGCGAGATGTACTCAAAGAGAAAAAATCAGGGACCATATAAGAGGAAGTCGCGTGGCAACCCACATTTGCCCAATTTCCCTGCACTGATCACCGAGGAAAAACGACGTCGAGCGTCGAAGGGAACGAGTGTCCAGGGAGTAGTCGTTGAATCTTTTATTTAACAACTTAAGCCGCCGTGCCCTTGGAAGATGTCGCGGGGTGTCTCGCCGTGCGATGTCAAGGGGTGAGCTGCGAAAACGTTCGGGGCAATACCGCTCGAAGGGAATTCCGAATCGCAGCTAATAGAAAGAAGGAACGAAATAAGAGGAGCTTCCTCCATGGGGATGCCACGGGTTTGCCTTGGTCGGTTCCCCTTTCATCTCCATGGATGCAGAGGCTCAGTGGTCCTCAACCTTGGCAGCCTCAGCTCCCCCGATAATTGCATGGAAATCCGCGGAGCGGATGATCCCCTCCTACGGTCTACGATCTCGACGACGCCTCCCGAGTAAACACAGCCTCCTAGCCGCCGGTTCGGTGAAATAAAGACAACGTATCCATTCTTAATCCCCGCGATAAAACCGTGATTACGGGCAACGCTGACCGCGCGGTCGATTACCGCGTGCTATCGATCGTACGCGATCGGCGTTCAATGGGCAACCGTAAAAATACTGATTGCTACCGCAGCCTGGACCATTATGCCCCCAGCGTCGGTATTAAAATTGATTATCGGCTGATTCGATTATTGGCGAAACATCGAATCAGGCCGTGAAACGAGCCGCTCCTGATACCGCATCCGGTGCCGCAAAACCGAGCGGTTATTTTCAAGTCAACCTAGGAAAACGTGGATTCTCCTCTCCTCTCTCCTCCATTTTCCGCGGTGCTTTTATTACTCCGTATTCTCGAATGATAAATGTACCAACGCCCATGGAATCGGTTACAGCAGAGTTAATATCCAGAGCTGATTCTGCATGGAGGATGAGGACTTCTTTTCTAACGTTTTACAGGATCAGATGTACAAGCACACTTATCATCTCCGCTGTGTTAGAAGCACAGATAATAATACCCAAGTAAGGCGATGCCTGGAAGGAGCTGAGCATCCATGGAATCGACAGGGAAATCGTGTGTAGCGACCGGTCTGGCGGTAGCCGCGACATTAATCGACCGGTGCGCGCCATATGCGCGTACAGCAACCGCAGGTAACCGCAGCTGATAACTTCCTCCGTTTATCTTGTCACAAAATGCCAGCGAAGCCTCGCGCACCAAGGAGTCCCCATCCCCCGTCGCGTTTTCACTTCGTTCTCGCCCCTTCTGGGTCAAAATCACCATCGTTCGACAACCCCTTCACCTGAATCGGCACCACTCGCATCATCCTCGTCGATACGTTACGCGAATTCCGCTTTACGCGCGCACACCGAGCCCTGATAATGGCGAGGAACGATGGACAGCGCTCCCGCCAGCAACAGATTAAAAAAGCTACCAGCGAGGGGAGAAAGCGTGGCGAGCCGTGGCAGCAGGTTCTATCGATCGATAAGTCGTTATGGTTATCGTGCATCGAGCCTGGACGTTTCTTCTCCTTTTTTTTTTTGCGAGACGAGAACCGTCGCGAGGTGCGAGCACGGACATGCCAGTCCGGTATGCCAAAAAATACAACCGGCTGAAACGAAACTGGTTGTTCTAGCTTCCTTCGCCCGAGAGGCCGAGGACTTCCATATATCCGCAGAGTGACAGGTGAATGGGGCCGGATTCATCGTGAATAGGATACACTCATCCGCGCGGCTGCCCAGCGTGAAGCGGTATACGCTACTCTCGAACTCGATTCGCGCGCAAATTGCTCCGCGCGTCACTCAAAAGTATGGAAACAATCCCTGCCAGTTATATGTTATAGTTTCGAGGAAAGAAAAATTTCGAATTTTATTAGTTCCTCGGTTAAAACTGCCTCGGTGATTCTCGAGTAGATCCAGCTTCCTCGTTCACAGAAGATGGTCTTTTCCCTCGCCCGATATTTTCGCTATCCAATCTTCCTCCGTTACGTTAGAACGACGATAGCCATAATTACCAGCGCGAACGGATCTGCCGAGGAGGCGTACGAGCTCCCAGACAGGTTAAGGGGAACAATATCAATCAGACTCGTGTTTTTGCCGGCCGTGGAATAATGTCGGTTTCGAGCTCTCGCGATAACAGCGGCTCCTTTAATTAGCAGCCGTGCACCGAGCCTGATACGTGGTATTGTAGCAAAAAAGGAAACCGCGGGTCGACCTTTTATAGCGGCGGCAAGGTGAAAGATGGATGAAGACAAGCAATTGCACGTGGAGGGGTCTTTTTGCTCGTAGCCGCCTCTTCCGGTTGAAAGTGCGCCCCTCGTAAATTTGTCCCTGATGCGGGCGAGTCGAAAAATCTCGATGAACCGCCAAGGTAAACGGCACGCTCTGTTCGTTGGCCCGGTGTTATCATCGTTCACGTTATTATTTCCTTCGATCTTTCTCCTCTACCAACACCATCGATCCACTTCGACGGTCTCTGTTTCAAAATTGAGGCATTTGATGGAAAAAGGACACATAGGCCTATGTGCCCTTTTTCCGTAAATCGGTTAAATCGACTCAGGAATATGTTATATATATATAATATATCAAGGACATTTCTTCTCCCACGTTTAAATTAGCTAAATGCTGTTTTGTTACGTAGCGTGAGCGACATGCAGCTACATAGCCGCTGAGCGGTCGCGCTGCCGTGCTGTCTATTGTCTGGTCGTGCAATACGTTTGATTTAATGTAAGCGAGGAACTATGGAAAGTGAGGCGTGTATCGAATCCGCAAAGAAAGAAGCGAATTTAGGAAAGATGAAATTGATTTGTACGACAGCTTGCTGCAAAAAATCGAATAAATTAATACTTACTTAAAACATAACATTTTTTGTTTAGTTTTGCCCTTCATTTTGTATTTTTTATTTAAGAAATGTATAAAAAATTGGCAACGAAGTATGTAAACAAAATTATATGTAAATAACTAAACAAAGAAGCAATTTTGTTACGAATTTACCCTATTTACGGAAAAAGGGCACATAAACCACTTGCATAAAACTATTACATAAAGACACATATCATTTTCAAATCATGACTTCTGTTTACGAAACGTTTGAAGGATATGATACTACATCCTTAAAAAAAATTGGATTTGATTGCATTACTTTTCATTAAGTTATACTATAACGAAAGCTTTGAAACCGATTTACTCGAAATGGCATTTTGGCGTATGTGCCCTTTTTCCATCAAATGCCTCAATTCTTATCAAGCACTAAAACTCCACGCGAGAATCTCTAGAACAAGAGAGACGAGAGAACGGTGGGAGTGTTTGACAGGCAAAAAGGCCATGGTGGATAAAACTACGGCGAACGTTTCAAGAAGCGGTAACGCGCGTTTTAATTAAAAGACCGGGGCAGCCTCGTTCCGCTGCTCGTTCTTTCGTTCGCCGTGGTATTCGAGATCGTTTTCTTCGATTTACCAGCGGACTCGATGCACTCTGCTTCTTTGGGACACTAGCGCGAGGCTCCGTCCCAGTTTACGAAAATCAAAGCCCTCCCTCGGTTTCGCGAACTCGGGTCGAGTTTAAACGATCTCGTCGGACCTCACCGCCCTACTACCTCTTTAAACCTTCTTTCCCTCGCTTTCTGAAATTCGCAGGCTTTTCGAAGTAAGGTTGACAAGTCGAGCCAGCCGCGGAAACGGACCGAGCTGAGGGAATTGTTACGTACCCCTGGAAAACACCCCCGCGAACCACCGCAATTTCGCATCGAAGTTGGGAAACGCTTTACCGATGTTGGACGCCTTTTGTTTCGTCTCGGAGTCGAGGAATCGAAGCGGCTTGAAAAACGTTCTAATTAAAAGTGATCGAATTCCCTCGAAGGGAAGCAGCTTCGGGTGCCTCTTCTCGATGGCTTTTCCAAAGTAGGATGCATCGATGAAAATGGAATACTTTAACGTGGTTGAAAAATGGAAACCCGTGGAAGGTTGCGTAGCTAGTAGAACAACGCGATTTCTCCTGAGACGTATCGCGGGCAGAGAGGATGGAAGCGCGGCAAATTAAAATGTATAACACGGGGAAACTGTATTTCCGTGTAACCGCGGCTCGAATATGGGAGAGAGAAAAACGAGACACGAGATCTGTGCGAAAACGTTGAGGATGGTTGCTGGAAATCGTAAGAAACGCGGAGGCTGACGCGTATCGAGTAGGTATCGAAATTCCATTGGATTATTGGACGATGTCTTGCGGTGTAGGGACGCTAGCTACGTAAGTTAAGCTGGCAAGGATTCCGCGAAGATTATGTCTCGGGTGGACGATAAATAAGTCGAGGAAAGTCGACCCTTCTGAATCCTGCTTTCCAGATCAGCGAATTTCAAACGTAGCGAATAGAGGATTGATCGCAGTAGTCTTCTAAACTCGATTATAAGGAGTTGTAAAATGATCCATGGTCACGTGAACTGTCATGAGTTAGTGGCATTGATTTGTTATCATGGCCAAAGGCCACTGCGGTTGACACCCCTTTTTGTATCAAGGGTTCCTGACTACAGACATTATACCGCGGATCCCATAAACCGCGCAATGAAAGAGTTGAATCAGAACTTGGAAGACATAGACCTGTTTTCAGTATCGCTCGACTCATAATTAACCATAAGCATAATTAACCATATTTCCGCTAATGTCGTGAGTTATGTTGTACAGGCAGACTGTTATATTTAACTTATTTTATGTTATGTTATGATATCTCATTTTTATTTTATTTTGTGTTATTTAACCCTAGTTCGGCAGACGAGGCACCCGGGTGACTATTTCAACTTACTGTTATTTAATAAACCTATCCACTTCTCCTAGCAAAGTGATTCTCCTTCCTCCTACACATGTTCTGAGCAATGCCACGTGTAATTATCAGCATTGCTTACATACGTTATTCGTGCAGATTTATATATAAAATTAGTCACCGGGGTGACTGCGGCAGCCTAAATGAGTTCTAAAATTCGTCAGCCGAACTAGGGTTAATGTATTATTCCGTTAAACTTTATGTACTAAAGGGTTTTCCCGTTTAAATAATAATAATAATAATAATATTCAATTATCGCTGTTACATTTCGAAACGCCAATTCAACGAAGCTGGTGCTCCTTCAAAGTCACCTCAATTTCTGTCAGAAGACTTGTGCATGGGTTCGACGGTTGGGAGGTGTATGAAAAGGTCACGAACCCTCCCCTAAATAATTGGACCGATTGATTTTCGGTATTCCTAGACAACTCGCGATTGTTTCTCGATTTGGGAATAGATACGTCGACAAGTGGGGCACGAGGGTGGCGAAACAAGCACACGAGCTCCACGATCCCAGCTACCACTGGAATTTATTCAGGGCAAACATCCTCGAGGATGGGATAGAACGTTCCCCGCGGCGAAAAATACGCGAACACCCGGGCGAATCTTGAATAATCCTGCAGCCCGGAAATTTAGAACAGAGAAGGTTTTCCTCGGGCCAAGTACGTGTCGCGTTTTAAATCTAGCGAAAGGACATAGATACAGAATATAAAACGATACAGAAGCGAGTCAGAGGTCCTCCCACAACCCCCCTATATCTCGAAGGGAACCGAGTGAGTCGCTTGCAGCGGAAGGATCGCCTTCCGCTCGAGCAGTCTTGATCCTTGGATCCCCAATCACTTTAGCAACTATGGCCCCGAGTTGTGGAACTCGGGGCGTCTGCCTGGCAACTGACGTTCTCGATCATCTCGTATTCCTCTTCAACAGCGATTCAGGGACTTCAGCGAAGTGTCGGTGTTTCGACCGCAACCCCCCGCGTTGCTGCTTAATTATCTCCTCCAAATTCAATTAATCCATCGCCTGTGCCTTCCAACAGAACGACGCTTTTCGAAGTTTCCGATCTGCTCGCGGTCCCCTCCCGCGAGATACGGCGACGTTATTTGCACGACGCTACGGGGGTGGCTTAATTAATCGTTACGTCACACGGGGCGCGAACCGCGTTGCTGTTCGTCGCTCGGTTAAAATTCGAAGACACCGAAGATGTGACGTTTCAGGTAAGTGACCTTGGGCACTAGGGTGATTGCTTTACTGTAATGAAATGTATCTTGCGTTCGATCGGTTACGTGACTCAGGAACAGAACGCCGTGGAATCCACGCTTGGGTGCTCCACATTCGATCCCATTCAACCTTATTTCATATTAACTGCTCAATCGATACAGAATCTGTGTAAGATAGCATCATCCACGAAAGTGTCGCGGCGCGTTTGATAGCCAGGAATCGCGGATAAATTCAAAACGATTTAGCGGTGGGCAGAATTATTAGATCGACATGGGAGAGTCTGAACGCAGGTGCGCTCAATCACGCGTGACTCGGAACGCCAACGGGCATCGAATAAATCCAATTGGTACGGTCGGCGACGCTCGATGAGACAATTCTGATTTACATTCAACGCCGGGGATCCGATTTAATCCGCGGAAACTCGATCGACAGAAATTACCGTGTTCTATTTCAGGTATCGAGCATTGATATTAACCGGTCGCCAACGGACACGCGCCCGCGCAATCGGGGGAGGAGCGGGCGATATTACAAAGCGCGGGTATCAATAATGTCGACAAGCGTTAAATTCCCAGCTGCGCCGCGGGCAAGTTATAGAGCGCAGAATGCCATTATGCTAAATACGTCGTCCTGTCAGCTTTTCGTCACATGCGTTATATCAAGCCCCCACGGAATTTCGTAGAAATATCTGCGCGCAGACTGCACAACTGCGTGAGACACGTTATTATTGAGTTCGAAACGCTTTGCGTTTGCTTTCGATGAGGCGAGCGGCAGAGCTATGGCAAAGTTTCAGACAGAGTGGGGCATTATTCGGCTAAATTTTCATTCGAATATGTATTCGAATACATTTGTGCGAATAAGTTTTTATTCGAATAATCTTCGAATAAAAAATTCGAATAAAATGAAATTATTCGACAATAACGAATAAGTTTTTATTTGACTGAAAATTTATTCGAATAATTTCTTATTCGAATAAAAATTTAGTCGACTCAACGGACGAATAAAATGATCACGTGGTTTCAGTGATGTATCATGACATCACTGACTGACACTCGTGAGACCTAATGTTTTAAGTTAGGTAACTCTTGTCATAGCTCGCACTTTGCAGGAAGCTGTATGACCGCGGTATTACATAGAGTAGCGTTTTGATTTATTTTAAATAAAATTTGCTCATGTCAATTCATTTAAACTAATGAAAAAATCAATCTCTTCAAATTATAAGCGTTCATTGAACGTTTTTAAATACATACAAATACGCACACTTCCAGACCCACACGTCCAAACGTATGTTGAACACAGTACGGACTTCGATCGATAGATACCCGACAGGGTATCACATTTATTCGTCGTTCATTCAGGTCGAATAACGAATAAATTCTTATTCGAACGAATCTGGCTAGAATAACGGTACAGATTTATTCGCGAATAACGAATAATTTTTCGACGAATAAAATCGTCATTTGTTATTCGCAAATAAATCTTGGGGATTTATACGAATCCGTATCCGAATGAAAATTTAACCGACTAATGCCCAACTCTGGTGTCAGGCGATGATATAGTCGTCGCACTTGAATCGCAACAGCTGAACGAAGGTGTACGTTCGATCAGGTATGGAGAACTAATTATGCGTGCAGAATATCGATTCCTGGGACGCATTCTGGGCAGAGTGTTCTCAGAATTGATGGTTTGAATTCGAAGAAGTCACAGTACCGAACTAGTTAGTGAAATATTTCTTTTCATACCTGCGAGTACCTACTTTTCGACCGCCGCAGAATTTGTACTTCTTCAATTAATTGGAACACGCTCAGGCCCTGATCGATCGCGCCCGTGAAACAAAATTAATTAAACGGTCTCGCCGCCGTTAGTTGCGCATTCCACGTGGAAACCGTTCGAGTACGCCCGCTTCCGATAAAATTCTTTTTCCACGGTGCGGAGAGGTAGAATCGATTACTAGGTCTGCCTGCGCGTTCCACGCGTTCCTCGTGCAAAGTAACGTACCGCTCAAGTTCAAAGCGCTTTGTGCAGTTTACGATGCTGAAGATTGCGAGCGAGAACGCGGAGAAATAGTACAACGGGGAGTATAAAAGATAACGAAGCTCTCTTAATTTACACATTCCGACGAGATTATGTAGAAAAAGGAACGTCGATAAGGCTTGCTTAATCTCTCAACGAAGCAGCTTCGAATCTATTTATAAATTGGGATATCCCCTATTTCACCATGTCTCGCGTGATGAGCGACAAATTACAAATTCGTTGGCCAGCTACAAGCCAGCACAGACTTCTCGGCGTACTTTACGGCTGTATAAAGGGAGTAGTTGGCAATTAGTTGCTCGTTGGGGAACGAAAGGGGGTTTCCGTCGACTTGTCTGTCCCTCGGTGATTTCCAAGTAGAACCGTTTGTCACGAAAACGATATTTACGTACTGGCTTTATCAGCCTCGTTAGCCCGGAGGAGGCACGCTATTCAATTTCAGCCGGTTTCCTGGCGAGCCGTGATCGAATCCCGCCCACGGAATTTCGATTTCGTTGCTGGACGAATACGCGCGGCCGCCGCGAAAATAGACGAAAATTAAGGAAAACACGTGGAAGGCGACGGACGGATAATCGATCGCCTCCAGGCGTTTATTGGTTTTGATTGCTTGCTGGATATCCTTCGGGATACTACAGAATATTTACCCTCTCGAATCCCGGGTTTGATGAATGTTACCAGAGACTCGCAATCTATTCACGAGGAACTTCATACTGTTAAGATAGTTACTGTTATTCGATGGAAGCTAGGTTTTGATTAAAAAGAACTGCACTCGCAGGAGATGCATTCTTAATGATAAAGAAGTGGCGAAAGTAACAAGACCATCTCGTTACTGCTCGTCTGTTACGGAGAGAAGAAGCCCTCGTCTACGTTTGAGTGGCTCGTTTCCCGCACAGGGAAGATGGGTGTCTTCCTGAGGGGCGCCACGACGAACGGAAATAACAAAACCTGCCGCGGGAATCGTCAAATAACGCGAAAGACTTTAACGAAATGACAATCAGGCGAGACGCGATACGATAAAGAGTCTATATACTTTTACTTTGAAAAAATGTAAACATCCCCTCTGACGATTCTAAAGATTCTCTCTGTGGGAATAATATTGCCATTTGTGAATCAACTGGGAAGGTGACGCATCGTTTTCGAACAGTCAATACAACCATTCCTTCAAAGGAAGAATATTTGCAGCATAAGTTTTTGAGGTTTGCATCTCGTATCCTTGGGAATCCAATGGTTTGGAGCGATCATGACTATGACCCTGTACTTGTATCACTTAGGATGGTCACTTTAGAGAAGCGGAGAGATTTTGCGGATATTATTTTTCTGTATAAGGTTATTAGAGGTTATATTGATTGTCCTGACTTGCTTGCACTAGAAGCATTCAATGCTCCGGTTAGGTGCATGCGTTCTAGGCCTCTCTTTGTGGCAAGGGTACCGAAATATCATCATTACGCTGTTAACCCAATTAATAGGGCGATGATTATTGCGAATCAGGATTTCAATGGCATTGATCCCTTCCAATGCTCCTTGACTTCGGTGAGGACGATGCTTTATAGGACTGTAACTAACTTACATATGAGTAATTAGTATCTGGTATTTTGTATTTAGTATTTAGTTTTGTGTTCTTATTTCTTGTTTATTATCTTGTTCAGTTCAGATGGCTTTGTTAGCCGTGTTTCTTTGGCGTATTTATTGTATAGACTTTTTAGTTAATTTCTCTCCTTTTTTCTCTTGTAAATCATGGGTATTCCCCGTATAATTATTAAATAAATAAATAAATAAATAAATATTTCGGACAAGTTCTCATGGTGTTTTATTCTTGAAAATCTTCAGCCTCCTTGGCCCACCTCCATTCGCGACAATCCCATCGAAATATCTCCAACTCCTCTGCATTCTCTTGGGGGTCTGGTGGGGTTGGATGCTATCGGGCACACCTGAAATTCGAAATCCAAACAGCGGCCTCACGCTTCCTTGTCGAGTGCGCACACGTAGCGGAGGGCGCGAGAGATCCGCGTCTCGGATGACTAATCCTGGCCCCCAGCCAATGTATACGTGCGGATGGTGCACCGTGAAACACGGGAGAACCGTGTGCACGCCTGTTTTCCCCGTGTCGTACGTGTCGCCCGATTCGAGGGTGCACAGGTCCCTCCACCTGCGAGTTTTCGAGCGATTTCATCGCGTGCTGCCTCGAAACATTTGTTGTGCCGGGGGGTTCATGTTGCCATTGCGAGGAAGTTATGAGTCATCTGCAATAATTTGCATACACGGGGGAGGGTTGGGAAGGTATCCCCAGAATCTACTTGCGAATAGATACGCAAATTCGTATTGGGAAGCGGTGACCATTCCTGTTTCAACACCCTGTGCATGCACAGATTCGCCTCGAGTTATTTATACCAGTGTTAGACCGAGCGAAAGCCAGCACCTTCGCGAGCTTGCACACTCTCAGCTTTGCGTGCTTTCTAGAGTCATCGAATTCTAAATTACAACAGTTGATTTAGCAGAACAAGCGAAGGTTCGATGGAAATACCACGGGCAATGCCCCGATGCATTTCTATTTGCGATGTACAATCATTCTTCTGTGATAGCGCGCCAAGAGGTTCAGCAGTTGTCGTGTCGATAACTCCCTAATGATAAGTCGCTCGCACGGAAGCTCGTTCTAATTAGCAAATTGCATCCACCGGCTCGTCGGGGACGATCACGCGTGGGCAACAAGAGTTGCAACTAATTCCAAAGTAGCTCTCATTTCCGCGGCAATTCTTGCCGAGACGCGGAATTTACTTGGAATATATGAATTGGATGATGGCGGCGAATAACAGGGGACGTGGAATTTTACTTTCGTTGGACGATACTGTGGCGTCACGCGAACGGGAAGCGCCACGGTGATTATCATTGAGGACGAGCCTCGCACCCTGGAAATGTGAATGGAAACTTCGCTCGGGCCGAAAGAACAGGAAGCTTGTCCGGAATTTAAATCGATCCGGCTTCCTGTGGTCACCCTACTCCGCGATCACTTTTGTCCGCGTTACCCTGAACGATTTCGTTCGACACGGGAATTATTAATAATTACAGCTCGCTGGGTGAACGCGCTCGACATTATTCCACTCAAAGCGAGTCACTAATAGCATCAATGTCCTTTGATTATAACACAGTAACTCTATTTTTATTCCATTTTTCTATCAACTCCCAAATACCAGAAACTCTGAATAATCCTATAGCGCGTTACAATTATTCGAAGAATGCGCGCCAAATGGCTGCAATACCTGCCCCCGTAATCATTTAAATAATTCGATTTCCATCGCCGACAACCACGACGCTCCCGCAGCAAGAATGCACTCGCTTCGGTATATAGCTTCGACAACGCAGACGAGCGCAATGTCTGAAATTATTTCGCGGGAATGTATTATCCAATTATGGGGAGTATCTCGGCTATCCCGAGGAGGATGAATAACACGGCGGCATCTCTTAATGCGGTGGCCCAAAGCGGGGTTCGCAGTTGTTTCCGCGACAATACCGAATCCTGGATATAGCAGGGCAGCGGAAACGACCGAAATAGCTTCCCTGTTACTTTCCGCTTTAATAAATCGCAGCTCCCCGCCCATGCTCCGGCATCGTTCCGATGGAAATCCAGTTTCAACATTTCCCTGCCTTCCTTATACGCGCCTCGATTTCGGAAAGGTCCAATCTTTCGTTCAAACACGAGGCCACGAATTACAGTCTCAACAGTACCAACCTCCGTTCCCTCGAGTCACGTAGACAGAAACATCGCTCAGTCCATCACAGAGATCCCAGTTCCTGTTCTTTCACCTTTCCAGGATGTTTCCTTTCCTGAAAAGAAGACTCCCGCGTTGTAGGAGAGGGTGGCAACGATTCCTCTTACCCTGATAACTCAAAACAGAGTGGCCGTTCTACCTTCTTTTCGGGTGCACAAAAGAAGCCCACCTTTCTCTGCTGCCAGCGCGGAGTCGAGGGGATTGCAAGGGACTTCTCGGGTGGAACTTCGAAATCGAAAGACGTGGCTGACTGAAGGACAGTCCCATGATGGCGGAACGTGACTGCAGGAGTGGATCAGACGCGCCGCGCGAAATGGGTATCAACGAGCGCGCGATTAACCGGGTTAATGGGCGAAGACACGCGATATCGCGTCACTTCCAAGGAGAGGGGTTGTTGACCCGCTGACTGACACTCTGGAAGCTTTATCTAGGACACCCTGGCAGCTAGGGGAAGCTGCGGTAGCATCACTCTGCGACAAGGTCCTTATACGCGGCGCAGATCGGTCTTTGCGTGAATTAGTCGCCGCGACGGAGAAGGGACGAAGAAAGAGTTAATTGGCGACTATCGAGCGAGCTATTAGCGATCCAGGGGCGTAGCAAATTAGATTCATTCCGGTCGATCTGCGAGGAAAGCGTCGACGATCTCGAACGATGCGCGGGTAGACGCTTTCACTCTTCATCGTCGCGACGCGCTTCGTGGTTAAGTTCATCGATATTTTTATCGCCGAGGGTTTATGGTCGTGCGAGCTACACGTGATCGATGGAGATTCGTCGGGGTAAGTTTTGAATTTTTGTAGTAGATTGATACTGTACTGGGGTGGCTCTCAGGGTGGTTTGCTCTATTCTTTGGGGTTGCTTGGTAGATAGTAGTGAATGTTTCATGCTAGGGTAAGTTTATCCGCCTCTCGTAGTAGCTGAATATTTGAGAGGTATGCACTATATAGATGTCTTGTAGGAGTGAAAATATATGGGAATAAACCAGGTTTGATGGCTAGTAGTCGACCACCTTTTTTTAATATGAAATTCAAAATAGGTTATGTGCGCATTAGAAACTAAAATTTATTTTTAAATATAATGTGCAACAACGGTAAATAATTAATAATGGCAGGAATAATGCGTAATTAATATAAGTTCTTTTAAAAAGTTTATCAAAATTTTAATAAGATAAATTATAGTTTACACGTGGTCGACTTTTAGCGTTCATTGTGAATGCAGTTAGCTTCAGAAATCGACCACTCTGGTCGACTATTGAAAATTGAAAGGGAATGATGGTCCAGTTACCGACCTCCCATAAATAAATAAATTATCACCATTTTTTTTCATTTTTTAAGGGCATATAAAATTGTTGATGCCTTTTCAGTGAAATAGCATCATTTTCCAGTAAAAAATGTATAGAACTGAATTTATGCTTCTCGTGTTGGAAAACAGCAATGGCACATATAGAATTAAAATTAGTTTACAAATCACTTTAAAAACATTTCTTTTTTTTACCTATACAGAGCGCTTTTTATCGTATTTTAAAGTTACAAATTCAAAATATAGTATAAAATTGTCATTTAATAAATGCTTTATTTCAGTACTTATTTCTTTAAGATAAACAATAAAAGTGATCGACTACTAGAGGGTGGCCGACTACTATTGTTTTCACCCCACAAAGATCTACATTTCACTCACAATCAGAAATGTTAGAATTCAGCAAAGCTGTCTCCCTTCCATCTACAGCAAGAGTTGCTTTAACGTCTTCCTTACGTTCCCAGTTTCCTTCCAGTTTCTTCCAGAGTAAGCTACTCTGTATCTACTTAGGACTCGCCCTACTCACAATTTTTCGCAGTGCTAACAACAAGATAGCAAGAAAAAGAGGAGTACCTAACGCGTGTATATTTTATCCGAGCCCTGCCAATGGATTCATCAGCGAGGCTACCTCGGACCACTGGGCCTGGGTTATCAGGCCAGCAAAAAATCGTGGTCATCGCTATCTTCCCATGAACGTATCCCCTGAGACACAATCTGCTCGAGCAGATCGATGGTCAGGCATGGATATCGCAGCGCGAGAGAGATTTTACGATGATGGAAACCCTCTGGTGACGTGTCTGACGAGGGGCCACATTTCTTCCACGTCTTCCCAAATTTCACCTAAAGATTCATTCGCCCACATCATGCTCCTCTACCACGGTTCAGCAAACCAAGCTCAAAAATTGCGCCACCGAATAAATACTCAGCCCACCCACGTTACGTGCATCGTCGTAAAATATCAAAAGTTGCAAGCGCGAGGGGGCCTATCTGATAACGGGATCGCAGGGGAACGAGGAGACGCCAGCCAGGTCGCCCGTTATAACGATCGTTAATCAATGAACACCTGACACCGGGCCAGGATTAACGCCGACCCCGATAAACCTTTAACGTTGCAAAACATAAAGCGTAATTGCATTTTCCATGGTCAAATTTACACCGGTCGTTATCGTCATGGCCGGCGACTTCGGTTGCCAGTTCCCGTTTTATTGACACGACCGTCCCCCTTCTACCTCGTCATCCAGGATATCGTCCTGGTAACCGTGGCAGGGGCAATTTGCGAATGGCAGAAACGGCACCCTTTTGCGCCGCGATTCTGCCCCGGCTCTGTTTCCCGAGGCCGGGCCAGCCGTTTCCAGGGACACAGAGGGAGAGAAAAGTTGGGAACGTATCGAACCGGAAAGGTTCGCGGGGGTGGCTGGGTGTAACGCGCGTAAAACTCACGGGAGGTGAAAATCGTTTGAATGGCGCGTTACGCGATGCATATTCAAGCGTTCCTTGTGTCGCGTTCGACGCTCCTGGGAGGATGGAAACGTTCCTGGGCGCTCGGGGATGGAAGGAGCAGCCAGATCCACTGGGTCAAGTGTCTCGAGTGAGAGAAAGCCTCCCCCGTCTTATGCATAACGCGCGCTATTCCGAGCAAAGCGGCGATTGTCTCGCCGGTATCGTGGAAAAAAGTGCTACTGGGTGAAAGATGCAGCGGTGTGGGGAGCGTGGAGGGTGGCTTGGGAACCGAGGGTTGGGATCGGTGGTAATGTTTCATTAATTATTCGGGGGAGCCCTCGAGGAGGTGTGATTCGTAAATTCTGATGGCTTTGAATGGCATTCGTGTGAAGTAGAAGACGGGGGTCTTGAATTTTAAGGGAGGACTCGACGAATCGATGCAACCTTACCTATCTTAGCTAGAATGAGCAATTTCAGTAGGGTAAAGACAAGTAATATGGAACATCTGATTTTAAAAGCTTGTCAAAAGTAGGGGAATTTTTTTTAATAAAACACATGAGGGAACAAAGGAACTAGGGTAGATGGCTCAATTACTGACACCTTAAGATTATAATTGAACTTCATTTAATCATTTCACGTGTTGTTTAACCTAAAAATCGTCTCAGTTTGAAACATGATATTATTTAACATCTTTTTCATTAAAAAAAATAGTTTTATGAATTAAATATGAAGAATTGATTAATAATTAATTAAATTTCGCGAGCGATCCTAGTGTACCTATACCTGTCACCTCAAAAATCGTCTTGTCCGAATGACTGCTACCCAATAACTGTGACCAGATATCTAAATGTCCCTATTATCGACAATGGGACCCGATTACATTTTTTTTATACGTTACGTTTTTATTACATAAAATAAATAAAGTGGCAGTAATTGTTACACTGACAGTAATTGGGACATCTACCCTACTTATTTAGTATACACAATTGCCTGCAGAGTTCGTTATTTCTTTATCGAAATTTTACGAAGTTCCATATTACCTGTCTTTACCCTACTCACTCTTTCAGAAAAGAAAGGTACCCTCTACGAGCAAATATCCAAAGAAGTCCACCCTGCCAAAAGCACCCTCAAGGAATCAACTACCTACTGGTCCCGAATCCTGTCACTCAAAGTAGGCAGCGCTCGTCGACCAAGATGAAGCAGAAACGCCAGAAGCCAAGGAACGGGACCAGCTTGAAAATAAACGCAATCGAGCTCGCGTGGGCGTGCCTAAAGGTTCGCGACTTGCGGAAACCCGGCTGGAAGCTTCCGTTTCAGCTTAATGGCAGAAAGCATCTGGAAGGAACGCGGATACAAGCTCGCCCCGGATATATGCGTCGGGTCAAGCACCAGGCGCGAAAAAAGCCGCGCCTCCGTGGCGGCGCGTACAATTAAAAGGAGGCTGCGCCTAGTACCGATTGTTCACCGGGCTGTTCGGAAAAAGGAGCAGAGAAACACGTTAACGAACAATCCACGGGGCCACAGCAAGCCATTGTTCTCTTAATGGCAGGGGTGGGGGAGGTGTACCCAGGATGTCAACGTCATTACGGATGCGCGGGTCCAACGTGCGGCATTAACCCACTTTTGTTTAATCACAAAGGCGATCTGCGATCCCCATCGGGTTCAACGTCTCGTTGCACCTTTGGCGCCATGCACGCTAATTGCTCGCGTGGCATTCTTTTCTTCGGGATAATTCCAGCACGCTGGCCGTGGACAGGTTCAACCTTCACGATCTTACAACAGAGATCACGGTTCAAGGATGTAGGATGAACTTTTGGGCTTTCTGGATTTTATCAGGTTCTCAGCGAGTGTCATTAAATTTTCTTTATTTCTTTATTCTTCTCTGTAATGTGGCTGAAAGTCCATGGAGGTAATATATATATTGCCTTTTCGTCACTCGTTCAAGCAACTCCATCACGCGCGCGGAGGACGCTGACACGCGAATAAGGAGCCGCGAGTGAGTCACGAAGCCCCATTCTGGTTTCCTCGCCTATTTTCAAGTGCGGTTTACGAAATCAATTGCGTGTGTCGGCGCATCCGGTCTTTGAGCAGGGACGTATGGGCCTTAAATACCGATGCCTCACCTCCTCTGTCGCACTTGGCTCGTTATCCCCGATCACGCGTGCACGGCTGCCTAATAATTTCACCCGCTTGACCCCGGCTCAACAGTCCACCGGACAATATGGTAATTTTCTCCAGGAGCGTCGTAATTTGATGGTCAGGGTGCTCCATTCACCGAATAATAATGGCCCCGAGTGCGTATCAATTCGGTGGGCATCGTACATCCTCTGTTTCGTCGGCGATCATGAATGAAAACAGAGTGGATCGCTTCGTGGTTTCATTCTCGAAATTTGGGGCAAATATTGAGGGAATCGGCGAGGTTTCAAAAATGAAGATTAGATGACCAGGGAGATTTAATTGCAATATAATTAGGGGAGGGTTGCCAATATCGTACTAGTCACCTAAATCGTACCTCATCAATTTCTAAGTAATTAATGAATGTAAACGACATTTGATAATAAAAATATCAAGTAAATGCGAAATAAGAAATAGAAACAAAACATTTTGAGCTTACACCCTATTTTGTGCGTGCTATAAACATTTAAAAAAATCAGGTATGATTGATATAACTTTTTATCAGTTTATCGTAGCTGATAATAATCAAACAATACAATTTTGTCCCGTATTTTTGTATTTTTCTAAAAGCAGGTTTAATGTAGAATATTTTACATTCATTTAAAGTGCATATTACATTCATTATAAAGTTTAAATTGATATTTATGAATAAATTGATCATGTTTCCTAAATCGTACCACTACAATCCTACTAGTAGGATTTGACAACTCGTATGTTTATAGGTTATGTACATATATCATTTACATAGGTTATTGCGGTCTGTGTGTGATCCATATACATTTGTATATGTAACTATATAATAATCATTACTTTATGTTGAATATTTTCTTCTCTATTTGTTATTTATACTATTTTTTAGTGGAGGTACGATTTTGGAAACCCAGAGGTACGATTTAGGAGACCGGTTGTCCGAATCGTACCTTTGACAGTATGTGACAAAAAGATTAATAACAAATTAATTTGTTCTGAACAAAAGGCTAAGCATATAATAGTAGGTGCCTAAAAGATCAAGCTACAATATCCAATAGTCATTTGCGTTCATATGAGTACCAAATATGAAATATAACGTAAAATGTCTTAAGTGGTACGATATTGGCAACTCTCCCCTACTTACTAGAGGAAGAGAATTGAAACCACATAGGTTTATAGATATGTTTTAAGGAACGAGAGGTTTCATGTGAAATATCCACGGTAGCGCCGTATCCTATCTCGTTCGTCCGAGCAGAGCCGAGATAACCTGCGTTTTATCATATCAAACGACCCCTGCGTCGGTATTTATGCGCACATCAAACGGATCTAATCAAAGGCGAAGAAAGAACGAGATCAAAGACCATCGATCGCGCGACGCCGGTGCGTCGGCGAATCCATTTTTACCAAGGGCGTAATTCAGCCGGCGGAATGTGAGAAACAGAGGCGCGTCCGCGCAGAACGCAGAGCAAAGTGTTTCCTTCTGTCGAGAACCGAGAAACCGACAATGCGCGTCGAGTTGCGCAAGCCTGGAAATTATATTCTAATCTCATGTCCCTGAGGGACGATGACGTGGGACGATATTCGTACGCGGTGACACAAATATCGTGACACGCTGATTGCAAAACTGGCAATTAATGGCCGATACCGTCGCGAAACGTACGCTACCTCCCCCGCAGCATCCGCGAATCGCTTTTACAGGCCTATTCGAATGCTAATTCAATGGTTAAGTATCTCTAAGAGAAGTAAATTCACGAATTTTCCCGTCCAGCGACGTTCATGTTCAGAATTTTTGCGTTTCTGCGAAAACATGAATAAGAAAGAGGTTTCTAAAGATAAGTGTGACGTTCCATTTCTGTTCGACGGCGACTAGAATACTCAGTCTGTAAATGTCCACATTTAGAGCGCCTAATTTGGAAAAAGCTAGTTCGAAAGTGTCGTGATTCGAGGATAAACGATTTAGCAACGCTCGATTTGGAAACGTTGAATGTTGGTGTCTTCATTCCAGAAGATATAGATTCCAACGCGTCCGAATTAGAAATGGTCAATTTCAGAGTGTTTCATATGAAAAGAATCAGCGCGAAAGCACTCGATTCGGAAAGCCTCGCTACTTTCACGCGCACACTTTGGTAATGCATATCTCGCGAGCTATTGTTCACTGACTCGCGACAAGATAGCATCAACTAGGTCGGCCTTTCAACCTTGTTGTCAGGTGGTCGTAACCTAGGAATATCAATGTACGGCTGCATAAGTTCAGGAAACGTAGATATACCCATGGAACGACGATAGTAGCATTCATAGGTGAAGCAAACGCTTCAATTTCGAATCAATTTCCTTGCACTACCTACGACGCATTTGAGGTCACGGTATTGTTAAATGAAATTAGTTGCAGGATACTTGGAACTAAGGCATTGGGAACAAAAACAGACAAACGCAATTAATTTTTCCTATTTTATATGATTAATAGATCCGACTGAAAATGATTACTGCTACTAACTCAATTTCGCAATAAATGTGGGTTAGTCCGTTTTTGTTCTCAACGCCTCAACTCTAACCTATCCTCATTCTATTCTGAGCAAAAAGGATTTCGTCTCGTAAAACACTTCTTCATTACTTTAATATTTCCCAGGCTAGCGGTAATTTATTCATTAAATTTCTAATTATAAGTAGTCCACCGAAACTCCTACCTCGCTTTCGCGAATAAATTCGCAACAGACATTGTCATTAGCGCGTCTGACGCGCAAGACGAGTTAATCGCGTCAGTTTGTTAAACCCTGATCGCTGTAATGCCTTCAACCCTTATCTGCCATCGACGCTGCATCATACAGTTTCCATACAATCGCCAGTTTGCATCGTTCGCATGACAGTCTCAAAAGCCAGCCGGCATTAACGCATACAACCCCTGCGTAGAGGGTAGAAGACGGGCGCCGAGGCCAGACGAGTGACGTGTGACGCGACATCAATTAACGGTTCAAACGATCCTGTGAATAGGCTGAAATATTCCTGAATAACGCTGCAACGGTCTGGATTATCGACGAACTTCACATAGAGATATAATGGGGAAATTTTCAGATTTCTTTCCAACCACCCCATCGACTGAACGCTTCAACCCCCTCTTTATTTGATTACTCATCTCTGAAATTCAGCGAAAGTTCCACGATAAATTCGTCCAGCGAGTCTAAGTTTCGACGTGCGCCGTCGATGATTGTGAATCCATCTTGCAATTAGAGTTTCTCGCGGAGAACGAAGGGCAACGGGGGCGGTTACTTGGGCCGAAGGCGTCGCGTCGGTGATGAGGGTTCGTACACCGTTCACGGGGAGCTCGCCGGGAACTTCGTAATTAGGAATATATCTATCGTTCGCTCCGTTTTCCACCGATATAAGCGTGCGCGTGACGTTTCATTAGAAGTTGACTTTCAGCCTCCCACGGTTCTCTTCTAGCTAATCAGCCATCGAGAATACCGCGAATAAACGTCACGATCGCGTTGCGAGATGAACGCCCGCGTGATTGACGTTGGGTAAAGACTAATAAACAGTATTCGTCGAGGATTAAAATATATAACTATCTAAGAATACGCTGAAATCCATTTCTAATAAATATCTCTGCGACGAGAAGCTCCCATTGAAGCTTGAACTTTCGAATTTATATCGAGACAATAAAAGGCTAATATCCCAATGATTTCCCTGCTATTTTCATCGAGATATTTCATTCCGAGCGTTCTCCCGTCTGCGTATCCGTTAAGCGGCGGTCATTAACAGCTTATCAACGTGAAAAAGCGCAGCTATCAAGCCATCCCCGGGTTTCAGAATTATACCATTGGCGGATTATTGAATTCATCCGATTTCCGTTTTCGTTCGACGATAAATTATTCCCTGCTTCCTGTACCCCTACCTCGCCCGCCCTGGAAATAGATGTTCCGCCCGCGGATTGGGGAAAATCAAATTTGCATATTATTTAAACGACGCTTCCAGTGGCTATTCAACCGTGTACACAATGCTGCGCACACGTCTCCGTTTACAGTATTATAGATTTCACAGCTATCGACATATTCACCAATACCCATTGTTTCGCGCCCCCTGAAAAATGATTCGAGGGCACGCGAACAACGGTGCGCGAAATTTTCTCGCACAGGCTCCCTTTAGTTTCTTACTGTTAAGTGTTCGTATTTCTTTAGCGAGCTCGCACAGTGGTGCATGGAAGAAGAGAGTTCAATATTACAGGGTAATGCATTGTCGAATTCAGGTTAGTTGAATATTGCAACCCTGCCGTCTCAGGTGGAGCGTATATTGTCTATTAGAGCTGGAAAGTAGTTTTGTAGTCATGAGGGTCGTTCAATAAGTGAAGACGAGTTTAACAATGAAGGGAAGGGAACCGGGTTACGTGCTCATGAAATCGTACTTCGGGGAATTTTAGCCGGATGTTTGACAGTGCTATCACCCTGGCTCAAGCTTTAAAATTTACATGAACCTCGATGTCGGACTATAAAAAGTGAAACTGATGTTTTATAGCCTGCATTATAATAAAATCCTAAAGTAACAAGTTCTAACTTCGCTGTACGTGAGTCTGTTTACACCTGAAACTTCGATGCAGTAATTGGCTCCTAATTCACCGTAGAATCTACTATACCAATCGCAAGTAACTTCAGTTCCAACTGACTGTAGAACCCATTATTTACTTAACAACCAAATACTCCCCAATTTCACTACGAGTAGCTAAATCACCCTCGACCATCACAGACACTGGATCCCATTTATCTAACGCTTCAGATCGAATTCCAATGCAACCAAAGTATCCCAGAATCAGCAACGATTAGCAGCAACGAATGCCACTGCGATTCCAGTGACAGGTGAACGGTGGATTGAATTATCAGTAGCCAAACGATCCAGCACGTGGTTGGAATGATCGGAGTGGCGGGGATTGGCCACTGCGATATTTGATTTAAGGTTTCGCGAACGAGCGCAGAGGCTGCAACGGCGCACGAGAACCTGGCCGTTCACCCCGGCAGTCTCAGAATAACTGCATACCTATTTGCCCCGAGTAAGCAGACAGTGGTGCACACGCAAAATTATCCCTCGAGGAAGCTCCCGCGATATTGCCAAGCACAAAGGGCTCCGATCGAAGCTCGCCTTCACCCGTGTCTGCGCTCCTTTCCATCCCCGTCTACCCGCTGAGAACCGCTGACACGATGCGAGCAAGGGGTGCCAGGGATTATTTTTACCGTTGTTTTTCTTGCGAACTACCTATCGACGGGACGAGATTCACCCTCGCTCGAGACGCAGTCTCTTTTTTTAAATACGAGGCGGCTGGCTGGCGAGCTGAATGAAAAGAGGCGCGGAGTTGCGGCCGCGATTCAAAATTCCCGGAACTTCAACCCGTGACGGCTCAAGTGTTATTGGATGTTCGCGAGGGGTTACCCTGGTGACGACAGATATTCCGCAGAATAGGATTTTTCAAACGATTCTCCCTACCCATTCATCCTCTCGCCGCAGTCTTCTACAGGCATTAGCCATCTTGCAAATGAAGGAAGCTAAGTTTACGCCACGGTGTAATATCTAGACAGGTGTTCCGACTCCTGTTCAGAATGTGACTTTTTCGTCCTAGTTCTTCTGGCGGCCGCTAGATTGGTGCTCAAGGAGAAAAGACGCATAATACGGCTAAAAGTTCAACTACTACAATCACATAAATGCATGCGTACATGGATTTTAGAGACCCTGTAAGTAGAGTCACGCAATCACGTCTAACAAGGAGAGTATTTTAGGTGTCCGCCTTCGATCATTTTGATTTTTGGATATGTTATAGAGGATCGAAAAATAAGAAATACGTGTTTTTTTATTTTTCCTCGTTTTCATATTTGGGGGGTGAAAACTGCGTTCAAAGTTAGGGTTGAAAATTCATTTTTGTGGAATATCTTGACTTTTTGAAAATCTGGTGAGTCAGTCATATTTCGCATTCAAAGACACAAAATTCGTCCATTGACACTATTCCCCTATCTCTAATAGTTCTCGAGATATTCCACAAAAATGATTTTTCAACCCTAACTTTGAACGCAGTTTTCACCCCCCACATATGAAAACGGGGAAAAATAAAAAAACACGTATTTCTTATTTTTCGGTCCTCTATAACATATCCAAAAATCAAAATGATCGGAAGCGGACACCTAAAATACTCTCCTTGTAAGTTAGGTCGGTTTGACGCCATGTTTTGTCAAAGGTGTGAAAATACAAATGTCGGCATAGTGGTGGTATATACAACGTTGATTGAAAGCATTATTTTGATCGGTGCCGCCATTTGTATTTTCACATCTTTGACAAAAATTGGCGGCACCAATCAAAATCGAGGCTGTGTTTGCGTGACTCTACTTAAGGGGACTAGGCAGTCGAAAAATCGATATTTTTTTATTGCATTTTCCAAAAGTACTATCCTTTCTGAATAAAATGCCGCTTGGTTTATAGTAAAATTCGCAAAATTATAGATTTGACAGCTAAAAACGTCAAGCGGCAACCAATAGCGTCGCCTTTGCCCAGAAACTTTAAGGGAACTAGGCAGTCGAAAAATCGATTTTTTTATTGCATTTTTCCAAAAGTACTATCCTTTTTTAATAAAATGCCGCTTGGTTTATAGTAAAATTAAGGGTCTCTAATGGATTTCTTATCACGACGCCTCTCGCGACGGCCAGAGGAACCACACAGAAATCGGCTCACAAAATCGTTGAGGTAAAGCTAATGAGTCGGAACACCTGTCTATTACACCGTGGTTTACGCAGAAAGTCGTTGAATACCGCGAGCGTCGTACAGAATATCCAAAGAAATGAACGTCGACGAAAATTGAAAACCCGAAGCAGTCCCCCTTTAATCCTGACGAATCCTCCGTTTTCCTACTTTCCTCCCAGTATCCCATGTATTCGTACAAGGGCAGGAAGCCGAATTTCTGGTGAAACGCGGAGCGTGGCGAGCATCCCTCCGGCGAAGCAGGATTTCCAAAAGGAAATTACTGCCAGCGAGAATCGTCAGCTCGAAGAAGCTCCGACCCCCGTGAATCTGCCGTGGCGCGGCGCAACAGCATTCGCCGCGCATTCTCTGTGAAAAGCGGCGGCATTATGTGCCCAGGGACGATATCCTGGCAAATATGCAGTCCCGTCTCAAAGAAAAAGTTCTGCCCTCCCCTCTAGCCCCGCCGCGGTGCCCGTTAGAGATAGCCGGGCTTGCGAATAAATGTTACGGAAATAGAATCGCGGCGGCGGAATCAAGGAACTTCTGGTAGACGTGCACGATACCAGCCACCGAAGGGTAATGAAACGCGGTTTCCGGTGACGCTGTACGAGAAAACTTTTGTGTAATTTACTGTGCAAACGGGCCCACGTGTTTGCGGAGGAAAATTCGCGGGATAGAATAACGTATTCCGCTGGAGGAATCGCCCCGGGGGCGCGCCGCGTCATATTTGCCCCGACGAAACAACCGTCGGCGGTAATTGAATCTAATTCGAGTGCCCCCGCCCCATAGGATGCAACGCGGGAATTCTTTCGTCCAGATCCTGTTCCCTTCACGGCGGAAGCTCCGTTCGCACGAGCTAGAAATAAGAACGTCGAAGTAGGAAGACGTAAAATTCGCAAGCTACCCCCGTGCACTTAGCGCGTGGTGTACGAGCGCTTAAACGTTTCGAGAGATAACGCAAATTAGATGGCAGTGGGGAGCCGCGGGGTGTGGGACGATCGTGTCAGAAGCATTTGGGAGATCGGTTGGAACGATATCAAGACTATCGGCTCGGTGACAGACTGTAGATGGGAAAATAACGCTGCGTGGGTAGTGTATCGGTGAGATTCGCTGCCCTGAGAACCGCTAACACCGCAACCGTTGCGTCACGGGCCTGTCAGGGGCACCGGTCCAAAGGAATTCCAAATACAATGCGCTGACGGTTTTGAAATGTCTCGAATCGACACGCTGTGATAGGGAGAGCCTAGGGTTGTCGTAGACACTGGATTTATATCTGAATGAACGCTAGAGCCTTCTGCTTTTCTGACCCGGGAAAGAGTCCTTCCAGTAGCAACTGATAAAAAGATTCCAAAAGGCATCGTGGAAATCTTCTGCTGCTTGGCAGCTAAATCCAAGACGAGGCTTCTCGTTCTATCGAGAAGTTCCCAAATTAGATTTCCTGGATCCCCGAACGCGAGGCGTCCAATTTATTAACAAGAACGGGCGAAAATCGACTGCCAACTCCCAGCAGCCGAGAGCTATAGTACTACATACCTTCATTCATCACGGGGCGAGATCAACGCTTGTTCTGTTTGCTTTGCGCGCTCGTGGCGCCAAATTCCCTTGGCGAGCACTCGGACGCCGATGTCGCAAGGAGACACGGAACGCTCGATAATCATCCCTCAATTACCCTCGAGTCGTTAAACAGCACGACTGACAAATGCTTGCAAATCACCTCGAGCATTAACTTATCAGTTATCTAAAGAGCAACCTCATTTCTTCCACTACTATCTCTTATTCCAATAATATCGCGACGAACCACCCTTTGTAGCGCAGACACTGGCTGCTACAAATGAACCAAAATGGCTGAGAGCTTATCCGCGACCCTGCAAAGGACAGGGGTGGCTGGGATTCGCGATGAGAGCCCCTGGGGGTGGGACGGGGAAAATGAAATTACAGCCGGGACATTATGCGCAACGCGTTTAAAAGCATTACGAGGCACGGCGACGGTCTAAAATAAGCCGCTTTGCCCGTGGCCGAGATCGTAAAGCTGCCGAGTTGAAGACCGCTGGTGCTTCCGCGCCCAGCGACTGCCAGCGATATTGCTCGAGGTGTATTTCGATCCGTACAGGCGGCACACGTACGATTTCCGGGGTGGCGCGTCGATAACGAGCGAAAGCTCTGCAAGTTGAGAACCCCTTGCTCGGGCTTGGGTGTCTGGACGACGCGTTATTCGGGGACAAGTTCGGAGCTGCCTCGACGGACACGTCGGGAACGTGGATGTAACTCTATCGAGGGGTGGGAGGAAAAGAGACGCGGGGGTGGACGTCGAGGGGGCTGAAAATTCGTGATGAGAAGCAGGGGGCGGTGGAGTGAGCCTGGGAAATGTTGGCGATATTATTCGCGACGGGCCTGTCAAGACGTATCGGCGATCCGTGAAACGGTGGAAAAATCGGGAACCAAGGCACGCGCAGTTTTCACCCCCTCGTGTCTTGTATCGGGCGGCTGGGGCGCTGCGGATGACGCGCTAACGGGGAAATGCGATCCTCGAGTCATTGGAAATTTCTCTCTTTTAGCTGTGGAGTTGATTCCGAATTGTATATACATGCGCTTGCGTGTAGAATGTCGTGGGTGGGTGATTGGCGAAACAGAGAATTGAAACTGAATTAGAGTTGGAGTAGAATCGAGGTGGGATCAAACTGATACTGGATTGGATTTCAGTGGAGACGAAGAATTAAAAGTTCCTCTCCTTCGATTGTAGGTGGCAGTTTAAAACCTCTGCATTGCGAAACACTGCATAATGCGGCATTTAAATGAGGATTTGGGAGAAGAATAAAAGAATATATATTAAAATATTATAATAAAATACTAATGGGCAATATTAATATTATCAAAACTCTAAAAACATTTCATATATTTATAAAAAAAAAACAAATAAAAAATTCATAAGTTTTTCATTTTATCTTCAATAGAGTTCCCTGACAAAAAGATAAATACCATTCAGTGTAGCATTTTGTAGCAGAAAACAATTATTTCAAGAACAATACTAATTATAAGATGGTTTGAATCGTTTTCATCAAAACTCCTTTTTTAAAAAAAGAAGATTTTTTTAATTGGAAAAAAATTCTTTTTTAATTCTCTTGTTCAAATTATCTATATTTAAGGTATAACAAAATCTATTTTAAAAAAATCACAAACGAACGAATAATACACGAGGACGTTAATTTTTTAGTGTTTGAAATATACCTATCAAACATATGATAATTATCGATACCTACTGTAGTAGTTTTTTGGGGTGTTATATTTTACATTCACATTCCTTATTTACGGACTATTGATTCTATGGAATAACTACTTAGATCAGAATTGAATACTGATTGTTTCAATTTTTGTCCATTACGTGCCGCACTGTGCACTGTTTCCTTTCGTGTTTAATTAGACAGTTTGTAAACGATAATTCGCCCTACGGAAATTGTGCATTCTCTACTAGTAATGACAATAGGTGTTACGCAGCTCGTAATGCAGAGGGGACGAGGGACAATTTCACCAGCTGCTGCTCTGCCAATGACATCAGCGCCGAGGAAATAGGCATGCCTTCTGGCGTAGTCGCGAATAACTCATCCCTAATTACGTCATTAAGCGTGGGATACAGTAGGCTTGCAGCGCGTCTTCGAGTTCGGTACTATTTCGATCGATTTTACCCTGCAGCCAAACCTGGAGCGCCTACAACTCTGCAACTCGTTTTACTACTTTTCTGCATCCACCCTTATCCGTTCTTGACCGATGCACAGTGTCGCGGCACGTGTTCAGAAAGCAAAAATTAGAGTTTTGAAATTTTGTATTTCATATCATGCATTTAAAGATATGGATACGCACCAGTGGCTTAAATTATTACTTTTCTTGTCGCATCTTCTAAATTCTGGGAAAAATTAAAAAAAAACGAAACATATCGGTTCTTTCATTTTTTTTCTACAATTAGTTCTTTTTATGCCCTTCAATTTGGTATAAATTTTATCAGCTCCCACATACGAAAAATACACATATCTAATAAAACGAAAAAACTTGACAAATCTGTGCTCGAATATTCATTTTTAAAAGACACTGAGCTTTGAATTCCTTCGGATTCAACTGATAGTGATAAAGATGTATAATACGAATGAATAATTTAATATTTATTATCAATACGAATTATTTGAAAAATTAATTTTATATTTTTTATAATTGTTTCATATGTTTGTTATTAATGCGTGTTTGAATGTACTTAAATAATATATTTAAAAATATTTTTGTTCTCTTATTAGGTTCAAAAATATATTTTAATGAATTATTTTATATTAAAAATTAATGTTTTTGTGTATAAACACGATTAACATATCAATTACATGTAAATAACTGTATCTTAATGCAAAATTGATTTTTATTTTTTTCCTATACCTATACTTGTTACCCTAGCATTACAAGCAACCCACACAGAATCACATTTTTCATCCGCAAACCTGGAAACGTTAATACACTTTATACACGGTACTAAACGTTTCGAAATCACCTGCCCATAAGGTCGTTCCACGTTCTCATAAAACAGAGCATGTATCCGGAAGAATGTATGAACGGTTCCAAGCTGCCAGCGAAGTCAGACTTATCGAGCCATCAAACGCGGAGCAGCCTTTTCACTCGCAAAAAGGCTCCCGCGGGCAAAACTACGACGGAACTGGTCCCGGCATCGCGCGTGAAAAGTCGCCGTTCGTTTCGAGTTCCTCCTGTTTCGCGGCGGGATTCTTAAACGTTCGCGTCGGCCACGTTGAATACTAAAGATCGCCGCATCCGCCGCACTTCCCTTTAAATCCACGCGTATTCATTTGGGGGAGCTTTGTTCGCTGTCTGCGCAGTGCCGTCCACGCGGCAACAGTATCCCGCGACGCGGATTCTGAATGCCCCGCGAGTCCTTTCAGCCTGAACCCGCTTAAACTCAGTCGAAGCAGCGCTACCGGTCCCCGGAGCATTTCCACGATCAAAATGTTTCCCTTCCGCGGATGTATCCGCGGAATACACGGCGGCTTCGCGATCGACGAACACGCGCGACTAAGTACTTCCAGTCACCATCCATCTCGAGAGTTCTGGGAAGCAGTCTGTCTCTGACAGAGACAAGTTATGAGGACTTACGAAGTTCTCTACTCCAACAATGTTGCTTCAGCCAACTTTGCCTTTGCGCGGATAAATGCCTCGACGAACGCTTGATTTAGGGATACTGCTCCTGAAAACGGTAGGTATACTCGCGAGGTGTAAGAATTTAGAAACTAGAAACCAAAGCTCAGATAATCGAAGCTTACGTTGATGGGAATACAGAGGTTCGCGATTTAAAAGGCAGACGGTGTCTCGAATCTTTACGTTTGGCAAATGGGTACACGGTTAAACGTGTTGGACTTGTTAGACTCGGGCGACTGGTGTGGGGGCGCCTTAATTATTTCGTGTACGTGCTCCTATACGCACTACGTGACTCAAGACCCGCGGCTCGCCCCGTTATATGCAGTTCGCTCAGATGCACACGGTGATTCACAACGAGCCAACCGTGATACTTTTAGATTTCCATAGCGGCGCTGGTTATATTTGAACCGCGCGAACAACGGAACCAACGTCCGTGGAACCCGCGAAAACGTGGATAAAAACAGACGGGGAGAGTTGAAATTTCAAGCAGAAGGAGCCTCGCCATCTTGCCCCTGGGAGATGCAACCTTGGTGGCTCGAGCTTCTCCGTATCGAGGGGCTGAATCATCCTTCCTCGCCATGAAACGATTCAGAATTTAGAGCCTCGAGGATGTCGGCTTTCGCGATCGCACGAAAGGCTTTCTTGGAAAACAGCCTTGTGACCGCGAATCGAGCGGACATTGCGGTTGGAAACTTTCTGTATGGCAAACAAGTGTATGTCCTATCCAGAGTTCGTTAGGACTTTCCTCCTTATCGACCCGCAAGACGGTTGCTGATTTATCTTTTTATATAAGATGTTGAATAATTTAATTGATTGCCCGGATTTAGTGGGGCTTGTTCAGTTTAATGCGCCGACAAGAAACTTGTGGAGGCGTCCTCTTTTCGATTCCAGGTTGCCGTTGTACAACTATTGGGCAGTGGATCCAGTGAACAGAGCCATGTTGAGTGCGAATGACTTACTTGAAAACTTAGATCTATTCACTTGTTCACTTAACTCTAGGTATGCGCACATATTTATTGAACCGTCGTCCGTAAGTTGTTGTTTAAAACTGTCGGACTTAAGTTCACTGTAATCCTAATGTTGTATTTCAATGGGGTTTTCCCGTTTATAAATAAATAATAATAATAATAATAATAGTAGGGTAAACCAACCAGTAATTGACCGCATACCAGTGAATGACCATTAGGCAAAGAAATGTCAATTATAAATTTAATAAATACTATATGTTTAGAAATGGAGTGTAGTTGCACTTTTAATATCCCATATTTTTAGTTATACATATTAAATAAACATTAATAAGTTCAATTCTTAATAAAAGTATGCGGTCATTTACTGGGCTTCTCATTCAACAATTCGGTCATTCACTGGTTGCTTTACCCTAACAATTGTTGAGGGACCAAGAACTAGTGGCTTCGAGGTCGTTGCACCTAAGAAGACATACGTAGATCCATGGATCACCCAATCAAATACAAGTCTACAAGTCTGTGCCTATAATAATTGCTGACAAACTTCTATTAATTAGAAATAGAAGTACAAACGACTCGGGACGAACCTTGAAACGATTGAGAAAATCGCTCGCATCGAGCACAACGCAGCCTTCTTCCCCGTGCACGCATCTCCGAAGGGGACGCGTCTGGTCCAGCCTCGACATTATTTATGGTTTCTATAAATGTTGGCTGATTCATTACGGTGGTTCAGAGTTCACGGGAGCGATCGCGTCACTGGGTGAGAATTGGTTCAACTCGACCAACTCATCTCGAGCGTTAAGTGCCACAGCACCTCTCTTATCCAAGCTCTCTCACTCCTTTTCCTTCCAAGTCTCTCTTTTTCCCCCTCGCTATTCATCTCGCTTTCTCCCCTTTTTCCACGCTGTTTCTATTCGTTCTACACCGTGCACGATCCCCTCGTTTTCACATCCCACCCACCGCGACATCCACTCGTTATTTCCTGCCATCTTTCGCGTCTTCCATTCGTATCCTTGCACGGTGCCCCGCGTGTCCATCGTCGGTTTCACGAGACAAGAATGTTTACGCCAGATGCCTCGGGTCTGGCATCGACGGATCGTCGTTTTTCTGACCCACGATTCGGTTGCGAGCAGAAAAAATCTCCCTGATCTGTCGGATAAGCGTGTATCAGCTTCTGAGGGCGTCGCGAGGCATTGGGGATGAAGGCGAACGAATGCAGACGCAACAACCTGAACGCTGTGGGACCAGCGCGAGACGAAAAACGAGCGGGGGCGTCGAATGATGACGGACGACGGGCGAGAAGCGTGAACGCGACGAGCAGCTCTAGTCTTTCGAGTCGCGCCGATTAATTGTCAGTGGGGTCTGCGTCAAAAACGATGTGACTGATTGCGCGACAATCAGTCACTTTCGAATGTTCTTTCTCACAGATATCTGGGGCTATTTGTCGTAATTATCGGGCCACTTGGCTCCCAGCTGTATTCAGTGGCTCTAGATACCGATAACCTAGGTGATTAGCTTTTAAATTCACCACGATAAACTAATAACAAAGCGAGATAGAAGCCGAGCACAAAGTGGTACAGGGAAGCAATTAGAGTGATCGCGAGGATGGGCAGCTTTATCTTCGCGATCGGGTCACGATAAAGGATCAAGGTTAAGTGCAGACCGTTTTAATTGCAAAGGCCATTCAGGATTTTACGATCTATTCACGGATACGATCCATCTGTGCGCCAGAGGCTTTTCCCTTTGCGAGGATAATGAACGCCGTAATGAACTCTTTTCGGCCCGTCGTCCAGCCAGGCCTGTTTAACACTATTCCTACCGACACATTTCACGTCATTTGACCGGTCGCGTTAGGTAAGACAGACTACAAATTTTTCTTAGAAAATAAACAATAAAACAAGAATTGAATATTCAAAAATGTATTATACGTATATTTGAGGCAAAGTTGTGAAGTTTAAAGGCGATTCAATTACGTTGTATATAGGAAATTCTAATCGATATTTTAAAAACGGTCTTTTGACCGGTTCGTGGTAGGAATAGTGTTAAGCTCCACGCACACGGATCACTTCCGTGACGCTTCAATGCCGTCAGTGTCAGTGGTAAAAATATCAGTTTGCCTGTGTCGCATCGAAATAAAAAGACCATTGACACTGACGAAACTTATACGTGTGCGCAGACCTTTAAACGGCGCCGGAGTGACGATTAGTTTCAATAATGGCACGTTATCGAGGAAATTTACGACTGTTTGCGACCTTTGGCCCATGCTAGTTGTAATGGTAAATTTCACTTTAACGGCGTGCAGTTGAAATATGATACTCACCGAAACATGATCATCGTCCGTGGTAGAATCGATTGGCGAAATTTTCTAAACAGCCGATGCAAACGATTATAGTGAGTGAGTTCAATAATAACAACGAGTTTTAGTCCACGTGGTTCACGATGAAGCCGCGAGCAATGCGAACAGATGCCCGAAGGGAAAGGCCGAGTGCCGCGTCTACAGCCCCATTATGTCTGGAATTTGATTCGAGCTTGCACTCGGGGCTTGCAATAACATTCCATCGAGGCGATGTAAGCGTCTATAGGCTTAGCCAGTCTACAGTAGAGTACGCCGTGGATGCCCAAACAAAATAAAGTCGCGCGGAGCCAAGTGGAGGGACGGTTGACCTTTTTAGCGAGTCTAGAAACTCGATAAAGCTTTTTCTCGAGAGGCGTAACGAGATCACCAGGGGGGACTAGTTGCAGCGATACTCCTGACTTCGGGTGCCTGTGATTTCGAGCGGACAGTTGATTTCAGAGTTTACGCTCGTCAGAAAGAGAATGAACGGAAGGATGGGAATCAGAGCCGGATTTACGTTTCAGGGGGCCCTAGGCTGAATATTTGATGGGCCCTCGGTTAAAAGTAAAAACTAAAATGACGCTGATTTGATTTTTTTTATCATAATACTCGTATAATCTAAATAAGAATTTAATTTTAAAAATTAACATTGAATATCAGAACTATACATAACATTAACATAAATAAACATTAAAGATACAAGTTAATAAAGATAATATACAAAAATGCTAATTTTTCGAAGAAAATATTTAGAACGAGGGGCCCCCAGCTAAACGGGGCCCTAGGCTTCAGGCTTGTTAGCCTAAGGGCTAAATCCAGCACTGATGGGAATAAGTACTGCGGGGGAATTGTGGGGGCAGAAGGGGGAAGGAAATTGTAGCTTAAATTTTTCTGTCTACAGTGAGAACGAAAGAATCACAGCCCCTTCTGTACACCTAGCAGAGGATTGAATTCAATCGAGTTCTTCGCGGAAGCTACGTCTACTTCTTTTTTACCATACACCGAAGGGAGAAGAACTACCCTGACCCGTCGAGGGCTCGAATCGCTAAGCGTTACGAGAAATCTAAGCGCTCTTCACTGATGGAGATGAGAAAGCCAGCCGCGTGGGTCGCATGCAAATTCGAGGAAAGTAGGCGAACACTGTACCCGCTGGAAAATGAATTATACTTTTCAACGCAGCGAATATTCGCGTCCCCTGTGTAACTAATCCGTTCGTCCGCGACGTGTTCGTGGGGATTCGACGACGGTTGGTGACGCCTCTGGGTCGTCGGGAACGAACCCGAATGCAAAAATATTGAAATGGAGACGGGCTTGAACCGGGTCAACTATCCGGAACATTCGATATTCGATTACACGGTGCAACGAATGCAAATATGCCGCGGTTTTCGAGGTAAACGACTGTCAGACACAGCGACCGGGACTAATTAAACCTCGTCTCTGTTTATGAGCAATGGATCCATGAATCGTTAAGCGGGTATAAACACCACCGCGGATGGGTCTGTCTCAGGGTTACCACCTCTCCGGTTTTGGCCCGGAGACTCCGGGTTTTGAAGCAAATCTCCGGGCTCCGGTTTTACTGAAAAAATCTCCGGGTTGTACAAAATAATGAGATAATAAGAAATTGTGGTATTATACAGTGGTATCAATTTTATATACAATAATAGTTATTAATTAGAAAAACAGAAACTTTTAAATTTTGAATTGTTTGAGCTTAATAGAATCGCACATCTGTTGTCTGGATATTCGAGAACAAAACTTTTTTTTCGCTTTTTCCATCTCCGGGTTTATATTCGAATCTCCGGGTTGGAATGTGTGGCACTCCGGGATTTATATGGTGATAAGGTGGCAACCCTGGTCTGTCTACGGGAACTTTGCGCCGCAAGAACTATTAGAAGTAGCCTTGCCTAATTCCAAGACACGAAGACTTTGGGAGCTTCGCGCGGGTTGGATTAAACCTAGATTGCGCTTCCTGGTACGAGAAGTCAACGAGAAAGACTGTAAACCGAGGATCTGGACCCGTGGCTGCTCCGCGAATCACTTTTTACGAACGCGAATATCGCCGCGAGACTACAGAGCCAGGCATTCATTTGATGTACTAGAAACGTTTACCTTCGTTACCAGGACATATTCCTCCACCACGTTCGCTTGAATAGCTCGATTGCTGGACTACTTAGCGTATCCGCATAATGCGGGTTCTTTGGATTCAACGACCAGATGGATTACGAGTCAGAGGAAGTCTGCTTTCCCAGCTCGTAGTCGGTTGATTTATTCGGCTGATCGAAAATTTCCGAGATAGTACATGCTCGCTTTCGTGTAATATTAAACAGACAAATAGCGCGGGCCACTCTCAGCCAGCATAAAGCAGCTTTTCGTAGTATTACTCAAAGTAGGTAAGAGCATTTTGACGGGACTGGAACTGAACTTTCCGCGATGCGCATGCATAGAAGCACGCTATTTTAGGCACCGACCCGCTGGGAGTTAAATACGCCATAGACTATAGCAAACGATGCAATTTCCTTGCTGGAATTAATCACCAGGCTCGTTTGTTCCTGGGAGAGTCATCTGGAAACCTTACTAGCAACAGTTCTGCTAAGATATTCAAACGAACTTGTTACTTGGCACGATATTAATTCCAGAGGAATTTACGACAACCCTTGACACCGTATCGACCTCAATTCCTTTCAAATTTCTCAACTACTGGAATGCTTCGAGGCCGAATTCTTATATAGACGATTACAGATGGAAATATCTAAGCTACACTTAATTGTAATTAAGATTGGATGTCCTACGAATTATCGATGATGGCTCGTAGGGACTCGGCTCCCCGAGACGAAATTTAAGCCGCTAGCTGCCACCGTCTGGTATCGACAGAATATTTAACGATCCACCTTAAGTCCCGGTACGAGGCTCTTCTGCATTTAAGTCACGCGCCTCCGTGCATCCGGTCATAGTTTCCTGCCGCTGCACATCTTCAGCCGCGATTGGCGCCTATTTTTGTATTTCGCTCGATAGTTACCAGCTTCGTTGTATTTCAGCCTCGAAGAGCGACTCTTGATTGTCGCACGGGACTCGAGTCGCATTTGAATCCTCTGTCGAGGGAACGCAAGCGGCTAGGAAGAAGAGAAAGAACGAAAGAAGAGAAAGGAGCCGTTCTTTTTGCGAATATCTCGGAAGAACCGTGTTACACGCCTCGATACACCGTGTAAAACACGAGCAACCACATTTGGAAGCGTAATTGTTCGCGCCAGAAATTCATGGCTGGCGATTCGCAGGCTTCTACTCCTAATCAGGGTATATAGGTCGCGGCCGAAGGGCTGTGCGAATGTTTCTTTCGCGCGGTGAAATCTTCAGAGAGATTCATACGCGTTCCGCCATCGCTCGAAGGAAAAAAGTCGCGTGTTGCGCGATATGGGTCGGAGATATCCATCTTCGGAGAAGAAGACTCTTCCGTGTTCCGTGCTAGTGGATACCGAGGCTCGGGGGTGAAATTTATGGAACTGTACGAACGATTAATGAGCACGGTCGATGAGAAATCATGGAATCGGGGAAACAGCAAGCAGAAGCGAAATTCGAGCAAGCTATTCGATCCTATTCGAACAGATCTCGCTGGGATTAGGGTAATTGTGGGAGAGATGCCGCACTCGGAGAGACGCCGCACTATCGGTATTTCAAGGATATCGGTAATAAAACACATCATTGCCGATTTTATTTGTTTAAGGCTGTTCATTTGGGTTAGTTTGTCAAGCCAGAGCGTGTTTCCTGTATTATTGTTAAAGATTTTGCTGTTTTTCGAGGTAAGCCTAGCGTACTTTGCCTGAATAGTTATACGTCTCGTCTATTTTTACTAATATAGTAGTTAAAAATTCATAGTTTTTCTTGATACAACATTTGTAATACGTTAAGGGGACCATGTAGAATATTTCCTTGGCAGAATGGGTTACTTTCGACTTAGCATGTGGAAATACGAAAGTGTGGCGTCTCTCCCAGGCATTTCGGATAGACGCCGCACATTTATTTGGGATAGATGCCGCACTTTGATACTGTACTGTTTCGGAAACTAAGTCGATTTAAATGATGTTTTTAATGTTTAAAATACCGAAAAAGTTTCTTAAAATAGCTAACGTGGTATCTCAAGGCAAATTATTTATTTTTAAATGAATAATCTTATAATCGAAATATATTTGTGGACTATGTACTCTTTTTTCACATTTTTTTTATTTTAATCTCAAAATGCCAACTGAATATGAAAAAAATTTCGAAAAGCAGATATAATATCTGTTCCTACTGTACTCATTTAATTTTCCAATTTAATAATTGTATAAAGTAAAAATGTTTATTATTTTTTTATATAAAAAGTTAGAAGTAACAAGTTTAAATCGAAAATTAAACGTGTTTCGAAATGCGGCACCACTCCCGCATGTGCGGCGTCTCTCCTACCAAAGGATGTTTTTCGTTTCAATTTTTTTAAAGGTGACAAATATTAAAATTTTGATTTTCTTTAATGCTAGTAGAATCACAAGATGTTGAACTAATAAGATATATCCTTGGAAAACATTTTCATTGCAAAATTTAGACACGGTGACAATTTTGCGTAACGTGCGGCAACTCTCCCACAATTACCCTACTTGAGTCGAGTACCTTCTGTAGAAACAACTTGAGGAAAGGAATGAATACAGAGACGGGTACAGATATCGTTCATGAATCTCGATCATCTTTCACCCAAATAGCAAGTTTCCGCAAAATCGACGAGAAACGTCCCACTTCGGGAAACGAATGAATTCGATGGAAAAGTGAAATGGATGGGATTTGTTTTCCTTTCGAAGTTTCGAGAGGAGCGAAGGAAAGTGGTGTTCCCAAATTTGCCCGATGCATTCGTCACCGGAGCCACGCGCCAGTCGCGCGCGTAATTTTCGCGAAACGTAGGAACCAGCGCAGTTTCGCGGAATCCCGGAGAAGATGGCCGAAAAAGACGAGCGATTAAGGTCAATTCCGGTCGCGCGGTTCCAATAAACGAGACCTTGTGCGCCAGCACGGTTTTTAACGCAGCCCAGAAACCGGAGCGCTTAATCGGCATGACCCGTATTTCAAACGCTGTGTCCCTTTTTCCTTTGCCGTGCTCTTGTGTATCTCTCTCGCTCTTTCTCTCTCCGAGCTCGAGCACCGAGCAAGGTTTTTATTAAAGTCCCTTTCCGATGCGTGGCGTGCCTTTGCCGCGTAAATAGCGCCGATAAGAGGCGGCACTTGACGATGAAAACGCGGGGCAAAGTAACCCTTTGCGTTGCCGAGCGTCTGCGGTTTCAGATTCTGGGTTGAGATGTATAGGGAGCCAGAGGTATGCGAGTGGTATCGAGTGATCGAGAAACGATCGACTTGAAATTAATTGTGTCTCTATAATGACTCCCTTTTGTAACGAATACTTGTGAAATCGTGACATGGATCTTGAATGTTATGTAATATTGAAGGATTTGAGATGCCCTGGATAGCGAAAGCTGGTACAAAATTATTATAGACTAGCAAAATACCCCCGCGCTTCGCTTCGGGTCTAAGAGATATCGAGGACTCCATGAAAATACATTTTACCCTTTTTATCCCCTTTTGGGGATGGAATTTCCACAAATGCTTCCTTAGTTATCTACTATTATTTAAAAATCATTATTTAAAAAAAATGAAAACGTTAGAACCTTCCTCTCGTCAAGACGAACAAAGTGATGTAACACACTTGTGCCTACAGTTCATATTTACTGAGAAACCGCATTTCAAAGTATGCAACTTTAATTTTATATAATAGTATAGATATAGATATAGATTTTAGTTAGATTTTGAGGAGAAATCTCCACCCGGGCTCGTATAAAAATATTGGAACATCGGTGTGTAATTGCTTGTCTGTATCAAATAATGAAAATTTCCCGCGGCAGACTTGGTGCAGCTTAATGGCGACTGGCGCGTGAATGGTCGCATTCAAATAGAGATGCAACCTCGATTCCTCGGACGAAGCTACTTGTAATATTCATTTCGCGGTACATTATAATTTCAACGGTCGATTAAGCGCATACGAATCGCGCACGAATTGCATACGATTGCATTATCTATTGTATTGATGTCACGTATTTTGAAATAAACCGCACGACCGGCATGGATGCCCAAACACGGTTAGGAATCGTCGTTCGATCGCTGCTTCGACTTATCCAGCATGCAGAGTGTGAATTATTCTTACCTTGTTTTTAAAATGCCTCGCAACTCGCCGGGGTCGCTGTCTCGCCTCGAGGTCGGAAAACTCTGTCGCGGGAACGTACGCGAAACCTTATCGCGCACATCTTTCACTACCGATAAATTCAGAAACGGCGAAATGTCAACAATAAAGCCACGCTTTTGATCGAGTCACAACAGGAATCGCCATTTTCCGAAGGCTTCTCGAAAGGACCGCAACGCCATCTCTCGTTGCGTATAAGATTCACGAGTGACGCCATCTTAGTTCAGATTTGAATCCATCGACCTTTCCCGCGCTTTCTGTCTCGACCTGCAATTTGTAGAAATTCGACAGCATTAAACGTGAGGGTTCTGTTTTAAATACAGTGTTAATGCTACAGTCAGCGAAATTGAACTTTCTGGCTTTGAGATGCAGTTGCATCGAGAATAAAAGGTAAATTAATTAAGTTATATGAAACTTAACCTTGAGGAAGCTCGTTTCCGTAAGGAAGAGTTAAACAAGACTCCATATACTTAGAGAACAAGACTATACCTTACGAGTATCGAATCTTAAGATCCAGAATAAATACTAACCTCAAAACTTTTCTACGATATGTATCGAAAAAATTCTTCATAATCTTCACAGAGGACACTCGACCATAACACACTTGGGGCAAAGCAAAACACTAAGTTCCAGAGGTCCCCACATTCTAGACTCGCAGCGCCATCACTCGCTCCCCGGAGAAATCGAACATCAGCGCCAGGAACGAATTCAAGTTACGCGCGTCTTTGGGTTTGACAAACGCCCAGTGTTGTGTCCGTGAGTTTCTGTGCATTCACCTCGAAAACCACCCTACAAAAGCATGGGTGTCACCGTGTAAGTAACTCCATAGTAGAAAATATTCTTTATCATCATTCCCGTTCACTATTTTCCCGATCCTGACTGTTTAATTTCACGTACTATTCGCGCTAGTGGAACTTGCTGATTTTTAGAGGTTATGTCGAGTGTTCGGCACATGTTACAGTTAAAAGAGCATCCCACAGTAGCTTCACTCGTTTCTCGCGATATTTAATTCCCGTTGCATCTGCTTTTAGTAATTGTGCTACTGTAAATAACACAGTTACTAGTGCCCGATACTTGGTTGGTAACCGGCGTTTCGTGTGTCGTCAGATTGCAACAGTACCCGATGGTGGAAAATCGTACCGGCCCCCAAACCATCGAATTCCTGACGAAGAGAGTGGTCGCTCTCGGAGCGGTGCAAACCGGCCAGTTCCTGGTGGATTGTGAAACGTACGTGTCCGTGCCGCAGTTGGGTGAGTGATTTCGCATTTTGAAATTGAATTCTCGCTATTTCGCGTTTCGGGTAAGGCTTAGTACGGTTCCCTGGGCACAGATGGCCACGGTGGTATCGCTCACGAAGGAAATTGAAAGACGGAATTAGCAAAGTCCCGTCGCCTTTATTGAACAACTGCATATCGAATGTGGAGTCTGAAACGCTTCATCTATTACGAAAGTGTTACAAGAAGTTCTCGAACGCTGTGTCTTAGGGATCGCTAGGTGGAAAAGAATAAGAAAACGGATAGTTGTTGTCACGATTATATCTGCTTTCTTTTGGCATTTACGTAGGTGTATATGGATCTCTATACAAACACGCAATAGTTTGGTTCCGCCGAAGGTCGTTTAGCGTTATCGTACATATCTGTAGTCGTTCATTAGTCCTAAAGAGGTACAAACGCAGACGCTATCGAATTAACGACTTAAGTACATACTTATGCGTAGACGTAACCACAGACGGCCGGTGCCACCCGTACCGGAAGTCGCACCGTGCCTCTTTCGATGCGGATTTCGCGCCACCGTGTCGGCAGGATTGCTTTGTGCTACTCGTACCTCCTTCGATCGACTTTCATTCGACTGGTTGGATACTCGCAATCTCTAACCATCCCGGCCTCGATGACCGAGCGACACGAATCCTTCACGCTTTTTCAACGATCAAAGATTTTGGCTATATAGTTCATTGTAATCGGTGGAAGTGGTTAACGCCCGTAAAGTTGGCAAAGTAGAAGCCTAATTCCATAATCGAAGAATCACGAATTCGCCCCCCCCCCCAAAAGTCGGATTTTATGTTTCCCTATCGCTTAGAATTCGCGTACAGTTGAGGATTACGATTCTATTTCGAACGGTGGTCGAATCCGAACGTACGCGCTCCACTGCTATTCCGTAGTGTCGCGAGTTAATCGTCTCGCTCCCATTCGAATTTCGGCGCGCGAGCGCGCCTACTCTTTTGAAAGGTACAAACGAACCTACCCCTAAGCGTCATTACAAAAATATTAAATCTAGCAAGCGAAGCTAGGCGCGACCCTTTCAGGCTAGCTCAAATATATGTATATTTATATTACTATTATGTACCCTTAACATGTATGCAGTTTTTGGAAAATACGTTCTCGGAATAATTCTCTTCTTTAACGTGTCTACAACGTTTCGAACATCCCTCTTCGGTGACGGCCAGCGCTTCCTTCGAGTGCCCCTTTTAATCTTATTGTCGTTAAACTTGTAAACAGTTCGCGTTAATTTATTGTCGATAAATAGAAGACATAATTATGTATATGTGTTTATAGCCTACTCGACAGACCGTGGCGCCTTTAATGCTCGCTTCTTGCCATTCTCTCTTTCAACCCTTCAACCACTTTATCGCACTACTGATTCTTTAGATATCCAATTTCTTTTTTATATAATGTTAATATGTATATATATTTTTTCGCGCGTAATGTGGGATTTTCCGGGCTTCGGCGACTTATTTCATCCCGCAGGAAGATAAATCCGAATGCACACATCTAAAAGCGACTCTCCATTATCCTCATCCCTCGGTACATGTATATACAGATGTACACGTACATATACACGCACACGATACACGACATACAGGATTCTGTACAAATACACGCATAGAGATGCGTTTGATGTGGGCCGTAGTATTCTTTAACAGTGAAATGTTTTTTGAATGTGATTCCGTATCATCTGAAACTTAAGGTTCTTGGTGAATCTTTAATGACCACTCAGAAATTGAATTTGAGATTTTTAGCTGCAATATAATAATTTCATCTTTCTCTGTTGTACTCCTCGTTTTTTTTTCTTCAACAAATTATTCAATTGTTCCTCCTAAGATAAATCCACCAGGGCCCTTAACAAACGACTCGCGATTCTCCTGGATCAACAGCCTAACTACGCGTGCAATATAGTTACCAATTACAATCTGATTTTCGGCTCGCTAGTCGCTACGCCTATGATTACGATAAACCTTCAATTCACGAAAGTGCACAGTGCAGATTTATTTATTTTTTTTTGTTACGTTACCTCGCTGCTTAACTTAGCTACTATATAGTCGAAAGAGGGGTGTTCCGATTAATCGGGAAACAGGCTACGCGTAGAGTAGATGTCTCGAATATACTTGGAAGGATAGCTACGTACTTTTGTTCGGCGCAGTATGCTAATGGGGAACGAGAGATAGTCGTTACGATGGTCGAAGAATCTTTCTGTACAGTTGTGTATATGTATGTATATATAGAATCCCGGAGTATTCTTTCTCTTATTTATATCTTAACCTACGTGCACTCGTTTCACGAGCATTGCACCTGCGCTAACTTAATTGTAAAATATTTTCTTTTTATTCAATACTGCGTCCAAGCCCTTGAGCATTATAAGGTTCATTTAGATAGATATGAGATTCGAGGGTGCTGCGCTCTCGCTGAGATTTGTAGACAGTGATAAGAAAAATATGGGTTTCACGTTAGCATCCAAGAGATATGTTTCACTTCCAGCTCCTTTTTTTTTTACATTTACGTATGATACAATCGCGCGAGCTTCGCGAGCCTTCGAAATCGAACGGGTAGAATTGTTTTTAGAGAGAGTAAGAAGGATTCTGCTTCTAAAGTAATCACTGTCTACAAAAGTAACTAATCTTCTTTCTCGTTTAACGCTTAAGTACACGATTCTTGGTTTCTGCACACCGAAGAGCCAGCACTCTTCGTTAGAATATCGGATATGGCAGGGATATGACTCACGGGTGTAAACGATTACAGATGTAAGAAGTCCTGCCAATAGGCTGCACGGAAAAAAATATTCTCTAATTCGAAACGAGGCCTTAATTACTGCGTATACTTCGATTGGAAATTAAGGGGAAACTTATTGTTACTTGGAAGCTATGTCGTTGATTATGCTAAATGCAACATCCCTGATCCCCGATCGTTCTTAATTTCGTATTTAAATTCTCATCCCGCGAAAACAATTCCACAATATCTTTAGAAAAATATCAGAATTTACCAATTAACATTGACGCGCACGAAAGCGAACTCCTCTCGCTCTACAATACATACATAGAGGTACGAAACAAGCGTGTAACTCGAAAGAAATATTTTCATCCGTGAAGACTAGGCGCTCGATCACAGATGCAGACATCGTTTCTGCAAAGTCGACGCTGACGTTCTACAAACTATATAAAAATACAAAATACAAATGCCGTTTTCTCCATCGAATACCTTGCCCCGTTAAGGGGCGCGAGACTCCTCCCTCAAATTCGAGATTGGATGGTATCATTGCACGAGCGTCCATGGTACAATGAACGTTAATCCCGACGAAAGTTGTAGAAAATTACGTGATCATCAACGACAGACGGATTTCTAATTAATCCACGATAATCTCGATATTACACACAGTGTTTACTTCAAATATTTCAACATTACTCCGAAACCTCTAGTTTCCCATAATATCCAATATTTCTCCACTAATATCATACATTAAATTGAAAGAAAAAGAAAACACTTGACGCGTTTCCAACTATCTTTACCAATTTACTTTCAAAAGATGAAAAAGAAAGATTGGACTGGAGAGATCGAGATTCGTGGAATCATTAGAGATGCGACTATCCTCGACATTACAAAAAGACGATCTCACGATAAGCATTTACTGCCACATTGTCCGTCTACGTGCACGCGTTCCGCGAGCTTGGCAATGATTAGTAGTATTGTCGCAAAGTTTGTTCTCGCCGGCAATCGCATAGCGCGAATAGTCGCGCGGCGTCTACGTAAGTTGCTCGTACAGATATATGTATACAATGTACAATAGTAGTAGTAATCAATTTACACAATAGGTACTTAGTATGAAAGATAGTACGCGTGTATTTATAGTATCTACAGTTAATATTGTCATCATTAAGTCAATGGCCCCCTCGCGCTAAGTCTTTAGAACGAGGCCCTCCCCGCTCCCAAGTATATATATATCCTTACACCTCGACATAAAATATTTCCTCTGGCGCCTCTAATTTCTCCGTTCTACCTCCTTTTGTCAGGCAACGGCGTTATGCCCCGCGATCTATTACGCCCGATAGCGTTAAATCGGTGGGAAGGTAATGAACGTTTCATTGAACGGTCGTTCTGTTTTACGATCCTCGGTTGAATAGAATATGCACACGTTCGTGTCGCTACTGCATCGTTCGCAGAACAGAATGCTCCATTATCTATCCATCGGTTTAGCGCAAACCTGCGTCCTCGGTTCTGTTCGCCTGAAAGCAACGGGCGAACGGTTTACAGCCCCCCAGTTTCGGCCAGTGATACTAGCTGCTAGTTTTAACGGATCAGTCGTCACGCGTGAAACAACGAGAATTTTGGTTTGTTCGTGGAAGAAGTGAAGCAGGTTTCGCCCCGATACTATTGTCCTTCTCGAGCTCTTTAATCTTCGATTCGAAAACAGCGCTCGAGGTTATATCACCGTGAAACGTTTAACGCGCTTGGAGAAACAACGTCGACTATAATCGACGGACCAGTCTATCGAGCCTACCCCTAAATACAGCTATCAGGATCTGTTCCTCTCTTCCATACGTCTATTGTATGCTCGTGCTCTCTGAAGAAGGCACGTTGCACGGAAGAGCGTTCTTCTTGCTTTTGCAGCTAGGATCCGTTCCGATGGTCACGGGAAACAACGTACGGCTAATTGAAACGGGGATTGTTGGTCAGAAAATGTGAAGTTGAACGTTCGCTCCAAGGCAAATACAAGGACGATCTTCTAATACGAGTCACGTGATTCAGTCGTGTCGTCTAAAGGGAGATCTTAATATCTTCACGATTACGTATCGAAAGTGAGCATAAAACTGGTCAGAGAGAAACAATTAACGTTACACCCCCTATCGTCTTCAGCTACGCGCTACTTCGTACAAATTGTACCTGATTAATTATGCGAGTCTTTAGAATATCATTTTGCCCGGCGAACGTTAAGAGAAGGGATACGAATGAGCGAGTCTTTTCTGACCAATCTTATACCTATAATCCAAGTCAAGTGTTCCATGGTATTCCTTCGCCTCCATCGACTCGTCGACTCAACTAACGCTTGTGAATTCGATCCAAAAAGGAACTTAGTAACCTAAAGACTCACGGCTAATGAGATCTCGTCCCGAAGGAAACCGACGCGTTCGACTTCCCTCGTTACTCCAAACAAACAATAGCAAGATTCTCTTATCTTCCAAACTGATTTTAACTCTCCAAAGAAGCGTCCCACCACCCGGACATGTTCTAAAACTCTCGAAAGACAATTCCCACTCGGGGATCCAGCTATTAATCACAAAATGCATAGTAACAAGCGTCCCCATCAAACCATCGAGCTTCAACGAATCACGATCATCCCTCCACGAGGATACCCCCCAATCATCGACTTTATCACGATCCTTCCTGCATCACAAGTAACACGTCTTGTAGTAAATGAAGGCGACCGTGTCCTTGCCGAATGTCCTGCACTCTCTTTCATAGTGCACCTGTCCAGGCTCGTACCTTCCGCCTTGCGGGTATTTGTCCAACCTGGACAAGCTCCTGTACAGTCTCAGATAATCGTCTTCGAGTTGGTCCTCCCTGTACCTTCGACGCCGATTACCATCGTCCAACCTGTTGTCCCTCCACGCTCTGTCGCCCGGCGACAGGAACGACGTGACGCCAATGCCACGGATCGCGTCATCTGCCTCGAGGTCTGATAAGTCCTGCAGACTCTTCGGGTAGCAGCGACGTGGCTCGACCGAATCTCCAGTCTGATCCCTGAAATTGATGGTTCTGCTGCGTCTAGGTAAGGTGGAGCTGTAAAGCCTCTCGACCCTTGCATGGCTAATTCCGTTCCTCAGGATCGGCTTAGAGCCAGTGAAATCACTTGGCCAGTCCCCCCAGGTGCTCCTCTCCACGTGATCCCGGTGCCTGACTCTTCTTGGCAGCACCTCTGTCTCGCGAACCGCGTGATTCGACTCGGTACTGGTTTCTTGGTACGTGTTCTTGGGATAGACTGATCTGTCGTGATGATCCCTTGCGATTCGACCGTAACGATAACGACTCTCCTCGGGATCGTTGTGATCCAGACGACTGGGGAATCGGTAGTCGTTTCTGATCACGTCACCGTTGCTTCTGCGCACGGTGGTGTTGGCTCTAGTGCTTTCGTCTGTGGAACGACGAGCCACGAAGAATCCACGGGATTGCATGAAACTCTCCACGTTCCTGCCGATCCTGTTGGTCTTCTCTGCAAAGATGCTACAGTAGTCGGACAGCTTGCGATGGCTGCTCCTACTGATGCACGGCTGGCGAGAAGTGGTAGCTAGATCGGTGTTCGGATTGCCACTGTATAGATCCCGTGGATCGTGCTGATTGGGATAAGCTCCTCCTGGCAGAGGCTTGTTCGCCTTCTCCAGATTCGACAGGCCCCCTGTCAGCGAGGCCTTATACTACCGCGCCTGTGCGTAGTCCGGGTTCATCTCGTCCAGCTGTTTGCCTTTGGTTTCTGGCACGCAACAGACCACGAAGCATAGACCGCACACGGCTACCGCTGCGTAGAACCAGAAAGCTCCGTGCAGACCCAATGTCTGTAACATGTTTCATGGATATATTAGTACTTTCTAAATTCTCGAAGCCTGAAACGTTGGCTAGATTATATGAAACTGTAGAGTACGAGGGTGATTTTGAATATTTGGAATAAGAGTGTTTGGTAATAAAGAGACAGTAGGGTAGCTAGATATAGATATTGCATCCGGACAATGAAACATTCCCTCGTTCCAATCTCGTGGCGATTAAAACGTCTCACCTGCTGAAAGTCCATGAAGAGCTTAATACCGACGAACGCGCAGAAGTAGCTGAAGCTTGTGCTGATGCTCGAGCCGAGGCCGCGATACTCCAGGGGAAAGAGCTCGCCAATCAATAACCACGAAATTGGCGATATGCCCAGAGCGAGGGCAGTCGTGAAGACGAGCACGCAGAGCAACGGTATCCAGTCATGCTGGCCAACAACCGTGGCGTCTGGATATCCTAGACTTTGCGTTTGCGACATGTAATAAGCATAGCTGCCGAAACCCGCCAACGCCAGTGACATGAACACGGTGCTGGCTATCAAAAGTGGTAGCCTGCCCACGATATCTATCAAGAACCCTGTGTGCAGAGACAAAAGGAAATGTTACTTGGATCCAGAAGCAATTGATACATTACTCAAGGACTTGTCATTTAATTCATTGCTCCTCAACGCGTGGATTATGCATACCTGATAACAGAGAGGCCAATAGTTGCACGAAGCCAATCGCAATGGTCGCTCCGTGAGGATTCATGCCACCCAGTGTCTGACGGAATATAATCACCGCGTAGTAGTTGAACGCGTTGGCTCCGGAAAACCTCTGGAAGAACATCAAGCCACACGTTATGGCGATGGGCTTGTACAGCCGCGGCGTGAACATGCTGTTCTTGAACGTCAGTTCATACTGCTTCGCTCTGGAGGCTAGGATGTTCGTCTTGATCACCTGTAATGGATATTTCAGGGGATTAAATACAGTTTTCCCTATTCAATAATCGTTCGATACTTCTTGAAGATGGAATGATTTAGGATTACCTGCAGCTCGTGTCGTATGTCGACGTGCTCGCCGCGCAGCCACTGCAAGCTGTTAGCAGCCTCGTCGTCTTTGCCATGCAGAACGAGGTACGACGGCGTCTCCGGTATACAGAGAGTGCCCAAAAAGAGCATCGACGGGGCCACTGCTACCAGCAGCGCGCTTTGCCGCCAGTTCAGGTACGTGCCTGCTATGTACGACAATAACACGCCGACGTGACCGAGCACCTTCAGCATCGCCGACAGGCAGCCCCTGATGCCAGGCATCGAGATTTCTGATATGTACACCTGAATGAGAAGGGGGTGCTTCAATTTCCAAAGAACGAATTGTCGTGTTGATTAGTATACGGGAGCAAGGACTACATATAAATGATCACATAAGTTGTCCAGACTTGCTAGCCTTAGTCTCGTTAAATGCTCCGGTGAGAAACACACGGTCTAGGCCTCTCTTCGTTGTGACCCTTCCGAAATATCGGTATTATGCGATTGATCCTATTAATAGGGCGATGACTTTAATGAATCGAGACTTTAATTGCCTGGATCCTTTTCAAGGATCCCTGATTTCAGTAAGGGCATTGCTTTATAAAATTGTTACCAATTCTCACGGAGACACCTGATACAAGGTTGGCGGTTATGTTTGTTCATTTAACCTACTTGTCTATTTTATTGGCTAAATCATTTAATTGTTCAGACTCTGCTATTTTGAAACTGTTTTGTTGTGAAAACCATGGGGTTTCCCCGTAAAATTAATAATAATAATAATAATAATATATACCTGCGCAACCATGGTGATGACCGAGCAGCAAAGGCCTCCGATGAAGCTGGTAACGTAGACGAGCTCAACGCAGGGTGCGATCCCCGTAAGGATCCAGACAGCAGCCAGAGGCAAGGATGTCGCCCGGAGCGCCAACCTGCGACCCCTTCTCATTATCCAATCGCCGATCATAGCGCCGAACCACGCGCCCAGCATCGACAGAGACGCGACCCACGAGGCTTCTTGTTGCGTCACTGAGAAAGCCGACCTGCGACAAATGGCAATACGATTACGGATGACAGGGGGGCTGCATAACGTTACACGAAGGGGGTCATCTAATCGGCCCCCTCCCCTAATGCCAGGCCCGCGGTTCTCTGTCGCTGGCCGCGATTAAGCCGCTCAGCACAATCGATCGCTGCCTGGCATGTAATCGATCTTCGTAACCGGTTCAAGGATAGCTTACGTTCGTTGTATTCCATCGGGACTAGGTATCTGCTACCCTGCCTAGTAGGGGATTTGGGCTTAATGGGCCTCTCGCCTCTCACTCATTTCTAGGTTCATTAGATTATTGCGAGCAAATGGTAAAATTAGTATCGGGATTAGGCAGGTATCAGGGATTTCGGTATTCGCATTCGGTCGCGCTTGGGGAGGATTCCGTTTAGTGTAGAATCAGCGAAATATGTTGTCTTTAATGATTCAGATTTGAGAGGGAAGGCCTACTTAGAGATTTTCGAAAAATCGATTTTTATATTTTTTGGGAGTACATCTTAAAAATATTCCCTGAAAGTGTCAAGTTAATCCGACCAAAATTGATCCGTAAGATGTATCCGTAAGATGTACTCTTTCCAATAGACTAATGTTTAATAATAAAGTTTGTCAGATATTCTAGAAAAAATTTCCAAAGAGGCATGTTGTTTTGACCGTTCTAAGTTAAGAACCCATTCTCAAAATTTGATTTATATTTATCATAGCAAACTTTTTGCTATTCCTCGAAATTCTATTTACATTCGCCATAGCATACTTTTTGCTATTCCTCAAAATTCTATTTACATTCGTCATAGCCTACTTTTTGCTATTTCTCAAAATTCTATTTATACCCAAGTTAGAGGTTGGAGGTTGGAAGTTGAAAGACAGAGGGAGTTGCTGCGAAACGGTAGTCCCTGAACTCTAGGTTCATATATAACTATATACCTAATTGTCTGTCTACATTCGTTTAGAATCAATCAATTAAGCGGGTACTTGGTATCGTAACGACATCATTGGCCGCCTGGAATTCCTATGCTATCTCGGTCTAAAACGTTTCAATGAGGTCCACGGTTAATTCAAGCAGCTACGACCAGCCCAGGAGCAAATTGTTCGCCGTAAATATCCAACGTTACGCAAAGAATATTGCGCGCAGAAGCCGGGTATAACTAATGGGGCAAGGGTTTCTCGCCCGTTGCTACTTTATGCGGCCGTGCTTCCTTTATAGCGAGCGCGATAAGTCGGGGCCACTATCGCGGAGAAAGTGTGCGACAACGTTCGAAAAGGAACGGAGTGACGTTAATGCATTTGTTAAGTGAATTATCTAAGATACTCGGCCGCGCTTTATTAGCGACGCGGGGGTGGCGTCGGGAGGGGAGATATCTCGTGGCATTTATTTAATTTGCTTATCTGCCGACCGACACTAATCGTTACCGGACACGACACGTATAACCCACAATTACTTACGGAGTTTCACCTTTCCTGCTCACGCTGTGGCTATTACAACGCCACTAGATATTTCTACACGCCGCGGTCATTCAAGTTTACGATCGCGCAGATAGAAAACAACTTACCAGGTGTCGTTGTTCGTTGACTGGTAAAGGTGAGGGGGTTGGTTGTCCAGAATCGAGTCCAAGGCTGGCGAGGTGTAGCCCTTTGCCAAGCCCGAGGACAGCGTCCCCATCGATAGCGCCAGGGTGGCTAATACCTAAACGAACAAATGTTTATTTATTTATTTATTTACACATGAACGGGCAGATACCCATTTAACCTTTAGAGGGCCGGGATTTTTCATTGAAATCGTAAATTTTATTTACTAAAAATTTATGCATATATACCACCAAAATGGCCCGCAAAGTATCCAAATTCTTAGGTGGCTACTATAGTGGCCAGCCCGGCCCTCTAAAGGTTAAACAAGAAGAAGATGTGAAAGACTAGAGTATAGAGACACATCGTTACAGCAACCATAGACAATATAAGAAACGCCACGAAATAAACACAAATATAAAAATATAATGTAATGTACAAAACGTGACGTAGGTCCTATATAATGTTAGATGAAGTCGCTCCGTAAACGCTAGCTTTAAGCGCAGGAAGTGATCCCTGGAAGAGATCAATCTCGGACCTAAAGGGGTTCGCCAGAACAGGAACAGGATCTCCGTATAAAGCTCATGATTTTGTTTGCCCTGACCGTTATAACACGTATACGCTCATCAAATGACAAAGAGTTAATAATGACTCCCAAATCCCGAACCGAGGATACCGTAGAAAGAATACTGTTTCATATCGCATAGTAATAATATAGGGTAACCAGGTTCTTGCTACGCGAAAATCTCATGATATGACATTTAGTGTATCCAGATCAGACTAAAAATGTTGAAAATTATCATACCTAAAGTTAAATTTCGATAAATTCAAGTTCGAATTCATGCCCGATTTCAAGTCATCGGATTAATCTCTCAACCACTCATAGTTCGCAGCTTTCCCATATTCCCTAGCCAAGGGAACTGACATCCGCGAATTCGTTCATTGACAAATGCAGGAACGGTGGCCGTGTATATCACGAGCTCGCATATTGCGGCTCGCAGTCGCCGGACAAATTGTTAGCCGCAAATTGAAAGCCGAGCTCGACCCTTCGCGAGGAATACTAAACATTTCGCGAGGCTCTAGCCGTGGGCGCATCCACAACGGCCGTTTCCCCCAGCACCACGTGCATCGAGTGCACGTATCCTGCCGCGTGACAATGGCCGAGTGCCCGAGTTCCTCTCGTGTGCGGAGAAGCCAGCGATTTTATAGCTGGCCGTGGAGAAATTACGAGACGACGGAATTGCAGAGGAATTCGAAACGGTGTTTGCCACTGGTCCACCTACGAGCATCGTCGAGCTTTCGGAAAGCGAATAACATGTAGCACGTCTCGATATCACAAAGGCGACATGTTGTTGCTTTTCCGTCCTCTATACCGCGGACTCTGTGCCTGGAATTCTCTGATGACTGGAGTAGTAGTTGAAAGAAAATGTGCTACTGTGGTAGATACTAGTCACGGGTTCCATATTCGCGTCACGACGATAGATAGCGGTTCATATGCAAAAATCGCGAATGTGTATGCAACAATCAGACCTTAGACCCCGCACGAACCATCAACGCCTTTTCACATCGGCTCTTTCGCTTGCATCATCGGTTAATGGTCCTCTACATTGCTGCTAGGAGATGCGCCTGTGTATAGGAGTTTTGGTATTCGGGCTGTTGCAACCAGCAGCAGAGAGGACGCTCGGAGCATTCGAAATGGAAAGGAGCTGCGTTTGAGGTCTGTATCACTGTGTTTGCCAGGGGAAGGTCTCGCGGGGCTTAACATCCACGGCTCCGGCTTTGCTGGATTCGATAGTGACGATTCCGAGCGTGTCAGACTCTGATGCAGTCATTTGTATGCTGACTTCCAGTGGCGCCTTGCTTCTGGGGGTTGTAGGAGATTCCTGGGCTGTCGAGTGTCTTGGTACCTACGCTTAGATATCCTGGAGTTCTCAGGATCCTGGAGTGCCTCCATGGGTTCCAGGTGTCTTTGAGGATTTGTGATAGCCTTCAAGTCGCCCACAGTTTGATTCTACAGGGTTATCCACAGAAGACTGGCGGCGCTCGCGCGAGTACATATGAGAATGGCAACAGCGTAACACGCATACTTACTACTACAATCATATGTCAATATATCCGCCATCTATGGGCTGTTGCTAAAAGTATAGGTTCGTGTAGATGCCAGTAGAGAGCACAAGGCGTTTTTGGCTGTCTGCCCAGATTATTTTACATTTGACGTAACCGACGGGGAAGAAAACGACAGCCTTTCCCCTCAGAAACTGATTGAGAATGTTAAAATGCTTGTTGATCACCCACGGTTTTGTCGTTCAGCAAGCATTCTAACATTCTTAATCAGTTTCTGAGGGAAAAGGCTGTCGTTTTCTTCCCCGTCGGTTACGTCAAATGTAAAATAATCTGGGCAGACAGCCAAAAGCGCCTGGTGCTCTCTATTGGCATCTACACGAACCTATAGTTTTAGCAACAGCCCATAGATGGCGGATGTATTGACATATGATTGTAGTAGTACGTATGCGTGTGACGCTGTTGCCATTTTCAATTGTGTTCGCGCGAGCGCCGCCAGTCTTCGGTGGATAACCCTGTACCCATTGTCCATTACTTCTCGAGCACCGAGTTCCACTGCAGATACACTCGCAACTCAGGGGTTGTATACATCCAGCTGTACGAGTTTAGAATCTACATCAGAGTCTGTATACCTGGTCCCACTTATATTAAACCTGACAGTTCCAAGATCCTTCGACTTCGCCCTAGGCATCGTGATCCAAGGGAAACATGGCGCCCTATTAGCCACGTTTGCTTGGTGAGCGTCTCCTTCGAGAAACTAGGTGCTTCAAGTGTCCTCCACTTCCCTGATTGCGCCAGAGTGAATGGACTTTAACCCGTCTGCGGCTCCGCGATTCGCCAAGTGACGTAAGACAGTCTGGTATACACGTAAATCTTGCCAGCCCTCGTGCTACTTGAATCGAGCTTTTTGCACGCGAAATCCAGCCACCAGCGTCCACTCTGCTATCTCGATTCGCTCTGCCAGATATCCCTGCTGCTCGAACCAGAAAATAGAGATGACATCAACGCCCAGCGCGAAAGAATGTGGACGATAATCTGTGTCGAGGCTCTGTTTCTCGATTCACAGCTGTCTATTTTTTTCCGAAACATGTCGCTCCGCCTAGAGAAGTATTATTTACGAGCCGTAATACGGCGGATAATGCAGGGTGTGTCTGTAATTATCGTGCAGCGCGCGGGATCGTGTCGCGGCGCGGTTGCTTCGCGTAAACTGAATTGCCGCGCTTAAGAGATCGCCGAGATAAATGCATTAATTCGACGCGAAAGAGAGTGAAATTGGCTGTACATTGAATTACGGCACGTGGGAAATTCGATTTCAGCCCGATACATTATTGGCCACGGTCGCCTATAGCAACTGTGACACTGCGAGCAAGTTTGCTCTATTCCAGAGGGTATAGAAATAAATTATCCCCGCTATTCGTGTAATTATCGTTAGTGATGGGACTGATACCAATACTATTGATGATATTCAATCAATTCGATACCAAAGTACTCAATAGGAAATATCGATACGCATCGAAATGTTATGTACTTGGTATCAATCATCAATACCGATTCTTCTTCAACCGATACTATATCAATACTATACCGAATCAAAACCGGTTTGATACTTTACGAAATTATCGATACTTATTTGATACTTACGAAATTATCGATATTTGTCTCAGTCATTTGGTATACATTTAATATTTACACTTCACCGTGAGGTAAATATATTGAAGGTATTGATATTCTCGTATAGGTATCAAGTAGGTATCGATATTTTTGTGCAGGTATCAAACAGGTACCGATACATTCTGATATGTAAGTGTCAAAGAAGCATCGATTCCTTTTGATACCTTTGACTCTGATATGTATCAATACCAGATTGAAATTTGTAGAAGGGTATCGATATGTATCGATACGGTATCAGTCCCATCACTAATTATCGTCCTTTGAACAATTCTGCACAGCATCCCCTAAATATGGAACATCCTAATAGAACTCTGCCAATAAATCCTTCGCCCCAGAACGAGGCCGCGAGACGTCGCAGAGAAATCGCGAATTCGCGAGCGCGTACGCGGCGCAGCTTTTCCAGCGGAATCCGTAAAGCCGTGTCACTCGCACCTGTTCCAAAATCCCGTCGATATTTCATATTAAACTACAGCCTCCACACACGTACGCCAGTTTCCTCTCCTCGTCGCGCACCCACCGAAGGCGCACCGATTCCACGTCCGTTACAGTTCCCTACGGCAGGTAAAAGGAATTCCGAAAGACACTCAGCGGCGCCGATCCCACGTGAATTTGCATAGACTTTCGATATCGCGCCCCCACCGCGGACGAGCCTGTCGCGCGCGATTAAAGCGCGTCGCCTTGCTAACCTTTTACACCGTCGCGTGGCGACGGACACCGCCGCCGTCGACTTCTGCGGACAATAAACGCGTGGGTCGCGTGGCCGCTTTCCAATCGACGAGCTTTTTACCTGTCCTCCGATCGCGTGAAAACCGTAACGCTACCTGGGATCCGTCTAATCGCTCAACAATCGCGCGTGCTTTTATTGTCGGTCTTCAAGTTCCAGGGGAGGATTGAACCGGTAGTTCGTTAAAAGGATCGATCGCAGGTATGAGTCTACTACGAATTCCCCGTGTCTTTATTAAGGAAAGGAAATGAATACATATCCTCGCTTGAATACAATACAACCTTGGCGCCAATGAAACGAGGAAATGGCAAACCTGACTGATGGTTTACATACAATAGCTCGCGAATAGAGACAAGAGCATCTCTGAACACAGCGATATCAGCTTGCTTGTCACCTACACGGGATAATATGGCAGATCGAAGCTCTCATTGTAAATATGCTAGAGCGGACACAGACATTCGTGGCCGAGTTAAAACGTATCTGCCCCCGCCTTCCTATAAATCTCGCACATTTGCGTTGCACGATTGCAGAGGCAGAAACCCCGACATGAAGAAGTAGCTGCACGAGTCACGGCGCAGCGGTTTAGGGTAATTGTGGGAGAGATGCCGCACTCGGAGAGACGCCGCACTATCGGTATTTCAAGGATATCGGTAATAAAATACATCATTGCCGATTTTATTTGTTTAAGGCTGTTCATTTGGGTTAGTTTGTCAAGCCAGAGCGTGTTTCCTGTATTATTGTTAAAGATTTTGCTGTTTTTCGAGGTAAGCCTAGCGTACTTTGCTTGAATAGTTATACGTCGCGTCTATTTTTACTAATATAGTAGCTAAAAATTCATAGTTTTTCTTGATACAACATTTGTAATACGTTAAGGGGACCATGTAGAATATTTCCTTGGCAGAATGGGTTACTTTCGACTTAGCATGTGGAAATACGAAAGTGCGGCACCTCTCCCAGACATTTCGGATAGACGCCGCACTTTTATTTGGGATAGATGCCGCACTTTGATACTGTACTGTTTCGGAAACTAAGTCGATTTAAATGATGTTTTTAATGTTTAAAATACCGAAAAAGTTTTTTAAAATAGCTAACGTGGTATCTCAAGGCAAATTATTTATTTTTAAATGAATAATCTTATAATCGAAATATATTTGTGGACTATGTACTCTTTTTTCACATTTTTTTTTATTTTAATCTCAAGATGCCAAGTGAATATAAAAAAAATTTCGAAAAGCAGATATAATATCTGTTCCTACTGTACCCATTTAATTTTCCAATTTAATAATTGTATAAAGTAAAAATGTTTATTATTTTTTTATATAAAAAGTTAGTAGTAACAAGTTTAAATCGAAAATTAAACGTGTTTCGAAATGCGGCACCACTCCCGCATGTGCGGCGTCTCTCCTACCAAAGGATGTTTTTAGTTTCAATTTTTTTAAGGGTGACAAATATTAAAATTTTGATTTTCTTTAATGCTAGTAGAATCACAAGATGTTGAACTAATAAGATATATCCTTGGAAAACATTTTCATTGCAAAATTTAGACACGGTGACAATTTTGCGTAACATGCGGCAACTCTCCCACAATTACCCTACGCCGTGTGACAAACTACGGCAAACTTGGGCCGCGTTGCCCCGAGGCAGCCCGTTGTGTCGCGTCGGTGACCCATGTCAGACAGAAACGCGCTGACCCTCTTGATGCTGACTTCGAATGTTCCAACGGAGTGTTTACAGTCGCTGCACGTTGCACGTGTCCGTCAAACGTTTATGCACGCATCCAAGCACCGCGCTCGACGGATCCGTCGAATGTTTCGAGATGCAGTTAAAATTAGGCTCGCGAGTCTACCGGAGTTGGTAGGCGTCTGGCAAGCAGCGTGGGAACTTTAGCAACAGGGGAGAAATCGAAGGAAAAGCTGCGAGTTCTGTGATGTACCGAAGCGATTCGGGGATAGCTACTTAGTTACTAGCCTCGATTATCCGCGCCGTCTAATGGCTGTGTAATGGACATCGTCGACGTTAGGGACACCGCGAGCCGATCCCGGCAATTTCTGTCCGCGAGCACGATTCCGTTCTGATGCACGACCTACGTCCGATAATACTGAAATCTAATTCCCACTAGGGGCGGAGGCTAAATGGATTTGTATCGCGCGCGGTACGTTCGGTTTGTTCTGCCGTGCAAATATTGATGGTGCCTGTTAGAGAGCCTGCGACGATAATAAAATGCCCGTTATCGCGCGAGGGATGCGTGGCTTTCATCGGCCACAATAACGATGCACGATGACCGTCGGAGTTCCGGCTTAATGGGAATTGCGTTAAAGCCGATCAACTGCGCGACGACGCGGCTAATTAATTATTCATAGTGGGTGATGCCTTCGCTCCGTTTATTGGATCCTCTCCAATGCTCCAGACTGATGCGTACATTGTCCATTGTACTTGTCGCGAGCTTTCTAAAACGAAATAGCGTAGATGAATCGCGTAAAATGTGGATTTTAAGACCATATAACTGGACGCATCTTTCATTCGCCTGCGGAGACGATGCTGAATCGTAGATGCGTGTCAGCTGCAGATGTTGCAGGATCCACTAAACGCGAGAGAAGAATCTCACCGGTTAGAGCGTACAACACCGGCCGTGTCGTAAAATTTCGCGAATGTTACACTGGCCAACAGGGAGTTTTCATTTCACTCGTGAAATGCTCGAGACCGCTGAAAATTCAGGCAAACGATCCTCGAGGGAGTATGAATTTCCCCGGAGAGGGTGACGCGTGTGTGTATGTGTGTGTGCAGGTTTCCCGGTGCGTTTCTTCTGCCAGAGGCACGACGTTAAAAGCTCGTTTGCGCCAAGCCACGCCGAGAAAGGATGTGCCTGAGTTAGGTGGAAGTTAACCGAGAGAGCCATTAGCTTAAAACTGTTAGCCGACCCTGACGGCGAAAGGAGAGCGACGACGAAGAAAAAAGAAGAGAAAGGAAGGAAAAGGGAGGAGGATCAAGGGGAGGGAAAGAGCTTTGAAAGTCTTTAGAGCGACTGGTATTATGAAAATGGCTGGTCAGTCCTCGCAAAGTGTATGCATCTCCCTGTACAAGTGCTGATAGGGGCGAGGGGTGAGGCAGTTAAGTCGAAAGACCGCCTGGACGGTCGATATGCATTTTAAGCCGGACCACTCAATTAAGCTCGCAGCTATCTTCGGTATTTGCATATCAATATGGACCCATGCCAAGAAGGAAAGATTCGCCCAGCTCGCTAGATACGGATTACTCGAGAATCTAGCGGGTATACACAGACCTGGATGTAAATCGCAACGATGGGAGACAGGGGAATCCGTTTCGCTGCTAATAACTACAATTGCACGGGATTAGACCTCGATTCTGTGTATTTCCCTGAGCCCGCTTTTAAATATTCCTTGGAACATCCGTTGAGTAATAGTCAGTCACATCTGATGGGGATATAGAGTCTCGAGAGTCTGTCGATGATGTGGATAGGTAGGTTGTTGAAAGAACGTAACAGCAATCGAGACGTTCCACAGTGGTCCCTTTTCCCGAAAAGCTGGCCAAAAGTCAATTTCTGAAGTGAATAGCAGCTTGTTGATAGTATGGTACATTTAATATATATACATAAGTGCAACAAATGCCGTTTGAAAATTTAAAATATAGAGGTCGGTTAATGAGATATAGGCTATCAAAGTTGACGAAATTTCGTACTTTTTAGATGGCTTGAAATCGCTCGCACGTTTAATGTATCAGGCAAAGTTTATTTTTAAAAAATTCATATGTAACACATTTTACCATCAAGATACGTGTTATAAACATACATTTTGCACATGAGTAATGCAAAATATCTTTGAAGTTACTCTTGTACTTCCCTTCTCAAGATGTCCTAAATCCTACTCATATTTTAGTACAACGGAAGGAAAATAGTTACTTTATTCACCGAACTTCACTCAGTTAAAGGTTTCTTGACATAAAGTAATATGTGAAGTATGATATCCAATTGCAAAATCTTGCGCATATTTGCGCCTTTTTAAGATATCTGCATTTAAAGTGCCTATTAGTAGATATCTATCTACGCTCTCCGTGAACGAACTCTTTCAGGTCTGCACTTTTTGGTTTGTGGGAATTTTTTTCATAGACAATTATTAATAATAAGAGTTTAAATCTGAACTTCAAATTTTTTTAAACAAAATGGCGAATCCAATATGGCGGACATGTATATTAAAAAGTTGATAGATCTGCACGAAAATTGGTATCCTATTGTTTTTTGGGTCGCTGATTACGAATCTGAACTTCAAAATTTTGAAAACAAAATGGCGAATCCAGTATGGCGGTCATGTATATTAAAAAATTGATAGATCTGCACGAAAATTGGTATCCTATTCTTCTTTGGGTCGCTGATTACGAATCTGAACTTCAAATTTTTGAAAACAAAATGGCGAATCCAATATGGCGGACATGCATATTAAAAAATTGATATTACTTGTGCTCTCTGAGCTTTCATTTACATTTTCTTGGTGACATACTACCATTTCGAGTACTTTCAGAGGAATTTTTTTTTTGCGGTTTGGAATAGCGGTCGTAATCAGCGACCCGAAAAACAATAGGATACCAATTTTCGTGCAGATCTATCAATTTTGTAATATACATGTCGGCCATATTGGATTCGCCATTTTGTTTTCAAAATTTTGAAGTTCAGATTCGTAATCAGCGACCCCGAAAACCCCCGACCACCAATTTCTGACAAAATTGTAGTACGTTTAAGGGTTTTGCCGCTTTTTTGCGATTTGTAACCACTGTGCGTTCCTTTAAATATTACTCTACGTATCCGTTTGCGAAGCGAGGTAAGGGGATAAGTACCTGTGACATGTGCTGCGGCCTCGTCGCCGTCGACGTCATGTGTACCACGGAAGCCCTGGGCATCTTGAAGCTGTTTTCGCCCTCGTCCGGCACTGTCGTTACCTGAAACGAGAGGAAAGATACAAATGATAACTGATCCACGCTCCTAAGGCAACAGAATCTAACTATCAACCACCAGGACCCGGTCAGAAGCCTCCTTATCAGTCTTATCCTTAAAATTTGATTTTCTACTTCGAACCAGACAATGCATCCCTCTTCTGACAGGCTGATTAATCACACCACTCCACTGTCAGCTTGTCACCGGCCCATTAGTTCCTAGTTATCTTTCTCGTCCGAAGGACACGCCTATCGGCTTCTGCATTGTTTTCGCTATTTGTACACAGATATCGCCACGATATACCGGGCTTCTCAATGGCGATCCGTAGCCTCCTCGATCGTAAAACAAACGTAACCACCAGGCCACCAGCGTGCGTAATTGAAAGCTCGGGAAGGGAGAAGGCAACAAACACCGCGCGAACTTTACGAGCTTGCAGAAATTACAAAGGGGAGCAGGCGTTGTAAGTAACGCCGCGGTCCACGATAAGACGTTGGAAGAAGCATTGTCCAGGTCCCTGGACAGATAATTGTCCCCCTGCTTTCCACTGGCAATTGTGCCGCCTACGCGACAACTAGCGGCTCAGGAAAGTGGGCAACTTTTTTGCGTCTGACGGAGCCCGTCAAGTAGGCCTCTCGAGTCTCGTTACGTCTAAATCCTCGGGGCGACCGTCTCGGTCACCCCTCTTTCTAGCCACCGTGCAGATTACTGCGCGGCCCGCGGCTTGTTTATTTACATGCACCTGACGGGCGGGAGAGAGAAGGCTTGCATCGCGGTGCACCACTTAGTAGCCGAGCTGCAAAGCCTCAGCCAGGGGCGTGCGTTCAGCTTTCAGGCGATATTGGACACGGGACAGCAAGTCATCCAAGCCAGTCGCATTCTGGGCCTCCCTACACGTTTAGATATCGTCGTGAACGAAGGTAACGGTTGCTCGACCTGTCCGCTCCGTTCACGCCTTACGTGATTTAGCGCGGACTGGTTTCACGTGACAAAATTTTCGCTGGCTGGAGAACGCAGCCGCTTTCGTTCCTGGATAATCGAAAAGAAAACACGCTCCTCTGCGCGGCGACTTTTCTATGATTTACGCGCCGTTCCCGCGTATCAGTTCCACCCCCTCGGGCGGCTCGCAGCCGCGCGTGGGCTTTGATAAAGAAATTCAGGACGCGTGCACGCGATGCAATAGTCTCTGTTCAGATATCCGCTTGTAGACCCAGAATGTGTGTTCGTTTTTTTGGCTCGCTTGGGGAGTATTGTTTATTGCGCTGGGTTTAAGTTCCGGGGTTTGTTAGAGGCGCATTTCTGACGAGGGATTGTGAGATATAGGGTGCTTCAGAAGTGTAGTGTTGTAGCAGGATTTATGGAAAGAAGCTATTTTTTGGCACTTTCGTTGCATTAGCAATGTTTAATAGTCATAACTTTCGTTAAAAATTTGGCAGAGGATTAAATAAAAATGGGGCAATGACCAATAATGAACATAAATTTCTAATGAATGAACAGGAGTATCCCAGTGAATGAACGGGATAATAACAGTGTTTAGGTTTCCAATGTATTTAAACGATTTTTTGTATAAATAATTTTTCGTTGTTCAGTTGCAATAATATTATTGATTTGATACTTTACTAGTCTTATAAGATCATAATCATGCAGAGCTGAAATTAATTTTCCTGGGTGGGTTAAGAGAAAAATAGACAGGTTCAGTTGTTCATTCATTGGTAAAGTAAGAAATGTCCGCGTTTGCCAGTGAATGAACGGTCGTGAGGACAACTGTTGAATAAACGGAATTAATTCTGTAAAAAGAAAAACGCTTTTGCGAGACGTCTGTGGGTATCCACTCCAAATTTCGATGTAACTTTCACCGTGAAATGAGCGCGATAGACGTTAATTTTTCGTATTACATGAGCAATGTTCATTCACTGGGGGTGTTCATTCACTGGACAGGTCGCTCTAGCTGAACAATTGAGTTTGCAGTTACAATCCTGAAGCATCCTGTACGAGACAGATGCTTCTTACAATTAAGATACAGATAGAGGAACACGTGTTTAGCCCTGCACAATGGGACGAGTAAATCATCAAGCATGCGCCTCCCTACCCACGCCAGCCTCCTCCTCTGAAGACTTTCTGATGATAGAACGATCGCCTTGACTAGCGATAGTCAAGCGCATCAGCGAAAATCGATGAACAAGCGACCTCGATTGTCCCGATTTTTGTGCGATCCTCCGATCACACGTACGAATTGTCACTTCTCTAGCCCCCTCGTTTCATCCCTTCCAACCGACGCCACTTTGCCCCCTCCTTCCGCGAACCATAGACGAGCTGGCGATTTTCAATAACCGACAAGATAGCAGATAAGCCCTGTAGGTCCCCTCAGATGCGATTTCTCACGTTTTCTCCCTCTTGGGGCGAACCTCCCCCGGGATTTATTCCCCCAGAGGAGCAGCCTCCAGGTTTCCAGAGCACCGCGTCCTGGCAAATCGCGGCTGAAATCAATATCTTCGGGACGCTGGGAAACTCTGCTCCGAACGATCGTATCGAAAGCGATTTCGGAGAGTAATCGAGCCACTCTAGCTCGCGGTGTGTTATCGTTACTATCCTCGCGCGCAGAATTATGACCCATCCATCCACGAGTATCACCTTTCTTATTGTAGCTATGTAAATTTTTAGTAACTCGAGTGGAGTCTCGTACATCTTTCTGCAGCTTTAACTTCGAAAGGAATATTTGCATCCTCTATGCTCCTTTCTCTAGACCAGTCGTATCATAATCGTGGGGTTTGTAATGCCGGACAGCCCTTCTTCATAAGATAAAGAACTCGAGCACGGTGAATGCAAGCTCGTAAAAAAGTGCATCGAGTTTACAGGCGACGGTTAATCGTCTCGTCGGAGGTTGCAGAAAATTAAAAGGGAGATTTATACCTGGCGAGGTACGGATTAATCTGAATAGATGAATCTGAATTCGAGGGAGGGTAGCACACGTAGCAGTCGAGTTAGATAATATTTTCCTCAGACGGTTAGCCCTGAGTAAACCCTCCAAGTACGCCCCTCCCTTATGGATCGTCGACGCTACGATAGTGCACGCTTAATCATAATTTCATGCTGAGATTTAATAAGAGATCCCGCGCGCCACGAGGAATGGCTGCCGCGAGCTAAGGCGGTAGACGTTTCTTCGCGATCGTACCTTTCGACGGAAACCGCAGCTTAATTACTGATTTCCGTGATAAACAAAGTGCTTCGAGCCTTCGGATTTTTACAATACCGTGCAAATCTGCCTGGGAAATTCAGTGTTCCGTATAGATACTGAATATCGAATAACGACAATAGCTAAAGAGAATCCTTGCTGCAGCAGAAAAGATACTTTTTAATCTTGACTTCAAGGGAGAAAAGATAATTTTACTGATAGAAGATTTCTCAAATTAAGTTATACTATTATATAAAATTAAAGTTGCATACTTTGAAATGCGGTTTCTCAATAAATATGAACTGTAGCCACAAGTGTGTTACATCACTTTGTTCGCCTTGACGAGAGGAAGGTTCTAACGTTTTTATTTTTTTTTAAATAATGATTTTTAAATAATAGTAGATCACTAAGGAAGCATTTGTGGAAATTCCATCCCCAAAAGGGGATAAAAAGGGGTAAAATGCGTTTTCATGGACTCCTCAATATCTCTTAGGCCCGAAGCGAAGCGCGGGGGTATTTTGCTAGTACTATATAAAACTCGTTTCACAGGGGCCAACAAGTTCAGACTCTCAAAATTGATTAACAGTTCGCCGAAATTTTCCATTACTCAAGGAAGAAAACAGTACCACAAGGTTCGTGCAAGCCCAGCCCGTGTAATTGTCCCGTTTTCCCGCGCTTTTCCGCGGCAGATAGCTAAACGGATTACTCAATAACGAGGGTAACGCGCGTCCTAGTAATTGACAACGATTCAGCCGGTGTTAATTATCGCCGCGGCACGGCCAGCAGAACGAAATAAATTCGTTCGCCCTCGTAGGCGAACCGGCGCGTGTGTACACACACGGGCATCGTAATTCCTCGTAATTGTCGCGTGCAAATTAGTTTGTCGCGATGAATCAGCGGGCAACGAACGTGCCGGCTATAGGCGAGTGGCCGATCGCGCGGATAAGAAAACCAGACGCCGCGACACGTTGCAGTTTTCCACGCGGAACTGCATCCGCGGCGGATTTCTGCGCTGTCATCGCGATCCCCGCCGCGCAAATTAATCACGAGCTTATCCTCTGTTTACATTGCAATCGATCCACGCCCCAGCACCGCGTCTCGTAATTCATTGAAAATCGAAGCCTTCTGCGCGTTGTGTTCGTCGAGATCCGAGGGTACACTCGATATTTAGAAAAATATAAAATACATTCTTGCGGATTAAATATTAAAACCGGTGCTTCGCATCTCGAGGCACTCGCCATCAGCCAGGGGCGCGAAATCGATTAAAAAGCAGGCGCTCGAGCCCGGCTGGACTTTTAATTTCCCCTTGCTCCTCCTCCGGCGGCGCTCGTTACAAGCCTTTACGAGCAGAACATCCAGAAACGGATTTCATTAAGGAAAGCGGTCCGTCTTTAACGAAAACACGCGCCCGCGGAATGTTAAGCGAAGCTCGCGTTACATTGCTGCTTGCTACCCGAGTCCCGACGCGGTTGCTCTTTATGAAATTGCGTAGCGAAGCGCGAAAGAAAGCCACGTCCAAGGACGGTCGTTCAATTTCCTCCGAGTATCCCGATTTTTTCTTCTCAATCCGGACATCGCCGCGGCAAAAGATACCGGAGTGGGGAAAAAAAGCGTTGTAATTAATATTCACGGTCGAGTTGGCACGAAACTTATCGTAGGACCAGTTTACGCGCTACTGGATGCCCTATCGAACGGCTCCTCGAATGTTAATTAAATATTGTGAATATTATCGGCGCTGAGGCCGCACCATAATTCCTCGGCGACAAGATAATATCGCAGTTTACTTTAAATCCTGGCTGGCCTTTGAAAGCACGCGACGATTAATTTACCGACACGACCGCATCTGTACGTTCGATTAAGCCTGTCGCAAGAACCGAGCTTTGATTTATCGGTAACTTTCGACCGAGTTGGACAGAGTTTCGTATGGTTTCCAGACTAACGATCGTTCTTTCCTGCACGAAGGAAACAGTGTCATCCGTTTCCTTAGGTATATCTCAGCGTTGAAATACGGGATCGTTTTTCGTTGTGTGTAGCAGAGCGGCGATCGATCCAGTCGAAAGTTTTCGAGGGTTGCACGATTATCCCTCAAGTTTTGCGCGCAGACTTTGGACACTCTACTGACTTTCCATAATATTTTCAGCCCATTGAAGCTCCCCTTGGCTCGTGCCATAATTTAATGACCCTTCAGCAAATTATTTTGCGAAACAGGGGTGGCTATATAAAGAGGAATCACGTTCAAGTACACGAGTTCCATAGAAATTCAACATCACTTCAACTTTCAACATCGGAAAGATTCTTTCAATTTTTACTAACTCAAATTTCACACATTCCCCGTGGCGTTTAAAATTTCAGTGGTGAAGAGAGGGTGGAAAAGAGGCGCAGCCCGTGAAGGGAAACGTATCAATTCGAAGCCGAAGGAAATGCACCCCGTCACAGCCCCCGGGGCGGAGTAATGAAATGCAGCTTACACCCCGTATTTTACGTTTTATTAGGCTGCACCCTCCCCCGGCGCGGCTGCTTTCGCCGTGCATTCGGGTCAAGTGGCTATGAATATCTGTATCCAACTGTGGCCGTCTAAAGCAACCGACCAATTTGTCCTCCATATTTCACCGCCTTCCCGACGCCCGTGCTCTTTTTTTCCTCGCCCTGTCCCCCTCGTTTTCGTGAAATCCGTCCGTTTATCGTGTTCTTTCGCGGGACGTCCGCGAGCGTCGCGGGGGCACGCCAGCAAAAAGAGAACGGCAAAAGAGCTGTCCCTGGACGCGCCAGGAGAATTATTTATTTTTCCTCTACCCCGTTGGACTGTATATTTTGACTAGAAATCTCCTTCGAGGGTAAAGCACAGCGGAGAATTCATCTAACGATCCGACATTTAGTAGCATCTTAGCCCGAATCGCGGAGGGTCTTGATTTATCTCGCGAACCTGGCGTACCCTCGCCGGTAATTGGAGCAACCCCCTCCATCGCCTCGACACTCGCTGAGAACTCCGACGAACGATGAGAGAAAAGAAGAAAAGAAAAGTGTACCGCGAAGTTGGAGCGGAGTAATAAATTCTCGTGGAATTATGAATCGACGTGGAGGATGATTCGATAGCGAGGGTACGTTTACCCCGTAATCCCCGCGGTCGCGCGCTGCGCTCCGGCTCGAACTTCGCGGATAATGACCAGAACTCGATTTAAGTCACGACCCGGGGTTACGAGCCTCTACCTTGGTCTCTTTCAGCCTCTCAGCCTCGAGTCCCCTTTCATATTTTTCCTCCGCCGCTTAAAGGGACGATTCTCGACGGTACGAGTGGCTCGTGTCGCCGTTCAGAATATTATTCCAGCATTTTTTTCTCGTCCCGCTTGCTTAAAGGTCATTCCACCGCGTCGTTGCCATAATCTTCACTTATCAAGCACCACTGCCGCGTTCGACACAACGTTTATCAAGGTGCGGCGACCTCTGTCGAGGTAATCAATCCGATATACCTACTCCGTATAACTTTCCCAACCCTTGTATATACATTTACCTCCGACAACTACTCGCTTCGAGAGTCATCCTCCGACGTTCTCTGCTCCTCGAATATTCCCGACACACCTCTGCTCGTGGACACACAATGTATCCGTTCCGCGATGCCTCTGAATGGCATCGCCTCTGCATAATCCTTATCTTTGGCCGCACATTACTAATCCTCACATTTGGCCTTGAACAAGCTCGCGGACGAGCTTGGCCTCTGAATAATAACAATCTGCCCACTGCCGATGTATTCCTCACCTTCGAACGATGACCGACCATAAATCATCTGTTCTGGTAATCCTACCCCTTTCGTCGTGTCTATTTCGGTGTACCTTGGCCAAACATCATCAAGATTCCACGAGCCATTCAAGTAGAGACGTTCCCTCGTTTTCAGGGCAGCTCGCTCGTGGAAAAATAAATAGTCGCACGTTTTCGCCTGTCCTGCAAATTCGCGATGGATTCAGCGGGGCAGCCGCGCGAGCGCGCAGCCTTTTGTTCATCCGCCCAAAAAGAAGCTGCCGCAGATATCCGAGGCCAAGAATAGCTTGCGTGGCGGTGCCACGTGCCGTGTTACTTCTACTAGTCCTCTCTAGACAGCTGAAACTTCTGCACCGCGGCTGCCCCCTCGATTTCGCGCTCTATTATTACGAGTTTTCGCGAAACCAGGCCCAGAACCGCCCTGACCAGCCCCCAGTAGTTCCATTTCCCAATCTCTTTCCTCCTGGAGCCACTTCCCGCAGCGTTCTAGCAAACTCCAAACCTCTTGGAGTAACAGAAATCAATTTCTCTTTCTAAACTATTGATTTCTGGTTTATAACCGGTTGATTGGATTCGATCACGAATCTTTCAAATTTCAATGTTTCTATTTACCAATTTGCTGAATTTGATTGCCGCAGAGTGGATAATGAAATCCATTCGTCAGACAGGTGACCATGTATTTCAGATGATGAATAATATTCCATGGTAAAGAGAGAAAGAAACCTCGGAATTGATGAATGAAGATGTCGCTTGAGCTAGACGCGTCACAGAAACACGATGCGCGTAATGTTAATGTATATTGAAAATTAGCCTTGGAAGGGAACCCGATACCCTTGAAAGAGCTCGCTGTCGCTAGCTACGATTCCGCGACGACTGGAAAAGAGGAAGAGACGAGCGTTGTTACAATAAAACCGACTGTCTCCGCGCGTTCGTAATTAATTAACTGATCGGTCCCTCTATCAGCACGCGTTCGACTCGTTTTTCCTCGCATGAGTGACGGTGCAGCAAAGTGCATCGTGAGGCACCAGACTCGTCTCACTGTCGTTTCTACTTGCAGCTTCAGCGATTACTTATTAGTAACAGGCTTGTTGTTCGAGTTATCGATTATCCAAGCTTCGAATATTATTCCAGTTTGAAAAATACCTACTTCTATTTTATTTTCGACCCACGGCAAAGTGGCAGCAGAAATATTCAGAAGACATACACTCCTCCAGTTCTAACTGCACTTTCCTGTTACCACTTGCCACTTTCTCATTCATCGAGTAACAAAAGATGCAGCTGGGAGGCTTCGAAGCCTCGTTGGAACTTTCGAGAGATATCAAGACTTTTATAATGCTCGAGGTTGGAATAATATTCCGCGACGTGTTCGAAGTGATTGGAAATGTATCGAAGCCCATTGTAGTTTATGAGCGACAGTGGCGCTCGGGGCAGTTTATTCGCGGATCACGAGCCACGTGGACGAATAATTCTTCTCTTACGGTCACCTCGTCTCGACGCGTGCTCGACTTCTTCCTCTGTCTCGTATCTCGCCTTGAAACCAGTCCCGAGTGCACGCGAGTGTGCAGCGCAGGGTTGAGTTAAATATTGCCCTGCTCGGAGCTGTCGCGACTCTGGGAAACGCGGCACGTTGACGCGTGCCGTGGATTCGAATCGTTTTGTCACGCAAAGCCACTTGTACGTCGACCACGGAGGCCCTTTGCCTCTATTAATCGCGGGGTGGTCCTGTACACGATCCTGATTAGAAAATAAAAACAGCAGAGGACCAGTCGAAGGTTCGAAGATCCCCTGATAAACTCCCCTTCCCATACAACACACTTCGTTGCAGCTGTATTGCAAGAACGTTGCTGCAATATTGCGTTGTTGCAGGTTGCATGGCAAAATTGTAGGAACGTTCCTGCAATATTGTCGTGCATTATTGGAGTGGCAATGATCCTACAATATTGCAGCAATATTGCAAGAACGTTGCCGTGCAATGTTCCATTGGCAACGATCCTACAATATTGCAGCAGTATTGCAAGAACGTTGTCGTGCAATGTCCCATTGGCAACGATTCTACAATATTTCTGCAATAGTGCGCGCTCATCGACGTGCAATGTTCCAGTGGCAACGATCCTACAATATTTCGGCAATATTGCGCGCTCATCGACGTGCAATGTTCCAGTGGCAACGATCCTACAATATTTCGGCAATATTGCGCGCACATCGATGTGCAATGTTTCAGTGGCAACGACCCAGCCAAATTGCCTACAATTGTCGTGCAATACTGTAGTGGAAATATTGTAGAAACAGTGCAGCAATATTCTGAAACAACTATGACTTTGACGAAATTTGAAATATGACGTCGAGTAGATTCTACAGCATGATTCATTTAACTGGATATGCTAGAATTTCTCGTTGCCCGTTGAAGATATGAAAAAAGTGTTATTGTGAGAGTTGTTTGTACATGAATTTAAATTATAGAAGAGATTTGAAAATGAATTTAATTTGTTTAAATAGAGTAGATACTATATATATTTTAATGTGTGAAATTATTATTATTAAACGTCTTTATTGCACAAACACGTATATACAATCAAATAAGAGAAAAGAGAGATGAAAAGACAAATGCAAAGGTTTAGTCTAAAGACTACTTTCAAACCTAACCTAAGAGTCCTTAGAGTCCGCACCTACAGTGTTAAAAATCCCTAATAGGTTTGTCAAATGAGCCTTCGTTTTTTAATAATTTGAGTTTAAAGTTTTGCACGGTAGGAGTATAAGTTCGAATACGTAAGCAATCTTATCAATTAGCGGTTGTCGCTGCGGCGGTAAAGTGTTCGTCTACGATGCTACAGATCCTCGGTTCGAATCCCCCTGGGGTAAAAATATTTTCTATGAGAAAAAACACACGGGCGTTATACTACTACGATTCCAGCACACATTCATGTCGTCGCGTCCCTCACTGCCCGAAACGTTGCGGTGGGACCATTGCTGTAAAAATTCCGAAACGTTGCGGGAATATACTCCTGCAATATTGCTATGGCGGACATAGGAGTGAACCTGCAACTTCCCTGCAATGATACAGTACAACATTGCAATCTCGCACCGCAATATTTCGGAAGAGTTGCAGGATCATTGCCACAATTTTGCCGTTTCGTTGCAGGACTACATGTTTGCAATGCTGCCGCAGCATTGCAAAAATACCCACCTGCAATATTGCAAAGGCGGACATAGGACTGAATCTGCAACGTCTCTACAATGTTATGGTGCAACATTGCAATCTTGCACCGCAATAGTGCAGAGACGTTGCTGCAATGTTATGGTGCTGTGTGGGTTTAAATAAAAAAAAAAATAGAAACAAATTCTCTGTCACTGCACAATGCTCCAGTTTGCTCGCAATATCACCGCGAAATTTGTCAGCAGCCGCGATAACCCATCTTCCAGCGATACGTGGTCGCGGCGAAACTGTTTCCTCCGCAGACACGGTCGCTAGGAACACGAAAGGATGCATCGCTTCCTGTGTCCCCTCCGGCTAGATGCTACGTGATCGCAAATTTTATGCGATCGTCCAATTCACACGGGCGTTTGGCGTGTTAGACGCGCACCGTTAGACGCTCGCGATCGGTCGCGGGACGCCGCGCCGTTTCTGCCTCTCGTTTCGCATTCCGGCTGCGTGGCGGAGGGGTGTATCGTTTACAGGGCACGTAACACGATGTAATTTCTCTGTCAGCGGGGGAGGACGCCCTGTTTCGCTCCTTCTTATGCTGCATTTCTAGGGTTCTACGACGGTGGCGTTGTGTACACGTAGTACTACGGATTCGGGACGGTACGCGGTATATCTCGCCAGCCCCGTGTCGACCTCTCGTTTCCGTCTGGATCGGTGTTCCATTTCGACGTTCCCGTGACGCGCTGTCCAAGCGAACCGACGACACTCGGCACAGCGTCCGTTTCTAGTTCGAATTACGTCGCTCGTCCGCGAAATTGGACGGATGTTTTGTGGTCGCCGCCCTGGATCGACCATGAATCCCCCCTTCGCCCAGAATATTACCGATCTAGATCGGCATTTTCCCGTGTACCTGGTCTTCGAAAGATATTTTGATCGGGGGTGGCAAGTGAGGGTGATATTTCAAAGTTTTGGATAAATCCTATGGAGAGTCATTGCACTGAAAATCTTTAACACCTTGCGGTAGTAATTAAACAATTATTTTTTAGATTCTCCTGCAAGATTACACTCCTATTGATCTGTAAATTGATCCAGTATATTGGTACATTCCAGAATATTGGTACGTTTGATTGATAGGAAAAATCGATAGATTCCTTGATAGCCGAGTGTTCCAAGTTGATACTGTCGCATCGTTGAAATTGCACCGAGCTTTTTTTTAATATTCCGCGTTATCTGGTTAGCTGGTCGGCCCGTCCGAGTGGCGATCGAGCCAATATATCTGATTTTTGATCCGCGCGCGTAGGCGACTGCGAGAAAGAAGGTTCCGATCCACCGTTTCCAATCGCGACGAACAAAGCGAGTTCCGCCTGAAATTCCGGCAAAGATTTCAGTTCAGCAATGACGTCCATAGGCCGGGAAGGTTTAAAAATAAATTCGAGCATCTCTGCAACCCATCAGAGATACGGTACCAACGAGCCGGCTGCTCCAAATTCAATCGCGACTTATCTAGAAGCGCGGTTTAACCTTCTTAACCTCTTTAACGTTAACTTCGTGCATGCTCCCCGGGGACAAGGAATCTCCGTTGATCCTGTTAGAGGAGGATTAAAAACTCTTCCTACAGATGTTGACTCGAACGTAACGCCGCGATAAATCGCTGAATCGCGGCTTTTCGCGTGCCACTCACTTTGTCAGCGGGATCCTTATCCTTCGAACGGCCATTAGCCACGGAATCGCCTGACTGGAGAAAAAAATAAGCGGATTTTCTGGGTAGCGTTCGCGGAGGTATTCCTCTTCTGTGCCCAATACTGTGAATCACATTTCCTTCTTGTAGTTGATGCTTTAACAAGTTTATAGTCTGCTAACTCGATGCGAACAACTACAGGATGCTTTCGAAAGGGAATTCTTCTGAATGTACAACGAACTTGAATAGTTAATACAATCAACTTCTCACTTGTAACACTCCCACGTCGACACCTTGAAAAACAAATACTCCCTCTTGTAATTAAGAGTACCTACTCCACCCCTCCGAAAAGTTCGCAATCTTCCCCGAGAGGACCTGAGAGAGCAAGCCTCGCGATTCACGATTCCACGGAACAAAGAGCTGACAAGTAGAAGGGAGATTATCATTCTGTCGGTAACGAATCGATCGCTGAAATCGATCTTCGCGGCTGCGAAGATCGTGTAGATGGATGTTCGACCTCTTTTCCCTTGTCGCGGGGGCAAATATTTGCGGGTTTCGCCCAAAGCTACTTTCCTTGGCACACACACTCCTCCGCGATTCCAGAAGAGCACCGGAAATCCTGGCCGCAAACAGCAGTTTTCCCTCGAGACGCGAGAGGATCGTCTGCCGCGGTTTTTGGCCAACTCGTCGCCGACTCCGAGATGCATTCAGGGACACCCACCAGCTGCGAAGAGCCACCTATTCCGCCTCGCGAGTCTTACGATATTTACACACGAAATTAGACCTGTTCGGTGCTGCGGGGCTCGCGAACCCTACACTCCCCCGTTTCTGCTCGACTTCGTTAAACTTTCATTAGAGGCTGGCCAACAATGCGCAATTTCGAATGTATACATATGGAACGTCCAGGCGATTGTCAGCGGCGAAACTCAGACTTTTTTAGCTCGGACAACGGGCGACCGTGAATTTGTAATACAAGAGTACAATGGAACGGGTGGCGAGACAATGTGGAGTGATTTTTCATCGATGCTTTGGGAGGTACACTGCCGTTCATAAGTATTATATTGGGACACTATTGTTATTCCCATATAGGGGAAAGGTGAGATAATTGATCAGCGGGGATAGATACATGATCACATCAGTTTATATCACAACTCAAATAATTAAATACAAACAAAGCAAACCATTATTATTATTTTAATAAAAAAGAAAAACTGTGATCAACTATCCCACCTTTCCCCTAATACGATATTTGGTACAGATTGAATACTTTACACTGCTTTTAATTTAAGTTACAAAATAAAGTAAAATTCTTTAGAGTTCAATTACTCGCACACAGAGTCCTAATATTTGTGAACAACAGCGTACATATATGTAGACCACAGAGGACGTAGCGAAATTATCCTTTTAGCCCCATGTTCGGGGTAGTAAAGTTCCTAAGTACACGTAAAATAGTCTCAAATAGATGAGAGTGTTGAATATCCCCCGTCCATCAGGATTAATTTTAGAGTGGCGTACTCTCCGCTTACACGCGATACGTGTTTCGCACGCAAGTTGCGAGCTCTCGTCGATTTTCGAACGCAAAGCCGATGCGTGGACGTCGGGTGTCGAGGAGATTAAAGGGAAACGCGGTTCGCGCAGCAACGGAAGTCATTCACTAGCTCCGCAGACGGGATACTCTAAATGTGGAACGTCGAGTGTCCGTCGACTTGAATAAATAATCGGCCTTTATGAGCGTTGAATTGGCCGCAGCCGTCTCTCGTCGATGGTCATCAATCGATTTTTCCCACTCGCGAGCAACAGTTAGCTAAACAGCGCGTCACCCTTGATTGCTCCACCTGCGGCTCGATCCATCATTTTCTTTCGCGCGCGAACAAGGAGCATTCCACTCTAACGACGAGAAGTTCCGATTCTTTCTCGCGGAGAAATGCTTGTTGGTTTTCGAAAAGCGACGACGCGGCGTCGTCGTTCGCGACAGGATCGATTCGTCATCGATTACCAGGCGCTGCCACGTTCCCCGTCATCGTCACTCAGATAAACTGCTGAGAATAACGTTTCCCGTGTCCCCGTCCGAACGGGGATCGCACTTTTGCTTTCTTCTATTCAGCATAGGGTAAGTGTGGATATTACTGCGAACGTTTAAGGTAGGATAACTTTAAAATCCTCGATACGGCGTTCAAATGAATGAAAGTTCCTTCTTCTTTTTTTAAATGAAAGGTGGGACCTTAATAATTCCATAAAAAATATGAGGGCGGGGTAATGAGCACAGTTAATTAAAAACACAGAGATTTGTCGATCAATACCACTTGAAGATAGTACAAGAAGATAGTGTACAAATATCACTTGCAGATAGAAAAATTATTTGGTCCGCAGTAATACATGCACATGGTGTAAAGTATTGCACCTAATACTGCGGTGAGAAATAAAAATTAAAACTAAGATGTACACGACTGATTTACTGTTTTTCTGAAGAAATAACTCTTATTCTATCAAGCAATAACGCTGCATTACATGTATTACTGTTAATAACAAAAATATAAATGTTTTTCAAGTAGGTGTTCATGACCGCTATATCGGGAATCGACTGAAGTTTCGCCTTGACGAATTTCAAACTACGATAAAAGAATTAATAATAAATTTGCGGTACATATTTATTAATAATTATCTTTAAGGGGGGAGACCACTGTCTCGGCCCGAAATGTAAGGGTATTTTCGAGAATTTATTTCAACCAAACAACGCAAGTAAATCAATTTATTGCTTAGTATAGTCAATAGTGTATATGTCGAAGGGTAAGAAAATTTTTTTTTTAATCAAATTCATAAATCGGTTTTCTGTATACACTCCGTTAAAATTTGCGCTCCGGAAAAAACATGCTAGTCGCGTTGACAGTCCCCAGACCATATGGTTCATCGAAATTAAAAAAAACAATAATATTTAGAAACTAGAAGCCTGCCTCTATTACGTGACGATCGCAAAATGTCGAATTTGTAAAAAATAACAAAATGGCGGACCACTGAAAAAAAAAGTCGTATTTTCGGGGTACAAAATTGGGGAAATGTTGCTAAAAAAAAATAGAAGCAGGTCGAAAATTGAAAATGTCTGATCGTCACGTAATAGCGACGGGTTTTCCGTACAATAAATGTCCTTGATCATGCCAATTGGACGTATAGTTTTCTCTGTAGACTGTCAACGCGGTTGAAAAATGTCATTCTGAGGAAATCGCGTTCAATGTTCCGCGTGGTTCAGTCGCGCGTTTGACACCTCTTCACGAAAAACACCATATCTCCGTCAATTTTGCGAATTTCTTCATCAAATTTGGAGTGAACATTCTTGACACATACGCCTTTCAGAAAGTGTAAAAAAAAATTTTCAGATTTGAGACAGTGGTCTCCCCCTTTAATACAGTTTAAAATAATTTTATCAAAAAATTTCAAGAGATTATGTACTTTCCAACATTAAATATGATCTGTTTTAGAATATCCGCAATAATCGGGGCATCCGCGGTAATACCTACACTTATCCTAGTCCAGCTCGGTGATATCGCGCAGAAAGCACGGCTACGGTGCAAGCTTTCGCACAATCAAAACTTGCAAATGGCCGAGGCACTATTGTTACCGCCGTGTTTTAAAAGTACACGTTCGAACTCTGACATTGGCCTCGGCGCAGAGAGTTTTAGTAGCCAACTATGCGCATAAACGGGGGGTACTCATATTGCATCGCCAATTGATCCCACCACCCTCAGCTGCGGGAAGTAATTACTTGAAAAACAATTGCCACGATGCCATTCCTGTGTAAACTGCGTAACAGACGCTGGCAGAAATTGGAGATTCTCTTGGGGGTGGATTATTGGGTTATGCGAAGAAATTCTATAACACGCAAAATCATTGTGTCCTTAATTATACACTTCCATATAGTATACCCACCTTCTGAATAGCTAATTGTCTAACTTTCTCCAGCAACATCGATAGCTACGCCAGGTCTCAAGTCTAATGAATGCTCCGTCCAAAAGATCTTGGATCTATTATCCTCCCATCAAGTTACACAGCCTGATAATGCTTCTTCATCGACCTAGACGCGTCTGAGCACCGCTGAACCCTAGATAGGTCCGTATATACGCGTTCGATGTATTCAAAGGTGCAACCCTTTCATTAGCGTGTGGGCCACGCGCTCTATTATCCCCAACAAAACATCCGATTCCATTGTCACGCGGCGAACAATGCCGCGACGCGGTCACGTGTTCTACTTTCGATCATTATTCGCGAAGTGTGCATAAAATTGGCAAATTGCGCGCAAGATCCACTCTGTTTCTCTACCCTCCAAACCCTCCTCTCTAACTCGAGGGTCCCGCAGAAGGGTTTTTCCTCGGTTTGACTACGATGACAGCTGTCACCTTCGCCGAGATCCTCCTTCAGGGACAAAGATCAGGAAACGACCTCTCTCCCCCCTGTTCCTCTATCAGACCCTCGAGAGCGCCACTTCTCGATTCCACCCTCCGTTCGTTGACAAAGGGACCTCATGTATCGGGAGTTAAATATCGATTAAATGGCAAAGATCGAGCTGTCGCTCCTCGGTAAAAATCACTGAATAAATTGGACGAATTGTTTGACTCATGTAGTCTCATTGGATCGCATTGCTGACGTGAAACGGGCTTCCAGACAGCTATGACAGCTGTCAGAGAACGATTGACTCTTCTGCTGTGACGGGTGACTTAGGAAGAGATCGTTTCCTGTATTAAGATCGATTTGGACACTGTAAATTGAACGATCTCTCCTGTTCCTTTCCACTCGTCTTGATCTCTTTCTCGACGCCTGTCATAAAAAGAACGAAAGCTTCATTTTAGATGCACCGCAAAGGGCGCTCAGAAGGGTTCGACCGGTTACGAATTTCTTTCCCCCCTAGTGCTCGAATGAACAAACCTAGAGAGGGTGGTGGCGTGACCGTCATCGAGTCGATGAATATGCAGGAAATTTCGTAGCTTTGTTCCATGGCGGTGGTGCCAAAAAAAAGCAAGCACGCGAATGCTTCCTAGAAAGGGCCCTGGCACGTGCTGCCGTTTTCACAAGGAGCAAATTACGCCCCAGTCAGTTTGCAAACATCCTTCTGTTGCGATAAGTGGAGGAGGAAGCCTCCAAAGAGGACGGACAACGAAAATATTGGCCGACAATGCGGACACATTCTTCGGGGGATTACCTGGTCACGCTAATTCGGAAACCCGTGACCGAGATATAATGGCGCCCCTATTTAGGCCGTCGCGCTACAAACAAACTCATTCTGCGCGTCCAAACGAGTTCAGTAACACCTTGGCTCCCCTACTATTATCATGGAAATTCCACGATGTTGTGCCATCCTCGTAGAGTAGTTGAAAACTTGAATCCGACGTTGTTTTCGTGAGTCTGGATAGGGTAGATGTACCATTTGTGGCCACTGTCTTATTTATTCCGATATATTAAGTATTCTTAGTTCACTTTCATTACAATGAATTAAGCTGTCTAAGGATGGGTTGTTGGCACCATTTCTACTGTTTTGTTGTCCCGTTTTATTTAATAATCATACGTGGCCACAAATGGTGCAAAACAGTCCGGCACGATAATATAATGATTTTTTAAATACTTATGTTTAAAACATTGTTCAACGTAGAATATTAATTATCTGTAGATTTTGGATTACACTGACATATTCTTTATTTTTGTGTACGTATTCTTTTGTAAGTTATGTACAGTGGTCCCCGGATTATTGACAAGCTTTTTTCCCCGGATCATCGGGAAAGACCTACCCACCCCACAGTTTTGCTTCCTCGGTGCGAGCGAGGGCCTTCGGTCCCAGGTAGATCGCCCGTTGACTGCCGAGAGCAATAAAATCGCTGGGCTAGGTAAAATACCCAGTAAAGAAAAATAAAATGTTCATGTTTTTGATAAAAGTTCATGAAAGTATTACCAATGGATTTTTTAGGATTTCCCAATGAAAATGAGTTCAAATATGGAGAAATTCGGTTCATTTTTAGTGAATGTCACTACATTACACACTATGTACATACATACATACAAACACAACAAGAATCTACGTTAATAATACCAAAAAAGTATGTATCTAATCATTTTTAAAATGTATGATATTCCGATCTCTTTATTCCACTAACAAATAATATTAATGTTTTTACAGTATCAAATGTTATTCAATATCCAAGGAAAGACACATATGACGGACAATCTTCCAATCGAAGCTGCAAATACTACAAGAATTGGCAAATTACTTAGATAATTGTGAGTTAATCGCCAGAAGCGTGCTTTTCCCTTAAACCGGGGAACTGGAATCTAATTATGTTATCATAATAAAAAATTGACCGAATTGTTTCGTGTTTGGACTCATTTTCGTCGACATAAACTCCCCAATCCATTGGTAGTACTCCCATCAAAGTGTAATCAGTAATATGAAAATTTTCATATTCAATACTGAATCTCAATTCGCCGTAGACCGAGGGTCTCCCGCGGGTGCGGTATTTCACTCACTCTCGGTTTACGTCGTTCACTCTCCTTGTCGAAAGGTTCAGGCGAGGGTCCTGACAAGGGTCAGTTTATTAGGCGCAAACTACTTCCCCTGCCCCGCTTTATGGAGAATCCCCAGACCCGAATCTTTCTCGATAATCCGGGGACCACTGTATCTGTGAATGGTACGGAAATCCTTAAAGTGGCCACAAATGGTACATGTACCCTAATTCTCTTTTTTTTTCCACGTTGAATCAACTTCGACGAGATAAATCAAGGATAGCGTAACTGATGCTTGACGTAGCTACTCCAATATTGGAAAGTTCCATTGCTAATCTTCTGTTCTGCAATTACCAATAACAACTTCCAGCAATCCTGTCGCGCTCCAGTTGCATCGACGTCACCGTTTCTCGTCGAGATGTTCATCGACGCGATACCAGGCTATCGTTTCGCGGTTCAAGCGACGCGCTAGGATCAAGAGATAGGAATCCACGGTGCCGCTTTTATCACAATAGGAAGCGGTCGTCGAGTGATACTTCCGACAAGGCAATCCACTGAAATAGATGAAGATACTCTTCTCCCGTCGCTGTTCCCCGCACGAGAGTGTGGGACAACCTCTCCTTTAGCCTCTTTCCGTTCTTCCTGGTCCATGATATACCATAACTACGGGGGCAATCTACGCGCTTGTCTCTTTATCAGTCGGTGCCACCTCGTTAGTAGCCACGAGTCATTGATAAACGACGGGCGTTCGCCAGCAAATTTTTCACCTGTTCCCCAGCTTCTTCATCCAGCGCGCGGATGGAATTCTTAATGAGAAATTCAGCGGATTCTTGGAGTTCGATGCTCGCCGTCTCCATTCACTTGTTTCATTCACAGCTCGATCGGAGGAAAGCTTCTTGCGAGGTACGGAATCGATATTCTTAATGTATTCCACCGGGGAGAAGTTAAATACTGGGAGCGTGCTGAATCGATCCGCTGGATTATGCGCTGTTATTGTGGAAAGAGACAGTGGAGATTCATGGGATCGGTTTGCGAAACGGCAGTCGTCGAGGGAAGTTAGATATCGGAATTTATGGTCCGCTGATGTTTCTTCTGAGGGAAGTAAATCTGGCTTACCAGTGTTTTTATTTTATAAGCTGGATTTATTCCGTCGCCGAGCGATTGCTCTTTTTCCATTATGCCTCGAATTATGCACCCTGTGAACGTTCTGTTGGTGAAAGCACGCCGAATGGACCAGTTTGATTCATTTCGCCAGCGAGAAGTTAGATAGTGGTGATCGATAGAGTTGATCTGTGGAATAGTTTTTTATCGTTGAAAATGTTAGATAGTTGGAGCGCGTAGGATCGATTCGCTTAATTTATTCTGTCACAGAGGAATTAGATATTGAAGATTCATGAGATCGATCAGTGAAATACATCAGGGACAAGTCAGATACAGGAAATTTATGGCACCGACGCGTTAAGTATTTATTGTCGCTGATAACTCAGATATTTCCAGTGCGTAGGGTAAGTGTGGGTATTACTGCGGACTTTTAAGGTAGGTTAACTTTAGAACCCTCGATACGGCGTTCAAATGAATGAAAGTTCCTCCTTCTTTTTTTAAAAGAAAGGTGGGACCTTAATAATTCCATAAAAAAATATCAGGGCGGGGTAATATGTACAGTTAATTAAAAACACAGAGATTTGTCGATCAATGTCATTGCATGAGTTACTGCGGACATGCATGTATTACTGCGTGCCAGTTACTAACGAAACATCAGTTACTGCGCATGTATTACTGCGGTCTGATGTCAGGCGAAACATAACCTTAATACCTTTGCAGGTTACGTAGACAGAAGTGAATACGGTCGGAAGAAAGGTTAGGTGGCGCAATGGTCGGTCCGCAGTAATACATGCACATGGTGTAAAGTACTGCACCTAATACTGCGGTGACAAATAAAAATTAAAACTAAAATGTAGACGACTGATTGATTGTTTTTCTGGAAAAATAACTCTTATTCTACCGAGCAATAATGCTACATTACATGTATTACTATTAATAACAAAAATATAAATGTTTTCCTAGTAGGTGTTCATGACCGCCATATCGGGAATCGACCGAAGTTTCGCCTTGACGAATTTCAAACTACGATAAAAGAATTAATAATAACTTTGCTGTACATATTTATTAATAATTACCTGTAATAGAGTTTAAAATAATTTTATTAAAAATTTTCAAGAAATTATGTACTTTCTAACATTAAATATGATCTGTTTTAGAATATCCGCAGTAATCGGGGCATCCGCAGTAATACCCACACTTACCCTACCACTTATTTATTCCCCCACACTTTGACGCGGGCAAATTGAATGCAGGAAATTCATAAGCTGTTCGTTGGCAGAGAAGAATTTAGGAAATTCGTGAAACTGATTCGTCACCTTTTCTTATTTTCTTTATAGTCTCTTCTTTCCCAGGAAGTTTGATCGAGAAACTCGTGCACTGAGAATAACGAAGGAAATACTCTCTCCGGTGCACGCTGACGTTATCGACTTCCGTTTTAAAAACTTTTTAACTGCCCCAAGTTAAGCGCGCTTTCTCGAAAGGCTCCGTGAAGCACGTGTGTTTCTGTCAACTTCCACGAATCAAAAAACGCGAACTCCGCCGAGAACTCACGTCCGTCTCTTGTTGATAATAACCTCCAGCTTTTTTTTGACGCGACGTTTCCTGGGAACCGAGCTGATCTTGGTTTTCCTCGTGCAATATATTTTCAGCAGTTTGAACTGGATAAACTTTGCGCCCAAGATACGTCTTCAGACATGTTCCGTAGAAAAGTGACGATGTATAAAGAGATTCGCGAGTGTAAAGATAAGCTTGCTCGTGTTATCTTTGAATAATACGTTCCAGGAACAGGGATTTTTCTGTTCCTTCGACAAACAGGATGTTTTTACAGAATTACTCCGAAAAGTTGAGTCAAACGTGCCCTTGAACTTGAACGACTACATCGTTGAATTTTCTGTGAAAGCAGTAGGTCAATTGCCAGTGCACAAAGATTTGCGAGCTCGGAGATAACCCCAGTTGAGTCACCCCTGAATAAAACGTTCAAAGAAGAGAAGTAGGTACCCCCAATAAATTGATTATTTGCACAGGATCGTTTCGAATAGTCACGTCAAACATATCCTAAACTCCACTGACTAGGATCACCTTTCACTGTGTCTCAAAGAAAAACAGTAAAATTTGCAATAGACAGAGATACCAAGGCTCGTGGATAATCCTGTTTAACTTATCCCTTAACTAGACTCCCCAGAAACCAAGATATCCTTCCAACAACAAATCATAAATTTTCGCAGAATTACCCCAAAAGGTCAGGTCAGATGTTTGTCTAGACCTCGTCATCTATCATTGAGTCTCCCCTCTCTAAAGAAAGTAATTCGGGTAATTAACAGGGCTCTATAGTTTCCTCTTTCGTTGATTACTCATGCTGGGTTATTCTTAAGCAAAATTTTGCGGAAATTCTGAATTTCCTTAGTTCGTTTGATACGCTAAGCATCCTCGCGGAATTGCAGCAGAGACTCGGAGTATCTCTTGGAATTATGCCGTTTAAAGCTACCCGCGGTGCGCTCTGAATGAAAGTGATAATCAGCAGAACACTTTCGGAAACGATTCCCCCCTGGGTCAGGCGCATCGCAATTTCCCGTGGGCCGCGGGCACAATACGCGGGCGACAATTAAAAGCGAACGGGCCACGGGTATAAACAGCCACACGGAAACGATATAATCACGTGACGTAAGTGGGAGTGCGTTAAATTACGCGCGGCCCAGAAATTATACGACCGAGTGGACAGCTAACGAATGCAGCAACTCAGGACAGGCCATTCACACTGGCAACGTTCGTAGATCGCGCTTCAAAGCCTCCCCCGCGGGCTTTTTCAGCGACATATCGATCTGTATCGATCGCGAGCTGCAACGCTTGTTCGATCCACTTCCATGTATATTTTTTATCGACTCGGTCAGTGTCCTGGTATGAATCACCTCCAATGTTAGAGAATACTATAATTTTTGCTATATTGTTGAATTTACATGTATTTTCCAATAACGAGTAATAAAGATAAATAATAATAATAATAGGGGAGAGCGGGGACAAACGTAACACTTTTTACATTTCGCCTAGCTGCCAATTACCTCTTACAGATATAGAAACGAAAATTATGCCTTAAGATAGTGTGTTTCTTGCTCTATCATTTGACCACAAATTCAGCCTTCCACAATAAGTGGTCAAAGAGTTATGGCAATTTTCCGCAGTGACTGTCATTGTTACTTTTGTCCTGCTGGGGTAGGACGAAAGTAACATACCATGGGAACGAAAGTAATACTAATTATTTTGAGGAGAATTAAGTAAAAACACTTCTCCCAAAGCAAAATAGGATTTTTTATTATCAGAAACGATAGAAACAAACATTTAAATAAACATATTTTAAGTAGGTAACGATAAAAAAGTATAACCAACTTCAAACATTTTTTTGATACTGTGTATTTAATTTAATATGGAATCTCGTATAACTGCCCCAAAAGTAACTAATATTTACGCATTTTTTTAAAAAAAATTATTCTTAATATTGGATTCAACTACTCCCCGTAGTGACGTGTTACTTTTGTCCCCAGCCATGTTTTTCAGCATAGAACTGATATAACGTACAAACTCTACAAGACTTATTGAAATCAAATACAGGAACTTATAAAGACATTATCTAAGAACGCTCTAACAAATAATTGAATCAATGTCTATCGTTTAACCATGAATATTAACAAAAAAAACCAACAGAGGATACACTAACCTAAATAATAGAAATAACGAAATCAGCTTGCCCACGTTATACGAATCGTCGTATTGCTTAGCGTCACTCCGTGAAAGAAAAGAAACACTAAACACGCGTAACTATGTAAAGCAAACGCTTTGGAACCTTTTCTGGAAAGCGGGAGAAGACGTGTTACTTTCATGACGCCGTTACATTTGTCCCCGCTCTCCCCTAGTAGTAATATGGTTCAAATTTAAGAACTTTTTAATTCTAATAAAAAATCTTATTTGGTACATTTTCATTGCAAATTTGTCATAGGAATCGTAAAACTCGTCAAGGTTGTGAAGGTTCAGCGAAAGTCCCACAATTTTTTAGATTTTTGGAATACCCATAGGATCTAAAAGTACTTAATCTAGAAACACTGGTTGCGAGACAGACTGTCTCTGACGCGTTTCACCACGTATGTAGACGGTTTAAGGTCGGACTAGTTCTTGTATCCTATTCGTTAGCGTAAAGCAATTCCATTAACACCGTGGGGACGCCTTTTACGCAATCCAGTAGAAAGAGAGTGAGAAAGACAAAGCGAGTTCAGTAAAAAATGAAAGAATAGATCCTTATGTCACCGAGGAGGAATTATTTTCGTCGATTACACGCGGTTATCGTGGGCCACTTCATTTCGCCAGTTTCGCGATAACTCGGTATCTTAATACACTCTCAATACGCAATTATTTATGCGGCTCTTAAATAAGATTACATATCGAGACGTCGTGCAACCGGCGACCGGATATATTGTTTTCAATGCGCCGTTTATATCTGAAACGTACACAATGGATTACATCTCGCGGATTTGCAAGGGAAACCGAACATTTCAAGGCTGCCTTCATTGTTTTCCACTAAGAAACATTTCAGGTTTCTCTTTAATAAGAGAAACAATCAAATCAACAAAAACTGATAACTTTTTCGACTATGGAACACTATTTTCAAAAAAATTCTCTCCTAAATTTCTGAGACTGTTGGAGCAGGCGTGAACTCAACAGCAATTTAATACGATCATATTATGCACGAACGTTTCACACCCAGAATTTAAAACTTACGTCGGAAAGAAAAGAGTCCCGGCTGTCACAGGCCACGTGGTTTCCTCCGCGACGCGCCTCGATACGACAAGCACGTGCCAGCGTTCCTGGTCTCCAATCTTGCACACTTCACGATCTTCTCCAGTCTCCACCACTAATCGATCGCCCCCCCATTTTCTTCCCTTACCGATTCGTACTTCGTTTGACCTGTCGCGAAATTTTGCCCGAAATGAAATCTCAGCTCCCAGACGAGCCGGTTTCAAACGAAAAAAAGGAAGAGGAAACGGTGGGTGCGAGAGCAGCGCCTCCCTCGCGAGCACTATTTTCCCCCCGTTAATCAATCCCGAAGCGACGAAAATAAATTCGTATATCAACCGTGACACAATTACCCGGCATTCCGCCGGCGGGAAGCCCGATGATTTACGAGTAGCGGAGCTCGGCAGACGGTCAATGACAGTGCATGCGCGCTGCCACGGCGAACGGACAGACGGACGAGGGAATCGTCTTAATTAGGCGCGATTAAGCGAGACACGCGCTTTCCTCCCGCCCTGAGCGGATAGACCCGACGAACGTGGACCGAGGCGAAGCGTGTCGGAGCTGCGTACCACCGCGACCTGTCCGCTTGCTGACCATCGTAGCACTGAGCTCTCTGTTTCGAGCGACGAGCCATAGGGCTTCGAGTGCCCGCCAGTCAGCCAGCCAGCCAGCCAAGCCTCTTCGCCTCGCCCCGTCGCTCTGCTCTCTCTCACTGCCTCCTTTTTCCACGTGCAACAGCCCCGTGTGCCTCTCTTTCCCTCTTTGCCGGTATTTCTGCTCCACGTGTGTACGCACGTGGCCCACGCGCACACGCGCCAGATCCTACGGGAACGGGGTCTTTGGGACTCTTCCGGGACTCCTTTCGTTTGGCCTGCGAGCAAGGTGTGGGCCGGATTCGAATCTAATTGACAAGGAAACATATCGAACCCGAAAATTATGATTTTAATGAAACTCCGTACGATTGTAGAGCATGTCGGAGTATGTAAGAAACGATTTTTTTTCTGCGGAAAAACACTCTGAGGGGGTGAAATCAGCCTACAAATTTCAGCGATTTTTCGTTTTTCGAGTATAATTTTGGACTACAAAAATTTCTTTTGCAGCGCGTTATACGGCATCAAACACTGAACATTTTGTCCATTTACGGTTTTCTTCTACCTCGCACTGTTACAAAATTATACTCGAAAAACGAAAAATCACTGAAAATTTGGGGGCTGATTTCACCCCCTCAAAGTGTTTTTCCGCAGAAAAAAAATCGTTTCTTACATACTCCGACATGCTCTACAATCGTACGGAGTTTCATTAAAATCAGAATTTTCGGGTTCGATATGTTTCCTTGTGAGTGATTCTGCTGTGATTTTTGCACGTCCACCGTCATCGAAACTGTCCTTTTCGTCGACACTCTTGTCGACGCTAGCCTTAATTACCCTCCCCCAGTAAATAATCTAGCTTCGTACTTTTCCCTCCGCTCAATTCCACTTACGCAACACGCTTCGTCTACGAAGAAACGTGTTTCAATAGGTTGGACCAGGCGCGAACCACGTAAGCAGTCCTCTGTAAATTAAATCCCTGTTCGGGGAAGAGAGGTCAGAGAAGTGTCGCAAGCTCTCTCCCCGCGAGATGCGCCACTTTGAATGGCTCATCGACAGAGCGAACGGGTTATCCCAGCATCCAAGTGACATCAGGGCCCATCTTGTTCGCCCTTGGAAACGCGGATTAAACGTGAACGAATTGGACGCGTCACACGGATTCTTCGAAACTTCCGTTTCATCGTCGAGATAGAAGGGGGTGTAATAGGCAAGAATCGTGCACGCGTGTAGCCCAGCTGCCGCGCCGTCGATAAGACCCTTGTCACGCTTCTTCCGAGTCACAAAATCAAATCAAACATCGCCTCTGAAGGCTGGTGCAGGCCGCTGAAAGCGTCCCGGGAGGCCCCTCGAGCCTCCTTCAGAAGCGTATGAGGACGTGGTCGAGATGTTATTACAACAAATATTATCTTTACTCTGCCCCGGCTCGGCCTAACCAGCGGCCGCAGCCAGGTCTCCACACTTTCTAAAGGGTTAGCCTGCGGTTGACTCCCCTATTCACCCACGTTCTCCTAGTACCAATCGCGTTGACCTCGACACGGAAGCACGCTGACCAGACAAGAAGAATCCTGGTCGTCGCTTCCGACCTGCTTTTCCCGGCATTCATTCAACCGTATCGTAAACTTGAACGTCACCGTCACCTGAAAAGTTGTAGTCTGCTGTACTACATCGGGCAATTCTGAAATTTCATATTCCAAGTGATCCATTGCAATGATTTGTGCTTCATAACCCTTAAAATTGCCTAATATCGCCGATCAACAAAACATCGTTTCCCCTGTCAGAATATATTTAACTTTGCTAATCAAAGCGTTTTTCACCGGGCAACTGTTATTTCCTCCAGCCACTGAATCAGTGGAAGTGTACGGGGAATCGTATTTTTGTATACCGTGCAGATGTTGGAGGAACACTTACCGGTGCATCGATCATTTTGATCAATTACCTTTAATCCACGCGCGCCATGCACCGCTTAATCCTTATCTATGGACACCGGGCGCTGAATGCACGCGTCTACGTGAGATGGGATTAAAATAGAAAACGCACAGTTACACGGTAAATAATAAACCACGGGATAGGAGATTAATTGACGTGGCGCGGCAAAGGTTACTTGTAATTTTCCTTTTCCTCCGCGCTCGGTCTACTGGTCGTCGGACAGAGACACGTTCCCCGACGACTTCGACGTGTGATACAACTTCCTGACCGATAAATTTCTCTCTATCGATAAGGCACAAACAATGCAACTTGGGGATAACAATGCGTGATAAACATTCAACTTTGTCGTCGCTCGCTTCTGTCGGAGCTTGGTAATAGTATTCTTCGTTTGGAAAGAATCTATTCCGATTTGAAAAGTGGGTGTCCATCGAGGACAACGCTCGTGGGTGTATAGTATTCGAATGCAAGTTTCGTGAGTTCTAGGAATATTGTATCTATACTGATACAGTGCCAGTACGGCGCCTGACCTAGGGGCAGTGGTGGGTCCGTATTTTACCTAACGTAGAAAAGTGAATTTTCTACGCGTAGAATAAGACGTAGTAAATAGCTTAACTTTACTACGTCATGTATTTTATGTATAAAATCAGATTGTTTGAAAAATTGTTGTAGACTTTGGAACGCCATAACCCGCATCGACATATCGTATTCATTAAATTCAGAATTGCAACAACATACTTATTGTTAGATGATGAATTTTTTCAACCATCTAAAAGTAGAACTGCATTTTTGGATTTAATCGAAATTGGTTGTATCTTGAAGTTTTGCGTTATGTAAATTATTCGACAATGTCGTTCGAGTTGGAATTTTATAAGCTGGATGCAATTTATGAATAAAGTTCCTAAAGTGGTCAGATTCAATAATACTAAATGGAATGGTACATCGATAGAAATAATCTGCTAAAGCTTTATCAATTTCTTCAGAATCCATGTTGATATACGTAAAAATTCGAGTATCTTTTGCACACCAAAGATATGACTAAAAAATTTCATATTATTTATAATTTTGTTATAATTATATTCCAATCTTTCTTTTTAAAGTAATTTAAAATATTGCGCAGTAAAATTCAATACAATAGGTAGAGGTTAAGTGTTTGTATTTGAATTTTTGACATTGAATACATTTTTTACATTTTATACAATTATTTACATTTTTTTACGCTTGTCACGTAGTAAATTCGATGTAACGTAGTAAACCCACCACTGCCTAGGGGTCTAGCGAAAGAATCTAACTCTGACGAAACTCCTTCTCTCTTAAATTCCTTCTCTGGATTCTATAATAATTTTCCAAGAAATTGTTCTACCTCTACAACTGCATAGCTTCCTCCCAAAGGCGTATATTGAATTTATCAGTAACTCTGTTGTCAGCCCTTGCTTCATGGATCTAAGCAGACGACGTTACGCGGGAAATATTGAAAACAGAAGTCCCAGTTGCGTATGAATGAGGCGAACACGCCTCAAGGTTTGCTCGGGACATTCCAATTATTCTCGACGGGCTGAACAGTTTTTCGAAGAACACACTCACAACCAAGGGAAACCAATGTTACCTAGCCCCGAGAGCTCGTTAACGAGTAAATAAACAATTCTTTTTCTGCCCCACCCGTTTCCAAGAAAAAGATACGTTGTTTATTCGCGAATATCTCGCTTGCTCCTCGTTTTCCAACACCTCGATGCTTCCCAGGTGTTTTCCCTTTCCGCTCCGAAGGTGACCTAGCCGTTCCACGAACCTTCGCTTCTAGACTTGTGTTTATGGAGGAAGAATCGCTGTGTAGAGTCTAGGGATAGCAATTAACTTTGGTGGAGCAACGGCGGTACGGCATTCCAGCTACTAGACACGTGGCACACGCTTGCCAAAACGGAGGCGTTTCCGAACGTGCCAAATGTTTCGTCGCGCGGATTAAGTGTCGACGAGCGTCCAGTTTATATCTTCACGCCGCGGAAGTAGGAACTGTGCCACCTTTCCACGCGAACGTTCAGCTGCCCGGGTAAGTCGTTGATTTGCTGGGGCATCGAACACGATATATGTATACTCGGTGTAAATGAACTCATTTTTCTTGATGAATTAAGATGAATAGACCTGCTATCGGAGTTGAATAAAATATTCAAACGAATGTAAATATAGAAAAGTAATTAAGCTTCGTATATCTATTAATTATCGATCTAATAGAAAAGCATAGTACACTAGAAATTACAACCCCTTAACTCTTGAATATCTCAACGAGAAAAACGTCTCTGGAATAAATTATTCTTAAATCATTTCGACTGGTCGCACTCGCGTGGCTTTTGTTTCGATGAGTATCGTAGACGAGGGACCAGTTCCGACGTTCCCTCGAACGAGACACGTTCGAGGCTCGAGTCCAAGCTTCCCTAGAATTCGAGCGTGGTCTCGTTCGAAAAGAACTCTCGTCCGATCCATCGCCGAGATCGATCTCCGACATCGTCCGTGGAGGAACTTCCAAATGAAATTCCATTAAGGACGCTAAGTCGAGGGACGTTGGTCGACTGGCGATCGTCATCCTCGGGCTAATACGTATGCGCACCTGTGTCCTTTTACTTATGCGCGCCGCGCTCCCCGCGCTAAACGCCTCGCGACGGAGCGGACACGCGATTTCCGACTCGATGTTTTTCCAAGGATGCCGTTAAAAACGGATTTTTCTCGTCGACGGCCGTGTTGCTTGTTTGCCTTCCTCTTTTTCTGGCGCCTCTCCGCCCACCAACCGATTTCCACAGGTTTCCAATGGATATTTACTCGACGGTGGCACTTGGCGAAATGTTAGTTTACTTGAGAGCAGAATAAATTTCGAGCGGACTCCATTCACGTTCCGTTTCTTCTTTTTTTTCTGTAATTTGGAATCGTTCTTTATCTCGGATCAAGGATGTTTATATAGAATACCACGTGTCTCTTTCATTCTTTGCATAGAGATAAATATAGGTGGAGCTGGGATCGCGGTTAGAGGGATGATCTAAATGTTATTTATGTTTTTCTTTACTAAAATCCACGCGAGTTGTAGATAGAATTTTTGGATTCGAGAAGCCTGGGTATTTCTCTCAGATTTCACTGGACTTTTATCGAATTCCCAGGGACCATGAGAATCACAGAGTGCCGCGTCCAATGGGCGTCGCGAAAATTATCCAAACACTCGTTCAATCTCGCGCGGAGGACGAAACTGTTAAGCAAACGCGTTTCTCTCTTTGAATTTCGATTGGTGCTGGTGGCTGCTCGTCGCATCCGTAACGGAGAGCCGACTTTTAAGCATTATGCGGGTATTTATTCATTTGCATTTATATTTGACTCGTCACGATGCGTCGTGCCATTGTGAGCCGCGATCTTCGGTATAATCGTCGACGAAAGTTTCGCGGCTGGCCTCGTGGAGAGGCGCGTGCCATTTTCTTCGAGGAATATTTTTAAAGACTCCTTCCCCGTTCGATCCTCGAGAGGAACGGAAACCGAATGGCGGAATACCAGACGGATCAAAGTTCTCGAGAAAAATCTGCGTGACCCGGCGAGAGATCGCTCGCGAGGAGGAATCTTCCCCGTCTGAGGTTAGGCTATTTTAAACAACGTCTTCCTTTATTTCGTGACATTTCTTCTAAACAGAATAGAATTATGTTCACTCGTTTCCCGATTTAATTTTAGAATTCTAATTGGGCATTGGAAATAATAAGCAAGTGATTAATCTATAAAGTGTAGTAAGGGTAGGAGTAGGGGAGAATGGGTAATATTTCTTGAAAATGATTTTTTTTGTAAACTTAAACTATCAACCTATTTGTAGAATACGAAAATAATTAATATTATATTGATTTATTCAATAAAATTACAAAATACCGAAAATATGCGTTTGTCCGGCATTGTCCACACTTAAGGGTAGACCACGTTGTGGGCGATTAATTTAAAAATTTTCGCGTATGTATTCATCCGCCGAGTCCCATCCACAACACTCAGAATGAGCTCAAAGGCCACAAGAGATGCATCGAAACCACATTTAATAATAGGGGAGACCGGGGCAAGTTAATACGTTTTTCAGTTTTCATTGTTTTTCATTTTTGTTTGAATCAATTACTTAATAACAAATATGCTAAAATATACTTTGGCCCTTCCTCTTTAATATATAGTAAGCGAAAACTTGAGAAAGTACATACAAAATGAATGAAAAAATGTTATTTGGACGAAGGTAAAGTGTATCAATTTACCCCACTGCGGGGCAAGTTGATACATCTTTAAAATATCTGTTTAATGAGTAACTAATAAATTTGAAAAATATAATTTCAATCTAAATACCTTTCCAACAGTCAAAAGTTCAAAGATCAAACAGATTTTTAAACAAACATACCTAGAAAAACATTTTTATTTTCATTTTTTTTTTATGTCTGGAATATCCCACTTTAACATGAGGTGTCTTCTTCTTTTTGTTATTTCAAACCATTTTCCAAGAAATATAAAGAAAAAATTCAATTAAAAGTAGTCGGGGAAAATTAATATACTGTATCAACATGCCCCAGAGAAACCGTATCAACTTACCCCACAGGAAGTCATTATGTATAAACATGTCCATAAAAAAAATGTAGAGCATATAAACATAATTACAAAACGTAATTACCTTACCTTCAAAATACTCAATATGATGCCAAATTACTTCGGGTTATAAAATTCTTTATATCGTCTCAAGACGGATTGGAAAGTGAACACAACTATTTACTTTTTCTTTATATAAACGAAAACAGTTAAAAACGATTGCTAACGTCAAGGTACACCCACGTACGTTGGATCGTAGGAAAGAATTTATCAACAATTTTCACATATCTCATTGAAATGAAGCTACATATATATGGTGTCGAGATAATTCGTCTGTATCAACCTGCCTCTGTATCAACTAGCCCCGGTCTCCCCTACACTTGTACACTGCTTTTTCAAACGTTTCGGAAGCCCAACTGGCTTTTCCAGTTGTTCTAAGTTGTTTAAATTCGATTCTAATCCTTTGCCTTGATAGTACATCCGTATTTACGTAAACTTGAAATGTAAAAAAGCTTCAAAATTAGTATTTATCTCTTACATGGTGCACACAAAATATAACATCAACGAATTTAAAACACAAAAAGGCTTATTTTTCTTAGTTGCTCAGCAACAATTGCTGCGAGGTCGTTCGACAATATAGCGAATGATATGGAACATAAAGAAAAGAAATAGCACATTTCGGACATGCCGTTTTATAATAACAATACTGACCATCATTGATCACGACCCTATCACAAAAATTCTGTCGGTTTCAAAACCATTAGCATGGACTTACACGCGTATACACACTCGCAAAATGCAGCAACCCCTTTTTCTTCCAGTTAACAAACCAGTATACTTCTTGTACATGTTTCCCAAGTTGATCATGTTAGCAAGCGTCAGCCAAGCCGAACATCTCCCAGTTCCATGGTACCTAAGTACCTTTCGCAAGCGAGCAAAGAAATTCGTTGCCCGTCGCCGCCGTGCGCGCATACTTTCGCGCGTGATTCATCCGGCAGACTGTGCTCTCGACTACATTCACCTCGATATTCCTTAATGTCGCCGATGATTTAGAACGATGGAGACGTAACGCAAGTCTCACTACCGTTCTTTCGTGTGGGTCGGGTAAAGTGGGCAAAAACGAACGGGCCCTTGACCTTCGTCGACGGAGTATATAAATAGCCAATAAGAGTACTCGCGTGCGCGCACACGCGCCCCATAAACTGTAACTGGATTGTAATAGATTGTCGAATGATTTACGGTAATGAAGGTGTCACGACCCTCGAGCACTTTAGAACGCGGGCCCCGATTGCGCGGCGCCCGCGAAACGCAGAAAAATCTCGCCTGCACCAAACATCTCCCTCCGAGGCATGAATAATTGATAAAGCTGAATGATTTACGAAAATGAAGTTGTCAATTTCGTGGCCCCCGCGCTCTGTATCCACTCCATCGATGTAAACAATTAATAAACCCTGGTTATCTCGCCGCGTGCGTGTGCTTTAAGGCGAGGGTACGTCGCAATGAACCGTCGAATGATTTACGAAAATGGGGGCCGTGAATTCTTTAGCACCGCCGAGTGGTCTCGTTTGCTCGGCGATCATCGGCCGATGAAAAACGCAGGAACGTGCATAGTCACGGGGGACTTGGAAGCGATTTCGTACTGGGAACACTTAATTAACGCTCGAGTAATCGAAACTGGGCGCAAAAAAAGCCGCGGCCGCGTTAATGAAACGTATATTTACCGGGCGGGCGGCACGAGCTCGAGCAGTGCCGAGAGTTGGCCGCGATTCGGGCTCGCACACGGTGGGTCCCCTATCGATTCGGCGAGACTGCCGGCGAAGTTTCGGGAACGGACGATTCCAGGGCGCGACTTGCTTAAAAGTTTCAACGAAAAAGCGGGTTCGCCTGTAATGATAGCCTGGCACGGGAAATTACGCCCGAACTCTCCTCCGTCTGTCTGGCCCCGCCCTCGCGTTTCGTAGCGTAACTTACAGGAATTCGATACTTTCACGACATTTCCCGTCGGTGAGACGAGGGATCGGTGTTTGTGAAAAATCGTGGAGGCGAAATACGAAACGGTCCTAGCGTTGCATTTCGGGGATCATCGATTTATTGAGTATTTAACCCGGCGTTGGTAAGATGGGGTCTCACAGACCCCAAAGATTTTAAATTGACTATAATTATTTAACAACGCGTTGCAATGAGTCGTGCCTCAGTGTCGCTTCTCCTTCCCTAACCAGCTACTCGACGCCATAAATAATAATTTCTGTTGAAAATTAAAGATGTTTAATTAGTTAAGTATTTCTTGGTAATACAAATTTAATTTTGTGGATCTGCGTTTTTATTCTGTAAAATATTACGCCACTACGTAATCTCATATTAATTATAAGATTTGGAATTGTACAATACACTACAATTAGGGGAGAGTTGCCAATATCGTACCACTTGACATTTTACGTTATATTTCATATTTGGTACTCATATGAACGCAAATGACTATTGGATATTGTAGCTTGATCTTTTAGGCACCTACTATTATATGCTTAGCCTTTTGTTCAGAACAAATTAATTTGTTATTAATCTTTTTGTCACATACTGTCAAAGGTACGATTCGGACAACCGGTCTCCTAAATCGTACCTCTTGGTTTCCAAAATCGTACCTCCACTAAAAAATAGTATAAATAACAAATAGAGAAGAAAATATTCAACATAAAGTAATGATTATTATATAGTTACATATACAAATGTATATGGATCACACACAGACCGCAATAACCTATGTAAATGATATATGTACATAACCTATAAACATACGAGTTGTCAAATCCTACTAGTAGGATTGTAGTGGTACGATTTAGGAAACATGATCAATTTATTCATAAATATAAATTTAAACTTTATAATGAATGTAATATGCACTTAAAATGAATGTAAAATATTCTACATTAAACCTGCTTTTAGAAAAATACAAAAATACGGGACAAAATTGTATTGTTTGATTATTATCAGCTACGATAAACTGATAAAAAGTTTCATCAATCATACCTGATTTTTTTAAATGTTTATAGCACGCACAAAATAGGGTGTAAGCTCAAAATGTTTTGTTTCTATTTCTTATTTCGCATTTACTTGATATTTTTATTATCAAATGTCGTTTACATTCATTAATTACTTAGAAATTGATGAGGTACGATTTAGGTGACCAGTACGATATTGGCAACTCTCCCCTATTTGTTGGGGTCTGTGGGACCCCATCTTACTACTCTTGTTACATTTCCCCACTTTAGCAACGCCGGGTTCAGACGGGAAATTATTAATCCCTTATACAACCCTTAACATGGGTACCTGCTACTATTTACCAGAAATATATGCAAGATCGTAAAGCCAACCTTCGAATACCGAAACACTGAAGGGGTTAACAAAGTATCCAAACAACGAAAGAGCAAGTCCCTTCGTTACTTTAAAGAAGCCTTCAACCTCCCCCAATCGAAGACATCGCTGAATTAAACATCAATACAGACACCCACTGTCCCCAAAGAAAAATACTTTCTCGACGTCCAATTAACGCCAATATAAACAGTTTCCCCCCGTGCGTTTCCGTTCGTCCAAGTACATAACTGTCCCCGTGTACCGTTCTTCGCTACTCGAACGCAACAAACGACATCCTGCTGCCTCGAATCGCCGACAATATTGCGCAGCAGTCGAACTCTCGTCCAACACGGGCCTCCCACTTTGCCACCAATTCGAAGCCAATTACCCAGCTTGCCCACAGATTTTTCACGGAACCAAATACAGCAGAGAGGGAAGAACTTCACGGCGCGCAAAGTGCAACTTGGCGCCCGATGAATTATTGGCAGGACTCGAAGGTTGGGATGGTAAATGTCAGGCGTAACTCTGATTCAGTGACGGAGTAAAAGCTCCGAAAAAAAGTCTTCCTCCCGGTTATTTATGTAACGTTGGACGTTGCTTGCGTTTTCTAAGAGGCGACCTTTATGGTGGCGTCGCAGCGTACGACCCCTTATCGCGGTATCGTTACGTAAATTACGGGTGTCGGTGGCGGACAAGATTTCGGCGCGACGGAGCGCCCGAGGAATCGGCTGTGCGTGTCGGGAGCGACGGAAAAGTAATTAATATTCATGGGGCACGCGTTGTATGGACATCGTTCGGTGCCGTCACGTGCATGGAAAACGGCTACACGCGGAAGGGATATTAAAGCGAGATGGTGGGGACGGAGAAGGAGGCCTTTCACCCCCTACGCCCCGTGTCTTTTCGATGGTCGCCGTATTGGTCCCCGGGTTCGATTAAAATACCGCCATCTCGACGATACTTGTCCCTTGTCTCTTGTTTCTCTTGTCCGCGTTCTTGTCGGAGGAACAACCCGCACGCCTGCTGAATAGATATGAGAGAGAGAGAGAGAGAGAGCTCTTTGGGGCGTCGATTGGCTGCAACACGAGTCCTCACTGAAGCATCGTGATCTGCGTTAATTCGCGCTGCACGATTTAGCTCCGCTTGGGAACAATCAGGTGAGACGCTCTGACTTTCGATTCCATTTAGGGTGACCTGTCCAGTGAGTGAACACTTAAGCTGCATGTCTCTTAAAATTAGTAATCAAAAGTCGTTATTTAATTCCCTGAATGTTATTTCTGTAAACGAGCTGTTTTATTACTAAAGTCAGACATCCTGGATCACAATTCTAGCAATGTTTAATAGTCATAACTTTCATTAAAAATTTGGCACAGGATTAAATAAAAAATGGGTCAATAACGAGCGAATGAACATCAATTTCTAATGAATGAACAGGGGTACTCCAGTGAGTGAACGGGATAATAACAGTGGTTAGGTTTCCAATATATTTAGATAATTTTTTATGTAAATAATTTTTCATTCTCCAATTGCAATAATATTATTGATTTGATACGTTACTAGTCTTATAAGATCATAATTATGCATAGTTGAAATTTGGTTTCTGGAGTGGGTTAATTTAACCTCCACATTGACGGCGAAAGTGTCAAGAGAAAAAAGGACAGGATAACCTGTTCATTCATTGATAAAGTTAGAAATGTCAGCGAAATTGCGAATGAACGGTCGTTCTCTCATTGGTATTCACTGGTATCTCCCATCCAATGCATGAACACCTAAGAAACTCGACAAATTCTTACAAATCCGTTATTTCATACAGTAGTTTTCGCTACAGGAACATATAACAATACAAATTGTATATATCACATAACAAAACTTACCTTGAACTTGTGTGACACCATAAAAACAACTGCTGAATAAACATAATTAATACCGTATCGGTTATAATTAAACAGAAAAACGCTTTTACAAAATATCTCTGGATCTCCAGTCTAGATGTCAGTGTCAGTTTCAACGTTAAGCGAGCGCCATAGACATTAATTTTTCGAATTATACCAGCAACGTTCACTAACTGGGGAGTGTTCATTCACTGGACAGGTCACCCTACACGGGAAACATAGTTACAATCAGGAACAGTCAAGTTACTCCAAGCATTCCTATACACGTCCCCATTCGACTGGCCTAGCTGACTCCTTATTTTCGAGTGGCAGGACACCTTCATTCCCAGACGAATTGATTCGTATCGTCGTGCTCGAAGCCGCGCCACAATGCCCCGATCCCCGAGGGTCGACGAGCCGGCTAAAAGCGTGCCTGTCAACGAAACGAATGATCCCCGCGGCTGGAAAAGTCGCCTGTGGCCTGCTTCAAAGGATCACCGCGCCGACGGAACGCGTGTTCCCGTGCACGCGGGCATAAGTTACACGCGTTTAGAAGCGTACGCCGGCCCACGCGATAACTCGCGCTGTTTATTGCGAGAAGAAACGTCCGCTGCGCCGATAATCGCGCCCACCGTACTCTAAAATTCCTTGCGTCCTATTCCTAGCGAGAATATCCAGTCCAGCAGGATAACAGATCCCTGCATCCTTCCCGATCAGTTCTACTTTTCTATCTCAACGATCGCCGTTTCGAAGAGACGAAACATGTCGACGTGCAGTACTTTGCGGCGTGTCCGGGGACGAAAATTAATTAGCTACATCCGCGAAGATTCTCGTTACCATTGGAGGCATACAATAGGACGTAAATCGAAGTCGGTCGACCAGCGACTTTCAAGAAGATCGTAACGCGCTCGCAACGGCAGTTCCAAGCGCATTATGCGCTTGGCAATTCTGGCGACGCGTCTCGCCCGTTGAATCGTAAAGAAAACCGTAAAGAGGACCGTCGAGACACGCAGTCTGGCTCGCAGTTGATTCTTTTTTTTTCCTCCTCGCATCGCCACACCGCGCGTTCGGGACTTTCCATCGTTCCGAAGCGTTAACAGCGTTACAGGGAATGCATAAAACCGCGATGTCGATATACCCCAGGCAATAACGAAGATATGGCCCTTTGTCCAAGGGAATCATCGATCAACAGGGGACAGGCGCGGCGTTATGCTACTTTACTGCCTGTTGGAGAGCGCGCCACCGGAGCCCTTGACCCCTGCTGAACCGTAATTTCGAGACGCGAGCCCCCTGGTTCGACGACTCCCCATCCTTCGGAATAAAAAGTCGGTAAGAAGGTGAGGGAACCCTGTCCACTCCACTGATCCCCTTCTTTTTTTCTCCGTCGTCGATCGACACCGATTTCGTGCCCGTTAATTGGCCCCCTCACCTTGCACGAGCTCGTTGCGCGTGAACAGGGTTATCTGATCGATCGATTTCACGCGAAATCGGTCGCTGAAACTTCCTTGCGAGCCAATTACATCTTCAATCTTCAGAGGCACAGTTCTGCTAGCACCTTGCTTTTTGTAACACGAAACTTAATGGTTACGAGTTACGATATTTATTCGTCGAGAATGCTGATTCTGTGGCAACAGAATTTGGAAGCGATTCTCTGGGTTTCTTGTCCCCTGTGAAAATCCGCACGCGAAACAGCTCGAGGGGCGTTCCCACACAGCACCATAACATTGCAGCAACGTCTCTGCAATATTGCGGTGCAAGAGAAATTGAGCCAACGAGAAATTCTAGCATATCCAGTTAAATGAAACATGCTGTAGAATCTACTCGACGTCATATTTCAAATTTCGTCAAAGTCATAGTTGTTTCAGAATATTGCTGCACTGTTTCTGCAATATTTCCAGTACAGTATTGCACGACAATATGTAGGCAATTTTGCTGGGTCGTTGCCATTGAAACATTGCGCATCGATGTGCGCGCAATATTGCCGAAATATTGTAGGATCATTGCCACTGGAACATTGCACGTCGATGAGCGCGCAATATTGCAGAAATATTGTAGGATCGTTGCCACTGGATCATTGCACGTCGATGAGCGCGCAATATTGCCGAAATATTGTAGGATCGTTGCCACTGAAACATTGCACGTCGATGAGCGCGCACTATTGCAGAAATATTGTAGAATCGTTGCCAATGGGACATTGCACGACAACGTTCTTGCAATACTGCTGCAATATTGTAGGATCGTTGCCAATGGAACATTGCACGGCAACGTTCTTGCAATATTGCTGCAATATTGTAAGATCATTGCCACTTCAATAACGCACGGCAATATTGCAGGAACGTTCCTACAATTTTGCAATGCAACTTGCAACAACACAATATTGCAGCAACGTTCCTGCAATACAGCTGCAACGAAGTGTGCTGTATGGGTTAGAACGAAGTAAGCACGAAGAATACCGAAGCCATCGCGGACGGAAACTTTTCAGCGGTTCCACGGGCCAGGAAATGACCGATATCGTTCCCTTCCGTTCTCCGACGGTACGTTCCTCATTATCGCCTCTTTCTTCCCTCTCTACTTCAGTTTCCGCGGCACTCTCGTTCGGCTCTCGTTAGCACTCGCACAGGCGACCAGGGCTGACACACTTTTTCTCTTGATTACCGCGATGTCGATTGATTAGTCGACGCTAAGGTCTTCCTTTCTCCGAGTTCTCTCTTACGCCCCTATCCCCTTCCTGCCTCGCGGTCCATTGTCGTAAAAGTTTTAATTAAATCCGGCCGGCGAAGCCGTATCCTTCGCGATTGTACGTACGATCGGAAATAAACTTTCCTCCGCCCGATTGGGGTAAATGACACTATCCTTCGGGTGACATTAACGATGCTCGTAGAAAAACACCCCCGAGGGCCTCGGAACGCGATTTACTTTAACGAATCGGTGTTTTTCGGGGAATTAGTTTGGATCCCTTTGACAATGTTTAATTAAAGTTAATATCGCACTCGGTAAGCTCGTTGATTTATTTTGTAAATTTTAAAGTATCTTTCTTCTTGGAAGCTGATGTTCGATCACTCTGAGATGACGTTATGAATAAACATTATCGTCTATTATACTCTCCGAAGAAATCCTCGGTTCAAGTGTAAATTCACCGACGATAAAAGCAAGAGTGCTTCTGTCCCCCCGTTGCTTCAAGGCCAAGAACAGTTTTCGAGTGGAGAGCAGCGAAAAAAGAGGGGTTCCGAGAAAAAGAAGTGTGATTTTTACAGGGAGACGCGCGGCGAATTATCCGTCGGCTTGATTGTGTTATTACACGTCATAAAGCTGAGAATATGCAGGCATCAGGACACAGTCGGATCCCCTTCGCGACCGCTTTTTTGTATCAGCATGTATAATCTCAAGCGTGAAATGACCTATAAGAAAGAGACGGCCGAGGAGGCTCGCGTGCTTGCTCGTTTATTCGCGGCTAGGGTCATTTTTCAACGCTACGCGCGCCTAAAGTGAAACTTCTTAATTTATCCCTCCATTGAACATGGACGCTCGCGATTGTTAATGTTGCATATATTTCAACGCGGACGCCGAGGCCGCTAAAGCGGCCTGCCGAGCAATTTGTCAAAGAATTCAAATCGCGCGAGTGCCCTTTTCATTCACTTAAGAAAGGCGATTCACTTAAAGCGGCTCATCGATAATAACTCGAGCCGCTATTCCGAAGCAGGCGAGAAGATTCCTACGTTGGATCTCTTGGCGCTAGCGCGAATCGCAAAGGGATCGCTGTGAGCGCGTCACGCAACGAGCGATCCACCTTGGGGATGAGAGAGAAGAAGGGTTCCGTGTCGACGTTAACGTTTCCATTAAACCTCGGTTTAAGCCCCCGTGCGTGACTTTGACGAGGATATCCAGCGTCCTCTCCTTTTTTACTTTGATCGTTTATTTTCGTGGCACGTTATTCGGGAACGCTTGGGAGGTCGGTTGTAATCGGCCTCGCGGCGATCCACCGATCCCAATTCCTTCTGTCGGCGGGGCCATTGCCACTTGCTGCCGCTCCTCTCGATAACCTGCTGAGAAATCGTCAGGTAACCGAGCGGCTTATATCGAAGGTCCTCCGCGTGCTTCCATTCGATTTCACGCCTGTCCACTTGTATCCAATTTGACTGGGAACGTCTGAACATTCTTCAGAATGCGCGAGTTCGACTGCCAACTCGCATAGGAGACCAAGCTAGCAGAGAAGACGGAAATCGAAATACATCAACCTCCCAGATATCCACGTCTCGCTAACCCAAATACCAAGCTCCATCTATCAAGAACTTGGTCCCCGGTAATCCTCCATCAGAATCGCGAAATGGAAAACGTTGGTCGCTCGACTAATCCGTTAATAATCCCACGTAGTTCTCCAATAACCAGCGGCGAACACAGAAACCAACCCTCTAGCCTCGGAATCTCCAACATCTAAACATCTCCAAAGCTCCATCTACTTTCCTCCAAAATCTACAATCTCCAGAATCCGAGCATCCCGAAAACCCATTTATCTACCTAAAAAAGACAAAGAGCCTCGTTCAATGAAACTTGAGAGCCGATAGGTGCGCGATTGGACGTAATATGGCCGACACAGGCGCGGCTGTAGCTCGTCCGCCCGTTAATATTGCGTGCTTGCCCATTGTCGGCTGGCAATGGTAATTGGTTACAACGGGTAATACGGGAAAGAAGGTTCATTCAGCGGCACCAGAGAACGGCTATTATGCTAAACGCCGGGCAATTAAGTCAGCGGCTCTCTGCCACGGTCCCCTCTCTCCGTGGCCTTTTGTTCCACGAGTGAAACTCGACTCCCCTTCCCCGTTGGAATCGCTTCGAGCTGGTAACGCGTGTCGTCCGACCGGTGGCACCGTGCTATTGACAGGTGTCGACGGGTTGCTTTCCACGGAGGAAAGCGGAGAGCCGACAATGGAGACGCCTCCGTCGGGATAGAGGGAGCACGGTGGAATTCGATAGCGGCCAGAGAAACGTACACGCGTGTCGGTGAGACCTGCCCGAGCCTCGGCGGGGCACCGATGTTTGAACAGCGCGGATGTTGATCCGCGTTTCGTAAGTCGCGCCATCTGAATAAACCGGCAGCTGGTGGAAGGAGATTGGAGGCCAACTCGACGTCGATTGCGTCTCGTCAAACGATTGTGACCTGTTAACTGGGTCATTCGTCGATCAGGAACACCCACCCTCTGCCACTTGACTGGCGTCGGGCTCGTAGAGGGTGCTTCGGAGGGGTTGGTTATAGTTGGAGCGAAGTTTCTACTTGCGAGCAGGCTTTTTGAAGGAATGGTAATTATCTACGAATGTCCGCGAGAGTGGAAGCTGAATGGGGCCATTTCTCACGTTTCAACCATCGTGCAGCAGGATCGTGATTGGTTCTTTCCAAGCGAAACGCTGTCGAACGCCTTGGAATCAGTGTGTTCTGTAAGCTTCGAGTGTAGGACCACCAGAATCGCGCTTGCTTCAGATAAGGCTGCCGTCTGTCCAGCGTCAAGCTCGAAATAAGAATGCTCGATCGCCTCGTAAATATCGACGGGACAGGGGCGAAAAGGGGCTGGTGGGGGAGGACAGTTTTGCCAGTCGCGTTTTAACACGTGGGGTCTTGGGGCCCCGCCTGGGGGACCGTGAAGGGGTCTGGCTTTGTCTTCATTCGAGACACGGCGCCTGTAATAATCCTCGCCTCTCGGACCACCCTGAACGGACCTGGCCTCTCACTACCTTCGACCATGAGAAAGTGGCCCACAGTCGTTGACAAAAAAACCTCACCCGGAAGTCGTGATTCGCCCGAGAACTCATTTCTGCCTAACGAATCGTCCGAGTTTCACTTGATACAGAGAATCTTTAATTGAATGGATTCATCTAAGATAGTCGATATTCAAAGAAAGTGAAATGAAAACCGAAGTCACTTGATTTCTTGGAGGAATTCCACTGGAAATAGAGGTCGGTTTATTCCATGGATGATTGTTTTCATAGACAATGTGTAAGTTAGTACAACAAAGCTCGGTTTACTCGAGCCTCGACGAGGAGGGTCCCAAAGAAAGCAATTACAAGCCATCATTTATAACGCCGACTCACCATCGGCCTATAAAACAATCTTCGCTGACTTTAGGAAAATAGTTGTCCCCAGTGAGTATGTTCTTTGAAAAAATTCAAGTGCCAGGGCGACAAGGAAGAGGGTGCCGTCCTCCGAGAGAGAGAATGACTTGGGATTTATAAGACGCTTAAGAAGATTTCGAGAAGTCCCATTCAGAGGCCTTTGGCGTCGTCTTACGGTTGAGGTAAAGGGACATATCTCACAAACGAAAGCGTATATATGATACGTCCCTGTTCCCTCTCCGTTCATCCCCATTTCCACGCACTCTGCCTCTCCTTCTCTCGCCCTAAATTATGCACCCTTATCTGGAGGGTCGAAATAAGCCCGCCGCAGTTGCCTCGCCGAATTTATTGGCTGCCGGGCCACGGCTAAATAAATATCAAAGATATCTCACGACGTACGGCCCGCTAAATCTGTCGTTCCCCAAGCTCCGAAGGAGTTTAGGAAAACATCGGGGAACGAAAGAAAGACGAGGAACAGCCACCGCGGTCCCCGAGACTTCCCAGACTTTCGACGTGCTCTTGCACTCTCGTTAAACGCTCTATCCGAGCACTTGGCGCGCCTCTGAGCCCTATTTTCGCGAGACACGACTCATTAAGTAGGTGCGTTACTAGTCACAGACACTTGGGACACCTTCTGTCGACACTGAATTAAGAATACGTCAAGATAATCCTTAGTTTACACACTCTGCGTGATGAACAGAAGCAGTGAAGTCATCCACTCTGCTTCACAGGTTCAACGAGGTTATTCCTCGGTGCTGCGATGACTAAACATATTTCACTCGCTCTAACGAGCGCTATAGGCCTCAAAGAGCAGGTCCCGTGCGTTCATTTTCTAAGATATCAAGCCTCCATCCCAGACACTCAGTCGCTTCCGAGATTTCGTCAGCGATTCTGCAGCAGCTCCTCGTCGAGAGCAAGTGAAATATTTCTCATTACGGTGAGTGCAGTCGCCCCGAGGATTGAGATTGCTTAACCTTTTCCATCGGTTCGGCGTCGCGTCGATGGAATTTCTATCGCGAGGAAAACTTCAACGCGACTCGGGCTGAATACGGGAAACGTCGCGAGACCTCTAATCGCGGCTGCATTTCCTTCTTCCACCCTGAAGGGGAGAAAGGAAAAGCTTTCTAGAGAGAGACAGAGCTACTCGAGAGGCTAAACGAACAAAAACTGCTCGAGCCCTTTTGAATTTCCCGCGAGCAGGTTTCTAGTATTTAAATGCTGCTCACTGGCCGTGTAGCGACTCCGCGGACGTTAATGGATCGAGGAATTCTCCGTCGCGAGAAAAGTATTTACGTGCCTCGTTGGACGGGCGACTGACTCCTGAAAATACGGATAATAATTCAGGGAAATATGGAAATGGCATGTCACCGCGTTGAGAATAATAAGGGCTCGACTTTCATTAAATTTCTTCTAATTTCTAAAGGGCAAAATTAACGGGTCCTCTATTTTCTCTATTCAAAACTGAATTAGTTTCACTCGAAACTATTTAGTTTATGGTGACATAAATTTCTAATGGCCACTTCATGCTTACGCGCTTTCAAGTACCTATCTGTTTGATTCGAAGGTTCTCGCGTGCCCATTACCAAAACCTTCTAAACGGGTCTGCGTTGAATCAGACAGCGCCGTTGGCGGGATTCTCCGAAAGGGGCAGCCCCGGCAATTCTAATTGCTGCTATTTCGAAGCATCTCCTCGCGGCGGTCCTACCACGAGCAAAAAGAACGAAAGACCAATGGGTTCCCTATTCGGACAAATTGGCCCATCGTGGCGCATCTTAGAGCAACCCTCCGTCCAGCCACATCGTAATTATCGAATTAACTGGATATTTATGAGCCGATCTAATATGCGTCTCGGTCTGCAGCAACGTTTTCGGCAACTTTATCGCGTCGGGTACACCTCCGCCGTGGTTCCTACTCGTCAGAAATTATCAGCGATTTGTCTTAATTCACCGGGAAGCATCGATCTCGCGAAGGGGAGGTCGGTATCCGGACTACCGCCCTTTGATCGAAAGGCACAAATAAGAATATAACAACCAATACAGAGATCGCTTCTTTTTATCCAAGATACAAATTGAAGAAATAACAAATTTTAAACATTTAACCTTCAGATTACTATCGATAAGAATAATTCGGTACTAAATTCTCAGGAAGGTTTACACCACCGCAATCAAATGTCAAAGAACATTCCTCCATTCGCTCCCCTTACCATTATCTCCATCATTAACGATAGAATTAAATTACCCACGAATAACGGTGCCCGGTTGAATTCATTATAGGGTAGAAAAGGCTCTAAGCGACCCGAGAAATCGGATTCAGTGGAATTCGATGTGCATCCCGATGTCCCGCTCCAAAATAGCTCCGAAAATCCCGTGGAAACATGGCAGCAGTTAGCGAGCTGCGAAACCACCAATCCGCTCGCAGCTCGCCGATGTTCGATCTCATGGAATATCTGCAGGTGCATGGCCCAATTTCCACTCAACCCTCCGATTCGTCAAAAACATGGAATTCACCAACTTCTCCCTCTCCCAAAGTCCCCTGATCGCCCGCTCCATACATGGCTCCAACTCCCTGGCGATGTCTGTTTATCTTTCATCGGGGCCGTTATTTGCGGAATCCGCGAGCCTCGAGTAGTTAAGCACTCGCAGCGATCGCGCGCCTTAATTGATACGGTGATTGATTCAATTAGCCGGCTGTGTTGGTGTTCCCGTCGACTTTCGAGTGGATTTTGTAGGGTTCGATGGAATTCCTTGACGATATCGCGTAGCCGTGTTCCTAATTTAGTGTCCGTGGTGCTGCTGATAAGCTTTGTATCCAGAGGGTTTATCTAGCAGTGGTTCTCCGACTTTTGTAATTCCATTGTAGGGGAGACCGGGTATGGTTGTCACACGGGTTGGTTGTCACAACTGTTATAATAAAGAAACTATAAACAATAGGAACGTACTAATAATTCGTGGCGATGCGTAAGCATATCCCCGCCTCCCCCTTCATCGCACAAATCATTGTTGAGTCGCATGGAGGTACGATGTATCATTATTTGGTTTCGTGCGCTCGAAGTAAATTTTGCCGTATTTTCTATCAAGCAAGTATAGGTTGTTTCTTAGTATTGACTATAACATTGTTGCATTATTCTCGTAGTTTAGAGTTTTTTCTAACTTACTGTAATGATTTTTTTGCATTTTTTAAACTTTTTAATACATGAATAGAGAGGTGAAATTGTTTAACGGTTTGGGGCAAGTTGTCACAGAACATTTGGGAGTAGGTATTTGTATGTGTAACTTGCTGTATCTATCATGTGATATTATTTTCTTGTTTGTTTGGCAACAGTTCTCAATAATAATGCCGCAAACTTACCTATAAGAAGAATTAATGTTACGTGCGGCAAGAGAGGTTATAAAAGGCAATTACACAATAAGAGGGATTGCAAAAGATTATAATATAAATTACCGCACTCTAGCGCGATATTGTGAGAAATACAATACAAAATTATATTACTCTCTTAATTGAATCGACTTTTTCTTCATAAACTTAGCTATCCGGATACTGTGACAACCAACCCGGCCTCGGGGTACGTTGTCACAAAATAGTTCCTGCAAATAATATGAATTAGCTCCTAATCTGGTTGACAAAATCCACAGAACCAATTTTTTTATAAAGTCGGACGTACATAGTTTATATTAATCTAAGTTTAAACAAACTTCCCTGCACCTATGACCCATAAAAAAATCAAAATAAAAAATTGAGACAACCATACCCGGTCTCCCCTAATTGTCGGCCCCCGAAGCGAGACATACGAATTTATTTTATTAGAGAAACTCGGTAACAATGAATCCGAAGATTCTTCCAGCGTTCGGTCGTTAAGATCTCCTATCTAGGTAACCATTTGGAATTCCTTCACGGCCGTCGTTCCCTCTATAGGGCGCGACCCGTTCGTCAAAAGGCTGCGGAGTCGAAAAAATTCTATTCCCTTCCTCGCGCCCGTCTTTCATTCTTAAGAGAAATTCCGTCCTCTTTTCGCCTTCCGGTTACGATAGCCCCCTCCCTCGCTCGCCCCGCACAATAGAGAAAACGCGAAAGGGGCGTAAGAAAGTTTGCGCCGCTCAAAGCACCGCTCTATTTCCTGTCGCCCACAAAGCTAGCGACTTCCCTCGCCACGCTTCAATGCCGTTCGCATTTACAGCGTTACATGCCCACAGGCTGTTTCGCCGAGTTAGTTTCATGAGTTACACTCGTAACCTCGCGTTCGATGAGGGGTTGGAAAAATTCAAACTTCACCCGAGAGGTTCGCGAGTTATTGGTGAATTTGTACACAGTATCTACTTTTGTTTCAAAATAATTTCGATATCGCGGAATATATTTTACCAGTGAAATTCTAGGCGGAGGTAAACGCGAAGTCAAAGAGAATTCCTTTTATATTCCTTCGCTGTCCCGTGAACGAGGGAAACAACAGTATCAGTGGGAAACGCGATATTTTTCAGCGAGTCAACTTCGATCCGGTAGCGATGGGGAACGTGTCGGAATTTCAGGCTGTATTGTTCGTGACTTGGTGGTTTGCCAATCGCGAGTTCCCCTGCACAGTAGCCGGTGCCTCAGCCCGCGATCTCCTTATTAATGAGCTACCCATTTTCACGAGTGATTTACCGTTTCCCTTTGTAATGCATCCCTCTTTAGCTAGCCGCGCCACCCTGCTCCATGCGTCTTCGCTCGACCCGTTACTTTCACCGTCCGGCAAACTTTATTTCATTCGATCATCTACCACGCGACCTTCGCGCCTTCCTAAATCCCCATTCTACGCCAGCCTACAAGCTTGTAATTAGCACTCACCCTTTCAACGAGCTTCCTCGATAATTCATGTAACACACATTGGTAACCATTTCGAATATCGGGCTTAGGCAGAAGGAATCTAGGTCCCGAATAACTGAATCGGTGTTCGGGAATGCTCCGAGTTTACGTAACTTGGAAAGTTTGCGGAAGGGTGCCCTTATTCTTCGTTGTCTCGCGATTTTGGCATTTCTGCGTGGAAACAGTAGCGACGATGAAAGATCACCGGCGAAGTAGAACAGGTCTGGCGTAACAACGAACAGTTCGGATTAATGCATCCGAGCCGGGGAAATGTTCAATTTTCTCGATGGCGGGATCGGGAATCGCGTCGGGGGCGAATTAACGCGAGGGAGTGGGAGCAGCGACACGTAATCATCGCTCGAATTCACATTTATTGGCGAAACTGGAGGCGTGCAATCTCCCCGTGGCCGCGTATTGGCGAAACGCGATTCCTCGTGCAGCCGCGGGACGGTGAGGATGAAACGTTTCTCATCCGACGCGCTGCTGCTCCCCGAGAGCAAATTCTTATTCATTTTCAACCGTTCCCGCCGCGGCTTGGTTCCATCGAGACCCGGGGTTCGTCTGGAATTATTAAAAACCGGGACACGGGATTGCGAATTTTTATTTATCTCGTGAGGTAGCGGTGGAAAGAAAGGTGATTACAACGCGGGGATATCGTGTACCTCGGATGCGAGGTTCACTACGCAGTCAGCGGGATTGGTCACCGGCCATATCCACTGATGTGCTGAATAACAATTTCAGACTGATTGGTCAAATAGTTTTTTTGCAATCACCTGCACTAGTTGAAAAAATGTTGTTTCGAGATAATCGCGTTTAATGTTTTAAAACAAATTAAAAAAAATCTTTTAATTTTGTTTTGTATAATATAACAATAGCTTAATAAATACCAAAAAGATTTATTGCATTATATGTTGTATCTAGTGATGGGACTGATACCAATACTATTGATGATATTCAATCAATTCGATACCAAAGTACTCAATAGGAAATATCGATACGCATCGAAATGTTATGTACTTGGTATCAATCATCGATACCGATTCTTCTTCAACCGATACCATATCAATACTATACCGAATCAAACCCGGTTTGATACTTTACGAAATTATCGATACTTATTTGATACTTACGAAATTATCGATACTTGTCTCAGTCATTTGGTAAACATTTAATATTTACACTTCAGCGTGAGGTAAAGATATTGCAGGTATCGATATTCTCGTATAGGTATCAAGTAGGTATCGAAATTTGTGTGTATGTATCAAACAGGTATCGATACATTCTGATATGTAAATATCAAAGAAGCATCGATTCCTTTTGATACCTTTGACTTTGATATGTATCAATACCAGATTGAAATTTGTAGAAGGGTATTGATATGTATCGATACGGTATCAGTCCCATCATTAGTTGTATCTATGGAGAAAAAAATCTTGAAAAATAGGTTAATTTTTTAAACCGTCACAGTGGACACTTAAAAGTTGTACCAAAATTCCCTTCTGGTAGCACTGTTTTCTTAAAAACTTATCCCGCAGTTGAAGCTTATCGAGGGAAGTGTGTCAGAGAATCAAGGGAACTTTGATTTTGTTGAAATTGTTTCGAATTAATTAGGAAACTCTCGTAGCGCCCCTTGTAAATTTAACAAACATGCATCAGATGCCTCGTAGTACCAACGAACTTCGATGTGCACGTGTTAGAGCGAGCCTGCGATCAAGTCGAAGCGTATCCAGCTCAGAAACAACGATATCCGATCCACCGATGGCGAACAATAGCGAGACGAGCTTGTCGTTGGAATTGTCTCATGCTTCTAACACGAGTTCAAGCTTGCCTCGGTCGCCTGGATAATTAATTCCGTCCCGTCGTGTTTCCCGACGTCGCGACGCGTTCGTTCTTCTATTCCTTCTCCCCTATCGACCCTCTCCTACTTTGCTAACCGTCGCCAATTAATTGACTTCTCGTTATGGAGCTCGTGGAAATTAATCTGGGCTCTGTTCTCTGCGGCTGAGCAACAAAACGATAATCTCATCGGATTCCTCGGTTCATTGGCGCACACCGAAGCAAGGAACAGTCTCTCGTTGAAACAAAACCGCGGAAACAACTGTATTTCTAAAAGAGAAAATGCAGCTCGGCGCACAGAGAATTCCATTTCCATCGAAATTCAAAAGCCATCGATACGCGTAATTACAAGTCCGCCGGTATAATTCCGCGCGCATCGATTGCGACTGCAAAGGGGGTTGAAGCCAAAGAGAAAAAGGGATTATTCCACCTAGGAGTTGCATTCGACGCACGGCGAACGTGAAGGGGGTTGAATGGCGAAGGCAAACGAGCGAAACGAACAAAGAAACCGGGGTGGCTTGCTAGAGAGAGAGGGCGGAGAGAAATGACTCTTGCATTTCGAGGGAGAGACGTCCCTCGACGGAGCTGGGCCCGTGTATCTGACACGTGTTTTAACGTGTATCGTTCGACGGGGGGTGCATCTGGGTCACGCTATCCCGACCGTTTTCCAAAGTCCTTCGCGCTCTGCACTGCGGCGTTTTTACGGCCACTGCGGTACAGAGTGGCCAGGATCGCGACGCTAAGCGGTAATTTTCATTCCGGCGAACCGGGGGGTGGCCCGGGAAGATGGAGTGGCCAGGGGCTGAGGGGGTGTCGCAGCCACGTATAAAAGTGTAAAGCAAACCGTCGTCGAACGGTAGGGAATGCTCGTTGCCAGCGGTGAAAGGCTAAAAATTTCAACGCTGCTGGAACAAAGGGGAGCTGGAATGAAAGGGGCGCGCTCCCCCGACAATTTATAGCATTTTGTAAATAAGTAGGGTACCGTGGTCGCGGGGAGTCGAATACATCGCGTTTAATGTAGTCGCTTTTAATGCTGCTCGAGAGGGTCGTGATGTGTATTTTAATTTCGTGGGGGTGAAAGTGGGTTTTTTAACAGTATCACCGATTGGACAGAGAGGGGTAGGATTGTTCTTAATTCAGAGAATAATACGTCTTTGTATTACAAACTTGTGGCTGCGTCAGAACACATTTCTCTCTCCTCCACCCCTGTTGGGGTTTTTTCTAAAAGGACCGACCTTGTAGTTGCAAGGTTAACCCCGTCGAAGGAATATTCTTCTGATTTATATTTAAAGGCTCAGGTCGTACCTCAGCCTCGGCGCCGTTCTTTTTACGTCCAACCTCGCGGCCGGGTGATAACGATTTCACCGTGGTGGCTTATCGCGCCCCAAAGGACGACGAAAATGAGGCGACCAGTGAGAAACGAGCTAATGCAGCGAGAAGTCAAAGTGCTTACGCCTGGATCTCGGGGGCTGGTGTCGAAAAATTTGGAACGACGTTGCGGAGGACAAAGGACTAGAGGGAGGGGGTTGAAGAAATGGAGGGAAGAGAACGATAAAAGGGAATACGCTGGGGAGGATGTTAGATGAGTTTGGAAGGGACACGTTCAGCGCGTTTGCTTTGTGATACAGCTCTTCCTTTCTGGATTAAAGCACCCCTCCCCTGTCGCGAAGGAAGACAGTGCAGAGATGGAGGAACGCGAGAGGGATCGTGGAAGGGTATTGGGTCGATAGCGGGGCAAAAAAATTAGGAGGGACTGGCAAAAACCGATAATTAATTCGGTCACGCGGTGGTGTCCCATTCCCAGTGGACTTCCCTTTATTTCACTGATCCTTTTTGTCCGTTCTTGCTCTCTATCTTCCTTTCAGCCGAGTAAATCATCCCTTTTCCCTGCATTTCCACCCCCTGTCGTGCCCGATGAAAATATCCACGCCGCTTCCGCGGAATTTCCAACGAATCCTCCACGATCCACAATTAGCCACGTATGAAAAAGCACTCGCTACAGAAAATATCGAATTATCGTCGGACGCGTGCTCATCGATCCACGGTTTTCAGGGTTACCCACCCCACCGTGGTCTCATTCTTTGTCCCTGGAATCCTCTTTGATCCTCCCATCCAATTCCACCCCCGACGATCATTTTTATTCATCGCTCCCCCTTAGGATGAAAATCTCCCCCGTTTCGCATCTTTCGCCAAAACACTCACGCGAATTCTGCTATACATATTCATCGGCCACGAGGGAATTAAGAAAAGTCATCTAAACTACGAACACTCTGCTATTGAATATTAAAAAGAAACTTAATTATTTGTACCTCGAAACTGGGACACCAAAGTGGGGTGCTTCACCCCTTTCCCACCGTTCACCCCCAGCACAAAACAGCTTTTCCAAGACAAGGAACGTCCCAAAGTAAATCGTCTGCTGCGACTTCAGCTCGAAGGGGTTTAGATCGACGCCTGCAACCACCAAAGTGGGGCAACGTGGAAATTCGCGCCGCTCGATCCCGTTTCCGGGTAAAAATGAAACATCGACGTCGATGAGACGGGCCTCGACACGATTCCTGATCGCTAGGTGGCCAGGATATTAGACGTTAGCCCTCCTTGAACGTCGCTGGGTCGAAGAACGGGGGTGGACGTGCAATTCCTCTGGACTTCCGGTTGTAAAACGGCGATCGATGGGCGAAGGTCGAGTGACCCGAATAACCCGTCGATTCAATGTTCACCGTGATTATTTATTTAGAGGCAGCGGTGCACGGCCTCGGGCTATCTTCGAGGGCGTCTCGATGGCAGGAAGATGAAGACAGAGGAGGCGAAGAAGGGCGGAGAAACGATCCCGCTGTAGATAAGGGCGGGCAATGATCGATTTTAATTTCCGCCCGCTACGAGTAAATAAATTGAAATTGTCGACTCTCTTCGTCGCCGCACGTGCGCGTCCTGCGATTATTATGCGTTCGTCCCGCTCGATGTCGATTCAATCACGACTTTTTTCTCGGGTTGACTCCACCGTGACTGTTTGATCTTCTTGTCAACTCGCTGCGAGCAGTTTGTATTGGGGATTCTGGGTTTATCGCGCCTTGCTGGGACTTCAACTATGCTTTCCGAGGTTTGAGGAAGAAGGAGAAAACGAAGGATAAAGATACTTCTTGCAATGGGGTAGAATTCAGCGGACAAAGGGAACGTGCTAAGCTCACGTGTGCTACTGGTGATTGTTGCTAGTATGTTCCGAGCATTTTGCTCTCGGAATAATTGCTGTTTCGTCTGTAAGTTACACGAAACGCTCGGGGTAAAGTGACTGCGTTGGATTCTGCACGCACAAAGTTGCGTTTGATCAGTTTTCAAGTATTCCCACCGAACATTCCTGCAGTTTATGTTTGCTGGGAGCCAGCACGCGTGGGTGGACACTGTCTTATATACACGCACTTGCCGAATAAATATTTCACCGTTCCACGAGGAACCGGGAATTTAATACATACAGCAGCTTTGAACTTGCACGCGATGGATATAGTTCCTCGGTATGTCAACAACCTCTTTCTGAACGCTGTAGTTCACCAAGAACTTTCTGCGGGCTGGATGTGTGTAGGTAGTTGCAAACCAAGATTTTCCTGTTTCAAACTCCTATGAAATGGTACCAGCGATTCGATCGACTGGACAGGCTTGTCTTCTTTGTTATTACTGTTTGCCTTTTTCGGAAATACGAAGCAAACTCAGATATTATCAATGAGAACTCCTGGGGAACTTGCAAATATTTGATACCATCTTGGATTTCGAATTCTGTTATTTGAAATTCTGCAGTCTCTACTTTGTGTTTCTCCTTTTTTTTTAAGTATTTGGAGGTAATAATTCGAGACTAATATATGGCGACCAATTTTAGTGAAACACAGACACTTTCGCGCCGTCGAGCCTTATCGATTCCACTAGGAAGCATCTCCAGCCTCTCTCACCGACGGAAATAATATTAGAGGGCAGAGTTTTACTAATACTGTCGCAAGCGCGAATAGGAGTAGACGTAGCACGAGTTTCTCGTCCAATAACTGTTTCTATTTCGAGCGGGGCCGGGGCCAGAACTTTTTCGCGACTCCATTTATTTCTAAATCGCTCAGTGTCAAGCTATTTCCTGCGCGGAACGAAATTTTAGCCGGGAAAATGGAGTTCCCCGAGGCCGCCTGAAAATTTTCCGACCTCTGAGTCATTCTGCCTGGCGATTACAATCCCTGGGGGATGGTGGAAATCATTTCTCGATAGCGTGACAGTGTACAGTGTACACGCCTTGTTTAACTAAGTAGTATCCCTCGCTTCTTGTAAACACTACTCAATATTATCAAACAAACAGAGAAGATCGCGGACACATCATTGTTGAATTGCAGCGGACAAATAGAAAGTTTAAATAACAAAGCGTGTAAATCTTTCACTGATCCACTTGAAAACAGTAGGTATCTCACTTTAACCCTCGTCAGGCGGCATAGGTACAATTATAACTTTTGCGTTTTTTTAAATTGGAATAACTTTTTTCGAGAAGCCATGGAGAGCTGATGTTTCGTGTCTTCTCTAAATATTTGGTCTAGATTACATAGACCAAATTTCAGAATAATATCTCTACCCCCTTCGGAGATAGGGGATTGAGTTCAGGATTGCAAAAATTGTGCCGCCTGACGAGGGTTAAAAGACTATTCTCCAAATACTCCAGTAATTACTCTAAGTTGTTTCGTAATTGATTCATTTGAAAAATGAAATTCCCACACCTCTTCAGTAATCTTCTCCCACATAAAATACACCTGTCACCTATTTCTTCATCAATATTAATCCTCCCATGGTGTTTCATAGCCGCGTAACGTCTCGTTAGCTGAGGGATGATGGAGAGCTGGCGAATCGAACGATGAGAACCACTGTCCGTCCTCGTGGCGGATAAGTTTAAAGCTAGACAGAGTCGAGCCTCTCGGGATACGGGAAATTGTTTCATAAATCACGTCTTACCTTCACGCGGCCTAACCCCGTTCTCTGTATAGACCTCGTTACTTCACCGATGCATCTCGGTGCATCAGAGAGTCCTCCCTGGGCTGCCCGTGGCCATCATCCCCGCCTTTTCTCCTGAACCTTTCAAAGGATCCTTATTCCACGGCGAACGGAGATGATAACGACCGCCTGGGCCCTGTTCCTGGACAATGGGGCTCGCGCCCTCGCATAATGCGCGAACGCAGACCGTCGTTCTGCGAGTGCACTCGCCGATATGCAGTGGGAGGATGCACCCAGATTAGAAAAATGGCAGAGTTACGATGGCCGACGGTGCAACGCTCTTCGATTGAACTTTTGCGATACGTTCAGTGTCTCTGATCCTTAGATACCTGGATCCATATTCTCACCTCTTAGGAATGAATTTTTATTGGATTCTATTGGTATTATATTCTATTGACATTCAATGGTATTCGATCTGCAAAAATGTTGGGTGTTAATAGGGTTGCCACCTTTTTTCAGAAAAATAACGTACATTTGCTTTCGTGGGGTAGGGTAGATGTACCATTTGTGGCCACTGTACCATTTGTGGCCACTGTCTTATTTATTCCGATATATTAAGTATTCTTAGTTCACTTTCATTACAATGAATTAAGCTGTCTAAGGATGGGTTCCCATACAGCACACTTCGTTGCGGCAAAGTTGCAGGATGGTTGCAGTAACCTTGCGATGTTGCATGGTTGCAGTGCAATGTCGATGTATGGTTGCTGCGACGTTGCCGTGCAACATTGCACGGGGCGGACATAGAATTGTTTCTGCATAGTTGCTGCATAGTTGCGTTGCAATAATGCACTGCAACTTTGCCGCAATTATGCCGCAACTATGCAGCAACTTTGCCGCAATTATGCCGCAACTATGCAGCAACTTTGCCGCAATTATGCCGCAACTATGCAGCAACTTTGCCGCAGCTTTGCCGCAACTTTGTCGCAACTTTGCCACAACTTTGCGGCGTTAGCAAATTTTAAAACATAATATCTCCAAAACCGGCTGAAATAAAGTGTATACATTATACTTTATTGAATTCGTCTTGAAACGCACTATCAAGTGATCTGTTAAAAAAAGAGTTCCGTAGAAAATTTGCCCCCTCCAACCACGCAATTTCATGTAAACAATTTCTTTTATATCTCCAATACGTTAGTAGGAAATATCCAGGTGTTTACTGTTCCCGCGGACATCCAGTATAATGAACTAAAATATAAAATATATGTCGGAGAAGGCAACCATTTAATCAGTTCCAAGCATAAGTCAGAATCTACTTTACTGGTGGCACGTGCCAAACTGATGTTTCCGTGAAGGCGAGCAAGGCGCACAGTGCTTTTGGAACGACAATATATGGGGGTCGTAGTACTCATGTAGTATAAAAGTTTTTAACGTACAGAGTAATCAATATATATACCATCTACAGTACTCTACATCCAAGAAAGTTTCGTGGCCACAACGGTAGCGCGTCAGATTGTCATGCGGGCGGGCCGGAGTTCAAATCTGTCGTAACCAATAACTTTTTTTATTTTTTTTTAACAGTTTTTCGTTGCCTCAAAGTTGCCGTGCAAAGTTGCCTCAAAGTTGCTGTGTAACGTTGCAGCAGGCGGACATAGAATTATTGCTGCATAGTTGCGGCAACGTTGCGTGAATCGTTGCAATCTTGCACCGCAACTATACTGCAACTATGCTGCAACGAGAGTGTGCTGTATGGGTTGTTGGCACCATTTCTACTGTTTTGTTGTCCCGTTTTATTTAATAATCATACGTGGCCACAAATGGTGCAAAACAGTCCGGCACGATAATATAATGATTTTTTAAATAATTATGTTTAAAACATTGTTCAACGTAGAATATTTCAATTATCTGTAGATTTTGGATTACACTGATATATTCTTTATTTTTGTGTACGTATTCTTTTGTAAGTTATGTATCTGTGAATGGTACGGAAATCCTTAAAGTGGCCACAAATGGTACATCTACCCTACCTATACAAAAAAGTACGCTCAACAAATTAAAAGTACATTTTAATCTTATTAGTTGTTATTTCTTCCAAACATATTTTCTATTGCTTTTAGCATTACTGATTGTGAGTAAATTTTTATTATTTTGAAATGTCTCAATGTCATCATTGCACTCAATATTCATATTGAAATATATGTATAATTAATTCGTTTTTTATTAGATTGAGAGAGGCCTTGTTTCTTTCATCCCGCCACTTCACATTCATGACAGAGAAAACTCTCTCAGTAAATGCTGAAGTGACGGGAACAGATAGAAGATAATAATATTGCATTACGTTTCACGTAATATCATTAATTGTGAAATAAAGTATTTTTGTGTACTTTATTGTTATTCAAAAGTATAAAGTACATTTATCTATAATAAAGTAAGATACTTTATTTTAAAGTACGGGTGGCAACCCTAGGTGTTAATAATGAGTTTTTAATTCGAAATAGAAAGAAGTCAATATAGATCCCAGTGGAATCGAAAAGAATTTGGATGGGACATGGGGATTCGAGGGTAAATCATCGATTTAATTCTGTCCAGACGATCGACTCGCATGGACGCTGAACTTTTAATCTGAAATTTATCGCATAAATTCTGCGTTATTTATCGACTCCTTCCTCGCCCGATTTTACTTTCCCTATTATTTTACCGGTGTTTCCGGAATATTTGCTTGGCCTGCCGAGGATGTCCAGTATATTTGGCGAATAAAGTAATGATTTACACCCAAAATATTGCCGATCATCGATTAGAAACGCAGAAATGGTGACGCCAGCGTAATTAACAGATTACGTGATCAGAGAGGGAGCTGATTTGGAAAGCGATTTGGCGTCGAGGAGTCGTCTTAGCGCCAGCGAGAGACCGGTTTCTTCTTTCCCCCTCGACAAAACGGAGTAACAGCCTCGCGAAGCCGGTAATCTGAACATTGTCCGGATTTAATTGGACTCGAAACGATTTCGGAACTTCCTCGTTCTCGCCTCGTCGCGAAAACGATAACGAGCAGCTGCCTCTAACGTTCCCCTTTAATCTAATTGATCCCCCGAAGGGGCGCGAAACTTCGATCGAGTCCACAAAACGAATCCAGAGGATCGTCGATCCTCCCGATCACCTCCCCCATCCCGCAATCTTTTAATTTCTGCACCTCTTAATCGTCCCATTGTGATTCGATAACCCTCGTTAATAACACACGATTACGGGACACCACAGCCACTTATTAAAAACACAATTTACGAGGCTTAAAACCAGAGATTGGAGAAATGGAGCATTTAAAGCCGATAACGTTGTGTTCTGTCGCGAGCGGAATTACTGTCGTCCAAGTTGATGGGAAATTCATTACCAGAAATTAACGCGCACGCGAATAGCTCTTCGGAGATAAGTTACAGCACTGAATGCAGCGTGGTGTCGTGAAAGCGAAAGAATCGTTTCGAGGGGGGACACTCCTCGCGAGTGCTTCAAGACGACCGATCCGCCCCAGCCAACTAATCAACCTAATTATGTCAGAGGCAATCTCCGTTCGTAAATCAGCTGCCCGCCACCCCGTAATTAACCGGAAAAATCACACTTTCTCCGTGGCTGTCGATGGAAAATCGCGCCGTGTTGTCGTTATCGGTCATAATTAACCGCTTTCACCGTTGCGATCTGGCATTACCCGCTCGAAATTCGTCGCAGCAAACAAGCGAATTATCGTGCGCGATGCGTGGAAGTCTCGCGCCGACGCGACAATGCCGTTTGAACCGTTGAACCGAGGAATCGCGGGCAACCCGATTACTTTCTCCATTTATCGAGAATCGAGCTGGGAGGTTGTCTATCTTAATTAGAAACGACGCACTCCGCGTTGCTTCTCCTTTAATTACGAAACGCCGCGATAACGCGGCCCCGTGATTCGATCTCGCCGCGGACTGTAAACAAAACTGTTTCCTCGGTCGAACGAGCCTCGCGGTTTAATTGTCGGTGATTAGTTCGTGTGTGGGTTCCACGATCGAAATTCTACCGACACAGACAGCGCGTGGTCAGGTGCGCCTATCGCTTCGAGATTCACCGGGAATCGAATACAGCTCGCCTGTTACTCGAGATTCCGAATAAGAGTTGTGGACAAGGCACTCGTGATCAACGTATAGATGAACAATACCCTCATGACCCAGATGAAGGCGAACACCGCGCAACCCGGTAAAATTCGTCTATGCTCCTCGAATTAGGTTGATACAATGCAAAGTCCAAAACCTCATTAACACAGTGGGCATAATCTGGCGCGACGACCGGTGCCAGATACGTTCTTGGCACGTTGGCTGTTTCCAGATCCTCTTTCTCGCTGGATGGCGGACTCGCAGAAATTATGAACACGCTCGAAGCACGTAGAAAACGCGGGGCAAATTCACCCCTGCTCCTCTTCCACCGCCCCTGGTGGCCGTTTCCCTCGCGCCTTGTCTCTTTATACCATCATTGGAACGTTAACGGGAGCAACCCTCTCGACGTTCTGACCCAGCTGCGCTGGATCTTGGCACCCTGGCCAATCCTCGATTTCCTTTTTTCTCTGCCCTCCCCTCGCTCGATGACCCTCCAGGCCTATTATCGACAGATTGTTAAGGCGGAATAACGCCGCGGGAGGTTCGACCCGCGGCCTCGAGCTTCCTTCAAACCGTCACGTATCAGCGAGGTGTCGTGCATAAGAAGCTAAATTTATAAGGCGTGCCCTAAATTTAATCCATACCTCGACCGCCGCGATGCGCTCGCGGGAATCTCTACACGCTTCGCTTCGGGGAACACGTTATCGATGCTAGACGATCAATCGGACTTTGCCAGCGTTTAAATCCCTGGCAGAGACCTTATTTTCGGAACCAGAGAATGCTTCCGGGGAATGTTTCCTCGATTCGTGGATCGCATAACTTAGGTCTTACAAGATAAATTGCAAGATAAAAAGTAAAAAGGCGGGGTTTTTTTATTTACCGTTTTTGAGTGACCTCTTAGTAGCCTAAAAGCATTGGGTTCTAGGCCAACAAGGTCATCGTGGCTAGCCTTCGACTCTATAGACCGCCGCGTAAGAAAACTCGACCAACTTTTTGTCCCCGAGCGAGACTTATATCGTGACCAGCAGACGGTGAGTTACGGGAGCCTGACGAAAATCCAGCGAAGGGAAATTGATAGAAAAATGAAAGACACCCCGGGAACGATGACGCCCCCGATCGCCGCAGGCTGATGGAATCTTGAACTTTCTCGTAACCGCATTAAATTTTATGAGATACGAAGTCCTATAACCCACCGGCGTCGCGTTTAGAACTGTAATATGCATAAAAGGATTGTCCCACAAACTTGTAAGGGTTAAGTTTACCATGACAGCTGATTAACCGCCGCTGGAACGGGCAGCGTTGCTGGACTCTGTCCAATTGCCCTGTTGAAGTAGCGAATTTACGATTACTGTTACGTTTGCCCACCGATAACCAGCTCCCATTAATTAGCCGTTTCTAAGAATTACAAGCTATGGGCTGCAACAAAATCGTTAATAAAATTCCATTGCAACCACGTCACAGTACTCTCAATTACTCTATGCTACTATAATTCCAAATACAAGTAGAAGAAACATTCAAGGTTGCTCTAATTCAAAATCTAATATTTCCAAATACTCACCATTCTATTTTTTTATTTAGAACGCTTAATTCCCTACTTACACTAACAGTTACAAGCCACCATGGGCGTCCGGAGGGGGGTGCAAAAGGGGCAGTTGCCCCCCTGGCTTTTGAGAAAAAAAATCGCTTATTTTTCAAAACTGATCTTTATTAAGTAGGGGAAAGGTGGGATAGTTGATCACAGTTTTTCTTTTTTATTAAAATAATAATACTGGTTTGCTTTGTTTGTATTTAATTATTTGAGTTGTGATATAAACTGATGTGATCATGTATCCCCGCTGATCAACTATCCCACCTTTCCCCTATTATACTAAAAAAGGGAATATTTTTAAATGTCGGTTTTAAATTTTTAATTAAATTTGCACTATAAAATGGGTTAAAAAAGCAAGAGGGGTATATTTTTCTTTACCATCATCCCAAAGTTGCCCCCTCCTGGGAAAAAAATCTAGAAAAGCCCCTGCAAGCCACCTCCTTGTTATTATTAATATTTACCTAGAAAGCTTCAATACGAGACGCAGACGCATACAGCACGAGCACATCAATAAGCCCGTGCTAGCTAGTGGCGCGAAGAGTGTTACCGCGATTCTATTTCAGGCGGTATGCGCGCACCGCTCGGATCTTCTTCGTCTTCGGCGTGCTTCCGCGTTTACCGCGGGAGGATGCGGCCGCTGGTGCGGCCCCGCTTTAAGTGCACTCACGGTGCACCGAGCGCGACAGCATCGAGGCGGAACGCGAGCAAGAACCAGCCCCTGTGTCTGCTAGCATCGGCGGGAATCGCGCGTGTCCGCGACGACGAGTATTTACGCGCGAGCGACGGGCTGCTCGGCGACCCGTGTTAATTCGTCACGCCGCGTCTGTGCGACATTTCGCGAGGGTGGAGATCGAGATCGCGCGGAATTCATTGAAACTACGACCCCATTACCACGATCACCTGGTGCAGCTTGGGAACTCTTTAAATTAACAGAGTCGTCTAAACAATTCTGGAACCTGGGTAAATTTCACAACAGATTATGCTCGAGTATCTCGCCAGTTTCTGTGTGCACCTCTTGAGGTCCCCACCTTTGAATTATTATTATTATTATTATTATTTATTATTAAACGTCTTTATTACTCATAGAGAATGGAAACCAGAATAGTACAAATGACGAATACGATAAGAGTAAAGGCGAGGCTGCAGTGGTGGCACTGTTGTGAAGCCTAACCGCGCACAATCTTCTACATTCTACAGGAAGATATCATTAATTGGACTCTTCTTAATGAACGCGTTCCACAGATGCGTCAACCAGCCGCGACACCCTCTTTGCCCTCGAAAATCGTTCTGCGGACGGTTAACATTGTCCTTTGAATAGCCGCCGGAAGGAGCGACAGCCTCCGCAAAAGGGGTTAGATCGAAAGAGATAGAGGGAGTGTAACGCAGCGCACATAAGCACAGGGGGATGAGTTTCGCCCTCCGTCTCGCTCTGGCTCGCCCCTCCCGTGCATTCTGTCCGCACCCTCTCCTCTAATGTGTGTCGGTGGGTCGATCGGTATCTGGGTCGCGGGTTTTGGCAGTGCGAGCCCGCCCCCCTCCTTCGTTCGCGATCATCCCTCCACTTCAGGACGCGGCACAGTGCTATATCCGCTGCGGATTTACGCAGAGAGAGAGTTTCATTTCGCTTCTTCTCCCCCTCTCCCTCCGTCGCTACCCTAGCCAGGCCTGCCAGGGTGGCCATCGATTAATCTCGGTAAACAATCGAGACCCGCCTGGGAATCGCCGAGATTCCAGATTATCAGGGACGGTTTCATGTGTCATTTAATTCCTCCCCCGATCGCAGAGCGGCGCAACTTTTGCACTCGCGAAAGGATTAAGTTCGAGTCGGAAATATTGTAACTGCGGGCTTCCTTTTCACGGCCCCGATTGATTTATTCTTTCGCTAATCTGGGAGGATGTTGGCCGCGACCGACAGCAGAGGCTGTTGATCCCGACATGCTGCTCCGCAAACACACGTCAGACTCCGAAAGCGAGCTCCCTAACAAGATTAATGATTTCCACGGGGATCAACGTGACGCGGATTTAAACGCGCCAACCCTGCCCAACTGATAGCGCTGATTATTCCACCCTCTTCACTCTGATTGAAAGCGTTTGTACTCCGAACCGATGGCTAGCAATGACGTCGCCGTTTTGCTTTTACTTTCGCTTCACTTTCTCCGCGATTAATATCTTTCGCGACGAATCGAGAGCGCTTTAACGGCGCTAACGAATTCCTGGTGGAATGTCAGATAGGAATAGATTGCTGATCGTCGGCGACGACAAGGAAACAGGAAGTCCGTCGATCGACCGTGAGAGACTGTTTTTCCAATCCCCCGGAGAAGGCATGGTGTGGCTCGCGTCGAATAGATTCTCCTCGTATCGAAAATCGGCAAGATCGCTCGGGGGACTCGAATCTCGGTCGGATCTGCCCGCCTGTGACCGAGTTCTACGAATCTCTACCGCGCGGCAGGATTGATAATGCAGCCTGTCGCAGAACGGCTTCATTCTGTTAGAACTAACCGTGCGATCATGATGCCTTTCGAGGTTAACGTATGCAAGGACGATGGCTCCCGAATTGTCGCCGGTTCCCAGAGGAAAGTCGAAATTCGGATTCCTTCGGGGAGCTTGAATAACTCATCGAAAGCTTTAACCTCTTGCTCCGCTGAATCAGAACTTTCGATATTCCCTGAAAGGATTCTGGAAATCCGAATAGTCCAAGCTAAATTTCCAAACTTCTTGAATGAAACTTCTCTGAATGGATACAGAAGATTGCTATATTCTTTAGTGCTTTAGGACTGTATCCGTAGATATCGGATCAGTTTGATCAACAATCAAGCGAAAAGCTACTGCGACGTAGTGGATTACAGTTCGAGCTTCGGCTCGATGACTAGCCTCGATGTCTCGTCGTTTTCGCTGAGATAATCTCGAGATATCGGTCGGACGTGAAAGATGTTTGCAATCACGACTCGAAGGTGAAAAGGGGTGACGAGAAGCGCTTCCGGGATCGCGTCTTATTTGGAGCACTCGTCACGACGGAATCAGCGAAAGAGCTGAAAAATCTCGTTAAAGGGTATTTCCCTGATACCGGCTGAATGATCCGGCTCTACCTCCTCCAAGATTTTACTACGGAAAGCCCCTCGAAAGCTCGCCTCTCGCGTTCCCTTCTTGCTCGCGATAAAACGCTGAAAATCGTAAATTACTCGCTGCACTTTTTATCGCCGCCTAGTTAGACGTGGTGAGTTTCGAGAAAAGCAAAAGAGAAAGAGGAAACACAGGCTAGCCATTATTATACAGGGTGGGTCAATAAGAATTGAGAAATTCAAACAAATTCTATCCCAAAAACTTTTCTTTTACTTCCACCCTGTATAATAGATCATTGAGCAAAAACTACTCTTATTAGGCCGCACGTAGAATTTGCGTCGACCATCTGGGATCCTAGGCATCGAAGGTATATAAATTTAATTGAGAGGGTCCAGCATAAATTTGTAAGATTCGCTGCTTGGGTACTTGGTTATCCTTTGGAAGTGAGAAATCATGATTATGGCCCTCTTCTTAGTAGATTAAATTTGATGTCCTTGGAAAACAGAAGGTTAGTGGCGAATGTATTGTTTTTGCACAAGGTAATGAACAGCCAAATTGACTGCTCGGATTTGGTAGTTGAAATTAAATTGAATGCGCCATGGGTCAACCTTAGAAGTCGTCAGCTATTCGTCACTAGAATGCCGTCATATAGCAATTGTACAGCGGACCCTATGAATCGAGCTATGCGTCAGTTCAACGTACATTTCAACGATGTTGATCCCTTTTTGCATTCATCTAATGTGTTCGGCGAACGATTGCGTGGTCGGTTACGGAATGTTTAACCGGGGATATAAAGGGTTAGACTCTAATTAAGGTTTTCTCATTTTTGTACTTAAAAGGAATTTTCCCGTGAAATAAATAAATAAATAAATAAATAAAAATCATTCGCCTCTGAATTAAGTCAAGATGTTCAAAGATCTCAGAATAGAATATACACTTTCATATTTAAATTCGACGCCCGTTTTACCTGCAACGATCGACGCGCAACGAGAGCGAGGGGTAGCGCGCGAAATAAGAGTGGATCGAGGCGCGTGCATCGAGCAAAAAGAAGTCGCGAGACGCATCGGGACGTGAGATGCATCCAGCTGAGACGGAGCCTTGATGGTGGTAATAAAAATCCATCGGCCGGAGGACGGACAGGGAAAACAGTCGCGTGGGCGTCGCGAGGTGTGCTCTACGAATAGAGGAGGTGATTCAGTGCGGTCGATGGTTCGGCGAGGAGCAAAAGGACTCGCGGCAGGATCGCCTCGTGTGCGTTTCGCTCGTCTGCGACACACGTGCCACGCGGCTATGAATAAACTGATTGAAATGAAAAAGAAGACGAGCTCGATTCGCGGGCAGATGGGGAACGAATTAAAGCGTCGCCTCTTTTTCATTTTCTCACCGTTGCGTGATTGATTGAAACAACATTCGAGCTCCGTCAGGGGTTGTTTTCGTACGCGGAAAAAGATTCGCCGGATTTTCAGCGGGGATTAAAAAAGTGGGCCAAAAATATTTGGCAAACATTGGCGCGCGAATCAACAGTGAACGAATCGCAGTAATTGCCTCCGACACAGGAGCTTTTTTTCATAGAATAGATGAATTGTTGGCGGGAGTTGAGGAAATTGTCGCTGGAAAATTGCAGTCGAGCGTCGTCCTCGTGAAAGGCCCGTACGATCCCCTTTAACTTCTTGAACTCAGCCACGAGGTGAGCTGGGAGAGAAAGAGGCGGCCATATATCAATAATTTATTCCCCCAGAAACGGTAGTGATTTTTCCAGCCCGTCAGCAATACTTTTACCGCCACACTCGGCACATTTTTCATGTTGCACAGCTCTCTCTCCCACTCTCTACCCCCTTTCTCCGTCGATCGATCCGCGATTTTAATATCGGGCAGATTAAATCGTTCGCGTGGTGTCATCCTGTTCCCCTACACAAGCCATCCACCCCGGCAAAATACATTCTCCAGCGGCAGCCACTTCTTACGCGGCGAATTTTTCAGGATAATTCGTGCGCTTTGCATATCCCCGGGGAGAATTATGCCGGCTGGGGGAAATAAGAAGTAATGTATGATAAAAGGATGCAAACGACGATGCAGCGTGTGCAGCGGGAACCGTGACGCGTTCCGCTTTAACTCCCCTATGCCGGGATCCGATCTTCTGACAAGATGTGTGGGAAGCCGGAATCCTTGGAGGTGTAATTTATTGCCCCGTGCGCGATAGCGAGCGCCCTAAAGCATCAGCGATACTCTCGCTACCGCTGCTTTAACGCTAATACGTAGCAGGTCTCAAAATATGTGGCTCTAGATACCAGAAGCTTGTGAAACCATCGTATCGCGTAAAAACAGCTATGAATTAGAAACAAGGTGTTGAATTATTTGACACGCTTGATTCACATACAAAGCTGCAAGTATATGCCTCGATTTGGCTTCACCTGCATCAGCGGAGGATTAGAGAAAGAAGATTCGCAGAATCAGGGAGTGAACTGGAAGAAAAGACACGCAACGGACACGGTAGCCCATCGACTGCTCCCTGGTCGATATCCAGCAGTGACAGTAGGCCACAGGATAATTCGTGTTACGCTTATCTATTACCCTCTGGCCACAACAGCTCCTCCCAGTGACCATGCCTGGGACTCGAATTTGTTTCATGAAACTACACGGTCTCGACACTCCCGGCAACCGTGATCTCAGGTGGTCAGATCATCTCACTTTGCTCCCCCGAGGGACACTATTCACGGAATACAAGAAATATTGAAAGGAACCCATGAACGCTCTTCAGTAATTTGCTGCGCAGGGTCTTTCGAGGATCAACTTTGCAATGATTATTCCGACAGATAAAATTCTATATTCTACTAATATTTATTTATTTATTTATTTAAATAATTATACGGGAAATACCCATGGTTTACAAAAGACAAAGCCAAGAATTAATTACAGAGTCTGTAGGTACAATAAATTCAGCTAAAAATGCCAACTAAACTAAACTTAACTTTATTAATATTGAAACACTTCTGCGCGAATAATCTAACGAGTACCTATCATACTCAATTCATTGAACCAAGCTCGTGCCTCGCCCGTCCAATTATTCGACACTAGATGACACCTTCGGAACCACGAATCAGAGCACAAAGTGTCCGCGCGTTTTTAGTTCAGCTGGCCACCCTCGTTCATCTCGCGTTCTCGGAGCATCATCCAAGTACCGAGAATATTTTAGTTAAACCGGGTCCGAGGGTTTGTCTTTCGCTTTCAGGAATGGATTTCAACCCAGTAACCGACTTTCGAGTTGGCCCGGCGCGGCGTTCCCGTTCGCGGGCAACTCCTTCGGGGCTCTTAAGACTGAAAAGTTCTGCCTACGGAAAGAGGGGAAATAACAGCGGTGTCCTATCGTGGTCCGCGGCGCTACCACTGAAAACATCTTAAGCACGGCTCCTCTCTGCCCAAGACGAAGAAATATTATCGAAAGCGGAATAAACGTTTATCGGGACAGAGCTGGCCATTTTGCCGCGAGACTCAGCCAAGGATGAGAAGCCAGCGATTTTTCTTCCATCGAAAAGACGACGGAGAAACCCTCCACGCCGCTTCCATTCGTCTTCCCTCATTATCAGCCATCCTATCGTCGTACAAACCGGCAAAAACCTGCCAAGTTTTTACCGTCTGGCTCGCGAGAAAAACCTTCGCGTTTATTTTGAAATATTTGCCATTCCCCGGATTCGCCCTGCGCGCGAGAATAACGCTCGCCGTTTCGCTGTGCAAACTTTAATTCCGCCTTTCCTCCACGGAAAACTGGTTCGAAGCGTTTTATTTGATCGCAGCACGCGCGGTAGTAGCTCGTGTTTAATTTGCGAAAATTTTGTTGCGCGAGAGTCAACTTAAATATTGAACATTGTACGGTTACACGTGCGTCAAAGGGGCATTGAACGTAGTTTCCCGTTTCAAAACAATGGAAAACATTGGAAAAATTCTTTTCTCTTTGTATAGAAGAGAAATGAAGAATCAACTTCGTTAACTCTACTAAATAATTCAAAAGCTTTTTAAAGCGAGGGTGTTTGATACTCACGTAATATCTGTGATTCAGTGACATCTCTTCGTTTCTCTGGATCCAGCCACGCTGTCCTTCCTCGATTTAAAGATTCGTGCAGAGGTTCATGGGGATCTTCTCAACAACGCTCGAACCATTACTCCCTTTCTTCTCATTCGGGCCCTAATTTCTTCAGAGTGACCAGTCTCGTCGCGCGAAACGCAACGAAACACCGTCAAAAATATAGGATCCTTCTCGCCGATGACTCTTTTCTCCCGCCTTTCTCTATTTCCTGTGGCTAATCGATACGCGTCAGTCTTACGTGATTATTGTCGTGGTTGCAGTTAATCTATGGTCGTCTCATTATTGTCGTTTCTTTTCCCTGGTATTTGTGCCGCGTGCGCATCTGGGTCACTAGCTGAAGCTCGCTTCCGTCATTGCAGTTCAAGCCAGACTTTGTTCTCGGACCCGAGATAGATCCTTCTGCGGAAAGCACCCACGTTGATAAAGGTTTTGAACGCGATCGCGAAGCCGATCTCGTGGAATCGCGGTACGGGCTGATGGCTTTTGGCGAACAAGACGCTTCTAGTAACTACGTCTACCCTCTTGGGATCGAGCACGTACGTACTTTTCGAGTGTTTCGAACGCAATAGTGAAACGAGAAGGTGGTCACGTCCTTGCTCCTAGTCCGTCGAGAATTCAATCATTTTCATAGTCATTGGGACTACTCTCAAAAACCTTGTAGGGGAGAGTTTCCTATATCGTACCACTTAAGACATTTTACGTTATATTTCGTATTTGGTACTAATTTGAAGCACGCACAAAATAGGGTGTAAGCTCAAAAGGTTTTGTTTCTGTTTCTTATTTCGCATTTACTTGATATTTTTATTGTCAGATGTCGTTTACATTCATTAATTACTAGAGACACTGTAATAAGAGTCTGGACACGAGGAGGCCACTTTTTGATTGGTCCGCCATATTTGATCGAAATCCCACGAGAGAGAAAGAGATATTCACCATTTCACTCTTAACCACTCTTAACAACTCTTACGTTTATGCCGATATTTTACTATCTATTAATCTGAAAATGTGCATTTGGGTTTTTGATTGGCCCGCCATTTTTCATCTATTCCCGCTGATTTTTAAATCTGTCAATTATACCAAGATAATGAAGATATAAAGTAAAAAACCAAATCTTGTGTTCTATTTGATATATGTTTTTTTATTATACTTATTTAAATGCGCAATGCATTGCCATAAATTTGCCGCCATAAACGTAAGAGTTGTTAACAGTGGTCAAGAGTGAAATGGTGAATATCACTTTCTCTCTCGTGGGATTTCGATCAAACATGACGGACTGTCACTCGTGTCCAGACTCTTATTACAGTGCCTCTATTAATTACTGAGGAATTGATAAGGTACGATTTAGGTAACCAGTACGATATTGCCAACTCTCCCCTACGTTACTAAAGAAGAAGGAGTGTGATGCCCAGAATAATTGAAGAAGAAACCAGCAAGATTGAAGTTCAAATAAAAATCTTCCTAATTTCTCTAGCCTAGAAAATCTTACTCGAACGATCCCGCCCTTCAGTGAGAGAGGAGTTCGATGAAAACCCCCCGCAAAAGAGTCTCAGGGGGAACCTAATTCCGCGCGCAGCTGAGAGAAAAAATCTTTCAAGCTTCCCCGCCGCGGCTCGGAGGCACAGGACCGTAAGCCTTCTGTATTCTTCCTCAAAACTCGCTCAATCTTATCTCCGCGTTCCATTCTACCCAGGCGTTCTCTTATACGGCATATACTACCCGCGTCTCTGTAAAGTCGATCTGCATTCCGCCAGCCACTCAGTATTCCGAGTGTCCGCGGCGGTGTGCGTCGCTGAGCGGAAAAAACGACTTTAAAGCCCGCGTTTCAGGAGCACGGGGACACAACGCGGGGATGCATATTCACGTCTATTTTTGAAATACAAATCGTGAGCCGCGGTGAATAAGCCGCTCTTGAAAGCGCACCCGCTAGGCGCGCATTTCAAGAAGCTGCTTGAAATACGGGAGGACACTGTCGAACGGTTTCGCTTTGGCGGCTGTTGCTGGAAACGGTAACCAAGAGCAGCGGCTTCCTGGCGAATATTTAATTACGAAAGGTGCGGCGCTCCAAGGGCCCGTGGTGATCGGTTCTTCAGCGCGGCTGATCGTGCACAAATAGAGACAATGATCGTTAAAAGGGACGCCAACTTTGCATATGAAATGAGAAACCTACTTATATACGCTCGTCCTCGAAACCGTTTCCAACGCATCTTCCTTTAAATACATTTAACTCTTCGTGGTCACACGGGGTGTATTGTACCCCAAGAGCAATTTTCGATTTGAAATGTCGCACCTTTACGTCTTCCAAAGGAGATTTATCGCAAAAAATAATAAAAAAAAATTTTAACCCTCGTCAGGCGGCATAGGTACAATTGTAACTTTTGCGTTTTTTTAAATTGGGATAACTTTTTTTCGAGAAGCCGTGGAGAGCTGATGTTTCTGTGTCTTCTCTAAATATTTGGTCTAGATTACATAGACCAACCTTCAGAATAATATCTCTACCCCCTTCGGAGATAGGGGATTGAGTTCAGGATTGCAAAAATTGTGCCGCCTGACGAGGGTTAAGAAAATCGGTTTTTCCCACAACCATGGAAAATCGCTCATTTTCAACTACAACTTTTATCATATCAAAATTTATGTTTCTAGAAAAAGACTATTAGACCATGACTGTATAAGTATTACGAATGTCCAATTATCACTAAAAAGTTAAAAGACACAAAAATACGAAAATGGTAACTCAAAAAATGACGCTGGGGTACCGTTAAGGAACTAGTTCTTGATCAGGCACTAGTTTTTGATCAGTTCATGAAATAAATCGTTCTTTTAAGTTTATGTCAATAAATAATTGTTTGAAATAATTACTAACATAAAAATTGATAATTCAAAAATATATATGTTGTCTGTAAAAGTAGTTAGTATGGTTAGTTCTTGTGAAAATAAATGTGTAAGGTAGCTCACTTGAGGGAAGTCTCTGTTGAACGCCATCTCTTACTGTGCGAAGTAAGACATAACCATCGATGTCACAGTCGATTTCTTTGCTGGTGTTGCGACATTAAAGGTTATTTTCATACATTTTACTTACAATAGTTTACTTTACAAAGTAGCGCAAAAATTTTAGTATTATATGTATTATTTTGCTTTAAAAGTCAGTGATCATTAATTAGTTCCAACTTTTTCTTGTAGAACTAATTTTTGATCACCTGAATAAAAAATAGGTTAGCACATTATAAAATTATAAAAAACTTAAGTTTAGATGGTATAGAAAGAAAAGGATGAAGAAAAAAAATTGAAGAAAAATTTAAGCAAAACCATACCAAAAAATATTAAAAAGTCTTCTAGAAAAGTTAAAATAAATAACGTTTGACGAAAAATATATTTCATGATTATACATTGATTATTTATACAAAAAAATGTGTGATCAAATATTAGTTCCTTACCTAATAAGAAATTAATTCCCAAGTATTTTAGACGATCAAAAACTAGTTACTCACCTGATCAAAAAATTAGTTTCCATCTATTTTAGATGATCAAAAACTAGTTCCTAACCTGATCAAAAATTAGTTCCCATGTATTTTAGATGATCAAAAACTAGTTCCTTAACGGTACAGTGAACCCCGTGTGACCAATGTGTGATTATAAGAAGGTGTGACCACGAAGGGTTAAAAAAAGTCACCATTTGCTGGTGAGAAAACTGTGCTATAATTGGACGAGCAATCGTGGGTTATACACCCTCAATGAAAAGTCGAGAGGAGCTGCTTTTGTGACGTTTATTGGAACTTTGCGGAGGAATCATAAGAAATAGATGTTCCTTTGGTAAACCTTGAGATGTACGAGGGATGGAATTTGTCCGAGCCACGGGTCTTCACAACAGAAACTTCCTGCGACACGTTCGAAGCGGAAATCGCGGCCCTCGAGGGCGATTCTCCGCGTGCCCTCGCGAGCTTATCACAGAGGCGAGGAGTAACAGCCTGGCAGCGAGCGCGAATAAATAGCTAGCACGCGAGGCGTCACTTTTATGGCCCGGTGCTTTTAGTCCCGCCTGTAAAAACGTCGCAGTCCATTAGTACTCGCAGCGATACGAGCATCACCGTGCCCCGTTGTGCACGCAAAAATTCGCTGGACGGTTAACAACGTTTTCTCGTCGGGGCCTTTCGACGAATAAACTTGCGCTATGTACCGGGTGTTGAAAGCCATGTTCGCGGAGCTTTAACGGGGATAGACGTCCCTGTAAAGTGTATTGTGGTCTAAGGAACGACTCTATGAACAGACTCTATTGAGAGGAGGTAGGTTTATAGCCTATTAGTCGGTTGTCAGGGTTTTCCCTACAGGCAGCGTTCGTCATCTGCTGGACACATGGATCGCCTGGTCTCGTCCATAAACACGGGAGTTTTGTCAAAAATACCATTGGAAGCCTACTGACAATGAGTGTGGCTATTAGCATAGCCAATTTGGAGAGTTCCGAGGGATTTGGATGGCAACCAGATGTTCGCTTTATTGCCGCCGCGCGGTCACTACACTGAGGCCCAAAGTCCACGTCACCTACAACTGCATTTTGCATCGGTTCACGCATACCTGAGAGGGACGTAGAATTTCTCGCGCTATTTCAAACCTAACTTTCCTTAATGACACGCCTCCAGCAATAGTTTTGTCTTCGACACTCCTCCTGAAACCACCACCTGAAAATTTGAGTTTTCCTGCGAGCGATCACCACACCACGAGGTCAGAACTCAAACACTTTCAATCAGAGCAACATCACATCAGAACTTAATCAACGCCTTAGTAATTTTACGCTTCAAATCGAATCCATTGTACATCTGTACCTATTGTGATAAATACCTCTCACGCGTCAATTATTAAAAAACAAGTGAGCTCTCGTTTTTTAACCTGTGGCAAGATTGTGGCGCCGATCAGACACGATTTGATCTTCCACGCCGCAACAGAGTCTTCTTCGCCATGGAGAAGATACCTTCTCAAAATGCAAGATCGAATACACACGTCAGAATTGAATGGAATTCCTGGGTTCTATCTATCCAGAGGAATTTGAAGGAGGGTTGACCCGTTTCGCGTTGCCTATTTTCACGCGCGATGCGATCGTTTCACACACCGAAGGTCAGCGTGCGGCTCGGTGTATCGGAACGGGGAGAGGCGTTTCACGGTGGTGTAGCCCGGACGATCAAGGGGGAAACTCGACGGAAAGTTGAGCAAAAGCAAAAGGGACCGGGGGCGAGCTGCAGATAGCGGGGCAGCACACACGCCGGTGCTCCTATTGTTCTTCGCTCCTGAGAGCCCGAAGTGCTGCCAATATCGGAACGTTCCGGCGCGCGATATCGGGTCACGAAGTCCAGGGCCCTGTTTCTGGCAGCCGGTGATAACTCAGCGGACGCACCGACACTGCCATCAATTCGATTGAATTTACCGTAATTACCCGTCGGATTAACCGGCGTTTCCGAAACGCAACCTTTCCAACGACGCCCCGCTGCGGAATAGTCCCATAAAGAAGCCGTTCCCCGCTCGATATCGCGCGACGAATAAAGTTTAACAAGCGGAAGGGATCCGTTTTGCAACTGTTATTCCCGCCTCGTTGCTCTGTTTATCGCGGACTAAGAGTTTTAGTAAAATCCCCACGCGGGATCAGCTGATTGGGACTGATTAAAAAATGATCAAAGCGTAACGTTGCTTATAAATCGCGTAAGTGGAAGTTGATACAGAGTAAAGTCTATACTTTACTTCATAACTCTAGATTTATAAAATCAACTTCTCCCTACAGCCAGGGAAAGTTGCATAATGACGGGTCAAATGGCCTTCGTAACTACAATTGCATCGATCAGCCATCAATTACACGAGGCACGTGACCCTGTCAGGAGCAACGCGTGTTTTCCGCGATGTCGACATGGAAATTCCCCCGGCAGTTTGCCGATAATTTAAAAAAAATCCACGAGGATTCATCGCTTCGAGTTCATCCTTTTATTCAATCACCGAAACATTGATTCTTATCGGCTCTCATTCTCCGTCTCGTTACCGAAACGAATCGCGCGACACATCGAGAGAGTAATTCCTTCCGATGGGTAATTAGGGAAGGAAGAGGGGCGAGGTGTACGTAAAAAGGGGGACGAACATAATTTGTCCCGGCTCGTTTGTGGGATTTGTGGCCCGGCCTCGGCGGGACGCAAATAAAAAGAGCTTTTCCCCTCCCGAGCCGTCTTTACGCTGGCTGGCAACCTTCGCAAAGTGTCCCTGTCACTCGTACAGGAATAAGTTATGAAACGCTGGCCGGATAAAAAGTTCTGATCCCCTCTTTTCCCGCAACGAGAACCTTAAGCCTCACCCACGTCGCTCTCGCTCGAGGGATCAAGGGCCCACCGCGATCACCGGGCTAAGTAGACGCGAGCTTCTCACCTGAATCGAATAACGTCGCCTATCGAATCTGCATCGAGGACGAGGCGCTCGAAATAGCTCCGAGTCGTGGCGAATAAAAGAAAGTGGATGTCGAAGAAGGGACACGTTTAACGCGATCACTGTCACGTCTTATTTCGACGATTACGAACGACATTAATAATGAGCAGTTGCGGGCTAAGTTGATTTCTCTTTGAGAGCTGTTGTACAGTTTTTACTCGTACATTACAATATCGTGTTACGGGGACCCGCATAAAACAGGCGGCAGACGTTAATTAAGAGACGTAAATGTTTGCGGAAAATCGCGAATCGTCATTGACTCTTTGCCTCTGTCCGTGATCCGCCGAGCGACGAGAAATTTGTAATTAAAGGCTATTGAAGGCAAAAGCGAGCGCTCCGACGCCCAGGAAACGGCTTAATGAACCTATAACGCAGCGGTTTACTGGTCGCCATGGAAAAATGCTTGCTACGCGCGTCAGTGAAATTGCTTCCTAATCGAGGCTAATTGACCGGTACGCCTCTCCCACGGACGTATCTTTTTATCTCTTAGGACCGATTAAACAACGCGCCAGGTAGGCTGCGATTACATTCTAGGATGTCTCGTCAATTCACATTTCTGTCGTTTATTCGATGACCCTACATTTTCACTTTTTTCACGCGTGTCTTATATTCTGACAGGCGTAAAAGTTAATTCATCAATCGTAGCTTTACTCGTTACATATTCTCTATAATTTTGAAACACTCGGGTATAGAGTAAGAAATACTCTGACCGCGAAATGGTGATCTTGACCCGCCTTAAACAGCAACCGATCAAAGTTTCGATCCACCGAGAACGGAAGTTCTTATCATCGAAGCAACATTTCACCCCCGTGCAGCGTAAATCCCCGCTGCCTTTACGATCAGACCTCCATCAGCGCGGGACGAATCGACACGGTGCCCGCAAATCGAGAATTTATCGAGCTGCCACGAACGCGTCCGGTTCTTCGGCCCGACTCGCATAGATCGACGTGCACGGACTGCAATTTAACGTGTACGCGCGGGAATTATTGCGCATTATCTTCCTCCCGCCTGCACGAGCTCTCGCCTGACCCTTTTAAAGAGAATAGGTCTGAAAGAGCGCCCTCCGCGACGCGTCCCATGAATCTGCGTCTAAAAGACCCTACGTACCCTAGTGACGTTTAAAACGGATTAAAATATCGATCGACTGGAATCGAAGATGAAAGGCGGGCGATTAAAGGACCATTCTTCGGGCTCGCTGAATTTCACGGTTAATCGAATTTGTACACAACGTCGCGAATTCTCACCACTGTTGCACGACTATGCACCCTGCGACTAATCCGTAAATGTCTCCGTTGTAAATGGATCCTGTCTTGCGCGTGAATTGCCGTAACTCATCGCGAGTCGCGCGCTGAACGTGTCAGCGCCTAGATTAAGCCGCGCATTAAATCAGTTGTATCTGCGTCGGTAATTAATTTAAATTATTGTTGGAGCCCGGGAATTCCTGTGCTCGCGGGCCTAGGGGTTCGCTAATTAAACGCGCTTCCCCTGAAAAACGGTTGTAAAAGATTCGGAGCGTGGGTGAAATGGAGTCCGAATCGATGGAATGAGTCTGGAGATCATTGGGATACTGTGACGATAAATTTCTTAGTAACTCGATGAAGGATTTTGGATTTCTTAATTTCCTTTCACGCGCTCGATTTATCAACCCCTCGAGCAGGGAGGCAACAGTGACTGGACCCGCTAAACCGCGTCGCGTTCGATCCAGTCTTTTGATTAATAGCACATTTGCTACTGCACGTAATTGTTAAACAATTTAACTGTCACTCGCAGACTGTAGCTCCGTGTCGATACTTGCAGCAGAGGCGGGGTCGAAGATGCAGCAGGAGGGTCGCGAACTGCAGTCAATTATACACAATCAACTGAAATTAGTTCGCAGCCTGTTTCGCGTAAATTGACTTCAGAAGGAAAGTTCCGAGGAAGTTGGTGGATCACCGGGGATAGTCGTCGGGCCTTGACAATTTACGTCTTGCTCCTGGAGGCTGAGTTAATCGAAATAATCGAGTTGAGTCGAGATAGCGTGCTCGAAGAATTCCCAAGTACCCTGCAACTTTCGACTTCAAAAGAGAAGACTATACAAGGATCGCTCTGTAAAGATTGATTCAAGTATCGACGATTTCTGATCATCGTCGAAATTAACCGAGTACCTTAACACAAGTATATCCACAAAAGAATAAGATAAAAAATTCACGCGAGCGACCGCCTAGAACCGACCACCGAATGGAACAAAGATCTGTGCCTGCTATTGATAACACTAGAGCATCCGCTGTTTGCGCAGATTAAATTTATCGATCGATCCTACAGCGTGAAACGAAAGCCTCTGCACAGCGTGGAAGATGGCTACGTGCTCTCGCCACGGTTCTCATAGCCTCATCAACGTTCCAAGTTTGAGCGAATCGATAACCCTCCCATACGCCATTAAATCGTACGATAAACCTAGTTGCATCCCCACCGAACGGGCCATGAAATCCTGCATTTCGTATTAAAAGTCTCGCTCGAGACATTTCAGTGTTAAACACTATTCAATTCCAAATAAAGTGAATTAGAATTTCGACCGTAAATTTTTCAAAAATTAAACGTGAATGATATCTGCGCGTTGATTCGGTCAATTTTCAATTCCATTCATCCCTCTCGATTAACGTATCTTGAGAAAAACATAACAATTACAGATCCGACACATACGCGCAATTAAAAAGACAGTCCACCTTTCAACATTTATAGCCGTTTAAATTTTAAGCACAGCGCGATCAGCCTCGTTCGCGATTCCACGTAACACGAACAGGTGCTTGCCTCGCCACCAACCTCGATCGCTTCTACTGGCCTTATCGTTTGCAGGCCAGTCGAGAAGAAGGTCGAAGCTGGCGAGAATTCCGTCGACGAATCGTGCAATCCGGCCGCATCGACTCGTCAACGTATCCGCAGTGCCGATTAATCACCTCGCCCCGGTTTCGAGAAGACTCGCCACCCCCTATCAGCATCAGAGTTCACTCAGAAGGTGACGCACAACCGTTCCATTCCACTTTAAACCTCCACAGGGACCAACCTGCAAATCTATTCGCGCTACCATCGATTCTCCAGCACTTGTTCCTTTATAGCGCGCTCTTTTCACTCCGCTGCAAATTCTGTCCCGAGGATTCTATCGAGAGGCTTTATTGTCGGACAGAATACTATTGTTCTGAATATTTCTAGCGCGATAATGGAAGAGCAGGCGAATTTTCGGAACGTTGTTTATTATACGGTTGCTGTCGGTGCACTCGCTCACGCGAACCTTCCTCAAGTTCTGGAGTTACGAACTTCAGCCTCCCCTCGGGCTGACCTACTGAAACGATGCATGTTCGACACGGCTTTTTCACCCAGGATGCACTCTGCAGCAATAATCGTCTGCTTGGAACTTGTACGTTGTTGCTGTCTGTTTGCGTGTCGAGCTGTTTAACGGCTGAGGGATTCTTTTTCGAAAGTACCTATGGCTCTCCGAATTGCCAGCTCCTCCGGAGTCGTGGATATTAAATTTTGGGAGAAGTTTTAATAGAATTGAAAGAATTTTATTTGTTGCTTTAGCGAAATGTACTCGACAGAGGAATATTGCCACGGCTAGAGATATTCGAGTATCTGCTGCAGGAAGAATCCTTCTGATATGTTGACTCAAACGTAGCTGACATCCTCTTAAATACTTCTACATAAAAATCCACTCCAAGCCTGTTCGATCTTCCAAAATCTGCTAAAGTGTACTTTTTACCTGCCTACGTTATTCCTCATCGACAGCGTCCACTGAAGACTTCGAAAGGAAAAGGATATCCTCAAAAATATACGCCTCATTTCAGGGTGAAAGACTAGAAATTAGCTTGCAGGTACCATGAACGATCAGAGACGTCGGTCTAAAGCACTCACGAACATCCTCCTCACCCCCCGCGGTTGTTCCACCCCCAGAAATTAGCTCGCAAGAACTCTCGAGACTAGTCGATGATTAGACGCCGATCCAGGTCACTCGAGAGCATCGTCATCCGCGTATTCCTTCGTGGAAGGTTAGCCCGCAAGGGCCATCAGCATTAATTGCACAACTGAGCATCGACCCGGTTCACTCAGGAGTCACGCGTGCCTTTCATGCTTCCGGACGCGATCTTGGAGCACGCAGCAACCCTTTCACGATGCATTACCCCTCGGTAGACTGTCACATCGGCGTTGCCAATTATCCTCCAGCCTTCGATCGATTGTTCGACGTAGCCATTTCCTGGATACGTATCACAGTGCCCCTGGACCAGCCTCCTGTTTCCTCCAGGACTCTCCTGCAGTTGAAACCCTGTCCCATAGCCCTGACCCCTTCCTAGCCACGGAATCTTGAACTCAACAAACGCAGCTGCGTCCCGCGACTCGATAAGCCTCTGTGTGATTTTATCGAACTCGATGGTGGATGAAAGTTGGAGGCGCCTTCGCAGCAAACCACTCGAACTTGAAGCCGACAGGGAGAAAGGAACCTGGTGCTCATCGATTTTTTGCGACAGGCTAGCTAAAAAGTAAAGCTGCCGACTGCGGCGGTTATTCGTCGACGATGAAAGGCTTGGCTAGATTAAATCATCCCTTGGTTCGGCTTGGCAAAACAGAGGGAATATAGAAGCTTCGTTAAATTATTATTCTCTCGGCTAACGCAGGAGAGTCTCTGCTCGCGCGGAAATTGATTCGCTGGTCGAAAACATGCCCGGCTCGACGGCGGCACTCGAAACGCAGCTCGATCAGAACGGGAACGAGTATATAACGCGATCGTGCACCAGTTCCTCTTTAACGCAGTGAATTCTTCACCACCCCGAAAGCACAAGCCCCAGGCACAGGTATGGAAATAACTCGGCCGTGTTGCTTCTTATTTATTTCGATCGAGACGCTTGAACGGCTATCCTCGCCGTGAAACAACCCCGAGGAACTTGAATCTCGGCTTCCCCTAGATCACTCGATTCTTCAAGTTAACTCTGACACCGTTAACTCGCGATTTTGATGAACCTCGAACGATCCAACTCGGAACGTAACTTTCGGACCTCTATCCGGGCACACGTATCGCACGGCTCTCGAATCGTATAAAACAAGACTCCGCTGTGGATCCCGTCCTCCCTTTTCCGCTTGCCCGACTGGCCTGCTTCCGGGGTCGACCCGTTCACACTCCTCGAGGATCGCTCGGGTCGAGCTCGAGGACTCGTTAGTGGGTAGAAACGCGTAACTGGATCGTTGGAGAGGAAACAGAGGAGAAACACGCGAAATCCTGCTCCCCGTTCCCGTGTTTTCGCGTCGGTCTAGCCCGCGACGAGCGGGACATACACCCGGCGCTGAATCGCGGCCAACTGAGAGGGAGAAAACAGCCCCCTGGATACTACCAGTCGGTTGGCTGTGGCATCGCGCACGGAAACCCCCTGCGCAACGCTTGCCCCATCCTACGATTGCTCTGTCGGCGGTAGTGCGACGAGGAACGGCGCCGTTCCCGACCGTCGAAACGACGAATTTCTCGTCTTCGACGGTCCCTTCTCGACCCGTTCGCGATTAGCGACACGTGTACAAACCGTCACGCGGAGAATTCGCGTCGTTTAGGGACACTCCGTGGATCTCCTTTAAGAAAAATTCCAGCTCCAACTCGTTGGGGTTGTTATCGTTACAGAGTTGGGAAATATATCTTCCCCCTTTTCTGCGCACAGTGTATACCCCAAAGATGTTCGTGTCACTTGGGGGTTGATTTAAGTCTGTCTACACCTTGCATTCTGCTTTCTTTCAAGCTTCCTTCTCTTACGCCTGACTATTTTTACCCCGCTACTACTCACACTTGTTTCACACTTTCTCGTGAAGCTCGATCGATCAACATAGTCACTTATCTCTCTCCTCTAATATCTGGCGCAACGAGTAATCACTTTCTATCATTCTTTCTCGCGATCCAAGCTAAAGTTCCTCCCTTTCCTTCGCTCCCTTGCAAACCCACGACTAGCTAAAGAACGATGAAAAATAGAAAAGGTAGAAAGTTTCAACTGGTAAGCTTCTCCAAAGGGAGAGCTTATCAATAAAGGAACAAAGAGTCCTGCGAACGCGTCGCCCTTGGGAAACAGCGTAATCCCGTCGCTGCCGTCTGGCGCAAAGTTTCCTCCGGACGGCAATAAAATTACCCCAGTGGAACTGGTACAATGGACTTGACGCAGTAATTAGCAAAATGAAGCTCCTCTGTGCCGCGCTAATAAACCCGATTGCATTTCGGCCGGTTCAAAGGGACCCAGAAACTGCCTCGATATCCTTGCGATTCAATGAGGCTTCGTTGCCACTGAATTCGTGCCACGGTTGTCGAAGGAACGGCAGCTCTTGGTGCTCCCTATCCCTTCCATCGCCCCAGCTCCTTGCACAGACGTTGCACACCTTGATTCTGATCGCGCGAGAGGCATTAGCGCAACGGAGACGAAAGAGAAGCTGCGGGGGTGCGGATGAGTGGCGAAGTGGACGTTGTGGCTTCTCGCAGAGTCGATCGGTTTTAATTACGCGCACTTGTAACTTGGCGTGGATTAGTCGACGGTTACGAGCAGGTTGGAAGATTGGATTGACGTACTCCGGGGTCTCTGAGTTTCCTAGAATCAGCGAAAGTAGGATCCAGCTAATCGTCCAATCTACGATTTCATCGTGGGATTGACTTTGATTGGGAATCTTTAACTCGATGACATCAGCGCGAGCTCTTTCGGGGCAAATTCGTCGGGCTAACTTATACATCGTAGAACGTAATAGAAAGAAAATGAGATACCAATGATAGGTCTCCGGGGAGATATACAATAGCGGCACGTTCTGTCGAGCGAAATCACGAGCGGCCACAAGTAGGTACAAAACCATGGCGAATTAAGGAGCGTAATAAAAAGCTATCCCGAGAACGGAACACCGGGCACGCCCAGAAAATGAATTTACGTATCGGTCGCGACCTGAATGGGGGATAAATTGCTTGACAATGAAGTCCCGTACCCCAGGCTCCCCCGATGAGATTTCTCGTCGCGACCCCGTGCCGCGGAGGCTTACCAGATACAATGGAACCGTGGCACGGCCCGTTTGCGTCACGAGCTCGCCGGCGAGGGGTAGGGAAACAGGGAAGAAAGGGTGCGCACAGGCGACTCTGGGCCGCGTCTGTTATTGTCGACGGGACAGGAGACAGGACGATCTTCCACGGAACGAATTCCGTCAGCCAGAACGAATGGGGAGGACCTCGTGTCTGTCTGGACGATGCACTCTTCCCGATTAATCTTTACCATCGACTCCAATTTGTCACGATTTTCAGAGATGCCCGTAGCACGTTGAATGACTCCGCGGCGGAGATCCAACCGATAGCTGCTTGATCATTGTAATCTTCTCCTCCCCCTCGAGAAGTATCGATGGTGTTGACGCCAGCGATCGCGTTAAGGGGTAACAACACTCTAGAGGCAGAAAAAAATACCTAAATTTGACAATTTATTTTGGGAGTGTGACAAACGGAATAGAATTTCTTTTCAGAGGGTTTATTTAACACATATTGAAGTATGAAAAATAATTTTTTTAGTGTCATTTTCATACAAAATGGCGACGACAGAGCCCGTCGTCGGAAACAGCTTTTGTGAAAACACCGCCACGGGAGGACGGATTTCTCGATATGTATGAGTCGTGGAACAAAAAATAAAATAAAAATTATAATCTATATACAATTAGCTTTGGAAGTACGTAAGGTTTTTTTTTAAATCAATTTTTGTGGAAGTGGTGCAGTTGTTAAGAAATAAATCGATTTTTTGCCCTAAAAATGAGCATTAAATTGGTTATAAAAAAGATAGTTTACATTCAATCAAAAAACGGCTACGTACTTCCAAAGAGAATATTGTTGTAAAGCTACTGTAAAAATTTCAAATCGATTCATGCGATAGTTTTCGAGAAATTCGTCTTCCCAGTTTGAAAAAAGTGGTTTCGAGAAAAACGCGTTTAAAGTTCTATGAACATTTTAATCCTTTCAATTTTTGTTTATCTTTAATCTGCGATGCCTGCACCATACATTTGGGCATCTAGGTCGATGTTCGTCTCCTCCTTCCTTTCTAAAGTATGGTTTAAGCAAAAAAAAACATCGGTCCTAGAGTGGTGTTACCCCTTAAACACTGAAGCGTTCGTATCGTTCTCTGATTTATAGTAAAGTTGTCGACGTGGTTTTGAAATTAAAAGGCACGACGGACTCTATCGATCACCGGCCCGTTTAACTTTGCCGACATCGCCTCGACTTCCTACGTAATCCCTAACGTTATTATCAAAGTCAATAGTTGGAGCAGATACCCTTATGTCGCGAAGGGAACGAGATGAGCAGCCGAGGGATGAAAGGGAAAGTTGAGCGGAGAAGGGGTCACTTTTCTCTTCCTCCTCTGCCGTTCGACATGATTTGCGATCGCTTTATTAAAAGTTCCAGCTGCCGCCCATCGGCGATGCGCCCGGTGAAAGTTTATAAACTCGATATTTACTTCTTGCCAAGGGGATAAAAAAACCACTCCTCCCCGTGGATCACGACAGGTTTGCATTCGCGTCACGAGCACGTCGATACAAATGCGCGGGTGGGATTGCATAATTTGGCGAACTGCGCGCTGTGGGGGGTCTGCCAAAACGAAAATCTCAGGCTGTGTTTGGAACTTTCGGTGTTACGTAACGACGGATGGAAAGTTGTGTGTTGAAAACTGTAGAGGAAAGAATTGTATTTATTAGTTTAATATGTTCCATTCTAGTAAAGCTCTGCGCTACAAAGTAGACAAATATAAATAGTTTGCTTTCGCAATGCCAATATCCTAGTTTTCGAGCTATAAACGTCTTCGCCCACTGCGAAAAGCACCGTCTCGTATATTTTTAACGACACCCTCTCCGGGTCGTTACTCTCGTTTTAAAAGTCGACGCTGTTCCGGAACGTATTTCAGCCCGCTGTGTTTAAAATAAAATTGATAACTTCATCGTGCATTCTTCGACGAGGTGGACACGCGCAAACAGACGCCGCGACGGAACGCGTGCCGCGTTTACAGGGTTCGAGGGGTTCGGAAGCTTGTTGAGAACACGCGGAACGAGAACCGCCGGAGCATCAATTCACGTCTCCGTTTCACCCAGCCCCGACTCTTCAACAACATAAATTCGCGATCCCCGTCTGCGAAGTTAATGGAGCATCGATACTCGAAACGTTTCAAGATTAACGATCGGACACTTCTGTCGCGTTCCTTCCTGATTCGTCACTTTTTATTAGTGCCTTCGAATTCTCCGCGTTGTCTATGCGCGCAGACGCTCAAATTACATTAGTGTTTACACTTCGGTCATCGGTGTAACAAGCACACTTTGATTAAACATTTCTCCTCTAAAATAATTTTAATAAGTTTACACATCCAAATATTAACGTTGTTTGGAGTACCCATAAGTGATATTAAATTTGATTTAAATCAGAATCAGATGGCGATATTCCGTCACCAAGACCTCGAAACTAGATCGCCGCGATCCCAGGGCACGCAAGTGCGTCCAATGGGACAATAAATTATTTAGATCGATGTTGCAGCGCGTGTTAATTCGTTCGAGCGCGAACGGCGTCCCGAGAACGCGGCTGATTTATCGGCCAAATAATTCGCCCCTTCGTATAGTAACGCTTCATTAATAATTTCTCGCGGGCTGCGAAACGGCGCGGCGTCGTGCTGGCTCGCGGGCGCGCGTTCCCAGCCGCCCGCCCGAAATTGGATCAGCGCGGCAGATAGCTCGGACAAAGACAGGTGCAATCTCGACGGCGCGATCGCTCAATGAGAGTAATTAATGGCCGCGGCGTGGACTTGCATCGTAATGATAAAACGCGGCGAGTGGAAACGAAGAGACTTGCGAACGCGTGTGAAAAAACATGCGAAGACAGAAGCAAGAAAATCGCGATGAAGGAAATATGTACACAGATCGGTATGAGTTTTGCAAACCAAAAGGGATTCTGGGTAAACTTTGAAGAACAATCACGGATCATCCCCCGTTGGACGATACTAAAGCACCCTCGTATGGCAGGAAAAAGGAGCGTCAGTAGAGGAAAGATAAGGGTGAAGAAAATGGCACGTGGGTGTTCAGAGATCAAAGGCCAACACACGATATAGTCTCGACGGGGATGATCCAGGGATGAAGCTCTCGGACGGAGATGGAAAGCACAGCTGCGACTAGCTTTATCTCATAATTCGTTACTACCTGCCGTTTTTTAAGAGGTCCGTTTCATGGCCGTCAGACGTGTGCAGCTCGATAACGAGCTGCAATTGCAAGCTACACGGTGGGCAAGCATGTGCGTCGATCGAACAACCGATACCCCCGATTACGGCAGCCTTCTAATAGCCGGTGGTCACTGATAGCGCACCGTTAACCTTCGCTGTGGCAACTCTTAACCTCCGTCGCAACTATTCACCACTCAGGAACCAGTTCAAGGAACCAGTTCACTTGCTTAATTCTTCTCAGAACCACCTTTTCGATGGCTTCCGTTCCTTCAAGGGACACGATACCTACATCTCCTAGCAGTGACTTACAATTAGTTCCGCTCCTCTGCAAATTCTGCTGCTCTGGGTGGAGATTAAGGGCGACCGTGGTGTGGTGCAGTTTCCAACGCGGCTACAATATTAATCTAACGGATATTTATTTCGGGGTCATTACGCCGATAAGATGTGTTATTGCTCGGTGATCCTTGCGCGTAGGGGGGAGGAGCACATTTGCGGCTCCTGCGGCGCCTGTGCATCCGTGTAGCGGTGCATACGTGCGATGCAGACGATGCGGAATGCGGCATGCGGCGCGTCACAGGGCCGTATGCGATCGCTGGTGCGAATTACCCCAGAAACCAGCCAGAGGAGAGGAAAGGGCGCTTCTAATCAGCCCGTTCGTTAATCCGAACCGTGGACCGTGTACCCTCGTTGTTTTCGACAAATTACAGGGGAAAATAGGTCGCAGTCGGATGCACGCGTGCACCTATACGCCGCATCGACGGCTGCTCGCTTTTTATTCAGCAAATTCCTCCACCACGCGGTTTTATGTAAACGCTGTGCTTAAGCCTGGACCGCGGTAATTCCGGGTAATTCCGCTCCATTGGTGGCGCGTTTGAAAAGACGCAGGCTTGGAACAGGTGGGCGAGGTGCAGAAAACGAATCGTCTCTAGGACGTTAGAGGCGCGGCGATAAATAAGGGTTTAAGTGGTGTACAATTAAAGGGCATAAAACTGTCCGCGGCCCCCTGCGATCTGCAATTAAGAGTTTTGTCATTTGACGCCGCGCGGAGGGTGCGTTATAATTTGCCCCATAAATAATTCATACGGCAGAGGTTGCGCTCTGCAATACCCTGCTATTATGTGGACGAACCAGGTGAGGGGGTTGCCGGATGAATTATGAATATTCAGTGCAGTTCGCACATCGTATGTTTCCGGGCTGTCTGGTATCGCGCACGCGAAACGCAACGTGCTCCGCGGAATACCGTCGAAAAACGGATGTTCTTTCTGATACGTAAAAATATTCTGTACTGCTCTGTACTACCAGTGCCGCAGGACTGCGCGCAGTCACCAAATATGAATGGATATTGTACTTGAAGTTGGGAATCGTTCACTAGGGGGAGTTCCCCCAGTGCCGAACGCTTCAGGTTTTCCTTAAATAAGAAGAAAAAAATAATATTTTAATCTTTTTATTCTGCGCTATTTATAAGATAACAATATGAGGAGTCAAAATTACCCAACAAAACATTCAATATTATAATTATAGTTAACTTAAATTACTTTTCAACTTGAATATGCGATTTGGAGAAATCATTAAGTGGCACCTAGTACCGAACACAGTAAAAATTACTGACGCAACTCATCACAGTCTCTATATAGATTGCAGCGATCACAAATATAATCCTCCGAACATTCGGAAATATCAGCACAAGCCAACGCGCGTAAATACTCGGCTTGCACAGTGAACAAACTGAAACGTAGAAACGATGGAAATTAGCGTGTAAGGAGTCGTCTTTAAATTACGTAATGGTAATTTTGGCGATATCTTAACCCCTTCCTTACGTAATATTTTCTACATCCCCTTTCTTCGATTATTAAAATTCTTTAAAAGGTTTGTATAATTCATTCACCTTGGTTTCGCGTGTGCAAACATCGTTTTTGAAGCTACTCGTATTGAAAATTAGGGTAAAACGAAATTGCGTAAGAGGTTACCTGACTCTCTCTCCCTCCTTTGTAAGAAAACTTAAGAAATTCGTTAACCCTTCTCGCCGCAAAGAAGCCTTGCGTAATTTAAAGACTCAGCCCCCGCATCTGACACCAATTATATCCTGCATTTAACATTTCATCTCTCGCTTGAAACTGTCTCCTTTTTTCCGTTAAATTTCTGACGCGTTCGAAGGCACTCGATCCCCCCACAGTGACATTAATTACCCAAGCTCGTTCGACGGCCCAGTTCAAATAGAAATCGCATCGTTCGCAATAACGCGCGTCCGATGCATTAAAACGAAAACGCGGATTGCAGCGGATTATCGTCCGCGATTTATGCCCTCGAATTTCATCTCTGTTTTTATTTCTCGCGTGCCCGGGCTTGAATATGGGACGGCTCTAATTTACGCTGTCACTAGATACCCGGTTTTAACTAAAAACTACTCACCGAAGATCACTCACCGAAAGCAGAGCCGCGAGAATTGTTATCGCGTGGCAGAGGAAAGCCGAAGCGAACAGTGAAACCGAGAATATTAGTTACTGATAGGGAACCCCGAATTCGTCGAGGACTCGCCTCCCAACAGGACAATCCGGATTGTTTTCGCTGCTGGAGATTCAACGCGCAAGTTGACAGCACACGACCCGGGGACAGAAGTTCCAGCGAACTTCAAGTTGCGTCCAAGTTTAGCTCGGTCCTGTTACATGCACGTGCCGGTGTAAACAGGATCAACTTGGAGCATACTAAGCAGATGCGAATACGTCATCCAGCGCGATTGTACATATCTGTTGTATAATACTTTTCCTCGGAACGCAAAGTTTCGTCTTTTGATGCCCGGCAGAGTTGGGCATTATTCGGCTAAATTTTCATTCGAATAAGTATTAATAAATTTGTGCGAATAAATTTTTATTTGAATAATCTTCGAATAAATTTATTCGTCGTTCATAACGAATAAATTCTTATTCGAACGAATCTGGCTAGAATAACGGTACAGATTTATTCGCAAATAACGAATAATTTTTCGTCGAATAAAATCGTCATTTGTTATTCGCGAATAAATCTTGGGGATTTATATGAATCCGTATCCGAATAATGCCCAACTCTCTTTCATTCCCCGCCGCACGACGGCGAATAAAACAAGCACAACATTCAGAATAAAGAATAAAGAAGTCCTCCCAGTGCTAATGGGAGACTACGATCGTTTCAGGTGTACAAAGGACCCTCCACGTCCTCCACAACTCCGAGCAGCCAGCCTCCGTGTTCTCCATCCTCGAGTCGGGCAACAAAGTGGTGCCCCTGATAGCCGACGGCCTGTTCGACCTCTTAATGTACAAGATATCGAGCATCTACACGAACAAGTCGCAGAAGATGGAGTCGAAGGGGCCGCGATTCGAGATCGGCGACTTCTGCGTGAAGCTGGGCAGCGTCACTATCAATCAGAACTTCAAAGGTGTCCTGGTCGAGGTAAGCCAACCCCGGAATAAAACTTCGAAAGATCACCGAGGACCAATTAGGGTCAAAGTCAGCGAGAGATCCGACCGGCATCTGTTCCATTTTAAATCGCTAGTCCGCGTCGGAGATCTGCAAGTTCTCAAACGCCGGAGCAACTTTTCCCCTGGGGGGCCAAGTAATCGGTCGGATTAATAATTTCCGCAGATTTCTGGCTCGCGAAACTCGTTAGCGGCCCTCGAGGAAAGGGTGCCTAACGGCGACGGTGCCTAATTAACTGGCGATTAAACTTCGAGCCTGGGAAAATATGCCGCGTCGCTTCCGGAAGCCTCGCCGATCACGTGACGGGCCGTGCGATATCGATTGACAGTTCGGTTTACCGTGGGATTACGCGATACACACGGGATCGCGTGTGTTGGTTCTGTGGATATATCCAGGGACGGACGTTCCTCCTCTTCCGCTCGAGGAGGGTTACTCCTCAGGCGTGCTGAAGGATTGAGAACCACCACGCAGCACGCCGAAAGCAAATGTAACGATCATTTAAATTCGCATTTAATCGACACGACAAATGGTGATGGGGGTTTAATAGCTCCGCGTAATTAGAGCTACCTTAAAACGCGCTTCGATTACCGTCCATTCGTTCCTGCATGCATTTCATCCTTTCCCACGCGACGATTTCGTCCACACGCAAGTATCCACTGTAAATGCGCACGAGGTGCCTACAATAACTCACTCGATACTGCAACACAGCCATTTGTACTGTATAAATTCTATCTTTGAGGAGCATTCGTCAATAATAACTGGTCGCATAGTCTGATCTCAATTTAATCGCCCAGGTGGGGATTGCAATTTTGGAAAACCGAAGGGAAGTAGAGAAATTCATATCTGGGACGACAAATACTATATCAAAATTCCAAACTGTAGATCCCATCTGTAGATTCCTTTTTCCAGGGTCCGATCTGGTGGGCACACGCAGGGCCGCAAATTTGTGCGCGGCAAAATTGGTATAGAAAGTTCAAATCAATAAAAAAGTCAAACTTTCTGAAACATCGGTAAAGACGTAATACCTACAAAAAATTTCACTCTGTCCGAAATTATGTTTTAAAATAATTATTTAGAATTGAATATAAAGGGTGGCAAAAATGAATCGCTGGACCGGGCTCTGCCTCTTTCACTGTCCCAGCGTCGCGACACGGCTGACCCGCGGAGGAAAGAACTACTTTAGATACCGGTGGCAGTAGCATGGAGCACGAAATGTTGCTCGGCTAGCCGCGACAATGGTGCAACTTCCGGTTCTACAACCTCGAAACTGTCGGCGCGGAGGAATGTGCCCGGGCGACGTGGCTTCTAAACGATCCACCGGCCATTCGTATCGGTAACGGCGCTGTTTGTACCCTCCCACGACGTTCGAATACGTTACGATAAACCCCCGGCACCGCCATTAATTTCACGTGTAGGAGAAATACCACGACAACGGGCCACCGCCTTCCACTAACTCACGGTCTACGGGCGCTTCTTTCCCCGCGGATGGAAAAGTGTCGTGGAGGTATTCCCCCCGCGGGGCCAGGCGCAAGTAGCTTTCCAGCTATGAGGCTTCCAAAGGAGCGCCTGGGCCACGGCGTCCCAGATTAACGCCAGGCGTGTATGTAATTTTTAAAAGGGTACTGAACCAACGAAGCGTAGGGCAACAGATCGGAACGCCATTTGTCTTCGTTTGAGGAGCTCGGTGAAGCTTCGGCTCTCCTTTCGGTTATGTAAAGAGTTGCAGGCAAGCAGAGTGATTCTGATCCAGCCGATAGCTGGGGCTTTTTCACGCCGAGCTGGCAACGGCGATCTTAATCAGACGTCGCGAGGGAAAGAGGAACGGGCAGCGAAAGGAGCCAGTTCGATCGATTCTTCTTTCTTGTGGAGTCCCTTGGAACCGAGTCCCCGGACTCGTTATTCTAATCGGCTACCTCAGAAGTTCTTAATGCACGGATAGAATAGATAAATTAGAACAAGGGCGTCCGGAGACTTTTTCTGGGGGAGGGTAAGTTTGAGAAATGGTCAAGTTTGCCGGGCCAAATTAATTAAAAATTAGAAAGTAGTATTCACTTTTTTAGTATGAACTTAAAAAAGATTAGTTTTTAAAAATAAGCGATTTTCCTCGATTGCCCCCGCTGCGGACGCCCATGGATTAGAATTATAATAATGCATTTTGGTAGGTTTATATCGAGTTTATTCTTTCCCAAAGCAAAACACAAAATGCACCGCTCGAGGGTACATGCCGAAACACGTATTCACATTTTTTTCTCTCGTTCCATTCTGACCGACCAATGGCCCGCAAAACTGCCAATCCCCCCTAGCACTGCATGATGTTTACGTATCGATGCCGCCTTTCTTTGGGCGTTTTCATATCCCAGGAGGAAATAAAGGGGAGGAAAGTTTAACGAGGGAACGTTTTGCAGTATATCGTTTTGCATCGCATCTTCCTATTTCCGGTTTTAAATTGCCCCGCTTCGAATCACCACAATGGAGTGTCGTTACACATGATTTATAAAAACACTCGTCGAACGTGGAGGGGCATACCTCTGTTCGTTGATAGCGCGTTAATATTCGCATGATTGTGCAAGAGTGTTAAATTGCTGTGGATTTTACTGGCGCAGGTGGAGTACAGGCCCTGCGTCGTTCCGGGAAGTGCATGGGAACTGATGCGCGAATTTTTGCAAGGATTTCTCGGGCCTACCGTGTCCAATCATGCCCCTCAATATTTGCAGGTAATCATTTTTTGGGTATCGAGGTTCCAACACGTGGACGAATTATAATAAGCTGTGTTTGTCGTATTTCTAGAACCGGATTAATGATATTTATCAACCCCTGGACACTATACAACAATATCTGGAACATTTCAGCCAGTACAGAAAGGCCACGGGTGTAATTTAATGGGTAAATTTGTGAGAATTAAATTTATGTCTGAAATTATTTACAGTATGTTAATTTTAACAGTGTCATTTTTTAAACTACAGTAACACGAATGGCCCGTGTACATATGCGTGATGCGATTCGTATTCGATTATTACCGACTTTTATATGTAGTTATCCACGGTTGATAAATTACCCTTCGATGGTATTCAGTGCGACATCTGTGGAAATTATACGAAACTCTTTGGTACTTGTGTTATTGTCGATTTCTGCTTTATCGACTGGTGTAATCGGTAACGTAAATACCGATAATTTTTATCGTAAACATTGGACATTATCATTCATTCTGGGTGCTTATCTAATTCTTTTTTGTTTTGCTAAAAGGACAAAGATAATATCTGTATCTCATCAACTAGCTTCGTTTTTTAATCATTTTTTAAACGAGAACTAAGTATAACTTGTACTTCTACTTTCCATAAATTCACACGTTCGTGTCTCCTGTATTTCGCACGTATTTGCGTCACACTCGTTAATATTCATAATCGAATGAACCGGCAGTTTTACAATTCCGCTAACGCTTTTACTTAACATCCTAATGAATTTTGTCACCTGCAGATAAATAAATCGCGCGGCTACATTTTACAATCGTTGCGTTACTTACTCATTAACATCATGTTTACTTTACAGGGACGAAACTTACATTACGTAAAATAAATCCATTAACAAAAAATATAACACGATACAAACTGCTTTATTAGTTTAAAAATTCATTATTTCGACAATTTTGTATACCTTACGTAACTCCTACATATTGAACGATGACATTTAAATATTCGCTGCTCTCGTACACAGGTTTATTCATAATGACTACATGCATAATTAACATCATCGAATATTTTTGCCGTCGCAAAGGCCAAATTTAATTCACGCATCACAGAATCTACCGTTTCGTAAATTCTACATATCGAACGAAACGGGCGAACCAAATTGTCAATGAAATTATCGTAAAACAATTCGGAAAATAAATACAGCGTTAGAAACATTCCGCTCAGTCAGCCGATTAAATAGAAGCATGTGCCCTTATAAAGTCTAATGAGCGTCCAAAGTTCGGAGCCGTACATTTCTTCCTGCTTATCACGATCGCGGTTTCATTGCCACATATTCTGTGGATATCGCTTTGAAAACTAAAAATCGAAAGGATTTGATTGGCTCCACGTGAGAAACTCGTACGATGAAAACGACCGCAGCGCCGCATTATACCGCTCGCCGCAATCATTAGCGTAGTATTATACAGTGCGCTGGAAGCGTGATCGTCAGTGATCGTTGTAAGGACCGTTTCACCGCAGATACACCGATATTGGGCAAATTAATCATGGCAATGGAGGTATTTATACTCGCGCCATGCACAGTAATCAATTATGTATCACTTTTTATAAAAAGCGATTCATATAATGACGTACTTTCTTCTTTTTTTAGATTCAAATATTGACCGCGAAGTCGTCGAAATTCGTGGCCAATGTGACCGTAAGTAGTAAATATGCGATGTCAAAGTCCACCTGGCAGGAAAAAATGTTGAATTTGCATTCTTGTAGCTCGCTTCTGCTTGCGCATAAGTTTAGAAAGTCTTGCTTAACGTTTAACCATTTACGTTTAATTATGGAGTAGACTTAATGAAACCCTCTAGTTTTAATTTCTGTTATAATTTCAGGTAAAGCCGTCTACAACGATAGGGGAAATTAAGGAAGAATTACATAAGTTAAAGAAGGCACCACACGTTCACAGACAATGCTTGAGGCTAGACTCCAAAGGGAAAGCACTGTCTAACTCAGAAACATTGAAAAGCATATCAGTCTCCGATGGTGGGAAATTATACTTGAAAGACCTGGGCCCTCAAATCAGTTGGAAAACTGTATTCCTGATCGAATACGCTGGCCCATTTTTCCTGTATCTGTGGATATATCAACGGCCTTGGATCTTTTACGGCGATGTTGATACATCCAAATACAGTCCTATAGTGGAGTAAGTTTATTCATGCAAATATGCGTCGCTAGTTAAAAATGATGCTGATTTAAACGTAATTCCAGTGTGGCAGCTATCTGTTGGTCGGTGCATTACGCGAAGCGACTGCTAGAAACATTGTTCGTGCACCGGTTCAGCCATGCGACAATGCCACTGCGGAATCTTTTCAAGAACTGTTCATACTATTGGTTATTTGCTATGTACGTGGCGTATCACGTAAATCATCCGTTATTCACACCTCCGAGCAAACTGCAGTTTTATATTGGCGCAACGATGTTTGCGCTTTGCGAACTGGGTAATCTGAGCATTCATTTAGCTCTGAGGAATCTGAGACCACCGGGAACAAGTGTTAGAAAGATACCTATGCCTACTAAAAATCCATTCACCGCGCTGTTCAATTGGGTGTCCTGCCCGAATTATACTTACGAAGTCTATAGCTGGGTTGGTTTCACTATCATGACTTCCTGTCTTCCAGGTATAAACACGCTTTTCGTTTTTCTCGAAAGGTGTAGCGAGTGTAACTATATGTAATTGTTATATTTTCAGCTGGTCTGTTTACTTTCGCTGGTGCGTACCAAATGACTCTCTGGGCCCTAGGAAAGCACAAGGCGTATAAGAAGGAATTCCCTCAATATCCAAAGAGTCGAAAATCTATCATTCCATTTGTCTTATAAATATTTCGTAAATGATCGTACTTTAGACACACGGTATTGGTAGGTCTTGGTATCGTGTTTCCGAACTTTGTTACCGACATTTTTATTCATCGAATAAATAACTTGTATGGAGTTTCATAGATCTTATACACTTATGTTACTATTATTCGCGCTTTTACATTTACATAGACAATCATTCAAATGTTTCTTGCGCGGAAAGTTAGTCTAGGCCGTATATATTTATAGAGTGACTTTAGTATCCAGCTCTTCGCAAGGCAATCTGCTTATTAAATTGTACATGTCAGCCTTTAACGCGTCTATTATATTTTGGCATTCCTGCATTTGAGATTTATATTTATTCTGCAACTCGTCTTGGTGGTAACATGCTTTATCCAACTTTTCTTTCGCTTCCGTCGGTTTAATGTACTTTGCGGTCAAACCCAGAAGACCTTCCATATGCAGTATATGTTTCCTCGCGTTTTTCAGCTCTTCCCTAAGAGCATTTATCTCCGCGATCAACGTAATATTCTCCTCTATCGTTTTATCTACATCCTTGCTACCGTCCGAGGGATCTTTGAAGACTTGTTTTCTAAGAGAAGCTATCGTTCTCTCCAAATGATCTCTTTGCTTCACGAACTCGCAGTGCGCGGCTAAATCCGCTTTGCGGCTTCGTAAGAACTCGTCGTTTGAACTGTACTTGTGGTACAAAGCTGTTACGGCAGCTTTCAACGCTTGCGGCTCTTGCACGACCCCCGACGCGTCGAGTATATCTACGCGAATTTGTTTCAATAGTTGTTGACACCTTTTGTTCCGATGTAGCTCGAATTGCAATTCACGCCTGGTCGATCCTAGTTTCTCTCTCAATTCGTGCAGCTGTAACTCTAAACTGACGTTGGTTTTGTGGAGGTTCACAAGCTCCGTTTCCATGTCACGAATCTTCTCTTTAAGTTCCCTGATCTCTTGGTCCCGCGGTTCTATTTGATTCTTCAACTCCGTGATCTTGTAATTCAGTACAAATTTATACTTCTCCAGTTCTTGAGTCGTGCGTTTCAATTCGTATATCTGATGTTCTCTATCTTGGACCGTAGCGTCCCTCTCGTTTATCTCTTTCTTAAGATCCTCCTTATCTTTCTCCAGTTCTTGAATGGTCTTCTGAAAGTAACCGTACTCGCCCTGAACTCGTTGCATCTGTCTCTTCAAGTCCTCGATATCTTTCTGGCTGGTTACGTATCTGTTGTGCATCATTCCAGCCTCCGCCTTTAATCGCAGGTTTAACTCCCTCTCCTCATGCAACAGTGTCTCGTAATTGGTTCTTATCTCCAGTATCTCCTGATCGGCGTCGTCCTCTATTTGCACCGTCATCTCTTCGTGCACTCGCCCCTGGTTCGCCATCTCATCCTGTGCTTGCTCCAGCTGTACCTTCTTCTCGTGAAGAAGAGCCTCGTACTTGACCGTTGCCTTCTGTAACTCTTCGACGCCGTATCTTTCCAATTCCTCCAAACGTATCTCGTAATCGTGACGCATCTGATTCTTGTTATCCTCCAGAAGCATATACCTGTCGTATTCCGTTATCAGTTTAGCGTCATAGTTCACTTCCTGTTGCTTCATCGTTTTCTCATGCTCCTCTTTCATTTGAACTATTTCGACGTTTATCGTGTTCAGCTCGGTTTTATGATCTTCGTGCAGTCTACTCATCTTGTCTCTCAATTCCTCGATAGCCGCGCAGTATCCTTCGTGCAGATCCCGCACTTTGTCGTTATGCTGAAGCTCTATTTGGCGCATCTTGTACGCGTGTTCGGTTTCCAATTCCCTCAGTCTTACGTTCAAGTTGTTGTTCGTCTGTATCTTCTCCTCCAACTCGCCTTTAGAAATTAGCACCTCGTTCGTGTACGCTAGTTCTTTCTCTATCTTCCCTTTCCCTTCGGGGTAATACAATTTCCATATGCACAGACCACCATCGACACCAGTGGATACTAAATATTGTTCATTGTAAGAGAGAGCGATCTACAACAGAGGACAAACAATGGTCATTTATTGTAAGAGAATTATTATAGCATATATATCTCTTTTTCCACCTTTGTAACGTCGACAGTGTGAACGTGGAACTCTGCAAAATCTATCGGCTCTTGGAGCGGACAGCTCACCGACAAAATAATACCTCCGGGGCAAATGAAGAACAGAGCTTGATCCTCTTTCCCTAATATCATGGCGTACATGTTTACTTTTGGCACACTATACTCTCGTACTACCTAATCAAGACAGTTTACATACCATTTGCATCGAAGACTAAGAAAACTGGGAATGGCGTAAATCATTACCGTATTATCCTTTATTTCGCGTATGAAACTATCGTCGGCGATGCAGTATAAAATTGTTTCATCAGCGGAAAGAGCAATATCGTGCAAGCTCATGCCTCTTAAAATTATTTCGGCGGAGCGTCTACCATTACACATATCCCATTGATATATAGCACCCTCACTGCCCAGTGTCAGCAGCTTCGTGTCTGTTTGAGACCATAGCAGAGCCTTCACTCTGCTAGTGTGCCCTTTTAAAATAAAGGAGCTAATAAAACCGACAGTGGTATAGACACGTACAATGTTTTCGTTCACAGCTGCGAACATATGGCCACCATGACTAAATCTTGCGGTCTTACAGCATCTAATAGGAAACTCTTCCATAGGCAACAGATCGTCTATTAATATCGTCATAAAGCGTAACTTGTCACTGAAACCAACCAAACAGAAAAGACCTGTAGGATGCAACGCGATCCCACAAATGTCTTCTGTATATTGTTTAAGTAGAATCAGATTTCCTGTCTCAAAGTCCCATAGCCTTACGCTATAGTCGAGTTCTCCGCAGGTCATGAAAACTGATTTCCAAGCACACATCGAGAGACTGCTTATGGGCCCGTAATGCAATACCGGGCCCATGATTTTTAATTCCTGTGGCTCTGGATCCACGTTCAGATCTGGCCCCCATAATTTAGCGTAGAACACTTGGGGCCAGCCTGTTGTGATTACCAGGCGATCGTAACTCTGGTTCACATTTATACAATTGACTCGATACAACTCTGGATTATCGATCTTTGATACTTGCACTGGAATCTCATAAATGTTTCTCCTAATGTATTTATGCTGACCGTTCTTTTCAAAAACTATGATTCTTTTGAAGCCATAGGCGAACGCGAATCCTCTTTGAAACGCAATTAGACCACGGACATTCTGTTCCCACAGAGACTCCTGTCTTATGTCCAAAGTTGCTGTCGAGCTGCTGGACGGTATAACATATTCCTCTCGAATCCTGAGATTCATGGACACTGTGTCCGTCGCTTTGTAAATATTTTTTAAGTCGCCATTCTCTAAGTAGAGAATCCTGCCGTCTCTGGTTCCAGCTAACAGTCGGTCTGGGTTCAACCAAGCCATCGAACATATGAGCATGTTATCTGCTTTGGAGAAACCATAAGGACGCCATATGGTGTCGGAAAGAGTTAGAAATTTAAAAGTGTGTGAACCCCCGACTGCAACAATTCCTGTATCGGACGGATTACAAGCTAATAGATCAACAATCGCCAGTGGATCTTGAGGAGTGCCTACTTTTATGCTAGATTCCACTTTTGCTTTGTCCCAATTGTAATAAAGCATTGTTTGATCTGGTTCCCCTGTAACGGCTGCTAGATATTTATTATCGAAACTGAAGCCGATACAAGTGAACTTTGTTACACCAGGAGCGTCGTAAGGTATCCCAAGAAGTTTCTTCCTTTTTAGTGTTTGAAGATCGTAAATGGCTATAGTAGGTTTGTCTCCAATTTCGCATGTTGCTAAACTTCTCCTTTACAAGAAGACATTCAGTTACTGCGTATAACATGGAAAATAGAAATTGAAATTATATTGTGGCTTACTTATTAGGAGCAACTGCAATTATATTTATCTGACTTTTATCAGACAGGTGTAACAGTCTTTGACGACGTTGAGGAATATTATGAACTGCTATAACATTTCCAACGGGATATGCAACTTCTGCATCCGTAATGTAATGAGCGTTTGAAATTATGTCAGTTTTTAAACCATAGAAAACTCTGGTTTGCAAAGTAACGGGCATCTTGAAAATTCTGATGTCCTCTTTGCCCGGAAGAATGGGTGAGTAGGTAGTTTTTAAATTTATAAGACTGGTACGAATATACTAGTCTGTTGCTATGAACTGTTTATATTTCCGTAGCAACAGACCTAATTAGATATTAGTATCTGAAATTTTAATGTTACTTTTCATCTTTGTACAAATAATAAATAACATTCTCAAAACTCGTGCGATTTCCATAGCATATCTTTAAAATATTATTACAATTAGTGAAGTGTTAATCCCCGAAGATTAACTTATGATTTTTCAAATCTGTAGCATGAATATAAATTTTGCGTAGCAATTTTCATCATATTTAGTTTCAATTCTAACCACTAGGAAGATTGCGATCGAATTCCACTCTAAATATCAGATTCGGAGCAATAATCCAAATGTTTTATTTATTTATATTAACCCTACAGATCTTTACTTTTTTTTTACCATTTCAATTTCTTTCCCTATCATACCGACAGAGTCGAGAATAGCATACAACAGTTATTCAATGCATTCTCTTTATTATTCTCCTGTATATACGATGCGTAAGAAACCTTTTAGTATTATTTTCGAGATCATACAAGTTGCTATAATTCGTTCTTTGTCTGTTCTAGGATTTATGGATCATTCTTCTTTAGACAACAACCTCAACTGCATCAAATAAGGGAAAACTAGTATCAACCTAGGAACTTGAAACATTGCAACTCTAGATTTTACATATAAAATAAATTGAAAATATACTTGTTTAATATTCATTTGTACATACTTGTATTGCTCCATTGCAATGTACTGAATGTATTTTATAGACAATAAAGTGGAAAAATCCTACAAAACCGTATTATTATTGTAAAGATCCTCCAGAACATTCCTATCCAAATTCCAAACCTACCATTGTCAAATATCGAAAGGCCTTCGACGCAGAAAATCAGCATACCTCCTTTCGCTTCATGTTCTCCTGATACATCGCTCCAAAATCTGGCCAAAATTTTCAGAACGCTCTAAAATTGAGCTTTGTAACAGGATAACATGATGTCGAAAGAGGTGGCACTAAGTTAGCGTCTTCGGAGAGAGAATCTAAGGCGGAGAACTATTCGACGCAGAGTCGTAGAGTTTTCGAAAGGCTTTCGACGCAGAAAATCAGCATTCCTCCTTTCGCTTCATGTTCTCCTGATACATCGCTCCAAAATCTGGCCAAAATTTTCAGAATGCTGTAAAATGAGCTTCGCAACAGGATAACATGATGTCGAAAGAGGTGGCACTAAGTTAGCGCCTTCGGAGAGAGAATCTAAGGCGGAGAACTATGCAACGCAGAGTCGCAGAGTTTTCGAAAGGCTTTCGACGCAGAAAATCAGCATACCTCCTTTCGCTTCATGTTCTCCTGATACATCGCTCCAAAATCTGGCCAAAATTTTCAGAACGCTGTAAAATGAGCTTCGCAACAGGATAACATGATGTCGAAAGAGGTGGCACTAAGTTAGCGCCTTCGGAGAGAGAATCTAAGGCGGAGAACTATTCGACGCAGAGTCGCAGAGTTTTCGAAAGACTTTCGACGCAGAAAATCAGCATACCTCCTTTCGCTTCATGTTCTCCTGATACATCGCTCCAAAATCTGGCCAAAATTTTCAGAACGCTGTAAAATGAGCTTCGCAACAGGATAACATGATGTCGAAAGAGGTGGCACTAAGTTAGCGCCTTCGGAGAGAGAATCTAAGGCGGAGAACTATGCAACGCAGAGTCGCAGAGTTTTCGAAAGGCTTTCGACGCAGAAAATCAGCATACCTCCTTTCGCTTCATGTTCTCCTGATACATCGCTCCAAAATCTGGCCAAAATTTTCAGAACGCTGTAATATGAGCTTCGCAACAGGATAACATGATGTCGAAAGAGGTGGCACTAAGTTAGCGCCTTCGGAGAGAGAATGTAAGGCGGAGAACTATGCAACGCAGAGTCGCAGAGTTTTCGAAAGGCTTTCGACGCAGAAAATCAGCATACCTCCTTTCGCTTCATGTTCTCCTGATACATCGCTCCAAAATCTGGCCAAAATTTTCAGAACGCTGTAAAATGAGCTTCGCAACAGGATAACATGATGTCGAAAGAGGTGGCAGAACTAGTGAATTTACTCTTTAAAACATTGCATTAACGTAGAGTTTTAAAAGCAGCTCAGCATGGAAGTTTAGGTGTTCTGTTTAGCATGTCTTTTATATGTGATTTCGAATAAGCAGGATAGGAAGTAGTGGAAGAGAAAGGCTTATTAAATAATAGTGCTCTTTTATCACTTAACTGCATTTTATTGAAAAAAGTGAAATACAATACAATGAAATCTTAAAAATGCGTTTGTAATATAGAAGATAATTAGATGTGAAGATAAATTCATAATTCTGATAAAGCCATGTCTTGCGCAATTTTCAAATCCGTGACTACACTCCAAAATGCAGTCAATGATCGCATGTAACCAGTGCTGTCTTTAGGCATGTACACGCTGGGCGGTCGCCAGGGGACCTATAGACCTATATCACACAAGAAAATAGTGATTTTATATAATTTATACTTTATTGTAACGCTGTAAAGGCCTCTTAGGCGAATAAATTGAGAGAAACTTGAAACAAACTGTATTACAATTCAGTAATACCTTTTACATATTCCTATCCAAATTCCAAACTTGCAATTTCAAATATCTATGGTATTACCTTAAAAATACCATAGTATGCAGCATGCGTGCATTTTTGAAAGCAACTCTTATATCTGATTAGAATATTTGACAAGCACAGCTATCGGCTCGGTTTGCACCGATTACCAGGTCTCACCACGAGGAGGTTGCTGCGTTTCGAGACCCGTAGAGAGATAGATGGAATCAAAGTTCCATCGATCTCCCTATGTAAACCTTAGCTCACTAAACCAAAAAGATGGATGGAAGCAAAGTTCCATCGATCTCTTCGCTTTCGAAATACAGAAATGCCAAGCAATCACTCGATTTAAAGAAATTCAGCAAGGAAGGAAAGACTACTGGTGAGCATGAAAGGAGTATTGGATGGCGCAGTTCCTACCACCCTAATGTCCGAGTCGAAAAGGAAAAGCGCTCGGCGTCTCCCAGAGGCGATTCCTGTTGCTCCGACTCATGCAACCCGCCAGGAGCACACTAGGTGTGACCTGACTCAAGCCGGCTTACGCGGAGATTGGGTAATCGGACCAGGAGACTTACGCAGGCAGTGTACCAAGCGGTACACCCCCTACGCCCGAAACTTTTCCCTTTCGACAAGAACACCAGAGGATGAAACTGATCCACCCATACCAATTCCATGGTCAGTCGCTTGCTTCCGGAAACGGAGGCAGCGGCGACCTCCTCATCCGAGTTGAGGAGCCAACGCAAAACAAACAAAGTTAATAAAATTCTGTGACTACTTGGCCCGGTACATGAAAATCTTAGCCTACTAAACCAAAGAGATAGGTGGAAACATTGTTCCATCGATCCCTTTGGTTTAGATATCGAATCTAGGGATCTGCCAAGCAATCACTCGATTGAAATAAATTCAGCAAAGAGGGAAAAACTACAGGTGAGCATAAAAGAAGTATTGAATGGCGCAGTTCCTACCACCCTAATGTCCGAGTCGAAAGGGAAAAGCGCTCGCCGTCTCCCAGAGGCGATTCCTGTTGCTCCGACTCATGCAACCCGCCAGGAGCACACTAGGTGTGACCTGACTCAAGCCGGCTTACGCGGAGATTGGGTAATCGGACCAGGAGACTTACGCAGGCAGTGTACCAAGCGGTACACCCCCTACGCCCGAAACTTTTCCCTTTCGACAAGAACACCAGAGGATGAAACTGATCCACCCATACCAATTCCATGGTCAGTCGCTTGCTTCCGGAAACGGAGGCAGCGGCGACCTCCTCATCCGAGTTGAGGAGCCAACGCAAAAGCAACAAAGTTAATAAAATTCTGTGACTACTTGGCCCGGTACATGAAAATCTTAGCCTACTAAACCAAAGAGATAGGTGGAAACATAGTTCCATCGATCCCTTTGGTTTAGATATCGAATCTAGGGATCTGCCAAGCAATCACTCGATTGAAATAAATTCAGCAAAGAGGGAAAAACTACAGGTGAGCATAAAAGAAGTATTGGATGGCGCAGTTCCTACCACCCTAATGTCCGAGTCGAAAAGGAAAAGCGCTCGGCGTCTCCCAGAGGCGATTCCTGTTGCTCCGACTCATGCAACCCGCCAGGAGCACACTAGGTGTGACCTGACTCAAGCCGGCTTACGCGGAGATTGGGTAATCGGACCAGGAGACTTACGCAGGCAGTGTACCAAGCGGTACACCCCCTACGCCCGAAACTTTTCCCTTTCGACAAGAACACCAGAGGATGAAACTGATCCACGCATACCAATTCCATGCCCAGTCGCTTGCTTCCGGAAACGGAAGCAGCGGCGACCTCCTCATCGAAGATGAGCAGCCAGTAAACGAGCAACAAAGCTAATGAGTCAGTGACTACTTGGCAATTTTACATGGGGCCTTAGCCTAGGCTTCCTTAGATGTCTTCTGTCACTCCCTTCCCCGCAGAAGAGTGAACCTGAAAAGCTGAAACAATCGAACACGTTATATTAGCAATGGTGTAATATGCTTGGGGGGGAACTAAGAAAATACATATTAGGCTCGTACCGATCGAGTGACCAGAGTGACCAGAGTGACCAGAGTGACCAGAGTGACCAGAGTGACCAGGGTGACCAGGGTGTCCAGGGTGTCCAGGGTGTCCAGGGTGTCCAGGGTGTCCAGGGTGTCCAGGGTGTCCAGGGTGTCCAGGGTGTCCAGGGTGTCCAGGGTGTCCAGAGTGTTCAGGAGCTCCCGCGTACCCGGAGGTCTTGTCGGCTCGGAGGATCGACGACGACTGAGGATTTGGAGGTACGTGTGCACTTTGGGCAACAACAGCCGCAATCACAACAAGGTCGACGGTTAATTTCATTTGCGAAAGCCAGTTAATTATTCGATAAAAATTGATATTTCCACTGAAATATTCATTCCAACGACTATTACTATGAAAAATCATGTTAACAACATTTACCCTGACCACCCAGTATAAATAATTATTAACTATAATCGATACAACTCGAGATATCACGCAATTAGTAACATTTGGCCTTGGATTTGTAAATGATTTTCTACGCCGAATGAATTCTCTTTTATTCTCAATGTTTAATCGTTCTATAATAGTACATATACCGACTTCTGTATTCGTACTCAGAAAGTTAAAATTCGATGGCCACGACATTCTGGCCTTTCCACTGTACGCTCTCTTGAAATCGGTTGAACGGTAACGCGTACCTTTTTTTACGACCCTGATGGGTTCTTAGGTAAAAGCTTTCGAACGACGCGGCTTGAGGGTCATAAACGCTAGAGTAGTGGCATAAACACAAAGTCAGCAATAGGCCATTCAGTAATGAGGATGCCAATTTCTATCATAGAAGTATCTCTAATGGATTACTAGTGTTTTTCTGATGAAAATGACATCAAACTTGATATAATCCTGATTATTTTTAATGACTGTAATGGAAAGTACTTGGAGTAAAGTAATTGAGGAAAGTAATGTAGAGTACCCGAATTCTATGTGAACTTACACAGAACTGATATGTGTGCCCTGATCATAACGTAAGCGATACCTACGCTCGTGTACTTGCATCGTAGATTTTTTTTATAATTTTTAAATCCATTCAATAGTTAATAAAGACAGAGCCAATCAATTTGAAATGAAACGTAGGGATTTAGTGGCCCCGGGTCCCAAAAACTACGAATATAAATTTTACAAAAACGTTTCAATTCATTATTTTCAAAGATTTTTACGTCGCATAGGATGGGCACCGTCTAGTTAGATACGCGCGAAATGCAGAGATTTGCGGGAATGTCAGTAATAGCGTCAATTTTTAATTTTTTTCGGTGTACGACACGTGAAAACAGTAGTTAAATGTTCCACTACACGTAAAATACTAACAATCAATTTTAACTTGCAATTTATAGCTTGTATAAGCTCTCAAGAAGTGCCATATTTTAGCGCCATATAGGTTCCTGATCCCCGAAGTAGATTTTCAGAAAGAAATCCGGCGTGAGTCGTTGACAAACAGAGCCAAAGCGTAGCTTAACGAAAGCCCGCCCTCTATCTTCAACTCTCACTCTAAAAAAGTCACACGTATACAATCACGCACACATCTTTCAGTATTTCAACACATTTCAGTGTAGTTCTTGAGTTGGACGCTGTTCATGAGCAGAGGTCGTTAAATTCAGTCCTCAAATTATGAGTCGGTAACACAGTTAGGGTGGTGGCACGAAGTCCCATAAGGTGATAGGTCTATTCTATACCTCGTCTGTGGGTATACCTCTGATTTTTCACGAAGTCGGTATTTCAGTTCGTGCGGCATGAATCCAAATACTTGCTTTTTAAGTTGCTGCACCTGCATGAGGAGCAAATTTTCGTCCTACAAGTGCTACAACCTCTTTATCAGGTACAGCGCGAGAATCTGATCTGAATTCGAATTCACAAATTAATCGCAGTTGGAGCAAAATTTATAATGAATTCTCAGATTTTGATGCAGAACTTGAATTCTATATTATGGAATAGAATATTTGAACAACGCGGCGCTTCGACATCGGGTGTGCTCGGTACGTTCCACTGGTTCTAATGTTGGTACGCATGCAAAGTTAGATCCGAGTCAATTTCCGTCTTCTATCAGGTTTACGCAATAGGCAGTCCAAGGCAGTAACGTTGATTTCCTTCTGCCTTGATTCTACCGAGTCTTGAGTGAGACTAAACAGAAAATGTTGCGTTTCATGGGAGGACGTGTACATTCCATCGTAAGGAGCTCGATAGTACCGCGCTGCGCGGCTGTTGGGACTCAGAATATCCGTGCCTCGCATGATGGACCGGAGGAGACCGAGGAGGAATACAATAAAAGATACGTATCTTACCTTAATCGCCCGGAACTCGATCACTGGGAAATTCGTCAAGTTATGAACACACTGACCGGTTAGTAACTACACAAGTTAACAGCTATTCGCCTCGATGTTCTACTTATGTACCCTTAAAATTGCTCGCTATGACATTTCTTACACATCGAACGTAATCTCTCCTGGGTCATTTAAATTCGACGGCTATATTCCATTTTCAACACATACAAGTGCTTCTTTTCAATTCTGCGAAGGAATCCCGATTCATTAGCAGATAATACGAAGTTTTATCACAATTATTATTGCGATTATCTGAGACTTAAAATATTTCGAGCAGCAATTTTGTAACATGTACTCCAAAAATTTCTCAGTTATCACTCTGTTTACCTTATTTCAGGTATGGACGCTGTGCCCGATCCAGAAATTATTTGCGCAGCAATGAGGGCTTGCAGGAGACTGAATGATTTTGCTCTTGCTATAAGGATCTTGGAGCTAGCAAAAGATAAATGTGGAGATAAAGTCGAGCAGATTTATCCATACATCCTGCAAGAAGTCAAACCTACTTTGGACGAATTAGGTATCAACACGCCAGAGGAGCTTGGTTACGATAAACCTGAATTGGCACTCGCGAATCCCGAGGACATGCATTAAATTATACAATTAAAAGCCGTAAATATAGTATTTATACATAGAAATACATTTCATTTGATTCATTCCTAAACAAGGAAGAACCTTCGAATGGAAGAAGGTGAAAGAATACTTTATGTACATACCTGTTACCAAATGTTGATTTAAATAAACGATCATCGTTGCTTACGCGAATAGCTCTGCTTTACGCGAAGCACCCTAATAATCTAAAGGGCGCACGAAAAGATATCGGCGCTTATGCAACTTCTATCGAGACTTTGAATTAACAAAACGAAATGATATGTATGTATTATATTTTAATTGCAACTTCCATTGGTTGTTCGCGTTGCTTCTAAACTCTTAGTATTCCTTCGATTTACCATTTTTTCTCGTTTTCCTTCCTTTTTACATCAAAAGTAACCAAAGCGATAAGGTGACACAACGACGATGTATGTACAAATTACATTGTAAGATACACAGCGATAAAGTCATGTATACGTACATCTATAATTATCTAAAATGGTATTACATATAATTTTCGAACGACATTCAACTTAATTTACGCTTTGTGTGTTTTGTTACAAACAAGAACAAAAAAATATAACATGGTCTTACACGGGAGTATCGATATATTACATCTTCTTTTTCGTTTGTAATGGCCACGGCTTTAAAAAAACAATTATAACAATTAATATCTAATCTTTGTGATCTGCTCTACCGATAATTATTAAATTTAACTACTTTCTCCTATAATGTTATAAAAACCTTCTTTTTTTTGGTATCGTTCGTACTTGGTGTCAAGGGCAGTTTGTTGTTTCAATGTTACGACTCTGCTCCCGACATATACGCCTCGAATAGAAGAGCGTACCACGCACCTACAGGAACTTCATTCATGATAAAGACACGCGTACCAATGAACATTAACTAATCAAGTATCACAAACTCGTTACTAGAATTACTTCGAAAATTTATACACATATGTATATATAATATATATATATACGCACGTATAATGCACACAAGTTAGTATGTAAAGATACTAAAAAGTATAAAAAATGTAAGTAAGATCATTAGGGAAATCAAAACCCATTCTTAAATGTCAATCACGCATCCCTGGCAAAATTCGATACCGCAACATTGAAACAAGATTGCACAGAAAAAATAACATTTCTCCTAACTTTAGATTATAGTATAAAAATGAGTTGGCATTTAAATGCATGAAAACGTTTCGACTTTTCTTTTTTTTCTTCTCGCTAACAAGGAAAATAAATACATTCTCGATTATCTGAAAATGAACCGTAAAGAACAATCTACGATTGTTGAATGTATCTGTACATTCTGCGCGTTGCTAAAATGAAGCAGAATGAAAAGGAAAAGTTTTCCGTCTACGAGAATTACAGTGCTCTTTACAGCACCAATTAAAGTACTCTTCTAATACAAAACGTAGTATTAATAGGATAAAAATCAATCACGTTTTATGGGTGTGCATCGAGACCTCAAATCCGTATGTCTTACTTTTCAAAAAATTATATCTTATAGCCTATTTGTACCCGTCAGAAATGCTTAATTCATTTTTTTTTATTTTACCGCTACTATCAATCATTAGTGTATATTAATACGTAGTGTTATATGTCTCTACCGCCAGAAAAATGATTTATTTTTATAGCTCGATTTATCATAAAAATAGGCTACATGTTTTTTTTTCCATTCCATCTAACTTGATAGCCAAATTTTATCAACTCAATCGATCCGTTCAGATCGGGATCCTGATACCGCGGGATTTCGATTACTCTTCATTGGATCTCAAAGTTCTTTTTTTTTACATTCCACGCAACTTCTATAAATACTCCTAAAATCTTAAGCAGATCAAGGAGCAGCCTTTTTCCTCGTCGGAAAAATTGTCCATCCTCAGATTTCGTTGAGTGCACAATCACGACGAATTACATCGCTCACACGATTTACAGTATCGACCCGTTGAATTAAAACCTCATCCAGATTATCAGCTTGATATAATTAAATTATACACTCTGTATCCGTTCCTCCTCGTTAAAATAATGTAACGGAAATCTTAAACTCTTTGGTATATCGATCGCCGTTAAAGCGACTCGATACTAAGACTAGACGAAAATATTTTGTACCCCGCTGTTCGGGAAATACTCGTTTTCCCGGTTCGCGGGGGGGATACTGTAACTACAAATGAATCGATTGAAATCGTTGAAGATTTAACGATCTGTTTGCGTTCGTCGAGCGCAGGTAGTACCCATCTAAAAATTAGTACTATCTTCGAGAAATCGAATTACAAGTGAATACCTCTAAATGTCTACGATGAATCTTAAATACAAATATGATTACACCCAGGTCCGACTATCAGTCGGACGTCCAATCATATATTCACGCCCAGAAACATATTCACTAATCGTTCGCTGTTCTCAACAGGAGGACACACTACACCGATGACTTGGAAAAGACACAATCCTTAATATTTAATAACACGTATCGTTTCTAATATTCTCACTCTTTCCCCTTTCTCGTTATCTCCTTCTGTTTTTTTCATTCTCTCCGTTTTCCTCTGTTTTTTTTCTTTTTTTATTAACACCACTAAATGTGCACCCGTCGCATTTCGGTGTTCAACGTAAAAGCTTTTCGTATCAACTATGTAAAACGCTTTATTCTGGACTAGAGACGGTTTGTTGTTGCTGACTGTCCTCGTCTTTCACCACTTCGGCCTGCATGGCCTTCGTGAGGACGTTGGCATCCTTCAGCGATATCACTTGAAGAACTTGGTGCTCGCCTGCCGCGTTTATCATTGTCATGGGATGCCCCTGAATAGTGACGGCCTCGATGCTAGCTTCCCCATTGCCTGGCTCCACCTTCGGTACTTGGACCATCGGCGTGACTACTTGCATCGTACCGTCACTCTGTATATTGGCAACCATAGTTTGATACATACTAGCAGATACTGGTACTGTTATTACCCCGGACACCGATACCGGATAGCCTGAAACAGAGAAGCGCAACTGTCCTGTGTTCTGCCCTTGACCAGGCATTCTCTGTATAGCAAACTGGAAAAAACACTTGGCAACGTAAGAAGCAACTGTATGCAAATCTCAAAGCCCATTGATGTTACAGAATTCTTTATTAGAGAATGTAATGCTACACCCTATCGTGCTATCGATACTCTACCAGTTTACGATACAGTTTAACGAGCTACAGGAATCTCTCCTATTACTTAAATTACACTTATGAGAATAAAGTGTTAAAACCGTATAAGATATCGATAAAAAATAAAGGTCTATATTAACAGGGTGTGCTAAAGAAAAGTAGATATACTTACTATATGGTAACTATCTGACCGTAATTGTTTGTTTGTTTTTTTTTCACTTATAAAGGAACATTTCGCGCCCACGCTTTATCTTTTTTCCTGGCACACCCTTTTAACGTGATCATATTCATTAATACGCAAACATAATCCACATCTACGCTTAAGAAAAATAAGGCATTAATAAAAAGCAACAGATGTTTAAGCCATTCTGTAAGACTGTAAACAGGTGGATTGTAAAAAAAAAGATTGTATAAATACGGACTCGATCGTCGGAAATATCGTATAAATAGTTGAATAAATTAGAGGCATTGCTCGCGAGTAGCTTAAACAAAAGCTGCTAGATACGACTATAAAATAATAAAACATCAACAAAAAATACTCTATGTACAGCAGTTTTATTTCTCTTTTGTTTAATTAATGTAAATAACCAATCTTCGGTAGTAGTGGTAAGTAGTGATTGTAGAACAGGGACAGGTTCTTTTTGTGATCGTCAAGTACCTTCCTTTATTTCTCGTTAAATTTAAAAATCTTAAGAATCCATGTAAACCAGCCAATTCTACCGGTTACGTCACGATTCTCGCACATCCCAGGATGTTACGAAACCCGATCTTTATTCAGAGGAGTTACAGACTGCACATGCAACACTCCATTCTATAAATGTGTCGCGTCAGAATGAATTCATTTCACCGTTTAAAAATAGTATGTACATGCATATACATACGAATTTATCTCTATCCTTTCATAATTGACTCGCTTCCTCTAAAAAGTGCCTTCAAATATCATCTCGGAAAGAGAATAGTCTAACATACAGAAAAAGTCGAAACACATACCAAACGCCACAATATCAAGAGCAATCTATAATAATTTATAGATGCTACACTATAGATATATTTACGCGGCGTTGCAGCATAATTCGTAAAAGAATCGATACTATGGCCGTACACGCTTTCGGATGCTCCTCTGCTCGTCTCTATCTACGTTCTACCATGGATTCTTAAAGATAATATTAAAACAAAGCTGTGCATAGCTCCTCGAATGAAATTGTCGTATATGTACAAGTACCAAAAAAAAGAAGAAAAAAAAATATGAGGAACCGATAAACTAATCGACATTCTACTCTCGTTGTACAAAGTAGTAGAACAAGTAGGTAGTTTTCTCTTGAATGGAGCGTAGCAGACAGCATGCAAAACAACAAAGGATCCTGGGCCAGAGTAAAAATGAATTCACTGCTCAAGTAGCTCCTGGCCGGCGACGGTGCAGAGCCTATAGAAAACTGTTTTACCGTGTCCGTCTTCTCCTGTGAGAATGATTTGACCGTCTTGACCTAATGTCGCTTCTGTGACACTGTTCAGGTCGACGGCAACGCTAGTACCCTCCGCGCCGCCTGCTACTTCAGCGAGAGCTTGTACCTCCCCTTGGCTCGTGTGAATCTATACAGAAAAGCATTCACCCTCAAATTTATTGCGCACCGTTTGCCAAGTAACGTTGGAAAGCATCGACGGCAAACTTACGGTAGCAACGCCTTGAACCTGGGCCGTTGTACCGTCCGGTAACGTAATTATTGGATTACTAGGATCCACTTGGATTATGGAGACGGTACCGTCGGGGTTCGTTATCGTCTGCAAAACTGCCGTGGGGTACTGGGCCGTCATCTACGAGAAAAATAGAGCTGTTACTTACGATGCGCGTTAACGTTCACCCGTGATCATTTGATAAAGCAGAATGTGCAGAAAGCGTACGAAGAAACAAAGGGAACTGCAAAGAATGTTCTCACAAGTGTAAGCGCTAAATGTATGATTGAAAATAAGGCAGATGAAACTCAAATAAGGGAAACCAAACACACAAACATAAATACGTGTCATCATCGAATAAACGCAGTTGAAACTCTACGGAGGAATGTAAAGAGACCGCATGACGAAACACGAGTTTCTGTACCTATACAGAACGTTATCAAGACGCAATCTACTGGATTCAAATGTTACGTGAAACTGTTTCGATCATGTTGTTTCGTTCGATTCCTTTCTTTCTTTTAGTACACTCTACCCACTCCCACCTGAGTGGCAGTGGCAAGAGTTGTAGGAGACGCGGCAATGATTTGTGCTGGTGAAGAGTTTCCCTTAGATGAATCCGTGCTGCTGAGTCGAACAACTCCCACCGTCTGTTGTTGCTGCTGCGACTGCCCGCCTTGCCCTTGGCCGGACGAGTGTGACGGATGCGACGAGGAATGAGGGGTTGATTGTTGTATTAGAACGTTCGACTTGTCGTCTTCTTCGCTGAATGCAGGCAGAAGATCTTCTCTTCCGTGAAATTTATAACAGTTTATTACTATTTGCCTTAAAGCGTGTGTCCACGAAATCTGGAAGTGACATTACATCCATGAGAAAACTGATTCCTTTGTAACGGGCATCTCCAAACTCGTCGAATTGACAAACCTTCTGTTTCTCGTCCTCGGACCTCGCATCCATACGAACATTTGCCCAAGGTAGTTCTTTCGGCCACCAAGGCGGCCGTGTACTATCCCTTCCCCAGCCGGGTTTACCCCTGCCCGTAGAATATTTCAGCATCAATGGGATGAACGCCCTGAGTTGCGCTTGTGTCATTTTCTCCACTGGAGTAGGTATGCCGTCTATTATAAGGGGTGGTAATTCGTATAATGATGGATCATCTTGTACTGGCGGCGGAGCTTGTTGCGCTAGCGCACTCTCAAGTTCTTCCATAATAACGTTCCTTAAATTTTTTACTACATCTTCTAACGGTTTCGCTCCAAATACTTTATAACTACTGTTTGGCTTTCCGGGCGTAGCTACTAATACTACTGCTTGCTGTCCAACTCTCGTTGCAAATTCATCTATGGTTTGCTACAATAATATGTTATACATTAGTAACAGGTGAGCGTAAATTCGACCGGGAATTCAAAGAGCACTTACTCTGAGCTTCCTTAGGAGTCTGTTTTGTTGCCTCTTCCTAATGCTGGGATTTGTCTCGAAACTATGAGGCCGCTTCCTCTTTTTTGCCGAGACGATGGCGGCGGCTGCGGCTACGCCAACAGGGCCTAAACGTGCATATTATTAACGATATGGTTTCTGATTCCACAGCAAATAATGTGTCAGCAAAATATTGCAGGGAACAATGGAACGAATTAATTCAACACGAGTCAAGTGATGCTTGATTTAAAAATATCGTTACTTTAAACGGAAGAATTATTCTTCGAAATGTACATATATTTTACTGACACATCGATAGATATATTTCTAGTCCATACAAAACATCAGAGATGCGAAAGCGGTAGTGATATGAAACATGCTTGATATCTAAGAGTATATAACATAGAAAAATCTGCGTAAAGTTACGTGAAATTGACGCGAAGAAAATTGATTATTCGTGAAATATACTCTTTGATTTTTCTTCAAATACAGTGAAGATGAATATCTACAAACTATTACATTTCTCTATAACATTTAGATATTGAGCATAGCACGATAAATTTACTGCGCAAAAACGAAATGCAAACACAGTGCTAAACTTCATCTAACATCTAGGAGCCGTGATATCTTAAAATGAGCATAAAATGAAATGATACGTAGATAAACATTAAATACAATAATGGTAATTGCATACAAAATACAAATATAAAAATAGTGATTCCATATGTAAGTAAGATATTAATGACGTAAGCAAATAATATAGCACACGAACAATGTAAAAAATGCATTCAGTGGTAGTCTTTAAATTGTATCTATAAAAAGAAATTCAATACATACATGCTGCACTGTCAATGACATAAATACAAAAAAAAGAAAAAATGTAAAATAACTAAAAGTGTTAATGATATTAGAACTCAAAGTAAGATTCCTCTTTTCTTCACTTTTCAAGATCATGAATAATTACCAGAACAGATGTATCATTGGCAGGCAGTATCCACTTCTATATCTTTCTATTCGTCATAAATCAACTTCGACTCTACACAGTAATTTTCTCTAACAACACGAATAAGTGAACACTATAGAAGAATATAACGTTATTTATCGATACCAAGATATCTAAACTTTTGTAAAAAAATTTACCCTGTTAAATCTGAATTATTCCTACTTTACAACGACTCTAGGAATACACGTTACTGCTAAATTCTTCCACTTTAAACTTTCATGAATCGTTCATTTAACATCATTGGTGCACCCTGTATGTTACTTTTAATTTGCAAATGAGAATAATTAGAACGTAAGTAACTCAAAAGGTGAAAAAGCAAAAAAATGGAAATCACCATTAGCGTGTTTGATTTGCCAACCTGCAGCGGCGAGCTGGGCCGTAACGTCATCGTCCATGGCAGCGGTGAGGAGGTCCCCTTCCTCGTAAGTTTCGGACCCACTACTCGGCTCGTCGTCATCGTCGTCTGAGATTCTATCCATTGTGCCTGACTCTGCGTTAGGCAGAGATACCATATCCCGTTCCTCGTCACCTGTGGCTTCTCTCCTATTCTATTGCAATGCCCCGTCGAAACAAATGCTGGACTTTGATTCCTTCAAGTTTTCCTTCTACATCACCTTTGCCTGTATTAAAGAACATAAGCTATTATCAGAAACGATGTATTAACAACATACAGCAGTCAGCTGTAAATAGACGAAACGAACATAAAGAAAATTTATTTTTATTAAAGTCGAAGCATACGCTTGTTGTTTTACGATAAAAGCCTTCTGCATTCATTTGGCATGAAAGATTATGTAGATAGAAATGCTAATAAGATAACATGCATGCCCCCCATGGTTGTTTGCCTGAGTCATACATGAAACTTTTTACAGCTGTTCCATTCATCTACCAAAGTGCCTCTTTATCTTTATCGAATCAAATAGCCCAAACCACCCAATTGTTATGGCAAAATACAACGAAGCGCGAGTGCTAACGCATTATAAATAAAGGATCTTTAAATAACTTTAAATGCAACAAGTACAAGTAGCTGTTCCAACATATTCTACGGTATAAAGGTTTTATATGATGTTCTACTTGTACAGAAAGGGTAATAAAAAGCTACATGTAATTAACAAAAACCGATCGAGTAATAATTCGCGTATAGAAAAGTACGACAATAAAACATACTGAACGCTAAGGGCAAAGTGTAGAAGCTAAGAATCCAGGATATCGATTGATCGCGCGATCGGGTTGAGTTTATAAGAACTAAAGACAACGGATCCCAAGTCGGAGGGTTTCCCGCGCGTAGGATCGAGATTCGCACGCGACCTCAAGCGTGAGACACACGCGGAAGAGATGGAACCCTTACGAAGATCGGAGGGCGCGAAACAGAGGACGTAACGTGAACGTGACCATCGTCCCCGTCGCCGTCGCCTTCGTCGTCCGTGCATAGGCGAGGAATATTCGTGAAGCACAAACGAAGCGTAACGGCTCGGTGTTGAACTCTGCATGACGACGAGGCGCGCTAGTTCGCACCGTGCTCGAAGGCTCGAGAAACTGACAGACAGGCGAGGGTATAACGATAGACAGCCGCGGCCGCCGTTAAGGAAGGCCGGCTGAGAAAAGCCGTGGCTTGGCAAAGTCGAGCGTGACGAAAGACGAGAGGACAGAGAGAGAGGAGGATGCGCCAAGCCGCGCACACGGCGCGTTTATTCGGCGATACACGTTTGGGGGGGCAATGAAAATGCGCAGGGCACACGCAAAAGAGACCACCTCCGGGGCCGCAAAGCTCATGACCGCGATGGTACCGCGGCGAGCCATGGAGCAGGCCCAGTGAAAATCGCGAGTTGCGTACGCACCTTGTGTGTCCCTCTGAGTGGTCACCCGAACAGGGAGGGCTCAGGGTTTCGCGTCTGCGGGGAGGCCGCCGCGCCGTCGGCTACGCTCTCTCACCACGCCCTACGCTCGCGTCTCGCGGTCATCTCGCCAGCCGTGTGTCAAACCGCCCGCTCTCACCCGCACAGCACAGCACAGCAACGTGAGCCTGCTAGCCACGCGACCACCTTCGATCTCACCGGGCGTAAATCGCGTGCAGCTCGCGCCACGCCGTAACAACACGCACAACAGCCGCCATAGACACCATCGCCAGTTTCGCCAGCGGCCGTCGTCGTATCGATCGGCTACGCGGGCGGCCCTCCATCTCCACCACAACAAACGCGGCAGCGAGGCGGCCATTTTGAGCGGGCCTGCGCGGTGCACTCCAAGCAGACGATGCGAAATTGCCCTTATTTCGCGATCGAACGACGCCCGCGCAACGCCCGGCCCCGCGAGCATCGTTTACGCGCTAATCGCGCAGGGATTATTTCTCACCACTCACCGATTTCCCGTGAGAATCCGCGAAAATGCACCAGCGACCACGGAAACACGAACACCATATACATGTATACGGGTCTGGAATAACGTGATTGGCCGCCGACGCTGGGGTACGCGTCATGGCGTCCGCTCGAGCTCCGTTCCCATTGGTTCCTGAAACACGTGACTCCTGCTGCACGGCGGTCCTGGAACGATGTTGCCGAGTCTCAGCCTAACCTAACTCCCGAGGCCTGAAACTTTTACTCCTGGCGGAGTCGACGATTCCGTATCACTCGTTGTTTTCACGTTAAACTACGAACCACGTTTCTGTAGGTATTCCAATCATTCCATGCGTATCCATTATTCGGTGAAGATATTCTTTTTTCTATCTAATCTCCGTGCCCCGGTGATTAGGCGTTGTTGTAAATAATCTATGGAAATTGAAATTTTTTCTATTCCGAATGTCAAAGTGATTCGAAGCGACACGCGATTGTTGCACTGATTTAGCATCGGTACTTACGATACCAATCTTTCGGGTAAAAATACAATTTTATTCTTTTTTTTTACAATTATTACAATAAATCTAACAATATAAAAGTATATTATTAAAAATAATATTTAATAGTATAAAATGTTGTAAAGCAACTTTACATATCACATCTGGGGGTGGGGTAAATTACTAACTATACACCTTACTTCGAGTGGCATTAAACCAATTAGAAATGCTTTCGTACCGTTCGTTCTTTTTATGAAAATAATACTCGAGCGTGTAATATGGTTTCAAGTAAGAGAATTATCCAGTTCGTCGCGAAAATCTTTTATAGTTTCTTATAGAGTCTGTCGCATTGATCCAATTGGTTGTAGAAGCAATACCACGACGTAAAATACCTTTCTACTTTCAAGCCCAGGGCTTATTTTTGTTGCACAATTTCCCGAACCAACCAGTTTCGCAAAGACACGTATTGTCGGGCTGGCAAGTTCCGTTCCTGCATGCTCTTGTGCAAGCGGAACGTTGCGGGGATCGTCTGCCAATTTCGCAATGGTCGCCCTTGAAACCAGCTGGACATCTACAGACATTGTTACCTTTACACTTCCCTCCGTTTAAACAGGGAATTACACACTTTGCTGAAAGAAACAGGAAACAGATTTGATACAGAGGAATAACGCTCACGCTTTGGGGTATAATTCATAGGATAACTTACAAAATTCGCAGTGTAATCCGAAATAACCTTTCGGACACTCGCAGGTGTCTTTTTGTACACACTTCCCGCCGTTCAAACATTTCTCCGCGCATATACCTGAAATTCGTTACACTTTAGCGAATGGAGCTTCGGGCTTGCGATCAAAAATCTGTTTTTCAAGTTTGTAGGAAGAATGCTCCGCTTAAAGCAGCTCGGAGTTCGATTGGCCAGTACGTCGGCAGCTTCAGGGACGTCTAAGTCGCAGAAGCTATTAGATTCGGTTATAAGGGTAGATCATGCTGGAGAATTAGGAGCCGATAGGATATATGCCGGCCAAATGGCTGTTTTAGGTATAAATCAGATAAGAATATCAGGATGTAGTTGTTTTCTCAAGGATAAACTTAAGAATAATGCGAAAGACAGGTAGCACTCCCGTCGGTCCAACCATTCAGCACATGTGGGACCAAGAGAAAAAGCATCGTGCAAAATTCGAAGACTTAATCAAAAAACATCGCGTAAGACCCACTGTCTTGACACCTGTTTGGAATGTCGCCGGCTTTGTTCTTGGCGCTGGTACAGCGCTTATGGGAGAGAAAGCAGCTATGGCTTGCACCGTGGCTGTCGAAACAGTTATCACAGAACACTACAACGACCAATTGCGTACGTTAATGGAATGCGAGAATGTAGACGATGAAATACTAGAAACCATCAAAAAGTTTCGGGACGAGGAGCAAGAGCATCACGACACGGGCATCGACCATGGCGCGGAACAAGCGCCGTTCTACCAGGCTTTAACAAGTGTTATTAAACTTGGTTGTAAGACCGCTATATCGATATCCAAAGTTATATAATTTGTTCAACTATATATGCGTCGTCTAGTGTTATGTCGTAGTGTATTCTCAGTTTAAAAGAAATAAAGTAGTGCTTTATCTATTCTGTTGATTCGAAATACCTCCTTCACAGTATGGTCCCTGAAATCCTGGTGGACACGAACAAATACCAGGAGCTGTACAATTCCCACCATTCATACAATTAGGATAACATAGTGCCTTTTTGCAATGAGGTGGTCCCAAGTATCCATCTGGGCAAGGTCCAGGATTAGGTTCTGCAATAAAAGTATTTTAAGACTTCGGTATTAAATCGAAATATCAACGGAGATGACAAGTGTAATGATTAAAGTATTTAAACGAAAGTTTCCATGCGTACAAGCGCAAATCCCATGCATAATCTATATTAATTGCCATCTCCGTGCAAACGGCGATTTATCGCGGGGAGGAAGCGGCATCGAATGATTATTTTCCGCCCACTCGAATTTAAGCAGATAAGAGTAATTGCATATAGTGGCCGCCGTTTAAGGAGCGCATCGGTACCTTTATTAGCATAAATTTCGGGGATATCTCGAAGGCAGAACAAGCATGCATTCATTCGGTCGCAGAAGCTAATTAGGCAATTATGAACCGCGGATAAGAGGCATGCAAATAGGCGGGGGAACTCGTCGCGTTTGAAGACCAGCGTGGATCCATGCTTCGCGAAAGTACGTCTTTATAGAATATCGGTTAAATGAGGAAACGGTGGATGGTTCGAAATTTACATGCATTTCTCTTTTATGGAAAAACGCTGGGAATAAGAGAGTTTGGATTCCATCGACTGTTTCCGTTCGAGGCATGCGGCGAATTAGGCGACCAATTATTGCTGATACAGAACTGTGCGTGTATGTAGAGTGATGGTCGTGGGCGCCAATCGCGCACTCACCGCGCACTGTGCATTCTTTTCTCAGGTTAAGACGAAGGGGTGTCCCGTTTAAAGGTTTCCCCTTGCGTGTCTCGATCATCAGGCCGATGCCCAATTGCGCTATGCCCGAGTTGTTACCGGAACAGGGCAGGAGGACACTGAATTCTGCGATAACAACCGGTCCATCGCATATATAAATTAATACGCTATTTATCGACTAGTAAATATAATTTCTAAATTAAAATTCAGATAAATGTGAATTCTTACCCTTCGGCCGCTTGGGCACTCTTCCTTGCGGTTTGATCGTGATAGATGGAGTCTTGAGGATCGACTCATCAAACGATTTCAGTCGATAAAAATTATAATAGTACTTCTTCGCGCCAGATTTCCACGTGAAGTTCACGTACGTTACTTCGCTCGGGATGATCGGCAGTTTGCTCTCGAACTCGGGATCCAGAAGATAAGACAACACTGTACCTTCCGTGATCGCGAATATTTCCATTTCGAGCCCTAAACGTGATAGAAAGAAAAAATCGATCACGTCCCTTTTCAAGTATCTAGATCGCATACACCTTACTTCAATTTTTTTTTTATTTTTGATAATACTCTTTTTTTGTCCTCGACATTTTCATGTACTTGGCGTATTTTTTACTTTTTTAAAGTTTTTTTGGTACACCTTACTTCAACATTGCAGTCATTGAAACTCCTCCCAATTTCTTTCATAATTAACAAATCTTTAACTAAACAATTCACGGATAGACCGGCGCAATTAACGTCCATAAATTTCAACGATCGAACACCAAGTTAGTATTCAAATACCATAAAACATCAAACTTAAAAAGCGGTACTATGAGTATCTTTTTAAATCAACACCTCCTGTTTGAAACCAGCCACTAAAATTCTCGACAAGTAATAAAAAGAAAGAAGATTATAGTAGAACATATCTCAGGAATCGATGAAGGTTCCGCGAAAGGTTGGTTGCCGGCGTACGCGTAAAGGGAACTCACCGCTGAACATTTTAATCTGTTGCTGGTCGATCCAAAGGGAGATGTCACCGGTGGGTTTGTGCCCATTGCCAGAGCGATGGTGATGCCTCGCGGCCGCAGTGTCCAGGAGCAGAGCGATCGCCGCCGAGGCCAGGGCGGCTGCGGCCCACTGCATAATTAACGACGTGCCGCCAGGTGTTGCACGGTTTATGACTAGCCCCCCTTGTGGCTACGGTTAAATCTATCCTTCTTTCTCTGTCTCCCTTTCTCGCCACGGTCCTGCTGGCTCGTCTGCCAGTGTGTGCGTGTCCCTCTTCTCTCGATGTGTGCGCGCTCGCGCGCGCGTACGTGTACGTAGAGTCGATCGAGGGGAACACGCCGCGATTCGACGCGTGAAATTCGGGATTTCACAGCCAAAAGCTCGAGACGAAACGGGCACGTTCTCACGCACGCAATCTAACGAGCCTGACACAGCCGGGGAGAGGAGTCGACGATGCGGCGGCCGGTGGTTCAGCGGGGATCAAACTCGCGATCGACCGACCGATCGACCGACGACCAATTGCCGATGTTCGCTCGTTGCCGCACAGCCGCCCGGCTCCGTCGATAATGCAGCTCCGGCCGTAGTCGCGCGACGCCGAGTCTAAACGAGACGCGCATTTACACACGTGCGTACGGGCCGCGTCGCTGCGGCAAACTGACTGACTGACTGACTGACTCAATGAGAAAAGGCCTGCAGCAGCCGAAGAAGAAGAAGAAGCAGCAGCAGACCGTCTTCTTGCCCGTGAGACCGCGACGCGAGATCTCTATCTTCTTTAAGGGGTCCCGATACGTTCCGGGGATAAGGGTGCGTGCACAACGATCGCAACTGTCGATATCGTCCGGTTCTTCCCCACGAGTGTCGATCGATCGTCCTCTCCGTCCCGTGACTTTCACTTCTATTTCTTTTTTATCCTCGTTAATGATTCTTTCGTTGAATTGCTGGTAATTGCGAGAATATCGCTCTGAATAGGGAATCAATTTCGTCTTCGATCTTAAATAGGAACAGACACTTTACTATGCTTCGGTACGATTCCCACGAGTCGGGGCCGTGAACTTTAGTTCACCGGCGAGACAGCTCGACCGAACGAGAACAATCGACTTCATGTAGGCTTAATTACAGCGCTGTGGCCAGCCGATCGAGTTCCTTGTTTATCGGGCACGACGATGATTTTATTAAAGGCGCTCTTATCTTGAAGATAAACATCTGACGGATTTTATCTACCGGCGAATCTAAGGCACTGTATACTCGTCTACGGTATTTTAAGGTCCGCCAGTCGATACCGACCTACTCCTCTTCACGGGACTTGGAAATATCGTATACGCGGATATATGGAAATCAGAATTCGGATTAGCAAATAAGGTGAAAAGAAAGATCGGTGGAAGGAACCAGTTTTTAAACGTCTTTGGCCGGGGGTCCTCCTCCTCGTTTCTTCTTCCCATTCTCTTTCGTACTTCCCTCTTCTATTCTTCCCTCCCGCTCCTCTTCCCTCCCTCCGCCCCCGCCCGATCGAGTCTGTCTCTTTGCATCCGGCAAAGAGAATTTACCGCGTTGCAGTTTGGACTTTGTTCCCTCGTGGTTAACACCTCCTGTCCGTCCCTGCTATCCCTGCTTCACTTCCGAATGTACTTTGTATGTGCCTCGCGTGCACGCCCGCGAAACCGATCGATCGAACGTGAACGATCGAGAGGATCGTTGGGGCCGGGATTACCAGGCACGAATAAAATTGCGACAGTGGCGGGTCGGGTGAGCCACCTCCAAGTTTTTATTCGGCGTTCAGACCTTCGATGCAAAAAGTTCGATTGATTGAAGACTCCTGCTTCCTCTTTCTTTACACGGTCATGCTACGCCCCGCGACTACGAGAACCGAAGATCGAGCCATTTTTATTTACCGTTAAAAAAAATGTCCCCATTTTTAGCATCGTTCTATATCGTGCCGTGAAAAAATTCATTATTTTCAGCGTGCTCGCCAGCCCTTCTTAGCGCGGCATTCTCCCCGGCGAATCTTCGACTACACTTCCATGGTCGTTTTGCAATCCGTTACAAAGGCCGGCTTGTTAGGTGCCGTGCTATATACGACATGCACGATTTTACACTCTGCCGCTTGCGGTCGGTCAGGCCGCAAACATTTTTCGCGCCTCGTGTAGACGAGTGGGCTCTCTTCGCGATCGATCATCCGTGGCGATCGCCAGAAACTTTCTACAAACAGGTGCCAGTGACGAAAGGTACACACGGGGCTCTTCAAATACGTAACGGTGTCCCGTGGTGGATGTTAAAGTCGGCAGAAATCTATTCGAAGCGAGAACATAATTTCTGCCGACTAAGTAAACTGTAAAGCTTCCGATTCTCTTCTTCCGAAACGTGGGTCCTCGATCTATATTTCGAAATCAAGGCGAAAGTAGAAAACAGGCGCATAACGATGGGACGACCGGCGACTGCATTACCTATTTCCGACCACGGGATTCGAATGGACCCCCGGTCGATGAATAATACATGATACACGATAGTCGTGTTGGCCGAGACTCGTGAATTGTCTTGAACAGGAACTTTGCGAATTGGTAAAATAGCTGTATTTAATTTGACGCGCTCGATAAGTTATTGAAAGCGACGATAATTTGGATATTGCGAATTTTTTAAGAAGATAGTAGTTGGATTAGCATTGTTATTTTACGAGGGATTATTCCGGATAATCTGTTTCAGGGTCCGCGATTTAGCCGGGTGGGTGATTTTTAAGGATTCCCGTTGACGTATACGAAGAGTCTTGAAATCTCCGTGGCGATATCTTCATTTTTAAAGGTCAAGTCGACGGGTCCCCGGGGGACCACGGGGGCTGTTCTGGATCCATCAAGCAACAGGTTTAACAGAGCGCTCAATGAATAGTTGATAATAGTGTCCATTGTAGCCCGCGTGTCGAGGGACGGGCCCCATCTAACAAATGGCCCATTGTTATCTCTTCTCGGCTTTTCTCTTGCTTCTTCTTCGTCTTCTTTTGCCACTCCTCCTCTTCGTCCTTCTTTCGCCGTGCACGAAACGGCCGGCGCATACAGGGTAATTCAGAAGAGAGAAACGATCTCACGTTCGGGGCTATTATTACTCCGTTTCGTCCGATTGAAAAATGCGATTTACATTGGGGTCATCACGCATGAAACCATCCTCTTTTGTCGAGTTTCAGTTTCGAACGATATCCGATCGGTACGCGTGATTATTCGAGTGTTTCTTTCCCACGAATTTCTCCACGCAACAATACCCAATCCCTTTAAAAAGAAGAGCGGCGTTCCAAAACCTCTTCGCTCTAAAACTTCCGACCTTTCCCAGAATTTCAATTGCCTCATCCATAAAAAATGTTACTTCCTCCGTAAAAAACGAGGAAGAAGAACGATACGAAAATACGTGGAGCGCCTCGTAGGGCAAGATTTCGATCATCCGGTATTTTTGCACACCCCAAGTGGCGAAGCAGATGGAAAGGTGGAGTTGAGGCGTAATCGATTTCACGGGTATCGGGATCTGCCCGTCGGGGTAATAAATTTTTAGTGGCTAAGATACTCGCTCGCCTCCTAATGGCCGAGCGAAATTAGAGGATATACATTGGATAAACGCGGGCGCGCGAGAATCACCGCGCTGTATACGTGTATTATAAGCCTTCCCCCGTTCGCGGTCGACACAAAACGTACAATTGATCGGAGCGCGTGTATTATACGCGGCTGGCCGAATGGGGAAACGAGTCCTCGGGAGGGCTGTCTTCGGTGGCTCCGATGCCGGTTTTATTCCCGATCGAATGTTTTTGCCCGACCGTCGCAAGCCTAATTGGATTCGCTACGAGCCACAAGGAGCCGTGTCGTGGCGAGCGCATTACACCAAATCGCATTATATACCGTTCCTCGCTTTTTAACCGCAGATCCGTGCTCGACCCGCGCATCGCTGGCTGCGAAATGGGACCGAGACAATTGGCTGCGCCGCTTAATTGCAACGAGCACATTGTACCCCCTTTCTCCACGGCCCTTTTTATCCGCAGCAATTGAACCCTAGCTGCCCGCCGAGAAATCAATTTCCAAACGTGACGAGAGGAAAATTTATCGACCGAGCCCCGCTACTTCGCCGTTTCGGTGTGTGCTGGGTAGTTACGCGACCCATCCAAGAGTCGTACTTATATCTTCGAATTGTTCCATCGAACGGCGTGTTAGCCAAGTTAACGCGTCCCGCATATTTTTACCATCGTGTACAATGTATGACGGTGTACGCTTACTTGTCGCTTGTAATTCTTACCTTGCTGCGTAGCACGTACCCGAGATCGGCGTGTGCAACTCGTACCGTACGATCTTTTTCCATCTTGCGCGTCGACCTTCCTCCTCTTCTCCTTCGGGACACGCACACAACAACGCGTCTCCGAGGCTTGAGCGTGTACGCACGCGGCGTGGCGAGCAAGCGAGCAGGCGCTAACGTCGATGCATGTAGCTGACGGCGGGCCAGATCTCTCGGGCATATACATACATTTCTGCGTCGTCGTCCTCCTTCTTTCTTCGTCCTTTTTCTCTCTTCTTTTTTCTCCCACGAATCGCGCGCAGGGGCGAGAGAGACGCTCGCGCACCTTGGCAAGGGGGGCGCACTGATGGATAGGATTACTTGAGGGGGGAGAATGAACCGATGAAAGTAGGAAAGCTTGAAAAGAGAAATGGTCGTGTGGGAAAAGCTGACAGTGGGGGGATGGACGAATAAGGGATTGCAACTGGGAGAAAGAGAGGGAGAAAGGAGGCGAGGGAGAAGCACGGTTGGCGAGAGGGAGGGAGAACGACTCTCATGAGAGATCAAGTTAGAGTACCGGCACAAAAAACCTGTCCTGCATAATTACATTATCGGTCACATCTCGTTCGACTTCTGTCCGCGCGGCCTCTCGCTTGCCTGAATGCTCCTGGCACAACACAGAGGTCCCTCCGCCGTCCTCGGGGACGATGCGACAGGGACTTCTCTCTTGGGCTGCGGGGGGTCCCGTGCTGAGTCTTTTCCCCGACCGTCGGGATCGGTATCGAAAATTTTCACGCATATTGTCGTCTACACCCGACTCGGTGCGTCTTCGTCGCTGGGAAAGGAAAACAATAATGTTATGATGAAAACGCTCGGTGAACGTGGGAACGTTCGATTCTCGTTCTGATTATTTCTCTTTTTAGACATTACTCGTTTATTCACCTTTTTATTGACGTGGGAGATGTTACACAGGCATTGGAATGCGCGTTATCGTTAATCGCTGACAAACAGTCGAAATTAAGGCGAGTCGATCGAATTTCACGCGACATCCGTAACGTAATACGCTGGTACGCTCCGACCCTTTGCGCTACGAGGAGATGAAAGAACTTGTCTTTAATCGGATCGCTAATACTCTGCAGTTTCTACGTCGTAGAAAAAATATTGAAACGGTAGCATCGCCAGAAGTGTTGCACAAGGGCGCGTCACGCGCGTCCCTTGATGCACTTCTCTGGGCGGGAAACGCATCGGTATCTTAATAGTAATAAGATAATGTACAATGAAAGGTTTAGAGCACGGCAGGGGCGCGCACATGTCTGAAGCAGTTTTATCTGTCTCTCCGTTTGCTACTTTTGAAAAATTGTATGAATAACGCGTGACGCCCCGCCGTTGTAAAATGAACACTGCTCCGCACAAAGTCGTGCGTCGTATTTTCTAATGTATACCTGTGCTGCGCTTTGCTTTTTCGACAGTATAAATAAAAGCTGCAATGCTTCGTATAAAAGAGAAATAAAAAAAAACGAAAAATCAGATCCAACGCACGAGATTCGGTGGCTGAACGCTTCCTTAAGTTTCTACCATGAATACAAAAGAAAGTCTACATCATACGCACGTAACAATTAATGAGATAATTAAAGAAATAAGAAGTATCAAAATATATTAAAAGTATCAAAACGCCAGTTACGAAAGTATTGGAAGTTCACGCAATAAGTCTGTTCCAGCTGGATTGTTTGGATCCTTGAGGAGGGAGAATTTCGAATACTTTGAAAATGTACAGAAGATGGTACGATTAGAAAAATACATGGGAACGTAATCCGCGTACGCTTGTATTTGACTTGGACGTCGAGGCTTATCCTGGGAAATATAATTTAAATACATGTTTACGATAAATGACGCTCTAATATATATATTACATATATGTCTCTGCGCGTATTCTTTCATATACTTTCGGTATCTTTACAATAAATTATCGTTTTTTCCCCCCATTAATTTACAATACATCTTTTTGTAGGCGCCTATATACGCACGCACGTGTATATATGTATGTATAGAGTTCGTAAAAATTACGTGACGTCCAAGCCATTTGTACAGGATAATCGGCAAAAAAGACCCTGACAAATATTAGTGGAAACATATAGATTTTTGGAAACATACGATGCCACCCGATCAGAATAGCTGCTATGTAATTCATCTTTCTGTGTAATTCATCATTTTTTTTAAAAGTATCATATACATTTTTACGAACTTTACGCGCGACGTGTTGTAAGTAAATCTATACTTTGTACCTTTCGTATTTTTGTACCTGATATATTTGCTCGCGACACTTTTGCAGACAAACCTGTACATCGCATTGAATAATGCTAAACTTAATACGGTAAATAAAAACACGCAGAATTTACTCACGCGGAAATCAACGAATCTCTATGAACTCTTCTTAACACTTCATATTATACTAAAACGTAATAATAGCTGCTCCTGTGTGATCGCATTCATATTTAAGACTCTAAGCTTTAATTAATAATCAATATATATATATATATATATATATGTCTCTATATATATTCAATATTTTATATATTAAATAATCAATATCCTATATTTACTGGATTACGATAAAATTACAAAAAGAAAGGAAGGTAAACGTTCGTAAAAATAAAAGGACTTTCGATTTCAGCTAAAGCACGTTTCACATACAAAAAGCAACAATTAGAGGCCATGTGACATTTCTTCCTTTTTCCCCCCTCCTTTAACTACTAAAGTGCATGTACAATGTTTCTTTTAATATCATAGCAGTATACTCATATATTTGTTTTCTTGTCGATCGTGTACCGTTAATGAGAGTGCGAGTGCACAATAATTACTGTAAGATAGTCACTGATTCGTTATATTTGGCCCTCTGTGTCGGCAGAGTAAAAATCGATTGCATCTAAAGGTGCTTAGAACAATCTTTTTCTTCATTTTCTTTTAGTTAAAATTAGAATCAGTCGAGGCCAGATTGCGACACCATACTCGATATCAGGCCCTTCCGTTTTTTCAAGATTGCATATAAGTAACACCAGCCTAAATGATCCTCAATAACACGAATTATTATTATTGACACTGATTATCCTACTTCCCACCTCTCGAACGGCGTGATACTATATGCAGCCTCGAAATCTACATCCATGCTTTTGCGTCACACATACTTAGAACAATATAAACATAACTCGTATACCCTGTGATAAGCTGGAGTATCTGGTATCAATCTGGCCTTGTCGAAATTGTTATCGGTCGATGCTAGAATACTTTCTACTATATATATATATATTATGTCCATAAATAGCTTGCACGCTATGAGACACCTATTTATCGTCTTTGGGTTTTATAATTAGTCAAAGATCAACAAACTCATCAATCGTAAATAATTTTCAGATCGACTAACAAACGGTAATTCACAACACGCGCGACGAATGCAGATGAAATAATTATCGGGAATTAATCGTGGATACTAAACAGGTCGTTCGAATGCTCGGAGCAACGAGTCTACAAACGTGCGCCTGAACGGTTCAAGAGAACTTCAGTACGACACGAATGTAGAAAAGTCGCGCACGGCTTGCTGTATGTATAATCATTTACCCAGCTCGATATAATAGAGAAACACATTTACTTACCCTCTATGTAAACTATAAAACCCAAAACCAAAGTCTAATTGGCAGTATAGTGTTGGACATTGCGCCCAGCGCAAGGTGTATAGCAGAGCTGCTGCGGCCAGCAAGGACCCTGAGGGGGGGTTCTTGCTTTCTGACAAGAAAAACAATTTTTACGCGGCTTGAATATGAGATAATGGCAGAGGTTACACGTATGTGGCCATGGTGCCGCTTGGAATGGGCGGTGTTTCCTCCGGTCTACCTTTCGGCCCATATTGTCCGATGAAAGAACCGTCCTCCGTGAAACGTCCTTCAACAAGTCACAACAACAAACAGTTACGATTTATATTCGTGAAAATATAGCTACTCGAGCATTCGTAGCTATAACGTATAGCAATTCGTATTTAAAAGCATAACTTCGCCTACCTTAAACCAACGTGGCAAATGCTTGTGAGTTTGGTTCCGGCTTACGGTGTCGACCATACTGACCAATGAATGACCCATCTTCGTTCATACCTTCTGCATTAAGTCAAGCAATGAAGCAAATAAAAACGGAGAACAAAATATAATTGTAAATCAAATGACTAAACGCAAGAGACACGAGCAATAATCAAATCAATCTGTTGTCTGTGGATGTATTAACAGTATCGAGTAAGCACAACTAGATTGAACGTGGGAAAACACAAGTTCGCGTAAAAGAGGGGAAGAACATTTCAACGTAAACTTTATCAATCATGCTTCTGTTTGCATGTGCATGGGAATTGGTGCGCTAGTGCATACTCCGCTAGAATTATTGCGATGATACATACCTGAATTGACTTGTTACTCTATTAGCTCAATAGAAATTGATCTCTATTATATTTTAAACTGACCTGTATCGCCCTCTCCGTATTCCGCCATGGAGTCGGTGTCCGATTCCGGATGCTTTCCATCTTGATGAGAGGAGGACGCTAGGGACGCGCGACCGCCTGCTGATTTCGTGTCCAGAGGCTGCGAATATTCGTGGAAACCGCCTTCGTCTGGATAGTCACCTCGCCCGGCAGCTAATTCTCTTTCGTGTACCGCGTATTTTCCACCTCTGTTACGCTTGATCACGCAGACGATTATAAGTACCAAAAGGAGGAAGGCAATGGCTAGCATCATTCCTATGAACCACCCAGCAGTTGCGACGTTCTCCTTCGGCTGAATAATGGGCCCTTCGCTGCTCGTCTCTACTTCTTGCGACTCGCTCTCCGCGAAATAGTTCCCGTCAACAGCGACAACGGACATCACGTAAACCTCGCCGCTTTGGAGCCCACGAATTTCGATCGTGTTCGACTGATACTCTGGATCCGTCTCCAGAGATATCGTCTCGCCCTTTAGCTTGTACTTCACGAAAAAGTGACTTCCCGGATTTCCATTGAGATTCAGCTGCCAAATGATCCTTACGTTCGAGTACCCGTTCTCTTTCGGAATTGCTTCCCAAGTGAATTGCGGCACATCCGGGCGTTGAGACATGCGCGTGTTTTGTTCGATAAAATAGCTAAAAGGATGGAGAATAATTTATTATTTGGAATGGAACAGACGGAGACATAATTACTAAGCGGTGAGAACGTACTCGTTCCCTTCGCCAACTTTGGTTGTTGGCCGAATATGCACGCGATATTTCGTGTCCGGTGCTAAAGCTGCCAACTTTGCGCTCGTAGCTTCTGGATCCATGATGTGCGGCTTCCTTTCCAATATAGGTCCCAATTGGGTTCCATTCACAACTTCGTAATAAATTCTGTACCCATTTAGAATGCCATTCGGCTCGGCAGGCTTCGTCCACACCAAGAATAGAGCGCTGGAGCCCATAGGAAACGCCTCGAAACTGAGAACTGTTCCTGGAACTCCTTCCGGTGTGTCGAAGCTCAATGTTTCCGAAGGTGGTCCGGCGTACCTGAAATAAGTAATTAGTATTAGGAAGCGGGAACTCGTATCTCAACATTTATACGTTATTATTTCAATTTCCCTTACCGGCCATTGTACGCCAGTATCCGAACGTAGTTCTTGCTAAAGGGAACAAATTTATTGACCGTCGCGTGGGTCCTATTACCGCCTCTTATATCAATCTCCCGCATCCCCTTCTCGCCGTCCTTCTCTGTCCACGTCTGAATCTTGTAGCCCTGCAGCTCACCTCGTACCGAATCCTCGGGGACTGGATTCCACGAGAATTTCGCGCTGGTACTCGACTTCACTTGGTTCAATGTGAAATTGCTGGGCGCCTGTAGCGGTACTGCAAAAATTAAACTCCAATGTTACCAAAACCGTTTCCAAATCGAGGTATTAAGACAGCTACCGAGTAATCGTAACGAACCATCTTCTCCAGAGAATCCGGTTACTTCTTGAGGTGGAACCCTGCACTCTCCCTTCTCGTTAATGGCCACGACTTTAACCTTGTACCTCTGATAAGTGGGCTGATTGTCCACCACCAGATTGTTCTTCTTCCAATCGTGTATATCCTCTATGGTCCACTTTTCCCCTGGTATGTCGCGTTTGTAGTACACTCTGTACATGAACTTAGGTGCGTTATGCTCTATCGCTGCCATGACTGTCCACGATATAGCGAGATTCTGGGGAGTGGTTCCCTTGCCCGCGACGTTATCGGGATTCTTGTAGGGAACGTCCGGCAACGTGGTGCACACGTCGCTGTGCGGCGAGGGCAACGACGGACCTATTTAGAAGATTAATTATTAACAGTTCGCGTGTATCATGCTCGTTTACTTCTGAAATCTTTACCTATCTTGTTCCACGCTAGCACGCGGAACGTGTAGTTTGCCCAAGGCGACATTGGGACAACGTACGTCTGCTCGGTGGCTGGTACAAAGTCTTTAGCTATTTCCCAGGTATCTGGTGTGAAAGTGGTATTGTGTTGAATGGTGTATCGTAAAATAGGCGCCCTATTATCTCCCATGGGAGTCCAGTGCACAGCCGCGTCGGTCGACATGCAAGTCACAGCAAGCAATCTTGGCGCATTCGGCACATCTTGAACGGTCAGTGTCGCTTGTGCCTTTGTCTCGTCTAATTCAGTACGAGCGACACAGGTGTAAATGCCGGAATCTAGCTCTGTCGTTTTCGTGATCATTAACGAGTAGTCGGTGCTTCGTATGAATCTTGGTTCCATCTCGAAATCGATGGGCTCGCCATTGCTTAGCCAGTCAATCGATAGTTCTAAACTCGCATCCGTGACAGCGTTACACCTGAATAGAGGAGATTTGTCAGTAAATATTTATACAGACTCAGAAAATCAAATATTCACTTAACAATGGTTATTTACCTGAAGGTAGCTGTCGCGCCCGCGGCAACTTCGTAATCTTCCGGTTCATCCGTGATCCTCGTGTGTTCCTTCACTACCAAATTACCGGTAGCCTCTACTTCTCCGAATTTATTCGACGCGTGGCAGGTATAGACGCCAGCATCCAGAAATATTACATTTTCGATCTCCAAGTCGCCGGAATCTAAAGTCTTGTATCGACCCCCCGTCAATTCTTGCCCATTCCGAACCCATTTCACGGCTGGTTTGGGTGCTCCGAATACGCGGCAGGTGATTCTCACACCTTGCCCGTCCACTGTAGAGATATCCGCTGGGGGTTGCGTGATTTCAGGCTCCAAAGCTAAAACGTTCACGTACACGTCCTTGTACACGTAACCCAATGAATTTGTCGCGTTGCAACCGTAATTCCCGGTGTCCTTCTTCGTGAGTTTCTCGATAATGATAGAATTCGCGGTGACTTTTCTACGATGATTCGGCGGGGCCTCTGATATCGGTTTGCCGTTATGGATCCATTTGATTTCCGGCACCGGCACTCCGCTAGCCGCGCATTTAAATTCCACGGTCTCGTCCTCCGCTGCGTTTATAATCTCCGGCTCAACAGTGAAGAATGGTACCGCCATCACTTGCAAGTTTATGGAATAAGATTGCGCGTTCCCTACACCGTTCGACGCTTCGCAGGAATACGTTCCCTCGTCTTTGAAATTCACATGTTTTATGATTAAAGATTTACCATAATTTCCTTGCGTTATTCTATCGTTTGTCCTAATCACTTCGCCGTTCTTACTCCATACTATCTGTGGCAGTGGTGTTCCACCGTATATGCAATACATTTCGATCTTTTTACCGCGTAAGGCAACTTCGTTCTTCCTACTAACGTACTGTTTAACAGGTTCATGCTTGTTCTGACTAGAGGACGCTCCCGAGGAGAGAACGTTCAACAGAACTCTATTCCCAAGTTTGTATTCGTTCCTGAATACAGACGTAGCTGCGCATGCATAGTAAAAATCGTCTGACGCGTCGTTTTTCGTTACGTTGCTGAACCAAAGGTTTCCTTCGGGGTCCAATGTCATTCTCGAATTATTGATCGACTTGATACCTCCAGCGGTATCTTGGATTAACCAATATACGTTTGGTTTCGGCCAACCGTCTGGCGGTTGGCATGTTAGTTTAAACGGTTGCCCTTCGCCCGCGTCTAGACTTATAGGATTCTCATCCTTAAATGAATTCAATTCAGCTTTCCGGACGAAAACTGAATTGGACGTTGCTATTCCCCACTCGTTCTCTGCGAAGCACTGGTACTGGCCCAAGTCCTCGTCGCGTGGTTTCGAAATCACAAGCGTACCTCTGCCAGGTTGTTGGGATATACGATCGTCGTACGCTGGCCACTCAAAGTTCTTGCCATTCTTAATCCACCGATACCTAAATAAAATTGTTAAATGTAATCGAAGTTCATAGATACCCTTTAAACATTATCCGGAGTAATGTTTTAAGGACAGTTTTCGTAAGTATTTTATAGAAAGTAATCAAAATAAATTGCGTTATCGGTAAAGTGCATTCCCCTTTAGTATCTTAGGGACCACTCCCATGAATCTACACTTCACACCACAAGTAAAGTATCTTTATCGGTACTGGTAACATTATACCCCCTAAGGCTATGAGGTCATCCCGGTAATTAAGACCAGTTACTCTGGCTTCTTTGCAGGACAGAGATAGTGCACTTAAATACAAGTGCAATGTAACTGTATACATGAATGAAATCTTCTTAGAAACTGTGTTGCAAATATTGCGCTAGCCGATAATTAGTACTTTCTACGCTCGTATTAATTAAAATTCACCTATCAGGGAATCTTTCTCAATTAATGTCTCTACAAATTTCACTTTATAGGAATTACAAACATTTCCATTTCAATAAGCAATGGTAACGAAGTCTGTACTTCGTTCACTCTTCTAACTGTACCTTGGAGCGGGTTCTCCTTCCGCTTCACACTCAATTAAAAATGGTTTGTCATTCTCGCTAATCTTCGCCTGAGCCACTTGAAATAACTGCTCGTCCGTCGGGGGTTGTTTGGATATCCGTGGTGGAGATTGGACTAAATAAAGACAGAAATGACAAATGTATATATTTGCAGTGGACTGCAGTTAAATATCTGTGGCATTTCAAAGCTATAGGTACAAGCTAAATTGATTAGCAAAACTCAAAAGGAAATGAAAAACTGTGATAAAGACATAAGCCTGAAAATTTCATGTCTCTGAAGATATTCTACGGTATGTATAATTATTGTACAAGGAATTCTATTACATACTCGCTTTCATTATTTAAAACAAAAAGAAGATGAATTCAATTGCTGTATCAATTGAAGATGTAAAGAAATTCAGTGAAATGTAGTGAAATGCAGTGAAAACAAAATACTCTTCCAGAGTAATAAAAGTATCTCTGCTAGAAAAGAAAAACGGTACATATTCACTTAGCATGAAAAGTGTTACAGAAGCAAGTAAAAGCGAATGAGTATCTGCTTAAAATTCCTGAAACCTATAGGCATCTTATTCTGCATTTCAGATACTTCTAAGCCAGTGGCGGATTTAAGAAAAAAGGCCCAGGTGGCAAACCTTTTGAGGGAAAATGAAGAGGTAGTTTACTAAAAATGGGCTAAGTGTAGTAGCACAGAAAAAAATAGTGTTTGATTAAAATCATCTTTTTTTTTTAAGATAGGGCCCTAAGGGGCCTTCTGGGTGGGGCTCATTTTTAGGGAAGATGAAGAGGTAGTTTACTAAAAACGGGCCAAGTGTAGAAATATGAAAAAAAATCTAGTGTTTGGATACTTATACGTAATCGTAATTTTTTTGGGTCACGGGGCCCTGCGGGGGGCCTTCTATGCAAGGGGCCTAGGTGGCAACTGCTCATCAGCCACCCTGTTAAATCCGCCACTGTTCTAAGCACTGTACAAGTCAACTAACAGAACAGCTGAATGCAAACATTATCTATAAACTAAAATAAGACGTTTATCAAAAAATTCTCTCTGGCAGTTTCTACGATTTTCACCTCCTATAACGTCCAGGACACGAACTATAATTAAAAATCACAGATCGTTATCGTGGAAGCAGATCGGTTGTAACAAGTGTTCAGCTTTATCGTCACCGATATAAAACACGACGAAATTACACTCACTTATAGCCGATGCCTGCAGTACAAACGCCGAGACAGCGAACACGACGAGCTTCATGATCGCCCGGTATTTCCTTGATCTAAAAGTAGAAAATACTCTCGCACAATTCTCGCACAGCAAAAGAAAAAAGCGTAAAACAAAAGCCATTTACACAACAATATACACCATTCCCAGTATACATAAAAACCCGGAAATTCATCCTTTCAATCTTCACGATTCAAACGAACTCTAATGAATGAAATCATCGCGACGGCCTTTGCGAATCCTATTTGCATTCACTCTACAGCCGTGTATCTTCATTTATTGGGACGGCACCGTGAGAAGTTAAACATAGTTCACGGGACCCTTCGTGTAAGTACATATACCCGCGATACGAGTCGAAGGAATCGTTATCGGAAGAGTGAACGGGCTATGTGCGAAAAGCTTTCGCAGCTAGTTAAATGTTAGGCGACGGTAGTTGCCAATGGAGACGTGAAAAATGGGCGTGCTCTCCGCGGTAAAAAAGCGACTGGACAGACGTATATATAGATCGTCTGCATGTGTCAGCGTGCCCGGCTAATTACGCTGGACAACACTGAGGAATGCCGCGGAGAGACGGTTTCTCGAATGGGAATGATAGGACACGCACGACGAACGGAGTTGTTTTCGGGTCGCGCATGAATCGTAGTCCGGGAACAGGTGATGGTGTCACGATGATCTCACCGTGGTTGTCCTTCGGAATCACAACATCGCGAACGGAAACAGGAAGATTTTTATACCCAGGCCTGACCCACCTCACCGTAATTAAATCCGATGGGTTACTGGATGTTTAAGGAAATTCTATCGATCGCTGGCGGTCAGACGGAAATGGATTTCCCATGGGTAACCGAAAGGGAAGGAAAAAAGGGAACACACACGGGGCTGGGCAAACGGGCACACCCGCGAACTAACATTGATCGGAGCGACGCTGTTCCGCTCGTTTCACCGAGTCTCACGCCGTGGTATATATGTAACCGTCACTGAGAAACTACTCTCGCGGACTCGATAGCAAGCTGCTCACCTATCTAAACGTTTTCGGGAAGCGTTCGGTCCGTTAAAATCCCGTCATCACCAAGGCATCATAGAAAAACCACTGACTCGCACACGTAACGCGCCGTACGGTACTGTACCGCTGTAGATGTGCACTGTGCACATCGCTTGTATGGCGGAGTCCACTCCCCACCTAACCACTGCGGGCACACTCGTTCACACCAATGCGTAAGGAGTGAACTTTATGGGCTTTTCACAACGTGGAGACAAATCTCCGGATATTCAAAATTTCGTATCAATCTATACTATTATATAAAATTGAAGTTGCATACTTTGAAATGCGGTTTCTCAGTAAATATGAACTGTAGCCACAAGTGTGTTACATCACTTTGTTCGTCTTGACTAGAGGAAGGTTCTAACGTTTTTATTTTTTTAAATAATGATTTTTAAAAGGGGTGGTGGAAAGGGGTGAAATGTGTTTTCATGAAGTCCTCAATATCTCTTAGACCCGAAGCGAAGCGCGGGGGTATTTTGCTAATAAATATATAGAAGAAAATAGTGTTATACAAACGTAGGATTTTTTCAGAGTACAAATTCAGAGAATATCTATTGCATCTGATTACTTTAGCTGGTAAATAAGGATCGTAGATTGTAAAGTAAGTGAAGATTGGTATATGAAGTAGAACGGAAGATTGTGCTGATATTATCGAGTAATATTTACTTCAATATATAGTATTAAGTTGGGACCTCTTTTACTGATCGATCGAAATGGTGTGAATGATCCCTTACGAAGTGAGTGTCCCTCGACCAATAACGGTGGAGGCAGATCGAAGATATCTGTCGCGCCAGATTCGAAAAAGGCGCGCCCTCCGAGTAAACGATGCTCTATGTTTAGAATCCTAAAGTGCAGCTGCGTACACTTCGGCAAAAAAAGAATGGGGAAACGATACGTTTTAAGAGATGCGCGTTGAATGGGGGAATCCGGTAACAAAAACGACATGCAGTTTTTTCTTCGAACCAGATGTAAATGTTCGCGTACTTTAACGCAAATATTGTAACAAGATACTGGGGCGTACAGGGTTGACGAGCCAATAGAGAGACGCTCTGGTGATAAGTGATACGTCTGCGTAAATTTAAACGTTCGATCGAGAGCTTAGAACAAAGATGTAGGTCATGTCGCGCGGCACGTTTATACGCGTATTCAGCAAAATGAATGCACTTGCTCGTATTCGAAATATTTCAGGGGCACAGTATCGTGTGGCTTCAGGCAGAAATTATAATAACTGTGACGCGTAACGCATATTTTATCGCGATGATAGTTAGACCACACATGGAGGACTAACGAGTGTTGATTACAAAGCACCTAGTCGCGCCATTCCTTTCGGCGACGATTGTTAAATGAGAATGCGTTCTACGGAACGAGCTGGATACTAAATACGTCGAAGCTCGTACATGGATATCACTTTCGTTCCATTCTTCTACCCCTTCGCTTCGTTAATCGTCGCAGTCGCTTTTCCAGTACACAGCGAAAGTTACTTGATCTCTGTTTTACTAAATATTAGAATCCTATTACGATCTCTTTACTTTCTCTATTGATATACAGGATGTAGAACTTAAGCAAAAGGATAAGCTTGCAGTAACTTTTTATTGACCCTCCTTAGTTCATCCGTGATTCTTGCTTGAAATTTTGTCTACAGTGTAGAGAGCCTGGCAAAGTTTCAAAAAGCACATTTCGGTACATAGCATGCAAGAACGTTGTTGCGAATTTAGATTCGGCTAAGCGGTAGCAATATCTCTCAAACGCGTGTTCTAAGTCGTAATTTCGATTGTACGCAACTATGTATATATAATATATATGAATATACATAAATATATATATATTCTATATACATATTTTTTATTGTCAATTTACAAAATAAAAGCTTAAAGAATTTGTACTATTTAAACATTAAGATTAACTATAGAAAACAATTCACAGTCGAAACTTTCTGTACAGATTTTATACATTTCGAAGATGAGCATGTAGAGATAATATTAAGTATACATCACTGATTATCCTAATCATTGCGTCGATAAAAGTTAATTTCATTTAAAAAATTGCCTAGTAACAAAAAATATAATTTAAATAATATCGTACTGCAATTAATAAATACATTCCTGTATCCGTTTAAAGTTAATAAAGTCTTGCATTTCTGTATAAATTAAACATTTCACTCAATTATTATACAAAAATCATCTCAATATCATTTCTCCCCTCAGAATTCGGATTATGTTACACTGTATAAATAATCAAATAAATCGAATCCCTAGATCGATTCAATTATACTATTTCATACTTGTCCGGCTCTATTTCGTTGATGTGTCTTAAAAAGAATGTGACTTTAACCTGTTCGACGTGGCGACAGAGTTTCATTGCTAGACTCGTTCGTAATTTCATATGCTGCGTCAGAGAAGGTAGATTTAACAATAAAAACGCTAGTCCGTCAATTTCCTGAAAAAAAAGAATCTGGTTAATGGAGCATACTCCTGTGAAATACTTTCCCCGCGCGTCTCATTCAATTTACCTCCTGTCGGACTCGATACGCGATGTCTTTGCAGTCGCTCGTTTTTCTCAGGTATCTAAAGACGTCGTCCACGGTCCAGAACAATGGGTTCGAGTCGAGCTTTCGCGTCTTCGGCCGCCTCTGTTTCTTCTGTAATCTTACGTATTCAGCATCCCCGTCCGAGCAATCAGATTCGATACTGGTATCCCAATCGCGTTCCCTTTTACTCGATCTAGTGACAGCACTGTTCTGGCTAAATTTCGAGTGCTGCTTGTTGCTCGAACTACTAGGGCTACCCCCGTCTTTCGTTTTCCTATCGTTAAAAGAGCTACCCGAATCCTCCGAAGCATTACTCGAAGGCAGATCTGCCTTAAATTCGTCAGATTTATCTTTCTCAAGACCCTTCTGGATCATGATATCTATCTCAGAGAGTGGTTGTTTCCCTTCGTCAATTTCCTCGAGCCCCGATACGTGTTTCGCTAGGTCCAACGACATGAACGGCATCTCGTCTTCGTGATCGAAGTCGTCGCGAGTTTCTTTCTCTCGGTTCGCCCATCTGCCGCGTCTCCGTTTGCGTCTACCACCCCATGGCTTTGGTTTCTGTACCATAATACTCGTGTAACCCTTTGGCTTTCCCCTTCGTCCAGTGCCTACCGATGCTGCAACAACAAACGTGCCGTTAGAGCTAATAACAATACGTTAGGATACGGTAAAACGTTGGTACAATACTCACTGAATTTTGCTTTAGACGTTTTGTGACATTTATCCGGGCATTCATTCTCAGGCACGTACAAAGGGCCGAACAGGTTCGGGCATACCATCAGCTTCTTGCAAATGTTTCTGCAAAAGTCAGCCACCATATCTCCAGACGTGACTACAGCGACGCTCGCGCGATACGTGTTATTCTTGTGTTTCGCTTTCAAAACTTCTAAATGATACCCAGGATCCGGTTTTGAGTCGCATTGGAGTACTTTCAATATTCGGGCGCTTCTGTACCCAACAGACACGATCATCGACAGAACTTCTCTCATTACCAATATCACGGGACCCGGGCCCACCGCTTTTGGCAGCGTAGCTAATTTTCCTTTCGAAATCATTGGGCCTGTGAAGCAACGATAATTGAAGTATATCTTCGGGCACCATAACGAGGAACGCGGCTCGGATATCGGTATATCAAGGACGTTGTTCTTCTTCTCGTCCTTCGCAGGCGGTTGCAGCTGTTTACAAACTTCTACGTAGTCTTTCGGTGGTTTCAACGGGTAATGATTTGACTCGCACCATCCGACAGGGAATATTTGCAGGGAATGCATGTCGACTATGTATTCCGGCCTTGTCGCTTCATAATTATCTAACTTTAACCATAAGAGATTGTCAACGATTTTCGTAATGTGCGCGGCACATATAATGTTTTCAGATTCCGGATCGGCTGCTTCTAGTCGCATACCGCATTCGAAGCCTGCGTCTGCAGCACTTTTCCGTTCTGGAAATAGACTCTCTTCCGCGGCAGTAGCTTGAGTGTCTTTTAAATATTCGTCCCAATCGAAGTCGTCCTCTTTCGGACGCCAGCCTTTCGGTTGCATAATTCTAATGGGTAAGAAAGTATTAGAAATCGATGATATAAATATCACACTGGAATATAAAGAGATATATTACGCTTACTCAATATTGTGTGCCTTTGCCCACCCACTCGGGAAGATGTACGGATGTTCAGTCGTGCAAAGCCAAGTATTCTTCTCCGTACTATTGTACAAACACGTTTCGATATCCATTCCTTTCGACGTCTCATCGTACGCGTCGATGCGCACAAGGAAGTAAATATCGTCGAATACTTTTATAACAGTAGCTGGGTATATTTTAGTTTGATCGATTGGACATAAAGCTTCCAATTTCATGCCGACTTTAAATTCATGCTTTAGGTGGCCTATGTTATTATTGAACAGTTCCTGCGGCACATCGTAATCTTTTGGTATAGATTCCAACAAGTCTTTCCACTCTTCGTACGTGTGCATTTCTACGATAGAACTCGGTGGTTCTAGGAACCACGTGGAATCAGATTTAGATGTGAATCCATACGGATGAAGATGTTCCGACGTGCAGAAAATCCAGAAATCTTTACGCGACGAGCCTGGGGTGTCGTATCTCAGCAGAAGACGCCCGCCAACATTCTCTATGATCTGGAGAACAGTAAAGATTCGAAAATAATAAATGAAATTTATAACAGGTTAAAATTCATGAATCGTTTCTTACTGTGGCCACCCATAATTTGTAAGGGTGTAGCGTATCGCTAACTTCAACTTTCATGCCTTGCTTGATTCTTTCCGTCATACTGAGGCCATCCTGTATGAATAATAAAAGATAGATGTATTAGACGAACAATTGTTTCGCTATGTTCGCAAATCTTATTACCGACCCCCGACAACATTTCCGGTGGGATAGTCCTGGCTTTCGTTAAGAATTCAGACAATTTTTCCAGACAATCCGGCAATCTTTGAAGCACAACATTCGGTGGCTCCAATTTCTTATTATAAGTTTCGCACCAGCCAAGTTCGTGGGCAGCTTCTTTGGTAAGATTGAACCAGAACTCCAAGGATCTGTCGTCCCCGCCGAAGTAACGCAGTCGCAAAAGAGGGCCGCATGCCATGACAATAGAAGCCACCCAATACTTGGTGTCCTCTTTATCTGCACTCTTCGGAATCGGTACTTCGAGGGACATGCCAATTTCGATGCCACTCTGAAGTGTCAGCTCCACGTGTGGAAACATAATTTGCGGCACCTCAACGCTATTCGTAGCATCGAGGTAATCTTGCCAGAAAAATCCATATTCTGAAAAATAAATTTCTGTATTAATTTCCAGGGGCAAGCATCTTAAAATCAATAAACTAAACGAATTTCCAAATGCTATTTTTCAATCGCATAATTATTAGCATTTTTAATTACAGCTTATTAAATATTATAACATACTATGAAAGAATAAAAAAGTCTTATTGAAAACGTATACTCGAATATACATTATTCCGTCGCTTTAAATAATGATTATTTAATTATAATTGCAAATTAAAACACGCTTCGTTAAAAAAGAAAGAAGTACAGCACGTTCGCCTGAGTTGCATTTTCAAGCAACATCGCGAACAGCTTATACAAGATATCGTGAATTATCGACGACGTTGCGATAAACAGAAATGAAATATAGATTCCTTCGCGCGTTTTGTTAATGATCTCGCGAGCTTTCGTGTTACTCCGATACGGCGAATAAGAATCTTCGCGAAAGCATGTTAAATGCGTTATAATGACGATGAGGGTTTAACAGGCGGACTCGTTTAAAAAAATCACGAAGGTTATCGAATAATAGAAATTATAATATTCACCGCGAACAACACTGGCGTTATATAATAAAAATCGCGCGAACGACAATCGGGAATTAATCGTAGTTGGGTCTGCTAATTCAATCTTACCTCCTTCTTGCACTTTCTCCAGCGCTCGGCCCTCGCAAGGTTCCATGATATCGTTATAATATTATAAAAGCCTGCACATAAATACACTGTGATTAAAATATCCCCTGCTCGTATAAATCTTAGCCACAGAACTATGCGTGATCAATCGGTGGCAAACAATTCTAAATCGCCCAACATTCTCCCACCTTACCGTGCCGTGATTTCCGCTTATTTTCGAAAATTTCCCGTGCTGCTTGCCTTAATGAAAAATAGTAGGTATCGTCAATCGTAGCTGCCCGTGCCGCTCTATACTGGCCTGCCGTGCGTGTCTTCCCCTTTCTCTCTCGCTCTAACGCCGTCTCTCGTCTCTCTCGCGCGAGTACGGTTGGCGCACTCGTCCCGAATATCAGACCTACCTACTTCAAATTGGGCAACATTCTCGATTACCCTCGGTTATATTTCAGCAAAACGGCAGCCTAAGCCCCGCGTGTCCCGTGCACCGATGTTTTAACCCTTTTGCCTATTGGTCGCCAGCCTGCAACCGTTCCCTTTCGAAATTCACGCTCGCGATCACTCGCAATAACGAACTTTGCTTATGAACAATCCCTCGTGTATTCGACACTGGACGTGGGAAAGACACGATTAATCTTTCATTCACTCTCTTGATACTACCGTTGAAATAGTTATGCGCAAATCGTATGGCCGCGTTAGATAATAACTATAATTGTCGAACGCCTATGGGCGTCCTTCGCACTGCAGCGTTTATATCAACAACACTCAAAGGATTAAACGTTGCGATAGCGATTGGTAATTATCAACGTGTACCGTGAAAGACAGAGAGAAAAATTATAATACGAAAGCTATATTTTCTTTGTTTCTTGCTATATTTAGCGCAAAATGGCATCTATTATGTTATAAAATTGATTACTGTTTCTACGAAATAGGTCAATAATATAAAGCACAGAGACTGGCGAGGTGGAGCAAGATGTCTCGTATCTGTGTTCAGTAAATTCCGATCTTCGACTCTATTTTATATTTTACCTTAAACGCACGTGCTCCTTAAAACGATGTATTAATTCCCGTGGAAATACGAATGCTCTTATGTCATACGCGAAGAGAATAGCGAGCTTTACCATAATTTATTAATACATCGTTATAATTTTAGTACCTCCATATGTGTGGTACTTTGTATAACGATATTACTCATATAATGTTATACATAGATAAGGTCGAGGTGTATTTACTGAAACGTGCGTGGTAGAAAATCGATACAATTGGCGAGCAACACGTTTTTTGTTCCACTTCCACACGCGCGTAACTTATGCACGAACGTGTCCCTTTCGATGTATTACAGGTTCATTAAATTGAATGATAATAAAGTACAATTTTACAACACGGAAGATAGAAAGTCGTCGACACATTCGAACAGAGCCCAAACATACGCGGACAAGCGTGTTCTACGATGTGTGAACGAGTTCGAATTCGACATAATGGCGTATGAATAAAGCTTGCGAAAGAAGATGCAGGTGTATCGTGTTTTTTAACATTGTATAAAGCAGGATAAGCTTAATTGAATTGTGATTGCACAAACTATCGAAGTGGTGGTATGCACAAGCTACCGTTACCAATAGAAGAAAGCTAAGAACTTACGGCCGTTTCAGCATTTCATCTTTCGTTCCTGACTCTGCAAGAATACCATATCTTTGAATAAACATGCATTTCGGATGACATAGAATGAATATTTCCAGTCCATTTAAAAAATATATTATTCCCAAAATGTTCGAAGATCTATTTCAACGGTTTTTACTTTCTCAATGTTCGCCACACTGCGAGCAGACGACATCTTCGCTGCTCCCTTCAGTTGTAAATATGACTGCAACGTGGGAGGATACACGTTTTTATTCCAGATCCTGTACAATCCCATAGTACGCAATTTTACTTTATGATTCACAGTGAAACATGTTGTTCCTCCTACGAGGACGCAAACTGAATGCGCGTAGATGTTACGGAATTGTTATAAATAAAGTTAAATCATTTAAACATTCTCCACCACAGTTACTTAACCTCGATGCAAGGTTTCCACTCCCGTGTTATAAACTATGCAGCTCAAAAACAACTCTATCCGCAACAGACCCAAACGTTAAACGTTACTTGAATTATCTCATGGACGCGTATCACGATCAATATGAAAAAAGCGAAAGCGTCGCCGAGATTCTCAATATCCGCACTGTGCCGATGTTATTGAACGAGAAGCACAAAATAACCGAGAACATCAAGAGCTTGAACGACCTTGGTAAGCCTAGAGAATGTCTGCTTAAAATCAGAGCATTTTCAATCGTTAGCATTCGAGGAACTAATAATTTGATTTCCAGTCGGCGACAGTGGAGAAATGGACAAGCTCGTAAAGGAAGAGGGACTAATGTACGAGCTAAAGTTAGTCCAGATCGATGAGAAACTGTTAGACGTGATTATACAAAATTTAGGCACAGAGAATTATGAAAATGTTATTTTGGAGATAGTGCCAGGCGTCGGTGGCCAAGAGGCCATGCTGTTCGCTAAGGATTTATTCGAGATGTACGTGGGATACGTGAGTTACTTAGGATTAAATTGCCAGGTGCTAGAGCTGGACGACAGCGATCAGGGTGGTATAAGAAAAGCTGTTCTAGCGATACAGAGTCCGATTGCCTATGAGAAATTGAGGTACGAGGGTGGTGTGCACAGGGTGCAGAGGATACCAGCAACCGAAAGATCTGGTCGATTGCATACTAGTACCGCTTCTGTGGCAGTTTTGCCGGAGCCCAAGAATCTAGAAGTCACTTTGGAGGACAAGGATTTGAGAATAGAAACGAAGAAAGCGTCTGGCGCTGGAGGGCAGCATGTAAATACTACAGACTCTGCAATTAGAATAACTCACATACCAACCGGCACTATCGTAACTTGCCAGATGTGCAGATCGCAAATAAAGAACAAAGAGTGGGCACTGATGAGATTGAAAAGCATATTGTACGAGCAGCAGTTAGATAAGCAAGTCTCGTTCACTGTGAACTTGCGTCGGAAGCAGATGGGCATGAGATCCAGGAACGAGAAGATTAGAACGTATAATTACAATCAAGATCGTATAACGGACCACAGAATACCAAACGGCACGATGCATTATTTAAAAGAGTTCCTGAAAGGGGGACAGGCACTGGAAGAGTTGGAGGACAAGCTTCACAAGGATATGCAACAGAAGATCTTACTGGAGATCATAAAGAAGGCGGAGAGTGAATTGAAGTAGACACTGGTTCATTCAACATTTGCCATTTTGATAAGAAACGACTTCATTTACATAGGCAAGCCATTGTACATAGCAAATTGTAATAAACTCTGTGTAATACAAGTAACATTCATACATCTTGTCGATTGCATATTCTGCCCGGCAAACATTTGTCTGTCTCGCACGGAGGAAGCAGAGAGCTAGCGTAATACAGAGTTCAGTTGTTTATTTTGAAAAACATACAACGAGATTATCCTCTTTTGTCCCCGTTTTGGTTCTCAGCCGCGTGTCCAAAGGCACACATCCTTGTAACTCTTTTTATAATATACATTCAATATACAAAATTAATATCCGTAATCTCTAGAAATATCAAACGACATTGTCCTTAGATCGGTTTAATGTACAAAGCGCGAGACGTGCGAGCGTGTCTCGTCGAGTGTCGTATACGCGCACTCTTCGCGCGCGGCCCTGCTCCGAAATAGTGTCCCTCTATTGAAGCTAATTTATAACTCACAAGCGAATTAAACCCACTGGTAAATGCGATTTCATCATTTCGCCGCGAGTTCCGTTCGGCGATTATCCCAGAAAATGTAGGTGCGTACCACCTACGAGCGTCTTCTCGCGGGAATTGACTTCCTCGTTTACGTCGCCGGCTTAAACTCAAGTGTTAAACGTGAAATATGCATTCTGGCCATCGGAATTCTCCTCGTCCTACGCGTAGATAGGTTCACTCACGATTCTCAGAGCGAATAGCAGTGTTACATCCCTTTGTTCTATGCACTGGCGGATTTAAGGAAAAAGGCCCAACTGGCAAACGTTCCGCGGGGCCCGTTTCTTCGGGAAAATGAAGAGGTAGTTTACTAAAACCGGACCAAGTGTAGTAGTAGAGAAAACAAAATATAGTATTAAGGATTTTTTTAAGATAGAGTCAGGCCTGGATTAAGATTTTTGGGGCCCGGGGCTATCAAACATTCGAGGCGCCCCGTGGTTGATTTTTGGGGCCCGGGGCTATCAAACCTTCGAGGCCCCCCCGTGGTTGATTTTTGGGACCCAGGGCTATCAAACCTTCGAGGCCCCCCGTGGTTGATTTTTGGGGCCCGAGGCTATCAAACCTTCGAGGCCCCCCATGGTTAAACAGTGGAGGGGGAGGGGGGTTTAGTGAGCTAATCACTTAGAACGGGGCCCCTCTCGAAAAGTGAGGCCCGGAGCTGCATCCCCCCCTAGCTCCCCCTTTAATCCGGGCCTGAACAGGGCCTTCTGAGCAGGGGTAAATCCGCCACTGGTTGGAACCAGATACCCAACCTTTAACTATTCACGCTATTAAAGTCGAAATTTGGATTATCCTGGTTCCTCGATTACTTCCCGGTCAAGAGACTCTTTTCCGCGACACAAATCTCCGTGCCAATGAACTCTGTCTCGCGCTCCGTCCAGGAACGGCTTGCAACATTCGACACTCTCTAATTTGTCTTCTAGCCGAGCGACTTGGAATCATTATGACCTAACCGTAAGCTAAACTCATCCAAATGCAGCGATTACGTAAACTCGTAAAGTGTAAGAACGAAGATAAGGGAAGTAGAGCAGAGACGCGCGCCAAGTAGACGCTGCATTTCATTTCGGGCAGTAAGGTTGTTCTTTAGGACTAGTTCGGCACCGAGCGGCGGGGCAATCCGTTTGAATGATCGAGCTAGCTGCGACAGAGATCGTATCCGTCGCCGTTACGAGTTCCATCAAGGACACTTAAACAAAACATCTCGATCAACCTTTGTCCCGCGACGCGCAAGAACCCGCGAGGTCGACGACTAGGTTGCAGGTGCAGACCCTGCCTGCACCAGGCGCGACTCCTCTCCGTTGCAGCGTCGCTATAAAGACTAGAACATCTTGAAATCGCAGTAACTATCTTAAAGGAAAATAACATCGAATGCTTCGCGACGAATCGTCTCCAGTTGTACTCTTTCCTTCGTTAGTAGATTAATGACGGTTGGCAAAGCTAACACGTTCCCGCGAGCCTCTCCCGAAAGGGTTGTAAGACATCTACGCCGGAGGACCATCGCGACAACGCCAGCGCGTTAATTCCTATGATTAATGTTCATTAACTATGTTCGATGTTGATTCCGTGGAATCAAGATCCTCGAGGCAGGAGTCGTGCAAGTTAATCCCGATTGGAGGCGTCCCGTCTGACCAGGGCGCAGGTTGCCAGCAGGAGAAGGAGGAGGTAGATATTCGGGCCCGCGTTCGAAGCCAAGCCGCACAGATCCTTGATCTCGCTCTCCCTTGGATGCGTACGGATGCAGGACGCAGGTCTCTTCCTTGTCAGGGTACTGAGAGCCTTCTGGCACACCAGAGAGTTGTTCTCGTACACCACCTCCTCGGGGATGACGCTTAGGGAATACCCAGGCAGTTCCGGGCACTCCGTGTTAACCACGAGTAACAGCATGTTTGTGAAATCCACTGGCTGGACTATGTACGGTCTCATGCATTCCCTGTTCGCGTCCGATTCCACGTCGAAGGACTCGAAGGACACATTTCGTAGATACAGATACACCTGGAAATAGAGAAGATAGGGAGTGAAATCTTTCTAATAGGTAGGTAGCTCATCAGCAGTGGTGGACTGGCTAGAGTTTCAGCTAAGGTTCATTCTCGAGAAATTTTATAATTTCTTATTTCTCATTTCTCGAGAAATTATATAATTTCTTATTTCTCATTTCTCGAGAGATTTTATAATTTCTTATTTCTCATTTCTCGAGAAATTACAATGTTTCTCGAGAATCTTCAGTGTAGGAAAATTATTATAAATCTCCTTTGTTTTCAGAAATGAATTTTCAATTAGTTCAAATTGTGTGTTAATCGTGAACATATAAACGCATCTACAATCCTCGAGAAATATAATCTGATTTTTCATTTCTAGAGATGCCAAGAATATCGAGAAATCAGGAACACTAGTCTCAGCTTGGCGGATAACATTTTAAGAGCTTGAAAATACAATAGATGTTCCAATACTATTACTTTATGCGACTAAAATTTACGTTACATTACTGTTTTAATAAAAAATTATTTCACAAAAATTTTAATTGTACCTTTTCGCCACATATGACTTTCTCGAAAATTTCATTTATTTCCTGGCACCCAGTATTTTGAAACCCAGTCCGTCACTGCTCACTGAGCAGTGCACAGCAGTAAGACGTTTTACCTCTTGGTCGCACGCCTCCGGCCTGGTTCGATTGATGAGAATCTCCTGGTTGAACAACTTCTCGTTCCCCGCATCCACTGGCAACGGCTCCTCAGGCACCTGGTAGTCCTCGGGGGTATTCTCCTCCTCGTTGGGATAAGCGAACGCCTCCGTGTACTCGGTGTCCCAAATTCCAGCTTTGGCCCAAGCCCAGGCTGCTTGTCCGACGAGCCAGGACACCATCTTCTGCGCCGTCTTCCAGGGCTACGGACGAATAGACACAGAAAATGGCAATGTAGAAAATCTCTTTGTTTCTCACAGTTCAAGCTAACACAAATGAATTTTCCCTCACAGTGAGCAAGATGCTGCCATCATTAGATGTCTGTGTGCTCTTGAAGCAGACCGCCTGATAATCGAATATCCTGATCCTCTCGAAGACACCCTCCTTCACAAGGTTGGACATAATTGGCCCCTTCAATTCCCCGAAGAATTTCCCAGAGTCCGACTCATCCTCAGCTGCGATCACGTATCCGTTGTTGTCCACCAAGTAGCAGGCCCAAGACTTGGAGCCGCAATGAACGTTGCAGTTCCCCAGCCCCTCGCAGCTGAACGTTATGTTCTGGAAGAGAACCTGAAGAGCGGTATGCTGGAACTGGAAGCCTACGACTGCTGCTGGTGCCTTCGCTTCCCGAGTTTCTGATAAACAGACAGGTTCGTTTCATCCCTTAGGAAATATGGATAAACTCTTCGAAGCTAGAGTACCAAGGAATAAGAGATTTACCGATAAAAACGGCTCGACTAGCGGTGACGAGGGTGGTATTATCGGCACCCTCCTCGTCGATCGGTACGGAGAAGACGAAGCTCTCCGGTTGGATGTAATGTTGTTCTACGGCACGTTTGTACCACACTTCATCTATAGCGCTGTGGTAGATCTTGCTGAAGTGATCGTCGGGGATGGAACCCTCCTCGTCCTGCAGGAAGTCCTGCCATCTCGTCAGACCGCTCCGAGTGGCCATGAACGCCAGCGTCACGCGGAAACGTTGTTGGAACTCTTTCCTACAAGAAGAAGAACGTTACCGCATCTGGTCTCAAGTGATTCTTCAGAGGCCATCGAGCGTCGTTTCTCTAAAGTATACACTGCGTTAGAGGGAAGCTGCTGATTCGGGGAGCATTGGCAACTGTGACTTGCACCGCTTCTTTTTCAAATACTCGATCACTGAATATCGTTTTAAAAATTTGGTGGAATAATTTTTGGTTGAAATTTGGGGCTGAAGAGAGACGAAAGCGTTGCAAGCAAGTTTGCGAATAGATCTCGTCTACTGCGTAACGATCAACATAGATCCTGGTTCTCGGGGCACCAAAGTGCTTCCTTTTCTCCTTGGTCCCAGTCCAGAAAGATGACCTCCATTTCTTGGCTGTTGATTTAATACTTGGCGCGAAGTAGAATGGTAGGAAGAGAACAGAGGGGTAAAATACGAATCGCTGGGGGAAGGAGGCACTTGGAGTAAGTTTAAACGCGATAAAGTAAGCCAACTGATACATGGGGATTAAGTGGAGACAGAACGAAAGGTGGAGGATGGGAGAAAGAAAGCGGTTACAGACGGCAAAAGCAATTAACAACGAACGATCGTTAGAGAAATCGTTAGCTTCTAAGAACGTAAGGTGCGATGTGGTGGACGTTACCTGGGCAGCAGATTCATCAGCCTAGCTAAAGGTCTGCATGGCGTCAAAGTGGTCAGTATTAGTAAAAAAGAAAATGGGTGTTGTTTCGTTATCCTGACCGAAGAGGGAACGAGAGAAAGAGAACAGAGACGAGAAAAGAATTGTGCACATAGGACGTGAAAACATAAAGAGGAACGGCACGAGAACTCGTTAAATCACGCACTGTTGCTTGGAAATCGTGTCATACGATCCTAACAACCTTTTCTTTCAGGCAGTATTTTCTTCCCGGTAGAAATTGTTGTGGTGCGAATCCGCGATGAGATTTTACACGAGACCTTTTTATCATTGGACAAAAATCTCAGCAACGATAGTCGAGAGAGATGAGATTCTGGAAAATATATCACGAAACTTGTCTTGTGAGAATATAGTTTCATGAAGTTAATGACGGGGTAATTAAGAAATCATAAAATAAGGAAATAATTGTCTCATATTTTGGTCTCATCGTGGATTTCTACCTTTAGAGACTTACAAACAGGGCTCGAATAGGTTTCGAAAATAAATATTTCAAACTGTTGTATCTTTATACAGTGTTCGGATTGAAAGAGTTATAAAGAGTATTTATACCGAATAATTGTTATAAAGAACCTACTAAATGTTAAACTGTATCAGTTTAAATTACAGTTCTTCATAACTCTTTCAAGAACCGAAATCTTTATAATAATGGTTTCAAGCCCTCCTTGCGAAGGATGTTCGGCAACCCGAAAATTCAGAAAATTATGAAACTTGGTGTGCAAGTAGAGTAGTTGAAATCACCCCTTGGAAAAATGCAACTGGGGTGGAATCACCCCTTGAAAAAATGCAATTGGGGTGGAATCACGCCTTGGGAAAAATGCAGAATTTTCTATTCCGCGGAATATCTCGAGAACATCCGAAATATTACTAAAATGAACCCCCGAAAATTGCATTATGGTGCCAACAAAAAAATAGGGCAGGCTTTACGGATGAACTACTCTACTTGCGCACCAAGTTTCCCAATATTCTTAATTCCGGATTACCGAACGTCCCTTTTAGCGACGTTCCTTTCTTCGCGCAATAAACTCGAGGGTCGCGTTCCAACAAGAGCGTGCATGCTTGTAAAGACAAAAATCGCAACGGTGCTCACCCTTGTTCCTCGCGGGTAGTGCTGGGGTTCGCAAACCACTCGGTTACCTTAGCGTCGAACACCAGACTGACCAGCAGATCCCTGTCGCAGTAGTAAGAGTCTTTGTCCGCTTTGTAGGGGGTAGCTGCTCGAACAAATTGCCCATAAATTATCCAAAATTATCGACCCACCGATATTTAAACCTGCCAGGATGGTACCTACGTTTCGATTTGCGATGGGTGTCGTTACCGGAACTCGTGGCCGAGTACTCTGGCGGCTGGGACGGTTGTTTCATGTCGTTCCACTTCCAACCCGGCTGGCGGGTCCTCTCCAGGAAGTGGAGGAGCTGTGCTTCCGAGGTATTGAACGTATGCTCGTCCCCGTAATGATATCTGCGCCAGGAGAGTTTCATTATTATTAGCGAGTAAGCCCCATGTCGCGAAACGGATGGACGAATTAAAGCGTTAAGAAACAACCTCGGAAGGCTGAGGAATTCCACTTACTTGCAGTACAACCAACGAGGGTGCACCCGCCAGTTCGTGCCAGTGAAATAATCCGACACGTTCTTACCTACGACAGACGATGTCGTTAGAATACCGAAGTATCAGGAAACTTGAATATATTTGCATCGACAAAGGGACACAGTATTATTGGAAACTTTTCCGGAGCGAAGATAAAGTGTATCGGAAGCGTTTCCAAATCGAGCCGAGAACTTGGAAAATTCTTGTCAATCGCGTATGCCCAGTCAGGCCAAGGGAAAGTTCAAGTTCCATGGACTTTTCGATTACATAAGAGAGGGGAAGTCCGGCACGCGAGTTTGTGTATATACGCGGAGGAAACTTTGCCATCCAACTCCTCGCAAGCCCTCCAGCTATATACCTACATTTACTGCTGAATAAAACATCGAACTGCATTTAGGCAGAGCGACGGAAAGTTCCGCGTTAACGCCCGAGGCGACTACAACTCGATTATTATAAACTTTGCTGTCCCCGGTGTTGTCTGGGAACTCTGGTCCTCGGTCACAAGTGGTCAGCGTTCCCTCCGCTCTTTTTTCAACTTCAAAGTATATTTCGATATAAAGTTTCCTTTGGTACGATCGCAGATTTTTCTGAGGGTGACTCTTGAGTTTCGCGAGGAGAATCTCAGAGACAGAGTGTGTTCCTTTGTCGATGCTCGATAGTATTTCAACAAATACTTACCACTAACGTGCGAACGGTGGATTTCCTCGGTAGCGTACACGCGATAACTTCCGGTGTGATCATGTTCCGGCAGACTGACCACTACCGTGAACGGTGTATTCGGTATGCCCGCGTAATCGTACTTTCTCTTCACCCTGCCCACACGTTTCTTCAGAAGTTCATGGGAAAAGGAGAAAGAACGTTTTTACACTTAAAACATGTTCTAGTTTTAGTTCCTTAGAGCAACTGTTTCGAACACGCTTGGAAGCACTTGCCAGAGATCGAATCTCTTAAGGTTGTACAGAATTTTGTGAAGGGGATCGTGATGTTACTTACCATGTCTTCGTAATGGTATTTCGTGTGCAGAGTCACGCTACCGTTCGCCTGATTGACCACGTCGTTACGAAGCTGCAAGGGAATTAGTTCCGTTAGAAAGGGGAGAAGTGTTACTAAGTATTATGAAGACTCGTCATGAGATAGCTGAAGATGAAACAAATTTCTCGGTTTAAGGGGCACGATCGAGCTTACCATAATGATGCCTTCGTTAAACTCCCTTGGACCTCTGTCCTGATCCATTAGCTCGACCTCCGCCATGTCCACGCTATTGTACGCTGGCTTCAAGATACCCTGGAACTATAATTCCACCGGAATGTGACGTTTTAAGTGGATCTAGAAAAGGCCTGCTTAGTACTCAGCATTATTTACAGTAAAGAAATTGACTTCCATCGTGAGGAAGACTTCCATCGTAAAGTTATGAGACCTTCCAATGTTTAAGGGGCAGTCGTTTTCGGTAAAAGAAACACTTTCTTTTTAATGTATTTGTAGAACAATGGAAGCAAATAAAGATGTATCATTTTACCCGATGTTTATTATTATCATAGAGATTAAAAAAAAGAGTTGGTATGAAATTACATGTGCTTTAAAAATGACGGTGCTGATTGTTAAACATTTTAACGTTCTTTTGTGGTTTTGATGTAATGTTGGTCTTAAAAAGTGACGTAATCCAATTTTACATCCGTAATTTCCCGCGCGACCAATTAAAACTAAAATCAAAACAGAATTGTTAAATTGGTGACCGCAAAACGGCGATTATTTCAAGAAAAATTCGGTCGTGTTTTTGGGTTACTAAAAATCCGCGACTTTTTAATTTTTTTATGAAAACTTCGAATTTTTACGGACCATATAATAGGTTGCGCGGAGAATGGCACATGTTTTATACATCCTGTAATTTTTTCAAGGCGATTTGAACCTCCGTTCGTTCGCAAACACAGCGTAACTAAGAGAAAAAAAGATTCGACCAAAACGCGTTTAAAGTTTCTGGACCCTTTCAGCTGCCAAATCAACAATCTTGCGCATTTCAATATAAATCAAACGGCATTTTATTGAGAAAAGATAGTACTTTCGGAAAATGCCCTAAAAAATCGATTTTTCGACTGCCTAGTCTCTTTAAAGAGTTCAGGGATATTATATAAAGGAAAAACGAAAAAAAAATCATTTGCAGTAGTCGAACATTCTTACCACTGGCCGGAGGTCTGGATGAATCAGGATGAAACCGTTATTGGTCACGATGAACGCGTACCCGTGAACGCCCAGCTATTCTCGCAGGATGCAACAAACAAAAACGCCTCCAATTAGTAATTCTCGGTATTAAAATTAGAACGAGACGAGGACAAGAGAAGAGTAGAGCGATCCACTCACCAGGTGCGGCATCATAAGCTTCTGGATCTCCTCGGTGGGCACGTCCGTTCCAGCGACACCGAGCAGATCGGCGATCCGTGTCTGCGCAAAGAACGATCGTGAAATTTACAAAGCCGCCCCCTCGCTCTCGATTAAGATCGAAGTGCTTCGAAATGAATTACAGAATCATCATCATCCCAAGTCGCATAACCATAAGCGTATCTACCTTCTCCAATAAACGCTATCGCACAATGAATTCGTCTAAAGACACACGTTCTAGTATTAAAAATAACGATATTTACTAAAGGAACAGTAACGATAATAATAAGAATAATAAGAAGTTCTCTGACGTATAAACTGGCTGGACGTAATAACACTAGCTCAACTACGTTCTCAATAATAATAATAACAATAATAAGTAACGATACACAATAAGAACAATTAATGTCTGACGCAGGCTATCCTAAGTGTTAATCAAATCACAATTAGCCACGCCGTTTATTCGTCCAACGATCCCTCTGCTCGCCCGCGAGCCCGCCGATCTCTATCCTCGCGGTGGTACAAGTAATCAGGCATTATAAGAGGATAGAAATTCAGCTGAGTCGGCTTCTCTACCGAAGACGGTCTTGCAAATCGTGCCGAACGGACCCGCGGGGGATGGGACTGTCGTCAGAATGGCGCTCGACTGAATTCTACTGATACACTTCGTCTAACGAAATCTAGCACTCAAAGAAACTCGTGAAAATATAAAAAAAAAAGTATTTTCTCAGTACTCTCTTCTTCCATACCCAACAAGATATATGTATATTTCTCTTTTTATATTCGGAACATTAGTATGTATATACGTATATATGTATAGCCACTGGCAGAACCAGAGTTCTTCTACTAGTCAATGAATAATAATGGTAATAATAATAATAACAATAACAATAATATTAAGAGGAGGTATCGCCGTTCGCAATCCAACAGGCGGGCAGGAGTTATCCGTGTTTCTACTCGTCTCGAACAGGGCACAGGGTAGACTAATGTACCTAAACCTACCTAATAATTAAACTAATGCCCAGTACTAGCGTTAGACCAAAGTAAGATACCAGAGAGACGAACGTGGACCTAAATGGAACGAAAGATCGCCACGCGGCGTCGATCAGCGCCCCTGGGACTACACCCTTCTATTTTACTAACACAGAAGTTAAGTTTCTTTCGCCCATTCGCCCTTCAATACGAAGCCTGGATATTATATCTCTGAAAGCTGCGGAACCAGAGGCACCAATCGAGCCACAGCCGAATACAAAAAGGCGAAGGATTACAGGGCTCTATGCATCGAAACAACGTTGCTTGTGCTTTTTGTTTTGCTGCCAACCTCTCTTGTCTCTGTCACCCAGTACGCCTCGTTCACCAGGACCTGCCTTGTGATGTTCTGTGGACAAACAGCAACTTAAAACCAAAGGAAACAGTGCGCTGCATCGGTGTACGACGAGGGGGTGGATTACGTTCGTACCGCGTGGATCGAACGCCTTCTTTAAGCGAGATGCGAGGAGGGATGAATTAACCACGCAGGGGCATGTGCGTTCGATCGATCAAGGGGGGTATGGGTCGTGAGAGTGGATGATCGTGACGGATGAGCGCTCTAGCCGATGATGTATAAAAATGGTAATTCGAGAGAGATCTCGAGGCGGCGCAGGGTCTACTTCACCGTGGTGTGCCTCGTCACGTCACACGGACCAACACCTTTGATATTTCAATTTCATTCTAGCTATTTAGTGTCCAAGTATACGTACGTGTTTTGTCGTTGCAACGATTAATAAAAGGGTTAATAATAACGTACTGGCGTTCTATTCCCGGCAATGTGATACTTGCGGGATACTTCGGAGACGCCTAAGCTCTATCAGTCTCGCGTTTACTGTACCTAGGACGTTATGTCCCTTCACTTAGGTGGTTTCGAGTATTCTTAACAGCATAGAGGATTAACAAGTGGTTGTATAATTGTAGATGTTCTTGTTCACGTGTAAGATTCTATCAAGTATCGATGCTCAGTTTGAGGTAATTACGGTTAAGAGATTAGGAACAGTTGAAGAGTCCTTGTAGAAAACACTGTAAGTGCCAAAAATCTGTAAGTGGAACGTGGAACATTTTTCTATAGATTTTTGTTTTTGATTTCGACGCTTACAGCTTCTTCTACTCGGACTCTTCAGTTAAGAATATTCCCTGATATTAGACACTCTGTGGAGCTTCTATGTATTATATTATTCAACTGGTTGGTTCGATTATGCAAGAATGGAAGATCTTACCGCGTTCTCACGTCGATCGAACACCGGCATGCTGACCGAGGTCATCAGCCTGTACTCCTGAAGATCGTTGGTTTGGTCGTGCGACCTCTTCTGTTTCTTCACGAACCTACGATCCCGCTCCTCCCCGTTGAACAATTTCTTCCTTCTATGAAGCCTGAGGAAGCGTTCCTTCTGCTCCTCGCTTTCCCGTTGCTCCCACCGCCAGTCGGTCATCTTCGGATCGGTCACGTCAGCGTAGACCGGTGTCCAGATCGTTGGATGGTCCCTTCGGCCGAGGACCAACGGCCGCGCCATTACGGGCACGTATTTAAGAACCTGAGGACGACGCAATCACGAGAAATGTGCAAACCTCGAGAGAGTTCTGTTACCGTTTACCTCTTCTCTAACTTCAGCCAGGGTACAAAGGTGGACGAAGAAGCCTCTATTGGCGCAGGCCATCCACTGTACCTCTCTCACGTCCGCCACTTCTCTGCCAATCAGATAAGTGAACATCCTAACCGGCATGTCCGCTTTAAACGGTTCTTCGGGATTGTCTCTCCAATTGTAGGTCTCGAAGATCTCTTTATAATTGTACGGCACTCCGTCTGTTATCAGCATGATCGCTTGGTTGCATCTGGCACCCTCCCTCTCGGTTCGATAAGACTCGAGCAGATCGAACGCGGTGGTCAAGGCCAGGGAGAAGTTCGCGATCTTCTCCGTCTCTAGGTTCGAGATCGCTCGCTTCAGCTCCCTCACGTTAGCCAGATTCGCTTGTACTAGAGTGTCGTTGAAGCAGGGAACCACCTAAAGTAGAATTTTATTCATTCAATTTCCTTAATTCTTCAAGTAACTCGCATTTATTTGACTCAGCCCCCTTAATCTCTAAGAAGAATCAAGTACTACTTAGGAACAATAGTTAATTATTTTATTTTACTTGTTCATTGAATTCTTTAAATTTTTTGTTTTTAAATTTGGTTATATTTTATTATTTAAATAGTTTAATTAAAAATTTTGATTTGTGGAATCAAGGATGTACTTGTTACTTTAAATAATTTTTAGTAAATATAATAATGTGGTGATTCGAACACGGTGTTGTTGTATTGTCTGTGCAAATCATTGTACTGCACATAATTATTGTAATGGGCTTGTCCCGTAATTAAATATTATTATCATTATTAATAGAAGAATCCATCGATTACCTCCTTCGTCACGTTGGAGAACGTGATGATGTTAACGAAATCGTTGTTCCCGAGGGTGTCTAGAATGTTGTTCACTACGTGCCTAGCGATTTCTCTTCGTATGCCCGTCATACTACCGGACGTGTCGATCAGGATCAGGACATCCTTCGGGCTAGTGGCAGCCTCGATGTACCAGCTTCTGGTCCGACAATCGAACAGGTCCACTGTTTCCATGTACCAATTCATCGCGGGATACTGCCTCATGAAACCAGTCGCGCTGCCGAAGTACTGCCAGGACAGTGATGGATCCTGCTCGTAGTTGTTGATGAACGTTTTGTCCAGCTGCTCGGACCACCGGATCGCTCTGACCACGTTCGAAGCTCTTTCGTAGACGTTCGTCGGAACGTGGACAGCGGACATGGTCAGATTCACCTGGCCATCGAAGTGCGAGCTGTACTTCAGGTCGATGCTGTTGTTCTTCGCGTTGATGAACTGGAATTCCTTCGGGGGATCGCTGTCTGGGGCGGAGAAGGCTGATGTTTCGGCGACGTCCATGATTCTCTGGAAAACCACGCGGAATCGAGTGGTTTCTAGATTTCTATGGATTCGTAAGGTAGATTTTTGGTACGTAGGGAATTCTGTACCTTGATCGCTGATATCTTCGACTCCATCATGGCCTTGATGTCTTTAGCGATCTCGTGGACCAAGGCGCTACCATCACGTGGCTTCACCACCGCCTGCTTGTAGCTCTCGTGGAACTTCTCCACGTTGGTCACGTACTTGCCCAACTGGGACAGCTCGAAGCCCAATTTGTGCGCCCATGTCTTCGCTCTGAGTGGGGAACAATGTCTATCAAACGATGGGTCAAAATAGGGGGCACAGTGGGCTTAACACTGTCCACTACCGTCTCCGAATTAACAATACAATTACGTAGAATTCTGTTGCAACCAGTATATTCTAAGGTCTGCTACGAAACAACGATGAAAAAAGTAGCACGTGTTGTTGGCGAGTCAAATGTCTCGCACGATATCAGTTATTTATTACGTTTACACGGTGAGTGAAACTAGACTCTCGCGAGACAATGATGTATTTTCAAAAATCTTTCCCGACTGTCTCCATTATTTACATCTACTTTCTACTGAGATTTCTGTCTGCTATAAAATCTCATGGATCCGCAGCTTAATAATTCCCAACAACTTCGCCTCCAATTCCGTCACAAAAAACACCAAACACCCCCAACTCAGCTCCTGTGTTCCCCAAATCGCTGCAAAAAAGCATACCTACCCCAGCAAACGAAAAAAGAAACTCCCAACACACCGAGCACGCATGAGCAACGTGTTTCCCGCAGTTCGCCCACGTTTCCGTGGCCGACAAAAGGGTGGCGCGTGCAGGCCGAGGGATCTCGACCCCACGGGTGCTTGGAAAGAATCTAAAAATTCTTATCGAAAGAGAAAATCCAAAATACGCGATTACCGAGCAACTTACGTGTTGTACGATATGCTGGCACCAGGGTCGGGTGCCGCGATGAGGATCAGGACGACGGTGGCAGTCAGTAAACAGGGCCTCATAACTGTCTTGCTCGTGGCCGGATCTCCGCTGTTTACGCGAGGACACGGTAAACAAAACTGAGGCCGAGAGGAGGCTCGCGTCTGACATTAAGGATACTCTCGACCGTCGTCCTCCTCGCCGTCGTCGTCGTCGTCGTTGACGTCGCCATGCAGTGCGCGCACACCGACTTCTGGCCACCAGAGTTCTAACCCCGAGCTTATCGATCCCTTCAGAAAACGGGGCTTGCGCACGGCAATCAGCGTCCCGACGCCACGTCGCCGCTCGTGCAAACCGTTCACCGACGAGAATTGATAGCAACGCTTGTCCCCCCAATGGCCAGCCCATCAGCTAGCCCCCGTGTTTTCGTCCCGGTTCAGCCGAATGTCCTGTGCTCCCCTCGTCCCTCTGCGGGGGTGGAATTTCTTGGAAGCAACCGCTTCGAGGGGGGAACATACGCTTTTGGCCATGGCCGCGTAAAGAGCGGTAAACGTCAAAATTGGCATGTGCAGCGGTAAGCGTCAACATTGGCATCTGCAGCGATAAAATTTAAACTAACACGGGTTATTTAAGGCATAGAATAACGCATTGCTCCCTCCCGCTTACATCGCTCTTTGGTTTTCGCGCGAAACGGTGAAAGCCAGTGGAGACTTGAAGAGGGGCTTAGTGATTCCACGAGCGAAGGAATCGGGTTTATTATTGTCGTTAACGGCTCGAGGTCGACGGTGCTGACGTTATTGTGCCGTTCAGATGTTTCGAATGTTACTCGAATCATTACTTCGAACGCTCCTTGAAACGTCACATCGAACGTAGGATTATATTATGGTACCATCCTGGTTCGGTGTTTGTCCGTTTTTCGTGCTTGAAATGATTGGAATATCTGCCCGAAGCTGGAAATGCCCGGGAGCAATAGCGTTGCGTAAATTGGGGTGGAAGTAAATGGATAGATATGTAACAGGGAGGTTCGAAAAGATCGCAGGGCTTATATTATTGATTGCGTGGGACCAGTAGCAGCTTTTTTCTTTAAGTGGATGTTGAGAACGAGGGTGTTACACAATTTAACCGAGTCGTAGGAGGAGTCACGGTTGCAAGTAACCGAGAAGAAGGGGAAATAGAATATTTTCTAGGGCAAGCTCCTCTCACCCCATCGCGATCGGCAGACCGCGCGACGCCGCGTCCAAGCCGTATCTCGCATCGATGGAGGGACATTTCATCAGTCTTTACGTCCTTTTCTCCTTGGTCGCGATCGATCTGCTCTCCAGTTTCTTCGGTCCACCGAAAAGGAACGACGCTTCTTGTCCTCGTAAAACCCACGCGCAACGATCCTTTCAATAGATGCTAAAAAGATTCCACCCCTGTTACCATCAGCCGTATTTAGAATACAATAGGGAGGAGCAGAATCTTCCTCGGAATTCGCACGAAGAAACCGGAGAGAGCGACTATGTATCGCACGGCAAAGAATTGTTTTTCGCGAGCGTCACTGAGGGGGCCAAAGTTTCCAGCCAGAACAACTGACGTTTTCGGAACAATGCCTCAGGAAAGAATGGAGGCTTGTCACCGTAGTGGGACGTATACCCCAGCAGAAGCTGCGAAACTTTGGATCCATAAACAAGTCGAATCTCCGCGCAACTTCTCAAGATTTCTCCTACGTCGCGTCAAGAACTTTCTATACTGAAAAATACTCGCAACTCCCATGGATACTCTCCATAATACACGAACGAATCAATCATTCCAATCTTGTAAAAAATACGCGTAATCCTCCTTCAAACTTCTTCAGATATCTTCTTTATTCCTTCACCAGCTTCACAATCTTCCACATGTTCATACACGCAGCCTCGCTTTGGACAATCAATGCCTACACCCCTGAAATCTATGCAATGATTATGTTTCCAAGCAACACAGAGGAATGAGATTCAAATAAAAGACTTCGGGAATGACAAATCAGCATTATAACGAAGAACAGAGTGACTCGAAGCGTTTCATCGGCGGATAGATCCCTTAAGATTTTTTCGTAGCAGTGTCTCACAGGGGGGTGGTTTTCGTCGTTGACCGAGAGATTGCCTGTTTCTCTTCTTCTCCAAGACAGTCATACGAGGGTACATAAAATTCTAGCGACAATAGTGGAGAACAGTAACAGAGATACAGTCAAGCTAGACACCCCTCCGCAGTCTTCGATCTCGTGCTCCAGGGGATGCTCCGTGAAGCAGCCCTCCAGTCGCCTCCTTTTAAGGTCGTTCAGCGGCATTTTATGGCAAGGCGCGCTCTCGGTCCCGTTCGTGTATTCCAAGGGCGAAATATTCACAGGCGTGACCTCTAGTCTCTTGTAACAAGTCGGGTGCATTGCGTCCACCACCACCAGCAACAGATTCGTGTGCGGTACCTGTTCAATCATTCGTTCTTGATTAGAAGCTCCGAGGATTTCAACCACCAACTGGAGCACTCACCCGGCGGGCGTAGAACGGCCTTGAGCAGTAATCGGGATGGTCGCTGATACCCTCGCCAGCGATCGTGTTGTTCATCATGTAGAGAGTCCTCTTCTGGTCGCAGGGGTAGTGATGGAGATAGGGCCGCGGTGGCGGCGGGGGGTCCGGGGCGTCCTCGTCGAAGTGAACTTTGGCGAAGCTGACTGGCAAGTTGACGAACTGGGTCGTGAACCACGTCACACGCAGCAGAAACCAGAGCAACAGCTTCCAGACGTACTTCACGGGGTCCATGAGAGTGGCCGCCGCATCCTCGATGCGCTGCAACAGTTTCTTCCTCTTCGGGGGATGTTTTTACGCTGGGGCGGGCAGTGCATTCTCTGGCCGAGTTTCCGATTTCATGAGACGCGGTTTAATGGGGAGGGGAAGTTGGGTAACTCGTTTTTGTGGGGACTCTTAGACGGCGGTGGAATTTTATGATTGATAGAAGGGGGTTCAGTGTATTTGATAAAGGTTCTTGGTATCAAAGATATAGGGGAGAGTTGCCTATATCGTACCACTTAAGACATTTTATGTTATATTTTATAGTTGGTACTAATTTGAACGCAAATGACTGTTGGATATTGTAGCTTGATTTTTTAGGCACCTAAAAGGATATGCTTTACCTTTTGTTCAGAACAAAGTAATTTGTTATTAAGCTTTTTGTCAAATGTACATTATCTTACTTTCTTAATACGTGTCACGTATTATTTCCTAAAACATGTTAGAAGAACATTGCTCGTCGTGCAGCTTGAGGTAGTTACACTGGGATCCAGTTCTTCGATTGTCGAGGAGCACAAATCCGCGATACAACAAAATTTGAAATTGTATGGAGAAAATATGGATTATGCTGTTTCATAATTACTTAAACATCCAGTTCAGATTTCACGTGAAAAAACCTATTTTAGAAAACATTATTAACATTTTTGTTTATAACTTTCTTCTAATTGTCTAAACAATTGATAAAACTTTTACAAATTGATATATCTAATTAAAAGAAGTAACTTTTGTCTTGAACCTTTTTTTCTATCTCTTACAGATTGCGTGTTACAAAATGAAATCGAAAAATAGCCAAATCTTCACCCCCTTAGAGTGAATTTGGGCAGTAAAAAAAATGCGTTGCAATCAGGGGGAAATCCCCACATATTCACAAAGATTCAGAATTTTTTAAATTTTCGGGTTCGGGATCTTCCCTTGTGAGATATTGATGAGGTACGATTTAGGTGACCAGCAACTCTCCCCTAAATATATTTCAAGATATGAAAATATGTAAACTTGCAGGCCCGATGTTACTCACAACTTCCTCGCACCAAGCTTGGTAATCATAGATCTCGACGGGATTGTAAAGTCCTTGTTGCACCATGGAGTTCATCACCGCGCCTTCCTGCGCTCCCATGAACAGTCCGCTCTTGTTGTGCGCCTCGTCGATCACCACGTAGCCGTTCTGATCGAGCAAGTAGCAGTCCGTCCAGTTGAGAGAGCAGTTCATGGACGAGTCTTTCAACAACGACGTCAAAGCAATGAATCTCTTATGAAGGTCCCTCATGTGTATTTGAAAGCCGATCACCGCTGCTGGTGCCGTTTTCCCGCCGTCTTTGGGGAATATCCCGATAGAAGCGGTGACTATCGCATCAGAGCCTGCTTCCCAGGGCACTAAAATTCACGCGGCAATTACCTAGACGACTTACAAACGATTACCAAGGATACCACGACTCCCTCCAAGCAGAATACCTGTGACTGCTATGCTGTTAGGATCCTGGATGTTCTGGAAAATGGCACCCTTGTACCAAGGCTCGTTCACGGCCCTCCTGTGCAAGTCACCGAAGACAATACCATCCTCATCCTCTTGTAGCTCACTCGTGTTCAAGTGATGCCACCTGGTTAAGCCACTCTGCGTGGCGACGAATCTCAGGAAGATCCCGTAGATATTTGCTAGATGCTGGGCTCGCCGATCCTCCAACACGAAGTCGCCGTTGAAGCTGGCATTGGTAGCTTTAGCGTCGAACACCAATAATTGCATCAACTCCTTGTTGCAGTAGTAGCTGTTGCTGGATAATGTCCGACTGCCACAGTTGGCGGATTCGTCGCTGTCGTCGTCGTTGATGGGGTAGGCGTCGTACTGCTCCGACCAACGCCAGCCAGGCTTACGCATCAGGTCCAGGAAGTGCCTGAGTTCCTCCTCCGGATTGTCGAACTCGTGGCCTTCTAGATAGTGGTAGCGACAGTACACCCAGCCGGGATGCACCCTCCAATTATTGCCCACGAAGAAGTCGGAGATGTTGATGTTCAGATTCTGGTTCCTGCGGATCTCGTCCCCTACCTTGAGTGGGGTAAAAGGAAAAGGGAGATCTGCTGTTAATTCCGAAGAAATTAAAGTCGTGGGAGACTTAGTCTTCGTTGATATTAAAGGGTAAGAGAAGTATATCTTCATACATCCAGGGTCCACCAAGGTGAACACGAACAAAAACATTGTTCGCGAACGTTTTCCTCTGTTCTTGTCGTGTCCACACCACCACAACCAGAACAAAACATTCACATACGATTTATACGCTGAGTTTTGTTCATGTTTGCGGCGGAATTTTGAGAAGCGGAAATTTGTGGAGGCGACAAAATCAGAGTGAAAGCAATTAGAAAAGCTTTAAACACGGAGATTTGAGACAATATTAAAAACAATTCCCTTTTTTCATGTAGCGAATTAGCAACGACTCGCAATCAGATATGATTTGCCACATAGAATTAATTTTGAAATTGCCTCGACTCTTTTAGATTAAAATATTTGATGATATTCGCGAAAGGGGGAGCAAAACGCTTCTTAGCCTAGGGGCGCTAAATCTTCAAATCCGCCCTTGTGCACATCCCAAGATCCTCCTCCGACAGTATACAAAACGATCATCCCCCAATTACATCATCGACCACTAAATTCTTCGAACTCGATTGCTCCAATGACCCGCATTAGTTTCAAGCGTCTTCGATCCCAAGAAATTCCGCGCCCCCGACTTCTCCATTAACGCTGCGCCCTTCCTCGGTGCCTACCACCCCCGGGGGCCGTTGGTGTCTCAAAGTTTATACGCTGCACAATCTCGAGAACGCGCGCCACTCGCAGGATTACCGCTCTCCCCAAAATTCTGTGACTCCGTAAACCAGCCCGCCTAGTGTGCGCGCAGGCGATACACACCCCCGAAGCGGGATTACCTTGATCCAAGTTGTGCCGTAGTTCGGAATAGCCACCGCAAGGCCGAACGGTGTTCCAGGAAGGGGCGCGTAGAAATAGTCGCGTCTTTCCATAGTCACCCGCCGGTTGTCGTCGTAATGCAATTTCACGGGCACGCCTTTGGTGCTACCCCTTTTGTGGTCCACCAGCGCCGCCCTCAGTTCCAGCACCTCCGGCCCGGGGTTCCTGCGCTCGTTTTTAATAAAAACTCTCAGCAAACTGGCTGAAAGTAATATCGTCGCGGTGCTTGGATCTTTCGCGGCTCGCTACGCTCCGAGAATTTATCGCGAGGGAAGTTTCGCTCGCCGCGAGACTTCGAAGCGAGCAACGAAGGAAAGATAGTGGCAGGCCTCGGAAAGGATCTCGGTTGCATGGAACAGATGTAGGGAACTCGTGAAACTATCGCGGTGGTAGAAAACGGCAGCGTTCTTAACTGGAGTAGGTAGGTACACCAAGCTGGAGGAAATGTTTGTCGTCTTTTACCCTCAATATCGCTTAACAGCTTACAGTTCCCTATACCTATTCCAGCGATCTATCCTCACACTTCTGAGCCAGCGAATGTACGGAGGTTGCCTCAGCAAAGAATCGAGAAAGTTGAATGGAGCGCTGATGGGGAGGAACTCCAGGTTATTGTTCCCGGATACTTTCGGGTAGGCTCGCCGAAAGTTTTCTAATATCCTTCGAGAGTCCTCGCGCGAATCACCTGGGTCCACGGCCGTCGTCCAGGATCTCCACCTCCGTGAGGTCGATGCTGTTGTAGTTGAGCTTCAGCCTCCCGCGGAAGACGGGCCTGAGGTCTGGGTGTAGTATGACGTAGCCGTTGTTGGAGACGATGAACGCGTAGCCGTTCACGCCGAGCTTGTAAGGTAATGTGAGCTTCCGGATGTCGTCGATTGGCACGTCTGTGCCGGCCACGCCTAAGAGGTTCGCTATTCTCGTGCGATTGTTGCGGCTGTTCCCTTTGCGGTCGAATACAGGGGTGCTGACGGAGGTGAGAAGCCTGTACTCTTGCCAGGCGGTTGAGTTCAGGGTGGACGGGTCCTGCCGGACGTCCTCGTCCTTGTGGAGCTACCAGATCGTGGGAGGTTCGATTAGTAGCGAAATTTCAGAACAGAAAATGTATACTTGCATTTGGCGGGCGTAAGAGAGCCATGGAACACGAGTTCCCAAAATTATGAGGGTAATTTAGTGCGTAATTTAGTTTTATAGGGAGTCCTTTGAAGACCTGGTAACAGTAGCGCACTCAAGATTTAATTTTTGGCGAGCCGAGTTGAAGGGATAAAGTTCATTAGGTGGTTATTAGAATTTGCTTAAGGGGTAATTTTTTAATTTCTTCGTGTACTTCCCGAGATAATCTTATATAGAATCAAACAATTTTTTATTTTTTGTTCTAGGTCGAAAATTTAAGGAGAAATCTTTCCGGCCGCGGAACACTGTTCTTCAGAAGAAGCTTCGTTTGTTGAGCTGTAATGTTGATTTCGTAATAAAAAAATTAAACAAAAAATTGGGATCATACTTCAAGGTATTTACAATAAAGGCCTTCAAATAGATTTTGTATTCCATTCACTATACTCGCTTAAAAAATTCTCAAAATCAGGTTGCTTTTCCGGGTTCTACTGTGGCATTACCCCTTAAAGAATAAAATCCAGTTTTCTTTTCTTTTCACAAAGCTTTTGCATTACTTCAGACGCGGTTATATTAATCTCCTTTTTCCTTTTTCTTCGGGGGTGCCAGGGCCCCTTGGTCTCCCCTCTGGGTGCGCCACTGCCTGGGATTAATACGCTGGAGGTTCTCTATTTTAATATCTGCGAATAGATGTGTCTTGGGTTCAGAAAACACTGAGTAGGTATATGGGGTGGAAAGGGAGATAAGGGTTTGGAGTAGAAGGAAGGACGAAATGGAAGAAAGAAATGGCTTCCATGTCTATTCACAGATTAAAATGGAACACCCTGTGTACACATTCAACACAATCAACACGTTCTACGCCACGTGGATCGTCCGAGTCGGCTCGTGGACCGCTTTCCAGACTTGTAGTATGTACTCATGTTCCGCCACTTGATATTCAAACAAGGCAAGCACAAATCTGTGCCAGACATACAGAATTGCGTCGAACGGGTTAATCATGGCTCGTAAAGAAACGCTTAGCGGTTTTTAATATGCAAATTTTCTACTCTCTAAATCTTGTAAAATTTTCTACTCTCTAAAACTTGTAAGGTCAGTATTGCAATCAAGCTCTTACAAATACAGAGTAACAACAATCAAATACCAATGACCACGTCACACAACCAAAGCCATCGAAGCACGCTTTCCATCACAAACCCTGTGACACTCCACGCCTATCTAAATTCGCAAAAAGAAAGGAGCTTACTTCATGCAACAAAACAAAAAACTACAATTCCTAAGTCTACGAAAATTCTGGCCAGAGAAAAAAAGAACGGTGAAGAGCATCGTGTTCTACGCTACGAAAACGGAAGAAGAAGAGCAAAATAAGTGAAAAAATATCTAGGAGCTGATTACTGTTTGCAGGATTCGCCTAGATTCATCTACTGGGTGGCGCTAAAACTATGCCAGGGGGTTGTAGCGCGTTCGACAGGGGGTAGCGGGGAGGAGATCTGAAGCTACTAAGGGTTTCGGGATTGTTGCTTGTTTGCTAGCTTTGAACCTGCTGTATGTAGATCTCGTCCTCGTTTATTCGCACGCCCAGGCGTTTCCCTTTCAGATGTTTCTGAAGCCGGGACCGTTGCTCCTCGTGCTGCATCACCAGCCACAGCCAACTGGCGAGTGCAGGATTCTAATGGAATGTCAATTAGAACAATATTTACTGAGCCGAGGGTACACGAGTCGACGATTAACAGCTAGCCGACTATCGCCTGCAATCATAACCCGGGGATCTACCAAGCAATCTCTAATCCAGAGCGATTTCTTACTCGATAGGGATTCCCTCGCCCCGAGTGACCCGAATTTCAAGACTGCTTCGAGCCACTTAAACAAGGGTAAAAAAAAATATCGCCCCGAAATCGCACACGGTAATAAAAAGCTGTCTAAATACTCCTGTCGCGTAACACTTGGCCACGAATCGTGTTTTCTTCGTAGCTCGCCGGAACGCTCGTTTTTTGCAGGTATGTAACTCGACGCAGGACGGTTTCGTAAGCGAAATTTACTACCAAAGCGTAGGAATATATTGCATTTTATGAAAGGCACTCGTGCGACGTGATGTTCCGTGACACCGCGATGCGGCATTCCTGATCGTCGCGTGAGAAGGACGCCTTCGGTTTCGCGAGAACCGTGGAAAAAGAATAGGGGAAGAACGGGACGGAGACGCTCAAGTTCTGATAAGACTCGCAATTGGAATACGAAACGAGGTATCGAGATTGAATCGTCCTCGAAGGCCAGCTGTATTGTGTGCAACCTCTGCAATGTGCCAGACGTTTGTCTGTCATCTTTCGCTTACGTGTGCGTCGGAGATAAGAGTCAAAAAGAAAGATGTACTCTTCTTTGTATTCTATCGTTCGTGGTAATCGACGCTTGGGAGTTTCTCTCGCTGTTAAACGTACACTTCCACGTGCCTGGGCTTGTAACAATTAGTACGAAAGTTTTGGAGAACAGGGGATTGTCTGCCACTCGATTTGGAAAATATACTCCGAATGGTAAGAACTAAGAACTTGTTCAAGGGGAGAGATGATTACAGTGAAGATCAGAATGCAGAGTGCAGAGACAAATGCAGGCTGGGTTTAACTATCTTCGGAGGCTCGAGTGGCCTTACCGTGATGTCGGCGTACGCGTGGGTCCAAACGACAGGGTGCACCGTGTCCTGGAGGACCATGGGCCGCGCTACCACGGGGATGTACTTCAGCACCTGTTCTCGAACTTCCTCCTGGGTGTGCACGTGCGCGTAGTAGCCGCGATTCAAGCAGGCCATCCACTGGATCTCGCGGACCTTCGTCACCTCTTTACCTAGCAGGAAAGTGAACACTCGTACGGGGATGTGGGTGTTGTTCTCCTGCCAGTTCCACGTTCGGAAAACCTGCGGAAAGGAACGTTTGTTGAGAGTTGGATCGCGGAGGATTAATGTAGATCTGGGAGCTAACGATTCTAAGATTATAAGGTACTAGTTTTATTACTCGGCTTCGCCCGAACATTAGATTCTGATTTTAAAAAAGAATCTTTTTATTTACTTACTTTTTTGTGAAAATAGTCACATTCATCTGGATTAGTTAGGCATAATGAACTGGGACACATTTCGTGACCCCAGAGTTTACCGTTCGAAAGTTTTTAGGCGACAGACAAACACACACTTTCTGTTTTATATATTAAAATGCCACTTCATTCAGAAAAGTAATAACGTAGAACAGTGGCGCAATCAGGATTTAATCTTGAAGGGAGCCGAGTCGAGCGGATAGAAATATTTTTAATGCAAATTGGATATAATTCATTAGGTGATTGGAAAAATTGATTTAAAGGATAAAATCCAGTTTTCTCTTCTTTTTACAAAACCCCTTCTTTGGAGGTGGCAGGACACATTGGTCCTTCTCTCTGTGTGCACCACGTAGAAATCTCTGGCTACCAAATTCTAACAAAATTTAAGAACGACGCTCGTTACTCGACTCGCGAACCAGTATCCGCCTTATTACTCCACTTGAAGCAAACCGCCGCCTAAGGATCCTCCCTACCACAGTTTCCTCATCGTTCCTCCAACTTGGCCGCGTAACGAGGCACCACGTAATCGTGATGCAACCGTAATCGCGGCGTTATCGTTGACGATGCGTTACCCGAGCATTCCGCGGGTAGATAAGGAGGCAGCGATAGAGAGAGAGAGAGAGAGAAGTCTAGGATGCACTGAAGGGGTCAACGAAGAACGAAGACGAAGAGCAGCGAAGTTGTAGGAGAGGAGAGGGAAGAGAGCAGAGAAGACACGAAGAGAGAGACCAGCCACGATTCTCGTCTCTTCGAGTGGGATCTCATAAAACTGGAGAGCTGCTCGTGGAGGATAGTGCTGGAAACGCGACCTTCTTCCCCCTGGGGGGATAGTGAAAATTCGCGAGAGAGCCACTTAATTTTAGCAGGGCTTTACGAGCGAACAATCTCTCTCTCTTTCAAGCGTCTGCCCGCGGTGCACCAGTATAAATTTTCTGGAAACAGCATGGAAACGCCCGCGATCACCATAAACGCGAGGGAAAATTGCGGAAGCTTGAATGGCTGGGTGAAAATTAGAATTGCCAGCTAAAACGGGATACACGCGGCGCTCAACAACAGGATAATTAATTCAAGTAGCTGAAGAAGCCTGGAGTATCCAGCATGGAGCAGCCGAGGACTATCCCTTGATAGATATCCTCAGTTGCTATTTATAAGACAGGTAGTTACTACTAATTGCCCTACGAAACTGCTGTACAATTATCGCTACAAATTCCACCTATTCAACCTGATTAGGAGTGAATGTATTTCAGTGCAATCGAAACGAGACAGCACCTCAGTCAGATTCCCAGGAACACCATCGGTGACGAGCATGATTAGCTGATTGCAAGGTGTGTCTGCCCCGCAGCCACGCGTCTCCCTGTAATTCTTCAGGAGGTTGAAGCCCCTGTTGAACGCCTCGGTCAGATTCGCCAGGCCCTCAGTCTTCACCATTGTAATCGCGTTCTTAAACGTTTCCACGTTCTCCGGAGTGGCTTGGATCAGCATATCCTTGAAGCAGGGCACCACGTCGTCAGTGTCGTTCGTGTAGCTCAGCACCGTCACGAAGTCGTTGTTCGACAGGGTGTCCAGAATCGCGTTCACCGTTGTCCTAGCTAAACTCACCGAACATAGAATGAAGTAAGATTTTAAAGAAATAGAATCGAACACCCACGGTACCTATTCTGAGGAATCCTTTCAATACTGAAATATCCACGTTCATGAGTCATAGATAACAAAGATTAGCTCCCCAGGGTAATTCTCTAATGGTGTAATCTCCATTACCGCGCTAATTACGAGGAGATCGCGTAAGTGTACGCAATGCAATTGCATCGACATACTATCCCCACGATGCAACCGTAACCTCAGACACGCTGCGCACTCCAGGTATGCGTTACATAGCTTACAGGAGACAACCGCAGTCTATTCTATCCCTGAGACTAATACAGCTTCCACATCGAATCGACGTGGACTCCACCAAGGGTTCCTAAATTCTTGAATGAGTTAATCGTTGGAAAAAAACCAACGACTTCGCTCACCGATAGTCTTTCCCATGCCAGTCATGCTACCACTGGTGTCCATCAGGATCACCATGTCCTTGCTGCAGGTCGCGGCCTCGATGAACCAGCTGCGCACTCGGCAATCATAAATATCCACTCTTCCCTCCTCTCCTCCGTCGTCAGGTTTCTCTTCATCCCCTTCCGTCACGTACTCCTCCGCGCCCTCGTTGCTCTCGGTGAGATCAAGCCTCCACTGCATGGCTGGGTACTGCCGCAGCATCCCTGAGACAGAACCGAAATATTGCCAGGACAATGCCGGGTCTGACTCGTAGTTCTGACGGAACACGGTGTCGAGGATCTCAGTCTTCTTGATGTCCTCCAGAACCGTCGGTGACATGTCGTACACGTTCGTTGGTATGTGGACAGAGGAGAAGCTGGTGTTCACTGGTATGTTGTAGAAATGGGAGTCCGGTGTTAGCTCTATAGGCCTGTGGATAGTTTTAATGTTTTCTATTAATTGATCTGAATAGCGTTTCACTTCGGCTGTCCAACCCTCGACCGATCGCCTTTAACATTCCCCAACGACCGAACCATTCAGACCGACGCAGAGAATGTTAGACCCAATTCGCCGGCGGATCGTTCACCCGCGAATCGATGCTAAAGACATTCGAAGCTCCTCACCCCAATTCCTCGCGATGTCGCGAGCTCTGGGTACGTAACTATAGCGACTCGCATGCAACGACCACAGTGTTGGATCGCAAACACTTGCGATCACTTATTTGGGATCCCCTCTGTGGTCATATAGTATAATTATAAATTGCTCACATGGGTTCACTGTACTTTAGTCTGATTTTTGAGTTACCATTTTCGTATTTTTGGATTTTTTAACTTTTCAGTGATAATATCGTACATTCGTAATGGTCTAATAGTATTTCTTTAGAAATGAAGGCTCGGATGCAATAAGGAACGAAAATGCGAAAAAGTATTGTCCAAATGCTAAGAAAAACTGGGAAATTAAATTTTGTTAAACTGGATTTTAAAAAATATAGTTTTGTAAAGCTCTTCATGAGACTTGAAACAGAAAACTCTAGCGAAGCCGTCAAATGTATGCACAAAACCCTTATATTAAAAAATGTAATAATATTTAATTAAAAAGTAACACTGGACATGACCCATGTTTTTCAACGTTCGCCGTTAAAAAGTATACAGGCAATTATATATATATCTTCATATCTTCTACAATTATTTATTAATCAGTGTGAAAATTGGTGAAAATCTTCCTTGTATATTAAGGAAAAACTTTGTCGCTTCAAGTTATATGTACCTCAAAATTGCCTTCACACTTTCTAACGGCGAACGTTGAAAAACATGGGTTATATCCCGTATTTCTTTTTAATTAAATATTATTACATTTTTTAACTTCGCTAGAGTTTTCTGAAGTTACGTTTTAAGTCTCACAACGATCCCTTAATATTAACTCAAGGCATCGCAATTTATGTTTACAGAAGTAATGATTTTGGACGACGAAAATTTTTTCGTTTATAATTTTTAGCTCGAATAGTAATGACTGGATAAACAAACTGTAAATAGAAAAAATGTGTGTCGTAATGCGTTTTACAATACTATATTTTTTAAAATTCAGTTTAATAACATTGAATTCTCCAATCTTTCTTAGCATTTGGATATAACCATTTTTCCCATTTTCGAGACTTCAAATGTAAATTTTGATAATGATAAAATTTGTAGGTCGAAAAGGGCGATTTTTCACGGTATTGGAAATAAAAGCGATATTTATTTTTTCCTCGATAAATCCCCTTTGGAAGTAAATAAATTCATTCGAACTCGAAAATCGCTCTAGAGTGCGATACACCCCGCGCGACCACGAAGGATTAACCCTTCGTGGTCACACCTTCTTATAATCACATATTGGTCACACGGGGTTCACTGTACCCCAGCATCATTTTTTGAGTTACCACTTTCGTATTTTTGAATCTTTTAACTTTTTAGTGATAATTGTACATTCGTAATACTTACACAGTCATGGTCTAATAGTCTTTTTCTAGAAACATAAATTTTGATATGATAAAATTTGTAGTTGAAAATGAGCGATTTTCCATGGTTGTGGGAAAAACCGATTTTTTTAAAATTTTTTTTATTATTTTTTTGCGATAAATCCCCTTTGGAAGACGTAAAGGTGCGACATTTCAAATCGAAAATATCTCTTGGGGTACAATACACCCCGTGTGACCACGAAGGGTTAAGATTCCTTAGAGACCTGTAAACTCCAACGTTCTTCTCCATGTTCTCCGGCAGGGTGGGCGACCCCCGGCCGGCCACGGGGCTGAACTTGCCCGAGACGTAGGTGAAATTGCCGTCCTCCTCGTCGTCCACCCAGCGCTCCGCGTACGCCTCGGCCTGCATACGGATACAGGTCACCGCGTCCATCTTCCTCCGCAGCATCCTTCCAACATTCTCGCTGATTATGCTCACCAGCTCCTCCCCGGACTTATCCTCCACCCGCGTGTTCATCGCTTTGTATTTCTGCAATTCATCGGGGCGCACGATTACGATACGGTACCGCCCTTTCTTCGCGTTACGCCGCGGCGGACGCGTTATTAATTTCTTTCGTGAGCTCGAGACCACGCCGCTCCTGCAATCTACTTTCCGGCGTCCCCGCTGCATTGTACTTTGAAGAATGTAAAATGGGACGAACGCAACTCGGCGTCCCCAGCGCGCTAATGATGGACTTCCACGATTGAAGTTTTTTTTTTTTAAATAATCGCTGGAAGATTGGGGAACGCAGCTGTGCTTTTGTATATTAATATCGCGGTCTCCTTGGAAGATTTAAAGCCTAAATTGATTGGAAGAACGGTGGCTTTGTATTGACCACTCAGGGGTGGCCTTGTGAAATATGTAAGACACGCAACTTAGTAGTGTGCCCGATTTAGGGCGTCTAATGGGAGTAATGGTCCATTGTATTTCAAATCTTGGCTTGCTACTATTAATAACGACACCCACGAGGTATGCCGCCGCGATAAAATACTACGTCGCCGCTGCAGCATTGAGAATCGTGCTGAATGAATCCACTTCCGGGTCGAAAATGGTAAAACAGTTTAGAAACAGCTTTCATTTGTGTGCTAGAACAGTTCTTCGATTTTTATATAGGCTAAGGAGTCTCGTGAGACACAAAGCAGTTTTGGTCATCGGATTCTAATTTTGACAATTTAAATGTTACGGGGAACAAGTCAAGTGTTTTTTTTATTCAAACGTTGTAACGTAGGATTTATGTATATTTAAACACATCTGAAGAATATTAGTGAAAATACAAGACCGTGTTTGCTAGTTGTGCAAAGAACGTTAGATGTCTGAAGGATACTCGTGTCACTTAAATAAGGAAAGCTCAACAAGTGATCCATTTACGTAGAAACGCGCCACTCACCAGAGATGAGTCGCGAATGTATCGCAGGCGTCATCTGTGCACGGAAGCTGCGCTTAAAACTCTCCTAACCTATACTTTCCAAGCGTGGGTCACTCTTAACTGTAATTCACGCGACGCGATTCGCTATTCGACATTTCACGCGCATCCAATTATGTACAATGCTTCTATCGATAACCACTTTTGGCGAATTAATTACTCTCTCATCGAAGGGTAATCACCGAAGCTACGGTTATCATCAGAGCAACCGTTTAATATCTTCGGTTATCATAGGCCGATACATCGCAGCGACCATTTATCTCCTCGAAATTCCTTCTCCAACTCCGCTTACACGGATTTCTGCTTATTTTAATAGTTATCAATTGACCTTCTACATGTCCCGTGTTAATTTCTACTCTCCGCGTCCGTCGCTCTGTCCCTTTCTCCCTTCCCACTTCGCCCTCGCACTCTTTTCTCCGTTAAGTGGCAATAATCGCGTACGAGGGCGTAACGAAAATAGTCGCGGCGATCAGCCGATACTAATCGACGGACGGATGAAAGAGAGAAAGAGGGGGACAGAAAGAGGGCACGCGATCGCGCGTGTACACGTGAATTTAATGCTCACGCGCCATGGGAATTAAACTCACCATTAATAGCTCGTCTGGCCGAGCCACCTTCTCCGCGAGCTCCCATAATTCGGCGCCCAAGGTGTCTGCCCATTGTGCCACTCTGTAACAAACATTGTCGATTGCTGTTAGACGGATTCCATGGCAAGAATATTTCTTAATTACCGACCAAGGGAACTATTACCCTCTCTGCGACGCATCGCCAATCACAAGCACTCGGTTGAATCGGAAGCTTACTGATCATCGGTACCCGATCGATTATTAAAAATCGCGATCCGAGGTTGGCAACGTTCCATCGGGAACTAAATCCGTCGGCGAAAGTGGCGATACCTTTCGCCGGGTGGGTAAACAAAAACAAGACTTGTCTCGAATAATCATCTCGATATTGAATGGGAAGCGAGTGAACTTAATAATAATAGAATATTTTGAGATTGAGAACCTAAGCGAGTTAAGAAAATCGAAATAGAGATTATTTTATTATATAAAATCGAGGAGATTTCCACGTAAATAACTGACAGATAACTAGCAGAAGATATGTACATCGACTTTAACCCTACCTTCGTGTTCTAAAAGAAATACGCCATGTATCGATTATACTTTTCTTTCGAGGAAATGTACTTTCATGCTTCCGATTTGAAACACTCCACTGTAAGTCTACTTCGAGTTACTCGGACTCTAGATTTCTTTACGTACTGAACTATGAACTATTTTAAACTCGTTGGAATTACTCACATGAGCATGTTTCTGGCGGAGCAGCCGGCGCATAGGAAGCAGGCGAGCAGAATCGAGGAGGAGGCGATCCCGGGTCGCATTGTTCACCACCGAAATTCCACTTTTCCTCGTGCAATCGTACAAAAGCCACACGCGAGCCTCGCCGCATCACCTCATCCTGTTTCCCTCGAGAACGCGAGGCCCCACGTTCGCGTCCACCTTGGCGTTTCGAGCCTGTTCACTCGAGGTGCCCCGATTATTTTTGGTGCAGGAACCGGCGCGCCGTCTCGTAAACCGACGAGCCACGAAACTCGGCTCCTCTCACGTGGTCCCGTGTATTTATAAAAGTCTGGACCTTCGGCTAGACTACGATAGCTTCCTCAACGTTTTCTCCGTTACATCAGCGTACATGGAACGACATTTTTTTCTCCAAAATACATCGCATTCCATGGGAACAGTTTTATAATCATTCTTTTCCCACATTTTCCAAGAACAACGAAGGAAATGTAAAATTAACAAAAAAAGTGTGTACATATTTCTGCCAGGCATGAGAATAATGCCAGTGGATCCGAGGGCGTAATATGAATCGAATAAAATGCATTGCACGTGGCAACTGATAATACCTGCGAATTGCTTACAGAATGGCTGCACCAGAGTAACCCGAGATCTCTGCAACGGTATAAAAAAATGCGCGCAAGTTTCGTTCACGCGTGGATAATGGCAGTGAACTCATCGCGGTATTATATGGGTTTCTATACCTAAAGTCGATTCGTGGACGAATTTTAAAGACGCTTACAAAGAGTGCTCTCGAAACGAGCGTCATACGAAATAATACCTAAACTGCGATGAAAGAACCGAAACTTTGCCTCGTCATTTAGAATCCGAGATCCGCGATCGATCTCTGGATAATCAATTCTGACAGGTAAACAGCGGCCGCGCGGCGACTCATTCAAGGAGTTCAGGGAATCCTCCTTTCAGAAATGTACTTTGCGAAACGCCGCGATCGATCAGCGAAGCGTAATTTCGCGAAGCGTTGAATAACCGAGCCACGGCGAGCAAATAATGTCGCGCGTGTCGTTACCGGAAGACAAAGTGTATGTCGCTGAAAGAACCGGAAGAATCTTACTCTTGGAATTAATGAATGGAGGAACGCGCGATGTTACGTATTGGCCGCGCGTGTCGCGTACAAAAATTGCGATCGCGATGGCGTGTGTCCGTGCAATTATTGGCCAATAAAAATAATACGTCTTTCCTTTCGTGACGAGCGAGACCGCCGCCGCGACTGATAATGCCGGCATCGGCCTCTTTTATTAATTGAACTCCGTTTAGTGATGCGCGATAGAGGTGATCGACGGCCCAGCAAACCTTAAAGCTGGCCTCCGCTGGCGATTAAGCTAAAATGCCAGAGCGGGTAATCGTCGATAGTATTCATTGATGTGTAATTAGTAGATTAGCTGCTCGTTGATGGTATGAATGCCAAGGGCCCACCCGGTGATCTGCGCCAAGCACGAGCTCCTGCTTCGCGCCAGGGGGTACCTGGACGTTGCTATTCAATGATTAATTTCCGTTTTGGAACTTAATGCTGTCACGTTCGGCCGTTGTTAACCAGGGAGTCATTGGCGAATTAGTTGATCATCGTAGGAAACTCCGTCTCGAATTTATTGGATGAAATTTGATACGCGCTGGCACGGGACTCGGGCCACCCTGGGGACAGTTTCACACATAAACGGGGGTCTGTTTATGCGAAGATCGTAATGTGAAGTCTTTCGCTTTTAGGGATCGTCCTTAAATTACGTAAGGTTTTTTTGAGGGGTCGCGAATTTCTTAGGTTTTCTTAGAAGGTGGAAGGGGAGTCAGGTAGCGTCTTACGTAATATTTTCTTAACACAATTTTCAATATGTGTGGACTAAAAAAATTGTGTTTCATCGCACACGTGGAACAGAGTTAAAAATATTATAAAAAATATTACGTAATGAAGGGTAGGGGGGGTTGAAATAGTAAGTATTATGAATTCTTATACTGGAGACGGGGTAAGCAATTGCCGAAATTGCCCTTATGTAATTCAGGGAAGACTTCTTACCGTCAATGTCGTCTATTTAGACTCTACATGGACAGAGGACGGGCGCCGTGGCCGATGAGAAACAAACCTTTTGATACGGAAGTTGTATTTTTGCGTAGGTATTCAAAGCTTAAAGTTCCTCCAAGCTCTAGATACCTATTGTTTGAAAGTAGATACCATCTACTAAGAGCCCTGTAAAGACAGGCTGCTACTTTTTGCTACTTTAGCTGTTATTAATACATAACAACAGGAATGTGCTGTTCATGCGGTAACGCAGAAACCGCATGAAACGCAAACATTTCTCGCTATTTTTGCGTACCATCCATTTTATATCACTTCGTAATAATTAGTTTTAGTTTGTATGGACAGAAATACTGTATGTATATATTTACTGTTCACGTAAACTTACAGGATCTTTCAGTTCCACTTAAAGGGTCAGTCCACTGTGACGGTTTGAAAAATGAAGCTATTTTTAAAGATTTTTTTCTTCATAGATACAACATATAATGCAATAAATCTTTTTGGTCACAAAAAAATTAAAAGAATTTTTTTAATTTGTTTTAAAACTTTAAACGCAATTATCTCCTCAGCATCCTGAACGCATCTGCTTTTTGTCGTTTTCGTAAAGAACGCAAATGATTGATTTCAACTCATTTGAAATAGAAAGAAAGACTGGGAAATTTTTTTTCACCTGCTCGAAGTTAATATTTTTTTAAATATTTTATTGTCATCCAAACTACGCACGTCGGCAAAGTTTCAAGACAATTGAATATTTGGAAGTGGGTTAAATTTGAGTTGCTACATTTGAACCAAACAAAAAAACAGAGCATTTCTAAATTTCAATTTTAAATTTGTAATTAAAATAAAACAAGCAACAAATCGTTGCCCGCGAACTTGACCGTTTATCAACATTGCCCCCTGCTGGAAAAATGTCTGCGGACGCCCTTGATCGGGCTCGAAGCACGTGTGTTCACCTACAACCGGGAGTACTTTCAATTTCCTTAAACGATCCTTCCCTCTTCTTCCTTCACTATGATTGAATCTGAATATCAATGGGCTACAGTTTCCACCGGCGTCGCCATTATATCTGGCGAATGTACGGACGGCCCCAGTTGACCAGCGAGTGGTTGGTGAAAAGGAGGAAGACCGCCGGGGCGATCATTATCAGAACGTGTCGAAAAGGTGGTTGGCGGCGGAAAAGCGGCCACACGGTGGGGAACAGCTGATGCATAGGGATTGATATTGATTCGTAGCACGCGGGACGCCGGTTGCCGGGCAGTCACGGGCCAAGCTCACGTCGGACAGGAGGCCAGGCTCAAATGCCTCCCGAGTGCGAGGAAATCGAGGATCGCGGCGTGCCGGAGAAAATCTCCTGCATCGACGGCAGGATCAAGGAACATCTACGCTTCGCGGCTCCCACATTGCTATGCGGTGTGTTCCAGCATTTTCCACGATCCATCATTTTAATTCGCTCCACCGTAACGTCGACAGTTCAGCCGGTCCGTGTCGGGCTTCTCTTATCTTCACACTCGCGACGAAGGAATCGGATTCCCCGTAGAGTATACGTGACACGCTCGCGTGACCGTCTCCAACGAGTATCGAAAACTACAGTTTCCCGAGTGGAAAACGGAACCACGTTCCGTGGCCTCAAGTGTGCGAAGCAGTCTTCACTCTTCTCAGGATCAATTTAAATTTTTGGTATTTTCAAGTGGAACAGTTGCTTCTAAGGTAGTATTCTTCCTCGCCGATTTCATGTTTCATGACGCGTGGTGCTTGAGTTTATTCTTCTTTTTTGTGCAATTACGTCAGTTACTTAGAAATTCACAAGCATTCGTTAAGGAATTTCTTTTTAAGACAGAGCGTAAAGTCTAATCTAACGTATGCCATTTGGTGTCGTTTCTTGTTATATCGGGGGGGCTCGATGTGTTTGAGGTTCCGGCTAACTCAAACCCACTGTTCCTGGTTGTACAGTTATGTCACTTACAAATCCCCACAATGCTTTACGCGCGGCCTCAGCTAACGCAAAAAGTGAATTCCGCTCGTCTTTTTGTGCGGTGCAGAAAAAGGGGTTCGATGCGCGTGTGACTGGCAGTTGTTCCCTCCGCACGGTAAGCCAAGTCACTCCCGTGTTGAACAATGAAGTGTGTCGATTGAATATCGTGCTGTTTTGTTTTCAAGTTTCTAGAATCCTTCAAATCCTGTAGACATCGCGCACGGGTGATCCTTATCTCTTGTATAAACACAAGTTTGACCTTGGTCGCTCGGATTTGCAGATCGAAACAATGGCCATGAGAAGCTCTCCCGAGTTTCTCGAATGAATAGTGAAGTTGAAAGTGGAATTATAAAACATACCTTACATCGGAATTTATATGTGCACCTCTAACATCGATCTCTTTGATAGATAATAAGATAACTGTACGTATATAAACTTTAATAACGAAATTCGATCTGAGAGGCACCTTCGTGCGTAGAAGTCGTAATGGTGTTCCGAGCACAGGAAGAAGTACACACATAGCGTGCGTTGTTAGGGCGCACTGGTCGCTCGGTTATTCGGGGGCTGTTTAAATGGATAGTCAAAGGGTGGAGGGAAGGAAAGGGTAACGTACGGATTGAATTGATTTCAGTCATCGTACAGGGTTTTGACCACACTGCCCAATGCGATTGGTCAGTGACGGGTCAGGCGAGCTATCGTGCAGGTTGATCGTTGGTTTGTGAAAGGATCGAGGAGAGTTCTGAGCTTCTTCTTAGCTTCGGAGACAATACCCCGGTGTCTTTCTTATTCCTATCACTTCCTCGGCTATCCTCCATTAAACGGACTTCGCGTTTCATCGTTTTTAATTCTTATTGCTCGAAGACAATGAGTTCTTAGGGCACAGGATGCTTGAGATTGCGGTACAAAAGCTTCAAGTGGTGAGAAACTGTTGCATCGTGCACCGATACCTGTGTACAATCACAAATTGGCGACAGTCACTCCGTACAGCGTTGATAAGAGCGGTTTAATAAGGTATCAACGTGATAACGGGCAGTCCCATAGTCTAGTGCGCGTCAAGTGTCAGAAATAACAGATCGTTAGCTTCTGTTGCTGCAACCTGCGTTCAGACTTAAAAGTTCATCTTGATTGATACATCTCAACGTGCCACTCGTAAGTAAACATTTAAAAATCCGATGATGCCACCTGCGAAGCTTGTTATGACATTCCGCGAAATCTTATCTGTGGTCTTGTATGAAAGATTCTTAGAAAAAAAAACGAAGGGAAAGTATGACGCTTAGATTCACGATTCCGAGAGAAACCGGGATGAGATAAGTTCGGTGGAAATTCCACGTGCTCGGGTACGTCACGCTAAAACGTCACGCTCTTTCAACGTCCGTCGCGAAAAAGCTGTTTTCCTCGGTAAGATTCGCGTGGGTGTTACGAATTAGTCTAAATATACCGGTGGATTCAATTACCATAAAAAATGTACCGTGCGAACAACGCCAATCTTAAGTCGGTTCGAATAGCGATCGTAATACGGCAGACGAAATTTCGTACTGCTAGGTCACTGACGGTTTCTTCGTTTGTTCTCACGGTGAATCGCTTCGGGATAGCTGCGTGCTTTGACGCGCGACTCTTCCCATGAGGATTGGCCACCTGAGCTCACGCGTGCCGATCAGCAATAATAAAGCGATAATCAGCAATAATAGATTATGGAGTAATTGGTATTGGCCGATTGACCGCGCCGCCATGACCTCTGCGCGTCAGGCTGTAGCACTGTCCGTGCGAACCTCAGCGCCCCGGGCCAACAGGGTTAATTAGTTCAAAGTGGCCTCCGTCTGCGGAGAATGCGATCAAAGATTTTACTCGGTGCTGTCCCACCTCCATCCTTCCCAATCATGCTTCGAACGAGCAGCCACTTCTCTCATTCCCTTCCTTTCGCTATAAAACATTATCTACAACTTACGCTATGACTATTACAGCCTATACCTCACACTTTCGTTCAAAATCACCTGGGAGTTACTTAACTAAAGTAAACCAAACGAAAGTGATTGAAATACGTGAAGTTTACGCAACGAGATTTTTTATCAACTGGCAAATATATATATTTCCCCCCGCGTGGTCGTGTTTCAGTGTCTGATATGTCGATGATTTCCAGCGAAAATCAGATTTCATTTCTAGAAATGTTTGCCGAGAGATAGAGTTACGCGAAACGAGTAACGTTTAAATTGATGGGTATATACTAGCGAGTTCCGACTTCCGTATCTTATCGCAGATTTGATAAAGCTATATGTAAATCTAAATTACAGCTTCGACAGGTTTCTCGTGATATTCGAGTGGTTCAACGTCCGGATTAATATTCTCCGATGTTTTAAAGTCTGTTTTATTGTAACTTAAAAGCTCGATGCATTTCTGCTATTTGTTACGTGAGAATTTAAATATTTCGTTGGATTCTAGTAAATGGCACGGAATAGTGTTTGAAAGAGCGCTATCCTTCGCGCTGAATGCAAAATCGTTCGAGTCGATTGAAAATGGCTGCCTCCATGGTAGTCCTATAAGCAGAGCGTAGAGGTTAGGTTTCCGCTGCTGCGCCGACGGTATTATTTCACTTGTCGGGCTTCTGACAACCACTGTCGTCGCACAGAAGATGGTGTTAATATCTCGTAGGGGTCTGTCGATCCCGAAGCGAATTCTCTTTCTACTCATACATTGTTCGTCATGTAAGTTGCAAGGCCGTTCTACGATACCAACGATTACTGCTCGCAATTTGTTCCTCCACCCGACACCTGTTACCGAATCGAATAGACGTGGCGACGGCACGCTCGTAGTAACGTGCACGAGTAACTCCGTGTTCCACAACGAACCGTATTTCGTTTGACAAAAAAAAAACATCGCGCGATCCTCATCGATTGCGAAACCTATCGATAAAATTGTCAGAGCGGGAAGCCTACCGGAAACGATGAAGCACGCATGTGTATTGAACTGCATTGTCATTGATAAATTCGAATACCTGTCATTACATCGTTAATTGCTCCTCATTAGAACTCAACGGACGCGGCAGCATGATATTACGTTCCATTATCGTATAGGGAGAGAGATTTGTGTTGATTCAATTTCCAAGTTCCGCGATTACCTGGACACGGTCTGCGAAACGGTATTGTTGCGGAACCGTGCGTCGAAAGTTCTTTGGGCGTGTTACGGTACTCTTACCAGCGGATATAGTAATCGCGGACGAGTGTCGAGCGAGGATTAACGCTAACATACGTTTATTTTGCAGGTCGTCGAGCAATGGTAAAGAAATTGTGGTGCCAGGAGGTGGGAAGGAAGTGGTTCCAGAAGAAGGACGAGCCACTACACCCGCGACTACTCAGCGAACCGAGATGCCAGAAACATGTGGCCACCTGGTATCTGCTTTACCGTTGGTTGATCTGTGCAGCCTGGGCGAGCATCATCATGTGCTCGATCTTCGAGTTCGGCACCTACGAACCGATGGTCGCCTACGATAAGTGGCCGATTTACTTGACTAACTGGGACTTAGTTCTGGGCTTCAGTCAAGCTCTACTCGGCGGTCTCCTCGTGACAAAAAGGTGGAAGCTGCAAAGACTATCGGACTTCGATCTATCCGTCCTGAGAATGGGGATGATGGAGAGGGCTTACTGGTTCCTCTACGTTGTAACCACAAACATTGCGCCCGGCGTCACGATCTCCTATTGGTGCAGCGTTTATGACCCAAAGATCCACCACTTGGATCCTTTAAACATCATGCTGCACGTTTGCAACAGTATTCTAATGATTCTAGACTTTTGCGTGACCACCGTACCGTTTAGATTAAGGAACGTTTGGTGGTGTTTAACCGTAGTGTTCGTTTATATAAGTTTCTCGCTAGTATACTATTTGGCCGGTGGTCTAGACAAGAATGGTTACCATTACATCTATAAGATCCTCGACTGGGAGAAGCCACTGCAAGCCACGTTGGTGTGCGTGGGCGAGGTCGTCTTCATAACTATATTATACTCTATAGTCTGTCTCCTTGAAAAGGTGAAGAATCGGGTGTATTTTAAGATCGATAGAAAATTCGGGAAATCGTTGAACGAGGCACAGAATCCCGTTACAGAGAAACAGGCCGATATCGTTTGAAAATTAATGATAATAGACCGTTTTCTACTGTATACAATTATTAGGCGAATTATTTGTACATTTTGTTACTGTTCGTATCGATCTGAAGTGTAGTACCAAGTATTAGTATCGGGTGTATTAGTATTATTTTCTTGTGCAAGCTCACTGTTTCTATTATTAAACACTGAGATTAGAACCTATACGATATCGGGAAAAGGATTCCTGTTCATTCAACGAAGGTTATTGTATTAACGATAGGGCTGTATACTCGTAAAGAGGTTTTTGATCGGTGTTAAATGTCGCGCACGCTTCGTATGTATTAAGATTCGCGCGTAAACGGACTCGGGGCGCATGCGTGCTCGAACAATACAGAATTTTGTTCGTTCGTATTTTAGATATTAGGGAACGGTATTCCTCAGACTATAGATGGTAACGATAGACTGCAAATGATAGATTGGCCGGCAATAATGTGTGCTTCATTACATGAAAGTTTGAGGAATGCTGCATTGGTGTTCGCGAATGAACAACCACATCTTATACGAGTGAGAAAAATGGCTAATAACTGAATTTCTGATCAACACGAAAGATTCGTCACAAACGAAACTAACGTGTAGAAAATGTTCCTGATACGTGCACTGGTACACGTTTATGTGTGCTATACGCAAAGGCATTTAATCTCCACCCACTTCATTTTTATCGCATTTTTTTAAATCGAATATTCTTATCGAAATTTTCTAGTGTATGAATGCGCAGTATTGTCAAGCTATTTATTTGTTATAAAAGGTGTATTCTAGATGTAGCTAGGAAGCCTTTATACACATCCCTCGGTCACTGTATATACAAGGCTTCAGGAGTAGTATATACAATGGAAGAACGACGGGCGAACGTTTTTGGAAAAATAGCAACGATTTATTAATAAAATAACGATTTGAAGCAATTATGGACTGCAGTATAAATGAATGCAAGGCTAAAACAAGCCTTCGATCACAGACCATATTAAAACTTATCCTACATTAAAAAATAACAATGATCAGTTTTCACTCACTTCAAAGTACAGTCGTCTATCATTCGAGCCCCCGTAAATTTATAGTACTTTCAGGCTGTACCGAGTCGAGTAACAATACCTGATATTCTGTCCCTACCACGTCGTCTTGATAATACATCGAAGGCAATTCCTCCGTGAGCAATAAGCCTTCTTGTAAATCACTTGCACCTAACACAACATCCGACGCCCCAACAACGGAATCTAACAGAGCACCATTCGCCTTCAGCCTCCACACATCGGAGAACGTTAAATCAGTCCTCGCTGATCCCTGATCCTTCCTCGCCTGTTGGTCAGGTAATTGCCGGTGCATCATAACGTGCGAGGATGGTTCGGTTTTTAATACGCTATTAAGAGGCGGCGGTTCTGGTTCCGGTAGAGAGCGATCCGTTTCCGTAGAAGTGCTAAGAATAACAGCATCGCATGGCGCTACCATTATCATTTGCTCCGCAGGCTCCGCGATCGTGGGCGCGGTGTACAGAATGTAGTCCATATTGCATACCGAACTTTCGGACACTCTTACCGGCGCTTTATCACATTCTTCAACAGGGGTGCCATGGACTTTCAACATGTGCCCCCTTAACGTAGCTTTCGTAGTATAGGAACGCGTGCAGGTTTCAACTGGGCAATGATACAAGGTCTTAGATTGACTTTCAGTGCACAACATCTCACTTTTAATCTGATTTTCATTATTATTCATGAGCTTCGCGTCAGCCGGCTCGGGCTCGTCTGTCGCGGATGAGTTCAAGCAAATCGCATTTACGCTCAGCTCTACCGATTTCCTCTTCGACTTCACGACAGGATTCACCCGAGAGCATTGCGTTTCCTTCGTTTTACCACGCTTCTGACCGTTCACGGTGTCCCGGGAATTCGTCTCCGCGTCCTGTTTCACCTGATGCTTCTTTATATGGACATATAAACTACTTTTCGCGGAGAACTTCGCATTACATATTAAACATTGAAAGTATCTCCCTTCGTTATGGGTCAGCCTGTGTTCCTTGAGATGCTCGGATCTCATGAATGCCTTCCCGCAGGAGGGAACGTCGCACACAAACTTACGTTCGTTGGTGTGCTTCTTCTGGTGTCTCTTTAATTTACTAGAGGACGAGAAAGCCCACTGGCAGCCTTGAAATGTACAAAGATATGGCTTGCAACCGGTGTGCGAGCGTATGTGTGCCTTCAGCCTACACGGCTTATCGAAAATCCGTCCGCAGCCTGGCCACGAGCATTTTACATCTACTTCCTTATAACTATGGCATCTTTGATGCGACGTCAAAGCATTACTACTATAGTATCTCTTCCCGCACCCTTCGTGCTTGCAAACGTACGGGGCGTGACTCTGGTCGTGAGACTTCATGTGCAGCTCCAGGGCCCGTTTCGTCTGGAACTTCTCTTGGCAGTTTGGTACTTGACACAATATCCTATTTGGCCGACTATGCAGCTTCGCATGGCTCCATAAATTATATATCGTAGTGAACCGACGATTACAACCCTCTACGTCGCACACGTAGTCTTTGCGTTTCAAGTGTGTCTCTTTGTGACGCTTAAGCTTAAATTCGGAATAAAATGCCCAGGCGCATCCCTCGAAGTCGCACTGAAATCAGAATATAGATAAATAAATCTGTACGCTATCGGTTTACTCGATAACGTACAAGCAAAGAATAAAAGAATTTATAGTTTATATACCTTAAAGGGCCTTACACCAAAGTGCGCCAACAAATGGCCTTTCAAAGCATAAAGTTTGCTAAATTGTCTACTGCAATCATCCCGTGGACAAACCCACACTTTTCCATGTTCGGTGACCGATATTGGTTGTAAATTATCGTCGGTTATCCCTAACTCCTCTAAAGCGTTCGATATCACCATCTCATGATTATTAGCATTCTCCGCGTTCTGCTCTATCATGCCGTTCCACGTCGTCGAAGTTTCTATTTTTGGTAATTTCGGAAAGTTCCCTGTCGCTTCTATAAGCTCCGAAGTTTTCCCCTGATAGATCTGCTCCTCCGTACCAGTGTTGATAACGATCTGCGTCATATTTGAAATTTTGTCCGTCGATATCGCTACGACCGCCATCACACCGTCCTCCGTATCTACCATATCTTCCCCGCATATTCTAATTTCGTTGTCTAGTCTCTTCTCCTCGACGTCCGATATTTTTCTACGCTTCTTAATAATCCTCGGCTCCAACTTCACTTTCGTTTTACTCTTCAGTTGCTCGATTACGGCGCTCTCCGTGTCTCCCTCAACCGACTTGACGCTTGGCAACACGTGTATCACATTTTCCGAGCCGAGATCCTGCATATACAGATTCGTAGCAGTCTCCGGCGAAGGGCAGTCTTTTCGCTGCTGAGCGTTATCATCTTTGTTTACAGTCTCAACATTGGGCAAGTCGTCAACTGCGACCTCCGTCAATTTACTATGCGACTCCTGGTCATCGGCGATCATAGCTTTTCTTATTAATGAATTATCAGCTTGTTCTGCGTCTGTGCACATCCCTTCGACAACCCTGTTAGGGGCGGTTAGGGTGAGCTGACCGCTGGTCGAAGGCAGGATTTCGCCGGCAACCATCATGTCGTCGGGGGACAACGCCAAAGGGTCCAAATGATCCAATTGGAACTCCGGTAGTATGAAACCGTCCTTTTCGCAAGGATCTAGTAGTTTCTCGCTTTGGAGCTCCTGCAGTAACGGGTCGTAACTTAGGTTAAGTTTCTTGTCGGACAGATCGATGTCGATCGACAGGCCGTCAGGGTCCTTTTCCAGGAAAGCGTGCTGGAGCTCCTCGCCCAGGTACCGGTCGACGCCCTCCACTACCCCGGGCTTGATCGCGTCGAGGTCCATGCTCGACACGGACTCCGTCCGCGTCTTTAACCATTTCTCAATGTCGGCTACTGTCTCGACATCGGCGGCTTTACCGATCACGTCGACGTTCGGCTCGTTCGCGGCTACGCCGTTTGGCACTTGGCCACAGTCGACCCAAGCGGTCGCCGGGTATCTGTCGCCGTTTCTTCCTTTCTGTTTTCCTTTTTTATTCGCCTCCTCTCTTTTGTCCCCGTCCGGTGAAGTGGCCAGCAGATCCGATGATCCCGTGTAACCTGTCGTGGTACCAGCGGCCAGAACGCCGACCTCGCCGTGCGGCCAGCCGCGAACAGAGCACAAACCGCGTCGATTACGAAAGATTCGCGGGATTTGTTTTGACTTGCAAGCGGAGGGAGTTCCTTTACGAGACATTTGACTGCCCCGTAGCCAGCTCTGTAGGGGTCCACACACAGCAACAACGCCGCCATCGAAGGTGAAACCTTGTAGATCACGGCCGAGCACACTTTTTGCGCGTCGCGCGAACTTCCCGCGGCTAGGTGGCGCCACCGGCTGTCGCACATTTCGCGCAACTTTTAAACGCGCGCTTTGTGAGGATATGATTAACCCTTCGTGGTCACACGGGGTGTACCCCAAGAGCAATTTTCGATTTGAAATGTCGCACCTTTACGTCTTCCAAAGGGGATTTATCGCAAAGAAATAATAAAAAAATTTTTTTAAAAAATCGGTTTTTCCCATAACCATGGAAAATCGCTCATTTTCAACTACAAATTTTATCGTATCAAAATTTATGTTTCTAGAAAAAGACTATTAGACCATGACTGTATAAACTATAAGTATTACGAATGTACAATTATCACTAAAAAGTTAAAAGATTAAAAAACACGAAAATGGTAACTCAAAAAATGACGCTGGGGTACAGTGAACACCGTGTGACCAATGTGTGATTAGAAGGTGTGACCACGAAGGGTTAAAGTATTTTTAGCAGCTCAATGATGATATATGAGGCGAGAGGAGGTTTTGCAGGCTGATTTAAAACGGCGAGCGCGAAAGTAGAGAGAGATTTGACTAGATTGATCTGTACATTTTGACAAATTGCGAATTTATTTGTAGGCTTCTAGTTGATGAACGAAAATTGAGTTTGTTTCTTCTGCGTACACAAATAATTTGATTAGACGCAAGACAAGAGATTTAATTCCTATAGGAAGACGAGGATATGCAATGGAACGTGTCTTTTTGTTGAAGGAGTATTTTCAGTTGTTCTATTCTAGATCGTTTTTCAACCTTTAGCGCCACATCGCTTTTCACCTCGGATACGGGTTTCTCGGTTTCCTCTGGGCACTCGTAGCTCGGAATGCTTGATCTGAGTGGCTGAGCGGTTGAACCAATTCTGCAGGAGCTCAAATCTGAGTTGAACGGCCGAAGAACATCTTCGGGTCGAATCCCCTCTCGACAACTAAACGACGGTTTCCGTCTCCTCTCCGGTGGCCTCAGTTCTTCGTACGGAATCTTATAGGATGCTTTTTGAAGCGAATGCTGACAACCTTCACCCGTTTGTTGATTAATGGTACCCTGACCAAGGGACATCCAATATTAACAATTTTCTTTAATCGCGAATTAATCGCGGAACAGAAAGTTTCAGGGTGCAATATTTTTACACCCAACAGTTTCAAGATAATACAATTTATAAAATCCAACTTCTTGGAGTCATCTAAATTAAAATCGTCCTAATACTACCCCCTCACCTTTTCACAATCCTCGCTCATCATCCTGCACAGCAATGCCTTCGGTAGTTTGTACGCTGGAGGTGGCTTTGGCTGCGGTTCCCAGCAGGGTACTCTGCATTGTTTTACCTGTTCGGTGTACAGAAAGACATCCCCAGCAGTATCCTTGTACCTTCCATCGCTTAATCTGGGATCCTGCGCTCGCGCCTTCCTCTTCTGTTGATAAGCCAGTGGACAGATGCAAGTGTCAGGCATGGGCTTCTTAGGTTCTGTCCCGACGATCTGCTCCCACCAATTCAGCTTCTCCTCGACAGGTGTTTTTTTCACGCAGTTGCTGGGCTTTTCCTTGATCTCCACAGGTTCCTTGGAACCGCACAACCTCCTCCTCTTCGGTTTCTTCACGGGTTTGCCGTATCCAGGTTCGAGACACCTCGAGGGACATCCCCTGGAAGGTTCCGCGGAAGGTGATGGCGGTGGTGGTGCTTCGATGGCTGGTTTCGACTTGAAGAGCCAGAAGGACCTGGCGTTGTTTTTCACCCCAAAATTCGCTAGCGAGGGAACGCGCAGTAAAACCGAGGTGCGTGAATTTTTCTAAGAAAGAGAATTATTTCACGAACTCTAAGCGATTCTTTCGAATAATAAGTTCTTTTATATCGTCACGTAACCTACGATTTCTCCTGGCGAGTGATATTGTTCTAGGGTATATTATCGTTCACATTGATGCAACACGATACCTTTGACAAAATCATACTGGAAATTTGGAGCCTCGGCCGGAAGGATGCCATGAAAGTGTTTCCGTGGACGAGAAACGTCCCTCAGCTTTGCGGTTGACGTTACATTGGAAATTTAGGGTTTAGACGAGAGGGTTAAACAAAGAAGCATCGTCTTTCACAGTGCTCCAGCATTTTAAATAATCTAGGTAGGTATTCATTCATCCATTCCTTTAATTTCTTCCAAACGAAATTAAAAACTCAATCCTTGTATTATAATTCTAAATTTCTCTCTAAAGTCTATTCTACGACACTCACACTCGACGAGTTCCTGAAAAACACTTTGTCCGCGATTGTCGACGGAAGAACGAGCGAAATTCACGATTGGAATCGCGCTATCGAAGCCTCCACCGGAATCACCGATTTACCCGAACTGCCGCTAATGCAGATTCGGTTTCCTTTGATCGCCGACCGTTTCCGGTACCCTGTGCAAACCTCCCTCTCCCCCCTGGGTGCAACCCCTGCCGAACCGCCCCTGTTAATTCCGAGGGAACACCCGGAATTACTGATACCCGCCTCTGCAAACGAGACGAGAGGAAACGCGTCGGCGTAGTCAATATCGCGCTTATCCACCTGCGGATGCACACCTACGGGAAACAGGGGGATGAAGCAGTGGAGACGGGAGGGCGGGGAGACGCGAGAGAAGCCGGCAAGGTTGCAAGAGAAGCGATGAGAGATTTCGAGTTGATGCAGATTGATTCTGCTCGCCTAAACTGTCGTTTGTTGCGTACAGCGTTGCTCATACAAGGTACCTCTGCTCCTTTCACAGCTTCACCTTCGTATTTGCAGAAATGTGGAGGGGTAGTTGCCAGTCATTTAGTAATAAAAGCTCTAAAGCTCTAGATGACCCAGCAATTCTTAAATTCACCAATAATAATTTGGACCCAATTCAAGGGCCTTACTACCGCTGGATATATCTACCCAAAGTACATACCTCGCTAAGTTTCTTCCCACTCTCACATTCCCTCCACCCACCACACTTGAACGACACTGTACAGGCTTTCCACGCAGCGACATCCCCTCTACAGGAGGCACGTAGCCCCCCAACCCCAGATTTTCCGGCGGCGAGTCGCGGTGAGGAAGGGTGTTTACTCAAGACACGACAATTCATTACGTAATTGAATTGAATGAGGCCTCTCTCCTCCAGCCTGCTAGCCCGCCGAGTATCTCCGCGGTAGTCTCTCTCACCCTCGCCAACGCCGCACCGTACGAGGGGGGTGGGTTTGCGGCACGTGTAGAAATGGTGGTTGCGCGCGTGTGCGCGCCTCTATCCTGAAGGGGGGGAATCCATCCCCCACGACCACACCACACCCAACGACCATCTCTGCACGCACACGCGCGTGCACACAGAGGGACTGGCTTCGGCCCGTGTCTGCCTGGAAACGCTCGGTGGGGTACACTACCGAATTAAACGATTAGTTAAACTGATTTCGAGTTAGGCGAATGAATAAGTAATCGGATTTCTCGTTAAGGTAATCGCATTGCGCCCTGATTGGCTCCGTCTGCCTGCGTTATAGACCGTTCCCTCCCCTCTCCCCCACTGTTTCGATCCTCGATGTGGTTCACTCGTTTCCCCTCTCCTTTTCACCCTGGTTTTCCTCTCTGTCTCTAGGGCTTCTCTTTCCCTTCCTCTCCCACTTCCCTCTTTGTTCCTCCGACCACCCGTTTCCCTCACCCTCGAATCGTCTCCTCGCCGTTTCAATCTGTTCGCCTGTCTTCGTTCCGCGAATTGATTCTGCCACTGTTCCACCTTCATCAACATCTCTGCCCTCCGTACGGTTTATTTCACCCTCTCGCATGCAAGCGTCATTCAGCCCTCTTCCTCCGCCGACGTCTGCTTCCATTCCTGTCTTCATCCCCGTCTTCTGTCTCCCTGTACTCATTCACCTGGCCGGTTGTTCTCATCTTCGATACCCTCCTCATGTTTTCATCTAACAGTTTCATGATACACCTATATTCGCAGTACCCACTTGCTGCCTTCTACTCGAGGCTTCGACTGCAAAACCTTTCTTTTCTTGGGGGTGCAGAGACTGTTTCCTTCATCCACTTTCTCATGGGTCTGACTATAGTTTAAAGATCTACTCGAGGCAGCGACTTTGAGAATTTATCAGAGTCTTTATTAGAAATGACCCGTTATCCGGTTTCACCCGGGAATTGTTATTATTATTTATTATTTTAGATAGAATATTTATAAATAGCCTATAATCTAACATAGGACGTATTTAATGTATATTCAAAATTTCATTGAAATCCGTTCAGCCGTTTAGGCGCGAAAGAAGGACAAACAAACAGACAACGTTTCACTTTTATATATTAGTAAGGACTACTGTTTCATCAGAAATTTAATATAAATTTTTAATAAAATTTTAATAATCTAGTTTAATAAAATTCTACTTTCTTCCTAACTTCTGTTGCGGCTATCTTCCATAATACGTATTATTGTTAACCCCTTTCCCTCCCCTATGTGACCATTTTTATTTATTTCCCTGGACGTCTCTGAGTTTCCACGACTATCGACGCACTTTCTACCGCACCTTCTGTCCGTCCATCCGCGTCGGATTCTCCTTCATCCCCCTTCGTTCGCGCCGCTCTGACACCCTCTGTCCGTATCCGTCCCAAACGTTCCACGGGCCTGCGACGCGGAAACGTGTTTGCCGGAGCAATTACACTCCCGAACGCAATCCCATTTAAATATTGCCGAGTTTGGTGGCTGCAAACACGGCAGCAACCCGCCCCGCCAGGGTCGCAATCGACTTGGGACACGGCGAACGCACGTTACGCGGCCATTTCGATGGAAAACGCTGGACAGGAGAATGCTTTCGACTATGCGGTTGTGAGTGGTAGTCTCGATCGAGAGAGTTTGCAGAAAGTTTGGAAGATACTGAAATTTTAAGAGGAGTCTAGAAACGTCGGAACCCCGAACCGAAATCCTATCGAGATTATTTAACGACTTCGGGGTGAAATATTCCAAGGCCACTCTAACTCGAGTAACGATTTAAAAAAACAAATAAATTTGTTTCTCTCGCACGTAAAATTTGCAAAGTTCCCAAAAGAAATCTCATCCTCAAAAGAGACCACAAACCCTTCGGTATCACCAACAATTCCACCACGATTTCTCAGCGCAACGATCCGCGCCGCTCAGCAGCCCAATCATTTCAAATCGATTATCATCCCCGTGCAATAACTATCCGCGGTGTAAACAGCGACAACGGCGGCCCTGAACGCGCAGCGTTCGCGCCTACCCGCGATGCAAGAGGGAAAGAGAAACTCAAGCGAGGTAGTTGAAAAGACAGAGCCGACGGACGCGACAGTGTACAAGCAGGGGTAGTTCCGAGGGGGTCGTAAACGTGGCTGGCCAGCAACAGAGGGGTAGGAAGGCAGCCAACGCCAGCCGTTGGTAGGTGGTAGTTTGCGCTTGGCGGGTGGAAAAGCGGGCGCAAATGCTAATGAGCCTCGGTTTACGGGACGGAGGGTTGCGATAGAAGCAGCCCCGCAGACGGAGGGGTGGGTGGCTCGGGATCGAGGGATAGCAGGAGCGTGACAGAGGGATGAAGAGAGAGGGAGAAGGGTGAGACGAGGGCGTGTTGGGGACGCCCACGCGGTGACGCGATTGGCTGCCGTCTGAATGGCGTCCTGGGGGACGCGTGGCGTCGCGACGCCGGGCGTCTCGTGCTCCTCGAGGCCGAGTCGAGCCGCCTACCCCCGTCGGTGCCCACGGCCTCGACGACGAGGTCGACGCGAGCCGCGTCGTCGCGCGAGTCGTCTCCGCGAGGATGGAGCAGCTCGCCCAGTTCGTGTCCAAGAGTTTCGACAACGCGAGCCCCCCGGCTGGCGAGCACCCTGTCTGCAGGGCCCCCGAGCGATCCCCTTCCGCGAGGATCACCCTCAGTGTCGCACACCTCCTTGGAGATACCGCGGAGAACGATTGCGGTACGTCCGCGATCGGCCACAAGGCTTTCCCTGGCATCACACCACGTGGATTCCTCGATTCGTGACTGTGATTCTCCTTGCTGGTAGTTGGGGGTTGATAGCGGTTGCAGACGACGCGAGGATTATCGTGTGGCCTCCGCTGATGCGGCGACGATGTCGATGGAATGCTTGCGTGGTTCTATGTTGTGCAGGGTCTATTGGATTGTCAAGTTAAAGGAGATCGTAGGAGATAGAATATTTTGATTTTAGAATAGTGCCTCTATTTTTCGATAAGGCTGCCTTCTTGATAGGTCCAATGATATTTTGCATTACAGGTTCTGCATTGTGGCACCGAAAAAGTAGGTGATATTTCCAAATTTTTTATAAAAAAAAATGTTGAACAGATTTGTTTGAAATTTGGCAAGTTGCTTTTTTGTACTTTTAAGTATTATTACAAATTTTTATGAGGCTACACACAAAAAATGTGCGTGCGTAGAGCGTCGATTGCGGAATGTTAAAAAAAAATGGCTCGTGCTGGCGTTGAAGGAAAGTGTCCTATGGTTTATTTGAAACACAAGCAGGAAAAGGGATTCTTAATTGCATGAACATGGATATCTATGGAACTAAAACAATTCAGAAAAATGAAAAATTGTTAAAATGACAGCCTTAGGAAAGAAGTTCGAATTTCGTCCAAAAATTGCAAGATTTTATTTAGATGAAAAAAGAACGGTAACAGATATAGCCATAATCCGAGTTCCATAGATAGCCATGTTCATGCAGATTAAGAATTCCTTTTCTTTCTTGTTTTTGGGAAAAACCATAGGACATTTTCCTTCAATGCTAGCACAAGCCTTTTTATTCAACGTTCTGCAGCAATCGACACACTACACACGCACATTTTTTTTCTATAGCCTCATAAAAATTTGTAATAATATTTAAAAGTACAATAAAACAACTTGCCAAATTTCAAATAAATCCATTCAACCGATTTTTTTATAAAAAATTCGCAAATATCACCTACGTTTTCGGTCCCACAAGGCAGAACCCCCCCTTAATGATACACTCAAATTCGTTCAAACTTCTCTTCCTCTAATTATGACACTCTTACTGTCACCCAACAAATCTTCTACAAGTTTCTCTGAATCAAAAATCTTCCCCATCTGTCTCCCGAATCTTCTCCCGCAAATAGCGCTTCTTCTTCTCAAAAGTTCCCTTTGAACCGCAGCATTCCATCGTGAAAGAAATTCTCCTCGGAGAAATCGGGGGTAAAACTGTCCCCCGAAGAGATCCGAACGACAAACTCCCACGAAACGACGTCGAAAGATTCCCGCGAACTGATTCGACGCAACCGTTCTCCAGATGCCGTCGCGACGGCTCGGGAAACCGCTCATGAGGCGTCGAGCGTCGAGGCGAGCAGCGTGGACGAGCCGCCGTCGCCGGAAGGACGCCTCCAGCCGGAAGACCTCTCCGTCACCACCAAGATCAAGGAGACCAAGGACGTCGCCAACACCTCCGAGAGTCTGCCTCCTCTCAAGACACCGGAACTGAAGCTCTCGGTGAGGAAACTGTTGGGATGTAGCCCCTCGCCGCCGCCGATTTCGAGGGATCGATCTCCGAGTCCAGACAACTCCGTCGAGCTGAAGAATCACCCGTCCAGCGACGTCAAAACGACGGACCTCAAGCTGCCGTCGCAGGTCTCCAGGTCGTTGATGCAGGGACAGGACGAGGGCGCGAAAGGTAAGAGGAATCGGCTAGTGAACATTCGATTTCTTTACTGTCTATCGATGGTTCGTCACTGAGTTTGTGGAGATTCGATATTCTGTTGTTTATTAGTAGTTTATTCGTGGGATACGTGATATAAGTTATAATTACTGTAAATAATCGAGGTCTGATCTCTGAATCTTCTTTAGAAGACCATCGTCCACATTCCTCAATCGAATCTTCTGTCTTAAAGTGCAAATCCACGAAGAGACAAAAATATCGCGAGACTGCAATCTCATGAGACAAGTTTCATGATAAATTTTGAAAAATCTCATGTCCCGCGACTATTTCAATTATTTACATTTAGTTGTTGAGACTTTGGTTTTATGATAGAAAAGTCTCATGTAAAATCTCATCGTGGATTCGCACCTTTACGATTCTAAATCTGTATACTGAGACTCATTTGTTACTCATACAGACATTTACAAACCACAAATTATAATCTACTAAAGTTAAACGATGGAAGAACGTGAAATGTTTAGCTCGTGAATGGAATTAAAAGTACTGACTGATTTTATTCGAAAATAAAAGCTTCGCATGGTATGTATCGTAGAGGAATAGTGAAGATTCTAAAGGACCCTGAAGGGACTATCAGATGGCAGCTGTTTTCTTGCAAGATGAGACCCTGTGCAGGAAGGTCAGGGACCTCCGACGAATTCGTGGCCCGACACGTATCGTCGGTGGGGTTCGATCTTCGTTTATAATTCAGGACGTCGTCCAATAAAGCTCAGAAGTGATTGGGAATAGCTGACCGTTCACAACGTAACGATCACCGACCTCTAGTTTTACCCACATGCCAAGTCGACTTCAATAACGGCCCCTCACCGTCCACCACTTGCGATTTCCTTCCGCCAGCGTTCCACATCATCTTTCACTTGAAAAAATCAATTAGCCACCACCTCAAACGATACCATAGCAACAATTTCAATTCGACCAAAAAATCAGAAGAAATAATCAATATTAAAGCTACATTAAACAAAGACTCTCGTGTTCGAAATTAAAGTTAACACAAAATTTCTTCAAAAAGGAAACTTCCTCCGTTCCAGAAAAATTCACCCCTCTAAAAACCAATTCCCTCAAGCCCCCAGCGTATTCCAAATTACTCCAAAGTCTCCAACCGAAATTGTATCATTAATCCCAAGTACAGGTCCCACGATAAATCGCGGGAACCGTGTCAATCGCTGGAAAAGGAGGCTGGAGTCGCGGTGGCCGTTGTTCGCCGCTAAAAAATTCAATCGACGAGCGGAAGTTACATACGCGCGGGGAAATTGGATTCAAAGCGGGTGGCGGAGGGCGGGCGTGCGCAAGTGAGCGGGCAGCGGTGCAAATGGAAATCGCGTTAAAAACTGACGGCGTTTCAAGTAACAACGCCACGCAAGCTCCTCGCGGCGATAACTCGGCCCCGTCTATTGCGGGCAGAGCTCGCATGAATTTATGGTTTAATATGCGGCCCGCCGCGTTAGTTGTGTACGCCCCCAAACGCACACACAGGCCTGCCGAGGAGGGGTGGTGGAGGAGCGCTCTCCTTCTCCCTCTGCCGCGTCGTATCTCTCGGGGGCCCATAACTTTTCCCGATTAAGCGCAAATCAAAAAGCAATCTGCCCGGCCGGCAGCCATCGGACGCGGCAAAGTAAAACCATAAATAACCGCGAGCTGAAGAAGCGGCGAGGATCGTTCCTCACCACCCCCTTGCCTCTGGCTCCATTCTTCTGTACGCGAGAAAAGTACGCGGCGTGGAGTCTAGCACCGCAGTGATCTTTTCTTCTTCTTCCTTCCTTTCTCTACCACAGATTTTTTTTCTTAAAAAGGGAATATATATTTCTGGGTACCCGTGATATTTTTCCAGCGTTTCAGTGTTCTTTACGTTGGATATTGGAGACAATTTCACAGTGCAGGGGTTGCTTCGAAGTGGAAGATGAAGGGTGTGTAAGCGAAAGAAGGCACGGAGCACTGGAAGCTTCACGCAAGTCGAAGAGAAGGTACATAAATATCGAGGAAACTTTCCACCCCCCTGGCCCATCGCCATGCTTCAAAAACTCGCACCCCCCTAAGCAGTGAGCGTAAACTATAAGAGGGCGCAGCCTCTGACCAGGGGTCAAACGGAGACGATATCGCGATGGTATTTTGGAAAGGAAAGGATCTCGCCGGGGGTGGGTTGAGATCGACGCCAAGTCAGGCAAAGTGGCCTGCTCGAGGCCCACCGAGGGTGATCTACCGCGACACTTGGTCCTGCTTTTCTTTCGGCGATATTTCTTGCGTCGCGTGGGCCATCGTTCTTCTCTGTGACTCTTGAGAAATACCACTTACACCCTTCAGCTTGCGAGGGAATTGTGGGTCTGATTACAGTGGGTGGCGATGAAGCGAGTTTGTTAATTGTGGATGCTTTAGATGGCTTATTAGTTAAAGAAAGTATGTACGATAGAGTTTTGCTGGGAAGTTAAATGTTTCTATCGACTAACAAAGGTAATAACTAACTATAAGAATCTATTGGTCAATAGACTTCGAAGGGACTCTCTTCTAATCCTCAGAATCAGCTAAGATAGTACCAATACACGAGGGAAAGGATCCTCAATCCTTGCACTTAAGAATCTAGAAGCTTATTTATTCATGAAGTCGGGCTGCGTGCCATATGCAGTTACAGCATACGGCGACAAACAGCCGAGGGGGTTAAACAGCCATGTCCACGTTGCTTTTATACGCCTAATGGCTCCGATATCCCGACTCGGCCCGCAAAAGGGGGAAAAATCCAGGGACCAGCGGCGACGATCACCGAGAAAAGAGAGCCAGAGGTCGGGGGTTGCGTTCACCGGGGGTGACGAGGGTGGTTTGACTGGATCAGGCCAAGAGGGCAGCGCTCTTAGTAATCGAATTAGCGGCCCCTCTCGTGTCCGAGTGTGATTGCTTCGGGTTTTCCAGGAGGGTTCCCCGCGCTGTCCGTTTCCACCCTTTCCACCCCCGTTGTCTTTCTGATTCGCCATACGATACTCCAGCAACGAGTTCGCACCTACTGTCCCCGCGTGTATGTTGCTCGTTGCAAGAATTTAGGAGCTCCGAGTGGAGAGCTCGAAACGACGGGGTCGTGGAATATTAAATCGTGAATAAAATTTTGGGCGCGATTGGTGGATATTTGGTATCTAGATTTTGGAATCATAAGAGTACGAGAATCTAGGTTCTGGATTCTTTAGAGTAGATGTTATTATGTTTACAGGGAATTCTAGGTAACAAACTATCCAAGTGTAAACCTCAGAGTTTTACACTTACGATTCATAGTAACAGATCACCCATTGCTCACCAAAAGCCTAACAAAGACAAAAATCCTCCATTAAATCCCACCCCCGTTCTACCGATGAAACTCGAAACACTAGCTCTTGCGCCATCGAATCACTGAATTGCTGTCGTTAGAATGATCAACGACGAGACACGCAGAGAATGAAGAGAGAGAGAAATAGAGAGCGACAGAGGCAGATAGAAATGGGGGTGGCGAAACGGGAGGGAGATATTCGATGATAAAGGGGCGGATGACTGGGACGAGAATGGGTCTGAAAACCGCGCGAGTTATTTTGCTAGGGGAGGCGGGGGTGTTTTAAACCGCTGTACATATGGATGCGGGCGTCGCTCAGCCAGGGCTCCGATTGGATTACGTAGGTATTCCCTAATTGATTAAAGCGCAACGCTGCGTCGTCATCGCTGGCTGGCTGTCCTTCTAATTTCTCCTCGTTTTAATCCAACCCCGTCGCACCTGTTTTTTTTATTTTTCAATCGACGTTACGAGTTTCACGCTCCACTCCCGCGTTATCCCACCATTTTACAATTTCCTCGCACACGCAAAGAAGTCTCCAGAAACTAGCATCCAAGCATCAAGCTCGCTCGATAAACAACGCCACGCATTGACAATTTATACGAGCTCCACCTTTGAGCGGGGGTGTGAAACGTGGACAGATGCAGAAAGCCAAAGAGGGGTGATTAAGGTGGCGAACAGTAAAGCAGGCAGAGGAGACAGTGGGGGTGGGAAGGGAGGCGGGGGTAACTAACGACCCCGTATAAGACTGCGTAGCTCACCACTTTGCTAAATTATATAAATCACATCCCCTTCGTCAAGGGCTCTTACGCGAGACGCTTAATCCACCCTCCGCCGCCCCTCTGGACCCACCCCTCGCCGGTCCCGTTCTCCGGAAGCAACGGGACGGATATCTCCTCGAGCTCCCATCGGCAACACCTCCGAGAGTTGTACCCGTAGTTACTTTGCATTAAGCAGCCATTAATTAAATCGTATACCCGTTAATTACACGGGGCCCCGTCTCCTTGACTCGCGGCGGTGACTGCGGCGCGTTTGTAGAAAGACGGACGCCTCTTTGGAGTTTTTAAGATCGCTTCCGAGGGAAACTCAACGCTCGAACGACGGCGAGAGTAATTAACGCGCGTTGACAGAGGTCTGGTGATGGTCCCTTGATGGGTTTTTAAAATTACAAGTCTAAGTGGGGATGTTTGCCTGAGTCGCGATAATTCCGAGGCACTGCCCCTTCCTCGAAATCAACTTTCAATATTTACGATGCAGTTACATCGATTATTAGTCAGAACTACCATTCTCTTTCTTTTCTATCTTTCCCAAGTTCGACAAACTTTGAGCTTTAAAATGGGGTAGTTTTGGCTGCTGTAAGTTTGATTAATCGTCGTCTTTTAACTTGCGCAGAGTTATCAGATCTGCGCGAGGAAACTTGCGAAGATCTTTTCGATGTTTGTCGGGGAATTTCGCAAGGGAACGCTTGTACCGCGGGAAGTAGGAGTCGCGTTTGGGGAAGACCGATCTCTAATGTCAACTAATTAGAAGTTCTCGACACGTGATTTGAATAAGATTCTCGTAAACGACCGGAATTTATGCTGATGTCGGACAGACCGGATGAAATGACCTGTGAACGAATCGCGGAGATTAATTCGACACTTCCTCGCGACCGTGTTCATCCACGACGTAGGTACTCGTGAATTAATTCTCGTCGAAACTCTGAGTCATCTAGCTCGAATGAAGGGTACACATCCTTGTATAAAAGTGTCTTTTTTGTTCAAACGATCTAAGTACTTCTGGTTCACGCCCCTTAGCACTTCTAACGTCTATTTTTCCAGGTTCAAACTGCCGCAACAGTGGAAACGGGAACGGCAAGCAGAGAAGATCGCGGACGAACTTCACGTTAGAGCAATTGGCGGAACTGGAGAGGCTGTTCGACGAAACACACTACCCCGACGCGTTCATGAGAGAGGAACTCAGCCAGAGACTCGGTTTAAGCGAGGCGAGGGTTCAAGTTTGGTTCCAGAACCGGCGGGCCAAGTGTCGTAAACACGAGAGTCAATTGCACAAAGGTACTTAGTTAAAACGTCCTATCTAACATTTTTTCATTTTTCAAGATATGTCTTTTACCTTTTATGTAAAGTTAGAAAACCCTACGTGCTTCGTAGAGATCTAGAAACAGTCTAATTTATTCATCCTAACTGCTTTTCAAATCGTTTTACTAGTTTATAATGTCCTATGTATTATTTACTAAATTAGATTGCCCTAAGTTTACGTAAGGTGTTTGATTTTAATGATTTTAAATGTGCTGTGCAGAAGGCAAATTCTTCCAAAGTAGACATCAATAATTTTTTGATTGGGAATGCTTCACTTCTCAGTGCAAATTAAAAAGAAATTCTAGACCATATATTCATGATTTTGTATCTTTTGTATGAATTAAACACGATTCCAAGTGTTTGTTACATTAAAATATCCTATCTTACTTTGTTTACTAAGTTAAAATATCCTATCTGAAACATTTAATTAATTGCCACATTAATAATACATTATATGCCGGTACACCTATGATAAAAAATTATATTAGACTGCTACGCAATGATGACTACATTTTTTAAATTAAATGACGAGAAACAAGGACGGCACAAAGGAAATGATTAAACTACAGTTCTCTCGGATGTTTCGAAACGCTAGATAGGACGTTTTAACTAATGAGGGCAGTACATACGTTCACACCCCACAACCATAAGAGTACCGAAGAAAATAAAAGCCAAGAATTTCCTTCAACCCCTTCAAAGTCATTAGCCATTACGCAACGGCAGCCAAATTAACGCCTCGATTTCCCTGAAAATTGCAGGTGTAGCAGGTGGGCTGGTGTTAGCACCGCGAAGTCCGCCAAGCCTGGAACCCTGCCGCGTGGCCCCCTATCTACCAGCCCTGAGGTTGCACCCCCCGATACAGGGTGCAGGAGGGAACGTGACCGCCGCAGCAGGTTCTGCCTTCGACCCAGCGGTCCTCCACTACGCAGCAGCTGGTGGACTTTTCTGTCTGCCACCACCACCACCCCCGCCGCCCACTTCCACGCACCATCACCATCACCCCCTAAGCCTGGCAGCCTCCCTGGCCGCGGCGGCGGCCCGTTCCAAGAACAGCAGCATCGCAGACCTCAGGCTCAAAGCCAGACGACACCAGGAGGCCCTGGGTCTCGACAGGCCCGCGTAAAAAAGGCCCACAGGCCTGGAAGACCTCGGAACAAGAACTCGAAACCCAAAGGGGACGTTGAGGGATGCTATCGGGGGCTGTTGTGTCGCTAGGTGGTGAGTACGGACGCTCTGATGTTCTCTATTTGCTTTTCCTCGGTTTTCGAGTTTACAGTTGCAGAGGGAGAAGACTCTCTTGTTAATTATTGTGATTTAAAAGACGTGGCATTTTTAGAGGGTGTAAAAGAGTTCTAATGTCGAGGAAATTAAAGAGTTATAAATTGCGGAGCCTAACTTCCTGATTCTGTGGGGTTTTAGTGAATGCTTTTATGGATTATTGTTGGGTAATAGTGATTGTTTCGCGGGGGATGTTATCTGGAACGTATGATTACTTTTGTGGTAGAAATTCGTTCACAGTTCGAATAAAGTTTAGGGATGAAGCTAGGTTAATTGTTAGGGCAGAAGTAATTCACCACCGTTGCAGATTAAGTCACGGTTTACAGTGACAACTATGGTGACTAATTTGTGAGAGTCGCAATTTGGCATTCTGTTGTCGAGTGCCTCTTAAAACCATTGATTCGTACCACGGTTTTAAAAGCACTCGTCGATGAGATGGCTCGTGTCCGAGAAGTACAAACGGAGACTGGACGTGTATAAAGTGAAAGAATTTTAGAAGGCGAGTGTATTATACATAATATATACATAAGTATTATAAATAGTTGAGGGTCAGTAGTAGTTGGGCTTGAAAATTACGACGAATCGTAATGGACGGTTGTTCCTTCTCGAAACGCAATCGTTACGCTCGCAATGTTTCTAGCGAACTCTGATGCGAGAGAACGATAGACAAAGACAAATAAACATACACATGAGGACGATCGATCCCCCACAAACTTCCAATGGGGAGCTTCCAAAATTTCTGAAAAATCTGTGTCAAGTTTCGAAAATGAACATTAAACAGGCGCGGCGACGTCGCTTTAAGGCTGTTCTCGTGCACACGATTGTCATTCTGTATACTACTAGCTTTAAAAAATATATATACTTAAATCTTAAACGGTCATTTATTGCGAGTTACCCTGGCAAGCGTATCGTAAACAATTCTCCCTTAAATCTTCACACTCACAGAAGCTAACAGACAAATGCTATCAGAAGAAAGGCAGAAAATATAAGGTAGATGTACCGTTTGTGGCCATTACACTGTTTTTCACCATTTGCATAATTATCTTAATTTTAAATTTCTTACAGATCATTATTATGTGGAGAATTTCACATCATAAATATTTTGTTCAGTATACCGCTAGAAACATAAGGTTACATTTATTGCTTACACGAAAAAATATTATATTTGTTAAGAAGTGGCCAAAACTGGTACAATACCTTAAAGTGGCCACAAATGGTGCATCTATCCTATGTAGGAATAATTAAAGAGTCCTTACAGAAAACACTGTAAGTGTCCAAAATCAAATTCAATACTATACCATTACAATTGGCACGTAGAAAAAAATTTCCAATAAATTTAATTTTAATTTTGCCACTTAGGGTAAACCAAGCAGTAATTGACCGCATACCAGTGAATGACCATTAGGCAAAGAAATGTTAATTATAAATTTAAAAATAATTATATGTTTATAAATGCAGTGTAGTTGCACTTTTAATATCCCATATTTTTAGTTAGGCGTATTAAACAAACATTAATAAGTAAAGGTTTTTTTAACGTTCCGACCGGATAAATTTCACTCGCGTTATTTTTCTGAAATTTTATCACTTTCCTTGATAAGGGTCTAAAGTCAGACCGAAACGTTGGAAAATTTTCAGTTAATTAAAGCAAATGTGTTATTGATTAATTAAGATAGTTGTTTGTGGACCGAACCTGTGCGCCGATAGCATTTATATTTAAAGAATACGGTCGATAGTTTATAACTTATTATTAATAAGTAAAATTCTTAATAAAAGTATGCAGTCATTTACTGGATTTCTCATTCAACAATTCGGTCATTCACTGGTTGGTTTACCCTACAGTGTTTTCTGCAAGCACTCTTCAATTATAAATTAAAAAAACACTAACAACATCCAGCAAACAAAACCCTCAACAGTCCACAACATATACCAAGCCCTAAATTACCGTACATCGTAAGTCACAATGACTTCGCCCACCAGTTAGAATTTACCCAGAAGGCAAAACCCAGGAGGTCAACCGTGAAACTCCCGAAAAAGCCCCAGCATCGAGGATCGTCCAGAAGGAGAGCAAATCTCTGGACCCCGTGGCAACGACAAATCGCGGCGTCCTGGCAACAACCGTCCAAGACATAATTCTTGGGGATGATTCACGGGCGGGTGGACAGAAAGGCCAGTGGATGATTCTGGTGCGCGTTCGCCGTGCTCGCGATACCGCCGCGCCGCGGAGGATCGCCCCCGGGACGCTGGCCAGCAGCATCGTCGTCGGGGCGCTAATGCAATAACGCGTCGGTACGCGGATAAATCAAGCCGGCCGAATCGCTCCGCCAGTCCTGTGCACCTAATCGCGTTACCCCGCTCGTCCCCCGGGCGCCATTACCCCCGCGTTCCCGTGAGTTAGGGGTTCGAGGGTGCACTGTTTCTTTGGCCACAGCTTTTTTTCATAGCTTTCAAGCCGCTGCGAAAAGGTTCGCGCGCTCAATGACGCGTTCTACGGGATGTTTCTTGGTTGTTACTCGATTCAGTGGAGTCGCTTGAGGTTGAGTGCGGGGTGTTGGTATTTACTGCGGATCTGAGATCTCAGGATTTCATTGTTTCGTTGAGGAGTTAGTTTTGCGGGGAATGCTATAGAGTTTGGTAGGAAGTTAAGGTAAATGTACCTACCAGTGCCCGGCCATGTCCCAGTATTTTTAAGCTTAATTTTTAATATAATTAAGAATAAAAAAGTACCACAATGCATAAGTATTTAGCAATAGTAATTAAAATCATTATTATAGAAAATTAAAAATCGTTAGATAGAAATAATTATTTTGTAACACACTTCGTTTGCGTAGCAGATTTTGATTTTGAAATTTCTTAAGCTTCTGTCAAGACACTTCTGTCATTTACTAAGAAAGTATTGACAGCATTTCTTATTTATATATTATAATAGTAAATAGATTTAAATTTAGTTTGAGATAGTTCAATTTGCAAGGAAATTAATATTTTGTTAAACAAGTCTAACTTTATTTACTGGTACAAGAATTTCGTGAATGTAAGTACCTAATTCAGACATGCATTTTTAGGTTGCTCGCTTACTGAGACGATATAATTCAGGTATTGGGACATGCAGTTTCGTATTTTCATTAATAAATACGTCTATTATAATACATCAACTTTCTTTTCCAGTTTCTGATTGTATAATATAGTGTTATCTTTCACATATCAACAACATTGTTTTATTTCATGATGGTTTTACAAATTAAATTAGGAGACAAACTTTGCCACTATTCCCCAAGCCCCTTAAGCATCCCGGTATTGGTACATTTACCTTACTTCAGGGAAGTGAGTAATACCGTGAGATGATATGTTCTGCTCTCGAATTACTGGGAATATGTGTGCTCTGATATACCCTTGCCTCGGTTTTAGAGACTCATAACGCATCTTCTAGCACCGTTTTGTAATCCCCGAATACTACGCGCGTTTTGCAGGTAAATCACTTCGAAACACGACGTCGCGTAATCGCGTTAACTCGGATTCATTCTGCACGCTCCCGAGGGTGTCGTTATTGTCCCATCCGTGTACATCGAAAGGGGCAGGTTTTGTCGACCGACAAATTTAATTCAACCCCCGGAAAATCAGGAAGCAAAGCAGAAACTGATGAATTTCTAAGAATTTTAATAGCTTCCATCACAGACACATCTTCGCCAAATCTAATTAGTAAATTCATTGCTCAGAAGTCGAAATAAAAAGGTGAGCTCTTCGCCTCAACGTATACTCAACTATCCTAAATCTCCTCTAAACTTATTTCCCACATTCGACACATGTACTTCCATGTATTCGAAGTAAAATATTTAAACGAAACCCGTAAACGTTTTAAACGTTGAAGGTTCGATGGAGCAGCTCTCACAAGTGGATGAGCCTAATCGATGGACTTAAGGGATCAATTCTACCCTCGCGACCCGTCCCGATAATCAATTTAACTGCTCCCATCGAATTGTCACCTAGCGTTGATTCCCACGAGACGAGAAGCAACCCCTGCACCCTTCGCCTACCGCGAATAAAATAAAGCTCGCCTCGAATCCCGAAATGAATTTCAAGGGTGCGCCGGAGGACGAGCAGAAGAAAAAGGAGAAAAAATGAAAGAGGGACGGGTGGAAGAAGCCGAGCGGTCCGTCGCTTATTTTAATCCGAGTTTAAAGAAGTTCCCCTTTCCTGCTGCTCGTAAATTGGCTGTCGTTTGTCTGCCACTAAGGGGTACTACAAAACGAGGGGGGTGAAATTCACCCGCAATGGTGAGAAAACGTTGCTCCCTTTTCTCGAGCAAGGGCACGACTCAACTATTTAAATATAATGCGTTTGTGCCTGAATGTCTCATTTAGGGGCCCACGCTGGGCTTTTAATGCGATTTTCATTCAACCTCAACGTCGACAGTATTGATATTCAAGTATTAACTAAATTGCCCTAAGACAACTCCATATTATATTGAAATATTCTTGCCTAGTTATCACCAAAAGGAAATTGATCTATATTCTATCATGGTACAATGTTTGCATTCTCCTCACCTTAAAATGGAACTCAAATTGCATTGCAATATAATTATTCTGAGTTAAAGAATTTCTAAATTTCGAAAAACATGTTTGCCTAACTTTAATGTTTCTATTATCATAAAAAAATAATACACAATAGTATTCTTATAAATAATGAAGGTACTCACATTTTCGATGAACTGTTCTCCAGTGTTCTCCACTACCCGTCATGCTCCATGATCTCCATCATACTCCATCATTCACACTTGCAGTCCCAATTAAAATCACTCAACGTTTCACGTACGACTCACATCCACACTCACTCAAAGCTTATAGACGAGTATTAAATACGACTAAGGTACGTCTTCTATAACGTGTTAATGTTCGTGAAGGTTATCGGTATTCGCATAAATGTTGTGGACGAGTCTCTGGCTGCTTGGACTCTGCTGGAGGGTACACTGTGAACATTCACGTTCAAATTTTATGACACTGAGATTTTATCACAATTAAAATCCCCCCACGTTCAACAAATTACGCTATATTTTACAGCACATTACAAATAAGGTGGAGATTAAAGATGAAGCAATTACCTAGCGAAAATAGATATTTATTATTAATTTGTTGTATAAGATATAGAGGTCCAATTTTTAATTACTTTACAACTTACGTTCTCCTACACGTTACTAGAATTCCAAGCGTCAACCGAACGTTATGCTAATCTATTACCGTGATTTATTCGCAATATCGTGTACGTATTTCTCATTGCATATGCAGGGCGATAAAATCGTGAGCAAAGGGGGGTCAAGATTAAAATACAGCCACAGTCGGTCCCGTCCGCTGTTAACTACGATATAATGTCCCGCGAAAACCATGGAGCATCATCAATTATCATACCCCGACGGCGAAAAGTCGACGAGACGAGCGTAGAATAATCACGCGGGGGATGAAAATGGATCGGCGCGGTTTCGCCGCCCCTTATGCCTGATCACGATTTACGCAATATCATTATTCCCGATCCGTCGTCGATCTCCTGTCGCATCCAATTACGCGTTCATTCGATTACTATGAATCACAGATTGATCGAGCGCGCTTCGCGAGCTACTCGAAATAAGGAAATCTACTCCTATTCATAATAAGCGTTTCATCCCTCGGGCTTGAAGGATTAATCGCGAATTGCAGCGGCATCTGCATCGCGATGCCTCGCTCTCGTCGCCGAAAATAATTACCCAGCCGTGGACGGGACCAACGACTGTCCTCCCCTCGGTCAAATCGACTATTTACTCGATCGACGGGATAATCAATCGGTTAACCGACAAGCCATGAACGCGTAATGAGCAACAATTCTGGCCGCCAGGGCTCGAATAAATTATTCAAATCACACTGGTCGATTAACTACAATCGCGCGCGATTCTGTACCACCATGAAGGGAAAGCACCAGTTGGCAAATACCATCCACGTGGGGGATGAACGAGTCGACGAGACGAATGGATAAATCGTTGGAGCCTCGCGATCGATCAACCCCTTTCGCGTTACTCGTTCTTAATCTTTTCTAGCTAAAACAACATGCAAAGATGACTCCGCTCACCCATTCGATTCCACGGGGGTGAAAGAAATAGCAGGCTTCCCGCCACGGAGAGCTTGATAAATAGCAACGCCGCGGGATATCGCGATTTACCGGAAGGCGAACCTGTACCCGAGCGTGATGCATTAAATAATAATGCCAGTGATTGCGAGAAACTCGACGGTAGACCGTGCGATAGCTGGGAGAGTCGACTCGGGGGGTGGAGGTGCGAGCAGCGAATGGACCAAGGGGTGCAAGAGGGAAGACGGTTGCCTCTACACCCCCACCAGATATATCATCGCCTGGCAGTTATGTGTGTCATGAATTTTAGATTATCCTTGGATTAGATTAAGGGGCGGAGGGGTGGTAGGTGCAGCCAACCAGCCCCTTGGTCCGCTAGTCAGTGCCGTAGCCAGGGTAGCAGTGTGCCTGTGTGAATTATTTTCTGGTCCTCCAGCATCCCTCCCGGCTCCCTTTTCCACGTGGACGATTGATTTCTTGCTTCTCTTTGCTACATGGTCTTGTAGCTATGGGATATCTTTGGATAACGATTGATTCTGAGGATTTGCTTCATTCTTAGTTCAAATATCGTGTCTTTTATATCGTTTATCTTATGATAATCCAGTTGTGCCCCTCAAGCATTCACGGTTAAAGAACGCTCCTGATATCTACCATTAAATAGATCGTTTGGAGACGATCGCGGGGAGAAATTGTGTGTTAGAGAAGAAAGTGCCGAGGAGAGTGGCAGAGAAAGGGAAGGAGAAGTTAGAATGGAAGAAACGAGGAGCTAAACGGTGTTTCCGCCCCCGGGGCAGATCCGATCCGACGAATCAATTCGTGTAATAGTCTCGGAGGGCTCCGGCTGGGGACGGTGGTGGGAAAGCAGGGGTTAAATCGACTGCAACTACCTCTCCGCAGCCCCTTCCCAGAAGGGACCTCGTAGCTCGCCCCGGATACGGGCCATTACCGCACCTGTCCCTCAAGTTCCGCCCACCCCTGAAGACGATCGGCTGGAACCGAACGAGGTGGCCCTCTAATGAAGAGAAGCAATCACTTAAGACCGGCCGTTAGACCGATCCGGACGTGGGAAAACGTTTTATGCGCCACTAACAGAAACGTTTACGGGCCTCTTACGCTGTTTAGGAATGGGACGCGAGGTCGTTCCGCGACTGGAAAACCGATTCGCGTGGCGTCCAACTACGGGGGAGCCTGATAACACTGCGAATCGAAATTTTATTAGCATCCCCCACCGCTCTCTTTCATCCCTGCGTTATTCCTCGTCTACGTGGAGGTCTGGCTTGGTTTATTTCATTTATCTCGTGTAGAGACGTTTCACCTTGTTTCGTAGAAGCCTTCCGTGCAATAGCACGATCGAGTTTCACTGAAATGATAATATACGGATAAGGTAATGCGTTAAATTCTTCTAAGAGTTGTACACAGATTTATTTGGGAGAAAATAAACGACAGCTTTCCATTCGTTTCCGTTTGAGTATACTTACGAGATCGATGTAGATACATGTCTACGTCCACGAAACTAAAACGCTGATAAAATCTCTAAAAATCAGATCGGATTGAGGCGCAGGGTAATAAAAAAACCGATGCAGTTAATAGGAAAACTCGTTGACTGAAATACTTACTGGTGCTGGAGTGTACTCGCTTCTGAATGTTAAATAAAATAATTTAAAACGCAACGAGGGAATGCAATTTGAACGTTTCGACACGGAGTGTTTCACAGAGCGACACATCTCGTAGAGAATCGCTTGGAGTCGGTTGAAAACGCGAGTGAGTACCGATCGAATCTACATCCGCGCGACGAAATGGCAAATGTAGACTCGTTGGGGGAAGCTGGAAAGAAGGACACTCGCACGGGTCATCTTATTCTATGCTAGTTACTCGATAAAATTTATTTCGAATCACGGCGATCACGTAGCACACAGAGAGCCAGAGAAAAAAAAGAGGGGAAAGCGAACGAGATCGTTTTGATTGTGCGCGTGCGTATGTACAGTGCGTGTGAAGCTGCGGGACCGGGTACCCGGATCGCGGTGTACACACGAATAAAATAGATCTCTCGATTCTAGAGAAAGGAAGGATCGATGAGATAAAAAGAACGCGATACCGGTGAAAGATATAAAGAGGACTTCGTCGCTCGATCACCCGAAAGACTCTTTCCAATCGGTCTTTGCGTGCTTACGTGACGCTTCTTCCCCTTCACTTTTATCCTCCTCGATCGTTTTCGTTACAATAAAAAGCCGACTCGTGCACCCCGAGGATCGCGCTTCTTCCATCAATCGCAACAACAATAATAGTAGTAATCATAAAATATCAACCGACAGCGTGTAAAATAAACTTCAACGATCACAATGAGACGATTGCCTGAAGCTTATATCGATAATAGAATACTGAACAGCAGCCTTCATCTTCCCTCAGCTTCTCTTCGCTCTTCCATGCTGTTGGTCTTCTTATCCCGAGCACGACGGTTCCCTTGCCTCTTCCTTCGGTTTCCTTGGCGTCGTTCGCGGCGATCTCGCAACCCCGTTCCCCGCAGAAATCGCGACGGTGTTCGAGATTAGTCAGCACCGTTCGAGTTGCACCCTTGACGAGCGTGCAAGGAAAGAAGGGGAGGAAAAAATAGGACGTGTAGAGCAGTCTTTTCTTTTTTCTGCCGTACCGTGCAGGAAACTTACTCGCCTCCCGACCTTTGGTTGCAGGCCTAGAGGCTTGTTTACGTGAGGGTGTCTCCACGTATGCTTAAGTACTAGGCGGTCAAGGTATGCAACAATAAAAAGAACACCGTTTTTCTTGCGTTTCTCTATACCGAGTGTGAAGAACACTGGACAGAGGGATTCGCTGGCGCTAGCGAGACGCGAGAGAACAGACGGACAACACGATTCGAGATGATGATGGTTGTGATGACGGTGTCATCGTTTGTCGAAAAGAAAAGAAGAGCCTTCGTCCGTGCCGCAAGGATAGGATAATCAGGTACTAGGAACAGCCCCATAAGGTTCCAATCCTTTGAGCGAAAGTGTGTCTACTCGTCTTGATTCAGATTTAATTCTATGTTGATGTAGCTAGAATCGATGGAACAGGTGCGGTGAACTCTTCGTGGTATACGCAAGCGTACTGGTTAATTGTATTCTAAAGCAGAACCGAGGTTCTCTAAATTTCAATGCCTAAGGTAGCTTAAAAATTTTCACGGCCTATTATCACTTGAGCCAATTTTGAGTTCACTAGATCCATTCCACCGGCTATAGGTAATATTGTTGTCTATCTTTAGGTCCTACGAAAGAATATCCAGCGATCTAGGATTAACACAGAAGACGTGTTTGTGTACAATGCGTCGTGCATCGAGTATTGGAATAAAAAAGAATGTATATTGCATATTCACATATGTAGATAAACGCATAGCTACGTGTATGGATACTTCTATTTCACAAAGTCCACGTTGTTTCTTGCTTGCTATCGACGAGGCTAATCTTATCTTGGCCTATGATTTTTGCTCTCCCATTGAAATTTTTTAGAAACGATTAAAATAACTGTGCAACAAGGTTCGAGAGAAAGGTATGCGAGTGTCTGGATAAGAGTATGTTTCTTTACCGCGCGTTTAAGTCCCCAAAGGATAGGAACCCCCTCCGAGAACTGCCCGCACGAAACATTACGATTAAATATAATACACACCGTATATAATAATTACAATAATATAGTATTAATTAAGAAATATTATGTTAATATAGTTATTTAACCATGTGTATGGCTCAGTCTATTATGCTAGTCTCATGCAACAACAACAATAAAGATACAACAATATATTTTACTTGCGTCTGTCATTTTAATTACTCTTTCACTTATCATTTGTTTTTCATTTTTGTTCTGCTTGCAATCATCCCCGTGTATACTCCCACATACACACATACACACACTCTTTCTCTCCCTCTCTATTTCTCTATCTGGTACTCCCTTTCTCTCGTTTGCAAATAGAAAAAACTTGGAAATTTGTCAAATATCAATCAACGTCGCCCCACCTTCGTTTATAATTATTCAATATAATTATTATATGTATAAATAGATGATTTTGTTTGTTTGTCCCTTTACGTTTACTTTACGTTCATTTATAAATTTATCCTCGTCCTTATCTTGACTGAGAGCTCAGAGCATTAATAAATAATCGCGAGCCACGTGAAATCTCGACGGGAGCCGCTCTAACAAACACCTATGTACGCCATTTGATTGAAACTTATATTTACAACGATTGGGGGACACGTACGAAATGTTCTACTCGCGAAATATTGTTCTCGTTAGTATAAAATTCAATATTGTATACCGGGGGTCTATAAACACGAGTGTTTACCACTGAAAAGTATGATTGCTCTAGCTTAGGAACTATTTAAGATATAAATATACGCAGGATACCTCGTAATTCTTAGTACGAACACAGAAGAGTTAACTCCTCAGGATAAAAATGAATTGAAAATGTAAAATGAATCTTTCACACGACACTTCCCCTTTTGAAGAAAATCCATTCCAAAGTCGATTTTCTAAAAAAAACGGAGGGTCGTGCGAGAGAACTTTAATTTACATTTCTCACCCATGTTTCGACGACGAATCACTTTTCGTCCACGGCTGAAGCACGAGTTTCGAGGCAGCCTGTGTATATCGCGCGTAAATCGTATACTATTAAACACTAGTCAATTCAGCGAAAAGCAACGAGATGGATCTCACCAGTTGTGTTATATGTACATACGCGAAATATTACAGTAAAGTAGGTGTACCATAAAATGAAACGTTATTGAAGTATTGCGCAACGTTAAGAATTTTTCCGGGCTCGGGTCGAGAGATAACACGTGGCTCAGTTCTATTTTCATCCAAGCCCCTTAAGTAATATAAAAAATATGTAATATCACAAAAATGGCGCGGGCAGAGCAAGGAAAGGACCAAAGATTGGGATAAATAGTATGGCAATTGGATCGTTGCCAACTGACGAGCATGGATCGAGTCGAAGGAGCGGTCACGAAATCGTTCTGTTCTCTGCGCAACAGTTCTTTTCTCTTCAACGACGAAAAGAGACATTTGTGTGGTTGTCGGTTTTTCTTTTCTTGCTCAAAATAGTAGAACAGCAAAATAATATCTCGTTCCTTCCTTTTCTTTTTTACGTTTTAGTCTATGGTAATGATAAAAAAATATTCTCATCGTCGGATTGTACTTGTCACAGTTGCTGGTAGGACTGCGGTGATATTCGATTCGGGGATCGATCGAGATTGTGCCGGGCCAAAGATTAACAAGTTCGGCCGAAAAAGAATCCTCCTGCACGTTTCCAACACGATCGTAACAGAATCATACGCGTTTCTTTCTCCCATTTATACTATCTTTCCAGCGTCTATCTCGCATGCGCTAGTTCATCCTGCCAGTTCTTTCGTTTATTAATAAACTTCAATGTTTGATTGACAACAGTGACTTAACGACGGCCAACTTATTTCCATTATATCCACCTAATTCCATACGTCGAGCTTTTCACGTATTCCTTTCTCCTGTTCCTTGTTCGTATGTTTTTTAATGCTTTGACAAATAAGAGAGAAAAAAAAAGAAAATAAAAATACAGCTTTATACGTCATAAATGTTCTAGAAATCGCTTTCTCGGGCTTTTACAGTTTTCGTGATCTTGGTAATACATTCTTTCGGTTATCATTGATACGCAATGTGTCTCGCAATTCATTGAGACGTACCCTCCTCGCTTCCATTCGTCCTCGAGAACACGACGGCAAGCGTATCTTATACGATAAAAGTGCTCTCGCCCTTCTTTTGTTTCATTATTATTTACGGTTTCTTTGTTTCTTTAAATAGACTTGGAATGGCAACAGTCTGTGCTTGAATTTTCAACACACGTTCTAAACACAAAGAGTTTCGAAACGAAATGGAGATCAAAGCAGTATACGGTGCACATAAAATTTCCATCGCAATAGATTTCACGTCATAGATTCAAAAACTCTGTGAATCGTCCCTGCACAAATCATAATCTATGTCCCTTTTGTTCATTAAATGAGCATTTAACCCGAAGAGGTGATACAAGCAAATTTGAAATTACCTATAGTGATAACAAAAAACGTCCACTCTAAAATTGTATTTATCTATTTACACTAATGCTAAGCATGATCCTAATTTAATACCTTTAACAAAAAATAATCACAAAATGGTCTGTAGGTTAAAACACATTGTATGTTCGATATATATAATAATAATAGCGGTAATATACATATACATATACCCTCTATATGTATGTATATATTAATCGTATTTCAAATATGTTTCTCTCATACATGACGACAAAGTGTCATATAACCTAATATCACAATCAGCAAGGAGAAGAGAATAAAGTAAGCAGAAAAATTTTGGTTCAAAACGAACGGAATGGCACTTTCTGCGTTTAATATTGAGTTTCAACGTATAAAAATACATATTCTCAAAAACCTTCTGTACACTATGACAATTTCTAATAACATACTCTCTCTCACTCTCTATCTGTAGCTTTATCAAATAAGTATTCTATATCTTTGTCTCTCTAAAGCTCTATGCAACTCATTGAACAGTAGAGTGCACACCTCTCTCTTTCTCCCCTCGAAAAATCAATACCTAATAATGTACATAAATTTTCGATCACAGTAGTTCAGCAAGCTCTATAACGTGAGATCTATGCTCGTTTTGTTTACATCCCTTCGTTATCCTCCCTTTTTTTTTTGTTATTTCTTTCGCTTTCGCATTTTCTTTTTTTGTTATCCTTCCTCCAACTAATCAAGAAGTCGGTTATTCGATTTGAAAGAGCTGGGGCTAGTTGGTCGCCAGCAGCACTTTCCATTTCACGTTTCGATACGCGAGAATAAAACACTTAACAGTGTTACACAGCGCTAATGGAAACGGAGTGTACAGCGTGTAGGTATACTACGTTAAGGTATCATTTTTCATTTTAATGCGGTTTAGCGTTGTAGTACGATACCTTCACTTTAAAGTGGTTCGGTGACCCCAACATAGTTCCTCCCTCCCTCCCTCCCGCCCACCCATCCCACCCTAACCCTCCCCCCTACCCGCCCACCCACGCGTTACGCTTCGGCCCATGACGTTATTATGTCGTTCTCATATGCATTATCTTCGTTCCATTCTCACTTCGATATTATCGCATTTATAGCTTGCTCGCTGCAGCTAATTACGCATATTTAATTCCCCCGAGAGCCTGACGATGACCATAACACGGTAACGACAACGATGTTAATGAGAAGAGGCCGTGGTTTCACCCACCCACCCTGTCCACCCATAGTTCTGTTTCCCGCCCAACCCCTTTCGGCCTGCCCCATTAAGCGGCCTTCTGAAATAGACACATCACCTTACGTTAACTTCCCTTAAAGTTAATCGCGTAACGTGTAGATGCACCTTAATTAATCGCCATTGTAAATGCTCCCGAGTGTTCCGTACAGAACTGTCTATGACTCTGATCGTTAACTATTAGTAGTCACGACATTACACGACACGATCGTTAAGCGTTAGAATTCTTCGGGTATCGTTGAACGAAAGAATGAAATTTTAGATAAACTGTTCTAAAGGGCATTTTGAAAATCAACTCACCGCACTTAGGGAGGGCTGCTCAGACGCCATACATATGGAGTCGTTCGCTGAGCTGCGGCGGGAATTGATCTGAAAATCGTTTCCAATTCTCTGCACCAACTTGGTTTTTGAATCCAAGTAGTATCTGCCGGAAAGAACGTGCTCAATTATTTATACGTTTGTACTATCGTAAAATAAACCGATAGAAATAAATTGCGTGAAATTGGGTTTTTCTTTCCATGTACCTTCTGGAACATATCCTTGAGATCTTCTCTGGGAGTGACCCAGGATGCAACAGCGTCGCAGAAGAAGATGAAATCCTGGACGACTCCCCCTGGGTTTACCGTAATCATCTGACACATACCTCTGAACGCAGAGTCCTTTTCTTCATTGTCTCTTATGCTCCGCAGAGAAGTACACCTGGTAAAGTGGGTGCGAACATTACTAACTGAGTAATTGTTCATCACTTCAGAAAGAAGGTATATTTATAGAGATCGAATAAAAGAGGTACAACACCCGCGATCCTTTTCCACTGCTCTGTATAATAGTTCCGTTACACAACTTTTAAAGCGAAACATATGACGAGTATTGAAACGATAAATGTACCTTCTTTCTAATTAAACTGCTCACATTCGTAAGAATGTTGCATAAGGCAAAAAGTGACAGCTAATCACTTGGTATAATATTCATTCCCACAAGTTATACATAAATAGATTCTTATAGCTAACATTTAACGAGGCAAAATTGTCGGCTTTTCTGAGGCCAGTCCTATGTTGGAATTTTCTGTATTGTTCGTATCTTTCAAAGCTTCTCTTTACTTCAATATAATAATGATTCTAATAATTCTAAGAATCGGCCGAGCAACGAAAAATGTAAAACTATCAATCTAAGCAATTAAAAGACTTGAATCTAATCTATGATAAGACCATGTACTGTACAGTTTAAAAACATTATACCTCTTTTTAAATAATACAGATTACAGAATGACTTTTCAAAGGCCTCGCCCGAAGGAAATTTCACATTTTTACCGAAATAATACGACTGGCATCATACAATAGTACGATCTCGTTAAGGTTTGGTTTACATTTGACATCTCTGTAACTTTAAATTTCTCTGGTATTTGCAAACTAAAGAGATATCAGCGATAGTTATAATTAGAGCAAGAGCCTAGCTAAGAAGATATATTGGATAAGTATCGATACTGAGTTGTTAACATGCAAAGGACACTTTTGACTGAAACTACCTATACACAGTGAAAGTATGTGAGAAAAAGAGAGGTATGTTTTCTAGATTTCAATGCAAGGCAATAATACATAGGCTAAAGTATTACACAGACCTAAAAGTGACAAATGTAAACCTACCCTAGGGTCTCTCAAACTGCATAATAAAGAGCCCATAATGTGCTTATGCAATAGGAAGACGATACCAGTGTACCACATAAGCGAGTCGACGCGAGATCATTAAATATCAGAAACACCGACGGGCAAGCGTAAGACTAGGCGGAGGCTTAACCGTGCCCATTGTTCGTCATCAAGAAATTCTCCTTTCATTTTGTAAAAGCCATTATGGACTCTACATTTTTTTTAATGGATTGCTACAGTATTGTTGCGCAAAGTTCGTAGCAGCCCCTGAATGCAATGTACCGAATAATCGGGAATAATATGTAATAATAAAGTGCTAATAAAAATAGAAGGTAATGTAATTAATAGAATATAATAATAAAGAAATTTACACACCACTGTCGGACAAACTGCTGTAACATTGGGGCGACGTCGTGGGGACACACATAACCTAGGCGACCGATCGTTATGGCTACGGTTTCATTTCATTTTCGGTAAGTAGACAAGTGAAGTGTAGTGAAGTGACCGGAAACACAAACAATAAGACAAACTGATAGCGAACCAACGATCAACTCAGGCGAATCATATGTTGTCGTTTAGGACTTCAATTAACTTGTAATATAATCGTTTAATCAATAATAATTAATAATTCAATATTAACAATCAATAGAGAGACAGTGGGAACAGAGGTAGAAACATATGAAATACTGACAATGAAACATAGGCAATACCGTGCTATTGTAGCTGCTGAAACAATAATAAAAATTAGATAGCAGCGTGCGAGCCCATGATTCGTAAAAAACCGACCAATGAGTATGATCATTCTACCCATTAAATGTCAATACAACCAAGAAACAACCAAGTAACACAAAAACTAAAAGACACCTTTTCGTGAATTTAAGGCCAATTTAAATATAACACCGTTTAAACAATACGTATATATATATCTCTCTCTCTGGGGCTTGGATGCAAGCAATTATAGTATATATACTGAATCGCAGTATGTTCTCATGGCAGTACAGCCATATAAAGCCTGCAGGCAATCGCACACCACTAAGTTAGGTCCAATGTACAAATACTAAATAATTTAACCCGCTGATAAACGTGCAAGCGCGGCCATGTAGAGCCACCGGTAGTCGTCACTCTGTGTGGTTATCACCTTGGATAAAATCATTTACAGAGAATGCACCTATGCTTATATGCCATTGAATGCTGAATTCTAACGTGAGGGCTTTCATTTTCTTTCCGTATACGTGGGAGACTTCTCATTCAACGGATCAATCGTTTACTCAAGTACGTGGCGGACGTCTGTACATGTATCTGGCAATCTATACGAACGATGCCTCGAAATGAAAAGTTTCCCCTCATGTGCAGAGCATACTTCTAAGAAAAGGTATTACTTCTACGATGTATGGGGTGAACAGTAATAACGGTAGTCGGTATTGTCGCATTACTCAAAAAATAAATGAAACATTACTATATAGGCATTACCCCCTACCATTTATAAAAGTATGCTCCATATACTATGCTGTGTGAAAGAAACTATACGTTTAGAAGTATCATACAGCTACTCACCCGTGTTTTCTAACAGTGTTTTCGGCGTGTTTGGTTTATTGATTATGTCGATAAGCTCGAGCAAAACTAGTGGAATATATGCGCTCGTATCGGACCCTACGGAGCAGGAGAAACAGATTATTAAGAGAAGCTCAACCTCCCGCGAATATTTCCATGGGTGTTTGTTTTAAAAAAAAAAGAAATTTACCAAGTTTTATGGCTATCTCGCCAATAGCCCATGTCGCATTGTTGCACACCGATATATACTGAGGATCTAAATTCTGGCTGAGTATCGGCATAAATTCCGCTACAGTGAAACATAAACGTAAAGTTAGCTTGATCTGTGCGAAGGAACTACGGCCTCGTAGTTCCGCGGGCGGGTGTAGAATACTCACGTATACACGGGAGGACATGTTGGAAACAGGCCTTTGTTAGATCTCCTACCAAGGCGAAGCTACTCTGTCTAACTTCGGGCATAACATCCTGCATGCACTGATACAACAGTTGCATTACATTGCTGTTCATTACTAAGCGCTCCATGTGACCATCCAACCCTTCCGCTAAGCCGCTAAGAAGGTCCAACGCAACGATCATAAAATCTTTGTCGGGAGCCTCGAACTGTTCCGGGCTCTGGGTGTTCGCTATATGTTGGTTTAGCGTCTGCTCCACGAGGGACACGCACCGCCTATCGGAACGAAAAGTACACGTAAGTGTTTTCATAGTATCAGATTTAACCCTTCGTGAGGTGTATCGCACCTCGAGAGCAATTGTCCAGTTAAAATGTTGCGCCCTTACTACTTCCAAAGGGGATTTATTGCAAAAAGAAAAAAAATATTAAAAAATCGCTTTTTTTCCCCTACAAATCGTGGAAGATCGCTCATTTCCAACTACAAATTTTATCATATCAAAATTTACATTTCCAAAGAAAGACTGGGGTGTGACCACGAAGGGTTAAAAATTTCGTGCAGAGGACTGTATACTCACCTGTACACGGGCTCGCAGTAAGGAAGAAAACCCGATCGCAGTGCAGTCGCGACCGACGAAAGGCATTCTAACAATGGGAAAAGGTCTTTGTCTTCGTCCTTCAGTACGTTCCATTTATTAATCAACGGCGGCATAAGAAGGTTAATGTAATCTGGTTTGTTAAGATGATGCCCAACTGAATCGGCAAGTGTACCAATTGCGTCGTACAATATTAAAAGATTTTTGTGTTGATATTTACCTGCGCAGAGAACAATTACCAGTGGAATAAATTCTTTTAAAGAGGACCCAATATCTTATCGTTAATATACTCACCGAAGGCAAAAACAAGCGTTTCGAGAATGAATCCAAGGTAAGGGACCAATTCTGTGCATGCCTCCTCTTCTAGCGTCGCGAAAGAGGAGCACGCGGCTTCTTGAACGCGTTTATTGCCATCAAGTACTCGTTTGAGTAATTCAGTCATTAATGGTTTCAAATGTGTGTCATGTGGTTGCGCGCAAACCCAATGTGCGTAACGACTCAGCGTCCAACACGTAATGGCGCGCACTAGTGCCTTCTTGTCACTCAGGCAATTAATTAGATATGGAATTAATTCAGATAAATGTGGGATCATTCCACCCATACAACCTGCAATCATTACACTGTGCGTTATGATCTGCGAATATATGAAATAATTCTAAACCGAAGACACTGTCGAGACACGAACCTTCTGCTATAGCTCCCAATGTTAAAATCCCAGACTCCTTGATTTCCCAATCTTGATGGAAAAGTGTCTCTTTTAAAATTGGTACTAGAACTGGCAGCAATTCTTCTCTAAAAACATTCGCTAGCATGTCCAAAGCAGCGGCTGAACATTTCCTCAAGTTCCAATCGCTAAGCGTGGAATCATCGTCACATCCATCTTCGGCGTCTACGTCCTCGTCATCGCAACCTCCGTTCTCGTCTGTATGCTTGTTCATGTTAGTATAGTGCGTATGATGTGTCTTGGATTTGTGAAATCTTGGTCGAATATCTTCTTCTCTGTCTGGGATCATTTCATCTTCTTCTACGTCTCCTTTCAGGAGTATTATATCAATTTCGGAGTATTTCATACCTTTCACCTGCGAGAAATCCAATATAAATTTATTCCTATTATCGTACATATATCTTTAGTTTTTGCTTCGCTTTTACTTACCAATACAGGTACTAGGCGCGTTAAATGTGGTGCAAGTGCCTCCTTACAAATCGGTTGCTCCGCCAATGAAAGCCAAAATTCACAAGCTTCTAGAGCAACTCCTTCCGCGGAATCCTGAGTCCTCATCAACATATATTCTATTATGTTGTGCATATGCGGTATTAATCTATCCATCCGAACTTCAAGCAACATAACCAAAGCTCTGTAACGAAAAACACGATACACGTTATGTCCTGCAAAATTCTTTAAAATAAAACCGCTGAAAGATATGTACGCTATACCTGCAAACATTCTTTCTGACTTCGGGATCATCGTCATTAGCCAAATGGAAGAGATTCTCCAGGAAGCTATCTATGTGAACCATGAGGGCCTGCGTGCGGTTAACGATAAACTGATTAACGCAGGCGATAGCGTGTGATCTAATCTTAGGGCTCGTGTGTCTGAAAAATTGCAGGAACTTTGGAATTAAAACGTTCAACGGCCGGTTGAGTGCATCCGAGTCCAATATTTCCGCGGAATCTTCGCAGATCTTCTGAAGAGCGCCGAATGCTCCTTCGCAAACATTGAAGTCTTGCGAATCCAACATTTGGCAAAGCGCGGGCAATAGTTCTGGCCATCTGGTTAATTCACCTATTAAAATCAAATTCGTTATATTTATAATAAATCTTTGCTTTCGTACTTTTCAACGAACCAGCATACCTTTGGATGCAACGGTAGTTATTAAAATACCAACGGTCGCACGGATCAAAGGCGACGGATCCCCCACAGCTGATAAACATTCTTGTTTAATAAAATTTGTAACTTCTGGTAAAAACTTATGGAAATGAGCTTTAACGTTGTTTTTCAATATCAGTCCGCTAAGAGACCTCGTGGGTTCATCTGAAAGTAAAAGACACACTTAAATCTGAACTTATCGCTTTAGATGGCAATCAACGAGCGTCGTGTATAAAGCATAATAATATTCGACTAATACATGAATCACATACCCTCTGATGTGAGTTTTGTTAAAACGAAGATAAGATAATTATTGAAGTCTGGAAATTTGTTTAATTCTTCCAATTTCTGTGGAAGATCGTTAAGGAAAATGTGGAAACAGCAATAATCATTAAGCCCGACGATCAGTTACAAGCATCGTAAAACTAAGATATTCAACATTTATATAATCGCCGCTTACTTTTCCTATTACATAATAAATGCACAAAAAGGTGTTATCATACAACTATATTTACCACATAAATACACAAAAAAAAAGAGGGATATGGCAATATCCACGCAAGGCGTGTTTAATTTATACGCAGTGATGTACATGTAACAGTGAAATTTTCTGAAATCCGAGGATTCCTATACAAACACGTATATACAAATACAAATACAACGCGAGAGAGGGGGAAAAATACCGAGTACAAAAAATTCAAGTTCCCCTAACTGTACATTTCGTAGCAGCTGTAATCCGTATGACAAACGCATCCTACAGGCCGTTTGTTCGAAACCAGTTTAATTAACATTACGCTCGCTCGCTGTACGCGAAATTTATCGATCACGGAGCGAAGAAAAACAAACTGGTCGACAACCGAGTTAAAAGCATTTCAGACTCGCGTCTCGCGACCCGCGATAGCGATCGTGGTGTGTCGTTAACATATTCCTTGGCGCTTGGGCATGGCTCACGTGTTATTCGTGAAAACTCTACAAACTTCTATTCCCACCAGCCCCATCACCCGCACGGGACAGTATTACCAAAAATCAACGATCGTTCCCCGTCCGATTAGCCCGTGCGTTCTTATAAAATCGTATCCAATCTAACGCACGGTGTCTAAACAGCTTTTCAATCGAACATAGACGACAAAAAAGAGGGCCCCGTGACAGGCTGCGCAAAAGCGCGCCGAACGTTTTCCCATCGGAGAGTTAACAGTATACCCAGGTGTAGCCTTGGAATCCGTCGATATTAACCCGTCCAATGCCTTCGAAATATCTGAAAACGGTCCCCGCAACAGGGACCTTTGACTGGGAAAAGCGCGCCCCTCGGGTATCGGGCCTGTCCTACCCGCTTCACTTGTGTTACCGCGTCGTGGGTCTACTCACCGGGGAAACGAATCTTCCCGACCGTATTTTACGCCCGCACAAAGTAATTAACGTCTGAACAAGAAAGGATACTTCTTGGACGACGCGCTGAGTAGCCGTATCCGGGCTCTGGGACTCCTTCAGAAGCGTCAAGATTTGTCTAAGTCCTTCCTCTTGCGGTTGCCACGCCATTTTCATCGTGTTTTTCAACAGCACCACTGAACGCAGCCAGCCTTCTCTGACCTCGCAGATAAACGGAAGCTCCTCACGGTTACCCCCACCACCCCGCCACGAAAGCATTCGGTATACCGGCTAACGACACCCGGGAAATCTGTTTAATATCGGTCGGCCAGCACTGTCCAGCGAGTTATTAATCGTTCGAAGGGATTTCACGAATATTAAACATCGTTTCGCGAGGATATTTCAATTTTGCGTAATTCCTACAGACAGACAATTGAACGTTCTCGGCGGCTTAGCAGACGAACACTTCCGGCGATGGCAGAGACATCGATCGGCCTGTTGTGCCGGATTCGACTTGAAGCATGAGCAAACATTTTGAAAGAGATTTATTTGAAATGCGACTTTAAACGGCGAATGACTTTTAAACGAATGCGGATAAAGTCGTATTGAGAAATAGGGTGATTAATCTTTCCCTATGACAGAATTTACGCGTGGGCTTTCGAGTAATTGGCCACGCTACTGTTCGACCGCTAGAAAATTCAAATGTATATAGAGAAATATATAAGTTACTCGTAGGCTTTTTAGATTGCGGTCGTGCAAACTATGATTGCGATTTATTACGTTTTAATTACGTAAAAATTGAATACTATACGATAAGAAATAAGTAATTGATTAACGGTATAAGTAGCAAAGCATATATTAAATATTCCAGTATATATATCTAATATATATACGTATGTATATTATATTCAGAACTCTCATTTATTAAAATTTAAATAGTATATAGCATATCAAAGCAAAGTCTTCGTAAAAATCGTTAATTTATTGACATCTTTATGCACAACGGACCCTCGATTTTGGTCTCCAGATTTTAATTCCCTCTGTACCAGAAACAGCAAGAACGTCGTTAGAGTAATCGATCTGTGGAATAAAAAGAAGCTTATTAAAACGTCTTGTGTAAATCAATCTTATGTTAGATACCTACGCTAGCTATTTCACCATAACAAGACGCCAGTGTAACAAGGCGCTGCGGAGGATCGGTAGGGCTGTATATTCTAACTGTTTTGTCGGAGGAGCTTGTGATCAGACATCCTGGTGCAACGTGAACACCGTTAATACCTTTCTGGTGTTCAGTCGAATAACATTTAACGGGCTCGAAGTCTTTTTTCGGATCTAGTATATGCAACTTTGCATTACCGTCTCCTACGTAAACCATATCACGCTGCATGCACATACTCATGGGGAATGATTCTTGTGAAATCTGTAACACATTCGCGTGGATGATCGAATTTTTATTACGAACGTTGGGAAGTTTTCTACCGCAGCATGCTTACAGTAACATTTTTCATGATTTTTCCTGCCCTTTGATCCCATATGGACACTGTCCTGTCTTCGCTAGCAGATAAAATAAAGTCAGAGTTCATAGCCAGCCTGATGACGGCCCTTTTATGTGGCTGGTACTTTGTGATAGGATTGTCGCCCGATCTTGAATCGAATACTAATACGCTTTTACAAAATGATCCCGTAGCAAAAACGGGCAAATCTGGGCACGTTGCGAGGCACAGTAGGGCACCCGAGGTGATCCTAAAAAGTATTTAACACTTAAATAAAACATTACAAACTTTCGAAAACAGTTACAACAATCTGCGCAATCATTATTGGCAGAGCGAGCGAAAGCATACAAAGTATATTAAGCTGATTTTCTGCTTTATCGTTTGCTTCGCAAGAATCTTGGAATGTAGTACCTGTATTATAATGTTACGTATTAATTTGTACCAGTACTTTGCTAATTAGATATTTCTTAACAAAAATTTCTGCCTTCCTCGCTCGACCTTCTCATAATGAAAGCAGCGAAATTGATCAGCTTGACTCTTGTGTACATGTTATAAGTTTTGAAGTGGACAAGATCGGTGTCGGTGAGTATCCATGCTTTAACGGTGTTATCCCAGCTGCAACTGTAAATCGTATCGTCTAACGCTGCCAAATCCCAGATCCATCCGTCGTGAGCAAAATCTATACAAGTGACGCTTTCCTTTTCATTTTCTGTCGTGGGAAGCTTCCAGCACACTAAAGATCGATCTCTCGCTCCAGATATACAAATGTTTCCATTCTGCGCATATAAGAGATCGTAGTAGTTCAAGTTGCGTCGAAGGAGACATAACGTTAAACAAAAAGCAAACGAGTATAACACTAACGTGCATCAGCAGTAGGCCGTCGATGGTACTGTAGTGCGCTTTACTCAGCAATAATTCCTCCATGGAATCTTCCTTTCTCCATAATGTAGCTTGCTTTTCCAACGCAACGCACGACAATTTCCAAAAGAGTTCGTCATCCTCGGCTGAAGAAAATCGATATACTCTCGTAATTGCTTAGAATACAAATGAAACTATTAGCAAACATCATTAGAGCGTAAGACTACGTTCCCAATAGAAAGTTAAATGTACCATTACATTCGTATAGCTTTTTACTAATATCGTTTCCTCTTCTACTAGTTAAATTACATTACTACATCCGAACCACTCGTAATTCTTGCCAAATGCAATGTGTGGAGATTAGGATTTGTGTTAACTCTTAAGCGAACTTAGTACGTGGAATACATAAAGTACAATTAATTAATTATTGTGTACAGTAATAGATGGTGTTTTATTTATTTACAGAATGATTGGTCGTGCAAGGCGCAAGGTGCTATCAATTTGAGCTAACCAGGAGGCAATATTGGGAAACCAGTGTCTGGCCAAATTTGACTAATTCTCACTTTCCACAGCGAGTCGTCGTTTAGAATTTCGTGAAACTGTTTGCACACTAAGCCCAAGCCGTGTACTAACGTAGAAGCGTCCAGGAAGGAACAGATGTGAAGGAATATCTGAAATACAAGAGGGAAATCAATTGGAAATATCTTTTATTTACACGAGGAGCATAATTTCTTTTGAAATATACTCCCTTAAGATTATACACTCGTAAATTCATCATCGATACAAAAGTTTTTAAAAATAATTATACTTTTATACTTTTAAATACGAATAGTCATTTAAAAATGGCGACCGTGACTATCGATGTTGCGATGAAATTCTCGGGATATTTAATTTATTTTTTGATAGTAAACGTTACAGGTCACCGCCATTCGAAGTTTAATCAACTTTATACTTTTACTTTAGATATCTCCTTGTGCATTGAACGTTAATCAAATGAATCCATTTAAAACGTACTTTAATGACAGATATTCTATTGTCTGTAAACACTCGACATAGCTATGCTTTGTCCAATGATCTTCGTACCGCGATAATCGAAGAACCGCTTTAAAATTTACGATAAGTAGTTTCACGCGGTGAAAGTGATTTGCAAGGTTCAGAAATTTGGAAACTTAAAAGAAATTTCTTTCGACTGTTACGTTTTTATAGCAGAGATTGGAAATCTCGTATATAAAAAGAAATACAAAATTTGTGCTCACGAACCTCGACTGGAAGATCCAACAAGGATAATCGGGAATCTGTTTGATCGTTCTCAACTTCATCGCACATTTTAATCCAGAATAGCCAGTATCAGAGGTTGCAAACTTAAATAAGATCATTCGATCGACTCTCAAACGTCTTAACGATCCAGCGTGCAAACAAGAACGTAGAGAAGTGACGGATGTTTATTCACTGACGTTATTATTTACCGTTTTGGTTTCGTGATCGATGCAGCCTTGCACAAGCGCGCATGACTCACGTACGACCTCCGTTTTAGTGCATTTTAAGAGCGCCTCTCATCACAGGGCTGACAACCGGGGCCAGATAAAATTCAAAATAAAAGCGCCCAAAATATTATTTTAAGTCAGGGAAATAAATATAAAGAAAGTAGTATTTTCATTTAAATTATAACTAGGGATGGATTTCTCGATGCGTCGGAACCTCTAAAAAAAATCGAGTTTCGAGAGTTTCGAAGCTTTGCAAAATTTCGGATTCGAGTTTTGAGAATTTAAAAATTAGCTCCGAATCCGCTAATTATAACGATTCGATCTTGCAATAATTAGAAGCTACTATATATTATCTGAGAGACATTTCGTCAGCTCCACTGACGATGTACGTACGTCAAGAAACTTAAACGTAACTGTTTAAGTAATTTGCGATTAAATTGAAAGAATATTCTTCTCGTTGATGTAACGTTTATTAAAAATCAATTAACAATCTCAAAGTTCAAAATATAATTTGGCGCTCCTGATAACAAAGGAAATATCGATTTCCAAAACTCTCGAGATACATTTATTTGGAATAGTATTACCCTTCCTGTATAATTCGTAATAGTTGATGCTGTAACGCATAAATATAGTCGCAAGAAGATTGAATCTTCTATTCAAACCAGTCGAAGTAGGTAACAAATAGGCTTTAAGTACTTGTTATTGGAAGGCAGTACTTAAGATAATACAAGATAGTGATTATACCTGGACGGTATAACATTACCTTCAAGTATTTCTTTTATATATAATTCGATAACACTCATTCACCATTTGTACAATTGTCTGTATCGTTGTTTCTAATTCGCTACAAGGTTGGCTAAGTGCAGACACAATTAGAAAAATATTTCTATACACAAAATATACATGTACTTGTCTATTATTCGATTAATCCAATACTATTCCGATAATTGGTTATCATTGCACTTTTGTACACAAGCCAATGGAGTTCGATACATGACTCACCGAGAGCTCTATAGTAATCATCAGTTCACACACTCGATACAGTATAAAAATATACATATCCTCGATTTCGCTTTTGTGTAGTGTACACAGGTATCCTGTATCTATAATTTCGTACACGCATTGTGCATTTGGAAGTAACCGGTAAAATTAATGGCAACGAATGAAAATATTGCTCCACTCGCGGAACCCACTTGCATAATTGCACCTGCGTTAACTAGCATTTTAGGGAGCATTGTATTTCTAAATAACGAAACAATGATCAATTTTAAATAAGAAATAAGTCCTATTAGAACTGTCCACGATAGGACAACTAGAAAAACACCAAGCTCTGTGTCTTGTAACGGCGGAGTGGGAGACATTATTGCTAAACACGTAACATAACTTCCAATAATTAAACACGCCGTAGATAAATAATTGATAACTCTTATATCCGACACAACGAACCAGAATGCTAATAAGCATACAAGTGGATTCGCAAACTGAGCAAATGTGATCGATAGTTTGTACGCTACACTTCCATAAGGTAGGCAAGAGTAAGATTGTATGCTGGGAAAGAAACCATTGCTGAAGAAGCAACATATACCAAGCAACAGAAATAAATAACATCGCATCTGTTTCGTTAGGCCCTCGCTATTGTCACAAATAATTGGATTCATGTTAATCTCTTTCAACGAAGAATGTTTCACATTTTGCGTATGAATGTTACAGCAATTATCGGGAACGTTTACTTGTGTCTGATTAAATGTTGAACTGACAGATGATCTATGAACGCTACTTTTATTCCGCGCGAACGAGGAATATTCCAAAATGATAAATGCAGTTAGAGATAGAAATAGAATAACAAAAATGAAAAGGAAATAATCGTTTGGAGAGAATTTCAAGCCGAAACCAGTTGAATTTGTGGTATCGTTTCTGGAAGTCTCGCATTCAGGATTGTCACCGATCCCTTGTATTAAAGCAACTATACTTGGTAGTACGCCACTCAACCCTTCTCCTACGAAGTACGACACTAAATAACTTTCATTAAAATTAAGCAGGTACGGCATAAATAATACAGAGCTGAAGCAACCTACTAGAGCATTGAAAAACGTTAAAATAAATAATGCTAAACTGTGTTCGACCCCACCGATAACAGTTCTTTCGGAATAGAAAAATGTTAGAAGTCCCATCGCGCAAGCTCCTGAAAATAATAAACACAAGATCCACCATGGTTCGTTTATCTTGTATCGAAAATGTTTCAAGATCGTGTAAAACAAGGGTCCAACGTTTGCAGCCTGTATTACTAATACTAGATAAGCTGGTAAAGTCCAGCTCTCCGGAGAAGTGTTGATAAGCACTGGTACTTGTATATATATTCCGTTGATGCCAATCCAAGTAGATATACCAAATATAGTTATGAGAACGTGCACAATGATACGGCATTTCTCCTCGTACACGTTTACGTCTTGCGAAACATCTGTCATTTTGCCATTTACGCACGGTCAAACTTGAGATTTATCCCTGGATAATAATGATCAATGAGAAATTACAAGGCCTCTGATATCGTCGCGTAGATAACTTTCGCGTTATTTTGTAACAATGGAAATCTCACCGAACCGTTTGGTAAATTCGCAAATATTGCACTTTACGTATACGTAAGAATTGGAATTGCAAGATTGTTGATGAATGTTCTACAGCATGTGGTACACTCTTCTCTGTGAAACTGATGTGATGAAATTGCGTGCCTTCTGCCTACAACTCTGCCCTAATCCGAACAATAAAGTTTATCAGATAAAATACAAAGTTTGACTAATGACATACGCCTGGAACGACTAGATGACAGCTAAATGCGTGATGAAATACGGTTTAACGGTTTAGCTTCTTAAACGAATCCATGTATCTAAAAATGTGACAACTGTGTAACAGAACTGATGATTGTATAGTGCTTGCAGAGATACCGATATCTCAGTGTTAATTTAGTACAGTAAAGTTGCATGTTTTGAATTGAGAATTTCGAAGATACGATTGGCTATAATATACAGGATAATCGTGTACAGATTTGCAAAGCCATCCTTCCTTAAGTACATTCATTCGCCTGATACAGTTTAAGTTCTTTAAAATTCGCATTAAAAGTTTAAGTAAAAATGCATTATATATGTCTTCCTTGTGTGTATAATAAAATATTTGTGTCCATTATATTCTTTGTAGATTTATAAGGATTTGTATGATTTTTCCCTGACGTTTCATAGTACTAGCAATGTAGATCTACGTAACTACTACATATAACTCAACTTTTTCATTGAAATTGCTCTAACTATACGCTATTAAGGGGGGAGCCCTATTTAGGACACTAGGAATAAAATGATTTTTGGGAATTTTTTTCTAAGAAACTGTTGAGAGGATCTTTTCCAAACTTTTAGGATATTTTAGTTCACATTCGAACAATAAGAAGTAATTTTTACGTTACAAACTGTTCGGTAGAAATGAAGATATATGAACACGTTCGTTAGGACTCGCGCGCCAAAGTTGCAAATTGACGATTGTAATGGTGGCCCCATTTCTTGTCTGAAATAAAAAAACCAAGGATTTTCTTATTTCTAGTATAATTACATTGTCGATGAACCCAACAAACGAAAAGAAAGTTCAAAGTTGGCAAATTGGTGGGACTTGAAAGAAAAAGTTACGATTCCGCCCCAAGATATTTCGTACTATTTATGGAAACGAGTTGTTCAATTCAATTTATTTATCAATGTCTTAGGTTCATCGACAATGTAATTATACTAGAGAAAATCCTTGGTTTTTTATTTCAGGCAAGAAATGGGGTCACCATTACAATCGCCAATTTGTAACTCCGGCGCGCGAGTCCTAACGAACGTGTTCATATATCTTCATTTCTACCGAACACTTTGTAACATAAAAATGAATTTTTAATGTTTGAATATGAACTAAAATACTCTGAAAGTTTGGAAAAGATCCTCTCAACAGTTTCTTCGAAAAAAATTCCCAAGAATCACCTTATTCCTAGCGTCCTAAATAGGGCTCCCCCGTTAAAATAAATTTATAAAAACTAAATTGCTCCCTATTCGTCTATGCCAACTACTCGCACTCCATACATTGATTCACATAATAAGATTCCATAATAGTCAGCTCCGTTTCCTCATACAATAATCATTAATGACAGCAACTAAGGAATACATTAGTATTTATCATTTCGCTCTAATTATTATGGTACTTCGCACACGATTCTCATACGAAACGTCAATGCCCCTTAACCGAGCACGGGGAATAGGAATCAAATACTTTTGCATGATTAACTAAAACGAACGTGGTTATCGCACCAACTAATGACCCAACTTGAGTCGCGACACCGGTATAATACAGACCCCTGCCAGGATCAGGCCTAAACAATGTCGTAATACCTAATTTAATAAATCCTATCAAGCCATTAATGAATATCCAAGACAATACTACCAACAATTCACCTAGCAGCGTGTACTGTAATGGAGGAGCAGGTGATTTCGCCGCTAAAAAGCAAATAAACCCGGAGAGAACTAACAGTATCACCATAAGGCAAGTGAGAAGACTTACTTTCGGCGTTTTAATAAAGAAACCTAAACACATCGCCAATGGACCAGCCATCGATGATAACGTAACAGTCAAATGATAAGCGACATTCCCATACGGTAAACAGGAGTACGATTGAATACTCGGTAACGTACCGTTACTTAGAAAACAGACTATCGCCATCATAATTAATAAATACGAATACACTTGCTTAGACATTGTCCAGCCAGCATTAGTTTTATAACTCGGCGGTGCTTTCGTGTCTGTCGGCAGTGTCTCCATGCTTCCTGGAAGCTTAACACGCTCTCCGAGCGCGACAGACAGATTATTCAGCCCCAGGAAAGCCAAGTAACACAAGGACAACACAGTGCCGAGGAATATAAAGAACGTTTGACACGAGAACCTCGGTTCCGGGTAATAAGTTTGAAATTCTACTTCAGTCGAGTGTGGCTTGGTAACGTTTATACACTCTGGATTCCCACCGACACCTTGGATTAGTGCCACGACGCTCGGCACAAACCCGCTGAGTCCTTCTCCTATTAGATACGGCACCAGGTAAATTTCTCTGTAGTTCCTCATGTAAGGCATGAATAGAACCGAACTCGTACATCCGACAATCGCTGTAACGAACATGAGCGATAGTAGAGCGGTGGAATGCTCGTTGCCGAATATTATCGACGTTTTCTGATAAAAGAAGGCTAATACGAATGTCGATAATGCAGCCGCAGCCAGCAAAACATAGGTTATATATTTATCACATGCCCACGCGCTGTACCTGAAATCAAAGACAGTGTTTATACAACAATCGATATAAAAATGATACACATATGCGGAGGAGCTGTTTCCGATACACGTACTTTATATACAGCGTGTAAAGTATTGGTCCCAAGTTGGCAAATTGTACCAACATAACCATATGCGCTGGAAGTCTCCATCCCTCGGGAGAAGTGTTCACGAGAAGAGGTAGTTGAACATATATGCCATTTATGCCGATCCACGCGCCGAGACCAAACATCAACGCGAGAAGGTCGACTACTAACCTTCTGTTACTTAACCGTTGGCTTAACATTTTCTGTTTTTTCTCATTCAACAGCGGGTCCAAATAAGTTGGATGACCTTGTTGATAAACTCTTCCTTTCTCTCCCGCCGTTTTTCTTTCCCTTTTTTCGACAATCGTGGAATTATACTCTCAAAGACACATAATCTGAGAAGACGAAGAGGTGTCCCTTTCTTCGGATTCGACGCGATCACAAGCTGTTTTACGCAACGACTGGGATCAATTGTCAAAACGTGTCGGTTGCAAAAGAGTAATAAGATAATTGCCGATGTGTCAGCAATCTCGGAGGTTCGCTCAATATCGTTTCAGCAAGAGTATACGAGTTAGCACTATCTCTCCTTACATTGCAAATACTTTCCACGGTGGTGTTTGAATTTTGAGGAGAACTGACGATCGTTTAACACCGTTTCAATAAATATCGTTCCACCTTTCTCTCGCGGAGAACATAACCTATTCGGAGGAAATGTTAAAGAGAACGATAATATGAGAGTTAATTAGTCTATCTTCCGACGAATGCGTGCGTAGAACGTTCGCGGCTTCGTTCGCTAAATGTCAAGAAGAATAGATTGGTAAAACTATGCTGCGACGACCGATTCGCACGAACATACGGCTCGGTTGACGGCCGCAGCACGACTATCTGCAACTATGTGCGACTATCGTTTTTCGTATGATTAACTGTCCCTGTTCATTGACAGTGTCAACATTCCTCATGGTGTCTATCTTTTATTTTGCATAGATATCGATACTTCGCGACACGTGTAATATATGTAATCGGAACAGGAGTGATGTACTACAGGTGGAACAGAAACCGCGGAAGGTAAATCGCGTTAAACTGGAAGTAATCGGTAGAGGAAAATGCAACAGGGGTATGTACGTAATCGGTTCTGTCACTGAGATAACGGTAAACTGTTTCACGAACAACAAGGAAGGATTAGTGCGGTTATTATCAACCTGTACTTCCTTTGGATTATCAAATTTCGTATCGAAACGTATCATTCCGGACGACAATTTGCGACAATTATTGCAATAATCATTCATGCTCCGTTCCGCAAACTCGCTGCTCCGTAATAATGAGCACGGTTTCGCGTATTCTATGATCGATGCGTGGATTCGACGTAGCAGCGACACATTTGAATACCCTGATTGGACAGTGATCGATGTCTCCGATTACCGTTTCGTATTACTATCACGAGGATTGATAGCGTTCGATATAATGCATGTAGTGCGGTCGTGTTAATGCAAGATGGCAGAAACTAATGGAATTTGATCCTTCGTTTCTACGTAGCATGCGTTCGTATACGTTCCACCTGCGAAACAACAAGGCGTTCGTGTACATACAAGTCAGAAAATCCATTGGTTTATTGTGAAGATTGTTTATTTATATATGTATATAAGGGCGGGTAATACGAAATAAGTACCATCATCAGAGTTGAATATAGCAAGAACTTTATAAAAGACGAGGCAGACTCACAGATGGTTTAAGTACATTAGTATATATCTCAAAACTCTTTGAGAAACGTGTGACAGTCGCATTTTCCGAATAGAGAATCACACTCAGGATGAAAAAGGGGTTGGGGAGGGGGGCGTTTGTTGCGTAGAGGTGCGTGTTTACATCGGTGCGTAAAAAGTACGAACATACATCAATCGAAAAAGTGTCGTCACGAGAGGGATAGAAGCCGATAAAGGAAACGCTCGACTCCCTCTGGTCGCTGTGCCATTAATTACCACGTCCCTTAACGTCCTTTCTTCTTTACCCGAGCCCCAACGACCGGAAGTGACCGACATTATCATAGCGAATATACAAATGGTCGTCGATTCTACGACACTGTGAAGCATCGTCTGTCTTTTGTCAACAAAAAAAAATTCTTTTTCACTCTCTCGTTTCCTTTCAAATATTTCGAGTAAAATGACGACGATAAAATGGCACACCGCACGCAACGCCGGAAATGCTGGCGCGCCTCACGAAAGAGGAAGTCGCGTCGATAAGAAAGAACGTGACGACCACCCGCCGGACGAGGGGGGTGTGGAAAATATATTTACGATAAAATTACTGGGAAGAGAAATTATTTCGAGTAGTAAATCGCATCGTTCTTTTTTTCCTTTCGTGAACTAACGTGAGCGATCCTCACCGCTAAAATGACTGGGGGATCGTTAGTGTTTCATGGTGTCGCCGTCTGTCAGCGCGTAAGTCTACTTCCGTTTCCCAGAATTGCCAGAACGATAGATCAGCTTCGGTGTTGCGATCGGAAATCTTCTGGATCGTTCGTGATCGCTCGCCACGTAGGGTTACGGAGCTTCTTTCTAATTACCTTAATTAATCATTGTCCCGCAGATCAAACATAAATAAGGAACTGGTTTGAATTAAAATTAAAAAAATTGTGTCGCGTTACCACTCGAGTTAATAAATCTTTTATAGAACTCATGTGGAATCTAGAACCGGGAAATTTGAAAAATACTCAGAATCTCAAATTATACTCAACCAATATCTTCCTGTTTTTTTTTCAAAAGGAAACTTGGTTAAAGAATTAAGACAGGAATGTAAGGTTTACATGAATAGTAAGGAAAAAGGGTATTTGGTTCTCAAAACAGTGAAACTGGCTCCATCGATTTCAGGATAAGAATTCTATAGGACTACCCTATCGATGAATACATGCCAGCAGTTATGCCCCCCATATTTCACATCTCGTTTTCAAAGAAAACCGATAACCCGGAGCTAGACGTGATATTACCGCCCCTCCCCCGCCGAAAGGAGTTACAGACGCCGAATATCGATGGACAAAAATTAATTATGCGACCCTGGAGTGGGGAATCGCAATATCGGGGCAGATCTGGACGAGTTAGGGGAGGCAAGGGGCCGATGCCCGATATTTACTCGAACAAAAGCTCCCTGGGTGTCATTTAATCGCGCAGTTTTCAGCGCTTCGTCGCGAAAACTTTCAAAGTTTGCGGCTCGACGGGAAATCTCGCTGTCCCGGTTAATCGGTGCTTTATGGTGGCCAGAAATCTTCATCCACCCCTCCCTCGCTGGAAGCTGGAGAAACCGATATTGATCCAAGGCGAGCGAAACTGCGCTCGGCTCGCCGAGAAATGTTGGGACGCCACGATACGTCAGATGCTTTCGAATTTAAAAAGAAAAGCTCGCTGGAATTGATCCCGTACCATTTGTCACGATCGCCAGCGTCTCGTGTTACATATCAATTTTCTGAGAGGTCAATTGGCGCGTCGATGCTGTGACGTGCGCGAGAACGAGATCGCAGAATGATTGCCATTGTCCCCGACGTAAATCGAAACGTGACTCGTGACTCGGCAAGAGGGCATCGAGATAATGCCGGACACATGGAAATATAGGCGGGCGGGGGAGGGACGAGGGAAAGAGAGAATGAAGGACGTGGATGGAAGCTGAGAAACGAGGCTCCTTGACCCCGCTGACATGGCGATCCGTCTGATAAATTCTGAGCATGGATGCTCACCGCTTCGCGTTCCGATGCCCGTGCTCGGCCCTCGTGAGAGTGAATTTAATTGACTGAAGTGCCGAACCGAATCACAGGCACCGGGATCTTAAATATGTACGACCTTGTTAATGTCGACAACACGTGGGAGATAAGAACACGTAGAGTGGTTTATGAATTTCTCTTCGAATTCCGCTGCTCCACTTTCTGCTCGATTATTTCAATCTTAATCGGACCATTTTGATTAGGTATCATCGAGAATCACTGGTTACTGGTAACGTTGCATGTCGGATGTTTTAAGCTTCGGAAAGGTATTTCAGAGATCCACTCTAAATCAAAGCGGATATCCAATAATTCGAAACGCGTAAACCGAGGTTCTGTTGATGTCCAATAAATATTGGTCGGTGAAATCCACATTCCCCGCGTTCCATCGCTCGCTACCACCCACTGTTTTCAATTTCCCAGGTGCCGTGCGACATACAGGGCAGGCTTGCCTCTTCGACGTCGAAGCCAAAGCGATATCGCGAGTGCGTCGCGCTGACAGACGTTAGGGTTTCGTCCTCGGTCAGATTCAGATGCGATTGTCAGTGCTGCTGTTTGTCACGCCTGTCGCAAGCGTTTCGATAGAAAATTCCGGGGTTCGATACCGTGAAACGGGGTAGTAGATTGACGAGGGTAAACGGGACGCCTGTGTGTAACAGTTTCGCTAGTCCTCTCGTGGATAGGTGGAGAGATAAGTCGAGCCTCGCGGGACGCTCGTTTACAAATTCGCTTCGCTCGCGAGCTTACGATCGATAAAATCTGACAAATTACACAACGATACAATGACATTAGATACGATCGGTTCTCTGTTTGCGCCGATAATGTTCCACCAACTTGGCTCCATTTATTGTTCCTGACCAAGCGAATCTCCATCTGTTACGCTCGCTTCCGTGGAGCCAAGTTCGAGGACTCGTGGCCGTAGGCGGAGATCTGACAAGCTCTCGGAGACGCGTCGACGTCGACGATGCTTCTATACACACCGTTCTGTGTATAAGAAACATTTCAATCGAGTACATACACCGTGGGAGAAGCGTGCGCGTTTCAGCCTATCTTCCCTTCGCTTCCTGTGCTTCTCTATCGCGTTACAGAAACGTACACGTAGGTACCGCCACTACCCAGCCACCATAGGCGCAGGAACAATCGCACGAGGATCGAAAGATCGATCTTCCCTCCGCCGTCTCGCATTCTAACCGGGCAACGGACTGAAATATCTTGATCCTCCTTCTCAATCTTTCCTCTCGGCTTGAGTGACGGTCGATAGCGATCCTCTGTCGCTGGAAAACGACGAGGAAAACGGCGAGGTGTAGCCTCTATGAATTCAAGATGGCGCCGTATTAAAATGGAAATAAGATCTCGGAAGGGAGAGCTCCTACGCCGTGGCGGGAATCGAATAAATTCCCGCTGACTCGAAAACGAGGAATTTTGCGAAAGAGGCGAGCGTGATTCGCCAGCCGGAGCGACGCGATGGTAATTACCGGCGAGCCATTATTTGTCAGCTTTATCGCGGCGAACAGGTTGTGTTTGCTCACGTGCCTCTTATCGGGGTTCGAAGCTCGACCTACAAAAAAAAGGACCGTCGATATCGTTACCGCGAACACGTGAAATGCTGTTTTTTTTTCTTCTTTTTTTTCGCAACGCGATTAGAATATCAGCTCGGTAATGAGTTTTGCGGCCAAGCTAGCTCGAAGCTGAAATTATGGGTGTAGTTATAGCGGAAATTGTACGGTGAACTTGCGCTGATATAATGTCGGGAATTGTCGTGCACGAGTCGTGGGGGAAAGTAGCCCGAACTCGGGGCTTAAACGATAATATAAATTATACGTCGTCATCCAAGCGTCGCGGAGAAGCTCGATTTTACGATCCTCGTTATACTCTTCTCTATTATACGCGTGTACAGGTACAACTCTCGTAATTCTCTCTCTCCGTTTTAAATCTTCAACAGTTTAGTACAGTTATATACAAAGTATACAGACTCCGCTACTTCGAAGGAGGGATACAACTTTCATGCGATGCGTCGTGCCTCGCGACGCGCTAAGCCTTTGCGGATCAAAAGCACCGGTGGAAAGCGCGGTGAAGCTTACCGTCGAAGCGTTTAATTGCTGGATTGTAGATTTATCTGAGCGTGGCCACGTTCCGTCGGCGTGCCACACAGTCGCGGCAACTCTTTGTAGCAAAGTAGCACGAACGTGATAACGAAAGGTGTGCGTACGATATCGAAGTGTAGACGTAAACTCAGGAACACAGTGGAAAAATACAACTCCCACGATTTATGCGCCAGGAGAATCCTTCAGAAGCACTTCGGAACCACAAAGAATCAGAAGTTGGAGCCACGTCTTGCGGAGCAATTTGTTATTCAAATCATCAAGATGGAAAGCCTCAGGAGCAAGAGAACGGAAGGTGGAATGCAAAGTGAGAAAATGGACGTCCGAGATTTACTTATCAAAAGGGTTCTCCAAAACGCTTCGGGCGACTGATATATTCCAATCTTCCTCGCGAGAATTTTACAGAATAATTATAAAGAATCATGGTAAAGAAATATGTTGAAATTGTTGAAAGAAATATGAATAATGTTCAGAGATTCAAGAGAAAGGGAAACGACGAAGGAAATGAGAGGGGAGGTATTGCAGGTTTCGCGGGCAAGCGGATAATCCATCGAGCGGAACGAGAGGCATTCCCGGCGCTTCGTTGGAAGCTGGACCAGCTTTTGGCACCGGTGCTTTTAACTGGCCATCGCGGGAGCCGACGAGGTTTACGTGTACAGGTGTGCTCGCAGGTGATGCGGGCACACGTGCGCGGTGCACGACGATTCACGGTGGTCTATTAAACCAGTTACGCGGACTGACGGCACAGTATCGATCGTTGGCTACCGATGTGAAGGACTTGCACACCTCGATGTTCACGTGTCGCACGCGTACACGTGTTTCACGGTGTGCAACATCATTTGCAGGTACGATCGTAGGAGAAGTGGAGAAAGGAGAGGCACAACCCTGCAGCGGAGTTATCGAATGGGACGCCATATTGGAACGATCGGTGGTTTATCGAGTCAACCCGTTGCCTTGTGTTTGCTCTAAGCCACGTGCACACGAGTTCACTTGGTCAAACGAAGGAGAATTGTTTGATTGCTCTCGCGAATTGATCAATCGAGTGATCGATCGACATCTGTTCCAGTGTTTGGAACATAATCGGGGGTTGTTCGGGTAATTCCGAGGCAAGGGGTTGATCCGCGCTTGGAGTCGTTCGCGTTGCAATATACCTATCCTTGTACGATCGAATCATGACACGGAAAACGGCTAAAAACACGAACCGTTGGATCGAACGTATCTATATTCTGTTTGGGACGGTGAAGCTGCGGAGACTTCCGGTTACTCAGGTAGACGCGAGCGCGCATTTGGCGTAAGGGATGGAAGATGACGGTTCCTGAACTCGAGAGCGGGGACACCCTGTTTGGGGAAGGTGCAAAGGTGAGAGACCTTTTTGGCAAAGGAAAAGTAAAATCTTCTCTATCTGGGGATAAAGGCGAGGTGTCTGCTCGGTTATTCGCTGGAGAAAGAAGTGGATTCTGATAAAGAAAGGATACCTCGACTCAAAAGTTTCCTACGACTACAAAAGACTGGGCTTTTCACAGATTAAAGAAGAAGCTTCTTCGGAAATCTCGAATTCCTCGGAAGAGGGACAAAAGGGTCTCTCGAGGAGCGAGAAAATAAAAGGCGCGCGAATTCAAAAGCACTCGAAAGATCGAGCGACGGGAAAACCGAAGAGAAGCGTAAGGGGTAGTTTCAAAGGATCAGGGACTAAAGAACTCGATGGAATGCCCGAGAAAGGGGTCCAGGAACCTGAGGCAGGGATTGTAAGCGTAACCCTAAGCCGGTTCGGGTCTCAATACCGAAGGCTAACCCGCATAATCGGGTAACCCGAGGCACAGAGTTACCAGGTTAACCCGCTCTCAGAGCGGGTTACAGTACCTAACACAGTAGGGGTCGTAGTTTTCCCTATTTTAGTGAAATCGAACTGTACTTACGAATTTTTATCTCAGAAACTGTATATCGCATTCGGTTTATTTTTTTTTTATTTTAATGTGGAAGGTTTTCTCTATTTGAATAATATTTTTTCGAAATTGTAAAATTATCTATGTAACATGTTAAATTATAAACAAATTTTTATTTTTCAAATTTCTCCTCGAGGGTGGCATGTTTTTAAACTTGAAAAAATGATCATATTCTTTGAAATAAAAATAAAAATAAATTTCGTAAATAACAGTTTAGTAACAAAATATTATTTTCATTACAAATAAATAAATTACCTTTCGAACTTCTACAGAATTGCTGCGACATTTGTTACAGGCCATTTATCCACCACAGTGATGCAATTTGACCAAGAAACGATTTGCATAAAATGTCGTGAGTATAACTCAAGAAAATTCGTCACATTTTTCTTCGAGCGTTTAAAAATTATACCGAGAAACAAAACCCAGCAAGTGATTGACGGTGATCGAATACAACTCGCTTCTTGTTAAAATTACAGTTGCATCGCAGCGGTGGACGAACGACCATAGTTGGATTTTGGACGTAGAATGTCGTACGTCGCTTGTAATCCGCTCTCTGTACTATTTGGGAGCCGTTCCTTCGTGGTTACTACGGGTTACAGCAATCTTCCCTGGGTTAACCGGATTCGGGTTAGGGTTAGACAGCGGTTACAATCCCTGGCCTGAGGACTTCGCACGGGTCCTGCGAAATTGTGGATCGCGTTTCAACGATCGTTTCGCTCGGACGAAACGAAGGCTGATTGCCGTGCTACCGTCCGAACGAACAAATGGGAGAGGAAAAAAGGAATCTCGATGGCTTTTCTATCTGGTGAACGAAGAGCGGGATTAAACATCGATACGTCGTTCCTATGATGCTCGACGGGACGAGAGGAACCGGAAATTGGGTGACAAGCGTGCGACGCAGGGGTCTAAACGCGATGTCGTTGCTGGAAATGCAAGCCTGTGCACATTCGATTGTGAGCGACAAATTGGATGCTTCTTCGACGTACAGTGAGTCGTTGAACGATCGCCACTAGACAAATGCTTTGGCATGGAATCTTCTTTAGCTCTCACCAAATTTTCACGCTTATTACTCGATCTTTCATAGGCGATCCAATAGAATAAAGGAGTATTGTTGGAATATATAGTCCGTGGCAAATTCTAATCGATTAGTATTGTGACCTGCTGACTCACTGTATTTCCCGCCTTTGGTACGGTTCCTTCGTGCTTCTCCATTTTGATACTTACTGGACATTTCATTAATTTCTTTCATGTTCTCAGAATCATTTGTTTTCGGTAATAGATGTTTAGCTCTCCTCGATTTTTTTTTTCATTGAACTCGTCTTTAATATAGTGTGGCCCTTGATGAAGCTGCAATTATTGGAGACTGCGATGCTAGGGAGTAGCTTCACCAGAGAATAGATAAACACTCACGAGTGGTCCAGAGTTGCAGAGCTCGTTGACGAACGATGTAACGGATGAATAATTGAGTAATCTTCCGTAAAGTCGAAGCGATATTCGAGTATTTGGAAGAAATTAACGGGTCCTCCAGCAGAATCGGTGCTCGACAACGATGAAGTATCCAAGCGGAAGCTCGACATGGTTTACTCGCGTTGATTATACCCTGGTCTTTTGGCCCCTCCACCCAGAGAGCCGATGGTCGTATCGAGCATCGACGCGTGCCACGTTAAAATCGAGCGACGCCCTCCGTCTCCCCTACTTTCGTTTATGTAACATCGACTGTACTCTAAACTTCTTTTTTTTTTGTTCTTTTTGTTCTTTTAACGTTATTTCGCTTTAGCTGTACGCACTACGATAATTACGCTTTTACGAGTTCGGCGGCTACGCCGTTGTCGGTTCCATTATTATCAAAGAAGTTCGCAGACGATAGGTGAAAAAAGTCTTTAGAGGAAAATAGGTTCTTCTTTCTCTTAGTAAATTGACAAGTAGATAGAATTCATTATTTGTTGTTGTTTTCGTGTCGCGTGTGCGGAATCGAATCGAGGGGTGAGTGTGTGCTGAGGAACACTGTTCCTAAACCCCCGGGTCGATTCCCTCCTTGGTTCCTGCTATGTGTGTAGTTCTGTGTATGTTTTCGTGTTCGTGCATCAGTTTCGATCATCCATCGAATCGATTATCAACGTCAAAGCGGCCCTCTTGGTTCCTCGATGATGACCAGCTCCCCGCGCAGTGGGGGTGGTTGGTTCCTTTCAAGCTGAATCTCCTTCGTCAGAGCTGTCTCATCGTCGAGCCTCCTGGACGAGATACACAGGGATGGTATATATATATATATATATATATATCGCGAGCCTTTTCATCCTTGTTCTCGTTCGTCGGTCTCAAGAAAAAAAAAATATACGGACGAAAGTGATCAATTCGGCCTGTCCCCCTGCGAAACCTTCCTGGGACTGAACAATACATCATCCTCCTCTTGTCGTGGCTGTTTGCCCATAGCCGTCCGCCCTTCCATTTGCCATATTGTCGAGACGATCGGTAATCTGGTGACGAGCTTGTACAACGCTCGCGGAGGGAGAAGATAGATTTCTTTTTTTTTTGTTTCCTCGCGTCGTTATCGCGGGCAAATTGCTCTCTCGACGGGGCTTGGGAATCGTGCGAGCCAAACCGGACCCGAGCGTTGTTCGCAAAAACCTTCTGTCCGTTTCCGGTTTCGGGGTGGAATCCGAACTCATCTCCCCGACGCTCTCCAACGACCCGAGCGTCGATCGCGCGACGATAAAATATATCTTTCGCTCGGAAAGCATCATCCCCGAAGAGGATCCGAGACACCCTCCTTCCCTGCACAATCTCACAAGTTACATCGTCGTGTCACTGTTCTCCGTATTCCCGTTCGCGTCCCGTATCGTGCCGGTCCACTGGCCCGCGTATGCGATTCCTCAGAGAGGCTCCCCGCGCCTGGTGGCCATCTTGGCAGCCCTGGAAGCCAAAGCGCCCAATGAGCAGACGAGACCCGTCAGGGTCTCCCAGAAAGTGGTCCTACGTCTTTTGCGCGCTGCCTGACCGACGTACCCCAAATAGTAGCCGGCGAAACGCTCGTTTCCGCGCTCCGACGCGCTGTCCGATCTGCCGACGCTCGATCGCGCCGATTTCGGCTGCTGCACGATGCTCCTGCGTGGCTCCTGTTGCGAGTGATCCAGGCTATGCCTGGGGGAACAGTCGCCGTACTTCTCCGGGCACTGCGCGCCGGCGGTCTCGTACAGGTGTTGCTGAAGCTGCACGTTGCTCAGCCGTCGGTCCATCATCCTGACGAGATTCTGATGTACACGCCGATCGTCCTCCTGCAGTATGGGTAACTGCCGCCTGCAAGCGGCCCCGGGCAGCTCGTTCCCCTGCATCTGTTCCACTTGTCAGGCGTATTCGGTGTCGGTGGAGGCGGATCGCTCGAGGTGGCCCTGATGACCAGCTAGCTGCTGGTTCTGCTGCTGTTGCTGCTGCTGGGCCTCTGCGTAAGCAAGGCTCTTCTGGTAGCTGAACAGCTGTCTCTCGAGGTTGTAGTTCTCCGCCTGGAGCGAAGCTATTTCTCGTCTCATCTGTTGGTTGTGGATGCGGCACACGTCGTCGTACTTGTGGTAGGTCGCCTGGAATAGTAGGTGGCTCTCGTTCCACTCGAGACGGATCCGAAGCTGGCCTTTGTCTGTCAGGAACGGGCAATGGTTCTCCTTCACCTCGGTCGTCTTCAGGTTCGTCTCCATTATTATGCCTTCGTCTGCTGGTTCCTGGGCGTAGTAGCGGCTGAACGGACCGCCTGGCAGGCTGATCGCCACTGTGCTAGAGTCCTCGTCCCGCAGCAGATAGGCTGACCAACTCACGTACCTGGGGAAGAAGAGAAAGGGTTTTTCTTGGGAGCATGCTTGCTTAGGGGCTCGATGTTCGGCGAACATTTGGGGGTCGCTTTGAGACTGAGGTATCGAACGATTTCGCGAAATCAAGGTAAGTAGGGTAAAGGCAGGTAATATGGGACTTCGTAAAATTTCGATAAAGAAATAACGAACTCTTCAATCGTGTATACTAGATCTCTAGATACAATAGATGATGATAGTGATAATTGAGCCTTAGTCGGGCATCCATCATTGAAAAAGAAACGTTTATATTTTTCGTGGGGTGTAAAAGTTTCTGAAAAGTGCATCGAATAGTTCAATATTGTAGTGAAGGCAAGTTATAAACTATTATTTTGATATAATTTATTATTAAATATGTGTGTTCTTGATTTTTCAACAAAAGTTAACCAATTAAGTTACTTTCTTCTTAGTATAATTCTTAAGTTCTTGTCGGAACATGTGTGTACGTAATATAGAACATACCGAGTAACGTAGACGAATTTGATAATGACGATGACGAGGATCATGCGGAATGCTGATTTTGCGATGGTAAGTATAAAAATAATGACAATGAAAAGTAGACCCAATGTATTCGTTGCATTCAGTGGGCACACGAAGAATGTGGGGATTCCGACGTATTTATTCCCGTGCCCAACGTGTAGGAGACGCAGGAAACAGGAATAAATTCCAAAATTGATGTATATTTATTTATTTATATTTATTACTTAATAAATCTTCATTTTTAGTAAAAAAAAAGTAAAGTTTTTTTAGTTTTCTTTACAAATTTCCTAGGTGTTCCATATTAGGACCCATTTTTTCGAACGGCCGAGTTTCACTCTTTTTAGTTTTTTTATTATAATTGCAAAACCATTGGATTTTCTTAAATTTGACTATGTAAATATAATTATGCATTAATTTCTTCGTCCCCTCATGTCAGTTTTATTAAAAAACACGAATTCCTCTACTTTTATCAAACTTTTGAAATCAGGTGTTCCCTATTACCTGCCTTTACCCTATATACAGAATGAACCTATAGGCGGAATGAACGCAGTGAGGTATTCGAAGCGTTATACAAGGCGACCAAGGCCGCGTTTATAAGCCACTCAAATTTTTTCATCTCCCTCTAGTTGTTATTTTATGAACTTAATATTTAAAAAATGTAGGGGAGACCGGGGCTAAAAGTTCCGGGGGTAAGTTGTTCCGACGGTTCTATCTTCAAAAGGAAAAGAGCGTTGTACTTCAAAATATTTTTTCCGTGTGAGCTGATCGCGCCACTCACACGGAAAAAATACTTTAAAGTACAACGCTCTTTTCATTTTGAAGATAGAACCGTCGGTACAACTTACCCTCCGGAACTTTTAGCCCCGGTCTCCCCTACTTTACTTTTCAAACTATAAGTAGCTTGTTTTTTATCTTATTTATGAGGAGCAAGGTTTTAAAATGTGACCTCGGCTAGCGCCTTATGGTAAACGCTGCTCCGAACGTGACATTACTCGAGGAGCTCACTGCATTCGTCCCACCCACAATGTATTTCATGCAATCTCCAAGGGACTCGTTATGAAAGCAGTTACGAACCTCAAGTGATTCCTCGGAACGTTGTGGATGTCCTTGTAGACCAAGTGCAGCCGGACGGTATCCGAGTGGAGGTCAGCGCGAACGGTCCAAGCCTGCTGGTCTCTGTCATAGCACGGGGCAGCGGGTAAAACGGCGGCGCCACGAGCCTGCACGGCGACCTCGCATATGGTCCTGGCTTCAACCATCTCCAGGGACACCCTGACTACCCCTTTGTGAGCGATCTCGGCCCACCTGACGCGGGGGTGCCAGCCGAAACCGCATCCTTCCGGGTCGGACAGGTCCTCTATCTGGCCTGAATCGATCCTACGCTCGCCCTCGCCCAGGGCGACGCTATATCTCACTCTGCACCCATGATCGAAGCCTGTCAGCCTCATCAGGTAGACGCTGATACCTCCGTCGTGGCCGCGGTAACCCTCGGTGTCCTTGTTCCCGTGCGGGTAGATCACCAGGTTCCAATCGAAGCCGCCGAAAGCGAAATAGTCGGTCTCCAGTTTGCTGGACTTGGACTGGCCAGCCGCGAACGTGCTGCTCGGCATCTCGAGGTCCGTCATGTACACGGTTCGCACGTTCGACATGGCCAGCTCCAACTGAAACTCCCCGTTCGTGTCGGCGAAATTGCGGTTGTAGAGGTCGGACACCGGGATGTAGTGCCTGTTTCCTTGGGCTGGCGCCTCGTACGTGAACTTGACGCGTTTGCCCGAGAAACCCTCGTTCATCGAGAAGTGCTCCCGGTTCAGCAGCGTGAACGTGAAGTCCACGTAGACCCGCAGGTTCCTCGAGGCACTTCGCCACACCAGGTACGCGCCCAGCATCTTGCAACACAGACAAATCGTCTCTTTCATTCACCTGTGTCTACGTTTCGGTGTGATGTGGAAGGGAAGCTGTTCGTTGGGTCAGGACTGGGAATTGGATGTTTCACTTGGTACTCAATTTGTTATCGAATTCTATGGCGAACCACGGCCACTTTGGCAATTTCAACTTGTTTGCAATGCAACAGTGGCTGATTTCTCGACCACGTCGTTTTCTGCGTGCTCTACGTGCAGGAACCCCAGCGAGGGTTTTGCTTTCGGCTCGCGAGCATTCACCCGTGCACGGAGGTTTCGCGATTTTATTCCCGATGGTGGCTTTGTAGTGCGGTGCATCGCGCTCCCCTGTGACGCTAGATTATTAACGGCGGGCTCATTAATTCTGCGATATTATCGTAATCCAATTACCTAGTTAATCGCGGCATATTTCGCGCACCGCGTCCCCATTCGTATTTACGAAAGCACTCGTTCCCCGCGCTAATTAAATTTAACCGTCTACGCAATCGGCGCTTCGATCCCCAACGCGTGTTTCGGGACGATAAAACTTGGTGCTCGATCGAAATGAATGTAGATGAGACCAGTTGGTCGCAGGAACGTGGCTCCGACTCTCCACCGATCCACACCGTTTGCTCGGAACTCCCCGATTCCTACCTACAGTTTGCTTTGGTTCAAACTTTCAAAACTACTGCGGTTGAATTCAGACTTCGTTAGGACAGGAGTGGACTAACCGATTAGGGGTCGTCTTTAAATTACTTCAAGCTTTTTGGTGAGGGTTTTCTTGCAAGGTGGGAGACGGAGTCTGGTAGCGTTTTACCTACCTAATATTTATTTAACCAAATCTTCAATATGAATAACTTAAAAAACGATGTTTCATCGCACACGCGATGCCGAGTTAAATGAATTATTTAACGGAATTTTAATAATTGAAAAAGTGCAATGTAAGAAATATGCGGTGTGGAATATAAAATCTTACGAATTCTTATACCTACTTGAGGAAGGAGGAGATAAAAAATCGCCAATATTACGCTTACGTAATTTAACGACGGGCCTTTAGAATAGAGTGAACTAAACTAACGAGCAGACTTGACTTCACGACGGAATCTATTCTTTGCATCTACAATCTCACAGTATCTCTACAGACACGAATGAAATTTTGATTCCGTCAAGATACGAACGATCTCGTACCTTGTTTCCCTGTGAAAATGCCACGGACCATCGTTGAAAACCGCAGACGAGCACCTTGCTGGTGACGTCTCTTTCGGGGTCGCGCACTACGCTTCTGGTGACGACGAACGAGAAGACCCGCGTGCCATTGCTATCCGGCAGCTGCGCGAATCTGTAGAGAAGAGCCATCACCGCATCTCGAGGGCACAGCTAGATCGATGGTCCACGATTGTTCGACTGGTTCACGTTGCTGAGCGTGCTGGCTGACCAAGTACCCTGCAACAGAAACGACACTTCCGCTGTAAATATCCGCCAGTTGCCGTTCGATTTGAACGACGGAACAGGGAATGGGACACGTTGGCTGGCGATGAAAAGTTTCGACAGCAACGGGGTCCACTGCCACTGTCGCGGAAAAGATAAAATAGCATGGCCGCAAATCCACTTGGACCATTCCCTTATAATCCCCCCGTTGTGCGTGACAATTAATGCCACAAGGAGCTTTACGTGCTCGCCGGTATTTCAGAGTCGAAAGCGGATTACGTTGCACCGTTCCGATCTCTACTGGTGCTCAAAGGAGACACGTCCAGTACGCGTCCACCTGCACCGAAAAATGCACTGCTCTGGGTTGCCAAGAGATCCCCCAAAAAAGTTTTTTTTTTCAAAAGAAAAGAAAACTGGATTGTATTCTTTAAATAAATTCACTAATTAGCATTAAATAAAATCGCATTGAATAAATTCTTATCCGTTGAATTCGACTCCCCCTCTTCAAGATTAAATCCTGAGTGCACCAGTGCAAACTTCAGTTTGCGAGTCTCTGAACTTTGAACGTGAAGATTACAGAGCCCACTTTCAGAGCGCAGATTTTCCAAATTCCAATCATTAATCAGCTGTTATCGGGCGATGACAGAGACGCAGTACCTCTGTTATCGTCAGAGAAGCGGGGGAGTCGAGTTCGTAAAAATGTGATCACAAAGCTATCTTGTACAGAGACCGCGGTGCAAAATTCATGAGTGAAGTGGAGTCTCCTAGCTCCGAAGGTGGTGTCTTGCAACCTCCTGAATTATACACATCGATTCGCAGGACAGGTTAGCCGGCCAGGGTCCCAGGGATCGATACAAATTCCACCCCCGAATAATTTTTCCCCCGTGGGCAGAGTTCAGGTGGACACGATGCCGAAATCGAAGGAAGACGAGGGTCCTTTATTCTTCAGGGACGGTATAGTTTATCGGGAATGGGGCTACAAACTGTCCAGCCTCGAGAGGTATCCCACTGCCGAGGCTTACTTCGAGAAAGCGATCGAGCACGGCCAGAATACGAACCTGAGGGCCCACCTCGGCCTCTGCAGGACCCAGGTTAATTACGCGAGGTACATCAGGGCGAACAGGACCGCCGAAAAATGCGTAGAAATAGGTTAGCGGCAATTTTCTAAACCACACATTTCGTAGAAGGATCTTTCAAAAGGACAAGGGCCCCCGAAGCATATTCTATATTTCAGAATTTAAAGATCGCTCGAGTAGTTAAAGAATACGTAACGCGCAACTCGTGAAAACTCGGCGGAGTAAATTTTCGCCGTCGCTTGTAACGCCGGGAGCGGAAGCGTTGGATTTGTCCTAAAAGGGAGGGTAATTTAAAATAATTTATGTGGCGAAGTAAGTTTAAAGCGGGCCACGTGACTGGAACGAGTTTCGCCGGGCGTTTAAATGCAATTAGCTTGCTCTTTCCTCGGATTATTCTTACTTCTCGAGCCGCTACGGTAATTCGGCCGAAGGGGACGAGAATTTTAAGAGGATCGCTGGCGAATACTTCTACGTTTTGTTTCCCGTGCCTACTAATTCTGTGTATAGTCGAAGATCAGGCTTCAAAGGGGACGCTGCTTAATTTTCAGAGCCTGGCTACTCTCAAGTGAAGCAAATGCTGCTGCAGACGCTGTTCCACATGGGCGAATTCGAGTACAGTTTGGTTCAGGCTCATCAGGGCTTCATGAAACGTCAAACGATCGCTTTGGAGCATGGCATTCTCCAGGGCAACGAGACCATCGAGGACTGCGTTGGCAGAAACAACCCCCCCAACACCCTCGAACTTCTCTTGCCCTGGATACGCAAGCTCGAGGAACATCGCAAGCTGATGATTGAGAAGCTGAAAGAGGAAGTGGACGAGCTCCAAGGTATCAAAAATTGCACAAAAATTACAAATTGTATTTATACTTTCAGGCGTGAGAATCTTGTGTAGTTGTTGACTAACAGCAATACTTATTTAAAAAAACAATAGAATATTCATATATTCCTCGTAAGTAATCACAATTCACTGTTTTTCCCTCTGTTTTTGCTAACTCTTCATCCCCACGAATGCTACCCCTAACATCACGTAACTCTGCACGAGGGAAGATCGCGTCGCGCCGGAGCTGCCCGTGTAATTTCTAAGTCTCGGCATAACTTTCTGATTTACCGACTGTAATTTTACAGTAAATCCGCTACCGAGGAAAATTAAGTTACCGCGCTTGTTCCGCCACCGTGCTTGGCAACTTTCTGTTTCGCGGACTAATTGGACTGTAACTCGACGTCCCGGTTACGAAAATGACTTCCAGCGACTGGGGGGGGAAAAAACTCGTTAGAACTTAAGGCTGCCCGTTAAACACCTTAATTTCTCGCTACGTCGGACTGCAATCAGGTTAGTGGTCCGTTTGGGCATTGTACGCCACGTTAATAAACGTGTTCAAGCACATTTAGCCTCCCAATACCTCAAAGTAACCGCGCGAAAGCACGGCCAACTGTATCAGAGGCTCTGTGCTTCTAATTCCAATCAGTTTCAACGTGCACGTACACGAGCAATTAATTCCACTTTACTTTTCCTTCGTTCGAGACCACTGAGGCAACCCTGAAATACAAACTCGAACAGCTTTCAATCATCCACAAGAGAGACTCGTCATTAATTTCCCTTCAGCACCGAATTTCGAGCGCGACGTACATTTTCTCCCTTGCAAATCTTAATTGGGAGAGAAAGTTTGTATCGCGGCAGAAGGGTGGAGCGAGATATCGTGCGGGACTTGAGCGTGATATTAATTCTCATCGAAAACAGCGAGACTGTTCGTGTAACGAACTCACCCCTTCGTTGTCGGCGGTGGTCCGAAGCGAGAGGCAATTAGAGGGAGCGTTTACAGGAACGATGTTTTCGGGCAAGGCGAACCGGACGATTCGATATTTCACTGTTCCCCAGGCGTGGAGGAGGAGGATCAGGCGAGGTTCAAAGTGAACTATCCGGAAGCCAAGGCGGAGGCCTCGTTCAGGAAGCTACAGAAGGTCGTGGCGAAGTTATACCTCGGCAACATGGAGCACGACAAGCAGTTCCTGCAGGACTTGTCGGAGTATCCGGTCAGGCTCGAGTCGCCGAACAAAAAGACGACGGCGACGCTGCACAACGACGTGACGAGGAATTACCACAGGATTGGGCGTAGGCAGCATATCCTTCGTATGCGAAAGCCGCTTTACGTGATGTTGTTCAAGCGACTGGCCATACCGAGGGGCCACAGGAACATGATCGAAGCGGAGAAGAAGCTTAAGAGAAATCTCGTCATTGTCGAGGCCGACTTCCTCTTGCATCGACTGCACGACATTAGGATGCGCAAGGACTATGCCACGTTCTTCAGGTGAGAGGCTTTTGTGCTGCTGGGAAGTTTGTTTCAGCTAGCTTAGAATGTTAACTAGCTGTTAAAAGACTCTGACTCTGATGAAAACATGCCAAGTTTAACCCTTTAGCGCCCGCACCTAGATCCCGTTGAAGGGAAAATATCCCGTTTTGTTTTTATCGTTAAAAATGATCTGAATTTATATATATTTATAGAAAAAAAAATTTTTATTTGTTTTAATTTATTTTCTTCAGAGGTTAAAATACATAAAAGCAAAGAATACAGGGTTCAGATAGGTCCAATTTTCTTCAGTGAATAAAACTACGCTAAACATGTATCACTCAAACTGTTGCAAACAGCAAAATGCGAATGCAAACGGCGAAACGGCAAGAAAAAGAAATGTATTAGGGGAGAGTTGCCAATATCGTACTAGTCACCTAAATCGTACCTCATCAATTTCTAAGTAATTAATGAATGTAAACGACATTTGATAATAAAAATATCAAGTAAATGCGAAATAAGAAATAGAAACAAAACATTTTGAGCTTACACCCTATTTTGTGCGTGCTATAAACATTTAAAAAAATCAGGTATGATTGATATAACTTTTTATCAGTTTATCGTAGCTGATAATAATCAAACAATACAATTTTATCCCGTATTTTTGTATTTTTCTAAAAGCAGGTTTAATGTAGAATATTTTACATTCATTTTAAGTGCATATTACATTCATTGTAAAGTTTAAATTTATATTTATGAATAAATTGATCATGTTTCCTAAATCGTACCACTACAATCCTACTAGTAGGATTTGACAACTCGTATGTTTATAGGTTATGTACATATATCATTTACATAGGTTATTGCGGCCTGTGTGTGATCCATATACATTTGTATATGTAACTATATAATAATCATTACTTTATGTTGAATATTTTCTTCTCTATTTGTTATTTATACTATTTTTTAGCGGAGGTACGATTTTGGAAACCGAAAGGTACGATTTAGGAGACCGGTTGTCCGAATCGTACCTTTGACAGTACGTGACAAAAAGATTAATAACAAATTAATTTGTTCTGAACAAAAGGCTAAGCATATAATAGTAGGTGCCTAAAAGATCAAGCTACAATATCCAATAGTCATTTGCGTTCATATGAGTACCAAATATGAAATATAACGTAAAATGTCTTAAGTGGTACGATATTGGCAACTCTCCCCTATATATGATAGGGTAAACCAACCAGTAATTGACCGCGTACCAGTGAATGACCATTAGGCAAAGAATTGTCAATTATAAATTTAAAAATTACTATATGTTTATAAATGGAGTGTAGTTGCACTTTTAATATCCCATATTTTTAGTTATGCGAATTAAACAAACATTAATAAGTACAATTCTTAATAAAAGTATGCGGTCATTTACTGGGCTTCTCATTCGACAATTCGGTCATTCACTGGTTGGTTTACCCTACGTTTGCCGCTAAAGGTTTATTGGTTTCTAAGGTTTATTGGTCTTTATTTGAACGTTCTCAGGATGGTAGACCGCGTTAAGGACAAATTCGACTCATACTCACTGAAGAAGTTCCCCCTGAAGCAGAAGTGTCTAGAAGCCGTATACAACATGGTCGCGTGGGCGTACATAGACACCCGCGATTTGACCAAATTACCGAACAGAGCGATGAAAGTAACATATCTGAAGCATCACATGGGGATTCGCGTAGACGAGCTACCCCGGGATTCTGACATCGGCTGGATCCAAGCCACCGATCGCAAAGAAGCCCTCAGGGTATTCCGCAGGTACAGCGGATAATGTAAATAACCGTCCAACACCTCGTATCACCGCCTCCAGCAACGATCCTAACTTACAGTACAGCTACGATCTACGCAATTTCAAAGCTTGGAACTGCCATGGAAATTCTAGTCGTGCCCTCCGCCGCATTTCGAACCGAAAATTCTGGTAAACGGCGAAGGCTGGGGGGAATTTATGCGATACAAAGCCTCGCGCAGGAATTTATGTCGCGCAGGGTTAGGCGGAACTGGGTCGGGATTTCTGCTAGCCGTAAATCAAGCATCACGTTTTATCCACTTTGCTCGTCACTGTCCAAATTCGTGAAAGTAGAGTATAAAGTCTGAATACCCTTGTTACGGGCTACAGAGCAGGGTCTCTAACACGATCCCCGTTAGCTTCACTTGAAAATGAGAATGAATCTGCTCGACAGGAGACTGGCAATGGCGTCGGAGCCTCTCGAGCTCGCTTGGCTGTTCCACGAGCTGTGCAAGTACCTGATCGGCATCCGCCGCTACGATTTGGCTAGGTTCTACGGGAAGAAGGCTTGCGACATGGGCCAGGAAGCTGGCAGCGAGCAATGGGTCCTCAACGCCTATCATCTCTTCCTGCGTATCGAGATCAGCCAGAATTATCGAAACGAAGCGAAGGAGGCGGCCTTCTTCGCGCTTACCAGCTCCAAGAAACTTGGTCTCGACTTCCTCGGCGACTTCTACACGCGCATTCTGCAAATCATCGACGAAATGGACGGAGAGAAGACGCTGGACTTCGACGCCATCGCCGCGAGACAGCAGCTGATCCTCGAACTGATGCCCGAGGGTATGAAACCCCAGGTTGACTTTCTTTGGAGGAGGATGGAAGCAATTCCTGCTAAACGAAGGTTGTCGGTGATGCCTGGCTGCAAGCCTGTCGACAAACAGTTCAAGCTACCCTGCAAGAGGATGACCATCATGCCTGACCCCCCCAAGGACCCTGAAAGGGAAGCCAGAAGGGCTTTGCTTGAATATTATAGCACCACGTTGGAGAGACCTGGTTTCATTGACTTTAACGAGTATGAGTGAAGTTGAAAGCTGTCTCATAGGAGGATCGTTATCCTTCCTAGTTCGAAGGATTATAAAACGGAAGATTTTCTACTGGATTTGTACGACAAGTGGAGAAGGGACCTGGTTTCAAGGAGTATAATTCACGAGAAGCTTGTTGTCACTTGTCACTTCAATATTCTTGCCTGGATTCAGCGTTTGGGGGTAGGTGTTTGAGCTGCTGATGGAAGCTTGGCGAAGCGACGCGAGAGAGCTGATATATTCTAGACGAAAAGAAGCGCTGCATCTTTGTTAAAGGTTTCATAAAAGAGAACGTTTCACGCGTCGTTCAATTAAACTTTCACGCCCTCAAAGTCAGCGACGATTAAGTGGGAGCTCATTGGCCTGGAGTTCAAGCTACCTTGTATAATGTAGATCGTTTCTCTCAGCACGTAGACACTGAAGACTGATGCTATCTACTCTTTCCCTTCGAGAATGGTTCTTTCAAAATACGATGAAATTCACTGACGCGTCGTCTTGACGACGAGCTCGACGCAGTATCCTTCGGCCAATGTTTCGAAGATCTAACAGAATAACTTCGTCGATGTCTATTTGCACGCCGTGAGATCGAAACTTCTGCCCCGTGTTGCCAAGTAGCCCTAAGAAGTTCGCTGGGGAAATCAAACTCGTTCTATCGAGAAACTTTCTGTATCTACACCTTCGGAAGACTCCGTTTGGGTTCCTAGACACTCTTTAATTAACAGGAGAACATGAAACTTTCACGCGGAGGAAGAAACAATCGAATATCCCCCGAGAGAAATCGTCTGTCATATCTGTATCGTTTAACTCTTCCTTTGTGTGTGTACAATTCTGTAAGTGCATTGTCTTGTCAGCAAATACAGTGGTTCCAAGAATCGACGAGGTCTCAGGTTTATCTGCATCCCTTGCAAGCTCTCTGCAACTTCGCAATCATTAGTCCGCAACTCCTTCAACTTTCCATCCCCTGTGCGAGGCTAAGCAGATTTCGATGGTGTCTGCAATTAGCAGCTTCGCGCGCGTTCTTGTGAACCGTGCCTAATAATCCGAATACCCACAGCAAAGTTCAGGGCAACGTTTCTGCCGCGATGTCAGTGCGTGCTTGAGCTTGAAAATCGATGGCTGCCTTAGCGAGCAAAGGCCACAGGGACGAGCTGGCAGATCTGAACGAGACCAGAAAAGCGGTGGAGAATGCGGAGAGCCGTGCTCGAATCGAGCAGAGGAGAACCGAGTCGAAGGCCGGTCGCAGGAAGAACCAGGAGTTCGCGAAGGCTCTTCACCTCCAGGCTGATGAGCTCTATCACAGGCAAGACTTAGCTATTACCCTGAAACTTCCCCGGTTCAAACTTTGGGACACTGTCAATAAATCGCGAGGTTAAACGCTGTCAATTTCCCTCGCCGTTGGTCTCTGAGGCTTCATTTAAATAGCGTATCTTCAATCGGAATGGGAAATGGATCATTTATTTCTGATAGATGGAAGTAACTAATGATTCATGAGTTTCCTCGTGGGGCTTTTGGATATCTAATACGAAGATTGAATAAATTCAGGTTTTTCTGGACGTGAAATTATTGTATCAATTTCGTTGACAATTTAATTAAGTACGCTCGCTCAATACGGGTTTTCGGCACGTTGTTCCGCACGAGGTTTTAATCATTTAATCAGCGAAATTAATTTATTCCTTTGGAACGGCTGGTCCAATTATTCCACCGAGTGTAGGGTATCGTTTAATCACTTTTGCATAGTTAATTGCGAGCCGCGCGCAGTTGCCCGCTGTCAGAGGTACCGGCGATCGGGGGAGACGTAAATCTGAAAAGCCTGGTGGGGAATTATGTTAACGTCGCTGTTAGAATTCCACTTCAAATTGAATTCCTTCCCTTTCTACATTCTACCGGCGTGGACAAGGCCCTCTGCAAATGTCACGTAATGGCCCCTTTTATTTCGCGAATTCCACCGGTGGAAGCCAATTGCTTTCAGTTTCATCGGGAAACTCCGAACTGGAGTTCGTTTACCAGCAATTCAGCCACTCCTCTCTCACCATTTCTACTAATTTTACAGGCTTTCAGACGAATTGTCACTCGTGATCGCGCTTTTTTCAACCTTTTTTATTGGACATTTTATTTGCGAAGATATATGGGTCACTGGTTACCTCCTCTCTCCGAGCGCAATTTAATCGGCGATATCGCGCAAACGAAATTATCGCTCGCGATTATCGTCCACCCTCGCTTCGAAATCATTAACGCCACAGTCCCTCGCGCTGGTTATCAATTGGACGGCGTTTCGACAACCCTATGAATTTCACGCGATAAGTGAGCACGATGCAATTCGATGCGATCGACCGCGACCAGAGCGAAACCGCGGATTCGCGTAACGCCGCGGAAGTTATTTCGATTCTTGGGTGTACGTGCAATTTCCACGTTCAAACATTACCCACATGCCATCCATTCGAACGACCTATGAATTCCTCAAAAGGTAGAGTTTCCATGATACTCTCGTTTGGAATTAAAATATTTTGCATCGTCGAAGAATGTTCTCGTCAATTGCGAAAATGAAAAGAGCGTTTAATTTCAAAGAGGCTTAAAAAATTCCCTTAAATTTTCTAACTTTCCTCGAGTAAATACTAAATAGGTATTTAACGTTAATACGAGCGTCTGTTAATTACGTCCCGGTGCACGGTTCGAGGAACAGCGTTCGTGTAATGCCGTTCGAGTCGCTCGAACTTCCTCGACCATAATTAATCGCGAGTTCATTTCGCGACTGACGCGACCAACGGAGCGTCTGCATGGACGAATTTTCGGAACGTCGAATCGCAATTTCAGTGGCGATTACGAGGCAGCATTAGTGCTGTACCATCGGGCCGCGAACTTGTTCCCACAGGACAGCAGTCACAGCGTGGCTGCCAGGCGGACTGTCGCGACGATAAGCTCCTGCAATAATCCCTCGAAAGCTTTACGAAAGGCTGTGGCCAGCGCCAAGACCGACGAACGATTAATGGTGAACCTGTGCCCTGAAACGGCGGCCATACACGCCAACGAGAGGCTGAAGAAGTCGCCAGACCCTCAATCTGTCGTTGAAGTACTTAGGTATATATACCTTTATCCATAATTCGCCCCAGTTATGCAAATAGCAACCAAAATGAGAAAAAATTAGTTAGAAGCAGTATGGACCCCATAATGTTGTGATTTTTATTATTGCAAAAAATTACCAACCCATAGAACAACTCTTACATTATACAATTATTAAAACTATCAAGCGATAGTTTTATTTTAAACTCAAAAAGAGCACAGAAAATTAAAAATAGTGTTAATTACACTACTCACTATTAAATGAATCATTAAAAAACAGTGTAAAACAACAACACGGAATAAAGTATACCCAATAGAGATAAAGCTACTTTCCCTTAGCAATTAAAATCTTCAAACTAAATTTACTCCTTTTCAGATCATTGAGGGTTGGTAGCTTTCTGCATAACTAGGCCCAATTAATTTATCCAATTCTTCAGGCTTAACTACCCAACCTGATACCTTCTCCGAATAGTCCAAGCTATTTAAACATCCCTCGCGGCTCTCGCCCACGCTTCACTCAAGCCCCTTCGAATCCTGCCAACGAATACAATCGCTGACCAATCCTTTCCAGCTACTTCGACAATCACAAGAGCTTCTGGAAGGCCCTCCCGTCGCCCCGTCCCTCGAACGTCCAATTGGCGCGATCGAAGATGATGCTAAGGCAGCTGAACAACCTGGCCAACGGGTCCCTGGAGAGTCTAGAGGGGGCATTCAATTCAGGCAAGATGTCCGCCGCTCTGAAGATAGCCCAGGAGTTGCTGATGCTATCGGCAGGATTCCAAGACCCCAGCCGCTATCAGATAGCAGCCTACCATTATTTGTCCCTGATCCACGTGTCCCTAGGAAGGCACGACCGAGCTGTGTGCAGCGTTTCCCGCCTGATACGGCTGGCGAAGAGCACTGGGGACGTTCTTCAGATCTGTCGATCCTTGGTCACCCTCGGAAAGGTGCATTTGAGCTTCGGGCACCTGCACGCGGCTGCCAAAGCCTGGGAACACCTCTCCAGCGACCTGAAGGAGCCGATCCCGACGGCTTGGATCAGACACGAGATTGGAAGGTGTCATTTGGAGACTGGCAAGCACAGGCAGGCACTGGAAATGGGGTCTACTTGCTTGGAGGCAGCTACGGAGGGAAACTCGAAGAAGTGGATGCTACATGGGAGACTTCTGCTAGGTTAGAACAGAGTGCAGTAGGAATCATGGGTAACAGGAATCGCGTGATTTGTCACCGTAATTAATAATTAGATTTGTCGTGTAATTAAAAATTCCTGATCGTCGGTTCTAGGGTGTTGATAAAAACGTAGATAGCTTCGCAAGAGTGCTGAAGAAATGATAGGAAGATATCATCTAAACCAGTTTTGATATCGAAAACTTGATACGAATTCTCTACAGTCCGTCAGTGGTTCATCTGCTTAATATCTGTAGCCTGTAACACAGCCTATCTATCCCGCAGACCATAATCTGGCTGGTCTATCAGGCCTCTCGCGAAGCTCGCTGCGGCGTTAGTGAAACGTCGAAATCAATTTCCACGTGAGCACGATTTACACCCGAAAGCCTGGAATATTGATAGGGAACACTGACTGGTGAGAGCCTTAATCCGTTGGAATGTCGATACTGTCCGTTACACTTGGACTACAATTAGTGGCATAGCGATGACGATAAGAGTGTGCCCAGCACTGTTCATACACGGTGGATTATGGCTCCTATGTTCCAATTACTCGCATTTATTCCTCAATTATTCCTAATAAGGGTGACTTATAGCGGGGACTTTATCTACGTAATAGGATAACTGTACCGAATATCGCCAGGCAAAAGTTAAATCGCTGTCAATTGAATAATAATTGATATTTTTCCATGCAGTTTGTTTCACAGTAAAGAGAAATTATTCATCTTTCATGTAGCATAAGTTAGAATCGTTGAAACCTACAAATTTTTAATTAGGACTCAAAAAAGGTAAGACATACAAAAATCCGGTCCTGAAAAAAGTGTATCTAATATCGCCAACTCAAGAAATATTGATTAATTCATGTATATATGAGTTTTTAAAGTCATTTTCATTTAGGTCTTTCTAGTAGATATTCTTGCATTTACGGAATTATTAGACTCACCTTCTCCGAATGTGATGTAAAATTGTGGCAGTCTAATAAATTTTTACACCATTAAGATTCACTAAAATACTTCTCTTTCTGTAATTATTGATCACGCGACTCTGCAATTACAGTATGTCTTCCTACATATGGTTAAGTACTAATTTTCCCGTAAATAAATAAATAAATTCAGTGCATAACCGATAAATTTTACTGCTTACTTTGCGAGATACAGGGGGTGGCGATATTAGGAACAGCGTCGATATTAGGTACAGTTACCCTAACACTAGTCTATTCGAGCAATATTCGAATATGATTAAACATCCAAGATTATATTCTCAAATCTAGTTCTACCCTCCCCTGGCGAATACACGAATTCTCTTTGAAGGTCAGAGCCTGGCAAAGATGGGCAGGTTCGTGGAGGCGCTGGAGGAGCTGCAGATAGCCGCAAAGATCACCGAGGAGGAGGGCGACACCCCCATGCTGTCCTACATCCGCGATCTTATCGACCAGGTGACGCGAGCCCTCCGCAGGATCGCGTTCGAGATGGGGCACAGCGGAGCCGACGAGCCAACGATCACCTCGAGGAGCGAAAAAGACGAGGATTCAGCGAGACAATCAAGACTGCTCGTCAACCAGCCGGAAACCATAATAACCACCATGTTCTCCCAGAGGAAGGTGATTACGGCGTACAGTGACGGGGGTTCAAGCACCGAGGCGTCAGTCGACGTGGACGAGGAGATAACGATGCATTCAGGCAACACCCGTAGCGTGATGCAGTCCTATCGAGAGAGCACTGCTCGATCGTGCCTCGACGAGGAGCAAGAGGACCTTGTTTTCGGTGGCAGCAGCACGTTCAGAGTCGGGGGTCTGGAAACAGTTTCACTGAAGGGTGACGTCTCCCCGTCATCCACCTCCTCATCCGCGTCCTCTTGCAGCTCCTTCGACGACAAGGGGCGCGTGGAGGAAGTCGACGACATCGAGGGGGACTCGCAAGAGCTCGAGGGTAAAGCGGAGAGCAATATCGAGGAGGAAGGAGGCCAGAGGGCCAGCGAAACGTCCATGACGACCGTGAACACCACGGCCACCTACGTGATAAAAGCGGAGGAAGGCGTGCCGAGGAGAACGAGACTCGCACTGGGCGAGGACCAGCAAGAAGGGATTCCCAGGGTGTCGGATAAGGATCATCGGGGCACGAGGCAAGGCGCAAAGGACGACGCTGCGAGCGATAAGGCATCGGACGAGAGGGAGGGTATGCTAAATGCTCTTCGCGTGATGGAGGAGCTGAAGAGGAACGACGAGGTGGGGTTGCTGGAGATGGTGAGAGACATGATGCTAGCAACCAACCCGGATGATCGATCGCGAGATCCTGGCAATTCTGGCGACGCCGATAGAGAAAATTTTGGGACACCCAGGTCCTTGGTAGATGGCAAGCTGATTCGCACTATTTATAAACACTCTGGGACCTCTAGTCCGCGGAAGTGCGACGCTGATGGGGATTTCCGAGGCTGTGGGGTCTAATTAACTCTACGTTCATGTCACTGTAATAAAATAACTAAGCTTCCGATGTTTCATAGTTTAACGGATTTCAATGGAATCCTCTTACCTTCGCAAACTGCGTCGAACCAACCGGAGCAAACGACTGTCGTGGAATTAAGACACCTTTTCGCCACTACCTCGTTGACCATTAAAATCCCCCGAGTCCCCAGGCATGAATTATCGGCGATCTCGCCCGCGGCTCCTTGGAGCGCGAGATTAAAGCCTCTCGATTTTAATGGGCCGCGCAATCAAGGAACGCCCCATTATTCCTCGCAGCCAGCGCTTGTCCGCGGTCATCGGGAATTTTTCGCCAGCCGGATCGGCTCAATTAGCCGATTATCGAATTTAATTCGCGGCCAGACCTGGCGCACGAGGCACGCTCGATCGTGGCGAATTAAAACGGGCGTTGGTTTTCCCCCTGGCTCCGGCAAGTCGAGCGGAACACGCTAGATCTGGGACGAGCCGATAAAAACGTTCGTCCTCTCCTTGACGTTTTACGGATGCCCGGGCACGCCCGCTCGAAATCCGCTGCTCGGCCATCGGTAACGCGAATGAATATTCAATCGACCGTCACCGCCCGCTTGATAACTGATAATCCCACATGTGTTCGGAATGGCCGGGAATTCGCGGCGTTCGTCCGGTGAAAATTGCTGCCACTGGATTCCTGTCTCCTCCGCGCGGAATTACGAACTGATTCTCCGTCGACTTTCTGCATCCAACGCAGATATCGAGGCATTACAGAAGCAGGCCCGAAGTTGGATTAGTATCGAGCGTCTTCGGGGTTCCGTTGACTCTTTAATCGACAGACATCTCTGTTCCAATAACTCTCCTAAAGTTCGCTCCAAGTTCACTGCTTGACTAAAGCTGCCGCATGAATTTCTCAGTGGAAGCCTCCTGCTGGCTCCATTGGAATAGGGAGGGCACGTGCTGCGTTGGAAAATGGGGAACTGTGCGTGCGTAGGCACCAGGGAGGCTCGTCGAGTATAAAATGAGGCAAGGGTGGGCAGGCGAGATGGAACAGGGTACTTTCACAGCTACCTGTTGAGCTACCTATGTGTTCTCGGCAGGCCTCCTTTGTATGGTCATCAAGGCGCTGGAAATAGCTCCTCGCGTTCGCGTTTTCAAGTCGCCAGCCACGTAACTGGACCGACCACTTGCGTCTCCACTATTTCGCGGCTGGACTACTGAAGACAAGTTCCTAGCTACTCTTCTCGAGGGCTTGTGTGTTTCCTCTGGGACGAGGGTCTCGCAGGGTGGCCTGTTTTAAAGCGGTGACTCGAGGGAAGTCTATTGTTTTATTTTGAACACCCGGGAATTATTAGTATTATTATTTATTATTTTAGATAGCATATTTATAAATAGCCTATAATCTAATCTAGAACAGTGATGAGCAACCTTTTGTCAGAAGTGGATCACAAGTGGAAACCTACTTCTCTACGCGGGCAACAATATTAAATACATAAATATAACTAATCCCAGAATTTTAATTTATGGGCTCAATTTGTTATTTGTTATTTGTTAATTGTTAACCTTCACATTTGTTTTAGTAACAGAACCTAAGTGAGGTATAAATTACAAATATCGCACCTAATATTATCAAGCTCGTTCGTGAAAAACCCGATATGACGATGTTCAGGTGAGCCACATGTGGCCCGCGGAACGCGGGTTGCTCATCACTGATCTAGAACGTATTTACTGTATATTCCAAATTTCATTGAAATCCGTTCAGCCGTTTAGGCGTGAAAAAAGGACAAAAAAACGGATAACGTTTCATTTTGATATATTAGTAAGGATTTTTGCTGCGTTGGTGTTAGTATCGGATTGTTCAAAGGGTGTTCAAACTGTGTTCACTTTCGTTATTGGATCCCCAGTCCTCCACGGTTAGAAATCAAAACATTGCTTCCTCCACGAAGAAGTTTAATGTTTATTAGAGCAAGCCGCCACTGCGAAACCGCGAGTCGAATCGATACGGCTCTCGCAAGTTTCTCTCTATAAACAGGCAATTTGTGGGAACGCGAGAAGATGCCCGGAACAAAACTCAAGACGGCGATTCCCAGCGTCACTTCGCTCTCTGACTTTCCCCCGCTGATTTTGCTGCGTGGATCTCCTCCTGCAACTTCCACCTATTGTCCCCGTGGCGAGTCGGGACTGTTTTAAGCAGACGCTCTCCACAGTTTCGTAGAACCCTCGTTGAGAAGTGTCCTCCGCGCGATCGTAGTGCTTCTAACTTCACACGCCGACGATGAATATTCACGACGCTCGACACCGTGCAATCCATGTCGAAAGTGTCGCTACCGTAACACTATTTTCCCCCTTCGTCCCTTCTGTTTTTATTATATCCGGCGTCTCGTTTTCCGTCGAGAGCACGCGTCACAGCGAATTTCCCCTTCGTTCACACGCTGGTTCTATTAAAATTCGCAAAGCACCTCGGCCGCGGGTTTTGGCACGTCAACCGTCGCGGCTTAATTATTTTCACTCCCGAAATTGGACCAAAGTTGATTTACCCGTGACGCGTGTTAATCGAATACGGAACAGTGTGTCCAAATCAAACAACACTCGTTAAACCGTCTACGCTCCGATTAAAAGCTACATTCCTGACAGTACCGCGGAGAATAATTTGAGTGAAAATAGGAACCCTGTGAAATTAAGGTCAACCGCGATCAACGAGGGCTCTATCAGCCCTTACGCCAAATTCCAATCGCAAAGAAGTCGGTAATTAAGCAGCTGGTTAATTCGATCTCCATATAGAACAATCTTCGGAACTCCGAATTTATTTCCCCACCCCCGCTCGAGCTCCAATTTCCACCCTTAAATCTCCATCGACGTTGCACGCGGTGCTGGATACAAATTATTGTCGCTCCATTCGTCAGGCATTGTTCTTTAATTAATATATTCACCGTTGCAAAGCGTTGGCCGGCATTGTTCGCCGGAATCGCGCTCGCTAGCCGCGGGGATCAAACGCGTGCAATTTTCGTCGACATAATGGCTCCGCGCCCGTATTTATTATGCCGCCATTGTCGCGTGTCGTATTTAATTCGACAGTTAACGCCAAACAACCGTCATCGTTACAAAGGACGGTGCCGCGGGCGCGTCGTTGGAGTGATTTGCGTTTAAATCGCGCGGTGGGATTGAATTGCGCGAGGAAAAACGCACCGGCGGTAATTTTTACCAGTGTTTCGGTCGACGAGCAGAATTTATCGTCCGCCATCGTGTTGCGGCCCATTTTATCGGAGTTAATAGCAGTTCTGCTCGGCGAGCGTAATCGTCCGCTTAACAACGCTCGTTCGACGTCCGGTAGCTTCCCGCGGGAATAAATTTCACGGAACTGGGACCAGATCGCCGGTGAAATCAATTCTCGAGCCTCCATTTGTCGCTGCACTTCGTAGATTTTTTTTAGGGAACCATGCGCGAAGGGTAGGTTGCTCGGAGGAAGCGTTTGCTGGCGTTTCGTTTGATTTCGCTATCTTGTTTGCCGAGGCGTCCCGGGCATTAGAAGTTTTAGCGGGACTGAGGGTTCAAATAGGGGACAGGCAAATACTTCCGTGCCGTTTGTTCGGGGCTCTCGCGACAGCGCGGTCTCCTTTTGTTGGATCTTTGGCGGGGGAGGTCGAGGAAAAGGGTGCTCGAGAATATTCTATTAAAGAAATTGACGATTGCACGATGGAGGGAAGCGTTCCAGGCTGAAAAATAAATTTAAATGGAGCCCAGGGTGTCCCGGCCACGCGGGGGCGTTTAATCGATTTTCTCTTAACGCCCCGTTCGAAACCCTTTTAACAGGTTCGTCCTCGATGCAAGCGCAACAAAGCTGCTCGTAATCTCCCCGATCGCGAAGGCGAATCACCTCGGTGGAAAGATTAAAATCCATGGGGGGAACGCTCGACTCGCGGTCTCTTTTAAATTCTGTTTAGAAGTTTAATTAGAGATAGCAGCTTGGTGACGGTGGTAGTGGAAACGGTAAAAATAGGGGATGATTAAAATAATATTGGAAAATCCAATGCGATACAAAGTGCATCGTAGTTCCATCCAGCTTTAAGAACTCCTCGCAATTCATCATTCGGAGTGGATTTGCGTGAGAGTGCTATAAAGGCGTAGTAGCTACGCAATCACCATCAAACGTGATTCTCCCACGCCGTTCGAGGGAAATTGAAAATCCGGCCGCGTTCGAAATCAATTTTTGAGGATGCACCGGCCATTCGAATCTCGCTTTCCAATGTCCGTGGCAGGGGATGTTTTAACCATTAGAACGCGAATAAAGGTGTCCATGCGGAACGAACGAACGATTACGCTCCATTAAGCCCTTTATTCTGTCCCAGACTATCCTAACGATTGAATTTCATATTCAAGTCAATATTATTGAACTCTCCGAAACCACTTTAACCCCGCATCCACCAGGTTTCTGCTCGGGAAGTCTCCATAGTAAAACAATAACCCGAATAAGAATTCGACCAAGTACGTCGTACAGAATGTTCCCCTTCGAAAAAATGATAAATTGCATCTTCATTCCTCCGGCGTTCCGCGTATTATTTTCCATTCCACCCGTCTTGGTCGGTTACAATACACGGTGAACAATGCGCGTTGCAACGGCGACGCGTGCACCGCACGCTGCACCCTTTCATCTTTCTAGCCGCCTGGTCCGTGCGAGGCGAGGATAACGTTACAGGAAATCGATAAGCGGGCTTTGCAGACGAGATGCAGATACGCGGGCCGGAGAAGAACCCGTGAGCACGCTGCATGCGGAGCGACGGTGAATATCGATGGGAGCGACGAGCGTTCTGACGAGGATCGACAACGTCGGGTGAACAGCATTGTTTCACGGGAAATGCCGGAACATCGTGGGCCAGAGAAAATTTGGGGAACGGTGGACACATAGTGATGAACCTGGGTCAACTTTATCAACTTTATTCGTTATCAAGTTTCTTCTTTTAAACTCTGAGGTTTTTAATTCGAATAGTTACGAAGCTGTTTTGTAATGTCATAACAACAGAAGGGATAGGCAAAGGTTTCTTTCATTGATCCGCAGATTGCAGGTGAGGATATGCGTACTTTGATCGCCGCAACTTTATTTTTCCATTGTATGATGTTACTTCCCACCGAGCAGGAAGTGCACCACCAATGTTCTTCCCCCTTTGTCGTATGTATTCAGAACGTATCGCCGCATATCTCTGTACATTTCCGTCGGATACGATCGCGCGACTTCTTTTTCACCCCCTGGCGTTTGCATATATTACCGTGTCGCGGGGGCGGATAAAGAGATCGGGAATCGATGAGCGAACTCGGAACGGAGCGGAAGTTCCGCTATGTAAAATTGAAGGCACGATTGTTGCGTTGTAAATCAACGGGGTGAAGTCGATAGCGTCAGCTTACAGGGATGCACGCCAGCCAATTTTTCTCCTCGAGTGGATTCGCGGGACAGTGACTGGTTTATCTTGGTCTCATAATTCTGTCGGCCCGAAACGAACGTTTGTACTTCTTTCTCTGTATCGTGGGATTGTTAGTAATTTGACTGACAATGAGCGAGATGCGATGGAGTGTGAAGAGGAAATGGCAAGAATGCAGATCTTGGTGTATAAATATATTTAAGGAGGTGGGGACAATGTGGGAGCTTTGGAAATTTCCTGAGGAGTGCAAATTTGGAATACCTTTGAAGAATTTTACCTCGAATGAAGTGGATAAAATAAATAGTTAGAAATAGGGGTGTAGAGTTAGAAGTCGAAGGTCTGGTATCAGAAATGGAAGGTTCTGGTGAACAGTGTTTTCCGGTTGCAAGTAATCCGGTTGTTTTCCACGAAGCCTGACGATCTCTGGATCGCCCAGCTCCCAAGCTCGAGGGGATCGTAGTTTTCACGCTCATCAGAGACGCGACGGGAAAGAGTTCTCGTACAATTACCGGAGCGGTGAGTTTTTGAAATTTTTATGGCGCCGTGGGAGTCGAAGCCACCGCCGTGTAATTACGAAATTTGGGTCGAGGGTGGATGTCGCTGGGAAATTTACGGCGCGCCAGGATTCGGGTAACCAGATATGGAAAACTTCGCCGGTAATTTACGATGCAAACTGGTTACGCACCGAGTTCATCAACGAACTAACGAGCAAACAAAATGTTATACAAAACGGGAATTTATGATACTATTCGCACGGCTGCAAAGTTTCAAGCGGTGGAGTGTTACAGTATTATATTACCCCTTCGAATTCTTTATTTTATTTTTCGCGGCCCGTGGGACCGGGAGGAATTAAATGGAGAAGATTTCGTTTTCACGAGCCCTTGCCGCCTGATCGAGTTGCCCGCGTTCATAAATTTCAGCCCCCGTCGAAATAAAATTATACGCCGCTGTTGCCTCGGCCCGAACAGCGAATCGCCTCGTTCCGACCATTTGCAGTGGATCCAGAGCGACGTTCTACCATTTTATCCCACTGTTGAATCCTTTCCAGGCTTTACGAGACGATCAAGGAGATTTCCGTTGCGGCTCAGAGTAGCACCGCGGAGAATACGCTCCGGGAATAGAAAACAATCGATGAAAATACCCTGTGAGCCAATGCGAAGGCACCAATCAAATTCAATTCGTTTAAAAACACACCGTGAAAAAATTCCGCGAATGCTTCGCGCCTTTCTCGATCGAGATTGTCTTCGCGAATTTCAAAATAAATGATTATTACTTTTTCGGAACTTTGAGGATATGAATAAACGTTCTGATTCCAATATGAAGAGACTGACAAGAAGCTCTCGGTTTACAGAGATCCCAAAACCTTCGCGCGACTCTTCAGCGGCGTCTGACTAGTGGCGGGGCTCTTCCACTTGGAGATCCAAGAATCCACGACGACACAACGGTATCCCGGGGTGTTGGAAGAAACGGTAAACGTTTCTTTCCATGGGTCAAAGCGCCTCGTTATACTCGCGGCGGTGGGGTTTCTTTCACGGAGCAAGAGACACAATCCCCCGTTACTCACCGTTATTACTGTCTCGTTGTTTACGTCGCTCGTGGAGCCACCAGCGTCGCCCCGTTTCGCCGATTGACGAGCACAGAAACGGTCCCGTGATTCCGGATTTACGTGCCATCCTCATGAACATTTCGAGCCACTCTATTTTCCCGAGTAGCGAGATGGAAAAAGGATAATAACTCGGCGGAACGGGGGCTGTTTCAGAGATGTCTTCCAAGAATACAGATAAGAAGAACTAAATCTGAGAGAAGTAAACCAGGCGAAGCGTGGATAGAGATTTTTCTCAGCCGATCTTCAGGACGTGTTTATAGAAATGTTGGGGATGAAGAGGTTTGGAGAGAGTGGAGCATTGAAAAGAAGCTGAAGGCTGATTAGCGGTTCGCTTGCACGAATTCTCAAAGAATTCGGATTTTTCTAGTTCAGATGTGTAGAATCCCTAGGGAACTGGGGACAATATTGGACAATCTTCCCTTGACTCAAATCCGGGCTTTCGTCCGCCGAAGGTGGACTGTCAAGGTCCCTTGGCAATTTTTCATTTCTCGCGGATGACTAACTGCGTGGAACTGTCACTTATGGAAGAAACATTGTCAGACACACACACGCGTCACCTTTTCAATTTCTGCCGCTTACTATACACATATTTACTGACTGAAGTAGGGTAGATGTACCATTTGTGGCCACTGCACCATTTGTGGCCACTGTCTTATTTATTCCGATATATTAAGTATTCTTAGTTCACTTTCATTACAATGAATTAAGCTGTCTAAGGATGGGTTGTTGGCACCATTTCTACTGTTTTGTTGTCCCGTTTTATTTAATAATCATACGTGGCCACAAACGGTGCAAAACAGTCCGGCACGATAATATAATGATTTTTTAAATAATTATGTTTAAAACATTGTTCAACGTAGAATATTTCAATTATCTGTAGATTTTGGATTACACTGATATATTCTTTATTTTTGTGTACGTATTCTTTTGTAAGTTATGTATCTGTGAATGGTACGGAAATCCTTAAAGTGGCCACAAATGGTACATCTACCCTACTGCCCTCCATAGTTAAACTGTCTTATCTAACATTTTTTCATTTTTTGAGATATGTTGAAATATTTGAAGTTCCACATATCTTTTACCGTTAAAATATCTTATCTGAAACAATTAATTAATTGGTACGTTAATAATACATTCCCTACCGGTACACCTGTTACAAAAAATGATATTAGGCTATTACGAAATAATGACAACATGTTTTAATTTGAATGAAGGAAAATAAGTATGGTACAAAGTAAATAATAAAACTTCAGTTTTCTCGGTTGTTTCAAAATGCTACATCAAAATGGACATTTTAACTAAAGAGGGCAGAGTATACCTATCTACATTTTCTGTTAAACCACAAAGGCGTCTATTATTTCTCAAGAAAGGACAATAATTCACCCTCTCGGATCTCTCCGAACTGATCCTGATCTCTTTTCATATTGTTCCCTACAACGAAGGACCCATTTTCTCTTCGACACACCCCATATACACCCCTCGAAGAATCCACACCATGAATGTTCCCAAATGTCCAGCCAGGGGCGAACTATTACAGAGGGAAGCTCGTGCCAATGAAAGAAGGCGTTTCCCACGAGAATGGAAGAAAGAAAGGGGGAAGTGCTGTACTGGTCCTCGAAAAGAGTCATTACCGGTCAAATAAAGCTGGACTGGTCCCCAGATAAGCATCGTTAACGTCGTTACTCGTACCTGACTGGCCCTGAGTAACTAATTAACTTTACAGGTAGACGCGACTCTCTCTCTCTCTCTCTCTCTCTCTCTCTCTCTTTGTCCGTCGGTCGAGTAACGTCGGCGTACAAGCCCGGGACGCCGCTCCACCGTGTAAATTGCACCGCCAATTAATATGCCGAACTGCACACACGACGTCACCCCTACCGTGTTTTAAAACCGATACGCTCCTCTTACCCCTTTCGCGGCGCGTCGAGTGCCCTCGCTTTGCGCCGTCGATCGGCCCGTGGTTTTTCCCTTTCGGTTTTCCACCGGCGAAGCCTTTGCTCGCGTCAGGGAAAAAGTCAGGGGTCAAAGGCGACGCGACGGGCTCCATGTTGCGGATAAATGCCCACGAAAGTCGTGGGGAGGGTTGGAAGCTTTCGCGAGGACGAGGTCGCGGTCGTGTTTCGAATGCTCGAGGAGAGTGCGATGAATTGTGTGCGGAGGTGTGTTTTTAAGGATGCTCTATGCGAGGGTGGAAATGTCTCGCGAGGCTTTCCGGGAGAGTTTATGGAAAGTCAAGAGTGGTGTGACTTTGTACACGGGGGTGTTTTTGAATTCGTGGCGTTTCAGTGGTGTAACAAGATGAAGGGAAAACGGATGGACGTTTAGGAGTGAATGAAAGAATGCAGTGTTGACAACCAGTAAACGATGAGTCGTCGAATTGCTGCGATGATGGATTGGACGCAGGACTTTTTGATAGAATTTCGGAGCATCGAGCTCGTCGATGACCCACTGTTCACTTCCCTGCGTGCCAGTTCGGATGCCATTGTTTTCGAAAATATTTAGTCTCTCTAGTCTTTCATTTCCGGGATCTGGAATGACGCGAGTGAATTTTGTCGACTGGTATTTTCTAGAATGCAGACTAAGGAAAATATGAACCCCTAGCAGAGAAGTTTCAAGAACAATCCAAAACAAAAAGCACAACCTTTCTACCCCTAAACTCGACTTCAGATATGAAACCCTTGAAGCCAAAGTGATTTTCCCAAGTACTCAATCTCCCCTAAGAAAACACTCCCCGATATTTTCTAAATTCTGTTACTGGTTATTACAGCCCCGCGGGTTTCAACTCAAAACGGACAAGACCCAGGGAGCGGCAGCCTCTTATCTTTCAATTTTCTTTGAGGGAATCGGTCTCTATTACGCCGACAGAAACTCGATCGATTCGGACGAGGACGTAAGCTCGTCAGCCCGGAAACTCGAGCTTCTCCTCGAGCGTTTCCTTTCAATTTCATATTTCGATCAAAGCGCCCGTCCGTTTCGTATTAGCAGGCCCGATAATTGTTCCACGGTACGGCGTGAAAAACTCGAGGCAGAGCGCCGGAAAGGTCGCGCTGGTCGTAACGGTGGTCGTGGGGGATAAGAGGAAGCGAAATACGGTTCGTTTGGCGGCCAGAATATCTCGTTCGCGGCATCCTTTACGGGCTCTGCCGCGGGCTCTCTCCTTTGTGGAAAAAGGCGAAGAAAATGGAGGCTGCGAGCTTTCAAAGCGACTCTCGAGAACAGGCGGAGGTCGTACCGAGTGGAATTATAATAAGTAAGTCGCGATCGCGATCCACCTTCTTTGGGAATGGACCCACGGGGGACCACGGCCGTGTTACCTCCGACCAAATGGATATTCCGATGGTAACTGAAGCAAGTCGCCACCATTCCCAACGCCTTCGCCTGTTCCCAACCAGTTTTTGGATCGTAGCCAGTGCCCCGCGAGTGTTCACCACAGTGTTCGTTAAAAATTTATCGGCCGTCGACGTTTTCCAGCGACGCCCATTTGGAATTATCCTCGGGCACGCGAAATCATGACGGAAAAGAGAGAGAGAGTTCTGGATAAAGAGAGAGAATTCACTGTTTCTCCCTTTCACCGAACACGTCGACTTTTTATCGCAGATTTATTGAATGGAGACTTTTCGCTCGGCTTGAAATTCGAAGAAAATTTCGCCTTCGCGAAACGGGGAATTTATTCGACGGACCTACTGACATTCGTTACCTCGGAGTTTTCCAGGAATTCAGTTCCTGGCTGGGGAAATTGCGAATTTATTCGACGGAAACACCGATAGTTGTTATTTTAACATTTTCACGTGAAATTTCCTTTCTGCCTGGAATGGAGAACTGATTGCGCAAGAACGGTGACGTTTATTACCTGGAAAAATTTTCAACGATTCCCTGTGCAACGTGATAGGTGACCTGTTCAGTAAATGAACACCCCCCAGTGAATGAACGTTGCTCATAAAATACTTCACGTTGAAACTTACACCGAAATTTAAAATGGACACCCACTGATGTCTCGCAAAACACTTTTTCTTTTTACTTATAACCAATGCGGCATTAATTCCGTTTATTCAAAAGTTATCTTAATGACATCCCCAAAATTCGACGTGAGACTTTAATAACAAAACAGCTCGCTTGCAAAAATAACATTCAGGCGATTAAATAACGATTTTTGAATACTAATTAATTTCAACAGACACACAGCTTAAGTGTTCATTCACCGGACAGGTCACCTTTCGAAGACACGTGAATCTTCGCGCAGACATTCGCCGCGCAAAAGTATTTCTGAGAAATCCGGGCCGTTAATTATCACTTGGGTCAAGGGCAGCAGACAACCAACAACCGACGCGCGGGCGAAACAGTTTTAAGATCGGTATTAATCGCCCGTTCGAATGATCCGCATTAATGTGCCGAGGCCGTGGTCATTCGTGTCACGGCTGGGTGGAGAAAAGACTTTGCTCGAGGGCGAGACGAAAAAAGGGGAGCGAATTATTTATTAAAACTCGGCCGTGGACTCGTGGACGGGTCACGGAATTTTTTCGCAGGAATACCTTTTTAATAAGACGCTGTTTATTACGTTCAACTTTGAGAGTGAATAACAAGGGTGGGTAACCATGCCCTTCTATGTTCTAAAAATTGATAGAGGAGCAGACAAGAGAGGTGGGCTACCGAAGACGTTGGTTAACGTAACGGGAAGACATGTTTCACGGAGCAATAATTAGAACACGCCCACGCATTATCGAGGAGACGTCGCGACGTAAGGTTGCCACGCGTAATTAACGACGTGGATTAAATGAGTGCTCGAACGGGAACCCCGTCTCGAATATTCAAACGAGGTCACGTCCGAGGATCGTCGCGGCGGGTCGGTAAAAAAATTCACGCCGAAAATATTGCCTCACGAGAGAAAGAGAGAGAGAGAGACAGCGCTGGCTGGAAGTTAGCGGCCCTTAATGGGCTCGAGGGTGGTGCAGGTGCACGTATTACACCGCGACAGCCCCAAGAACAAGCCGGACCGCGATGTAATTAATCCACGGCGCAATTAAGTGCATCGGCAAATTACGGTGTAATCGGGTTAATGGAAAAACGTTGGACAACGGCGTGCAAGCATTCACGAGAGTGCACCGATGCTAAGCGCGAATGGGGATGCTCGAGAAAGAGAGAGAAAGAGAGAGAGATGTGTATGTGTATTGAAGCTTTAATTTCGTGCTAATTGGGATGTCCTATTCTAGTATTATAAAATCCCATGGTACATGATGTAGGTTGCTATTGAAGCACTAGCGTGCGAGGGTGTAAGTGGGATTGGAAGGTATTTGAGTGTTAGGGTAGCAGAGTAGAGGGTGGTAGCAAGGGTGTATAATGGAGTAGCGAAGCTGGTGGCTGTGGGAATACAGAGAGGGAGCGCAATAAGGGTAATCGCTGTATTAGGGGTACTGGTCATAGTGACAGGGGTAGTTTCGGTATCATTAGGTGGAGAAATAGTGGCGGTAGGAGGACAAGTGGTAGCTGCGAGAGTAGCAGGGATAATACTGATACCGTGCCACTGGTGCAACCCTGGCACAATCCACGCATTCAGAAAATCCCAATTAATTGAAGTTTACCGAAGCAATGGGGCGCGGAGGAAGGAGACAGTAAACGGTCCAGGAAGTCTTTGAATGGCGCGTTTATTGCTGCCGCGTCTATCTCCGCCTGTGCTTCGCGAATTTCCATTGAAATACGTGTTTAACAGAGTCCAGTTAACTTGCTCTACAACCTTTTTTACATTAAATAGCGAAACTACGTCCATGGAAACGAACTAACAGTGGATGCGGCGTGGAGTTCGCGCTCCCTGGAGAAAGTTTCCGTCATTTAGCATCACGGCCGCTCAGACACTCGTGCCGCCGGACTCGCTAACTTCTGCGACTAAAAAATATGTCGCCCGAGAATTTGCATTAAACAGACGAAAGTCATTTGCATGTGCCGGGAATTCTACAGTGGCAGTTCCAAATTTCAGCGCAGCAAAATGTCTTCCGCATTTTCCATCCCCTTTGCTCAGCTTCCACCCAACTCAGAATCCCTTTCAACTTCCTCGAATTCACCCGCAGTAACTATCTCGCGTTACCGAGTGCGTTTCAAGCCGTTCTGATTTTCGACCTTAAATCCCCGGATAGAGTTACGACACTCGCATCTCCAAATAAAAGCCACGGTATTCGCGATGGGATCTGTTCGAGTGATATTTTCCTCCGCAGATTTCCAGCACGTTACGCGGTTGTTTGCAAACGTGTCCACGCCTGGCACACTTGGGAGAGCGACGCGAAAGCAGCTTTCGGGTCGATGAGAGTGAAAGGTGGACGAGCACTTCCGAACACGAAGGGGCGCATCGATATCGCGAAAGAAATTGGCTCCGAAGGCGAGGGATTCGTGGCGAATTTACTTTACCGCTTCAACCGTCCCTTCGAGGATTCCCGCCGCAACTGCCTTCGACGTAAAAATACCTTTCACATTCACTGCATTCTCATCGCAGCGGCAAGATGGATATTCTAAACGAAAGTTGGGAGAGACATGAAAATTCAGCTTGTATCAGCGTGCCTTAAGAAGCACGGCAGCTTCGCCTCGTGATATTTAATTAATCCGTCCGCCGGCAGTTGTCTTGGGACGACAGATCCGTAACTCGACGGTGGAAGTTACAACGCGTGTGCAGAACTGCGCAAGCTCCCAGATACGTCGAGAGAACGGAAGCGCGAGGCGAGGATTCCGAAGCACGAGGAAGGACGAAGCTGGCGGAACAAAGGAGAGGAAAGCGTAGTGAAATAAAGTAGCTGCCGGTGACAGGGTTGATATCGAACAGAGGATCGTACATAGGCTGAAAGTGGATTGAAAGGAATTTAATTCACGACTCTACGGGTTCAGCTTGATCCTACCCATCGATCCTCTCTTTTTCATTTCTCCGCATTAAACTTTCAAAGGGAGATCCGCGTCGCCTACGTTCACGGAATTATCCCCAGCGTCTTTGCGATAAGAGAGACGTTGTCGTGGAAATATCCAACGAAACGGGAGACGATATCGCGGATACATAAAATTTTCATTGCAAATCGCTCGCAGTCTATATCGGTACAGATGATCCGGGGACACAAACGATCTCGCGACGCAACGGAGGAGCTTCGTTAATCGCACACTCGCCGAGAGATACAAATCTCTGAAAGAGGAAAGAGAAGACATCCGCGAGTTGAAATCGAGTTCGAAGTCTGAAACGACTGTACCAGTCACTGCTTTCCCCATTGCAGAAATGGAAGTCCGATAGAAATCTGAAAACGCTTACGTGTCCGTAAAGCGATCAGAAGTATGGCGCAGTATCGAATAATCTCGAGATCCCCTGCGAAACCTGACCAATGGTAGATCCTCGCATCGCCGGAGAAGCTTTGGCGCGTCCCAATTCGGAATTCGATCGAAATTTCCGCGCAATATCCCGACAATTTCTCTTCACATTCTGTGCCTTTAACTCTCCGAGCCGTTGTAGGGACATTCTGCTCTCGACCCGGTTAAACCTGCGTACGTGAGGCGTCGTTCATTGGAAACGAGGATCGTCCAGGGAGCTTAGTGTGCAAGCTCGACGAACAACGTTATTTCGCCGTTGCACCGCGAAAATGTTCTATTAAACATGTCCGCGGGGCAACTGGTATCGCAACGTTTGCTTTACTTCGAGAAAGCCCTTTTCACGTGGCAGAAACTCGCGTGCACCAAAGTTCGTTTCAACCCCCGCGACGGTCCTTTCGCGTCAAAGACGTCTCTCCTGTTTTTTATCCCAGAAAATGACATCGAATTAAACATCCTTCGCTTGGCCGGCGAACAATCAAAGGGAGAAACAAATCCTGAAAACAATTTTAATGTCATTCTCGCCGACCGTTTGAAACGCTTTCACGGGGGGTTGGAGAATGAACGGTGGGAATGGAATAAACGGTACGAGAGATTCTGCCGCGGAACGAGCGATACGAAAACATTCCTGCGAACGCTCTCTAAATGGGTTGTTGCCCCGTTTTCCATCGTGCTCTCTGTTCTACAGTGTAAAAATGCTTTTTCCCCCCTTTCTGTTCGTTTTTTTGCCGGCGAAAAGGTATGATGGACGTGCATGGCGATGGTAAAAAAAAGGATGCGGAAGGCAGAGTGCCATCGGAAAAAATTTATTCTGCAGGGAAAAATATTGCGCCGATGGTAGAACGGTCCGATTCTACTCGAATGGCCCGTTGAAATCCGAAACTTACAAGCCAAGTAATGTAATCCGCGTGCGGACAGTCGACGATCTATGATCGAGGGATCCAGAGTTTCCACGTCCGTTGTCAAAGCTCTGAATTGTAAATAAAATCGAGGTACCAATTGGCTCACCATTCAGAATTCAGGCCGAATAAATTCGGGCTCCACAGGCGGCAAATATTTATGAAAAACAAATGCAGAGGGAACCAGGACTGCTCGTCGAAACAACAGCATCATCGATATTCGCACCCGTAATTTCGGGGCACACGTGATCGCGAAATCTCGCGACACGCAAATCACACTAGGGAATCGCGTGTCTGTCGCTGATTTATTCATCGTCCCGTTCCCTGCGCCATGTATTCCACCCCGTCCACCTTTTTCTCGCGCCAGTAATTCCCCCGCGCATCTATCGCTCGACATTTGCATTTATGAATCGACGCGACTGCCAAGTGTCTCGGGGCCGCATCGAACCTTTCGATCATCTACGACAAAGCGCAGGAATTTTTCAATTCTTTTGCGTCACATTAGGCGAGTCGGGGCCGTCGGCATTCAAGCGGAGGGTGCGATCAATGAAACGCGTCGCCGAATAAATTTATTTACCGATTGTATCGATCCCTCCTCGGGTTTCATTGCGTAGGGCGCGGTTGCGACGGCGACACAACCGGAAATGGGGTAACCCTTCGCGTAAAAAAGGTGGAAATCGTTGAAGAGAGTAGGAGGAGGTGGTCTAACGCTTCTACATATGTCGAATATAATTTTACATTCGTCTCCCTTCGACGCAAGTATCTTCGATCACCCTTCGACACTACAACCCCTTCGGCGAGGGGTGTAGTGTCGTTGGAAGTTAACTTTGCGAGTTTCTCAATTACCCTTGGAGATTATGACGCTCGTAGCGAGCAATAAAACGTCTCGACGGCCTGTTACCGTTTCGCAGAGCCCGTAAAACCATGGGGAAAACCGCTTCAGTAACGGTCACGCGTCGATGGGGATGAATTCACCCTTGACCCCAGCCTGTAGTATGTAAATGGAGGGCGAATCAAGTCGCGCGGAAAGACTCTCGGCGAAATTTCGTCCGAGCGGACGTTGGTGTTGGAATTTCTAAAGTTTCGCGCAAAAACAAGGGGAAAGTTGGCGATGACCTTTTTTTTCCCTCAAGTGGACGGTGCTCGCGGATGAACGGGGGTCCTGAAATGTTAATCGAGGCGGAGGTGGACGATCGTTCTTCTTGTCCAACGTTCATTCAATTTCACTTCCTCGCCCACCTCCCCTGCTTACGCAAATAATTACGTAAATTCCTCCCTTGTCGACGGAAGCTCTACGTAACTTCGTTCACGGCGAGAGTGAAGGCTGCTAAAGGTTTCACGAGCGCGTTAATAAACGATAGAAAGTCTATCTCCATTATTCTACGAAGCTTCCGTTGTTTCACGTGAACGAGATCAAAGAACCTTCTTACCTTTGAATTTTAAGTACGTGCACGTTAGTCGACGTCAGAGTTGGGCATTATTCGAATAAATTTTCATTCGAATACGAATTCGTATACATCCCCAAGATTTATGCGCGAATAACAAATGACGATTTTATTCGACGTAAAATTATTCGTTATTCGCGAATAAATCTGTACCGTTATTCTAGCCAGATTCGTTCGAATAAGAATTTATTCGTTATTCGACCTGAATGAACGACGAATAAGAAATGTGATACCCGGCATCTATCGATGGAAGTCTGTACTGTGACCAACATACGTTTTGACGTGTGTGTCTAGAAGTGTGCGTATACGTCTGAACGAACCGAGGAAATCCCGCCTTAAAGAAGTATTCTCTTCTGGAGGCGTCGGCCATCGGTTGTAAGCGATATTTGGGATAAAGAATTATCAGATTATGTGATTGTGTCTCCTTTTATGTGATGATTCCAACGAGCTATGACAAGAGTTACTTAACTTAAAACATTAGGTCTCACGGGTGTCAGTCAGTGGTGTCATGATACATCGCCGAAATCGCGTGATCATTTTATTCGTCCGTTGAGTCGACTAAATTCTTATTCGAATAAGAAATTATTCGAATAAATTTTCCGTCAAATAAAAAATGATTGGTTATTGTCCAATAATGTCATTTTATTCGAATTTTTTATTCGAAGATTATTCGAATAAGAATTTATTCGCACAAATTTATTCGAATACTTATTCGAATGAAAATTTAGCCGAATAATGCCCAACTCGACGTTAGTAATAGGAGTAGAAGAACAGTCGAAGCAGTTTACCAAGACGGTGTCTCAATTGCAATTACAGCAACTGGAGAAAGAAGAGCGTAGAGAAAGAGAGGATAGGTTCATCAGTGGAGTGGATTCGTTTTGTCCTGGGTATCAGTGTCCGATCACAGTTTCGAAAAACCAACAAACGGCGAACGTGACGCAGCCGTTAATCGACCGTTCCCGTTCCCATCCAGCGGAAAGCTCCACGAAAGATTGTCGCGCTTCCGGCTGGAATCTCTTTCGCAATTATCTGGGGATTGGCTGGTGCGTTTTTCACCTGAGCACCGCTGGTGGACGATCATGTTTCCATTCGCGGAACAATTCTCCGCCGATGGATTCTGGCCAGGCACGTTGCTTACACAACTAACATTATAGGGTAGATCGTAACGTTATTTCAAAAATAGACTCGAGGAAACGTAGAGGGTAGTAGTCTTCGACATACTCATTTAGCAATTCCTTTGGAATCATGGTTACGTTTGTCTTGGTTCTGAATGACGTTTGAGACTATACTGAATCAGAATTGGCTTACAGATCAGTTAAATGTCTCTTGAGTCTAGATTAGATTCGAATTATGTCTGAGATAGGTCTGATTATCCTACTAGCTACACACACACCTTCGTCTTTGGGACAAGTCCCATCTACCCACGACTATCATTCGTTACCTCAGCTTCTACACTCCTAACCAGCGAGCCCCATCTCCTAATTAGAATCTGTAAACTAGTTTCCACCCCCGTAACGAGACTTTGAAGCCTGCCTTATCCTGTAAGAGCAAATTGAAGTAGCGAGTAGAACGTCTGCTGGAAATTAAGTTTCCCACAAATCCATCCCGAAATACTCAACGCAACATTTTCCTGGATAATCATTAGTGCTTGTCCAAGGCACTAACGATTAACAATTTTAAAGGGGCAGGGAATTGATAATTCCATCAATTCATGCAAGTGTAATATAGAGCGAGATGGACGGTGGGAAACGTAAGAAAATAAAGAATAGTGAAAGTGAGAGCGAGAGAGGGAAGAAGATGAAACTGTCCGTTACAGAAATTCTATTATTTCGCTCTCTGGCTCGCGCGGTATACGCGCGACGTAATAAAGTTCCGCGCGACTGGAGAAATCGATCCCACCCTCATCACGGATGAACGCATTTTTCCCAGCAGCTGGATGGTCGACGCTGCCGTTCTTTACATCGTGTAATCGGTCGCTCGCTTACAAGCAAGGCCAGGGAAATATGGTAATTAAATCGTTTAATTAAATTACGAGGGCCGCGTGTTACGCGAGTGGTTAACGTATCGTTGCTCGACCATCCTGGGTCTGTAACTTGCTGGAATTTAATTAAACCTCCAACCACTCGTCGAAGCTGCACTAGGGGAACTTTTCTACGGCCATTCGCGCGAACTTGCTTCGCCAGGCTTCTTCCTTGGACCAGGAAGTCGTTTAAAATCAAAGTCAACCGCCTGGCGTTTTTAAAAGAAACGATTCTGTTGTTCTGGGGCTGGACTGACAGATTACTCGATAAAGATATTTAAAGGATAAGAAGATGAACACGTGGAGTTCGTTTATCATCTAGGCTGCCACAGTGAATTTTAAGGAAATAAGTAAAACAGATTCTATTAAAAGTCGAGGTGCAATCATCTTGTACCTAGCATCTCGGTTTACGGTCACCAAACCTTTTCAGGCGCAATAAAACCATCCTGCATAACAGGAGTGGAATGAAAAGCTTCAATGATATTAACGCGACCAAATTACTCGTAACACCGCACACAATGGCTTGCTTTCAAATGAAATCCCTTGCTCCCTTTCATCGCGTGGGCCTCGTCGCCGTGCGAGTTCGATTTCATTCTATCAGCACAATGCCCGTTTCGTGCAGAGATATTTCGCTGATTAAGCCTCGCGCTGCTGTTTCCTTCGAAAGCTTCAGCTTCTTCCTCCTTTTACACTCTATTCTCTAATTGATCCTTGGACTGTTTCGCTGGGAGGGTAGCGAAGCGAGTCGAAGGCTACTTCTCAAAGGCTACTTCTCCGCCAAAGTGGCTTCTCAGCGATCCTCGTGATACTCGCCTGGATTGGTTCGCGGAAATTCGACTCGTTCTCGCTCCCTCGTATGCGACCACCCACGAGAAGTTCGATTAAAGTCGATCGAAAACGAGCCGCACGCGGGAAGGAGCAAAGTTTTTCACTGATACTTCTTGTACCACTCCACTCGTTGTTTATGATTCGTTCAACGGGATTCGAAAACTTCCCTCGTCCATTTCAGGGGTTGTTCGTTAAAGGAAGCAGAAAGGGATGTCGGACGCTTCTACCCCTGGGAGCACCAGGGTTCCTAGAGCCTCGAACAAAGGAATCAGCATTACGAGATCAAAAGACCAGGTCCCAGAAATCCAACTACAAAGGACTTCGTTAGGAGAGAAAACCGAGATGCGAAACTTTCCGTCGAAGACGTTGAGTGGAAAACTAAAATGCGATAACGGTGGGGAAACAGTAAGCTGGAGATAGAATTAAACGTGCCAGTTTCGAAACTGTGCCATATACGAGATTTCAAACGCTCTACATTTCTATGAATGCACGCCTGGATCCTCTCGACCAAAGTCAAATCTAAACATCCCTATTCCCCTCTATCTGTCCCAACCCCCAACTCCCAGCTCCACCATCCACCTACCCTCCAAACGCATCCTTCCCACCGTCAACTTCAACTTCAACTTTCAACCGAAGCGACGAGCAAACCGTGAACCACAGACCAGTCTATATTTCCTCTAACGAAGTGAATGCCCACCTCGAGTGATCCAGTAAACCCCTCGAACAAGCTTCGTTGCTGGTCTCTGTACGAATCAACCCTTCGATTCAGTTGGCACACTCGCAGCTTGGAATCGTGCTTTTGATCGCGGGGCAATGCCATCGGGATTCGGCCCGTGGGTGAGCGTCTGATTCGCAGGTGAATTTCCCGGAGAACGCACACCTGCGCACTGCGTGTGTAGCTGCGTCGTCGGTCGGCTGGCACGTCGGTGTCTGCGGGTGCGTGTGTACGTCGGTCAGGTGAGTATTGATCGTCGCGAATGTGCAGGGACGAGCAGGCAAGAACGGACGAATATAAGCTTCCGCGCGGCAATGCCCGGGCCGGAAGGGGTAGGTATATACGGAGGAAGCGATGGAAGCGGAGGAAAAAGGAGCAGTCGCTGGTTGCTGGATTCACGGAACGCGGGAATTCAGGACGCTCGGTCCTGGCTGTTTCTAGAGCGGAGCAACAGGCGCGCACTCCTACGCCGACGATTCTCTTGCTTTTTATGCAGAGTCTACGTCTGCCTCCTTCGTTCTTCTGTCAGGCTTGGCTGCATACTCGGTATCATTATGTAGAATCTACTTACTTTACTTTTTACGTAGATTTAGGGGTATTAGAATTTTTTGGTAGAAGTAGGTCTACGTTTATAATTGTCGCGTAGGGGTAGGTACATCTCTTCCCTGAGTTCCCACACGGAGCTTGACCTACTCTCAACGATTTCATATAGGAGTTAAGGACTCTTTGAGTTCCACACAGGTCATAGATTTAATTGTAGAATTATTATTATTATTATTAACCCTTCGTGGTCACACCTTCTTATAATCACACATTGGTCACACGGGGTTCACTGTACCCCAGCGTCATTTTTTGAGTTACCACTTTCGTATTTTTGAATCTTTTAACTTTTTAGTGATAATTGTACACTCGTAATACTTATACAGTCATGGTCTAATAGTCTTTTTCTAGAAATATAAATTTTGATATGATAAAATTTGTAGTTGAAAATGAGCGATTTTCCATGGTTGTGGGAAAAACCGATTTTTTAAAAAAAATTTTATTATTTTTTTGCGATAAATCCCCTTTGGAAGACGTAAAGGTGCGACATTTCAAATCGAAAATTGCTCTTGGGGTACAATACACCCCGTGTGACCACGAAGGGTTAAACGTCTTTATTGCAAACACAGAAGGTAATAACAAAAGAAAGTAAACAAAGACACAAGCAAAGGCGAAGTTCAGTCAGAGACTGTTTTACAACTTGACTTAAAGAATTCTTATTTAACGCGGACCTAGGTTCACTCTTAAAATTCTAACCTGGGGACTATGTTTAGTCCCTGTTTTTGTACTGGGCCTAGGTCCACTATAATTCTCGTTTTTTGGGGTCCTCAAGCAGAAAGCTGCTCGGTTTTATTGGCCCGGCGGTGCACAATATTTAAATTGGCTGACCCTGAGGACGTTCGAAGTATCGATTTCGAAGTACGCGGACGGGAGACACGGAATAAAAGGATCAAGGCTGTCCTACTAACGCGCCTGCAGGAACGATTCGGGTCAGCGACGCTGCTAAGTATAGTCGCGGCGATCGCGCCTGCAACAATCTTCGGTCTTCTCGCTGCAACGATCTGTGCCCACTTTATTTTTAGGTCCTATTGTTTATAACGGGCGCTATTCTTTCCGCCTTATCTGCCCGTGGTTTTTTATTCTTTGCGCGAAGAAGGCCAAGAAAAGAAGGGGAAATAAGCAGATAACCCAAGGAGTTTAATCCCCTTGGAAAAAGCTCCTCGCCTATATTTAGAAGCAGGAAGAACACAGCGTGTACTACTCCTCGTGGAGAAATTTAATCCAATCAGTTAATAGCCGAGGGTGTAACCAATACCCCAAACAGCGTTGTTTAAATAAAAGCTTCGATATTAATTAGCTAATACGAAGAAAAAGAATGCAGCCAAGTAGAAGCAGCCTACTCATCAGCTAGAAACCACGCAAGACTACTTCCTTGTATCCAGAAGACACAGGATTCATTACCTAAGCGCTAGTAAGAAAAGGGACGTATGGTGGGCTTGCGTGATTGGAAGAATCACGATTAGGGCGAGACTCAATGGCCACGTGGAAGGATAAATGGAGCGGTATGGTTTACTCTCGCGATCATAAAACCCCAGCTGTCGTAAAATATCGACGATAAATAATGCAGAGAACCCTCGTCCCTTGGACGTGTTCGTTTCTAAGCGTAATAAGGGAATGAATAATTGAAGGGACCGTTCCGTGGGTGGCGAGTAACGCGAGTCACTCGTGCACCGCGATCGATCCGCGTGATTGACACCGGTGCACGACAGGCGTGCAAAATGCAAGCCTCGGAACGGCATCATCTTCGCGAAGCTCGGGGTTGCGATCAGCAAACGAAGTGGGTCGCGAAACGATCGCCTGTTGCTGCAGTTTACGCCGCCCCCGTAATCTGGTGCAACAGTTGAGGACAACAAGAAGCCTCGTTCGACTCTTAATTACTTATTAACGCAGCGGTCGTCTTCCTTCCCTCCCTTCCTTTAAACGCGCTGGATAATTCGAGGGGGTGGCGAATATTTCGTGGTCCTGATTCGCGGGAAGAATAATTCTTCCAGTAATTTCACTGATCTTCTTTGTATTCCTTCTCTTCAAATAATAGAAGACTGTATTTTTTATCAAGAGGAGAACAGTGCATCGGTAACTTGGATTTTTGGAAGAACCACCCTTGTTTCGCGCTTCTCTTCGCCCTTTGCCTTAGATTTATCGAACAACTCTCCGCGGAGGGTCCCGTAAAACACCGTCAGTCGAATTCTATACGAGGAATCGCTATTCCAAGGACCGTTCCACTCGAACGAAATAAATCCAAAGGAACGAAGCGGACGCCTTCGTCGCTATTTCCGACCCCGAGAAAAACTTTGCTTTCTCCAACGTCGGAGGAACGTTCTCTCCCACCCAGCGGCGCTTCCATTTCCGTGGCTTCTCCTTGCTTCCTGGACTAGTCGAAACAATTGAGGAGAGCGATCGACCTTCCCCCGTGAAACGAACAGCAACAGGCTATTCCTACTTTCGACCGACGTTGCACTCGAATTCTTCGCTGGCGTCTGTCATCCGGTAGCCTTCGAGTGTGCCCAAGGACCAACCCCCCTACCCCTAAGGAGAAGTTATTTCCGGTTGGCATCGTGGCATTGTAGAGTTCTTTATTGGTTGCTTCTTGCGTGACACATCGCGTTGCACTGTTTTTTTTTATCGTTAAGCTGTTCGTTTCCGTCTGACGCGTGTGAATATTCAGTGAAAGTTTGCGTCACTAATTCGTCGCGAGAAACACGAGAGTAGAACGATCACGAGTGTGTCTTTATTTAAAGTTCCATTCTGAAGTTAGAATTCTATTGAAAAAAGTCGTGTCACTTTAATCGTAGGCAAATTTCGCAGCAATTTCTCCCTCGATCAGACTTCAAAGAATTTTCCTCCGCGTCGGGGGAGACGAAGTTGGCCTCCCATCGACGCCTGGAAACTTTCTCCCAGAACTCTGGGATCAAACGGGTCCCGCGGAACGCGAAAACGTTCGCCGTCGGGAACGAGCAGGGTGGCCGAGATTCGAAGGGAAAGGGCCTGTCGAGCAACGGGTCGCAAACTCGACGGCAACTCGTCCAACGACGGTCTAACTGAAATTACAGACGCGCGATTTCGAGGCGAAAAGTTGGTCGGAAGTGGCGCCGCTGGGAATTGCATCTTCGAGTGTAATCGGCGGGGTTAGTACGACGCGCGAAACGAGATTAACTTCTCCGGTGCAGGTTTTCGGGGATTCGGCTTTGCCAGCACGTCGATTCGCCGGGCGCTCTGGCGGATCTATTTGACGAGGAATTAGGGTTTCCTAGGGTGTTTGACGGAGCTCAGTGGCCGTTCTAAACTCCACATTTCCACGTTTACGTAGAACGTTCATCGTTCCAAGTGCCCGTTTCTCTGAATTAAACAAATGGAATATGGTTTTAATTTTCTGCTGAAAATACATACACTAGCGGACAAAAAAGTTACCACTTTTTCGATTTGTTCTATTTTTGTTATTTTTTTTAGTATACATTTAGGACTGTGGTATATTTAATATGCATATTCTGATGGAGAATTTAAAGATGTATAAAATCCAGTTAAAGTTGAATTTAATTAACTGACAAGCAAAAGTGGTGTATGATATTAAAGGGGGTAACACATTTTTGGGGCCGACAAAGAAGTTACCACGTTTAGCAACTTTTTAGATTGTCCTAAAAGCAAAATGGCCCCACACAAAATATTAGATGTTTTTATGTTCAAAAGTGGTAACTTTTTGTTGACTTTAAAAGTGTGTTGTCTTGTTTAATGTTATGTGCGGTTTTTTTATTGTTAGTTAAATAAATTCAACTGTAATTTCAATAAAAAGTAGCAAGGCAGGGAGAACAGTTTCACGGTTAAAGTATAATTACATCAGGCAGGCAACTAGCGTCGTTACAAAATTACCCCTAGAACGGGGAGAATTTGCAAGCGTTAAAGGAGGACGCCACCGTGACGGTCGAAAATAAAGGCTATTTTTAAAACATTTTTTTTATAATGAAATGTAACTTTCTACGAAAAATCTTTATTACCAACTGAGAATACATATATTTAACTAATATTTTATGCTCCCAGATTGAACAAATTTTCGGTAGTATGGCCACAAAATACGATAACGTTTGGCTCTGGGAAAAAAAAATTACAAAACCAGCGCTCGTGTAACTTTCCAACATTTTTGAATTGAAAAATTTGAACGGATTCTTAAAGTATATTATGATAGCTTCAGTTGAGCATATAGATTAAAAAAATATTAATTTTTGAAGAAATGCTGGACTTAAGAAGAAATCTGGAACAAAAAGTATAAAAAATGAACTTGTTTTTTCAATGTTACAATTAAATGAATTATTCGATCAAAAAACTGGTATGCTTAACTGAAGATAATTGTATTACGAATATTCCCTGAAAAATTCAATTGAATCCAAAAAAATTGACTGCGTTATTAATGCGCTCGTTTTGAAAAATGCCATAAATGAAGTTATTTTCATAAATTATCCGGGCGATTGTCACCAAGTTCCGATGTGTACACTCGATTACGAGCGCTGCGCAACCTATACAAAACCTCCCGTAGCTCCCAGAATTTTTCGAGATCCACTTTGAAACTGTGCAGGTATAACCTTGAGACCCCAAGCGTTAAGAAAATGCAACAAAAAAATCAGAAAAAATTTTTCACAGTGGCTTCCCCCCTTACTGAACGTCGTCTGAGACGCAGAGTTATGCTCCTTAATAAACGGTGCAGTATGCAGCGAACGAATTGGTCACAGAGGACACCCCACTTTGCCCGCGAAACATATTGACGCCCCCCTCCTTCGCCATTGGCGTCCCTCGCGTGTACACACGTATATACCGTACATTTACGATATACTTTACGGCACCATGACCATTATGCGACCACTAAAGCTCGAGCAGTAGGTACACAAGCCATTGGAGGTCGGTTCTTCGAGGGTCACACGACCTTGACACGTCGCCGACGTGCCTTGCAACAGCCTCGTCGCATTTCGCCCCCCTCCCCGCACGTACCACTGAATTAAATATAAGGGAACGCGGCTAAAAGCTGCGTAGACGACCGACCGCGGGGAATTAAGTCGTTGCAAGGGCATCGTTGATGGAACGAGTGATGGTAACCAGCCGAGTACGTTTCAAACAACTTCATTATACGCGCTGCTTGCCTAGAAACGAGTTTCAGCGGAAAGCCTGCGTCATTACCCAAACTTTTTCGATTTTCCACACTTCCTCCGCACCCTATCGTCTGTTTTTCTACAGATTCGATAGACGTGTCACGGCTACAACGTGTTCTGATCAATAATGCCGTTGGCGAATGAGTTCTAGACACCTTGCACTCGCGGCGACTACGTCGGCCACGGTATAAACTTCAAATTGCTGCGAGGGAAACAATCCACGCGGGAAATCCGCGCGATAAAACAGCTGACGTCGCGCGAGGGGACCCGATGTTGCGTCGTCGTCGAATGTCACGAAACAATTGCGACAGTGGAACATCGATAATAGAGGGAATCAAAGGGAGATCGTTCCTACCCTGGTCGGACAACAGGAAACTACCCTTTGAATGATTAATAGGGGTGTCCCCGCGACGGGGCTGTTATTAACTTATTCCGCTGCGGAGGGAACGGTATTTTCATTAGCACGCTGAACTTCCAACGTCTGGGAATATTAATAACGTTCTTAAAACTTCCCCAACTTCCGCTGGGTTTAATCGAATTTTAAAGTGCCCGGAGAATTTAAAAGTTTCCAGTTCCCACGGGCACGGTAGCTCTCTCTGTTCACTGTATTTTTGTATGCACTAGGAATTGCTCGCAGTGGGACCTGTCTGACCACTTAACACGCTCGTTCCACTTGCCTGACTGCGCGTTGGTTCTTCCACTACGCGTCGATCACTTGAAACGTATAGTCATTCTTATAGGGTAAGGTGCCCGGCTACTCAACACATCCGCAGGCTGTCTTCCACCTGCCTGACCATGCACTGGTTTACATCACTGCTCTCATCATTCATCGTCTACTCCACTTGCCCGCCCATGCGCAGGTTCCCTCCACTTGCTCTTTTTCGATCACCTCCGAAGATCCCCCCGACTGCTTCATTACCCAAGACGCTTCGCGCGAAATTCAGAGGTTCCTCTTCCAATTCACCGATTCAATTTCTCCACCGAGCTGTGACTCGCGGTGGCTACACCTATCCATTTACCTATCGCCGCCATTCCTCGAGGAAATTTCCGCTGGACGTTTGTCTACTGGCAACGAAGACGGCAGTGATTCTTTCCGTTTCAAGGGATCGCTTCCGCTCGGACGACCGCGAGAGAGCTGCTCCCGGTGACCCCGGACCCGGAAACAGAGGCGTTTCTCGCGATTCTACGGTTGCTCGCGGAACGCTTCGTTAAAGAATTGGCAGGAGACCGGGACTACTCTCGACGGAAATTTCGACTCGACAGAATCGTGTTCGACGAGCAACCAGGCGTTTCAGCGAAATCATTCCTTCGATGCTTCGTGTTTTATCTCTGAACACCGAGAATATCAGAAATTTACGACGTATTAACCGTGGCCCAGCTATGAAACACGATTGGGGGGACTTTCGTCTTCGTCCTTTCTGCTGGGAGAATCTAGCTTCGCCATTCAATGCGTCGTGATTTACCGCTTAATCCTATTGACTCTCATATCGCGGGCAAATAAGTTATGGCAATCGATTACTCAGTGTTTCACGCTGTCGATATCAAGTTGGAATTGATGAAAAGTTGCTGGGAAGTTTGAAGAGATGAATTAGATTTTCATCCAAGCACAAAGTACTGTTTCCACTTTCGATTGTACTTAAAGAGATTCCCGTGGCTTGGCCATTTTTCTCAGGCATCTGTCCACACCCAGGCATTGTCCCTTTAAACGGAGCCACCCGTGGCGTTTAACGAATCCCCTAAATCCTGGGAACAAAGCTGGACGAGGGTGCCTGCTGTGTCCCGAGCCAATTCACGAGTTTCGGCGAACTTGCCAGAGTTATTGTTGCCGTTGCTTTGACAGCAGGCAGTTATTTACGCGCTCCGCGCCGCGGGAACTTGTCCGCGGACGAGGTACAATGTCTTTGGAAGCATTTATATCGGTGCGAGTCGTGCCATCAGCGGTCCAAGTAACGTCCACGGATCACGTTAATGACATCGTTTGTGGCTTCGCCTGCGGAGCTCGACTATTGGGTACTAATGAACGGTTGGGCTGCACAGAGAGCCTCTTGCCCGCCCCTCCATTGGCCGTCTGCTCGATCGACCTTAATCGATCCTCATCGTCCTCGATAGCCGCCTCTTGCAGCCCGGTATCCGAGTTCTAAAGTGCGCCCCGTTGACGGGCTGTCTTCGAGAGTTTGTCAAGCGAAACATCGCGCCGTAATAGCGACTGATTGGACACTCCGAGGATGTTTCTTAGACGTTGAGAAAGTTTTAGCCTCCTTCGAGTATCTTCTGTGGTCAGATATTTGGCTTCCCTTCCCCTTGGAAACCTCCAATTGGAAAATCCTTCTCGCTCTCGATGCTGCAACGATTCCCAGCCGCCATTGACTTCGGAGCATCCCATCGGTGGGCTAGTTCCTCGAATTTTCGACGCGAGTAACTCGATCCGCGAACTAGGAACGCTGGGAAGTTAACGCGGCACCCTCACGGTCGACGAAAAGTTTGAGGGGTGTAGAGAACTCGTGTATCCGTTCTGCTCGCCATTATTATGGAGTACGGTGGTGTGCAGACAAGAAGACGTCACGGGGATGGCCCTTTATCCTATCAAGCCGCCTCGAAATTGCGCTTCAACTCCGTAGTGTCCCTTTCCCCTCACAGTTCATTCGTATGCACTCCGGGGACTTGGCATTTATTTTCGTTTCTCTCGCGTCGCGATGCATCGGGCCTCTGGCGGATTGGTTTCTTCCCCCAGCCCCTCGGGGAACTCGAGATCATCCCCCTGCTTCGCGAGAAAAGCTTCTCGCGCCGTGGAGAAATCCGGGATGCGGGCAACTGTTACGGGACACCCGAAGAAGGTAACAGGAATACCTTTGGGGTGGTATCTCTCGAAGCATTCGTTTGCATCGTCTCCGGTTCCAACTTCCCCTGGCGTAGCGTCTGAACAGAAGAGCTATTTATAAGTCTCCAGGCACAATGCCCTGGAAGCGTAATAGAGAATTTTAACAATCTAATCTATCTTCGAGTGGAAACACGCTCCGTGAACGTTCACGTGGAACGCGTCAGTCGGATCGAACTGGCTAGTGAATCGTTGTCAGGCGAAGGCTATTGTGATGTTTTACGAAGACACTGAAGGGTCTATGCGCAGTGTGATTTATTGTCGAGATACTGTAACGCCAATAGCACGATAATGTTCGCGTAACAAGCTGTCCAATGGAGTGACGTTGATACGAGCAGCTTATAATTTGAACGTCGACAGCCATGCGAACTAGTTCGTGTTGCGAGCTAATTCCATTCGTCTGCTGCTTGTGCGTTATATTACGCAAGTAGTACTAGTCAGCGTAATATCCAGCTTTGCCTGCGTCGCGGAAAATCCTTAGGAACGAGTGTTCCGCGCTCCGAGTCTTTTTATTAGAAATTTTCTGCAACCCGCATTTCCCAAGGGCCAATTCCTCGTGTTCCAAGGGCCAATTCCTCGCGGTCCAAGGCTTCCAAGTCTTCCAAGGGTGAATTGTTCGATTCCGCCTTTCCCAGGGGTGTCGCACGATTTCTTTTGCAGTTTACGCCACGAGCCTTCGACGCTTAAGCGGATTAAGACTCGCGGCGAGAGCGGAATATTTCCTCGAGCCCCTATGACTGCGCGTACCTACATCGTACGCGTGGCAGACCGGTGGGGCCGGCAATGAATGCGCAATGAAGTTCTTGTTTAGCTCCGCGACGAGGAATATTAATGGGATTTCGTCGGGCGAAAATTTCATCGGCGCGGAAAAACACCGGCGCGATAACAAAACTGAATTCCCGGGATACGATTACGCGGGGAATTTAAAGTAATTGCGCGGAACGAGGAAACTGCTCGGACGGGCTTTCCACGAAAGGGTGTAAATATCCGTGAAACGCGCTGCTTCTACAGACTTTGCCCCGTCCTCCGTGTATCATTTCGTTTCAATGCAAGCAAAATTGACGCTAAAAACCGCGTAAGTAGAATGTCCCCTGTATACGCTCGGACGATTGTTGTAATCTGAAAGGATGGAATGAAAGACATGGCGGATAATGGCAGAAATTTCTTCTTCCCATCGTGACTTTACTGTTTGATGGAAGTAGAATGAGAGTTAGAGCCAGAGTGGGGCATTATTCGGCTAAATTTTCATTCGAATATGTATTCGAATACATTTGTGCGAATAAGTTTTTATTCGAATAATCTTCGAATAAAAAATTCGAATAAAATGAAATTATTCGACAATAACGAATAAGTTTTTATTTGACTGAAAATTTATTCGAATAATTTCTAATTCGAATAAAAATTTAGTCGACTCAACGGACGAATAAAATGATCACGTGGTTTCAGCGATGTATCATGACATCATTGACTGACACTCGTGAGACCTAATGTTTTAAGTTAGGTAACTCTTGTCATAGCTCGCACTTTGCAGGAAGCTGTATGACCGCGGTATTACATAGAGTAGCGTTTTGATTTATTTTAAATAAAATTTGCTCATGTCAATTCATTTAAACTAATGAAAAAATCAATCTCTTCAAATTATAAGCGTTCATTGAACGTTTTTAAATACATACAAATACGCACACTTCCAGACCCACACGTCCAAACGTATGTTGAACACAGTACGGACTTCCATCGATAGATACCCGACAGGGTATCACATTTATTCGTCGTTCATTCAGGTCGAATAACGAATAAATTCTTATTCGAACGAATCTGGCTAGAATAACGGTACAGATTTATTCGCGAATAACGAATAATTTTTCGACGAATAAAATCGTCATTTGTTATTCGCAAATAAATCTTGGGGATTTATACGAATCCGTATCCGAATGAAAATTTAGCCGAATAATGCCCAACTCTGGTTAGAGCGAAAGAACGCTGGAATGACTTGCTAGGGAGCCACGCAAGTGGAACGAGTCAACGTATGGTCAGACGTAACGAGTAGAACCTTGCGCTCGAGCTTAGATCGAGCTTCTTTTAATATTTTTACTGCGAAGGATCGTTGTAGAGATTATTTTCCCCTTTCGGTATGTTCGTTAATTCGCAGATTACGCAGCCAGCGAAATTAAACGCTGTGATGAAGACGAAATGGGACGGAACAGAGTGAAGCGAGCAGCCGGTGGCCCGCAAGGGAAAAAGAGCATGTTCATCCGCGCGCGATTGTTGCTAATTGCACGTTATGCCGTATTAAACGGTCGTTAAACGTTTCCATAAATTCCAGACACCTCCTCCAACCATCTGTGCTTCACTCGGCAACCATAATTCACGCGTTAAATTATTTCACCTAATGCCACGCGGCTTAACAGCACTTTGCAGACGCGAATCAATCCCTCGCTCATAAATCACCAATCCCGCGGATCGTTTCTGCCTGCGGGACTTCTGTGGCATTAAATGTATCGTTGCGTGACCATTAAAGGTCCGCCAGCGAAATTAGTCCCTGTGGAACGCGGTACCGTTCGAGGATCGATTATTCCAACTCGTGGCCCGCTGAGATGGAAACTGTAAATCCACGAAGAAGCCGGTAGAAGGACTGGGAAAAGTGTAGACGCGAGGAAATAGAGCGCGGTGATGTTCGATTGTAAAAGTTTCCAGTAGAATCTCTTGACTTATTCCCATCGCCTCCAGCACCCCCGTTGACTTCCATTTCCCTCGTCTTTCCCACGATTCATCATCCCCTAAGAAACAGTGGCATGCTTCTCGTCGTAAATACTTGTTAACCAGGCCTCGTTCAAGTCTTGCCGGAGCCACGGGGATAATCTAAGCGATCACTCAGATAAATTGTTGCTAGCCGGGCCGAGGGGTGGCACGGGGGTGCACGTAACATTCTTAATGGCCGCCCCTACCTCCCCAGAGTATGATGAACGATATTAATCTGTCTGTATTACACGTAATAGACGACGGAGTTCGACGCACATACAAATTGCACGAGGCGTCGGGGGCGAATGGAGGGTTCGTCGTCCTTCGATGTCGCCGGAGCGACGCAAATTACACGAGGAGCCTTCCGTTTCGCCAACGGTGTAACTCCGAACGGCCACGGGACGGTCGTAACGAGGGAAGTGTTTAAGAAAGCTCGACGGTGTCCTGTTTCGCTAAGGGGGCCTGTCCAACGTTACGCAAAGTATGGTAATCAAGATTGATCGCACTTTGCGAGATTCTGCGAGGACTTGCACGCGAGATCGTAGCTAATGGGGCACGTTCGATCGGTTATGCAAGGAACAGATGGGTAAATACCGTGGGGAACGGATTACGAGGCGAAACTAAAGTGAAACAGCTCGATTAGAAGGCACCGAAGTGTGCGGCACTTTCTCTATTTCATCCCTTGTTAAGTTTTAAACAAACTCCCCCGCAGACATATGTACTGTCTTCCTTAGTTACACTGTCCTATCTAGCATTATTCCAATTTTTGAGATATGTTGAAATATTTCAAGTTCCACGTGTCTTTTACCTTTTAAGTTAGAAAAGTCTACGTCCTTCGTAAAGATTTATAAACAGTCTAATGTATTTAACCTAACTTCTTTCAAAATGGTTCAACTATCTTATCTAAAACAGTTAATTAATTGGTACGTTAATAATACATTCCCTACTGGTGCACCTATTACAAAAAATTATATTAGGCTATTACGAAATAATGACAAAATGTTTTAATTTGAATGATGGAAAATAAGGATGGTACAAAGTAAATGATAGGACTTCACTTTTCTCGGTTGTTTCAAAATGCTAGATAGGATATTTTAACTAAAGAGGCACACTCCGCGAGTATCGATGAACTATCACCGAAACCCATCGAACAATTTGTTGGCCAAAATTACTTAGGACTTAGGCGATCTATTAGGAAGAGGGTGGTCCTAGGCCACGCAAATCCTCTTCCTCGATTAGCCTTATCGCGGGCTGGGATGAGGCACTATCTATAATATCCCGCACTGCTACGGAGCCATTACTTCGCTTCTAGTATACCTAAGCTTTATCCCAGGTCGCGTTGCGAACGCGTGCACGCTTTAACGAGACGCGGGGTTAACGTTTAACCGGAATCTTAGCTATCAGCTGGATGAACTAGGCGCGGTGTGGGCGGAGGGTCGACGTGAAGTTGGAATCTCACGGTTGCATACGCGGCAGCGACGGATTCGACGGAATCCAGAGCGTAGATCGATGCGGGAAGGTTGGCCAGCCCTGCATCGGGAAACGAGAGAGGAAGAACGCGAGGTACGCATCGATCCTGCGGACGCTGGCTCGTCCTCTTCGGCCTAGTAAATTAAGCTCTATTAATATCTCAGGCACGCTTGGATCGCTGTGCCAACGGGATTCCAGCCCCGTGCGTGCATTGCTACACGGTGCTTCTCGCTGCGCAGCGATCTTCCGCACTCGATGCCTCGAATTGCTTCGAGCTGTCTGCTTCGACGTCCTCGATGAAGGCACGTCGATATGCATTTGTTTCAGGAATATTATAAATCGAATGGAACGTAAAGAACACCGATGCAATGATTTAGGGTGACCTGTCCAGTGAATGAACACTTAAGCTGCATGTCTGTTAAAGTTAATATTCAAAAGTTATTTAACCCCCTGAATATTATTGATATAAACAAGATGTTTTATTACTGAAGTCAGACATCCCGGAACATAATTCTAGCGATGTTTGATAGTTATAACTTTCATTAAAAATATAGCAGAGGATTAAATAAAAAATGGGATAATGACCAGTGAATGAACATAAATTTGTAATGAATGAACAGGGGTACCCCAGTGACTGAAGGAGATAATAACAGGTTTCCAATGTATCTAGACGATTTTTTTTATAAATAATTTTTCATTCTCTAATTGCAATAATATTATTGATTTGATACTTTACTACTTACAATTAATCTTATAAGATCATAACCATGCATAGCAGAATTTTTGTTTTTGGGGTGAGTTAACTTAATCTCCACACAGAGTTGGGCAAAATGTAATCTAATTACAACTTACAAATTACGATTAAAACGTAATTGTGTAGTTGATTACATATTATTTTCTGTAATCGATAATGTAGGTGGTTGATCACAATTTTATCAACCACCAATATTAACGATTACAGAAAATAATGTGTAATCAACTGCACAATTACAGTTTAATCGTAATTTGTAAGTTGTAATTAGATTACATTTTGTCCAACTTTGTCTCCACACTGGTGGCGAAAGTGTCAAGAGAAAAAAAAGGTTACGTTGTTCATTCATTGGTAAAGTAAGAAATGTCCGCGTTTGCCAGTGAATGAACGGCCGTGAGAACAACTGTTGAATAAATGGAATTAATGCCGTGTAAGGTAGATGTAAAAAAGAAAAACGCTTTTACGAGACGTTTGTGGGGGTCTACTCTAAACTTCGGTGTAACTTTCACCGTGAAACGAGCGTTATAGGCGTTAATTTTTAATTATTATATGAGTAACGTTCATTCACTGGGGGGTGTTCATTCACTGGACAGGTCACCCTACAAGCGGTGAAATTGTTCGTTCAACTCTAAAACAGATCTTAAAGACGTCTGCACACTCCTAATTAATCCAACTCCCTCTTTAATCCCATCCCATTCGCGGCCCAGGCTTCGCAACTTGTCCATTAACGTCGAATCACCGTGTTTAACGTAATCACCCGGGTACCCGTGCGCCCTTGTAACGCGGTTTCCCCGTTAATTTCACGACTTCCCTCGAGCTAATGCCTCGTATTCCAGCTTAGCGTTGCCGTTCACCTACGCCCTTTAAACCCCACGGGGAACAGAAGTTGAACGCACTCGCGAAACTCGCTCGAGTCCGCTCGTGGGATTTCCGCCAGTCTCCCTGTCGAGATTTGCAGGGATTTCGAAAACGGGAGGACCCTCCGCGATCATTCCCACATCCGTAAACCCATCCAGTATGCTTGAAATTCTAATCAGCTTCTAGTGAACGAGCTTCGGTGCTGCACACGGCTGACGCACTAATTCCGACGTATTCCGATTGGATCTACGTCGATGAAACAATCCCAGGGATAGCGGAAAGGCTTAATTCCGCAGGGAGAAGATGAATCCCTGACAGAGTGTTGGTAAAAATGGCGGACGGACTTGAGACGGCACAGTCAGCTCCGTTTCTGTCGTTTCTTCTTCTCCCTCGTTGCGAGTAGAATCTTGAATCGAATCTCCTTTTTGCCTCGCGACGCTTGATTTGTCACAGAGAACTCACGGTAGAGTAATGTGGGGCAAAAGTACGCACTTAAAGTTTAGACTTTTCTAAAATCCTTGGTATTACACTGATAGTCATATCCTTTTGTGAGAAATAACTACTATCCCTTATTATTCGATAGGCAGTGACTTTATGTAAATTCACCTGTCACAACTTATATAAAATAAATATTTCCAAAAAGTGTCAAATGCGAACTTTTACCCGCTATGTGGGGCAAAAGTTCGCATGTTATGGGGCAAAAGAACGCAACGAGAAATATCCAAAGAAGTGTTTTATTTTCCAGCATAAGTATATAGTTCGAGTAATGTATTACTGTAGTATAACGCCTAATCGTTTATAATTAAATTCTTCAGCGATTTTTCTTTTTGAAAATCCTGCTTCTAATTTTTCTCGAGCGATCTGTAGCATTTCCTCACTAATATGTTTTCGGCCGGTTGTCCTCTTATAAATTCTAACAGTAAATGAATAAGACAAAAAAATAAAGTTATATTTTATAATCAAAAAGTTAATAAAAAACGTATTTTGGAAAAATATTGCGGATTAAAAATTAATAACTAAAATCAAAGGCTGATATCAGCGTGGCTCAACTATCATAAACTCAAAATTTAGCAAACTCTAGAATTAAAATAAGTTTAATGAAGGTATAACACCCGTCAAATTATTTTGGGGCAAAAGTTCGCATGCGAACTCTTGCCCCACTGCATTGTGCGAACTTTTGCCCCCACAGCTACTTTTACATTGTTTAATCAATCCTGTTATCTGTGAAGAGAATTGAAAACTTCTATTAGCATTTTTTAATAGAAGAATTTCCGCTCTTTCAGACGACATATGAATTAAAATATTTACTGATCAATTTATAGGAATAACATTGATTCCCAAACATGAGAATATTACATCAGAACTAACGAATTCAGTACTTACCGCATTGTAAGATAACAAACCGAAACACAGCCACGAAATTCGACATTAGTGACTCTACCTTGATTGGCAATTGACTGCCAATCACCATTGGCAACTGCCACAACTCAAACCATGAAATTCCCATGGTGCGTACTTTTACCCGCTGCGTACTTTTACCTACCTTTACTCTACGACTCCGTTCTCGAAACTTTTGTAACAGAGGATTGTAACGAAGTTATTACATTTCCTAATCGACATCTTCCTTCTTTTTTAATATCTAGGTACTGCTTGAGCCTCCGCTTGGCAGCCGTCGCTGGGCCTCTGTTCGTAAATGATGCAATGCTCAAGTTCTAGATACCTACCCGAGACTTTCGACAAGTTCGGGGCTTATTAATACCTCGAAAAGCGAAATCCTGAAGCCCGCCTTGTCGGAACATGCAGAATTTCGATCTCAGACTCGGGAACCTTTCGAAGGCCACTCCAGCAACTTCGGCTAATTTCTCCGCTCGATTTTCCACCGGGGAACGCTGGATCCGCGTCGTTAATCCGGTAGTAAGAGTCTGATTGGAAACAAGGGAAAGAACGAGGGACGGTGGGCAAGTTTTGGATCGGTCGTTGCAGGGTTACGAGATTCTTACAGGAACTGTCTTCTCCGCCCTCTTCGATTGATCGAGTTAGAATCGAAGGTGATCAGATTCGAGTTAGAAAAGAAAAAGCCTATGCGAGTGGAGCTGTCGAAGTCTTGTTATCTCTGATTAAATACAGAAAGGGGAGGAGCGTAAGTTTCCTAATTCGTTGGAGAAAGTTCAGGGGCACTTGTTTTGTTATCGAAAGACTCGAGTTAAGTTTGAGGCGCGCGATGGGTCCGGCAGATCTATTTGCAAAAGCGACGAGTAGGTACTCTTTCCACGTGAACTTTGCAAATGTTATTTGTCGCGGGCTAAAAAGGGGAGATCTTTAAAATGCGTGCGGAAGATCCTCGAAACTTTCAAAGAGACTGGGAACGAGATTTAAAAGTTGGCGGACGAGCTCCTCGCGCGAGAAACCTTTCCCCGGTGTGTTTTTTTTCCTTTCGTTCCCGATCCTAATTACGAGTGCACTTCATCTCGAGTTTCGATACTCCATTCCGTGTTCGATTTTTCGATACCGCTCTGGTTCGACCCGACGGCTATTCCCTTGCGGAGCAATGAGAGCTTGCGCTAGATATTTCTTAGCCCGCTCATTTCGTCTTTTATTAATAATTCGGCGTGTTTGTTTCACAGCGATTCAAGCTTCCCAAGAATTTTATATAGCCGCGTTTTATTTCCGTCCCGCGAATACTTCAGCTGCAATCTAGCTCGCTCAAGTTTCGAGCGTACTTATCGTCCTTCCTTCCTCTCTCTTTTTTCATTAAACCTTCCCTGGACGCTTTGAGCCGCGTTGCTTTTTGCACTTACCGTGCGAGAGGGGACGGAGCGAAGGAGAATTTGTTAATATCGCGTGTGTTTGGATTAAAAGAAATCCTGCCGGACAAATCCTCGGACTCCTTTGACAACAATCGCTTACTATTTCATACTTGCACGAGAAAATCTTCTCTGCACAGAATAGAGTACGACAGAGAAGAGGATTAAAAAGTAGTAAGGGTTTCTACAGATTCTCGTTGCATGGACCCTCTAATCTCTCTACCAAAAACATCTACGCAAATTGCTTCGTAAAAATAAAGCAATAGTGAACTGTCGCGGTAATCACAGTCGACGCATATAAAGGATCAGCTGGAAACCGAAACGGTGATTACTGTCGCGTTGCGAAGACTCGTTAGAGTGACCGAACAGAAGCACATAATGGGCCGCCATTTACGGCGTAATGCTTAAGCATTTTCCCCGAGAATTCTCCACGATTGACTGCCCAACTATCCCCAGCCATTTCCGGTCCGAGTAATAGAGGGATCGATCGTTGCCAGAGAGAGAAAGAGAGAGAGAGTATTATTTTCCCGTGAAGCAAGAACGATGGCATTAAAAGCTCATTCACGTCGCGAACCTAATTGCATCGTTCCCTCGAAGCCCCATGATGACCCTACCCCCAGATATAAAATTCTGACGAAACATCAAGATTTATTGTAATTTATTCCGTAATCAGGGGTAACTAGGTACATTTAGTATCACTCTCGAGGCTGGCATTACAAAGGAGTTACTGGAGCTAATTTTACGGTTTAAAATAATGACGAGAAGCCTTCGACGGAGTCGAGTTCATTCACGGACAAATAACGAGGGGATCTACGAAAGCGTGAACGAGTCAGACACATTTCGTCTCTGTATATTCCCAGACATCGTCCCAAAGCAACGGGGCCATACTCCCCAGGGAAATGGATCCTCGTTGAACGTCAAAAACGGTCGAGTTGACTCAGTGTTTCGCCGTTAATCAAGACAAATACCAACAGATTCTCTGTGCAAGCGTTTACCCACAGAAACAACCGTGCCTGGTTTAACCCGTTAACTCGGCAGGAAGAGGAGTTAAGTCGCAGTGAAACTTTGAACGCCTTACGCGTCGTCATCTTTCCTGAATACACCGCAGACGTTAATAGTTTTTAGATTATATTTCGACCGTAAATCTTAAATGAAACTGGTATTGGCGCACTGATTCGGTCATAAATAAAGAATTATTTTATTTAATTAAAAATAAAATAAAAGATCAGAGCTATTTCACAAATTAATTATACAATATTCCGACGTTTCGGTTCTTATTTGAACCATTCTCGAGGAAAGTAAGGAAATAATATAAAATTGCGTATGCTACTGATAAATATGTCGCAGCGTTTATGTAGACGTTGATGTAGAAAGGACCCAGTCAACAGGTTAAAATACTTAAAAAAAAGAAAAACAGGGAAATCAAAAATTAAAAACTGTGAACAATACGCGGGACAATTCAGGACTCTGTGACGAACGACTCTATCTATTCGAGTGGATGGTTCTGTCCATGTCGGGTCGAAAGCGTTGCGGAACTTTATGCACGTTGAAACGAGGGATGCGGCGCGAAAATAATGCGATACGCGAGTGATCGTGTTCCCGGGGGATAGGGGCGGATCGATAATCAGATCGAGGATCGGATAACAGGGTTTTCGGAGCGTGTACGCGGATGCGCGACAAGCCTGAGGAACGGACAGAGAGGAGCGGAGACAGGGGTAGGTACCCTACGCGAAAGGTATTCGCATTTGCGGCGAGCATCGAGTGAAATCTGCAGCTGCGCATCCAGCCGGCCGAAATTGGTATTCATGAAGCCGGGCTCGGAAAAATGTCCGATATTAAACGGCGAATTTTCGACGGCGAACTAGCGCCGGGGGTGGGTCGACTCGGATCCGCGCAACGTCGCCAACGCGGTTGCATCTGGAAATGTACATAATCCCTACGACCCATTCTAATCTGTCTCATATTTACTTCGGCGCAGTGGCTTCTGCCTGCTCCCCGGAGGAAGCTACAACGAGGAGCCAACATGTTGTTCTTGCAAACAATGTATTAGGGGGTACGTTTCAAATGAAAAGAATAATGCGCTTGCAGAGGGAATTGGGAGATACTGCTTCGGAAAGCTTTTCAGTTCGGAGAGAGCTGTACTTAAAATTTCATTCAAGAAGTTTCGTGGAAGTTTCGTGCAAGTTCCCTTACCTCGCTTTAGTTTGAAGCTGGCGACGGTGACCTGAAACAGAAGAATACAGTCTGATTAGTCACTGCTCGGTTAGTCCGCCTTGACGTTATTAGGTATCTTTAAAACTTTGTGACTAGATATAAACTTTCATGCTCCACGAATGACGGATATTAAACGTGGATCCATTTGCTCGACCATGTACGGATCAACTGCTCTCGCTATTCGAACGAAACTCACCGAGTCAACCATCCCAATCCATCTACTTCGAATTCGACGAGGCTCGTGTCGAGTACAACACTTTTCGCTTTGCGCAATAGCGGGCGTCGAGCGTCGCGACACGTTGCAGAAGCGATAGCGAATATCTTCTGACGAGTTTCAGGGTAACTGAATTGTATTGCGAAGGATTGAGGTTTAGAAGCAATGCACAGTGGTCTGAAGGGTGGTCAAAATTCAATTTCGCAACTTCAACTTTACAATGTTATTTTTTTTTTTGTATGAATTGACAACTCTTCGGAGCTTGTAAATCCGCATACCTTTCCCTTTTCAGATGATTCTTTGATTAGATATAATACTATGAAGACAAAATCATGATATTTTATGTGAATCTAATTGTTTTAATTATTCATTATAGAACATCAAAATAAGTGTTTGTATCATACAGTTATATAGGTAAGGAACTATATTTCAGTTATTTATATGTGCCACAGGCACATATAATGTATAATGTGACATGTTTAGTCCATGTACAAATAGTGTAATGTTTATATCAATTTAACTTTGAGAAGGCTTATAAAAAAATGATTAAGCGTGATTAACGTCGGACTTTTTTTTACATGAAAGGTTACACAATTGTTAACAAGAGCATGTAAATTTCAAGTGCAGTCTCCTGCAGTCTTCAATTTTATGCAGACTTTTAGAAATGACGCTCGAGGTATTTTTAATATCTTATTTTTTTTAAGTCAAAGATAATGTTGGAACTGATTCTTTTCCTCTAGTACGGCTATGATTTTTAATTTTGGCTATAAAACACCGCTTTCCAGACGAAAATGCGCGCCATATTGAATCCACCATTTTGAATTTTGAATTTTTTGCGCCAAAATCGTTATGAGCGACCTCAAAAACCCCTAATCACCAAGTTTCAGAAAGATCAGAATTTAGGCCGCTAAAAGTAGGTATCCCCCAGACCACTGTGCAATGGGGTGGGAGTACAGAGTCTGCGCGAAGTAGATCACGAGTTGTCGCAATTATTTCTTGTTCGAAGAGAACCAGTGATGCCAGCGCGATAAGAAAGATCCACTGTTAATTCCCCTGTTTAAGTTCCCCTTCGCCGCAGATCGCATCAAGGATTATAAAAGTCACCCCTGTTTCATGCACCCTCCGCGCGATCCACGATAAAGAGCTCATTTGCCGCGGGGAAATGGCAAGCGTGCGAAAGGGGTGCAATTTTAAAATAATCTTTCCAGGAAGCTCGCCCGTCCACGGCTACTAGCCAGCAGTCCATTAACGCGAATTTCCTTCAGCGACGCAGAAACACGGCCGTTGTTTCGCGTTAATAATTATCGATCCACCCTGTCAGAAGTTAAACGAGCATCCACCGACTACCCTTTATGCACGAGGGGTGTGCTCTGCTCGACCAGTCGCATCGGCCCGACTGCACACCCCTTACTCGCGCGATGAATATTTATCCAGGCCGCGAGGAGCCCAGACTCGCTCGATCGTTATCCCTCACCCCTTGGATTTCGGAGAACGATTAATCTCTCCCATGATGCACCGTATTTAGAATGGATCCCGCGAAGCGATACGTCGTCGTATTTCTTCACGAAACACACGTTTCACTCTTCTTTCCACAGCTACGGCTGGCGTAACAAGTACGGCGTGTATTAATTTTCCAGGGGATGAAAAAGGTGCGCTGCACGAAAAACGCTGAATAACGGAACAGAGGCTTGGACTGGTTCCACTTGCTCCGCTTTCGAATGGAAAACGGGTCTTAAATCGTGCCAGGGGATCGAGCGCAAATCGGTTTAGTCGGGACAAGTGATTCGTTGATTTCGTTTGGATTGGTGGTTCTGAATGAAGCGGAGTCTTCTTTCTGGTCAACAAACGGATAATTTAGCCATACCATCCGTGAGGAGGTTTTTAGATAGTAAAAAATTCTCCGCTTCAACTTTCATTATCCCACATTCCACGCGAAATATCTTAAAAAACTTAAAAGGTTTATATCTGATATGCTGTTTTTGTACAAGGTACTCCATAACCGAATAGATTGTGCTGACTTGCTAAGTAGATTAAACTTTTATGCCCCGTGCAGATATCTCCGCTCTAGACCTGTGTTTGATTTCAGATTGCCATCATATGCTCATCATACGGCTGATCCCATTAATCGGGCCATGTGTGAATTCAATGAACACTTCCTGAACATTGATTTGTTCTCATGTACAATTAGTAACTTTCATGTGTTGCTGCAAAGTGCTGTGTTGGATGTATGCGTAGGTGTGACTGTGTGATAGACTGATTTTGTTTTTGTTATGTTTACTGTTGTAATTGAAAAGGGTTTGTCCCGTTTACTATAATAATAATAATAATAATAATAATAAAAACGCATTTCGGTGGAAGTTTCTATTTCCCGAGGAAGAGGTCGTTATTTCGAAGCGTCCACCCAGGGGTTCACACAGGGTCGACTGGTTGGAATCGTCAAACGCTTCGCAATTCTCTCACAGAAACGTAATACTATGTCCCACGCGACAGGGTCCACGAGCGTTTCGCTTTGAACGTTCGCGAGTCTATTACGATCAAGAACCACTGGGCAGAAGGTAAACTCGTCGAGTTTCCCGTCCGTATCTCTCGGCCAACGCACGCGGGCCAGTCGCGTGTGCTTCTATGCGAGCTTTGTGGCCCGCAAAACGCTCCCGTTTCGTTAATAGAAATATCCCGCGCGCGTGCTGCGATATTAGTTGCCTCTGTCCCACGCGAATTTCCCATCGGTGAAACGCAACGCAAGTCGAGCAAACCGATCGTTGACGTAGCTCGTCTCCGAGACGCGCAGTGGAACATGTCTGGATTCTACCAGAAGGCGTCCGTTGAATAAGGGATGAAGCGGGATTTACGTTGGTCTCTGTTCGCTGGAAAACATGTATTGCTACGTTTTCTTGAGAAGCAGTCGGTCACCACGCAACGGTAACTTTCCTTGGGGGTGGACGAAGGATTACGTACCTACTATTACGTTTCGATGGGGTGGCTGGAAGATTACGCGGCACGATGTTCCTTAGTGATTGATTGTGGATTACGTTATCTAGGTAGTGTTACGCTTTCGTAGCAACAGGTGCGGGGATATTAAGTTAATCCCTTGGGCAGTGCTCCCCTGACTGGGTAATGTTACACGGTTCTCGATGACGTGCGCGTAATATTTCCTAAGGAAGCTTCGTAAAATTTTCGAAATCTACGTCTACCCCTGGAGCCAGGACTGACTTTATACACCCGAACTCTTGAAACGCATCCACTGTACGTTGAATTTATTCCGTCGACGGATTCTCTCCTCGAAACTGTGCAAACGTCGGCCTATCCAGTGCACTCGAGCATTCGTGGAAAACGTTGCGATACGTTCGGCGGATTTCGTCGAAATCCGCTTATCGATCTACGCAGGATACACAGACACAGAGGCGAGAAAAGGAACGAGGGAATAAATTCCATCCAGTGTTTGAACAACACTGACGCCTTCTTCTCATTCTTATTCGGGATCCCGGTGTCTGCGCGAGTCACGCGGACAGAATTCCTTGGAAATCCCAAATTTCCTCACCCAATCCCTTTTCCACACCTCGAGGTTTCTCCGAACGAGTTTCAATCTGTGCGCAAAATTTCGGCTAGGGAAACAACGGGGAAACTACGGTTCGTCGCGAATGTTCCAACTCTAGTTCGAATTGTCCTCTGTTTTGGGGGGTAAGATAAGTGTGCGACTCGGTGTTGAGGAAAATGCAAGAGAAACAATATGACCGACGAATAGAACAAAGTATGGTAATGTTGTTCCACGGCTACCTTGGGTGTTCCGCCGCAAAGCCGTGGAAACGACGCCTTCCGCCCTCCACCCTCCATTTTCCCTGGCCAGTACACGCGTCATGCAAGCTTTTTCATTTCGTCCAGCGCTCGTCCCTTCCCCAAATTTAATTCCCAGTTTCCGTGATTTTTCCCGCGTCTTTCTGTTTGCTCACTTTCGCCCCACGAGTCCCACCCTTCTTCCGGAATTTTCATCTGTTTATGCCTCGCCCACTGTTCCACCCTTCTATTTACCTTCCCGTCCACATTTTCATCCCCAGTTCCTTTGTCCCTTCTCCATTATTTACACCCACCGCGCCATCATCCCCCTTTCCTTCACCTACCATCAATCTTTTTTGCCCATTCGTTTGATTATTTATTCACCCGCTCTCTCCACCCTCTCCCCAGCAACCCCTACCGTCACCTATTTACCAGCTCACCTTTTATTTACCTTTCTACGCGGTTCCTCCGACTCTGCACCGACGAACGCTCCATTTCAGCGCGATGCCACCCGTCGCTCTTGATGAATTGATTTTCCCATTGCAAAGACGACGGTGGGCTTCGCTAACGACGCAACGCGACGTCGTGCACCGCTGGAAATGTTCGTCGCGCGATCCCAATGACGCACCTTGCGCCAGGAATATCGACGAGCGGAACGGGCGAGGAAAAATAGTCCCGGACAACGGTGGCGTTGGAGTAGACTCGTGACACGACCTTTCTATTAACGAGCTTCTGGTGGTAATTCGCATGATTGCAATTTGTAAGGGGTGTACAGAGTGCGAGGGGAAGTCGTTTAGAATCCGCAGAATCCTCGCGAGATGCACACTAATTTGAAAGAGTGAAGCTCGAGTAGTTTGAAATGCGTAACGATTCGGAAATCATTCAGAGAACGAGCAAAGGCAATGGAGCTGATGAAATTCAATGTCACGGCAGAAAGCGCGAACAGGTCGTTCGAGCACCGCTTGGAAACATGGTTTTGGAGCTGTGAACCGTGGAGACGATCGCAAATATTTGCGTAAACCTGGTCGAAGGGGTTGAACGCGCCGAATTTAATCCGCTCCGCGGTGCAAATGAAAATATTGAATCCCTGTTCCAGGAGCTGCTCTCGAGGCGAACCAGCGCGAACTGATACGTGATAAATTCGATAAATATCGCGTATATTTCACGGTGGGCAATAAAAGCCCGCCGGGATTGTCGAAGGAAACTGCTATCATCGCTCCACCCACCCTGTAAACCATTCGGTGGACATTGCTATGGAGATTCCTCGCGTGCAGGTGAAAAACGATGGAACGATTTCCAAATTGACTGCATCACTCTGTCCGCGGGAATATTCGCGCGCTCATCGCGAGGAACGGCTCGCGTGTCGAGCTTCCTTTTCAATTAACGACTTGGCATGTGCCCCAGCCCCCGATTTCGGTCGACTCTTGGCACGTCAGTTAGCCGAAAGACGAACTGGGAACTTCTTTTAAATTTTAAACCGCTTGTTCGCTGAAATTGGAAATCGTTGATGCGAAGGCGTTCTTTTATAGACCGAAGTTGAAGAGCGAAGTGTTCGCCCGAAGTTTGATTCTATATACTCAGTGCCTGGTCCTCGCGAAGAATAAACTTCGAATTCCTTCGCTCAATATTTCTTATCAACTGCAAAGCCACGAAGCGGTTAACATTGATACACTCCCACGTTTCTCTTCCGAGTTGAAACGAATTTCTTCACTGCCGCTTGTACATCAATCTTCCACGGTCTCTGGGAATCTGTTACCGATTCGCGGACGCTCGTAGGTCGACGTTTCGCAAACAATGTGCCTCGATAGAAATCGAGGTGAACGAGGTCCAGGGGGAAGCGTTGCGATCTCGAAGGCGTCATGATTCATGCTCACGGAGGCGAGTGCAGTCAGGAAGGACGAAGAAAGATCGCCGAGCGCATCTTTCAAGCTTTCTCCGCCGCGAACTTCGACCTACTTTACCTGGAGAGATCCATTTACCCGCGCGAAAGGGAAGCGAGAGATCGCATGGGAGGTGGCAGGTCGTTTTCGCTAATAACTCTTTTGTGCTGCTTTTGTGGGGGTAGCGGTGAAAGGCGGCGATGACTGCCGGCGACGCGAACAACCAGCTATACGATGCGTGAAAGTTGCGAGGAAAGCGTGGCGGTGAAACGGCCATAAAACCGTTTCCTGAAATATCCCGGGGCTGATCCCTGCGCCACCAATGAAAGCTAAAAATATCCAACCCCCTCCACAGGTGAATAATGCTCGGGCTGTTTCCATTCGAGGGAAGCAACGTGATACATCGCTGATAGTTAGGGTGGCGGGGTATCTACCCTCTGCTTCCAAGAAGCAGAAGAATAAATTCGCGGAGATATATGAACCGAGACGAAGCTACCGCGAGCGGCTCTGGGAAATAGCAAACTTCATCGTTCTGCTAGATTCACTTCCACTGGCAGGTAATTGAAAATACAGCCGGTGGATGAATCGTTGCTTCGGGTTTTCAGGGGCGCGTAAGGGTTGCGAGATTATAATATTTGCAAAACAATGCATCTATGTTTCTGTCGAGGAGCTTTTGACTCAAGGTAAACTCAGAAATACGCTCATCTGGAAAGATAATATTCTTTTACGATTCTGTTGCGTCGTGGTTATAATTTAGTATCAGATACTACTGTGTTTCATATTCTGCTGTGGGAAGGAGGAATTTTGGCGTCCACGTTTGAGTGTACCGGTTTCAAATGAACAGACGGTTTAATACAGTAGCTTATTGGTATTTCATGCTCGAGATATTTCGCTGAAATGCCTTCATTTAGATTCCGTGATTCGACAAGCGCGGAGTTTAATATCGACGGTATAATTAAACAGTATCAGGTGAAAATGGGCTGCGCCGTGGAGGACCTGGTGCTCGGGAATCTCCGGCGAAACCGGCCAGGTGGCTCGGTAAAACGTTGGTCGAAGTAATTGCCGCTATTTAAGAGTAATTCGAATACAGTCGAGAGCAGATCGGGATTCGAAACCGAGACCGCAACAAGGATTCGATCGATGGGTTCAGACGAGATGCATCTCGAGGCTGCAGCGCGCCGAAATGCACGGGAGCTATGCAAACGGGATTCCCAAGCGCATAAATATCTTCGTAGCTGGCGCTGCGAGATACGAGTTCATCCGCCATTCCGCAAATAGCTCTGATATCCATGTTGCTTCGATTCAGATTAAGGGTCGAGACACTCGGAAATGCGAGGCAAGAGCCAACACTCCTCTGTATGACCCTTCGATGCTATGTTCCCAGGTTTTGTACCTTCTTTCGAAATAATAAGGGAGAGTGGGGTAAACATGAAAGTGGGGTAATCGCGAATGCGATGTTACGGCGTTTTAATAAATAAAAATAATGTTCCCTCTCTAGTAGCAAATAGCTTAAGTCTTATCCAACGCCGGGCGGAAAGTAATAAATACAGTACGCCCATGCTATTCGAGATAAACGCAATTTATTATTTTCATCGTGTTTCAAGTAATATTTTGTTCATTTAAATTGCATGTAATTACTGTTGAATTAATGATACAATTTTTTTTTAAAGTTGAAATAAAGCACTTTTTTACCAACATTTTGTGACCAAGGCGTTGCTTGAATTGTGAATCTAACGTCTGAAATAAATTCTTTTTTATTTTTTGATATCGTGGGGCATTGACGAACACCTCGGATGGGGTAATCTCGAAACTTCGAGATTAGCAACGTTAACCGATTTTGATACAATTTTCAGCATGTATAAAACTCACTCAAATCTACAAAAGGGATTTTGGAATTTTCGAAGGTGTTCGAAATTGCCCTACTCTCCCTTACTCTAAATTCATGATTCCGGGATATTTTTGCGATCGCGACTGTCGGAAAATAGTATAGTTTACGTTGCCTTATTGAAACGTGAATCAAGATTTATGAAATCACACGCGACAGAAGGAAACGTTTGCGTAAAGAGACTCCTCGTAAAAGGCAACCGATATTATAGAGTATTTTCCTTTCAAACAGCCATACGCTTCAAGATTCCAAAGACACTTGAAATCCAAGTAGAATTCTTTCTGCCTGCGGAGATACCTTCTACGTACAAAAATATCGGTGGCTGAAATCTCGGAAGGTCTGGTCTTACCCGAAGGCTCCCTTCCAACGAAAATATTTCAGCCCCCGACGTTACACGATCCACAGCGCATCGCTCCAAAGTATTACAACCCAAAAGGATTAAAAACCCTGTTCCAGCCCCAAACATAATTTGATCTCCCCTCGAAAATTCAATGTCCCACGGTAAACACGTCGCGCTTCAGTGAGCCTGTCCTTTATACCCAACTTCTCGAACACCGAGGCAGATCTCCAAACGCAGCGGAGGACAACACATATTTCATGAGCGAAGCGCAGAACTTTGCCCCTCCAAGGGGTTAATACAGTTGCCACGGTTTCTCGGTAGCTGGCCAACTTTCCTGCAAAAGGGAAATGGAAAAGAGAAAAATAGGGATGCACAAGTTCCTGATGACGTGGAAAACAAACGTGGGGACCCGATAAATCTTTCATCGCGACGCTAGCTCCATGGAATCGCGTTGCTTGGGGTGTGGAGGATCGATTGAATTGCAGGATCTGCCGGTTCCGCCGAGGCCTGCAGGATTTCAAACGGAACCGCAGCCGAGGTTTGCTCCCGCTGCTCCTGCCAGAGTGTTGACGTATCGCCGAAGCGGTGCAGGAAGCACGCTGGATATGCAAACGTGGGTCAGCGCACACTTTGGTTCGGACAACTGACCACGTGGTCGGACATCGCGGAATACCAATGACCACTAGCCAAGGATTTTCCCTATGTCCTGTCACCCATTCTACCGTTTCCTCTTCCCCCTTCCATTTATATCCCTCGACGTCTTCCAACCTTGTTTGCATTCCCCGTCCCCTCCCATTCTTTTGTCCCCCCGAGCGTGTCCGATTGTTATGAGAGCCGTCTGCCCAGTCGTTGATCTGTTTCCCTTGCTATTCCATTCTTGCCCGTTCGATTTGGTTTTCTTGCTGCTCTAGTGCTTACTCAGCTTCGTACTCAGCTTCTGTGTTATTACAACGTCCTCCTTATTTATCTCTTTTGGAGACAGCAGAGTCTACGCAGGCTACCTTCATTCCCCCTTTTCTGTACGCCGAAAAAATTCGCCGGGAAGCAGTGCAAATAACGAAGCACAGTGTTGGATTTACCCTTAGGCTAACAAAGCTTAAGCTTAGGGCCCCATTTAGCTGGGGGCCCCTCATTCTAAATATTTTCTTCGAAAAATTAGCATTGTTTTATATTATCTTTATTAACTTGTATCTTTAATGTTTATTTTTGTTTTGATATTCAATGTTAATTGTGAAATTAAATTCTTATTTAGATTATACAAGTATCATGATAAAAAAAAATTATATCAGCGTTATTTTATTTTTTTATATTTAACCGAGGGCCCACCAAATATTCAACCTAGGGCCCCCTGAAAGGTAAATCCGGCTCTGAAGAAGCAAACTCTTTCACCCTCCCTTCCTCCAAGGGTGAAAATCACATTTTTACGCGAACGAGTCTATTCAACAGTGTAGCTAGCCAGCCGCGATTTCTCTGCTAATAAGATGAAATTATAATTTTTACACGCGGTGTGGGAGGTGGGTGAAGGTCAGGAGGCGTGGCACGTGGATGCAAATGCTATGCAAATGGCAGGCAGGAAACAGCTGCGGGACTGCGGTCCGCTTTGAACAGGTGACATCTTCCGCCAACCTCTCTCGCCCTTCCCAGCGAAGTACACACCATCTTCTCAGAGGGTTGGCTCTTTATCTTCGGCAAAGAGTCGAGGAAGATGGACGAGGGAGGGAACCGGGAATTTAATGCATCTCTCAGAAGGCGCGGAATAATTCCCCGTTCTTATTTACGAGTAGCAACATAACGGAGCCGAAGGAAGGGATGTTGTCCCTCCACCTTGAGAAGCCCTATCATTCGAGCACGATGAACACTCCTACATTATTCTTTAATCCTTCCAGTGCTCCTCTGTCTCTGCGTGATTCCCTCGTAAAAAGTAGAAGTTCTACAGAGGAAGCCAGAGTTAATGCATCTTTAATGCGCTCGTAACGCGTAGAAAAAGAAGTTTATGCAGTGACAGCGTCGTCACGCCGCTGATATTTTTATGGCCAGATGTGGAAAGTGCCCACGAAGGTGCACCGGAGTTTAGCGCGTCCTGCAGGTGTCTCCAGGGGATGTTTCCCCTTGTGTTATGTTTCAAAACATTATGAAAGTTTTGACGACTTTTTTCTCGTTAGTGATATACTTCTTTATTAAATACAATATTCGTGATAGATTCTATGTCACCACATTGTCTACCTTGCCATTTTGCTACTCCCCTACTCTATTACCCTCAATGCAATTACCATCCCCTTTCCCTCTCCTCCAGGCGTCTAGCCCTTTTTAATAATGCACACTAGGACCTACCCTCGTCCCCCGTCGTTTACTCTTAACTTCAACAGCTGTTTCAGAAGAAGACCACAGGTTTTTCTTCCCCAATTCCGTCCCAAGATGTTCCACCCTTGTCAGACGATTAATAGACCATGCAGCGGGGAATCCCCTTCGTTCGCGTGATTACAGGTCCCTTTCTCAGCTCACGGCAACCCCTCCGCAAATTGCTCGGGATGTTTTACATAAAAACGTAACAAACTTCAAATCGCGGCACCTGTCCCACGACATCTATATCTTCTTCCACTTTATTCGCCTGGAGCATCCTGCCTTCTGTCAGGTCGGCCTTTTTATGCGTCCCTTAACAAGGGTCCTCGAAAATTCAGGGCAAAGAGGGGACTTTCCGGTCAAGCAAGCTTGCGAAAGTAATTGGCCGCTTCCTCGGAGCTCTCTGCTTCGGAACACGTCAAGACTGGAAGGTTACACTCGGTGCCTTCAGAAACTCACTCTTTGTGGACATCCTGGAGATAGCAGTGCAGTGTGCAACGGGAATCTCTTTGAAATCCAATGATATCTAGCACGCAAGGGCTGCTTCTATATGCACGTTCACGTTCGAGCAGATTGCCGTGCGTTTGACATCGGTGGCATAGTAGTTCGTGCCGATATAAACGGTGTAAGCGCGCTCGCCGCTGTAATGCATGCGATTCCTGAATCGTATGTACATTTCGCCTCGATGAATGAAATCCCCTCCATAGACGGGAATTTCGCGCGTGCACCCGCATATGCATCCCGGAGTCGCGGAAAATCGAGCCATGAATACATATTCTTCTCTACACCTGTCCCGTCGCTATCGGAATATTCCCGCGGTATGTTTACGTAAGCAACGATCTACCCTCTGCTTATCGAGGAGCGAAGTCGGCTGGTAACGAGCGAACAGAGCTCACTTGTTGAGTCAACTTTTGCGGCGCGAACCGTATGACACTTGGAATAAGCGAAAGCAACAAGTTACTGAGCAGCCTCTTCGCATGTTCGGAACGCGTCCAATCTTCATTTCCCTTCGATTTCTTGTAGCTTTCCAACTCAGCTTACACTCCGGAATCCTCCAAATCTCTGCTGTTTTAGCACACCGCATTTCGTTTAAGTGATGGTAGTAAATTCTGCGGGAAACAATCGCGCGTTTAAGGGGTCATGCTCGGTCACAACTTTCAAAAATCGATTTTTCAATTTTTGTATTTTCTTTAAGTACAACATCTTAGAAATATTCTGTAAAAATTTGTTAAGGTAATCCGAATAAAATTGGCCGAGATATAGGCGTTCGAAGTGAACCCTCCCTTGAGCGCACCGCCCGGGTATAAACTTGACTTGAAACTTCAAACGCGTTTTTCTCGAAACAGCATTTTCAAAATCGGTGACCAAGATATTTCAAAAACCATTCAACCGATTTACTTCAAATTTTACAAGCTTACTATAGGAACAATAAACTAGTCTTTGAACGAAGGATTTTTTTTTCCAATGCTTAGTTTTCTTTTAATTGACGAAAATCAGGCACGATTTATGATGAAAATTGAAACTTTTACTTTAAACATCCGCCATTTTTCTCCAAATCAATATTTCGAAAAATCTTTCGTTCAAAGACAAGATAATATAATATAATAAGTAAATTCTTTTGAATTTTTTAATTTAGATGAGCGACTTTCGAACAGCAGTGGTCACCACAGAAGCCTTTGTTTAGAGGACCTTTGAGAGATGGACAATAACTTTGTTATTAATAAATATTTTTAAATAAAAAAATTACGATCTACAGTACTAGATGTAATCTTTAAAAGGGAAAAAGAATTTTTGAGAAATGTGGTATAGCTTTCGAGTAAAAAATTCCCAAAAATCACCCTTTTTTCGGCCTCCTGACTGAGCATGACCCCTTAATCGTTGAATGGAAATTTGATGGCGCAAGGGTGGCGCGATTTAACCAACTGTAGAGAAAGCGTAATCGACCTGGGACGTCGTTGTTTAAGCTCGTAATAAAATCGCGAGCATTACCAGCAAAGAAGCCGCAAATCTGTTCTCGCAGAATACTTTCCCAGGGAAATACTCTGCACGCTTTTCACTCCCTTCGCTTTTAAAATTTGTCCCTTACATTTTAATCGAAGCGTTAAGTCCTCGTTTCAAGCTTATTTTCAATCGAACTGAAATCCAGGGTGGAGTTATTGTGATAGCTTCTTCGAAAAGGGACCGCATATGAAAGCAAACGATTTTGACTCGATTAAAGCCCTCGTCACTCAAAAGCCTGCGTCGTTTCGCGTTCACCACTGCAGAAGGACCACCGACGGGGCGAAACACGGCGAATGAAACGTCCTGCTGATGAAGTAACTGCTAATCGCGCGCTAATTCGCCGGGTCACGACGCCTGAAAAGCTGTTTGACGAGAACAGACGGGCAAGGCGCGGATTAATCACGTGAGATCGGATCTAAAGTGGCCAGTGCACAGTGGGGAGATCGATAAAATCGCGCTTCGCGAGCGTGGCGAATATGTTGGGCCGCGCAACGTCCCTCGCTCGTATAAAAGTCGTTAAACCCCGTTGTAATTTTACGACCAACCGGACGACTGAACAAATTCTACCTCGTCAACTTTCACGCCGTAAAAAGCTGCGTCGATTTCAAATTTAGATCCATGCAGCAGCGTTCTGGTTGATAGTCCCATAACCGGTAACTTTGGGTGGAGAGAAGAACTAATTGAGGTGGCTATAACACCATCAGGAAATCGTAAATCGGAGGCAGGAGCTTCTGGGACAAAGAGGATCTTATCGTTAGTCTAATTCAGCTGGGTTTAGTGCGAGGATATTGCTGGGAAAATTCACTCTTTCGGTTGGAAGGGATCCTCGGGTAGAAAAAGCGTGAGATGTCTAACGAACGATCGCAAAAAATTAATCGATAATCAATCACTGACTCTTCCTGTAATCGGGCCGATAACGAATGCGACTCACGAGCGAAATAACATGAAAGGGAAGCAGATCGAACGGTAGAATAATCTTTCAGGATTTTCCATCTGTTTTTCATTTCTTCGTTGTAGGTGAAAACGATCGGCATGTTTGGAGGAAATGTCGATCGATAACCAATCCCTGCTGCTCTGCCGATCAGTGAATAATTATTTTCATAAGTGGAAGAACTGAGTACATAGTGGTAATCATCCACGTGTTTCGGCAAGGGGACGTAGGTACATATCTCGATTGAGTATTCTAATAAACATTGCTTGGTTGGATTAAAGTAGAAAAGGAAACAACTCGCTTGGTCTGTGAACGATCGTCCTTGTTATGAAAGTTTCTCGCGATTGCATCCCTTCTTACGTGGCTTTTCCAAGCTTTCACCTGATCCAAAGCTCTGATCCGCTTTCAGCTTGAAGTTTCCATCAAAAGGAGGATCAGTAGACATCTGTTCTACATGAAGCATAATTAATCGCTGCTTGAAAGGGATGAACGCTGATGCACATTAATTGCATGCTTCCAGTGTAGAGTCATTGAAATAGTGCATCGATTATACATACAGTAGCGGACAAAAAAGTTACCACTTTTTCGACCCACCCTAATTCTATTACTTTTCAATATCAATTTAAAATTGTAGTATATGCCTAACATACATATTCTGAAAGAGAATTGAAAGCTCTATAAAATCCAGTTACAGTTGAATTTATTTAACTAACAATCAAAAAACCGCACATAACATTAAACAAGACAGCACACTTTTAAAGTCAACAAAATGTTACCACTTTTGAACATAAAAACATCTAATATTTTGTGGGGGGACATTTTGCTTTTAGGACAATCTAAAAAGTTGCTAAACGTGGTAACTTCTTTGTCGGCCCCAAAAATGTGTTACCCCCTTTAATATCATACAACACTTTTGCTTGTCAGTTAATTAAATTCAACTTTAACTGGATTTTATACATCTTTAAATTCTCCATCAGAATATGCATATTAAATATACCACAGTCCTAAATGTATGCTAAAAAAAAATAACAAAAATAGAACAAATAAAAAAAATGGTAACTTTTTTGTCCGCTAGTGTAGGTAAATTAGAGAAATTTGTAATATTTTGTCGAAGATTGTAATCAAGTGAAGTATCACCGAATTCAAAATAAACTGCTCTGATATACCGTCTTCCCTCTGCAAAGAGGGTCTCTTTTTCTGCTTCCCTGGTCCCCTAGCATTCGCTTCCACCCTTCATTCCGAACCATTAATAGAAACATCACCCTGGAGTGGATTTTCCGATCACAGACTGAAGGATTTACATTTTCTGTTTCTCAGAGGGCTGAAAGAAAAGTTGAGAAGGAGGGAGTGGAATCAGGATGTCCGACAACCGAGACCACACCCCCAAAAAGTGTCCTTATCTCCGGAGCTCGTTTATCTTCAAGCCGTTTATGCTTTTGTTTGTCGGCCGAGTTTTTACGCTGCCAGTGTCTCGCCAAGGGGAGAAATAAATTCGATTCAACCGCGATAACGTCGCCAGGGAGACGGGGTACGCGAGACTTGAGCGTTTATGGCGTTACAAAATTGTCAGACACGACTTGAGTCTCGTCGGCGATACTAGACCAAATCAGATAAAAGTTTAAATTCATTTCTAATAAAAGATTAGCTCGTTCCATTCTCGTTGCTTTGTTAGAATCGAGGATTGAGGGCTTCAACCCTTATCCAAAGCCTCACAGTAATCTCGCTGACTTATTCCCACGTTGCACAAATACAAGAAGATTCCTCCTTTCAACAAAACACTCCACTCTCGTGGAAAAAAGAAAGAGATTACAGCTGAGAAGAAACAGCTAACAATCTCGACGCGAGGCTGTCCCAGAAACGCCTGGGAAAGCGTGTATACCGCGCGTGCCGCGCTGGAACCGTGGAAATCGTCGACGACGAAAGCGTCGAGGGCTAAGAGGGTGTAAACAAGCGTCATTCATTCGCGGAGCTTCGTTTCCTCGCGCGATATTCCCCGTTCTCGTTAGCGCCAGCAGACGGAACGATAAAACTGAAACTAACAGGCGAGCATGCTCGTCGAGGAAGCAGGTTTTCGCCGCGTCCTCGTCAGATATTCGCGTGTGCGAAATTGCATTTGCCGCGGCGAGTAGGAAAATAAATACGCCAGACTTGGGAAAGGCTGGGGTGGCGGAGAAAGCCGCGAAACAGAGGGGTAAATATCTCGGAATTTACATTCGCGAATTAGATATTTACTCGGGCGCTACGCTCTGCTCGCTGAGGCATAGAGTTTGTCGAGTAGAGACGAGGCAATCGAAAGTATTCCATTTGTATCATCATTTCCTACGTCTATCCTTGATTCTCTTGATCGTTAATTGCATTCCGTCTGCTCTTCAAACCGACGAAACTTTTCACGGGTGAAATTTATTTATTCGAAGGTCGACGGATCAAAGTTCTTTGGTGTAATTTTTTGAAAGAGGAGTGCTGAGAACTCCAGACCGACCGAACTTTCAAAGGGTCAAATTTATCTGTTTGCTCCAGGCACCGATCGATCGACATTCATCCGCCCTTCGTGTTGGAAGTTTCTATCCCTGGATACCTTCGAGAACCACTCAAGTTCTCGAGAATCGCTGCTCGATATCGAGGGGAAAAGGGCAATCGAGGTCGCGCCACGAGACAAAGAGCCGCGAAAACAAATCGAGCCCCGTGACTTTTGACATTTTTCGCGGTCGCAGCAACAGGTACCCTCGTTTCTTTCCAAACGCCGATGCATCGATAATTTCTGATACTCGCCGCTGCTAAGTGCCCCGCGAAAGAGTATCGAAACACGAGCTCGCGAGTCCGCCGTTTACCCAATCCGATTTGCCCGATATTTCTAGGCTGCTTCATAAAGCGGCGAAACATTTCGACAGGCAATTAGCCAAGTTGCATTCCGAACAGGTAGCTTCGATATCGTAAAGAGAGGATTATCAGCGATCGGCGATATTTTCTAACACCTGCGCGCAATTACCATGAAATACGGTTAACGACGGAATTACCGTTAATTGCATGGCAAGTACATAACGCCCACAATGGAACCGAAAATCCTGCATAGCTCGATAGACGAGTAGCATTGCCGAATCGAGCGTGTGTTTTTGAAATCCTTGCTACCTATTTATATGACAGAAGCAACATTGATGATCAATGGCCTGGATTATCTGATTCGACGCTACATTTTAGCCGGGTCTGACCTTTTACCAGCATTGCAATTAACAGGCTTCCAAAGGCAATTCGAATTTCATTCGAAGAGTTTCGCTGTTGCCATTTGATTTGCGACGCGCCCCCGCGGTCGGCGATATCAGCCGGTAGTTAACTTGTATAATAACTCGAAGCGAGCAACGAGTCTGCGTGGAAATTGACGACAAGCACGACTCGTTTACTTTGGCCCGAGCCAGTCGGATCGAGGGAATTGCCTAAATCACAGATCGTAACGTAGTGCCACGCGAAGACGTAACAATCTGGAACGAGGTTAAGCGTTCCGTTCCCCGGCGACGTAATAATTCACATTGAATCACGCCACTCGCTTCATTCAAAGTAATCACGAGGGCCGTCGTTTAACCAAAAGTTTGTGATTTCGTTCGGTGTTTACGCGGGACACGAGCACGCAGCGTGCAATATGAAAATCAAAGGGGTAAACTTCACCATAGCGGGATTAACCGACAGCTTTCGAGTGCTGCTCGCTTCAAGCTATTTACCCTCTTTGCTGTCAGCAGTGGCTTCTACGAGCTGCTTTTTTTTGCGATTAGACGCCTCCATTGGGTAATTCTTTCGCGTAGAACACCGTGATGTGAAAGCTAATCTTCTGTTTCCACTATAAAATGCTTGTTATGTGAATGATGGATGCAGGTAATTCAAGTTTGAATATTCATCCAGGGCCGTCTTAACAAATTTGAGTGCCCTGGGCTAAAAAATTTAGGCGCCCTAGGTCCCAAGGGTGCAATTTCTTCGCAATCGATGCAAGGCAGTACAACACAACCCCGGGACTCCACCAAGGCAAACACGAACAAAATGTAAAATATACAAATTAGCTCCAGATAGAAATTTTTGTCTCCAAAATTGAAGAGAAAAAAAGCATTTCAATATATTTTATTCTTAAGCGCCCTTGGGCTATAGCCCATTTAACTCATTCCTAAAGGTGGTCCTGCATACATCGTTAAAAGTTTTCGATCCCCAAGGTCGTCTTTATATTTCACCTTAAGTTCAACCTGCGCGGGCAACTGGTTGCTATTTTCGAGCCAGCTTTTTCTCAGCGTGGTGGTTAATTTTCCCAGGGTTGGCGAGAACGTATTAAGCGTCGTATAACTATCGACGAGACCAGCGGTGGTGGCACTTAATTTGCCCGAGCTTTTCCTCTTTTGATCGGGCGACCCGCTTCATTCGATTAATTTTAACGCTGGAACGATCAGAGAGGACACTCTCACCTTTCCCACCCACGGATTCGCGTGGAATTCCAAAGAGTCGCTTAAATAGAGAACAACACGAAAACGAGTATACTTTAACCCTCGTCAGGCGGCATAGATACAATTGTAACTTTTGCGTTTTTTTAAATTGGAATAACTTTTTTTCGAGAAGCCATGGAGAGCTGATGTTTCGTATCTTCTCTAAATATTTGGTCTAGATTACATAGACTAAATTTCAGAATAATATCCCTACCCCCTTCGGATATAGGGGATTGAGTTGAGGATTACAAAAATTGTGTCGCCTGACGAGAGTTAATTTCACACATTTCTTCTTTCCACATCGAGCAATCGCTCCGAGAACAGAAACGGCATAGTGCGGTTGCCCCGTCAAATACCACTCGAATAAAAGGAACGTGCCTCCATAGAAGCTCGACATGGAAATTGAAAATGCCAAACTACTCGAAATCGAATGTCAAAGTGCGTCTTTTCCATCGGCAGCGCTCGACGCCTAAAACACTCCTCTGTATACTTCGCTACGTTAATAAATATATGTAATTTTATATAGGAAAGCGTGTACCTGTAGCTAACGAGATATTTCGATGCCGGAGAGAACACGATCGTGGATGAGCTGGTATTTAAAGGCGGTTAATTAGAACAAGACGCTGCCGTTACATGGCGAACACGAGAATTGATTTACTAGAGCGAAGTAACGCTGGTTGCTCTTCCGCAGAATGAAATCATTAGAAGTACGCGATATCCTGTTGATCCTGTGACCTGCTCATTAACTCTCTATGCTCAGATTATTATCGTCGATTCTAAAATTGTTCGTGGTTTGTTGTTGTAAAACGAGGCTAAGAAACTCCAAATATTCTGCAGGTTACAGTAATTGTGGGAGAGTTGCCGCACGTTACGCAAAATTGTCACCGTGTCTAAATTTTGCAATGAAAATGTTTTCCAAGGATATATCTTATTAGTTCAACATCTTGTGATTCTACTAGCATTAAAGAAAATCAAAATTTTAATATTTGTCACCCTTAAAAAAATTGAAACTAAAAACATCCTTTGGTAGGAGAGACGCCGCACATGCGGGAGTGGTGCCGCATTTCGAAACACGTTTAATTTTCGATTTAAACTTGTTACTTCTAACTTTTTATATAAAAAAATAATAAAAACAAAGTAAAATGAAACATTTTTACTTTATACAATTATAAAATTGGAAAATTAAATGGGTACAGTAGGAACAGATATTATATCTGCTTTTCGAAATTTTTTTTATATTCAGTTAGCATCTTGATATTAAAATAAAAAAAAATGTGAAAAAAGAGTACATAGTCCACAAATATATTTCGATTATAAGATTATTCATTTAAAAATAAATAATTTACCTTGAGATACCACGTTAGCTATTTGAAAAAACTTTTTCGGTATTTTAAACATTAAAAACATCATTTAAATCGACTTAGTTTCCGAAACAGTACAGTATCTAAGTGCGGCATCTATCCCAAATAAAAGTGCGACGTCTATCCGAAATGCCTGGGAGAGGCGCCGCACTTTCGTATTTCCACATGTTAAGTCGAAAGTAGCCCATTCTGCCAAGGAAATATTCTACATGGTCCCCTTAACGTATTACAAATGTTGTATCAAGAAAAACTATGAATTTTTAGCTACTATATTAGTAACAATAGACGCGACGTATAACTATTCAGGCAAAGTACGCTAGGCTTACCTCGAAAAACAGCAAAATCTTTAACAATAATACAGGAAACACGCTCTGGCTTGACAAACTAACCCAAATGAACAGCCTTAAACAAATAAAATCGGCAATGATGTGTTTTATTACCGATATCCTTGAAATACCGATAGTGCGGCATCTCTCCCACAATTACCCTACCTGCGATCATTACACCTGGCAAATTTGTGGGAACATCCGAACGGGCATGGCGAGTGATTTGGTAATTAATTCGAGAAACACCGCGAGCCAGAGCTATTACGTAACGCAAGCTCGCCTAATTATTATGCAACAGCAAGACCAGCCCCGTTTTCAACGAGGTACGTTCGAGTTCTGTCACCCGTTTAAACGGGGGTCGTTCCGAGCAGCTGCCAAGCGGAAAACACAGGGGAAACGCAATTAGATTTGCCGCGACTGCGTTTCAGCCAGTTTCCTTTTCATTTGCTGGCCTAACACCCGGATCGCTGTTCACTTCAGCCTCAGACGAGGTCGCCAAGAACGGCACGCGCATTTTAAACGGTTTCTCGCTCGTCGATCTCGCGTCGTGCAACAAGTAAGGTCGTCCAATGGCCCCCGACTATCGTCACACTCGCGAAACGAGGCGTTTTGCGGTTATATCGTCATCGAAATCACGTTTCGAAAACGCCAGGCTTAAACAGCGGCCTCTTTACTGCGCTGGAAATTGCTCCGTGACCGTAAAATTGTATCCGCTGCAATATTTTCAAGGTAATTGATTCGAAGGGGCGAAGTTTTTGAACAGCACTTCCGAGACTTGTTGCTCCCTTAATCGACGAACATACCCTCGAGTCCTTTTCATCGTGTATTTCCCTCCACGCGAGGAGAGTTTCTTCGTAGTAAATTTCATATAAAATACCGGGAAACTCGAGGAGTTCCGAGAACATTCTTATTCGTTTGAAATATGTCGTTCATAATTAGCCAGGCTAGGAGACTCTGGGAAGCTTAGACTTTTCCTTCAAAATGTTTCGTAACACTGTGTATTCGTCGCGTGTCCCCGATTCACGAATATTCCATTTTTCACGATCCCCATGATGAAGACACATTCCAGCCATCGCGAGAGTAACGATAGAGTACCTCGTCGATGACCGACATTGTTAAAATACGTGGCGACGTTCCAAAAGGAATATCCCCGGTCTTCTTGATAAACGACGCAACTTGATAACGCGACAAGGAAGACTGTATTACCAAAATTTGAACACGTGCCTCGTGAAATAACTTTCAGGATCGTGAAATCCTTTAAAGCGCAGAGTCTGATTGGACTGGCAAAGTAGCTGCGCTTAAATATTCAAACTATGGGGGAAGTTTTAAAATTTTTAAAGCAGACTAAGTAGCTGCCACTTCGATCCAAAGTCTTGCAGTAATTTCAGAGTAGCAGTGGACCTTCGGTTGTAGAATTTTTTTTTGTCAAACACCAAGATTCAATGATTGGAGTAGTAAACGCTGGTATCGAAGTGAATTCGAACGAGGAACCCCCGAATTTTCGCTGCCTCCAGCCCTTCTTCGAGCTTAATTCGATTCCTCGAGTTTCATCTCCGCTCAACTCGCCAGCAGGCAGTAACTCGCTTTAGTATCGACGCGAGTTCACGGCTAGTTCTCCGTAAAAAGTTTTACGCAACGACGAAGGGTAGAACGAGCACGGGCTCGGATGTAATTGTAATAAAATCGTTAACGAGCCACTGGCAAGACGGTCGTTTACGTAGAGTCGCGCAACGCTTGACGCATGACGAACTTTTGGGGCCAGCCTTTTAAACTTTCGAAAGGGGCCTCGCCAGCTTGCCCGGTGTGAAACGTGATTATGCAGCGTCAACTATCGAGGGTGGAGAAACAGCCGATTACCGTAGCTCCCGTGGCTCGGTCTTTGGCGACGGTGTCGAATATGCTGAAATTGCGACCTTCGAGAGGTGCTACGATGACTAATTCGCGAGGTAATTACGCTGATCGAGTGGAGGGTTAGATTGGCTACGAAGGATGGGGTAAAAGGGGTTGTAGAGTCGTGGTGGCTGGGAGCCTGAAGGAACGAGAAGTTTTGACGAATGGCGAGAGATGATTCTTTATGTTGGGGAGAATTTGGGATCCGTTGGTCTTGCCTCCGAAAGGGATGGCTCGAAAGATTCGATCGACAATTCTCGAACAAATTGGACGGAAGGGAACTTCGAAATCTTCCTTTGAGGTCTCTCACCATCAGTTTTCTGGCTTTCTTGGGAACCGTTATCTTGAAAGTCTACGTATCTTGAACACCAAAGGAGTCTCAAGTGTCCCCAGACACTTAAAACAATCGCTGAAGTAGTAATTTAATAGTTCCCTATAGACAAGGAAAAGTAATGATTGAAAATCCAAGAAGAAGGAACACCGAGAGATGTGGACATCGACGATTCTACAGTAGGGTAATTGTGGGAGAGATGCCGCACTCGGAGAGACGCCGCACTATCGGTATTTCAAGGATATCGGTAATAAAACACATCATTGCCGATTTTATTTGTTTAAGGCTGTTCATTTGGGTTAGTTTGTCAAGCCAGAGCGTGTTTCCTGTATTATTCTTAAAGATTTTGCTGTTTTTCGAGGTAAGGCTAGCGTACTTTGCCTGAAAAGTTATACGTCGCGTCTATTTTTACTAATATAGTAGCTAAAAATTCATAGTTTTTCTTGATACAACATTTGTAATACGTTAAGGGGACCATGTAGAATATTTCCTTGGCAGAATGGGTTACTTTCGACTTAGCATGTGGAAATACGAAAGTGCGGCGTCTCTCCCAGGCATTTCGGATAGACGCCGCACTTTGATACTGTACTGTTTCGGAAACTAAGTCGATTTAAATGATGTTTTTAATGTTTAAAATACCGAAAAAGTTTTTTCAAATAGCTAACGTGGTATCTCAAGGCAAATTATTTATTTTTAAATGAATAATCTTATAATCGAAATATATTTGTGGACTATGTACTCTTTTTTCACATTTTTTTTTATTTTAATCTCAAGATGCCAACTGAATATACAAAAAAATTTCGAAAAGCAGATATAATATCTGTTCCTACTGTACCCATTTAATTTTCCAATTTTATAATTGTATAAAGTAAAAATGTTTCATTTTACTTTGTTTTTCTTATTTTTTTATATAAAAAGTTAGAAGTAACAAGTTTAAATCGAAAATTAAACGTGTTTCGAAATGCGGCACCACTCCCGCATGTGCGGCGTCTCTCCTACCAAAGGATGTTTTTAGTTTCAATTTTTTTTAAGGGTGACAAATATTAAAATTTTGATTTTCTTTAATGCTAGTAGAATCACAAGATGTTGAACTAATAAGATATATCCTTGGAAAACATTTTCATTGCAAAATTTAGACACGGTGACAATTTTGCGTAACGTGCGGCAACTCTCCCACAATTACCCTACTTTCTTCGCCAGACATAGATATATATATACGTCAGTCCCATTCTGCCTCTTGTAAATTCATGATCTTCCACTTCTTTATTGGAGAAAGCAGCCCCAATGAAATATTAAATAGCATTTAATAGGTAATTCCCCGCGCCATCGATTCGCTCCCTTTTTTGTGCCAAAACGAGAAACGTTGCATAGAAGATGGTGCACGTTTCGTTCGCCGAAGGAGGCCATCGGTTTCTCGAATTTAACGGGAACAGACGAGGCTGGCCTTAATACGCGTCAAATATCGGCGAGCGCGGCGCTCGCGAGATGATTTACAGACCCAGGAGAGCTGCAGCGTCGGAGGCTGGTCCGAAATTGTGAATTCGCTCGTCGCGAACCCACGCCGGAGAATTTCATTTGTGAGAAGTAACGGGGACGAAATTACAGGAAGAGCAAACTAATTATACGAGCCGACGCCGCAGTATGTAAATACAAATTATCATCGAGTGTTGCAACCCTCGAGAATTTTTCCGTGTATTTTCCAAATCTCCACCGACGCCGAACGCAATTCGAGGCCGAGTTTTTCGCTCGTTTCGAGATTACATCAAGCCCACGAGGACTTGGTCCACTTCAACTGATACGCTCGCTGATGCAGCTCGAGAATCCTTGTTTATACTTTAACGCGCTACTTCCAGGGAGAAACTGCTTAAGAGCCAGTCCAAGGGACCGTTCGTCTTCGACGTCGCAATCCCTTCGCCCCGAGCAATCGAGCAAACAACCCTGCCAAGAGTGTTTGTCGTTCCAGCGACACGCTCCCGCCTTTCACCCGCCGCAAATGAAATTTTTTTAAATCCCCTCCCACACAATCGCACGAACGGTCGCCCGCCCTGTTCCCCGGGAACAGTTTATCTAATTTCGACCCAGTTCCGACGTTTAACTCTCGCCCAGAGGGGAATTCAACGCTGGTGGTCCTCCAGCGTCTAGAATCTAGACACCAAATGCAAAAACCAGGTCGGCGGTTTAATTCGTCGCGCGTAAAAGCTGCAGAGCTCGCGGTAGAGAATTAGAAAGCACGTTGTCGGTAAACGGAAATTATTTTCCTACTCGCGGTCCTCTGCCTTCGGAGTTCAAGAAAATTTCGTAACGCAACTTCGCTCGCGCAATTTATTTGGCGGGCAACTCCAGAGCAGACGACCCTGTTACGAAAATCACGGTTTGCTATAAGTAGAACACTGTGAAATATTGAGACAGTTGCTCCACCACCACTGTAATAAAGAAGACAAATACTAGAGGATGTAGCGATAAAGAAAAGTATACAGAATCCACTTAAGGGGACTAGGCAGTCGAAAAATCGATTTTTTTATTGCATTTTCCAAAAGTACTATCCTTTCTGAATAAAATGCCGCTTGGTTTATAGTAAAATTCGCAAAATTATAGATTTGACAGCTAAAAACGTGAAGCGGCAACCTATAGCGTTGCCTTTGCCCAGAAACTTTAAACGCGTTTTTCTCGAATATTTTCTTCTCTTCGTTTTTACCTTATTGTGAACGAATGGAGGTTCAGATCGACTTGAAAAAATTACAGGATGTGTAAAACATGTGCCATTTCCGACCAAACCTCTGATATGGTCCGTAAAAATTCGAGATTTTCATAAAAAAATTAAAAAGTCACCGGATTTTAGTAGCGCACAAGCAAGAACGAATTTTTCTCGGAAAAATCGCCGTTTTTCGGCCACCAATCGTATAATTTTGATTTAATTTCTGTTTTTATAGGTTTGGTCGGAAACTATGAATCCAACAAACAAGAATCACACCTTTAAAATCGAATTACGTCACATTTTAAGACCGATATTAGGGCAAAACGACGGAAAACCGTTAAAATGTTTACCCGTCTGCAGCGCCATTTTTAAAGCACATATATATTTCTTACCATTTATTTCTCAATCTGTATGGTAGTAATAAACATTGGGTAAAAGGGTACATCTGGATGTGCTTTCATTTCTTTACAAATAAATAAAGGACAGAGTCTCTTTCCCACGAAAAACGACTGCCTAGTCCCCTTAACGAGACTCCTCAGTGTACACGATTTTCCATCAGCACGTTAAAAACCCCCATGACTTTTCACCCCATTCGCGTTAATAAAATGCAGGGGAATCAGCCACCGCGAAATTAATCTTGATCCACTGGCAACAGTTGGGAAAGTCCGCCCGTAGCGCCATCAATTTCGCATTTTTCGGTTCAATCCGTTCCGCAACTCAGTACGGTCGACGGGGGGTAATAAATCTTGCCCGGGGTGCAAAGAAAGCGAAAGAAAAAAAAGTGAAGAGAAAGGGAGGATACGCGGCGGGGGATGCGGTCGGGGCGATTCTATGGCTAAAACCGTGGAGAAGTCAGTCTCCGTGAAACGTGCCGGGAATGCGGCCTCCGTGGAACGACTAGGACAATCGCGATACAGAGTAAACACTAAGGGTACCGCGTCGCGGAGTGTGTACCGAGCGTCAAAACTGTCGGTCGCTCGACAGCTACGAGAAGAATAGGCTAGAAGTGGGAAATGGGACAGCTACGTCGCGAGAGAAGCCTGCTTTCAACGCAATTGCTTGGTAAATCGAGCAAGTTCCATTATACCATCCCTTGGTTTAATTTCCTACAGAACGTAAGCGAAGTGGCATTAAATTCGTTAATTTCTTGCGAGTCTCTTAATTTTTCCATATTCCACGGTACGTTCTTCGCGTTAAATTAGCCGAATTGGCCGTTGATTTATTACACAGCACTGGGTAGTTCTAAATAAGAAACACGCCATGTTGGACGCGAACTGCCGCGTTCGCTCTTTTTCTGCAATTTTCTTATTCGGCCGGTTAATAACGGCGCGCCGTCGCGTTCTCTTGCCCTCTTTCCCCCAGCCGTGCAACTGGGAAATTTATTGTCATCGTCAGATCGTACGTACGCCCGTAATACACTCTTTGCCCTGGTTCTTCTAGCCCCGCGTCGTTTCGCTTTTCCCTCTCGTTGGCACGTGACGTTAATTGGATCCGATATAACGATAGAAGGACCTCACGGCGGATGGGCGTGCGCGGCTTCGAGCGAGCGTCTTTCGGTAGCCGAGACAGCGTGGAAAAAGCTTGTATCGCCGTGTAAAGTGTCGGATGCAACGTGTCCCTGCCGTGCTATTTGCGGAGTGGAGATTCTGCGAACGATGCAAGTGGTGTCGAAGGATTTTCAACTGGTGTGTCGTTATCGCGGGGGGAAAGATGAATTTTCCTGTTTTTAAATATTTCGGGTTAAATTCTTCAAAGCCTGCTACCTATACTGCCGTGCTTAGTTAAACTGTCCTATCTAGTGTTTTTTCATTTTTTGAGATATGTTGAAATATTTGAAATTCCACACGTCTTTTAGAAAACTCTACGTGCTTCGTAAAGATTTATAAATAGTCTAATGTATGTACCCTAACTTCTTTCCAAATGATTAAAATATCTTATCTGAAACAATTAATTAATTGGTATGTTTATAATACAATACCTACTGGTACACCTATTACAAAAAATTATTACGAAATAATGACATGTTTTAATTTGAATTAAGGAAAATAAGATGGTACAAAGTAAATGATAAAACTTCAGTTTTCTCGGTTGTTTCAAAATGCTAGATAGGACATTTTAACTAAAGAGAGCAGTATAACTAAATACCTGCTTAAGGGGTTATGCCCACCTGTGACGTCTGAAAAAACATGTTTATTCGGTAATTTTTGGAGGAAAAAGTTGAAGGTTTTTTTAAAGAAACCTTTATGTATTCGAAAGTGTACACCTTATAATACTTGCAGTAATTATTCCAATGAAAGATATAAATAAATAAAGGAAATATCAGTAATCTCTCAACAGCGATTTTGTTTTCAGTAGTTTGCGGTGACCACTCTAATTTTGACCTGATTTATCTTAAATAAAAATTTCGAAGGAATTTAGGTAGTATATTAAATTATCTGATCCTTAATCGTTCATTATCCCGAAAAATTAATCTACTACAAAATGACGGTTGTTCAAATTAAAATATCAATTTTCGCCACAAAAATCGCTCATTTTTCATCTGTAAAATAAAAACTACGTAACGGAAATGAAAAAGCCACGATTAAGGACAAGATTTTTATATATAGAATAAGTCTACAAAACCTGAATTAATTCGATGCAGCGGTTCTCAAGATATTTTGGTCACCGATTCTGAAAACGTAGTTTCCAGAAAAACGCGTTTAAAGTTTTAAGTTAGCTTTACATCCTGCAGGAAATACCTATACTAAAACTGGCACAGCTCCGCCAATTTTGGTCGGATCACATGGTTGGTCACACAATACATTTGAGATGTTGTACTTTAAGAAAATATCAAAACCCCAAAATCCATTTCTCCAGATTTTGCAGGTGGGCATAACCCCTTAAAGCTCTAGAACTCTTATGCCTTGAAATGTTAAAGTCACCAAGCGCTTCGAAGAGCCGAACCATCGTACTTGTTGAATACAGGACAACAGGAGTTCGATGTGTGGTCTGGCGTGTATCCCCAGCGCGGAACGTAGCGAGAAATGAGTTCGTTACGAGAGAAATTCGCCGAGCCTATTACCATATCAATAAGCCGTGTAAAGGGAAACACGGAACGAGATTCTTGACAAGCATTACCATAAATATTGGAGACGCGGCTTGGCGTTGCCGAGCAAACGAGCTTTTCAAGAATTACTTCAGTGTATTGCAGGACGCAGACGAGATTCGAGAATATTATGCTTTAATTTCACCTATTCCCGCGATATCAATATTAGCTTCCTCTGCGAGGGCGCAGATGATTTCCCAGGTACTAATTAAAGAACTACAAATTGAAAATAACTTTTAGCGCTCGGTCATTGACAATTATAAACACGAGAATGTGTCGCGAGTGACGGTCGTCCGTTCTCGTCGACGTCAAACCGCGAGTAAAGTTCAACAGAATCATTCCTTTTACCGGCGCTCGCAATGGAACTGATTAAATTGTTAGACGAGCTCATTAGATGAATCGAATTGACGTTCATCGAGTAATTACCGCTAATATTTTCTTTATAAGCTGCCCGTGAAATTCAGCCGCATCATCTCCAGTCACAGCGCGTCACGAATCGCCTTACGCGATTCCAAGGACTGATGCATCTATTTCGCAGCCGATGTTGTGGGTGCCGTTGGCGCTCGATATCGCTGACAGTGGCTTTTGTTCGCCACGATAGGGCTGCCGTGACACACTGTCACGCGAATCGGTCTTTATCGATAGATCGGCGTGGAGCGTTAATTAAACACGTCCCGATAACGATTCGAGGGACAGCTGCATCAAGTCGCGAAATTGGGCAAAAGCTTGAGGCACTGAAATACCCAGCTACCCAGAAATTAAACGGCCTCGGACTTGGCCACGTTGATACCGAGGAACTTCAATTTTTAATCAAACAGAGAAAGGAAAAAGTTGGCCACTCTTTATCTCGCAGTTTCAAGTTTAACTAAGATGTTACCGAAGAATTATATTTCTGACCCAGTCACGAGTACTTTCCAAATACGAGAAAGGAAAGAAATACTACGTACGTAATAATAACAGTGCCGTCGAAAGCTGTTAACGTGTACCATACTAGAAACACTATCATCTCTTTTATTTTTCCAGCATAGGATACCTTATCATAAGTTCTCAGACGTTACAGCTACCGTTTACTACCTCGCGTTACACATCGAGGCTTTTAAAGTATAGGATATCTCGCTGAGGAATAAAGTCACTCGACTTCGAACTCCATCAGCAACGAAGTACGAACTACGGTATTGGAAGAACACACAAGTGAACGAGGAAGCTTAGTTAGTAACACTCAGCAATCGCGAGCTTCAGCCTTCTGCCAGCTTTAATTCCCCTTGCAATATAAACTAATAGCATTAAAATAGAAGCGCGGAGGAGACAGAGAGGGTCTGGAGTTCTAGACAAAAGGAATCGTCACCGGCGCGAAATTGAATGCACTCGTAGGCGACTGTAATGCAGCAATTCCATCGCGATTTCGTTCGTGAATTGCCAGTTTCGCTGGTCCATTGTTTACCGCGGGTGAACTTGAAGCATGGAGCTCGATATCTCGAAAGCGGTTAGACGAGCGCTGCGAGCGGAGCTTCGAGGATCCCGTCGACTGTTTGATGTCATTACGAATTGCTTGATTCGCTCCGCTCGCGTGTTTAGCCGGTCTTTTCGAATAATTTATGACGCCCGTCGACTGGTTGTTTCGAAACTAATAATTCGCTTTGTTGCGGCTCGGCTATTGTCCGACTGGAAAATTTCCTCCGCCTCGTTTTCTGACTTTCCGCCGCGCGCACGCGAGATCACTGACAACGCCATTGTTCCACGTTCATTTTACATTCAGACCGCTTCATTCGGAAAATCATACTTCGGTTCAATGCGACCCGACGAAGTTCAACGGCGTGGAAGCTTGCAGGTACGTATATACACATTGAAACTTCGAGGTCGAAGAGATACAGAGACTCTGGTAATTATGTTGAAAGGGTGGAGGGATGGACCCTTCAATCTACTGCCACGAGCAGCTTAACTTTCACCAAAGCCCCGATTCGTCGGTGAAAGAATCCAAGCTGAAGGAGAGAAGTTTCGAAGCTTCGGTGTTTAGTAAGCTCGTGAAACCTGAGATTCTGATTCGTGAGTCCCCGAACGATAATTTTAATCTCGCGAGTATTAGCTGTTACGTGGCGACAACGAAGAAGAGAGGCATTCTACGGAATGACCGTAGCTTGCAGCTGCGACGGTCGACTTAATTAACCATCGCTCTAGCGGCCGATCCTCGTCGCGCCTTCTTCGCGCTCTCCCACGATCGATATCGTGTCCCCTTTCCTCTGCCACGATAAGAGTTATCACTGACGGAGGGGCCATTATTGCCACGATGGCATCGACTGCTCAGACCCCGCGAGGAACACATTCCACCTATCCGTTCAGCGAAACGGCGAACGCCGATTGTTTCACTCTGAATAACCGAACGGATTCGGATCTCAGAAAGCACCGGGTTTAAGCCGGCGATTTATCAGGAATAGCGAAATCCCCGCGTTCCTCTTTTATCCGAGGTATACTCGTTACATTTCAAGGTTAACTCGCGAGTTAAGTTTGTAAAGCGATAAGTTCGATAAGGTGCGCGCCGATCTCAAGTGCGATCTCGGAATAGCTGTGCGAAATTCCAGCCGTTGTTTATGCTGGAAGATAGAGCGGACTGAGGGTAGTTTCACGCAGGGAGTAGACCGTGTAGAGCAAGGGGTTACTGAAATAATATATTATTATCGGACGGTGGGATCGCGACTGCCTCGGACTCGTGACTCTTGGCAGTGGCGTTAATTAACGCGTCAAGGGTGGTTCGCGTGAAATTACGCGTTCGATTGAAACGGCGCCGTGTGACGCGGTTAATGTTACAAGTCGAGAGGAGTTCGGATGAGATACATCGATTTCGAAACGCAACAGTGTGCTTGTAGTTACGCGCTGCTCTTAAGGTAACACTGTAATCGTAAGAATTCGTATCTATTAGTATCAATTAATACTACAGCTATTCGTCACTAGAATGCCATCATATAGCAATTGTACAGCGGACCCTATGAATCGAGCTATGCGTCAGTTCAACGTACATTTCGACGATGTTGATCCCTTTTTGCATTCATCTAATGTGTTCGGCGAACGATTGCGTGGTCGGTTACGGAATGTTTAACCGGGGATATAAAGGGTTAGACTCTAATTAAGGTTTTGTCATTTTTGTACTTAAAAGGGATTTTCCCATGAAATAAATAAATAAATAAATAAATAAATACTTACTATTTATACTTGCGGATATTTTCGATATTAAACATAAGGAGCTATCGTTGATAACCAAGTAGATCACTACGATCTAAACAGATACCCTTAAGGTGTACATCAAGAAACTTACCAAAAACTATTCTGCCCTCCTTAGTTAAACTGTCCTATCTAGCATTTTTTCATTTTTTGAGATATGTTGAAATATTTGAAGTTCCACCCGTCTTTTACCTTTTAAGTAAAGTTAGAAAACTCTACGTGCTTCGTAAAGATTTATAAACAGTTTAATGTATTTAACCTAACTTCTTTTAAAATGGTTAAAATATCTTATCTAAAACAATTAATTAATTGGTACGCTAATAATACATTCCCTACCAGTACACCTATTACAAAAAATTATATTAGGCTATTACAAAATAATGACAACATGTTTTAATTTGAATGAAGGAAAATAAATATTGTACAAAGTAAATGATAAAACCTCAGTTTTCTCGGTTGTTTCAAAATGCTAGATAGGACATTTTAACTAAAGAGGGCAGTATTGCTTCGGAGCTTCGATATATCACACAGAGGTTTCAACCACGCAACAAACACAACACCTTCCTTCACCCCCATCGCTCAACAAAAATCTCGCATTCAAACGACCCCACAATCTCGCGCCACGATCATCCCCAAACGCAACATCAACCCCCTTTCCCTGACGCCCGACCCTGGCCTCGCGGAGAACCGCAGTGAGGATCGAGCCTGTTGCGACAAAGAAATTCATAGACGCATACCTGTTACGCCGTCGGGACGTCTGTTTCCCGCGTCGTCTTCCTGGGGGACGCGGCAGCCCCGGTCTCTTGATGATGAACGCCGGAGGGTTGGCCTTTCCCGCGTAAACACCAGGGTGAACGTACCAGGTGGCGGTGCGGAAGGAACGGCGACAAGCGAGTCAACCGGTTCGTGAAACGCGACTGCACTGACGAACGGACGCGACCGCTCGCGTCACGACGCCGCTCTGACGGACGCCGGCGTCCCGTCGCCTCGACCCGGCCGTACCAGGCCTTGCACCCTCTACGGTGCCCCTTCCAAGCCGATACTCCTCCCTCTGTGAACGAGCGCAGGCGTGGTACCGGAGCAGGTAGGAGCCGCGACGCCTGAACGCTGTCGACACGCTCTTCTCGTAGTGCACCTACGCTGGCAAACTCCAACTAGCTGGGACGTTGGCTGACGTGGGTGCACACGGCGTCATTGACGCACCGCGTAAAGACCGCGATGCAGGGGTGACGAGTGAAGCACGACGAGCTAGGCTGTGACAGGGGGCAATATGCGTGCGCGTTAACGTTGGATGACGGATGTGCTTGGTACGGACAGGTGTACCGAGCGACGATGAAGTTTGTGGGAGGAGTTAGGAGGGTTGTGCGGCAGGGGGATGGTGGGTATCCTTTGAAGTTGTACTTTGCATTTGAAGTACCACGGGGTTGGTGCTGCGGAGCGTATCGAAGATCTTGGTATTGCTATGTATGTACAGTTATGCGATTGTATATGTGAACTAACTCCGGATTAGGTGTTAGGCTAGGCAGCTTTGGATTAAGCACCCTGGCGGTAAGGTTTGCGGGAGCGTGTTCCACGCAGTTTTACGAGCCAATTCGAAAGTCTGACCACGCTCAAATTGGTCTAATTCCCCTCGTTTCTTCCACGTCTCGGGTACGCCATAAATCCGGGCGGTTGTAGTAAAGTCTGAGTTAAGAGTAGCCTGGGTCACAGACACCGCAGAGTAAGGATACCCTGAACTAGACCCACTTCCATAGAATAGCGTGCTTAAAATCCTGGGGTCGCCTAATAAGAAATTTCACGATGCTTCAATGTTGTATTTGAGTCGAAAGATTGCGGGGGAAGCTGCTCGGTGAAAATTGGAACGCATTCGAGGGAACGAGTTTGACGATCTCCTACAACTAAATGGGAGCGAATGTTTGCGGGGGACGATTTCCACTGGTGCAGAAGAAAATTGGACGTGATTCGCGGAAGCTGCTTTTTTTCGTATCGATTTATCTCGTAGTGAACGATGATAATAACGACGTGGGTTCTGTAAGCCTGTGTAACGATGGGATCGGCAAATATACGAGACGTGGAGGGAAGTTACAAGCTGTAATGCTCTTATTTGCTGAATTATCGCGATGCCTACGCATATCTACGCGCCAGTAATATCGGCATCGATTGCGTCAATGGTAGAGTACATATTTAACAAGGCATTCGACGGGAAAGCGTTATTAAAATGCCTGCCCACTTGTTACGTGGAATTCCTTTGCCACGTCGCACACTTTAGAGTCCTTGATAAAGCGTGACCATTAATACGCGAGCTCCGTTTTCATACCACGCGCGGGAACGAACGTATTATATCCATTTTCTCTCGTGGAAATGAAACTGTCGACCTTCCCACGGCTCCCCTGGCCACCAATAAACGCAAACGAAGTCAGACGTCGCGTCTCTTTTTTTTCCCTTTCCGTGGCATAAACGAGCGCGTGCAAGTGCTTCGTTAAATGTTCCCTAATGTCAGCCGCGGTGGTATTCGCGATACAACAATACACATCGTTTCACCTATTCTTCGTAGACGAATAATACGGCTTTTCTTTCGCCATGCCGCGCGCCCGAGGCGAAATTTTAACGTGATTGCTCTTTCCATAAAGAGGCATATTTTCTTTTTCTAACTCGCACCAGTGACACGTGGGAGAAGTTTCGAGAGAATTCAACTCCTCCGCGATGCTCAAGTAAAATTCACGCGAAGCTTAGCGGAAATTGCAGAACTCTGTGTCGCGTTTAATATCTTAATGGAGCGAGCCAGATTGCAAAGTACGAAGGCGTAAACAGCTATGATCGTTAGACCTTTATCGGCCGTTCGGTATTATGTCAGCTGTGCGTTTGATTTATTACGACCTACGGCGCTTTACTCGCATGACTATTTTATCGTGCCACCTACGATCCACGGATGGACCTTTGAAGCTTATCACTTCCCACGCAACGAGGGATACCGTGGAACGCGGCGGTGGTAGGTATTTCCGCAAGCTACCCGTAGGGCACGATTTACTGAAATTTACCACACGTGTGTTAATAAATGGTCGCCGTCAGTCGACACGTTTTTTCTTGAATATCGTGTTTCAGCCTCTACCAAAGTCCCTTGGTGTTCGCAGAGGTCTCCGTTGAGGCAGGTCGGTTTACCAGCTCCAGTCACATTGGTTTGCTGGCCCGAGTCACGTTCGTTTACCAGCTCCAGTCACGTCCACCTTAGAATTACAACATCGATTTCAATCCCCATGTTTCCTCCCTCCGCGGACAGGCGGAAGCTACATGACCTTAGGGCTTTAATTTCACACTTCGCTTTGACGATGAAAACAGACTCCGTCGAGTTAAAAGAAAGCATTCTCCACTTTCGAAATGCATTCGAACAAAGTGCATACATCAAATCCCACTTTAGGGTAGAGTAAAGGTAGGTAAAAGTACGCACCATGGAAATTTCATGGTTTGAGTTGTGGCAGTTGCCAATGGTGATTGGCAGTCAATTGTCAATCAAGGTAGAGTCACTAATGTCGAATTTCGTGGCTGTGTTTCGGTTTGTTATCTTACAATGCGGTAAGTACTGAATTCGTTAGTTCTGATGTAATATTCTCATGTTTGGGAATCAATATTATTCCTATAAATTGATCAGTAAATATTTTAATTCATATGTCGTCTGAAAGAGCGGAAATTCTTCTATTAAAAAATGCTAATAGAAGTTTTCAATTCTCTTCACAGATAACAGGATTGATTAAACAATGTAAAAGTAGCTGTGGGGGCAAAAGTTCGCACAATGCAGTGGGGCAAGAGTTCGCATGCGAACTTTTGCCCCAAAATAATTTGACGGGTGTTATACCTTCATTAAACTTATTTTAATTCTAGAGTTTGCTAAATTTTGAGTTTATGATAGTTGAGCCACGCTGATATCAGCCTTTGATTTTAGTTATTAATTTTTAATCCGCAATATTTTTCCAAAATACGTTTTTTATTAACTTTTTGATTATAAAATATAACTTTATTTTTTGAGTACATTGATCCTCCAGAAGAAGACTGGATCCAGTGTGATTCATGTAAAGAATGGTGGCATGATGCCTGTTCAAATTACGAAGGTCGGGGTAATTTTATTTGCGACTATTGTTAGCTACACTTAAAAAATTTAATTATAAACGATTAGGCGTTATACTACAGTAATACATTACTCGAACTATATACTTATGCTGGAAAATAAAACACTTCTTTGGATATTTCTCGTTGCGTTCTTTTGCCCCACATAGCGGGTAAAAGTTCGCATTTGACACTTTTTGGAAATATTTATTTTATATAAGTTGTGACAGGTGAATTTACATAAAGTCACTGCCTATCGAATAATAAGGGATAGTAGTTATTTCTCACAAAAGGATATGCCTATCAGTGTAATACCAAGGATTTTAGAGAAGTCTAAACTTTAAGTGCGTACTTTTGCCCCACATTACTCTAGGTATTAAAATTCCACTTCTTTTTGTACGATCTTCCTCTGAGGATTTTACGAGTAGCAGGTTCTGTAAGTTAATCTCAAGCGAATCAAGAGGAATTCTTTCAAGAACTCGGTATCGCGGTTCTAAAAAGCTGCCGCGGGAGAGAGCATTCTTGGATAAACGAAGGCCACGAGACAAGAGGATGCTAAAGGATCTGAAGGGATGAGAGTTAATGCTCTCTATGCACGGCGTCACTTCTGCCAGTGGAAAGTGTCAAAGCTTCTCTTCGCGCGCTTGTTTCGAGAACTCGTAAATATTGCATGCGTCTCGTAGAAGTTGAAATCCTCGGAGCACGGGCTAAACACTCGGCGTATATACTTGGGTCTCGATCTTCTTGGCGTGTGTCTCACTTTTGTTCGACTTCAGGGAACGGAGGAGGAAATTACGTTGAAACGCTCGAGTTACGAACACTGGGGTTAATGAGTAAACAGAGTTCGATTCGTTTCCCGAGAAACCGTTCAGACGTTGATCCCCCGAGGATTTCGTGGCGCAGGAAAGGAGCCGTACAGTTTACCTCGACTTCGATTCGCGTGACCGCGTATCCGCGATAAAGGGCACGTGGAAGGACCCAAATTTCCAAGCAAAATGCGAGTGCACGCTTTCCAAAGGAAAGCTCGGGCTGCTTTCGACAGAGGCAGCGATTCAAAATTGTTGGTGCGATAAAAGGTACAGAGTCACGTAAGCTTTGCCGCGTTCTTTGTGTATTTCTTCGTGGGGGGGACAAACGGAGCTTCTCCTTTGAATACAGAACTGCATGGGTTAGATCGAGTGCTCGAATAACATTGCAAAGCTCGACAATGATCAGGATAATATTCATAATGCAACAAAGAATCATTATCTGGGTCCTCTCCTGTTCCTTCTTTTTATTAATGATCTCAGCGCTGTTTTTCTGCATAGTAATTTTCTCATGTATGCTGATGATCTGAAAATCTTCCGTACTATTAGTGCGCCTGCCGATGTTGAAATGTTGCAGATGGATCTAACGAGATTTGAGGAGTGGTGTATCGCCAATAAGCTGTACCTTAACACTGGTAAATGTAAGGTTGCCAGGACTCATAGGGCTATCAATTGTATCCAATCGTCTTATATGCTTTGCGACACCCCACTGACAGTTGTGACTGAGATCGCGGACCTTGGTGTTATGTTTACTTCTTGTTTAGACTTTCGTAATCATTATAGCATTATCACTCGTAAGGCGATGAAGACCCTTGGGTTTATCGCCCGTTTTGGCAAACATTTCAGACGAATCAGGACACTGAAGTTATTATATGTTGCACTAGTTAGGCCATTGGTTGAATATGCATCAGTTATCTGGTGCCTTAAGCATAAGCAATATGTTGACTTAATAGAAAGGGTGCAGCATAAGTTTCTTAGACTTGTCATGAGACTTTCCGGTAGCCCTATGAGGTTTGACGATCATGATTATGTGCCTGCCTTGCGTAAGACTGGACTTGCAAGTCTTAGCGATCGCCGTGTCTGTACCGATCTGTTATTTCTCTATAAAGTAATCCATGGTCTGATTAACTGTCGGGAACTCGTTGCATTGATTTCATTTCATGCCCCACAACGGTCGTTACGTCCGAGACCTCTTTTTGTAACGTCTGTCCCTGATTATTTCCATTATGCTGTTGATCCCATTAATCGGGCCATGGATGCAATGAATCATTGCCCGGTAGAAATTGACTTTTTTGCGGTCTCACTTGCGTCGTTCAGAAGTCTCTTATTTAAAAGATTGTTATCATAGTAAAATGTGTTCTATTGTTTCTTTATTATGTTTATTTTGTTTTATTTTCTTGTTATTACTTATTGTAGTATTTATTTTCTTTTTGTTGTTTTCTTTCTTTGTTTTATTATCTTTGTTGTTATAATCTTTGTATTCTAAAGGGTCTTCCCGTTAATAAATAAATAATAAAATAATAATAATTATTTTGAACATTCATTCATTTTTAAATTACGCTCTATCGCTCTCTAAGATCAATCATGACAAAATAGAGCCAACTTTTATGGAATAGAAATTTTTCCATCATTTTCTCAGATAATTTATTCATAACTATAAATCCAGTGGCGTCACTGCGCGCGTTAATATCACTTTCCTGATAATAACGAGATCCAACGTACCCCACGTACCACGCTCATTTTCACACTTTTCCCGGGCGATTTCCGTTCCGGCGACACGGCAGCGGGGAGACAGGGAATGGGTGAGATTCGTAATCAAGAGCTAGTCGACGGACGGATATAATTAAGCAGCGAATTAACAGGGAACGTTTCGCGAGGCACGCCGCGGGAGGATGCTCGCGGGCACGAGTATTTCGCGGACGGTTTCCTCTGCTCCGACGTGGAATTTCAATAATCCCGACGCGTTGCCTCGCGAGTCTTTCGGGATTTCCAATTTTCCACGGGAGGACCGTGGGATAGAGAGGTGACCCTGCTAGGGGTGAGGTCGAGCGCGGGAAACGCGACGCGGAGAGGAAATTCTAGGCTGGATATTGCGAGATGGCGCAGACCGCTACGCTCCCGCTGATTTTTCTCCGGCGAAATTCCGCCTTCCTGCCCCTTGACTATTCCTGGAGATCCCTCCAGCAACCCCGATATTTTCCACCGTCGCTGTTATATCGAAGACTTCCGTGGAGACGGTGAACCGTGGACCCTCGTGACGTATGTAATTCTGGTTGTTGAGTTACATTTCTCTTCCGGTATTTCCTCCCTGTTCCCGCGTTCCTTTCTTTTTACCTCCGTTTTTAAGAGTGCCTCGTAGAAATGTCCGCTTCAGAGTGGACGGTAAGAAATGAGGAAGAAGGATAAGACCGTTTCCTAATGGGGGCTGGAGAGGAGCTTTCTGTTTATCTGATAAGACGAATAAACTTCCTGTAGCATTTCGTCTGGTGGTAGCCCGTGCTCAAGGGGAGGAATTTCGAGACTCTTATCTTGTAATAGCGCACCGAAGTGTCCAGTGAGGAATAAGAAGCAGCCCGAAGGAAGTGTCTTGCTGTTTCACTGATTAAGCGAATAAAACTGTTGTAATGTCGTAACGTTCCGCGTTGAGTGGTTTAAGGTGTGGACCCAAGGCGGGGAATTTTAAGCGACCCACCCTCTAAGAGAAATATACAGTCGAAGGGGTCTTTAGCTCAGCCTTACTTTTACGTTAAGTTAAAAGTCTGGTTGGCGGAGGCATGGGGAAATTTTCATTTTAGGTGGGCGCGTTACGGAGATATTCAGGTCACCCTCGTTCTCTTCAATGGAACGTCATATATTTTTATCAGCACCTTATAGTGTCCCTCAAAACGAGCTCGCACTGCGTCCTCCCCTAAAGCTACACTTTGTAGGTCAATGGGATTGTCAGTAAATATCTGAATATGCCAACGAAGCTGTATCTGCGACAAATGGGCGATAAACTAGGGATACATATAAACGTCCTCCAAACTTCCCCTAATAGTTTCTACAACCTCCTTTTCCAATCAAATTCACAACTCTGCTCATGGATCGCTCTACGATCCCGCAACACCCACGAATAAAATTCACACTGCTACGAGCACCGGTCTTACCCACACAGAACAACAACGGTTTTACGGTACCAATAAATGCCCAGCAACGTAACAGATCAAATAAAGTACGAAGTACAGTCTCGATTTTAGATTCTAAAAGCCACTCCGGTCGACCTGTTTGCGGATTCCGCGGGTCTATACCCCGACGGGGGGCTTACAGGGCGAGTGGACGCTACGACGGCAAGGAAGATCGATAAGTAGACGACATCGGGATCTCGTAAAAGGCTTTCGAAGGTTTTCATCGGTAAGATCATTGATCCAGGGGACGAAGAGTGCCCCGGTTTGCTCTCCCGCCACAAACGTAGATGGACGAACTGTTATTGTCCCAGTGAGGCATCATCCCCCGGAAAAAGGTAGAGCCTGTGGAGATTGAAACAGGGTACCAGGAAGCGTACGATCCGATTCGATTCGCTATTGCTACCGGCCAGCTTCTCTATACCATCGAGCACCGTGCTTCCTCTCGCTGTTTGTCGGCGGGAAGGGATCGCGCGGAGAAAAGGAAACCTCGTTGTTCTTTTGAATCTACCGGGGAGGGAGGATCGATCCGATACGTCGGTCTTCTCAAGACTGATTAGGAGTTCGAGCTGGAGATACGGGGCGAAAGTGAATTAAGGGGGTGGAAGGAAAGGGAGGATACCTAGAGGGAAAGTTTCCGAGGAAAACAGGGTGAATCGAACCGCTGATGCTCCTGCGCGGTTTCACTGCAGCAATTAACGATTCTTTATTAGATCGAACTTGGGTCCAGGGGAATAAGAAAGCGAGCTTCCCGTGTAACACTCAAGTGTATTGTTGTATTGTATTGTTTATTTTATTGTATTAAGGCTTATAACCTAGTACAATCTTTGCTCATTTTCGCACGTTTGATACATTGCTCTTCTTTCTATCTTATTCTCTATGACTATATTACTATACATTCCTATGTCATTTACATATGCTGTTATAATCTTTTACATTTTGTTTGATCGTATCTTGTATACTTTAACGTTATACTTTATCCTAACCTATTATGTATTAAATTATATTATATTTTGTCTATATTTTCTATTTTAAATCTTAGACTCTATTCTATCAGTCTTTTGTACTTTTTTAGTTTTCTTTGGTACTTTGTACTTTGTGTTGATTTTGCTCCTGCTTCTACTCCTCTAGGCAGAACGCTCTTATCTTCATACTTCCCTTTATAAAGTTTGTCAACTCCCATACTTCTTTCTCGTTGGTCGCCTTTACCAGCTCTATCCACTCCCTGTTCTTCATTGTCATTGGTCGAATTTCTGCATAAATAGGGCACTTACATATTATATTCTTCTATTTTTATATAAAATTATTAATCATTGCATCTCTTGTCCTCAAATCCTCCAAAAACTTAGTTTCTATGCACCTGTACGGCGCCTTAGAAATCCTAATCTCTTCCTTCCGGAGTCACATCGAACTCTCTACGGCTATTTCAATAGTCTTAATCGACTTTTAATAACTGCGAATCGCTATTGTAACTCTGTTGATTTCTTTAATAATTCCTATAATTCCTTCAATCACTCCGCTTTGATCGCTGTTCGTATGTCCCTCTCCCCCTAACATTCAATATTATGTCTTCTACTGGTATAATATTATTACTATTATTCTTTTATATCTGGCTTTGTCACTATTCATTAATGGTCTCTTTCGCGCTTATTTTCCTGCTTTCTTTCTGTTAATTATATTTCTTTTGTACTTCTTAATTACTTGTTCTAGGCTTGTGCGACTGTGATTTGTATTTCTTATAACAAAGGGTTTATCCCGTTGAAATATATATATATTATTATATATATATATATTATATGATCTCTATTTTCTATTTCTCCTCTATTACATATTCGACATGGCATCGCTTCCTCTATTCTGTGTCTTATCCCAGTTTCTGTTGTTGTTGTCCAGTAACACTCAAGTGATTACATTTGGAAAACAGCAGTGTTAAAGAAAAGCCGGTCACAGCAAAGTGGATGGTTCGAAAGAATCTCCATTTTCGATTCGTTCGTCGTGGAGAACATATGTACCTATACTGCATTTGTCCGAAACACCTGTTCTCCCCGCAATCACGAAGTTTCCCAGCGTCACGGGGGAAGTTTCTCACAGCCACCCCTTGGAACCACCCTTCACTAGCTAGCCTGCGGCGTCCTGCAGGGCTTCCTTTGAGAGACACTGGCTCTGGCGCGCGTGGGTGTGTCACGTAGATAACTATGACGGCTGTATGGATGTGTGTGCCCAGGATCGGCCCGTTGGAGTTCCATTCAGCGGAGCTTATTGCCGCCGTTACACCGTATGAATATTGCATGCAACCGCCAGACACATCGTATCCCAGCGCTATCTGCTCGAGCAGCGCCAGAGCTACCCCCTCGCATCTATTTACGACGGCTCGATGTCCAAGTCGTACGAAACGGATCGGAAACCGTTGGGCCACGTTCCGCTCGTTCCATCCACGACCCCTTCTGTCTTACCCACGACACACGGCACTCGTGGAACTCGTGGAGCTTATAGAACTCAAGAACCATGTTGCCTACCCCGTCCGAATGAATTTGTAATTACAGTCAACAGTGGTTCGCGCCACATCGCCTCGCGGCGAGTGACGTTAATTCCAGCGCGATTAATTCTGGCACTTAGGAGGGTGTTTAATACGCGGCTCGAGGGATCCACCGAAACGCTTAGCTACACAGTATCGCGTCCCGAGGAAGTCTGATCGCCTTTCGACTGTGTTTTACCTCGTTATTCAGAGAAAGTTAGAGGAGAACGGAATTGATTAATCAAGACACCGATAAAACGCTAGGTTAATTACATGGTAAAGCAGCTGTGACTCGGCTCCTAATTTCCTCGATTTGTAGATCCGATTCGGTTTACAAGGGACCCCTTGTTTGTCCCGGCGAAAGATAGCCAAGCGTTTTGAATTGCAGATAGGCGGGAGTGACTATATTCGCGTTATTTCTAATGGCCGGACGTTACCAGGGGTCGCGGTGCTCGATAAAGGGTCATGGTATCTTTTATATTGCGCACCGCCGCGCCGGACCACCGAAATTCCCCGATAAAGCCTGCTGTATGCGCTGCACGCCCACGCCGGCAGTCCACGATAAGCCGAGGGGCGAGTTATCAGAATTGCGGTCCCCGTATCGGCGAAAGATATATTCGGAAGGTTGAAATTCCGTCTTTCAGACCCCGGACCCTCTGCCCCGTGCAAAATGTCTCGTTCCGGGAAAGCTTAATAAGCGTCTTAGCTGGTACCCGAGGAGAACATGAACGCTTGACGCGGTTTCACTGATTTCTAGCATCTTTGAAAAGGATCCTGAGGGGACGTTTGCTTTATCGTGCTCTGTTGTCGCCGGGATAACGTATCCGCCGTAAATTCTGATCTTTCATGTAAATCGGATTGGGAAGGGTTGGATGAAATTGATTGAAAGGGTGATAAGTGGCTTAGGATGTGATGCGAGGGTGTTCTTCTTTTGATCCACGATTCTCGGGGTAGTAGAGCACGAAGGGAGATTCGAGAATTGATTCTGGAGTTCGTGTCGACGATAATTTCTGTTGTATTCTACTCTGTGTATCGATAATATTCGAGCACTGAGGCATCTGAGGAATCTTCTCCGATAAATACTCATTTCCTCGCGGATTTCTTTGGTTTAATTCGCCCGTGGCAAGGGGAAAGACAACTATAAAGGCTACGGACGCGATTTGCATTATTTAAATTGCGAGAAGGATGCCCTGCCCAACTGGCGCGATTCCCAGCCCCTGGTATTTGTTTCCTCCAAGGTAGAAAACATCGTTAAAATCACCCGATGCTGAATAAAGTAAATCTTTACGCAACCTGTGAGAGAAAAGCAGCTCTGAATAAAGCAATTTAAGTCGACGATGGATGCTCGAATCGATGCCTCTTTCGAGACGCACGAAATGAAAGTTTTCTAGGTGTTTCAAAGTAAGTATATACACACTTAGAGCTTTTCTTATTTCTTTGAGTTTACTTTGTAGATTACGAAGTAGTACAGGTTGCGAGTAAGATATTCAGATACATAAGAGGTCACTCGAAGATTAATATTAGGTGTCTTCGAGGATTTGAAGTCACTTGAAGGTGAAAGATGTACCAGCAGGACTCGAGGCAACATGCAAATCCTTTTGCCCAGCGAATCCAAATTGAAGTCCATCAATCTGGCCCGTCTGTTTAAATATATCCAACGTTTCGAGCGAGAATATCCACTTAAGGTGCAGCGACAATGAAAGCAGAGCACGACGCGCACGGTGAACGGCTCGAAATGTTAATCTTCCCTCGTCGCGGCATTTGCATTCGGGTCCCTGCGATTAAGGGTGATTCAAGAATGTAATTACCACGGTCCCTTTCAATGCATTATCTTCGGGTGGAGCAAGGAGAACCTTAACACCGTCGAAGTACAGTCAACAGAACTTCCATCGAATACAGAAAGTCGAGCAGGTCAAAAGGCTAAAGATGATCCTATTAACGAAACCGAGAACAGATTCCTACATCTGCGAGAACTTCTCATCCATCATCCCATTCGTCAAACTTTGACAGATTCTGAGGACACCTCCAGGAAGCTTCTGCACGTACAGAGCAACTCTAAAAACTTTCTCTACGTTCCTTGATAAAGAACCGTGTCGATACAGTGAGAAATGGCCCCTACAGCGGTCTCGGAAGACGAAGGAGTCTCCTTTGGCCCCTGAAGCGTACAAGAGCTTCTAGAAAATAATTCGCCGTTGTTATCAGCGAAATTTCGCCGTCAACGTTGAACTAGCACGCTCGTTCCGCAGCACCAACGACTACCATTTCTATTCAAGTCACAAATAAAGAGACGACACCCATTCATTTAACTGTATGTAGGGTAATTGTGGGAGAGTTGCCGCACGTTACGCATAATTGTCACCGTGTCTAAATTTTGCAATGAAAATGTTTTCCAAGGATATATCTTATTAGTTCAACATCTTGTGATTCTACTAGCATTAAAGAAAATCAAAATTTTAATATTTGTCACCCTTAAAAAAATTGAAACTAAAAACATCCTTTGGTAGGAGAGACGCCGCACATGCGGGAGTGGTGCCGCATTTCGAAACACGTTTAATTTTCGATTTAAACTTGTTACTTCTAACTTTTTATATAAAAAAATAATAAAAACAAAGTAAAATGAAACATTTTTACTTTATACAATTATAAAATTGGAAAATTAAATGGGTACAGTAGGAACAGATATTATATCTGCTTTTCGAAATTTTTTTTATATTCAGTTGGCATCTTGAGATTAAAACAAAAAAAATGTGAAAAAAGAGTACATAGTCCACAAATATATTTCGATTATAAGATTATTCATTTAAAAATAAATAATTTGCCTTGAGATACCACGTTAGCTGTTTGAAAAAACTTTTTCGGTATTTTAAACATTAAAAACATCATTTAAATCGACTTAGTTTCCGAAACAGTACAGTATCAAAGTGCGGCATCTATCCCAAATAAAAGTGCGGCGTCTATCCGAAATGCCTGGGAGAGGCGCCGCACTTTCGTATTTCCACATGCTAAGTCGAAAGTAACCCATTCTGCCAAGGAAATATTCTACATGGTCCCCTTAACGTATTACAAATGTTGTATCAAGAAAAACTATGAATTTTTAGCTACTATATTAGTAAAAATAGACGCGACGTATAACTATTCAGGCAAAGTACGCTAGGCTTACCTCGAAAAACAGCAAAATCTTTAACAATAATACAGGAAACACCCTCTGGCTTGACAAATTAACCCAAATGAACAGCCTTAAACAAATAAAATCGGCAATGATGTGTTTTATTACCGATATCCTTGAAATACCGATAGTGCGGCGTCTCTCCGAGTGCGGCATCCCTCCCACAATTACCGTATTCTCAAATTGGAAAGACCTAGAAACTTCTCAACGTAATTGTCTCTACTCAACGAAAGTCTCCTATGCCACAGTCAAAGCCTCTTGATTTTCCGAACCTCTTCCATGAACCATATAAAGGAATCTCAGAACACAAACTCTAACTGACAGCAGAAAATTTCCAACGACACCTTCGACTCTCCCTGAAACCTTACATATTTTAATATCCATCGCATCAATGGTAACCCGTCGCCTATGCACGCCGTTGTAATGCCGTGCCGTTGAAGAAAACGCGGTGCCATTTTACTCCAGCGATATTGCGACCTCAACGTGAAACGTCTGAAAACGTTAAAGCCCAAGGGACCGCGTGGCGACGAGCCAGCGACACGTGGAGAAGATTTTCATTCAGCTCGGAGCGACGTGATAGCAGACGCCGCTCGAACGAGCTGACGCTCTCGTATACTTTAATATTACTAGCCTACTTAGCTCGAGTCTAGAAAATAGTCTCGTTCGATGTTACTGCGCTAACTACTCTTCCCCTTTTATTATTTCCGGAATTGGGCCGTTTCAGAATGGATCTCGGCGTGCCTGTCTCAGTGCACAGCTCCGGGAGTGTGTAAGAATTCGTCGAGACACTGAGCTTTATAGGGCACAGAGCAAATCTGTTTTCACCACGAGGCGGGACGTTACAAGTCGCAATGAAAGCGAACGCTCGCGAGTTCTGCAAACGCGAATAAGGTGGGAACTGAAGAGGAAAGAATAGATAGAAGTTAGGGAATTAAAGGGTGGTTTCTAGGAGAGGGAAATTTTATACAGTCTTCTCTTGTATGAATGAGAGCCGCGTGAACTATCCCCGACGCGGCTGCTCGAACGATTAAGCGCTCCCCTATGCCCGAAGGGATCTCCAAGCTACGAGGAACTCCAATATCCAGTTTTTCGTGACTTCGCACTTCCTCTCGTACGTCGACGCCGACGAAACTTGCGCGAGATTATCTACGGCGAGATTCTTCGGCGGAGGGAAACTTTCCCAGAGTTTCTACGGTGATATCGTCTATCTCCCGCTGAGCAAAAAGTTGGTCGAAGATTATGAGCCAATTCGGCCAGTCGATGGCCCAGGGAACACATTCACCTTTCCTATCGACCTGCCTCGCTATAAAAAAGAATTCTTATTGCTTATCGCCGTCCTTGGACAGGCGAGTTTCTTTCATTCCAGTGTGATCCACTAGTCATGGTGAACGATGATGGATCTGTTATCGCCATGTGCTTTAGGTCGACCCTGATGAAATTTTAAGGGAAAACTGTGTTCTGAGCAGAGTTGGGCATTATTCGGCTAAATTTTCATTCGGATACGGATTCGTATAAAACACCAAGATTTATTCGCGAATAACAAATGACGATTTTATTCGTCGAAAAATTATTCGTTATTCGCGAATAAATCTGTACCGTTATTCTAGCCAGATTCGTTCGAATAAGAATTTATTCATTATTCGACCTGAATGAACGACGAATAAATGTGATACCCTGTCGGGTATCTATCGATGGAAGTCCGTACTGTGTTCAACATACGTTTGGACGTGTGGGTCTGGAAGTGTGCGTATTTGTATGTATTTAAAAACGTTCAATGAACGCTTATAATTTGAAGAGATTGATTTTTTCATTAGTTTAAATGAATTGACATGAGCAAATTTTATTTAAAATAAATCAAAACGCTACTCTATGTAACACCGCGGTCACACAGCTTCCTGCAAAGTGCGAGCTATGACAAGAGTTACCTAACTTAAAACATTAGGTCTCACGAGTGTAAGAAATTATTCGAATAAATTTTCAGTCAAATAAAAACTTATTCGTTATTGTCGAATAATTTCATTTTATTCGAATTTTTTATTCTAAGATTATTCGAATAAAAACTTATTCGCACAAATGTATTCGAATACATATTTGAATGAAAATTTAGCCGAATAATGCCCCACTCTGGTTCTGAGAAGTCTCGAAGTCGAAGAGAGTGCTTTAGGGTAGTGGTATCACGCGAGACTCCCTTATCTACCGAGCAACTGTTACTTTTTCTAATTCATAGGGGCTAGACAGCCCATTCTCGCCATGAGCTACACACCGCCGCTCCTGCCTCTTGATTCACCGTGTTTGCCACGAGTTACGCTCTTTCCTCTTCGAATCCAATTACTTCCCCGCTCGCAACCCCCGCGCCTTTCGCCGTAATCGAATACGCAGCGGGTGGATCCACCATTTTGTTTAACAAATCCGACTCCGGCCGCGAAATTTCCCCTGAAACTCGCGTAGTCGGCGTCGTTTAATTATCGTCTTCGAGCAACGGCCGTATAATTGCGTCGCGCGTTTGCTCGTTTTATTGGGTAAACAGATCGCGACGATTGCCTCGATGACTCCTGGCTCCCGTCGTTCGATACGATCTGACGACGGACCGAGAATTCGGCGAACGTTTCCGGCAGAATTTCCATCGAGGAGAGGGCCAGTCGATCGGCGCTTTAATTTAGAATCTTCGATTTTCTGTCGTCCCGTCGCGACTCCAGCACGATGGATTTCCTTCGCCTATTTCGAAGAAGGAATCTGAACGAATTCCACGGCTCGCTCTAATATCTGTCTCTTATAACTATTCTAATATCTTTTCTATCCTCGGAACATTCTGTTTTTAAAATACTCCTCTGCTTTCGCGTCTACAGAAGTTGGGGAAAGTTTCTTGAGGATGATTGAGACGCTTTCGTGATTCGAAATGGTAAATCTTGGAGGAGAGGATTTTAGAATACACCTAGGAGGTAGTTTCGGAGTCAATTTCCTCTGGAGTGAAGCAATATACAAGAGGCTCATTGTATATCTTAACTACAGACAGCGGTCGAGGGTTTTTCTCAATATTTACGTTTAATTATACTGTAGGTATTACACATATAATAATAAAAGTGGAAGAAGTTCAAGCCATTCGTGAGTTCTAAATCTTGTTACTTCAGGAAATGCCACCCTTGACGATTAAAAAAATACGGTTTTGAAGGAAGAACGTGACACGAAGGAAAAGTGTTCAATTTTGGGAAAAAACATTAGCAGTGTCATAAAAAATTGAATTATTATTTTTCAGTGGAAAAGTAAGCAGAACTAGAATTAGTGTAATTCGTGTGCAAAAATCTGAAATAAGTAAATATCTCACGTTTGTTTCTAATACTCCACTTCTACACTACACTCCGTCAACATTTTCCCAGAATTTCCATTACCCAGCGAGCCTTAATGAGCCACGGTAGCTTCTATCGCGCGAAATCGCGGAAATCTCGCGTTGGAAACAATCGGTTCGTTTCGAACTCGTCGCGCCTTTTTCCCAGAGATCCCCACAGGAATTCTGCGTGCCATCGAATCGAGGACAAGGTTCGATACACCTGCAGTTTCGACTTGGGATAAAATATCCCCGGATGCATTTCCTCCCCTTGCGAAACCCCTTCCAAAACCATTTATCGCGATTACCTCGTCTCTCAACGCGGAAAAATGTAAATTTATACGTCGACAGCGAATCGATGGCTCGATGGGCGTGTATTCGCGCGACTGATTGTTTAGGACAAATAACGAGCGCCCCGTGCATTGTTCGTCGCCGTTGGTTTAAGCCCGGCGATATTTGCAAATAAATAAACAAGGAACGAGGCAATGGCATCGTGTCCTCGTTTCAAACAAGAGATTGCTATGGACAATTACAGCAAATGAGTCGAAATGTTTCATTGACTTTGAATCAGCATCCAGTTTCCATTTTCAGGACTGAATTACCTTGACACAGGTATACGTTTCATTTGAGAAGAATGTGCTTCTGTGTCTCTCGCGTAGTTGCCATTTACTTTACCTGAACGAAATTCGCAAATAAACGAGTCCCGTAAAACAACACCGTTCAGTACACCGAAACAGAGAAGTATAGGGAGCAGGTGGACCGATAGGTAGCAAAAATGCGACGCCTTGTTTCCACAATTCGCGGACTCGATTTTCTAGAGGAAAAGCCCGCTTCATATACCGACAATCCTGGCGATTCGTTTTCCTTGACAATTGATCTAGTCAGCGAATCGGGTTTAATCTTCAACCGTATCTGTTCGAGAATTAAACGAAAACAAAGCTGTCGATTTCCTATTCTGCCACGTAATGAACGCTAGCTCTTCTTTAGACTCGTTTCACGGGCATAAATGCAGAACTGATCAATAAACGAAGCAACGTTTAAGCAATAAAACAGACGAGTCTCGCTCAACGTATATTCGCAAAGTAAACCCCTTTTTTCGGTCATTCGAACGTTTCGGTTGGCTGGCCAATAACCCTACATACGATTACAAATAGCTGGACCGACGAAGCCGTCGATTTCGTTTCGAGTTGTATCGCGTTTCGCGGTTTTTACGCTACGTCCAACCACATTAAACAACCAGATTTATCCGCGGCAGGGGAAAGCACACGAACGCGGGGAGGAGAATAAAACAGGCGGAGCTTTTTCGCTTGGCGAGATAGGCAATATCAAGCATGTTCAGGCTCGGGTCTTTCAAAAATATTCTCTCTCTCTGCTCGGATATACCTCTCGCGCATCCCGCTCAACTGGTACCCCGAAAATTGCCTATGCTATCCGCTACATCGGTTTAAACGGCGCTGTTTAAACAAATAAAACCTCAACGCAATCCTTCTGAAAGCCTCGCGGCATATTTGTCTCTCGAAAGCCTGTGAAATTATTCTTCCTAACGAAGAGGGAAATTGAAAACAAAATCATGATTTTTTAAAATAATGTAATTTAGAGTGTACCTGTATCGCAATCGGAGAGGAATGTCATTCGTTTAAAATTCCAGCTTGATTTTCCCCCTCGAAATTTGCGGACTGCAGCTGGTAGATAGGGATCGATAGTGATTTCGAATTTGAATTTCAAAAACCTCAAAGGGAGCGCAACGAGGCAGCGCTGAACGTATATCGAGGCAATCTGTTGATCAGGAATATTAAAAAATTCCTGAGAGCAATGGGGAATAATAATTGAGAGGTCGTGTTTTTCCACGATCAAAGGGAATCGGGGGCGCGAGAAAAAGGGCGGGCAGATGAAAATCCTGAAAATCAAGGAGCTCGTTGTGCAGCGAAGGAACGAGGTGTGGCTGGTGGCTATGCAAGACACCAAAATACAATATTTCAGCGTTTGTTTACACCACGGTTTTTCCTTTGACCGAAAAATCGCCCGCGGGCTGGCCACGGACCCGAGAGGCCAACGTAGCGTATTTCTCGTCGTTCGATTGGTTTCACAGGAGCCCAATATCGAAACGGGAGAATTTTATTCTCTACGCGATGCATCGACGTTCTCGTAATTAACACGAGATTCGCCGCCAATGTTTCCCAACTGTAATCAATGAATCGATGATAGAACGTAGCCTCGCAGAAGGTATATAAAATATTTAATAACTTCGAGCTTAATGGGAAACCTATTCGAAATATTTATATCGATTAGAGAGAGTGGTTCGCGAGCTCTCATTCACGGCAAATTCATTACAAATCGATTTCGTAATTGATTTACTGTCCCACGTAGTCCTCCTAGCTTAGGTACACTTAATCGAGTTAGGTGTTCATGAATTTATGACGAATAGCAATAGGCGAGATCGAATTACAGGACGTTTTTGTGTGGGTCGTCAGCTTGAAAGCATTCCCGTACAATATATAGATTGAGTTGCAATGAGCAATCGTATGAATGAACGGAAATGCATTCATGGGCGGAATGAATGTTTCAGTGATGATAGAATTCCGAAATTACAACCAGATTTATTAACAAATGTAAACGGAATGCCAAAGTGTTTACCAATGTGTACCTCTGTCTGACCACTTACGCTCCTGTTCTACTGTGCCCACGCAGACACTGATCCGTTTCACTTGCTCGATAGCGCGACGGTTGTTCTACCCTCCTTAGTTAAACTGTCCTATCTAGCATTTTTCATTTTTTGAGATATGATAAGATATTTCAAGTTCCACACGTCTTTTACCTTTTAAGTAAAGTTAGAAAATTCTACGTGCTTCGTAAAGATTTATACACAATTTAATGTATTTAACCTAACTTCTTTCCAAATGGTTAAAATATTCTATCTAAAACAATTAATTAATTGGTACGTTAATAATACAATCCCTACCGGTACATCTATTACAACAAATTATATTAGGCTGTTACGAAATAATGACAACATGTTTTAATTTCAATGAAGGAAAATAAGGAGGTACAAAGCAAATGATAAAACTTCAGTTTTCTCGGCTGTTTCAAAATGCTAGATAGGGTAAACCAACCAGTAATTGATTGCATACCAGTGAATGACCATTAGGCAAAGAAATGTCAATTATAAATTTAAAAATTATTATATGTTTATAAACGGAGTGTAGTTGCACTTTTAATATCCCATATTTTTAGTTACGCGTATTAAACAAACATTAATAAGTACAATTCTTATTAAAAGTATGAGGCCATTTACTAGGCTTCTCATTTAACAATTCGGTCATTCACTGGTTAGTTTACCCTAGGATATTTTAACTAAAGAGGGCAGTGTTCTACTTGCCTGACTATTGCCATGATGAATAACGATCGATTCTACGTGTTTGAACAAACGACATCGAAATTCACTAGCTCTGCTGCTTCTACTCTAAGTTCTATTCTACATTCCCTAACAGACTGTCCTAATCTACTTAGCCCTATTGACGCGTTGCTTCGTCCAGTGTGATATAGCCCATTCTATTGAAGGTACTTTGCCTGACAATATGGCGTTCTAGTCTACTTGGTGCATTTGAATTCAATCGTCTTCCCCATTGTCTGACGACGCGCAGACCTATTCTACTACCATCTAATCAAGAACGCCCTTACTTTACTCAATGTGGGAAACTCTGTATATATACTATTTAAAAGCTTCTACTTCAACTTCTACTCTTGGAATGATAACGGTGGAAGATCGTAACGTGCGGATTCTCTTTAAAGCAAACGCAGCCTCCATTTAATCGCGATCGACTGTGATCCGCGGTTAACACTCTCTATTTGTCATAGGAACAACCGTTCGTGACAAACCGATCAATTGAGCCGCGCGATTTCACGCACTGCCGCTAAACCAAATTCTAAACGTCCAATATTTCCGTTCCGCTTCTGTGCGATTCGATGGAGCAACGCGCGGATGATGGAGCACGTTTCCGGTAGAGAAACTTGCGATAACCGATATCGATACGCTGCAGCTCTTTGAGGATGTACACGCATAACGAATTCACGTACCCCTGCAGAATGCATTTTCGCGGGGAATCGATCGATTATTAAATCTGCTGGCGAATCTTACCTCTAGCTGCGCAATGATCGGCGCAGTTGCTTTTCGAGGGGCTCTAAAGAGAAACACCTACGAAATTGAATCAGAGGGATGTCGAAAAGGCGAGTACTAATTGCGGAATTTTCTAACGCGACTTCGGGCATCTATAAATCAACGTGGCCTTTGTGTTTTAGACACTTTTCTAGCAACTGCGGAGAAGTTGACTACGGAATTCCTGCAACTTGGTGCGAAGATCTTATAAGACGTCGACGCGGGCTGTATCTGTGTGGAAAACTAATTCGACAAGCTTGAAATATCGCCGGGTGTATAGCCAAGGCGAAATTGCGGCTCACTTCCGCGTAATTGAATCCGTGCTCCGCTGAGCTGGACCGTCTTGCATTTACATCTCGAGACGTTTTATGTTGGTAGTATAGGATTTATCTATGTACTTCTTAACTCTGCAGTTACCTCTCCACCATAATCAACTCCATTAATTATTGCAAAACGTGCTAGGATCTTTATTTTTCTGTAGACATGTCCACACATTTTGAATCGGCTTCTTTTTAAATCAGAAACACCTGAAACCCGGGGACCAACATTTCGAAATCGACGTCCCCGAGTGGAAATTGAGCTCGTGATTTTGCTTCTTCGGAGATCCTCGTCTGAATAACGAAGCACTTGGAAAGATTGCCGCCGCATCGATCCGATTAAATTAAATCCTCAACGAAGGCGGACCTCGTTATCGGGATGTTTTATTTACGCTCTGGCGTCGTGACGTCCGAGTGAAATTTAAACGCACAGTCTGGGAGAAGTTTAACGCTTCAAACAGCGTCTCGTTGCCCTCTTTCCAGAAAGTGTACTCCGTGAGAAAAAGGAAATATAAATTACGAGGATTTGAATAAATTCAGGAAGTAAATAATGGCAAAGAGTACCTACAACGTAATTCGCAAGTATTTTACTCCTGCGGACGAGGTATTTAATAAAAACTATGCCCACAACTTTCCATTGTTTTTTTTCCTCAAATGGAACACTTTACAAGATAAAAGTCTCCCCTGTGTCTAATCAGCGAAAGTTCTGAACTTAATAAAGGAATTCTCTTATTTCTACTCATAACTTGGAACTCTCCAACATGCTATTCCCAAACGAGCGTCCAACAGACAATGAGAGAGGAAGGGAAAAGAAGACGGTATGTATTCAACGAGCCACGTTTTAGTAGTCGTTCAAGCGGTCCATTGCGGGCTACTGCGATAATCACGGTAATTTTTTTCATTCCCTCGGAAGCGGTGAGACGCTAATGGAATAGTTTGCCGGATATGCTAATGGCGACGGGACTCGTGCCCCGCGATAAACGGCCAGACTCCGTAATCGAGTTTTCCGTTTTCCACACTCGAACTTGTCTATTTAGTTATAATGACGTGATTACAGTGAATCACGTTTATGCCCGCGTATTCGGGGCCGGTGAAATTTTGAAATTAGCCGACGCTTTACCTCCCGGTAATCCTATTATCGAGGGGTCTCTCTGCAGTCGTGTGGATTCCGCTGGCGAATCCTACGTGCGCTTCCTGCGAAATATCGCATTACGCGAGCACGCAGTTTGTTCGATTTAAACAAACGTGCCTCCGCGGTGTTTGCGTTCCGTTGCAATAGCATGTTGCATAAACAAAGACCTCGGGGGACGTAAAAGGAGAGAAGCAATTCTATGCGCTGCACGAAATGATTAGAGGGTCGTTTGTTCAAATGAGTTTATGAGACCTGAGGGATTTTATGAAGTAACTCATGAAATTCTAGCTGACCATATTGCGGAATTAGATCAGGGGAGAAAGAAATGGTCTGTATAAAATTGAATAAAAAAATTAATTATTATGCAACTGTGCGGACCTCTGCTGATAAATATATGATTGATTTTGCAGAAGAACTAATAATTATATTTACGAGCCTAACCTCGAATTATTTTCAGCAGTTCGATATAATTGTTTATATAATTATATTTTTCATTGCAATTGATATTGCGGTGCTAATAATTATTTCATAACATAACAATAAAATAGAAATAAATTTATTTATAATACAATATTCTTCTAATGGAGTTTGAATAATTTATCCAACGTTCTTTACTGACTTAACGAAGAATTGACGCTTCTTTTATCCCTAGAATCACTTTCAGGCCTCTTAACCTCCAGTAACTTACATTACAAATTACGAATAAAATTCACAATACATTGAACATTTAATTTTGTCTCCTCGACGTGCATTTATCAATAATATAACAATAAATACGAAGACTATTGACTAACCTTTCATTCAGTCCTTTTCTATCGTAAAATAAACTCGGCCAGGCTATAGATTCACAAAGAGAGGATTCGTGCGACCGTAGTTTCACTTAATTAACATATGCACACAAATATATCACGCAACGTGGACGAACACTTACTTTATACGAAATACTGATTCACGGAGTGGACGATTTAATTTTTCCACGATTATAACAAACAAATAACCATAAATATTAGTTATTCTAATCACCATCACCGATATCGTGCATTCACGGTTTTGGCGGTAGCAAGAGTGGCGAGAAGTTGGCTTCGTCATGAGCAATTTGAATTGACTCGAATTTGGCGCCACCAAGCGGACAATCTCTGAACTGTGCAGTGCAACGCGCGCGGTTCCACGCCACAAATTTCGTATTCCTCCTCGTATTTCAAAAGTAACGCAGAAATTTTTGTGACATCGTGATCCATTATCGCTCCTGGAACAACAAAACGCATGTGGTAAGTTTTCTAATATATATCAATGCTTCACGATTAGTATTTCTCGACGAATTGGTACTTCGTTCATATTCCGTGGCTTCATGATACAAGTGGCGCTATCTTCGCTGTTTGAAAGCAACGAGGCATTCAGTCGTTTTCGCGGGTTCGTCCCTTTCGTTCGTTCGTCGCAAACTGGAATTAAAACGTCTAAAAATTGCAGTTATTGGTGATTAATGAGAACATTGCACATCGCGTGTGATACCTTTGTTAGAGATTCTGTAAGTGAGTTAGAAAACATTAGTGGGCAACATTCGCAATAATTGATTAGATCTTTTTAAAATTTGTTCAATGCTTGCCATTAACAGTCGTGTTGTGGATGTTTCTCACACGTTTGTCCGGTAAGATCATAGGACTTAATTCTATAGGTTAAGCATTTCGATTTGAAAATTTCACCGTTGCAACACAACTGTTGTCTCACGATTAATTTACTATTTTTCAGGAAACTACCACGGCCACCACGGACTGATAAATCGCGGGGGCTAATTAATCATGGTTGGGAGTCAAGATGTCGCAAGCGATGGCGTTGGGTAAGTGCATAACGGTAAAGAATAAAATTTTTGAGCGGTGATTAATTTCGTTTCGCGCCAAAGTAATATCTCACCTTCTATGAAAACGCTTCCATCTTGATCAGATCGAGATTAAAAATAATAAACGAAACAGAATATACAAGGCGTATTATAGACGGAATGCTTCCTGTTTCAGTAGATTTAATTCACACGTTCAAATGAATTTAATTTAAAAAATACATTTTATGAATATTTACAATGTCTTTCGTATCCTTATACTTTAAAGTAAAAATCAACGACATTCCACTGTCTCGTGAATCGCGAATTAATCTAGCACTGAAGCAAATCAACGTAGCCCTTATATACAGCACTCTTATTGCTTTTAAAGTATCTTATCCGTTCCACAGTATCTATATCCGTTTACGTAATGCATGTTATATAAACAAGTATAACGGTACAATGTAGAGCTGTCCATCTCGAAAAATCAAAAAAATATCAGGAATTAGATATGTCGTTTTTGCTGAGTTATGAGTATCTCAGATCTTCGGACACATTTCCTTAAAAATTCTCTTGCCACCACAACCAAACAGCGTTGCGCGTTCCAAATATATTTGACGCGAACTTTACAAGTTTCGTATAATATAATCTCCGACGCAAACTTCATAAATAACATATCCGTACAAAATAAACGCTGCGTCGATCGAGCAACCAAGCGCATCAGTGGACACGATCTTATTTACTACCTAAACATGGGCGTTAAAACCTATCTTGTTTATCGTGTAGTGAAATGTACAACCTGTTGCGGGAGGTATATTAAGAAATGAAAGATCTGTCCCGTATACTCTAAGACTCGGACAGAATGTCCTCCAGGGTTTTGTCGTCGTGGAGTGGCGAGTGTCCTAACGTAGGATCGCTTTCTAAGAATTCACGGAGCTCAGTCTCCAGATCAGGCACCCCGGGTGTATCCGATGCGCCTATCAAGGATGGGGGTGTTTGACTGTGCGTCATGCCGATTTGTATTTGATTCGGAGTGACAATAGTAATCGGTGGATTCGGTTGGTTAGTGGGGCTGAGCAGATTCGCGTTCTGAATCGGCGATGGCACTGCCAACAGATTCGCCGGCACCTGAGCGTTAGCTGTTTGCGAGAGCAGGCTGGTCTCCGCGACTATTGTTGGATTATGCGTGATTGGCTCCACCTCCATGGGCTCCGGCCCACCCAGGGGCGCTATTCCCATAGCTTTTCGCAAACCGTCCACGGGAGCGATAGCTGACGGGGGTAGTTTCTTTGCTATCTCCGTGAGGTTGTCTGTGATCTTGTCCGCTAACGCCACTTCGGACTCTGACGGTTTAGGAACGTTCGATAAGTGAGCTGGCGGTGGTGCTGACAGCCGATCGTGTTGTACCTGCTTCAGACGACCCAACATCTGAGATGTGTCGTCCAACCTGGTTTGTAGAGCTGCGCGTTCCTCGCTAAGCTTCAATTCATCCTCTGTAAATAGAATAAAGTTTGAGACATGGTTGGACACTTTAATTGTATTTCTAAGTATATATTTACCGAGATTCTCCAAGAAATTAACGTCGATTCCTATGTCCGACAGTGTCTTCAGCTGATCGAGGTCCACTTTAACGCCCTCCAAGTGTGAAATATTACGATTCACATCTTGAATTGGTTTCTCCAGTAAATGCTTTATCTTTTCCTCTTCCTCTTTGAGTCTCCGTTTCTCCTCGAGGAATTTCTTGGTCTTTCTATGATCTCCTCCTGTCAGGATGTCCAGTAGATCGTCCACCATAGTTAACGTGTAGTCGCAATCTTTAGCAAAGTCTAGAATCGACTCTGCGTATTGTACAGCGGTTTCGTCGCCGTAAGTTTGATACACCAAATCTGTCTCCTCTTTCGTGAGGTTGGCAAAGGTGGAATCGTAACTTGGCGCATAAGAGCCAAAGGCACCGTAATACAGAGGCTTCACTGGCTTCGACATATTCCTTCTATCTTCCCTGAATCCTGCTAGCGCACCTGTGCCATGATTCAATTTACCTATAAGCTGCCCCAATGACACAGGTCTTTGATTGGTTCCTGGAATAACACCGTCGCCCGGTACTATTATTTGCAAGCTCGTGGTTCCGTCTTTCTTTTGCCTGAGGAAGCCCATCTTCGAATTCAGCCTTTTCAGCGTTAACTTTTCGGAAGCTGCTTTCGCAGCCCCGCGTGCCTGTTTCAATATCTCCTCCGGAGTCATGTCATCCGGGATGGCTTCGAATTTACCCAAATTTGCTAATCTCATTTTCCTTTGATTCTCTTTCCTGAGCTCCTCGGCTTCTTCGTTGCGCTCCTCCTGTTCGCGTTCCCGTTCGATCTGTTCCTCCGTTACTGGAGCATCCGGGTTATTCGGATCTTCTGTGCCTAATTCAAATCCGAGCTCCTCCTTCGAAATATCCTGCATGTAGGTTAAAACGGGTCTCAATTGTCGAAGTTTCTCTGGCGTGATCATTTTCAGGCCAACGTGCAGCAACTTCTTTGCTGCCTTGTAGTAGATCGTGTCCGGGTGATTGTACGTGGTCGCGTTGTCGCACATTAATTTAAAGTCGTCTACGAATTCGTTTAAATTTTGATAACTATTATCGTCTATCTTCTGTTTTATTGTGCTGAAATCCATGGGATTGGTGATGATCTGAGAATATCCAGGCGCGATGCTATCCGTAACCGGCCAGGCAAAGAATTGCTGTGGATCACGTTTCTCCATTGATCTGAGTAGGTGCTCTAATAATCGTTGAAGGGGTGTGCGTTCGGCGATTTTTCTGAGTACGCAAGTTCTGGGCTCGCGATGCGGGGACAGAGAGCTGATGTTGCTAGTCACGCCAACCCTGTGCTCGCTGCTAGACGGCGGTCTCGGAGGTAATAACTGATGATTAGGTATCTTCTTGGGGACTTCGGCTATGCTTTCATCCGCGTCTCCCACAGATTCTTGACTGGATTCTTCCCGTCGTCTCTTTTTGTCTTTATGATGATGCTTGTGCCTCTTGTCCTTCTTTTTCTTCTTCTTCTTCAGCTTCTTGTGCCCCAGATACCTATCGTACTCGGATTCCTGCGTTACAGAGCAGTTGAGACCCAACTGCTGCTGATAGACACCCAAATGTTGGGACAGCATTGTTGCCTGGCTCGGGGATTCGTTGCCGTACTCGGGTGTCCCACTGCTACCCCCTACTTTTAAAATTAGTTTCAAAGTACGGGGCTTGTCCGTGGTTGTGTAGTGCCCTTCTGTTAAAAAATAGAAAAGAAAAAGACAAACAGTTAACCACAATGTACATGAATGTATACCGACACGATCGAATTCATAGAAGATATCAAAGCGTTAAGCTATAAACAATATGTACTGCGAATCTATTGCATGCAATAAGAAGTATCTTGCAGAAAATCATACAAAGGTGCAGAGCAACTGTATATCGCCGTAAAGTACGGTGCTAGATGTTGCGCTATAAAATGTTGCAGGATTACAGACAGAAGTGTAATCTTAAATTAACAAAATCTACAGGATATTAACAGAAGGGTAGAAGGAGATGTTGACGATAATAATGAAGATGACTTTATAACAGGACAGTGACCTTGTTTTCACATTCAACAAACTGGAAGCGAGATGGAAGTAGCTTGACTTAAACTAAATAAACCTTGATAGAGGTATGCAATAAAACAATTCTTGTCGCGTCGATTCGACTGAATCTGCAGGAAGTAACCGGGAAGGAGCAATCGTTTAAATTGAAAATACCTCGCGGGGAGGTGAAGCGAAAGCACGTATGGCCTTCGACGCCATAATACATAACAGCCAGGGAACTAAATGATTGAAGCGCAACAGATGTATCGGTCCCCCGAAAGGAGCAAAGGATCCCCGCGTGTTTCAACGATAATAACGGCGATGCGCTCGACCCATGAACGATCTTGTTGCGCTTCAACTGATCTTAACGGAGAAACAAAAAACTGAAAGGGTTTTGGGACATTCAAGTAGTTTCGGAAGCACAGCTAGTTTCTGTCGTGCAACCAGTCCGTGTCCATTGTTACACGTCACTTACTTCCACGTCGCACCCGTCGCTGTGGAACCTTCGTTTATACTTTCGAATCCACCTCACTTCTACTCCAACCTCACTCTCAGTTTGTCCGTGGTGAAAACGTAGTCAATATTCCTGTGCATTATTAAACTATGAGTACAAGAAGGATTCCAATGAAAATGTGGGAGCGTATCCACCGAACGAGGCTCTGGTCTATTAGCTCGTTAAACAGACTCTACTCGGAACGACTTTAAGCTCGTTCGCCTCTAACGGCACACATTGCATTTGAATCCTCATGCAGTCGACAGAAGCATCGACAAAAGCGTCAACGCTATAGAATCACATTCAGTGCAATATTCCAACGATCTGATAATCCACTGGTGATAAAGAATAATCAAATATTACGCAGAACCAAACCAGCACAGAGCGTTTTAGCCAATGAGACCCGCGGTTTCGACGAGCGAGCGTCGCAAAGAATATAAAGCTCCCGGGAACAGTGTACACCGGGAACGACTGACGTAACGTGCTGTGGTAAATGTCATCGCGAAGTACGATTCGACCAACGTGAACGCGAGGAACAATATCGACGCTGAGGCGATTGTTGAGACGCTGTTTGAATCCGAGGCGCGTTCCAGAATCGATTGCGGGCACGGTTGTGCAGCACGGCGAGTGAAGCGATTATTTAAGTAAGAGGTGGCGGACGATAAAACACAACAGCCAATGGTGCCCGAGACGACGTCCTGGTATAATTAAAAGCGACGAGAAACGACGACAAGACGGGTCGAGGGATGCCCCGAACCCTAGCCCCGGTCCTCACCTTCGTGCCTCTCGCGCTTGTGCTTTTTGTGCTTCTTCGAGCCCATGGTTCGCGCGTCGGGCCACAGCCTGGCGAGAAATTCTAACGAGAAACAGTAAACACTAGGTAGTGAAGCAGGACGGAACGCGGTTATCGAGTGTACCGCGCTCCGTTACGTGTGTAGACAGTACGGCGGCGGCCATTGAAGACGTCACAGAACTCCGAGGGCTCCAAGCCGTAACGGTAGATGTGCATGCTCTTTCGTTTCCCCCGCCCGGTCGCTTATTCGCCAGCTGCACCGTCATGGCGACGCGTCTCCCGGGGAAGCGCGCGTTACGAATTCGCTCGTACATCGATTCCTAGTAGTCCCCGTATTAGCATCGATACGCCGTTAAATTGATTCTCAGAACTCCCAACACGCTCCGCTTACGATAGAACGCGAGTATACCTCTCTGTCCTCGCTCCGAAGCGTCAGAATTTTTCACAGCGTAAACACACTTGAAAACGAACGCTTTTTCACCCATTCTGAGCACCCAACTTACCCTCTCCCTTCTACGCATTAAAAAAAAACACTTAAAGAGTTATTTCTGTGACTTCAGTTTTAAAAAGCCATGCAACCCATCTTACTCCGTCATAGGACGTCGTTCTATATTGCTCCCGCGACATCTTGTTTCCCTTTCCTCGCGAATCCCGCCGGCGCCCGGCGAGGTGCATTTAATTAAGGACTAAAAGCAAAAGCGACGCCAGACTTAAAGTACGCGTCCCGTTAATTCCATCCAAGCCGGGGAGCTACGTCCCGCCGTAAATTGGATTTAGCGAGGCGAATGGATCCGAGTGCACGAAGACCGTCGCTTGGTCGTTGATTTGAAATGGCTCGTGGCCCTGTCTTCGCTGGGCCAAGGGTTCACATTTTTGCATCGGGACGGAGCGTACGTTGGCCACCGGGCCGTTGTGTACGCAGCTTTAATATGCGAAAGGCGCTTCCTAACCTACAAAAGATGCTTGAACCACCCAGCACTTACCCGTGCACCCGAGCAACGAAACACTCGACCGTATTCACAGGCACGATTTACCGCACGAGTATCGCCCCACTAAACGAGCGTGCACTACGCCGAATTCTCGCCCGGGGTTTTCGCTGGCACTTACCGCCGCAAAGACGACGACGAGGATCGAGCCGAAGCCGCGATGCAATTAAAGGGGCAACGATCAGCTGTTTCGATAAAACGGGGAGGGAACGAGCGGTAGAGGGAGAGAAATATGCGTTCCCTCGACGGGTTCGAAAAAAAATTCACGTTACACAGAGTGCAGATGGGCCGTGGCTCCCTTCGTTCCGCGATCCCATGGACGCCGAGGTACACTGGCAAGATTCCTGTTCTACCTCGTCCCTTCGGCTTTCCTGTCCTTCAGCCACGGGGTAACGCGATTGTCGTCGTTTCACTGTTGCCCCCCTCGACAAAAATTGTCAGATCTCGATGGGATCCTTGCTTCATTCGCTGCTACTGCGCTCACGGTTTTGACCCTCCAACCGTGGGTCTGCTCTTGTATGGTCACAGGCGATCATCTCGAGGAAATAAATACATTGGATCATTTTTTTAATATTACTCATCATTTTGTACGATTAGCAGGGCTGTTAGATTTCTGGTAACGGTATTCGTTGTAAATTGGCACATGTAAGCGTGTGGATATATGTAGTACGTGACACTCGGATTATGGTGATAATGGAGGTATATAGAACCGTAGATTACAGTCTTTGGAGGATCATAGAGCTTCGTTTAAAATTGGACGGATATGAGGAGAATATTTTCCCTACTTCAGGATTTAAATGGGGAACGGGAGAAATACTTCACTAAAGGGTGGCGAGAGGACTACGTCGCTGCTCTTAGGATGATTTAAAAGGGATTGGACTTGATTGGAAAGACGCCGCTAATGCACCGAATGCAAATAGACTGCAATGAAGTACTTTATACCAAATACTCGACACACCATCGTTTTCGGAAATAAAAATCTTTTAATAGCTAAGTAAACGGCAGAGTGTCAATTAAAAATATCGGAGAAGGTCCACTTTACATCCCAGCGAATTAGCACTGTTAATAATAATTATCCTTTGGATGAAAAGCACACTGAGCACTCGTAGCCTTGGAATCGGTGAACCGCAAAAATTTGCACGAAGGCAGCTCGAATCTACCTCACCTTTGGAAATACGTTGATAATTGCAGACGTTGTATTCTACTGGTCTAATAGGAATAATGAACGCGACAATAAGCTGGTATTGTCAGTGGAATGCGAAAATACGTCGGCCCAAGGACTCCGCGAATTATAGCTACTGATGGATGCAGTTTACTTTGTTTCGATTTTTGCATAACAATACCTCCCTCGCTAAAAACTTCCAGCTATTTGAAATTCTAATGCAGCTACCTTGCCAATAAAGTGTTTCACGGATCGTTGATCCTGATTTGGCGACGGGTACCCTTCCCATTCGCGAGGCTACACTCTATATCAGGTTCGAGAATATTCCCTGTCGTTTCGTGTGAAAGAAGTGCATGAAAGTGCGCATGCATAATCGCCGTGCAGCTTTAAAGACACTTCGTTCCTCTGCGCTGCCTATTAAAGAGATCATGCGGCGGTTTACCCGATAAAAGAGCCTCTCCGATATCGGCCGTTGGATAGAGTAGCTTTTTACGATCCCTCGGTACGGTTATTACCTCCAGTTGGTAGCCGAAATGAATTTTTAAGGCCCCTGGAATTGTGCACCGTGCCTCTGCATGACTTTTAAGACTAACACGAGCCCTTTAATGCCACCATTTCTTTTCAAGAGGCGTTTGGTGCATGGTATATCTACGACGCCCCTCAAATTAGTATTCAGAGTATAATTAACAAGATTAACTTTCTCAGTGAGAATGATTTCGAAAGACATTTCAATTTTGAAAGCAATATTTCAAAATTATCGCCGAGCTCGATGCGTTTCATCTAAAGCTCCTTAATTAAACTCAGGTGTAAGCTGTTATTCTTCTAACTAAGTGAGACAGGTCTTCGTAATTTGAATAGTTATTATAAGAATCCTACACATGTCATGTAGGAAATTCCGTGACGTCGCAAATTGAGTTTGAAAGGTGGAAATATCGCCACGTGCACAGTATACTTCTCACTTTAGGGTTATGAATGACTCCTTGTGGATCGTAGGGCGCATTCACGTTGAATCAGGAGACACCGATCTCTTCTTCCGCCTGTTTTTATTTCACGAATTTGTTCCTGTTCACGGGTGAGGCGCAATACGCACAGTGGAATTTTCCCGAAGGACAGGCTTCCGTTTCCTGCTGCCACCTAGAACAGGACAACCGCAACCGACGAAAGTTTCGCGATTACTCATCCAGCATCGTGAGAGGAAAGTATAGTAATTCGCACGTGTCCGCACAGCTACAGACAGCCACCCACTATCACGATCATGTGTTATCGTCACGGCGTAGCCACACGTAACCCAGAAATATAGGGCACACATGCGGGCATTATGTACACAAATGCATTCACGTGATGTTTAAAACGTGTGGTCTTTATGAATCCAACGGCCAGACGTTTCCAAAATTCGTTGTACAGCGCTCGTTGGTAGTACAACCGATCTTAATCGATTCTCAACGTTGAGTACTCGGTGATCACGTTACCGTTGTTTAAGGGGGGATTCTCGTGTAACAGCCCACGAAATTTATGATTTTTTTTTAAAAAATGGTGGTCATATTGCATTAAACTCTTTTGGGATATAAGGAGGCATCTTTAAACTTGTAGAATTTTTTTTTCTATGTCGATCCTTCTTATTATTTATTCATTATTGTGGAATCGCGTTAACCTCTTTAACGATGTTGGCGTCAGATCAAATTTTCTTAAAGTTTAATAATTTACGCTGATACTGGACCTAAAATTTTAATTTTACTTTGTATTTATAATAATTTTTTCGTCGATATAAAGAATAATATGACAAATTTGTCTAAGGAAAAAACTTACAAACGCTATAACTCTTTCAATTTTTCATTTTTTTTCCTTCAAAGTGGACCAATCTCAGCGCAAACTATCTAACTTTAAGAATCTTCTATTTTTTTTGCAATCAGATGACTGTGAACACGGACATCGGCGAAGAGGTGGACAAGATTCCACAATAATTAATAAATAATACAGTGAATCGACATAAAAAAAATATTTTCTGCAAGTTTAAAGTTGCCTCTACCACTTTTTAAGACTATAAAAAAATTTGTAAGTAAAAATATCCATTTACCGCAGAATAAGAGTATCATGAACAGAACAATATCGATCCGGATGCCAGACCTGTTATCAGCAATTGAAGTTATCTCAACACAAAATTCAAAAAGCTTGATGATCTGTAGACGCGAGACTATCCTTTGCACCAGTATAAAGAAAAAAATATTGAGAAACCAAAAAATGGCAGCGTCTTAAAAAAATGTTATAAATTTTAGCAAAATAAATTTATAATTTTGTTGCCCATTATAATTCAATTCAGCGAATATTTAAAAGATTCTAATTCAAACGATAAAGCAACGCCTACTCAACTGAGTATGCCTGATATATTTGAAGTAGATCGAGACTTTTGGTTTTTTGGCAACCAAGTCTGGCACCCGGAAGGATATAATTCTCTTCGCGATGCTCCTATTCCGCTATAAACGGATTCCCCTTAAATAAAAATCCAATTGACAATTACGCGTCCGAGCATTTCGTGGGGGCACTCGCACTTAAAGAGATTCCGCGATAATCAATACTCCGCGTTAACTCCGCGCCCCTTCGAATACAAAATGTTTTATCGCAATGGGACACAAGGGTGAAAACGTTCGGTTGCGTTACAAACGAGTCTCCACAGACGCGGTGATGTAAGGAGATTGGTTCGTAGCAAGGCATTGACCTCGGTGGTTGAGGATCAAGATGTCTCCTGCGGGATCCTTCGCGTGGGAGTTAGTGGCGTACCGGGTAAGAGATACGGTCCTGGAAAAACTCGACGTGTGTGCATGCACAGGTGGGTGCATTTGGGTGTTTACGAGTGCACGTTGTAGAGCATGGTTCTGCAGAAAGCGTTACCTGCATCAAATAGCAACGAAATGCAAAGGGTTGGCAAGGAGTAAGAAGACTTCTGCAGTTGAATGATATATTCTAATTTCATTAAAAGCATTTCCTCTTCCGCTAAACTTTCCCTGGCATTTGGAAATGATTAAAATGGAGATGACGGGGAGTCAGATAAAGGAAAATCATGGAATGCATTCCATTACAGAGGCTCACAGCGAACGTTGCGTTTAAGTTTAAAAGTTCGCAAAGTATCCAGGAAGACGTCGAGGAACTTATCAAAACCTGCTCGAAGCACTAGCAACTTGCTACGTACTCCGCAAAGTCCGTAAGACGTAACATGAGCGCAAAACTACTAGGAAAATTAGAATGCGTCGGATCTGAATGACTAATGGCCACTTTGTTTCGCGTGACACGAGAAACATAAGAGCCGAAATCTCAGAATACAGCTGTTATCACTTTCCCCCCTACTTTGTCGTTCATTTATCTGCTCCAAATGGAATCTGTGTGTTTATTCTTCAAATAATAACTCTAACAAGGCCTAACAGACACTATTTATCCAACTAATAAAATTGTCACTAAAGTAACGTAACCAGCGTTTCACACGATACCTAAATAGTCTTTGCAGGTCTCTGACCTTTTGGAGGCGGCTGACTCAACTTCGTCGCCAGTAGTCTGGGAAACATACACGCGCAAAGTAATAACGATCCAATCTGTTGCTTGAAACTACGGAACCCTTATCCCCCACCTCGAAAGGGTTAACCACCACCAGTGCCATTATCCCACCCACTCGTCGAGGGATTAACGATCGCGGAATTCTTCGCCATAGGACTAACATTTCAATTTCGTTTGCTCTTTCAACCCTCGCCGGTTACACCCGCATGGGACCGATCTCCTACCACACCGATCGCAGCCAATGGTAAGCCGCGGCGAGGGTAGTTTCCTGTCATTGCTACGGTCCTGGGGGAGACCAGTGTTGATTCACGCACGGACGCACTAACACGTGGGCGCCCCCGTCGCGGCACCCACGGTCGTGTCTGGCAGAAGCGTCGTATCGGCTCGGGGCCCCCCTGGCGTTATGGGCGTGCACGCTCGCAACGCACGCACGCACACGCCTAAGCGAACGACGCACACAGAGCGCGTGCATGTGCACGCGATACGCTCGCACGCGTGCACACGTACGCTTATATACATGTATAAAACGGCCGATCAGGCCGAAGCCATGAGTAGGACTTGTGTCAGAGCGCGGCGAGCAGCAGTCGGTTCCCCAAACGCGTCGCGGACACGAGCGGAAAAACTATCGCGCGCGCGTGCTCGACGGTATCACGCGGGCCTACTCGTAAACGCTGCGACCCCACGCTAGCCGGTGTTCGTCGCTCAATGCGATCAAACCGCGTCGTTATCGCTCGACACGCGCTACGGCGTTGCTGTTAACGTCAAGCATCCTCGTGCAAACCGAGTAGAAGAGACTGAAGAGAGTCGTTCGAGAAAGAATACTGTCCACAGTGTGCGTAGTGGCGCGAAAAAGGACGCACTGAGGCTCGCAGACAGAAGAATCGCACGGTGTTTCACTTCGTTTCTCTTCCCCTTCCAGCGTTACCCCTCGCAACGTTTACGTCTTGGTTCCGCTGTTGGCGGCTCGCGGTTGTTAGAGGCACACGGCTGTGCACCGCGGTCAGCGGAAGTCTGGTGACACAGCACCGGCGAATGGAGAACGCGTTCGCCAATCGTCGTAAGCGAAAGTACAGGCGTCCTGTCGAACAACAGCATCTCGGGGCAACGTTTGTTTACCGCGCTCGGGGATAATACGGAGGAGCTGGGAAAGTAGTATAGGAACAACAGTTTGTTTGTGCTCGGTGGTGTGGTGTTGACCCTGAGGATACTCGGACGGAATGGAGCGGTTCAGAGTGACGCCGGCTAACAGCGCGACGCAATACGCGCAACAACAACCATCGCTGGACTATGGTGAGCGATGGTTTTTTTTTTATTTATTGTTCTGTTGTGTGGATGCTGAGAATATGTTTAGGGGTGAGGGTTGTTTTTTAGGGTTGTATGTGGAGGTTGAAAGAAGATTTTATAGATGAATTATAACGGGGTTGGTAATTATGTAGTTGAAGGATTCACCGAGAGATATCAGGGGTATCAGAGTGACTCGCAGAGCCAAATTGTTTGTACACATGTGTGAAAGTATAATTTTTAACTTGTTAACTGAGGGAGACTAGTCAACTCGTTTCTTCGAAGACGCTTCCGCGTTGGTTGAAACGAGTTAACTCGCCGCGGAAGCTTAATAATTACACTCGTACAAAAGGAGTAAATATGGCATTGCGTCATGTGTAGCATTTACTGTGGGCAAAACAGATTAATTGGTACTTAATCGTTTTTAAATACACACGAAGCGTTTCTGGCCGAGTAATGACACGGTAAATTAGGCACTCTTTCTTACCATTTGTATGTTAGTAACTATCTGAATCCAACGTGGAACACGAAATTCGATAGAGAATTCTCGTAGAAATCGGGGTTCTCGTCTTCTCCTTTGCCGTCTATCTGTTTGAGCTCCAGTGGTGGGTCCGTATTTTACCTAACGTAGAAAAGTGAATTTTCTACGCGTAGAATAAGACGTAGTAAATAGCTTAACTTTACTACGTCATGTATTTTATGTATAAAATTACATTGTTTGAAAAATTATTGCAGACTTTGGAACGCCATAACCCGCATCGACATATCGTATTCATTAAATTCAGAATTGCAACAACATACTTATTGTTAGATGATGAATTTTTTCAACCATCTAAAAGTAGAACTGCATTTTTGGATTTAATCGAAATTGGTTGTATCTTGAAGTTTTGCGTTATGTAAATTATTCGACAATGTCGTTCGAGTTGGAATTTTATAAGCTGGATGCAATTTATGAATAAAGTTTCTAAAGTGGTCAAATTCAATAATACTAAATGGAATGGTACATCGATAGAAATAAACTGCTAAAGCTTTATCAATTTCTTCAGAATCCATGTTGATATATGTAAAAATTCGAGTATCTTTTGCACACCAAAGATATGACTAAAAAATTTCATATTATTTATAATTTTGTTATAATTATATTCCAATCTTTCTTTTTAAAGTAATTTAAAATATTGTGCAGTAAAATTCAATACAATAGGTAGAGGTTAAGTGTTTGTATTTGAATTTTTGACATTGAATACATTTTCTACATTTTATACAATTATTTACATTTTTTACGCTTGTCACGTAGTAAATTCGATGTAACGTAGTAAACCCATCACTGTTGAGCTCGCAGCTACGTGACTCTCCGGGATTTCGCGAAAGAAATGTTCGCTAGTGGTGCAAGACCACTGCGATTCACGATAACAAGGAACACGCACAGGTGTCGAAAGGTCGAATCAGAGAGGTCTACCGAATTAGAGATTTTCGCGCCAAGGTCGATCGATCCTCCCACGAAGGCCCGGTGCCAGGCGCTTTAATGGGCTCCGAGGTTAATTCGATGAAAGTAATCAATCAACAGGATCGATCGATCGACTTCTGTTAACATCACAATGCGATGCAAACTCGCTGCCGCGGTTGCGAATTCGACTTTCCGTGTTTCACTTTCCATAAAGTTTCTTATCTGCTCCGCGGAATCCCCAGCAAGAACGTCGGATCAATATCGCCGTGTTTCCCATCGACTTACGAGGGTTATCGATACGTTTAATGCACAGCCACGAGAATAATCCATCAGCTAGACTGTTTGTCTGCGATCCCCGCGGCTGATAAAACGTGTCCACGCCATTATTCAAAAAGGTCAACGATTTCGAAACACCTCTAACATTGAGAAAGCCTGAACTTCATGCAAGTGCATTTTCAAACGACACGCTCGAGTCAATTTTAGTTTTCCTTGAAAGTCTTCCGGGGCAAAAGGAAACAGTAAATTTTCAAGTATATAGTCGTCGAAGCATTCGCTTGGCGGAGATAGTAGGAAATATGAAGAACGCGTGAATGGTTTCCGAGATGCCAATCGCCAGCGAGAAAAGTGGCACGGCTGAAAAAGGCAGCATTGTATCGCGCTACCGATCTATGAGATCGTTGTTGAAGACGTCGTTAAAGTGTCTCGCTGCATCGATAATCGACGGAGCGCGGCGATAACCGCGAGTAAACGCCTCGATCGTCGAACGTCGACACAGAACAACGTAACACCGTTTTATTCACGGAACTTGGACGCGTATCGCGCGGAATACCTCGCTATCGTTCCGTTACCAGACCGTTTGATAAACTGTCGGCGTCGCGTTACCGATTCCCACACATTTTTCCTGATGATTCAGCTAGCCTTCCTCTCATTTCTCCTCCAGCTTCTCTCTGTCCTGCACGCGAAAACCGTTGGAGCGTCTTCTGACTATCGATCGCGCCGTTAATAACTCGCACGGATGTTTTGTGACTCAGCGTTTCGCGCGGAACGATTGTTGTTCCATGCTGATCGTAGTCGCTCGAGGCCTTGACGCACAGCCGTCGTTTTTGTCTCTTCGTTGGTGTCGCAGAGCCGCGAAACCTTCGAATTAGCCGATACCTGTGATTGCATACAATTAGGAAAATGAATTGGAAGATCTATGGAAGCTGTGCCGCGTTGTTGTTGCGTTAAAAGGGAGATCGTTTGCCGCGAGTTGTTTAGCTTGGAAATTTCTCCACGAGGAGAGGGTAGATCTTCGCGACGGAAAACAGATGGGACGAAGGAATCAACAAGCTCCGGTGAGCAGCATAGATAGTCGCGCGAAACGCTTGCTCATCTTCGTTCTCCAGCTATTGTTTGGCCACGGCGATATTCGGAGCAGCCGGGCCAAAAATAAAGTATCGATGGAGCGGTGCAATTGTCAAGGTCGACCACCTTGATTCCACCCAAACCACGACGATTTGATTATCGGCCGCAGTGGCTCTCAGGCTCCGTGCGTGGCTCGTCGAATGAAGCCTTAATGAACAGCGTTACATAAATCGCGATTCGATTTAACGGTATCGGAAAACTGATTCGATCAATTCGTTTCGTGGCTGTCTTCGAGTCAAAGGGTTATCAACGTTAATGTTTGCGTTACACGTATCGTTCTGAAACTTTGCAATTGAATAGAGAGTAGATCACGGTGATAGCATATAGTCGTAGCGAAGTTCAGTTAAAGAGTTTCAACTCTGAATTAACATGAGACGCCTCTATTATTTTGAGAACCCAAAATCTCTATATCGCATCAAACTAATTGTAAGCCACCCTGTTACCTGTTTGGCACACTCTGTACACTCTTCAGCACGGAAATTCCACATTACCCCCGAATGCTCGCGCAACCCCTCTATTTCCACCCCTGATCGAGGGTCGCGCGAGCGTCGAAAGAAAATGTTCCCCTTCCTTGAGGCCGCATGAGAACCACTCGCGGTCCCTCTAGCTGCTCGAAGGCTGAAGTTCGTCGACGAGAAACCCAACGGTTTAGGGCGGGGTGAAAAGGGGCAGCTGCATCCCTGCTACAAAAGCCGTGGCACCGAGGGGTCGATAATCATGCAACCCCACCCTACGCCGTTGTGTTTCGCCGCACAAGTCTGCGATCGTGCACGTGCTGGACTTGTGCACCCTCTGCCCTCGACCCTCCCCTATCAAACCTACCACCCCACTGCCCCTTCGTTGTCTGTCGATGCACGTCACGGCTTGGCGGCGTGGAAAACTGCCGCGGATACGTGTAGCGCTCGTTCCGCGGCGGGGGTTGTTAATTTCAACGGGTCCACGCAGCTTATCAACCCTTAATCAGCCTGCGGCGAACACGACCCCGCGTTTCCCGGATTTTTAATCTACGAGAGTTTTAACTACCCAAGAGGGAGTAACGCTGGTGGGTTCAATTATTCCGGCGACATGTTTTTGTCACTTACAAAATGTCCCTTTGGTCGTTCTCGTTGACAATGGCACTGTTTAGAGTATCTACTTTGGGGGATGAAGATGTATATGTTTGGTTGAATCGCATCGCGATGTCATGTGTCTACACGCGATGGACTTGCACCCCTTTCTCTTCGTTCACTGGTTCATTAAATAGGTTGCGTCTATGCGTTTACACCGAAGGAAACTGGCGTTTGTTGATAGCATTCGCGGTTGGGTCTCACCCCCTTTTAGAAACACGAGCTTTGCCTGTTTTAGAACCCCAGTTGCCGTATCAGAGCGACTAACAAAGCATTCATATTTCATCAGACATATAACTGAACTTGTTACCCAGCTCGTTGCTGTGAAGCGTCTCCCAAAGGACCGCCAGAGTGGCTGAACATATGAAATATAATTAATGTTTGGAGTTTTACTCGCACATGCCACGAGTCCTTTGACGCCCCTCCACCCTGCAGGGCTGAAATAAATAATTCGGGGGAATAATATATTACATTTAAATGAGGAATGAAATGGGGATTCCATTTGGACATTCGTCATGCGAACGTGTCTACGGTGTGCTCGTTCGTCTCGCGTCTCTGCCACCTCGTAAATAGAAGCAGTTTCGCGCAATATATCCTACCCTTTGTAGGGGTGTCACGCGAGAGACGTGGCGCCCTCAGACGAGGGAAATTGGAGCGTGTTGCTTTAGGCAGGGTAGAGACCCTTCCTTGGTCACGTTTAGTCTACCGTCGTCCAATAATAATGCACCATGAATCTTCAGGAAACACGAGTCTTCCTGCTTTGTAAAAATTCTTGCAATTAGAGGCACATGAAATTATTATTAATAATTATCATTCTTCAATTGCTTTCTTAAATTATCGCTCATCTCACGCTGAATATAGGGGAAAGGTGGGAAAGTTGATCAGCGGGGATACATGATCACATCAGTTTATATCACAACTCAAATAATTAAATACAAACAAAGAAAACCATTATTATTATTTTAATAAAAAAGAAAAACTGTGATCAACTATCCCACCTTTTCCCTAATCAATTCAGGAACAGTGGAATAAATTAATCCTCTGGAAACAACCCTCTCCAACCTTCTCGAAAATCACAGAAAGGATTCGATTAAAACATCGCGGGCGATCGTTCTCGAAAATCATTAAACCTTCAAACACTCGCGAGATTGATTCAGCTTCAGAAGTCCATTAACCTTGCACCTTAACAGAGCACGTGCGCGATCGGGCGCGTAATTCCGATTGGAAAACACCCCTGTGAACGTTTCAATGCATCCCCCCTGGGCTTAGGGGACCGTCGCGTTCCTTTTGACCGACCCGCTGCGATAATTAATTCGAACTTTGCTCGCGCGCTGGTAGAACGATATTAGAACGTATCGCGCACAATTTCGTGCTGCTTTCTAACCCCTAGAGCTCGCCGTTTAATCCGTAACTGGTGCTCCCCGTTGAGCGCCCGAGAAATCACTGCTCGACACTTCGTTCGCATCCCCTTAAGTATCCCCAAGAATTCTAAGCATAACAGGTAACTGGATCGAAGCGGTAGCTCAACCATTTCCCTCCTCCGTATTTCTGATCAACAATTGATACCGAAGCTCCCAAAGCTCATCTACATTCACGGATTCCCTCGAAATCCAAAACCACGCGCCCGAGATTCCAGAAATCAGAAACAAGGGAAACGCATTTGCCTCGTTGCAACAGCAGGTTTCTCACCGAGAATCTCAGAGACTGTTTGACAAGAGGTCTCGGCGAGGTTGTCTCGCGCCTTTCTTAAAGTGTAACGCAGACAGAGGCCCCGGGCGCTGGTCTCGTACGCGATTAACAACGTTCCCCGCCAGAGAAGGAAGAAAAGGGAAAAGTGTAGGCGAGCGGTGGGCTAACAAGAAAGCCCTCTGGTAAGGCTGCATAAATGAGGCGCGTTTTAACGGGCCTTTCGCTTTCGGATCGCGGCTGGCATTGTCTATTTAGTCCGCCGAGATCTCGCTCGTTCACCACGGGACGCATTACGCGCGCGCGTATTTCCCAGCAGCGTGTGACGACGTATTACGGACGTGTACTCGGACGTTTCGCCGTCATGGCAGGTTGCCAGAGCACGGAGGCCTCCCTCACTCTGTTTATCAACACAGAATTATGCTAACGCGCCCGTCTACCGTGCAGAAGCCCGACCTGTCTGCCTTCTGCGGCCGCTACGCCTTCTTTCCAGCCGCGGAAAGATTATTTTGAGAAACCTGGGCCTCCAGAATCGTGCGCTCTGTTTAGTGTTGTAAAAATGAGCTTCGAGCCCTGAGCTTCAAGAGCTCGAGTCGCGGTTCAAACCCTAAAGGCTCGAACCCTTAAGGCTCAAACCTTGTCGCCGTAAGAGCTCGAGCCTTTAAAGCTCGAGTCTTCAAACTCGAACGCTCGAGTCGTATAAATTGTATGTAGTGAAGTGATGTACAAAGCTCGAGTGAATTATTTCCGTGACGCGCAAACTTCGTTAAACTATTACTGATAGGAAGATCAAATATATGCATATATTTTAAGCAATATTTGAAACTTTCCTTTATTACAAAATACATACAAATATTTAAACAAAGTATAGAAGTCACTTTAGAGTGTTATAGGCCGAACAAACAAGGGTTTCTCAATTTTCTACGTTTATTTAATCTGATAGACAAAGCTGGGCCACTTTTTTCGTTATTTACGTGAATTTCGACCTAATATTTTTGATAGGTTATATTTTCAAAGTATGAAAAAAAACTCAGTTTTATCAACTCTCACTGTGTTGTTCCCCTTATGGCTGAAACTTTAAAGCTCAACCCTCGAAACCGTTAAGGAGGTATTATCCTTTCCAAATCATTTTTTTTATATGATTTTATTTTTTACAGTGGTTGCACAAAATAAGATATAATATCAAGGACGTGCAGTTAACTTCATTATTATTAAACACAAGAACCTCTAGCTTCGAGGCCTGGGCCTCGAAGCTTGAACCTCGAGCTTCGAGAGCTCGAGCTTCATATGATATTAGCCTTAAAGGCTGAGTCTTTAACGTTAAGGTTTAAAGCTTTGAAGACTCGAGCTTTATACAACACTAGCTCTGTTCCTTTCTTAATCCAGGGGGATCCGATGAGGCAACTCGAAATCGTTGATAATCATTCAGAATGTTTGGAACGTGTGTGGTCGCATTTCGGAGGAAATAGTCACGGTTGATACATCTGATTCTATTCTCGTGGAAAGAGAAAATATTACGTGACTTTTCGCACAGTCGAAGAGGCACCGAGTGCCTCTCGCTAGACGTCTATTTACGGAGGAACTTTGGTGCGAAGTTCGCGAAGGCAGAGGCCTGGAAAGCGTAACACACGAGCCAGGCGGCGTGCTTTTCTTGCAAATACGACATATCCGGCGTGCGTTTATTTAGTCGCGCGGAGATTATTTCGGGAAACTCGATGGAAGTCGGCGGGGCCGTGTCTCAGCCGTTCCCTTTTGTTCACGGTTTGTAGGTTGAACTTCTGGCGGGGTAACCTCGTCTCGAGGAATTTCCAAAAGCTCTCGGCTCCTAAGGTCCCTCGATAACACGTATTTCTCTTATAAACAGGGCTATGTAGGTCGTTTGCCCTGAGTCTCGGGAAAACTGTTTGCGCATCGAGTTTTCCTGGAAACTCGCCTCGATACCTCTTTGTTCAGAATCCGACAAGTACATACGTGTACGAGTCCGACCAGCGATCCTTCGAGTTTCTTGTCGCGAAACCACGACATGTATTGTTTGCGCTAAGTTATTTTAAGGGAGAAAAAGACCCGCGAGGCACTGTGTCCTCGAGATTTTCGACGACTCGATGATTGTTTTTCAGATTTTCCAGTTTTTCTTAAGCTTCCTTCGTAGAATTGCTGGGAGGTAGGTACTGTTAATGTTTATTCGCTACTCGTTTTCGTTGAACTGCTCGCTCTCGATCGCGAGCGTGCATCGATCGTCACGTAAATCGGTAACCTTGGTTCCCAATATCTGTGCAAGCGGAACACTTGACACCAATCTTCTCTCTCCCCACGACTCTCATCCCCTTTTCCCTCGTCTCTTTTCCGCTCGTTTCACCCCCGTTGGCCCTTTCCCTCGACCTACCCCTCGCGTTCCTCCCCTATCTTGGTCTGCGCGCGTTCTATTTTAGCCTCGCACCTATTTTCCATTTCTCAGGGTCGTCCATTTTCATAAACCGTAGAACGCTCGCGTTTGGTACTTCGAAAGCATCGCTGTGACTTCATCGACTTCGGGGTCTGCGTAATTACGCTCCGATGAAGGAGTTCCCTTAAAATTTCCAAGTGCCGTTGTCTGATGGTTCGGGTTTAAAGCCACTTCTTTTTCTTTTCTCGAACCCAATATATTTGTCCGACCAAAACGATCCAAGTTCCTCGTAACTCTGGCGACAGCTGCCGCGATACTCGTTATATCGGTCGGTCGGATATATTTTTAAAGTTTGTCGCCCGACGATAGGCGGCGAACCGGAACGAGAGAAAAGGCACGCGCCGCCACAGTTGGCGTAATTCAGATATTAATACGCGACCGTCCGCCTGGACGGAACGGGCTGCTTCTGCTCGAGAATTCGTGACGTATCCGCGGGAATAAATGTCAATTGACACGCGGGGTCCTCGGTGGAACGATCTTTCCCACAGCTATCCGCCCGGCAAAACGTCGCGCCGCGTGCCCAGCGGCTTTTACGGCCGAGTATTCCTCGGAAAGATGCGCGGACAAGGGGTGCGTCGTTTTCTCGAATATCTTGAACCGTCGCTGGATGAAATCACCTCCGTCCTATCTGTATCTCCTCCTTCCTTCTCCTTGGTGACTTAAATTGGCGTGCGGCTCTTGCCAAAATCCTCCACCACGCGTGTAACATCGTTGTAGATTGAACAAAGAGGGAGAAGAAAGGGGACGCAAGAGATTTTCTGTATTCCGATGTGGAAAATAAGTGTGTTATATTCTGGGGCAGAAAGTAGGGGAGGGTTGCCAATATCGTACTGGTCACCTAAATCGTACTAAATCAATTTGCCAGTAATTAATGAATCAAATGAATGTAAACGACATCTGACAATAAAAATATCAAGTAAATGCGAAGTAAGAAATAGAAATTTTGTGTGTGCTATAAATATTTTAAAAATCGAGTATGCTTAATGTAACTTTTGAGCAGTTTATTTTAGCTGATAATAATCGAACAATGTAAATTCGTCCTGTATTTTTGTATTTTTCTAAAAGCGGGTTTAATGTAGAATATTTTACATTCATTTTAAGTTCATATTACATTCATTATAAAGTTTAAATTGATATTTATAAATAAATCGATCATGTTTCCTAAATCGTACCACTACAATCGTACCAGTAGGATTTGGCAACTCGTATGTTATAAGATTATGTACATATATCATAATCATAAGTTATTGTATATATATGTAATATTATATATATAATAATCATTACTTTACGTTGAATATTTTCTTCTCTATTTGTTACTAATACTATTTTTAAATTGTTGCCTAAATTGTACGTTTTAATGACAAAAAAATGAATAAAAAATTAATTTGTTCTGAATAAAGGGTAAAGCATATCCTAGTAGGTGCCTAAAAGATCAAACTACAATATCCAATAGTCATTTGCGTTGAAATTAGAACCAAATCTTTACTAATATATAAAAGTGAAACGTTGTCTGTTTGTTTGTCCTTCTTTCACGCCTAAACGACTGAACGGATTTCAATGAAATTTTGAATATACATTACATACGTCTTAGATTAGATTATAGGCTCTTTTTTAGGTTTTTTTATTTTGAAAACATCATAAATAATTCCCGGGTGAAAACGGGTAATGGATCAGCTACTATGAAGTATAACGTAAAATGTCTTAAATGGAACAATATAGGCAACCCTCCCCTATTGGCCATCGATGGTCACTTACAAATTTAAAATTAGCACTCTTTCTTCTTAACTCAATGGTAACTTATGTAGGGCAAATTTGCAGGTGACGTTTTAATTGATTCTCCAGATAGTTTGTCGGCCGAAGGACGAGAAATTTGCGATGGAAATGGATCGCCCGTGGCCCCGATTGCCCAACTGCTATTTGCTCCCCGGCCATCTTCGCCACCGGAGGTTTTCACAAAGGAGGTAGCGGATGATGAGCGATCGAGTAAGCAGGGAAGGTCGCATACTCTGGGAACGCGATGTCCATTGACCCCCTGACTTTTCAATTAATCGTTCTGCTCTTGACCACCCGCGTAACCGTAAAAGGCGGCACGCTTTGAACTCCCGCGGGATGATCGATTTATTTCCACTGGACAAACGAACGTGGGAAACACTGGGCACGCAAATAGTTTTCGCGGAAAGCGTAAACGGCTGTCTGCGGTGAACGGGCATGCTTTGAACCGTGGAAAACCTGTGTTAAGTTGATCAACAGAAGTATGAATTACCGCATCTCACGCACTTTGCGCCCATCATCCTTGGCCTTGCTAATCCCAAGCATGAATCATGGATCATTTCCCATCAATTCTTCTTATGCTCACCCTTCGAGGCCACTGGCAATCAGTGAGGTGATCCGAGCGCCTCCTTCAGGATTTATTCGCCAAGGAATTTCCCAACGACTGTGAAGCTGCGTGAGACGCAGAACAGGGACAATCCGCGGATGCGTTTAAAGTACAGAGAGGAGGAGAGCGCGTACGCAACACCCAAGCGCTAACAATTATTTTATTATTGGCCCAATTACGCCGTTATTGTTTTCACACACGCGCGGCGTATCACTTAAAGCGGTTTGAGGCGGCTTCTACAATCGTCAGGGTGATTCAACCGTCTGGATTTTTGCGCTCCACGCGATGCCTTCGGCCGTTCATCGCCGAGGCTATTGCAGAAGCTGACACGAGTAAAAATTCCCGCTGGGCGACTTGGCGACAGTACCAAGTTTCCCCCGATTTCCTCGAGCCACGTTACTCCGGATCCTTAAACCGAGCAGCAGAATTAAAGTTTCGATTCTTTCGATTTTTGGGAGCGCTGCCAGATTCCCGAGTACATTTGGATGCAGCAGAGCCGAGGGAGGCTCGCAGACCAATCCGCCGGCGAAGATGTAGGTGGCTTCGTGCCTTCCAAGTCCTAATTAGAATTTCGAGGCTCCTTTAACAACGTGCCGTAGTGAATCGTACACCGCAAAGCTGTAATACTCGGATATATCTCGGTTAAGGCGGTGCAAACCGTTAAAGATTCCGCTGGATCGCAGGAATTGAAATTTTGCCCGCAGCTTTTCATCCGTGTAAAGCTTTTCTTGTATTCCCCCTACTCTTCTTTATCGAGATATTCCTGCATTATACGTAAAGTAAACTTTGGAATCCGTCGGGGATACCTCCAAGTTTCGTGTACCTACGATATTGCTTCTGTATCCGAAAGCAATTTCGACTTTAGCCCCCGGGAGAGCTTCCAGCTCCACTTTCGGTACGTCAGAGCTGAAACGTACTGCCGCGGACACGTCTTTCGTTTTACGCCGGCGTTTTACACGCGAGGCACGGGTTGACGAGTTCGCGTCACGTTCGAAACAACGCTGCCTACCCTTAATGACAGCGGCGGCTTAATTGCACTGGTTTCTGTGTCGCGGCAAGGGATCGTCTGTAATATAATATCCAGGATTCCACTACTTTTCACGGGATGGAGGGGGGGAAGAAGTTAGAGAAATTCATCTTCGTGAGTGCACGTCAAGATAGCAGAGAGGGGGCAAGAAAAAAGGGTGGAACAGACTGACGACCCATTTCCCGTGTTTTTAAATATCCGCGCGGCGGTTTACAGGAGCGAGCACGTTTACGCTTGCGGTTTCAATATTCATCAGAACACGGGCAAAGTTTCGTACAGTTCGCCCTCGCCTCTCGTGTACATCCGCGAATCGCTTTCCCTTTATCCACGAGAGAGATCTTGTCTCCCACGTGACACCTGAAACTTCGCGGAACCCCGGCCCAATTTGATTTCCATCACAGCTGCTACGGCTTTACCCTGATTCCGCAAGTTATTAACCTATTCTTCATCGCGCTGCGGACGAACGAGGCTGCCGGGTCGACGAGAGTTTGATAACGAGCGCCACAGATCCCGCGTTTCGAGTTTTTCTTTCTGCCCACAGACGAAACTCCGCGCAGCGTGTGAAACGGCTGTTTCTCGCTGTTGTCGATGAACGAATCTCTTTAGTCCAAGCAGAATTCAATCTTCCATGAGAAATTAGGGGGTGAGTTCCTTTCGCGCAGGTTCTATTTATCGGAGGGACATTTTCGTGGCGACGAAAGCTGCGGACGCGTGACGTCCGACGTCATTTCATCCCCTCGAGGCACGAAAGGGGTGGAAGACTCGGCTGGTCTGATTTCTGTAGCCTGGTTACATGGATCACGTTCCAGCATCGCAGGCTACTGATGAACATCAACAAAGTTGCGCAACTATCGGCAAACAAGTCCTCTAATTTCGGAAATCAAAGAGCGTCTGCTCGGGACAAGGCCTCGAGTGCCCTGAGCGAACGTCCCCCAAGCTGGCCGCGTATCATCGTGATTGCTTTCATACATGGCTTGGTTGTCCATTCTCTGCCCAGTCCTTTACTCGAGCGATGGTGTAAACGAGACGCCTTGTAATCTTGAAGATCAAGCACCGACACTGCTGACACCTTTCTCTGCTTTATTCTTGGCCTGAACAGGCGCCTGGCCTTGAAGGAAATTACTTGCGATGTATCTCAGGATCCTGTTCCCTCTCTGGCGTTTCTTCAGGCAGAGTCTCTGAATACCCGGCGCTCTCCTTTTTCTACCCCGCACGAAGTACTAAATAGAATTTATCCGGCGATCGATTCCGCTGAAAGCATCGCGGTGACATTAACGTTATTGCCGTTATCGCGGAAACCGGCCTCCATTATACATTATATTTACGGTTACACGCCGAAGAAGTTTCTAATATAGCCGAGTGCTTTTGTCGGAGATAGTGTCCCTGCTCGATATTCGCTAACTGAGCCACGTTCAGTGAGGATAGTAAATTTTCAAGACTTCTCGTGTGCTCCTTTCCCCGGAAATCTGATCTAGATTCTTCCCCGTTGTACATTAATTTGCGATTTCAAGTCGTGAAGATACAGATTCTTCCAGAGATAACTTCTCAGATCTTCCAGGGCTTAGTTTCATGCTCTGTTGAGTACAATTAACCCGGCGTTGGTAAGATGGGGTCTCACAGACCTCAAAGATTTTAAATTCACTATAATTCTTTAACAATTTGTGTTGAAAATTAAAGATGTTTAATTAGTTAAGTATTTCTTGGTAATAAAAATTTAATTTCGTGGATCTGCGTTTTTATTGTGTAAAATATCACGCCACTACTTGTAATATGAGATTACTCTCATATTAATTACAAGATATGGAATTGTATAATAGGTACACTACAATTATTTATTGGGGTCTGTGGGACCTTACTACTCTTGTTATATTTCCCCACCTTACTAACGCCGGGTTAAGGAGAAACGTTTGAGAATCTTCATACATAGAAGAAGTTACTCGAAAAAGTGGATAGCTAGTGGAGAACTAGAAGGAAGTGGGAATCGACGACCGATACTTAAAAGAATCTTGTCCCTGGTTGGACACTCTCCTTACTCGGTGTTCCGTAAACGGAAGTGGCCAGACTCGATTTCCGATCATTTCCCAAGCTGGTGGGAGCATTAAGAAGTCGAGGCGCGCAACCGAGTGAAACCTACCCTGAAGAATCTTTACTATGTACGTGCAGCTACAAAATGTATCACTGCCGCGAGTAGGGTGTACACGTTACGCGTTGCATAACATATTTTCAGCAGGGTCGTTTAAGGGATGGGTCGGGGGTGCACGTCCCCCGTCGACAGGGTTTCATCGACCAATCGGTGCTCGGGTGGAGCTTAAGCTACACGACGGCGTCAGCAGCTCTTCTCTTTCGCGAAGGCCTTCCTCTGTTTCACCTACATTCACGCCTCTTGTCTCTGGCCCTTTTTCCCTGGTCTATATACGGTTCAGAGGGTTTTCCAAGGCCCTCGTCGATGCCTCCGCCGCTGTCGATCAAAACCACCCGATACGCGCTCACCGTCTACCCTTTCGTTAACCTTTCGGCCAATTTCCATGAGCAGAGTGGGTTGTTGAAGGAATCTGTACAGAGATGACATTTTAATATAGGCACCTTAATCGCCAGCGAAGATTATTCTAAATTACAATGAGAATAAGAATATTTAATTCCCCTCGAATTTTCTTTCCAGACTCGCCTGTCAATGGGACGCAACTGGAGCACCAGCATCTGGTCCCGAAGTCCATGAGCGAATGTGAGTGAACTGAAATTTCATTGATTACTCTTGCACCAGTGCGCTCCAAAGCTTATTTCAAGTCTTGGAGAGGTTCGGAATATTTGTCAGAAAATGTCGCGGGGATGAAATCCTTTGAATCGAAGAGGTGGACATTCTGTTTGAGGAGTATTCCTTTGCATTGGTCATCGATGTTCCTGCGACGGACTAATTGACTTACGTTCTCCAGTTGAAAGTGGGAGAAGGTTGGAGAAAAGAAGCGTTTCGTTCCGTTTGCCGCGGAGGCGACGCCTCGTCATTCGCCCCTTTATTCCTTTCAAGTTTCTCACCCTTCGCGAGCTAGCATTCTGCCGGCAAAAGGCACGCTGGGGAGAAAAATATACGAAGTCAGGCGTCTGATCCATGCTCGGCTCGAGGTTTTCCACGCGACTTTTCCATTCTAGCCGCTGGTCGGGCAACCCCGCCGAGGGGACCTCGTGAACTTTCCCGGTCTCCTCCCCCCTTTTTCTTTCGCGCCTCATTGTCGGGACGAGTTAAAAAGAAACTCCTCCGGCTGCGCGAAGAGCAACGGGAGGCCGATCGATGGCAGAACAGAGGGATTCATTATCGCGCTATCCAGGCTCATGGTCGTCGCCATTCAGGGACTATCTGAATCCACCTTTCATACCACTATTTCGTGCTCAAAGTTTCTCGCAACACGATTACAGTTATACCGTAAACGGGGGGAACATTGGCAGGTTTTTGACACATTTTGTTATATAATGTAAAAAATTAACATGTTTACATTTGCTTTAAGTATCCTATCATAACATTGCATATTTTATGATTGTACTACAAGTGTCAAAATGCATAAAATTTTTGTCCCTTCCTGCTTTAATACATGTTAAAAATGTTAGTGTACCGGGGTGGGTAACACTGGCACATCATGTAGGTAGCATTAACAGGTTAAGTTTTACTAATCTGAGGTCAGTAAAGTTAAATTTGTTTATTTTATTTTTTAAATCTTAAATAAAATCAACTCGTAACGTTGGCACATCATATAAATAGCATTAACAGGTTAAGTTTTACTAATCTGACGTCAGTAAAGTTAACCCTTCGTGGTCACACGGGGTGTATTGTACCCCAAGAGCAATTTTCGTTTTGAAATGTCGCACCTTTACGTTTTCCAAAGGGGATTTATCGCAAAAAAATAATAAAAAATTTTTTTTAAAAAATTGGTTTTTCCCACAACCATGGAAAATCGCTCATTTTCAACTACAAATTTTATCATATCAAAATTTATGTTTCTAGAAAAAGACTATTAGACCATGACTGTATAAGTATTGCGAATATAAAATTATCACTAAAAAGTTAAAAGATTAAAAAATACGAAAATGGTAACTCAAAAAATGACGCTGGGGTACAGAACCCCGTGTGACCAATGTGTGATTATAAGAAGGTGTGACCACGAAGGGTTAAATTTGTTTATTTTATTTTATTTTTTAAATCTGAAATAAAATCAACTCGTAACGTTGGCACAGCATTAACAGGTTAAGTTTTACTAATCTGAAATAAAACAACGTAATTCCGGCATATGCCAATGTTACCCCGTGCTGCCAATTTTCCCCCAGTTTACGGTACACCTCAGCAGTTCTTTCAATTTTCAATCGAATCTTTCAAAAACCGGCGAATCGTTATAGTCACGGTTAACTGTCTACATACTTGCACATTTCACTCCATACGCAATCTCATTCGAATTCACCATCCGCGGAGCCCTCGCCATTTTATCTTTTATCTCGTTCCCCGACGCATTAATCGCACTCTCCCAGCAACGAGCAAATATTAACCGTTTCCATCGCTCTCCGATGTTGGGCGAGTTTGCCTGAGAAAACTCTCGCACGAGCACGCCCACTCTCTCTCCATTCTACTTCCAACCGGCGCACAATTATCCACTCGAACGAAACACACTCGCGGAATCCACTTGACGCCGTGAACGCGAGGGCTCATTTCCCGCGAATGCCGCTCGCCATAACCTTAGCGAGAAGGAGTTACAGGAGGAATCAAAGAACCGTCATCCCCTTTTCAATCTCTCCCCCTCGCGACTGGGGTGAATCTGATAAGAAATCGGAGACAAAAACGATTAGCGGAGAGCGCGACGCAGTGTTCCGCGCGACGCTCATTGCTCGTGGAGCACTTTTTGGAGCCGCGACAAAAGATGCAGCTCCAGGCGGGGTTGAGAACGAAAGGATTCCACGGGGGTGCAGCTTCCGACTTCCGGGTTGCAGGGGCCGCTTCTGACCCGAATCGGCGATTGTTGCTCGGCCGCGAGCGATAAATTCGCGGGTTATATGGGGCGCTGGCTGGGTTCACCAGTGTGGCGGGGGGGTTGAGGGAGGGCGGCCAGAAGGGGCGGCGAACGGGGGGTATGTCTCCTCGACCCAGTTCCCGGCGGCCGCAGATTATACGCACCCGATACGAGCATTTCGCATCCGGGGTGGCGTGTCGAGTGCCTAAATCGCGGCCCAACCCCCCTTCTACCCCCTGATAACGAGCTGCACCTAGCTACAAACGGAAATGCGGTTCTTTCGTAACATTCTAGCAGATCGGCGAGTCTGGCTGCGGAAGTTCGAGGGTCTCTTTGGTAATTGGGCATTTAAATGAGCTCGGTTTATTATTATATTCGATTCGTCAAGGGTATCTTTTGTATTTTGAAAGGATCTAACAGAGGAATTTGTAGGAGTCTCTTAACATCACGAGGCACGTGATTTTCGATTCACTAGGCCGATTTACTAGGATTCGTCGTGATATCGACAGCCTCGTACGCGATACCGTTCGCGTGCTGATTCCCCCTCAGCCTTCTCGCGAATGTATCACGGCAAATGTAGCACATAGGTAGTTCATATCATTACGCAAACAGTAATTGTCTCATTACAGGAGGCAATGACATTAAAATGGAAACCCGGATGAATTATCGATCAGTTTTCCCGATAACAGCGCTACGTGCCAGAGATAACTAACGCGTTCCAGCTGATTCGATGATCAGTAAATAATTTCGCGCGCCGATTTCCTTTGTTAACGTAGTTTATCTTTTGCCTCGAATAGCGAGCTCTGTTGACCAACAGAGATGATTTCATAAAGATTCTTCATTAAAAACTTTACTTTGGAAAGGAAAATAAATATGGGAGGTAGAGGCGTGGAAGAAAAAAGAGAAAAAGATGATGAAGGAAGAGGATTAACAGGGGTAGATTGATTTGGATTTCTATTAGAGTATGGGTAGATGAAATTTGGATATGAGGATAGGGGTAGATGGCAACGGAGGTAATTGGAAGTGCGTCAGGGTTCGACAGTGGTAGAGGTGGAAACTGTTACATAGGTGGTGAGAGAAGAGGGGAAATGAATAGTAGCAGGTGTACCATTCGGTGTAATTCAACAAGATTCTACATATTCAATAGAGTTTATTAAAAGCATCCAGGCAAATGGGTCCGGGGTCAGGATCGCGGTTGCATTCGTCATTCCTGTACACAGGTTTCTCGTTCCCGAAATAGCCAAGACACAACATCGATCACTTGTGCTTCAATTACCTTCGAATACACTGCTCGAAATTTGATTAGGTTAATTCGATAACGAGCTTATTTCGGGCAGGTGGCTCCCGGCCGAAGCCCTCTCCCTGCTTCAGAATTAAACTGCCAAGACACGAATCTGTAGCTCGCGGATGCGATATAAACGACTTAGTTCACGGGGAATGCGGAATGCACCGGTGGAATCCTATTGATTACTTTGGTTTCGCTCGTCCCCGCGGAGGTGGGCCATCGATTTCCCGTACGCCCCAAGAATTTGAATGATTTCAACCAGCCGCACGGTAGTTCGAAAAAACATTCCATTTCTCTTTGATTTCGCCCCATTTCATAACAATAATTCCATATCGCCAATTGACACTAATCTTTCTCCAAAGCGAAATTCCAATTCCCCTCAACGCGATATAAATCAACAAACGCACGAATTGACAACTATTGATGGTAAATAAATCCCTAGATTTTGATCGTCGCTAACGCCTCGCGCATTGTTCAACGAATGATCAATCTGAAAAATCAAACGATATCCGACCGCCTTATCGATGAATCAGCAAGTGTCAAGGCCACTTTCTATAATCATTTAACATTACTCGGACGTCTGCGTGGGTGTGCAGTAGATCGAGCGTATAATCGCGTGCAAAATGCTCGTGTTGCGTCGGCGGACGCACTAGCTGCATCCAGGAAGTGGGGACCAGTCGGGCGTGAATGGCCTTTAAACAATTTCCATGGAATATCCTTACTGCGACACGCTGGCGCCTAGTCGCGTAAATAAAGTGTTTTCACCGCAAGAACCGTCGCTGAGGTTTCCAAATATGTACTTTCCTTCAACATCTATAGGGGAGACCGGGGCTAGTTGATACAGAGGCAGGTTGATACAGACGAATTATCTCGACACCGTATATATGTAGCTTCATTTCAATAGGATATGTGAAAAATGTTGATAAATTCTTTCCTACGATCCAGCGTACGTGGGTGTACCTTGACGTTAGCAATCGTTTTTTAACTGTTTTCGTTTATATAAAGAAAAAGTAAATAGTTGTGTTCACTTTCCAATCCGTCTTGAGACGATATAAAGAATTTTATAACCCGAAGTAATTTGGCATCATATTGAGTCTTTTGAAGGTAAGGTAATTACGTTTTGTAATTATGTTTATATGCTCTACATTTTTTTATGGACATGTTTATACATAATGACTTGCTGTGGGGTAAGTTGATACGGTTTCTCTGGGGCATGTTGATACAGTATATTAATTTTCCCCGACTACTTTTAATTGAATTTTTTCTTTATATTTCTTGGAAAATGGTTTGAAATTATATCAAAAAGACAAATCGCGGCGAAATATCGTAGGATGTTTTGGAAAAAGCGTGTGCCGAAATAGAAAAAGATTCAATATTATTAAGGCCATGCACAAAAATATAAAATCATGACACAATGAGTTTATTAAGATATAGTAACAAAAAGAAGAAGACACCTCATGTTAAAGTGGGATATTCCAGACATAAAAAAAAATGAAAATAAAAATGTTTTTCTAGGTATGTTTGTTTAAAAATCTGTTTGATCTTTGAACTTTTGACTGTTGGAAAGGTATTTAGATTGAAATTATATTTTTCAAATTTATTAGTTACTCATTAAACAGATATTTTAAAGATGTATCAACTTGCCCCGCAGTGGGGTAAATTGATACACTTTGCCTTCGTCCAAATAACATTTTTTCATTCATTTTGTATGTACTTTCTCAAGTTTTCGGTTACTATATATTAAAGAGGAAGGACCAAAGTATATTTTAGCATATTTGTTATTAAGTAATTGATTCAAACAAAAATGAAAAACAATGAAAACTGAAAAACGTATCAAGTTGCCCCGGTCTCCCCTACACTAATTTCGATTTCTACTGAATTTCTAACCGCGCGCGGAAACTGCTTCCCAAATGTAACCAAAAATCGATGTCTCTATTTTCGCCAAAACCACCAGGATTCAATCTCGACTGCTGAAACGCGAGACACGAGTTTCATACACGGCCTCTTTCCGCTCGAAGGAAACTCGCGGCGTATCAGGCTGCAATAAATAAGAATCTTACGTGTGTCGAGCATTTCCCCTGGCGTAGAAGTCCTCTCATACTTACAGCTGACGTTCCCCGATAATGCGCCGGAACAGAATCTCTCTTCTGTACTTACATACGCGGCTCTAGGACGTTTAATATCCTCCCTTCGTTCTCCGCCGACACCGTTGGAATATTTCATCTTCTCTTTACTTCGCCCAAAGGGTGGCGGAACGAGGGAGTGGAGAAAAAAAATATGAATAAGGTATCGCGTAACATTCGTCTTTTCCGCTCAGAAATTCCGATCGGTCGCCATTTATCATCGACGGGCTTTCGAGTCGATGGAATTCCTCCGGGAATACTTAATCGCGTTCCGTTCGCGCGAGCGCGTCGCGGAATCGTCAGTTTCGTGCAATTTTCGAGGCTCTCTGCAAAACATGGGGATTCGGAGAGATCCGCCGCGATCTGCGCGATAATCGTCGCGCAAGCTTGTTATCGAATTCTCATCAGACGTCCTCGGCGAAATTAAACTCGCTGGGATGGCTTAATGGGGACGTGGCAGGTTCATCTGGTCAGGATCTCTACGCGAAGACGAGCCCTTGAACCGAGGTTTTCCACCTTCAGCTTCAGCACACCTCTGATAAGATTATTTATAAACCAGGGCCAGGATTATCTCCACTCGTGGGACAGTGAATTCTCCGATTCGAGCTCGCTTGGAAAAAGGAAGATGAACTTCTTCGATAAGGCATCCTGTGCTACTATAAATACTCTCCTGTTAATCTGTTTGTTTTATAAATGGAGCAAGGAAGCTCGAATGCTTCTTATTCTAAGCTCTCCAGCCTCCGGAGCTTCGGGACAACTCCAGCAAAAACTTTCGGCTAATCTCGCTGAAATTGGATAAGCAGGGCTGCTTGTTTCCATTAGCAAGACTCGATACCAGCCCCCTACTTCTCTGCAAATTCATTCTTTCCCCCCGAAAGGGACGGGAATTTCATAACAGCGAAGCAAATTGCAAAAGTTCACAGGCTCCGAAGCAGCGTGTTCCCGGCTAAACTTGGTGACAGCTTCGCGGCAATTTGCTTCATTCAAGCTGCAACCTAGCTCTTCTTCGCTAATTGCTTCGCCTCTGTCCATCGTCTCTCTGATTTCGTCGGAAGCCCCTGCGTCCCGCTGAAGAGGCTCGGCACCACGAGTTTCACCCATAAATCTGCTTGCACGAGGAAACGAGGCGCGAACCGCGGAAGCTCGATCATCCGGGTCTTCCTGAATCACCCTGGATCGTAAGATCGAGAACTTGAAAGATCGCTGAGCAAATCGTGAGTCGTCCCCAGCAGGGAACACGAAAGGGATCGACCTCATGAACACCAAAATAATGGAGGCGAAGTTCATTGTCTGCGACCTCATTCGAACATAGCTGGGCTCATATTCCTGAATGCAGGCCTCGATCGTTAACTAGAGCGTGGCACGCAATTTCTATCCTAGACCTTCGTGGCTGTTATCGAGCGATCCTTCGTCGCGATAATTGCTTGGATAAGCGGCGAGCTTGAAACGACGTCGGGTAACTTTTAAATGAAACGTGACACCTTGCTTTCCTCGGCACAACTCACCTGAGGATTGCAAGGTGCCTCGGTGGTCTGGCTTTGAAGGATTGTTCTACTTAAATCGGGAACGAAAAGAAGCTTCTGCTTGGACAATATTTCATTTCGAAGTTGAGATCAAATTCTGGCTACAGTGAAATACAGAAAGCTCGGTAAGTTCCTAGAAACATTGCTCCGTATTTATTGCATCGAGTGTTTCGCGTTCCACTCGCCAGCAAGTTTTCCAGTGGAACGTAAGTTCTACGCAAAGTCCAAGAATCTCGTTCGATTGATCGAAATTGCAGTCGCGTTTCGTGAGAGAAAGGTCGAGCTTTGTTCATCCAAGGAGCAGCAGTATTCGTGCAGCGGATAAGTGCGAGGGTGGTGTTCGTGCAACCCTTGGCGCAGGGGCGTTTCGAAGGGAGAAGGGCGCAGGAGCGTTGGATCGCATGCCTGGCGCCAGTTAACAATCGAGACCCCTACGTTTATGAATAAAGCTGCACTAGGAGGCGATGTAAGGTCACAGACAATGAACCTCGATCCAGTTCAGGGCCTTAGCCCGCCGTCGCGTCGAGACGTTGTCGGTCAGGGTGGTTCTGCCACACCCTGTTCCACAGGAGAACCAACCTCCCACGGCTAATTTCACCGCTACCACAAAAGCGATTAAGAACAGCTGACTCGCGAATTAGAAGTGGTGAAAGGATGCAGTGACTTGAAAAGTGGACGAAAAAAGGGGCCATCGATGTGTGATGTCAAGTCGTGGTTGATAGATTCTATTTTGTGTCGAGTAGCTTGAATCGATTAGAAAACAGTGGAGATGGATGTTACCCTTCCATTAGCCACTCTTAAGGCACTGTTTACTTGACAAATACAGAGGAAAGCTTTTAGTATCTTCCTTTATCGTCTACAATAAACAAATTAAAACATACTCGCGCGTATGTTTATAACTCACAATTCCATAGCGGAGTATTATAATTATGAAGTCCTAATTCACGTGTCTCGAATGATCACTAATTAGGAATATCGTAGTCAGAACCGGACAGAATTACAAGGAGTTATTTAAAAGTGGTAATGCGCCGATAGAAATGAGCCGAGCTCGTTTCAGCGAACGGAAACGGCGTCTTTTCTCGCGGTCGTAAAACTCCACCAACGTTTCATTAAAACTTCTCTGCGAAAGCGCCGGTGTCGTGAATTTAATTAGGACAATTACGTCCCTCTACCCGAGGATCCGTTACAGTTTACCGCGCGACCAAACTAGTCATTTTTACGATCGTTTTACAGAGCCGCGCTAGTTTCTTCTGAAATTAGCAATATTCTATGAAATATTAACACGATGACGAGGAGGTATAAATATGGCGATGATAATGTACTCTTCGATGCACGAATCCGTGAATCATCGAGCTGGTTGCAGTATAGAGAGCGGAACGCTCCCACAGTGGCCACTCGTCGACAAAAGTTGGGCGCGCTTTCATTAAATTGAACCGCTGTCGTAAATTTAAATTGGAGCGAATTTAGTTCTTTAATTCCTGGCCGCGCGTGCTACGAAAAACGCGGCCTCCATTGTTCCACGAGGCCTCCTCTTCCGTAAACCGTATAACAACGAGAATAATAGTCGCCTCTGACGCACCTGGTGCTCACTGAAAACGAGCTTCCTGCTCCATTGAAAAGCGCGTGGCGGAGTCTTGCATCGATCGTTTCAACGAGCCCGTTGTTTAACGTTGTTTGTCGAGTCTGAGAGAAATCGAGATTCAGTCTAGACTCAGAATCCTCTGGTTTTAATATTTGTTTCTGTTGCCTGGTCCCACACAGCACCATAACATTGCAACAACGTCTCTGCAATATTGTAGTGCAAGATTGCAATGTTGCACCATAATATTGCAGAGACGTTGCAGGTTCAGTCCTATGTCCGCCTTCGCAATATTGCGGGTGTGTATTTTTGCAATGTTGCGGCAGCAGTGCAAACATGTAGTCCTGCAACGTTCCGGCAATGATTCTGCAACGAAACGGCAAAACTGTGGCAATGATCCTGCAACTCTTCGGAAATATTGCGGTGCGAGATTGCAATGTTGCACCGTATCATTGCAGGGAAGTTGCAGGTTCACTCCTATGTCCGCCTTAGCAATATTGCAGGAGTATATTTCCGCAACGTTTCGGAAATTTTACAGAAATCATCCCACCGCAACGTTTCGGGCAGTGAGGAACGCGACGACATGAATGTTTGCAGAATCGTAGTAGTATAACGCCCGTGTGACCTTTTCTCATAGAAAATATTTTTACCCCAGGGAGATTCGAACCGAGGACCTGTAGCATCGTAGACGAACACTTTACCGCCGCAGCCACAACCGCTGATTGATAAGATTGCTTACGTATTCGAACTTATAGTCCTACCGTGCAAAACTTTAAACTCAAATTATTTCAAAACGAAGGCTCATTTGACAAACCTATTAGGGATTTTTAACACAGTAGGTGCCGACTCTAACTATAACCCGGTGTCATTTTAGGTTAGGTTGGAAAGTAGTCTTTAGACTAAACCTTTGCATTTGTCTTTTCATCTCTCTTTTCTGTTGCTTGATTGTATATACGTGTGTGTGCAATAAAGACGTTTAATAATAATAATAATAATAATTTCACACATTAAAATATATAGTATCTACTCTATCTAAACAAATTAAATTCATTTTCAAATCTCTTCTATAATTTAAATTCACGTACAAACGACTCTCACAATAACACTTTTTTCATATCTTCAACGGCCAACGAGAAATTCTAGCATATCCAGTTAAATGAAACATGTTGTAGAATTTACTCGACGTCATATTTCAAATTTCGTCAAAGTCATAGTTGCTTCAGAATATTGCTGTACTGTTTCTACAATATTTCCACTACAGTATTGCACGGCAATATGTAGGCAATTTTGCTGGGTCGTTGCCACTGAAACATTGCACATCGATGTGCGCGCAATATTGCCGAAATATTGTAGGATCGTTGCCAGTGGAACATTGCACGTCGATGTGCGCGCTATATTGCCGAAATATTGTAGGATCGTTGCCACTGGAACATTGCACGTCAATGAGCGCGCAATATTGTAGAAATATTGAAGAATCGTTGCCAATGGAACATTGCACGGCAACGTTCTCGCAATATTGTTGCAATATTGTAGGATCATTGCCAATGGAACATTGCACGGCAACGTTCTTGCAATATTGCTGCAATATTGTAGGATCATTGCCACTCCAATAATGCACGGCAATATTACAGGAACGTTCCTACAATTTTGCAATGCAACCTGCAACAACACAATATTGCAGCAACGTTCGTGCAATACAGCTGCAACGAAATGTGCTGTATGGGGTGGGATGATTTCAAAGAGGAATTGGAGAGGATTTGTGATTCTTTTCTTTAAAAGCAACTAATTTATCGAGTCACACTTTGAGCATTTGGTTACCAAAGCGAGGTGCTTTCAGAAAGTGTTCTCTGCTCGGACAATTCATCATTCTTGCTCGAAGTTGTTCACGTCCGTGAGAATGTTAGCTGCTCGTAGAACACGAAACTTCTGGTGACCCGAGCAGACCATGTCTTTTCTCTTAAAACCTGAGCATCCTCTTGTGGCCTTCACACAGGACACCCGCCAATCTTCATTTCACCAAGGCTATTTCATGGACCAGACTCGTGGTCAGAGACATTGTCGTCACAGGGTCAGCAGTGTAGAAAGTGAAGACGATCAGAATCTTGAAGAGATTGCTCGTTTCATGAGATACAGAGATGTTGGTAGTTGTGTAATGCTCACACGTTCGATGTAGCTCGGTGTGGACGTGACTGAAGTGCTCGGTGCTAACGACGTTCTTCTTTTCGTCGACCCCAAACCCTCCACTGGGAATTCCGCCGCAATAATGGTGAAGAATTCAGCGAACTTGCCTCTCGGGTTTTTGCCAGAACTTCTTAAACTTCGGGCGACTCTCGGACAGCCTCGCAAGTTCGTGATTCTGGAATCGAAATTGCTTGACGGAGGATCCCCTTTGACGCGTCCCAAGGGATGAGATTCTTAATTGTCATTCGCAGCAACGACGTTTAAATTCCTACTCCACTAAGCATAAAAATCTGCGCGTCGAAGCAGCTCGCCATCTTCGACCTTCCTTTCAATCTCGTTCACAGAGTTTACTGGACCGAGGAAATTCCCTGGTAAATGCGTTTCGCGCAACTCAGCCGATTAACTCTAAAAAAACACATGCTAGAAATTGGAAGATAACGAAACGAGGGGTTGCAGGCTCGACGGGCATAAAGGACGAAACGGAGCGTGGTAGTCGGGTTTTAAAACTGTATTTCGGAATTGGACTCGTAAGAGGATTCGACGATAAAGGGATTTACCATCCGGCTAGCTGGGGAATAAAAATAAACGTAGGTTCGTTCAGCTGTTGGTTTGATTTTTCGCCGAGCATTTCCCCTGCGTTTGCTCTTTCGCGGAGGAATTGTCCTTTTCGACGTTTCATCGTCACCACGATTTTTTTTTCCTCATTGGAAAGGGGTTGAAACGACACTCGCCGACGTCGAATCGTATCGAGGGGTGATAAATCGTTTACGTATTTTCGGGAACGTACCCATCGAACGTATCGACAAGGGTTAAATTTCCGGGCGGAGGGACCCGAGAATACGTGGAGCCGCGTGTCGTTAGACTAAAAGGATAAAAATTCGTGGGGTGTGACCCGTCCTCCTCGATCGATCATCTCGCGTCTGTGTTGGAGGCAGTGCCACCCTATCTAGCCGCGATTACGACTCTCCAAGGTGGCGACCCTTGCTGTGCCCACATTGTACACGCCATTCGAAACGTTTACGAAGCATAGTATACAGCCTGTAACGCTAGCTAATGCCTAATACGCTAACAAATTTTAGCCCGTATCGGCTAGATGGGGGTGAAAGCTCGCTCATCGCAGCGTTTCCCTAATCTCGCCTCATAACATGATCCTTTATAGCAGACCTTACTTAGTGTCCATTTCTGTCAATTATTCCCTCGCTTCCACACCACCCCGAGCTATGCGAAGAACAAGATCCCAGCGTGGCCACGCCTTGCACCCTGTCGCGAGAATTTAAATTCAAAGCGTCGGTCTCTGGATCGCCTGCCACCCTCCGACACGTTTATCTTCCATTTTGTATATGAAGGCACTTTGGATCCAATACCCCCGTGATAAGATAAAACACTCCACAGGATGGAAGCATTCGTGTCTCGGGAACCACACCTCAGGCTACCGAGCACACTTTGAAATCAGGAAGTTTGATAATCCCTCACACGTCGTAAGACGTTTAGAGACTGTTTCATAGCCTTTCTTCGGCCATTAATTATCTTCGATGGTGGAGCGCTCGAGGTCTAAAGAGCTCTAAGAGCACATAAAGCGAGATGTATACTTTATTACCGTTATCCCGGGCAGTCCACAAGTTCTTGGGACATGGATTGGACTCAGTGGCAAGGATTAACCGACTTCAAGCCGATGAACACGCGATCCAACGATGGAGCACACGGTTTAATTCCGAGCGTGTCCTTCGCATCATCCAAGTGGCTGATAGAGAGGCACGCGGGTGAACGTTGACGGTGGTCTTTGTAGTCGACGTGTATCGCCCAAGTGAAAAGAAATCCTTGTTGCAATCAACGATGAAAGCGATGCACGACGCTCTGGCTAGATCGTTAAATTAAGACCCGAGCAACAGGAATCGCGGCGTCCGCCGCGTTTCCTTCCACGGTCTACTGAGGTGCGCGAAGAGGAGCTTGTTTGTTGACGGAGAAGCTTTTACGAGATGGTTCTAAAGACGTTAGCTACCGATCAACCCCGCAATCTCTTTCGGTTTTTCTTCTGCTTCTCCCGAGAATTCAAATATTAACTCGCCGAGAATGGGAGTAGGTACGTGGAAATGGCTGGATGCGAAAAATCGAGGGAAACTGCTGCCCCTCGATCCATCGATTCGATATTCCATCAATTAGAGGATGCAAATCTCGTGACTTGTTCCCGTTTCGATGGCGAAGCTGGGATCGTTGGTGATGGGCACGAATGATGTTGGAAACCTCGCGAATGGGAATTATTTTCTCGAGCTTCTACATTCCAGAGAATATCGTGCATAATTGGAACATTATCTAATTGTTCATATCCTTGGGATGTGTAGCAACGTTGCAAAAAGTGGTGCCACGAGATGCTTCTACTATTCAGATCTATTTTCGCCACTGTGCACTAGGGTGGTCCTTATTTCTCGACTTTAAAATTTGTATTGTCTGAGCCTCTTAAAATCTTCTATTCGACAAAACTAAAATATCTTCGTGTTTTCTATGCCGCAACAGAACACAGTACACATTCGTTATAAACCCGTTTCGTCTATGCGATGTGTGCCCGAATTTTAATGTTATACTCTCCCTTAAAAGTTAATAAAATTATTTTGTCCTTTTTTGCAAAATTCCTATCAATTTATAACCAAGTAGCAATATTGCATTGCCATTGAGCGACCTATAATCCTTAATATATTTCAACAAAATTTTAGACGCAATTATTTTAAACTATTTCGGAGCTTCTGAGGGGGTCAGAAGAAATTTGAAGAAACATTGATTTTTTACCATACACTACTGTGCACCGTAGATCCCAGCGACTTGTAACGAGCTCGCTCCAATCAAATACCTTGACAGCTGAATAATTGATTGTATCGCGGGGAACGTCATCGTTCGTGCTTAACGTCGCCGATGAAAATGGCCAATTAGACCGATTCGCCCGCCTCGGAACGCATCGTTCTTTCGATTTGCGTTAATCACCCGCTTCGCAGAGCGTCGATCACCGCCTGTCGTATTATCGGATCGTTCACAATCCTGTTACTAGCTTTAATTCGGCAGAAAGCTCCTGCGTCTCGATACGAAGTCATCCAACACTCAAACACCGATCTGTCCGTGAAGATTTATCAGGAGGTCCAGATATTACGTACACTTAGGAACATCTGCAGCAACTTATACTCGAGAACATTTGATTCATTGAAGGGGATCCATCACAAAAGCTATCAGATCCACGTCTGACACTTGGGGTTATTTAGAAGCGGAAAAATCGATGCTATGCGAGATTCCTCGTCAAGTTCCCTTCAGCGAGCGTTGAGGCATATCGCGGAGATTGGTTCGCCCCGTGGCACTGAAACGGCTCGAGACGTGACGGCCATTTGCAGGAGGAATGGTGACGTCAGGACGTGACGGTATTAGCCCTCTCGGCGAACTTGGAATACTCGAACGACGAAGTGGCAGGATTTGTGCGTCGCTGGAACAAAGCGCGGCTCCAGACTGTGCAAACAACGCGATCCGCTCGGAATCGCTCGGACTAATGTCTCCCGTCTGACAGGGACCTAAGCGTAAATGTGCTTGCAGTATTCGAAACAGTCATGTCGTTGCGCCTCATGAATAATTGGGATGATTGCTCGAACGCCTTGGATAGTCCGAATCGTCTCTTGATGCCGCCCTTAGAACGAGACGTTCCAGGGACAACTTATCGCGAGATGCTTGCACTTCTTCCCTGAGATTCTAAACGAATCAAGTAGGATTTATTGAAAGAGATGCTCGTGAATAGACCGAGGAATTAATTATCGACAGCAGCTTCTGAAATCACTGCCGATCGGTATTTAACAGCGAATCACTTATTTCCAAAGGACATGCAATCTTGGCTTTCTCGTGCAAGTGAAAATGGTTCGCAGCCGAAGGATCAGTGAACGGAGCGCGCTGAATGTTTGAACGCTTCGCAACCGCCTCATGCCAGACGTCTCATCAAACTTTCATCCCTCTATCGTACGTTGTTTCGTGTTGATGGAGAAGTAGAACGGAACTATAGCCGAAGATAGACGAACGATAGTTTAAGAGCTGTTAAGAGAAATCGCTCGCTCGGCGATAGTTAAGAATTCTCTGGGCAAGGTAATCGGAATGTTGGATTCGGTGCTCGATAGTTGGAACTAGCTGTTCCATCACTGACAACGACGTTCCAGTGGCGAAGGAAACAGAGTAGCGAAGGGTGAAAACTGGTGGGAGCGTGGAGGGGGTGAGAGAAGATAAAGCGTGTACGAGCGGAAGCTTGGTGAGACTTGAAAAATAGAGGGAACTTGGGGCGAAATAGGGAAACAGGAACTCCAGGGGAAGGAATCCAGGAGACAGACGAGCGGAACTGGGCGAAGCAAAACGAAGGCAAGGGGGTAAAGATAGATGAACGAGTGAAAACAGCCACGTGGAAAACCTGAAACAACCAGATCCATGAAACGCAACAATACATCTGGAAGATCTGCAAAGGAAATCCTCGTGCTGGAAAGAAATCCCGCGTACATAACAGGAATATAAACTTCGCGGTGCCGACCAGAGGGAGAAATCTATAATGCAGAGGGTGAAATCCTCGTCCACTGTTGTTCGAAAGTCTTCCTCGCTTACCCCCATAAATCCAACAATATTTCTGCTACCCACCTTGCGAAACAAATCGTACTGACCAAATTTCGCAAACAACCCTTGTCTTTTCGCTCTCGTTACATCACTACCCACAGAGTGGCCAAGAAGTTAGCAAAATCCCGGGCTTTTGAACAGCAGTGTATAGCGTATACATACGAAAGCCATAGATACCGAACCGAACGTCGAACAGAGAAGCCCGGAGGCCTCGGCGAATAAACAGGGACAAACGAAGCAGCGCGATAGAGGGAGAGGGCGAACGGAAGGAAAAGAGACGGGGAGAGGGAGTTCCTAACGTGGGGTTAGCGAATGAAGCAGTGGGGTGGCCGAGCGGGTGACGGGTTAGGTCGGGGGTGGGTGGCGGTGGTAGCTAGCCCGGTGAGTAGTAGTAGGTGCGCACCCTACGCGGATACCAGGTGAGTGGGGCTGAGGCCGACCAACCCCCGGGACAAAACGCGAAAAACCACTTGTGCGTCTCCGTCCTGGCCGCTCGGCGGTGTCCTCTAGATCGCTCGTTTCCCCGTCGATTCCTGCCTCGTCCTTCTCGCGCCAGCCACCCTCTGTCGTCAGTCACTCAGTCAAGCCAGTCAGTCGTTCCTCGGCGCGACGTCGATTCGAATCGCGATTCCTCCTTGGCCGCGTCCACCTTGCGCGTCGATCCTTGGTGCCTCCAGTCGGGGTACAACCGCGAGCCGCGACAGTGTCTCGAGCACGGGGATCCAGCGATCGAAGGGGCTTCCACTGCGCTGATCCAACGATCTCCTCGATCCAGGGGGTTGAAAGTGGCGACACAGGTGGGAGAGAGGGAGAGAGAGAGCAGCAGCAGCCACCGTGTAATGCAAGGAGCAGCCTTCATCGATCCAGCTTCAACCGGGAGCGAGCTGACACGGTCCGGGATCCCGAATCTCTGATCGAGCCACGTGATCCACTGTGGATCGACTCGATCCGCGGGGAGTCTTGTGCGCGCCCCACCGATTCTTTCGGATCTATCCATCGGTTACTTTTTCTCTCTCCTTGTTTCGCGCTGGGCCACGGGGGTTGGGGATTAGTGACTAGGGGTAGCTGGCTCCTTCGGGAAGAGTTCCCGTGAGATTCTCTGTTTTCTTCCGCCCCTCCTCGTTCGTCCCTCTGTTTCTCTTCGGGGGGAAGATCGATGGTACGCGTTTCGGATTGATGGGTTCGAAGCGCCTTTGAGACGAGCTCCAGGTGAAATTTTCACGAGTTCCTCCAAGGTTCGAGGCGATATTTATTACACGGCACGTGCAGGTATGTGTTGATACGTGAAACCAGAGGTATTACTCTTGGTTACCTTGCAATTTTTGAGGACTTCGAATTTTGGATCGGGGATGAGGATGTTTTGATGTCTTTCGGCTTCGATGTTTCGTATACTATTATTTTTGATGATCCGCTTTGTGGTTATAGAAACAGAGCCGCAAAATTGGCTCGGTGTACGCGATGACTTGTTGCTTGACGCGACCTCGCCTTTTGTTCTCTCCGAAATATTCTAGAAATATGTTGCTCTACCGGTTGTGGCGATTCATTCGCTGTTTAGAATGATAATTAACTCTCTCGTGGTGCCTCGTTTTACCCTCGCTCACGTTAATAAGGTGGAAACAAACGGAGACGGAGAGCGAATGAAATTATTTCTACCCTCAAGAGTAATTTCATTTAAAGTTTTCATTTCGAACGTAATCTACTATCGGGCACCAAAAATTCTGTTCAACAAGTGTTCATCGAGATAATTAGTACGCAGAGTGACCCCAACAAATTTCATATTCGACCATTTATGTACGAGGCGAGCGCGCAAACTACGTGCCAGCAATTTGCTTCCAATTTCGCACACACTTAGTCCACGGCGTGTATAATAATATATTAAACACTCGGCTCGGGCCGCTGGAAATTCCACGAGAAAATCCCGTTGAAAGCTTCGTCAGAGATTCGCGCGACTGGTTACACGATCTCGCGACACGTTCGTTTCGAGCTGGACAGATTCCCGGGCAAAGGTTGCACGTCATAAATTCCGCTGGTCGTCTGCATGCACAATATAGGCCGTACACGTCGATACAATGTGGCACATATGGGATCGAGCGTTACGCCTGATCGATCAGTGACGGGTTGCTGAAATGCTCGGCTAACGTCACTCCTTTCATGCGTATCTCATGAATGTCGCTCGTTCCACGAATTGATTTTCCATTCGGCAAGTAACGATGGATCGTTTTTAACTTTTCATTCATTCATCGGTGCACGACTACGTTTACTTGTTGCGGGATCAACCCTGTCCTCCTTGCGATCGTCGGATCGGTTGAAACGTGCCAGAAGATCGGCCAGCGCGAATTTAAAATTTATCCGGGGGCAGAAGCTCGCCGTTTACACGTAACCCGCGACAAAATTACGATCGATCGCACGCAGGTGTCATCGAACCAACGAATGACACAGTTTCCACCGTGCATCGTGTGTCCAGGGAATTAATTTTTCATCGGGAACACGTGTCCCGCGTATCATCCCATTTTCATTATTAATCCTTCGCTCGTAATCGCGAAAATGACGGGCTTCTGCCATTTCGTGCGCGCCGCAATCCTCTGCTAATACCATCAGGATTTCCATCTAGCCATTTCAAGCAGGAAAAAATCGACAGACTTTCTCGACTAAGAATCTGCCTCAAAATATTCACCCCCTTCCTCCTCTGACCCAACATTGTTTTAATCTCCACTGAAAAGCATTCGAGATCCAGAGTTCCAAGCTCCGAAACTCTTTCTGGAAAGTTTGAATTTCGAATTGCCAAGAACGATAAGGTCAGAGGGATTTCTCGAGCGGTCGTACGATTGATTCGCATTCTACCTCAGGATTTTTATATTTTCAACGAAATCCACTTGGACCCGTCTCCCCTCAACGAGGTACGTCAAGTTTCGACGTTTCCTTAAGGTTTCCAGCCAACGTGCAACCATGCATGTAAATAGATAAAGTAGGTTTGTTGAGCGTCGACACAACCGGGATCGATGTAACGTGTAGTCGAGGCACGAAGGTCTATCGTCCACAAAGTTGATCGGATTGCTTCGTCACACGCTGACCACTATCTGCTTCTCCTTTGAGGCTCTGTGCTAAATGAAGATTGATGACTGGCCCTGGAACGTTGTTTGGCAACGAATTTGGGAACGCCTCTTTGATGTCTGATCCTGAAGAAGCTTTGAGCGTTTGATCCTGTAAGCTTTCCAGTAGAACGCACAGTCTTCAATCTGACTTTCAGACCTCTGCTGCGAGGGAGGATTAAGCCAAATACCCTTGGAGGAAGATTGGTTAACATGCTCGTCAATATCTTCCCAATCTCTCATCCCGAAGGAGCAACACTGTCCCAACGTTTCTTTGAAGAAATATCTGAGAAAAAGCTTCCATTGGGAAACACTCTCAAACCTCCAATCTCTAAATTCTCGCTTTAACACCATTGATCCATTTTGTTCCCCAAACCCTTCACTTCGGAAAGAGGATTCCGTAGAAAACACCCATCGACACAGCCGATTGGTATTTTCTAGACATCGCCAGATCAACACGAGTCCAGTGATCGATCGCTAGAAATCATCGATCTTCTAAATCAAACTGCTAAATCAGTCTTAAAAGGAGCGCGTTATCAGACCTCCACTGTTGCTGTCGGTGAATAGCTCAATTTCGTAGTTAATTCGCGGTGGACGTCGGTATCTGTGGATCTTCGGGGAACTATCGTTGGAAGACATTCCGAGGGTGAGACTCGAGCGTATCGCGACGCCGCGGGCCCGTTCGCTCCCTTTCACGAGGAGGAAACGGAGTTGCCGCGTTTATCTAGCACCGGAATAGGAACTGTCGCCGGATAGATCAGGGATCGGGAAAGGAGTGGAGTCTTTGGATGTCGTCGGGCCGTGTGACAGTGCCGTGCGTCTGAAAAGCTCAGAAAACCGATCGGCCGGCGAACGGAAGAGGACTCGATAAAGAGGAGCTGTAGTAGAAGACCATGAGCAACTCCGGGGCCATTCCTCTGATCTTGGTGAAGAAGGAGCAGCTCGTCGAAGGCAAGTACCCCCGCGTGTTTAGTCTTTTTCTCATTGTCGACCGGCTCGATTGTGCGCCCGATGCGCTCGCGACGTTCCCATTGTGCAGCCTGGACGTCTCCCCAACCCCGCTTCGCCGAGAAGTCGGTCGCCTTTCGAGAGGGAACGACGTTAGGGCGCCTATTATCGATGGCTCGAATAGAGATCTGTGTCGGGCCGAGGTGTTTCAGGAGATTGGTCGAGCGCAAGCTGGAAGAAACGAATTTTTGGGATGGCTCGCGATTTTCCTCGGGGAATTTTGACCCACTTCGTTCGCGCGATGAGACACGGAACGGGTATTAATGCTGTTTCAGCGATCTTCGAGAAAGCTATCTTTGTGTATTCCACTTGACCAGAACTCGATACGCTAACGTCCCTCTTGTCGATAAATGTGTGGACGGTTTGTAAGAAACTTTATTTCGATACCGTGTACAAAGCTTTTAAGCCAACTTGACGTGGGATCGACGTAGGACCAGCGCTAGATATCGAGAGACTTGCACGGGAAATAGAGCGACTTAAAATAAACACGCGACATCAGTGGAATATCCCTCAGAGCACGTTTGAATAATCCAGGACGATAATTGGGATTCTTAAAATAAACTTGATGAATTCAGATGGTAATCTTTTATATTACTCAGGGCATACGATGTCCAATGTTTCCCTCGGCACAAATTTAGAATGATTCTCCTTCATGCTTTCGCGGAATCGATTTATCTGACAAGCACGCAGTGGCTGGCTAATGTCGCCTTCTTCTACTGATTGATTCCAGCAAGTGAAATTCGTTGTTTCTTAGTAAATACCTAACGTTCGTTTCCTGTTGTTATTAATAGTATAAGAAGATAGAAGCTTTCGTGTTCCTCTGCGCGTACAAGAGAAATTCTATGTCTGACTCTTGCCTCCTTATTCTACTGCTTCACTCGGTAAACTGATTTGTTAACGAGTATTGAATATTTCCTACCACGTGAATGTTTAGTTCAAAGTGTGTAAGAGTACAGGAAAACATTTGAAAATCTTCCAAATTTAAGGGGTAACACCACTCTAGGATCGATGTTTTTTTTTTGCTTAAACCATACTTTAGAAAGGAAGGAGGAGACGAACATCGACCTAGATGGCCAAATGTATGGTGCAGGCATTGCAGATTAAAGATAAACAAAAATTTAAAGGATTAAAATGTTCATAAAACTTTAAACGCGTTTTTCTCGAAACCACTTTTTTCAAACTGGGCGGACGAATTTCTCGGAAACTATCGCATGAATCGATTTGAAATTTTTACTGTAGCTTTACAACAATATTCTCTTTGGAAGTACGTAGCCGTTTTTTGATTGAATGTAAACTTTCTTTTTTATAACCAATTTAATGCACATTTTTAGGGCAAAAAATCGATTTATTTCTTAACAACTGCACCACTTCCACAAAAATTGATTAAAAAAAACCCTACGTACTTCCAAAGCCAATTGTATATAGATTATAAATTTTTTTTATTTTTTGTTCCACGACTCATACATGCCGATAAATCCGTCCTCCCGTGGCGGTGTTTTCACAAAAGCTGTTTTCGACGACGGGCTTTGTCGTCGCCATTTTGTATGAAAATGACACTAAAAAAATTATTTTTCGTACTTCAATATGTGTTAAATAAACCCTCTGAAAAGAAATTCTATTCTGTTTGTCACACTCCCAAAATAAATTGTCAAATTTAGGTATTGTTTTCTGCCTCTAGAGTGGTGTTACCCCTTAATTATTCTGAAGCAGAATCAACAAGGTCTGACTCTCATCGGCTTTTTCCACTGATTCACTTAACCAGCGAAATTTTATCTTTCTCGACTTTCGCGTTTTCTTGTCGATACGATTTCGCATAGAAACCAAGGCGTCGTAGCCAAATTAATATGAGAACGGTCTTTCCTTTCTGATGCTCGTAAATTTCCATCGCGAAAACACCTCCCTTCGCGATTTTGTGTACGAATGTTTCCGAGCTAAACCCGCGACGTCGTCTCTGCTTCTGCTCCGTGCATGCTTCCATAGGAAAGCTACGAGCCATTCGACCAATCCTCGCCAGATAAGCTTAAAGGCTTGTCTACTCAACGATTTATCCTCGAATGCAGGCATAAGGGCAATACTCGAACTTTGCTCTCCAGCGTTTGTGAAAGGCGTGGATCTGAGAATTGATCAGTAAATGTCAATATAGTAATACCTTCTTGTAAAACCTCTTGAACCATTGGTTTAAACGTGCAATCACTTCAAGAATCTACTCATCATCTGTACGTTCAGATTTTTCGACCTGAAATATAATCTCCCAGAAAAAGAACCTTATTTCCTCAAAGAACTTATGATCCACTTTTGCAAGTTACTTCTCATCCCCCGTTTGAAACATTCCAAGGAACTTTTAATTAACGACTGCTCGAAAACACGTTCCGCAAACGCAGTTAGACTTTCAGGACGATTTTCGTGACCTGTCAAGCGCACTTGATCTTCGTCTTCCTTCCGAATAGCCCTTAATTAACCTCGAAGGAAACAGTTTCGCCTGGCGTCGCTTTTATCGCGACTCGTGAAAAGGCAAAGGGAACACGGAACGGCGTAAATCAAGTGACCAAATGAAAATCGCCGACAAAGGCGCGTTCTGTGTCCTCGATCGAAGGAGAGCAGCGTAACGAAGCATCGAGTTTATCCTCTTTCCCGAAAACCTCGACGCAAAGCCTCTTCATTGTCGGGCGACTTGTTTCCTCGCGAAACCACCATTGTACGAGAGCAATGATATCTGGGTACAGGGGCTCGAGAACAATGGCGGGCTATTTCTGCGGAAATCCTCCTTGGATTACCTTCGCCAAACCCTGTCCGTGGAAATAACGCCTGTCTACGAGACGACCCGAAGCTTTCGAGGAGAAGCTGCTCGCCTTTCCGGACGTACCACCGATAGATTCGGTCTGAAAGGGCTTTGCTTCATCACTGTCGCGAAGTCGGTGTTTCGATGTTAACGAGATTGTCACGCGGTGAACATAGAATCGATACGAATTAGCGTGGGTTAAAATACTAGTTCACCGAAGTTTCGAGTAGGTACCAGAACGCATAAGAACAGATATTTCGAGGTACGAATGTAGAATAAAGAGGAAGAAATACAAATCAGTTCGAAAATTAACGATACAGTAATTTACATTAAAACAAGCGCAGACCAAGAGTATAAATGGCGGGGAGAAATACGCGGCGGTATTTCGCGATATCGAAGTTAGTTTTTCCACGAAAAGGAACATTTAAGGGGAAAAGCTCGCGAAGGCTCGTGATTTACCTCGCCTGCGAAATCTATACCGCGACGGCGGAAAGCAACGGCGGCTTTTAAACCATCCAGTGGAAAAGATATACGTTTTCTCGGTCGTAGGTACCCCTCACCCCTGCCCACCTATGTTAAATCGGTCGATCGTTAATCTTCAAAGCTCCGGCGAGGTACATAGCAACGATACTACATCGTGCACCTTTTACGAGCTTCAGCCGGTTTAGCTTCTAGTAAAACGTGACTGCTCGCGGTGGAAATAATAGAGCCATCACGCGTCTCTTCTTTCCCATGACGACTCAGTCGGTGGAAAGCGTGGGATCGAGGAAATTGCGCGGAATATTAAAACTACGCTCTTGGGGCGTTTATTTCACTGCGTACTACTTGCAGTTTCTATCTGACAGCATTATTATATACAGATTGTCTCTGAATGAGTAATATAGCTATTCCGATAATCTTTCAATCCTGACAATCTTATCGTTATCAGCCCCTTATCGAACTGGTTCGCAACGAGCCGCCAGTAAATTCGGGAAAGGAACAATGGCACTTGTGTCGCGGAACGGCAATAACTACCGGCGGGCGATGCAATTTCTTTCCCCCCCGTTGGAAAATTGAGTGGGGCAGTGATGCTTAAATGAGCACCGATTGTCGCTGGATTTCGGCTCGGCGATGCCTCGTGCCACGTGTTGCGCGCACGCTAGAACGAGGAAACGAGCGTACCTTATCGGTAATCCCGATACACCCCGGTTTCCTCTTTCCCTCACAGACTCGCGGCACACACGTACACATGTGTACGGACGACGTGCTTCTTCCCTCGACAGCTGTTCCCACTTTACGGTCGGGCCGCTTCGCCTCGAATGCACGATGAAACAATGGACGTTAATGTCGCGGGACGGTTAATCTCTGACACTCGGCCCGCCGTGTATGCATGGCCGGTAATGTAGCCGTCAGCTTCTGATTTCGCGCGAACGATTCCACGCCGCGATTCCCGCCTTTTGTCACTTAACAACCACTTTTAATCGAACGCCCTTTAATACACGTTGGCGATCGAAAATCGTAGACAACGGAATAGAAAACAGAAGACAGAGATCTGTAGTTTGGGAGAAATCAAGTGGTTCAGAGACCTTCAAAGATCCATGGTAAACTTACGATACTCCCACGATACAAGCCATCTCCTTTGAAAAATGTCAAACTATCGAGTAACAAAATATCCCCCATCGACTGCCCACTCTAGGATACATAATACCCTACATTCGACGCATCGTCGACTCAAAGCGTGAGGGCTGGAAACCAATAGAATCCTCTCCTACGTCGATGTCGCTTCATCCAGCGACTTTATTCATTCAGCGGGGAGAAAAAAGTAGGTTGTTGGTATAACGCAAGTTCGTCGGGGCCGCAGGTGGGGTTGGGAACGAGGGAAACGGGGGACGAACGAGGTGGAGATTAGAGCGTCGTTCGTGGCTCGGTATCTCGTTCCATTGGCAACCATCGGAAGCTATCCCTTTCAATTACACGGCCGCTTAGAGGATCCGCTCGATTCTTCCAGCAGCCGACATCCACGTTGCTGTCCCACGAGCTTCGTCAAATTACCGAAAGTTCGAAGCACTTGGCTCGCAGCAGCCAGCGATTTTCTCTCCGACGTGTACATCGCAGTTTCGCAAATTTCAGTTTATGGCTCGCTGTGCAACTGGGTTACGCCGACCGCTTTAGCTGCAGCGCGAAAAGGTGGCGGGAACGAATAAAAAAGCAGGGTGCCGGGCGTTCGTCGAAAGGACGCGCTTCCCTCCGAACCGTGTTCTCGTAGAACGAATGTCGAGCGAAATTTCCGCGCTCGGAATTATCAAACAAAAGCGGGGATTTTCAATGGGGATGAAAAGTAAACGGTTAAACGTAGATTTCTGCGAAGAGCTCTGAGGGAACTTCCAGCGTTGTTGTTTCATAGAAATCAATGCGTTACACGCGAGAGATACACGGAGGATTTAATCGATCACCAGGGAGAACCGAGTACACGTCGTTTATTTGTTTGAGGGAAATGGTGTACAGACCTCGACAACGGAACCAGGCTTTCTTTCAACTCGCTTTTACTACCTCCACCGTGGTTCGCGGCTTGCATTACACCCGTACGACAACCTAGTTTTTAGGGCGAGCCAACGAGAGGCACAGTGGTAAAATGACGTTTGTGAAACCGCGATATAATGAGGCCGGGATTTCAAGTGTCACTGGCAGCCTTTTCGAAGCGGCGCGCTGAAATACACCCGATTCTGAGTGGGTCGTTCATTAACGACTGAAACTTTTCCGCCACCCCCTCCCCTCGCCAGCCTCTTAATGCCTTACCCCGCTTTCCCCTTAAGATTCTGCTTCTGCTTTTACCCCCCCGCACCATCTTTTCCTCCTGTTATTTTTCCAATGAATACAAAGCGCGATGGGCTCTACTTCCGTCTTCCCCGCACGGAGAAACTATTAAGGAGGACGTAACAGGAGATTCTGGATGGATCTTGAATCTAGATAGGCGAGTTATACGCTGTCGTGTTTTCTTTTCTCTGCTGCGAGAAGATGGGGTGCGCGCTTAAGGGATGAGCTCTTCGGAATGGTACCACTAATTGCTGGATTCATTAGGGGCGGTGGGGTGCGAGATGGCGGGGTGGAATTGATTAGCAGCGTCTTCTATTGTGAGGTGCCTTACCTAAAATCATTGTCGCGGTGGATTTTTCATAACGTTTCAAGTTCTTCCTTGAGGGTCCACTGTGACGGTTTGAAAAATGAAGCTATTTTTAGGGATTCTTTTCTTCGTAGATACTACATATAATGCAATAAATTTGTTTAGTATTTATTAAGCTACTCTTATATTTCACAAAAAAATTAAAAGAATTTTTTTAATTTGTTTTTAAACTTTAAACGTGATCATCTCAAAACAACATTTTTTTCAACTGGTGCAGTTGATTGCAAAAAAACTATTTGACCAATTAGTTTGATATTTTTATACGTTATTCAGCACTTCAATGCTTATAGCCGGGAGCACGGAAACCTTTTTCGATTAACCATTTTATACTTTTTACAAGGCAAAATGATTGAAAAATTCAACGTATTTCAACACTCAAACCTCCGGCATTTTGTTAATTTTTCAGTACTGAAGTGCTGAGTAACGTGTAGAATCTTCAGACTAATTGGTCAAATAGTTTTTTTGCAATCACCTGCACCAGTTGAAAAAATGTTGTTTTGAGATAATCTTGTTTAAAGTTTTAAAACAAAGTAAAAAAATTCTTTTAATTTTTTGTGTAATATAAGAGTAGCTTAATAAATACCAAAAAGATTTATTGCATTATATGTTGTATCTACGAAGAAAAGAATCTTTAAAAATAGCTTCATTTCTCAAACCGTCACAGTGAACTGACCCTTTAACTACCGATTCATATTTCTTTCGTCCACTAGCAGACCCAGGACGAAGAGACACTTTCGCAGTCCTACCTTCAGCTCCACCCCTTATACCCTACTAATCCTCATTGAATTATTCGTTAGAGAGTCATTCAGCCTCCACCAAAGTACTGAGTAGTCCGTTCATTGTGGGAACCAACTACAAAGTGGTACGAAAGTCCTCGAGTGCAATATTCATCGCGATCGATCGTCGACGTGTTTCGCATTATTTCACGAATTCACGAAGCAATCCGTCGCAATCTCCATCCGCGCCACGTCCATTTCGGTTTCGATTTGCCTAATCGGGGAGGCAAATCCACGCGAAGGTATTTGCCTTTGAATTTTCCGACCTCTATTACCCTAACAAGCCCTGCGCGCGCTATTGTGCCACTCTCGGCTCCGTCCAAGCTGCTTTCGCAAACACGAATCTGCATCTTGCCAGATTGTCTCGCCCGCGTATCGCGCAGCATCGCCATCGAGCGCGCACAATTTCCAGAAAATTCCATTCAGTTTTATCGCTTCTTACCACGATTCGTTCATTCGCTCCTTTAATTCCCTGCAGCTCTGCATTAATTAAATTCAATGGGTTACGTGATTGCGGGGAGTCAAAAAGAGAATCGTTGGCGTTAGAACGTCGATCGCAGCTGTCTGTCACAGTCCTGATTAATTAATTCGAGCTTCCACTTTGGATATTTATTACCTCGTCACTCTAATGTCGAGAGGGCCAAGCAATTGCGGAGGAAGGGAATTAAAACAGTCACGCTGATCGAGCGGTTTAAATTAGACGAAGAATCGACGGATCCCCGACACTTTGTAAGCCGAAGCGTTCGACGCATCTCTGTGGTGGCGAATCGGTTGATAATTAATTCCTTGCGGCGTCACGCGCGATTAGTGGACGCAGCTGAATCTAATTAATTGGCCAGCGGTTCGACGGGATGTTACTTAAAACGCACGTGGCCACAGAAGCGTATTAGACTGATCGGTGAAAAGTTTATCTCCGGTAAATTTGAAGAGACTCGTTTGACTAAAGCGTCCTAAATAATCCCAAGTCTCACCAGAATCGACCAAACGGCATATTAAATGAACCATAAATGTGCATTAGGGAGTCCAACTGTCCCGTGCGATCGGAAAGAAGGTTCATTCGTTCGCGAAATTGGCTGCAACTATCGACTGCAGTTGAATTTAATTAATTTGTCAGCCGCTTATCGCGACACTGTCGAAATACACGGGACGTCGATCGCGTATGACTGTTCATTAATCTACCACCGAGGCGAGCACTCGTACGTATACGCTAGAGCTATCGTTCGTGCGGCAACGCATTGTTGCGCGCAGAAATTGCCTCATCAAATTAGCGACAGGCAAATGGAAAAGTTGCCATCGGCCGCACCGGCGAATTAATTACTTCCCCGAAACAGTTGAAGGAGAATTACCGCGGTCCATTCGAAAGATGGAAGGAAGCGAAACGTATGGCTCTCGAGGGAATTCAAAGGTTTCGAGGCGAGTTAATTTCAATTGTCTGAGCGGTCCCTGTCCCCGGGCAAGAATTAAGGGACCAGTACCTGTGACTTTAAACGAGTTCCCGACATTCGTCGGAGCTTGGCAACTGGTCTCCTCGGGGACTATAGCGATGGGAATGCTCCAAGTATTTATCAAGCGGTCGAAATTTCGCGGAAGACTTGCAACCGAGTAAGTACACTGCTCTGCCAAGTGGAAACTCGTTCCGCGATGTCATCGAAACGTTTATGCCGTCGTTGTAGCCGTAAATCGTCGAAATTAGATTCCACGAGCACGCAGTCGAATCAAAGAATTCATGAAAGGAGCCAGTTGTTCATTCATCGCGGATCTGGAAGAAATATGGTTTTGAGAAAGCTTAGCTTCTCAATGGATTACACCGGACGATTCAGAAAACGAAGCTCAGTTACGTGCCTTGTATGTCTCTTCTCTATTCACGCGTGTACCAGCTTCAAACTTTTGTACCATTTCCATGACGTTTTTTCACATAGTCGTAGGAACATGCTCGCGTGACAGTGGAAATAACACGATCGGTCGTAGCATTCTCCTTGCCATTAACCTTTAAACAGAGAGCGATAAGCTGACAGTAGTGCAACCAGTCATCGTCGATCAGCGACAGTGTCATTTCTTTAACACAACTGCCACGCCGTCTAATCTAAAATTCATTAAATTGCCGCGGGAATTATTCAGCTTCATCCTTGGAATAGCCTGATCGCTTTTCGTGGCTGGCCGAGGCTTATCAAGTAGCACGCTAGCCTGACCGTTCTCGAATAAAACGAGTAACTCATTGCCGCCCTTCACCGAGCAATCACGACCGCAGAAACGTCGAATTCTGTATTTACATCGTCCTGGGAAAATCCCCGCACTGCTGCGAGTATAAAGAAGTCGCTCGACTGGAAACATTGATAAAGAAGCTCGTTCAAGTCAGCGGACTATGAAGTAAAAATAGAAAGCTCCCTTTCTGCGACTGTCAATATTTTCGAAGAAGAATCTGAAGATTCTGCCCGCGTTCCTTGAAAGGGGCCATTTCCTCCAGAATGTCCGTCGCTCGTAACAGGTACACGGCAATGTTTTGTCACTGACCTTAAGGTATGCACGCGATAAGCCGCAAAATGGAATGTCGTGCCGCCATGGCGCGGCCGTTATCGAACCACGGCATCGTTACCTCGTTGTCTGTGTTCTATCGATTCATCTGACCTTGTGCCACGGCGAGGGCACGAATTACCCCGATATACCTACTCTTTAAAACCGGCGACGTTGAATCTCTACTCTACGCCTAAGGTCAACGTCGAACCTGCGCCGGTGGTATCGACGGATTCGCAAATAGACTCGTGTGCACCACGGTGTCTCTCGGTTTCTTCGGAGCCGCCGCTTCCAATGGAAAGCAACGAGATATCATCGTGCGCGTCGTCGAGAACCCGATACGCGAGACGCTTTTCCTATTCTTCCTTCATTTCTCCCATTGATCCAGAGGAAATTAGGATCACCTTTCATCTTTTATACCACTCTGGGTTGGTAATATAGAAGAATGACGCTGGGAAATGTGCTATGAGACACTGGGGCGTATTTGCACTTCGGTTCTTGAAAGTATGACACTTTGGGCTTAAGAAAGAATCGCGGGAATGTGAACAAATGGCAGAAGTAACACGTCAGATGAGTCGATAGGTAGAGTGGGGACAAACGTAATATTTTTTACATTTGGCCTAGCTGTCAATTACTTCTTACAAATGTAGAAACGATAATTACGCCTTAAGATAGTGTGTTTCTTGGTATATCATTTGACTACAAATTCAGCCTTCCACGATAAGTGGTCAAAGAATTGTGGCAATTTTCCGCAGTGACTGTTATTGTTTACTTTTGTCCTGCTGGGGTAGGACGAAAGTAACATGCCATGGGGACGAAAGTAATACTAATTATTTTGAGGAGAATTAAGTAAAAACACTTCTTCCAAAGCAAAATAGGATTTTTCTATTATCAGAAACGATAGAAACAAACATTTAAATAAATATTTTAAGTAGGTAACGATAAAAAAGTATAATCAGCTTCAAACATTTTTTTGAAACTGTGTATTTGATTTAATATGGAATCTCGTGTAGCGGACCCAAAAGTAACTAATATTTATGCTTTTTTTTAAAAAAACTATTTTTAATATTGGATTCAACTACTCCCTATAGTGATATGTTACTTTTGACCCCAGCCATGTTTTTCAGCATGGAACTGTTATAACGTACAAACTATACAAGACTTATTGAAATCAAATACAGGAACTTATTTATTTATTTATTTATTTATTTATTACGGGACAAGCACAATTTAGACAAAATACAATAGAAACCAACGTACAAGAGAACAAAGAAAAACTTATTTATCAATGATTATTTTGCGCAGATTGCTCTTGAAAGTTTGAAGGGATCCACCGAAAAAATCAATGTTGTCTGAGTATAAATTGGCAGCACTGACTATTCGATTTACAGGATCATGAGTGCCAAACTTAGTTTTAGTATTTGAACAATAAAAGGATGCCCTTACTCTTAAACTTATAAAGGCATTTTCTAAGAACGCTCTAACAAATAATTGGATCAATGTCTATACTTTAACTATGAATATTAACAAAAAAAACAACACAGGAGACACTTACCTGAATGATCAAAATAACGAAATCAGCTTGCCCACGGTATACGAATCGTTGTATTGCTTAGCGTAACTCCGTGAAAGAAAAGAAACACTAAACACGCGTAACTACCTATGTAAAGCAAACGTTTTGGAAACTTTTGTAGAAATCGGGAGAAAGCGTGTAACTTTCATGACGCCGTTACGTTTGTCCCCGGTCTCCCCTACGATGCCACGAAATCGATAACAACCCTTACCTTCGTGCCACGGCAGAGAGAAGGAGATCATGCACGACGTCACTAAAATAGAAAATTCCTTTTAATGGAATGCCTTTTGCTCACTTCGTGCTGGTTCAATAGCCTCCGGTGTAACGATTGCGAAAATTTGTGTCGTGAAATGCAATTTGAGAGCCCGGGGAAGCGTGAAAGCGGTAGGTGCACGGGATCGATCGAGATCACGCGATCTAAACGCAATTTTCTGGCGCCACGAACCTCCCACGTTCTCCTCAAGTATCGTACAGGGAAAGTAGTTCAGGGCCGATGGTTTTCCATGAAAATTCGGCGAAGATCTCTTCCATTATCCCGGTAATATCCGGGACAGCATGCTGCCGCGGAAAATCGGGTCGAACAGGGCCGGCAAGGTGGCGAAGGGGCTCGCTACTTCGCTCTCGTCCAGGCAACAAATTGACAAATTGAGCCAATCAGGCCCCAATATACTGCAATCGCGAGATGTCGCAGCATTTTTTGCCTGCTTCGATATTTCCCAGATATCTCCGTTCCCATTGTGCCCAGCCCTTTATTCTGCCACCGAATCGTAGCTGTGTTATTGGCAATAATATCGATAATAAATTATTGTAGGAATGGTAACAATACCATCCATGTAATACGAACAATACGGAATTTATCGATTATCTGTATTCAATCGTTTATTAACGTTAGGGTTTGTTATGGCTTAAAACACGTAAACATGTTTGCTTCGATGGAATACTTGATGGTGGAGGTTTATAAAGTTATACCGATATCAGCTCGCTGTTTGTTATTCAGTTATTAGCCGCGGTCCAGCGTACCTAATGCTTGCGAATGCATTAACTACTTAATAGGTAATTTGAAAATTCGACCGTGATACGAGTGACCGATACTGTTCACCTGTAATTACATCTATGAAGTTTCCTTTCTGGTCTCGATCAGCCCTACTTCCACATTATTTAGCAACATGGTGCGGGAACTTGTTTACGTGCTGGCCCTCCTTCTCGTCGGCACGTGTGAGTAATTTATAGCGACCTCGTTGCGCTTTACTCATTGTGTCCAATGCCTCCAGAACTAATTTTCGGGCTAATTAATTTCCCTCGTCCGCAACTTGTCCACCACGCGTTCGCTCTACCCTCTCGACCCGAAGTAACGACAAATTATCTGCCTCTGAAGCCTGATTTCAGGATAGAAACGAGACAATTTTCATGCATTTTCTGATTCCCCTCGCATCTTAGTCTTCCCATTGAACTTTACAAAATATCTAAAGCAACGGGAAACCACGTAATCAAAACGAAATGGTACTTTGTCACACGTAACCCACTAGTTGTCGCGCGGCGTAAAACTCGAAAATTTATTACTACTTAAAATCGCCCGATAACCCGCTGGATCAATGGTCCTTCATCAAAATTCGATCTCGAGACCGAGCTGCGAGGCGCCAGCCATTAATTCGCGTCGACGTAACCCCATCGCGAAAAATGGCTGCGAACTAAGCGAAAACTCTGACCAACCGCGGGCAAACAGGCGAAAGAGGGGGATGAAAGCCGGGGAGAAAGGAAAAAACGTCGCAAAAGATATAGGGGGAAGGGAACGACAGAAAGCAATCTCGAAGATCTCGTTCGAATCCAATTTCTCTCTCGTTTTGCTACGTCATAATCGCGAGTCTCTCGACGAGTGCCTCTCTAGCGACGTCTCTCCCCTATTTTTCACGGTTTCCATCAAGAACCTCCTCGACAGAGTTTCACGGGATGCCGTCTCGACGAACCACTGACTCGTCACTGGATCGCCGAACCGGAAGTCCATCTACCGCGAGTTTTGTTCGACATCGTTGCTCGATCGTTGCTCGTTGACCGGTTCACGCGTTCCATTGTCGCTCAATCTATATCTTCCGTGCGTTTGTCCGCCGCGAAAGCATTTTTACGTCGGCGTGCAGATAACTGCGCCAGCAGGGCGGACGATAATAGGCTGCTTTTCCCTTAATGAGCTATTTATAAACGCGGCTTTTCCTCGCACCGACGACCCTCGCTCCCTGGACTCTAACTCTCTCTCCATTCCCCTCCGCATCCTTCGCTTTTACGCCTTTGTTTTCCTGTTTCCGCTTTTTCTCCCGCGCGACCCACCCACTCTTGTCTCTCATTGTCCGGTTATTTTTATCCAATTTCCTGTTGTGCGCGTAGCTGATGACCGATCGATGCGGCGGCATCGAGATCTTTGTCGCTGGCTCTTCCCATTCGTCGCGATTTATTTCCGGCGTTATCGGATGAGAATCGATCGTGACATTTGCTCGATCTACCCCTTCGATCTCAATCGACCTTGCGATGTAAAACGCAGATCCACCTTTTACCTCGCTTACAGTAGTTTTTCAGCTCGTCACGGTTTTTCCACTTGAAGATATCTCGCGTGACGTATCCGTCATTTGGTTTCCTTCTTCTTTGGTAGTGACAAAGCTTTCATAAGAGCTTTCTCTTCCTTTTCTCCTGTCCGTCAGGGACGCTCTTTTTCCCCTCTGTTTCTCTCGTTCTTAGCCAGACTTTTGTCCCACGCCTGCGTCATTTCTGCCACGAAAGTCGTGCTGGCGGAACGCGAAGAGGATTCCAACTTATCCCAGCCTCGAGGGTGCTACTCGTTAGCCTTACTGTTTCTCTCTGCGGACCGGGGGATCAAAAAGGGTCGTCGCGTACGAGGCAAAACGAGCGTGCACGACGCCTTGAGGACACCGCGACGCCCCATGATTTCTCTCGCACTCGCGCCTTAGAAGAATACTCTGAATCGCGTGGACGAACCAACCTTTTACGCTGCTCCCTGTTTCAATGAAACGTTGAAATTAGTGGGATAAACATTAGTGTCTGATAAACAGGCGAAGTTTAATAATAATAATAATTGTTTATTAACGGAATTAAATTCCACTTATACATAAGAGACGGCATTAAAGCCCTTAAGCCTACAACAAAGACATCGCGGGTACCTGTCAAATTAACAATTTTATGGCGCTAATATACTGTTCCTCTCAGCGGCAGTTTAATTTTCGACATAAATGTAACAAAAGAGTTGGAGAAAATATCCACATTTAGAGCTAGACGGTTTGCTGTATTACAGACTCTGTTTAACGGATCTATCTCGGCCAGATTCGTCCTAAAGTAACGCGATTGAAAAAGCTCCCTGCAGCGGAGTGATCTGGCTTGAGCATTGAGGCCAACCAAACACACTAATTCCGGACAATTTATCACATCGTGTATCAAATTACGCAAAAAGGCAAGATCCAGAGCAGTCCTGCGATCTTCCAGTGTGTCCATATTCAGACACGACAAAATCGGTACATAATCGTGATCATCAAAGGACATGCTCCTGCCTATCAGATAACTAACAGCCCGAAGAAATTTATGTTGCACTCTTTCAATCATTCGCCTGTATTTCGCTTGGTGTGGCGACCAAACAACACTAGCGTACTCCAATCGCGACCTGACCAATGAGTTGTACAACAAGCGCACCACATGTATGCCCTTGAAATCCCTGACGATTTCTAATGACGAAAGTAAACGAGAAATTAGGCACAAAATACGAAAAAAGTGGCCCAGCATTGTCTATCAGATTAAATAAACGTAGAAAATTGAGAAACCCTTGTTTGTTCGGTCTATAACACTCTAAAGTGACTTCTATACTTTGTTTAAATATCTGTATGTATTTTGTAATAAAGGAAAGTTTCAAATATTGCTTAAAATATATGCATATATTTGATCATCCTATCAGTAATAGTTTAACGAAGTTTGCGCGTCACGGAAATAATTCACCCGAGCTTTGTACATCACTTCACTACATACAATTTATACAACTCGAGCGTTCGAGCTTGAAGACTCGAGCTTTAAAGGCTCGAGCTCTTACGGCTACAAGGTTCGAGCCTTAAGAGTTCGAGCCTTTAGGGTTTGAACCGCGACTCGAGCTCTTGAAGCTCAGGGCTCGAAGCTCATTTTTACAACACTAAGAAAATGTATCAAGAAGAGAAGAGAATTACTATAAACGAGCGCGTAGGATTAATACAAAAGTGTAGAGAAGGTAGAAGCTCGTCTCGTTTCAGACACTCATATTCCCCGGTGTTATGGAGATTCCAAACTCGATGTTTGTCCCGAAACTGCCCAGTTTTCTGCTCGATCAGACGGCAGTGCAAGGCAGATACCTCGGGTCAGCAGGCGCGAATTAACACGCCCGTGAATGGACATGAGGCTACCGATTTGCATAAGCCTATAGTCGCGAAACTTATGCATTATGCGTGCGCTCGAGGTCGAACGAGTCGCAGTTCGACCCTGTTTGACCTACCAAAGGTGTGCCATGCAAATGGACACTGCATATCGAATTCAATTGAGAAAGCTCCTTTGTCTTGCAGAGGGACCACTGAGTTTTCCTCGTTCCGAGGCGATTACCACACAGTGCATTCTTTAGATGCTGTGAATTATAGAAGCTGCCAATTAACAACCTGCAGCTTCGAATTAAAGAAGAAAGTGTTTGAATAATTACGACAACGCACGTGGAGCGTTTGAAGGTCGAAAGTCGAATGAAGAAATTAATAGATCCTCGTAGAAGAGGATACGAAGCTTTTTCCACCGTCCCGTTTGCATTTCCCAGCCACAGATTAAGCTCTCGCGGTACCGCCAGATGTTCCGTGCTTTCCAGAGCGACTGGCACTTTCCGAAAGTGCCACGAGATATCGCACACGGTCGTTTCTGTTTCTCCTCAGCTGGATGCATGCTATACGAGGGTGGTCGCGGCCCAGCCGAACTCACGGCAGCTCTCAGACTTTGCAACCCAGTTTTACAGCCACCTCTACTTCCGCAACACCGGCGAAACTTCAACCACAGCGGACAGCGAATAAATATCAGTTTTTTATCCGTGCACCCGTATATGCATTCCATAAATAGTTACCCTCGTGCATACTCTTCCTTCGATTTATTCATGAAGTAGGCACGTTCAGGCTTCGGAGCGTCAAAAAATAATGTAGCTAATGGAAACTGCGAAAATTTCAGCGAAACATCCACACGAATTTGTGCATACACTCAAAGTGTTCTGAATAGGAAAACAGAGGTATAAGAGGTTGTCTGAAACCGCGTAGAAAGAGAAGAATCGTCTGTGACCGTAGGTAGTCCAACAGTCGTTTTCACTCTGCGGTCACTAAACTCCCAAGTACCAGAGAAACTCGCGCATACCACGAAACAAACAGAACCATTAGCAGATGTTTGGCTGTTGCCGCTGATCTCGCGAATCCAGCGACAGTTTCAGTGTCCACGACCTAGATAGGGGCAAGCGCCGATGGGGGAGAGTGTAAAGAGTCGCGGAGGATATTTTTGACCGAAACGGGGGCCGACTGTAACCCTCTTCCACCCCCGCTCGCTTTTCAGCGCCGCCCGGAGCTGGTCCATGGAGCTGGGTTAAGCAAAACAATGCAGGATTTACTGTCAAAGTCGAAACGACCATTGTCTGTCGACCTTTTAGTGGGGTTCAAGGCTTTCCGAGTCAGCTCGTACTCGTACCAAGACCAAATCGACCATTCTTAAGGGGGGAACCTGGTGTACCTAGCTGAAAATCGAGGCATTTTTCCGGATTTTTTTTTAAAGAAAGTATTTAATCGATCTTTCTGAAACTTTCAGGATATTGTATTAACAGGTTAAGGTAGGTAAAAAAAAATTTTTATTAAAAAAGAGTAACAAATAACAAAGTTATAAGTGCTTATGCCCAGTCCGTTGGCGACGCAATTGGTCCACTGCAGGCAACGTAGCGTTTTTTGGTTTCAGATGAAACCAAAAATCGAACAATTTTCATTTAGTTTATGAGTGTACGGATGAATAGTATCAATTTATTTCTTAAGAGATGCAAAATTGAACAAATGGCGGCCTCTTGAAAAAAAAGGTCCCTCTTTCCAACGAAATTTTGCCTTAAATGTGTAAAAAAAAGTTATTTATTTAAACAATATCATTATACCCATAGCTTAGATCTGTAAAGAAAATGTTCACAAATATCCGTGCACAAAGCCAAGTCGATTGGTTGAATATTTTTGGAGTTACATTGCCCGCAAAATGTAAAACTGTCGTTTCGAGAAAAACGCGTTTCAAGTTTTCTGGTAACCTGGCGCTCCGTAGTAAAACCGGCTATATCCGCTTTAATTTTTCGAATTTCGTTTTGCGGCTTTGGGAGCATATTATCGTAATGTTCAACTATTGATTTATGCAAAAAAAAATCGATTTCTTCGACCCGCTACACCAGGTTCCCCCCTTAAATCAATTCTTTATAAACTCCTCCTCGGTGGAAGTACATAGGTAGATGATGAAATCTTTTCTACTCGGAACACGTTCTTACAACTAAAACCAAGATTTCATTGGGATATTTAGAGTGTAGCTGCATTTACCTACATCGAGTAAAAAGCTTCTCCCGCGTTGTTCTCTCGTCAGCCGAGATAATTTGCCTCGGAGTAATGAACGTTCCACTGCTAATTTCATGCAATCCTCGATTTCGATATCGATGGGCGAGCCACCCCTCTACGTCCATCCACTATTCTCGAGGAAGGAATGATCGTAGCGGACGAGAAATCGTTTGTTCCCGCGCCTAGGTATGCAGCCAGCGTTCTCTGGAACGAGGAGCCTCGTCTAATCAAACGTGGCTCGCAATCGGTCCACGTGACTCGCGTTTCATTTACCCTTTCCGCCGTGCCCGGAAGTCCGCCGTCGGAAGGGACGAAGACGAATGTATGTAGTCCTCCTGGTGCGCATGGTCGAGCCGGATAAACGAAAATCGATAATCAATTCGCCCCTTAAGTCGGGACAACGAGGAGAGCCGTGTTTTTCGCGCGCCTCGAGCGTCGTTCGCTTGCTACCTGGACGGAGGGTGATCTAGAGAAGGGGTTTCAGGATTTAGTGGCTCGTTGTGCTGGCGAAAGTCCGGGAATATGGGCAAGGTAGAATTGAAAGTAGAACTGTAATTGAAACGAATGTGTCGGAGGTAGAATCGAGGATAACAGCTGGAGAAATTTTCAGGGTGTAAGATAGAAACGAAAGGGAAGTAGAGGGTTGAAGGTAGAAGATCGGAGGGAGAACTGTGGCATACAGAACGTGTAACAGATTCGTGACAATTGAACTATTGATGTAAATGTAGAACTGTAATTGAAACGAATGTGTTGGGGGTAGAATCGAGGATAACAGCTGGAGAAATTTTCAGGGTGTAAGATAGAAACGAAAGGGAAGTAGAGGGTTGAAGGTAGAAGATCGAAGGGAGAACTGTGGCATACAGAACGTGTAACAGATTCGTGACAATTGAACTATTGATGTAAATCAGTCTCTACATTGTATTGTGTACGGGAATCGTGAGAAACACGTTCGTCTGTTCCAGCTGGGTACACGGTGCTTGGTATACACTTCCGCTCTGTATATACTTGGCGTGGAAAATTTATCGGTGTCCATCAAAGTTGACGCGCGGTAAATATGTGATATCGCGTGTCCAATACATCGGGAATTATACAAATTTGCCGGCCAACGGGGCATAGCTCGAGCCAAATAATGAGGTCGGTTAGTGAGCGTTACGCTAAATATTTAAGCAGTATAAATATTGGTCTTTACAGTATTCATACGACTGTGCGATCTTGTTTACCTGTGTTCAGGACACTGTGGATACGTTCTGGGTACTGGGAGCGAAAGATTAGCAGTTTCCATAGCTTGGAAACAGAGGTCAGCAGTCGATTCTGTCGGAATCACTGGTGATTCAAAATAGATGCACGTTTGACTCTCCCTGAGGTTGTCTCTTCACTCGTCCACACAAGACTCCCTGGGGAGTGTAGGGAGAATTTCTAAAATTTCTAAACTTCTCCCGCGCAGGGGACTAACGACCGAGGCTGTTCCACCGTTCCCTGAACCTTCCTGACCGCGAAGAAGGCCTGAACGTGAACGGGACGACAAAGGAAGCCCGCCTCGAGTTCGATTCTCGTTAATAGGTCGGCAGAGCCAGAGCCCGCTCGAGCGTTTAACTCGAATAGAAACGCGAGAGTAGACGACGGGGGCCGACGGGAAATAAAAAAATTAATCGTCGGTAGACGAGAGCGACGTCGATCGAGCGGCAAGCAATTATCGATGATCGATCAGTCGTGGAGAATCGAAGAGATGGGGGTGGTAAGGTGCGAGCGCGATATAAATTGCTCCCCTCCTATCGATTAATCTTTCTAATTCTATCGACTGCGGGCTCCTCGGCCATTTCGACCCCCTCGGTTCCTTCACCCCACTCCTCTCGTCTCTATTTTCTCTCCTCTTTTTTGGTTAAGTGGTTCCTTCACCTCAACAAGCCTCGCGAATCGATTTCAATCCCGATGACGAGTGCAATCACCGACGAGGAGATATTGTTATTATTGCGGCGACACTTATCGACACCGTGATTATTGAAAACCGATAAGATCCCGCTGTTGTCCCAGTCGATGTCCTTTCGGTGGGAGCAAGGATCTTTAGATAGAAGCAACTTGATTCGCAGATTTAGAGCGAAGCTGTTCCAAGTCTGCCGACCACCCGGGGGACTCGATCGATCTGTGCTGGAGCAAACCAAAGAAAAGATTAGGCCTTAACTGTTGGGCTTCGATCAGCGCTACAGTCTTCGTATCTAGGAATTAACTCCTTCCGCTTCTCTTCGCTGGAAATACGTTCTAAATAAAAATGATAATACTATAACACAAATATAGCACAAATTCCTTAAGTTTGCCGCTTATAAACTGCGACGTCCAATGTCACGTGATAACCACAATTATGAACAAATATTGGCGTCTCTGAACTTGTCTACTTTATCGGAACGCAGGCGTATCGCCGATGTTTGTTTTTTATTTAAAATTGTTAATAGTTGCATCAACTGTCCTTCACTTTTGCGCGATATCTCTCTCTATGCACCATCCAGAATTTTAAGAGTAAGGGCATCCTTTTATTGTTCAAATACTAAATCTAAGTTTGGCACTCGTGATCCTGTAAATCAAATAGTCAGTGCTGCCAATTTATACTCAGACAACATTGATTTTTTCGGTGGATCCCTTCAAACTTTCAAGAGCAATCTGCGCAAAATAATCATTGATAAGTAAGTTTTTCTTTGTTCTCTTGTACGTTGGTTTCTATTGTATTTTGTCTAAATCAGGCTTGTCCCGTAATAAATAAATAAATAAATAACCAGTAACAGTAGTGTATATCAACGTTTTCCTCTCCGCCCATTGGGGCAGCAGCGGTCGAGTTAATTACCCGATTGTCGCGTCGATCCACCATCGAGGGGAGGGGGCATTTAATTGCAAGTTTCAAGTGATTCGCACAGTCAGGTCCAAAGACAAATCAGGCATCGCGGTCAAAGGGTCTCCAGATTCCGCGCGGAACTGTCCCGGCTGCGATCGTCGAACACCGTTCACGATCGTCGGTCAACCAAATGTTCGGCGTGCGGTTTCGAATGCGATCGATCGGTCCGATCGATCATCATTAGTCTGTTGGGTCAGCACACACACGGGACAGCGTGCACACAGTGTTCCTTGGCGCAGAATGCGATCGTGCATTAAGCCTCTGTAGTTCCTCTGATTGGCGCGCGATGCTCGATGGCCAGCGTTGCACCTAAACGCGGGAGGAACGCGAGTAATACAGAGGGTTGGAGTCATGGATAAGGGAAAGGATCGAGCGCGAAGGAAACTGTAAGTATGCTATAAAGAGGCGACGCTATTAGAAGGCTATTAGAAGTCTTTGAAAATCTTCATGGACTGAAAGTTTCGCAGAATTTACAGCCACCATCTTCCACTGGAAGTTGTCGAACCGATCTATCGCCTCGTTACGAGAAAATTATGCTAGCTACGCTCTAGAAAAGTTTCTTACGTAAAATCACGAGTCCCGGGCACCACCGTGAGATGGTTATTACTTCCGTGCAGGGAGATTCAAAACGGTGCTCCATCGGAATTACATCCCCGGGCTCTAAGCAATAACTCTAATCCCTCTCGACCCCCTCCGTTTCACGCGTCCCCCTGGCCCCGTTTCGCTGTTACGCGATTGCAATTAAGTTTTCGCTGGGCGATAAGCCCCCGAACTCGTGTAATTGGAATGTCGAATTTCACCCGAGCTGGAGGACTGGACTGGACCGCGTTGCTTTAGTTCCGTTGGCTCTCATCCCACCCCTGCACACCCCCGGCACCTCGATCGGGAATATTTAAGGTAAATGGGCTTGAGACTTCCCAAGGGTGTACAGGGTGTTGGGGCCGCCCGTATCTAAAGTTTTCACTCATGCGAGGGACGCTTGGAAATTGAAAGATACCAGTAAAGTAACTGAGTTCCTATGTTAGCAACAACCATCGGTGCTAAACAAATGTAATTTCCATCGAAGTCAGACTCTGACGTTAATTGCAGCAAAGCAAACCTCCATTATTTTCCATGGACTCAACATGGACCACTTTAGTAACGGTGTTCGCTCCATGCTTCTTCTGTTTAATAGCGGTACTCAACTCTCGCTACTCGCCTCAGCTAAAAGCTTTAAAGCGAACATATACTTCCTCCGTATGCTTCTCTGTATATTTATATACGGCGTAATTTTATTCCTTAAACAAAAATTAATATCGCTTAGAATATTACAGAGAAGAAATTCGAATCAAGTTTCCACCGATGGAAACTGATTTATAACCCCGCGTATTTGCGATTATATCGGTTACTCGTAGCAGAGGGGGGTTCGTCGTTACTCCCTGTGTTCGAATAAAAAAAAAAACGGGCGCGGTTCGGTTCGGGGCACCTTGTATCCGGGGAATATACCGGGTGCACCGCACGATAATAAAGTGTACGTGTGTACGCGGGCGGTTTGGAGACGCAGACTCCGCTCTATCGATCCGGCCTGGAAAGAGACGAGAACAGGGGATGAAATCGCGATGAATCGAGAGAGACGCGGACCACCGAGCACGCCAGAGGACCGGGGAGGGTGGATGTGGGAGAGAGAGAGAGCACGAGAGAGCGAGGGCAGAGGCGAATCGGATGGAAAAAGAGGGGAGCAATGTACCCGGGAGGGTGGAAGGGAAAGGGAGAAAGAGGACAACTGATAACAGAGGGAAGGAAACAGCTCCATAGAGAAAGATAAAAGGATCGTAAGTTGGCTGGAGATAAGGAGAAACCGAAAGAGAGTAAACGCGAGGGAAGTGTCTTTGCAAGCCTTGCGGAGGGGTGGTGTAGACGAGGACAGGGCGGGAGGAAGATAGGGTAAGTCGTGTGGTGGAAAGAAGGAATTCTGCGGGAAACAGAGGAGACGGTGAAAAATAAGGGGTTGGCGCGAGGGAGACGGAGGGTGAGGGAGAAGGACGTTTCGAACGTGGGTGAAAAGAAGGGAGACGGAAATTTTGGGAAAGGGAGGGTGGAGGTGGATGATAGAGGAAGCGAGTAGCGCGAAAGGAAAGGGAAGATGTGGAAGTTTACTAGAGGGAGGAAGGAAACGAAGAGGTGAGAGGCACGGGATTGTATGCGAGGAAGGGGTATAAAAGCGAAGGCAGGCAGTTTGGTAAGTAACAGAGAAGTAAAAGAGAAATAGAACGTGTAAAACGCGTAGTGAAATATGAAATGGGACAGCGGGTTGGGTGTAAGAAAGAAGTCGGGGCATACGAGTCTCTTCTTGCAGTTTTCCAACGGAGACAAATATCCCTAATCGTGGGATATTTTTATTGAAAACATTTTAAGCCAAGGTAGGATAAGGGCGCAGGGATTTCGAGTGTTGAATGGAAGATGAAGATAGGGTTGTCACCTGTACTTTAAAATAAAGTATCTTACGTTATTATAGGTAAATGTACTCTATACTTTTGAATAACAATATAGTACGCGGAAATACTTTATTTCACAATTAATGATATTACGTGAAACGTAACGCAATATTATTCTGTTATATCTTCTATCTGTTCCCGCCATTTCAGCATTTACTGAGAGAGTTTTCTCTGTCGTGAATCTGAAGTGGCGCGATGAAAGATACAAGGCCTCTCTCAATCTAATAAAAAACGAATTATTTATATATTTCAATATGAATATTCAGTGCAATGATGCCATTGAGATATTTCAAAATAATAAAAATTTATTCTGTAATGCTAAAAGTAATAGAAAATATGTTTGGAAAAAATAAAAAGTAATAGGTTTAAAATGTACTTTTAATTTGTTGAGTGTAATTTTTTGTATACCCCACGAAAGCAAATGCACGTTATTTTTCTGTAAAAAAAGGTGGCAACCCTAGATGAAGATGTAGATCGACTCTGCTATACATCATCTTCAATTTGTAAATTTACCTTTTATTGGTTATGGGGCAGTTCATTTAATAAAAATTAGTCTTTTCTAACTACAATCTAAACCTTTAATTAGGAAAGAATTTAGAATAAACGTCTTTAACATTCAAGTCGCAAAGAATGAATGATTCAAACGAGAGCCGAGAGAAAGACTATCGGTGCCCACTTAACCTAATCAGTAAAAGAACATCTTTCGTTTATTAAACAATAAACCGTAACGCAGTATCTCCTTTTACACTGTTGATTCAATTTTGACGTTTACATTCCATCACGCACTCACGTCAGCCATGAAATATCCAACACCTTTCTTTCTTATACAATGCTTTCGACCTATAGGTATATACCCAAGGCGCTCTTATACCTAAATCAAATCAATAGCCCCGAAGTATATAGCGAAGGGTGGCAGGACGGTTCGTCTCGTATCTCATTACGCTGCCATTCGTATTTCGTCGCCATCACGGCGTAGCGCCATGAAATTTTACCCTTATAGCGGTCTGCTCGAATAACGTGCACGTGAGCTGGGTTCCCGGAGATAACAACGTACTCCCGGTGGATGCGCTTTTCGCCAGACAATGGATCCTTACCGCACGGCCACGGGAATTTATCGGCCACGGTTACTCCAACAAGGAAACCCCTCGTGATCTCCACGGCTTCATCGAGCTAATGTTTCGTTAAGCGTTCATTAAGGGCACCGCGACTTTTCTGTATCCTTTTTCCATTCTCGATCCATGGAAACAGAGACCCACTAACCGACAAAGCAGCACACAGTAAGAGAAGACATCGAAGCAGTGGCGGATTTAAGGGGTCATTCTGGTTAGATGGTTTGAAAAAAATAGATTATTTTTTTTAAACATTTTTCGAAAGTACATATTCTCAAGAATGTACTGTTAAATTTTACTGGAAAAATTCCGATTATTTTAGCTTCTACAGAGGCATTTTGTAGGGAGCGCAGAGGCTTGGCCTCTATAGATGAAAACTTTAAACGCGTTTTTCTCGCAACGTCATTTTTCACATGGTGCAGGTAAAATCTCAAAATCTGTCGAACCGATTGCTTTATAAATTGAACTGATTATTCTGCACACCTATGCCTCTGGCCGGTACTACAACCAAGTATTTCTGTTAAGTCTAACCTACTTTTAAAATCGAAAATAGCACAGAAAACACAGTCGAAATACATTGATTCTTGTATTTTGCCCGCCATTTTGTTAATTTTAAGAATAAATTATTTATTCTAGTACGGGCCATAGCGACAGTCATAGTAATCAAGAATCTGTTTGTAGTTTTGGATTCAGATAAGTCCAACTGCTGAAATCACCTGCACGAGCGAGGCATGAATTTTTAAACATGTCATCAAAATCGTCTTCGAAACCAATTTAAAAGCAATAATTTTATTACTTTTATATTTTTTATTTACTGTAGAAATGTAGTTTAATCAATAGAAAAAAGTTTTATTCCATTACTATAATTCCTGTCTTCGCAATAAATTCCTGAAAATCGCTGAATTTATCGGCGCGCTAACCAGAATGACCCCTTAACGGGGCGGCCAATGAGCAGTTGCCACCTGGGCCCCTATAAGGCCCTTAAAACAAATTATGATTTTATCCAAACTGTATTTTTTCCCTGTATTATTACACTGAGCCCGGTTTCAATAAACTACCGCTTTATTTTCCCCCAAAAAGGGCCCTTGCTCGGAAGGCCCCCCTAAGGCCCCGTTTTCAAAAATTCATCATCATTTTATCCAAGCACTATATTTTTTTTCTATACTTTTAGTTAACTACCGCCTCATTTTCCCGAAAAAATGGGCCCCTCGGGACGTTTACTGCCTGGGCCTTTTTTCTTAAATCCGCCACTGCATCGAAGAACATTAAAACAACAAACAACCAGTTTAAAACCGCTAAACCACCAAACCTTTTTTCCCTTCTGTCACACGCGTGACACGTATCGACTGCCATAGGTAGTCCCAAGCGGCAATATGCATCTGAAACGCTGTGCGACCTGAGGATCGACTGCCGCTGAGCTCGCGTGTCAACGAACCCTCCGATCGAAATGTCTTCGCCTGAAATCCCGACCTAGTCTGCATCGAGCAGCGCCGTTTATTGGCATTGTCGTCACGTTACGCGCTCAGATGGATAGGACGATGGGCTTCTGGCAGACTTACAGACATCCGGCCCGTGTATTACCGCGTTGACAGTTCGCTGACATTTCGCGCGCGGAACGGGTTAAGGTCAGGGCTGGCGAGTTATTTCAGGTGTAGGACCAACGTTTCCGTCGCACACACTACATCGTCCAGTTATTGATTCACCCTCCGTGGGTCTGTTTCGAGGTCCCGCTAATCTCCGCTGCAAACTCGAGACGTTCCTAATCTGAATCCCTGGCGTTGCACATTCCATCGCTCATTTCGTCATCAATCGCTCGACGGAATTCCCTTGCAGCTCCCTTCGGCGATATATGTACAGTGTGCACTTAAAATCAGGGGTTTTGGAACACCTTCAAGGGTCGAGGATACCTGGTTCTTCGATGCTCTTTAGCAGGAGGTTGTTTGTACGTTTCGTTGATTTCATTACTCATCCCTTAGCGGGATTTCCTCTTAAAGTTTCCATTAGAAACAACAGGATTGAAAGTTCTAACACTTACAATGTTACCAGTACTTGGAAAGGCTTTCAGTGGGCTCTCGAGCGGAAAGGTAAGCGAACGGGTCGTTGTTCCGCCAAGTTTATGCAGTCCAGTTTTCTCATTTCATTAAATTGTTTTCACTTGTCGTTATTGGACCGGAATTTGCTCGGGGCTCCCATTATGGTGACTTTAGCCCGCGGAATTACGACTTCCGGAACTTCTTCAATATTTACGGACATCTCGATCTTCCGTGCTCGCGGAGGAAGCGAGGAGGACGCGGTGGTGCTTCGCGAAAGTTTCATTATTGCCTACAATATTTAACGTTACGACTTCTAAGACGTCACGCTATTCGTCGGCGGAGGAATAATGAAACGAGGTTTGTGAAATCGTAACCTGGCGACGTATGTGAGTTAGTTCTGCACCTCCGGCGAAAACTTTCCACGATCGCAGAGCGGAGTGATTTCCAACTCTGAAATTTGCCGGACGTGGAAAATCGACTAGCAGTCGATTATGGAAATGAAACGAATGTCCATTTAGATCCACGTAGAACGGACGTGCCGCGAGCTCTGCAGGCCTGCGATTTCAATCTGGGAATTCCTGAAGTCGACTAGCGAATTCCTGGTACTTTTTCCACGGTCCCGCGTCCAGCACGATTTGCCGCACGATCGTTCACCGACGTTCAAGTTGCGCAGAGCCACGTATGAATGCGATTGACTTAATTGAATGACGATGACCGATCGACGATTTCGTTGCCGCTGGGAATGAAAACGTTCAGGGATCGAGAGACCGTTCGCCAGCTACGCATTCTCGTCGATTATCGTACGACGGGGCTAATCTGGTGCTAACGAAGAAAATAATATCGCCAGCCACGTCGTAACGAAAGATAGTGGCGAAGTTCCGCGAACGTAACGCGTGTAATCTCGAGAAAGAACCTTGAGAGGAAAGTTCCCTGGGGATAACGTAACTGCGAGAACTTCTTCCACCAGCGAATTAACTACGAAACTTTCCTATCAAAGGTAAATACTGACTCTGATTTCCAAGTACCTCCGAATGCAATAGAATCTAGACGCTGCAGCATCTGAACGATGCTCTCCGAGGATCTTTTCATCGATATATGGTTGAAATCCCTCAGAATTGCACGCCTCGATAATCAAGTTCTGTGCTTTATTATATCATCTTTACAATCGAATCAAACACTGTAGCCCATCGCAATCAATATTCTTCTCTAGCAAGAACTGCAAAGTTTGTTCTTTCAAACTTTCTACCCTCAGCAGCGTCCCTCGAGCGAGTGTCTTTAAACAGACGAGGAATTAGTCCGTCTTCTCCACTTATCTCGTCACGACGGACCTTTAACAGCTCATTAGTGGTTGAAATCGCGGGAATGACGGGGCAAGCGAACTGGAACACGGTGAGCAACAATCTGGGACCGCGATGCATCGGGTCTGTTCCCCGCGGAATTATTTACCAGTTTCAGCTGCTGCCAAATATTTGCTCTGCATTAGCAGGCTTCACGGTAATGGGCCAAGAGACGAAACTGTTTACCGAATTAAACTGCCGCTTGAATCGCGGGGGCGACGTCGCTGAATCGGTGGAGCGTTATTTCGAGCAGCACGCGACCGCGTGGAAAGTGACGACGAAAGAGGATCCACGTCGGCGTCGCGGAAGATCTTCGAAATCGCTAACGATCGTCTCCAAAGAACTCGTTAGCACTCGGGGTGTCCTTACAAGGATACATTGAGTTACAGCGGAGTGCTTCGGTTATAGCGTGGTTTCTAATTAAATTGAAACCAAGCAACATTTCCACGGAATCTTTGGTTGCAGGATTATGTTCGCTCGGTAGTTATGAAATTATACTGAAAGGATCTACAGAAGCTTACGTTCCAGATCGCGTAATGTTGGATCAAGACGATTTGATACCATTTCTGTAACCACAGAAGTGGTCGCGTAAGAGTCTCTTCAAAGAGTCGTCCGTGTGCCGCGAAATGTAATAGAGCCGGGAGGTTTCCACCGATGAAAACGCTTTGATAAATCGTAAGTTATTGTAGACGACGTCAGGTGATTCGTGTTATCGGCGGAAATGCACAGATAAATTGCTCGGTCGATTTTCCGAGGGGAAAACACGAAGCCTGCTATTTCTGGCACGGCGATCTTGCTCTTTTGTTTCACTCTCTGTTCCTCCCTTCTTCTCTGTATAAACGGCTACGTAGCATTCCCTGTGTTTTTATCTCTCACTCTCGTCCCCTCTTTCCGTAGAAACTTCATTTTCTGCTTCCAGTTTAAACGACTGACATTTAACACGGCTTCGCTTACCAGTTGCCATTTTAAATGAAAATTAGAGGGAACTTTTAAACGAACAAGAAGCAATTCCGGAATAAGACTCGAGCTATATTAGACTTAACCTTTCGTGGTCACACGGGGTGTATTGTACCCCAAGAGCAATTTTCGATTTGAAATGTCGCACCTTTACGTCTTCCAAAGGGGATTTATCGCAAAAAAATAATAAAAAACATTTTTAAAAAAATCGGTTTTTCCCACAACCATGGAAAATCGCTCATTTTCAACTACAAATTTTATCATATCAAAATTTATATTTCTAGAAAAAGACTATTAGACCATGACTTTATAAGTATTACGAATGTACAATTATCACTAAAAAATTAAAAGATTCAAAAATACAAATATGGTAACTCAAAAAATGACACTGGGGTACAGTGAACCCCGTGTGACCAATGTGTGATTATAAGAAGGTGTGACCAGGAAGGGTTAAATATTCTGAAATTCATTAGTGTCTCTTAGAAAGACAGTGAAAGTAAATGGGTAAACCCGGTCATGTTCGGTTCTCTCGAGAGACGAGTATACTCGTCGCTCTTCATTTCCAGCGACATCTAGTCTCTTACGATCAACGGAATCCCTCGCTTAAAAGGCCAACGCGACGAAGGAAGGTATGTCGGCGGTCCTGGGCTACGTGACTCCCGGAACGATCGCTTTTCGTCAGCGATGATTTGAGTAGTCGACAGCGCGAACGTTGGTACACGGAGGGACGTATCCGCTGGCTTACGTGTCAAGAGGCGATCAGCGTGACGTAACCCCAGCCAGTTGCAAATTGCCGCGAGGAAAAGCTCATTAAGGAGCCCGACGCGAACGATAATCCGCAACATGCAATTTCCAGTCGATAATTCGTCGTCCATGGGCTGACCTTGCAGACCAAGCAACACACGAAGAAGTAGCTTAAGCCTGTCCGGCGCAGACAGCCTCGTAATTATCGTTCGCGTTTTCTCGAACGCGGTCGATTAATAGCAGTCGATGTTTCGACGTCAATGAATTACACATGTAATACAAAAAAAAATACCAAATCGAAAACTTCCTTTCGGGCTACCACTGTGTTCGACGGCGACGGGAAAATATTTCTCTGGCAAAAAAACGCTGATTCGATTCTCGAGGGGATAAATTCTCTGACAAATAGTCGTTAGTGCCGAGACAAACGGCGCTGAGGGAGAAGCACCGATTGTTTCCGAGCAGGAGAAACGGCGAAAGAAGGCAGCGGGAAGAATAGTATATTCCCTTTTATCGGCCCTGTACGAATCGGTCCGCGCGCTCACGAGTGGCTCGCTCAGCACATTATTAGAAACGAGTGGACCAGCTCGAAAAGTCTGCGCGCTGATCCGTGTCAACGATGTTTATCGTGCAGGATGCACACCCTGGCGTGTAGACGTACCTATATATCTATATACGTATATCTATAGAAAGGGGCGAGGAAGAGACGGGGGAAAGAGAGAGAGAGAGACAGCGCATATCTTTGACCCAGATAAGGGGAATTCGAAGGGGTTCTTATCCAGGGTCCATAGCCCCGGGGCACCAGGGCTCCTGGTGCCAGGCTTAATGGAGCTTGAATACGCGAAGATGAGGGTTGCCTGCTATCCGTTACCCCCCGGGCCTCGTTCCTAAATTTCAGCGAGATTTTCGGCCATCTTCGGAACGTCTTCTTCGCCTCCACGCTTAGCGCCGTATCTCCCAAGCATCCTCCACCGAATATGAATTCCCTCGTGCAAGCCGCCCTCGAATCGCCTTCGTCCCTGAAATTGAAACTCTAATCGAGGGAGTCAAGGGTGTGCTACGCTCATGATTGAAAGTTTCTATAACATCAACGCGGAATTCTCCTAGCAGGTTTCGCGTGGAGCGGGATCCCTTAGCTCCACTCATGCCCCCGACCTTCCCGTCCCGGTGAAAGAAGAACCACCCCTACCCCCTCCAACTCCCGTCGCGGTCATTTTTCAATCGCGGCGAAGAATTGCGCGGTCGAAAGGGTACCGAAAGCAAAGAGAGCCGAGGGTGACACTCGGCTCCATCCCCCCGGTTTAACGGAACCCCTCGACTCGAGGCGCCAGCCTTTTATGCCCGTGCTTCCGCTGGAGGGGCTGAAGAGGGGTTGAAGGGGAGCGTGGCGGTCGGCAGTGACGTTACGCGGCAGCACGATGACGTAAAACCCGGGGAACGTTACGTTACGCAAGCGTGGAGAGGCGTTTGGGGTGGTGTGTGGGGAGGGTGTGGTGCGGCCCGATCACCCACTGGCCTACTTTCAGCCTTCCCTCCCCCTTCGGCCCGCGCCCTCCCCTCTACGGCCAACCAGTCACGGGGTATTTTTTCCCTCGTTCTCGCGGATACCTCTCCCGAGGGCTCCGTTGCGACAATCCGCTTTCGGAGCATCCGCTCGATGTGTACGTAAACGATCGAGGGGGGATCGGGGGTTGTTTTTAATCGAGTTTAAAAGCATTGAGCCTGGGTGTCTTCATCTCGCTTCTGTTTCCCTCCAACCACTTTCACACTCGGATTCGGCAGGACAAAATCCTGCTTGGGGTTAAATTCACGTTACTCCACGCTTATCCCCTCGATAATTGATACGTCCCCTTCATCTACTTCGAAACATCCCCGCTTTTAACATATTACAAGCAAAAGGATCTACCACAATTGGGATTGGAAAATATCGATTAACGGCCTTCATGGTCAAGCGAGAAGACTACGAGGGTGGTCAGGGTGTAGCGAATAAGAGCAACGACGGGGACATTGGTCTTTTTGTTTTCCCTTAGGAATCAAGCCTCCCTTTCATCGAGCTTGATTGTTTAGGAAAAGTGGGACTGGACATTTCTTTGAAACCTAGACTGCACTCGTTTCTATGCATCACGGATTTAGAAGAGGCAGTAGAGAGTCTAGAAACTGCAATGTACTTTGTTACCGTATTCCGTGGCTATAATCCGCGTCATCGAAATCATTTGAATTTGCATTTTCACTGTAGCGCAGCGTCATTTCTTTGCTAAGTTGGAAAATTAATGGCTGTCAGCCGTTGCGAGCTCGACGCGCGAGGGTGATTATCCCGGGAGAATGATTATTTTCTCGTGTTCCCCCTTGATCCGCGTGACGTCAGGGGGATTACAGCGTCGGTGGTCCCGGGGTTGTCCGTAGGTATCGCTGTCGGGGCGACACGAGAGAAAAGGGCGGAGCTGGGCAAACTGTGTCGGCTAAATTAATGACAGCATCCGGCCTGCAATTCCGCCGATGATAAAGCCGTTCGTTTTCGTTTACAAACCAGCTAGACGGACTGGTGGGAGGGTGGGTGGAGGAGGAGGGATGCGGTCGTCTCCGTCGAAAAGGGGTTGCGCGTCAGGAGAATGCGACCGCGATTTGAAAGGCGATTTATGGCCAGCTGATTGTGGAACACCTTGGTGTTCACGGTCTTCGAGGATCCCGGCGACGGTCGATGACTGGTAGATATCTCGGACCAACATTTTTCTCACTGGAAGTGGATGGTCGACGAACTTCGCTTCCTTCTTCCTACGCTATCATTCACTTGCTCATCTCTGAAGTTGTTGCAAGGTAGATATTTACCGAGGGATCAGTGGTTACTATCACGCGAGTCGCTGCATAACCAGGATATTAACGCAAATAAGCGCACTGAAGAAACTTCCCGAGAACTACAGTTAGTATCTCATTATCCAGGAAAACGATGTCAAGAGGTAGTTCAAGTTGTAGCTTCTTAACCCAAATACTTCCCAAGTTTATCCTATTTGTTTCACCATTCTCTATCACGCGAATCGTTGGGTCATCAAACGATCCCACTGAAAGTTGATAAACCCTACCTCCAACACCTACCCGCTTCGATCTGGCCGATCGGATCCCACCCCCTCCCCCGATGTTTGCACGATGGAAACAATGGAGGAAACATCGTTGCAGGGGAGCGTGGAATTCGCCGAAACTGGGGAGAAAACGTGCTCCCGTTGTTCTGGTATCGTTGCAGAACAAACGGGTCCGTTTGTACCCTCGATTCCCGCCTTTTGTCCAGGCGAGAGTCGATATATTAATCCCGTGGAGGTCCAATCAACGGGCTCGTTAGCGGCCGGGGGGAAAAAAAGCTCGTCAAACCGTGCGCCGCATATTTTCCTCGCTGAGTCAGGCAGTTTCGGGATGAATTCGACGGTTGAAAAACCAAGCAAAAGGGCTAAGAAAACAGGGTGGAGGGCGCCGGGGCGAGGGGTTGTTGCGCAACGAAAAATCTTGAGCGACGCTCGCCGGGGGTGTAATTAAAATTAAAGGCCAGGATGAGTGAACGTCGCGGAAACGAGCGTCGGTTGCGCAATATCAATTCATTAACAACCGATACTCTTGCACGTTTGACCTTTTCGCCCGTGCCCAGTTATGCAGCGTCGCTGGGAAAAGAGAAAAGAACGGGGACGTCCTTTCAGATTCGATTTTACATGCGACAGGGAAATTTCATGCAAGAGTGTTCAGAGGGATGCTTTTCTTTTTCATTGATTTACGTGCATAGCTTGTACTGTTACAAGTGTGTAAGTTAGTTTACGTAGTGAGAGGAGGGGTAGAGGGAACGTTTGGATGTTTAGTGGTTTGAGGAAGTATCACTGTTACTCGAGTAGAGTTTCCTGTGAATTGTCATTCTCCACGGAGAAGCGTATCGGATCAGGACGCCAGGCGTCGATTGGCATCGTAAGTCACGAGGCAAACGTAGTTCCTGTGAGGAGAAAAGCACGGGGCGCTCTAATTACGGTCGAGCGATCCTGTAATTGAATCTAATTGCTGCATGAAAGAGGAGCTCACCGGCTACCCGATCACAGGTCGTCCTTTGTGCCAGCCGTTGACTATTAACTTGGTCGAAACAGCTGTAACGCAATTAACTGAATCGCGAGCGTTTAGTCTACAGCCATGTTGTTACCCTGTTGTTGGAAAAATTTCACTGTACAGCAAGCGGAAGGTCGAAAAGAGTGACGATCGTCAAAAAGAAGAACGAAACATCTCCCTTTACGTGATGAAACTTTCAAACACAATTTATTTACGAAAAGCAGCACTCTCGATTTTATGCTCTTAATATAAATATCATCGAAGAATTGTCAGTGGTAAGAGGAACGTCAAAATGCATCGACAATTTTACCAGAATGTCGATGGAGATATCGAGAAAGAGCAGCAACCCCTGTCACAGATATTTCGCAGTCCTTTTGCGTACATTCGCGCATATATTCGAAAAGTCCCCCGTATTGACACGAAAAGGGGAACGGTTGTAAAATAAATTCGGCCCGTTTCCCTGGCAAGATTTAATGACTGGATTTTTTCACGCGCACGATCCTGGTCGCCCGAAACTGCCTCCGCGAAATATTCAGTGAACACGTCGCTTTGGTTCGCGGTAGACACGCAAATCCTGAACGACACACAGATATAAAAAAAGGACAAGTATAATATCATATAGAAACTAGACAGTTCCAACTGCAATTGTCGGAATTTGTAACTCTGCCAACAGTGCACCGTCGTGCTGTCAACTTTTTCACCGGGTCGACCAATACTTTTCAACCAGCAGTTTCTGTGACTCTTAATGGTGGCAGAAATTCTACTCAGTTTCCAATTTCTCTATTATTCCTTCTGATATTCTCCATTCACCTTTATCTTGGCGTTTTGTCCGAAAACGGACGTTTTCAATGACGAGACCGTCCCCTTCGCATACTTGCCACTCGTTTATTCGACTTCCAAGTTCTCTAAGGTGATTGAAACTTGGAGACGAGGGAGAATCGACTGTGAAAAAGCGTCGAGTGCCGCAAGTGCAGGCCTCCTTCTCGAAATCAGCGCGATCGATTGCACTCGTAGTCGGAGACCCGCTGGGATAGGGAACTTGACGAAGTTAATCAGCGCAAACTACGAGCAGCAGGGAGGACTAGTGTCGCGGATTCCGCTTGTGTTCGACGTTTACGTGGCTGAAGCTTTACAGTCCCACGCGGGCCTGAACTCCACCGCGAACGTCGGTTCACCATTTATTACCAATTTTCCAAGGGATTTCCCTCGCCATTTGAATTCACCGCCTCGTGGATCCTTTAATTACTCCCTTTTCTCTTCCTGCAGCGGATGACTGCGGCTTCAGTCGAATTTACAACTATCCCCATGCGTGATGTATTCTGTAAAGTCTGCTACGAGCTGTAGCTTCCAAACACTCCACAAAATGCCCGAGCTATTCCACTTGAGAAAATCGAGGGAGAAACTATTGCGGCAAACTTTGGGAGGTGGAAAGTATTGGGATAAAGAAATTGGAAAAGATTGAAATGTAGAGGCTTCAGATAACTTTAAAAACAATTCACTTTTACTTTTATCTAGCAATTTAGCGATAACTCATACGTGGGTTGTCATATTGAATTAAATTCAAAATTGTCTCATCTCTTTTAACCAGGGCTTGAAAAGGTTGCGAAATAACTGTTTGAAACTGTTATATAAAGGTTCTCACTGAAAGAGTTATGAAGAACCTTTATTCTGAATAACCGTTAAAAAGAACCTAAATATCAGACTATAAAAGTATAAGTTAAGGTTCCTATATAGCTCTATAACTTTTATTTTTTAGGTTCCTATATAGCTATATTACCAAATATTTATATTAACGAACACTTCATATTACGAAAGAATTGTATACGTATGTACAAATGTGTACATAATATATATTTACTTACTTATTTATAATAATTTTTAAACAATTTGGTTATACACAGTAGTCTATAGTTGTAATATGTTGTAATTTCATTTTCTATAAAATTCTGTACAATCGTTACAAGAATCGGTTCTATAACCGTTTTGGAACTTATATAGAACCTAAAAAATAAAAGTTATTAAATCGGTTCTATAACCGCTTTGGAACTTTTATAGAACCTAAAAAATAAAAGTTATAGAGCTATATAGGAACCTAAAAAGTAAAAGTTATAGAGCTATATAGGAACCTTAACTTATACTTTTATAGTCTGATATTTAGGTTCCTTTTAACGGTTATTCAGAATAAAGGTTCTTCATAACTCTTTCAAGAACCTAAATCTTTATAATAACGGTTTCAAGCCCTGCTTTTAACCCTTAACTGGTATCTTGGGGTCAGTCATGACCCCAAAGCACGCAAAATTTTCGCTGCAAAATTTTTGGTTACCTAAATTTTTAAACTGAATTTTTAATTAATTTTATAATAATATTTATACTTTCTACGTTTCTATTTATTTCATAAATTATCTAAGATCAAAATATTCATAGAGATTGATCTAATGTCGATTTTACAAATTTCTGTGTCCTTTTTTATTTGGGGTCTGCCACGACCCCAACATACCAGTTACGTTTGAAAAAAAAAACAGTATACCAGTTAAGGGTTAAATTAAGATATTCGATGATATTTCACCTAAAGTGTGGCAAATGTTATGCTACCTTAGGGGTGCCAAATCTCCAAATCCGCCCCTGGCGAGGAGCAACTGTCTCTCTTTCTCTCACATTTCTCTGTACCTACCTCCTAGAACTCAATCTTACAATCCTCCCACTACATTTTCGATGCTTACTCACACTTAGGGGAGAGTTGCCAATATCGTACCACTTAAGACATTTTACGTTATATTTCATATTTGGTACTCATATGAACGCAAATGACTATTGGATATTGTAGCTTGAACTTTTAGGCACCTACTATTATATGCTTAGCCTTTTGTTCAGAACAAATTAATTTGTTATTAATCTTTTTGTCACATACTGTCAAAGGTACGATTCGGACAACCGGTCTCCTAAATCGTACCTCTTGGTTTCCAAAATCGTACCTCCACTAAAAAATAGTATAAATAACAAATAGAGAAGAAAATATTCAACATAAAGTAATGATTATTATATAGTTACATATACAAATGTATATGGATCACACACAGGCCGCAATAACCTATGTAAATGATATATGTACATAACCTATAAACATACGAGTTGTCAAATCCTACTAGTAGGATTGTAGTGGTACGATTTAGGAAACATGATCAATTTATTCATAAATATCAATTTAAACTTTATAATGAATGTAATATACACTTAAAATGAATGTCAAATATTCTACATTAAACCTGCTTTTAGAAAAATACAAAAATACGGGACAAAATTGTATTTTTTGATTATTATCAGCTACGATAAACTGATAAAAAGTTGCATCAATCATACCTGATTTTTTTAAATGTTTATAGCACGCACAAAATAGGGTGTAAGCTCAAAATGTTTTGTTTCTATTTCTTATTTCGCATTTACTTGATATTTTTGTTATCAAATGTCGTTTACATTCATTAATTACTTAGAAATTGATGAGGTACGATTTAGGTGACCAGTACGATATTGGCAACTCTCCCCTACTATCGCCACCTTTTTCGTCCAACAACGAACATCTCACGCACAACGTCGTTTACATTCGTGTCCGACACGTTCAACAGTATGACCGCTTCAGTGCTAGCTTCATAACCGTTGTTCCCCGTAAATCGCGGCGAAATAATAAATTTCTGCCAGAACCCAGTGTTTCGCTTTGTAGCCAACACGTTCGCCGTGGCTCCGTGTCGTCGATATCTCATCGCGGCCGTCGAACGTGGCCGACGAGCGGGGGCAAATGAAAGAGGAGAGGGTGAAGAATCGTTGCGCGACGATTGCGTTACAGATTAAACGATCGTTGCGAGGGTAGGTACGTCGCGGGGTGGAATTAATTATTGGCCCTCGGCCATTTAGATTCGAACACGACGCCGTGTATTTACATCGGTTTACGCGATACTAGCACCCCCGTCCACCACCCCCGCGACCCATCCGTTCCTGTAAATCGCGAGTACGCTAGCACCGGTGGAGCGAGGTATCGGCTTGACGCGGCGCGGCGCAAAGCGTATTTGCGGGGGCTTGGAGTTTCACTTGACGACGTTTGACTTGATGCCAAATGTTGCCGGGGATCATTCTCGTCTGGGATTTCGTGCAAACACCGAGATGGGATCGATGCGCCACGCGTAAATTGCAACGATCCACCGAATCAAAAGCTGCTAACGTTTGCCCCCGTTTCTTGCGGCACGGAATGAAATCGTATAATTCTCGACGAGTTCGATTACTTTCGTGCCACTTCTTCGCCAGCTATGGGACAGAAAAAACCCCTCGTGGAACACTGTCCCGAATTCCTGATTCCGTTCTTCCCTGCGAAAGAAATCGTTTCCTTCCTCCCGCATCTGGGTAACCAAAAAACTCCCACCAGCGATAAACGAGTCGTCTCCGTTCTTCCATTCCCGAGTCCGCGAAGATTAAGGGGTCAGAAACACGCTGTAACCGGTGTGCCCCGAAAAACGATGCCTCGCGATGACAGTAAGCCGCTCGGTTTTGAAACTCTGCCAGACGGGAGATGGTATCGGGCTAACTGCAATAACGACGGAAACCGGGAACGATGATCGCGCAACGTCCCAAGAAAGGCTGATAAACTCCTGATCACCGAGTCTGCTGGCGAATTAATCTTGCACCCCCACCCTCTGATCCACCCCCGTAGCGTTTGTCTGGCGACGGATTCGAGAAGAAACTTGCGGGAAAGCTCGGTCAACATTCTGTTTGCTGGCGCGGGTCAACTTTACTTTGTCGCGCCTCGGTTCACCTCGAACTTCCGTCTTCCCTTGGTCCACACCGTGGAAAATCTCCCTGAGAAATCGGCCAACCGCTCTCCTCCAGCGACTCGAAGTTCTCAGCCCCTCTAGACGCTCAAAGAAACACCCTTAAACCTTAACGCGAAACAGAAGTTCGTTTCTAATCGTTGATAACGCTCCTACGTTTAAGTCCGCGAAAGGCTTCGGGTCAAGGAGTCCCGAGGAGAGCAGCAGAGTTAAACGTAAACTACTCGGCCCGTTCATCTTTTGTTCGTGGCTCCGCATATCCCGCAAAGTGGCACGATAACCCCGGGGAAGACGTCCGCGTCGAAGTTTTCGGCGAAAGAGCCGCCCGAGTTTTCCAAGGGAAATTATCAGACCGAGTCGCCCCGCGGCCGGCGCAATGCGAGCCCGCGCTCGTCGAATAAATTACGAGCGTGCAACCTACTTGCAAAATTTCGTGGCACCGCGCTTTAATTAAGGCGCGTCGTACACGGCAACGCTCCGCTTCCAGCGAGCACGCTTGCTTGCAAATAGTTGATCGTAAAAAAAACGCATTAGTAGCGTGGCTCCGATCATCTCGGAGCAAAGTTATTGAATTTACCAGCGATGAACTGTGTCTGGAATTACAAGACACTGGGGGGGGGAAGATGTGGCCTTCAGAATTGATTCTGTCTCGATTATGGAGCAATGATCTTTTACGATTTCGAGTTATATCTGGGGAAAGAAAGAGGAAAGGCATAATACCAGCTCCAATTACCCATTTTTTCCCCTTTCCTCGAATGGTAATTGGGTACTTCCGAGAAGCAATTTCTGATAAAGGCAACACGAACGATTCTCGTGCTCCCGTTTCGCCAATACTTGTTCCCCTTAAAGGGGATTTCGGTGATCGACGAAGTCGACCCCGATGAATTCCTGTTTACGGGAAATCCGACTCGCGAGGAAGCCCCGCAGAGCTTCCTCCCGCCGTCACGCTCCTCTAAAAATCCCACGAAAATGCATCCCCGAGAGGCATCCTCCGCGTTCCACGTCTCGCGAATGCGGAAACGTTCCATCTCCTCTCGCAGATATCTAATCCCCGCGATTGAACGGCGACAATTGGTTCTTCCTCGAATCCACGCGGTCCTTCCGAAGAATCTGGGAAACTCCTACGTCGTTTCATCGATTCAAGCATCATTAACGCCCGAAGGGATCGCAATCTCCATCGAATGTCCGAGGAAGAATCTCACTTTTGAGGAATTCGCGAAAGTAACGAAGAGAAAGGTGTCGCGTAAAAATCTCCCGGGCGTCGTCACTATGCAAAAGGGTGTACGAAATTTGCACAGAAATTCCCGCGATATAAAGAAAATTCTCTTGGCGAGAAGCACGGCGGCGTTCTCGCTTCGAACAATTCGCGCCGATCGTAAAAATTCTAGCGAACGCTTCCCTGCAGCGTCGTTAACGCGTGGAAAAAGGACACCCGCGAAATTCGCCCGTGGAAGGAGTCGCTCCCTCGGGGCGTAGGAAAAAAAGCTTTCTATTCCGCGGACAATTTGGAACGAGCTCGATGGGCTAGGAGAATAAATTCCGGTGTCATTAGCGACGACGCGAGAAAAACGGCTGGAATTCGCCAAATTTCCGGTGGATCGAGGAGCGCCCCCTATCCGCTCGCAGCCGAAGGGGCGTCCTTTGAACTGGATTACAGGGAACGTCGAATCCGAGTGGCCGTGATCGCGAGAAATTGGATCCGGGTGCACCCACAGATGAGACGCCGCGTTGTTGCAAATTACCCACCATTAAATCTGCATCGCAAACTTCGCGAATCGCGACTTATAAATGGACCGTTTAAGCGGTTCCCCGCGGGAGATGCCGGGTCGTCGACCTGCAGCGTGAAAAATCCTCGTGGTTTCATCTGGCAGATCTCTGTATTCGTTGAGCGTTCAAGTTTAGTCATTCGCGCGCTTTCGGAGGTGCATTTATGAGTAGACGAAGGTTGATTTGAAAGCAGAAGTAAGAGGGATTTAATGGGGAGCGAGGTCTGACTTAAGGGGTTATGCCTAGTCAGGCGACCGAAAAGAGGCGAATGTTTGTGAATTTTTTTTAGAAAAGCGGAAACATATATTTTTACGGAACTTTTTTCACTTAAAAGAACAACATTTAAAGAACATTTGGTAATTTTTTGGTAAAAAATATTTATGTTTATTATAAAGTAACGACCGATATACAAGAAACCTTTTTAAAAATTTGGTTTTGCGGTGAGCACTGCCATTCGGAACCAGAGTATCTAAAAGCGAAAAACAAAAAAGATTTCGTTAGTATATTAGTGTATCCTCTGATTAACGGAGGGAATTTCCGAAATATTAATTTAAAACAAAATGGCGGCTATTTAAAGTTGAACTCTTGATTTCTTCGTACAAAAATCACACGAAAAAATCAAGATTTCAACTTTAAATAGCCGCCATTTTGTTTTAAATTAATATTTCGGAAATTCCCTCCGTTAATCAGAGGATACACTAATATACTAACGAAATCTTTTTTGTTTTTCGCTTTTAGATACTCTGGTTCCGAATGGCAGTGCTCACCGCAAAACCAAATTTTTAAAAAGGTTTCTTGTATATCGGTCGTTACTTTATTATAAACATAAATATTTTTTACCAAAAAATTACCAAATGTTCTTTAAATGTTGTTCTTTTAAGTGAAAAAAGTTCCGTAAAAATATATGTTTCCGCTTTTCTAAAAAAAATTCACAAACATTCGCCTCTTTTCGGTCTCCTGATTAGGCATAACCCCTTAATGGGGAGGGAGGTCTGACTTAAATCAGACCCAACGCAGGTTTAGCAGGGATCAAGCTCAGCCATAAGTCAGGCCTGCTTCGGTAGATTAAGCCTCGGTCGAGCGTTACTTGAACCTAAACCTGGCCTAGTTTAAATCAACCTTGAATCTACAACGACTTAACTGTGGTTGCACATTGGTAATGGAGGAGAATCGATGAAGCGAAGAAGTGAATTTTGTATCGCAGGTGCGGTGTTAAGAATTTTATACGAAAAGGGAGGGAATAAGCGTTCGATGGAGCGTTTCAGCGGGAGGCTGGAGCTTTCAGCCCCGGCTTTAGGGCGGTGCATACGCGCGAAGATATAAATACTGCGCTTTATGTAGAAAATAACGCGTTGGTTTTTTCCATGGGAGCCGAGTTAAGCCCCGCCGCGTAAACCCGGGCACTTAAATAGTGCAATATTACGACGGAGGGAAATCGCGCGAAATTCACGTTTATTCGCGACTCCGTTCCCGTTCGATCGTCGACAGTGGAATCGTCGTTGGGCTACGAACAGATATTCTCGCGCGAAACAAAAAGCTCCTTTTGTTTGGTTCAAACGAAAGTCGTTGCGGATGGATCATCATCGTCATTGAAACTGATCAGCATTCGAAATATCCGATCGCTGAGGAGAATCGAGAGATGTATTCCTGGGGGAATAGGAAATATGCAACGAATTGTGCGAGATGAAAGGAAAACGGATTTGTGTATGCAAAACAGTAAATCAGGAATGTGAATGCACGGCAGCAAGAGGGTGAGTGAGAGAGAGAGAGAGAGAGGGGTGGAAGAATGAAAGAGCAATGGTAAAGTGAATGCGAGGAGGGAAGAAAGGGGCATTCGAGCGAGTGATTAATGTCAGGAAAAAGTAAATGAAGAAATGCTGAGGAAGATGGGGAACAATGAATAGTCCCTCCCAGAGGAAGAATTGGAAACATTGACAATCTACAAAAGACGAAGGAGGCATCATCTCAGAAGTCACTCGCCACAGGATCTTTCAGATCCTTCGATCCCAAACCATACTATGATTCTTAGATTCTCATAAGTCGCCATCAGTATATCCTTATCAGTATCCAGCACGTGCAATCGACTAGAAACAAGTGACCAGCACGAATCAGTAGGTCAGGGGTCCGTTTTTCGACCGGAGCGCACTAAAAACTGCGAACGACGTCCATGGAACCAAGGTAGACGAAGGAGAAATAGAAGGAGAAAAGGAGAAGAGATCGGTGTGGCATAAAGAAGCAAAGGGGGTGGAAGAGTGGCAGAGGGAAAGGGGGACGCACCTGCTTCTCTCTCCCCCTTTGTGAACAGCGGGGAGTGGAAAGAGAGAGAGAGGAAGGGGGGGCATCCCCAGGGGTGGTCGCGCAGGCGCAATACGGGGGTGGAAGAGCGGTGGCTCGGTGCTCGGAGCGCCCGGGACGCGTCGCGGCTGGGTGCGACCGAGAGGATCGACGTGGGAAACGAGAAGGAACACGCCGTGGCGCGGGGGAGTGCCGCGAGCGGGGTGAGGGGGCGAGAAACGAAGGGAGAAGAGTCGCGAGATAAAAGGAGAAGATCGAAAGCTCGCCGGAGAGGGAGAGAGCGGGCCGCGCTGCGAGAGTGGAAGAAAGAGGGTAGGGAGAGAGAGGGTGGCCGATAGAGCGTGCGCAGGCCGAGAAGGGAAGGAGAGAGGCCTGGAAAAGCCGGGAGTGTTCGTTCCTAACCCCCGTTTGCTCGTGTCCTCGTCGCCGTGTGCCGTGCCGTGCTGTGCCGTGTCGCTGGACTCCTCTTCCTCATTTCCCGACGAGGGAAACCTACCCCGGCCGCGAGTCTCGAAGCAGTCGACTGACTGTTCCACGCCCGATATACGATTCCGCCCGCGGCGATCGTCCGAGAAGACGCACCGAGAGGCCGAGCGAGGTCCGCTGGAAGGGGGTGAGGCCAGAGCGGCGGCGGCGGAAAAGGGGCGACAGAGAGGGGGGCGAAGGTGCTCCAGCACTCCGCAGCATCCGAGCCACGGGGAAGACGAGCGTCCAGGGGTGGTGACCTGCAACCGCGATCCAGCTCTCCGCGCCAGCTCCGCGACCGCCAGACAGACGCACGCACGCTCCGCTCTCCGGATACAGCCACCCCCTACAGTGAATCCCGCGGCAGTTGCCGAAAGGTTGCCGTTCCCATCCAGCCTGCGTGCACCTGTCGATGCGCCTACGTACCAATCGGGGAACGATCGATCCTCCCGAACGGACTTCCGGGGATCGTCGTTCCGTCGTTTAATTAGAGGAGAACGCGCGCGGGGGTAGCGTTCGATTGGCCAAGGAGCCGATTGCGTGCGTGCCGTTGGATCTGGAGCAGTGGTCCAGAGGGTCCTCTGATCCCCCGTGACCTTGTGACACCGCGACAGAGAGAGGCTCGCGTACTAGCCGCCCCGCTGCGCCGCCGGGGAAGGAGGGATGCGGAAGATCAGGTTGGAGCGTTGAACAGGCTACCACACACCCTCCGCGGAAGCAGTCAGGGTGCCCGCGCCCGCGTGTTCTCGTATCGCTGCTCCCGGCATCTCGGCTACGACCGGGTCGCCTAGCGCGTGCACCGCGTCCTCGAGCTTCCACCGACAGCGTTTGCAGTTCCGACATCTCGAGGAGACACGCGTGTCGGCAGCTTTTTAAAGTTCTGTAAGAGATTCTTCACGGGAACTCGACGCCGGTGAGAAGTGAAAGCGAAGATGCTGTGTTTGTTGGATTGTTGAAAGACGTGAGGCAGGAACTGAGTATCGAAAAGTAATTTATGTTAAAATTTCCTTGAACCGAAGGGGAGAGAATCTCAGCGAGGAAGAGTTCAAAGTGCCAAATACTAGTTACCTCGACGAGACTTTGTTAAGATAAACGTCGATTTGAAGGAAAGAGAGTCTTCGAGTCTATCATCTTACTACGTGACAAACAAGTGATAATTGAAAGAACAAGGATAGTAAAGTTTGAGTATTCGAAGGGAGGGGGAGGAACGTAGGAGGACCATAACCGTGCCCAAACAAGGGAAAATCAGTGGGTCGTAGAAGACGCTAAGCTCCAGAAGGCGGCAGAACGAGGGAGAGCCTAGGGTAACCCACCCTCTAAGGATCGAAGACGTGCTGCAACCATGAGTGAAGGCACGCCGAAATCTCAGGGCAAAAGTGTCCCTGATGGATCACCAGCTCGTATGGAATCCGGTATGATTGCATTCGTTACTTTTTATTCATCCTAAACAAATTCTACATTCATCTAGTTTCGCGAATTATTCCTGTTAAATTTAAGGGAACTCGGAAGTAGATTAAAAAAAATAACAGGGAATTTAAATATGTTAAGTTGACTTAATTTCTGATCTTGAGGAATGGAAAGATAAGATGGACTATCCAAGGGCTCTCTCATTCTGTTATCAAACTTTTCATTGATACTCTTGAGAGATAATTTTACGATTTTCCATCTCCCTAAGGATCTATCTCTCCGCAGAATTTCTCTCACAATCTGATACCAATCTGAAACGTCCCCCAGTCCAAAACAGAAGCTTCCATCTGAATTTTTCAATTGGTCCTTTCTTTCCCACCCTCCAGAGACCTCGAAAGCAATCTCTCTTCACTTATTCGCGAGAAACTCGCGGCCCGCGAATCCATCGCGCTGGATGCAATGTAGACCGTGTCGCCTTTGATCAGCAGAACGTGAAACATTGCCTCGAACGGTGGAGAGCGACAATCAAAGGGCAAATTTCGTTGTGGCTTGCTCGAACTCGATTCCAATTCCAAGTCCCGGTTTCGACGTTTCGTCCCGGCGACGAGACCTCGAGGGTTCAGCTGAAATTGGGTCCCCGCGACAGCTTCTTTTCCTCTCCTCTCGTGGAATACATTAAACCCCCGTCCCACCGGCAGGCCGGGCAATTCTCCGCGCGTTCTCGGAGACGCGGCTCGCTCGAGGCCGGGGAAACTTCCCGAATAGGGGTGGTTTTACGTCCACGATAATGCGAGAGCCGTGCAATTGAAGCTCCCAAGGCTGACGTCGCAAGATTCCGAGATTTACGAGCCAGTCAGCTTGTTGGGACGTCCCGGAAGTTGGAGATTGCTCGCGGTAGAAGGCTGCCAGGGTGCTCTCTGGCGCGATTCAATGGGGTGTCGAGGGTTAATGCGTCTTTTGTGGCGCACTGGGTTAAGCAATTCCGTGCAAACTCGTTGAGAGCGTGACGTTAGATTCGCTTTGTGATTGTTGCACCTTTGTGCTAAGGAGATGAATGTCTTGTTTGGAGAACGTGTAGTTTAGTAAGTTTCTGGGTGGTATGAAGGGAGGAACTTTGTATGAACATGAACGAGAATACCTCTGCACAATGTATCAGTAATCCACGCACAATCCAAAGAAGCATTCTCCACTAATCCTGCGTCGAAGGTCCCACCTACAAGGCAACACCTCTCTTGCATAGTTAATGAGTACATTATCGAACTCGTCGCGGTAACACGCCCAACCAAGATACACGTACAAAAGATTCTTTCTAGCGTCGTAAAAGGGAACGACACCGTGTTCAAGAGGAATTCTTAAAAATTACGCTGGAATGTAGGGCAGCAATTTAATTTTCAGAAACGTCCCCAAGCACACTGTTCTTCCCTAAAGTATGCACGATACATAATTTCGATATCTCGCAGACGATATCAAACGTACGTTATTGAGGCCACGTGGAGAACTCCGATTTTTCCTCCAACTTTCTGGCCCGCGTCACGGAGTTCGAAGTTCCTGGCGACACAGTGAAGAACGTCGTGCTGCAACTTCCCAGAAATTGGCTTTCCATCGTAGCTCGACGAAAGTGGGCCAACGATTTTGGTCCGAGGGATTGTGGCCAGTCCATCTGCCCCATATCCAGGGGAGTCAACGAACTTTTAATATTGAACGAAAATTAAATCCTGCAAAATAATCAATCAATGTTTTCCCAGATATGGGAAGCATTCGGTTAATATACAGTACCGCATTAAATCTTAGTATCTCTGTTTGAACGAACAAAACATCTTCCAGTTGCAAAGTAGTACTCCAGTATCACACTTAAAAAGATTCTTTTTATGCAGCTTCAAAAGTAGTACTCTTGCGAACAAAACAAAACTCTTTCTTGATGCGAGGAATAGCATAATGACCTTTTCTCAGCGATCTACCAAAACTTCAACCATACTCCACGAACTTCCAAACCAAACTCGATGGTAACAAGCTACCATATTCTGGTCTCGAATCACCGCCCCAATCTCGATAGTCTCAACATCCTTGAAAATTGGCCAATCTTGTGTTGCTACCCTATTTACCCTCTTCCTTACGTAGCACTTTGCATCAGCACCCCTTCTTCCTCTTCCTCCTTCAAACAACTAGTAGATTTCTAAAAATGTCCTTCCTCTACTCTTATTTAGAAGAAACCACCACCCGTCGAATTACACCACATATTTCCTGCCATCATTTTCTTGCCACACAAGAATCGAAGATAAGGGTCAATGTGTCTCCCGCAGAAGCTGGAGAAGCAGCGTTCCTAACGACGTCTTTCTCGGTGGGGGGTGAAACTCCACCTAGCAGAAAAGTTTCCGCGAGTTCCTTTCGTATTCCCGTCGTCGTGTCCCCAAAAATATTTCGGGTCACTTGTTCCGTCGCCGTCGGAGCACGGCGCACGCGATCCGCTCCAGCTAAATTCGCATTAACATATTACGTGTGCGGAAAGCGGGATGCGGCATATAAATACGTGCAGGAAAATATCCAGTTGTTTGCACGCGCACACCCGTAAATTCTGGCCCCGACTGTGTGAAACGTGAATGGCAACGTAATGGCCAAGGCGCGGCTAAAATACCACCGCCATCCCCGTGTTCTGTCACGGGGCTGAATTACATAATTCATTGTGCTCATCGGCGAACACGCTTTACGCCACATTTCACATTTATATCGAGCTCTTCCTTCGAATATTTCTTGCACTACAGCATACGGTAGAATACACTCGAAGAGAACATTCAACTGTGAACAAAGGAAATATGATTAAATTACGAGAAGCTGTCTTTTGTCTTACGCTTACACGTTCACAGTTGTGCAAATGGAAACTGGGGATATTTTATAGAATAGCATTGTAATTTCGCTAGAATAATGCAGGAGATACTTTGAGTTACTTGTATAGCGAGTATTCATTAACCCTTCGTTGACACACCTCCCTTTTCGATCGAATTTGACACACCTGGGTGGCTCACACCCAGAATCATTTTTGAACGACTGCCATTCTCATCAAAAGAATCCAATCATTATGAAAAAAATCGTGGGTCAGTTTCAAGGTACCTAGAATGTATTTTAATAGTTTTTTTATTAACCCTTCGTGGTCACACCTTCTTATAATCACACATTGGTCACACGGGGTTCGCTGTACCCCAGCGTCATTTTTTGAGTTACCATTTTCGTATTTTTGTGTCTTTTAACTTTTTAGTGATAATTGGACATTCGTAATACTTATACAGTCATGGTCTAATAGTCTTTTTCTAGAAACATAAATTTTGATATGATAAAATTTGTAGTTGAAAATGAGCGATTTTCCATGGTTGTGGGAAAACCCGATTTTCTTAAAAAAAATTTTATTATTTTTTTGCGATAAATCTCCTTTGGAAGACGTAAAGGTGCGACATTTCAAATCGAAAATTGCTCTTGGGATACAATACACCCCGTGTGACCACGAAGGGTTCAACTTGTATCACGGTTTTTGTAAAAAAATTCTAGATTACCATATGTCGAGAAAACACGAAGAAAATCTTAAAAAATTGTAACTTTTGCAAATTTTAATATTAACATTAACTAAAAATGTACAGAGTTATTGTTCAGATATAATATTTTGGAAAAAAAAATTTTGTATGTCGTCTCTCGAAAACAAGGTATTTATTTTGCATATACAAGGCACAGAGTGTCAAAATCAGCTTATGGGTGGATCCCACCCTGAGTGCCAAGGAAGGGTTAACTATAATACGATCCCCTACTTATGAAAGACTAAAAATGAACGTGTCCTTCCTCGAGCCATCGGAGTAGCTTTCCACGAGGAAAAGTTTCTTCGAGGAAAGTGGTGGCATGGAAAATTCGCGGCTTCGTGGCCGGCACTATTCGCGAAACAGTTTACGCCGACGGATATTGCGAATGTGCGAGCGTAATCTGATCGAGTGCACGCGTCGACGGTTGCCCGAATTTCCAATTGGACTGATGCGCCGCCGTGTAAGCGCTGGGAAATCGTCGATTCGATGTAGCGACCAAAACTGTACCGTTCCTTGCCGCAAAACGGGCGCTGGTTTTTGCGGTGCGCAATTCGCGCCAGCTTCATTATACCATGCCGAATTCGGCTTGATCAATCGTGCTGGAAATGGAAGAATTATAATAACGACACCATGTTTACGGGTGTAAGCTCCACCGAGCACACTGATGGAATTCTGAGGTAAAAGGTGACGTTAAAAATATTCCGAATAGAAGAGGTCAGCCGAGGGATTTTGAAATTTTATGCTGAAAAATTCATGTTCTTTTGAATAATTCATAGTAGCGTGGGGTGGAAAAAATGTGGTAAAATATTGACCATGCTGCTGCAATGTGAAGAGGAGAGGCTATTTAGAATGTAAGGGGCAGCGAGTATAGAGAAGTGAGGAGCGCAAGTGACAACGGATCGTCTCTGGTCAGACACACTTTAGTGTGTCTACCATGGCGAGCTGTGTCTCCTTGGAACTCCTGCGTTCCTTCAGGAATAGTTAATCAGCAGCACGAACACGTTATATACATCGGTTCAAATTTTAGGGATATATTTTCCACATTTATCACAGTTTCAAAATAAGATCTATTCGTCCGCAAGTGTTTAAAAGTCATTTCCATGTACAATTGGTCACCATGAACTAGGACATCGTGTAAGTTCTTTAATATTCATCTTACCAAGAGAAATTCCTTCCTTTCGATTGTGAATATCAAGAAATTTAATGAATTCTTCATCTGCTTCTTGTTCCTCTTCTTGTTCTTCTCTTTTCTTCTTCTCCGTCTAGAAATGCTTCATTTCGCAGTCAAGATCTCCTGATCCCCCGTTACACTGTACATTAAAGGAAAATGGTTGTTTCAGCTTAAAAGCTTTGTACCTCCGCCATTTCTCGAGCTTGCCGCGTCCCCTTAAATTTTCATTACCGTATGCAAAGCTCTGACTCGCGAACTTTCAGCTCGCGAGCTTCGAACGTTTCAACGATATCTCGTTGACGGTGAAACGGCAATAACTCGAAGGGGGTGAATTGGGTCGAGTAGCGAACACCTCCGTGGGAAACATTTTTTTTATTCTTCCTCTGACGCGTGACAGTGTGCACTGTTTCGAAAATCGGTGGAAACGTCGCGTTGTTGGCTCACGCAGTAATCGTTTAACAGGATCCTCGTCGGAGCTGTATATTCAGCGGTGCCATTATGGCCGACGAAGGGAATACAGGTCCGAATTCAGCGACGCGAAACGGGACGATACAGAGATTTCGTTGCCACGAGGTAATTCGATGGAGAGAACAGAGCAAACAAAAGCTTCGAAAGCTTGTTGGTATTTCGCGGTGTTTCCGCGACAGCGAGCCTGCAGCCTCGGGGATCGCGGTGTCCGATACGGTGTGCGCAAGCCGTCTCGTTGCTCGATGAAATTTAAATAATCGCCAATTAGGAGCGAGCGGAGCGTGAATTTTCTCGAAGACACGCTGCAACGCGCTGACGTCAAGGCTGCTGGGAAATGCCAGCTTTGAAATTGAAGCTGTCGGCGAGCCGCTGTCTCTTCGACGAGCCTTCGCTCTTAACTATCCGTTGACGAAGGTGTAACAATTCTGAAGCACAACTCTCCTCTCCCTGCACCGTTCGTAAATTGGAAGGTAGTTTCGCGGTATTTTTACAATACAGAGAAATAAGAAAAGAGAATTGGGAGTTATAGCTGGAGGGTTGAATATAGAGAGCCGAAGCACTTATCTCCGAAGAAATACCCCTTCGAAATTCAAATCCACCGGAAGTGGGATACATCCGAATGTATAACTCCGAAGTCTCCGAGAATCTTTGCATGCATGATATCGGGGACTCGCGAGCTATGCTTGAGAAAGGAGAGTGCAAAACCCGAAATGTCTGATCGAGCACTCTACTCGGTTTAGTTGACGAACAAACCCCGCTCGCTATTCTGTTCCCGCGTTACCCAACGAGCACGGATAAAACATCGAGCTACCTACGAGCCACATATTTTCCAAGTGTTCGTTGGGAGGTGGGGTAGTTTGCCCGCGGGGTGTCGCGGAAACCCGTTGGAAAAATACGCAGCAGCCAGCGTCGTCGAATATTCATCCCCGATATGCAAATTCCGGCACGCCCGGACGGTTCCACCGCTTACGAGATCAACATATTTCGTTTGCCCTACAATCGGGAAGTGGAGCGCGCGCCGGTGCACTCGAATATCGTCGGCGTGTCCGCGGGCGTCAAAATTTACGAGTGGAGACGTCGAAAGCGAGTAGATTCGCTGGGCCACTCGCGTTATTCACGTCCGATCTTGCGGGCCACGGTAAATCGTCGAAATTGCGGATGGAAAAACAGCCAGCCGGAAGAGTTTATTCCCCGGTGAATTTACGCGAGGCGCGCCCCGAAACTTCGACCCCGGACCAATCCGTTTAACGTCGCGCATTGCTGGCTGGAACATTACGGTAGGGTTTGGGCGTGGATGGATCGTAAGCGTGACTATAAATACAGGACGTCGTTAATTAATCGTCGATTATAAATATCCCCCTGAATGGCGGAAAAGTAGTTGCGTTGATTCGATTTGCAGCTTTCAAACGAGGCCAGACGAGACAGAACGTGATGTTTGTACAAACGTTTTTCGGTATTTTCGCGAGCTCGTTTCACTCGAGTTATGGCCACGTTTTCTGCCTCAGGCTAGTCAATTTGCCCCCGTTCGCTCAGCTCTGTTTTACCAATATCGAGCGTGCGCTCCCCTTGTTTATTGTTTTGCTGAGGTAATGCGTTTGTGTCTAGAAACCCAATAGATTACTGAATAAAATACTGGAGAAAAGTATCAGTCAGCTCGGTCCTTTGCAGTCGTTGAGCATTCCAAATGGTTGCCTCGAGCGGCAAAAGATTCAGACACGTATGAGACAAATTGGAGGCGATGAAACGGTGGGTCGAAAGGGGGATGAGATTATTAAACCGTTAGGTTTTGTTTAAAAGGAAACACGGCTCGTGGTTGTTTTTAATTAATAGATTCGTGTGGCAGCATTAAGTGGTCCTTGTCGAGCAGCAACATCCCCTCTCTTTCACTGAATTCTTATCTGCTATTCGCGTAAATTATGGACCGTGGAGGGGATGGACAAAGGGTTTAATTAATGGGTGGCTCTTAGCGACAGAAGGGAAAAGAACGGGAAACGGAGGGGAATGCCAGCGAATAAAATAGAGTCTCGTCGAGCAAGGGTCGCAGGATATTTTGCACTATTACGGTTGCGCAATAAACGACGGCATTGTGCGTTCCTTTAGTGGTGGAAACAGCGATCTGGGTGACAGGAGATGCCTCTCAACCGTGAAAATTCCGATTCCAATGGAAATTTATGAAGCGTGCAGGAAACGATCTTCTTCACTCGGGAAACTTTACACTGAACGGGTGAAGCCACCGTTCAACGGTGGAACAAGGAAACGCCATCATTTTCTCAGACTTATTAGATCACCGGGAGGCAAGTTTAATAAGATTTAGAGAACAAGCGAGTCTACGGTTTCATCCTTGCGGATTAACTTTCTATAGCAAAGGACACTTCTGTGTTCCTTTTAACAGCTTACATAGCTTGCTGGACACTTCGTTGGTCATATTTCCAATCTTTGGAAATATAATTAAATCGTCAGGATAATTCTTCGCTAATTACAGTTGCTTCATTCCCTTTACCGTCTTCCCGCTATCTGGCATCGATAATATATTCTATGTGACATGAAAAGAGGGCGATTCGTTGCCGGATAGAGCCACAAATCTATGATTGAATTGAATGGCTTTCGAGACGAAACCCGAAATTAATTTCGCCAGGATGGATTCAACGCTGTATTATTCGCCGTCGTTTCGACGGGCTAACTGAATTAAACACAACAGGAGTACTGTGTCTCTGATCGTTTCGTATCGAAAATCGTGGAAGCATTCATTTTTTGTGATGTACCCCCCGAGGAGGCCAGAGATTACTAAGGGTGGATTTCGGTATTTTGTTCCTGCCCCGATATTTATTAGCCACCCTGGGAGGATGCAATAAAACGGACTCGTTTGGGGCTGCTGCGGAGACCCAGCACTTTGTTGATCCAATCGAATTTGCCGCCGCTCGAGTGGCTGATCGATTCCCGTTAAAAGGATATCGCGGACCTTGCAGAATTCTCAAGCAAGGACGAGCCCTGCTCGAATACCTCGAGGCGATTCGGCCCCTCCATCCAACTACACAACAAATACATCGTTACTTGCAACATCCTTGCTCCTCTTTATTATCCCCGAAATCGAATTACTTCTTTTGGTAGTTGATAACATTTACCCGCGCCTGTACAAAGAGCTTCCCGCAAATATTTCGCTACTATCGTTCCTAGTACTGCCCGCGATAGTTCTCGTTAATCTTAATAGTAATTTCACTCGTTTGTAGATTGGAAAATAAATTAACAGTCGCTATATCAATTCCCCCGGAGCTGTTGGGTATTCTCAGATAATTGTTAAAAAATAGCTGCAAGTGGCAGGTGGATAGAAAGTGACCGTGTATTTGAAGTGAAAACATGTTTACGTCTGAGAGTACGAAAGCAAAATGAAGCGTGGAATGTTTAAAAGGAGATTGTAATGGAAATAGTTCCTCCGCGAGGCTGGTACCTTTGAGCGAGTGGACGTGGCGCAGCACTTTGTTGATTCATCCAAATCTCCTTTCGGTCGAGTGGCAGGTCGATTCGCGGCAAAAACGTGCGCCAGGCCTCGCGCGTTTAAACGAGATTAGGACAAGGGCAAGCGGAGGGTTAAGTAGTTTCCATTGTAAGGATACTTCACGAAGTGACGACGTTTCTTGCTATCTCGAGCTTGCCACGCCTCTGCACCCAGCTAAACGTTACACGGTCAGACAAAGTCGCGTTCTCCTTAAATCATCGGCATCTTTAGGCAATAGGCACCATTTCCCCTTAAACTATAGGGGTGGGATAGTTGATCAGCGGGGATACATGATCACATCAGTTTATATCACAACTCAAATAATTAAATATAAACAAAGCAAACCATTATTATTATTTTAATAAAAAAGAAAAACTGTGATCAACTATCCCACCTTTCCCCTACCTTGTTCTCTTCTAAACCTTTGATATACCTCACCATCAAATTTCTTACTGTGCTTATCTTCTGGGTGCCACCGAAATGTTTCATAAATAAATACCCCCATCGTACTTAGTTCCTCCTAAGACCCTTAACATGTAGAAGCTTTCTGCTTTATATATTAAGATATATAAAGCAGAAAGCTTCTACATGTTTGTGTGTTTGTCTGTCGCTTCAAAACGTTCGAACGATAAACTCTAGGATCACGAAATGTGCCTCAGCTCATTATGCCTGACTAATGCAGATGAATGTGACCATTTTCACAAAAAAAACTAAAAGAAATTTTTTTTATAAAATCGGAATCTAAATTTCGGGTGAAGCCGAGTAGTAAATCTAGTTTCATATAAAAAAAACCCTCGTGTTTTTGCAATCCTTCATTATTCTTCCCTGGAGAAATAAGAAATCTAAAAAATTCCTTTCAAAATATTCTCTAAAATCATCTGACTAAAATTTTCCCAAATTCATCCCCTTTTCAACATATGTTTTTCTACATCCCTAATAATTTCGACAACATTCCCTTCGCCCACCGAAATAGGACACCCCTGCACCGTAGAAAAGCTGATCGACCGAAATCGCGACAATTTGGAGTCGCGTACATTCGACGGAATGTATCGAAATGTTATCCTCGATTGTTGGGCAACTGCAAAGGGCTTGGACGCTCTGATGCCGTTCGATTTCAGGTTATCGGTGACGACGTACAGGGGACAGTGTAAATCAGTCGGCTGCCAATAATCGCCACCTGACTCCCGTCGTAATAAAGTCGAATGCCGAATAATATCGTCGCGACGCCGCTTCAGTCCCGCCGCGATTTATCGTCGTTCCAGCGAGCGGCGAAATTGGGACACCGACCAACCGGGACACGCCCGGCATTGTTACCATTGCTTTTAAGCTCCTCCGCGTTTCTGAAGCTCGCGCGCGTCCACACACACGCACGTGGGCATTTACATCCACAAACCAGCGCACACCCGGGTGAATCTGCTTTTCACCGACGTACGTCAGATATTTCTATGGATCGCGTCGTGATTCTTACTCCCCGCTTGCGCGTTTGGCGGGAAATTTTTAAAAATATCGCGGAATATTACAAACACCAAAGTCAAAGCTACTACTTGCACTGCTCACTTTCTCTATTCTTACGTGAAACCTAATTTTGCTAAGGGAAACCTGAATAAATTCCGTCGTTCTATCGCTCGAAAAAGAAAATGTGTAAAGAGTCGTCGTTCATTAATCTCACAATCAATTTTCAATCATCATTCGGGTCAGAGCGTATCCGGTTCGAACCGATTCAATTTAACCAGCCATACGCAAGTGATTATTAATACATACGCGTCGAAGCCGCGCAGATTTTTCGTGGCGACGAAAGCAGACTCTTATTATCTCGACCAGTGGTCGTGAGACTGCATTCGACGCACCCATCGATCAGAACTGGACGTTAAAACTCAGCCACTTTTTGCACGGCTACTCGAGTTACGGAGGCTGTGATCTAATGATACAGTATCGTCGCCGTAGTATCTTCGGAACCATTAATTACTTCGCATCACAGAAGCCACACTGGTAGCTGATACTGATATTGGACCCTAGAACTTAGTTGCTCCGAAGCTACTAGTATCTCTGACGCTATCAATACCTCTAAACTCAGCATCCCTTCAGGATCAGCGAAGTCATCATCTTTCATCAACTTTGTACTCCAAATATTCTGTCGACATGCCACAGAATCTGGTTACATCGTCCATGAACCAGCAGAGAAAATGGGATTACGCCCCTCGTCCAAGTGACGCAATATTTTTCGAGGTCTGCCAAAAAAAGTGCGCAGACCGGATTTTGGAACGCGGTGCATCGTACCCGAAATCGCAGTGTCGTTAATTCGCGTCGCGAAGTCGCCGGGAATTATTGGGCCACCGGCCTGCCAACGCTTGGCAAATGTCCTCAAGAGTTCGATCTCTCGAATTCCACCCTTTTTGTCCTCTCCCCTCGCCCTGCCACCTCCCACACCCTTTTGTCGCTCGTGTTTCGCGTTCCAATTGCTCGTGGTCCCTGCTCCACTGTATCTGGCTCGAATCTACCGAAGAATCGTTCGCGGTTGTCGTCCTTTGACCCGATGCTCCACTTAAGTCGGATATTCGGCTCCCCTTTTCCACGAGCATTCGAGATCCGAAGCAGCCATCCACTCGTTACTCAGCGTTCCAACTAGAAATTAAATAATTCGCGGACGCGTGTGATTCGCAGAACTCTTTTTGCACAATGCAAACGTATGGCGAACTTTAAATTAAAAGTTTCTGGAATACTTGCTCGCGGATTAATCAAGTTCCAAATCCATTCGTGCAAGTTAAGCGAGTGTTTACATCGACGACAACATCTATACCCAAGCTTGTCTCTTCACGTAATTGCGTCTCTCGAGATTACGTGGGCGAGAGAACAAACATCTATCAAGGTTCGATCTTAAAAGAGGAATCGATGTATACCGATCTTCCTTGTTCCAGATTTCTGTTCCATCTGCTCTAACGGTAATTGCATTAAGCCGAAAGCTGGCGATACTTCATGTTCGTCGAAGTCTCTCCAATTAGCCTAGCCGTTGGCGTTGTATCGTTCGTGCAGTTGCTACATTTGCCAAGCTGTTATTGATATTACGGCGACGGTGCGTTGTAATCAACGTAGCGGTGATTACAGCGTGCCATTTCATGCTTTTAACGTTGACTAGAGGTCGCCGCGGAGACAACCAGCGAGTGCATAATGGAAGGAGCAAACGCGATTAAAATAATTAGAGATACGTGTAGGTTGACGTAGTTTGTCAGCTAGAAACCGACTAAATACTAGTCTCGGTTAAATGGCTGACACGGTTCTACGTCAACGTAGCTGTCAAGTATTATAAATCGTCGTTGTCACTGTGTGATAGTTTCTTCGTCTTCTTCTTCTCCTCCTCGTCCAGTTGACGCATATCTGAAGCATCGATTTCACTGAAACGGTCCTTTGACTAATATAGCGGACTAATTTCGTGTCACAGTCGATCGGATCACCTAAATTTCGTGGACCAATTACAACGAACCCGGAAATTGCTCAGCTATAATTTTACACGCCTCAGACACATATCGAGCTAACATTGGCGATCGACGTGACCATCCCTCGCATAAATCCCTCGCAGGCTCGTTCAAACGACCCCTCTGCCATTTCTGGTCCGCTAGCCCCGTAATTATTACAATTAGTTCTGACCATTGCTCAGAATTATCGCCGTCCTATTCTCCAAACGAACACGCGGAATATTTACGAGTAAACACGTTGCAGAATTTCACATGATTATAGCGTGAGTGGCGATGCGTGCGATCACGTGAGTTTCGATCTTAAGTGCTTGTGGTATACGAAATGGTCCATTATTCAACAATGGTGATACACGACGCTCTTTGTTATCATTCCAAAGGGAAGATTACACAATGAGATTAGAAACTAGAGTATCAGCTGTACGATGCTGGATGTAGGCTTCCAAGGATCTTTTCAATGTAAGTTCATTTAGATCGCCAGTTAAATGAATTCCGTCCGTGATGCAGAAGCAACTGTCGCCCACAGATATCGCCACAGAAGGACGAGTGCGGAGCAGCATCACAAAGGGACAAAGAAACAAATCAGCGAGTTAATATTGACTGACCTACTTTTTTAAATTGTTCGATGCAGCTACCGTTTGTTGCTTCGCGATGCTTCTTTCGAATACCGAACTCCTCCTAATTGCTGTACATGTTTTAAACTCGAGAACTCCTTAAGAATCTCATTACCGTAACGAACGAAACCAGCTCTGCCGAGCTCTTGGAAACTTTTCTTCTCCGGCCACCTAGAGAACATAAATCGTAAATAGTCAATCAACGATTGAAAAAACGAAAGAACCGTTCCTTCCACAATTCTTTCACCGTATTCTTTCACTTGACGTACCAGATTCACACTTACCGCCGTGACTTTCCTCGGTCTCTCTTAAGTTTTCCTCTTTCAGAGAGTAGAAACCCATTGCTGAAAGCAGAAACGCTCGGTCTATTTCTCTCTTACCCTGGTTTTATCCGCGCGAAAGGAAGTTCGGTGTTCGATCTGCAATCGGCAGCGACGAGGATCGATGTCGTTTCCGGGTCGTCGCACGGCAGTGTACCTAAAAATTCCCCAGAAACGAACAACTTCCATTCGACTTCGTTCTCCTTTCGAACGGATGCTAGTTGTTCCTTCCGTTTCCCCTGCCACGATCAAAGAGATCTCTGTAATCGAAGGAAGCACGATTTTCGAGGAAACACACGCGGAAGTTTGATAAAAGAAGGCTACAGAGTTGTCGGAATTATTGTCTCTCAAGTACGACAATTCTAGACGCATATACGTTTCGCGTCGAACTAGAAAAATTCGTGCAAGCAGGGTGCATAAAGAGTGATTTCTCGCGTCGCTCCATTTCTCTGTGCTTTTCCACGCTCTCCTGGCAACTTTCACGAAGCGGTGAGGTGCCAACGAGGTCGCAAAGGAAGAGGTCCAGCGAAATGTCGGACGGGAACGCTCGCGGAATTCACGACGAGCAACGGGATTGAAACGTGCTTACACGTAATTCGTTATTGCGGGCTGAAATACGTGGCCACGGAAGTGGCAGGCGTCGATTCGACGTCGAGGCACGTCGGGACGCCTCTGCGGACTCCTCTTTGGCTCCGCAGTCGAACCCGTCGATCGATGTATCAATGCGAGCCTTGTAGACGTGAACACAGTTCTCCTGAACTGTTCTTCGAGCAACAGAATCTAACAAACCATCTACGTCTATAAACATTATCTTTCTTAGTACTTTCTATCGTCGTGTGGAATTGAACGAAGTGCAGTTTAAAATTATTGACACAGGATGTCGGAGAGGCTTGAGAAGCAAAAGTTTCTGCTCAATCTTACTCAGAAGCGAGGACCGTCGAGAGGTGTGGGTCGATAAATTGACTCGAACTACTAGCAAGTTGAAGCTACCGGTTGGAGAACAATTAAATGAAAACTGTGCAGTTGGGTATGGGTGCTGGGAACTTCCAAGTGATTTCTTACTGTCGATAAATCTTTTAGAGAACTGCAGGTTCTCCTTTACTTGACATTATCGGTACACTGCGGAGCGTTCGCTGAAACATTGACTCGAACTACTAGCAAGCGAGCTCCGCTGGTTATGAAAAGGGTCTTCGAGGGCAGACTTGATCGATAATGAAGGGAAGTTTATTACAAAGCGTTCGACATGATTTACATTGAACATTTTCCATTGTCGCACCCTTAAAAAGGTCAGCATGATAGAGCGAAGCTGATTTAAATCCAATTGAAGTTCGCGTCCGTCCAGAGAAAAAGGCTCCCTGGACTCGCAAAACAAGCTCGAATTAATCAGCGTGCCATCCTCTCGACGCCTATTAAAACTTTCTAACTAAACCGTTCCCGTCGCCGCATTTCTATTAAAACTTCGTATTTCTATTAAAATCAATAGACACAGGCTTGAAAGCAATCGAACGGCTCGCGAGCTTCATCCATTCTACTTAAACTATATTCCACAACGATTACATGGAAACTTTTCTTTTCTTTTGCAGGCGATGGCGGTGGCGCCGGCGGCGATGGCGACCCCATGGTGGGTGGTAATTCCGAGAAGAAGACGGGATACGAGACCAATCTCTTCCTATACAGCGTAAGTAGCCCTCTGTTCGACGTTAGTAGACAAATTGCAAATTCGAACCTCGATGCAGCGTCCAGGAATGACTCCGGTACCAAGTACATACATGTAGATCTTGAATAGCGAAGGGTTCGTTTTGAAAGGGTTGATTCCTGGCAGGTTCGTTGCGTGGATAATAGGCCTCTCGCAGCGAAAGTTGAACGGATAAGAAAACTGGGACGACGGAGGCTCCCTTTCTCGAAAGAAGGGTCCTTCATTAAGGCGCGAAAGTGAGAACGGAAAAATGAGGGCCAAGGGAGAGAAAGAGAGAGAGAGAGAGAGAGAGGAGACAGGGTTGAACTCGCTCGAGTGTGCAATTCGCTTAATTGCCGTTCAACGAACAAGCAACCCGCGAATGGATTCCTCTAAGGTCGTGCATCTTTTATCGTTCGCAATAGCGTCTTTCGTCGGTAGGTCTTCCTTTGTTTAATGATAACGACGCGTCTTCTAGGCTTTCTCATCGAATCCTGTTTCTTGGAACCTCCATGACTTATAGGGGAGACCGGGGCTAAAAGTTCCGGGGGTAAGTTCTGTGGTTGTAAGGAAAAACGACCCATGTCACATATTTTCACTTTCGAGATATTGTCGTTGAAAGTTCTAAACACCAATTCTTCTTATTAGCAATGTTTCCTTGTTTTCTTCTTACGATATAAACCTATATTTCCTTCACTTTGCACAATATTCACTATTCGTACAATTAACGTAAATAATAATAAACAAAACAGTAATAATTTACATACACTTTAGGCAGAACGACACAAGTCCACTGGACTTGTGTTGTTCTGCTTGAACGTGTCGCAGTTAAGTAGTTTTACTGATTACTTTTCCTTCTTTTACTTTCTTTTTTTGTCTTCTTCCGTTTTCTTCTGTGCTTTGCGTTGTTTTTTGTAAAATACAAGTGACACATTTATGTATCACTGGTATTTCATAGTGTGCTGTTTCTAGTAAAATAAAAATATGAAATATAATTTTGCTCATTTTATTTTACACAAAATACGTTATAGTATATGCAGATAAATAAAAATAGAAAATAAAAACCGATCACAAAGGAAAGATACGTCGTATTCTCCAAATTTTGTGGACTTGCGTTGTTTTGCCAAATGCGTATTAATTGAATATTGGACTTCGGTTAAATTGCATTATTTTTTCAACGTATAAAATTCGTTTTCATGCATTTTTTTTCTGATGAAAACATACATCCAATAGTCTACAGTTGAATTAATGCATAAACTCAAATTTTTTGAAATTGTGACATGGGTCGTTTTTCCTTGCAACCACTGAGTTGTTCCGACGGTTCTATCTTCAAAAGGAAAAGAGCGTTGTACTTCAAATTATTTTTTCCGTATGAGCTGATCGCGCCACTCACACGGAAAAAATAATTTAAAGTACAACGCTCTTTTCATTTTGAAGATAGAACCGTCGGAACAACTTACCCCCGGAACTTTTAGCCCCGGTCTCCCCTACTCGAATTGTTTACGCTTCTTGCTCTCTTTATCTAGGAATTACTTACTTCCTTTGCCACTGGGGCTTTCGAGTCCGTCTGAAGCTCCGAGTTCCTTGCTCGGATGTCTGCGGGGGAAGACAGAAAGGAGGTCCTCCTATTCGTGCCGTCATCAAATATTCTCACGTCCAAAGCACTAATCTGCTGAGTGGTCTTACTCATCAATCCTGTAACAAGCCCAACAAGAACCTCATCCTTCCTCCGCCTCTTCTCGAGCTACGCTGTTCTCAATTTTTTGCAACATCGTCCATTCACGGTGAGCTGTTCTCGTCCAGAGACCAGACAGTCGCCAGCAAGCCGAAGATTATACAAAGTTGCTATGACCAGCAGCCTGGGATCGAACAAGCTTGTTGGTCCCGTTTCGCTCAACAAAGGGAGCGGATGGGCGTAGGCTGGGATGCACGAGAAAAGTCAGAGATAATTTCGACAGACCTAGCCGCTCCTCGGTAAGAAGGGAAACGGATAATTGGATATCCAGGAATCGAGGTCGAAGCCAAACCGCGTTTCAGCTATGAGGCCCCGACTGAAAGAGCACGTTAATTAATCGGCCATAAGGGCACGTTCGAGCCCACGGCCTGCGTCATTCTGGACCTCCCTTTTCTTCTTTTTCCTTCCATTCCCTTGCGGCCTCTATGCGCCAGAATGCGATCGTTACGTAACCGTGGTTGCGCTTCAAGCGTGCGTGGTGCTTTCAAAATTGATGGGCCGTATTTCATTTGCCAGCGAAAGTTCACTTCCTTAACAGTCTTGGCGACATCTGCAAATCGTTCCACGTTACAGCATAGTCTTATTTGTCTTGTAAAAGGTTATCAGGATTCTTCAACGCTTCGCTTAAGAGGACGCAGAAATTTTAGAACTCTCTTGTTCCTGGAGCTTTTATACTCGCTGAACTATTAAACAGAAAACGGCACATTCCAACGTTGCATTTCATAGCTCGCCTTTAACGAGGTTCGTCCCAGTTATAACGCGGACTTTAAGCTCGGGAATCGTATTTTATTAGTCGTATCGCGGCTCGTAAACGACGAACGGCTACGAGTTCCACCGAACAGTACGATCCGCCCATAACTTTTGCATTTCCATGACGAAGGACGTTCCTATAACGTCGTAAACCGTGGTTAATAGGCTCGCACTCGCGGACCCAAGATGTCGATGCTGTTTCATACGAGGTTGAATTTTCACATTCTGAAACGTATTCAGCGAAGCTTCTTTTATTTATTCGCAATCCTCGCAACTGGATTCCTATGCTTTAGTTAGTCGCTATAATTTTCCATAAAATGCAATTTGGCGTCGCGTTACGTTCACTTATCTCGCATTTCATACAATTATCCAGGCGCAGTTACCTTCTACCTAATGGCACGCGAGAATACTTTTTCTCCCCGCGATTTTTACGCAACCGCGCAACAGGATCTCGTGCCCGACTCCCGTAAGACGACCTCGCGTCTCGTTAATTAATTAATTAAGTGCGTTCGTTGATTAATCCCCGCAGAACGCTGTGTTGGCTAATTATAGCGTACGTTGAGCTTGTTTCTCCCTACTTTCCTTAGCAATAGTATTTTCTCTTCTTTATCGACCTTCCTCCTTGTCGAATTGAATATTTATTAAACGACGATTTGTTCCAATTAACTCTGCAAGTGGCATTGTTTTTTTTTACCACGTTAGCAGTAACGAGGCGATGAATGTTGAACGATTATTCACTCTGACCAGCAAAGCTCTGGATTGTCGTGTTTCAGTCGACTACATCGCTGCAAGTAGTAATAGTACGTATATGATCAGACGAGCAGAGTATCGCTGCGGGGGCTAACGCCTCGATTCTCTTGACTGTCTATTATCTATTATTTTCTTTATGTATTTACCTCCTCGGTATTACGGTAAATAATGTACACCACATTTCTAATTAAACAATACTTCGATTTCTATAAAAAATTCGCGCGACACATAAAAAGATTTTATGTCAAAGTGCTTTAAACTGTTTCCTCCCAAATTCTGTTAGTCAGGCTCACGGCTCACTAGCAGTCTCCTTTTAAGCGACATAAAAAGAGGGGGATCACTGTCAAGAGTTTATAGCTGCGCGACAGGCGGAAACCATCTCAAAGTGAATCCAATTAAGGGGAAGTTTCACGGTAACACGGATGGTAAACCTTTTGGCGGGTCGAGCCACGGGTTCCTCGGGTCAGATTTACATTGCACAGGCGCCTTAGGCGTTAGATATCTGGACCACAGCTCTATAATGTCATATCTAGGATATAATCCTTAAGCCCTAAGACCAAACACGGTAGAAACTTCCAAATTGGCCTAATTCCCAAAGTTCTGCCGGATTTGCAGGAACGATCACTTTGCCGTGATCATTTAAGACTCAAGCTACCTGCGTATAAATGATTGCTCAGCGAGACGAGGCCATATGTTGCTCTCCTTACTTTCAGGAAGAAATGGAAGATCGACCTCGTATCTCGACTCTGCTCAACAGCCTGTCGAATTACAGCAACACGATCCCAGCTGCCACCGATCCCGACAGCAAGCCACCCCCGGTACAGGGTGGTGCACAGATGGGCACGCTGATCGGTGTCTTTCTGCCCTGCATCCAGAACATCTTTGGCGTGATCCTCTTTATCCGTCTGACGTGGGTTGTGGGGACTGCTGGCGCCATACAGGGCTTCTTCATCGTGCTCTGTTGCTGCTGCGCGGTGGGTATTTCACGTGAACTTGCACCCCGTAAATTGAATAATAGTTCCGCCGGCCCTGGCTCTGCTGCTGAATTCATCTGTTCCTCTATTATTTCTAAAGTAGCATTCCTTTCGGAGTACAGTAATTCGTCGTTAGTGTCCCGTTTTTACCATGCGTTATAATCCCGGCCACTATCCCCACCATTTCTTGGAATCCTTCGGTCGAGAGTGAGAGAACGAAAGAGACGACGGTAACTTCGTGTCAACTGTTTCGTTCCCTCTCGCTCGGCTCTTGGGTTTTCTCACTCGCGGCAACGGCCGCACGAAATAGTCTTGAGCATATACTACTTCAAGGAAATAGTGTCCGCATCGCGTTAGTGTCCCGCCGCCAGCCCCGATTGTCGGAATTCTAACGAGGCATTACTGTACATTATTCGGGGATAGATATCGCCTTGGGATTGCATCGTTTTGCACTAGTTATTAATTTACAATTGAAGGCTTGGTGTAATAAGGGGCCAACGCTCGAAAATGCGAAAAAGTATTGTCCAAACGCTAAGAAAAATTGAACGACACTCTCTGTGCACGTAGACAATGTTGACCGCCATCAGCATGAGCGCTATCGCGACCAACGGCGTGGTGCCTGCCGGCGGGTCATACTTCATGATATCCAGGAGTCTGGGTCCCGAGTTCGGTGGTGCGGTGGGGATGCTGTTCTACACCGGCACCACTCTGGCTGCTGCGATGTACATCATCGGTGCTGTTGAAATCGTTCTGGTAAAAGTCTATCACAAGTACCAGCTTAGATTCTCTTTTTCCTTTTCTGAACGCGCCGTGGCTTCTTTCAGACGTACATGGCACCCTCGCTCAGCATATTCGGCGACTTCACTAAGGACCCAAGCATCATGTACAACAACTTTCGCGTGTACGGCACTTGCTTGCTGGTAGTGATGGGCACCATCGTGTTCATCGGTGTGAAGTTCGTAAACAAATTCGCCACCGTTGCCCTGGCCTGCGTCATCCTCTCGATCGTGGCCGTCTACGTGGGTCTGTTCTACAACTTCTACGGCAACGAGTCACTCAAGTTCGTAATCGTCGTCTAACCGGACTAGTGTTCCTTCTCGAGAATTCTTTAATAATTTCTTATTTCTCATTTCTCGAGAAATTACAGTGTTTCCCGAGAATCTTCAGGGTAGGAAAATTATTGCAATATTTTTTTAATTTCTAGAGAATTCTCGAGAAATATAATCTGATTTCTCATTTCTCGAGATGCGAAAAATATCGAAAAATCAGGAACACTAAACCGGACTATTCCTGCTAACGATTAAACATCGCAAGTATTTACAGAGGAGCTCCGTTTTGTTTTAGGATGTGCACTCTGGGTAGAAGGCTGTTGAAGGACATCAACGTGATGACCGACTGCAATAAAGACCGTACCGGTGTCCTGCATCAACTTTACTGTGGAAACAGTACTAAGTGCGACGCCTACTACGAGGAGAACGACTTGGCGATCATCAATGGAATACGTGGCCTGGCCAGCGGTGTATTCTTGGGTGAGATAATTAAAATACATCTGTTCCCTTGGTGTATCGCAGGAAAATGAGTAGCGTGACTCAGGGTGCGATCCTCTTACGTGCAGAAAACATATGGGGCAGTTTCCAAGAGGAAGGCCAACTGATTGCTTATGGAAGTGATCCAAAGGACATCGACATGATGTCGAAATCCTCTTACAATCAGATCCAGGTCGACCTCACTACCACCTTCACCATTCTCATTGGAATCTTCTTCCCTTCAGTCACTGGTAAGCTATCATAACACTGAACATCATTTCCTGAAACCTACCCTCTCACGATTAAAACTCCACAACTATAACCCACTAATAGAGAAGCTTTCACAACTCAATGTCAAACTTTAAATCTGCTTCCCAGGTATCATGGCCGGCTCCAATAGATCAGGCGACTTAGCAGACGCCCAGAAATCGATCCCAATCGGTACAATCTGCGCCATCCTGACAACCTCCACCGTGTACCTCTCCTGCGTGCTCCTATTCGCTGGCACAGTGGACAATCTCCTTCTTCGCGACAAGTTCGGCCAAAGTATCGGCGGCAAGCTGGTAGTAGCAAACATGGCCTGGCCGAATCAATGGGTGATCCTGATCGGTTCCTTCCTGTCCACCCTGGGCGCTGGCCTCCAGTCGTTGACTGGTGCCCCGCGGCTGCTTCAAGCGATCGCCAAGGACAACATCATCCCCTTCCTAACGCCGTTCGCAACTAGTTCAAGCCGCGGCGAGCCCACCAGGGCCCTACTGCTCACGGTTATCATCTGCCAATGCGGAATTCTGCTCGGCAACGTCGACTACCTAGCCCCACTGCTCTCCATGTTCTTCCTGATGTGCTACGGCTTCGTAAACCTCGCCTGCGCCCTGCAGACCCTCCTGAGGACCCCGAACTGGCGACCCCGGTTCAAGTACTACCACTGGAGCCTGTCGTTCCTCGGCCTGTCGCTCTGCATCGCCATCATGTTCATGACCAGCTGGTACTACGCGTTGTTGGCTATGGTGATGGCTGGTTGCATCTACAAGCACATCGAGTACCGCGGCGCTGAGAAGGAATGGGGCGACGGTATCCGTGGTCTGGCTCTATCAGCCGCTCGCTACTCATTGCTGCGACTGGAGGAAGGCCCACCGCACACGAAGAACTGGCGACCGCAAATTCTGATCCTAGCTAAGCTCACTGACGACCTGGTGCCCAAGTATCGCAAGCTGTTTGCGTTTGCTAGCCAGCTAAAGGCTGGCAAGGGTCTGACCGTCAGCGTCAGCTGCATTGGAGGCGATTACATCCAGAACTCAGGCGAGGCGCTGGCAGCGAAGCAGAGTCTGCGCAGGACGATCGTGGAAGAGAAGGTGAAGGGATTCGTTGACGTCCTGGTGGCTAGAAATATCATCGACGGCTTGAGCTCTCTGGTCCAAACCACTGGACTCGGTGGGATGAAGCCTAACACCGTGATCCTCGGCTGGCCATATGGTTGGAGGCAGTCTGAGGACGAGAGGACTTGGAGAGTGTTCCTGCAGACGGTGAGAGCAGTGGCAGCCGCCAGGATGGCGCTGCTGGTACCCAAGGGAATCAACTTCTTCCCTGACTCCACGGAGAAAGTAGTCGGCAATATCGACGTTTGGTGGATCGTGCACGACGGTGGTCTGCTGATGCTGCTGCCGTTCCTGCTCAAGCAACATCGCACGTGGAAGAACTGCAAGATGAGGATCTTCACCGTCGCCCAGATGGAGGATAATTCTATCCAGATGAAGAAGGACCTGAAGAAGTTCCTGTACGACCTTAGAATCGAGGCTGAGGTGGAGATCGTGGAAATGGTAAGCTGTTAACTATTGAAGCTTTGCACTTTCGTTGTTAATAGTGTTTCGATCGTGGGTCAACCAAACAGACAATTAGTCTTAAAAGCTCGATGGAGAATCGTTCTAGGGGTCCATCGATCTAAGTAATCGAACGCGGAAAGAACTTAACCCTAGTTCGGCTGACGAATTTTAGAACTCATTTAGGCTGCCGCAGTCATATATACATCTGCACGAATAACGAATGTAAGCAATGTTAATAATTACAAGTGGCATTACTCAGAACATGTGTAGGAGGAAGTAGAATCACTTTGCTAGGAGTAGTGGATAGCTTTATTAAATAACAGTAAGTTCAAATAGTGACCCGGGTGCCTCGTCAGCCGAACTAGGGTTAACAATACTCTTGAGAACGTACTATGCAGAAGCTAATTGCTTCATTAATTACTATGCGTAGATGGACTCCGATATATCAGCTTACACGTACGAGCGAACCCTGATGATGGAACAGAGGAACCAGATGCTGAGGGAGCTACGGCTGAACAAGAAGGAGTCTCTGGGAGTGGTAAGTCGTTAAATTACTAAGACCAGATCAGCTCGATACGGCAAATGTGAATACAGTATATTATGAATTATGTAAAATAAGAATTGCTACGGCGATACTGATCGGTATGTGTCTGTTTGTTGCGTGCTCGTCACGGATAAGGTGCAGACATTGGTGGACTTCAACGAGGTACCCGCCGAAGAAAATTTACCTCTGGTTTGTCAGACAATTCCCGGCGTTCCTCCGTCTCTCTCCATCCTTCCCGAACGATCAGTGTCATCGACACGCCGTCCACGAGATTCCTCCTTTACCCACTCTTCATGACAGCGCATATCGTTCTCTCTCGTGCTCCTCAGTATACATCAGTGTACAACACTCAAGTAACCCATCCAGAGGAACTGAACTCGTGGAGTTGGCGTGCGTGATAACCGTCGCTCTTCGAGACTCGCGAGCTCCTTTACTACATAGTAACAAATTCCGAACGTGATACTCGACTAATCGGTCCACCCTCCACCTCTTCCCTTCCTGATCGAAGGCCTCCACCAGTTTGCTTTACTTGCTCATGATTACGTATCCATGGAGCCGCTGGCCGGCTCCAGTTTTCAGCTTGATTGGCACGTTCATACCGAATGCTTGACATTAGTGGTCGTTCATTTAGCCAGATCATAGAGTGCTTTCTTTGACGCTAGCGTTAGCCGTGCGTCGACTGACGCACGCGCGCACACACACTTCTGACTCTGTCCCCCTGGTGTACGGGGCAAGGCGCGGCGGCTCGAGCCCGATTCACCGATCCTCCTCTGTCCTGGCCACAGGTGCAGGCGATCGTCGACCACCACCACAGCGTGGACGTGAAGGTGGCCACCAAGGTGAGATTCCAGGAGCCGGGCAGCCAGAACTCGAACGCTGTGGACGAGGCGCAGGAGAAGCTGATGCCGGAGGCAGAGGCGAGCAAGGAGCCGGAGGCTGCTGAGGCCACCGAGGCTACCGAGGAGGCGAAGGATGCGAGCGACGAGGAGACCAAGCTGATCGGCGGCTCCCCGAAGCAGGACAACAAGGAGAACACGGAGAAAGAGGCGAAGGAGATCGAGGAGAAGAAAACTGAGAGCCCGGAGTCTAAGAAACCCACCATTACACCGTAAGCGATCCACTGAGTTAAGTTCAACAGTTGCTTCCTTTATCCTACAAGATTTAATCGTCCACCGGTATCGTTTGCAGTGACGAGGGCGACGTGAGGCGTATGCACACTTCCGTCAAGCTGAACGAAGTGATCGTGAACAAGAGCCATGACGCTCAGCTAGTCATCCTCAATCTTCCTGGTCCGCCACGGGACACCAAAATGGAACGTGAATCAAACTGTATCCTTTCAAATCGTACGGTAGACAAGATAGACCGATGTAGATCTATCGTAGTTCATTGTTATTTCCTTAACCTATGCAACACAGACATGGAATTCTTAGAGGTTCTCACCGAGGGTCTGGAAAGGGTGCTGATGGTGCGGGGTGGCGGACGGGAGGTGATCACCATCTACTCGTGAACTAGACGGGAAGGAAACGAAGTAATCGCCTCGCAACACCAGAAATCTAGTTTACTTCTCAAAGACCTAAACGACTTCACCCTGAGGAACACGTTGCTCTTGTGCCATTGTCTGAGCAGTCACTTGCGTTTCGCGTTGTGAAACACAGAGACAGAGAGTGAGAGAGAGAGAGAGAGAGAAAGAGAGTGTGTGTGAGCAGCGGGATTGCCGATCGACGACCTCATTATCGCGGGCTGTTGGTCGACCAGGACCGTGAAAGCTCGTAGGTTCGTTAAAAAAAAAGCTGACCCTCGAGAAGGCCAAAAGTGACATGCCAAAGGATAAGTTTCCTTTAAATGAATTTCACGTCGTAAGCTAGGATACGTAGGATCTATCTTATTTACACTCGTCCCTTTCGAAAAGATAGACAAAGTGGTTTTAATCCCGTAACGCGACAGACTCCGTGCGGTAAAGTCGGGAGGGAAAGAAACAGAGAAACAGAGACAGGTAGCACAGAGGACTGCAGAGCGTATCTCCGATCTCCTTACCATTAACGGGTGCTCCAAGTACTACCGCTCCTACAGTGGACGTTGTTGCTCGTCGCGGAAAGGCAGAGTCTCCTTATACCGAGGACGAAGAACGTCGGGAAAGTAATGTGTCGCCGCGGGTGGACGTGACGAACAGCCGACACGTCCCGAGTAAAATATTATTCGCTCCGATTCCAATTATCTCCCGTTGAAACTGAAATCAAAATTTTTTGGTCCGAGGCTAAGATCGAAGCATCTACGAAACCACTGCCAGAATACTTTCTAAATGCTTCGCGTTTAACCAAAGACGCGAGAGGCTCATTTTTCTACACGCATTTGTCGTTAATAGAGAGTATAATAGGTATGTATAATTCTACTGCTTATAGGTGAGAAACTTAGGGTAGCCTAGGATAGCGCGCTCAAGTACGCTGATCGAGCGAGTGCACATTCGCAGCCGCCGCGACGCGACGGAGGTTCGGGCGAACGCTGCAGCGTGGACAGTCTCGCGGAAACGTTGAAAGACAACGCGACACGCGTCCCCCTCAGCCCTAAAATCTCGCGAGACCACGATTAATTCGAGCATCCACCCGGGCAGGTAACAGTCGAGTCTTTAACTTATCGCTGAAACATCCATGAAAGTTTTAAACCACAGGTATAGTTCAAACTCTCAACCTATTAAGAAAAGTATCTTACTGCCAATGTTTCCAAACTGTTAATTAGAGTTACTACGGAGGCTGACTTTCAGTAGAATCGTAATTGCCAAGGGGCGTTTAAAATCTCGGTGTGCTAGAAACAGAAACGATCTTAACGTCGGCGACTAACAGCAATAGAGAAAATAATCATAGGGACCGATCAATCTCTACGTGGCGTAAGAATAGTGTATTTAGAACTAGAGCATGAAAGACTATCCAGGGCTAAAAAGGACACGGAGAAAGTTTCGTACTCTTAATTGCGCCGGGCAATGTATTGCTCGAGAATGCTCCTCCAAGTTACCTGATCTATCGAGTGCCGACAGCAATAAAACTTTACACGAACGGTGCTCTCCGATACCTGCGATTCTCTTCGCAACCGATCGGACCGAAAACCAGCGCGCAACGTCCGTGGTGAACGGCGGGTAGAGCTAAAGGACAATCGAAAACGATGGGCTTCTCGAGAAACAATGCCAAAGATTCAGCAGGTACAGCATCGTGTGTCGATACGCACAGACAGCTCAGCGCGAGAGCGAATCGTCTTCTAACACCCGCGTTTTATACTTGAAACGATTAAATCGATATCGAGCACTGTAGGTAACATTGCGTCCCCATGCAGGTTCAAGCGGCAGCGTTCTCTCCAGCTTGGCGTCGCGAGCGACGAGAAAGTAAGAGCGACGCGCGGCGAGTAATTCACGCATCTCCTTCAGGACTGAGGCTCGTTTTTTCTCCATCGTACTTGTCCAACCTCTTGCGCGTCCTTCGTCTAGATTCACGTTTATACTGTCCAAGGCCTATCGGTCCTTTTCACCCCTATAGTACTTCTAAAACCGACACACACACACGCGAAGTGTACAGAATCGAGCGAACACCGTCAGCCTTGAAGGAATGGTCACGGCGTCGCCTACATGGGTTTACCTGAACGAACAGTGAATGCCAAAAAAAGAAAACGTAAAAAAAATATAAGGAACCGAGAAGAAAACGAAGAATTCTTAACTGACTTTCATCGAAGGATAGAGTAGCGTTGCGATCGGTCGCGTTTTAAGTGTCGTGTGCATGTCACGTTTCATGCACGGCTCGAAACTCTTCGGCCGTGTTTCATTTTAGATAGGCACTATCTAATACGTATATACATAACATACATATATATATATATAAAAATAAATTAACACGCGTCATATATATGTATATGTACTCACACACAGACACACACGAAACACACCGTTTATATATACATATATGCGACGAATAGTTTATCTATAAGAGTGGAAGTCGAGAGCCGACGAATAGAGGTGTCTTTTTAAGGAACGGGGAATCACGTTAGAGCGCCGACACTCTGTGTCTACTTAATCGATGCCCGTGAAACGATCATGGTTCCGAGCTGGATCCCAGCAAGAAGGGGAAGAGCACTCCGTGAACCTTTGTTAGCTCATTAGACGATTCTCTAGACGGTGTCCCCCAGGGATTTTCTATTCAAATAGCAGATCTGACCCGGCCTCCTTCGCCAGGCGAGAGATTGAGATCTGAACGCCTGTAACGGTGAAAGTCGCGTCTCAATTAAGTAAGGGACACGAGCGATTCGCGCGGCTCTAGGTTTGTCGCGTAATTGATTAACTTTGGCCGGTCTTCGGCGTCCTGTCGAAAGTGGGGCGAAAAGGGAACAGGAGGTTCGCGGTTTGCTCCCTCTGTCTCTATCTATCGTCCACGATGTTGTGACACGTACTTTCTAATTTTAATACGTTACTCACTTGTCGATTTACCATATATTTTATGTGTACTTGCCTATCTGATAGGCATCGGCACTGCATAGTTTATACGAGACAATGTTGACTATGAGAAGAGTTTATTCGCGGGACAGGGGATGGGGGTGATTGGGCGGAACGGTAGCCGAAGAAGAATACTAAAGAGGGGGATGGGGAACGAGTGACAGATAACTATTCGGGATAGAATGCTAAACGTGTTGTATATAAATAGATAGACTTAAAGAAGTGGAACGTAGGGACTGGGCGAGCTCTCGAGGATTGGGAACAGAAGAGTGCGTAACAGAAAGGGTACATAAATAAAAGTGGGCGGTGAACAAGGTGCAGGCGGGAAAGAGAGGAGAACATCGTTTTCATAGATCAAACAGTATTGCAGTGTACTCTGCTGCCGCTTTAATATTTTACTATGTCGTAATTTACTTGAAAATGCACAATTGACCATACGGACACGTACACAACCCCAACACACACACACGCAGACGCAGACACCACGGAGACATACACGCATAGGTGCATTCATACACACATTACGTAAGTGTAAAGAGAAAGGACAGAAGGTAAATATATATATATATATATATACAGAATATAACTATATATACACCTGCGAGCTTGGCATTTGTCGGGGACTTAATATCGTGTGTCGTTTGTGATTAAGGCCCCGTTCTAAATGGGGCCCCGCGTCTGGTTTAAATCACCTCTAGGCTGTGAGATGAGAGCTAAGCAGCAGAGATACTTGAGCTCGAGACCTCAATCATATGTGTCAAATCAAGCGGTTACTATACATTATATACATACATATACTTTTAAAGGGATGAGGATGAAAGAGAAGGGAGCTTATCTCTCGTTGAACCGTGTCTAGCCCTCTCTGAACCGGGATTCCCTCGCTCGTGGCTATACCACTTATTAATTAGTTTTCTTTTCTCCTCCTCGAGACACCATTAGAGTTCGAGCCACGAAGTTGCGAGCAAAGTGGAAATGGATAGGAGAAATAGCGAGAGCAGTGCTTGCGCGCGTGGAGAACGACAGGTTCGTCGATGTTCCAGTGAACGGGAATGGAAGTTAACGCGTTTAACTTGTTTACAATGACGAATGGCAAGGGGGTATGATGGAAGCGATGGAAGCTGGGGTAGGGTGCAACCGTTTGGGGGATGGGGCTGTTAAGAAACGAATGTATATGTATATATAGATATGCACATATACGAATTCTATATGTATGTGTATATATGTATATGTATATAGAAACAAATGAAACAAATACAAGATATATTTGTAGATACGAACACTTTAGCCATCTGATTAGCGTATGTAATAGAGTCAATACTGTGAAATACCTATAAAACTTTACCCCTATACCCTTTTAGATTATAGACGACGATGAAGTACTTGTAATTAACTTATGGAAGACAAAGTATAATGAATGAAGAAAATTATACCGCGATCAGATCGATTAAATAAATAAACGACATACACCTAAACGGCACGAGTTCTTTTCAGTCCCTTTTGTATTCTATTCAAGCGTTTTCCTTCCTCTTTTCCTCATTGAACATTATTAAATGTAAGAATTTCTTTAATTTGGAATACTTTGATAGAATGTAGAAATGAAGCTAGAATAGAAACGTAAAATACATGTAACTGAATAAATTTATTGATACGATTATAAAACAATCTTTAAATTGTTACTCTAACAGAATCATTTGTAAATCGCGGGTTTCGAATGAAATTGTAAAAAAATTCTTCGAGTCGCCAAAAATCCTTCTCGCAAACATTATTTTTATGCAAAATGAAGCTATTTTCACAGACGAGGTATAGGATAGACCTATCACCTTATGGATGTTTGTGTCGCCACCCAAACTGTGTTGCCGACCCATAATTTGAGAACTCAATGTAGTGGCACCTGCTCATGAACAGCGTCCAACTCAGCAACTACTTTGAAATGGGTTGAAATGCTGAAAGGTGTGTGCGTGCTTGTATACATGTGACTTGTTTGAAGGCAGGCTTTTGCTACGCTATGCTTTGACTCGGCTTGTCAACGACTCACGCGGATTTCTCGCCGAAAGTCCATTTTGGGGATCAAGACACTATGGCGCTCAAAAATGGTATTTCTTCAAAGCCCGTGTAAGCTATAAATTGCAAGATGACATTGTTAATTAGTACTTTGCGTGTCGTAGAACCCTTTCACGTATCGTACGCCGAAAAGTATTAAAAATTCACGCTGTTACTAACACTCCCGCAGGTAGTGATTGGATTCGAAGTGCTTTGAACCGCTTCGAATCTGTCTTGAATATCAGGCGAGTACTTTTAAGCACTTTTAACAGGATTCGAAGCTTAAAACTCTTGAAAGTCTTGAAAAGTCTAGAGTCTTTATAGATCTTGAAGGTTTTGAAAGTCTTGAAACTCTTGCTTCAAAAGCTTGGTAGGTTTTGGACCCGTATCTACGTTCACCGACAACTCGCGGGACAATACAGTCGTAAACTGCAACCTTGGCGAAACCCTCTGGCCGATCAACGTGGCTAATTTTTAGCAACCAGATGTTCATTTTCAAGACTTTCAAGACATCCAAGACTTCCAAGACCTATAAAAACTCAAGACTTATTAAGACTTTCAAGAGTTTTAAGCTTTGAATCTTGTTCGAAGTGCTTCCAAGTTTTCGCCATATACGTAGATTCGAAGCGCTATTCATTTACACCCAGTTCAAATAAAATGTATTTATACATTATAAATAATACTATGTAATATGTATAAGCATTAACATTCATTTATCGAACGATTAAACATTGAGAATGAAAGAGAATTCCTTCAGCGTAGAAAATCATTTGCAAATCCAAGGCCAAATGTTACTAATTGCGTGATATCTCGAGTTGTATCGATTATAGTTAATAATTATTTATACTGGGTGGTCAGGGTAAATGTTGTTAACATGATTTTTCATAGTAATAGTCGTTGGAATGAATATTTCAGTGGAAATATCAATTTTTATCGAATAATTAACTGTCTTTCGCAAATGAAATTAACCGTCGACCTTGTTGTGATTGCGGCTGTTGTTGCCCAAAGTGCACACGTACCTCCAAATCCTCAGTCGTCGTCGATCCTCCGAGCCGGCAAGACCTCCGGGTACGCGGGAGCTCCTGAACACTCTGGACACCCTGGACACCCTGGACACCCTGGACACCCTGGACACCCTGGACACCCTGGACACCCTGGACACCCTGGACACCCTGGACACCCTGGACACCCTGGACACCCTGGACACCCTGGACACCCTGGACACCCTGGACACCCTGGACACCCTGGACACCCTGGACACCCTGGTCACACTGGTCACTCTGGTCACTCTGGTCACTCTGGTCACTCTGGTCACTCTGGTCTCGATCGGTACGAGCCTAATATGTATTTTCTTAGTTCCCCCCCAAGCATATTACACCATTGCTAATATAACGTGTTCGATTGTTTCAGCTTTTCAGGTTCACTCTTCTGCGGGGAAGGGAGTGACAGAAGACATCTAAGGAAGCCTAGGCTAAGGCCCCATGTAAAATTGCCAAGTAGTCACTGACTCATTAGCTTTGTTGCTCGTTTACTGGCTGCTCATCTTCGATGAGGAGGTCGCCGCTGCTTCCGTTTCCGGAAGCAAGCGACTGGGCATGGAATTGGTATGGGTGGATCAGTTTCATCCCCTGGTGTTCTTGTCGAAAGGGAAAAGTTTCGGGCGTAGGGGGTGTACCGCTTAGTACACTGCCTGCGTAAGTCTCCTGGTCCGATTTCCTAATCTCCGCGTAAGCCGGCTTAAGTCAGGTCACACCTAGTGTGCTCCTGGCGGGTTGCATGAGTCGGAGCAACAGGAATCGCCTCTGGGAGACGCCGAGCGCTTTTCCCTTTCGACTCGGACATTAGGGTGGTAGGAACTGCGCCATTCAATACTTCTTTTATGCTCACCTGTAGTCTTTCCCTCTTTGCTGAATTTATTTCAATCGAGTGATTGCTTGGCAGATCCCTAGATTCGATATCTAAACCAAAGGGATCGATGGAACTATGTTTCCACCTATCTCTTTGGTTTAGTAGGCTAAGATTTTCATGTACCGGGCCAAGTAGTCATAGAATTTTATTAACTTTGTTGCTTTTGCGTTGGCTCCTCAACTCGGATGAGGAGGTCGCCGCTGCCTCCGTTTCCGAAAGCAAGCGACTGGCCATGGAATTGGTATGGGTGGATCAGTTTCATCCTCTGGTGTTCTTGTCGAAAGGGAAAAGTTTCGGGCGTAGGGGGTGTACCGCTTGGTACACTGCCTGCGTAAGTCTCCTGGTCCGATTTCCCAATCTCCGCGTAAGCCGGCTTAAGTCAGGTCACACCTAGTGTGCTCCTGGCGGGTTGCATGAGTCGGAGCAACAGGAATCGCCTCTGGGAGACGCCGAGCGCTTTTCCCTTTCGACTCGGACATTAGGGTGGTAGGAACTGCGCCATCCAATACTCCTTTCATGCTCACCAGTAGTCTTTCCTTCCTTGCTGAATTTCTTTAAATCGAGTGATTGCTTGGCATTTCTGTATTTCGAAAGCAAAGAGATCAATGGAACTTTGCTTCCATCCATCTTTTTGGTTTAGTGAGCTAAGGTTTTCATGTATAGGGAGATCGATGGAACTTTGATTCCATCTATCTCTCTACGGGTCTCGAAACGCAGCAACCTCCTCGTGGTGAGACCTGGTAATCGGTGCAAACCGAGCCGATAGCTGTGCTTGTCAAATATTCTAATCAGATATAAGAGTTGCTTTCAAAAATGCACGCATGCTGCATACTATGGTATTTTTAAGGTAATACCATAGATATTTGAAATTGGAAGTTTGGAATTTGGATAGGAATATGTAAAAGGTATTACTGAATTGTAATACAGTTTGTTTCAAGTTTCTCTCAATTTATTCGCCTAAGAGGCCTTTACAGCGTTACAATAAAGTATAAATTATATAAAATCACTATTTTCTTATGTTATATAGGTCCATAGGTCCCCTGGCGACCGCCCAGCGTGTACATGCATAAAGACAGCACTGGTTACGTGCGATCATTGACTGCATTTTGGAGTGTAGTCACGGATTTGAAAATTGCGCAAGACATGGCTTTATCAGAATTATGAATTTATCTTCACATCTAATTATCTTCTATATTACAAACGCATTTGTAAGATTTAATTGTATTGTATTTCACTTTTTTCAATAAAATGCAGTTAAGTGATAAAAGAGCACTATTATTTAATAAGCCTTTCTCTTCCACTACTTCCTATCCTGCTAATTCCAAATCACATATAAAAGACATATGACAGAACACCTAAACTTCCATGCTGAGCTAATTTTAAACCTCTTCGTTAATGCAATGTTTTAAAGAGCAAATTCACTCGTTCTGCCACCTCTTTCGACATCATGTTATCCTGTTACGAAGCTCATTTTAGAGCGTTCAGAAAATTTTGGCCAGATTTTGGAGCGATGTATCAGGAAAACATGATGCGAAAGGAGGTATGCTGAATTTCTGCGTTGAAGGACTTTCGAAATTTCTGCGACTCTGCGTTGAATTCTTCTCCGCCTTAGATTCTCTCTCCGAAGGCGCTAACTTAGTGCCACCTCTTTCGACATCATGTTATCCTGTTACGAAGCTCATTTTAGAGCGTTCAGAAAATTTTGGCCAGAGTTTGGAGCGATGTATCAGGAAAACATGATGCGAAAGGAGGTATGCTGAATTTCTGCGTCGAAGGCCTTTCGAAAACTCTGCGACTCTGCGTCGAATACTTCTCCGCCTTAGATTCTCTCTCCGAAGGCGCTAACTTAGTGCCACCTCTTTCGACATCATGTTATCCTGTTACGAAGCTCATTTTAGAGCGTTCAGAAAATTTTGGCCAGATTTTGGAGCGATGTGTCAGGAAAACATGATGCGAAAGGAGGTATGCTGAATTTCTGCGTCGAAGGACTTTCGAAAACTCTGCGACTCTGTGTCGAATACTTTTCCGCCTTAGATTCTCTCTCCGAAGGCGCTAACTTAGTGCCACCTCTTTCGACATCATGTTATCCTGTTACGAAGCTCATTTTAGAGCGTTCAGAAAATTTTGGCCAGAGTTTGGAGCGATGTATCAGGAAAACATGATGCGAAAGGAGGTATGCTGAATTTCTGCGTCGAAGGACTTTCGAAAACTCTGCGACTCTGCGTCGAATACTTCTCCGCCTTAGATTCTCTCTCCGAAGGCGCTAACTTAGTGCCACCTCTTTCGACATCATGTTATCCTGTTACGAAGCTCATTTTAGAGCGTTCAGAAAATTTTGGCCAGATTTTGGAGCGATGTGTCAGGAAAACATGATGCGAAAGGAGGTATGCTGAATTTCTGCGTCGAAGGACTTTCGAAATCTCTGCGACTCTGCGTTGAATTCTTCTCCGCCTTAGATTCTCTCTCCGAAGGCGCTAACTTAGTGCCACCTCTTTCAACATCATGTTATCCTGTTACGAAGCTCATTTTAGAGTGTTCAGAAAATTTTGGCCAGATTTTGGAGCGATGTATCAGGAAAACATGATGCGAAAGGAGGTATGCTGAATTTCTGCGTCGAAGGACTTTCGAAAACTCTGCGACTCTGCGTTGAATACTTCTCCGCCTTAGATTCTCTCTCCGAAGGCGCTAACTTAGTGCCACCTCTTTCGACATCATGTTATCCTGTTACGAAGCTCATTATAGAGCGTTCAGAAAATTTTGGCCAGATTTTGGAGCGATGTATCAGGAAAACATGATGCGAAAGGAGGTATGCTGAATTTCTGCGTCGAAGGACTTTCGAAAACTCTGCGACTCTGTGTCGAATACTTTTCCGCCTTAGATTCTCTCTCCGAAGGCGCTAACTTAGTGCCACCTCTTTCGACATCATGTTATCCTGTTACGAAGCTCATTTTAGAGCGTTCTGAAAATGTTGGCCAGATTTTGGAGCGATGTATCAGGAAAACATGATGCGAAAGGAGGTATGCTGAAATTCTGCGTTGAAGGCCTTTCGAAAACTCTGCGACTCTGCGTCGAATACTTCTCCGCCTTAGATTCTCTCTCCGAAGGCGCTAACTTAGTGCCACCTCTTTCAACATCATGTTATCCTGTTACGAAGCTCATTTTAGAGCGTTCAGAAAATTTTGGCCAGATTTTGGAGCGATGTATCAGGAAAACATGATGCGAAAGGAGGTATGCTGAAATTCTGCGTCGAAGGCCTTTCGAAAACTCTACAACTCTGCGTCGAATACTTCTCCGCCTTAGATTCTCTCTCCGAAGGAGCTAACTTAGTGCCACCTCTTTCGACATCATGTTATCCTGTTACGAAGCTCATTTTAGAGCGTTCTGAAAATGTTGGCCAGATTTTGGAGCGATGTATCAGGAAAACATGATGCGAAAGGAGGTATGCTGAATTTCTGCGTCGAAGGCCTTTCGAAAACTCTGCGACTCTGCGTCGAATACTTCTCCGCCTTAGATTCTCTCTCCGAAGGCGCTAACTTAGTGCCACCTCTTTCGACATCATGTTATCCTGTTACGAAGCTCATTTTAGAGCGTTCAGAAAATTTTGGCCAGATTTTGGAGCGATGTGTCAGGAAAACATGATGCGAAAGGAGGTATGCTGAATTTCTGCGTCGAAGGACTTTCGAAAACTCTGCGACTCTGTGTCGAATACTTTTCCGCCTTAGATTCTCTCTCCGAAGGCGCTAACTTAGTGCCACCTCTTTCGACATCATGTTATCCTGTTACGAAGCTCATTTTAGAGCGTTCAGAAAATTTTGGCCAGAGTTTGGAGCGATGTATCAGGAAAACATGATGCGAAAGGAGGTATGCTGAATTTCTGCGTCGAAGGACTTTCGAAAACTCTGCGACTCTGCGTCGAATACTTCTCCGCCTTAGATTCTCTCTCCGAAGGCGCTAACTTAGTGCCACCTCTTTCGACATCATGTTATCCTGTTACGAAGCTCATTTTAGAGCGTTCAGAAAATTTTGGCCAGATTTTGGAGCGATGTGTCAGGAAAACATGATGCGAAAGGAGGTATGCTGAATTTCTGCGTCGAAGGACTTTCGAAATCTCTGCGACTCTGCGTTGAATTCTTCTCCGCCTTAGATTCTCTCTCCGAAGGCGCTAACTTAGTGCCACCTCTTTCAACATCATGTTATCCTGTTACGAAGCTCATTTTAGAGTGTTCAGAAAATTTTGGCCAGATTTTGGAGCGATGTATCAGGAAAACATGATGCGAAAGGAGGTATGCTGAATTTCTGCGTCGAAGGACTTTCGAAAACTCTGCGACTCTGCGTTGAATACTTCTCCGCCTTAGATTCTCTCTCCGAAGGCGCTAACTTAGTGCCACCTCTTTCGACATCATGTTATCCTGTTACGAAGCTCATTATAGAGCGTTCAGAAAATTTTGGCCAGATTTTGGAGCGATGTATCAGGAAAACATGATGCGAAAGGAGGTATGCTGAATTTCTGCGTCGAAGGACTTTCGAAAACTCTGCGACTCTGTGTCGAATACTTTTCCGCCTTAGATTCTCTCTCCGAAGGCGCTAACTTAGTGCCACCTCTTTCGACATCATGTTATCCTGTTACGAAGCTCATTTTAGAGCGTTCTGAAAATGTTGGCCAGATTTTGGAGCGATGTATCAGGAAAACATGATGCGAAAGGAGGTATGCTGAAATTCTGCGTTGAAGGCCTTTCGAAAACTCTGCGACTCTGCGTCGAATACTTCTCCGCCTTAGATTCTCTCTCCGAAGGCGCTAACTTAGTGCCACCTCTTTCAACATCATGTTATCCTGTTACGAAGCTCATTTTAGAGCGTTCAGAAAATTTTGGCCAGATTTTGGAGCGATGTATCAGGAAAACATGATGCGAAAGGAGGTATGCTGAAATTCTGCGTCGAAGGCCTTTCGAAAACTCTACAACTCTGCGTCGAATACTTCTCCGCCTTAGATTCTCTCTCCGAAGGAGCTAACTTAGTGCCACCTCTTTCGACATCATGTTATCCTGTTACGAAGCTCATTTTAGAGCGTTCTGAAAATGTTGGCCAGATTTTGGAGCGATGTATCAGGAAAACATGATGCGAAAGGAGGTATGCTGAAATTCTGCGTCGAAGGACTTTCGAAAACTCTGCGACTCTGCGTCGAATACTTCTCCGCCTTAGATTCTCTCTCCGAAGGCGCTAACTTAGTGCCACCTCTTTCAACATCATGTTATCCTGTTACGAAGCTCATTTTAGAGCGTTCAGAAAATTTTGGCCAGATTTTGGAGCGATGTATCAGGAGAACATGAAGCGAAAGGAGGTATGCTGAATTTCATCGTCGAAGGCGTTTCGATATTTGACGATGGTAGGTTTGGAATTTGGATAGGAATGTTCTAGAGGATCTTTACAATAATAATACGGTTTTGTAGGATTTTTCCACTTTATTGTCTATAAAATACATTCAGTGCATTGCAATGGAGCAATACAAGTATGTGCAAATGAATATTAAACAAATATATTTTCAATTTATTTTATATGTAAAATCTAGAGTGCAATGTTTCAAGTTCCTAGGTTGATACTAGTTTTCCCTTATTTGATGCAGTTGAGGTTATTGTCAAAGGAAGAATGATCCACAAATCCTAGAACAGACAAAGAACGAATTATAGCAACTTGTTTGATCTCGAAAATAATACTAAAAGATTTGTTACGCATCCTACATACAGGAGAATAATAAAGAGAATGCATTGAATAACTGTTGTATCCTATTCTCGACTCTGTCGGTATGGTAGGTAACGAAATTGTAATGGTAAAAAAATTTTTTCGAGTCGCCAAAAATCCTTCTCGCAAACATTATTTTTATGCAAAATGAAGCTATTATCAAAATTCCAACTCAATCGGAATAGACCGGTTTTCGGACTGTCGGTAAGATAGGGAACGACATTGAAATGTTAAAAAAAATCCTTCTCGCAAACATTATTTTTATGGAAAATGAAGTTATTTTCAAAATTCCAACTCAATCGGATTAGACTGTAGGGTTAATATAAATAAATAAAACATCTGGATTATTGCTCCGTATCTGATATTCAGATGACTTCAGTACATTAATATAAATATTTAAAATATAAACGGGAAACCGAAAGGCCGGTAGTGGGAGACTGTGTAGCCGGAAGGCCGGTGGGTAGTGAGAGGCTGATACGGTATGTATATATATACACATATATATATGTATATATATGTATATATCGAAGCCGGACTGTCGCGGTATTGCCATTTTGTCTACAGTACGGCTATGTGATTACTTTGTCAGCACAGCATGAGCACCCTCTACCTAAAAGTGTAGGTACCAGCGTTGCCGGGAGAACTAGTGATCCTCTAGGGAGTAATCAGTATAACCGCAGCCATTTGTACAATTTGGGAGCAAAACCGGAAATAACAACCTAAACATTCATTAAATCGTCTGCTTTTCAAGCTGAATTGTTCATCTATCTCCTTCTACCCGTATTTCTGTCTTCTTCTTTTTTACAGTTTCTTTCTCTCTCTACTTGCGCTCTTGCTCTAAATCGCAGCAACCAATCAGCGACGATACACGTTGTTCCGATCACTCTCTAGAGGATCACTAGGGTGATCCCCTCCAGAGCGACACGAAACATGCGCCGACCAAAGTGTCGCCTCTTTCATCTTCTCCTTGGTGTATGGACAATCTATATGCCCATCTATCTCTCAACTATGTGATCGTTGGTAATCGTTTGCAGACTGTACGTGTTTATAGATGTTTCAATGGTTGACAGCTATCAATCGCACATAGGTTGGTAGTGAGTCACGGCATTGGCAGCGCAACTAGGCGAAGACCAGTCAACTCTCGACAGGTGACTAACAGCGTAGGAATTACTGCTCCTTCTTTTCTGCCCCAACTTTTGTTATCATCTATTGCGCACGCACTTACCCGTAGCTAAAAGCGGTTTATGCTTCTTGTGACTTTCCCTTTAGACCAATACCTAATCAAGCACTCGCTTTTTTGGCCTCCAAGTCTTGTGCTGGTCCACCACAGATATCGCACACCATCACCTACCCCTTTGTTCAGATGTCCAGGTATTTTTTGTAAGTGTCCTTTTCTTTTGTTTTGCATTAAGTTGTGCAACCTCTGGAGACCATCTCGAGTAGGACGCATTATACGCGCTGTTATTGTTCCAGCGACATACCCAGCATGGCGTCTAGCTCTGTCAGCCAGGAGGACTTTGACAATGACTTCGAGCTGACTTCCAGAAGGTCCAAGATCAGGAATGCTCGAGCGCGTGTCGGCCTACCCAGAACAGGAGATGCCTCTTCCATAAATTTTCAAAGTACGCGCACGATAATTCAGCCTCCGCTCCTTCGATTTCTGTCGAACGATACTTTAAACATGGAACGATGTTGTTTTCAGGGAATAGACCTAACGCAGAGGAGTTGCAAGGAGTATGTGACGCGAGTTCCAACAATGTGCTTCCACCGGAGCACGAGAATCAGCAGACTAAACCAATAATGAGAAAACAGGATAAACGGGTAACAGGCCGGTAAGCGCATCAAAACGCTTAAGTAAAACTTTCACATAGCCGAGACTTTGATGATTTCAAGTATTCCCTACTGATAAACAGATGCAGCGTATAGTTCGCACAGTCTGTTAACGCATTGCGGATCTGGTTTTAGTGTCGTATCCTGTTTGCACAGGTCAACGCACATAAACAAGGGGAAGCAGCAGCGAGATAGACGGAAACTTAGGGAAAAAAGGCGAAGTACAGGAGTAGTGCATTTGCCTTCGACGGAGGTTTGTCACTGTTTCCAGTCACATTAAGGTCCCGAAATCTGAATGGCTGTTCGCGGCACTTTCACGGTTCTTTTAGAACAACTGACCTTCCTTACTTTAGCGCTTGCTGGATATAAACTTAATTATTTTTCTACCTCGCATGGCGAACTTAACGAACTCTCTTTGTACTTACGCGCGTCGTAGAAAATCCTTCGTGAAAAAGACCGTTCCCTTTGGTTTGCGAGAAAATTTCCCTTCGAATGTATCTCGATACTCTCGACTTTCCTCCGAAATGCCTTGCGCGTATGTGCCCCTAGAGAGTATCGTGTTAGAATATCGCAACACATGGAATGTCTAACAAGTAGAATGTTGCACTTAGAAACGGTTCCCGTCGCTAACGATTAAACGTTCGGCCGCGAGTGTCTACGGATACTGGTAAAACAAAAGTTTTCTGTGCAAACCCGGTGTTGTTACTCTGCAATGTAATTTCGTTAGCTACTTAATTCTGCAGAGTACAGGAGATAGTACAGGAGAAGACGAAGAAGAGCTTAGTGGCACTTGTCTTGAAACTAAACACAACACACATCACAATGAGTTCCTTGATCATGAGCTCATAGAAGTAAGTCTGCGATTTACCGTTTTTTCTCTATTCAGCTAATTACTGTGCAACAATGGTCGAAAAGCCGATCGCCCCCTTTAACTGAAAATATTTATATAAATGTATGTCAAACTGCTCGTGTTTCAGGAACGGATAGCAAAAATGTTTACACAAAAGCGAAACAAAAGGTATAAAACACTGGACTATAATAATATATTACGGTAGTGAACTTATACATTCTTATATATATATATACACACATATATGTATATTTATGTATGTATATGTGTATAGAGCTTTAGTAAAATTTTAGTAGTTACTTGTAATAAACTGCTACTGCTTTTTAGGCATTACCGTACTTCCTACAGGTCATGTATAAATAGGCACAGTTGGTAAGTGCTACTGCACGTGACAGAAGTACAATTAGGCACGACCTGTACGAAGGACGGTAGAGCTAGTAGATTCTTTTAAATACGAGCCTGCGTATTGTAACGAGTACGTAAGTCCTTTATACACCATTCTTAAACTACAGTGATCAATACTAACCGATAAGAGTCGTGATTTGTTGTTCGATAGTACTAATTAATCGTCCCACGCTTACGCCGAAGCGATTGATTCGAAAAGGATCGTGGACGTCGTCCGAAAGCATTAGGATCCGTTTACATTAAGGGTCGTGCCTAATGTTGTGTTATAGGCAGTCCGGGCCGGCGTGGCGACACACCTTCACTAATATATCAAAACTGTCGATTTAATTGTAGCCACTCCGACTTGGAAGCAGACGACGAGGAGTTCGATTCTCTCAACCAGTCCGACAGCGTGAATAAATCTGATCAAGGCAATCACGAGCCGCAGACATCCGTGAACGCCGCTGATAAAACGACGCTGCGTAAACCGCCCGTTGCCAATCCGCAAAAGGTGATTTCTTCATAGATATCGTTCGATTAATCACTAAGCAGAGAGGAGAATAATACCCTGCACTTGGAGTATGACCGCCGTCGTTGGTATTTCAGTTGTTAGACCGTGCGCAGAAGGAGACCGAAAGGCTAGCGTCGCTCCTCATCGCTCGGGACTACAAGATCATAGAGCTTGAGAATAGACTTCTTAAGCAACAGCACGAGATGTCCATAGAGCGGGACCGGTTACGGAAGGAGAACACCGCGCTCCGCTTATTGGTCGACATGGCAAGCAGATAATTCTCCTCGCGGCACAGCCCGACGTCGATCCTACGATCGGCGGTAGTAGCTACTTGCTCGGGCGGTTATGGGGGCTACGTATTACCAATAGTTTACATTTAATCGTGAATTTACTTGTTAAATAATAGCCGAACGGGATAGCGATGCAACTTTTAAAAGATTGAAGAAGATAAAAAAATGAAATCTGATTAATCGTATCGATAAGCTACACTGCAAGAGAATCAGGGTAAGTTTGTGCGGTAATAATCACAAGAGTCTGCTCGATTCCTGGGTATCATGTTTTTACAACAAGCAATAGATCGTTACGGTGTAAACGTAATTTATCCGCTTCATCTAATAGACGCTTCAGTTATATGGAATTCCATTACGTAGCCGGGGCTGGAGAAATACAACAAATACATATATACGTATTGTTTTCCGTCTTCGTGTACTGCTGGTATCTAATCTCGCATGATAAGTTCAGGGCAAATATGTCTCTTTTTCTTCTTTTTCTTTGCGATGCGATGTAACAGCGTAATCGTAGAAGAGAGGGTGCTCTAATTTGTTATGTCATTGTTAGGCGAAGCGCGAACGAAAATGATAAATATTGGCAAATATATGCTTGACGGCCATTTGTAAACCTGAGCACGTCGTCTGCGTAGTGTTTCGATCCGCAGATTGAACCGCTGTCGTCTGTTTTATACTCTAATAATGAACTTATCGGTATAGCTCTTCTGTGTAAATCGTTTTTTTTTTGTTATTCATAGCGCACGAAATTAGGCGCGACTCGTGCAGATTGTGTAAATAAGAAGGCACAAAACGAGCGATTCCGGTCACAGTGCATTTAATTTGACTGACAAGCAGAGGCCACGATCTGAGTAAGCGTTGTCTTTTGGGTGTATAGTGTAGAGGCGGAGGGTATGAGCGATCCTTCTTAGATTACTGGTCGTTAATATTCGTAGCCATTTCGTAGAAAGAACGGTTAACTATTTGCGACTAAGATTCTGTGAGTTACCGACACCCACCCACCCCTACATTCTTACCCCGTCCTACCCCAAAAAGAGACGTTCAATCCAAGTTATGGTCTCAACTTGTTGAGGAGATCGAACATCATCTTTTTCCCTGCTTTTGGTCAAAAGAATAGAAAGAAATGTAACGAAGGGGCACGCCAAGAGGTGAAAGCGTGGATCTCGGCGTGACCCTCGAACTACTACCAGTAGTTCCATCACATTGCAACCTAATGTTTACTTATAGCGACGCGTATACACGTACATATATAATTAGAAAGCGGGAGACTGAGAGTGCGAGTACATTGTGCATATGTGAGCGAGCGGAGTCGAGAGAGAAAGTGAACGGAAGATCGAATTTGTATTTACGCGCATCATCGCGTGCACAATCAATTATATTTTTATTCGTCGGGGTAAAGTCGACTACTGAGCTGCGTTTGGAAGAAGGAAACACGCGTCTGCTTGTCACTCGATCGTAAGATAGCATTTCGCAGTCGCCAGCTTTGACGAACCTGTTCCAGATATATATCGTTTGAAATTCTTCTCGGAAGGCGGGTCGATAGAAGAGATTGCTCGGTTTAAGAAGGGTTCACGCCGATTCCATCACGGGAAATTTGGAAACTTTATTATATTCGAAATTCGATATTTTCTGTCTAAATAAACATTCTCTTAATAATCGTATCTTTTATGGCTACAAACATCTGCCCGCTACGCAACGCATTCCTCCCTCCTGCACATGTTAAAATTTATGCGATTCACCACGTTACTGGAAAGAAGCCCATCGCGAACGGAAAGCATACTTTCTAGAAGAGAGAAACAAAAAAAGAAACGCGCAAAGTATCGACCGCAAGCGTGCGATTTACATTTTTATTCATAAAATAACTAAATAAATTTTGATATGATACAATACTTATCCTCGCGAACGCACATTTCACGTGTTACATATTTAACTGTACATTTAAACACGAAAAGAAATCGATAGGGTCCGATCGTAAGGGAGCGTTTTCCAACGGATCGGTTAGCTTTGTGCACGTTTATCCATCGTACCAAGTGCGCGCCACTGCTTTATACGCTGCTCGCAAACCTTAACATGTGCATATAGAGACGCGAGGAGAGACATCGGCAATAAACGGACGCGTTAATCTCCGATAAATCACTTGGTGATCCAGAGGAAAGCGCGAACTGGACGAAGCAGCCTCTCGGATACACGTATTAATACATCATCGTCTTAGGAACATATTCAACTGCACCAGGTTGCAATGCCCTGGGCTTCCCAGATCTTCTCAACGCGCAATCAAATGATATACAGCATTCGCTGTTTGCTGAATTCCAAGGCTCCGCTTTGCCGGTCCAGTCGCAGCGTCATACGAAAGAGCTTATCGCCTTCGCAACTATTTATCGCACGTTGGCGTACATTTTATTGCCCATGTCCTCCCGCGATCCCATGACCGTAACATATACACATCAAATACATTTTCACGACGCAACAGGTACTAGGCTGGTGGCAGTCCGCCTATCCATTACACTTTTTTTTACATTTATGGTGTCGATCGGTGTCTCTTTTATTCTCTGCGAGGCTTCCTCGCCGATCGCCTGTATCCACTGCGACATTGCATATATTATATATATATGTATATATTTACAACACTATTCGCTACACTTTTTACAGGGTTCTACGAAGCGTCACGACGCCCAGGCTTGGAGGATTACAAACATTACGCGGTCGCGAATTCGCGATCTCCCGCTCGCATTTCTACACAGAAGGCGACGTCTCTTTGATATGTACCGTTTATTTTTATCATTCTTCCTCGAGAGAATTAGAGAACTTGAAGGAACTTGCTCTGTCTCCTACACGCTACACGACACAGCGTGCAACTTCGTCTCACTTTTTCGCGCGCAATAGATCTCTTTCTCTCCACTATACTCTCTCTTGTCGAGCTTTTTTTTATTGTCAACAGTTGAGTCTCTCTATATATAACGTAGAAAGGCATATATCGGTTATTAAGCGATTTCTTTTCTCTTCTTTTTTTTTGAACAGCTGCTCGGTTTGATTAACAGCGGCGATTGTCGGTGTCGTAACAGCTTTTATCTTCGCACGTGCTACATTTTTCCATCAACGTGCCGCGCAGGCCGTCGGCTCGAGGTATGTTCCGACGATCCAAGCGGACGTTTCGATTTCTTTCTCGTTCACCACTGCCTGCGATCGACTTCCGTTCGTGCGAATTAACGAGAATGACTCGTCGGTTAAAATAAAAGTGTTTGCAAGTTAGATGCGCGCGCTTTTCGAGAGCGGAACTTGCATTGCAACGCGCTCGAGTAGGATACGCTGCGTAACACGCGGACAGCCGACGGAATCGCGTCGAAGCCAGGGAGACAATCTCCTTTCGCGCGGTGCGATTCACTCGAGCCGGCTGTGCGCGAGATTCAAACAATTCGCGAGGAACACGGCGAGGAAAGACACTCTCTTTCACAGAATCTGCTCTAAGCTTGAGGCGCCTGGTCACGTGGGAAGCAACGCGAGTGGAGTACGCTCTTTAGCAGTCATTTTATAGCTATTTACATTGTCAGTTTAGCATTAGATGTTCTTGTAAAACCATCCGAAGTGTATCGTTAAAGGCAAATAAAATTCGTCGAGATAAATCACTTGGCGAAGTTTGAATTTCTTTTGCTCATTCACTATTGCGAGACGCGTGACCAAACAACTCAATGAGATGCCGGAATAGCTCTCCTCTCGGGCGAATTATTCGAGTCACTGACATATATCCTAAACTCGGCGTGACTCTTCCGTCGCGTGTAATTCTCGCGCGCGTTCCAATGCTCCACGGCCGATGGTGGATAAGGAATTTGGTCGTCGCATCGAACTTCACCCGAAGCCTGAATAAACTCTCGTCGAATTGGAACTAAAAATCCGTGTGTTTGGCATCATCTTATTCGTCTAAAATCGTACATATACAAATAGATATATCTTGTCCCTCGAGTTGTCGCCGTTACGTATAATCTAAAATTATTAATTGGCGTGTGGGGCGGGGGGCATGAACTCTCTCCCTTTCGCACTATATCTCTTTCACACCTTACATCAATATAATCATATTACATCCCAACAAACGACTAGATCACGATGGTTGGATCTCAACCAGATCCTTAAATGCTACGGAGCGCTCGAGGTTAAGCTAGATTCCAGTTAACGATATATTATTTTATCAAATATAAACCACCTCGCTATCGAAATAACTGTAATTATACGAATACAGGATACAAATAGGCAAAGAAGGGGGGAAAAAAACGCAAAACATAGTGTAATTACTCCGTCCCGATTGACGTTCGACTCTTTACCATTTTTATCCCACGTGCACGAGGTTTACTCTCGACGGCAAACTAGCTCTGCGACATACGCGCGCCGGGTGCAGTTGTCCCTCCAACCCCACGAACATTCATCTCGATTCGTTAAGATTTCTCGATCACGCCCGATCGCGCGTCTCCATCGAGCGATTAAAAAGAAATATACACGTTTAAAAGCAAAACGAACGATATAGGAGAAAAACAAATACCTAAAAATCGTCTTCGTAAATACAATAAACACTGACTTTTCCACAAAACAAAAGAACAAAAAAAAGAAAAATATACGCGACTCGTAAGATCAAACGAAAAGATATTCTCGCTAAGCCTATGCAAAAGAGAAATCTAACGAATTCCGCTTCTTTTCCGGCAACGGTCGTGCGTGTCATCGTCGGACATTTTTGTACCAATTCCCACCGGAACACTGTCGCGTAAGTACACCTTCTACCACGGACTGCACCAAGCTCTCTCTCTCTTCCCGCAACTTGCGCCGCTCGAACGTCTCCTCCGTTCTCTCGCTCCCCGAAATAAATAATTCGCGACGCGGGGCTCCCGTCACCGGCTCGCGATGTGGGATTCTAAGCGGCGACCGGGACACACCAGCGGTTTCCGACCTTCGCGAGGAAGGACGCCTCTCGCGCCTGTTCTCTTCCTCATCCGCGGAGGGCTTCCCCGCCGGTCAACGAGGAGCCGTCGTGTCGCCGCCCACTCGACAATAAGTTATCCGTTGAATAGAAATAAACTGTCTGTGTAAATCAGCCTTTCCCGTTTCAGGGGGCGATCGCCAAGGCACGTGTTTAGCAAGGTAAATCCGTGTTCTTCGCAGCGGTGGCCAGGAAGAATCGGACTCGCGCGGATATACAGGATATGTGTAAATTTTCGTTTCGAGGCGTCCGCGACGCCCCTCGATCGTTGGCTATTCTGGCGGGAACACCCGGAGGGGTCCGCCGTGTTCGCGGCGCGGCTTTCAGACGCTGCAACCGGACGTCACCTCCTCGCTGTTCTGCTGGTGAGACCAGCGGCACTGGTGGCAGCTCTTCGGCTCCTCAGGGGCAGGGGCCACGCCCCCGGACGCCCTCAGGCCCTGCTCGAGCTCCAGCAGCTGGCCCATGAAGTTCAGGTTCGGGCTGATGATCGGCCGCGCGTTCTTCACAAGCTTGTACGCCTCCACCATCGACAGGCCCTTGTGCCGCATGATGTACGCGATCGCGATCGTCGCGCTGCGAGACACCCCCGCTTGACAGTGCACCAGCACACTGCTTCCGGATTTTCGGGCTTCCTCTGGAATAATAGAAATTCAATTTTCAATATACGTTCGTTATCTTGTCGGAGTATCGAAAGTGTCTGTGGAGATTTGTATAGTTAGTTTACTAGATGGGACAAGTAGAAACGCCCTATATTCGATCAGACGCGCGTCGGGAATTGAATCTTTCAAGCTAGGAGCGTCACGATGTTCCCATCGTGCTGGAGATGGGCGACTAGTAAAGAGGAAGATTGAATTCGACTTCAGAATTCGATTGAGAGGATACCAAGTTGCGAATTGGGAGCGACAGTGTTGAAAGGCGAGATAGAGTTGGAGGGACACACAGAGGCTTGCTTTGACCGAAGACGCTCGGAGTGCGTGGGTTAAAGTGAAACCCAGAGGTGTCAGGGATGAGGGTCATCGACAAGTCTCGGGATCTACGTCATCCGGAATTTCTAGGAGGTGATTTATGAGTACAGGCGAGCGGGCCCAACGGTGCCCACCCATCCGGCCCCGTGCAACTCGCTCGGATGACGCGAGATATCGCGTTATAAACGGACAAACAAACCAGTCGCGTAACCCAAACAGGCGATTCGGTTACGTAACATGGGGGACGCTATCCGTATCGCCAATGAGTCACGGCGACGCGCGCCCGTATATCCTCTGTTAACGTACCGCACACGTACCTATGTGTGTACTACGAAACTAAACGGACGTGCTGGAGAGGGCATTCGGGCCTCTGGCAAGTGGATGCGCGCCACACGTTGCGATTTTACTTTGTAGTTGGTAAGATGCTCGAGTAGGATGCTTCTTTTTAATTCTTGGGGACTTTCGTGGGGAAGTAACAACGGAGTCCTGAAAGGGGGGGTCCAAGTTCGCAGTTGAGGGACTAAAGGGGGTTTGAAAAGCAGCACCCTTCCGTGCGTTTCGAATGCAACTACTAATGGAGCCTGTGCGCCGTGACATTTTGAAGAATGTCCCTCTCGAGTCGCCAGGGTGTCGAGTAATTGCCAATAAATGACCGAACGGAGATAAGAGGCGCGACGAATCCCTATCTGACTGTGCATGGGGGGTCGCCTAATCGAAGTAGCGTAGGTAAGCGTTAGTCGAGCCAACGTGCAGGGGTAGTGCATCGGCCCCTAAGCCCCAACACCCGTGGCAGACCAGTGGCGCGTCGTGCGTGCGAGAATTACGCGTGTAGACACTCGCGAGAGCTGGCATCTGCTATGAGTCACGGCTGACGAATGGCCAGACAGAGACGGAGAAAGTGAAATGAGAGTTGCAACGTATCGCGAGGGGGGATACCAGATATTCAGAGGACATAGGCGAAAGGGGGTTGAAAGAGCGTTGGGTAGATAAGACGAGGGAGGGAAGTGAAAAATGGAGCAATGATTAGAGATCCATTGAGATGTGAATGAAGAATCGAAGAGGAGATGAGCGAAAGTGTTGGAGATTAGAAGAGTAAAAGAGTAGAAAAGTTAAAGAGTTGAAGAGTAAAAGAGTAGAAAAGTTAAAGAGTTGAAGAGTAAAAGAGTAGAAAAGTTAGAGTTGCAGAGTAAAAGAGTAGAAAAGTTAAAGAGTAGAAAAGTTAAAGAGTTGAAGAGTAAAAGAGTAGAAAAGTTAAAGAGTTGAAGAGTAAAAGAGTAGAAAAGTTGAAGAGTAAAAGAGTAGAAAAGTTGAAGAGTAAAAGAGTAGAAAAGTTAAAGAGTTGAAGAGTAAAAGAGTAGAAAAGTTGAAGAGTAATAGAGTAGAAAAGTTAAAGAGTTGAAGAGTAAAAGAGTAGAAAAGTTGAAGAGTAATAGAGTAGAAAAGTTAAAGAGTTGAAGAGTAAAAGAGTAGAAAAGTTGAAGAGTTGAAATGTTGAAGAGTAGAGAAATTGAAGTGTTGAAGAGTAAAAGAGTTGAAGACTAGAACAGTAGAAGAGAAAGAGAGTAAGAAACATTGGGAAAAAGGTGAAAGTGGAAGGACAGAGGGCAAAACGGTATAAACGAAGGGAGAAAGGAGCAAGTGAGCGTTACAAAGAGAAAGCAAGAGGGATCGCGTAGAGATATATTTCGGTAACAGAAGGCACATGTGTGCACAATGACAAAAAGCCGCGACACCTGTCGCGATCCCGAAAACGATACCGCGTTCGAGGAAATCGGGCGTACTTGTTGCCCCGACGCTGTCTGTTTTCTCCCCTAAAGTCCCGTTCCATGGAAGGTTAAAATTAAAGCGGGAGATACATATTCTCGGAACGGACAGAACAACGATGCAGCGGTCGACTGCGCACTTGCACGCAATGAACGTTAGCAAGGCAACATCAAGCTAAACCACTATGCTAAAAACGTTCGCCAATCTGTTATCCCTTCCCCACAATGCAAAAACAGTTAAATCTATACCCTCGCTGTCCATCTAGCCAACAACCCTCCGTCGAAACGTTCTCCAACGACTTCTCCATGCTAATGCTCAACCGGTTCCAGGCTACTTGAAGAAACCTTCGACAGAACGTTTCGACGGACGTTTACCCAACAGCGGGTTAGACTTTCCAGCGAAAGCGCAGCTTAAACTTTACGCTAGACTCCTGGAGTCAGCGTGGAACCTTGAAGGGTCGAAGTAAGCCCGGCTTTGTTCTCGTCCAGCAAGAGACACGTCTTAACGGTCAACGTACCACGGTGCCCTTCATTTCACGCAACAGTCCCTACGGTGTCGGACGGTTGGCCAGGTACAGCATTCCACCAGTTGCACATTCGGGTAGGGCTCTTCCCCGACACACGCTGCGCGGTGTGCACGCTTCAACGTGCACGCACGCACACAGTCACAAAGGACGTTTCGTCTCGCGTTACGCACACACGTTTCGAGAGGGGGGCAGAATGCGGTGCAATAAACACACAAGGGGGGCGAGGAGAAGGCCGAGAGGATACAGGCGCACTGGGGCACCCGTGTGAAGGGGATCCACGGGTGTGCGCAGTGTGTGCATTCGGTCTTTCTCTCGCTCGCGCGCGCCGTGACTCATGGCTTCATGAATGGAAGCCTTTCGTCTTCTAGGCTCGCTCGCGCGCGAGCGAGCGAGCGCACGCACGCGGTGAATGGTCCACCGGAAACGGCTGGTTACACCCTGTTTCCGTTACACCAAACTGCGTCGTCGCGCAACGCCGCCGACGAGGGAAAAAGGAGCGAGCGTTGCGTCGACGGGCGTCATCCAGAGGATCCGTTGCGCGCAACATCTGGGAGAGCCGTGTTCTTTGAACCCTCTTAATCTGTTGCCACTGGCGAGCGATTTTCGCGAGAATGCTGCTAATAATACGACCGTATTGCGCCAGATTTCTGGGCAGAGTTGCTGGGCTGATGGAACAGATGGAGATGCGAACACCCCAACGAAGTCTGTCACGGTGGAATCCCTTAACACGTTCGCGGACAGTAAAAGCTTCAGCGAGGTGCAAAAATTGACGGTGATTTTATTTGTAAATTGGTTGTGATATCCGAAATTTGATTAACCCTTCGTGGTCACACGGGGTGTATTGTACCCCAAGAGCAATTTTCGATTTGAAATGTCGCACCTTTACGTCTTCCAAAGGGGATTTATCGCAAAAAAATAATAAAAAAAAATTTTAAAAAATCGGTTTTTCCTACAACCATGGAAAATCGCTCATTTTCAACTACAAATTTTATCATATCAAAATTTATGTTTCTAGAAAAAGACTATTAGACCATGACTGTATAAGTATTACGAATGTACAATTATCACTAAAAAGTTAAAAGATTCAAAAATACGAAAATGGTAACTAAAAAAATGACGCTGGGGTACAGTGAACCCCGTGTGACCAATGTGTGATTATAAGAAGGTGTGACCACGAAGGGTTAAACACATTTTATAAGGGTAGTCAGATTTCATATTTTAATCGATTTGAATGCTGTAGCATGCATGTCATTCTGTATCATCATGAAAATGAATGCTATAGCATTCACGTCCGCGAACATGTTAAAATAGATCGGTGGGAGAGTCAATCGTTCTCGTTCGGGCTCGGCTTTCTTTATAGGGAAGAATCTAGCCTCGGTGTAAGGTTTAACCGTCAACGCGTGACAAAGGATCGAGTCCTTGGTTCCCGCGAGGGGAAATAAAGGGCGCCTTAAATTCGGACCGTTAGGAAGTTCCTGCACCCTATTTCCTACAGACCCTACAGTTCAAGACGCTTACATCGAAAACTACGTACTCCTTCTCTATTCGCGAAGGAAATGTAACAGCAGCTACAAAAGGCAATGACGAACATCGCTCGAGGACACACCCATTCAGTCGAAAGGGTTACTCATCGACAGAGGCCAAACATATCTCTCGCTGCGAGCGCTTCTAAGCTCTCACGGTGAATTAAACGAATGTCGTCCGGTAACCTCCTGACACTTTACACCGTCAATGCAATTAGAGCAATTTACCCCAGCCGGCTGTGTGCCCGCGTATTTTCGTTGAATCACGCGCAACAGGTTTGAAACCGTCAATGAATCGACCGCGCGCGCTCGCTCGTCCAATGTCACCGCGCATTATCACGCGCTTCCATTCGTTAACTTATCCTTCAGACGTTTTCAACGTCGTCCAACCTTTGACTATCTAATTAACTATAGTTAGAACAATTGTAATTACTCAAGGGAACTAAGTTAACTACCTTATCTATCCTCCTTTCGCGGAAAGTCACACAATCACTAAGGCAAGAATAGGAAATTTAGGAGCCCACATCTAAAGTTCTATACTAGAGGGAATGTCTAGAGCAGCCTTCCGAGCGTCCCAGACCTCGTCCCCGAGTAGCTTGAGAAATCTATTCGCAAGCGAGAGCCGCTCGAAGAATTTCTACGGCACGAGCGTCGTACCGTTACTCGTCAAGTCCCCTCGCAAGAATTCCCCGCGCGCAGAGAGAAGAAGAGTGTCTATGGAGAGCCACTCACCGATGAAGTCGAAGGCTTCCTCGAAGTACTGCTTGAGGTTCTGGTGACCGGAGTCCGAGGCGGGTATCTGCTTGTAGATGATGCCCCTCTCCTCGTGGTAACCGGGTAGCTGGGAGGTGACGTTCAGGACCCTGGTGGCGCCTAGCGCACGGAGAAGCTGTAGATCGGCTGCGTCCCGGCCGTTGCCGAGGTACAAGAAAGGCAGGACGCGGGAGGCTGGGTGACTATCGATATCAGCGGGCTGGGGAGTCGGTGGCCCAGAGAGGCTCAGTACTGGACAACCAGGTCCTGGACTGGGGCAACCGCTAACCGTTGACGGACCGGCTCCGCTAGTTGGTAGGAGCGTGTCCTCGCAAAGCTCCCTGTGCCGCCTGTGGAACTCTTTGTGCCCACCTAGAAAAGAAAGAGAAGCATAGCTCCGTTAAGGCAAGTCTCGGTTTCACGAGCTAGAAATTCGGTTAGCTGTTTAACGAGGCCGGTTTTGGTCGATCGTGGGAATCGCTGGCGCAAAGTATCAAATTCCCGTAAAAATTCTCGGATACCCTGGATCGCGCAGGTGGCGTTGTAACCTCTGTTTTTTTTTTAATGGCAAAGTTGGGGTGGCGGGAATTCGGTCAACGAGATTGGGCTTGGGTTTAAGTGGACTAGTTTTCTGATTTAAGTCAACTTGTGATAGACGCAGTGCTCGGAAGTTCCCGTTCTCTTTAATCTTAACTTTTACTATTATGTTTGTTGCTCTGCCATGCTTAATCAAAATGCCCTATCTAGCATTTTCCAATTTTTCAAGAGAAGTTGAAATATCCGTTCTACACGTCTTTTACCTTGTAAGTAAAGTTATAAAACCCTAAGGGTTTCGTAGAGATCTAGAAAAAGTTTAATTTATTTGTATTTTTACAAGGACGGCACAAAGGATATGGTAAAACTTCAGTTTTCTCGGATGTTTCGAAATCGTAGATAGGACATTTTAAATAAGGAGGGCAGTGCTGTTATTATTACTATGATTCTTTTATATCTATTTTGTCACTATAATTAATGTGTTCTTTCGCGCTTACTTCTCTGCTTTTCTTTCTTTTAATTATTTTTCTTTTGTACTTCCTAATTATTTGTTCTATGCTTGTGTGATTGTGATTTGTACTTTTTATAACAAAGAGTTTATCCCGTTGATATATTTAAATAAAGAAAATTAAAAAAATAAATAACTTCGTGGTCGATTAACGATGATTAACCTGATGATCAACCTGTTAACGGTGTTCCACGCGATCCGGCTGTTTGCTTTACCCTACTTCCGCGAAGGATATTCGCGGGGACTTTCTGTTTGCGCGATTCTGCAAATCTCGAGAGGCGGACGATCTTTCCGTACGGCAAATAGAAGCGAGTCGCGGGAACAGAACATTCCGTTCTCTTCCCGTGTGCCCCGCGGGAACACAATGCAACGATTCACTCCCCCACCGTAGCCTGGAATTGTGTGCACAGCGATTTCTCGAGAAGCGACGAGCTAATAAACCTCTCTCGCCTTACTTCCGCGTGCTGCGCCTCTGAACTCTAAACCAGTACTAGTCGCAGCTGGCGATGGGCAATGAGACAGGAACGGCGATGGTTTTTCAACGAATTTAGCGAGTCCTTAAGTCCCCCCAATAATCTAGAATCTTGCAGTGACGATGATATATGTCTCTCGGGGTTTTCGAAGCCCTACCGGAGTGTCTTGAAAGTCTTCCGGTCTTAAGAATCGCGCTCGAACAAATGAGATACATATAGGCTAAACGCACCAATAAATGAACACTTAAGACTAATGAATGAACACAATTATAAAATTGTGTTTGCAGCGCGATTGATTCCGCGTGCTGCAAAAATTGTTTGGATACGAAGCAAGAAATTAAAAGAAGTCTCTAATTAATTAGTTGCTTATTTTAATAATTTCTTTCACTCATTTTAATGAAAAATGGCCATTCACTGGTACGCGTTCATTTACTGGTACGTCCACCCCATAAAGTAACCAATGAACATCCACGCGAGTTCAACGTCTCAACTATAATAATTACAGAACAGTCGTAGAAAATTATAGTATTCATCTCGAATCCCCAAATGTCAACGTTTCAGTCATAGAAATATTTAAGGGTGTACTATTTTCTAGGAAACTTTTCACAGAGTTCGCGATGTCCTACTAGATATCCAACGAGTGACGGGGGAATCCTCGTTACGCTTGTCTGGGAAACGGGAAAAGCGGCGGGCAGGTTGAAGCGAGACGGGAAACGAGGAACCCGCGAATACACGGCCGGGATAAAAATAAAGGAGCGCCAACGGCGAGGGGAGCGGCGAGGGGCTAAGGAAGAAATGTGGGCTAAAAGTGTCTTCCTCTCCTGACCTGCAGCTCGTGAGGCCTGGCCTGGCTCAACGATGAGTCACACTTTTAGCCCCCTGCCGTCGCACCGCCAGGGACGGGCCGCCAACCCCGCGGCTGCTACTCGCCGCGACCCATGATTATTCCGCAGCCGCCGCAACGCGACGACGCAACGCAACTTCCTTTCGGCCAGGGGGGCACGCGGGCCCTCCCCCTTCCGGATTCAATTCGATCCCCACCGTGTTGCTTCTATTTATTCCACTTAATCCGTACACTCGTCGCACGTGCCCCTCTTCTTTTCACATTTAATGCAAACGGTCAAACGACACTCGATAATAGAAAATTATATGTTTGCGGATGCAGGGTGAATTTTGACTTATTAATCGTCAGTGGTCCTTAGTATCATAGTGTAACACCCGTGTTACGCGAATTGAAAAAATTATGCTATTTGGGGCCTTTTTCATGAACTTTAAAACATTAATTTACTATTATCATATGTAACAAGTGTCCTTAGGGTAGAAATACATCCGTAAAAATTCTACTGTGATACACTGTCTCGTATTATTGATTACGACACTTAATTTCCCCAGGACTACTGAAAATACCACGTAAATGCTAATTTTTCTCTCAACTATTTTACATTTCCTTTGTTAATAAATTTGATCTTGAATATAATAATTTATGTGACACTAGTCTAACATTCTGCAAAACTGAGTATTAGCTTAACATTATAATACATAGGTATCTTTATGCATGATTTAATACTCGTGTTAAATCCATATTTTTTCATTTATACAAATAATTGTTACACTAGGAATTCTTTGCTTATTTTTAGGATGAAGCGTGGACAAAAATAGACCTATAAGAATTTTTCTGGGTAGAATAAAAAATCATGATACTAAAGGTTAGTGCAACTTAACAGATTATAATATAAGAACTGCTTCTGAATGAAGTTAAAGACAAGACTGACCCTACCACGATCAACCTACAAAATGATGCAAGGGTTAAGTGAGCGCATTTCGAGATACAACAAGCGCGGAAAGCATGCGACACCGATCGACGAAACCGTCTACGGCGCTTCACTTGAAGCCCACGGTGCATCCGTCAATGGGATGAATGGGAAGCGAGCGAGAGGTGAGAGATGAGGTGTGCGGTCCATAGGACCCCAGCCGAGGCTCGCGTGTTTATTTTCCCACGTTTTTTTTCCTCGCGACGTCCTCGTCTCGGCGCACGAAACGTGTTTACTTTAACGCCTGACTGAATCTCGACTGACCCACTTCGCTATTTCGCTGACCACGCATGTAGCCCGGTGGAACTGATATAGGGGAGTGGGGCGAACGCGCTCACCCGTTCGAGTAAACACGTTTCGAGCGTCCTAGCAAGGACGTGGAGGAAATAAGAAGTAAAACGTGGGAAAACAAGGAGCGGAGAGCCCGGGCCTCGCTTAGGGTCGCTTATGCAGCGAGATTCGCGCTCGCTTTTTTACTATTCCCATTGAAGACCTCGCGAAGCCCTGTAATCGGACACCGCAAGCGGTTCTCAATCTTCCTGCGCTGATACTTTAAGCATCGAATTTATGATTGCAATATATGGACCGTTTATTTTGAAAGTGGTGTAAGTCCATTTTTGAAAAAAAAAATGAGATATCACGTAATTCATGCTTAATTTAATGTAAATTTTTTATGTATAACTAGAAAAAGTAACAAGAGAGAATGGACTTACACCACTTTCAAAATAAACGGTCCATATATACGTCAGATCAGAGACGTATTCAGAGGGGAGAGGCAATTTTGAGTACCCCCGCTTCCCCCAGAAAAAGGAAATGGGTGATTAATGTATAACCACGACTGAAGTGATTCAAGAGCTTTGTAAAAAAAAAGAAAACTAGATTTTATTGCTTAAATAAATTTCTATTATCTAAAAAAAGAAAACTAGATTGTATTCCTTAAATAAATTTCTATAATCGCCTAAAGAATTTTCTTGAATTTGAATTAAAAATATTTTTATCCCTTCAACTCCGCTCCCGCCAAAATTAAATCCTGAGTGCGCCATTAGTTGAGATTATCTTTTTCTGAGGAGCCACTATCCGATTACAAATTGAAATGCATAGGAAGCTAAGACTAAGAGGCGGACCGTAATCGTTACGGTTTTATGCAAGCAGATGTAATGTAATTCGGTGACCTACTCTCAAGGTTCTACAGGAAGTCGCAAATTTCAATCCCTCGCTATCTGTCGATGAGGGTTCGTTAGACTTGCAAAAACTCGTGCTCTTTTACATAGTCCTATTTCATCGGATCGTTTCTGTACATATCTCGCATTTTTCGCGAGAAAATCGAGAGCGTAACGGTTTTCGGATCTCCGCTAGACAGGTTCTTAAAGCTGCCGAGCTGCCTCTGGACTAGATATCGCTAACAAAGTGGCACGACTGCGCCGCCTGTCGTCAGGGATACATCCTGCGACGAGTACTGGTTCTCGAAGGAAATCGCAACTTTGCTGTGGGCGCTGTAATGTAGCACAATCACGCTGTGGCGAGGTACGCTGCTCCCCTGCCACGGCGCATGACACATTGTGCCGAAGCGAGCCCGCGTTTAACCATCGCGATACTCGATCCGTACTCCTGTCCGACCAGCGAACAGTAATTAGGCTTAATGGGTCGCAATTATTAAGAAAAAGGGGTACGCGCGTGTTTCCTCGCAGGGCATTGACCTGATTTCATACACTATCGCGCGTGATCGACTGAATCTCTCTCCTTCTGTCGAATCTGTATCCTAACAACGCGGGGAGACAACGTTGGTGGCACCTGCGAAACGAGAGCAACGACACTCGAGCGACTTGATTGATGTAACGACCCAAATGAAACGACCCACATTCCACTTCGCAGACACCGTGCGGTGCACTCTGCCGTCCACCATGGACATTTCACTTAGGGTTACCACCTTTTTTACAGGAAAATAACGTACAAAAAAAGTACGTTTGAAAAAACCAAAAGTACCCTTTAAACTTATTAGTTTCTATTTCCTCCAAACATATTTCTTATTACTTTAGAATTACAGAGCAATTTTTTATCATTTTTATAAAGATTTATTAACGTGTAATAACTCTCAAAATACTCTACTGTCAACTGACCAGGCCTATTTTGGAATATGGTCCCCATACTGGAAATACCATATCAACAAGATTGAGAGTGTTCAACATAAATTTTTAAGACTCGCTGCCAAACATAGTGGTCAACCCATGCCTTTCGATTGTCACAACTATGATGTAATTCTTAGGAAATTTAATCTTCGGACTTTAAGTAATAGAAGAATAATGTTTGATATTATGTTTGTAAGCAAAATTGTAAAAGGTGTTATACCTTGTCCGACGATAATTCAATTTTTTCTCTCTAAATGTACCTGCTAGGGGCTTAAGAAATTACTCTCTGTTTCATACTGAACTGCATCGCACAGTATACGGTTATTATACCTGTTTAAATCGATTGTCTAACCACGCTAACACTGTCCATGATAAAATTGATTTGTTTGGGCAATCCCTTGCATCTTTAAGATGCTCTCTTGAAGTTATACTATAATTAATCAATTTTTCTCTGTAAATTTTTAATCTTTTTAATCTTTGCTCACTTTTGAATTTTTATATCTTCTGTTGATTCGTTCTCATCGAAATGTTTATTTGTCATACGCTGTTTTCTTCGCCCCGCATTACATTTCTTTGTACCAAAGGGTTTATCCCGTGAATAGTAATAAATAATAAATAATAACGTAAGATACTTTATTTTAAAGTACGGGTGGCAACCCTAATTTCACTGAGCACCGATATTCTTCCACGGTTAACGCCTTAGTTAAACGAGGAATTAATCGCCTCGAATGTCGCGATTAATTACAGCGACCTCCTCGAAGGACAAGAGAAAAAGAGTCGCGTGCTTATCAAAGCGGAGATACGAACCATCGGTACCACTTGTTGACAGGCGACACTGTCCATCGAACTATCCCGAGTCACGGGAGAAAAAGTTTCGGGGCCCCGCGGGTCGATACGCGCGGATCCCAGAAAGATCGAGACGCTTCGACGAGAATTCCGTAACACGTAACGCCGTCCGCGATCGTTTTCTCGGAACGCTATGGGAGAGTGCTTTATCAATCCTGCGGGAGACATGTCGAAGGAATTCCTCCGGCTTGCAGCGGACAGCTGCTTATCTGCGGTGTGATTTAATGTATAAAGAGAGGGTTCGATTAACAGGCGAGACGCGTTTAACCGTGACGCCCTGTGGATAAGGGATCCGTAATCCCACCATTCCGGAGATTAACACGAGACGAGTCATCGGGCATGCATTACATACGCCTAAAATCTAGGCACGAGGCCTGAGTCATCGTCTGAGCGGAGAGATTGTGTGTATACACTGCCTCCCGTCCAGCTCCGTGCTCTCGCGTCTACGCCAGACGTTACAGAAATACATTTGACCATAGTTGTCCCCGGTGGACGTCGAGAATTGGGCAGCCAAATGGAACAGGTAACTACCCGCGAGGTGTGATTAACCGCGACGATATTGGCAACCGACCAAAGGGGATGTAAATAGAGGTCCGAGATAAACAAGCTGCACCGCCACGCAACCCAGACCGATCGAATGAATCGACAACGATTCCATGGTTTTTGCTTCCCGAGAAGATTAGCAGCAATTAAGAGAAACCGCGTGATAAAGAGTTAACGGGACAAAGAGATGTACGAACACTGTCAGGCATCTCAAGAAAGATGCGCCACTACTAGGAATTATTTCTAAGTGGAAAGTCACACCGAAAGAATAGCACGCATTTCTAGCACCGCTCGGAGAACCCTCGTTCAAACGGGACGATATCTTATCCCAATAAATTCGGGCCAGTCAACTGAAAATGAGAAACGGGATGGTCGAAGGGTCTAGAAGCCCGAGTTACGACAAAAACTTAAATCGCATTGTAATGCAGCGGGTAACGAGAATCCCATAACTCAGTAACCCAACGAGTATATGTAATTTGTAGTACGGCAAGGTACAAATCGAAGGAACTATTCCGTGTGGTGTTAAGGGACTTAAGGGAGCGACAGAAAATAGAGGGCTTACCCCATGGTTCGAGATTCTCCAGAGGTACCAGCCTCAGCACAAGGCACGGAGCTTCCTTCTTCATCCTCATGCTCTGTCTGCGCGAGATTCCCTCCACGATTTTCGGTGAACTCTCACCGCACCATTTGACACGCACAGATGCCGAGGAAGCAATAAAACAAACTTCGAAGCTCGATCACTATCGCGACAGAGCGATTGATTCCACTCGCGATGTTGTAGTGTGTAAGACGCGATCGGTTTAGAGAGTACGATCGCTCGAACGATGGCAGCGTGTTGTTTCCAGCGAAGAGCTTCTCGCGGAAAGCGTGCTCGCACGTTCACGGTAAAACGAGAACTGTTTGGGAGAGATATACGTGGCAAAGCAAAAGCGGCGCTTGCCCTTTTGCTCGTTGGCGGGAGACTGCTGGCTAAGCGGCACGAGAGAGTTTACATGAGGCTCGACTTGGTGAGTCATCCCGCTACGCGGCTATTGGTCGGTCCCGCTCGTGACGTACGCGACTCGCCGCACGAAGGCACACGAACGTAGCCACCGAGTGTACACGCGCTGGCTGTGTACCACGCTGCTTTTCCCTCTCACTCTCGCACGTGGTAGACGCTAGTGTGCTGTCTCGCTTCCACTTCGTGCTTCCTAGTTTCGCGGGGCTTCGTGCATTTCGCGTCGTAGCGGCACGCAAACGCTTCACGGCGTCCTATGACGACCTTGTCGCGCAGACCGCTCGTAAATACATAACGTAACGCGGCTTAATTGCCCGGCAGTCGATGGATCGACGATTTTCGCCGGCGGGAAACGTAAACTTTGAAAGTTCACGCGGTATTTGAGAGTACGAGACTTGGCGCACGTCCCGTAGCGATTTATGCGTTTCAGGGGGATCTCGTATGAACGATGATGTCGATGGCTTAGCGCACAAATATTGTATGACTACTCTTTGTCAAACTTGAGTTTGTGCATGCAAACAATAGTTCTCGACTGTTTCTTTACGATGTATAAAAATCTTATTAATGTCTACTTTATATATTTGTCAAAAATAATATTTTTCTTCGTTGCGAGTCTTTGAATCTTGTGTACCATTTAAACTTGCAATTCTTGAAAAAGGTAAAAGTGGACGTACAATATTTGTGCGCTAAGCCATCGATGACTTTTTTCGTTTGATGTGTGGGATAGGAAATATTTCTTGTTATACCGTAGAGTTTCTAATTTGATTTCTTTCGACTTTCGAGGAATAGTATAGAGTGTCGGTGCAATGTGTTCTGTGTGCGTAAACACTGGAACACGTACTGCAAGTTGAATTGAATTGAATATAATTGAATAATTAGATACAATGGAGGTGGTTAGGGTCAGCCGCGATGATTCACGGATTTGTCTTTATCGTCGAACTCCTTTCCATAGAGAACCAGGATTCATTCTCTTTCTCGATGGGATATTATCGAAGGAAGGTTTTTAAAAAGCAAAGGGTACCGATCCCCACGAAGCGTCAGGAATCGACGACGGCTACGAACAAAGCGAAATTAGAATGCATGCCTGAGGTGCAACGATTCATCAATCGAAACTTGATTTGAGAAACACATTCTGCCTCTAAAGCTCACGGCACAAACGAAAGATCAAAGGTTGCATTCGGCCGGGGGCGAAAATAAATCGAGGCATTATGCGTCTCTCTAACGCAATGATTCACGGATCTGCATTCGTAGCGCAGGGAGAGAAAGAGGGAGAGGGAGAGAGAACATGCCGAAGAACGGTTACGCAATTTGCCCACAAACTGCCGTCTAATTTTACAACTTATCGCGCTCTCTTAGCACTCGCGAAACCATCGTACGTGCCGCGACGAAAGTTTCCACGGCAAATGTTTTCCCGCGTAGAAGAAGAAAACGCGAGGAACACATTCTCCGCTACGAAAACATGGCATTGAATCACGATCTTCCGTGGACAGTTCCCAGAATACATATTCCTTTCTCCGTCGAAGAGATACAAGATTAAAATTCAATTACGCGGATCGTAAATCGCCGAAATCCACGTGGCCAGAATTTGATGTCAGTGTATCTCTTCTCAATCTCGAATTTGCATCTGAAGCTTCAGCGAGAAATTTCCTTGTTCCTCCTCGTCTCGTCTGCGGTTCATCGTTCGAGGAATTTCCAGTTCAGCAGTATACACGTGCCGGATTTCGGGAAGCCCCGCGTTGTAAATTACAAATTACCCACGACCCTTTGTTTAATCGGGAATTCCGATCTCCTGCGGTCGCGTTAAGAAGAAAAGTTCGTTCGAGAGAAATAGAAGAGTCTAGAGCACTTGCAGACCCGCCAATCATGCTCTGAAATCGTGATCGATTCGAAGAGATGCGTTTATCGATCGAGAAACGCCGCGGGTGATTCAATTCGACACGCAGGATGGAAATCCCTTCAAGGCTAATGACTAACGTTTAAAGAGAAACGCTTATTACGACCGGCGTTCCAAGTGTCACTCTCCTCTCTCGAGTATCCCCTGCTCCCTCAAGGCCTCGAGCGATGCAATATTGTCATCGACCAACGATCCGCACGGGAAGGCGTCGCGTGGCTGGCGATCAAGCTCGCAGGAGGAAGCAGGTATTCGGCGTCCTATTCCAAGGTGTGATATCACTGCCCAGTGACGTTAAAAAAATTCTAGAGAAGGCACGAAACGTTGTTTGCGTAGAAACGTCATTGCGTTTCGCCAACTCCGTGGATTAGTCAGCCAGAATGTGGTTCAAAGTTGAGATCAGCCACTTGGCGCGCCCAGATCATCCGGCCGAAGAGTGTTCTAGATAAACGGAGCGGGGACTTTGCACGCCTTCTGTCATTTCTGAAGATGATTCCTTGTCTGAAGGATAGAACGCTGTAAACTCTGCGATCAGACAATAGAGGGAGTAACGTTCTGGAGTTAGAGCTTCTAGATCACTCGAGATATGTAATCGCATCCGTGTCACGCATGGAAATTATGTAGCTGACAACATAGCAAGAAATATTGATGGCTTCATCGGAGCTGGCGAATCTTTATCGACTCTGAGCAATTAAATGATCAGAGGAATATGCACGGAGAACGAAACGAAAACAGAGAATGGCACGGTCCGTGAATCCTTAATCACGGGTTAATCATGCAAGTTGATTGCGCGCATTCTTGGCCAGCTCGGTAATCGGGAGCGAACCGCGAATCGAGACACGAATAAGCGATCAGCCGTCTCGCCTACGATCAACAGATCGAGAGTTTCGCCGCGAAATCAGCGTGAATCAAATTGTAAACAGAACGGACAGATACGAGAGGCTCGTAACGTGCGATGTGATGTGATTCACTGGCGCTCGCCGTATTGGGGAATAATGTTCGTCGATAATGTCGCGAAAAGGATGATGCATCCTCGGTAAACATTCGGGGGCCTCTCTTTTTGCGAAATTTCGAATCCGCCGCGGGGAAAGCGTTCAATTCGACAAACGGGATATTCTCGAAGGAGAAAGTAAGCAGGTTTAATAATATGTACTAAGTAGATGAATTCTGAACTTGAACTTTCGAAACGATGCGAAATTAATCGACTATTTTTTCTAAATATTTTACTTCGTTCCTAGAGGAACGATCTAGGAGAGGGTTGCCTGTATTGTACCACTTAAGGGGTTACGCCACCCTGAAAGTTTTGAAAAATGGATTTGTTTTTTTTGCATTTTTTTATTATGCGGAGTTTTAAGCATAATATAAGTCATGGTAGACGCAAAAATTCCCCAAAATACCCGAGTTATAAACTTTAAACGAGGCGCGGTTGTCGATATTTCGCAGCAGATAGCGGCCACCGGTTCCGAAGCACGGTTACTTGGGTTTTTCTAATTGTTTTATATGGGGTAATTTGAATATAGGACAGTCCCAACGTGGGCTTATTGTTTGGGTACGGCTGAAGTTTGGAAAAATCCAATCAGTTTTTCGTAAACATCGCCAAAGTACACATCGTTGAATAGGAAAAGTGAAATTCTCCAAAAGTGACATCCAGCGGTGCCACAATCGTCGAAATCGCAACATATATTGCCATAAGTTTATTTAACGACGGCTACGACAATGTATTGTTGATGATGAAAGTTCTGAATTTAATCATTGAACCAAAAGCGCCTCACGCCTGCAATACCATGGATGCGCACCGCATCGCTGCAGCAAATTTACAAGCACAACAAGCAACGAAAGAGGGCAGAAAACTAAAAAGGGCAGTTCAAAGGGAAGCTGAGGATATTGCTTCTGCTATGGAAGGATTGCTGTATGGGCCAGGAATTGCGGATTGAAGATAACACCAATACTTTTTTAGTTATCACATGTAAAAGTTCCACTTTTCTTCTTTTGCGTTTTTCTCAAAACTACATTTTCAAAGATGACCTATCAAATATCTCCAAAACTATTTGTCCGATTGATTTCAAACTTGGTACGCATATTCTTAATGGTATTATCTACGATGTAGCATATCAGTTTTTCCATCCGATACCCCATTCGTATATAATTAATGGTTTAAATTCGTTTTTTCACGTGAAAAACGTATAATAATTTTCACTTTGCTCTCATTTGTGCAATAAATTTTTTTTTCTCAAATCCCTATGCTAAATCGTAGGTATTTTATTAAGGAACACGAAAATCATCGGGTTTTTGATTTCAGACGAACATGTTCGTTATAATTTGTTAGGTTAGTCACGCGTGTAACGGCGGACGAGCTTCGCGGAAGAATAAATAACTGGGTCATTTTTTAATATTTTTGTACAGTATTTATACAATATATGCACTAATACATGCTCTACACATAAGAAGAAAATAAATAATTTTTAACCTCATAGTATCAGTAAAAAAAAAATCGTCTAGTTTAGTGCTGTTTCGAGCGCCTCAGGGTGGCGTAACCCCTTAAGACATTTTACGTTATATTTCATATTTGGTACTAATTGCAACGCAAATGATTATTGGATATTGTAGCTTGATCTTTTAGGAACCTACTATTATATGTTTTACATTTTGTTAAGAACAAATTAATTTGTTATTAATCTTTTTGTCACATATTGTAAAAGGTACGATTTAGGCAATCGGTCTCCTAAATCGTATCCCTCGGTCTCATAAATCGTACCCCGACTAAAAATAATATCAATAACAAATAGAGAAGAAAATATTCAACATAAAGTAATGATCATTATATAGTTACATATACATGTATATGGATCACACACAGGCGAGTTGTCAAATCGTACTGATACGACTGTAGTGGTACGATTTAGGAACCATGGTTAATCTATCTATATAAATAAAAATGTAAATGTTCGTTTGTTCAAAATCTTAAATCTCCGAAAGTTCTTCACCGATTGCTTTGAAGTTTTGACACAACGTTGAATTCGAATATGCGCGTGTTTTTATATACCTACCCAAAGGGGTGGGGGGTTTATGAAAAGGGGTGAAATGTATCATGGAGTCCTCATTATCTCTCTGAGGTCCGAAGCGAAGCGCGGGACTATTTTGCTAGTATATTTATAAATATAAATTTAGACTTTATAATGAACGTAATATGTACTTAAAATGAATGTAAAATATTCTACATTAAACCCGCTTTTAGAAAAATACAAAAATACAGGACAAAATTGCATTGTTTGATTATTATCAGCTAAAATAAACTAGTAAAAAGTTACATCAATCATACCTGATTTTTTTAAATGTTTATAGCACGCACAAACTAGGGTATAAGCTCAAAAGATTTCCTTCCTATTTCTTATTTCGCATTTACTTGATATTTATATTGTCAGATATCCTTTACATTCATTAATTACTGAGAAATTGATGAGGTAACTCTCCCCTACTTAGGATCTAAAAGCTAGGATCTAGAATCTAGAGCGATAGATTTCACTAGCGTTTGCCGGAAACGCGAGCATCGTCCACGGCGTAGAACCCTTGGTGGGACATTGAGACGTAAAAGTTGATATCGATGTTGAATGTGGTTAGGCATGAGTCACTGTCAGAGCGCAGCTCGACCCTGAATTACGCTAGCGATCGCGCTAAACCACGCGCGCTTTTGTTTACTAGCGCACTCGAGCTGGCTCCTCTCCGACGGCCCGCATGATTCAGGATGAAATTTATGCGCGATCCGTGTAAACTTACAACCACCCCCACCCGCTACAGTTCGACGAACACTCATCGATCAGAGGACCCGCGGAGATTACGCGCAATACACATACGTGTTCGACGCTCGGCACCGCGACGACCACACGTTTCCCCAAGTCTCGCAACTCTAGAGTTGCTTCGCTTTTCGCGCGCTTTCACGCGGGCAACGTGGTCCCGATGATTTAACCGAGATATCTGAAACGAGCGGGATTCCTGGCTAAAGGGCAACGAAACGGTGCCAGAACGCAAATCACCCCCCGCGTGCTCTTTCACAGGCGATTAACGTTTTAGCTTACACCCGACTACTATGTAAATCTGTCTAGTTACGAAGGTTTACGAGTCGCGCGGCGATAACTCGAAACCGAGCTGGCTAGCGCGGGTAACCATTTCCTGTCAGGCTGTTGTTTTCAATCGCACTTTATGCCCCGCGACGCGCAATGGTGCCAATTTCGACCACAAACCGCGTATTAATAAACCGCCTCGCTAAACGCAGTAAATACGCTCGAGTCGGCTTAGACGCGAAATGTCCCTTTCTTTTCGCGTAAATACCTACTTCCATCTCACAGCGCAAGGTGTTTAGAGAGAGAGAGAGAGAAAAAAAAAGGCGATAGAGCAGCACGCGCGTGGAGCGAGCTTTATAAAATGTCGCTATCAATCGACGCGCAATTCTAAGCGCCGCGATATTCCCCGGTTTATCTTTGCGTTAGTCATACAGCAGGCTTCGTTATTTTTCGCGATTGCAATAATAACGTCGCTCGGACGGCATGCCCCATTATTTATATGATAAAAATTGTTTGTACGCGACAGCCGTTGTCGATACGGATCGCCTATTAATCTCTGATTAATCCACCTTCAATATTGTGACTCATCCCTGGCGAGAAAATGGGAAGCTTGTCCTTAAACACGGTGACTCATCGATCTCCGCAATGTTACCCGTAGATCCATTTCACTTTAATCTCCCTCTTATATACGTAGTGGTGATTGCCAGTCGAAACGTGCCACTGTTTCCCTAATTTCCCATCAACCGAGAGGCCTACCCTTTTCAGATAGACATTTGTGTAACACTATATATGTATCTCTAAACGAATCGTAAAGGGCCCAACATTCCGCAGTGCGCCCTTGAGTGAAATCACAGCCCCCTTCCCCATCAGCCACTGTGCCAAGCCCCACCGAGGGTAGGGATCACCCCAATAGTGGCAGGTGTCGTTTTACACCGGTGTCGTGGAAATATTTTCTATTAATTCACCCCCTTGGATTTGAGAGGTGATGGTGATCGAGAAGGGGTTGCATTTTGAAGTAGCGTAAACGCGAGCGAGTTTCTCTGGATTCACCCTAGCGACCGTTTAACCGATGTTTACAAAGCTGGAGGACAGATACGAGGAACACGGGAACACGTAATCCTCGTGGTTAATGTACTGTCGCTTCCTGGAGGGAAGCGGCGAGAATGGTGGAGCCGCGAAGGACCCCGGCCACCTGCCACGGCGACGATGATGCGTCCTCCAGCTCGATGGGAATTCGCGTAGCCGCGTCACGAAGGATTCCGGTATGAATGAATCACTTAACGAGATACACGCGCCGGGCATACGTAATATTCCCTATCCCGTTTCGTCTCCAGCGCGGAATGTCTATTGGAAAAGCAGCTGGAGTGGACTGTGAGCCGATGTTGAAAGGATTTCGAGCTTGATCAAGCTTTTGGCAGAGCGGTGGCGCGTGCTCTTGCTTGATCCTGGATTAAAATTCGGGACATATGCTGGTAACGAGGAATTAGGAGTTGCGTCTCTTGGTGGAGGTAATTGTGGGACTGATGTAAATATTCAGAGGGTATTTGAATTAGGGCTGGGACTATTCGAATAATTTAATATTCGAATATTTTACGAGTATTCGAATGCTACAAATAAACTTCGAATATTTGAGTAGGTACTCGAATGTTATTATTCGAATATTTGAGTATTCGAATGTTATTATTCGAATATTTGAGTATTCGAATGTTATTATTCGAATATTTGAGTATTCGAATGTTATTATTCGAATGTTATTATTCGAATATTTGAGTATTCGAATGTTATTATTCGAATGTTATTATTCGAATATTTGAGTATTCGAATGTTATTATTCGAATATTTGAGTATTCGAATGTTATTATTCGAATATTTGAGTATTCGAATGTTATTATTCGAATATTTGAGTATTCGAATGTTATTATTCGAATATTTGAGTATTCGAATGTTATTATTCGAATTGTGTTTTTATCTACCTTAACCTGATAATACAATATTTTGAAAGTTTCAGAAAGATTGATTAAGTACTTTCTTTAAAAAAAATTCCCGAAAAATTACAGCAACTTACACCAGGCTCTTCCCTTAAGGGTGGGGGGTAAAAAAAAGTGTCTCTGGACACTTGCCGGCGGAGAAGAAAAGTTTTATTTAATAAAACTGTAAGGAAGCATCGGGTAGGTACCACGGAAGGATCTCGAAACGGCTGGAAAGCTCGAGAAACGTTTCGCGATGGGCTAACGCAATCGTGATTCACACAGTTCGCGCAAACGCAGTGTTTCCTCTCGAAACAATGATTCCTCTGTAGGAATAGGAAACGGCGCACGCATGCCCCCTCCTCCCCCATATCGGCGATAAATAAAAACTGACCGCGGAAGGAAGAGCATCGATTGACGTCACTCGACGTGGCCCATCGATCATGGGGAGTAATTAATATCGAAGAGTCGTCGACAACGCGACGAATCGACACCCCCGACCCTCTAACACCGCGTGAGGAAACTGGCACGCGATCCTTACGCAAGAACGATCGCTTTTTTCCTGGACACTTTCAACATCCTTGAAGCCTATCTGGGAATTGGGGATCACTTTAATCTCGTTCTTCACGGCTCGTCGATCAAAAAGAATTATCATCGCAATTAACGTCGCAGGGTGCAGATGACTCGACCCGCTGTCTATTGTAGTTATGAATTTCACCCTTCTGGCTATTTCTCGACGGTGCCTCTCCGTCGCCGGGATGAAAGTAGTCGCGACGTTTGATTCGCTTCGGTCCGATTGCACAATGGCGGCCGTTGCAACGCGATGATGCTCGGATAAAGAAGTCCGGGGAGGGGTGAGAATGACGAGGGATAACGAGGGAGGCAGTAGAGAATGGTACCGTATGAGCTGGCAACGGGCATCGACAATGAGTCAGTCTACCAATTTTCTGACCAATAATCACCCACCCCATCGCGAATTTCTTCTCCACAAACCCCTTTTCCTTGGTTTGCTTTCTGCTGGATGCAGTTGCAATGGAATAATTCCATTGTTATTTTAATGTAAGTACTTTTAAAGTCGGGAATCCACAGGAAAGCTAAGCTAAGCTGCGCTATGCTATGTTTTATTATTTTTTTAGCACAGTCAGACATAACAAAGCATAGCATTAGTGTAGCTTAGCTTTCAAGTGGATTCCTGGCATAACAAGTGACTTAGGTATTGGTAATTGGTGATTGTAGTCGTTGAATGTTGAAGAATACGAGTATGTTTTCTAATTCTCTGCGAATCAAAAGGAATTCCACAGGTTCAGCCAGAAAGACAGGTGGAACGTTGGAGAAACAATTTGTAACTGTTAGAGCTGGAAATGGTTGGAGAGGGTGCGCGCTTATAGATAGCCAGTGGGACAGGTGTGTGAAAAAGAAAGCAATTAGTATTCCCCCAACGTACACGGTTTTCGGCTATTCAGCGAATGGTTGGGTGACTATTCGACTTATCGGCCTGTTTATCGCGACACTTATCATTCAGGTGCCACGGCTCGATACGCGACTGTTTAGTCACCCCGATTGAGAAGTAGAAAGAACGGACGCACGTCCCGATAAGAATAGGTCGAGTACATCGACAAGCCGCGGCGATAAAAAATGATAACGCCGCCTGATAACGCGGTTGTTGCTCTAGGAAAATCTTGCTAAATTGCCGGCAACACGGGGTACGCGTAAGAGTTCATAATGCTGCACGATGCACAGTGGGGCGAAATTTAAAGTGTCAAAATTATGTTCTATAGCTTCATTAAATCTTTATTAAGTGTTCGCAGCATTAGAAAACACAAAGAAATAAACTTTATATTCACATTAGATTTGATCCAATTGTATATGAATCTGACCTCTGTGAAAATTTCAGTCTTTTTGTCGTTCAGGTGCACCACTTTGAACAATTATTGCCTAAATCCTATTACTTCATAAGTTCTCAATATTTTACATATTACTAAGTATTTCATTATTAATGATTTTGTACAAGAAACATATTGAATTAACTTAGATTTCTTCACTAAACAACTGTATAAAATAAGAATGCGTTGCACTCAATACTATAATAATTCAACTAGTGATTTAAAGTTTTGTTCAAAGTCGCCCAAGGTCTAAAATACCTGAATTTAATCATTTAACGATAAGGTTTTCAAAAGTAGAAAACACAAAATCGGAAAGTAACCGGATATTCAGGGGTCAATTACACACCCTTAGAGTGAATTCGTTTAGCAAACAAAAATTGCGCTGTAATCTGAAAGAAATACCCTACATATTCCCAAAGTTCCAGAATTCTTTGAATTTCCGTGTTCGCGATGTTCCCCCGTTATTTGTAGAAACCCAAGAAGGATTGCAATTTTTTTCTAAATCCCAGTTATTCTACTCAACATGAATTAAAAGTATGCAAATTTTTACAATAAAACTCCAAACCGTTTGGAAGTAATTGCCATGTCCAGGTATTCTCCCTACATCGTTCCACTGTGCGATGCTCCGACCAATAACATCCACACCATTCTTGTAATTACGTGAAACAGATTAACACTATTCCTACCACGAACCGGTCAAAGGACCGTTTTTAAAATCTCAATTAGAATTTCCTATATACAACGTAATTGAATCGCCTTTAAACTTCACGATTTTGCCTCAAATATACGTATAATACATTTTTGAATATTCACTTCTTGTATTATTGTTTATTTTCCGAGAAAAATTTGTAGTCTGTCTTACCTAACGCGACCGGTCAAATGACGTGAAATGTGTCGGTAGGAATAGTGTTAACCTGTAGTCAAACGAAGTGAACAATGCCAACGGTAATCAAACAATTTTACCCCAAAAGAGTGAAAGTCCTCTGCCATAAAAAAGTTACAAACAACCGTGTCACGTGCAGCAAAAGATTTACCATACGTTCTCTCAAAAAACCAAGACTAGGTACTCAAAATTCATTAATCGATGGCATGAGTCAAGAAACAAGGACCACGTATCGCGGATCAATGACAACATTCAGAAGCTGTGAACACGTAAAGGGGCTGCGGGGTGAGAAGCTGGCCCCGGCTGGATCTGGTGATTTATTCGAGTGGTCCATGCTGTCTGTGCCACGAATAGCCCACGGAATCATACCAGCAGTCTGAGTCAGCCGGATCGTAGTAGGAAACGGCTACGTTCTCGAAGGACGCGGCCGACTCCGCCGACTGGACACGCTTCCAACTGCATCGCGCGTCGTCGTTCCCTCTGCATTCTTTCCGCGTGCACGCACGGCGGCACTGATTCATTTCGCGCTAATAACCCCGCGACCCTGATTCCATTAGCACGTATCAGCCGCCTATACCTGAGAGCAGTTCGCTAAACGGACCGAGGTTGGAATCAACACCCACGGATCACGGAAACAGAAGAATTTCTCACTCTTCGCAGCGTTCTACCTTTCCCCTTGCTTCGGCGACCACTTCACTTGGATACCCGTGGCGTTCTTTTATTTACTCGAGCATCAGCTCGTTCCCGGAGCAGTGAGACTGAATAAGATGTGTTTCTCAGGAACAGAACGTAAACCTGAAATTTGCATTCCGCGGTAGCTTTTGCATTCCCCTCGGCTGACATTGAAGCTAGACCGATTCACGAGAATATACGCTTCCTTGCCACGCGCGGCTGTCAATTACGACATTGTTTAAAGTGGCGTTTGAGTCACTGATGTGACTTCAGCTGAATCTCAGTTGCATAATTGATACGGTGTCGGACGCGTGGCGCGGCGGAGTCCGCGGCTTTTGTTCCAGCTCGTAGAACGAGTCAATGCAAATACCGGCGATCGAAGGGAACGTAACGCGGATGTTTCGCGTGGAAATCGACAGGGATGAGTCACGGGTGTGAAATTTATGTTGCGAGTTTTATCAGCTGCGCCTCCATCGGCGATGCTTCTCGCGAGCGAGTCGAGTGGAAAAGAGGAATCGTCGATTTAAGAGAAGCTTTATAAATTCGACTCGGTCGTTCGTCGAGTGGCTCTGTCGCGGGCCCGCATGAAACGTCGAAAGTAACAGGGACAATCGATATTTCCAAGCAACTAACGAGCAAACATAATTGCCTCAATTTACATTAATTTCCACCACGTTCTCGAACGTCGCCGCCCGAGTACATTACTTGTACTTTCAATTAGCATTCGGGGGACTGCGAACTGAATGAGTCATGGTTAGCAGACGATCCGTGGCACCTCTGATTGGTAACGTTCGAGAGCCAGAGCACAACTTAGAACGCTGTAAGGTAGAATCAAGAAAATTGTAATGGAACTAGGAATCCATTAGTCGCGATCCGCATTCCTCTATCAGCGAAGGAAAGTCCCTTTCCCGAGCGTGCATCTGAACCGAGGCGTTTTCTGGATTCTCAGAAATGTACTGTATCTACCGACAAGAAGCCCCTACGTTCGAGGAATTCCAGTATCTACAGCAATCCCAAGAATCCCTTGTTATCCCGCCGGGATAGCCCTTAAAACGGCCTCTAAAAAAAGCTTTATCTCGCGCTCAAATTCTTATTAATACCCCAGTGGTGCCGCGAAGTAGCCTGCCAGGGCTTATCATTCGGGGACGGACCCAATTACGGCCACGAATTCCCTCGGAGGAAAAAGGAGAAGCCGCGTTCCCTCGTGAAAGGGCTTGAAGGAAATCCCCTTTGCCGCCGCGATTTATGGGCGCTCACACCCGCGCCGCTGATTGCTACCTGCGGCAGCTTGTTCGCGGATCGGCTCCACCGTGTGCCCGCATGTACGGTGCAATCGATACGGTCAGCCAGAATACGAAGAATTAAGTGCGTTCGACGCGATGCGTCACCCCCATAGAAACTTTTCGAGGAAACACAAACAGAGATCATAAAGGAATAAACGTGTTCCATGAGTGCTCGATGAGTGAAACACAAAGGACCCACGAATTGACCTGCGAATGAGTCAGGAGTTCTTAGACGATGGCTCACGAGTAGCCCACGGGTGATCCAGCTGTGAGTCTCCAAGTGATTTGAGTCTCCAATTTTATACGAAATTACAAGATATTATAGGGGAAAAGTGGGATAGTTGATCATCGGGGATACATGATCACATCAGTTTATATCACAACTCAAATAATTAAATACACACAAAGCAAACCATTATTATTATTTTAATAAAAAAGAAAAACTGTGATCTACTATCCCACCTTTCCCTTACGTCTTTTTTTTTACTGACAGCTGCCATCAGAGAACACTCGAGCGGTTATCAATTTGTCGAAGGCAATGAATGATCCCGTGCCTCGTACACCGAGTCCCTCAATTTTTGCAAAGATCAAAGTGCAGATTTATCTATTCCTTTCACCTGTCCTTGGTAATGCAATCATTGTCGCCGACCACTCTGCGTGATGCAAACGCGAAAGTCTGAGAGCGCCTCGATTCCCTCGTAAAATCTCTGCCTACGATCGGCTAGCCCTGTTACAACATTGTGGACCATTTTGCTTGCGACGACGAAGGGTTTGTCGTTGCAAAAGATCAAGGCTGATGCTTTTCGGGAATTTATAGTTCCAACGCCTTCTCGAATGCTTTCCGTCGATCGCGCGACGATACTGTCGTTTCACGTGGAAAAGTCGCGGAAACGGGATACCCCGATCGATCGTGAAGCGCTCGGTTACGCAACGAGCCTCGACAGTGTCGCTTTCGAGAAAAATCTGCAAGTGCCGCGACGCTTTTACGGGACTGGTTTACGCGCGTTTAATTTACACACTGTTCACTCGTCGCCGGTGATGGGCTCGTTAGATCAGTGGATCCCTGCAGGAAATTAAAGACGAGTCGAAGGAAGGTTGGTGGACTGGGGAAGATCGTAAAATCTCTGCCCACGTAGGTATCTTGTAAGTTGTAATCCTGGGAACGAGATTTCTGAAGAAATTGCTGCGGGAGCTGCTTCCACTGTCGTTACCCTTTTGCAATTATCGAACGAGGCAGATTATCAATCTTTCAAACCACAATATTAGGGGAGACCGGGGCTAGTTGATACAGAGGCATGTTGATACAGACAAATTATCTCGACACCGTATATATGTAGCTTCATTTCAATGGGATATGTGAAACATGTTGATAAATTCTTTCCTACGATCCAACGTACGTGGGTGTACCTTGACGTTAGCAATCGTTTTTTAACTGTTTTCGTTTATATAAAGAAAAAGTAAATAGTTGTGTTCACTTTCCAATCCGTCTTGAGACGATATAAAGAATTTTATAACCCGAAGTAATTTGGCATTATATTGAGTCTTTTGAAGGTAAGGTAATTACGTTTTGTAATTATGTTTATATGCTCTACATTTTTTTATGGACATGTTTATACATAATGACTTCCTGTGGAGTAAGTTGATACGGTTTCTCTGGGGCATGTTGATACAGTATATTAATTTTCCCCGACTACTTTTAATTGAATTTTTTCTTTATATTTCTTGGAAAATGGTTTGAAATTATATCAAAAAGACAAATCGTGGTGAAATATCGTAGGATGTTTTGGAAAAAGCGTGTGCCGAAATAGAAAAAGACTCAATATTATTAAGGCCATGCACAAAAATATACAATCATGACACAATGAGTTTATTAAGATATAGTAACAAAAAGAAGAAGACACCTCATGTTAAAGTGGGATATTCCAGACATAGAAAAAAAATTAAAATAAAAATGTTTTTCTAGGTATGTTTGTTTAAAAATCTGTTTGATCTTTGAACTTTTGACTGTTGGAAAGGTATTTAGATTGAAATTATATTTTTCAAATTTATTAGTTACTCATTAAACAGATATTTTAAAGATGTATCAACTTGCCCCGCAGTGGGGTAAATTGATACACTTTGCCATGGTCCAAATAACATTTTTTCATTCATTTTGTATGTACTTTCTCAAGTTTTCGCTTACTATATATAAAAGAGGAAGGACCAAAGTATATTTTAGCATATTTGTTATTAAGTAATTGATTCAAACAAAAATGAAAAACAATGAAAACTGAAAAACGTATCAACTTGCCCCGATCTCCCCTACAATGTTTATTAAAAGTGTTAATATCCGTATTAAGTAAATGATATTTCATTTCGCTGCTGTAAAAAGTGTTTCTAATGGTACACGAGAGATTTAGATATACATAGTTACTTGCGATTATCGACCCGATGAAAGCGCGCGTAACGACAATTGGCTATTTCATCCGCGAGAGGAATAAAGAGGTCGTTAAGGAGGAATAGAGCGGGGCATTAAAACGAGGCGTAGCGCGACGCCCAAAGTGAGAACTGAAGTAATTCACGCTTGATGGTTAAGTAACCTCCCGGCCTCTTAAGAGCTGATTGCCTGAACGAGAAGCAACGATCGCCGGGAATCTCGATTCCGTCATAAAATCTCTGCCCACGGTCGCTAGGGTCAGGCTCGTTATGATGTGAAAATCTGAGCGAGGCTTCTGTTGCACAACAGACCGAAGCAGATCGCTTTCAACCTACCGAACTGCCTGATCCCCGATGCATCATCTATTTCTATACTCAACGGTTCGATATATCGCAGCTCAACTGGATTCGAAACTCCCACGCGATTAGCCTCACGATGGACGATAACAGAGAAACTGAGCGATGCGGAGGAACGTTGCTGACCAAGGAAGAAGGAATATCCTGACATCCAGGGATATCCTAACATAACTCTCGCCGACAATGTAGACAAGCCTGCAAATGCATTGCGCGATGTGGAAATCGGGCAAGCGGCACGGCGTCGTGGATTGGCGTGGTCGAGCGAGAGGTGAGACGAGGTGAAGGTGTGAAGGCCATGCGAGGAAAGCAACCCGCATTGTGACCGCCCTTTCCCTCCCCGCAGCCCCCTTCGTCGTTTCTCGTGCAGGTCTTGCCAATGAACGGCATTCCAACGGCATCTCGGGCTCGTTCATTGTCCAACCCCGTACCCCCTTCCGAGGCTTTCCATCGATCCGGTCTTCCTAAACGCGCTCGAGCTACCTGTCGTCGCCACGCACCTGAACGCAAACGAGAATCGGCTCGCTTTGAACGTTTCTGATCCATTCGACCGCGATTTGCATCCGTAAATTTTGCGGTGGAAATATTTTAATTTTATATGGGAGTGAGTTTTATTTATTTTGTAATAGTTTTCTAGGGGACTTCTTCTCTATCTTCTTAAATTGGCTGAGTTAGAATCAGAGGAAGGGAAATTTCAAAACAGTGGCGTCATCATATTTCAACTCTTGCAGTAGAGTGAATCACAGTATTTGCTTTTAATAGCGAAAGGATGGACTCCCTCGCAAATACAGATTGGAGTTAGCCCTCCGTTTCATCAACTCGTCGATCCCATTCACTGCAGGTCCCCCCATTGTGTACCGTGAGAGCTATTTGCGAGATCGCGCCGGTCTCGCGTGAAATATCGCCGATCCAGCCATCATAGGCCATCATTTCCATTTCATCCTGATTTTTATCCCCTTCGCGCTTGTCCCCGATTTCTCCGATTCTATTAATACGCGGCTGATATTTCCAAGACAATGCTGCTATCGGTTGTTAAACAGGGTTAAGGATCGACTATTGTTTACAGGCGCCACGAGTCATTGTTCGCGGTCCACGAACGGGCGAAATTGTTTGCAAGCCGAGTGACTTCACGGAGAAAGAACGGGTGGCCGGTGACTCACGGTCGAACGTACTCATTTATTGACACAGAGGACGTCCGCGCTGTTTCTGTCGCTCGAAAAGACCCATTCGCGGCGAGAAAGATTGTTTCTGCCGTCGCCCGCGTCCACAGTGATATCATCTTTCCAAAATCGTCAACACCGGCATGACAAAGACGACTCTACCATCGTCGCATCACAATCGCGTTCGAGTTATGCTCAAACAGGTTGACTCATACCTTCACGAGCCTCTAAGGTAAATGGCCCAGTGCTTAAACAAGCCCCAATAATTAAAAATTGAGAAGAAAATTTGCTAATAATAACAGTTTTACTAATTTGCAACGTTTAATCTGATTGAAATATAATTGCAAAATGTATTAGCTTTATATAGATACAATTATATGCTTACATCACTGAATAGTTATGTCAAGAAAAAATATTATTGTACAGTAAAGCTTCAACAGTTTCAATCTCGCTTCTTACCTAATGGGCTCAAGCAAGCAACAGAATATTTTTGTTAAGGTTGTAATTAATTAATATTTTATCGTTTTTTAAATAGTACAGTTGTTTTGGATTTATTAAATATTGAAGATTTGAAAATTAATTGGATCTCTTATTAATTTTTGGTTTTTAATATTTAAATTGTTGCGTTTATTCACTAGTACACGATAACATGGCACGGACCAGTTATTAAACGCATGTTTAATGGTGGCATGGTGGTTAGGCGCCGGTACTTATTCACTGGGCCATTTACCTTATTTTAGGTTATAAAGTCATAGCTTTTATTTTATAAGCTTTTATTTTTACTTTTTATTGTTTTCGTATTTGTTTTCAAACTTCTTAAAGTTCTGCAATATAAAGAAATGTTAATTATTGTTTTATCAACGATTTTTATTCAATTTTATTTTATGTTCAAACACTGGGACAGCTAAGTTTAATCACTGGGACATGCCGTAAATTCTGTTTAATCACTGGGTCAATTGGACGCTTTTATAAATTATAAATTTTAATATTTTTCTTTATATAAATGATACTCTATAATACATCTTTTGAAAGAAGAAGACTCGGTCTAACGATTGGATAAACATTTAGATCAAATTATATTATTTTTAATTATAAAAAGTCTTAGTAACCGCAACCTTTGCCTTAACTGTTTAAGCATTGGGCCATTTACCTTAGTTGGACACGAGTTCCTCGACTTCTGAATAACCGTTGACATTCTGGCTGACTCTAGACCGTCTATAAAACCCACATTGTTCTCCAAAAACCACAAGAGTCCCCCTCGCGACACCTAAACAACTCCATGAATCAGAACAAAAGCTAGAATCGACTTCCAACAAACCTAATCTAACCACTCCAAAGGACCAACTCGTAAATTTCCCCAAAAAGAGGATCTCATCTCCCACAGCTACGTACCATAGAAAGCAAGACCAGAATACGAGAGGTGACCGAGTGTCTCGAGCGTGCGAGGCATCGTCGCGAAATAAAACGGGTCGGCGTTCGTCGACCTCGTGCACCAGCTGACGGCGTTTCAGCGGGTGAATACGAACTCTGGCCGGCTCCTTTCATCCGCTTCATCCCGGCCGATGATTCACTCGCCGGCTCCCAAAGTGGCCCGAATGGGAGACGAAGGACGAACGATGAGGACGCGTGTGCGAGGCGTTCGCCACGCTTCTTTTTGCCGTAGCCCCGTCTCGCTCCCCTTCGTTCTCCCGGGCCGATCGAGAATACAGAGTTGGAGAGAAAGAGAGAGGGAGAGTGGGCGAGCGTGTTCGATGGGGCCGCGTCCTGGGGCTCGTTTAATCCGCGGAAACGGGATTCGGGGGAAGGTCGAGCGTCGGTGGCTCGGCCGTTGTCGGGGAACGGTGTCTCCGTTTTATTTGGCAGCAACGAGACGATGACCTCACTGCTCATTAATGTTCGCCAAGCCGGCTAAATCGGGCCTCGCTGACGAATCTGGCACGAAGTCCGACGCGCTCGGACACCTTGTGAAAAATCTGCCTCGTTATTCGCGCGGCTGGTTTAGATTTTCGGCGGTTCCGCGCCGACACGCGCCGCGGGTCGCCGAATTTAGGCACGAGGAGGAAGCTTGCTGGTGGACCGCGTCGTCGATGGGGAAAATTGGATCTGCCTGTCGGTGGTGTAGGGCTTGAGCTGTTCTACTTGCGCCTGTAACGTCTTCGTTTACTAGTCCTCGCGGGTTACCCCCGAATTTTCCGCTGGTTTTCAACGTCGCGTTTCTTGGAATTGATGTGTAAATGGATTGATGGAGTAGGAGGAAGAGTGCAACACACTTGCAGAATCTGGCTGATTCTCCCATCGAGACTCACGAGTTTCTCTGAATAGCAAGTGCCAAGTCGAGATGGAACAGCGTAGTCGACACGCGCCGCTGACAGCAATATTTACGATGTCTGCGAAGGACCGTTCAAGAGAGGGATTCGGAATGCTCCCTCTTTGGTTGTTCCCTGGCAGGGGAGGGTAACGATAGTTGAGCTTTTGTGGAGATTTGTTGGTGGGGCAGGTCGATCGAATTTTTCGTCGGTTGCGTTGGAATGACTCCGCTTCTTCGACGGTCGACAGAAACATTTCCGTTCTGCTCTAATTCCTTTACTTTCACCAGGCATCGATTAAAAACGTGCAACCGGTGGCTCAATGGTGTCCCGCGCGGTGTCGATGCGACAGAAATCGAGAAGGATCTAGTGCACAGCTTGGCTGCCTTGTGGAAGTAGCATTTGCTTCCTTAAACGCGACCAAATTGTGGAGGAAATCCCTTTAAGGGGTCAGTAAATTGTTACGGTTTGAAAAATGAATTCTTTTCTTCTTAGATACAACATTTAATGCAATAAATCTTTTTGGTATTTATTAAGCTACTCTTGTATTATACAAAAAAAATTAAAAGAATTTTTTTAAACGCGATTATCTCAAAATAACATTTTTTCAACTGGTGCAAGTGATTGAAAAAAAACTATTTGACCAATTAGTCTGAAATTTGTACACGTTATTCAGAACTTCAGTGGCTATGACCACGGAAACCTTTTTCGATAACCATTTCATACTTTTTACAAGGTTTTTACAAGGCAAAATGATTGAAAAATTCACCGTATTTGATTACTTAAACTTCAAACCTCCGTCACTTTGTTAATATTTTATCAGTAAAAATAATCCTAGTCCCGGTCATAGCCACTGAAATGCTGAATAACGTGTAAAAATTTCAGACTAATAGGTCAAATAGTTTATTTGCAATCACCACCTGCACCAGTTGAAAAAATGTTGTTTTGAGATAATCGCGTTTCAAGTTTTAAAACAAATTAATCTGTTTGTGTAATATCAAAGTAGTTTAATAAATACCAAAAATATTTATTACATTGTAGATACAACATATATGTTTGTAGTTGCAGTGGACCCTTAATTTCATCAAATTTAAGGGTGCAAATTTTTTGAAGTTGAAGATCTACCAAACCCTCTAAACACATCTCTTCTAACCCTCCCAACTCCACAACTCCATAGAATTCTCCAAATTCTCGGTAAAGAGGACCTCGATAAAGGACCTCGATAAAGAGTGAAAGAAGCTTCAGGATAAATTAAAGACTCCTTGCAACCAATCGTCTTCAATTCTACCATAATCGATAGGAAAAGGGTTCCCAGCCAAAGGATCCATAGGATCCAGGTGTCGATGCCTGGAAATCGTTGCAGTCCCGTCAGGAACAAGTGGATCGAGCAACGACGACGAGGCTGGGTGAGTCAGAGAGAAAGTAAGCGTCGAGGCAGCTCCCGGTGATTCGACGGTTTGACGGGCCTGCCACGACAGGAGAACAGAGCCACGGATTAGAAAACGCGATATTCCGCGGGGCCATCGTCCGCCAGGCCTCGTCGTCGCATTGTTCCGCGGGTTTTGCGTCGCGAAAACCGAGAGACCATTACGAGACGTGACGAGATCGCCGCTTCTGGCGGCAATAACTTGGCGTGACTCATCTGCGCCGGGCTATTGCATCGAATGCTCCTGCCTCGCTAATCGTGACCACAGAAAAACCTCGCAAAGAACGTGTTCCCCCTCAGTGACACCCGCTGAAACTCGCGAATACCGCGTAGCAGCTGGATTGTCGTTCGATTAAACAACGCGGAAATGAACCAAGCGCCTCGCAAACAGTGAAAGTATCCAGGAAAAAGTAGAATTCGCGACACTGGAGTACGCAGAAAGTATTCAGGAGCGCGTACAGCTGCTGGAACTGCAGCGTTCAAGAATATGTACCACGCGGGGTCGAGGACGAGCGGATTTCGCAGAAGCAATAGCTTCTGCCCGTTGTCAGATGTTTCTTCGCCTTTGCAAATAGCGTGGAACGCTTGGTTCTTGCGGTGCTTGCTCGAGAAAAACAGCGGGATCGCTCGGTGCGTAACTGCGTATCGCGTCGTCACGCACGAATAATCGAACGATGCGTCACGCTCTACTCCATTTTTCCCGATATCCCACCCGCGGGTGAAATGGGAACGGGCCGCAAATAATCGTGCAATTCTTTTCGCGCGCCAATATCTGCGCGGCGATTAATGTGATTGTTAATCTCGCGGTAATTGTGTCGATCCAAGAATAGGAGTTTCTTTACATACGAAGCACGGGTACAGGGGAGATTGGCACGCGAGCTTTGATAAATCCAGGCTTGGAAGATTGGAAAAGTTGCACGCAGAGAGAGTGTTAAATTGGCGCGGCTACGTGGAATCGGTGTTTAAATTAGTGCAAGTGGGAGTCGAACGTGGAATTCCATCCACGGCGCAGGCATGCAACGAAACACGCGCGTCATCCTCGTTCCCTTCGAGCCGAGAGTGCCGAATCCCCGAGTCGGTAGCCAGAGGACAATTCCACGGCGCCACGCGTTCGCATCTCAACGCGCCATGGATTACCAGATGATGCGTCACTTCGGCTTTTCTCGTCGACCACCCCACCGACGAGGGTACCGCGAAAACTGGCGAATGCGTCTCGCTTTTTAACGCTAAGGATACCTGAGTCACATAGTTGGAAGGAAGGAGCGGGATCTTGATCTCGGAATAATGGCCATCGCGGTTATCGTGATTTTCGCCCGACGAACGTTTCAAGCCTTGCCTTCTGGAGGAATCGAGCACTGCAATCAAGAGTGATGCATCCGTGAAGGGAGCGAGAACCGCTGGTGCACGATGCAGAAATCTGCAACGATGAATAAACCCGTGGCTTTCGAAACCTGGCTGCACCGCGAGGATGTTGAAGATTTCGTGGTTCGATAATGTCACGAAGGACCAGCAACCGTAAAGAAAGGAAAGCTAATGAATCTTTTGCTGGCGCTTGCGATTGACGAAGAGGATCCAAGGACGAAAGGATGTGATTGCAAGAGTTGGCTTCGGAAGCTGCGAATTTATTTTGTTTCAGAAAATGCGACGAAGAGACCGAGCTTTTGCGAGCAAATAGATCACGATGATCTAACTGCGAGAACTGGGAATCCACGAGCACGCGCGATTCCACTTAGAATCACGTCATCGGCGGCGATTTTTCATCGACAATCGCATCATCACGCGCCTCGAACAATATTTTGCTGGCACGCGGTGTGATTGCCCACGTCGCGACGCGGGTGTTTATCGGCAGATCGAGATAACGACTTCTCTGAAGGATGAATGGCGAAGGAACGAAAGGGGTTATGCGTCAGCGCGCGAGCACTTCGCCCGCCAAGTTTCGCGAGACCGCGAAACAACAACGAAAGCGAGTCAGCGATAGCAGGAATTCCCATCCACGGATCGCACCATCGGCGGAGAAGGCTAATTGCTTCCAAGACGTCTAACCCCGATGCTGACGAATGTTTCTTAGAAAAGGAGGCAGGAGGCGATTAGTCTTCGTGATGAATAACCGAAAAACTCCACGTCGACGGTGCTGGAACTCTTTAACCGAGTGTCCCAGGTACTTCCAAGAAGACCGTTATCATTCCATAATCCCTCTCTGATCCTCTATGTATCCGCCCGAAAACAGGTCCAGGAAATCCTCGTGAAATTAAGGAGCTCCTCCCGCGCGAGAATTCTCAACCTCCACGCGAGGACTCAGAGATTAACCTCTTAGGTGCGGCTGAGTTTTACGCGGGACTGCTTCTCTGTACGGCAGAGTCCGATACAGTGAGCCACTATAGTGGCGCGTCGTTCAGAAAGAAGACATCCACGAAAGCCACTATAGTGGTGTGTCGTTCAGAAAGAAGACATCCGCGAAAGCCACTATAGTGGCGTGTCGTTCAAAAAGATGACATCCGCGAAAGCCACTATAGTGGCGTGTCGTTCAGAAAGAAGACATCCGCGAAAGCCACTATAGTGGCGTGTTGTTCAGAAAGAAGACATCCGCGAAAGCCACTATAGTGGCGTGTTGTTCAGAAAGATGACATCCGCGAAAGCCACTACAGTGGCGCGTCGTTCAGAAAGAAGACATCCGCGTAGTGGTGTGTTATTCAGAAAGATGACATCCGCGAAAGCCACTATAGTGGCGTGCCGTTCAGAAAGATGACATCCGCGAAAGCCACTATATTGGCATGTCGTTCAGAAAGATGAAATCCGCGAAAGCCACTATATTGGCGTGTCGTTCAGAAAGAAGACATCCGCGAAAGCCACTACCTATAGTGGCGCGTCGTTCAGAAAGAAGACATCCACGAAAGCCACTATAGTGGTGTGTCGTTCAGAAAGAAGACATCCGCGAAAGCCACTATATTGGCGTGTCGTTCAGAAAGATGACATCCGCGAAAGCCACTATAGTGGTGTGTTATTCAGAAAGATGACATCCGCGAAAGCCACTACAGTGGCGCGTCGTTCAGAAAGAAGACATCCGCGAAACCCACTATAGTGGTGTGTTATTCAGAAAGATGACATCCGCGAAAGCCACTATAGTGGCGTGCCGTTCAGAAAGATGACATCCGCGAAAGCCACTATATTGGCATGTCGTTCAGAAAGATGAAATCCGCGAAAGCCACTATATTGGCGTGTCGTTCAGAAAGAAGACATCCGCGAAAGCCACTACCTATAGTGGCGCGTCGTTCAGAAAGATGACATCCGCGAAAGCCACTATAGTGGTGTGTTATTCAAAAAGATGACATCCGCGAAAGCCATTATATTGGCGTGTCGTTCAGAAAGAAGACATCCGCGAAAGCCACTATAGTGGTGTGTTATTCAGAAAGATGACATCCGCGAAAGCCACTATAGTGGCGTGTTGTTCAGAAAGATGACATCCGCGAAAGCCACTATATTGGCGTGTCGTTCAGAAAGAAGACATCCGCGAAAGCCACTACCTATAGTGGCGCGTCGTTCAGAAAGATGATATCCGCGAAAGCCACTATATTGGCATGTCGTTCAGAAAGATGAAATCCGCGAAAGCCACTATATTGGCGTGTCGTTCAGAAAGATGACATCCGCGAAAGCCACTACCTATAGTGGCGCGTCGTTCAGAAAGATGACATCCGCGAAAGCCACTATAGTGGTGTGTTATTCAAAAAGATGACATCCGCGAAAGCCATTATATTGGCGTGTCGTTCAGAAAGAAGACATCCGCGAAAGCCACTATAGTGGTGTGTTATTCAGAAAGATGACATCCGCGAAAGCCACTATAGTGGCGTGTTGTTCAGAAAGATGACATCCGCGAAAGCCACTATATTGGCGTGTCGTTCAGAAAGAAGACATCCGCGAAAGCCACTACCTATAGTGGCGCGTCGTTCAGAAAGATGATATCCGCGAAAGCCACTATATTGGCATGTCGTTCAGAAAGATGAAATCCGCGAAAGCCACTATAGTGGCGTGTCGTTCAGAAAGATGACATCCGCGAAAGCCACTATAGTGGCGTGTCGTTCAGAAAGAAGACATCCGCGAAAGCCACTATATTGACGTGTTGTTCAGAAAGAAGACATCCGCGAAAGCCACTATAGTGGCGTGTCGTTCAGAAAGATGACATCCGCGAAAGCCACAATAGTGGCGCGTCGTGCCTAAGAGATTAAACGTCCAAGCTTGCGAGCGTCCAGAAGGTCCACGATGAAGAAGAGGACAAGTCTAGACGAACCATCCTCAAGAGGCGCTATGCCGGTGAGGATTCTTCGTGGTTACCCAAGTGGACGTTGCGAAGGGCATTCGGTGGGACGACGAAGGAGACGGGAACGAGAAAGAGGGAAGAATCAGCGTGGCCATGCATCATCCAGCGACCATATGCGTCCGACAGCGCAGCTCCTGGCTCGGCTCACGCGTGAACACTGCGTCATGACGTTCATCCTCGAGTAGTTCATATTCGCCAGTGTATCCTTGACGATGCAACGACCGGGGATCGTTCATCCCGCTGCTCTCGAGTGATGAAGAGGACGTGGGGTGAACGGGGGAGACAGCTTCATCGGACGGCGCAGGAAATCTCATGAGAGCGTCGCGAGAAAATTCTGGGTAATTCTTGGCGGTGTTTGTATAATTCAATGACGACGTAGTGGTTTGATCTTGTGGAAATAGGGAGAAGGGGTTGAAATTCACGAGGGATAAAGCATGTGGGGCAGTGGAGGCTGAGTTAACTATTTAAAGAAAGCTAGCGACTTCTTGCTTCTTAAATCGAGAATTGACGTGTTGTGTTTTCTAAACGTTAAGCTTAACAAGTCCATATTCCCATATCCCCCGGCGCAACAGCAAATAATGACTCAACAGGGTCGAAAATCCCATCACGGCCGCGTTTCCTATCCGAGATTCCGGCTACGGGATGAGGCGGAGGGGTTTCGAAAGGGGTGGTCGGTTAAAAGAGGAGAGAAACAAAGCGCGTACACGTCATACGCATTCGATGAATAAGCCTACGAATTAGGGACAGTTCGAGGGGCGGTAGAGGGGGGCCAGAGGGGGTTGGCGAGGAAGCGAGAGAAGGTGCCACGAGAATCAAAGGGAACGTTGTTCGGTGGATGGGGTGGACGCGGAAAAAGAGGGGGACGGACGTGTGCTGGACACGTTAGTCATTGATACACTTTAAACCGAGCCGCTTCTAGCGGGTGACTCATATATAATAATCGTCATCGACAGCTGATCCAGATGCGTTCTACGACGCGCGAGGCGCACGCCGGTGTTTCCCCAACCCTCGATCGGGACAGGCCGGGTTTCGAGGGCAGCTCACCCCACCGCACGGCCTCTCAGGATGCTGCGAGGGACCGAGGAAAGCTCACAAAAGCAAAATATAGCCATTCTGCCACCCCATCGCTCCACCCAGTCCCCCTTCACCTCCCCGATGTTTCGGCGAACGTCCTCAAAAACCGATGACTAATTCATTAAGCCTACGCTCGCGTGGGCCAAAGCTGCGCAGCCTTCACGGTTCCACGCTTTTCCGATTTTCAATTTGGCCCGCAGCCAAGTACAGGGGGAAAGGGGAGGGGGCGAATCCCACGGGCCCCCGATCGGGGTAATAAGAGGTGCCCACCCCTGGTCGCAACCGTTTTTTTTTCTTTCCCTCTCCTCTAGGCGACCGATGATTCAACCCGCCACCGATGATTCCATGTGTGTCTCTGCTGTTATTCTGCGCGTCCGCCAGCGGAGGGTGAGCGCCTACTTGACTCCCTTTGTCGGTCTGATGTGTCGACGAACGGGTGACGGATTTCTTTCCATCAACTGGGTGGTTACGAGAAAACTCAATTTTTCAGGGGGAAAGGGAAATAGAATTCCTGTTTCCTAGGGGATTAATGTGTAACAATTTTTATCACTGAATACTGATACATTTAAGTCAACAATTGGACTATTGACTTCACCGGCTACTTATGGGCTTTATCGCTATACTAGTTTTACTACTCGGCTTCGTTCGAAATTTAGATTCTAATTTTTTAAATTTTTTTTTGAAAATAGTTACATTCATCTGGATTAGTTGGACATAATGAGCTGGGCCACATTTCGTAACCCCAGAGTTTACCGTTCGAAAGTTTTTAGGCGACAGACAAACACACACTTTCTGCTGTATATATTAAGATTGTCCTGGTATAAGTGCGATTTATTTCCGTCAATTAAACTATTATTATTATTATAAAAGGGGCACAGTTTATCCTTGATAATTATCGCATCCTACTTCTTAGCAAGTTGAATGGCAGGTACCTATATCAAATCGCAAACAGGGTTCATTGGCTGCAAAGTGGATCGCGTTGATCTCGGAAACCGTCGTATTTCGGGAAAGGGAGCGTCAGCCAAACGGGGCGACACGCGATTTTCCGCGGGAAGCCGCGGAAAATCGCGCTGCCAAACGGCTGAATGGCGGAGCGGCGCACCGGCAGCGGCGCTGAATGAAAGGTGGTTTCGATGAACCGTCGCTCGAGCTGGACGTAATGCAATTTGCATGAATTACAACGCGACTGCCCGTGTGTTACGCGTGCAACACGTGCAACGCTGCGCGGCGCCGCGTTATTCTCTTTGTTCCCCTGAACGGCAAGAGAACGAGAGATCGTGAGAATTAGCTGGATCGTGTGTCCAGTCACAATGGCCGGCGCATGAGCCGACACTTCTTTACGTATTCATTACCTTCGTTTTCACTTCATTCTGACGGGGACAGCCCCCTTTCACGCTCATTTCGTATCTGCACGAGTCGATATGGCGCAACGACAGTCTCTTTCCTCCTGTGGTGAACGCGATGGACTATACGCGCCTCGTGATCGATCGCAGGTATCAGCGAAACGCGGCGTCGGTTGTGGTTGGATCGCGAGTGCTCGTAGGGGTATGTTTCTCCACTTGTGAAGCTCGACGGAACTCACGGATCTTATTTATGGTAAGTGGTGGATTTTGCTTTTGATATTAGATGGTAAATTTAATTCAGTGGACCCCTCGGAGTGCTTTAAATCGAGCCATAGACTGGCAAGTTTCTAAGAAAGACTACTTTAACTAAGAAACCGCTGTTAAGATGCCCTCCCTGTTACATTTACACCCCTGTCCTAATAAATCAGTGCCACTTTGGTATTCGAGAAGGAGAACCGAGCGCGGAGCAAGCCCCCGGGTCGCCGTGGATCGGCTGATTTCGCTAATGCAATTTCCATAAATTATTATCAAGAGGCGATGCATATTTATGCGCGTGACGTGCGCGTCGTCCTTCCTCTTATCGTGGCAGAAGGACGAGCGGGCCCCGCAAATAAAACACTCGAACGTAATACACGCTCTATCGAGTCCATGGGATTGATCCAGTGATTCATGCGCGCATCGATAAAATTATTCCCCCCTTGACACCCTCCGATCGCTTATTTGCGCTGGCTGGCATACTTCGCGATATCTTGTTCGTCCAGTATGCGTTTCACTTTCGTTGGTGGATTCTCGAAAACGATTTTTCCTTTGGAAGCTTATCTCGTACAAACCAACGAAAGGACTTCAGTGGGGAAGGTAGTAACACTTTGATTTTGGAATATGATTATGCAAAAATTATTAAAGTTACAACCGACCACGACTGCCGATATTATAATCGACCCTAGCCAGGCTTTTGAACTTAAATTATAAATTTTGATTAACCCTTTAGCGCCCGCACCTAGATCCCGTTGAAGGAAAAATATCCCGTTTTGTTTTTATCGTTAAAAATGGTCTGAATTTATATATTTCCAAACAAAAAAAAAATTTATTTTTTTTAAATTTATTTTTTTCAGAGGTCAAAATGCATAAAATCAAAGAATACGGGGTTCAGATAGGTCCAACTTTCTTCAGTGAATAAAACTACACTAAACATGTATCACTTAAACTGTTGCAAACAGCGAAACGCGAATGCAAACGGCGAAACGGCAAAAAAAAGTAATGTATCATATATGATACGTTTGGCGCTAAAGGGTTAACGAAACACTTAAAAGTAATAACTAAGGATCAGTATTACTTTAAAAATGACGAGATTAAATATTAAAAAAAAAGAAAAACCACGTACTTGCAAAGGGAGTATTTAAATTACAATTTAAAAGCAGTAAAAAATAGTTACTTTAGGGTATCGAAAAGTTATTTTCTCCACTATACATATCAATTTTGTATCTATACTGCTACGACATGGATGTGTGTATTCTAAATGTCATTCTTCATCATATATCCAAAATTTGTGTTAATATCTATCATATGTTCTAAGATATTTAACGTGTTACAATCGTCCTCCTGTTACTATCGCCACCGGTCTACCCTATGCGTGGGATCGATGTCACATTTAGAACACGATTACGGTAATCGAGTAATAATTAACGAGCCCGAAAATTTTGAGCAAACAAATTCCTCCTCAGAACTTGTCCCGATGATCGTATCGTAAGTAAGATCGGTGGCAATCGAGATCTAAATAGATAGGATATCGCTGGCAACTAAAAGTCTCTTACTTTCCACTTGAGCAGAGATGAGTTGACATTTTTTAAAAATAGCAGTGTCAGAGATAATCTCATTTTGCTTCCTTCAAAACGAAATTTTTTAATAATGCTCACGCGAGCAATCGCTGCTACTGTAAAAAATGAAACTCCCCACTGCAAGTGAAGCTAAGAATTCTAAAGTTAAGTGTCCAAACCTTCATTCTGATTCTGCTCGAATTTTCATTCATCACAGCAATGGCTATGAACAAATTTTGCTCCCGAAGCCTGCCCATCGCGATAACACGCGTCGTTTATCAATAGCCGAGGAAGATAATGTCTCTGGTAGGAAGGGTGAGCGGGATCGAGAATCGTTTGGGGCAGATCGAATCTGTTCGTGGTTTGGTCGCGCGACTTGTTCCGTGGGTGGTTCTACGAGGACGTAATTCAACGTTAACGTAGCGGAAGTCACGATAAAATGACGAAGCGCAGATAGCAGAGCGCGCGCGTTCTCGCAACAATGAACGCGATTATGGAGTATTCAATGAACGCACAGGGTGTCCCTCTTTTACGATATTTGCGAGCGAGAGCTTGTGACAGAGCTCCCTATCCTTCGCTAACTTGGAACTCGTTTATTTATTCATGTCCAACGTGCAAATTTTAGGGTGTTACGGTCTACTGGCGGTGCAAGCTTGTACAGAAAGACTATTATTTCAATTCAGTTGGTGTAAAATGTTCTGCCTGAAGAACATGTTCGAAATGAAAGATGAAAGAGCTCACTAAAGATTCAGCAGTCGTATTTTATTTGATACGAAGAGACCGTTTTAATCTCCGCGCGATAGTTGATCATGATTCATCCTTTACAAAGGAACGAAGGACACGTTTGAAAAGCCAGATAGGAGTAGTATCGAATGCACAATCTGGAGCTGCGTATCAAACTCGGAGTTTATCTGGACAATTTCTCGGAATAAAGGGATTGATAGTTGTGACGGTCGAGGATTGCTGGAGCGGAGGTCTACAGGGTGATTTAAGGAACTAGGACGGGCTGCAGCTCTCTTTTAAATAGGACATACAATATTGCCGTCCATGTCCTATGTAGGGGAAAGGTGGGATAGTTGATCAGCGGGGATACATGATCACATCAGTTTATATCACAACTCAAATAATTAAATACAAACAAAGCAAACCATTATTATTATTTTAATAAAAAAGAAAAACTGTGATCAACTATCCCACATTTCCCCTATCATTTCGAAATAACCGAGAAGACTGAAGTTTTGTCATTGTCTTTGTGCCGTCCCTGCTTTTCTTCATTCAATTTAAAAAATGTGCTCACTGGGATTAGGTTACAAAACAGCAGGTTTGCTGAACCTCGCCCATTTATCACATAATTTATGTAATTCGTGGTGAATAAAGTCGAATTATTATTATTATTATTTCGTAACAGCCTAATATGATTTTTTGTAATAGGTGTACCAGTAGATAATGAATTATTAACGTAGCAATTAATTAAATGATTCTGATACGATATTTTAATCATCTGGAAAGCAGTTAGATTAAATAAAGGGTTTTCCCGTTGAGATTAATAATAATAATAAATAAATAAATATATTATACTGTTTCTAGATCCCTAAAAGAAAATGCTACATAGTATATTTTAACTAACCATAAGAAGGGCAGAACACTGGTGTATTCACTTCCACTTCATTTAGAATTATTATTCGGGAAGCACTTTTGCACGACTGTTGCCTAAGCACACAGTGCCCCATATCTTAGTAAAAATAAGTTAGTTAACATTCTTCGCACAAGCGAACCTATTCTTTGCATCCCTCTGCGTAGGTATCTAAATACTCAGACGAGGACATCTCAGGTGAAGAAATTACAGGATATTTCAATCTACTTCCTAGAATCCCCTCCGCCCACCCCCATTTACCATCGCTTCCGCACACCTCCGTGCTTTGTTACTATTAAAATAATCCTCCGTTAATACCACGAGCCAGAAATACGCCACTTTCGTAGTCCAAGCCGAAGCATTGCTTCATTCACAAGCACGCGCGCGGAGCCAAAAGCAAAAGCCAGAATCAGCGAAATTAACGGGTCTATTTCCGCCCCTGAGAAGCTCGTAATTTCGCGAGGAGAGCAGAGACTGCGTTCCCGCGTTAAATCAGCGAGGATGGGGGCCACGACACCACGGTGGTCGAAAGCGGAGCGGCTTGTTGCTGCGTTTAGTTAATTGATAAACCCACTTGATTCGGAATCGACCATTACGACACGCCGGGCCAACATCCGAGGCTTATCTCAGCGATAACCGCGGTGGCTCGTACCCTCCTCGAACCACATTAGCATATCATTCGAGGCGCGAAGGAGGAGCTGCATTCAGCGCACGCAGAAGGGGAGAAAGGGCTGCGCGTGTTATCATCTTTGTTTTGGCAAACGAAGTCGATCGCGCGACTTCGCGGAGCTTCCAATCGCTACTTTTCACCGGCGAGACGCATGACTCAGCCGTGTATATTAACCCCGAGGCGTGTTTACGCGCTGGCCGGAGCGGTAAAGCACTAAAGCGCGAATCGCCGTATGTCAAAATCACGGTTGCATAAGGCGCGGCGCGCACCAGCGTCCCCTTGGACCCCCTTTCAGCCACGCTCGCTCCGCTGCTCCCTTTCGGATGTTTAGAGGTGACTCAGAGCAGGATTACGAGACTTGGCTGCCACTTTGACCTTAATGTTTAGCCACGATGATCGAGCCGATCGAAATAGATCGAAAGGCGCGGGATTTCGGTGCCGAAGCCCTAGAAACCTCTGGATCACTCGAGGTGGCTCCAGATTCGAGTTGCTAATAAACCGTTACTCTGAATTTTAGTGGATGGTAAAGCTGCACTCAGTGTTAGTCTGAATGTTACTGTGTCCTTTTAGATCTCTAGTGAGTCTTGATCGTGAGTGTTGCCCAACGCTTGGAGCGTGAAAAGCACGATAGGCGACCGTTGTCGAGCGACCGTGGTGGCTACACGCTCCTCGAGGTGACGGGAGAGCAAAGCCCAGCTAAATTCACCGATGAACTAAGCGCCACCCGGCTCTAGAGCGATGCGACGACGCACAGCCGCGATATCGGTGCGCGCAAGATAACAACCACGCGATTCGAATCGCGCTGCACGCGGGCCTGCATGTGCGTCGTCTTCGTCGTAAATTATGCAAGCGGCACTCGTCTGTTACATGCGACGTCGCGAACGCGATTAGACCTGTTACGAACGGGGAGGGTCAATGGTGAATTCAGAGTGAATCTGATCAGGGAACTTGTGCTGTAAGCTGCTTGTGTTACTTGTCAGGGAAATTTCTGTTAATTTAGGAGGACATATTGCAATGCGATAATTACTTCGCTCTATGAGAAGCGATGTAGCGCGAAGAGCTATACATATTGCGAATTAGAGTGGGGCGATTGCAACACGTTAAATATCTCAAAACATGTGGAAGATATTAACACACATTTTGGATATATGATGAAAAATGACATTTGGAATACACATATCCATTTCCTAACAGTAGATACGCAATAGAAATGTAGGGTAAACTAACCAGTAATTGATCGCATACCAGTGAATGACCATTTGGCAGAGAAATGTCAATTATAAATTTAAAAATATTATATGTTTATAAATGGAGTGTAGTTGCACTTTTAATATCCCATATTTTGTAGTTACGCGTATTAAGCGAATATTAATAAGTACAATTCTTATTAAAAGTATGCGGTCATTTACTGGACTTCTCCACCTTTTGCATTTTATAATCGTTTTTTTTTTAAAATTACGATAAGAGTAATTATTGTTATAGAAATTTCAAGAAAAATAAATTTAAATGCAAATTTTAACAGTTGTTTTGTTATTATACATACAGTGGCGGACGAAAGAAAGTTTACAACTTTTAAAATCGCATAACTTTTATAAAATTAATCCGAACGAGTTGAGTTTTTTAAGAAGCTACAAGGATTAGTTCGCTAAGTGACGTGTTTCGTCGTCTTAATTATAAAACTTATGCGATTTTAAAATTTGTAAACTTTCTTTCCTCCGCCACTGTAAACATATTCAAGTATTAATCCCAAAGCTCCATAAATTCCACAATTCTCATATTTAATTACCTTTTAAATTACTTATCTGGATATTACTTGACACACAACGAAACTGTTCTATCTCAATAATGTCAGCAACATTTTATATCAAAGCCCATAGAACTAATATCCACATGAGTGATCCTATTTCTAGACTTTGTATGCGCGGTAATGAGATAGCTGACCGTATTAACTTATTTGGAGGCTCTGTCTACACCTTTAAGCGGTCTGTTATTTCCTCATTTCGAATGTCCTTGCTATAAAATGTCAATGTTACTGTTATGAGGCGTGTTTGTATTCATCTTTGCATTGTGTTTCGCGTCCTGTACATTACTTTTTTTTTTATTACCATGTGTTTTTTATTGGGGCTAACCCGTTTAATAAATAAATAAATAAATAAATAAATAAATAAATAAATAAATAAATAAACATTCTCGCATAAGAACTTTCGTTGCAACCGCAATAGTTATTACCTGATCTTATTCCAAAGTGTCATTCCACCCCCAGACCACCCTATCAGTAGCGCGAAAAAGAAACAGAGACGTCCCGAGAAGCCAGATCTGCCCAATCATCGTGAAATTTCTCAGGAAAATATAAATGTTCCCAAGCAGACTAGAGAACGCGGAAGAGTCGTGGCGGCGTGTGTGTCTCTCCCCTTTGTTGCGCTTTCCCAAGGCGGTTCTGCGTCGCGGTGGATCCGTCGTCGCTTAGTTCATCGCTAATTTAACCCCGCCCGCCTCCGTCATCGCACGAAAAAGCCGTATCCTTCGGATTGGACAGTCGATAACCTCCCGGCCGCGGGACCCAGCCTCGAGAAGATTCGACGTAAATGTATTTATAATCGTTGCCCCGGCGGTTGGTCCGCCGCGCGGAATCCGCGATCCCGCGCAGGCCAAACCCACGGGAACCGTCTCGCACGCCAGCGTGCAACAACAATCGGGACACGCTTCCGTCGAACTTGAGGCCAGTTAACGCTTTTACTGGCAATAAACCGACCCAGTGACGCAAATCCAAGATAAATTTAAACGGCTGCCAGCTGTCCAACGCGGGACGCGAATTATGCCCCCCATCGGAGCCCCGTTTCCGTCGAGGCTCTTGCGAAAACGCTAGCAACGCCGGAGCACGTGGATCGGTATTTTTAAAGAAGCACCTGGGAGGAGTTATACGCTTCAAAGAATTCCGTCTAGATGTTAAAACTCTGTTCACCGTAATTATCTGCGGCTTCTTCCGCAAAGTCCCTTGAACAGTAGCGTCGAAGTGAAGTAGAACCACGGAGAGAGAAATGTTAATCAGCAGCAGTGCTGGATTTAGCCCTTAGGCTAACAAGGCTGAAGCCTAGGGCCCCGTTTAGCTGGGGGCCCCTCGTTCTAAATATTTTCTTCGAAAAATTAGCGTTTTTTTATATTATCTTTATTAACTTGTATCTTTAATGTTTATTTATATTAATGTTATGTTTAGTTTTGATATTCAATGTTAATTTTGAAATTAAATTCTTATTTAGATTATACGAGTATTATGATAAAAAAATCAAATCAGCGTCATTTTATTTTTCACATTTAACCGAGGGCCCATCAAATATTCAGCCTAGGGCCCCCTGAAAGATAAATCCGGCTCTGATCAGCAGACTTGATAGTCAAACCCTGTAGGTACAGACTTTCGAATTCCATCGTGCCAATGAAAATCGGTAGCATCTACTTATCGGCGGCACCGAAAGAACCGCTAATAAACGATCGCTGATCAGCAACGATACCACGCGGGCAGGTAGGAGTGATTAAAAGATAGCGGCTCGAGCTCCAGCGATATGTCGTCGGCCCGATTACCAGCAGATAACGATTAATTAATGGCCGCGCGGTATCTAATGGCATCCGTCAATGTCCACCTTGCGAGCGAAACGGTTATCGCGACACTGTTTTCGACATCGAAGAACATCCAGTAGCCGCGGACAACGTCGATCGATAAATAATCGGTACCAGAAGGCGGGGAATAATCGAGCAGATATATTCTAGATGGAATTGGAAAGGGACGAGATCGAGTGGGAGGGCAGATAATTGGAAACGGTCGACGCTCTTCTTTGGCTGACACCCAGTGGATTCCAAAGTGTCCAAAGAATTGACGCGATGACCGTTCCTTGGCGCCATCCACTTTCTTTCCGGTTGCCTGGGAACCTTCCCTAGCGGATTCCACTTTCTCAGTAGACACTCCGAGGCTCTTGGAATTACCTGTCCCACTAGAATCGAGAAATTCGATGATTCTTTGTCTCTGACCAGACACAAAGAGAAGTGTAAGAAGCTTTTATATCACACAGGCTTCTCTCCGACTGAATAATTCTTTCTTTAATCACAGCTGGTACACAGTTATCAAGTGTGATAATTCCCCCCTGCGGATCGATGTCTCGTAACTACTTCTCTCGCCACGGAAAAAGAAGTCCCGCGATCGGTTTTCGCAGGAAGAAATAGAAACTAGAAGGCCGCCCAATGCCATGAGTCACGCAGTTTTTCATAATCCTAAGGCTGGCTGTTTTTCCGAGCGAGAGTTTATGCATATGCATTCTTGATTACTGCACCGAACGCAACGCGCAGACACTGGTCACGCGCGGGATGCTGACGAATAATATCGAGACCATTCGCTCCCCTCCAGATCTATCGACGCGTGCAAGCGATGGAAGAAAACGGTCTGCGTGCACGTTGAGGCCGATGAGGCCGCGCAGAAGGTTCCAGCCGTGACAAATGACTTTTGCAGCGCGACTCCAAGTGGCCGAGGCAGATAACGGGCCCGATCCGCGGTCGCCTGCCCAACGCTTTTCCCCCTTACCGTTTCCAAGGATCGTGGGATCGCGTAACGTGCAATTACGCGCGGCAATTTCACGCTACACTTATGCCACGTTGCGCGGACTTGAATTTCCCTTGCGAGTGGCCGTTTTGGGAACCGCTTCTGAAGTCAGCGGTCGCTGAAAGCAACGCGAGCGACTAAATAAATAATACAGCCGCTCGAAAATATCGTGGGTGTTTAAAAAACAAGGCCGTTGGAAAGCCTCTGTCAACAAAGCAACACGTCTGAAGCCCGTAGATTAATGGAGACTCTCGGCTTAGGGTGGGCATATCAGCGAGAAATGTGACGAAGACGCGGAGTGATCGAGTTTCTGTGGGGAATAGGTATACATAGTTACGCGGTGGCGGCGAAGAGACGCGACAAAGCGTGGAGGGAAAGTCGGGAAACGAGGAGGAAAGAGATAAACGGCGACCAAAGGGGCCCAAGTGATCGCGATATACGCGAGCGCGCGCCGCGACGGCAAAAGGTGGGGATCTATTCATAGGAGTGACTCACGTCGGAGATGACGCCGCGAATAGTCGGCCAGAATTTGCGCACTACACTATGCCGCCACTGGGCTGCTGCTCTCGTCCCTGATTCCGTTTGCCAAACGCCGATACCAGCGTCGCGACGTCGATACGCGAGCGTCACGCGTTCCAACGCTCTCCCTCTACTAGACCGTCAACTTTGGTCCTTTTTGCTCGAGCAAGTCTTCCCCTTCTTTTTTCACTATCTATCGACGAGCAACGAGCAAAATTCTGCTGGAACAGCTGGTCCCAGTCGCTTTCACGCTGCCCCGTCAGCGTACTCAGCGAGGACCGCGAATAATAATGGGAGATATTATTCGCACCCGCGATAAAATTTCGGCTCGCGATAACGCCGCTGAGAGTGTTTGAATGTGTGGAGAGATCGAAGTCCTAAGGCGAAAGTCCGCGACTGGGTTCCAAGTTGTTTTTAATGCTCCAAGTTTGGTAGAAAAGTTTCAGCATTGGGGCCATTTTCTGATCTAAGGGTTCTAATCTATAGTTGCTTTGTCTTCGAGCGTTTTTCATGAGTCCGAAGTATGTAAAAGGGGTTCAAGGAATTTAGGCCACGCGATTCTTCCATTCAACCAAGGAAGAACCGCGTCGATGAGGATTTATTATGCAAAGTGTATGCTCGTCTTGGCATTTGAATTTCAGCTAGTCAGCGAAGGAAACGCCTCACTGTCAGCAAGGAGGAAAACGATCTCACCCAGACAGATTCACGAGGCGTGGAAAATTTTTCGCTAACAGTAAGCGTGCTGCTAAACGGCTAAGCGCGTCGCGTTACATCTTCCACCGTCTACGTTCGCTGGAACGGTTTAAACCTTAGGATCCTGTTTATCACACTTTCCGACCAGTCACTATCAAGCGTTTCTGCGCCGTGGTTTCGAGCAGCGTCACCGCGCGTTATCGAAATCGCTAGATTCTCGGATACACACTAACACGCGCGGAACAATGACACTGCCGCGGCGGAACGCGCGGAGAAACGGAAAGATACGGGCGCGCTATGGGAAGGTTATCAATCTTGGCCGATTGACAAATTGTGACGACAGTCTACGGCGCTGGCGCGCAGCAGGGGACGTGTTTACAAAGATTTCTAGGAACACGCGTGTTTATCAATGATAATTCCATTCAGCGCAATTAAGGAAGAAGGTTTCGCGTCAACGATACGAGGCGGAAGTTTGTCCTGAGTACGGAATGTAGTAATTCATTCTTTTAAGATTGCGTAGTTTAACGTGCTCGCTTGGCGAGTGGATCGTTTGTAGTGACTTCATTAAGGGGACTAGGCAGTAGATAAATCGTTCTTTTTATTGCATTTTCCGAAAGTACTATCTTTTCTGAATAAAATGCCGCTTGGTTTATAGTAAAATTCGCAAAATTTTAGATTTGGCAGCTAAAAACGTGAAGCGGCAACCTATTGCGTCGCCTTTGCCTAGAAACTTTAAACTCGTTTTTCTAGAATATTTTTTTCTCTTCATTAGTTCCTGATTGCGAACGAATGGAGGTTCAGATTGACTTGAAAAAAATTAGAGGATGTGTAAAACATGTGTCATTTCCGGGCGAACCTCTAATATGGTTCGTAAAAATTCGAGATTTTCATAAAAAAATTACAACAACGAATTTTTCTCGGAAAAATCGCCGTTTTTCAGCCACCAATCGCATAATTTTGATTTAATTTTTGTTATTATAGGTTTGCCCGGAAACTATGAATCCAACGAACAAGAAGCATACCTTTGAATTCGATTTACGTCACATTTTAAGACCAATATTAAGGCAAAACGAGGGAAAAGCATTAAAATGTTTACCCGTCTGCAGCGCAATTTTTAAAGCCCATATATATATTTCTTACCACTATTTTTTTCAATCTGTATGGTAGTAATAAACATTGGATAAAAGGATACACCTGGATTTGCTTCCATTTTTTTACAAATAAATAAAGGACAGAGTCTCTTTCTCACAAAAAACTTTAGTCCCCTTAACCCTCGTCAGGCGGCACAATTTTTGCAATCCTGAACTCAATCCCCTATCGCCGAAGGGGGTAGAGATATTATTCTGAAATTTAGTCTATGTAATCTAGACCAAATATTTAGAGAAGACACGAAACATCAGCTCTCCATGGCTTCTCGAAAAAAAGTTATTCCAATTTAAAAAAACGCAAAAGTTACAATTGTACCTATACTGCCTGACGAGGGTTAAAGTATTCGGAGCAGGATAACGTTCTCCTTTTCGGGCGGCAGAGTCATTTTCAGATAATTCTGAATGACTGGCGATAACGTACCGCGTCATTGCTTCCAGATACTTCTTTCATAGCTCGACTTTATCGATCTCTCTTTCCTCCATTCCAAAATACCCACAGCGACAAAATTCAACTGTATATATTTTCCCAAAATTTCCCTAAATATTCCGCGCCTGAATAAGAGCTACAAGTGATACAGATCGAAACTAAATAAACCATGACCGTCAACGTCCCAGAATCTTCAAAGGTCTCCGTCGATCAGACGAATTTCAAGGGGGCTGGAGGAAATTGGCCCGATTCTCGCGCCCGGTTGATTAAAGAAACTTGGGCTGCTCGTTTGATGTCTGGTCAATGGATCTTAGTCGACTGGTGGGACTCGACGAGCTCGCAGGCTGCGAACAACCGCATTCCGCAAAACGGGCACGTATGCGCGCGTTTCGAGGCGAGGGAACGCGTTCAGTGGAGTACCGCGAGTACTGTTACTCGAGCGCCGATAGAGAGGAGCACGAGCCACCGCCGATACGCAATCTTCCCACCCACGTTTCCCCGACATTTTCCATTCAGTTTCCCGTTCCACCGCCGCCCACCGCCTTCGCCGGAGCGAAACGAACGCGGGGACCGGAATCGTCGCCAAGAAAAGTGCGAGCTTTCTTAATCGGTACTCGTTTCAACAATTCTAGGGTTGCTTCGACGCTGCGGAACGTCGATTCGCAAAAATTGCGACGCAGTGTGAAAAGGAAGGCGTAAAGAAGCCGACTTTCGAGACGGTCGCATCATCGTTATTTCCGAAACTCAGACGCTGCCGCGTGATCTTACATAAACAACAAACAACGAATATAACGCGTTCACGCGTACTTAACCGTCAGAGAAGCTTAATCCGTTCCTAACGCTAACTCAATCCGCGCTGCGAATAGGCTAGATGGTCTATAAATATTCTCAATCTAAAATAATAGAAAATTGTCTTTTGTTTCTCCAAACGTCTAGCGAACATCCATCGCGCATATTTTCATTCCCACAACCTCCCACAATTTTTCCCCAAATCATCTGGGTACAGTTTAATAACGCAAGAATCCCTGACGAAAGGTGTACTTATCATTTAAAATGCAATTCACTCACCGAGAAGAAGAGTGGGCTCCCTATTGTCGTCCAGCAGGGCGACGAGCACGAGGAAGAGAGGATGCTGGATCGGTAACCTATCGACGTCGTCGGTGCAGTCGTCGTAGACTACCACCTCCCTGTAGTGCCTTCTCCGTAGGAGCTCCTTCCCCTCTTTGGCAGTTGCCAGGTCGGCAAGGGTCGCTTTTCCGAGCTGAAGCCTCCTGCGGTTGAAGCGATCGGAGCAGTTGACGTTGATAGCGCCCCTCACATGGTTCACGTTGTAGAGGATGAACGGTCGACAGTCGAGGAGGACCGGTCTGTTGGCCTGCTGGCCCAGAAGGCGATACGCGAGTTCGTTGGCGGTGATGGTCCTGGTCCTCTGAAGCACCAGCTGTCGCTGGAGCGTGTTGTTCTCGGAGCAAGGGCTCGCCGGTAGGCTAACGGACTCCAGTTTGCAGCGCTTCGACGCGGATAGCTGGTGCTGATGGAAGTGGTGATGGTGGTGGAGATGGTGGTAGTGACGGTGGACGTCGGCTAGGGGATGATCGCAGTCTGTGCCGCTGCTAGAGCTGCTGGAGCTACTACAACCGCTGATGCTGCTGCCGCTAGCGTTCAAGCTGCAGTCGTTGCTGTCGCTGTGGTCGACGATGCAGCTGTCCACGCCGCTGCTGGTCGAGGAACTTGGCGAGACGGTGGCCGTCGGGGAGGACAGGAAGGTGGACGCGCTGGCTGGCGGGCCGGGCTCGCTCAGGCTACGGTTCAGAACCAGTTTGAGGTTGTCCCGCGAGCGCCCGGCCGAGACCGGCTCGCAGCACACCAGAGTCGACATCGGTGACGGTGACGAGGACGACAGCGAGGACGACGGCTGCTGGTGTTGTTGGTGGTGATGCGCTGCCTTGACGTCAGGCGTGGTTATATCGAGACGCGGCCCCGACGTCGACGCTGAAAAAGAAGGGAGGATGATCGTCAGATGGGCGGTTCGCTGGCTAGAACGCGGGCGGAAAAGCACCGGTGGATTTCTTCGAGAGAGAGGAGGTGGTGGTTCATAATTACTCTCCGCCACTTTCGTTGGTTCACTATTGAGGAGTTGGAAGGACAGACTGGGACGAAGGATTATCTAGCTTTCGGTAGATTAAACACATGGGAGTCTATTTAAAGAGCTCCGAGGAACAAAAGATCCGTAATGGAAAGCCTCCGATGACGAATACCGATTTCAAATCCCCACCCTTTGCATCCCTCGACTTACAATTAGATCGCCGTCGGGCTGTTGACTTTGGCACGGATCTTGGAAAGCTCTCGACGATTTTCGAGGATCTCGAGCGACAGTCGAGTCTGGCGTTGTTCGGAGCGCATCTTCGCCCGTCTTATCATCCGTAAGCACGAAGAAGTCGACCCGCGTGCTTAGGTCAACGATACCCTGGGAACGGGGATCAGCGGCGAGCGTGCAGCGACCTTTAATCTATCGCCTCCAAATGACAACTCGGATCACTTTGACGCCGATACCGTGGCGTTTACAATGCCGCTTAATCGAGTGAGTCACTTGATCGTTTCATGGCTTGTGAAATCTCTCGCGCTTCCTTATTGCTAGGCTTCCATGAACTACGATAAAACGAGCGAGAGCGCTCGCCGTTGTCTTCAGCTGGCTGGTCATTAACTCTGTCCACTCGGGCGCGCCGAGACGCAAGCTTCTCGCGAGGTTCGTTGGATTTTCTTTTAAGTTTCGGATCGTCTCTGTACCGTACACGTTTAGATCGCATCTACTTTGCGAGCTACAACGAGGATGAATGGAAGCAGAAGCGACCTGCCTCAAATTCCTATCAAGGCCGCGACTATCGAGTAGCTTTAAAACAACATCTAACGGCACGTAATACGCACGATAGATTTATTAGTTTGTAAACAGCGCGTAGCTAATGAAGTCGCAGCGCTTTGTTCGTTGGGGAACAATAACACGAGACACGATAACGGACGCACGATAATCGTGACACGCTGGGGAATTAATGCGATTAGAAGGTGTACCTCTCGATCACGCCGCGACGACCGTTGCTAAATAGTAGATGATAACGCAACGAAATGGACGGTTCGATTTGGAAGGCTTCCCGAAGTAGCCGGTCCAAGGCTCCGAATCGGCGATACGACAGAATTATCGTGACGCCGAGTCAAATACTACGCTCGATACACGCGTTACCGACGTTTTGATGCTTTTAAATAGCGATACGGAGGCGATGAGTCAAGCCACCGAAATACGCTACCAGCGTTTGCGGTCGCTTTGCGCAGATCACGGCGACGAAAATATTCCACGGCTTGCACAGGTGCTACCGCAAGTCATTATCTCGGGACCGAGCGCGGAGAGTCGGACGTCTTGTTGATGAATGGTAAATGCGCTGGACTCGTACTTTATTCCTCCCGTTATTATGTCAGCGCGAAATCGTTTTATGTCCCGATCATTCGTTGCTCCTTGTTGCGCGAAAGGGAGCGTTTGACTGTGATTCAGTGTGAGATTCCAGGTACGATCCAGATAGATCAAAGCCACTGCCAGGCATGTCAACGGTGACATATTGCTAGTGACTACTGCTAGCAGTAATTTTGAAGAACAGACGAAGCTTCCTAGACAGTAACATGGAAATTCAACCCCTCAAACCCTTCATTCTACAGCCAAACAACTCCCTCCTACTTCAAATTTCAGAGTCTAAAAATCTATCCTGCTTCACCTTCCTTTGCCAAAACTTCCTTCCACCTTCTTTCACTCGATTCACCGACACAACACGACGCAACAACATTAATAATAATTAGCCCTATGGACATTGATTTATTCCTAACCTCCCTCGCTGCGTTTAGAACTCAGCTGCTTAGGTGTATACCATCTCCTTAGTATACACTTTTACCAATGAGTTGTCGTGTAGACTGTTATGTTTTTCGTTACTTTTCTGTTATAGTTTATTTTATATCCGATTTTATTTGTTACTATTTTCTCTGTTTCTTTTGTGCTATATTGTAATTTATCTTTGTTTTCTAAAGGGTTCCCCCTTTTATTAATAATAATAATAATAATATCCACGGCGCGACACGTGCTGAACGTCAGAGCGCCGTGTGCCGGACCGTTTAGAGCGACACTTAATCCTTTATCAGGCACGAGTAACCGGCATCGAGGCGAACCATTGACTTTATTAACCTTGGAGGATGTCGTTCATAAGCGAACCTGAAATAATGGCCGAGCGCTCTCGCGCGCGCCGGTTGCATAACAATCGACAGTGGGTCCGGTGCCGTCGTTCGTTAGCTCGGTCGAGAGTGAAAGCACGCTCGCCGATGCAAGTCGGCTGCATTAGAATCGTTCGAGTGCAACACCGTTGCCGCCGGTATCTGCTGTACACACGGCAGGAGATAAGCGGCCGGGACACTTTTTTCCACCGTCCAGCGGCGGCGTTTCAGGTGGAGAACGGCCGATAAAAGAGGTGAACGAACGCGGCTCGCGCGATTGCGCGTCCCCTGTTGCTCGTTAGACGAAATTGTGCCATAGACGGTGGCTGCCTTTGAATATTCATGCGTGTGGGCTCCGAGTGACGTACGCGCCTGAGTATCGAGCGAGCAATTACGAGCAACGACACGGAAAAACACGAGTAATTCAAGGAAACGTGCCGCCTGGCAAACTACGGGCAGTATTCGTCGTGGGTGGTTGAAACACGCGTCTATCGAGGGTTAATCATTTAATCGTGTGATTCGAGGTAGGGATGGAGCATTGAAATACAACTTCGTGACGAGTGAACGGAGACAAGCGTGGCAATAAATTTCTTTGCTAGAGGACGCTGAATGAGGAATTGGCAAATTTTCGGGGATCTCTCCGGAGAAGATTTATGGACGCGATTATGCCATTGTCGCGAGAGTGACAGGGGAAGCAGATCTAATTTGGAAGTTGGACGACGACCAACGGGTGCCGAGACGTTGCGAAAGGTTTTGATGCAACAGCGATGGTGGCCCGACTTAGAAATTACGCGGTGTGTCGGGGATTTCTCGGCGGCCCTTCGACGCAACCGATCGCGAAACCGAGGGGTTCAGTCGGTGAACTAGGAGAACTCGGACGACCGACGCTTTAATGTGGAGAGCAACGATGTCGATATATTTGGAGCAACGGTTGACGTGGGATTTGTGTAAAAAAAGGCAGCAGTCCCTTGGCGTCTGTTTATCGAGGCGTCGTGACGAAGCGAAAGGGAAATACAAGTGGCTCGCAACACGAACGATATTGTTGATTTTAGAGCGTCGTAGGAGTCCGGATCTTTATTTTTCCAATCGTTGTTCCGGGAGCCACGTGATGCCACTGGTTCTCGTTCATCTGGAGATTTGTTAATCTTGCTCTAGAGTAAATGCTTCAACGGCCTGCGAGCGAGATCCACTTGGAGGGTCTGCTTTTTCTTCTGCATACCCATGGAATCTGTTTGAATTGCTAATGAGTCTCACGGGGACGTTCTTTTGGGGGTAAGTTCCACGCAGATTCGAGAATTCACGGGAAGACGCTACTTTCTCTGGTTCGAAGCGCACGAGAATAAAATCGATCGTTGCGAGAACCCAGGGTTCATCAATTTCTTTCCCAAAAACTATGTTACGTACCCTTGTCAATCCCAAAAACCCTCAACATTCCCTCGCAGATTTAAGAATCCACGGGACAACTCCACTTTCTTTGCTCCGAAACGAGAATAAAATCGATCGTTGCCAGAACCCAGGGTTCATCCATTCCTTTCCCAAAAACTATGTTACGTACCCTTGTCAACCCCAAAAACCTTCAACATCCCCTCGCAGATTTAAGAATCCATGGGACAATTTCACTTTCTTTGCTCCGAAAGGAGAATAAAATCGATCGTTGCCAGAACCCAGGGTTCATCAATTTCTTTCCCAAAAACTATGTTACGTACCCTTGTCAACCCCAAAAACCTTCAACATCCCCTCGCAGATTTAAGAATCCACGGGACAATTTCACTTTCTTTGCTCCGAAAGGAGAATAAAATCGATCGTTGCCAGAACCCAGGGTTCATCAATTTCTTTCCCAAAAACCATGTTACGTACCCTTGTCAATCCCAACAACCCTCAACATCCCCCCGCAGATTTAAGAATCCGCTGAACGACTCCACTGTCTTTGCTCCGAAACGAGAATAAAATCGATCGTTGCCAGAACCCAGGGTTCATCAATTTCTTTCCCAAAAACCATGTTACGTACCCTTGTCAATCCCAACAACCCTCAACATCCCCTCGCAGATTTAAGAATCCACGGGACAACTCTACTTTCTTTGCTCCGAAACGAGAATAAAATCGATCGTTGCAAGAACCCAGGGTTCATCCATTTCTTTCCTAAAAACTATGTTACGTACCCTTGTCAACCCCAAAAACCTTCAACATCCCCTCGCAGATTTAAGAATCCACGGGACAATTTCACTTTCTTTGCTCCGAAAGGAGAATAAAATCGATCGTTGCCAGAACCCATGGTTCATCAATTTATTTCCCAATGACTATGTTACGTACCCTTGTCAATCCCAAAAACCCTCCACATTCCCCCGCAGATTTAACCCTTCGTGGTCACACGGGGTGTATTGTACCCCAAGAGCAATTTTCGATTTGAAATGTCGCACCTTTACGTCTTCCAAAGGGGATTTATCGCAAAAAAATAATAAAAAAAAATTTTTAAAAATCGGTTTTTCCCCCAACCAAGGAAAATCGCTCATTTTCAACTACAAATTTTATCATATCAAAATTTATGTTTCTAGAAAAAGATTATTAGACCATGACTGTATAAGTATTACGAATGCACAATTATCACGAAAAAGTTAAAAGATTAAAAAATACGAAAATGGTAACTCAAAAAATGACGCTGGGGTACAGTGAACCCCGTGTGACCAATGTGTGATTATAAGAAGGTGTGACCACGAAGGGTTAAGAATCCACGGGACAACTCCACTTTCTCTGTTCCGAAACAAGAACAAAATCGATCGTTGCCAGATCCCAAGGCTCACCCATTTCCATTCCCAAACAGTTTCCATTACCCACCCTCATCAACCCCCAACATTCACCCGCAGTTTCCCACTTCCACCAACCTCCGCAGACCCATAATCATTCTTATCATTCAAGTATCAATTCTGAATGGCTTCCTACAGCCGCCCACCTTCGTCCAGAACAAAAGAACCCCGCTTAAGGTCGAGTAGCTTCCAACTGTTGGTGACCCGCGCGCGCGCAGGTCAGCCCTTTCGTGTCAATGCCGTGCCAACGGACTTTAACAGCGCCCGTTGGTCGCGGCGACGCCGCAGGATCGAATCGGAGTGACTCAGCCAACTAATATTAGAAGGTGAGGAGGCTGCTCTGGCCTGGTCTCCCTTTCTCTGTCTGTCAGGCCGCCGCTCTCTCCTACTTCTCTCTTTCCCTCTGGCTGTCTGCAGGGGCCTCGTAACCGTGTGTTAGCAGCGCCGCGCCACGGAGTTTCTCCTCCACGCCGACGAGTCTTCGGGTTCGTTGTTTGGAATGAGTAAACGCCGTGGAATTCGACGCTGCGAGCGGCAACCGGCGCGCACAGCCCGGGCCTGGGCTTTCAGCCTGCGGACAGGTGTAGCGCCAGCACCTGCTGCCTCTGTTCCGCGCCCGACTACCGATCCGCTCCGCTCTCGAGCGTCCTTCCAACGAGGAAGCTCTCTACTCTGCCTGATTGGCAGGTGCGGTGTTCGAGGATCGAGTTATTTCGAGAAATCTTCGAGGTTCTAGATCGCTGGATTATTGATAAATCGGTTGGAGAAATGACTAAAAGGTGTTGCGAGTCTGATTGGGAAGGATCTATTTGTGGGAATTGAAGTAGCATACCGGTCTTCGACTCATTGATTCATCTGAAATTAGATTGTGTTGGGTGAAGCTTTAGGGCTTTCGATGGAAAGGAGTCTAGGAATCATTACCGATTACGAAAACACCACCGCGGCTGTTGCCACGAAAAAGAAGACCAGCAGCGTTTCGTAACAGCGTACGCGTCATCGAGCCTTCCTTGCCTCGCGGAAGAGCTCGTTCGAAGTTCCCAGAGGGACCCAACGCACGTGTTGCTCCGAATCAACCATGGTATCCGTCTCGCTAAGAATCATCTGTTGTATCTTCGTTATTAATTACATTATACGTTAAGATCCTTGGTCCGCGAGGCTCGGTTCGATCGAAGCAAAGGCAGGCCCACTAGTGATTGAAAAGTTGAATTGCTCCGGGCAACCCTTCCGTTTCATTGACATCGCGGGGAGGAAAGCGAATAGATAGGAACCCGGACGAAGAGGAAGGAGAGAAAAAATAGGGCCGAACGGAGCCGTAGTTCGTCAGAGGCACCTACCTTTCCCGATCGGTCGAACCGGTTCGCCTTTACGACGAAACCAACAGCCGCCTCACGAGCCGTGCCGGTGACGCACCGTCGTCGTCGTTCGATCCCTGTTCACTGTTCGAGACCGTGCACTGCGTATCCCCCGATAACAGCCGACGACAATCCACGTGCGACCGCATGGAACTTCACCACTGTCCTCCCCGTCGAGTACCGGGTTCTCCGAGGTTGCGCCTGTTCCTCGAGCACGCGGCCGAGCCGATCTCGGAAGGACCCGCGGTGAACCAGAAACGGGGAAGAATTTAAGGGAGAAAGGAGGGAAAGAGAGATAGAGGTGGAGAAACGAAGAGAAAGAGAAAGAAGGATAGAGAAGAAAAAGGGCTCTATCCTCGGTTACGGTGAACGAGGAAGCGTTCGATGGATGGTTCAGGAGAGCGTTGGCACGCGGGTGCGACGTCCCCCGTGCCCGGCTCGTTTCGTCAACATTTCCGGTGTCTCTCGGTCTGTAGCGCGATAGAGGCCGGAAGTAAACACGATAGCTGACCGTGCGATCGACCGAGCGTGCTCGATAGATCCATTCACGGCGGCCGACGAGCTGAGACTGAGCGCGGCACTCTCTCACGTCCCCACGGAGAACACGAACATGTACACGTATACGAACACGAGCAACGAACGGGCCGCGCCGCGCCGATCGCTCAGATCCACGAGTGCTATAGCGACCGCGAGGCCACGGCCCAGAGGGGAACTGTGTGCTGTGTGCTGCGCGCGAGCCATCCGAGGAGGACTTGCGGAGGTACTCACTCGCGCGGGCACACGCGAGAACACTCCAGAACACGCGAGCGCATTGCCGATACAGGTACGTACGTACGTACCTGTCGATGGCATGGCCAACGTCAGCAATTCTTCCAATGCAGGAAACACGTTGCAGTTGAATTTAGAACACGAAACACTGCTTGCGGAAATTCTCAATGAATTATTCGAGGTATTTTAATCGGAAGTAGATCTGAATGGAAACTTTGACTTTTCGATTTCCAGTTGATAGTGCTGTCTAATTGGTAGTAACCTTTTGATAACACATGCTACCATCGTTTTTTCGACTGAAAGTACACTTTTTCGTACGCATCGATGAGTTTCGTTGATTCATTATTCCTCACGCTCGAGAAACGGAAACTTGGATCGTCTATCGCAAGATTCACGATCAGGTGTTTAGTGTTATCGAAGGTAGGTACGAGGTTCTTGCACTTTTTCAAGCGAACTCGAACACTCCACGTTGTACGGCACTGTGAATCGAGGCGTCTCTGTGGTAGCGCATCGATACACGCACGAATGCAGCCACGTACACGTGGACAGACACGTACACGTGACTGAGAGCCAGCCAATGAGTCACCTCTCGCTACTCACGCGCGTGCACTCCGACAGGCTCAGGGCTTCCTCATTTTTTTCGCCTTTTTGAGAGGATCGATGACAAATTTTGTCATTGATAAGAACGATATCGGGAAAGCCAACGCCAGGTGCTCGGGCCTGGACTCGCTTTAACTCTCGGGAGATGTTAACCCTGTGTCAGCGACGATTAAACAGGAATCAATTATGAAAATTTCGATTTCAGAACACTCCAAATGAAATGCAAACTCGCTGGGTGTGTACAGAAGAAATCCACGCTCGTGAGGTCAGGTGAACCCGTCTGCTATTGTAGAAATCGGGATTCGTGGACGCATGAATTATTATTGAATCCACGGTGTTTCACCTACCATCAGGTATCATTCGTATTCGGTAAAAGTTCGAGATCGACGACAGATTTCCTATTTCTACGCGTCGAGTCTGGTTTGGTCGTCGACGAGACCGACGCACTACTATTATCGTTCACCGTGGCTTTTTTCTCTATATCGCCAGCGATTTTCGCGAGCATGAATAATTCATCGAGCAGTACCTACTTCATCGCTGGAAATTTCTTTCAGGGCCGTTTCTGCGATCCTTTATCCACACAGAAACTGATGGTGTGATTACAGAGGGGGAAGAAACCCTCAAATATGGAGAAACTTAATGTTATTGCTTCGATGGAAGATACCTCTTGCCGTTTTCTTGTTAGAGACTCACTGGCTAAAGCTTCAAGGTTCCATCGAAGGGCGATGCTTTTTAATATTCATTCCATTTCGCGAACTCCTGGTGGTTCGCGAGAAACACGTTTTCGCTGAACGGTGCACAGACGTAAATTGTTTTCTCAGGTGAACGTATGTAAAAAAAGTACCCTATTTTAATACATTTTGCTTTCCGTAAAATTCTCCACCCGCTGCTATTTACGTCTCTTTTACTCGACACTTTGGAGCACAGGCACCGCCGAACGATTGACGAATCTATTTACGAACATATCGAAAATGAAACGCTCACGATACGATATTATTCCTGTTCTTTTTCACTAGCCTGTTCAGTATCCTCAAATCTCTAACTCAGCATTTTTATCGTACTCAAGGTGGGTTTACAAAAAAGCACAGACACGAATTCTATATTTATCGTTGAAACTTACATAACCCGATGCAACAAAGTATTATTAGACCAGCGAAGAGGAACCATCGTGGCACTAAAATACCGACTACTTTTTCAAAAATACCCCGACGATTTTTAGCGCGAGCTTTCCTCGCCAGATCTGATCGAAATCAGGGCTCTCTCCATGCAGCATGAATTACCATTCTTCATCGATCAAGGTAGATATCAACGTCTATGTGTCGTGTCAAGAACGAAAGAAGGATGGAGAACGATATCTAGCGACAGATCTGTAAGATACCGAGTTCGCCAGGAAATTATTATTTCGAGTTGGTCGAATCTGGTATACGGTTTTAGATTAACAAGATTTATTTTAGACCGCTATCAGGGTTAATCGATGCACTCATAGATTCTCGATTAATCCCGCGGGTCAGATAAGATTGTTGGTATCGCTTGAATTTTGTACGATAAACCCCTTCGCCGCGAACGCTTGGAACGCTCGGGGGAGAAGGAAGATTCGCGTGAAAATACCTATGCCGAAGGGAAACGCGAGTAGCGAGAAAAAGGACAGTTAGCTCGCGGCTCCAGCGGATCGTGAATCGTGATACCGTCGCTCGTGGAGCAATGTATGTAAATGCAGGCAACCTAGAGGCTTCTATTTTCGTCTGCTCATTAAATAAGTATGAATCTACATGGTGACACTGTGTAAGCGATTTATCGGCTGTGAATCGACAAGAATCGTAGGCCAGAGCGCGCATTACGAATTCCGAATATAAAGTCTTCTGCGATGCCTGGTATCCGCTCTGCGAGAAGGAATACTAGCGAACGATTTTCGTAGAAAATAGAAGGAGAATTGTAGGTCTAGAACAATGCACATGTGAAAGGTACATTCAATTAACGAGACATTTGGAGCTGTCAGTGTATTAATATAGAAAGTAATTAGGAGAGAGAGAGTTAGCAGAAATAGGGTAAACTCGGGTAAATCCGTGGTACAGGTTACTCCGTGATACTTTTTCATTTATTTGTAACTCGAAATTGTCTGGCTCAATTTAGATGGAACAAAAGTTAACAGACAGCGTTGATCTTCTGTAAAATGTAAAATAATTTAAACTAATGTAAAATAATATAAAAAAAGTAGCTCATGGCCATATCACGGGCTAGCGAGAACTATCACGGAATAACCAGAGCTATCATGGAGTAACCAGAATATGTCATGACAACTTAATTTTGTATATTTTCAATTAAATATACTTAGTAAATTTCAGTTAACCTATGATTTGTTTCTCTGATGTCTGACCTATCATTATATCCAAGACTCACTTTCAGACTATGTAAATATTCCCAATTATTAGACAAATTCTAAAACTATCACGGATTTACCCAAGTTTACCCTACATACGTTTGCCTGCAGAGGCAAATCAGAGCGACTACCATCGACCAGTAACCAGCAACCCGTAAGAGCATCAGGCAACGCGGAAGAAGTAAACACACATGGCGTAACATGTATTTCTACCGTTAACTATTTTTATGTCTCCATATTTATCAGAAGTAAATGTTCCTCCGGAGACGAGCTGAAGATAACCAAGTTGCTCAACGAATGCCAGCAACTCCACCTAGTCGCGTCACGATATCAAAAAGTCGATCATAAAATCCCCCTGCAGCCTTCAATTTAGGACTCAGCAACAATTAGTTTTAAGCAACAAGTCTTAATGTTTTTTCTTTTTGTTTTTGTATTAATATGCACCCTCTTACGCCTGTACACTAAACCCCTTCCCGTTTACAAACAATAAAAAATAAAAAAATAAACAATTGCCTGCTCCCCAATTTTTTCTTTATCCTCGCAGTTTCGCAATAATTCCTAACACTCCTCGCGTTCCTCGGCCCAGTAAGCGAGTCCGTCTAACTCAATTCGCGCCAGTCGAAATTCGCTCGAGAAGATTCACGCGCGTGTGCGCAGATGCGCGGGCTGTTCGCGCGCGATGACCGCGCGCGCGCGCCCGCCAAAGATAGAGTCTGACATCATGCACAGAAGCATCACTCGGGTCGAACGAGCGATAAACATGCTTGCGCGAGGCCTCTGCACGCGGAAGGTTTACGTTCCCTGTTAGAACTGTCTCAATTGACATGTTCCAACGCACCCGGCCGTCTCGTCGCGTCTCGCCGCGAGGATCTGCGCCAAAACAGCGTGAATCGCGTACACATGCAGGGGGAACGTTAAGGGAAACAAACAGGATCGAAAAGTGCACGCTATTTAAGCGAAATGACCACTTTTCGCGAAGGTGGACGAGCAAAAATTGGAATTACAGTCGAACGATGACTTTCTCAAGGAATTCGTTTGCTTCAAACAGCGAAATTTGATGAATTTGCGTTGAAATTAATGTTAGGGGTTTCTAGAAACATTTGGTTAAGAATAGGGGAAAGGTGGGATAGTTGATTAGTGGGGATACATAATCACATCAGTTTATATCACAGCTCAAATAATTAAATACAAACAAAGCAAACCATTATTATTATTTTAATAAAAAAGAAAAACTGTGATCAACTATCCCACCTTTCCCCTAAAGTAGAAATGATCGAGTTGTTAGCTTTCGCAGGGAATTCGTATATTTCAAACGGCGAAATTTGCTGAATTTGCGTTGAAATTAATGTTGAAGGTTTCTAGAAACATTTGATTAAAAATAAAGTGGAAATGATCGAGTGGTTAGCTTGAGTATCGATGGCTCGAAGAAGACACTCGAGAGGATGAGAATTCTGATTTTCATCGTGTTGCAGAGTCGACAGTGTATCACTTATTGTTTGCCGCGTATATCAAGCGATCGCGATTTACACAGGCTCAGATGCTTAAGGCTTATGGTAGCTCGTAACACTTGCTGCTATAGTGATAACGCACGGTACACAGGCGCGCGCTTGCGTGTAAACACAGGTCTTTGCGCTATCAACCTGACGTCATCGTGTGTACAGATAAAAGTCGGATTCGTCGTGGCGCGCATATCGCCGGGAAAAAGAAATCACGACGACGAATTGCCGTGTTTTTCCAGGTGAAACGAGTCAACGAGTCCTCGAGTCTTGCGAGTGGAAAATCGAGCGATTCACTAGAGATACACCGACGAGTCTCGCTTTATTGTGAGACTTTTACCTACCTGTCGGTAAATAGCAAGGATAGGAAAATCCGTTCGACTTTCCTATTTGTATCTCGTTTAGAAAGCGCTGCAGCGATAGACACTCTAATAGGACTACTCTATTTTCATCGAAAGCGAGCTTTAAAGTGTTGGAGAACCTACCTATTGTCTCACCTGCCCGACTCGTCTGACTATATTACAAAATGTTTCAGCAATCGGAATGCCGATTGCACTCGATTCATCACCGAGCAAACTGGATTGCCTCACCCTGCCGCATCGCGAGTTTCAAGGGTCGGGCGAGGGAAATAATTTCGCGAAATTTGGTAATCGACGGTTCTCAGAATCTGCCGATTTTCCAGGACCAGCCGAGTTCGTCGATATACGAAAGACAGCGGAATGCCGTGTGTACGCGAGCACCGGGCAAGATAGAAAGTGGTTCTCGAACTGGAGTGGCGTCACACACAACTTGACTCACCGATTCTGCGTTGTCGTGGCTTGGCTTACTTACCCAACATACACGCACACACTGCCCACCGCGGTATTTATATTTATGCCGTTGACCAGGCCCGCTCGTATACTATTTCCGCGGTAATTACGTATTCGAGCCGCGTCCGAGTTTCATTACAAGCGCCGTCGATCGACAATTTGCGAATACGAGGCGATCGAACGAACGACGATACCGAGCGACACCTGGAGCTGATACGATTTTGGGACCGATCGATCGATCGTTCTTCCTCACTCGCGCGTCTTATCGCGAAGTGGAGAACATCCTTTGACCAAAAATAACGAGAATAATAATTTGAATATTAATTTCTGCATATGTCTTAATATAAATATCTTTAACAAGTGGAAGTAGGACTCAACGGGACGTGATTGATAACAAGTCACTACCCCGAATACCATTATCAACAAACCGATATAATCCGCCAGTTGCGACACACTCTGCAACCTGTGGCTACCATCTGGATTGTCATCGAAAGGGAAAATAAACTGCGTCGAAACTGACATGAGTCATAGCTACGTGCGATTTTATTCGACGTCATACTCTTGACGACGAAAAGTCACGCAGGGCCATTCTATAACAACTCTATATAACCCTTTCGATTCATTAACTCCCACAGAATCGTTCTGATGCGAGACTTCTCCCTGCCGGAATGACAGTTATCCGTGCAAACAGAATCTTTCTCGTGCAAACAGAGGACGTCATCGCAAGTCGGTTGATACGTTCTATCGCGAATGTAAATAGGAGTGCAAGGCGAGGGAGGGCGCGAAGCGCACGGGAGAACGGAATTGTAGGAGAGAGAGAGGCAGAGATAAGATGAGCTCGCGACTTACCGATCGACGCGAATTTGAATCTCTTGATCCTCGGCAGAGTGGCAGTAGTGCAGGCGCGTATCAAGGCTGGCATGTTGCTCTCTCTGTCCAGCAAGGAGCTCGGCCGCGGGACGACGATGGACGAGGACGATGATGACGCTTCCAGTTCTGGGACAGCGGCCCGTTTGGCGGCTCTTTCCTCGGTGCCAGTCACCTCTACGGCTAATGAACGCATCCTCCGTTCACGCGTGTAATCTCGTGACGCGCTGTATGGTGTGTCATTAAGCCGCGACGGACAGAGCCGTGTGCCATTAACGGCGATCGGCCGGCGCCGATTGCAAAATTTCGCGATACACTCAGGTGACACGCCTCCAGCAGGTGGCGGGGCATTCTTATTGGGCAATCTGCCGGAAATGGTAACACGGAAGCGACCCCTCTGGTTGTTTCTCTTATTTCTACCCCCTCCAATACGATTCGAATACTTGTATACGTCTGATGAGAATTGATGAGTGGACGAAGGTTCGTGAAAAAGGAATTGCAAGAAAGCCTGTGGTAAGGTAGATGCACGATTTGTGGCCAGTTTAAGGTATTGTACCAGTTTTGGCCACTTTTTAAAGAATATTATGTTTTTCTGTGTAAGCAATAAATTTAGCTTTATATTTCGGGCGGCATACTAAACAAAATATTTATGATGTGAAATTTTCCACAGAATAATGAACTGCAAACAATTTAAAATTAAGATAATTGGCCAAAAACAGTGCAATGGCCACAAACGGTACATCTACCCTAGCAAGTTTAGCTTCTTTAACCCTCTAGTGTATAGATTTTTAATTCAGTTGGAAAAATTAGACTACTCTAATTTGAAGATGAAAAGACCAAATCCGATGTCTGTTTTCAATTTGGAGGAAATAATAATAATAATAATAATAATAAATTTCGCAGCGTGTGTATCTAAAAAATGCACTTCAAACTAGATTTTTGTCAAATTGAAAACTCAGATTGACATGTTTCTTAGACCAATATGTGCGCTGTGACTCTACTTTAGGGTTGGCAAATGAGAATTCCCAATTGCTGAATTAAACAGGTGCCCGCCTTAAGGCAGGCGTATGCACTAGAGGGTTAACAGGTTTCTCCGTCTAGCATTGAATAAAATCGAATCTAAGATCATCATTTTGTAATATATACTTACCGAAGAATTTATAGTGAGCAATTCAAAGCGAAATGCAATTTCGTTTATATCATCTATCATTCTACAATTATTCTCCGGACTTCTTCATCCGAGCTATATCACGAGCGTTTTGAATCTCCTAAACTAAATCGATGTTGCTTACACCGCAGGATTTCTTTCGCGCGCGAGGAATGCGCTGGCCCGAGCATTTCCGTGGGCAAGTCGGCGGAGCTCGTTTCCTTATTCGACGCTCGAGCGTAACTGTGCTGAATGGAACGAAAACGAAAGCTTTCCAGCGCTGTATTTTCGGCGAGGGAACGACCTCGGGACGAGATCGAGCCGATCCAAAGTTGGATCGACATTGGAGGCTGCGCGGGAGGAGCAGATGCCCGGCTCGACCAGCGGGAGCTAATTCCTGCTCAGGTATCGCGACACAATTAGTCACTGTCACGCGGGCCATTCCAATCGATTAATTCATCCAACGATTTAGCGACGAAGCGTCGGTGTTTATACACACGTCTGCCTCCGACGATAACGTTTACCGTTCCAGTTCCTTGATCCCTACCACTACAGTTTCAGGACTCGGGAACAACTACGTCAGCGTGCTGTCAATTCCTCGAGGCGTATCCGATTCAACTCAAACATCGGTAACTTCTAAGTCGGTCGTAGCTTCCCAAGATATCAAGATCTCAACAACTCGAATGCGCCAGGTAAACACAGAGACTCACCGTGTCACCCATCCTCAAACACATCCACCTGCCTCACAGAGACGAAGAAAATCGCAACTCGATCGAGTAGCAAGCTGGTATATAGTAGATACGTCGACGTCCGCAATTAGCTGACACGTTGCTCCAGTCGCAGGCTTAATGACACACGCAGCAGCTCCACGTGGAGCTCGTCTCGCAGAAACGTAGAGAAGCAAGACTTACTCATCGACGACGACGGTCTCTTCGCAGGCGTCCCAGCGAGCAACAGCCCCGACGATGGTTTACCACGATGGTTCACCGCTGACTGGGCCGCGGCACGGCCAGCCAGGGATATCTTTGCGCTCATCCTCGCGGTGGCTGCCGATTCCTGCGATCCTGACTCACGTACCGGGAAGTCGGCCTCGGAGGTCGCGCCGGCATACCTCTCCTCGTTAAATCACGCCGCGGACCTTCCCTCTCGCCGCCGTATCACTCGATAGGACTGGTTGGTAGCTCTCTCTGTTTCTTTCCCTCTTCCTCCGTTCGAGCCTCGAGTCTGCTGATCGACGATCTGCAAAAGGTAAACGTGAGAATGTATTCCGCGGAACAGAACCATTTCAAGCATGGACGTTTCACGCTCACTCTAACGATCTCTGCCCCTTCTAGTGGAGCGTCGATGGGCTGGTTCTTGGTAGGGGATGCGCTAACAAAATCTGTGGGATCGACTTCTCGATGATTCATGGGGGATTAATGATGATTTAATGACACGACTTTGGGTAAAGCTCTTACTACCCGCCCGCCCGGGTACTCGAGTACCCGGTGAGACCCCGGGTAGAAAAAAATTACTCGGGTACCCGCGTACCCGTGTAATACCCGGGTACCCAGGTAGACAAAAATTACCCGGCTACCCGGGTAGACAAAAATTACCCGAGTATCCATGAGATACCCGAGTAACTGAAATGTGATGAGATCGTTGAGAATGCCACAGACACCGACGACTCACCGATCCCTCGCAGCAAAAGACATTATATCATAATACTTACATATTAATAATCGTAACGCGCACACAATTCTACATTCAATTGAATGAAGTTTATTCCGTTCATTACTGAGGTTAACCGAAAATGATCGAAAGGCCAAAGGACTATCGACTGTCAAATCGAAATTCTCAACTATCTTATCACACTTCAGTTACTCGGGTATCTCATGGATACTCGGGTAATTTTTTTCTACCCGGGTAGCCGGGTAATTTTTGTCTACCCGGGTATCGCACGGGTACCCGGGTAGTCGGGTATCCTACGGGTACCCGGGTACCCGAGTAATTTTTTTCTACCCGGGGTACCACCGGGTACCCGAGTACCCGGGTACCCAGATACCCGGGTCAAAATAATAGCTCTAACTCTGGGCCGATTTCGGCTGGAAAGTGGGACGTTAAGGAACGAGATCTGGGTGTTTGATAACGATCGTTTACTAGGCCACGTGTTCTAGCGAGGATGTTTCAGGGGAACCTGGTTAGAGATACATTATTTCTGGTTTAGTAAAGTCTCTACACTCCCTAGAATTCCTCGAAGATTGTTGCTAGAAACGATACCTACCAGAAGGTCGAGATCGGACGTTCGCCAATCACATTCTATTCCTTCAGCCGCCACACATGGTCCTCGGTCAGCCTCGTGTCTCCGTCCCGCAGACACGGGCGAAAAGGCACTGGAACACACTCGCCGGCGCGGCCTGCAACGAAAACAAATCCTCGTTATTCCTGCATCCTAAGTCACGATCGCAAATCATACAAGCGGATAACGACGGATTCCGCGAATCGTGATCCATTCGGCTTGTTGATGTTTACCGATGTGAGGCTGGATCACGTACCGGGAAGTCGGAAATCGGAGGCCGTCTTTAAATCACGACGGGCCTTCTATTAACGACCGACCTGGCAGCCGGTCCTCGCTCGGCGATCGCCATATTCGACGCGTTTAACCCTGGACCAGACTTCCTGTCCAGCAACCCGCTGGTCTATCTAAAAAAGACGCGGCTCTCACAGAAGCCGCGTCTCCTTTGATTTTGAGCCATTACCAGCAACGTTCATTCCGGATTACGCTCTATTTCCCTCGTGAGGCTTACCTAGGAGCGCTTCTAGCGTTTCGTTTATCGATTCGGGGTTTAATAGCGAGTGTAACTATGTAGCTCTCCTTCGAGGATGTTGGTTTATTAACTAATACGAGCTAATACCAACTCGCCTCGTTAGGTAGACGATAAACCGATTATTTATTTATTTATTTATTATTTGCGCTCCCTCTGATTATATTCATTGTCAGAATATTACTCTGACTATATCATTAGAGCCACGTAGGGGAGACCGGGGCAAAGTGACACGAAAAAAGTTTGAAGACGAATAAAATTTTTCCCTTTCAATAAACATGTGTGGAAATAGATTTATAATATAATTTGAGCATTACTATTGGTAAATGACGAATGGCAATACTTAAAATAAACTATAAGTATACTAAAATTCAATTTGAAAAGAAAAAGCCAAAAGTGAACACTTTACCCCATATATGGGTAAAGTGAGGTGCAACAAAATAAGAATTTTAATTAAGGGTATAGATAAATATTAACCCCTTGCGCTGGAAAGACGTGTGTAGCCCGGCAGCTTCTGGCTTTTTTGCACCGTGGTTGTCAAAAACTGTGGCAGATTTTTAATTTTTTTGGGGTTAGATTCTGTTCCACCAACCCCCGAAAAAAGCAAACGAAAAGGAGAGGGGTTTCTATCTTCTTTCCACCCATCAAAAAACAAACGAGCACTCGATCTCCCCGTGCTCGAGCCTCGTCGCCGGCCGTGAGAGTGCACCGGGTCACCGCGAACAATGTCCCCGGGGCTGGCGAAATAAGCATCGAGGACGGAAAAGCACGAGGGACAGCAGCCCCGGAGCACGTTGACTCCTTTGACTCAGACGTCGAGCAGTGAGCATCGAAGGACCTTGAAGAGGGAACAGGAACTTGGCGGGGCCCGCCAAGGCGAGCCAGAACCGCGCGGCTCTTTGTCCTAACTTTCTGGTGCATTAACAGCCGCCACTTGTAAACTTATCCGCGATTGTTCCGTCCAGCGTGCCACCTGAGATCCGGTTGATCCACGAGCTTGCAGCCCTGGGACGACTCTTTCCTGGTTGAGGGTCAAGCTGGATCAAACCGTCCGGGGACAACGTCAGCTCCTCTTGGTTATACAGTCAGAAGGTCGAAAAGAAGCAAATAGTAATCGTGATTTTTTAAAAAAAAAACGGAAGCATATATTTTTACAGAACTTTTTGCACTTAAAAGAGCAACATTTAAAGAACACTTGGTAATTTGTTTGTAGAACAATATTTACGTTTTTAATAAAAATATAACGATATCCAAGAAGCTTTTCTGAAAACGGTGAGCAAGATATCTCAGAAACTACTGCATCAATCTTTCTGAAATGTTGTGGACTTATTTTAGATATAAAAATCTAGTGGTTGGATCGAAGGATTTGTTTTTTCAATATATAGGGTAAACCAACCAGTAATTGACCGCATACCAGTGAATGACCATTAGGCAAAGAAATGTCAATTATAAATTTAAAAATTACTATATGTTTATAAATGGAGTGTAGTTGCACGTTTAATATCCCATATTTTTAGTTATGCGTATTAAACAAACATTAATAAGTCCGATTCTCATTAAATGTATGCGGTCATTTACTGGGCTTCTAATTCAACAATTCGGTCATTCACTGGTTGGTTTACCCTACATTCGATTTTATGAATGGAAAACGGCAGTTTTTTTTTGCAAAAATCGAAATCTTAAATTTAAATATCTGCCATTTTACTTTAACTTAGTATTTCGGAAATTCCATCGATTAATCAGAGGATAAACTAATATACTAATGAAATCTTTCTGGTGTTTTTAGTTTAGATAACCTGATTCATATGGCAGTGCTCACCACAAAACTACTTTTCAAAAAGTGCTTATCGGATATCGGTTATAACTTTCCTATAAATACTTTTACTCGGAAATATTACTGAATGTTCCTCAAATGTTACTCTTTTAAATACAAAAATTTCTGTACCAATAAATGCTCATACTTTTTTAAAAAAAAATTACTCGAATATTCGCTTTATTTCGGGCGGCTGACTAGGTATAACCCCTTAAGGTCGCCGCTCGGAAAGTTCAATCTGTTAACCATGAACCTACTTCCTACCTCTGTATCACTCTCAATGTACAATGTATCCAACGTGCACGAGTAGACATTCCTCTCCTTCTTAGGTGGTCCTGTCTCTCAGGCAGAGACAAAAGATTAGTATCCGCTGAAGAATAGGTGAAAGTAGATGGTCGGTACTCGAGATTGGAATTCAACGGAGGTGTAGCAAGTGGACAGGCATTTTTCTCTGATTTTGGAGCCTGTTTTCCCGCGGGCGGCGAGAGCTGAATCGAGAGAAAGAGACACCGGGAGCAAAAAGACAGTGTGGCGAAAGGGCAAGGCAGAAAGAGCGTAGAAATGCCGAGAGTTCTACGGCCTGACAGGCCAGTCGCGCGGCCGTAGTATGCCGCGTATTTAAATAGAATTCAAGCCTCAAGGAGAAAACGCAAGGCTGCGGCAAGGACTCTCGGCTGTTTTATGCCTCGCGTCGGATCACTGCCACCGCCAGCCTACCAGAACCGACTCGAACACGGTCGTCTAAACGCCCGTTACAGTCGCGAAAGTCGTCCATACATAATTAATCCGGCACTCGTTGCTCTGGCGTCGAAATCTAGGCGAACAGTTCCACCGTGTATCTTCCTTCTGTTTTCAAATTCTCGTTTAACAGTATAAATTATTATTAGCATTCTACACTGATCTGAATCTAGAGGGAGGCTTTCAGGTACGAGATACACTAGTGATATTACGCTAAGTAGAGTAGACGAGTATTCGATCAGACAATTAGAGCACCAAGGACTCGACGTCCAATCTTATTCTATTATCGTTCCAGTCGGTTCATCGCTACCATCGACAGATGCATATTTTTATCGTTGCACAACGCTATCGAACGACTGGCCGAGCATAATTCCAGACGAATCAATACGCGGTGTCCCCCGCGGAGAGGCGGGCGAAGACAAAACCGTAGAGGCCGCTATCGAGCGAGAAACGCTCGCGTAACCAGACACTGTGAGCACACCTTAAGGCTACCTTACAACGAAACGGTGCCACTGCCGCATTACTAGCCTATCTACGCTGCCGCAGCCAGCTAGCCTGGCTATTACTTACCGATACTGTTATTACTGCGTCACCGACGCGGCGCTCGCGGATTTGCAAGTCCTAGCGAACAATGCCAGGAATCCCTACGCACGCCGATTCCCAGTAACGATTGGAAACATCGCTAACGTTCGCTCGTAATACGCTTGTAAGATTCATATTGATGATTTCGACTCGAGGGAATTACGAAAATTTGCAAATTAGAAGATTTGGAAAATTGAAATAGTGAAAATTCGGAAAATGATAGAATCGAAAACTTGACAAACGATAGATCCCCTCTACGCTACTTGACTCTCCTCGACGCAGAGCGTAACTACTTTAAGGGGTAACACCACTCTAGGATCGATGTTTTTTTTTTGCTTAAACCATACTTTAGAAAGGAAGGAGGAGACGAACATCGACCTAGATGGCCAAATGTATGGTGCAGGCATCGCAGATTAAAGATAAACAAAAATTTAAAGGATTAAAATGTTCATAAAACTTTAAACGCGTTTTTTCGAAACCACTTTTTTCAAACTGGGAGGACGAATTTCTCGGAAACTATCGCATGAATCGATTTGAAATTTTTACAGTAGCTTTACAACAATATTCTCTTTGGAAGTACGTAGCCGTTTTTTGATTGAATGTAAACTTTCTTTTTTATAACCAATTTAATGCTCATTTTTAGGGTCAAAAATCGATTTATTTCTTAACAACTGCACCACTTCCACAAAAATTGATTAAAAAAGAAACCCCTACGTACTTCCAAAGCCAATTGTATATAGATTATAATTTTTTTTTATTTTTTGTTCCACGACTCATACATGCCGAGAAATCCGTCCTCCCGTGGCGGTGTTTTCACAAAAGCTGTTTTCGACGACGCCATTTTGTATGAAAATGACACTAAAAAAATTATTTTTCGTACTTCAATATGTGTTAAATAAACCCTCTGAAAAGAAATTCTATTCCGTTTGTCACACTCCCAAAATAAATTGTCAAATTTAGGTATTTTTTTCTGCCTCTAGAGTGGTGTTACCCCTTAATTAACAGAGGACCCAGGTGCCGGTACTCCGAAGCGGGATGAAAAGAATCGAACGACACCCTCGTCGATTTGATGTGTACTCTCGAAAGGGTAGCGCTTAATCCCCGCGCAAAATACAGTCGTCAGGGTAAATAGTGCCGAACGATAAATCGGTGTGTTTGCAAGCGTTAAGCCTGCTGGTGTGTAGCTGGGACGCGCATTTCGAGGGGTTGAATTGCACTATTAATGGGTTAAGGTGAATCGCGTATCTGTGGCCCGCATCTGAGGCCCACGTAGCATTGTTTTACTAGTCTCGCCCCACGGAAGACGGTGTTCAGTGAACGAAACGCGCCCTAATTTCCATTTGCAAACGAACACCGGAGGCGATGAATTATGCATTTGATTAAGTCGCGCCCTGTGCTCGTCGATACGCGGACCGTTCCCTTTGCGCTCGATTAGGCGGCAAGCTTTTGTTGGAAATCGTTGATGGACCGAAGATGGGGGTGCTCTCTCGAGGGATTTCCGTTTAGCGAGGTGGATCCCTGACACTTGTACTTTCCATTTCGACGGAGGACCCTGGGATTCTTTGTTTCTCGGGGTTGGGAGTGGAGTTTGGGTTTCCTTTGATCATGGAGCTTTTGTTGGTGCTGTATGCATGCTAGTGATGGAAACTCATCGCCAAGGAACAGAGTGAGAATGATTATTTCGAGACTATTCTTCCTTTCCAGTAACAAAGGAGTTATCTAGATCCCCGCTTACCCACAATGCTAAATATATTAATGACCGAGGCGAGAGGCCTTCGGGAACGTTATCTCGATCGCCAATATTCGTAACGATTATTTCTGACGTCACAGCTGCAAGTGGCTTCGAATCTTCTAATCGTAACAACCCAACGCCATGGTGCCAATAATAATTCTGACATCATCCTCGCTTATCTCTCCTCAGGCCACGTAACGATTATTCGTTCCACTTCCGCGATCGCGGTTGGACTATGAAAATTTCAAGTATGTAGGTAGGTGGAAGACTGTATATAGATTGTCCGAGCTCTGTGTCCATTCCATTGTCTTTCTCTATCCCTAGGATAAATAAACATATAGATTTCTGTGAAACTTGTAACCGTTGATCCTGTAACCCTGTTGAAATCGAATTCCTACGCGATCGTCGCGAAAAGATCGCGCCGTGGGGGGTGTACCGCAGCAATTAGGGTGGCATACGGAGCGTATTACCAACATAATCAAATCACATGGACCCTTGCAGCTCCGTTATGCCCGTCGACAAGGCTACAAAAAGGGGGGCCGGGCCCACCCTTTCGAGCCCCCTCAGGATCCAGCCACGTTGCCTATTGGCCTTGTACGCCAAGTTGATTCATCTGTTTGCTTTTTATTATCTCACCGACCACCGGATGCCACTAGCCATCCCGTCGAGGGTGGCGTTAATCAATTTATGAGATCAGCTAAGGGAGATGACGAATATGCGCGTGCATAAACGGTGATCCTACGCCGCAAACGCGATCCTACCAACCGAAACGATCCTCGATCGAGTGGAAAGAATTATCTCGATGGGATCTGTGCGTTCGTTTCGCTCGGTAGGGATTTCTCTGCGAAGATACGAGATTCTTTCCATTTTCTGCTGAACTATAAACGATTCTTTTTTTAGAATATACAGAGTGATCTACTGGGTAAGTAGAAGTTTTTTGAGAAACACTTGTGGGTTCAAAGGGAGGAAGAGATAATTACTGCGACCAAAAGTGCCTTGGAAACCTTGAAAACTGTGGATCAAGACTTCAATGTCTTCAGAATTTGTGAAGTATCTAATTACTGATTAGTTATCAAGGAAAAGTGATTAGTGGTAACTTTCCGTGATTTGAAATGGAGGGCACTGAGTCGTAGAGGACGTCGTCGGAAAAGTTCGAATCCCTCTAACTTCGAATCACTTGGAAGCTGAAGCCTTAAACAAGGCTAGTCGTCAGAGATCAGTCACCGAATCAAGGCACCTTGAATAATTTCGCGAGAACGTTCACTTCCGCGACGCGACTTTCAACGTGACTGACCTCATCCACCTACTTCCTGCCACGCCATCACCCATTTGACAATCTTTCTTTACACCAAAATCAACCAACACCGCCACAAGAAACACACTTGGAGGAATTCAAATGCCCATTCCAATCCAAAAAGCACTTACTCCAAATCAGAAATCCCCTTCTCCAAATTATTTTCAACTTAAAAATAGAAACAACGATCTCTATTTTGAAACATTTCAAACGTTGCCTCGTATTTGTACAACCCTGTTACGAACTCTGTTCGTGCGGTATTCAAGGGATGTTACACTTGCCGTACCTTCTCGTGTGGGGTGTCGATGGGTGTCGAAGAGGACGCGCGCGCGCTGTTGACAGCACGACTTTCACCGTGGCTTGCCCCGCGAGCACTGTTGTCTAAGACGGCTCGCCAGAGGCCGAGGGTTGCGCGGCTTTCACCCCCCTCGTGGCCCGTGACGTCGCAGGCGAACGTGGTGTCTATGTGGTGTCCTAGGCAACCCGCCTTTCCATGTATATCCATCCCCCTCTCGTCCTTGTCCCTCTTTGATCGCCTCCGACGAGCTCCACCCTCCTTCACCCTTCTCCAGTATCTCTGTTTTCGTTCCAGTGTTGTCCTTCTCGCGGTGTACCGTTGCCTCCTCCTCTTCCCAATCGCACCCTCCTTTTCCACCCCAACGTCCTCCCTTGTACATGTTCCATTTGCCTCGGTGTGCATTTCTCTCTATTCATCCCCATTTTCGTTTCACATGTCATCCCTTCCTTTCGACCTCTTTAAGCTCATTTCCTTTCCTTTCTCTTCGTCATCTTCATCCCTCCTCCCCTCTTCCCATTACACATCCCTCTCCCCGCGTGCTAGTGCCTCGCCTCTCTCCCTCCCTCTTCCCCGTTCAATTTTCCCGACTCGCTTCCCTCGCACGCGATTTCGCGTGGGCACGCGTCTGCGTCACGGCTGCAATCGTCCGCACACGAAATACACGCGTCCACGTGCGCGCGCGAGATACAAAAATCGATCCGGTCACCTGCCTTCGAATGGAAGCTCTTCGCACCCCTCGCGATTCCATCCCCCATCTGATGAAGGAGACATAGTCCTTTGCCGATCCCTTTCTTCCCTCCCCTCGCATTCTTGGGATTCTCCGAGGACAATATTATTATTATTATTATTATTATTATTAATTTTACGGGGAAACTCCATGGTTTTCGCAACAAAACAGTTTCAAAATAGCAGAGTCTGAACAATTAAATGATTTAGCCGATAAAATAGACAAGTAGGTTAAATGAACAAACATAACCGCCAACCTTGTATCAGGTGTCTCCGTGAGAATTGGTAACAATTTTATAAAGCAATGCCCTTACTGAAATCAGGGATCCTTGAATATGATTCCTTGTATTTTCATCGTGAGAGGTGTGGCTCTTTTTTTGGTTCTTCTAGAGATCGGGGAATGGATTCGTTTAATTGTTTCTAATCTCACTCTCTGAAAGCCCGTAGCTTTCTCCAATGGAATCCTGATTTCTAATTTAATTGTATTGGAATTCTCCACTGTGCAACGTGGCTGGGTTCCCTTCAACTCATGTTCCACGTAACAGTGTTATTCACGTTTCCATGTAAATTACGACGTCACGAGGCACGCCGCGTTACAGCCAGACGCTGGAAAGTGGACGTCGTTGCACCCCCAATCGTTACATACGTCGTGGCACGCGGATACCAGGCGAGATCGATCGATCGATCGGCGAGTCAGACGAAGAACGCCAAGGTTTATTTAAGGGACGCCTCCGTCGCTGTTCCGTGGATTATTTTAATACGTGACTCGGCGATCGAAGCCGCATCCACGTTCGGTGCAGCGCATATACGCCGAAGAATGACTTCACCGGTTGCAGGTGCGCATCGTATTTAGATGATATCGATTGCCCGTTGCACGTCACAAGCTGGCCTAGAATCGACCCCTCGTGACACACTTTCCTCGTGGTTGACAGTGCTCTAACACGAATGCTCAAACTCGAAATCTTGTTACGTGGCTCGCGAATTCTCTTGGATTAACGCCAATGAAGATTGACGAATGCGATTCAGGAACAATGAACTTGAATGTACATCAAAATCCGCGAAACTTCTGCGAGGTGTGAGATTATCTTATCAACGCGATCGAAACACCCGAAATCGTGCAGTTGATAAAGCTTGACGGAACCTCGGATTTGATTCGCTAATGCAACGCCATAAATTACTCGGCGCATGGCAATCTTTTCGAAACGTAAATGCAGCTTATTGGATCAGGGATAACGATATTACGGAATAATTGTTAAACCTCGGGCGATCGAGTTTACGTAATTCGAAGGAAGCTTCTTGCATAAAGTGTCCAGACTTTCCGCTGTTAAATATATGATATCACCTGCGTTTAAGGAACATTCGCAACCTGATCTGTCTACTTTCTTCATTTCCAGCGAGAGGAAATAAATAGGATAGCGTCTTGAAGCAGAGTACTGATCAGGACTTTACACCCCGCAGTCTTTAAAACACCCCGCTTGTGTGTTGCACGTAAATCGCCTGCGAATGATATGATGGCAAAATTTCTTTATAAAATTGTACACCATGAGGAGATGTTGTCACGTTTCTTCAATTTTCCCGGCAACGTGGCTTCATAGGGGGATGAAAAGATGAGAGGGCGCAGCGCCCCCAAACAGGTCGATACGGCGTGCGCGCTCATTCTCCACGAGAACGTCTTCTAGGGTGGACCCGTGCTGATTCTGCAGCTTAAATCATGTCAAGAAGAAGAGTCTCGCGTTTCGTGTGGTCGATCGAAGTGACAGTGATTAAGTAAATACGAAAGATTGACAGACGAAGAGGAAGCACAGTGGAAAGGATGTTGCCTGACTGTCAGTGACCTCAACGTTCTATTGTTTTCATTCCTTTTTCTGAGTATACTTTGCTGTTTTAATGGTCAATGTACCTTTGACAGAGAATATTGCATCGAGAGGGTAGGATAAAATTAATTCAGCAAAATGGGGACCAGATTCGCAGCCTGTGAGTGTTATGTTTGTCACTTGGAGAGACGAAATATGGAATTTTTGGGTATTTATCTTCTTTCAGACTCCCTGAAATTAACCAGTCTCCACGACTATTACCAACGACTTCTTCATGGCAGTCAACCTGTACCCTCTGGCATCGACATAGCGAATACAATGAAGTTCTTCTCCCAAAAATTGCTGTGTAAGAATTTACTCCACTGTGCTGAATTTTCACACGACTGATTTGCTCCTTGCTTTCAGCTCTGTTAAAGGAAGTTCGCGACACTCCCCTCGAGATGGTGAAATCGCAGAAATTCGACGCTGAACGCATGGCTCTTTACCCAAATTTGGATTACAAACAGCTGTACAACGCTCTCACCCAGCTGATGGACGTTGTTCCGTCCATTCACATCGGTTTGCAAGGTCTGGCTACATACCCGACACTTCAAGTGTTGCATGCATTCTAGAAAATTTAGAGTCCAGCTCGTTTGAATTTACAAGCTCTATTTCTTCCCTTTTTCAAATTAACCATAGACTACTTTCAATCTATTTCACTTTTAAAACAATTTCGACAGACGTTCTGTCGCGACTCCCAATGTCTGACCACTCAGCCGATACTACTACTTAACCCCAGCTAAAATCGTTCCCAATCCTGACTAATTGTGAGAATCCTGTGACACCTGATCTTTGTTTTCCAGCGTTTGGACAAGCATTGCTGCAGTGCCTCGCGTGTCTGTTCCCATTCCTCGATCACGATCTGATCGACAACGTGTCGTACTTAACAGCCAGCGCGATCTCGGTGCTCCCGGTGGAGCTGCACCAGGACATCGTTAACTACCTCTGCTTCTACATTCTCCCGTTCACAATGAGTAAGTAAAACGAGCGTGAAATAGTTACGATGTGATCGCAAGCTCACTGAAACAAGTATTTTCTGAAATCGCAGCGAGGAAAACTGAGGATGGATCGGAGAACGCGGCGAGCCAATCGATAGCCGCTGTGATCATGATGATCTTTCAATATTCCAACAACCCAGGTTCCCGTCCTTACATTCTTGCGATAATATAAGTAGAAATAAGTCAAAGTGTGTTAAACGAGAATCGTTTCGTGAACATTTCATGGGAATACTTTTTCAGCGCACCATTGTCAGCTGCTGGAGTGCCTGATGGCGCTAAAACCAGGCGTGGTGAAAGACATCCTCTGCGTGGTTGCTTACGGTACAGCTCCAGCAAGAGCATCCGCGGCCAAATTACTATTCTACTACTGGCCGTCCTTCAATCCAAACCTCTTTGATCGCAGGGCGGTTCTGATGAAATTCGCGAGTACGTAATCTTTGCTCTGCTCAAGTATCAGGAGAAATTGCGAGGTTGATCGATCGACTCGAACGCGATTTCAGACGATCTCACGCCTTTCGTGTGCCAGAGAAGCACCTGCCCGAACGCAGGCAACGCTGAGGCTGGGAAAGTTTGTTACGACCACCGAATATCCATCACCTTCGCCACTGAGACACCGCCACCGTTGTACCTCTGCATCGAGTGCGCTAACGAGGTCCACAGGGAACATCCTAATCAGATGTTTTACGATATCTTGCACCCTATGCAGCAGGTCTCCATGATCTGTGAGAACAAGGTGGGTTTGAAGAGTCAAGGAATTCTAATCCAGTTGGAACTTTGAACAGCAACTGTTGTTAGGATTAAATAAAAGTTGAGGTGTGATAGTTTAGAAGACTCACAAGGGAAGATCGCGAACTCGAAAATTCAAAAAATTCTGAAACTTTGTGGATAGATACCTATGTAGGGGAAATTAACCACTTGATTCGGCTATTTTTCGATTTTATTTTGTAACACGCAATCTGTAAAAGATAGAAAAAAAGTTTCAAGACAAAAGTTACTTTGAGTGAATTTGGGCAACAAAAAAAATTGCGTTGTAATCAGGAGAAAATCGTCTAAATTTCCACAAAGTGTCAGAATTTTTTTAATTTTCGGGTTCGGGATCTTCCCTTGTCAGGAGATAAAAGTTGTCCTTTCTCTAATATCGTCATTCCATTCTTCAGAACTGCAGAGCCACAGACAAGTCAGCCATCAGCGTGTGCTTCTCGAACGAGTGCGCCAGCTTCAACGGGAACCATCCGATTCGGTACTGCCAACAGTGCCACAACATCAGACACAACAATCGCCGCGGTGGTGACCACGTGTATCACATGGCATTGCCACACATCTCGCAGCTGGACCCCCAAACACAGACCTACATGGTCCAGGCTATCGTCAGGTGAGGGAGCATCCTTTATCGTTCACTTCGTGTTGTACTTGCTGAGAGATCGTGTGAAGCTTGACGTTCGAAAAGATTATGGAAATACGGAATGAGCAACGACTGGACGAGAGACATGACCGCGGTTTGCACGAGTTTGACGAGGCGTTGCACGTCGAGGGAAGAGACTCTTGAGTAATCGTAAAGAATTTTCGAGTGTACTCTTGCAGGGAAGAGAAATTCTGATACTATTCGATTTTCTGGCTCGTCATACTATAGTGGTCGACACTATTTTTTGCCGAATATATGATTATGCATAGATTAATTAAAACATACATGCCAAAGAAAAGGCGTATACAATATTCTTAAAAATCATGTAAAAAGTTAGTAAGACAGAGAGAAACCAATTTGAATACACGAAATTTACATACAACTTTAGAAAACTTATAACGAGGGCTAATTTATTGCGACACATTTTTTTGACGATAAAGTTTGTCGCTTTGAATAGTGACTTGTTTACTAATTGTTAAATTTGAAACAATACGCCATCTTGTTCTAACTAATAACCGATAATTTAACACTATTCCTACCGACACATTTCACGTCATTTGACCGGTCGCGTTAGGTAAGTCAGACTACAAATTTTTCTCAGAAAATAAACAATAAAACAAGAAGTGAATATTCAAAAATGTATTATACGTATATTTGAGGCAAAGTCGTGAAGTTTAAAGGCGATTTAATTACGTTGTATATAGGAAATTCTAATCGATATATTAAAAACGGTCTTTTGACCGGTTCGTGGTAGGAATAGTGTTAAAACAAGACCATTTATGTATCAGATGATACACTATTTACTTTACAGGAATTTCGTTTAGCTTTTCGCGTAACCGATCGACAAAAAATAGTGTCCACCATTATACTGTTGTTGAGTTGGAAAAGGTTGCTAATAGAGTTGGACGGCGAGTCTCTTGCCTCGGATGCTTCAGTGTCGAAGTGATTTCTGCAAGAAAGATGTTCTTTTGATGACGTGGACGTATGCGACGCACGTTAACGCAATTCGACATGTTCCACTCCTGTTTGCCAACCCAGCGACCGTAATTCAGAGACACTTGGAGAGACACTTGTTGAAGAGCTCTCACTAGCGTGACCGCGGAGATTTCTTCTCAAAGAAGTTCTGTTGAAATGCTCGATGAAGTAGTTGAAAGTTTAGCGAACGAGATGGAGAATTGTTGCAACATCTACGAGCATAGGTCGCGTTCTAACGACGGTTGTTAATCACTAATCACGACGTTGAACTCTGACATCCATTACGGTCGAAAGAAACACGATGACGCGTACTAACGAATGATCGCAGGATCATTGTTGCTTTGCGTGTTTGTTCGTGCTGGTCCATCCTGCTTGGTAAGACATTATGCTGTAACCACGTTCACTGGAGATTCTAAGCAGGTTGCCTTCACTGTGTTTCCAATAACATGTCAAGTAGAATTATCTTCCACTAAAGGTGGTTACCTAAATGCTCTGTACATAGTCTTTGAATACTCAACGAAAGGGTTGAGATATCGCATGAACAAGTTTCGAACTAGTATTCTATAAAAACCTAATCCTCTGACTCGATTACGTTTGATACTTGTTCTATGGGCATCTCAACCCATTGCCAACGCTAGAATCGCCTTTCTAGCATAATAAACTACAAAGATATGCGCGACGGTTTCCATTAACTAACAGAAGCTGATCTGGCAAGAAAAGTCTGAAGACACTTTAACCCAGAGTTCACTGAAGTTCAGAGATTATCGTTGACTAAAGAAAGAAGATACTGCCAGCGTCAATTAGTCAGCTTATCGGTGATGAAAGTGGTGTATGACTCAAATTCTAATTGGTCGCTAGTGAATGTATGCTTGGTATACAGTGGACGTACCTGTGTGGCCTGGAAACTGATCAGGATCTTCGAGAAGCAGGATACCAGTGGCTATGTACGTTAAATAAGTGTGAGCTGGCGATTCTAGCGCGGGCAAGTTTTTATTTGACCGTCCAAGTGGCCGCGTAAAGACACATGACTTTGAAGCATTCACCCACAGTAGAGCATAGGAAAAGTGCACCTTAAAAGTTGCAATGCGCCTTACCCGAGGACACCGCGGCGTAGCACGTCTTGGATACAACACACCGGCACCTGGTACCGTTCCAGAAATAAAAACAGACCTACTGGTACAAGGCTTGAATAGATACCCATTACCCGAGACACACTGGTATGCTGCATGCACAGAAACACCATTTCAACGGGACCCACGACCTATTTCTGTTGTTCATCTATCGTTCTCGTTATGGAGAGACTGTTGAAGAAGTTTTTTTCTTTACCTCTTTGATTTATGTTCGTTTTACTTTCATTCAAGAGTTATAGGGGGGAATAGGAATTATTTAAGAATTAGAAATGATCGAAGGTATAGAGAGATTAGAGTAGGTACTTTTTGGGTTACCTGGTTTAATAAATATATTAAGTTGTATTTTCTGTTTGAGTGTCACACAATGCCACACGGTGATTCCTCAAATTGCATTAACGTAGTTTCGATATTGCAACTGGCATGGACCCTCGTAGCTAGAACTCAAAGCCCAAGGAATTGTATTGAGTGTTACTACAAATATTAATTGGTTATCGATCTATCAATGTAACGACCATAGTTCACTTCAATTTCATCTTTGTCATTTATCTATGTAACCCCGAGACGATCACGATTTGAAGTCGCGTCTGTTGAGACGAACGTTGTGGTCGACGCAGATCGATCAGGCCTTCATTTCAAGATCCCCGCGAGAAATATGTATAAGATATCGATCGATATTGTCGTCATTTATTGACAATTGACCCTAATGAATTGTTCCACGATTAAAGTGTCCGATCGATTGCCAACAACTATTAATATTATAATTACACTCTAAGAAAGGATGAACCAGATCGTGAAAGAATTCATACCACCATTGAACGTGGAAACTACGATTCTTCGACGTTCGATGCCCCCTTGCCCCTCGAATCGCTTGAAATCTTTAGCAAAAATTCCATTCGAGATTCCAATGATACCTTCAACCATTCGCCTGGAGAAGACTTTCCAACAGACCACTTCTCCACCTTAACATAAAACCCACTACAAAACTCAAATCCTTCCCACCCCTCCACCCCTTTAACGATCAACCCAGTCATCTGAATGATCAAGCAATCTCAAACTTTCGCATTAGTTCTAACGATTCCAAGCGAAACTGCCACAGAGAATGTCGATCCTATGCCAAAGTATCGATGCAAATTCAGCATCTTTTCCAAAAACTAGGCCGCCTAGACAACTTGCCACTATTTAGCCGACCACAACCAGACGTGGCCGCAGATCGTGCCGAGCACTGTCCACATAAACTTTCCTCTCTACTTGCAGCCTGCTTAAGGAAGCTGAACCGCTAAGTATGGATAGTAACCGAGATATCTCGGAAATAAGTACTAATAAGGGCAGCACAGGATTCCCAGGGGGTGGAGGCGGCGGCGGTGGCGGAGGAGGAGGAGGTGGTGGCGTCGGAGGTCAATACGACGCGGCGACCCTGGAGGAGAGGCAGCTGCTCGGAAGATACGGTGTCTGGCTGCTGGTTGGGCTTTGCACCCCGAACCAGGACACCTCGATCGAAATTCTCGGGCGTTTATTGTCAATGCTATTTCATTGGTTTCATGTTACTGCCTACTCTTTCGATGGTACTAAAAAAAGCCTTATGCACCTTATCTTTTCTGTTGGTAATTTAACACTTCGCATATTATACACTTATGACCGTAGACGTAGAAGACGTAGGTAGTGATGGGCAGCGGATATATTCCATTTGTCTTCCTCTTGGAAGTTGTCGAGCACGTGGACGTTTTCATATAGTCGCTTCGAGCATCGATCGGGCAAGGAGGGTTTTAATATTCGAGGGGTTGGAATTTGGTGGGAAGCTCGAAGGGACTAGATGCTCTTCGTCTCGTGTTCGAATCGATTCGAAGCGTCTCGAGCCCATCACTAGACGTAGGTAGCCTTTTGGCCGCGACTGTAGGCACATTCGAGTGGATCAGCTGTTTTAAGGTTCTGTGCAGACGCGTTCGTTGATTGTCTCTACTGTTTCGTTATCACTTTCCTTTTCATGTGACTGTGCATTGAAAATTGAAATTCAAGGTGGAAGTAGGGGAAGGACAATGAACGAACGAACCTCTCTGCACGATTCGTGGGTAAAAACATTCATGTATACGTGTCCGTGCTTTCGTGTCGTCAATGTTCCTCCAAGCTTAACTGTGAACCCTTTGCTGATCGACACGTTTCGACTGAATAGCTTCTGTGTTGCCCCTAATTGTCTCTCTAAATTCTGCGACCCCCTTTTGGCGCCCCATCAATCGTACCAGTAAATGAGTGTACTCGATGTCTCCCATCTCGTGGCACGCTGTACCTAATTTCTATCGCAGAGGCGTCAGCTCAGGAGATACTAAATTTCTACTCTTTCACTTTGCTTCCCTCATAGTTTCTGTTATATTCTTCTTTTAAACTTCCCTTATCGTAGTTCCAACCTCCCCACAAATCCCATAGTAACCACTTGAGCTCTAAATTCTATTCGTCATTTCCCAACGCCCACATAATTTAAAGAATCTGCTTTCTAAGATTTTTCGTGAACGTTGAATTTTATAACGATTCAATGGTAGAAGATCGAAGCTTTCTTGGTAGTCTTCTAAGTTGGCGCCTGTGCGGCCCTGCGTACACATTTTGGATAAGATACTTGCTGCCTCCGCGTGTGCATGCCACACATATAAACACACACACGAATACCAAGTGCTAAAACATCCCATTGTGCGTACGTTTGAGAATCAGTCTGGAAGCTTCATTTAAAAGCCGCGAATCCCAGTGAGAAGGAACAAGAGTGCGTCTGCGTCGCGGCTGATCGATCTTCTAGTCATCGATGCATAGAATCTGAAGACAACGTTCTTGCAATTGCTGGCGAGGGAGAAAAACAAGGAAAGTTTCTTAAAGATTTGCTGCAGATCCTACGCATCGAAGTAGTAACCCCACATAAATAATAAAAAATAACGAAACGCGGGCTTACAAGGCATCCACGATATGAGAATGTGATCCGACGAGCAACGATCAATGATCATTATCCTTGAAAACGTCTGAACGCATTTGCTTACCGATCTTTCTCGCATGCCACCGACGCGACTCAGCTAACACAGATTCAATCAGCTTCTACATCGTAACGTTCCCTGTTTTTTAACATCTCGCCTAAAATCTCGCTTCTGTATATTACAAACTACTCGTTGCATTTTAAGTTCCTTAATTAACAAGCGCGATATAGAGAGATTCAACGAAATTTGGCCAGTTACAGCAACGCTCCTCCACGAAATTCCACGTAACAGATCCGCGATTTTCTTTCCCACGAAATCTCTAGCACTAACGACGTCTGACCGTCGACGAATTTCGCAGGGCAAGCGGAGAGCGCGTTGGAGAAGCTGAAAACCGAGTACGTTTGTGGCTGGCTGGCGAAAGTGAAGAAGACACACTACGAGGTCTTCATTTCCTGCCTTCTACCGCATCCAGCTGACTATGTTCGCGTGGGTGGACACTGGTACTAATGATCCCTCGAATTTTATCGATCTAATGGAAGCGAGGTTGATAAATGGAATTATTAATTACGATTAAGGGAAACGTTGGCTTCGAGGACGTCGCATCTTAAAGACGGCCTGAATCGACTCTTCTGCTTGGTGCCCTACGAAGTGATCACCCCAGATATCTGGGACTACGTGATGCCACACTGGATGGAGGCTATAGTGAACGATGTCCCAGAATACGAGCTTCACGAGTTGAAGATGATTTTATGGTAGGAGTTTAACTACACATTTGAACACATTGAATGGAAGAACTAAAGATCCTCGATCGTATTTCAGCAAGATACTGGACAGAGACATGAACCCGTTGGGCTTTGACGCCAAGAGGATGTACAATTTCGTAGCGAAGCGGTTCATTAACACATGCGCGAAGGTGCAGGAGCAAGCGTTGAACTGGTTGCAAACGTTGACCATGCTCGAGATCAGTATTCCTCTCTGTCAACTGTTCTCAATGTTCAGCGACGGCGTCGCAGTTATGGGGACCATGAACTCCACCGAATCGGAGCAGAAGCCTAGCAAAGGAACCAAGAGAGAGGACGAGGAGGGAAACACCATATGTACGTACAGAATCCTGTCGATTAATTCGTAATAGAAGTGTCGAACGTTTTGAAGTTTCCAAAAAAACGTGTAGGTCCAGTCGTGGAGAACGAATCTGGGAAATCGACGCCGTTGTCGGATGACGCAGCCCCGACACCAAGGCACATGGAATTCATGACCAACGCAGAACTGAACCTCTCCTGTTGCATCCTGATGCTCGATATATTGCTGAAACAGGTAAAGTCCTCTATTTTGTGGGATGATCGAGTTTGAACGAAGATTCTTGGAAGTACGTAGGAGAAGTGATTAGTGATTGGGATAGAAGAATAAGGCAATGCGTGTTGATTTTTTGAAGATGGAGCTTCAGAACGTGGACAAGCACACGGGCATCAACACTTGGGTGTGCAAGGACGCGTGCCACCTGATGAAGGCCATCGTCGCCTCTAGCTGGAACAACTGTCACGTGTGCAACGCTGACACCGAGTGCACCTACTGCGAGTCACGTGTGATCTGGCACCAACTGTGTCTGCAGTTGGTCACCTACATGGCACCGGAGACTCCAGCTTACCCGCCTGATGTGAGTTCCCATTTTTCGATAAGATTCTGCTGAAGAAATTGGGCGTATTCGGTTTCCATGGTAGGCTTTTTCAATGGTTAGACAGTTACCTAACGGACCGAACCCAAGTTATCAAGGTGCGTGGTTGCCCTTCTCAACCGATAAGAGTCACATCGGGCGTGCCTCAGGGGTCACACCTGGGTCCTTTGCTTTTTTGCATCTTCATCAACGACCTAGCGGAGTTGTTTCAATTCGGTACTCCGTTACTTTTTGCGGACGACCTTAAATTATTTGCCACCATTAACTCCATGGACGATGCCCGGGATCTCCAAGGTGACCTTGACAGGCTTTATGTATGGTGCACAGTAAATAGACTTCCCTTGAACTTGTCGAAGTGCCAGGTCCTTAGGATTTCCCGGTCACTTAGTTCTTGGATTTTTAATTACTCGCTCGGTCATACGTACTTGTTTTGCACTGAGAGCGTATGTGACCTGGGTGTGACTTACAATGCTACTTTTTCCTTTGCGGCGCACATCACCAGAGCTACTAACTTAGTTTCTAAGCAGCTTGGCTTTATCATGCGGCACTCACGTGGGTTCAGGAGCATTAATACTTTTAAGTTATTGCACGATGCGCTGGTTAGGCCACACCTGGAATATGCGTCGGTGATTTGGTTCCCTCATCAGGCCTACCTCATGGTGGCGCTAGAGAGGGTCCAACACAGGTTTTTGAGGTTTGCGTCTTTTCGCCTCGGAAAACCCATCAGCGTGTTTGATCACGATTATGGGCCGTCTTTGCTAAGATTTAAGTTCCTGACGATCCAGCAGAGATTCGAGCTGGCCGACCTGTCCTTTCTGTTTAAGATCATTAATGGGGGCATTGCTTGTCCCTAACTACTAGGATTAATTAACTTTAGTGCGCTGTCCAGACCATTGCGATCTACGCCGTTATTTCGGGTAAAATTTTTTCGGACTAATATTTGTCAGAGTGACCCCATCACGAGGGTATGTTTACGCGGGTGCGAGTTGGCCGACAGGGTAGATTTCTCTGGCACCTCGCTGGCAGTTTTTAGACGGTCGGTCATTGCACTCCTTGGTTCGCACTTGGCGCAATAGGAAACTTTTCCTCGCTTAGGCATTTTTGTGTATTTTCGTCTGTACTCGTAATTAACAGTGTCTTATTGCGTTCTTTTGTATTCTACGTGTGTCATATTGGGCTTGTCCCGTATAATAAATAATAATAATAATAATAAAGAAATTCACAGTCGATCTCTGTAGAAATCTCGTGCAAGATCTGTGGAGCTTCGACCGTTTCGTGTTTCAGAAAATCATCGACGAGACCGCGGAAGAGCACGGTCGAAAGAGTCCGGAGACGTCGAGGAAAGGCGACTCGAAGTCCGACGTGGTGATCAACATGCCGCTTGCAGAGATGCACTCCGTCGGTGGTGTTCTCGCCCACATGCCCCAGGTACGTCTATCAATCGTTAAACCTACCAAGCCACTCGATCGAGATCTCTGTACACGATATGTTACACCGCCTCGTGAAACTCGCTGATATTCTATGCCCTGTTCCCTATCTGTGCGCGAAACACTCTTCCGCAACCAACCAAAACGCAGCATGCTCTACTTCTCTTCGTCTAAAAACTGTGTGTGTGCGCCTTCTCTCTGTCTATATCTTCTTCCACTGCGAAATGGCGTTGTCTGACCACTAAACACGGTAGGCTAATCTATGTGGCCGGAGGTTAGCTGTTTTGATCGTTTATATCAGTTCTTCGAACAGATCATGACAGCCACAGTAGAGACAGTTTCGGAGCAACTGGACCTGGCGGCAATCATGCCCACGGAGAAGGTCATGCCTGCCGTTGCCAGGGCGGTCACCCATTCGGAGAACGACGAGGGTGAGAAGATTTCTGATATTATTCAGCTGAATTCAATTGACAAGGAAACATATCAAACCCGAAAATTCTGATTTTAATGAAACTCCGTACGATTGTAGAGCATGTCGGAATATGTATACTCGAAAAATGAAAAATCGCTGAAAATTTGGGGGCTGATTTCACCCCCTCAGAGTGTTTTTCCGCAGAAAAAAAATCGTTTCTTACATACTCCGACATGCTCTACAATCGTACGGAGTTTCATTAAAATCAGAATTTTCGGGTTCGATATGTTTCCTTGTGAGTCGAATCACCAGAACCTAGCAAGCTCCACTTGACTTTCATTGGAAAGTAGAAACTGAACGAGATTATTCAAAGTAAAATTTACAATGCCGGTGTCTGACCGCGCACAGGCCCATTCTACTTCGCCGCGTAAATTACATCTTAATATATAAAGCAGAAAGCTTCTATATTTGTGTGTTTGTCTGCGCCCAAAAACTTTCGAACGATAAACTCTGGAATCACGAAATGTGCCTCAGCTTATTATGCCTGACTAATCCGGACGAATGTGACTATTTCACCAAAAAACAAGAAAAAATTTTCTTTATAAAATCAGATTCAAAACATAGAGCGAAGCCCAGTAGTAAAGCTACCTAGTGATTCCATAGAACGAAGTATAATTTCATTCATCAACTCGAAGCAGCGCGCTCGACGTCTGACCACGCACGGACTCGTTCCACTTGAGGCGTCAGCGACCGAGTGAAGCGCCTCTAATGAATTCACCGTTGAGTGCAACTAATTCTGTGCAATCTGTTGTTCCAGCAACTGCAACTGCGAGCGTGGAGAAGGCACGATTGATCGGAGAGAACGATCAGCCGTTAAACCTCAGTCCAGACAACGAGACGGACGATTTCTGGCACACCTCCGTTGGGAAATTCAGGTTCAACATCGAGGACCTCCCGGAACAGCTTCAGTACATACACAAGCTTCTAAAGGTATTAAACTTGCCCTAACTTTGCTCAAAGACGATGCTCACCTTTCCCTTGCCCCCAACAGGAAATAATGACGATCGACAAGCCTCACATTCTCTACTACATGCTGCAATGCTTGAACGTGATGTGCCTGTACGGCGATGCCTTTAACATAGCAGTGAAGGATCACCAAGGGTTCTTCATATGGTGCCAGGAGAATTTGCTGATTAAAAAGTAAGAGTTCCAGATTCTCGTTTACAAGCTCTCAGATAAAATGTTCTATAAACGTCCCTCTGTAACGCTTCCACGAGAAGCCACTGTCTCATTCCACTTTCAGGCTAAAACTCACCGGAAAGTGTGAGGAATTTCAAGCTCTTCAATGGTGAACATTATTATCCCCATGAATCTCACCTTAAACAATCTCAGATTATATATTTCTGTTTCCACAGTCTGTGGGAACTCCTGAACGCTGAGCATTCGCACATTGCTCAAGTAACCGTGCCACTGCTGCTCCACTGCGTCACGTTGCCCTGTGGGACGGACACCTTTTGGCGGCTGATACAGGACGAATTTCATAATTCAGATTGGCGGGTACGATTCGTGGCAGGTAATCAATGAACTCGATAAATCAGCATGCAATCAACTTGCCCAACGGATGACCACAGTCGCTTGGTAATATGAAACGAAGTAGAGAAGAAAGACTAGCTCCTAGATTTATCGATGCCTAAACAGTGGACAGGGTGACGTTGATCGCGAGATTCATGGATTCCACGCCGCTCCGTAACGTGATGACTCTGCAAGCTGCTCTAGCTAATGCATTCTGCTATCTGGTCGCTAGTATGGACGACAACAACGTGTACGTCGCTCAGAGGGCCACCTTGTACCTCGGCACCATCCACGACACAGCTATGAGGGTAAAGATTCCACTGATTTAGCTGTTTCTCTGTAACGATATATTCAATTGCTCCTGAATGCCGTCCAGTCGCTGATCGTCTGCCTGGAGACGCAATTCGACTCGGTGATAGTGGACAGACCGATGGTGCTGCAGTCCCTGTACCAGTTGCACAACAGCCTCAGCGACAGGCACATCCTGACCTGGGAGTTCTTCCTGAATCGATTCGACGCTCTGTTCCTCGAGGCACAAATTAAGTTGGACAGGTCTGGGGATATACCCTACCTACGTGGTCAGTTGCAATGTCAGTCGAATTTGGAGCAACCCGTAGATACAGAAGTCTAACAAAGGAGTTACAAGCAGGCGGGAGTTTTCTAATCGACCGACTATTCCACAGACCTTAAGAACACTGATATGAACAGCGAGTTATTCATGAAGAAGTTGCACAGGGCGCAGGAAGCCCTGTCGCAGTCGGACGGCAGCGCGACCAACTCGATAAAGACCTTGAGCGCAAGCTTTGGTACCAAATGGCCCTACAAACGCACCATGTCCGCGCCAGCGTCCATGATCCCACGACAGGACACCAAGCAAGGTACACCATCTTCGAGAACCATGGAAGCTGCGTAATTCATTCCATAATGGTACTCGAATATCCATTCGTCACTGATGATACGATCATGCGAGCAACAAGAATATAAGGGAATATATTTTAACATCGTCTGTTTGGGTCAAAGACTAAGCGTAGGAGTCTGAAGGGGCAGATTACAATTAGATTTGAAGTACGTCCCTGAAGAGATAGAAATATCGTCACGATTAGATCGTAGACCAGGCTGTCCTATCTGAGACCTCTATTAGTGCCAAGCTAATCCTTAGAGGAATCAAATAGTACTTGGTACCACGATTCAAAGAGTACTTCTAGATTTCCTCAACTCTGATTAATAATACAGTGACTATATTTAGCAGTATTGGAGATTGTGGTGCCAAGTAAGGCGTCCTCGTTCTCTGAGAGTGTATCACACTGTTAGGAAAGAAAGTCTAGGGCCTCTGGGTCCATCGATTCTATCGCCCGAGCCACGTAGGAATAGAATCGCCGAACGTTAGCCAATCCATATCCGTTCACATCGTTTCTCGCAACTTCACACGCTGACCGTACACGTATTTCTGACTTGTTCCACTTCCCGAACCGCGCAGAAAAGGAAAAGGTGTACAGCCGGCAATACTCGGCGCCTATCCTGAAGCGCAAGAGCTCCAGATTCGGACTGGGTCAGTTGCTGGGGTCCACCCCACCTAATAACAGTATACCAGGTAGAGTAGTATGTCTGCTGGTAGCTATAGACGTGGCATTCCTATGTGTTACGCGTAAATGTTCCCCCCTTGCCCTCTGTATACGCGATCCATGATAATGTTCTCGAGGATAAGTCGATGTTGGACCTGTGGTAAGTCTGATCCTTGATCAGCCATTCGAGAGGAAACACTTTCGACGCTTTCTTTTCACGCTGTAACCTTCACATAGCATTGTTTCTTCCCTTGTATATCGAAGACAGAGATTGTTCCGGGATTGAATTTTCTTGGGTACTGTGCTATGAGCATTCATTGAATGAAGTAAGCTTGTCTTAGACGGTGGATTTGATAATTTGAAAAAGCTTTCATCCTTCCTTTCTGAATGTTCTTTACCCGTAACGATGAATTATAAAATATAGTTTGAAGTATTCTGCAGTTTAAATTAGTACTACGTAGCTTTTCAGTAGCTTGTATCTTTGAGCTGGTAGATCTTCTGTCATGAATGCTTGTATTTAAATGGAAATTGAATTTCGTGCATGATGAAAGTGTGCTTGTGCATGGTCGTAGACTGTGAGCGATAATCTGTACCGAACGAATTAGAAATACTAGCAAAACTTAGCTCAATTAGCGACTAATCTTATTTATTACGTAAGGTGGAAGCAACAGTGGGTAAGAGTCCGTGAGATTCCATCTAGCTATACATATCTCGTAGATTGAAATCCGTTTTTAACCCGTCTACCGTTCGAAGGAACGCTCTTTGATGCCACTGAACATTACAGACGGACATGTCCATTCGCTAAACATGGTCGACGAAACCAGCGCGTTGCCAGGCTACACCCACAAGATCGTGGATCTGGAGGAAGCCGACAAAGAGACGATGCACTTGCTGGTATTTCTTCTGATGCAGTTTCTTTCGAGGCAGGACCAGGTAGGTGAACAAAGCTTCGATAAAATCAAAGACTTAGAAGATTTCTTCATCAACAAAGATTCTCAAAACCGTAGGCTTATCCAACGGATGAGAAGCCTCTATCGAAGACCCAAGGAATCGTGCTACGCCATTTGTACCTTCTGCTAGGCTACAACCAAACTGAACGGACTTTTCACACTTCTCCTCAGCGCTTACGGTAGAGACCCTCCTCAATAATCATCTGCCAAGTCAGACTACTCCAGCTTCCACTGTAAATAAATCTCTCATTCCAGAGTCTCCCCAGTGTTCAACGTTTTCATCGCGAACCTTCCTCAGCTGCTTGACCAGAATCACGTGATGGGATGGGTGATGACGCCCCCGGTTCTAGCCATCTTGCAGCACAGCCCCTGTCCACCGCAGGGTGCACCACCCTTGGATCACCAGGCACCAACATACAGCCTCTGGTACCTGGAGCCACAGAACAGGCGTTCCTGGCTGATGGCTTTGCTCGTTATACTGTACAAGGTAGGCCCAGGTATACTCTAACAAGGGAACATCTCGAACTCGGAAATTCGAAAATTTCTGAAACTTCCTACATTGCAATTTTTGTTTGCTACTCAAATTCACTCAAAGGAGTTGTAATTGACCCCTGAAAATCTGGTTATTTTCCAATTTTGTGTTATAAAGCGTGAACTGTTAAATAACTTTTTACCAAATAATAGATCTAATTAATAGAAGTCACTTTTGTCTTGAAACTTTTTTTCTATCTCTTACAGTTCGCGAGTTATAACACAAAATAGCCGAATTTTCAGGTGTTAATTTCACCGCGTTCGATTGAATTTGGGGACCAACAAAAATGGCACTGTAATCAGAAGGAAATCCCCTACATATTCGCAAAGTTTCAGAATTGTTTGAAGTTCCGGGTTCAGGATTTTCCCTTGTAACTCGGGTATCTATGAAGATAGTAATGCTAGAATTTTGTTCAGTGTCAGTACGGCCAGCAACCATGGTGCAATCAACTGCAGGTGTTGGTTAAGATCGTGATGAACACCTTAGACATGCAGCACCATCAGTGCAAGAGGATCCCAGCCACTGTGGTGATGGGTGCTCCCCCTTCTAGATCACGTGGTAACATCACTTTTCCTAAATACAGATGTTGCTAAAGGCAACTTGCTCGAACAACACCTAACATCGTCCCAGAGTACTTGACTGTTACTGATTGATATCTCCATCAGTTACTTTGGTTTCAGACGTGTCACAGCCGTCGCTCGGCGTCGATCACGATCTAGGGACTAGTGGCGTAGGGGAGTTCAATACCGAAAGCCCCCCGATAAGGACTCCTCTAGTCTCTGTGCACCAGCGTAGCCCAGGTACAACGCAGATGGAGACCCACTGGGAGGAGAGCACGTCCACGTGCCGTTACACGAACAAACACTCCAGGTCACTTGATTTCTTACTCCACCTTGTTACAATGCATCTTAGACGACCACTCCCCTAGACTCTCCTCGACAGGGTAGAGCATTAGGCTACATTAGCTTGGAATGTTTTCACATCGACACGTTTGTGGATTTCTGCACTCCCATGGATCCCCTTTATCGAGTCTCTTTGTCACTGTACCGAGAACAATGTACCACGCGTGAAATCTCTAGGACCCCAGACTTCCATGAACGATTTTCGTGAGAGTAATCGAATGTTTAGGGACCAGAAGTACCCGATAGTCTTACTGTGCCCCCCGTAGTCCACCAAGGAGTATAGCGAAACGATGAAACTGGCAAGTCTGACTTGATAAACTTAAAGAGCGAGGATATGAAGATAGTTTGTCGGCAGAGGGTAGCTCTTTGTAGCGAGATAGTCAGAGATGCCACGGTATCCTTTGAATGTCGCAGTTCGATGATAGTACGAAGGCTAGGGCCTCGTAGGGTGTGTTTCACGGTACTATCGAGGACCCAGGGTTTACACCACGCGTGCCTGTGCTTACACCAAGTAGCTGCTTGTTACAATTTCCGCTATTGTGAATGCTCTGCAAAGCTACTCGATCAATGCGGATGATACGGAGTCCGAGCTGGCCGCAATACCCGAGAGCCCAAAATCTGACAGCACCTTACATGGCAGCAGCGGTGGGTCGCTCGGTGAACTGGAGGAGAGCCCGGCGGTCGTCACCAGGAGCGTCTCCCTGCACGGTCCTCGAGCGTCCACCGCCGTCGACGTCGTGGGACGGATCGACTGGAATAGTCAGATCCCCAACAAGAAATCTGACGCGACCAGGCCCACTTGGTTCCTGGGCAGCGAGGAGGACTCTCACCAGGTACTCGTCAGCTCTCAATGGAAATACAGTATAAACGAAACTGAACTCGAAGTTGGATTTCCACTTTTGCACGCGGACCAACTGGATCAGCTTGAATTCCAGCTGAAGCATGAAGCCTAGCGTTTAAGATCAAAACTCTGTTTTTCTACATAATCGATTCAGAAGAAGACTGACCAACAGCACTGAGCTTGATTCTAAATTTCAACTGAACCTCGCGATGCCTGCAGTTAGAAAGCACATGCACGCTGTCCTTAAAGTTAGAACGATGCGAATTGATAATTCTTTTCGAAGCAGAGTACAAAGGCTGGACCGCAGAAGAAGTGGAGCGTGCACGAGGGAGTGAAAATGATGGTGACAAGTTCGTTCCTAGGCGCGCAGCCGGACATGCAGAAGTACAACCCCTTGACTAAGGTTGCGCCCGAGAAAGCGCCAGAAAAGTCGGCGCTGGAGAAGGGTATCTTAGAAAAGGCGATCACGGAGAAGCCGGCCCCTGAAAAGGATGCTGAAGAGAAGAGTGTCATTGTCCAAATCGCCTTTAACGGTGACCCCGCGGCCTTGAAGCCCTTCGGACTCTCCAGCGCCCTTGCGACTACTTTACCTCAGGCACAAAAGTAACCCTCTGTCATTAGAACACTTCTGAGCGAGTGGAAGGTTCAATAAACGAAACTACGTTGCAGGCAAGAAGTGGCGAAGGCCGCCGCTACCGCCAGCAATTCGGACTCGCCAACCTCGAGGCAGCTGGGTCGCCAGAAGTGCATAGAGCAACCAACTGTGACCGCAGCGTCGCCTGTGTCCCCGGGTCAGGTGGCCACGGTTACCAGCAGCGATCAATCTAGTTCACCGGCGGTCAGCTCGATCTCCTCTCAAGTAACCAGCACGGAGAACGGTCAGCATACTAGCTGGAACGATGTCTTTCCTTTGAGCACGCCCACGGTTGAACGACTTCTACCAATTGGAGCGACACGTCCAACGGGTAATTGTGCTTTGCACGTCGCATCTGACAATTTGCACGAGGGAACAGGAGCTAGCGTTGTTGTTGCAGGTCCAAGACCCGCGCAACGAATCCTGCGCTGCGAAGACGCCTATGGGTCGCCGGAGTCGCCTTTGTCGAAGATGGACGTGTTAACAGTCAGTGAGTAGTGAATGGTAGTTTGTGGATTAAAGGGAGGTTTGATAAGTGTCTTGTTTAGTTAGGAACATCGTTGTGCTTGTCTAGGCTCCTCCTTTGATCAGGACAGCGAGACGTGCATGTCCAGTGACATCACCAGCCCTCGAAGCATTTCTCAGCTCGAGTTACCGATGCCTGAACGACTACTGCCTATTGGACCACAGAGGGACTTTGCTGGATTCGTGGAACACGTTCGGCAGGCCCTTGGTGTCCAGGAAGCCGAAGGTATGGATCTCTTTATCACCCTATCACTAGCAAGATTACACTTTACTTCCGTACGAATGCTTTCATTCGTCGTTTCAGACTTAAATAAGCTTAGTGGGAACAGCAAGGGCGAGGGAGCAGCGCCAATAAAGCAGGATAGTACAGCGTCGGAGAACATGGTACCTACTTCATTGGTTTTCAGTTCTAGAATCTGACTGGACAGAATTATTAGCTAAGAAAATGATGAATTATGAAACTTTCAGTCGGCTTCTCTAGTGCCAACGTCGAACGAGATACACTCGAGTAGATCAAGCCCGAGAAGATTGATCAAGCAAGTGGCCCTGGAGTCGCCACCTCCGGTTATCGAAGCTTTGGATTTTCCTTCCAGACCCTTCGACCACGATCGAAAACTCAAGGATGCGCACGTACGCATCCAACGCGATAAGCCTCGAAGAAGTGGCATCTGTGCGCAAGATGGACCAATGACAAGGCGCACAGAGTCTTGGTACGTTATTCTAATGTGAAAAAATAATTCTTTGAAGATTTAATGTGTCTATCATTTTCTGCGTTGCTAGGTCTGGCCCCCAGTTGCAAACCCACATGGACGTCGCGTCGCAACAAGCTTACCACGCTGATTTCAATCTCAAGTACAGCTTGTTCCGTATTGGAGACGAGTGCATTTACGAGAGGTAACTGCATAAGCAGCCTTAGAAATCGAAATCTCTTTTGCACGTAGATTTCTCGACCTGTTACAGGTGCTCCGAGTGCGGAACGATAAAGGAGGAATATTCTGACGAGGAACTGGGACTCTGCATCATCAACCTTGGCACTTTCATCCATCGCGAGCCATCGTTGGCGGCGCCCCTTTTGCCAGAGATTTTGAGAGTCGTGACAAAGTTAGTTTAAGTTTTCGCTTTAGTTACTTTAGTTACTAGCTGCATCACCCTTTTAATGATGTTTGTTAACGCTTGTACAGAGTGGCCCTAAACGCGATGTACCCCTGGCAAAGTGAAACCAACATGCATCTGCCAGGTGGTGCGATCAGTGTGGCCCACCAATTTCTACGCTGTGTTCTTCATCAATTGGCGCCTAACGGGGTATTCATGCAGATGTTTCAAACACATTTGAACGGTAGGCTTTCACGAGGTTCAATTATGATTTTGTGCATCGCTGGAATATTTGCTGTACGCGGTTTGCTTTTCAGAATCAACGAGGATGCAGTTCTTCAAGAGCGTCGCACAGGCTCTAGTCGATTTCAACGAACTCAATCCGATCGCGCCTTTGCAACTGTTACTCGAGGTAATCCTCTATCAATTAAGTATAGTGGACTTAGCAGAACTCACTTGCAGTGAATTAAGTGTACTGAACTAGGGCTGGGACTATTTGTCGAATTTTTCAGTATTCGAGTATTCGAATACTTCAGTTGCTTAATTATTTGGCGAATACTAATTTGAATATACAAGTATTCGAAGTTTATTCGTAGCATTCGAATACTTGTACAATATTCGAATATTTAATATTCGAATAGTCCCAGCCCTAGTACTAAATTCAGTAGCTTTCCACTATCAAGTGCAATCAGTTTGAACAGATTCACCTTGATTAACTTTTGCTGGTCTTTACGAATTTCTAAGTATTTAAACGAAACATTAGCACTCACCATTGAAGTGGACCCTCCTCTCTCAGCATCCTGAAGCCACAAAGTCCAAAATCCATCAGCCACCACCTGAAATCATGTCGACAATTGATTAGCAACAAATTCAAGCCTCTGTCTTCCAAATTATACTGCTTTCAGGCACTAAACGTAAAAAAATCTCTGCCAATGGAACGCCTGCCAGTGATACTCTTCAACATAGCTTGCTACCTAGACTGTCTACCACTGGAGGCAGGTCTCGGTCCAGGTGCAACCACCTGGAGCGGCCTACTAGCGCAATTCGACGGCCTATTTCGAAGACTCGTTCTAATGCTATCCTCAATCGATGACACAACGCCATTGTTAAGGATTATGATATCGTTACTGAAGGTTCCAGGAATCCAACAATCGAAGGTAATGATTCATCGAGTTTACTGCTCGTAAAAAACAGCACGCGCTGATTCGCGATTATTATCGTGGAAGTGAAGTCACTGGGAATTTTAAGGAGAATGAGTTTGCGCTAGATTTATTCGCTGTCTACTATAGCGGGACATTGCAGGATTCTTGATGACGAAGGGTTCTTCGAGAGATTTTTGATGACAATTTTATGACCTTGATTCAGGGTTCCTATTAAGAAATTCGTAGGCAACTGGGAAGGACTCTTTCAATGGTGGACTAATATGCGAATACATGTTTCCAGGGCATGCTGGACCCATTCGCCAAAGTGTTGAGCTACTCCATACAGAACTCCACGGTAAAATACAGTTACTTGACTGACCTGTGCTACCTCTGCCACAGAGGGTTCACGCGGGACAGAGACAAGCACTTCTTTGGAAGGACCATCGTGTTCGAGCTAATCCAAGCCATCAAATTCAAGACCACTATACCAGATTCCAACTTCCTTCTGCTCCTGCACTTCGTGCTTCAGGTAATGAGGTGCATTTGCGTGGAGCGAGTCTAAACAAGGGTTCAAAGGGTTCAAACAAGGTTCAAAGAACTGAATATTTAGGACATTGGAGGATCGCTGCCTAACACGGTCGCCCTGGAGAACATACAGGCGGAAATATCGCCGATCTACAATACGAACGCCTCGGAATCCCTGAAGAACCAACTGCCGGACGTTCTCGACTTCTTGGCCGACTTCCACACCCTCAGCAAAGTGAAGGTGAGGGATGAGCGAAGATAGGGCTGTCGAGATCTTTTTCTACGCTTGCTACACGAGGTTCTACGTTGCTTAGAGTTACAGCAAAGGCATGCAAGCAGGGCTGAACGAAGACACATTGGGTGGAACATTGAAGTGTGGCCTCGCGCAGTTTGTCGCGCTGGAGATCACTAGGGGCAACAACAGGGAGAACAGAGCAATTGCGCGCTATCTTCCGTGGCTCTACAGCACCCCTTCCATGATACAACAAGGGTAAATGTCCTCAGTAGAGCAGTGTTTCCCTAGATTTTTTTAATCGCGATCCCCTTTTATAATATTCGAATAACCAGGGACCTCCACCATGTAAAATAACGTAAATATTTCCCTCCTTTTATTTATGAAAAATCAGTGTTACAGCATTAATAGAATATGGCAATGTGACCATATTAGGGTAAAGGCGCTAGTAGTTGACCATGTATCAGTAGTTGACACTTTTCAGGAAAACCTTATTGTTCTTGTTTTTCTGTGGTAGTTGACATTTTTCAAAAAACCCTTATTTTCATATTTTTCTGTAGTAGTCGACACTTTTCCGAAAAACCTTATTTTTTTATGTTTTTCTGAAAAGTGTAAACTACTGATACATGACCAACTACTGGTGCCATTACCCTAAGATAAATAAATGCTAAAAATCGTCAATGAAAGATAACCATGGCAACCCCCCAGAAAACACCCCCAAGTTGTTCGCGAGGGAATCACTGCTGAATAGAGATTGTGAAGAATAATCAAATATACAATAACTGATTCTTTCTTCCAGAGCTCGCGAGTACGTCGATTGCATAGCACACATCAGGCTTCTTTCCTGGCTACTGCTAGGCTCCCTAACGCACACAGCAATGTACGCTGGTAACAACAATGTGCACAGTCACAGTACATCGATTCCCATAGCCCAACCGATCCCACAAGATGTGTCTTGCCACATCGCAGATCACGTGCAAGTGATATTCGCTGGATTCCCTGAACAGTCCAAGACATCCGTTCCCCACATGTCCTCCCTGTTCTATGCGTTTATACTTTGCCAGGTCAGTCTGCATATTCTTGCTAAGTGGATTTAAGGGTTTCGAAGAGAATCATGGAAGGAATTATTGCAATGTTTCGTTTAGCTATGGACGATGTATCTAGAGGAGTTGTCGAAGAACAATCCATCGAACAGCGAGGGCCACAACATCACGATGAACGTTCTGTTGGAATTCTGGGGTAAAACCACGCCCTGCATACTGCAGCTGGTCTCATATTCGAAAGTTGTAAGTTCGATCAAATTCCTGCGAGACGATTTCATTCGAAAGGGATAATACTGATTATTTTTTATGAAAATTTATAGTTGGCAGAAACAGTGAATTTGCATTTCTTAAGCCTACTGGAAGCCCTGCTCGAGTGCGGCTCCATTTTGCTGAGCAAATTGCTACCCCTATGGAGACCCATTTTGTATTCCCACCACGTCCAGGTTCGATCACTCGATAGCTTAATTTCCTTCCACAAAATGCGATTGTATTTCTCAAATTAAGTAATGATTTCTTTGTTTTTAGCTACCCGGGCACCTGCAAGTGCGTTTGCAAAATTGCCAAGACTTCCCGCCAAGCAAAATGTCCGAGCATTTTGCCTCGTCTCGCCGAGAATCGAACGCCACGCTTTTGCGGTGGCTACATCGAATGCAGTTCAAAATGGGCCAGATAGAAATGCAGTCCTCCACGGCCACGCAGTTTTACACGATTTAGAAACTGCGAACAAAGATCCGTCTAGGAGATAGGGGGTTGTTTTATATAGAGTATCTACGAAGATGTTGAGCATTGCATTGTTTAAAATCAATGTTACATTAGCGCGTCTACGGAAGTTGTAATTTATTGATTGTTAAAAAATATATTTATTGTACTAAATATCTCATATTCTATCATGTATCCCATAAAGTAGGTACTCTTCTAAATGTAAGTGCTGTAAATTGCTCGTCAAAAATTGAGAGCTTCCAACGTTTCTGTCGAGCGCGAAATATAGGGAGGAAACGAAATTTCTAGCGAGTTAGGTCACGCACTTCCCGCGGCGCTTATCGCGAAATTTTTAATGCTTTCGATAAGGCACGATAATGGTATTCGCGTGAAATGGCGCGTGATCAATTCTGATAAAGCTGTTAGTCATTCTGTATACAATGAGTCCAAAGGATTCAAGTAATCTGCGTGACACAGTTTCTAGGGAATTTTTGCGATAACCACTCCTAGTTATTTAATTCTGTCGCAATATTTTCCTAATTACTCGATAATATGAACGAGTTAAAACAATGCGAGCACAATTCCTATTGAAATCTACCTCGAAGGGTTACCTATAATGCGCCCCATACAATTAAACATAATTCACCGTGTCTAGTTAGGAAATATTAAAAAAAAGGCACTGCAGTTGCAACGAAACCGACCTCAACTTTATTCATAATCGTATAAATATATTCGTTTAACGTTTATCAAGCCCTTGGTCTATTTCCTACACCTGCTTCCTCTCACTATTTATCTCATTCCCTTCCAACAAAAATCTATTATTATATCTGATACCATCGAGAACGTTTGTTGGAGGAACTGCACACCGCAAATTAGTAACTAGCCTTAATGACGTGATACACGAGGTTAGAAATGCTTTCGATTTATAAATCGTGAAACATAATACATTTCTCATGCTCGGCAGAGTGGAATGTACACAGCATGTGTACGCACGTATGCTTCCATTAAAAGTAAAAGTATCGCGGAATGCGAAATATTTCGGTGCCCGTTCATAGCGATGCGATATTTACTTTCTTCGGGCAAATGCAGTCGCGGCGCATCGCTGCTGTATTATTGCTCTATTATCAGTGCGCCTTAATTCCCTCGCTATTATCTCTTAATTATCGAATTACCGTGCTACGCGAAGCTTCTCGATCAAAAATCTACCCATCAAGGGACCAAAGTGTCCCTAATAGTTCCACTTTAACTCAGTAAATCCCCGTGCCTTCATGTCTGCGTTTTTTTTCCAGGCAATCGTGTTAAAATGCCGTTCAAATTTCATTTAAAAAAAAGTCGGCAGTATAACGTCGTCTCGAAAAACCAGTATGTGATCTGCATCGAGCTATTGGACACCACCTCCATAGAATGCACGTTAAGCATCGACAGCGTTGGCCAAGAATGCTTGGATAACGTGACTCAACGGCTGGGCATGGGCCAGCCAGAGTTCTTTGGCCTGCGTTACATTTCCCGGCACGATTCCCCATCGCCAAGATGGGTGGATATGGACAAACCACTGAAGAAACAACTCGAGAAGGAGGCGAAGAATTTTAGTCTCTATTTAAGGGTCATGTACTATGTTACCGATGCGCAACTTATGCAGGACGAGATGACAAGGTAGATAACTCTCCACGTCTGTACTGTAACAGTAATTTTATTGCTGCTGTACCATTCTCGTGTATATCCTGCTTATAGGTATCATTACTACCTTCAAATGAAAAGCGACGTACTGGAAAGTAGATTCCACTGTAACCCCAGACAAGCCACTCTCTTAGCAAGCTACTCTATGCAAGCAGAATTTGGGAATTACGACGCCGAACAACATACAATGGAATGCTTGCAACAATGCACGCTGTTTCCCAAGGTAACGGAGGAATTTGCGAGGGAGAGCTTTGCTTCGGAGTCTTCGATTTATTCTTTATTTCACCCTATCAGGATGTGATTCAGGCGGACCCTGGGGGTCAAGATTCTCTTTTGCATACAGCTGTATGCCAATACAAGAGTCTCATCGGCGTTACTCAAGCTGCGTCGGAGGAATTGTACATTTCTATCGTTATGCAGTTAGAGGGTTACGGCAATGAAACATTCTCTACTAAGGTAGGTACTAATCCCACAGTTCGCATTCTTTTAGCATTCCACCAGCGTTAAAACAATAAGTTTCCCGACCTGCAGGACAGTGGCAACAACGAGGTGATACTCGGGATCTCTATCAACGGGATTATGGTCCTCTATCCAAACACGCAAGCGACACAATTCTACAGGTAATTATTTTGCAAGGAATGCTGGATCGACGAAGGTGATGCGAGGAACGTTGATGTTTCAGGTGGAAGGACATAAGCAATGTGATTAATCACAAGAAGACGTTCAGAATAGAGTGTCAAGCCGAGGGTGAGGATGCGAAGCAGTTTGTGTTCAACGAATCTCGGAATGCGAAGTATGTGTGGCGCTTGTGCATAGCGCAGCACACGTTCTACATGCAACACCAGGAGTCTAGACCGTTGGAGAGACAAGCTAATGGATATTTCGTAAGTGCTGGTTGAGAGAGAGCAGAGGTATCGTGCGATGAACAGGGTATAGCAGGAACACGGTGTTACGTTCTAGGATAGCGACACAAACGATTCAGGAGATCAAGCGGTGTCAGTCAATTTGGACAATAGGAATGCCGAAGGTCAGACACGATGGACTAGCTACAATGATCTGTCGACGTCACCTTACCCTCCTGTTGTGTCTGTCCCTTCTACAGACATGAACAACTTACGTGCCTTACTCCCTTCGTACAGGCCTGCTCCTGATTACGAAACTGCTGTCCAGATGAAGTATAACAACGGGGGAAACCCTCCTCAACCTTATTACGCTAATCAATCGACGATTGTTGGAGCAGATATTTCGTGCCTTCTTGGTAATGTTGTTAATCGAAGTAGATATTAAACGCTTTAATCTATCGTAAGTGCTATTCGAACAAGTTCTACCGAATAAGAGAAACAGTCATACCGAGTATTATAAGTGTTCTCGACGATGCAGTATTGTCTAATAATCATTCGCACGCATACACTTTTGCGAAAAGTAAGAGGAAACCCTGTAGAGATTAATAGCAAAGACTGACGCACACAAACTTCACAGACTGTTCGTTTCTCCATTCTATAGTATCGACATACATGTGTATTTTTAAAGAACAACGCTTCGCGGTACTGTTTTAATACGTCATGAGAAAGTGTTTCAAGCTTCCCTTTATTCAGCAGGGAAAGAATCTTTCATTCTTCAAGCATTGTAAGGAATGTTATAATTTTAGGTATAATGCATGTAGTACTGTATAGTCACTGTTGTGTAATAACTAAAATATTTTACTGTAAATATATGTGAATCCTATTTCTTTGACCTGTGCGTTTAAGAAAGTAGGATATATTTATTGTTGTACCGGAAATAAAACTCGCAAATATCATCGACCAGGAGTTAGGTGGAATTTTATAATCTACGCTTTAAGAAGCTATCGAAATAAGTTACGTAAATTGTGTAAAGATGTAAAAACATGGCAAATATAAACTACACGATAAAACATTAACAGAGACTTATTTTAATCCATTGAGACCATACACCGAATCGGTCTAGCGATATATTAAACGCTCCTCGACTCGCTGAAGATAAATGCGTCCCTCTATCGTGATATCAATGAATTAACTATAGTCTTAACCAATTAACAAGATTTATATACTTACACAAAAACAACAATACGCGAATATCACATTTCCCGAATCTCTTCATAGAGGCTTTTCAGAGACTTCCCTATTCTCAGCATCGCTAATAGCTTCCAATAAAGATAAAGGATCAGGTTTCCCGGCGGTAGCAAAAGCAACCAAGCCTGCATCGATTATCGCCTGCCTAGTCACAGGTCCGATAGCAACTGCTTTGACGTTACTCAAATTATAAAGCTTCTTCTTTAATAAACTTACTATATGCTCGACACTAGACGGACTAAAGAAAACAAATATCCTACGCACGCCGTCCATGTATCCGTACAAATCGTGCTCCAAAGTTTTGCTAGGTAAGGTTCTATACGCGACTATCCTACAAACTCGTATCTCATTCTCGCCGAGAATTTTCTCGATCGTCTCTCGTCCAATCGCGCTACAAGGGTACAACAAAGGCTTCGAACCTTTCGGAATAGAGGCGACTAATTGCTCGGCTAATTCTTTGGCGTTACCAGCCTGGCTACCAAAGCAGTTCTCGGAACCTAAGTGACTTTTGGCGAAGGACTCGGTTGCTGGGCCTACGCAGTACACTGGCAATGTTTTCCAGGGAATTAGAATGTCGCCATCTTCGCTGGCCGCAATACCGATCGCCTCCACGGCCCGGCGACTTGTCAGAACGATTCCTACGAAGGTAACGTGAATTTTAAGGTTAGAATTCTCTTGTGACATGCTCGTGATTTCGAGTGGAAGATGAGGTGATGGAAATTGATACTACCGTGATAAGAGCCCGGTTGCAGTAGGCATGTTCGCAAGTCTGGCGTATTCACGAACTCGAAGTACAGGCTGGTTAAGGAATCGCAGATGTATCCAGCAGCTGACAACGTTTGTGTATACGCCTCTTGCGAGTCACTCTTTTCCGACAGACCGCGACAGAGCACTACTCTCTCGTAACGAGGTGCCATATTCACAATTTCGATCGTCGCCATACCCGCTAAAGAAACGAGCCCCACTGATCGGATGCCGGCATCCGCGCACGAATGAGGTTGTGTTTAGATAAATACGAATGTACGAAATCATCACGCGGGATGACTAGGCTGTGGGGATCTTAATTCTAGTTAGAGTTATTTGATTCACTTGCGAATTTAAGTAAAACCGACGAATTGAAATCGCGACGAAACGGGAATTCATAACGCGAACTCGAGACATTCTCACTGAATTGACGCGGCGCTCTGCCGCTAGGTGGCGAATTGTCGCGCACCATTGCGATTGTCAATTGAATTTGAAATTTAAAAAAAGAGCGGGAGTCTGTACGTATGGATTATAGTGCTCGACACTATTTTTTGCCGAATATATGATTATGTATACATTAATTGAAACATAACTGACCACGAAAAGGCATATACAATCTTCTTAAAAATCATGTAAGAAGAAAATAAGACAGAGAAAACAATTTGCATACACGAAATTTACGTACAATTTTAGAAAACTTATAACGCAGGCTAATTTATTGCGACACATTTTTTTGACGATAAAGTTTATTGCTTTGAATAAGCATTTGTTTAGTGATTCTTAAATTTGAAACAATACGTCATTTTCTTTTAACTAATAATTGATAATTTAAAACAATGCCATTTATGTATCAGATGATATACTATTTCTTTACTTTACAGGATTAAGATAGATAATTAAGAAGAATTACTATTATTTACTTTACAGGAATTTCGTTTAACTTTTCGCGTGACCGATCGGCAAAAAATAGTGTCCAGCACTATGGAAAGTGCTTTACGTGAAATGTTTTGATATACGTTACCAGTGGCGGATTGAAGAAAAAGGGCCCTTGTGGCAAACGTTCTGAGGGGCCCCTTTTTGGGAGGAAAATGTAGAGGTAGTTTACTAAAAGGGGGTAAGTGTACAGAAAAGTATAAGAAAAGAGAATACTGGATAAAATCATAATTTCTTTTTGAAGATAGGGCCTTAGGGAGGCTTCTGAGTAGGGGCCCATTTTTCGGGAAAATAAAGCGGTAGTTTCCTAAATCCGAGATCAGTATAATAATACAGAAAAAATACACTTTGGATAAAATCGTAATTTTTTTAAAAATGGGGCCCTGGGTGGGCCTTGTGAGCAGGGGCCCAGATGGCAACTGCTCATCAGCCGCCCTGTTAAATCCGCCACTGTACGTTACGTGTATGGTAATCTCCGCACGTTTCTCTGAACAAGACCATCCACATTGAAGGAGATTCATTAACACTAAACCTACCGACATTTTATATATACCTGTTTTTACCGATGGCGGTCAAATGACCGCTTTTCAAATAAAAGTTATAATTTTAATAGTACATATTATTATCAGGAAAAGCGAAAGAAGAAGAGAGATAGATATTGAAAAATTAATAGCTATATATTATAGAAAAACCCATGCAGTAAGTTCAAGAAAAAATGAAAACCTGGAATTTAATAATTTTGTTAAAGTCTCAAAAGCGGTGATTTGACCGCTCTGGTAGGTATAGTGTTAATAACGTGTTCAGCTACATGTTTAGCGTCTTAAATCTAGTTGACGGACGAAAGGAGATTGGGATGACAATTGATTTCATTGTCAATTTTATTGAAACACTCTTTAGGGTACACAAGCTATCCTAGATAAGCATTAAGGGAAGTATAAAAAAAAACACTGAACAACTGCTTACGGAATCACAAAGTGGATGTCTGCTCTCCTTACGATCATTAAACGTATCAACGTGCGCATTCGAAGGCACAACGATCCTCGACCCTTACGCATCGAGCATTTCGCCACGAAAACCACCAGCCGCCGATGAAAACTCGCGCGTCTCGACGACGAGAAATGCGACGCGGGGCATGGACGATGATAATCGCATCCAATGCCCTGTGATAGAACTAGACTTAACGGGGAAGACGGAGACGAGGATGAAGGTGAGAGGAGATGACGAAAGCTGTTACGCGATTAGGGAAAAAGGATTCGGGGGTCGAGGAATTTTACTGCGCGGCGGAGTAGACACCGGCAGTGCTTGCAATCCGTTCTCCTGGCAAAATCTCGGCGAACATCGGCATACGGGATACTCGTTCTCGAATCACGAACGATTATAGCGCACAGAGTTCCGTCGTAAAGGGGACCGAGTGCCTTCTTATTCAGATTCATTACGCAAAATAGAATGTTTATCATGAGAATCAAAAAATCTACATCTTCTTAACGTTACAACTAGAAACTTATGTTACAGAACTGTAAGAGCTAGCACGTCGTACAGAGTACACGTGTCCTTAATCGCGATACCATTTCGACAACCGGCGGTTGTATCTTTTATTCGTTCTCCAAGACGGAGAAAACAGCCCTTCGCGATATTGGATGGATTTGTAAAAAGTATAAATGCACGACTCTTTTCTCGCTAGTCGTCTCGGAATTTCGCACGGCCCTGTGGGCATATCTTGACGTTACCTGCGGCTACGCCCGCAGTTCGTCGCTCGTGCAAGCTTCTTCCGCGAGAAAAGAAGGATAACGGGAGATTTTTAATAGAACAATAAAGTGATAATAATTGTAGAGTGGCCTAGCCTAGCCTAGCGTATGCTTAAACATGTACTTAAATAATAATCACAAAAGTGAGACCAAGGTCCAGAGCGTTGTCGTGTGGCCGGGACCATTAACCGACGACAGGCGGTCTCGATACCTGACTTCCGATAAAGGGGTTCGTTAAGCGGTTCCTTTGCCCAATCTCAACTGTCACAGGCACTCGTCGACGCTTTTTTTTTTCAATCGCTCGGGTGGAATTAAAGGCACTGATAACGGCAATCTCAAGCCTTCTAAAGCCTTTGCACTTTCGAACAGTAAATCGGGATTCCCCGAATCCTCTACTGGTAGGGAAAGAGTAGAATACTCGTTAAATAATTAATGAAATGCGATGAACTAAAAATTTAGCGTGAAAAAGTTTCTAATGAACACAACGAATTTAATTTATTAGCACTGTATTTCATTTTAATACCGATCCTACCAGTTGAGGATTGCAATAAGATTTTACTCGAAGAAATAGGGATCTCTTCTAAAATCTCTCTCTTTGCCTCCCTCTTTTTAAAATCCTTCCATGAAATTATCTCCAAACAAGTCGACGACTATCCATAGAATCTTCCGGTAGCGGAACCATCAAAATTAAAAAAAAAAAATAAAGAAATAGAGGTCTAACATAAACTCGATACAAGACACTCCGGTAATGGAATATTATGCAACTTACGTACTTAATTATCCTTAAACGTAAACAGTAGAATGTAAAGGTATGACTTAAGTACAACCACAAAACTTGGTCATTATTATGGCATTCGTATCCTTAACTACGCTCCCTAGTAGATTAACTAACGGCGCGTTTCAGCGTGAATCTCTCTTCTAAATCGTGTGCCTTGGCGATTCCGTAATCCCTTCCGCGCCACCAGAAGCTTTTCGACAAAGCTTCCTGTACATCGTACAAGGATGTACGCAATCCCTGCTATCGACAGACGCTTTTTGTTTCCTCCATGGTCGCTTGTTCGATAAAACGACGCTGCTGCGTGACGTCATCGCTCGTTGTCTCGTTAAGTGCATCCTATCCTGGATTAACATCGATCTTTAAAGGCTCTGCAGCCACAAACGTTACCGTTACAAATCTCTCTCGAGATTATTCCCCAGCCTTTCCCCAGCTTATCTCGCCAAATTCTGCGGCTACAAAATCCTCCAAGCTCTTCCAGTCGCGACCCCTTTCCTTAAGAATGTCCACCGCGAGACGAACATTTCGCAAAGTTACTCCGCCAGTTGCTTCGAGCTACCCACTCAGCGTCGTACAGTTTCGTTTCCCTCGAAGCTCCGATTGCTTCTCTTGCATGCTCCGCGATCTCTCGCACGGTTACGCGATATGTTATAATGGCTGTCGCAGTCGCGATGAATTAATTAAGAAATTGGACAAATGGTGGGATCGTAGACGGGCGCAGGTCCCGTCTCTCCGTCGTTGCTTGAGCTCTGGCTACGTGTTTTTGATTAGTCGAAGACATATCGGAGATCCATGGCGCCCCATCCGGACCGCTCTTCGCCTTCTTCAGCCCTTCGTCGGTTCGAATCTGAAAGCAGAAATGGATTCGATGTGCACTTGGAATATAAGAGTTTGAAAAAAGATTCTATAGGGTAGATGTACCATTTGTGGCCATTGTTTTTGGCCATGTGCATAATTATCTTAATTTTAAATTGCTTACAGATCATTATTATATGGAGAATTTCACATCATAAATATATTTGTTTAGTATACCGCTAGAAATATAAGGTTACATTTATTGCTTACCTACACGAAAAAATATTATATTTCTTAACCCTCGTCAGGCGGCACAATTTTTGCAATCCTGAACTCAATCCCCTATCTCCGAAGGGGGTAGAGATATTATTCTGAAATTTGGTCTATGTAATCTAGACCAAATATTTAGAGAAGACACAAAACATCAGCTTTCCACGGCTTCTCGAAAAAAAGTTATCCCAATTTAAAAAAACGCAAAAGTTACAATTGTACCTATGCCGCCTGACGAGGATTAAGAAGTGGCCAAAACTGGTGCAATACCTTAAAGTGGCCACAAATGGTGCATCTACCCTACATCTGCTTTTCGTTCCTCCAACAACCACCACTGTCGATAACCCATCACAGAATTGTGTCAGGTTAAATGGTCCCCGGATCAGTGAACTACCCCGTCCAGGTTGCGCAGGTCGTGGCTACCAATGCTGGCAGATCCGTGGCAATCGGGGAAAAGGAGAATGATAATCGTGCCGGAGCGATCATGCGAGTCTGCTGCCAAGGGAAGCTTGATAATCGGCCCTCGAAGCGTACCAATAATTTGACGTAATTTAATAAACGCGACCCTGGCTCCACGTACGTGCGCCAGGTCGCGCGACTATCATTACCGACAGTTTGATCGTATCTGGCCAGTGCGTAATGATGATGCACCTAGTCACTGTGCTCCACCACTGCTCGATCATCGGTCATGCAAATTGCCGATGCAGAATGCCGGGCGGCCCTGCCGATATCCGATGGTTACGTTCCTCCTCACGTGGGAAACAATATGTCGGGGGTAAGGAGGAGGGGTGGGAGCGGGGGTGAGGATTGGCAAACAGTCGAATCACGGACTCGGTTGCTCCACCATTTCCGTCGGGGTTGCAAATTGGGGGCGTTGGCCGACGTTTGGTCACGCTTGCCTGGAGTTTCCAGCTGGTTACGTTGCGTACGTGACTACCGTAACATAAGACTCCTTATTTCTCGCGGACCTTTCCTCCGACGGGGTGAGATTACCCACGAGGACTTATAAAATATCTGGCTTCCTCCTCGGAGATGAAGATTAACGAAGGTGATATCAGTTTCGAGGAGACACAGCTCGAGAGATGCATAAATATTCGACACTCTTACCATTGCCTGGGATGAGTCTCGATTTAGGGGAATCGTTCGATGCTGCTCGACCCCCGTTTCGACTGATTAGATCGTAAAGGATATCCAAAGGGTTTTTGCTCGTTTCCCCGAGCGCAGCTGTTACGATTCCTCCGTTTACAACGGCTCAATTTCAACCACGGCCACAGGCAGAATTCATAATCTCTCCTCGGAGCCGCAATAAACAGTCCGGCGTGCATGTATATACACACATATACCACGCGCGTGTACGCGTGAACCGCGATGAAATATCGGGAAATGGCTCTGCGGCGCTTTACGCTCCGTTTGGAATTCAATTGAAACATCAGGAAATTTCAGCGGCGGCGTTAAAACGCCACTTTACTACGCGCGCGCGCCAGTAATGTACGAAAGGCCGCATAAAATATAAATAATGAAATATTACGATTACGCGGCAGAGAATTGGATCGTTATCGGGATGATTCATGAGCATCGAGAGTCACTCGTTCACCGCGATCTCGAACTTCCCGCGTCAGGCTGGACGGGAGGGGAGGCGGAACGTCTTCATCAGGGATGTTTTATCGAACGGGCAATTAAAATCCCTCGTTTATTGCCCTTGGTACGCAATAACGCGCTTCTAATAACGACAGCCGGCGCCCAGAGGCTCTGAATCTCCGAGAGAGAGAGAGTTGTGGACGAGCCTGAGCACGATTCTAATACGAGTTTTCCAAATTTTACAGGATAGAACGGTGGTGAAGGACTGTCGGAATTCGTGGGCGAAAGAAAAATTTAGAAATGATAGAAAGTGTTTGGAAACTCGGTGAAGTTATTAGTGACGTTTAGAATTCGATAATATATCGCTCAGTTTATTATTTACCAGTAAGGAGACTTTTAATTTTCAAAATAACCCACGATTTGACTTTGAGCTAAAATATTTTTGAGGCATCATTGAAAATGGCACTACTGTTTAAACACGATGATACTTTAAATGTTAATTTTCAACGATGAACATATATGTTCAAAGTTTATCTGAGAATTTTTGCAACTTAATTTAATAGAAGTGTTTTTAAGAAATATGTATGACAGCCAGGGGTTAATTGTAATTCAAAGGCACGTTGGATAATCACGTTTACTTGGCTTCGAGTGGTATGCCCGTTGATGGCGCTTCGTCTGACCCGTTACCTTCAGCATCCCCTGATCCCAGCCTGGGGATGCACAGTTAAGAGTTACGAGCCTTCAGACCGATTATTAAGTCCCGAAGATTTAAAGCGACGCTTTATATACTCGGTTAAATTCATTTGCCAGCAAAAACCGCGTCGATGCGGCCAACGTTTTAATCAGTCAAACCGGTCGATGGCATCTTTGCCCTTCCCTTCTCCTTTCCTTGGTACTCTTCACAAACTTCCGCTTTCTGCGACATTATTTCCATCAAGCAAGTCCTTCCCTTCGTTAGTTCGAATTCCTTTCTGCTCTCCTTTCCCCTTGAGATCCTCCAATTTCTCTTCAAGTTCCTTATCGTAAGAACAGAATAGAGGAGCTCGTTCTCAATTGCAATTCAATGATAATTGGAGCCCCAGGAGTTTCCAAAGTCCTCGGTGCAGTCATCGGTAAACAGAAAAACCGAGGCTCACGGTCAGCAGCTTTTCAATTCCAATCTTCGATCTTTAATTGCTACAATGCTCGACAAATTCAGCCGTCGAAGGCTCGAATAACAAGTTCATCCGACAAATTGAAACGATAAATCTCGCCGCGTGGAAAGATCGGTGATTCGATAGAAGGCTGTGATTTTTTAGGACGTTAATAGAGTGGTGCGCCGACGATTCATCGTTCTGCCCCTTTTTGAAAATAAAAGGGGAGGCCCGAGACAAAGGATAATTCGAGGTCGACTTTGGAGACGGCAATCGAACGCGTCGATAAATCTCGAGGATGCTATCGACGTCGCGAACCCGCCCCCCTGCGCACAATGTTAACGCTGCGCGCGACGCATTTGCAAATTATTTATCACCCCTCCTGCACGTGGTAATTACGCCAGTCCCGAGCAAGTATTTCGTGGAACTTAGCGTCGTTATTAATAATCAAAAGTTACCAGTCATTTCTGCAGCACGATAAATTCTAAACGATGCGTCATCGAGGACATTTCCCTTCGCGAAAATCGGAGGGAAAGGCTTTAAAAAAAGATTTCTTTCAGGGGGTGTTAATGAAACAGAGATTCTCGCGAATAACTACAAACAAATAGCTCTACTTAAATCATTTTAGTAGTACTCTAACAGCTGAAACGTACGCAATTCTGTCGGCGTTAAATTACATTGACAACTCCCCATACAACAAAGTCATCATCTTCATTGTCCACTATCTTAAAAACCCAAAGCACGAAGCAAACCACAGAAATGCATATAGTAATCCAAGAAATCTGCGATAAATTAGTTAAAGCTGGCAAAATAATAGTCATAGCGTGGGTCCCTTCCCATAAGGATATCTACGGAAATGTCATGGCTGATCTGGAAGCGAAAATCGCATCTACCCTACACGTGGTGGATCAACCCATATTCAACACCTCCGTGGACATTACTAATCACATTAAATCACTGTGGAAGCAGAATTGGAATCATACATGGAGGAAGCATAAAGCAAGCCCAATCCATAAATCAATCGTTAACTTCTATGATCTAACCACAAATCCGGAATTTAATAGAAAACAACAAGTGGCAATAACTAGAATAAGAACTGGACACACCAAACTATCACATTCACACCTTCTTAGTAACAATCCCCCCAAGCTGTGTGAAACATGCAACATACCCACAACCGCCAACCACGTCATCCTCGATTGCAGGAAGTTTAACCAAGCAAGAAGAGGATCAAATATTTCGGATAACCTTATCGAGGCAAATACCTCAACCTCGTACCAAAACACGCTTATATCATTCTGCAAGACTACCGGAATCCTCGAAGACCTATGAACAACACGCCTTATCCTACGAGTCGTTCCACAAATTTCTAACCGAGCGCCCGCTATAAACAAATAAACCGAATCAATAGTCGCTAATGACCTTGTCGTAGATGCGACTTTAAACTGGTAAAAAAAAAAATAGTTCTAATGACTACTAATCTTCAGATTTCCCTGCCGCAGTTGTAAACCCTATCTTCACTCGCGACGAGTCCTCGACTTTCACTCCACACTGGCTGCCAGAACATTTCCATTCGAGCCAAACGACCAGAACCTTGTTTACGCCGACGGTGAAAAGGCGAGGCCGCGTTTTCTTAAGGATGACTTCGCCAAGGGGGAAAAGTCGTTTTTACCCAGGCGACGAGTTCTTTTCCGTGGCGACGATAAAAGGCAAGAAGGACCGCGGTGTCGCGCGAATGACGGCACAAGCCGGCGCACATGTCCCGCCATACGTTGGGAACAAAAACCCTTCTGGTGCTGTTCCGCCGCGGGTATTCGCACAATGGCCGTTGCATACGTTTATTTTTTTCGCCGACAACGTTGCCGCCAGACGCGTCGCACTTTTTCGCGGCGTCGTTGCCCTCCGCCAGAGCGATAAACCTTCTTAGCGGGGCTGTAAAAATTGCGGTAAAGAGCCGCGAACTCGAGTAAACATCGCGCAGGAATATTTCTTTCGTGTGGATGTTCTAATTAAATTAACAAGACGCAAGCTCAATTATGACATGTGAATTTTTTCTGGGCTCCTTCCTGCTCCATGTCTCCCGCGCGATTTTTTTTAACACAACTTTATGGTATTTAATTCTTGTACAGAGGATGATACTCGCGCGCAACGTGCCGAATATCGAATTGGCGAGTGTTTCTTTCGAGTCCCACGCCACTGCGGGGTAAGACGGACCGACGAGGAGGAACAAAGCGTCCCACACGCTGTGGGTATCATCGCAGTCATATTCATACGCGAACATAAGGGCATCCCAGCACTGGGACAATAGCGAGGGCGTATTTTTACGTAGCCCCATTGCAACGTGCGCTCACCTCTGCGGCCACGCGACGACATTAACAGCCAATAAAGGACTTCTCCTCCAATGAAACTCGCTGTAGCTCGCGGCAGCTGTTGACACTGAAATGGGTCACTAAAACACTTGTGGTTCCGCCGGATGCATTTGCAAGTCAATTGTCTCCTCGATGGGGAAGAAACTTTTATCTCGAGCAATGCTTCCACGGAATAATTCCTTCCTCTGCCAACCCTTTGTTTCAGTAATCCATTTTACGGCCTTCTTTGCTAAATCTCCCTCTGTTGCGACTTGCAAATATAACTTCTCAGATCACTTCTTTAGAAATCTGTAGACTCCTCTGTCTCCCTTGTTTATTTTCCGTTTTCATAGGCGAGTTATTAAATCGGTCTACAAACGTTTTCCAAGAATCCCAGTAGAACGAGACTCATCCAATTAACAGTGAACTTACTAGAGAATAAATACTATCATCACGCATGCCGGTTTCAATGCGTGCAGCTGCAATTGCACGTTACCCGCCGCGACTTTCTCCGCGAAGCCCATTTCGCTATGAAATTCGAAATTACACGCTTCGAAAACTCGCGTTCTCTACAACTGCGGTTATCTACATATTCGTGCGGCTCGATGCTTCGGTAACATTTTCTTCCTCTGTTCTTTCGAGGACAGGAGGTTTAACTCGTGTTTACTCGGTTGGTCGTTGAATACCTTCGAGCAAAGTTTCGCATGGGAGTCTCGGTTTAGCGAGGAGTTTGTTGCGGGGTTTTGTTAGCACGGGCCCCGACATGATAAACGGTGGCAGGTATAACAATGGGTTCATTACCGAAAGTTTGGCCGAGCTTGGGCCCCCTTGGCGAATCCTGGCCCGACCGAGGGGCCCAGGTCACTGGCCTCTGGACACGAATGCTCAGCTCGCAGCAACAGCCTTTACGAAAAGTACACGTGCACCGAGCAACGAGGAATCCTGAGACGCAGAATCCTCGTGGAGACTCGGGGACGGGTCGAAATTCCTTGCGATTCTCTAGTTTCTTTGCAGAAATCTTGCCACTCACACACGGGGGGGTCTGGTTCGAATCATTTCCCTCGGTTTAGCAATTTCCGTCAACGTTTCACCAGCTGAATATTCGAGTAGGGAGACCGGGGCTGGTTGGCACCAGGGGTAGGTTGACTAATTGTTAATAACTTTCCACCGACGTATGCTCTACCGCGGAGCGATTTTCTGTAGAAATAAGTCACTTCTACTATGACACGCATTTATGTCCGACCCCGTGATCGCACGTTTTTTAAAAGTTACCAGCGTTTATCGAAAAATTGGCTATGTAAGTAAATATGTTTTCTTAAAGATTTTATGTTTTCACGCTCTATATAGTTAGAGTAGAATAAATGTGAAGGGACTATTTTAAAGTTTGTTTATTAAACGACCTATTGAGACTGCGTTTTTGATTTTACATAAATAATTAATGGTTATATAGAGTATTGAAGTCAGAATGATCGTTCGGGGCTGGTTGACTAATAACGTCCGGGGTTACATGGCTAAGCTGGTTAACCAACCCCAGTTATATTAGTTTATTACGAACTTTTCGTTACTAAAGGTTAGTTAATAACTTATTTCACAGAACAATGAGGACATATCAAAGAAAGTCAAATAGAGGTTCAACCTCAAAAGATCTTATAGAACAAGCATGTCGTGAAGTAATTCTTGAAAAGAAAAGCATTCATGCAGCTGCCGTGGAACATAATATACCGTATAAAACTCTGTATAGATATGTACTTTTCTACAAGTGCAAAAATTGCACATTAGATTGCGAAGATAGTAATTAGTTGATAGAAGATGGCGAATGTTTTTATAGTACCAGATATAAGATTTATTGCTACTATAAAGGTTTAAATTGTTATCTATTATTAAAAAATAATAAATATTTTATAATGAAACAACTCTTGTGACATTGTGCTATTTTATTTCCACTCAGATAAGTTGTTAACAACATTTTCTTAACTGATTGCACCTATAGTCAACCTACCCCATACTGTTAGTCTACCAACCCCGGCCACGGGGCTGGTTGACCAGCATGCAAGGTGTTAGAAAATCATTAAAATGCCTTAAATGTTGTCACATTGAGTCAACATTAATAATTTAATCAGATAGCCAAATGTATGCCCTATCAAATATAGTAATCGATTTAATGATATTTCGCCCACATAATTTATTAGAAATCAAAAACTGAAAAATTGGCCTACCAGCCCCGGTCTCCCCTATCACACTTTTGACAGGTGTTGTGCGATCGAAAATCTCTGAAATCAGAGTCCTTTGGATAGAATGGCTGGAGGAGCTTAAAATCGTCGTCCTGACGGCTGGTCAGAAAGAAGAGCTATCCCCGGCGGTTGAATCCGTGGCATCGCGCCCTGTTCTATTCCCCGTGGCGAGGAATAGCATTTCAAGAACGATTCGCGGTTCAACGACCGCGATCGTTTGCGAAGCCCTTCAAGCCTGGCAGCCAGTCGGACGTCATATCTTAGCCACGATCGTCTCAGAGGGAACACTTTGCTTTGGGATTCGCTTGCTCTCTCTCTCCTCGCGGCCGAAGCTTTCTTCCCGTCACTCCTACGGTCGCCCTTCCCCCTTCGCGCTTTGCCAATAACGCTGAAACCGTCGGCCCTCGTAAAGACCGCGTCTTAACATAACATTCCTTGTGTAAACTGGCGTAAACTAGCGCAAACGAGCGTGACGCGGTTAGCAAAGCAAAGTGGCTTCCCCCTCGCGGCAGATTCGCGGCTTCCTTTTCGCTAATTTTGGCATAAGCTCGCGCGTGCCGTTCCGCGGACAGGCACAATTCGAGTTTCCCTTCATTTCCAGCTAAGAGTGATTTATGGAGCTTCGGATACTTCAAGTGGAGACCTTCAGCTTTAACCGACTCGCCACGCAGTTCGCAAACTCTTAAATTTTATCTAATGGTAATAATTTACTCTCTGAAATTTATTTTGCTAATTAACGAACCTTCGTGCAGAGGTTCCTCAACGGGACAATGCAGTTAAACAGTTACCGTAAAATGGGGGAACATTGGCAGGTTTTTGAAACATTTTGTTATATAATGTAAAAATTAACATGTTTACATTTGCTTTAAGTATCCTATCATAACATTGCATCTTTTGTGATTATACTACAAGTGTCAAAATACATAAAATTTTTGTCCTCTTTCTTCTTTAATACATGTTAAAAACCTGCCAATGTTACCCTGTACCGGGGTAACATTGGCACATCATATAAATAGCATTAACAGGTTAAGTTTTACTAATCTGACGTCAGTAAGATACATTGACACTTAAATTTGTTTATTTTATTTTATTTTTTACATCTTAACTAAAATGTAATCGTAACATTGGCACATCATATAAATAGCATTAACAGGTTAAGTTTTACTAATCTGAAGTCAGTAAGATAAGTTATTAATACGTAACAATGTTACCTATAATAAAATCTCGATCTCGAATACACATTTATATGTTCATGCGTATAGCTGCCAATGTAACCCCGGCGTATGCCAATGTTACCCTGTGCTGCCAATGTTCCCCCATTTTACGGTACAGTTGAAAGTGGAATATCGTCTTGAAGAAATTTTGTGACCAAACGAGCTTCATTATCATCGTCAAGCGAAGAATGTGATTTACCTTTTTCGAATATTGTGGACGTGGAAAAAAATGAACAAATGACTCGGGAATATTGCGCACTTGCCGTCCCTGTACGTGCAACGACCGAGCTCGTGTGGCCACGGCCTTGTTTCCCGATCAGAGGTCATACAGGAAGTCCTTTTGCAGAGTTCATACCCATAAGTTACCTCCGCGGCCTTTGTCGCGGTCCCGGTGTACCGTTTTCTACCATGTTATACTACTCGGGCATACTAATACGTGGATCTTAGCTAAATCTCCACCGGCGCGCACGCCGTGTCGGCTCTTATCGGCGGAATTAAATTCGTGGGAAGAACACAGCCTGGGGAACTTTGACGCGGCGGATCGCTGACGTCCCGAGGGAAAAATCAGGCCGTAAATCTTTCTATCCCCATTGAATGTAACATTCAACGCGTTCGCTCCTTGCAACTTCGGAGCGTTTCTCGGAGTCAACGCACTCAGCGGCGAGCGAATCTTCGGCAGGGAATTGTTTGCGATGGGATAGAAAAATCGCACGGGGTACAGAAGGGGGAATGGTGTGCAATTCTATGTGCGAGAGGATTGGTATTTTGTGGGAGATATCGTGGAGTCCATTGTCAAGGTGTTTTGAAGGTGAAACTAAAAATTTGAATCATAGATTAAGATATTAATAACCATGTACTAATATCTCTCTGGACTGGAAGAATTTCTCCATGGTTAAATAAACTTAATAAATGAATAAATAAGTTTCAGAAGGCGTGTCTGAATAAATACCGTAAACAGGGGAAACGTTGGCAGTATGGGGTAACATTGACATCTACTTAACATCTATTAAAAAGGAAAAGGAAAAAATGTTATGCATTTTCACACTTGTAGTACAATCACAAACGATGCAATGTTATAATAGGATATCTAAACCAAAATTAAATGTGTTAATTAAAAAAATAAAAAAATATAAAATAGAGTGCATTGAACATAAAATGAAACAATTTTAAGTGTTAATGTAAGTTCAGATGTGGCAAAACTTTAACTTTTAAGTGCTATTTAACACGTATTAAAGAAGGTTAAGGACAAAAATTTCATGCATTTTGACACTTGTAGTGCATTCACAAAAGATGCAATGTTATGATAGGATACTTAAAGCAAAAATGTTCATTTCTATATTATATAGCAAAATGTTCCAAAAACATGCCAATATTCCCCCAGTTTACGGTACCATGGAACCCAAAGGGATAATTCTGAAAGCGTCGACCAAGTGTCTAGAAGGAAGATTGAAGTTGTCTGAAAGTCTGTTTGAAAAGCACGCGCGGCCTGTCGAAGGAAGAAAACACGGAGCGAGAAATTGCACGGCATGAAAGCTGGAAAGCAAACTGCACGGCACGTGCACGTAGGCGAGCGACCAGGTAACCCGGTGCATATGTCGACTATGCCTTCCTCCCTTGCCGTACGCTGCACAAAGCGCATTGTTGCAATCGGCCGACCCAGATCGCGTGCGGTCGAGCCGAGTCACCTCACTGCTCGCCATTTTTCCCGGGCCCTATTGTCTTCTAAACGTCCCCTTGTCTCTCACGCGTCGCTACCCTTCCAAATTCAATACAAAATAAGATTTCCATTTCTCTTCTATTAATATTCTCCGATATATCAAATCTAATATCAGAGAGATATTATTTTATAATTTTTTACTGCTGCAATTCTTCAGGCTGCATTCGATTTTCCTTCATTTTCAAAGGTTTCGAAAGGAACGGTAGGTATAAACGAGAGGCGAGCGTTAGCGATGAAAATCGTCACGTACCGATTGCGAAGTGGCGATTGCGCGAGTGATTTTCGCGCGTACGCCGCGAGGGTAATTATTATCGAAGTGGATCGCGGTATCGATCGGTATTAATTGGCCGCGTACTTTCACTCGGTGACCTTTATAATCGGCTCGGTTGCTCGCAATAGGCGATCGATACAATTTATCATTGTCGCCTCGGAGAACTTAATTGAAGCTGCTGCAATGCGTCTTTCTAATTGATTTCGAAGTATCCTCTTATTTCTCCACTCTTCTGTCCTCTTTCTGCAACGGAGCGAGTCCTTGTCTCCTTGAATGTAAGAAAACTCTTGAACCATTTCGTTTTACTGGAAGTCCAATTTGACGTTTATGGTTGAGCCTGATTCGTAGCGGTGAGGCGAGGGGAAGTTGTCGTTAACCGATTCAGTTGAAAGCAGCCATTCCGAAGGGAAGCTTCCTTCTCAGCTGGCGCGGTAGGAAGGCCCCCGTTTTCGAAACGATCCTCCAACGGCTCTATTAATTCCGTCGATTAAGGAATCACAGTAATAATCCCATCCGCTATCGAGGGCCGAGCTCGGAGTGGATCGGCCTTTGAAAAGGCACGCTAGGATGAGGCGCAATTACATTTTCAAATACGCAAGTGTATCGGACGTGGCTAAGATCTTGCGATGCAAATCCAACGAAATCTTTGCCTCTCGCATCGCTGGGCCTGCACTTTGGATCCTCGCTCCGCGAAGACAGAGAGGAGGAGAGGAAGAAAGGTCGTTGATTCACGAAACCAACTGTTCATTACGCGGATCGGTTACCGAACCCCGAGCTCCCTTTTAAACGAAGGTAAACGAAACGAAAGCGAACACTTCGCTTGAGTTCTCCCTTTTTCTTTATCGTACATTTATGAACCTTTCACTTAATCATCGTTTTGTATCACGATTAATCAGTTATATAAATCGACACAGAACTGGAGGACCAAGTTTCTATCGAGGGTTGCCTATGTGGTACCACTTAAGACATTTTACGTTATATTTCATATTTGGTTCTAATTTTAACGCAAATGACTATTGGACATTGTAGCTTGATCTTTCAGGCATCTACTTGGATATGTTTTACCTTTTGTTCAGAACAAATTAATTTGTTATTAATCGTTTTGTCACATACTGTAACAGGTACGATTCAGGTCTCCTAAATCGTAAGTACTTCCACTAAAAATAGTATCAATAACAAATACAGTAGAAAATATTCAACATAAAGTAATGATTATTATATAGAGACATAAACATATGTATATGAATTCCACACAGACCACAAAAACCTATGAATATGATATATGTACATGTGGTACGAATGTAGTGGTACGATTTAGAAAACATGGTCAATTTATATATATATATCAATTTAAACTTTACAATGACTGTGATATGTACCTACTTAAAACGAATGTAAAATATTTTACATTAAACCCCTTTTAGAAAAATCCAAGAATACAGGACAAATTGCATTGTTTGGTTATCAGCTAAAATAAACTGGTAAAAAGTTACATCAATCATACCTGATATTTTAAAATGTTTATAGCACGCACAAAATAGGGTGCAAGCTCAAAATGTTTTGTTCCTATTTCTTATTTCGCATTTACTTGATAATTTTATCATCAGATGTCGTTTATATTCATTAATTACTGTAAAATTGATGAGGTACGATTTAGGTGACCAGTCGAATATTGTCAACTCTCCCCTATTTCAATAAAAATTCGACAGAAAAATAGGATTATAATTCTTCTGGAAGACCTTTCCTGCGCCCCAGTCGGAGCACTGAAACCTCGTCCCCCAACAGGAAGAAAAGGAGCGTGTATAATTCCGTTTCCAATCAACCCCAACACTCCTCCCCGACACTAACTCGTCCGCCAGGTCGTAATCAGTGCTCGCGGGGCTGCGTTGCCCTAAAAAAAATTCCCGCGACGTGCTCCAAACACCGGGCAGACCACCCAGTATATAAACAGAAGGCTCTACCGTCCGGCTGGCGAACATATTCGTCCAAGTTTCTACGTTCGTTGGAGCGGCGAAGGTCACAGTTAATCGACCGCGAGATACATAGTCACTCTGGTTACCGGCGGGAAAAGTAAGGACTGCTATAATTGCAGCCCTTCGCTTCCGTTTCAGGAACGAAGCCCGCCGTTTAGCCGCGTGCACGCGCTCGCCCGGCGTTCAAGCTCCGGCGCGTTTTATCGGCCCCGAGGTTATCGCGTCCACGGGGATAGAAGAAGCACCGTCCAGGTCCGGTGCGTTCGTACGAGCTGAAATTCCATCGATCCGCCCGATTTCCCTCCGCTGGAAAACGAACCTCGAAGTGGAACGAATCGAAAGTGGAAACTCGCGCAGAAGGGAATCGTTTCTCTACGCGTGTGCGAGCACACTCCCTGTGTATGCGTGTCTGCGTGTCGAAGAGGAACTTCTCTGAGCGGACGCGAACAGGAAGAAGAAGAGGAGGAGACCGAGGGAAATTGCACCGTTATCGGGACTCGTTTCTTTGTCCCTAGCGATGGAAAAAACCTCGTCCGTTCTGATATGAGAAACTTATCGAACGTATGGCGTATCGCGAACACTTTTAGAATAAGAAGACACACGCTTCCGGTTTTCTGAGTTCCTTCGAGATTGCATTACATTACGGTTATTCAGAAGTCTCCGTGTAAGTACTCGAAGCGTTTCGGCAGATCGCGCCATGTGGGACCAATCGTCAACCTGTACTACTTAAATTTCGAATACACAGGCTCTGCCTGGTTTTCCTTTTACGTGGATCATATTAGTCAATATATGTATATTCACCGAGGAACTAATCTGTATATTCGTGAATCGCACGGTGACCCACGTCCTCATTCTACATCTCGATCGATCGCGAAGAAAGAGGAGAGTCATCGAGATGCAGCGGATCCTGTAGATCGGTATCGTTCGTTTCCCGCGGCCGGAAAATCGATCACCGTTACGGCGGTGTAACGCGGCATTTCGAGTCCCACCGTGGACGGTGTTCGACCGCGATCGGCGTTCACCGATCCAGCGGCATTCGTACGTGAGAGAGGATAACGATAACGGGAGTGTGCAACGCCTGGGAAAACGATCCGCGCGTTCGTTCGTCTTCCGTGAGATGTGGAACCCGCTCCGCTGCCTGGCGACGGTGTAATACAATGTTATTTATTTAACACCGGCCAGGAGAGAGTTACCGATTAAACCGAACCCTCTTAGTCCCCACCAGATCTCCACCAGATGAAGAGCATCTCTCTCCAACCTTTTCCCCTTCTCACATCGTCTCTAGCACGCTATTGGATTTTTACAAAGCTCCGCCGACGGAAGCCTGATATTCCTATTAATTTCTGTCTATCGAGGCTATCCACGCCGTGATCTAGGAGGTTCCGTCGATTTTGGGTTTCGCCTGGGAGGGGGACACTTCAGATACCTATCAAGGGGCATTGAGAATTTTCATTTGCGACTTACAAATGAAAGTAATGAAATTCTTCAACGATTTTGCGAAGCTTCTTCTATACAGCACTTTAACCCGGCGTTGGTGAGGTGGGGTCTCACAGATCCCAAAGATTTTAAATTGAGTATAACTTTTTAACAACTTCCCCTTCCCTAACCAGCTACTCGACGCCATAAACAACAATTTCTGTTGAAAATTAAAGATGTTTAATTAGTTAAGTATTTCTTGGTAATAAAAATTTAATTTGGTGGATCTGCGTTTTTATTCTGTAAAATATCACGCCACTACGTAATCTCATATTAATTACAAGATATGGAATTGTATAATACACTACATTATTTGTTGGGCTCTGTGGGACCCCACCTTACTACTCTTGTTACATTTGCCCACCTCACCAACGCCGGGTTAAGGGAAGTCGAGTTTTGGGTTGCTAATTGTGGTTTTTTAATGAAGTGTTCGAGATTCTAGAAGTATATGAGGCTAGAGAGAGAGAAGTGTGTTAGGCTCCTCGATAGAGTGAACGCAGAGGTGCATACTGAGGCGTGGATCGAGAGGCTAGTAATCAGTGCAAAATACACCACTACGAGCGTTCCGCGTATCGATGTAGCGCGATTGACGAAAGGCTGCTTCTCACAGTGTCACTGGGTTACTTGGATAATTTTCCAGGCGAGTAAGCGCGCCCCGCGTGAGAGCGAGCGAGCGAATTCAGGCGAGTGCATTACGGCAATTCGCTCGAACGTGCCTCGATAGCGGCCACGGGAGCCTCGTAAACTATTGCGTGACCATAAAAATCGAGCGGGAACATTAGCAACGCGCGGGCTTGCGGAGATATGTGCGGGCCCTGTCACGCGCGCTTAATTGCGCGCTTCTTGGCTAAATCCACGGGGAAGGAGCAGCTTTTTGGCGATCAAAGGATCTGTTAAAGAATCTTAGTCGCGTGACGAAGGAACTTAAGGATGCTTCAATTTTAAAAGAATTTTATCACTGCATTACGGAAGATTCACGTTCACCCTTACTAAATTCCAGTTTGCAAAATTTCAACCAGGGAAATTAACCCCTACGTTTAGCCATCTAAAGTCGAGAGACTTTCGGATATGTATCCATAACTTCCGGAAAACAATACTTTTTTGAACGGAAACTTTTTTCAAGTAGTTCATAATAGGGGAGAGGTGGGATGAAAGGGACACGTATTGAAGGGGACATGGTCATTATCTCAAAGATAAAGGATCTGCCCAGGCCGAAAGTGTTGTTATTTTGTAGCCACATTCATTCATGTGTAATCAAGCCGAATTTCAAGTCCCTATCGTATCTACGACGACAGAAATACACGTTTGAATTTTTTTGAGGTTCAAAGTATAACTTTTAGTATTTCCTTGAACTCTCTTGTAAAGTGCTGGTACCAGCGACTGATTTCTCTATTACTGCATTTAAACAGGTATTTATTTAAGAACGATATCGTATAATGTCCGATCCTTTTTGTGCCATATCGTAATTGTAGGAATTAGATTTTCAATTTTGGTGCATTATTTATGAAAGGGACACAACAAAAATTTATGAAGGGGACATCATTTTCATACCTGTCACCTTCGAAACCTTACTATTCTTCACTTGTTTCAGTGAAAATATGCCACCTAAAATTCGGGTTAGGATGCCAGTAGACAATTCATTTATAGCTATTAAGATCATTTAGTTACATAAGCTTAAGTGTTGAGTTTTTAGTTCCTATTACGAATTAAAATAGCTACTATGATTTCGGTACCTGCATAAATAATAATTAAAAAAATGATATTAATATTACCTATTTTTATTACACTTTCCCATTCATAAACACCCATGTCCCTTTCAATACAGCCAATTTATGAAAGGGGCAAAACACACTTTTTTAGAAAACGAAAAATAAGACATGTAAATATAGAGAGAAGCTTAATAGGCCCGTGTATTATTATAACCAGATAACTGACCTTTCTAATGTTACCAATTAGAACTCGAATGGTTATTTAGTTTTTTACACTCTGGTCCTTAACACAATTGTCCCTTTCATCCCACCTCTCCCCTACTATGTAAAGATAGTAAAAAAACGAGAAATCTGCATGAAACCGTTGACTTGTAAAAAAATCCACAATATGTACACATTTTCCGATGGTTCCAACGGGTATACTGCCCTTCTTAGTTAAACTGTCCTATCTAGCATTTTTCATTTTTTGAGATGTGTTGAAATATTTGAAGTTCCACACGTCTTTTACGTTTTAAGTAAAGTTAGAAATCTCTACGTGCTTCGTAAAGAATTATAAACAGTCTAATGTATTTAACCTAACTTCTTTCAAAATGGTTAAAATATCTTATCTGAAACAATTAATTAATTGGTACGTTAATAATACATTCCCTACCGGTACACCTATTACAAAAATTGATATTAGGCTATTACGAAATAATGACAACATGTTTTAATTTGAATGAAGGAAAATAAATATGGTACAAAGTAAATGATAAAACTTCAGTTTTCTCGGTTGTTTCAAATTGCTAGATAGGACGTTTTAACTAAAGGGGGCAGTATACCCCCTTAAAGCAACGAATGCTTCGACCTCGATTGACAATGGTACACGAGGAGGTCTGTCGGTCTTCTATAAGCGGCTTTGATACTCGAGCACGATTCAATTAGCGGCGATAAAGCTTCAATCCCGAATGGAATGCCGCTGGCCGAGCAGCCTTCTGTCGCGATTGCTGGCCTGGAAAATTTTCCAGTAACCCAGTGACACCGTGCGCGAAACCTTCCTTGGGTGGTTCCCATCCAGGTACCTCCCTGCTCTCGACAATATTAACTTAATCCACGACCATGCTCGAGGACACGCGCGGAATGTCAATTTCGTTTCTAACGCGCCGTGAAATCGTCACGCGTGTCACCTCAGTGACCACGGTGAAAAAAGTAGAAGAAATCTGTGAAGGTTGTCTAACACTAAAAACTGGGTCTTTGTTTCTTTAAAGAAGAAGGAAGAGAGTGGGGTTCCTTGTCCCCTCTCCCATTTCGGTGAACTCGGAAAGGATCCCGCTATTCTCGGCTCCAGATCCTCGGGTTCTCCTTCGCTCAGGGTCGCGTCTTCGCGAGTGCAGGGCCGTCAAGGGATCACGCGAGTCGCGCATCCCTGGTGCTAGAGGTGAACGTGCAGGGGAGGAGAGAGGGGAGAGGGGAGGGCAGACCTGTCGATATATTAGTTATGCCCGAGGGCGAGGTGAGGCGAAGAAGCGGAGGCGAACGCGAACTCTCCACTGCCAAGGCGGTGCAAGGCGTGGTCTTGTCCCTTTACTTTGCCTTTGCTTGCCTTTCTTCTCTTCTGACGCTCTAGCCTCGCTTCCACGCTGCTCCAACTCGCGTGTGCGCGGTCACGGGGTGTCCCTTTTGCAACGACCCTTCTTGCAACGATTAACTTTAATCCAGCTCAGGGGCTTTGTGTCTTCGTTGCACTTAGAATTGACAATCCCTTGGAAACAATATCCATAGATCTTTGTATTCTCACTTGGAAGTTAGTCTTCCCCTAGAGAGAATTTCCTTGGATCAATATTCCCTTCGAATCCATTTCCTGTCAAAGTTCCCTCGCTCCTCAAAGCTACTTCAAGTCCAAGGATTCATTACCTCATCTTCCTTAAAGTGATTCGTGATTTTGGTGATCATGGGTAGTCGCAACTAATTCACTCCCTAAGACAGAACATGTTCCAGGCCGTGACTGTGCACTCGTAGAAGGATTCTCTGAGAAGCGTGGACAATCGATTCGAAGGGAAGCACCCAGTATAGGAGTAGGTTCGACTGGTTCACCTCCGTGGCTGGCAACAACTAACGAGCAGCTGTCGGTAAGGGTCCCGGCGACAATAACCCGTGCATTTTATATGTTCCCCGGTCGTGTCTGTATGCATCGGTGCATCGATCTTGCCTGGCTTTTTCTCGCGCTCGCTGACCAGAGATAAGCTGGCCACCGCGTCTAACTGCCCATCATTAACGTTATCGATGTCTGCCACTTTACACAGCCGTCGATATTTCAACGTTCGTCCAACGCTTTTCCGTCCCACTATCTTCCCTTCTTTCCGCCGCTTCTTCCAGCGGAAACCGAGTATCGCGAGCCTCGAGAATGAGAGTCTGTTCAAACGACGAACAAAGAGAAACGAACACCCATCTGCCTTTCTTCGAAAAAGCCTTTCAACGAACGTCTTCTTCTCTTCGTTTAATCCAAAATGCTAAATTTCTTACAATCGAAGGCGCTTTTCGAGGTTCCCCCACTTGTCAAGTGATACCATGGAACAGGTTGAACCTATGGAACGCGAAAACTGTACCTCGATCTTACGTGGAAGCCAGACGGAAGCTGTCGAAATACCGAAGGGTTGCTACCAAGTCGCGGCAATGTCACGAAGCTGCTCGACGTTCTCCAGAGGTAGTTATTCCAGCTGCACGTGGAAGTCTCACGATTGGCGTCCACGCATTCCGCAAAAGTAACGGCACCGTCGATGATGAAATTCTCCTTGGGCACCTCGAAGCTGATCCACGTGTACGAGAGGGAAATTCGATGGGCTTCGACTTCATCGACACTCTCGCTGCTCCGTCTGTCGCGGAACAAACGCGTCGAAGATCGTTTCTGGCGACAGACATTGGCTTCGCTGCGTCTGCCCTATTCCTCCCCTGTGCCGTAATTTGCGACGCGTTATCTTCCTCTGGTTCTTCTTTAAAGTGGAACTGATTCGCGAAGAAGTCTTTCCGACTACGCTCCATTTTCTCGAAACTGTGTCGGAAGAAAGTCGGCCTGGCAACTGGCCGAGGCTTCACAGACCGATGATAATTGGCACTGGCATTCGGAGCGCTCGTCACGGTCAAAGTTAGCGCCGAAACCTTGACGCCTCAACGTCCGGTCGATGCTGAAGAGATCGCGGAGTTCAGATAACGCGGTCTTCTTTCAGGGATCGCCGCGTTTTAACCGCCGTTCAGACTCGTACCGATTGTGTTGAGCCGGCTTCGAAGGGAGAGGAAGGTCGCCAACGAGGTCGTCGGTGCTAACCACACCGTGAAAACCTGTGATTTCTTCCTGTAATTGGGTATTACGCAACGTTCGACCTTAAGTTAAAGGTTGCGTCCAACTGCTCGATACTTCTACGGTTGGACGTCGGTCAGTTTGCAAACGATACAGTCCACTGCATCCAGTGCTTTTACTTTTCCTCTAATCTTCTGAATTAGAAGATATTTAACCCTCTAGTGCATACGCCTGCCTTAAGGCGGGCACCTGTTTAATCCAGGAATTGGGAATTCTCATTTGCCAGCCCTAAAGTAGTGTCACAGCGCACATATTGGTCTAAGAAACATGTCAACTTGAGTTTTCAATTCGTCAGAAATCTAGTTTGAAGTGCATTTTTGAGCTACGCACGCTGCGAAATTTATTATTATTTCCTCCAAATTGAAAACAGACATCGGATTTGGTCTTTCCATCTCCAAATTAGAGTAGTCTAATTTTTCCAACTGAATTAACCCTCGTCAGGCGGCATAGGTACAATTGTAACTTTTGCGTTTTTTTAAATTGCAATAACTTTTTTTCGAGAAGCCATGGAGAGCTGATGTTTCGTGTCTTCTCTAAATATTTGGTCTAGATTACATAGAGCAAATTTCAGAATAATATCTCTACCCCCTTCGGATATAGGGGATTGAGTTCAGGATTGCAAAAATTGTGCCGCCTGACGAGGGTTAAAAATCTATGCACCAGAGGGTTAAATGTCCACCAGGCAGTATTCTTTCCAATTTGTTCAATCAATTTCAAGGTAGTGGCGAGTAGAACGATAGAATAAGGAGGACAAGGCGGAAGGAGCGATTTGGAAAGGAAAAGGAGTCGCTCCAAGTGTCCGCGTTATCCCGGCAACTAGAGCAGCGAGTAATTTGGATGGCGAGCGTCTGACCAGCAGTCGCCGCGTTTCCCTAAGAGAGTTCCGCTGCGGGGAATCCGTGAAATGCCGTAGAAGGAAAAGGGAATCCAGAGCGCAGCTGCCAGCCGCGATTTAACCGGCCGGCTAAAGTAGGAATCCGCCCGTGAATTCGCGAGAGGGAAGCGCGTTTTTACGCCGGAATAACACGGACCAGAGTGAACAGGAGCGGGGGTTTGAATAATTCATGGCCGTCTCCCGAGGGTGTGACGAAAGTGGCGTAAATGATTTCCAGTCACTAAACCGCGGGATTCCGCGAACGCCTGCGAAGAGCATCAATAAAATTCAAATAACGCGTTCGCGCGTACCTCTCGAGCGTGGAGCTCTTGTTGCAGCCTTGCCACTCATTTCCATCGTCCTTTGAGCAACGAATTCCGAAAGCAGGGTCGAGGATTCCTGGCAGGGTCTTCTCCGAAATTAAACAAGCCCCCAATTTCACGGTGAATCTCAGAGCTTTGGTAAATAACCTGATCTCGAAGTCAACTTTTAATTCTCGTTCATGCCTTCTGTCAATTTGACACACGCAAATGTACACTGTGTACATGTAAAACTGTGTGCCCTGCACAATACTATATAATTTTATTATTATTATTATTATTATTAATTTTACGGGGAAACCCCATGGTTTTCAAAACAAGACAGATACAAATAACAGAGTCTGAACAATTAAATGACTGATGAACGATTTATATTATTAAATGATTTATGAACGATGTGAACATTCCTATGCCTGAATATACAGAAATTTAATTTTTTACTTTCGATAAAAGAATTTGCAAAGACAACTAGGTATTTATCTTTTTATTATATTGACTTTTTTACCACGGCTGTAATTTGACATCAAGGGAAAAATTAAATTGGGAAACTCAGGGACGAGGGTTAAAGCAAGCACATGTTCTAGAAAACCTATTTCTCCAAGAAGACAAATCCAGGTGGAAATGAAAGATGAGAAAAAGCAACCGCCATTAGAAATCAATTTGTAAAGGGGTACACGCGACGTGATGAACGTAGCGAAGCAAGCAACAGCTCCCAGATCGATTTGCGAAGAATAAACATAGCCCGAAATCAATTTGCCGAGGATACAGACGGCGGCGCGTCACGGTGCATCTTCGTTGCAGCGTTGACGCGTCGCTTCTCGTCGATGGTTATCGCGATGTCTGGGAGGAAGCGCTAGTGGCCCGTTATGAGCGGATATTACGTAGAGAGAAGGCCGACGGCATCGATTAACCGATTAGAATATCGATTAATATCGGCTACGGGACGTTATCACCCGCCGATCGGCCGCACCTGGCCTCCCATGGGAGGCCGTACGAGGATCCCGTGGACGCAGCCAACCCGAACGACACGGTAGGAGGAAGTGCAGCGCTATTATTGTATGCTAAACAATATGCCATATACGAAAAAGCAATTCACCCGCGGCGCTCGGAGGAAAGCCCGGCGATAGATAGGCGGTTGCTTTTCTTCGCCAACAATCCCAGAGGATCGATGTCTAAGACTATCCAAACGGGAATGAAAGGGAACGAAAGGCCCCATGAAAAGGAATGAATGCCGGGACTGCCAATGGGTATTGTGCAGATTGATAATAAGATTCACCGAATGGGAACGGATGAGAGTTTTCGCAGTGGTTCGTTCGCGGGTAGCGCGGTAGCGCAATGGAATCTCGATTGTTCCAGGCAATTAGAGTGCACGTTTATTAGTCAATACGCGGGATGATTAATATGCTACTACGTTTTTTGTATTTTAATGGGCGATGAGGCTCGAAAAGCCAGCTATAAGGAAGCGGCGATCGCAGGCGAGTAGGGGCGTAAATAGGAGGAAGCGTTTAAATTAATGGAACGGAGTTGGTGGAAGTAGGAAGAAAAATTAGAGGTTTTTTGTGGAAAGGGGAGGAGGGTGGCTATCCAGAGCAGGAAATTAAGAGGGATGCAAGAGCCGGTGGGAAAAACTGGTTGCACCGGGTGCAGAAGGAAATAGAAGCGGGAATTAATCGAAGGAGAGGAGGATGCAGGAGATTGGGATTCGTTTAACGTCCTCTTTGGAGTCTTTTTCCTCGTCGAAACCGCGCTCGAGATATTCAATAACGCCAGTAACCACTGGGTGTTCCTAAACGCCTCTAATAACCTTCTCGGGGATACATAAAGTTGTCAATAATCGCGGAGGATGTCTCCGTAGCGATTCTCGCGATAAAAAAGCACGTCTACGATCTTGAGAGAAGAAAAAGCGTTGCGCAACCACTGTAAATCACAGACGGAGCCCAGCACCGACGGTGAAAGTAGTCCAAACGGTTAATACATCATTTAAGAGCGGACAGCGCGCGCGTTGTTCGATTTAAATTGGCGCGCCACGAGGCGAGCTGGAAATCTAACGATGATAATTACGATATGAAAATTTCTCCATTGGAGTCGAACGATACGAATCAAGAGGAATTAATGACACGATTGCCCGATCGGCACTGTCGCCCCTTTTAATTCGAAAGGTTACGAGCGAGATGAATAGGCCGTTTGTGGCATTCGTTGAAAGCGGCGTCGATCCCTGAGAACCGTTCAAGCACTCCAGCATCGGTGCTAATTGAAAATCAATTATCAACGCGTATCCGTGATGTTCGACCGAAGATCGGTGTTATTTAAATGGCCGAGGCGCAGTGCGATCCCTGAGCTCACGAGATCGTCTGCTTTCACTTAAATGCGGCAAATCTGCTTGGAGGATTGAAATGGACACGTGGTCTTGATGGACGTGGCTGATGGCAATGCGCGACCACGCCTTGGAAGCTTTCCTTTTGGAGGAAGGTAAATACAGTTCGCGGAGCGATCCTCTCGCAGAAGATTCCCAGCGCAGCGCGGAATTGTCTATACTTTACTGCTTCAAACTCTTACCCCCGTGCACTGTCTCACCCTTTTCAAACCCTAACCGCTCGACTGTTCAGCGTCGGATTGTCCCGTACGATTTTACACGCTGCGCCGAGTTCAGAGGAGATCAAGAACCCTGGGATCTTACGAAGGAGAGGAGAATGCTGAAGGCAAAAGAGGTCGGGGAATCCCGCGGGCCCGAATCCCCTCGTCTGGGTGCTGGAGGGTGCTCGAGGATACAGGAGGATGTTCGAGGCCGGTGGGTTTCATTGGCCGCCGATAGAACGTGCCGTGCTGCCGGGCGAAAAGCTGACGAACCTAGGTCTTCGACCCGGCGGGCGCCACGGAGAGGAGTACGGGCTCTCTCGCACGGGCTATGGCGTGCAGCCACTTTGCCACGACACAGCCATAAACATCTCTGAATGGAGACCACCCACCAGCCTGCACACTTCTCGGAACTGCACTCGCGCATTTCACGAGAACACCAAAGCCGCTCACTGAGCGCTGCTTCCACTTTTGCGTGGCTATCCGCCGTTTCGACTCGAAAAACCACGGCCAGTCGTTTCGCCGGTGAATAGCAACGCCGAGAAACCTCATGGTTATCGAGATTTCTTAGCCCGCCGCATGCCCTTCGCTAAACCGATTCCCGCGGAGCTTCGGGCAGAGTTGGGCATTATTCGGCTAAATTTTCATTCGGATACGGATTCGTATAAATCCCCAAGATTTATTCGCGAATAACAAATGACGATTTTATTCGTCGAAAAATTATTCGTTATTCGCGAATAAATCTGTATCGTTATTCTAGCCAGATTCGTTCGAATAAGAATTTATTCGTTATTCGACCTGAATGAACGACGAATAAATGTGATACCCTGTCGGATATCTATCGATGGAAGTCTGTACTGTGTTCAACATATGTTTGGACGTGTGAGTCTGGAAGTGTGCGTATTTGTATGTATTTAAAAACATTCAATGAACGCTTATAATTTGAAGAGATTGATTTTTTCATTAGTTTAAATGAATTGACGTGAGCAAATTTTATTTAAAATAAATCAAAACGCCACTCTATGTAATACCGCGGTCATACATCTTTCTGTAAACTGCGAGCTATGACAAGAGTTACTTAACCTAAAACATTAGGTCTCACGGGTGTCAGTCAGTGGTGTCACGATACATCGCTGAAACCACGTGATCACTTTATTCGTCCGTTGAGTCGACTAAATTTTTATTCGAATAAGAAATTATTCGAATAAATTTTCAATCAAATAAAAACTTATTCGTTATTGTCGAATAATTTCATTTTATTCGAATTTTTTATTCGAAGATTATTCGAATAAAAACTTATTCGCACAAATGTATTCGAATACGTATTCGAATAAAAATTTAGCCGAATAATGCCCAACTCTGGCTTCGGGCATGCTTCCAAGGGAAACTGATTCCTAACGAGACATCGATCTTCCTTTCTGAGTTTCATCTTCGTCTTTCTTCTTATATCACTTGGATACTTATGTTCCTTCAGAAGATGCCCCTACTGCTTTCTGCAGAAGAAATCCTCCCTCTTTCTTCATTCCCTTCAAAACTGTTTCTCCGATTTCATCCCCCAATCTTTCAACCAAGTCTCTAATCTAGTCTTCAGTTTAAAGACGAGTAGATCAGCGACGGAGGAGCTCCGTGCAGCGGAGAGAAAACAAAACGAGAGCCCTGAAAGGAAGGCGAAAGAAGATAGGGGGAGCAGCGAAGAGGAGGCTGGAAAGAAAGGATACAATGTGCGGGTACGGGGCCAGCGCGAGCGTACTGCAAACACCGGGCGAGTTTGATTTCACGGTTGGTCGTAAAACACGATTCCACGGAGAGAACGAGTGGCGGAGAGGCAGCTTGGTTATGCAGGTGCGCTTTCGGGCCGAGCGGAAGGTGTTCCTCGCGGATTTTATACACGGCTCTGCGAGCCCGATGAAAAAGTGGTCGACGCGGCGGATCACCTCTCTGCTCTATCGAAACGCACGGCCGCTCTTCAGCCTGCGGTAGAAGGCGAGAGTGAGAGAGGGAGAGGGAGAGGATCGTAAAGCAGCCTCGCCTTGCCCAGCTGAAAGTGTTACGGTGATCCGCGGACGATGGTTACCGAGAACCACTCGTCTCGATCGGAATCGTTAACGAAACGCCTGATACGAGGGCTGTTTTTCTGTGTGGGGGTTGAAGGATGATCTCTCGAGGCCTCCCATTTCAGAGAAGTGAATCTATGACGCGAGAAGAGAGTCGTGGAGAGGAACAGGAAAGAGAAACAACCCCCATCCCTTTTCTCAATGCCTAGGAACTGCGAGCACCCCTAGCAAAGTTGTCACTAGCATTGAAGTCCTCTCGCCGAATAGTGGAAAATACTTGTAAAAATTCGAAAACCCCCTCGAGTCACTTGGACTTTGGTTTCAATAGATATTTCTACAACCGTAGATCGTTGGATCCTCGCGTTGGCGACTAGGAGCGAGCATGAGCCCGCGTGCCACGTTGAAACGGTGTAATCTAGCCGGCGAGTATTGCGTAACAGGAGATATACGAGCATCATGTGTATTACGCGATGGCCAGGCGAATCCTGCAAGTCCGGTTAGGCGGCCGCCGGTGGTTCGCGTACAAGGTAGATTCGTAACGGAACTCGTGCGCGCAATTTCAGCGTAGCAGGATTATAAATTCGCCGGCGGAGACGCGGCACCGCGGCCAGCCACCCATAATCCACAATGTATATACAGCGCCGTGTGTCCCGGTCGCCGGGCTGTAAATTTATTATTTGCCCGGCCGTCACACAGTGATAAATACAGGGATCGTGAAGCCCTTCTCTCGTTACCGGGACGCGCGACGGCTGATTTTTATCAATTAATTGTTGCGCGCTCGCGAATAGCCGACTCTAATTGGATTTATACGTGGGAACGTGTCACGGGACTTTACCGTTCGAACGATGAACTTTATTTACTTAAAGGGACAAGCATCGTCGGGGGTGTCGGAGTCATCTAGAGTGTTTAAGCGACGTCGTTGAGGCACGTTGGTTACGATGTCAGCTTCCAAGTTGTTCTCCACTTGTTCCGCATTTTCTCTTTTTTCCTTCAACGATCTCCGTCGTTGTCATCCCGGACAACCTCGCGGTTCCCTAATCCAGAAACACTAGTCCGCCACGGTGCTCCATCGAGTCGTTGGAATGGCGCGGAAAGTTGCGCGCCGCGCTCCAAAGTCCCTCGACGATCACCCCCTACGACCGCGAAGAGACTCTGGACGATGCAGAAGACAGCCGACACATCCGCATTGCGAGCGGCAGGCGCTTGGACCGCGTTCCTCCGCGTTCCCCGTCGATCCTCAAGACAGATGCGTGCACCGTGGCGTACGCGCTTCATCGGGGCAAGTGTAATAAACCCTAGGACGGACACAGGCGCACTGTGAGCTTGCACACACTCGCTTGGATGGGCGAGCTAGAGGAAAACGCGGCGCTGCTCGAGCAACGAGAGAGTAATGCGCGCCAGTGCATAGTAGTAATAATAAAGTGGTAGTGGTTGGCACGTCACGGTCCAACAGGCCGATCAACCGTCCGTGCTGCGAGCCAGCTACTGGTCTCCGCCCACGCACAAATATGCACGTACACACGGAGAGCCACCCAGTACTGGCAACGAATCGCTCTCAGGACGAACCAGAGAGCCGTCGAAGGGCAGAACGCGATCTGTGCGACTGGGAACGCCGCGATCAGGCGAAACGCTAACGAGCAGGGGTGGCTGGATAGACAATGGCGGCTTGAGAGGTGGAGGATGTGTGTTGCTTTGCTTGGAGGGGGATCGCTGGTGCAGTTTACTCTTTTTAGAGGGGAGAAGGTTGGGGGAAGCTCGAGGGAGGGTGGAGTTGGTAGTTTTTAGCTTGGTTTTCGCAATTTGGGTTGGCTAAATTTGATCCTCCTGAACGGAGTTTTCCTAAAGTCTGTTTCGTCCCGATTATCTCGGCTCCACCTCACGAGGTCGTAAATCCCGTGTTTTAGATTACCGGAAACGAATATTCTATTGGACACTACTCTAATAGAACTGGTTATGGAATGAGTAACTGAGTCGTGGGATACACTGAACACAAATATATTTTCCAAAAACAATAACCGATTTAATTACTAAAATATTAAGACTACGAAGGTGCGGAGGTGTTGTCGTTTTGGTGGTTCTGAGTTAACTGCCTGCTAAGTCGATTCCCAAAAAGCTTTCGGGTTGCAAGGAAGGGATGAACCCGTGGGAAAGAACGAGGATGCACGTTGGGATCTCCTGGGCGAGGGCGTAAGGCCCGAATCAAGGACAGTTACGGTAAGGGTCGGTACTCGAGAATGCAGAAAAACGAAGGACCGGCAATCGGCCGCATGACAGTAATAAAACCCTAAACGGCGCGACGCAGCTACGTGGCTACAAATATTTCACCCTAATTAACGGAACGCCTCGGTAAGTGGTAAAACTCTTCGAGAGGGATCGGTTTGATGTAGACCAGGCAAACAGAGACTGAACAAAGTCTGATACTCAGTTTACTCATCCCCCAGTTCTACTTCTCAACTCCATCCCGATCTCAATTACCTCAGCTGAATTTTCTGGGCAGTGCCCATTTCAACTCGTCGTTCCATTCAGCGTTAGACTCGCGTCGGACGCTTCCACGAAAGAAGAAAAGAAAGTGAGCGAAGCGAGGGGAGAAAAAGCGATAAGTTTCGATTAACCACGATCTCCACGGAAGCCAATTACGTTCAGCACGGAAGGATGCTGGACGATTTTACTGGGAACTCCGAGTGTTCAGGATTCAAGTTACTTGCACTGCATTGGCGCTTTAATAACCGACGATGAGGGTAAATTGAAGTCTAGGAAACAAAAGATTCGTTGAATCTGAAAGGAGCAAGTTTAAGGGGTCCACTGTGACGGTTTGAAAAATGATGCTATTTTTAAAGGTTCTTTTCTTTGTAGATACTACATATAATGCAATGAATCTTTTTGGTATTTATTAAGCTACTCTTATATTACACAAGAAGAATTAAAAGAATTTTCGTAATTTGTTTTAAAACTTTAAACACGATTATTTTTACTGATAAAAAATTAACAAAATGACAGAGGCTTGAAGGTTAAGTGTTGAAATACGGTGAATTTTTCAATCATTGTGCCTTGTAAGAACCTTGTAAAAAATATGAAATGGTTAGAGGAAAAAGGTTTCCGTGGTCCCGGCCATAGCCACTGAAGTGCTGAATAACGTGTAAAAATTTCAGACTAATTGGTCAAATAGTTTTTTTGCAATCACCTATACCAGTTGAAAAAATGTTGTTTTGAGATAATCGCGTTTAAAGTTTTAAAACTAATTAAAAAAAAATTTGTTGTATAATATATAAGTAGCTTAACAAATGCCGAAAAAGATTTATTGCATTATATGTTGTATCTACGAAGAAAAGAATCTTTAAAAATCACAGTGGACTCACCCCTTAAAGGTACTTTTTCCATAGATAAATCTGTCTACCAAAGAGATAGATACTTTTCTAGACAAAATTGCTGCGTCGAAATAACGAGGTAGAAAGTTAGTAACCACCCCCCACCACAGTATCCTTTGATTACGCCACTGTCGTCGATGGCATAACGGCGGACCATGCACTGGCATTTCTACTAGTCTTTCTTCTCTTGTTTCCCGCGTGTCAGTGACGCGTGACTGCCACTCCACTGACGATCACTCGTATCACGCAACGCAACAATGACAAACTAAAAAAATAACTCAGACCCCAAGACAAATCATTCCCAATCCTCCAACTAATACTAGAAACTACACAAAAACAAAATAAACACGGTGTGTGCTGCCGCGTTAATTGTGCTCATCGAGATGGTTATTAACGCAAGTATTTTAGCAAAAAGCCACCAAGGGAAACCCGTATCTCTCCTGCAAGGTAAGATCCGCTCCTGCAGGTTCAAGTTCCCAGCAACACGTTTCCGTGGACCGGCGTCAGTAGATGGTAGCCCGCGTCTGACCACGCACCGACGTTTCCACTTGCTCGTCTTCTTCGATTTTCCGCCGCCCCGTTACCATCGTCCACCGATTACAGATCGCGATGCGAACAGGGGCGAGGCGTGTCCCTCTCGAAGCGTCCCCGCTGCACGCAGGCATTTACCTGCCGAGAAGGGAGAGACGCGTGGGCGTGAAGGCCGATACCGTGTACTATCGAACGCGATTTGCACACCAGACTTGCGCGCGCCAGCCAAACCTGAAATCGCAATTGCGCAACGACCATTTCTCGTGTACCTTTTCCCCTCCTGTATAAGCAAAACTAGCTCGCATCGAACTCGAGGGAAGATTCCTGAACGCGGTGTCGCGAAATCATTCCCCCTTTGGTACGATACTAATTTCTCTGAAGAATACGATGGAATCTCAGGACACTCTGCACTTCCTCTCCTCTTCCTCAGCGTGTCTTTCCAATTTTCACCATAACTCTTCCCAGCCGAAACAATTAGCAGAGCCACTTGTCGACGTAGAATGGCCCGTTTGGCCATTTTAACGGTACTATCGCCAGGGACTCGTCCCATCAGCGCACCCACGTGCTGCGACACGAAGAAGCTTGTCTAAAATCGTAGGTGGCAGGGTTTTTCTCTAGAAAGAGAGGCCGCCCAGGTGGCATCCACCGCCTCTCCTTCCTGGTTCCTCTCTCTTCCTATTCTTCTATTCTCCAGCGAGAGACGTAGCTCGTAAACGGGGTGAAAAAGTGGCGTGACTCAAGAGGGAATCGTGGCAGCCCACTGGCGCGGCCAGACACGGTGAACTATGCCACGATGCCAGCCAGCACATCTCTAGCTAGGAACCATGTAGGCAGACAATGGGACAGAGTTGCCCACCGGGTAACGAGCACCGAACCACTCGTCCCGCAATTTGCATGCAATGCAGCCGGGTAATACGATAAATATGCATGAATTCGGGCACATGAGCGAGAACAGCTGCGGCTCATGGATGGCGTCGGTTCGGCAGTCGAGTTGCGAAATGCCTGTCGATCATTCTTTTCAGACCTGTCTCTAGTTACGAGCTGGGAATAAATCCGCGTGCTCCGTCTATGAATTCTTCATCATCGGAGGGTGGAAACACTTGAATCTCGAATCGTGTAAAGTGCTTTAACTTCCCGAGTAAGCCTGTTCTAATTGTAAACTGGGGAGGAGGATGGAAACAAGCGGAGGAAGATTTGCAGCAATCGCCAGGCATTTACTACAACAGCTTCGTCTGTTTGCTAAACCTATAGAGAGGTGTCGCCCATAAAACGTTTTATGGATACCCGTACCCGCCGAGCGGAACATCGAACGTTTACGAGTTAATTACTTAATCAGTTGATTAGGAACTATCGAATGGCACTCGCACATGGCCGACGTTCCGGTTGGCGAGCATGGGATCCTCATAACAAGACCTCCGTCCTCCCTATGACACCGCGATATCGATGCCCGGTCTCCGGCCGAGAAAGCTGCTGTCTACGAATAGGCAAGAAGAAACCTCGCGACTAATTGGCCATTCAGGAACCAAGGTTTCCTGTAGCATCGCTTGTAACAGTACATCGACTTCCTGTCTGTATAACTGTTTAGCAGCCACTGATGTAGAACTGTTCGGAGCCTCGACACCAAGTGCCAACGAGGCTGTCTAACAGCTGACCGATCGAACCAAGTGTTGCAGAGCCTAGGTGTCTGATGCAACCGAGTTGCAACGTGGATAATCATAAATATCTGTCTTCAAGATTCACTGAACACTTCCACAACCTCTATATCTACATATACATTTGAGTTCATTGTGACAAAGTGGTCTGCAACATTGGAACAGCAGCATGCATCCAGAAGCAATTGTAGAGACGTTTATAGCAATCTTCCTGCAGTAATACAATTTCCTTCGATGGACGATGGTCAGCGTTTAAAGGGATGAAGAGACTATGAACTGGTGATTAGACCCACTGGAAGAATGCCAGCTTTAAATCCGTGGTTCCCGTTCGCAGCACGCGATAGAGTCCCAGAGACGCCGATGCCGCGGAAGCAGGATCATTAGTAAATATAGATCGCGGTGAATAATATCGAGGAAAATGCTCTGAGAACCGTGGCAGGCCAAACGAGAGGAAGCTGAGCAATTTCCATCGTAATTCCACGTCTGAGAAATCTGGGGGGCACCCCGGGTAATGGGGTAATCGCACGAACGTGTTGCAGAATTTGTTGATATTAATCAACGTCGTCGTAGAACGCCTTGGGAGAGGACGCCTAGCAATCTTTCAGATAGTGGCCCTAATCTATGACTGACCGTGAAGCTTTCGAGTAGATGGATCTGCGAGGTCAAAACTGAAGGATATACCATTGAATTCGGATTTGATACACAGATTTCTTATATACACCGTGTTAGGTGCACCTAGAAACTCAAGCAATGGCACTTCCTCCACGCGTGTCTCAGCTGCGAGAAGAAGACTCGTCAAGTCCCAACTGATTTCTACTGTTTCAGAGGCGGTAACCGAACTGCTGAAACTCACGCGTCGACGTCCTGGAAATCGAGTGCCCGGCTCGCAACAAGAACGACGGAACAGGACAGCTTCCTTCTTCTAGCCATAAATCTAGCGCGTTTCCCCATCAATCACGGGCGAGGCTGCGTCCTCGACGTCACGTCACGTGGACAACTCCATCGAAGACCCGCGAAAACAGCCGGGCAAATCTCATTAGCCAGTCGGCACGCAAATTCGTTAACGCGCCCCGTAGAAACGCGTCAGCCGCTTTATTCCAAATTACTTCGTGTCTGCTTGTCACTTGCGGCTAGCCGCAGGCCCCTTCGTGCCTCCCCTGCGTGCACACGCGAGCCCAGTGCCATCGTAGAACGCGACAGCTGAAAATTACCAGCTGTACCGCGGTCGAAACGTCAGGGAGAGAACGGGTTGCGTGGTGGTTAATTAATTAAGACACGTTGTCCTTGAGCAACCTTCGCACGGGCGACTGTAGCGGGCGCAAGTTCGCCTGAACGACGCAACCCTATCGAGTCTGAGGATGTTTGATGAAACGATTATAGTCTCTGCAACTTCGTGTAACTTCAAGGGAAAAGAAAAATTGAAGATCTGTGGGTCTTCTCTTTGGAGCACCTGTTCAAGAAAGTTCTGAATTCAGTGTACCTTTCCTCAGAAGTCGTCAAGGTACCTTTTCCATTCACCTACGTCCCATGCAGACTCCCCGAGGGAAAAGAGCACCGACTCCCATTTATTCCTCATCATCGAGCGCAAGCGGAGCCCACGAGCGGCGTCGAAACACGAGGATGAAGGAAGGAGGAAGAAGACAGGGAATTCCAGGACGGTTAATCGTCAGAACGCCGACCCAAGGGTACTTCTCCCCCCGAGTAATCGTAATTTTCGTAATACGCGATCGAGCTAGCCGGGAACAGGGGGAGGGGGGGCCGGTGACCGGAAGCCACGGTTTGTTCAGCCGTTGAACCTGCACTCGTTTAATTCCGCTCACGGAGCGGCTTGGAGGCAAACCAGGGCTATTATATCGCTGCGCCGAGCAGCGAGGATGACGTTACGTATCCCGAGGCTGTCCGCGAGATCGCGATACCCAACCGTTCACCTATCTACCCGTTTCGCTCCGTCTTCCTCCTGTTTTCTGATTCCCTCGTTATCTCCTCTCGCCCCCTCTGCCTTTTTCTCTCCTCCGCCGCGGCGAAACGGAACCCGCGGAGAGGAGCTAGGCCACGGCTGATTAACCCGCGCGGACCTCGCTAATTTCCACAACTCGGGGTGCACCGACTGGGCTACTATATCCTGCGTCCACGCGACAGAGGAAGTTACTCGCGTTTGAATTCTACCGGGGGAGGTCTAGGGCTAGAGAGCTTTTTGTTGTGAATCTTAAAAACTAATGGTGTATTATGCTAATTAGGGAATTCTCTCGATTTAGAGGCAGAGGGTGCAGTAATTCAATCGATAAGCAATCAGCATATAACCACAAATCAAAACTTAGACACAAAAAAGTAAGTAATAAAAAAATATGCAAAAAAATTTGTCAAGTTAAACAATTTGATTTAAAATGCACTAAAAATTGAAAAATTCTCCATGCACGTGTTGATATTCATTATTCATGTTAAAAACCATATGTATTTGGTTATTTTCAGTCACTTTTATGTTATCCAGTAAAATATTTTTTCTTATTTGTATAAAATATAATATATAGTTTTGTTATATTTTATTTGTAATAGTTATACCTAAAACATATATTTATAGTTTTTAAATAAAACTGGTATTGGCGCACTGATTCGGTCATAAATAAAGAATTATTTTATTTAATTAAAAATAAAATAAAAGATCAAAGCTATTTCACAAATTAATTATAAAATATTCCGACGTAATATATCTCTATTTAACTCCATTTGATCACTCTAGTTCTTACATATCTTTTGAATGTTATGTAATTCTAACTCGCTCTATTACACCTATGAGTGTATATACATTCTATCACATGAGCAAGAATTTTGGTTTATACACAGACAGTATTGTTATGAATTTTTGGGGTTTAGATGTTTGAAATTGTCAACGGCCTTCTTTGGCCATTATTTCGTTTCACCTCTAGTTATGTCTGCTTTGTCTACTGTTTACCTCAGTCTTCTCCCAACCGACTCGGGTGTCGTTTGCTAAACTTGAACGCTGCGACATATTTATCAGTAGCATACGCAATTTTATATTATTTCCTTACTTTCCTTGAGAATGGTTCAAATAAGAACCGAAACGTCGGAATATTTTATAATTAATTTGTGAAATAGCTTTGATCTGTTATTTTATTTTTAATTAAATAAAATAATTCTTTATTTATGACCGAATCAGTGCGCCAATACCAGTTTTATTTAAGTTTTACGGTCAAAATATAATCTAAAAACTATTTATAGTTTTTAACATAAATGAATACTTTTTAAAAATCAAGATTTTGTACTTTTACATAGTCTTCAAGTGGGTGTTCTATTTTACCCTACCATTTGCGCGAAGCGAAGATTTCAATACCTCCAGTAGGTAAATCTCATTTTCCTTCATTCCCAAAGATTTTTCTTAACAATGGCTTTGATTTTCATATAATCTAAGGTCCACTGAAGACTCCTGTCGAAGTCCCGTGTCTTTTTCTCCTTCCGATTTTATGTTATCACCCTCCAAAGTTAAGCGTTCCGTTTCACCCCACTCTCCCCTACACCAGAAACCGTCGACTTAATCACTGAATTTCGCGGCCCGGTAAAAAGGGCACACCTCCAAGTTGAGAAGCTTAAGAACAATAATTCGCAATAAGCCTCGCCACTTCCTGGATGGCACAGGTGCGTTTCCTAGACGCGGTTATGACGATCAGAGGCCGAGCACCGGGCGATTAAACGAATAAGGAGCCACGGCAATAGGGAAACACCTGGCCGCCTTTTATAACGGCCAGTAAAATGCTTCGTTAAAGGATCGACCCAGGCTGGATCCTGTAAATTTAACGATTCCCCGGGACAAAGTACGCTCTAACTGCGCCCGTAACCGGTACGCCTTCCTAGGTGATTGCGCCGCGCCGTCGGGGTCGCCTCGACGTATTCCCGCCGTCGCCCAATAAAGCAACGACTGGGGAATTAATCTCGTCGGAAGGCGGTCGTTCCCGTGATCACGTTCGAGCGGATTTTAAGCAACACGGCTCGTTCGAGCGCCGTTTACGAGGCGACAAAGTGCTCCACCGACCTGCAAAAACTTGATTCTAACGAGGAGATTCGCAGTCGTCGCGACTGGAAAGCGATTAGTCTAATCGACGACTGGGAGTACGTCCCCACTAGCGCGGGAATTTCATCGTTAATATTCCAATCGTGCTCGTTGTTTCGATGGGTAAGTGCTCAGATTGGGGCTGCTATAAACCGGGGACGTTTTATGGCCACGGAATGGTACATATCTCTAAATGAGGGTGTAGTTACAAGTTTCGTGGTTGGAAGAATTGGTACTTACGAGTTAGAGGTAGAGCGTGCCAACACGCCGCGGTGCCACCACGGTGACAGCTAGGCGTGGTCCACATTTAGTCGGTGGCAGTGGTGCAGCTGTGGCGGGCGGCGGGGTTTCCGGTCTGGTGCAGCCAAGACCGCTTCCACCTCGTAGCTCCCAGACTAAATTCGTCAGTGAGCGCGGTCTGCTCAGACGCCGCGATCTGCGTACACGATGAACGGTTTCGTTATGAATTGGCAATGCGATCGTGCTGGTATTATGTACAATACATTGGACGGTCTATGGGTAGCAGTTGTAGCTAAGTAGTTAGATTGTGGGAGAATTTGGGTGCACTGTCTCCATCGTTGCTTGTGAAAACAAAGTGGTGGAACTGGTAGTCTGAAGAGGGTGTGCAACAGGTGAACGTGTCCTGGACAGATCCTCAACCCCGCGAGGGAGGGGAGAGGTGCTATAAAAGGGACAGGTCTTAAGAGGGGGTTCTGCCTTGTGGAACCGAAAAAGTACCTATACTTGAAGTCATTTTAGAAGGAACCCATTTCGCGCATGTAGAATGAGCTCATTGGCTTTGAGAGAGCATTTGTTTGGGGTATAACCAATAGTAGCTTGTTTCGGCACCAATGAGCGCCAACATGTGCAGAACAGGTCTGAACTCGTCGGTCGACAGGTTCCTTCTAAAATGACCTCAAGTATAGGTGATATTTGCGAATTTTTTATAAAAAAAAATTGTTGAATGGATTGATTTCAAATTTGGCAAGTTGTTTTATTGTACTTGTTATTTATTGTACTTCCTGAGAATTCTCGGGAAATATAGGGTAAACCAACCAGTAATTGACCGTATACCAGTGAATGACCATTAGACAAAGAAAGGTCAATTATAAATTTAAAAAACACTATATGTTTAGAAATGGAGTGTAGTTGCACTTTTAATATCCCATATTTTTAGTTATACGTATTAAATAAACGTTAATAAGTTCAATTCTTAATAAAAGTATGCGGTCATTTACTGGGCTTCTCATTCAACAATTCGGTCATTCACTGGTTGGTTTACCCTAATCTGATTTCTCATTTCTCGAGATGCGAAAAATATCGAGAAATCAGGAACACTATCTACGTTTAAAGAATGAAAAATCTGAGAAGCTGGCTGGCAGTGAAGATACCGAGTCACCCATTCTATAGTCTGTACCTTTTTTCGGGCAGCTTAGCGCCAGCACCGGAGTCCCCCGATGTTCTACCCCCGGAGTGACTGGAGTCCAGCGTCCCGTCCAGCTCCATGGCCTGTTGAAGGTTCGTCAGACTCTTATATCGGATGTTGAAGAGCGGCGAGCCGCCCTTGTACCCCGGAGGCGTCTCTTTCAACGGCGACGCGCTCTTTTGCCTCATCAGCGGACGTCCCCTCTGAGTGCCGCTGTTCTTCACGTATAGTTTGGCCAACGGTGGCTTCTCGACCCTCGGTTGCGGCGCCTCCTTCACTGCACGCCTCGTCCTCTTCTCCGCCTGTATCTTCTTGGTCGGTATGGTCTCTATAGGCGGCGGTTCCGGTCTGTCGTCGAGCAGAGGCGCGATTGTCACGGTGACAGGGGTCAACGGTGGGCTAGAGCCTTGCGCCCCGGGCAGTGGACCCTCGTACGGCGACCTGACGCTCTTAGGCAGCGGCGCGAACCCACGGACGTAGTCGTAGATCTGATCGATCTCGTCGTACTCCTCCGTGCAAGCCGAGGGTGGTACACGGTTCTCGTCCCGGTATACCGCGTGTCCGGAGGACGGTTGGTGCCCGTTGCTGTGATAGTGATGGTGATGATGATGGTGACCGGCGTTGTTCCTGTGATGGTTAAGCGGTCCGTTGTCCGAGTTGGTTGAGGACCGCCTGAGGAAACCTGCGCCACTGCTTCTAGTCTGCCTAGAGGGTTTGCTCTCGCCCAAACGACCGTCAAGTACATGTGCCCGGTCTGCAACGTCAGCCACGAGGCGTGACGCTCGCTCCACCAGCCTGCTGAACTCCTGCATCGCCCTTAGCGAGTCCTCGTTCCTCGCTTTTACCAGTTTCAGTGGAGCGGCGAGGGGCAACGCTACAGCCGCGCCTTCTCTCTGCAACGGCAACGCAAACACGTGCTCCTCTTCGAACGTAGACAGCAGCCTAAGCTCCGGGACGAACTGCGAGGAGGACTTTAGTCCCCTGGGCGGTTGGCCGTGCACCAGTCGTACGGTCAGCGGTAGACGCTTGCTAAGCAACGCTCTTGCTGTGTGAACACCGCTGATGTTGTCTTCGCGCGCCAACGCGCTGAACCGACCGCGTTGTTCCATACCCAACAACACGCTCTCGCCACGGCAGTCGACGCAACGTAGAAATCTGCCGCGGCCCGGGAGAGTCACCTCCCCGGCGGTGACGATCGTTTCTCCAGCCGCTAGGGTTCTCGTACCCTCCGGGACCACTATACCCGAGTCGTCGTCCACTCTGCAAGCGATCCCTCGCACAGTTTCCCTCACTAAGGCTCCTTCGTCCGGGCATCTTCGACAGAGCTCGTTCACAGACTCGATACCGCGAACTGCTCTTCCTTCCTCGCTAAGGATCTCGAAGTAGCCAGCGTAAGAGTCCGGGATGGCTAGCCTAGGACCCACGCCGACTACTCTTCGTCCCTCTTTGATCTTCACCGCTTGGGCGACGATTTTTCGTCGACGCCCGGCGGATACAAGCAACGCGGTGCTCTGGAGGCTGGGCGCCGGCAGCGTCGGCACACCCAGACCGCCGTACTGACCCTTGGTGATCTTGATGACAGTCGGCAGACGATACTTGGAGACGAATTCGCGCAGGTACGTCGCTTCCTCGGCCCAGCGTGCCGCCGCAACCACGATCTGACCGTCGGTCGCGGCCATCGCGGCGCTACAAGGCCGCCCACCCTCGCGAGCACGGGCCCCACCGTCGACGTCCCCGTCGATAGGGCCCACTCAGGGACCCGGCGATCGCTGATGGCTACTGATGCTCCTGCTGATCGGGCGCTGCACCCCTATGCTCCATCTGAAAGTCAAATAAGTGGCAATCGGTTAGCTTCGGTTTTGGGACCTATGCGATTTGGAGAGGTAAAAAAGTCCAGTTTCTGTTCAAGCTTCCCTTATGCCACTCCCATGGTAAGGGGGACACTATTCTTTTTAACTTCATCGATACCTACAAAATATTCTATTGAACGGTAGAGTAAAGGTAGGTAAAAGTTCGCAGCGGGTAAGAGTTTGAATTCATGCGAATTTCACGGTTTGAGTTGTGACAGTTGCTAGTGGTGATTGACACTCAATTGTCAATCAAGGTTGAGTCACCAGTGTCGAATTGTGTAGCTGTGCTTCGTTTTGTTATCGTACAATGCGGTAAGTATTGCATTCGTTAGTTCTGATGTAATACTCTCATTTTTAGGAATCAATATTATTCCTATAAATTGATCAATAAATATGTTAATTCATATGTCGTCTGAAAGAGCTGAAATTCTTCTATTCAAAAGTGCTAATAGAAGTTTTCAGTTCTCCTCACAGATAACAGAATTGATTAAACAATGTAAAAGTAGCTGTGGGGGCAAAAGTTCGCAACTTCGTTTTTTTTTATTAACTTTTTGATTAAAAAAATATGACTTTATTTTATTGTCTTATTCATTTATCGTTAGAACTTATAAGAGAAAACCAATTAGTGAGGAGATAAGTCACTATCTATCGAATAATAAGGGATAGTAATTATTTCTCACAAAATGATATGCTTATCAGTGTAATACCAAAAATTTTAGAGAAGTCTTAACTTTAAGTGCGCACTCTTGCCCCACAATCCTCAACAGCGAGCATTCGCCAGAGATTCTCTCCTCCCGATGACTTCGATGCCGAACAATGAATTCCCGCGCGAAATTCACTTTGGTCGTCGATTCGAACGATCAAAGACCCCGTTCCCGTTACTTCCTCATGGCGTTCGCATCATCAGCGTAACCGACGATTAAAGTAGACGATCTACGGTCGAATATCTCGATGCCCGGTTACCTAACGAGCGTGCCTAGCAGCCGGAGTGTACGTAAATGGGCGGTGCCGCCGATTGTTTCGGATTTCTCCAAAGCGTGTATATCTTCTGTCGGAGGAAAGTAACGATCGTGACTCGGGGGCCCGTCGAGGATCGCGGGGCCCCGCATTAAACGATTCCCCCGGACGAATTGCTTCACGGTTATGCCGCGATCGGCACGGAAATTCCGCGCGCGTGGTGCCGTAACGCTTGGGAACTGGCCTGCTCCAGAACTATCTCAGCGGCGTTTGATGCTTCCGTGTGCTGCGCTGCCCCTCGTCTCAGCGTCGCCTCGTATCGAGTGTCGCGGGCGCGATTATATAAATCGCGGTCGCTCGTTTCTCGGATGGCAATTATCGCTTTCCTTTCAGCGCAGCGGAACATGACGATGATTGTTTCGCGGGGGAGAATCGCGGCGTAAACGCTAGCGGAGTGAAGCGTATTCCAGATCCAGAATAGGATAGCAATGCTTTTCCACAATTCTTCTCACTCTCAGCAATAGATTCATCATCCTTAACCCTTCGTGGTCACACCTTCTTATAATCACGAATTGGTCACATGGGGTTCATTGTACCCCAGCGTTAGTTTTTGAGTTACCATTTTCGTATTTTTGAATCTTTTAACTTTTCAATGATAATTGCATATTCGCAGATTTGGGCATTATTCGGCTAAATTTTTATTCGAATACATTTGTGCGAATAAGTTTTTATTCGAATAATCTTCGAATAAAAAATTCGAATAAAATGAAATTATTCGACAATAACGAATAAGTTTTTATTTGACTGAAAATTTATTCGAATAATTTCTTATTCGAATAAAAATTTAGTCGACTCAACGGACGAATAAAGTGATCACGTGGTTTCAGCGATGTATCGTGACACCACTGACTGACACCCGTGAGACCTAATGTTTTAGGTTAAGTAACTCTTGTCATAGCTCGCACTTTACAGAAAGATGTATGACCGCGGTATTACATAGAGTGGCGTTTTGATTTACTTTAAATATAATTTGCTCACGTCAATTCATTTAAACTAATGAAAAAATCAATCTCTTCAAATTATAAGCGTTCATTGAATGTTTTTAAATACATACAAATACGCACACTTCCAGACTCACACGTCCAAACATATGTTGAACACAGTACAGACTTCCATCGATAGATATCCGACAGGGTATCACATTTATTCGTCGTTCATTCAGGTCGAATAACGAATAAATTCTTATTCGAACGAATCTGGCTAGAATAACGATACAGATTTATTCGCGAATAACGAATAATTTTTCGACGAATAAAATCGTCATTTGTTATTCGCGAATAAATCTTGGGGATTTATACGAATCCGTATCCGAATGAAAATTTAGCCGAATAATGCCCAACTCTGCATATTCGTAATACTTATACAATCATGGTCTAATAGTCTTTTTTCGGAAATGTAAATTTTGATATGATAAAATCTGTAGGTAGTTGAAAATGAGCGATTTTCCACGGTTATAGGAAAAAAGCGATTCTTTAATTCCGTTTTATTTTTTGTTTTTGCCATAAGTAAATCTCCTTTGGAAGTCGTAAAGGCGCGATATTTTAACCCGAAAATTGCTCTTGGGGTGCGATACACCCCGTGTGACCACGAAGGGTTAAAACCCACTGTACCACGAGGAAAAAGTTTGGCGGAAAGTGTCCATCCGTGAGGAGCCAGGTGATCGATTCGGGGCCCACACGGAAGCGCGTGCGATCCACGCTCGCGCATTCTAACGATTCTCCCCCCGCAATTTATCGCGTGGCCGTGTGAAAGGCCCGTTGAGAGAGGGAGGGAGAGAGGCGCGCTCGCACGGAGGGATATATCTGGGGGATAATGAAATCGCGCGGTGAAAATCGAGCCGTCTGAAAGGGGGGCCCTCAAGATGGCCCGTAGCCAGCCTCAGATAAGGACGGGGGTGACCAATGACCCGGGGCGTCGTGACAGGCGCGCCTCTAGGAAGTTATTCGACACACTCCTCTGTCCTGCATTCTCCTACACGGCAGTTCCCTCCCCCGCGCCCCTCTGTCTCTCCTTTCGCGGCTGGATCCCCGACGCGGCTACACACATAAGCTTTCACGGCGGATCCTAGCGGCTCGCGGCTCCATGCAAATTTGTATTGGAATTTTTGCCTGGGAAACGGTGCTTTGATCGAACGCAGGAAACCGTTAAGTTCCTTCGCGGCGTGCGTGTACCCCGTGATAAGGCGATTACGCGATACAGGAACAGACGGATCGCATTGTATCTGATACACGGCCGCCCCCTCGTCACCCCCTAGCCCCCCTTGTGCACCGTTGGCCGTTTCGATTCGATGGGAGCGAGCCGGAATCCGCTTTCAAGCTTCGTCCAAGACATCTTCCTTCGAGGATCCATGGCCTGACAAGATTGTTTGTCCTGCCGTACGTTCGTTCCATGTGGAAAGTTACATTTGGGTTACATTTCTGTGGAGTCACGGTGCGGCGACTCTGCTCGCTTGGAAAGCAAAATGCAGGTAAGCTTGTGTCGAGGTTCACAGTGCTGGAGGAGTGAAAGAAACTTTTGGAAGAAACTCGATGTGGGACAATATTTTGAAGGGTATGCTGGATGACAGACTAGTTTCGTAAGGAATGAGTCTGGCATTGAAAAATTTCTGGCGTGTCACGCTGCAATCGGCTCCACCGTTTCTAAGTGTCTAATCTAGGACACGTTTTTCAGGCGTCACAATGTAACGCAGGGGCGCCCGCAGACTCTTTCCAGGGGGGCAACTTTGGGATGATGGTAAAGAAAAATATAGGGGGAGTTGCCAATATTGTACTGGTCACCTAAATCGTACTTCATCGAGTTATCAGTAATTAATCAATATAAACGACATCTGATGATAAAAATATCAAGTAAATGCGAAATAAGAAATAGAAACACAATCTTTTGAGCTTACACCCTGCCTTCTGCTTACTATAAACATTTTAAAAAATCAGGTATGGTTGATGTAACTTTTTACCAGTTTATTTTAGCTGCTAATAATGAAACAATGCAATTTTGTTCTGTATTTTTGTATTTTTCTGTATCTGTCTTAAGTGGTACGATATAAGCAACCCTCCCCTACTTCTTTTGCTTTTTTTAACCCATTTTGTAGTGCCAAATTAATTAAAAACTTAAAACAGAAATTTAAAAATATTCCCTTTTTTACTATAAACTTACTAAAGATCAATGTTAAAAAATAAGCGATTTTTTCTCAAAAGCCAGGGAGGGCAACTGCCCCTTTTGCACCCCCCTCCGGTCGCCCATGACGTAACGCAACGATCTTCCCGATATAAATCCGACCAGAGGTCTTTGTTCCGTTCCTCTGAGATTCAGTGAACTCTAGCGTTCTAGAAGGAATCCGCCGATATCCAAAAGTGATCCTTTAGACGAGACAAAACGTCGAGTTACTGTCTCCGATAAACAGAGCTCGGCGTTTAGAAATCTCAGCTATATAAGAGCAGTGGGAACAGTGGTCAGAGGAGGCCCCGTCGAACCGATAGAGGCCCAAGATTTCGTTCACCAGATACGAATCGTTGCTTGAAATACGATTAAAGATTCGGAGGCAGACTCCTCGGTAGAGTATCGTGGGGTTCTCGATACCCTGCCACGATACTTATCACGACTCGGTGACGATATATACCAGAGGAGACGCCCACGAGCGAACAAACGGTGTCGCAAACTCGGAAACACGGCATCTAATCGTAATGTTTTATTGTTACACGGGCACTCTACGCGTGGCAGAGAATTAGCTCGCGCGCTCGTGGCCGTACTACAAGCATTCTTCCTGTTATTCCTAGACTTCCTATTATCTCCGATCTCATCTTCCTCGATCAACCCTTCCAACGCACGAGCTACGAATCAAGCCCCACCTATACTCCCAGGACAATTAACAAAACCAGTCACCAGTTCTTCCTAAAGCATCCAGCAGGGTATGGTTGCGCGGCTTGAAAGCAGCTGCTCTCGATAGCGCGGAGTAGAGCTCTTACTTTTTGACCCGTCGAGTACCCGGGTACCCGAAAATTACCCGAAATAACTTCAAGCAATTGAATGTAATATTGTCTGTGATTGTCTGTGATATAGTCTGATGTTAGCCAAAAATTATTTAACTATACCACATTCAATGGCTTGAAGTTGTTTCGGGTAGACGGGTACCTGACGGGTCAAAAAGTAAGAGTTCTAGCGCGGAGAGCAGCTATCGACGCCAGTTGGATCCGAGCGATATATGCAGGAGCGACGCGGCGCGCAACCAGCCGCCCACGAATAGACGAGCGTGTGTCGCAACGCAACGGCGTCTCTCCGCGTCTCTCCCTGGCGGGAACACGGCTCTCCTTTGCTCCCTCGTGCACGGGCTGATTTATCGACATGCCCTCGAATTATATGCCGCGGCTCCGGCCAGCTTTCACCGTGCACCACGGCTACCAGCACGCCGACACGTACCCGCGATCCTTTTGTTTCGTCCGCGCGATTTCGACACCCAGCCGACCCCCACCGTGCTCGCGATTGTCCTTGCGTCGCGTAATCGAGGCGCGTATCGATACGCGGCCAACCCGGGGGCCTCTGACCCCATCGCGAGACTAGACCGACACTTTGGCCAGGAATGCGAGCCGTCTGCAAAAATCACGGGCAACGATCCGATCGCGGCTCGGGGGGTGGCCTGATTTACGGTGCTGCACGTGGGTTGGCTGATCCAACTTTCGATTTTTTTCGGCCACGGGGTGATCGAAGGGCTGCAACGTTGCTTTTGGTAAAAAAGAGGTAGGGCAAACCAACCAGTAATTGACCGCATACCAGTGAATGATCATTAGGCAAAGAAATGTCAATTATAAATATAAAAATTACTATTTGTTTATAAATGGAGTGTAGTTGCACTTTTAATATCCCATATTTTTAGTTGTGTGTATTAAACAAACATTAATAAGTACAATTCTTAATAAAAGTGTGCGGTTATTTACTGGGCTTCTCATTCGACAATTCGGTCATTCACTGGTTGGTTTACCCTAGGGGAGAATGGGGCAATCGTAGTGAGTGGGCAATGATGTAGGTAGGTATTGTTATTATAAAACGGCATGTCCGAAATGTGTAATTTCTTTTCTTTACGTTCGACGACATTATTCGATATATTTTCGAATAACCTCGTTTCCATTGTTGCTAAGCAACTAAGAGAAATAAGCCTTTTTGTGTTTTAAACGTCGTTGATGTTATATTTTGTGTGCACCACGTAAGAGATAAATACTAATTTTGAAGCTTCTTTTACATTTCAACTTTACATAAATACAGGTATACTATCAAGACTTCTGAAACGCTTGGAAAAACAGTGTACAAGTGTATTATTTGCTATCAGTTTGGCCATGATAAGGAAATGTGGTTTCGATGCATCTCTTGTGGCCTCTGGGCTCATTCTGAATGTTGTGGATGGGACTCGGCGGATGGATACATATGCGAAAAATTTTAAATTAATCGCCCGCAACGTGACCATTATTACCCTTAGATGTGGACAATGGCGGTCAAACTCATATTTTCTGTATTTTATAATTTTATTGAATAAATCAATATAATATTAATTATTTTCGTATCCTACGAATAGGTTGATAGCTTAAGTTCACAAAAAAATCATTTTCCAGAAATATTGCTCCTTACATCTTGGTTTCATTACACTTATTGCTTAAGTGACCGCCCTTACCCATTCTCCCCTAGTGAGTTTCGAAAGACCAAGATGCTCTCGACCTCCTCCACCTAATTTACCTCCCCCGGAATATTTCCTCCCCAGTGATTGCGTGAAACTGTAACACCGAAAGGAGCATTTGCATACCAGAGTTCCGAGCACAAACCTTAAGCCCTCGACTCTGTCAGCTTTGCTCTGATAACACGCAGAAAATTCCCAAGGCCAATACGCATTAGTCTTCGTTCCGGTAATCACATTTCGAGCCACGCCCGTAACGAATTAGCATAATCGGTATCTTCCCCCTTCAGTCCCCTCTCCCACTAATCCCTGCGTCTATGCGAGCCGTATGAATAAAGCGCACGCGTGTATCCATTTTCGAAATGATTTACACGCTCGCTTGTCGTGAGCGGCAACGGCCAGAAGATTGCGAGGGTGAAGTGGGGAGGGTGAAGGAGGAGGGTTGCGCGAGGCGATGTTAATGAGAAACGAGGGGAAGAGCGAACAGCGGGTTGGAGAAGTGAAATGAAGAGAAACCTGGAAAAGTACCGGTGGACGTGGCTCCGCGACGAATCTAGCGAGAGAAACACTTTCGAAGGTTTAATACGCGGGAGTATCGCAGGAACCTACTACGTGGATACAACCCCGAGGAGCTGGCCGAGTCTCCTGCGCCGTTTACGTAGGTACGTGACAAGTGGTTTTGCGCCTAGGCTGTCGGGCTTTAATTAACCCCCAGTGGCGTTCCCACGAAAAAGTTGTCGTATCCGCGCTGGACGACCGGCCTCCGTCCCTTTCTTAATCCAATTTCGCGTGGTATTAATCTAATTACGAGCGCGGCACGTATCCACGGAATAGTGACGTGCAACTATGCCACGCGAGGCCCGCGATTTCGCAATCGGATCGCGAGAAACGCTGTCAGCGGAGCTTTGACCGGGCCAGCGGGAGAAACCCTGCTCCCCTAGTTCCAACGGGGATCTAGATCGATATCTCGCGATGCTGAGCGAGCGATACGGGTGCCTGCGTGCCGCTAATGACTCAAGGACGATCGAATGTAGGCCGATATTGACAGTGGACACGGTTCAAGTTCCTTTAAGCTTGCCAGACTTCTAGGATCACTTTTTTTAGACAGAACGTGGAATCTCCCCTATCAGGGCAAGAGTCTTTCGAAATTACAGTGCGATATAGGGGAGAGTCGCACAGTACTTACCGACTGCTCTATTTTTTTTTTTTTTTTTTTTGTTATATCTTGGGGTAGAGTCGATAAAAATCAGAACTTCAAAAACGTGTTTGTAGTGTAGATAGAATTTAGTAAAAAAAGGAAATTATTTTTGTGAAATTTAATAATCATTTACTTACACGAGAAACAAAAGATCAGCTTTAAAAAATAACTTTTAACCCACTGAATATCAACGTATACGTTTAATGCCTCAGAACATCGAGATCAATGGAGTAAGCAATATGGCCCCGAAATGGGTTATAGAGAATTGTGATTTTCATTAGTTAATTCAAATAAAGTGCTATCATCTGGTCGAAGAAGTGAGAACTAGCTTTGTTCGGTACTGTACAACTCTCCCCTACCTTCGACTTGAACACGTCGAGTGGTTTCATGACACACTATTTTCATTTCATTGAATCTGCGCAGAAAACCAAAGTTATAGTGCAAAGTACCTTCGACTCGAACACATCGAGTGTTTTCATGACACACTATTTTCATTTCATTGAATCTGTGCGGAAAAGGGTCAGTGCCCACCTTCCTGTAATTACGAGGGTGCTCATAAGAAGTATCTAACGCCACAGTATTCCGTTTCTATTCCTTTCTGTCAAGCGTCTGAACGGTGTACTTTATCACCGTAACGCCTAAAAAAGGTGGCGAGCTGCAGGCCACTCGCATTTCTCATTCGAGTCACGCGACACGCTGGCCATCGCGATCCATATCGACGAGGTGTCAGGTGCTATTCCCTTTCGATTCCGTGCAACGAACAGGCGTTTATAAATCATCGGGAACGACACGGAATTCCTGCTTAGCATAGCTGGGGATCGCGTTCATTAATTCCGACCAGTTATCGCTACAAAGTGCTGATCAGAATACATTGTAAGGGGCGTCGGACGGAATCGGACCGCTTTCGGGTTCATCTATCTTCCTCCCCTTCCCGTGCAATCATTTCTATTAGACCTAAGCACGCCTTCCGTTCGACGAACGTCTCGTTAATTATTTCGTCGTTTCGCGTGCAATAACGGCGCGTCGCCTATCGCCGCTCTTTTGCATATGGGCGGCTAATAACATACAATTAGACCATGCGCCGCTTTTTAACCTGCCCAGGCCTTCACTTTTCCTTCATCGAGAAAAGTGCATCTGAGCGAGAAGCTTCTTCCAGTGGCAGGCGATCGATGTCTGGAAACGGGATTCTTCTTTTGGAAAACGAATGCACGGGTTTTGAACGCGGAGGGGAGGTATGGAGATTAAGGGGGAACACCACTGTGACGGCCGGAAAAGTATGAAATTTTTGAGAATTTTTATCAGGAATAATTTTCAGTTTTCATAAAATAATTTTATTACCTACCTTTGGCACGTTGTCTTAAGAGACGATACAAAAAAATAAATAGAAAACCATGCATAAATTTTAATATATTAATTAATCTTCTAGACCCCTTCGAGCGAGCTGGTCGAATGTGTAACTATGGAACAGCAAGTCCGAAATCAAATTTCATTTTTTTTTTCATAATTTATATGAGTGTAGTTTCCGTTGTACATACCGATTTCTTAAACAAATTATTTTTGTAAAAATGGTGCGCTTTAGAAGAAAAGTTTCGAAAATCCGCGAATACGATGGACAGTTTTTCGAGCGTATTTCAAGGAATTTGTTTTCAATCAAAGAATCCGTATGTATAACGGAAACTACACTTATATAGTTTATAAAAAAAAAAGAAATTTGATTTCACACCTGCTGTTCCATTGTTACAGATTCGACCAGCTCGCATGGGGAGGTCTAGACGATTAATTAATATATGGACCGTTTATTTTGAAAGTGGTGTAAGTCCATTTTTTAAAAAAAATGAGATATCACGTAATTCATGCTTAATTTAATGTAAATTTTTTATGTATAACTAGAAAAAATAACAAGAGAAAATGGACTTACACCACTTTTAAAATATACGGTCCATATTAAAATTTATGGATGTTCTTCTATTTATTTTGTTTTGTATAGTCTCTTAAGACAGCGTACTAAAAATAGGTAATACAAATTTTCTATGAAAACTGTAAATTATTGACGAAAAAAATTCTCAAAAATGGCTTACTTTTCCGGCCGTCACAGTGGTGTTCCCCCTTAATTTAGAATTCATGAGGAATCCGGTAACTTTAGAGTTCAGATAAAATATCTATTTACTGGTTGGACGCGAAGAAGAATCCTCGGTGCAGTCGCGTTCTTCCATTCGTCTTGTTCTTTCGACGAAAGCCTCTCGCAAACGAGATTAAATCTGAGGATCAATTCCAGTCTGGATAAGAAACCCCTTTCGATGGGACCGAAGAAAAAGGGGCCCGACGATCGGCCACGAGATTACCGGGGCTCATTAACCAATTACTTTCGTCCAGGGCAGGAGGGAGCAGCTTTCGAGGGAGTTTCAGGGGCCGCGTGCTCGACATTCTGCCTTTTTTCCCCGCTTTTGACTAGCTTCACCACCGCTTCCCGGCCGTCACCTCTCGCAAACCGTAATAACTTCCTCACGAACGAGCAAGAACACCGTCATCCATCATACCTGGACCAGGGTTCTCAACCTCCGCTGATGGGTGCTGTTCCTGGTCCCGCGTTGACTGTGATACATTACTCAAGTGGACGCGAGAAGACGCTCGCTGTTTAGAAAGAGACACGTCTCGATGCCAGTGGTATTCCATTTTGTAATCTCCGTTCGCCGAGTAGGTACTTCAGTGAACTATGATCTACGATCATCCACGTCTCGGTGACCCCGAGTTCTCAAGGTCAGAGGCTCGCAAGGTCGACGAAGTCATTTTCCCCTCTGGTTATGGGTAATGGTTAGTTTCAGCGGAATATATGGTCGCACGCAATTAACAGTGCCGAACGACGGGCGAAGTTTTTCGCGCGGCGAGGCTCGAAGCATCCTCCGCGTGCAGAGACGTGCCCTTCTTAAGATTCCGTGCCGATCGCCGAAACGTCTCAATAATTGCTAATTGGAAGGTGGCACGAGTTTAAAAAGTGGTCGCACGTCGTCCATCTCGGATCAGCCTCTTTCCAGCACCTGCCTCGCTTTCTCCCCCTCCATCGCCTTTTCACGACACAGCAATCATCTGTATTTATCCCTCGCGAGCCCTCGATCCCAAAACATTCATTCAACGAACGGCCGGGGAGCCCGGATTCTTTTCTTCTCCCCAAGTGTTCATCGCGACAGTAATCCTCACGCGACGTTTGAACAGCTCTCTTGTCGCTCCTCGCCGTTCACATCAGAAACAAAACGTTCAAGCCTACAGAGCTAATAACTTCCCGCAATTCGATTCCACGCTCAGTTTACTCTAGCGATTGCGAGACGAGCCAGTGAACTCAGAAACCTCTGTTATCCGAAATCAAAGCGATCGCCGGTGATTCTCCGAATGCACCCTTTCTCCCAATTCATTCCCGCACGTACTCGCTCGAGAGAGCAGCGTGATCGTCCAGTTCCTCCCTGCATCCTTCGCGGGATGCGCGAGTAAAAGCTCCCCCCTTGCTTCTTCGCCGGTGCCTGTCCATCTCTGTCCCCCGGTACGTTCCCCAGCTTCGCGGAGTCTTCCTTTCTCTGGCCGCCAGTCTTCTCCCCTTTCCCTTTCGTCCTGCCCCGTCACTGTCAATAAGTTATGTAGCGGCGCACGTGCGCGCTCGCTAATAGAAGTACAAAGCCCGCTGGAAAGCCTAGTAGGAAAGCAGCTACCGTGCCAGCGGCGAGGGCCCCGACCAGTGACCGCAGAATCATCGTTCCCCGGGTACACGGACGCTGACAGCCTTTCCAATTGTGCAAGCCAACCAGATGCAACCGTGGATCGATCCGACCGGCCGGGGAATTTAATGCCGCCGATTGTTAACGTCTGGTTAACAGCTCGACCGGGACCTGGTAGCGCGTGCCGCTCTGAATTCGCAAATATCCTCACGCTGGGTCTTTGGAAATGGTTGGACCGTTTTGAGTGGGAAGGAACAATGGTTGCTTATCGATAAATTACGCTCGCACGGTACGCGTGGAGTACGCGCTTGGAATTAGAAGTTCAGGGTGGAGAGGTTTCTTTGGTGAAACTGAAAAATTAAAATAAATGAATACCTAATAGTTTAGGAAACGGGTGATTTATTGGGTAAAGGTTTCTCGGTGAAGTAGTCTAAATTGTAGAGCGTGGATTGATTTCTGAAGGAGAGATAGGGGAGGAAGATGAGGAGATTTGAACGCCTGGCGTAGTGATGTGGAGACTTGAACGTTGGGTTACGCGATACTGGAGACTTGAACGTTGGGTTACGCGATACTGGAGACTTGAACACTTGGTCTGGCTGTGTGCAATAGCGTTCGATTCAGTGCGTGTTTCTTGGGAGCCTTCTTTATCGCGAAAGGAGCACCGCGTCAGGGTAAATAATTAAGCACCCTCTCCGGGATTAATCGCCTTAAACGAGAGCCCCAGTTCGCCTTGATCCCGAAACTTATTAATGGTCGGTCGCAGCGCGGAAGAGGATCCAACGTGGGTACCGATATCTCTCGACCCCGGAGCGTCTGGAGATATCGCCTGGAACGGTATTATCGGTGTCGTGGGCGCATTAAGGATGCAACGAACACCGACAACCCTTAACCGCTCTCCCTGTGACGCGTCACAGCCTCGTTAAGCCGGCATTGATTTATCCCACCGCTTATTTCGAACGACACTGCATTAATATCCGGCGTCATTTCGCGCGGTAATTGCGCTCGCAAGGTCCAGCTAATAAATGGGTGGTTTATTTTTGGTCGACAGGGTGTATTTTACTGTCGGGGCAATCGAGATTCGACTATTGCGTCGGCACCGTAGCTACATCTTTTTTGCAGTAGGGGTGAGTGGGGAAAGCGGAATATCAATGTTTCTTTTAGATGAGAGCTGCGAATGAGTTGGTATCACGTGACATGGGACCAAACGGTTCTCTCAGCATTTCGTGACAGACCATAGGCCCGCGCGCACGTTACTTTTCGATTGTGTTGAAACTTTGCGGGAGTTCGTAGTTATGATGAGTATACAAAATTATAAAAAAACGGGAGGGGTGAAAAAATTACCCAGTCATCAATAAATATAACCCATAATCACAAATCCAAACGATTTGAAGTCAGTCTGTAACCACAAATCAAATCAATTCCACAAATCAAAACTTAGACACTAAAAAGTAAATAACAAAAAAATTTGCAAAAAAAAACTAAAAAATTCCCCATGCACGTGTTGATATTCATTATTCATGTAAAAGTTCACGTGTATTTGATTATTTTCAATAATTTACTCTCCCTTATATATTTTTGTTATATTCATAGTTGTTTACATAAATGAATATTTTTTAAATCATAAAAATAAAGAGTTTGTACGTTTACATGGTCTTCAAGTGGGTGTTCCATTTCACCCTACCACTTGAGCGAGGCAACAATTTCAATACCACCGGTAAATCTCCTTTTCCTTTCTTAACAAATATTTTTCTCAACAAACGTCTTTGATTTTCTTATAATCCAAGGTCCACTTAAGACTCCTGTTCAAGTCTCGCCTCTTTTTCCATCCGATTTTATGTCATCACCCTCCAAAGTTAAGCGTTCCATTTAACCCTACTCCTACAATACACGAGTTGCAACGAATTTCCCCCACGTCCCTGAGACTCTCCAAGATCGAAGGGGAAGGGCCCGTGCAACAATGAAGACTCTTTTCGACCGTAACCACCGTCGAAATTGAGAAACATCAAACCACCCCGCGATGTCACGTTCGTCTGCGGTTCGAAAAAACGCACGTCCATGAAGAGAAAATCGATCGACCCTTGGCAATATTGAATCGTAGCACGCAACATTGTCTCCAGATACAAGGAACGCAGATTCAGGCGAAGGGGTACACGGTGGACGAAGGGGGGCGGGGCTGGTACCACGGCGAAGGAGCGGGCATTTCGCTTTCAAGTCTATTTCATAACAAAGCCGCAGCTTCGCTGGAGAGCCCAGGCTCTGCGGTCGGACGGGGGAGCAGAAAAAGACCAAGGGAAAGGGGAGAAAAAAGAGCAAGGGGAACGCGCGCGCTGTTCCCCGCACGACGTTCCGTTCCAACGTCTGGCGACCTCGCACCTTTCCCCGTAGGTACACTTTTCAGACGCTCCGTCGTTTACGTAATAATAATCGACTTTTTAACCCTTAACTGGTATACAGTTTATAGCAAACGTGACTGGTATACTGGGGTCGCGGCAGACTTCAAATAAAAAAGGACACAGAAGTTTGTAAAGTCAAGACACTAGATCAACCTCTATGAATATTTTGTTCTTAGGTAATGTAGGGTAAACCAACCAGTAATTGACCGCATACCAGTGAATGACCATTAGGCAAAGAAATGTCAATTATAAATATAAAAAATACTATATGTTTAGAAATGGAGTGTAGTTGCACCTTTAATATCCCATATTTTTAGTTATACGTATTAAATAAACATTAATAAGTTCAATTCTTAATAAAAGTATGCGGTCATTTACTGGGCTTCTCATTCAACAATTCGGTCATTCACTGGTTGGTTTACCCTATAAAACAATAGAAACGTAGAAACTTAAACTATTATTATTAATTCAATTTACAAACTTAGACAACCAACAATCTTGCATCGAACTTTGCGTGATTGGGGTGACGAGGGACCTCAGGACACCAGTTAAGGGTTAACCCCACCCGAAGTCGTGTCCTGTTTATGTTAAACGAAGAATTGCAGATGCTTAGAAGGGAGAGGTTAAATTTTGATTCTATGGCACTCAATTATAGACACTTGCTTTTCCAAGTTGCTCAGTCTCGAGGCCCCCCTTGGTATTTTTCGGGCGACTTAACGCGAAACGGGAAGTAAAGCGGACAGGACGGAGAACAGGGCTTTCGTCGTTGATCGGCTTGTCCGGGAGGATCGACAAGAAGGCGCTGGCTCGTTCCTCTCGAGTTGAGATCTAAACGGCGCGACGACGAGGACCAGCGTCTCGGTTCCAGTGTCTCGGTCGAATGGTCGGAAGTAAACACGATTACGTTCCGCGAAGATCCAGCGAGCGTTTATCGTGTGCTGTCTAACGAGGGGGATAGTAAATTACGAGCAACGGGATTGTCGAAACGCCTCGTCTTTCCCTTCCGCTCGAGTCTACACTCGGTCCGGCCAGCCTTCCATCATCCCCTAATGACGAGAGTCGAAGAAAAAGGGGAGCAGCCGCGAGATCGCTGGCTAGATACCTGACGACTGTCGCGTGACAGACTTGGCGACCGATTTAATGGCTTATTAATGTTAATGCAGCCGCAATGAAAAGGAAGAGGCAAATGACAGGCGGCGGGCAGAAATTTTCCAGGAACCTCCCGCCTGTAATGCGCACTCCTGAGACGCGAGACGATTTCATTCAAATCTGATTTTCTTTGCGCCGGGGGTGCTGCATTATCGAGAGTGAAAATAATTAATAATAGACTTGGGACCCGCGTCGCTGAGGGCGTGCGGGGATGATACTTTCGAGCGAAATCAGATTCAAATTGTACAACAGTGCGTAGAATATTTGTTCCTCTTGGAATTTGGATCTCTGAAGAAACTTCACGGTTAAGCAATCGCTTTCACTACCCTTCGATCGACTGAGATAACATGTTGCAATATGAAATTGTTGCAGTCAGCGCAGCGGCAAAAGAGGAGAGGGTTTTTCCTCGGAGTCAGAAGGTCGGGCTAGGCACAGGGTCTAATGAACGCGGGCTGATCAATCTCTTCAACGCGATCAGACGCTGAGGATCAGGACGAAAAAGGAATCGCGGTTTCCTGCTACCGGAGGACTCGTTTCTCTTCCCTTTTACCGATCCTGTCTATATTAAGAACGATGCAAGAGGAGGCCTACAACTAAGTGGATTGCATCTACATTGCAGATGTTTTCTTGTACGTCCCGCCTCTTAATTGCGTACACTTATCGGTTTCTTTCCCGCGCGAAACGGACGCGGCTGGCGCGCACCAAGTGCGATGTCGTGTTACGGTTTTTAGCAATTCATTTGGCAACTCCGTTACCCGCTGCTGAATAATTGCGATCCGAGGGGTGTAAGATTTACCTAAATCTCTCTAAGTATCTGCCAGTAAAGTTAGTCGAAATGTCAGAAAACCTATTCAATTTTATCAATTTATTCCCTCCCAAATTTATTTATTTTTAATTATATTAATTATGATGAGAAGAGTTGATGAAATAATTATGATTAATATAATTAATAGTTCCCCTCTGAATACCAGAAGGGCTTGGAAGAAAATCGATCTCCAATCGATTCCTACGCGTACAGTGTTTGCGCATCAAGTTCCATGAAGATTGTTTAAGAAACCACGGGTATCGGGCGAAGTTTTTCGGGCAGCGATCGAAGCAGACGGGTCTCCTCGGGTTCTTTCGTTCTCGCTGGCATTCTTCCACGGCAACGAAGATTCCACGGGAGATCGTACACCCGTTTAGACGACCGAACGTCTCGGCCGAACCCGATATCATCGCTCGTTCGGCTACATCCGATCCGCGGAGGTGGATTCTTTACCGGCTTTCCCACGAGCCGAAGGAAGGAAGAGTGGCTGGCTTCGTTTCGCTCCGACATTGTTACCCCTCCGGACGATCTCCATGCAAAGTACAATCGTCAATTGTGGAGTCCCATTAGCAAGACACCAAAAGGACTTCCGCCTGTGCAACATCAAGCGTTTGATTTCCGATCGCAGCGCCGCGTCAACTGTCTCCCCCAGTTCGAATAGAACTTAAATTGTGCCTCGCACGTCCAGTAAAGCATAAGCGTCTTGGTGACGGAGAATCAATTTTATCAGAGATTTGGAGCATCCAAACGAAGATGAAGAACGCACAGTTACACATTCCCATCAACGTTGCCCAGAGTGCACACAACTAGCGGACGATCGAGTGAAAAATCGATTTTTTTTGCATTTTCATACAGATTCACATGTTAAAAACACGATCCTAGAAGGTTCTAGAATAGGTGATTAGCTGGAAGTATGAAATATTTCTGTTTTTGTACTCTAAAATAGTATTTCAAACTTTCATCGAGTTTTTTTCGAAACTAGTTTATCTTAATTGGCTGCCATAATAACTCAGAAACTAGTGAACCGATTTAGTTCAAACTTGGCAGATATGTTCAGCAAACGTGTCATTCTAGTCCCTACCACGATTTTTCTGATATAGTCAAAATTGCAAATTCGCGAGTTAAAAACAAGAAATTTGAATGCAAAAAAATTGATTCTTTTTGTTTGGAGAGCTGCTATTATATTATTTTACAATTTTTTTAAACTTTCTGATACGGGCTATAGCCACATACATACAGCTTGAGAAAATATTTATTTTTTCTGTTTCAGACCACCACAAGAGCTTATACCTATCATAGCAGCCATGGAAACAAAATATTTTAAGACGCTCCAACAAATTTCCGATAACTTTAAAAATATACACTGTTTGAACTTCAAAAAAATTTAGTATACTCAGGAAATATCAATTAATAAAACTTTAGGTATAAGTTCAAGCTGATAAGTTCAATGCTCTCTCTTTAAAAAAAATTTCAAAGATTGCCATATTATACGACCGTCACAGTAGCCCACCCCTTAAAAGAACTTCGCAAAACTGCAAACAGCGTGGGGACCGTTCGGGCCAGCTCCCCCACTTATCTCCAATCAACCGATTCCCATCTTGATTAAGGAGGGCCAATTGAATAAGATCGGCCGATCGCGGGGAATCCACGAGGGAGCCAGGCAAAAAACGAGCAACTTCCTTAATGCCTTGATCAGCCAATTAAGAGCCAAACTGGTGGACCCGAGGTGCGTGACTGTTTGCTTCTTCTCCGCCGCCTTTTCAAGTGCACACACTGGCCTTACAAAAATCCAAAGCGCGACACTTCAGCTGCAACCCTCCACACGAGCCAGTCTTATTCCAACCTGCTTCCCCAAATCCACCAAAAATCACCCATTTATCCAGAAAATGTCCCCTGTGAAGACCGATCGTCGTCAAAACTAGCTACGGTGGCTCCGTCCGTGTATCTCTCTCGATCGGCCAGGTTCATCGATCCTCCGCGTCCGCGGTACCCCCTTCCACCTCTCTTTGTCTCCGTTGCACGGCGTCTGGACGTGGTCGGTGGTTGTCCGTCTCCTCGTCCCTCGTTCGCAGAGGGCAGAGGTGGCTCGAGTGCACGAGATCGCAGCTATGCGCCAGCGGAAGATCGCCAGCAGGCTCTTACAGGAGGATCGGTGGGCGCCTCCGCGTCGTAGTTATATTTAGATTCGCGCTGACCGGCTTCGTGCTTCTTGTTTTACATTTAGCCGGGCATCACACTCGCCGGCACCGGCTTCGTCGTTGCCTCTCTTCGCCACCGCCACCGCCGCCACCGCCACCAGCCGCCACCTCAGTCTCCTCCACGCGATTCCACAGCGGGAGAGATCCTGCGGGAGATCCCGTACCCGTTTAGACCGTCCAACCCCTCGTCCCTCCCAATATCATCCTCCAACTCTGCGTTCCCGGAGTCGTAAACGCGACGAACCCTTCGAATGCCATCCACGGAGATTTGGTCGCCGCACTGCGAGGTCTCTGTAACGTCGTGGTCTTGCGACAAGATGGCTTTTTCCTCGAACGTGAAGGACGATTTTTAGCGTTTAGCTGGGGAGCACGTTTTTGCGCGCGCGAATAGGGTAAAACTATACAATACGCCCCATTTGACAAAACGTCACACCATTATTTTATGGACACAAACAAGGATGCATCGAGGCGATCGTCAGATTCGAACTTGCATCAGTCGCCCACAATTGCCGCGATAATAATACTGAGGCAAGTTCGAATCTGATGATCGCGTAAATCAGGGCCGTCTTAACAAATTTGAGCGCCCTAGCCCCCAAGGGTGCAATTTCTTCGCAACCGATGCAAGGCAGTACATCACAACCCTGGGTCTTCGCCAAGGCAAACACGATCAAAATGTAAAATATATAAATTAGCTCCAGATAGAAATTGGTGTCTCGAAAGTTGAAGAGAAAAAAGCATTTCAACAAATTTGATTCTTAAGCGCCCTTGGATCACGGGCGCCCCTGGGCTATAGCCCATTTAGCCCATTGGTAGAGGTGGCACTGGCGTAGATTGTTTGTGTGTGTAAAATAATGGTGGGGCGATTTGTTAAATGGGGCGTATTGTATTGGCATTTTCTTAATTCCGCTACGCAATCTGGTGGCGAAAATTAAAGCACTCAAATCGGGTTAGCTGTCACATGTAATTGGCAATATTGTGAATTTCGACTGTTTGATGATCGTTTTTGTAATATATAACATTTAATGACAATTTAATGACTATTTAAGGACAAAAACATTATTGCACTATTTCAATACTTGTGTCAGACAAGTCCTGTAACGCGATTGACCCGATTGCAGAGCTTACAACCGTAGATGGCGTTCTCACAGAATTTACCAATAGTTTTACCCTAACCTCTTAGGCACGGCTGAATTTTACACGGGGCTATTTCTCTGTACGGCAGAGTTCAACGTGAATTACGTGTAAACGATACAGTGAGCCACTCTATAGTGGTCGTTCAGAAAGATGACATCCGTGAAAGCCACTATAGTGGAGCGTCGTGCTTAAGAGGTTAACCTTCGTTTAGCCCGTTTTGAGGTATTTTTTATGAAGTTTCCTGAAGTATATATTCAGACGTTTTCTTGACTGCTGTTACCAGGAGAGATTTGAGTCCGTTTCGAGGTAGAATTCTTGAGGAGATCGCCGTCCGGCGAGGTTAATTGCAAATAGACGGCGATACTCCGCCAGTAGCAATATATCCCGGTGAAATAAATAATCGAGCGGATTTTTCCCGATGAACCCCGTGCATCCTGCGCTAACGGGTTATTAACTTCGATTAGAGCCTATTAATTTTGTTGCGCGATAATCGTTTTCAGGCACTGGACAGGCGTTCGCGCGGTGCCGCGCGACCTTCCCGCCTAGCTAGCTGCTTGCTTCCTGGCGTTACCTCCAGTGTTACACTGATTAATAACCCTGCGGTGCTTAATTGTTAACTCGAACTACTGGTCTGCGAAGTGGTCTACCACTTGGAACGCGTTTTCCTCGCGAAATCCTCCAACTGGCATAGCGGAACGGATTCTACTAATATTCATGAGCAGTGGTCATACAGTGCCTAATTATTGATCTACGAACTGACCTGAGAAACCATCTGTCTTTTAGAACGCTTTCCACAAAATGGATCCAATTGGAGATTAAAAGTGTGCGTAACACAGCATACGAGCGATAGAATTGCTACCGAAATTCGTGCGTAACGACTAGAAACGTTGTCCTAGGAGCATAGAATATTGGATTGGGGGAAGGGGTAGCGAGTCTAAGGAGCGTATTTTACGATCGAATCGATTATCCACGGCTCTGCACGTGGGTAACTTCAGCGAGGAACGTGTGTCGGACGAGCAGTGTCAAGGTCTTCCATAGGCTGAAACTGCTCGCGGATTTAGTTACGGCCCGTTGTTGCTTCCCCTCGTGGCACTTACCAGCGGGAGTATGCTCGCTGGACCTTAATCCTTTAACGCGAGAATCCCCGAGCATTTGTCGGATGTGAAATTGCCGCTTGGAACTGGATGCTGACAAGTGGCGGATATCCTCGTCGCTGAGCTTTGGTGCCATCCAGCATCAAATCCCTAATATCTGAATCCGTAGCAATTATTATCCTAATCCACGCTAACTCAAAATACAATTGAGGCATTTGATGGAAAAAGGGCACATACGCCAAAATGCCATTTCGAGTAAATCGGTTTCAAAGCTTCCATTATAGTATAACTTAATGAAAAGTAATGCAATCAAATCCAATTTTTTTTAAGGATGTAGTATCATATCCTTCAAACGTTTCGTAAACAGAAGTCATGATTTGAAAATGATATGTGTCTTTATTTAATAGTTTTATGCAAGTGGTTTATGTGCCCTTTTTCCGTAAATAGGGTAAATTCGTAACAAAATTGCTTCTTTGTTTAGTTATTTACATATAATTTTGTTTACATACTTCGTTGCCAATTTTTTATACATTTCTTAAATAAAAAATTCAAAATGAAGGGCAAAACTAAACAAAAAATGTTATGTTTTAAGTAAGTATTAATTTCTTCGATTTTTTGCAGCAAGCTGTCTTACAAATCAATTTCATCTTTCCTAAATTCGCTTCTTTCCTTGCGGATTCGATACCCGCCTCACTTTCCATAGTTCCTCGCTTACATTAAATCAAACGTATTGCACGACCAGACAATAGACAGCACGGCAGCGCGACCGCTCAGCGGCTATGTAGCTGCATGTCGCTCACGCTACGTAACAAAACAGCATTTAGCTAATTTAAACGTGGGAGAAGAAATGTCCTCGATATATTATATATATATAACATATTCCTGAGTCGATTTAACCGATTTACGGAAAAAGGGCACATAAGCCTATGTGCCCTTTTTCCATCAAATGCCTCAATTGCGAACCTAGAAAGCTCTGACACTTGAAAACGATGACTTCAGAGGGCAATACTCCCAGTTCGCATCAGACAAACCGAAATCGCTATTCTATCATCGCGAAGAATGCTTCCCCGTCGAATTTGAAGTCTTCGAAGAATCTACGATGGTTGATCCCGTCCTCTTCCACCAGCCATTGAGAATTGCGATTAAAGGAGTGGCTCGGATCGCAGCAGTTTTTCGCGCCGCGGCCAGAGCCTAAGGAGCGGATTTTACGACCGAATCGATTATCCACGGGCATGCACGTGGGGAAGTTTTCAAGCGAGGAACGCGTGTCAGACGTTTAGCTCCAAGGACTTCCACGGATGGAACTGACGGCGGATTTAGTTACGGGTCGTTGTGTTGTTGTTGTTGCCCACAATGCGGCTACATTCCCCATCCCGTCGTGGCCGAGTGCAACACTGGAGACCGCGGTATATTGAGTAGCGTGAACCCTTCGGGGGCTGAAACAAAGGAGGCCCGATCCGCCGAGTTCACTGACACCAACAAACAACAAGCCCCGAGTTCCCCCAGCCCTGCAAACCCGTATTTGCATTAATTCGCGACCTGTTGCATTCTGGCGCCATTGCTCTGTCCCGCGGGCAAAAACGTCTGCGCGCAAACCTTGCGCCCAACTGTGCGAACCTTATCAACTTGATAAAACCAACCCTATCAAGCGTAATGACGGTAGCACTCCAACTTCGGTCTAAAATAGCCAGTCGCGAGGAAATCGCGGTTTTTCACCGTGCCTTAATGAGCTGAGTTTGGTGGCGCGCATAATTATCGCATCGCGCGATTCCAAGTGAGAAAAAACAGCATTAGGTAGCGAGTGACTGTTCGTGTCTCGTAGATAATCTCGCGGATTAATTGCGAGGCTATCGCGTAAAACGCCTCGACGTTCGTTCGTCCATTTCGCTAGCTCGTTTTTCTTTTCTCTTGAGCGTAGGGAAACATTATTTCGCGCGGCGCCGGCTCGCTAGCAAATTGCTGGGCCGTGGGCAAAGAAGCCCGGGGACGAGTTAAATAACGAGTTAAATAACCGAGATCGCGCGGGCAAAACCAGTTAAAATCGTACGTTCAGCGTAAACTGGAAAGGGACAGCTATGCAGGCGTATACGCGACCTGCCTTCATAAATATGAATCGTTATAAATCGCGTGTTGGCGCGCGCGAGCACCCCGAAAAAGAAGCGATAATTGCTTCACTCGTACCAGCCAATTATAGAGCTGAAAAATGCCAGGGTTAATCGCCGGTATCTTAGGATCTTGGTGCGTTGCTCGTTCATGAATTATTAAAATCATATATCGTTTCCAGGCACCTTTCGCGCATCCTTCGACCCCATTTTCATTGGACTCTATCGGTCGATCTACTTTCGCCCTCTCGTTCCTTATATGTCCCTACGTTCCACTTTTCATCTTCTAGCTTGTAGAAACGAAGATGCATCCGCGTTTAGACGCTGACCTGGTACCTTCCACTTGCCCTTTTTTTTCTTTATTGAACGGAAAGTTGTCCAGTGGAGTGGCTTCAACAGGTTACAGTTAGACGGCTGCATATTTAAGCAGCGATATTTTTATCCCGCGCTCCTAGTCTTCTTTTCCTTTAACGGTGATGCATTCGTTACGGTACCGACGGTGTTCTGCGCATTCTTATATGACTACTAAGTATACGGCTCATGTGTAACGTTCTAGCGGCCCCATAGACGCCCTTGAACAATAAACTCCGCACTTTTCCTACCCAGCCCTTTCTCTACATTTCCCTTCTGCCGCTTTTGTTCGCTTGCCTGCCATCTTCAGCGCTCGCTTATTATGCCTCAAAGAAGTTCTGCACCTGCTTTGGCAGGAAACGTTTCCCTGACCGCGCGACAGGATGTGCGAAATTAGCGAGGGGATACATCGAACTGGGTATCGCGAGGCCTTTTCCGTGCAAATTTATGCGACGCTGCGTGCCACGGGGTTGCAGTGGCTTCTTCACGGCGACAACTAGCGCCGCCTTCCTTTTTCAAGCTCTCGAGAGTTGTCTTTTATCCCGTCCTTGTTTGGCGCCTTAGTTACCGAAGACTTCGGGTGCTTCTTTTCTTAAAGATTCTAAGAAAGGTGTCGAGGAACGGAGTCTCAAAAGCTTGAAATTAACCGTGCATTGTGACACTTCTCGCCCCCTTCTTCGTTTCCACGACGGAACAGCGCGGAGAAAGCGATCAAAGGGGGTAATTATCCCGAAACAAACGCTCCTCTCGGAAGCGAGCTTTTGATGCAGTAATTACCGGTTTCATTGCACGGTAAACGGCTAAAGAGCTGCTAAAGTTGACGTTCCGGAGAGAAAGGCAGACTCTCCGCCGGCAGTGTGTTCCTCGCCGCGAATTTCTAATACAGAATAACTCCTCGGCGGATGCCGGGTACACCTCGCGCGTACACGCTCATAACGCGTGTGCTTATGTAAATTACGATCTAACTGTTAAAGACTGTTTGCGGCGAGAATTCTGCGAGCTACACTCTTCGACTGCAGTTGATTGTAAATAACTCCCCGTAATGAGGAGAAACTCCTTAACTCGCGGCGTCTCGGTTAACAATCGCACGGGTGGCAGGTGAATAATTAATGATAGGGCTTTCAATCATCTTATCGGGAATCCACGAAAAGCGAGCCGAAGGAGAGTTTCTCAGCACCCCGAAGAAGTCCCCTAACGAACGACGAGCGCGGTGCAAACGTTTTCCACAGTTTTTACAGCGCCGGTTGCATGGTCCCCCGTGGAAAAGGTGCATCGACCCAGCTGGTCCCAGCCGCTCAAGGATTTTAATTGCAGGCCTCGCTGGTTTTTCTAGCGGCGGTAGGAAGCGAATTACAATCGCAAAAAGGCTTGAAGAGGGGTGGGGGGGGGGGGGCGGCCCCGCGATGGCCAACTCGAGGGGGAGGCGAGCAGGAATCAGCAATTAATTCATCGAGCGCGGGAAATATCAGGAAATTCCCCTGAGCGACGGTGACGAGAGCAGACGCCTGCCTTCTTCCCCCCCTCAACCCCTTTCTGCTCCTTAATTAATAGCTGAAAGAGAATCGTTTCTTATCGCCCCGGAGAAACGCCGGGGCGATCCAATCAGCGCGATTTCTCTGTTTCTCCGCGCAGGAGGCATCCTTTTTTCGTTTCCCCCTGGCCTGCATCGGTGACCCCGAGGGAAAAGACGACGAGCAGGAAGTGGAAGAGGCACGTCGTCGAGCGGATCAGTTTATTGGAGGATGTTGGCCACATCGCTTGAATTTCTGTCCAGCGTTCCTTGGATGGCTGAGAGCTTTCCCTCTTGGTCCTAATTGGAACGTAAATAAACGTGGAAATGATCCGGATTAGATGCGACCTCGTGCTGTCTGAGATCCTTCTAAAGAAATTCGCGATCTTTCGTCTGTGAAATAGGGGACACGGTTCTGGGTTTATTAGGGGGTCAGCAACGTAGAATAAGGAGACGTGACTTGAGTTTGGGATTCCTTGGCTTTCGGTACCCTTAACTTTAGGAGCTCACTGTTTTAGGATTCCTGAGATTTCGTGAGACTTCCCGAGGTAGTCCCGGAAGAGAGTTTAGTATTCAAAGCATTCAGCCGCAGAATATAAAGACGATATATAGTCTGAAGACTTTTTCTGCTCGTTTAACCGTAAGCACGCGACGTGCGCGCGGTTCGGGGTCACGTTCACACGAAACCCACTTGCTAGCACTTATTAATCCGCTAATTCTGATTAATATTAATGTGAGACCGCTGCCATTCGAGGGCGGCGCGCGATCCGCTGCCAACTTTCTGAATTGGCATCCTGCGTCTAGGGCAAATGCGCGTGTCCATACGAACCACGAATGCGAAATCCAGTGGCGAACGCACTTTCTCGCGCGGATGCTTGCCGAGGACGTTGTTGGATTATTAGTCGTCGATTTCGATGGTGTTATCGATTTGTGATGGCTCGAAGTAGTTTTGTAATTTGAGGGGAACTACGACCACTCGCTTCGGCTGAATTTAGTTACGTAGAATCAAGTTTGAAGATTCTCTTCGTCTTCATGTTGCTTTTTGTTTTTTTTTTCTATATGGCCCATGAAGCTTCGACCACTTTTATTTGAATTCGAAGCAGACACTACGAACCAATTACCGATGCGACGTTATCTCCCGTGACCAAAGGATGCTCGTCGAAATTAAAGCACCGAGGATATCCTTTTGGTGCCTCGAAACCTATCTGCCGATTACCATAATTGCCTTTTTACGGCTGTTGTTGAGGGGAAAAAGGAGCAAGATCGATGCCGCGACCCGTTCCAAAGCCACAAAGTCAGCTTTATCTGCGCTGAACGTCGGAAACTCACGGCGCGGTCCGATCGTAACGACGGGAACATCGTGAAAGGAAAAAATCGATCAGTGGTAGCCGTTTTTGGGGGAGCTTTACGACGTGACCTTCGTTAATTCTCGCTGGAATCTTAACGGTCTTGTTGAGCTGAACGACCCATCGATCTTGCTTTTCTCCGAAGTTACGGTAGGCGTGTCTTCAAATCTGTCGGTGCTTAAAGTGCCCATTCTGTAGAGATATTGGAACCTTCAGTAGCGATAATCCGATTAGGGCACTTTAATATTTTCCAAGAGCCAAAAGAAAAAAACAGCGAGTATGTAGGACGACTGTACCTAATATCGCCCAAACTTATATCTCGCATAATAAGCACTAAAATTGATCGGTAATGCACTGAATTATTACCTAACCATATGTAGGAAGACATACTGTAATTGCAGCGTCATGTGACCAACAATTACAGAAAGTGAAATATTTTAGTGAATCTTAATAGTGTATGTACTAGTAATGTAATTTCTCTTTACTTTGAAACGAATTTCATGCAAAAATATCCATTATTATTCAATTGACATTCGATTTAACTTTTGCTAGACAATATTAGGTACACTCACCCAGTCAGAGTGGGGCATTATTCGGCTAAATTTTCATTCGAATACGTATTCGAATACATTTGTGCGAATGAGTTTTTATTCGAATAATCTTCGAATAAAAAATTCGAATGAAATGAAATTATTCGACAATAACGAATAAGTTTTTATTTGACTGAAAATTTATTCGAATAATTTCTTATTTGAATAAATATTTAGTCGACTCAACGGACGAATAAAATGATCACGTGGTTTCAGCGATGTATCGTGATACCCGTGAGACCTAATGTTTTAGGTTAAATAGCTCTTGTGATAGCTCGGACTTTGCAGGAAGATATATGACCACGGTATTACATAAAGTGGCGTTTTGATTTATTTTAAATAAAATTTGGTCACGTCAATCCATTTAAACTAATGAAAAAATCAATCTCTTCAAATTATAAGCGTTCATTAAACATTGTTAAATACATACCAATACGCACACTTCCAGACCCACACGTCCAAACATATGTTGAACACAGTACAGACTTCCATCGATAGATATCCGACAAGGTATCACATTTATTCGTCGTTCATTCAGGTCGAATAACGAATAAATTCTTATTCGAACGAATCTGGCTAGAATAACGGTACAGATTTATTCGCGAATAACGAATAATTTTTTGACGAATAAAATCGTCATTTGTTATTCGCGAATAAATCTTGGAGATTTATACGAATCCATATTCGAATGAAAATTTAGCCGAATAATGCCCAACACCCTATACTGAGGCAGAGTGAGCTGTCCGTGTTAAGTAGATTCAGACCGCGGTGGCCAGACGAAAGCGACGCGACTGAAACGGTACCCACTGAATCCACTTTACACAGAGACAAATCAACCAAACTGTTCTGAATCTATTAAAATTCTATTCCACCCAAATCTACTGAAATTCGTAACACTCAGAACCAGCACGATCTCAGAGATTCAAACCCAAGTACCCAAGTCCATTTTAACAATACCACGATTCAAGTTCCCCCGTTTCGAAATGCAAACAATTCAAATACTCCCACAAATTCTGCACTAAAACAGCTCACCTCCCTTCGATCCCGTTTCAAAGTCCGCTTCCCTTCTACTGGACCGTGGTCGCGAGAATCCTAACGACGCGCCTCGTTACGAGGAACAAACGTTTCCATCGCGCACGATCGGTCGATGGAATATGGATCGACGTTAGACTCGAAACGGTCAACGTTATCGATCCTGAACGGCCGTCGATGGGGCACGGAGCAGGCCTATTTGGCCAGGTGGCCCGTTATCTGTAACGACGTGACAGCGTCGCTCATCGCCTGGCCTGTCGTCGCGCGACAACTCGCGTGTTCCGGCTCGCGATTCACTTTGCATTAACGACAGCAGCGTTTATCGATGCCTACCCAGCGACCATCGACAAGCACGCGAGCCGGAAGAGCACGCGTCGCGAGAAAATCGGAGGGGGGCCACGAACGTCGGCCAGTCAAATGGGGCCGATTTAACGGAACTCCCGCGGCAATCGCTGCATATCAAGTTTAGCCCTTTTATGGCGTTGCCTCGCAATGCTGCAAGCAACCACATTGCTGATGGCAGTATTACCGTTCGTAACTTCAATTTCTCTTGAGAACGATGCATCGACGTTAGTTTTCCTAGGGATTAGAAGAATTAAACGAGTTGGAAATCGAGAGATACGGAATAGCAGATTTCCCATTGTCGCGAAATCGTCGCGATGAAAAGGATTGAATCGTGGTCGCATGCGACTAAGTGCCTCGCATCGGATCTCCTGTTATTAAATAACCTTGAAATCCGGTGTTTGCTTCTCCATGGCTCGTTGCCACGGCCAGGCGAAACCTGTTACATCAGACGATCACGAACGCACCGGTCCCTCCGCGGAGAGAAGGGGATTGCTAAAATCGGTCTGCCGTAATCCTTGGCCGAGGAAGGTCGGTTACGTCCAGCAGCGATCCCTGAAATTGCAGGTTCCGAGGAACTCACCACTATAAATCCGGGAATTGCGGGAAAGGACAAACTTGGGCCCAGTTACCACTACCTTGGTCTCAACCGCGCATCCTTCAAAAAATCTGAAGGGTTCTCCCAGAGTTCAGATGAAACACAGGGATGAAAGAACTGATTCCACCCAACTCCTTCGAGAAATAAGAAGACCGTCGAACTATCAAGCCGACCAATTAGCGAGAAAATCGTCAACTCGAATCTTCCCCGGTATACGTATACTTGTGGGCAGATGTCATCGACCCTGGTTCCCCGAGGACCGTGTACCGATCGATCACGTAGCCGAGATTTCGTATCTCGGGGTCCATTTAATTCATCTTCGGTAGGGGATCACCGCGAAATCGCCTCGGTTCTCGGTAACGCCCAATAAGAAGATCCCGGGGACCCTGAGGGTAACACAGCGAGGACCCCCGAAAGATCGAAAAACGAGCAACGCATAGGCGGCAGCGGGAGCAGCGACAGCAGCAACACACCAGGCCAGCCATCGAAAGAAGAAGACGAAGAAAGACAGGACGGGGCCGAGAAAAAAGAATGCGAAAGAAACGAAAACCGCGGGCGGGTGTCGTCTTAGTGTACACAGAGCAGAGGGGGTGTGTATTAATGTGCGTTAAGACGCTGCGAAACGACGTGGCAGGCACACGGGTATAGGATGACACTTGGCTGAGGCCCTCGATCGGCTCGACGGCCCCCACCACGCCCAACCAGTGGGCCCCCCTCCATCCTACTCGCAGCGGTTCGGCTGGTAGAGCGTTGGAGCGCTCGCGTCTGGCGCTCGAGCGCGGTCGGCCGCGGTCGGGCCGAAGGCCCCTCGTGCCTCGCCGGCGGACGCTCGGGTCCCCTCGGTTCGACCTTGAACGGGCCCTGTATGGTCTATGCCACTGACACGGACCAAGGACGGGGGGCCCCCACGTTGGTTGGGTAGCGGCGTGCTGTTGTCCCGAAACGCGGTCGTGGAACTCCGCGTTCGCGTTCGCGTTCAGCGTTCGCGCTCGCGCGAGCTAGCGCTCTCTCTCGCCGCTGGAAAGTGTTCGCCCGATGGCAAACTCTTTTTCGTGCTTCGTGCCTGCCTTGGCTGCCTTGCCTGCCTTGCCTGCCTGCCTCTCTTCCCTTCGCGCCTGCCATTGGCGTAGGGGCCAGGGATTCGTGAGAACCACGCCGACCGCCGGACAGGGGTGGAATCCTCAAGGGTTCCAGGTGATTTCAGGAAACTTAGCTGCAAGCTTTCATTTCAATCGACCACCACTTTCAACTGGAAATTGCAGTTTCCGTTGCCTGCGCTTCGCTGCTGATCGGTGGAATGAAAAGCTGCAGGTTGCTGCTTCCGATCATCTCGCACAGGATTCGAAGGTGGGAGAGGCGGAGATAAGTGATAGTAGGAGGATCCTCGTAAATGCGCCTTCGGTAATACTCAGTTCCTGTTCCTTTTAAAACGATCTGGTTGGGTCTGGGTTACGTACAAAGCTTCATCGCGTCGGTCCTGTTTACGGAGTCTTCCAAATGGCAAATATTCTACAGGATTATTCCCTTCCACGGATTAAACGAACTCTCCCAGTTCCCCCCCAAAGTGTTGCAACTCGGTTACTTCATCCAAGACTCCGTTTACAAGCGACGCAATTTTTCCACCGCGCGCGAAAGGATGTCGAACACGTTCTATGAAATTTAAACACCGCTCGCGATACTCTCGATCGCATCCCTAATTGCTAGACACGATGCGCACCGCAACACCGCCACGTCCCCCCGTTCGATGGCCGTTTTTATGAGTACGTTCCAGGCGGAGCCGTTGCGGCGGCCGTTGCGTGAGATGCATCGACCTGGCCGAGGGGGGTCAGGGATCGTGTCCATGGGGCACCTGGGGGAAGAGAGTAGCCCTCGGAGATCAGGCGTTTGATGGAATTCTGTATGCAGATCGACCCGTGGGAATCTCCACGTAGCATGGTGCATGTGGGTGTTACGCTGATTGCAGTCAGAACTACAATCCTGTTGTTTGCCAGCGAATAGTGGTGGGCTGTGCACTCCACTCGAAGCTATTTGACTTGTCCTGCGGGAACGTGGAACGGGGATCGCTATTTACATTCGCCAAGGGGACCAAGCTGTGCGTTCTGGGATAGGTGTTGCGCTGACCAGTAAATCTAATTTCAAGTGACCCAGCAGCACCTCGTTTAAGGGGGTATACCCGTTTGAACCCTCGGAAAATGTATACATTTTGGGGATTTTTTTAGAAATCAACGGCTTGATGCAGATTTCCCGCTTTTTTACTATCTTTAAATAGTATTAAAAAAAGGTTTCAATTAAAAAACTATTGTTTTTCGGAAGTTATGGATACATACCAGAAAGTCTCCCGATTTTAGACGGCTAAACGGTGGCTATACTTTTTTTTAAGTCGTTCATAATACTATGTAAAGATAGTAAAAAAAGCGGGAAATCTGCATCGAGCCGTTGACTTGTAAAAAAATCCACAAAATGTACACATTTTCCGAGGGTTCAAACGAGTATGCCCCCTTAACCTTTAGGCTGCCGCTATTTTTTCGTAAAAATAGGGGTCCTTTTTTTCCAAAAATTGTTATGTATGAGTAGTCAATAGGTCCCCATAGAGTCGAGGGGGTAGAACCGTGCCAATATAGTGACTATAGCGGCAGCCTAAGGGTTAAACACTATTTTCTTCTCTACAACTTTGAATCTTGAACCACCCTTTACCCCTCCAACGAATATTCCTTCCTTCAAAGTGAGGTTTACCAAAAGCAACCGAGATATGAATTTACTCGCGAAAGGTTGGCTCGAAATTTTTGGTCACGCCAATGGCAAAGGCCGAGGATCGTCTGGGCCTAAACCACTGCAGCTACTCAGCGGGGCCCGTCTCTCGTGTCCACGCGTGTAAAAAAAGGGCAACGCGAGAGGCGGTCCTGGGCGTTGGCCCTAAATCTAACCAAGTACCCGTTCGTTGCCTCGTCCTCCACGGCCATAATGTATCTCGCACGAAAGCCATTTTTCTCCACCCAGTTCCACGACATTTCGATACCCTGCTCCCTTCGATTCTTGTATCTAACGACGAACCACGCGATCCAGCTTGATCCTAGTGGGCGATGCCACAAGAAACGTATTAACTACCAGTACTTGGACTCGCTAATTACATTCTACTCCCTGGAAGGCCTGGCGAATGGGAAGGATCGACAAACTGACGGCGAACGAGTTGCAAATCGATCGCCCCGATGGCAAACAAACGACAAGGATCTCGTGGACAGTATTCTATTTAGTACCAGGACCGAAGTAAAGGAACCAGGGAATTAGGGCCGGCAGAATTTTTGCGTCGTTGAGCTCGAAAACCTGATTCCCTCGAAACCGCGGTGTCCCTTTAGCGAATGCATCGACCTCGATCAAGATCCACCCTTGCTGTTCTTTTTTCACTCTGTCCTAAGGGCAGCCCGTACGCAGCGAAATTTCGCTCGCATGAGCACGCCTGACAGAGGCTCTTACCGCGGCGAAGGGCGCACCTTTCATCCTTCAAACAGCGACAGACAAGGCTGGGCCCCTGTGACGTGACACCTGAACCCTCCCGGAATAATTACCTCGATTACCGAGTATTAACCTGTAACATTGTAACAGCAAATCCGACGCTCGGTTTCCACCCTCTGGGCAACCCTATCGCGGAGATTAATTTCCGCAATTTGCATAAACCGAGACGGTTCAATTTGAGGTTTTTCCTTCCAGGAATACAACCCTATTTTCATTAACCAGCGACGTGGCCCGCGTGCTTGGATTTCATCTAAGGACAATCTATCTACGTACGATTAATTATGAAATTGTGGGAGCTCCAGTTAGCCAGCAGTTAACCGAGGCTTCATTTTCGCTGACAGGATCGCGGGTCGATGGTGGTGCTCCTACGCAGTACCGACCTTGAGAACGCTTTATTGAAACTGTCTTCGAGAGATCCGAGTCTGGAGCGGAGGGTACGAGCGTTGCGCCGGGGTTGTGACACGAGAAAAATGTGGGAGTGACGCGAGAATGGAACGGGGAGAATTTAAAGGTGAGGCGGTGTTCCAAATGGTGTCCAAAAGGAGCAGCTTGAATGGGGACTGTTAGGAGTACGAGTAAGGTGGCATGAAAGTGATATCCAAAAAGAAGGAGCGTGGAACAGGAACGAAGGAAAAATGCGGGAACGCGAGCGAGGTACGAAGGCCGGGCAAAGGAGGTACATGAGAGTATGTACGGTGCACGGTGCATGAAGGATGCGAGGACGTTTAATGCAGGACAGGAGGACGGTACAAATATGACACGAAGTCGGTAGCCGAATGGGAACACGATACCGGTACAGCGCAAAAACAATACGAGCGAGATAGGACGAGGCGAGCTCGGCGTGTACTCCGCGCAACAGGCGAGTCCCAGTTAACAATTTAATGACGCCCATCATAAATGGAATTGGGGTATCAGGCTGCACCCTCGATGGCCACAGCGTCGCAATCCCGCTAATGGAATCAGCCGTAATTTACGCCCTCGCACAGTGGTCCGAATGGGGGAAGTAGTAGTTCGTGTATAATTTTTGAACTATAAGAGATATCGGAATGAAAGTTGCGCCAAAAAAATAGGAAAAAATATCCCTTTCTAATGATGTATAATTTAATATTTTTTACATTTATTTATTTATTTTTTAAAAATTTAATTCTGTTTATTTGGTACCTTATTTAACCCTTCGTGGTCACACGGGGTGTATCGCACCCCAGGCATTTTTTTCTTTGTTAATATTTCTGTACATTTGTGGACTTGAATATTAAAATTTAAAAGTTTTGGTGAATTTTAACCAAAAAATCGCACTTTCCAACAATTATTTTTCAATTATAAATTTTATCGATTCAAAAGTTAAAAGATTCAAATATTCTATAGTGGCAAATGTGACCAATTTGTGATTATAAGAAGGTGTGACCACGAAGGGTTAATACTCTTTAAGTGATTTAAATCGCGTGGTGGGGAAATTTTTCGTTTCCAAGTTGTAAGGAAAAGTCAATTAGTACTACGAGATATTCTGACGAAATCTACAGTTTAGTTAAACATTATTATTCATTTATTAATAATTTATTCGACGGACTAGTCGTCAGGGCATTTCTAAGAAAGAAACATTTTTTTCTGGTGAAAAATGCTATCTTTAAAATGTCCAACTTTAAGCGTTCGTCATAATTACACTTTTTATTAAATTTGAATAATATTTTCAGTTTCGAGACTGATGGACATTTAGGAAGTAGGGTAAAGGACCTAATTACTGACACCTAACCAGTTACTGCCTCCTTAAGCTATTTTACTTAAAATAACGAATAAATAAACGTTGTAAAGTCATACACAAAAAGAATTATGTAATTCAACCTATAATCTATACTATAGATTATATACTATAGTTTATTTATTCGTTATTTTAAGTGAAATAGCTTAAGGTGACAGTAATTGGTTAGGTGTCAGTAATTGGGTCCTTTACCCTAGTATACATTTATTAACTTTGGATAGGGGAAAGCTCATTTCTTAATGTCCCCTACTACCCCTATTCGGACCACTGTGCCTCATCCACCCCGCGGTATCAGCCGTGGCGTCTCGACGAAAACCATAATTACTATCTCGATCTAGGTCCCACTCGTCTCGCGTGCGTCCGTTGAACAGACACGTCACGCGTATTACCGTCACATTTGCCAAACAAAAAAGACAAAACGTCGATGCGGAGGTCACGCGAGGCCGCGAAGACCTCGAAGGCCCTGTGCTTTACAATTTATTAAATACAGCTTATCCATCGAGGCCTGGCCGAGGAAATTGAATTTCATCGGGAGCGGAGTATCGCATCCCGATCCGAAGTCGATCCAGCTATACAATGTTCGTGCAGCGACTTTTTCTGTCCGCGTTTAGCCGCGGACTGCTCCTCTCTCCGATTTCATCGCGGGAATTCCTGCGGTTCCACGGCGAACCGCGCAGAAAAAGCCCGTACAAGATATGCCGGGCTTGTACGACCGCTGTACGCACGGTACTCCGCTTTTTAACACTTTTCCGCGCGAGCTGAGGGGCCACGGTACAAGAAGCTACCGTGCCTCGAGAAAAAATATCCATCCGCAGAGGCACGAGCGATCGATCGTGTTCGACCACCGAGGTATTACAGCATCTCGCTTCTTGCTATCAAAATTTCGTAACGCGTCTGCGGGAGCCGATCTGCCAAGCATCCCCCTTCCCTAAGAAACCATGAACTACGTGGAAAAAGAACGCTGCCCCCGGGGAATCTTTCTAAAAGCCTAATTAGCATTCCCCGGTTCCAAGGCTGGACTGCTTAAATTGCCCCCACGCCAACCATTACCGATCCCCTTTGTTACAGTTCGTAATTACTTTTAATTAGTTTTATTACGGAGAAACGAGCCCCGCTTCTCTTGCAATTCAAATGTTCCGCTGAAGGCGGAGGCCGTTGATGGCGCCCCTCGAAAATTTCAATTAACCGGGGAGAAAAATGTGTGCAATTTGCCGGGACGGTGCATGCTCGCACGGTTCGTTATTGCAGCTTTGTTCGCCGGATTATGATAGAATAATGCGCGCAGCGTCGATCGTGAACAGGCAGCTCTTTGGAAACGCGCTTCGGATTCGTTCTCTTTTTGTTGGTGGATAGGTATATCCTTTGTTCGGTGCTCGAGGCGAGGGGAGACGGTTGCCGGAGCTTCCCGAACGTAATGAAAATGCATGCTTGCCGGGTGATTCACGCCCCCTTTCGAAACGGGGGATTTCGACGAAGTGATCTCATCCCGGCCGAGGGTATCACGCGACGCCATAGGTCATTGGTATTCTCAAAGAGGCATGTTTCCCTGGCGGGTTGCAAATAATTACTACGTGTTCTGCACTCACTCGCGGCGTCGGTCATTTCTGCTGCGTGGATCGCTGATGACCGCGGTGAACCTTCCGATCAGGTCGGAGCGATACTTTCGCTGTTAGAGGGGAAACGTTATCGCGCAATATTTCACGGTATCACCGGGTTGCATGTAATTACTATGTTGTGCGGCGGTTACGTTACCGTTCATCACCGGCGTAAGTGCAGAACAATGTAGAATCGATCAACGGCTGAGCTCATTCGCCGACATTGTCTAAGATTTCTAATCGTTCCCGACGAGCGTGTTGCAAACAGAAAAAGCTCGTTACTCCGGGGGGAAATTAGCATAAGCACGAGTCGCAGGAAATGGGATACAAAGAGGAAACTAGCTTCAAGCTGATCGCGGTCTCCGGGACGAAGACGGGCTGGCAGTGACTCTGCGTTCTAGCAATTAAAGTTTAAATGAGGGAGGGGTTAGTACTCACTTGTTGCCTTTCGTCCTGTGTATCTCGAGTCTGAAACAGAAATAACACCGTAACATTAGTTCGCGTCTCTCGAGTTCTTCTTTAATTTACAGATGAATATTTAATTCCTTCTGATCGTCAATATTGAATCAACTCTGATTCTGACTCCATCAGATATTAAACTTGTAGAGGAAGTGCAGTATATTTGGAATACCAGTTTGTTTAAGATGAATAAAAAATTACGGCAGAGGATGGGAACGAATAAAACTGCATCATATCATAGGGAAACTAATAAACTTTTATATTTCAAACTCTCAGTAATAATAAAAAACAAAGAGTAACTGAAACTTTGGTTTAAATGAAAAGTGACCGGAAGTATCGATTTCGTTAAGGTTCAGGTAATTTAGAATACAGGTATTCTACTTTGCCCTCACTTTGTAAACTTGAAAGGAAACATGTTAAAGTTTTGACATATTTTAACCATGATTGGAATGATCGAAAGCTTGCTGAAAAAGTTTTGCAGATTGACGTTTCTTTATTCTGTAGATTAAGTTAAAAATGTCAAAATGACGGTCCATCCACAAATGTCTTTAGTTAACAGGTCAATAGCCCCTATTGTTTACGGTGTTACAAATTAGATCGCGTTAGTAGTTTATTAGATACTTCGGTATTCCAAATTACCAACAGTATTCCAAATATGCTGCGCTTCCTCTATTGATTCAAACTCAAAGAACACAGCACTCGTACACATAGGCGTCCGGAGGGGGGTGCAAAAGGGGCAGTTGCCCACCCCTGACTTTTGAGAAAAAATCGCTTATTTTTAAAATCTGATTTTTACTAAGTTTATACTAAAAAAGTGAATAGGGTAAAGACACCAGTAGTCGACCATGTATCAGTAGTCGACCAGTCTCAGAAAAACATGAAAAACAAGGTTTTTAGAAGTGACGATCTTTTGAACAAAGTGCAGTTCTCTAACTGCACTCTAACTGCACTCTGTTCAAAAGATCGTCACTTCTAAAAATCTTATTTTCATGTTTTTTTATGTATTTAAAAATAAGGTTTTTAGAAGTGACGATCTTTTGAACAGAATGCAGTTAGAGTGCAGTTAGAGAACTGCACTTTGTTCAAAAGATCGCCACTTCTAAAAACCTTATTTTTCATGTTTTTCTGAAAGTGGTCGACTACTGATACATGGTCGACTACTGGTGTCTTTACCCTATTTCTAAATTTCGGATTGAAATTTTTAATTAAATGGGCACTACAAAATGAGTTAAAAAAAGCAAGCGCGTTACTCGTGTTTTCATTACAATATTTTTCTTCACCGTCACCTCAAAGTTGCCCCCTACTGGTAAAAAATCTGCGGGCGCCCATGCTCGTACACGAATAGATGTCCCGTGCGGAACAAACCTGACCGTCGAAAATCACTACAGAGGAAGTGTGAACGAAGGTTGAAAAACAAGCGTCGCTTGCTCGCTTGCTCGCTTCCCTCCCGAGCCGCGATAAAGCGGCTGCTTTTCATCGCGCGTACAGCTCACGTGCAACGTCCCCGGCAACGACATTTCCTGTTTCCTTCCTCGTCACCGCCGCCGCCAGTTCAAACCGGAAAATCCACGAAACCCATACGTTATCTGGCGACCAGAGGCTGGCGGTGGCCACCAGCAGGACGATACCGAAGCAGCGCGCGGCTCGCATCCGCGGAAACGCGGTTCAAATGAATTATTTCGCGTCTCTGCTCGCCCGACGGAATAAATCGTTTCGTGGGCGACGTCGATGACGGAGATAAACGCCTGATGAATGTTCACTGTTCAGAACAGTGGTTCTCTAACAAGGAAACTTCTTTAAGGGGGGAGACCACTGTCTCAAATCTGAATTTTTTTTACATTTTCTGAAAGGCGTATGTTTCAAGAATGTTCACTCCAAATTTGATGAAGAGATTCGCGAAATTGACGGAGATATGGTGTTTTTCGTGAAGCGGTGTAAAACGCGCGACTGAGCCACGCGGAACTTTGAACGCGTTTTTCTCAGAATGACATTTCTCAACCGCGTTGACGGTCTACAGAGAAAACTATACGTCCAATTGGCTTGATCAAGGACATTTATTGTACGGAAAACCCGTCGCTATTACGTGACGATCAGACATTTTCAATTTTCGACCTGCTTCTATTTTTTTTAGCAACATTTCCCCAATTTTGTACCCCGAAAATACGACTTTTTTTCAGTGGTCCGCCATTTTGTTATTTTTTACAAATTCGACATTTTGCGATCGTCACGTAATAGAGGCAGGCTTCTAGTTTCTAAATATTATTGTTTTTTTGAATTTCGATGAACCATATGGTCTGGGGACTGTCAACGCGACTAGCATGTTTTTTCCGGAGCGCAAATTTTGACGGAGCGTATACAGAAAACGGATTTATGAATTTGATTAAAAAAAAATTTTTCTTACCCTTCGATATATACACTATTGACTATACTAAGCAATAAATTGATTTACTTGCGTTGTTTGGTTGAAATAAATTCCCGAAAATACCCTTACATTTCGGGCCGAGACAGTGGTCTCCCCCCTTAAGCGCAGCTGCAGTTGCAGACAAAACCTCGGATTCTTCGTCATAGTCGCGATCAATAACGGTTAGTGGCCCTCTGAATAATGATTCCACGCACGCCTGTGCGAGCCAGGAATTCCTAGGTAAATCCCTATCCGTCAGGCCTTTTTTAGAGCTGTGCGTTTCGAGGGCTGCACTCACTGCGCACGATTGTCGATTCGACGTGCGACCGAGTCCAGAAAAACGTGTCGAAAACACAGTGTAACAGAGTGGCAGGCGACAAGCGGAAAAGGAGTGACACTTTCCAAGTGTCTGGCAAGACAATGAACTACCTGCAGGATCGTGATCCACCTACGAACTAGGGAATTATACGAAACCGTGGCGGCGCGGGGAATGATGCTTAACAGTCCATTCCACTGCTCCGTGCAGGATTAACGTGGCTGTAAAGCTGCTGGAAACACAGGTCGAGTTGACACTTTAAGTACATGGATTTCTGAGGAGACCGGGTAACTTAATTGTAACTAGAAATTAAGGGGTCAGTCCACTGTGACGTTTGTAAAATTGTCATTCTTTAGGATTTAGATTTTAGTAAACGGTGTCGAAAGTAAATTATGCTTTGTTTACTTATTAATATACTTATTGGCAGTATAAAAAACTATTTTAAAATTTTGACAGTATTTTTTCAAATATATATCGCACTGATGTGAAGCGCTTTGAGAAAACGGTGTTATAGTGAAGGTGCAAGTGATTCTGGGAGAACGATGCATTTGAAACAAAAAATCCAAAGTGGGTTGGAATCATTATGAGTGTAATTATCGCCGGAATTAAATAGGATTATTTGTACTGTTAAAAAATTAACAAACTGGCGGAGGTTTGAAGTTTAAGTGTCGAAATACGATGAATTTTTGATATCATATTTGCCTTGTGAAAAGTAAGAAATAATTAATCAAAAAAGATGTCCGTGGTCCCGATCATAGCCACTGATGTGGTGAATAACGTATATAAATTTCAGACTAATTAGTCAAATAGTTGTTTGCAATCACCTGCACAGTGCACCAGTTGAAAACATGATATTTTGAGATAATCGCGTTTAAAGTTTTAAAACTAATTAAAAGAATTCTTTTAATTTTGTTTGTATAATATAAGAGTAGCTTAATAAATACCAAAAAGATTTATTGTACTACACATTATATCTAAAGAGAAAAAAAAATCTTTAAAAATAGCTTAATTTTTCAAACCGTCACAGTGGACTGACCCCTTAATGGAAACAAGTGTCTCTGCTTTTTACACTTTCACGATGAACACGGTTTCGTCTACCCTTAAACTCATAAATCACAATTCCCATAACGTTCGCCGTTCCTCGAAACAGGCCAAGATTTCCAGCATTTAAGGGGGAACACCACTGTGAAAGTTGAAAAAATTTCGATTTTTTTTTCCTTCACTTTCTTAATGTTTAACTCTTCAAAAATACTCTCTGAAAATTTCAAGTGGATATTCGAAGAATTGACGAAGATACAGTGCATTTTGTGAGACGCGTCACGATGCCGTTCCGAGCGCGCTATGTTAGCGGCAAATAGCGCGCCGACATTTTTCTTACCCACTGTTCCCCCACATTGTTAAAGGTTGTAAATTTTGGGTTTTTCCCGTTTTTACGCACGGTACGCTGTTCGTTCGAGAATCGAAGAAATGCAACCGTTGATCGGGCATTCGAGTGACAGTGAACGTCACGATCGGAAGTGTGATTTTTCCCGTGCAAACTTTAAACGCGATTTTCTCGAAACGACATTTTTCTAACTGATCGAATCAATAACTCTGTCAATTTTTATCCGATCGACTTGAAATTTTGATAGGATCTTTAAAACAAGAGTATCTTCAGTTGTACGTATCGATTTTTTGATCGAAAACATATTTTTTTAAATACGCTCGAAAAACTATCCATTTTTTTGCGGATTTTCGAAACTTTTTCTTCCCAAGCGCACCATTTTTACAAAAATAATTTTTTTTAAAAATCGGTACGTACAACGGAAACTACACTCATACCGATTATATTAAAAAAAAAAATTGATTTCAGAGTTGCCGTTCCAAAGATATCGTTTCGATAAGCGACCTATGTTTTCTTGTGAGGGATGTAGGAGATTAACTGTATATGGAAATCTATGCATGTTTTTCTATTACTTTTTTTTTATAGTCTCTTAAGACATTGTACTAAAGATAGGTAATAACAATTTTATAATAAAACTGTAAGTTGTCCCTTAAAAAAATCTTAAAAATGGGCTCATTTTTCCGGCCGTCACAGTGGTGTTCCCCCTTAAAGAATTCCCACCGCGTAACCGCGAGGGCGAAAAGTGGACGGGCTTCGATATAGAATTACCAGCGACGAGGGACGATGAGATATAGCAGGGCGTTGAAATTACGGGCCGTTCAAGCACCGATTCATCCTGGTCGGTGTCCGCGCTGCACGACAGTTACTAAGCGTCAGGCGCGACAACAGATTATCAAGAGCGTCGTGTTTACCCTGCAAACTAGAAAATTATTCAAATGAAGAACGAGGGCGATGACGAGGTCGCTCACGGCCAACAGCCGCAGCGACAAAGATTCCTCTCCGTGCCGGTCTCCTAGCCGAGCCCTTTTCGCGCCGTATGCTTAATTAACGACGCCGCGGCTCGTATTTTACCAAAGATTACGATCGTTATTAAATAGTTCCGCGTGCGATCCATCGCCGTGGCGCGACCGTCTACTCGTACGCGAAAAAAAACAGGGAAACCAGCGATCGTTTTGACGCGGAATCGCGCGCGATCATTACCCATACGCAGTAAAGGATCACCGTGTAATGGCTCGGCCTCTTAAACGATTTACTGGGTGTAATTACAAAGAGGTGGCACTTTACGGACGCCTCTACAGCGTCGACTATCGCGGAGAGCCGAACGAGGCGACAGTAAAGGCAGCAAACGTTTCCCATATAATAGCGGCAAAAATGGGAGAAGTGGTCTATCTAGGCGTCCCCTATTCAGTGATCATTACGCTGCTCCAAAATTCGTGCAAATCTCCAAAATGTCTTAAGGGGGCAGACCACTGTAACGGTCCGAAATGTAAGGGTGTTTTCGGGAATTTATTTCAACCAAACAACGCAAGGAAATCAATTTATTGATTAGTATAATTAATAGTGTAAATATCGGAGGGTAAGACAAAATTTCTTTCAATCAAATTCATAAATCCGTTTCCTGTATACTCTTCGTCAAAATGTGCGCTGCGGCAAAATCGTAGGCACTTGTCGCGTTGACAGTGCTCAGGCCGTATTGTTAATCCGAATTAAAAGAAACAAAAATATTTAGAAACTAGAAGCCTACCTCTATTACGTGACGATAAAAAAAAGTAAAAATCGCAAAAAATTGCAAAATGGCGAACCACTGACAAAAAATCATGTTTTCGGGGTACAAAATTGGGGAAATGTTGATAAAAAAAATAGAAGCGAGTCGTTAATTGAAAAAAACTGGAGAAAGCGTCTAAAATCGGGAGACTTTCGGATATGTATCCATAACTTCCCCAAAACAATACTTTTTTAACTGAAACTTTTTTTCAAGTCGTTCATAATACTTACTATCTAAAAATAGTAAAAAAACGGGAAATCCGCATCAAGCCGTTGACTTGTAAAAAAATCCCCAAAATGTACACATTTTCCAAGGGTTGAAACGGGTATACCCCCTTAAGGGGGGAACCTGGTGTAACTAGCTGAAAATCGAGGCATTTTTCCGGATTTTTTTTTAAAGAAAGTATTTAATCGATCTTTCTGAAACTTTCAGGATATTGTATTAACAGGTTAAGGTAGGTAAAAAAAAATTTTATTAAAAAAGAGCAACAAATAACAAAGTTATAAGTGCTTATGCCCAGTCCGTTGGCGACGCAATTGGTCCACTGCGGGCAACGTAGCGTTTTTTGGTTTCAGATGAAACCAAAAATCGAACAATTTTCATTTAGTTTATGAGTGTACGGATGAATCGTATCAATTTATTTCTTAAAATATGCAAAATTGAACAAATGGCGGCCTCTTGAAAAAAAAGGTCCCTCTTTCCAACGAAATTTTGCCTTAAATGTGTAAAAAAAAGTTATTTATTTAAACAATATCATTATACCCATAGCTTAGATCTGTAAAGAAAATGTTCACAAATATCCGTGCACAAGGCCAAGTCGATTGGTTGAATATTTTTGGAGTTACATTGCCCGCAAATTGTAAAACTGTCGTTTCGAGAAAAACGCGTTTCAAGTTTTCTGGTAACCTGGCGCTCCGTAGTAAAACCGGCTATATCCGCTTTAATTTTTTGAATTTCGTTTTGCGGCTTTGGGAGCATATTATCGTAATGTTCAACTATTGATTTATGCCAAAAAATAAAAATCGTTCTCCCCTTAATGCACCTTTGTGAGAGTCCTGTTCTCGGTCGCGCGGCGATCGCGAGTAACTGAAATCGATAATACCAGCGCGCTCGTAATGACGACGATCGGTTTGCCAGTGCTCGATGTGAATTTTCACGCAAACCAGTGACGTAACAAGCACGTAAGGAGCTCGTAAAACTGCGTCGAGGAGTTTATCAAGAGTGCGCGACACTTTTCAGCCGGAGAACCAGACTACCAGCGTGCACCGTGTCCCCCGTACAAACCAGAGAATTATTCAAACGAGGTCTAGGCGAGGAACGTGACCGCCGCCTGCTTGCCACGAAGATGAGCCCCTTCTCCCTTGTTTTTCATTAGCGGTCGTCGCGTTTTCCTCTCGCGTTCATTGAAAAACGAGCACGCGCGACGCGAACGCCGCGAATGCGGGATTTTCTGCGGCTCGTAGAACCACGCGATCGTTTTCTTCTTGATTCTGCTGGAAAGCACGCGCGACGAGCACCGTGCGAATTCGAAATGGGGGGGTTCGTCGAGACCCGGGAAGAGAAGCTAGAGTCGCGTGGATTCGAAAGTGAAAGATTTGTTTGGGGCGTGTCCCCCACGGGATTAATTATGCAAGGCGCGACGCTAGCCAATTAGGTGGAGCTATTCCAAGGAAAACAGTGAGTTATATTTAACCGAGCTTGCTAGCGAGACAGCGGACTATGCTCCTGGATGCTTTACAATGCAGGTGGATGGTGCCAAGTTCTGTTTGCTGCCAGCTGGATCACGGGGGTAACTTTATTGTGGGTAGTCTGTTGCAGCAACAGGTGCTCGTAATTATTCCCGACGTATTACAATGGCATGTCGTGCCTACGTGCGCTTAATGTATTACTGGATTATACGTGCTTACGTTTCCAGCGATAGATCTTAACTAAGCATGTCCGCCGTGGCAATAGATTATTGATACCTCTACCTGTCGCGGCAACAGCTTATGTCCCGGGTATAGCTGCTTTACCAGCTGATTATTCTTATCTGCGAGTGGAGCAACAGGTTATACATAGTAACTTAACGTGCTAATGCGTAAGACTTGGGTAATTGCGAATGACTAAATTCTGACCACAGTCAACGATGACTTTTTGTCATAGAAAAGTCACTTCACACAAACTTCTTCAACTTCACTCGCAATTAAACGATACACGGTTTCATCTTACCCTCTGTCACGGGGGAACGAAGATTAGGAGAGAGTTTACTCAGGGCTAATTGTAATGGAACTGTTTTCCAGGGAATTAAGCGATCCAACTGGCCGACTAAAGGTGAAAAAAGCTGGGCCTACCGTTACATCGTTGCCATCCCGAAGGGATCGCCAGGATGCCGCAGCGGTGGCAGGCGGATGCAGAGGAGGAAAACTCGGCGAGGAGGGAACCGGCGTCGTGCTCGGTAAGCTATGACGAAGGTTAGGTTATCTCTGGACGCGGATCTAAACGTTTTAGCGTGTACCAGCACGCTTCTGCCACGGAGTACATTGTCATTTTATGGACAGACGGGGGCCCAGCCGCACGACGGACGAGACGACGGCTACAATTTGCGCGTGTAATTGCACCGCTATCAATTCTGTTTCGCGAGTGAGACGTCAACGCGTGTACAACCGCCAAGGAGGGATACCCTCTCGGCGGTGGTTAGTGGAATTAATCGTTTCTACTACGGGTAGACAACGATATCCTTGTTCGCCGTTTCGCCAACGATCGTACCGCGAAACTGACAGTGGGTTTCTGTAACAGAACTACTGTGGGAAGACTCTTACCCCCAGTTTCACTGCGATCCCATAAGAGCAGTCAGTTCATCAATTTCCTTCGCGATCACCATCTCAAATCACGAGACATCTCCGCATGGTAAACAAATGGTGCCCAGGCTATGTGGTTAATCCGAATTCAAAAAGACAAAAATATTTAGAAACTAGAAGCCCACTTCTATTACGTGACGATCAAGAAAAGTCAAAATCGCAAAAAATTACAAAATGGCGGACCACTAAAAAAAATCTTATTTTCGAGGTACAAAATTGAGGAAATGTTGATAAAAAAAATAGAAGCGGGTCGTTAATTGAAAAAAAAACCGAAAAAACCGTCTAAAATCGGGAGACTTTCGGATATGTATCCATAACTTCCCAAAATCAATTATTTTTTTAATTGAAACTTGGATCAGATTTAATCAAATTTAATTGCATCGTCTCTGGGAAGATTAATGGAATTAACAGTGTCTCGGGTGTTTTTAACGTTGTCACCACGCCGCATAAATAATACAACTCTAGCCCGCTAAGCTGGATTTATCACTGGGCCGATGGCCTCAGGAGCCGTCGCGGCTTATTATTTAATCGCTCATTAACGATTCGTCGTACGTGCGTTGTCGCTGTAAGAGCTCCCCTCGGTTGACCCGCTAATCGCGCCCGCTTCCTTTTATTCTCTCGTCCCGCGCGCCTCCATTGTTCCGCGCTAGCTCCACTGTTCCGCACGGTTGTCGACTCTCGAATCGGCCTTCCGCACTGCTTCCGGAAATGTACCTCGTTTGTTCCCTTTGTCCGCGGTTTTTTGCAAATTATTGCAGCCTATTGGCGGAGCAGGATCGATGGGGTACAGTTAATTCGAATCGCTTGGGTATGTGTAGATGGAAGAGACAGCGGAGGAGTCTACTGATTCTTGAGACTTGGTAGCTGAACTGTGTTCAGCTATATACGGAAATAATTAATATTGTATTGATTTATTCAATAAAATTACAAAATCTAGAAAAGATGCGTTTGTCCGCCAATAACCACACCTAACTAGGACCACTATTCGGTTGATGATGGAATCGCGCAGATTTTTTTATATAGATCGAAAGTATATGCCACCACGGTCACAAAAGTGTAAATTAAAGATGCTCCCAAAAGCTGGTCTGACCTTGAAAAATCAACAAAGGTCATTAGGTCAACAGGGGTAAAAAGAAAAATGAGGGAGATCATTGCCCGCACACGTTTTCATTGATAAAATCGAAGATTACATAAATAAATTAAATATATTTATATTAAATTTGATTCTAATCCTTTGCCTTGATAGTATTTACGTAAAGTTGAAATGTAAAAAAAGCTTCAAAATTAGTATTAGTAATAAAATATAACATCAACGACGTTTAAAACACAAAAAGGCTTATTTTTCTTAGTTGCTTAGCAACAATTGGAGCGAGGTCGTTCGACAATATACCAAATGACGTAGAACGTAAAGAAAAGAAATTGCACACTTCGAACATACAGTTTTATAATAACAATACTGACCATCATTTGACTGACCGCGATTTCCCCATTCTCCCCTACTCTGTTTGCCATTGAAAGTATAGAAAATATATTTAGGATGGCTCTAATAGAAGTTCTGAGATCCAGCTCTCGATTACTGCCGCCAATTAACGGCGCAAAGAAACGGACAACGCCTGGCGCAATTAAGCATTAAGCATCTCGGTGAAAGTGACATTAAACGGAGTGCCCTGGCTGCGATCGATCTTGCTCAGAAAAGAAGACAGACGGTCATCGACGTCTTAGGTACCAGGGCGAGAGAATATTAATTAGGAGGATTAATAAAATCCCTATTCTATTATCTGTTTAAAGAGAGAATTCGATTTCCGTGGCAACGAAGCGGTCGAAAATCCGTAGATTGCAGAAAAACGCGTCGCGTCGCGGCCCGATACCGATCGGAGCAACTTTTTCTCGCGGATCGGAAGACGGCCGAAAGGAAGGACCGAGTCGAAAGCCGACACGGAGTCGGTACCCTCGTTTCGTTCTGCTTCACGCACTCCCGCGTGGAGGCAGAAAGGAAAAAGGGGTCGGGGGAAGCAGCAGACGGACGAGCGACGGCCACGAGGACGTCGGCGACGTGCGGGAGCAAAGGCAACAACGGTAGCGGTGGAGTCAGAAGAAGAAGAAGAGGAAGGAGGAGAAGAAGAAGAAGAAGAAGAAGAAGACAACGGCTGCCACGGTGCAGAAGAAGACGGGGAAGAAAAGACGAGGCAGCGAGCAGAAGCGAGGGGAGGCGGAGGCGTGGAAGGACTCGGAGGGATCGAGGAGGGATCGAGGAGTACTCGACCTCCACCTTGGTCGCCACGCATCGTGGAATTCGTTCGGGGAACAGGGACTCGGTGCTGGTCTCTCGCCACGCTCTCGCTTCTCTCGCGAGCGTCCGCTGTTTTGCATTTTACACCGGTGCCGAGAGAGATTTGGTCGTTAGATTCGCCGATGCGCCTCCCACCGTGCCCGACCGTTCCCTTCTTCCTTCCTCCCCGTCGATCCCGGCTGCGTTCCCTTGGCCCGGGGCAAGGATGTCGGGCCCGAACCCCCCGTCGCGTCACGTCGCGCTCCCATGTGCTCCGCGGGCCCTAACCTTCTAGCATCCTATCCTCTGCTATCCTTCGGGCCTCGGCTCCGATAATAACGTTATCTCCGCCGCTCGCAGACTTTGTTTTCCGCGCCGACGAGCCTCGATACCCTTCGCGAGTCAGCATCGCCCCACGGGGCCCTCGTGGCCACGAATTTCCGGCGCGTTCGACGACCGCGTTTCCTGTACTCAGGCGCAGCCGCCGGGAACCCTCTGCGAGGACTTTGCTGGCTCTCAAATGAGAGATTGTTGACGGGGATTCGTTTAGGGGACACCTGTTATTATCCTCAAATTTTAGGGAGTCTAAAGAACGTGGCTCTTGGCAGGGACACTGAATTCGGGTAATTCGTATAGAGTAGCCCTTAATTTTTCAAATTCTAAGGTTTGAGGATACATTAAAAATGTAGGGGAAGTAGGAGCGAAACCGGGACATTAAGGATAAAATTTGCTCATAACTTTGACATTATTAATGGAAAAAAGAAATTGAAATTAGGATTCATTAGAATAAACTATTTATTAACCCTTCCTTGACACTCAGGGTGGGAACCACCCATAAGCTGATTTTGACACTCTGTGCCTTGTATATGCAAAATAAATACCTTGTTTTCAAAAGACGACATACAAAATTTTTTTTCCAAAATATTATATATAAGCAATAACTCTGTACATTTTTAGATCCTAATATTAAAATTTGCAAAAGTTACAATTTTTTTAAGATTTTCTTCGTGTTTTCTCGACATATGGTAATCTAGATTTTTTTTACAAAAATGGTGATACAATTTTAATAAAAAAAACTATTAAAATACATTCTAGATACCTTGAAATTGACCCTCAATTTTTTTCATAATGATTGGATTCTTTTGATGAAAATGGCAGTCGTTCAAAAATTATTCTGGGCGAGAGCCACCCAGGTGTGTCAAATTCGATCGAAAAGGGAGGTGTGTCAACGAAGGGTTAAATAATAGTATATATCCATTTTTTTAATACAATACCAAATACAAAAAAATTACGATTTAAACTATGGTTCGTTTTTAATAACAACGGAATTTGTCTAATTCTTCAGTCCCTCAACCCGTGCAGCCTTCATGAGCCCACTTACAACACTGCACCGAACCTTCATTCAATTTGGATGAATCATAGGATTCTTGGACATAAATGCAAATGTCTTCACCGTCTTCATCACCACTGTTATCATTATCCTTCCATATTTCGTTTAATTTTGTGGTTTTCTTTCTCTTTAGTTGTAGTCTTTTATTAAGATTCAGTTTAATGTTGATAACTTCCTCTTTTTCGTTTCTTTGTTATACACATTTTGTCCAACACCGGGTACCCGGTTTTGCCCCAGCATACAATTTTGTAAATATTACGAATTATAAACAATACCAGAGCGAAGTACAAACAAACTGTCTTAGTTATTTACACTTTAATATGCAATAATTAACATAATTCACACAAAAAAGTGTGTACCTGAACACTCAAAGTCAAAAGTTTCGAAGTTTCTTAACTATCGAAAATTAGATCAGAGCTTTCAAAAACACACAAGTCGGTATAACTTTAGTAAGCACGCTTGTAACACGATCATTTTTTGTTGATGAAGTAATGCATCCCAACAATCTATCTCTGCAACGACGCGGGAAAATTTAAAAGGGCGTTTTAAAAATAATAGCACGTTTTACCCAGGTACCCGGTTTTGTCCTAATTTCCCCTACAGGGCGATTCTAGCAAAGTAAAAGATCGAATTGGAACGGTGAAAAGTGCCCGCGCTGAAGTAATCCCGACGAATCGACGCGCATACAAGAATGAATTTAGCAAAGGCCACGACGAGCAGTGATCCTCGTGACTTTTTCCTGCGGTCAATATTACTCAAGTTTCGTCCACACTATCTTTTTGCTACAGTCGACTACGAAGCGAAGAAGACGAAGGTTTCAGGTGACAGCAGTCGTTTTCCCGTATCGCGAGCCGTCCGCGAATCTCTCTGCCGAGAGAGACTAACTCGTGGGACCAGCTGACAGGGAGGCGTTAAACGCACGCCGCGATTATAATATTTAAGGCACGGTTCAGCCTGCGGTTTTTCGCAACCGATGAATAAATGTAACAGTTTTAGCTGAACGCTTTCGCCATGCCCGGAGCGGGCACGGAGGAACGGGGACGTAAAAACGCGACGCGCCTTCGAAAAATCTAACGTCCCTCTCTGCCTTTTCCCCCATTTTCTCGTGTCGCCGCCTTTCACCTGGCGCGAGCTTAAATGCACGGCAACGGGGGCATTGTTTGCACGATCAAATTATGGGGTAGACTGGCGGAGCGTTTATGTAACTTTCGCGTTTCGAGTTTGCCCGCGAAAGTTCCAAGAGATAGTCGCTCGTAAAATCCCGGGCCCCGCGAGGAATTACGTTATCGTTGAAAAACGATCACTCCTCGTCGTTTCTTTTCCACGCAACGCCTCTCGCCGCCATTTCGCCTAGTAGTTCTCTACTCGTTCATTATCTAGGTACACCTCGTTACGTCCTGTCTTCTCTTCATTTTTCTTTATGATTCTATTTCTATTCGTGTCAATCCCAGTGGCGACTTAAGCTACAGAAAGTTAATACTGCTTTTCATTTGCGCAATTCGATTTAAATTAATAAATCAGGAATCCTCCTGAATTTTCTCCTTCACTCGGTAAAAGAAAAGTGTACCGAGAAACGAATACGATGGAAAATAGTTGGCGTGACCGTCGGAGAGGAACGCGAAGAAGAGGAGTACAGTTAAAATAGAGATCGGGATTTTTCAGCGCGGTACAATTCCCCAGGAGTTTTTTTTTTCTACAGCCGGGCGGTCCGGTCGTGGCATTTCCTGGTTGCGATCGATCAATTCGTAGCAAGATATCGATAAACCCTCGCTAGTAGAAACGATCCTTGTAAAGAGTAATCAGACGAGATCTGGGATCGAGATCCCCCGCTTACATAACGTCCAGTCCATCCAGAGGAGAAGAGAGATCTTTGTCGTTTGGTTAAACATCCCGCTCTAACGACCGGTCCACCTCCCCCTCGCCGCTCTGGCCTATCCGATCCCGCTCGAGAGACCGTTCGACGAATCGAGGATATTCAGAAACGATTACCGACGTGGATATCCGCGAACCGATACGTCTGCTTTCGAGCACTGCTCGCAAAGCCGATTTTAAAGGAAAATCAGATCCCACGAATCGTTCAAAACTTGACCAAGTAACATTGGAAATCAATATACAAGGATTTCATTAGAAGTATATCTCATTTACACCTTCATACTTTTCTTCAATCGATACAAATAAAGGAAACTATGTTCAGAAGCTAATTACGATGTTTACAATAGAAGATTAATTCGGAAGAAGTAATAGTTATATTGGGTTGGCGAATAAGTTCGTAGCGGTTTATGTTTTCTTTTATCCTGGAACGATTTGTTTGCTGGTTGGCAAAGTATTTATATGCATTCGAAAGAGCTCTTTCTGCTCTACAAAACTGTGATAATTATTGATTAAGTTGTTGTTATAATTATTGTATTTGTATTCAATAAAACACTTACTACAAAGCGCTACGAACTTATTCGCCAACCCAATAATATAGTAATAGCATTTAACGTCACGATAATTGGCATTGACAGAAAAGCGAGGGAAACTCCACGAGAAAAATCGTTCGGCTTTTTCTCCACGGCCTTCGATTACCGTGCGAAACAATGGAAACGAAGTTTCCTCGGTCCCAGCGAGGCTGTTTCCAGCGGCTGTGACGCGAGCATTATCTAACTGGCTCGGTCTGCGCCGGAGAAAATCTCCCTGTTCTCTTCCCCCCGTGCCTAAGTAACCCACTAAACTACAAGAGCGTCGGGGAACGAGGACAATGGATCCTCGAGAGTCGCAAACATCGCTGAGCTCCAGCCTCGCGCGTGCAACCAATTGCATTATGGAGAAAGCTAGCCTCTCGCCCAGGACTCGCCTCCCTTCACTCTCCACCCCTCTCCAGCGACCCCACCACTTATCCCTCTCCCGTCTCTGGTATCTGCGATTGCTATTATGTCGCAGTGAAGGGTTGGAAAAAGCGTCGGCGTTGAATAGCGTCGTGTAAAAGAGGTGTCTGCAGCTTCGGTCTGCAGTTCATGGGTGCAGCCGGTGAAAAAATAGGAATTTTTGTAAAAATTGTTACTTAAAAGGAAACTGTTCGATGGTATAGTCAGTGGAAGGAGTGTGATGTCGTTGGAGGGGTGGCTGAGAAATTTATTCGCCGAGGGACTTTGAATTGGGGGAGTTTTGTCCAAGTTTTGTCAATATTGTGGAATATAATTGGATGACTCGTAGCAAAGAAGAAGATTGCGCGATCTCTAGTCTGCACTTTACACGGGTGGTGTTTAGAAAGAAGGAAACTGGAAAAAGTTCGACGGTTTCCCACGTGAAGTCGTAAGAAAGTCGTAGTAACGGCTCGCCCCGCAACGGCCGAAGTAGAATCAGACTGGCATCGAGCAGACAGATCGTTTCGAGGCGCGTCGATTCACCTTTCTCCTTTCCCGATGCGGACCGCGGACAGAAATATGTCGTGTAAATGGCAACTAAGGCCCGTGTAAACGGTCCCATGCGGAAGGTGATACAGGGGATCGGTCACTCGCCACTTAACCCCGCGGATCAGGAAGTCGTTTTCTATTTACCCGACGAGCTCCGCGTGAAAGGGAATATCGAGAGTGAACGCGGATCGTTGGACGAAGGGAGAGTAACAGCGGCGCAACGGTGAAAACATTAATTGCCCTCGGGTGCCGCGCGTTTCTGTAAATCCCCTGACAACCTCCAGGAAGGGAAGCAGCTCCGGCTTATTTCCTAGCCTCTGTGAAAGCAATGTATAAAACCTGCATACTATATGTAACGATATCCCCTCGAAATTCCATTTATTCATCGAGCACCACTGCAAGGTTCAAGATGAACAGCGAAGGAGGAAGGAACACGAGTCCGGGGAATTCGAAAAATGAATCGATAAACACTCACGGAAGACTAGGGACACGACACGAGCATCCTATTAGACCCGCGAGGAAATTCCATCAAACCACTGCGGCCACCTTTCCCCACGCTTCCAGGTAGTAACAGCGTGGCGAGCAGCGCGGATTATGTTTCGTGTAAATAGCATTACACGAGATCAGTCACTCGGCGAGTGTACCACGGGCGCATTCAATGCAAACGTCTGCATTATTTGACTAAGCGTGGCTCGATCGAGCGGACTACGTTCGTCGCGAGTCTTGTCAGCTGCACAGCATCCTCCGACGACTCGAGGAGTAGATGCAGGCACGTCAGACAATTCTTGTCCTGTGCATCGGGCGACTCGAGTGTACAGGCTGTTCAAAGATCAGCGTCGCACTACGTGATACGAATAAACGTGAACAGAACGTGTACTGCAAGGGACGCCGTTTTGGAAACACTCTGTATATGCTAGATTATCTTCATTCTAATTAGTATCAGTAAAACTGATTAAATAGATTCGCTGTAAAATCAAGGTTCTCTGATGATCTTCCTTGAATTCATTTTTAACCCTCGTCAGGCGGCACAATTTTTGCAAACCTAAACTCAATCCCCTATCTCGGAAGGGGGTAGAGATATTATTCTGAAATTTAGTCGATGTAATCTAGACCAAATATTTAGAGAAGACACGAAACATCAGCTCTCCACGGCTTCTCGAAAAAAAGTTATCCCAATTTAAAAAAACGCAAAAGTTACAATTGTACCTATGCCGCCTGACGAGGGTTAAACACTGTCTCTGCCGAAACAAGTGATACAGCAGTATGATAGCAGAGACAATTGAAGGCTCGGATGCAATAAGGGGACTAGCGCTCGAAAATGGGAAAAATTATTGTCCAAACGCTAAGAAAGATTGGGAAATTAAATTTTGTTAAAATGAATTTTAAAAAATATAGTGTTTTAAAGCTTGAGCGACACATATTTTTTCTATTTACAGTTTGTTTATCCAAGCATTACTATTCGAGCTAAAAATTATTAACAGAAATTTTTTTATCGTGCAAAATCATTACTTCTGTAAATATAAAGTGCGATAACTTGAGTAAATATTAAGGGATCGTTCAGAAAACTCTAGCGATGGCGTAAAATGTATGCATAAAACCCTTATATTAGAAAATGTAATAATATTTCATTAAAAAGAAATACTGGACATAACCCATGTGCCGTGACGAGCTTTTGAGCACTATATTTTTTAAAATCCAGTTTAACAAAATTTAATTTTCCAATTTTTCTTAGCGTTTGGACAATACTTTCTCGCATTTTCAAGCACTATGTAATCCCCTTATTGCATCCAAGCCTTCAATTATCAAGTTTCAAGATTGCTCGACGGTCACAGCGTTGTTGATTACCAAATTTCATCTACCGCTCGTAATTCTTGGCCCCTCGGCGACCATGAAATCAAGCTCCCACGAGGTCTAGAGAAAGAATTTAAGTGGTACGTCCCGTGACATGTCAGCCGCCAACGTCGAACTGCCTCTCGAAGGAAATAATATCCCCCGGAGCGAGGGCCGCAGCCACGCGGGCGATCCTGTACGCCGCAGGGTATAATTCCTTTGTCGCTGACGTAATAAAGTTTTCCTCGCTCCGTTGTCTCCTCCAGGTGTATCTTTTCCTGGCCCGCTCGCTGGCAAGCAGGGTTATTACCGTGCCGCGAGTTCTGTCTCGCTCGTTGCTTGGGTAAAGCCCTCGTGCAATTTGAATGTCTATGGCAGCGTGAAAATCACGTACGATAAAGAGTCCGCCAGGGCAATAATTACGCTGTAGTTGAAGGAGGTGGGGTAAGACGGGCGAGGGTGGCAAGCATAGAAAGGAGGGATTTATTCTCCCGCTGGAATACATTTTTTCCTGTTTTTATATAATCCCGTCTGCTTAGTGCGGAAAGTCGACGGGAGGGAACGGAGGCAGCTCTATTTATGGCGTGGCTTAGCCATTGTTTCGTTAACGTGCAATTAATTTTCACGATGGAAAGGGGAATCGACCGTGGGCTCTGCTGGATTAGGATGTGAACTTAGAACCTTTCGTTTACAGGATAATCGTTCCAGACGGCCTCAGCCTGCCGGAAGAAACGAACAGTGGAGGAGTGTGCTTATAGAGCGATCCATATTAATGTTACTGTACAGAGCGTGGACGAGCAGCGACCCTCTGCTGCCACTGATTACCACATCACTCGAATGAGATTCGACTGGGAGCCAACGAAGCAAGTTACAGTTCGAATGGAAGCGTTCACATCCGACTATGTACCATGAAACCAGAAACCCCCGAGTCACCGTCGTCCCATTCAAAGATCCTCGCCCCATGGCGTTTAACGTTACTGGCCAGCAAAGGCCCAAGAGTCCCCTGATTCACGTCCCCAGGCCTCGTTAATAGCCCGACCAAGGCCCAGCGGAAATTTGCGAGCCAACGTTCGCCGGCGCTGGGATCGTCGACAGCAGGGGGCACGGTGACGAAGGTGTCGCTGGCTCCACGCACTTCCGCGAAACGAGATATCCTAGACGATCCTTGCGAGTCCTCTCGCGATCCCCCGCGGTCGAGGGGGGGAAGGGAGAGCCGACGACACGGCTAGAATTTACGCACGCGCCGCTCGGTACCGCACGCAGGGAATTCTCACTTTCCGGAGCTGGACACCGCACCCCGTTCGACTTCTTATTTCCATCTGGAGCTTCTCTACGAGCTGGACAGTTCATTAGTTCCGAGAGAAGCGGCCTAGCTGTTTCCCCCTCGAATTTATCGCTGCTCGCTCGTGGCCTCGTCGAGTGGCGATTTCGAAGCCCCTTCGAGTCGATTCTCTTCGTTCTGCCTTCACAGTTTTTCATTTAGAAACGAGTGACTCTGGTGGATGGTTATATAACTATTATCTTATGCTATAAGAGGCAAGAGTGTCGCTTCGACGAGGAAGCAAGTCGACAGTTTTAGGTGTTCCGGGATCATCCCCCTCGAGATTGAGGAGGGTGGTTTCCAAGTGACATAAGTGCTTACGTTGAATTCTCTGAGTCGAGTGGCTTTGACCCAGTTTAGGAGTATCCCTGGAGACCAGTCAACCCGGCAGTCGATATTAGTTCGCAGATAGGAATGTGCACTATGCGCATTATGCGGAGGAATGAGGCTGCTGTAACAGTATACGTTACGTCGTCTTGCCTTATGTGGAGCACTCTTACTACGGGACTTCAGTTTCTAGGGGACATGAAAGTCTCGCGGACGTAACGTATGACGTGTACGTCGGCACGTTGTGCGGCTTCACCTTCTTGCTGATTGCTCCTCATCGTTCAACGCTTTATGACCAACGCTGCACTTTTCTACGTTTCTCCATTACGGAGAACTCGGATAGAGAAGGAGTGGGCACGAATTAATTACTATGCTTCGGAGCTTTGGTCACCTGATCGGATACAATTTCAGTTAGGTACTTAGGGTAAAACTATACAATACGCCCCATTTGACAAAACGCCCCACCATTATTTTACGCACATAAACCAGGATGCATCAACGCGATCATCAGATTCGAACTTGCCTCAGTCGGCCACAACTGCCGCAATAAAAATACCAGCAAATATTACGGCTTTTAAAAAAATATACAAGAATTTATATTTTCGGCCTTCAGACAATTTGCGGTTAGTATGTGAGAAATTCAATTTTCTAAGTCACTATTGTATTTGCGATAAATTCACACATATATTTCGAAAGTAGACAAACTAACCTCTTTAAATCGTTATTGCCCGAACCTTTTTTCATTACGTTGTTGCTAAATTAAAGCCGAGACGTTTCGTACTCCAGAATTTACAATATGCCCCAGCAAAGAATTTACAATATGCCCCGCCTCAAAATCATATTTTTCATGAGTAACGTATTTCTTTTCTTTTTCATGGATAACAGAAACGTCACATAAATATACATACACATATAAGGACTACATTACGGGCGCAACTAACACATGTTTCGTTCGTCAGTCGCTATCTTCACTATGCAATCTAATCCAAATTTTGACAGCTTACAGTCAGGTTATAACCTGACGAGTATTAAATAAGCTAAGTTCTCAAAATTTGAGATGCCACGTGTTTTTACATATATGTATCGTTGTACCATTGTATTGCAACCAAAATGCAGTCTCAAACACAAGGTAAGTTGGCAAATTTTTACTTATTTATGTCGGAGCGTTTTGTCGCATAGATGGGGCGTTTTACCTGACGACTGTGTTACAAAACGCCCCATGTAGGGTTCAGGAAAATGATTATTTACAGTTATTTCCAGTTATGTTTTTATCACAATTTCGGTGTAGTTGTGAAGAGTAGTGAACACTTAATGTGTTTACACAAAAAATTTAAAGAATTATTAAAAAATATAGGTTTTATAGATGTTTCTTTAAAAGTGGGGCGTATTGTATAGTTTTACCCTATCCAGCGGATTTGAATCTAGGAAGTACCTGTACCTGTGCTTCCTTTCGTTAGAGCACAGCTTTCAAAGATTTTGCGCCCGAGAATTCTGATTAATATAGAGTGTATTCTGTATCTGCTACTACAACCTACGCAAAGATTATTTCGAGTAGAAAAGTTAGACAGTGGAGAAGAGGAAGTTTTATCAGGCGTGGCTCGTCTTCCAAGCTAATTCGATAAGAATTAATCCAGTTTCCCTTGATTATCGAGCAACGCGGCCGACACGAGTCCGCTCGCCCTTGGCTCCGAAGAATCGGCCAGCAGCTCTATCTGCGGCGATCTTCACGCCGACGGCGCCACGACCAGGGCACCGTAAAGGAAAAAGACTGAGGGAAAAATGAACTAATTGCTGCCCTCCCGTGGCTAGGTTCCCGGAACGAGGCGAAGCGCTATCTTTCTGATTAATTAAATTACTTGCCGTGAAATCAGAGGAGCGAGCCGCGCGTTACGGCGCCGGCCAAAGTGGGCGACGGGGCGCAGCAGCCGTGTTAAGTGGTAAATCGTCGAATTAACATCCGTTTCTTGTGACCGCAACCATTTCACGCGGCTCACGCGCCATTTTTTATTAACCCGCGAAGCTTGCACGTGTCCCCGATTGCGATCAGCTAGTAACGATGCCTGGAACCTGAACCCTTTAACCGTTCGCCTTCTGAAAATTCAGGGTGACTGATGGACGTATTGCGCGTGGATCGTGCCTTCAGGTTTCACTTTTCTCGCGGGTCTTCACTGCGAACGATCTTATCAAACGTTGCAATCGAACGAGCGCTCGCCACACGTTTGAAGGCACAACTTGGACTAACAAGCAAACACAGGGGACAGTTTGAGTGGCCTGAATCAGAGAGATAATTGAAACGAAGGCGAGAGAATTCTGTGGTGAATTAATAAGGAAAACCTGGTTGCTAGTATGAAGGCAGATGAATCGGAGCCAGTCTCTATGGATTCAATTTCCAACAAGAGTCAAGGCAAAGAGGGAAAGAGTTTATTTCAAGCGATCGATTTAATGGACCTTGGACGTGGTTCCGCCAATTAATGGATAGAACACGTGGAGGGTTTGAACAGGGAGGAATGTTGGAAGTATCACGCGCACGGTGTCTCCGTCCAGAGGGGATCCACAGCGGTCGAAGCCAGGCTGCTTGCACTGGGGCCATCGTCGCGTTCCGTTAGTCGCGGGTAATGAGTCCGCCGGCTAACAATAATTAACAGAGCCAATCAAACGCTCATTAGGTAAAGTAAATAGGGGATGTAATTACGAGCGATACCGAGCTCTCGGTGCGGTACGCCAGCGTGGCGCGCGCTCGGCGCAGCGTAATCGTGCGTGCAGCTAATAAGCAGAGTTTACAACAGTGGTGTTAGACTCGCGCACGTATCGACGATGCCATTAGCCTGTTAACCGAGCGAAAAAACAGGATCGCATATACATGAACACCCGAATCGCCCTAAAATTATTCAGGAACCATAAAGAATCAAAACCGAATCGAAAGAATTTATTCCGTTCAAAATTGCTCAGTCGACTTTCCGTATAAATGTCCCTCGCGGTCATCGCAATAGCTTGTATGTATATGATGTTTACCAGACTCGAATTGCGTTTACTAATTATCAATGTTTTTGTATGTTCTCCCGTTGATTTAATAAATAATAATAATAATAATCGTAGATCATAGTTTCCACTCTGCTATGAAGAAGGTTGGTTTTCTGCAGAGATTTTCTACAAGTTTTTCCAATCCTTATACCCTCAGAACGTTGTACTTTTCTCTAGTAGTACCCCTTCTCGAATATGCTTCGGTTATATGGTCTCCTAACCTTATCAAACACAGGACGTTGCTCGAAAGGGTTCAGCATAAATTTCTCCGATATGCGGCATACAAAACTGGTTGTCCTATGTCCTACACTAATCACGATTATAATCAAATCATGAGCAGGCTTAAAATAGACTCACTCCAGAAGAGAAGAGAAGTGGCTGATCTGACTTTTCTCTTCAAAATTTTTAACGGCCATATTTGCTGTCCCGAGATCCTCAGCAAAATCTGTCTAAATGCGCCCGAACGAAAAATAAGATCATTTCCCTTCCTTAAACCCTCGCTCTTAAAAACTAGTGTAGCGGACGCTGATCCCATAAACAGGATATCCATCCTGGCGAACAAATATTGTTCTGAGTTAGACTTTTTCAATAAGGCTCTAGCTTCCTTTCAAACAGCGGTGCGCAAAATTATTCCTGTAGAATAGCAATAAGTAATCGGATCGTGACCTGTAATTTCAGTATCTATGTAATACCTCACACAATCACTTTTGTTCTTATTAACTGTATAGTGTATACTAAGGGCTTGTCCCGTTTAAATAAATAAAAATAATAATAATAATAATAAAACCTCCTCCATTAAAATGCAATTTCCCATATCTAACACTTGACTTATCACCAGCAACAGTATATCCATAAAATGACCAATATCAGCGCGGTGTAAAAATTGCAAGAATCATTGCGAGGCTTCTTCCGAGGAGAAAATACAGTGTCCCTTCTTCCGACCCAATCAGAGCCGAACGACTCGAGGGAGCGAGCATCGCGAAACAAGCAGAACGAGAGGAAAAAGAGGAGGACGGGGTAAAAAAGGGACAGCAACGATCAGCGGGCGCGTGTGCACGTGGAATATCGACGCGAGTTGGTCGAGGTGGCCTTTTAAGGTGCCGAAGGGCACGCCAGCGCAGCGTCCCTCGGTAGCAGCGCACGGGCTGAAGGTATTCGGAACGATAAGAGGGATTCCGTGGGCCTATGGCGTAACAATGCTGCCAGCCGAGCGGGAACACGCCGAGTCTTCTAATGGAGAGGGATTCTGTTTCCTGCCGGGGCTACAGATCGCGCATACTAAAAACTTCATCCTTCGGCTACCGTTACCACTATCCCCGCGCAACAGCCTGCTCGTGGCCTTTTGATGGCACGGGTGCTATCCGTCGTTCCGTCATGCTGCACAAGCCTGAGACCAGCTACTCTGCTCGCTGGAGGAGCAGCGTGCGTGTCGTGCGCATCGCGATTTTCAACATCGATCAGCGAGCCCTCCGGGTCGCCGTTCTCTGACCCCGAATTTCCTGCTAGACGTCGTTCGCCGCTCGCTGCAATTTCCCTCCTGGGAGGTCTCTTTCGTTTGCGAGCTTGGAAGACGGTTGCGCGTTGCGAATTCAGCGGGCAGAGTGGAGATGATCTTCTCTCGCTAGGGACGAGTTCCAGGCGAGTTCATCAGGCGCGTTGGGACTGTAGAGTTAGGTGGAATGGATGATTGCATTGTTACTCGATGAATTTTCCAAGTGTCTGGCAATTTCCATGGGTTCTTGTAGTTTCAGGTAAAGCTCGAGTCTTCAAAGCTTTACACCTTAACCTTAAAGACTCAGCCTTTAAGGCTAATATCATAGGAAGCTCGAGCTCTCGAAGCTCGAGGTACAAGCTTCGAGTCCCAGGCCTCAAAGCTAGAGGTTCTTGTGTTTAATAATAATGAAGTTAACTGCACGTCCTTGATATTATATCTTATTTTCTGCAACCACTGTAAGAAATAAAAACATGTAAAAAAAATGATTTGGAAAGGATAATACCTCCTTAACGGTTTCGAGGGTTGAGCTTTAAAGTTTCAGCCATAAGGGGGAACAACACAGTGAGAGTTGATAAAACTGAGTTTTTTTTCATACTTTGAAAGTATAACCTATCAAAAATATTAGGTCGAAATTCACGTAAATAACGAAAAAAGTGGCCCAGCTTTGTCTATCAGATTAAATAAACGTAGAAAATTGAGAAACCCTTGTTTGTTCGGCCTATAACACTCTAAAGTGACTTCTATACTTTGTTTAAATATCTGTATGTATTTTGTAATAAAGGAAAGTTTCAAATATTGCTTAAAATATATGCATATATTTGATCCTCCTATCAGTAATAGTTTAACGAAGTTTGCGCGTCACGGAAATAATTCACTCGAGCTTTGTACATCACTTCACTACATACAATTTATACGACTCGAGCGTTCGAGCTTGAAGACTCGAGCTTTAAAGGCTCGAGCTCTTACGGCTACAAGGTTCGAGCCTTAAGGGGGGAGACCACTGTCTCAAATCAGAAAAAATTTTTTTTTTCTTTTTACATTTTCTGAAAGACGTGTGTTTCAAGAATGTTCGCTCCAAATTTTATGAAGAAATTCGCAAAATTGATGGAGATATGGTGTTTTTCGTAAAGCGGTGTCAAACGCGCGACTGAGCCACGCGGAACTTTAAACGCGTTTTCCTCAGAATGACATCGGAAAAATCCATTTCTTTTTTACATTTTTTGAAAGACGTATGTTTCAAGAATGTTCTCTCCAAATTTTATTAAGAAATTCGCAAAATTGACGGAGATATGGTGTTTTTCATGAAGCGGTGTCAAACGCGCGACTGAGCCACGCGGAGCATTGGACGCGTTTTCCACAGAATGACATTTTTCAACCGCGTTGACAGTCTACAGAAAAAACTATACGTCCAATTGGCATGATCAAGGACATTTATTGTACGGAAAACCCGTCGCTATTACGTGACGATCAGACATTTTCAATTTTCGACTTGCTTCTATTTTTTTTAGCAACATTTCCCAAATTTTGTACCCCGAAAACATGACTTTTTTCTTCAGTGGTCCGCCATTTTGTTATTTTTTACAATTTTGACATTTTTCGATCGTCACGTAATAGAGGCAAGCTTCTAGTTCCTAAATATTATTGTTTTTTTTAATTTCGATGAACCATATGGCCTGGGGACTGTCAACGCGACTAGCATGTTTTTGCCGGAGCGCAAATTTTGACGAAGAGTATACAGGAAACGGATTTATGAATTTGATTGAAAAAAAATTTTTCTTACCCTTCGATATGTACACTATTAACTATACTAAGCAATAAATTGATTTCCTTGCGTTGTTTGGTTGAAATAAATTCCCGAAAACACCCTTACATTTCGGACCGAGACAGTGGTCTCCCCCCTTAAGGGTTCGAGCCTTTAGGGTTTGAACCGCGACTCGAGCTCTTGAAGCTCAGGGTTCGAAGCTCATTTTTACGACACTAGTTTCAGGGGGATGGAGAAAGGAGGAAGATGGGTTGCAGTGTGGCTGCGTGTACCGGGAGCGAAGAGTGCATCTGCGTATGCCGCTGGTAACCTGCATCCGCGGCGGGCGCAACACACGGCGCGCTGCTCATTGACATTTAACTTTCGAAATTGAAGACAGAGAGCGGGAGGCGAGAGATGCGGCCTCAGACCGCGGCAAAATACCACCGGGCAGATAGAGCTAACATTTAAATGCCATTGCTGGCCCGCAAGACGCATGGCTGCGCTCTGAGATGCACCTGAAAGGGCTCTGTCCCGCTGACTACTGTCTCTCCCTCTTCTTCCTATCTCAATTTTATAGGAATATATCTTGTTAAATATATAGGGGTCTTCCATGGTACCCAAGGTGCTCTGAGAATTGTCCATTAAGGAAAAAGTCAGAGGGAACAGATTAACCCTTTAGCGCCCAGTGTGACGTATAGGTCACATCATTTTCAGACGTATAAAAAAATCGATAGTCGATAATTTTGGGTCCCAGTTCAGTTCTCTAAATGGCTCCGAGATACAAGTCACTGATGCGTTTACCGCTGTAAATAATGTTTACAGTAATCATGGAAACGTTTCTGGGGAATGCGTGATGGACATTTTTCGATAACCTGAAACGTTGCTCTTGTTTTCTTTAAACAGTTGAGAGTAAAATTATTTATGAATTGTTATACTTAAAAGAATAATGCTTGTAAAGTTTGATTTATGAAAAAAGAAATCGCTTGTTTTTACAATTACACGCCCAGTTTGACGTATACATCACACCGGGAAAATCATATTTCCACTGACTTTTTTGGGAAAACAACGATGAAGTGCATGTATTGGGACCATTTTTCAGTTAACTAATCGCAAGAAAATCATTTTTTTCCGCCGAGAAAAGTGTCTGGGCCTTAAAGGGTTAAAGAGAAAATATCCCACGTGAAAACACAGAAGTCGACTCGAGGGTATATAGAATATTATTTCTGAGAATTGCTCGAACGATAGCCCCAAGTTACTTCCTCCGAGGTGAAGAGTACGTTCGACGTGTCTGCAATATTATTTTCGATACACGAGAGTAGCGTTTTCACAGCCGCCTCGCGAGGCTCGCGTGACCGTGCAAACGAACCCTGACCAGGAAGCAGGAACAAAGTGGCCAGAAAAGGCGAGGATCTTCTGTCAGCTAGCTTCTTGCACTCTACTTTCATCTCGCAGGTTGCGTTCCTTTCAAAACCGTGCACACGCTACCTCCCCAGTTTCTGATTATCTACTGGTAGGTTGAAGTTAACCCATTCCAAGATGGTCCCAGCTGAGACAAGGGGCAGAGGTGAAGGATAGAGGGCGAGCGAAAGGTGACTCTTCGCGACGATCCCAAGCCCTTAATCCGTCGCCACGTAATGGGACGTAATGCGAAATTAGCCAGCCTCTATGTACAGTTACGCATTACGTTAACAAGACTTACTTCCGATTATAGCCAAGACCTCCATTGTTCGAGGGAGGCGAGCATCGTGTTCTTTAGTGGTCCCAGCCCGTGCTCCCTCTCTCTCTCTCTCTCTCTCTCTCTCTCTCTCTCTCTCTCTAGCCCATTTATCTATCTATTCAGTCGACCTGTATAATGCACGATAGATTCCGTGTAATCCTGGCCGGCACAATGCCTTCAAAAGCCACTTCCTATCGCCTCGGGGATCTGACACCGCCATCTTTTCTGATTTACATTCGCTTCTGCCGAGTTTCGCGCGGCTCTGGGACCACCACGAGCGCAGAACCCCAGGTCTCTGATTTTTAGAGTGAACAGCTTGGATCCCAACTCTGTTCGATCTCCACGATATTTAATCTTGAAGATTTTCTTCATATTTTAATTTAATTTAATGTTTCATTAAAAATTTAGTATTTTGCGAGTGGAACTGTGTAATACTTAGGTGTGATCCGCCTAAGGTGAATTGAGTTACAAAACCGCGGAACAATATTGATATCTGAGATGGAAGATGGAGATAGCAGTCCCGTAAGCTGCTAAACTATTCTACGCGCCGAATATTTCAATTGTTTCGCGCTCCAAAGGGGAAACGTATTTACATCCACCTACCTTCCTCGCCCTTTCTTTCCACGCGATCGACGAGGAAGTGAATTACGTCTGGCGCGATTGAATTAAATGTTTGTATTTTCAGGCGGAACGCTCGGCCGTGTTGACGTCAATCTTATCGAGGGAATTGAAAGTTACGGGAGAACCTCGAACGGTTCTAATATAATAGCGTCGGGGATCGTGACAGCGCGTGCGGATCATAATATAATCGTGATTGAACGTATACAGTTGTCAATCAATGTTCCGCGATACCGCGGCTGAGTATTCTTCGGGCTAAATCCTCAGCGCGGCTCGAGGTATCGTAAACCTCAATAACGATCTATTATTCAGAGAATTACCAAGATCGAAGTTCGACGAATTTTAAAGACCACTCCACAGCCAGGTACGCAACCATTATTTACTTTTTTTGGCCTCCTCTCACATTTCAATCTGACAAATTGATTCGGATACTTGAATCGAATTAGCCTTGATCCTCCATAGCCGGCGCAAAAAAATCTGTGACCCAAAGAAACACAAGGATCATCCTGTAAAATGCCGTACAAAAACATAATTCTCATTCGAAGCTACATACACTTCTTAATGACATAATAGAACCATTGAATCACCATTGCAATTTTAGAATACACAGTCGCTCGAGGGCTTTGAATAGAAAAAATGATCGCCACGAAGCACAGTGCGTTGATGCATGGACAAAAAGTGAAAAATCAAATATTTTGCAGGGTGATAATTATCATCTAATATTTACATTAAGATGTTCAGGAATCGAGTTCGGTTATGGTTGCTAGGATACCGTAGTTGTTTACGATGTTATTTACCATCTTAACTTGGAATCTCAGGACTTCAAGCGTCACTGGATATTCATATGCGGTAGAGTTTCTTTCTGTTTTTTCATTTAGACCTTAAGAAAATTTACTATTCTTGGCTCATTTTATTCACAATGGATTCTAGTATTATGGGTATGTGTGTTTCAAAGTTATTGTTTAGGCTTATGCCCTTACTGATCATTAGAAAACTTCTTAGTCCCGAGAATGAAAATTTTATTTCAACCGACTTTTTAAAAAATACATATCAAAACGTATCCGTGATTTTTTTATATTTGGTTCCCCTAAGTGTATACTTTATGAAAATATCGCGTTTTCCTGCTACTACGTGCAATTATTTGAGAAATAAATTTTTTTAGGAAGACTTGTGCGCATCAGCAATTCTGATGTCTTTGAAAAGTGGTTTTCTTTAGACCAGAAAAAAAAATAGATGGAATTTATGACCACATTTTGGTTCTTTTGAATATAAAAGAGTGTCTTTTTTAGCCTAAATAAGCTTATATATGTAAAATATATTTCAATGAAAAAATTTTAACTTCAAATGCACGTGATAAAAATACTTTGATAAAAAAATGTTTCGAACAAAAGTTAGTCAGTATTCAGTTGACAACGTATTGCAAAAGTAAATATTGATAAAAAACTTTTTATTCAATAAAAAATCGAGATCACCTCAATTTTTTTTAAGGCAACTGTATATTTTTTTATACACCAATCGATGCATCTATATATTCTGGTTAAAAAAGTATTGGGGTATATAGGTCGAAAACTGATTAGTTCGGAAGTTATGAATTTTGTCCCAACTTCCCATTGATTCAACGCACTGTGCGAAGTAAGAAAATTGGCAGCGGTGGCGAGTAGAATGATCCTGCGCTAGTCGGCCAGTTAAGTCGAGAGAGGAGGGATCCTCTGGCCGGTAGCAGAGCGAACGGTATGCGATTAGCGGCGACGCGAGGATTGTCAAAAGCTCGGCTAGGCACGTGATGTACCGTTAAAGCTGGCGTTCGCCTATCGAATATTCGACCTACGACCTGGCGACGCTAGGCAGCGTGAACGCGGAAATGCAGGTAAGCGCGCATCACGTCGGCCCTCGAATGACCTTACGCGGAGTCCGTTTGTCTCTTTGCCGGCGGGAATCAACGACGGAGGCACCCTTTCGATGGGATAATCGCGGATTCTTCGGACCCGGTGATTTACGATCTTGCCAGCAGCTCGTCGATGCAAGACGAATTTCGTGGCGACGAGAAGAGTCACTACCTCTTCCGCGCTCCACCGTCCGCCAATCGCCAGATTCTAATCACCTGCCGCTGTTTCCCCACTACCAGGAGCCCGTCGATGTTCGTGGAATCCTCGCGGAAGCAGTTTCGGTGGGATACCGTACGGGACGATGGAATATCTGGGACGACAGGATCAGCTGGGAAAGCAAACGAGCGCTTCAAAGAACGCCAATCGATTGCCTGTCAATTTTAGTCGTGAACGTCCTCTCGTGATCCGTGGGAATAGCCGTGGCAGCGGTAGCTCGTGGAAAAAGCCTCGAGTGTTTTGGATAATCGAGCGTGGTTAACGAGGAGTCGCGTGGTTCGAGTGAACTGTTAATCGGTTACGGGGCTCGGCGGATCGTTCGGGCTGTAATAAATGTATCCCGGACGGCCGTTTAACTGTTAACGAAGGCGATTACTCGCGCTAACTGTCGGCCGATTCGTAATCGCGGCGCTTGGGAAATTGTTGGAATTATGGATGTGCCGGACGGGCCGGTTTGATTGTTAACGAAGCCCCATTATTCGCGTGAATTGTTCGCCGGCCCGTAATTACGCCGCGACGGGAAAATCGTTTCAATTATAAATGTCCCGGACGAGGTTCATTTTATTGGCATCCTTCGTTATGCTTTCAGCAACTCTCGTCGCGAGTGCCGTGTAATCTTGGTTAGCGAAACGAAACCGCAATGATTTCTACACCCTACTTTCCGTAATTCAACGACATCGCCGTGTGATTCGGTCGACGAGCAACCGATTTCTCGTGGAAATATACTTGTGCGAAAGAAAATCCGTCCAGGAAGGAGGTGAGGGGTTTTAGGTCCGCCAAGCTCGGCTTAGAAAAGCCGAGTTGAGTGGATCTTCAAGTTGGATATAGTCGGAGGGGCATTCTTCCAAGAAGAGACCGTATCTTGCCGCTGAATGTTGGGGGAAAAACGTTGCTTTATCGCGTCCTCTCTCGCGCCCCGCGTTCCTTAATAATCATCCTTGGTGAAATTCGCTCGCCACTCTAGGAAGAGGAGGCGGCGCAAGCTCGAAGAATGAGGAGCAGCGGTCAGCCAGCGTCGTCGCTTCAGCGGCGCAATAGAGAATTCAAATAAATCGCTAATCGCGAGCATTTATCCTTTCGCGCCGGTGACGTACGGAGTGGCGAGTATGCGGTAAGCCGTGTCTCTCCTCTCCTCCGTACTTCTGGTGCGTCTTCATCGGTTTTATACGCGTGCACCTTTGACCACTGGCGCCGTCCGTGGCTAGAACGTGGCAAAAAGTGCCCGATCAGCACGCCGTTCCAGCAAGCTGTTACCGTTATTTTTCGGGGTCGATGTCGCTCGGCTAGAACCTACATGACATTTAAAGTGCACGGAGGTCGACGATTTCGAGTCTCTTGAGACCTCTAGAACTCTGCACCAGAGTGGGGCATTATTCGGCTAAATTTTCATTCGAATATGTATTCGAATACATTTGTGCGAATAAGTTTTTATTCGAATAATCTTCGAATAAAAAATTCGAATAAAATGAAATTATTCGACAATAACGAATAAGTTTTTATTTGACTGAAAATTTATTCGAATAATTTCTTATTCGAATAAAAATTTAGTCGACTCAACGGACGAATAAAATGATCACGTGGTTTCAGCGATGTATCATGACATCACTGACTGACACTCGTGAGACCTAATGTTTTAAGTTAGGTAACTCTTGTCATAGCTCGCACTTTGCAGGAAGCTGTATGACCGCGGTATTACATAGAGTAGCGTTTTGATTTATTTTAAATAAAATTTGCTCATGTCAATTCATTTAAACTAATGAAAAAATCAATCTCTTCAAATTATAAGCGTTCATTGAACGTTTTTAAATACATACAAATACGCACACTTCCAGACCCACACGTCCAAACGTATGTTGAACACAGTACGGACTTCCATCGATAGATACCCGACAGGGTATCACATTTATTCGTCGTTCATTCAGGTCGAATAACGAATAAATTCTTATTCGAACGAATCTGGCTAGAATAACGGTACAGATTTATTCGCGAATAACGAATAATTTTTCGACGAATAAAATCGTCATTTGTTATTCGCGAATAAATCTTGGGGATTTATACGAATCCGTATCCGAATGAAAATTTAGCCGAATAATGCCCAACTCTGCTCTGCACTGGCATCGTAGCTTCGCATAAAAAACTATCTTACTCAGAAGTAGTCGCGCCCCGTCCATGGTCAGCCATCTCAATACTACTTAAAGCAGACGTTCGCCAAAAGAGAATATTTCTCTCAACCCCTCCGAGACCATGTTAAGACTAATCAGAGATCTGTGTGAACGCGTGAATCCTCAGATCTCTGGATCTCCTCGCGGCAAGTGGGAGGTGAAAAGAAGTCTCGCAAAAGGCTGCGCCTATGCGTCCAACCACTCCTTTAAACGAGGCAGCAACGAGCCACGGGCCCCTGGCTATCGAGCCGAAGAGAGGTACGGGGGAGGTGAAGGGGTGGGCAGAGGGTCGGTAGAGGGAGGAGAAAAATGAAAAAGTCACCGATGCCATGCGAGCGACGTGACCCCTCGTCGGTGACCCCGGACGAACCGGCCGACGACGACGAGGAAAGGGGGAATGCCAGACCTCAGGCTACGTTCACAGTTCGCCGAAAAAGGCATGCTACACAACCGGCACGCCGATTGTGTTGACCGGTCAACGATGCCTCCTCTGACAGTCCTCCTCGGCTTCTCTCTTTTCTCAGCCGCGCTAATTTATGGCCGATACGAATGGAAATATTCGCCGGCACGACCGCGTCGTCGCCAAAGGAGCTTGCGAACTGGGAACCAGCTACGATTCTGCCTTCGATACTTTGCCAGTTCGCTTGGTGTCGCTAACACTTATCTGGGTCAGCTTGTTTCTTAACGCACACTTGTGAAATTCGATTCGGTGCAGATACCATGGGACTACGGACCCGAGGATCGATTCTGGGACACGAAGGATGAGTTTAATGTCCCCCCGGAGTTCCGCCTATCGCCTCGCTTGCGAAGCGTTTAAACTGCGCACCAGTCGGTTAGCCGCGGTGAGGAGCTCGCCACTCGCGGCGGATTGGAAAAAGTCTCTGGGGACGACTGCCTATTTATCCATTCCTAGTACGACTCGTTAGTCTCCTTCGACTTTCTCAACTTCCTGATTGCCTCGCTAGTACGCAGCGTCGTGTACCTGCCCGGCCAGACAAATTCCGGTCGTTAAAGCTCAAGTGTCCCGGCGTTTCCGCGCGCGTGAACCCTGCCGGTTTAAAGCTCCAGTCCCCATTCCTCTCAGGCTTGCTCGATGTCTTCCTCGCCCAGCAGCTTTCATTCCCGGTGCCAGACGCGATCCAGCCTGCTCAGCATTTCAAGCTTCCGCTCAGGGACCTTTGCGGGGTTTACCAAAAGCGAGGAAATCTTCAACGACTGAAAGAAGCTTTGAAATCGGAAGTCTGAGCGCGAGCACTCTGAAAAGATTCTCGAGATATTCCTCGAGTAAGCGGTGGAAGGTAGAACACTGAGAGAAAAAGGAGATTGAGTCAGAGCTTACCACGATTCAGTGGTAAAAACCGAATTCAATCGAGCTGGTGATTAATCGTTAAGCGTGATTACGAGGAATCCACCGAATACCACGGGCATTCGACGCCATCGGCGCGAAACACTCGTCAGTGTTCGCTGTTATTCGGACAAATCTCAAGCATTAATGCGCCGCTGCAGTTATGCGATAGAGCTCGGAGGCTGCATTCTTCGAGGAGAGAGACTATGATGATCGCGAGACCTTGGATTGACCCTTACGGTACCTGCAACGTCAATGGTTTAATTACGGCGAAGTCATTTCTTCTATCTGCCGTTTCTTTTTCGCGGATGGTAGGAGTGGTCCACCCTCGACTGGAAGGTCAAGCGGAATACGCCTGAGGAATGGCGGAGCCTTGTTCATACCGCTGACATTACGACCCGAATTAGAGAGGGATATCTTTTCACATTGTCGTAAATGCACGAGGAAGTACTATTTCCACGGAGCTTTCTAGTATATGCACGGCCGCGCGAGTTATCCGCTTGTATCGCTTGACAGTCCATTATCGGCCCGCTTCGGGCCGAACCATTAAAACGATCTCCCCCCCGTGATCGACGTGAGAAGTTCTCGCGGCAATCGCTGATACGCCGCGGCAAATTGATTTGTTGACCGTGATCCTCAGTTCTATTCAAAGAGTCTCGATTCTTCTACCACACGGGGGAGATCGGGGTGCAGCCTAGCTTCCCAAAATAAAATCATAGTTAAGACCATACTCAGAGCTGTTTTGGATCAATGCATCAATCATGGAAGTTAATCGAAACTGTCCACCTCGTATCTCTCGCTACGAACATTCCATCTTCAATCTCTGACGAGGGATCTTCAAATGAGATTCAAATAAAAGATCCCCGGACTTCTTCCGCGATCAAGAGTTCCACATCTAATCACGCGTCAAAAGTTAATACAGGACCTATTTCTACGCTTCTCTTACGAAGAATAGCCTAACAATATACCAAAGTCAGCAGCCGAAAGTCAGGAGATCAACGATCCTCAAACGAGTTGCCAGTGAGCCATCTAACTTCTTCCTGGAGCTATCCATCTCCGATCCATCTCTAATCACGTTTCACAAGGCAACGCCGCGACCTCTGTCTTTCTCTTTTTCACCAAGAAGCGAGAGCGCAGGCTCGGACTCTACCCAAAGTCAAACAAGATCCGGCTAAACGATCAAGATCCCATCTCTAATCGCTTACCAAAAGTGGATGCGATGACCTCTAGCCAGCTAGCCTGTTCGTCCGGCAGCCATCCGAAAGTCAGGGCGCATCAAGGAGGATCTTGAAACACGCCTCGACCGAGACGATCACTCCAATCTCCTCCAGGCGTCAGGCATTCGCCGTCCGTAATCAGCTAGCCGAAAAAGGAACGGGACGGCCTTCGCTCTCCCCCCAAAGTAGGAAGATGAACGAATCAATCACAGGATTGAACCGAGACGACCCCTGTGCAGCCGTGTTCCACGGTCAGGATCCCACCTCTAATCATCGTGGACGGCAGCAGAGGCTATCCAACCGTCCGCCCATAAATATCCCTGGCGGCGCGGTGCTGTAAAAATCAATCGACGCTTCCCGCGAAACTGTCCTACATCCCAGGGCTGCCGTGTGGCCCGAGGTCCCCGTTGCAGCGTCATCAGGCGGAGGGGGCACCCTCGCCGCCGCCGTCGTCCCTCTATCGCTCCGGGCGAATAGGCACGGCCGCTAGCTCTACCGACTGGCTGTCAGTGTACCTGCCGGCCAGACAAATTCCGGCCATTAAGCGTTCCAGCGTCGTCGTGGTGGCTGTGAACCCGCTCTCCTAAGGCCCCCGTGCGCCGTGCAATATAATGGTGGACCGTGGATTGACCCTTGCGGTACTCCCACCATCACCAGCGCCGGCAATCACCTACACACTAGTCCCTGGTCTTCTGGATCCCTCCGAGAGTCCACGAGAGTCCCTGCTCGTGTGAGACGCACCAGCACAAGGCCGACGCGCGCGCCACGACGCCTATGCGCTGCGCCTCGCGACCACCACGCTGCGGGGTCATATTCTCATCGGCGATGCACCGAAACAGTTCGTACCCACGGAGGAAAAAAAATGTAGGCTGAACGGAGAGGGACTGCTGGCCCCATAGATAGAAATCTGATCGCTCGTTACCTGCTCCCTATCCCATGAGCCACCGAACAGATATCGTGACCGTTTTTGCGCTCGGTTCGGCGCTCGAGATGCATCGCGCGCTTTTTCCGCTTCCTTTTGCGAGAGGAGAACGTTGCGCGATGATTTCAGGGAAACTTTGTGGAATCGGTGATATTTCACCTGCGTGGTGGTGGAGAGTGGATGTTTGAGGGGTTAGAAGAAAGTTGCTTATCTAGTTGCGAGGAAAAGGCGAGAGGACTGCGTGTAACGAAATTAGGGGAGAGTTGCCAATATCGTTCCACTTAAGACATTTTATGTTTTATTTCATATTTGGTACTCATATGAACGCAAATGACTATTGGATATTGTAGCTTGAACTTTTAGGCACCTACTATTATATGCTTAGCCTTTTGTTCAGAACAAATTAATTTGTTATTAATCTTTTTGTCACATACTGTCAAAGGTACGATTCGGACAACCGGTCTCCTAAATCGTACCTCTCGGTTTCCAAAATCGTACCTCCACTAAAAATAGTATAAATAACAAATAGAGAAGAAAATATTCAACATAAAGTAATGATTATTATATAGTTACATATACAAATGTATATGGATCACACACAGACCGCAATAACCTACGTAAATGATATATGTACATAACCTATAAACATACGAGTTGTCAAATCCTACTAGTAGGATTGTAGTGGTACGATTTAGGAAACATGATCAATTTATTTATAAATATCAATTTAAACTTTATAATGAATGTAATATGCACTTAAAATGAATGTCAAATATTCTACATTAAACCTGCTTTTAGAAAAATACAAAAATACGGGACAAAATTGTATTGTTTGTTTATTATCAGCTACGATAAACTGATAAAAAGTTACATCACCTGACAAAGTTACATCACCTGACAAAGTTACATCACCTGACAAAGTTACATACCTACCTGATTTTTTTAAATGTTTATAGCACGCACAAAATAGGGTGTAAGCTCAAAATGTTTTGTTTCTATTTCTTATTTCGCATTTACTTGACATTTTTATTATCAAATGTCGTTTACATTCATTAATTACTTAGGAATTGATGAGGTACGATTTAGGTGACCAGTACGATATTGGCAACTCTCCCCTACTTAGGTAGGTACGAAGCTAGTCGATCAACGCGAACTTCCCTTCGTTCGGTCGCGAGGAAAAAGGAGGAAACGTCAATCGATCGAGCGCTATTCACGATCCATTAACTCCGCAGGCAACAGACCATTCTTCTTAACGCGATAATACGTTCACGGTGTCGCGTTCGGAAACGACCGGATGTTAGCGAAACGCAAGCCCCTTTGGTTTGGAAAGACGATACAAAACGGAGAGGAGAATGTGTCGGGGCAACTGCTTTGTTTGCCCCACTTAATCGATCCGTTTCCCTTTTGCTAGGCGGATGTCTGGCTGCGAGTTAACTGTACCGTTTCAAGTTCGAAATGGTAAGCGAGTGGAAGCGCAACGGGAGTGGGGAAAGAAGCTGTCGCGGGATCGAGATAAAAACTACTTGAAGCTCGCACGAAACCGATCGTAAAACAAACTTCCTGCCCTGTGTTCTTGTATAATCGGAGCCAAACAAGGAAGTCATCGACCCAGGACGTTCTGCCGTCCAGGCATCGGTGTAAAAAAAAAAGTCGGATTAAAAACGCGTTAATTGAGCGTCGATGACTCGATGAAAAATCCGCTGCAGATCTTTCGACTCACCGACAATGTTGGCGCTCTCGCCTCGTGGCTCGACCCTCTTGATTCCCTGTGGCTCCTGAAATCAAAGAACATGGCGTAAGAAAATGATTTTCAATTATCGTAGAATAAGTGAGAATAAAACTGTAAGGGGCCCACAATTTTAAAGTAATAACAACATGGAGATGAGAATTCAGGAAAATTCAAAGCAAGATTTTGACCTACTAGACGCAATAGCCATCTTTGTGCTTCGTATAATGTGACAAAGTGAGTTTATCAAGCGTTTCTTAAACGCTACTTCGTATCACGAGATCTCGTTAGTCATTTCGATCAGTCTCGCCTTTAGATTAACGAGCAAACACAAACGTTTTCGTTGGAAAGCCCTCGATCCTACGTATCCTTAGAGTACAAAGAAAGGGAAACGGGGGAAGAAAGGGAGGCGGCGTTAACGAGCCATTTGCCCGTTACGCTTTAATTTGTCCAACGGTGCATGCTCGCCTAACGACGATCAATCGTCGGAATTAACTTTCTGCTTCATTTACGGCCTCGGAGGATCGTTAACCGCCGAGAGGCTGCTCGCGAGCCAGCGCATGCTGCGCGCCCACGATTCGATCGATTGCAAAGTTTTCACGTTCCTCTCGCGTTACAACAGTCATCCCTCTGAATATTACTGTCCGATACAGTTTCGATAGCGCAGCTATCGCGACCAATCATTTGCCACGCTCAATTTCACTTCAAACTCTCTTAATTCAGAGTGAATACTAGTTACTAAGGATAGAAAAAGCCAGTCGATCGAATCTTTTTAATGGAATATTACACAATTGGACTCTAGAAACACTTGATACGCTTCAATTTTACATTACGCACGAAAAATTATAAAAACCCAAAGACACAAAAACGTAGACTTTTTTCTTTGTGCTTTTAAAAATGCACCCTCGTTCCAATATCAATAAATGTCGAAACAATGATAATGATTCCCTACAGTTTACCAGGAATGGATGAAAATCACGAATCCTGTATACTAGTTTGAATAGAAAATATTTAAATAAGGACCCACAAAGATGTACGACAATCCGTTTACCTCTTCCACTGAAAAAACTATTCAAATGTCATTACCAAAGTTTCAGACCCCTTTTAGTGTGCGAAATTCAACATGTTCGTCGTCGTGTACATCCCGACAACCCAGTATTAGGCCCCAGTACCAAGCCTCAGGAACGTGACACCGCGTGTCGGCAACAGACTCGATCTGCGCCGGATTATCCAAGTAGAAAATGTAATGGAACGAGTAAAGTTTGCGTTCACGCGTCGTTGAACCTGGCTAGAAGCTGGCAGGCTGTAGAGGGGGAGAGTGCGGGGGGTAAGGAAAGGGGAGACAATGCCGTCGACGATAGAGAGCACCGGCGCGATTAGGTAACCGAGAACCGTATCGACGTGCTCGAGGGACTTGGCTGCGTGTGGGTGTCGGCTACACGTGCAGGAGGAACAGATAGAGGCAAGCACGTCGGCTAGATAGACACGTAGATGCACGGGCTCGTTCCAGATTCCGGGGAACCAGCCTACTTTTCACAGGAAATTCCCTGAAACGCCCTCGGCTGGGTCCCAAGAACAACCGGAGGACACCTGGGGCGCTAGTACGGTTTCTTCGTGACGCGTTCAACGTGGGATTAATTTGTCGCTTAATAACAGGTCTGATCTGCTTCACCTTAAACGCCACCATCGATGCTCTATTTATCCCTTTAGCGCCCGCACCTAGATCCCGTTGAAGGAAAAATATCCCGTTTTGTTTTTATCGTTAAAAATGGTCTGAATTTATATATTTTCAAACAAAAAAAATTTTTTTTTTTTTAAATTTATTTTTTTCAGAGGTCAAAATGCATAAAACCAAAGAATACAGGGTTCAGATAGGTCCAACTTTCTTCAGTGAATAAAACTACACTAAACATGTATCACTTAAACTGTTGCAAACAGCGAAACGCGAATACAAACGGCGAAACGGCACAAAAAAGTAATGTATCATATATGATACGTTTGGCGCTAAAGGGTTAAGGGGGTAGTGGGCTATTTCAGCTTCAGAAAATCGATTACTTTTTTTTACTGATTTTGAAAGTATTGTCCTTTATGAAAATTTTAAACAAAATTTCTGGAAGAAATTCAAATAATTGTCGAAGTTATAGCAGCGAACGTAGGACACTTAACTTTGAAGCCGGTTTTCTCGAAACACCATTTTCAAAAACGGTGTACATCATAATTCTTGGACCAATGAATATTTTCACTTAAAATTTTAACCGGAGCTGTAGAATTCCATTCTCTATCGTGTAGAAATGTTTGTAAAACAATTTATAACTGATTAAAGACGAGTTTTTCGTAAAAATGTGGAAAAAAATTGATTCGCGTGTAACTTCCACAATTTGAGTTCAAATTCATCGGCAAGTTTCCACACTGTAGATATTTCTGTATAGAATAATCACCTCAAAGCATTTGGCTTTCAGATGATTGGTTGCAGCGGCACGCCGTACAGTACTATCTTCAATACTTAATAACTTGGTCAATTTTAAACATTCCGACGATTTTTTTGTAAATTCTCGCAAACGTGCCCACAATAAATTATCAAAAGCACGACTATAACAATTGTTTGGTATCAAAGTAATTTAGCGTCAAAGAAACTAACAATTTTACCTAAACAATAGTCCACTACCCCCTTAACAAAGTACCTTATCAAACACACATTTCTCAGAGAATCTAACTAACACGTTTTACAAGATCCTTTAACCCTTTGCGGTCGTATGTCTACTCTCAGCCACCAAAGCCTTTTTACCGTTCCGGTCGTATGTCTGCTCTCAGCCACCACAGCAAGGAACTATACGAATCGTATACTGTATGCATTCATGTATCACAAAAACATATCACAAGATGAGTGTATTGAATAAAGATATAACTAAAGTTCACAAAAGAATGACTAAATCTTGTTTATACATCGTAATCTTGCGTGTTATGTATCCCTGCTCTATCGACGGAAATTAATTCCGACCAGTACGATACCCATCTCCAAATTTAATCCGACCGCAAAGGGTTAAAAACGTCACACCATTGAGCTATCTACCAAAAGCCTGCCCCGATCGAGCAGTCGCTCCGAAAATAGTCCTATCTCGGGGCCGATGAAAAATGTCCACGCCAAGGACAATATGATCCCCGAGCCAGGTCGCCTCAGCCACGATTTCCAAGATGCCTGGTTGTACGAGAAAGCAGAGAGGGTGGCGAAGAATGCTGCCAGGCAAAAAGTAGAAGTCACTCGGCCGCGCTGGGGGTGCGGGTCATTAAATTCCCTCGTGCGCGATTATCGGCCCAGGCCTCCTCCGCTGCCCACCCCCCACCCTCCTTCGTTTTCCGTTTTATCTGCTGGCGGGATCCCGTGTTCTCCCCGTTCGCGTTTCGCCTTCGCGAGATCGTCGCCGATAGATACGGCCGCCTGGAAACTCCCCGCGGCACTCTGGACGCGTCGAGAGCGCCGCGAGAGATAGAAACGCGCGAAACGCGCGTTTAAACACTCGGACAAATTGAGGCCGAGCAGCGTGTCCGCGTTCGAGGCGGCGGGTTCTACGTGTATACCGGGATATAAATATGCGAGCTCGCCGAGGGGGCCGTGTGGGCCGTGTTCCCTGCGAGCACCGACACAACACAGCCGGTTCCCTTTTTTCGGGGCACGCAACCTGGGCGACCGTAAGTCACCGAGGGCGCGGTGGAAGGGGCGGGTTTAGAAGGTTCAGGACTTGGGCCGCGTTGGGGGGCACACGGTGCCCTCGTTCCACCGTGTCGCCGCGCTATCTGATGATCCCTGCTGGAGATGAGGACGCGTGGCTCCGATAAGAAGCGAGCTGCTGGGCAGCTTTATGTAGTATGTAGGTGGAGAGGTTGGGCAGAGTGTTCGGGGTTACCGAGAGCTTCTGCGGTAGCTTCGTAAGGGAATTAGAATGCGGGGGAGTTTGAAGTGTTTTGGATAGAAAGCAGAGAAGGAGGAAATAGCCAAGATACGGGAATATCCGTGATGCGAATTTCAGCAACGCTATAATTTCCAGCGAGGTGAAGGTGTCTAATGGTGCAATAATGGAGCAAGGGATCGGGGCTGGGAAGGGAACGCTCGCGGGCGACCAGCGGGCAATAAACGTCAGTGGAAACGGCCGAAGATTGGCCGAGATAAATCTAATTGACCGCGGCGGAATAAGATAATAACTGCATAAATATCTATCGCGCGTCATTGTTGTCAGCTAGGAGGGGGCTGGAATGAAAGCAACGAGACAATACGTCTCCGTGGTCTGTGCCGGTAGCTGGGCTCGACGTCGACGATGCGCTACCGGGAGATCGTTGCCAGATAGATGCAAAGATACGTTGGACAAACGGGCAATAATAATCTTATTCGCTGTCAATCTCCCAGGACTGTATCTCGTTCCATTGATATCGCCGACGTCGCGTTACTTTATCGAGCCCCTTTGTCCGCAATAAAATCCTACGTCTCAAAGGACCTTTTTCCATCCGCTCCAGTTGCTATTGCCCGAGCGGCCTTCCCTCGTTCTACTCTCTCCCGTTTCAAACTTATCTGGAGCATCTATTGTAAATTGTTCCGAATGACTGGGTGAAAATTGCTGCCAGCTTCTATTCAAAGGCGCGAGTGTTAGATGGTAATTACTTCCTCGAGCTGTTATTGGAACTTCATTCTAAAACCTCGTTAATCAGCTTGAAAATGCTCCGGAATTTATCGGGAAGCTATTTCGATCCTCTATTCGCGAGGCTTACAGGAAAGTGTTCTCCCATAGAAATCACGCCCAATTCCTGTTGCCCGTTTTTCTCGGAACGCTAATGGTACCCGCCGGAGCCCCTTCCACGGGGAAGTCGACTCACTTTCACTGGCAAAAGCGAAGAAAATGATACTCCGATCGGAACAGTGCCGAAAAAAAGAGGAGCTGGAATAAATGTGTGGGGCGAGGGATGGGCGAGCAGAAGGGGAGGGCAGACGCCGTGAAGCGAAATACGAGGTGCGCCGTGATATAGTGGAGGGAAAGGTTAAGTCTCGAACTCGTTGGTCGATACGTTATATCGGAGTACGTACGAAAACTAGTAGGACAACATGACTCGCCGCGTAGCTGCCTGGAGGGTTCCTATTATACGGCCGTAGTACCTCCAGTCATCCGAATGGGAGGATTAAACGTATCTCGAATGAAATTGGTACTACTTGCAACATTGAACCACACCGTCCTGCATCCCGACTCCGTTCACCTACGATTCCTCTCTTCGTTCCCTGCTCGCTCTCTCGCCCCCTCTGTTGGCCGGCGTTGGCTAGCAGCAATAAATATGCTGATTAAGCGGCAACGTACCGCCGGTTAATTTGCAGTATATCAGTATCCAACAGTGCATTTTAATTGGTCGTGAAGCATTATTGCAGCGTATAATCAATGACGCTACACATCAACGACGATCCCTATTAAGGCTTAGAACACGGACGGGCCCGGGAATCGGGGAAAAATCGGCCGAGCCGCGCGGTATTGAAACCGAGCCACCGTCCCATAGGCGTTACTTTGATCGAGAGCGTAATACTTTAGCTTCGTGCGGGCTAGCAGGGAGAGATCGACGATGGGTTCGCCAGCTGGAAGGTTCAGGAGACGCGAGCCTGTTTCGAGGAAGCAGAGCTGCTTTTTGGGGTTGGGAGGGAAGTTTGGAACCTCCGAATTTGACGTACAAAGTGTTATGGTTGAGGTAAGTGGAATTGCGGAGCTTTTGGGTGAAGAACTTTGGGAATTTCGAAGTTTTGAGTTTGAGATCCTGGGAGTCTCAGAGTTCAGAATTAGGTACCATTGGGATTTTTAAGTTTTGACTTCGAAACTCTATGAATTCTAAACCTCCAAATTCCAGATGCTAAGAACTCTAAAGCTTCGAATTCGACACGCTAAGAACTCAAAAGTTCCGAATTTCATGGACTAAGAACTCTCAAGACCCGAAATCGACAGGCTAAAAACACTAAAGCTCCGAATTCTACACGCTAAGAACTCCAAAGCTTCAAATTCGACACGCTAAGAACTCTAAAGCTTCAAATTCGACACGCTAAGAACTCTAAAGTTCCCAATTCCAGACGCTAAGAACTCTAAAGCTCCGAATTCTACGCACTAAGAACTCTAAAGCTCCGAATTCTACGCACTAAGAACTCTAAAGCTCCGAATTCTACGCACTAAGAACTCTAAAGCTCCGAATTCTACGCACTAAGAACTCTAAAGCTCCGAATTCTACGCACTAAGAACTCTAAAGCTCCGAATTCTACGCACTAAGAACTCTAAAGCTCCGAATTCTACGCACTAAGAACTCTAAAGCTCCGAATTCTACGCACTAAGAACTCTAAAGCTCCGAATTCTACGCACTAAGAACTCTAAAGCTCCGAATTCTACGCACTAAGAACTCTAAAGCTCCGAATTCTACGCACTAAGAACTCTAAAGCTCCGAATTCTACGCACTAAGAACTCTAAAGCTCCGAATTCTACGCACTAAGAACTCTAAAGCTCCGAATTCGACGTGCTCAAAATTCCAAAGCTTCGAATTCGAATCGTGAGAACTCCAAAGTCTCAAACTGGAAGCCCCAAAAATTCCTAAGTTGCCCATAGAAAATCCCACCAGTTTCCCCGCTGACAATTACTTTGATCCATCAGCCAGCCAGCTGTGACAACTATTCTCTCGAGTGCCTAAGTCGACGCGACGTACAATACGCCGCGAGGGTTGCACAACTGTCGTTGCAAAGTCGCAGATTTCGTTGCAAAATCGCTAAAAGGTCTGCGCAGCCGGCAAGAGCGCGACACCAATCCTTGTGGCAACCTTGAAGCGTCGATGCCTAGATGCACTGGCGAGCGTGAGACTCCGGTCTATTTAGCTGCGTCGTTGCACTTTACCAACGGGGAATCGAGATCGCGATACTTTTCATCGTTTCACAATTCAATAGATCACGGCTGGCTCCCTCCCGGAATTCCAGCCAATTCAATACAGGGCTCGCGCTAATCGCGATCATTTTTAATTACACCGAATCGACAGCTGCACAATTAAACATTTCGCTCTCGTTTGCCTCCGCACTCGACGGGCTCGTTGGCACGCTTTCGTGCCAGACTTTCCACCGATCTCGATTTAATCGGCCACTCGTGGCAACTCGTTTCTCTCGATCGGTGTCAACGGATGTTTGCAGACGCAGCAGCTCGTCGTGCTTAATGTACCGCGGGATATCGTAAACTTGCAAAAAACGTCCGTAGCAGGGCCGATGAATCGAGAACAGCAAAGCTAATCGGCGCTGCCATTAGCTAGGATCGCTACCGCCGAATAGCCCTGAATCATCTGATAGCTCTTATAAAGTTAAGACATCAAACTGCCATTACCTGGCCAGAAGAATAGTCCACGAGCAGAGGGTATACCCCGTGGGCAGGCATGTTCTTTAAAATACTCTGACCTTCCGAAGCAGCGCAACGATCGCCGGTGATCGTTATAAAAGCCGTTTCGGAATCAGTTCCATTAGCTCTAAGTGCCGTCAATTATCGTCCATCGCGGAATTAATCTCGCACGCCGATGAAATTTCACGGCAATAATAAACGTCTCCGCGAATAGCCCGGTGACGCTTTGTTCTTTGTATCTGAGGGCGATACGGCCGCAGTTTCCACGGATCACCAGCTGTACAGGGTGTCCCAGATGCGCGAGATTTATTAAAATTAACGACGACCCCCAGTCACTCGAAATTATGGACTAACAATAAGTAGATTTGATAGGTAAGAATCTAGGGAGCCAAGATCGGAAGATTCAGAAGTGCATAGTACAGACATATTCCGAATTCCACACGCTAAGAATTCTATCACTTCGAATTTCAGACGCTAAGAACTCTAAAGCTCAGAATTCGACATGCTAAGGACTCTAAAGCTCAGAATTCGTCACGCTAAGAACTCTAAAGCTCTGAATTTCAGACGATAAGAACTCTAAAGCTCCGAATTCGACACGCTAAGAACTCTAAAGCTCTGAATTCGACACGCTAAGAACTCTAAAGCTCCGAATGCGACACGCTAATAACCCTAAAGCTCCGAATTCGACACGCTAAGAACTCTAAAACTCCGAATTCGACACGCTAATAATCCTAAAGCTCCGAATTCGACACGCTAAGAACTCTAAAGCTCCGAATTCGACACGCTAATAACCCTAAAGCTCCGAATTCGACACGCTAAGAACTCTAAAGCTCCGAATTCGACACGCTAAGAACTCTAAAGCTCTGAATTTCAGACGATAAGAACTCTAAAGCTCCGAATTCGACACGCTAAGAACTCTAAAGCTCTGAATTCGACACGCTAAGAACTCTAAAGCTCCGAATGCGACACGCTAATAACCCTAAAGCTCCGAATTCGACACGCTAAGAACTCTAAAACTCCGAATTCGACACGCTAATAATCCTAAAGCTCCGAATTCGACACGCTAAGAACTCTAAAGCTCCGAATTCGACACGCTAATAATCCTAAAGCTCCGAATTCGACACGCTAAGAACTCTAAAGCTCCAAATTCGACACGCTAAGAACTCTAAAGCTCCGAATTCGACACGCTAAGAACACATCTCATTTCAAAACAACACTTTACATTTATTAATAAGAAGCTTCTTTGATGCAGTGGTTCGTTAGATTATTTGATCTAGGTTTAGAATATCTCGCCACGCTTTGGTTCGAAACGAATACCAATTCTGATATCTATGCACCGAAATTAATGTGGACGGTTCCAAGACACCCAGTAGAGAAACCGACTCGTTGCTCAACTTGTCTCGCAAGAGCATAACCTTTGGAGAGACGGACCGGCGACGTTACGGATAGAAAGAGAAAGGCGTAGAGGCGTATAAAAAGGCAAAGGGAAAGAGGGTATATGCACGTACATAGGCAAGGGGAGCTCGCAATTATCGTGGCGGGATAGGGGCCCGCGTTATTGCGGCAGATCTGGCCGTGTGCAGGCTGCAACTTCGTAATTTAGCGACGATGGTGTTTGGCGAACCGCCACGCCGCCACCACGAGTTACGACGCTCTCTGCGTTTGGACTAATCACGCTGATAACGCGCTCGTCCCGTGAACTATCGTCCGCTGAAATCACGCGGTCCCATTCGCGGAGCCACCGCCACCGCCGCCGCCACAGGCAATCCGGTTGCCGAGTTGCGTGACCGCGAAAATCTATTCCTTCGTAATGCTATCTGTTATTACGGGCGTATTTACTTAAGCGTATTAACGACCCCCCGGCTGCCGTATCTAACGACTCGGGAATTGAATTAGATTGTTAATCGTTTCCAGTTAGGATCCTCTCGTTCCTCAACACCTAACCTCTGCTGCGCTGTCGTGGAATTTCAAGGACACGAAGATCTCGATGGGTTCCCATGGAAACCCTTTCGAAAGCTTCCAAGTACTTAGTTTTCCGACAAATCCTACAGTTTTGTATTATAATAATTGAATAAATGCAACCCCTCGAGTTCACTACCCTAAACAACCAATCCTTTCCACGCTAACTGATTCTTCATCTCCACCCTCCGCATATTCCGCCACGAAACTGTCCACGACATCAACTCTCCAGAGCCTTCGAACTGCAGAAGCCACTTGAGCCTGGAGGCTAATCTCTGTCGAGCATCCCCCATGAATCTGGCCCAGCGTATCGCATTAACGACCCCATAACTCGGAGGGGGAGAGTCCGCAGACAAGCCAGAGTCCCTCGCCAGGGTAGATACGAACTTCCGTTTCTAAAAGCAGCCGGCGATCGGAGATCCAGCCAGCCAGATTAGCCGGGCAGTTTCAGCGTTCATTCAATTAGCGCGTTATTCGCGCGAGGCGCGGCCGTAACTTGGCGAACGGTGGCTGCTCCGCCACGAGTTATGACGTTTCCTTTCCCCGGCTGTAAAGATTACGGCCGCGGCCGCTCTCGCGGGGGTTATCTGCCCACGAAATCGGCCGACTATCCGCGAAACTATCCTCCCTGTTTACGAGGCGGCTGCGTCGCGCGCGACGCAAACCGCTGATAGCGGCCTGGTAATTGCGCCACCTCCGACTCCAGCCCTGCACGGTCTATCCATGGTGTCTGTCTGCTAAGTGCGCTACTTGCTTCTTCTTCGCGCCCACGCTTTGCACCTTTCGACCCTAACTGGGGACCATTTTCAATTATTCTTCCGCGATGAATCGTGATTTTGACTAGTGTGTTCTTTGGTGGAAAATAGGGGATGCGATATAAGGTCTATGTGAAGTGGAGGTGCGATTAGAAAATATTAATGGAGTATACAATGGTTTCATTGCAAAGCGAAAGCTCTGAGATTGTTACTAGGGCTGGGACTATTTGTCGAATTTTTTGGTATTCGAATACTCGAATACTTCAGTTGCATGCGAATCTCCTCTGCGTACTGAGGAGTCGTCTAACCAACTCCGCAAACTCCAGTGGCGGATTTAACAGGGCGGCCGATGAGCAGTTGACACCTGGGCCCCTGCTCGGAGGACCCCACTAGGGCCCCATCCTTAAAAAAAATTGTGATTTAATCCAAACTATATTCTTTTTCTGTATTGTTACACTGAGCCTTTTTCAGTAAACTACCGTTTTAGGGTCCCAAAAAATGGGCCCAACTCAGAAGGCCCACCCCCTAGCGCCCTGTCCTCAAAAATAAATTATGATTATATCCAAGCACTTTTTTTCTATACTTTTCTGTACATTTACGCTCTTTTAGTAAACTACCCCTTCATTTTCCCGAAAAAATGGGCCCCTCAACGTTTGCCACCTGGGCCTTTTTTCTTAAATCCGCCACTGGCCAACTCGCTGACTTTTCGATGTTAATTTTGTTAACTGTACAAATACCAAAAGCAACGGGACTGTGCAGAGAAAATGCAAGTGTTGGGTTCGTATTTCATCCAGGTTCCTCTGAATATCAATATTTATTTTTGCGATAAGACAGCTGAGTTTGATTCCCCGCATCGAATCGACGCACGAATTCCGCGCGAAGCGTTCGCGACGTTCCCCACGAAAGCAAGAGAAACGCAAGAGGCTGCCCGTTTTTCTGCATGCTCCCCTTACCTCCATATTTTCTCGGTAAGGATAATCGTTCAGTGGAACGCGCCCGAAATAAAATTTCGCCGAAGCACGTACGAAGAAACTGGTTCCAGAGAGACGTAGGCGCCCTTCGCCACACTCGCTCCCCCTCTCTCCTTCTCTCTCCTAATAAACGAAATTAACTTTCCGCGGAGGAGCGGCCGAAAAAGCGGTCGCGTTCGCCGGAATGCTCGTCCTCGCCGAGCGGATCTCCGCGCGCGGAATAAGGGCTCTTCTTCTGAGGAGAAGGATCACGTCCTCGCCTCGACACACGACCGCTCCACGAGAATTACAGAAAGGGAAGGGACGCTTGGTACACCTTTAACCAACTCAAACCCTCCACTTCAGATCATTCCAAGTTAACACCATTGTCTCCAGAATTCCATAATTACTCTTCTCATTTAGATCCTCATTTCGATGCACCTCTACGCAAGTGAAAGGGCGAACAACGAAGGAAAATATCGACGAAGTAGGAATATTGCGGTCGAAAGATTATAACTTGGATCGTGTAAGGGAGACAGGAGGAATTATTAATCCCACTTTCGAGCTCGCCATTAACGGTTGTAATAAAGTAATCGTTGTCGTCGATGCGAGCCTCGCTCGATAACAAGTATAACAAGTACACCAGTAAATAATGAACGCTCGGGGCTCGCCTGTGGACGATCCGGGCAACCGGTCGACGAATTTTCTCGGGCGCTTCCTCCGGATGCTGGACGCGGTGAATCGGCACGCAGCATCGCCGATTACGCGCGTTTATTGCAACGGCGCTCGATTAACCCGTTTAATTTATCGGCCGGTTTACGCGGCTGAATACGGTTCAGACCTTTATTGCCAGGGAGATATGCTAATGCAACGCGATAGTTGGCCAATATTCCACCGCTACGGCTATCCGCGACGATCGCGGGGCGAGTATCGCGCAACCGAGCCGCTCTTCTCCGATTTAGTCGCAGTTTCGCGAATTCTGGCCATCCCGTGCTTTATCGGCACTAGCCTCCTTGAATTCTCATTGCAGTTGATCCTCGAATGCCCGGAGAACTATGATCCACCAGCTTCATTGTCATTAAAAAGGATCTTTGTGTCCCGAGGGTTGTGGCGTTGTTCAGTTGCGTCATTTGAAACCAGAGCTCCTTCGATGTCAGTTTGTCGGTTGAAATGAGAATGACCTCGACGCTAACATCACGTGCATCACACTTTCTTGCAGCGAGAATTGATAAAACGAGTCTCCTTCACCTGGATAGGGAACGAGTTTGTTGGATTCCTGTTTCGTTCCGTGGCCACTTTCACGATTTCCCTGACGCTTCCTCGGGAGTTTTATGAGGGATTTAGGAAGTGGGAGGTTTACGACGTGAATCGTGTGCGCTAGATTTGGTACGATGGAGTGGCGGGAACCGTTAGCTCTTTCCTCATCTAGTCCAATTTTCTGGTGGAATTCAATTTGAGCAGGTGGGATTTCTTTTTTTCTTCGTTCTATAATTTTTATTCTAAGGTTTGTTTCTTCGTGTTTCGAGGATGGATAAAGAAATATTATTCTCGTTAATGCGAGGGACCGTATGGAGTTAAATCTATTCAAGGCAATCGAATCAGTCAAGTCGTTTTCTTCGTGCCGATGTAACGATACTCTGCTACTTACAATGCGGAGGTATTTCATCGGCTGCGGGTCGACGCGCATAAAAAATCGCGGCAATTAAGAGATCCTTGTAACCAATCGGCTGACAATCATCGGGTTGCTTAATGGAAGCCGTTGAAATTACGCTTGAAACGCGACTGAAACGGCCACGGGGCTGTGCGTCATCGCGCGCGAACGCGCCATTTGCGCAAGCGGCTCCAATCGACGAGGGCGTCTTTAATCGCTTAATTGTCGCGTGTTCCAGGCGCACGCGACTCTTGGAAATTATGGTGAGTGGTTGTTACGCACTTTTCGATCGGTCCGCCTTTAAGAGGCGTAGAATTGCGGGAATTGCAGACATTTTACGGTGCAGGTATTCGCGGAGGGCGTCATTTGAGGCGTTCAGCATTTGAGAAGTTTCAGTACTTGAAGAGTACGGTACTTGAGGAGTTCAGTACTTGAGGTGAACAGTACTTGAACAGTTCAGTATTTAAGGAGTTCAGTACTTGAGGAGTTCAGTACTTGAGGAGTTAGTACTTGCGAATTACAGTATGGAGAGTTGAGTACTTGGGGTGGATAGTTCTTGCAGAGTTCAGTACTTGGGGAATAAAGTACTCGAGAATTTTAGTACTTGAGGAGTTCAGGCACTTGAGTTGTACGGTACTTGAGGAGTTCAGTACTTGAGGTGAACAGTACTTGAACAGATCAGTATTTAAGAAGTTCAATACTTGAGAAGTTTCGTACCTGCGGAGCACAGTGCTTGAAATGCTATTAGTTCCAAAGTACCGATATTTAAAAATATAAAACTTTGAGTAATACCAAAGCACAGGCGTACGACTACCAAAATGCACAAATACTAAAATACAGTTCAACACTCCTCCCCCTCTTTCGCGTAAAATAATCTCGATTCTATTACCCTCGCGTACACGGATGTTAATCAGCAGCATCCCGACAATGACGATAACCGCGCATTCATCGAGGTGCAGCGCACGGGGAATCCCAAACGTTCGCTGCATTTCCATCCTTTTTTCCCCAGCCAGGCCCGAGCATCGGTTCTTAAACAATTTCGTTTCGGTGCACGGTGCAGCGGTACGCGGCGGAATTTCACGGCAAATTCCTGGCGCGTCGAACGTGGCCTGCTTCCACGTAAAATTTCGTCCTCACTGCTCTCGAACCTGCCGAACCGGTGACCCAGTGACGTACTAAACAAAGCCTGCCCCATCCCCTGGTCTTGGCGCGCTTTTTCACCAAAGGTATGCCGGGAATTAAAAGGGGAACTTCCCCGTGGCTGACTCGACCGAACGAGTTTCTAAAATCATCTCAATTGCAAACGAGATCGTCGATTCGTGTCACAAGGACCAGAGTCCTCCCACGACTATTTTATTCTCTGTTATTTATTTCAACATTAAAACATTACAAATTTCAAAGGTTAACTAGATGCAAACTTAAACCTATCAAAAGGTGACCTACATGAAAAAATTTGCCGCAGCGCGAAAATAATTCTCTCATTGAAATTCCAACCAGTTCGCGTGGATGAATACTAAACACCGTTTTTTCTTCTTTTCCTTCGACAATCGATACACAGTCAATAGGTCAAGGGAGCAGAAAATACGGTCGAGTTATCGGGGCCGCTTACTTCACCAGGCAAGGGTTAAACTGTATTATAAATAGCTTTCCCAGCGACCTCTTCTCGAAATAAATAAACGAACGTCCTGGAGCGGCAAGGCGAGCCAGTGCAGAACCGGCTGTTTCCTTCGAAAACAGTGTCAAGAGGCAATGATAAAGTTCTCAATCGCAAAGATCGCCCGGAGGGTGAGAAACGAGGGAAAGCGTCATTAACGCCGCTGCTGCCAGATAATTAATCTACCTCCGTGAAGGAGACTCGACAGGATTATCGCACAGACGACCTCCGAAGCAGAGGATAAAAACGTCACTCTGTATCCTCGAATACCATTTACAAAACTCTATTCCTTGCAATCTCTCCAACCAAAGTCGTTCCTTCCTTCGCGATCTCCCCGGAAGCACATTCTTCGCGTCGCGGCGTCAAGTCGACTTCGTTCCATCTCCGAACTAACCGATCGCCGATCGATAATTGAAATCAACACTCAAGCGCCAGCGTTAAGCAAACACAATGGCCCCAACGGCGGTTGCAACAGCCGTTGTCATTCCAGACACATTTTCTCCTTTGTTCTATCCATCTGGTAGCTGTCCTCCGCGATTCGATTTCCCAATGCGCAACAGCGGCAGCCCAACCCTCGATTCTTTCCTCCTCGTCTTCTTCTGGCTTTTTTTTCCCCCTCGGTCGGTCGCGTCAGGGTGTCGGGCGCACCCTCCGGCCGCACCCTATTGTCATCGGAGCAAAGAACCCGCATTTAAGTGGCGCGCGCCATCCGACCGCTCCGCGTAATTAAACGCGAGAATTTTAATCGAGTCGCGGCTTCCACGGGTTTCGGATTAATTAGGGGAGTGCCGGCCGATCGATTTCCATCGATAGTCCCGGGTTAATCGAGCGTGCCATGCGTCGATGGGTGTTTGGAATCTTTCAGCACCTTAACGGGGGAACAACGGAGTTCTCTTTTTATTTCGAGGAATTTAGTGACCTGATTAAACCTTCGTCCATGCCTTTGTTCCTTTAGGGATCGGATACACGGTCTCTGGATCGTTAAGGGAGACCGGGGGTAAGTTGTTCCGACAGTTCTATCTTCAAAATGAAAAGATTGTTGTACGTTAAATTTTTTTGCGTGTGAGTTGAGCACGTCATGTTAAATTGTCATTTTTCATTTAGACCAAAGTTTCTGTTACTTTTTGTTTTTTATTATTACTTAGAGTTTGAAATATAAAAGTTTATTAGTTTCCCTGTGATATTATTCAGTTTTATTTGTGCCCATCTTCTGCCGTAATTGTTTATTCATCTTAAACAAACTGGTATTTCAAGTATACTGCACTTCCTCTAAACTTCTGTTTTATTTCATTATGAAATGAAATATTTCGTTAAAAAGCAACTCCTGTGTCTCAGTGACAACTTACCCCAATGCGATATCAACTTGCCCCATAAAGGGGTAAGAAGTTTCGCTTCGACCAGCCACAAATAAATTACTTTTCATGAAAAACCTATTACAATATATTAAATAGAAGCTTAAAATCATAAAATATAATAAATTTAACAAGAAATTATAGTCAATAGTGAAGAGAATAACTACATTATTTTCCAGTCATTTTTTATATTTCATCGAAATCGAAACTTTTAGCCCCGCTCTCTCCTATTCTGCTGATTTGAACTTCTGACAAGATTGCCTCCAGACTTCGTCATGAATTTGAAACAATTTCGCGATACTATATCACTCTGTCGACACGTCCTCCCTAAAGAACACAATTCATCCTCAAAAGCCTTGAGTAACAGACACTGGTAGAACCCAACGCTCTCAGCCACCCAATTTCCTAAGTGAGGATTATGGAAATGCAGTGTCTCGAATAAATCCTCGAAACTAGGTCGAAAGACAGCGCACCGACATTCAATTAGCCAAAGCTACAGATAACACTCAACTCTCCTGCACCCTTACCTATATTTCCCCTTCTTTCACCCAGCCGTCAAATTTAATAAAAGTATCTCCACCCTTCCAGAAACCACCACGGATCACAGAATCCTACATCTTTATCGACCCACTCGAACTCCACTGCAATTCTTCAGAATCTCGATCCTCCCACAAACACACAACGAACGCGCAAATGCTTTCTAGCTAAATACAGCTGGTACACGATTCAATTGAACGCAGTTTCGTCACTTGCCGATCGAATCCAGCCACCGTCCACTCCGACGACTGGAAGCACCACGAAACAATCGTTAACGACAAACTGGGAACCCGTTGAAGCCGCAATTGCCGCTGGAAATAGTTCGGTTATCGAGACGCGCCGCGACGCACAAAGAAAGCCTCGCCGCGGTTCAACGATAAAACGAAAACGAGCCGCGATAAACGGTCTGAAAGTTCGAGCGCGACCGGTAAATGGCGCAAGATAACGGAATTACACTCGTTCGTTACGAAAAGTGGGGAAAATGGGCCAGTAAACTAAACGCAGCTCGAGCAGCCGTGTCTTTTTTTTTCCTCAACGGCCAATTGTATTCGATACTAACCACCTAGCACGCGTTATCTCCTTGGAAATGTTCTCGTTCCAAATATCGTGCCGCTTTATTCCAGCAAGTATAATGAAACGGCAATTCTCTAGGCGCGTCACGGCCGCGAAGGAAGGCAGTGAAGCGTATTTCTCGGTCAGCCGCCGCGTGCATCGACGTATACCCGTGTTCTCGTCACAATTTCTCTAAATCACCCGGCGTACTTTCTAACATGCATCGCGGCTAAAGAGGTTATCCAACGCGATTTCAGCTAATTGCGCCAGCTCGCGGTTTCCACGGCGATCTCGTTAACGGGTTAATAAAAAGACTCGATCGAGGAGAACGCGCCTCTCCTTCGCGAGATCGAGAGTGACGCGGGTACTTTTCAATTTTCATCGCTCCTTTTGCAATCTTAAACAGCTACGAGGTAGTAGATCGCGAGTTTCTTAAGTCACGGATGCAGAATTCGTTCGCCTCGAATCTCGAAGGAGGTGCGGTTTTTCGTGGACGAAGTTGGCCCGTTTTACTTTTCAGCAGAAATTCCAGCCACGCTCGGAATCCTGGGGAAAAAGAGAGGAGGCGGGGGAAAGTTGGGTGGCGTGCGCCCGAGGAATGATAAAGATTCTTCCGCGATTGCCGAAAGTTCGTGCGGTCTCGCGTGCTCGGCAGAAACCTCCGCGGTTATTTCCAGAGAAGCCGCGGCAATTCAAGCTAGCCCCTTAAATCGCTCGGGATGAAGTACCCAGACGTTTCGTCGCGGATACTTACGAGCCGTGGTCACGAACGCGCGCGGTGAGTCGGTGACTCTGGCGGAATTTCTCCTCTTCGGGGCTCGAAAAGCCGAGGAAAATCGTCGTAAACATCGTCCGGCAGATCTTAATCGCTCCTGGTTCGCCGATTAACGCTTTCTCCGCGGTAAACGACCAAGGGAAATGCTTTCTCGCATCTGTAGAGGAACACGGTAGCTCTGATTGAAATTCTTCACGAGATGTCCGGAATTTTATTATTATTATTGTTATTATTTATTAAACGGGAATTCCTATGGTATACGAATGAACACAAATGAAGTATACAGAGCCTGAGCAGAACTTAGCAATAATTGATACATGAGAGAGCATAATAATTGTATCCAAAAGGACAAAACTAAGTAGCGACATACTGGTTATTAACAAATCTATACAGTTGCGATTTAACTGAGTTAAGGGAGCCCACGAAGGGGTCCATACCGCTAAAATATTAAGAAATTGGCATACTTAGATAAGCCATCAAATAGTCTCCTGGTTTTTTGCCGAACGGTCTGGTTCGTTTCCCAGAAATTAATATAACAAAATTCTGTCATCCTCCATGAGTTGGGGTAAGTTATAGGTAATTACGAAATTTTTATTTGTGATTAAAAATATTTGACATATCTGATTGCGAGCGTCGATTATGCGATTAGACAATCATACATTTATAAGACAAACAGTAGATTATTCACTATATCTGTGCATTGTGATATTGTAAACAATTGTACCTGAATAAAAACTATTTTATACAAAAAAAACGCTAAAATATTGATTCGCAGTACTCATCGCCCTATTAACCCTCTAGTGTTTAATCCAGAAATTGGGAATTCTCATTTTCCAGCCCTAAAGTAGTGTCACAGCGCACATATTGGTCTAACAAACATGTCAATCTGAGTTTTCAATTTGACAGAAATCTAGTTTGAAGTGCATTTTTGAGCTACGCACGCTGCGAAATTTATTATTATTATTATTATTATTTCCTCCAAATTGAAAACAGACATCGGATTTGGTCTTTTCATCTCCAAATTAGAGTAGTCTAATTTTTCCAACTGAATTAAAAATCTATGTACTAGAGGGTTAACCGGATCACATGCATAATACCGATATTTCGGTGGCCGAGAAAGAAACAGAGGCTTTGACTGCAGGTTCCTCACCGAAGCATTAAACATAACTAAGGACAGCAAATCCGGTCAACTTATAAGGCCATTGATTATCTTATAAAGAAAAATCATACCCACGATACGCCTACGATCCTCTAAACTAGCTAACTTAAAGGACGCAAGAGTTGGATTTTAGTGCAACGAAGGGGTTTAGTCAAACTGAATGGCTCTCAATCACTCACAGTTCGATTATGTTTCAAACGCGTCAACTTCGCGCCTGTTTCATCAATCGCGAAGCATTCTACTAGGAGGGCACGTCCAGGTACGTGTCACGGAGACAGCTCGAAGCTGAAAAAGCCACGGTTGAATCAGTTTGCATACCGACGTTCTGGCTCATCCCGGCTCGCTCTTTCCCATTTGCGGCACCACGCGACGAATGCCAATCCCACACCACCGGCAAAGGAGGGGTCCTCGCTTTCTCGTCACGTATCAATAACGTCTGTCATTCCCTGCCACAAGCTTCCTTATCCCCCCGCGTAAATGTACATTCTCCCGGGCACACAGCGGACGGAAAAAAAGCACAGCGCTCCTTTTGTCAGCGTAGACAATGGCGCTCGCCCAACGGACGCTTGCGACACCGAGCATCGTTCGTTTTTTAATTTACATGCCCCGACAGGGATCATTTGTATGGTATGGCGCGCGGGCGAGTGACACTCGCCGCGTGTCTTCCTGTTTCGTGTGCTTCTACTTATTCAAAGTGATCGAACAACTGTTCCTGTTCCTGCGTTCCAGTTCCAGCTTTGGAGCTCGATTTCGAGCGCGAGTAAACGATATCTAATCGGTTGTCAATGTCGTTTTAAGCAAAAAGTAGTTGAAGGTTTGTGTAATAAATCGGTGTATTTACAGACATTATTTTATGGTTTTTTTTCTCAAGGTAGAAATATGCGAAGCGATGTTTGGGGTGGAAGGAGTGTAAGTGGATCCTGGGATTTCGTGCACGTTCGCGTTTTAAAGGCTCGCGAGGGATCAGAGCGGTCGAGGAACCGCGGTGAAACGATTCGTTTCGCGGTGCAACAGCACGAAAATCGAGCGACCCTCTTCGTGCGGCGAATGGCAATCCCACGCGTGTGCGACGCAACAAAGGCTCGACTTTCTCGTCACGTATCAATAATAGTTTGTCAAATCGTGTGTCGGTGCCGAGGCACTTCCTGTTCCTTCCTCGGGGCCTGTGCAACGTGGCTCCTCGTCGTAATTTATGCGTCACAGGCTCTATAGAAATATTAAGCCGCTCGATGTTACACGGGTCGTTCACCCCTGTCTGGGGACTATCTAGTTTGTCCTCAACTAGGAGAATCCTTGACCTCTTCCTCGGGTTTCTTCAATTTCCTTTTATGTAGATTAAAATCGAGACACTTGGGAGATTCCTTGGACACGATAGGAATCACCATTTATATGAGAAAAAATCTGCATCGAAGTTGAATTCTTACGTGTGAAAGTGAATCAGGCATCCACGAAATTGACTGAAAATTATAATCAACACATGTGTCCTCGTTCTCCAGAAAAAGTCCATTGGCATTCCTGTCAAGCTAGCATAAAAAATTCCAGGAACCCAAATTGGTCTGTAAACACGAGAAATTCCAGTCTCGCCGAAAACTCAAGTATGCAAATTTCAGCCGCGAAGACGTCCGAACATGCGTGCGAAAATTCCGATCGATGGGTCAACAGAATGGATCGCGGCCACCATCGAATTTCTCGATGTTAAGACTGGAATCGTGTGACCATAAGTTCCCCTATTTCTAATTCTGAATTCATGCGATGGACTTAAGGGGGAACACCACTGTGACGGCCGGAAAAATGAGCCCATTTTTAAGATTTTTTTAAGGGGCAACTTACAGTTTTATTATAAAATTGTTATTACCTATCTTTAGTACAATGTCTTAAGAGACTATAAAAAAAAAAAGTAATAGAAAAACATGCATATATTTCCATATACAGTTAATCTCCTACATCCCTCACAAGAAAACATAGGTCGTTTATCGAAACGATATCTTTGGAACGGCAACTCTGAAATCAATTTTTTTTTTAATATAATCGGTATGAGCGTAGTTTCCGTTGTACGTACCGATTTTTAAAAAAATTATATTTGTAAAAATGGTGCGCTTGGGAAGAAAAAGTTTCGAAAATCCGCAAAAAAATGGATAGTTTTTTGAGCGTATTTAAAAAAATATGTTTTCGATCAAAAAATCGGTACGTACAACTGAAGATACTCTTGTTTTAAAGATCCTATCAAAATTTCAAGTCGATCGGATAAAAATTGACAGAGCTATTGATTCGATCAGTTAGAAAAATGTCGTTTCGAGAAAATCGCGTTTAAAGTTTGCACGGGAAAAATCACACTTCCGCTTGTGACGTTCACTGTCACTCGAATGCCCGATCAACGGTTGCATTTCTTCGATTCTCGAACGAACAGCGTACCGTGCGTAAAAACGGGAAAAACCCAAAATTTACAACCTTTAACAATGTGGGGGAACAGTGGGTAAGAAAAATGTCGGCGCGCTATTTGCCGCTAACATAGCGCGCTCGGAACGGCATCGTGACGCGTCTCACAAAATGCACTGTATCTTCGTCAATTCTTCGAATATCAACTTGAAATTTTCAGAGAGTATTTTTGAAGAGTTAAAAATTAAGAAAGTGAAGAAAAAAAAATCGAATTTTTTTCAACTTTCACAGTTGTGTTCCCCCTTAACGACGAGTTGACAACACATTCTTCAGTAGATTCGTCCAGTGTCTGGTCAGACAATGACCAGATCACCTAAATCGTCTCTCCACGATATCAGGGAAACAAAAGAATAGGGAAGAAGTCCCACTTACGATCCCGTAAGTAGATGTTCCTCGTCACTGATCAGACGCGCCATAAATTCCCCACTGCTAGGATTCAGAGGTTCGTATCCCCAATACGAACGTTCCCCAATAAGAATAACCAGAAAAGGACCACTAAAATCAAAGAAAGCAATGATCCATCGCACGTGCAGAGCTCCGTCGTAACTGGAAGGGACAGCCCGCTCGGAATCGAAGCTGACAGAGGAAGTGCACGGGGCAAACGGCCTCGAGCTGTCGATCGAGACCGCTAAGAAGGTCTTGGCGAGCAGCTGCGCGAAGACACGCCGCTCGTCGTACAAGCTTTTGCGCAAGAGGCATAATTATGGCCGAAGAGGAAGCGAGCCGAGAGTGCGTTAGCACACGTAGGACGAGCGTTGAACGATGAACTTGACACTGCTCGGCAGGGAAACGGGAAACGGGAGAGATCGAGGGCGAGCGAACAGAGAAAAACGAGAGAAAGGGAGAGAGAGAGAGAGAGATTACGCGTTACGCCAGACCTCGCTGCCCGCCCACCCATTTTCCCCCGCTGTTTCCTTTTTATTTGACAATGATGAACGACGCTGCCGAGGCCGCGACACCCCTTTCCCGTTTATCGAGCGCGCCGTGAAAGTGACGAAATATTTAAGTGCCGCACGCGAGGCGCTTTCTCGGTACGCCGCCCCGCGACGAGAGCGAGGCACGTCGCTGCAAGCTCGCGGGGGTGTTTCAAGAGACCACGGCTGAAGCGTGATGGTGGCGAACGGCAAAAATGGGGAGCAAGTTGCGTGCAGAGCGCCAAAAAATGAAGGCAGCTTTAAATCGCGTAGGTACGTTATGTTGCTCATTATTCAGGGGGAATAATTACCGCGCGTGGATAAGTATTAGCAGTTTTCAGGAGACTTTATAGTGGCTGGTAGCTGGACGTTGGAGTTATCAATGAATTAGGGTCCTACTTCTTTGCGATTTAAGGTGGAGGTGAGGTGCTATCTACTTAGTAGTAATATCGTACTGGTCACCTAAATCGTACCTCATCAATTTCTTAGTAATTAATTAATGTAAACGACATCTGATGATAAAAATATCAAGAAAATGCGAAATAAGAAATAGAAACAAAACCTTTTGAGCTTACACCCTATTTTGTGCGAGCTATAAACATTTAAAAAGATCAGGTATGATTGATGTAACTTTTTACCAGTTTATTTTAGCTGATAATAATCAAACAATGCAATTTTGTCCTATGTTTTTGTATTTTTCTAAAAGCTAGTTAGATGTAGAATATTTTACATTCGTTATGAAGTTTAAATTGATATTTATAAATAAATCCATCATTTTTCCTAAATCGTAGCACTACAATCGTTTGCGTTGAAATTAATAGCAAATATGAAATATAACGTAAAATGTCTAAAGTGGTACGATATAGGCAACCCTCTCCTAGCTGTTTGTGAGCGACTCCGTGGAATTTTTAGGGATAGTTATGGAAGGTTACGGGAGTTCAGAGGGGTTGGCCTTGTGGCCTAGATCGCACTTGCCGCGAGTCGACAGTAGAAGCCTAGATGTTTAATTCAGTGCGCCAGTAGCGAAGCTTCTGTTTCCCACGCGAAAGAAGTATCGTTGCAGCCGAGGAGACGCATCTTCCATCGCGATTCGAGCAAGTGACAGACGATGAAAAGTCGCTATTGTGAGCGGTAAATGGGACAGTGATAATGGGAAGAACGATGCGTGTCCCGCGAGATACATTACGTGACAAACAGTTGGGCATCGAGCAGGTAGAAGGAGACGAGGCAATCTGCCAGCGACACGTGACGCTGACGCGTCGTACGATCATGATGGCATGACGTATTAAGATCGCGAATTAAGATAGACGGCGGATTCAAGGCGAGCCATAAAGGATATCATACGCGGCTCGTTCGTGTCAGATTTGAACGGCGCACAGAGAGATCTGTCTTCCTCTTTCCCTGCCCGCTTAACCGACCGCTAACAGCCACTTACACGGAACCCTCGTAAATTACATTGCTCCAAATTCGTTCCAGATACAATCACCCCTAACTAAACACCACCAGAATCATTTATGGTTCACTTATACTATGCCTGAATCCACTTCCCATCTTCCCAAATGAAACGAAACACTAGGTCACCAAAAATTGCTAGGATCATCCCTTCAAGAGTTATCAAGAACCTAACCACCCCGAGCTACGAAAGAAATAGAAAATCTTCCCACAAGAACGAAAGATCAGGCCACCCCAATTACTAGGATCATCCTCCCAACAGTGGTCAAGAATCTAACCACCCCAAGCTGAGATTTTATCTCAGGGGGAGAAGATTTGAACGGATAAAAATATTTTTAAAAACAAATCTATCCAATGCAATTTCATTTAATACGAATTCAATAAAATTCATTATGTGATTATAAAAATTGATTTAAAGAATATTTATAGAATCCAGTTTTTCTTTCTTTTTACAAAGCTCTTGAATTACTTCAGTCGTGGTTACAGTAATCTCCTTTTTCTTTGGAGGGTGTCAGGACCCCTTGGTTCGTCTCTGGGTGTGCTATTGTTAGATTTAGACTTCTCCACAACCCTTTCACGCTGGACACGCCGCTACCATAATCCAACAAAGCCCCCCCGCCGAGATAGTGGTTAAAAAATAATTAAAAATAATTAACCCACTATCGAAGATCCCCGCGGCGGATAGCGAGCGACGCGGTCGATTATGGCCAGACTTCCAGGTTTGCGCAAAGGTCAGGCAGGCGGCTGGTTCGAGAGATGAAGAGGCTCGATACAGCCCGCGCTCCGCCAGTCATAAGAGAGATACACGGCCCTCGTTCCAGATTCCCCTTGGCTCCGGGATCACCCACTTCCTTCTTTCTCCCGTTTGTGTAACGAAGAGAACGTGCCCAGCCAATTTCGCCGACGCTCGTGACCGGCTGTGTTACTCAACCAACGGGGCGTCGCGGTCGCGTCGATCAACGATTATCACGGGAATTCTCGGCGGCGTGTCACGTACTAATGAATCGTTACCGTTCCGTGACGATTCGGTTGGGGACGGAAACTAATCCTCGAATTTAGGGGATCGGATGGTATCGGGACCGATGGTATGCTCTGGTTAAGCCTTCTGTTGTTGGATCTAGGATCTCCTTAGTTTGGAAAACAAAGACGGGAGAAGTTTTAAGTACACATAAATACTAAAATTGGTGCTGGGACCGTTTTTCCTCAATCAAAATAACAATTATTAGTCAACCAGCCCCGACCGATCAGTTTGACTTCAATAATCTACATAACCTTCAATAATTTATGTATAAACAAAAATACTATGTAAAAAGATCATCTAATAAACAAACTTTAAAATATTCCCTTAACATTTATTCTGTTGTAACTATATAGAGTGTGAAAAAATAAAATCTTTAAGAAAAAATATTTACTTACATTGGGTAAACCAATCAGTGAATGACCGAACTGTTGAATGAGAATCCCAGTAAATGACCGCATACTTTTATTAAGAATCGTACTTATTAATGTTTGTTTAATACGCATAACTAAAAATATGGGATATTAAACGTGCAACTACACTCCATTTAGAAACATATAGTAATTTTTAAATTTATAATTGACATTTCTTTGCCTAATGATCATTCACTGGTATGCGTTCAATTACTGGTTGGTTTACCCTAGTCAATTTTTCGACAAACGCTGATAACTGTTAAAAAAACGTGCAATCGCGGGGTCGGACATCGATGCATGGCATAGTAGAAGTGACTTCTTTCTACAGTGAATCTTTCTGCAGTAGAGCATATGTCGGTTCAAAGTGATTAGCAATTAGTCAACCTACCCCATGTGACAACCAGCCCCAGTCTCCCCTACCCAAGCTTCCTATTTTCAAAAACATAGATAGCGCGCGGACGTGCGACCTTTTATAATGCCTCGACCCCTGGATCGATCGCACGGAAGCGAGTCCTACAGAAATAAAGTCCGAAGGGCAGCGCTGCGGACCCAGCAGTGTTCATGGTCCACGGGAGTGGATCGATGAGACTGGAACCGTTGGTCGTGACAGCGTCTCACGACTCACGAAAATTACTGCTAATAATTGCTAATGATCGTGCACGGAACAAAGAGGGGACCGTTAGCTTTCGGCAGTAACGAAGGAACGAAGGTAACGTTAGTGGCGTCGTTTATATGCAAATACGCGGCTCGAGCCTTTCTCACGTCGAACGGTCGACGACGCCGATTCTCCAGCGGTGAAAAAGCCGAATTATTATTCATCCAGCGAGAGGAGAGCCGATCTATCGTTGCTCGATCGCTGGGACCATTGGTTATGCAACGCGACGCGTGCGTGCGCGTCCTGACTCTTCGTCGCATCTCTTCTACACCTGGTCACGAATAAATTAACATCTCGCCACCTTTCGATCATCCCCATCAACGAATTAACTCCTCTTTACCTTCCAAACTTCACTTTCTACTCGTAACTTTATAGATAAACGTAGAATTAAGTAGCGAAAGAAGTGATAAAAAATATTCTGTCCACCTCTAAAAATCCCGGAAAGCTACAGGTCGACCCAATGTCTAGAATCATGGCGCACAATAAGAACCAGTAGAACGAGTACGAGTTTTCCTCGCACGCTAATGGCTATCCAACAGTTCAAGGACATTAATCAACGTTCGCAATCTCAAGAAGCCAGTGAACGCGCAAAGTCGAGGTTTCCGGGTGCAAGCAGCGTTTGATTGAAAAGTGTTCTTAAGCAGCGTGCAGCAACGACCGGTGAAGACATTTCGCTGGCGGTGCGCCGAGCCTTCTACGGGTCTGGCGTGGCACCGGAGAATTTCACTTTCCTTCAACCAGGAAGCCATGAGTCCTTTACCAGAACAGCGATCCAGTGTGTATACAACACTGAAATCCACTCGACTGCCATTAGTGGTGGCTCGTTAGCGTGGCATTCTTGCGAATCAATAACACCGGCCAACGCGTAACTGCGAGCCACGCTTCTAGTGACGATCGACACGTGTTCGAGGCGTTTAAACCGAGTTCAACCAGAACAGGCTGATCCACGAGGATAATTTCACTTACGATTACCGAGGATGGTTTAGGGCCAAAGCACTCGAAATATGGCGTACCGAGGAGGGAGTCGAGGGAGGCAAAGGGAGGGAAACTGAGGGGAAATGCGGGAGAACGCACGCGTGACTGCGTGCTGCACGGTTGCACCGGATGCGTTTCCTCGGCTGTTACTTCGAAGGGGAGCGATACAGCATACGAAAGCAAGGACAACTGGCATTCCTGCACGGAAATCTAACGAACAAACGCTGTGACCAAAAGTCACTATCGTGAGCGAATTCGAAAGGTCCGTAGCACTTTGGATCGAGACTGAGGAATGAAAACGGTGTTCTGGAAAAATTCAATACTTAGGTACTCAATAGTTGAGAGAAATATCAGCATTCCAACTTTTACCATTTCTTCGCTCGATACCGTTTAGCGCGCGAGGAACGACGAGCCCCGAGGCTTATTTGCCAAAGCAAATGTTTCCTCGCCGATGGTGTGAATGCTGTTCAAACACTCTGCTAAAATATTTGTCAGCGGCGGTGTACAAATCGGTTTGCCCGCGTGGCGGAAATACTTTCGCTGCCTGTGCCTCGACGAATAATAATCGTCGTTGTATAACACCGCTCGACATTGAGTTGAATAGGTACCGTTTCTAAGAGGGTCCACGGGTCGAAACAACTGGCAAATATGTATTTTTCTGTGAGCAGACGCGACTAAGGTACCTTCTTCACCACGATTTCGTAGCGACGATGTGGATACGTTGATTCTGCGATTAGTTTTATTAGTGGAGTTTGGGCCCGCTTTCGATCGAGCTCCCTCGTGCAGGATTTCCTTCCTACACCGTGCATTATTATTACGATATATTATTCGCTTGCACGAGTCGATTGGCGTTGTAGAAGCCAATTATGCGACTACCGGAAGAGGGTGCCGTGTAATAATGCACCGTGCAATTTTCGACGAGCACCGACGCCTGTAAATTGGCCACGAGCGTCTGGTAATGGGGCCCAATTATTGCTTTTCATTGAATAAAAGGATTCCTCCTCAATCGCCGTAGGCAAATAGCCCGGCGCATAAAGGCTTCCGTAACAATTGTCAACGTCATTGAGTAGCGGTAGTCTCGGAGGAGAGGCCAGCGGCTCGAATTTATCCACGGTTCTGCAACAACTCACGATCGACTTCAAACTGTTCCTTAATTACACAGACGGAACGTAAACGAGATAAGATTAATCAGACTCCGCGGCTGGGACTCCCGATGTGACAAGATCCATGGACCGTTCGCCAATCAGAACCACTGTTTCCGATCCACTGTACACGATTGCGTCAGCGATCACAATGAGTCACAATGAGAAAGTGATCATCACGGCACGCTTGGTGTAATTGGGACGAAATCAACTCAAGGTTGTTATCCTCGACTGTGAATCACCCGAAGATAACTGCCAGCCAGATTTATCCAATCATTCTTCCACGAAAAACACACTTTTTCCTTCTGCAAGGTAGAAGTCTCATCGACAGCTCCACAGACGTGATTCTTTATCAAGCTGCAATCGCGGGCAGTGCTAAATTCCAGATGAGGGGAGGAAAGGAGAGAGATCCAAGGTGAGGGGAGAAAGGAGGATGATCTCACGCGGTAAAAACCGAGACACGCGTCTAAGCGTCATTTACTCCAGAGTTACATGGTTGATCGAGTTTAACGATTGCACGCCAAATTGCCTAAGGAAACGGGTCGAGCTATTTTCGTTTTCACTCGAGAAAATTCGCCCGGAGATTCCTGGCGAAAAGACTGCGACACCGTGATAACGTTGAATCAAGTGGAAGAAATCGAATTCGATGAAACTCGATTAGGCAGGCTAGCTGGGACTGAAAGTCTTGGATCGTCGAATTATTTATGAGCAGATGGTTGAATTAACGTGAAAGGCTTTATAGAATAGTGTTAAGTAAAAATGATAAAGTAGGACGTCGCGTCGTCGGTTTGCAGTCGATATCCACGCTCTAGTTGGCGACCATGTCCTGCGGAGCTGTGAAAGTTCAAGTTTTTCAATATTCTTTTTACAGCAAATGTCCATTAGTCTAAGGAATAGTCTTAAAATTACCATTCGCAATGGAGCACTGTTTTCACCCCACGAAAAGGGAAACAAACGCTGTCACAGTGATATGCAAAGAGGAGCGCGCTAAAACTGACCAGAAATGTAAATCATTCGCGGTTTTTTCTTGCTAAACCTGCGCGTTCACGGTGTAACGCGATCTGTCGGCTTCCTGAAAATTGTATCGCGCTGAATTGAGTAAGCTGGAACGCGATGAAACGGGTACTTGTAAATCATCCAGTTCCGCGGCCCGGTGTAATGGCGCGGTGATAATATCGAGTTACACGGAGGCGTGAATTAGTAATTTGCAATTTACATGCGCGACAAAGTAATTTTCAGAGGACGCTTTGGTATGTCCTTGCCACTCGACGATGTCTTTCCAGCTTTACCAGGTGAATATTCATTTTCTATGATTGGTATTTGGTGCTTCGAAAACCTGCCTTCTCTTTAAAATTCAATCGAGATACCTTCGTGCCTATCTCAACTGCCATACCACACATTATAGCATCCAACTGTCAAATAACTAACCCCTTGTACTCCAAGTATCAACGTTTCCCCAATACATTAGTCTTTAAAATCATAATTACACTTTATGGGCCGGAGTCCATAGAATTAATTATTAAATTAAATTATTCTACTACTCAATCTTTTTTTCCAAAGCCTCATATAGGCAAGGAGCATCGAGCAAAGATGGTCGATGGACGAGCGAGCAAGGGTTAAATATGAGGATTTACATAGAAAGGCCGTAACAGAGACCTGTTCGTTTGATCGCGTGACCGCGGGTTCCACGAGACTGAGGAGGACATCAGGCATAGTTCGTCGAACTTTTTCACGACGTAACCGTCTAATTAGCGTCGGCGTACGAAGTGGAGAACGCGCGGGCTCTCCGTGGACACGTGACGTCACGTGTTTATAAATAATTGCCAGTACGGGAAAGCTGGTATCGTCACGTTCAATGCCACGCTCGTTGTTCGCCGTCTTGTAATTTTATTCGCGTCGGAATGGTATTCCTGATGACGCCAACGGTCAGGCGTCCTTCAAGGATACGCATCCCTCTTCGCTGCAGTTCCCTCGCCCCTTTCCCCGCGCCTCCCCGCCGCGCATCGAATTATTCCGTTCCCTTCCGATCGTTTTATCTCTATGTGCCATCGATACGACCGCAGCCCCTGGAGGGTTCAGCAATTCCTATCGATAGACAGACGAGAAAAGCTCTGTTTTCGTAATTGAACCGACCTTCGGAGAGCCTCGAGGAAAGTAGCTTAATGAATAATCTGCGACTGCGTAGGCCAGTTTTTCAGTTTTTGATTTTTAATAAATTATGTGGGCGAGATATCATTTAATCGGTTAGTATATTTGATAGAGCATACATTTGACTATTTGATTAAATTATTAATGTTGACTCAATGTGACAACAATTAAGGTATTTTAATGCTCTTCTAACACCTTCCATGCTGGTCAATTAACCCCATGATAGGGGTTGGTTGACTTACGGTATGGGGGAGGTTGACTATATGCAGGTACAATCAGTTAAAAAAATATTATTACGTAATTTTACGTAATTTTAAGTAACTTTAGTTATGTATGGTTAGGCTTACAAACAGTTTCTACTGCAGCCTCGCCTTTACTCGCTATTACTATTTTACTATTTTCTTTTATTTTTAATTTTATCTTTTATTATTTTCTTTTCTTTTATTTTTTTTCTTCTTTCCTCATGTACTATATCTTTACTGTTTTTCTCTCTTTTTTCTGCTTTTGTTTTGATGAGTAATAAAGACGAAATAATGATTATTAGTAACTTATCTCAGTGGTAATAAAATAAAAGAATATCACAAGAATTGTTTCATTATAAATTATTAATTTCTTACTTTCATATTTTAATAATAAGCAGAAAATTTTTTCTACTTAAACATTAATTATAATGTATTTATAATATATTGTAAAGTTTAGATCCCCGAGATTGTGTCTTACAAGTACCTATATTGGGGGAGTTGGAAAGGGTTGATTATCCATTCTTGTACTTGACTTTAGTTGTAAGCTGCCCTCTAATCCCCGTAAATCACTACGACGAACTTTTATCGAGCGATAAAGGTACCGCACAGCGGTATCGAGAATCCAGAGATTATCACCCTACTTTCATCCCGAAACGATCCCTAATAGCCAATTAAAAAGCCTCGTTATTACCCTCGCGAACGCCGACGCGTTAGAACTGCGGCTCTACGTGCCTCGCAATTAATCACTTACAATAAACGTTGGTAACCGTGGAAGCAGCGACGCAACGGAGGGGGAGGGACCGGCCGGAATAAAGAAGGCAATAATTAAATTTGATAAATTAAGAGGAGGCTAGGCTGGCAACAGCCAAGGCGACGCGTGTAACCGTGAATCATCTAACAAGGATGTATCCGTCACTTTGACGTCCACTGACAGCGCCACGAATTAATGTAATCTCGGCACGTATCTTCGTGTGGGAAAAGGATTTAACCGTTTCAATGCTACCAGGACGCGCAGCACGCGTGATTCAATGAGTCCGCCAGACCGGCAGTTTTCATTCCTACAAGTAACCGCGTCTGCGGCCAATAGAATGCATTTTTCAATCCCCGACTTATGTACCCTCGCTATAGGCACCGTGCTGTTTTTATGTAACCACTGAGAAGAAGGAATCAAAAAACTTCCAATAGGATCAACATCGCGCAATTAATGAAAATCCAAGGTCCAATATTAAAGATTTGCATCCTTTAATTTACTTCCAGCATTTAATTCCATATATCCTATATCCCACATCCTGTCGTCGTTAATACAAGGCTTAAGGAGCAGCGCGCACGAGTTCCCAGGACCTTACGAACACCCCTTGTTCACCAAGCCCCCTTCGCTCGAAGAGCATCCACCCTAATCGACGCTAAACTCTCCCAAGAATAATTGCCGCGATGAAGCTATTGACGCACATTAATTAACACCGCTCCCATCGCCAGTTATTATCTAATAAAGATGGGCGAAGGGCTGTCGTAAACAGGGGCAAAGAATACCCACGGACATCTCGGAGGAAATACAAGCAGCGCGCGTTGATTGCGGCTAATTATAGCATCGATAAACCGGGGTGGAATGGCGAGCGCGACACAGCACGTGCTTCCGGTGTAAACGTAAACGGTTACACGGCTGTCGAAATCGTGGCGCGCAGGCCATCAATTACGGGGCGCGCATAAATCCATCGCGAAGGCGAGCCGAGCGAGCTTGCGGCCGCGTCGCGCGAACGGCCGCGACTGAAATAGGCGTCCTGCAAAACTAGTTTTTACCGTAAATCCGCGTAGCAGAGAGCAAGAGGAAGAGGACGTCGCGCGACTACGGGGCGGATGGCCGGCAAACTCGATCACGAACGCGACCTTCCGCGACAAAGGGACTGTCGCGGCAGCAAAAATCCACGCAACCTGCTTCCAGAACGCCAACACTGCTCGCCACGAGCTCGAAATAGACCGCGAGAATGGATCGAGGGAATTTCGAGCACGACTATTGTGGAAGGACTTCGAAGTATTCGACTGAATCGAGAGGAAAAGGCTTGGAGTGGAATAGAAGATAGATTGTTTAGAGGGGCCATTTTTGTGACCAGTGACTGGTAGCTTGAAATTTTTGGTTATGTCAAATTGAATGATCTGGATGGATTACAGGTTCGAGGATACCACTCTCCTCCACTTGCGTCAAGGTCACCGGGCCCAGAGGCTGGATGCGCACGGTACCGTCAGTGAAAACTAACCTTCGAGCCTGGGACATTGGCGCGTTTAAGGGAACGGCGACGATCTGGTCGCGCGTTTCAGCAATTAATTCGAGTCAGCGGCGCTGGGTCGATCGGCTCGGAGAACGCGAAATCGATCCGGTTCGTTGAACCTCGAAGGATGATGATGATGAAGAACGAAGAAGAGGGCGAAGAAGACGAGGAAGAAATGGTGGCGAGGAGGGGGAGGAGCAGGCAAGCGTTCCCCGATATAAATAATTCCGGACGAAATATCGACGATCGGATCGAACGAGATGCGACGACAAAGAGGACGCTCCGCTGTGTCCGTCTTAAAAATTAACCGAGCCGTTCTCGAACAACAGGGAGCAGAGGAGGGGTGGAGAGAGAAAGGGGGATGCCTCTGGAGAGCCGCTTTTCAAGTTATCGGAATCGAAAAAGAGGAGTCCGAGTCCTGTGCGTTGTCCGAGCCATTGATCTCGACTAACGCGGGGAGAGGCGGGTTCACTGCCGCTTTTTCACCGACGTTTCCACTTCTCCGGCACAGTAGTCAGTCTCGGCGTCGACTGGAAGAAGCCGAGTCGATTAACCGAACATAAATACGTCTGTTAAGGGATCACCGGTCGCCCGGACCGGGGGTAAAAGTGGTCGCCATTGAGCCCCGCGTATATACCTATCCATCCTGGCCGCGCCACGGCCGCCCCGTACCTTTTAATATTCGCCTTACATTTCCCGCGGATCGACGAGGATGCGCGCACACGAAAACAACCGGCAAAAAGCCCGCTAATCCTGTTCCCCGTGTTCGAGCGTCGTTACATGTTGCAAGAATTATTATCATTATTGGGGATTTTTCTCGATAGGCCGAGGCAGCAGAGACCCGTCCCATCCGTTCGCCAGCAAAGACGTACCCCTTTCGCTCCTATCCCGCCACGTAATATCCATCCCGTTCTCCTCGTTCCCAGCATCCGCGTTAAGTGATTACTGTTATAGCCGGGGCCATTATCGACACAAAATCACCGGGGCTCACTTCTTCTAAATATAAATCACGCCTGTCCTTTGGAAAGCTCTCGGTGATTCCGGCATTCCCCTGCCGCGGCGGCTAATCGACGATCCACTCGGAGGGTGAGACGAGAGAAAGTTCATCGAGCAACGACATATCGAAGTGCTTCGGCTACCGGAGATTCCACGCGAGACCGTAGACCTCGGAGGATCTGTGGGCGTGCAATTTCGATCCCCGGCCCGGTGGTTCTGATTTTCGCGAGTGGGAGCACAATGGAGGGTACGCGGATCCGCGTGCACGTACACAGGGACAGGAAGCCGGCGTGCAAAAACGCAGAAAGCAATCACGATCGGGCACCGAATATGGGCGAGTAAGGTCAGGGTGCGAACGCAGCTGAGAACGAGGAATGCCATTACGCGCGTTTCGAAGTCGTCGCTCAGGGCGCCCCACTCTCTCTCCCTCTCTCTCTCTCTCCCTCTTTTGGCAAACGCACTGAACGCACTCAAGCAGAGTCAGGGAGCGAGTGGCAGGATTAGTAGTCGTTCTTTACTGCTTTCGCTCGGTTAGAATTCAATTTCTTCGTTTGGAGGTATCGATTTCATCGGGTACTAGTTCTGCCTACCCTGGTTAACCTTCAAGAGGGCTTCTTCCCTCGCCGACGTCGGAGTGCTGAGCATCGCTAGGCTGCTCTAAGGCTGTGGAAGCAAGTTTCGTGGTTTAGGTTTGCAGGGATCGCTCGCGGTTTAGGCGCAAGCGACGAAAGCAAGTGGCACGGTGTCCCGCCACCGTGTTACGTGCGGACGCGCGTTTAAAAGCGGCCAGCGAACGCGGCCGGCTATATATCGCGTGTTTCGACCCAAGTGCAACGGGCCGAGAGCCGTGAGCGCGGCGTGCATCGCAATGCAGCGCAGCCAGCATAAAACAAGCTGCCATACATGGGGCGACCGTCAGCCGACTCCGGGTTATAGCAGGACCAGCTCGCTTCGAGCTCCGGACCGAGACAGAGGGGAAACGATCGGAGCGAGACGAAGAAAGATGTTAAAGAGACGGGAGGAGGGATCGAAGATCGAAAGAGAGGGACCGGTAGAAGAGGAGGAGGAGGAAGAAGAAGACGAAGAAGAGGAAGAAGAAGTGCCGAGGGAGGAGGGGAGAGAGAAGGTGGATAAAGGCGAGAGAGGGTGAAGGTAAAATGGGAAGAAAGAAAGAGGCAGAAGCGTGAATAGATGGAAAGAGAGGAAGGGTTAAGGGATAGGGGATCGAAAGAGGCTCGCGATACTCGCGGAGGAAAGAACAGACCAGGTGGATAGAGGCGAGAGAGACGGTAAGTGGAAAGAATGAACGGAAAGGAGAGGAGCGGATAGCTGTAAGAAGCAGAAAGAGAAGAGGCAGCCGATGGGGGGGAAAGAGAAGAAACAGAAAGCAGGGTTGGAAGGACGGGAGGAGAGAGTTGGTGCACCGTGTTATCCACGGGTACATGCGCACTCGGAGAGACCGTGTTCATGAAACCGGGCCTCTCCGAGGAGATAAGCCAGCCACTCGCTCCTTGCGAACACGGAGCACATGAAAAGGTCTCGGAGGTCCTCGACACCCTTCGCTGCCAGGTCGATTTTCGTCGGCGTTGGAGAGGATATACCCCCGCGGGGATATATAACCGATATACACTCGCCGAAGCTCTTATCTTATTTACGCTCATCGATCTGAGAGTAATTATAAGTCCAAGCAGATGTTTATTAGCCCGAGCGGTTGTTCGAACAGTGTACAAACGTGTACTGCGCGGCCCGCAGCTGACACACGGGGAATTCATTTATCAGCGTCTGACCTATTGTGACACTAGACTACTGCGCGCGCAAACGCTCCACGGAATTCCGACGATCTGCACACGCGGCTGAATTGTAATCGTGGATACGATTGCGAAAATTGGCATAGGCTGATGGTAACAATTCGTGGAGTTGCGACTTTTTTTTCATAAATGGTCGACCGTTGCTGTGAGTGGGATTGCGACACGGACGTGGCGCGACTGAAAGTCACTCGAGGCAAGCAATTCTAACTCGACGCGGTCGCCGGGATCGGGGTTCAATTTCAATTGCTTTTGCTGCGAACGCGCGACAGACAATATCACGGTGTTCGATGTACTGAAAACATCCTCCTCAGTGTTCCACATCGACGAAGGGTAGAGACAGGTAATATGGAACATCTGATTTCAAAAGCTTGTCAAAAGCGGGGAAATTTGTGGTTTTTAATGAAACTGATATGAGAGGACGAAGGAACTAGTGCATAATCATATATTAAAATTATAAATGATCACATAAGTTGTCCAGACTTGCTAGCCTTAGTCTCGTTAAATGCTCCGGTGAGAAACACAAGGTCTAGGCCTCTCTTCGTTGTGACCCTTCCGAAATATCGATATTATGCAATTGATCCTATTAATAGGGCGATGACCTTAATGAATCGAGACTTTAATTGATCCTTTTCAAGGATCCCTGATTTCAGTAAGGGCATTGCTTTATAAAATTGTTACCAATTCTCACGGAGACACCTGATACAAGGTTGGCGGTTATGTTTGTTCATTTAACCTACTTGTCTATTTTTCGGCTAAATCATTTAATTGTTCAGACTCTGCTATTTTGAAACTGTTTTGTTGTGAAAACCATGGGGTTTCCCCGTAAAAGTAATAATAATAATAATAATAATAATAATATATACATAGTCGAATGTAAAGAAATCCAATGGTTTTGCAATTATAACAAAAAAACTGAAAACAGTGAAAATCGGCCGTTCGAAAAAATAGGTCCTAATATGGAACACCTAGGAAATATGTAAAGAAAACTCAAAAATCTTTACTCTTTTTACTAAAAATGAAGATTTATTAACACTATTCCTACCACGAACCGGTCAAAAAGACCGTTTTTAAAATATCAATTAGAATTTCCTATATACAACGTAATTGAATCGCCTTTAAACTTCACGACTTTGCCTCAAATATACGTATAATACATTTTTGAATATTCACTTCTTGTTTTATTGTTTATTTTCTGAGAAAAATTTGTAGTCTGTCTTACCTAATGCGACCGGTCAAATGACGTGAAATGTGTCGGTAAGAATAGTGTTAAGTAAAAGATATAAATAACTAAATATTCTTCATTTTTGCTCCTTATTTCTTTATCGAAATTTTACAAAGTTCCATATTACGTGCCGTTCCATATTATCTGCTTTACCCTACCTATACATTAAAATCGCGTTTACCCCACAAATCCTTCGAACTAACCCTTTCGCTCGAGTAACGAACCCTTTCAACAACAGATTTGCAAAGCAACGTCCCTCTAAAAGACAATCGCCCCCCCGGTCATTAGCCCTTTCCTCGAGCAGCTCTCTCTCCCCGCGATCTCGATCCCGCGCTCGCGTGCGCGCGCTACAGCGCCGATTATTCACGCCCACGCGTTGCACCGTGCGTACACGCCGGCCTCTCTCTATCTGACAATTAATCTGCCATTAAAAGCGGCCGCGAAAAATCCCGCCGCTGAATATAACGACGCGTCTCTGCCTCTGGTTGCCGGCGCCCCTCCGAAACACGCTAATACGCGCACGGGTTACACGTGTCGCGGCGACGCAGCCATTGTACACAGCCCTATCAATGCTTAATCCGCAATTAATTAGACAGGAAAAGTTGCATTTTATCGCGACGACCGTGGCGGCACGCGTGCGTCGAAGCGCTCCAGGGCGCGCAGTCGCATCGATCGCAGTTTCCCTCGTCCAGATCGAATTCCCCGTAACCTTGTAAACCGGCGGTTACACGCGGTTGTACAGTATCGGCGAAGGTGTCGAAGCGCAGGGCTCGCGAGCCCCGCTACACGCCCACGCGGCCAACCGACAGATGGATTAGACAGATACATACGCTTATTGGCTTTGGTGAGCGCGGTGATCGCGCTGCTCGCCTGTCTTCTGGCTGGTACCGAGGATTAATCGCCTTGTAGAACGGAAGTCGTCGAAGGCGGCGGGAATTTGATCGAGCGCGATCTCGCCCGCTGCTCTCTCTCTCTCTCTCTGTCTCGAATTAATTGGAACGGGGACACAGTCTCCCTCGCGTTCCTCGCCAGTCCGCTTATTGTACGCTATCCACCGTGATTCGTAGAAGTTGATTGGAGGTCTAGAGTTGGGTAACGCTTCAGTTCTAGGGGAGACCGGGTATGGTTGTCTCAATTTTTTATTTTGATTTTTTTATGGGTCATAGTTGCAGGGAAGTTTGTTTAAACTTAGATTAATATAAACTATGTACGTCCCACTTTATAAAAAAAATTGGTCCTGTGGATTTTGTCAACCAGATTAGGAGCTAATTCATATTATTTGCAGGAATTATTTTGTGGCAACGTACCTCGAGGCCGGGTTGGTTGTCACAGTATCTGGATAGCTAAGTTTATGAAGAAAAAGTCGATTCAATTGGGAGAATAATATAATTTTGTATTGTATTTCTCACAATATCCCGCTAGAGTGCGGTAATTTATATTATAATCCTTTGCAATCCCTCTTATTGTGTAATTGCCTTTTATAACCTCTCTTGTCGCAAGTAACATTAATTCTTCTTATAGGTAAGTTTGCGGCATTATTATTGAGAACTGTGGCCAAACAAACAAGAAAATAATATCACATGATAGATACAGCAAGTTACACTAGGATTAGTTGTCACATGCGGCAAATACCTAATCCCAAATGTTCTGTGACAACTTGCCCCAAACCGTTAAACAATTTCACCTCTCTATTCATGTATTAAAAAGTTTAAAAAATGCAAAAAAATCATTACAGTAAGTTAGAAAAAACTTTAAACTACGAGAATAATGCAACAATGTTATAGTCCATACTAAGAAACAACCTATACTTGCTTGATAGAAAATACACCAAAATTTACTTCGAGCGCACGAAACCAAATAATGATACATCGTACCTCCATGCGACTCAACAACGACTTGTGCGATGAAGGGGGAGGGCGCCGATATGCTTACGCATCGCCACGAATTATTAGTACGTTCCTATTGTTTATAGTTTCTTTATTGTAACAGTTGTGACAACCAACCCGTGTGACAACCATACCCGGTCTCCCCTACCAGATAGCGAATGTAATTTGACGGCGTTCGATTCGAAGGCGAGGGAGAGTCAACTGGTGAATGAAAGAATACTGTGCTCCATCCCTTCCTCTGTTTTCTGCGGTTAATGCGAGAACCAAGGCGGTCGGTATTTATACGGCGTTATTAAGGAGAACGTTACAGGAACCTTGACATTTCTCCGACGAATGCGGGCGATAAACAATGTATCACGGTCGGTAGCTTTATAACGATCTTTCTTCGCAAAAATGTCGCCTTGATCTTCATCGGTGGCGGAGGTGTCTTCCAAGAAAAAATTGAGGGAGAATTTACAGTGCATGTTTATTCCCAGATGGAGGCAACTAAGAATCTTGTATTTTATTTTATTTTATTTCATGTTATCTCGTAATCTTTGTACTTATCTGTGATAATTTGTATTCTGAAGGGTTCTCCCGTTGATTTAATAATAATAATAATAATAATAATAATAATAACATTTTGAAAGATTCCCTGATCCCTGTGCCTGTTCATCGTACGGTCAAATTTACGGCATCTTTCTCCTATGTATCCTGTTTTTACTAGAATTTTCTTCTAATTTAAAAAAGAAATTTACGATCGAAATTCAATTTGTTTTTACTATTTATAATTCTCTTCCTTTGGAAATTCGTTCTCTGTCCTCTATCCCTGCTTTTAAATGTGCTGCCCGCTCTTTTATTTTCATCCACTATTCATAACTCCCCTGTTGTTTGGTTCTTTCTCTTGCTCTTCTGTTGTTTCACTAGCTTTATTTCTGATAGATAAACTTTGGGGTTAGGTTGCAAACCAGCAGATATGCTGAACCTCGCTCATTTATCGCATAATTTATATAATTTGTGGTGAATAAAGTCGAATTATTATTATTATTATTATTATAAGAATTGCAAGGTGCAGTTTCATTGCATCGCAGCCATTTTGTACTGTCTCGTCTGTCGGTTCTAAGTTTGCGAGACGAGCAGGTTGAACAGCGAAAAGAGGAGCGAACGGCGAGGAATCGATCGACTCGAAGATACAGTGTTGAGAAGAACTCAGATCGAGGATGTCTGAGCGTGGCAGACGCTCCAGATCCGACGGGATCTAGATCCGTGACCAGGGAAACGTGCACGCCAGTCGGCGGGGAAAAAGTCAAGATCGACCTAAACGCGACAGATCTATTCCACTATTCATCGCTCTTGCTCTCGTCGCGCTTGTCCCTTTGGCCTCGATTCGATTTGTCACGTGCTAGAGAGTCGAGACGGATGCTGCTGCGAGGGAGACTTCTCCCTCCTCTGAATACTCTATCGATCTGATACCGACCAACCCGATAAATCTCCTGTCGAAACCTCTTCCCTATCTACATCTGCCAGCGCGAATTTTATTATATCAGAAGCAGCTTTCGACACTCTGGATAATTCCAAAATCGAAGAATTCCATGATCCAAGGATCTCACATTCTTCAAGATATCTTCAATTATCATTCACACTTTCTGTCTTCAAAATCAATGCTCGGAATTGATCACTACGGAGATTGAACTCTCCAGTATCCCTATGACAACTTGTCTAAATATTTTTACGATTCAGAGATTTATATCGATCAGTGTCAGTGCACACGAGCAACCAGCTGGTGCATACCGATGTTCTAACGAAAGAGTGTCCTGGAGGTACCGATTTGGCGATGCTGGTCGAACAATGCGCGATCAGGTGAACGATACAGCTCTGTCGCGATCGGATTTGGGAGTAACCGGCAGGAATTCGAACGGGCGTGTAGGCGACAGTGAAAGCAGCGTTACTTAATACACCGTATCGCCGCTCGTAAATAACAAAGGCCGCGTGTTGCCAATGGCCCGGCCGACTTTTGTCGTCCTGCTGCACGTACGTTTAAGGCGGCGCGGCGCATGCAGGAACTCGCGAGCAACGAAAAACGAGGCTCGCGAGCGCGGAAAACGAAAGCCGAAGAGACAAATTGCAGACGGTGACGAACACGCGTCCCCCGACCCTTTATCCTTTCGCAGACGGTGGTCTTTTTGCCAGCGGATAACACTGCTCCTTAAATGGGTAATCGTTCATACTTCGCGATTTCTCGACAGATTTCACGATCTTTAATCTCTCACTGGCTGAGAGTTGGCCAACGTTTCCAGCGCAAATTCATCGCGCGCGATGAAGCTTAGTTTTGATTAAAGGACCTTGCGAGCCCTCACTGAAACTACCCTAGCTGAAAGATTTCAGTGCATCAGGAACTCTGCGCCACGAGCTGGGAGGCTGCCAAAGACGAATCGTCCTGTTCGTTTAGCGAGCAACGCGTCGCGGAAAAAATGCTACCCTCGCGTAGGTAGGAACAAAGTAGCGAGGGCTGGTTGATTAATGGGTCAGCCAGCGAAAGAAGAAACGGATTAAGCTCCGGTGAAATAATTAATTTCTTTCTGGCGCTGCGAGCTCGGAGGATCGTCGTTTAATCAGGATCATCGGGAGGCACGACCTTCGTCGTGGCGATGGCTCATTAATAAAAAGAATGCACTCGCTGGCTCACTCGCTCACGCGGCACGCATTTCCACCAGCGATCTCAGCCTGGCGCCGTGTAAATCGAGGAACCCGCGTGCACTAGCCGTGCCCCAAGGGGACAGCTTCCAAGGTTGCGACCGATCATCGTCCCACCGAGCCTCCCTCTCCTCTCCCCGCCCCCTCTAACCTCGTCGACGACGAAAAAACTACCGGGGGATGCGCGTGCCACGGTAGACCGACGTCCCGTCGCGGTTTCTCGCGGCGCGAACCGCGAAAGCTTGTCCCTGAATTCTGGGATCAGAAGCTGGGAACCAGAACACAAGTCTCCTACGGAAAAACCCGCTTTTTCCGTTTTTGCCGAGAACGATACAATATGCTCGACGAGGCGGCTTCCGTTCACACGCGGGCGCACTTTCGCGTTAACAACGCCGAGATTTTCATCTTTCTCTAATAAACTTCTTAGTCTTCTTGGGAATGAAGGCTTTTGGTGGTTGTTTTGTGGCGGATGAGCTTCCTCCGATCGTTTTTGAGTTGCTGAGGACTTAGCACTCGAGTGTTTCTATCGCAGGTAGGGGAGACCGGGGCTAGTTGATACAGAGGTAGGTTGATACAGACGAATTATCTCGACACCGTATATATGTAGCTTCATTTCAATGGGATCAGAGTTGGGCATTATTCGGCTAAATTTTCATTCGAATATGGATTCGTATAAATCTCCAAGATTTATTCGCGAATAACAAATGACGATTTTATTCGTCAAAAAATTATTCGTTATTCGCGAATAAATCTGTACCGTTATTCTAGCCAGATTCGTTCGAATAAGAATTTATTCGTTATTCGACCCGAATGAACGACGAATAAATGTGATATCCTGTCGGGTATCTATCGATGGAAGTCTGTACTGTGTTCAACATATGTTTGGACGTGTGGGTCTGGAAGTGTGCTTATTTGTATGTATTTAACAATGTTTAATGAACGCTTATAATTTGAAGAGATTGATTTTTTCATTAGTTTAAATGGATTGACGTGAGCAAATTTTATTTAAAATAAATCAAAACGCCACTTTATGTAATACCGTGGTCATACATCTTCCTGCAAAGTCCGAGCTATCACAAGAGCTACTTAACCTAAAACATTAGGTCTCACGGGTGTCACGATACATCGCTGAAACCACGTGATCATTTTATTCGTCCGTTGAGTCGACTAAATATTTATTCAAATAAGAAATTATTCGAATAAATTTTCAGTCAAATAAAAACTTATTCGTTATTGTCGAATAATTTCATTTCATTCGAATTTTTTATTCGAAGATTATTCGAATAAAAACTTATTCGCACAAATGTATTCGAATACGTATTCGAATGAAAATTTAGCCGAATAATGCCCCACTCTGAATGGGATATGTGAAAAATGTTGATAAATTCTTTCCTACGATCCAGCGTACGTGGGTGTACCTTGACGTTAGCAATCGTTTTTTAACTGTTTTCGTTTATATAAAGAAAAAGTAAATAGTTGTGTTCACTTTCCAATCCGTCTTGAGACGATATAAAGAATTTTATAACCCGAAGTAATTTGGCATCATATTGAGTCTTTTGAAGGTAAGGTAATTACGTTTTGTAATTATGTTTATATGCTCTACATTTTTTTATGGACATGTTTATACATAATGACTTGCTGTGGGGTAAGTTGATACGGTTTCTCTGGGGCATGTTGATACAGTATATTAATTTTCCCCGACTACTTTTAATTGAATTTTTTCTTTATATTTCTTGGAACATGGTTTGAAATTATATCAAAAAGACAAATCGTGGCGAAATAACGTAGGATGTTTTGGAAAAAGCGTGTGCCGAAATAGAAAAAGACTCAATATTATTAAGGCCATGCACAAAAATATACAATCATGACACAATAAGTTTATTAAGATATAGTAACAAAAAGAAGAAGACACCTCATGTTAAAATGGGATATTCCAGACATAAAAAAAATGAAAATAAAAATGTTTTTCTAGGTATGTTTGTTTAAAAATCTGTTTGATCTTTGAACTTTTGACTGTTGGAAAGGTATTTAGATTGAAATTATATTTTTCAAATTTATTAGTTACTCATTAAACAGATATTTTAAAGATGTATCAACTTGCCCCGCAGTGGGGTAAATTGATACACTTTGCCTTCGTCCAAATAACATTTTTTCATTCATTTTGTATGTACTTTCTCAAGTTTTCGCATACTATATATTAAAGAGGAAGGACCAAAGTATATTTTAGCATATTTGTTATTAAGTAATTGATTCAAACAAAAATCAAAAACAATGAAAACTGAAAAACGTATCAACTTGCCCCGGTCTCCCCTATCCTGTAGAAACGTCGAAGCTTCATTCCTCCTACCCCTTTAGCCTCGGGAGAGCTTCATCCTTGAGAAGACCTCGGCTAGGGTATCCTCGACAATCGTCGGTACCGTGAACCGCAACTCGAGGTGCCTCCTCTCGTGTTTCTCGCCGGGTCTGAGGGTTCAGCTGAAACGATCGTTCCCCTGTGACCCGCGGACACCGCGGCCCAACATCTCCGTTCCGCGTGTTCGTTTCTAGCAAAAGCGAGAGTTCCTCCCACGCGAGCTCCGTGGACGCTTAATATCCCTTTCCTCCTCGCCATTAGCGTCCGATCGTTAGCCAAGTGCTATTTCACGTGCGGAACGCAAACGATCCTGCACACGATCCGCGCGGAGCGCAGCGGAGTCCTCGACCGGAGGGGTCTTCGCGTCTTCAGGGTGCGTGCGTGCGGCTGCATCCGTTTTTACGGCGGATACGCGCATGCATGGATGCGCCGCGCCAGCCCGTTTCACCGTGAGCTCGTAATTTATATCGGGGCTGGCCTCAAAATTGTCCGTGGCGAATATCCTTATATGCATAATGATCCTCATTACTGGCTGCGTATGCAAATGCGACGCACTGGTGTCGAATGCACTGGGACGACGGGAGTTCAAGGATTAGGCGCAATTGTTAGGGTACAACCACGGATTCCAGGGATCGCGGATTGGATTCTTGCGATACCGTGTATCTTCGCGTAGATGTTCGATGACGAAACAGAGAGTAGCACTGAGATCCTTGAAACCGGTGTCCACTTGTCAAGCTCTAATCCATCTGGTCTACTGAAGTCTGCTAGGCAAACGATCTAGGCCATCCACTGGAACGTCGTTTTCTTGCAACATTGAACGTTGGCTTCTCGGGAAAGGCTAGTTTGGTCTGAGCCGCGGGTTGGACTGGTGTCGTGCAACAGATGCAACGATAACCGAGGCGACCAGCACACATGTGCGTGCACAGATGAGAAGAAAAGAGGATGAGATCGGTGCCGCCATGCCCTCACCGTTCGGCCGCGTTCTATTTCTCCCGTTTACTCTCTCGTTCCGTTTTCTTTCATGGTACGTGAATGAACAGGCCTGGGCGGAAGTAGGTTACTGTTACGTCATGCCGCGGCAGCATGCGCATGCACGGTGCCCCGGGATCGTTTCTCTGCTCATATTAGACCAGATCCTGCCCGATAGACCGGCTTCGCGGAGAAAGTAATTAGAGAGAAAGAGAGATCGCCGTGGCGAGATGCGGCCCGCCGTTTCCGCTCTGCTAAATTCAAGGTTACCCATTGTCGGGATACCGCTTCGATGCTCTCTCGTCCATCTCTCTCTCTCTCTCTCTCTCTCTCTGATTGCGCCTTCTACCGCGCTCCTGCGGCTACCTGTCGCCAGATCCACCTTCCTCGAGGAATTCGTATATTCCACGCTATATCCAGAGCTGTGCGATTTTATTTTAACAATCTACTTAACCCTCATCCGTTCCTCATTTAATGAACTGAATCTGTCCCTCGGTGTCTAATTGACACAGTGGTAAACGATCGATGAAATGACAAGGTAAACAGTTATTTTTTTACGATATTTTTTTATTCAAATTGAGAGTTAACATTAGCACCTTTATGTACTTGCAGCTCATTTGGATTTCACATCTTTTTTTACTTTGTAATTATTATTATTTTCTATTTTTTGTGTTTTTTTTTTATTTCATGTACTTGGCGTAATCTTTTTACTTTTTGAAGTTTTTTATGGGGTAACTTATTACGGGAGAACTGTGTCAAATTGACACGAAGGACGGATGAGAATTAAGCGCTACATATGGAAATCGACTACTATGCGAATTTTAGCTTGAAAGAGTAAGGGAGAACCCTTGAGCAGGATTCGGTGGCTACCAACACTCAAACTCATTGCAAAATCGATTCGATAGCTTAGAATTTCTTAAACTACGAAGCTTTGAGGTGAGCTTATGGAACTCTAAGCGAACTGACCCCCGAGCTCACGACACCCCATCGTTCTCCAAGGCCACCTTCCTCATCCCACAGTGTATTCAACCAGAATTCAGATAAGAATGGGATACAAGCGTTTGAAATTTGCAACCCCCGGGAACGAATATAGAAGCCGACGAAATGATATCCCTCTGCCAGTGAATTCGTGGGAACACTTTCGCGCAGCCTCCCCCTGACCCCTCTCTACGTCTCAGGCGCGTCTAGTCGGCCAAGAAAAGCACAGGGCTTCGCGGCTGTTAGCTGTCGGCCGTCTGGAGCCGCGACTAAATATGCATATGCGCTGGTGTCTCCAACGCGAGCTGGCAAACACGTTTCAGGATATCATCCGAGGCGAACAATGGGGAATCAAACGGGGAACGTAGGCGCGCAGAAAACGTTAGGCTGGAATGGTTCTGGCTGGCCGGTCGCCGTTGCAGAATGCGGTTGACATTTCTCGGCAAGTAGAGCGTTACCCCGCGCAGAACCGATCGGCGATATTCGCCCGCCTGGCCACCGTGCGCCATTTCCCATTGTCGCGTATCAACCATCTCTTCGAAGAACTTCTCCATCCTCCGTTTACCCTCGAAAAATAATGACGAGACTGTGGTCCAACCGTATATACAGCACACGAGGGTAAAAGTTTATTCGTGTATGAGATTTAGGGGTGGATTTGAAGCTTTTACCGCCCCTTCCATGAAATATCACCAAATATTTCAATTTAAATTGAGTTATTGCTAATTTGCTAGATTCAAGAAAAGGGAAGTTTTTTCGAGCCTCTGTGTTTCAAAACTTCTCACTTTCTTTTGCCCAAAATTTTCCACCCCCTAAATTTCCCGCCTTAGGCTGCAGCGGAATAAGGCGAGTTACAGAAAGTTTCACGAGGAGATTCAGTTCAAAGTTTCTTCTCCTTTATTAACTCAGACTTTGCATAAATTTCAACACTTTGAAAGAAGGGAGTTTTGCAGTAGGCAAGCTGATAAGGGACACGTGGTTAGAGGAGACGCGATAAGATCACGGTACCCGACGAAAGATTGTTTGGTATGGGTGAGATCGCGTTTCGGGGCACGTCGATCAATCGTGCGGTGTCGCAACGAGGCGACAGTCATTTGTTCGCCAACGAAATCAGCCGGGACATATTTGTTCGCGTGTAACATTGAGGGGCTAGAGGGGGTCGTGACATAATGAAGATAGTATGTAACGACGAGGACCGTACACTTTTCAGGTCAGCTTCCTGCTACATTGGCAACGGTGATGGATAGCCTTGGTTGCATGTCCGACGTGTCGAAACATCTGTTCGATAACGAATTATTAATCGCGCGGCTTGGGAGAGGTATCCCCGCTCCTCCTTCTCGATAATTTCAGGACAACGCTCGCCGAACGTAGAAAGTACGATACAACGAATGTTGCTACGATGCAGTTTGATAATAATCGAACGATAGGGGAGACCGGGGCTGGTTGGCACCAGGGGTAGGTTGACTAATTGTTAATAACTTTCCACCGACGTATGTTCTACCGCGGAGCGATTTTCTGTAGAAATAAGTCACTTCTACTATGACACGCATTTATGTCCGACCCCGTGATCGCACGTTTTTTAAAAGTTACCAGCGTTTATCGAAAAATTAGCTATATAAGTAAATATGTTTTCTTAAAGATTTTATGTTTTCACGCTCTATATAGTTAGAGTAGAATAAATGTGAAGGGACTATTTTAAAGTTTGTTTATTAAATGACCTATTGAGACTGCGTTTTTGATTTTACATAAATAATTAATGGTTATATAGAGTATTGAAGTCAAAATGATCGTTCGGGGCTGGTTGACTAATAACGTCCGGGGTTACATGGCTAAGCTGGTTAACCAACCCCAGTTATATTAATTTATTACGAACTTTTCGTTACTAAAGGTTAGTTAATAACTTATTTCACAGAACAATGAGGACATATCAAAGAAAGTCAAATAGAGGTTCAACCTCAAAAGATCTTATAGAACAAGCATGTCGTGAAGTAATTCTTGAAAACAAAAGCATTCATGCAGCTGCCGTGGAACATAATATACCGTATAAAACTCTGTATAGATATGTACTTTTCTACAAGTGCAAAAATTGCACATCAGATTGCGAAGATAGTAATTAGTTGATAGAAGATGGCGAATGTTTTTATAGTACCAGATATAAGATTTGTTGCTACTATAAAGGTTTAAATTGTTATCTATTATTAAAAAATAATAAATATTTTATAATGAAACAACTCTTGTGACATTGTGCTATTTTATTTCCACTCAGATAAGTTGTTAACAACATTTTCTTAACTGATTGCACCTATAGTCAACCTACCCCATACTGTTAGTCTACCAACCCCGACCACGGGGCTGGTTGACCAGCATGCAAGGTGTTAGAAAAACATTAAAATGTCTTAAATGTTGTCACATTGAGTCAACATTAATAATTTAATCAGATAGCCAAATGTATGCCCTATCAAATATAGTACAGTAGAGCGTCAATTATCCGAACCTCGATTAACCGAACCGCCGATTATCCGAACCAGTGCTGCATCATCGGTATATCCACCACTTCTTCGAACCAGTGTAGCGCTACCGATTGATGGATGTACTTTTGCATAATATAAATTAACGCAGTAGTACTCTTGTATTTAATAAGTAATTTTAGATGTAATTCCTATAGTTATAAACTGTGTAAAGTACATATATGCTTCATTCTCCGAACTGTTCGATTATCCGAGCAATTCGAATTTCCGAACCACCCCGGTCCCAAGCAGTTCGGATAATTGACGCTCTACTGTAATCGATTTAATGATATTTCGCCCACATAATTTATTAAAAATCAAAAACTGTAAAATTGGCCTACCAGCCCCGGTCTCCCCTACACTTGCAGAAGTCTCGGATTCCAAATACTGCTCCCGTAGAATTCGAGACCCCGCCAACCCGCATACACCGCGACACCGTTCCCTCCACTGCAATTCCATTCTTAACCCGAAAAGGTCACGGTGCATTTTGCGCAACCGGCTGGAAAGTGTGGCCGCGGCTATTGTGCCAGCCGCCTCTACCGCGAAAGCGGGGAGAATCGCAGCATCCCATTGACGCGAGAGGCAGAGAGACGAAGCCGACAGTCATTACATAAACGGGCGGTAATTCGTGCCGTCCGAGTAATTAGCCGGCCGCGTCCGTATTTTGCAACTGCTTAATAGCCCGCGCAAAAACTCCTAGCCTAGAGTCCCTGCTTTGCTTTCTTACGCGCGAAGATTTACTAGAGAGTTCGCATGACGGGCTTGTTAATAACGTGGCGCAATCTCGCAAGGTCGAAGGAACGATGCGCAACGGTTTTCTAATCGATCCGCTAAGTATCTCGGCGAGAGTATCGCCAGGTAAACGAACCCTAGGCGCCCGTTTTCTTAATCCTCCCTTTAAACACGATTGTTACTGTGCCGCTGCGCCGTTAATTCAAGTGTTTCATCGAATATGCCACAGTATACTAATCGTGCATGATCTAATAGAGGCCGTAATTTCTAGATAGCCACCGCTCAGGATATCCCCAGACATGCCCCGGCTCCTTAATTAGCATACAGACATCTACCGATGGAAGGCCGAATCATGTATACGTAATCCCCGCGCAGAAGAAACCATCGGCCCTCAGCTAGAAACTATTATCACGCTAATCACTACGTGTCCCTGGATGCGATCCAGAATCCCAGGCTACCGCAAAGGGAAAAGCTAAACGGAAAGTCAGACTCGTGCCCGAAGCATCTCGGCACCCTAGAAACCGTAACCGAATACGCGTTAATTCTGTTCGTGACATAAGAGAGCGTGTTTCGAACGCGTTAATCTCATCGTTCAACCTTTTAGCGGCGTCGGTGTGAGTCGCTATTTTTATGTAACGCTTCTCGCACCTCTGAAGACGAAAGTAAAGCCCCAACGAGCACGCGTGATGCAGGAGAGCTATTGTACGCGAATCCTCGCGGTTTTCGAGCTCCTGGAGTAGTGTAGCAGTCACGATATCGACGGACCTGAGTGTTTAGTCGACGCTGCTAATCAATTTCAAGGTATGAAGACGGTGTTATCGGGGCACCGTGCGATCGATCCAGGGAATCGACAGAATATCTCGGCGAGAGGTTCGATGTGATTACAGAGTTGGGCATTATTCGGCTAAATTTTCATTCGAATATGGATTCGTATAAATCTCCAAGATTTATTCGCGAATAACAAATGACGATTTTATTCGTCAAAAAATTATTAGTTATTCGCGAATAAATCTGTACCGTTATTCTAGCCAGATTCGTTCGAATAAGAATTTATTCGTTATTCGACCTGAATGAACGACGAATAAATGTGATACCCTGTCGGGTATCTATCGATGGAAGTCTGTACTGTGTTCAACATATGTTTGGACGTGTGGGTCTGGAAGTGTGCGTATTGGTATGTATTTAACAATGTTTAATGAACGCTTATAATTTGAAGAGATTGATTTTTTCATTACTTTAAATGGACTGACGTGAGCAAATTTTATTTAAAATAAATCAAAACGCCACTTTATGTAATACCGTGGTCATACATCTTCCTGCAAAGTCCGAGCTATCACAAGAGCTACTTAACCTAAAACATTAGGTCTCACGGGTGTCACGATACATCGCTGAAACCACGTGATCATTTTATTCGTCCGTTGAGTCGACTAAATATTTATTCAAATAAGAAATTATTCGAATAAATTTTCAGTCAAATAAAAACTTATTCGTTATTGTCGAATAATTTCATTTCATTCGAATTTTTTATTCGAAGATTATTCGAATAAAAACTTATTCGCACAAATGTATTCGAATACGTATTCGAATGAAAATTTAGCCGAATAATGCCCCACTCTGGATGTGAAACGGTTGCTCTGATCGGTTGGGAACACGCGCGGATAGGTAAACGGCGCTCGGGATTCTATCGGCGGCGCAGGAAAGTGTGTCGCGTTGGTCAGAATGTGCGAGCGACAGGCCCGGGGACCCAGGCGGTGTTGCGCAAAACGCTTAAATCTTTGAAACGGCTGTGTAACGGGCAGTTGTTCAGTATGCCACGAACAGCCGGCGCACCGTGCAACCGGGCTCTGTAACACTTTCCCGGGGCGGCGTTACCGCGATCGAGCGTCTTATTGTTGGATCGTTACATATGTATGCGCACACGTGTAACCTGCCCGGAGCACAGGGAATAGGGGTAGTAGGGGACATTCGGCTGAAAAATTAACTTTTCCTATCGAATGTAGGGTAAAGGTAGGTAGGGTGGATGTAACAGTAAATGAACACGTACCAGTGAATGGCCATTTTTCATTAAAATGAGTAAAATAAATTATTAAAATAAGCAACTAATTAATTAGAGACTTCTTTTAATTTCTTGCTTCGTATCCAAACAATTTTTGCAGCACGTGGAATCAATCGCGCTGCAAACACAATTTTACAATAGTGTTCATTCATTAGCCTTAAGTGTTCATTTATTGGAGCGTTTACCCTAATATGGAACACTTGATTTTAAAAGCTTGTCAAAAGCAGAGGAATTTGTGTTTTTTAATAAAACTGACATGAGGGGATGAAGGAACTAATGCATAATCATATTTATATAGTCAGATGTAAAGAAATCCAATGGTTTTGCAATTATAAGAAAAAACCTGAAAAGAATGAAAATCGGAGGTTTGAAAAAATGGGTCCTAATATGAAACATCTAAGTAATTTGTAAAGAAAACTTAAAATTCTTTACTTTTTTTTTACTAAAAATGAAGATTTATTAAGTAAAAGATATAAATAAATAAATATACTTAAATAATATATACACAAATAAGTTAAAAAAATTGAAAAACAAATAAATAAATGTATAAAATATTAAATAATCCATCATTAGAAAGAGATAATCTTTTCCTATTTTTTGGCGCAACTTTCATTCCGATATCTTTTATGTTTAAAAAGTTATACACTAATGTCACCTATTACCCCTATTTGGACCATTGTGCGGCGGCTCGTTCCGCGGGACCAACGATTTTCATCCGAACTGCTGGCCATTCGACGAATATCGCGGCGCGATTGAAGGGGAATTAGTGGCGCGAGGGTTGCAATTAACGAAGGCAGAAATATCGGCGCGCGGATCCCCGACTGAAGATATATTGCGCGCCTTTTCGCAGGATCCACGGTTCGCCGAGGTCCAACGCGTCGGGCCTGACCACCCACCCTATCTCATAGATCAGCGGATATATTCCTGCGGCGGTTTCGGGGAGCCCGTGGTGTTTTCTGTCAGCCAGCTTTTGTGCGAACCTATAACTTGGTTCGGGGGACCACCTAGACCTAATCGAACAGGCCCATTCCGCGCGACAGACCGTTTCATCTCTCGATACCGAGGGTCCCCTCTGATCCAGCCGACCCAGCGAGCCCCTTCGATTTCCAGGAAGCCCGGCTACGATCTCGAAGGTGAACCGGATGGGCCTGGCGGACGTGCCAGATCGGAGGTCGTTTTCGGGGATTCTGCGTAGCGCACCTTCGGATCTGATGCTTCACTGGGAATTCTAATGGAGCGTTAGGCAGTGACGTATGGAAATGCGTGATGAGGCAAGTAAGTGTGAAGAATGGTAGGTTGATTCAGCTCGAAGACGGCTGGGTATTATTGTAATTAGAATTCTGAGATTGGGGGACGAGTGACTGATACAACTGGGGAATAACAGTGACGAAGTAAGATAGGATACTGTTTCAACAGAAGTTGGAAGAGGGGCTTAATTTATGCGAGCTGGACTCGACAAGTCCAGAAGCGTCTCTTGATGCCTGTTTCTGGAAAGCAGACAGGAATTCGTAGCACGCCTGGCAACTGGGCCAAAGTCAGCGGCGTTCCAGTCCCTCTAACGCCGAAATCGGCACGAAATACCGTTTTTTAACCTAGAGCCAAAAACCGGTAAAGTAGCATAGTTGTCTAGCGAAGGTGTTCGTCTTTTTCGCTTGTAGCGTTTCTGAAGCAATAGGAGATTCAAATCGCGATAGGGATTTAATATTCACCTGCGTCTAGGAATGACGCTTACGCGTTCAATTTTGAAAGAACCGTGAAATCATTGTTTATTCGGTGTAGGGGAGACCGGGACTGGTTGACCAGCATGGAAGGTATTAGTAAAACATTAAAATACCTTATTTGTTGTCACATTGAGTCAACATTAATCATTTAATCAGATAGCCAAACATATGCTCTATCAAATATACAGTAGCGGACAAAAAAGTTACCACTTTTTCGACCCACCCTAATTCTATTACTTTTCAATATCAATTCAAAATTGTAGTATATGCCTAACATACATATTCTGAAAGAGAATTGAAAGCTGTATAATGTCCAGTTACAGTTGAATTTATTTAATTAACAATCAAAAAATCGCACATAACATTAAACAAGACAACACACTTTTAAAGTCAACAAAAAGTTACCACTTTTGAACATAAAAACATCTATTTTGTAGGGGGACATTTTGCTTTTAGGACAATCTAAAAAGTTGCTAAACGTGGTAACTTCTTTGTCGCCCCCAAAAATGTGTTACCCCCTTTAATATCATACAACACTTTTGCTTGTCAGTTAATTAAATTCAACTTTAACTGGATTTTATACATCTTTAAATTCTCCATCAGAATATGCATATTAAATATACCACAGTCCTAAATGTATGCTAAAAAAAATAACAAAAATAGAACAAATAAAAAAAGTGGTAACTTTTTTGTCCGCTAGTGTACTAGCCGGTTTAATGATATTTCGCCCACATAATTGATTAAAAATCAAAAACTGGAAAACTGGCCTACCAACCCCAGTCTCCCCTACTTTACGAGAGCTCGCGAATGCACGGCACTACGCAATTCTTGCTAAGGAAGAGGCAATAAATGTTGCCTGCTGCAAGAATTCATCCGCCGTTTTATTAACACGTCTGCTGGAGTATGTTTCGCGCGGAGGCCCAGGTTAATAACAATAATTCATAAGCATCCTCGTTGCGGGCGCAGCGAGGGTTTCCCCTCCGTGGAAAGGTGTTTCCTTCTCCCGTTTTAGAAAACGGAGCAGGGTAAATTATCCAGGGCTTTTACCCGTCTGGAATTGCGAGACGCGAGCCGCAACACGTGAGCCCCCCTCGGCGCTGGTCGCGCATTATCCGCGAAGGTCGTTACGAGAACGCTGCACTGTGTCAAACGACTAGAATTGCCGGGCGAAAATGAAACGGGGGCATAGGGAGAGGCTAGACTCTCACAGAGAAGAAAGAACCGCCTCTCCATTGTGCCCCAAGTGAAATCTCAGACAGCTTGTGGCTGCAACGAGTCCCCGGGGCACGCTCGAGCTGGATTACGACCGGCTAAGCGACAAAGGTCGGTGTGTAACGTGACCCATTTCAGTCCGCGATTAACCAAATGATTACGCGCGATCGACGTGTCCGCGTCGATTTAAAATAGATCATTCGACTCTAAAAGATCCAATCTCCCACCGAAGTGACACCGAGAAATTCTAGAAAGCTCGATACAAACCACTTACCAACTTGTAGGCGAAAAAAGTGAGCATCGAACGACGTCAACAATTGAAATTGCAACATTTCTGACTGTTTGAATATTTAATAAAGGATAGAGCTCCACTTTAAAAATGATGGTCACAATGGGAGTCGAGAGTTTTTTCATTAACACTTCCTTGACACTCAGGGTGGGAACCACCCATAAGCTGATTTTGACACTCTGTACCTTCTATATGCAAAATAAATACCTTGTTTTTGAAAGAAGACATACAATTTTTTTTTCCAAAATATTATATCTGAACAATAACTCTGTACATTTTTAGTTCCTAATATTAAAATTTGCAAAAGTGACAATTTTTTAAAGATTTTCTTCGTGTTTTCTCGACATATGGTAATCTAGAATTTTTTTACAAAAACTGTGATACAATTTTAATAAAAAAACTATTAAAATACATTCTAGATACCTTGAAATTGACCCACGATTTTTTTCATAATGATTGGATTCTTTTGATGAGAATGGCAGTCGTTCAAAAATTATTCTGGGTGTGAGCCACCCAGGTGTGTCAAATTCGATCGAAAAGGGAGGTGTGTCAACGAAGGGTTAATCATTTCTTTCAGATGCCTACGAAAAACAGAATCATAACAACCTCATGGCAAAACGCACAATCTTCATGTCTTTATACAGACATGTCATACTAATTTTTTCACGACAAAAAAATTTGCAAATATAGTTAAAAAGACGATTAAGATATTAGGGAAAAAATTTGTGTACTATCCATACTCTGATTACCCATAAAATATTCATGAACCTCGCGCGTTAGACCAGAATACCCCCTTAATATACCAAACTACAAAATAAATTATCACCGATCTCCAAGCGATTTCTCAACCCCTGCACAAGGGATGCATTAAGGATACGCAGCGAAAGAATCAAAGGCGCGTAAATTCGCGCATGCAATCGAACGAATGAAAACCAACAAACTCGCAAATTTAAACTGCACACGTTGGCTCTCGGTAACGAAGCAAAGAAAAAATACGCGCAGGAGCTGTTCGTCGAGCACACATAACCCACCATAATGGGAAGGCAGAGTGGCCTTATCCCACAAGCGGGGTTACGTTCGCCAGACGTTTGTTGCCCCGGTGCTCGCAGCCAACGTGTGCTCGGGTGACGTTCCCCGTATCTGGGTGAGACTACACGGAAAGGGATAATGAGAGAAACATCCGGATGGAGCGTAGGGGAGAAGAGTCACGAGCTTCGCAGCTCTGCTCCCGGACGGCAATCGCAACGAAACGTTTCTGCAGAAGCGTGGAAAAGTGAGTTCTATATTAAAACTGATAAACTCCTCAAGCCTGTTGGTTCATGGGACGAGGAAATATTAATGGAGCGTCTGTGAGACGGAGCAGTAATTTGCAGGAGTTCCTCAAGCCTGCTTAGCATTGCATGAGAAGAGTCTGGGAATCGTGGCCACGTAAAGGAAAGAGCAATCGACTTCGCAGGCGATTTTCACGGTCCTCTATCTGCGACTACACCACGCCTCCCTTCCGCAGAGGGAAATGCCCGGCTCAACGACGGCCGAGTTTCGCACGGTTAAGGAGCACTAAACGGCTCTTGACCCGGTTATTAAGCCTCATATCCTCAGCGGCAGCGATTTCTCTCGTTAAGGGAAAAGACATCCCGAGCCGCCTTCTTCTCACGCGAAATCGAGCATAGCCGTAACAAAACGAGATTACGCCGCTCTCAGCCGATTTGAATGCAAGAACGGGCCCGGCCAATTACCTGTGGCGGGGGCTGCGGCTTATGTTTCCAACGGAGGCATGCATCCGCCAGAACGCGTCGTCGAAATACCCAGAGACCCAATTTGCCACCGCCAAACATTATTATTCATTTGCCTCGGCGTAATAGCCTGCGTCTGGTCGCCGTAAAAATCCGCGTACCGTCGCTTCCTGAGCTCGTTTCTGTGCAGTACGGCTCGGTCATTAACGTTTCTTCGTGCGACGTGCCTCCTGTGCAAGCGTTGCGTGGAACCGGGGCTCGAAAACAGCTCTGCTGTGACGCAAGGATCGCGTAGGTGGTAATGGATTATTAATTGACAGTGTCGGGCAAAGGATTCGATATGCATGGCTTGTATCTTGTCTTGTCGATTCCACCGACTTTCCACCTCTGCGTGTTGAACATTTCGAGGCTTCCTTGTGACACGATACGCTTGTTTTCAAGTTCTATCAAGTTCCAATGCTACAATCCTTTTCCACGCTTATTTAAGGGGCCAAGAAAGCAGACGATTTTTAGATAACGATAATAACAAAAGTAAAGAATCGATTAATATAAGGTTTTGTGTTTTAGTTCACTATATTATGAACTATAAGAAAAGCATATAATATTTACAAAATGGCATTTGTGCGCCGTGGAATGTCTCCATTTAAAATGGCCTTTTTTCCCGAATGGCCAACTGGACAACTGTAATAAAAACTTCAAAAATGTCATAAACTATAATATATTTCCTAGGCATTGACGATCCAACATTTAAATTGTTTTAATTATTATACAAAATATAAACAGAAATATCACACACTTTTGTCGAAATTTGATCATTATTTTTCAAACATCGGCCATTTTGTCAATATTCGCAAAAATTGAAATGTTGGATCGTCAATGCCTAGGAAATATATTATAGTTTATAACATTTTTAGAATTTTTGTTACAGTTCATCTGATTTCCCTGAATCCAGCCCACCAGTTAGCCATCCGGAAAAAAAGGACATTTTAAATGGAGACATCGCACGGCGTACAAATGCTATTTTGGAAATATTATATCCTTTTCTTATAGTTCATAATATAGCGAACTAAACCACAAAACCTTACAGTAATCAATTGTTTACTTTTCTTATTATCTTCGTCTAAAACTCTTCTGCTTTCTTGGCCAGTTTCTGTGTCCTAGAACGAAAACGTGCAGAACGAAAAGTTTGACGGAATTTCATTAGTTTACGCGCTCGAGTCCCGTTAATACCAGATCCTCAGCGTCGAGGATCCTCGACGGCAGGATCTACGCGACAGTGAGCGACGCTTTTTCGCCGGACAGACGTACGTTTATTAGAAACAGATGCTAACTGGATCGGACCACGCCCGATCAAGCTAATCGTTACCCTTGATACACGCGGGAATATTAATTAAGCCGGGCGATTAATGTAGAAAATGAAGCGCGGTGGCTGGTTAAGCGCGGGCAGAAAGTTAGCGGCGTCCATTGCGACCGAGCAGGCGCCACAGTTATCGTAATTATTGTAATTGGCGTTTACGAGAGCCATGAACAGAGTCGCTGGCCGGTGATCCGCTTCTCGGGAGCATCCGAGCGGAGAGGCGACTCGATCTTCCGGTTCTTCGACGATCGAAGGACGCTCCAAGTATCGCGGATCCGAGTAACACAGCCCTTCGATGTTTTACCTACGATAGTTCGATCGATAGGTCTTATTAGGTGGAGCGGTCTGGCCAATGAAAAATCTTCGTTATTGAACGGGGGAGTTGCAACAGTCGTTTCTTCCCTTCTGCTTGATTACCAACGAGTCGGGCGAAGAACAGGTTGCTGTACGAGGTTAAAGTTGCAAGCTTGAATAGCTGCAGGAATATCCTGACTAGCCGAGAAGCCTTGGACTCCAACAGCTACTTTGCAACGATCAAGCATCTAACGAAGATGAACGAACAGTGATTGAAACCGCGTGGTGCTACTTTCTGGTTTGAGGATTCAGGTTTCCTCACGGGATATATACTTAAACAAATAAGTGTATTCTAGCTTACTTAGCATTGTGAAAAGTATGATTAGATCCAAGGAATAGATAGTTGATTCGAGTACTAGTTGCAACTTAGCTTCCTCTAAAAACAATAGAAACTATTAGACCGAGGGTCTATGTTTTCTATCATGTCCCCCAATAATTGCCGCTAATAAGGCACTATTTATTTCGCAGCTACTTCTTGCACGGGTTCGCTATCTTCACCCGTGAAGAAAGGCTCGTTTGCAAATAGAGAATGCATTAATGCGATTCGTCTAAAAATCCCGTCGAGCGTAACGCGTTTAGCGCGATACGAATCTAACACGATGATGTAACACACGGTAATATATTAACGAGTCAAAGTTATAGGAGGCAGGGAACCGGTTCACAAAGCGTTAACAAACTATTTCGATCGTCCGACATAAATTAACGTCCGCGGTGATTTCCCGCAGGCTGATATCGCGACTAAAAACCGCAACAATGTTCGCGAGCTGGTCCGCGGGTCGAGAAAAACAAGTGGCAAAGAAACGCTGCACAATTTCCAGTAATCTGCGAGAGATATCAAGCGTTCTAGGGTCTCGCTTGAAAACGAGAGTCGAGGGGGGGCCGATTTATTCGTGCGGATTACTCTAGCGTGGAAAGTCGGTAAGCTTCGAACTGGCCGGTCACAGTTCGATGAACCGAGGAATACCCTGAAATTCTTCCAAGTGCAGGCGAATTAGAGTCGGACGAGCAGACCCGAGGCTCCTTCCTAATTGACGCAAGAAACCGTTTTCCTCGTGACTTTATGCTCGTTCGAAACAATGCCGATCTCTAATGTTATTGCCCCTTTTAATACCAGAAACCAAGCGAAGGAATCAGACGGCAAGTGACTCGAGCAGAAGTTTCCCTCGCGATAAATATGGTTGCTCCCCGCGTAGCGAGGCGGTGATCCACGATGACGTGGAACGCGTTAAAACAGGAATCGAGATTCACCCGATTCATCAGGCATCCGCGGCGAAACACGTTCGGTTTCCCAATCGAGAGGGGCGTCCGGCTAATTAATCACTCGCGCGGCCGGCAATTATTCAGCTTCGATAGCCGTGAGAGCTGACCAGCGGGAGCGGGGAGCACCGAGCGTGATTTTCTGGTCAGACGATCACCGATCTCCGTGCGCGAGCCACCGATATCGCAATAAGAAGCTGTTCACCTTCGCGAGACCGATATACACCGCGGCTAGTACCAATTGATAAATGAGATCGGTGGCTAGCGGGCTCTCCGCTTCCTTTGCCCTCCGTGGCAATCGATCCCGCGCCTCTATCTGTTCACGTAAACTAATTCAATTGGGTCTCGCCGGTGTATCTAGAATACGAGAACTATCCCCCTTCGACACGCCGGTGATCGAATAGCGGGGGCTCGATAAGAATCGCGGAAAATAAACGACGCAGGCCGGCTGGCCGGTCAGCCAGCGGCCATTTCAAGGGCCGCCGAGGCAACGAGCCACCGAGCCACCGTGTCCTTGCGCGCATTCAAATCGAGGCGTGTTAACCACCGCTCCAAAGGCTATTGAGACATTCATCACCCTCCACGCAAAAGTCCGGGGAACAATGCAACGCCAGCCGACACGGAAAAACGAGCGCAGCGATCGTAGGAATACCGATTTCAACGGGCACCAGAGTTGGGCATTATTTGGCTAATTTTTCATTCGGATATGGGTTCGTATTAATCCCCAAGATTTATTCGCGAATAACAAATGACGATTAAATCGACGAAAAATGCCGAGGAAATCCTGACTTAAAGAAGTATTCTCTTCTGGAGGTGTCGGCCATCGGTTTTAAGCGATATTTGGGGTAAAGAATTATCAGATTATGTGGTTATGTATTACGTGTGGCTTGGGCATGTGCCAGGGCACCACATACATAAGTCTCTAATTATCTAATCTTGTATAATTTTATTTAAAATAAATCAAAATGTCATTCTATGTAGTACCGCGGTCATACATCTTCCTGCAAAGCGCGAGCTATGACAAGAGTTACTTAACCTAAAAGATTAGGTCTCACGGGTGTCAGTCAGTGGTATCACGATACATCGCCGCAATCACGTGATCATTTTATTCGTCCGTTGAGTCGACTAAATTTTTATTTGAATAAGAAATTATTCGAATTAATTTTCAGTAAAATAAAAAAATTATTCGTTATTGTCGAATAATTTCATTTTATTCGAATTTATTATTCGACGATTATTCGAATAAAAATTTATTCGCACAAATTTATTCGAATACTTATTCGAATGAAAATTTATTCGCACAAATTTATTCGAATACTTATTCGAATGAAAATTTATTCGCACAAATTTATTCGAATACGTATTCGAATGAAAATTTATTCGCACAAATTTATTCGAATACTTATTCGAATGAAAATTTATTCGCACAAATTTATTCGAATACTTATTCGAATGAAAATTTATTCGCACAAATTTATTCGAATACTTATTCGAATGAAAATTTATTCGCACAAATTTATTCGAATACTTATTCGAATGAAAATTTATTCGAATACTTATTCGAATGAAAATTTATTCGAATACTTATTCGAATGAAAATTTATTCGCACAAATTTATTCGAATACTTATTCGAATGAAAATTTATTCGAATACCTATTCGAATGAAAAATTAGCCGAATAATGCCCAACACTGCCCGCGGTCCTCAATACAGCCCCTACGCGAACGAGCGCGTTCGCGATACAAGTCAACTTTAGGAGAGTGAAACCCGAGTTCCCCGCGCGGAATACCAAGGCTACTTCACCGATCGATCCATAGAGCCATCGATCCGCGAGCAAAGTATTTAATTACCCGCGGAGACTTTTCCTACGACGCCGTAGGATTTTTGTTTTGATTTATGGTGAGCCGCGATAGACGGGTAACGAGGACTAATTGGTATTAAGCAGTTCGCGATTAATCTGCGTCCACGTCCCTTCCCGTTCCCGCGGAAGATCATGTCGAAGCTGACTCGACACGATCGCGCTTCACGGTATTCGCTTTTATTTTCAACCGGACACCGCGTATAAATTGCTAATGGTTACTTTGTGGAGGAAAAGGGTAGTCGCGTGTAGGTGTTTAATCTAGAGGAATGCTTCCTGCTCAATTTTGCTCGTTAGAGGTCGCTATTAAGAATCCTCGAGTATTTTAACATCGCTCGGAAAGTATCTGCAGAAGCTACTCCTGAAAATGTTGGCGACACTATCTCGAAGGGATTTAATAAAGAACTCCCCCCGAATTTGCAGCCCCAAAATCCGACAGAATTGAAAACAGAAGCACTCTCTTCGATTAATTCCCCAACGAGATATCAAACTCCTGCAACGGGCTTCGACGCCGATAAATTCCAGCTGCGATTAATTAGAATTCTTCCGCGGCAACATCCGCAGTGGCGACTCGTCGGGATTCCCGTTCCCCGCGAATTCTGATCACCGTGTTCGCGATAATTCCCCATATCGAGCCACGGGGAGAGAAACGGGGGACCAGTTCTAATTAGTATCCCCGTGATAGTTCCCTTCGCCGCCGCCGCTTTTATCTTATCGCGTAATACGCCAACAATGTTCTCGTTATCGCCGGCTCGCGGACAAAACCGACTCGCGTAATTCGGTTTTAACGCGTATCCCTGTAATCACGGGCCTGTTATCGGGCGACAAGCGGGGACGAAGGATACGCGAGTGTTCCAGAGAGAGAATCGTCGGCGGGAAGAAACGTATCCGAGGTAAAGGAGAATACCGCTAAGTTCTTGTAACGAGACGACGATTCTCGGTGTTTGATAAATCAACAACAAGACCTCTACTTCAATCGCAAGGCTCTTATCTCTGGGAAGAAGCTAGGAATAGAGTAAGAAATTAGCTGAAGATATAGTTCTAAGGAATAAGGAATAATCCTTCGATCACCAGCACCGAATAGCAAAACAACGAGTCGTCGACCTATTCCCAGAATCATAGACTCTACCCCCCGGTGCTCCTTTCATCAGCTCCAGCATTACGACAGGAGCGTATCATCAGAGTCCCTTCGAGGAATGACGAGGGCCCAGGAGGCCCTTTCACGGCCAAGCAACCCGTGCCCCAGCATCCCCGCTAACAATGTTTGTTATAGCAGACGTACGTCGCGGAATGTACGCATTATATCATTACGCATTATTACCCATTACATACCTCGTTACACCCCGTGTGTATATCGTGTACTACGCTAGGCTAGGTAGACGAGAAAAACCGAGGGATTTCTCTTCTGGCCTGTTGATGGGACTCGCGCGGGACCATTATCATGCGCAGCCTGGCTCTCTTTCTCCCTACACGCGCCGTCTGTGCCCGCGTAATACGTGGCGCGGGTTATATCTAATTGTATAGTAAATAACCTCCGTGAATTACGCATATAATGATTAATGCCGACGTGGGGACGTGCTTTGTGCGGCACCTATCGCCTCGCGACACTCAGTCCAAACGCGAAGGCTTCCAGAGATCTTCTTTAACTAAGCTACTTCACGTAGGACCGTTCGTGTATTTTCTACTTCCCCTTAGAATTTAGATACATACTTCCAAGCACGTTCTTCCAGCAGACGACACGCTGGAAGAGATGTGGGTACGATAAGAGTCACGAGGTGTTTACCTTCAAGTATCTAGATGTGTTTTCAGAAGTGATTAGAGCGGCTGATTTTTTTGCGAATCAGAGGTCACACTGGGGATCGCTGATGGCACGTTTATTACCCGATACGCAATGATAAAGCGTGCAACAATTGTGCAAGAGCCAGATGATAATGAGTAGATAGCGATAATGTGATATTGTATCGATAACGTCTTGGACAGAATGCGATATTGTTTAAATATAGGCTGAAAATATTCCAAAGGTAAAAGAGTGTCTACTGGAAAATCCCAGAGATTGCGCGCAACGGGATTATCGTCTTCAGGCGTAATGGTAGATTGAAACGTATCGCCTTCAAAAGCGCAATCGCATAGGGGTGTTCGATTCCGATTCGATTCTTTAGAAAATTCATTCTTTTAGTTAACAGATCGATTTTTTAAATCGATTCTTTGGTGTTCGATTTTTCACAGAATCGATTCTTTGATGTAAGAATCGAAAATCGATTTTTTGCCGTCTGGGAGAAATACTTGTTACTAGTGAAAGGACCAATGAAATTGCTTGATGCGTAGATTCTTCTGATTTATATACGATTCTCGTGAAATTTATATACGATTGTTATGTCTTGGATCCTACTTTACTATTTATTTGCAGTGACATAGTGCACTGCAAATTGAACGAGTTGCAAGTGATCAAGCATTAAAGTTTTACTGAATACAACAAAATAATACAGAAGTTAGCACATATTGAATTATAATTAATTATTGCATAAATATTTGTTTGGTGTGGATTTTTTTATTTCGATTATTTAGAAGGATCGATTGCTTTATGACGATTCTTCCAAAATCTCTTTTCATATCGATTCTTCCAGAATTGATTCTTTGATTTCGATTTTTTTGAAGAATCGATTCTTCCAGAATTGATTCTTTGATTTCAATTTTTTAGAAGAATCGATTCTTCCAGAATTGATTCTTTGATTTCAATTTTTTAGAAGAATCGATTCTTCCAGAATTGATTCTTTGATTTCAATTTTTTAGAAGAATCGATTCTTCCAGAATTGATTCTTTGATTTCAATTTTTTAGAAGAATCGATTCTTGAAATCCGATTCTGAATCGATTCTTGAAATCCGATTCTGAATCGATTCTTGAAATTCGATTCTGAATCGATTCTTGAAATTCGATTCTATTTATTTATTTATTGATTCTTTGATTTCGATTTTTTAGAAGAATCGATTCTTCCAGAATTGATTCTTTGATTTCAATTTTTTAGAAGAATCGATTCTTGAAATCCGATTCTGAATCGATTCTGGAAACCCGATTCTGAATCGATTCTTGAAATCCGATTCTGAATCGATTCTTGAAATCCGATTCTGAATCGATTCTTGAAATCCGATTCTGAATCAATTCTTGAAATTCGATTCTGAATCGATTCGAGAATCGATTCTTTCAGGCAAATCGAACAGCCGTACAATCGCAGCTATTACACCCTCCAGGCCGAAATAGTGAAAAACCGTGCCGCGAACAGCCCCGCAGGTTTGTCCGCAACAATAGTGCTCCAATATTTCACGAGGCTTGCCGAGGCGTCCCGATCGAATCTTGCCTATCTGGGATCTCGAACAAAGAGCTGATTAGAAGTACAATGGCTTTCATTCACCGGGCGCGGCGCGCGTCTGAAAAGTTCACAGGACCGCGAAACGGCGAGGAGGATGCCGCGTAACCCGGGAACACCGGGGCCCGCTGGTTGCGTAACCGGTGTACGAAACCTTCCAGCGTAACATTGACTTTTTCAAGTGTAATTGCCGCTCGCGCTCCGATTACTAATCGACGCCACGGTGAACGTGACACACATTCGATTTTAACCTCGACGGCTGCCACTCGTGCGCGCCGCGTTCACGTATTCACGGGCCATTGTCCTCTCCGAAGGGGCAAAAAAGCTGCGGGGAAAATCGTAATCGCCTCTCCGCTAGCCACCGAGTGTCGCCTGGGGTTCGTGGAAAACGAGCGCCGCGTCGAGGAGCATTTCTACTATCGGCTGTTTTTTTTTTTTAATTCGACGAAAGGCATGGGAATCGCGGCGGCTCGAGGGCCGTTTTAGCTGCGCCGAACAGGGCACGCCGACCAAGCGCGAAGAAGTCAACGTTACGAGGATCCGGATTTGCAAACCAGTCTGGCTGTGGCCGTGTATTAATAGTTAATAATAGTAACGCGTGATTACGATGTTCTAATATAGGAAGGGACTAGAAAAATGTCCACCACGAGCGTGTAACCACGGCGAAGTGTAACCAGTTACCGAGTATCTGGATGATGTAATAAAAAAAATCTGTTCAATGAAGAATTATGACGGGCGAGCTTCTTTTTAATTGGTTTGCTTGCAACGGTCGGCTGTGTGGACGAATGGGAGCATCTCGGGGCAGTTGAATGCCAACAGTATACCGTGATTATAATTAAGAGTAATTGTGTTCGATAGGTAGTACTTAGTGTATTATAGTATTGGTATTTTTTAGTGGGTATTGTTAAACGAGATTAATATTCATACTTGGAATATATATAGATATTCAAAAGACCTATACACTATATAATGGGTGTTCTACTTGGTTCAATATGGTTCATATAAAAAGTCCTTGTAAAAACTCTATCCAAGCTTGTAAAACGAACGAAAAGCTAGCTGAAGCGGGAACAGGGACCTTAAGAAAAGAATTTCGAGCTCTGATCGCCGCGATTCTCGATGGTAGGATGGACCACTAACGGTAAGGGATCAAGAAAAAGAGGGAAAAAAGAGGAAACATGAAGAAGAGAAGATCGACGGCCCAGCAGGCTGAGTTTTACGATCACCTTGCGAGAGAAGTTCCTCCTCCCTCGACTATATTCTGAACTTACACTAACAAACATAATGGATAGAATCTTTTCGAGACCAGATTTTAAGATAAGCAGATCGAGTAACCTATAAAAATCTCGCTTCGTGTAAAAATACCCCCCAAAACCGATCTCCCGTAAACAAGCTCTGAGAACCCATGAAACTCGAGAAAGATTACAAGCAACACCGCGAAACGAGGTGGCCCTGCGGGACATAAGACCCAGACGCGAGACAGGTCGGTACGAAAGGATACTCTAGAAAACTTTCCACTCACCTGCTGCCGCTGTACGATCCAGAACGTGGTGGACGACGGTCGCCGTGAGGCACGTCCGCTTGCAAACTAATTTTTGTTTTCCCCACTGGTAACTCCACTGTAGCACTGTATTACTGTACGTGTACCCTGCGCCGCGTACGTATGTATATCTATCTGTACCGGTCGAGCGAGCGAAATGCGTAAAGAGGCCGAGAAGCACGTCGAAAACCACCGGCTACTTTTGCGTGCGGCCACACGAAAACGTTGAAACGAGAAGGAGAAACCGGGGTATAGGAAGAGAGAGAAGAGAGAGAGAGAGAAAGAGAGAGAGAGAGAGACTACTGGCCCTGCTCTGACACAGATCACTGACCAATTCCGCTGAACGACTGACGCGATACTGACTCGTCGCATCTGGCGAGGAGCGCGACAACCGGCTTCGCGTAGTTCGGCCACGTTCGCGAAACCTCGGCCGCGCTCGGCCAGCGAACTCGCAGCCGCAGACCCGCTTGCGCGCGTGTGCGTGCAAGGTACACCGGGAATAGTACATCAAGGTAAGTAACGTGTACGAAGGTATACGTACGCCCACGCAATTTAGGCCCTGACGATAATGAAGAACTCGACTGTACCCTACGTGGGGGTGTATTATGGCCGCGTTCGCGCCTTCGTGCGTTTCTCTTATAGTTTCTGCTCGGGGAAAAAACTCTGTATAATGAAACTTTTGGCGGCAAACGGCGCGAGATTCCCCCGCAGATTTAGATCGGTATTAAAACTGGTACCCCGTAGAGAGCGAGACGGTGAAAAAAAGGCGGGGAGTCCTTAGGCACGATTCGCAGCGGCGCGTACGAAAAGTCGCGTTAATCGCGCGGTTATTGCATTACCCGCGGTTTTTGCGCTACGTTTCGCGTCGCGTTAAGTGTATTACCTTGTAGAAATATTGCCGCGTATCGGTATCGGGCCTTCCTGCGGGGAGAAACTGGTTTCGCGTTTTGCTCGCGCGTCCGCTAATAAAATCGCGTTGGCCGCGAGCGATAATCGTCGGCTTCGCGGTTATTGCGCCCGCGCCTCCGTCGCGCTCCTAATTTTGAATCCGTGCGGGAAAGTGGCGCGTTGCGCGGCGCATGCGCCGTCACCCCGGCTCGAAGCCCGTCCACAAATCCCGGCCGAAACGTTAGCGGCGCGGTTCTTTTCGACGCGCTTTGAAAACGTTCGAATATTACAAGATTGCTAATTAACTGGGGTTAGCGAGAGAAATGTAAATTGTTTAATGAGTCGTGGTACAAGAGGCAAGAGAAAATTCCTTGTTAATATATAAAAATGAAACGTTGTCTGTATGTTTGTCCTTCTTTCACGCCTGAACGGCTGAACGGATTTCAATGAAATTTTGAATATACATTAAATACGTGCTAGATTAGATTATAGGCTATTTATAAATATGCTATCTAAAATAATAAATAATAATAATAATTCCCGGGTGAAAGCGGGTAACGGGTCAGCTAGTTCCTCATAAATTGGAGGGGTTTTTTCGTGATATTTCTTCCGCGATCCCAGGATCAAGAGATCCAGGGATTGGGATTGCAGCGCCGGCTAGATAAATCGAGCGATCCAGGGAGGTGGCGTTTAGCGATGTTAACGAAACAATTTACTGCTGCGCACGTTCGCCGCGCATTTGCATCGGCCCGCGCCCGTGTAACGCGGGCAAATTTATGGATTTGATAATAATGAACTCGCTGGCCGCATTACGTTGCGCATATTACGGAATTACACGGCATTACACGACGTTCTGACGTTAAGTACAATATTCAAGGATATAATAGAATGCGGTAGATCATAGGAGGCCTAGGAGGCACGCCATAAAACGGCGAAATAAAGAGTGGACGTGGTGGCGGGACAAGGGGAGGAACGCCCTGTGTACACAAAAGGATGTAACGCGTGTACTTGTAATTTCACACCTCGCGCCTGGCTCCCGACCGAGCGGCCATAAACATTTTCGAAATGCCCGCGATCCTAAACGTATTAGGCCTGGCTAACCGCCGTGAAACGATGTTTGCTCAGCGTGATTCGTCTCTCGTTAACTGGCAATATCCATCGATCCGTACCGAATATCGTGCCACTTAACAAATGGTCCGCGAGCCATGAGATGGAATAGGAATCTCGGGCCTAGGCAATCTTGCACTTGTTAATGGCCGATAAATAACTGGAAGGTAATCGTCGGTGGTACACTATGCTCTAACCTATCGCATATCTAAACCCGAGATTTTCATTTCCTACCCTCTGCTGTTTACGATGGTATCGATATTGGAACACTATTAGTATCAGCCGTACATACTGTAGGACAGAAGAGTTTCGCAGCTTGCGCTGCTAACACGATGGCCTCTCCAGCTTCCAATCACGTTGGAGCATAAGGTACTTCTACGTGCATATTCGGTATTAAAAGACACAACTTCAGCAACGTTCCTCCTGAAGTGTTTCTCTGCCTCGTCACAGCTTGTAGGATTTCAGAAAGTGTGATGACTAAGGATATGTATAAGTAAATCATTAACCCTTCGTGGTCACATGGGGTGTATTATACCCCAAGAGCAATTTTCGATTTGAAATGTCGCACCTTTACGTCTTTCAAAGGGTATTTATTGCAAAAAAGTAATAAAAAATTTTTTAAAAAAATCGGTTTTTCCCACAACCATGGAAAATCGCTCATTTTCAACTACAAATTTTATCATATCAAAATGTATGTTTCTAGAAAAAGACTATTAGACCATGACTGTATAAGTATTACGAATGTACATTTATCACTACAAAATTAAAAGGGGTACAGTGAACCCCGTGTGACCAATGTGTGATTTTAAGAAGGTGTGACCACGAAGGGATAATATATAGGGTGACTGTTGCTAATATCGCCTAGCAAAAGTTAAATCGCTGTCAGTTGAATAATGATTGATATTTTTGCATGAAATTCGTTTCAATGTAAAGTGAAATTATTCTTCTTTCATGTAGCATAAGTTAGAATCGTTGAAACCTACAAATTTTTAATTGAGAATTAAAAAATATAAGAAATATGTACAGTGGAGGATGAAAGAAAATTTATAACTTTGAAAATCGCATAACTTTTTTAGAATTAGGTCCAAACGACGTGAGTTCTTTTTTGAGAAAAAAATTGTGGCGTCATATTTTTATTTTATTGATATTTTTAGTGAAATAATAAACTGTACTACCTACACTAGCGGACAAAAAAGTTACCACTTTTTCGATTTGTTCTATTTTTGTTATTTTTTTTAGCATACATTTAGGACTGTGGTATATTTAATATGCATATTCTGATGGAGAATTTAAAGATGTATAAAATCCAGTTAAAGTTGAATTTAATTAACTGACAAGCAAAAATGTTGTATGATATTAAAGGGGGTTACACATTTTTGGGGCCGACAAAGAAGTTACCACTTTTAGCAACTTTTTAGATTGTCCTAAAAGCAAAATGTTCCCCCACAAAATATTAGATGTTTTTATGTTCAAAAGTGGTAACTTTCTGTTGACTTTAAAAGTGTGTTGTCTTGTTTAATGTTATGTGCGGTTTTTTTATTGTTAGTTAAATAAATTCAACTGTAACTGGATTTTATACAGTTTTCAATTCTCTTTCAGAATATGTATGTTAGGCATATACTACAATTTTGAAATGATATTGAAAAGTAATAGAATTAGGGTGGGTCGAAAAAGTGGTAACTTTGTTGTCCGCTACTGTACGAATTATGTTTATTTTCTAACGATTTGAACCCCAAATAAATCCAAACCCGCGAAAAAATAATTTTGCCCACCTAGCATGTGCGACGTAAGGTAGCAGCCAGTCCCTCTGAATAGAGGTAGCTGAAAAATCGTCGGACGGTTTCGAGAAGGGTCTGCAGACACGCATGTGGCGAGTGGACGTCGCGCGTTGCCCGGGAGGTTTAATTATAATTAATCCCGCGTCCTCGCTGAATTTAATGCGCACGAGAGATCGAAGAAGCGAGGATTTAAGGCCGTGTTGCCAGCCCGTTATGAAAAACCGACATTACGGCTGATGATACGGACTCGTGCGCGCGAGCACAGCCTATACACTCCAACCACGCGCAACCGAGGAGGGCCGCTGCGAGAAAAACAGATGGATCCGCGGCAACACGCTAAACAGTACATTTGCAATCATGAGGGTTGGCGGGAATATGTAAATGTACGTGGGACACCGATCACGCACACGGCGCAACACCGTGCCGCGGGTGTTCACGTAAATCCTTCGCCGTTTTTCCACCGCGCCAGGAGTAACGAATGACTTCGAAGATTCCTGGGAGTTCGGCTCTCACAATTAAATACAAGGAACTAACCACCCGAGTGGAAAAGCGTTGCGATGTAACCCACGTATCGCGAATACATCAGGAAACGGCGCGAGTTCGTCGAAACCGGCTCCCTTAACGAGAACTCTCGTCATTTTTTTTTATTTTTTATTTCCTCCCCGGGCGGAAGGTGGTTTAATTGCTCCCGGTCTTATAATTCGCATTATTTGCTCCGAGCTGATCCACGACGCTCCCTCTGGCTTTATCCGAGATCGAACAGTTTACTATAACCTCCCTGTGGCTCGATGTTGAAGCGGAGGAGGTGGGAGAGGATGAGTTTGATCCACTCGAACGCTGCCAATCATCGAAAATCTGGCATCCTTGGTAGCGCTGCGTAATTATTATCTAATAACCAGCCTGTTAGGAAATGCCTGTCGAGTTATTAACGAGGAGAATAATGAGACCCTGCAGACCCGTGGAAGAATTTAACCTCGAACTTCCGTCCGCGGTTCACACGAATCAACCGTGTCCCCGGCTCGAATCAGGCCGAACGTTTCGTGTTCACGGTGATCGTCGCGGTCGTGAGATAATTATGGAAATGAATTTCGATCGTTAGGGGGGCGTGGACGCTGGCTACACCGTGACACGGCCTGACCCCGAGCCATGCCTATCCGCCATCATTTTCCCCACAATTTTCGTGCCTGCGTGTAAACACACCGAACGGTATATTACCGGGCAAACAGCTCTCGCCGCGACCATCTTCCCTCTAACACTCCGATACCTGCACAAACTCTCCGAGACAATGTGTATACATGTATGTACAGCCATTAACTTTTGTATTAAATTTCCCAAGAGGTTCCTTCTCTTAATTAGGGGCATTTCGGGGGAGACGCTTCTGGAGGAGAGATGCACCATTTCCTGTTCCGGCAGCACTAATCAATTCGCGGTATTGGTTCGCATTTTGGCGATGCACGGTGAAGCGACCTGCGGTGGTAGAAAAAAGATGTTAGTTAAAAAAAACCTGATCGTCACTTCCGTGACGAGGATTTTCTCAAAATTTGAATTATTTTAGAAATTGTATCAGTTCGAAGAATTGACATTAACACGTTGCGTGCGGGTGACGTGTACGGTCACGTCATGGGACTCTTGGGCCCGGTCCCAATAAATATGGAAGGTGAAGAAGAATTTTTCAGGGACCGAATTTTCCTTTTGCATACGCATTCAGTACGAACGTGATCATCAGTGTGTGCATGTCGTTACAAATTTGCAACGTTTTTCACCATGGTGCAGCTGTTTCTTGTACATATTTAGGCGAAGGTCAACTATTTTTGGTGCCGCACGCAACGTGTTAATTTTTTACGTAAAAATTTGCACTGAAGTCCTTGTAAAAAGTCGAATAATAGAAATATCAATAAAATCCTACGCTACATTGGAGAGAATATATTCCAGTTTATATTTCTCTTTTGTATTTCCTTCTCAGATGATCCAGTCATTCCCGGGAGTGTGGGCCAGTTTTTTTGCAGTGCTCCGGGAAGACATTTCGTTCGCCGCCATTTGGTACAATTTTCCATAAAAAAAAATTTTTTCTAGCAAAATAAAGATTACTTCAAAACTATATAAAAAATCCAAGCCCAATATTTCTATTTATACGAACAAAAAAATCCCAAACTTTTTAGTGGCTTCTGCGTGGGGTTCCCCCTTAATACTTTACCAACAAAAGAAAAAACGTGGTAGGGGAGACCGGGGTAAAGTGAACCTCGGGGTAAAATGAGCTTTCTTAATTTAATCTTTAATAATAGAATATATTTACAAATTTTGGGAACGTAATAAATGTGCATAATTATCAGTGTGATATTGCGCACATTAATTACGTCCCCAAAATTTGTAAATATATTCTATTATTAAAGAATAAATTAAGAAAGCTCATTTTACCCCGAGGTTCACTTTATCCCGGTCTCCCCTACGTCTCTCCCGGAATGACTCTATATACAAGTACGAGAGTTTAGGTAAACTCTCGAATTTCCTGTCGTGGGAACTTCGAATTCCTTGTCCACGGTCGTGGAACGAGGAATCGGTAGCAATGGAAGAGGTCACCGGAGGACAGATGACCAGAGATGATCTCTGGATCCATGAAACTCTAGTTAATTCCCGCAGCAATTTTGTGGCGAATTTTTAGGACAATCGCCGACCGTTTTGGCTCCCCCGTCCTTAATTACAGAGTCGGCAAGTATCATTATGATATCGTGGCGGAATTAATATGTGGTTGCAGTGGCGATCGGGGGTCGCGGTGTCCCGGTAGACCCTAATCATAGCCGCGACATTAAGCAACCTCGCGGGCGCGAGTTCGGTATCGCGGCCGATCGTTTCGCGAAATCGCGGCTCATGCAAATCCGGAGACACCGGCGGCGGAATCATTACCAGGAACAGCACGACACTTTCCGAGTGCATTAGCGTCGATCTGGCCAAGGTTTCGAGTCGTTAAAAGCGAATAAATTACACGTGCCATATCCTATGCTAGCTCGCGAAGTAATTACAAGTCTTCTCCCTCGAATCGCGGTTAATACGTCTCTTACTTAGGACGGGATAGAAAGAAGACGTCGCCCGTCAGGCCCTGCCACGGCAATTTTCCACCGGGGACCAACTAATTATGAGTATCTCTCCTGACGCGTCAAAAATCATTCCAACAGGTTTCCCATCGAACGTGCTTGCTATCGAAGAGGAATTAAACGTATCAGCCTCGGTTTATGGAAGCTCCTTCTCGTGGCGAGCTGCGGGAATCGACTTCTATTTATTGCAGCTGGAATAAGAAACGAAGATTGGAAAGATTCCAGTGATCCCTGCATCGCTTGACACCATCCAGAGGAATCTACAGGGTGTACAAGAAATTTCTGACTCAAAAATACCACCTAGCATACTGAACTTTAAAATCTTCTAAACCCTCTAAGTCTTCTAAATCTCTTGAGGCATTAATAGGTATCAATAATTGCAAAGCCTGATTAATTACATGGACCTCCTCTACTGAAACAAGCTGTACAAAGAGACCAGCTCGAAGAAGAGCGCGAAAGGCGCCACGGCGACAGAAAATGGTACCGAAAGAGGAACGAAAGAAGTGAGGAATTGGTCGACGACACGGCGGGACCACCGAGCTGGGCCAGTGAGTCCCGTCGTCTCGCGGGGCTCGTATTTAACGGCATTACGGCCGCGGTACGCGCATAATTTATCGGTAAAGCACGGAGAAAAACAGTTCTGACCCCGTAGGGCCAGCGCCGAGAATGGCGTTTGTACGACTAGGCCTCCGTTGCTGTATGCATAGAAAGTGGTTGCCCTCGCGTTACGTGCGAGGGTGCCTGGGACTGGTCGCGACGTGCAGCTTTTAAGCCGCTGTTAGAACCGTCCGTCGATTTTGATCCCGTTACGGTCTACGTGCTTTCAACTGGCGCACACAGCCCCGCGTGCACACGAGTGGTAGATACGTACGCGTCTGCTCGCTCATCCCGGCTATCTTGATCTTTAGCATCGTCATTACCGTAATTACGGTTAATCGTGTTCACAATTTTCTTTCGTACTCACCGTGTTTCGTGCGGCCTACCGCCATCCCTCGTCCACCATCCCCCTCCGCACTGACTAATCGGCGAATCGATATTCATGCTGGTAATCAGAGTCGCGACTTATCCTCGGGTAATTTGCGGGGAACGCGAGATCCTTCCTCCGCGGCCTGATACGGGACGACCTTGGGACTGAGTCCTGGGAATCGAAGGAAAGTCAGTGTCAGGGATGGGCGAATTTAGCTTTGGAGGAATTTATTGCGTTGGAAATTGTGGGGTTGGGAGGCTCGGGGAGATTTAGCTGGAGGCATCGAATCTTTCGAGATTTTTGGTACTCTCTGAGGAAGATAGAACCTTGAGAAATAAGTGAGGAGGAAGAGAGAAATATGTGGAGGGAATTGATCGAAGATTCAATCGAAATTTTCGGCACACTTTGATAAGATGTTGGGGGTACAGAATTGGGCATTATTCGGCTAAATTTTTATTCGAATACGTATTCGAATACATTTGTGCGAATAAGTTTTTATTCGAATAATCTTCGAATAAAAAATTCGAATAAAATGAAATTATTCGACAATAACGAATAAGTTTTTATTTGACTGAAAATTTATTCGAATAATTTCTTATTCGAATAAAAATTTAGTCGACTCAACGGACGAATAAAGTGATCACGTGGTTTCAGCGATGTATCGTGACACCACTGACTGACACCCGTGAGACCTAATGTTTTAGGTTAAGTATCTCTTGTCATAGCTCGCACTTTACAGAAAGATGTATGACCGCGGTATTACATAGAGTGGCGTTTTGATTTATTTTAAATAAAATTTGCTCACGTCAATTCATTTAAACTAATGAAAAAATCAATCTCTTCAAATTATAAGCGTTCATTGAATGTTTTTAAATACATACAAATACGCACACTTCCAGACTCACACGTCCAAACATATGTTGAACACAGTACAGACTTCCATCGATAGATATCCGACAGGGTATCACATTTATTCGTCGTTCATTCAGGTCGAATAACGAATAAATTCTTATTCGAACGAATCTGGCTAGAATAACGATACAGATTTATTCGCGAATAACGAATAATTTTTCGACGAATAAAATCGTCATTTGTTATTCGCGAATAAATCTTGGGGATTTGTACGAATCCGTATCCGAATGAAAATTTAGCCGAATAATGCCCAACTCTGGGGGTACCGCGTTATCACCTGCCAGAGAAACTTGGCACCGCTCGCTTCAATGGCTCCCTAACAGTGTACAACGCCACGGCGAAACCTGTTTGTCATGTACCTCGTTCTCTGGATATATTAACAGCGGTCTGTTGCTCGCGAGCAATGGCTCGCGCTTAAAGGAAATCGTGTTTCTCGCGAATATTACGCCGGTCTTGACAATAAAACTTCCCGTACCGATCCGTGCGCGCTCGTAATCGCGTGCTCCCCTCGAATTTAATAGCGCTCGCGACGCCGGCCGACTGGCTCCGACGTGAATTAATTACGTAAACTCTCTACGATCGCTAGAACCGGCACCCTCCGCTCGTCAATGGGATTTTCAGACGAGAGAACAACACTCGGACAACAGTCACCGTTTATAATTGGTTGGCTGGAAAGTCGCAAGCGTACGAGAGCTCAAACTCGTTCACGTTACATCTCGAGGTTGAAGGAAGTCTGTATTCAAGCATGGTTTGTTTAAGGATAACGTAAGCAACAACCTCTCACCTTTCATTCATGTATGAAGAATTGTAGAAACTTTTGACACTTTTTAACGAGGCAGGTGTGTTTACTTGCTACTTTGATTATCATTCAGTCTGCTCGAACCACGTTGCACAGGCACACTGGGTTTTTATTTAACGATTTTATTCAGCTTCGATCCTCTGTATGTTTGTTTGTGTGGTTCAAATCTGGCAACTTAAATTTAACTCAGTTCCAAATATCCAATTGTCTTGAAACTTTGCAGGCGTGCGTAGTTTGGATGACAATACAATATTTTAAAAAAAATTAACCTCGGGCGGGTGGAGAAATTACTCAGTCGTCAATAAATATAATTCATAACCACAAATCCAAACGAGCTTGAAATCATTATTATAAGAGAACGATGAAAAGACACTGCGTTCGGGTCGCTAGTCGACATCGCGATTTGATATTAAATTAAATATATTTCTAAAGAAGTCAGAGTTACGAAATGTAAATCCATAAAGATAAACACTAGAAACTAGAAAACAAAAAGTACTTATATAAAAAAAAATTGTTATGTTAAACGATTTTATTAAAAATGCACTAAAAATTAAAAAATAATTATTTTCTTGTACTGCAATTTCGATGGTGTGTTTTCACTTTAAATAAAATCGAGGAGCAGGATTTTTCATAACAGAATATGAATCAATTTAATACAGAATCAAGCATCGAAATGAATTTGTTCTGAGATACCCTGCTCCACGATTTTATTTAAAGCGAAAAAACACCATCGAAATTGCAGTACAAGAAAAGAATTATTTTTTAATTTTTATCGCATTTTTAATAAAATCGTGTAACATAAAATTTTGTTTATATATTGTTAATTTCTAGTGTAGAGGAAAAAATAGATAGAAGCTTGATGTAAGATACAGAGTGAATTCAAGAAGAGATGAACGCAGGAGAACGAGTTCACTGATCGATCAATCCCATTAAAAATCGAATCAAACAACCCACTGTACTTCTGCATCCGTGTATGCGATTACATTAAACGAGAGTATCTACTATTGTCCCAGATGTTATTCAGTTGACGTTCCCTTATGCCTGAATAGTGCTTGCCAGAGAATCCTATGTGGCTTAGAGAATCGCAGAAGTGGAAGTGGCACGAACGCTTCTGCAACTAGCAGCGCGCGCGACCTTCCAAGCGAAAGGGATTAATCAAAGAGACCGAGGGATTCATCTACCATGGCACGACGACACCATTCGCTATCGATCGCATCGCCAAGTGAAACAAAACCGTCGCTGAAAGCGATATCTCTGCTCGGCTCGATCGAACGCTGGATCCGCGACTCGACGTCGTTTGTCACGCTGCGTATCCGCAGCTTTTTTCCAAACTTTTTCGAACGTCGTCGCTGCCAGGCCCGTTACCGCCTGACACTCGCGCCTCTCAGCCCGCGCCAGCATCCAGCGGATCCAGTCTCGCATAATTTTCCTGCCCGAAGATGCATGAATGTTACAGGCAACGCACGCCGGGTCAAAGTACGGATTCCATCGGCATTCGACTCCGTGCCGGGGAAACGAATGAGTGTGTCTCTTCGTTAGCGAGTACACCGGTGGCTGGAAGGTGGGTTCAAAGGTGGGCGATAACGAAAACACCGCGATTCGGTGAGGAAATACTGTATTACTGCGTGGAGGTAGGCAGTGACCTTTTGAGAACCCTGCAAGCACTGGAACTTGGGGGCTGTTGGGGTTTTAAGCTTCTTAAATCGTTACTAAGATTTTGGTATAGGTATCCTTGAAATCTCCAAGGATTTTTAGAAGATTTGGGATTGAGTAAGGGGGTGGCCTAACTAGAACTGTTAAAACAACATGCTTCTTTGGGAATTTTTTTTAGAAAAACCGATAAACTTTTATTACTAAACATTAGCCTAGTGGAAAGAGTACATCTTGAGAGTATTTCAGTATTTTTTGTGGTAAAAAGTATTGAAAGATTTGTGAGTTATAGACGATGTCCGAGATGTTCTTTTTGTTTGGGCGCTTTGCTGTGACAACCCATACAGCACACTTCGTTGCGGCAAAGTTGCAGGATGGTTGCAGTAACCTTGCGATGTTGCATGGTTGCAGTGCAATGTCGATGTATGGTTGCTGCGACGTTGCCGTGCAACATTGCACGGGGCGGACATAGAATTGTTTCTGCATAGTTGCTGCATAGTTGCGTTGCAATAATGCACTGCAACTTTGCCGCAATTATGCCGCAACTATGCAGCAACTTTGCCGCAATTATGCCGCAACTATGCAGCAACTTTGCCGCAACTTTGCCGCAACTTTGTCGCAACTTTGCCACAACTTTGCGGCGTTAGCAAATTTTAAAACATAATATCTCGAAAACCAGCTGAAATAAAGTGTATACATTATACTTTATTGAATTCGTCTTGAAACGCACTATCAAGTGATCTGTTAAAAAAAAGAGTTCCGTAGAAAATTTGCCCGCTCCAACCACGCAATTTCATGTAAACAATTTCTTTTATATCTCCAATACGTTAGGAAATATCCAGGTGTTTACTGTTCCCGCGGATATCCAGTATAATGAACTAAAATATAAAATATATGTTGGAGAAGGCAACCATTTAATCAGTTCCAAGCATAAGTCAGAATCTACTTTACTGGTGGCACGTGCCAAACTGATGTTTCCGTGAAGGCGAGCACGGCGCACAGTGATTTTGGAACGACAATATATATATATATGGGGGTCGTAGTACTCATGTAGTATAAAAGTTTTTAACGTACGGAGTAATCAATATATATACCATCTACAGTACTCTACATCCAAGAAGGTTCCGTGGCCACAACGGTAGAGCGTCAGATTGTCATGCGGGCGGGCCGGAGTTCAAATCTGTCGTAACCAATAACTTTTTTATTTTTTTTTAACAGTTTTTCGTTGCCTCAAAGTTGCCGTGCAAAGTTGCCTCAAAGTTGCTGTGCAACGTTGCAGCAGGCGGACATAGAATTATTGCTGCATAGTTGCGGCAACGTTGCGTGAATCGTTGCAATCTTGCACCGCAACTATACTGCAACTATGCTGCAACGAGAGTGTGCTGTATGGGAACCGTAGCACGATCATTCAAAATTGAAAATTCAAATTTTTTTTAGATAATATATGAAATTATCTGGGCGCTATCGAGCCCGATTTTGGAAAAATTATTTTGTGGCAAAATGACCGCTGTGCAAAGTTGAAGCACCGATATTTGGCAAAAGATCGCTTGTTCTCCGAGTGTAAAAAAATCTAGGCAAAAAATGGAAAATCTCCCGATAGCGCTTAGATTTTTAAACCTAAAATAAGTCTGCAAAACCTCAAGTAAATCTGTTCATTCATTTTTGAGTTATGTGTGTCACCGACTTGAAAACATAATTTTGAGGAAAACGCGTTTAAAGTTTTGGGTCTGAGCTCTACATTGAGGAATACTTACACACGTATAACTTTGTCAAATATGGTCGGATTAACTTGACACTTTCAGGGAATATTTTCCAGGTGTTGTCCTTCAAGAAAATATAAAAATCGATTTTTCGAAAATTTCTTAGTAGGCCTCTCCCTCGATTACCCTAGGAATCCTTCACAACTCTAACAAGGAGAGTATTTTAGGTGTCCGCCTCCGATCATTTTGATTTTTGGATATGTTATAGAGGACCGAAAAATAAGAAATACGTGTTTTTTATTTTTCCCCGTTTTCATATTTGGAGGGTGAAAACTGCGTTCAAATTTAGGGTTGAAAAATCATTTTTGTGGAATATCTCGAGAACTATTAGAGATAGGGGAATAGTGTCAATGGACGAATTTTGTGTCTTTGAATGCGAAATATGACTGACTCACCAGATTTTCAAAAAGTCGAGATATTCCACAAAAATGATTTTTCAACCCTAAATTTGAACGCAGTTTTCACCCCCCAAATATGAAAACGGGGAAAAATAAAAAAACACGTATTTCTTATTTTTCGGTCCTCTATAACATATCCAAAAATCAAAATGATCGGAGGCGGACACCTAAAATACTCTCCTTGTAAGACACGTCACAAATTCCAACATCCCCATACCAGAGCACCCCAAATTCGAAATCGTCGCTATCAAGCCCACAAACTATTACTGAAACCGGGACTGAATCTTTAAAGAGATGATCCTCGAGAAGATGAGCAAGGGATCGTTAGTATTACTCAGGCGCTCCCGGCAGCGGGTTACGGGCCGCCGAATAAAACTGCTCGGTCGAATCGCGGTTCTCGCGCGTGGTCTCCACGCGGAAATGATAAATGACGACCTCGTCGTTTTGCACGACCCTTCAGGACGACTCTATCCGCTGTCACTAACGAGCTGTCACACACCGGATTCCACGCTGTCGGTGACGCACGCAACGCGCTGGATGTACGCCAGCAGATCTGTATCTGATATTTATTTATGCGAATAGCGAGGGCCGTCCCGTGCAAATTAAACGAGCGAGCGCGCGCGGCCACCGCGAGCATCCAGCATCCATCACGCGGATTCCTGCTCGCCTATTTGCCAGACGGATTTATTTCGCGATGACACGCGGCCTCACCGTCGACATCTAATCTTATGAATTCCATTATAGGGCTACCGCGTTCGGTATCGCGGGGACACTCGATGAAACGTCAGGGTAAGTGAATGAAAGAGAATATAAATACATCCTGAATGTCCTCATACGTGGTGGTACAAAAGTGGAAGATTGAAAGTTGACTTGGGAATAATCGTTATTGATCGACGAAGTCGAGGTGATACATATAGGGTAGTTATGGGAAAATTGCCGCACCTTAATCAAATTTGTCATCGTGCCTATATTTTGCAATGAAAATGTTTTTCCAGAAAGGAGCAACCGTTTGGGAAATATGGAACCAAGATTGCTATTGGAGTCTTTTTTCTTTAATATTATTGGAGAAATAAAATGTAATTGTAGAAGAAATATTTGGAATCGAATCTGGACGGATGGAATATAGATTAACGAAGATAGATGATCGCAGCCAATCGGCTCGTATTAATTGTCACATAATTAATAATTGTATTACAATGTTACTTGTCATACGATTAGTAATTATACTTCAAATAATACAGATTGCCCAGGTCTCGCCACGAGGAGGCGCTGCGAGTGGAGACCCGCCCTAACCGCGGCCCATCCGCCCTCCTTTTATGCAAAATTTTATTTTCATTTCCATAGATCCCCCTGATGCACGGTTGCAAAACGATCCTCGATCGCTCGACAAGCGGGCATCAGAGGGAGTCCTTCTGTAAAAAGCTACCGCGATAAAGCTAAGCTGAATTTAAAATATTTCTTTGTTTCTTTCATTTCAAATTTTAAAAACTTTCTGGTATATTTCTACCGTGATAATTATTCACTAATTGCGAATAAAACAAAGAAAAGGGGGGCAAATTTGAGGGAAATTATTAGGGAAAACAGTGATAATGATACATCATTATAGGATATGTTATATGATATATCATTATTTAGCAAAAAGTTTTTTTCCCTTTTTTCTTTATTTCATTCCTAATTAGTGAATAATTATTATTTCCTATTCATTACTAGGAAATATGCCAGTGTATATTTGCTATGCTTACTTAAATACTAATAATTCCTACCTATACGAGCGCTCGTATTTAATAATTGCTACTTATATTTAGTTATATGCTACTTATGTTTAGTTATATTTAGTTATAAACACTGCAGTGTTTAATTATTTCCTTAAAAACTACTTAATTCTATGTGGCCACTAAACACATTACCTCATCATATACATATCTACTTAAATTTAAATAATGACCTGCCTAATAAAAATCTGAAATTGTCATGTGTTTCTTACTTCCCTCGATGGACCCACGATGTTACCTGAAACATTCTCAAAAGTATCTATTAATAAAAATTCCTTGAGATTTCGTTTCTCAAGGATGATGAATCTGAAATCATATTTCTGAAATAATCTTCACACATAATATATCTGTAACAGAAACTTTCTCAGTGAATTAGTACCTACAATCTATCTCGATTAAGTAATGTAATTTCAACAGATATAGGGTAGATGTAACGTTTGTGGCCATTGCACTGTTTTTGGCCATGTGCATTATTATCTTATTTTTAAATTGCTTGCAGATCATTATTCTGTGAAGAATTTCACATCATAAATATTTTATTTAGTATACCGCCCAAAATATAAGGTTATATGTATTGCTTAAATGGAAAAATATTAAATTTTTTAAGAAGTGGCCAAAACTGGTACAATACCTTAAAATGGTCACAAATGATGCATCTAACCTCGTCTTTTCATTGAATCACTATTGCCCAAATATTGAAATATCATATTTGAAGCTACAAGCCAAAACTCAATATGGAATATCGATTTGGTATTAAGATGAAAGAAGGAAGAGATTAAAGAATACTGCTTCATTGTCAGCAGACAAAGTAGGCAATCAAAACTTTAGCAATTCGTGAAAAAGAAGCTACTAATGATATTACATTTCATTCCGAAACAATTAATATTCATAATATTAAGCACATTGGGTGCTTTGTTACATCAACTCAATAATTTCCTTCTAATTCCTCATTAATTGGCATCTTCAAAGTTGATGTATCGACAATCAATCATAATATACTATAGTTAATCAAAAACATTTATGCAAATGTTGAAAATTGGAATAATTGCACTTTACTGCACAGTATTTGAAGTTACTGTCATACAGAAAATAGCAACAACGAGCACGTGTTAATATTGAAAATTTACTATCAATATAAAGTGCCGAATTGCAGTTACCTACTTTTTCAGTGCAAATTTCGTTTCAATATCATCAAATTAAGCAACAATCGCGGGTGAATTTTGATCAATGCAAAGGAATGTTGAAAATTTATAAAAATAAAAAACTACATTTCTTATCAAAATGAAAATAAATACAAGGATTGACGAAGTTACTATGCAAAAATCGGCAACGCTAATGAGGAATAGCTACTACTACTTTTCAAAGACTCTAATTAGAACTTGAATTGAATGGAGGTGTGTCAGAAGTCTGCGATTTCTATTACAAATAATGAATTACACCTTTCATCGCCATTCTTTCAGTCACAAAATAAAATTTTTCAAATGCCATTCCATGAAAATTGGAACTTCAAATTTAAAAATATTCTAAAACAAAATAAAAAACATTTGTCTGCAAGATATGAATATACATTTAAAACAATATTTCCAGTGACAAACACTCGATTCAAGGGTGGGTAGGCGGTGATAGGAGAAGGAGGATGGTGCAGCCACTTAGGGCTGCTGAAAAAAATGATCAGTAGCCAGAAGGGCAGCTGATCATTGGCCCCACTCATTAATGCAAGAAACCCGTGAGTGGACCGTTTCTATCTTTCGCAACGCTAACTTATTACAGACTAAAATCAACTCCCGAGCACAGTCACTAGGACTTTGGACTACTCGCAGCACTAATTTCTCAAACAACTTCAAAATTCTCGGATGGTGCTTCATTACTGAAAATTCTACTATACTCAATACAAATCCCGAATAGCAAACGAAAAAGCTCCCAAGGAGCTATACTACTCTAACAAATATAAAAATCTATCGAGAACCACCAGATGGGTGGCTTCATTTTTCGCAAAACTAATAAAAATTTAGTGCACCTGTGTCTTGTAATACGCAACTCTAACTTTAATTCGTTGCAACCTTCCTGAAGGCTGTGTAGAGTCCCCTGTGCTGCAAATCCAGCAGCTCGGGACTCTTTTTTCCCAGGAACATGTCTCCAGACATGTCCCAGGACAGTTTCGGGGCATTGGGGTCTGGGGGTCGCAACTCTAATTACAAACGCGATCAGTCATCATCGCAACAATACCTCAAAAAAATATCAAGAATCAAACTAGGACGAGTAATTAAAAAAACGCGATCAGTCGCATTGCAACTCTATGGACATTCCACGCGAAATCGGACACTTTTCGGAGTAACATTTCGAATGTTGCTGGAATTTGAACATGTTGTAGTCTTTAGTGATATTTAAACGTACCTCAAGGGATTTTTCAAAATTTTTAAAAATGTCGGTTTTACAGCTGTAAGGTAAGGGCTACCTTTTCCTCAATAAATTATAGCTATGTAAGTAGTAAATGGATGGAGATGAGATTTACAGTGCTTACAGAGAAGACATTAAAGTTTTAAGAGAAAATTATTTCAGTTTAAAAAAATAAAAATTTGTACCATTTTTGTGCAATTATTTTAATCAAATGCAGTTTTTTAACATTGGGCGTGATTTTAAAAATCCCCGCAAAAAGGATAATATAGTTCTATCCTGCCTCTGATGGACAAATTTTCAAAAATATTGACATTTTAAAATTGGCCCCGTAAAAATTGTCGAAAGTTGACGTTGCGTCAAATCGCTCCGGCTCGACTGGCTTGGCCGTGCAATATTCGCAGCGGCCAAGCGGCTATATCTGCTATTCTTATACGGTGTTTTCGAATATGGTAAGTATTTGTAAAAAACTGAAGATGGAAAACTTTTACTGCTTTTTATACACAACGTAATACGGTAACTCAATTTTTTCCTTGAAACAATGGAGACCTTTAGTTTTTTAAATGGAATGCTAAATATTTAATAGCATTCCATTTAAAAAACTGAGCGTCACCTTCGTTTCAAGGAAAATATTGCGAGCACCCAAAATTGAGTTACCGTATTATGTTGTGTATAAAAAGCAGTAAAAGTTTTCCTTCTTCAATTTTTTACAAATACTTACCGTATTCGAGAACACCGTATAAGAATAACAGATACCTATAGCAGTCGAGCCGGTACAATTTGACGCAGCGCCAACTTTCGACAATTTTTACGGAGCCAATTTTAAAATGTCCATATTTTTTAAAATTTATCCATCATTGGGAAGGATAGAACTATATTATCCTTTTTGGGGGGATTTTTAAAATCGCGCCCGGTGTTAAAAAAACTGCATTTGTTTAAAATAATTGCACAAAAATGGTTCAAATTTTTATATTTTAAACTGAAATAATTGTTTCTTAAAACTTCAATGTCTTCTCTATAAGCACCGTAAAGCTCATCTCCATCCATTTACTACTTCCATAACTATAATTTACTGAAAAAAGTTAGCACGTACCTTCAAACAGCTGCAAAATCGACATTTTTCAAAACATTGAAAAATCCTTTGAGGTACGTTTAAATATCATTAAAGACTACAACATGTTCGAATTCCAGCAACATTCGAAATGTTTCTCCGAAAAGTGTCCGATTTCGCGTGGAATGTCCCTCTAATAAAAAGAATACCATGAATCAAAAGTAATACAATGAATCAAACTCTAGTAACTCCAATTCAAATTTCAAAATACTAGAACAATCTCAAAAACAATCGCGACTCTTTTTTCGGAACACTACAAGCAACCACGATCGATATTTTTTCGCAACACTATGCTGGAACCAAACGCGGGGAATACTTGATTTGCAACGCTAATTCAAACCGTCATCAACATTTAATCGCAACGCTAATTCAAACCGTCATCAACATTTAGTCGCAACGCTAACTAGCCCCGTAATCTTTTTCGCAACCCTAATTGAAAACGCGGGGTGCTCAATTTCGGGGGGGGGGGGGGTATCGATGGGTCAGCCTATCGCCAACCAAACTACTACTACTACTACTACTACTACTACTACAACTACCGACGAGCATAATGGCAAAGTAATACCTATGAAGAATGACCCTGCACCCGAGGATGTAGGACCATTCTTCGTAGCCCACATGATGTGGCCTCTTTGGCCGGGCTATCTTCGGCTCTTTGGCCACTTCTTGCTTCGGCGGTCCGCCCTTCTGAAAGTTAATAGCGTGCCCAAGCCCGTCCTTCGCGACCGCGACCGCGACCAGCGACAATGTGCAATGTCCCACTGGCGTCAAAAAGTCGACATAGCGAGGCTAGAAGCGAGGGCATACCCCACTCGCGCTAGTCTGGCCGTCGACTTTTCTCACAAATTTCCTGAAAGCAGGTCATCGTGCGGGGAACACGCGATCAGAGAATACGATGACCTGCCCCGGCCCTACCTACTTATATTTAAGTCACACATTCGTACCAGAAGGTAAGTTACCTATTCTACCTAACACCTATATTTAAAAATGGCAAAACAGTCTCTCAAACACAATCATCAGCCAACCCACTCCACGATTCTCAAGCATCGCCGCCCGGGTGCAAAAGCCTACACTAGAGAGACCGTCCCGGGACGGCTCCGTCACCCGAGCTTGGCTACAATCACACTCTAACTTTACGTACCAGTTTTCACTGAAATCGGCTGACAAAGGCAGTGACCATTGCGTATAAGTATGATTTAAATAGCAATTAATTATTTTCAATTTCAAACAATGGATTACTTGATAATGTGCTTTGTACGTATTATGTACATTGTACATACATCAATCCTTATTACTTTCTCATTTGATTATATGAGATTGATTAAGTTTCATATTCCAAGATTATTTACTAGAATGATCATCGTGTGCAACAAGGAATATGATACATTGGTATCGTTATTGTAATGAATAATAATATAATGTTATAGTTTCGTTAACATGGTCTCTGATGAAAATCTTTCACCGCCGCTAATTCCACCGCCTAACCACACAAACACACAGGTGGAAAATGCGACGTGCACGATACACTAACGCAATGCCAGCCGCCGACATGTAATTATTTAGTAAAGAAAGTCATCGTGCCCCATTGCCTTCACTCACCCAAGTAGCGCATGGGCACGTGGATGAATTAAAAGGCAATGGGTACGGAACGATATCCTGAAAATCCTCAACTAGAAAATATGATTAGTTTCTATAGTGTCTAGCAGGATATTATTCTTTCATATTACATTATTCAGCAAAATGACTCGACTTTCAACTTGTGAATACTTTAAAGTTCGATAAATAAGAAAGGACTCTACTTTAGATCAAGAAAAGGACTCTACTCGACATTTAATTAGCGAGAAAAAGGACTCTAAAATTGAATTATTTAAGAAAAAGATTCTAAATCATGAAGAATTTACTTTAAGAATTTACAACGGGCTATTCCATCGTCAAAGTAAATTTCATAAAACAAGAAAGTATGTTCTCATGCTAATTACTTTGAATCTGAAATTTGCCCACCCTCAATTGTCTTCTTGCACATGGAAATTAATTATTCAATTGTGTGCGCAAGCGAGTGACCTTTATAAGAAAGGAATTACACTTTTATGTCTATTATCATCATTTAGACATCAAGTTACTTTTGAACAAGTAATATCAGAAAAATAAAAGAAATTCAAGTCATTAGAATCGTCGCAATGACGAAATCGGAGGGCATCCGATTTTTCCACCACGTATTAAATAAAAATGATCGTAGCTGTGGAGTCTGAAATTATCAGACTTCTTCGCTACATAAAAATTAGCATTCAGCTGTATTGATATTCATACCAATACCTACTGAATTACTATGCACCTTTACGTGCATTATTTAATAAATATCTACATCAATGTATGATCAATGATAAACGTTCGTGTTAGGAACCGTTTATCTTGGAAATTATAATTATAATTTGATTCTATTGAAAAGACGCGGCGTACAAGAAGACCCTAGCCCTCGTCTAATAAATACATACACAGACAAAATGTTACAATTCACAGGCATGGTTACCATGCCCGCGGTCATTATGCTCGCCAAAGCACGTATACAACCAGTCACTCGTGTCGATTCGGACCAAACGTCCTACGACATGATTGAGTGACCAGAGGAACCATAATGCATGCGCACTCACATTTCGCTGTGCCCCGGTGACGAAGGCGCCAACACCCCTGCTACTGCTCAGAGGAAGTCATCAAACTGCTAACAAGTCATCAAGCTGCTCAACTGCGCCCAAACTGTAACGAAGGAACAGAACACGATTATAATTTCTTTCTAAAGTTACGATTGTTTCAACTCTAATAAAGAACCTCGAAACAATTCAAAACTAACGAAATTTTTTAACATTTAGGCATTTTAAGAAACAAATTAAAAAAATTAAAATTAACAAAATTTTTTTCTTAAAATGTCTAAGTGATAAAAAGTTTCGTTTGTCTTTCATTTCTTGGTGATTCTATTCTAAAAATTAATTTTTTAAAATTTTTTTCTCTAAAATTTGGAAGAATGAACTCTACTTTAAAGGAATTAAATGAAATACATAGATACTTACATCTTTCTATTAAAATTCTGCGCACAAATCTCCTCTTCAGCTGATGCCTGACTCTAATTTCCGATAAGGAGTTTCGCTTTCAAAAGTAAAAAAAATAAAGAAATAATAGACTACCAACGCGCCCCAAAGATCATAATTGGCGAACAAAGTCCTGAATCTATTCTCGCGATTGGAAAGTCAGAGCCGCGACGCTCGAGAAAGAATATTAATTGCGTAGAAAACACTGACTCTACCCTCGCGTATCCCCAAATTGTTAACGACAATCTACTATGAGCAACTGTGCTCTTCAAAATGAAAAACTTTGTACGTCATAAACACTGACTCTATTTGGCCGCATTGCGCGCGGTCACAATCTCTGAAAAATAAGTAGGATAGGAGAGTGGAGGTAGGTGTGGTTTCATCGAGTATTTGTCGCGAGGAAATATTGTTTTTCTTGGAACCAGCCAAGGGACTTTCGCTCCTTGTTATTTAGAATACAAGGTGTGATGCGAAAATAAAGAATGCTCGCTCGATAGGAGCAGCTTTACATTTCAGTAACACGATATTATCCAGAATATACTGCTTCAGAAATAATTATTACATTTAAATGAATCATAGTAGTGGCTTTCGACATTAAAGTTGTAAGCACGTTCGTGTTATTCGAATAATACTTGAAATTATTAATCACGATCTTTATAAATATCCAAAACTCATGGCAAGAATCAAAATTCGTTAATTATTCATGCTCAAATGGCATGTCCTCGATATTTCTATACAGAAAGAAGAAAACTTGCATCCAAAACCGAACGTAAATGCAATTACAACAGCTTCATAAAGATATATTCTTAAAAATCATTGAAATATCATTGAATTCTACGTAAACGCGACCGAAATGCAATAGAATTCGATCATTCCAATATTTCGTAAGCATGTACTGACGCCATTTTAAAAATTTTAAACAAATCTGATTAAAATTATTCAATTTATCATAATTCAATCTTTTCCCATTTGATCTTGATATTAACCGACTGCAAAGTTACCCATCAACCTCACAGCCAACAATGATTCAATAAAATAACGAGAGAAAAATACGTATACCACACGTATTGCCACCTTCTTTTTCCAAGGAATGACCAGACGCCATCCAAGCACCGTTCAAATTAACGGTCAAGTGTCATGGCGTCGCCTGCCCTTTGCTTTCGATTCTCGCCTCAACGTCTGTAATCGAACGATGCAACAAGTTTGAAACAAAAGCATTAAAACATTCGTAAGGCAATTAAACAAGAAATAAGCTTGAAATATACCAGAAAAGGGATGTAACTGAATACCGAGACCCGATATGTGTGCATTAAATGCACAGAAATATCGGTGAAGCAACGAAGGGTATACGCGACGAACATCTAACGGTTTTCTCGCGATGTTTAATCAATTTCGGGACGAAAGTGTCGTCAATTAAACAATAAGCTTGAAATATGCCTGAAAAGGGATGTAACTGAATACCGAGACGCGATATGTGTGCACTAAATGCACAGAAATATCGGTGAAGCAACGAAGGGAATACGCGACGAACTGTTTTCTAACTGTTTTCTCGCGATATTTAATCAATTTCGGGACGAAAGTGTATTAATAGTTGCAGCAAGTGACGATAGATAGTAAAGAAGAAGACTAATACCGGTTAGAAGTAATTATGTGACGACAGATAATGTACGCGTAGCATTTAAGTACGCAGCTATCGAAACGTCTTAACTGAACGAAGACCACGGTACGAATGACCCCCGCGTCCGCCGCTGTACCTCGGCGAATATTGGCTTTGGTGGGGGGAGACGAGCAGGCCTCGCGAGACGCGAGGTAATACACGCGTACGTATTTCCGAAATGTTGGGATATAGGTCTGTATTGTACGCCGAGTGACGTATATATCGCGGCTCGTGACCGAGCCATCTAAACAGAGGTGACTCACCAAAGCTGGAATCGTTTCTATGCATACGTTCTGCTACGGGTAAAATAGAAATATTACACGTAATATATTTCCGTCGTTTATAAAATATGTAGCATCTCCATACAAGAGTGTACTTTAATGAAGCTGGTAAAACTTAACACAGATGGCTTAGTAAGTATATATTCGTAAATTACTTACGTGGTATACAGTTTCTTATTTGAAAACTTTGTACAAGCTTCGCAATACATTCGAGAATGTCGCGATACCAATCCCGTGTTAACATCTGTACATAAAATGAATACTCATTCTCTATACATTTGTGTGAGCACGTAATTAACACGAAAGCTAATGAAAGCTACACGGAAAGTAGGTCGAAGTAAGAGAAGCAATCGCGAGAACTAATTTTCGTCAAACATTGATATTAAAGACACCTTTTAGGCGTCGCAATAACTTTGGTTCTGTTCTAGATATTTTAATGAAATTTGGCTCAATTTAACCGCAAATTTACGGGCTTTAAGTTGAATTAATATAAGTGATATTAACCCGCGGAGGCCCGTGCTAGGCCCGTGAATTTAGACCCATATTTTCGAAAAGTGGGGTTACTGGCCGATTACAATTCTCATTTTATTAACATACTTACTAGTTACAGTGTTATATTGTGGTAAACCCTGTTTTGTACTATTTGCTATTGTTTTCATGTGATTGGTGCTCAAATTTTGCCACAATCGCAGAAGTTAAGAGCTTATCACAAACTTTTATGTTTCCCATAGTTTTTATTCACGATTCTGAAAATTTTTTCTTTAAGAGGTGCAATTTAAGTTAGTTTCAAAGTTAATTACATAGCTGTGTATTTTATTAAGACCATACATTCGGGTAAAATGTTAACAAACTTTTCATAATATTTTAATGAGTTGCAACCATTTGCAATGGGTGTAATTGATATCATATGAAATCATGAACCCTTCCCTCTTAGAAACAAAAAGAATTAGGTGCTACCTCGAAGAATAGCAAAATCTTTAAAACTAATAAGCGAAACACGTTCTCGCTTATTAATCCAAGCTAAACTAACAGCCTAAAGCAAATAAAATCGACAGCGTTGTATTTTATTACCTCTAACACTGAAATACCGAAAGTGTGGTGTCTCTCCCACTGCGACATCTCTCCCATAATTACCCTAAGGTTCTGGAATTTAGAGTTCTTCCTTGACTGTCTGTTCTAGAAAGCTAAAGCTACCGAAGAACCCCCCCAAGCTCTATCAGAGCCCATTTTCTATAATCTAGTATCGCTCGATTCAGTCTTGCAAAACGTCCACATTCTTCTCAAGTCTAATATAAACATCGCGGCGTCGCTGTATGCGTTTTCCTCAGATACACGGCAATTTCTACCGACATCCTGCATTTAATTAAACAAAAAGTCTCTCCTCCGCGAGCATACACGCTGCTCGCGAGGGGATTTTCCCGGCGTCGTGTTCTACTCGATTCGATAACGTAAATACCGTCAGCGAGATCGCGGACTTTTTTTCCGCGTCGCGTAAATTGTAACGCGCTGCCATTCAATCGCGCTGGATTACAGCGTTCGCGTCACTCCTGGGCGACCGCGGGACGGAAAAGTAAGTAATGTCGATGCATCTGTATCCAACCGTGTACTTTCGCAGGGAAGAACGACCGGTGGACCGTCATTGATGAAGCCATTTCAATCAGTCGATCGTCAATGATAATGGGAAGCGTCGTGGGACACGCAGATTGCAGTTTCGAGCATTACCCGAGGGAATTTGATACTTCACCATAGACTAAGCAAAGGAGTATGAAGAACGAGGAAGGATCCTGGCGATAATCTTTGATGGGGATCGAAGGCAACACTTCCACTGTCCGCGAAATTCCTCCGAGAAACAAGATAACTCGAATTCCATACACGTAGCAATTAGGGTGACCTGTCCAGTGAATGAACGTTACTCATTTAATACGAAAAATTAACGCCTATCGCGCTCACTCCACGTTGAAACTTTCACCGAAATTCAGATAGGACACCTACTGATGTCTCGCAAAAGCCTTTTTCTTTTTACTTATAACCAACGTGGCATTAATTCCGTTTATTCACAAGTTGTCCTCATGACATCCCACAAGTTCAAGGTAATCCTTGTTACATACGTGATATCTACAATTTGTATTTTGAGGTGCATTTAATGGTCCTATGATAAATTTGTTGTTATATGTTCCTTTAACGAAAAATTCTGTATGAAATAACGGATTTCTAAGAATCTGTCGAGTTTCTTAGGTGTTCATGCATTGGATGGGATATACCAGTGAATACCAATGAATGAACGACCGTTCATTCGCATTTTGCTGACATTTCTAAATTTATCAATGAATGAATAGGTTACCCGGTCTTTTTTTCTCTTGACTCTTTCGCCGTCAATGTGCTCGCTTGCAGAAATAACATTCAGGGGATTAAATAACTACTTTTGAATACTAATTTTACCAGACATACAGTTTAAGTGTTCATTCACTGGATAGGTCACACTATTTCATCAAATTTCGTCACATCCCATTAACCCTCGTCAGGTGGCACAATTTTTGCAATCCTGAACTCAATCCCCTATCTCCGAAGGGGGTAGAGATATTATTCTGAAATTTGGTCTATGTAATCTAGACCAAATATTTAAAGAAGACACGAAACATCAGCTCTCCATGGCTTCTCGAAAAAAAGTTATTCCAATTTAAAAAACGTAAAAGTTACAATTGTACCTATGCCGCCTGACGAGGGTTAAAACTCGAAGGAGCTCGAAGACTCGAGTCCCCTAAAACTTCCCCAGCCGACCTGAATTGCTCGATGGCCGCAGCAGCCGTGCAGCTTCAACTAGGAAACTACCCAGACCCAGTAAGAAACGATTCAAAAAGATCACCAGAGATTCCCTGTTGTGGAATGCGTAACGAGTAACGGGCAGGCTGAAATGTTTTTCGAGCAATTAACATCCCCAACAAGCAACCGTCCATCCTACTGATTGTACGCGTGTTTTTGCCAGCGTCAGCCCGCGCGTTGCATTATCTCGGCAGAATCAGGCGGCGTAAAAATCGTCGGCCGATTCGAATCGAGCGTTATTCCTACAAATCATCCTGTCTCGTCGAGTCGCGAGAGATACGCAGCGGCGTGCGGCGCAAGAAGCAACCCGGTGTATACAGCCGGAGTAATTACTGAAAAACCCTTTAGCAAGTGTTAATTTCACTTGGCGGCCGAGAAGGGGGGATGGGGGATGTAGAGGGGCCAATCTGCCGAGTAACCGCGTCTAACTGCGTACACTTTTCCCCAATGGCATTTCGATATCTCATAAGCGCTGGCCGCGGCGTAAAAGTCCCGTCGTTAGGTCATCGACGTCCCATCAATTCCTCCTCGTTCCATCCTTCGCAAAGTAGACACACGCCATATTGTGTTGCTGTTCCCGGTTCGCCTGTAATTACTAATTACAGGCCCCGACAGAAGTCACGGCTCCGGAAGCGAGCACACCGCCGTGACTCTCTTTCTCTCTTTCCCTCTTTCCTCTATTACTACCCCCCTCTCCCGCACCCCTCTCATCCCCTACCCACCGCCGCTTCTAACATTTAATATCCTCGGCAGGATTGTCTAATACAGCCGAGTCATTGATTGGCAGAAGGTAGAGGAGCCGGGTTTGCCAGCGCGCCAGAAGCGTTCCAGACGCCGCGACGAAGATTAAATTTCCTGTATGATACGGCCATTCACGAATACGCCGGGGCCCGCGCGGAAAAAAAGCAGTATAAACCGAGGCCTGGTCGGCCGGAGAGCGATGCGCAACGTGTTGTCTCGCGGTTTCACGCTGCTGACAGCGCCGTCCGTGCTTCTGTCGGGGATCAACTTCCGTCGAGCAGCGCTTCCTCGTGAAAAACTGGTACGAGAGTCGGCAGGGAAAGAGGCTGCTGTGGTCGACCAGCGTTTAGGTGTATCGAGAAGCTTGCTGGTGGAACAGGGTGAGCTTTGGAGGATCGTTTGAATTTAGGATTGAGTCCTGGAAGCGTCTTGCAAAGGGAAAACTTTGGGGTGAAGAGTGTAGCTATAATTCTTCCGAAGCTTTGAAATATTCTACTATTAATCGATAGACACTCCCCTGTATCGATGAACCACCGGAGTTGTATTCCCGATAGATAACCGCTCGAAGAATTCGATTCCAGATAGTTCTGAGAATAAATCAGTGGGAAAAAAGCGTGCAAGTAATTGCTTTTATCGGGATCCGCGGTGCAAAAAGTGCACCAACGTAAGTGGCGCAAAATTGTTGCGAATCAAACGGTTCGCCGCGTTTTTTCCCTCATTCCGCAGCGGAGGCTGCGGCAACCGAGAGCGGACGGTGTCTCGTATCGGTACAGGCTCGCGAACAGAGTTAACGCAAGAAGATCGATCGGTGAATAGCCGAGCAAAATGACTGAATGAATAACGGAGCAGCGCGGAGCGTGAAGAAGATAATTGAATGAGAAACGTGGATTTTTATAGAGTGCCGAGAGCGGGGATGTTGCGCGTCGATCAGCCGCGAGATGAAAGCACCAGGCCTCTGTCGACGGCGAGAAGCTTCTTCTTCTTTTTCTTACGGTAGACTCGTACTACTAGCGGGCATCTTCTGCGATATAATTCTGATACGAACTAAGAAGTATCACGCGACACCCTGCGTTCCATTTATATGTCAGTCGCTCTGCATAGGCGGCTCTACTTTCTGTTTTATCCCAGCCTTGTTACGCGATTCCTTGTGATCGCTTCGGGTAGAGTTTGTACTCTCGCCTTCGAAGGTGGAACCGAGAGCACGGGAACTATGATAGATCCAAGGCATCGCTAGCGAGGTTCTGTGATGATTTGTAGGTAGTAGGTAACTTGTGAATGGTAATCGAAGTGTTTGCCTGAGTTTTAACTGAGATTAACTACTAAGCAAAATAAGCATGTGCTTGGGGCATCTAAAAATTGGTGCTCTAAAAATTTTCGGAATTTTTAACCGACTTCAAAAAGGAGGAGGTTAAATAGATTTGACTCGTATGTACCTATGTTTTTTTTGTTTTATGTTTGTTCCCTCATAACTCCTCAGAGTCCTTGATTAAATAAGGGAAAAAATTATTTTTTACTTTTTAGTTTTATTTTATATTTTTTTAAGTCGGTTTTAATTTTTTTTAATACAATCTAACTTCTGTTAGAAACACTTTTTACAAGGAAACATATCGAACCCGAAAATTCTGATTTTAATGAAACTCCGTACGATTGTAGAGCATGTCGGAGTATGTAAGAAACGATTTTTTTTCTGCGGAAAGGCACTCTGAGGGGGTGAAATCAGCCCCCAAATTTTCAGCGATTTTTCGTTTTTCGAGTATAACTTTGTAACGGTGCGAGGTAGAAGAAAACCGTAAATGGACAAAATGTTCAGTGTTTGATGTCGTATAACGCGTTGCAAAATAAATTTTTGTACGTCCAAAGTTATACTCGAAAAACGAAAAATCGCTGAAAATTTGGGGGCTGATTTCACCCCCCCCCCCCCCCAGAGTGTTTTTCCGCAGAAAAAAAAATCGTTTCTTACATACTCCGACATGCTCTACAATCGTACGGAGTTTCATTAAAATCAGAATTTTCGGGTTCGATATGTTTCCTTGTTAGTCAAATTATTGGAAAAGCCTACGAACTCGTACATTGCGTTGAAGTAATCACCCTATACAAGGGGGTCTCAATTTTTTTAAATGCTTAGGGCCTCTAAAGATCTTAATCCAGCCCTGAGCTACCCCCTTCTATATCTACCCAAATATTCCATTTCCCCAATTCAATTTACTTCCCGAGATATTCCTGATTGAATATCTAAACGAGACAGTCTATACATCCAAGAACATAGCAACAGACTCAAGGGGTAGCAAGGTGCAATCTCAAGATTAACCAAGTAAGTAGAACAAATAGATAATAACAGGGCGGCGTTCGATTTCCAGAGAGGCTGGGGAACAGAAGTCCCTGTGGAACCGTGACATCGATCTGGAAGCTGTGCGTGCAACGTGTCGGTTGGAATCGTGGGATCTCTATCGACGCGTGGTGTGTACGGTGCGGCCGTACGATATTTACGGTTCCAACGAAGAAAACGGCGAAACGTTATGGAGGTCTTGCACGGGTGTGCGCACCGTGACCGGCGAAGCTAATGGTTTCTGTCATTATACGAACCACTAATTATCAGTCGAGATTGATGGAACGCGCTGACTATTAAGTGGCGGCAAATGATTCGTAGGAGCGCGCAACGGGCCCCCGCTAACGTACAAATTAGAAACGGATGAAATACAGATCGTTAGAGTTCATAGCGTTTATTTCGGTTTGGTACGTGGCATCGTTGGATGGCTAATACTCGCAATGATAATTTGTCGATCTGGCGATCTATAACCAAACCCTCCCCGCACACCCTTGTGGATTTATTTAATTAAATTCGCTAAGTGGTGCTTATATCTCGAAGAGTACGGTTTAAAAAAATAGAGATCTAATCAGATCGTTAGAAGCTCGAGGTGATTACTGTTGAATGAGATTTACAGAACCATCTCGATTGCTACCCACTTGATGTACTTAATCGATCGCGGGGAGTGAAGCTAAGTTTGCAAGACTTGCGGATAGTCAGCGATTAATGCTACTTTTACTTTGACATAATAGGTGGTAGAACTTGAAACGTGGCTCTTGCGACCTTATCAGACATAGTACGCGACTATCCGCAATACCGAAGCAAGATTGCTGCTTTTATCAGCAGCATCGAGGAGGAAGCATGTAGCGTTACCATCCACGAGAGTGAAGTGAGCTACTGTTACTATGCACGAGATTGAAGAGGATGTTGCTATCTGAGAAACTGGAGCGAGACTAACATTCTTATGTGCAGAGTCACTACGGGCTTATGCTTCTGTCTTCAGCGTCAAAGGAGGCTAACGAGAAGATTCTCTGTTCATCAAATCTTTAATACCATTGTCTGCTTGGACCGCGGTTCTATTTAGTGGCACAACAGATCGCTGGAAACCCCTCGATCCTTCGATATTTTATCAAACCCAGCCGACTATTTTAAGCATTGACATCAGGACCGCTGAAGAATCCGCCACTTCCGCGATGCAATACCGTCATCGTTCAAACCAAACTTCTCTCGCAGCGTTGCGCCTTGACTACAGGTCAATGCCGATGTATCATCGAAAATGTTTGACAAGCGTTACCCAGGCTGATTAGCATAGCATTGGCCTCGAGGGACGTTTGTCTCCTCTCCGACGAAGTTTAGGAAACAACGGAATAGTGTTTCTAAATCTTGCGGTGCCTGGTTTACGTAATATTTGCTAGCCATCGATGAGCAAACACTCGAAAGCTCCTTGACAGATTCGCAACGCGCACCGTCGAAACGGGACGACGGATCCGCGCCCGTGCAGAGGTAAGTCTAGAACTGTAAAATTTAAAAAAAAAATTAAAACTGACTTCAAATAAATTGAAATGCATTAAAAAGTATAAAATAATTTTTTCCAATAATTAATCTAGGATTCTCATATTTTTTCAAGCAGCGCCAGATTTACACAGTGCAAATAATGAGGCACCGACTTAAAAGATATGAGAGTAGTAGATTAAATAAGGGAAAAAATTATTCTTTTACTTTTTACTGCAATTTAATTTTTTTTGAAGTCGGTTTTTATTCATTTTTGAAATTTTTTATTTTGAATTTTTTTGTTCTATATATATTGACACAACATTCCGATAGTATAATATTGTGTTAGCCCCTCAAGCGTCCGGGTATTGGTACATTTACCTTACGGGTCAAATTATAACCTCCACGTTTTTGAAGTCGGTTACAAATCGCTCTAGCGATCCCCTCTGTTGCCAAGCGCTATCTCGAAAAAGACAAGAAGCAACAACAATGCTAGCGCGTTCTTTGGGGCACGCTCGGGGCACAGTGGATGATCGTGGATCAATGACGTGGCAGAGAGGCGGCGTGAAAAAGAGAACGGAAGATTCACTTTTTATCACGCACGTTTGCAACCCGATCGACTAATTTCAAGGTTCGATAAGTCGCCGATACGGCGATGCTGCGAGGTGCACGATGCGCGCTGGCCGGCTGGATTGATCATCGCGCGAATTGAATGGCAATTGGTGAGTAACGATCGGCTATCGGGAAGTCCCTCGGATTCTTCTCGGTAATAATAGATTCTACGGTTTCTAGACGAGCTGCGACCTAGCCACGGCTACGCGATAATCAATTTGTTGCTGCGTTACCGAGAACACCCCGTGAGTATCGCCGATCTGCTACAAACTCTCCTCGATCGAACTTCTTGAAACATATGGGAGGGTTGCTTATATCGTATCACTTAAGGGGAGTGCCTGGTGTAACTAGCTGAAAATCGAGACATTTTTCGGGAATTTTTTTTAAGGAAAGTACTTAATCGATCTTTCTGAAACTTTCAGGATATTGTAGTATCAGGTTAAGGTAGATGAAGAAAAAAATTTATTAAAAAAGAGCCGCAAATAGCAAAGTTACACGGGCTTATACCCAGTCCGTTTGCGACGCAATTGTTCCCAATCAGTGTCCACGGGAAAGGGCCTGATAGCTATGAGCTACCGGCTATTGCGCATGCCCGCGAAGAGCTGTGACGTCAAGCCAATCAACGCCAACCTGGTAAACGAAACGAATCGACGCCAGCGCCATGGGAAACGAAACGGCTTGAACGCGAACCCGAGCGAGTGACGCGGCCACGCCGCGTCACACATAATTATCGATTCGTACTAGGGCTGGGACTACTCGAATAATTTAATATTCGAATTATATAAGCTAGGCCACAAGTACGACTGGAATTTGGAAAGCGTGGCGTCACTCGCGCGGCTTCGCATTCAAGCCGTTTCGTTTCCCATGGCGCTGGCGTCGATTCGTTTCGTTTACCAGGTTGGCGTTGATTGGCTTGACGTCACAGCTCTTCGCGGGCATGCGCAATAGCCGGTAGCTCATAGCTATCAGGCCCTTTCCCGTGGACACTGATTGGGAACAATTGCGTCGCAAACGGACTGGGTATAAGCCCGTGTAACTTTGTTATTTGCCGCTCTTTTTTAATAAAATTTTTTCTTTATCTACCTTAACCTGAGAATACAATATCCCGAAAGTTTCAAAAAGATCGATTAAATACTTTCTTTAAAAAAATACAGGACAAAAATACATTGTTTGATTATTATCAGCTAAAATAAACTGGTAAAAAATTACATCAAACATACCTGATTTTTTTTTAAATGTTTATAGCACGCACAAAATAGTGTATAAGCTCAAAAGGTTTTGTTTCTATTTCTTACTTTGCATTTACTTGATATTTTTATATTCATTAATTACTGAGAAATTGATGAGGTACGATTTAAGAGACCAGTACGATATTGGAAACTCTCCCCTACTATGCTCGTGGTTACTTTAAAGCTTGAAGACACTGTATACGCACTCCAAACGCCATTAACGATGATACGGTTTACGCGCGGTTTGAGTTCGGTGGGGTTTGAAGGCGGAAGGCTGCTGATTATGCTACTTTAAGTTCGCGTGGTAGATGAATGGAGATCCATCAGCAACAAAGGACGTAATTATCTTGCTCCAACTACTAGCATGACGCACAGCTTACGCGGTGCCGAATACACAACGATCCACCGAAAACGGAACACGTATTTATCTCCTCTGACATTAAGGATACCTCCTTTGATGCTAGAATAGCAAAAAAAGATTGAACGGTCATTGGGCAAATGGGATGGCGATTCATAAGCTGAAACTAGATAATCGCCTTCGACCGTACAGACGATAATCAGGCGCTCTGTTCCCGACGCACCACCCTTTACACCATTTACCAGAGCGGGGTGCGGGGAAGGTGCCGCGAAGATTAATTCCACACTAATTTCAATCGTTGCCCCGCGTTTCTATTAATCCTCCCCGTAACGACGCCGGGCCTCGCTCCGGGATTGTTGAGCGATTCGTAATTACGTTTCACGGTTAAACGATAATAAAATGGGTGGAAAGTGGACGGGCCAGGATGGGCGCGGGATAGAAAGTAAGTGGCGTGAGAACGGCGAAGGTGGCAACAAGTTATCGACGCTGCAATAAGTCTAATTATGATTGGCTGCTCTGCTGTATATAATAATACTAGCTGACAGATACAGTAAACATACTTTTACCGTCGTGTCGGCGGAGAAAGTAATTTGACGCTCAATGAAAGATGAAATTTCAATTGCGGTTAATTACACAAGCCGTGGTGAAGAGAGCGGGACGCTCCCCTTCCTGCCCGCGTGAATAGATAAGTGACGGGGATGACGGATTCGAGTTATGATACAGTGGATCGCTAATTACTACCCGGTGTATTATTTATCGCTGCCGCGGTGCATCGATGATACACGGGGTGGCAAAAAATGGACACTGAGCGAGGGGATCTCGAGAAAAGAACAGTGGACAGTGGCGATAGCTTTGGGAGAACGTAAGGGAAGGGAAAGAAACGCTGAAGGGGCGCCACGCGGACAATAATCGTATGAATGTAAGAAAGGTGGTGGCTTCGTCGAACGAATGTTGAATCTGCGGGGTGCATCGGCTGATTCGATTCAATGGGCAATCCCCTAATTGCTTCGAGTAACGCGTAACGAGGACGCCGTTAGACCAGATCCAAACCAGCCCCCGCGAAATGGAGCAACGAGATTGAAACGGCGGAAAATCTGCTCGATTGCGGTTTGACTAAGGTTTGTAGCCGATGAACGAGAGCGTGACAATATGCAGAGGGCTTTGAGCGGAGACAGTGTTCTTACAATCGATTCCCACAACATCACCGACGCGCACAGTGGAACGACGTAAGGACAATAACTGGACATGGCAATTAGGTACTTGCAAACGGTTTGAACTTTCATTGTAAATATTTGGACACTTTCAATTCATGTTAAGTAGAATAACTGAGATTTAGTTAGAAAACACAATATAATTGTGTTTTCTAATGCCACGAACACTTAATAAAGATTTAACCCTTCGTTGACACACCTCCCTTTTCGATCGAATTTGACACACCTGGGTGGCTCACACCCAAAATAATTTTTGAACGACTGCCATTCTTATCAAAAGAATCGAATCATTATGAAAAAAATTGAGGGTCAATTTCAAGGTATCTAGAATGTATTTTAATAGTTTTTTTTATTAAAATTGTTAAAAAAATTGTTTAAAAAAATTCTAGATTACCATATGTCGAGAAAACACGAAGAAAATCTTTAAAAAATTGTAACTTTTGCAAATTTTAATATTAGGAACTAAAAATGTACAGAGTTATTGTTCATATATAATATTTTGGAAAAAAAATTTTGTATGTCGTCTTTCGAAAACAAGGTATTTATTTTGCATACACAAGGCACAGAGTGTCAAAATCAGCTTATGGGTGGTTCCCACCCTGAGTGTCAAGGAAGGGTTAATGAAGCTCTATAGCTTTTCGTTCTATAACGAAATTTCGACACTTCAAATTTTGGTCGATGTCCAAATAAATAAGGCAATCTCGTCCCACTGTGCGGCGCGGCAATGGGAACGCGAGCCCGCGATTTCCAGCTTCGATCTAACTTCTACGCGATCGGGTTGCTAATAAATCTCGCCTATCACGATCGTAACGAGCACGCGTCTGTTTTTGGAGATAAATAAAGCAGCTGGAAAAATAGAAGAACTCAGTAGCACGATGTTCTTGGCCTTGTACGTGCCTTGTACCATTGAATCCATTTTAAACAGACCTCAATGTACCCTCGAAGAGAACGATAAATACGAAGAGCGGTCGATTATAATAACCGTTTACATATAAGATTACAAACTTGTACCCATTCCACCATCTCTATCTGTGTATGCATCTTGCTACACATTTCTTTCTCTTATTACCCCCGGTTATCGTATCCTGATCTTCCGCAACTCCCTCTTTTTATTCCATCAAGTAATGCCTACTTTTTGGCTGCCTCTCAGCAGTTCCTAACATCCACTCCCGGTACGTGACCCAACTGCTTTTCGACCATCCGTTTCTCCATCCTCCAGCCTTCTTTAATCGCATCGCTCGACTTCAGAAAGTCTGTTAGAGGAGCAAATAACACGGCGAAGTAATGTGGAAAAGCAACGTGTCTAGAATGGAACGGAGAAGCTCGGCGTTTGCAAAATGTGGACCAGCCGCGAGCGATCTATCGCGATCTTCGATTACACGACCCACACCGGCCCCGTAACAACATTCGACGAGTTTGTAACGAGAAAATACATCGAGCGTGGTTACGTGGAATTTTAACGCGAACCGATTACATCTGAGGAAGATCCTCGTTAGGAACAGTTACCGACTAGCCTCCGTACAGAGGAGCGCACTTTACAACCAAATATCGTAAGGCTTTATAGATCCTGTAAGTAATGGGATCGCGGTGGAAGATGTCTGGGGCATCTTTCACTCGTTCTCGCAGTTAGCGCAATAATAATTGCCCGGTAATTGCCTCGAAGAATCCCGTATCACTCTGGGGATGAAGAAACGGACGAAGAAGGTGACGCGGTTGTCCTAGAGACTCGGCGAACACGTATTCATTAAGCGGAATCGCTAATAAAATTGCGATCGTCGGTCGCGTATCCGAAACGTTGTGAATTCAAACGGGCGCGGGAATTTCGTTTCCCTCCTTTTTTTGAACGACGGCGGTGCTGCCATCTGACGGCGCGAAATTTAAATGGAAATGGCTGGGAAGAATATGCGCGGGAAAAAGGCTAAAGAATAAATTTTACGAAGAGTTGAAGTCATTTTAAGATTATGTGTAAATTAGAGACGAAAATATGAATTATCTTTTTATGTAACTGGCTATGTAGTCGAGGCTACGATGCCCGAGATTGCTGGAGATTCCCAGAGGCAAGTATCCACTCGATCACGTCGCAAAAACAAGAATCCCGTGTACGACGACGTGCCCGTCTACGCGTTGACTAGCACAAATCAAATTATCCACGACCCACGCACAAGCGCAAAAAACTGAGACCAATCTTCGTGGCAGGCGTCTGCAGACTATATACAACAAATTGCGGTTTGTAACTGTTTGGATTGGGCCATTTGATATATCGATCCGTGTTTACTAACAATGCGATTTAAATTTAAACCTAGACAGTGACATCATTTTGTGAATACAAATTACGGGAAACTTATTTAGAACATAACTAACTTATTTTAAACTAATAAAGTCGACGTCATAAAATATATTAGGTATATCTGGTATATAATATATTAAGTATATCTAAGTTTTCAAATACTAGCATATATATTAATTTGAATTGACAACAGTACTTAAGTTATTATAACTTAAAATACTTTTCCAATCATAAAACACGCGATCGTAATTTCATAAGAAGCGCCAAAATAAATTTTAGCTTCTCCGCGTTGGCAATAATGGATATTCGAATATACGAAGTGACGTTGGCTAGCTTTCCGGTTTCGATCGCTCTTTCAGTATAGCAAGATGGCTGATCAGGTACGTGTTCGATGTTAACAACACAAATATGGACTGTCTTTTCCATTTAACCGTAGTATTTATTAAATATTACGAGCACCACCTGTTTCTACCGTGATAGTTAATAATGGAGAAAAAGAATCGGTTACTTCAGGACGTTATTAAAAGGTTGTGGCTTGTAACTTAAACGCTGCACGTGGTTAGACCGTTCGGAGTCGATCCTTGAATTTAATTGCAGCGCTTCATGCTCGCGAATATAATATTCAGTACTCAAAACTGTCTTTATGTTTATAGACCGAGCGTGCGTTTCAAAAACAACCGACGATCTTTCTTAATCGAAAGAAAGGTCTGGGCCCGAAAAGGAGGAAGCCCATGAGATACAGCCGCAATGTCGGTCTTGGGTTCAAAACACCTCGCGAGGTAAGCAAGCGTTTAATCGTTCGACAGTAATAACAGGAATAAGCTATTTCTACCTACATTAGGGATGGAGTGCAAAATCACTAACAGTAATTTATCACAGTGATCGCAGAATCACGATCACAGTCGTGATTGAACTTAAATCACGACCGTGAATGTGATTTTTTTAACTTGAGTCAACTGTTTACTGTGATCGTAATTCTTGATCTTGATTAAATTATTTTTTATAAAATACTTCAATATAGCTTGCATTACAGTCAAAGTGTGTTAATTCAGCGAATATATAGTCAATGTATGCACGCACTGATTTGATTGGCTAAAGTATTCACATACTTTCTAACTAAAGTGAAGAAGTATTCGTTAATTTAAATAGATCAAGAACGATTACATTGGTTCAAAATATACAAGTCAGATTCTATAAGAACGCGAGGACTTGAGAATATTTCGAGAGAGTATAGAAATTGAGGTTATGTGGCGCGTACAAAGAGCAGTTATGCTCTCCACCAATCAGAAGCGATCACGAAAACCACGGATCACTGTGAAAAATCACCGTGATTGGGAACGAACGTGATCGGCGCACTCGCGATTCACAAATCACGGTTTTAGCCAACACTAACCTGGATGTTACCTCTCAGGCTCTCGAAGGAACTTACATTGACAAGAAATGCCCATTCACTGGCAACATTTCTATCAGGGGACGCATTCTCACTGGCGTCGTGCAGAAGATGAAGATGCAGCGGACCATTGTCATTCGTAGGGATTATCTACATTATATCAGAAAGTACAACCGTTTCGAGAAACGCCATCGTAACATGAGCGTACATCTTAGTCCTTGCTTCAGGTTGGTATTATAACGATTGGATATACAGTGGCGCTTAAAAATATTCGGACACCCTTTAAAATCGCATAACTTTTTTCAAATTAATCCAAACGACTTGAGTTTTTTGAGAAGCTAGAGGGATTAGTTTGCTAAATGATATGATTCGTCGTTTTGGAAAAAATGCACTTGGTCGGAGTAGCAAAAATAAAATAGTAAAGGGCGTTTTTTAAACTTTTTTTTGTGAACCCTTAATGAAAATTCAAAAATCCCGTTTGTAGATTTAAGTAAGTTATATACGTGTCTAAAATTTCATCAAAATTGGTTAACGTTGCTCTGAGCTACACACGATTCAAGATTGCAGAATAAGGTCGAAAATTGCGAAATTCCCGAAAATCAGGGTTCACAAAAAAAGTTTAAAAAACGCCCTTTACTATTTTTTTTGCTACTCCGACCAAGTGCATTTTTTTCAAAACGACGAATCATATCATTTAGCAAACTAATCCCTCTAGCTTCTCAAAAAAACTCAAGTCGTTTGGATTAATTTTAAAAAAGTTATGCGATTTTAAAGGGTGTCCGAATATTTTTAAGAGCCACTGTAGTTTTAGAGTTATTTCACTTTAATGATGATACTGACGACGGTCTTCTGAAGAACTAATTGAAGAGATATCGTCTTCTGAATGGAAATTCGAGCATAATGGTACATTTTTATTAAGTGGAAGTGTTTTCCAGTATTCTACTGTTGTTGTTGGTGTTTTGTTACAGGGACGTAGAGATCGGTGATGTAGTAACTATTGGAGAATGCAGGCCGCTCAGTAAAACAGTGAGATTTAATGTCCTTAAAGTCTCCAAAGGAACGGGATCGAAGAAGAGCTTCAAGAAGTTCTAAGATTTTAGAGACTGCAATCTATGGTTAGTAAGAGTTTTGAACTCGGTACGAAGCCACAGAATATGCATTGAATTTTGATAAGGACTCTTTAAAGTCTTAATGATGAAACTAACGACGGTCTACTGAATTAATTACAATGAATGATATATCGTTTTCTGAATGTAATCAGCAATTCTTTTTAATCAGATTTACGAAATTACAGTCCAATGTCTCAGTTGTTTGTTATCTGTTATTATAGGTGACCGTGGTGGTGTAAATTGAAGGATTGTAACAGACAGAGGTTACAAGAAATGTGAATTACCATCTTGATTTGTAACTTACGACATTTAAAAATAAAGAAAATCATTTCTTACGCAAAATATTTTATGCATAATGACGCAACATCCTTTTTCTTGATCCTGATAAATAAATCTTAAAGGATTTATCAAGCAAAACATAAGATACTGTGAAAAAATATATTTCTATAGAGTTCAACGTGGAAAATAGTCACTTTATCAAAAGCATGTTTTACATAACCTTAAAAGTCGCTCAATAAAACGATTATTGTCGCATTCACATTATCGTAAAACATAACCATAAAGTAAGATAAAACTTTCATAATTCGTTATACACTCTCTTAAAGCAGTAACAATAGTGTGAATAGAAAATGTAGAAATTCATCACAAACGTCGAGAAATATTAATATATTTATCCTCGGTAGCACTGGTATAGGATAAAGATAATAGAAATCACTTAATGTCGCGCAAACTTATAAACTCTTATTCTTACGACTTAAAAGAATACGTGTACCTCCTAATCGCTCTGTACAACATCCTTACAGGTAGCTCAACTGCCAGCAGGCACATCTTTGGCAATCCCTGTTTTAGGTATATAGTATTCACGTAATATTCAATACAATTAGGCTCAAGTTTAATAGTTTACATACAGTGGGGGACAAAAGTATGTGGACAATTTTAAAATTGTGTAACTTGTTCGAAATTGGCCAAACAACTTGAGTTTTTTTGAGAAGCTAGAAGGATTAGTCTGCTAAGTGATGTGTTTCGTCGTTTTAAAGAAAATTGCAATTGGTCGGAAAAGCAAACAAAATAGGAAAGATCATTTTTTCAACTATTTTAGGGAGCCTTTAATGATTTCGAAAATTTCGTGATTTTTTACCTTATTCTGCGATTTTTAAGCGTTTATAGGTCAGATTGAAGTAAGTTGTATACACGCCTAAAATTTCATCAAACTCGGTTCATGTTGCTATGAGCTATAAACGCTTAAAGATCGCAGAATAAGGTCGAAAATCGCTGATTTCGGGAATTTCGCGATTTTCGACCTTATTCTGCGATCTTTAAGCGTTTATAGCTCAGAACAACATTAACCGATTTTGATAAAATTTTTAGTCGCGTAGGTATACAACTTACTTCAATCTACAAACGGAATTTTTGAATCTTCATTACAGGCTCCCAAAAAAAGTTGAAAAAAACAATCTTTCCTATTTTTTTTTACTATTCCAACCAATTGCAACTTTTCTCAAAACGACAAAACACATCACTTAGCAAACTAATCCTTCCTTCTTCTAAAAAAAACTCAAGTCGTTTGGATCAATTTTGCACAACTCATGATTTTAAAAGTTTCCACATACTTTTGTCCCCCACTGTACTCGCAACTCTTCTCTCTAACACTAATGTATCGAAGAAATAATCACAAAGGCACTTTAACTTACGCATCGTACTATTTAACATCGCTCCTCCATAATCACCCATTTGCACGTTTACGTTAATCAGTAGAAAATGTACGTTATTCCTATATTCCTAACATAAGAGAACAATATCTCTTTATGCCAGTACAGACAATGTAACGACAAGTAAAAAGAGTTTCTAAACCTATCTTTTAACGCGATCTCACTTGTTCAAGAAAATATACTCTCCAGTAGTGTCATGATATCGTTGTAAATCTAATGAATCGAGCAACTTGTACATCACAATAACGCAGTGTCTTGCTAAAGCATTGCTAATGATTAGCAGTCGAGTGATTTTTAAACGAGAACTCAGCTATGTAGAGTATATATATAATAGGCCCCGCGAAGCCTAATAACAAAGAAAATCCGAGGAGCTGTGTCCAGGATAATCCACAGTCATCGCCAGAACATTTAAACATGTCTGCTAAGTAAGAGTTATTCGAATTACTCTCCGCTGAAGTAAGCAATTGGTCACACTCCAAACTAGCTATTTCCAACGAATTGTTACTGTTATACGAGGACAAAGGTTCGCAGACCGAATTCAATATAATCGTATTGATCTCTGCCCCTGGCTGCTCGGTTCTCATCAGATCCGACGACGAATCTCTTTGCGTACTCGACGCTTCTTCGTTCGGACCTGGAATACTTACTTCGCTTTGATTTAACTGGCCGCTCGGAGACTGTTCCAAAGTTTCAGTCAATAAAGAGAACGGCTGTATAGGTACTTTGATAAAGCGTCTAGCGTGTATTTCATTCTCTTTGTGAATCTTGTTGATCCTCTTCAATTCCGATATCTAAAAGCCTGCTTTATTAGTCACTCTTATCGCAATTCGTTTCCCTTTGTGCTATAATTACCGTGCATCTATATCGTAGCGCCAAAGCCTGCAAAGTGTCCTCCGACTTCAGCGGGACATTTATCACTTCCACTTTACGTGGCAACGATGCAGCCTTAATACGTGGTTGCAGAGGAATGTTGTTTTCATCTCCGCTGTGCTCGTCGTCGGAATATAAAAGAACATAGTGCGGGGAACCTTCCCTCTGGCTTCCACGTTGATAAACCATTTGCCTGAAACAAATTACTTGGATATAAGCACACAAGATTAAATCGAAAGTTTTGGGTCGTCTTCCGGAGTATAACAGCGTGACACGTATAATTTCATTTAGAAAATTATTTTGCACGCGAGACGTCAACAAATCAACGCGAATGATTTTTAATTCTTATCACCGATGCTACGTGTGACGTTTTGAATAAGCGATCTGTCAAACTTCGCCACGAAGCTAATCAAGGCTGTCAATTACCTCGCACTTTATGTCCGTTTCTACAGTTTCGTTGTTAATCTTTGTCACTCGCCATACGCGTCACTCGAAATTACGTCACATTTCAAAAGAAAAGTTTTATTTGGATTCTGCAGGAATCGCGAGTTTCTTTCGCTGACCATATGTAAGTTTTCGTAAGAAAGTGAGGTTAGGTTCGCTACTGCGAATTATTGTCAAGTCCAAAGTTATGTCGGCTGCAAGGAAGATTTGAGGTGAAGTGTTTCGTACTTACTCTTCAAAATGATGCGATTCACGAAGGACGGTGAGACGTTGAAGGACAAGTCCAAATGCGCCAGCCTCCGAGCAAACTTGAAAATGTGTTTATTGGAGACCGAGTGCTGTAAAATTGTAAGCGTTTATGCCGCACTGTTACGGCTATCCTAACCCTTTAGCTACAGTCTATCGCAATGTTTATAAATTCCTTGTCAGCGCGATATACAATTCATTATCGTTGTATATATACAGAGATAAGAGTTTGAATACCTTTCATTGAAGCATTGAATTTCAATGGTGTAACTTAGCTACTCTGTTGCAGTACAAACGAACCCCAAGGGAATGCCTTCTTACAAAGGATAAATCTGTGCCCGATGAGTGCTACGCACTGCGTCAATCGTTTTACGAATGCAAGCATTCGATTGTAAGTTTCGTTAACCAGAAACAAAAAGCTAGTTTCATTAATCCACATAATTTGTGTTTCAGATAGATGGAAGGCGAAGGTTCAGAGGCCCCAAAGGTTACTAATATTCTCCCATATATTTGACCTCGTGTAAATATCCAGTTTAAGTCTCCTGTTGTACATTACACAGTTATCTCTGTTCCGAGTTCTTTGTCGATAGATTTCCACTTATGACGCTAAACGAGCTTATCTCTCCTTTGACGCTCTGCTGGCTCTGCTGGAATTTAGGCAAGAGTCGTAAAGATGCGTTGGGGAGGGAAACGAAAGAGAAAGCGTAGCTCGTGTGTCGAATATTAGAAGTGATTTATTATTACTTAATCGTATATTCGTTGTACATGATATAATAAATCTATCGTAATTGCGAAGTACCAATGTATCGTACGATCTCGTCCCACGAAAAAAACGTTCTGGATCCGCGGTTGGATCCAGCGGGTAATCGACAAACCGATTGGAAAGTTACCCTGAAGAGACGTACTCCCATGCGGAGCGAAAAATGTGTTTCTCGTAAAGAAACTTGTGCAGGCAAAGAATCTTTTTTGTATTTAACGGCGCTTTCCCGCCAATGGACAGAACCAATCACGCGCCACGCAATTTAAACGGCCGCGGCCCGCGCCGCGACGCGTGCATCCCGTTCTGGCGGCGATACAAACGCGGGATCACAGTAGAATCGCCAGTTAATCAATGTCCATCGTCTTATATTTAAGAGTGTCTTGTTCCACGATTTGTTTTTTCAGCGAGTTACAAAGCGACGTATTGTAAGTATACGCCGTCGGGTTCCTTAAAAATCTAGTACGGTCTTTTACTGATCGCGCCTGCGCAATCGTCCTAGCTATTGTCTGTATGCAACAAGCGTATATTCACTATACGTTTACAATTTTTTTTTATCAATGTTTCCATTTGTACTACAATGCCGATTCACGCTATTCGTTCTCTTTCTCTCTAGAACTTCTACGGGCACCTAAGAAAGATTTGATTAAGCTTGCCCCGCGCATTCCGACAGATCTACGATTACTTCTCCCAGGACAAAAATGAGCGGGAGACCTATCCTTTCGACTTGGCTCAGCGACTCGACAAAGGTACAAATTCAAAAGTTAAACAGCGGTCAAATATGCGAGCGATTCGCACAACTGATGTTTACTATTCACTTCGACAAAATTACCCCAACCGTATCGCCATTTAAGTTTCGAAGTCGTATTCCATTTGTTATAATCAGCGTTATCATCGCTCTTTGCGATCGAAACCCGCGAGTATCGGTAATCCGTGTAAGAGGATATGTAATATCAAACGTGTGAATGTAATTGATAAAAGAGTACAGAGCTCCGTCGAGCCTCTCGGTAGCCTCTAACCGTCGAGTACCGGTCTCGCCTAAATAGATCTCGAAGAGTTTTAGCATTTGAAATAGTTATTTCATCGACGATTATTCGCTTCCTTCGTTGTGTGATATATACGGCATCCGTTCGAATATCACAGTTTATCGAGTATATGATATGTAGTTAGCGATTCAATCGATAGTCGTTCGATAGTAGTAGTAATAAAAGTTGCCTCCCCGAGTCCTATGTACGTGCGGGGAGGCGGCGCGTCCCTCGGTGTTGAGGGACGTTCGCGTATACGTACCGCTTGACGATCAAACGTCGGATGAAATGTGTAAAGTCGAAAAATACAAACTGGCCAGAGGCGCTAGTTGCGGAGTAACTAGTCGCGGGTGTGCAGCCCGAAGCGTACAGATTCTCATCGAGATTTCCCTAAAGCGTATACGAAAAAAGGTGCCTTCGCGATTGCTACCCCGTGCGCGGGGTATCACAGTGGCTTAGTCCAACCCCCTCGGCGGGGGTCTCGTTTCCCAAGACTCGCGATAACGCCGGCCGTACACCGGCTACGATAAAGTCGTAAGCGGCGTGTTGAGACACGCGAGACTCGTAACGTCGCGGTGTTGCGCGCTGGATGTAAGAAAATAAGTGACTTTATAAAACCGGAAATGATAAGACCGTGTCGCCGTTGGAGCACCGGTATTGCTGGCATTTACGATCGAACGAAACGAGCCCTAAAACAGATTACACTCCCTTCTCGCGTAACAATGTTTCCTCTTCCAGCGCGTTTCCCTCTGGTGAACGCGATCCTCCCTTGTATATGCCAAGGCTATTTAGACCCTTATCGACTAGGATATCGCGATTAGTCAACAGCCGCGCAGACACTGCGCGCGTATGGTCGTATTCGTTGCTTTAACGCGAGCGAATGACTGGCAACATCCCTGTAGCACTCGAAAGAAAATACGTTGCTTGGTAGAAGCTTCATAAGGTGGCTCGGTCTGAGCGTGTGCCAGGATTGTTGCCGCGTCGTCCGCGTTTCTTGGGGAATCAGAAGCACACCGACGGCCTGTAAAGGCCAGTGTATCCGCATAATCGGGCGCGCAGTGCTGGCAGCAATATCGCCGCCGCTGATAGATTGTCTTGCAGCTGCGAGCACTCGCAGATGAGCAGGTACATCTTGTCGCCCTGCGACATGGATTTGTGCAGCGTGATGCGTCTCAGGCCCACCGATTTCGGCAGGTATCGGTATATCATGCGGGCACCTGGAAGATAGAAAATAGGTCGGTTCTATAGAGTCGTTCTTCGTCGAGGTTTATGTATCCAGGGTAACCCGGTGTTACGTATGAATAGCGACACTTTGGGAGGATTCTAGAATCCCGAGGATTGAATACTAAGAAGGTGAAGGACGTTGTGATATCGAGCAGAAGTGTAATTCAAGGTCGCCCGTGCCTTCTTCGCAAATCAATGACTCACGCTGTGATCGAACCCTTGTAACCCAACCCAGCTATCCCGGCTAGAGTATACCGAGTAACCAGCTCGCAATCCTTGACGCCCCCACCCATCGATTTCCCTCCCTGGCAATTCAATTCCCACGCGCGGACAATCGGATGGAATTATGTTAGAAGGCTGTCGAATAGAGTACCGGTCCAGTAGAGCCAGTTCTGCTCGAACTTGAGACCGTCGTCGCCCTCGAACACCTTGAAGATCGAGACGATGTAGCCGGTGGACGGAATCGGTGGCCTCACGCCTGGTGGTTCCAACGGCGGCCTAGCTATGGTGGCTACCTCGTTGAACAGGTCCAACGTGTGACTGGCGGCGTAACGAAGGTCCCGGGGATCGAACTTCCTCAGGGCGGCGCATTGGACCTCGTTGTAAAAGTCCACGGGGTCCGTGTTCTGCTTGTTTATCAGGTAGTACGTGATAAACGGGAAATCCGCTGAAATCCAATCGTAAAATTGGTTCGTGGTGTCGTTCTTAGGCAGTTAGGTAGATTTAATTCAGTTCCGCGTCTTTTGGGATTCCGGTGTTTAGTATTGCAACGGGGAGCACGTTTAGTCGCGTTACAGAGTAAGACGTTGGTATCTACTAATCTAGGGTTCCTCAACCTTGTCGCACCTACGGACCGGCGAAAATAGGAAAAATATTTCGCGGCCAGTTGACGGATAAGAAGAAAAGATCCCGAATTTGAAAATTAAAAAAATTTTGAAACTTTGTGAATATGTAGAAGATTTTCTCCCGATTACAACGAAATTTTTCTTTGCTGCCCAAATTCACTCGAAGGGGGTGAAATTAACCCCCGAAAATTTGTGTGTTTTCCGAAAAAAAATTTCACGACCAAAGTTACTTCTTTTAATTAGATCTATCATTTGGTAAAACAATTATTTTACAGTTCACGAGTTATAACACAATCGGAAAATAACGGGATTTTCAGGGGTGAATTACACCCCCTTCGAGTGAATTTAAGTAATAAACAAAAATTTCGTTGCAATCAGGAGGAAATCCCCTACATATTCACAATGTTTCAGAATTTTTTGAATTTTCGGGTTCGGGATCTTCCCTTGTATGACAGAAATACAAAGCAATGTAGGTAGTATTTCATTTATTAAACCTAACGTTATTAGGCACGTTATACGTTATACGGCAGGAAACCACCGGTCGAGGAACGCTGTACTAATCTATTACGAGGCGACGTCGGATTACCATTTTTCTCCATGTTCGTGAGCAGAATGCTCTGAGAGGCGGATGGTGCTATTTCGGCGACCAATTCGGCGGCAGTGTCACGTTGCAAGACCAACGGACGGGAAACCGGAGATTCGACTACGGGGTCCAAGGGCTCCAGGGGCGTCATGAAATGCGCGAGGACGCATTGCTTCGGGTCCTCGACCTCCAGGACCGACAGGGGACTTCCTGCCCGCTTCTTGTCAGCTATGGGCGCGTGCTGGAACGAGTCGGAATAAAGCTGTGGTTGGAAAGAAAAGAGACGATTAATCGCTATGTGCAATGTCCGCTTATATTTGCTTCTGTGGTTAGTTCGTCGGGATGGTTGAAAAAACCGCGTCTAATTTCCTCTGCGCCTGTTCCTCTAAGAAATCAGGGCCAAGGTTCTGGCCAACTTCCACGCGAATTTAAGGATGTATCGGACGTACAATATTAGACAAAAGTATATGGAATTTGAAATACTTGAATATCTACTTACGTCTAACGCAGGGGTGCACAAGGAGCTGTTTTCAGCGCCTAGCGGCGAGCAACCCACCTGTCTCGTTGCTAACGTTAGAATCGGTGAGGAGAACTGCAGTAGTGTACGTGCACTTGGTATGACTTGAACCTAGCCATATATACTTATGCTACGAGCCTACAAGCGCGCACATACACTACTACAGTTCTCCTCACCGATTCTAATGTTAGCAACGAGACAGGTGGGTTGCTCGCCGCTAGGCGCCGAAAACAGCTCCTTGTGCACCCCTGGTCTAACGCATAGTAAATCTAGATGTAAAGAACTTGAACGACAGTTGGAGTCTTATTTTTACTCTTAGAAAGGCATTATTTGTTAAACTTTTGGCAGTGAAAAGTCCCGGAATTCACAATTTTCTCAAGTTATAATTTATTTCTTTAAAACGGTGTGGTGAAAATAATTGAAACTCGGCAGATATTTGCATCTACCCATACACTACATATAAAAAAAAATTGGAAACATTGGTACCATTTCTTCAATAATTTTTCAGCTGTTTTATCTATCAAGATCGTCTCTTTCCATAAGAGTACGTGTAAAATCAATGAAAACTAAAATATTTATAACTCAGCAACCGTTTAGTGAATTCGTTTAAAATTTTTGCAGCACACCAGAAAGATTAAAAATAACAATCTCACAAATTTTCATAAACTTAGTACCACTTCGAGAATAGGTTCGATACATCCTCAATAGCTACGTTGGGTTGTTCGTGAAACTTATTTTCTCGTGTGACCGCGCGCGTCGTTCACGATCATGCTAGCACGTCATTCATTAGATCCGCGTTTGTTGTGCACCGCCTCGGTGGCCACGCTTTTATCTATTTTTAAGCGTTTGAGGCCGGGCCAGCAAGGTCGCCGTTGGTCGCGGTTACCGGGTCTCTAAGGCCAATAACTCGAGCGTTCTGGTTTTAGCAGGTGTATTCCCGATTAACGTAACTTCGGCGCGGCTGACAGAAAGTCAGTCCCGATCGAAATAATTGTCGTCGGCCGTGGAGTTATATCGCGAACCGACGCGTAGACGCCAACGCGATGCATCATCGTCACGGGGACCGTTTCGGGGAACCGCGTATTATTCCACCTACCGAAATTCGTCGACCGATTCGCGGTGCTGCGAAAGCGCGCTCTCAGCTGATCGATCGTTGCGCCGCGTGCAAGTCTCTAACGCCGGACGGACGTGAATCGTGAAATATATCGTTCACGGAACGACGTATGACAACAGGCGTGTAATAAAATACTGGTCAGCATCGCAGAAAACGCTGCTAAATGCTCGCGAAATGGTACTCGCGTGCTTCTGAGAACTAGATTTTTTAGTTCGCGAAATTTCGAATTTACTGGCTTGGTAACTAGGTACCGAGTTTGTAGTTTGTAAAACGCGAATGTTGCTGACGTCTGTCCGCGAACTTAGGTGAAGAAGTTTTTACATACCACCTCGTCATTGGATAGCTTAGGTTTCGACGAAGGTTTTGTTAGTTGAAACAAGTTTGTAGAAAACTCAACATACGTACCGGAACTCCTGCTGGTAAAAACCGCTCGAGGGACGCGAGGGGGATGATGAAACAGTCTCGGTCCAGGGTGGCAAGGGAGATTGGTTCGCCACGAGGTGGGCTGTTTCCGGAAACCACGAGGGGCGTGTATGCGCCGGATGCCCGGTTCCCGCTGAAGGAGACCTATGGGGCACCATGCAACGTAGGATAATTAACTTTGGCGAACTTAGGAGGCCCATTTGTCATCTCTTTTAAATTTTAGTCCGAAATTCTGTATAAATTCTAACAATTCTTGGCGAGGAAACGTTTTACATTGGGGACGGAGCACTTTACCTGGCAGTGCACTTGTGGGGGTCTACTAGGCCCCTTTAGCAATAGAATTGACACTCAGTTTAGCTTTCAAATTCATTGCTTGCATTCCGTACACGCAAAATAATTTTTTACAAAAATTAAAACCGACTTGAAAAAAATAAAAAGGCATTCAAAAGTAAGAAATAATTTTTTCCCTTATTTAATGCAAGACTCCCAATTTTTTTATGTCGACGCCCCATCATTTGCGCTGTGTAAATCTGACGCCGACTTAAAAAAGATTGAGAGTCGTACATTAAATAAGGGTAAAAATTATTTCTTACTTTTTAGTCCATTTTTATATTTTTCAAGTCCGTTTTAATTTTTTTAAAATCTTTACGGGTCGAATCTATAACTTCCCCCTTTTTGACGTCGGTTATAAAAAATAAGTTGTTACTTATTAATAATTTTTCGTCATATACTATGGAGTAATATCAATCTTCGTTTAGATCTATATTGTTCGAGTATTAATAAAGATTCTTAAACATAGATTTTTCTATATCCTGGTCAATCAATATTTTTACTGAGTGTTCATGACCACCCCACATGGACACTTATGTTTCAAAATTTCACGCGTGCACTGTCGGGTTAACTATATCATCCAAGAGTACAAAACCCCATCCAGCTTCACAAAACATAAACGTACTCCAGTTTAAAATGAAACATCTATAGCCCCAGAAATTTCCTCCTGGTGCTCTTGAAATAAACCTGCCTCCAAAAATCTCAATATCCCCTCAGCAAACTCGAATTGCAAACACACACGATTCGTCTACCCCTCCGTGTTCACTTCTCGTTGCAACTTGCAACTGTATTCCCCCGAACCATGTCCCAATACATGATCAATCGTTTGATCAACCGACTTATCGCACTACTGCTCGGCAACCGAAGCTGCTTCCTGTGGTATTGCCGCCGTTAATTTCGGACACGTAGACCGAGGGTTCGTTTACTGCTGATCGTAAACAGAAAGTGGCGCGCCGCCGATCCCACTCGTATTTACCAGCTCTCCCGCCTCAAACCTTGGCTGTTGCATTTTTAACGGTCGTGTAGCCGCTGAACGGCACTCCTGAGTAACAAGTGAATTCTAAAGTCGACACCGACGTCTCTAAATGTAGGTTAACGCGGTTCCTTTCATTGTTGCTGCGCCAGGGGTATTTCCAGGGTGACGTGTCGTGATTTATGGCGACATGCGAATGCCTTGTAACGGTCCTCCTGATATTTTCGAGCGGGTTACACCATACAGCGTGACATTCCCGCTATTGGTGCGAGGAGCTTCAGACGGTGAAGATCGCGGAGATCAAGATCGCGTTGAGCGTAGCTTCTGGGGTGGGCCCAGAGCGAGGGGATGAATCTGATTCCAAGTTGCAGCTTCTACATCGCGCGAGTCGTTCCTTTCAATTCAGAGAAACCATCGTAAGCCATTTCCCATTGTATAGAAACCTGGAGTTCTCATCCTGAACTCAGTCGCGACTGTTATTACTATTAATTATTTACTTTTCTTCTGTTGGGTGCACAATAGCGCGTGAAATAAATCCCTCCGCGAATTACGCTGCAACCGGTGCCCATAGAGTCTCGCCCTTGGTGCTCGTAATGCGTTCGAACGCAGGTGCGCTGGCAATTGATACTCGTTTTCTAACAATGCAACACGCGATTCAAACGCAGAAGTTGAAACCTATGACGTTCGAAAGCCAAGGAGCGACGTATTCCCAAGCTCGGTGTGTTCCTGAGAATTATTATTCTCGGGATCCTCTATCCAGTGCATCTTGGAAATTCGATTCTGAAATTCGCAAGCCAGGGATATATATTCGCCAAGGATAAACATCAGAATGATATCCATGACAAGATGCACACCTTTCACGCGAAGCTCTCTAGTTACTCGCTAGCTCGATCCTCCGCGGTGACATCCAAACTAATTTCCATTCTAATGCCGTGTCCTCACCTTTTACTTTTCAGTGGAGCACTCCGTTGCTTCCTGTTCGCTACGCGAGCCCGTTTCACGTTCGAGAGGAGATACGTCGCCGTTCCAGCGCGCATTTACATTCGGAGAGGAACCAAGACGAGATACACCGCAGCCTGGTATGTATCCTGTACATATCCTCCGTGCCCTATCCTGCCGAAGGTGCTGTAAAAGTCCACCTGACAGACGGTGAGTCGCTTTACGTTCCATCGTAGCGGCGTTCTAGCCGACAATTTTCGAATTCGCCCGAGTGCAGCCGTAAAACTTTAACACTGTTGCTACACGGTAATATATTGCAACGATATTTCCAACCACGCAGTCGATACACTTGTCCGTCATGTGTCTCTCCACCGGAATAGCGCTTTTTATTCCCTGCAATCAACGTTAGAAACACCCCATTCGCGTTAGCCAGCGAAATGGCACAGAACGACCTTGATTACTCCCTTCAAACTCGCAGTTCCACCCACTCGACTGTTACAAGGGATGCTCTCCAGCTGCCTATTGCTATCCGCCGCTCCGTTAAACATCCAGAATATAGTATCCTTCTCTTCCAGGAGTGGAAACCAACCTCGACTTAAATAACCTTGTAAATAACGTAAATTGATATCAGGCGACCCTTTTTCCGTGACGTGTCCCCATGAGTCTCTTCAACTCTTTGATCGTCACCAATTTCTACAAAAGTACACCCCTGAGGGTCTTCTTCATTCCCCAGAAACTAGCCTCGTTGGTAGAAACCAGCGCGAAGGTTGAAACTTAGGGTATCTTTCAGTTAACAGAGATAAGCTTGAGGATTCATCTTCCAGTTTCAGGTTCAGGCGACTGCTCTCTCTCTAGTTACTTCCAAAAATCCGTTCTGGAGGCGGTCCGCATCGGCGATCCAGGGAGGAATTCGGCTGAGTCGGGGGTCCGGAATGGGCACAATGAGCGGCGGATATCGGGCATAGTCGGTCGGCTGCCAGGAAATTTATGGAACGTCGCGAGATCCGCCTTGGCGTGCAATAAGATAGCGAGTTTGCGTGCTGGTCAGGCTGGCCGGCGTAGGTGTAACTTTATGCGGCCCGTTCCGTGCACGGCCACTCGTTTCCTCTATAATTCCGCCGGCTAGCTCGTCCCGCGGAAACTATACCGTGTTCATAGGTACTCGTCCCTTCTCGGCTACGTGTCCGCGCGTACGTGCACCCTGGCCCCCGAGGCTTGCACTTCCCGCTGAAATATCGTCACGAGTGACTCGCGTCCGGGCTGGCCGTGTTTCAGGTAGCCACTAGTCAATAGCCAGGGTTACTTGCACGTAGGGGATGAGTTGCGGCGTATAATTTCCCTCTGGCTCTTGCTGGTTCGACCTTATGCGAAGAAAAAAAACAAGCCACGTACCCTGTTTCCTCTGAGGCCTCCAGCTGGGAATGCTTTAATCGCGACTGGCACGATAACCGTATCGTGTCCCTGATCCATCGTGGATGTCTGTTCATCGATACCCAGGGCGAAATAGGATTTGTAACGGTTCCGCGTGCAGTCGTTTTGTAAGGATTCGGGATTCGCGTCGCTCTGTGATTGTAGAAAGAAGGGTTGGGGTTTTTTGTTGACGCGTTGCAAGTGGATTAAGTGTCGCTGGGGGTAGTTTTGATGGGGTGCACGTTTCTTCTTGCGTCTTTCAGCGCTCCGACGCTGAAGGATCGTGGATAGTAGCTGTTCGTTGATAGTGATTGATTAAATTCAGTCCACGTTCACTAATTGGCGGCAGCTGAGTTGAAACATCTGATTAGATGGGAGTGAACGGTCGCACGTGCGATCAGGGTGCATCAATACCGTTCGCCTCTTAGGTGGACCTGAGGGAGCGAGCGGGGATTAATTTCACCATCCTCGGCTTGGTAAACACTGTCTGCAAACTCGGTAGGAATGGGGAGGCTCTTGCTTCTACCTAGATGCTTCTTCGCGCTGCTCAGAGCTGCCTCTGTGTATTAATTTCGGTAAGCTGTGCCTGCGTGCGAGCCCGACGCCAGTATTTCTGAAGCTTAACTACTCGTGGAGTGCATAGTAGGTTTTTGCTTGCGCTTCTTCTAACTTCTACTTCATCTGCAACACCCCGTGTATCCACAATAGACTCAGCCGATATTAACGGGCTAGGCTAGTGTGACGGAAATCTTTGAAATTTTTTTAAAGAAAGACCATTGAACTTATTGGCTTGAACTTATAAAGTTTTATTAACTGATATTTCCTGAGTATACTAAATTTTTTTTGAAGTACAAACAGTGGATATTTTTACAGTTATCGTAAATTTGTTGGAGCGTCTTTGTTTTCATGGCTGTCATGATATAAGCTCTTGTGGTGGTTTGAAACAAAAGAAACAGATATTTTCTCAATCTGTATGTAAGTGGCTATAGCCCGTACCAGAAAGTTGAAAAAAATGGTAAAATAATAAAATGGCGGCTCTCCAAACAAAAAGATTCATTTTTTTTGCATAAAAATTTCTCGTTTTTAACTTGCAAATTTGCAATTTTGACTATATCAGAAAAATCGTGGTAGGGGCTAGAATGACACCTTTGCTGAACATATGCGCCAAGTTCAAACTAAATCGGTTCACTAGTTTTTGAGTTATTATGGCAGCCAATTAAGACAAACTAGTTTAAAAAAACTCAATGAAAGTTTGAAATACTATTTTAGAGTACAAAAACAGAAAAATTCCATACTTACAGCTAATCACCTATTCCAAAACCTTCTAGGATCGTGTTTTTAACATATGAATCTCTATGAAAATGCAAAAAAAAAATGAATTTTCGGAGCCGTCACACTAGTCTAACCCCTTAAAACCCCCTTCGGACGAGACAGCAACTCGACTAACAATAGCTGCTCGGAAACCCTCGGCATCCCCCAATCTCGTCAAACCCACCCATCTCTATGATCATCCCCCCTTCTCTTCTACCAACAACTTTCAGCTAGAGAATTACACACCGTCCTCCATCAAACACCATCCACAGACAACAATAACATACATACGTACCTGTCTAGACGCAGTAGGCGTAGCTGGTTCAGAGGGTTCCTTCTGCTGGCCCAGCAGTTTCCTCCTCGCCTGGTTCGCTGCCCCCGAGCCCTGTCCAGCCCCGCTGCCTCCTCCGCCGCCCCACTTGATCACATGAGGCCCAGAGTTCCTCCTGGGTGGCGGTCCCAACCGCTCGGTGGGTTCCTCAGGCGGCGAGCCCAGGGCGCCGCCTGACGGTGGCGAGAGGAACAGGTGAGTCCGGTACCCGAAACCCTGGTGCTCGTGATCGGCCATCGACGGGAAGTAGCCGAACTCTCTGCTCCGTCTAATCGGTCCGCGCGTCCCGACGGCCGTCTGGCCGGCGCCGCGCACCACGCCGAACCGTGTCCCCGTGTACCCCAAAGCACCTGCCCCGTATGTACCGCCGAGGGCTGTCCTACCCTCCAATCCACCTCCGCCTCCTCCTCCTCCTCCTCCTCCACCACCACCGAGTCCCTTCTCGCCGCTGAAATTCTTGCGGAACATAAGATTCATGACTATGACTAAGTTGTCCGCTGGTCACCGTTTCGAGAGTGTTACTGTATTCTTTTTTTTTTGTTTTTGTAGTGGCGCGTGGTTTGGTTGTGATTTTTATTTTTTTGTTTCGTTCACTCGGAACGCGTGTGGAACAAGCAACGACCAACGGTGGTGGTGGTGGTGCTCGACGATCACGAAAGCGTCCCTACACAGCCAGCTCCCCTATGCGTGTCCCTTTCTCAGTCCCCCGCGACTTTATACGTTTCTTTTACTGTAGATTTTATTCTCATTCGATCAGCCAATTCACTAGAGGGATGATGGTGCTGAGTCTTTAGACGGGTCAACGAACCCAGCCTGTCGAGCTTCATTCAAATAGGAACAGTCGAATGGTAACTGTTGCACTTGCGGTCAATACCCTTTGTCACATACTTGTAGGAAATTGGGATGGATTGTTTAGAGTTGAAGAGAATGCTTTCGCAGCTTCCTTGGGTCAAGTGGTATTAGACTGGGGAATGAGAATCGCAGCGGCGTTAACGAGTGGTTTAAAGGGGGATGATTCCTTGGCACACTCGTGCACTCGTTTGTTAAGGGGTGATTAAGTTTCCTGCGCGCCAGGGATCAAGGTGGCGTTAGAAGATTCAGAATTATTTATTCGCGAGTCGCGCGAAGCGTCATAACCGCCCATCCTTGCAGCGGAAACTTTCGAAACGGGGTTTTAACGGGCGTTTCCGTGTTCCTACGAGTGGCGCGCAAACTTTTCCCTCGTGCCACTTCTGCTCGTTCTTCGGAATTACCCGCGAGGAGCGACGTACCTACATACCGAGACAGGCTTTTCCCTACTTTTCCATCGACGCGACAGTTAGCAGTTCCGCAAGTTTGTCGTTGAAAGGAACACAATTATACCTACTGGCTGTTTATGCACGCTAGCTCCTGTTTAATTCAAACCAGCGAACCCTACATTCCATGGCCAGCGCTTCCGCAACTAGATCCTCGATCGAGGTTCCTTTCCCCGTCGCGACACCCCTCCGTCACACGATTCATTGTCCATTGTATTGCGAGGGAATTTCACGTCGGATGGTTTCCTCTGCGCGAGGTTTCTTTGCGGAGAAAGAAACCGACAACTATTTCAGTTTCGCAGCTAGACTCTAGCGTAGAGAGGATATAGACGCGCTCAATTTAGCTCGCCAGAGACTTCAAGGTCCGGAATTATAATTGCAGCCGGTCTAGTCGAGCGGGAAATGATGGATCGCGTGTCACGCGGGAATCAAGGATCTCTATCCTTCTCTGTCCTGAGTATAATTACGAGTACCGTGTCCAATTGATATGCCTGATTGCGCGTCGTCAACGAACTCGACGACAGCTAGTGGCTCCTGATTTTCGGGATTCAAGCTTCTCGAATTCCTTCTCCACGCAATGTCTCTGAAGATCCTTCCTTGAACTCTGTTTTTAAGGAGGCTGGGTAAGTTATCAGAGGAATTGTGCGTAGTAAACTTCCCAAGCGACTGTATGTCAGCTGAGAAACGTTGAGAGTATCAGAACCACTCGAATTTGAACCATAGCTTCACGAAATGAACTAGAAGAGCCGACGCTGCGAAGTTAATAGAAGATATCACAATACTGAACTTGGAACAGTTGCGAACTGTACAGGGAAATTATGCACGGTTGTCTTGCAAAGTCTCTGGCCGCCCAGTCCTTTTAAATATAGTCACATTCAAACTCCGTCCCGCCTTTTCCTTGTATCGCGACGATTTCGCGAGACGAGCACGAAACAACGCGTAAATAGACGTCTCGGACCTCGGCGACGGTTTAAATGCGACCAGAAACCTGGTCTCCTCGACAGGGAGGACTGTTCAGTCGACCCAGCGACACTGACTTTAGTACTCGAGAGTCTCGATTGATCTGCCGCAGCCACAAGGACTGTCTTGTCACGACAACGTTCGGTGTTCACGGCGCAGCTGGCGAGACACGAACAGGCTACGCCGGATCGCATTATTTGTGCCGGGGTCTGAAATCGAATTTTGATACGTTTCTTTTTTCGTGAAACCTTTGGATCTCCAGAAAGAAGACCGGTCCAAATACCACCCTCGATTCCCTATCCAACGAAGCTTTTCGGGAATGAAGATACGGGACATTTGAACGAAGCGATCGATTACAATCGAACGCATTATAAACTAGTAACGATTCACCTACGGCTCAGAAGGGTCCCATTAACCTAAGAACATCCCCGCAAGAACACCCTAGAGCCCGAAGTTCTCCACTCGTTACCCTGAATTTCCCAAGGAAAGAAGAGTGATGGATCCCCATCCTCAACGACAGCACTTCCACATTCTTCTTCCCAAAGAAAAACTTCCCGTACTCTTTCTCTTGGAGCGGATGCATCTTGACCAAGGAGAGGAAGATCGTTCGTATGCAACGTCGAATGGCAACGCAAGTGCAACAACTATGAGGCAGGGGTGTCGCTCTACGCGTTCACACACCACTTAACAGTGTGCCTAACCAACATGAAACAGAAGTACAACTGAAACGCGACGCCTCACAGGGACAAGGCCTGAATTAACGATCGCCAATCAAGAACACCGTCCTCTGCCCTCCGAATTCGACAAGTTTCCGACTGTTCCACGATCTGGGAAGCGTTCAACCATCCGCGTGCACGACGGTAATCGCGCGCCGGGGATTGATTTGCGAGGCAAAACCGCGAGCGTTAAGCGACCGCGGGTGTCGCGAGCTCCACCGCCTCGGGGACAAAAAGCCGCGACGTTTTCCCTCCGGCTGTAGCGACTCGAAACGAACAGGCATCGGGCTGCGCACACAGTGGACTTTCACAGTGGAAGCAGACAGCAAGCGACGGACAAGGGTGAGAGCCGGACCTGTTACACAATCAAGACACCCAGTCCCGCGTGAGGAAAGGGGTTGTTAGCTCTACGTCTACCGGAAGAAACGACCGTCGAAGCGGAAAACCCCGTGATCGTTACCGCGCTAGCCGATCGATACGGCAACGGTTTCAGTCAGTCGGGGGAAAAAACGTGAAAGCGGTCCCTCGCGTTACATCCAGTTGGAGCACGGCGAAAGCTGAAGCTGAAGCTTCCAGGACTCGCAGGAGGATGGGATGGTTACACAGGACACAACATCCCCAGTGGCAGGTGGGGTTAGCACCGTTCTCTGTCCCAGCACAATTCACGCCACAATTCACAAAATTCACAAAACGGACAAGGAACATTGAACAGGACGTCACAGTCGCGTTCCAGGGTTGGGGCCGACGATCGCGCATTGACAGTGATAGGGACTTGAACGTGTCCCGAACGGAGTACCTGGTGTATCCTGCGTGTTGGCACAGTCGATGGGCGCGATAAACGGGGCGGGCTGTGCCGATGCGTCCTTATCACTGACAGCGGGGACCACGGTCGCGAGGCGCACGTGTTCCGCTATGCGCTAGATCGATACGATGTTTGAAATATTCACGGGTTCGATGTGTGTCGCTATCGCGAAGGCCGTGGCCGTGGACGAGGCTCGTTATCTCCGTAGACCCACCCCTTTGCCACCCCGCGAGCGATTTTCCTTTTTCCTCTGCCGGGGGTACCGTTGATCGCCGCGTGGATAAGATCGATGGATCGCGGTCACACACGCGTTTCCCTCTGTCACGGCGAAAGTGAGGGTTGCTCCGCCACCAGACAGCCTCGCACTGAGCGTGCACGAGGCGTCGACACGCTGACCAGGCCCTCGCCCTCACCCGCTTGCGGCCAACCCGCCCCCGACCAACTCCTCCGGCCACCACCTGGCGGACCTTGCGTGTTCGGCCGCGAATTCTTCTGCGTTTCACCGAACGGATCGCTGGAAAATTAACGGCCACTCGGAGGAAACAGTCACATTGCGCGCGGATGGGATCGGTGACCAAAACCGCGGCGCTCTTTTCGAGCGACCGATTGGCACTGGCTCGCGTGCACGAGACGTCGCGACGCATGCCAGGACCATGAATACCTGGGGTGCTTCAGACACGCGGGGGAGGGACGACTTGGGGCCTGTTGCGCGACTGTATTCTTGCATTTATTTGATTATCGAGGAATAAAGGGGTTGTGAGTAGAGTTTTTTTTTTTATTTTATTGTTCGTAAACGGGAAAGGATTCCCTTTAGTGTACAAGAGTATGAGGTGGCATAGGTAAAACAAAAAGAGAAAAGAAAAAACATTAAGACAGGTGACACTGGCTACATAAAATAATATGTCTGGTAAGCTCCGGTACGCAGAGTAATCGCACTAGTAAAGAACAGAGCAAAGTAGGGGAACAGCTGATGGATATTACAGAACATTTTCTAGAACATTCAGGCGACGTTTGAGTGCGGAATGAGATATAGCGAAAATATCAAAAGAACTGGTAAACTTATTAGCTACTTCACAAATACGATTTATCGGATCAGAGTAGCCAAAATTCGTCTTAGAAGAGGTGGTATAAAACAGTCTTGCATCTCTGAACAGCCTTGACGGAATATAAAAATTTATAGTACTCAATATTTGTGGAGAGTTAACTAGACCAGAGAGTAGACTAGAGTTGATTTGAATCAGGGCTTTGGGGGTACAGGTTTGAATTGAGTAGGTGGTTTATTGAGAGTTTGAAGGGAACGATGAGAGACCGGTGGATGTGATCAATCTTGAAAATTCATATCGCTTCATCGGCCAAAGGTAAAGGCTGGTAATTCCTTGGACCAATGCCACGTTGGAAAATTAACCAACCTTGCCGCGTATATTATTAGAACTTGTTTTTCGTCGCTGCTGAAAAAAAACAGCGATCTGTGTTGGAGAGGATTATGTTCTTTAGTGTTGCACTGCGAATTATCGTGGTGTTCGGAGTATTAAGCCTGGGTTAAGCTTGTAATCCTGTAACCCTATTACCTCTTGGAGGAAATCGCTCCTGGGGTTATTGCTCTTAATCTATCAACAACAAACCACGCGCGATCTCGCTGCAGTGTATCTCGATCCTTCTAATTTTAATCACACGTGCAGTTAGAGCTTCTTAGTCGCAGGTTGTCGCCAAGTATCGACAGCGCCACGCGACGAGGACACTCTAAGATTTTCCTCGGGTTGTAACGAATTCACAGCTCGAAGGTACACGAACCAAGCGTTAGTTATCACGGGAAGAATATTAATTTCCGAAAGTTCCGAGCAAGTGCTCGATGAAGCCTCGGGATTTACGGCGCGGGCTTTATCCGTATCGCGATAAAGAGTCGATAAATTGCTGGAGAGAACGATGGAGCTCCCGAGGGTGGGTAGACTTTCGTGAGGATGCAAATTTGTTTTCGCATGTAAGGGGAAACTCGGGACACGGGGTACGGTTTCGTTAAGAGCGCTCGCGGAAGTGCACCCGGCGGCTTCACATTTTAACGCTGTTAGGGTAAATCCGGGAGACACGGTCGACTTAATATAAAATGACTATTAAAAGTAATATAGAAATTACTTATTTTAGCAGAACAAACATATATGTTCAGAATTTTATGCTGATTCAGAAAAACTGGTCGATATTTGCTTTAAGACAATATTTATTGAAAACTGAAATCATGACATCTGACCACCTCTCCCGAGGTGCCGGGAGAAATGGTTTTCGTCGTTCGCAGAGACTATTCTCATAATTATTCATGGAAATTTAATAAAGGATAAAGCAAAATTATTTATGAGTGAATGCAACTAGAGATTCAGTGATATTTAATTTGTTTACGCTAAACAAGTAAAGAAGACATGAAAGAAAAAGTGAACTACCTACTGGTGATTAGCAAGGAAAATGAATACAAAAGTGTAATACATTTTTCAATATTCACTTTTTTCTTGTTTATTTTCTGAAAAAAATTGTAGTCTGTGTTACCTAAGGCGACCGATCAAATGACATGAAGTGTCGGTAGGAATAGTGTTAAAATTGGAGAAGTATCACGGTGTGCAACAAAAACGTGAAAAATTGTCGTCGCTGTTAAATCTGCGCAACTTATCGCGCTTATTCCACTCGTAATCTACGGAAACGAGATAACTATTCGACCTCGGAGTTTCTTGGTCGCGTTACCTTCAATTGCAGAGCAAAAAATCAAGGAGCTAGTATTACTAGACTGTAAGGTCGACGAGTTTGAAGTGATTCATCCCATAGAAGCATATTCCATTTAGGATTTCTTCAACCTTCGATAGAGTGTATTTACGAACGAATCCTAGAGATTCCCCTTGTTCCACATAGGCTCCTCTGAATTCGGCAATCATCGCCGAAAAACCGCCAGCGAAATTTACGGCGACAGAGCCGTCACCATAATTCAGAACGCGTGACACCCGCCGAATGGAAATAAAAAGCTGGCCGTCGATGTTCCGCGGCTCGTTTCCAACGATCTCGCCAAAATTCACGCCCACGGACACTTTTGGCAGCGGCTAGTTCTCTCCCATCTTTGTTCGCGGGTCAACGAGCATTGCTGGGGGCAAGGGAAACGCGAAAAGAAATCGGTCGTCGTTCCCCGCACTCGGTGGAACCGGCGATCCCATCGCCAACTTGGCACGACTTTCCCTCCTGATAAAACGTGACGGATGAAGCCAGGGTGGCTTTTAATTCATTTCTGCGACGTCGATTGGAAAGATAGGATGGAAAGAGTTCCATAGAGAGAATTTTACAGCATTCTTTACCAACATAGCGAATTTCATTCCGATCGAAACATCCACTTACAAGGGAACACCGGACTCACCGATTGGAACGCAACTAGGGTAAAGGACCCAATTACTGACACCTAACCAGTTACTATCAATTTAAGCTATTTTACTTAAAATAACGAATAAATAAACGTTGCAAAATCATACACAAAAAGAATTATGTAATTCAACCTATAATCTATACTATAGATTATATACTATAGTTTATTTATTTGTTATTTTAAGTGAAATAACTTAAGGTGACAGTAATTGGTTAGGTGTCAGTAATTGGGTCCTTTACCCTATGTGGGTTTTCAGAGTGACTCAAAACAAGAACAACGGTGTGTTACATTTGGGCCTTATCGTCCCTTAAAGGGGATGAAAACTAACCTCAAAGTCAAATTGGCACTTCCACTTTTTCGCGTATAACTCTCAAAGTACGAGAGACAGAAAAAAATGTGTTAAATAAAAGTTCAATGGTGCAATAAGCGCTGCAAACTTGAAAATTTGAAAATTTTGAAAAAAGTTTTTTTTCGTTCAGGTACTTTTTTTTAAATCCTTTACAAAATTTTGTTCACGCAAGGTTTGCAGCCTTATTGCACCATTAAACTTTTGTTTGAAACATTTTTTCTGTCTCTCGTACTTTGAGAGTTATACGCGAAAAAGTGGAAGTGCCAATTTGACTTTGAGGTTAGTTTTCACAGACTTAAAGGGCAATAGGGCCGAAATGAAACACACCGTTGTTCTTGTTTTGAGTCACTTTAAAAACCCACACAGTTGTGTTCTAATCAGTGAGTCCCTTGTTAGCCACCGATGATCAAGACCGTCCCTACAACCACTTTGCGTAACACTCTAATCACCTCAGGAGGTCTTACCCTCTGTATCCTGCCCTTCAAGCACCCTGACGGCTAAATTTACTTTACCTTTGAACCCTTCAGTCACCCCGCATTCAAGTTCACCGAAGATTCTATCAATCTCTTAGCGAGCACGAATGTAACAACCCCTCAACTTCGATCCTCCTAGTTTCAACCTCCTTCTGCATTACACCCCTACCTGTCCGCGCCCTTAAAATAATACACGAGGAAAGTAGCTGAAATGAAAAGAGTCCCAGCCGGTTTGATTAGTCTCCCATTCAGAAACAAACTCAAGCATCATCTCGCCGGAGAAGTTTCAGTTCGCGCTACTCGTCTGACTAGCAGGCATATTCTACTGCGCGCGTCTAACGAGCCCTTGCTCCTCACCGACAAAACAGCCTCGAACACGTTTTGCCTTCGCGCTCCTCGCAGCTGCCGTTCAACCAGCGGTTGCTTTTTCATCCGAGACGATCGTTCGTTTGACTTGCAACGAAATACCCAATTAACTTGTTTGCGAACGACCGCCAACTTCTCACCGGCAGTTTTTCTGCTGAGGCGACCCGGCAAGAAGCGCGCGGAGAATGTAGAACGAAATAGGGCTGTTGCGCCCGGCGAAAGAGAAACGCAAGCTTGGCGATCGGTATTACTTACAAAGCCGATACAAGCGAAATTTATTCTTGGCATTCGCTTCGGGAACGAAGCTATCGCGCGTATTTAACGGCGCGCTGGCGGTACGACAAAACTATGAATACTTCAAGGTGGCCAAAGCTGCGGAACGACGTGCTCTGGGGCGTAAATTAAGCGCAGAAATCAAAGGGCGTCGCGTCGATCTTGCAATGTCACGGCGATCGATGGCTCCCGATCTAGCTGGCTCATCGGAACGAAACGACTTCGTTAATCTCCTTAATGGCCCCGTGTTCTACATTTTCTCTTGGGTTTTCTTGACAAATCTTGCCGCTTTGTTTTCTGGATTATGCGCGAGCCCGCGTGCTTATGGTTGATGCATTCGAGAGCATCACTCTTGTGGGGATCGCTTGGGAAGTTTCGAGTTACTTCGGGACGTTCACTCTTTGGACATTTACCTTGCACCGATACTGGAATATTCTAAGTGATCGGTGTAAACTCGATGAAAACTCTGGGGTTACCATGAGTGCGCTTTGCACTTTGCAGCTGCGTAGCTGCGTTGGCGGAAAAAGTTTGGTGGAGAGGACTTGGGGCATGAATGTATTAATCGTGTGCTCGGTATGCAATTGCAAGAGAATGGTAATTTCAGGGATACAACGTCTACTTACGCCCTAGTGGAAGACACGGCTCGCCTCAAATTGCAGCGCTTACGATGTGCACTTGAATTGAAATATTACTTCGAAGGCGGTGTACAAATTTTTAGCTCGGGCATTTTGTGGCAACATCCGCCTCAAGTCAGTCGAAAATGGCACTTAAGGAACGTCCTAACTAGTGTTCCTGATTTCTCGATATTTTTCGCATCTCGAGAATTGAGAAACCAGATTATATTTCTCGAGAATTCTCAAGAAATTAAAAAAATATTGCAGAATTTATATTTTTGGAATAATGTTGATAATATTTATCTAAATTTTTATTCGTGTCCAACTTAGACAAAACTTGTGTAAATGAAAAAAGCAGATATTAAATATAATTGATAAATTTATTTAGTTAATATAAAATGTGAGCAAGGCGAAACAATCTACTTCTTTTTTTTTGTGACAAAATCTGCGGCTGTAGAAAAATGTCTTTCATTTTGAGTGGATGTTGTGCATAGAACATCAGCGATACGAAGAGAAAAGTTTATAAATAATCGCGCAATACAATTTATATATATTGCTAACCTTTATTACTGATTGTAGATGTGTTTATATGTTCACGATTAACACAGAATTTGAACTGAAAATTCATTTCTGAAATCAAATGGGATATATAATAATTTTCCTATACTGAAGATTCTCGAGAAACACTGTAATTTCTCGAGAAATGAGAAATAAGAAATGCTAAAATTTCTCGAGAAATTCTCAAGAAGGAACACTAGTCGTATCGGTTCCACAGTATTTAATCGCATGGAGCATCCAAGTTTCAGCTAAGTTATCCACGATAATATAGAACTGGAGCGTTGAACTTGAACCCAGAAGTTCAAGCACACGGTTGAACGTCTTTCTGGTCCCTTGATTTCGTCACGTGTGCGGAATGACCTTCCAACGAGATCGATACACCCTTAATGCAACCCCACCGCTCTCTTTTTTCAATCGTTTCTCAATACGCATACCGAGAAATCAAATTTCCTTGAAGAAGTCTCGTGACTCATACAAAATGTATTTCAATTTCTTCCATCATAATTGCTACATAGTGCAATTAAGCTTCGATTCCCAGTCTACCATTGAAAATACCCTTTCATGAAAGTTCATCATGCACGAATGCGGATGACACCACTGAAAGTTACCCTTCGCGTGCGCGAACTATAATTTGTTCCGCGCGACTCTCGACACAGCACCAATGTTGCGGAACTTGCAGAAAGTTCAAGTATTCATCGATTTCCTGATGCACACGAGCCTCGAGTTCGCTTTCACGCTACTCCGTACGGTTTCGAGGAAAGCACAGCCATGCGCGACACATTATCCTTGCATCGCACGATTTGCAAAACACCATCTGTAAAATGCGAGCGAGTTCCTCTGAATCTGCGTACCGAGAAGGCACTTTCGACATATAAAGGACGCTTTTCACGTGCAGCCACCGTGTTAAAATGCGAAAGGGAACAAGCCGAAAGCAATATCAGAAATTTAGTACCATTCGCGAGGAAGAACGAACTTCGGACTATTTGTCTTGCCACGTACGAGCCAATTCTACTCGCTAAACTGTAATCCCCTAGTGGACAGTATTTTGCACGCAAACCCTAGAATATTTGAGTCTACCTCGAGGATATTCCCCCATCTGTGATCGTCTGAAAACGCCTCTCAATCGATCATTAGATACTGCAAAGAAACTCAGCCGATGGAGCTCCTAAAAACCATCTTCGAGGTGATCTACAGTGAGCTACTTCTTGCAGAGGTACCTAGATCCTCCCTTGTCAGTGCAAAAACACGTCAGAGGTAGTCCCAAGGTTACGCTTCCAAAATTATCAGTGGCTTCCACCCGGGCGTGCTTCGTCATTCTCCGGGGGTGAAAAACGCGTGGATGAGAAGCGAAACATCTGAGAGCAACCTCTAGCAGAGAAGGGAGCACCTCGAAGATGATATTTTCCAAACTATCGAACCCAGTGGAAGAATACAGAAAACCAAGAAAATAAATACCTCAATAATTCTAAGAAAAAACCCAGACACCCTCTTCTCACCCTCGCTAATAAAAAACATCCCCAAAATCAACGAAACACCCAATCTTCTCTGCACTCCCCTACACTACTCTACTCGAAATCCACACCCTCGCAGTATCGAACCAACAACCTCTTGCCCACGAACGTTGCAAGCCCACTCAAGCGTGAATCGATCAGGCAAAAGGGTTTAAAGTACTCTAGCAAAAACTTAAGACGAGTCGGACACGGATGCTCGACGATCTTGTTGGGCAAAGTGATCGACCAACTGGCAAAGTTCGAAAGAACGCTCGAGGCGCAGGGAGCATTCGATTCGTTTTTACCAGAGGAGCAAAGTCAAGTACAGCGGAGGGTGGAATCGATAAGAGACGCTTGCAGGGGGCTCGATCAATTCTGCGTGACCGCGTGCCGCGGGATCAGCTGGCTCCGCTCGCCACGCGGAAACGCTGCGACGGGCAGAACTGCAATGTAAATGCAGCTGCGTACTATCTGCATTCCGTGGCTCGCGTTTACGTACGGCCTTCGAGGGAACTTACCGCCGACACGCGTTGCCACACAAAGCCTAGTCGCAATTACATTCTATTTTCAGTGGCGACCGAGTCTACCGCCAGCCGTCCCACCTGAAAACACGCGCCGTCGCTGCCTTCCGCGGTCTTCTCTTTTAGGGTAGTTCCACTGAGCAGACTGTGAGACCCGTGGCTTGGATGGTATTACCGTACAATTCTGCTGCGGTTTGTCGAAGCAGAAGCGGTTCCTTCGTGAAGTTTCTATCGGGGAATTCGAGGAGTATACGGTGAATGTTGTAGAATTTCGTGCTCGAGATCGCTTGGTGTACGTAGGATCTGTTTTTCTTATGCAGGGTAACTGGCTTCGCGGTCAGTGATGTGCAAGTTGATCCTCACTCTGATGTGAGAAGGAATAGTAACTTCATCCGCGGGTAGAAGTATTCAGAACCATTTGCATTTGTATGAATGCAGGATAGAGAAAGAGTAGGGTAAACTGCACTAATCATTGGCAGTCCTGATTAAAAAGTAAAATATTAAGAAGTACAAGCTTAGAAAATACTTTTTTTATAATTTCTTATTTATCTTTCGCTACAACACTGCAAAGCCAAATAGTTGAATTACACATTTTACATCTGGCAACACAACAAAGTGAGACAAAGGGCTGAGTTTTATGTGTTTTTTTTTAAATTTTGATAAGGGGTAGGTAAATATATTTTGTCGCTTTATAACTAAGTAATGGATTGGAACGCAGATTTACTCTGTGTTGTAGGCATTTAATAGTGAATGAAAAACTTCGTTTTTAACTACATATGTTTTTCTATATAATCTCAAACTTTAGGGTGCTAAAAATTGTACTTTTATGCCTATTTTTGTTTTTCATTGAATATTTTTAAAATAAAAGACTTAATAGGTACTCAAAATGTTTTATTTGAATGAGAAATCTATAATCATTGATAATAATTGAAAATTAAGACCATATAAAAACTTCACAAAAAATATGGGCATTCCAATTGAGATTTCCGCTTAGGGTGCTTATCATTGTACAGTTTACCCTATTTGCATCCTGTGACCACGGGATTCTTTTTCATCCGTAATATTATTCCTAGAATAATTGCTTTAGGTTTTGTGACTTATTTAAAAAATATGGGGTACACAGCTCTGCTCGGTGATAAATAATGTAGGAGACAAGTTCGAAGCAATGGCACGAGAAATTTTTTCAATTGAGAAACGACTCGTGTAATCTGCGAATTTTTTAGGCAATTACCCTCTTCCACGTTGTATCATAAATTCGAACAGCTGGCTGATCCATGGCGAGCGAACGCGTAGCCAAGAATCTAGCGCGGGGGACATAAACACTGCGAAAACGAGTGAAAGAGCACCGAGATACTTGCTCGTTTTACTGCGGTTGTGGTTCAACAAGTAGTAGTAAAATGGCTAAACGCTTGACACAACGTACTGTGGGTATTTATCATCCGCAATAAAATTTGCGGGCAAATATTTGCACGACAGTCAGAGCGAGTGTAACTTACGCGTTAGCCAATTATTTCCATCACATTGTCCCTGTAGCACTTATCGTCCCCGTGGCACGGATTGGAAACACGCTGCGCAGTGAAATACTATCGAAACAGATGCCAGACGAATCCGAACAGAAACTTTGGGTTCTCTGCATCAGCAGATTCAGTGCTTCATTCCCTCCAGAAAATTTATCTCTCAGAAGAATTGTGAGAGTTCGACTTTGACAGGATTGCCTTTAGAAACGTACAAATTTGAATCTGCAAGTCGAATTTTGCAAAATTTCAGAAGATTGATCACTCTTAATTCGGTGTATAGACTAATCAGACCACGTAGAATTTGTTCCCTAGTTGTGCCATTTAAGGGGTCAGTCCACTGTGACGGTTTGAAAAATGAACCTGTTTTTAAAGATTCTTTTCTTCGTAGATACAACGTATAATGCAATAAATCTTTTTGGTATTTATTAAGCTACTCTTATATTACATAAGAAAAAAATTAAAAGAATTTTTTAATTTGTTTTAAAACTTTAAACGCGATTATCTCAAAACAACATTTTTTTCAACTAGTGCAGGTGATTGCAAAAAAACTATTTGATCAATTAGTCTGAAATTTTTACACCTTATTCAGCACTTCAGTGGCTATGACCGGGACCAGGCTTATTTTTACTGATAAAAAATTAACAAAATGACGGAGGTTTGAAGTTTAAGTGTTGAAATACGGTGAATTTTTAAATCATTTTGCCTTGTAAAAACCTTGTAAAAAGTATGAAATGGTTAATCGAAAAAGGTTTCCGTGGTCCCGGCCATAGCCACTGAAGTGCTGAAAAAAGGTCCCCCCGAAATCTCCAATTCTTCAAAGGCTACGGCAATCTGGCTGCTCAATTGGAACAGGTTTCTAGCGCTCCCAGGTCAAGAGTATAATATTTTTGGCAGCAAAGTATGACTCCCACAATACATTGTACGCAACCACGATAACAGAGCCGTTAACCCCAATATTAGTCAAGCACATTGGCCCACTCTATCGACGTTCAAAGTCGCTGCGCGCATCAGAAACAAGCTGGTTTTCCCGTGCAATCGCATCTGGCGATATTTGCCATCGCGTTCGATCTACAGGAAATTCTAAACGTTAAATGAGACGTTAAATAGCGACGCGCCATGCTTGCTTTTTCCCATTTGCCATTTACCGAGTCGATCGTCCTATTCGTTGGACATTTATGATCGAAAGGATCAATTATAATGCACGAACAGCCAAGACCGTGACGGTTTCTTTTTCCACCGGACACCGATTATTTATCCGCGCCGATATCGCGCGATATCGAGTGCCGTTTTCTGCCTTTCACCGAGCAATCGGGGAAACCGAGCTGCACAGAGGGAGGAAGTGGACAATCCTTGCGAGATAAACCTGTCTGCGAGTGGAATGGTACTCGCTTGCCTCTAACTGCAGAGAAGAGAATTATTTTAGCTTCCATATATTATTCGATCTCAGATGCAAATGGGGAATCAATATAAAAAAAGAGAAAATATATTTGAGAAGAATGAAGATTTCTTCGTCCACTGTGCAAATATCTGGAGCAAACTGTACCTAGACACTAACCTGCTGTATCAATTTCCCATATTTCTTCCCGATAATAGTATTTATCCAACGCGAAACTCGACTACTGAGCAAATAGGTGACGCGACGAATATTTCAGCGAGTTCTTTCATTCGCACGCGCCACGTTGAGTTCCGAACAACGCGGGACCGACTTCTCCAGATTCCTATCGAATCGAAGGTGCAGCGAACAGTTTTGCGGAGGCTGAAAGGCAAATTTGTTTATTCCCATCGACGTTTGTTCGATTCGATAAAACGCGACGAGTAAATTTATTCTTCCCGATGGGGAAATAATTTTCGGAGATTCTTGGAGGCGAGCGAGTTGCTCAAAAGATTCTCCGCGGGTATTTTTCGATAAACAACTCCTCTGGTCTATTCCGAAGCTCGAAGACAAATCATCGGGACCACCAACAGTCGCGTCGACAGTCCCTCTGACCGCAGTTGAATAGTTTTATCTGCGCTCGATAGTTGAGCGGAGTTTAGGTGACAAATACTTGGCTCACTTCGCGAATGCAATATCGGGGAAACTTCCCCTGGGGAGAGACATCCTCCTTAATTAGATATTTCGCGCGTTTCTCTGGCTACGACTCTTCCGCGGTTCCCGGCGTTTATCGAGCCACTGAAACATCCGCTGACTTCGCGTCTCCTAAATAAACGCGACGCAGGTCTAACCACGGTGGTTGCAATGAAAACAGCCAGGCAGTTATCGTAGGATGATTGGAAAAACCTCTGCTCTTCAATTTTGCAGTTTCTCGTTAAGTTTCGTAATTTAAATGCATCGTCAACGAGCCACTGTTCACCTTTACTATTAATCGACGATTTATCTTCAACCACGCGTCGGGTATCAATCACTCGAGCGATCCATCGATCAACCTTTCACTGTTAATTTTACAGTGAAATCGAGGTGTTTGTTTAGGTAATAGCGAACACGGTCGCAAGAATACCGCCAGCATTGGGAAACACTTTGAAGGTTCGGTGGTGGATTTTAGCATGGAATATTTGAGATATTAATCCCAGATAGCTCGGTTATTATCTCCGCAGTCTATAGCAAGAGTTACATTGTTCGCCTCTCTTTGTTCCTATGGAGGATCGCTTTAACCACCGTTTGATCCCGTGCACGTCGCTCGATATCGCGGGGCCGTCCATTTGCACGATGTGTCCGCCGATCCACTGATAAAGCGGATCGACGTGTCTGTCCCTGTTCTGTTAAGTAACCGGCCGAAAAAGCCGATATTTACAGAAGCTGGCCCGCTTTCATTCGTCACGCTCTTGGCCACGCTTCTGTCGCGGCGAATTTGCAATTAATCTGCCCACGCGCGAAACCTCCGCACTAAACCATCGCGGGCATAATGAAACAGAGGCTGAATCAAACATGAAATGTTTCACTCCTCGCGAGTAAAACCGACTCCGTTACTCGTAAACTGTCCCTGAGTATCAAAAGCACCTCGCTGCAAGTTTTTACTCACAGTATTGCCTATAGAAACAAATGGCTGATCGCCTGAAATTATCAGAGACCAGAAATAACATTTTATTTTATTTTATTTTTTATTTTTATTTTTCAATTTTTTTTTTGAAAAAAATCATTCAGAAAAAGTAAATTTTTAGTCAAATGGAAGTCAGTCTTCATTAAATAATGCATAAATTTTCCGAAATATGAAGTGATTAAATAATATTAAGACTTATCTGTTTTGATTACAGATAACCGTTATTGTCGACGGATATATTTTTTGGTCAATAATAAGCGTTATTGTCGACGGAAATTATTTTCGGTTACAAATAACCATTATCGATGACCAGAATTTTTTTTTCGATGACGAATAACCATTATCGATGACCAGAATTTTTTTTCGGTGACGAATAACCATTATCGATGACCAGAATTTTTTTTGGTTACGGTATAACCAATATATCTTGCGGGAATTTTTTTTGGTTACGGTATAACCAATATGAATTACGGAAATTTTTTTCTGTTACGGTATAACTATTCAACTATAGAATATCTGGAATATTGTGGGTATTAGGAGCCGCGGCGCGCTGTTGAAAAGAGATAGTTAGCATGCGTGGGATGCTGTTTCACTCTTATACACAAGTCTATACCTGCCTATACTCAAATTTACTACAGGATAGAAGTACATTTACTACAGGATGGTGTATAATACAGAATAGACACCTATTCAATTCCACTATCTCTCTCGGCCTGGCCAATCCGGGTTTTGCCGTACCGTGTTCGCATTCCAGATATCCTATAGTAAATAGTTCAATAGTTATACCGTAACCGAAAAAGAATTCCCGTAATTCATACTGGTTATCCTGTAACCAAAAAGAAAATCCCACAAGATATATTGGGTATATCGTAAACAAAAAAAATTCCCGCAAGATATATTGATTATACCGTAACCAAAAAAAAAAATCCCGCAAGATATATTGATTATACCGTAACCAAAAAAAATTCTGGTCATCGATAATAGTTATTCGTAACCGAAAAAAAATTATTAGTGACCAAAAAATATTTCCGCCGACAATAATAGTTATTCCCAACCAAAATCATTTAAAGAAACCTATTAATTCTTATTCCATAACTTTGAAAATTTAGCTTATAACAATTATGGTCTCAAAAAATGATCTATCCAGACGCAACCGTAATCGTTCGCTCCTCCACGAGATTGTACAAGGTACCAGAAGCGTGTGGTTCGTGTTTACGCGGCTGCCACGCTCGGTTTCAGCGCGCATCACTCCAATTGTCGAGCAAATTGAGGGATGGAGGATTGCAGGCAGTGTTCCCGGTTATGCAAATCCCCCTGCAACGTTACCCAACGCCGTGTAGGATAATAGTTGGGATTGGTGGCGCGTGGTAGACGCGTCTACCGGCATGGTTTCGTCTGCTTGATCAGATTGCAAGTGGGAGGCGCTGGAATACTTCGGGCAGGGTTTTCAATTAACTCTTATCGAGCCAGAACGCCGCCACTTTTTACTGGGTAGTCGCGGCGGGAGGGAGTGTTACCGTGATTCCCGGCCAGTGATAAAACGCTTCCATGAACGTCGAGCGATCCGTTTTCTTCCTGGGCGTCGCGGAGGACGCCATAAATTCGAGATCGACGAGGAGGAGGTCGTTCGTCAACGGGCCTCGCGTGGATTGATACGGTGTATTTCGGTGGACGTGTTTCGTCACTCTGCGGCGGCTAGGGACGCTCGAGTCCGGCGTCCAAAGTTTGCCGTAGTCGCCGGCATCGATGCTTCGAGTCCCGCGGGGACACGTGGCGATGGATCACGAGCACCGCGGGTTATTGTTTCCTCGCTATAATTAATCTCCCAGGCGTAATTAAACGCATGCACGCTGAGCACGGATATTCGTCACGTCCTTTCGCGGGCTAACGCGGTTTCTAGGGTTTCTAACGGGTGACGGGGGTCATTTCGGAGGAGAGAATCGTGCGGTGGGTTTCTCTACTAGGAGGTTGAAGTTGAAATCAACTTGGTTAACTTAAAATTGAAGCGATATATCGCACACGTGCTTTCGATTGGCCTCGAAGTGACTCTGCCTGAAATTGTATGATGTTTCTTGTCTGCACCCTGCCAGTGATTAGGGGAAAAATCGCAATGTGGAAGATGCATGCGTGCACTCGCTGGTGGGCGAACTTCGCAGTGAGCGAAGTTTAATTAGGAAACTTCGTAGTTTTGTTAGTCAGATGAGATGTGCGCGTAGAGAAGCCGTTGCATAAATACCTGCGTTTTAAAAGGGAGTAATGATTTAATAAATATTGATGGCGGTGATAATCCTTGGTATTAATCGGTTAATCTATGTCGGCTGTAAATAACGATCTCCTGCTTCACAGGTAAATAAAATTCGTCCATCAACGGGCGATTTAAGGGGGTAGTGGACTATTTCATTTTCAGAAAATTGATTACTTTTTTTTACTGATTTTGAAAGTTTTATTTTGTATGGAAATTTTAAATATAATTTCATGGAGAAATTCAAGTAATAAGTTATAGTTGCGAGCGTAATTGAGTACGCTGTCGAGTAACGGCCTCGCAGAGCGGTTTTGGAAAGGGCCACTTAACTTTGAAGCCGATTTTCTCGAAACACCATTTTCAGAAACGGTGTACATCATAACTCTTGAACCAATGAATATTTCCACTTAAAATTTTAACTGGAACTGTAGAATTCCATGCTTTATCGTGTAGAAATTTTCTATCAATATTGGATGTTTATAAAACATTTTATAACTGATTAAAGACGAGTTTTCCCGTAAAAATGTGGAAGAAAATTGATTCCTGTGTAATTTCCACAACTTTTGTTCAAATTCATCGGCAAGTTTCCAAACTGTAGACATTTGTGTATAGAATAATCGCCTCAAAGCATTTTGCTTTCAGATGATTGGTTCTCCTGAATCGATATACACCACCAGCATTAATAACTTCGACAATTTTATACATTCCGACGATTTTTTTTGTAAATACTCGCAAACGTGCCCACAATTGATTATCAAAAGCACGATAACGACTGTTTGGTATCAAAGTAATTTAGCATCAAAGAAACTAACGATTTTATATATCCAATAGTCCACTACCCCCCTAAGAAAGATTTCAGATCCCAGAATTAACTTTGCTTTTTCACTGTGTCATTCTATTCCCATACCCTTCAACCCTTACTTCTAATCTTTTAATCCCTCATTCCCCTATCTCTATTCAATCTTCTACTTCTTCATCTTTCTTGCTTCTCTCTAACTTCCCTATCTCCCCTCCCCTTTCCCTCTTCTTTTCCCCATCCTGGTAATTTGCTAAAAGGCAGGAGGTGCAAAAAGTGTAATCAAGGGACGCCCGGCCAATTAGAAATCACAACGAAGCGCCGTTTCACTGAGAAGTTCCAAGGGAAACTTATTTATCAGGCTCCCTTTATTAGCTCGAACGATATTTCGATGCAAAGTAACGCAAAGATCCGCGCGACAAAAGTGCCCACCCAGTTCGATTCGGCCGGCCGAAAAGTTCTCGGCCCGCTATAGAAACCCAATTTCCTTTAGTAGAAAGTACGACCGCCAAGTCGCAGGGATCGACGGGGAATCTTATAGAATAGGCCCCTCTCCACCTCCGTTTGCATTCCGTTGGCAAATAACAAGTAAGTGGAACAGCAATCATAAGATGCCTATAGAAAAACCTGCAGCAAAGACCTCTGGATCCTTTTCCCCGCAGCATTCTACCTCTACTATTCTCTCTAGTCGATCATTCACTCTAACTTACAACTTTTAACAATAAAACTTGCACTTCTATCTTGCACCCCTCCCTTGTAGGCCAAAGATGGGCAAAAAATGATTTGAAATAAAAATCTCGTACACAAATTTTTATTCCAAATAATTTTTCTGTCGTATACTACTCTCAACAATACCATCCCTCCACTACCAAACAGAAATCACTCCAATTTCACCTCCCCACATCAGAATTCAAAATTCTTTCCCTCTTCGATCCATCTCGCCCGCCCATTGAGCATCGACACGTCAAACTACGAAGTTTCCTAATTACTCGGTCGCCCACCACGAGCCATTAACACAGGCCATTCCAATGCCCCAAGGACTGCAAGTTCCCATCTAACCCTCGCAGCTTTGAATCGACCTATACGTAGCAACATATTCAAGACCATGCAACGTGGAACGATAGCTGAAGCACATATCCACAGAAACAACACCTAAAAAGCACGTATCCTCGCGTCTAGTACCTACACTCCGGACACTGTGCATCGCGGATGGAGAGAACAGTGCGGAATAAAAACGGTATCAATCTCAAGTGTCAACAGTCAAACAACCCCCAGGGCAGCTTTCACAGAGTCCTCGAACTATATCAACGCCTCAGGCCCGCCAAGGTGGACGACACACATTTCAGAAGTCGTTCCCTCCCTCTTGACACCGTTCAACCCCACCTCGGACACTTTCGGACGAACTTATTCCTCTCCATCCGCGATAGATTTGCGTTGCACGTTTACTCACCGGTGTCGTAGAGAGGACAAGGCATGTAGGCGTAGCGTTGCTCAGGGTGAACGACGGACCTGTTCCTCTGGCCGCTGGTCATGGTGGCGAATTTGGTCACGTACTGCAGGAGCTTGTCATAGAAGAGGAGGATGGTCGTGCGGATTATCGTTGAGGCGGTATCGTAGGCACACGCTGGCTGGACCGGTAGATCGAGCCGTCGGCGCGACGATGGCGGAGGGCGATTATCCAGAGATGACCGGGCCCGACTGCATCCTGCGATAGCCGTCACCGTCGCGACGCATCGGGCGTCGGACCTCCGCGCGAATTAACCAATTAAGGATGCCCGCGCTGTTTCTGTGCCAATTAGCCACCGCTCTCCTCGAGACCAGCCCCACTCGCCTTGGTCTTCGCCACTGTGCGCGCACGTGGTCGCTTAATTAGCACCGAAATAACTGGGCTTCTTCTACTTTCTGAACACTGATGTTTTTACCTTTCCCTCTGCTGCGGCACCACCTTTCTCGCGGGGAACACACGGCGTGAGAAAGACCACTCCGTGTCCTCTTCGGGGCTATTTTTAGGGGGCGAGGGTGTAGCTTCTCTGCGAGGGGAGCTTTCGGTGCGTGGCGAGCTTTACGGTTGGCTTGGTATCGAGCCTCCCCTTCTGTTCACTTGTCGGAGATGATGGATGTGGGTCACTGTGCTCAGGTGAACAAGAGATTATATTTAATAGTTATTAGGTGTCACGGGGATCGTGATTCGTGAGGCTTAACCATTCAGCTGATTACACTTCTGATGAGTCGTCTGTGGTCGGTGTAAAGAGCTGAAGAGTTGAAGAACGGGCTCTTCGGGGTTCGTGTGTTAGCAGAATAATTTCTGAATGGATGATTGGAGGAGGGTGGCGTGAAACAGGCTCGGTGATTAAGGGGGAAGTCACTGTGACGGTATTTTCAAGACATTATTTTATATTGAAATGTAACTTTCTAAGAAAAATCTTTATTACCAACTGAAAATATATATATTTAACTAATATTTTATTCTCCCAGATTGAAAATATTTTCGGTAGTATGGGTACAGCATATGATAACGTTAGGATCTGCAAAAAAGAATTACAAAACGGGCGCTTGTGTAACTTTCTAACATTTGCTCCGAATTGAAAAATTCGAACGGTTTCTTAAAGTATATTACAATAGCTTCAGTTAAGGATACAGATTTAAAAAAATATTAATTTTTGAAGAAATAGCGAACTTAAGAAGAAATCTGAGACAAAAAGTATCAAAAAATCAACATGATTTTTCAATGTTACGATTAAATGAATTATTCGATAAAAAAACGGTATACTTAACTGAAGATAATTGTATTACGAATATTCTCTGAAAATTTCAAGTGAATTCAATAAAAATTGACTGAGTTATTAATTTGCCCGTTTTGAAAAATGCCGTTTCGAGATACTCGCGTTTAAAGTTTCGGCAGAAGTTATAATCTGCAGCTCAAGGATCGCAGCTGTGTACGGTCTTGTCGTGGCCAGTGATTCTCTACCTAGTTCTAAACAATATATAAATTCATAATTCCTCTTATTAGATATATTTAGATTTTTGAACATAAACTATCCGGGCGATTGACACCAAATGATGTACCTATGCCTGTACTCGATTATGATCGCTGCGCAACCTATACAAAACCTCCCCAGAATTTTTCGAGATCTACTTTGAAACTGTGCAGGTATAATCTTGAAACCCCAAACATTAAGAAAAGGCAACAAAAAATCTGAAAAAAATTTCACAGTGGCTTCCCCCCTTAAAACACTGGAAACTGATAAAAGACCATTCAAAGCGCATCTGCCAACAAGTCGGAAGGGTTTAAACCCTCCACAAGATTCAACGATATTCCTCGATTTGATTGCATTAAGGGAAGTTCACCAGAACACAAAGATTACCAGCAGTCCCTCGCGATCAAGTTTCTTAATAGATCACGATCATATTAGCAGCTCCGAACTTTCCCTCGTCACGCTCCCTTTCCCGATCCCGGCTACCCCAAGCATCTCCCTATCCTCTACGGAAGTGTAACAGTTACTGACGGACGTTCGCGCGACCGTTTAGCCGTCATCCATCAACTGTATCACGTCCTGTAACTAAACGAGCCAGCCTCGCTTCAAGACGTTGGATGTAATAGCACACGAGTCTACGTCGCAATCTGCGATATTACACAAGGAAGCTTGACAATCTTTCAGATGAAAATAGTCCGAGTAATATATCTTGCAGCATCATCCCTCAGACGCGCGCTCAAGCCCCTCCCTCTGGAACTCTAAAGCGACTTCTCCGAGTTCTCTGCAATAGGTGGAAGTTTCGCGTGCAACAGTCAACGACGTTTCCCTCAGATCCCTCAGCAGCGATACGAAAGCACACCAATTACCAGGCAAGGTTCTCCGCCACGCTCCTTACACTTCGACCACGTAAATACCGCTGTGTAATCAGCCACGTAGGGGGCGGCGAGACCAGTGTTAATAAAAGGCGCGCGGTCATCGAGGAAATCACCGCGTCGACACGGCTTATCGGAAACGGAAGCAATAAGTAGCCGCGTTAAATCGCTGGTGTCGTTTTTACGGTCCACGGTATATACACGTGTATATGTGTACGAGTGGTGCTCGATTCGAGTGGGCTCTTCGAACCAGTGCCCTCGAGACGATTCCGCGACTTCATCGACGTTGCAATCGCGCGAGATTCACCACTTTCTCTCCACCCCTCCTAGCCCTCCACTATTTTATTTATTTATTTATTCCACACGATAATCCCTTTAAGCACAAAAAAAATCGAAAGAAATAATTTTCACAGTGACTTCCAGAGTTGGGCATTATTCGGCTAAATTTTCATTCGGATACGGATTCGTATAAATCCCCAAGATTTATTCGCGAATAACAAATGACGATTTTATTCGTCGAAAAATTATTCGTTATTCGCGAATAAATCTGTATCGTTATTCTAGCCAGATTCGTTCGAATAAGAATTTATTCGTTATTCGACCTGAATGAACGACGAATAAATGTGATACCCTGTCGGATATCTATCGATGGAAGTCTGTACTGTGTTCAACATATGTTTGGACGTGTGAGTCTGGAAGTGTGCGTATTTGTATGTATTTAAAAACATTCAATGAACGCTTATAATTTGAAGAGATTGATTTTTTCATTAGTTTAAATGAATTGACGTGAGCAAATTTTATTTAAAATAAATCAAAACGCCACTCTATGTAATACCGCGGTCATACATCTTTCTGTAAAGTGCGAGCTATGACAAGAGTTACTTAACCTAAAACATTAGGTCTCACGGGTGTCAGTCAGTGGTGTCACGATACATCGCTGAAACCACGTGATCACTTTATTCGTCCGTTGAGTCGACTAAATTTTTATTCGAATAAGAAATTATTCGAATAAATTTTCAGTCAAATAAAAACTTATTCGTTATCGTCGAATAATTTCATTTTATTCGAATTTTTTATTCGAAGATTATTCGAATAAAAACTTATTCGCACAAATGTATTCGAATACGTATTCGAATAAAAATTTAGCCGAATAATGCCCAACTTTGGTGACTTCCCCCTTAAGACTAAACTTAATTAGAGTTTCACCCATTTACGACCCACCCTAAATATTTCAAAATCGCCCACGCATCCGTTCGCCGAAAATATTTAAGGAAAATAAGAAAGGATCCTTATCACCGAATCGCATGGCGTTATACGCGGCAGTAAAGGCGATGCATAAACGCGACGATGGTGGAATGGAGTTAATCACTCCAAGGGTAATCGAGAATCGCGTTAATTATCCTGTTGCCTTCGCGAGCACCGATAGATCCGCCGCGAGTGTGCGGCCATTAAGCCTGCACTCGGGGGACACGCTTGGCTGACCAGTAATGGCGCATTCTACTTGGCCAGGCGCGAATGCCACAATGGACTCGTCGACCCGTCGTAGGTGTGCATTTCGAGTGACGGTCCCCATTGTTCCCGCGGCTCCTTTCGTTTTTCTTCTCCCATGAATGGAGGATGCTGAGGCTTCACCCGTCGTGAGTGACGTCAGGGTGCTAAACGATCGTCTAAAGCTTGGCTCAGAGAGCCTCACTCGCAACAGAAGTTGATTACGTTCTAATTCAGTGGCGTTTATCGCGACATAAATAAACCCGCAACACGCGCGCGTTCCGCTGTGACAATTTTATGACCGACGTAAATTACCGTCGCGGTGGAAAAACGTCGATGTGGGCGCGTGTTGAGATTCCATCAATCTCTGTATAAAAAAGGTGGATTAAAAATGTAGATTATTGTATAGTTAGTTTTTGAGAAAATCCAGCTCAAAAGCACGTGCTGTATTCAACCGCGTGCACCTTCGAAATCGATCTCCTTTAGAAATTCAGTCTTCCTTCTCGACTCTTTCCTCCACGAAGAATTATTATCCATACTATTTTACCACCCACTGCGAACCCTTAGCTTGTATTGGGTTGGTGCATAATTATCAGGCGTTTTTTAAAACAATATTTATTATGAAAAAAGAGACATCAAAATTAAACAATAAAATTTTGAAATGATTATTCCGGAGTGTAGTCACCATCGACTTCAATAACTGCTTCCCATTTGCTTGGAAGACGGGAGAATTTTTAATAACAAATAACCCGCCAATACAAACGCCTGATAATTCTGCACCAACCCAATATGTTCCAAAGATCTTATGGAATAAAACCCGAAGCGTTCTTTTTTCGATTACCTAATCGGATTAAAGTGAAGCAGCGAGAGAAACAGGAGAAAAACGTTGGTCCGCAAAGCTCTACGATAGCTCCAAGATCATTGCTTTAATAGCGACGGGGAATTTTAATTTGATTAATGCCGAAAAAGGAAGCCTGGACAACGGGGGCAAGGAGTCTAACCCACTCATTGTCCGTGTCTCGCCACTGAAGCGGCCGTAATTGAATTCCTTTGTAAAGGGTAATAGACCCCCGACATTTGATTTCTTTCGGGCTCAATGGTTGGATGCGTGCACCCCGCGTCGCGGTGCCCATTAACTCCGATATTTATGATGGCGCGGGAAACAAGCTGCACGCGTCCCTGATTTTCTCCCTGGGAACGGGAGCAAGCGGGCGGAAAATCGTGCTCGAGATGCCATTCTCAGCTATGGGACGTGGTAAACCCTGGCTCTTTATGCTTCCGCAAGCGTCCGTCGAGTTCCGAGGTTTTCACCTGAAATGGAGCTCGCGAAACTACGAGCCTGGAAAGCATCGCGACGGGGAACTCGTGAAAGTTGCATTACGAGGCTAACACCCCTTTAAGTCTTGCAGTAAGCTTCTTATGGGTCCCTAGATCTGTGACAACCGACGCGTGTGTCAGAAATTATTTGGAGCTTCGCGCGACAGAAGTTCGAGACCGAAGCCCGTTCGCCGCGGGTGAAAATTCCTGGCACGTGGACACGGACAGCTGATTTTCTATTTTCTCCGCGCGAAAGTGGGGTCCGTGTGTGACTGGAATACGGAGTGTAGACACGGATTCAAGGGTATTTAGATCGTGCCTGTGGGTTGAGAGGATAATGGATAGATCGTGGGATCTTTTTTGGAAATCCCTCTTTGCACTGAGGTCACGTGGGACCTCATTACACGGGTGTCTCTGAAAATAATGTGAAGAAGGAAAACCATGGCGGAGAACGTTCCCTCGTCGATTAATTCAGAGTTATCTTTTAATAAACCCCGAATTTCAACCCCAAATTAAATAGACGCGATTCGGAGAGCACACTGAATATTTTCAAGCTTCCCCGATCCGTGGACAAACTTTCTCCCGTGTTCCTCTCCGAATTTCACATTCCCACGACATTCTTCCCGGGCCTCTCTACTCCCTTATTCCTCAAACGACCAACAAAATCCACCGTGCACGCGTGGAAGGCTCGACTGCACAAACATTCAAATATCAACCCCGATGCATAAGATTACACGAGTCGATCACAGCACAGCGACTCTCTCGGTTTAGAAAGGATCGCGGGAGCTTTGAAAGACACTCGGCCCGCGTGGATCGCGGTCGATCGGTGGCGAGGGGTTGAACGCGTCCAATAGGAGCGCACCCCGAGCCCTTTCCACCCTTGGAAAGCCTCGGCGCGAGCGTCTCCCTTCTACCTTTTACACGCAACGTCGACGTCCGCAAGCCACGTGGATCCCTGCCGCGGTTTCCTCTGCCCTCCTCGATGCACCCCCGACAGCGGCTGCAGTCGCGTTCGTCCCCCGACCTGCGGTGCACGGTCGTGTACCCGCGCTGGCGAAAAAAAAAGAGGGAAAGCGGTTCTGGCGCGAACCAGCTGCGAGGCGAACTGCACGGTGCACGGGCCGACACACGACTGGACCGCGCCGAGGTGAAACGGAGAAAGCCAGAGGAACGGAAGGGCAGACGAGGGGGTGGCTGGCGGGAGGGTGAGAGCGCGAGACGACCGCGTGGAATAGGGAGAAACGGTAGAAAAGGACGCACGGGGGGTGGTTGAAGGAGGTTGAAGGTGGTTGTTGGTGAGGGGATTTACGGGGGGGCGGGGGTAGTTAGGCGGGGAGAAAGGGAGAGGCCGAAGAAGATGGAAAGAAAGAAGGGTTAAACAGGGGTCGGGAGGGTGGATGCTGCGGATGCGGAGCGGAGAGTCGCTCGGTCCTCGTCTGGCTTCGCCGCAGCGCGTCGCGGCGCATTTCATCCCCCGTACCGAGCCCCCAGCCACCCACCACCCCTCGTCGCCGGTCCCTTCGCCCCTCTCGCGCCGCCACGAAACCCCCTACACTAACCCCCGGTTCCATGTCGCAATGTATCTGCAGTCGGAAGCAGGGAGCCCCGGTGCCTTCGAGACACCGTCGCGTCGCGAATGCTAGTCCTCTTCGCTCTATTCCTTTCCCTGCTCTGACCGACCCCCAAATGCCCTCCGTGCCCTTCTGCCTCGCTTTTTCATCCCCTGGCACGCGTCCCTGCTCCTCCGTGTCTCCTAGGTCCTCTCCGAAAGGACGATTCCGTAGAGGGAGAAACGGGACCATTGCGGGGTTGAATAAGCGGAGGGAGCCTCGCGAAGAATCTTTCGATGCACGGTTTATACAGGGTGTGATTGTTTTGTGGCTGCTCGGGCGAGGCTATTGTTTTCGGAGCAGGTAATGAGCATCTAGTCGATGGAGAATTTGGGGGTAACGATTAAGGCTGGGATTATTGGAATAATTTAATATTCGAATATTTTACAAGTATTCGAATGCTACGAATAAACTTCGAATATTTGAGTATTCGAATGCTGCGAATAAACTTCGAATATTTGAGTATTCGAATACTGCGAATAAACTTCGAATATTTGAGTATTCGCATGCTACGAATAAACTTCGAATATTTGAGTATTCGAATGCTATGAATAATCTTCGAATATTTGAGTATTCGAATGCTGCGAATAAACTTCGAATATTTGAGTATTCGCATGCTACAAATAAACTTCGAATATTTGAGTATTCGAATGTTATTATTCGAATACCGATGTATTCGAATAGTATGGTGTGAAGTAGGTCGAAATTAGCTTACAAGATTTCACCCTGACAAATGAACCTAAAGAAACTTGATTTATAATTCACACCATACTATTCGAATACTTGGATATTCGAATTATATATTAGATTCGAATACTTGGATATTCGAATTATATATTATATTCGAATACTTGGATATTCGAATTATATATTATATTCGAATACCGAAAAATTCGACAAATAGTCCCAGCCCTAGTAACGATCGGTCTTCCGACTTGGGAAACCGTAGGGTTTCAGAGAGTGTAATTATTGTGGAATTTCGTGTGTATTTTAATAATGCTTTGGTCCTTTTGAAGTAAATTGTTGAGTTTCGTACGCGTCGAGAACTTTAAATTAAGAGATATTAGATACCAAATATGACATTTCACTGGAATACACCTGAATTGTTCGGCAGAAGGCAGAACGGAAGCAATTAACTAGCAGGTAACTTGCTGGATTAGCACATCACTCGATACCCTTACTACCGATCGAAACCTCTCGAAGACTTCCAATTCCAAATAAAGAAAACAACGTACCCTTGCTCGAGAGTTATTGAGCGGCAAATCAGGAGCCGTATCTGCGGTATATAAAAGCTGATCCTCAGCCGCCGTGAAGGGGCACTCGAAAAAGAGGGTCAGCCGAAGTGGAGGCGGAACTTAAGCGACTGGAAGTGTTCGCGAAGAAAGCTCACGTGCCCCGGGACCATTGCCTTTCACCAGCGATTCCAAGAGATCCCCAAAAAACATGAGGGATTTCGTGATCAGCCGTATCAATCGAGCAAACCACCCTCTGCCTCGTCAGGGTGTAAAGAACAAGCGCTTGCGGGGGATAATTGACTTTCTCGCACCGAGTGCAGCAGAAACCTTCTTACCTGTCCTTCGCAGAACCAGGGTAACCAGAAAGAATCATCTCAGGAACTAGATTACTCGAGTCTCCGTGAGATTCTAGGGGATTCTGCGGCTTAACCGTGCGAGGCGCATCTTTATCAATTATCTTCTCGAGTCGGGGCAGAATGGCGGTGGGGAAAGGGGAGCTCAGACGCGGCCAAGTAAAAGCTGTAAAATGGAATTGCCGGTGTTCGGTATTTATGACTTTGCTCATTGCACGGCCCTCTCTCGAAGTCGCCATCTTCCCTCGCCAGCCTTTTTCCTCGCGCGACCCTATGCCCGGACATAAATTATTGCCGTTCGTTAAACACGCTCCCCTTTTCGTCGACCTTCTTCTTTGAACTTAGGCGAAGACCTATTTCTTGACCGCGGACAATGTGCAACTTTCATACCTGTTCCTCCAACGCTCACCTTGTGCGATGAATAATTTTAAATTCCTGCCGTGGAGCATGAACGATTCACGGGACACGGTAAAACAGCTACGCTGATTTAAGGGTTAATTCTGCTTTCATTGGCCGAAAAATGAAGCTATTTTTAAAGATTTTTTTCTCTGTAAATGCAACATAGGTATAATGAAATAAATCTTTCTGGAATTTATTAAGCGACTCTTATATTGTACAAATTAAAAATATTTTTTTAATCTGTTTCAAATTATTTTTTATAGCGTCAATGTGTCAGTTATAAAAAGAGGTGTGTTCGTGGCGTAGGTAATTTCCCGGCTCAGGCTTTCTGAAATAAAAAATTTGAAAAGATCGCCTGTAGCTCAATTAACAATTTTTGTCGAAAAATAACCCAGATTTTTCTCAGGAAAAATTCGAGAAAACACTGTTTTGGGAAACTTTTTCTTTCAAACCGGCACCATTTTGTTATTCCTCGACAAAAATTATTAATTGAGCTACGGTCGATAGCGAAACTCATACAGATTAAGAATCTTCGAATTTATTATTCAAGATAAGCCTGAGCCAGAAAATTACCTACGCCACAAACCTCTTTTTTGTTGTTATCACATTGACACTATAAACAAACATAGGTATGAAACAAATTAAAGACAATCTTTTTATTTTTTTGTATAATATAATAGTAGCTTAATAAATTCCAAAAAGATTTATTTCATTATATCTTGTACTTATTAAGATAAAAATCCTTAAACATAGCTTAATTTCTCGGTGCTTCAAAGTAGAATGATCCCTTAACTGATACGACCTTTCCACAGGGCATTCTTTCAAGAATGTAAAGTTCTTGCTGAATCTTCAAATTTTGTAATCTTCCAAGAACGCCATCCCCTTCAGAATGGATCTTCGAATTCAACAGTGAAGAGTATCTATAATTCTAGGATACCTCGAATCAAATATTTAACGCAGACTCCCTCTTCCAGGTGTCTATAACAGCTCCAAACCCTCCGGAGTTACCTAACCGACCTACCACGATCTTTATAAACGATTCCCGAGGCAAGCCGAACAGTAATAAAACAGTAAACACACAGCGGAATGCAACACTCGATGGCAAATAAAGTCTCCGGAAAATGCAATAAATTTTAATTATAACAACCGCCCGGTTGTTATTGGCAATGAAGCATTAGAAAGCGCAGCCAATTAAACGCCGCCGAGCCTTTCAATGATCGCAGCAGCGCGAGCCGCGCGATTGGCTGGTCGATAAATAGTTTATAACTAATTCATGCGCCGCGTTCGTCGCGGAATAGAGGAGCGGCGGGGATCGAGGAGAAAAAATGAGTCGCAGAAGTTGATCGCCGCGGAAAAATCCATCTCCCTTCAACGTTTCTCTGGTCTTAGTATTCTCAAACCGTGCCTCGTTTACATATCCGTCGCCGTGATCGTTATCGTTGAAACTGCACGCTTATCCAGGCGTACGAAACGCAGCCGCGATGGTAACTCGCGTAATCAAGCGTCTATCCCTTGCAAACGAGCACTCGGGCCGTTTATATTCCGTGAATCTCTTTAAACGAGCTAACCACCGTTAACGTTTCGAGTTATCTGGACCCATCGCTCGCCTATCGTTTCTGGCACATTTTGAGCGCTCTGATCTTCGTAGCGCGCGTAAAAAGGTGTCACGAAACCGTTCGGGGGGGACAAGGGGGATAACGATCGAAACATCCGCGCGCAGTTTATCGCGGAAAGGGGTAGTTTGCCGACGCGTTTTCGATTCGGCCACGCTGATATCGCAGGTATCGTAAACTGTGACTGTGTCGACCTTTCGTCCGCGATTCATAAAATCGAAGCAATGCTCCGCCCCGCGAAGCTGTCAAGAACGAGTGAAATTGCGCAATGTTACTCGTGAATGGTGCATAATATCCTTCTGCTTTCACTGTGCCTACACTTTCGTATCTACATTTCGAATGAACGGCAACTTTTCGCCCAGAAATCAGTGAGAACTGTAGAGTATTATATTTTCCCTTGTTGGAGGAAGCTCGCATTGGAGATTAAACAACGAAATTTATTATATTTGCTTAGGTTTATGAAATTTCGTACATTTCCATGCGCCGGTGGCGTTGTCGCGTTGTTAAGCGACAAATTGTTAAGAGATCGTATTTGAACATTTCTATATTTTCAATTTCTCCAAGAATTTGTCACCTAACGAGGCGATCGACGCCCCAAACCGATCTCCCTTTCTTCGCGGACGAAAGATCGTCGCTAAGGTATACTACTCTATACTAAGGTAGACAATTAATTAGGAACAGTAGGAACGGATTTCATTTTTGAGCAAGTCCTTTACGCCTAAGGATGGCCGACGCCCGGCTCCCAGCCGGGCGTCACGGTTAATAGTTAATTAACGCTATAAATAGCACTGCACCAGAACGGATGCACGGTCTGCTGAGATTACGCGTACTCGTTTATGCAAGTACATACGCCATTAACGTACGGTCGTGAGCTTATTCATAATAGAAGTGCACAAGCGTGACGTGTCTGAGTCGCTGATAAATCCAATCTCTTCAGAGTCAGCTTCTGAGCTACGCCACGCTGTGCTATCGATAACAACGACCCGTCGAAATGCAGAAAATGCAAAAGGACTGGATGCGCGTAGAATATTTGACAGGTGAACTAGACCACGCGATTGTGCGTATGGCAGTTCGATTGAAACGGTACACAATTGTAGCAAAAATATATCGATGTTAAGAACGATCCTTATCTAGCTCGTGCCCCAAGGAGACAATCGCCTGCTCCTCGTAAGTAACTTCCTAACAATTCATTTCGCCCCCATCATCGCCTGTGTATTTAAAAATTCATTCAACGTCGAATCAACTCTCCCACTACTCCAACGAGCTAACTCGTCGATCTCGGATTAACAAGCCCATACCTATAAAGTTAGCTCGCTAGAGTACGAAGTGTATTCCAAAATTGATTAAAGTTAAGTCGAGTCGAGGATGGCAATCCTCCGGTTATTGCACGATCTAAGGTCTCCCACGATCTGGGCCATTCTCTCAAGGTGTTCACCCGACGGAAGGCACGTGTGTGGTAATTAAAACAACGCTGTCGCGGTGGATTTCCGTTAAAAACAATGTGCAGGGGCGTGGAACGCGCGCCGGGGATATTATAAAAGTAGTCACGCGTTTAGGAACTGGTTTCACAGCGAGTACCATTCTGCTGGATTGCTGAGAACAGAGGTAGTCGCGAGGACCTTCACGTTCCCCTGAAACGACCTAGGCACCCCCCCATCGCGACTGTGATCCACGATAGAACGTAGAACACTGTCACGTTTACTTTGAACGGTACTCGCCGGCTTCCGCGTCGCGTGATCTCTTTTAATATCGATTGCGCTCGCTCGAACACACGGTGGACTCTGTAGCTTCCTGATAGAGACCTGATAGCTGAATTTAGGTACCGAGAAGACGAACGTGCCTCTGGCGTTCGTCGATCAGCACGATAGATCCCGTCGCCGCGGCGCGGTATTAATTATCGATTCGAGCGCTCGCCTATAAATTACTATGCAATCAGTATGTACAAACACATCGCCGCGCGGCGAACGGGAATCAACTTCAGTCTACCACGGATCAGCTGCGACGATCAGGACTTGGATGGCTCCTCGTTCGGCTTCTCGCCGCACTTCGACGTCTCCCACTCGTTGATCCTCTGCAGGGGGTAGCAAATCACAGCCGACAAGAAGATCAGGCTGCCTGACAGGTAGAACGAGGCGTCGTAGCTCCCTGTCGCGTCCATGAAGATTCCTAAACGTAGGATAATTACTCTGTAGATTCTCTACGTTGAGATTGCTCGCTACTTTGTTTCGCGAACTTCGCGGAATTAATTAGATATTAGATAACCCCCAGCCGCGTGTTTATCTGCCGTTTCGACAGCCGCGTAGGCAATATGTCACGTAGATGGTATATCTATCGCGATAAATCAGCCGCTTGGGCAATCATAATGTTATGCATCGCGGGTAAGACTCGCCGAGTCCATTACACAAATATGCTTAAAATCTATTTGCGAATCGGCGACGCCTGAGTGACCTTATCTCGAGTTTGCTCCAAGGTTCCCGCGTTCTCCGCTGTTGGAACGATTGTATCTTACATGGAGTTCACCGAGACGGTTCTGTTATTGCTCGAAGGGTCTCGCGAGACATCTATGCCCCTTTCTAAACCATCGAACGGTTTACAGAGAGCCATCGTAAGATCCGGCCGTGTGATATCCCCAGTAAAATCGATAGATAGTTTCTAATCACCTGCGAGAGGCGCGCCTACGGTAGCCGCCACGCCTTGAAACAGAAGAAGCAGGCCGAACGCGTTGGTCAGTTTCTCCAGGCCCAGCAGGTCTACCACGAGGATTGATCTCAGCGAGGCGAAGACAGCTGCGTAGAAATCACAGGATTAGATCAAGCTTCGACCTTCTCTATGGCGAATACAATGATCGTTACTTACATATGCTGATACCAAAGGTGGCAGCGTAGAAGAACTGGTATCCCTGCGACAGCCACACCCCAGACAATATCGTCAACAGTCCTCCAGCGCTGATGAAGACGTTGTTAACCACCAGGGCGTTAACTCCTGGCAAGCTGCTCGCCATGCCGCAGAGAACACGACCGATGGTGTTGCCGATACCGATCACTGAGACCAGGAACATCGCCTTGGACTGCTCGATTCCCGCCAACTGTGCTCGATCTATAATAGAGCAGACAGCAACGTTTCACTTCGTTCCTTTTATTTCGTTCCTCTAGACTCTAAACTCTACAAGACTTCTGCTCGGTAATAATACAGAGCATATCAAAATGCACGCTGCTCCAGAATCCCTTCTCCGAGCGACTGTCATTTTTAGTACACCGTGTAGATTGTGAACAGATCCCTAGATAGTGATGGGCTCAACACAGCAAATTTGAAATCGATTCGAAGTTATTCAATCCTGTAAAGATTCGAATCGCATCGAATCTCATTAGCTATGATCATCAAGCAAATCGAATCCCTTAGAATTCTGGACGGAAGTTTCGAATCGCTTCGAATTCTGAACAGAAGTTTCGAATCGCTTCGAATTCTGGGCAGAAGTTTCGAATCGCTTCGAATTCTGGACAGAAGTTTCGAATCGCTTCGAATTCTGGACAGAAGTTTCGAATCGCTTCGAATTCTGGACAGAAGTTGCAAATCGCTTCGACTGTTATTCGAAACGAAAATTTCTTGATCCAGGGACCCTGGATCGCTATTATACGCTTCTGTAAAGTAGAAGCTTCATTGCAATCTTTTCGACCCTCCAAAGCTTCTCTCTTTGCAATATTTCCTAGAGAAGAGGTTCTTTTGGAAACACACTGTAGGCTACAAAAAGGTAACTCTGTCGCTGCTACGGGCTATCAGTAGGTGATAGGTTTATATAAGAGTAGACTGGCGAAACGGTTGACTGTATCGATATTATCTTTGAACAGCTTGGATACCTACCCGGGACATACATAAAGGGCGTATAGAAGCCCATCATAGTGAGCCCTCCAGAGATGGCCAGTATCAGGAAAGAAGGGCTTTTCAGGAGGCTGAGATCAAGCATGGTGGTGAGGATGCGCCGCACGCTTTCAGGGCAAATGTAACAACTTCCGCTCTCCTCCTCCGCCACGTCGGTAGCCGTTGGCAAGCGGGTCACCGACATATGATAGCCCACGGATGATTGCTGCGGGAATCACATCCGATAAACTCGATCGCTTTCAATTTCAAGGACCACTAAGGATAATTGTTAGACTCATCGGAAAGTTCTCTAGCCTCTTTCCAGATGCGATAATATTTCCAAGGTAACTCGGTGAATTTAAGAATGGAGTTATCCAGTTACACTGCGTTCCATATAAGAGCATACCGACGCTACTATCGATTTGCGACCGATCTGGCTAGGTTCCACGGATCTAACACACACGATTGGTCGTAGCACTTTCGGGATTGGTCGTAGCACTTTCCCTGCCAGTTTACTACCAACCAACAGTGTATCCCTGCGCGAGACCAGTATGCTCTAATGTGGAACGCAGTGTAGATGGCTCAGAAGATCCTAAACGACTTTAGGACTGACAGAGAACTGGCCAACGAGCCCATCAAAGCTTTTGAAAGCGATTGTAGTGATTTCTCACCTGTGATCTGTAATGGGGTAGCCTGTTCAAGGAGCCTCCGTAAAAGATGTCGTCCCTGTAAAATGGCCTCTGCGGATCCTTGCTAAGGGGATTCCGCCTGTTGCCCGTCTTCAGGGATTTCTGGCTACAGTCCGAGTCCGCGCGAAGCCGTCGCCCGCTAATCGTGTGCCTGCGAATCTGCCAGCAATTCCCACTAGTTACTTAACTAGGATATACTGTTACTACGGCTAAATGAATCCTGTTGGCACGGGGCAACCGTAAACGCTACGTAGCATCCGCGAAATACATATCTGCTTTTGGAAACGCCGCGGACCAGGATTATTGGGCTTATTGGTCACGAGCTTTCTCTTCAAGCTGCCAGGAAATAACTGGCGCTGAGAGATAGGTGGTTTAACGAGCCTCCAATAGCCGTAGTGTCATCGGAACAATTCAATTAACCGATGGAATCGCTTTTGTACGCCAGCTCAGCCTTGGACCTCGGTGGAACGGCCTTGTCTAATTACTTTAGAGAGTTGGATCTGAGTTTCTCTGGTCTACACCGTTTGAGGATCGAAGGCGTGAGCTGTGTCCTCTTAGAATCGCAATTTCAATGCTTGAGGATAGTATGCGTAATGAAATTATAAATTGCGGGATAGTGAGTGATGGAGGGTTGGTATACTATGCATAGTTTCTGTTTGAAAGGGACTCAATATGGGACTCACCGTGGGCACTTTGCCGTTCAGTCTGTCAACATCGCCACCCAGGAGATTGTTCTCTTCCTCAGCGATCTTCTCGTCCATGTTCACGTCCAGGTCAGGGTATATCGGTACAGAAAGCTGCTTCTCAGAACTGCTCAGTGTCCTCTGCAACGTCTGCAGCTCCACGTGCACCTTGTGAAGAGAGTGCAGAGACTTGGAGGCGCTGGAAACAAGAGATCCTGGTATCTTTACACGCCCCCATTTTTGCGCCAACTTTCAGAGCTCCCTCGAGCTTGGAATACTTGGAGAATTCTAGAAAAAGGTTTATTACTTTACTATATTGGGGTTGCTACCAAGCAATTCGGCAGCCGTGGGGTATTCGGTGTTGTTGTTAGTGCCGAAGAAGCCACTTCTGCCAGGCTGCACGCAGTGCAGGGATGCAGTGGACACCCCCTTCCCCATCAAACCGCTCTTCATCTCTAAGCCCGCGTTTTCTGGCGTGGACTTCACCTTAATCCTCGTCGGCTTCAGCGGTCGGAACATCGCCCCGAAAATGGCGCAATTCAACAGCATCCCTGTAACATTATGAAGCTTTCCTAATCCACAGGACACTCGCTCAGCCATCCCCGCGGGAGGGTGATCCAGCGGGGATCAACTCGAGAGTTAAACAGTCTTCTGGGACAAAATTCTCTAATCTCGAACAAGTGTACTCGTTTAAAAAGAAGCTATTAACGATAGTTCTTAGAAGCACCCCAATCTTTAATCCCCGATTTTGAAAGTCAGACTTGGTGCACTTTCTTTAATTACCTGCTTGGAAGAGCAAAGCTCCTCTCCAGCCGAACTGCTTGACGAGCATGTCGGAGATTGGCGCGAGCAAGAAAGCGCCGATCCCGGAGCCGCAAACGGCGATCCCTGTGGCCAGGGCTCTCCATCTTTCAAAATAAAATCCGGTAGTTATCACAGCCGGCACGTAAATCAAGCCTGCCCCGATACCTCCTGACAATCCAAGACACAAAGACCTCGTGAAATGTGGGAATAACGATGAAGGTCTGTGCACACATATCGCTCCCGCGGCCGTTCAGCGCTGTCAGTGTGAATGGTCACTTTGCTTCAGTGCCAGTGTGCAACTGATTTGGACAGCTGTGAGCTGTTTCCCTTCAATCGAAATACTTCCTCACCACCGAAACTGACGACGCTCAACCGTCGCGGAATTGACATGCGTGCGTAGACCTTAGCACGGTGTGTGGGGTGTTGCTTAAATTGTAACTGCATGCAGAAAGTGTGGAGATATCGCGTCCAGCTCGCAATTTTCCATTTCATTTGGATGGACGAGTGTAATGTCTCTTTAAGAGGGACACTCGTCAATCGTTCTGGACGAGAATGTAAGATTCTTGGAGATTGGAAGGGATGTTTTCGGGTAAGGTGGCGGGAAGTTTTAAAGAGGGAAGAAATATGTTAAAAGGTGGACGAGGGGTGAGAAAAACTTACCCAGGACGCCGTAAGAGATGTAAAGAAACTCGATGGAAGTGCTGAAGTACGAGAGGACGAAGGCGCCGCAACTTATGACGCTTCCTAAAATCGCCACCAGCCTGAAACCGTACCTATTCGCCAACGCTGACACGAAGGGACCTGCGAGCAGGGTAAGCGCACCGATAATCACGCGATCGCGGCTTAAGGGTAGTAATAAAATTATTAAATCGAAGAATCAAGTGGAAACGGGAGGAAAGGGAGGATTACCGCGATGATAGCTTTTTAATTCCACTGGGGAATACGAAGTGGTGTTCAGAGCAGTTGGAAAATCAGTTCTTTAGACAGAGACGGGTAAAAAATTATTTCAAATAAAAAGTTGATTTCGAATAAAAAACAAAAATTTTATTCGAGACTCATCGAATAAAAATAATCCAGAGTTATTTTTATTTCAAATAAAAATAAACCAGTTACTTTTATTTGAAATGTCACAAATAATTTTTTATTCGTGTGAATTTATTCGACGGCCACAAATAATTTTTTTGCTATTTGAGCTTCAAAGTTATTGAGCATCAAATAAGTTTCAAACACATATGAATGAAAAGACAACTAAATTATTTGAAGGTTAAAATGAATTCCCGTCAAATCAAAAAATTATTTGCGGCCGTCGGATAAATTCCAGTCAAACAAAAAAAATTATTTGTGGCCATCGGTTAAATTCCCGTGAATCAGGAAAATTATTTGTGGCTGTCGAATAAATTCACGTCGAACAAAAACAATTATTTGTGACGTTTCAAATAAAAGTAACTCTGGCTTATTTTTATTTGAAATAAAAATAACTCTGGGTTATTTTTATTTGATGACAAATAAAGATAAAGTCTCTTTCATTTCATACATTATTTAAATAATGCCCATCTCTGTCTTTAGATCAGATTTTTATTAGAATTTATCCTTCAACGGTTTAATCCTCTATTGCAACACGTTCCCATAAATTCTCGAAGTATCAAGATTCACGTTTCCTGTAACTGACCAGCCATAAGGTAGAAGCCCGACTGCAGCGAGCCGACCAGCGCAACCCGCGCCTTGGACACGGCGAAAGCTTCCGCGATGTCATTGAGGAACACTCCAAAGCTGAAGATGATGCCGTCCACGAAGAGGTTGCACATGAAGGAGGCAGCCACGATCACCCAGCCCCAACCCCCATCCGGTGGTACCACCATCTCGACTTCGATGCTCTGTCAACAAGTTTCCCCCAGATTCTCACCAGAAAGCTCCTTACAAAATCCCTTAGCAACCACCCCTCCGATAACCGCGCCAATGAACAATAACCCAGCGAAATCCACTTTCCACTGCCTTAACTCCCTTCAACCCCCGCCTTTCTCATCCCCAACGCGCATCTTCCTGGCATTCACCTTTTCCATCGTTTTCTAACAACACCCCGAACAAGCCCCGAGGATTATTGAGAGACAACTCGATCCGGAAACTTTAGCTGGCTCATGGTGCTTCACGAGGGACCCCCCGTGTAAGAGATTCGCTCTCTCCTCAACATCGACGTCCGTGGAAATTCACAAGGTGCTTGAGATCAAGGTTGAGCAGAAAATCGGTGGACCCTCGCGTGACCCAATACTCTGGCGGCAACTTATCAATTCGTCGGGACCCGTCGCGCTGATACCGTTCGCCCGACAAAAAGACCGCGCATAAATTACTACGGGCGTGTATTTTTAGTCTCTTGCAATAATATCGTTGAGCAATGTCAGTAATCTGTCCACGAACTGTCGACAGTTCGACGAGTCTGTGTTTCGCAAGTTTTCGCACTGTTCATCGGCTAACAAAACTGCCTCGCCCAATATTCGCTGAAGAAGTATGTAACTCCGATCGAGCGAAATCCTTCGTTCGTAGCTTCCTCGCCCATTCTTAAGCAATCAGAAAAAAGTTTCATTGATTCCTCTCTGGAAATCATATCTACTAGGCTCGAAGATCTCTACTAATTCAGCATAGACTCAGTTTCCCGCGCCTCAGTTTTAGCAAACCCTTCCACCCCTCGCCACAACTCAGCGTCTCCATTAAACAAGAATTCAACACCCTGCAATGATTATCCTTCGCCCCGTAGCCTCATCCCCGCGGAGCAACTTTCACCCGAAACTTCCCCAACACGCGAACAATAACAGAAGTTGGATCCGGGAATCTCCTCGAAGATAGAAGCTCCGAAAACCGCGGAACGCGCTTAGCCACCGTAACATCCACCCAGCTGCTATTAATCGAGCTATCGTTTTGCAAACAAACTAATAGCGCGATAGCGAGGCGTGCACCGAACACAAGCCTCTACACGCGAGTAATACACTCTGCGGGATATCGAGCAGCATCAATCGATCCCACCCATCTCGTTCATTTGCATCGCTCATTTGCACCGCGTTCTTCTTACCTCGTTGTTGTTGTCCTGCATATCTTCGAGCTGCTCGTCGCCCTTGCAACCGTGTCCATTCTGCTGCGGCGGCTTGACCACTTGCTCGTCCAGTTTATTACCCAGCGACGCCATCGTCGTCCACAGCTGACTGAAACAAGTCGAATGATCCAGTTGCAGTTGAAAAGCGCGACGATTAACGCGGCGAACAGCGATTGTACAGAAGTAGGAGGCAAACTCGTGGACGATCGTCCGCCGAAAGTCCAGAGGAATCACTCGCTATCACGGTTCAATTACACGTTTGTTTGCAACGCGCTCGACCCGTCCGACGCGTCATCCACTCTGCACGGCCGGTTCCGGCGTAAATACGCGAATTATCATAGCCATAAATTATACACGTGCGCGCATTTTAAAGCGAGAGAGGAACGTTGCCTTTCGGTAGCAGCTTCAGTTGCCCGCGATTTCTATCGCCCATTGGATCATCGAACGCTCGACCATGCGGAATAAACACCTCAGGAGGTGGCTGGCTTTGATAAAGAATTCCTATACCGGAAGAAATGCGATTCACTTGTCGGGAACAGGTGCTAAGAAACGCGAGGCTCGATATTCCAAATGAATTGCGAGTTATGATCAAAGTGGACTATGCTTCGCGCCAACACGATCTCCTTTTCTTCTTACGCGCCACGGCTGCTTGTAATCGAATCGTACGGGGAGCTAAACGAACCGTGTAATTGCATCTGTGCAATCGCAGCGAAACGAACGAGGAGCGTTCGCCTCGCAGGCTGTTTCAGTGCACCTGATTTTCTCGACGGAGGATAAACGTTACCTGATCGGTGAACCGCGGGCTTGTCTCGATTCTGAATGAAGATACTCAATGGGGATCGTAAAGGTTCGCTGGATCGCCAGTGGATCAACAGTGACTGGTCGATGCTGTGCCGCAGGATCGATCCGTAACGCGACGAATCTCTGCTCGAAACTGTGCCATGCCCGCACGAATCGCAAGATGTTATAGCAACTTTCGCGGGGACCCTCGGAAACGCTTTGCCCAGTCAACAGTGCGCGATATCGGGGAGAAAATGACGCTCTGATAAAAGTCCACCAGCCTGTCAGAATCTCGGGCAAATGGTATCGGAGAAAATAACCTCGTGTATCTTGTCTCTACTGTCTAAACGTCGCCTATCGGGAGTTAGACAAATACACCATCGTGATTAACGCGTCCATAGACAATGAGCCGAGGACTATGAGTCCATTACGAGTATTCACTGTTCGCTCCTGTTTGCCAGTTTACCCAAAGCTCGATAAGAGACTGGAGATACAATGCACGGAGTTGCACGTCGATCGCTCTAATCTGTCAGGTGACGAGTGTTTAAACTTGGAAGGAACAACATGGGTCATTTCGATCCTAATCTGCGGGGCTAAAGGTTGACGAGTAACGCCGTGACGTTCCACACGCGTTGAGCCGATCGTGTTGGAAGGATTTACGCAGTTGCACGCGGGAGGGAATCGGTCCTTAGAGAATTCCTTGTACGATGATTAAGCCACAGTGCTGCTGAGGCAGAAGGAGTAGCATTCAGTCGATTAAACCGTCACACGAACAACGACCACGTCGATCTTCCAACGAGGTACTTGTCGTCACGTGCTGATTGTTCGGTAAGTTCACTCGACCTTGACCCTTTTCAATGCTGCTGGTCGACCTTCGTGCACAACTCGGCACGGGAGTAATCGTTTCTTTCAACTTTTAATCGATTTAAGTCGATGCGGCACACCTGGGACCTCTGTGCTCGTGTGTCATCGCGGAGAAACTTGAGGAGAAATTGAAGGATCCGGGCAGTTTGGCTTTTGAGGTAGGAGGGATGTGGTTATTGGAGACACGTGAGTTTTTTTGGAGCTGATATGATTACTTTGTGGGAGTGATTGATTAAGCTGAGTAATATAGCGGGTACAGTCGGTGTGGGATCTTGGGACTTTCAGTGATAACATAAATCACGCACTCGCGTTTGCTGCTGTGAAATCGGTAGCAGAATCTTTGGGGAATCGATAAGCGATTGATAGAAATTTTTACGTACCTATCGCTGTCTTGGGACGAATAGTTTGAAGGGGATAGAAATTTTGTAACCTTCCTGTGCTGTTAGAATAATCAGCTGGAAGTTGGTCAGGTGTCTCTCTGTGAATGAAATCCTGAACGACTGTTGCAAATAATTCAATGGGCGTTGTTCTAATAGCAAGCGACTTTATATCTCGTGCCCTGTAAATGACCGATAAGGTATGACCTATGTCAACCAGCCAATTCTGCGGTGTCAATTTGCATATCGTGCTTTTCTTCGAAAACACGCGGAACATGCATTCTGTTTACGAATGAGTATCCATGTCCCCGCGACATTCGCAAATCAACCGCCACTGATATCTTCTTCGAAATGAGCGCCACCAGGAACAAGTTTAGGCCTCCGACGAGAATAATATTTTCATTGGGATTACCACTACACTGCCGCTGTGTAGATTTGTTTGCAATTTTCTGATCGAATGTTAAATGTTCATAGTTATGCACAGGGGCGGATTTGAGTACAGGCTTGGTAGGCTACGGGTTAGGGTGGCAAATTTTAGGGAGCGGCAGATTCTGGAGTGCATCGAATTTTGGAGAGAGGCAAATTTTGGGAACCGATAAGTATTTGGGAGTGACAAATTTTTAAGGAGCGGCAAATTTTGGGGGAGCGACAAATTTTGAAAAGTGGAAAATTTTGAGAAGCATCCAATTTTGGAGGCGACAAATTGTGAGGAACGATAAATTTTGGGGAGTGAAAAATTGTGGGGAGCGGAAAATTTTAGGAAGAAACAAATTTTGTTGAGCGATAAATTTTGGGGAGCGGCAAATTTTGGGGGACATCCAATTTTGGGAACCAGCAACTTTTAGGAAGTGACAATTTTTTGAGCAGCGGCAAATTTTGGGGAGCGACAAATTTTGAAAAGTTGAAAATTTTGAGAAGCATCCAATTTTGGAGGCGACAAATTGTGAGGAACGATCAATTTTGGGGAGTGAAAAATTTTAGGAAGAAACAAATTTTGTTGAGCGATAAATTTTTAAGGAGCGGCAAATTTTGGGGAGCGACAAATTTTGGAAAGTGACAAAGTTTGGGATGCATCCAATTTTGGAGAGCGACAAATTGTGGAGAGCGATAAATTTTGGGGAGTGAGAAATTGTGGGGAGCGGAAAATTTTAGGGAGCAACAAATTGTGGGGAGCGATAAATTTTGAGGAGTGACAAATTGTGGGGAGCGATAAATTTTGGGGAGCGACAAATTGTGAGGAGCGATACAATTTTGGAGAGCGTCAAATTTTGACCGAAAGAAATTGCAAAAATTTAAACACAGAGGCTTGAAACAACTTTCTAACCACACACTACTTTTTCATATAGCGAATTATCAATAACTCATGTACAAGTTGCTATATTGAATTAATTTTAAAATTGCCTCGACTGGCAGAAAGTGTGTCAGACGCTTGATAGTCTAGGGGCGCCAAATCTCCAAATCCGCCCCCCGTTTTCCACGTAATTACCCCCCAATTTTTCAATCTGGACTGTGAAACTTATCACCACGGTAAAATCTCTCTATCGACCCCCTCGCCAGATCGATTCCTCCTAATACGCGAAGAAAAAGACACTCACGCAGGTTTAACCACCCCTTTACGCTCTTCCTTCCCGGTTTACCTTTTTCAAGATCGTTCAGCGCAAGGTCGAGACGGCTGCTAGTACACGCGCGAATATCCACGCAGATAATCATTGCCATCTGCTCGCGGATTTCGACACAACCTGGAGTGGATTGATAATATCCCGGCTCTCCACGTGTTCCTAGTTGCTACCGTTTCGCGGTGTTAACGCGGGAATACTTATTGTTTGTTCGCGAAGAAAAGGTAGTGGTATAGTACAAACAGGATTGTGCAAACTTCTCTCGCATTGATAACAGACCAGCTTATTTTTAGTAAGTTCTTTCCCCCGTTTCGCCGCTTCCTCAGGGGGGACTTTTAAATCATCCCAGCTCCGAGATACCGAGCATCGCCCAATTGAAATTCGTTCTTCTCGGTAGCGACCCACGGGGCGAATTTCTTCACCGAACCTTTATCAATACCACCAGCGCGTGATCTTCGTTATTCGAGCCATGGGCCACCTGGTCTCGAGCTCGTGGCCCTCTTGAACGGCGATAATTTGCGGTCTAATTGATAACAGCGTGTAAACTGTGTGGCAAGTGAGCTTAGAACACCGTCGACACGGAAATGTCTCGATAAGTATCGATGGGTGAGGAGGTCTTCGGTAAGAAGATCTTCAAACGAGATCTTGTAGCTGTTTCGAATAATCTTAAGTGGAAATGTAAGTTCAACGACGTACCTATACTAGAGGCTATTCAACTACTTATAATACGAAATTTAAGCTTGCCTCTACGAACACTACAGACACCGCAAACAGTCGTAAAAATAGTTGTACAAGTCAATGGTAAAAAATACTCTTCCCGAACGACTCCAATAGTCTAGCGGCAAATGGCCAGAATTTTATCGCGGTGAAACTTATTTGAGCGTGGATAGTAGCCTGTCGAAAAAATTTCGTTATGCTACCGAGTCATTGTCGCGCTTAAATTTCGAATAATGACGAAGTACATAATCGCGAGGCTCCCGCAGAAAGTTGAATTAGCGAACTGCGAACGGAGCACTGAAAGAATCAGGTAGACGATTTTATAGAGCGACAATGCAAATTAGAAGGCTGAAAAGCAGAAAAAGTGTGGAATAGTTTTGGAGTAACACACTTGTGTGATTCGACCTCGGTTAATCAGTTGAGGGTGGAGACAGTGAAAGGAAGAAGAAAGCTGGAATTCACCCAGAAGTATTTGGTATCATAACAATGTTTCTTTGTGCTTGACACTCTAGTCTAGACTTGAGGAGAGCCACGGTAGAACTATGGTAGCAAGTAGTACCTATATCGAAACGAAACCGGCGAACACATCCTCTCGAAATAATTCCCGGGGTTCCATGACGCGCCCGAGAATAGCTGGTCGCCTAATAATAGCGATATAAAAAGTAGTCCATGGGAGAAATTCGGAAAAGGGGGAGAAGATGGAAAAACGGGAAGTTAATCGGCGCCCCAGAAAGCAGAAGGAGCAATTATCTCTGGGGAGAACGAGCAGATAGCTATTATCTTGTTGCGGCTGGACACAATGCAGCGACCCGTTTGTTCGAGAATTCATTTCTGGCTCGATACCAAACGCGCCAGTCCTCTCCGTCTTTCTCCTGCTAGATAACGAGAGGCGATAGTGAAACGGGGAGAACGCGAACCACTCGTCTATCCAGCTATGTTAAATCGCTTCTTCCATAAGGAATTATCGTCTATGCAATAACGAGGTAGCATTTCCGACACGAGCACACAAGTTGTCGATCGTAACTCTTGCAACATCCCTTGGGAAACAAAGGGGAGAATGTTTTTTTACTTAAACTGGAGTACGTTGTATCTTTACGTGCATAAGTTACTGCTTTCTCTCAACTCTGATTGAAGCACAATTTCTCAGATGACACAATCGTCCAGGAACCCTCTCAACGATTACTTAATCGCTCCTTCCGATATGCTATTGTAAATCTCTTCTCTTTCTCGGAATTAAGTTTCTGAGGAAGTGTCTGTCATCGCCTTAAACCTTTCATATTGATAGATCCGCGGGATTTATTGCCCACACTCGTGTCGCTGTCTTATTGCTTAACCCAGATACAAGATACCGCCAAAGACAGTAGCGGTGCCATAAAACGATTATTGGAACGTTATTCCACAGATAAGCGGGGATCGAGGCCCGCGTAAATACGATTAAACAGTGATTCCAACTGTTTCCTTCAAAGCGGCGATGAAGAGCGAGCTATGAGTAGGGTTGCCACCTTTTTTCAGAAAAATAACGTACATTTGCTTTCGTGGGGTATACAAAAAAGTACGCTCAACAAATTAAAAGTACATTTTAATCTTATCAGTTTTTATTTCTAGCAAACATATTTTCTATTGCTTTTAGCGTTACAGAGTGAATTTTTATTATTTTTAAATATCTCAATGGCATCATTGCACTCAATATTCATATTGAAATATATAAATAATTCTGTTTTATTAGATTGAGAGAGGCCTTGTTTCTTTCATCCCGCCAAACAGATGAAAAATAATAATATTGCGTTACGTTTCACGTAATATCATTAATTGTCAAATAAAGTATTTTCGCGTATTGTTATTCAAAAGTATAGAGTACATTTACCTATAATAACGTAAGATACTTTATTTTAAAGTACGGGTGGCAACCCTAGCTATGAGAATCTTTACAATGGAGCGCGGTTTGCTGCGAGCGATTTAAAGGTAAGAATTTTGGTTAAATAAAAAGAGAACCATGTGTTATTATCGTTTAAATTGAAGAAGGAATATCTCACGCGCTAACTACTGCCGCAGGATCGCTCGAAGACGGTTCCGTCTCGGCATTCATCTCGTCTTCCTGGAAACGTCGCAGAGGCAAACTATTATTTTGACGGCGGGAAAGAAGCCCTCGTTAGAGGCGGCTCGTTCAATTCGATTTAGCCGGGGTATTGAGCCTAATTGGAAAATTGTCAGGTTTCCAATTGAATTTTCATGCGGCGCTCGCTTTAATTGATGCCGACGGTAAAGAGCGACCGCCGTTGCACGTTGAAGAGGATCGTCCACCAGGAATTCGATCCAGCCGTTTCCGCCCCACCTCGAGCAACAGAATTATTATTTTCGCGCACATATCGTCGCGACTACTTTCGCTCTTTATCTGGCTGTTGCAACACTTGAGGCGACAAATCCAGTGGAAATTTATAACGCTGGGAAATAAATATTGAAACGGGCAACATCGCGGTGTCTACGTCCGTCCCGATGATGTTTAAGTAATCGACTTTCCACCGATAAATCGGATGACGACATGCGCCAATATTTGCGCGCTTCTATAGTCATCAACGCTGACGGTTATTATTGCGGGTTAGTAAGGAGTCCGATCGGTGAAACGATCGTTATCCGCCGCTCAGGAATCTCGTAAACACTTGGCTCGTAAATACTAGATCACTCGAACGCCACGAGTGATCGGTTGAATTGTCTTCGTTTATCGCAACTGGGCATCTGGAGTAGCCGAGTACTCGAGCACCGCTATCGGGCCTCGTGCGGAGGAAACTTTCCGACCTTACACCTTCGAGCTTAGTCGAGCACAATAACCGATACAAGTATCTAAATATCTGAGTACCTATGTAACGCTCTCGACTACCTGCGTGTTTGTCGAAACGTCTCGAAACCCGAAGGCGTTTATCGTCGCCGAGATCTGGTCGCGTTGTTCGGGGGGGACCGACGATAATGTAATTTAGCTATCTGTTTTCGACGAGCGGCTAAATCTGAACGACGATCACGAGGAATGCACGAAATCGGGGGTCCATCGATTGGAGCGCGATCGGTATCGAACACTCGAGTGAACACTTCCTTGATTCAAGGACTGTAACTTAGACAATAGGGTGCCTTTATGTTGGAGCTAGGAAAGAAAATCTGAGAGCGTCGATCGGACGCTTTTATAAAACAACTAGCTTTACTACTCGGCTTCGCCCGAAATTTAGATTCTGATTTTATAAACAAAAGTTTATTTCTTTTTGTGAAAATAGTCACATTCATCTGGATTAGTTAGGCACAATGAGATGGGACATATTTTGTGACCCCAGAGTTTACCGTTCGAAAGTTTTTAGGCGACAAACACACACTTTCTGCTTTATATATTAAGATATCTATACCTAATGTATTTCGATGCTTCGCTCTTATCTGATCGTTTATCACAGCTCCAACATAAAAGTCTCCTAGACCCTCCGTTATCGTATCTGAATATTTCAGCGCGAAATCGTGCCGTTCCCTGAACCCTGCATGACAGGAAGTTTATCCAGCGTTATCCTGAGTCACCAATTCTGATTCAGTGTAAAACGATTTCTTAAAGCTTGCTCCGCTGTACGATACTCAACTCCACTGTTATGAGTTCACTGCTGCGCCAGATCCCTCGATTTCAATACCCAATTTCGAAATTCCACAGCAGTAGCAGCAGTTGAAATGATATATGTATGTGGAATAGGTCAAGATAGATCGATCCGATTGGAAGATCGCGAGCACAGCGGCGATATGAAACGCGAGCGTACCCCTCATTGAAATCCTCTCGTCGCCGCTCTCGTGGAACTTATTAGGGCGTACACGCGGCCCACGGTTCCCGTTCCCATTGACTCACTAGCTCGTGAATGACGCACGATTAAGACGTACAATCGCCCCGTACCTAGCGATCGCGAGCCACGATGTTCGAGGGAACCGAGGCCACGTGTCCCAGAGGCCAAAGTTCGCGGCAACTTATCTGCAGCTTTCGCTGCGCATCTATTTACCAACATTCACTTCTGCAAGCGCTGAATCAGCAGACAAGAGCGTTTCAGAAGCAATAAACTCTGCGTGGCGTTCCACGACCTTCGGGAAATACCCACCCTTCGTCACCATCTACCCCCGTCGTTTCCCTTCATCCCAATTCAGCTGTGAATTTTCCCCAGGTCAAAGAAAATCCAAGGGCCGTTGTTCACGGGTTTGAGCGTCTATTCCTCACTGCCCAACAGCTGTTACTGAATAGAATGCTTCTCTCACGGCGAAGCTTCTCGAAGCGAGGATCTGTCTGCTGAACAATTAGCGAGGAGTTGTCGAAGTTTAACTCTTACAGTTAAACTTAAGATCGCACGAACTACTTTATCGGTTCCCCGTTGTAATTGTGAGGCGGTTAGCCAGGCGAGGACGCAGACGCAATTATCGTGCGCGTTGCTCTGCTAGCTCGCTTGCTCGTGGGAAGAAAAGGCCAGCGACGGCTAGGCAGCGCTCGATTGACTTTCAAATTTCCGCGGAAATCGAAAGGTCTGGAGTCGCATCGCGGTCCCGGTCGAACGGTTCGCGAAGACGCGACGGAACCAAGGCCGCGTGTTCTCCGCGGGGAGTTTCCATAGAGCTGACGGGCGTGGACTGCGAAACGGGTATACGAGCGAAGTCGGTCGCCACCTTTAAGGCCCATTACGGATTCCAAATTAATATTCAAGCAAGTAACACGCGCCGAGTTTCTTTGTACAGAGATTTCGGAGGCAGCGCCTCGACGCCTGGCACGTCATTAGCGACGCGGATCAGTGCTGTTGGTCGAGCGGAAAACAGATGTGTCGCCTGCGATGACGGAAACGCGCAGAGTTTCGTGACAAACGACCGGACTTACTGACGAACGTTAAGCGGAGTTAGACGACACGAGGAAGAGTAGAATTCCAACGGGTGGACAGGCTTACGCAACCCTCGTGGCCAACGTGAACGCGTGAATATCACGCACGTGTGGGCGACCACGTGCAAAGGGAAGCGGCGTGGCGCGCATGCGCCGCAGTTGAGGCGGGAAGTGCGCGTGAGCGTCGAGTAATATGAAAAAAAAACACGCACACGCGTGCACGCCTACGTTGTGTACGCTTACACGTGCACGGGACGGGAACAGGCTAGAGACGCGCGGTGGGACGTTGGAGGCACGTTAAGGCCGGTTGATTACCTTTCGTTGTAATGCTCACTGTCACCGACTGTCGAAAGTCCAGCGGACGAGATCGAGAGAGACCGGAGCGGAACGCGCGCGTGTCCGTGGCCGCGTGGCGCGCGTGTACTAAGGCGGCGTGCGCGGCGCGGGCGAGCGTGAGCCGCGCGAGCTGCGTATCCCGTGGTGGTCGGGCGTGCACGGCTTCCATCGGTCACCGATAACGTCCGAATGCCAGATTGGTCCGTCCCCGGCCGAGAGGATTCGTCCCGTTCCACGAGCACCTTCTACTCGCCCCGCGAAAACCAGCGTTTCGTGACGTAAACAGCATAGAAAGTCGAGTTTTCGCGTGGAAGTTGAAGGGGCGAGGAACCGGGACGCTGATCGCAGTTTGGGATCCAGCTGGGGACATCGAAACGGGACAAATCGTGAAGTATAAGTCTCGGAAGCTTTGGCGAGCTTTTATAATACAGAATACTTGGTGGAAGTTTCAGGATTTTTTTGTAAGCTAGGTAATTGTTTGGTAAGTGGGGTCGGGGCTTTATTTTGTGCTAGGGTAAACGCACCAATAAATGAACACTTAAGGGGGTATACCCGTTTGAACCCTCGGAAAATGTATACATTTTGTGGATTTTTTTACAAGTCAACGGTTTGATGCAGATTTCCCGTTTTTTTTTTTACTATCTTTACATAGTATTATGAACTACTCGAGAAAAAAGTTTCAGTTAAAAAACTATTGTTTTTGGGAAGTTATGCATACACATCCGAAAGTCTTTCGATTTTAGACAGCTAAACGGTGGCCCTGAAAACAGGTGTATGCCGTGTCTAAAATCAAAAACCATAAAATTTTCTTATAAAGTATGTCAATAGCTATCGTCCAACGAAGGCTTTTTTTATTCCCATTCCCCGTTTATTATTTATAAAGATAAAAGGTGGATTTTTCTCTTAGAAAAATTTAACTTTACCTTTGATCTCTCACCATTTCTTTATTTTTCAAAATTTTCAAAATCGGCTTCGTTGAACGATAGCTAATGACATACTTTATAAGAAAATTTTATGGTTTTTGATTTCAGACACGGCATACAGCTGTTTTCAGGGCCACCATTTAGCTGTGTAAAATCGAAAGACTTTCGGATGTGTATGCATAACTTCCCAAAAACAATAGTTTTTTAACTGAAACTTTTTTCTCAAGTAGTTCATAATACTATGTAAAGATAGTAAAAGAACGGGAAATCTGCATCAAACCGTTGACTTGTAAAAAAATCCACAAAATGTATACATTTTCCGAGGGTTCAAACGGGTATACCCTCTTAAGGCTAATGAATGAACACTATTATAAAATTGTTTGCAGCGCGATTGATTCCACGTGCTGCAAAAATTGTTTGGATACGAAGCAAGAAATTAAAAGAAGTCTCTAATTAATTAGTTGCTTATTTTAATAATTTATTTTACTCATTTTAATGAAAAATGGCCATTCACTGGTACGTGTTCATTTACTGGTACATCCACCCTAGTCAAGGTTCGAGTCTCGTCGCGATATTGCTTTCAGTCTTTATGTGTTGAGGAAGTGCGGCATATTTGGAATAACAGTTTGTTTAAGATGAATGAAAAATTAGGACAGAGGATGGGAATAAGTAAAACTACATAATATCGTAGGAAAACTAATAAACTTTCATATTTCTTAGTGTCAGTAAAAATAAAAAACTGAAAGTAAATGAAACTTTGGTTTGAATGAGAAATGACGAGAAGTATTGATTTTGTTAAGGTGTAGGTAATTTGGAATACCGGTATTCCAATTTACCTTCACTTTATAAACTTAAATAAAACATGTAGATAATAAAATTAGTTTATTTTATGACGTAATCAGACTAAGAAATCACAATTAAGGAACAATTTTATGTAAATGAAAATTAAAAATCTTGAAATTTACTTGCAGTAATCATAGATATCATTTGCTGCATCATTGTAACAGACGAAATCGACGCGGTAAAACAAAAGCATCGGTAGGCTTTGGAATATTCCAAATTACACACTTTAAAATTTCACACTTCGTATTCTTGAAATTATCGCAAAACTGGCACGGAAACATAGAAGGAACATGCAAATGAGTCGATTATGTGTTTAACACTAAAGTTTTTACATATTTTAACCATGATTGAAAACGCGCTGAAAAAGTTTTGCAGATTGACGTTTCCTTCCTCTGCAGATTAAGTCGAAAATGTAAAAGTGGCGGTTCATCCACAAATATCATTAGTGAATTGAGGTCATTATCCCCTATAATCTACGATGTTACAAATTGAATAGCGTTAATAGTTTATTAGATACTTCAGTATTCGAAATTACCAACAGTATTCCAAATATGCTGCACTTCCTCTACATACTTCGTTTGAATCTGTACAGATAGGTGAAAGCGCAGGCGCAGACCGCTCGCGAATGGGTTCCCGAGTTTCGAAAGGGGAATGTTAAGTTCTCTTTGTTTTCGAAGTATTGATAACGCGAATGTTTCACGTGCATTCGCTGTGACGGAACGAAATGAAATCGTCGCGCACGAGAAACGGTAACGAGCCGCGCGGCGAACGTGCGCGACGCGAATTCCGTCGATCGTCGATAAGAGAAGCCCGGAGGCGACAGTCCGATAACCCGTTTCAGCGGGAGATTGTGGCCAGCGCCAAACTGGCCACTCGGGCAACCCGCTTTCGGCGCCCCCGACCACCAAGACTCGGTGATAGTAGGCTTTTAGTGACATAATAACAAACTGAAAAAACGTTTATCGTGAAAGCAGTGCCTAGACGCAGGTAGGACCTGATAACAACCTCTCAACGTAACCAATAGTTAAACGCGTCCTTGCCCCTTCTCCCTTCCCAATAACAAGTCTAGAATGTGTCCGTTCAGACTATACAATCGATCGTTTCGAACCGTGTATTGAATACCCGATTCCGAACTTTGAAGCGTCATTGTTCGTTTAGAGGTTCAGAGTTGATCAAGATCAATCGATACTGCCACCTGAATTTTTCTAGAATTTTACAGTATTCATATAGTGCTGGACACTATTTTTTGCCGATCGGTCACGTGAAAAGTTAAACGAAATTCCTGTAAAGTAAATAGTATATCATCTGATACATAAATGGCATTGTTTTAAATGATCAATTATTAGTTAAAAGAAAACTGCGTATTGTTTCAAATTGAAGAATCAGTAAACAAGTGACTATTCAAAGCGATAAACTTTATCGTCAAAAAAATGTGTCGCAATAAATTATCCTCCGTTATAAGTTTTCTAAAGTTGTACGTAAATTTCGTGTATGCAAATTGTTTTCTCTGTCGTATTTTCTTCTTACATGATTTTTAAGAAGATTGTATATGCCTTTTCGTGGTCAATTATGTTTCAATTAATGTATACATAATCATATATTCGGCAAAAAATAATGTCGAGCACTATAGACCGCGTGATCGAACGGTTAAGACAAGTTTGGTCTCCGCTATTCCCGCGTTAAAGGGCGACGCGCCCGCGCCGTGCCCCCACGCCTGCACGTGGCGCGCGAATACGCGCTGCGCATAAACACGCGCCAGCTGTCTTTTCTATTCCTCCACATCGAGCTTGCCTGACGGTACCCGCGTTCCCCGCGCCCCCCGTCGACTTTGGATTCACGGCGAATATCAATTACCCGTGAACAGTGGCCCGCGCGATAAGCGGACGTTTACAGGAATCTGTCTGCTCTCATTACCGATGATTGGTCATCGGGCGGGATCGAGAATGCGCACTATCGCAAACGGGAAGTTGAACCGAGTCGCAGGGGAAGCACACATGCGTCCACGTGCCTTGAACCTCCGTGAACCTACTACCGAACTGCACTCACGTGTGTGTCATGGTCGCCGATCGGGGAGTCACGAAGTTTGGTCCGCCACGCTGCGGGCAGCCTGGTGTCGTCCGTTTCGGTCGAGGAAGAAGAAGACCGGCCGTGGGCAGCGGCTGCCATAAAGTTAAACGAGAATATCGGCGAGGAGGAAAGGTAGACGGAAAGAGGAGCCGAGAGAAAGTCGCGGCGGATGACTCAGGGCGGGATAAATCGTCGAAGGGCGACGTTCTACGCGACGCACTGCTGGAAAAGCACGAGCAGGCAACTTTGCAATTCTCGCGCGACAGAATGGAGTCGGCGTTCCTCCGAACCTCCGTACAGTTTCCTGTGCTTCGCCCCTCCTGTGCCTACTCGGTGGCGCTTGAACGAAAGTGTAAGTTTACTTAAGGTAGGTCGCGCCAAGAATATACGCCTATCGCGCGACGGACTCGTCGGCTCCGCTCGCTTCGTGGCAAGAGGAACGCGGGAGACGGAAAGATCCCCGTAGGAACACGTGAAAACCAGGAGACGCTAGACACATCGCTGTCGCCCAACGAACCGGGGAAACGTATTTTCGCGAAGTCACTCTCCCCCGCGTGCTTGCGACACGCATGGCTTCTGGATTTTTCGGCGCGCTTCGCCTTTCACTCTTGTACCCGTCGCTATCCTTGATCGTTTTGTAACGTTATACTGGGTGATCCTCGCGAGGCGATACCAGTGATTGTATTTCAAATTCGAGGTTACGTCGGTAAAGTAATCGGAAGAGGTCCTGTAATGATCGACAGTTTAAGCCTTTATAACAATCACCGTGTAGGTGTTCCTCGATCTCGAGTGGAAATACTTCGAGCAGAAGTTGAATAGTTGATTCGTCGTTAAAGAATAATTGGCGATCGTACCGATACGTGGCAATAATGCAGACTGATTAACATGTTACAGTGTTTTATTGCTAATCATTCACTGCTCCACTCGTCGTTTACATGCAGCGGCGTAATTGTGAATCGTATAAGAAACGGGGACCGAAAAGGTGGGAATGTCGCGCGTGACGAATTACTCCGTCTTGGACGTGCACCTCGGCCGTGGGATACGTGGGGAGTGTTACCATACGTAAATAAATAAGCAAGCCAACGCAAAGTTTCAGTAATAAAAATTCATAATTCCTCTTCAATTTCAATAAACGTCACCTAATACATTTGTCCTTCTTTGTACCATAGCGTAATATATATACCTCACATTTCATTTTTTTTTCTCATTTGCTTTTCCTTTTCTTAAACATATGCACAGGATCGAGAATCGCGTGCACCGTGTGTATGAGTGTATGTTGAAACGTTCATACGCATGTACGCCTTCTATTATGCACACACGACAGACGGACAGACAGAGGGCACACGCTCCGCTTATATATGCATTCTTTTCTAATCCCAAGTCCCGCCTGTTCTCCATCCATACATACATATGAAAAAAAACACATGCGCATGGGAAATGCCACATGAACACGCGCGTCGATAATGCTCTTTTTTTTATATACTCTATATAGTGTGTGTGTGTATGCGTGTAACTGCGGGGCTCGTGGCGGCACGCGTGCACACGTACACACTTCCGGCTGAGTAGCAGCATGTATACATAATTATATTTGATTCAAACCACAAGAAACACGGTCCCCTGCGCAACGATCGTTTAAGAATAAAAAATAAGTTGTCGTAATAGTTGTACTAATTTAATATAGCGTAATAGTAATAGTAGTGGTAATAGTGATAGCGGATAACAGCGATGATAATAGCACTGTTGGTATTCCCTTATCGACAGCAACGTTCCTTCCCACCGCTCGTTGGCGCTTCTCGCGCCTCTCTTCAGCGTCGATAATTAATCATTGTGGCCGTTTACCGGTAATCGCCGTATATACAATGTACGTACAAGTATAACACTTTTTCTCGTATGCCGTTCAACAAGATTTACAGTTAACTATCGCTTTCGTTTCATTATCTATATAGTTATCTACTATAAATATATAAATTTATGAACTGGGATCGCCATAGATTTATATATTTATACGGTTCATAGGCGTGTATGCGTTTCGTAAATAATAAGTCACCGTGCAACTTAAGTTCTCCCTCTGCCCACGTCACAGTCGGTAATTAATTAGTCTCACTTACACGACACAAGTGACGCGACGAACGTCACCTTCTTGCGCTTCCGAGGTGCTCGTGGTCCCGAGCACCTTGCATTAGTCGATTTAGTTTGTGTTAATTAATGTGCTGACGAGCATTCCTCTCTTTCTTTCCTTTCGCATACCTCGATAATCAATTTCGCGAACTACGTGATTAATTTACACAAACTAGCTGTGTCAGACGTTCCATTTTTTCCTCCTTTTATACGTCGAATGAGATAATCGTTCTAGGTGAATCGTTAATATATTAATTAGTCTCTAGCTAACAGCTTGTTAGTCGCTTCATCGATCAATATATTAATACAGGGGCGGTCGGGGGCCTGCGCGGTAACGGGGGAGGGGTTGGCCCCCGAGAACAGAAATCGCTCTAGTTTGCCTAATTTCGATATCCTTTATACGCTATGTTACAATTGTCTATATATTATTTACAATTCTTTGCGCAACAGCGAATTCAACTACGCTCTCTGATATGCGATCCTAGTGATTTGCATACCGTTTTGTTTCCGCTTCGCTTCCTCCCGCCTATATAATATATATACATTTGTCGTGTATGCAAGAAAAATATCTCTCTGAATGTTAATCGATTGGAATTGTATTCTTTGGATCGCGACCAAAAATAGATTTAAGTAACACGAGTTACAGGTGGGGTAGTCTCGATTAAGGATGGTCGATCGTGAAAGACATTGGCCGTGGTTACTCGTAAAGCTCTACAAAGTCGGACACGCGATGCTAACATAAATAGTGCCCGGCACTCGACGTACAACATTGGTAACTGTCCTTTCGTTGTCTCTCAACACCTGAAAACCGTGGCCCGAAAAATATAAGCGAAACAGGTCGTTCTTAATCGTACTAACGGTAGGAAATGTGTGGGGGGACAAAAAGAGAGAGCCAGTCATCGCAGTTTAGATTGACCATCCTTACTCTAAATCATAATATTTATATCACCTATGATGAAGATTAATATATTCTTTCAAGACATTACTCGATATGCAAGTGCAAAAGCATTTTTTTTCTACGTTTTTAAGCATTTTTTTCCTTTTTTTTTGTTTTATTTTTTAATATACTGATTCATCTATATTGATTAAGTTAATAAATTTTTTCTATCTATCAGCTACTATTGACATAGGCAAATGAAGCATCGCCTGATGGCATTTCTCACATTTTATATATGTATATTATATATATATACACGCAATTATATGTATATATATAATATAATATAGTTTGATAAAAAAAATTCGTTACAATTGCAAAAAGTCTAAGTACGTTAAAAATACCATCAGTTTGCGTTCATTAATTTGTGCTTTATCCATTAAAATTGTATAACGAAGAAGTACCTTTTCTCTCAGACCTTCTCGAAGCAGCAGCCCTATCACAGTGTGGCTCGGAGGTGAAGGCGATTTCTCTCTCTCTCTCTTTCTCTCTATTTCTCCCTCTTTCTCTCTCTTTAAACGGACCAGACTTTATAAAACAGACTCTATTTGCTTAATTTCCTTCTCGGGTAGTTCCTGCGGTGATGGCGCAGTTTCTACAATTTCAGGAATATCATCCTCATTCTCTTCTTCGATATCTTCATCAATTGGAGTCAACGTATCTAATATCACAGGCTGAGTCTGTAAGAAATTACGTGTCTCTCGTTACTCAACAATCACAGATTGTACATACATCAAGCTCGTGAAGCGCCTCGATATCCATACCTGCGGCGTTGTGCACCGTTTCATCGTTGGAGCCATGAAACTGGTAACGGTGCTCATAAAGAAAAAAAATCCTGCCATAAAGAATGGGATGCTGTAGCTTCCCGTTGCATCGTAAACGGCGCCGGCCAAAGGCGAGCCAACGATCGCGGCAGCTCCTCTGAATAAAATTAAAAGGCCGAACGCGTTTGTCAGCTTGTCCAAGCCCAGTAGGTCGACCAAAATAATCGATGTCAGGGAGATGTATCCAGCTGAAATAAAGGAATTAATGAATTCCACTGAGTGGTGACCGATAGAATCGTCTCAACAGCTCGGGTACTCACATATAGCTATGCCAAAGAAAATGCTCATGAAAATATAAGCAACGTAGGAATGGCAGAACGGAGTTGCAGCTACAGCAATCGTCGATATAATTAAACAGATATTATTCAATAGCAACGAGTCTACTTGCGGGAAGTCCGCGATATACCCGCAAGCCACACGGCCCACGGTATTTGTAATACCGATGATAGACAGTAAAAATGATGCCGAATTCCTTTCAATTCCCTAAAAATTATTGCATATTAAAGAATCCGAAAGTGATTATAGCTTAGCAAGAGATATATTGCAACGCTCAACTTACATCCTTGACCGCAGCTTCAACTAAATATACAAACGGAACGTACAATCCAGCCATTCCAAACACGTTACTAATGCCAATTAGAAGAAACACAGGATTTTTCAACAGCGATATGTCCATCATCGTCGCCAAAGCCTCTTTAAACGAATCAGGTAACACCAAGCAGGGGCAGAGTAGTTCTGAAATATTGTTGATGCTCAATTAACATTCCGCAACTCAATACGTTTCATTCGTCGAAAAATCACTTACGTTGACGTGCTTTCTCAACGTCGGTGTCCTTAATGTCCCCTCGAACAGACTTCGGCAGAGAAATAACACTTTGCCGATAATTTGCAAGCGATTTCTGGCTCTGGTACTCTGGCAAATTAACTACGCTGCCGCTGTAAAAAATATCTTTTCTCGACAAAGGCCGAATAATCTGTGGCTTTTCCTTTGGGATACTAGATTTGCTAGTGGTAAAAGTAATGCTTTCGCCGTCCTACGAGAACACAGAACATCAGCATTATAAAATCTAACGCATTCGCTCTATCGATCTTATATTCAGAGATCTATCGCGGTAAATACTTACGTCTACTTCCGCGTTATTAGTCCGAGAGCCCATAACGCTGCTCGTGGAAAGTCTTAAGTGCAAACTTTTTCTAATATCGCCATTAGAATTCAACGTTGTCCTGGAATTCTTAATCGCGCTAAGGCTTGGCTTGTACCTCTCGCCAGTGCTGGTCTTGCGGATCCTGTCGAAGAATGGCACAGAGCCGTTCTTCGGTAAGCCCTGCACGTGAGTCGTGAAAGCAGGCTGCGAAGCGTTTCTAGGAATAATCGGCTTGAATTCGTTTTCAGGCTTCTCCAGCATATCTTTCGCATCTTTGGTATCGTCGATATTCCTTTTGCTCTTCGACTTGGTGGACAAACTCTTCAAATCCATGCTGCCGCTGTTGCTGGTCGCTCCACTAGACGAGTGCTCCTGCACTTTCACTTCCGATATAGTGGGCAGGGTTGGTACCGTTGGAACTGGCGTTAAAGGAGTTCCTTTAATATTATGAGTATTGAATAAAGTGTATCATAGAACACCTTATTAAATATCATTCTGAAGGATCTTAGGGGGTTTAGCGAAGGTTCCCTTACCAGGCACTAGTTGGTCTAAATTGAAACTGGAGTGAACACCAGGATCAATGTTAATAGGCATCTTCATTCTCTTCTCCATGGATCCGTCGGGCAGTTGAACCATGAAATAAGAACCTCCGATACTCCCGCGCTCCATTTGGAATCTTTTCTCTTCCGCCATTCTTTGTAACAACGGCTTAACAGAAGATGCTTTCGGGTATTCTAATGGCCTCATCAGCGCACCAAACACCTGAAATTCGACTGCCGTTATTATCAGACGTACAATTTACCCTCTTCACCGATGTTTAGCTCCGTGATGATTTACTTACAGCGCAGTTTAATATAAGGCCAGCAAGAATCAAATTCGCTCCTTTCCAACTATACTCTTCTAGTAACATTGTCGCAAGCGGCGCAAATGCAAATGTGCCAAATCCTGAACCACACACAGCGATGCCTGTAGCCAGAGATCTTTTGGTTTCAAAATAATATCCTACGCAAACTACTGCTGGTAAATATATTAGACCAAATCCAATTCCTGGAAAGAAAGAGAAACAGCGTGATCAGTCGAACATTGACCGTCGTGCGAAGAGATAAATTACACCGTAGTACTATGCACACACCTCCCATGACACCGTAAGTGATCATAAGCATATTTACACTTGTTGAAAATGTTGAAAGTATAAATGCTGCTGCACCTAAAAAACTCCCTGCTATACACACAGCTCTACATCCATATTTATTAGTTAAAGCACTGACAACGGGTCCTGAAAACAGACGGTAATTATTCAAACTGCAATTTCTACGCGACTCGAAACTGTGAATTGCAATGGGAACACTTACCAGCGCTAAGGTACATGCCAGATAACAACGAACCAACCCATGCAGTTTTGCCTTTTCCTTCCTCAAAATATTTAACAAATTCTCCCAGAAAAACACCAAACGTGTAGGCGATACCGTCCACTATCATGTTGCACATGAAGGAAGCGAATACCACCACCCACCCGTATCCACCATCAGGTGGGGGTGGTATATCGTGATATTCGCACAACGATCCCCCTTCGTCATCTGGAGATGCCTCGTCGCCTGCTCCATCGTTAGTCGTTAGTCTTGCATGTTCTTCCACAGAATATTCACTTTCCGTCTGTAAGAAAACACGAAAGTTTTAGTCGAAGCCGAGTTAACAGGCAAGAGAATCGTTTAAAACAACAAAATTATTGTCGTTACGAAGAGGATGTAAAGAGAGTTGTTTCTCTCAGTGATAAGCAGAGAATTTGAATGAATGTTTTTTCAAGATTGCACTGTAACAGTGATATTTGTGTTCGCCTTGAGTAAAGTAACGGTGGTTCACCTTGACCAATGTAAGAAAGAGCTTCCTTTTACGCCACTGCATTAACACATAGATACATCTGATAGATCGCTATGCTAGCCAGGAGGATGATTACCAAACAGTTGGATAAGAATTCTTAAAGACTTCGGGGAATCATACATATGTAACGAAGACACTGAGCATAATCTTTCTCGATCTACGAATGCATTTTCAGGATAACAACAAGAGGACTTAAATTTTTAGAGAATTGTGATACGAAGAAACTATCAACTACATCGAGGCACGCGCTGCTCGGGAAAATACCTTCGCGAGCGTAATGCGAGATCGAGCGACCATGTCGTATGATAAAATGATCTCATAACGCAAACGCTAGCACAGATAGCGTATACGGGCTACCGTGATTTAACCGGTCCCTAAGGCTACGTTTATCCAAGGTAAAGTGGCGTTTCCACCGAATCTAATAAAGAAGAAGCGATATCGATCACGCGATAAAGCGACCGCGCTTAACGAAAGGCTCTATCATCTTTATCTACATTTCCTGAGATTCTCTGATCCCGATAATTGGAGTGATCGACTCCTTCCGTCGGCCAATTCAAAATAATTCCCCGCAAGTCGAGGAACAAAGACCGAGTTCATGGAATTATTTCGCAGGCATTTCGAAGGAACGGAGAAGTGCCGAGCAATGACCCCGAGGTGGCGGCACATTAATGAATTCAAACGTAGCGGTCGACGCATGGCACAAGTGCATCGGGGTGGACTCTGTGCAGTGACTTAGCCGAACGGATGGAAGGTCAGCGCGATCAGCTGATCCGCTGTCATTAGGAATCGGCAAGGCGTGCGCCACCTAACGTCACCGCGAACAAACCCTCAACAGGAGAGAGAGTATTGTTTTCGACCTTGTTTTGCCGTGACGGTCTTTGTCGTGTATTCGCACAACCGTGATGCGCGCACGTATGCACACGGCTTGCAACCGCGTGCTAGTTTCACGCGTCGTCATCGTCAGCTCCAACGAAAGTGTAAATTACGCCGGACTGTCAAGGCTAAGTCACGTGCCGTCGTTAAACGAGCCAACGAAACTAAACTAGCAACGGAACGAATACTCAGAATCCGAATCCGAGATCGAAAGTCGAGTGTGCGCATACATACCAGCACGCACACGCGCACTCGTGGGGATTTACCAAACAAACAAACAAACAAACAAACAAACAAACAAAGCACGAGAAGAATTGACGAAACGTACCGTGCTGATCTTGCGCACGCGACGCGAGCCGTACTGGCTGTACTGCGACTTGTTGAGCGACACGCGCGACATTCTACGGATCGCCTTAATGTCACACTCCGCGCTCCTTCACGCCGTGTCCGGCCCTCCACACGCAACGTTTCTGCAGAGTTCTATTTTCGTGTAGAGAAGTGCGCGCAGCTGCGCGCCGTGTACGCGCTTCTTTCCTCCTCGTTTCTGATCCCGCGAGAGAGCTTTCCTACGCTACCGCCACTTCTCGGCGCGCTTTAAACTCCCCCTGGGTGCCAGGAGCCGAGCAGTATCACTCGTCAAAATCCGCTGCCATGTCCCCTGGGTTTTCGCACTCGCGCGCCTCGTGTCAGTCTCTAAACTCTTAGCGTATTGGCATCGCGGCTGCCCCCTCTCCCCCCGCTCGGCCACCTGAACGCGAGAGAACAGTGGCGAACACAACACAGCTACGCCACTTGTGTCCGCGACACGAGAGGATGCAGGCCACGACGCAGGTAAAGGCACCCAGCTGCGGGGGACCGTTCTTGGTTCAGGTTTTCGACGAGGTCCACCGACCGGACATCGGGCCCACGGAAACCAATCGACACTGAACACCTCCCCTTGATACGATGATACGGCACGCGCGAATTGTCATGACAACTTCACCGGAAAAAGACACAGAGAGGCTGGCCCGTCCGGTGGATACGTATGTATGTATGCTGCGTACCACTGCACGCAACGGAGATTCTATTTATACGCGGGGATATATAGCGACTTCTTCCTCTCCGACTTCCTCCAATCAAATCACTTTGTTCCCGTGCTACGCGGCTAATGTCCTTCGTTGTGTCATTGGTTTGGAACGGTTTTCGGGTGTCTCGAGCAACGGTCGATTGACAGAACCCGCTGGGTGGCCAGGTGTCAATGGTTACGATCCCGGAGAGTCGTCGATGGGTTATGGGACGCGTACAGTAGTATCCTGTGTTTATTTCCCTTTGGTTCGGACGAGCTTGAGAAGCTTGAGGTCCACGAGAGATTGGAATCGCAACGTTCACGGCGAGCGTTTTAAGTTCGCGACGAACAAAAGATTTTCGCACGGCAACGAAAGAGCGCGGAGCCCTCGTTGAAGCGGCACTGATCCTCCGTGCGCGAAAAGTTAACCTATAAATGCGAAGCGTCGCACACGCGTCCCCACCCTGTCGCAATTACGTGGCGCGACAGCCAGGCCCCTACGGTACGAATCTGCCATCGTTCGTGGCACCAAAGACGCCTTGAATTTTCAAACGATCCTTGTTTTCTTTGTCGACTTTTCTATGTGAGATTGTATTCGCGTTAATCGGACGAGGTCGGTATTACGCGTCCCAGCGGAATCAAACGGAACAGATGTAGGTACTACACAGGATTCGATAGTAATGACGTTTATCGATTTTCCACGTAATGGACGAGTTTTGAAATGCGGTGTGCAACGAGGCGCGGGAGGTTTTGATATGAACTGATTTGCTTAAAATGATTTGCGGCCTTACGAAAGTTGGTTACATAAACGAAGGCTATAAAGTATTAAGCAGCTCGGATAATGATGTAAACAGTCGCGTATATCCTTCGCTCCAAGATCACCTGTTCTATCTGTTTCCGTTAAATTGAAAATATCGCGCAAAGAGCGTCGTGTCGATTGTATTTGCGGTATGAAATTCACATAAGAAGACGTAACAAAAATAAAACTTTATTATCGCTGTTTAAACACTTGGTAACCATAAAATAATCCCAAAATCGGAGACTAAAACAGTCGAATTAAAATGACAAACACCAAGACTATATAATTGGGGACCGTGCAAAAAACATCGACGCCCGCGATTTAGCGACTCGAGTGGTATCCTCAACGAAAAATTCGCGCTAATTGCATGTAACGCGAACGATAGATGGGGAATTAAATAGCGAGGGAGAGGTAGGTGGGTTCGGTTCGAGGCGAAAATTCCAACTGGGCGCATCGCGGACAAAGGAGCACGAAAATAAGTGGGCCTCCGTGACATTGCGTTCCCACGCAATGCCAAAAACCTTTCTGTTGGCATTTCCGTCTGCTCGGCAATGAATCGATCGCACTGCTCGCTTCAAGGGTTACTTTTTTTTCCCCGTTGCAGGAGGAATGTGAAAGACGCAGGGACTCAATGTCACTCGGCTCTGTGTCAACCGAGGATGATTCACATTGACTGGCATAGTAGGGATCAGCGAGTTATTTACTAACGAAGCAGCACAGGCAGCTCGAACTTACGTCCAGCGTGTCGACGCGTCGTTCTGCGTAAGCCATTATATGTAGCGTATCCGATGTGTGTGTATCACGCGCTAGAATACGCTTCTCTAAACGGTCGCACGCAGCCGGGGGAGCCCACCTCTCCGACCACCGAACAGTTAATGCAATTTTTAGAGTTTACCCGCTCGGCTTTCGTGGCGTTACCTCACAGGTTGCAAATATTTTGCTGGCAACGTTCGTACTTGACGAGGAAAGTGACAGTTGCTCCCGACGCGACGGGGTTATCCGTCAGCAGTCGGCTGCGAGATGTCACGTTCAAGATCGAACGACCGATTGTCGGTGCGAGAAGCGTCGTGCATCCGCAGAGTGGCCATCGTCTTCCAGCGTGGACGCCGATCGGACTAATAATCTAGAAGTCGATGCCAGGCACCGCTGTGAATCTGATCCCACACGCGAGCAGAGGTTACCGAAATACTTTGTATTATCAGGATTACCGGCGGTACATGGAATTAAGTTTAATCGATAGCCATCTATCGGTCCCCGCGCGTATGTAGAACGAAAATCAGCGAACGATCAAATTACCGCGGGTGGCGGAGCAAAGGGGTGCGTTAAGTAAACATTCCGAGGACGATCTAGAGGTGTCTGGACGGTAACGGGAATACTCGTGGAATTAGTGGACGGTAAATAAGATATAAGTTAGGCCGGAGAATAGAGCCACTGTTAACTCGGACCGCGCGGGAGAACACTGGCGTGTTGCAGCCGCGTTCAGCGATGCTCGTGTGTCGGACGTCGCTTATGAATTAATTAGATAATAACTAGCGACAATTAGACCCGAAGGCAGGAGCGCACGAACGCGCACCATCTGCTTCTCATCGCCGCGGAAAAATTAGCGGCGAAGCCACGCAAACGGCACGCCAGACCGGAGTCAATTCGCGATGATTAACAAAACGCTGTTTACTTCTCGTCTAGAGGCAACCACGGGAAATGGATCGGGCTCGCGACCAAGGCAGTCAGCGGCGTCTCATTTTATCCTTCGACGGAGGCGAAGGGATCCACAATTCCCAGCGATCATCGACGAGCATCTGGTCCTCGTTTTCTCGGAAACGTCAGCAGTGACGCCTTCAAGTGACTCAGACAGCGCCAATCGACGCCGCCACGCCATATTCCCCCGGATCGCCCATTGTTTACGACAACGTTGTTAGCCTCTTCTCCGTTGTTGTCCCAGTTTGCTTAGGACCGCGAGATACTAGGGGCGGCGATAAACGATACGCTCGGGAAGGAAGAGCAACGTTCCCGCTGGCTGAATGAATCATAGCCGCATTGTTTGCACGGTTTGCGTTCTAATTATCATAACCTCGCCGAACTCCCTCATTGATAATATTTTCCGCTCCATCTTCGCGCGCATTTACTTAAACGAAGAACAGCCAGGAGCGACAGAACGGTATTGGAACTGATAACGAGAGCCCAACCTAATCAAGTGTAATCAGTCTGCGAAAGAATTATAAATCTTTACGACCCGTAATCGCGGCTGTATAATCCCTTATTTTTGCTCCATCGTTAGGATCAAGAACTCGTCGCCACCAAGGTCATCGATCTGGCCAATTGAACCGTTCTCGTTCTTTCGTCAACGGAGGGGTATATATCTCGGAAATCCGAGCACCCAATATCGAGTCGAATTAACTCCGAGGTTGTGAACGCGTAGAGAACCATAGGGCATTCGGAAAAAGTAATTGAATCGTATCCGTGGGCACGTACTCGTGTTTACGTGCTCCATCGTCGGCTTGACCGAATAGCCGAGGGATAAGGGGGATACTCGACATCGATACAGAATGATAACGAATTCAACAAACACTCAAAAGATAAGGTGCTCGCGGGCAATAAAGCACATTCTTCATCCACTGCTCGGCACCAATCCACGGTAAACTGGCACGTGATACGATCCGCGGCCAAGATGCAAAGGAAATAATAGTCGACCCAGGCTGGCGACTGCTGAATAACGACGCGGCAGGATATTTCGTCCGCGATATCTGCCCTGGCCATTGTTAATGCCCCGCGGTGACTGTCCTCAGCGTTGCATTGTCAATTTTCTCGCTGACCACGCAGCGCTTAGACTACTTTCACTCACGCAGCTTCGTTATTAACCCGCCTATTCGTCTATTTACCGTGGGATTCCCCGTGAATCGCGCACGTTGGCACGAGCGAAAATTCCGTAGCGCGCGCGTCCGATGGGAAAGCACGCCCACTGATCGGTGGCCGTCGCAGTTTCGCTGTCGATACGCGTTGAATTTCCGCCAACTTGCCAGATTCGCGGCGAACCACGTGGCGTTGTATGAGCTTTTTCATTCTGGAATTCAATATTCCCGGACATCGTGAGTCCGTCGAAAATTGAGAGGGGTATAGGCGCTGCCTGTTGCCTCGCAACTCGCGATCCCGATTTTAACGGCTACTCGCGAGGCGGTGTTTATGTAACGGATCGACCGGCGCACGCGAAAAACTGTAACGTTCCGAGAGTTTTGCCCCGGCAGGAGCGAAGTGTAGATTTTACATACCTTGTTCTTAGGCGACATCGCGCGATAGCAACGTTCGACGGGGACGTCCTATCTGAATGAGGATGGAATACACCCTCGTATGGTGAGTGAGTGAAGAGAATGAAAGTGAGAGGAAGAGAGATGGCAGAGGACTCGCGCCACCTGAGTGGACAGCGTCCAGCCGCGGTACGAGAGACAAGCGATATGAAAATGCGCGATGCTCAACCACCGGCTGACTTATCGCATCGCGGACGCGTAGTCCATCCGATTCCCCACTCTATGAAATCTCCATCTCGCTCGGTTTCCCCTTACCCTGGCCACCTCCTCCCGTGTCCTATCTCGTTTTCCTTTATACCCTCCCTCTTTCTCACTACCGATTTCCCTCTCTACGTTAAAGCGGCTCTCTCGTCAACTCTCTCACTCATTTCTGCACCGGGATCCCACTGCGGTAGCGTCTTCATTCCGCCACTACAGATTTCCACGCGCCCGGCATTAGTCACGATGCCGCACGGTTACACGCGACGAACAAAGCGATCTATCGATAGGTACAAAGTTCTAGCCGCGTGCGCCCCGATACTCCCGGGCGCATATGCGCGAGATATCGCGGTCGGATGAAGATCTTGCTTGCCACTAAGACGTGTCGCGGCATCGAAGGAGGAAAATGAATCTCGAGTGAAATTAAAATTCCACGGAGTTTCCCAATCGTTAACTAGGTAAAGTCACTAGAGAGTTTTATACGATTGATTAATTATAAGTTGTTTTATAATCGAGGGGACTGTTCTTTAAATACTTGTGTCTTTTTAAATCCACCGGCATGTAATGCTTAACTATTTCTGTAGATCGTGCGGACATGTCTTCGATTACCAGGCGGAAGTCCAGGCTTCGAATTCTGGAAGGTTAATGTCTTTTTATAGAGTAGTGTGGTCGATGACAGCCAAGCCACCGAGATTTATTTACGCTCAACATCCCAGGACCCCAGCACCGGGTTCATTGAAAAAAAAGCTCGATCACAAGCCTCGCCTCGTAGGTCACACATTCGGGAGCGTTTCGTTATGGAAGGAGTTCTAGATGCGCGAATACGTCTCTGTTTTATGACGAAAATAGAATGCCAAATCGTTGCGTTCGGTTCTCCCACTTAACGCGTGAGAAACGCGAACTGAATTCGGCCCGGCTATTCCCACGAGAATCTCATACCTCTGCGATACCAACAACGCCGGTTAAACGAGGAAGAAAAGCGTTAGTTAACTAACAACAAATCAGCAGAGATTGCTAGAAACGAGTCAAGGGCAACTGGTCATCGCGCCCGCGTTTAACGAAGCAAGAAGAAAGGTGCTGTAAGAGAGTTTTACTTACGATGTTATTGGCCGTAGGTTTCGTAGTGATGTGCAAGCCATCGTCGTCGCCGATCTGCCCCCCGATTTGCTCGTGGCTGCTGGCGGGGCCCATTTCGGCGCCGAGGCGCCCACTCGACACTCGGTCGGCACTGTCTTGAACCGACCGAGACACCCACAACTACCGGGACGATCCCGGTGGCCGCGCGTCCACCAGGTGAACCAGGGAACGACGCGGCGATTCACAGGCCGGATGACACCTCGTACGGGCGGTCCGACGCGCCCCTTCCCAGCTCTATAAACCCTCCATCGGCGGTGAGTGGTTATCCTGGAAGTCTCAGCTGCACAACGACAGCTCCTTCCGGGCGTTTCCGCGTCCCCTCAGTCCATCGATGTTCCAACCACCACGCGAACCGTCCCGAGAACGATATTCCTCGCGGATCAAGAGGGGAGGGGGACACGTTCCTCAACCCCTGGCTTCTCAGGCGTTGATCGCACGTCAACAGTCGCGTCTCCTCCTCCCGCGGGTCGCGTTTATCCACGGCACGATCTCCGCCACCACCTTCGAACCTCCAGATCCTTCAAACTATTCTTCACCACGACGACGGTGAAGGAAGAACGTCAATCACACCCTGCACGGTCCAATCCACGGGCAATTCGATCCGCGGCGTGTGGGGACAAACCTGGCAAGGGTGCGGTAATCCTTCTCGATCGTACAAAATTCCGTCGCGACTTAAGATCACCGTTCGACCGCGCGTGTCCCTTTTTCGCGGATTATTCGATCGCCGAAGGTGGATTGCGAGAATCCTGTTTCACAGAATTTTCTCGCAGACGATCCCGCCGCGGGTGGGTAGCGCCGCGGCGCCCCGGGATCAATAAAACGACCGCCCGGCCGTCGCCTTCCCTAGGTCCTGCCTGCCTGCCTGCCGTGATCTCCCGTTTGCCCGACGCCGGACGTCGCGACGCTTGCCGCCCCTCTCTCCCGGCGCCCCGCCGCCCGGCGCCGAGCGACGCCACCGGGCAGGCGCGATCTCGCGTCGCGCACGCCCCCACTCGGCTCTCTCGCCACGAGCGTGCGCAGGTCGATTATCGACGCGATAGCAGCGATAGCTCTGGTCGGTATTACTATGCGCCTATACGCATCGTTGCTCTCTATCCTCGTCTCTCCTACTCGCTCTAGGCGTCTCTCTTTATGCGGGATAACGGAATGCGATAACTCGTGCAGGTTTTTACTTCTCACTATTATTGTTAATGACGTTTTTCGCGGGGTAATCGCTTTGAGTGCAGTGAATGGTGAAAGAAAGTTTCTGTGACGCGTAGGTTTTCTTCTTTCCATTGCGATGGAGCTGCGAGGACAATTAATAATTCTCTCTTCAACCGATATATGTGGTAGAATCGATTTGCTGAACTTGAAAATGGCACGCGCCTCGCTCGAACTGGCTTTTCTGAGGCGGCAGCTGCTTGTGTAAGTTTAGAGTTTGTGGGACTGATTTAGAAGTAAGTTTCCCGGTTTCCGAGTTATTTGATCGATTATTCGAGTCACTGTACCTTTCACCTTCGATTTCCGTTACTTCGCTCGAACCCTTTTGACCTTCTGTCGCGATGAATCGTGTGGAGGAAAGTATACTGTATCGATCGTATTCGTAAACAAACTTCGATCTTCTTTTCGGTGTCCTGTATTTACTAATGCTCGTCGGACTGTATCGTAGTGTTATCGATCTCCGGCGTATCGATTGAACTTGCGAAGTTCAAAATTATGAATATTCTACTACTGGGTACACGGTTTTGTTATACAGTTGTAGTTTTATGGTAATCGGGGAGTTATCGGTGGATTTAGCTTGGAAACCGCAGAATACATATTTGCATTGCACGTGGAACTGTTTTCGCCAGGGTTGCGACTAAGCAGCCGAGATACCGCAGTGCTCGTTGTTATGGCGTTGCCGCAACCTTCAAATTCCAAGGCCGCCGATACTCAATGAAATTTACAATTGCTGTAACACGCTGGCAAGCCTTCGTAGCGCATTCTATCGATGCATTCTGCGTGCCAATTACAAAGTCACACGACTTGAACAACTCCATTTACAGTGAACCTTTAACTTTTGTTACTCGTGTAATTGAGGCTTTGAAAATTTTTCAAAAATGTCTGTGAAGAAGACCTTCGATTCGCATATTTCATTTAATTTTTCATGTAGCAGTTTAAGTAAATGAGCCTTAAGGGGGAGGCCTACCTAGAACGATCAAAACAACATGCTTCTTTGGGATTTTTTTTCTAGAAAAACCAATAAACTTTTATTATTAAACATTAGTCTATTGGAGAAAGTTCATCTTGCGGATATTTCAGTATTTTTTGTGGTGAAAAGTATTTGAAAGTTTTGTGAGTTACAGCTGATGCCTGAGGCGTCCTTTTTTTAGACGCTTTGCGGTGACAAACGTAGCTCGGTGCAGACGCATCCAAAATTGAAAATTCTATTTTTTTTTTAGATAATATATGAAATTATCTAGGCACTATCGGGTACGATTTTTGGAAAAATTATGTTCAGACGAAATGGCGGCTGTGCAAAGTTGAAGCATCGATATTTGGCAAAAATAATATTTCTTTATTGCCCAGTACACTTTACAAAAGAAAAACATATAAAAATGGGGGGAAGAGAAAGAGGAAAAGAAAAAGAAAAATTAGACTTGAAATCGCTTGCTTTTCGAGTGTAAAAAAATGGAAAAGCTCCCGATAGCGCTGAAATTTTTAACTCTAAAATAAGCGTGTAAAGCCTCAAGTAAATTGGTTCATTAATTTTTGAGTTATGTGTGTCACCGAGTTTGAAAACATGACTTTGAGGAAAAGCTTCCGATAGCGCTTAAATTTTTAACTGTAAAATAAGCCTGCAAAGCCACAATTAACTCGGTTCATTAATTTTTGAGTTATGTGTTACCGTCTTTCAAAACATGACTTTGAGGAATGGTTTTGGGTCTGAGCACTACACCGAGGAACACCTTACTTACACGCGTATAACTTCGTCAATTTTGGTCGGATCAACTTGGCACTTTCGTGAAATATTTTCAAGAAAATATAAAAATCGATTTTTCGCAAATTTTTAGGCAGACCTCCCCCATAAATCACAAACAATTATTTACTGTGAAATTTATCGCTCGACCGATTTTTCCAACCGGCTCTGCATTATTAGAAAGTCTACGCACGATAAGCTCAATAATTTGATAAACATTTGTGCGTGAAATTAAGTCTTGTTACGCGTAACTACCCTGCATAATCGATTCCGCGGTGTTTTATACGCTATTCCACACAATTGCTCTTATTTTATAGCTGCATAACGCAGATCGATATTCGACAGTTCTCGGAGCTAGTCACGAACATGTTCTCAAGGATATCCCGACGTTTGACATCGCCGCAATTCCGACTGAAATGAAAACACCAGGCCAAATCCTTTCGAATATAAATATTATTATCTCCATTCCCGTCGACAGCCCGCGATTAATGGGATTGTCGCTTTTAATGAGAACATTAGCCTCGCTCGTGTAAATCGTTTAATTGGAATTTATGTATTTCTGTGAGTCTCTCAAGTGTTTCATTACTTGCTTCGCGACCGTGCTCATTTCGTTCTTGTTCGAAATGGCGATGTCCTCTATCTTGGCGATCGGCAGGGTCGTGATCAAGTCCTGAATGTATTTCGGGTTGGTTAGATCGTAAGTGATCGAGTAGAGCACGCGCAGACAGAGCAATTGTATCTTCTCCGGCAGCGCGTTGTTCTTTAGATAATAATTCAGAACGTCCCCCACTCGTGACTCGAACAGATGCTGCGCGCCGGTATTATTCATACTCACGTTGTAGAATATCATGAGCATCAGTCTGTGAAATTATAGTCTACGATTACGAGCGAGGAAGGTTCGGTTTGTAGTAAATTACTTGAAGGCAGAGATGGGGAAAATATTATTTGATATAAAAATTTGTATACGAATCTCATCAATTTATTCTCTCTAAAACAGATTTCCAAAATTTCAATAAATACAAAATTAATCACCTTCCACTTCATTTAATATCATCAATTTATACCCTCAAAAATAAATTTCTAAACTTTCAATAAATACAAAATTAATCACCTTCCACTTCATTTAATCTCTTCAATTTATTCCCTTCAAAACAAATTTCTAAAATTTCAATAAATGATGTGAAATAAAAATTAATATACGAAAACAGGGAGGGACAAAAAATTATTTAAAATAAAAATTTCGTATACAAATTTTAATTTCAAATAATTTTTTGTATACGAAATTTTTATTTCAAATAATTTTTTGCCTCTCTCTGCTTTCGTATACAAATTTTGATTTCAAATAACTTTTTGTATACGAAATTTTTAATTCAAATAATTTTTAGCCCCCTTTGCTTTCGTATACAAATTTTTATTTCAAATAATTTTTTGCCCATCTCTACTTGAAATCTCGCGGCCGCGAGCGAAGATACCTTGTTAAAGAAAGGGAGCCCTGCGACAGAGGCAAAGTGGGCATGAGCTTCACCATATTCTGCACGAAATTCCTGCCGTTCGTGTTGGTAATTAAAAATTCCCTGCCCTCCGCGCTCGCCGATATGTTCGTCACGATACCCAGCAAACCGATTAAGAATTGATACTCCACGTTACTAGTAGGAGGGAAAGCGTTCCGATAAGTATTTATGAACGCGACAAAACTTCCGGCCGTCATCGATAGAAGCTCGCTAATCTTATGCTGAACCTGTAAAGAAACTTACGTAAAACACTATCCCCTACATGTAAAAAAAAAACGCGTACACCTACCGTCGAAAGCCAAACGTTGATGATTTCCGGGAACCTAGAAGCACGCCAAGTCAGATTACCCAAAACTGCTCCCAAAGTTGAGCAATACGTACTCTGATTCAGTGTCTAGAAAAAGGGAAAGAAATGGCACGTTCTCCCACGCAAGAATTTTCATAGTGAATCGACGCGAGTAATATTGGTAAAAGTTACTTGTTCTTTTAGATACTCTATTTCCCTCTGAGCCTTTTTATTCTCCTCGATCTGCTGTTGCAGTTGAGCACGCAATTCTTCGCATCCGAACTCTAGGGCGAGAAGTTTCTTCTTCTGCTCTATATACATAAAAGATTTAATTTAACAGAGAGCGGTGCGATCAGCCGGATGGCGTACACCCACCTTCTGCGTTCGCTTGATCGGCGAACGACTTTGGGAACGAACTAATGAGGTCCTGTATTTCCGGGCCATCCTCTATCCCCAGTTTCTCTAAATCGAAATTCAACCCTGAGAATGCCCGAGGAACATCCGTTATGAAGTTATGGATACTTTGCTCCGCGGTGGTCAAGGTATTTTCCACAGAGATCTGCGAAAATATTTCGATACCTTCGCGTTACGCGGAAATGCATGTTTGCCCTTGGCGTCACTTCCGGTCGCTTTTCATATCGCGTTTGACCGCAGAACGCGGAATTACTGGCGTCGTTAGATTAAGCGGTAATAAACTGCATGCATTTACTGACGAGCCTCGCGAACGTACCAAAAATTCTTCCTCGTCCTTCAAATTCGTCTGATCCGCGTGCGCATCCGTGTCCATGTCTATTCAACTGAATTTGCGCCGATCTGAATGATCGGTTTTCACGTTTATCGAAATGACAACACTGGAGACACTTGCGGTGCGATTTTAAATATCGAAGGCGGTAATCGTTGCAACGATTTTGCTGCCTTTGGAAACGCAAGTGACTTTCGTAGATCTATTACGGGCGAATTCTACTTACACCTAAATCGCCTGTGATTTTCCTTATGGTAGGTTTTCCCAAACGCGACTGAATACGATGCAAGGAATTTCAAAGTCGATTTACTTGAAAATGAAGCGCAATATCAAAAAATTTTATTCCTTTTTCTTGGTTTATTTACTTATTATAAGTAGAAAAGAAAGAGTAACTTTTTTTCATATCGCGCTTCATTTTCGAGAAAATCGACTTTGAAATTCTTCACGTTGCGTTCAGTCGCGTACAGGAAAACCTACCTTAATGAAAATCACGGGCGATATGAACGTAAGTGAAATTCGCCCTACGAAATCGTTAAAAGCTTGAACTTTCAATGAAAAATAAATGAAACCAAAGTGTGACTGAATTATTCTCAATGCAAGCGAAATCTATTACATATAAACGCACCCAAAGGAACTCAAGTTGGCGGGAAATAAAGTAAATGCCGTGTTTACTTTGAAACGCAGTTTCCTTAAAGTATTACGTATTTATTTAACGATAGTTACATCTGCACCAGTAATACAACTTTAGAAGTAACTGTTGCTTGGAATTTCACGTTTATATACAGCGATGTAACGGAACGTGCTCCCACACATGGCTTCCCCTTGTTAATGTATCGTGTAACACACACAACGCATTCAATTAACTAGCGTGGCCTGCATTTTATGCATCTCGGAACGCACAGTTAGCGGGTGCGCGTCTTCGTGTTATGATGCTAAAAAAAAGCGTTAATTATAACCTCACGATTAGAAGCCCCCTTATTTTTAAACCAGTCGGAATCTTCTAACAAGATATTGCCGTCGCTTGAATAAAATTACACGTAAGTTGTACAAACGTACCCATTAATCTTCCCATACGTTACGATTTAATTCATCATTCTTGCTTTTACGCAACACTGTTCCGAATGGAACAGCTCCAAACGATATTCGCATTATAAATCGCGCAACTATCCTGCGCAACAATTTTCCCCGTAAATTAAATACACTTATCTCCGCGCAATGCCAGATTTTCAATATACTCTACATTTACCTCTTACATAACACACTTTTTTGCAAAAGGTCATTGACGGCTTTTCGGTACAAGAATGACGTTTTCCGAAGGCGACGAAGTGCTCGCTAAACATCCAAGCTCGGATGAATATTACAAAGGTAAAATATTGAGCGTGAAGGGCGACCGATACAGAGTGCAATTCGAAATAGGCACTGAATATACCGTTCATTCGAGCGACGTTAAGGTACAGTCTTATAACACGTAAAATGTATTATTTAAATTTGTATGCCGAAGCATTCTTTCTCCAGCTATTCAATTTTTCAATATTCCAGGCAAGCCGACCGTCTCGGAGTATAACGAGAATGAGTCTCAGGGACAGGAAAAGCCCTTCTCGATATTCACCTAGTAGAAAGTCTCCGCGTAGACAGTCGCCTGGAAGATCTCCGTCGACTACGATTAAGAGGGCTTCGATGCGTGGTAAATTTGCAAAAGTTACTTTGCCACGAGTGGAGCTACCCAGCGGTAAATATACTTCTTTCAAATGATGAGAGAATACTTTCGAACCATACTGTTAAGTAATAAGACTGATTTTGGATGCGATACGTAGATATACCTATTGGAGGAAGTATCGCAGGCGCGAAGAGTGTAAATGATGATAGTATCGAAGCGATGCCTCTTCAATCTCGATTGAATGAGATGGGATCGGTTACTCGCAGGTCGACGCGGCTATTCTCTGGGACATTGAAACCTGAATCGAATCATAAAATGGTTTTGCTAACTAGGAATATTGATAGAGCTGTCTCGCTTCCTTTGGAAAGGAAAAGTCTGATGCATGATTTTAGTATTGATGGAAAGGAGAGGGGTCAGTCTGTGCAAAGGGATCAGGTAAAGCTTTTTATGGATGGGAATTATATGCTGCAGGTTCGATTGAATTTGTATTGTGTATTTATTGGAATTTTATTTCAGGATTTATTCAAAACTGTAAGTTATAAAGAGGACGTAGCGGATCCCAAAGTAATAGAGAAACGTAAAAAGGAGATAAGTATGGTCAGTGAACCGCAAGAATGGGGAGGATGGTTCGGTACTTTAATTCTTACGTTTCTGACACCGCTGATTACAATATTGCCCCAAACGATGTGTACAGAAAATCAGTGTAAATTTGGGTATCTTGAAATACCGACAGATCTGAATTCTTATATAAGTGCCTTGACACTATATTTAGGATTCTTCTTATTTGTGAATATTGCCTCGGTCGTTCCAATTGGGAGAAAGGTCGACGGGCCGCAGAGTAGAATCGGGAGATTGTCGTATCGTATAAACGGTAATTTTCTTTATGCTTTCCCGCGCTTTGATTATTTTCGGTAGAATTCTTATGAATTTTCTTTTTCCAGGATTTTTATGTGCTATTTTATCGCTAGTTCTATTTGTTGCGTGTGTATATAAAGAATTCGAACTCGCTGATCTCATTGTAGAAAATTATGTACAACTTTCAATCAGTGGTTGGATACTTGGTGTAATCTTGTCATTATTGTTATTCGTAAAGGGAAACAAAGCCCCGGTGGCGAATCTGAATATACACGGATCTACTAACAGTAGAATCTATAATTTCTGGCAAGGAAGGGAGATAAATCCACGAGTTGGTCCCGTGGATGTTAAAATAAACCTATTTCGTACAGCTATGATAGCTATAGTAATATTTTTTCTTCTTTCAACTTCTCTGAATTACAAAGCGAACGATACGAAACTCACGTTGCCGCATTTCAATTTCAGACTCTTATAAACTTGGCCATCGTGATCAAAGTAATAGAAGAAACCGAGGAATATAGTTTAGAACAACTTAACGTAGGCGTTCTGGTAGCCGCTTTATTGCAAATAATTTACTCAATGGACGCGCTCTTCTTCGAGCCCGCATTCTTAACGAGTTTCGAAGTTATGTATGAGGGGACTGGTTACATGTTGTGCACGGGTTATATGTTATATCCATTTTTACCCACTCTGACAACGAAGTATATCCTGTATCATAAGTGAGTGTATTAAGTATCGAATGGAAAGGTCGTGAAATAAATGCAACTAAAATTAAACGTTTCATTTTCAGGACACAGTTCAGCTACTTACTTGCTATTCCTGTGATCTTCTTTATAATCGGGTACTTACTGTACAGGATCAGCAATTTACAAAAAAATGAATTCAGAAGGAACCCTTTGTCGCGGGGATTGTCGCGTAAGTGTGAAATTATATCTAAAGTGATAAGGAAGTTTGAAAACGCTTATATGTACTGTTTTATAGATTTAGAAACCATTCCCACGATCCGTGGAAAGAAACTTATTGTGTCCGGTTTATGGGGACACGTGAGACATCCGAACTACTTGGGCGATATAATAATGTGGTGGTCGATATCGTGCATAAGTATGGCATGTGATATTTTGCCTTATTATTACGCGATAATATGCGCGGGATTATTAGTGCACAGAGCAATTAGAGACAATGAACGTTGCAAAGTCCGTTACGGATTAGCCTGGGAGCAGTATATGTCGCGTGTAAAATACATGCTTTTGCATCGTATATTTTAGAGCAATATATTATGTACACAATTTTAGTATGGTATTGTTATATACCAAATTTTATCACAAAGTTGTACCTTTAAAACTCTGCAATGCTCATTATTTTATAGAATAACATTTGAATCGTGTAAATGAGTTTATATTTTAATTTATAAATATACATATGTTGAGAGATCAAAATGTAGGGCACAACTTGAGCGAACTCAAAACCAAAAATAATGAACCATGACATTTAATGTTAGGGTGTAATGGTACAATTGATCTTTCGAAATCTCAGAATCTGAAAAAAGTGCTGTTCAGCAATGAATTAAGGATTGCCTATATATTCAATTTTACAAGGGAATGTAAAGTGAGATACTTGTTGATACAAAGTACATGTAGTGTAAAATATATATTTCTATGATAAGGACTTAAGTAAGAAATTTTATACTTTTATACAGATGTGTATAATTGATAATTAACAAATAAATAATTTTTTAGCAGTCGTGTAGTTTGAAAATTGTACAATATAAATTAAATTCTAAAACATTTGATAAAAAAAAATTAAGAGCAGTTTAGAGTGATTGTTTTACTTATTTATTCGCTCCCTAAGTCCTTACACTTCTCGTACGCCTCATTTTTATTTGCAACAATATTGGGGAAAAACGTTCGTTAAGAAACTCAATTTTAGAGAGGCGAAGCCCCGTGCGTAAAGCGTCTACCTAGAAGAGAGAGCAGATTAATTTGACTCAAATTTTGGGTACAGCTTTTTTTTTAGTAGAAGTCAGGCAGAGACCCATTCGAAACATTATTGAACGATATTAATTATGTATATACAGGAGAATAATAAAGAGAATGCATTGAATAGCTGTTGTTACCTATTCTCGACTCTGTCAGTAAGGTAGGGAGCGACATTGAAATGGTAAAAAAATTTTTTTCGAATTACCAAAAATCCTTCTCACAAACGTTATTTTTATGCAAAATAGAGCTATTTTCAAAATTTCAACTCAATCGGAATAGACTGGTTTTCGGACTGTCGATAAAGTAGGGACGCCATTGAAATGGTAAAAAAAAAAAATTTCGAGTCGCCAAAAATCCTTCTCGCAAACATTATTTTTATGCAAAATGAAGCTATTTTCAAAATTCCAACTCAATCGGAGTATAATAGTTTTTGGACTGTCGGTATGGTAGGGAACGATATTGAATAGGAGAAAAAAAATTTCGAGTCGCCAAAAATCTCCGCCTTAGATTCTCTCTCCGAAGGCGCTAACTTAGTGCCACCTCTTTCGACATCATGTTATCCTGTTACGAAGCTCATTTTAGAGCGTTCTGAAAATTTTGGCCAGATTTTGGAGCGATGTATCAGGAGAACATGAAGCGAAAGGAGGTATGCTGAATTTCTGCGTCGAAGGCCTTTCGAAAACTCTGCGCCTCTGCGTTAAATACTTCTCCGCCTTAGATTCTCTCTCCGAAGGCGCTAACTTAGTGCCACCTCTTTCGACATCATGTTATCCTGTTACGAAGCTCATTTTAGAGCGTTCTGAAAATTTTGGCCAGATTTTGGAGCAATGTATCAGGAGAACATGAAGCGAAAGGAGGTATGCTGAATTTCTGCGTCGAAGGCCTTTCGATATTTGACGATGGTAGGTTTGGAATTTGGATAGGAATGTTCTAGACGATCTTTACAATAATAATACGGTTTTGTAGAATTTTTCCACTTTATTGTCTATAAAATACATTCAGTGCATTGTAATGAAGCAATACAAGTATGTTCAAATGAATCGACTTAGAAAGAGATATTTCAGCTTGATACTTACTGTTCGGTCGTTCAGGGGGATATTTTATTATTAAGGGGGTAGACACGTCACGTGGTCTGCCCGATTCGGCCGGTCGGTATTACAGCAGGTTTTTCCTGCACTGAAATGGTATTACCCATAGATACGCCGCTTTCTGATGCACGCGAGAGGGAGCTGTTTGCTATTTCCGTATTCTATTCTGAATAAGGAAAGAAATTCTCAGCTATTGTGTTGTACTTATAAAAATTTAAACGGAAAGTCGGCTGGTACTGCAACCGTAGAAAATTCATTGTACATTTCAATTACTTTAAATATTTTTCTTCTGGTTACAGATGAAACTTGGGTACATTTCGCCGTGGACAGGAACTTTATATGGTCCAAATGATGGAAATCTCAACAATGAACACAAGAAAATAGTGATTTTATATAACCGACAAAGTAAAATTATATATTTTATACATTATTGTAACATTGTAAAAGTCTTTATTCAAATAAATTGGGAGAAACTTGAAACAGACAGTATTATTATTGAGAAATACCTTTCATACATACTCCTATCCAAATCCCAAACCTGCAATTTATCTAAGGCGGAGAAGTATTCAACATAGACGCGCAGAGTTTTCGAAAGGCTTTCGACTCAAACATTCAGGATACCTCCTTTCGCTTCATGTTCTCCTGATACATCGCTCCAAAATCTGGCCAAAATTTTCAGAACGCTCTAAAATGAGCTTCGTAACAGGATAACATGATGTCGAAAGAGGTGGCACTAAGTTAGCGCCTTTGGAGAGAGAATCTAAGGCGGAGAAGTATTCGACGCAGAGTCGCAGAGGTTTCGAAAGGCTTTCGACGCAGAATTTCAGCATACCTCCTTTCGCTTCATGTTCTCCTGATACATCGCTCCAAAATCTGGCCAAAATTTTCAGAACGCTCTAAAATGAGCTTCGTAACAGGATAACATGATGTCGAAAGAGGTGGCACTAAGTTAGCGCCTTTGGAGAGAGAATCTAAGGCGGAGAAGTATTCGACGCAGAGTCGCAGAGGATTCGAAGGCTTTCGACGCAGAATTTCAGCATACCTTCTTTCGCTTCATGTTCTCCTGATACATCGCTCCAAAATCTGGCCAAAATTTTCAGAACGCTCTAAAATGGGCTTCGTAACAGGATAACATGACGTCGAAAGAGGTGGAACTAAGTTAGCGCCTTCGGAGAGAGAATCTAAGGCGGAGAAGTATTCGACGCAGAGTCGCAGAGGATTCGAAGGCTTTCGACGCAGAATTTCAGCATACCTCCTTTCGCTCCATGTTCTCCTGATACATCGCTCCAAAATCTGGCCAAAATTTTCAGAACGCTCTAAAATGGGCTTCGTAACAGGATAACATGATATCGAAAGAGGTGGCACTAAGTTAGCGCCTTCGGAGAGAGAATCTAAGGCGGAGAAGTATTCGACGCAGAGTCGCAGAGGTTTCGAAAGGCTTTCGACGCAGAATTTCAGCATACCTCCTTTCGCTTCATGTTCTCCTGATACATCGCTCCAAAATCTGGCCAAAATTTTCAGAACGCTCTAAAATGAGCTTCGTAACAGGATAACATGATGTCGAAAGAGGTGGCACTAAGTTAGCGCCTTCGGAGAGAGAATCTAAGGCGGAGAAGTATTCGACGCAGAGTTGCAGAGGTTTCGAAAGGCTTTCTACGCAGAATTTCAGCATACCTCCTTTCGCTTCATGTTCTCCTGATACATCGCTCCAAAATCTGGCCAAAATTTTCAGAACGCTCTAAAATGGGCTTTGTAACAGGATAACATGATGTCGAAAGAGGTGGCACTAAGTTAGCGCCTTCGGAGAGAGAATCTAAGGCGGAGAAGTATTCGACGCAGAGGCGCAGAGTTTTCGAAAGGCCTTCGACGCAGAAATTCAGCATACCTCCTTTCGCTTCATGTTCTCCTGATACATCGCTCCAAAATCTGGCCAAAATTTTCAGAACGCTCTAAAATGAGCTCCGTAACAGGATAACATGATGTCGAAAGAGGTGGCAGAACGAGTGAATTTGTTCTTTAAAACAATGCATTAACGTAGAGTTTTAAAAGCAGCTCAGCATGGAAGTTTAGGTGTTCTGTTTAGCATGTCTTTTATATGTGATTTGGAATAAGCAGGATAGGATGTAGTGGAAGAGAAAGGCTTATTAAATAATAGTGTTCTTTTATCACTTAACTGCATTTTATTGAAAAAAGTGATATACAATGCAATGAAATCTTATAAATACGTTTGTAATATAAAAGATGAATAGATGTGAAGATAAATTCATAATTCAGATAAAGCCATGTCTTGCGCAATTTTCAAATCCGTAACTACACTCCAAAATTCAGTCAATGATCGCATGTAACCAGTGCTGTCTTTAGGCATGTACACGCTGGGCAATCGCCAGAGGACCCATGGCAGTAGGGGCCCACAATTCTGATTTTAAGTCATATTCCCGTGTCTGGGCAGGGGCCCCCACGAACCCCCATTGCATTGCTTAGCCCAGGGCCTACAATACTGTTAAGACGGCTCTGTATGTAACGCCTTTTAAAGTCCCTTACCTGTGAAGCAGAAATACACACGATTAATAATCCCGTAATAAGTTAAAAAATTATTTGAAGTGGAAGGCATTCCCCATCAATGCGCGTCCATAACAACGCCGGTTTAAGGGGGTAGCCACGTCACGTGGTCTGGACGATTCGGCAGGTCGGTATTAGAGCGGGCTTTTTCTGCACTGAAATGGTATTACCATCGACGAAGTATAGGATAGATCTATCACGCAATGTAATTTTGTGTCACACGCTCGGGGGGCTTTTTCGCTGTTCGCGAAAACGAATCGACCGGCCAATATATCTGAATAGGATTTTAGGATAAAGATAGAATGAAAGATGAAAAATTATTCGAAGCCCAAGATAAACGGTCTTCTAATAATCAATGGAAACTGATAAATACCCGAAGCTAAATAGAATTTTAGATTTAGGGTATACACCCTCCCCTAAGCCTCGTGTCGATCGGCCACTGGGGCCATTCGGAAGTATATTCTTTTATTTAAATAATGTCCATCTCTGCATAGAACCGTAAATAATTATAAAAAATCGGGGTGTTAACTGTTGACCGATTTGGAGACTTTTCCTTGTTATATGTTATATACAATAGACGGAAGAATAATATTACGAGCAATAATTGCAAATAATTGCTGTAACTTCCACATTGTGAAAATATGATCAGTATATCAATATTTCAAGTATTAGTAAAAAAGTTCCAATCTGTCCTTTTTATTTTAAATAATGTGGCCATATAATTATAACATAAATTCGAAAGTGATTTCATATGATGTATGTGTTACAGTAAAAGCGTTAATTTAGTAAATGTACACAGTTCCCAGCATTTTCTATCGTAGTCAATATATGCCTAAAATGCATATAACCTAACCTAAAATCGTCCGAAAATGCATGCATTGACTGCATCACGCTTTTACTGTGTCTCGTGTATGCAGTTAACGCTTTAATTTTGCTATGATTCCACGTCAGCAGTCCTCCCGAGTAGGCGCCATCTCGTATCCACTAGCTCAACTAAATTTGTCACGTGACTTGCTCAGTATTATCGCCAATATGGCGGAACTCGTATTTGGGAATGCGTTTCACGAGAATACGCTTTTCGTCCTTATGTGAGCAGATTTTGAGCTGGGTGAGGTCTCATTCGAAAGAGGAAGGTTCAGTGCAGCGCGCTCTTGTCATCGATTGAGTCACAAAACTCTTTTAGTGACCTAAAAATACTTGGATTCATGCGAATGTATTTTGTCGATTTTTGCTCTACTTTGAACACTCATATTATTAGATATCAACACAATCTCGTCGAACCATGACCAGAGCGCGCTGCACTGATCCTTCGTCTTTCGAATAAGACCTCGCCCAGCCCAAAATTCGCTCATATAAGGACGAAAAGCGTATTCTACTAAACCCATGTTTCGGGCCAGATTGTGTCGGTATACAGCGCGCTGCATTACCCGTGTCTACCCCCTTAAGGCGTCTACCTAGAAGAGAGAACAGATTAATTTGACTCAAATTTTGGGTACAGCTTTTTTTTTAGTAGAAGTCAGGCAGAGACCCATTCGAAACATTATTGAACGATATTAAATATGTATTTACAGCAGAATAATAAAGAGAATGCATTTGAATAACTGTTGTATCCTATTCTCGACTCTGTCGGTAAGGTAGGGAACGACATTGAAATGGTAAAAAAAAATTTTTTCCGGGTCGCCAAAAATCCTTCTCACAAACGTTATTTTTATGCAAAATGAAGCTATTTCCAAAATTCCAACTCAATCGGAATAGACCGGTTTTCGGAAGTTTCGCCAAATAAAGATGTGATACGGTTGTATATATATACATATATATATCGAAGCCGGACTCTCGCGGTATTGCCATTTTGCCTACAGCACGGGTAGTACTAGAGTCGGCTGTGATACAGCTGATGATATTTTCTTAATAAAGAAGTTTAATTAACATCTTCCACGATTCACGACACAGGCAATGTTTCACTTGGAATTTCTAACCTGAATTCGAGAACCGAATTTGCATATCGTAATCTATTTATATACTATTTATACATCACGCAAACAAAAAATGTCTGAAACAACTGACGAAGGAGAGACCACAATCGACTTTTCTGGCACAGAAGTCTGTAAAAATTGCGAACGCTTGTGCAATCCATACACTAAGCCAGCGCTACGCTGTAGTGGTTGCTCGAGAAAGACTCACATAGAATGTTTAAAGAGGGGAAGTGTTCCAGTATCTTTCGTGGGTGATGTATTCTTCGAATTGAATTGCTGTCACTGTAGCCCCTTTGGCGAAGAAGTAGTGGCTCGTAACAGAATGCCATGGCTTAACGTAATCGTATTGACTCTGTACAATCTACGCGAGAAATCAAGCGGCATCAGTAAAAGAGGGTACTTTCACTGGAAATCCGATATTAGTACCTTCGTCGATCGTAATTGGGATTATTTATTTAAGAAAACTGTGTAAGTTGCCACAGCTAGGTAACAGCGAAATGAATTCATTGGGAATTATATACTTATTATCAATCTTACAGGAAAAGGAAAAAGAATTGGATCGGTACTATATCCGGAACGCTTTCTCACTATAGCGGGATCTTTTTCAAATCAGGGACAACAGAATTAGGGGAGTCCGGTTGGTGGAGATTGTTAGACAGCGATCCACCTGAAGTTCTCATTGCTAAAAGTAATAGCAACATTTATAACTTCCCTATAAAATCTTTATAACGAATGTAATCTTATTTATCACTGTTATCCACAGACGAGAAAATGATACTGGACCGTAAGAAACAAGTCGGTAACCCAGCGAAACCAGCAAGTAGATCGCGCGACAGTCCGACTCCATCAGAATCTAGTATTTCAGTCGGCGAAGACAGCACATATGAAAGAATGATTGAATTAACAAAAAGCGAAGGATGCTCTACGCATTCGCAAGCCTATGTCCGACCTCATAAAACGTTGCTGGATTTATTACTAGAGGAAGATGAATTGAATAGTGTGTATATCTACTAGACAGATAAATTCATCAATTATAGAAGTACTTTTCAATGTTCTCCGGTTTCAGATATGGAAATTGAAGACGATACGATTCTTAACGAACAAAGCGACACTCCATCTCTGTCTGACTTAATCAGGGATTGCCAGTATCAAACCAATAATTTTCATTTCTCACAGTTACTAGACGACTTTGCGTCTGATTGGACATCCAACACAGACACTACATCTGAAACTATGAATAATATTAAGACAGAGCAGCCGAAGGAGGAAGAAGAGGAAGAGGAGGAAGAAGAACAGTATGAGGAAGAAAGCAGCGATAGTTTAAGTTCCGTCCAGGAACAACCACCTAAATCATTGTTCAAAGTAACAAAACGGCGACCATGGCCTTGGCAAAGGAATCATGTTATCGGTAACTACCATCCTTCCACATATGAATTTATCGTGTAATTTCTACTTACACTAATATTTCTTAAACTTTACAGAAGAAAAGATTCCGCACATGACGCATCAGGAGGAGGCATATTTATTGCAACAAGCTAACAAGTCCGCTCTTAACTCAGCTCCTCCGGAGGTCAGGCGACTTTACCGAAAATTAGCTGTACGAAAATTAAAACGAGAATACGGTTTGCCCGTACTTGATATCGATAATTTTGGCTTTAAATCAGAGATACCCGATAAACCTTTAAAAGACTCCGGCAGAGTCTTGGACCGATTTTTCGGCGACGATTCAGGATCGTTCGAGCAAAGGTTGCAAGGATACAACGAACCTACGTCCGTACATAGCCCGTACACGAACCGACTCCTGAAGCCTTTTATAAGAAGAGACACTTGGTGCCGTCCGTTGTGGCTAAGAGTAATGGAAGAACTTCGCAGCAAAGTCAATAAAAGCAATCCTAAATGGAAGCCACCGGCGAACGCACCAATCGACTATTCTTACGTTAGGCCGCAACACATCCCCGCGATCAACAGTTTATGTAGTCAATTCTTTTGGCCCGGTATCGACTGTAAGTACATATGGCAATTGCACAGCTACTCTGTGCTTGTATAATCACTTACATCTATTTTTATACTTAAACGTACATTGTACGCTTCCAGGTGGTGGTTAAATGAAAATGATAATGATGTATCGTTTCAGTGACCGAGTGCTTGCAGTACCCCGACTTCAGCTGCGTCGTTCTGTATAAAAAATTAGTTATAGGATTTGCGATTTTGGTTCCCGACGTTGGTTACAACGAGGCGTACATCTCGTTCTTCTTAACCCGCCCCGAGTGGCGTCGATCCGGCATAGGGACGTTCATGCTCTATCATTTAATTCAGACGTGCATGGGCAAGGATGTCACTTTGCACGTATCCGCCACCAATCCCGCGTTGATTCTGTACCAGAAGTTCGGCTTCAAAGTGGAAGAGTTCGTTCAAGATTTCTACGACAAGTACATGCCTCCGAATTCTCGAGAATGTAGGCACGCGTTGTTCCTACGGCTTAGCAGATAAACATGCCTCGCCTCTGAGTAATATGTTTGTTACATTCGCGCGAAATATACGTGAAATTAACTGAATCATCCCGACCCTTATCGCAGCTTTCCTGTATGAGAACGGCGATATTGGAAGACGTATGTAGTTTCAGTTCTCGTAGAATGAAACGTAGGTTCATGAACGCTAGTCGTCGAGCATCGATTAATTCTCTGGGAACTTTATGCGATGCATTCGTGAAGAATGAATTTGATTGCAGCTTGCTGAGTAGAGGGAGAGGAGGGAACGATTAGTTCCACTGCGGTGAGAAAAAGCTGAACGAATCGACGCAGTTTCACTTCTACGTGAAAAAAGCGCCGAGCAGAGTATTATATTCCATTACATGTAAATAGTAGGTAGAGTAAACCAGTGAATGGTCGAATTATTGAATTTATAGATCTTTGAGATTAATATTTGAATATATTTATATATAACAACAAAACAACTGTTGAAATTCATTTAAATTTACTTTTCTCGAAATTTCTATAAAAATAATTACTTATTTTTTTCGTAATTTTTAAAAAACGATTATAAAATGCAAAAGGTGGAGAAGCCCAGTAAATGACCGGACACTTTTAATAAGAATTGTACTTATTAATATTTGCTTAATACGCGTAACTAAAAATAGGGGATATTAAAAGTGCACATTTCTTTGTCTAATGGTCAATTACTGGTTGGTTTACCCTACCGGTAATAAAGAACTTATAAATCCAAGCGAATCGTTTCATGGCTCCCAAAATTAAATTAGATCAACGTTGAGCGTCGTTAAATTTCACCAACACTGTATATATCTACAGACGATACACTCACCCAGTATATATCAATACAATACTCGCCTAAGTTCAGGTCGTAACGTGAACGATAGTCTCTATTCAATTTTACGTCCCAGCAGCGAGCAAACGAAATTATCAGTCTCCCACAAAGAAGTACACACAGTGTAAACTATTCCTTAAAAGAACATCTCGATAATTCAAAAGTATCGCCGCTTCAACCGCGTATTTAACTCTGATTTTGTAAAACCCGCCGGTAATAATGATAATAATAACGAGAGAGGGGGGGATACTGACGTCATCGAATGAGCGCCACGGAATCGCCGTCGATCCATTCTCGAAAGTTCCGGAAGCCACCAGAACGAAAGTTTGTATATATGGACTGCGCAGCTTACGCGACACTTTAGTACGTGACGAGAGGTGTTAAATGTTGTTTCGACCGATCTGTCAGAAGCGGACGTCCCCCCGATCCTCGTAATATCCTCGACAGAAGCTCTGTGAATTCAGTGCCAATCGGATTTTGTGATTTGTCAAGCAATCGCAGCAACAACAGCGGTACGTATCGACGGCGAAATATGTCGGGAGCGATGGGTCTTCCCCGCACGGGCCCCGATTCTGTCAGATGTTCGTCGAGGGGGGGAATAAAAAAAATTAGCGGCCAACGTTGAGTAGCTGTTCCTTCGAGCTTCGGTCGTCGTATTATTTTATAGCCGAGATATCCGCGACGTGGAGATTAGTCAGGACAACAGGCCGTCGTGGACACGGTAGAATTTATTTTTACGCCGCTCGAAATCGTTGCAGGCTCGTAGGAGCGGACACGTTCGTCGCTTGTACGCGCTCATCATTGCCCGAAATAGATATCGGTGAGAGATACGCTTACGTGGGTGTGCGTTAGAGAGACATCCATGCCTCTTTTCTCGTGAAACTTACGGGGGGAAAAAAAATGGCAGATTCTTGGCGTTATCCCGCTTAACGTGCCTCTGTTCCACCTGCGCTACGATCGTCGGGCGAACCAAGAGTACGTTCCCCCATTTCTGTGCTTGCGCGTCGATAAAGGCGATACGGAAGTCTAGCATTGTATTGCCTTTATCTGCCCATGTATGAAAGTCACATCGCCGTATCCCTCTAATTAGCAGTTTTCCCAGTTGGAAAAGCCGCACGTCATGTAACAACGTCAACAGCAATTGCCCCAGCGCGATGCACGCCCAGAACGATTTCTATGGATTAGGGGGGACGGTTCTCTTTCGGAAGTTTTTTCGCGTGCCTCAAGTTGGTAAACTTTCATCTCGCGCTGATTATGCTCTAGGCGACGATTGTACGAATTGTGTAACGATAAGTATTGAAGTTGATGACCTAAAAAAGAATATCTATTTCCGCAACCGCGAAGGTGAGATACCCGCGAGAGATAAAAGAGAAGTTCTCTTTGCCGTGACGTCCGAGTCGTACTTGAAACTTCTGAAAGAGCCGTACTTTTATGGTCACGTTGCGTTAAATCTACGTTTCCTCAAACCTTCGATATAGTACACTCCATAGACCCTCGAACGATTGTCTCTGTAATGATGTAATAACACCGAGGGCTACGCGACATCGTGTGCATTACAATCGGGATATAACATAATTTTGAATAGATCGATTAAACCTGTGTCCGCAGGATTTTCGTTTGAGGAAAAACGAGCGAATAAGGAAGTACCCTATATCGCGACTGACAGAACTGTGTGCGATTTAATAAGATACAATTTAAGTAGATTGAGATAGCGCACGCAATTGAACCTCGTGACGATTTCGAGAGATACCGCGGCAAGAGATTGATCAATCGTAATTTAACAGTTATAAGAGAATTAAGATTATGTTAAAAATACACGTGCCGCGAAATTGTGGTAAAATATTCTCGCTATTCCGTGTAAAACCCAACATGCCAATTTTGTATTGTCTTTGAATGGTTGCAGATCGGTGATCAATGGGGAAAGATTATTACAAGATATTAGGCATAAGTAAAAATGCCACTGATGACGAGATTAAGAAAGCTTATAGAAAGCTTGCCTTGAAATACCATCCTGACAAGAACAGGAGTGCCGGGGCAGAGGAAACGTTCAAAGAGATAGCAGAGGCTTACGAAGTACTCTCCGATTCTAAGAAGAGAGACGTTTACGACAAGTATGGAGAAGAAGGTCTGAAAGGTGGCGCCGGTACGGCAGGAAGCGGCGGCGTCGGTTCGACGTACACTTTCCACGGAGATCCAAAAGCGACGTTCGCTCAATTCTTTGGCTCGGCCAGTCCGTTCCAAACGTTCTTCGAATTCGGAGGGCCCATCGGAAACCGAGTATTTAGTTTCCACGACGACGATATGGACATAGACGATCCGCTTGGTCTGGGGATAGGGCAGCACCAGCGCCAAGGTGGCCAAGGCGGTGCTTTTAGGTCGCATTCGTTTAATTTCGTAGGGCCTAACTCCGGCAGAGGCGGTGGCAAAGATCGTGCTCAAGATCCCGCTATAGAACATGATTTGTATATCAGTTTAGAAAAGATCTTGCGCGGCTGCACGAAGAAGATGAGAATCTTGAGGAGAGTCGTACAACCGGATGGCACTACGAAAAAGGAGGACAAGGTTCTCACGATCAATGTGAAACCTGGGTGGAAGGCTGGTACTAAGATCACTTTCCAAAAAGAGGGCGACCAAGGTCGTGGAAAGGTCCCAGCGGACATTGTCTTCATTATCAGAGACGAACCACATCCCCTGTTTAGAAGGGAAGGCAGCGATTTAAGATACAGCTGCAAGATCAGCCTGAAACAAGCTCTCTGCGGCGCTGTCCTCGAAGTTCCTACGCTCACAGGCGAAAAAATCCACTTAAATATGTCCAGAGACATTATTAAGCCCAATATGGTCCAGAGGATTCAAGGGCATGGCTTACCATTCCCGAAGGAGCCATCAAGAAAGGGAGATCTCCTGGTTTCATTCGACATCCATTTCCCAGAGACTTTGACGCAAAGTGCTAAGGACATACTGTTCGATACTCTACCGAACTGAGCATGTAAATTTTGGGAGGAGCAAACGGATAAATGTCATCGTACAACGACAGTCCTCTGATCGTCCAAACCGACGAGAGTAAACACTCGTGTACGTTCTAGTACATAAATGCGTGGTTAGAGAGCTGTGAGAAAGATTCGTCTGAGGTGAAGTAAATAATAATTTTATCTCATAGCTAGGAAAAATGTGATTCTCACGTTAGTCAGGTGTAAAAAAAGGAGTTTTTTTTCGATTTCGGTTTAGGCTACCTTGTTTTCGTTAGATCTTTAAACGAGACGATAAATAAAGAAAGGAATTAAGTCGCTTTTGTAGTACAACGGGAAGAATGTACATTTGCCTCTACACGCGGGACGAGAGATCCGGAAATACTGACTAAGATTAAATATATTACATTAAGTTATGCGGTTTAACAGTGATAGTACTGTTTCGGCGCGAGTCTGTGCGAATGGCGTTTAATGATTTTGTTCGTTCTGTACATTCGCAGTATGCATTCTGTGTAAGTCGTGAGCGAATGGGTGTGCATGGTATATATGCATGTGTTGTGTGCCGATAGTGCAAATGAGTTTGATGTGCCTGATTCGCATGACTGGATAGTTTCTGCCGGGATATGACAAATTGAGTCACCGTCATTGTGTTCAAATTATTCCGTGTATTCTCTTTTTTTATTCCACGTACTGTTATATACACAGACTTGATTTCTTTGGCTTCGGGTTTGTATATATGTCGTGAGAAAATTAAAACAAAAAGAGTAGGTAGGTACTCTAGACGAATATTGAAAAAAAAAACCCACGAATGTTATCATCCTCATTTTTTCCACGGTCGCAACGGCAAGTGGAGCGTTTTGTCATATCGCAGGCGGACGTGCGTATAAACACAAGTAACTATTTGTAATATCGAGCTGATTGTTTTCTTATGTCACGCGTCATCTTAATTTTAATGGTTGGTTAATTATTTGTACGCTAAAATAATATCACAATTAAGTTACACGATTTGTAATTTTTTTTATTCCATCCTTTTTGACTCTCGATTCGTTCCTACACCGAAGTATAACGCTCGGGACACTCCTAAAATAGACAGCGGGGTAGGTGACGTCACCGTCCTATCTCCCAAGATACTTTCACACACAACTGCATGGCGAAAGCAGTAGAATCCAGTGGAAATACATGCACGCATATATTTATACATCAGACTGTGCACCCTTCGGCTCCTCAACGTTGTATACAATATTACAGAATATCAACATAGTTATATCGTATATTCAGAGTAGCGGAGGGGTTAGATAATAATAACCCAGATAGACAGAACGAAAATAAACAGAAATCGTAAAAATAACTCGTACGTATCGATTCCGAGCGAAAGAATGATTTTTCTACGCGAACGTGTGCAGACAATGTATCGATTACGCATATTTATCAAAGCGTAATTAAAATCTGTAATAAACAATGCCACAAGTGACCCCAAGCACGGTGCAAACTAAATTCAAGTTCTTTCACCTAGACGAGTATATACGTTTCTACGTAATTCCATTAATTCAACCCGATCGTTTTCTCCAATATCACGTTGGATACTTAAACGAGATCGAAGAACCTTTCGCAGTAGAAAGTGCTAAAAGAGTAGCGAATTATATCGCAGGTAAGGTAGAAAACTTGGCAGAGATTCGCGGGTAACGTGCAGAGTAATCGAGACACGTTACTTTCTCATTAAATACTGCAACTGTGAAATGACTTTCTCCGAGGGTCTTGTCAGCTCGATGTAATCTTTATCGATCCACTCGTCCTCGTCGGGAGGGAGGCCGATACTCCGCGACAAAGAGGTCAACAGGGGCAGACCGTCGGATCCCAGACTGAGATACTTAATCACCTGATTGTCAAGCCGAAGCCCGTCTAAATGCGCGTTCTGCGGCCCGAACTCGATATCGTCGTGGCTGCGGTCCTTCAGCAGCGTTTTCTCGAAACGAAAGCTCTCCGGCAGGCAGTGATGCTGCCGACAGAAATAATCCCGTCCCTCCTCAGCGTGGCACCACGTCCCATCTGGAAAGTATGGGTCAAGGCCAAGGTCGTTTAATTCCACGCGCGGCGTGTAATAAGACGCTATGTCTTTTCGCCGACAGAATATAGCGCAGGCCATCCATGGCCTTTCAGGCTCGTGCGGCGCCTGCAGCCCGCCGCCCTTCCCATCTAACTCTGGCAGCCTTTCGCTAAAATCGGCGCACCTGAGCGCCGCGAACTCCCCGATGCTTCTGCGCTTCTTCTTGCACAGCTTGTCGTCCCTACACAGGGCTACGCTGTAATGCAATCCCTGGCAACCGATCTCCGTATTCTTTGGCGACGGTTTATTACAGAACCGTCGTCGAGCTTGAGCGCCAGTGGACTTCAACAGACAACCGCTGCTGCAAGGTCCCGACTTCCAATCGCTCCAGCCACCCGGTTCGACCAAGTTCGATCCCGGGACAGACTGCAACGCGTTTCTACACTCGCCGCCACGGCATTCTTTCCCTGGCGCGCAATAAGTACCGTCCAGCGCCGGCCCCGCAAAGTAGTAGCCGCTTCTGTGCGGCGTACTGCACTGCAAGGCGTCGCAGACTTGGTACAGAGTCGCTACTACGGCGTCCTTATCGCGCAACATAATCTCACACTGTTTCTTGGCGGTCCACACTCTTCCCGGTAGCTCGAAGAACCGGGTATGGTCGAGGCGACTGCTGGTTTGTGGCGCTGGCTTGTCTGCGAGACAGGGTTTGGTGTATGAAAGCTTTTGGGCCAAGTCGCGGCTACACTCTGACCAAATCGTCTCGCCCCGAGTGCCTCTGCTAGGCGACATTATGTACCCGTCCTTAGAGCAGGTGTTCCCCGTCGAGTCATGATGCATTCCTAAGCTTCTCACAGATAAATCCTTGGTTAATTCTATCGCGGTCCTGTAGGGAATATAGATAGCGAGTTAAATAGAGCATTATCGACTTACTTATGCCCAATCTCGTGCGCTGCTATGTAAACTGATGTAAAGCCAGCGGACGGGAAGGGTTTCCCAAACTGATTTGTAACACCTAATTCAGCAATGACGCATGAATATTGATCGATGCAGAGTCCTCCTACTGTGGCAAGTCCCATGGTCGCGCTGTTCTTCCTTCCAGCCTCCATGGCATAGAAATCCAAGCCAGAAACGTAGAGACCCAAGTCCCAGTGGTGAGGATCATACTCATCCGGAGGATTTCGCTTCATCGAGTACTTGCAGAATGAATCCAATAAGCTACCCCTTTCTCCGCCGAAGTGTGGAAGGTCTCTAGGCTGCCTTTGCATGATCTCTAACCTCACGAGGGAGATGTCGATCAGAGCTCCCAAGCTTGGATGATGATAAACAGCTTGTATACCGTTTATGTACGCTAGAAGCATATCGCGCATTTCCTCGTCGTTCCCATTGAAATAGGGAGTGAAGAGACTGTAGCCAGCCTCGTCAAAGAACACTGCTAACTCTAATGTCAGAGGACGCTCCGCATCTCTCCCTCTGAGCTCTTCGAATAGTTCTCTACTCAGGCCCATTTTCGTTTGCTTGTCCTGGTCGTAATCGTTCAATTCGTTCTCAAAGAATATGGAAGGGGTGTAAGCTCTCTTGACGATGTGGGGCTGACCTGAAGCTTCAGAACGTCTTCTGATGTAATGGTCGTCCAGGAACGAGATACTTTCGTCCTGGAGCGGCGTAATTTCAAGCGTCACGTTGTCCAAGAAGATGAGTCCATGCTGTGACGAGAGAGAGTAGTGTTATTTATCGAGTTATGGAATAATCTTAAGTAATTTTCAATTGTGATACTGACCACCTCGCGCTCTTTGCAGAGACTTATAGCCGCTGAACTGAAGTCGTTCCTATGAAGATAATAGCAAGGTGCTGGCTTGCTGAGCTCTGGTAGCTCTTCAGCTTCGTCTTCCTCGTGACGCTTCCAAACTTGAAACTGTGGTGCCACGATCTTGTCGTTCCTACGCAACGTTAGCTCAACGGACCGATCGAATGCCTTAAAACTTAGGGGTACCTGTAATTTGTCGATAGGAATATTGAAACTGAACAACACAGAGAGACTTATATTACCAGCAGCCCTGTGCGACTTAATCTAAGGAATACAATGGCAATGCTTCGTTAACAGGCTTAATATTAATCTACCTCTGCGTCGTCTTCGGTGTTCCATAACGGTAATAAAACAATTTCGGTGTCTTGCCCGTACACAGCACTCAGCAGAACAAGTAATACAGTTTCTAACACGAAGGACATATTGCGCGCACTGAATTTCAAGTTCAAGTACTGGGAGAGGCGACGGGCCTATTTTTATATACGCGGGTGCATACGACACGTTGCAACACCCGTACATCGTTTATCTGTACAAAAACAGAATATCAGAGATGCATGCTGGCACCTGTATCGCGGATGTCATTGACATTTAGATTTGAATGGCTCGAGTAATAATACAGGAAATCCACGTTGAACGCAGTTCGTGCGCGTAGCAGAGGCAATGCACCGAAAGATAATCCCTTCTAGTTTCCTCTTTACAAATATCACACTCTATTTACACATTTGCACGCACATGTACACTCGATAGCGTAGAAAACATTTTTAAGTATATATTAACAATGATAATATTGTCGTGGAGCGGTTAAAAATATAATTAAATCAAGATAAAAATGTGGTATATTTTAATGCATTGGTTGCTCGATGTACAGACAGACAACAGATACCGTATGAAATATAATCTGTTCAGGTAGAACTTTGTACTTTGTTGCATATTATATCTATAGATACTGCTTACATCTGTTCTCCTCGTTCGTTAAAATCGTACCATGATTTATATTATTAATATTACCACACCGTTATTCGCTCGCACAGCAAGAAAGTGAGCCCGTTCTCCTAGAAGTGCTAGCTTCTTTAATAACAAGAGCCGTGATTGTTATAGACAATGATTATTATCATGATCAGGCGATGTTACATCGTAATAAACTTCTGCCCGATGATATACGCTTAAAAATGTGTCTACCGTTCCCTGCGCTATCGTTTCAAAATTCCCTTCGAGGCGTCGAAGAAAGTTGGCGTGGATGGCGGGGGTGGAAAAAGTGACGATAGCGATACAATATCGATCGTTCCGAGGGCGGTGAATCGTGTATGGAAGGTATGAATGAAAAAGAATGTATGCTTGTTACAAAAACCTTAGTATTAAAATATTTCAATAAAAACAATAAATAATAATCATGATCAATAATAAAATTAATAGAAGATCCGGCAGTGTATATAACACGCTAAACTTGGCATGTGCCTACATCGTCATTACTGTTTTTCTTTAATTATATCCATTAATGTTATTAGGGGATTATTAAATAATTCGATAACTAATTTACAATCATATACGGCGAGCGATCAAGCCCCTTATTCTTTCTTCGTTCTTTCTTTCTTCACCCTCCCTTTACAATTAATTCGGTGACGTGGTTGCTCGGTTTCCCTTTTTACAAACTTTCCGGGTACTATATACGACCATACGAAATCTATATACGAAAAAACCTCTTTTTACATATGCTTCGGACGCCCGGAGATTCGATGATGCGCCTCTACCTATTTACAATTCTGTCGAAATTCACCGCGCAGCGTCACTGCAGAAAGTGCCCGATCAAACTGCTGGGAAATCTATTCGATAGCCGCGGAGAGATCATTCTTTGGATAATTCTGCACAATATTACAAATTCGCGGCGTAAATTTGTGCTGGGAAATGAGATTGATGAATTAGATTTAAACTTCCGATGGAAATGACTATTCTTCGCTTGCCCGCCGTCATAACCGTTTTATGAACGGCAGTGAACACTTCGATATAACAATCCTCCAAAAACGATGGAAGATTACAGCCGCGTTTTATAAAATTTGCAGCGAATATTTGCTACGAACACACACAGGTTTTGGTAGCTTCTTTCCTCGCTCCGTTTTACCAGCTAATTTCTTTCTAGCTGCAACATCCATAATACATGGCACAGTTCTTTACAACAGCATTTCTCTATCTCTCTACTACACGTTATTTTTTTTGCAATCTCACACGTAACGGCCATGTACCATAATTACAGACGCGCATTTACAAGTCGCTTATATTCTCCGGGGAATATAATCTCTATGGTATAGCCGTGTACTTACGAAGGCAAACACATTCTCACCGAAAGGTTCATATATCAAATCGACAATGATTAACATCTAAACTTCCGTTTTCCGTTTCCACCGAAAAATGTAGCAGCTAATAATATTAAGTTAAAATGCTTATCAGTGAGTAGTGTATAACAGTGTTCTGCATTCCCTTCATCTTCGCTCTTTCAATATACGCATATTTATACCGATAAATATTAAATAGATTCTTCACCATTGAAATGGGATTTCAATTTTGCAGTACATTTAGCCTCGTAATATCTTCTTCCCCGCGAAACAAACAATATTCAAGGTGATGGGGAGAAAATGAATTATCGTAGCTCTCGATTCAGCTCGAAATGAAAGGATTTGATTCGAACGTCAGCCGCGCCTCGGGTGACGAGCGTGCCGAAATTATTTCAATCGTACTACAAAAAGCGGGGATATAACGTTTTCGTGATTGAAAAAAAAACATTATCCGAAAGAAAGAAAAGTGGGTGGCTTTTTGATTTCTGCTGGCCTGACAACCGTGTGAGAGGGAAATCTGTAAAAGCTTCATCGTTCAGAGATACGGTATAAAAATGTAGATTAAGATTGCTCGTCATTCGAAGGCCACTGTCCCGAATGATTCCAATCCCAATCTTTGCCTTTAGGACGAAACTTACTGGTACTCCCAGAGTTATTCCAGTCTCTATGAAAAAACTTTTTCTTAAAATGATGCCGCTCGGGGTCCGGTTGCCGTTGGTATTTCAGAGGCACCGAAGATGCGTTGCTGGTGCTACCGTTGGAGGGATTCGGTGGGCGAGGGCTGGTGGGTGAAGGTGTCCGAGGAGGTCCCAGTGCTTCGTCGGGTGACGGGATCACAGGTGGAGGTCCCGTTACAGCGCTATCTGACCCCAGGCCGCTGTCGGGGCTTGTGTTCACTCCCTCTGTAGATCGCCTCCGCTTGTCCAGCTCCGTCGAAGCGAATGCGACCAGTCTGTCGAACCCAGAACTGATGCGGTCTTGCCAATCTGCCTCGCCATCTGCAAAATCAACTTCATTCAGCTGCTGACACTGCTTACACGTTGTAAGATCGCATAAGAAATTCTCATAAAAATAAGCCAATAACCCTTTCCAGTTACAGCATAACGTGTCTATTCTATACAATCTTTCATAGGTGTATTTAAATATACGTGTTAAAGCATAGGTGTATCGTGTATCATCTGTATCGATGGAAAAAAAATTGAAAGAGTTGGAAAAAGAGGGGAAATAACAAAGTGAAAGTCACGAAATATAAATTACTATTATATATCAGCTGATAAATCGTGTACAGTGGATTCGCCTCTACAAGTACTCGACAAAGAAAACACTACACTAGTGGCATTTAACGCGATGTACTTTCATGCAAAGAAGCATGCAGCTAAGATTACGAAACCCCTTAACTAAGATACAACGTTTTCATGTAAAACTACCATGCTGCAATTGTTTCTATGTACCATACACGCGCGAGTATGCTGCAAGTGTTAAAGAACTTGTAACGATTCTGCTCAAAGGACTTCCCACGAGTCTGGCTTATTTTCATGGAAATATTTTACATTCGTCGTGTGCAAAGATGTGCGTTACTTGTGGCTAGAATGTACTAAGAGAATCTTCATCTGTCAAATGGCTGAGATTAAAAAAAAAATAGAAAAAAAACTTTGAACAACCCCTGTGGGACAACTCACCAGCAACCACGAACCAACCCACAGGCAGCCGTACATTTTCATTTCTCCCTCTGATTTGTGTCTCAATCTCTAATAAAACAAGCTTCAAGGGTCGTGAACGAGACTGAGTATGTGACAGACAGAGCTAACCAACAAACAGCTACAGTGCATCTAACAAATACAGCAAACAACAACAAAAATAAATATAAATAAAGATCGGGTACCAGCTCCATAAGATAAGATAAACCATAGATCAACAATCTTAAACCATTAGTACGTAAAGAGAGAGAGAAAAAATAACAAAAGATGCATAGCAGGAACTAATACAATAGTATCTAAAAAGGTAAAGCAAGGGTGTTTAGTAAAGTTTTCAAATAGAGGAGGTATATGAGAGACAGCAGACTAAATACATCGTAACTTTGGCGTACGATAGGGTGAATCTAATAATAGCTGTGCACAATTCTCGTAATAAATTTAAAATACTCTAGTCTACAACAGTTGAATTGATAATTTGCATTTCAAGCTATACTTGTTCAAAATCGATCTCTCTTTTGCTGGAAACTTAATATCGCGAATACAACTATTGAGCTCGAAACAGCGTTTCTCCTTTCAGCCAATATAGAAAGCGTATTTAGGAACTCGAATGTGCGCATTCCAAAGCATTTCCAAATCTAATAGTCTGATGTAACTTGTAACAAGAGATAGAAAATGAGATTATGCAACATTCTACTTACCATCATCGCCAATGCCGTTTCGCTGCCTTTGCGTTGTCATCTGAGGCTCATCGACTAGCGGGGTGGATGTGTTAGAGTGCGGTTCCACGAGAGGACTCAACGGTGCTCCGCTCGCACTTATCGATGACACGACCGCTTCTGTTTTAACCGACATTGAAGGCTGCGACTGACAAATGGCCGTAACAATGCCGTTCGTCGTCGTCGCGCCGTTGCTGTTATTGCTGCTGGTCGCGTATCGAGGATACGGTTGAAATCTGTCGCAAGAGAAATGTATGTCAGACCACCAGTTATTTCTGAAATAAATAAAAAGATGTAGAAACGAATCCCTGTACCTTCTACTCGTAGAGAGCACTGGCTCGGTTTTGGTGTTGTGATTATTTAATATGCGAGCGTGCAAAGACGCTGCCAGTCCTTCCACCGGCAACAATTCCCCGTTCGACGCAGCTTGGGACGAATGCAATGATGGCGGAGGGTGGGCCTGTGCGAGAGACTGAGAGGGATTGTCAGAGAAGTACGATTCGTGATAAGGTTTGATGTCTGCGCGAGGCAACTGAACTGGTGTGTATCTAAATGAAATAAGAGATGTTTATATTATATAACAAGTAAATACGAAGCTAGTTGCAGCGAAATAATCGTGGGTATGCGATACCTTTGCGGTTGTGTCACTGGAGTGAACAATACGGATGATCTTGAAGTGGTGGTAGGAGTACAGGTTGATATTGCTGAAGAAGTTGGAGCGTAGCTTGCCACGTGCGCGAGAGTTGATAAGCCAGCATCGCCCTCTGCGCTAGCTGGTCTACTAATAGGAGAATACACGGTCTCTGGTCTTATCATCGCGCTCATATCGACAGCTGCGTTTATTATCGATTGATTGGATATCTCTAGGGTCCTCTCTATTTCTCCGCTGACCAAATCGCCGATGGTTCTAGTGCCGAGCAATCCGTTCCCCCCTGCTACAATGCGATTGTCATGACTTGGTTGCCTCGAGTCGATGGTTGGCCTATCGGATGGTGTTAGGTGAGATGAAAGGCGCTCTTGAGAGAGATGACGGCGAAGTGCTAACTTTGCAGGTGAAACCTACAATGCCAAGTATAAATGAGATTTAATCGGGACCATGAGGCAGGGAGACCGTGCGGAGAATCGTGCGAATACTCGTGTAGATGGTATCACGAAATTACCTGGGTGTAGTCAGGCGTAGAAACATTCTGCGGTAGCGCTATGCGTTTTCTATCCGGCTCAGTCTGATTTTGTAATTGCACCTGTAGTTGCATCTGTTGCTGCTTATTTCTATTTTGTTGATCCTCGTTCAAGACACTTGTAATAATACTCTTCAACCTATCCTCGAAATTCGCGACTCTCGGGGGCTCCTGTGTCCTGTTTGCTGTTTCTTTGTTACTCGTCTGCGGCTGCGAGGATGAAGTTGACACCGACGTAGTAGAAAAGCTAAGAGATGCTTGCGGCAGTCTGGTTCTGGAATTGCTACTCGCGCTAGTGTTTTGTCTATTTAATATTCGACCAGCTTCTATCTGCCTGCCCGTCTCCAAGATCTTTTGCGCCAATATCTCCGGATTGTTCTCCTGTATCTTGCCGATGTCGGGGACATCGGGCCATTCCTGCGACCTAGATCTCCCCTCTCTACCTTTTCGCGTCGATCCACCTTTGCCATTCTGTTGCTGATGGTGATGTTGATTCTGCGAATGCTTGCTGCCCGCTGCCTCCCTTTGCTGTTGAGTAATCGCAGCAACCTGCTTCTCGTTGCTCGCTCTCTCCAGCACGTTTAGCTCGTGTTCCAGTTTGGAGACCTGTAAGTTCATCCAATTTCGAATTACGCAACATGTTTGATCGTCGAATACTTATCACGGATATCATAAATACTACAGACCTGACAGTGTAATCTTTTACGCTGCGACAGAGTTGCAGATATTTCCTTCAGTATATAATCTTGCGTGAGCGGCTGCGGTGGACTCGCGATGGCGTTTACGTTCGTGAGATTATTATACTTCTCTTGTAATTCTTGGTGTCTAAGCGCAGTCAGCCGTGACTGCTCGTTCTCCATGGACGCAACCTGGGCTTGTAATTTACTTGCCTTCGCTTGCAGCTGCTTGTGTCTAAGGACTATTTCCTTAGCTTTCGCGAGCAGATCGCCCGGCGACGTAGCATTTATACCTAATTCAGTCATTCTCGCTTTCAGAAGAGCCACGCTATCGTCGATTAATACTTTTATCTGCTTCTCTAATTGCGCCGCTCTAGATTGTAGCTTCGAGTTTCTTTCTCTTTCCTTCGCGATATCTGTATTGACCGATACTCTATACTGAGGCGTTCTCATTGACTCTAACATAAGCATAAATTGGTCCCTGCAAATGAAAGTTGATATGTAGAACATCGCCTCTGTACACACAGCTTACGGACACTGACGTACCTGTACAAGTCCAAAAGTATTTGTAAAGCATACGGAGTGGCGGACGGAGCTGGCGGTATACTAAGTTCTTCGTGCACAGAGGTGGAATGTGACTGCAGAGATAACGACAATGAAGACAACTGTTGATCTACGCAACCAGGCGCGGGCGGTGGCTTCTTCCCGAGAGCCTGCGGAGATGTACTAAGCAACGTTTGGCTATGCAACAAGTCCAAGCCAGAAATATTAATCGCTTTCTTCGGCTTGGACTTCTTCACGCCTCTTCCTCTCTGTCTGCCTCTGGCTGGGGGTCTCGTAATACCATTCGCCTTTCTATTCAATTTCCTACGAATCTTATTCGGTTGCCGACGATTTTTAATGTTATTCTCATCCCCATCTGAATCGCTGTTCGTCCCTTGTTGCTCCGAATGATTCGGACTATCCAACTGCCTCGATAGATCTCGCTTGGCTCTCTCGCCTCTCTCACCTCTATTTGTAATCTTATTACTACTGCTGGCAGTGTTGCTTATCACAGAATCAGAATTTTCATCGCCACCTTGCTTATTATTCTTTAAACGGTGGAAATAACGTTCTAACTTGGTACGGTCTATTACGTGTAAATAATAAGACACTGGCTTACCAGTCCAAGAGACAGAACCCTTCAACGGCGACATTTCTGATACATGCATTATCGTGCCGATATCTGCGAACGAGAAAATTCATGTTCGTCAATGTTTTGCTAAACGAATCTTTTGTTACCCTGAAAAACGAGATACGTTACCACTGAGATTTCGATCCGTTATGCGAAAGTTGAGGGGGCAGAATGATTTCGATGATACTATGCGCGCGCCATCACGTAGGTCAGCAAATCGTTCTTTCAGCTGATGATCCACCGTTGGACCGAATGCAAAATTATTAACAAATACTATGGTAGCTCCGGTAATGCTTTCACGGTGTTCGTCAGCTAAAAAATCGCCTTTTACCAAACGATATTCGCCGCATCTTTTTCCATACCAATTCAACCATTTACGAAAGTTTACTTCCATACTCTAATGTTTGACAGAAATAACAGGCTTGTATATAGGGAAAATTCGAGATTACTCAATCTGCGCCATTAGAGGAACGTTAAAAGAATGACGTACTTGCGCGTATCTCGATGGCACGTCAGCTCTTTCAACGCCGATGCAGATTTTGCACAGCGTCGCTGCTGCCATTTGGAGAACCACTTGACCGACACCAGATCCCAAATCGACGAACACATCGTCTTCGGTTACATCGATCTGATCGATCATTTGGCAGACAAGCTCGTAACTAGTCTCGCCGTACACCTCCGGCGAGAATGGCTCATACTGATTTAATTTATCTGGCTCGACTACCGCCTGGTTATACGTTTGCTGGAGTATATGCCGTAATAAACCTCGGCTAGGTCGCTTATTTAGCCTCTGAGACGGTAAACTAGTGCCCTTTTCCTGCGTTAAATCAGATCCAATCGGTTAAACACAAAAAAATGTATTAGAACATCGAATCGCAGACAACCAGTTACATTTTACTCACCAATTGAACTAAACTATCGATCGCTCTATTGAATCTGTCGCACAGATTTTTCATGCTTTCGTAGTCCCTGGTGTCATAATTACACAGAATGTTATTTTCTAACGGCAATTTCAAATCCGGCAAATCTTCGCAAACCCATCGCATTGTTTCGACAACGTCGAGTGCACCATCGTGGCGATCCTACAATTAATTCATAAACAGAACCCTCGTGAAGATCAAATAGAACACTTTGCGCAATATCGTTCGCTATTTCTAGGCCAGCAGTAAAATCTTTTCCCTCGCACATATTTTCTAAAACCTGTTTCATCATCGGGGGACTATTATTAAGGGACAACATTGTATACCAATAAAACTTTACAACACACTGTAAAATGTACCTCCACTCAGCTTTTACGGTCATAAATCAGTCCCCAGACTTACCTTTACATCTTCGCTCCGCGATCGCTCAGAAATTTGCGATACTTAGAGAAACGTTCTTCCTGTTTGGAAAACATACTTCGCCCGTCCCCCTCCCTTTCGCGCACGTACGCGCGAGCCGTGCGCGTGCAATTAATATCTCCGTGCAGAGCGATTAACGATCACGCGGCAAAATAAAAAAAAAAAATGTACACCGAGGATGCCCCATGTACGTCGCCGTCACCTTGGTGGAACGATCGTGACAGCGTGACACTGTGGCAAAAGTGAAGAATTCGCGTGGTGCCTCGATAGATGTACGATCAGCTGTGAGAATGTGGGATAGACGGAAGGCCAGGCCCTCGTATGGAATTACCACACAGTTCTACCTACGCCCGAAGGGCGGGAGGATAAGTTGATCGGAATTAAAGGGACGCGATCGTGATATCTATATATATATACTCACAGATCCGGATCCGGAGGTGAGGGGCCATTGATAGACGATCGGTTCTGCTCCGGCTGGCGAGTGAAGGCGCAGCTCCATTTTAGCAGGGGCCGTCGTCCTCGTCCCCGTCGTCGTCGCCGTCCACTTCTCTAGCAATCCGTCTCTCAACCGTAAGCCAAGCCTCTCAGGGTCGCGTGACGTAACCACTCGGATGAACCGTTCGGCGGAGGATCGTGATAGCTTCGTCCCCCCTTCGCACTAGGACACTACCACCACGTAGACGACGCTCGCGGACCCCCCCGCACCGCGGTTACTTGCCCGTGCATGAAAGGACACGAAGGGGGCCACCTTCAGCAACCGTCAAGCCACGAGGAGCAGTGGCAGCCACCTAGGGCCGGATACATCCGATGTTGGACGCGACGATGCTGATCCGGCGGATGGGGCACGCCAAAACCGCCGCCAGGAACACGGGACACGAGGCGCACACAACAGAAAAACACTGACAGACTATTGTGCTGCTCGCGGAACAGCGGTTTGGGGGGGGATGACGACATCAAAACATGGCGTCATGTCTCTTCCTTCTACCGTATCGTGCTCGCGCGGCAGCACATCCGGGTGTACCGCGGCGTCAACTCGCGCTACTGCGCAAGCGCATTGGGAACCGTTGAACTTTCGACCGCGGAAACAACTTTCTTCTTACATTTTAATGTTATTTCGTATTTTTCTTTTACTTCCATTCGAATAGCTCGATATACCCTCGATTCTGTCGGGGAAACGGATGGGTTTTACTTAAGTATTCCGATCGATTTGGTGAGTTGATGGAATTGTTACGGGGGGGGAATTTTTATCTTACCGCGGCGCGACGGAGGAATTAATTGCTCACGCGTTTTTTAAGATTACAATAGTTCGCTGCGGGAGGGAAATTGATTGTTGTTTTCTGATTTATCTCTCTTGGTATTCGAGGTAGTATCGTTTAAAGGGACGGTATCGCTATGCGAGTTAGAGGAAAAGATCCAGTATCGATATTTCGGGGACGCGGTTACGTCTATGGAATGACCTATTGGTAGAACATGGTATTTGTCACGTAGGCAGTCGCGTGCAAGTATCAGCGCCCCTGCTGATAATGCACAGAACTTTTCGTTACGTTTGTTTTCACGTCGCCGCGTAACGTCACGAGGACTTAAAGCGCAGGGAAAACCGGAAGTACGATCGATGGCGTTTAGCAATATGAAATGGGAATAAAAATTCACGCGGGACGATCGGAGAGATTAATGCGCCGGGAATGCATTTCTACGGGCACGAGAATATCGGCCGATGTTTTCGTACACCTTACGGGATTCACGGGAACTAAAAGAGTACAGTTACCATTCAATGACGTGTTGCGCATATTTCTCAGTTTGTAAATTGTAAATATATTGAAAGTAGGTTAATTAGGTAATAGAATAAACGTGTAGCCATGACGGACGAACTGAAATTAGATCATCGCGCGAAAAAACGGATTAAGGAAGTTAAAAGGAAAGCTAGGCCAGGTAAACATGTCATAACCTATTTCATAACCTCTACGTTGACGTGAACTTGGATCGTAGACTTCGCCGTTAACAAACAATTGTTCTTCACGATTTATTTTATATTGCTAGTATGACTAGAAGTAATTGAGACACCGTTTGTCTTCTCGTGACGCTCGTCGTTATAAACAGAATTTGGATAATGCGATACAAGACCGAGCTGTCTTTGCCGACCTTGGATGATGTAACTCCAAATTTACTGAAAGTATCACGATAATGTAACATTCTAACATAATGTACATACAAGTAAATAATCCACCGTCTAAATCATTTGTATATGGATAAACTATACTGTATCATGTAGTATCAGTAATACGTAAAAAAAAACAATTTGGATGTTAATAAAAACATTGGTGTTTACACTCTGCCTTCCTTGTGTTTACAAGCTTTTTAAAGCGCCTCGATTATCTCTCTCGGAGCGATGCTCGATCTGCCGTCAAACTTAATCGTCTTTTTAGAACTCGCGGATAAAGCGGCTTGGACTCAGCATGGCTACAATAAGAAATTTGAGTCTTTCTGGAACGTTATGGACAATGTGGATCGCATCGAAGAGTCCAAAGTGCCGGACGATGAATTTATAGAAAAGTATGAGAAACCCTACAAGCCTGTGATAATACAAGGTGTTCAAAATGGCTGGAAAGCCCAATACAAGTGGACTATAGAGGTTTGTAATCGTCGAAAAACCTTGCGTTGTCGAAAAGCTGGATACGGATATCTTCTAACAATAGCGTCCTATTAAATCGCAGAGGTTAACAAAGAAGTACAGGAATCAAAAGTTTAAGTGCGGAGAAGACAATGAAGGATATAGCGTGAAAATGAAGATGAAGTACTATGTACGTTATATGCTTAATAACGAGGACGATTCACCTCTGTACATCTTTGATAGTTCCTTTGGTGAACATCCCAGACGAAAGAAGTTATTAGAAGACTATGTTATTCCTAAATACTTCCGCGACGACCTTTTCCAATATGCTGGTGAGCATCGGAGGCCGCCATACCGCTGGTTCGTTATGGGACCTGCAAGGTCTGGTAAGTTAATGAAACTGCACGTTTAAAGGGACCTTCCGGCCAAAAAATAGGTGATCTTTAGGAATTAATTAAAGGAAAAGTAGTATATATAATTTAGTGGGACTTGCTGCATTGTATTAAGGATGTCTTAAATTATAGAAATATATTTTTTGTTTTATAATTAATCATAGAAGACGGAACGGGGGAGGAGTTAGAGTCGAGGCGTGAAAAAATTCATACAAATCGGTGGGACCTGTATCTCCGAAAGTTGTTAGTTGATTGGACTGAAACTTTTTTATTTTGAAGAATATACTTGTGGCTAGGGGGAAATCAGAAAAAAATACAAAAATGGCATTTTTTGGGAAAATAACGATACTTGAAATGTGAAATCACTTTTTCTCTATATTTTTCGTGCTTTCAATGCCTTTAAAAATTGTAAATTTTCAATTTTTGTAATTTTGTCTGGTTTCCTCCCCTAGCCAGAAGTATATTCTTCAAAATAAAAAAAGTTACTGTCGAATTGGATAATAACTTTTGGAGATACAGGTCCCACCGTTTTGTGAACACTGTTTCGAGATAAACGCGTTTAAAGTTTTACGTGAGCGTTGTCCATACATTTGCTGTTACTCAAATGTCTATAACTTCGGGAATTTTACGAATTTCAACAAATCCTTTTAAACAAGTTTCCTAAAAGTTTGAACATTCGAAATATGAAATAAAAAAATCGACTTTTAGACCGGAAGGACCTCTTAAGGGGACATTCTACTCTCTCGGTTGAAAAATCCGCCACTTTTCGGTGATGGTTTTTATAATGAAATACACACTTAAAATTTTCGAATTTCTTGTATATCAAGAGTGGTAGAATATACCCCCAGAAATTCGAAAACGTTAAGTGTTTATTTAATTATAAAAATCATCACCGAAAAGTGGCCCAGAGAGTAGAATATCCCTGTAAAATACCAGGGAACGATAGAGATTTCGTAGAAAATCGTTGTAAACGAATAATCTGAATACAGGTACAGGCATACACATAGATCCTTTAGGGACCAGTGCCTGGAACGCGCTAATATCTGGACACAAGCGATGGTGCCTATTTCCTACTCAAACCCCTCGAGAGTTACTGAAAGTATCCGCAGCCGAGGGTGGTAAGCAGAGGGACGAAGCTATTACGTGGTTCTCTGTTATATACCCTCGCACAAAGTTACCTACTTGGCCGCAGGATTGTTTGCCAATAGAAATTTTGCAGAATCCTGGTGAAACTGTTTTTGTTCCTGGTGGCTGGTGGCACGTTGTTTTAAATCTCGATGAAACTATAGCCGTTACGCAGAATTTCTGCTCCCGTACCAATTTTCCAGTAGTCTGGCATAAAACGGTAAGGCCCCTACGTATTAACATATAAACTGAACAATACAGACTGGTGAAAACGTATCCAGGCACGATCTCCTTGCAGGTACGAGGAAGACCAAAATTATCGCGTAAGTGGCTGAAAGTACTCAGGGATAAAGAACCAGAGTTAGCTGCGCTGGCCGAAACTATAGACGTAAAAGAGGATACAGGTGTTGCCAGTGATTCTTCCAGTGGTTCGTCGAGTAGCTCCTCGAGCAGTAGTAGTAGTAGTCAATCGGAAGATAGTGCGGACGACAGTGGTCAAGAATCATTGACAGCACATAAAAAGAAGAAGAGGTACGTGCACGCAGCGTACAGAGACTTCGCAATATGCACGTTTCGGATTTTAAATAAATTATACTGTCATTGAAAGAAGACTATTTAATATTATTAGTTAATTTATTCTTTTTATAATTATGAACATAATTAGACATAATACTGTTTTTAAATTTTTAGAAGAAAACTAAATAACAGCCAACCCTGACAATATCAAGCATTTGGGACCTACAGAGACCTCAGACTGTACAGTATTAACCAACAATTATTGTTTGTACTAAGAGTAAATATAATAATTATTACCACCTTCATGTTCATAATAAAATAAATGCTAGATAATACCAAATTTATTCTTATTAAGTAAATTTGTTTGAATCCCCACACTTAGGCGTGTCGGGCGATGGTAACGCTTGATTTCTTTTTTTTCCCCCGAAATTTCGTAATGTTACATCTTTGGGCTGTAAATGTTTCTATGTAATATATAGAAAAAGGTTTGTCGCCTCGTTATTTAAAATTTATCGCCTTACAAATTCTACGCTCGTCCGATGCTTACACGAGAAGAGGAAAGTTTACCACGGAACTTAAAAAGTACGGGACATTTAAAGAGATATAAAATTACATCCACGTACACGTTCAGGAACATAAAATATTAGAGTTATTACCTCAGCAAGCAACGAGCCCGGGTGCATTGTCATATCGGGTGCTAACATTAATTCTTCCGCTGTGACATAAATTAATAGAAATTAACGAATAAATAAAAGGAAAGTATAGTTACGAAATAAATACGATATTTCAATAGATGCATGTATTAGCTTTTCAACGAGTTGCTTCTCTGGAAAGTTCTTGCATCTCTCTTATAGTAGCTCCACAGCCTCACCGTCCCGTCACTTCACGTCGACACGGTGACCATGCAAAGCACCAAATTGAAGTGTAAACAACATAGAAGCAAAAGTAATGAAAAAAGTTAAATTGAATTTTCATATCCAACAGACTTATAAGTTTATCAGTATCGCGAGGATTTCCTACTACGAATTCATTCGATCAAAAACGCAAGTTTTTTTTACATATAATACACTTACAACTACAGCCCCGCTATCAGTGGCCAAACATTACTGCAAACTCGCAAACGTACTTTTAGAAAGCGATACTTCATACACACAGCTTTGGTAGAAATAAGAGTGAATTGAAGAGGATAGTCCGGTGATTATAGAAATCCAGAACCGATTGCTGCTTCTCGCAAAGCGTACACACACGAATCCAAAGTTAAACGTAACAAAACAACGGGAATGATAGCAGCAAGAGGGTAAACGATGAATGGGCAAACAGAGCAGAAGTCATCGTCCCCGCGCATTGTCAACAGACAATCCTTGGGAGCAAGAAGTATTTCAATTAGAAAGCAGAATACTATAGAGTTTCGAGTAACCGGAATAATATTGACTGTTCTCATTCACATTAATCGATCGAATAGATAAACACTTTTCTCATTAGGCAGGTCTCCGTGACAGACGTGTCTACACACTTTTCAGTATCAATGAGGTGTGTTCAGACAAGCATGCGCATTACCACACTAACAACCTAGGAATGCAAAATAATAAGATGCAGCAATATAGAAGAACCAGTTAAAGGGAAACTGTGGAAATAGACATGGATAATGAGGAATCGGGGATACGCCACAGCTTCACCTCTCCAGAGCTGCAATCAACATTCAAGATGTTATTCCATCCAGAAAGAATCGTGACAGATACTGAGCCCAAGCACACGCTCCCAGATTCTATCTCGTAATCGAAGGTTTTCAGGTCAAGAAGTGATCTACGTTAGATCTAAGCTTCGAGTATGCTTCGGATCAGTTTAATAATAAACAACGATGTAAAGAGATATACTTACTTGCTCGCGGTGAAGATATGCTGCTGGTTAGTCGTCACAGCATTGATAGCGGAGACATGTGCTCGAACTTCTCCTATCAGGGTGCATTCCCCTCCTTGATCCTTCGATACAGCCCATGCCTTTAAAACTCCTCCTCGACACCCGGACACCATGACGGACCCATTATTTATCATGCACAGACCCAAGATCCAATCTTTATGTGCGTTATTCAACGACTGGACTAGTTCCATCCTACTTAGGTCCCATCGTTTAATGCACATGTCCCTCGAGCCTGCAGCAAAACAAAGACTGAATTGTAGATCTCGTTCAACGAGCACGGTTTACAATTACAGATCGGAAGTAGATTTTACCGGAGAACAGCGTCGAGTCGCTAGTGGTCAAGCATTCAACTCCGTCGTAGTGTGGCGGCGCCAGGCTGATCGATTGCCCGGATGTATTCGGCTCGACGAGAGATATCAAGTGATCTTTGCTGCCCGTTATCACTTTACCGTCGTCAGCGACAGCGAGGCACATTACAGCCGCCGTGTGCGGGGTACTGAATCTTCCGGTGTACGTCAACTTGCGGAGATCCCACACCTTCACTTTGTCACTGGACGCAGTGTACAATTCCTGCTCGTCCATGCTCAGCACCAGATCGTTGATGGTAGTCTCGCCAGCCGGGACTTGGATCATTCTAGACGGAGTTGACAATGCGAGCGGGCCGCTCTGGGCCTGGCCAGACGAAAATAAAGTCTTCACGCAGCTGTTGCTAGCTCTCAGGTCCCAGACTTTCACGTAGGCCGCGGAAACGCTGAATAGTAAATTATGCACCGGCGAGTATTTCACTGCCACCACGTTGGTCGGATGCCCGCCCAATGTGAGATTCTCAATTCCAGTCCCCAAGTCCCAGACTTTCACAGTACGGTCTGAAAATATTGCGCGTAATCGACTTAAGTAGCTAGTTCGAAGGGGGGATTCATTTTGAAGGGTACATTTGGTTGAAATTAAATTCTACTTTAATTCATTCCGATAATATTTCTAGCTGGAGGACCTAAATTTTTCGTAGATTTTGGTGAAATTAAATTCCGATCGCTTTCGATCCCATACCTTTTGAACCACTGAACAGTAAATCTGCAGTCGCGCATATCGACAAAACGGCTTTACTATGGCCCTCTGCCATGTACGAGCATTGCAAAACGGCTCTCGGTTGCGTCTGAAAAGTGTTATACATGTTGTAAGTGTCCAATAGCGTTCCCACTTTGTATTACTTTTACCTTGCCTTGATATTGAGATATGATCCCTTTCATAGGCTGCGGATCTGTTGAAGCCGGTTGCCTGCTAGCGGTCAGCCTGGAGAAAACGTTCTCTTCCCGGCTGTTGAATCGGCGATACGTGGTCGGAGATCCGGGTGGCGACGACACGTCTGTGTGCGATACCTGTTCCCTAGTGAGGTTTGTTATGTTAGCGTGTTAGTTAACCGGGCATTTGTCAATTTTAATCCAGCCTAAGTTACACTGGCTTGAGGCAGGACTATGGATCATGCAAGTGCATTATGAAACAGAGTTATAAATTAAGTTCAATTAGTGGCAACATTGCTGGATTGTAAGTGTATTAATTTCTGCGGTATTAAATCTTCGTAAGTACGCAGAGAAACGTGTTTCGTATCTCAAGTGTGAAGTATAACAGAGTGTTAAACATTAATATTCAACGAAAGTAAAAGGATATCGTGATTAATGTGTAACTTGCAACTCGTTAAACAAGATTATCAATATAAATTTCAACAGAAAAACGTACGATCCACCAAAGGGTCTTCTGAATAGTGTTGTCATATGGGGCAGTGCACGTTTAATGTTTGTGCTTTTATTTATTGACATGTATACAAAATAACTGCTTACATATATACAAATTTATGAACCTCGCGCGAAGCGATAATTTCGTACAAATAGAAGTCTTTCTCACATTTATACATATTCGTATTGCAAAGGCATGGAAGTATATATTTAATAGATATAATACATTAAATAGGTTGTACTATGGTAAAGCAAACTTACTGAAACACCTGCGGTAATAACGAGAGTGTTATCATTATCACCAACTTGCCCCAACAACTAAACAATCTTTAACACGGCACAGGACTCTATACAATTTTCTTCCTATCGTAACGATGCATATAAGTTAGTAATCTTATTTCGCCACTCGATTAATTTATACAGAACCTAGTGATCGAACTTTCCCTTCCGTACGGAAATGGTAAAGTAACCGTGTGATTAATTAAATAAAGGAATATATTAGTTTCTCTTAATATGCCTTGATACTTCAACAATATTTACTTCGTGTCCTAGTGTTTGTGACCGAAACTTTGTACCATTTATTTACCTTCTTTTGGCAGCGGTTGAAGACACAAGGTTATAGCCGTTCAGTGAAGACACCGATTAATGCACTTGCTTCAAATGATACACAGACTCTTTTTCAAGAAAAGTATCTACCCAGTAGTGCATGGAATAAGGCGTCAAAACAAAGATATATAAAAAATACGAGAATAAAGATGTGCTGCAGGATTATCACTCACATGGAGCCTCCACCAGGATGAAGCGGTCGTCGCAGGGGCCTCGGTGATGTGCTGTCGCGTCGACTCAATGTCGGGGATCCACCGGTTATATTACCGTGCTGACTTCTGGTTAGTACCAATCCCCTGGTGAACAGAAACTCTTGTTACTTCGTATTCAATTACTCTGACAAAGTGCAACAGAAATTTAACTTGCACTACCCACTTTAGACTACCCGGCGCACTAGGCACCCTTGTAAGCGGGTGATTGTGGTTTTGACTCTGCTCCTCCATCTTCAGATTGTCTGGACTGGCCTGAACTCCATACAGAAGCTCCTGGGGTTGTGTAGTTCTTCGCCTGACTTTGTTATTACGCTGCCTTTCCTCCCCGATTATAACTTGACTATAAGTTTCACTAATGTTTTTCGTTCAAAACAGAGATTACTAATATAAAGCGCGCCTTACATTAAGGGGGCATTCTACTTTGATCGGCCGCAAAATTAAGCTATTTGTAAAAAATTTTTTCTCGGTAAATACAACAAATCATGAAATAAATCTTGTTGGGTTTTATTAAGCTACTCTTATATTATACAAAAAAAAAATTGGATAGAATTTTTGCAATTTGTTTTAATTGTTTTTTTACGGTGTAAATATGGCACCTAAAAAAGAGGTATCCGAGAGGACACCCGAGAATATATCTTTTTGGGTGTTTTGTTAAACATTTTTTATTTCACTAAAAATTGTTAATCGAGCTAGGGATTATAGCGAAACTCATGCAGATTAAGAATCTTTTGGAATTTTTTGTTTCGGATAATCCTGAGCCGAGAACATACCTCTTTTTTAGGTGCCATATTAACACTGTAAAAAAACAATTAAAACAAATTGCAAAAATTCTTTTTAATTTTTTTTGCGTAATATAAGAATAGCTTAATAAATACCGACAAGATTTATTTCATTAAATGTTGCATTTACTGAGAAAAATATCTTTAAAAATAGTTTAATTATTCGGCGGTTCAAAGTAGAATGACCCCTTAAACCAGAGGAATATCGGGTGACTTACTTGTCCGGCGACGAGCTCCTTGAACTTGGAGGGCTGTAATTCAACGTATTATGGTGGTGGTTATTCGTGAAAGACAGCAGGTCCCTGTCCCGCAACACATGTTCCAACAACTGATGCTGCACATCGCTCTCTTGCGCGACTTGGTTCAATCTAGATTCCATGTCCCGAACTTCGATCTGCTTCTGAGCAGCCACGCAGCTTTGTTCAACGGTGAATGCCAGCATCCTTTGTAACATGTACTGTGCTTCGTCCACCGATTGGATGGTCGATATCAGAGCCTCAACGCCAGGTTCACCCTCGCCCTCTCCATCCCCCATTTCCACCATATCGCGCTGGCACTCAGATATGCTATCCTAAAGAAAACGGCTTGAAGACCAAGGCGAGCCAATGTTGAGCATAAAAAACTGTATTTACATACCTGTAAGTAACTAATTTTACTTTTCACATTATCAATCTCCTCGTCGATATCGGTCGTGTCGCCCCTCGAGCTGGTTATAACACTGCGGTGTTTCTGAAGCTTCTCAAGCTCTCTGCCCAGCTCCTCCCGCTCTTGAAGAAGTCTTTCCATCTCTCTCTCAGTTTCCGCGGCCGCTTGTTTAGCTAAAGCCTGCTTAGCAATGGTCCTCTCAAACGTTTGCCACCTCTGCTTCAACGCCTTCGGATTGATCGGTTTAGGCGGCGCTCTGCCGGCAACTTTCTGGCTCAGGCCTCTGTCCCTCTTTCTCAACGCCGTCACTTCCTCCTGCTTACGCCTAAGCACCACTTCCTTCATCCTCTTATCAGCCTCCAACGTTCTAATCATGTTCGCGTTTTTTCTGCTCTCTTTACGCAATTGCGCTATTTCCCTGTTGCGCCTGAGCTCGTTCTCCTTGTGCCTCTGCGCCTCCTCCCGCATCTTATTCAGAAGCTTCACTTTGGCCCGCTTCATCTCCGTCAATTCGTTCCGCAGCCCTCTTAATCTGTTCTCGTTCTGCGACTGATTCTTCAACAACCTCGCGTGCTCTTTCTTCGCCGACTGCAGAAGCCGCATCTCCTTCTGCATCGCGGATAACTTCTTCTCGTATTCGTCGCGCAGCTTCTTCACCTTCTCTGTCGGCGGAGCCGGCTGCTGTTGCAAAGAGTGCAACACTTTGTCCCTCTCTTCTTGAGTGTCCTTGATGCGAGCTTGTAACTGGGCGAGCTTGTCTTCGTAGTGCTGCTTCATATTTTGTAACCGACGTTGCGAGAGTTCTAGCTCTTGTATCAGCCGTTGTTTAACATCGATGTCTGATGTTAAAGCTTCTAATTCACGACCCATCGCCGCTTCTTCCTCGTCTTCTTCTACGGAACAGAATGTGAGCTTCAAGTACCGCGATTAATTTACCAAAGGATGTTTAAATATACCTTTCCTATCCGAATCGTCGTCCGAGTCATCTTCGCTCGCAGAGTCTTGACCGATCTCTGTGTCATCGCCTTCGCCGTCCTCTCCCGTTTTAATAGAAGAATTCGTTGTACTTGCTTGCTGCTCCTTTAATGCAGTTAACGCGTCAATTTCCTTCTGCAATTCTTTTTTGGCATCGCTTAATACTGATGTAGAATCACTGTGAAATATGTATCCAGAATCACCGTAAGGATTCGCTGCATTAACCTGTGCAGGTTTAAATTGAATTAAGGAATTACACTTGTACCGAACGACGATAGATTACATTGATTTGTGGACCCTTGTATACCTGCAATTGCCGTTTCTTTAACTGTTGATACATAGCCTCTGCTTCTAAAAGACGAGCTCTTAACTCCTCTATCTCTTGGACATATCCCTGCACTAAACTCATTACTTCTGGGTTTCCACCTGCTGACGAAATCCACTGACCAGCAGCTTTCTCTGCCAGTAGAAGAACATTCTTCGCCGTCAGCGCTTCGACAGTCTCCGAGAGAGCTTTGACTCGAGTACGAAGGCTCTGTAGTTCGCTACTCAACATTTGATTCTCGTGCCAAGCATCATTTACACCATCCTCGCCCATAACCCTCTTGCCTGGAAAATGATCAACATTGAATTTTTACGAATACTTAAGATAATATTTTAAGTATCTACCTTGCCTATACTCCATCAACTCTAACTGAAGCTGCTGTATTTCTCTTCTCAGCGAAGCAATCGTCCTCGAACTCTTGTCCTGGTTAATCGTAACTTTGTTCTTTATATTTCTCGCTCTGTTCGCGTACTTCAAAGTGCTCAGAGTTTCCATAAAGTCTCTGTCGCTTGGCGATACACACGCTATCATAACAGTTTGACTATTGCCTGTAAATATCAAGCGTCATTTCGTTAGTATACTATCATTAAATACAACGTTTACCTTAAAAATACATATACCTCCTAGCGAATCTTGAAGTAGCCTAGTCAGCTTTGAATCTCTATACGGTACGTGTAAAGCTTTCTTTGTTTTATCACCCAGCGCAGAGATTACGTTACCTAGGGCCAACTATAATACACAGAGAAACAGAGAATTTTAATACCGATCGTCATTCCATCCAGTTTGCTCGTGCAATTAGAAAACACTTACCAGTCCACAATTTATCGATATCCCCTCTTTCGCTCTATCCCCTGTAGCACCGGTTCTCTTCAGCCTTTCCGAACCGGCTAAATCAACAAAGTGAAATTTCGCGGTTAAAGTCTCGAATTCGCTCGCCGGTTCCGTGCCGCTGGTATCGACATCCGCGTCTGGGTCTTCCACCTTTATGCACCTTTGCTGCCTTATGTACAATGTGAATATCGCGTGCGATCTCGACGACTGAGTATTCATTTGGGTAGATCCAGTTGTGCGCGACAGCGCTCCTAATCGTAAATACTCTAACGTCTGTTCTGGACTAGTTACAGTTCGTGGTTCTACACCAGCTAAATGAATATTCCCCGAAGTGTCTTCGTGAATGCGAGCACCGCCTCTAGGCCCGCCTGGTTCCAGCAAATCCTTCAAGTCCTCGTTGTACAGTTCCAAAAATTGTGCGGTGACCTATCGTAAAAGTTTCATTACAAACTCACTTATTTACCTTCGCACAGCTATGGCGTAAAACAATCCGCAAGAGAGAAATACTTTATCTCGTAGAATATTAAATTTCTCCATTGCGGAGGTAACATAATACAGAGATAAAGTAGTAATATAAGTATTCGATTCCCAAGAGTAACGCGAATACGATATACTACGTATACCTATGAGAGTCACGAACCTTAAACTCTGGAGGCATTTGTGCATGTTCCCTGGCGTGTTGCTGTTTCTCAACGATTCCGTCGAAAAGGTGCCTGATGGCCCTAGGAATGATTCCAATCACAGTCTCGTCTACTTCCACGTCGAAACCTGTGCCCATAGTGTAAGTTTTGCCGGAACCGGTCTGTCCATAGGCAAGAACAGTGGCGTTGTATCCGTCTAACGCACCTTCTACTAGATGCGCGACGCATGTTTCGTAAATTGAGCTTTGTCCAATAGCGGTATCAAAAACGTAGTCGTACGTAAAGGCCTTGTCTGGTCCAAGAAAGACCTGGGGTTCTCCCGGAGGTACTTGTGTACAAATTCTGCACATATCGATTACTTCGCGTGCTACTTGAGGCCTTATTCTGCAATCGATAAAGAACAATTCTAAGTCAGCGATGGAAGGAAACAATGGAGAATAAAGATGTTACTTAAAAATACAGTAGTCTGTGTTATAGTTATGTTTGAAGGATGGAACGATATAAACAATAAAGAAATAATTCAGAGATCCCTGAAAGTTTGTTCGTTTATTATTTACTGTACGCGGAGCATAATGGATCGATATACCTATGTATAACCGCATTATGTCATTGTTACGTTCGATGTATCATCGCGATCGGTATCAGCTGTTGCAGCGTGCCGTTCGCGGAAGCCCCGCGCGAATCATTGGAAACGCGAGAAATACGAGGCAAGCGGTGCGGGGCAACAGAAAGTAGAAGTGTAAAGATTAAAAGCAGGTAGAAACCGAATAGCTTACGCAGAGGGAATGTGGTGGGAGGTGGGATATTCATTCATCGAGGAATTGAGACACGCGCTCATTATACAACCGGTAATAAAGCCTACACACCTGTTTCTTTAAAAGGAGATACATGACCATTACAATTTGCAATACGCGGTACTGCGTAGAAAAAACTACCGATGACATTCCAATGACGCGACAACTCGATACGGAAGTGAAAAAAATCTAACGAGCATCGAGAACAATAATAGTACCGATATTCCGCAGAAATCATTAAAAGCGAAAACAAGAAATAGATTATGTATTATTGACGATCGTATATTTCGAAATGACAGTCCCCGCGTTATCGTTCCGAATAATCGTGCAGCAAACACGAATATTTAGCAACTTGTTTAATCAACCAATTAAGACCTCGGCAAGAAATCCGCGAAATCCTTTCGAAACACCGAGACGGTCTACATAGTGGAATTTTCTAAAATCGTGAAAGTGTGACAGGAGTCGATACGCCTCGAAATCCTGATTATTGAACTGGCAACAACGATATGCCGGCTCGATGGGAATACAGAGAGGAGTTGGACAAGATATGTACATACACCGAGAAAACATGCATGCCGTAAAGTCCGTAGACGGTAAATCGTTGGAACGCTCGTAAAGATTTAACGACCGTTTCGTAAAGCGAGATGTCATGCTTTAAATTCGAACGCCATTCCGCGCGGATTCTTAGATTATTATTAACCGAATATCGCCAGTGTGACAAGCTGTCAGCGCGTTAGTCGCTTAGTTCGCGACAATGCAGCCTGCCCGACGGAACAGCGTCTTCGGTCTTTCAGAATCGTTTCGAGTTTATCTTCTATTTTTTCTCTTTCTCAAATGATATCGCTGTACTTACCGCACGGCGACGCGTACGCTCGTGTCGTCGGCCATCCTCGACGCTCGATATTGTGCTACTCCTCGGGACGTAAAAACGGCAGAGGTTGATCGGATAAATGAAGGAGAAACTGGTGCGATTAGGCCGAAACTATTTAGGCGACGGCTATAATTCCTCGGTACGCGAGTATCTTGAATGCGCACGCGTTACTGGACGCGGTGGCCGTGAAAAATCCACATTTTTCGTCGTGTTCGCGCACACAGGCGACCGTGAAAACCACTCAAACATCTCTCATAACGAAAGGAGAATACTCTATCCTAGTCGCGTCGGAGCCAAGGACTACACGGACTATCATACGTGACGGACATCTTTAGTTCTTTATGACGGAAACCGGCTGTCTGGCGCCATCTGTGAACAGTGCTAGGAACACTTAAGAACGATCGATTAGATCGAGTTACCAACTGCTCGTGTATCCACCGTCGGTAAGAGCGTAATCGCTTCAGTTAATGGTATTTATGTACTTTCAGACCAAAATGATTTTTAAAGCTTGCAGAGGAACTAATTGGATTGAATATATTAATCCTTGTGGGATCGAAAACGTAGGTGATATTTACGAATTTTTTATAAAAAAATTGTTGGATGGATTTATTTGAAATTTAGCAAATTGTTTCATTGTACTTTTACGTATTATTACAAATTTTTATGAGGCTATACAAAAAATGTGCGTACGTAGCGCGTCGATTGCAGAACGTTGAAAAAAAACAGCTCGTGTTGGCGTTGAAGGAAAGTGTTCTATGGTTTATCTGAAACACGAGAAGGAAAAAGGATTCTCAATCTGCATGAATATGGCTATCTATGGAACTAGAACAATTAAAAAAAAAATGAAAAATTGTTAAAATGGCAGCCTTTCGAAAAAAAAGTTCGAATTTCGTACAAAAAGCGGAAGGAATTATTTAAATAAAAAAAAAACGCTAAAAGATACAGCCATAATCCTAGTTCCATAGATAGCCATGTTCATGCAGATTAACCCCGGGTCTCCACCAAGCAGAGTTGGGCAACATGTAATCTAATTACAACTTACAATTTACGATTAAAATGTAATTGTGTAGTTGATTACATATTATTTTGTGTAATCGTTAATGTAGGTGGTTAACCACAATTTTATCAATCACCTCCATTAACGATTACAGAAAATAATGTGTAATCAGCTACACAATTACAGTTTAATCGTTATTTGTAAGTTGTAATTAGATTACATTTTGTCCAACTCTGCCACCAAGGCGAACACGAACAAAAACAGTGTTTGCGAACGTTTTCGTCTGTTCTAGTCGTGTCCACTCCGCCGCAAACATGAACAAAATCGTATATGAATATTTGGTTCTGTTTGCGGCGGTGTGGACACGACAAGAACAGACGAAAACGGTCGCGAACAATGTTTTTATTTGTATTTGCCTTGGAGGAGACCCGGGGTAAGAATTCCTCGTCCTTCTAGTGTTTTAAATAAACATCAGGACACTCTCCTTCACCGCCAGCACGCGCCGTTTTTTTTCAACGTTCTGTAATCGACGCCCTACACACGCACATTTTTTTTGTATAGCCTCACCAAATTTTTTACTAATACTTAAACTACAATAAAACAACTTGCCAAATTTCAAATAAATCCGTTCAACAGTTTTCTTATAAAAAATTCGCAAATATCACCTACATTTTCAGTCCCACAAGGCAAAACCCCCCTTTAAGTTCCAAACAAATTACATGAATAGTTACGTTCACCAGTTGAACTCTCGCGACGATCCTCTTAATTTTATTACTCTTCCTTCAAACGCTAACAAATAAATACGTAACTGTACGTGGATATCTTCGCATAGTTTTAAGTCACTTCAACAATAATCTCCAATGATTATTAAATTCTTACTGTGTATTTATTTAACTCATAAGAATAAATGTAACATATCGAAAGAAATCAAGTCTAACTGCTGCCTCAATTTTTCTTCTTGCTGCATGTTGTCGAACCACCTTGATACGTGTACATACAGAGCTTTCTCTTGATGCGTTAACTCCCGCTGTGAAAAGAAGTAGGGCAAAGGGATTAGATTGATCCACGCAATGAGCGTACTAAGGATTCTCGTGACCCACTTATATTATATTCTTTCGTATTACCATTATTGAATGTAGAGCGTAATATAACGTAACATCGGCAATGGTTTTTTTTGTGCCAGTTAAGTATGTGCTAGTCTTTAGCACAGTGTTCAACTCCTGTAAATTAAAATGATTTAAAATTTCGACCGTAAAGAATTTTTAAAACTTAAAAGTAAATGTTATCGGCGCACTGGTTCGGTCTACTTTTAAGAGATCAAATAAAAGCTATTGTGCAATTTTTAAGATTACAAATTTCCATCTACTCTTCAACCGACTCGTACGTTCCCACGTTTATAGCAAACGCGAGCAAAATTTATAAAAGCAAACCGCAATATTCTTCCTGATTTAATACTTTCTTTGATAATGGTCACAATACTGACCGAAACGTTGGAAATTTGTAATCTTAAAAATCGCACAATAGCTTTTATTTAATCTCTTAAAAATAGACCGAACCAATGTGCCGATAATATTTACTTTTAAGTCCTGTAAATTAATAAAGTATACTATTAATTCTCATTTCTTCTGAGCGCAATTTTAAATAAGTCTGTTACCTGCAAGATTCTCTTCACATTAGCTTGAGTATCAGCATAATTGATACAGATAACAGCGTATTCCAGCCACTGTCGCGATAAAGCTTCTATTTCTTTACTATCGCCAAGTATATCAGGGCAATTCGAATTTCTTATTAAACATTGAATTATAGTGCTGAACCCTTCGATCTTTTGACTAGACGCTTGTTCCGTGTGAACGATCGTCTAAAACACGACACAACAGATATATGTCGATTATAGACTACTTTAAATATAATTTATTTGTATAAATAATTCGATACTTACATTCTCGTGCATCTCCAGCTGCACGGGTGGAACGTTTAGGTAATTTGAAATTTTTTCCAAACATTCGACGTTGCACAAAACCATCGTTACAGATGCTCTAGTCACTCGACGCTTGTGTTTTTGTAACGGTACTTGAAGGTTATGTTCGGAAAGCGCGCGATATTTGATGTAAGTGTTTAATGGTGAGAGTTTTATAAACACGGTCGAGATAATTGCCTAATCACCTTGGCTCAAGGCAAACTTCTACTGGAAATAAGGCAATCGTAACAACGTACAGTGGATATATTTAATGTCAGTTAAGGGTTTATTTGAAATATACAATTTATTATTACAACGCCTGTATAAAATTTGCGGGGTGCAGATATTAGAGTGGCGCAACATACTTCCGTTAGTTGGTGTATTCAAAATTACAAAATCAATCCTCTTAGTTTAAATACGTGGACCTAACAAATGAAGGTTTCGAACCCGGAAATTCAAAAAATTCTGAAACTGAATATGTAGGGAATTTTTGTTTGCTGCCCAAATTCACTCTAAGGGGGTGTAATTGACCCCTGAACATCCTGTTATTTTCCGATTTTGTGTTATAACTCGTCAACTGTAAAATAATTTTTTCACCAAATGATAAATCTAATTTAAAGAAGTAATTTTTGTTATGAAACTTTTTTCTATCTCCTACAATTCGCGAGTTATAACACGACATCGGAAAATAGCCGAATTTTCGGGGGTTAATTTCACCCCTTTCTAGTGAATTTAGGCAGCAAACCAAAATTGCGTTTGATAATCAGTAGGAAATCCCTAGCATATTCACAAAGTTTCAGAATTTTTTGAATTTTCGGGCTCGTGATCTTTCCTCGTAAGTCTTCTACCCTTAAAAGACAGTTCGTATTAAATCAGGGTCATAAAAATATATTTCGATAAATTACGTTAAAATACATGATAAAACAGCGGGAATCTACTACGTTAAATTTGTTTCTATCACGTTGCAACAGGAATGAGTAATCAGCCGATACCTAATTAAGCTGATTAATTTCTCTTCTACCTTGTAATGATCCCACAGTTTGGCATTTAGTTGCTCGGTTTCACGTTACTATAAATCTTCCTCTTGCCGCATTATAAATACCCAAGAGAAGTTTCCTATAATTTGTAAAAAGAACTTTCTTCGAGATTTCAGTAGAAATTTTAATGAGATTTCCAGGATGCCTTAAATGGTGTACATCTTAATGTAAATCAGGTACACTGAATGCAGCAAGAAAAAAATATTGCAATGTACATACAGTTGCAATTCGGTTCAGTATATATCAGTCATAGCTTACGCAGTATTCGCGTTACCATTAAACTGATTAATCTACTTAAGAGATACACATATACATGCATGTGGTGATAAATCGAAATGTTACAGGAATAGGTAACAGAAAGGCCTTCGGGGAATCGACGTTTCTATAGGTGGTGTTCTGTCAACTAACTTCCATACTTTTCCTTTCACATACATATGTATAAAATACATATCTGCGTTTTAAATAGAACAGTTTGTAAATACACGCAGTACAGTTTGTATACAATGACGAGTCGGATAGATTAAAATCGAGTGTTTAAAATAAATTCTGGTGTACACATGATAATCATGAAATGAATTTCACTTGTCGCTCGTTAAAAAATACCTCTGCTCTTCTGTCAAGAGAATGTTCGTTACAATTGACAAGTCATATGCAATTAAATGCAGGTACTTTTCGCAAGATTTGCTCGTTTAATATTTACCTAATTAGAACAGTCTCTTCTCGTACGAGAAGAGACTGTGAACGTTCCCTTCCTGCTGAGCAGAGGGTGTTCTTCTTTCGAACTTAAGTTCACCTCTGTAAGTCATAGATCTTAGAGCCGAGATAGACCTTGCCCCGATGTCTTGGCATCCGTGCTTAATGCCGCATTGCAAGTAAGGTAAGAATTTTAAAACAGTCCCTTTGTCTACTATCGAGCCACTAACACCTTGAGCTACTTTCATCTTGTCCATTTCGTTATGAAAGTATCTATCCATCGCGGAGCCGTGCGCGTCTTTTCTATTCATTGCTTCTAAAGATCCCATGCCTCTGTACTTTTTAAGACGCACGCCGTCGCTGAAGAAATATTCACCCGGTGCCTCTGAAGTTCCAGCCAACAAGGATCCCATCATAACTGTGCTAGCACCCAAGCTTATGCCTTTAATAATGTGCCCGATGGATTGGATACCACCATCGGCTATAACCGGCACGCCGAATCTTCTTGTGTACTCCGCGACTTTGTAAACCGCGGTTGCTTGAGGTCTCCCTACAGCCATAACTTCCTGAGTAATGCAAATAGAGCCAGAACCCATCCCGACTCGCAAAGCATCGGCTCCAGCTTCTATAAGATTCTTAGCTTGCATGGTTGTTACAACATTCCCGGCAATTACTTGCAGTTCCGGATACTCGGCTTTAATGTACTTGATCATTTCAATCTGATATTTGGAGTTGCCTTGAGAGGAGTCTAGGACAATAACGTCGACGCCAGCCGCGGCGAGAAGTTGCAATCTATGCTTATCTGTAGCACGGGTGCCAATAGCGGCGCCGACTAACAACTGCTTGTTCTCGTCTTTGCTGGCATTCGGATAGCTGCGATTTTTCTTCAAATCTGTCCTCGCCATCAGAGATACTAGCTCTCCTTTATCATTGACTATCGGAAGTTTACCCTTCTTAGATTTCTCAAGAATCACGTTTGCTTCTTGTAGCGTCACACCAGCGTTCGCTGTGATTAAATTCTCTAGCTTTGTCATTATCGTCTGCAATTTCGTGTACTGCTGATTCGGTATACCCTCCAAGAAGTCGATGTCTCTGGATGTAACTATGCCCAATAATTTCCCTCCGACCTTCCCAGTGTCTGTAACGGGAACGCCGCAGAAGCCGTGCTCGGCTTTTACTTTCCAGACGTTGCCGACTGTGTGATCGGGAGACAGAACGAGGGGATCTCTGATGAATCCATGCTTATATTTCTTCACCTAAAAGTACAAGTACAAGCGTCATATATATGCTGCGTGATTTAAACGTTATTAGATTTCAAACATTCCTACTTTCTCTAATGCAATATGTACAGAGATACAGCAGTAAATGGGATTAAAATAAATAATCCAATAAGGTGATAGGAACATCCTTGGAAAAGCTCTAGCCAATGACGATTTGTTTAGTGAAGGCTAAATTGTTCAGCAAGGATTCACGGTGGTTTGGATTAGAAATTTAGCAGCTCGACTGGATGAGAGAAATCTCTTTTAGTTTTCAAAAAAGTTACATCTAATTATTCTGCAGTTCCTAAGTTACTGTCTACAAATAATTTTTAAGCAAGGGTACGTTTTGTAAACAAGGGTACGTTTTGAGAAGTATAACCTTAAAACGAAACGTTTAAAAGTTTGATTAATCTTCCCACGTGTTTGAAGTCTCGCTTTTGTATCGGACAATTGCTTTTCAAGTTTTTAGAATTTGGGACTTGAATTAGGGAAGATTTATATTTAGAATGCGAGCTCTTTGTTTTCATAGTTTGTTAAAAGAGCACAATTAAGAAATTAGATTGAAAAACATCAAGAAATCCAGAAAAGTATATATATACTACGAGTAATCTATAACTTTATTAACTCCGATTTTTCGTAATTTTTAGCTGAATTAAATTGTGTACAAGCCTACTAAATACACTCAGTTATTCAAATCGAAAGTATTAAATATCATTAATCGACTATTTGTTCTCCTCAAACCCTTTCATATCCCCAATTTCATTAAAAAAAATAGAAAAAGAATTCCGAAAAAAATTCGTACTTTCATAACGATTTCGAGAAGCTGTTAGTAAATGATGACGTCGTTAAAGACGATGCCTAAAATTGATAAAAAAAAATTTCATTCATGTATTACAGTCCGAATGAAATTATATTTGAAAATTTATCTTCGAGCTAAACCAACGAGCTGCTGAATTTAAGTTCCGAACCACTGTGCGATTGTTAGTTACATGCGTCGCACATTCGTTATAATTACGTATCAGTATCACTGCTAGAATAAAAAGAAAAAACCAGCTTGTGCAAGGTAAAACGAAACCTGTATCTAATGTTGCGTGCATACGAAATGAAAGGTTTCGCGGGGTCGTCGCCGACGGGCGAAAACTGCGCGACAATTGTTAACAAGAACGGTGGTATATGAAAATCAAGAAATATACCTTGTGGACTTCGTTAGCTTGATAGTCCGGTGTGCAATTATGGTGAATGATACCGATCCCGCCGCACAGGGCCATGGCAATGGCCATGTCCGATTCAGTGACTGTGTCCATGGGAGATGATACAAGCGGTGCCTTAAGCATGATCTTCTTCGTCAACGGCGACACTAAATCAACCTCGTCGGCAGGGAAGTCAATGTAACCCGGCAGAATGATAAAGTCATTGTAGGTGAGACCGTCACCGTTCGCGAATAATTGTACAGCTGAAAGACCGTCATCTGGTAGCGGTACGTCTGCCGGTTTCGTGTTGCCGATCACATAGTCTGCCATCCTTCCTTTCTTTTATCGAGTCGACGACTATTAACGACTTCCCTCGTGGGAGATTCTTTTAATTGTATTTAAGTTGCCGTTCGCACGTTCTTTTAGCACCGATGTTTGGAGCGCGGGCCCTCCGTTGACAGCTGATCCGAGATCGCCAGACGAAATGACCGAAATCAACGTGCGCACAGTGCTTTTATAGTCTGCTAGTAAGCAGTGTCTCGCGTGTTGCTCACCGAGGGCGCCACTGTCGCTCAACTTGTGGCGCCATCTGCGCTGAATTCGTCGCTGAAACCAGCTAAAACCTGTAAAATATATATTATAAATGGTTGTTAAAATAGAGAAGGAAGTAAGGAAGAAGAAATTTACCTTTAATTCGAGCAGGTTTCATTGCGAATGGTTTTGTTAGGCGAGGGATTTTGGTATTAAGGAACGATAAAAAATTGATTGCCACTCGAAGCTATTTGGCGGATAGTTTGAGTGGCAACTAGTTTCCCGCTTCGATTTGAAAATGTACGCTTAGCTTCGAAGCAAATAAGGCAAAGTGATTTCGGATTACTGATGCAAATTTAGAATCTACGCAGATTTAACGATTTTGGTATTGCTGATTTTTGTTTAATAATAAGCAGCGTTTAAATAAAATTGTAATAGTAAAGACATGTACAGAAATATGCGAGTACATACACACATGCAGAGTCGATTACAAAAATACTTGTCCGTTACAAAAGTAAACATCGATCGATAGACAAAGAACAAACCGTAGTAAAATGTGTTTAAGCTTGTGCATGATGCGGCGATCATCGCTAATTTATGCAACATTGCATTTCTTACACGCATGCTAGAAATGATACAAAGATTATATAAAATTCAACATTGTTATTGCGGCTGGTTTAAAGCGTGCGTATTTCATAACTTCGACTGTAATCTTACTGGGTAGAAAAAAATTTCTTTCACGCCGTTCAAGGCTCCGCCAAATGCTTCCTTGAACGATGATAAAACGTATTCCATTATCAGTTCCAAATAGCTCAATTCTTCGTAATGGTCGTACTCTTCGTGATAAAAGTAGTCGTACAACATCGGTAGAAGTATTATTAAAATGTACAGCATACCACCGAAAAATACTAAACATCCGAAGAAATTCATTAAGAACTGTAATACACTAATCAAACGCTACGAAGTATTAGACAACATTCTAAATCGTTATGGGGGGAGCCTGGTGTAGCGGGGCGAAGGAACCGATTTTTTTTTGCATAAATCAATATTTGAACATCACAATAATATGTTCCCAAAGTCGCAAAACGAAATTCGAAAAATTAAAGCGGTTATAGACGATTTTATTACGGAGCACCAGATTACCAAAAAAATTTAAATATGTTAAATATGCAATGTAACTTCAAAAATATTCAACCATTCGACTCGACGAGCTTAGCTATTGGTATAATGATATTATTGAAATAAATAACTGTTTCTTGCACATTTAAGGCAAAATTTTATTGGAAAAAGTTTTTTTCAAGAGGCCGCCTTTCTTCAATTTTGCATCTTTTAAGTTATGAATTTATACGATTTGTGCGTGCACTCATAAACTAAACAAAAATTATTGAATTTTTGGTTTCAGATGACTACAGTAGACTGGGCATAATTCCGTATAACTCTGTTATTTGCCGCTCTTTTTTAATCAAATTTATTTTCTCTCTACCTTAACCTGATAATACAATATCCTGAAAATTTCAGAAAGATCGATTAAATACTTCCCCCCAAAAAAATTCCCAAGTAATGCCTCGAATTTTAGCTAGTTACACCAGGCTCTTCTCTTAAGCAACGCAGACACTTACTGATAGATTTCAGTTCCAAAAAGTTCTTATCATTGTCTTTACTCCTGTTATATCTCGATTTGTCAAACATCATCTCAGTATCAATCAAATTCGCAGCCACCTGTTTCGCATTACCATTCTGGGCACCAGAATCCATCGATGCATTCATATTTCCGTTTAGACATAGCTGTTTCGTTTGCGCGATATCCGACTGAAGATTCGAGTCCCTGTAAAATGAAACCATATCCTAGCCATATATTCTTCAACTATCTTGAAATAAACATTCGTTTTTCGATACTTACAACGCTTTGTTGATCATGCTAGAAAGAGCCGAGCATTGTTGCAACGTTTGCAGTTCAGGATTCAGTTTCGATTGAGCCTGTAACTCTTTGTCGTACAACTCGTCCACCTTTCCTTTCTTAGCCTCCGGCGTATCCATCGCCAATTGGTAGAAATACTGCCGCTCTATGCTGCCCGTATTCTCTATCTTGTGCCTTAATTTATTGTAATACTCCCAGTAACTTTTATTCAACAGCTCTTGCGTCTTGGGGGAGATACCTTTCGGCCTTTCAATTGTATCATCCGTGTTTGTTCTAGGAGACATATCGCATTTACAACGTTCCATTTGTAGGCACGACTTTGAGAGAACCTTTATCATTTCCTGACACGAGTCCATGTCCTGATCAGTTTGCAAATACTTCTGCTCGACGAAATTCAAACCGTTATCAATCCGTGTCGTTGCATTCCTGTCGTTCAAGGGTAACTTGGCATTAGAACGACGACCGATCTTTCTTGTTCTGTAATTATTAAATTTGTGCATGTTCATTTGACTGCACTTGTGTCTGTTAGATTGACAATTTGGCCATACCACGGTGTAGTCAGAATCCGCCAATAGAGGGTGAGAATTTTTCTGAAAATAAGATCTCGCTTTCCTGGAAAATTTTGTCGTCGCTTTCTTTTGTTTAAACGTGATATGCGGTTCGGAATTTCGACAAAGCTTCTTAATGCACTCACTCTTCGTGGAAGGTAAATTTTGCTCGGATTTATTTCTGGTTTGTGCTTCATAGACAACCCCTTTGCGCTCCGGATATGATTGATCTTGATCACTGGTGACTATATTCGCTGGGGGTACTGACTCACCATATTCGTTTCTCTTTTTGGGTACAAAATTTGCCTGATCGTGAGCTGAATTCACATCGCCGTGCATGTTGGTTTTAATCCTATTAGCTTTTACTGCGAGTTTATTTACATCGATAAGGTCTTTTCTTTGAATATGTTTCTGAGTAATAAATTCAGAATCTGTTGTTTCATCCCCACTTGTATTGTACATAGTCTTCTTCGTGTTCAAACGTTGAAGAACATTATTATGTATACTCTTTTTAATCGCAGTGGGAATGTAGTACTCGGAATCACTAGATTCTTGTTGCTTCTGAACTTTTGTGCATTCTAATCTGTTGGGTACACTTGCATTTGTTCTGGATGCGCTCGTAACAGAACCATTATCGCGTGGCTTCGAACACTGGTCCCTGCTTTCGGCTGGTCCAGAATTTTGTAGCTTTACTGTATTCTTTCCGCTATCGCAGATATTTCTATCGTCAACTATTTGCTTCCCAGTATCTAGAATAATATAATATCAAGAATAATTGAAAATGAAAGTGCTGAAAATACGTTCTTCTAAATAATTATTACCATTACTCAGAGGTTTAAGCATGTTTTGCATTTCGTTCGAAGTTATTTGTGTGAATTGTCCTGTTTCCTTTTTTGTTAAACCTGCATTTGCAGACTGTTGCGCTGGATTATTTGTCTCTGCACTGGGTGGTATTTGCATTGGAATGTTTTTATAAGTAAGAACTGGAACTTGTACATTGTAGCATTGGTTTACATATTCCTGAGGCATAGTGATTGTATCGAGATGTATCGCGTTCAAAGGGTGCGGCTCAAATTTCTTGTCTAACACGAAAACCAACTGCCCATTGTTGTCCTGAATGCATTAAGATAATAAGGAAATATATTTTGTTGACATTCGTAATTCTAGTGAGATTCAAATTATAAAATTTTTTATACTTGCACTGGTATAGAACTTATGTCCACCTGTGTATTTGCGTCATTCACCCCTAACTTTTGCGTGTGTTCACAGCAACTTGAGTTCTTCACACATTTATCTTTCTGTATAATTTCATTTCTGCCATTATCCTCTGACACGTTACCCACATTTTTCGCTTCTGAATTATTTATGCAATTCTTCTGCTCTGAATTTACTTCTTCATTGATATTAAAATTCTTATTTTCTTTACACTCCCTAATAAATTTATTCGCGTTGCCATATAAATCGGAATTGCGAGGAGTTTGCGGTGTTAAATCCTTGTAAAATTGAGATCAATAGCAAATAGTTAAATGTTCCATTCTTCCATTTAATATACATACTATGCTTACCGTTTTCGCATGGATCTCTTCGTTTCTTCTTACAACACGAAGCCTCTCTTCTTCTACTTTCATTTGTTGCCTGTAAAAAAATATGAATAAATTCATTAACAAAGTAATTGCCAATAAGCACAGTCTACTCGATTAAAAGTGATTTGTACGACTTATTATCTCTCTGAGGAATCGACTTCCCTAGTCTTCCATTACTCCAAAGTTCTGTGCAGCCAGCAACGTCAGGCTGAATTCTCTTTTCCTCTAACGATTCCATCGACGTCACTTGATTTCTCTTAACATTCGTAACTCTGCTCGAAAACACACGAACAACCTTTTAAGTTAGCCACAATTCTGTTTAAGTACAAAAGAAGGAAGATACTTTTTGAAACGTGGATCGACGTAACCAGGAAGTCTTTTCAAGGTGTGCATACTTGAAGTAACTCTTTGCTGATGATTCGAAGAATATGCACTGTCCTTGGTTAGCGTAGATTTAGGAGACCTGAATTTTAAACAACAGCATAGTCGGTTAATCTTTGACATGATTTATACAAAACCTCAGGAAAGTCTAAAGTCGATTACTTACTGGTTCAACGGCGTTTGAACCACTGTGCGACTCCTCCTGGGTGTCCCAGTTAATGTGACTATGCACGGAGGTGCAATGGTATCGTCCACATCGTCAACCAATTTACGTTGTGGTATTTTTGGCCAAGAAGGATCAGCCGGAACGCTGAAACCGTTTGAAAAAAATGAAAATACATCCTAGATAAGCACCACGCATTTAATTTAAACACTTACCGCAGTGATCCTGCGTTATACTTTTGTGGAATTGGTAGTAAGTTCTCACTGTTTACTGAAATTATATTCATTCCCTAAATGTTATTATTCGATCAGTAATGGTTTAAGTCACCTTTACCTTTTATGTTCAAGTGAATAGCATTTGCGTCATCTTGGTATGCCATATTGAAGCAATCATACATTTCAAAAGTTTCTGCTTTTCTTAAGACATTTGTACAAATAAATTCCTGGATCAACTATGTAAATGATTAATGTTAGGAGGAATACAAAAACTGTACAGGTTCAACGTTAATTTCATGCTTTACAGTTCACAGAGTAACAGCTCTACACTTCAAGCGGGATTGCATTTGTTTCTCTGAACTCAGATGTTCTTTCCCGTCCACGTTTAAAAAAGAACATTCACGTTTGAACGAATAATCCTTTTATTTTTAATAAGAATCGATAGTTTCCTGTACAAAAAGATCTAAGATGTTACGGTGATCAGTCATTCTGTTTTATTAATGATATATGTATTTATATATATAATATGTATATAATTGTAATTTTAATTTTAAAATATCGTATGTACAACAAATATACAACTGTAGTAGATGCAGGAACAGTTAACTATGATCTACATCATTATTTAATACCTTCATTTATGTTACACTAAATTCAAGTATATTTGTGCACCATAATATAATTTATATCACAATATTAAGCTATCGTTATTATACTTATATAGTGATTTCCTCGTTACTTTCTTTGCAAAATATCGTAATAAGGTTTCACTTAAGACGTACAACGTATTTTATCATGTGTAAGTTCCAGCGTTTCCGTGAGCATTGTAAACTTGTAACGCATGTTTAAGATGCTCTTTTTATTCTTCCTGTTGTTGCAGAATAAAGAAAATTGTGCGCGTTATCGGTTGAAACTAATGATTAGTATAATCTCTTCTCTAGAAATCATATAATCAATGTAACGAAGTATACATCGGCGCGTGTTGTATCTTCGCGGAATAAATATATTGTTCATAACATTACAGCGTATGTAAAATCTACTTTAACGAAGGAATGTATCAGTACAATTATTTTGACTAGATTTGCGAAAGATGATACAATTATCATTCTTATATAAAAGTTGTATGCCGTAAAATGTATCGGTCAATATTCAATTTTCGCTCCGCCGCCGTGCGCTGTTAGTATAATCGAATTTGAAATTGGTCCAAAAGTTAATATATATTTCCCGTTCTTCCTGTCTTATGTCGTTAAAATTGCACAAATGTCTCACTGGCATTGTCTCGGGGCATACTTCGTTTCGAATACCACAAATAAGTACATAATATTCAACAGATATCCCTACATAACAATACGCGCTAGGTTGCTGGCTTCGAACATACAACGAAACATCAATCAAGCTCTTTCACCATTCTTACTGTTCGTCTAAAGGATTATTAAACGATGACAAGAAAATATATACATATATATAATTATGGTTACGAAAAATGACCAAAATAATACTTTAGACAGAGCAATAACAATTATTACAAAGTAAATAACAATTTTGAAATGCTTTTACAAGGTGAAACGCGAGTACCCTTTCGTTCTTCAGACTTTCTTCCCCGGATCGAGGTACATGTCAGTGATTTTCTTAGAAAGATCGAGAAACTAAAGAGCGTGCGTAGCATTGATAGCTTCGTAAGTTCCTTCGGACTGCGCATGTAAACAATTCGTCTCCATTCACAATAGCTTAATATACAAGTATCTAGCAATGCATCTAGCCGAATGCGAGTACACTGTTACTGATGGGAACATAATTGCCTTTAACGAATCTATCAGAATCTACGCGTTATATCGCATAAAACATCACAATTAACTTTCAATTCGTATACTACAACTTTTTAAAAATATACAACGAATACAAAAGCTATATACGAATCTCGATAGCCTTAATCCTGTATGTTTTATAAGAATATAATCAAGTAGATTTGACTGATAATGTTTTTCGATACACGCGAACGAAAAATCTTTCCGAATCAATTCTGCTGCCGAACAATGTATATCTTAAACAATGCCGCAATTATTGTCTGGTAGTATCGTAACGTTCTGCAGAAAGGTGAGATCTAACATCGGCGGCAAATCAGTAACATATGCATCGCAGAAAGCAAACGCGACGATCGTTAATCTATAATGTTTAATATTGCTTGCGCGACCGTTGTGGAAAAGAAATGCCTTTGTAATTAAATATGCGCAGATCATTCGACTTTAAAATATGTACAGAATCCTCTCATCGAAGGAGATATCCATATCAAGAAGACATATACATAGTACATTGATAACGTTTTATGCTCGTTGACGAAGCATTTGTTAGGTGTAGAAATATACATACATAAAACACATTTATTACATAGTTTCTTCCGTTATTGTCGTGTTAAGCTTCGTGTTCACCGCTATTTATTCCTATCAGGGATTCTGTTTGCTCTGCTTCGAGATCTGGTATCCTGAAATTTTAAAGCACCGAGTGTATTACAAGCGACGCTAGCCGCGTTCAAGCCCGCTTTTATTTCCAACAGACGATACCTTGTCGACCTGTTTCTCCTGCATATCCAAATGTATATTCTCTTAATTAAATCCATGACCGGATCCCAGTTATCGTAGTAGGACAGAAGTGATACAGTCAGAAATGCTAAAAGCATCGGAATGGTTCCTAAGTAGAAAATGCAGGGATATTCGACTTTTTTAAGTAAAACATCAGCTATCATCGACATTGGCATAGTTAAACTAACCGCCAAAGTTGCTATGAGGGATGATGTTAAAAAACAACCCCTGCAGATAAAAATTAATAGACCTAGTACGTCGGTTGAAGAACGTTGAGCAAACGAAGCCGGCCTATCAGCAATATCTATCGACTTACCACAGCCAAAGTACTTCGCTTAAAACTGTACCGATCAGGCCATTGATAAGTAAAAATGTCCACTGATGCGTGTCCGGCCACTCGAACTCCTCCCAATGGCCGTAATGAAGTATAAAGAACAACGGCCACAAAAGCGTCAGATTGAACAGTCCGACGAAGCCGAAAAACATTGGAATATCCATCTTATCTTCGTGATCCACTTTCCTCTTTAGAAATACAATGTAAGCTGCATAAAAAAATGCACTGACTAGCGCTAGAATTATGCCTGTTGGTATTCTACTGGTCTCTATTGTTAAATCCGAGAGGCCGACTAACACCTGCAAATTAAACGAATGAGATTATTCTATCGGTATACCGAATCCTCGTATAAGAGATTAATTACATTTCTCGTCCCGTAAGCTTCGTTGCAAAGCAAGATTGTACATACTAGTCCCAGAATGCTGACAGAGACAGCAACTAGCTTAGACAACGTAAATTTATCTCCTCCGTTGCTTGGGAAAAAGGCAGCGAGGAATAACGTGAATAAGCTAGAAGTGGACGACAACACCGTCACGACTCCCGCCTCGGTTTTCGCTAATGACATTTGATAGGTATAATTCGCCATAAACCACTGCAAAGAAATACACACGTATTTAGTTTAATGTACACGCAGATCGTTGCGAAGTGTAAATTGTTACGTACAAATATACAAAACATAAGTGCGATCTTAGCAACTTTCTGAACAGAGAACTTATTGGCTTGCCGCCGTGCGTGCTCCCCCGCTCTTAAGCTGGCTTGGTAACTGAGTCTCGCTAATAATGCTTCAGTCGCATCACTTTCCGACATGTGCCTGACTTCGGCTAGCTTACTGAATCTTACAGACCGTATCGACGAATCATCGCTTTCAGTGCCTGAAGAACGATCACAGTGATCTGGTGTTTTTATTGGAACAAATGTTGGATCACTCTACAATAGTACAAGTTTTCATCGTCAATTAACGCTAACAGTGATCAGTGGAGAGTCAAGGCCGATCGGTTTTACACAGAATACTTCGCATGGAATTAATTTCTGCTTACCAAGCTTGTATTAGCTTCTGAATAGAAATTATCATCCTCCACATTGGGATCGATGAACTGCAACAATAAAAGGTAAACAAGTAATTACGAAAGCTTCTCGAATTAATTATTCGCATTCGAACCTACCATATACGTCGCTGGTTTATTGCACTGGTCTCTCCAAGGAGGCCAAAAGCATAAACCAAGCAGGTAAAGCGTAAACATCGATGTTTTCACGTATGTACTAAAGAACGGCTTTTCGAATGCTGCTTCCCTATAAATGTACTGAAACAATAACACACATATTATTGAGAATCAATTACACTCTGCGATCGTACTTCTGAAATCAACGCTTCAATTCTTACTTTAGTAAGTTCGGAACTGGAGACCCAAATGATGTCGACTAACAACAGAACCAAGAGTCCCAATACAAGTCTCTGAGATTTATTCATCATCGCTGCGAGCTTGTGAGGATCCTCCGCCATCCCCTGCTGTCTACGCTGTCGTAATTCTACGGAGCAGCTCATGATATTTCTAATACCTTCCTCCTTCCTGATTATGGCATCGTGATAGCATTGATCTCTGAAAAACGTATCCTACGTTCAACAAAACCAACAGACTAAAATTAACTCGGAAACCATGCAGCTCGCGTTACCATCAAACTCATACCCGCAACGTATCAACATTCTTTGAAAGAGTACACACAGATAATACGTCTCTTGAAAATACATAACTCAAGCTCGTGACGTTTCCTTCTATCGACCACGTTTCAACGTCAAAGGTTCTTTACAAGGAAAAACGAGACAACGGTTGCACAACAGTCGGCACATAAATCATATGCGAGGAGGGTAAAACAAAGGCCATAGACAGGAAACGAGGGATCGAACCATGGGGCAAAAAAACAATATTCAAGGTTTAACTAATTTAATGTACTCTCTGCGGCTACAAGTTCGCGGCTGCTGATGATTAAATATTACGTGGCGCGAAAGTTTAGAGGGGTTGTGCGTGTTCAAAGAAGGTTTGTTGGTTCTGTGACCGATAACAGGTGGAGAAGCGGCAAATGTGCGAGACCGTGCACGTACAGTAAGATAACCTATAAGAGTTTCGGGAATATTGAATATAAACATTTCGGCATGACGCTGGTGGGAAAATATAACAGCGGATCGACTCACGGATAGCGATAACCCTGAATTTTGCTGGGCTGACGACTAATCTATGCTCTGGCAGTGCTGCTACATCTTGGTATCACGGGACCACGAGCATCGTACGCTCCTCGGGGAATTACTGGAACGACACTTCCCGCGGGACCGATTTACAGCTCCTGGACTGGATTTTTCCGCGAACCACCGGCGAGCTACAGTTTATTCTAATTCAAGTATTACAACGCTAACGTTACCGTCTCGTTATCGCGTCGGAACAACTACTCGTAACCATGTTGATACGCTGATGACGTTCTGTAGTTTTTGTTATCACCCCGATGGCGCTACGCGTCCCACGCAAGGGTTTTTATCTCGTTCATTTGAATTAGATTCGCGCACACATTTTGCACCTGTAATTTAGAATACTTTAATGTGCCACTAATGAGAATTCCGAGGACGTAGGAGTCGGGTCTCTTATCGCGAGGTACTTAAGAGATATTTTACTTGGTTGATGTTAAAGAAGGACGTTGTTTGCGCGTGTTGTTGGTTTAATGAAACCGTCGATTTAGTAATTATAGTGAAGCCACGGTAGTCTAATTGCCCGCGTTACTGCTGCTTACGCCGAAGGAACTTACACTCTTCGATTTAACTCGGTGCGAAGGGGGCTTGAGGGTTGTCATGACGAACAATAGCGACAACAGAGCTCGGTTTAGGAACAGTTTCGAGCTTCTTTGTTCAGCGTCAGTTCTGTGTTGCGAGAATGGCTAACAATATCATCACCAATGGCCGTATTCAGCAGCAAACAACTATTTCGCAACGGTTGAGAAACGATAAGCAGAAGAAAGGTGCTTTTCTCTTGATTAGTGTTGAAAGTCAATGACAAGCACCAGTGACGGATTTAAGAAAAAAGGCCCAGGTGGCAAACGTTGAGGGGTCCGCTTTTCGGGAAAATGAAGGGGTAGTTCAGTAAAAGGGGGTAAATGTACAGAAAAGTATAGAAAAAATGTGCTTGGATAAAATCATAATTTATTTTTGGGGACAGGGCGCTAGGGGGTGGGCCTTCTGATCTGGGCCCAGTTTTTGGGAAACTAAAACGGTAGTTTACTGAAAAATGGCTCAGTGTAACAATACAGAAAAAGAATATAGTTTGATAAAATCATAATTTTTTTAAGGGTGGGGCCTTACGAGCAGGGGCCCAGGTGGCAACTGCTCATCGGCCGCCCTGCTAAATCCGCCACTGACAAGCACCAATACATTCGGTAATTCATTCACAACGCTCGGTTAAATTTGAATTGAAGTCGTGGTCGATAAGAGATATCTTTTTTAACAATGAAATCATCTTGAAGAGCCCAAGTGTGATAGCACGATAACCTATCGTATCGTGCGACAACTTCCGGCTCATAATCAGAGTTAATTCTTCCACTTCCTTTCTCTGCACCATTACTCAAGATGTATTCATTTTTCTGATCAAATGCAAATAATTGCTTTTTTATCTCTACAAATTGAATATTCATCGATCGAAGTTCACTTTGAAGTAATTGCATCATTAAACTCGAGGAATTTCGAGCGGGTATCAATCTTAATGCACGCGAGTAATACGTTTTCAAGAAATTCGTCGTTTTATTCTCAGAAGTGGTAATTAATATATTCCTGCGTCCGTAACGCAATAAACTGTCGGGATTTTTTCATCAAGCGCCGGAAATACCGGCGATAGAGAGCAACAATTGGCTGCTACATCGCCATTACACTCGCCACGAGTACAAGACCTGCAAAACTCTGATCGATCAGGAATTGGCGAGATCCAGCGGGCACAATGAATACGCTAGTTACCTGAAAGTAAGGGGACTTATTAAGTCCCGGCGTTTACCTGCGAAAATGATTAAAACGAACCTCTGTCCGCACAGGGCTTGATACTTCGACGAGAGGGGAACATTCAAGACTCGTTGAACTGCTTCCAGACCGCGTACAACGTGAATTCGACGAACGTTAATAACGTCAAGCAGATTGCCAAATCCCTGTGAGTAATGGAAATTCGATTTCACCGGCCTGATGCAGATGGAATCGGTTTCGAACATTGCGAAGCGCTGCTCGCTCTAATTCGATTGTTGCGCACGAGATATTCGATTACTCGGCCTTTCTTTTTAGATCGAAATAACGCTGTCGCGAATCTCACTCCCGGCGCCATTGATCTCGTTAATAACCAAATATCCTTTCGCAGTCTGATCATGGGCAGCCACAAGCGCGCGATTGAGGCGTACCTGGAGGCCGAGAAGATATCGAATGTTCCTGACTGGGAAGTTTACCTGAACCTAGGTAAGTCATTCTAAGAAATCTTGTTGTGTATAAATTAGCGTGGAGACTTAGCGCCAGTGGCGGATTTAACAGGGTGGCTGATGCGCAGTTGCCACCTAGGCCCCTGCACAGAAGGCCCCCCGCAGGGCCCCGTGACCAAAACAAATTGCGATTACGCATAAGTATCCAAACACTACATTTTTTTCATACTACTACACTTGGCCCGTTTTTAGTAAACTACCTCTTCATTTTCTCTAAAAATGGGCCCCACCCAGAAGGCCCCTTAGGACCCTATCTTTAAAAAAATGATGAGTTTAATCAAACACTATTTTTTTCTGTACTACTACACTTAGGCCATTTTTAGTAAACTACCTCTTCATTTTCTCCCAAAAATGGGTCCCTCAAAAGGTTTGCCACCGGGGCCTTTTTTCTTAAATCCGCCACTGGTTAGCGTCGCACAGTTAATATATTAGCACACGAGGTAAACAGTTTAGAATCTCGACGTTTTGCACGCTGACAAAAGTGCAGTGGCGGATTTAAGGAAAAGAGCCCGGGTGGTGGTAAACGATCCGAGGGGCCCATTTTTTTCGGGAAAATGAAGAGGTAGTTTACTAAAAACGGGCTAAGTATAGAAAGGCAGAAAAAATATTGTGTTTGGAGAAAATCGTAATTTCTCCTTTTTTTTCTGAAGATGGGGCCGTCGGGGCCTTCTGGGCAGGGGCCCACGCGGCAACGTCCGTTAAGGGGTTGTTTCCACTTTGAACAATTAATAATTTTTGTTGAAAAGTAAAAAATGGCGCTGGTTTGAAAAACAAAGTTTGGCAAAACACCTGAAAGGTTTTATTTTCGGGTGTTCCATGAGAAAAATCTCGGTTATTTCTCGACAAAAATTGTTATTGAGCTGGGGGCTAGGATAACGTCACACGTACAGATTCAGAATCGTTCGGAATTTTCGTTTCGGATAAGCCGGAGCCGCGAAATCAACTACGCCGTGAACATACTACTTTTTTTTGGGGGGGGGGGGGGGGTGTCATATTGATACTGTAAAAAACAATTTAAACAAATTGCAAAAATTCTTTTTAAATTATTTTTGTATAATATAAGAGTAGCTTAATAAATACCAAAAAGGTTTATTTCATTATATGTGGTATTTATTGGGAAATAAATCTTAAAAATAGCTTCATTTTTCGGCCGATCAAAGTAGAATCACCCCATAAACCCGCCACTGCAAAAGTGTCTTTAGATATCATACTTAAAAAAAATAAAAATGCGCTGGAAAGTAAAAAATCGGTTTTTCCCTTATTTAAAATATGACTCAATTTTTTTTATGTCGGCGCCAGATTTACGCACTGCAAATGATGAGGCGCCGACATAAAAAAATTGAGAGTAAATTTATGTTTTACTTTTCAGTGCATTTTTCGTTTTTTGTAGTCGGTTTTAATTTTTTAATTTTTACTTTAGTTAATAGTAAGAATTTCTTATTTTTTATATTCCCATCGCCTCTGGTGCTAGATACGTTACACAACCCGCCATTTACACAATTTTAACTAATAAATAATATATGAAAATAAATTGAGAATGTTGCTTAACATCCCCTAAAAAGACATTTCACTGAAAAACGACGTGAAAGAACAAATTTGAATATTCTCCATTCTTTTAAGCCCACAAGGTCCTGTCCCTTTAAAAACATCCCCTATTAAAAAAATCGAATTTCCTGCAGGCGAGTGCTACCTAAAACTGAACCAGCTGCACGACGCGAAAAGGCACTTGAAGAGATCGATCGAGCTAACGAAAAACGAGTTACCGTACATCGCTCTAGCAAAAGCCTGCCTGCTGGAGGATCACGTTACAGAAGCGCGGGACGCTTACACCGCTGCTCTTGGGTATAAAGAAGCTTGCCCCTTTCCGCCTGCCTTCCCCGTTTAAATGTACTCCTACCGTTAAACGGTCGCTTGACCTCGTGAGCGTCTTGCTGCGCGCGCGGTTTTAATTCCGCTCGAGGAGATGGTCAGCTCGAATGCTCCTTTTTACGATACAAAGTATTATGTTCCACCTTCCGTTGCAATCCGGCTATAGATCTCGCCTGTAATCGCCTTTAAAAACGTTACGAGGCAAACAGAAGATACTTTGCCACGGTGACAATTACCATTACGTTCTTCTCGCCTCCTTCAATAACACAAGCGCGACAGAGATTGCACGGTTTTTATCAAACGCAGTGCTGGATTTACCCTTAGGCTAAGAAGGCTGAAGCCTAAGGCCCCGTTTAGCTGGGGGCCCCTCATTCTAAATATTTTCTTCGAAAAATGAGCATTTTTTTATATTATCTTTATTAACTTGTATCTTTAATGTTTATTTATGTTAATGTTATGTTTAGTTTTGATATTCAATGTTAATTTTGAAATTAAATTCTTATTTAGATTATACGAGTATTATGATAAAAAAAAAATCAAATCAGCGTTATTTTATTTTTTACATTTAATCGGGGGCCCACCAAATATTCAGTCGGGGCCTCCTGAAAGGTGAATCCGGCTCTGATAAAACGCAGAGGTTTCTTTATTTTATATCGACGAAGGAAAGCATTGCTTACTTCCTTCGATAGTTGCTCCTGTCCCTGATTCATCTCGTCCATGCTCAGCGTCTATAATAGAGCCGTGCATTAACATTCTCTCGCGTTCTTAATTGGTGCTTTGGTACGCCCGGTTGATGGGTGCCTATGTACACTTGGTTCTGTTATACAACTCGGCCAGATCGTTTAGAGGAATCTATTAAAGCTCTAAGGCGATTACCGGCGTGACAATTTACGTGCAAATGAATGGCATAATTACGAGCTCTGCTCTCTTACGAGGCATACGAAGATGACCTCGATCTCTTATGATACACAAAGTGTCCTGTAACTGTCGCCGCGGGAGATCGATCTATCAATATCTATACTATTATATAAAATTGAAGTTGCATACTTTGAAATGCGGTTTCTCGGTAAATATGAACTGTAGCCACAAATGTGTTATATCATTTTGTTCGTCTTAACGAGAGAAGGGTTCTAACGTTTTTATTTTTTTTAAATAATGATTTTTAAATAGTAGTAATTCGGCATGCGACCGTCACTTTTAAAGCCAACAAAAAGATACCACTTTTGAATATTAACAAATAAAATCTAATATTTTCTGGAGACACCTTTTGCTTTTAGAACAACCTAAAAAGTTATTAAACTTGTTAACTTATTTGTCGGCCAGGAAGTTCGACGCTACGCACGCGACAAATCTTTGTTCTGATGGAACTGCAATAGGCTACAGAATAGTTTCCAAAAACCAAGTCTAACGCGCAGTACGGGTATTTTGCTAGCAATTCTATGAAACAGAGAACGCTGAAAAGCTGCAAGAATTCACTTTCCAGGTTTATCAAGTACACGCGGACCGGAACAAACACGTAATCCCATTTTCTAGACAGCGAAACTTCATTTTACGTTCCCGATTGTTCCACGCAGAACCACCAATCTCCCCGTTACACTGTCAATTGCACTCCGGTAAAATGTACCCCAACACATATTTGCTGGACGACGAAAATACTCGGGAAAATTGTGGAAAAATTCTACCGATAATCACGAGAGTCCACAGCAACGTTCTCACCATCTAATTTCCCTTCGCGTTCCACAGGGAGAATCCAGAGAGCACCGAGGCCGCTACCGAGCTGGGGCTTCTCTACCTAAAAATCGGCGACGTCCAGCGAGCGTTTCAGCAATTCGGCGCCGCCCTGGCCCATTCCCCGAATTGCACCAAAGCGATTCTGCCGATTGCTTACGTGATCCAGGTGAGGCTGACTTCGACTTTCAAGCTAGGCACGACATGGATTGCGAGGTTTCAAAGGATGGGGAGATTGTTTCTGCATAACGGATTTACTTGGCGAACGACAGGCTGAAGCTGGGATATGCACGCACTTCGTTTCGTATTCCTGGCTCGTCGAGTCTGAAGCTTATAGCAATGCTGTTGCAGCGTTTTTGGGTGGAGATAAATTTCAGCAGTATTTAGTTCGGCAGATGGGAAATTGTATATGAAATCGAGATGGGGATTTATGGTTTAATGGTTTCGCGGATGCTTGATACACAATGGCGATTCAGATATCAATGTTGTGCATCGCGTAATGAGCAGTCGAGCGTGTATCTATGATTTGTGTGTTAATTTAATTTATTTTCAATAACGTGAAACTCGAGAGCCGAGCGCACGGGTGCTGCGTGATATGTTGTATTGGATGAGTTTGTTATACCGCTGCGGGTAATATGTTAATGGAGGTTGGGGGAGAGAAATTGTAATTCTTTAACTAACTTATGTTCGATTGCTATCTCTAAAGGCTGGATCATACACGTCGAGTATTTTAGTAGCGAGTAATTTAGTAATTGACTATTGTTTTACTTAATTACCTGACTAAATTTTAGTGTCCACACTCGAAAAATTAGTAAATTACTTGAGTAAATTACTCGACATGTCTGAATCAGCCGAAATAGCCGTCTAAAATCGGGAGACTTTCGGATATGTATCCATAACTTCCCAAAAACACTAGTTTTTAACTGAAACTTTTTTTAAGTAGTTCATAAAACTATGTAAAGATAGTAAAAAAATGGGAACTGCCGTTGAAATCAAGCCGTTAACTTGTAAAAAAATCCACAAAATGTACACATTTTCCGAGGGTTCAAACGGGTATACCCCCTTAAGATCGCAAGATTCAGGGTGTTCTTCCAGCGAAAACCATTGTCTCCCAGAAGAAGATTCTCGCGTAGCCCGAATTGTCTCAGTTCCAAAAGCTTCCTGAATAGAAACTCTCTCTGTCTCGCTAAACAAAGAAATGCTCCATAGAACGAACCGATGACCAAGGACAAAGTTCCTTGGATGAGAAGCATGTGCGCCATTCCTGCAATGTTCTTCGAGAATTTAATTAGCTGCACTGGTGCCGGGAAGGGGGGACGGAATTCCCTTTATTCGACGAACTAAAACGCTCATGGTACTTTTTAGAATCATCAGGAGTACGACGTGGCGTTATCCAAGTACAAGGTAGCAGCGCAATCGATCCCCGAGTCACACACCTTGTGGAACAACGTTGGAATGTGCTTTTACGGGAAGCAGAAATTCGTCGCGGTGAGTAAAACCCTTGGTTCTCCTAATTGTATAACGAAATTTCATGGGCCATTGTCAAGGGCCACCCTTTCCCTTTCCTCTCGCGATTCTTCTAAATCCCTCAGTAAGTTTAAACACAAACTACATACCTTCACAAAACTAGTTAATACAGAAAATAAGAGAAAAGGATTTGTAATGTTTTTAATTCACAGTTCGCGAGGTAAGTGAGGAAGGTCATTCAGCTCCCAGATTCTATATTCCAGATCAACATTCCCGTCCATCAATCGACACTTCATCGTGCGCCTGCTCCAAAACAAGGCGCGATCAGCGCACGCAGCCGGATTCCGTCTAACGAGGATAATTAATTTAAGATCCACTGAAGGGGACGACGGCGCGTCTCGGAATGGCGACAGTGACGCACTTGCGTCGCCTAGGAACTCGATTAAGGGACATAATGCGAGGGGGTATCGGCGAATGGAAATGATGCTCCGTATTTCTTAACGAGGATCGTAAGGACCAGGGGATCCGTAGCAGCGAGCGATTCCATCTAGATTCACCTACAGCTCGGTCACGCTTAAGGAACAAGTAAAAGACATTCCTCCCCCTGTCTAACTTGCCAGGAATTAATCCGGGACGTCAGAAGAAGAAGACGAAGAGGAATAACGGCTCTCTTTTACGAAGCAACACAGCGAGGACTAGAGGGGTCGCGAAGGGAACCCTTTCTCCTTCCAATTACGCCTAACTCCCAGCGAGATTCGCTCAAGGGAAGGTCGCGATAAATAGAATTAAGTGGCCCGCGGTTATTGAATACTTTTCACGAACGGTAATAGATTCCCCGGGCGAGGGAATGACGATCGAAGGGGGAAGCTGAGTTACCTAAAGATCCGCGTTCGAGACGCGGCAACGAGGCCGCGCAGAAGTTTCTTAATCCACTTCCAGCGTTATTCGACGTGGTTGCTTGTTAGCGGATCGAGACTACCGAGTTAAGTGGATTAAGCTTAAACCTCGGCCTTAGTTACGTTGTCGTCGATAAGAAGCGCGAGGAAGTGGATAAGAAAAAATGCGACGTGTGAGGTCACGCCTCGTCGTTTTTAAACCTCCGAGGAGTTAATTTTTATTATCAGCCCCGATCGACCCTCTTTCCCAACATCCTCGGCGTCGTTTGCATAATCCAATTTTGCAGCGAACGGGTCGCCACGGTCGGTATTATTAACCGCGCCATTCGATCGCCTAATCGCCACGCAAATTTACGCGGCACGGTTGCTTCGCGTGATTCAACGGGCGCTGGTCATCGATCGCGCAAGCCCAATCCCTGCTGAATCGGTTCAACGGTCTGATTACTTACAGGCGATTAGCTGCTTGAAGAGGGCGCACTACCTGAACCCGATGGCTTTCCTCCCGGCGTATAATTTGGGGATGGTCTTTCTCACCACTGGTCAGCCGGCGTCTGCTGCGATTTATTTGTGCGCCGCGGTCACCGCCGATCCGAAGAATCATATGCCGTATCTTCTGCTCGGGAGTAAGAGAACACCTACGCTTTCATTCTTTTTTTCTTTTTGTGAAAACCAGTGGTTTGTATTCATGAATCAGAGAGGTAATTACAAAAATACTTAGCGGGAGATATAATAGCGCAACTCACGTGGCTTTTGGCTTTGGAAAATTGGTAGATATAATAGTCTATAATTTATACGACGCAATGGATTCTCGTCAACCGCAACAATCAATCGATCTTCCTAGCTGTGGACACACGACTGGAACGTGTCGAAACCTAATTCTTGTTTTTTCTGTTCATCTATCGTTTACCCGGAATAATGGCTCGGTAGAATTTCAAATATTACAAATATACCTAGCTAATGTTCGGTATTAGGTTCCCTCCAGCGTTAAGAGAACTCCCCCTACTTATAGTTTTTTAATTCCATAAATATTAAATAAACTGAAAATTTTAAAAATAAGTATATTTTTATAGTACTGGTTTAACTATTTTTTTTTTGTAACGATTTCTAGGGGAACACTGGAATTCGAAAGCCATTTTTTAAAGGTGTTAGAGTAGTTCCAAGTTCAGACCTACTTACAAAGATAGAAGCGAACTTAAAACGACACCCTGTTAGAATCGCAAGCTCCTCCAATCCCCGCCGCATTCAATTTCTGCCTGGTCACTTCTCCCTTCGCAAAGTAAATTCTACGAAGAGCACCAAGGAAACAAAGCATATCCGCGGTGGACTTGCAGAGGGTGGTGTGAAAGGGAGAGCTGAACGAAAACATATCGCGCTGGCAGGGAGGAAAAATGGGGTACTGCGTCATTGTCGCATAAGAAATTCTAATTCTATCGATTTCCGAGCTCGCTCGCTACCTTCTCCCTACAAAGGGACACCTAGTTACAAGAATTTCTTGTTCACAGTCGCCCTGAAACGTCTGGACGACCTGGAAGGTGCGGAGAGGGTGCTGCAGAAGGCGCACGCTTTCGCGCCTCAGGACCCACTAGTACTAATTAATTACGCGATCGTTTTGGACGCGATGGGCAAGGCAAGCCACGCCGTCGAATTTCTAACAGCCCTCAACGACATCACGGCTTTGATCGACGTCGACGCGCAGGCAAGTACTTAACTGCGAATCAAAAACTCCCTCGTCTTACTTCACCTCTGTCGTTTTTTCCCACAGGTAACGCAGACGGCAAAGAGATTATCGGCGAAGCTCCAACAAGCGAAGGCGTCCGGTAACGAGGAAGAAGGTGCTCTCGGCGTGGACGAAGTTTGAAACGGAGTCGAAATCAAGGATCTCGCTGGAGGACTTCCGCTTAACGAATAAAACTTCTCTGCGGGGCTTCTCTGCCCTCTCGTAGATTCTAATGAACGATCGATTTCCCGTGCAAGGTTGCTCCGCTTTTCCCTTCTAGTCGCTTGGAAAAGAGACCCAAGCGAGGTTCTACGAGGTATCTTAGTTTCTTTAGAACACACGTGTCAAGGATACCCAGTTCCCTCGCTCGAGTTTTCCTGAAGGACCGTCTTACAGAAGTTTTTGCGCTCCCAGTGGACGGTGCTGTGGAAGTCTCGAGGATCCAAGGATTCAGGGGGTTGCAGAGCGTTCGAGCGACAAATTCTATCTTTGAGCGACAATTTCCTGTTCGTAATGCTTCTAAATCAGGGGAGACTGTAGTAGGAGGCCGCAGATGTAATTAAACTGTTTCGGGGCCTTGATTATGTACCTCTTGCGACACGCCAGGCGAGTCGTCCTAGTTGTCTGTAAACGATCCATCGCGCGCGACACTAGCTTTACGTAATTCGTCTTAATTAAAAGTTGCGGCAACTTCGTCGATCTATTCGTCGTTACTTAGTGGCGGGAACTTTGTAGACTACTGCATTTCCGATCGTTTGCGCAGGGACTGAAGGCGGTAGTGGAGAATCACGGTAGTTTATCGTCCCTGAGGGCTTTGAACAGACTCGGTGCGAGATGGATGGCTTTAACAAGGGAAGATCTCGAACATGAAAATTAAAAAAAAATTCTGAAACTTTGTGAATATGTAGGGGATTTCTTCCTGATTACAATGCAATTTTTTTGCTGCCCAAATTCAGTCGAAGGGGGTGAAATTAACTCCTGCAAATTCGTCTATTTTCTGATTTTGTGTTATAACTTGCGAAGTGTAAGAGATAGAAAAAAAGTTACTTCTTTTAATTACAGTTCACGAATTTAAATGGAAAAATAACCGGATTTTCAGGGGTCAAATCTACCCCCTTAGAGAAAATTTCAGCAGCAAAAAAATTGCGTTGTAATCAGGAGGAAATCCCTTTCATATTCACAAAGTTTCAGAATTTTTTTGAATTACCGAGTTCGACATTTTCCCTTGTAAGTAGTAATCTGGATGTTATGCAATATTCAAATACTATTCTGCCTGTTAAATTATGAACCGTCTAGAATACTCTTTCTTGGAAAGCCACGTCTTCGGAAGGAAGTCTGAATTTCCAGACATCACAGGAAATGTAGAGTACCCACATACACGTGGATATATTTTACCAGAAATTTTTCTCGTATCGACAAGTATATCCTGTCGCTTAGAAAGCAAAGCAAGAGACACTCGAAAATCTCAGCGAGCAAAGTCACCGTAAAAAGGCCTTGGGCAACCGGAAATCGACGACAGAGATCAGCCGGAGGTTGAATGTAGCAATCAAACGCGATACCTTTAAAATTGCATTTTATAGAAGCTTCCGAAATGTGACTTTCATATTGATTTAATAAAATCGGAAGGTTGGATCCCTTGCTTGACCGAGTAATTAGAGTTGACGAGTCCTCTAATTATTTCGGACAAAGGAAGCCTGATTATGGTCTCCCGTTTCGCCTAAATCGAGACTCTTGCGATCACTTCCCTTGCAAAGGAACTTGCACCCTTGTTACTCGGCCCCTGCACGAACGGTCCGTTATATCTGGAACTAATGGGTGATCAAAGCGTCTATTCTTAAAGAAGCATGTTTCTATTCTAGACCTACAAGGAGTCTAAGTAAATGAAGGGACCTATCACTATAGGTCAGGCGTGTCTAAGCTGTATCCAGGCGCAGAGAGCTCGGCCGACCCAATCGTACTTAGCGCGGATAATTAATTTGCAGCCCCTCGAAGGCGTGCTCGCGTGCAGCTCCTCTCGGCGCTGAGGGAACTCAATTACAAGAGCGACAGAACGATGCGCCAGACGCAAGCGGAGCGAGAAGGGAAATGCAAATTTTCTCTCGGTGTAACAAAGGGCTGCATCGATGCGTAGCTACGTCTCGCGGAGCAACCCCCCCGCGGATAATCGTACACAGGTATACCAAAATTCCGGCTAACAATCACAGAGGAGCGGAAATTTCGCGAGCTCCTCTTGGAGAATAATCCAGTTGAAAAGTCGACGAGTTTTTCCGCCCCGGGGCTGTCACAGCATCCGAAAACAACGCTCGTCGCTTCAGCGGATTGGACGGAGTTCGTGGACACGCGAGAATAATGTATTCAAGCTGGGAATCAGTCGACTGTGCCCTACATTAAATTCGCCGGGAATGGCGTCGAGTATGTTTAAGATAGTCTGCGTGGGTCGGGGTTGCATATCATTACGAAGTGATCAAGCGCGCAGGGCGAACAAACGAGGGGTGAAGGAAGGCGGGAGGGTTGAGAAGCCCTTGGGAACGGCGAATAAAATGGCAACCGAATGTGTTTGCATGTTGGAGGCGGGTCGAAGGGCTCGCCTGTCGCGAGTCAACCATAAGTCAGCCTCCGTCGAGAGTCTCACCTTTGTTTTGTTCGCGCGGAGAAAGGAGAAGTTGAAAGGAGACGACGGCTCTGTTTCTATCGCGTGACGTGACGCACAGTTTTAATTGCGATGGAATGCATCACGCAATGAAATATAATAAAGGCTTCTATTTCTGTGCGATGCTACGAGGCTTTGGGGAAGCGAGAATTTGACTGGATCGGGGCGATCCACAGTGGTTCGAGTATACTACATACTAGTTGGACAAAATTATTTTTTCGCGGGTTTGGGTTTATATGGGGTTCAAATTGCTTGAAAACAAACCTGATTCATATTACAGTTTATTATTTCAATAAAAATATCAATAAAATAAAAATATGACTAATTCAATTAAGGGAAATGAACAAAACGACAGTATTGTACTTTAAATATAATTAACAGTTATAACATTATGTCTATTCCTGTAATTTCTGAGTTTTTATGTTTAAAATCTGGTTTTTGAAATCAGTCTTCTCTGCATCGCTATTAAAATAGTGTTTTACTATATGTTCCACGTCGATCCACGCGACAAGGGTTGAATGTACGGAAAGTAGAGACTTTCTAGTTTATTTTAATCAATCGATCGATCTGCAAAAATTTGCAAAACTATATTTTTCTAATTGTTTTCGAGCGCGACGCTCGGCATAGTTTTGCAAATTTTTGCAGATCGATCGATTGATTAAAATAAACTAGAAAGTCTCTACTTTCCGTACATTCAACCCTTGTCGCCTGTATCGACGTGGAACATATAGTAAAACACTATTTTAATAGCGATGCAGGGAAAACTTATTTCAAAAAGCAGGTTTTAAACTTACAAACTCAGAAATTACGGGAATAGACATAATGTTATAACTGTTAATTATATTTAAAGTACAATACTGTCGTTTTGTTCATTTCCCTTAATTGAATTAGTCATATTTTTATTTTATTGATATTTTTATTGAAATAATAAACTGTAATATGAATCAGGTTTGTTTTCAAGCAATTTGAACCCCATATAAACCCAAACCCGCGAAAAAATAATTTTGTCCAGCTAGCATGTAGTATACTCGAACCACTGTGCGATCGTTGAAATAGTGGAATGAGAAAGAAAGAGGGAAAAAGTGGCCAGAGAAAGGAAGCATCGCGCGGAATGAGTTTTCACGCCGCGCTTTTTCTCGTTTTTGTCGTTCACTTTTAGAGGTGCCACGGTCAAAGCGGAGAGTCTCGGCGAGCGCGGCGAGCCGGTGAAAATGAGAGCGCGATGACAAGCTAGAGGTGACAATGTTTGAAGCGGAAGGAGAATAGTGAAAGGAATTTTTGTAGAGGGATCGATCAGAGAATGTATGTCTCTATGATACACTTTTTCCTTTTGCCATTCTATATCGAAGATTGATATCACTTTACGAGCACTTTGGTTAAAATATATTTACAAACTGAATAATAAAAATACAATATTTACTCACAACTGTTTTCGCTGTGGTTCCCACTGATCCTCCAATAAATTGGTGTAGAATCAACTGGTTTAGTCGTGATTGGTGGTGGCGATGATAGAAACTGTCGCGGGAATCTCTTGTGCGAGGAGTTTTTTATCAGCGGGTCGAATGAAACTGTTGACTTTTATAAATAAGAGTTATTTATGGAACTTTTAAGGGGGGTTCTGTCTTCTAGGACCGAAAATGTAGGTGATATTTGCGATATAAAAAGAAAAATTGGAACGGATTTATTTAAATTTTGGCAAGTTGTTTTATTGTACTTATAAACCTTCGAGCTCCCCCCGTTGATTTTTGGGGCCCGGGGCTAACAAACCTTCGAGGCCCCCTGTGGTTGATTTTTGGGGCCCGGGGCTATAAAACCTTCGAGGCCCCTCCGTGGTTGATTTTTGGGGCCCGGGGCTATCAACCCTTCGAGGCCCCTCCGTGGTTGATTTTTGGGGCCCGAGGCTATCAAACCTTCGAGGCCCCTTCCGTGGTTGATTTTTGGGGCCCGGGGCTAACAAACCTTCGAGGCCCCCTGTGGTTGATTTTTGGGGCCCGGGGCTATAAAACCTTCGAGGCCCCTCTGTGGTTGATTTTTGGTGCCCGGGGCTATCAACCCTTCGAGGCCCCTTCGTAGTTGATTTTTGGGGCCCGAGGCTATCAACCCTTCGAGGCCCCTTCGTAGTTGATTTTTGGGGCTCGGGGATATCAAACCTTCGAGGCCCCTTCCGTGGTTGATTTTCGGGCCCAAAGCTACATATCAAACCTTCGAGGCCCCCCGTGGTTGAACTGCGGTTGCGAGGGGGGTTTAGTGAACTATTCGCTTAGAACGGGGCCTCTCTCGAAAAGTGGGGCCCGACGCTGCAGCGCCCCTAGCCCCCATTTGAATCCAAGCCTGCGGGAAGTAACGGTGTGTTTGGGACGCAAGGATCCGCGACAGGCTCTACAAAGGATGAAACATTGGAAAGAATGGTAATCAATAGGCGAACGTTTATTCGTGGTCTATGTAGCTCGTCACAATGCGTGCAACCGGGAGACAATGAGCTGGATCTTCGGCTGGGCTCATTAGCCTTAGCTCCGCCACATTGCCCTCCCGCATACAAAAGAATACAAGAACAAGTCCTTACCGCTTCCTGTTCACCTTGTATTTACTACACGTTCAAACGGTTCACACTGTTCCGTATTATTTTAGACGCGGCGTGACGAGACTCGTGGTAATGTTTCGAGTGTTTACGCTCCACTGCTTGTTACTCTTAATTAATACGGCGATAGCACGGGGCGTATATAAGCCGGTGTCGAGTTTATCGCGGTTGATAATGATTCGTTCGTTGTCGAGTGTTGTGGTATCGATTTCACCGCCCGATGAAAAATACGGGCCACGTTTTTCCCTTCCCGTCCGCTTAACGAGCGATTTGGCGAGGCTTTAATTATTCATAACAGATTTGTCGAGCAAATTTATCGTGGCCGTTGCCACCGGCGAAATTCTACTGGGCGTACCGTGGTAATTTCTTAAAAATTATCACGACTCGCTGAAATTACTTGGACGCGTGACAAATAAATAAACGCTGACGGGTCCAGCCTGCCCCGCGCTTCTAATTCGACGTGATCGTTGTCGACGATCTGTATCACTGACCGAGTACTTATATTAACGATTATATGAGCACATTCTATAAAATACGCGCTAGAGTAGAGATACAAAAACCTGGCGACTTGTCGACTAACGTTAACCCGAACAATGCGGATGAGAGAATGGAAATGACGTAACGTTACCTCCTTGAGCTTCGATTAAATCTAAATTGCAGCCGAGCTTCGTCGTCGATTCGGAGAAGACTCAACCTGGGATCGGGTTCCTTTCTCCCCTAAAACGAGCCCGCACACGCAGAAGCACAATACATCGGTTCTCAGGTTCCATGAAACTTGCATCAGCTCCTCCACGTTACTGATTCCTAGTAGTTTGCAATCTGATTCGCAGGAATCAATCTAGACGCGTGGTAACGTGTCATGAAGCCTGAAAGTCGATATCGCTGCCCATCCGCGGTCACAGCTCCTAAACTGGAACCCCGATCGATCCCCAGCTTCCTACTGGGGCACGAGCTTCTGATATCAGCCCCCCCGGCAGAGCGCACAGAGTGTTTCTTCACTTTATTCACCCATCGAAATCGATTTCTTCTCTTCCTTTCGTATTGTCACGCGCGATTCTTCTACATAGCTGCTCGTCTCGGTAATGCAACGGCAAATACCGACCAACCCCCTTTCGATGTCTGTGCAAGAATGTACCAATAGGTACGTCGGTACCGATCGAGGTAATCGGGTTGCCACTCAGGAACGCAGGATCTCCTCGAGAGCTCGAGGAGATTTAAAACCGCGCAGGATTCAGTCCCATCACACTCCATCGACTTCAAACAGTCGAACGTCGTTATTCCTCTTTAAGCAGAGGTTTCAGCATCGGTCGGTTTAATTCTGTGTGTTATTAACCCTCGAATGGGCAGGATGGGGGTGAAAATTGGTAAAATTCTTCTATCGCATTGAATTTTAATTTGAAACTATGGAACAATTTGTACATCAAAGAGGAGAAGACTTCCGTACCAGAAGCTTCAAAGAAAAATATCAAAGACCAATCAAATTCGAATGAACTCCAATGTAAATACAAAAGACAGATATCTTCCTCCTTGAAGCACCCCCAATCCTATCGATTGTACAAAACGAATGCACTACTTTACCCTTCGAGGATCAATACCCACGCCTAAAGGGCACAGAAAAGAAATAGAGAATAAATAGTCGAACGTTTGAATTCGCGTTCGCCTAGGGTGGTCCAGTCTCTAAAGACGCGTGGTCTTTGGACCCTTCCGCCTGAATCATACATAGGTGCTTTGGACGTCGGTCTGCTGCGTGGCGGGTTGCCATTTCATCATGATCCTGGGCTTGAACAACTGCCCGAACGTGGTGCGGAACTGCCTGGACATGGAGCAGTAGAGGATGAAGTTGATGGCGCCGTTCAACAGCGCTAGGATGTCCATCACCTCCCCGAAATTGTGGTAGCAGTTGCGGAAGAAGCAGTCGCCCAAAACGCCGGACAAAAGGCCAAGAACCCCTTGTGGGATCTCCGTGACCAGGAACAGCAACAACACCGCTACTAGCATCTTTGTCGTCCTGTCCGTCCTCTTCTCAGACTTGCTGGGCGTCCTGGACGCCACCCCGTTGCCCATCGGCGTCGTGCATTCCCACTGATTGTAGTTCTTCAAGGCCTGATTTCGACTCTTCGCCCTGCAATTTAATCCAGCCCGGTGATTTGAAAGTGCGCCCTCGATACGGTATGGGGTCATTCTGAACCCTCTAGTGCATAGATTTTTAATTCAGTTGGAAAAATTAGACTACTCTAATTTGGAGATGCAAAGACCAAATTCGATGTCTGTTTTCAATTTGGAGGAAATAATAATAATAATAAATTTCGCAGCGTGCGTAGCTCAAAAATGCAGTTCAAACTAGATTTCTGTCAAATTGAAAACTCAGATTGACATGTTTCTTAGACGAATATTTGTAATAGACACTACTTTAGGGCTGGCAAATGAGAATTCCCAATTCCTGGATTAAATGGGTGCCCGCCTTAAGGCAGACGTATGCACTAGAGGGTTAAATTACGTAAGGTTTTTTGGGGGCGGAGGGGGTCGCGAATTTCTTGCGCTTTCTTACAAGAGGGAGAGGGAGTCAGGTAGCGCCTTAGGTAATATTTTTTAACCTAAATTTCAATAAATACAAATTCTATCATTAATGTTCCAGAAAAGTAGTTTTGGTTTAAATATCCTGAAATCGAGTTAAATGAATTACATAAACCTTTAAAAGAATTTTAATAACTGGAAAAATTAAATGCAAAAAATATTACGTAAGGAGGGGGTTGGAATATCAAATCTTACGAATTCTGATACTGAGGGAGGGAGGGGGTAAGAATTCGCTAAAATTACCCTTACGTGACTTAAGTACAGCCCTTATTCGATCTCTCTTGTGGAATAAGAAACTGCAGGGTGAAAGAAAGCGCGGGGTGGGAGGAGAAGCTAAGCAGATGCGGGTGGATCATGTGTTTTTTTTGTTTCTTTATCTTTTGTCTCCTGTCTTTGGCGCGTTGCAGAACGGTGCGCGTGAAAAATTCAAGGTGAAGGATGTTGGGGAGCGAGCGTGGAGGGCGGATGTGTGGGATAAGTAGCTTGCTACGTTCGGTGTAGAATATTGTAGTCTGAACGTGACGTTTTGAGTTCAAGGTTCATGGTATTGGAACAGCGAAGACAGGATTGAAAGAGACGCGAGCTGGGGTGTATCTGGTTTTGTGAGGAATAAGTGTTCTTGGTTGCTTTGGGTATTGCTCGCTGGTTAGAGTCACCTGTAAAGAGCTTTTATCAGCCAGCAGCTGATAACGGTGAGAATGAGGCAGGGCAGAAGCTTCACTACCACCCCGAGCACCCAGAAATTCAGCTGGTAGAAGAAGTCCTCGTGCTGCGAGTCATTCGCGTCGACGGTGTAAGCGATCCGGGGGGTGCCGTTCACCTTCATCGTCTGCTTCCTTATCTAGCAATTAAGGGTTAGTTTGTTTATCGGGACGGCGGGAACTGGACACCGTCGCGCGAAGAGTGTTCGTTCCAAATTTGTAAATGAAAAGGAGTAGGGTAACTTCACTGTCTTCGGTTTTAAGGGGGTATACCCGTGGAAAATGTGTATATTTTGTGGATTTTTTTACAAGTCAACGGCTTGATGAAGATTTCCCGCTTTTTTACTATCTGTACATAGTATTATGAACTACTCAAGAAAAAAGTTTCAGTTAAGAAACTATTGTTTTTCGGAAGTTATGGGTACATATCAGAAAGTCTCTCGATTTTAGACGGCTAAACGGTGGGCCTAAAAACTCGGGCTACGTTCAACCAATTCACTCCAATTTTGCATGCAGAATTGTAATAGGATTCCACACCGTCCTACGAGGGCTTTTTTTTATTCCGATTCCCCGTTTATTATTTATAAAGAAAAAAGGTGAACTTTTCTTTTAGAAAAATCTAACTTTACCTTTGATCTCACATCATTTCTTTATTTTTCAAAATTTTCAAAATCGGCCCCGTTGGACGATAGCTATTAATATACTTTATAAGAAGATTTTATTGTTTTTTATTTGAGACACGACATACAGCTTATTTCGGGCCCACCGTTTAGCCGTCTAAAATCGGGAGACTTTCGGATATGTATCCATAACTTCCAAACAACAATAGTTTTTTAACTGAAACTTTTTTTTTAAGTAGTTCATAATACTATGTAAAGATAGTAAAAAAACGGGAAATCTTCATCAAGCCGTTGACTTGTAAAAAAATCAGCAAATTTACACATTTTCCGAGGGTTCAAACGGCTATACCATATAAATATATAAATGGTAGGATAAGTTCGAAGGTGATTTTAAAGAAATTTATGAAACTTATTAAAAATGCAACACAAGGCTCTTATCATATGTACAAAGAAGAACAAAAAAACATTTTTTCAGATTTTTTTAACAAAAGAAGGCGGCACAGCAGCCGACACGTATTTTCCATTTGAGTCGTTCCACGGTGGAATTTTTCGCGTCCACACCGTTGGAACTGGAGCAAAGAAGCAAAAAGTCTTCTAATCTACATACTAAATACCAGAAAAATACCCAAGATTTCGAAAAAATATTAGTTTCTGAAGGAATGGCAACTTTCCCTCCTCATCTAAAACAAAAATTATTTTCAAATGCTCGCCATTCCTTCAAAAATCAATATTTTTTCTAAATCTTGAGTACCTCTCTAGCATTCAGTGTATAGATTACAAAACGTTTTGTGTTTTTGAGTGGACGTGAAAAAATTCCACCACTGAATCACTCAAAAAGAAAATACCTTACTTTACATTATAAATAAAGTTCATAAATTTCTTTAAAATCACCTGCAAACTTATCCCACCATTTTTCTCCTATCATCGGTGCATTGCCCCTGAAATCGCACACGGGGGTCTAGAATCGAACAATGCGAGGGGTCCGTTGATACCCTAGACCCTATTAAAGTAGACTCGCGAGAGCAAAACTTTAAATCGCTTCGTATCAACGGTATCAGCGATTACAAACGAATAGCGAAGTTACAGAAGAAATGCGAGTCACTCACGCCAAACACGAGGTAACTGGGTGCACAGGCCACGAACGGCGCCAGAAAGCTGCTCCACAGGGCCATCGAGCAACGTGCAGCTGTGCACCACGCATGATTGTACTGTGGGAACCTGTAACAATAACACAGCAAGCATGCAGCACCACATTTCAACCCGATACTCTCGGCGAGCTGTTATAGGTACCTATATACAAGCTTTTCTAAAATTCCCAGAAAACTTTCCTTTTCCACGAACAGCTCCGCAGTATCCCAATTTTCAGTTTCTCAGTCGCGTTCGTTTCATTCGAGCCACGTCGGACAATACCCGCGGAAAAATAGCCAGCACGCCGTCGCTCCATCGCAGTAAACGTGCACGTACACAGCTTCGCCAAATTAAACTTTCATTTCGTGGCATCTAGCAACGTTGATACGCTGGAATACTTTAAAGCGAATGGCAACAACACTGGCGGAGAATGATAATTGTGACGAAATTTCAGTTGTGTTTTTCCTATGAATTATCGATTAACGGGAAGACGTCTCACTGAGATATTCCCATTAAGCTCTTAATTCCACTAAATGTCCCCATCGATCTAGCCTTCGACTTTCACGAACCCTCCAGTCACCCACCGATGGAAATTGAAATCCCCGTTTACTCACAGCTCTTCGTGCTCACGGTCTTCTAAGGGATGATAACAGAAGAATTTCATTTTCCGCGGTCTTCGATGAGAGTCTTTATTTTGACACTGGACTTTTAATCCCCGCAAGAAAGAGGCGTTTTCTATGCCTCGTTACCGTAATTTTAATGCCCCCCTGTCGCGTGACGTTGAAGGGATGAATTTGTTAGCAGTAGGGGTGAGTCGTGCAGTAATTTTTTTACTATAACTTGGGTTACTGCTGGTAAAAATGGTTGTTACTAAATTTTACATAGGATTATGAAAAAAAGGAAACTTTCAGCCCCGCCCTAGCCTAATTTGTAGTAAAAATTGTGTTTAATAAAAGGGGATAAATCGTTTTTCTTAAATTCTATTTTAAAGAGTAATAGGTAAATTCGCAGGAATAAAATAGTTGCGATTCGCGGCAAACGAAGTATCCCACGAATCTTCAAGCCACCCTCTGTCGAGGATAAACCGGATATTCTTCAAAGTAATACGAAACAGATTTCGAAATAACGCCCCCAGCGCGTAAACAAACAAATGGATTTGATTTTTCCGCAAATTCTTTGTGTTCTTTTTGCCCCCGTTGGCTTCACTATTCCATGCGCTCGTCGAGGTCGCCTCTGCACCTTTGTATCGGCGATATTAAAGGTACAAGAGTCTCCATCGTTGGCGAGCTTTACGCGAAATTCTCTGGCGTTGTTAGCGCCCTGAAAAAGGTCGCGTGAACCGAATAGTCGTTTCGAGCATTTGGTTCGATTCCCCTTTAGCATCGGCTGTGACACGCTATTGTGGCCCTTCTGAACGACCTCTGTTTCGAATAAGCAGACTCTGACAACTATTCGACGGCGTCGAATTAATCGTTCAAAGGGTAGTGCGCGGGTAAAATTGCCTTTCACTTTATTAAATTCACTGCATCCTTTTCCTACATATCCTCCTATTATTAGAAATTTATTCCTTTTAATATACCTTCTCGGTCGTCGTCCACCTCCTTTAACCATAGTGTTCGTTCTTTCATCATCTCACGGTTTCCTTCAGAATTTCTCAATCTCTCCTTCATTTCCTTTTGCTACTTTTCTACCTCCTCTATTTTTTGTCTAATGCCTGTTTATGGATAAATATCATGAACCCGTGCGTATATTGTGTTAAATATTTCAAAGGGTCGGCGAGTGGAGCAGTAATTATTCGTCGGTGATAGTGCAAAACCGTGTATGAGCAGTTTGCAAATATCTGCAAAAGTAGCAAAATTGAGATTTCGTGCCCACAGTTGCCAACCGCTGTTTCGCTTTTTTTACAAGTCACACCATTGATGTTAGTATTTATTACAAGGAGTGCTAAAATTGTCCCAAAAAATTCAGTCAAAGAAATCCCTTAAAATGGCTAAATTATTAAGTTTTCTCTTCCTCCTGTAAAATCGATAAAATGCAGATTTTGCACTATCACCGACGAATTTTAGCTACAGTGATGTAACAAATACAAATTATTACTATTCTTCTGAACTGATCTTAGCTATTTAGAGTTCTTTATGAAAGAATATAATAATTTCTTTTGGAATTTACTTTTTCAGTTACCCAATCAATTCTTGATTCTACTATATTCTTGTTACTAGTTATATTTTATTTTGTTCCTGGTGTTTTTCTGGCTAATAATCTCGCGTACCGGAATCTATTTCAATTTGCATATTGTAAGCAATTCCGTCTACCCGTGAAAGGAAATAAATAGAATAAAAAGAATTTATTATTCATATTTTTCCACGACGGGGAATATCGACGAAAAAATATCGACAAACGGAGTTCCGAAAATGCTGTACCCACCCAGTTTGATGCGCGATTGACGCACGTCGAGCTTCTAGGAATCGCGAATTCCCTGCGTCTGACTAAACCCGAGGCTATTCTACTGAAAATGCGCAGCGCTCCCAGGCTGCCTGTCGCTGGCTCTACAATCTACATCCTACGAACCAACACACCGCTGTCACAACACTTGCACGCAAGAAACAAGAGAATAATAATTGCTTCATACTCTCAACAATATCTCATTGCTGTATTCAGTTTATGAGGATCGTTCATAAACGAAAGAACAGCCCCGTTTCGCCAATTTATCATTAGAAAATCTCGTTACCGTTTAATTGCGTTCGAGCACTCAACTCTGAGCGTATAATTCCGTTATTCAGACAGTTAACGTTAGGTGTTCTTGCTGTATTGAGAGTTGACGTGGAAAAGCAGATGCAGTTAACGATACGCTTTATTGCGGTAGGATACGTGAGCATGGGCGTAGCCCATTATGCACTTGTCCCCTGATGACACAGAAAAAAAAAATAATAAACTAGTCATTCGTCCAAAATTAAATTAATTTATCACCAAATAAAAAGAAATTAAATTTTGAAGTAAACATTGATTCCTACTAATATAAATTCAATATTCGGTACCACTATTCATCGCCTCGCTGAATGAAATCCTGGCTACGCCTCTGCACGTCGGGCCTTGATACGCGCGAGGGAAATGCACAAACATTTCTTGCACGGTGGATTTCTTTCGTTATTTGCTCGCCGTTTCATTAGCGATGAATAAAGGTTACTCCTTCGTTGGATAATGCGGAAATTCCCTGTAGGAAATTCCCGTGGACTCCTTTGTAACATTCCACCCATTATTTTTCTCCAGCTAGTTGCGAAAGACTTACGAGCGTCATTTGCTTGACTTACAGATGGAAGAATCGCGTAAGAAATATATCTGGAAGGATCGTCCCTTGCCAAAGAAGGCCAACCACGAGCTGCACGCGAATAGCCATTAATTCGAAAACCTTTAAATACTACAATTTGTCACGGATAGATTATACGATGCAACGAATTGCGTCGGAATAATCCAAGGATGTACTACTTGGTCTGACTACGAGTGGCTTCTTCTACTGCGCGGCGAGTAAAGGTATATTATTCTAGCGCGTGTCACGAGAGCTCATTAAACGGTCTAATACAATAACACCAGAACAATATTGTAATGAAATACTCGAGGAAACTACGCGCGGACCGCAACGGTGGTCTGACTATAATCGACCCTCTTCACTGAATAACAGACTCCACGCTTGAAATGGTTGCATCGATGGAGGTACATAGATATTTTTGGTACAATTCGTCGAGGCGATAGCAACGGAATAATATCGCGGTGAAATACTCAAGGCAACGGTGCACGAGTCGTTTAGACTGCTATCGGATAATGAAAGCCGATTTCGCACCGAACAGAAAGCATCGGAAGGAACGGTTCGAGAAATGCGATCGGCTTCGAATACTCGCAGCCAACAAGTTTCGCTAATTGGATCTCTACTTTGTGCAGAATATTTGTCTCTTAGAAATTCCAACCGCCGATCGCGAAGCGTTCTATTTTCACTTTGGAGATCGACATATCCGCGCGAACAAATTTTAAACTCGCCGGCACGAAGTTTGCGCGCGTCAGAGTGGAGGGGTACGGTATCATCGTTGGTTAATTGATCCGTGAATTTATTTAACGACCGCTGTTCACGCATCGGGCAGCGATAAATTACGACACTTGTAAATTCCCTCGCGACCCCCGTCAGCCACAAAGCGAGTTTATTCTCGCGGGCATCGAGTTATAGGGGGAAAGTAGGGGATGGCCTGTAATCGACCAAATAATCTTCAATATTTTATGAATATTCGCGCGCGGGAGACGGGTATAATAAGCGCAGCTATCGCTTATTAGCGAAATTAAAGTATGTATATCGCGTGCCTGAGCGACGTGAAATATTCCAACGGTTTTACCTTCCTGCGTTGGACGACGGGTTTGTATTTATACCGAAGCCAGAAGTTGAGGGAAATAAATGCAACAGATGAGAATGACGGGGGGCACTGATTCTCGCGAGTCGAAACCGAATCAGGAGATAACCTTTCTGTTGGAGTAAAATTGCAAATTAGCTGTATCGCGGATGTTTGTTTCTTGTTCCCTTTCCATCAAGAAGTGTAATAACTGTTATCTGCCGGCCGCATTGTTGGTGCTCACCCCTCCTCTCTTCCTTTAGTCCTTTAAACGCAATAGCGTTAAACTTCGCTTCTCGAAGTTTCACCGTTCTAGTTTCGCTTTTGGCTAAATACTTCTCTATTGCCCAGAGGGAATGCTCTCATTTCCCTTCCTTTTGTCGGCGGTATGCTTCGCAACAGTGACGGATTTCAGGGAAAAGGCCCAGGTGGCAAACGTTCTGAGGGGGCCATTTTTTATGATAGTGAAGGGGTAGTTTACTAAGAACAGGCTAAGTGTACCTAATAGTAGAGGAAAAAATATGTCGTTTAGATAAAATTTTAATCTTCTTTTTTTGAAGATTCGGCCCTGAGGGGCGTTCTGGCACGGGGGCCATTTTTGGGGAAACTCAATAGGTAGTTTACTAAAAACGGGCTAAATGTAGTAGAACGGAAAAACAATATAATTTTGATAAAATCATAATTTTATTTTTTTGAGGATGGGGCCATTTTGGGCAAGGGTCCATTTTTCGGGAAAATAAAGAGGTAGATAAAATCGTAATTTCTTGGGGGGATGGGGCCCAGGCAGCAACTGTTAATCGGCCGCCCCTTAAATCCGCCACTGATTCCCAACGAACAAAACGTTACATCGCAAACACACCCTTGATGCGATTAGGAGGGTGGAAGTGAGACAGAATAATGCAAGAACCCCGACGAGAGCATTCAATCCAACTGGTAGGTTGAAGAGAAGCATCCACTGTGTCTCGCGATAGTACAATCGCAGAATTACAAATTTGCACTGTTACCATCCTCGCCGCTTTCGCCAACCCACTCCAAAACTGTTGGCAGACTACTAAAACAGTGATTCCGTACGGCATGCAGAAGTACAAAGTGGAATGCTGTTTTCCACTGGTTTGCTGGGCGAAAGCGTGGAGGATGCTCCGCTGCTCCGACAACCTCGCGCAAGTTCAATATTCACAAGGCACTCCGGAGCGTCTCGTTGATTTGATAAAAACGAGAGAAGACTGAACGCCGATGCGTGATTTAATTTAGAAGTGCCGAGCACAGAACCGTTCCACTCGCGTCTCTCCCCTCGCGGGGCGTTACGCAGATGCCTTATTTGCCCCGGCAAATGGCCGGGCAAAGTCGCGCGGAAGCATTCCCCGTTAAAGGGAAATGTAGCTGCAGAAACTGCGGCGGGGGATAACGATGCGTCTTGTCAGTGGAATCGCGTTGCTTGCGTGTACCCTGCTTATCATACGAATCGCCGCCACTCAATTCAATCTATTGGCCAGATGGTCCACGAGCGGTGATATCCAGGTGCGGAAGTGGAGATTAATTAAGAAGAAGCTCAGGAAAGCGCAATTGCTTGCTTAACGACTTAGGTAATCGTTTTCCGCGAAAGAAACACTTTCTTTTTAATGTATTTGTAAAAAAAAAAATGGAAACAAATCCAGATGTATCCTTTTACCCAATGTTAATTAGTATCTATTAAAAACCAACAAGTGATATCAGCGTATAGGTTCGGTCATATAAACACTTAGTAAAAGCTATTTTGCAATTATGTATTCGACGTTTCTAATGGAGTTTTTGGACCTTACACTTCCTTCATATGTTTCAAACAATGTTACATAAAATTTTACATATGTAATTATGCTCCTTTACATCTTGAATGTCACCTTACCACATATATAATAACTGGTGGTATGATTTGCGTGGTGTTGTCTGGGTTAAAATTTCTTTTCTGTATAAACAAAAAAGCTTTAAATTGTTTATCTTCTTTCTAATTAAATATAAAACAAACAGACTTTAAACTCATTATCAACAAATATTGCTTAAAAGTAGATTCAAACAATAATTAATTACAGCTTCACTTTGACTATGTTTATGACCGTTATTTTTCTATACCCTTCGGATGTTCTCGCTTGTATATTATTTACCTCAGTCACTCTCCAACCGACTAACAAGGTGCACGTCTTTAGATAACGTGTTTAACGTATTAAAGCAAACGCAGTAGTTTCAGTTTCTTTCTTGAAAAGGGTCTAAATCATAGACCGAAACGTCGAATACATAATTGCAAAATAGCTTTTACTAAGTGTTTATATGACCGAACCTATGCGCTGATATCACTTGTTGGTTTTTAATATTCTAAAAATACGGTCGAAATTATAAATTCTTTAGTTAATTATTATCATAGAGATTAAAAAAGAAGTTGGTACGAAATATACACGTGCTTTACAAATGACGGTACTGACTGTTAAACATTTTAACCATCTTTTGTGGTTTTGCTTTAATATTGGTCTTAAAAAATTACGTAATCTAATTTCAAGGTGTGATTCTGGCTTGGGACATATCCATAGTTTTCCGCTGAACCAATAAAAAATGAAATTAGAACACAAGAAAATTAGAAAAATATAGGATAAATAATTTGTCCGTCAGCCAAAAAATTCAACTATTATTTAACATACTCTATATTTACCACCGATTAAACTATTCCGTTGAAATATTCCTATTCCATTTGCAATATGTGTTATCGCAAACAATGAAGTACAGAATTCTAGAAATCCTGAGTCCAAAGATCGAAGCAATTGGGACGATCTAATTATATCCGACACGTTCAGCTGCCTACAGTCTGATAGGCCCCTCGACGTGATCGAATTCGATCTTCAATTAGGTGTAACTAGAGTCGAAAGTGGGATACACGTGTTGGTTTCAATTTCACAGTGGCAGACACACACAAACACCGCCGCTATATGCCACGCCGAATGGCTTGCTCGTGTGTTGGGAATCAAACTAATCCCACCGTGGTCCACGAACATTGTCCTGCGGCGGGCAGGGAGGGTCTGTTAAGCGGACATAGTGACATAATACCGTGCAAGGTTGTACATAGTCCGTTTCTATGCTGAGTATATCGGTTCGTCTAATATAAGGGCACCGTATCATCTCGTATCTCAAAATCGATATGATACTCGGCGCAGCTGCATCCTCAGATCGGAATGTCTCACTTTATGCGTTACATTTCACCCTTTTAACCCTTTAAGGCTCAGACACTTTTTTCGGTGGAAAAAAATGATTTCGTGATATTAGTTAACTGAAAAATGGTCCCAATACATGGACTTCATTAAAAAAGCGATTTTTTTCATAAATCAAACTTTACAAGTATTATTCTTTTGGTATAACAATTAATTTACACGTATCTACCAAATAAAATGTAAAAAAAATAATTTTACTCTCAACTGTTTAAAGAAAACAAGAACAATGTTTCAGGTTATTGAAAAATGTCCAACATGCATTCACAAGAAACGTTTCTATGGTTACTGTAAACATTATTTACAGCGGTAAACGCATCAGTGGCTTGCATCTCGGAGCTATTTAGAGAACTAAACTGTTTTGGGACCCAAAATTATCGAGTATCGATTTTTTTTATACGTCACACTGGGCCCTAAAGGGTTAATGACATTATTGCCACGAGTCTCTCCCCACATTTGCCAGTTAAAACCAGACAAGCTTCTCAACTAACGATTCAAGGCGATCAGGCACGGGAAGGTCACCTTTTGCACTCACATTGCTTGCACTGAGACTGGGTGTTGCTCCAAGCGCGGTCTGAATTCACGCCAATTACACCCTCGGTTTTCCCTCCAGCGTGGGAAAATATGATTGTGGTATCAAGCTAAACGGTCCCCTCAAGCGTCCTCCGCTTTCACCCTCGCGAATAAATATCCCCCCTGTTCTCGTCGAGCACGCGCACGGTGGGACAAATTGCACTTTTTTGTGTCAGAATTGTAGAACTTTTTATAGGACTAAGATAGAGGGATGAATCTTCTTCGAAGGTAAAGCTAAGATCTTGCTAAATAAAGGAAAAATATTGAGAAAGTGTGACGAGCAAGTTTTGACTTTGAGAATCTTAACTTAATCGTAATTTTTAAATCTCGAATTAATTGTATTGAACTGGAGTGTTTCAATATATTTTCAATATAGTGGTTTCCATTTATTACAAGTGGTATCACTTGTAATAAATGAAACTGGTAGCAGTTATCGTCGCGTTATTCTGATTTCGGTGCGTCAGGATTTAATAGGGATGAAGGAAAGGGTGTACAAGCGAAGCGAGGATTTAACGAACGAGTCATCGAAACAAACGTATAGATTCACGCGCGCCGCTTTCAGTGTGAAGCTTCAAAGCCATTGTCCAACGGGCTAATAACGGAAGTTTAATCGCAATGCAGAAAGGAGTGAAACGCGATCCTGCGGTGTATTGAAAGAATACAATTTCAATGTAGGAATACTCGATCGCGATTTCGCGAGTCACAAGCAGCCAATGTAGAGTTTTCATTTCAAGTACATTTTTTTCTGAGACTCTTCCGCGAACGCTGTTTGGCCAGGATCAATGTAAATTCCTGGAATAATCAGCGCGATCCACTTTTACGACGTCAAAAGCGAAAACAACCGAAGCATCGAGCACTCGTGACCCAATTACACGACTCTTGATTCAACGATTGCCGATTTTGCGGAGCACGGGGATTCGACAGGCTCTATTAAGGGGGTGTAATCGTTTGAACGCTCGGAAGGCTTCATGAAGATTTTTCATTTTTTTACTATGTCTATATAATATTATTAAGTACTTTAAAAATAAGTTTGAGTTAAGAAGTAAATTATACTAAGAAGTTATGGGTATATATGTCGGAGAATCCTTCGTTTTTATACATTTGCGCGGTGGCCTTCAAAAGCTTTGTATCTGATATCTGAATTAAAAGAATGACACATTTTTTATATAGCTATAGCGATTTTAGGAACACTGTTTCGAGAAAAGTGTGTTTACAGTTTTACGCGAGTTCCGAGTGGATGGCTTAAAGCTGAGAATCCACCGGGAAGCTAAGCTATGCTATGACATGCTACGATTTAAAAAATTAGTTTCACTACATTCTTGTGGAACCGTTTCCACGGAAAGCTATGCTAAAACGTAGCATAGCATAGCACAGCGTAGTTTAGCTTAGCTTCTTGGCGGATTCCTGGCTTTACGCATACATTTGCGGCTACTTAAATGCCAAAAACTTCGGCAATTTTACGAATTTCAAAAAAATTCCTTTCAACACGTATTTCTAAAAGGTCGAACATTTGGAAAATGAAATAAAACAAAAAATCGATTTTTAGATCGGAACCTACCTAATAGAAAGGGAGAGAATTAGAAATATGTTTGATTTTTTTATTTCCGATGATCCAATCATCCGAAATTTCAACCACCAGCAATTCTGAAGCCAGCAACTTCACTGCGAAATATTTATGTAAACAAATGAAATAAACAAACAACAAAGATTTTATCCTGTATTTAAAGAGTGGTAGAATATACCCCCAGAAATTCCCCTTAAAAAAGGAAAAGGACAATATTTTGTTGCATTTTAACGCTCGTAGTACAATCACAAAAAATACAACGTTACAACAGGATACCTAAAGCAACTGTAAAATATTTATATTACACAACAAAATGTTCCAAAAACATGTCAATGTTTTCCCATTTTGCAGTAACACAGAAAGCATAAAAAGCCGGAGATAAAATGAGCAAAAAAGGCACAGGGGAGTTCCTTCTGCAGAGGGTGAAAAGTTACTGAGAAACCCTGCAAGACCACGTTGCATTCTAAGCGATTAAAAGAGAATTTCCTCTCTATTGTCCCAACTCCAGAAACTGTAAATAGCCCATCCTATTAACAAAACGAGCTCGCCGGGCTGGCGCATAATCGTCGAACAGAGACGACGTTTCCACCCCCGTCGTCGCGGATAATCGTGGATAAATTTAGCCAGCTTACTGGAAACGGAAATGTAGGAACTCCTTCGCCTCGCAGTGTCATTTCCGCGAGAAGCCCGGCGTCCTCAATTAGCGTCCATTCTCGCTCAATTTATTTGTCACATACTCAATACTCCACGGGGTAGCTTCGTTAAACGGAGCACAAACTCATAATCGATGAATTCGAACAAGGGGGTGGTTGCGAAGTATTTCGCCAGTTAAACATAATACAGGTAACCTGATACAGAGAAACAGTTTGATTCGATAGTAAAACAGTAAAACAGTTCGTTGAATACTCGGTGACAGGTGCGTCACTCCCCTTCGGTGATTCCGTGAGGGGTGGTTTAAAAAGTGTCCTCGTATCGCGCTCTACGAGGTGCATCGATCGTTGAAAATCCTAACAATGTCCCCCATTCGAGTGGGATTTTTGCTGCTGAATTCTGTGTTTATAGAGCGGAGGGTAGTGAAGCTGTTAGCAATCTCGATTTCCACCTCAGGGGTTATATGTATTTCCAATTTGAAAGTCGTACGATTGTCCGACAGGGCGTGGAAAGAACTGGACCGTTTCGTTTCGATATATTTGGATTAGATTGTTTCTACACGTACAGAACCGGAGGATTGGTTCCTGACGTAACTGTGAACGATAACTGCGGACAATGAGAGTAACCTTTATTTAGATTGATCCGAATTGCATTGGAGCGGCTTATCTTTCATTTCCGTGAGCTGGAGGATACGGGAAATAAGTCGATGGGATACAGAATTTCGTTGAAATTCGAAGCGAGTCGAATTGCATTTCCGCGATGTGTATGGAGCTAGATGAAGTCACGCTTTCTGAACATTAATGGACAGCTACGGATGCGAGCTTATGCGACTCCCTTGCAGCGGTTGCGGAAATTACCACCGATTTTCAGGAGTTAATTGCCTGGCTCCGGCTCCCAAAATTTCATCAGCGAAGTCCCCTGTGCAAGGCGGGACACTCGTTAAAGCAGCAAACTCGGATTGCATGGTCGTTCTGTTGTTTTAATGAGTGACTATCGGAGTAATTCCCTGTAGAATTAGTGAACCCGAGTTATGATGATTTATGGTGCGCTTACTGCTGAACAAATAGGAAGCGATATATTGCGGTGTCGATGTTGCTTGTAGGCTGGTGTCGTGTAAATATGTGCGTGGGGCAAATACAACTTCCTATGGGAATAGATGATATCTGAACGGTTTAGTTTGACAATCGATGACAGCTGAATTCTTAATCTAGGATTAAGAATTAAGTAATATCCAGATTACTGTATTTATGAATTGAGGAGCTTGCAGCGAGAGAAGTGCAGCTACGCCTTTACAAACTTCAAGTGAATTAGAAAAAATTGTTTAAAAAATTATTGCTTTAGCTTAACATTAACCCTTCGTTGACACTCTGGGTGTGAGCCACCCATAAACTGATTCTGACACTCTGTAGCTTCTAAATGTCAAATAAATAGTTTTCTTCCAAACTCGACTTACAAACTATTTTTCACTGAAAATAATATATCCGATCAACAACCCTGTAGATTTTTAGCTTCTAATATTGAAATTTGTAAAAGTTACAATTTTTTAAAGATTTTCTTCGTTTTTCCCAACATGTGGTAATCTAGATTTTTTTTTACGGAAACTGTGATAAAATTGCAATGAAAACACTATTGGAATACATTCTAGAAAGCTTGAAATAAAAGTTATCAACCCAACTACTGTTTCATTTTAGGAATATATATTTTCCTGGAATAAGCAGTAGTTGAGTTGATAGCTTTTTGTTTCATTTTATGGGGAATTCGTCAAATCTGGAACATTCGTATTGCGCAATAACAGTAATATGTGCAGATTTAATATTTGCAATAAATCGTTCATTTGTGATGTATAATTCCTGAATTTTTTTAGATATATTACACGTTGGAATTCAAAAACTGTAAAAATGGAGCTGCACCCCTCCTGCTGCAAGGTTTTCAATTCAATTTGCAATTAAGGAATTAGATTTGCAATAGGGGTAGTAAATTCTTCTTCTGTACATATATCATTTTCGAATCACTATAGACATCTATACGAAAATATCCACCTACCGGAAGATCCAATTATTTTGAATTAGGTGCCGAGCAAATATGCAAATTCCTCTAATTAGGTATTCCATGACAGCCATCCAGCGACTAAGTGTTCCCTAAGCATCTAGACGCATGTTTGGACCGCCAGGCGTGTAGAAATTAGATACATCAAAGTTAAATTCGATCCGCAGTCGAGGGGGCATAATTGGATTTTCGCACTGTCACTATCGGGGTCCTCGGCCCACCTAGCGTCCACGTATAACAGGATTCGCAGCTCGCTATCGATTATCTAGCCAATTAAGGTCGGAACATATTAAAACTGACCACTGGACCACCGTGTCCTCAAAGCAATGTTCTTTGATAAAATGGGAGTGCCATCTCGACTTTGATACACTGAGGATCTTAATTACGAGGGTCTGCTATCTAAAATCCATCTGATGATGGAACGAAAACCTTCGCAAGAGGTAAAACTACTAGCTCCTGATTAAACATAACTCTCAACCCTCCACTAATTGACTGTACCTTCTCTAAATGACTAAACTTATGTACACTAATAGTACACTAATTGTAACACTTATGTAGCTTATTGCACGTTTAAACCTGTGTTTCTATAAACGCTAACAGTGGGCAAACAATAATAGATATCTATATAGAATATAAAAGAAGAAGTCTTGATTGACTAACTGACTTTTCAACGCCCGGCTCAAACAGTTTAACCTAGGAACGCGAATTTGGAAGGTACATTGTTTTCATGGCAGAGGCACTAAGGAAGTATTTTTGGAAATTCCATCCCCAAGGGGGTGAAAAGGGGTAAAATGTATGTTCTCGCACACCTTAATTTCTCTTAGACCCGATTAGATATTAACTTGATTTTTACTTACAAAGGTTTCCCACGAAATGCCGAAAAACAATTTCAGGATTTTGCCCTAATCAACCCCTAAGGGGATGGACAGTAGTGAAATGTATTTTCACGGATTTCTCAAAATCTTTTAGGCCCGATCAGATATCAACTTGGTTATTTACTTCGACCCACGTAAATGTCTGAAATCCAATTTCAGGATTTAGCCCTAATCAACCCCAAAGGGGGTGGTGAAATGTGTTTTCACGGAATTCTTAATATCTCTTAGCACGGGTATATTTTGCTAAATACTTTCATATAACAGAAAATATTTAACTATCCTCTCCCGACGTTTTTATGCAGATAATAAGACCCTGATTTCAAGTTTGCCTTATTTATCAAATACGTGTACTGAAATATCTTCTGTGTTAATTTACTACGATTCATTCTGCACGGTAGGAGTCGATTGAACCGATGTTGTATTGTACCCACGTCGTCGTAGGAAAACCGTAGCAACGCACGTTGCAAGATGCAGGACTGCATCGAGACCCGATATGTCGGCTTACAATTATTTACTATGGAGTGGGCATGGCTGTGGCTTCTTTTATTTAACTCACCCGCATTCGCTTCTATTGCCGTGTAATATCCACAATGTTCGAAAGACATTTGAGATTTCTCACTCGAGAGTCGCAAACTTTTACCATTCTCTTCATCCTTCTTTATCGAACTTCGTATCATCCCCTCCCGCTCAACTTCCTTCGATCAGGATTCTCGTCTATCGTGTTTTAAAATTGTAAACCTTCACCGAACCCTTGCTCCATCGCGTCGAGCTTTCTGCTCCTCTGACAGCAACATGCTATCAAGTGAACTCCTTAAGGGAAAATATTCTACTGTGACATGCGATTTTATTAACTTTTCACGAGAATTTTTTTTATGGATTTAATGAAAGATTTTTATTACGGACCAGGCGTGACAGATTAGAGGCGTAAGTAGAATTTTCTTCGCAAAACTTTAAACGCGTTTTTCTCAAAACGGTGCTTTAGAAAATCGTTGCCACGATATTTGAAATTCTGCTGGATCAGCAAATGTGTCGCCATCATCCCTTATAGAATTATGGCAAATATATTTATCTTTTCTATTTTCTGTTGGTTTTATAGCCCGAGAAAGTCAAAGAAAATTCGCGAAAGTCAATACCTACTTCATGTTCAAATTGCAGCCGTTTTAAGAATTTTTAAAATTTGAATTCAAATCTGTTACCAACGATAGTTATGCCCGAATAATTTAAGAATCTTTTTGTTTTTTTTATTTCGATGTGCAGAACGACCAGAATCGTGACAATAAATCCAGCAGTTTCTTTCGAGGTTTATATTTTCAACCAAAAAATTGTTCATTAATAGTCTAAGATATAATAAATATACAGTAAAATGTTGAACAAAAAATATCTATAATAAAACTTCCTGAAAAAAGTTAAAAAAAATCGCATATCACGGTAGAATACCCCCTTGAGAAATTATTTGACAGAGTTTTCTTGGAAACAAGTAGGGGTCCTTGTGACCAACTGTTTGAAAAGACTTTCACCCTAACATATAGCTATATCCACAATAACACCCAATAATATGTCAAAAATATGTTTCAATTGATTCCTGCACAGTTGCCATGGAACACAGAAATTCCAAATTATAAATTTCCACTTTCCACTTTCAACTTTTAACTTTCGACTTTCTACTTTTAAAATTTTAAATTTCAACTTTCAATTCCTAAAATTCCAAATTTCAACTTTCCAGTTTCAACTTTCAACTTCCACCTTCCACCTTCCAACTTTAAAATTTCGTCACAGAAATGCATTCCTCTTTTCCCACCCCACATAAACATTCCCCATGCCCCTGACGTTAGTCACAGCCCATTTCCCTCGAGAATTCCATTCTACCATTGCCCCCGCGCGAAAACTATTAACGAACCCACAATCCCGGTTCCCAGAAGCGATCGAATGAGAATTCCACTCACCTGATGGCGATGTACCGCCAAACGGCAAGCGTGAGGGTGATGGCGATGCTGATGGTGTGCAGCAGCTGCGAGAAGTGCATGTGGAATAGAACGAACACCGCCCATCCATAGGGGAATATCTGCCTCTTGGGCAGCACGATGTACTTGTAAATAGCGAATGGTATATACTCCAGCATGACGAGCATGTCAGCAGTGGCGAGGCCGGTGAGTATCCGGTTAATCGGTGTGGCGACCATGTCTTTCCTCGTCAGCACAACGATGTTCAGCATGTTAGCCAGAGTGCCAAAAAGACACACAATCAACGCCACGTAGCCATGATAATCCTTATACTTGACAGCCAGATCGCGGACGCTGCCGTTGCAGTAGCAGTCTGTCTGATAACTAGGCGTCTTCTCCAAGGTGAGATTCTCAGGGTTGAATTCCTCCAGGTAGTCGAGGTCTTCGTTGGTGATGTTCAGGTGGCGGAAGATACCCGTGTAGTTCAAGTCCGAGAAGATATCCGTGTAGTTGTCCAAGCGACTCATGGTTGCCCAGTGGCGCAGCAAGGACTTGAGTTGCTGCAGGGTAGTGTTCAGGTGCACACGGCGCCAGGTGTCATCGAAACGTGCGTGTCCGAACATCAGATCCTGACGAGTAACAGTCGCATCGTTCGACGTTTCCTGGTCCTCTCCTTATCCCCTTATCTCTGGCTCTCTGGATCGAGTGCACTCAAACATTAAAGAAGAGAAGCTTCTGCCCTGGCGCGGCCTACCAAGCTCATTCGGTGGTGCTTCTCAGAGTGAGAAGAAGCGAGAGAAGTTACTCTGTTCGTCCCACCGAGCCACTGACATCCGAATCACCATCATTCCTCGAAAGACGTCATAAAAGACAGATGGACCATGAGGAAGCTTGCGATACGAAGCGAATATCCCCAGGGCGATATCGCGTGCTCGATATGAGCCTGCACGCGTCGCCACAAATCAGAAATTCCCGGTGGCCGGTGTCCGAACGGCCTCTTATTACTCCCAGAGGCGGTATACGCGCCCTTGTGCCACAAAATATTTTTTTCCCTGCTCGGTGAGTTACTCCGCGTCGCCTCGTATTTCTTCCCCCTCGCTGTGTATGGGAAACTTTACAGTCCAAGGAGGACGCGCCCGGCTTACGATGCGTTGGGGATGAGTCTTCTTTCAACCTCGCTGCATCCTTCTCCTCCTCCCTCCTTATTGCCCCGTTTCGTTACCTTGAATCACTGCCTAGGACATCCTCCGGAAACATCTCTCCGTGACGCGTCGAAGAAACAGCCTTGAAGAGCAAAGGTTCTCCAACACCCTCGTTCCACTATGAATCTGCTAATCTCTGTCCCCTCCGAATACTTGCTGCTTGAAATCCATTAGCCTCTCTCGAGATCACACGATTCTGTCTTCTAGGGGACTCTGATTTATTCACGGTGCCCCATAAATCAACCCCACCTTTCCCAACCTCCCCCTCAAGTCCACTTCCGTTAACCAGATTCCTGCATTCTTTCGAAGAAATTGCCTGATCCCGGTTTCGTTCAGTTTCTTTGCAAAGTACCCCTCGCAGCTCGGGTGGAATTTGGATCCGCGGTATCTGTTTTCTTAGCCCATGGTACCCTCGATGGTCCCGACGCTCGTCCTTCGCCAAGGATTATCCCCTGGGGGGTTCAGGGTCGAAGCATTAACACTAGATCCTGAGGGATACTTCCTCGCAACCACGTCTCACCGTTCAAGGATCGATTCCATCTATAGGCATGTCCTTCTATCCCGCGACAGTGGGTTGTCCAGTGACACCGTTCAACAACCCCCAAGGGTATGTGATTCCTCGGAGATTTTGTAGCTTTTTCGCCAGCTCCCTGGATGTCCAGCTTCCGGATTGCTCCAAGGCTCGCCTTCGACGTTCGCAGGGGGTGAGACCTGTAAAAGATTGTTTGCCCTCAATCAAGCATTCTGACGGGGAAAAGTGACGATACTTTGGGTGGACGTTTCTGCGCGTGTGAACTGTTGCGATGTCGCTATGCAACGTGTAGAAGTGTCAGTTACACTCGACCCGGCAGAAATTCAGGCTACGTGGACGTAGATGCCCGTGACAAGGGCAACAAGGGCGGGAACGTTAATGCGCGACGATTAATTACATTCGCTATAGCTGCCTCGCTTCGTTATAGCTACCGAAACCGAGCGATATTTTGTCACTGTTCCTTGAAACTACCAACGTGCTCACCCTGGAGGAAAGTTGGATTATTTGGAAGCTCAAGGAACCGCGAGAGTGGCACTTTTTAGTGACCAGAACGCGGGGTAGACTCGAAAGGAATTTTATTATTACTGAATCGGATTTAACAGAGGGGTGCTTTCGCGAATCTGCTCAGAAGAAAGGCACTTTAAAAATTGGCAGAGTAATCCACTGACTTAAGTTTGCATTTTTAACGAGGTGCCCGCGAGCATTGGAGTCGTTAAGCAATGCTATTTATACTGCCCACTTCTCTGCCCGCGTTGAAGAACGTTTTTCGACTTCGATGAAAGCGGATTACGCCTCACAGGCGACAGCTTTAACCCTCTTTTCTTCTCGGGTACAAAAGAGGGGCGTCTTTACGGCAAAACTGAGAAGACCCGGGAGGAGAATACTGAGCGGGGCTATCAGATCGTTAGTTTTAGCTTTGCAAATGGAGGACTCGGCGCCCTTTTTGTATTGACATTTAAGATCGAAACCAGTTGTACGCCGAATGACGACATTTAGTTGAATATTCAGCTATTTTGGTAGTACGAGCACTTCGAGCTCTCACCGTGTACTACGATTTACGCGCACTTAATTCACCGCAGAGACACGCGTGCCTCTAAACTTTAGGAGATTGCTCCTTTGTCTGGGCTGCCTGGTAATTTAATTAATAATTGTCCCTTCATTAAGTGCTTCCGCGCGTTGTTAGTTCGCTCTACAGTGTTTATAGTGGGCGGGATGGTTCTGTTTTGGGGGTGGATGGTGGAAATAATGGGTGGAAAGTACTGTGTAATTTTGTCACAGTAAGGAAATAAAGGATTAAGGAAGATAAGCACCTCGGTGCATAAGTGGTTAAGCCTCTGAAGCCAGCTACACGAGCACGTACGCTGTAAGCGACTAAGCCCCCAAGTATCGTGATATCAAAAGGTCTAAGGATTAAAAACTTCGTCATTTTGAAATATAGTAGAACGAACCTAGGGTAAAGGGCCCAAATATCGTTCCACTGTATTTCTTGATTCCTGTGGTTGCGTTTTCAGTGTCGTCTGGTGGCAAATGTTGCAGTAGTATACGTCAGAATTTTCACATTTTATTTATTATCTGGTATCGATATCACATAATGACATTTTGCGATTCGTGGATACATAGAGAAACGTTCAAAGAAAATTCGTGCCAAGTGCCAGCTCGTTCTAAAATTTTATACACCCTCTACAGGGCCAAAGACAAATGGAGGAAGAAATTTGGGCCTTTTACCCTACCAACATAATCAATTTACTTAATTAACCTGAATTACTTAATCAATTTGAAGATTGAAGATCAATTTAAAGAAATGAAGGGTAAGGGGAAAAACGGATTCTTGATTTTGTGATTTATAGCATATTTTGTTGGTGGCAATTGGGATTACAGAACTATCGAATCACAAAGGGGCATAGAGTTGAAGATTTGGTATACTTTATTATAAACAAGAAACGTCCACTCTGCACTGGAACAAAATACAGAACGTCCCCACTCTAAACAAGAATTAAAAAATTATTTAAGAAAATTAAATTCATCCAGCATTGTTTCTTTACTGATCGACTAAACTAAAGTATTAAAATTTGATTTTCTCGATAACGCCGTTTTGTGACATTCCCTACTTTGCCCTTGCCCCTTAAATAGCAACGAACAAAGTTAGCCGAACAGGTGGCGCAAAACTTAATCGTTCCTCTGTACAGTTCGCGAAACATAGCTCGTGTAATTAGTAGGATCGAGTGTGGAACGAAATTTTCATTAAACTCTAATTCGTGACAAATCGCACTCCTAGACTCCTCGTCCTCAGTCGTTAAAAACAGTTTTTCACCGCGAGGCAACGAGAAGGAATTCCACGCTGCTGGGCTGCTCTACATATAAATCTCCCTCAGTTTTCCCAGCGCCGTACATATTTTTTCCTGTTACTTTCTTGGTGCTGAATAATTCAGCCAATATTCATTCGGTTCTGAAGTAATTACGCCCTTCCTCCCTTCCTCGCTATGTACCACCCTTCGCCAGCTCCGTCGAAAGGATCAACGATCCGTTCACTCACCAACCCCCGAGTGAACGAAAATGGAGGAATAGGAGCGGTTTGAAAAAAGGAATGGGGGTAACGTTTACCCACTCAACTTCGCTGGAAGCCTAGAATTCTTCTGCTTTCGGTTCGCAGACTCTGAAGTGTTAACTTTCCGCCGGGGTTGAAGTCGACTAACAAGGGAAGATAAGCAAACCGGAAATTCAGAAAATTATGCAACGTTGTGTGCAAATAGAGTAGTTCATCCGTGAGGCAGACTTATTTTTTGTTGGTACCATAACGCGGTTTTAGGGGTGAGATCACACCTGCAAACAAATGCAGAATTACTATTTTTCTTGGAATATCTTGGGAACTGTGAAAGATATCGAAAAGAAGTTTAAACAAAATTCACACTTTTCTTTTTTTATATCTACAAAATGTGCCTGAAAATAATTATCGAATTAAGTATTGGTGGTGGGGGTAACTTGAAAAGTATGGATTTCTTGATAATTATTTTTATCCAGTTTTGTGGACATAAAGGAGATGCAAGTTTTGTTTAAATTTCTTTTCGATATCTTTCACCTTTCTCGAGATATTCCACGAAAAAGAAAATTCTGCATTTCTTTTAAGGGGTGATTTCACCCTCCAAAACCTTATTATAGCACCAATTAAAATAGGTTTGTCTTACGGATGAACTACTCTATTTACACACAACGTTGCATAATTTTCTAAATTTTTCTTGGTAAAACTTGAAGGATATCTCTGTGGTTGTAAGGAAAAACGACCCATGTCACAATTTCACAAAAATTGAGTTTATACATTAATTCAACTGTAGAATATTGGATGTATGTTTTTATCAGAAAAAAATGCATGAAAACGAATTTTATACGTTGAAAAAATAATGCAATTTATCCGAAGTCCAATATTCAATTAATACACATTTGGCAAAACAACGTAAGTCCACAAAATTTAGAGAATACGACGTATCTTTCCTTTGTGATCGCTTTTTATTTTCTATTTTTATTTATCTGCATATACTATAACGTATTTTGCGTAAAATAAAATGAGCAAAATTATATTTTATATTTTTATTTTACTAGAAACAGCACACTATGAAATACCAGTGATACATAAATGTGTAACTTGTATTTTACACAACACAATGCAAAGCACAGAAGAAAATGAAAGAAGACAAAAAAGAAAGTAAGAGAAGGAAAAGTAATCAGAAAAACTACTTCACTACGACACGTTTAAGCAGAAAGTGTATGTAAATTATTACTATTTTGTTTATTATTATTTACGTTAATTATACGAATATTGAATATTATGCAAAGTGAAGGAAATATACGTTTATATCGTAAGATGAAAACAAGGAAACATTGTTAATAAGAAGAATTGGTGTTTAGAACTTTCAACGACAATATCTCGAAAGTGAAAACATGTGACATGGGTCGTTTTTCCTTACAACCACAGATCTATCAATTAAGATTTAAACACTGTTTCATAGAGTGGTCGGAAGAATGTTCTCCAAGTGACTGCTCGAAAAAGAGATCGTTTTACCTTTCAAAGATTCTCAGACTAGGTATTTATATTTCATTTTTTACTCGCTGCGGAGCACATTGCCGCAGGCTTCGATTATTCTCTGTGCAGTGGATGTAATCGAGCTACGTGAACGCAGAAAGGAATTAGTCGATGGTAAACGTAAATGCTCTTTCTACCGCTCATTCGTATTTCAAGTGACCTGAATATTTCTTGTAACAAACATTCACTCTGCAGCGCAGAATTCTATTTTTGAAAGGCTGGGTCCGGGATCATGCGCGCAGAAATTATTCGGTAACATATTCAGAAACCACTCGTAACTCGAAAACTTGCAGCGCAAAAATTTGTTATGTGCCTGCATTCGTGTTTGTTGAAGAAAACTGATGGTCGAATGCGTTTACAGTTGGAGGAATTCCTATAGAACGGAAGCACTTGCCAGTCTCAGGTGCACGGAATCGCTTCCGTTCAGGAACAACAGGAGCAAAGCACCGTGCGTATGCAAACGAAATTAAAACGAAGCCCTGCAACCCCGGAAGCGAGTTAATTTTTCAAAACATGTTGCTGAAATATCACTTCCATTCCCGATGCTGTTTCAAAATCGGAATTTGCATCGTTACGAGAATCACGCCTCGAATTTCCATTCCACCTGATTTTTTTCGGGGATACGCGGAAATTGGAAGCAGAGCGCGTGATTATACACAACGCACTGGTCGAAGTATATTTGATCATATTCATTTGCCAACCCCCGTTGCGAATAGGTAATTCTTTTTAAAAAATAAAACATAATTTTTTAATGTACCAAAAGATTTACACTTCTATCTGGATCACTCGTCGCTAATTTTTTAATTTTTAATTTTAATTAATTTAAACGGGAAACCCCATTGAAAAACTATGATATACAAAGTGAGATTTCATAACAGTTAAATTCACAATTTAAACAGTTAACCGTTTCAACAACTGTACACGCAAAGAGTTGGATGGGCAAGAGAACAAGTCAATGTCATCCACGAGAGAATTCGCAATTAGCATGGCTCTGTTCATTGGGTCAATTGAATAATGTCTAAACCTAATACTTTCCAAAATCCAAAAGTGGGCCAGTTGGATTTGAAATCACCACTTCGCTGTAATATGTTAAACAGATCACCTATACATTAGGGTGGTTCTTATTTTTCAACTTTAAAATTTGTACCTATAGTCTGACCCTTTGAAAATCTTCTATTCGACAAAAAAAATATCTTCGTGTTTTTTATTTGTATATTTTGATATATAAAGGTCGCTCAAGGACTTTACATTTCGCATGTACCACAAGTTTGGCAACGGCGACTTTCCATAATTATCACTTGTCAATTTTAATGAAACAGGGCCCATATTTATATACCAGAATCCAAAACCATGCTGTTATCTATGCGTTTAACAACCTGAATAGAATGTACTACATATCAAAGTTTGCGTCTGCATCTAATTCTTAAATGTGCATATAAAGCCTTATACCACAACACAATACATTTCACTCGTTATAAACCCGTTTAGTCTATGCGATGAGTGCCCGATTTTGAATGTTATACTCTCACTTAAAAGTTAAAAAAATTTCAAAATTATTACAAAAATTTCTATCAATTTAGGGGAAAGTGGGGTAAAACGGAACGGGTGGGTAAAACGGAACACCAATGTTTCTGTTAGATAAGAGCTGCGAATGAGTTAGTATCGCGTGACATGGAACCAAAGGGTCCTCATAGCATTTTGTGATAGACCATAGACCTCTGCACAAGTTATGTTTTCATTAAGGGAGTTTGAAAAATTTTCGGTATCGACGTTTCAATATTGCGTTGGACTTTCGACCACTTTTCGGTACTTGGATTTCGAAAATTAATAACGGCAAGTACATCGTTGGATTCTATAGTCCTTACGATACATTTTGATATATATAAAAAGTTCTTTACCTCACGCTGAAGTGTAAATATTAAATGTTTACTAAATGACTGCACATGGGGCAAAATGGAACACTTTTCGCGGGGTAAAACGGAACGCCTATTATACATGGGGAAGAATGGAAACGTCCCTTAGTATGTGTTTATTATCTCTTTTAATTATTAGATTGTAGATTAAACTTTTAATTACTATCCTTGTTTCCAAGAAAATGGATTTTGTATAGAAAATTATGATGTATGAGATACATCTTTCATTCGATCAAACTGTTAGTTTAAATTGTAATAAATAACATAATCATTTAACGCAGATGTGTTCTCCATGCAAATATTGATATTCATGTAAAAATCCACGTGTAGGGGAAAGCGGGGTAATTCCAACCAGCGGGTGATTCCGGCTCGCTTATTGTTCATACAATAATAAACAAACTGTATTAATCTATTCATCTTTTACGATATTATATTTATATTTGATTATTTTCCGTAATTTTCATGTTAACTAATATAATATTTTCTCTTATATGTATAATATATATTTTTGTTATATTTTATTTACAATAGTTATACCTAAAACATATACTTATAGATTTTAACATAAATTAATACATTTTAAATGATAGAAATAAAGATTTTGTACGTTTACACGGTCTTCGAGTGGGTGTTCCGTTTTACCCCACCATTTGAGCGAGGCGAAGATTTCAATAACTCCGGCAAATTTCATTTTCCGTCGTTCCCAAAGATTTTTCTTAACAATGACCTTGATTTTCTTATAGTCTAAGGTCCACTGAAGACTCCTGTCGATTTCTCGTGTCTTTTTCTCCTCGCGATTTTAAGTTATCACTCTCCAAAGTTAAGCGTTCCGTTTTACCCCACCTTCCCCTATACCAAAATAGTAATATTTCAATGCCATTGAGCGACCTTTAATCCTTAATATATTTTAACAAAATTTTAGACGAAATTCTTTTAAACTATTTGGAAGCTTCTGAGAGGGTCAGAAGAAATTTTTAAAAACTTTCATTTTTTACCATACATATAAGGACCACCCTACTATACATAAACTATAAGACTAGCAATAAATTCTTTTAACTAACATAATATCACGCAAGAACATCCCTTTCAGATGACGAATCAGAGCTGTCTCGCTGATGCATCGACGTCGTTCGAAGGATATCGATGACAGCTATTGCCCGTCGCTTGACTTAAGCTGCGCGTCCAACTTGCCAAGCGGACCACGTGCAGAATGAATGTGCACGATCGATCGATCATCATCCAACAAACCGATCCAGATATCGGTCCATCGAACCGCACAATGCCTGGCTGTCGCCACGGGTAACCGTCCACCATATTTTCACCCCGCAACAGTGGCCTGCACTTGCAAACGACCCCCTTCAACATCCCCCATAAACCATTTACACGATCTCTCGCGTGATTTCCCACACTGCATTCTCCCCAACTCGGACACGCTTGTTTCCTTTGCCAACAGACCATCAACGAGCATTTCTACACTTCGGAACGTTCCAAGAAATAATGATTTATAATCCCTGCTCGACGGGGGAGGAACGATAACGAACCCAGCCTTTCATCCCTCCAGGATAAAAGCATTCAATCAGAATGAAACTGAACATTGGGAATCAACTTCTGCAAATTACAACTTCCTTTGGAGCAACCTCGAGCTGTTTCGCGAGCGCGTGAAACTCTGTAAGGAATTCTATTTAAGCGAAAGCACCCGGCGACCATTCGGAAAGCAGAATTTCGAGGGGGTAATTTTTCTGTGTCGAGGGAAATGCGAGAATGCACCATTGACTTCAATTGCGTGTTGCTTTCTTTCAGCTCCGCGGGGGGTGATAAGGTAGAATGATTAAAGCTCGCGAGGGGGTGAGGGATTCGTGAAAGCAGATTTGGAGTTTCGGTTGAATAATTCGTGGATAAAGGCGGTGAAAGTGATCGGGGCAGATTTATAGTTTTCCGGGGAAATAATTTTCTACGAAACTTACGAGGCTTCATATGCATAGATCGGGGATAAATTATTCATGACGATGTGTCTAGACGTGGCTAGAGATACATAGGTTTAATATTGCTTCGTTTAAGATGCTTTACGTCTGCTGTACGACGATTCTGATGAAAATGACTCTTACCACGGGGGGTTAGAACTGCCCCCCCGGACGCAAACAAGTCGGCAATTTCTGCCGGTGAGGGTGGGTTTCAAAAGATTACGGTCAATGTATTCAAAATCGAGGGCAAGGTAGAGCGTAGGATGTGGAGCAATATTTACGAACAAGAGGAGCTATCATTATACCAATTCCTCTCTACGAAAACACCGTATATTTTATCATCGCTCCGGGATTACACTCAGGGGCCTGCGCATCCAGTTTCCCTTGAAAACAAGCAAACAACAAAGGATCTTCGGGGAATTTATGCGGATCCTTGTCGACTGCCATTGTCAAATACATATAACTCCGATGCTCCTCTGTCTCCGATTTAATAGAACTTTCGAAAGCTTCCCAGAAGGAACGTTATTCTCCACTCAGACTCCTTACGAACAACTAACACAATGAAGAACTGAATTTTAATGGCCCCCTTCGGGGATTCATGCGTCGATTCCACCTAGCTAGTGACGGATTTAAGGGGTCATTCTAAGTAGCTTGATCGACCGAAAAATAAAGCAATTTTCAAAGTTTTGTTTTTAATAAATATATCATATAATGAAATAAATATGTTTGGAATTTATTAAGCTACTCTTATATTATACAAAAAAATTAAAAAGAATGTTTTTAATTTGTTCAAATGATTTTATATAGTTTAAAAAAGAGGTATGTTTGTGGCAAAGATGATTTTCCGGCTTAGGCTTATCTGAAACAAAAAATGCGAAAAGATCCTTAATCCGTATGAGTGTCGCTGTCGTCCATAGTTCAAAGGTTTGAAAGAAAAAGTTCCTCAAAAGAGTGTTTCCTCGAATATTACCCGAGAAAAATCTCGGATATTTTGCGACCATTTTGCGACACTCATACAGATTAAGAATCTTTCTAAATTTTTCGTTTCGATTAAGCCTGGTGTGGGAAATCACCTACGCCACAAACATTGACCCTATAAAAAACATTCGCAACAAATTAAAAAAAATATTTTTCATTTTCCCCCATCTTCAAAAAAAGGAAATTATAATTTAATCCAAAAACTATATTTTTTACTCTGTACTACACGGTGACAAAAAATATATGCATATTCAGTATTGGTTATACTTTTAATAAATCTAAATAAGTTTAAAAAGTAAAAATATATAACAATATATGGCTACGAGTACAATATATTCACAGATACTCAAAATTCCTAGCATTTCCTTCGATGCATAGCTTCAAACGCTTGGTAAAACTTCCTGCTACGCGTCCACAACTCTTCAACCAAAATTATGCCTCATTCCCAGGACACAAACATCTTGAGCGACGATAAACAAATCACACGAGATAGAAACGTGAAAGAAATAATATGGGCACTCCAATGAAACAATCATCTCTGAAATAACTTCTCCCATTTTTCTCTTTCAAGGGGACCTTCAGGTGTGGCAATTTCAGAAAATGTTGATACTTGGCGTACTTGAAGGTTTTTACCTGGACATTAATTTCTCAAAGCAGTAAGGCGCGCTTTTGTGACAAATTCGAGAATATTGACTTTGAAAAATTCAATAAAAAGTACGATTTTTTAAGCTAGGGATAATTTCAAATAAGATGTGAGTTTTTAATTGAAAGTGATAGTTACATATCTGTTAATTCGCACGAATTTGGTAGGTGTTGAAATGAATAAAAGATAAATCTGTCAATAGTAAGAGTAGTCGTGAGTGCTATGTACTGATATCAGAATTTTTCAAAGTCGATTTTCTCGAATTTGGCTGAAAAGCGTGCCTTACTGCTTTGGGAAATTAATCCCCGAGGGAAGATCTCCACGAACACTAATTATCAATATTTTCTGAAATTGCCAAACCTGAAGGTCCCCTTTGTTAGGCCAATTTCAATTTTAATGCATTTATCTTTTGTCACCCTGTACCACTACATTTTATCCATTTTTAGTAAACCACCTCTTCATTTTTCCGGAACAAATAACCCGCTCAGAAGTTTTGCCACCTGGACCATGTTCCTTAACCTTCCGGTACTCGCGCCTATTTGGATCCCGCGAGTACTCGCGTCGTGCACTGAGTGCACGGTGACGTATTATTAAGAAAAATGATTAGGCTGGGGCAATAATGCTAAAATTGGGTTCCTATATACATTTATCTGTATTTAAAAAACACGTATATCTTATTTTTCGGTCCTCTAAAGCATATCCAAAAACCAGAACAATCGAAGGCGAACACCTGAAAACCTTTGAGGGGTGGTTTCACCCCATAAACATGCAAACAGGGCAAAATAAAAAAACACGTATATCTTATTTTTCGGTCCTCTAAAGCATATCCAAAAAACAGAACAATCGGAGACGAACACCTGAAAACCTTTGGGGGGGTGGTTTCACTCCTTAAACATACAAACAGGGCAAAATAAAAAAACACGTATATCTTATTTTGCGGTCCTCTAAAACATATCCAAAAACCAAAGCAATTGGAGGCGTACTTGTGAGTACACGGGCGCGGTCGCCGGAAGATACGCGGCATATTTTCGTTTTCATTCAATCAGAAACACTTCCAAACTAAATTTTAACCTGACAAGTACATAGTATTATGCAAAAATGTCCGCTGGAAGAATACATAGGTGTGCTGGGTACAATATATCACGATATAACGTTTTTTTTTCAGCCAAAAACTGACATCCGTGCACTCCGTGCACACCCGCGAGTACCGGAGGGTTAAATCCTTCACTGCACCCACCAGCATTGTCGCGAAATATCTCTCGCCGAAACGATTCGAGGAACAAGGAAATGTTTCCATCAGGATGAAGGCGCTCGCCGAGTTCTCGATGGCGGCGGGAAATCAGAGAAATTCAACACGTCGGCGAGAGTGACGCGGCTAGCAAACACGACAGCCGATGAGTCGTGGTTATCGAGGAACTACGTGTGGCTTGGCGATCGATCCTGGGGAACCGCGAGTCCGCTGAACGCCTTTGCACGCAGGGATGGGACGTGCATGCTCCGGCTACCCCCTCAGCAATTTCTGTCGTAACAGGGCGCATTCTTCCGCGCTGTCTTCGCCACTTACAGCGTTCCTGCACGACAGGCGGAGTTCTCTCGTTGCTCGACCATTATGGACAGACGATGGTCGATCTCTCAAGGGGAATGGAACGTGCCCTGTCTGTATGGGCGATTACGCTGCAGGCAGCTTATATTCGCGGGGAAATATTTCTTCCATTTCTTGGAGATTTCGGATTCAGGTTGATCGAGCTGGATTCGAGACGGGGCTGAGGGTAAATCCGGGTGACGCGCACGGCATAGCAAAAATGGCTATTAAAACTCATACTGATATTATTTATTTTATCATGAATGAACCTAATGTGTTGAGGATCTTATGCTGATTCAGAAAATCTGGTTGATAGTTGCTTTAACCCTTTCGCTGCGTATTTAAATTTTCGCACGATTCTTGGAAAGTGTCAATTTTACATCAATAAAAAATACTGATATTATTTATTTTATCAGCAATGAACCTAGTATGTTGAGGATCTTATGCTGATTCAGAAAATCTGGTCGATATTTACTTTAACCCTTTCGCTGCGTATTTAAATCTTTGGACGATTCTTGGAAAGTGTCAATTTTACATCAATAAAAAATACTGATATTATTTATTTTATCATGAATGAACCTGATATGTTGAGAATCTTATGCTGATTCAGAAAATCTGGTCGATATTTACTTTAACCCTTTCGCTGCGTATTTAAATCTTTGGACGATTCTTGGAAAGTGTCAATTTTACATCAATAAAAAATACTGATATTATTTATTTTATCAGCAATGAACCTAGTATGTTGAGGATCTTATGCTGATTCAGAAAATCTGGTCGATATTTGCTTTAATCTTTTCGCTGCGTATTTAAATTTTTGGACGATTCTTGGAAAGTGTCAATTTTACATTAATAAAAAGTACTGATATTATTTATTTTATCAGCAATAAACCTAATGTGTTGAGGATCTTATGCTGATTCAGAAAATCTGGTCGATATTTGCTTTAATCTTTTCACTGCGTATTTAAATTTTCGGACGATTCTTGGAAAGTGTCAATTTTACATCAATAAAAAATACTGATATTATTTATTTTATCAGCAATGAACCTAGTATGTTGAGGATCTTATGCTGATTCAGAAAACCTGGTCCATATGTGCTTTAACCCTTTCGCTGCGTATTTAAATTTTCGCACGATTCTTGGAAAGTGTCAATTTTACATCAATAAAAAAAGTTTTCAATTTTTAACAGTTTTTGCATTTTACATGTATATCACAGTACAAGAGAATACATTTCTCCTGAATACCGAGCGTAGATCCCACGACATATTTTGCTTCTCAACGATATAACACCAGAAATATTTCGTATTTCTTCATGAAATTTTAACTGAACATTTTCAAGATATCATACTATCCATTTATACATAAAGAAAAAATATTTGTTGAAGCCTCAAACCCGCGAATATCTCTAAAGACAATATTTACTAAAACTCGGATTGAAAACTGGAGTCACGACACCCGGATTTACCCTATCTAACCTTTGAATTAGGGAACTATAACAGATTGAGTCTGGATTAGATCTAAGATAGGCCTGGACTTGGTTATATTCAAGTTAGATTTAGATCGAATCTTGATTGATGTCGTGGTCAGTGTTAGATTGGATTCTCGTATATATTCCTGCGCAGAGATCGTGTCAGGGTCAAATGCGTGCCACGTCTGACTTCAATATTGTCACTTTGATTTCAGGTAATCAGGTTAATGAACACGATAAATGCCCTCCTAAAAACTATCTTTACTAAGACTTCCACCTGGCTAACCTACTTGGCGAGGCTCAATAAAGGTGATAAAAGGTGACGAGCTCGATATGTAGAACGATGCAACGTCGATTAATCTGCCTTTGGTGTATAAACTAAAGCCCCCGTGGGAACCTACCAAGATAGAACTTTATAGCTTCACACTTTCGCTATTAAGGAATGCCTGATGGGACATTGAAAAAGTCGCAGCCCCACCCCCGCGAGCAAGGGATGCTGGATTTTATGTAGAATATAAAACACTTGATTTCAAAGCGCGTCTTTGCTGAAAGGAAGGCTGATTGGATCTCGGCACAGCTGTAGAATCAATCGTGGCTGCGTCCGAAAAGGATCGACTCCAACTTCTAGATCCACTAATACCAGGTGGATTTGCACAGGGAAGGCCGATACTTTCGAGGATGACACGATCTGGTTTAACTTCTCACTTCCACTTGACCCAAGCCTGTTTAAATATACCCTCCCCGAAAGACACAAGTTGGATGAAGTGGAATTTATTTCCCGTCGATATAGCTGCTAGAAAAGATCACCCTTCGCTCGTATCCAAAACTCGTCCCGAAAACTCGGGCGTTCCAAGTTACAAAGTGTAAGTTGGACGATTCAAGAGGATAAAACAGTTCGCGAAGCGAAAGTTCCCATAATCTCGAATTGATTCTCCAGCATGAAACTTCGTGACCTCGATGTACTAAGAAGATCTCGAGTACTTAATTGGGCTCTGTGGAGCCAGTGATCCACGGCTTGAAACAGTCGTTGGACAGAATCGGAGCCGTTTGCTAAACAGGGATGATAGAAGCAGAAGCTGTCGACGGAAACTTTCGATTTGCGTAAGAACGAGCTGAAAGTTTGTTGTCGAGTCTCGTTCTTCGTATTCTACAGGGTAGATCGTAAAACGTGGGCGTGACTTCGGGGGTAAGTTCTTCGGAAAGTAACACAAGAAGCATTGCCTGCAGCCTTTCTGTTTCAATAATACCCCCGGCAATCTCAATTAACTTGCAACTTTTACTTGGCGATTTTTGGTCGCAACTACTGTGTACAAAACGAAGAAGAATACAATGTTTGCGCTTGTTCTACGGTACACTGTGCACGCGCGGAAGCCACTGGTTGCACATTGAAAAAAGATTCGGCCTGACGTTTCGTTGCGAGGCAAGCCACGGAAGGGAACGAAAACAAGGGGATGTTTACGTATCGTGCAACGCAGCGGAAGACTGCAGTCTTCCGAGGGGGTAGTTTCAAACTTCCCCACGTGCATTAGGAAAGAGGTAGAAACCGCAACGGAAAAGCATCCTAAATATTGCAAGATTTTCAAGGATTTATATGAAAGTTATTTACAGTGGTGGTTGAAAGAAAATTTGTAACTATAGAAAGAAGAGTGTAGGTACCACTGTTCTGTCAACCCCCAGTTATTTCTCTTAACATTCACAGCTGGGGACTTTGCAGGGGTGCAGGGAAAAATTTTGAATCCGCATCGATTACTATTTTGCGCAATACGAATGCTCCAGACTTAAAAAATTCGCCAACAATAGAAATAAAAATTTATAAACTCAATTACCTACTACTTTTGTAGTGAAAATATATATCTCTCAACTTTCAAGTTAGCGTCCTCCAAAATTTGCATTTTTCAAAATGTAGCGTCCTCTCTTTGATCTCAAGTCAAAGCAAAAATTTTATAAACAGTTCTTTCTAATTTCCTCCAAGTTAGTAGAGATTCGGCTGCACCACTCTCGCTGCAAGGTCCTCAATTTAAACTTTCTTCCCACCCACTACTGTAAGTAGATTTTAACCAGCAAACCAGATCATTCTACCGGTCCTCGGGTAGCTAATATATCAAGGGCGCGTGGGAGAATCCCAAGGGTCGCGAGAAAAAGACAGCTTTGACGAAAGAAAAGAGTCGTATCGAGGGTGACATTAATGGATATCGATGGAACAGTTTATTTCTCCTCCCCCTCCCTTCTCCGTGAGTTTGGAGGCAGCAGGGGCGATACTCCGCGTCGAGCTTTTATTTTTCAACTAGCAACTTCATTGTCCACCGTCGTCGCGGATGAACAATCATTCGGTGGATTAAAAAAGTTACAGCCAAGCCTGCTCGTAACGGTGAAATTTAATTACCAAGTTCTCGTATCAAGGCAGCGGATCTTTGATAACAAGACGTAACAGATAACATCGCGATGGAATAGTGACGTAATCGAATACATTATTAATGAACGATGGAGGGTGCTACTTTTGATTTAAATTCACGTTGAAAGTTTCCGAAGGGCGTTGCTGCAATATTGATAATGATACGCGTCTGACGAAGCTCGTTGAAACATACAGGCCACTATAACAGGAATACTCTACCCGTTTCCATTATATTACGCCCTTGTTTGTCCTTTACATGGGCGGCATAGAGAATTGATGGAAATGTGAAGTTAAATTTAATTAATACTCACTGGTTACATGAATTTATTCTGCGCTCTTTGCCTGGGTGGTGGTCCCAAGAACAGGGTTGATTAATTTAACAATAATTCACTGGGCGAAGAATTCTCACAAAGCACTGTATCAGTTCCCTCGTAATAGTCGTAAGAGTCACTTCCGTCGATACCGTGTCGCGAACAATATGGTGCGGAGCGAAGGGTCCGAGGGTTTCTCAGAATTCACGGTAATTTCAAGAGACCCCCTGCTGGCTTCTGTAAATCGCTTGGTAATAGATTGCCCGAGCAACAGGTTACTTCGGGGGAATGTAATAAGCTGACAGATAGAACGACTGAGTAATAGAACGCTTCCTCGGAACAAGCAAAGAACGATCACCAGGGGGTTGTTGCTATTTCTTTATCTCTCGCGAACACAAACGCACCCCAAGAGCTCTCAATAACGATCACAGAATACAGAAACACTATGAATTTGATGAGCAAAGAAACTCCTAAGAATTCGTTTTAGCAAATTAAATACCACCGGCTACCCTAGTGGATCGTGATTGGTAATTTGATTTATCACGAGTTTCTTTTATTTACGTAGAATTGCTGGAGAAGGATCCCTCGATAGAGGTCCACTGGCTGCTTTGAATTGGGGAGCACGGATCGTTTGGTGTGCAGAGATGTCGGGCAACAGGTTACCAGGGATGGGCCACGAAACGGTGGCCTTGCCAAAATGATCCACGTCGAGCACGGTTTGGTGGTCACGGGGTTACTGGTGAAAATTCACGAGGATCCTTTGCCCTCTCCTCTAGTTGTCCTGCCTCGCACGGGGGAAGGAGCCTGCGCGATACTGTTGCTCCCCCGACGCTCCAGCATCCACGCTCACAATTAGAACCCTCCCCCTCCTGGAGACCCGTTGACAGAATGTCCTTTGTACCACGCAACGAGGCTATCTCGTGTGCGACTGATGCACTCAGATGAAATCGTCGCGCCTCGGTGGATCTGAATGGGGTGGGGGTGCTGAGGATCTACTGTGTATGCAGTAGGTGAATAATAGGGGTGGGTGATTGTGATATTAGACGGTGGGAAGGGAGTGTTTGATTTCCTTGGTTAATATCCTTAATTGCACGGTAGAATTATGGATAGAGGGGTGGTTCAGGGGGTGGGAAAGGCGTGTTTAATATCCTTAGGTAATATTCTTAATTGCACGGTAGAATTATAGACGCTGGGGGTGGTTGAGAAGGTGGGAAACACGTGTTTCATTTCCTTAGTTAATGTTCTTAATTGTACGGTAGAATTATAGACACAAAGGGGTGGTTGAGAAGATTGAAAGGGTGGGTTTGATATCCTTATTCTATGTACACTTCTAATTCTTCAGTACTGTTTGATATTCTTAGTTAATATTCTAAATTCTGTGGGGGAGTTATAGACACGGGGGGTGTTCGAGAAGATAGTAAGGGTGGGTTTGATATCATTATTCTATGTACACTTCTAATTCTTCAGTACTGTTTGATATTCTTAGTTAATATTCTAAATTCTGTGGGGGAGTTATAGACACGGGGGGTGTTCGAGAAGATAGAAAGGGTGGGTTTGATATCCTTATTCTACACTTCTAATTGCACAGTAGCGGGCAAAATAAGCTTTAAATTGTGAATGGTAATAGAAATAAAATAGTCACATTACTTTTCAAATTTATACCTCCTACATTGAGGGGTTGCTAGGATAAACCAATGGTACCGACACGATATTCAAATCTTAGTATTAAAATATGACTTTCAAAATATTAGTCCCCGATTTTTATGTTGGTGCCTCAGTGAATTTCGACACGTGGAATCGAGTAACAAAGAGTGGACGAAGGACACAGGGTGGAACATTCACGTAGCAGTTATCGATTTAGGAAAAGTTTCCCTGTTGATCTATCCCCCTATCGTAGGGATGAAGAGGAGCGTGTAGAGAGACTGTGTCCACGGAGGGAAAAGTAATATAATTCTCGAATATCGTGCGACGAGCAAAAAAGGGGAGCAGGGATAGTACAGGATTCAGAATCTCGTATAGAAAAATGGCATATTCTCAAAGGAGTTGTCCAAAAATTGAAAGAACTTGGAGAGGTGTTCGTGACGAAACGTATGGCGCGCTTGGCTATGACGGACGAGGTCTAGGCGATCAAATACGGCTGAATCGTGGCGTTTTTCAACGAAAATCCTATAATAATGATAAATCGCAGTACGTGCAGGCTGTGCTTATACCTACTGTTATATAACATCGCCTTTGCCAATGTTTCGTTATGGATCACTGTAATTGCTGTTTCCCCCACCATTCTCTGCAAACCAAAACTGCTACCCTCATTATATTCAAGGGGTGGATATGGTACTTTTAATTCTTCAGAATCGTCAGACAAATATTTAAAAAAATTAAATTATCATCTCAATTTTTTTCAATTTTCAACCAACTTAAGTAGATACACATTACGATATTAAATACAATAAAGATTTAAGAAACTCAGAGACAGGTGCCATTTTGCGTGGCTGAAGGTTCAGAAGATCTTAAATGACTTGGATTATTTTTAAACTCATTGTATTCAAGGGGTGGATTTGGTACTTTTAATTCTTCAGAATCGTCAGACATATTTAGAAAAATTAAATTAGCAACTCAATTTTTTTCAACTTTCAAGCAACTTAAGTAGATACACATTACGATATTAAATACAATAAAGATTTAAGAAGCTCAGAGACGGGTGCCATTTTGTGTGGCTAAAAGTTCAGAGGATCTTAGATGACTTGGATTATTTTTAAACTCATTATATTCAAGGGGTGGATCTGGTAATTTTAATTCTACAGAATCGTCAGACATATTTACAAAAACTGGATTGCACCTCAATTTTATTCAACTTTAAGATATAAGACCTTCAGAGACGGGTGCCATTTTGCGTGGCTGAAAGTTTAGGGGATGTTAGATGACTTGGAATATTTTTAAACCAGCTGGACGAAAGAATTAAGATTTCGTAAGGTAGATTATTTTACATAGTACATGAAGGATGATTGATCACTCTCGTTTTCACCGTTACGATCCATTTCCGTGTCAAATTTTTGTTCCCCTGATATGTGTACCAATAAAAGAAAAACAGTCGGCAATGAGAAAGAGGGCGAAGGACGAAAGTTACAGCGGTAGGTTCCCACACTCCAACATACTGGCTTCCGGTACAAAGGAGAAGTCCTCCAAGAGCGCAAGAAGTTGCGAGACCCTCTAACCACACAACAAAAAGACCCTCTGTCTCAAATATGAAATGACATTCGATTCACTTTCTTCCATTTTCTCCCCCAACTTCCTTGACATTTCCGCCTCGTTCCCTTTGCTCCGAAGCGTCCACGAAAATGCGTGCCGGGCACGTAGAAACACACGCGCGAACAAGCTCAGCTGGTTTACTCCTCGAATTACATTCTCGAATCCTGAGAAATCACAAAGTAATCTAATTAGGAGCGAGCCTTGAGGAGGATTTAAGTGGGACGACTAGCGCGACAGAAACGAAGGGAAATGCAGTTCCGACGTTCAGAGATTCTATCCGGCATAAAACAGAGAAGTTATTTCCTGGTTAATCCTTCAACGTCCAGACCTTTGAACCGTTATTCCAAAATTGTGAGGCGGATTTATATAAATTATATCTTGTCATTTTGAAATGGAAATATGAATTTTTTTAATGAAGAAAAAAGGAGTTACCTCTATTTTCCTCTGATTTCTTTGAGAAGCATAAGGAAACAGAAAATAGCAGCCTGAAGTAAAAATCTATAATACATTTTTGAAGAGAATGTTTGATTTTCTCAACCGAAAACATTAAAATATTCTCCACCGCCAGGAAAACTACGGATGGTTGCTAACAAAAGTTTAATATAAACAGACTAGGTATAGAATTTACCGTATGTTTTAAACTATTGTTGCACCGCTGCGGTGCAACGTTGTTTTTCGTGGGAACACTGCGCTTTTGTCGATAGAGATTCTCGCGGGAATTCGAGCTTTGTATGAAATCTCTAATTTATAATATGTTCAAGCCACCATTGATGGTTGATGCTTTTCTAAGAATAAGCGGATTGAATTAGCGAGGGTGCTAAATGCCAATCTCTAATCAATTATACACCGGCTCGTTAATCAATTTATATTCGAACCACGCACAGCGCAATTAAGCGTGCAAATCGATACCGCCGAGGCACTCAACGCCATACCAATTAACACCCAACTCTCTCGGCCGTGTCCTTTGATTTTTGCGATTCGATTCCAATCAGGCGATCGCCTCGCTCCTGTGATCAGAGCTGGTAACGCGATAACAGGCTCGGAGTCACGGTGAAGCGGTACCGCGAATTATCGCGCGTTAAATTGCGCAATTGTGCCGATGGATCTGCTCCGGGGAGGATTCGTCGAGCCCCTCCAAACATCCCAGCGCGATGGGGAGTGATCAATCGAGAATCGTTAGCTATGTTAACGAGCAATCATAGCGATTTAATTGTCGAGAAAATTTCTGCCGCGACCGGGGGTGAGTTTCAATCCATCACACCGGCACGTGTTCAAAAAGGAAGAATTTGAGTTTTGAAATTTTGAATTCCATTTCATGGAATTGATAGTAAATAGTCCTTCGATATAAGAACATCATAACTTATTACCATAAATAACAGATTTAAGGTTAGTAATTAGATTTAAAATCAAATAACGTAGGAATATTTATTTATTTATATTTAATAAAGTAGGAAATATTTACCCACTGCATTTTGGATGCATTTATAAGATGATTTTCTTGGAAAGCGTTATATATCTTGAAATTTATACTCCATAGATTGAGGGATGGTAACAAAATAATACTAAAAAATTAGTACCCATTAAATTACCTAACTCAAACACAGAAATATAAATTTTAAATTTTCTTCTGATCACCACTGTGCAATCGAATATCGCCCCTTTATCGATGCGACTAACTCCGAACGCGAAGCAAATAAATCCAACGTTACCCCATCTGGACGTGGCGTCCTTTTCCGAAAAATTCACCCTGTTTCGTCGCAGCATTCCCAAGGGATGAAACGCAAGGCCGGAGGCAACGATGGGGGAGATCGGGGTAGACAAACGACGACAAAAAAATTGATTGAACGCCGTCTGGACAGGATTAAGCAGAAGATTTCGCCGCAACAGAATATCTTCGTTTTCGTGGCCACTGGTGCCAGCGTGCAAGGAGGGTGGAAAAGACATTCCCCGTCCGTTCACCCCCTCGCGTGGTACGATTGCAGCCGTTCTGGCGAGCATGGAATGCGCCGATGGGCCACGACGTCGAAGCAAAGGCTCCCCCTTCCACCCCTGAATTAAATCGTCCCCAACGGTGCTCAACGCGAACCGCCAACGAATTTCGCCTCCACCCCAAGAACCTTCTTACTATTCGCGACTGCGAGGCTGCGCGTGGCGGGGAATATCGAGAGTGAAATTACTTTCGATTGTCCGTGTAACGGTTTGTGTAACTCGTCCGGAATTTCTACGATTGCAAGTGAAATCTGATAGAAAATATCAGGGGAACGTGATCTACCTAATAACAAAATCAAAAAGCGCAAGTAGAATCTAAATAATAAACTGCCACCACAAAAAATCCTCCCTTATGCGTCTTTTTATATTAATAAAACTGGAAGTGTGTTAATAATTCTACGTAACGAGGGCCCAACAAGCACAATTCGACGATGCATTAATTGCCCACCCTGCAAGCTCTACGAACAAGTAAACTATGAATCCAATGCGAACGAAATTAATTGTATCGTTATTCGCTTCATGTATTTCTGCGTTTCTGCTCTTTTCTGCGTTTCGTGGCGCGTTTATTATGCGAGCACGTAGGTAACGATACAGTCAGTCTCCGAATGCGTTGGCTCGTTCATGCCGCGATATTTGTCGAGTTTTCGTTTATAACTGTAGAGTTCCCAACACGAGAAGCAGCTGTAATGTTCGAAGCAGTAAAAATTGTAAAATGCCTGCCACGATGAAATTATGCTCCTGTTATCGCGAACAGAATGTAGCACAGCTGTCAGCCGATGCACCAGGAGTTGGAGGAAGTTTAATGGATAATTCGTGTTCGTGTATACAGCGCAGGTGGTTGATTCTTTCGTGTAAACGCGCGCTGAGCACGCTGAAGGCTCCCATCGTAAACCTTCGAACAACTCTCAGCCAATTATGGATCAGTTTCGAGAGAGATTGAACCGAATTACCAGAAGTTCTTGCAACTACCGGAGTAGCTGTGTGTCTAGCCGTGCATAGAACATCGCTCGATGCAAACAGAAGGCCCCAGGTATCGCGATCTCGAGCGCAAAAGGGGGTGCGGAACCCACGACGCTCCGATGGAACGAGAAGTGTCGCCCCAGTAAGCTCGCATTCAAGCCTGTAAATTGGCGGTTAAGGAGTTGCAGCGCTAGGAATACAGAGCGATATATTCGCGGCATGATTGCCCTTTCTGGAAGGTCGATTATCGGGGATAAAGGGATGGAGGAGGGTGACGGGGGTGGTTACTTTGGGCGCAGAGCTGAGAAGAAGCAAATGGATTTTCATTGTGGAGTCGCGGCAATTGGCGAGCATGAAATCTCTTCGTTAAGTTAAAAGGCATTTGTATTCAGAGAGGGTGCAGGGCAACTCGGAATCTCTCTCCACCGCATCGCGTATTTACGGATCCATTAACAGGGGGTGCATTTTTCATTGTAGAAACTTTCTGACAACTTGACGTTTACTTCTGCTGGGTTTAGTAATTTGAACTCTTTTTCTTTTTTTTTTACTGGAGGATTCTGCAACCCTGCATACCGTCCCTTCGAACTTCGCCCGGAAAGTGGGAATTTGAAAGTTGATGATTTGGAGAACTCGGGAATGAGCTGAGACCTTCGTCGCTAATATTATCGCTCGACACCTTCGGTGTAATTCGGGGAAAGTTTTTTATGCCAGGAAAAAGTAAATTGCTTGTAAAAGGTGGCGCGAAAGTCATCGTTCGATTTTCTTAGTCTATAATTTTGAATTTAAATGAAACAACCGTGGTGATTTTTCGGGGTACGATTTTTTGAGATTTATAAATTTTATGACATCAAGTTTCAAAGGTAATATCGAACAAATGACTTGGGCTCTTTTCATTGCATTTTCCATGGTATTGAGAAGAATTTGTGGGGATATTCGATTTCGTGTTGAATATTGCACTTTAATTGTTGTAAAGTTTGTGGGCTATTCGTGTAAACAAAAGAAGTCTGCGGCGTTTAAATTGGGGGATTTGGTTGGAGATAACAAATCACCAAAACGAAAGATTAATTTGCTCGGAAATGTGTTGACGCAATTTTTCCGCGTTTTTGAAGAGTATACTTATTCACCTTGGTAAACAATAAATTTCGCGAGTCTCTTTATGAAAATGTCAAAACATCACTCGCATATATCTGAAATTAAAAAGATTAGGAGCTATCAACATCGGATGATGAGTTTTGCCACTTGTTACCTACGTTTTGGGGGATTTAATTATTAGCAACGCGTTATTGAGGATTGCTTACGGTGGTAGAGAGGTCGAGATTCGAGGGAATAGTAAATTAATGAGTGGAAGCAAACTTGGAACATTGTTCTAGAGTCCAGACGAGTAGGGCGATAAGCGTCCACCCACTTGAAACCGCAAACAGGAGTATGCTGTTCTTTCAAAGTCAATGGAAGTTCCTATTCCTCTGGGCGGGTAAACAGTAAAGTTATCGGGGCTATCGCGGCACCGCAACCTTGCTCCACAGACCATGAAAGTTAAAGTTACACGCAAACAGAAAATTAACACGACAGGGATAGGTGCTGTGTGTTCTGTCCCTTTTCGAAAGTCGACACCACGTTCCGAGCGCTGCAAGTAGTTCAGCGTGACGCTCGCCGCGCAGTAGTCTAAGAGCGGTTTAGTCAGACGGCAGTAGAGGAAGTACACACCAGAGTAGACGATTTCACTCTGTATAACATTGTTTAATTAACAATTATGAGAGGAAATTTTCTGCGGTTACCTTAAAAGGTCAATCTTACTTCTTCTTCTATAATTTTTAAACAAAATCCAAGGAAGAGCAGACTTATTGATTAATGTTGTTTATATCATCGTTTTATTTCTATTACCCTCTACAATTTAAACTTTCTTTTAAGTACTACTCTGCCCTCTTTAGTTAAAATGTCCTATCTAGCATTTTGAAAACTGAAGTTTTATCATTTACTTTGACCATCCTTATTTTCCCCCATTCAAATTAAAACATGCTGTCATTATTTCGTAGTAACCTAATATAATTTTTTGTAATAGGTGTACAGGTATGGAATGTATTATTAACGTACGAATTAATTAATTGTTTTAGATAAGGTACTTTAACCATTTTGAAAGAAGTTAGGTTAAATACATTAGACTGTTTATAAATATTTACGAAGCACGTAGAGTTTTCTAACTTTACTTAAAAGGTAAAAGACTTCCTTAAGGGGGGAGACCACTGTCTCGGCCCGAAATGTAAGGGTATTTTCGGGAATTTATTTCAACCAAACAACGCAAGTAAATCAATTTATTGCTTAGTATAGTCAATAGTGTATATATCGAAGGGTAAGAAAATTTTTTTTTAATCAAATTCATAAATCCGTTTTCTGTATACACTCCGTCAAAATTTGCGCTCCGAAAAAAACATGCTAGTCGCGTTGACAGTCCCCAGACCATATGGTTCATCGAAATTAAAAAAAAACAATAATATTTAGAAACTAGAAGCCTGCCTCTATTACGTGACGATCGCAAAATGTCAAAATTGTAAAAAATAACAAAATGGCGGACCACTAAAAAAAAGTCATGTTTTCGGGGTACAAAATTGGGGAAATGTTGCTAAAAAAAATAGAAGCAGGTTGAAAATTGAAAATGTCTGATCGTCACGTAATAGCGACGGGTTTTCCGTACAATAAATGTCCTTGATCAAGCCAATTGGACGTATAGTTTTCTCTGTAGACCGTCAACGCGGTTGAGAAATGTCATTCTGAGAAAAACGCGTTCAAAGTTCCGCGTGGCTCAGTCGCGCGTTTGACACCACTTCACGAAAAACACCATATCTCCGACAATTTTGCGAATTTCTTCATCAAATTTGGAGAGAACATTCTTGAAACATACGCCTTTCAGAAAATGTAAAAAAAAAATTTTTTTGAGATTTGAGACAGTGGTCTCCCCCCTTAAATGGTAAAAGAAAAGATGCTAGATAGGAGAGTTTAACTAAGGAGGACAGTACTGTAGGTCTCGTAGTAACTATTATACACGAGCTAATTTATAAGCAATTTCTGTATACACTGTACTATAAAATATGCAAACTAAGAAATATATATTTAACCCCCTCAAACGAGGAAGCACATTTCTATCAAAGCCCCACTTATTTAGTCCTTCCCTACAAAAATATATATTTCCATAAACTTCCGCAGTCTACTAATTAATTATTTAACCTTCAAGTTATCAAGGATCAGATGAAATATACCCTCGAATCCCGTCCAAAATACCCTCCACACGCTAGAGAGGGTGAACCAAGATCTCAGCGATACTGACCCACCCCCGCCGATATTCACTTATCAGATTTTCGATTCAAACGGTAACGTCTATTTCCCAGGGTGTTTGGAGTCTCTGAGTTTCAGTGTCGCGACGAAGTTGAGCCCCGAGGGGCTTCGATCCGCGATGCTGTCCGCGTGTCTTCTCTCCTTCGTTCTTCTTAGCCCCGTGGTTGCGACGGTCTTGAATAACAAGTACACTCGAGTGCTCGTCAACGGCGGAGGAAGAAGGCGCGGTAAGTTTTTCTTACTTCTTTCCCGATATCCTTGTAAAAGACGCGTATCGTCTGGCAAGCTCGTTGAAGAACGAAACGGGGCAGGGAAGCCGGGCTTCGAAAGGATCGAAGCACTTGTAGCTGACACAATATACCGCCGACGATAAATCTCCGTGCTTTCCCTCGTTTCTTGCGCGCAATGTTTTCGCCCGGAGGAGTGCACGCGACAACCGGCGTGTGACCCGAAACGGGGGAAGGGACGAAGCTCATTTGTTATGGGTACCCTTGATGACATAATTATACGTCGAGGGTGCCTGAGAAGGTCACTAAAGGAAATGAGTAATTGGAGATTCATTATACCTTGACGTCTTGACGGTTATAAGACAAATTTTTAATGGTCTGGTATAAGAGTTATTATATTTACCTAATTAGATGATTTTGGTTATGAATAGGCATTATTAATGATTTAATTTGTTTTGATCTCCCGTACCCATTATTGATGATCCGAATTTTAATTTGATTACCGGTAACCAATATCGATGGCAAAACTTTTCTTTGGTTACATTCGATTCAGTCGCGTCCGCAGATTTTTTTCCACGGAGGCAGAAACTTTGGGATGATAGTACAGAAAAATATACCCCTCTTGCTTTTTTAACTCATTTTATAGTGCAAATTTAATTAAAAATTTAAAACCGAAATTTAAAGATATTCCCTTTTTTAGTATAAAATTTAATAAAGAACAGTTTTGAAAAATAAACTATTTTTTATCAAAAACCAGGGGGGTAACTGCCCCTTTTGCACCCCCTACGGACGCCCATGATTGGATCATTGTTAATTACTGTTATTAAAATTCACAATGAATACTAATTCTTCCATTTAAAGAAAAATCAATTTTTGCTTAATGAATTCTTTCCAAATCATTTTTAAAATAACTATTATTTTGGGTCTCTGATTACTTCTTTGACATTCAATGGCGGCTGGCTTCCATTTAAAGAAAAATCAATTTACACTTAATACTTCCTTCCAAATAATTCTTAAAATAACTGTTATTTTGGATCCCTAATTAACCCTGTGGCATTAGTACCATTGTGCTCCGCAATGCTTTAGTGTTTAGAGCGACTTTCAAATCGCCCCTATCATTTTAACCAATATATCTGACGCTACCGACGAACGTAAATTGAATCGCTTGATCTCAAGAAAACTACAGAGCGCGTCGTATTGCTCGTCGATCGGGTTCGAAGGAAGAACCCTTCGAGGGTGAATATTCTAGAAGACTCCTCTGGGTCGGGTGACTCCGGTTTCCAAATAATCCGGGGGATTAGGCGAGTCAGGGTGACGCGTATAGAAGCGACAACAAGCGAAAACAATATGCGAGTGAATCTGAAGAAATTGTGCACCGCCGCTCCTCCCCGTCGAAGAAACAAACGTTTCCACGACCGATTTGAATGCAAAGCAGCAGTTGCTCCGTAATCTGGGAGTGGGTGTTATTCGCGAGTGACACGAGGGGGAATTTAATCAAATTCGTGTAGAGATTCGCTGTAGGGCATCGAGCAGAGAATTTTTCTGAGCGATGCCTAATGAGCCTTCACTCACGCGCAAGTATTTTGAGATCGCGGTGGACTTGGTTGGCATATATGCAATAATAAAGCCTCATTTCAAGTCAGACTGAGAAAGGGAAATTTTAAATTGTACGTTGTTACGCGGAGAAATGCAAGCGTTGATTCCATTACTCGCAAATTACATTAAATGGTCGCCTTAATTAAACAGCAACACGCGTGTTGCACATTTTAATCTGGAAAGTGCGAGCACATGCTCTCAACGAGGATGAATTGTCGTAACCCGGATGCTTAAATAATTGAAGAGAACTAAATGCCAAAATTTAGAAACAAAAATTTATCCGAAAATGTTCTACGTACTGTAATGGTAGTATAGACTTTTAATGCAATTTCCCTCTGAAATAAGCTACCAATAGAGAGAGCATTCTTGAAACGAACAGTGGCGGACGAAAGAAAGTTTACAACTTTTAAAATCGCATAACTTTTATAAAATTAATCCAAACGAGTTGAGTCTTTCCGAAAAGCTACAAGGATTAGTTTGCTAAGTGACGTGTATCGTTGTTTTGAAAAAAATGCACTTGGTCGGAATAGCAAACAAAAATAGTAAAGATCATTTCTTAAACTTTTTTTTGTGAGCCTGTATTGAAAATTAAAAAAACCCGTTTGTAGATTGAAGTAAGTTGTATACATACCTAAAATTTCATCAAAATCGGTTAACGCTGCTCTGAGCTATAAACGCTTAAAGATCACAGAATAAGGTCGAAAATCGCGAAATTCACGGAAATCAGCAATTTTCTACCTTATTCTGCGATCTTTAAGCGTTTATAGCTCAGAGCAGCGTTAACCGATTTTGATGAAATTTTAGGCATGTATACAACTTACTTCAATCTACAAACGGGTTTTTTGAATTTTCAATACAGGCTCACCAAAAAAGTTTAAAAAAATGACCTTTACTATTTTTGTTTGCTATTCCGACCAAGTGCATTTTTTTTCAAAACGACGAAACACGTCACTTAGCAAACTAATCCTTGTAGCTTTTTGGAAAACTCAACTCGTTTGGATTAATTTTATAAAAGTTATGCGATTTCAAAAGTTGTAAACTTTCTTTCGTCCGCCACTGTATGTCTTTTGCAAAATGTGAAAAGAAAAAATCGATTTTCCGGATTTTTTACAGTGGTCTACCTCCTTCAGGAAAAAGGGCACATAAGTCTACGTACCCTTTTTCCATCAAATGCCTCAATTCTTTTTTTTTCATGAATTTGGACTCTATGTTGTATATTTAAGCATATTTATCAATCAAAACAAATCAAATTTCATAAATATTGTAAAGTCAGAGAAGTTTTTTCTCTCTAGGTTCTGAAAAATTTGAGTTTTGCCACTCACAGTGTTCTCTACAACCTTTTTCTTCAGTTATATCTCTAATCTCGACGTACCCCAGAGGCGAAGCTCCAAGCTTCCCCACTGAATGCGTCATTCCATCTACAAAACCAGCAAATCGAAGGGGGAAACAAGTCGAATCGTCATCCCCCCAAGAAAATTCAATTTTCCCTACGATCTTCAACACTCAAACCCCCGTCAAGTCCCTCTATTCCCTCGAAACGTCCGTCACACCCCCTCGACTCATCTAATTACTCAGCAATTAAATTTCACCGGCGTCCATCTCTCCCCTCGCGCGAACTTTGCCGGGGAAACCGACGCCGGAAAATTCAGTAGCTGCACGGGAACGTGATACGCTCGGGGATAGACATAAAACGCGTGAAGCTCCGCGCGTCAGTGTAAATCCTGATCCTGACAAAGCTGCCGACGGCGTGGGTCGACAGCTCGTTCACCGACGCAATAATTTATCTCCCCTGTCGCGAAAGGCAAAAAATACGATCCCCTCGCACCACCTGCCCCGCGATCATTATTAATAATTCTATTAATTGCGTCGTTAATTGCGAGAGCAGCGTCCCTCGAGCGAGACAGCGCGACGCAAACTCACCCGACTGAATATCGAAGGGATACACTATATTCGCGGAGGGTTGTGCGTCGACTGGAAGTTGGAATAATTTTCGAGGCGATCAATTGCGCGTGAAATTTCGATTATATGACACGCTCTGGTAACCGAGTCACGGTGCCGTTACCGAGCACGGTAATCAGTCGCTAATGAATTGCTGATTCTGGTAATTCGCACACACACATGGGTTATTTCATTTCGATAATGTGCACGCGCTGCAGCGATCCTTCCTTGAGAATTATTACACTGTAATAGACTGGAGCGCGAGGTTTCAAGCGGGTCTTCCTTTAGACAGATATACAGTGGAATTATTAGTTACAACTACGGTGCATATTGTTCATCCAAGTGCGTTCGCTTTGTGCGCTCAGAGTTCATGATTCCTGAGACCAAGAACTGCTGCGATTTCCTTTAATTTCTTCGTCGTGAGAGACGACGACATTTTCAGCGGAAGCTTCTTAGCGCGTTCTAATTCGCGATGCAGCGGAGCTAGATCTTCAAGTGAAGGAAGACTCGAGCTGGTTAAAGGTCCAATTTTCTTTCTTCGATCGTTACCTACTGTTATTCAACAACCTCTAGTTTCACGGTTTGTCTGAGAGACGCTGTAAGAAGAGCCGTAAAATGGAGTTGGACGATCTTTTTCCTTAACGGATCTGGACACGGAGTTCCATAAATCCTGATCTTAACAAAGTGCTGAAACGTGTCTCGTTAAGGATTAACCGGGAGGCAAGGCTCGCTAAGAACGTGTGAGGAAGTCTTCGGGGTACAGAGGGTCTGACAATGAGTTAGCAAAAGGGCGAAAGACAGAAGAAAACTGTGGACACGCGTGGGACATTAGGGAGGTCCTTATTTATATGTGACGAATTTTGTTCGTACTTCTCTGTTTTTGCCCCCAAGAACGATTTTTTCATAAAAAAAAATGTTCCGTGAGAAAATTTATTGCGATCGGAAAATAGGAAAGGGTGCTAAACAGCCCTTCCAATTTAGAATTCATCAATGGTTTGAATCTAAAGAATTTCCCAAAAATGGTAAGTCCTATCGAAATTTTCTTCAAATAAAATTAAAAGACCATTCAATATTCTACAATTACTGTGTATATAATCTTTTCGTGCTTCCAACCATTTGTTAGATAATAGCGTTCGAATATACAGAGCTCCGCCTTGCGCGTAGACAATACACTCCGCCGCAGAGATGGTAAGCTAGTGGGTAGATGTGGTTATAAACGAAATACGTTCCACTATCTCCACCGTTTATAGCTGAGAGACGAAAGCCTCGATTCGTTAATCCCCAGCGAAAGTTACTCGCTAAGACCCAAATTAGGAAAGGAATTTCTCCCCTCGCGTCGCCAAAATCCGATCGAAGAATACATCGTGCTTCGCTGGGAATAGTCCAGAAGCCAACAGGGGGCGTCTTGAGTTCCCGTCGAATTAACTCGGGAAATTTCGCCAGGAGGAATCTCCCGGGAGCGCGGAATTACCTCTCGTCAAGGCATCGAAGCAATTATTACGGCGCAAATAATTCGCGACGTGGAAATGTGCCACCGAATTCGTAATTCTAAAAGCGGTGGAACGAAGGTGACACACGATCGCTTCCTTAAATTTGAATCGAATTCTGTAAGGGGGATCGATTCGGATTGGGGTGAATAGAGGGCAACTTACCCTCTCGAGGGGAGGATATAGGAAATTTTGAATAACTTTGGAAATGGAAAAGACGAGGTGTAAGGAAAGGTGGCAGATTGTAAAATCGATCCCAGCGAACTCTGCTCGCAGAGATTCTTTAAACAGTTGCCAAGGAAAGTTGCGAGGAAAGCTACTGATTCGATTCGCGATCTCTAACTCGCGTCGGAAGTTAGTCCATCCGCAGGATCGCTTATTGAGTCGAGCGAACTCGCCCTTCGTTGGCAACGCGTTTCCATCGATTCCCGGGATTACCCTCCGTTTTCCTGATCGTCATTTCGACACTTTGACACTCCTGTATGCCGTTATAATCCTGCTGATCCTCCACTTCCATCAACGTCATACGAAACACATAATGAAACGGAAGGCAAGCGGGTGCAATTTTGCAGCGATAACGCAGCGACAGGGCTGTTTGTGTTAGCCCTGATGCGATCGTCTTAGCTGCAGCTCTGTGATAAACAGAGCACTGCTCGATACTGCTTTGGGAAATTAATTGCCGAGTGAAAACCTTAAGGTACGCTAAGTATCAAAATTTTCTAAAATTCCAACAGCTGGAGAATTAATCAGCCCTTGTGAGAATACTTTAGCATCTTTAAACTGGATTCTATTCTTGAAATAATTTTTTATACTCACATAATGAATTTTATTGAATTCGCATTAGAAATATTTTTATCCCTTCAACTCGACTCCCTCCATGATTAAATAAATCGATATTTGAGAGGATAGTATAACAGAAATGTTATACTCCTCCAAATATCATTACTATTATAACAAAAATGTTATACTCCTCCAAATATCATTACTATTATCATTTATTTAATCATGGAGGGAGCCGAGTTGAAGGGATAAAAATATTTCTAATGCAAATTCAATAAAATTCATTATGTGATTATAAAAAATTATTTCAAGAATAAAATCCAGTTTTCTTTTCTGTTTACAAAGGCCCTTCTTTAAGGGTTGCCAGGGCCCTTAGCCACCCCCTAAGTTCGCCACTGATTACTGACCCTGCTCACGTTGCCTACCCCGAGGGTTAACTCCATCCCCCAAATTCTACTTCTAGGGTGGAAACTAAGAACGAATACACCTCTTCAGAAGATTCCAACGATCTCCCTAACGATCCTCCTCACATCCACCCTTGTTCTTCAAGTAGTTAGCGAGTTCTCCGGGCCGAGTCCCTTGAACGACTATTCCACGGTGTACACCTTCCTCGGGAAATGGGCGAGCGCGAGTAAAACGAGGATGTTGACGGTGGTGTTCGACGATTACGACCTGGAGGCCCAGTACGACGTTCCAAAAGGTGTCTTCGAGGTGTTGAACGTCTCCACAAGGCTGGTCACCCTCAAGCACCTCGTGTCTCTCAAGGGCATGCATCCGAATCGTGACTATCAGGCGATTGAGAAGGGTGGCTGCGTGCTGCTGCTGTATTCAGACGTCGACCACCTCAGGGACATCCTCGCCTCGCCTCATTTGGCCTCTTTCTGGCAGCCGGAGGACTTCTATATCCTCCAGGACAGCGGTCAGAGATCCGTCGACTCGTTCAACGGTCAACGGTTCTGCAAGTGGGCGTTTGAGAGGCTCTGGAGATTCAGACGTGTCTACAAGCTGGTTTTACTCGCTGGTGGCAACGCGATTCGGTATGATCCCTTCAGCCACGCTAGCAACCACGCTACTTATATTAATGCCAGCTGCGACTCGTCTTGCATCAAGTCTAATCAAGACAGCTTTCTGACGGTGGATCGTCCAGACGTGATCGACATTGCAGATTTCTTCGAGGAAGACCAGCGAAGGAGCTTCGATAGGTACTGGGTCTTTACTATGATTGTATTTTGGATCGCGCTGTTTTTAGCACATGGGTCGCAAGTAATAATAGTCAATTATAAGTCGTTCAGACTTGGGCGTTATGCGAATAAATCTTTATTCGAATAAAATGTCGAATGAATCTTTCGAATAAATTCTGCTTCGAATGCTATATTCGAATAAAAGTTACGAATGAAATGAAGTGACTTATTCGAGAATAACGAATTATAAGGCGTCCAGACTTGGGCGTTATGCGAATAAATCTTTATTCGAATAAAATGTCGAGTGAATCTTTTCAAATAAATTCTGCTTCGAATGCTATATTCGAATAAAAGTTACGAATGAAATGAAGTTACTTATTCGAGAATAACGAATTATAAGGCGTCCAGAGTTGGGCGTTATGCGAATAAATCTTTATTCGAATAAAATGTCGAATGAATCTTTCGAATAAATTCTGCTTCGAATGCTATATTCGAATAAAAGTTACGAATGAAATGAAGTTACTTATTCGAGAATAACGAATTATAAGTCGTTCAGACTTGGGCGTTATGCGAATAAATCTTTATTCGAATAAAATGTCGAATGAATCTTTCGAATAAATTCTGCTTCGAATGCTATATTCGAATAAAAGTTACGAATGAAATGAAGTGACTTATTCGAGAATAACGAATTATAAGGCGTCCAGACTTGGGCGTTATGCGAATAAATCTTTATTCGAATAAAATGTCGAGTGAATCTTTTCAAATAAATTCTGCTTCGAATGCTATATTCGAATAAAAGTTACGAATGAAATGAAGTTACTTATTCGAGAATAACGAATTATAAGGCGTCCAGAGTTGGGCGTTATGCGAATAAATCTTTATTCCAATAAAATGTCGAGTGAATCTTTTCAAATAAATTCTGCTTCGAATGCTATATTCGAATAAAAGTTACGAATGAAATGAAGTGACTTATTCGAGAATAACGAATAAATATTTAATCGCGAGTAATGACTAAAGTAATGATCCTATATCTGCAAAATCCGCCCTTGAAAATCACCTCCACTAGGTACCCCCTGAGGATCTCGATTTTCAAGACGTCCATGATGAGGCAACACGGGAGCAACTACGATGGCATAGACTTCAAGTATCTAGAGGAGGTCTCCAGAATGATGAACGTTACACCCGTGCTCCTGAAGTCCATAGACAAGTACGGCTGGGAGGAGAAAGGGGTGTTCTTCGGCACCGTGGGTCACTTGGTCTACGCGTTCGCAGACGTATCATTCAATCAATTCTTCATCAAGGACTACCTAACCAGGCAGATAGAGTTCACAGCAGCCATCACCAGTGACAAGTTCTGTGTCCTTGTTCCCAAGGCTCCCCCTGTCCCAGACTACCTCGTGATCGTCAAGATCTTCAGCGGTGGAGCCTGGTTGCTCATAATCGCTGGCCACTTCGTGATCGCGATGATCTACACGACGCTGAAGGAGGTGTTGGGTAGGGAGGAGAAGCGATGGGTCCTCGACGATCCTTGTGGGAACGAAGGCGTATGGGTCTGCTGGGGACACCACGATAACCGATGTCCTTTCGTGAATCAAAGCTCTGACGCGGTTGGAATCGTTCTACCAGTTGGAGAAAAACCGCGCGACGATTCGCACGGGTGAGTGGATGCTGAAAGCGTTGCTCTTTCGATTCGGTTTTAACGAAAATTGTACCGTGGACCGTTGAAAGCGCTACGTTCCAGTGGTTAGATACTCTGTTTGCTGATAAATAGCACTGTGGCGGGCTGGCGCTTTGACCCTTCTTGGGGAAAATGGGGTAATCTTCGCGATTGCACACGGTATTCGAGCCTCACGCTCGTAAAACTCTGTTGCCCATTTTGCGCCGCTGATAAGGGCGGAATCTTTAACACTGACGGGCGGCGAAGGATTTATCATCACCCCTAACTTTACGCAGCACCCGCAATTTCCATAGTAATGTGATTGAGAAAAATATTGGTAGGCGACTTATTTTGGCTAATATAATGAGCTACATACTTTTATGATATTCTCTTAGTAGGTCTAGGTGGATACTAAAAATAAGAGAGGTACAAGGGGTAACCTGTTTATTTTAGCGATGCGATAAATATTTCCAGTATTGTGTAGCCTGTAAGTAGGTACACGGTTTTTTATATTTTTATCGACTTCATTATAAATACCCATTACTTCAAAATTGAAGAGAAACTAAGCTTACAGCTCGCTTTGTATAAAACAAAGCTTTCGTTGCTTTTTTTAAAACCTTGCGCCACTCAAAGTGTTAAGGAACCTCCTGCGTGTATATAAGAACCCTTTGCACACAGTTCTTTTAAGGGATGATCCGGTTAGACGGGTTGAAAAAATCGATGTTGTTTTCAATATTTTTCGAAAGTAGATATCCTCAAGAATGTACTGTTAAATTTTCATGTAAAAATTTTGATTATTTTCGCTTCTACAGAGGCATTTTGTAGGAAGCGCAGAGGCTCGGCTTCTGTAGATGAAAACTTTGAACGCGTTTTTCTCGAAACGTCATTTTTCACATTGTGAAGATAAAATCTCAAAAACTGTCGAACCGATTACTTTATAAATTTCACTGCTTATTCTGCACACCTATTCCCCTCTTAGGGACTACAACCAAGTATTTTCATCGAGTCTAACCTAGTTTTAAAATCGAAAATATCAAAAGAAAAAAGTGGAAAAACATTTTTCTTGCATTTTGCCCGCCCATTTTGCTAATTTTGAAGATAAATCACTAATTTTATAGTCCGAGTCTGTTTGGATTTTTGCGTTCAGATAAGTCTAACAGCTGAAATCGCCTTCACGAGCTAAACATGAATTTTTACACATATCATCAAGACCCCTTTCAAAATCATTTTAAAATCAATAATTTGATTACTTTTATATTCCTTCTTTACTGTAGAAATGTACCTAGTTTAATAAATAGAAAAAAGTTTCATTCCAAGATCACTATCGACTGACCCAGCCCAGACTTAATCCAGAATTGCACAGGAATGTACGAAATTAAAGATCATTGCATAGTTGGAGAACCGTGAAAGCATCTACTCCAGAAGTTTCTTGTCTCACTGCCTGTTTTCATTTCACTAACAGCGATCTCCCATTGAAAGCGCCGAGGAACGTCAAGGGGCGACGTTCGAAGGGATTGAAGCGGCTGGTTTTGTCCTATCTCGCTTCGCTGAGCAAATACTTGACGGAGGTGGTTCTGCAGTTGATGCAGCCCTTTGAGCGAAGTCATCCATGGTTCCCTGAGAGGTTGCTGTTGATGTGCAGCTTGTGTCTCAGCTTGATCCTGAATGGTGTGTTTACGTCCCAGCTTGCGTCCAGCTTCAGTAAGAGGATGTATTACGACGACATCGACACTCTCGAGCAACTCGAGGAGAGCGGTGAGACTCTCACTTCAACCCCATCGATCTCCCCGCTTTATTGCATAGCTCTGCTGGCTGCTTGTACAATAAAGATTTGTCTCCTTTCCGCTGGCCTTTATTGTTTTATGGTTTAGGACAAGAGAGGCTGCGAATTAGCGAGATTGTGAGAAGAAGCAAAGAGGATAGGGATTAATTCACCTTAATTCGAGGCAAAAGCCCCGTTCTTAATTAAAAAAAAATACTGAACAATTATCTTTGTTTCCACAAGGCTTGTCAATCTTGACCAACTCGAGGGACATCATAGAGGATGCTTTGACAGACTCAACGTCCCCGGTGATCAAGCGCCTCCACACGAGGTTGGAGTACGCCAACGACTCGGAGATAAACAGAAGATTATTCGAGGCCAAGGATGCTGGCTTCCTCCATCGACTCAACGTGTTGCCATTGAAATACGACGAGAATCAGATGCAACATTTGCACGTGGTCAGGGAGTGTCCGAAGGACTACATACTCGCTAATGTGATGACGAAAGGTAAGTAGAGGTGTGGGCACGTGAAAAGTACAGTGATGTAGAGGAAGAGGTTCAGACTATATTCCATAAGCGTACAATTCTGCTAAATTTCATGCTGCTCTGTAAATTTGACGCCAGGCTCAATTTATCTTGCGTTACACGCTGAAGCGAAACCACAGAGGGAAGGAATTATATCGTTCAGGCATTTTTCGCGCATATAACGCTGCGTTAGTCAGCGCTTTTGTACCGTGATAACAGAGGGGAGAAGCGAAATGCTGAAGCTGACGTTCGGGGCACACAATTTATAAAAATTTTATCCATATCACTTTTTCTTTTAAAGTCTTGATGGAAAATCGTGACTCGATCTTTTTCTTTCAATACCCACAATTTTAATTTAAGACTCGCTGTAGTTAACTTTTCGATTGTGAAACAAGTAGTTTATTTAACCAGCTGAGCACTGTGTTTCAGGATCTCCATTTCGTGGTCGTATAAACAATATCCTGGAGAGGCTAAACAACGGTGGATTCTACGACAAATGGTACCAAAACATGTCCCAGTTACAGGAAAGAAAGCACCGAGGCAACCAGTCGACTACTCATCGGAAGATCACGATGGAACACCTCTTCATCCCTTTCGCGATCCTCTATGTCGGTTTAGCGGCCTGCACGGTAGTACTTATTTATGAATGCAGGCAAAATAATACTCAATAGTACGCTGATTTCTGAGCAGCAATATTAAACGTTTGAAACAATATATTTAGGCGAATATTCAATATTCGACACTCGTATATCTTCACACTAGGGCTGGGACTATTCGAATAATTTAATATTCGAATATTTTAAAAGTATTCGAATGCTACGAATAAACTTCGAATAGTTAAGTATTTGAATGTTATTATTCGAATACTATTCCAATACTGATATGTTCGAATAGTATTCGAATACTGATATATTCGAATACTATTCCAATACTGATATATTCGAATAGTATTCGAATACTGATATATTCGAATAGTATTCGAATACTGATATATTCGAATAGTATTCGAATACTGATATATTCGAATAGTATTCGAATACTGATATATTCGAATAGTATTCGAATACTGATATATTCGAATAGTATTCGAATACTGATATATTCGAATAGTATTCGAATACTGATATATTCGAATAGTATTCGAATACTGATATATTCGAATAGTATTCGAATACTGATATATTCGAATAGTATTCGAATACTGATATATTCGAATAGTATTCGAATACTGATATATTCGAATAGTATTCGAATACTGATATATTCGAATAGTATTCGAATACTGATATATTCGAATAGTATTCGAATACTGATATATTCGAATAGTATTCGAATACTGATATATTCGAATAGTATTCGAATACTGATATATTCGAATAGTATTCGAATACTGATATATTCGAATAGTATTCGAAATTAGATCTATAATTTAGTAAAAAAAATATTTTACAGTTCACGAGTTATAACACAAAATCGGGAAAAAAACAATTTTCAGGGACCAATTATTACACCCTCTTAGAGTGAATAAAAGTAGCAAACAAAAATTGCGGTGTAATCGGGAGGAAATCCCCTACATATTCGCAAAGTTTCAGAATTGTTTGCTCTTCCGGGTTCGGGATCTTCCCTTGTAAGTGGAACTCGGTTTACCTTCTTCCTCCGTCTCCAACCGAACTTCTCGCTCGAGTGAAGTCAGATAAATTGAAGAAACGTCTACTTCAGCTTGAAAAAAGACACATCGCCTTATCTGCCATGGCACAGAAAAATCTTTCCAATAAATCCTACGATTACCACGCTTTCACCGCGGGACTTGCCCGATTATCGTTTGGCGCGAAAGTTTCATTTAGAAGCGGCCTAATACCGTGGCCCGAGGCCCCGTGCTGACGTTTCAATGGAATCCCATTAATCTTGAGGCTCGAGGGAGTGGTAAGAATAACCAGGCGAAACGATAAGCGCCCGAAGGACGGGGAAGCATCCCTCTCGGTCGTGTTCCGTCATTCAGGATGATTGAAATCGCCGTTGTTTTATGACCGTGTAAACTTCGGCCAGTGGCGCCACTGACATTTCTCGGTGTAGATCCATCCTTTTACGTCCTCCGTCAGATCTCGTCGCAACGACTGCCCACCGTTGCGGACATCCTGGCGAGGACCATGGTCGACTGTCTGACGGCTCGCTGTCTCATTCTACTTCGCTGCTCACTCCACTGTTCAATGCTCGATCGCGACAGAGATTTATGAGCAGTAGCGCACTCGGGATATAATCAACGAGTAGAGTAATTTTAATGCGAATTCAATCAAATTCATTGGGCGATTATAAAAAATTTAGAGATTAAAATTCAGCTCTCTTTTCTTTTTGCAAGGCTTTTGAATTACTTCAGACCTGGTTACATTTATCTTCTGCTTTTTTTCACCACTGTTTATGGGGAAAAAATCCTTTGGGATCCTGACACCTGTTTCACTTCATCAATCAAATATTAAAGCTGTCGATTTCTGGAAAAATAAATGTCAACGAGGTCGAGAATTCTGAAAAATATTTCATCTTCGGGGTGTTAGAGTCCGCTGGTGTTCCTCGGCGATCGAAAGAGACAGTAAGAAGTATCGAATATTCCCCCGTGCGGTGTCCTCGGCATTTCCAGCTCGTATTGGTTGGCAATTTCGGCGAAAAAGGCGAGAAAGAATGCCACTAGAGAAAGCACGATCTGAATATCGAGGAAGCACTGTGTTCGGAATAAACGAGAATATTTCTACGTGGACGGCGATCTGCGGATGCATGGGGCCAGTAAAATATGCACGGCTAGACGTTATCTCTTATTTTCTATCCACTTTAAACACATTGGAGAATGAAGAGCTGCGTGTGTAGGTTAATATCAGCAGACGCGGGGTTTTTGTGTATTTACACAGCATTACAATTTTCAATTATTCAGTCGTCCATTAACGCGTGCTGTTTGCATTATAAATGGAGTTTTCCAACTTTTAATTCGAATCCCGCTTTCGACAGGAACATAAAGGTTTATCTCGAATAATAAATTTCTGGGGTAAAATTCTCTAAAACTTCTTCCTCGTTTTAAAAACATTTTGCTTAAGGACCAATTCCTGACCATTACCGTGCGATTAAATAATTCTGAAGCTACTTTCACTCTAAAATTCAAAGTGTTCATCATACAAAGCAAGAGGAATCATTAATTGATGTACCTTGATTCTGCTTCTTAGTTCTCAATTTTAATACGACAAAGGAACGTGGCAATCTCTCCAGAACAAATTTGTGGTTACGTCTATATGGAGCCTCGACTCCTTCGTGTTATAATATATTAAAGCATCCATTCGACTGCATATAAAAATATAGGTACACTTTCCTCTGGAATTGACGAGGATTCATGGGGAGAATCTAGATCGGCTTCAACGATAAAAGAGAAAAAACGCGTCGAATTTACCTGGCAAAATGTAGTCGAGAGATTCCATGCGAATAGAACGGATTCATTCAGGCTCGAATTAAAGAGGGGCTGCAGCCCCGGGCCCCACTTTCCGAGGGGGTTGTGAGCGATTAGCTCACTAAACCCCCCTCCACCCCGCTGTTCAACCACGGGGGGCCTCGAAGGTTTGATATGTAGCCCCGGGCCCCCAAAATCAACCACGGGGGGCCTCGAAGATTTGATAGCCACGGGCCCCAAAAATTTTAATCCGGGCCTGGATTCATTTCAACATATCTGCCTGCCCAGTGACCCATCCAGGGGGGCAAAGGGTCTCTAGCACCCCCTAAGAAAGGGGCTTTATAAACAGAAAAGAAAACTGGATTTTATTCTCGAAATAAATTTTTATAATCCCCTAATGAATTTTATTGAATTTGCATTAGAAATATTTTTATCCCTTCAACTCGACTCCCCCCAAGATTGAATCCTGAGTGCGCCACTGTGCCTAAATATTTAGGCATAAATATTTTAACCATGTTCTACCATGTCCCACGATTCACCTCAGCTGCCAGGTAAACGATTCTCACTGCCGGAATGAAAAATTGGTTTTCCAAACAAATGGACAACAATGCGCGTGGGTGATTATCCGCTTGAAGTCGAGCGCAAAGCGGGAGAAAGGCTTTCGTAGGTCTCGTCTAAATGATTTATTCAAACGGATCCCGGTTCAGCTGTTTCAAGGAAACGGCGATAGGACAGAATAGCACTTTCGTAACACCGACAGGTACAGCTTAATTGTATTTAGCGGAGCATCAGCTGCGAAGAAATGAAGTACGTGCTTCGAATCCACGAGCCATCAATTCGAGCCTATCGCTCAGAATTCCCTGCGCCGGGGCGATTTTCTGCAACGCCGGAGCTGCACGCACATAATCGTTAAGGGGGAGAAACACTGTAAGAAATCGGGAAAATCGATTCTTTACATTTTCTGAAAGAGATACGTTTCAAAATGCTCTCTGCAAATTTGATGAAGAAATTGGTTAAAGTGATAGAGATATAGTATTTTCTGGGAAACAGCACTTTTTCAGACATTTTTCAACCGCGTTGACAGTAGGTATATCAAGAAAACTATACACCCAATTGACATGAGTAAGATTGTGCGAAAAACCCGTGTTCATTACATGACGTTTAGGGTTTTTTGATTAACGACACCTTTCTATTCTTTTTAGCAACATTTTTCGCTAAAATATGAATATCTTCTTTCAGTGGTATAAAGTTTAGTTATCTTTTACAATATTGACTTTTCTGTACGTCCTGTAATAGATGTAGGCTTCTAGTTTCGAAATATCTGTGTATTTTTTAATTCAAAGCTTGCCCCAGCGCACATTTTGAAGGGGAGAATACAGGAAACGAATTCATTAATTTGCTTGAAAAAATTTCCTTTTACCCTTCAATATGTACATATTTACCATACTAAGCAATGACTTGATATACTTGCGTTGTTTCATTGAAAAAATTCCCGAAAATACCCTTACTCTTCCGACAATGTTTTTCCTCCTTAAATGCGCTCTCTACTATCTTAGAAACGCTTAACCCTATCCCCGCGTTAATGACTTAATGGGTAATAAAGTCGATAGCTGCCCACCCTCTACGTTTCACGAAAAGTATCAGATAAACGCTCAAGTTCGAACGGTGCCATAAAAGCTAGATAAACCATCCACGAGTGGAAGAATCAGATAAAAGTATTTACGATTTGCCCGAGCTTTCAATTGGCCTCACTCGAAAAAATCGATCTCCCTCGTTCGATCGCGGAAGCTCGCTCGCAACGTTAAATAGAGAATTACGTTAATAATGCACGGTGCCGTGCGTGTTTAAATTACGGAAAACGGAGGGACTGGGTTGACAACTACGGGAAAAGCTGCCTCGCCGTGGAAACCGTCGGAGCGACGCCCGATGTAGCTGATAAACAGCTGCTCCGTTCGCAAACTCTTGAGTTATTGGTAATACTGTTTGAAACTGATCGAGGAACAAGGGTGGGAGAACTACGAACGTTCGCGAATAACACTGCGTGTGAAAACGCATGGGGCCCGATCTAGATTTTCCACCGCTCTGGGCAAAAATGATTTCTGCCACCCTTTATATCTACATAGGTAATTTTAAATATAATTCTTCACAGCCATTGAAACACTATTTATAAGTTTGGTACTAAATTCAAACATGTTTTACCTTCCTTACCTATTTTATCACTTTTTACCCTTATAGCTGTTTTTACCCTTACCCCTTCTTTATTCGTTTACTCATTTTTACCCCTCATCCCTATTTTTACCCTGTCCTCCTTTTTTTATAATTGTTACCCCCTTTTTATCCTTTTTACCCATTTCCCTCATTTTTACCCTTTCCCCTTCTTCACATTTTTTCTCCTTTCCCTCATTTTTACCCTTTCCCCTTCTTCACATTTTTACCCTTTCTTACGCTTCTACCCTTTTACCTTTTTTAGCCTTTTTCAAATTAACTTTAACTTTTTTATTGCTTTTTATTAATCTTAATTTTCTCTCTACCAATTTTTCAACCCCTAAATATTCCGCCCAAGGCAATTACCTGCCTGCACCCCCTAGATCGGGCCCTGCTCCCGCACAATTTTATACAGTACCCAGAAAGTACGCAGCGATGTCGTAAAATCTGCAGGACTCGCGATCTTTACATCTCCGTGGTTTTAAAACTAGCGTTCTGGAAAGCTCACAAAAAAAACTGCCTAACCTATTGCTCTGAAACCTCAGAGCTGTAAACTGTGTGACTCCCACAGTTTTTACAGCCTCGCTGCATGCCATTACTACAATACCACTTTTCGTAGGAACAGCCAGTATTTACTCACCGTGCGGGACGCCGGAGATCGTTGGTCGAGAGTGGGCGGACGAAACTGCGTAAAAATTTTACTGCTTCGATGGAAGATTTCGTTCGACGGCAGACGGGATATCCTTTACAACCCTCGTTGCTAGCTGCGTCGATTCGAATTCATCGCCAGAAGATACGGTCCGGATGGATAACGTCCCCCCGACCTTTTCCTCCCCGCCGCGTAGATCTCAGCGATGAAGGCGAGCGCGGAGCCGAGCAGCCCGACGAGAAGCAATAAGAACGTGAGGGAGTAGTGATGCAGGGTCAGCTTGATCGTCCTCCTCTCCCTCTCCAATTTCAGTCTAGCTCTGGCGATCTGCAGCGGGTACGTCATATTTCGAAACCAGAAGGTGAACAGCCCTGCCTCCCTCAGTCTCAGCAAAATGAAATCCACCCTCTCCGCGTAGGGGGAGTGGGATCTGAGCACGTAGGAGACGCGATACTTCATCGGGCACTCTTCAACCACATGCAGCAGCGCGTTACCGTTTTGGTCGTAGTAGCCATGGGTGCTCAACTGGACTGTGTTGTACCTTGATATTGCGACCTTGCCCCCGAAGGCAACGATGTCCTTGGTGGACCTGCTGGAGTTAATCACTCTGATCCTCTGGTTCAGTTGTCTATCCAAAGGCGAGTCGCTGAGGAACACGCTCTTCAGGTTCGCATACTTTGTAATGAGGGTCCTGCCTGAGTCCAGCACCTCCTCCATCGTCTGCAGCTGAGGATAATGGAACGGCTTACTCAGACTACATACCAAGTAGCTTTGGTAGAGGCCGTTCATGATCAGCGTGAAGAAAAGAGCGCCAATGACTAAGACCTTCTGAGCTGAGGTGCCATCGGTGTTGAGGGGGTAGCAGAGCATCTCCAGGAAATGGAAGAACCTCGACAGGTTCTGAGGAACTTCTGGTGGTTCCGTGTGGCTATTAGACGAGGTTGATGGAACGATTAGACGACTACTTGGTTTTCTAGAACGATGTCTGAGATGGCTAGAGAAGATTCCATTCTGGGTGAAGGTCAATGGCTTCAGGATACCTCCACGTCTCTTCCGACTACTCTGTTGACTCCTAACACACATTGTCAAAGGATCAGCTGATTGGTATCGCAGCGATAGACTCGCGTGCTTCATGAAACACCACAGCGCTGTGATCACAACGTCATAGATTATAAGAAGAAACCACAGTTCCTTCTCGAATGGAAGAAAAGGCATATAGGCTCTCGGTACCAAGCCAGAGTCGGGCGAGATGAAGCAGAGCTTGTCCTCATAGACAGCACAAGTAAACTGGAACTTCTGATGCTTCTCGTAGATCTTCATGAAGAACCCAGTAACAACCATCTCGACTTTCCCGCTTTCTACGTCCTTCAGCGATAAATCGAAGGGGTCCTTCCGATAGAAGTCAAGCTTCCTCATCGCTTTCACGCGAAACTTCGCCCCCATCGCCTTCTCCAGGGTGAACACCACCTCTGCGTCCATCTTGGTTAGCTTCAAGTTCTCCTGATTGTCATAGGAAATATCCATGAGCAAGGACTCGAACACGATCACGTTCACGGGGTAGCCGTTGATATTCTGAAAGCTCTCGAAGAGCCTCGTCCTTTTATCTAACAGAAGAACCTCATCGTTGTCCTCCAGGATATTAGAGTCCCTCGAGGTGTCTTCCCCGTAGGAACTCCGCTGTGATTCCTGTTCTTCAGCCACAGTCGAACGCAGACACAGCTTCTGCACACCCCCGAAGTCACTTCGTCGCGTGTGGAAGGGCATGTACCGAGACAGACACCGGAAATCATCCTCCAGCGAAAGGATCACCGCTCTGTACACCCTGTACTTCCTCCACAGGTTCTTGAAAATCCCTCTCCAAGGATTTGTGGCCGTTTTACTGACGATTATTATGAGATACTGGTCGCCGGATCTCCACAGCTGCTGACGCCAGTAGATGAAGATGTTGAGGCTGTAGGCGTCGTGGACGAAAAAGGTCCAGGTGAGGCGGCTTAGATTCCTCCAATTGCCCCTCAGGGACAGGTCCCTGGTCCTCGTTGTGTAAGCCTCGATCTTGTTCTCCGTGGCATATTTCAACAGAGAGTCCGCTAGGCTTGATCGAAACTCTGGCAGTATCACGGAGAGTGCGAGGGGTTGGAACTCGGGGGAATCGCGGATAAAGTCCAGCATCAATCTCAAGTTTCGGATCTCGTGATCGGATAGGGACGTGGAATGCCCGGACTTAATAGAGGAATGGAAACTCGCGCGAATCGAGGCATTCTGCAGGGACGCGGAGGGTTTTATTAAAAGGACATAGATGAATAAGAGACAGCTTGGTACCATCTTTGGTTGGAGGAGAACGGGGATTTAGATGGAAACTGCTGGTCTCGCAGCAAGAACACACTTTTTTAAACCCATTTGCCTCGCGAAATGGAATATTCTGTGAAAAATGTCTGCTCTGTATAACCAAACGTGGAATAATCCGACTGACCCGGCAGCGACTGACAGATATCCCCTAGAGGAATATTCCGAAATTGATTTTGTCTTTGAAAAAATTAAATGACTTGAAAAATTATGAGTGACTTGATAAATTACAGGTTCGTCGTCGGGTTCGCTGTTGTCGTTTAAGTGAAGGTCATTTAATTACTGACGTGATGCGAATGGGTTAAGGATTATAATAAGCAGGTGAGAAAATCAGAAGAACTTTGACAATGGTACTTGCCGAACTTCCATCTATATTCGATGGAAGCCTATAAAAATGCTCGAGCAATTAAAATCGAGAGACTGAGGAATTGCTTCGATTCCAGGACGAAAGGTCTGCCAGTTACACTCCAAATAATCGTCCACCTGACACAGATATTGGAGAAGAGCCTCTGATCACCGAACTATCGTAAATCATTCGTTTCGACGCGACAGAGAAAATAAACGACGGTTACCGTTTTTCCGCAAATCCGACGATTGGAAGAAAAGCGAATGGGGGTTGGCCGTGTAATTTACCCCCGAAAATTGTGTCTAGAAACATTGCCAAAACACAACCCTCGCCGGTTGTTATTCGCTCAATCAGTGTTCAAAAATAGTCACCGCCGGCGCAGATAGAAGCTTTGGTATTTCCCCACCATCGCGTTTAAACGCAAAAGGCTTCGCGTTGACTATCGCGGAAGCTTGTGAAGCTACAGGATTTCATGCAGAGTGATTAAATTTCATCGAGAAACTGATATATCGCGCGTTCTGTATCCTCGAAAAAAAATGGACAAAAAGTATCCAAACAACTGCACGATTGGCTGCCGTCAATATTCAACGGTATTCACTTGTGTATACCTTTGGATATCGGTTAATAAAACGATGAATGAAGAGAATAAACGTCCACTCTACTGTCCGTTGAGTCTCCACGTGTTTGGTAACTTCTACTGAATTGTGACGTGAGAAAAACGTGGGGGAAAAACTCACCGAACAGGTAGAACGACGGAACGGCCGCGTTGGATTAGCGGTGAATCAATGCGGCGTAGATTGACAACGATAACAGCTGTCCATCTGCTTATTAAGCATCGTGGGCGGGGAGAAAATGGCCCCCGGCGCAGAAATAACAATTCATATCACCGAAACGGTGGAGGAATGGCGAACTGAAAGGTCAGGAGATAATAAGGGACAAAGTGGAGAAGAAGAAGGCGAGACAAAAGGGAGGGAAAGGATACGAGACGCCAGACTACAGAAATCAAAGCTTCTGTGGCTGAGGGAGCGAATAAAGTCGAGGGGAACTGTTGCTCGCTGTTGCTGGAGGACGTTGAGGCTACGAATGTTAACGTTCGACTGATGTGCACGTTAAGCTGTTCGCAGTGCTCACCTCCCGCGAAGGGAAGCAGAGGAAGGGGGCATTTAATACCCCTTGCCCCGTACCCCTCGTGTTTGCACTGGCCGAATCGAGCAAACGTTTGCATCGCAATCCTGGGACCTTCACGTCGACCCTCTGGCAGGTCGTTAGGTCGAGGATTGCCCCAGATATCCGGCAATCCTCGTGCAAATCAACCCCCACCGTTTTCTTTCTTCGCCCCCTAATTCCTTACGGGCTTCGCTCGCGGACGTTCGTCACCGTAAGAGTGCCCTTTGATGGTTACCCACGTTTACCTTTCTGCCATTCGTAACTCTTGACGTTGTTTTCCAAGGGTGACCCTTTTATTTCTGGTTCCTTAACGTTTTCGTGAAAGTGTGTTTGCTTTTCCTGCAAAGGTGTAGTTGTCATCGCTGGTTTATTACGTTTGAGTGTCCTACCTCGCGAACACCCCCGCCCACCCCTTTCAGTTTATTACAAGGCTCGTAGTTTTATGAGTTCTAAATGTAGTTAGCTATCAGCTTTGCAACGTTTATCGGGAATTTTTTGTTAGCCGAGTGTAGTTTTTAATCGACGCCTCTCGAGAGCTCCGCAGTGTTCTCACAATGCGCTGCAATTTCCAATTAAATTAACACGTGTTTGATGCTGGCCCGCTCTCCGACTGAATTCGCTGCAGCTATTATCCCTTAGTTAATTAATGATTTTTTTAGACACTCCATGGACCTGCGTTTATGACTTATGAATTTAATTAAAGGCCACGAGCGAATATTGGTACATCGCTGGGCGGTCTAATACAGTTTTAACGTTTCATTAATGACGCTTTATGAAAGCTGCCAGTAATTTACGAGAGCGACAGTCAGCGGGTCACATTTCGCGAGCGTGAGTTTCATATTTTTACTATGTAGAATTGTAGAATTATAATTATTACTAGTATTTAGGCTCTGCTGTGATGTGTGCTAGAAATACTGTGTAATTTTAGCTGCTAATAAATTCTATTCATTGCCACGGTCAAAAGAGTGCATTTCCAACCCACCCCAACTACCCTTTCACAGTTTCTCAAAACCTGCTTCCAAGCTCCCTCTGAATCTATATTTTTAATACCTATATGGAATTATAATACAATTAGCGCTAGAGTTCACTGTAACGTGCAGTAGAAACCTTGTATAATTTTCGCTCATAACAAATTCTATTAAAATCTCTGTGAGAGTGTGTTTCAACCTAAAAATCCACCCTTTCACAGTTTCTCAGAACATGGTCCCAATCTCTCTCTCTGAAATTGTACCTCGGAAAGTATACATGTTCTACGTACACCAGAACCGTGACATAGTCATCACGATGGCCAGCGTGTCTTCGTTAAGTGGCTTCATCAAATTTTAATCGACATCAGCCGCTGATGACGCTAGATAAATGTACGAAATTCGCTACATATTCTGTTTCCATCTAACGCGCTCAACAGTCTAGGATCACCTAAAACTAATGATGTGGTAGCATCTAGATCCACTGATTTGGTATCACCAAACAGATCTACTGCTTTGGGACCACCCTCCAGAGTCGATTTATTCTGAACCCCCAAAGCAGTGGTTCTCAATCAGTGGGGGTGGAGGTCCCTTTTGGGTCGCGAAATATTCTCTGGGGTGTCGTCGTGGTTATTTTTAATTGACGAATCTTAGCACTTAATATTTATTTTAATATGATTGTATTCTATTAATGATGTAACATTGATTTTTCATAAAACAAAAAAAGAAAACTGGTTCCAGTAAATAAGATAATTAAATATATTAAATATCTCTAAGTATAGTTAATAACAAATTGAATAGGTTTAAATTACATTATTATATTATAAATAGGGATTTTAGAATATGGTCCTAACTTAATAATATTTAATTATCTTAATATTAAATCTTTAAGATATTTCTTTAAAAATATCTTACAGATATTTCACAGGTCATTTGAATATTATAAAAGGGAGTCGCAATTCAAAAAATTTTGAGAAACTCTGCCCTAGAGAGAAGGAAGAAGGCAGGAATTTGGCGATGAAAGTCTACAAAGTTAAAAAGCCGATCAAGTATCGAGCTCTGATCGAAAAGACTACACTGAATCATCTCAAAATGCATCCTACTTCGCGAGTGAATAAGCAAAATTTATACATATTATATATAAAGTGTGATTACACACTTCCATCGTTTTATACAGCGCTTTCATCATCCACCTTTCGATGGAAAGGGTGTTCTAAGACGTTTCGAGCGAGAGGCGTTGATTTAACGACTAAATTACTCTCGGGAAGAGAAACTTGAATTACAGCAATTGCTCTGATTGTATCTAGTAATCAAGGATAGAGCGAGATGTTTGATTAACCGGTGGCCCACGATATTTATCGGCGAGGGAACTTTTATTCAAAAGAACTTTTATTAAACAACTTTTATTCAAAAGTTGTTTCTCAATTCAGTGTCGAAATCAAAATACATTAAAACAGATCTATGTTCCTACAATTGAATATCGTATTTTTCATAATCCCACTAAAAATCTGAATTTCCACTGTGGAAATTCGCATTTTTTATAATCCCACTAAAAATCTGAATTTTCGCCGTGTAAATTCGCGAGCCGTATTAAAGAGGATGCTTGTTATTCTCCAACTAGAATTCTACAGATTTCCAATGTTTGAGCCACGTTTACAGCCCCGAGTGCACGATTACATGCGCCGCATTGTTCCATTAGTATTTATTAATAACAACACGAATTACTGTATGAAACTGATGATTTCAGAGGCAATATAATTGAATATTTAGTTAGACTTACTACCACGCAGCATTGCCGAGTGGAAATAACTATAGCGGAAACAGAGAGTTCGCTTGAAACCAAACCCGGGTGCGGTGAGATATCACAAATTTCTCGATCAACTTAGACACTGCAAGCGATTTGGAAAGTTTGTGCGCCAAACCGCGGCGATGGACATTCGTTTAAACAATTTTCCGCGTCGCGAGTCCCCTGTTGTTCGCAAATTGCGTTTTCCACTCTGTAGCTAGATAGACGTGATTTAGACGCGGCAGATTGAATTGCGAAAAAAGGAAAGAGAGTAGACATTATGATTCGCCCCTTATTTGATTCCAAGTTGCCGCGGTATATGGCAATACTCAGTCGACTCGCTGAATAGAATAGAGCCATGTTAATTGCGAATTTACTCTTGGAAGACATTGACCTGTTTCTTGCTCATTAGTCTTCTTGCGGGTGCAGCTGTTGAAACGGTTAACTGCTTAAATAATGTGAATCAAGCTGTTAGACTTGTTATGTAGTTAATTGTTATCATTGTACTCCAATCTGGATATCCCGTTTAAATAAATAATAACAATAATAATTATGAGATTGCAAGGGAAATGAAAGGAACTGTAGCCAAAGATAAACGAGTTAATACAAATGGAAAAAGAATCATCCCCCTCAAAAGAATCATCCCCTCGATTTTAAACTCGAATACCTATTTTCAAAGAACAAAGTGAAATCGACGTGACATTTATTCGTAAGCTCGACAGATATAAAATACGATTAGAGAACGTGCAATTGCGAGTGTGCTAATAAAACCTACTAATTAATTTATCGTTAATATTTCGCGCGTTATCGAGGCAAATTCGCGGTTTGCCTCGCGACGTTTCCAGCGTGGCTTTCTATGCGATAGCTCGTCACCGTGGCCGAAAGGAAATGATGGTTTATTTTAGGGACATCTGAAAATACGCGCGCACGTCCCTCGAAGAAGCTCAGTCGCTTGTCGTTGCTGCAAGATAGGACCATGGCTCTTAAAGAGTATCTGCTCTTGACGATAGCGATAACAAAGATTTCGATAGGTACGTACATACCACCCTTTCCGATCCTCCCCCTTTCACGTGGATAGATTAAAAAACAAACTGAAATTTAACGGTATATCAACAGGGGCATTAAACAATGAGGCAATTAAATCCTCCATATTCCACGAGTATAAATGCCGGACAATGTTTACCGCGCCAATAAGTTTAATTTTTCCGTGCGAGCGATTTAATGGGAGGTGAATTCCAAACAAAACCGTGTAAATATTTTCGCTTGGTCCCTCAAAATCGCATTTCATTCGATCGGTAGAAACGCGCCTCGCCCCGCTTCAAACCACTTCAATCGTTAATATCCCCACGAAAAACGTCGAATAAGCAAATTTATGTTCTGCTCGATTAAACTTGAATCGCACTTGCTTCTCTGCTAGGTGTATCGTCGGTATTTGCGTGGAATCCAGACAACCACCGGTAAGTAATTAAATGTAACTAAATAATCCTTGACTCCGCCAAGCATCGAAACAATTAAGCAAATATTGCGTGGCAACGTATCAAGTGTTTTTATATGAGAAATATAACAACATGCGTGTATTAAGAATCTTGAGCAAGCTGCTGTACAGAATTCTGGGACCCCTTGTGTGTTCTAAAGAGGGATGTGTCGGTCCTCCCAGTGGCGCGCTCAGGATTTAAAATTTAGGGGAAACCCAGATGGAAGAATAACAATATTTTTAATGCAAACTCAATAGAATTCATTAGATGATTATCAAAATTTCTTACTTTTAGCGGCCTAAATTCTGATCTTTCTAAAACTTTGTGATTAAGGGTTTTTGAAGTCGCTAATAACGAATTTGGTACCAAAAATTAAAAATTCAAAATGGCGGGTTCAATATTCGCATTGTGGTCTAGAAAGCAGTATTTTATAGCCAAAATTAAAAGTCATAGAAATACTAGAGAAAAAAAGAGAAAAAGAAACAGTTCTAACATTATCTTTGACTTAAAAAAAATAAAATATTACAAATACACACATCCTGGGCGCCCAAATACCAACTAGATTTAGAAGCTCTGTGAGAGTTGTCAATTCATACAAAAAAAAATGACAATGTAAAGTTGAAGTTGGGAAATTGAATTTTGACCACCCTTCAGACCACTGTGCAATAGTGCGGTCAGGATTTAAAATTTGGGGGAGCCCAGTTGAAAGAATATCAATATTTCTAATGCAAACTCAATAGAATTCATTAGACGAATACAAAAATTTCGTCTGGGTGCGCCATTGGAGACAAACCGCCTGAAGAGCCAAGTCAAGGATTAGAGTTTTTAACCCTTCCTTGACACTCAGGGTGGGAACCACCCATAAGCTGATTTTGACACTCTGTGCCTTCTATATGCAAAATAAATACCTTGTTTTCGAAAGACGACATACAACATTTTTGTTTCCAAAATATTATATCTGAACAATAACTCTGTACATTTTTAGTTCCTAATATTAAAATTTGCAAAAGTTACAATTTTTTTAAGATTTTCTTCGTGTTTTCTCGACATATGATAATCTAGATTTTTTTTACAAAAACTGTGATACAATTTTAATAAAAAAAACTATTAAAATACATTCTAGATACCTTGAAATTGACCCACGATTTTTTTCATAATGATTGGATTCTTTTCATAAGAATGGCAGTCGTTCAAAAATTATTCTGGGTGTGAGCCACCCAGGTGTGTCAAATTCGATCGAAAAGGGAGGTGTGTCAACGAAGGGTTAAGTTTGATTTATCAAGGCCTGATATTCCTCCCCCAGTTACGAGAGCTACGACCTCGACAGAGGCCCAGTGTTCTACGAAGCCTACTACTACCCGGACAGCAACGAAGATTCTAGCAACAACTACGATGAGAAACGCTTCTTCGACCGAGCAGCTGTCCTGGAAAAAACGTACCAGGTGCCCTCCCGTCGAATGGCATTTCCCTACAACAGCCTTCATCTAGACAACAGCCCACACCGAGCAGAATCGATCGCACAGGACGTAGGAGAGTATCGTCCAGCCCTAAGGGATGCTGCGAGGCCCCCCGACATAAAGGAGATCTCGAACCTGGCCAGAAGAGCGATCTCCAAGGACCTGGAGAACTGGAACACCCTGGAGAGCTACTTGGACCGCGTTAAATACCAGGACCAGTCATATCGACGAAGACTGGTCGACACAGGCTACGAACCAGGGTACGCGATGGAGCAACCAGCTCGCGGAATTGGGTCTAGCTTTAAAGAACCCCGCGATTTAAGCACGAGGCAGCTGTACGAGGAGGTCCTGGAGGAGTCCACAGACCCCAGTCGTCGAATTCAATCGCCCGGCGACCAAAGGAACGTGGTCAGGAGGCTCAACGCACGTGACGTTGTTAGCGGAGGTTCTTTGGGACCATTTGGGACCACTCGGTACCAAAACCAATCGCCCGATGCTGGAGGAGGGGTGGATGTACCTTTTGCGAAGGAGGCACAGGACCCAAGGTCGATGGTGGGCCCTTCGGAGGACATATTCGCGCCGAGACCTCAGGTGATCAATTATATTTTCTCGAAGAGAGCAGGAGCGTCTACAGGCGACCAGGACGTTGCAGCGAAGGAAACGAAGGACCTGCCGAGGAATTACGGGGATAATCTCATCCAGGAGGAAGTGAAGGAGGAAGGGAAGGACGTGAAGGTGACGTCCATTGAAATTAGCGAGGTGCCCAAGCACAAGACTCGTCACCACCATGGCGAATGGCCGAAACGCGATTATTCTAAGCGTCATCAGTGAATGGTTTTTCTTTTTGTTTATTGTACGGTAGAGCTAGAAGAATCGCTCGAAAATCAAGTATTTTGTTGAGAATTAATTGCAAGCAGATGACAGCAGGCACAGAGTTTTCCTTTTACACAATGTTTATTTTTATCATGTAGAGTAAGAGGAGTTTTTTTTGTCCAGTTATCTAGTTTACGAATGACGCCACAGGGGGTTCATTTGGACAGTGTTTTAGGAAAAGCGACTTTGGTTTTGCCCTGATAGTGAGCTTAAAAATAAAGATATGGGTAAACCAACCAGTGAATGACCGAATTGTTGAATGAGAAACCCAGTAAATGACCGCAAACTTTTATTAAGAATCGTACTTATTAATATTTGTTTAATACGCATAACTAAAAATATGGGATATTAAACGTGCAACTACACTCCATTTATAAACATATTGTAATTTTTAAATTTATAATTGACATTTCTTTGTCTAATGGTCATTCACTGGTATGCGGTCAATTACGGGTTGGTTTACCCTACAGTAGTTTCCTTGGAATATGTTTCTCCTAGAATCTGTAATTTCGGTATGAACCTCTCAAAAAACAATCGAACCTAAATTATTAAAATTGCGACTAGGAGAAGGCGATTTGTACGATAAATGTCCATTTTCATGGTGCACAGCTGGCTATTTTTTTTTATATCAAAAACTAGAGCTTTTACATTTAATCCTAAGGTCCCCTCCACAGAGGAATATATTTTGAATATGCTGTAAAAATTTCAAGTCGATCCGAACCTCAGATTTTTCGCAATCAGAGCAAAACCGCGTGAAAAACGCCTATAGCACCGTCATATACATGAATATATTAACAAAAAAAATATATTTTACAGTTTATAGTATTAATAGACATTACCCAAAAGTACTATTCCCAATTTGTATTCATTTCCTTGTAATTAATTCGCAAAAAAATTTGATCTTCGAGCGATTAAACTGTCTAGTCCCCTTAAATGAGGGATGCAATTAATTAAGCTCTAACAGGGCACGCAGGAATCCTAATGGCTTCTAATCGACGTGCCGTTTTAGATATTTATTCGATAAGATATGCTACAACAGTAGTACAATTTTCTATAACATGGTACATATTATGTCACTACGATGCATGTCTATTTAAATGTATCACACGATTCAACCATACATGTATTAACAATAACCATGTATAGGAAAATATGTCTTTCGCGATCGTGGAAGCAACAACGTGCTCGGTCTCGATGAAACAGTAGAAGATGGGAATGCGGAAAAATGGAAACGATATGAGGAATTGATGTATGGGGGAAAAATGATAGCGACGCGAAGAAGTTGAAAAAGTGTTACCGGATTAATTAAATTTCCGGGCACAATTTCCTTTAAAAATGCTTACGATACACAGAAGGCGTCTGTTATCAAAGGAATGTTCCGCGCGATGATCTAACTTCTCTTCTCCTTAATGAAATATAAACACGAGACTGATCGAATCTGCGAGTCGATTCTGAATGCTGTGACTAATGGTATGACTTCTGATATGAAGGCTAGTTCGAGGACAAAACCACAAGTACTTTATAATAAGTAACCTACGCTATTGGAACACAACTTCGTTTGGTGAATAGTCTCAGTTAGCTACATCTAGAATATTATATTTAATTCTCCAATTCCATTTCGATTTGGATGTCTAGTTTCTTCTTGAATTCTGTCTCCACACAAATTCACCGTCCTCACACATTCAGTAAGCTATCGTTAATATAATAAAAGGATCACGCCCTTGTACACCCTATCATCGTTAATCGTACATCACGCATACTCGCTGCAAATTGTATCGTAGAAAAGAAACCGCGAATCGTAGACTCTCTCGTTCTTCTTATAATCGTGTACGTGGTGGTTGAATTAATAAATGACCACGAGATTTTCCAAGAAGCAACGTTTCGAGTGTTTAGAATCATTCATGCTAATAATTAATAACAGTTTTAGATTCTCACATCCACAACCTGGCATATACATATTCAGAATTTAACACCATGTATACGTGTTAAATCTTCGCGTGCTTATTTCATAGACTGAGACCCAGACTTTGAAGGTAGGTATAATTTAATATTTGACCCTCTTCGGATCACTTTGCAAAATGTAAAAATAAATCTCTTTCTCTCGAGATAGTTAACAAGCATACTATATGATAATTTCTTAATGGAGACGCGCCCCATTATTTTAAGAATACACCGATCAAACTTGCGCGAAACGAAGCAGAAGAATTCTACATCTTTTTAAAGTAACAGAAGCTTTGCATCGAATTGCTGCGAGCTCGCAGCTTATTATGTAAAAGAATTTGTACTTTACGTTTCCTGTCCTCGTAAAAGAAGTAAGTATTTCTATGTACAGAGCTACAAATAAATTGGAAAAATAACGTAGTAAATAAACAACTACATTACACTGCATACACCTATTCTCTTTATGTACTGGACTAAAGACGTTCGTGTGTTAAAAACTAAGCGCTGTTAGGCGAACTCCTGCGACATTACTACGCGCGTAAAAAATTTAAAGCGTCCTGTATATATCTACTCTGTCAATATTGAAGTTCACTTACTTTTGTATAAAATTATCTGCCTAACTATACTCTTGATTCTAGTAATTCGACGTATGAACAGGAGCTTGTCGTGCACTTCGCCATGTGATAATCAGCTATTACTATAAATCGCGCGATGATATATAAAAATAACTGTAATTCCATGTGAAACAAATGTACACCCTTAGCAAGCAGCCGTTTAGCTTTCTGCAACATATAAAACACACAAACATTAGCGATATCGAATACCATGCATAATTGTTGGGACGAAAAATAGGTAATTCTTTGTGAATTTTTCGTACAAAAACGGTTCGACAAGTTAATTTGAGGTTTGCCTGGCTGTTTTATTGTATCTTGAAATATTTTTATACAAAAAATTCACAAAGAATTACCTATTTTTTGACCCAACAAGGCACAATCCCCTTAACGTACCCGCTTTGTGTAACTGTTTCAAGTTCGATAGTATGAACTCTCGTAACTTCTCATACGCCTTAGGGAGGTCGTCATTCTCAATGAGAACGTCAAAATTACCAGGCTTCAAACCTGAAATAGACATCAATCCCTGAAGAATCCGTTTCGAAAGCACAATAAACAACAAATTAAAACGCATAACGCACCATACTCCATTTCTATTCTAGCGATAGACAATCTATGCTTCAAGGACTCCTCCGTCTCTGTATTCCTATCCCGTAATCGTTTCTCCAACTCGTCTACGGATGGCGGTTTAATAAACACGTACATGGGTTCCAAAGAACTTTGCTTCACCTGTTTTACACCCTGTACATCGATATCTAATACGCAAACTTTCCCAGCTGCTAATACATTCTCCACCGCTTGTTTACTAAGAACACACAAAGAAAGTATATTAATAAAACAAGCGTTACAATAATCCTTGCTATTTCATTAACATAGATACTTTACCTAGTGCCATACATATTTCCGCTAAAGGTAGCAGTTTCGAGGAATTCACCCTGCTCTACCTGTTTCTGCATCCTGTCTTTAGTAGTGAAATAATAATGCTTCCCATCTTCCTCGCCCGGCCTAGGCGCCCTAGTCGTGTGAGAAATAGAGAAGCCAAACATATCTGGGAACTCTTCGAACAGCTTCTTTATCAACGTACTCTTCCCGCTTCCCGACGGGCCGCATAAAACCAACGGACGTGGGCCTTTTTGAAGCATATTACAGGCTCCTGAAAATAACCACAATGTTAATTATCACAAACCATGTAACATCGTTACGGAACACCTTATCTAGGCTATAAGTTTCATTCAGTTCGATCAAACCATTTCATACCTACTGCTATTGTTCTAAAACACGAAAATGATAACATGCTTAAAGAAATCTCTCCCGATTGAATTACTCTGAAAAATCGGAAAAAACTAAGACCTTGGCGAGTTACGCGCTACAAGGTCAACTTATCACTAAGGCCACAGAAAGATTAGAGACAAGCAGAAGGCTCCATTTAAATTACAGAACGTTGCATGGATTCGAAATTCGTTCGATGATCACGAGGCTGTGTTTTATCGAGAAAGCAACGATCGTGAATAACTACAAAACAGCTGATCGAAAACGCTGGGGATATGAAAATAATTCCAGGAAGATCGGATCGAAAATTAGGCGCGTAATATCAAACAGAGGCCGAATGGACGCGACCACTTTCGTCGTAACGTGCCTGTTACGCAGCATGCCAGTGATTCTTACAGAGGCCATGAGGCGAATTTAAACCGCAGGGTCTTCGAAATATTGATCTACTGGTGGAAAATTGTCTAGCGTCAAATAGTGCCGATGCTCTGGCATATAGATATATAAGCTTGTTAAACACTCGGGATGATAATAATACTGTCGTTATAACGATTGCAGTTGACTCGGTACCGTTACCACATTCGATTTACCGTCAGCTTGAAAATACGCGCTACTTTATCCCCATGAAATATCGAATGCTGTCACGAGTCACAGATCACATCCAGCGACGGTGACTTAAGTTCGCCCAGCGATTCCGCGACCACCCTCTTATGCTCGAACTTCTTTCGTCGGAGGAGCGAGATGTTTTGGAAATGCCCAAAAGGTATCTCACCTTTGCAGGAAACTAAAGGCGGCAGATCAAGGGAAATCACTGTGAACTGCGTGTACTATTCGCGCGAACGAAATCACGGAGATCAAAATGAACAGCGTGAAGCACAACTACCACGTTTTCGTTTAATAGCGCGCGCATGCGCGGTGTATCGCCGCATTGTGAATTGGGAACATCTTGTATCTGTGGCAGAAGCAACATAAATTATCCGGCTTTGCGAATGTATTATTAATGAGCAGTGTTCGATATTTTAGTTATCTTTCAATTGTTAGTAGTAACGGGTGCTTGCTTGGATATTCAATTAAACGAAGTTAATGTTAGGCGAGCGATTTGCGATGCGACTGGATGGACGAGTTTTTTTACTTTTTTTTCTTTAACGAGGAATATGATTGATCTTCGCTACGCGGGAACATCGTCGGGTTTTAAGGTATTATATGTTTATTCGGTTATCTGATATTCTTGTTGCAAGTCATTCTCTTTTTAAAAATGATAGAATACTCGAGGAAGTTATATATACGCGGTAATTGATAATAAATGTCAGTCATTTCTGCATTTGTGAGGCACACGCACACTTTGTTTTGGTAAGATATCGATATCGGAGCAGATCTTACGTAAATAATCCCACGCAACATGCTTACGTGGGATTATTTGTGCCTCGAAATGTGGGAAATTCGAAACCGTGCTCTAGATCTCGATGCTGTTTAGAAAAGGGTACTCGATTTTAAGCGCAATTTCGTGTAAAGTGGTATGTACAATAATTCGTTCGATAATGCAGTGATCAAAAGTAGATATATTTCATCTTTGAGTTTTATTAAATATATATTTCCTCACATATATTTGCATCGATCTTAATATTTGAATGATAATCGTGTAGAATAGATTATAGATTTAAAATTTCTCTGGCACTCCCATATATATTTTTTTTTTTTAAATTTTTGTATTACGAAGTCGAAAATATGAATTTAAATACGTATTCTTCTATTCTATACGCACACACGATTTTTTTTTTAACCAGAATAGAGATGATTTCGGTGAATCGAATTGTATTCAGACATATCGATAAACGGCGCTCTTGTAAAATTAGTACGTACTAGCTACATTTGAACATTGCACAAGAAATACTAGATTTATATTGACAAAATATAGTCCTTTTCATATATATATAATATATGTATGTATACCGTATGCAGCTTGTAGATGCTTCGCAAGAATACAACTAAAGGATAATAAAAAATGTACAATATATTCAATGTTAAATTACTATGTTTTGGTAGCTAAGATTATGGTACTTTAAATCTCGATATGGCAATGCACACAAGTACGAATGCATGCATACATACTTAACGTAAAAAAAGAAAACAAATTTCATAAATAAATATCACATGTTCCTCGATATAAGATACTCACACTCGATAAATGTTAGAATAACAATAGTAGTAGCAGTAGTAGTAGTAGAAGTAGTAATGTAGTAAGAATAATAGTCGTATCGACGTTCAATGTCTTCCCCTTGTACTTTAGCGTAACATAATTGCGGTGTGCGTGGCAGATTAGTTTAAACTTGCGTTTCTACTCAGTTCTGTCTTCTCTCAGTTCTCGACAGCGTAGGGCAAAAGTTTCGGTTTAAACTTCGGTAGGGCCGGAAGGTTTAGCTTGCGTTCGTCGACGCGCCAGTTCCGACATGACAACAGGACCGATATGAGGAGACCTGGGGCTACTAGACATCGCTCTATACGCCTCTGCGACTGCCCTCTAGAAAGATATTTAACAAAAACACACGTATCACCGATACAATTCGGGCGATGTACAGTGGCGGATTTAAGAAAAAAGGCCCAGGTGGCAAACATTGAGGGGCCCATTTTTCCGGGAAAATGATGGGGTAGTTTACAAAAAGGGGGTAAATGTACAGAAAAGTATAGAAAAAAAGTTTGGATAAAATCATAATTCATTTTTTAGGACAGGGCGCTAGGGAGTGGGCCTTCTGAGCTGGACCCATTTTTCTGGAACTAAAGCGGTAGTTTACTGAAAACATACTCAGTGTAATAACACAGAAAAAGAACATAGTTTGGATAAAATCATAATTTTTTTAAGGATGGGGCCCTGGTGGGGCCTTCTGAGCAAGGGCCCAGACGGTAACTGCTCATCGGTCGCCCTGTTAAATCCGCCACTGGCGATGTATAAATTAGGAGAGATATAGAGCGCAGCATACTTTTAGGCTGTGTGGATCCCTCGTGCTATATGGTAATACTTTCTGAGGAAGACGATGACGATTAGCGATCCACGAATATTTTAAAATGGCAGCTGCAGTAGGTCTGCGATTAGGATCGACGTGTAACATTCTTTTCACTAGCTCCTTAGCCTCGGTTGAGATCTGACACCATATGCCGCTTTCGGTGTCGATGTAACCGGGCCCAATGCGATCCAATATATCAGTCGCGCTGTCTCCGGGACTATTGCGAAATGGTGTGTACCTAATGCGTAAAAGCGTCGTTAATACTAGACGATCTTCTCGATCTTGATCGATCTAGTCGAGTTGTTTGATTACCCAGCTAGCATGATGTACAGCAAAACACCGAGCGACCAGATGTCACATGCCGCGTCGTATCCTTGCCGTTTTAATACTTCAGGCGCGACGAAGTTCGCCGTGTAACAGGGTGTCATTAGTAAACCGTTTTCTGCTCGTAACTGTTTCGCGAAACCCAAGTCGCATAAACAGAGGGTTGAAGGGTCGGATCCTGATTTTGAATACAATATATTGGATGGCTTTAAATCCCGGTGAACGACCTGTTAATTGCGACAAAGTAGGTTTAGATGTGTAATCAATGAGTCAATCGTGTCAACGTAATGATAATTACCCCGTTCTCGTGGAGATAATGGACTACATTTACAATTGTGTACATCACTTCAGCAGCCTCCTTTTCTGTAAGATTACGCCTCTGCAATAAACGGTCAAGCAACTCCCCGCCGCGTAATAATTCTAGAACAAGGTAAGCTCGCTTATCGTCCTCGAACACAGCTCTTAAAGTTACAATATGCGGGTGCCTTCCATATCGCAGTAGAATCTCTATTTCTTCCGTTGGGTCTCTTTTTGATTTCTCGATTACCTATCAGAAATTGATCATTAGTTTACTCCGAAGAAAACCCCGATGTAATGATCGATAAGATTAATAATGGAGTTACCTTCACAGCATACTCTGCCTTGGATGCTTTGTGAACAGCTAAGTAGACCTTGCTGTAGGTTCCTTTACCGATCTCGTGTTTAAATTCATACTCGTCGGTCACTGAGGCGAGACTCACGTAACCCGGAAAGGTTGCAGTGAGACTATCACAGTTTTTGTATTCGGGAGTTTTAAGGTGATCCTCGAGAAGGCACGGCGCGACGAAGCTGAAGCCACGAAACAGTTCGTGGGCATTAGCACTTGGTGGTACCCCAGGAGAATCTAAAAGATTTCATTGCCTTTTATTACATCTATCCCTATCGCGAATGAGTTTATACACCTTACCTTTAGGCGTTTTACATGTAAATTCACTATCAAAATAAAATGCATCATCCTTCTCACTAACAGCTGGTTTAAAGGGAGGCTTTATCTCTTTTTTGTAAAGAGCTTCCCAATCGATTGTCGCAAAGAACACATGGCTTTTGATTTCTTCCACTCCGCCTGGAAACGTAACGAGACAGGAAATAGTAAATTAATCAACGATATAACAATGAGCCTCTAAGTTAACGAAAAGCAAGATCACCAGATCCAAGTCTGTTCGCGGCGTTTCTTTTAAACAGTACTCTGAGAAGTGCCTGCGCTTCCGGGGAAATATTTAGAGGCATACTGAGCTTCGCTTTCATTATTTGTGTCATCGTTTCTTTACGGTTTTCTCCTTGAAATGGGAGAGCTCCAGTCAACATTTCAAACTGAAATAAAAGAGCTTATATCGTGTTAAAACTACGGAGATTGAAGTTAGACGTTTCTAACGACGCGACTAACCATAAGAACACCAAAGCTCCACCAATCAGCAGCAAACGAATGCCCTTTTCTATTCACAATTTCAGGTGCCATGTACTCTACGGTACCGCAAAACGAATATGCCTTACAATCGTCCAGAGGCTGTTTACTGAGTCCAAAGTCAGTCAAAGATATATGGCCCTCGGTATCCAGCAGAATACTGTTTCGCAGGAAAGAAGCACCATGAAATTTGTGAAGTTTAAAAACACATAGACCCCAGTGGTAAGTAACTGTAATACAAACTTTTCTGGTTTCAGATCTCTATAAATGATCCCAAGCTTATGAATATGATCCAACGCTAGGGCAAGTTCAGCTAAATAAAACTTTACATCGTCTTCGGTAAACATCACCTGCAACGATCGTTGCAAAAGCGAATTGAATTATAGTTCAGTGTAACATAAATCATTTTAAACAACCGAAACTACCTCTTTAGCTAATCTCGAGAACAGGTCACCGCCTCTCAGAAAGTCTAGAATTAAATACAGTTTGCCTTCTGTCTGGAATGCATAATGAAGTCGAACTATGAATGGATGCTCAACATCCACTAGTATGTTTCTTTCCATTTTCGTCCTGACTCTGTCCCGAACTGAGATAATATTGCAACGTTAGATCGCTTTAGAAGAAAAAGTGAATAACTAATTGTAATTACGAGAGTTGCTCTGAAAATCCTCTCGGATATTATTTCATTCAAAATCGAATATAACAACGTTTCTTTCTTTCAGAGCTACCCTCGTACAATTAACTGAGTAACCACCTTTCAACGTAGCCTTCTTCAGGACTTTCATGGCGTAAAGAGTCGAGCTATCTTTACCAACAACTTTCCTCACCAGGAATACCTAAATAACACAAGAATCTTGTAAACAAACATGCTTCCACGACGTTACGATTCTTTTCAACTCGTACTGAATTCCAATACCTTTCCAAAAGACCCTTGGCCAAGGACTTTGAGAAGCTCGAACTGAGACGGGTCGGCCTTCTCGTGGCCATCTCGCACCACCTCTCGCACCTCGATCTCGTGCGACTCTGAACCTAACCCATTCGAACGTGGTTCGACTACAGTTCCTTGGGTAATCATTGCTTCCTCCTGAGACTCTGCTGGAAGGATATCTACAGCTTGCTAAAGGATTAGGTGAATTGTAATACATGGACGAAACTGTCGCGACTTAAAATTCCACGAATTTACAATGCGAATCCGAGTTAACCGATTGTTTTGACAAGCGGTGAGGAAAAAAAAGAGACTTTACCTTCTCGGCATTTACATGTTGCTCGGACCAAGGGATCGTCAGAGTCGCCAACGGCATTATACCCGATATCGCGTTATTGTGTGCGAAATTGTAAACGTTCTCGTAAAACAGTCCCGCGTGCGCGGTCGTCATAAATTAACATTTAGCTGCGTTTAGTTTATCAAATCAGAAGCCACGGACGATGCGTTAAGTCGAATGAGTTTTAAATCAGATCTCTGACACGGACCGGAAGCACCTGCTTTCCGACCTTAAATAAAGCCCTGAGAAATGGCTGCTTTTCAATAAACTCTATCGAAAGCTAGAAGATATTTTTAATGTTTAATCGGATACATCCGTGTGCATTCGAGACGCGACATCACAAGTACAATTCGGGAGGAACTGCAAAGTGTGAATGAGTACGCTACTGTGCTGTACTCGGTTTACACAATAATTAGAAGAAGTCACTTTACACAGGCGTTATTGATTGAACTGTCAACAAACAAAAGGGGGAAAAAAATGAACCGTGAAATTCGTCGATAAAACACAAACGGAGAAACAAGTGTCGCGGAATCGATTGGTCGATACGAAACGATATTAAAAAAGGGTGTAATTGTTCTGGAATTTCGATGCTTCCCCTTACTGTGCTCTCTAGATTAATTAGAATCTTATGACCACCGCGTTTGGGAGAATAATCTTGCAACTGTTCCGATGTATAGACTCTGCTCGATTACACTTCTAACGAGATAAATAGCAAGAGTAAACGGAATATCGTTGTACGGAAAGAATCGAATTGTAAGACGTCTATTCTACTTGTGATAAGACACATTCACATGAACGTAACGTCCAACAAGTGATACAGTTGCGCTTGAAGTTGCAGATTGTCTTTAAACTGTACAGCGTTCGAAAGTTTGCGAACAGTTTACAGTTTTATTTAGTAGTAAACGGTAATTTGTGTATTATGTATGCAGCATCTTAATTTCAGTTTTTTCCATCTCAAGTGGGCAAGGCATTTTTAACCATTGCTTTTATCACATCGTGTATGATAATCTAGATTTTTGGTAGATGTATTGTCATACATAGAGGGTAAAGAATATATTTTAATTAGATTTTGTACTTGTTTGTTATCATACTTTAATTCAACTTTAATAATCGTCTTGAATCTCTCCCTTTAATACGAAAAGATGCAATTGCCTACGCCATTGTATGTGCCAGTGTTTCCCAACCTTTTTCGAGTCGCGACTTCCATTCATAATATGCAAATGATCCGTGCCCCCTCTCCCCAAATAAGGTAAGGTAAATTTAATGAGGTAAAGAACGCACATTAAAAATAGGTATTTCAGAATGTAATTCTAACTTAATAATATTTAATTATCTTAATTAATACATATATTAAATACACTCGAAGATATTTAATTTCAAAATCGATTTTCTCTAAATTGAAGCGCGATATGAAAAAAAGTTACTCTTTCTTTTTGATTTATAACAAGTAAATAAGTTGAGAAAAAGGAATAAAATTTTTTGTTATTGCGCTTCATTTTCGAGAAAAACGACTTTGAAATTCTTGACGATGCGTCCAGTCGCGTACGGGAAAACCTAGCTTAATGAGAATCACGGGCGATTTAGGCATAAGTGGAATTCGCCCAATGTAATTATATTAAAATAAATAAGTGCCAAGAATAAAATTGTCAAAAAAAAAATAACCGCGGCGACCCCACAGAAAGCGTCGAGACCCACCGGTTGGGAACCATTGGTAATGCATTAACGTCAAACAAACTGCGGCTACGTTCATGCAGTTTGTTCCGTCACAGTGTGGAGGTGGTAATTGTTTGTTGTTCCTGACAAATATTTAGCAATTATTGGGACTCCAAACACGTTAATCATTTTTAAACCAAGGAAACTTTGTGATACATTTTGTAGAATATCGTTAGGGTAAGTAGAAGAAACGAATCCCTAGGGCGGCAATAACTTCGTTTCTAACCTGTGTCGTTCAATTTGAACAGAAGCAATTAATATTGATTACATTTCGTTTTCACGATACTTTGCAACTGTTTCTCTTTTTGCAATTGTATGCTTAAAGACCGCTGCGCATCATTGGCGAAGCGCAACGATGCGAAGTAGGGCTGGGATTATTCGAATAATTTAATATTCGAATATTTTACAAGTACTCGAATACTACGAATAAACATCGAATATTTGAATAATCGAATGTTATTATTCGAATATTTAAGTATTCGAATAGTATGGTGTGAATTATAAATCAAGTTCTTTAGGTTCAGTTTTTTTACAAGCTTTTATTTAGCTTCAGTTGTGAGTTCGTTAGCTTGTCAGGGTGAAATCTTGTAGGCTAATTTTCACCCACTTCAACATATCCGATCGGCTTGAAAGTTTGCACACATACGTAGTTCCAATGACAATGCAATACTTAAATATTCAAATTATATTCGCCAAATAATTAAGCAATTGAAGTATTCGAATACCGAAAAATTCAACAAATAGTCGCAGCCCTAATACGAAAATAAAAGTTTATAAACAATTGATGACCGAAGCGCAAGGACAATTAATTAATTATTATTAATTTCTTTGATTCGCCACTCTCTGCAAAAATGCGCGACAGCTTTAATATTCCTTTGAATTTGGATTTTAGCGGAGAGCAGATATCGTAATGTAGTTTTTAACTCGTATAAATAAATTGATCTATGACGCCGATTATTCTTTTCAAGAACATAACAATGCCATGCTGGTATTATGAGAAGAAGGAGCTACGAAACACACCGTCGATCCAAGATGGGATTGATTACGAGACTGAATGCAGATATAGGAAAGAAGGTGCCCGTTTCATAATTGACACGGGCACGAAAATGGATCTAGGGTACAATACGATGGCAACTGGTGTCGTTTACTTTCATAGGTTTTACATGTTCCACTCGTTTAAGAACTTCCCACGATATGTAGGTATCCTTGTTTTTGTTAATTAAGGGAGGAGCCCTATTTTGGACGCTATATATCTTCATATATCTCCATTTCTACCAAACACTTTGTAACGTAAAAATTAATTTTTACTGTTCGAATATGAACTAAAATCCCCTGAAAGTTTGGAAAAGATCCGCGTAACAGTTTCTTAGAAAAAAAATTCCAAAGAATCACCTCATTCCTAGTCATCTTAAATAAGGCTCCTCCCTTAACATTAAGTTTCGTTGCTGTTAATTAAATACACTTGTATTTTATATCTTTATTGTCACCCAGGTGACTGCATGCTGTTGTTTGTTCCTGGCAGGTAAAGTAGAGGAAACGCCAAAGAAATGTAAAGACATTATAAAGACTGCGAAAACTTTGTTGACCGAACAGAAGTTCATGACTTTCGGAGAGGATCCCAAAGTATGTTTAATATCATTCAAATAACAATTAATCGATATCGAATCAACATTCTCATCGATTTGTTTTGCATAGGAAGAGGTGATGACATTGGAGAGAATTTTGTTACAAACTATCAAATTTGATTTGCAAGTCGAACATCCGTACAGTTACTTGTTAAAATACGCAAAATGCCTTAAAGGTAATTGTGCATCTTCTATTCAAAGGTGATTAATATTACACACTGAAAATTCTAATGATATATTACACAGGTGATAAGAACAAATTACAAAAGATGGTTCAAATGGCTTGGACATTTGTCAACGACAGGTAACGACGACAGCATTATTTATAAATTAACTAAAGCAGTATATACGATCTCCACTCTTCCTTTCAGTTTATGCACAACGTTATCGCTGCAGTGGGAGCCAGAAATAATAGCTGTCGCTCTAATGTACCTAGCGGGAAAGCTTAGTAAATTCGAAGTAGTGGACTGGAATGGAAGGCAGACTAAACATTTACGTTGGTGGGACATGTTTGTCGAGGATGTCACCATGGACCTTTTAGAAGGTTCCCAGTTTTCCAATCCGTCTATTTATACACACATTTATAACGCTTACTAATACTTCACACCTTTTCTTTAGATATATGCCACCAAGTACTAGATTTATATTCACAAGCGAATAACACAAAGGCGCCAGATTCACCGCCGATGACACCCTCTAATGAACCATGCAGGGGAGATCGAAGTGTAACAGCGCCTCCCGTCGAATCTGCATCCACCACGCCAAATGGTATTTGAATAAGTTGATACTTCGCTAGTAGAATAAGTACGAGATAGGTTCTTTCACTTCTTCATGTATCAACGCTACGTTACAGCTACCCCAGGAAAGTCTACCAAGGTTGAAGCAACTGCAGTCTCCGCGAATGGATGCCCAACCACAGATGCAACAGACGCGATGAAACCGATCGAGGTGCCTCCGCACTTTTCGACGTATCCAGCTCCTGGGTTCGCACCTAACAACACCAACTATCCCCCAGCATTTCCTCCGACAAATGTTTCTGTACCTCCACCCCCGGTCAACGCAATGAACCACATCGTCCCACCTATGCACCACATCGGTTCCTCAACTGCTATCAGACCTGCTCCACCAACTCCTACGACAACTCAACCACCGTTTCAACCATATCCTTACCCCACAAACGCCTCGTACTTCCCACCGAGCAACCCAGTGCCCCCTGCGCCCCGTACATATTACCCACCGCAACCTTAACACCCGGAAACTTGTCGCACCGGGAATATAATCTCTGCCGATGTAAGCGTCGTTATCGTAATTAAAATTAGCCTTATCGAAGACTTTATAACTGGATCCTTGTAAATATTGTAAATATGTAAGCTTTGCTATCGACGATGGTATTTAATTATAAAAATTTTCTATCATTCGTGTTTGCATATCTCAATTTCGACACACAGAATCGAAGCGGAATGTCTCTGAAGCGAACCATCGAGCGCAGATTCACATGTAAAGGTTCCCTTTATTAAAAAAGTTCTTCCCAGTAAAGGCGACGTCGTGCATTGTGCAGTCCATCGCTGAGAATAGCTTCAAAAGCGGATCAGCGGACAGGGAATCGAGTACAAAAGTATCTGTATATAAAATGTATAAAACCGAAGGTAGCTCCATGAACTCGGCGTAGGATAAAACTGAAAGGGGAAACACAATTTTGTGAATAAACTTGTATCTTAACAGAAGACCTGTGTTATTTAGATGCTGACCTCCTGCTGCGACTCCGTAAACGATGTTTGGTTGTTCTAACAGGGGTTCTTTTAAGCTACAAACACTTCCTCCGTTCTTCGTAGCCAACATTCTCAAGAAAGATGGTACTGTTGGTATTTTCGCAGTTCTGAAGTGCGATATATGATGGCACGTTATGGAAATTGTCCTCTTTGCGGTTGACACGATGTCGGATATCTGATATAATTAATAAAACCAATATTTCACGTGTATCGCGTATGCGAATATTCGAGCTAAGCAGATTATACCGTGTCGACAAGCTTGCCAGCGAATTTCACGTCGAAGCGTGGCGATACGACGCATAAGTAGACCTGGTCGTTAACTCTGTAAATTATGCACGCCTTCTTCTGCTTCTCGTCCTCGACTACACATGCTTCTTCGGAATTCTGGCACAGGCATTCCCTGGAGAAATCTGCAATTTATTACCAGATCTATCATAATGAAACTTCTAAACCAGCGAATAGAAATATAGACATTACCAATTAACATTTCACCCTCAATCACGATTAGCGTGTTAATCGCAGCTGGCTTTTCTTTCAACCATCGAAGGGATAGTTTACTGAAAGGAATGTATTACTAATTATATTTTTGAATGTTTACTGCAGAGAGGTTATGGTGACGATTGAAACGAACTTACGATTGATGAACTGGAGTTTCAGTGGGTCCATTTTCGTCCTCCTCGTCCCAAAATGCACGTGAAACTGGGAATACTACTTCACCGAAAAAGCTTACCATCTTTTTTTATTAATAGAGTTAATCAAGATCGCCGCGGAACAATCACAGGATCACTATTATTATTTACTGCGTCTGATGCCGCTAGGTTATGTACCTGCTATAAAACAGTTCGATAAATGACGAATGTTACGAGTCATTCTACCTTTTAAATTTAAGAATGGAACCCATACGCAATTATTATGAATAATTGTGTTTTTGCATGGTTCATTTGAGTGGTCGCGTAAAAGGCTGTGGATCGCGAATTGTAAATAAACAAATAATTATTTATAAAGTATTCATCAACGTGAATTGACTCATCGCTTAATTCAATGTAAAAGTTACGCCACCAAATCGAAATGATGGGACGATGGCAGGCCCGGATTAAGATTTTTTGGGCCCAGGGCTATCAAACCTTTGAGGCCCTCCGTGGTTGATTTTTGGGGCCCGGGGCTATCAAACCTTTGAGGCCCCCCATGGTTGATTTTTGGGGCCCGGGGCTATCAAACCTTTGAGGCCCCTCGTGGTTGATTTTTGGGGCCCGGGGCTACATATCAATCCTTTGAGGCCCCCCCGTGGTTGAACAGCGGAAGGGGGGGGGGAGGTTTAGTGAGCTAATCGCTTAGAACGGGGCCCCCCTCGGAAAGTGGGGCCCGGGGCTGCAGCCCCCCTAGCCCCCCTTTAATCCGGGCCTGGACGATGGTAAAGAAAAATATACCCCTCTTGCTTTTTTTAATCCATTTTACAGTGCCGATTTAATTAAAAATTTCAAACCGAAATTTAAAACCACAGACGAGGTATGTCGGTGGTTTCGTTAGGGTAGTTTTCCCTACACCTGACTGGCCGCATCGTCAAGAATTTCAAAGTCGATTTTCTCGAAAACGAAGCACGATATCAAAAACTTTTATTCCTTTTTCTCGACTTATTTACTTGTTATAAATAAAAAAGAAAGAGTAACTTTTTTTCATATCACGCTTAATTTTCGAGAAAATCGACTTTGAAATTCTTGCGTCCAGTCGCGTACAGGAGAACCTTAAGCTTAATGAAAATCACAGGCGATTTGTTCGTAAATGGAATTCGCCCTTTATAGAGTCACAACTAATTTCTTATGCAACAATACTCACATCAATATTCTTTATTTATTCCTTAAAAATGCTATTAATGCTCCAAAATAAATGACGCCCAAGACCGATCAACCCTTCATGTTTAAACTTTGACGCATATTTTAGTTCATAACTTTCGCCGTTACATGACGATAGGGTAAACCAACCAGTAATTGACCGCATACCAGTGAATGACCATTAGGCAAAGAAATGTCAATTATAAATTTAAAAATTACTATATGTTTATAAATGGAGTGTAGTTGCACGTTTAATATCCCATATTTTTAGTTATGCGTATTAAACAAACATTAATAAGTACGATTCTTATTAAAAGTATGCGGTCATTTACTGGGCTCCTATTTCAACAATTCGGTCATTCACTGGTACCTATTTGACGTTTCATACTACAAAGATATGTTTCCCCTCTAGAATCCCAGAAGAGCGTTGGTGTAATCGACTGTTAAAGAGAGTTGTACTTTGTTCATAACCTCTACAAGAAAGTTTAATGAATATTCTAATTGTTTCGTGATTGTTGTTAAGACAAGACATGCATTGTCCAAATAAACAGTAGTGCCCGAACAAAATTGCAGCAATGGCCCTGCCTCCTTCTTTCGGGCTCAGTGACATCGTGCGTTTAAATGTTGGTGGGACGAGGTATAGACTAAAAACGAACTTTCATTACCGTTGACAACAATCGGAGCGAACAACACATATCGTTCGTAATATCGTCATCCTTACTACACAAATGTAATATTATATTTCCCAGGTTTTCAACCTCCAGACAGACACTGACATGGGTCCCAGATTCTTTTTTCACAGCTTTGTTAAGCAGTCGGATCGCCAGTTACAGAGACGAGACGGGAGCGTTGTTCATCGACAGAGATCCGAAGCTGTTCTCGATCATATTAAACTATCTACGCACAAAGGACATTGACTTAAAGAACGTAGATCTTCGCACGTTGAGACACGAAGCGGAATATTACGGCGTTACTCCTTTGGTTAAACGACTGATGCTGTGCGAGGATCTGACTCAATCTTCTTGCGGAGATGTACTGTTCTACGGGTATTTACCACCTCCAAGTAAGTTTCGAATGGTTGTGGATAACGATGATGTTGAAGTTTCATGTGTGTTTTATATTTCGAAGGTATACCATTACAAGAACCTACTACCATCGCATCGAATATAGGAGATGTATCTGTTCATGGTAGAGTTTCTGGTAATGCTACTAACTCTAGAGTAGAAATACCATCCACTTCGCAGTGCACACCTCCCGCGACTTCTAGCAATCACGCTAACACCGGTAACAAGAGTACTATTTAATTTATGTAAAAGCTGCTGGCATTATTTAACATGAATCTGCTTTAGGACAACAGAACCATAAAGGAGTGCTCGGTACTCATGTGCGAAACTCCTCCCTGGATTACAGAATCCAGCAAAGAGGCTTACCGCATTCACGTACTTCATCCCTAGATTTAAGACACGTTAGGAATAATTCGGCAGACTTAAATAAGTTATATAAGAACGACATAAGTTTAGTGTTCGGCCCCCAACAAGGTGAATGTATACGACTTCCCTCTCTTTCAATATTGCCGCAGTGTCGTTAACGATTCTCTTTCCAATATAGTTTCTTCATGGGTCGATCCTTTAAGGGTTCAGATCATAAAGGCGCATCACAATTGGATCGTGATTGCTTATGCGCATTTTATAACATGTTACCGACTTAAAGACTCATCCGGATGGCAGCATGCATTTACTAGTCCCCATATCGAATCGGTTATCGAAAGGGTCGCTATAACTTCGAAATTGAACACTAGCGTCGACGTGAAAATGGTAGCTATTTCTTACGGGAATCAAGTTAGATTGTGGAGCGTTTCAGCGAATGGGATAAAGACCAACATCGGCACGTTCAATTTAAACGTTCGCGTGGAGTATTTGTTCTTTATTGGAAGCCAATTAGTTGCTCTGTCTCCTACCGATAAAATTGGTGTGTGGCACGCCATGACGCATCATTGGCAGATACAGGATGTGGTACCTATCTTATCGTTCGACACAGCTGGTTCTTTTCTCCTACTGGGATGCAACAATGGATCCATTTACTATATTGGTAACGAACTTTCGAATTTCTATACGCGAGCATTTAACGTCCGGTGTATCGACCTATGAGATAACGATTTTCCCGTTTCAGACATGGAAAAGTTCCCTTTGAGAATGAAGGATAACGATCTGCTTGTAACTGAATTGTACCGTGATCCAAATTACGATCCCATTACAGCCATATCTGTTTATTTAACACCAAAGACATGTAAGTTTTCATATCCGTTTTTATCGTATCGAAATATTCTCTTGATAACGGTTAAGCACAAAAAAATCCAAGGTAAATAACTAATCCAATGGTTCTATAACGTTGAGCATTACAGTATCTCTATTGCAGAAATACCTTTTCAAGTGACGTACACAAATAAGCGGACTAAAATGTAATTGTTAAATCTGCTTGTATCGAGGAATGTAATAACAAACGTGACTTCTGTAACGAACGTTTCTTTTTATGTTTCTCCCATGTTTTGTTTTCTTCTTAGATTAGTCGTGCAACGATTTCTCAATTCTCTTTTCATTTGAAGAATTATGGTCGTGAGCCTCTCATTGTTTCTTCGTTCTTGACGATATAAAGGGAACTTCTTTCGATATAGACCGCCACACAAATAACCGATCTCTACTTGTTCAGACACAAATGTTCTACTGTCTTTCAATCATAAAGTCCAATGCTGTCTTTGAATATTAATGAGAGTTTATTATTACATTCTTTGCTTCATGATTTCGTACAACTGGATAAATAGCACAAGGCAAGTATGGGTCAATACGACAATGTTCTACAATATTCTCACATTGAAGTCACAAACCGAAACGACATGTGTTTCTCTACATTTTGTACTGCATTGAACATGACGCATTGATATGAATACTAGTGTCCCCGTACCCTTCCTCTCCAGATATGGTACATCGTTCTGCATCGAGTCAGTGCACAAATCCATATTCATGTACATACCGCTTTTGACAGCAATTTTTAATTAAGGCCCCGTTTCGCGCATACATTTACGTGTATCGAGGAAATAGCTGTCAGTCGCGCGAGTCCCTTTAAACCAGAATACGAATACTCGAGGAATATCAATGAAATATCCAGAGACACTTGTATTTTCTCTCTTAGATCGCACTAAGCATACACAACCCCGCTATCCTTATGCGTCCAGTTGTACTAACGCAAATTGACGATGAAACGTTTGCTTTCTGTTCGCTAACATCTAAATTACAAGAGCGCTATGCAATTCTGCTTGTCGCGATTCTAATTGAATATCATTATCGGAGCTTCACGCTTGCTTCTTCCATTGTACTGTATTTCAACGCAGCATCTGAGAGGGGAAGGAGAAGGAATAGACAACACTTATATCTCTGCTTGCATAGTTATTCTGTATTTTAAACAATCCCAGATGTGTATGAGCATTACATTGTTCGTTACACAGAATTATAATTTCTTTCGTTGTGTGCATTGTAAATATTCTTTCGCACAGTTGGCACATAAGATTTCATTCCGATTCTGATACATATACATCTCGCTAACTAAAACAGAAATTAACAGACTGCATATACAGTGAGTAACGAAAATATTCGGACACTTTTTAAAATCGCATAACTTTTTTAGAATTGGTCCAAATGAATTGAGATTTTTTGAGAAAGTAGGCTGATTAGTTTGCTAAGTGACGTGTTACGTCGTTTTGAAAAAAATTACACTTCGTCGGAATAGCAAAAAAATAGGAAAGGTCGTTTTTTAAACATTTTTTGTGAGCTTGTAATGAAAATTTAAATATCCCGTTTGTAGATTTAATTAAGTCGCTGATTTCGGGAATTTTGCGATTTGCGACCTTATTCTGCGATCTTTTGATTAAATTTTAAGCATGTATACAACTTACTTAAATCTACAAACGGGATTTTTAAATTTTCACTACAGGCTCAAATAAAAAAGTTGAAAAAAAAACGACCTTTACTATTTTATTCGCTATTCCGACCAATTCCAATTTTTTTCAAAACGACGAATCATGCCACTCAGCAAACTAATCCTTCTAGCTTCTCAAGAAAACTCAAGTCATTTGGATCAATATTAAAAAAGTTATGCGACTTCAAAAAGTGTCCGAATATTTTCATTACTCACTGTATACATATATCTTCATAAATAGTGTTTTTTTCCTAATTGTCACAATACAAAGCATGTATATAACATTTATGTAGGCTATTCATTTTTAAATATATTGAACAACACATGCACAGAGGATATTCTCAACTTCCACAGCCATCGACATACGTAACATCAGTATCGTGTCATTTACATTTCCTGTATTAAGAAACGTAGTTTACCTTAACAACATTGAATATCTCCACTTAGAGTGGCTTAGTGTAAAGCAGGATTTTTTATACAGCTCTCTGTGGCAATTGGATTGAAATCGCATATGGCACGAAATCCGGCAGCGTGAGAGTTATAGTTCAACATCCCGAGACCGTTGGCCATGGACCACAATTGTTCCAAACGTTTACGGTCCACCAGAGCAGCGTAACAAAAGTATGTCCACACTATACTTGCTTTTATTGTACATAATCAGCTTACCAGAATTCTGTACGTGTACGTTGAAACATACAGGTGACGTTATCAGAGAAGTATCTGGTATCAGTTTGTTCCGAATACAATCATGTCAGGAGCTGGGCTGTGAAGAGATTTCGTGGGATGATATCCACTCAGCCTGGATCAACGCCTGAGGCTAGTTTCAAAATCGTATCCTTAGAAGCGATCGAGCCTTGCATCAGTTACAACGCTGGCAACGATTTCGGTATATCACAACGCAAAGAACTTTTACTAGCATGGGCGTCCGCAGGGGGTTGCAAAAGGGGCAATTGTCCCCTCTGGCTTTTGAGAAAAAATCTCTTTTTTTATTCAAAACTCATCTTTATTAAGTTTAATCCTAAAAAAGGGAATTAATTTTTAATTAAATTTGCACTATAAAATGGATTAAAAAAGGGAAGAGGGGTACATTTTTCTACCATCATCCCAAAGTTGCCTCCGCCCTGGAAAAAATTCTGCGGACACCCCTGCTTACCAGACTCCTAATCAGGACAGAAAATTTATCGTTTCGTTTTATCGTGCAGGACCATTCGGGGAGCAGGACGACGAGCAAGTGTTCGTGCAGAAAGTAGTACCTGAAACTGACCAGCTGTTCGTACGCCTAGCATCCAATGGAAAGAGGGTTTGTGTAATCAAATCAGTGGACGGCAGTATTATAAGTTCATTTTATGTCCACGAATGCGAAGGGTCCAGCCGAATGGGCTCTAGACCCAGGCGATTTATATTCACCGGACATTCTAATGGCACCATTCAAATGTGGGATCTCACGACAGCTTTGGAGCCGTCGTTTTCTTCCGCTCAAAGTAACATCGCTAGCTTTCTACTAGAAATAATTTTATTGTCGCTTGATGTGGTAGCATCGGTGAATGAATACGTTGATTACAGATGTTTCCGGGGGACCTACGCCCGAAGAGCTTTGGAAACTTTTGGATCAGTGTGATTTGAGTAATAGTTACTCCTCAACTCCGTGCATAAGCCCGTGCCCTTCGCTTATATCCACGGGTCCAAGCATAAAAACAAGCAACGTATTGTTTCTCAACCAGTCGCAGAACCCTGAAGCGACACCCGGACCTAGCGAAACGTAGAGGTAACGCGGAGGGATTTCACGGAAACTTTACTGTTTGATATTCTTTTTTTATGTTGTAACACGTATCCAAATCATCATTACTAGTATTTGCATTTATTTATTTATTTATTTATTTATACACATATTTATTACGGGTTATTAACACGAAAGTCTGCAGTTACAGTTCCTAGCTTAACGATTCTTTTTAATAGCTTTGATTCGAGTAACTCTCCGAACAAATAGCTAAGTAACGAAACGCGAAAGTGATATATTAGATAATGAGGTGTAGCAGGGATTCTGCTGTGAGAACTGTAACGATAAAACTATGAATAGGTGTTTGATAAGGCATTGCCGTTCGAACCTTAAAGGCAAGTACTTTCTCCACCTCGTCTCGAAATTTTACGATCCCTGTCGTTTTTAAGTGTAACATGATATTCGAGATACAGTGTATAATTATTTAAAAATATTCTAAGGTGAAAAAAGAAGTAAGAGTTTTCTCAACGTTGATGATTGGTATATAATACGAGTTGAAATTTATTTATATTTAGTATTTACATATTCTATATTGCTATGTTATGAAATAAATGAGTCCATCCATGTTGTATGATTCCGTTGTTTAGTACAATTATATATAACAACAGGTTTCGTTGGGGAAATTTACAATTTAGAGTAATGTAAATATTTATAGAAACATTTCGTTCAACAGTTCAAGAGTTTTCCTCCTTTAGATGAGACTTACTTTGTCATCCTCAAACTACGATTAAAGTTTAAGAAATGAAATACGTAATTTACAGGAAGCACATGATAACGAGTCGTAGACAACTTGTCACAGGAACAGGATATTATCTCAATGTATAAATTCATATATATATATATATTTCCTTATGATTTTTGCTAGGTAAACGCATATACACACACTTATGGCAAATATTGTAATACTGTTATAACTGTTATCTCTGTGATTCAAATAAACAATAAATGTATGTATCGCGATGTTAATTCTTACATGAATGCAAATGTAAAACATGTCTCTGCATATGTAACCAGGGTATCTAGCTAAATGACTTTAAAATAAAAGCGTTTCTACACTTGTACATTGCATCGAGAGAAAATAAGCAGTTTCCAGTAGGGCGAACTTTTTATAGAAATAATTTCTTCCTACCGATTTAAAATAATGCATTATTTATTGTAACAACGTCATAATTTTGGCTTACACAGTATTTCGTCAACATTTTCGTTTTAAGGAAAACTTTACCTAAATCGTTATTGGTATTTGCGATTACAGCTAGGTAAGTTTAATTAAACCCGAGGCACTACGGTGATTTTATATTAGTCCTATATCGCACGACCAGCTTGCCTATAATTATGCGCCGAAAGTTTCTCTGCAAAGAATACGAAATACCTTGAATTACAAATGTTGAAGTATCTTTTTCAGATCTGAACGGAAAGATCAGTAATCGAAGTCTTAACACATAATGTACGTTGACTTATGATCTATGAAAATGCATCTACAATCGTATATTACGTAACTTACTAAACAATATTTCACCTCGAACAGGTGGGAAACATATTTTCGTTTAAAAGTATCATGCAACACGATTTGTTAAAACGAACTTAATAATCTTGAATCAGACTAGCTGTTCCCTTATAAAAATTGTACGCAGTATTACTGACATTATCAAAGGGTGAACGACGTTTCATACAAAATGCTTATGCCAGAATAAATTATTATGATACAACGTTGGGTTCGTCATTGGCGTTAACAGGAAACACCAAGCGGCGAGGCCAATAACGAACAAGGAAAACAGTCCAGCTCTCTTTATAGGATCCCTAAACGCTACAACTTCGGATAGATCTGGGAATCCCATATGATTGCAAAATGAATGTGCCGTAAATGCCGCTGCTAAGTGTCCTATAAAACAGAAAGATGCATGAATACATGTCTCGAAGTAGATCTGCGTTCATCCACGATCTTAAATACAAACGAAAGGAATTAAATAACAAAATGCTCGTACCTGTTTTAGCGAAAAGAAAAGCTGCATATGCTCCGAACAGTGTGGTATATGCAAATTGAAAACCTGATTAATAAATATACCGTTAGGATAAGGTTGATAAATTTATGAGAGATGAGAATTGAGAGCGATACCTACAAGATATAAAAAGTACGTGTTTAAGTTGCATGCCCGCTTTTACTCTGTGTATCACGTGATGAAAGTGAGCCACCCCGAAAAATAAGGGGCAGACGAATATGGCAGTAGTTGGCGTGAAGCATTGCAAAAGCAACGGTAACATGCACGCTCTGAAGGTCCATTCTTCGGACAGAGGAGCGACTACTTGGTTTCTCCACCATGTTAATGTTCGTACACTTCCGAGCCAATACATGGGCTCTACAGGAAGGTAAATAGAGATTTATAGAGCGATATCTAAAGTATCTCACTCGACGCTGCTACAAAATACTAACCAGTGTACAATCTCCAAAGACCATTAAAGCCTTGTATGCTTAATGGCCCAAGAAATAGTATCATTGTCAGTAACAACGGTAGCACAATCGCTTGAATTAAACCTGGCCATCGCAGGCCCAATAATTCCCAAATTGTTGCCTAGAAATTAGAAGTTGATATACAAGATTCGTTATACAGACGATCGTACTATTCTCTCTTAAATTACCTTCTGAAACACTTTCTCATTCATTCCAAAATACAACGATGCGGGAGATATAAGGGATATAATAAAAACGCTAAAAAATCTTTTTTTTATTGTAGTAGGATGTTCCCTGGAATAAAAAGAAACTGCTCAGGTCCCATCAGGATTTCATAAATTTCAATTCGCGAGTAATAACGTCGCGTTCGAAATACTATTTTCAGTTATTATTTAAAAAAAGGAACCAACATCTCCCGAGTGTATTTATTTCAAGTTCGACTTACAAGGGAACATCCCGAACCCGGAAATTCAAAAAATTCTGAAACTTTGCGAATATATAGGGGAATTTCCACCTGATTACAACGCAATTTTTCTTTGCTGCCCAAATTCACCCTAAAGGGGTGTAATTATCCCCCGAAAATCCGGTTATTTCCCGATTTTGTGTTATAACTCGTGAACTATAAAATAATTTTTTTACCAAATGATAGATCTAATTAAAAAAAGTAACTTTTGTGTTGAAACTTTTTTGCTATCTCTTACAGTTCGCGAGTTATAACACAAAATCGAAAAATAGCCGAATTTTCAGAGGTTAATTTCAACCCCTTCGGGTGAATTTGGGCAGCAAAGAAAAATTGCGTTGTAATCAAGAGGAAATCCCCTACGTATTCACAAAGTTGCAGAATGTTTCAAATTTTCGGGTTCGGGATCTGTTAGTTACTGTGTTTTAATATTCAAATTGCGCGCCAATTAGAAAGAAAGCAATAGAACCAAATTTTCCCGACAGAGGCGCTGGCGCGCTCTATTCTTGTCCACGGTGATTTCTCGCGAGTGGGAGAACTCGAGTGAGAGAGTAGGGTATCGTTCGCGTTCTCGGGGCGGCGTGAATACAGTTACACTTTGTTCGTGGTTCCTTGTGGTTCATCACCGTTAAACAGGGCCGAGAGAGTGCGCCTACGGTCGCACGGAAAATGGACATTTAAAGCACGATCGAGACGCGTTCGTCGGTGCCGTCGATCGGCGTTACGTACCTATTATACGCCGAACTCCATACGTAGAAGCTCGCGACGAACACCACCGATAGAGCGAGACATGATAATATCGCGGACACGCAGGATAAATCGGTATTTCGGTCCGCGGTCTCCATAACTCCATACTGATGTTGGTTGCTTGTGTCGCGATCCCACTGCGGAAGAGGGGATCGGCGTGAAGGGGGTGGGTGGGGGGGTGGGTAAAAGAGCTGTCGAGGGAGCGAGAGGGATCAACGAGGAGAAGGATATCGCGTAGGGTAGAGAAGGAGGGTGCTCGCCGAGGAGAGAGGGGAAGAGCAGAAATTCATCCGATTGGCGGCGGTCTGGCACCAGTCGGCAGTCCTACCGTCAATGAGAAGATGGCCGCTGGGCTCGGTGGAAGTGTCGCCATTGTTTAGTGTTTAGTTGTTTTACCGTTTCTCGCATATAATTTTGTCGGGAAGCACGTTAAAGATGCCAAGCGCCTCGTTCACATCGTCGCGCAATTACGTGCGGAGATCACGGAGAAAAGGCGCGAACAGGATTCCCCTGCCTTCGAGAACCACCTCGGGTAAGAGACCCTGCTGCATCCGGACCCTCGGTTCACTGCTCACCTGTCGTCTCTCTGCCTGGCTCTCGTTTCTTTCGCCTTCACCTACTTCGATATTCCGCCGGGTTAACCCCGTTCCACCGAATACCTCCTACAACCGTGCAACCGTTCGCCGAACCGTACCGACATCCCTCGACTCCTCGGTACTCCTCCTGCTCCACCGTTTACAATTTACAATGTACAATGCACAATTATACATATTCCTCCCGGACGTTAGAGAGGAGAGCAGGGACAGAGAGAGAAAGAAGAGAGACACACATACATACACACACAGTTGAATCCACTATACACACGTCTCCTCTCGTACGATATTCACGCACCACGGGATGGCCGAAAAACGCGGTGGCGTATCCGTGGCTCCGATGACGTTTCCCCAAACCAGCCTACCGATCACCGCTCTCGCAGCAGCCCCTTAATTTCTCTTCTCGGGTAGGGGGAGGAGGGGGGACATCGATCACGGCGGTGATCGCGTACTCTCCGCGATCGTCAATTTTTACCGTCGAATGTCGGCTCAAAGTCTACGTTTCCTCACCCCACCTCCCCCTCTCCAACCCATTTTTTCTTCTTCCTGTAATTCCGATTTATTAAACATCCAGCTGTGCATGAATATCGACGCGAACGGATGCCACCGTGCGATTCGGGGAAACGGCCGGGGATCCCGGACGCGAGGGATCCGTAGGACCGCTTTTTCCACCGATATCGCTACGATCGACAATTTTTCCATCGAATCGTCGGGGTAGAACCGTTCCACTTTCCCGAATCGCCCTCGCGTGCCTTTGGGAACGCGATTGAAAGTGTTTTCTGATAGTTTGAAGGTGGGATTCTGCATACTCCCACTCTCAAATATGCTTTGATAATTGCTACTGCATACGCGTCGAAGACGAGTTCTAATTGCGTCCCATTAGCGGCGAGGGAATTATCTTTCTATTGTTTACAGTTCTTAATACCGTGTAATGTCGCTTCTCAAATATTTCCATCTTAACCTAGCATGCCTTCCGAGCAGTGGTCCATATATTTTATACCGCTCTGTCGCCATGACGACTGATTCTAACACGGTGTCTTAATGTATATTTCGATCAACCCTTATTCTCTTATCTCCAAGAATATGTGTACGCATATTTAACGGAAACGTTATGCGTGTTTGTCAAACGATTTTTTACTGTGCTTCGCAAAGTGATATGAAATAGACGTGGCGACAACGAACTAGATACTTTTGTTTCGTCGACAAAATATGCTACTTGTAAGACATATATAGCCACTCGAACAGAAATTACAACTTGCATAATGCGTGGAACAGCTTCGAAGCTAGTAAATCTGTAATTATTGCGTTCTTTCAGCCGAGCCATGCGACTTGCCATGTTCAGCGTCAAATCAGATACCTCCTGGTGGTGGAGTTGGTGGCGGGGGAGGAGGAGGAGGAGGCGGGGGTGGGGGTGGAAACGGCGGAAGAGGATCTTCGCCGAGCGTGTCCGGCGTTGCTGCACCATCGCCATCCCCGTCGCATTCGCACTCGTCTCCGTACGACTTGAGGCGCAAGAGTCCACCTCATCCGGATCCTGCTCCTGGCACCAGCTCTGCTCTGCCCCCAGCCGGTGGTAGTAGTATCGGCGCCACTCTTGGCTCTTCCTCCCTGCCAGCGAGAAAACGACCTAGGCGGACATGTTCATTATCCACGGACGGTACGTTTGCTTATAAGCGATCGAACCTTACGAATGCTAATTCCAGCGAAAGAATCCTCTGAGTTCATATATATTAATCCGCAGGTACAAACACAAACACCGCAGCGCATTACCTTCAGTACGAGTTACCAGACGAAGTGCTGCTTACTATATTTAATTATCTAATGGAGCAAGATCTGTGCAGAGTGTCGCAGGTTTGCAAGCGTTTCCAAGCGATCGCGAACGACACCGAACTATGGAAGTCCCTCTACCAGCAAGTTTACGAATACGATCTACCACTATTTAATCCTGCACCTTGTAAATTCGAGTTCGTATCACCGGACGAGTCAGACTATCCGAATCCATGGAAAGAGAGCTTTAGACAATTATACAGAGGAGTTCACGTTAGGCCAGGATTTCAGGATTTGAAGTTCAAGGGGAGGAATCTGCCATACTTTAATACGGTCCAAGGGGCGTTAGACTACGTAGACGAATATAGAAGCAATAGCGGCTCCTCGTCAAACAATAGCACAAGCACGAGCGGCCAGGGGAATTGTTGCGGTAGCAATTCCCAGTCGTCGGAGGAGGCGCCTCAACATTTAGTTTTCTTACACGCCGGAATCTATAGAGGCGAGTTTCTCGTGATCGACAGCGACGTGGCATTGATCGGCGCAGCCCCCGGCAACGTTGCGGAGTCTGTTATACTAGAGCGAGAAAGCGAGTCCACAGTTATGTTCGTGGAAGGAGCGAAACGAGCTTACGCCGGTCATCTCACGTTAAAATTCACCCCGGACGTCACTAGCACGGTGCCCCATCACAAGCATTACTGTTTAGAAGTCGGCGAGAACTGCAGCCCCACTGTCGATCACTGCATTATCAGGAGCTCAAGCGTCGGTAAGTTTGTAAATGGTTTGGTGTCGCGCGGTCCTGCTCGTAATAATCTCCCAGATTGGATTCGTTTGTAATGAGAACGTTTTGTCTTTCGACTTCCCCAGTTGGAGCAGCGGTTTGCGTGTCGGGCGTAGGGGCCAATCCTGTGGTGAAGAATTGCGACATATCGGACTGCGAGAACGTTGGACTCTATGTGACCGACTACGCCCAAGGGACCTATGAGGACAACGAGATCTCTAGGAACGCGCTGGCCGGGATCTGGGTGAAGAATTACGCGAATCCGATAATGCGGAGGAATCATATCCACCACGGAAGGGACGTCGGTATATTCACGTTCGACAACGGCCTCGGTTATTTCGAGGCCAACGACATTCACAATAATCGAATAGCTGGCTTCGAGGTGAAGGCTGGTGCTAATCCGACGGTGGTACATTGCGAGATACACCACGGCCAGACCGGCGGGATTTACGTGCACGAGAACGGTCTAGGGCAGTTTATCGACAACAAGATCCACTCGAATAATTTCGCTGGGGTTTGGATCACCTCGAACTCGAACCCGACCATTCGCAGGAACGAGATATACAATGGCCACCAAGGCGGGGTATACATATTCGGCGAGGGTAGAGGCTTGATAGAGCATAATAATATTTACGGGAACGCGCTGGCTGGGATACAAATCAGAACGAACTCCGACCCGATTGTCAGACACAACAAGATTCACCACGGTCAGCACGGCGGTATATACGTGCATGAAAAGGGGCAGGGCCTGATCGAGGAGAACGAAGTCTACGCGAACACTCTAGCCGGTGTCTGGATAACAACGGGATCGACGCCGGTGCTGAGAAGGAATCGCATTCACAGCGGCAAACAGGTCGGCGTTTATTTTTACGACAACGGCCACGGGAAACTAGAGGACAATGATATTTTCAATCATTTGTATTCAGGAGTACAAATAAGGTAACGTAACGCGCGGCTGGCGAGAATCTTACGTTTCATACAGCTTTTCGCTAACACGTGTATATCTTCCCGCGGCATTAGGACTGGCAGCAATCCAGTGATACGTGGGAATAAAATATGGGGCGGACAGAACGGCGGAGTTCTTGTGTATAATAGCGGTCTAGGTTTACTCGAGCAAAATGAGATTTTTGATAACGCGATGGCAGGAGTTTGGATCAAAACCGACAGTAACCCTACGTTAAAGAGAAACAAGATATTCGACGGTCGGGACGGCGGGATTTGTATATTCAACGGCGGCAAGGGTGAGTCTCGCGTTTCCTTCTAAATACCAACGAAGCCGTTGCAATCAAACCAGCCGTTTCTTTTCCTTTCTTTCTTTCTCCCGATGCAGGTGTTCTCGAAGAAAACGATATATTTCGTAACGCGCAGGCAGGCGTTCTTATATCCACGCAATCTCATCCGGTCCTGAGGAGAAATCGAATATTCGACGGACTGGCGGCCGGCGTTGAGATAACGAACAACGCCACTGCCACGCTAGAATTTAATCAAATTTTCAATAATAGATTCGGTGGTCTATGTTTAGCGAGTGGAGTTCAACCGACAACTAGAGGTTAACACCGTTCCACTATCAAAACAATATAGCCGATGGTAGAGTGAGATAGTGAAGTAGTAAATTTGGCGCGGCCATAAACGGAAGAGCGCTTTCATTGTTGGGTCAAGTATTTGGAAACAAGGTTAAAGTGGGGGGGACCTTACTAAGAACCGTACGAAGCGTTCCCATTCTAAATTAGTTGCGATTGATCGGTCGTGAAGTCCGTCACGTCGCCTTATTTACTACACTATACCTTTACCATCGACAACGCTTACACGAAGAAGGAATAATCATCAACTGTTGCTTCCGCAGGCAATAAAATATTTAATAACCAAGACGCAGTGGAGAAAGCTGTCGGAAATGGCCAATGTTTATACAAAATATCGTCGTACACGTCCTTTCCCATGCATGACTTCTATCGCTGCCAGACATGCAACACGACAGACCGCAACGCAATTTGCGTTAACTGTATAAAAACCTGTCATGCTGGCCACGATGTGGAATTCATCAGACATGACCGGTGAGTTTCATCGTCGTTATTGACGAAGAGATCCACGTGTATATTTAATTAATCGATCTTCTCGTGATCCCATAGATTCTTCTGTGACTGTGGTGCTGGAACATTAAGTAATCAGTGTCAACTTCAAGGTGAACCCACGCAAGATACAGACACGTTGTACGATAGCGCAGCACCGATGGAGTCCCATACACTTATGGTCAACTAGGAACTAACCTAAACTAAATAAAAACAATCAAACGACACTGACGACATCCTGTAAGTCCAACATATTTGCAAACAGAAAGTACTTTGTTGCTGAGTTCTTTATTATGACACTCGTTCCTTCGCGTCCCCGTTGTGGTTGTTATCTTCTGTTTCATTAACTATCGTTACCGTTCGCGCGCCCCGATTAACGACAATTTCACCGTCATTAATATCATTATTATTATTATTATCGTTATCCTCACCCGACCATCCGCTCCATTCTCATTCGTCATCGTCATCGCCGCGGTCGAAGTTACCGCGATCATTTAGCAAACGAAAGCTCGTCGGATCGCGCCGCGTCGTCATTGCATCGTCGCCGTGAATCGCCCAACAAGAGATCGGATATTTTGTCATTAGTAAATTAGCGCTTTGCATCGACGCAACACTTGGCAGAACGAATACTAGTTGTGTTGATGCTCGTCTTTGCTCAGATATCGCGAATCAGTGATCGAGGGGTCCGGTAGTACAAGGCAAGCTTTTTTTCATCGGGACAGAAGGGAACTTTTGCTAGGGAACTGTTGTTTCTCTCGGTTAGATTCACACACACACACTATTCCCACGTAATAAAGAACTCCGCAACGAACAGGAACGTCGATGAGCAAAGCATATAAAAACAAGTGGCAAATGGATTTCTTATATAAACGAACCTAATAATTAGATAAACGTGAAATTAATTTAAAACTTGTAATAAAACGAACGTACGCGGTAATCGTTAATCGACTGGAAACGTAGTAACGGACTTCCCCACGTGAAAAAAAGAAACTCTTCTCATTAAGTTTCGCTAATTTTTAAGTTCATACATTTAAAAGAAAAAAAATGAAAAAAAAAAGAAACAAGTGCAGTGAATCTGTGTAAAAAAAATATATAATAACGCAAGTAAAGAAACATATGTGTATACGCCGGTAATGGAGACGCGTGGCGATCGTGGCGCTTTCATTAAACAAACAGACTGTCTTTAAACAAACGCGAACGGACTCGTGCAATGCGGAACGGCATTGCTGCAGGAGAAAGATTAAGGGAATGGAGATAGAGAAAGAAACGTTTCAAAGCTCACGATAAAGCACAGTGTCGCGAATGTAAATTGTGTATATCGTATTAAATAAACGCGAGCGGACAGTAAAATTAAATTGAATTATCTGCTTGGTTAGTCGAACAGAAGCATCGTCACCGTACAACGTGCGCGAGACACCTCGCAAGGATTCGCGCTCGCAGCTAAGCGAGCCTTAAGCTAGCCACTCTGTGCCGGAGAAGCAGAACCACGGTAAAAGGCAGTGGGGGATCCATGAATTACGCATCGAGAGCAGATTGGAACGAGGATCATCGGAGGAATCGTGGCGATCGTTCCACAGAGCAAGCGGGGCCTTGGTAATAAATCTGTCGAATCTGCGGTACAAATTTCTCTGGCAGAAGAAGCGAAGAGAACGCGCGGAACGGAGACGACGACTCTGAACGACATGCTGAAACAGATGTCTAAAATATGTGATAATGTAAGATTCACAAGTGGAAATAATCAAAATGGAACGGAGAACATCTATGCGAATTCTAAAAGGTTTCTTTCTCGTTGTTTCTTTACGTAAGTGTACTTCGCAGCACGTATACAGTTCTGCGACTCTGCTGTCCGCATTGTGAATAGTGATGGCCCTAAGTTTTGCTCGGAGGGAGGAGTGCGTAATAAGACAAAGTATATAAATATCCGCAAGTAAAATCTGCCAGGGATTTACACGATTATGTATGTCGGTGTATACCAGTGAGAAGGGAAGAGAGTCGAGAAAGATAAAGTTTGACGAATCGAGGAGGGAAGGACGAAGAAAGAAACGATATACAATACTGTCCGAGGAACAGTTTTAAAAAAAAAAAAAACGAAAAAAGTAATCTCGAATTTTTAAAGTAATCCGATTTTTTTTTAATAATTACGTTAGCGGTAAAGTCTAATCGTATTAATTATATAATTGTATATTCTTCAAGGGCGAGCCTGCTCTTGTTGTGAAAAATGAAAAAGCGCCTATTAGCGATAATTTTAGACGCAGCCCACATCCACTTACGCAAACGATGAATATAAGGGACTAAGTAGGCGAAATATCGAAATCGTTACGGTGAAATCTTGTTTGCGCGACAGAATTTTACGGACACAAAATCTCTCGCATTCATTACTGTATGTAGTACATTTTTCCTTTTTTTCTTTTCTTGTTTTTTGATAGAATGGGTAACGGCACCGTGAGAATTGCCTTTGAACTTACTGACCTAAGGTCCGTAGAGTATTATACACCCGCAGTGTCATATTATACATAGTGTAACTATATATAATGTCTAAACACGTATGTGCACTGAGAGTTAAAGGTGTGCGTATGTCAAAGGCATTTTTCATAAGTGCTGCACAGGTTCTCGGGAAGCGAGAGGAAACAATTTCGCGTCCCCGAGCGCTGCTCTATACGCTCTGTTGTTTCCTATTTCCTTGTTTAAAGAACACTCTTTGCCCGCGAATTAATCCCCCTATTCTTTTCTTCTTCGTCTAATTTGAAACTTGGAGCAGAGGAACTACAGAAAACAATTTCCTCGCGAGGAGCGAGAGAATGGGAACGAAAACGAGGACGATAACTTGGGAGTTATCGAGCGAAAATACCGGGAACTTTGCCGCGCGCGCGCGCTCTCTACGTTGTGTAATTGTAATTAGCAAAATTTATTTGTCGATCGTTTTTTTTTCTCGTTTTGATACTATCTCGAGTATTATTTACGAACTGTTAAATATGTTTATTGTATTAACGGAGAAATGAAATTATAAGATGGACAATTGCGGTCTTTTGTATGCCCTTGTTTTTTTTACTATTTTTTTTCTTCTTTAGATGGAATGAAAAGAAAGTATCTTAACGCCGAGACTCGTAATTATATATACGAAGCTAAAGGAGGAACGAACGTTTTTCTGTGATTTCTACCCTCTCACAGTTTCAAAGCATGTTGAGTAATTCGTACGGTGTAACATTGTTTTGCGCAGCAGCCGTGCAATGATTCTTTTTCTACGGTCTCGCGTTCCACCGATGGCTTCCATTCCGCCTACAGCTTAATGAACTTCCGAATGATGCGAAAGCTTGAATGATATAACGCGCGTGTGAGTAGAGGGGAACGATTGGCGAACGGAGCCTCTGCGCAAACTTCTGCTAGGCGAACGATACCCACGATCGGCTGCGGCACGATTCTAATGTTTCTTCTGTTTCTAGTTGTTGGATGTATTAGATTGTAAGGTTTAATCAGCAATAGAAGTCTGTTGTGTTTTTTTAAATTCGTCTGTTCCCGTGTAACATCGGCCGATACTCTCTGTACACAGAGTGTCCCACAAAAATCGAGACGCTTAATTATCTCTCTCAATTCTGACGATACGAAACGATATTTCTAATGTAAATTAAATGGCATTGAACGCGAGAATTACTGCGTAAAGACAATTTTTTTCGACAGCACTGGATTTGCTAACTATAATAAACATAGTCGCGCTTCAAAATCGTTCAAATTAAGTTCGAAGCATTATTTCGCCACGTCGGAAACCGGGAGAGATGATCAGGTGTTCTGTCTTCGATGGGACACTTTGTATATAAAGGCTTCATTCCCAGGAACGGAAGTATCGTCTCGATGTCTGAGAACGTCGAGTAGAAATGGATAAAACCGTTGATCATGGCCAGGATTGTTAAACGAAGCATTTAGAGTTGACGATTGGGCGCAAGAGATTTGTTTCCTGTAACTTCTCGTTGGAAACGGAAGGGAATGAAGTGGGCGATCGAGTTTATTATACGGAACGCCATCCCGAGCATCGGATGTTCGCGGCTATTATGCGAAACGTATCGATGTTGCTCGTCGTACCTCGCAGAACGAAGCACACGATGGTGGTTTTCTAAGATCGCGTTACGATTTATATTTAGTGTCACTTTATTTTCTAGAGAGTTTCCCCGCTTCGTTCGTTCATAACTGTACATTCGTCCGGTGTATTCGTATATAGTTTTTCTATTTTTATCGATTTAATTGTGAGTGTAAAATGTCTTGTTAAGTCTTACGTTATCGCCAATCGCATTTTAACCATCGGATCTTCCTCTTTCGATCGTTTTTGTCTTCTTAATTCGCGACACCTTCTCTCTCTTACCAATCTCGTTTCATTCCATCGCGTACCGTGTCCGGCGACAGAAAGGGAAAAAAAAAGAAGAACGTGTTTCACTCCGATAACACATTTTCGTCGAAGCAAATACTTGCCATTATTACGTTAGTTGCCATAGTTCTCTCGGTTTTTGTTTTTGCGGAGGTGCCCCTAGGTATATAGGTAGCTTAATGATTTTTTCTTTTTTTTTTAAAATATGCAGCGTAAACGAAACGACGAAAAAAAAAGTTAGATGAAATGAAGAATGAAACAGAAAACCGCAAAAACTAATACCACCAACGTATTCTGTAAATATTATTTTGCCCATTATATATATATATATATATATAAAAATATAAATATATATATATATACACACACAACATTGATTATACTATTATTAAAAAAATATATATTATTACAAATTGTAATTTTTATTTATCTTTTTTTATGTATCCTTATTATCATTGGCGCCCGGCGACTTATGTTATCGACTATTACTTGTTTCTTTAGTTGCATCGATAGAGTATCACGATCATAGTAATATAGAACACGTAGTGATTCGATAAAACGCGGCTGGCGGTAAATATTTCACGAACGTTGAATGCCTGCACAGGGTGTAAATAAGATACGTACACGAACTTGCGGTTGAGAGTGCGAATCCCTGTACAATTTTCTCAATGAACCCTCCGGCCGAGCTCTAAAGGACACATTAATCATTCCGCAGAGATCGCGCCGACCAACGATTAACAATTTACTCAGAACTAATCACCGCCCGGAGCTATCAGCTTTCGGATATCGGTTCCCCCGGCTGGTTCCGTCATCCGAAGTTTCCACCCGCGACTTATTTACACCCCGCACAGCCGTTCGCAGCGACTCCGGCGGCGTTTAATCACGAATCGAAGGGGGTCCGAATAATTTCCCTCGGAATCTCCGAGCTCCGCCGAGGATGTTGTGTACATACATGCCGTTTCTCTGTTCGCGACTTCGGTACACACGGAGGCGAACGCGTCAATATTCTACAGCGAAAAATGAAATATATTCACAGCGATTTTGCGCGATGTTCGTAGAGCGGAGGTAGGCGAAGGGAGATCCGTTTTGTGTATCGCGCCCCGTAGGTATACGATGTACGTGGTATGCTCATTCACGATTAAGACTATACTAATTGTAAGGCACAGCTTCGCGGATTAACGATCCTGAACCCCTTTGAAAATAGTCTCCTTCCTCGCGACGCGAGAGAAGTATCACATGCCATGGCCTTAAGACTAATACATATACAGAAGATTCACGGGAGTGAGGGGGGATAGGGCGAATAGGGGGGAGCCATTTTTTCGAGCAGCTCAAGTAATCATACGTTCGAGGATTTTTCAGTACGGTTTCCGTGAACGACGTGTCGTTTGTTGTATTTAACCTTCCATCGGGTGCAATGGTGCCTCTTCCCTTGATTCAAAGCTCCTACTCGATCCCTGCCGATCGTGTCGGTTTACGACGTTAATGTTCCGAAGGACAGCCGTTCGCCGAATCCGAGCACAGAGAGCGACGAGTGAGCCACTGATGCCAGATTCGGGACGGGTTCCCTCGAGAATTTCCCCCACCGCGTGCACACTACGCCGGAGCTGCGTGTCCGTGAGTTGGTCTCCGAAGCGCCGAGCTCACGGACACGTTGCTCCGGCGTAGTATGCGCGAGGTGGGGGAAATTCTCGAGGGAACCCGTCCCGAATCTGGCAACAGTGGAGTGAGCGAAAGCGTACTAATATATTAGTAAGGTGGACGTCCCCATCAGCGACCTCTACTGGCCGATCGCATTACTCTCTGTTGCAACACTTTTTTTCTTCCCCCTTTCGCAGTAAGAAGCTCGTCGGCGAGCTTCGATTCCCGGGAGATGGGGCCGCTCACCTTGCGCCCACCGATACCATAAGCGAAAGTTATTTAGAGATTACGAATATATCAACACCCGATGGAGGGGGGATTAACGGAGGAGAGGCGAGGGCGGTTGAGTTGCGAGTTCGCAGGGCGAAGACGTAAACGCAAGCCTTATTATTGTATTTTCATACACAGTACAAGACGAACGCGCGGACGATTCCCGCGGTGGAGTATTAAGGTCCGATCTATCCGACGATAAGTTCTGGCGCTTTTTGTATCTCGGGGTCTTTACTGCTTGCCCGAGCTCGAGCAGTCGCGCGTAGTCGGGGCGCGGAGCATCTCAGTGCTTCCGAGCAAAGAGGGGTCCCTCGATTTCGCGTGCCCGCCCGTTTCATCAATTAACGAAACAAACAGTGTTCTTTGCGACACCCAGCGTGGCGGACTCGTGATGCGAAACGAAAGAGACTGTATAATTTGACGCGCGAGAGAGAGAGCGAGGCGCGATGTTGGAGAGGGGTGGGAAGGAAGAGAGGAAGCATCTATTCTCGCGAGAGCGTCGATCGCGAAGAGTGTACAATAAGCTACTTGTAAATATGTCACGCGTTAAATATTATCTCACCTAAGCGTAATATCGTTCGGGGGCAAGGATCTCCAGCCCCCCATGTCCCCCTTAAAAAGATACTTTTTCTAAGTAGACTTCGAGAGCGTTCCAGAACGATTATACCGTTTCTTAGCCGAGTAAGCTACGATTTGACGCGCTTTGCATTCTACGGACGGGAAAGAAGCAGCGAGGAGGCACGGAGGCGGTGGCCGTCGAGGATGGGAGTTGGAGCGAAGAGGGGACAACACGAGCAATCCACGCGACTTTTGTATGACCGAAATAAATCTAATTAATTTTTTTCACGTAAACGCGCGTCACTAGACGCTAGCAGCGTCGTCGCGACAATTAAACCGGAGGGGTGAGAGAGCCGATGGACGGTGAGCGGCGAATGGACTTAGGCCCTCCGTCGATCGACTATCGATCCGATATTTTCACGCAGTGCCAATGCGTTTACGGCGGCATCGATCGTATTATACGATAAGCGCTCGAGACGTCACGCGAGCGGATCCGTTCCAGTTCCCCCGTTTGCCGAGAGACAAAGGCGGGGAGAAGCGCGCTTGCTTGCTCGCTCGCTCGCGGATGAGCGTCCGTACAGGAATTGAGAGAGGGGCCGGTGGAGCTTCTTTTTCTTCCTCTCGTCGGTGCACAAATTTCCACGTGAGGGGAACGCGACGGAATGGCCTATAGATAGAGGAGGAACGTTTCTAAGCGGACTGTATAGACTGCGTAGACTGTGAAACTTGGCCAAAAGCAGTCGAGCCTGAAACTCTGCGGCGCTTAGGCGCGCGGAGAGGGATGGGAGGGGGGGAGGGGAGAGCGCGCGTCGCACGACAATTTTTTTCCAAGTATTAAAACTCGCACCCTGCACCATCATTCTCTGCGTTCACGCGTAATGCTCGCGCGGCGACGACAACTGTATTATTGAGATGTATAATAGACTTCTAGCCCGTAAGATTATATAAGGAGCTAATTCGATAACCGATCAACGTTCTTTCCAAGGCGATGCAGCCGAGTTTAGTTTTTACAGAACGTTTCGTGGGACGAGCACGCCCGTCCGAAGTGAAGCCGGGTCGATCGCGATTTCTCTGCAGGGAACGTCGATCGGACGCCGGTCGCGAGGAACGAGCGAAACTTACGGTACTAGCGACTCTTCTACAGTATAATCGGCGAAGGATGATTCGTACGTTTTCCGCCTTGTTCGCGGAAGCGATAATTCTCGTTTCAAAGATCGTGGTAGATTGAGAAAGTTTCGGTCGCTCTTTCGGGAAACGGACGCTCATAGGCGCGGCGTGCTTGTGCTTCGAGAAAAGAAAAGAATGCTCATGGAGGCTTCGCGGAGATTGAATGTTCACGGTGGAACGTCGCAATCGACGACGCAGTGTCCGATCTAAAAGCAGTATCGTTCGAATCGACTCGCGAGCTCGCCAGGAAAATAAATCGACTGTATCGCGTTGCGCACGCCTGTATCATACCGAAACGCACGAATTACTATGTGTCATATAAAAGTATATATATATATATATATAAATATGAATATAAATATATAAATATAAATACAAAAATCTATATATATATACACATATATATATATACATATATGAATGACTAACAATAACGATAATAATTAAGTACCTTACACGTGTAAGCAGTATCCAAGGAATCCGAACTAGTTGCACCAAGTGCCATAGTCCATATAGGTCACAGTACGTTTAGAGCGTAGGGTTTGCCGAAGGGAAAGTGCGTGCGAGAATGGAATGATCGAGAATGGTCGTCGCGGCGTTCGAGTCGCATTCTTGTCGCTTTATGTTATAAGGTGAACCGCGGGATAAGAGAAGGCGAGGGGGAGAGCTAGGGCGACGATGCTGAGAAATCGGAGAGGCGAGGGGCGATAAGACGAGATAGTCACGTGCGTATAGTTCGCGCGAGCCCGAGGGACTTCCGGTGGGGCCCGACTTCGCCCGTCTTGGACAACGTTTTAGAATTTACAGACACCAACATGACAATATACTATGAAATTAATTTCCCATCCCCGCCCCGCCCTTGTTACTCGGTTGACCCAAGGCGCCCGGATAGGCGCCCGCACCCCCCCTCCTTTGCATCCAAGAAACAATGAAACCTCCAGACGCATCCGTTGACACTTGTACATTTCGCCAGGTTTATTTTTCGAACGCGTTAGTGATGCGATTAGACGCGATCCCGGCTCGCAAAATCCGTGCATTTTTGAGAGAGTGTGTGTGAGAGAGAGAGAGAGGGGAGGAGCGCGAGAGAGGGAGAGAAAGGGTGTAAGAAGCACGTGGCCAGGAGATGGTACGAACGGTGGTGCGTGACCTTTTGCGAGACATTATCAATCTACCTTAAACGAAAAGCGAAAAATGAGAAAAAAAATATTACAACTGTAGTAACGTCGCAATTGTATGTTGTAAACATTACTATTTCAAATATACTGTCATTATTAACACGGGAGAGAGTTTGTGACTTCGCCTTGCCACCCTTGGGCCGAGAAGCTAGCCATCCATTGACGTTTCTTTTTTTATTTATTTAAAGGTCGGTTGTATAATAGATAACTCGAGAGAAGAGAATAATTCTTTATTGCGCGGCGGATATTACGAGTGTCTTGTTAGGAGACAAGGAAGAGGAAGATAGTTGGAAATTATATAGTAAGGGAGAGTGGGGTAAACACGAATGCGATGTTACAGTGTTTTAATAAATAAAAACGATGTTCCCTCTCCAGTAGCTAATAGTTTAGGTCGTATCCAACCCCGGGCAGAATATGATAAATAGGTACAGAATGCTCATGCTATTCAAGATAAACAGAATTTATTATTTTCATCATGTTTCAAGTGGTATTTTGTTCATTTTCAATTGCATGTAATTACTGCTGAATTAATGATACAATTGTTTTTTTAAAGTTGAAGTAAAGCACTTTTTTACCAACATTTCGTGACCCAGGCGTTGCTTGAATTATGATTCTAAACTCTGGAATAAATTCTTTTTTATTTTTTTATGTTGTGGGACATTGATGAACAACTCGGATGGGGTAATCTCGAACCTTCGAGATTAGCAACGTTAATCGATTTTGATGAAATTTTCAGCACATATAAAACTTACTTAAATCTACAAAAGGGATTTTTGAATTTTCATTACAGGCTCAGAAAAAAGTTTAAAAAACAACCTTTACTATTTTTTTCGATATTCCGATCAATTGCAATTTTTTTCTAACGCACAAGAAGAGGAATTGGATAAATACATTAGGTATAGGTTGTAGCAACATTTTTCATGGGTTGACTATTGAAGTCGCGCTTTCCGTGCGACTTCTGCGATATTTAGCACTCTGTTCGTGATTACCCCACGGCAGTCGAATAATCATGAACACCAAGGATTTTGCTTTTTCACTATAAAGTTGATTTTTATTATAATTTTTCAAGAATTCGTCACAGCACTTTATAGAAGAATACTTTAAGTATGTTTGTAAATAATAAATTCATTTCTCACATAGTTTTCGTTATCTTTGCTTTTTTGCTTAGGTGTTCGTAATTACCCCACTTTCCCTTACACGTAAAAGTAAAACAGTAACCTTGTATTTTGTTTTATTATTGCATTTTACACGGAGGCGCAGCAGCCATACGTGACTTCCCACGTGATCGGGATCTTTATCGTGTTCCAGTGGCTATAAACAGAACGTCTGCCCGTTTAAACGCGTCGAGGTGAACAGAGAACACCCCCTACCCTCGATGCGGGATAGTTTAATAGTTCACCACCTCGCGACCCCTAACAGTGAATAGCTCGAGCAGCCAGTAGGGGATGGAATACACAGGGTGTCTCAGAAATCTGTGACTTAACTCCGAGGCCCAACTCTCCGGAATTATTTCTCGACCCGGAAAGCCCCATCTTCAAAAAACAAAAAAAAAACTATTCAAACACTATATTTTTTCTATTATCCAATACTTTGCCCGTTTCTACTGAACTACTTCTTCGTTCTCCCGAAAAAATTGTCCCCTCTAAACAATTGTCACCTGGGCCCTTTCCCCCAAATCCGCCACTGTCCCTCAAAAACCCCACCTATCTACCCGGAAATCTATGTTATTTACTAGCGTTTTTTTGTCTTTTTTCTGTAACTTACTCTATCTTTTTCTTCAATTGTTCTTGTTCTTAATGGGCTTGTCCCGTGAAATAAATAAATAAATAAAAAGCATTCTCGCAACAGATAATTCTAAATATCTAAAAAAAAAATGTTTCCCGAGGTACAATCGCACAAGTCCCCTTTTTATCCGCGAGGTGATCGGAACGAGCGGCCGATGGTAGTTTACCCCGTTTGTCTCTCGAGCGCCTTGCACAGTTAGGGAGGTTGTGCGGCGGAAGGGGTAAGTCGTGAGTGTTCGCCGTCGCTCGCGGGTTCTCGATCGCGCGCACGCGTCTGTGTGCGTCGCACGCTCCACCAGGGACAAGGGTGAAGGGGGGCGGCTATATATCGTGCGGGAATCGAGAGCGTCGAAACACGAAGCGAGATCAGACTGACTTTCACGAAAATCGATCGGGCGTTCGCTCATCGTCGTCGTGGTCGGGTTAGCGACGCCTGCGAGCCGTTGCGACACCGCGGTCACGAGGAGCCCTCTACGCCGGCTCTCGGTTCTCCTCCACGCGGAACTACCCCGTCGAGTGGTGCGCGCGTTAGCCTCGTGTGCCCCTAGTCACAACGGCCTTCCACCCTGACCCGAGTAACGTGCCAGGGGTTGGAGATCCAGTGAACGGGTACGAAAGATCTCACGGAAGCTGTGCGGAGGCTCCGAGGGTCAGCGAAGGTACAAAGTGTATCTAGTAACGCGAGAGGGTAGGCGTGAAGTTACCGAGAAACGCAGCAGCCCATGGAGGCTCCACGTTCCCGAGCGATTATCGCGGAGAAAGCTCCGCGGCGCTGCTTCGTCCAAGGATCGGCCCGATGAGGCACGAGGGAGCCGCGACGGTGTCCTCCTTCATCGCCATTGCCGATGCGTCCCAGCGCTCCGACCTCGTTCTTCACCTTCGATAAGTTGAGAAAATATCCTGCGGGAAAATATCCCAGACCGCGGAGGACGAAAGCTTGCGAGCTTGCTGGGTCGACGTGAGTGGCAGACAGGGTCGAAGGGGATCGGTGCCAGTGAAGCAGGCGAGAGCTGTGAGTGGATTAGCCTCGCGAGGGATCCGCGGAAAGATCCTCGAAGGACTCTCGATGCACGGAGCAATAGGGAAGCGGTCGGAGGTTCGCTCGAAAGCTTCTCTAGGCAGCAGAATTAATCGGTGAAAGCGTGTCCTGCGCTCTGCTCCCTGTCGGGGTATCGTACGCTCGGAGGACATCGCACGAGGACACGAGGAGGAGGCGGCGGGGGTGGGTGGAGGCCGTCTACCCTCTTGACGTGGAATGATAATAAAGGAGAGCCGGAGGACAGGTCGGCGCGGGGCGACATTATGCAAGGAGCGGATCTGAACGCACCGAGGCCACCCCTCAGACCGTTCCCCTTTGGGATGGCAATCGGGGCGCTCGCAGAGATCGTCGTCAAACTTGTCATCAGCGGATATATACTCGCCGTGGTCGTCTACGTCAACGCCACTGGCAATTGGGATAAGGACGATGACTTAGGTACGTGCTTCTCTTCGATGCGGGAGATGACTTTTGCGGCGAATTCGCGCACGTGCCTGCAGCACCCAGTGCGAGCCTCCTTGTGCTACTAGGATTGTGCCTTATTCTATTTCCAAGAACGTTAGTTTCTAGTAAATGAATCTTCAAAAGCAGGATATGTATTTCGTTAGGTATCCTAGTCTTTGCGCTGGGTCTGACCAAAGCGTGACTTATCTACTTAGACGAATATCGACGCGTGCAGTAGTGTGTACTGTGTACTGGTTAGACACGTGGCTGACTAATCGTGTGGCATATCTACTTGCACAGGTAGTAGAGGAAAAGTAAAGGCACTAACTCCTGGCACCCTTTGCTAATAGGAAACTGTGTGTATAAGTACACTGGTATCTTAAGTAGCTTGTATCCACATTGGTCAGACACGTTCAACCAAGCACCTACTTAGCTACTGGCGTATCTGGGTCAATAGATAGCTGATAAACGCGAGAACGATCGGAAGGCACATTCTTGATATTCACCGCAAATAGTTATCGAGATTACAGTCTAACATTAGAGTAGCTTGTGGACATACCAATTGGACAGCGATCCAACCAAATACACGTCGTACCTACTACTTAACTCTTAACTGGTATACTGTTTTTTTCAAACGTATCTGGTATCTTGGCAGACTTGGTCTGGTATCTTGTCTCCTGGCAGACTCCAAATAAAAGAGGAGATAGAAATTTGTAAAGTCGACATTGGATCAACCTCTATGAATATTTTGTTCTTAGGTAATCTTTGAAATAATAGAAACGTGGAAGGTTAAACTATTATTATAAAATTAATTAGAAATTCAGTTTACAAAGTTGGGCAACCGAAAATTTTGCAGTGAATTTCTTGGGGTCATGACTGACCCCAGGATACCAGTTAAGGGTTAAACAGATGCTAATATATTCTACTACTATTTCAATTAAATACTCCTCACAAATATTTTTTCTCCTCTTTCCAGTCGCAACCTTCGAAGTCAGCGCCGTTTTAGGACGCACCGCCAGGTTGCCTTGCGACATTGAACCGTCCACGCGAGAAGATCGCGTATACATGGTGCTCTGGTTCCGCGACGATGCTGTGAAACCGATCTACAGGTACGTTCCCCACCGAGCGCGTAGATTAAATTAAGAAAGCCCATTTTACCCTGTCGCGTTCACTTTGCCCCAGTCTCCTCTACTGATATTCCAAGGTTCGCCTCCTCTGCCAAAACGACGATTCGTTTCAGCTTCGACGTTCGAGGAAGGGCGTTCAACAAAGCCCTGAACTGGTCGGACAGCACCGTGGTAGGTCCTAGGGCCTACTTCGTAACGGTGACAAAACCGGCCGCACTTTCCCTCGAAGCTGTCCAGCTGGACGACGAGGGGATCTATCGTTGCAGGGTGGACTTCAAGAATTCGCCCACGAGGAACTTTCAAGTGAATCTCACAGTAATCGGTACCGATTCGCACGTACCATTCAAAGGGTGGTGTTTTTGTGCAGGGTGGTCTGAAGCGAGGGTGTAAATCTGTAATACAGAGTGTTAGAATAAGGAAACCGCTCACAGTTCTTCGGACCGCCGTGTATATAACACAGAAGAGATACCTTCTCCAACAATCTTCAGGGAAATTGCTTTCAGTTCCTCCGCACGTGCTCCTGATTTACGATAGTTCCGGGGTCGAAGTGGAGAGCACCGCGGGACCGTTCCAAGTTGGCGTGGAATTCGAACTGTCTTGCGAAGTAAGGGGAGGTAATGATTCTTCCTCCACTCGACAGTGACGCCTCGTAATTGTAATCAACCTCGAATGAAATCCTCCTTCTTTTGCGCAGGGAAACCGACGCCGGTTGTCAGCTGGCTGGTGAACGAGAAGGAAGTGGAAAGTAAGCTAGAAGAAATCGAGCAAAACATTGTCGTCAGTAAATTGAGGATACCTCAGTTGAGGAGGGAGCACCGTAATACTACTTACAAATGTCGGGCCTCCAATACGAATCTGATACCTGCGCTAGAGAAGACTGTCCTTTTAGACGTCTACTGTATGTATTTTATATACAACGTCCCTTGGCTTCTGTAATTTATTAAATATTTTATTATTAAATATTTGCTCAGTGAAACCGTTGTCGGTGAAAATCCTGTCGAAGCCGACGATCCTGGAAACGGAGAAGGATTACTCGATCTCGTGCGAGACGACAGGCTCGCATCCTAGGGCTCGAATTGCTTGGATGGAGGGCAACGCCGATTTCCACAGCGGCAAAGTAAACGATGAGTCAATCTGCTTAATATTATTATTATTATTATTTACAATAAAGGGGGATTAACCCTTTTTCCCATAACAATATAAAACATAAGTAATACAGAGTCTATCGATCACACAGTCACACCTGCTGTGTTCACATACAAAGCATCCCTCCGCAGAAATATGCGAAAGTTGCCAAATGTACATAAATAAATGTACATATTACATGTAGCACGGTGGTATCGTTGTTGATTGGAAGCTTTGATTGTCCAGGTGGTACTCGACGGAGGCGGCAACGCATCGGTGGTCTTGAGCACCCTCATGTTTTCGCCAGTTCCTGACGATCATGGGAAGATCCTCAAGTGTCGAGGGGAGAACCCAGCACTGCCAGACGCGTTTCTAGAAGACTTCTTTCAATTAAACGTAGTTTGTGAGTATGAATCCGATCGTGTGATATTCCTCGTTTGGAGATTTTGATAGAGGGTCTTGTGTTCCACCACAGTTCCACCGAAAGTACAATTACACTTGGGCAGCACGCTGAACGCGGAGAAGATTAAGGAGGGCGATGATGTCTACTTCGAGTGCAAGGTGCGAGCTAACCCGGAGCACCACAGAATCACGTGGAGGCATAACGTGAGTGTAGAGTAGGAATAGGTTTTTTGTAATTCTTGTGTGTTGGTGGGAGTCGTGGGAAAAGAGACGGCGAGGGTGATAGGGGGCTCGGGGGGGTGCAAAAGGGGCAGTTTCCCCCCTGGGTTTTGAGAAATATCGCTTATTTTTCAAAACTGATTTTTATTAAGTATTATACTAAAAAAGGGAATATTTTTAAATCTCGGTTTTAAATTTTTAATTAAATTTGCACTATAAAATGGGTTAAAAAAGCAAGAGGGGTATATTTTTCTTTACCATCATCCCAATGTTGCCCGCCCCCCTGGAAAAAGTCTGCGGGCGCCCCTGCACGATGGTGGTACATGTCGTATTTTTTCAGTAAACTTGACGATTTTTTTTTAATTCTTCGCAATGGAATTCTCTATCGATCTGTCCGTTAGTGAAATATACAGCACTTTCAGGAGATTAGTATCTGTGGGCTTTTTTGCCACCGGTTACGGCCAGTGTAATACTGTAGAATGTAGATAAAATTGTAAAATTTCAAATGGCGGATCGACATTCGTATTTTTATAAATTCTTAGGCATCTCATAAATGTGTAAGTGATTTTGCATATTTAAGCGTGTTTGTCTGTGTTCATACCCGTCCTTAGAGTTGACTTTTCTTATTCAATATTGGTGAGCAAGGTTTTTAATGCTTGATATCTTTAGAAGACCTGATTTACTTAACGTTTTACCCTAGTAACCCGATTTTATTACGTGCAATCTTGTTAGAGGAGCAAGATTTGTACTTCTGGAAGCAAATCTTTGATTTTATATTTCTGAACGTATCTAAAAACATGAATCAATATTGAATCAGAGAAGTCAACTATATTCGACATATTGATTTCGCAATCTTCAATTTCGAATATCTGACTTTAAATTCGGAACCGGCGGCAAGAAAAGCCCACAGATAGTGATCTCCTAAAGGTGCTGTATATTTCACTAAATATAAAAAAATCAGCACCGCAATTTAAAATTCCGGCCGGACAGATCGATAGAGAATTTAAGTGCGAAGAATTTAAAAAAAAATCGTCAAGTTTACTGAGAAATTCCGACGTATACGGTGATTTGATTAAAAAATGTTATTATGTCCCACTGTGAGCCGCCTAACTCAGATCACAGTCAAAGCCGATCCTCAAAGGTCTCTTATTATTATCTCATCTTTAAATTACGTAAGGCTTTTTGGGGAAGGAGGGGGTCGCGAATTTCTTACGTTTTCTTACAAGAGAGAGAGGGAGTCAGATAGCGCATTAGATAATATTTTTTAACCAAATTTTCAATAAATACCAACTCCATCATTAATATACCAAAAAGTAGTTTTGGTTTAAATATCCAGAAATGGAGTTAAATGAATTACACAAACCTTTAAAAGAAATTAATACCTAAAAAAATTAAATGTAAAAAATATTACATAAGTAGAGGGTTGGAATATCAAATCTTACGAATTCTTATACTGAGGAAGGAAGGGGGTAAGAATTCTCCAAAATTACCCTTACGTAATTTAAGCACAGCCCCTTACGGAGGTTCCGTAATTCTAATCCCCGACCGGTGTCCTCCACAGGACGCAGTACTGACGCAAAACTACTCTGCCGGAATAATCATGAGCACCCAGAGTCTGGTGCTCCAGAAGATAGGTCGCGACAACGCGGGAAATTACACGTGCTTGGCGAGCAACGACCGCGGCGAGACCACTAGTCCCGTGGTCACTCTGAGGATACAGTGTAAGCATTCAGAGCGAATAACTTAAAAAAACGTTGGTTCGATGGTAAAATTATATTCCCTGCTCCCTTGCGCGCGTCGCCGCGCACAGTCGCTCCAGTTTGCAAAGCGAAAGAGATGACGATCATCGGCGCTTCGCTGGAGGAGTCGGTGAAAGTGCGCTGCGAGGTGGACGCCGATCCCAACGAAGTGGAGTTCGTCTGGGAGTTCAACAACAGCGGCGAGAACTTCGAGGTGGCCCCGGCAAAGTTCGACGGGAATAACGGGACGACCAGCGAGCTCGCGTACACCCCAATGTCCGAGAGGGACTACGGCGCCCTGACTTGTTGGGGGAGGAACGTGATAGGGAAACAGGAAGCGCCTTGCGTCTACCAAATCATCCCGGCAGGTACAGTCAGCTTTATAAATTCACTGAAGCTTGGATAAGGTACGGGGCATTAGGCGCAAGCTAAAGCCTCGCACTCTATAGCGGTATATTTTAAGAACTTTAAAAAAAATTAAAATCTACTTCAAAAAAATAAAATTGCACTAAATAGTAAAAAATAATTTTGTCCCTTATTTAATCTACGACGAGGCACCGACTTAAAAATATAAGAGTTGTAGTCTAAATAAGGGAAAAATTATTTTGTACTTTTTAGTGCAATTTTTTTTTGAGTCGGTTTTAATTTTTTTATTTTTATGTATATTGGCACAATATGATGAGGAGTTATGCGGATATAAATATAAAAAAAAAACGGGTTAACTCTATAACCTCCTCCCTTTTGTTCGCAGTGAAACCGAATCCTTTGAACAATTGTACGATAAAGGCGTCGTTGAACCAAAGCTCGGAGATACTGGAGGTCGAGTGCGTGCCTGGATACGACGGAGGTCTCAGGCAAGAGTTTCGGCTGGAAGCATATGAAGTCGCCACCGGGAATCTGCGAGTGAATGCGTCCAGCGTATCAGCAGACGTGCCGATATTCCGCATCGCCGTGGCGGACCTCCTCCCAGCCACGCATTTCTACGTCGTCACGTACGCCGTGAACGCTAAAGGGCGGAGCGATGTGAGTCTCCTCGAGGATATTATGCTAAGGGACTCCGAGAAGCATACAGGTAACGTCGATGTACAAAGTCATCGAGTCGATGCTCAGCATTGCTCGGAAGTAAAAATTTTTTTTCTAATTAGAAGAAATGATATCGGTCTATTGACTAATTAAATTGAAGCTATTTTGCAACTTTTGAAAATTTTATCAAATTCCAACTTTTCGATCACTGATTATAACCATTATCAAGGAAAGTTACAAAAAAAGGAAAAATACTGCGTGTGCTTTTAAAACAAATCTCACGTTCTCAAATTTTTAAAAATTGCAAAATAGCTTCAATTTAATTAGTCAATAGACCGAACCAGTGCGCCGATATCATCTCTTTTTACATTATTTCAAAAATGTAAATTTTGTAATATTTTTTCAATTTCTCGATAATTTTCGAGAATTCTTCTGAGTGAGACGCTTGTGTTTGTCATTTTAGATAGCGGAGTGAGCATGGTGCCGCTTATTTTACTGCTGATGGGTTGCGTGATGGCGTTCGGCGTGACCGTGCTTTCGGTGATGCTGATGATGTACCGACGCAGAGGCACCACTTCCCCAGTGCACACCGAGCCCTACATGAAGCAACCGATAATCACGCCGCCAGACTCTAGGAACAACTCGATGCTCGACGTCACGCACGGGGATCAGACCTACTTCGTCGAGTACACCCTGAAGCACGACTACGCGCTCAACAATCAACCGGACATCATACAATCACCTCAAGGTAACAACACCTGTTCCTTAGTTCGCCACAGTGTCTCGCGAATAGTTAAATAACGTAAGCAGTCCTTTCAGACCAAGAGAAAATAAAGCGTGAACCACAACTGTTTCTACCAGTAAGACCAGACACGCTGTTCGCGCCGTACGACGTTCATAAGCAAGGGCTTCAGACTAACAAGTGCAGCGTAAGTTTTCTGCGAACCTCCTATCGCTCATAGTCTTTGATATATTGAGTTTCTCAAGACTCCCCGATTTTTGCCGCAGCTAAATCCGTTTTCTGCAAAGTCCTGGGAGCCAATTAGCTTCAAAGCCGATCGTAACTTGACGAAGGAGATCATCATTGCCAATTCTATACCTGGTCCGGAGAGCTGCGTGTAAGAAACTTGCCCGAGAAGATGGACGGGGAAACATATCAGGAGGACCGGTCTCGGAGCCTAAACAATCGTGCCGTTCACCGTCGATCAGCGGGCTTGATGGGAACGAGCCGCAACTGGTTCTATCGTCGATTATTTCGCGTGAATCGCACAAAGGGGACGACAAGATCTGCTGCAACGCTGACGGGTCGTCGTCAGGGGTGGTAGGGCGGGCCAGCGGGGCCGAGGACGATCTAGGAACCATCGAGACGAGACTAGTTGCATACTAACTAAACGCTACACATGGTGTATTATTCCAAGTTTAATATATTTTGTGTCAAGTCTTGGAAGGTCGTCCTTATTCGACGGCGAATCTCACCCGAAATCGCGACATCGCATACGTTTTAAAGACAAGCTAATTCGTTTTTAAACAATTACAGTTCCCACCAATTTACGTTTCATTAAATCAAGTAGGTACGACGTGTCTAAAATAACGCGTGCTTCGCGTGGGTGAATCGAACGGTAGTCACGCAGGACTGGCCACTGCTGCAAAGGTACGCGCGAAAGTAGACGCCGTACAGTAAGATACTGAGCACGATGATCGCAGCGATGGACACTATCAAGCATATTCTTTGGCGAACCCTTCTTAAGGCGTGCACAAGCCTTGCTGGACGAGTGGGCGTCGAGCTCTCCATTAAAGGCCAAAGTGTTCCTGTATTCGTCACTTCGTTATTTGATCCTTGGCTCGTTCTGTACGAAGCACCTGGAGGGCATTTCTTCGACGCATCCAGGTGGCGTGACACCGGAGACAATTTCTGCTGGGAATAGAGCCATGAATTTTCGTCGCTTAAACGTTAAACTCGCTTTACTCGCGCGACTTTACTTGCGCCTCGTGGAAGCTACGGATCTGTCGGCGAATCAATTGGATGACCTTGCATTTCTCGTGTCTCAGGCTCTTCACGAACTCGTCCGCGTAGGAGAGAGTCTGCTCCGCGTCCACGTATTCCCTGTAGCATGTACTCCGGTCGCATATCATAACTTTTGCGTTACGTGGGATTTTCCTGGACACGTAGACGCGCGTTGGTTATAACGAGCGGGTCGATTACAAATGAAATTCTGGAAATAATTGAAGCGCTGATATATCTTGACGTTTCGGAGCTTCCTCTTCTCTCGGATCCATCTTCATTTAAAGAATCCCAGTGAAGCGATTACCAAGCGTTTTGTCCAGATGAACCTGAAAGTTCGTGGCAGAATGTTCTTTCGATTCTATTCGTATTCAATGTTAAATGAATTGTGAACCTCGTAGGACGTGCATCGAACAGTGTTGTTACTTGCTCTCGATCCGTTCGAGCGCAATCGTGTCGGGATTTTCCTTGTTCCCCCACGAAACCTTGGAGAAAGAACCGACGAGGTGCCCTAATTCTAGCTCCCGCGGTGGCGAACGGGGTACAGGCATACCAAGAAGAAACAATTGACGAAACTAAACATGGAAGAGAAGAGATAGACACGGCTGACTGCCCGTGGCGCAGGATGAAACTAAAGAACAGTGGAGTAATATGTTTGGCTTACCTTTAATCTTACGCTAATGTAATACATCGCAACATCTATCAAACTTCATCACAGTTTTTTATATTACAGAAAGGAAATGTACAATTAATTCGACAGGGATAGTTTCTGTTCTTGCGAGGTGTACCGTGAAAATAGAGACGATATAAAATACGCACATGAACCTCATCTATTATAGTCTTCGTTAATTAATCTTCGGTTTCTTTTCTGGCGGCGGTTTCATGTCCTTCTTCTCAACTTTCACCTCTTGCTTAATTTCCATCGCTGGGATAACAGAAGGATAAACGTTAACATTTGTATTTGAAATTTCTATTATCACAACTATCCTCAGTGATTCTAAATACTTACACGACTCGATAGCTTGGTGGTGCACTGGCTTCGGAATTTGCAGTGGGAATTTCCGCGTGAGTTCCGCGAGTAACATATCCACCCTTTGGCGTTGAAACAAAGAACTCGGCTCTTCGCGAACCGGTGTCTCCTTCTTCGCGGCCAAGGCTTTTCCATTCTTAAAGTCCCAGTAATATCCTTTACTAGGATGGTACCGCGAACACGAGCTGGCTTCTTCGAAAGCCGACTGCAGGTGATGGACCGTTGATAACTGCGGAGCAAAAATATAATTAAGTACACATTTTAAACCAACGCTAGTGCGTCCTTCGCAAAGAACACGTACCAATCTAGAGCTGACGACAGACGCCAAATCAGGAGCTTGGTAGACAACACCCGCTATGATATAATAATCCGCGAGAGGAGCCGCTAAAGTCGGAGAATGACGATGCTGCTTTCTAATGACGTATAAAATAGGTTCTTGTACATGCAGAAGGATATATTCCAGCCCAGTCATATTCCTGCGATTAAACAACCACTGGTTGATACATAATCGTAGATTACACGTATCTGTAATTCGGTAATCCAACTCGGAGGAAACTTACTGCAACTGATCGGGGCTTAAGCGTTGCATTTTAATCGTTTCATTATTACAGGTCCTATCGTAAAATGGGTTACTCCGTTCGGAAAAGTAGTCCATTATGTTGTTTGGATTTAATACAGGAATCCATGCGCTGTCGTGCCACGAGAGTCCCAAGGGATTCTCTGTGAATTCGTGCGGAATAAATAATATAGGTTAGGTGAGAATGAGAGTTTCCTTAAATCCTTAAGAATCCTTATAACGTAATTTTGAAATTGTTATACCATTACCTATTACGGGCGGTGGTCTTCCAGGCAACATGTTTAATTCAAGAAATCGTCAAAGACACATCAAATGTTTAATCGCACAGTGCACTTGAAATTCTCAGTAAGTCGATGCCGTATTAGTGCGATGAGTTAGAACACTTTAAATACACGTACTCGTCGATATATTCCCAAGTGAAATGCATCGACACTGCTGTTTACTTTTAACGCGCATTGACACCGTAAACTAAAAGCGTAAGAGTAAATACAAATAAACCAGCGTTCTCGTCACTGGCCAGTGGCTCTCATATCCCTTGAAGATTTTAAGTCCGAAAGCCGGATGAGAAGATGCAAATATAAATGAAACACGCAGTTGACGTAGCTAACTATAATCATTGGTATTTCATTTCTGTATTCCGAACGACACGGACGAGAATATTCCCCGACATTTAAGGAAGCTTGAAAATCACAGCGAACCTATAATTAAGACAGCGCAGAAACGCATTTCAGGCTCATCTTCTCGCAACATCTCTGCCATTGATCATCACTGTCGGAATCAAAGAATGCAGGACGGTGTTCACATATAGAACAGAGGCTATTCGGAAAAATGGGTCAGACGCGAGAAAAAGATACTCGCGTTCGAAAGGGAATGGGTCACGGGCGACCCGTAATAGGACATCGAGCGTAAAAAGGAATTCGTGCGTCGGAGCATTTATATTATTTACATCGAAGAGTAAAGGTGCAGTGTTTCTCGGAAATATACTATCGCGAAGGGAGTTAATAGTTATACTCTATTATTAATTATAGATACAACAGCGAAAATGTTAAGCGGAGTGCGTCCGTTTCAAACTTGAATTAAACCCGACGTTAACGCCTAGAGAATCTCCGCGATAAGTCATAACTCGAGAAGCATGCCTGTGCCCATTCGGGGATACACTCGGACGGGACGGTTATATCCAATAATGCTGTCGGGTGTGGTGAGGATTTTACATAACGGTGGGGATGTATTCAGCAGAAATATCGTTCCTAGCCCGAGACGGACGCTAATCTGAAAGGCTATTTCCGCGCCCCGGGACACGTACAGGTGAAGGAAGAAGAGCACAGTGACCTTTAAACTTGCGTGTCAAGTTCTCGTCCCTCGCGAGGAAAAAATTGAAACACGGTAAGGGCATCTGCTGCGGCCAACTATTTATCGCGCTCGCCTCACGCGCGTTACTCTCTATTTCTTGATGCCTGTCAATCGCAGGTTGTTGCGCGCGTACCGTCCCGTGCACGGGGCACGTTTGGTCCCCCGTTCGGAGAAAACGAGCGGATCCATGTCACTCGATTCGCTTGAAACATGCATTCTTTAACCTTCCACGTTCCACCAGCTCTACCCCCTTTATATCTTTGCTATTTGAAATTATCTGCTTTTTCCGAGAATGAGATCACGCGACAGCGTCATTCGCTATCTGACAGAGATTTTTATCTCACTATTCACTGATGGCGTAAGTTGCTTATTGGGAAAGGTGAATTTGCGTGGAAATATTCGGCGAGGAATATATATTAATCTTATGGAATATATTTGCAGGAAAAATGGCAACTATCGACAAAAACTATACCATCATAGTCCCTCTTCACAAACGACCAGATTTGATTCAAGATTGCTGCAAGTTACTCAACTCCGAATGGCCAAGAAGCATCTCTGCTAGGTACATCTGAGTAACTCTCTTTAACAGAGAAATTCCCTTCTTAAAAGTAATCAGTCTTTTTATGCAAATCAGATTGAAGTCCCTGAACGTATCGTGCGATGAATTTCCCACGTGTCTGGTACTCGTTAACAAAGAGAATAGAGTTCTGGGCCACTGTAAGATATCCTTGATACCCAGGCTGCGTCACAGTTGTTTTATTCAGTCGGGTGAGTCTAGCTGACCGAAGAATACAGGGAGTTATGGCAAGATTTAATTTCCTTCTCTGTATTTCAGTTATAATCGATTACACGTGCAGGTCCCAAGGACTCGGATCTAGATTGCTACACGGGGCTGAGGAATATGTAGCTAAGAAAGGAATTAAAAATGTATATTTAATAACCAACGGTCAAGAAGTTTTTTACCTTAAAAACGGATACAAAACGTGCGATCCGTTCAAAGCGTACGGGATTAACGATGTTGTGTATTCTACCGCCTCGTTTACTAAAGCGAAGCTTAGGGAGAAAAGTGCCCAGTGCGCAGGTCCGCCGCCACCTCCTCCAATGCCAAACTTTCAAATGCCAAAGTTCTACGATTTAAGCGGAGTAGCCCACAGAACACACATGGTAAAGAAATTATCATAATTATGCGATAGTGAGAATGACCCTTGCCTCTACGACGACTCTTCCATGTTCCATATGTAAATGTTTCACAAAGCACGCATTATTTATTTCGTAAATTATTTTTTTAATTACTCTTAAATACAGAAATACTTCTCATTCGTTAACTTTTAAGTCTCGTTCATTTATTAAACTGTAAGTTATACTTATTCCGACGAATGTTTAGAACCACCGACACTTTTAAATGCGTAAAGTGTTTCACCCGAATGTTTCGCTCGACGTAGAGAACGAAGTAGCTGATATTTGTGCGTAGTTCTATTTCACAGCTTACTACGAAACGTTCGCGATACCACAGACTTTTTGATAGCGCTCCGTTTGTTCAAGACTTTCGATAAGGAAAGCACCTAAATCGTGCTTGGAAATAGCACGACCAGGGGACTCGTCGTATTTCACTACATACTTCGAACTCGGAGCGTCTGAAAAAAAAATTTGCCTGAAGTATTTTGTAATAATAGAGGGTCAAGTTCAATGGACACTTCGGGACGATGAATACCTGCGATGTGAGGGGGTAACACCGCGATCCACTTTAATTGGCTTTCCTTCAGAAGATCGAACATACGTTGATGGTCTGCATTTAAGTTTTTAAATATACCAGGCACCGCTTCGGGCTTGTAGAACAGAAATGCTACCGAGAATAAAATAGCGCTTGAGATTTCAGGTGAAATATTAATGTGTTTCGAGCAAAGAATCTTAAGATATAACATTTACCGGACAAGCAAACTGATACTACGCCTACGTTATGCGCTTTCATAGCGTCTATTATATTTTTCATGCCTTGAGACAGCATGGTAGTAGGACCTGAAAGTATTAAATGTAAAATTATGCGACCCACATTAGAGGCTTGTCTTTACATAGGAATTAGCGTTTACTCAAGTCATTCCGAGTGCCGAGCACAACGACCACAGCGTCTCTGTTAGATATTGCATTCGAGACTTGCTCCGCATTGGTAACATCCCCAACAATCGTTTCTACTTTGTCTCTCAAATTCGCTGGAACTTTCTCTTTGTCCCTCACGAACGCTCTTACGTTTAATCCTAAATTTCAAAACACCGTCAAATGAAAGATAAAAGGCAATATTATATATAGACATTAAAATATCGTTTCTGTTTATCTGTTTAGTGTTGATTTATTTATATTCTAATGTAGTGTAGGAATTTCGATCGTTTTCAGTGAACGAAATGAAAAGGAATACCCTTGTTTATGGCACTGTTTAAGGCGCACAATCCTGTATTGCCTGTAGCTCCAAATACCACTATTCGATTCATGGTGACACAACTGCTATCTGATAGACTGTGAATCCACTGTCAGTTACGATTGCTTTGCGATAGCAGTTAAGCGAATGTGCTATATCATGATTATACGGAATTCAAAATTGCAATTATAAAGGATTCGCGAAGCACGGCAGTCACATCCGCTTTTGTCGATTCGTTCTATTCAGTTCTATTAGATCTGTTTATCATTGACTCCTATCAACTCCTATTAAGGCACAAAGTTACTAGATCAGTTAAATCGGTATCTGATGCGAAGCATTGGAAATATTGGTCCTGGCTGCACAGGTAATTTATGCATTCGCTACTAGCAGGAATAGTGTTATGCAATATTGTCATACTTCTTCCTAATCATGTAATTGATATCCTCGGTTTTATCTTATCACAGACGAGATATAGAACAAGGATGCGATGAAACATTTTCTGTCCCACTTGTTTTGAGTGGGGGAACACGGCCAATCAGCGTCGCTGGGAAATATGTTGTCGACGCTGGTTGGCCGTGGCGTCACTCGCTTGGCGATTGGAAACAATGTTCGAATCAGTTACAGATCCGATGAAGTCGGTAAATGTGCTCTTTTTTCTCACGTTCTAACAATTTGCACAGTGTTTAGTTTCATTAATTCTTTCCGCTAGTAGGATTGCGGTTGAATTCTACTGTGATGTAATAATGTTGCCTGCGACACGGAAATGGTAAGGAGATCTAGAGCCCCGAATTATCGACAAAGTGTAGGATAGACATATCATCTTATGGGACTTTGTGTCACCTCCAAACTGTGTTACCGATCCATAATTTTAGAACTGAATTCAGCGGCCTCTGTTCATGAAGAGTGTTCAACTCAGCAACTACTTTGAAATAAATGCAGATTTTTTTTGTACTACAGATTGATTTCCGCTAACAATGAGCGTCTTATATTTTAATGTATGAAAACTGGTACAAATAAAATATAAAGAAGACTGAGATTTATTCATTCTCAGTACATATACTGTGTTTAAATTTATTTTCATCTGGAATTTTATTGAAACGTTCATGCCAATACGATAGCAAATGTGGAAGTTTTACATTCTATATAAAAAAAAAATCATTTTAATATATTTTTTATGAGTAAATATAAATATTGTTCCCCCACGGCTATTTCCTGCCCGTCGTCTTGGGGATTTTGTTCAAATTGAAATATGTTAGAGTCATTGACACGTTTCGTTCTTCTTCATTATCTCGAACGCTCCTTGTGTCATTCGCACTCTCAGGCCCCTGAGACTGAAGCTGCTGAAATCCATACATATTTGGAGGTATTCCTATTGCTTGTGATGGAAATGTTCTTAAAGGTCTCATCATAGGAGGATGTATATTATTTCCAAGAGGTCCTCGAACTGGGCCCCACGGTTGAACCATTAAGGGTCTCGGTTGAAAATTCTGAGCAAAGAAACGAAAGAGTTTTATATCATGGCTAAATTAGCACATATTTATGTAAATAAAGTACCTACTCCATAATAAATAGGAATTGGAATTGGTTGAATATAATGCTCTCGGGGAACCCTTTGTTCTTTAGGCCTATCTGTTTCTCTGGATCTATCTGTTTTCCTCCTGTCTCGAGAATGATCTCTGGGCCGCTCTCGATGATCTCCGTAAGATCTCTCACCATCTTTCCACTCTGTACTATGATCTTTCTCCCTATGTAGATAATGTAATAGTTTGGTGAAATACAATTGAAATAACTGTACTGAACGCATATACAAGAAAGTGTAATAACATCTTTTACCTAGCACTTCTGCAACTTCCTTTATCTTCATGCTTAGAATTGTCATACCTGAAAGAGGGTAAACAAATTAGCAAAAAATTAAATTTCCTAAACAATTTCAGATTATACATTAACACATTTAAAATAGTAAGTTCTTTGTACATGATTTACACTTATGTTTATATTGCAATACTCTGTGTAAAATTCAGGCACGAACCTGGGTTGACTGGACCACGCGCGCCTAGGACTGTGATTTCGGATTCTTGTGGGACTCAAGGACGCCGAATTCCTTTTCAACATGTTTTCTAAAAATTAAAGTGTCAATATTTGCGAAATAGAAGTTGTAATAAATCTTAGCAATTTGAAATAATAAACATACCTGAATTTTCCAAATTCACAGTTACGACAGAACGATGTTCCTCAACTTCTTCTGTTTCACCTATTGCTCTCTTTATTTCTTCTCTATCAAATATCGGCTTGGATCCCTCTCCTGCAGTTAAGTTTAGTAAATTTAATAATAGAAAAACAATACTACCAGCTGTTACAGATCTTGAAGATATCAACCTCGCTACACAGATAAATTGACTCGCTCAGAACAATTGTAAGCCAAGTCATTTCGTATTGTCAATTTCAAATTAGTTAAATAAATTGTTGTTAATTTATTTTTTCTTCCAGTTGGTTTTCTCTTAGTACATAAAGCATTTGAAAAATCCCCATACTTGGACATGCACACATTCCCAAAACCAGGACACAAGGAGAATGCACAAAACGTGTTTGAACTACGTTTTTTGGGGAAAAGATAATTTGTACTTTAAACTATATTATATTCATTGTAGCATAATTCTTTGTGCATACTCGTAAGAAAAAAAAGAAATACTGTACATAAAGCAACAAGCAAGAGATACGTTAAGCATAGCAATCTTAAAACAAAGTAAAAAAAATTGTGCTTACGTATTGCACATTATGCGATCAATACAGTGATCCAATGTTGAATTCCAAATTTGCTATATCCTAGGCGAATCAAAAACATGTTATTAATCTGATGAATAAAGTTAAGAAAAATCTTGATCGTAAAGTTCAGAATCTTCCTGACTGTAGAAATCAGTGACAAGGATTCCATCTTCAAATGTAGCACATTTAAACAGAAATTGAATGGATTCTAAAAAGTGGAGAGTAATGTCTCACAGAGAAGAGGCATTTTTACATTAGAAAGCATACAATGTCCTCGAACTTCAATTTGTTGATCGTGATTTCTAGAAAACCTCAGAACCATCTTTCGCGTTGAGTTCATTTTCCTTTATGGTAATCATTTGCTGAATGACTGAAAATTCTTAAGAAATTACAGTAAAAGAACAACACGTTACCCGCTCTTCTTTTAAGCACCACATCTTCCTTGTTGAGTATATCCCGCTTGAGGTCATTGGTAGCTACTCTTCCACGAATGTTTCTACGAATATCTACTTTGATTTTGCGAAGTTCTATTGGATTAATCTTTGTGCCTTCAGCTCCTTTAAATAAGGGCATTGTACCACTTGGTGTTTCAAACCTAAAGTGCAGAATAATATTATCTGTATACATGATTTAATAGATTTGTACTTAAAACTTACTACAATTTAATATTTTGATTGCTTCTTGAAGCATATTGTTTTATACTATACAACTGTATTGAAAAATTATATCAATTAAATTTGATACTTTATACAAATACAAGTTAACACTTCATCAGTGTATTTTTCTAGATATAGCCAAAAACATATTTAATTTTTAAATTAATAATGTATCCGTCAAAAGATAAGACAGAAAATCCCATGACCCAAAGATGAAATGTTAAAATTCTTCTTTGTTTATGAAATCCTTTAGAATGGGACACTGCACCTACTTGAAAAGTTAATAATTAAAGACACTTTATACTTACTTTTTAGAAAGTACAGTATCTTCAGGTGTATGATGCACAGAAGTTCTTCTATATCGACTTGGTGGAGATTCGCTTCTACTCCTGTGAGGCCTATTGCATCTTCCTCCGGAAAGTGCTAAGCTCATATTACGAGCGCGTCGTATCTCATACTCCATAGTCATTTTTCTTTTCAGTCTATTATGCCTGTCCATTTTTTCTTGTTCGATCATCCATTCGCGTCTACGCCGCCACCTCTCCTCTTCCGTTCTTGCACGTGGATCCGCGTCACTATCTTTATTACGCGAGGGCTTAGGTTTTTCGTCACGATTCGAATTTTTCGATGTATGCCGTTTCATCCCTACAACGTAGCAGAGATAAATTATATTACGTATCACAGAATTTCCTAATTGATTAGCCAAAACGCAAAATTTGAATAGGTTTCTACTTTATACCGAATTGATGTGAAAGAAATTACCTCGTTAGGACACAAAGAAATGACGAGCAATGAACAGAATAACCAGTAAATAAAAGCATAAGAATTAAACGTATGAGTATTATTTGTAAACTTTAATAAGGAAACGCGATACACACACACGCTCACTTCCTCAAAAATACACCGAAGAGAAGCCAAATGTAGCCAGGGTTTCCAGACAACATTTTGCAGGGCCGAATGTTTCACGGAGGGGGAAAACCTATAGGAGTGGTGGTAATGTGTGCGTGAAATGCGACGATTGGAGACGAATCGACACCAGCGTCAAGTGAGTGACGCCACGGCCAATCAGGGTCGACAATATATTTTCCGGCGACGCTGATTGACCGTGGCGTCGGTTTGTCTCCTGTCGTGGAGTCTCACGCATACATTACCACCACTTCTGTAGGTGTTCCCCCTCCGCGAAACATCCGGCTTTACAAAATATTGTCCGAGGCCCAACGTTGAATATTCGTTGGCAAACTATCGTAACTTTTTTGCCGTAGGCCCTATGTTGAGAATTTGTAGGCAAAAACACTAACTATATCCAAACTGATTCCCAACTGTTGGCCAACTAAAAATACTACTAATAGGGCCAACTATCCCACCTTTACCCTACGGACCGACCGAACGTTAATAACTTTAAACAATAATAATTTGCACAGTGGGACGAGGGGGGAAATGATCGGCGCGTGATTATTTAGAAAAGGGTGTGCTGAAAATATTGCAATTTCGTCGGGAAAACATGATTCGTCCTGCGTCGAATAAAGTTAATCCGGGTAATCTTTATAAAACACAGGATGAATAATTTTGTTAACTTTTATTCGTTATTCGAAATGTTTATTCAAATACAAATTTTGCTTCGCGTAACGTTTGCCACCTGTGCCACTTTCCTTAAATCTACCAATGATTACGACTTCAATATTTATCAACACACGGCTTACAACATGCTGTACCCGACTGAAGAACGTATAGAAATACATTATGAAGAAACAGGTCGACAAGAGACACGACGCAAAATATATATTTTGTTTACATGATCGGATGGCCGGTACTCGGTCGCGAGATGTACATATTTAGTATCATCTAATTATGAAAATTTCAATTTCTATCATTTTCGTTCCATCTTTTTAGAAGTAGTGCCAATAATGAGTAAAAATACGGCAAATAGGGCGAGTCTTAACAATATCTTAATTCGTACGTCTTATCCTGACCATTATTCAGGATAATATGTATTGAAATTGGTTACTATTAAAACTAATGCGATGTATGTCGTGTTTCGGGTTATTTCCGTCGGGAAAACTTCACCAATCCATGGGTGCAATTTTCAACAAGATAGGATAGAAATTACGGGCACCTTAGGCCCGAGACAGACGAGCGAATTCCCAAACGTTCATTTAGCGGTCGTCAACTTAAGCATTGAAAAATAGACACTCGAGGTTGTTATAAACACAAGTCTTTCCGAGAACTGCGTTGTGGCCTGAACAAGAGAGGCTTTGGACAACTACGATGTCGAGAAGCATTCGTGAATATATCGCATCGACGACGACGACGCATCGTTATACTTTATCGGAGGAATATAACATCTTAAACCTTATCTCCTGCGTTTTATTATTTTATTCTGTCCTACACGACAGAAATTCCCACGCGACAAAACTCGCTCGTCTGCAGAATGCAAGACATGTTTTATATATACCGATTTTCGTGAAGGAGATAATTTGAAATTATAATTGTTCATAATTACGGTATCTCTTCTTGTTGTATAGAAGATGTTGGATTTCTTCGTAAACTTCTAAGTACAGCACGTGGTACAATCACTTTGAATTTCTCGTTCTGCGTTGCGCCTGTCCGTTGCGACGGTTCAGCTTGAAGTGTTCGAGACAGTTCGAGACCTCAGAGATGCGATGAAACATTTCCGTTGCCACTTGTTTTGGGTGGGGGAACACCTACAGGAGTGGTGGTAATGTAGAGCACTCTGTGTCTCGTGCTAAAGCGATTATTAATCGTGTATATTTCTGCTTTAGTGGTAAGGAATTTTTACATAAGAGGCGTTAAATGTAATCACCGAAAATTGCGCAAGATACTGCCTCACCCAAATTATCCGATTACATTTGTAACATTTCATTATATTGCTCTTCACTTATTTGTATAAAATTGGGCTAAGTGATAAAACAGTATTATTATTTTATGAACCTTTCAACCACTACCCATGAAAAAGTCAGAGTGAAAATATATACATCCACTAGTAAAAGTATACATTTCATTCCTTATGAACACTTTAGCCAATCAAATCAGTGAGTGCATAACATTAACTATCGATTATATACATTCGCTGAAATTAACGCTTTAACTGTAACATATACAAGTTAAAATTTTTTAAACCAGCGCGCATTTTCGCGCCAATCAGTTCCTTCTAACTTTTCCCGCGCGCGTCGAGTGGCAGCACTGTCGCTCGCTTCGCTGTTCCGTTCTAATAAATAAGCCGGATTGAAGAATGGCGGCCGATCCGTCACGGCTCGCTGTTAAATGTTAGTCGAGAAGAAAAATATTTGTTAACAGTGGCAGGTCAGAAGCGTTCGGTTTATAGAAATGGCTGCGACAGAGCCTGCTACTATCGACGATGGCATCCCTGAGCCTGGTATCGAGCCAGGCGCCTCTGCGGAAACGATGCTGGTCACGACCGACAGTTTCGAGGAGTACGAGCAGGAGATGAGTAGTAGCATTGACGATAGACAGATGAAGGATAGCACGACTAGTACTATCTCGGAGATACAGGAGGACACGCAAAACATTCCAGCAACGCCCACTGCGGCAATCCCGCGGGAAATCGAGAAAGCACCTTCCCTGGACGATCCTGAATTAGTATGTTTTATAACCTCTTGCACGAGAAGACGCTGTAAATGTAATTGATTTGCTAGGAACTCGTTAAACGAAACTGGTGATCACTGTTTTAGACAATCGTACTATTTAAGGGAAAACTCTGACTCTTCTCGGAAATCGATAGGGTAAAGATCGCAGGGCGGGGTAACTGGATCGCCTTGTCTAACAGAGGATTTACGTTTCAGGAGGATGTTACCCATCGATTAGGTCAAAGTAATCTAGATTCGGATCCCCTACGCTGTAAGACGTGGCTGGCGCAGAGGAAGCATATATTTATTTTAAGCCAAGCGGGGAAACCAGTATATTCTAGATACAGTTCCGAAGATAAGCTAGTCACGGTTATGGGCGTCATGCAGGCACTAGTTTCATTCGTCCAAGCTGGCAGCGATATGATCAGATCCGTACATGCCGGAGATACTAATTTTGTATTCGTCGTCAAAGGTCCATTGATATTAGTCGCGGTTTCAAAGACGCTCGAGAGCGTACCTCAACTCACGTTGCAGTTAACGTATGCATAGTTTGATGGATTAGTTGGTTTAGATATGCTGAAGTTGCGATTTTGTGCTGACGCTAGACGCTTGTTTTGAGTGGCAAAATTCGTCACGTGGTTGGTTCAACCGAGTTTAGCTTTTCTGGTTGACGCTCGTTCACTCTGAGTCGCTTGTTCGTTGGTTGAGCGTCGGTCATTTGATTGGTTTTGACGCTTAAAACGAGCGTCAGCATGAAATTGCAGCTTTAGATGCGAAAGTCATGAACGTTTTCGTTACAGATATGTATATAATCAGATAGTGTCGGTATTAACGCAGTCCCAGTTGACCAGAGTGTACGATCAACGTAGGAACTTTGATTTACGGAGATTACTAACCGGCAGCGAAAGACTGATAGACCACCTATTAAATTTTATGGACAGAGAGCCGGCATTCTTTCTCGGAGCCATCAAGTGTCTGCCTTTGCTCCCTTCGATGAGGAGCTCCATCACGCAAACTATCATTCAGACGTGTGGTAAAATCAAGGTAGCGTATTGCGTGAACGCTTTGATATTTAAGGGGAGGTTTCGGTCTAGAGCGCAAAAAATAGGTGATCTTTAGGAATTAATTAAAGGAAAACTACTATATATAATTTAATGGGACTTTTTGCATTATATTAAGGATGTTATAAAATATAGAAATATATTTTTTGTTTTATAATTAATCATTGCAGACTGTACTGGGGGAATTGTTAAAGTCGAGGCGTCAAAAAATTCGTCCAAATCGGTGGGACCTGTATCTCCAAAAGTTATTATTCGATTGGACTGAAACTTTTTTATTTTGGAGAATATGCTTCTGGCTAGGGGGAAATCAGAAAAATTACATTTTTTTAGAAAATAATGACACTTGAAGTTTGAAATCACTTTTTCTCTATATTTCTCGTGCTTGCAACGCTTTTGAAAATTTTAAACTTTCAATTTTTTTAATTTTGTCTGGTTTCCCCCTCTAGCCAGAAGTATATTCTTCAAAATAAAAAAGTTTCTGTCGAATTGGATAATAACTTTTGGGAGATACAGGTCCCACCGTTTTGAGATAAAAGATTAAAGTTTTTTGCATTTCCCACTACTCGAATGCGTATAACTTCGGGAATTTTACGAATTTCAACAAATCCTTTTAAACAAGTATTCCTAAAACGCCGAACATTCAAAAAATAAAATAAAAAAAAATCGACTTGTAGACCGGAACCTCCTCTTAAGCGTCTATCTATACGCCCAGGTAAAAAGTGTCCGTTACTAACGAAATGAATGAAACACTTTTCAGAATTTAGTGTTCGCGATACTTCTAGCTAATAACCAATTGGTAACGTTAGTCAGAATGAACAAATTTTTTTTACATCCAGCGGATTTGCACATAATACAAAATTTGGTCGACAGTTCAGAGTCGCTTAAGACTGCTGAGAGCTGGACGCCGATATGTCTGCCAAAGTTTGACGCCAATGGTTATATGCACGGGCACGTGTCGTACTTGGCTGAGGATTGCCAAGCGTGCTTGCTGTTGCTCACGGTCGACAGAAATGTATTCTTCACCCTCTCCGAGGCGAAGCAAGTAGGTGACACTGCAAAGATCTACGGAACTACCGACGCCAAGGATCCTAAACGATTCACATTTTCAGAAAATTGTAGAGAAATTGAGGCGCACCAATTGCTTGGAGGCGATCAATGAATCCATGAACAAACCGGCAGTCACGACCGCCGACATCGGATTGCCCGAAATGCGGCACGTTTTGTACAAATGTAGAAGCACAGCGCAGTTTTGGAGCCCGGGGCTTCAACCTCCGTACACCACGGACGAGGAAATTGAAAGGTGAGTATCTTCTTGGAAGATGCGTCGTTAAGAGAATATGTGGGAATGAAATTGAGGCGTAGCAACGAAGGACACATTGATAGGTGTTTTTTTTCCTGCAGATTACTTGGACTTTATCAGTGTTTACACCACAGGCTGCATGCTCCCAATCGACCACTAAAACTTATATTCCAGCAACTAGATAAGGAGACAATGTTAGCATGGGTAAGTCGAAATATATATATAAATATTTGTCTGTTGTTTATATCGTTTATCTTTTTAGGTGACAGTAGGTTTCGAGCTATACGTTACGTTCGAACCGCTCGTAACGAAGCCTGACGCCATTGAGGCGGTGGGTAAATTGTTGAAATGGATAAAGAAAGAGGAAGAGAGATTATTTATTTTAAATTCGCCGACATTTTAACTAACGATACGAATCGAGAACGTTTTAAGAAATTGAGGAGGCGTTTGTAAGACATAGATAGCTCGAGGGAGGAGCAACGCAATGTTTCGGACCGATCTCTATCGATCCGGTGAAGTATTCTGTTAATAGTAAAGGAAAAGCTGCGCGGAGGATGCGGCGCGCGATCGTGTTTCTTCTTGTGCATTGATGTTATACTTTGCTCACTATTTTTAATTACGAAAAGATACTGTGAAATAAGGTACATATGTGAAAAATGTATATATTCAAAGACATTACGCGTGTAATCGTACGGATTACGTTTATGTAGACAGGCTATGACATTCTCAACTTATTTTATTACACGGTGCTCGAGCAGATTTATCATCGGATCGTCGAAAGGGAAGCGATCTCGAGAACATCTTTTATACACCGTTCGAAGAAAAAAAATATATACCCTACCCTCGAGACGATCCGCGGTGATAAATGTTCTCCAATTTCTTGTACATAATACTAAAAGCAACAGGCCATCGTTTCGTAATCTCGTTAAGCCGAGAAAGATGATTCCAAAACGAGCGGATAGTGTGATCTTACGAGGAAAGAAAATATTGTCACTTGGAACACATGATGTACGGGTATTATGAGCTACTATGTAGCGTTTCTATCTATAAATAACTATAATTTTAGTATGAAACTATTCCCTGTAAATGTAAACGCTGTTAATCACGACCGGAGTTTAGTATACACGATAAAGCGATTTAACACCTGTATCATTTTAAACTTTTTATTCGCCCGATAATTATAAACGTTTATTATCAAGTCCTGTACAAAATTCTTTGAGCCGCGACGGTTGGAATCAGTGTCTAGCTCTGTCGCGTTCCCGTCTTCGGTCACGATCCCTTTCCCTCTCTCTGTCTCTATCCCTGTCTCTGTCGTCTCTCCTGTGTCGATCCTTATCCCTGTCCTTCTCCTTGTGCGACGAGGAGTGAGTCTTCGGCGACTTGCTACGTTTACGCTCTCGCCTTTCCCTCTCCCTATCTCTGCTCCTCGATCTCTGTTTCTCCCTCTCAGCCTTCTTATCGGAGCGTGAATGCCTTTTGTCCCTGTCTCTGTGGCGATCCCTGTCTCTCTCATGGTCGTCTGTCCTTTTACGAGTGTCTTCTTTAACGGGAGGTATATCCTCGTCTTCTGACGTTTCTATTCCTTCGTCCATGTCGTCCTCTAACGCCGACACCTTCCCTTCTGTTAAAGATATCGCATCATTTACATTGTCTCTTATCGAAACTTATATGTGATAAAGACTTACCTAATTCGTTATTCTCCTCCAGGACGTGCCTCTTTTGAATTCTTGGTAGAATAACATCGCAGCATCTTTCTTCCCTTAAGAGGTCATCTATGAACTCATCCATGTGAACCAACTCAAATTTCCCCTGCTTGTTTTGCCTCCGAAGCTTTCTGTTGTCATTGAACAACGGCTCCAGATATTTGTAACAGTCCAACGACGATCCTGTCAGCCTCATATACAACGCTCCCAATGCGCGGACATATTTAAACTCCTCGTTCTTTATGAACTCTACTATGATGTCTTTCTCGGGCTGTATTTGAAGCATTTTCAGTATTAGACAGAGGAACGGTGTTGGTTTCACATTTCCACCGTACACACCGCCTATGAACCTGGATACAACGATTTGTGCTTTGGGCAGATTAGCGGGTATTTAATTAATGCGCTGTATGTTTGAAAGGGATTTATTTAGGAAGAAAGGTACGGTGTATATAGTGAAGGTTTACTAACCTCAATTCCATAGCTTTGTCGACTAGGAGCTCCGCGGTTAACGCGAAACATTCTTCCTTCCAATATTTTGAATCGTAAACTCGAGATCTGATTATCTTCTCCACTAAATACTGGGGGTTCGTGCCGCGAATAGATTTCGCGTCTTTTACGGTACGGTTAGCCATTTTTAAGGTGCGTCGAGGTTAGGAACCCAGTGTTTTTCAAATCTATATTCTGCGGCGGGTGTAGGCGGCACTAGTGTTTTGTTGGTTTCGATACTGGCGGGAAAGGTGTTATAATTTAATTATTAAAAAATTTGTGACATTACATAAGATTAAGTTGACCCAGTTACCGATAGGTGCTTAGTTGTCGATAATTTGAATTAATATTGAGATTTTATAAGGTTTTTGAACAATATTGTGTCAGAAACACAAAAATGATAAAAAGTGGCTCATCCGAGAAACTCAATGAGCTACCTTTCACCTTTTTCTTTTGTGCCCGATCAGATTCCACTTATGTATACACATAGGAGTCAACACATCTTCCGAATGAAATTGAGATTACTAAAACTGTCAACTGTGTATGCGAAATGTCTAATATCACAACTATTTTCTGCGTAAGAAACCTTTTAGTATTATTTTCGAGATCATACAAGTTGCTATAATTCGTTCTTTGTCTGTTCTAGGATTTGCGGATCATTCTTCCTTTGACAACAACCTCAACTGCATCAAATAAGGGAAAACTAGTATCAACCTAGGAACTTGAAACATTTCACTCTAGATTTTACATATAAAATAAATTTAAAATATACTTGTTTAATATTCATTTGTACATACTTGTATTGCTCCATTGCAATCCACTGAATGTATTTTATAGACAATAAAGTGGAAAAATCCTACAAAACTCTATTATTATTGTAAAGATCCTCTAGAACATTCCTATCCAAATTCCAAACCTACCATCGTCAAATATCGAAAGGCCTTCGACGCAGAAATTCAGGATACCCCCTTCCGCTTCATGTTCTCCTGATACATCGCTCCAAAATCTGGCAAAAATTTTCAGAACGGTCTAAAATGAGCTTCGTAACAGGATAACATGATGTCGAAAGAGGTGGCACTAAGTTAGCGCCTTCGGAGAGAGAATCTAAGGCGGAGAAGTATTCAACGCAGAGGCGCAGAGTTTTCGAAAGGCCTTCGACGCAGAAATTCAGCGTAACTCCTTTCGCATCATGTTCTCCTGATACATCGCTCCAAAATCTGGCCAAAATTTTCAGAACGCTCTAAAATGAGCTTCGTAACAGGATAACATGATGTCGAAAGAGGTGGCACTAAGTTAGCGCCTTCGGAGAGAGAATCTAACGCGGAGAAGTATTCGACGCAGAGGCGCAGAGTTTTCGAAAGGGTTTCGACGTAGAAATTCAGCGTAACTCCTTTCGCATCATGTTCTCCTGATACATCGCTCCAAAATCTGACCAAAATTTTCAGAACGCTCTAAAATGAGCTTCGTAACAGGATAACATGATGTCGAAAGAGGTGGCACTAAGTTAGCGCCTTCGGAGAGAGAATCTAAGGCGGAGAAGTATTCGACGCAGAGGCGCAGAGTTTTCGAAAGGGTTTCGACGTAGAAATTCAGCGTAACTCCTTTCACATCATGTTCTCCTGATACATCGCTCCAAAATCTGGCCAAAATTTTCAGAACGCTCTAAAATGAGCTTCGTAACAGGATAACATGATGTCGAAAGAGGTGGCACTAAGTTAGCGCCTTCGGAGAGAGAATCTAAGGCGGAGAAGTATTCGACGCAGAGGCGCAGAGTTTTCGAAAGGGTTTCGACGCAGAAATTCAGCATAACTCCTTTCGCATCATGTTCTCCTGATACATCGCTCCAAAATTTAGGCAAAATTTTCAGAACGCTGTAAAATTGAGCTTCGTAACAGGATAACATGATGTCAAAAGAGGCGGCATATAGTTACGGTCTTCGGAGGGAGAATGGAACACGGAGAACTAACTAATCAACGGAGGGGCCGACTTTACTTGTGATTGTGAAATTTATGATTTAATTAGGAGATGGAAGTTATAGGTTACAGTTCTAAATTAAAAAATGCGGTTTTTCTCTACATGTGGTTTATTAAAATACTCTGAATAATGTACAGTGATATATAATAATTACATTGTCTAGTTACTGATGTTTAACTTCCACTTAAAAACCACATATTTGCAAATGCTGCACTCGTCCAGTGCGTTTTGGTTACACCAGTTGACACGAACCGACGCTTACAAAGGAAAGGAAAATTTTTTTTTACCATTTCAATGTCGTTCCCTACCTTACCGACAGTCCGAAAACCGATCTATTCCGATTGAGTGGGAATTTTGAAAATAGCTTCATTTTGCACAAAAATAATGTTTGCGAGAAGGATTTTTGGCGACTCGAAAATTTTTTTTTTACCATTTCAATATCGTTCCCTACCTTACCGACAGTCCGAAAACCGGTCTATTCCGATTGAGTTGGAATTTTGAAAATAGCTTCATATTATGTACATCAAAATAACGTTTGTGAGAAGGATTTTTTGTGACTCGAAAAATTTTTTTTTACCATTTCAATGTCGTTCCCTACCTTACCGACAGAGTCGAGAATAGGATACAACAGTTATTCAATGCATTCTCCTCATTAATTTCCTAAAATCTATAAAACAGAAATCAACTTACCAACAGTAAACAGTCAATAAGTTCGTTCTGATCAGGAAATTCGCTCAAGTTAATAGGAACATGGAATGATGCAAAAGGTCGCAGGTAGTTCACTGCTAGAAAGAGAGGGCGATATTGTGCGTGACAAGGAGAGAGATACCCGTCATTAGGAACACTGAACAAGTCCAAGAAATTATCGAATTTCTCATTCTCTGCCACTAATGTATCCCCCTTTGCAGTTGGATTTTAAAATATAGACGACCATTGACTACTTTCCTATATGAAATTCACAATTAATTTCCCAGTAATTAATGAATTACCAATAGTTCAATATACTCAATAAATTATACATTTTCTGGGAATAATTTACATACTTTTATATATAATTAACGTATAAATCTTCAATTATTAATAAATATCCGATACTCCAATTCTCTGTGCCTTTTTTACTCACATTCAAGCTCCTATTATTTATTATATGAGTTCCCGTCGGTAATTTATGCACACCTGCAACGGCATTCGCAAGTATAAACCCTTAAAAATTTTCAATAAATTTCGTGTACTTAACGGTAAGTTATTATTAAACTAAGTAGTTCCTGATCTCATCAAAAATTAGTTCCTACGTATTCTAGATCAGGCCTTCCCAAGTAGGGGAAATCTGCTCCCAAAACAGATGTTTCGGTTCTCCCTCCAACGCTGCGCCTTAGCTGCTAAGGCCGCTAAGGTGGGACGAGTTCTGCTACCCTCTCTCCGAGGGCACAGTAACGTCGCTGGGAAGCATGTTGGGCGCTTTAGGGCGAAAGTGCCAAATGTGTCAAATTTTTATAGGAAATTTCATAATGACTTAAAAATAGTAGGAAAAATTAAAATTTAAACTAGTATTTCAAAATGACCTATAAAAATTTGACACATTTGGTACTTTCGCCCTAAAGCGCCCAACATGCTTCCCAGCGACGTTACTGTGCCCTCGGAGAGAGGGTAGCAGAACTCGTCCCACCTTAGCGGCCTTAGCAGCTAAGGCGCAGCGTTGGAGGGAGAACCGAAACATCTGTTTTGGGAGCAGATTTCCCCTACTTGGGAAGGCCTGTTCTAGATGATCAAAAACTAGTTCCTAGTTACCTTATAACTCCGTACCTTATAAATAATTCAATTATACTTATTTTCAACTTTTTAAAATTCTTCCTTAAAGTTTAAACATTAATTCATCTTTCAGTATAAAAAAAGTCTATGGTTTAAAGTTTTATCACGTTAAAAATAAATATTAAAGCGGGAAGCCTTCTAAACTGATCAGAAACTACCTAATTCCCGGTACGGTGCGGACGTTCCGTTCAAATCGGGACTAAAATTCTGCAAAACGAATAAGAACACATGATGTTGGTGGAGGTAGCAGGAGCTGAGCCAAGAGAGAGAAAAAGAGGAAGCGTGTGCGACAAGGATCGACATAGTGGACGCGCCACTAACTTTGGTTATGTGAGCCTGGTATTTCGACAGGGGTGCATGACGCGAGAAGGTAGCAGGCATTAATTGCGTAAGAGAGAGAGACAGGTAGCATTAGCGAAAAAGATAGACAGGGATTTTTCTACCTCCACTTACATCGTGCGCTCCTATTAACTTTGCTGAATTTCCTGGTCGGAACGGACAAGTTCGTACGCATCGTCGCCATCTGGAACCATACGTGCCGGCGATTACGAAAGTGGTTTGCGTTCGTAAGTCGAAAATCAAAACGATTGAGTTTAGGTATTGTTTACTTCGCTGTGTATTGATTTCAACAAGCAATAAATTCAATTCTCTCGATTTTCTCATATTCATTATCACACGGCTCCTTTCCCCGCGAAGTGATGAAACGTTGAAAACGCTTTTTAGAAGAACGAGGGGTTTTATTTTTAGCAGCAATTCGACTTTTAAAATCGTAGAAATCGGAGCAGGGAAAGTTTCGTACTTTTACTTGAACCCTGAAGCTGTGCCATTTGTATAAAAGAAGCATGTGTTCGCATCTAAATCGCAGGAATTATTCGTTCCACGAATTTCTACGATCGCGAAAGACAATGTCTTGTGGAGTTGAACGCCCGTTTCCATTTCTCCGATGTTATCGTCAGGCTTCGATTGAAACGGGTATTTAAATCAGAGGGAAATTGATATGTTGTTGATAAGGGGATTGGAATGGCTACACGCGATATAGATAGATGAAGCTTTATTATGTGAACTTTTTGCAGTATCGTACACTTTGGAATGACGTAACTGTTATCATTGAACGTTCTGTAGAAAGGCAAGCTGCGGTGATTACGATAAAATTGTGCAGTCAGCATCGTTGTCGCGTCATCCTCAAAGTATGCAGAACACTGTGCCGCTTAAAGAACAATATGCTTGTATAATCAAACTTAAGGATGTATCGGACCTATCTTCAAAATAGTACCAAGTTAATGAAAATTTATGAGATTGTTATTTATAATCTTCCTGATGTGCTCCAAGATTTTTAAACCAATTCACTAAACGGTTGCTGAGTTATAACGATTTTAATTTCCACTGATTTTACACGTACTCTTATGAAAAGAATCGATCTTGACAGATAAAACAGCTGAAAAATTGTTGAAGAAATGGTACCAATGTTTTCAATTTTTTTTACATGTACTATATGAAATTCTACGACCACCAATCTTTCGAAAATAACACATCACAATCAAATACTCTACTCAATACCCATCCCCTCGTATCAAACTATTTAGAGTCTAAATTTTAGACAATATCTCTTCCCTGCACCTACTCCCGCGCCCAGATTCCACAACATCCAAAATCCTACATCGGCTGCTTTTCCCCCGTTCGGCCACGACATCCTCCAACTATTCCCCCAAGTCGCATTTAAGGATTCCAGTCTTGGCGAGCCGAAGAAAGGCCGACAAAGCGATCCCTGCACCGTACGTGCCCACTGCACGGCTCGAGCCGATCCCCTCCCCGCTCCTTCGCGATGTCGCCTTTCTCTTCGTTGCCCGGGGTCCGTAAGAGGCCCCATTCACAGTCCCCGTCTACCTCCACTCGTCCCTCCCATCTACCTGGCAACCTCGACTCACCTGAACCAGCCATCTTGGGCTGTACGCCGAGCTGTCGTAGCTTTGTCCTCCTTTCAGACGTATTCTCCGCTCGCCGAGGCGATCATCCGCGTCGACTCGCGCAAACCAGCTCGACTATGCACGTCCGCGCAACGAGCTGATCCCACGTTGTTCGACGTTGTTACAGTGATTCCCCCTCGCGTTGGTGTAAGACACATTCATATCCGCGAGTTCTTCGTCCAGCTGCTTGGAACAGGTATTACATCGTGTGCCCGGGATCCTACTTTCTATGGTGACTCTGTGAGAAAGTAATTCTACGGTGGTTGGTCTCTGTGCGCCTGGGTGGACTTCGGAACCGATGCGTAGTGGCTTGAGGAAAGTCGGCGGAGAGAGGGAAGGTACGTAGCTCGGATCCTTCGTAGATTCCTCGAGGATTCCAGGCGTCTGGATGTTGATGGAGTGTTATTTTCTTAGACGTTCGCACGGTTCTCTGGGGCAACAAATCCCCCGAATGTTCATTCGCGTAGACCCGCAGATCTTGGAAGATGAAAGGGTGACCGTGAGTTAAATGGAAGCTGGCTTTCTAATCGAAGGGGATCGTTCCTTTTCTCTCAGTATACTTCTCGGTAGTGTTTAGGAAACGAGTTGGGTTTTGAGACCGTGCGTGACCCAAAATCACGGGAGTGGAACGCGCGTGTAGACCGCCGCGCGCTGTTTACAAACCGCGGTGCATCGATCAGCGATTTTTACAGTATCGGTGGTTGCGAAACGGGGCTTTACGCAACGAAGATTCTTTCGTGTAACGTCGAGACGATTTGGAACGTATCCGTCGGGTGTTTTTCGACGGTCTTTGACGAGTCAAAAGCTGAAGGGATTACGGTGTGAAGGTCACAGATGTATTGGTCGGTTCGAGTGGTTTCGCGAACAGCGATCGAGGGGAAATCTGCCCTCTCCAGGGGGCATTTACGCGTGCTCGCGGCGAAGTGCGAGAGAGCGAGAAACGTTGAGAGAAGGAGCGCCGAGGCAAGCAGACGGCATGGTCCGGGTTACCACTCACTCGCTCTGACCGGCCAATATTATATCCGACCTCCGCCATAATAAGAGGATCGCGAGTAACGTTCCATTGCATTCTTCTCGGTAGATCGGTGGATCGGGCCACGGGGAGAAAAGCTACGCCTTCCAGAACGACCGGTGAACGTTCCGACGTAAATGTCACGGGCGGTGGCAGGGATCTAACGTGAGAACCAGCGAGAAAGAAAGGCTCCGTCGTTGGTGATGCGGAGACGTTGAAAGCGACCGACGTCTTAAAGGAAGTAAGTTCTTCCTGTACTAATTACCAACGCGAGAAAAGTCTTGATTTAAGTGACCTTTGACAGTCAACCTGTACCCTTCCGTCTAGAGAATTCTATTTGTAGAAAACTAATAGAACATCTTCAACACCCACGTCTCGAGAATTCCATTTAAAGTCGATCCAAAAATTGTAGGTTTAAGGAATTCTAATCTCGCAGATTAGATCCTAAGAATCCTAATTGCATAAGATTCTACACACCCAGATCCTAAGAATCTTAATTGCATAAGATCCAACCCACCTAGATCCTAATAACCCTGATTGCATAAGATTCTACCCATCCGGATTCTAAATAAGAATGCTAATTGGATAAGATTCTATCCATCTAGATTCTAGACCCTAAAAATCCTAATTGCGAAAGATTCTACTTACCCAGATCCTACAATTCCTCATTGCATAAGATCCAACCCACCTAGATCCTAAGAATCCTAATTGCAACAGATCCAACCCACCTAGATCCCAAACAATTCATTCTTCATAAATCCCAACCTCTCCGCCTCTGAACAACCCCAAGTGCTTAAGATTCTATACCCACTTGGTTCCCAAGAAATCCCCTTACCTTCAAGGACTGGCAAGCAACAACCGACTAACCAAACAACGTGTGTAATCCCATCAGCAAAATGGGATCGAAGATAGAGTACGTGGAGTCCTCGCACATGTACGCGACGAATTACATTCGCAATTCGAAGGCTATCGGTGTTCTGTGGGGTATCTTCACCATATGCTACGCCATTATCGGCGTCGTGGCGTTCGTCACGCCTGAATGGCTCGGCGACCTGGAACACGAGAACCCTGGAAAATTCGGCCTGTGGATCAGGTGCTACTACGGTGGATTCGGTGAGTATCGTTCTCACAGCCGGAGATACTTTTCACCCTCGTCCTCAACGTTCGTTAACAACAACGATCTTCCCGATTCTTCCGCCAGGCGAGCTCGCGGACGAGTGCATCGGCAGGCTGGACGACTTGTCGACGATCGCCAACGTCCCCTTCAAGGCTAGCACGATCCTGGTCGGCGTCGCAGTCATAATCGCTCTGTTCACCATCTGCGCGATGCTCCTCTTCTTCTTCTGCCAGAGCACCACCGTCTTCTATCTGTGCGCTTGGATGCAAGTGGTCTCAGGTAATCCCTCGTTCGCAATTCACTCGAGTCGATCGGGTGCAGGGTTGCCAGGCGTACCGGGGCATATAAGGAGCAGTGGAGGGGAGGTCCTCGCACAGTGTGCGTATGCGTGTTAGTATATATAGCTCTATACACGCGGGTTTCCCCTCCGCTACTCCTTACTACGTCATATGCCCCGGGACACCTGGCAACCCTGATTATTCGGGTGCACTTGCGTTTCCTTTCTTCTCGAAATCAGCATGTTCGATCATTCCTTGGGTGTTGTACTATTCTGTTCAGAGGCGGATTAAAGTCCCTTACAAAAGTTACTGATAACTGCAACAGTTACTTCAAAATTGCGCAGCGTTGCACAGTCTTATACCTTTCTCGCTTACAATATGAAATCAAATTTGGTGTCATTAAAAAATAAGTGGAAAGTTGGTTTTTGTGGGGCCCTTCAGAAGTCGGGGCCCCGGACGCGTGCCTGGTGCGCCTACTGTTAAATCCGCCTCTGATTCTGTTCATTAGAAATCGGGATTCCTTTCAATGGAAAAAGTAGGCATTGTCTAGTAACATTGTAGATTGATCATGAAATTGATATTTATATAAACAAACATGTCCTACACCTGCATACGTTGTTACGCGACCTCGCACAGCGCTTATGTAATTACATAATGTTTATCTAGACCAGTATCAACTCGTAGGTCGCGATGACCTGAAAATGTATACAAAATTACCGCGACTAATCTTCTGGTAAACTCTCATCTGTTGGCTTAACGAGGGACATCGTGCGTTGAAGTGGGAGTTAATTACGCACCACGTTGCACAAGCAATTAAGCTAAAATACAGAAAGGAGAATTCGCCGTGATGCGAAGGATCTACGTAGAGAGTATAACAACTCTGCTATATACTCGTTCTCGCGAGGTATTGCTGCAATCGTCGCGTAATGCCTTATCAGCGCTACACAAACTGAATATTACAACGACGTGCTGGGGCCATCCGGTCCGAAAGTGATGCGTCCGTTACGCTCATCGGTAACGCGCTCCTACTGCGATAGAGTTTTCTTCAGTGGCGGATTTAACAGGGCGGCCGATGAGCAGTGGGCCCCGACTCAGAAGGTCACCCAGGTCCCCATCCTTCTAAGAATTATGATTTTATCCAAACTATATTTTTTCTGTACTACTACACTAAGAGCGTTTTTTGTAAACTACCGCTTCATTTTCCTGAAAAATGGGCCCCTCCAGAGGACCCCTAGGCCCCCCTCCTTAAAAAAATTGATTTTGAGCAAACTATATTTTTTTCAGTACTACTACCCATAGCCTGCTTTTAGTAAACTACCTCTTCATTCTCCCGAAAAAATGGGCCCCTCAGGACGTTTGCCACTTGGGCCTTTTTTCTTAAATCCGCCACTGGTTTTCTTACTGACTTCGTGACAAATTAATCGGAACCTTCTGACTACTAAATTCACAAATTCGATCTCTCAACACATTTAAGGCCCATTTTGTTGAAAGTAATAATTGTTAATTAACTGTCACTGGTCTTTGAGAATCAATTGTTTATAAACTCTTCCCTTCGCATCGTCGCGCTTCGCCAAAACGATTAAATCGGATTAATTCTCTAACTATGGTAGAAGTTAGACACATTAGCCGGTCCCAGCGGTTTTGGGAACAGCGATCGAGGGGAAACCGGCCCCTCCAGTGAGCCTCGCGCGTGCTCGTGGCGTAGCGCGCTAGAGAGAGTGAGAACGTTCAGACGAGAAATGTGGTGGGAGTTACGCCTCACTCGCTCTGCTCAACCAATACCTATATCTGACCTCCGCCATAGTTAAATTGTCTCTAAAGAACCCCCCTAATGATTGCAAGCACTTTAAGACTGCATCTTAAACTATAAAGAAAATACAACGTGTTCAGCAACGGATAATGAAAGGTGCAATGGGTGACTCTGCATTACAAATTAAGAGGAGGCTTCGTTCTCTAGTAATTAATGTCTAAAAACTCGGGAGAAGGACGCCCGAAGCACGGCAACTCAGCGTTCAGTGGCTCGCGTTGCGATCCACATCTCTTACCGTCTTATTTTGTAACATAAAATCATCTGTATCATTTCCTGCTATTACCAAACACCCTGGCACAGTTTATCTATCTATTACCACGGTTCCTTCTGCAAGAGACTGGAGGTATTTAAAATTGCACAAAGTTTCGCGCAGTTAACTGCGAGGAATCAATCAGCCACGACGCTTCGAAAGAACAGCGTAGATCGCTTTACGTTTCTCCTCCACTAGTCGAGGGTTGTAGCCGTTTGTCTCGCGGCCAGCGTTTTTCCTACGAGTAGAAAGCGTTTCCGGGGCCGGCGCTTGCGAAACGCGTAACAGAACAATACGGTAATGAATAGGTCGCGGCGATGATCGAATCGTGGATTGTCTCTCCGCGGACAGTTGATTGTCGGTTATTATAAAGCACGGGATTAAAGAGAAAACCCGCTTTCTCGCGAATTACGTACCATCGTGGGGGCTGTTCTTCGCGGGTGATCGTTTCGAAAGAAATGTGGAATAGACCGTTATAAGACGTAAGTCAGCCGGTTTACCGGTTGGCCAACGCCTTCGCGATTAACATAGTCGGCTGCGGTCACCTCCGCGTCGAGTAACAACATTTTCCGAGTTTTTCGGGTAAGAGAAATTACTGCGTGCTCTTCGAACAATTTTCTGACGCGATGATCGGTTGCAGAGAAAAATTTTAAACAGAATCTTGCGGAAGCTCGTCCGGTAAGCCAGAAAAGGGAAATAGATGTACCTAAAAATGAATTAACTGTACATTAATGTATCATAATGGATGTAGGACGTGATAGGATTTAATTTTTGGGTAGATCATTGATCCCTTGAGACGGTTAAGAGCAACGCCTTGTAATGATGAAAGGGGGGTATACCGGTTGAGGGAACCGAACGTGGCTATGCCTATAAAATGACTTGTCTGTACTGTTGATCCACTTAACGAACATTGACATGCTTGATTTGTCCCGTAATAAGTTACGCGGCTTGTAATGTTCACGATTGGCTGGTCAGTGTCGAAGTTGGCCAAGCGCTCCGTTAGTTCCTGGGGAATAGGAAATGAGTGATTCATCCGTGGAGCAGAGTTGAGTGGATTATAAGATAATAGAAGGTGGAATTTCGTTTGGGGGAAGATGGGTTTGTGGATTTTTGGAAATCTACTTGTGTGCGGGATTCTGGGCTCCTAAATCCTAAGAATTCTACTAATGTAGGATTCAAAGATCCTAAATACTAAGAATTTGCAAGCTTCTGAATTCTAAGAATTCCAAGCTCTTAAACCCTAAGAATTCTAAGCTCCTAAACCTTAAGAAGTCCAAGCTCATAAAATCTAAGAATTCTAAGCCCCTAAATGCTAAGAATTCCAAGCTCCTAAATCACAAAAATTCCAAGCTCCTAAACCCTAAGAATTCCAAACTCCTAAAATGTAAGAATTTCAAGCTCCTAAATCCTAAGAATTCCACTCTTACAGAATCCCAAGCTCCCAAATCCAAAGAATTCCATACGCAAAATAACCGTTTCCTCTACCACAGCCCAACGAAGCCCCAGCCTCTCCATTTATCTCAACGCTTCATCTAAACTGCTTCTAACAGTACGTACATGCACACCGACGGGCGATCCCAACGGGATCACCATAACGAAAGTAAAGAGCAAAAGTTAAGGGGCAATAACGTTTTACGTAAGAACGAACGATCACCCAGCGACGGATGAAAGTTGGAAGGCCATCATCGTTGATCGACAAGCATTACCGTGCGATCGTGGCTCGTTCTGTACCGCCGACAGTGAAAGTCCATGGCTGAAATGTGAATCAGCTCTGCGAAGAGGAAAACGTTTCACCCAGAAACCAAACGGAAATGGGAACTTCCCGTTTCCACGCAATACTACAACCGCAACTTCCTATATACAAGTTGGTCACTTCGCGTCAAATCATCATTCCAAAACTAATTAAATATTCAACGTTACAATCATTTAAAAATCCCCAGCGTCATCTACAACATTACTAACATCTAATGGTGGCGCTGAGAAAATTTCTTCAACCGTTGCGCGTTTACAAAGTAATTCCTGGTTTAAACAACAGAAGCAACGAGCGTTAATTACGCCTCCCTGGCGAGCAGAGAATCCGCAGTGGAAAAGTCGATGGTTGTTCCACGGTACCTTTCACTGTTGACCTCTCGCACAATATCCGTGAAGAGAGACAAGTTTCACTGAAAATGCCAGCCACTTTGCGCGCTTGCTCGCGTTCGGCGATAGAGAGCAGCAGCCTTGAGAAGAAAACGAACTTAGGAACACTCCTAGTATTCTAGAACCACCTAGCAACTCGTGCATATTACCCACGATCTATGCGCGCGATTAAACAAAGGTACCCTCGGTAGGTTAGACACTAAGAGGTCTCTAATCAAACTGCGATCATTATTAACAATTAACGCTAACGTGTATGCGGAAGATAATACAGAAGAGAGGCAATATTCACGAATAAATTCTATTCTTTCCAGCGATATTCATGGCCATTGGAGTCTGCGTTTATCCTCTGGGCTGGGACTCGCCGTTGATACGAGCCGTGTGTGGTGCAGCTGCGTCCAGGTACTAATTCTATATCAATTCTCGATTATCCAACAGTGAATAATTCTTGTTCGCCAGGTACAACCCAGGAGCCTGCGCCGTTAGATGGGCGATACCGTTAGTGGGGATCGCAGCTTTAGACGCGGCTACCTTAGCTGCGCTTGCTTTCATCCTGGCCTCTAGGCACGTTAGATTGCAACCGGAGCCTTTCAACAATGGGTCCTTGTACAAAGGTACGGAGTATTATTCCCAGGAGCATGTAAAATGTCTAAGCACTGGCGATCTGTGAAAGGAAAACGAGATGAGAGTCGGATTCAAAACGGGGGAAGTTATTAAAAATTAAATGAATCTTGTATAACCCTGAGTGTTATAAACCGAAAATTCTTAGAGTCTTAGAAAACTTGTAGATTAAGAAATGGGGTTTACGAGTGAGCTAGAAATCGAAGTCTTCTCCGCAGAACCATCTTCTGTTCACCTTCTTAGGATCGTTGGTCGATAGAACTCTCCTCAGAGCCCCGCAAACCTCCATACTTCACAGTTATAGTGTTCCTAAATGAATTTCCCAATTACAAGTTATAGTGCCTCAGAACCAATTCCCCAATCCAAAAGAATATTATCCCAGAGACTCCTTAATTAAATCGACTTACCAGTGCCCCGAGATAACGTGTTCTCTTTTGTTGCAGGCGAGGTAAACCCAGGCTACGTGAACGAGGCGCAGAGCGTGGCAGGGTCACGGAAGTCGTTGTCCCTGAGACCGGTCCTCCTTGTGGCTCCGCCTGAGCAAGACCGTTACAGCGAGCTCTCCCGAGGGAAGTCTCACTCCCGCAGCCTGTACACGCCGGCCCCGTCGCATCCGACCCACACGATGTCGACGAACACCTTGAATCATTCCCAGCATAACTTCCAATTGTAAAGGAGCCGCCGATCGAGATTACATTGTACATAGGCCAGCTTATTCCCTCGATCCTTTCTCAAAGTTACCGAGCTTCAGCGCTGTACATAAAACGCTCGCTGGGACCTTGGACGCCAAGCGTGCCGTCCCTCGTAATCGATACTTACTTTAATTAATCGCCCCGATCGTCGGGCCGCAGGGTGAAGGAGCGTCGAGGATCGGAGAGAGCTGTAGAACAAATTAGAAAGCAACGGCAAAGCAGAATTTGCCAAATATCTTACCATTTGACTGTTACGGGCTGTGTATGGGCCGGGTTGTTCTATGATTAATGTTTCCAACGTTTACCCTTTCTCGTGGATACTCGCGTTTCAAAATAATTCACCTCCTTGCGAGTCCGTTTTGAGCTCCTTATTTGCGAAATTATTTCTTTCGATTCATCTAATGGAATTTCCCAACTACGTCTCCTCCGCCTCTTTTTGCGAGGCGTGGACGTGAAAACCCCGGATGGGATAGAGGTATCTTCAATGTCTATCGATAATTCCCTTTCCCCTCCCCCCTCTTGCAAACTTTCCGCTTCCCCTCCCCCCTCTTGCAAACTTTCTGGAACTTTTCAATAGGTTCCATTTAAAACATGGACTGTGGAACTTCATCACTTTGCTCCACTGTGTGCCGTGACGAGCTTTACAACATTGTATTTTTTAAAATACAGTTTAACAACATTTAATTTTCCAATATTTCATAGCGTTTAGACAATAAATTTTCCCAATTTCGAGCCCCAGTCCCCTTATTGCATCTGAGCCCTCAATTAATAAGTTCCCGAACATTTTCAATCAGCAGAGTTGTGCAGAATTATAATTGAATTACTCCGTGAATTATAATTGCAAAATAATTCAATTACATCGTATTCAATTACATTGTAATTCTTAATTCAGATTTCGCATTCAATTAAAATACATCGCAATTCGTAATTGCAATATATTTGCAATTGTAATTACATAGTAATTCAATTCTACTGAATAAAACATTCTATAATAACGATTAAAGCCAACATACCTCACAATTCAGGCGTAATTCAAACTACTCAATCACAGAACAACCCGGCCTCTGGGATAGCCAGCGTAACAGTGGGTGTTCAGCGGACTCAAGGCCGGTTCAGACACATCCAGTAGTTTAGTCAAGTAGCAAATAATTTAGTAATTTTTCGTGTGTGGACACCAAAATTTAGTCGAGTAGCTTAGTAAAACAATGGTAAATTAATAAAATTACTCGCTACTCGACTAAATTACTGGACGTGTCTGTTCAGGCTATTAGGGTATTTTCATTAACGTGACATTGCGCGCAACGTGAACATATTCGACGCGACCTTCGGGTGATACTTGACCACCCTGTAACACGTGTTATATCGTACATTATGTATCTCAAGTTTCCATAGGACTCACGATTAATACATTTCTTTTTATTACAAATCATGTGACATAAAGTAGTACTTTACAGAACGAAGACTCTTACATAGTTAGAAGAAGAATCGTGTCCGAGTATCGCCGAACAAAGACGTGTAATTATTACTGCGCCGAGCGACACCTTGCCCGTCGGACAGCTGTGTAAACGGTCAAGATCGCTGGCAAATAAAGAAACTTAAAAGTCAAGCCGCACCGCTTCCGTCCGGCTCGCGCAAGCCTGGCCCGTGTGTTTTGCCCGCCGTCACTATGGCTACACGGTTAAGGAGAACGCACGCCGTACGCGATAGGATTCTACAGAGACCAGCGGAATTCCGGAAGAATAGGATCGCCCGTGCAGAAGGAACAACGGCAATCGCGCGGAAATGAACGACAAGGACGACAGCGCCTGGGTCTTCGACTCCCTGATCGGTTTCCTTCAGGGTCCCATCTGGTCCTCACCCCTCGTCACCTTCATAGAGGAGAAATCGCTCAGTACGTTCTCGCGGGTTATCTCATTTGCAACCGTGCATACCAATCCTTGCAACCCTCTCACTCATCAAAAAATAGTATTCCACGAAGGAGGTTCGGAAACAGGGTGCGCCCCGGAGTACTTTGTTCCTTTAAAACGGGGTCGAAGCTCTTGGGAGCTTTCGAGGGGCATTACTAGCTCAATTCTTTCGCAGTATTCGAGGCGGACGTCGAGGACAACGACGAATATCAAAAGACGTATCAAGAGTACAAAAATCTAGTGGACTTATTGCTCGGCTGCTTCATGGAGGACATGGGCATCACCCCAGAGCAATTCGAATACGCCTGCACCGTGAACAAGTACACGAAAATGCCTATACAGTTCCAGCAGGTAAGCTCTAGCTCGCTTGGAAGCGAAACGAGGGACTTGCATACACCTCCTCATCTCTCTGTTTTCCAGAATTTGTTCGAGCAAATATGGGCGGCGAATGAGTACGAGATATTCAAGAGGATGATGATACAGAAGAACCTGGAGCTGCAGCTGCAGGCTCTGAACATGATCGAGCAGAAGTATGGCCTCACGCCAGCGTCCTTGATGTACGAGACGGACAGCCTGCAGGATGACGCTCTAGTCATGGAGGAGATAATTCAGTAAGCCTTCGGTGACTCCCTCGGGGACTTGTTGGGTCAGGGTGCTTCACCTTCTCGCGAGAAATCATTCGTTTAGACTTTAGACCGAAGCTTCGGGTACTGAAAGCGAGGATTAAGGCTTATCAAGTAGTCAATGCTGAATTGAGGAGTGATACTATGCTCGGTTTAGTTATGTAGACCTCTGAGGAGACCCCAAAGTTGAATAAGAATTGAAGAGTGATTGTATGTCTTACAGGAAACACGCGCTGGTGGATGATCCAGAAGAGGAGCAGGGTATCTCGTCGGAGACTTCACTCATCAAGGAACACGAACGGTTGGCTGCTAAATACAACAGCGAAAGAGCTCTGTTGGAGGAAGCTCTGAAAGCGTCTCAAGATAAGACCCCAGAAACAGAATCTTTGTCATCGCTAGAAGAAGATGAGGAAGAGGGAAAGAAAGACGAAGCAGGGAAAGCTCCGAAGCTTGAAAGAGCTATTCCAGTTAAACCTGTATCCTCCAAAGAAACAAAACCAGAGGAACAGAATGTATTAATTTTTATAATAATCGTTTGCAATTGTCGATTGGTGTTTCGAGGAAGGGACTGTTGAGGATTTTGCTTCGCTGATGTTTCAGGTATCAGAGGAAGATATGAAGAAGAGGCAAGCCTATCTGAAGGCCAGGCGGGACAAGCTTGTGGCCTTGAAGAAAGAGGCGAGGAGTCAACGACTGGAGATGAACCCATCGAGACCAAGCTCTGCTAGAACAGTCGCGGAAGCAACCATCAAAGGGGAACAAGAACTGAAGTTGCCAGAACCTCTGGAACCGTCCATTCTTCAAGTTCGCAAAGCACTTGCTGCTCGCCTCCAGACTGAGGTTGTGCGTAAGCAAATGAACTAGCAGTAAGGATTCTGAAATCTGGCTAATAATCTTATCAAACTTCTCTTACACGTAACGAGCGATGAAAGTTAGATCAGAACTTCAACAGGGTGAACTCATGAAACTTTTGTAGACATCACGTAAGATCAGAATATACAGAAAGGCCTGGATGAAAGCGTTAGATACTAAGACCCTGAGGAGAATAATGAAATAGCAGTGACTTTGGCTTTCTTTATCATTCATTTTGATTGATCTTCATTGACAGCGAGTACTCCTTGAGCGATCACTAAAGCTTCGGTCTGAAAGCTCAGCGATCTGACTCTGCTTGAGAATTCTGACGGGACTGTAGAAAAGTTTTAAGGTCACTTGCACTGTTTTTTCTCTCTTAGTCGCTCGACGCGTCTCACACGGCGCTACTTTGGATCGAAGTGTTGGCGGAAATTAGATTAGAACAAAGCATAGAACTCTTTTTATAATAACCATTTGTATAGCCGTCGGAAGAACGCAAAGTATATAAATAAAATTGAGAACAGTTGCCCCCTATCGTTCGAGTATATCGTTCATACTTTGTACATCTCCTCTAACTCTCCGACTTGTGTACATAATTACATACAACCGCGTGGCTTCTCCACTAAACGCAAAACGATACACGAAGCCGACGCGAGTCGCGTAGCGCGGCGTTGGAAATGCCCTGGAAAAAAAAGATTCTCTTTTTCACATGTAATCATCTAGTAGCATAAATTGTATAAATCGCATTGACGGGTGGAACGAAAACGCGGCGACAATTACATTCCGTACAAAAGCGACGCTTCCCCTCGCGATTAAACATTGAGGTAAGTTATAACTCTGGTTCGTTAACAAATTCTTCTAATTTTAGGTTTTATTTAATTAAATATTCTCCGCACTTCTACAACACACTTCTATTCCGTGATAACACACATTTATCATTCTTACCTCCCTTAGCTGTCCAATTATAAAGAACGAAACGAATTCCTGATAGAACACGAGTGCCAATTCGCCTCGAATTACAGCGAACACTGCTACGCCGTTTGACGCTTCGTGCCTAATGCTACTATACGATCAATGTACAGCGAAATCAACAGAATCACCGAGCTACGCTACCCGGGTTCAAGGAGCACGATATCCGTCGTCTACAGAGATAAATCATCGAAGCGTTTCAGTAACTGCAAATGAACGGCCAAGGTTTACAAAGGAAAAACATCCCTGCCGCTCGTGTTCCACCACCAATCCCACATTTAATTCTCACACATGGCTCGTCCGATCAAACCGTTCACACTGTTACTAGAATAAAATGCAAAATATTCATTTTCCACTTGCTCTCCATTCGACTATTTACCATACTACACACAGAACATTTCATTATTTTCCTCCTTATGCTTGCTCTTAATTCACACGTTTTTATGAATAGCATCTCATATAAAAAGGTGTCTTTTTCTATGTGTATATATATATGTGTGTGTGTGTATATATATGTACGTAAGTATATATATACATATATATGTATGCATTAGAGAAAAAGCGTCTCGTTCCGTCGCCACATATATATATATGTATATATATACACGAATATATATATATATATAATAATATATATATATATAATTAAAACGCATTAATATTATTAACACGTGGTATTGTACAATGTGTGCAATGTTTTCTTTTACCATGTAATTAACATTACATCGATGTGACGGCTGTAATAAAATTCTTTCTATCCGCGACCCTCGGGGCACTGATCTTGCGCAAGAATGTTTTTTTAGAGCTCTTCTCCATCGTTACGGAGACACCGAACGAAAAAACCGTATTAATTGCCCTTAACAACATTAAACGGGACTCGATTACGTATTACCAAACGCTCCTGCCTCCGAGCAATCGTGGCCAGAACGAGGCTCGTCAAAGCTCAGCTTCGATCCCGATCGACGATAAACCAGAGAATCGAGGCCCCCGAATTCTTTGAAAGTACAAAGGCGACGTTAACTCGCGCGATCCCCTCTTCTCGGAACCGGAGAGAAACCGAACGTCTGGTGGATCCACTCTCCATTCCCCCCTTGGGTGCCCGAGTACTCGAGTAACATGTTCCCATTCAGAAACGCAGGAAGCTCGACTAAAAAGTTTCCGGCTGGCACGCGAAAAGGAATATCAAAGGATCACGCTAAATGCGCGAATTCAACGCGCCGGGCGACCGTTAATCGTAAAAGGAAAGTCGAAATAAAGAAGAAAAGAAAAACACGACAGCGATGAAAGCGACGCGAACAACGAACAAGTCTGAAACACTCCATATATGTATTAAATCCAGGTTAAACAGCGTACACGATCGCGCTTTTTTTTCTTTTTCTCTTTTCTGTTAATCTAGTATCACTTAGATATCGATTCCCCTCTCTTTCATTTTGCATCTCCGATTACACAGGACGCATCCGTTTCCTCGTCCCCCCTCACCCCCAGCTTGACGAATAAATTGCGAATATATGTAAAACACATGAAGAACAACATTACTCGATATCCTCTTAATTAATTAATATTAGCCTATCTTTCTTACATCCCCTCTCTCTCTCTCTCGCTCCGTGGTCAGTCCAAGCCGTTCTCTCTCTCTTCTCGTTCTCGCTCCCTCTCTCTCTTTCTTTCTCTTATGTACATTATATCGCATTCAGCTCCAGCGAATTTGCCTACTTTGATATTCACAGGTTTCGCTCGTATCGTGACTGGATTAACTTCCAAGATTTACCTATCTGTATCATAAGTTAATGGACAGGCTGATGCGCCTAACTCGAGGAACTTAAAGAACTCGCAAACTGCTCTGCTCGGTTCGGAATCGTTTTGATTAGAGGCTGATTGGTACTGAATACATATAACGACGGTGATTAATTTGTTGTTAGCTTGCTCCTTTGGTGGGATACAAACCCTCTGTGTCTCGAGTGGCGCGCTCGACGTCTCATTCTGAAGTTCGAAAGACATTTGAGGAGACAGTGTTGATACAAAGAAGCAAGATAGCAAACGGATTAATTGTTTCAATACCACGCAGGCTCTTGCTCGAAATACTCTGCTCTGTGTGGCGAACGATTTACGAGTTATTTAAGGCCATGAAGCTACATGAACCATCCTGTGCATGTATGCTCTCGTACACAGACGTACGTATACTATTTACGAAATGTCCAATATACATACGGTTCTAAAGCAGTCTTAGAAAGTCTCTGTTGGGTGTCAGGTGTTGTGAAAAATCTATACATTAGCCTTATAATACTCTTCCCTCGTCTGTTCGAGCAAACTCAATTAGTTCGGGCACTCGAAAGGATAATGTCAAGTGTAGAAACAATGTTACATGGAAACGACATCGATGTAAATTAAAAGGAGAATAGACTCTTAATACCAGCTTTCTCGGTTGTATCAGTAGTTTAAAATTAAGTAGACACTTTTATCTGGGGCTGACGTAGATCAGTGAACTGTATCTGTTAGGGCTCGTCGCGAATTTTTGAACGAAAGAGAATCACGTTTTATTTCGTTGAGAAACAAATCAGATGAGACTATGCAACGATACAAATGCAAATTTAACGAATCTTCAAGTTCTGGTAATATTTCTCTTTACAAAGCACAACAATGCCAGGCTCTATATTCTTACCGATATAATTGCGAATAAATTATGCGAACAGAACAGCTATATTTAACGCTCAAAAAGATTGCAAGACACTTTCACGTTACATCGTCTTTCTTTGTATATTCTGCGTGATTGTTTCTGTTTTCTTCTCAACATCGAGGAATAAAATATCGGGCATGAAGTGCAAACTGGTAAATATACACAAATCAAATGTTTATTATTGTACAATTTCTACTACTTACATCGACAACCGAAAAGCTCGTTGAAAGAACCTTAAAGGAAACTGAATTTGTAAAGGAATCGCATACTCTCTCTGCTTAACCCGCGAATGTTTGTTTTACAATCGTTACAAATATACATATATGTACAAACTAAATACTATTTCTGTTTTGAATTGGATTAAAGTTTCATGATGCCTGACCCCCTTCCGAGGACGGGTCCCAATTGCCCATCGCACGAATAAGAAAATTTATGGATGGCAAAACAAAACACTCAAGTTGTTTTTGTGCGGTACACACATCATGTACTTTTACATGTGATATTTTTTTTTCTTTTTCTTTACATAATAAGTTTCTTCTTAATAGATGAATATATGACGTACAGTCACAATTTAATTATTACACGAATCCAAGCACGCGCTTAGAACTCTCTGTACTCGTTAAGAACCACTAGGCCTGGCTAGAGTTTCTTAGCCTATGTTCATGAAATAAATTTTCTCCTAGAGTACGTGGGGGGTATTTTTCTTCCAGACAACGTGGAATGGACTATTTTTTCTCATTTAAAATCTTTTTTACTGTTAACACTTACGTGGTCATACAATATTATGCCACAACGTTGTTGCTTTAATTATTATTATTATTTTTTTTTGCTCTGCTGTTTACCATCGTGCCGTCGTTAAGGAAAGTTCCGTCTTCCTTCCGCGCTGGCGATCGGCTCGCCGTTCCCTTTGCTCCTTTCAATTACATACATCCCATTTCATAGATCCTTTCTCATTCCTCGCCCACCCGCGTTCGGTAACCGATGCTTTCGTATAATTTATACACAACCCGACACAAAAAGGTATGTCAATTATCCACCACATTACAAACACGTGTGTGTATCCCCCGTGTCCACTCACTCAAGAAGAACGGTCCTTCTTTCTGTTATAAAAGGGTTGATTGTACGATCTCCTGATCGAGTCCTTTGTGCACGTGTAGGAGGGGTCAGAAATGGTAGCAGTGATTGAAAATCACAAATCCCTCGTTCGCTTCCAGTCTGCCTACTATGACAATCTTTGCCGCTTCGGGGAAGGCGTTACCTCCGTGTCCTCGTCCTCCTCGTCCGAATCCCCCTCGTAATCGACCAAGCCCTGCGAAACGATTTCATCGAAGGCCTTTATTATGGAGTACCTCCGTTAATTGCAAGTCGCGTGCCTGCGATTAGAGAAAATATGGATGTATACCTTTTTAAATAATGTAGTACCAGTTTTCTCCACCGTGCCGATAGCTGAATTTGGATTTATGTCCGAGGCGATCGGAGATTCGTTCGTTGCCGTTGTACTATTATTGATTTGCGATTGCTGCGAGGTAATGTTATTATTAGCGGTGTTGTTGTTCAGCACAGACTGCTGTTGCTGCTGTTGCTGATGGTGGCTTTTAGAATCTGCAATAGCAGGACTCAGCGGAGAGTTTGAAGTCGACGATTGTTTCTTAGCGGAGGCTGGAGGCACGAGATCCGCCGCCGCCGCCGGCACAACCGCCTCGCCTTCGTCGAAGTCTTCCTCCTCGTTGAACCACATCTCCTCCTCTTCGTCTAATTGTCTCTGGTCCCTTCTGTATCGACTATTTCTCAATATGGATGGAACACTGACGGGGACACGCAATCACAGAAAAATAATTATTTCGAAACACACCCTATAGATAGGCAATTTACTCGAGAAACACCGTGTACCTGTCTAGAGCTGCTCTGTCTCGATCCTTCAATTTATCTTGATGCTGTTCATACCTTAATTTCAAAGCTTTGAACGTTTGTACATAATCGATTGCTTCCAGTTCTTTCGAGAAATTCTCCACAACGTGCGAACACAAGGATTTAATGTCCTCCTGAAATAGAACGAACGATTTACGTTGGAAATATACGATTACGCTTCCGGAGAGCTAGCCTTCGGATAATTACACATTTAACTCACCAATTTAATGAACTCAAACATTTCAAGAATAGCGGAATCCAGCAGATTGTATCTGCCGTTGTTTCTTACAAATGCATCGAACACAGGCGCGAACAAGTTACCCTTGATTATGTATCTATTGTAAAACTCATCTTTCAGGGCCACGATCTTTCTCATAAACCTTAAAGCGCACAGCACTAAGAACGTGTGCGTGGATTTCATTAAGACCAGTATCCGTTTGAGCAGATCTTTATTCAATATGCAATTCTTGATGTGGTATGTATGATGCTCTACGCAGAATGACAGTAACTCTAAGATCAATCCTAAAAGCTGCACCGTTCTGTAATCCTCCCTTGCCGGCCGCTCCCCGATTGTGTTCGCTAAAAGCGGTGCTATCAACGTTCCAATACTATTCTTGTAGAAGTAGTTCAAGAAATCAGTCTTTTCGGACTTGTTAGCGGAGGCCAACATGTTCTCCGGATCGAGGAGCAGACGTAAAACACCGGCCAGCTGCACCGCTCCGCCCAGTTCCGGGTCACTGTCGCCTACCAACTGGGCAACTATTACGTTTATTAACATTTGGTCCTGTTCCGTATTGTTTATCTGCTGCAGCGTGTAATCTCGAACGACGCTCGGCGAAAATTCCACTATGTACGTCAATATGTCTATACTGGCTGTTTTCGTTTGGGCATCGTTCATCGCCAGAGTGATTTCCAACGCTGGTAAAATACCAAGAGCTGTTAAGGTTTTATAAAAGGCCTCTTTCCCTTGCGGCTGAAGATTCTGAGAAAAGTTACAAAATTCTTTTAAGAAAAGAACTAGATCGCGTCGCTTGCTATCCGATGCCGCCTCGTCCGTTAACTGACGGAACAGTTCGGTAAGGAATTTCTCGTCGTCCTGTATCTGCGTTACTATCTCAACCTTATTAAAAAATATAAAGCTACTCAATGTATTCAACATATTATCCTCGAATACGCTGGGCGTTGGTAAAACTACATCCTGAATGTATTGAACCCGGTACGTCTGATGTATTTTCGCCAGCAGCTCGGCGTTTGTGATAGGGATCGCCTGCTTGAATCTGGCTAACTGTCGAAGATACTCTCTATGCCTCTTCGGCTGAGGTAACGTTGGCTCGTACTCCAAACACCCGACAACATCGAAAATCGTGTCGTCGCTAAACATAACTTCGAACAACGTGTTCTTATTAAGTAAGAAAATATTTTTAAATATGTCGTAAAGATGATGCAATCCTTCGATGTTCTCTAAATCTTCGCACGTGTGAAATAGATTTAATAGTTTCTTGATGTAGCCCTCCGATTCTATAGCCAGCGCCAGTTTGTCTTTCCTCATCTGGGAGGACAGGCAGTTTCCTATTAGCTCGTTAATGTCTTCCAATCTGCTTAGCTCGCACGGTGGCAATTCTATCGGTGGCGCAGCGTCCGACATATCGTCGAACCGCTCATCTTCAGACTCTTCCACGATATCTTGGGTAATCTCGACAGACGGATCCTTGCCCTGGACTTGACATATCTTCTCCCAAATCTCATCACAGCCAGCCTTTTCTTGAAAACTTAGGGCTAAATCATAATTATCTCCTTCCGACCAAACTATTAAAGTATCCTGAAACGCAATACAAATCAGTTAATCCCAAACCTCCTATTACCCACATACTCTATATAATCACCATTTTTAAACCAAAATTACTTTAAATTCATTCGCAAACTCCAAACATTCTAATCAGCTATTAAACCAACTATCATCAACGATTCTTTACCTGTTGCTTTTGATATGCAGTGTCAGGCTGTATTCTACTTTCCAACAGAACGGAACCATCGCTCTCCGCTCTGACCAAAAGCGAAATTCCTTTCAGTCTATCTACATAAGACGACGAAACGTGACCAGTACCACGGTCGTCCCATTGCCTGTCGAGGTTGAGCGCGTACAACTTAACTCTCCTACGTGTATCCGTCATATTGCAAAACTGAACTTATGCACGCTGTTCGATATTATCACCAGCAACCTCGCATCCCTTTCGCTTTCCTCGCCTCGCCTTAGATACTCTCACAGATAATTTCTGGGCGCTCCGATAGACCAACGAACGCTCTCGCAACCCATCAAGCTCTCGCTACCAATATATCGAGCTTCCGAATCAGCCTCCCTTTAAGACTCGGACCCTTGCGTACAATTATACCTATCGAACGTCTCAGGTGCGCCAGCGATACGAGCGAAATGTAACGCCATAAGGAATGCTGGCCCCCTAACGAAGTTTACCAACAGACAACGATTCGGCAACAAAGCCTGCGTTGGTGAAGCACGATATTTTTCCTTATTAATCGTACATATACCTCTTTGTAACAGGCTCGCGGGCACGGTACAGAGGTTCGCCAGTTAGTAGTCCTCGGGGATACGATAAGGTGGGACGTCGGCCCGTCGCTCGGCTCACATGCTTCGGGGGGGGGGCTAGTTTTGACGGGAGCGAGATTGTTTACCGTGATGGATGTTTATGCGCTGCTCGTTGCATAAGCCCTTGATTCGTTGCGCCAAAGAAAAAGGTTTCGGGACGCGCGGGAAAACTGTCCGCGTAGCACACGTTTCTGCTTTCACGTGTAGCTGGCACGCGACGCGGCGTGATCACGGTCGCGCGTTTAGACGGCCCGATGGGAGCAGGCCGTCGCCGTGGAAGGTCGGGGGACAATTCTGTCGCTGGGAAGACGGCACTCTGCGTGCTCTCTAGCCGCTCTGTTACGGTTCCCGCGGCAAACGAAGGGCAAATCAAACACCAACCCAGCGAGATACGAGCGATCATCAACACGCAACTATTTTCCTCGATCCCTCGCGGCACCGTGATCGCCGACCATCGCACTACCTTCCTTCTTATTAAGCGAAATCACTTTAAAATTGACATAGACACTGAACAGCCACAACACTACACTCCGCCATGTTAGATCACAACAACGCGCTACGGGGTTCGCCTCGTGTATCTCAAGGATTCCAGCGGGCAATACGATATCCCGTGGCCCGTGATGTATTCGCGTTTCTCGATGCAACATCCATGGGAATTTGTTGGTTTATTGGTAATGTAAGTAATATTGGATAGTTGCGAGGTACTAGCGGAATCGCGATAGGAAGATTTACTAAAGCGACGTAGTAACGTAGACACTTGCGTCGAAACCTTTTCGATGGATAATGTTCAACAGTTATTGAATTAGGAGTCTTTGGACGCAGAGTATGTGTAACGCGTTAAGCGAAAACGAGTTTTCGTGTTCACTGTTTTATTCGATTATACGATGGATGTAGATGATGGATACCTTGGCGAGTGTTTAATACGTAGGCGGAGTGTTGGGGAGTATAGGTAATGAAATGTTGACTTACAATGTTTGTACGAGGTAACCGTTCGTCGGTCACCGAACAAATTTGGTAACATCGATCAAACAAGAACCGAGCACGAACGACATATTATCGAAACAAAGTTTATAATGACTGGTAGAAAGTCAATGAATTAGAATTATGTAGAACGGTGTTGAATGCCAGGACATAGTGTAACGATGCAAAAACTGCATGTTTTAACGACTTTTGTGTAGCGTTCCGTTAAGGCATTGCGTAAACGTGAAACTGTTTTCAGAGGACTAGGGGGCATTTAACGTTGTGTAGGTCTGAATGCATGCTTCAGTTTCGCAAGGACAACGTTTTCATAAATTGTAAGATTGTGGAAAATGATGATGATCGTTCCGCGAGATCTGATCTACTTTACGTAGTCACATCGAGCTTGCGCATCTTCGGTTTAGAAAAATGAGGTTATAATTATCTTTCCGCTGATCAATAAAAGTAGATGACGGTGATTACCTATTCTTTTATATTTCTGTTCCACTTTTCACGCACTTTTGAAACTTAGGGACCAAACTTCCGATCACTGTCTTACGTCACTTTTCGCAAAGTAATTATTCGGAGTTGATACTACACTGAAAATTTTCCCTAACGATAATTGGCGATAAATAAATATGTCTTATTTAATTCGAAAAGTTTCTGATAAGTAATTAGCATTAGAATTTCTATACTCTTATTAAAGAATCGAATGCTTCTTAAATTCGAGATACAAAATTTAGTGAAATTTTTGCTATTGCTTCCTAGTTTCCCTAAATAAGCTCGTAGTTATTTTAGAATAAACGTGTTAGTTCAGTTTCTTAGATAATATAATTTATTTTGTACTCATTACATTCCATAGTCTCACCCGAATGTATTGTCCAAAATTATTACAAATAACTTTGCGCACAATAAATTATATAAATTGCATAAAAATCTAAGTAATGAAAACGAAAGCGTTATTAAATAGAGAAATAAATTTATTATGTATAATGATAGGTTGTCTAAAACAATTATATTATAATCGTCTTATACTGATTGATATTACCACTCCCATGTACAGACGCTACATACTCCCTGCATAATCCGATAGCTCCTATAATCAGTACAAGGATATGAATGCCGAGCAAAAAAAAGTCTATTAAACGGCTTCAGTCGTGCGATTTGCTATAAACGTTATGGGATTAAAAAATGGTAAATTAGAATAACAATTAGACAAAGTATACAGAAACAATTTAATGGATACAAAAGTTATTTCGGGGGAAACACTTTGGAGAAGCCTGTCCGTACCGCGAAAGTATATACCCGCACGCAAACTAGTCGATCGACTTCGATCTAACGCGTAGCGCCCGCTGGAATTACAATTTACGTGCGTTTATATCCTTCCTAGAACAGTGTGTATTAAAAAAAAAAGAGAGAGAAGATAAATCCGTCTCATCGTTCGCTTTCAAATCATCCAAATACACTTGCGATTATCCATATCGTAATTATCAAACTTCGAATTTGAATTTCAAGCTCTTAACCGTAATCGTTATTACACATCCCTCAAATATTAATTATATCTGTAAACCAGGCCAGTCATTAATCAAGATAGAAACTATTATATATTACAGAAAATTATCACATAAGTTTACAAACGTTTACTCTGCGGAGTTTACTCTACTGAGCTGAGATGAGAATTTTTGTAGCCTACGTCTCCGTAACATCTCCTGCTCGCTAGAAGATTCCGTTTCGTCCCTAAGCGACGACTCGGTCAGCTCGTTGCTATTTGTGCCTGTCAGCGTACTCGTGCTCTCGCTGGAAGTGTTTGCAGTTGGGACGTCCGCCTCGGCTGCAACATCCGTATGCTCGTTCTCCATTTCCGAGTCCTTCGACGTCCCCGGCTTCGCCATTGAAGCGACGTCCGGTGCGACGTTCGCGTTTGATGCGGCAGTTGGCACTGGAATGCTGTAGATCGAGCATTATAATAATTCTAAGCTACTCGAGAACTTTACGAATGAACATAAAATTTCTACGAACTTGGCAGTAGCAGCCGCCGTTTGATATTGATTCATCATCGCGCTGGCAGCGTCCAATAAAAGCTGGACTCTTTGCAGCGTTTGTATTCTAGCTTCGACGGCTTGCCGCAGGTTTCCCTCCATTGCTCTGAGCTCTTCTTCGCTCAGCTCTGTTAAATTAGGTGGCGGCGTAGGGATCGGAGGTAGTGGTACCATAGTTGGGAACGGTGGCGGGAATAATGGTACACCGCCAGGTGCTAAGTTCTGGAATGACGTGGATGGTGTATTCCCACCGTTACTTTGACCCTGCTGTTGGGTCGTTGACCCTGGTGCTTGTTGCTGTTGCTGCTGTTGTTGTTGCTGTTGCTGCTGCGGCGCTGCTCCTGGAGCTTGCAAGCCAGCCCAAAATGCTGGTAACACCTGAACTATATTTAACAAAGTACGAACGCTATAACGTTAGTTTCTCTTAATGTTATTGTAGAAAGATGAACGAGGTTTATTGTCTTTACCAATTGGGTTAAATCCTGGTGCTTGGGGGGCCTGAGGGGGCTGCGGTCCCGCTGCCTGCGGCTGATTCTGCTGCCTATTTCCCTGGTTATTGGTAACGGGTCTTAAAATGTTCAAACGGCAAGTGGGACATGTCTGTTGACGTTGAAACCAAGAGCGAAGGCAAGCAGTATGAAAGATATGATTGCATGGTAATTTCTTGCTCGCTGCCACCATTTCTTCCCTACGACAGTGATACAGACGAACAGACGTCCAAGCTGTGGGTAACGCACGGTTTTTAAAGGCAGAAACATGCAAAGCTTACCTGCATATTATGCACACGTTGTCGGCAGCGGCCAATTCCTCGGCCGTCGCGTCCGGATATAATGTATTCATGTTTCTAATAGCTCGCCGAGACATCACGATATCCCGGAAAGCTTTCTTAAAGTCTCGCATTGTATAATACATCGGGCGAAGTGCAAACAAAGGTAAAGTATACAATTTGATCATCAAAGTGACAAAAGCAACGTACAAAATTACCTGAGGGAATAGAAGCAGGTTCGTTTTAATAGTTTCACGCACGGTGTAGACGCTACTCACATCTTTCCTACCTTCAATAGTCCAATTATTAGTTCTATGTACAATAGAAACACTGGCTTATTGTCCCACGGATTTTCACTTTGCAGATCTACTGTGTGCAGTATGTACTTCACGCTAATGTTGAATACAACGGTTAAAAGAATAGCGTATTCGAAACCAAATACGAGCTGCACGGAGGGACCTTTTGATGCTGTCGTATTGTACGCGTAACGAATCATGCTTAAATTCGTCGCGAACAGCAGACCCAGCAGAGTACAAACACGAAGGTGGAACAGCCACGTTATCACTGGGCTCCTTTCCATCTGGAGATCGACGAAACAAAAATTATACACATCGAAATCGGAATTTTCTATCTTTTTCGTGAAATTAGTTTCTTCTAATTTTTTGTAACGCATAATCTTTTTCTTATATTTATATTATATTCTTCTAATCTTTTGCGATGCATAATCTTTTTCTTATATCTATATTATATTCTTCTAATTTTTTGTGATTCTTAATCTTTTTCTTATATTTATTTTATATTCTTCTATCTTTTCCTGATTTATTCGATAATACTCTTTTTCGTCCTCGACTTTTTTATGCACTTGGAGTACATTGTTTACTTTTTCAAGTTTTTTATGGGGATCGGTTCTACTTACGTAATCTACCCGATCTTCCGCCAACCAATGGAACGACTTCAAGAATAAAAGAAATGTAAATAGCGCTATAAATTTGGGGCTGAAGTCGTCTCTGAACACTGTAAACGCTAGACAAGTCTCAGTCACTGCATACCACACTTTCTCTAATAAATGCTGCGAACAAACAACGCCGAGCATAAACATAAACACCTCGTGCGCAACGATAATCATCGCTGACCTTAAATATGCTCACCTCTAACTCCGCAGCACGTAGAGTACCAAAAAATATCTTCCGGAGAAAAGCATTTATCATAAACACTAGAATTAAACCTTGTGCATAGATTACCTAAATTTAACATAGGAGAAAAGTAAAGTAACTGTTACAAAGTGTAAAAATCATCGTCTATCAACTCTCCAAGCACAAGTGGCGCGAAACCGTTTCCAAATATAACACGCAATCATTTCCAAGTAAAAAGTCAACGTTCCATCTCTTTTTCTATATTTAACAAATTAAACGACGCTTATGTTCCAAAACTGTGGTTCATTTAACGGTTACGACAGTGTACACGGCGAACTCAATCGCAGAAGCTGAAACTCCAAATGAATATCAGCGATGGGAAACTGAATTAGCTGCATTGTGCTTGCGAGTTGAGAAGGGAAATTCGGGAAGAAATTCGTGAAAGGAGAGCGTCGAAACTTACCGTCATACTAGGGTTGGATTTGGTTATGTGGACCACTGTCGGATAAAACTGTTTCCTTTGATAATAAGCATTGCCTATTACAGCGCACGTTAGCGCTGTACTTATCAGTATTATTCCAGCCTCCCTCATCTTTGTGCCGGTCGACTTTCCAGCCCCAGAGGCTGTTGTTCTCGGGTGAAATATTCACTGACACTTATCGTACCAATAATTTACGTGCATCAACAGCTGTAGATCCGACTGGAATCAACGAGGCGCTGCTATCATTACGACAGTATCTGAAACTATCAACGAATCCGATAGAACGATGTTTTCATGCTTTCGCGGAGAAAGAAGTATTTATGAATCTCTTGAATGTTCCGTTCGTCCCACACCTTTGTTACCTCGACACTGAAAACAGATCCCCCAGATGGATAATATACAATTCCTCTGTCATAGTTGTGCGTTTTGTTTGCACGGCAATCGAACGTGTATTGCTTCTACTTGACAATTCCAGGCAGGACAGACGGTGCAACCTGATTGGCTGGGCCCATGCGATTGTGTTGCTATTGCGTTACGTTTCAACCACGTGGAATACAATGACAGACGTATTTGTACGCGCGCTTGCAGATTGTGGGCTTTTAAATAAGTTAAGGGGGTAGGTTACCCTCAACGGCACAAAATCAGGCCTTTCTTCGGACGCATACCAGTGAATGACCATTAGGCAAAGAAATGTCAAGTATAAATTTAAAAATTACTATATGTTTATAAATGGAGTGTAGTTGCACGTTTAATATCTCATATTTTTAGTTATGCGTATTAAACAAATATTAATAAGTACGATTCTTAATAAAAGTATGCGGTCATTTACTGGGCTTCTCATTCAACAATTTGGTCATTCACTGGTTGGTTTACCCTATGGAGATAATTTTTTATTTAATTTTTAAGTGTCGTTTTGTTGAGTTTAATGCGCAAAAAAAATAAATATATTTATAAGAAAGAAAGTTATAAATGTAAATCTTAGAGCGTGTACCAGGCAAAATTACAAAAATGACATTTATTTAGGAAATAACGATACTTGAAGTTTGAAATGACTTTTTCTCTATATTTCTCGTCCTTTCAACGCCTTTGAAAATTATAAATTTTTAATTTTTTGTAATTTTTTCTGGTTTCCCCCCTAGCCAGAAGTATATTATTCAAAATAAAAAAAGTTTTAGTCGAATCGGATAATAAGTTTTGGAGATATACCTAGGTCCCACCGTTTTGAGAAAAACGCGTTTATAGTTTTACGTGAGCCGGTTATTTATTGCCCATGCATTTGCCGCTACTCAGATGCCTATAACTTCGGGAATTTTACGAATTTCAAAAATCCTTTTGCTCGCGTATTCCTAAAAGGTTGAACATTCGAAAAATGAAATAAAAAAGAAATCGACTTTCAGACCGGAACTTCCCCTTAAGCACTGAGATATAAAACATGTATTTGTAATAATATCTGAAGATCTCCTTACAATCTATAATCTATATTCTATAGGATATATTGTACACTAATTTAATTTGTTTATGCCACACTAATCTAGAAATCTCTTGGAATCTTTAATTCTCCTGTATTAATATACATCGTACAAAAATTGTCCGACAGATACATATTTTGTTCACTCGCTTATGTTCTCGTTTAACATACTGAAAATAGTAGTCTTCTTTGATATATTTGTATGACAACTTATTCATACTTAAGAACACTGTGGTTATTATACATCTAATTATACAATCACTTAAAGCGAAACTAGAGTAAAAGCAATCTATTTGTATCGGGCTAAATTGTAATCGACACTTTTCTATTTATACTAATGTCACGGTTCGCTATGAATTCTTTAAACGTTCACGAGCTCGGATGCTTAAATTAAATGTTTGAACACATTTCTAAAAGATCTGTACATTAACGAGTTAGGTATGTCTACTAACGTTCCTCGTAGTTTTCAATATACTTTTAGGGCTCTGATACTTCGGGGTTCCCAATTGAGTGACGGCTTTCAAAGGTGTTCTACGAGAGTCTACTATGGACCTTCTCACTAAAGCCTTAGCGCTCTTGGGCGTTTTCACGGTCAACGGCTTTTTAATGTGCGGAGTTTTGCACAACACGTTGGCGTCGGGTTTATACATACTCAACCTTGAGTCTTGCAATACTGTATTGATAGGCACTTTTTTCATCGAAGGCGGAGTGCTCGCGTTCGTGTTCTCCTTTCGATGAAGCGCTACATCGGACAAGACGTTAAATTGCCTATTTGTGGTAACTCGCGATGAGCTCTTCGTATCAGAATCCCGAGAGAGATAATAACACGTGCTCTCTGTTTCCACGGTAATTTGTGATGGAGGATTCTTAGACATCGACTTTCCATTCCTGTTCTTCATATTCTTGCTTGACTTTCGGCACAGCTCGGTCCTCTCGCAGCTCTGTTTTAAAGTGCTCGTGAATTGATTATTGTTCGCGCTCAACCAATTGTTCTTCTTATTCGAAACAGCGTTCTGCGCGTACACTTTGGTCGTGCACTCGTCGAACAATTTAGCTTTAGCTAATACCATCCCTGCGTTCTGAGTTCTTAATTTCGCTATCGATGCGCGACCTGTCTGAGCAACTGGGGTGTTCGTCTGACTCGATGACTTAAAGTATCGCTCAGCATCCTTCCAGGGCATAGGTGACTTCTTCCAATCAGACTTCGGAGTTAACGAAGACACTGGCGTGTTTTGAATATTCTGCTGACTGTTCGACTTCTTCAGTTTCTCATCGGAGAACATAGCGGTGCTCGTAAGTTCATTCCCGTGGAAAGACGAGACTCGACGCACCGTCGTTTGCGTTCGATTTTTTATCGGTTGCAGTACTCCGCTTCCAATGGAACTACGCTTCGCTGTGTACATGTTTGAGCTACTAAATTCGTTGTGTATATTATTCAGCAGGGCATTATTCTTCTCTTCCTCCCAGAGGGATGTAGACACAGGTCGTAAGTAAGCGTCGTCCTTTGCGCAGCCCGACGAAAACGCTCGCTCGGCATGCGGGTGGTAAGAGTTATTTAATTCCTGCCCAGGTTGTACTTGCGTCTGTAAATCTGATCCACGAGAAATGTGCCACGAAGCTGTCCGTTTAACGCGTTTGCTGAAAATTCAAGGTAAATTAAGATACGAGAATTCTAAAATTCACGCGAATAAGAATCTTGCAATTGCGGTGTACCTCATAATCCTCTCTTGCGATCTTCTTCTCAGGGTGCCTATTTTCCTAGCGCTCGGGGACCTTATAATTTTATGCTCGCTGGATCTCCGAATCTTCAGCTCTTTTCCAAGTTTCCTAGCCAAGTAATCTGTCGTCGCTGTGCTTTCGATGCTAGCCTCCTCCAAAGTCTTCTCGTACGCAGTTTGTACTTCGTTCACAGAGTGCGGCGACAAGCCGTGATTCTCTTCGCTACTCACGCAACCGAATTCTTGAGAGAGGCGAGACTCAATTGCCGAAACTCTGTTCTTGATCTCCTCGTATTCGCTTTTAGGTATCGTAACGTATTCGTCGGATTGGTTGTCCACAGACGTGACCTGGAGATGCGAGTACGCCTCGAAGTTATTCAAAGTCAGCCTCCTTTTCGCCGGGAACAAACGCATCTCATCAAAGTTATCTAGAATCTTTAGCTCCTCCGAACTTGAGTTTAATTGGGCATGACACTTATCACCACTAACGTCATTTTCCTTCGTTGACAAGACCTGCTCGTCACTATCGTCCGATAAATTAACATCTGCATCGATGAACACGTTGTTGTACTCCCTCTCAAGCTCGTTCGATACTTCGCTGTCTTTTAAAATTAATTTCAGCTCCGAGGAACCGTCGCTGTACCTTCTATACTTTCTTTCCGAGTCGCATGTATTAGAAACAGAACTCCAACGTCGTTCTGTACTCTCATCAAGGGTGTTTGCGTATGACTCCGGCTCTCCGTCGATAGTTTTCTAGAAATATTAGAAAAGTTAGAGAAAACGCACACGAGATATTGAAGAAATTATATGAACATGCTCACTGGTTTTCTTGGAACAAAACGATCCAAACTAAGTCTGATTTTCTTAGATTTATCTGTTTTATCTGCGACTCTCCTAGAATATAGATTAAATAACAGGGGATTAGTTCGTATTTACATGGATATGCTAGTTAGAAATAGTTGAGCCACCAGAGACATACTTCTTCTTTGTATTTAAGGGATCTACACGCTCGACAACTTTTCTCTTTTTGGTGCACTTAGCGTTCGACGTGTGGACCGAATCACAGTTCTCGGGAATCTGCTGATGGTCACATATGTTAGGTTCGTCGGGTACGGGAGCTTTGCCAACAATCTTCTTCAAACCGTTAAACATTCCTAAAGAAAGGAGCCATTTAAATGTAAAAGTTATACGTACACGCGTTGCGATTCATGAGATTAATAGTCCCGGAGTTAGTTAAATGATGCAAACATTGAAACTAACAACGGGAGGACAGGGTATGATAAGCGTCGATTTTGATGAGCCTTGGCACGATGGATCTATGTCGAAAATAAGTAAATAGATGTCCGAGAAATTATTAAGGGGGAGCCCTATTTAGAACGCTAGAATTAATGTGATTCTTGGGATTTTTTTCTAAGAAACTGTTAAGCGAATCTTTTCCAAACTTTCAGGGTATTTTAGTTCATATTCAAACAATAAAAATTAATTTTTACGTTATAAAGTGTTCGGTAGAAAAGGAGATATATGAAAACGTTCGTTAGGACTCGCGCGCCGGAGTTGGAAATTGGCGATTGTAAACCTAGTATAATTACATTATTTACTTATTTCCCACATAGATCCATCATGCCAAAGCTCATCAAAATCAATGTTCATCGCACCCTGTCCTCCCCTCACAAGCTGTCTTTAAAACACGAAGCTTTTACAGCACGCTGTTATCAATTGCATCGAAAGTTTAACATAAATTACTATGAACAGATTCACGGACATACTTAGATTGAGGTTGGAGGCACTTAGATGTGGCTTACGTGTAAGACTTCCACTGCGGTGTTTCTTTTTCCTCGGTTTCGAACGTGAATGACTATCGGACACATCCAACTCATTATCCGTACTACCAATCGTTTCCATAGAAATCGCTCTTGTTATATGATCCGGCAAGATACCAATATGCTCTGCGTTCTCAATTAAAATCTACAATAAAAATACAAATCTACATGATTACTCTTCTCTCAAAAGGTAGAACTTTCATTGGAACTTTCATTTCCCACCTTTACGATAAGAAAATGTAACTCAAGGCGCATCTGCACAGCAGATATAGTTACTTCTTGCAGAGGCATGATATTCGGTCCGACGACTTTCGCCAGATTATCAATGCCCATTTTATTCTGTTTCTCGTACAACGATACTCTCCTCAAGAACTCCATGAGAAACGCTAAAGTATTAAGATGGTGCGGAGGTAAAAGTATACAAGCTAACAATAACGCTTGTACACGATAAGCTTTGAGCATGGCGCAGTGTACGAATAAGTCGTGATACGTGTATGGTATCAGCGGCTCCGGCAAGTCCCTAAAGAAAGTTTTCAAGCAATTAGCTACGTCGATGGCGTGGTGCTTTTCCCCTAAGGTTCCGCCATTGTCCAAACGGGCGATCAATTCTTTCTGCCTGACTTGCGATCCCGCTTTTCTGAACAACCCTTCTTGGGCGAAATGTTTTTCCAAGAATGCGGACGCCTGGCTAACGAACACTGGTACGTGTACAATTCCGCCGGAGGACAGATTCACAACGTCTAACGATTGATACGACAGAGGAGTTTTGAATACTTTCTTCGAGATATGCTTAGCTCCCTCGAGCCTCTCGATTTTGAACATACTCTTTTTAAACCGGTACTTAACCCCATAATTACGGAGATCACTGACGACGGAATGATATACTGTTTCTTTGTGCAGAACATCGTAAATCAACATGTTTGTACTTGAAAGGCATAGATCGTTCTGACATAAATTACAATGACATCCTTTGTTAATTATAATCGTATATATCACAATATAAATACATCTCGCCTTACGCTGTAATCAACTGTAATCAAACATGACTGTATTGAAAGTATCCTGTAACTGACACGCAGTGCTGCCAACACTGTTAACTAAGGTAATTTTAAAATACGGTGATGTAGAAAATTCTAATACGAATAAAAAGCTGTGCGACACGAATAGAAAAGCAGAAATTATATTTATGACATACGAGGTGGAGGGAAGCTCCAAATTTCTTTTAAAATTACTGTACGAATTAAGTTTATTCGTTTCTATTTCTGTTATTGGAAATAAAGGATTCGGATTTAATGCGCAGTGGTTGCAAGCATGGATACCGCATCGTTCATTCTGTAAAAATACTCGAAATATCGATAGAGAAAATTATCTCGACGCGGGAAGTTAATTCTGCGTACTTTCTAATCCTACTTTCCTTCTTATCTAGAAATGATAAGAAGCGTTTAGGTAATATCAACCTCTGTCTCGTAAAAACTCAAGGATTCGTAATGTTTTCGAGAAGCATATTCAAATACCAACGACAAGCACTGTTTGGATCAGCGTGTCGACACGCGAAAGACAGCAAACATCAATTTGTCAATGATTGCTATGCAACAAATCAATCACGATGCTCAACTCATTCGTCACGTACGTTAATTAACGTTTCACTTATTTAAAATCTCCGAATCGAGTATCTCCTTCGCAATCCTGCGAGTAGGATCCAGAGACGCGTTAGGATTTAAACGCTCTGTGCTTGAGCCCACGGTGCTCGACAACCGGGTAATTTAAATCTCATTTTAACGTAGCTAAGTGGTCCAGCGGCACGAAATATTTAATTCGTGAAAATTCAAAGATTCCTTGCCGCGCGAGGCGACGAGCTCGCGGGCCGACGTTACCGGTAAAACTGCGCTACAGATCAATACGCGTCTGTGCGAGATATATGTAACAGCCTCTGTTTCTCTGCAAACGTGGACTTATGTATTCAGAACAGTACAGGGCTGATCTAACTTTAGAAATTGATTTTGTATCTAAGTAGCACTGTTGGGAAGTACTTGATTCTTGTATATTTCAGAGTAATTAGTTTCTGGTAATCTTGAGAAGCGCTCGCACTGATATGACAATTAGACTTTATTATAAATTGTTCAAAGGATTTTCAGAGCTATCGTTCGCAGCAGTAGGTCAATCGAAGGAAGGGATTATGCGTGCGGTACGTCTGCTGTCGGGATACGATATGCCCACCGTTGGCTTGGGCACGTGGCAGGTGAAATATTTAAAGATATCCTATATCCAAGTTCGTCGAAGACTTAGGAAACATCGCAGTTAAATTCTATCGAGTTCATGATACAGAATATTCCAATGCGTCGCAGGCTAAACCCGAAGAAATCGAGACTGTCATCGCTGCTGCTCTAGAGATCGGTTACAGGCACATCGATACAGCGTTTAATTACAATAACGAAGAGGCGATTGGGACTGTCTTGAGGAAATGGTTCGCCAACGGTGGAAAACGCGAGGACCTTTTCATCACGTCGAAGGTAATGCGAGTTATGAGTTAAAAGAGTAATGTTTCCTAGTAGGAGTTTGAGAGAAGCTTGATTGTCTTTCCAGTTACCTCATTATGGTAACCGACCATCCGATGTTGAAAAGTTTATTAAGCTATCGTTGGAGCACCTCGGTTTAGATTATTTGGACATGTACTTAATTCATATGCCATTCGCTTTCAAACTGGATGAAAATGCGTATGCTCCGGCGATCCGTGAAGATGGGAGTTACGTTTTGGATACTGATACAGACCCTGTTTCAGTGTGGAAGGTTTAATATTGATTAATATTGCTGGATTATTGTGTTGGTACATTGCGACGCATCATTTTCTTGAATATTCTTTTAGGAAATGGAAGAACAAGTGAGGAAAGGTCATACGAAATCTATAGGCTTAAGTAACTTTAACGAGGAGCAAGTATTAACTATATGGGAAAATGCACAAATAAAGCCGAGCAATTTACAAGTGAGTGTTAAGGGGTAGGTCACATTCAATAGCCCTAAAACGGCTTTTTTTTCAAACGCAAATTGGTAAGTGACAATTTGCGTTTGAGAAAAAGTTTGTTTTAGGGCTACCGAGGATAACCTACCCTCTTGAACGAAAATAATATTTTATATATCGAGAAACTCAAATTACCATATTACTTTAATGAACTAGGTAGAGTTGCATGCCTATCAACAGCAGAATTCTCTCCGCCAACTGTGCCAAACGCACAACATTGCTATAACAGCCTACAGCCCCTTGGGATCACCAGGAGCCAAAGCGCACTTCCAAACGAAATATAATGTTAACGTCGAAGAATTTCCAGATCTCTTAGGTCATCCCATAGTACAGAAGATAAGCGCGGAATACAAACGGACACCCGCGCAAATCTTGTTGCGTCACTTGCTGCAATTGGGCGTGATTGTAATTCCAAAGAGTGCATCCCCGGAAAGGATTAGAGCAAACATGGATTTGTACGATTTTACATTGAAGGAGAATGAAATGGAGCTTTTGAACAGTTTAGACAAAGGTGCTCGCGGACGAATCTTCAACTTCCTGTTCTTCAAAGGGTAAGCTACTTTATTAAACGCACTCAACTCTTTCACGAAAGATAGAAACATCTCTCACACGAATTTCAGGGCCGAGAAGCATCCGCATTACCCGTTTAAGGATGAATTAGAATCGTAACCGAGAAGCTTCCGACTCGTAGTTTTGTATTCGTGTATATTTATACATTGGAACTCGACGACGTACAGTACAAAATGGAAAAATATATGCTAACGAATAAATGCACAATATCATTGCAATGAAATGAGAACGGTACATGGCATGGTTAAATTAAAAAGCTAAAGTAAGTCTTACGAAGTCTCAATGAAGTCTGTACAACATTTTACGTTGCATGCGATGCTGAAGCTCCCCGCGGCGTATCATTGTGTGTATAACTTTGTAAATGCCGCGCTCTGGATACGCCTGCTTCACAAAGTCCTTGACAATATTTTGCTCCGACACCTGATTCCCGACAGGGAATCTCCGTTTCAATTGCTTCTCGATTCGCGACAGCATCTCGTGATCTTCGTCCGAGGTAAATCCCTCAGCGCCTGTTGATTTATTTAAACATATAGCGGGCTGGGAATTTAAGCGCGTACATGTTAGTTACTTGATTCTAGATTACCAGCTAATGATCCGGACATTGCAGCATCTAACGTAGAGACTTGAAACAGTCTGAGAGCCTCGTTCACATGGATTTCCATAGCAAAGGGCTGCAGTCGCATTTTCGCTAAAGATTCCGAGATTCTTATAACAGCCTCCAACTGGCGAACAGTTATGGGAATAGATAGCCTCTTCTCCGTATCCTTCTCGTGTTCCTTCGTGCTAGCTCGCATCACTACGTAACGATTCTTCAATTTGTCACCCGCCTCTTTACTGAGCCGCGGGCCGCAACGTCTGTAAAAGGTACGTGAATGAAAGAAGCTGGTGCACACTTTGCACTTAGCGCCGTATGGTAAATCTTACGTTCTGCAATATTGGATATATTTCTTCAAAGTGGGCAGCGGTAGCTCTCCTTGGGGAATCTCTTCAATCATTTGACCAGCATTGCTGTGGATTCTCATCACATGTTTGGCCAGCGTTATATCTTTATTCTGGTCGTGGACGTCTTTGACGATAAATATCATGTCGAAACGCGATAAAATAGTTGGCATGAACTCTATATTCTCCTCTCCCTTTATATCATCCCAACGACCGAATATAGAATTCGCTGCTGCTAACACGGAACACCGAGTGTTCAATGTTGTAGTTATCCCAGCTTTCGCGATGGATATAGTCTGCTGCTCCATAGCTTCGTGTATCGCCACTCTGTCGTCCTCTTTCATTTTGTCGAATTCGTCTATGCAGACGACACCGCCGTCTGCGAGAACCATAGCACCTCCTTCCATCACGAAATTTCTCTGTGGAGCAAGCATAAACTCTTTAAGAGAACAGGGTAGATAATAGGCTAGCACTCACCGTTACTGGATCTCTTAAGACTGAAGCTGTTAGACCAGCGGCTGAGCTTCCTTTCCCAGACGTGTAAACTGCGACTGGTGCGACTCTTTCCACAAATTTCAGTAACTGCGATTTAGCTGTACCAGGATCGCCCAGCATCAGAATATTAATGTCTCCTCTTCTGTTCAGACCATCGGGCATCTTTTTCCTGGAACCTCCGAACAGTAGACACGCTATGGCTTTCTTCATATCCAGCGCACCGAAGATGCTCGGAGCTATACTCTTTGCGATTCTCTCGTATAAATTAGTATCTGCTGATAGGCGTCTAAAGTAATCTTCTTCCTCGTTCGTGATGCAAGCTTGGGTACCTTGGAATCAAAGAGCAAAATGAAAGAATAATTCCATAATAGAAGGTTCCTCGACGCTGTGATATCCTATTACGATATACGTACCGCTGCCTGTATTCTCTCCATCTACAGAGATACCGATCACTCTTATATACGGAGCTCGAACGCCGATTAATGCTTTCTCTCGCCCTCCACCTCTACCACCGGTTTTAGCAATCCTTCTGATGGAATATATTCCCAGAATAAGAACTCTATTGCCTGGTACGACTCTGTCGCATAAATAACGATCGCAGTATAACTGTAAATGACGTGGCATTTCACCCTGCGGGATGTGATCCGGTAGTTCTTGTAATTTAAGTACTTGGAAATCAACGCATTCGCATTTGTCTGGAATTATGAAGAACGGATCCAATGGACACTTCGGTCGGCCCGCCTGTTCTCTGTTGCGGAATGTTTGCGTTTTAGAATAGACTTAAATATCTCATATATTACGTATTTAAAATACAATATTATTAAAAGTTGGCATACGTTGTACATTTTCTGGGTAAAACATATCCGTCTAAACCGGGGTTAATAGAAATATTCGCTTGCTTCACTTTACAAGTGCGGCATTGTATAGCGATCTTTGTCGCTTTGGCTCTAATTCCAGATGCAGAAATAATGATACCAGGTATTTTGATCAGCTTAGAAACTGCGTCAGGCTAAAATAGTACTGATATTAATACAAAAGGCTTTGCATATTCTTCTATGAGCGCAGAAAAATTTCACAGATGCGTCTTACTTTCATGCCCCTTAAGGAACTCGCATGCGCATCCGAAGACAGTAATACTTGAATATCTTCGACATTCTCCTCCCCTTCGGGCCTCGGAGCTGTGAGCTCGTCTGCCACATCCTTTGCGGCTTCCTCCAAAATTGGTAAATATTCTGCCGGGTGTTTGTAAACTTTCTCCGCAAGCGACTCGTCGAAAGCGGCCAAATCTTCCAAATTGATTTCGACGCAATATTGACCGAGATTATAATTGCTCTTTAGATTATCTCTAAAAAGTAATTGTAGTTAGAAAATATTGTATTTAATATTCGAGTAGTTCGCGGTAAAATGTCGTAGCTTATTTCCAATACCTGTATTTATAATTAAAGTTCCCTTCGTGAAACTGTCTTATAAACTCCATAAATTTCTTTTTCGAGAATTGGAGACTAGTTTGAGCTTCATTGCTGTTTCCTGCCGGAAAATTGTTGGAAAAGAATAACCCCGGATCGTCGAATCCTTCCATCGTTTTGAATTAATTTTCAACGACTTTTCAATACGTATCTTGAACAAAGTTCGCCGCGGAAAATTTGGCGGGAAAAGCTCAGATTTTCCTCAAACTGTTTACCATAGAATACGAAATCAGAGAAAGGATATTTTTTCCTTCGTCAAAGAGGAGGTATAATAAGAGGCGTCACGCGACAAGCACAGAAATAACCTAGGGAAATCACTACACAACCAATTTAAATGCCCATTCGGCCCCATTCGGCAATGATCGGTAAACTTCGGCAATAATTAGCCAATTGCGTTAAGGTACATCTTGTCGATTTGAATATCCCGCTCGAATGTACAACCAATTTAAATGCCAAGGTCAAGTAAGGACTTCAAAGGTTCCGCCCGGAGTGACGCCTCTTATTATATCTCCTCTTTGCCTTCGTCCTGCGTTCGAAAATGAGCTGAAATTACTAGTATCGAATGCTTTGACAAACGATTTACAATGGGCGATTTCCAGTTGCGCCCAAATCGCTCGTGATTTTCATTAAGCTAGGTTTTCCCGTGCGCGACTGGACGCATCGTCAAGAATTTCAAAGTCGATTTTGTTGAAAATGAAGCATAATAACAAAAAATGTTATTCCTTTTCTTCGACTATTTACTTGTTATAAATCGAAAAGAAAGAGTAACTTTTTTTCATATCGCGCTTCGTTTTCAAGAAAATCAACATTGAAATTCTTGACGTCGCGTATAGGGAAACCTACCCTAATGAAACTCACGGGCGATTTGGGCATAAGTGGAATTCGCCCTTAATAATACAACCGATTCAAATTAAAGAAAACTTATTTCAGAAGATTGAACATTATATTATATTATTATAAAATACAGAATTTAAAAGTATTGTAATTTATAAGTTTGGCGGGTTTGATGCGATAATGCCTTAATGCCTCAATATCCCTAAACGTCTAATAATAAATTTTCGGAAGCATCCACCATCTTCATAAGATTTTGTTTGAGCATGTTATGCGATGTTATGAAACGCTCCGATCTGTATGCAACTACGCGGTTTAAATCAGTTTTATTTGTGTCATTAGCTATATAGTGTTGTTTTCTATTACGATGCTTGGTCGATGTTACGTTTTGTCTGCGCAAAACAGTGCATTGAACGTACATTGTCGAATCGGTCGCGATTCACATGGAAGAAGAGAGCTTGAGATACGTGACGCGTTTCACTAAAGGCGTGCATAAACATTTGTACAATTGTGTTTTAATATTTTGATGGAGGTAAGGTGCCACGTAGTTTTCTGCTAACACAAAATTTACTTCAGAAACTTTTGAATACCGTGAAAACAAATTGTGCTTAGAAAGTGTACGTTGGAGTGTCATTCAAATGTTTTGAAGGAATCGAACGATATGTTGAAACCTTTTGTTTCTGTGCATCTGTCGAGCATTATTGTAGATGTTCTGTATTTAATAGGTTAAGAATATTCATGCAAATCGAACGATTGTCTTTGTTGCTTCAAAATTAAATTTACGATCGCGATGTAACTATGAATGAATGTGGTTAGCTTAAAGGGAAAACGCGGGAATTGCGAGTTGTCAATTATTTACGGACAATTTGATGACAGGAACTTGTTATTTGTATGATACGCTTACGTTTATGTATGCCGTATCGTGCAAATTTTATTTATCGGGAATATATGCGCTTCTGGTGAAAGTTTGAACAGTCTCCGAAGTGAAAGGTGGTAATGTGACAGCATTGGGTATTAGCTCGTATTTTCTAGGCATCCCCGTACTCTTTCCGGCGTATTTTAGGTATTAAAAAATGTGTCGATGTATTTCGTATAACCTCCAATTTCATTATTCGTAAATAATATTCAGTAATATAAAGTTTTATTCTTTATGATTCTTAACAGATATATAACCAGTAATATAAAAACTCACAAAGATGCAATTGCATTTTGTATCAATACTCGCGAATAAATGTTCGCCTCGGAGCCTCGAGTAACATTAAATTTTCTTTCAGGTTTAAGCATGATTTAAGGAGAAATGTCTCCTTACTTAATGAGAAAACGTACTTCGTCACAGGCAAACCCTCCAGAGTCACAGTTGACAAGTAAACTGTCAAGTAAACAAGTAAAGTCAGTTACTAGGTCCGTCGCTAACAAAGCGTCGAAAATAAAAGATAAAATCGAAGTAACAAGTACAGAAGTAACAAGGTTGCGAAATGCAGCGGCAAAAAAGAAAGTCGATACGTCAATGGGATCGAGCAAAGGTGTCTCTCAAGAAGAAGAGCCAAAGGTTACAAGACGTAGAGTGTTAAGAAGGAGTATCGACAAGAAAGTATCTACGCTGTCTAAAAAAGTTGCAACACGTAATAATGCTGAAACGAAAAAGCAGGAGGTCGAAGATACTAAGAGAAAGAGGATAAGGAAGATCAATAACAATTCTCCTAGTTTGCGGCAATTGTCGTTAACAGAGTCCTTTTCAAACCAAACGAGGTTGAGAAGGCTTCGTTCTCATAAAATTGTTAAAAATTACAAGGAGGACAGTACATTGATAGATGAGAATATTTCACCTGCGCAGCGGAACAGTACTGTGGCGATGAAAAAGTTAAGCGGCCAGAAAGGAAAGAAACTACCAGTCTATAGATGCGTTTCACCTGAAAATCCTGCGGAGAATCCAACCGATGTGTACGACTTCGAGTGTGACTCTAGAGAAAGATTGCCCAAGAAACGAAAGAAGAGAGTCATTAAGAAGACAATAGTACGCAAGAAGAAGAAGATTGTACCCGAAAAACAGAATGTACAAAAGCCAGAGGTTCGCGAGGAAGAAGCAATGAATGTTGAGTCTAAGGGAATTGTAGAGGAAAGTCCTTTTGAGCCTTTACAAAATGAAGTTTCTGTGGGACCTGTGGTTGAGAAGAAATTAGAAAAGGAACCCGCGGAGAATTTAGAAAAGGAAGTAAAAAGGAAGGAAGAAGAACCAGTTGCACAGTCAGATGTGCTTGGAGATAGAAGCAAAGAACAAATTAATGCTGTGCGTTCGAAGCCAGTGGTTATATCAGTACAAGATTTAAGTAGCAAAAGATTGACGATAATGGATAATCTTCCAAAATCGAATTTAGAAGATTTCAGGCCGTTTAGGCCGACAAATATTTTCGGAAACAAATTCATGGTGCCGCCGAAAAGTCCGTTGAATCACTCCTTATTTGAGAAATCTTTGTCTCCGATCACGAAACCGTTAGAAAATTTCAATTTGGACAGCCCCTGGAGAGCGCCGCAATTACATACGTTCTCTCAGGTAAAGAGTGCGTTTCAAAGTACGCCGCAAAATAAAAGGTATGATGTTTCTGGTAGAAAGCTTGTGCGCACTCCACTTAACGAGTCCAAGATCTATGGGAATATTGCAAAGCTGAGAGACACGACGCAAAAGAATAATGAGAATGTAAGCGCAGAAGGATATGCAAACGCTAACAGTTCGAAGAAAAAGAATCTCTCGAGTTCAAGAAAATTTGGTACAGTGATTACGAATATAGAACATTCTCTGCAGCCTAATGTAGCAGAAGAAACGAGCGAACGAGTGGTAATTGAAGCGGAAAATGTGCCACCAAACTTCCAGTTGACAAGCGAAATTAACTCCAGTATGATTAACGCTTCCAAGCTCGATGATACTGAGAACAAAGAAAATCCTACGTTATCTACACCAAGTCCGAAAAAGGTTTATAAGAGAGGGTTGAAAAATGTCAAAGCTCTTAGCCCTCGTAAAATCACAAGCACAAGGATCGATGAGCAGAAAGAAAATTTTGATCCTCAGCCTGGGCCATCGGGCTTGCAAAGTAATCGGATTTTTAACGAGCAAAGGGTATTGAGACAGTCGAATCTGAATAATTTCTTAAACATTATGGAAATGCCGCAAAGTACTACGATCAAGACGTCTCATGGATTGTTTGACGATGGACAGTCAGCATCGGTCAGCAGTAAACCGGTAATAAAAATTCACGAACCCGATGAAGAATTGAAACATGCGTTTGGTTTCGATGATGATTCTAATCAAGATGTATCTCCGATCGAGCATGAAATTACGAATGATGAACAGAAAGCTGTGGAAAGGAACGTAGAGACGCGGGATTCAAAGCCTTTCGCACGAATATCAGTTGCTCAGATAAAGAATAACTTATTACCTAGGAGACCATTGGAGACTGTGAGAGATGAAAGAAATATAAAAAGCAAGAAGGTAGAAACAAAAAGGTCGCCTGTGAAATCGAAAGAAAAGGTTCAATTCGACATTTCACACTTTTACGATACATTTGACGTTATGTCGGAAATCAGTGAAACTCCATCAATAAGCGCAACTGCTGGTCCACTGTTCGCTGATTGCGAACCGACCCACTTTACGCAGGTATTTCTTTGAATTACTTTTACGTTAGATTGGACGACTTAACGCCGACTTAACTCCTGTTAACGCGAGTCTCGTGTTTCAGCCTCCGCGACAGTTATACAAACGTAAGCGCGATGTGAGCTTCAATTACCATGAAAAAAGTGACGAAGAGGACGAGGAAGCAGTTGAGCACGAGACGAAGCGAAAGAAGGCTGATAAAATGAAAGTGGAGCAGAAGAAAAGGTTAATGGAATGGGTTCAGGATATTAACAAAACTTTTGAGGAGGTAGATCAGCACGAACTAATGGTTGAATGAATCGTTTACGATTAATGAAAGGAAGAATGTTGATATATTTTTAATGCTAGCGTAGGTATTCTCGACCGAAATTTTCTAAGAGTAGCCTTCGATATTTCTAGACATCTGTAAGTATTCTATTTAGATATATAAGTATTATTTTTTTTAATAGCGATATATAGATTGGTATAGCAATAACCGATTAACAATTAATATTTCACTTTCTTGCATGTTTTATGCAAAAAAGAGATAGCTTTATATTTTCTGACAATGTACAAAGGATTCTAAAATATTTTACATATATAACTTATTATAGACTTAGTGTACCACTAGCGCGATATTTGTTATAACTAACATTTACAGTTCCCTATACAAATATCAGATCGATAAGCCGTTGAGTATTTTACAGAACACGTATACTTAACAGCTCGACTAAGCATGTACTAATACAATAATAAAACTTCATAGGTGAGGTATTGATATAGGTAAATGGTTTTAATTAATTCCTTTAATAAATTCCTTGAATAAATCTAGTACTTTATCGACTCAGCATCCAGGCAGTTTGTTTCCAATTCTAGCCTACAGATAGCAACACATATCACTTTCGGATCTTTATAAAAAGGAAAGAAACTGAGTCTTTTCAGCGATACAGATCCACATCCAAATATTTCATCCGTTTCTAAATATTCTATATTTCGCACATACACGTTACCTCTAACGATGTGTGCATCACACGTATACGCACGACGTATAGTACACAAACCGCGCGCGCGCGCACCAACACACCTATAGTTACTGATCTCTTGCGAAAGCTACTCGCACACACGTAAGCACATGTGCGCGAGTCGTATGCATCATAAATACAATACCACGTGCGCGTATGAGCGTGTAAATGGCTACTATTAAGCTCCTGGTTCCCATTATCATTTCTTATCTAGATGCAACCTTTAAAACCAATATTTAGGGGGAAGTCGCCGTGTATGTTTACGTACTAGCACACTTGCAAAAGAATTGCGAGAAGCAACCTCGCGATAGCTATATACATCGCGGTGTGCAACACTGTGCAGCGGGTTTCGGTAAAGTTGATACGCTTGTCCTAGGTTACGAACTGCATTTGGGTCATGAACTTAGGTTATACAGGCTTAATCTGGCTGTTAATAGTGCCCTTGGAATTCTTCAATGAGGATCTGCTTTCCATCGAAACTGTGTATTATTAACGCGCGACATTTACGATCGTGCGTTACATATGTTACAGATTAGGCAACTCTTGCCGCAGAATATTGCGCTTTGCTCGTTAATCGCGACTGCGTGCCGTGCAAGAAGAGTCGAGGGTATAAGATAAAAGGCTTTATTATAGTTCCTCGAAGAAAATCAATCCCTGAGAACCGTACAATAGAGGAGCTAGTCCGCGATCTCAGAATGTTTACGGTACACGCGATGCATGGTGACCTTACGATATCGATTATGCCGCTTTCAATTCACCAATTTGCGATCGCAGCATCATTTGGGTCACGGTGTACAATGCAAAAAAACGGAAACACGGAAATATTGTCCCAGCGCGTAACGCGTTCGGGCGAGGAACGTCGATTTCGTAACGCTCGTATTACAGGCTTAATTGTAATTCATTATCGCTGCTCGACTAACTGGTTGTTGACCTTATACCTGTTATAACTTAACGCGCGATACGCGCGCATTACGTAAGAAATAAATGTTCCTTTTATAGACCGGCATATTTCAGTAAAAAAAAGTACGAATTCGCGTAAGCTGGTGGAAGAAGCGAGGGGTTTTTTCACCGTTGCAAGATGAAACGCGTTGGTCTGTACAAAGGTCGTGCGTAGAAGATACGCTGCGACAGGTGGAAGAAGAAAATGGATTGATAGCCGTCTAAGCAATTACTTTCTTTTTTTCTCAACTTTACAACCGGACACGGTTCGCATCAAATGCATCGCTCATAGCCTGGCAATAAAACGTTGTACGCTTCGGGATGATCCTGTCCAATCGAGTTACGCGCAAGGTAGAGAATTCGCCACGCTGGGGTCTCCTCGCAATTACAATTACGTAAGCTGAAATTATGTTACGAAATGGCGGGACGGTAGGGGGGTGATTTCGGCGCGGTCAAGGAATAACAGTGTCCCCGTGCTTTTCGTTCGGCCGGGGACACGGGACTCGGCGATTAGACCGCGTCGCGTCTCTCCAATGCATTTATGTACATCGAGAGAGTTGGACGGAAAGTAGGTTCGTAACGAAGATAGCGCGTGGACGAAGAGCATTTACGTATGTCCAATACACTTCTGTGGAAGCGTTGCTACGCAGATCGCGTCGTGCAAGACGGGGCTACTTCACCTTGTCTGTCACCATCGATCATGATCTCTCGGTTGCTCGTACGCCTCTCAGCCATGGCTAAATTTACAGGCAGGAGTATTCGCAGAAGTTTAAACTCGTTAACGCTCGCTTGATTATAAATAACTGTAATTATATCGATCCAATGAATTTCTGTATGAATTTAAATGTCAATATTTGCTTTCGTTCTTAATAACGGTGATACGATCCGCGCGATATATCGGCTTGTCAATTGTGTACACACTGCAACTTAATATGTCCGATTTCGGTATACATTTGCAGCGTGCGCGTGCACTTGTGTGTCATACGTGCGCCACCATTCCAAGCGCGAAATGCATGTGTATTTATGGGCTTAGTGTTCGTGATCAATTCGAGGCGCAAAGAATTTACGCGTGAAGAAAAAAGTCCTGAGCAAGGTGGCACAGGAGTCTCCTACGAAGAGGACGTATTTATAGTTGCGCTAGTCACGTACATATGTTGTTCCCTTCTTGAATAGGTGGTGCACGCTATTGTATTACGTGCACAATGCGTACAATTTATTGCCGTTGTTGGAATTAATAAATCAATAATCCGTGATTGTTCATCCGTCGCACGAGACTCTTCTTTGTAGCGTCGAAGGAGGAAGTACCTACATACGTGAATCACAAAAATATTCCGACACTCTTTAACCTTTAGAGGGCTGGCTTTTTTTAACCAAAATAGTGATTTTATATATATAAATAAGTTAAGTAAGTTTTATATATATAATGTATATTTTGTGCAGAATTAGAGGACTTCTAGAGAGCTTCAAAAGGGGCTTTGTTGGCTCGGAACGGTAATAAAATTTTTAACATGTTTAATTTAAAAAACACGGTGTGTCTCGGGGTTTTTGATACTGCTGATTGCGAATCTGTAGTCGTATCGTAAAAATTTTAGACCTCCAGTTTTAGTGATCCAAAGAAATGAACATATACCAAAATTCAGAAAACTTTCTTTTACCGTTACCCAGAGCTAATGACGTTGGCATTGATTTTGTCGTATTTTCTGTGTTCTTTTGAAAGAACGAATTTATAGTCGAACATATACAAAAGCACAGTCGAACACTAACACACATATACGTATTTATAGGTTATATCATTTTTAAGTAATGTGTTTACTCAAAGCCCCGAAAAGGGTTTTGCCGGTCCCCTAAATTTTAAAACAGAATAACTTCTTTAAAAATGTCCAAACGAATTGAGATTTTTTGAGAAGCTAGAAAAATTAGTTTGGCAGCTGACGTGTTTCGTCGTTTTTTAAAAAAAATAGCAAGTGGTCGGAATAGCGAAGAAAATAGGTAGTGAAAAAGATAAAAAAAAGTTGAAAAAGCGATCTTCGCTATTCCGATCAATTGCAATATTTTTTCAAAACGACGGAGACGTCGCCTAGTAAACTAGAATAATTCTCCAGGCTTCTCAAAAAAACTCAAGTCGTTCGGATTAATTTGAAAAAACCTGTTCTGTTTTAAAAGGTGTCCGAATATTTTTCTGACTCACTGTACGTGTTGAAATAAACATCAAACATGCAGATGATTTTCTCTTAATCGTATAATTGATTCCACCATGAATTATCAAAAGTGTATACATGTAACTACAGGTGTGGCGGGGTCGCTACCTTGAAAACTACAAACAGTCCCGATAGCGTGCACAGAAAATAAAACTCGCGCTGTGTTGTTGATACGGCAAGCAAAACAGCGCAGGAAGTTATCACAGTAGGTATTGTGTTTCCAAAGAACAAGCGGGTACTCTTCGATACAGTAGTTGTACCTAACTGTAATGTAAATCAACTGGCGGGTTTAACTAGCACTAACAAACCCTAGGTGCAGATAAAGGCCACAAAGATTATTTAAAGTCAAGCTACTTTGCTTCGTACATAAGGGTTTACCGTCATAAAATATCGATAAGCAATGCTGAAGTATCACTCGGTTAACGAAAATATCGATGATGCTCGAAAACGACGTGATTAATGCTCGCGTCGAAGGATAAAGTGGTGGGGGGTTAAACCAGTAATACAGATCGAATGGACGACTATGAAGTCATTACTAGGGATCAATATTTACAGTGAAAAGGATATATGAAACGAATTGTCCGCCGCTAACCGCGCATTATTCCCAATTACGCAATGGACGCGATCGATATTCCCAACCAAGACAATTAAATTGCTCATAAACAGCTTCCACTCGGTTCGACCCTCACAGTGTAGTAGTTCGTTACTCGAAATCGCATGGCGACAAATACATACGTCCATACGCGGCCACGATCGATAACCATACATCGAACGGGACAAGGGAAAATCGTTTACGAGTTGTATATACCTACTCACAATGTTTTCGTTCTCGAGGCGCCTGAGCTTTCATTATTTCTTGTTGCAACCGTGTCAAGTATGCAATCAGTATAGCACCACTTGGCTGCAGCGGATATCTCGTCAAATTAAAATCGCTAAATACATTTGCACGCTGGACGAACAGCTACCAGTTGCTTCCACGTTATTGTCACGCATTCGTTTGTAGCTAGTGGCAATATTGTAAAGCGCATCTTCTACTTACATGGGTGCCCGTAAGGGGGGAGAGGAAAAAGTGGCAGTTGCCCCCTCCTCTGGCTTTTGAGAAAAAACTCGCTTATTTTTCAAAACTGATCTTTAATAAGTTGTATACTAAAATAGGGAATATTTTTAAATTTCAGTTTTAAATTTTTAATTAAATCGGCACTATAAAATGGGTTAAAAAGCAAGAGGGTATATTTTTCTTTACTATTTGTCCCAAAATTGCCCCCTCCTGGAAAAACGTCTACGGACGCCCCTGTTTACTTACATATAGAAACACAACGCATGGGTCTCGTGTGGTCAGCTTTCGAACAGTTCCCTTTCGATCACGAACGAGATTTTCAACGAATTAAATAGGATGATAAATACACGCTATTCAGGGACACGCGCGAAAGGAAATCTGCGTGTAACAATCGTATTGCGAGTATGAAATTGAGCGCGTATAATAAGGCATAATACAATTATATGTAACTACGGTGCGAAGTAGGTCGGCACGTATATGTATATGTCCGCAGCCAGCGCAGCGTTTCGATTTAGCAAACAATTTAACAGCATAGTTTTACCATCTTAACTTTTACCTAACCCGTTCCCACGGGAGTTTCATATTTCCTCGCTGCCACGAAAGTTCCACTTTAACGTCAGCTGACTGTGACCACCGATCACTGTTCCTTTCATTTTCAACGATCGATTTGGTAATGATACCCGAGGAGCTTCGGCAACGGGCTAATAATCCCATAAGTATACGCGCGCTCTACTTTGTTATCTTATGTAAGCTACAAAATCGGAGGAAACCCGTCGTAAATGTATTTATAGCCCGTGGAATAAGTTTAATACGCAGGTTAATATCGACCCCCCCACCCCCGCTCAAGGATATACGTTCGAGAAAAGTTTCGAGCTTCGGTAACCTACCGCCATTTATCGCTAGTTCGTAAACGGTGATCGAAGCTGCGTCGCATTAGAAAAATATGTTTATCGTTCTGGACCCGTTACCGTAGGTGTGCGCCTTCACGCACGAACACAGGCCGCGACGATTCGGACTCGGCTGGACACGGCTCGCGCAATGCCACTCAGAAACGTTACTTTTAATTAAATACCAGCGGCCCCGGTGGAAAGACAAACCACTTTCTATTTACGATTTACAGGCCGAGTTTACCCGATTCGATCGAGCCACTGACACAGCCGAAGGTTTCTATTTAGCGAATCTGCAGCCGTGGAGCCCGTGTATAGGAGCGCCCCGTCCGTGCACGGATTCGAGGTGACGCGAGTATTGTATGAACTTGGAGCACCGACAACAAAGTCACGCCGCGGGATTAACCTGGGTGGAAACAGCTGTCTCCGCGTTGGTCGAATGCCGCGATTTCTCTCGGGTTCGCGCGATGTCAACCGATCGATTCGGGTAAAACTCGATCGCCAATCGCAACCACTTTTCATCTGTTTTACTCCGACTCGATGGGATCGATAATGAATCCTGTTGTGCGTGTACGAGGCGTGCGTACAGATGTCAGGCGGAGTCTCTGCGTAACATTTCAAACGTATCGAACAGTGCGCAACGCTTATCGTTCCCTTCGTCTCCCCGCGTCCTACGCAATTAAACTTGGAATTAACGGTGCAGGGTGCAGTATGGAAGAGAGACAGAGTCGCCATAGTTTCTTAGGGAGTACAGCCGCGCGCCGGAAGGATGAGCGGCCAGGCTAGTGGGGATAGAAATACGCTCGCCCCACCCCTCGTTTGCGAACCTCCTCTCCATCTCTTCCCCTCCCGCCCCACCTTGCCCCCCTCTAAAACGTTAGCACGTCGCGCTTCGCTATCGCACGGAATCACGGACAAATCAAACATGGCGATTCAGTCGCTGTTTGCGGTGAAGGTGTACGGTTCGTAGAGCGAGAGCGGACGATTTTCAGTGGACGAGCCTGTGTTTTTAACGGTAATGAGTGCTTGTACCGTGGCGAAACCTCCGATCGTGCTGAATATTACGAATATGGAGAGCCGTGACGGCGATACGGCGATGGAGAAAGTGTCGGGCGGCATTGATGGAGTACGTGACGTGAAGGGCGTACAAGCGGAGCCGACGCCTGTGGCGTCATCGTTGCTAGCTTCGGAACAAGTATCGCTCTCTGCCGGCGAGAACGTCAACTACACCAATCACACCAACGGGACAGCTGTAAGGATACCAGTATCGGTATTTAAAACTGTATTTATATAGTATGGCGCGTAAACATTTCAATTTCAAATTTCGAATACTCGGTCGAACGTATTTAAACGATATTTTATCACCACGTTTGTTTTTCTGGATATTGTTTTGAAATTGTAGAGAATAATCGTCGATCGAAATATTTAGTCAGGTTAATTAATTTGCTAATTTATTTTTATTTCTGTTATTTTCGATAGAATGACGTATGTGTGTAATTTAAATCGATTTAATAATTGAATATTAATTCGTCTCGTTTTTATTTCAGTGCACGAAATCGTTAGGAAAGAGTTCGGGGAAATTTGAGAGTGGTAGCGGCAGCGGAGATCAAGAGGGTGGTCAGCACGAGGATGGAATTGATATCGCTGCGAAAAAAAGAAAGACACGTAGAGGTAAACCTAAGCATAGAAAATTAAAGCCGTATTTGAAGCAACAGCTGACGTACCAGCAACAGTTGAGATTTAGATCTAGAGGTCGGTTAGCAAAGACTGGTAGGCAACCGCCAGCGCCGTATAACACTACCCAGTTTCTTATGAACGATCACAGCGACCTCCCAGATCTCGATCAGAAGCTTTCCGAGGCTGTATCATCAGAAATACCCGCTACATTTCAGAAACCGTCAGCCCCGTCTCGTACGCGGGATTCTAGTTTCAGCGTTGACTCAGACGAGGATTATTTCTACTCGTCACCAGAGGACGAGGAGGAATTCTTGACAAAAGAATTCTCGAGCGCTTACGAGGATCTCCATGCCGAGAGGCTGGGTACATTGAGCAAATCAGAGTTGATACAGGAGTATCTGCAGTTAGAAGCCAAAGTAGATCTACTCACGAAACGGCTACGCGGCAAAAACTTCCACCAGACGGAAGAGCGAGATATCGAGAGCAAGAGCAGCAGTAGCACGGATTCAGAATCGGCGAAGAAGCTAAAGATCTGCCAACAGCGGATCGACGATCTGACGCAGCAGAATGAACAGCTGAGGCAAGAAAACGAGTCGCTGAGAGCTCAGAGGCACGGCAGCCCAGTCTCGAGCGTCGACAGCGAAAGCGACAGCGATAGCACGAGCAACGAGAACAGAAGCAGATGTAATTGCCCCCTCTCGAATTCCAGTTCTTCTCCGGAGCACGTGGGATACGCTTCTAGGCACGGAAGTAGTCAGAGCGAAAAGAATTCGGCGTCTAATACCGACAGTACAAGCGATAGTTGTGATACTAACTCGAGTTAGAGATCTAAGGAGTCCGTGGCCCTGTTTACTCTTTCCACTGGCCGTGTAATTATTCAAGAAATCGATGGCCCCCCCCCCCCGCATAAATTATAAAGAGCTGTTTTTATATTGAAAGTCTATTCAATGTTTCAAAAGTCAACGTACAAGTCATGTTAAATATGTTATTGGCCCTGCGTGTTTGCTTTAATTCCTAACGATCTAATAAGCGCGAGACTGGTTCGAATCAACTCCATTGCGCTTCAGCAACAAAGAATCCTCTTCCTGATGTCGGATACACAGACCCCCCCCCCCCCCCCTCAGAATATTCTCGAGTACGCTCTTGCGATTTACTTCCCGTATTTCTTTTAAGACTGTTTCGTGTAAGAAATTTCAGCGTGTAACGAAGTAAGCAAATATATACCCACTCTTACGAAAGAGACAGGCTATATTGTTACTTGCTCGATAAAATGCTGCGATAAGCCCATTTTGCACCTGCGGTATATACATTCTATAATTTATTTACCTCTTTGTTTGATACTAATTATAATTGCGGTCGAGCTAATTTCTTTTTTTCGATGAACTGCCATTTAAGGATATGACGTGTTTTTAAATTTGCGTTAGACAGACCATCAGCTAATGAATTTTAAAATGTCCATCTAGACGCAATAAAAGCTACCACTCTAATGTTAAACATTTATCTAATTTATATCCTACGAGTTTAAACGTTATTATTGTACAATTGTATAGATCTATGGTGTAAGATTAGATGTTAGTTTATGGTCTGATTATATAATGTACTAAAGTATTTCGCACTTTAAATTTTTAATAAACTTCAAGTTCTTCTTTCATTCATCATGATCATTCTCCTGGAAATTAATGCGCGAGAGAGAAGCTGCATTTAAAGATCTTATACCACGCGAACGTGCTGTATGATTGTGTGACTGTTCTAGTAGAACCCCTTTAGACTGAAGATATCTCTCTGAAAATTAAATAAAAAGCATCTCTGATGTCGTCAGTTGTGTTGCAAAGCTTGTATAGTATTGATTTCTTACTTTTATTTAAAGGAATGCGATAAGAAGAAAATGTGTTTCCCTTGTACATTAATTACGAGCAACATGAAATGTATAATAGTATAGAATTTCACGTATTTTGTATATTTCTTAAATATCATTTATCTACTTAAATATTAAACGATTAATGTTCGTCCGATTATTAATATCCATGGTTGAAACGTTTATTCGCGCTCGTCGTGAACCAGGCTTAAGCCTCTGCGAAACGCTGCCAACTTCGTGGCGCGTGAAATTGAAAAGCACGCAAGGCCAGCGTTTGGTCGTATTGCACTTGGGTTGTTTAACAAATATATAAAAGCTGCCCGGGTAAAATAGTATGAAAGCAATGTCTCATCATTACGTAGTGACGGCACACAAGCCCACCGCTGTCACCGCGTGCGTAACAGGTAGGGAAACAGTTCCTCGCGGAGCGCAATATCATTACGACGATAAACAATCATTTTGCTTTTTATCAATCAAGGTAATTTCACGTCGCCGACGGACCTCAACCTAATTCTAGCGAAGAATGTTCGATTGGAAATTTATCTCGTCACCCCCGAAGGTTTAAGGCCACTGAAAGAAGTTGGAATTTACGGGAAGATCGCAGTGGTGAAATTTTTTCGACCGCCGGTAAGGTTATGCCAGTACCCTTGCTTCGTGATTTTTACGTTGTCCCTTACACGCTCGTACTCGTTTCTATTACCTTCAATCCTTATTTCCAAAACCTTCAATAATAGTAACCTAACCCTACTAATTGTAATAACTTCATTGGTATTAATTTTGTGGATCAAGAGACCTTGGCACACGAAAGTAACGGTTGACAGTGTGGTAGCGCCTTTAAGATCGTAATTCAGCGGGTGATTATCAAAATGTAATCTTTCCACAGCACGAGAAGAAGGATCTCCTGTTTCTCTTGACCACGCGTTACAATGCTATGATCCTGGAATGTATCGGCGAAGGAGAAGACATAGAAGTTATAACGAAAGCGCATGGGAACGTAGCGGATCGGATCGGGAAGGCTTCCGAGACTGGGATCAAAGCTGTGATCGATCCCAAGGCGCGTGTAATCGGCCTTCGATTGTACGATGGCCTTTTCAAGATCATACCCCTCGACAAGGACAATCCGGAGCTGAAAGCGTCTTCGATTCGCATGGATGAACAGCAAGTTCAAGATGTGAATTTCCTTCACGGATGCGCTAATCCTACGTTGATCCTGATTCATCAAGATATCAACGGCAGGCACGTTAAAACTCATGAGATCTCTCTGCGGGAGAAAGAATTTGTGAAAATACCTTGGAGGCAGGACAACGTGGAGCGCGAGGCTATGATGGTCATTCCTGTACCTTCTCCGATCTGCGGGGCGATAATAATAGGGCAGGAAAGCATATTGTACCACGACGGGACCACGTACGTCGCTGTGGTGCCTCCGATTATTAAACAGAGCACAATTACGTGCTATGCTAAGGTCGATAACCAAGGGCTGAGATATTTACTAGGCGACATGGCTGGGCATTTGTTCATGCTGTTCTTAGAGCAGGAAAAGAAGTCGGACGGTACGCAAGTAGTGAAAGACTTGAAGGTGGAGCTTTTAGGAGAGATCAGCATACCGGAATGCATTACCTACTTGGATAATGGAGTAATATTCGTCGGCAGTCGTCTCGGAGATTCGCAGCTAATTAAATTGATCACTAAAGCAGATGAGAATGGTTCGTACTGCGTTCCGATGGAGACATTTACCAATTTGGCGCCGATAGTGGACATGGCTGTGGTTGACCTCGAAAGACAGGGTCAGGGACAGATGGTTACTTGCTCCGGAGCATTTAAAGAAGGTTCCCTCAGGATTATTAGAAACGGGATTGGTATCGAGGAACATGCGAGTATAGATTTGCCAGGCATCAAGGGCATGTGGGCGTTGAAAGTTGGCGGCGGGAACTTTGACAACACTTTAGTCTTATCTTTCGTTGGACAGACCAGAATTTTAACATTGAATGGGGAAGAAGTCGAGGAAACAGACATCCCGGGCTTCGTTGCGGACGAGCAAACTTTCCATACTGGGAACGTCACGAACGATTTATTTATTCAAATAACACCGACGTCCGCGAGGCTGATATCGCACGAAACGAAGACTGTTGTCTCTGAATGGGAACCGGAGAATAAACGAACCATCAGTGTGGTTGCTTGCAACGGTACGCAAGTACTTTGCGCTACTGGAAATGATCTGTTCTATATGGAAATCTCCGGTGGACAGATAGTACCGAAGGGATTCGCTACTTTGCAGTACGAAGTAGCTTGTTTAGATATATCCCCATTGGATGGTAATACCGAAGCGAAACTTACTGCCGTAGGCTTGTGGACGGACATATCCGTTCGCATATTAACTCTACCTGCTCTAGAAGAAATTAACAAAGAGCTGCTTGGAGGCGAGATTATACCTAGATCCATTTTAATGACCTGCTTCGAAGGTAATACGTACCTTCTCTGCGCCCTCGGAGATGGGAGTATGTATTACTTCACTCTGCACAAGCAGAGCGGTATGCTTTCCGATAAAAAGAAAGTCACCTTAGGCACGCAACCTACGGTTCTAAGGACTTTCAGATCATTGTCTACTACCAATGTCTTTGCATGCTCCGACAGGCCCACTGTAATCTACTCGTCGAATCACAAGCTGGTGTTTAGTAACGTTAACTTGAAAGAGGTGAATCATATGTGTTCTCTGAACGCAGAGTCGTACCCGGACAGTTTAGCATTGGCCACTGATAGTACCGTAACAATCGGAACGATCGATGAAATACAGAAGCTGCACATCCGCACTGTTCCTCTCGGTGAATCCCCGAGGCGTATCGCTTACCAAGAGACCTCCCAAACATTTGGAGTGATAACGATGCGCGTAGACATCCAAGACAGTAGCGGTGTTAGCATTGTGAGGCATTCAGCGTCCACGCAAGCGGCTTCTACGTCTAGCAGTAGTCACATCGCATCGCATAATAAACCTACAGGGCACACAGCTAGCGACATCGGTCAAGAAATTGAAGTACACAATTTACTTATCATAGATCAACATACTTTCGAAGTTTTACACGCGCACATGTTGATGCCCACCGAGTATGCCTTGTCTTTGGTATCGACAAAGCTGGGCGAAGATCCTACTTCGTACTATGTCGTCGGGACTGCGCTGATTAATCCTGATGAAACTGAGCCAAAGATGGGCAGAATACTTTTGTATCATTGGAACGATGGCAAACTCACGCAAGTCGCCGAGAAGGAGATCAAAGGATCTTGTTACTCTTTAGTCGAATTTAACGGGAAGCTTCTGGCTAGTATTAACAGTACTGTTCGTCTGTTCGAATGGACCGCGGAGAAAGAGCTCAGGCTGGAGTGCAGTCATTTCAATAACATTATCGCTCTTTACTTGAAAACGAAAGGAGATTTCGTTTTGGTCGGGGACCTAATGAGGTCCCTTACGCTATTGCAGTACAAAACAATGGAGGGCAGCTTTGAAGAGATAGCTAGGGATTATAATCCGAACTGGATGACTGCCGTAGAAATTTTAGATGATGACACTTTCCTAGGTGCTGAGAATTGCTTTAACTTGTTTGTCTGTCAGAAAGACAGGTAAGCATGGCATTTGATCTACGCTATCTTTGTGCTTACACAGCGACAAATTAAAGCTTGCAATTTCTTTCAGTGCTGCTACCTCGGAGGACGAGAGGCAACAAATGCAGGAAGTTGGACAGTTCCATTTGGGCGATATGGTGAATGTTTTCCGGCACGGATCCTTGGTGATGCAAAATTTAGGTGAATCCAGCACACCTACGCAGGGCTGCGTGCTGTTTGGAACAGTCAGCGGAGCGATTGGCTTGGTGACGCAGATTCCATTCACGTTCTACGAGTTCTTACAGAATCTTGAAGACAGATTAACGAGCGTGATAAAGAGCGTTGGTAAAATAGAGCACAACTTCTGGCGAAGTTTCAATACCGAATTAAAAATCGAACAGTGCGAGGGTTTCATAGATGGAGATTTAATCGAAAGTTTCCTTGACTTGAGTCCTGATAAAATGGCAGAGGTTTCATTGGGTCTTATGGTAAATACATTTCTGTTACTTGAATCTCTGTGTGGTATTTGTCTGTTGTCATTCTTTTGTTTTCCGTTTTCATAGATCGATGATGGTAGCGGCATGAAAAAAGAGGCAACGGTAGACGATCTTGTAAAAATAGTGGAAGACCTTACAAGAATACATTAAACATGCATATGCGGCTGATTTGTATAGTTTATTACATTTTGGGGAGCTGACGGATGGGTTGATAGGAAAGGTCTTAAATAATTGGGAAAAGAAACTTAAGAAATGTACATACAGTTACCTATTTATCAATAACGGTGCAAGAAAGCAGGAAGGTGTATCTTTTCATTTCTTTCTTTCTTTGTTTTTGTGAAAATTCTTTTCCATTCACGTACACCTGTACTCTTGTACTTTGATTCATGTTACATTATTTAATAGTTCGCTTCAATTACTTGTACATGTCAAAGTGAAAGTTGGTCAAAATGTTTCTGAACTTGTCTCAAGAGCGCGTCTCCTTTTCGATCAGTCTACTTTTAATGTGTATATCTATTATCTATCCTAGCATTCTACTATTTCGCGAATTCGGATTGATACGGATATTTAACGACCGTCAATTATAATCGCCACATGCTATTTATTTCGATGGAATTCAGAAACCGTTCGATCAACGATCGTGCTGATTATCGTGACAGCTGCTTCTCCCGAAGTGTTTCGAAAGCATCTTAAAGCCTGCATAAATCGGTGATATCAGATAACACGGAAATTGAGAAACGTGTACGCTCAGTGTTAAACATCGAGCTTCACGTCTGACGGTATTTCTACACTAGACCGTTAACACGCATAAATCACCTGATAAAAGCTGATAATTAATTATTTTAAGGGAATGTCACTGTTAGCTATTAAACGAAGTCATCCGTAGAAACTTTATATCTTTGTGAGATTGAGTGTAAATAATAAAAGGAAATGTCCATTTTCAGGTAGAATTATTTCATGTCGTGTACTAATTCTGTTTGTTTGCATTGATTGCAGATTTTAACGTGGCTGGGTCGAACAGCCAGTTCCTTAATTCTTCGACACCTTGACCGGTCATTCCGCTAGTTTCGAATATAGAAAGTTCTTGCGTAACTTCCTTTTGCAAACGCGAGTATTGGAGCATCAGCAAGGCTTCGTTGCGCATCTGGCGATAAGAAATGTCCATTTTGTTCAGCGTTAATGCGACTTTAATATTTCGCAATCTTGGATCGACTAGCAGAGAGTACAGTAGCACCGCAGCTGCGCTTATTTGGCAAAGATTGCTGGTGTCTACTACGTAAATGATTTTCCCGATCTAAATATCACGCTGGTTAATAATAATCCAACAATCATTAGAAATATAAGGTTTATACTTATTATCGGAGTGTCCTTCGATAAGATTCACCTTGTCGAAATAGTGTTTCCATATTGGCGCCATACTGCCACCAATTTCCTTGATAATCGTGTCGAATTCGCCGGCGCCGTTTTTTACCAGGAAAATATTCACACCGTTGGTGGAAACCGTTTGAGTGGCATCGTCTATCTCGTCGCCTTGCAAACGTTTCATCAGAAAGGTTTTGCCAGATTTAGCAGGGCCGAGACAAAGGCACATCCTCGGGCGATTTATTTATTATACTCTCGTAAATTGATAACGAATTTTACGTGTATGGGTACAAAGGTTTATTGATTTAACAGATACGTTTCTCTAGCGAATACATACAATTTATCTGATACATCAATATCGATCGGTTACTTCGTTATAACAAGATTGAAATAAACTTTTAAATAACAATAAAACAACGTTCAGAGATGAAATTTATATATTGAAAAATAATAAAATAAAAACCGTAGAGTATAATTTCATCGTGCTTAACTTAGTTAGAGGGTAAAGCGTATAACAATCAGTTTACGGATCTTGGCTCTCCTATGAAACCGTTCACAACGCTCTCGCACAATCCAATATACAAATTCTCTTTTCTTCTCTCTCTCTCTTTTTTTTTTTGTTTCAAACTCTGTGTACACCGCTATCGCTAATTTACATAGAAAATCGTGTTCCGAAGAAACAAATGCTAACAAACGTTGTCACAGACGTGGGAACAATGTTTTATTGTTACACGTAACAAATACTAGATACACAGTGAACTTATACACAATATGTAACGTAGCATGATCATTGGTTGCTTTGTTGTATGTGAATGATTGCATAATTCTATAAGTACAATGTGTATTGGATGTAATGGTACATGTCAGAGACAAACTACACAGCAAAATACGGAATTGCACACAATTCCTTTATATTTCTCACTTCTTTTTTGTTTTGTTTCTCGTTAAAAAATTGTACATTTCCCTACAATGTATAATATAGACACGTTGCCTTAACATATACATTGCATCACAATCACATTTTAAGGTCTTTTGTTCACAATATCGGCAGAAACACATCTCTTTCGCTTAACAATCGAGAAAAGTAGTATCAACATTTAACACGCATCTTTCCTTGAACAATCAGCTAAGTGAGAATTATGATACAATACAGAGAAAAAAACGTATGTGAATTCAAGGCAACACATGGAAAGTTAACAATTTTATTAGGAAAAATAACTGAAAAAGGGAAATTAATTGTTCAGCATGGCGAAAAGAAAACAAACGTAGAAATAAGCTTTATAAATGTCTGACTTTTCAACAGTTTACTACTTAGAAAGATGCACACTTCGAGTGGAAAGATATGCATGCTATCAGTTGGACAGAAAAACGTTATCCTTATGTATGTTATCGAAATAGTATTCCCATAATTGGCTGGCGGCATTAAACGCATCAATCCTTTGCACTCTCCAAATGAACTATGAAAAATTGTCAACCACCTACGTGAATTTAATAGAAAATAACAAACTCGATTAATTAATCCTATCGCTTATGGTTTACCATGTCACTATTCGAGAAGTATGAAGTATTTTACGTTAAAAGAACATGTTTGGGGTACCCTCCGAATGTACATGCAGGTATAAAATAACGTAACAAGTGCGAAGGCTCAGAAATATCTCGATAGACGGAGGGTGCATTCTGTAGTCGTGTTTTCATTAAAGGGTACCAAAACGGAAACATTCTGCAACGCGCACAAGGCACAGGAGGTTTGCCCTCGGTAGCGCGAGTCGATAAAATGGAATAAAGATCTTTCTATCGTTCTTTTATAGACAAGAATCTAGCACGATCCTCGTGGTGTATTTGTGTAAATATTTCGATCTTATCGCGATACCAATAATTTAATTTATCTAATTCTCTGTACAAACGTATTTATATTGTTTATGTGCATTTCATCCGTAAATAAGATTATGTATACGTATATTACAAATCAAGTCCTCTGAATCTGTACAGTCGTTTCGTAGAAGTTCAATGTAGACAGGGTGTACTCCGAAGCGATTCGACAGCCTCTCTTGGGAGCACGACTAGACTAGGATGTGTTCAGTTTGAGCCTGGTTCGCCAACTCCTAGAGCAAAGCTCGCACTTGACCAGACATTTGCCACGACTGCAAACGTTTATCTTTACTGCCAGCAATGATCTGGGAAAGAGTAAAAGATTCATGTTTTATCGCACTCACAGCCCGAATAGTTAATGCAATCATTAGAATATTATTGCGCTGTTTAAGGACATTAGCTCACGTACCTTATTCTCTATAACTTCCATGCTTAATAACATATTCCCAGGTCCAGGTATGCTACAGACAAGTCGACGATCCTACGAAAATATTTCAACATTACCACCCTTTCTCACAAACAGTCTCTTAAGTCTACGTGAATTTGCTATCAACCTGTGTATTAAATACGTAAATATTCCCATCGTAGCAACCAGCGAATAATAGTTTCTTGAACAGTCGCATACAAACGATTCCTACGCCGGCATCGTACTGCATCATTTGTTCTCCATTCTGCGAGAGAGCAAATGCAATGGAGAATGATTATTTTATATATACAATAACAGAGCTGTGTTTGTCGTGCATGTCTCTACAAACCGTGAAGTCAAAGACAAGTATGGATGTGCTACTTGTGCCGCAATAAATCAGATTATGATCACGCATCAGACTATAGACTGTGTGGCTTTTTTGGCCGCAAATCGTACGAAGAAATAGGCCGCTCTGAGCATCTCGTATAGTTATCGGTTGGCTACGCGATGCTACGATCAGAACTCTTCGTGGACCCTCGTTAGTTGCTTTTAAAGCCAGCACAGATTTGTCGGAGAACTGGATGCTGTTCGCTTTGATTGCGCCTGTCTGAAATATTAATCGGGTGATATGTTAGTTCATGGAAGGTGAGAGTAAGTGATTATAAAATTCTCTAACAAACCTTGACGTGGTAGCGTGAAACGTGGCCTGACTTAGTACCGATGAAGATCGTTCCCCAGGCTTCGTCCATGCATTGTATTGGACTGCCTACATCCGCTGTATCCCTTATTTGCAGTCCGGTCTAATAACATCCGTTTATAATGCACAATGATATAGAGATCGATCTCGTGTAAAACAATGTTTTACTTACCGTCACATTGTAACAGCGTAGAGTTCCATCCAACGAGCCGGAGAACATCCACTCTTTGTTAATATCCGTGCCACTTGTATTGAATACGTATAAACAAGTTACCGCTGCCTTATGCCCCTTATAGATGTTTAATATTCCATTAGAAGCTTGACTGTATCTATATATTCTGCCATCTTCGCTTGCGGCTAGAAACGAATTTTCAAAAACCTAAAAGACAGATTTGTTCTTGTAATTAATCTATCGAACGTGAGACAATCTCTCGAAACGTTGCAGTCAGAAACTATTATCTTTTTAACATTATTCCATCCTGCATGGTGCAAATGCCCGCGCAATGAGATGCAAACAACAAAGAGTTTCTCTATCGAGGGAGAGAAGGCAACTGTAGGTAGCAGCTAGAGGTAAAGGAGGTTAATGAGTAAAGCTCTGAAACTAGAAATTTTGGTGATTTTATTAATACTATTCCTACGTGTTTGTACACTTATGACAGTTGCTGAAACTTCTTGTAAAGTATCAAACTTAAAGTAGACAGTAGTAGGGAGGAAATTAGTATATACTGAAGTACCATATATGTCACAGACAGAAGTACATTCTATAGGAATCAAAAGTTTGCATGATGTTCTCCTCTTCCCGTTAATAGCGTTAACAATCTCTAGCTTTGTGTTATAGTTTTTAAAAAAAAGTGAGAAAAAGAGAGAAGACATTGCGAGATTTGCCCAGTCAAGAAAGAAACAGCGATAATCATGCATCCCTTTAACACTTTCGTTTCTTTCTTCTGCTACAACGCTGTCGGCCCTTTACCTTAATATCTAAAATAGGACCTTTGTGGACTGTGTACTGCGTCCTCGGTTGTTCCTTGTCGTCCTTTGTCTCTATCACAGTCAATGTTGATCCAGAATCATTATGATGTTGACTCTTGGTAACTATCGTCTTCTCCTCCACGATCTCAACGTCCGGCTTCTCGCACTCCTGTGAGATATCTACAAGAACTTGTTCCTGTGTTAGAACTGGCATAACATCTCCCTCCGTACACTTATCTTCGTCACTGGCAGGTGTATTCATCTTCGTAGATTTCGGTTCTCCCTTAATTTTGGCGGAGCTGACTTCGTCGCTAATCGGTTGCGCCGCATCCTCAGCTTTTTTAACCACCTTCTGACTTTGCGAGGCTTCGGTTGTCGGCGTTGCTCGTTTCGCACTGGCGCAGGACAAGTCTTTGGCTGGTGATGATTGCACAGGGGTTGCGAGGTGATCTAGCTGGCCAGAGTTAGGATACACGTACCGATTTATCGTGGAAATTCCGTATTTCTTCAACTCGTTAGGATTCACGTTCGGTTTCAAGATCGTGTGCTTACTGTCCACCAATCTCACTTGGCAATGCATAATCGTTGGCACCGTTTGCTGCTTGCACCTTTTCGCCTCTCTCGGCATCTCGTCGCTTGCAAGCGACTGACTTGGAAGAATATCTTGCTCCGGGGGCATGCACCGTTTCCTGCTGACTGTTTTGTGGACGCTACGATTCTTCTTAGCATTTGTCGTACTTTCAGCCTCTTCGTTACCTGACGAAGGCAGCGTGGACGATACATTCGGGAACTGTATATGAGCATTCTTCTCCTGAGGTTCTTGCTCGGTACCTTGAACATCGACTTCGACTTTTATTCGCTTTGTACTTTCCTCCGTATATCTGGAACTTCGCCTAAGGGGTGTTCTGCTGCTACCTCTCTTGCGTTTAGACGATTTTTTAACTCCTGCTTCTTCACTCTTCAACGACGAAGTGTTCTCGGAAAGGGAAGAAGTAGACGTGCGATTGCGACCGCTTTCCTCGCTTGAAGATTTGTTGGATCGCTCGGATTCTCTTCTTCTCTGAGAGCCTCTATGCTCCTTGGCACGCAAGAGGCATTCTTCTTTCAGAACGTCGTAGAACTTCTCGGAATTATCATCCGCGTTGTCTTTCTCGCATTGAGCCTGCTGTTTCGGCAAAGTATCTTTTGAAGATTCTTCATTCGCGTCTCCCGTCTCAATGTTAGAATTCTCATTGGAGTTACATATTGTAATCTCACTTGCGGTTCCTACACTTTTAGAACTGTGTGGTTCGTTCGAATTGTCCTGATCCTTTTCAAAATTCTCAGATACTACCACGGCGGGTGATACACTTTTCTCTATATTAACAGCTTCTTCTTGTAGATCAGGCTCCTTGTTCTTCTCTTCGGCGACTTCTTCTTCAATTTTCTCTGAATCTACATTTAGTTCTGGAATGTCTAAAATATTTTGATCATTGTATACGCTACATATACTCGATTCTATAATGCATGCCTCCGAACTTTCTACTGGGGTCGCCGCTCGACTAGTCTCAGCATTGTTATTCTCTGCAACTTCCTGCGCGAAAGGTTCCAATGCACTCTCGTCGATATTCACAGTCGTTCCAAGTAAATCCTCAATGCTCTGCGGCTCATTGGTTACGGCACCTTTTGGAACCTGTTCTTCACTACCTGATAAATCTTGAGATATATTAGGACAGGGCGTTGTTAACTGTAAATCTTTACTCACGTCGTCTTTATCATCACTGGAAGCTGTACCTTTAGAATCGATAGAAGGCTCGTTGCAAACTTCTTCAATATCCTGCGATACAGAAGGTACTGCAGTTCGCTCCTCTTCTTTTATCGGCTTCTGTTCAGAGTTTGATTCTGGATCGTTCACATGCTTCTGGTTCGCCGATGTAATCTGATCGACATCAGGAACGTTACTTTGACTAACTCCACTTGGCGATTGCCTCCGCGATCGCTTCACATAAAGGTCTGCTGTTCTGTTCTCCGCCACAGCGTTTATTACCTCGTCTACATTCTTCCAAAGCTGTTGGTCGTCTTTCGATTTCTCCACTTGTTGTTCCCCGGGGCTTTGCGACTTCTTCTTCGCGTGTACCTTTTTAGAATATAACGCGGATAACGGCAGCTCTTCCTCCTCAGGAGTTAAAGTCTTCACGGGTGGCGATGCACTCAGCATTTTCTTCCTCTTCTTCCTTCGCGACTCGGTTCTCACTCTACGTGTTTTCGCTAGCTCTTTTCTGTACGTTTCTTCTAAAAGCGCAAGGCCAGTGGTAGGTTTCTTGTGATCGTCTATGCTTGAACTCTGAAGAAGGGAGTCCCAAGTACTGTCATCAGAATATATAGATGATCTTTCCGGCGTTCTGTTATCCGGTGCTTTTAACATTGAACTAGCTGTGTCCGTATCGTTCAATGCTTCTATTATACTTTCATTCTCTTTCGGCGAAACTTTCCCGTCGCTGTTCTCCGGTGGTTTCAATTTAACGGGCTGGTCTGATGGAACTTGGGGTACTGGTGGTTTGATAGCTTTTTCGTTTACTTCATTGCTACGTGTCTCTGTCTTATCGCTACACGTTGAGTTTTCTTTAACGATCTGGGGAGGTGTCTTGCTAGATTCCTCAGGAAGTTTAACTTCGCTAGTCGAAGCCTGCACGCAGGCTTGTTCCGTTGCCTTATGCTTCGTGCTAGCTTTCTTCAATATTGACTTCACCGCGTCGCTAGTCTGTTTCTCTTCGGTAACTGTCTCTGAGGATGTATCGTTAATAGAATCATGCGGTTCTTTCCATTTAATCGCCCATTTCGGTTTCTTTTTCTTTCTAGAACTCGAAGATTTGGGGTCCCCCGAATGACTACTCGCGGCTTCCTCGTTATCAGAGCTGCGAGTAACAGTAGAATTTGCTTTCTTCTCAGCGTGATGCTCATGTTTAGACTTGGACTTACTCGAGTGTGCGGAGTTAGCAGTGCTGTCTTTCGAAGACACACTTTCTGCGGTCGTTTTGGCACATTGATTGGTCACAGGAGTAGCTTCCATGTTTTGAATCAACTGTGACATTAACACAGAGGGAGTTCGCGGTCTGACCAACAACATCTCCACCTCTTTGCTCTCGTATACTGTATTGTTTTGCGGCAGATCTTTGTCGATCGGCAGAGCATTGTTTGTCAGCATGTCATACAGAGTCATCTTCTCTGTCATCAGTTTGTGAATCTCAAGGTCGATCTCTATCATTCTGGCGATGATAGCTTCCTTTGTGGTTGGGTACTTCACTTTCACAGTGTCGGATTGCACTGCTTCCTCTACCAGATTCTTGGGCACGCTGTGCTTCTTATGCTCCTTGTGCTTCATTTTCGATTTACTCTTTATCTTGTGTAACGCTTCATCCTCCCGCTTCTGATGCGATTTGCTGGCAGACCTGTGCCTTTTCTCGGAGTGATGATGGTGCGACTTCTTCTTCTCTTCGGTGGAACTAGAAGGAGCATGTTTATCAATGGATGTTTTTGCTTCAGTGGTTAAAATTACTTTACTTCCAACGCTATCATCCACCTTCTTCTCACTTCCCTTCTCACAGTTGTCTGCTTCTTTATTTGGCTCTACCGATTCGGCGTTTGTCTCAGGCGGTGGGGCAGCATCCGGAGACACGCTATCCGACGACTTTCCTAAGGCAGTTTCGATGGAAACACTTGGCTTTGTTGGTGTTTCGGGACGCACAGTTTCTGAAGCTTCGGGACGCACAATCTCTGAAGCTTTGGGACGCACAGTCTCTGAAGCTTTGGGACGCACAGTCTCTGAAGCTTCGGGACGCACAGTCTCTAAAGCTTCGGGACGCACAGTCTCTGAAGCTTCGGGACGCACAGTTTCTAAAGCTTCGGGACGCACAGTCTCTGAAGCTTCGGGACGCACAGTCTCTGAAGCTTCGGGACGCACAGTTTCTGAAGCTTCGGGACGCACAGTCTCTAAAGCTTTGGGACGCACAGTCTCTGAAGCTTCGGGACGCACAATTTCTGAAGCTTCGGGATGCATAGTTTCTGAAGCTTCGGGACGCACAATTACTAAAGCTTCGGGATGCATAGTTTCTGAAGCTTCGGGACGCACAATTTCTGAAGCTTCGGGATGCATAGTTTCTGAAGCTTCGGGATGCATAGTTTCTGTAGCTTCGGGATGCATAGTTTCTGAAGCTTCGGGATGCACAATTTCTGAAGCTTCGGGATGCATAGTTTCTGAAGTTTCAGGACTATGTAGTAAAGGAAGACTCCCTTGTTCTTGTTCAGTCTCTACAATGTCTATAGACAATGCTTGGGACACTGGTTCCTGAGGATCATCCTTGACGAATGGTACATCTGTTGGCGAAGATTCTGTGGAAACTTCTGGCGCTGTATCTGTTGATTTAGAAGTCTGCGATGCCTCTAAACTCGGCTCGATATTTGGCTCGGAAGAAATTATATTCGCTTCCTCTTTATCAGTGTGCGTAACTAATTCTGTTGAAAGCATGATGCTTACTGCGTCATAATCTGTCTCCTCTTCTTTCGCAGATGTTGTGTTATCTTTGTCAAAGACTTCCGACAGCTCCTTGAAATCTATTGCATTGAAGCTGGACGACTGGATATTATCCACCAAACCCTCTTCTTCCTGTATGTGTTTGCTTGAAAATATATCCGCGTCCCTCGCCATGCAATCCTCCAGATCCAAACCGAAGGCGGTCAATTTCTCCAATGATTTTCCATCGTCTATATACTCGTCCAAGACAATGAACGGTTCACCGTCGTCATCCCCAAACGTGTCCTGACTATCTAGATTAATTACAGGTGAAACATTCTGTTCCACATCGCTGTTATAATCTTGGGACTCTTTCGCTGTGTCTCTATTTTCTGTCTCCATTAGTTCTGCGTCAGCTTCGATGTTACACAGAGGGTCAAAACTATCAGGAATTGTTTTGTCGACATCATTTTCAGTGCTACTTCCTTCCTCTTCTGTTAACTTACAAGCAAATACTGCTTCGTCGGTTTCTTTCATTTCCACGGACAAGTTCTTATCATCTTTATCACTCCCTACTGCTTCTATATTCGGCTCATCATTGCTACACGTTTCTAACTGCTGCTCGTAGTTCTCTGTTACACCCTCTTCGGTATCTACGTTAGCCATGTCTACATCTGCTAACTTGGATGCCTGATTGACTTCATCTTCGATGGATTCTGCAACGAAACCTATGAATGGGCTTCCAACGCTGTCAGGAGATCGCAGTTCAGATTCTTCTTTCTTGTTTGCTGTTGTTTCTGTATGTGTACTGTCCTTATCGACAACTTCTGTGTCCATTTCTGTATGCGGAGTAGGGGTACTATCGGCGATAGTATCTTCCGGATTTTCTTTGTCGTCCAAGTGAATATCTTCTTTTATGGTATATGGTTCTTGCTCCACTTGAGGAAGATCTACGGTAGAGAGTGGTGTGTCTTCCGCAGGTTTATCCTCCGCAAATTTATCCTCCACAAATTTATCTTCCACAGGTTTATCCTCCACAGGTTTATCCTCCGCAAATTTATCCTCCACAAATTTATCTTCCACAGGTTTATCCTCCACAGGTTTATCCTCCACAGGTATATCTTCCACAGGTTTATCCACCACAGGTTTATCCTCCACAGTTTTGTCCTCCACAGGTTTATCTTCCACAGGTTTGTCCTCCACAGGTTTATCTTCCACAGGTTTGTCCTCCACAGGTATATCCTCCACAGATATATCCTCCATAGGTGTATCCTCCACAGGTATATCCTCCACAGGTATATCCTCCACAGGTATATCCTCCACAGGTTTATCTTCCACACGTTTATCCTCCACAGGTTTGTCCTCCACAGGTTTGTCCTCCGCAGGTTTATCCTCCGCAGGTTTATCCTCCATAAATTTATCATCCATAAATTTATCTTCCATAAATTTATCTTCCACAAATTTATCCTCGACAACAGACTCTTCAATGGGAACTGGTGCAGTTTGATTAAAGAGTGCCACGTCTTTCTCGATATCCTCCTCTTTGTCTGACTTTTCAGTAGATACAGACTCAGCTGGTGCTGTATTTTCTTCAGGACTGTTAGATACATTTTCCTCAATCTCTTTAGCGCTACTTTCTTCAGTTATGCAACTGAATAAAGTCTGGTCACCTTCTGCCTCTATTCTTCCTTGCTCTACTACCTGTTCATCTTCTACAATTTCTTTGACCCCTTGATCCGTAGCTTGCTGCGTCTCTAGTATTTTTGCCTTCTCATTATCCTCTACAATCTTCTCATTGTTTTCTTCGACTGCAGGATGAGTATCAACTTGCTCCTTGTTAATTTCGTTACCGCTACTATCTTCCACTGCAACATTTTCGGGACATGTAGCCATTTCTACACAAGTTTCTTTTGTCTTTTCGCTTAGCTGTAATTCGGGGACGTTAGAACTACTTGCTTTCTCAATATCTGTACCAACAGCGCTGTCTACGTTCGCGGTCAGTGGCTTCTGCGCTTCCTCAGTGATTTGTTCATGCGAATGCTTCGAGTGTTTCTCTGTTGCCAGAGATTTAGACTTCAATTTCTTCTTCTTCTCTGATTTCGGAACTTTCTCTTTCTTCAGCTTCAATTCTTTATTTCCTTCCGATCGAATGTTTTTAAACTTATTCAATTCTACCGCACCTGGCAGTTTCTTCGATTTCTTCTCTTCCATTTCTGTTTTCTCTCCTACCTCATCTGTTTTAACCACTTTGTCTTGCGAGATAGCTTTAGCGTCGTTTTTACGCTCTTTAGATTTAAGAGGATCTTTAGGAGAACTCGAGTCAGAATTAATCGCACGAGTTGTACTTTTCTCCTTACCAGCACTTTTTGACTGCACAACAGCTGGATGCTCTTTATTGCTTTGGACAAGATCCGTGCACTTAAGCTTCTTTTCTAAACTGGCTGCTTCTTTCACTTCTTTATTGGATTCTTCCCTGTCAGAGGTTTTCCCTGACTTCATTTTAGCTAATCGTGGATCCTTTATCTGCCCCGTAATCAAATCTATCTCTGTCGCCTTCGCTTCATTCCCTTTAGGTGATGTTCCAGTCTCATTGTCTGTTTTATGTACTGGTAAAACAGACTGCGACTGTTGAGGCAACGAAACAGAAGTACCTGATTTCGCTTTCAATTTAGCCTCTTCTCTCAAGCGTCTCTGTAATGTGCGTTCCTTATATGCCTTTATATCTATCTTCTTGTAGCTGCTTTTGGTCTCCGTTGAAGAGGTGCCTGCGCTGGGTGCTTTCTGAATGGTGGATTGATTGCTGTTGGTAACTTCAGGATCAGGATTTGTAGGGGTACTCGTAAGGGATGTTGCATTCGCTGCAATATTATCATTGCTGACTTCAGTGTGTGGTGGCTCCGTAATGTTAGAAGACAAATTAGTTTGAGGCAAAGAGGTGGTGGCGGATACATTGATTTGAGGCAAAGAGGTGTTGGCGGATAGATTGATCTGAGGCAAAGAATTGTTAACGGATACAGCGGTTTGAAGGGAACTGTTGCTCACGGATGGGCTGGTTTGTGGGAAAGAGTTGCTTGGCGATACACTGACTTGAGGCAAAGAGTCGTTTGTAGATACACTGGCTTGAGGTAAGGGACTGTTTGTAGACATATTAGTTTGAGGCGAAGAGTTGACTGTAGACACATTGGCTTGAGGTAAAGCGTTGTTTATAAGCAGAGGAATAACAGTACTCTCGTTGCCACCTTCCTCCACTTGACTACCTTTATTCTTCTCAGCGTGTTCTCTCATCATTCTACCATCTGTATTTGTACTGCTGCCTGCGCCACTGTTATCAATTTCAGACAACTTCTCCGCAATCTGTTTCTGTGCTAAGTTAGTGCACTCCGGCATTTGCTTGAGTTGCGCCTTGGTTTTTGGCTGTATTGTCATGGAAATGATGGTCGGCTTGCTCCTCGTCTGAGGTATTTTATCAGAGGTATCCGCAGGAATTGGCTGTCTCCCTAGCAGCGGATTCTCAGAGTCTACTGGCGGAGTGGGTTCAGTTGCTTTATTCGACGAAGCTGGAGGAACGCAAGTGTTGCTAGCTCCGCTGTTAAAGGGCATGTTGTCCTCGAACGTACTTAATGGCTCCTGCTTCACAACTACCTCCTTCTTTATCTCATCCTCTGTTAGCATCCGGTATCCTTCGGACTGCTCGCTGGACATATCCGAATGGGAGTTCCTTTTCCTCCTCTTCTTCTTCTCCTTCTTCCGCTTGTCCCTCTTATCCCTTTTCCTTCTTTCCCGCTTGCGAGACTTTCGCTCTTTGTGCTTGCTTTTCTCTTTCCATTTCTTCTCTATTTCAGCAGCTACTTCATCCCTGATCGTTTCATTCAGCGACTTCTTCTTCGCGATCTTTTCCTTCTCCTTGATCACCTTCAGCAGCTTCGTTACGTTTGGAGCGACGGTCTCTTCGTCACTGTCGCTGGTGCTGCTGGTAGTGGTGTCAGTGCTGCTCCCCGATTGTTCTGCTCTTTGCGCCTCTTCCAGCTCGTTGTAATGATCCATAGATCTCTCAGGATTATGCGCAGGCGGCTCGCGTAGCAGAGGGCTCATGCTCAAGTGTCTCATTGGCGAATCTGACGAGCAATACCTCTGTGACTGATAATTCCTGCTATCTCTGCTTAAATTCTCAGCACTGTTGGAGGAAGTCTTTCGTATATAAGCCTGACATCCCGTAGTAGATCCATACTTAGCTTCCCATTCCTCTTTAGTTAGATTCCTAAACGAATCTGGGTCTTCTTGCTCCTTTCTCTCCCATCTCTCGTATTTCTCGGCCCTGAAAGTATTGCGATCTTCTGAGCTGGATTTACGTGCTCTTGAATGCTCGGAAGCTGCACTTTTGTTCAGTGATTTGGCCCGCGCGATTCCGGCTGAAAATATATCGTCGAGATCGGCTGCTGTTCTCGTGGGGATCTGCGGAAAAGCGTTGCATTTGAAAGCTTCAGTTACTGGTTGTGGTACCGAAGATTCTTTATGTATTTCGAGAGCCTTTCTTCTTGGTAAAGTCCTGATCGGCGGAACCTTTGTTCTCTCTGTGATTTGTAGTAGTATATCATCCAGATCAGCTTCGTTGAATAATGGCTGTTGTTTTTTGTATATACACTCAGCTTCGGGATTCGATCTGTTCATCAGTGTATTCCTCGACGAAGTAGTGTTCTCTCTTGAAATATTTGTATTTACCTCTGGGTTTATAGGGAAAGGAAGAGATTCCTCCTTGTTGTGCACAGGCTGCTCTTCTATCTGTTCGATATATACGTTCTCACATTCTGAATATTCAGGAAATGACGGGACTTCTTTAATCTCTTCCTGTAAAAACTCAGAAGTATATGCTTTCGACATATCGATCTGATCTACATTTCTCATCTGTTCTACATTTCTCATCTGGTCTACATTTCTCACTTCGTTAATCTCTGCGCTTTCCCTCTCAGACGACTCAAGCTCAAACGGCATAGGGTCGAGCTGTAGAACTTCGCTCAAATGATGAATAAATTCTGTAGGTAAGTCCGTAATGCCCACAACAGCGCCTGGATCCAGCATCGCGTTCAACTGGTTCATGAATTCTTCCCTGTCGTATTCCTTCATCTTCTCATCTTCGGTATTCCTCATTTCTAAAGACAGTGAAGACCTCCTTTCTTTCACTAGATGCTTCATCGCGATATCGAACTTGCGGAGGCTTGAATTGTTTACCATGTTGCAGATATCATTCTTACTCATTTTCAAAAAACGGCTGATCACCCTATTCTTCCACGAAGATTCCGAAGTAGGGGCTGCAACCTTCTTAACTTCTTTCCTCGGCTTTTGACTCTTGAGAATCACCGAAGGTTGAGAATGCAACTTTGTTACGTCTCTGGTGTACTCCTGGTGATGAGCTACATCGCTGGGCTTTTCAAGCATGAAAGGTCTCGGGACCTCTGCAGTTCGTGTTGCACTCATTTTAGAATGATGCTCCCTTTGCTGCTTTTTATTTGGATTCACATTATTTCTCCTACTTTCCGGAGGATGCCTTTTTGGGTGGGTCTTCTCTTTTTGAGAATTCTGAGGCGCAACTGGCTGAGTCTCCCTAGTTTCAACAGCGCGGGCAGGAGGTCTGTGCCACTCTTCTGGCTTCGGTATGACTTTCGTTTTAGAGTTTAAGTTGAACACAACTTTCGGCCGTATCTGATCACCCGCCAGTAATACATCTTCACCAATTCTATCGAGAATTTGTACATTCTGTTCATCATCTACTGCTTCCAGCTCCTCCTGCTTATCAAGTACAGGGCCGCAACCTAAAGTCTGTTTGATCTTTTTAATCTTATTCTCCTTTTTCTTCTGTTTCTTCGCTGCAGTTTCTTCTACTGACGACGAGCACGGCGTGTCTTCCACTGGTACAGGAATTTCCAACGAAGCGAACGGTGGTTCAGTCAATTCCGATGATGCGCTCTGAGTATTCAAGTCTTCCGTCATGTTCATGATTTGCTTCGCAAACTCCATTGCTTCTTGCATGTCTTCTAATCCATCATCATCCATATTTACAGCTTGACTGGTATTAGAATCCTTTTCCAATGAAATCTCCTGCGGTAAAGGTGGAGGAACATTCGCGATAGTCATAGGTGGCGGAGGCAATGCGAATTCCTGTACTATTACCGGTCCGCTGCTGACTGGCGGCAGAACAGGCTGGAAGCTAACCACCGGTAGAGTAGGCATGAAAGCTTGATGCGAAGGCATATTCATCGGCGGTGGCTGCGCGAAGTTCGGTGTGACGGGAGTCAAATTGAATCCTGGTATCATGTGCGTCGCAGGAGGGTTTATCGGTGGAAGTAACTTAGAACGTTCTTGGGAAGAGAGTCGTGGATCGAAGATCGGTGGCGGTTGAAGAGTTTCGTCTCGTTTGTGGATTTTCGGTGGCGGTTGTTGTGGATTAAACTCAGGCAATTTCTCGGTAGCGTTCACCATTACGTTGGAAATCCTAGGAGGCGGCTCTCTGGGATCGAAAGTAGGAGGTGGCTGCATAATTTCCATATTATTAGGAGGAACATTTGTCGTTTGCGTTCTCGTGTCTAAAGGAGGCATAGTCTGAGTGTTATCTTGTCTATTAGACGACTCGGTACCTGACACTGGTCTTATATTTGGCGGAGGTTCTGTGGGATCAAACGAAGGAGGAAGATCGTTTGAAGTAAATGGCACTAATGCATGGTGCTGCGAATCATGGCTTGGGGCAGGTACATTATGCGTAAATGGTGGTGGTGCACGTGGATCAAATGGAACTGGAACTAAGTTATTCGGTTGAAACGGTACGATGTGTCTTGGTGGAGGCATTCGATTACCGTGGAAGGGCAATCTTTGTGGTCCCCTAAAGAATGCATTATTCCCATTCTGTTGAAATCCCCACCTTGGCCCAGGGCATCTAGGTCCAGGAATTCTTGGACCGAACCTAGGAGGTACATTGAAACCTCTCGGTTGAAAGGGTGGTGGGTTGTTCAGGTTTGTATCATTGTTTAAATTGTGCACTTCATTGTAAGTCGAACATGTCGGAGATACAGTGTCTCCGATAATGCTTGATTGATTATCTTCGTTAAGTGGCGGAGAGATAAGCGGCGCATTGCTTTCCGGAGCATCGGATGCAGTCGCCGAAATCGGACAAGCTTCTTCTTCCTGAAACACATTTTCTGGTAAATTATCTGTCTGATGTAAATCCGTTTCCACTGCATCATCTTGATGTAAATCCGTTTCCACTGCATCATCTTGATGTACATCTAAATTAATATCTTGTATAGCATCTCCTTCTATATCCTGTATTTCTACCTGCAATAGATTTGCATTGTCTATAAAATCTACTGGCGATACATCCTGATCGTTTAAAGCTGGTAGCGATATAGGAGCTGCTTCTATGTCGATTAAGTCTAAAGGAGGATTTTCGTTTACCACATCGTCGATCGGCTCTATGTACGTCGAATCTGTTAAACCCTCGTCAACATTTAAAACTGGTAAGTTCCCATCGACATCATCTGGGTTCAAAGAGATTCCGCTTTCCGGCACAATATCGCATTGCAATTGCAGAGTATCCAAATTACATTCGGGATCTAATAACTCGTGAAACGCCTCTTGTTGACAAGTATCGCTCTCGAGCAGTACATCCGGTTGATCCAACACGTCGTCCTGTACAGTATCTAAGATGATCAGGCAATCTTCCGCGTTCTCGTTTACCACAGTAATTTCATCGTTTGTACTTAAAAGTCTATCTGTAACTTCATTCGCGAAAGGGATCGAGCCACAATCGTTATTAGCGCTATCGTCTATGTCATCGAATCTTGTATTATTGCAATCGACCCTGCCTATGTCCCTAAAGTCTGTAAAAGTTAAATCAAGCTCGGGCGGTTCGTGTCTAAGTTCAGGAATACCCTTGTTCCTGATACTTTCGTCTTCGGAGATACAATTCGGTAAAATAGAGAAATCGTCCTCCCAGAAGTTCGTAAGATCTTCCTCCGTTATAGAGGACAACTTCTGCTTCAATTTATCAGCCGTCTCAGTGATTTTCTGTTGACGCTCCTCTTCGGAACCGAGCAGAGGAGTCTGCGGGGGTAAGACGCATTTATCTTCTTCTATGAGTTGATCGTCCTGTGGCAAATGAGGTCTGGGTCCCTGATTCCTAATGAAACCCATGAACTGCGGCCCAGGCGGTCTACCGGGTCCGGAGAATCTTACTCCTCCGCGACCGTTCGACGATCTACCTCTGCCGTTCGGTCGATACTGCAAGTTACCTCTGTACTGCAACCTGTGACCGTAACCTTTGTTCTGCGCCCATGGTGGAAAATTCGGGCCGTCTATCCATTTGTCTGGTCTGTGCGGTGGCCGCGAATGATTGAAATTGGGGTGTGGAAACCGCGGCCCGCTACTAAACCCATTGGATGGACCGTTCGAACGAGCACCCCGTGGTCCATAGCCTCTTCCTCGGAATCCACTGCCGCTCATCACACTGTCGATTAAGATGCTTCAATTATCGTAGCGCATTTGAGCTTACAGTTCTTTTAACAGTCATGCGACTCCTAGAACGCACTGGCGTTGTTATAAGGACGTTTACATGCAGCATAGTTTTATCCTGCTAATATATCATTGCACTCTCCAAATGAACACTTTCCAGGAATTCGTGGATCTAAAATGACGGACATTCTAAATATCTCCACGGTAATTATTACGAATACGTCGGAACTGTTAACGTATCTGCGGTCGATTAGTTCGGGGATCGAGCAACAGATATCAAGCACAGGGGAGAATGTTCCATTCGATATCCTTAACCTTCTTCGACCAGATTATTTACTTATTGCGGATTTCTCTGCCAGGTGACGCGTATTATAGTTCGATGCTGCTACGCGCACCGTGCAATGTCATATGTAGGAACGTGTAATGGTCCAGAACCAAGTGAAATAATAACAAAACGACGTGCACTTATCATTTAAATATAATCGCCATGTTGCACAATAAATCTCGCCAGCCTCGATAAACAACACACACACACGTCTTGCTGTCAAATGATTGCGCGGAACAGAGGTGTCCCTTTGGAATTTCAACGGTTCGCGCGACAGTTAACGATCAAACTTTATCGCGTGTCGCGTTGGTAAAAAATATGCTCCGCTGCACAACCACCGCACCGCGTACCCAATTCATTCAATTGGATCTTTGCTGTTCACGTTTAAAAACCCAAACTCGGCCATGAACGCACCGACGCATCAGAGATCGTGCCCAACGCTCTAGAACGTAGCATCAGCTCTGCAATATCTGTAGACCACGAAATTAATTAATTAATGCAAGCTAGCCTGCCCGCGATTTCGCGAGATTCACACAAAACTGCGGGTTTAATAAATTTGATCAGTGGAATCCTGATAATCTATTTCGGGGCAGATTGCGATTTTTATCGTTGTATATAGCATGAGTTGGTAATCTGTTTACGCGTAATCTCGGAGGTAACCTATTTAGTGACAACGATCGTCGTCCTTATCGACTGTCATTATTCGTAATGTTTTATTTATTTATTTAGTTCTAATAAGAAAGATTTTTCTCCCAAGATTTCGTTGTAGATAATATATTAATACGTTCTTTTGAATTTTGAAGGGGCAGAGTGTTCATGGAAATGCGCATTTTTGTGGAGTATAATTAAACGGGACTTGAATAAAAGTTTCTTTCGCCTGTTCAGAGTTTTGGGAATGGTGATTCTGCAGATTCTAACTTCGCCCCACTTCGTCCCACTTCGTGCTTTAATGTTCTTAATGAGCGGTGGAGTGGGGAAGTACTCCACCCACCTGCAGCTAATCTGCGCGATCTGATTGGTGGATACTTTAAGGAGGCTTTGCAAGAACATGGTTCGTTTTTAATTTTTTTGCAGGGCCGGCTGGGAAATCTGATAGCTTGAAGTGTTTCTACGGGGTTCGGTGCCCGTGGAGCCTTGAAGAGCTCTGCTCGCGAACGTGTTAAGTTAAATAAACTAAATGACTTGTAATAAGTAACTCAAAACTTAATAAACTTATTAAACTGAACTAAATTAAATTGGGAATAAGAAACGGAACGAGGATATTTTAGGATTGGTCAAAGCTAAATTTATTGCAATACGTCAGGACTGTAACGGGGTCGGTAATGAAACGAGGCGAAGAAACGGGCATCTTCGTACGTTCCTTATTTTATTAATACAATGTTTTATGTTTTCGAGCGTTTAAGGAGGAGGCGAAGACAAATATCTAATGTTGCAAAATTCATTCTTAACTCTTTTCTTGTAAATTCAGTTTATTTACTTCAAACTTCGCGCTTTAAGAGCTTGCGTTAAACCTCGCTAGAGCGAGAATCGCAACAATTTATGATTCTTTTTCGCGACGGTGCCAATTAATGATATTTTTTTAGTTGAAGGGCGTGTTCCACTTACGCCCAAATCGACCGCGCCCACGACGACCGGAAATTTCCCGTCCCACTTGCTTATGAGCTGTTATGAGCGTCGCGAGCGAAAAGTATAGTGGAACGAGATCGGTAAAGCGCGCCGTACTCTTGCATTCTACATAGCGACCGACTTTTAATCGTTTAAGATCAATTTCGATAATGCATGACTAGTAAAGTATTGTTTACTTTTATTTATGTTTATAAATATTACAAGTTTTAAATAATAAAGGAAACAAGTAAGCCGAAAACATAGTCCGGGTCAATCAGATAACTTCAGATCACTGCAGATCGTGGGCAAAGAGGAGATATAATAAGAGGCGTCACTCCGAGCGGAACCTTTGAAGTCCTTACTTGACCTTGGCATTTTAATTTTTAATTTTTACTTTAACTTTCATTTTTCAATCGACAAAATGTACATTAACGCAATTGGTTGATTATTGCTTAAGTTACCGATCATTGCCGAATGAGGCTGAATGGGCATTTAAATTGGTTGTCTAGTGATTTCCCTAGGTTATTTCTGTCCTTGTCGAGTGACGCCTCTATTATATTTCCTCTTTGTCGTGGGCATTGTTTGGGCGATGCGGTTGCATCCTTAGACCATATATACTCATAGACGCGGCTCCAGATAACTGCCTTGACGCAAAGATAAAATCATCGACGTGACGTCACATGTGGGCAAAATAATAATGGAATACATTCAATTTGACCAATTATAGGTTAAGCGATATTATATTCAGCCAATATTAAACATTAAAAGTAATGAAACACTTACTGATGAAAAGATACATTCGTCCCACGCTTTTGGCGTTCTTTGCAATTTTTTATACAACATGTTTGTACCATTATTAATAATTCTTTACAGACAAAAGCTGTAACCTCGTTTGTATATGCGATCTAACCACGCTAAGGCCTGATGCAATGTGCAGTAAACACCATTTTGAATTATCTTTTGCCCACAAGTGACGTCACTTCTGCCCGTTATCTTTGCTTCACTTCGGCTCGTGGATGCATATAGAGCGGGCCGCGTCTATGAGTATATATGGTCTAAGGTTGCATCATCCGTGACGTCTGCAGCGCGATCACAACGACTGCGGTCGTTATGTGGAACAAAAACCGCGGGGCGATTTGGACGTAAGTGGAACGAACCCGAAATAAACTCAATTATATTTTATATTTTATTTTATTTCATCAAATAAAGAACCAATATGGAACTAAACTTGCAACTATCAATTTATAAAAACAATAACGTCGCTTAACAACAATATAATCTAGGGGAAAAAATCAAGGAACTATATTAGAACGAAACCCTACATCATTTTAATTTTCTTTTTGTATCTTTTTAAGTAGGATATTTGAGGATGAAAAAATGATATTGTCTTGAATGTTAAGAGTGTTTTTAAATTACTGATACATAATGCAATTCAAATTCCGAAGTTATTATTGAAATTATCAGTAGATATGTCTGCTCCACCTTTTTGGTCAAGTCCTCAGATAACGATCTCTGCAGATTTCGAAGCCCATTTGCGGCAGATTTCGGAACACGCGTTTGCCGACAAGCAAACCAACCCCACCACTGAATGTGCAGACGGCCCTGCGCAACCTGCGCTGCTGTTTCCTCACCTAGCGTCACGAGAGTTGCGAACCAACTCCTGAGAGCATAATTTTCGGAGGATGGCCGCGATGCTGTCCAACTGTTCGCGGTTCGTGCCTCGTGCGATAACGCGAATTAGTATATCACGAACGAAGGTAAGTCTTTCTCATAATCGCGGCACCTGGCCTCTGATTAGACTCGCAACATCTGTGACACGCATGCATTAGATAAGAGAAGATCCTAACGCCCTTCCTAGCAGAATCTGCCATCAAGGTTGTCGGAACACTACCCTTACCTTTCGCATCGATTATATAATAGGATCGTAAAATCTTGTCGCGCGCGGCCCGATCCAATCATCGTAATACGTCAATCAAGAAATTAGTCGTTTATCGCGGCCGTGAAATTCGTTACGATGCCTTTTAATTGACCGACTAGACCCCGATCGACTTTTCGGTACCCAGGGGCTCAGAAGTCAGACACCAACTTGCCTATCCCTGACAACACCTATTTTTATCTCGCCTCTTGTACACATGCCACATTTCAATATCATGGCGACATATAACGATGCTTCTAAATTAATTCTCTTCCTTTCAGGTTGTGAGGTCGTTAAGTAGTCAAGGTAAGACCAATTGGTATTGAAGATAACTCGATAAGAAAGTGGTGAGATATGCTGAGAATCTAAATATTATCTTTATAGAGAGGCATATCGACGTTGGGGATAACCATGAACATAAACTACTAATTGTATCAAATCATTTTTGTAGGGCGCATACTATTTATCCACACCGAACATGTGGTCAGCAAGAACTCTCGAGTGTAAGTTTATAAACGCTTAAGAAAGTAGATTAAACATAGTCGAGGTTCGACGATTTCTAAATGCATACTATAAGTCGTAAAGAAGTACAATATACTTAGATGCTTGATATTTCGTGAGATGATTCTAACTTAGATTGATGAAAACCTTTAGGTGTACAAAATATAAGAAATTTCACTGTTGGATAGACCAGGCGAAGCATATTCATTCGACATCGGCGTTATGTAAGTCAGAGGTCCTGAAATATTCGATAGTTATAACGAAGACAACGCCGTACGTTCTCATGTGATTTATATTTATACTCCGCAGGGCAATTAACGGAAGTCGTGGTGCCAGCGTTCGCGGAAAGCATAACCGAGGGGGACGTCAGATGGGACAAGAAGGTTGGCGATCAAGTGAAGGCGGATGAAGTGATATGCGAAATTGAGACAGACAAGGTGAATTAATCAGAATCTACTATGGTTGTTTCGCAATTGTGGAATTTAAACAACGATGCTCTGCGTAGACTTCAATTCCTGTACCAGCACCCGGCGCTGGTGTCCTAAGAGACGTTTTCGTGAAAGACGGCGATGTCGTAAAGCCAGGGCAGAAACTATGTACCATTGAGATTGGTGCGACCGGTGGAGCTGCGCCAGCCGCAGCGCCGGCACCGAAACCAGCTGCTCCGGCACCGACACCAGCTGCGCCAGCACCGACACCAGCTGCCCCTAGTGCAGCAGCACCTCCGCCGCCACCGCCGACGCCTGCGGCACCTGCTCCACCTGTACCACCTCCAGCAGCTCGACCTCCACCTCCGCAAGCTCCTGCGGCTTCTATGCCGGTCGCTGCGATTAAACACGCCCAGGTGAGAATTCTTACATAATCGAGAAGAATCTGGTCTCTACTATGCTCCCTCTTTCTCACAAAACATTGGGAAACCTTTAGTCTCTAGAAGATGCGAAGATCCAACTACCTCCGGCTGATTACACACGTGAAATAACTGGAACGAGAACAGAGCAGCGAGTAAAGATGAACAGAATGCGTCTGCGTATCGCGGACAGATTAAAAGATGCTCAGAACACGAATGCCATGTTGACAACGTTCAATGAAATCGATATGCGGTTAATATTGCGCTTATTATAAATCCATCTGCCGCTTTCTTCGTGCTTCTTAATGCATTTTATCTTTTTACAGCCCTATTATGCAATTCCGTAAAGTACACCAAGAGAACTTCACGAAGAAATATGGTATAAAGCTTGGATTTATGAGTCCATTCATTGCAGCAAGTGCCTACGCTCTGAACGACCAGCCAATCGTGAACGCTGTGATAGATGGAAATGAGATAGTTTATAGGGATTATGTTGACATCAGCATCGCAGTTGCAACACCGAAAGGGCTTGTTGTTCCGGTTATTCGTAATGTACAGAACAAGACCTTCGCGGACATTGAGATAGCTTTAGCGGCTTTGGGCAATAAAGCAAGGAAAGGCAACATATCTGTGGAAGAAATGGACGGTGGTACGTTCACAATAAGTAACGGCGGTGTTTTTGGTTCCCTCATGGGAACGCCAATCATTAATCCACCTCAAAGTGCGATTCTTGGAATGCACGGAGTGTTCGATCGGCCTGTGGCAATAAAGGGCGAGGTAATTGACGAATCTTGCTCGAACTTTGAACTTCAATTTGGATTGGTCGCTTCTTTATAACGTGATTATTTCTCAGGTCGTGATTCGCCCGATGATGTACATAGCCTTGACGTACGATCATCGGTTAATCGATGGCCGCGAGGCTGTGTTGTTCTTGAAGAAGATCAAAGAAGCTGTGGAAGAACCGGGGATTATCTTAGCTGGCCTTTAAAGCATCGTAAATATTTTCATTGAATCGCTTCAGACACGCCTCTCATCACTTCCAAAGCGTTTTGTACACACTGTTGTATTATATTCTGTTTATCGAGGCTTCTAAGTACTCAAGATACTCTCAACTATACTTATGGATTATTGTGATAAACGAAAGTAAGGATTGCGTACTGCACCAACGAGATAACGTGAAGCGTGTCTACTCGGGAACTTAATCTTATCCTTCAAGTATTATTTCGATTCATTTGTATTTCAGTATTCAAAGATACGCAAACTCATTTTTCTACAACCATAAGTTACGATTAAACCGGTCTCTCCTTTCACGTGGTACTTATAAAAGCGAACCGAAGCTCAATGTAAGAGGATTTTATTGGCACCAAGAAGCAATCGTATATTTTAGATATTCTTATGGTTGAAATTTTGAATACGCTGCAGACAGATGAAATTGAATGCTACGCGGTACGAAGTATCCTTGAATCGAAAAAAGGATATGTATATAATAGAGAAAAATCTCCCCCTCTAAACTCATGTTCGACATTCTCACGGGAACGTTCGAGGCTTCGTTGTTTTCTCGCTTGCAATTATGGTGGGAAAGTGTTTTTGGTAAACGAAAAAGAGATTGTAAATTCCTTTACGAGTATGCGAAATCATTTATTTTATACATCGATTGTATTGCTGGGCAACACTTCGTTTTTGATATTTCAGTTTTACAAATATGTGATGCAAAGGTAACGCAAGGGCGCGTGTTTACAATATCCAAGAGTGAAGTCAACAGCCACACATGTTTGTAATGATCGTTTTATTGTTTTTAATTGTATTTATTTTTATTCGGATGGCATTGATCAGCGAGACGTCACAAAGAAGCGATAGTCACGAAGCTAGAAGATACTTTATTGCGAAGATAAATGTATCTGGATAATTGAAATAAAAGATCACCAACCTACATGTTGTCGACATTGTTGAATTATATTCGCGAACATTTCATCGAGCGCTTTGGAGACCGATAATATCGTCATTCCTACATTTTCTTCGCTCAATAGAATTAAATGAAAGTGGTCTCACAGTTTTCTTCTATAAGGATAACAAGTTTGCAATGAATCGTAATTATTGTCGAGCACGAACGTGTAAATTATTATTGTTCTTAAATAAAAAGCAATACTAAATCATTCATTCCTCTATCGATCTATCACTCGCTATTAATAAAAGCTTTACGATATTTTAAAAAATTCAGATATATATAGAATGTATAATAAAATACAGATATCCCATTGTTTATAATGTTCATTTTACGTCTGGCCTCATAACTATTTAAAAGCGTACTTTCAATTAATCAGCGAGTGTTAGAATAATCTCATAAATTTAAAAAATCGCTGGATCACCGCTCTTTGAATATATCGCACTATATTTCGATATTCCTCGAAGATAGGTATCGAAATTGTAATCGATTCTCCATGCAACGGGGATGACTTCGCCGTTTCATTTCGTGATCAAACACTGAGCGTGAAATGGTAATTTTAAGAAAATCTAGTTTATTAAATACAGATAAAGAATATGTGTTATCGTAAATAATTTACAGTGAAGCGTTCGATAATATTTTCGATACTTTGCGTTCAGTACTTCTGGTTAAAGAGATCTTTTTTCATTTGACATTTTAGGTTATGTGTCTTTTTACCATTAATCTTTCGTTTGTCAAGTTACGCATGCACTGTCCAAATCAAATTTTTCATAAACTAATCACGCTTTTAAATTAGTAAGTACCATGCTCGCCCGAATCGCGGTGCTTTAATAATTTAAAATCACCTTTGTGTATCGCGATAATTGTTATTGTAGTAAATAGGTTTATTTTTTGCCATTCGGCCTCAAAATGAGGTTGCATGTGTTATGTGTGTAAGTGTCTCTGGGATTGTTAACTCAAAATTGTGCTTTTGTTTTGACTTCTTCCTTCATTTTGTTCTTCTTCTCTTCTCCTTTTTTCCAGAACCATACGCATTCACTCCGCTCCTTCTTCTTCTCTCTTTAGTATCCCTCTGATCGTTGAGTTTTCTCTTTTCAACTCTTTACAATCTTGTAGCATGTGACCCAGCGTCTCTCTAGCCCCTTTACAGAATCTGCAAACTGTCTCTTTTTCTTTCATCCAGTACTTGCTTCCCCGCTCTTTGTTCTCACATCTAAACCTTGGGATCATGCTTTGGTCTATTCCTCTGCAATTTCCATTTAAGTAATTTGCTCTCTGGTTATCCCTGATTTCTGTGTAATGTCCATTGTATTTGCCTCATATTATTCTATCGTATTACCATTGAACCTGCTCTGCCGTGTCTCTTTGCGAAAGTTCCTCAGTAAACTCTCTTCCTCTCCTCCTTTCTATTTCCATTTCTTATATATCCATCACTTTTTGCCTGTAGTATGAGTCTCTCATTCCTTCCCATTTCGACTTTTTCTCTGCTTGCTACGCGTCTATTTCCTTCCAACATTCTTGTACTATTTTATTTTTATTCAGCTATTTCGCTTCCTCATATTTTATTGCTCTTTCCGTTCAAAAGTATTTGAACTCTTTTACTTCTTGAGATAATTGTTACAACAGGGACAGAATCAGTCTGGCACTGGTGGCACTGGAGGCGACAAGAAGGACGACAAAGATAAGAAGAAGAAATATGAGCCACCAATTCCGACGAGGGTGGGCAAGAAGAAGCGGCGTACCAAAGGGCCGGATGCTGCGCTGAAATTACCCCAAGTTACGCCGCACACGCGTTGTAGATTGAAGCTTTTGAAATTGGAGCGTATAAAGGATTATTTATTAATGGAGGAGGAGTTCATTAGAAACCAGGAGCGACTGAAGCCACAGGAGGAGAAGAACGAAGAGGAGAGATCCAAGGTCGACGATTTGCGGGGAACTCCAATGTCCGTCGGGACATTAGAAGAAATAATCGACGATAATCATGCTATAGTTTCTACGTCCGTTGGTTCCGAGCATTATGTGTCGATTCTATCATTCGTAGATAAAGACCAGTTGGAACCTGGTTGTTCTGTCCTATTAAATCATAAGGTTCATGCTGTCGTTGGAGTTTTGGGCGACGATACGGATCCTATGGTTACAGTCATGAAGTTAGAGAAAGCCCCGCAAGAAACCTACGCTGATATCGGTGGTATGTGTCCACATTACCATTAGGTAATTTTATGTCTTCTCAAAGTAACAGGCTTAACGTTCCTCGTTTTTTAGGGCTCGACACGCAAATCCAGGAAATTAAGGAGTCCGTAGAATTGCCCTTAACGCATCCTGAATATTACGAAGAAATGGGTATTAAACCACCGAAGGGAGTTATACTGTACGGTCCGCCAGGGACTGGGAAAACGTTACTTGCGAAAGCTGTGGCGAATCAGACCTCCGCAACCTTCCTGAGAGTCGTCGGTTCCGAACTTATACAGAAATATCTAGGCGACGGTCCGAAGCTCGTGAGAGAGTTATTCAGAGTTGCCGAAGAACACGCTCCGTCGATTGTATTCATAGACGAAATAGATGCTGTGGGCACAAAGCGGTACGACAGCAACAGCGGCGGAGAACGTGAAATTCAAAGAACTATGTTAGAGCTTCTCAATCAGCTCGATGGTACGAGAAACATTTGAAGTTCTATTGCGAAGTAGAGATTTTGAATGATTAAATATCGCTCCTATCCATTTAGGTTTCGACAGTCGAGGAGATGTTAAAGTAGTAATGGCCACGAATAGAATCGAAACTTTAGATCCAGCATTGATCAGACCTGGTCGCATCGACAGGAAAATAGAATTTCCATTACCCGACGAGAAAACGAAAAGAAGGATTTTCAGCATTCACACTAGCAGAATGACGTTAGCACCTGACGTAAATTTGGCAGAATTGATAATGGCTAAAGATGATCTTTCGGGCGCAGATATAAAGGTGAAGCATAATCGAAAGAAGTTATTTATTTGATACTAACTGATGCTTTTCATTGGCAGGCTATATGCACCGAAGCTGGTCTAATGGCATTGCGCGAACGCCGTATGAAAGTTACCAGCGACGATTTCAAAAAGTCTAAAGAAAGTGTCCTCTATCGGAAAAAAGAAGGTTCTCCCGAAGGATTATATTTATAAAGATACTACGGTTAATATTCTTTATCTACAGTTCGAGCGTACAACTGCTAATAAAAACATACAAAACATTATGTTCTCGTTACTGAACTAATCTGTTAAACTTTGTATTTCTAATACATTCGATTGGTCAATGTTTAACTCTTTTACATATGATTGAAAATACTGACGCAGGGCTTGAATGTGTTCCATGGAATGTGCTCTTTGCTCGTTAACAATCTGCGACAGTGGCTTCTGTATATTTTCGTCCGTATTCTGAGATTCCGTCGCACATATGTAACATGCACCTCTTCTAGTTTTATCGAGGACATCGTGAATGTGTTGCGGATGTTCAGTATTTTGTGGCATAGCATTTATTAAACTTTTAAACTTTCCTAAAATGAAAGCAGTCTTGAAACCTTCTTCGTATCCTTTATCGAAACCTTCTTGGAAGACATCGTTGGATCCATTCTCAACTCCTTCTCTGTAACCGCTCTAGGGGAAATGATAAAACATTTAAGTCCTAGCGAATGAATATTACACTTTAATAAGGTTTAATGATAGCGCAGATTGTTAATATTAACTATACGCAAACAGTACCGTCTTCGCAGCATTTATAATTCGATTCCAACTCTTAGCAGCGATGTCCAAGGAATCTTCAGTTTCTGACGAATTCTTCAAGTCATCCATAATATTCAAAGGTTCCTCGAACTGATATAATATTCAAGGATATTTTATAAATTACTTATTCTTACTTGCGAACGGTAAAGAAAACTGTGTAGCCATAACCTAGAAAACATTAAGCAATTGCGCAGGCTACATCGTTTTTGACGTTTAAAAAATTCAATGGAAACGGAGGCCAATACTTCGAAGGAGCAAGATGGAAATACAGCGGACAACAATTTACTTGAAATTATTGAGCAGAAGTAAATATTTCGTTTATATTAAACATTATTTGCGTACTTTATGTACGTGTCTTATAGGTTATGTTTATCACTACATAACCTACACACAGTACAAATAAAATGATTTAAAATTTCGACTGTAAAGAATTTTTAAAACTTAAATTTAAATGTTATCGGCGCACTGGTTCAGTCTATTTTTAATCTATTATTAATTAAAAATAGACCGAACCAGTGCGCCGATAACATTTACTTCTACGCACAGTATGAGTCAATTAAAATACAAGTATTTCGTTACATAATGAAGAATAAAGTTTATTCAATGCTTACAAATGTTACTTAAAATTTCAGGATTATCGCAGTAGCACAGTCGAGACCTAAAGGTATATCTGACAAGGATTTAACAGCCGAAATACCAGACCTGCAGCCCGCTCAAAGGGCTCAGATTATAAATAAGCTTTTATCGCAGGGTCACTTTGATTTATTCAAGCAAGGGGGTACCTTGTTGTATCGCTTGAAAGATCCCGCCAAAGCAAAGATAGCTAAAGGCGCGGATAACGAGGAGAAAATTGTATACTCGATAATCGAAGAAGCTGGGAACAAAGGGATCTGGATTCGCGACATAAGATTTAAGTCGAATCTAATGCCAACTCAGTTGAACAAGATTTTGAAAAGCTTAGAAACAAAGAAGTTCATTAAAGCAGTGAAATCTGTAGCGGCGAGTAAAAAGAAAGTGTACATGCTGTATAACTTAGAACCAGACACATCCGTGACCGGTGGAGCTTGGTACCAAGATCAGGACTTCGAAGCAGAATTCGTCGACGTTCTCAATCAACAGTGTTACAGATTCTTGGAGAAGAAGCGAGAGCAGATGAACGCTTGTAAAGGCGGACCGATCGCAGCTAGAAATGTTACGTTCGCTTCGTCGAAAGAAGTGTGGAAGTTCATTTCCGATCTGGGAATAAGCAAGGTTCGAATACCACTATAGTTTGCTTTAAATCGTATAAGCGACGATGGGGAAAATACGATTTATTTGCAGGTAAAATTGTCGGTGGAAGATTTGGAGATGATATTGAACACTCTGGTCTACGATGGCAAAGTAGAACGCACGCTGTCGGGAGATGGGAGCAACTTGTATAGAGCGATAGAACCTTTATTAAGTTCCCCTGGGCTAATTAAATCTACTTGTGGCGTTTGCCCCGTAAGTTCCTTTCCGTTCTCAATTTCTCAGCGTTCGAATGTAAATCAATAAAATCCTCGATATTTTAATGATAATATAAAACTATTGAAATACAGGTGCGGAAAAACTGTTGCGACATCGGCGATGTTACACCCACAAAGTGCCAATACATTACAGAATGGTTGGAGTGACGATTTTCTAATAAACATGCATTCTTTCGAAACGTTAATTCGCTTATCGTTCGAAATATACTTTCGATCGTTCACATTTCCATTCCATCTTATGTACATACTATTTCCACATTGTATATATTTAATTTATTCTCATACAACTTCTTGCTTGACCAAGAGTATTTATAAAATACAGTTTTACGAAAAGAACATAGATTATTCTTAATTATCGCTAACTAAACAATTCCCAAAAGATCGCATACGGAAGCCTGACATCATTTCACCTAATTACATCATTCTATTGCATTTTCATCAGTTACATAAGGATTACAGCAGAATTTCCTTAAAAAGAAGGTCAAACTTTCGTCCGACGAATCGGAGATGTTGCTTCCCGCCAAATTTGTACGCGTTTCAACCGGATACGAGTTGCCAACCTCAGAAACCTTCGTCGCGCTCGCTTTCGCATTATTTCTCAAGAGAAAGACCGACCGTATCGCAGTGTTCCAGCGAAATATAGAAACCCAACAAGAAAGAGCATCCAATGAACCGATTAAGCTCGACAAATCGAATTAACAGCAATTCTCTCACCGTCGTCTTCGTTTCCCGCGTTTCGTATCGTGGCTGCGCTTAAGTTGGCGGCGCGGCCCGTTTGTTGGCTTCCGGCATCGAGGTGCCAGATGTGAATGCGCGCTTCCACGAGCACCGTTAAATCGTGCATTGTCATGAGACTTGTGATGTTTCGCGAAGCGACGACGGTGTTTCACGTTTGATTACTCGCTCGAATGGGCAGGATCGCGCGTAGTACAGCCAGCAACGGTTACAAACGAAGACCGAGGACGTGTGGACGTTAAAGCGTCGTGAAGCGCGCGCTTCGTTAGTTGGCGTGCGTCGCATGTGCCCGCGGTGTTCCGGAAAGAGCATAGTTCTGCCTTGGACGACGCAGAATTGATTTCCTCGGGCTGATAGAAACGTCTGCGGGAACTGCGTCAGAGCGTCGACGGGCCCGTTACAAGTGTTGACATGCCGTTACTCCGCAAGCAACCGTTCCAACGGCTTCACGTCTCATCGGACTTCAAAGACGACGACGAGGTTTACCACTGCGAGGTTACCAACGAGATCTTCAAGGACTACAAGTAAGACCATGACAGTTGAGGCTGCTTCGGGACACGCACCCCGATCATTTCCCTGTAATCAATTTCACGCAAAAGCCTCTGTATTATTTCGTTTTGCTCGTGCCCCGTTGCTCTCACCTCCCTTCGACTAAGTCGATCCAAACCGATGTATTCGGCCAGTGTTTTCGTTCGCGCGTATTCCACGCGACTTTGCAACGAGTAGACGAGTCTGGGAACAGTCGCACCGAACGGTAGGATTAGTTTCTGCTCGTTGTCGATGGTTAAGCGCGCAATGGTTACGCGTGGGACGGTTTGTTTATCAATGAAATGTTTGTGTGTTGACACTTCGATCGGTATTCTATGGTTTCGGGAATTTTTATTACACTTCTATTTAAATGTACTGTTTCGAATTCGATATTGCGTTTCGCGATTTTAATGGCGGAAGTGGTTTTATGTATTTCGTGAATTTCAGTGAGTTCTGCGAAAGGATCATTCTGTGCAATTCGCTCATATGGTCGTGCAGTATCACTGGCAAATCCAACTTGACGTATGACGAGGCTTTGCAATGCGAGGAGAACGCGAAGAGGAGTCTCAAAGAATTTCCTATGGAGGTAGGATATCTTATTGGGTATCTACTATTGCTTATCAACAGTTTTGTCGTGACTAATGTATGCTTTTTATTGCAGCTACGCATTCCTGTATTGTACCTCGCTAGTAAAACAAACAGATCGTCTTTCAGTGATATGATAGAAGATGTGTATCAGTTTGCGAGGGATCGTTACTTTGTGGGGGAAATGGTAGAGGCAAGTTTCACCGAAGACTCGTGGAGCGATTGTCACGTACTGCAGGCTATCGCACCTTTGGAGCAAACAATTAAATCGTATATTAAGGAAAATAATAGGTAGATATAGGCTGGAATTTTATGTATTTGTAAAGTATCGGAATATGTTGCTTATGTACTTCCTGCGTTAGAAGCCTCCAAGAACAGCAGTATCATCCACCAGCGAAATTATTTCGTTACGAGGTGGAGCAGTTGGACTGCGGTGATTCCGATGTCAGTCATCTGATGATAGTAGAGGCAACGCAAGTGAGGAGAAGAAAGCAGCATTACAGCAGAGAGCGTAATAAAATATTTCTACGACAGTTGTGCGAACAAAATGAAAGCGGCATATGGGTTGTTAAAGTTAGTAACTGCTTTGGTAATGGTTTTCTGGAATTGGAGGAATATATCGATGAAGAATGCTTTATGTGGTTTTAGGATAGTGTTTTACAAAAGTATGGGATCAGCAAAGTACGCTTCGATACTATATTCGCTGGCCCCCCTCCAGACTTCATGTCGCGCATTAAGAAAACAGTTAAGCATAAGCAAGAATCGATAGACAAGTTCCTTACGTCAGACATTTCGAAGCAGAAAACAATGGAGAAGCCCGATCCCCTAAAGAAAGTGAGTCAGCCAACAGGCGTGGACATAAAGAAGTTTCGAAAACCGAGGTAAGTAATGCATGTTTGTATTAAGAAAAGTTGCCTCTAACGATATATTAACGCTGCAAAGTTTATCAACAGAGGGAACGGAAAGTTCAAAGAGGAGCGCAAAGCGAAAGCTCTCGAAGAGAAGGCGAAGCGCCAAGAAGAGAGAGTCCTGAAGAGCGAACGTAAAAAGGAAGAGAAACAGAAATTAGCTGCCTTGGCTGCGTATATGAAACAGTGGAACAAACCGAGAGAGGATCTCGAATGCGAAGATCTCTCTCCTGTTCCGCAACCTACACCGGTCAAAACTAGCATACCTAATGAGACATTCGGGGATTGCATTATGATTCTGGAATTTTTAGAATTTTTTAATGAAGAATTAGAAGTGGGCGGACACTTCCCAAACGGTTTCACTTTAGACCTGTTGGAGAAAGCATTGTTAACGAAAGAAACGTCTGGGCCTTGGAGCGATCTATTGCAGCTGCTATTGTCGAGCATTTTCAAATATCAAGCGGATGAAGAGAATGAGATCGACGCCCAAGCATCGGACGTAGTAAACGTTATCAGTATGTACGAAGGAGCATCGTCAATGACGAAAGCTGTGAAACTTGCCACGGTAGCTTCCACTTGGAGCCAGATACATCAAGGCTGCAAGTTATCCGAATTGACTGTGGACCACGTGACTTTAAGCGAGATTCTCAGGCAGCATTTGTTAAGCTCCGGAGGACGAATAGGGGAAGCCGCTTCTAAATGGAGGTATTCGCAAAGAGGTGAGCGTTAAGAGATTGCACAGTTCGATAATCAAAGAGCACTGTGGGAAATGTAATTTCTTTCAGGCGGATATACAAATCAAGATGACCCCGCGCTTCTGATGCGGATAAACGAGGCATATATTTTAAGATTATTGGGTCATCGCAACGTTCACGAGTTCGAGTTAGACGAGAAGCTGAAGGTGGCCACGTGCCTCATAAATCAGCTGCTTACCGTTGCCACTATACGAGATATCATCGAGGACAGGCACGAGAAGCTTCAGCAAGCGAAAAAAGAGCTACGGTCTTTGGTGATGGCTGAGCAGAGGAAAGAGAGGGAAGAGAAGGAGAAAATGAGGGACCGCGAGAAGGGGAAAGAAGAGAGCCAAGTACCAAAGAAAGTTACGCGTGGCAACTGCGACGGGGAGAAAAAGAAAGAGGAATATGAGAACAGATTGAAGGAGCTTCAGCAAGCGTCAAGGGATGATCAGATGATGCTCTATTTAGGTTCCGATAGAGCTCATCGTAGATACTGGAGATTCCTTTCAGTACCAGGTAATCTCGCGTCGCTCCGCAGTGCTGGATTTAGCCCTTAGGCTAACAAGGCTGAAGCCTAGGGCCCCGTTTAGCTGGGGGCCCCTCTTTCTAAATATTTTCTCGCGAAAAATTAGCATTTTTTTATATTATCTTTATTAACTTGTATCTTTAATGTTTATTTATATTAATGTTATGTTTAGTTTTGATATTCAATGTTAATTTTGAAATTAAATTCTTATTTAGATTATACGAGTATTATGATATAAAAAAAAATCAAATTAGCGTTATTTTATTTTTTACATTTAACCAGGGGCCCACCAAATATTCAGCCTGGGGCCCCCTAAAAGGTAAATCCGGCTCTGTCGCTCCGTATTATTCAGATGTAAACCAATATACTTGTAAATATCAACGTATCTATTTTCTTTCTCTACAGGAATATTTGTAGAAAATGATGAATGGTGGCCAGGCGATTGCCTTCCCGAAGGTACACCTTACCAGCCAGAGCTGCAAGACAGAGAATCTACGTATGCATACCTGAGGAACAAATTCGAGGACGAATTCAGCGACAAAGAGAACAGTTTTAAGAAGTCGAAGAAATCTCCGAAGAAAGTTACGTTCACCGAGAAGAATGGGCTTAAATCTCCAAGGAAAGATGTAGTGTCTAGAAAAGAGTTCCCGGATGTTAGGAAAAACTTGATGGCTTGCACAGGGGACAGAGAGTGCCCGGTTCATTGTAAGAGACCGGAGACGAAGTGGAGTTTCTTCGGGAAAACCGAAGACCTGGAAGCTTTGGTAAATGGTTTAAGTAAACGGGGAATTAGAGAGGGCGAGCTCAGGAATAATATCTTGCAAGAGATGACAAGTTTGATATCTGTGATCGAAGAATGCCCTAGACACAAGCTCAATCCCGAAGTCGTAAGTGCCTAGCAAACTTTATACCATCTGCCACGCAGTTAAATACGAATTATAAGTAAATCTTGTATTACAGTTTTCAGAACCTATCAAAGGACACATTAGCACGATCACTAAGAAGAACAAATACGAGAATGCGAACTTGAATTTCCCACCTGAGATGCCAGTCGACGACGTCTTGGAGTTGACGTTGAGGTTCAACATTTTGGATTTCGAGGACAGATTGAAAGTGGGCTGTTTGGGACATTTAAAGGTCTTTAATCGAGATGCGTGGAGGAGCGCGATTAATAACAGGAGCTACGACAAACAATGTGATAAATTAGTATACGGCGCGAACGAAATCGAGGCAGACGTTGCTCCCAATTTAACGTTGGATAAAGTCAAGAGCGAGAGCAAGCACAGCAGGCCAGGCACTCCGGATTCGGAGATTGGTAGCATTAGCCTAAAGACTTACAAAGACTCGGGGAAATACTTAGGTCCGCCGAGTGAGAACGAATTGCTACCGGATCAGAAGCAACAGGCAGCCATTAGACAAATGGCCTGCGCTATCTTACAGTTGTCCCACGCGATAGAGCACAAGTACTTACACAGACCTTTAGGTGCCGACGACAAGGACAGGAAGTGGTCCGGGGACGGGACCAGAGAGAGATGGGAACAATCGCTCATGGCGTCGAGCAGTTGGTCCCAATTATTTTTACATTTAAACACTTTAGAGAACAGCGTCGCGTGGGACAAGAGCGCCCTGAACGCTCAGTGCCGCATATGTAAACGGCGCCGGGACGCTGAGAAGATGCTGCTCTGCGATGGCTGCAACAAGGGGCACCATTTGTACTGTTTGAAACCAAAACTTAATGTAATCTCCCTACCGAAGAACAATACACGTAGCTTTCGTTATAGCGCAGCGATTAATGCCACCGTTTGTCTTTCTAGGCTGTGCCAGATGGGGATTGGTATTGCAAAACGTGCAAACCGCCGACGAAGTCGAAAGAGAAGATTAAAAAGCGGAAGAAATTTGAAGACGAAATAGAGGAGGACGTGATATTAACCAAAGAGACTCGACATAATCGCGCTAAACGTATTTTGGAAAGCGAAGAGGAGGAGGATCGGGAACATGACCTCAAGGAAGACAGCGATGAAGATATGTATGTAGTTCTTATAGTGATATTGTAGGAAAGATAAAGCGAAGAGCTGCCTGATTCTTCGCTCGCTCGATAAAGGGGATTCGAATTCTGAATCCAGGGAATCGAGAAGAGTGATTCTTTCTCTCCTACTATTATCTTAAGCTTTCATTCGCCAAGATAAGTGTACTTGTTTAATAACTGTTGTATTTCAGAAGTAGCGAACCAGTGAACGTGTGCTCCGCATGTAGAAGTGGCGGGAAGTTGCTGACTTGCGATACGTGCTCGAATTTCTATCACGTGGAGTGTATAGAACCTCCCATAGCAAGGGCCCCGCGCGGAAGATGGATTTGCTCAGATTGCAAGGATAGGAAAGATAGGAGGACCGGTACAAAATATGGTAAGATTACTTTGTTATTTACGAGCGGGAACGCAGCGAAGGAACACTGCGACGAGTCTGGAAAACATGGAACTACTTAGCAGCGTTTCAATATTGTTTTCGTACTTCGAAACTTTTAAATAGAATGCCTATCTTAAATATTAATGTAACGAAGCAGTTTCTTAGTCTTAATTATGTTGTTAGTGAGGGGGCGTGAAAGGGAAAGGGACAAGGAGAGACTGTGTGCTGCAGCAGCACGCTCTCGCATCCATGGCTTTGCCAAGAGCCTCCTCACTACAGAATCTACAGACTGGGACGGTCTGTATTGTATCTCCATTCTACTTCTCCTAGTATATGTATTTCTTTACGTAAACGTAGTAACGATTAAGTTAGACGACACCTTGCTTCATACCTTTGTTTATGAACTATTGGTGACGCCGTTACACCCTTAGTAGGTAGACGAAAGGCTTTATCGCATGTATATGCAGAAGGCCCTTACTTCTTTACCACAGTAAAGCATTTTGTACCCTCCGCTCCCACCCTTAAATTTGCCTTTCCTCAAGTTCTTTGATTGTACTCCTATTCTTACTTTATACAAAATAACTAATTTAGCGTTATTCCCTTCCTAGTAAAAATACAAGACGTACTAGAGTCTTGATAAAGTTCGTATAACGTTGATAGATTATTACAAATTCTTAGCTCTTCGTGTTATGTAAATTTTTGTGTATAATTACAAGGAACAATAGTCAATTGCAAATGAAAATTTTAATATACAGACAGTAGCAATTCGGAGGACACTGAGCCAAGGCAAACCAGGCGAGCGGCTAAGAGAGCTGCCCAGATAGAGCAAGAAGAGGATAAAAGGACGATCAGAGGATGCATGGCGAGGCTACAGGAGTTGCTCTCAGACATCAGGCATCACAGGGACTCGTGGCCTTTCTTATCGCCCGTCACAAAAGACGAAGTTCCAGACTACCACGATATTATATCCAATCCTATGGACTTCGGTACTATCAAGTACAAACTGGACAACGGAGGGTACGAAACGTTGGAGCAGTTCTTCGGTAATTGTCATTTAGTGTTCGATAATTGCCAGGCTTACAACGAAGAACACAGTTCGGTGTACAAGTGAGTATAACTAGCAAAAACATTTTCTGTATATAAGTTCGGATGCCAAAGGTTACGAGATTCATTTACGATATTGATTGATGGGCTATGGTTCGTACTGCAAAGCTCTAAATGGACTAGCATACCTAACTCTTAATTATTCTGTAATTAATGGTGTTTAATGCATCTTTTTTTCAACAGTAGCTTCGCTCGATACTAAAATAGTGGTAAGATCGATCAGCGTGTACACACGCTGTGTATTCAAGATCGTCAATGTAGGTAATGACCAACTTAAATGTTCCTCTAAACTGAAAATTATTGCAGTAAAAACGACAGCTATGATCATTTGAGTACGATCAAACTCTTTGGCCTCCGAACACCTCAAATAATACAGATATGGAAGGGTAGGCTATGTCGTTTTAAAAATAGTTACGTATACAGGGCAGGCATGAGGTTATTAAAGTACTACGAGAAACGATGCAAAGAGCTGGGTTTGAACTGCGACGAGGAGCCACTGCGGCCGCCAAATGCGAAGAAGATGAAGCTTGTAGCGAATGGTGTTGGGAACGGTAGCGAAGAGGAGGATGTAGACACGAAGGAAGAGGACGAGGAAGAGGAAGAGGATGAAGACGCGGAGGATGTTCAGAAAACAAGATAGAGAACAAAGTACATACTTCAATACGTTAATGCTTATTGAATATTAATTTTTATTCCCAATACGTAAATTGAATGTACCTTGAAACTGCGTATGGATTTCTACACTGGCAACTGATTGGTGTACAAATTCGTGATCCAGCGAAAGATGTTCTATAAATTATATACATTACTGAAAGACTTCGTTTTGCTATGAACTAGAAAAATGCTACGGACATAAAATCTACGAGACTAATCCATCGAACCGCGCGGATAAAAACATGCAAGCTTACGATGCGTTCGAAATGTTTTTCTTTCTTCGTTAATTGTCGGACATCCTTGATTAATTTTTTCTTAGGCTTGCTGAAACGATGATAATAATAATAAAAAAAACAAAAGAGAAGAAAAACATGCACAGTATTATTCGTAGAATATTACGCATGGTGTAATCGTTCTCGTATAGTTTTAAAAGCCGATGTAGAGCACTTTTATAAAGAAAAAGCGAGCAGGCGCGTGAGCAGTGAAGTTAGATTCATTAGCTTGAGCCAGTACAAGAGTAGTATCCTTTTGAGTTAGTATTATTATAAACGAATATTTTGTTATCGGATGTTTTCTTTTTTACATTATAATAATAATTTATTATTTTAACGATATCCATACGATCGCATTGCACGTTTTCCTTCACTATGCAATATTGCAACAGCCCCCCGGCCCCCTCCCAAGAAACGTATATGCTAGGATTGCTAGGCTATCGAGGTTCTACACGAAGTGCACGTTTGCATAAAATATGTTATTCATCGCCTGCCTTTTAGAAGTATATCCAGATCGCGCGAAGTACGCTAATGCGGTAACTCGACGACTGGCGATTTAAACAGCTATTACACGCGGAATAATAAAGACCAAGGACCGCTCTCGTCTTTATTGCAAATGCGAGAGGTATTCATACGATACTTCGATTAACACGTGACGACGAGTATAATTACTCGCACGTTCTATACCTGTGTTCGTACAGAAGTAGACTTTCACCGAGGTCCGATTATATTGTTGCATATTGCACGCGCTATTGGAAATTTATAGATTTTATTATTTAATGATTTTGTTCTAGGTTCGGCCAAATTGTTAACGTATTAGCAGTACTTATATTTCTTTGCAGAAAAAACAGCCAATTTTTAAGACAAACTTAAAAAAAAGAAAAGAAACTTTAGGCTGGCCCTACACAAAATCTACGGTACAAATTACCATTATTCTCTATATTGTACAGCAGTTGTAGGAACAGTTCTTTGTAATCATGTACGTTTTATACAATTAATTTCGTAATAAACTTTTAAAATAGATTTATAATCAATGTTTGTTCGCAACATAACGTCGGAAATGAATTAATTAGCCATGAGAAAGAACATTTCGGATCCCACTAAGTGAACGCTTGATCGGAAAGGGGTCATATATATATTTCCATCATACATGTATTTCTCTGACACATTACACTAGGATCTTTTCAGGTACAGCTCAATGATGAGGCTCTCCTGAGAATGTGTGTTTGTCTGTCTCTCGCCATTTCTCCACATTCTCTGGGCTGTAACCTGTGATAAAGATACGTAGCATTAATATCGTAGTAGTCGAAGGTAGCTTCGAACGATAGTTTAACAGTGTTCTACTTACTGAGTTTCTGTATTTTATAGAAAATCGGTGCGGTCACTAAGCAGCCGAGCAGCCAGTACTTGAATACCCAACTATGTTTGTAGTAATATGCATACGGGAATTGAGCTATTTTCGCGGATAGCGTGTATGGATATTTCATGGGCCTTCCTGGGTTCTCAGCCGCAGACATGTCTGAAAATAGTTTATACACGGCGAATGATTAGAAACTCTTGGAGAAATAGTTGGAGAGGGAACGAGAGACATTCTTTAGTTTCTAGAAAGTGAACAGTTCAGTTTTTATTTGACAATGTAGGAATCTATTAATATAAATCGAAAACAGGGTTATGGGACAACTTAGTTACTTGAATTAAATGTACACGGGATGAGTTAACGAGGCTAGCTCTATACATCGCTTAATAACAGAACCGTGAATGAGAACAGCGTTCGACGTGAAATTATTAGGCGGAGACGTAATCGCTTACTTACGAGAACTATGTCTTGAAATGAATGAATGATGGTTCTGTTAAATCTATAATCACATCTATGGGAATTTTATTACCTTTTTTTAATACTCTGTTAATTAATTGGTTTAACCACTGGGACTTAATCATGGTGTAGGGTCTTCAAACAGAAAAAGCAACTCAAGCTAAAAGATGAAACAATACCTTCTTCTTTCGTTAATTCGAGAAACGATTACAAACCAATGCCGATCACTGAGATTCAGTCTAACGATTGGAGATCGGACAGCCACTGAACAATATTATATAATCGGTCTTCTCATAAAATATATCGAAAAATATCGAATCGAGGTTTGTCCGCGATATCACTCCAATTCTATTGGTCGTGGTGCGCTGTCGATTGAACGTAGCTGGGGAATTGTATGTAATCGATATGTAAAGTAGGAGCGAGATTTAAAAAAGGGGCCTTAGTAAAAAAAGTATTTGGACACTTTTTAAAATCGCATAACTTTTTTAGAATTGGTCTAAACGACTTGAATATTTTTTGAGAAGCTAGAAGGATTAGTTTTCTGAGTGATGTGTTTTGTCGTTTTAGAAAAAATTGCAATTGGTCGGAATAGCGAAGAAAATACTTTTTTTACTAACTGTACGCCCAAATCGCCCGTGAGTTTCGTTAGGGTAGTTTTCCCTACACGTGACTGGCCGCATCGTCAAGAATTCCAAAGTTGATATTCTCGAAAATGAAGCGCGATATCAAAAAATTGTATTTCTTTTTCTCGACTTATTTACTTGTTATAAGTCGAAAAGAAAGAGTAACTTTTTTTCATATCGCGCTTAATTTTCGAGAAATTCGACTTTTAAATTCTTGATGTTGCGTCCAGGAGAACCTAGCTTAATGAAAATCACAGGCGATTTGGGCGTAAGTGGAATTCGCCCTAAGTACAGATGATGCGATTAAAGCAGGATTGATAGAAATATTACTAACCGATACGCTCGATCGGAAATCAATTTCTTATTCAAAGTTCGCCCCAGTTCGCATCGTCGACCAATTCCCACGCCTTCAATAGAATGCCTGCGTTTATATTGAAGAAAGACATACTTCTTTTATTAGATATATAGCGATTTAACAATATAAGAAAATAATAGTTCTTTCATTTCTTAAATTGAAACTGAAGTAGATCACTTCGTACATAAATACAGTAAAAAACAATAACTTCAAGCCTTCTCTATCCCAGCCAGTTCCTTGATTTTAGTTATTAAATGATCGTTGTACACTTTGTAATCCACCGGGGATACGCTGACACACGTTGCTTTTAATCTGCTCTCGTCCTGCAAATAATCATTCTCTTAAGTGCGTGACGTTACATCAGATTCCGATAGTCAATATACTTTCTATGGTAAACGGACGTACATTGAATACTTCTGTTTTCACTCTAATTTTAAATACGAAACTCTTGAACGTTGCGTCGCCGAATTTCTCGAGAAACGCGTCGTTATCGTTCTGTTGTAATTCCCCAAGTTCTTGAGCAGAAATACCCAGTACCTTTTCTGCTTCTTCGCTGAATGCCGTGGCCCACTGAGTGTCCGTCCAATCTGCTAAGCTTAACTAAAAGAAAATCGGATATTCAGCCAGACTTTCGCGAAAATGAATGTTCTATAATACTGTTCTATAATACTTACACTCGCGAGTAAACGATATCTGAAGTTAGGATACTCTTTATCGCATTTCTCGCATCTGTACATGTCGTTCGCTTGATCGATCATCTGCAAGGTATGACTTTTTAGCGAAGGTTCCTTTCTACGCTATAAAACAGGACGAAGAATTTACCTTCTTCTTGCAACTCTCAGAAGGGCAGGATTTGTAGAGGGCATTTTCAATGCGGATCAGACTAACAGTCGCTTTTATCGTGTACATATCAGGTGCTGTGTAACCTAACGCCATGGCTTTTGCTTCTTCGAACGTAAGCCATGGTCCACTGGCACCACCCGCGCCGCCAAATGCTTTCGAAATCGATACGGCCTCTTCGTTACGACCGACCGTGTTGAACCAGCCGCGCAATCTGAAATAATGAAATACTGCACTGCTTGATCCAATCTCTTCCAAGCTTTAATACTTCTGAGACGTTCGTTAAAATATCAAGCACCTGTGTGCTTCTGGAATGTCTGGGTCAAGTTGAAGAACTGTCGCACTAATGGTAGACAAATTCTTCCCTCCGTTAAATTCACCAACACGTGATCCTTTGACAGCCAATACTGGATTATTGCTTCCATCGAACTCTTCGGCTTGCGTCCCCCATAACGTCAGACAAACCTGGAAGTTTTGTAAGATTCAGTAGTGTCGTTTCTACCTTTGGTTTTTCGTGCTTTAATAGAATTCTTACCATTGTATTACTCTCGTCGACAAGATGAATATCCTTCTTTCTCATTTCCCTGCCCGTGGTTCGTGATGTTAAAATTTGTAAATCACCGGTGGACTTCACAACACCCAAAACATCTATAAGGAATGAATATTTTAATAGAACAGAGATAGATGCTTCGGAGTTAAATGTGCAATTATATACCCATTAAATCGTTTTTCTCTTTCTTTTCCACATCGGATATTGGTACGAAGTTGAATTGAAGCGAAGGGATATCATCTCCGGAGTCGTGACACGGAATCACCTCTGAATCTCCGTTCAAAGTCATCTCGTAATCATTCTTCAAATTATTGAACTGCTTGTTCGCTGTTTTCAACGATGCTCTGGAAATGTAATAAACATTTCCTACCTGAAACAAACATAAATATAAGCTTGCGTCTTGAGCGGCGTGCCTACACTCTGTACATGTCACACCTCAATCATATCGTAGAATTTGTCGCACTGATCTTTGAACGCTGTACACCTAATCTCTCCGCTCTCGTCAACAAGATCCATGGAGAACAATTTCCCTTCACCGCGTGAGTTGCTCCATGTCCTGACATTAGATTTACTAACAACTCGAGCCTTGATTACCCATCTGTAGCAAATGCGATTATATAGAATATTAAGATTACAATTATCAAGAAATGAAGATAATCATAATATTGTGGTGAAAATAAATTAACCTGTTCTGATACGGACTCAACGCAACGATTGGAGTTGTCGATACATCGTTATTGGAAGACTGATTTGTGGTATGCTTTTGCATCAGTGTATCTGTTAAAAGTAAAAAACTTATGATCGCTATAATAAGAATTTAAATCTACTTGTATTACCATTTTTCGGTTGATGAGCAGGCTGTGCGGGTGGTTTAGAATCGCTATCCGGGTCTGCGTTACTAGGATTCCCAATTTTGTGTCCAACTTGATCACCAGGGACTTTCACCTCTATACTCAATATTACCATTACACGTCTGAAAAGATATATAAATTTGAACGTTATATTATTTTGAATCATATTATCTTCGATCGACTGGGAATATTAAACAATTATCACATACTTCTGTTTTCCACCATTATTTACCATGCTTATCGCATATCTGTTTATCTGACAAATAGAGAACTCGCTCAATTCGTTATTCGTTATCATTGAATTCAACTGGGTCGCCAGCATTGTAAACGAATTTATCCTCCTTCCGTCGGACACCAGCAGCCTGTAACGTTCTCCGCTGCTCGAACTCGCCAACTTCTTATTGCCCTGTAAACAACGACACGAGAATATTTAGAAAACAATAAGAGAAGGTGCTTTGTAATCTGTACAAAGTTGAAGGAGAGGTATAAATGGAATTTACCAATATTTGCAATACCGGCTTATCAACATCAATGCCGTTCATGATTTTCTGCAACAATAAAGTAGCCTCAATATCATTGTTTTATAAAACAGTTCTTATAAACGTAGAGTAAAGAACTCACGTCTAACGATCCCTCGGTGAGTGGCTGCATCTTGAATGACGATAACGAGCTACTTGTGATGTATTAAAACAACCAACGATATTTCTCCCGGTACAAAAGCGCAATCGATGCTTTCTAACGACCCTTAACAACGTACTAAATCAAACGCAAATTTTTCCCGCTATTTTGATTGGTTAGGTATCATCCAAGAATATTGGGTGCGTTCATCGGACTCAACTGTTGGGTGATCTCACTAGATTTTACTCCGAAACTGCACGTTCATTGGTCGACGCGAGTAAAATCTAGTGAGATCACACAACAGTTGAGTCCGCTGAACGCACCCATTGAAATACAAGATACGGCAAGAAGCGGAGAAATTTCTAGCCCCCTTTTACCAATCAGAAAAGAGATTATGCTGGTTACATCCAATCATCGTGTCGAACGGTGTCGACCATTGGGAGTGTTCCGTTTTGCGCATTGAGTGCATGACGCGCACAGGTATTGGTTTTGCACAATATGATTAGATACAGAACTATTTTGATAAGGATATAGAAACAAACAGCTATTTCAGTTTTAATTGTTTTGTGCATAGGACTGTTACGGTATGCCGTGGTAACATGTGAACTTAGCTTCATGTAAGATGGCTCTGCGTAGCGAATTCTAGGCGCGCCAAGTTTAAACTGTAAAACGAAGCAATCGAAACTCGAACAAACTTTCCAAGGAATACTTACCTCTTAGAGGCGCTCGCTAAATTATATCGATTAAATAAATGTTTCGGTTGCTTTGCTAATAAAATCACTGATATCATGTGAAACGCTCGTTTTTAGTTAGCGAAGGACCAATCGTATAATTCGTAAAATAATTAATCAAGAAACCTTTTGTATTACTGGATATCTTTATTAACAAAAACATGTTAATTTTAGATAGAACAGACGACATCTTTGTACACATTCATTCGTTGATAAACGTTTAAAGCAATCAGACGCATTTCTTAATTGTCCTACCTTAAATATATAAAACTAAAACTAAGTAACAACAGAAATTAGTCTCAGTTTATTAATTTACTTCTTTGCTGATAATCGCTGGAAGAAACTGGAGGCCGACACCAAGGGCGAACGTGAGCAGAGCGCATTAGCGCTCCACGGGCAGCGAACCCATCCGCATCCGGATCTTGAAATCCCTGCTACAACCCGTAACAGGACCAACAGCGTCAACCTCAATAGCATCAGTGTCGACAGCATCACCGTCGACAGTAATATTACCAGATATAGTAAGGTAGGGAACAACATTGAAATGGTAAAAAAATTTTTTTCGAGGCGCCAAAAATCTTTCTCGCAACCGTTACTTTTATGCAAAATGAAGCTATTTTCAAAATTCCAACTCAATCGGAATAGACCGGTTTTCGTACTGCTGGTAAGGTATTGAAATGGTAAAAAAAAATTTTTCGAGTCGCCAAAAATCCTTCTCGCAAACATTATTTTTATGCAAAATGAAGCTATTGTCCATTGAAATGCACTGAATGTATTTTATAGACAATAAAGTGGAAAAATCCTACAAAACCGTATTATTATTGTAAAGATCCTCTAGAACATTCCTATCCAAATTCCAAACCTCCCATCGTCAAATATCGAAAGGCCTTCAACGATGAAATTCAACACACCTCCTTTCGCTTCATGTTCTCCTGATACATCGCTCCAAAATTTAGCAAAAATTTTCAGAACGCTGTAAAATGAGCTTCGTAACAGGATAACATGATGTCGAAAGAGGTGGCACAAAGTTAGCGCCTTCGGAGAGAGAATCTAAGGCGGAGAACTATTCGACGTAGAGGCGCAGAGTTTTCGAAAGGCCTTCGACGATGAAATTTAGCACACCTCCTTTCGCTTCATGTTCTCCTGATACATCGCTCCAAAATTTAGCAAAAATTTTCAGAACGCTGTAAAATGAGCTTCGTAACAGGATAACATGATGTCGAAAGAGGTGGCACAAAGTTAGCGCCTTCGGAGAGAGAATCTAAGGCGGAGAACTATTCGACGTAGAGGCGCAGAGTTTTCGAAAGGCCTTCGACGATGAAATTTAGCACACCTCCTTTCGCTTCATGTTCTCCTGATACATCGCTCCAAAATTTAGCAAAAATTTTCAGAACGCTGTAAAATGAGCTTCGTAACAGGATAACATGATGTCGAAAGAGGTGGCACAAAGTTAGCGCCTTCGGAGAGAGAATCTAAGGCGGAGAACTATTCAACGTAGAGGCGCAGAGTTTTCGAAAGGCCTTCGACGATGAAATTTAGCACACCTCCTTTCGCTTCATGTTCTCCTGATACATCGCTCCAAAATTTAGCCAAAATTTTCAGAACGCTGTAAAATGAGCTTCGTAACAGGATAACATGATGTCGAAAGAGGTGGCACAAAGTTAGCGCCTTCGGAGAGAGAATCTAAGGCGGAGAACTATTCAACGTAGAGGCGCAGAGTTTTCGAAAGGCCTTCGACGATGAAATTTAGCACACCTCCTTTCGCTTCATGTTCTCCTGATACATCGCTCCAAAATTTAGCAAAAATTTTCAGAACGCTGTAAAATGAGCTTCGTAACAGGATAACATGATGTCGAAAGAGGCGGCACCAAGTTAGCGCCTTCGGAGAGAGAATCTTAGGCGGAACTAACTAATCAACGGAGAGGCTGACTTTACTTGTGATTGTGAAATTTGTGATTTAATTAGGAGATGGAAGTTATAGGTTACAGTTCTCAATTAAAAGATGCGTTTTTTCTCTACATGTGGTTTATTAAAATACTCTGAATAATGTACAGTGATATATAATAATTACATTGTCTACTTACTGATTTTTAACTTCTACTTAAAAACCACATATTTGCAAATGCTGCACTCGTCCAGTGCGTTTTCGTTACACCAGTTGACACGAACCGACGCGAAGGATTTTTGGCGACTCGAAAATTTTTTTTTACCGTTTTAATATCGTTCCCTACCTTACCGACAGGCCGAAAACCGATCTATTCCGATTGAGTTGGAATTTTGAAAATAGCTTCATTTTGCATAAAAATAATGTTTGCGAGAAGGATTTTTGGCGACTCGAAATTTTTTTTTTATCTTTTCAGTGACGTTCCCTACCTTGCCGACGGTCCGAAAACCGGTCTATTCCGATTGAGTTGGAATTTTGAGAATAGCTTCATTTTGCATAAAAATAATGTTTGCGAGAAGGATTTTTGGCGACTCGAAAAATTTTTTTTTACCATTTCAATGTTGTTCCCTACCTTACCATAGCTGGTAATATTACTGTCGACGGTGATTCTGTTGACACTATCACACCGCCGTGGCAGGGAAAGTACTTTTTCCGTAACAAAATAATAACACCTGCGAGGTTCGAGACGATACTTCGATTCCTTAGGATCGATAAATATGCGGGAATTACAAATTTCGCCAACGATTCTATTTACTATGAACAAAATCGGACCTCGCTTTTCTCAAATTACACTGTTAACAGTACATTTATTCCGTTATGTGCAGATGCACGAAAGTATTTACGAAATGTTTTTTAATATAACAATACAACCTAAATGTTCCATTACATGTTATATATAAAATATTAAATTATGATTTCTGTCAAATTAAATGTTTCTCATCCTTCACCTCGAAGCAGTTTATTTAGTACCAAAAATTAGCCTCACTCTATTGGCAGAAGAAAGTGGTTTTATCGCTTAGAGCATACGTTATTCGAAAGGACGGCTTTTCAAGGACACCTTTATCAATCTAATCCTCGATACAAAACGAGAAAATAAAAAGACAGCCCGCGGTAGCTAGTGAAAGTGTCACCTCTTGCCACGATAAAGGAATCGATTAAAATATTTATAAGAATCTCTCTACGTGTGTACGAAACTCTGACGAGCGTGGAAGATACAAGAATCGAATCGAACTGCACTAATAATTAGCAATCTGTAATTGTGCGCGTAATTGCGATGAGTTCCATACAGGTGGTAAATCTTATTCGTAAAACTGTATTTAAAAATATTTCGAATTTCTATACCAAAGAATCATTCCAACGAATAATACGAACAATATGTTAACAAATTTGAAACTTCTACGAACGTACAATTTCGTTATTACATTACTCTCGTATGTCATATGTTAGCAGCTTGACTAACCTTTGTCTACTATGCATTACCAGGAAAACACGGAAACCGATTTATTCAATCCAAGTATATTGGAGCGATTATCCTCGTCGCAAGTTGACGGTTTATTAATCAGGCCTTTAAGGTCCGGCGATTATGACAGAGGTAAAACAACCGTGTCACTGGTTATCGATGACGTTCACTAACTCTGCTATATTTATTTGAATAGGTTTTCTACAGCTGTTAACTCAATTGACCGAAGTTGGGAATGTCAGTAGAGAACAGTTTCTGAGTAAGTCCCCTGGAATTAAGTTTCGCTTGAGAAGAGGCATGGGCTAGAGGCAGAGGAGAAAGTAATCGACATTGTTTTTAACCATTTAGACCGCTTTCATACGATGAGAAATAATGGTAGCTATTACATCATTGTGATAGAAGATCCGAGCACTGAAAAAGTGATAGCGACAGCGACGATAGTCGTGGAGCAGAAGTTTATTCACAACTGCGCCTTGGTAAGTCTCTCTGAAATATTCCGTTGGGAAATTGTAGCTTTCAAATAGTACAAAGATCTGTTACAGAGGGGACGCTTGGAAGACGTGGTGGTAAACAATAAATATCGTGGTAAGCATCTAGGAAAACTAGTGGTTAAAATTATATTGCAATTAGCACGCTATTTGCGGTGTTACAAATTGTCGTTGGACTGCAAAAATCATCTCATACCTTTCTATGAGAGCTTAGGCTTCAAACGCGAACATGAAAATGCTAACTATCTGAACATGAGATTCCTTAACGAGAATACGACAGAGCAATCTCATTTATGACAATAAATGGAGCGTTTTAAAATTGTTATGAAAAAGATTTGTTGTCTTTGTACGTGCCCTAACGCAAAATAAGAGATGATAATAAATACTTTTATCAGTTTTATAAGTCGGAGAGTTTAATCTAGTTTTAACATTTGCGAATAGAACGAACTAGGCCCTAATGTAATTAGCCATGAAACGAGTATTCTAATTATCTCTAATATCCTGCAAGTTACGCAGGTAGTAAAAATGATATGTGATTATATTTTACTAAATACATGTATAATATTTTCCAAGGATATATAATAATATAATAAACAGTGGTGGAAAGACAATTCGAAATTAGTTTTTCAATCAATCTGAAATCAGTCATTAATAGAAAAAATACTTGTTTTGCATACATCAGATTTTAATCGATCATTAAAACTTCTCTTCTCAAATACATGCTCGCAGCTGGTGGCATTTGAATTACAGTTTCTTAGCAGTGACAGTGCTTTGTAATTTCACCGCTCTCTTAGCTTCCATTTGCCTTTGCCTCGCTAGTTTGCGCTCCTCGCGTTTTCTTCTAGCTTCTTCCAGTTTATTCGAACTTCCACCATGCGCCGTAGTAATTTCAGTGTTTCCTTAAAACGAGAAAATCAATTTCAAATGATTACATCACCGTTATCGAATACACAAATGTTTCTATAGTATAGTCATACCTGTCTGATCTGACGGATGAAAATCTTCTAGAGGTTGAAACTCCGAGTCCTCCCAACCAGTCTCGGAAGACTCATTTTTATCTCCTATACTTTGGGCCGCCTCCTCCTCCTAAAAGTAACGTTTCAAGTGTCTTTTCAACTTTGCAATTTTAGTAGTTACCATATATTGACTGTTCCGGTCTAGAGCCCACAAAAATAGGCGATCTTCAGGAATTAATTAAAGGAAAACTGCTGCATATAATTTATTGGGACTTTTTGCATTGAATTAAGAATGTCTTAAACTGTAGAAATAAATTTTTTGTTTTATAATTAATCATTGCAGACGGCACTGGGGAGTCGTTAAAGTCGAGGCGTAAAGGAATTCATCCAAATCGATGGAACCTGTAGCACCTAAACCATTGGTCTGAAGTAAAGAACAATGTCAGATTATTAAAGGGCATGAAACTCGTGGAGTGACCAGAAATAATTACAAAAAGATGGCATTTTTTGAGAAAAATAACTACACGAAGTTTGAAATCACTTTTGCCCTATATTTTTCGTCCTTTCAACGCCTCTAAAAATTGCAAACTTTCATTTTTTTTTCAATTTTACTGGTCGGTCCACGAGCCAGAAGTATATTCTTCAAAATAAAAAAAGTTTCAGTCGAATCGGATAATAACTTTTGGAAATACAGGTTCCACCGGTTTACTTCGGGAATTTTACGAATTTAAAGAAATCCTTTTAAACACGTATTCCTAAAAAGGTCGAACATTAAAAAAATTTAATAAAAAAAAATCGATCTTTAGACCGGAACTTCCCTTTAACCACAATAACTGTATCTTAAGAAAAGACAAGGAATCAAAATACGAACTGGTTCTTCCTCAAGGCTCGTCCACTGATCATTAGCCTTAGGAGAATGTGGGGACGGCGAAATGTTGCTAGTCCCGTGTCCCGAAGCAGCAGAAGGTTGCTGCTCCATGTCGCCCCAATTATCAGCATCCCAGCAATCCCAATCACCGTCAGAGTTCGTGTTCGTGATGTTCTGTATATCGTGCTCGTGGTCGTGCTCCAACGACGTCATGCTCGTAGCGCTGCTCGTCGTAGCAGTTGTACTGGCGCTACTTTGCGAGCTGCTAGCTTGCTCTGTAATTCAATTACACACCGATAGTAAGAACTCCTCGTATCAAGGAAAACTGAATGAAAAATCACGATTTACGAGTACCCAGGGAGGCAGGCTTGTTCAGCAAGATCCTCGATGTGTTGTCCGATGACTTCGGTGTGTCTGACTGGCTGCGATAAAACTTGGCAGTGACTGCAGTTACAGCCCAACCTGCCCAGGTTGCTGCTGCGTTGCTAAGACTAGGCGTTGCTGTATTTACATCTGCCTCTGAAATAGAATTGATCACATGAAAAAGCAGTACTGCCTCGCGTTTGCAAGAACTTTGAGCTGTGCATGGGTACCCATAGACTCCCGTAAGCCAGGATCTTCCGACACTCTCTCGAGCTTCGATAAAAATCCGCGAATAGTTCGGAACGCGTTATCTCTCACTCCTTTATCCACGTCTGTGGTAAGCGGACACAACGGTGGCAAGATACGATTCGCGACTTCTTGCAGTAGGAAGTATTGCTGCGTCGCGGCCAGTGCTAAGATACTCGCCGTTCTAGCTGGTGGGAACGAGTCCCTTGTACCTCGAATAAACGCCCCAATTAATACCTACAATTACATATCAATTGAACTGGAATTTATCACACGTTATTACGAAAGCTTTGTATCGACGTAGAAGTTACTTTTTGCCTGATTTGGGGGTGGAGATGTTGAGCAATTTTTCCTAAACACACTGTGGTGTTAGTGCGTATGCCTCCGTGCTCGTCTTTCGACTGAAGTTTAGCAAAGTATCTCAATGTTTCCACGTTGAGATTATTGTAATCTAATTTCGGCGCTAAATGTACAACAGATTTAATCGTTTGCTCCCTGATGGCAGGATTCGTGTCCAGGAAACCTCTGGCTACCTGTGATAAACGAGATTAAGATGGATATTTTATATTTCTTTGTTATGATATAGGTAAGCAATCGCAATTACCTGTGGGAAGATAGCTTCGTTAACCGTGGCTGATTGTAAATGATCGACAAATCGATCCAACTGCTGCAGCAATCGTAACCTTGTCGCTCTATCGCTGGATGCGAATAATTTCACAACGCACGGCACAACTCTCCGTTGATACTCGCTATCGGGTAATAAGCATCCTAGCTGCAAGAGAGGAGGTAACACTGCACTTCCAGCATCGCCGAACTCAAAGGCAGCCAGTAATTGCGGCAGAATTTTGTATCTGCCTACACCCTCTGGAAATGATTCTAACTGACCAGCAAGCTGCGAGAAAAATCGACCTTTCTCCCCTCTCTCTTTCATCTGTATCTCTTCTAAAAACAGAAGCGCGTCTACGAGCTCGTTTTTGAAAAAACCACCATTACTGCGGCAACGGGCTATCACGTCGGCAGGATTCGGCCTCCCCTCGGCGTTGCCACTAGTCAATTCTCGGAACACTACTTGCAATTGCTTTGGAATCTGAAAGAGAGGACTCGTGTTTATAAATCAACTCATTAGCGTGCACGTTAATCCTAGAAGTAACAAGAATCATACTTTGTCCCTAAGTTTAAGTTGCGAGCTCGAACTCAATGGACCGTTATATGTTTCCCAGACCAGGCATCCGAGTCCCCACATGTCAACCGAGCTGTTTTTTTATTTATTCATCAGTTTCATAGCGTTAACAATAAACCTAAATGTTTGCATATAGAATAGCTGGTATCGTACGGTAATTTCACGGATCAGATAACTATCTTTCATTATTTACCGAACAAGAGAATTTACTTCGCTAATGCTTTACGCGTTAAACAAGCTGTAGCTACGAACAGAAATGATTTAGTCGCCTCGTTCTTTCGAATTACACACTCTCGCGTATTAAGTAACAATTACTCATAAACACGTGCGATTCTTTCCTATCTGCGATCTCTTTTACCATTTAGTAGCTGGCTTTACGTTCTCCTTAGCGTCCGGAGGGTAATACGCTTGGAATGTCCCCGGTAATGTATTGTAAACAGCATCTACCGCAGTCATGTATTCAACCCCGCCGAGTTTCCATTCCCCGCTTTCTTCGTTAACGAACACTGTCCATAAATTCACGTTGTTGTGTCTCAGATTCCCATCGTTGTTTAAGAAGTTCAGCGCTCTCTGTTAAAACACATACATCACGATACATGTTTCTTAAAGGGGAGCCCTATTTAGAACGCTAGGAATAAGGTGATTTTTGGGAATTATTTTCTAAGAAACTGTTATGCGAATCTTTTCCAAACTTTCAGGGTATTTTAGTTCACATTCGAACGATAAAAATTCATTTCAAATTCATCCTAAATAGGGATCCCTCTTTAAAACGAGTCATTATTCAATTCTTTTCAATGCATACCGTAATTTGAAATATCCCCCAAGAAAAATACAACTCTTTCTTAGACTCTTTGTCGGTGTCAGATTTTCTCGCCAGTCGATTGTACAAAGGCTCCACCCGTTCTGTCGCCAAATATACCATTTTGTCGGTCTGAAATAACAATAAATAGCAAAGAGTCCTCTTCCTCGTATCTATAACACCGAGATCGTACCTCAAGGCTATCGAGATACGCGAGTATGCTAGGATGTCTCAACGTCTTCAATCTCTTCACCGCAGAGCGAGCTACGTCCAGAAGATGTTCATTGCCGCTTTTACACTCGAAGACGAAGACCGAAACATCTTCGCCCCCCGTAGAACCCTGTACGCAGATTTTAAATAGTAAAAATAAATTGAATTTCGAACTTAAAAAAATTTATTTTTTTAAAATTAGAAGAGATGATATTCTAATTTTAGGACTTCTAATTTTTTAACACTTTTACACTCGAAGACGAAGACCGAAACATCTTCGCCCCCCGTAGAACCCTGTACGCAGATTTTAACTATATAGTAAAAATAAATTGAATTTCGAACTTGAAAAAATTAATTTTTTTAAAATTAGAAGAGATGATATTCTAATTTTAGGACTTCTAATTTTTTAAAAAAAAATCTAATCCTGTACACAGATGTTTGAAATGACTTTTAGCCACCCAGGAAAATATAAATAAACATCGACAGCTAAAAAATTGAGGTTATGGTACCTTTTTCTTTGCCTTGTGCAATGTCCAGATGCTCTTGTCGTCCAAACCGGAGATCGGCTCGCTAATTTCGTATGGGAAATCTTTGGTCGGGTCTCTCGAAAAGAAGGACCACATGTTTGCAATTTAACTATATAGTTCTTATTAAATCAAGCTCATCCTCCGACTAATACAGTATCATGATGTCATTGACAGCTACGCATCAACCTATCTTGAACCTTGTTGCTCTGTCCCACGACGATCAACGACGATTATGCGCCCGCATCGAACTTGTGTCAATACTGTCACTCGTCCGCGATAAATCTGCGTGAAATTTCAGCAAGCGCGCCGATTAAATCCCCCTTTTCTTCTTTTATTCCAATTCTCGATCGAGCAATCAGTCTTTGCGGCTTTATTCGAAAGCCATTCCGTGGCGAACGTCCGTCGTCTTATTAATGTTCGTTCTTAAGTATGAGCGAAGTTGGCCCGTCCTTAGTGACAACTTATGCCTTTAAAAATGGTAAAGAATTCGTCGTGAAGATAAAAGTCACCGCTTTCAAAGGATGTCAGCGGAGTCTGGTGCTTACTGTCACCGATAAACACACCAGCGAAAATTGGCAGTCCTCCTACGACGCGGCATGTTGGTCCCTTATCCTTGATAGCCAATTCAAATTTATGTCTACACTTATCATTCAAATTTCTAAATGCTTTAATTATTATTTTGTTAATCACAGTTCTCTATATTCGATTTATTTCCGTCGCGTCGTTACGCATGTTTTCTTAACTGTTTAAGATATTGAAAACTTGACGCAGAAAACTGGGAATTACAAACATTTCGATGTATTCGTGGCTATGCTGCAGTCTGGATTGTTGAAAGTAAACTTTGTAATTAATTCGTGTAAATAAAGTAAATGAAGGTTAAAAGGGAATGAATTTCAGACGAGCGAATCCATCACTTTGGACCTTCTCACGTTCGAGGACTTAGAATTGCTGCGTGCACGTAGACTCGAGCGTAATTCGTGTTCAAGTTTGGGTAACGCAACGAACAATCGCCGATACCTAATATTAACTTATACAGTAGAGTTTGATAGGTGAGTACGAAGTAACAGTTTTTGTGAAACCGTTCAACAAGAGTTTTCCTTCTTTCACTATTTGCGAATGGTATGTTTTTCACGAGAATATATATCGAGCTTAAGAAAGTTCACAAAACCTGTACGGATAGAATTTCTTTAAGATCAAATGTTTGCCAATGTCACGACCTTCTTAAGAATCCATTATCCGTTACCTCTGGAGTATTGTGGCTTACCCGACCCGGTGATATTGCAAGCTACCATCAGGAGATTACAAGCTGAAATCGAAAAATTTCAGTCCACAGGAGCAAGTAGGAACTTACAAAAACGCGTCGAGCAACTTACAGCTGCGAATCAAAGGCTCGTTCAAGAGAATCAGAGGCTCGCTAGTGGAGGTAGCAAACTAAACGTCATAGTTTCTCGTCCACCAACTCTCCAAGTATTTTCTAATGTTCAGGAAAAGGTTTAAAGCATTTATTGGGATCGATCAAGTCGTTAGAGAATAATGTTGCCAAGGAGCGAGCATTCTTTCGAACGCAGATTCAAAAACTCAAAGCTGAGAATGCAGCCTTGTCGGTGAAAGTACGACAACTTACTGAATCTGCTGGCAGAAAGCCTGGAGATGGTAGCGCGGCGTTAAGACGTTACCAGCATCCCTCTTCTACGCGAACAAATTACACGGATCGTAGGCGAAGCAGAAGTCGATCGTCTTCGATCTCTAGTCACGTTAAAACTTCTAGATCTAGTTTATCACCAGGTAGTTTATTATCAACAAACATCCACGAATGTCATAAGACTCTGTTTATACTGTATTATTATATCGATAATTGTAGGCAGCTCGATGGAGTCGATTAGAACTCGACGATCTCCTTGTCGGAGAACAAAAACTTATAACAAAATCAAAGATTCAAGTTAGTATTACATACGATACATAAGTATAGCGAGCAAAACTGGAGGGATTCGGAGAGCAAGAAATTCATGACTGTCTTCTTTCACACTGTAGCGCTATCGGCAAGCGAGAACTCCATGGAATTAGTATTTTCTTATGCTAGGTGGGACATCAGGCTTACAGGTTCGCGAAGGAAGGAGAAGGCATCCAACTCTTCTCTATTGTTCAACCCCTTCCGTTTTGCTTGCAGGACCTATAAAATGTAATACTCTTATTTACGAAACTCTCTGTCGTAGAGCTTGATCTTGAAAATTTGGAGTCAAGAATTCACACGCTGCAGAAAATGTTAAAAGAAGGAATAAAGTTGAATTGATAACTGAACGGATCGAACATTTTCTGACGAATGTTTCCATGAACCAGCATATATTAAAACACGTACTATCATCATCATTATTACAAATACAATTGAGATGATTTTAAGTAATGGCAGTCGTAAACAAAATTTTCTAAAACAACGCATTTGTGTTTCAAAGTTATTAGTAATAAGAAAAAGAATAAAACAAAAAATACTAGATACTTTCAATAATAACGTTTGAAAATTGCTGCGCGTAGGTGACTTTAATCACTTGCAAACCCTTTCATTATGGAAAACATGTCTTATGTACACTGCAGCCTCAAAAATGTATTCGTTACTTGTTGCTTTTAATATTATATCTACACTATCACGTTCATTAATAAAATTGTAAAATTTCAGTTAACTGACTCTATCAGCTTTTACTTTGGTTTGGTAATATTCTATAGCACGCTGAACCAACGATATTTCCTCATCGTCATTGCTCCGCGATTCCATATTTGCTTTCGAAAACTTATTCGCTGTTAAATTCGTAATTCCGTCGCATCTTCGATCTACACAATCTTGCTCCAGTGGTTCGCAAGGTGGCCTCGAAGGTAATTCTTGCTTCGAATGTTTCGCTAATACTTCGATAGCGTTGTTTAGATACTTAATATCAGCCTCTTGTCTGCAGGTAAGGATAGTCAAGTACTGAATGTCCTCTAGAATTTGTTTCTCCTGTTCGAAAGCTGCATCTTTTTTCTTCCGCTCTTTATTCAATTGGCGATTGTACTCGAACAGTAATAGACTACCACCGATGCCAAACACGATAATTTCGCTCATTAAACTGGCCCCTAAGTCTATCGCCATAGTTTCGTTCAACTTTGCGACCTTCGTGGGCCTACCAAGATTCATTATATACATTTTAACTTTTACTTCCGCCCAGTGATAGACTGTAACGAATTAACAGCGACTCAACATACAATCTTTGAAGACGTTAGATCTGAAACGCATCTGTTTTACTTACGCTGAGCAGGCGGAATGATAAAATAAGTTCTAAGTACAGGATGATTCTTCGCCTTGTTGGCGATGAAGTTCGCTATAGGTTTACTAACTTGCTTCACAAATAATGCTGCTAATTTGATAGCTGGAAAAGCGCCCACTACCATTTTCCTTTCTGTTTCTCGCGACAGCTTCGAATCCACGTGTAGATAAAATCTGAAAAAAAGAGGATGCGTGTGAAGGGGAGCAATTTAAACGCGCATTTAAAACGTGCGATGATTGCAAGCGATTTTTCGGTATACACATTCGCAGCTCTCTCGCTGTATATTACATTCGTATTTATCTACGAAATATCATGGATATAATGCTACTATAATAGGTCACGCTTGACATGCATGTCACCGCGAAAAAGCTGAATTTCGTGCTGTATTCGAAATCATTACCTCACCTCTGAAATTAGTTCAGAGTACAGCAGACGGCCATCATGATACGACACAGAATGACCGTGTGGTATACGCGATCCGATTGTCACAAGTCTGTTAAATCAAGGAAAATTAACGTGCATAATTTTTCACCTGTACCCGGATAAACATTTACACTTAAATATATCAATATCGATGCTTGAATTTATGTTTAAAAACATTGTAAAGCATCGGTCGGATAAGTATGAATTCCCAATAGCGCCAATAGTCAACTTCATGCATACCAACAAGTCTTGTTGTTAAAAAAACTCGGGTCTCGTAGGGTCCACGCCGCTTATTTTTAAACTTTACTAGTGAGATGAAACGTTATGAATAATAATGCTTCCTGTTGTTAATGGTAAATTCACAGTAATTCAACGCTCTTATTTCCTGTTGTTCTGATCCAATTTTTCAACTCTTTATGTCCCCGGGTAGGTATAGAAAATTTACTGCAGTTGTCAATTATTTTTTTACAGGTTTAGAAACTGAACGAGGTATGGTTGATTAAGTAGGTAAATAATTCACGTAAAATGTTGGATAATATACGTGATCGAAATGGTAAAGAGTTAATGTTAATCGTATAAGTTTTATGGGATTGTAGACAATTATTTAAAACCGTTCATTTCGCAGGTTAGAAAAGGGCGAATATTTGAAAAGATTGCGCAGTATCATTTTCCTTAACAATTTGGGATAATGAATGATAAGAAGTTCAACGTTACGACCAACAATTATGCATTTACGATATGGGGACTCGTAATGCATTTGATACTGCTGTGGGGCGTACTCGATATAAATTTTCATTCACCTATTATACAAGGTTTGCCGAGCGTGCCGGTTCTAAAAGACCCACCAGCGAAGAGGCTGGTGTTTTTTGTGGCAGACGGTTTGAGATACAGGACCTTTGACGAAGCACCGCCTAAGTTTCTTAAGTAATCTATTTATTGATTATTAAATCAGAAAATTTTGTTATACTCATTGCTTGAAACGGTTCTGAAAAGAACTGTTTAAAACTGTTTCTGATTAAAACAGTTATGGAGAAGCTTTATTCTAAATAACTGTTACGAAGAACTGAAATTTCCAACTATTATCTGTTTTGGAAACGGTTCCTATTTCTCTCCTTATATCAGTTTCATAACTGTTATTTTTTTGGTTCTACACGGGTTCCAGAATCAATTCTTGTATCGACTTTTCCCTAATTGATATCATTAATTATTGTAGCTGTAGATTACTGTATATTTTTTATACGATCCTTATAGAAGCACGAGAAACTTTTAACTTTCTATTCTGAATAATATAATGTGCCTGTGAATGTAAAAAATAATTAATGATAACAATTAGGGAAAAGTCGATACAAGAATTGATCCCGAAACCGTTTCGGAGCTGATATACGACCGGAAAAATAACGTTTATGGAACCGAATACGAGGAGGGAAATAGGAACCGTTACCGAAACGGATAATAGTTGGAAATTTCGGTTCTTCGTAACAGTTATTCGTGTTCTTCATAATCGTTTGAAGAACAGTTTACAAGCTTTGGTTGTACGTATAACGGTGTAATTCTGATTGTAGATATGTAATGACGAATAAAGGTGTTTGGGGTGTATCTCATACAAGAATGCCGACAGAGTCTAGACCGGGTATCGTTGCAATTTGCGCAGGATTGTACGAAGATCCTAGCGCTATCTTTAAGGGTTGGAAAGAGAATCCTGTGGATTTCGACTCTATCTTTAATCGAAGCCACATGTCGTGGGCATGGGGGAGCCCTGACATTATACCCATGTTCACGAGAGGTATCGCGAACATTACTGAAGTGCTTTAAATATGATTATAATTAACAGGTATTAATATCTTTGATATTTCATTAAACTAGATGCAAAAGAGAACGTACACGGGGAGAGCTATCCTCACGAATGGGAAGACTTCGATATAATGCGAGGCCAAATTTGGCGCTTAGATTCGTGGGTGTTCGACAAGTACCTGAACTGGCTTCGGGAGGAAGCTCTCAAAGTAAAAGACGCGGATCGTATCATTCTTTTCCTACATCTGCTCGGTTGCGATACTACCGGACACGCTGCCAAGCCTTATTCTAGGTATTTAGAGACCATCGATCCGGGACATCGATACGGAAGTGGAATTATGCTTAGTTGGCGGAGGAAAAAAAACGTGATTTTTAGGAATTTTTTCTGAAAAATCTAATGTATATTTTTTACAACTATTTGCTTATTTTAAATATACATATATTCAGCAATTCTCGGTAATTTTGTTATAGGAAAATATTAAAAAGGGAAGGAATAACAGCCACTCTCGCGGAAGCTATTTTTTTTTTAGCGGTGAGCATGATTTCTCCGAGCCGGATCATCTGAAAACGAAAAGTGAAGAAGTTTCTGTTAGTATACGAGTTTATCTAGTTCGTGAACGAAGGATTTTTCTTTTTGATGCAAACTCTATTTTTAATTCACGAAAAACGAACAATCCAGACATCGAAAAATCATGATTTTGCGTTAAACGGCCGCTATTTTGTTTAAAATCATTTTTTTTTAAATCCTTCGTTCAAGAACGAGATAAACTCAAATATTAACAGAATCTTCTTTACTTTTCGATTTTAGATGATACGGCTCGGAGAAATTGTGCTGTAAAAACAGCTTCCGCGAGAATGGCTGTTATTCCTTCATTATTTAATATTTTCCTATAACAAAATTCCTGAGGGTTGCTGAATATATATAATTCTAAAATAAGGAAATAGTTGCAAGAAACATACATCACATTTTTCACAAAAAATTCCCGAAAATCACGTTCGTTTTCATTTGCCAACTAGGCATGACCTCTTAAATAGAACTGTGATTTCATTAGCTTCGACTTAAATTTAAACGCAGAGAGTACACTGATAACATGAATTATGTTGATCGGAAAATAGAGGAAGTTGTGCTAATGACGGAGAAGTTTTTCGGGGATAATGCAACCGCGTATGTGTTCACGGCTGATCACGGAATGACTGACTGGGGATCGCATGGAAGTGGTTCCACGGACGAAACAGAAACGCCGCTGATTGTTTGGGGTGCAGGAACCAATGCGTTTGATTCTCGTCACGACTTAGAGCAAGTGGATATTACACCGTTGGTATCAACTTTAATTGGTACACCTATTCCCACTAACAACGAAGTACGTGTAAAGATAATGTTAGCCCAGTCGTTCGGAATACTTGTCGATCTTTCAAATAATCACAATGCACAATCTCTCTCAGGGCGTTTTACCTTGGCAGTATTTAAACGACATTAATCTTGAGTACACTAGTCGTGCTTTGTTAAATAATTTAAAGCAGTTAACGTACCAAGTGAAGGCGAATCGTAAAATGAATTGCGAGGACGATGGTCACGCGAATTGGAGGGAAAAGGAATTGGATAACAAGATATCCGCGTTAGATAAATACGTCGAAGTAAAAGACTCGCGCGAGAGATTAAAAGAAACAGTGGACGCGATCGGACTGGCCAAAGAATCTTTATCATACTTCCGACAGTACCAAAGATCGCGGTTTCTAATATATTTGTCCACCATGTGGCTAGGATGGATAATACTGTTGTTCTTTAAATTAGCCGGGGTCAAGCGAGCTTCTACCAACTACGTTATTTTAACAATATCAGATATTACATTCGCAGCTATATTAATTACAATATGCATTATGCACAAAGGTAAGATAATCCACGTTTCCTCTAGATCGTTTAAAAAGTGCATACTTAATTCCAACGCGAATGAAATAGTTTCAGGTTGCAGCAATTGGAGATCACCGGGCTACGCATCCTTAGCTGTAATCTCTTTCTGGCTAACTATTAGGAATGCAATTACGCACTCAATAGAATTTAGAATACAAAATAGTAAACGTTCTTGGATAAAAGTCGCCGGGATAATTCTGTTACTAGCAACAATCTTCATGGGATTAACATACAGGGGTACTCTCAGCGTAGGAATGTTGCTTGTTGCTCTTATGAAAAAGCTGACGTACAAAGCCACTCGGAATTTCCTTTGGACAGCTCTGTCGCTAGCAATCTTCCCGTTATTGCCTGTTGTAGAGCCGCACCCTCGAGTCTACGTTGTGTAAGTTCAAACTCACGCCAGACCATTACGCTTCTTTTCAATCTATCGTTAATTCTAAATGTTTACTTTCCAGGCTACTTAGCATATGTGTGGTAGCTGTAATGGTTGCTTTGAAAGTTGAATCAAAGTACAGGAAAGTAATAGAAATTCTTCGACTAGTACTTACGGGATTAACGATCTTAGAATTCATAGATGGGCGAAGTTGGATATCGTGGGCGATTTTACTAACTACGCCGTTACACATTTGCACTTATCCCACGCAATTGGAGGAAAGAATGCGAGGGGTTGTGCTGGGACTGTTTTGCCCACTGGTTCTATTATCTGCATCTTATGAACCTTTCTTCTTCGTGATCCTTGCGGCACACTTGTCTTGTTGGCCGCGATCTAATGCATTTCAAAGCTATCAAGATACTAAACGTCTTTTGACGATGGAAGAATTGTTGACGGCCGCAATCTTTGTATCCTTTTTTTTACGCAGAGCTGCGTAACAGCGCTGAAAGTATTAAACAGTTATTGTTACCCTTGTACATCCTGAACGATTTATTATAGATGCTATATACATTATTGTGTTTCTTTGGGACTGGTAATATGGCAAGTATCAGCTCGTTCGACCCGTCTTGGACTCGACATTTCGTGACGATGTTCTCGCCATTCACGATGTTCTCGCTGATACTTTTAAAAATCTGCACGCCGTTAATGCTAATTGGATGCGCCAGTCGCGTGCTCGGGTCTCAAAGTATCTTCTTAGCGATACTTTTACTAGGAGACTGCCTGTCGTTACCGCTCCTGTATTGCGTTACTCCTCGAGGAAGCTGGTTGGATATTGGTAGCGCTATCAGTAGATTCACAATTGCGATATCACTTCCGTGTCTTTTATTGTTATTATATTATCTTTCGTACCCCCTTATGACATTCGTTCCAAGTAAACTTAAGTTCCATATAGCTTTAGAAAAGAAACATATTGTATAAAGAAGCAGAATGTTTGTACGGAATCCAGTAATTTCTTAACATCAACAGAATAAAGTGAATATAAATCTCCTTATCGTTTAATGATTCACTCTCGTATGCAATAGAAGTGAATAGTAAATTCGATTGTAATAACGTGGCTTTCGTGTTCATCGAATAAATGAGCTTTATTTGCACGTGTCGGTGTGTTAGATTTAAAATTTAAATTCCTTATACTTTTTAGAAGCTTTCGAATCTTGACCTTGCTGGCGCTTGCGTTTACTCTGTAAAAATAAATGAATTTCATTCGCATATTAATTCCCACATTAAAACATACGATATACTCACTTTCTGTCGTTGCACGTGATCTTGAAGCATGTCCGACAAGTCTTCCCTTCTCAAGTGAGCTTGCCGTGACCTCATAGTCTCTTCGTATCGAGATGCCATCGCCTCAGAGTCCAGATCCAGTTCGCTTGGATCCAGTGCCAACTCGACCGCTCCATCCTTCTCCGTTCTTCCATCCGACGTTGTTCCACTTACCCCACGGCGCGCAGCAATAACGGATGGAGGTGCTTGACCTCCAGCAGCCCCAGTCATATCATACACATGCGTGCTACCCATCATGCTTGCCCCGAGACCTTCTGTTCGTCGTTCTTGCAATACTGTGTACAAAGCAGGAGTATCTCCTCCTTCCATTTCACTCTCGATCTTCTTTTTCCTCAGTTCAATCGTCTCCGGAGTTTCCAATCCTGCAGGGATCGATGTGATACCACTTGGTGTTATCAAGCCTTCCGCGCCAGGCGTGACCAAGCCGCTCGCATCTCCCTCTCCTTCCTTCCCTTCCCCTTCGCCTTCACCACCTTCCTCCGCATCCTCATCCTCATCTTCATCTCCAGAAGATTCTGATTCAGGCTCGCCCCACATGCCTCTGTCAATTTCCTCGTCCATGGCATCTCCGCCCGGAGTGCGGGATATACCGAACACATCTCCGTACAAGGGTCTACCTGTTTCATCCACTGGGGGCTTTCCCCAACCGCCAGCGTGATAACCAAACGCGCATCCCTCCGGGATAGGTGCATTCAAGCCGGGTATCTTTAAGTTCGGGTAGCTAGGAGGTGGTCCGTAACGTTGCATAGCGATGAGCCACGGTGGTGGTACCTTGTGGCAATTAGGCCCCACTGGCATACCAAGCGCGGTGCGTAGTTCATCGGACAACTCTCCAGGCTTCTTCTCTTTCAGACGCGTTTCGAATTCTTTCCCTTCGTAATAAAGGTCACCGTGAATTGTCATGCGAGGTTTAGTCTGCCACTTGAAGAACGCGTCGTGTAATTTCTGGTAGTCAATGTCTATCTTCCCTAGCTTCGGCCTGGCTCTTTCCCGCATCTTCGCTTTCAAGGTGCGTGTATCGTCTCGCTCTTGGAGACTCGCCCTCATCTCTGTGATACCTGTGCGTTTTATAAAGTCTGGCAAATCGAAAGGAGGCTTCTCTATACCACGCTTGCCCTGCAGATATTTCCTTTTGAAGCACCAATGCCTCGGAACAGGTACTGTATTACGATGAGCTTTTAGCTGCACCAGGAGCTTCGGATCTCTGGCGGTAACGTCATGCATCTCGACGACGTCTGGACGTCCTACGAGTTGCTTCAATTCTGCAACGCTTAGGCGTGTTAGCCTCTTTAACTTCCTCTTAGAAAGACGCGGAGCACCGTTCTCCCCTCCGCCTTGCTGTTGCTGCGGATTGTTTGCATCGTCGTCGAAATCATCCAGCGGTGGCACTTTGCTGGGTATCGTACCAGTCGTCTGCAGATTCGCCACTGGTGGATACTGTCCTATCGGTTCGCCTTTGTCCGCTTCGCTGAGTTTGGGTTCGGGTTCGGTTAACTTAAATGCTTCGAAAATTCTGGCGAACTGACGATACATCGGCTCCAATTCGTTAACGCTTGGAATCTCCTGAATGTACTCGATCTCTGGCAAATCATTTTTCGGTTTCGAGTTCTCTATATTGTCCTTTTTATTCTCAGATTCTTTTCCCGTTGTGTGCTTCCTCCTCTTTTTCTTTTTCTTCTTCTTCGTCTTGTTGCCTTTCGCGTCCATCTTTTCCGTAGATTCGGGTTCGATTATAACATCCTCTAATTGAGAAGCTTCGTCACCTCCGGCTTCGTGATTCGGGGATTTTCCTAAAGAACCTATATCGTTAGGGTCTGCTCCTACTTCCTTGGCTCGCTCAGTTTTAAAAGCCAGAGCTTGCTCTAAAGCTGCGGGTAGCTTCATCGAATCGTTGTCCGGGTCTCTTCCCCCGTCGTCCGATGAATTGGGATTTTGCAGTTCGCTCGGTGGGCTCACTTTTAAGCTCAACAAGCTGGGTAATGTTTTCGGGGGATCTACTCCTGGAACTCCGAGGGTGTTGTTCGCAGCCATACTCATCATAGGTGGTATCTGATGTGCCATTTTTTGATTCTGTGTTTAGAATTGATAAGTGAGAAACATCAACAGCCGAAAGATTTAATGAATTTCTGTCAGAAATTCCGAAGAGATCAATAGAAATGGTTAAACGAAATTGTGATAAGAGTTTGCAAAATTCATTTCTAGATATGTATTTCAATATTATGGGAATCTACGATATAAATGACATATCTCTGCTCGTAAATGAAAATAAAACTAACCTCATTTCCAGGTATATTCTCCATGTTATTGTTACTATTGCATCCCCGTACGCTTCGCCATTTGCACAGTTCACTACTGCGCCACCAGAGGTCCCCGGTTCCCACAATATACTATCGACCTCTCGATCACACTCGATTCCCCCCGTCGATATTAATTTCCCGCCATTTCGTCGATTTCAAAAACGCGCGCGAAGCAAACTTTAAGCTTATAATAAAAGTAACTAAAGCAACGATATTACTAATAATTTCGGGACGAATTCCACTTACGCCCAAATCGCCCGTGAGTTTCATTAGGGTAGGTTTAGGTTAGGTTACCTATACGCGACTGGACGCATCGTCGAGAATTTCAAAGTCGATTTTCTCGAAAATGAAGCGCAATATCAAAAAATTGTATTCCTTTTTCTTGACTTATTTACTTGTTATAAATAGAAAAGAAAGAGTAACTTTTTTTCATATCGCGCTTCATTTTCGAGAAAATCGATTTTGGAATTCTTCACATCCAGTCGCGTACAGGAAAACCTAGCTTAATAAAACTCACGGGCGATTTAGGCGTAAATGGAATTCGCCATAAATAATATAAACTTATGAAAGTAACGAAAGCAACAATATCCCCGATAATTGTGGCTTCATAAATAATATAAAGAGTACACATATAAACATTAAGAGTTCAGAAAAGTAGAAAATCATTTACGTATTTATCATTATCAGCTGGTAAAACTGTTTACAGAACACGAGAGATATTTGAAGGGGAATATAAATGTCTATGTTAAAAGTTTTGAGCGAAGTTGGATCGAGCGGAAAAAGGACCAGTGCATTCTTCCACTTATGCTTATGTTTATTTATTAATTGTTGCGACGGAAGTCATCAAACTTGAAAATTTAATAAAAATATTCACAATGAGCATTCTTTCTTTCTTTCTCCCGCACGTACCTCTCTCACTCTCTCTTTCTCTCCCCCCTTTCACGCGCTCTCTCTTTCTCTCTCACACACTCTCTCGCGTCTCTGTTACGCGCACGGCCGTAACATTTCTCGTGAGCTGATGCGCGGTGGTATGAGCCAATTTTTTTTTAACCGATGTAGAACTCGTGTCCAGCACTCGTTGGACACTTTTGTGTTGCCTGGCTATGCATGTATGAATGTGTGGTATGACGTATATGTACATTCAATTATTAATAATTATTATTAATAACAACAATAATTAATTAATACGAATAGAAAATCATGTTTTCACGGTGAATGACTTGATTCCTTCTTTTCGTTCCTCTTCATTTTTTTTTCTTCTTTTAAGATTCGATGAATGTTCGATTCCAGAGCAGTCTCCCCCCCTTCGTCCCATACACGTGAAGTATATGTATAATTTTTCTCTCTCCCTCAGCCGTGTCAGTGCAACATCCAAATTCGGTTAAGCGAGGCCTTCGGTTTCGGCGAACTGCTGTCTCGGGAATCATTGACAAGAATTCCAAACAGCGATTAGTCCTTGCTCAACGTCCAGAGCTGCCAATGACGATACATAAAGCTGGGATATCTTCACTGTGATCACACTCTGGCCATTAAAATTACAATAACAGCATGGTTCCCATCTCACGGCGAACTAACGGTTCTATCAGTTTGCCTGATTGATTGTATTATCGATTCAGTCCAAGATGACGACCATGTCATCACCGCGTACTGCTCTCTGTGGATGAGGAGGGTGGAGAGGAGCTGGTAATCTACGCCACGGTTTGCGCGCTGCTCTTCGAAGTTCCACAGACGACAGGGTTCTTCTAAGTCTTCTGTGAATCAACGACAATATCGATCTTAGTATATTTCGCATGGTGGATACGGGCAGTTGAATGGTTCAGAGACGGGGAACAAGTCGCGGTGCGCTTACTTGGTTTGATCCGAGGCGCGAAAGTAGACATCATCGGGCGCATCCATCCACGAAATTACTTGCTTGCGGGCATTACTTCTAGATAACGGTGGACCATGAGGTAAGGTATGTGGATGAGCAGCTCTTCCATTTAGAGGTGGTGCCAATGGAAGAACGGGAGGAGCAGTGTGTTCCAAAGAGTGTTTTGGATGTAGCTGCTGAGAATGGTGAGCCCTTTTTGCAGGCGGTCCACCAGGGAGCCCCGCACTTAGGGCAATACCTGTCGAGAACAATAGAATTCGTACCGTATTCAAGCAAACAGGAAGCTCGCGGTGATATCGCGATAAAAACGTATACATAAAGCTATTAAACCGAGGATGCGCGTTCCTTCGGAACAAACAGACAAGCTACACGATTTATTTCACGATTCCGATTGCTCGTTTTGCTGTGTACTTAGACTCATAGGCACTGAATTATTTTACCTTCATCCCAATCCACATCAGAGTAGAAGCCAATAAACAGAGACCATATTCAGTACTAAGCACTTAAGATACTTCCGCGATTTTACAGCGATAAGTGGATGGTCTTGAAACTTACCATCTGATCCATTGATCTCGTCGAATGGAGGTCTTGTGCGTTTCATTATCGTTTGTTGCGCCTGCATACTGGGCTGCGGCTGAGGCGGAGTCACCGTCAGCCTGTCCACCTCAGATTTATTTGGTACTCTTTCGTACAGAAGGCTTCCGTCTGTAACGGAATCATTAAACAGGCATTAAGTACATTATAAAGAGAATTCTATTCGCCAGTTTATTGCATTACCTGGTGCTTTCGGTGGTCTAGGGAAGGAAACCCGATCGGGTTGCTTTCGTTGTGCCGGTGCGGTGAGAGCTAGCCAGTCCCAGTCTCCGGGTTGCCGCGGAGACGGATGATCGCCTAAGCGCGTCGCTATGTCAGTTACGCGAGGGCGAGGACGCGGCCGGACAGCGCGCGCCAAGATGCGCAGCTCCGCGGGACTTTTCGATGTCAATTGAGGGGAGGCGCAAAGGTGTCGCAACGGCGCTGCGTTTACAGGCTGATGAGGCGCTCTCGCTGCGTGGCGCGTACGTAATTGCGCGGCGCATAGTCGTCGGGCGGTCCGCGCCAACGCCGAAGTACGTAAATAAAATGCAGAACGAGTTTTCATCACAGGCCTGGGGGATCCGCCACCTCCACCGCCGCTTGCCCCGCTTCCACGCAAATCCACGCCATGAGCGCTGGCGTAGTGACGACTCAGGTGGGCCTTGAGCTTGAACTCCTTGCCGCAGGAAGGGATGCTACACCGATGAGGTCTGTGAGCACCGCCGATCCCTTTACTCTCCTCGTCCGAGCCTGTGCCGCCCCTCTTTCTCTCCAAGTCGACATCGTCGATGCGCGATGGAACCTAAATGCCAAAGCAACGAAACACAATCGTGAATTACGCGTGCGGATGAATATAGGTGTGAAATACGCGCGATCGGGAATCTACCTTCAGACCGCCGTACTTCTTCCAGTACGTCCAACAGGACTGGCAAAGCCGACACTGCATGTGCGACGGGCCCCAGGCGTACCACTGCGGGCTCTGCATGACTTGACAGCTCTCGCACGGCTTGCCGCCGACACCAACCATCAATATGCCGGAGTTATCGGTCGTCATGCTACCATTACTATTGCCATTTAGAACACTAGTTGGTTTCCCGTTACTGTTGCTATTACTATTACCAAGAGGTACGATCGTTGCCGCAGAAGGCGCAGTCGTAGGTGGGGCGGTCTTATTGTAATTTGGTATATAAACCTGCTTTAATTTACTTTCGGCTTCCACAGCTTTTACCCTCTTCTGCTGCACGTATCTGTCCGTTGTCTTCCACATGTAGTAATATTCGATAACGTTCTTCAATGTCTTCCATGGTAACTGAAACATTACGTTGTTGATTAGAGCGGAGCGCTGATAAACGGGAATCGGACTTTAGGTACTGTGCTCCGATGAAAAGAAAGTCGGTTGAGAAACTCTAGGATCCGAATTGTAATAAAACGGGACACAATTGCCCGTTGCTCCTGTGACGTTTCGACCGACTTCTTTTCATCGGGGCAAAGCAGAATATTATAAGACACTTACGAAGTCTTGACGTATGTCAGCGAAATCCTTTCCATATTTGTCGAGTGCCTCCTCGAAAAGATTTGCTTCGGACGCGCTCCACTCTTCCATTTCGTCTCTGCATAATACTGGGCCAGTGCTTGGCACTAAGGACGACATTGCTTTGGCGACATCGTAATTGTGCCGATGCAAAGTATCCATTGCATGGAACTGGAAAATATAAACGGAAATTTAGAGAGCGTTGCTTGTATAAAAGGATCGTAAGCCGCGTGGGAATGATTATGGTATTTACAAGAGTGATGTCTCTTGACGCAGCTGCTGCAGACATATGCAGAGAGGGTTGTTTGACCGAGGACGAGCAGTCTAAAGCTCTTGCGAATGTGCCTACAGATCTACTGACGACAAGGAATTGATCGATCTGACGGTCCGTTAACGAATGTCGCGGCGTCCAAACCAACGTCTCCAGGTCTTGCAACCTACGAGGATCCGCTTCCCTTTCAGCCGGCGTAAGTGGTGACGGCGCTATGCCGTCGGCTTGGTATCTACTGCCTACTCTAATTTCACCTGCAATAGTTCGTTTATCAGAATTCAAGTACATAGATAAAGGTGTAAGGTGAAACTGGTTTTGCGAACGCCTATAAATACCTTTGTCTGCGAGCAATGTACGCTGAGCAGGATCGAATACTAAGCAGTAAAAGAAAGAATCCTCTTTGTTTAAATAGCTTAGTAAAGATTCTGTTTCATTTAATAAAGTTACACAGCATTTTCCCCTTATGTGCGTCGCAGGCATTGTCTCCACCTGGCGCGATAGAAACAGTTCCCTGTGCTTCATTTGATGACGTTGCTTAGAACTTAAATCTGTAACCCCTCCAGCACCTACCACAGTCTCTTCCATCCCTGCGTATAAAGGATCTCAATTAAATCATGCCTCCGCCAATCAGAATTGTCGAATAGATGTCAAAAGAAGCTCGAATAAAACAAATAATTCACACGAGGTGAGGAAAGTGAAAGAAAAATACTACGACGCATGTGATCTGACATATTCTGATAAATTTCATTGATCTAAACATTTATACGTGGCACGATACTGAATGCATAATTTAGCGACATTTGAAAATAGGACTGTTCATGACTTCAATTAACAAGTTCAGCATAAATACTATTTATTAACAGGATACTAACATTCTTATCGCATAGAAATCTTCCCTAAGGGCCTTTAAACTTGTTCATGCAGTTTCGGTCTTTCATTACTTTTTTTTTCCTTTTCTTCAACATAGACAAATTAAATGTAAATGAAACGCAGGAATGTGGCAGAATCAATTAAAACTTACAACACTGAACTAAAAAATATCAGCAAGAGCGGGCAACATAAAAAAAAATAGAAGGAAATGAAAACAATCTTAATATATACCTATCGTAACAGAAATGAAATTAATTTTTTAAGAAATGTTTAGAGAAGCCTCAGATTACTAAAGAATCATCATTTTATGCGGCGGGATTTTATCGAATGCTAGGATGACTGATTTGGATTATAGAATGAAACTATTTCAATGAACATGAATGTAACATCAAAAAATAGATCGTTAGAATGATCTTCCAAGAGAGTAGGAAAGATACAGCGAATGGAAAAAGAAATCATACGGAAGAAATGAGAATGATCGTTGAAATGTATGGGTTCGATAAGTTTATCAAGAAACAATTAAACCCCCTTCTATATAACTCGAAAGAAGAGGTTACAGTTGAAACCCAAATGCATTGTCTCTTTGGCCTTACAGTGAATCCAACCTAGGCTTACGGCGTTCACCAAGATTACAAAGATGTTTATAAATCCCGCCGCTAGATCATTAGCCTTATATCATCACTGGCTTCTATACGGGACTAATGAGACAATCAGAAGATGCGCATTACGTGGTACTTACCGATGAATCCCTGTACAAATAATTTAAAGCTCGTGAGAGAAATGCTCGCTATCTTTAAACATATAATCCCTACGCGTCTGAGAAGCAGTCGCATACAATGCTGGTTCACAAAGGATGGGAATGATTTATATTCCTTAGAGCGTAGAGTATCGAGCAAATCTTTTACGTATGAAATTGTTTAAGCTTTACGATGGAAAATGTAGCTTATACAGATAAGATTCATCCGTAAGGAGCACCTTTTGATCGACTGCTCACTCACCATGAGGCTCTTGGGCCTCTGATAACGGGGCCTTCAGCCAGCCCCCCTTCCCGCCCCCTTTGATCATCATTTTGGGCCCAATCCCATCTTTACTAGTCATTTCCTTAGTAGTATCTGGATTCTCCAGTTTTTGACTCTGCGTGTTCGCAGGGGATTCTGACCTCTGCTGCTCCGCGCTTGCCACTGCAATTTGTACCATAGAACCCACTCTACCATTTTTCATTCTCACTTTGCCTTGTTCTTTCTTTAATCAAAAATCTTAACACATGCTCTTATACTTTACAGTTGGTAAAAAAGAGAACTCAAAACTGTGGATGCATAACATATTTCTTAACTCTATCGGCTAATTAAAATCGAGTTTAACTCTCTGATTACGTGTCAGCAATACAAATGGTCAATAGTAAACGTGATGTAAAATAGAATTTTGATTCTGTCAACCAATTCCAGACGCGTTTCTATTTACAACTGCATTTATACTTTAATGGTTCCGTGTGCGGGTTAAGCGAGATTACATTCAAACATATCTAATTCATCTGATCCTAGATCCGTGTTCTCTCCTACTTCCGACGCAAAACTCTCTCTTGCGAGAGGCTCAAGAAAATGGCGCACGATGCTCCAGGAAACGGAAATCGTGAAAACAGAGAGGGGTATGCTTTGCGACGTGTATCTGAAAACCACCTATCGTTATCGAAGCTGAATTAGACTAACAGAGAGGGAAGTATAACGAATCCCTATCGATTTCTGGAATTCCCAGAAAACCGAAGATTCTTTTCATTACGAAGAGTCGTCATCAAGAGAAAAGGGGGTAACCGGATCCCCGTGCCCCGACGGGGGAAAACATCCAATCTTCGGCTACCGTCCTGGTCGTAACCGTTCTCATACGTCGGACGCATAAAAATATCGACTCCCGGCAAGACAAAGGTCGGTATATTTTTTTCGGTGAAATTCGAGGTACAGAAGAGCAAGGTACAAAAATGGTGGAGGGGGATGGGGAGAACCCGATTCGAAGCAAATACCGGCGGACGGACATAGAGCCCACGAGCAGAGAGAAATAGGGGGAGGAAGAGCCGGGCAGGGGGAGGTTGGGAGGAAGGGACAGAAGTAAAGAGAGAAACAGAACGAGAGAGAGAAAGTGTACATCGCGTGTACATACGTACATACACGTGTGTATATATATATATATATATACGTGCATACACACGAGCGTTCATGTAGGGAAGAAGGGAAGGGTGGGCAAGAGAAGTACGGGGGGAGGAGGAGAGTAAATGCTTAAAACGAAGATGGCTAGTGGGGCCCACTACCACCACACTTCACCATTTTCGCTTAGAACATACGTGGCCCGGTACATGTATGCGCCGTTCCTCCTGTTTTCTCTCTGCCCGTTATTCGTCTATATGCCCCTGTGTGTGTATGCGCGCTCCTATCGGTGTTCTTACGAGCCCTCTGTGTGTCCGAGTACACGTAACACACATATACCCGACCAACCCCTGCGTCAGTCATTCATTTAGTTCAGGGTGGCGGGAGGGTCGGTGGGGTGGGAAGGTGGTACGAGGGGGGTGGCTCTCTCGGGTGAGAGAGGTAGAAAGAGGGGGAGGTGGTGGGCTAGCGGGTGCACCATCCCCAACCCACCCCCGGCAGATCGATACAACCCCCATTCCACCCCTCTGCCACCCCCCAACTTTACTTATTATACATTCCCACCCCCCAAATCCCCGCGTCTCATTATCTTTGCCACTGCAAAGGAAAAATCGAGAAAGGTTCACAGAGAGACAGAGAAAGAGAGAGGGAAAGAGAAAGGGGGGAGAAGAGATACACGTATATGTATACGCGTTTATTGAGATACGTAAAACCAAGAGAATATTTTTTCTCTCTCTTCGGAGATGCGTTACTATTTCTGTGTACGATGATAAAACATATTGAAGTGTGCCGGCTTTCACGCGACGCGAGTTTCCACCGACGGGGTCTTTGAACTCCTATTCGAAAATTGCAGATACGCCGCGCAACGTTGCGATTAGAGGGAGAGAACGGCGAAGCTTCTTCGATTCTATTTGGAATTGTAAAATGCAAGCGTCTCTGGAGAAGGGATGCTCTGTTTCCTATGCTTGTTCCGGCTGATCCGTGATTTCCCACCTTAAAGCTACCTTTTTTGGTGAATAGTAAACGCGGCCGCGCCGCGTTGCATGCCAGCGCGCTCGTACGCGCGAATTCCCGATTTAATTTTTACCCGATCGTCGATTCTACTAAATGTGTATCTATAAAATAGAGTAATGCAATCAGTCAAGTTTATAAAAGTTTTTAGATACAAACGATTGGAAGAAGATCCTTGCGTGGTACGCGAGAGGAGTTTCGGTTCTTCTTCCATCCGCGGATGACTATCGATCTGTACGCTAGCGCGAAATAACATAAATGACATTGCTACTAATGCGTGTAATATATTAATATTACTATTTCAATCGTCTCAACACTACTTAATTGTATTACAGAGCGGCTAGAGCGCCGCTTTTTTCGTCAAAATCGTTCTGATGCAATTGAATTTTTTTCACACGACTTATGCAAGTATGCGTATATATATATAAAAAAATATGTAAAATAAACCTTTCTGAGTACTTATTAGTTACCAGACTGGACAAGAAATTCAATAGCAAGGCAAGCCTCGATGATAGAACTGTACGATTGTTGGCTTTCAGAGAAGTATTTGGAACATAGTTTGCGGAGCAATGCGAATTTCACTTACATTGATGTTTGTCAGCGAGCATGATTAGCGTAGATGGTAAATCCCTCCGCCTGAAGAAGCACATGACTTTTGCTTCGACGTTTCCACTTGCCGTCTAAAAGATCAAACAGGATATATTTAAAAATCAAACTCAAGTGTTCATTATATTCATAAAAGCAGCATTATATCTGGATAATTATACATCAAGCACCATATAATATATAATAATGCATATAGCTTAACGAGATTTGAATTGGAAATCACAGAACACCGCAGAATTTCCATTTAAATAAAAAATAAAAAGAAAAACAAAGATTGTATATTTCCAATAATTTAATACATAACTCTAGAAACACAATCTTCTTACCTTATTTAATTCTTCTATCCTCCTAATCTGGTAGGGAGACGTGGAAGATGTTTCAAAATACACATAATCTACAAATTAAAACAGAAACAATCTATTTAATGGACTTGCGAGTATTCCGTATACAAACTGCTTTAATTACATTTCGAATAAAACGCATCAATAATATGAATACACGCACAATATTGTATTTACAACTCAGAAAAAGAATTTCATTACCATAGTACTATAATAGACAATGTACTATTTCTCAGAAGAGGAAAAGTAAACTATTACGATAAAAAAAGCCGTAGGAAATGAAGATACAGCCTTATCTACGATTACGGAAAAAAAAGAAAAGAAAAATAGAACAAGCTACGATATAATGTAGCTTTAAAATTCTTCCTAGTCCCCTGTTAATGCATACAAAACTGTATACGGACATGAAGATTCAGAATCGTCGATATCTCTCCGCGCAACAGCTTAGAAACATAGGCATGAATGCTTTTATACAAATTAATGTTTCCGCGGACCATTGGCGCGTACGCGAAAACGTCCGACGGATCCATCCGGAAGGATCGTTTGAATTAAGAAAAACATAGAGGCGTGCATATATATGTACATATGTAAAGTTAGAAGAGGAGAGACAGCAGACCGAAGCGTTCGGGGATATCGAATTTTAATCATTGGACTCATTGTGCAAAAACTTAGCACGACCTGGGCGAAGGGCAAGAGAGAGAGAGAGAGAGAGAGAGAGAGAAAGAGAAAGAGGAGGGGAAATGAGGGGGGAGGAGGGGTGCAGAAGGAAAGCAGTAGACGTACTACGCGTATAGGACGCCGCGAGACGAAGAGAGACAGATGTGAGGCGAGGGGGTTGGAAGGGAGGGAAAAAAAGGAGACCGAGCGGGGAGAAAGAAGGGAAATCTAGATGAAGAGAGGAAAGAGTCGAGGGGCAGAGCGCGGGTAAAACGGTAGATACAGGGACGGAGGGGGGAGGTGTGGGGGGGAGAGGGGACGCCATCGCGATCACCATTTGCAAACATTAATTTCTCCGGGTTAATTAAAGCCGCGCTCGAGACCCGACGCGTGGCCATCAGCCGGCGGAATGTGTGCGCGGTTACTTTACCTCCCACCCGGTACATGTTGGCCGTCATGTTGCTGGCGTCCTGTGTGGCCCCGAGAGCGAAATTAGCGTTCTCGTGGTTACCGTGGTTCTCGTGGTATTCGGCCGGCATCGGCATCAAGGCTTTTCGTCCTCCGACTACGCGAATCCTATTAGCCGACACTTCCCACTTGTCCACGGCGGTCAACACTGCGCGGTGTCACTCCATCGTGTTTGTTTGCCCCCTTGATCGACCGAGAGGAGAAAAGATCGCGGTCTCGCTTCTCTATTATGGCCCCGTGGCTCTCGGCACTGCACCCCGTTCCCGCCTGCGACTATACTTACGGAATACCCGGCCGATAATCGCGGATGCATATAAGATTTGTCGCGTCCCTCTATTAGCCCGCACTCACGCGAATTCTCCGGGCTCACGTGTCCGTTACCGTGACGAGCATCGTCCAGTGGCCGTTGCCTCCGTTCATACGGGACACACCGCCATTTTCCATTTACGCGAGCGGGCTACATATACGACCGAGCCGATATACCCACTACTGCCTGCTCCCCTCTACCGGAGCTCTTGGTTCACTCGCTCTTTCCCTCCGGACCCGCGTGCATTCGAAACTCCGCCGGGCGGGCATACGATAAATGATTGTCGGGGGCCGTTCCTCGTTTTGTTCCGGCCGGCTGTGCGGATCTATTCGCGCGATTCTCGGACGGAAAACGCGCGATCGGGACGACAGAACCCGGTCACCGAATACCACAAAACAAGGCCACGGGTCGGATACTACTAAGACCTGACGATTGCGCGGTCTGGAGAGCGTCTGCGTTACTGTGGCGGGCAAGGAGGTAGGGGGGAGGGGGAAACGCAAGGACGATGGATGCCAATTTTTCCGCGCAATCGCACGGGCCACCGGGAAATTCGAATTTGTAACGCGACCGTTGGCGCTGATTATGAGATACCGTTATGCTTGAGATACGAACGAGAGAGAGAGAGAGAGAGAGAAAAAGGAGACGGTTTAACTTTACTGTTGTGTAATGAAAATTGTATAGCTCGGTTACATTTATTGAACACGTATAAATTCACTTAGAGTTTAAACGTATGTATGTACTTATAGTAACGATGACGATAAATGAAAAGCTCTTGTGTAGTATATGAAATATTTATATATTTACGAAATTAGTCTTTCTATACAATTGCTTACGCTGCAGTCACATTTCATCTGTTTCAATTGATAAAAAAGATGTATGCAAATGAATAATTATAAATTACTCACTAGTTTGTAGAGCCTGTGTGAGCTTGCCTTTCGCGTAAAACGTTTGGTAATGCGTCTGACTAATAGTAATAAATAGTGGCGAATATGTCGATTTGATGGGAACACGTAACGCAAAGTTATATTCATATGTACACAGTAATAGTAGTAATAATAGTATTAATAATACATTATCCGTGAAAATGTTTTATAATTTAGTATTCTTTCTTTCGTCTTTGCAATTTAGGTAATCATTTAAGGCACACTCCACGGTCTTTTACCAAGCAATTTTTTTCTGTTTCGTTCATTAATATTATATAAATAAATGTATACTGTTGTGGATGCTATTAACCTAGGTTTTATTATCATATTACTATTCATAGGAATAATTATTTATACTAAATATAGGTAATAATCTGTTCTGTACATAATTCTATGTCTTTCTTATGAATCTTTTTAAATGGATAGTCGTATCATTTTATTAATGATAATAATGACAGTAACATTAATAAGAATAACAAGATAATGCATAAATGAGATGCACAAGATGAGAGCATGCTCTTTCCTTTCATTGCGGATACCCGAATCATGAGTAGTAAAAAAATAATCAAGAATAAAAAGAAAAAAAAAGAAAGTGTTGTCGGAGTGTCAACGCGCCGAGGCGTTTTAAATAGCCGAAAGGATCGCGCGGGAATATGATTCTCGGCGATCAAACAAGAAAACAATTACGCGATACATACATGCTTTCCACCATGTAATACATAGAAAAGTCTCGATTACAATTATAATTGCGTGATACTACTCATGATTTAATTTAATATTAATATAAAATACCTATGTAAACTTCGACAGTTTATGCATTTTTTTTATGTACAAGTATAGCGACCGGACTTTGCCCTTTCCGGCCGCTTATTTCTACTTACTATGATACTATTGTTTATGGATAAAAAAATACTAATATATCGCATTGTCGTTGCACGGGCAGTGTTTGCGCAGTTTTGTCCATTCATAAGGCACCAGCTTTTTAGGATCCTGAGATTCAACCCGCATGCTTCGACAGATTTAGAGGCATATCTGAGGATAGAAGTTACACGTGATAGAAGTTAGCGCTGCGTACGATGTTTGATAAATAACGGGAGAGATGTTTGAGCTCGTACCTGAAGGAGGTGTAAGAGTTTGTTCCCTGTAGTCTTTGTAGTGATGAACTGGCGGAGATGGAGGATGAGGCGGCGGCGGTGCGTACAATGGCATAGGAGGTGGATAATGGACGGGTGACGGATAATGCATCCACAAGGGTGCTCTGTATGGTCCAGGAGGTAACATCGGCACACCGTACAGTGGGTGCTGAAGAGGCGTGTTCGTAGCGCCAATGTATGGATCCACTCGTACCCTCGGATACGAGTTGCTCGATGAGTATTTCACAGGTTGTCGGTCATCCGGCTTCAATAAATTTCGGAGAAAACCCTGCTCATGACTCGGCTTGTCTTCTCCCAAGATGCTCGTTATGCTGTACGACGACAATTGTTTCGGCGAAGGAGTGGGGACGCTTGTTGTACAGACAGGTTGCGGTGTCGCGCGCCTCTTAGACGCTTGGTCTTCCAACGAGACTCTCTCCAATTCTCGCAATATACGCTTGCGAGGCGAGACGACATTGGGATCTAGAAGCCGTGCTAATTTGTCGATGACTACGTTCAAAACCTTCCCTGCCGACGTGCCGTTCGCTTTGCGCGTCGGCTTCGCATAATTCGTTACTGATTCTGGAACAAGCAGGAGAGAAGTAGGATCTAACGGGCGTCTACGCTTCCTTGCGATCAAGCGGGGATGCGCGCAGAGACGATTTCTCGGATTTCTATAATAGAAAAAATTAAACTCCGTGGATATCCTACGCCTGGGGTTCGCTTGCTTCCAACAATGATCCCTTTGCCAGGGGCTCGATTGAACCGACGAATTGTCATCGGACACTGCAAAACGTAAGCGTATGATTACGATCGTCGAGTCGACGCGTAAAGGATGTTATTCTTTAACTTACCGCTGAGAGAAGTAGAACTCTCTTGCCTATTTGGAGTTGTGCTAGCTGGCGGCCAGAAAGTTTTCTTTGGGACTGGAAACCAAGTGGTTCTTTCGCCGTCCCTGCGATGGGACAGCTCCAGAATGAATTTTCCATCTTTGAAAAATTTTAACCGTCCACCAGGCGTCGGCAGTAAATTGTTATCGATGCGTGCCTCCGAATTGTGAGTCGGCTGGGGGCTTGAATTTTTACCGTTTGCCTTGGTAAGGGTCGAGTGCAACGTAGGAGGATCACGCGAGCACATTTCTGTTGCGCCCCTCACGTGACCTGCGTGAGCATGACATTCTGCTGACTTCTCACGCATGCTGACACTTTATCGATATCCATTTTTCTCCGCTTGACCTTTCATACTTTAGCTTCTTAACGTCAATCGAGGGGGAAGAGGCAAGACCTTCGCGCAGGCCCTTCTCTTAAAACTGCGGACAATCGACGGAGGCTCGCTAGAGTACTATCATTTCGAAGCTTAAACGAAGCATCTTCTAACGAAAGAACTCGACGAGCGCTTAAGACCCGACCATACGACAAAGTCAGTCGTAAGAAGGAGGTTGGCTCGACGATGGCGTCGATAAATAAATCAGACTATACAGATCTCGTTCGGGACGAAGGAAGTCGACAACAGCGTGGAAACGCAATCATATCGGTGTAGTGCGTTCGAAGCTGTCAAACTGACTCGCTGCCAAGGGAATTGACAGCGAGAGCAGAGAGTTGCTGAGAAATTTTAACCGATGCTTTTTTCTTATCCCCGAAAAATAGCATCGAAATAATGCGCCGATTAATATAGATCGGCGAGACGGCGGAGCATCGAATTGTAAAGCACTGTATCATTGGCTGGACAGCAACATTTTGCGAGAGATCCCAAAAGGAATTTGATATACATGAGTGGCAGTCGCTAGACACCCACCCACCCACGCACTGTCGCCTTCTGCGACGAGTTCTATTCCATCTCGAAGAAGCGGCCCGTCGCGTTAACGAACGCTTTCAAGTAGAAATGCCCTGGATTATCCGGGAATTATTGTGGCTCCGCGCGCGACTTGGCTTTCTAAGCGCGAGATATTCACGGGCCAAACACGGGACGGGCGCTCTGTGGTGGAAAACACGGTTCAGCCGACACATGTGTTTCACTTCACCCACGAAAGGTTTACGTGTCCACGGCAATCGGGTTTATTCGTTCGACGAGCCTTTAGAACGTGCGTCCACCATCGTTTTCCTCGTGATTTTCGATGTTCGGATGTGAAAAAAAAACAACGAATTTCTCGCCTTCGTGTATCCTTCTCGTCGACAACACTGTGGCGGTTCGCGGTCCGCGCGTTCCTCCGTTCCTCGGTCCAACTCCCACGATCGGGCCTGCAACACTTCCTTCGAAACGGCGAGCTTACGGCCAATCCACTTTACGTGCCGAGCATTACGGAAATATATGTATTTCAGAGTGGCGTGTGGCCACGCTCGCTTGCGAAATTACAAATATTCAATAACGAATCAGAAATAAAAGAAACAATCTTATCCGTTATTTGCCGAATAAAGGCAATGGCGCGTACCGCACAGGCGCAAGAAGCGCGCGCTTGTCGCTTCGTTGCAGGGACCATGGAAAATCCAAAAAGAAAACTGAATTTTTTTAACTTTAACGTCTTCTTAATTTGTACACTGTGCTATCAGTGTGTTATTAAGAAGTTTGTTAAACTTGAGGCGTAGTAAGTTCGATCTTTAATATGGTATTAATACGAAAATTTGTATGAATTAAGTAAGACACATTTAATTATACTAAATCGTATTTAAGGATTCATGCGTTTTACTGTTGCGCCCTTAAAAAGAGAGTTGTTTGAACATTTTTAAAGCGGACCTAGGAACCAGGTTGCGCGTGGGGCCCCGAAATGTTTGACCCGCTACTGTATAAAGGTGATCCCGGTTATCTTTAAACAGATTTACTCGATGAAAGTTTATTCGATGGATAAATATTATCTATTTTGTATCCTTACTCGAAATTTTATATATCTTGTGCAAGAAGGATAACTGTTCGTTATAAACAACGATAAAATGTTGCAACTGAAATGACGCATTCTTAAAATGTTCCCTTGTATCTCTGTTACGATATGTAATTACGTAGGGCGAATTCCACTTGCGCCCAAATCGCCCGTGATTAATATTCCAAAATTTATGAAAATCTCTTGAAATATGGAAGAGAACTTTGTGAAACAGTCATTATCGGAAAATACAGGTTTTTAAATATAAATTACGACTCGAAAACAGGGGCATGTAATTTATGATATTCCTGTTATTACAAAAACAGAAAAAATTGTGAGCGCGGGCGATTTGGGCGTAAGTGGAATTCGCCTGTAATCTTGCAATTTCTAAAATTTGTGTTCACCTCATGGTCATTTGTATTTTGCTCGCTTTCGATGGACCAATCAGAGCGGCGCCTTACACGGATGAAGTTTGGCGCGAAATATGTTTGACCGCTGGCCTGGGAAACTATTTACGAATTGTAATTAATATTTCCTTCGATCCCAAAGAATAATTCTTGATGAAGATTCTAGAACAATATCAAGAACTCATCGAGCGCGATCCAGGCGAAATTTCCTATTTCTGGAAGACCGCGCAAATTGTTCTTTACTTATTGTGTGCCCTGAGCGGATACATTTGCAGTATTTTATTCTACATAATATGGGTATAAGTAGCTACACTGCTGTTTCTTCTAATAATTCCGCTAGCGAATTCAATTGCGCTATTATAAAATTCTAAGGAACATGCTTTCGTCGCCAAATGTCCACTATGGGCAAAATCAATTCTAGTAGTTGGGACGGAGTTGGATTCCCAAGAATACATAAATATAAACTACGAGAACTGGTGGAAGCACGTTATCACCGATGACGATAACACAACTAAATGCCAACTATATTTGCTATCGTGTTTCTTGTCGTGCATATTCGGAGTCGTGGGCATCGCTTTGTTCGTGATGTGTGGCAAAGGTGGACACGACACGGTGATGCGAGTAATTTATAGTTCCATTAATCGTTAATTTAAACGCAAAGCCATGGATCTTATATCGATGCGCAGATACGAAGCTCCGTGGAGAATAGTCCCTCCTGCTATCGTTTCTAATTTCATATTCGCTGCGCTGACAACATATACCACTTGGAACGTGGAATCAGGATACGAGGAATTTAGTAAAGGCGTAAAAAACGTTTTTCTTGAAATACGCGATACATACAAGCTACCGGATACAAGGTGCGAGTCCCGAGTGGCTGTGTTTTCCAACTATCGTTCTGATAAAAGTCTGCTTACAGCGAATGTGAAATCATACAGATGTACGTGCAGATGTACAACTTCCACGACCATAATGTCTGCTATTTATTTTCCTGGCTGCAGGTGGTGTAACACATTTTTGTTGAATGCTTCTATAACAAGATCGAGTAGTAAATTGTGCATTAAACATGTTACAGGTCTTTTCGGGGATCATGATGTGGAGTTGGATATTGGGCCTTATGATAATAGTGCTGAGAGTAGTAGTAGTCACTGATTTCAGAATTTGTACAGTAACCATCTATGACGATCCGCAAAATCATACCTTGGACAATAATAACACTGGTACAGAAGAGATCAATCAGAACAGAGAGAAAGAGAAAGAGTCGTAAGTATTGTTATTACAAAGCAACAGAGAACAGATTTTCATAAAATGAGATATGTAAAATAAGTGCTTGTTGTAAGAATATTTTATTAAAATTGTAACAAGTATGATTGTGAATATATATTAATATCAATATAAACGTGCGAGTTATTGCTAATGTTAAGCACGATCATCGTAAAGCCATTAAAATAATTGTCACCTCACCGATCACGTTGAAATTTCAATAATGCAAATTCTGTTCATTTATGATCGATATGTATAAATCAGTAGATTCTGCATTATTAACATTTTGGAATATAAGCTTTGATGAAAGCAAACATTGTCAACATGATTCTCACAGGTTTTGCAATGTCATGGTTAATATATTCCCTGTAACTCACTTTGCTAATAAAAGATTTCTTATATAGTATAATATCTTTATCTCGATCAGTCTAAAATAATATTCTCTCAATTTCCTATGATCCGAGTTATAGTCATCTTACGAATTTGAATCCTTTAATTACTTCTCTGGATTGATACCATTGGTAAGGAGCATTCAAAATGTTCTCGTTCGATTTAGTTACAAACCGAACGTCCACTTCTTTGTCGCTATTGGCCTCGGAGACTTCGTTATACACTTTAACTATCTCTATACAGTTACAGCTCGTTTGGACTTTATCGTTATGGTGTAACTTAAACACAAAAGTGTTGGAAGCCTTTACAGTGGGCATATACTGTGGCTTGGGTAGAAAGAACTCTGATACAGAATTGCTATCGCTTTTTTGTATTAGTACAAAAGTGTTGGTAGGATTCAACGGCGCAGTGATCGCGTCCTGAAATTCCGAACATTCTAACATCGACCTATAAAAAGTTATCTTGTAAAATTTCAAGTCACATAAGAATCGTTATGCAAGAATTATTTGTACTAACCTCATTAAGCTTAACAGAGGTTTCCTAGAGATATGTTTGCACTCAAAGTGTTCCCGACTACTAAGAATCTCGGATGGAAACTCCAATCTAATATGTAGCTTCGGCGTTATTATTGTGGCGCCGATAAGTATAGCGATCTCTTTGACTTTACAGCCTGCGAGATGGAATTGTGAGTTCAAGTGCTCCGACGTACTTTTCAAACAGCTCAATACCGATTTTATGGTAGATGAATTCCTGTCGGTTGGTTTCACATTCGCTTGCAGTTGGGTCAACGAGTCATACGTAAATGGGATCTGTTGCTTTTGGTACAGAATATATTTCAAAAGTTCGGTCACGAGTTTCACGCAAATGTTGCTGGTCAAAGGCTCGTCCAACGTCACGTTAATATTCATTTTGACTGATCTCTTCGAGAATGCTTGTAAACAAACCGATTCATAACCTAAATCTTTCGTCGAACTGTTTTATTACGATTATACAGACAGATAGCCATTTGTGAAAAGAAGACGTCACGATGTATTCCTTTCACTGTTAAAACTAATATCATTTACAGGTTTCAATTTAAACTCTTTCCATCTGCGATTGTGAAGACCCTGCGCATATGACGCGGTTAAATAACACGATGCCGCCAACTTTTACAGCGTGACGCTTGGGCTTTAATCCCGAATTTCCTTTCGCAAAGTTAGCTAACCTGATCGATGACACGCGATGTAAAAACATCGTTCAAACTAAGGGCGAATTCCACTTGCGCCCAAATCGCCCGCGATTTTCGTTAAGCTAGGTTTTCCTGTACGCGATTAGATGCAACGTCAAGAATTTCAAACTCGATTTTCTCGAAAATGAAGCGCAATATCAAAAAATTTTATTCGTTTTTGTCGACTTATTCGCTTGTTATAAGTCGAAAAGAAAGAGTAACTTTTTGTGATATCGCGCTTCATTTTTAGGAAAATCGACTTTTAAGTTCTTGATGTTGCGTCCCGTCGCGTATAGGAAAACTTACCTTAACCCTTCGTGGTCACACGGGGTGTATTGTACCCCAAGAGCAATTTTCGATTTGAAATGTCGCCCCTTTACGTCTTCCAAAGGGGATTTATCGCAAAAAAATAATAAAAAAAATTTTTAAAAAATCAGTTTTTCCCACAACCATGGGAAATCGCTCACTTTCAACTACAAATTTTATCATATCAAAATTTATATTTCTAGAAAAAGACTATTAGCCCATGACTGTATAAGTATTACGAATGTACAATTATCACTAAAAAGTTAAAAGATTCAAAAATACGAATATGGTAACTCAAAAAATGACACTGGGGTACAGTGAACCCCGTGTGACCAATGTGTGATTATAAGAAGGTGTGACCACGAAGGGTTAATGAAAATCCAGGTGAGAACCAATAGCACAGCTCTGCCTCCCACAATATTCACTAAAAACATTGTAGAAGGGATATTGGCAAAGCAGATGCGACCTGCGTGAAGTTATCTCGATCCCCCCGTGCATTTGCGATAGTAGGAACAATGTTCTTTAACCGGGTGAACTGAAGCCCACCAACGTTCAAATCGTTTACGCACGAAAGTAGTTTTCTCCCGAGTTAATTAGCGAAAATGGCGGAAGTAAAGTCACGTCGCGTCGCGCAAACAGAGGATTTATCAAACGTTGAGTTTGAAACCAGCGAAGATGTGGAGGTCATCCCGACATTCGATAATATGGGGCTTAGAGATGAGTTGCTGCGAGGAATCTATGCTTACGGTACTACAGAATCCAATCTTTCTTTATACCACGTAAACATAACCTATGCACGTGTTTCCCGCTTGACACAATAACGGCATTCCCACATCAACGTACAGCCTGTAGTGTAATTAAACCTATGCGTTACAGGTTTCGAGAAACCGTCAGCTATTCAGCAACGATCCATCAAACCGATAATGAAAGGACGCGATGTGATCGCGCAAGCCCAATCCGGTACAGGAAAAACGGCGACGTTCTCCATCGCCATATTACAGTCCCTAGACACGCAAGTCAGAGAAACACAAGTATTGGTACTGTCACCTACGAGAGAATTAGCGACGCAGATACAGAAAGTTATCCTAGCGTTAGGAGATTTCATGAACGTCCAGTGTCATGCCTGTATCGGGGGCACTAATCTCGGCGAGGATATCAGAAAGCTAGATTATGGACAGCACGTTGTGTCTGGCACACCCGGCAGAGTATTTGGTAATTCGATTAGTGAAACTATTAGCGAAAGCTTAGAAAGGGAATTAACGCTTCTACGATGCTTTCAGACATGATAAAGAGGAGAGTTCTAAGGACCAGGGCTATAAAGATGTTGGTTCTCGACGAGTCAGATGAAATGTTAAATAAGGGTTTCAAGGAACAAATTTACGATGTATATAGATACTTGCCACCTGCGACACAAGTTGTTCTGGTATCCGCGACATTGCCACATGAAATTCTTGAAATGACGAGTAAATTTATGACGGATCCTGTTCGCATTCTCGTTAAGCGGTAAGTTTGGGTTTGTAGATTTAAAGATGCGTGGAACTTTGTCTGTATTAATATGTTATCGCTTGCAGCGATGAATTGACGCTGGAAGGAATTAAGCAGTTCTTCGTGGCTGTAGAAAGGGAGGAATGGAAGTTTGATACTTTGTGCGACTTGTACGATACACTGACCATAACGCAAGCTGTGATCTTTTGTAATACCAAGCGTAAGGTGGACTGGTTGACTGAGAAAATGAGGGAAGCTAATTTCACAGTTTGTTCCATGCACGGCGATATGCCTCAAAAAGAAAGGGACAACATTATGAAAGAATTCAGATCTGGTCAAAGGTGCGTTGTTTGATAAGCATGATATTGTTCTAAGTTTTATTTCTGTATTTTCACGCTTTCTTTCTGTTTACAGCCGCGTTTTAATCACGACCGATGTTTGGGCGAGAGGGATCGACGTGCAGCAAGTGTCTCTCGTAATCAATTACGATCTTCCGAATAACCGTGAGTTATATATTCATAGAATAGGTCGTTCAGGACGATTCGGAAGGAAAGGTGTCTCTATCAATTTCGTTAAAACCGACGACATAAGGATCCTCCGTGACATTGAACAATACTACTCAACACAGATTGACGAGATGCCTATGAATGTAGCCGACTTAATATAATCTTAAGGTCCACAATTGTATTAAACCAGAATTTATGTAAAAAGAAAGGTATTTTTATTCCATTTCACGGAATTGCGTTCTCCATACTCTTCTTTGTGGTTACCAGTAACAAAGGAGCTCTGAATGTGACGTTATTCTCGCGATCAGAAGAATATCTCACGTTCAAAGATTATCAAACAATTTTCACTTGTACCTTTGTAGTTTCAAAAGTACTGCGATAGAATGTAACAGTAAAGATATAAAAAATCTATCGATTTTGTAAAATGTAATTAACTTTTGACAGAGCTATAAGAATAAAAGAACAGTCTCAAAAATAAACAGAAGTTGCTTTATATCTTATTATATTACGATTCCTAATACCGTAATTAATCAGACGTAATAACCACGTCTGATATAATATTCGTCATTAAATTGCGTCTCATTGTTGCTACAATTACTTTCTCGTTCGAAAAAGCAGCAGAGATACTTGAGGAAGTGATATATGCTTCTCAGCTGAGTTGAAATAATCAATAACTGGCTCTCCGATTTAGATGGCAGCAGAGCAGTGTTTTGACTTGGTCCCTTGCAAGCATTATTTGCAATCTGCACAGTGCAGTTCCACTTGTTTTATACAGAAAAGATTGTTTAATATTCAGAGCACTGATTAAATTCATGCCACTGTATAAAGTACTTTCTATCAGTTTGGACAGTGATGAATATCACGGTGCACTCAGTGTCAGTATTTAATAATAAATGCACAGGCTATAAACAGAGCAACATGTGTTTTTATAAAATTAGACGTTTTAGTGGTAAATTTTGGGCCAATCACGGTGTTAAGTGAGGATTTGTCGTCTAACATGTGGTTAGATAGAAATTAAGAAACATGGAAACGCAAGAGGAGTGTACAGTTCGAAGGGGACAGCCAGTTCGCCGCTATCAAAATGATTACAAACCTGATGGACATATATCAGCCCGTAAGCAATGATATTTCCAATGAACATTTATCTACTCGTAGTTAGAGATAACTTCCCACTACGATGCACTTTTATTTAGCAATGATGGTAAATCAGCCCCAGTATCTGAATGTCGGAAGACCTAGCATTCGCATAGCTGTGTACTCAACGACTGGAGTTTTCCTAACGATGGACATCGAACAGAATTCCACTGCGCAACAAGTTCTCGCACTGATACAATCCGAAGGGGAGCTTGGACTCTCCAGAGCCCCGTCGTTCACTGGACAAACAGTGTTCGCTTTGTGGCTGTGTTCTCCGAGGCTAGAAGTTCAATTGCGCCCAAGCCACAAGCCTATAGAATTGGCAGCGAAGTGGAATCGCTTAGTGAGAAAGTACAGTTCTCGAGCAGAGGAGACTGACGAGGAACCTTTACTGTGTCTTCGAAGGAATGTGTTTCTTTCTAGATCAGACGAGGAGCAAATAAAAGAGGCTAAAGTATTGGAATTACTGTACGCAGAAGCTAGGAACAACGTGTTGCAAGGTGAGAAGCGTTATCGAAGCTTCGGTTAATTTGTATTACTTTCAAGTAGTACTTTAACGCTTGTTCGTAGGTCGTTATCCATGCGAAGGTCAAGCACGATACGCTAGTTTGGGAGCATTGCAAGCACGCATCGAACTAGGACCGTACAATCCTCAGAGCCACACGCTAGCATTTTTCAGGAGGCATCGTGGTCGATTTTTACCACATCACTACACGTCTCCCAGTTTATTGCTGGGATTAGGTCTCGGGTTAGGATTGGTAGGGGGGAAAGGAGCACCAGAGGCACGCCTCCTCGAACAGTACAAACGAATACCTAACCATACAGGGACTAACACGAACCCGAGGAAGCTGATCAGAAAGTACCTAGAGTTTTGTTGGAGTTTACCATGCTACGGCGCAGCTTTCTTCCAAGGCCAAATCGAACGTCCTGTGAGGGGTTTGGCATCGTGGATTACGAACCGCGATATGCATGTCCTTATAGCTATCAATTCATCGGGAGTTTACGTTGTCGACGACATGCAATGCGTAAGGGATCTGACCTCCTACGGTGACTTAAGGGGAGATTCTGGTCTAAAAGTCGATTTCTTTTTATTTTATTATTAGATTGCCCAACCTTTTAGGAATACTTGTTAAGAGGATTTGTTGAAATTCGTAAAATTCTCGAAGTTATAGGCATCTGAGTAGCAGCAAATGCATGCGCTCACGTAAAACTTTAAACGCGTTTTTCTTGAAACAGTGTTCTCAAAACGGTGAGAAATTTTTTTTATTTTGAAGAATATACTTCTGGCTAGAAGGGAAACCAGAAAAAAATATAAAAAAATTGAAAATTTATGATTTTTATAGTTGTTGAAAGGACGAAAAATATAGAGAAAAAGTGATTTCCAACTTCAAGTGTCGTTATTTTCTAAAAAAATGTCATTTTTGCAATTTTTGTGGTTTCCCCCTAGCCAGAAGTATATTCTTCAAAATAAAAAGTTGCATTCGAATCGGATAATAACTTACGGAGATACAGGTCCCACCGATTTAGATGAATTTTTTGACGCCTCGACTTTAACGACTCCCCAGTGCCGTCTGCAATGATTAATTATAAAACAAAAAATATATTTCTATACTTTAAGACATCCTTAATACAATGCAAAAAGTCCCACTAAATTATATATAGTAGTTTTCCTTTAATTAATTCCTAAAGGTCACCTATTTTTTGAACTCTAGACCGGAACCTCCCCTTAATTATTACGCTGCACGCTGCACTATAAACAACTTTTGCGCAGAGCTTATTATTGGGACTGAGGTACTCAGAGCTCAGCTGGGAAATGGCGAAGCCTTCTGACGAGGGTAACTTAGACTGTCTGCCTTGTCTATTCCTACAGTTCCCCGTACGAGAGAACGGAGCGCGCGTTTACAAAATTCTACAAGTATTCTCGAGACAAGTATGGGTCGCATCTGATCGAGGACCGGTAACGCTGTAACCGGGGACTGAAATTGCGAACTACTTTATTCCCAGGCAATAATGATGGACACGTTAATTTCTGGGTTCGCGGAGGAGCATCGCCGCCGCGGAGCTAACGGCGACGTCGCGAACATCGATCGTCTGACGGATCACACGTTAGGATCCACCACCGGAAGCTTCACCAATAAACTCAGCAAATTTACATTGGCCACTTTCGACGACGAAGGTAGTAATCGCGGAATGCACAACCGTCTCTCTGAGAATCCAACAGACATTTACTCGAAATTAATTACAGGTCGGTGTATCGGACAAATGGGCTCTTGGTCTTTTCAATAGATCAATCTTCTTATCACCCATTTTACCTTCAATTCTGACTTTCTCGAAGCGCAACGAGATACGGGTTCTGATCCAAGTGATTCACCAGCTTCTTGAACCGTACGGGAACTAAATTGCTGTGACGCTCTAATCTGGTCTCTAAAGTCTGGAGCATAAAGTTGATCTCATCCATCTCCCCTAGTATCTTCTCTTCTTCATCACGGGTCATGTCCTCGATCTGCACAAAGTGTCCGCGTTTGAATACCACTTTGTACAAGCGTACGCGCAATAAAATGAATTTTACAGAGAGAAAGGATATATCGAACCTGCGTCAACAATGCCTGCTTCTTCGCCAGCTCTTGCGAGAACTCGTCGAATTTCCGCAGAAGTTTGTTCGCCCTGGCCACAAGGACTTGCTTGTAATCATCCAAGCACTGCTGCCGCACCACGTACGCGTAGCCCTTGGATATATCGGGTGGATGGCCAATGCGCGCCAAATACGGTTTCAAATAGTCCGCCTCTTCCGTCAAGTCCCTTTGACTCTGCTGCTGGCGCGTTTGTTCGCTCTGCGTTCCACAAGAACATTGATTCACGATCGGTAAATCTGACAAACCTGATCGGTAAATCTGATTGGTAAATCTGTGGTTGTTACTGCCTTACCGTCAGTAGCTTAGTCAGGGACTCCGACGTTCTCAGTGTATCGTATGAAGATATTAACAGCTTCGGCGATAAATATTCTTTATCTCTTGTTTCCAGAAAAGCGGCCACCTCCCCTTCGGTGTCTCTAATGATAGCTACCGATTTATCCTCCTCCTTCAGTTGCTCGTCCAGCTCGTACAGTAACTCGAGAGCAACATCCGGCTCATCCGAAGGCTGTAAAAAGAGTAGAAAGATAAGAAAGAATTATAGATATCCTTACTTATTGAAAAATGGGTAAAGAATACACTGTATCCATGTGTCATCGAGGTATTCAGAACCAGTCGGTCTCCTCTTTCCGCTAACGGTGGCTTCACGTACATCCTGGTAGCTCTGGTATACTCTCCTGGACCGTAATGATACATCAGACGTATTTCGTTCTCTCCAGCGGCGAACTCACGGATCGCTATGTTTTTACTAGCTCTCACCCTTTCGTCCCTGTTGAACTTTTCAATGATTTTCTGGAAACCAAGCGTCACGGTTACCCTCGCTCGGTAAGCATTTGCACGCGATATCGGATTCTACGTTACCCAGATGTAACGGAAGTGTATGTCGTGCGACACGCGGATGCTCTTTTCTAGGGAGAACTCGACGTGCCTGTTTCCAAACAGCGATCGAAACCAGCCTTCGTCATCTTATTGTTAAAAGACACACTAAGTCGTTCAATGGTAAATCCATCGCTTACCGATAGTAGAGGGAGTCGTCGCGATCGACGAAGTGCTGGGTCAAGAAGTGCGGGTGTAGCTCGAGTCGCGACAACCCGTCGAAACGGCCGACGTGGTAGAAATCTAGAATTCGCTCGCTAAACACCGTATTGTTGTCGTTCGAGAAATATCGATGTTCTAGAAGCATTTATCTATTAACGTAAAGGTAGAAAACTTCGCAACCGATCGTAGGTACCTTTGCATCGATCCGGTCGTCCCCTCTCGTAGTAATCCACGATCAATTCCTCGCTGAAATTCTTCCTACATTCCACTAGGTAATCTGATCTGTTGATATAAGTCTCGTACACTTTAATAATAGTCGTGTAATCGTAATCATCGTAAACAGTGATCCTCTTCACCAAACCATCCGTTTGAATATACGGCGCATAGAATTCGACTTTGGCTTTTTTATAAAATAGTGTCTTTCTGCCGTTGGGATATCGTCTCTCGAAATCTGTAACGCAGGATGAAAATGTATCGGCGTGTTAGAAAATTTTCTATACGTGAGAAGATCGCACAAACCTTGGTTGTTAATGTTTATTTGGTCTACATACGAGTAAGGCATGTCTAAATGCTTCTCTTGCTGTATGGCGGAGTCTTCGTCGATCTCTTCTCCTGCTCCTCTCATTGTCCACGGTTCTCCGGGAAGCAAGTGCTCCCATAGTTCGACTTTCGTTAAATCCCATACGATGTTTGCGCAGGAGCTTAAGGGCGGTTGCATGTTCACCCAATAATTCTGATCGTTCCATACACTCTCCACGCCCAGGTACAGCTGATCGGCGTTATCGTCCGTCGGTGTGTAAGGGACGCCAGTGGAGGGTTCGATAAAAAGTGGGCCAGAAATCTCCTGGTCCCTTAGCCCCCCTAACTCCGGCAAAATCGCTACCCAAGCATGTATTCTGTGCGCCCAATATTCGTCCGACGGAGTTTGCTCCAATTCCTGGATTCAGAGATTCTTTTCAAGCAAGAACTATAGAGAACGCCGGATTGCGTAAAGAAAACTGTGGAATTACTTCGATTAATTTCTGCTCTTCTTCTTCCCGCCTTCGTAACTTCTCCTGTGCCTTCTTCTGCTCCTCCTGCTCCAATTCTGCCTGAAGCTGACTCGTGTATTCCGTGGGCGGTTTCAGTTTGTACTTGGAAATCACCGGTTGTACCGGCGGAGGAGGTGGCGGTTTCGGTTGCGACAAAAGGGGATAGGGTATTCTTTTCAAATCGCACAAAGTTTGTTCCTTGGACGCGTAGCCGCTTACCACAAACGCATTGTAGCCTTGCCCCAGTAGAAAGCTTGCCAGAAAAGTGGCGCACTCGAAGCAGTGGCCTCTTTGGAACTTTTGCATCCATGTCGGCGAACGCAGCTGTTTTGGCTGTGAACAGAATCGAAATAGTAAATGTAATTAATTCCACATCGACCGAGCTGATCGCGTCTACTAACGAAATCGACGTTATCATAAGAGAACCTCGTGCGTATCGTGATCGATAGTCGGTAAAGAAGGAACTACAAAGAATAAGAGATTACACCGACACCGTTACTGACGAAATCTGCTTCACCGGTAGCGAATAAATTATGGAGGAGCCTCCCTGTACCGTTAGCTTCCCGTGAAAACGCAGAAGTAATAATAATAACAATACCAGAGTAAATACGTCGCACACACAGCCGCTAATCGTCCGCACGGGCCGAGTACACATCGAAGCATGCCGGGCGAGCACGTGGCAGCCCATGCGTATTCTCGGTCCCTGACCTACGTCACCGTATTATGATCTACGCGTAGAATTTACTGCATCGTGCTGCGGGAATCGCCGACCGTCATAGAAAGAGAAAGACACGTCGCACCCAAACAAAACGAAAGGGGAACAGTGGAGCACGAAAACAAGCGCACGGACACACGTCAATCCGGCGATCCATGAACCCGCGACATTTCTCCCCGGCACGTCGGTCCGCGAAAAGAATCGCGGCACCGCGGTAGATATTCGAGTATCCCCACGTTTCTGGGGAAAATTTCCAAGGGCCGCTAGGTGATTGGAATTGGCCGAAGGGGGGGAGGGGAGGGGGTCGCCTCGCCCTTTAGCGTCTTGGAACGGGGTGGAGGAGGCAGGCAGTCTTTTTTGCGAGACCGCGTAGCCTGGGCCAGGGCAGGGCGGAGATGGTCAGTGGGTGGTGCGGCTATCCCTCGACCCCTTCACCCACTTCCGCCCCCTCTGTCCACCCGACCTAACCTCACCCTATCCTCTGACCCCCCTCCCCTACCCCCTCTTCCTCCCTCCGTCGCCCCTCGGTCCCGCTTCCTCGACCATTGGCGTCGACCCCCGCCGCTCCTCTCACCCGCGCGCCGCCCGTCCTTCGCCCCCCTCCCACGGTCCCTCGCCTAGCCCCCGCGCGTCACCCTCGTTCCGCGCGACCCCTTCGACCGGCACCCACGTGGGACGCAAGACGAGGGTGTGAGGTAGCAGACAACGCGGAGATACCGCCGCCGCGGCAGCTGCGCTCAGTGTCTCTCAACCATGAACTTACGTCGCGCGGTGATAATTTACAGCCGGCCAGGCGAGTTACGTGGCCGCTTCTCGCCGGCGCGGCGCGCGAATATCGGCCGAGATATACGGCACGGCCGGCCGCGATAAATACACATCCCCGCAGGATTTAACGTCCAGTTGCTGGGGAAATAACGAGGGCAACGAAACGTTTTCGGGCGATTTCCTTCTTTAATCGACGATCGAAGTTTTTCTTCCGCTCGCGTGACCGGCTTGCAGATGTTCACGAAGTGGCACGACAGCCCCTGAGGGGAGGGGGAGAGAGGTTCTCGAGGCGGTTCCTCGCCTCGACGCACAGTGGGACGAGAATGCCTTATTTATTTAGACATCGGCCAAAATTTGAAGTGTCGAAATTCTGTTCTATAGCTTCATTAAATTTTTATTAAGTGTTCGTAGCATTAGAAAACACAAATAAATAAACTTTATTGTATATGAATCTGATCTGTATCAAAATTTCAGACTTTTTGTCTTTCAGTTGCACCACTTTAAACAATTATTGCCTAAATCCTAGTACTTCATAAGTTCTCAATATTTTACATATTACTGTGTATCTTATTATTAATGATTTTGTACAAAAAACATTCTGAATTAACTTGGATTTCATCACTAAACAACTGTATAAAATAAAAATGCGTTGCACTCAATACTATAATAATTCAACTGGTGATTTAAAGTTTTGCTCAAAGTCGCCCGAGGTCTAAAATACCTGAATTTAAACCTTTAATGGTAAGGTTTTAAAAAGTAGAAAAATTACCTGCTACTAGCTGCGATTAATAGAATAAATCTATTTCACAGTTCACGAGTTATAACACAAAATCGGAAAATAACCGGATTTTCAGGGGTGAATTACACACCATTCGAGTGAATTTGGGAAATCAGAAGGAAATACCCTACATATTCACAAAGTTTCAGAATCTTTTGAATTTCCGGGTTCGGGATGTTCCCTCGTTATTTGTAGAAAGCCCAGAAGGATGTTTCTTTCTAAATCTCAGTTACTGTATATTCGAATAGTTTTGTGTATTCGAATACTTGTATATTCGAATAGCATTCGAATAGCATTCGAATACTTGTATATTCGAATAGCATTCGAATACTTACATATTCGAATAGTATTCGAATACTTGTATATTCGAATAGCATTCGAATACTTGTATATTCGAATAGCATTCGAATACTTACATATTCGAATAGTATTCGAATACTTGTATATTCGAATAGTATTCGAATACTTGTATATTCGAATAGTATTCGAATACTCGTATATTCGAAAAGTATTCGGACACTTGTATATTCGAATTATATTCGCCAAATAATTGAGCAACTGAAGTATTCGAATACTCGAATACTGAAAAATTCGACAAATAGTCCCAGCCCTAATTCGAAATCGGGCTCGGTCGTTCTGGTCCCTCTCGCCGACGAAAATGAAAAGACGAGGTTGATTCCCGCTGCAAAAGGCGGAGTGGAAGACTCGGCCCCGTCGCGTAGCAGTTTAAAGCTGACAGAGCGATGTCAACCGCGATCTCTATATGCATCTTACCGATTCCGCGGGATCACGGCAGTGCCCGTGGCTCGTTTCGCAAAGAACTTATCGCCAAGCAGATACCCCCGGATCGCGGGGCCGTGTTTACCGAAACGTAACCATATGCCGCGCTCGCGGACCGTTGCGCCGGCGACCGAAGCGATTCTCAACGATACCCCGGCGGAGTTTCCACCGAGGAGTCTCGATTCGCATCTATTTAACGCTCGAGTCGTATTAAGAGCTAACGACTCACTAGACAGCGTGGATTCTTAGCGACTTAGCATCTGGTTAATATCCAAGCACCGCATGATCCTTGGCTTCAATCCAGAGATTGCGAAAAATTTCAGGAAGCAGAATTCTGTCGATCCCGTCGTTTGCCTCCGTTGTACCGATCACTTCGACGAGCAGAGAGGCGTCGGAGAGAAGCCGTCGGTGATCGACGAGAAAACGTCGAAGGGACCAAAAATCCTTTAATTCCGTGGAGCGAGCGCGCCACCCCGATAATTCCCCTCCCATCCCTCGCCGAGCCCAACCTCGCCGTCCCTTCACCGGCGTTCACGGAAGAGGAACGGAGCGGACGTGATTTACGCCGAGACGATGCTCGTGGGTATCAGTCGCAGGGTACATGATCAAAGCGCGACGGTCGAAAGCGCGGATCGAAGCGCTGATTGGGCGGCTACGAGCGGGGTGCCGCGAGATAGCGCTTTTCGGGACGCCTCGATGTCGTGCTCGCCGCTGCTGGCTGCCGTATCGAGGACGTTATCCGTGGACGCGACCGGCGTGCTATGTGTGCCCCCCCTCTGTGTACGTGCACGGCGACCAACGAGCCGCGCTAACGGTGTGCGCGTGCCCCCTCACAGAGGCGGACACTTCTGGCGTGTGTGTGTGTGCGCGCGCGTTTGTAGAGATGGAACGACCGAGGGCGAAGGAAAGGAGGAGGGATGAAGAGCAGCAGGGAGTGAGAGAGACAGGTAGAGTGGACAGAGAGTACAGGGAAGCGAGAGAGAGAGCGAGACAGGGGACGAGGCCTAAATCAGGGGCGATCGCACCGAGCGACGTCGCTATCTCTCTGAATATGCGAACCACTATTTGGCGTCCGCGGCGCGTACGTACCTAGTACCCGGTATTACTAGATACTAGATAGTACCTGGGTCCCGTCGACTGTACAGGGCGAGCCACGTCGCTCGTTCGCCCTGATTATTCCCCTCGCTAATAGAGCCATCTGCGACGCTGGACTTTCTTTCTGTCTCATCGTGGATTCACACCCTTAGCGTAGAATAAAATTAACCAACGGAGACTTGCGAAAGGTTTATCGATCTAGTTGGATTAATCGCTGGCGTCCTTCGTCCAGCTTTAAGACGATCGCGGAGTGGTATAGGAGGGAAAAGGAGCGGAGGGAAATTCAAGCCGATCGCCTCGCAGACCCTCCAAATGACCGGGGGCAAAAAACAGAGGAAGACAAATTTAGGTCGGTCCGCTAACGAGGAAAATAATCAGGGTGGACAAGCCGCGTGGCTCGCCCTGTACGCCTCCGTTCGTGGCGCTTCTGTGTGGGTGCCAGGCGGAGCGGCGTCCTACACTAACACGCGTGTCCAGCCTGGTTCACAACTACGCGGTTTACACGGCCCTGCGAGCCGTATCCACGGCGGCGGCCGCGGGTGCCCAGGCCGTGTACGCGGTGTTCGAAAAGCTGCGGGGGAAGAGCGAGGGGAGCGGAGGGCGGAGCGAAGCCGCGCGGTCGGAAGTAAGGGGTCGGCTTCCGGGGGACCTTTTATCGCGGCGCTCGCGATTAAGCGCGCCCAAAGCCTCGTCGGAGCCCGCTCGGCGAATATTTGCCCGTCGCCGGAGGAGAATATCCGACCGGCAAATATCAGCGGATATTTATTTGCCGCGGCTCAAGAGCGGCAGATTTATTTATCGGGCCGGCTCGCGCGTCCGAGAAAAATCAGAATTGCAAACGAGACGATCGAACCCCGTCGATATTAAAACATTTACGGCTACCCTAGATCGCGAGGAGTGGGTGCAGACGACGCGGTTTTCGGCTGATTACTCTGATAATTACCTTCAGCCGGGCACTTCAGGATGGGTAGGGGGCCTTGGCAACAAACAAAGAAGGGGCTTTGCAAAAGAAAAGGAAACTGGATTTTATTGTTTAACCCGCATTCCTCTCTCGTGTTAATTCGACACAGTTTTTCTGTGATAAGTTATTCTGTTCTATTATTTGTGACACTTGTGAACAAGTAGTATGTCCTGCATAGAGCTGGGACTATTCGAATAATTTAGTATTCGAATACTTTACAAGTATTCGAATGCTACGAATAAACTTCGAATATTTGAGTATTCGAATGTTATTATTCGAATATTATTCGAATACTATTCGAATACATCGGTGTGAAGTGGGTCAAAATTAGCTCACAAGATTTCACTCTGACAAATGAACCTAAAGAACTTGATTCATAATTATCCATACTATTCGAATACTTAGATATTCGAATAGTATTCGAATACTTGGATATTCAAATTATATATAAATACTTGAACAACTGAAGTATTCGAATATTCAAATACCGAAACTTTCGACAAATAGTCCCAGCCCTATCCTGCACACTGTTTAATTTATGCGAAAGTTATGAAGAATCTAAGATGTGAATGTTAACTCATCATCTTGAATAAAGAAATATCGAAAAATAACTGTTTACCTTGTCATTTCATCAATCTCATGCCACTGTATCAATTTAACACCGTGGGACAGATTCGGTTCGTAAAATGAGGAACGGACGAGGGTTAAATAAATTTTTATAATCACCTAAATAATGAATTTTAGCGAATTTGCATTAAAAATATTTTCAACTCGGCTCCCCTTAAGATTAAATCCTGAGTGCGCCAGTCATTACGCCTTAGAGTATAATAAAGGATCTTTTACGTTGGAATGGACATGGTAAGGGTACGAAGAGTCCTAAGGAGATGTGAATTTAAATTTCTCCGCAGATAAGGGATGTAGAAGTCGGTATACCTGATCGCGCGGAGTGATAAAGCCGCGTGTCACTTATGGGATGACCTAATAGAAAAGGCGCGCGGCGATTCTATTTAATCGCGAACGCGGACGGCTTCGCTCCAATTCGGCCTGGTTATGTATAGACCTCTGGTTGCGTAATCCGCGATATTCGCGGTCCGCGAGGATCGCGATGCGTCGGTGGGGGGCACCGAGCGTTCCGTTGGACCGCGACACGGTATCGGGCGCGCAGCTCGATTTATAGGCGTATTTTCAACGTGAGGATGGGTTTGCCCGCTGTCACCGAAATCTCGACCGGTCGCTCGTTACGGGATCCGTTCCGGAGGGGAGAGTCGGTAGGTTTGGGTCAGTTATTTCCATCCTTGTTAGGCAACCGTATTCGCATATGTGTTATTCTAACATTCCTAACTAAAGCGAGAAGTTTGTTAACTCTTCTTAGTCATACTGGGTCCACCGGACCCGCTTTTAACTTTGGAGCTTGATACTGGTAAGTTCCTCGGTTTGAAATAGCATTGACCTGACATTTTACGGAAATTGGAGGGTTCTCTTCCGGTAGAGACCGTCAGTTTTTGAATCAGGAAGTTCGTTGGTGAGTGGCAAACATTACAAAAACATCGGTTTTGAGCGTGGGTCCGTCGGACCCACGTGTGACTAATGCGCAAATTTTATCGAAAAAAATTAAAAAAATTTATTCTACTCTAATTCGAGAAATTTAGTTTAATAAAAATAAAAAAAACTCAAGTTTTTCACGATTTTAAAAGTGTTCACATATGTACTTTTATCCCCCACTGTATATAAAAGTCAAGAAAAATTAAACGACCCATCTATCCCTATTACCTGACTGAAACCTTCCCACACAAGGGTTAAATAATTACTTTCAGAACATTAATAATTTTAAAGATATCTTTGGAATAATGAAATGAAATGACGATGTAACATTGATGGTAAAAACCTTACTAATTACAAATATTCCCATTTAAAGCGCGTTTCTCTTTCATTTTGGTAAATATTAGAGACTAATTGAAATCTGACCCAAACCTACCCACTCTCCCCTACCTGTCGCGATGCCGTCCGCGACACGGCGGAACAGGTTTCCAGCGGTTTCTCGATAATCGTTGCTCGCGGTGTCCTTCCGCCCCTCCCCCGGGCACCGTGGGGTAACCTACGCTCGTGGACGAAGGAGAACTCCGGTTTAATTGGAGTGACGTTGTCATGTAAGCGAGCGCTTCGATCGGGGGGAGTGGAAAATTTATTTCGAGCGAATTCCGTCGATCCTCGTCGCGGTAATCGCAACTATTTACGTAACAGCTGTTCCGAATACTTTCCCCGCGCCCGAGAGCCGGGGGAGGCAAAGTTCGTAACTTCGTCGGCCAACTGAACGGATTATACCCGCTGATTGTGCGGAGCGAAGAGCGGAAGTACACGGGCACGAGCCCAGTTTTAAACTTCATAGAGGCGCCCGTCCATTCGTTTTCGTTGCCCCCCCGACGAAACCCGAACCGCCGCGCGGAGGATGCGGGGCGACGAGCCTCTCCAGTGCATTACAAAGTAAATCAGCATAACCGCTCAACAAGTTAGGGGCGCGTTAGCCGCGTCTTTAAATCCCTCTCGCCGGCGAATCGTATTACACGGCAACAGGACAACTCTTGTTTCTGTGCAGAGATTAACCCTCGCGATATTATTACTTATGACCTTATAAATTATTGCATATATTATATAGGCATTTGGGAAACGGCCGAGTTTGGTACAGGGTGACCTGTCCAGTGAATGAACATTGCTCATGTAATACGAAAAATTAATGTCTATCGCGCTCATTTCACGTTGAAACTTACATAGAAATTTATAGTGAACAACTTAACCTGTCTTGTTTTCTCTTGACAGGTTTTTTCCTAACCCACGCCAGAAAATTAATTTCAGCTCTGCCTGATTATATTATCAAATCAATAATATTATTGCAATTGGAGAATGAAAAAATTTATACAAAAAATCGTCTAAATACAATGGAAACCTAACAGTGGTTAGGTTTCCAATGTATTTTTCACCACACATTATCCTGTTCATTCACTGCGGTAACCCTGTTCATTCATTAGAAATTTATGTTCATTCACTGGTCATTGACCCATTTTTTATTTAATCCTCTGCCAAATTTTTAATGAAAGTTATGACTATTAAACATTGCTAGATTTGTGTTCCGGGATGTCTGACTTCAGTAATAAAACAACTCGCTTATAGCAATAACATTCAGGGGGTTAAATAACGACTTTTGAATACTAATTTTAACAGACATGCAGCTTAAGTGTTCATTTACTGGACAGGTCACTTATAAAGATTTCGGAAGAGAGTAACTTCGGGGAGCAGCTTTGGGGGAATCGGTAAATTGCGCGCAAGTGGATCCGAAGATCGTGGATTCGAGTCCCATTACCCGAGGTTCTATTTTTCCGTCTCCTATAATTATTACAGCGCAACACTAACGTTCCAGTAAAAGAAGCTATATCCCAGAGGATGTGTGAACATTATTCGACTGTGGGTCAACATAGACCCGAGGTTTTCAATACCCAGGCCCCTTAATCGACTATAACGAAGGAAGAGAAGTTTCATCATTTCGAAAGCGCGTGGCGCTCGAAAAGTCGGACGAAGGCAGTCCACGAAAATCCGATAATCAATACCCAGCGGGCGGTGTATCGATCATCGCGGAACGCGCCATGCCGCCGCGTTCTCAAAGGCGCGACGCGCGTCACACGATAATCCCGGGGAACTGGCTACGCGTCGTAAAAGTGTTTATGAGTCCGGATTAATGTTTGGCGAGCCGTCTACGTAGGGCCCCGGTGGCCCCGTTGGACGATCGTTGCCCGATACAGACGCGCACAGACGATGGATAAAACGCGCGAGCGCGCCAGCGTTTCACTTGCGGCGAGTAGAGCTCATCGTGCTTTAACGAGGCATACACGTGTTCTGACGTCGCCGCTATAAAGTAAAGTACATACGTATACGGACACGCGTGCCTCCCCTCTCCTTCCATATGTGCAAACACGCGCGCGAACGTCCATATACGTGCAAACGCAGTCACGCCGCAAGCCCTAAAGCCGGTTTTCAATGAGCGAGCGCCGGAAGAAGAGGGAGAAACAGCGTAACGCAGAAAGAGAACGAGAAAGGGTGGTAGGGGGCGGCCGAGCGAACGGAGTGAGAAAGAGAGGGAGCGAGGAAGAGGACGGGAGGCAAGAATGGACGAGAGCGGGAGGAATATAAACCCTTATCGAAATCGTGATTCACCCCACATTCTCCGGAGACCCCCTAACCTATTAACATCCATATCACAATAACAGATACACGTGTACGCCGAGCTGTATTCCCACACGGTGCCTCGTCCACGCTTGCATTTCTAATTGCCCGCGATTCCTACGCGCGATGGAAAATGCTGGTGACTCGTGGGATCGGGAATAATGAGGAGGGTCGTAATTAAAATTGGCAATTGAATATCTTGAATTGCTTTAACCCTTTAGGGCCCAGACACCTTTTCAGGTGGAAAAAAATTATTTCTTGCGATTAGTTAACTGAAAAATGGTCCCAATACATGCACTTCATCGTTCTTGTCCCAAAAAAGACAGTGGAAATATGATTTTCTAGACGTCACACTGGACGTATGCGGAGTAAAATGTGGCTCATATTTAAAATTCAAAAATTGTGTTTTAAATGCATGTTTACTATAAGAGACCTTAAAAGTATAAATGAATAAAACACGAGTATATCTTTTCTAAACATTTCTAAACGATATACTCGTGTTTTATTCATTTATACTTTTAAGATCTCTTACAAAGAAAAAGAAGAATACATATTTTTGTTATAGAATGTATAAACGAAGTACAAATTCTTAATTTTTACTATTTTATTTTTACTCGAATATTTCAATTGCTCAATTATTTGGCGAATATAATTCGAATATTTGAGTTTTCGAATACTATTCATATATTTAAGTATTCGAATACTGATGTATTCGAATAGTATGGTGTGAATTATAAATCAAGTTCTTTAGGTTCATTTGTCAGGACGAATACAGCAGTATTCGAATACTCAAATATTCGAAGTTTATTCGTAGCATCCGAATACTTGTAAAATATTCGACTATTAAATTATTCGAATAGTCCCAGCCCTAGTCTGAAACTGATGTGACGTATTAGTCACACTGGGCGCTAAAGGGTTAAGTTGATCAGGTGTTTTAAAGCGAGAAAAGACGCCAATGCCAGCGAAGTTGCCCGGAGTAACGGTTTGGGCACTTTAGGTAACTCGTGGTGGTTTATTTCCGTTGGATGAGTTAAAGGAGGACAAGAAAGGGCCAGTAATTAATGGGAGATATCCCTGAGGTAGCTAATTGGCGATCGAATAGCGAAACGGAATCGGTGGAGTGTTATTGTTTGGAGAGTCCTCGTTACCGGCGGGTAACGACGTTTCAGATTCTTTCTCTAATCCTCGCGGGCCGCGGACGGCTACTTTGGTTCACGGCTGTTCGTTTATGGAGCAAGTTTCCCCCCGTTAAAAGGAACTTTAAGCACTTTCGAGAGAGTGACGGTTAAATAAGGTGGAGGGCCGTTAAGGATCGTCAGGTTGGACCTTATGAAGCACCGTGAATACTTGTGAATGAAATCAACGCTCTGTCCTCTCGCTCTCTCTCCCTCCTACTCTCTCTCTCTTTCCCCGCCGTTGAAAGTGAAAAGGATGCATTGAAACGGGTGGGACAAAGAAAGAAACAGGGAGAAGGAAGCGTGCGCGGTTCGCTCGATGACGCAAAGCGTATCTGCTACGTGCTACTGTTCCACTCCTCCCCCGCGAACCACGCAAAAGTGAAAATAGAAAACGTCGTTTCAATCGTCGCGACACGGTTGCCGGAATAACAAGGAAAATTCTGGCGCTTCGATCCGGAGTCATCCGAGCTCGTTAACATATCCCGGAAACATAATCGCGCGATGTCTCGTTGTTGCTTTAACTCGCGTTAGCACACGATACACTTCATTCTGACGCGAGCACTGGCCAGAGCTGCCCGAAGGTTATTCTTCCGCGTGGCTGTACGTTTTGTTGGAAATTATACAGAGTATCTGGAGCCGCGATCGCCATTAGAGGATCCAAGCGCGGAACGATCCCGTATCGTCGCGGCTCAGGTAGTGTAGGGGATGATCACGGGCGAACAGACTAGGTGTACTTGTGTGCGTGGATCATCAGCGAGGCTGGATGGTCCTGCGGACTCGCGTTGGCGGAGAAATGGAAGCCGGTTTTCGGGCGGACACCCAGTGCATCGAGATAGATAGGTAGATAGACGTCCGGATAGATGCATGCCACGGCAGCCTAGCAAGGGATGCCGAGAGGTAGCGCAAAGCGGGCGGGGGTGAGGGGGTCGGGTTGGTCGCGGTGAGACGCGAGACGAGGGTTGGACGGGGGAAGGAAGAGGCTAGAGGACGAGGTGGATGAGGATGAGGCGGACGAGGAGGAGGAGGAGGAGGTGGATGAGGAGGTGGAGTAGAAAGGGGTCGATGGTGGGTGGTTGGGCGACGGTGGTGGTTCTCTCGCTGATTACGTCGCAGGATGGCCAGGAGAGAGAAACGCCGGAGAGGATGCTGGTACGCCGTCGGTCGCGGTGGTGCGCGGAGGAGGCCGGTTTGCTGGATAGAGGCGAATATATCCGCAATGTCCTACCACCAACCCTATACCCGTACTATCTTCGTCCTCCCGCTGGTCCTCGCTACCCACTCCCCGCGTCCTCCTCCGCTGTTTCCCTCCTCGTCCGAGCCGCGTTAGCTCGGCATCGTGTCGTCATCGTTCCACCTCCGGCGTGCTGGTCTCTACCGTCCGTAACCGACTCCCCCTTTCCCTCAGACGGCAGCAGCCTCCCCGGTGGCAGGGCCCTAAGCTAAACTAAGCTACGCCAGGATAGGATAGCGCGCCAGGGAGGATAGGATGGGATAGGATGGTGCCCACCTACCCTCGCGCGCACACAACCACCGCGGGACGTCGACGAGGAGAACGGCGACGTCGACGACGAGGAGGACGACGACGACGGCGACGACGGCAACGGGGACGACGGCAACGGCGACGATCCCTCGTGCAGAAGCTACCCCACACCCGCCCCGTGTTTTCTCCGTCTCCGTTCCCCCTATATCCGTCCGGCTATCCACCTCCTCGTCCCACCCTCCTTTCTCGCTAACCGTCTCTCGCGCCAACGCTCCCGCGTCCCGTTCCATCGTCCCTCGGTCTCGCTTCCTACCAGCCAGTAACACCCACGGACCCCCCGGGGGGTTAGTTAGGGGTGGTATATTGACGGCCGGCGTCGCGAGGACGCCTATACTTAGTGTGCCGGCGAACCGACGCGTTTCCAGCTAGGCGTCCACCCCCCCCGTCGTCCCACCCTCGCCTCTCGCTCTCTCCACCCGTCCGCCACCCTTCACGACCAACCACCCTCCCCCAACCCTCTGCCCGTCGACGACCCATTCTACACCCTCTGCTGCCACCTTCCACGAACCTTCCTTCCACCCTCCTCCTCCCGCTTCTCCGGTCGCCCTGGCTCTCTCCCTCGGTCCATCCTTCGTCCACCACCCCTAGGAACTATCGCCGGCGAACACCCCCACGGTTCCTCGACCTTCCTCTACCTCGACCCTACGTGTATCCGTAGGGTCTTCTAGGTGTAAAGGGGCTAGGACACGTCTCCCGCGAGTGAAAGACCGAACGGCTCGACCGGATAGACCATCCTGCAACCTGGTCCGAAATTACCCGCCTGTCTTACGGAGGGGACATTCCACGCGAATCGGACACTTTTCGGAGTAACATTTTGGATGTTGCTGGAATTTGAATATGTTGTAGTCTTTAGTGATATTTAAACGTACCTGAAAGGATTTTTCAAAATTTTGAAAAATGGCGATTTTACAGCTGTTCGGAGGTAAGTGATAACTTTTTTTCAGTAAATTATAGCTATGGAAGTTGTAAACCGATGCAGGTGAGTTTTACGGTGCTTATAGAGAAGACATTGAAGTTTTAAGAAAAAATTATTTCAGTTTAAAAAATAAAAATTCGAACCATTTTTGTGCAATTATTTTTAACAAATGCAGTTTTTTAACTTCGGGCGCGATTTTAAAAATCCTCAAAAAATGAGAATATAGTTCTATCCTTGCCCTTGATGGACAAATTTTTAAAAATATGGACATTGTAAAATTGGTCCTTTAAAAATTGCCGAAAGTTAACGCTGCGTCAAATCACACCGCCTCGACTGGCTGACAATGAGCCGTGTGGTACTCGCAGTGGCCAAGCGGCTATATCTGCTATTCTCCTTCTTCTTATTATTATTATTATACAGTGTTCTCGAATCAATGTCTTCTCTATAAGCACCGTAAAGCTCATATCCGTCCGTTTACTACTTCCATAGCTATAATTTACTGAAAAAAGTTAGCACTTACCTTCAAACAGCTGTAAAATCGACATTTTTCAAAATTTTGAAAAATCCTTTGAGGTACGTTTAAATATCACTAAAGACCACAACATATTCAAATTCCAGCATCATCCGAAATGTTACTCCGAAAAGTGTCCGATTTCGCGTGGAATGTCCCAGAGGAGAAGAAACAGGAGCAGGGGGTTGGGAGGCGCGAGGCGGGGTGGAGAGGCCCCGACGAGAGGAGACGGGACGAGGGAAACGGATAGCGGCGGCCAGGTTGTAACGTGGACGACGAAATCGATGCCTCCGGGCACTGGGAGAGCTTCGTGACGCACCTGATGCGAGAGAACAGGGGGACGAACGACGAAGGGAAACGAGCCTCCGCGAGGGGGAGAAAAAGAGGGAGGCAGGGGTCGATTAGGGAGCGACCGAGCGAAATTATGTATACGTCGAAGATGATGGCGACGATGCACGCGATGAGCTCCCCGAGCGGCGAGGCCCCCGATGGGGGACGACCGAGGTGGAGGAGCGTTTCTTTGTCGGGAGTCCCCGCCGAAAAATCAACGGCCCCTCTCCGCCACCGTCGGGGACCAGGGTCGAGAAACTCGCGGCCTTGATTGCCGCTAATTATCGTTAACCGAACAGTTTCAGTGTCGAAAATCGATACCTTCAGTTTGACAGCCCGGTATTTTGTTTTAAGGGGCGGTTCTGCCTTGTGAGACCGAAAAAGTAGGTGTTATTTGCGAATTTTTTATAAAGAAAAAACTGTTGAACGGATTTATTTGAAATTTGGCAAGTTGTTTTATTGTACTTTTAAGTATTACTGCAAATTTTTATGGGGCTATACAAAAAAATGCGAATTTTAAGAATCGGTTCGGTCGACGACAATGAAATTTAATAAATTTCACAGTCTCGATTTATTTTTATGTTTCAGATAAACAGAAGACGGAATTTATAGCACTACCAACTTTCAGCGATTATAGCGAGGAAGGGTCCTTTTTTTAAATCAAAATTCTTTTAATACTTTCAATCAGTAATCTTTCATTTGCAACAAATCACATCGTTCTAGCTTTTCAATTTCAGATAGAGAAAAAATCATAAAGACTTAATTTGCCTAATTTTCGAGCGAAAAAAGTACTATGCCCCTCAAAGCCGTCTTTAAATTCCCTGTGGAGGTTAGCCTTAAAAAATTTCACGATTTCGGTTCACCCGCCACCTCCGTCGAGACACCGAGTCGAGCGCGCAAACATTCGGATTGTTTTCCCGCCCGCGAGCACGATATATAATACACGGAGGATCGTTTTCAACGAGCGAAGCGTTCCTTACCGACGTCCTCGAGAGTTAGTCACCTCGAGCACCCTTAATTCGATTACTCGTCGATCCTGCGAACGCTCGCTCCTTCCTTGGTCGTCTCCGCCCCTCTCCCCCAGCGCATCCATCCCCCCTTTAACTGCCTTTCTATGTACCAAATCGAACAGGCGCCATCAATTTCAGGTAAGTGCACCAGGGAAGGCATTCCGCGCCACTGATTTCACAATAAACCTCTTTGTTTCGTCCATCCCCCCTCCGTTGCATCGGTAATCGTTATCAGTAAGGGTGCAACGCCAGTTCTTTATCCGGTTAACTTCGCCCGGTCTGCGAGATTATTGCGCGCCCCGGGGTACAGGTGTAACTGCGCCGCCCATCAGTTTGGATAATTACCCGACGTGGCAAGTTCAGCGCACTCCGCTAGTGGCGACTAATACGGTAAGTACTGGATGTCGAGAGAAGTTCTCCGACTTTCCGACCTTTCTCTTCTCCAGGCTGCGGGGTCAATCGTTCCTCGCAAGGTCGCGATCCAAACCACCGTTTTTTCGATAAAACCGAACTTAATGGAAAGCCTTAAAGTCTTAAACTCTTAAATCCTGAAATATTAACCATCGCGTTAATCACTGATCGATTAATGTCCCCGCCAAGATTAGAGTAACGACTATCGATGACCGTAGAATTTCCGAAACAGAAACTTTTCCGAGAAAGAAAAGGGTCGAAACACGAGGAAAGGAAGGCGCGCAAGTGCCCCGCGATAAAAGTTTTTACGCTCACGACTTCGTCCTCGAGCGGATTAAAGAGTTCGGGAAGGAGTTCGCAATCGCCGTCGAAACGGTTCACTGGAATGGTTCTGGCTCGTAGGGTGGGGTACGCTCGGGTGGCCGTGCACCCGGGTTTATGAGAGTAGCGTCACCGACGCCTCGTTAAGCGCGTAGTCGTAGCGGCGTGACGTCACACAGCAACGCGTGAGCGCTGTGATACACGCGCAACGCACGGACAGCGCCTGTGAACGTCGACTTTACGCCGTCAATTTCAAGCTCGTAGCTGCGTGTCTTGCGGGAGTCGACGGCCCTGCTGCTCGTCGATCGCCCGACGAAATTTCACGACGTACGCCCAACCTTCATTGATCTTCCTGTCCCTCGAAACGCGCGAGAATATGCGTGGACACGAGGAAGACGCGAGGAGTTCACTGGAGTTCGCGCAAACTCGATGGCGATACAAGTCGCGCGTGGCCGTTCACTGTTTACGACTTTTACGATTCGACTCGGACGCGATAATTCTCCGATGCAAATGCGGCGGACAAAGGCCGAGGAAATGAGAACCGTCGAAGCAACCACGGTGTCCTATTTCAGCGTTTCGTACACTGCTCAATGGGATTACTAGAAACTGAATGAGAGGTGGAAGTACGCTTCGTACGGACCCCAAGCGAGGCTCCTTATTTTCCCGCGTGTTTCTTTTTTCCTCTTCGCACCGTCCTTGTGCTGGCGCTCGAAACTTGTTTACCTTCACGGCTGGATGATTTGCCCCACTTCCGTATTTCGTTTCCACTGGTCCACGTGCACGCGTGGTCAGGGGAATAGAGACGGCGAAACGGTCGGAGTCGCTCGGCCGTTAACGTAAACAAGTCGCGAGCTTCGGGGACAATCGGCTCGAAAAGAAGCGTGGGAAAATAAGTATGCTGGGTCGTATGCCGCGCGTATCTCACCTCTCATTCGCTTCTCCTCAATTCCATCGACGAATGAACGAGGATTTAAAGTAGGAGAAGCAGTGGACAAAGGCGTCCGTAGATTTTTTTTTTCTAGAAGGGGGCAAAACTTGTGGGTGATGATGAAGAAAAATATAGTAATGAAAAACTGAGTAGCCCGCTTGTTTTTTTGAACTCTTTTTGTAGTGCCAATTTAATAAAAATTTAAATCAGAAATTTAGAAATATTCAGTTTTTTAGTAGATATAAAATTAACCCTTTAGCGCCAAACGTATCATATATGATACATTCCTTTGTCTTGTGTTTGCAACACTTCAAGTGATATATGTTTAGCGTAACTTTATTCACTGAAGAAAGTTGGACCTATCTGCACCCTATATTCTTTGCTTTTATGCATTTTGACCTCTGAAAAAAGTAAATTAAAAAAAATAAATTTTTTGTATAAAAATATATAAATTCAGACCATTTTTAACGATAAAAATAAAACGGGATATTTTTCCTTCAACAGGATTTAGGTGCGGGCGCTAAAGGGTTAATAAAGATCAGTTTTTAAAAATAAGCGATTTTTTCTCAAAATCCATGACGATACCAAGATCGATCCAGTTTGCGGACCTCCTCCCGCGTTTTCTGACGATTTTTCGTTCGGCGACTAAGGTTGTAGATAATAATACGCAGTGGCGGATTTAACAGGGTGGCTGATGAGCAGTTGCCACCTAAGCCCCTGCACAGAAGGCCCCCCGCAGGGCCCCGTGGCAAAAAAAAATTACGATGACGTATAAGTATCCAAACACTACATTTTTTTCATACTACTACACTTGGCCCGTTTTTAGTAAACTACCTCTTCATCTTCCCTAAAAATGGGCCCCACCCAGAAGGCCCCAATCTTAAAAAAAAATGATGATTTTAATCAAACACTATTTTTTTTCTGTACTACTACACTTAGCCCATTTTTAATAAACTACCTCTTCATTTTCCCCCAAAAATGGGTCCCTTAAAAGGTTTGCCACCTGGGCCTTTTTTCTTAAATCCGCCACTGATAATACGTGATGATTCATAGCAATGAACACCGGTAAACGCCAAATATGTGATTCTATGGGACAAGAAGGATTCTACTCTAACCGAGGAACGTCCCCATAGCATGATCGATATTCTACATATTCCCCGCGTTTTAATCCGCGTACTGTCTCGCTCCGCACACCCAACACTTGCACGCACGAGGGAAATTGAATGCGCGCAAAAGCGTTAATGCAATTACGCAATAACGGGACAAGATTATCGTATCGCCGTGTCGCGGCGAACGTCGATCCAGTCGCTTAACAAGGTTATGTTCTCGTTAAGCGTCTCTGCGGCGCAACTTTCGCGAAACTTGAGAGATCCGGCGATTCGGTCCCCTTTACCCCCACCGCGCGGTCGCTGTCGTGTCGCGCGTCGTTACGTACACAACGAGGGGCCGGCGAGCGCAGAAAAAGAACGAGAAAGACGAGACGGAGAAGGGAATCGAACGCGAGTCGTTAAGCGGCGGGATGCGTGCGCGATAATTGCCGCTCGGTGTTTGTCATCACGTTTGAGGTTAACGATGTCACTTTCTCGGTCGCTGGAACGAAGGTTAAACGAGACAACGGCCGAGGGGAGGGATAGATAAAGCGAGACTTTATCATAAGTACAGCGAAACGGCAGCGAACATTACGTGCCGGCTATCGGGATGCCGGAGATTAAGCGCAACCGAAATCGCGGACACCGAAGAACGCGACGTCCCGTAACGATTTAAAGCGGGCGACCGTGCGACGGTCGATCACTTTTGGCGGATTCGCAATTACTTATCGCCGAGCGACGGTAAATAACGGCTCCCTAGATACGCGACGCGATTATTCTCCGTGGACGACGGCTTTTGTTTCACGCGCTTGATATCCCCGTTTCTTTTGTCCCTGTCCTTCCTTCCCGGCGCGGACGTGATTCAGCCCGAAAAAAAACTGAGGGGTCGCGGGTGCCGGGCAGAACGCGATCGGTAAGTCGGGTCGATAAATCAGCGCTGCGAGCGAGGCTGACGAATTCTGGAAGTTTCCGTGGACGGACACGGGGAGTCACGCGAGCGCGGTGATCGCGGGGACTCCCAACGGTTCTCCTGATACATACGTTTTGATCGATCGCGAGGAAGAGGTGGGATAAAGCGGCACACGTGTTGGCTCTCACGTACGCGAGGATCGTTTCCGCGCGGGATAATGTTTTTTTCCTCGCCCGGTCGTGTTTGCCCGGATAAACGGGCAGATCCCCGTCGTGGTCCGCCAACTTCGCAGCGCGTCGCGAACAGACGCCCGGAGTTTGCGGCGGCTCGAATTATCGGTCGGCGACAGTGCCGAGTTTCTCGAAAACCAGGGCCGTACGAAGGGGCCGGGTGGCTCGCGTTTCGCCTGCTCGCGCGTAACGAGTTCTAAACGAGCACGTGCGCTCGCGCGACGTAGTTGCGCGCGAACGAAAAACCACGCGGAGCTCGTTGGAGCGTGCAGGGGAACCGTTCTCTTCTCCCAGCTTGTAATTTTCTCCCCTGAAGGAGCGGCTTCCTCGTAAATTTATAAACACCTACCTGGCGCGGAAAATAAATCGGGGACCGTTGATTTATCACCGTAACCTCGGCAATTATAATCTATTTAGGGGATTACAATGTAACGAGTGGCGAACATCGCCTGTTAATGAGCATTCGATGGGCATGATTTACAGCGATGCTGCGGCTGTCTACAGCAGTGGCATCCGACCGTGTGTTCTTAAGGGATGTTACATACCTCGGGTCGATATATCTATGTATCTACCTATCCGTTCACTTATCCCTGCACCTAATAAGACGAAACAGTGCCCGCGGTTCGAGAATCCTAGATCCCCGTGCAAACAGCCGCGGACCGTCGAGGCGACCATGGATCTCCGCCGCTCCCATGGAAACGCTGACGAGGAAAATTCGAGTTAAAGTTCCGCGGCCAGCGATAGAGGATCCCGCTCTTCTACCTGGAAACTTTGCGAAAACTCTCCGTCTACTCGTTCAAGGTTGCCATAATCCCCCGTTTAACGTTCGTTTCTTTTTCTTGTTCCACCTTTTTTTTTTCTTCCACCGAGCCGCCCGGTGCCTTTTTCTTTCTCTAGTCCGTGACCTCGTTCGTTCCCCGACGTAAATCCGTCACAGAGAGCCGCGATGTCCGCGCTTCGTTTGGGGACACCTTTTTTTTCTCCCCTCTCGCGCTCTCTCGCTCGCTCCTCGCCTATCCGACCGCTATCTCTCTCTCTCCCTCGGTGTCGTCGCCGTTCCCCTCCCCCCTACGACTCCCGCCGCTCCCCCTCCTCCCCCGCTATGTCCCTCTCGCGAGAGTGCGTTCGATCGACCTGAATTTTTTTCCTCGCTCGAATCGGGAGCCCTGAGAGCAATTTCTCGACTCGTCGCGGGGTGGTCGTCGCCGAGGAAAACCCCGAGGAAAATCGTCCGATCGATCTGCCTTCGGTCTTCAGGTCCGAAACGAACCGGAGCGTGAGAGAGGGACAGAGACGGGGGGATACAGTAGTGGCGCGAGTGAGAGAGAGATAGGGAGAGAACGCGAGAGAGAAAGAGAGAGAGAGAAGGCTAGGTGCCAAGGGAGAGTATACGAGCGCGTAAGAGAGGGACAGAGAAAGAGACAGAGAGAGAGAGAGAGAGTGATCGCTGGTACTTGCCGGGAGGTCGGTGGGAGGGGTTCGAGGAAGCGAGGCCGCGAGGTGAGGGTGGGCGGGAGGGGGGCAGAGGAAGGCGAGAGAGGCGAACACAAGTATGTGCAACGCGAGCCCCGCGTATATAGCGGTGCTCGCTCCCCTGTGTACGTGCGCGGGTGGGCGACCGTATCCTTAGGGCGCGCTCACATCGCGCGACATTTAAAATGGCCCGTACCAGCGGCCGTGGCCGTGATGGAAAACACCGGTTCTCGTTAGATCACCGAAGTTAAGCATCACGGGGCGGGTACTGCGGAAAGATGGGTGGACCACCTTTCTCCTGGTATGCCGCTGCTGCTGGGACTCGAAGGAGAGAGAGGAGGGAAAAAAAATAGGACTATAGTTCGTTGGGCAATATAAGCGAAAAAGCTTGAAACGCCATCCTGTTTCACAGGAAAAAATATATACATACATACACATAAAATGGCCCGTTTCCCGACGTCTGCGGAAATTACCATCGATTCGCGGGGGGCGATAAATATTCTCGGTATACGAGGAGGTAACGCGTACTACCCTCGATTTTAAATTCCTTCGAAATTCAAAGAAGCTGCCGATCGTCCGAGCGATAATTATAAATTTCTTAATCGTTGTAAATGAAGGCGTGGCTTTGTTAAGGGAGTTGCAAGAATTTTGAAAAGAGGTAGTTGAATCGGAGACTCCTTGATTTCTGGATTGTTTTTAAGGGATGGATGAAACGGAAGAAATTTGTGGGGCTGTCTGTAGAAGGATCGTGAATTACGGGGATTTCGGCGAGTCTCCAGTGAGATACTGCTTTCCGCGGGAGTTTATCGCGCCGCGGTGGGCGCGCCTGTGTGAGGCCGCCTTTAAGCCGGTAGGGTGGACAGGATGAGGTACACGTACCACCACACCGAAATCTTACGAGCCTGCCTCTGCTAACTACCTCCTATCTGCCCTGCCCGAGGCCCTGAAAACGTTCTACGTTACGCCTCGCGGGGACCCATTTCGCGCGAGCCTCGTGCACAGGGGCGTGCGTCGATTTTCCGGTACCCTGCGCTTCGATCAAATTTTCACCCTCCCGGAAACCCGCCCCATGCCCTTCGCAGGCTATTAAAACACCCTTCGCGGCGCCTGCCCCTGAATTAATAAATATGCGCCAGATTCCAGAAGCCCGTTTAAAAAGCCAAACAACGCTGAATGGTGATTTTATCCTTTGGAGTTTAGAATCTGGATAAAGATTCGCGTCACTCTGGATCCCAAAACAGAAGGACTTTATATATATATATCGCGTTGCGCTGTATTTTCTAATTCCATTGCTGGATGAATACGAGATGCCACGGAGGAAAAGGAATGTTTAACGACCCAGGCTAGGAACAATGCTGTCGCGGGCAGCGATTAAAGCGATCGACGGGGCAAGGGGGAGAGGCCGATTTCGAAAACGCGGTGCGTTTCGTTGGTTGCCGCAATGCAGCAGCAAGGGGAACGCGAACAGCCGGCCTCTCTCGCAATGTCGAAAGAATTTCCTGCCGCGCGACGAGCTCGCCGTTTCGGGGAGGAAGCCAGGGGCGCAGCGATTCCCCTCGCGACCCCGATCACCGATTTCTCCAGTTTTTTTACGCGGGAACCGGCGCGCTGGATCGTGAACCTTGCGCCGCGTTCCCCCCCTCGGCGGCGCAAATCCATCGCCGAGAAAACAGTCGCGTCGGCGATCGGGAATGAGAAACGCTCGGCTCGAAAACAATCGCTCTGGTGAATCATTCGATCCCTATAGGGGCACTGCGAACGATTAAGACTATCGATTTGTAAACACACCCCACCTCCTTCTTCCCAAGCTTGTTTTCCTGGCGAGTACACTGCTCCGCTGAATTAGTTTACTGCTCGACTATTTAATTAATTCGAAAGGAAAACTGTGGTTGTTGAGCGATTATTTGTCATTCTTTGAGGGGTCATTCCGGTTAGACGGGTTAAAAAAATCATTTTTTAAAAACATTTTTGGAAAGTACGTATCCTGAAGAAATACTGTTAAATTTTCATGGAAAAAATCCGATTATTTTACCTTCGACAGAGGCAATTTGTAAGGATTGCAGAGGTTCGGCCTCTATAGGTGAAAACTTTAAACGCGTTTTTTCTGGAACGTCATTTTTTCACATCGTGAAAATAAAATCTCAGACCGCTTTCAAAAGCATTTGAAAATCAGTAATTGTATTACTTTTATATATTTTATTTACTGTAGAAATGTAGTTTAATAAATAGAAAAAAGTTTTATTCCATTACCATAATTATTTGTGTCGCAATAAATTCCAATAAAATCGCTGAATGATCCCTTAAAATAAAGTATCTTACGTTATTATACGTAAATGTACTCTTATACGTTTGAGTAACAATAAACCTTGCGAAAATACTTTCATTTCGCGATTATTGATATAACGTGAAACAATAATATTTTACGTAGTTGCCAAACGTACACAACTTTGATCATCTCAAACTAATTCCTTATCTTCTGTCAGTTCCTGCGACCTCAGCATTTACCGACAAATCATTCTCTCCAATGAGTGTGAAGTGGCGTAATTGGAGATAATAATAAACAACTATTTATATATTGTAATATGAATATTGATTGTACTAATGCTTCTGAATTACTTAAAACTGATAAAAAACCTTGCTCTGTAATTCTAAAATAAAAAAAAAATATATTTGTAAGAAATAAAAACAAAAAAGATTAAAATATACTTTTAGTTTCCTTAAATTTTTCCACTAATTCCAATTAAAAAAAAACAACCCTATTAACCACCCTGCACGCGACACCAGGTCCAAATGTTCCGTATCCACTCGCGCACACGTGACAGTATCCGATACTTTGGTCTTCAGAACGATCCACACGCGAAACGGGATGAATATCCAGTGAAAGTGTCGTTAAACGTAGACGGCACTTATTTCGCAGCTGTTGCGAGGTATGCGCGTTGGGAATCGCCGGAGGAACGCGTTCCTAAATGATCTTTGCCGTGCTTTGTACGGCGCACGATCACCTACATAGTATCGCGGTAGTACGCACGGTATCGTGAATGAATCTGCAAGACTTTCTACGTGCAGCGTGGTTAATTGATCAATTAGCGAGTTAGTATCTATTACGCGATAGCGAAACGGCCCAAGGAGCGTGAAATGGGGGAGGACAAAGAAAACAGTGGCATAAACAGATGAATGGGCCGGCCGGGATGTATACACAGTGATGTAAAAGCGTGACTCAGCTCGGGTATTATTAAGCGTAACCTAGGTCGTTAGATCGTACACGGAATCTCTGCTTCTGGCACGTACAATGCACGCTCCGGGCGTGTGTATTGGTATCTGCCGCGAGAAGCAGCCTGGACTCGGCCACGGAACTTCGGCGTAATTTCTGGGGCTATAACGCGTATTTATAGCGTTGCCCGATTATTCTTCACGCGGAACTAGCCGATCGATAATTGCCCGTCGCCAAGCAGGAAATGCCACCGTGACGAACATTCGGTGGACGTGTCTTTTAAACGAATCTGCGCGCATGTTCGTTGGTCTTCAGGGTTAAAAGCACCAACCCCGGGAGAATAAGAAGAATTAAGAAGAATAAGAAAAAATGGGATGGAAAACGTGAGGCGAGGACGGGCCACTGTCGGAATTAAAATAAAGCCCCGTGAAAACGGGTGGCGATTACCATCGAAGATCGGGGGACGAGGGCGCGGGATGAGATTCTTTTTTTATTTTCGAATTTCAGACGAAGGAGGACGTGGAAATGGCGGCGGGAGAAAGGGGGACGGCTGGTAGACATTCGGGAATTGCGATCCGAGGGAAACGCCTGGGGCGACGTGATTTCTCGTTGAACTCGGCCAGAGTCTCTCCTTTTATCCGATGCGCGCGGCCGAAAAGCGTGCGAACGATTTCTGAAACCTTTTAGCTCCGGAGCGCGAATGACGGGCAAAGAGACCGGCGAAGGAAAAGAGTGGAACGGACAGAGGGAAGCGTGGATCACACCACCGCCTTTCCCTCCTCTCCGTTCGCCTCTATAAAGCGGGGCCTTTTTAACGCTGCAGGAACGATCGGACGCTTTACGGCGCGGGTAGAGATTTTGCACGCGCGAGCATCCGACGGGAATGAATCCTCGCGTCTCCGCGACATTGATCGCGCGACGAAGGAACCCCCGCTGAGAGAGATTACGGACGGTCTTCTTTCTCCGAGGGGGTTGCCTGGAACTAACCAGCTAGCTACCACTCGACCGTGCCCCGGGAACTTCGCTGTACCTATACCGAAGTTCGTTTCGGGGTACTTAAGGAAAGTCCGGGTTACAGAAGCGAGTTACGTACGTGAGCAACTTCGGGGCACGATCGGGAACGCTGAAATCATGATCGATGGAGGTACCAAGGACCTGGGAGCCCCCTAAACGACCGTAATCGTTCATCTGTGAACGTCCATTGTGCTCCGAGACCCGCCACTTTTTGCCAGTGCCACGTCCGAGAAACGACTTAACGCCGAGCGCCAAAGGTTAACCGGGACCCCGTAGCTTTCTGTGAAGCCGGATTCCACCTGGACCAGCGGGGCCCGAGGAGAATCCTCCGGTAGCTGCGATTATTCCCGAGCGAGGATTAGCGTAGCAGCGATAACGACGATTAGATTCCACGGTAGAGGGGGCTACTCGGTTTGGAAATATACCCCCGCGGCGATGGCGAATGATTAGGTACGATACGCGGCGGCGGATAATGAACGTTTCGTGACCAGAAACGGCCGCCGGGCTCTCTCGGGCGAAAATCGAATTTCGGGGCGGCACCGCCGCTGGAATTTCTTGGATAGAAGGGAACACGGGGGTCCCGTTCGTTCCGACGATTACAATAAACGCCGCGTCCATCACGGTCCGCCGGCGAAAATCAATGAACGATGCCCCGGCCCGCGAAACAATGGCACCCGAATTTCGGTTGCCTTCGACCGCTTTGGCTCTGGATTAGACCTGGTGGACGCCGCGCCGTCACGCGAGGGCGGGGGACCGCGCGGTGTATCGGTGGACTTTGGCGCGGGGCTCTTGCTTTTCGGAGGAGTTTTTCCGACCGCTGGCCGTGGAACCGTTTCGCTTCCAACGCGGCCAGCGGCGAAGGTATTGATGGAAGGTGAGGCGATCGATCCGATACGCTGTACGGGGTGTACAGTTTGTAAACGGATTTCGGGGAGGGACGTAGAGATTGCCCGCGCCAAGGTATTCATGAATCGCTGCTACGTTTCGCCGCGGCCTGTGCACGGTGCAGCGCGAATCTGGGAAATTAATTCTCGATGGGACGGCGAATTTGATGAAAGGAGGCAATGAGAGCGAAAAGAGAGGATTTCACATAGGAAAATTTAATTTTTTTGGGGTTTAATATGATTAGGAGAGTATTGGAATATATTATTTCTATTAACTCAATTTTGAAAAATGTATGGGTTTGTTCGTTTTTTCTCTCATTGCCTCAAATATCAGCTGGTACAGAGTTTCTAGGACGCTGTAGGGTTAGTAGCGTTGCTCCGTTTCCTTTCGTACTTAAGCCTCGTTCAGATTAGTCAAATTACTTGACGTCAAGTCGATTTGAATTCAAGTATATTGACTTCAGGTTTGTGTTCAGTAGTGTCAACTGCCTTCGAGTTAGTTTTAAGATTACTTGAAGCAAGTAGATATCTACATTTGTGTTAAAGGAGCTGGTCTCCATAAAATATCGTAAGAATTTATAAATCTTGCCATTACTCCACCTATTATTAGTTAGTCATTGTTTTATGACTATAATCTCATTTTACAAATACAATAGGTAGTGAAATTACTTCAAGTGACTTCAAGTTCAGATTTGTACGTACGATCACATTAATCAAGTTGTATTTCAAGGCAAGTATAGTTAAAAGATTCTACTTCGCTTGAAACTTGAAAGAAAATTGAAAGGACATTTCAAGTCAAGGGAATAACTGGTTCACATTGGTAAGGTAGTTTCAACTTAACCCTTCGTAGCCACACCTCCTTATAATCGCAAATTGGTCACACGGGGTTCACTGCACCTCAGTGTCAGTTTTAACCGACTTCAAAAAGGAGGAGTTTATAGATTCGACCCGTATGTATTTTTTTATGTTTGTCCCCGCATAACTCCTCAGCATATTGACCGAGTTTGATGAGCTTTATTTTGTTCGAAAGAGGGCGATGCCACGGTATTTCTTTCAAGTCGGTTTTATCGAGTTACCATTTTCGTACTTTTGAATCTTTAAACTTTAATAGTCTTCTCCTACAAATGTAAATTTTAATATGACGAAATTTGTAGTTGGCAAAGTAGTTCTGGAAGAAATTAATTTTTTAGTAAAAAATTGCCTGAGGTGCGATACACCCCGTGTGGCCACGAGGGGTTAAATTCAAGCTACTTGAAGTCAAGTAACTTGTCTAATCTGAACGAGGCTTTAAGGAATGATACGAGTTGTGGTGAAATAAAGAAAAGAGTAAGCACACTCCGCTTGTAAGCTCCTCGCAGAGAAATCCTCCACATCCCGATACCCCTCAATCTTTCACAACATCAGAAAGACAGTTGGCGGTAGAAACAGGGCACCCGGTATAATTTCCACCGCGTTTAATTGTTCCCGGACCGACCCGCTTATCCGCAACGCCGTGGGCGAGCGAAAAACGCGCGACCGATTCTCGGAAGGAGCCTCTCCCGTCTCCTTCCTCCCCGCCCCGCGTCTGGGGTTCCCGTGGGGGAGGAAACGTCGGAGGTACGAGCAGAAACAGCGAGCAAGGGAGCGAGAAAGGGCGCGAGGGGTGAGGAAGGAAGCCAGAAAATGCGGGGGCGTAGATTCGACGCTCCTTAGGGGTTTTTCGAGCAGCCTCCGCGCGGCCAGGCTTAAACGGAATTGGGGCTAGGGACACGTTCCCCTTGTTATTTCCCCGGGAACGAGTTATGAAGAATTTCACCCTGACCAATTTCAGATGTCACTTGCTTCTCTGGCTATCCCGATCGAACGTTGCCGCAATGGTCACACTGATTTAAGAACTTACATCTTCAACGTGTCCAACACCAAGCGAGAATCCCAACGACAACACTTGTCGAAGCGAGGATAGCGCTCTCCAAGCACTATTCAAGCACACCGAGACTCGGCAAGAAGAACGTCCCCTAGAAAATGGTACCCGAGGCGAAATAGGTGTCCCTTTACCGAGGAAAACAGTCCCGCTATTCTCTCTGGCCCTCGACAGCCGCGCCCTGAAACCTCCCCTTAATACCTAATCCTTTTCACGGCAACCCCCTCTCTCTCCGAGGATAAAACCAAAATTCACAATGCCGATTGAGCACGGGAAATGCCGCGTCCGAGAAAGGAGGATGCCGCGGCGACAATAACCTCGAGTAATCCGAAAATTGCGGGCGCGCGAGGCTGGTAGGCGCGTCTGCTCGAGGGTGAAGCGCCCGTCGTCCTTCGACGAGCCCTGGAAGAGGCGGAATCCGAGGACGAGGGGTCGTTCCGCGGCTGCCGCTAGGTATTTTCGTTCCTCTCGGCTGCCGGGGAGGTCTGAGGGGGTAGGGGGGGGGGGTTTGAAGGGAGGTAGGAAAAGCGGAGCGAGGAAGGCAGAGCAAAGAGCAGAGGGAGTTAGGGGGTGAGAGGAGGGCAACCCTCGAAGAGAGGAGCGACGGTCACGTAGCGAGGGAAAAAACACGGTTTAATTCCAGCCGCGGAGGACAGCGGCCGCTTGGAAAAACGCGCGCCGATAAAACGTGCGCGGTGACCAAGGTGGATCCGAGGATAAAAGCCTCCGCGGTGTACAATAATGATTTCGGCCGGTTCGGGGTATCGTAAAAGTTTAATGCGCCGCTTTGCATACGCGGCCGCGCGCGAAAAGGGCGCGTTACGAGCAAGTCATTTCGGACCTGGCTTCGCGAAGGCTGCATAAAGGGCGGACGTGATCCCCGCGACGCTGCGAAACGCTTTGGAAATTATACATTCGCGGCTGGACACGCCAAGAGTCGCCGTACGTTTCGCGGATTACGCGACGGTTAAGCCGCGATTTTTGTAACTCGGGGGATGGCTCGGCTACGCGCCAGATGGCGGCACCATTTTGGCAAGTAATAGCGGAAATACGCACCTCGGAACGGGAAACTACCTGGAGTTAGGGTAACGGTACCTAATATGGCTTGGCAAAAGTTAAATCGCTGTTAATTGAATAACAGGGTGGATGCAGGTACCAGTAAATGAACATTTTTTATTCAAGCGAGTGAAATGTGTTAGTAAAATAAGTAACTAATTGATGGGAGACTTCTTTTAATTTCTTTTAATTTTTGCAGCCGTGTAATTAATCGCGCTGGTGATATAATTTTATAATAGTGTTCATTCAATACCCTCACGTGTTCATTTATTGGTGCGTTTACATAATAAAAGACGTAAATTTAGGATGATTAATTCGTTTAATTCATATTTTACTTTAAATAAAATTTCGAATAACGAATAGAAGTTAACTAAATTATTCCTCATGTATCGAATAAAGTTAACTCGTGTTAACGAACGAACAACGAATAATGTTTTTAACTTTAATTCGTCACTCGAAATTTTATTTAAATAAAAATTTTACCCATCCCTGCATTCACCCTGTTTGCTATTAGCTTAACAAGAATTTTAAATCCCAACACGATCAAAACGTAATATGAAAATTTTCTTCCGATTCCCATCGGCGTATTATCTAAATTCTTTTATTTTTTTATTTAGGATAAGTCGAAATGGAACTATCCTCGGTGACTATTGTGAAGGTAAAAATGCCTGGAAGAGTGGAGTGTTGGAAAGTGCGAACAAAGGCGTATCGATCGCGCGAAGAGGATACAGAACACGTGAGGCGGTTCCGCGAGTGTCCGTGGGTTCACACGGTATATAAATACTACTCTTCTTTTAATATATGGCGGTTATGGTCGCTGGAAACCGCGGCCGCCGCGCATATTCATGGACGCGCGTCGCGTGAAGTGTGAAGTGTGAAGTCAAGGGAGAACGATTACGCGCGCCGGGCTTTATGCATGTCCCTCGCCGCGGCACGGCGCGACGCGACGGCGGCCTTACAAAGAAATTGATGAAAAATGTAACGCGTTACGTAAGCCCCGTGGTAATTTACTGCCGGCTGCGATATGCATGCCATAATTGGGTCTCTATGAATTATATCGCGTCAGCGAGTCGCATTTCGGAAGATTGCATGCTAAGGACGAAATAATTTTATTAACTTTTAAGTGAGAGTATAACATTAGAATGTTATATTTTATCTCATCTCTCATCTCTCTCAGCTCTGACGAACATTCTATTCAGGTTGTTAAGCACATGAATAAAAGCAGGGTTTCGGATTCTGACATATAAATATAGGCCCCGTTTCATTAAAATAGACATGTGACAATTATCGAAAGTCGCAATTGCCAAACTTATGGTACATGTGAAATATAAAGTCCTTGAGCGACCTTTACACATCAAAATATACAAATAAAAACACAAAGATATTTTTTTTTGTCAAATAGAAGCTTTTAAGAGGGTCAGACAATACAAATTTTAAAGTTGAAAAATAAGGACCACCCTACTAAACATATTAATACAAATCTGAAAATTAATACAAATTTAAACTGCAAATCAAACTGAGAAACAACCTCGAATACTTACTAAAAAAGAAACTCGCAAAAGAATTAAAAAGAAACGACACCGCGCCAATTTAAAACCCAGCGAATTCAAGGAACACGTGACACAAGAAGAAACAAAGAACGCACGGTGTTAATTCGCCACCGGTGTGAGGAAACATTTATCCGAGTCCCGTGGACGGGAATAATCGTGTTTCGAATTCGGGTTTCGCAGGCGGGTCCCGCTATTACCATTATTATAAGTTGATGTGACGTGACGTAATGGGAGTTAGAGCCGTATGAATGGGCATAGAGCAACAAGTTGCCACTAAAAACTGGGAGTGAGTTCGTGAGTTGAGTTCTGCTCGTTACACCTCTATATGTAGTTCTTCCTTCCCTATACTATACGCCGGGCGCTATATACCCCCGGCCCCGTTATAAACCCTCCGGCTTTTAAAGTATTCTTTTTAAAGCGGAACTGTCCTAACAGACGTCACCGAGTCGTAATATTCCGCACGAGCGGACCACGTGACCGGCGAAGCACGCCTTTCTTTCGCTCCCTTTCTCCACTTATCGGTTCGTTCCACCCGTGGCCTTTGTTTCTTTCGCCGCTCAATTACAGGCGGCCTTAAACAAATCGGGCACAATAATCGCCGGCGTCCGCTATCCCCCTCTGGCCCGCCCGTGAAATCTGGAATTATGGAGAGGCGCGCGGGCGTTCCGAGTGTTTACCTTTAAAGTCGTTCCAGCTCGGGCGCCGGGAGAGGGTTGTCGAGGAGCCGAGAGGGAAGCAATAATGGGATAAAATAGCGGGCAAACGTGACAAATGTATCCTGACAGGCCAGAAAGATATATTCCCCTTGTCGCTCCACTCTTTTTGCCGGCATTTAATACACGATCCCTCTCTGTTGCTTACCGGCCCGGGACGACTCCCGACAGATCCTTATCGTTCGATTCTCTTTATCGAACTGGTCGCTTTATTACTATACCTTTCTCCCCTCCTACCAACTCTTCACCTCTCTGTTTCTTCCTCCTTCGCCGCTACCGCTTCTCGTCGAATCGCGGCGAGGTAATTGGCGCAGCGTTCGGAAGAAACTTTCCGGTGCCATTTTTCTTTTAGCGTTCTTCAGTTCTTTTGGATAATTTTTAATTTCGCGTAGCACCGTTAGGGATATGTAAATGAAGGTATGTAACGTGGAGTTGAGAGTAGGGCTGGGACTATTCGAATAATTTAATATTCGAATATTTTACAAGTATTCGAATGCTATGAGTAAATTTCGAATATTTGAGTATTCGAATGTTATTATTCGAATACTGCTGTATTCGTCCTGACAAATGAACCTAAAGAACTTGATTTATAATTCACACCATACTATTCGAATACATCAGTATTCGAAAACTTAAATATTCAAATAGTATTCGAATACTTGGATATTCGAATTATATTCGCCAAATAATTGAGCAACTGAAGTATTCGAATATTCGAATACCGAAAAATTCGACAAATAGTCCCAGCCCTAGTTGAGATATGTCATAAGTGAACAGGATTAGAGTCGGACATTATTCGTATAAATTTTTAGTAGAATAATACTAATACAAATTTATTCGACTAATCTCTGAATGAAAATTTCGAATCTAATGAACTTATTCGAGAATAAGGAATAAATTTTTACCTCGGATAAAAGTGGTCCAAGTCTGAATAGGATTTCAAGTTCGGAGCAGGTTTTCAGTCGCATGCACGGTAGCCGGGTGTTACACTTTCCCGAGCCCTTCACTTTGTCCCTACGACAATTCCACGATGACGTCAACCCCCCAGGCAGCTTTGAAGTTCGACAAACATCGATAGCAGCCTGCCGACGATGCTCCTCTGTTATCCGTGGCCTCCCAAAAGCAAATACGCGGGGGGCTCTTTGATGTCTAGATGCTCGCTTATCATTTACCTCAGACATCGAGACTTTTCGAGTGGCCCTTGAACGATGTCCCGGGCCCAGTTAGGTACAACCTTAACCTATTCCAAAGGCATACTTCCCGAAGCGGCTAAAGTCTCTGGGAGCGAAAAGTTCCCGAAGAAAGTGACGAGAATATTCTACTGGCTCACACGGGCACTTACACTCGACTGTCTCGAATGGAATTATCGCTGGGATCAAGTAAGAGCAAGTTCTGTGGGTCAGAAGTCAGTGACCTCGAAACAGTCGCTCAAGGTCGCGGGAGAGAAGTTACTGTGGAGGAGCGGCAAGCAAGATATCTATTGCTCCAAACTTTATTTAAAGGACATGTTCAAAGTTACCGGCTACCCGCCCGTCGAAATAACTTCTGCTCTCTTGTGACCTTGGGTCCCTTCAAGGTCACCGGGCATGAACCTCGTAGAACTTACACTTCCTCTTCTTTGCAATGGTGATAAAAGGAACTTGGATCTTGGATTGAATATCCCGTGGCGGATTTAACGGGTGGCCGATAGGCAATTGCTGTCTGAGCCTCTGCCCAGAAGGCCCCACCAGGGGCCCATTTTAAAAAAAAAATTATGATTTTATCCAAAAACTATGATCTTTTCTGTAATTCTACACTTGGCCCGTTTTTAGTAAACTCTTTCTTCATTTTCCCGAAAAATGGGCCCTGTCCAGAAGGCCCCCAGGGCCCTATCTTCAAAAAAAGATTTTTTTTTCATGTACTATTATACTTGGCCTTTTTATTAAATTACCTTTTTATTAAAGAACCTCTTCATGTTTCCGAAAAAATGGGCCCCTCAGAACGTTCGCCACCGGGGCCTTTTACCTTAAACCCGCTACTGCTAATATCAATGTCTTCCTCCTAACTCTTTAACAACATTTAACTATAATCCTTCCCGATTAATTACGATTCATAGAATCGCTGGAACACAAAGCTTTCTATAACACAGAAATTCGATACAGCAGAAGGGCAAGTGTTTGTTTGCAAATCGCGGGGCCATCCCCGAAGCCGGCCACGCGCATTGTGTCACACCCTGTACATCTGTCCGCGTCGACCTCGTTGAAGCGCGCATTTACCCGTCATCAAGTTATCGCGGTTCGTCACGATGATAGAGCGCGTCCACCGAGTCGAACCCGATCCCATGCAATTTGTCAAGCGTAGACGAACTCTTCGCCGCCCCGCTGCCGGGCAAGCCTCGCGAAAAACCGATCGATCGAATTCCACTGCTGCTTCTTGCGCGGCGATTCCTTTCATCATCGTACCCAGGCTTCCATGGACCTTGGGCGTTGAGCGATCCCGTTCCACGATTTTGTCGCTCGAAGGACGCCGCCGAGGATCCAGGGAAATCGCCTCGTCGCGTTCTTGCAAGGATTCTTGGTAATCCGCAGTGCTGCGGGGACTTTCTACTGTGCCAGGTCGACGGCGATTTAATACAAAGAGATTTCAATGACAGTCTATGGGATTCCTGAGTTTTGATGACAGAGTTAAGGACTGCACTATCGAAATCACTTGTGCCATGGCAGACGAAGGCATCCTCGAACTTTGATATTAAATATTTCTAAAGCGTTCGCTTTAATGAATCTGTGCGCAAAATGTTGTGAAATACTCGCGCCAAGCTTGGAGGACACTCCTTGTCGGCGAGTTTAAAGATCGTGGAAGTGCGATACGTTGTTTTCATTCTGGGGCAGCGAAGAAGTGGAGGTGCGCGGATAATTGGGGTACGAGAGAGAAAGAGGAAGAACGGTGATCGATCGCGGTTGAAAGACGGCGTGGCCGTATCCGAAATTGGAACAGCTTATCCCGCGAATCGAACGAGACTTTCGTCGTATCGAAATAGAATGTTTGGTTCGCGGGGACCGGGGCAGGGCCGCGTAGCCGTCTGGCACCGTGTTCGGGTATCCGCGACGTGGCTCGCGACGTCACGCGATCCATAGGGAAACAGTGCGGGAAGGCTTGACGGAACGTTGGCCCGACATATTGTTGACAATATTTTTTGGTCTGGGTTCACTGAACTCGGTTAAATTCTGCGTCTAATGCGCGATACGAAAGGCAGCTGATTCGGCTTCGATACTCGTCCCTCCTCCTTGCGCATTAGTTATAAATATTCCCCAAACGACTCCCCTCTTTCCACGGAGAGCCCCAGTGCTTAGCAATATCCTTTGAAAGGTCACTGGCCGTTAATGGGTCAGTCCGAATTGCTCCCAATGACGAAACTCGGGAAGCCGAAACGTAGGAGCGAGGCTGCACGATTTTTCTTCGGTTTCCGTTGAATCATCGTGGCTCGGCGAGCACCTCGCAAGCTTGGAACGCGGAACGGCTGTCGTGTCGGCGCGGACGGAGAGAGAACGGCGGAGAGCGGGCGGGAGAGAGGAGGAGAGCGTTGGACGCGTATAACCGTCGAGGCGATAAAACGCCCACACGTATACCACCTTGGTAACTGTCGCCGGGGCAATTGAATTAATGCCAGCCTACAAATTGAAGCCGGTGTGGGATCCACGCTCCGGGAGAGGCTCCGTTGCTTCGATAATTGCTGGAAAGTGGCGCGCGCGGTTCGCGGGATCGCTGGCCACCGGCGCCGACGCCACGGTTACGCGTCGATCCGGAATTCGAGACAGCAAGGCGATCGGGGACGATGCCGGTGCGCCGCGCCGAACGATTCATCGATCATCCGACCGTTCCTTCTGGGACACCGAGTGAACTCTAATTTCGATTTCCACTCGATCCCGCCCACGATTTCAGGTCCCGTGATTGCGGGAGATTCTGTCGTAAGATAGCGAAACAGCGAAATAGATTTCGGGTTAGGATCGGTAAGGATTGTCGTAAAGATTGCGCGGAACGCGAAATGGTAAACGACGAGGAACGGGAGATCGGTAGGAGGGGACGGTTCCGAAAAATGTGGAGGACGGAAGGCGAATTCCGCGAGGTGAAAGGGACCCCTTTCGATCGCGAGGTCCATTTTCACCGAACTCGAGGCACTCCTCCTCTGTTGAAGAAAGAGGAGGGAGGGGAAGAAAAAGTGGCGTGGGGATTATCGAAACTCGAGCTTCCTGTTTCGCAACCGCGCGACGAGGGCCGCCGCGGTGCCCGTCGAAATTCCATGGGGCCCCTCGGATACACCTCTTGCGAAACGCGCGGCTCGGAGCGAGCCTCTCGATGCTAGACAAGTTCAAAATCCAAAGCGTTTCTTAGACAGTCGTCGCCCGAGGCCTTGTCGGCGACCTTCGAAAGTAGCGTAGAGAGAAAACGAGCATGTTTAACATAATTGCATGTGATTTTCCAGATTATATCGATCGATATCAATTAATTGAAAGCTACTCGAAAGCGTATTTGTAATAATTTTAACGCCTGGTGTGCTTTGTAAACAGAAAAGATGACCGAAGACTTCTTCTGATGAATTTATCGTTCATGATATAAAGTTAGAAGTTATTTTTGTATTGTCTCACTTTACCATTTATCATTTTACCATTTTACAATTTTACCATTTTTACCATTTTACCATTTTTACCATTTTACCATTTTACCATTTTAACATTTTACCATTCTACCATTTTACAATTTTACCATTTTACAATTCTACCATTTTACAATTTTACAATTTTACCATTTTAAAATTTTACCATTTACCATTTCCGCTAATAATTGCGACAAGATTGAAAGAGGCGACGAGGGGCAGGAAGAAGGAGGGATCTTGGCCAGCCCCGATGAAAATTACGGGGAGCTTTCGATCCGTCCTCTTTCGGGCTTCCCCTGTTGCAGTGGCGCGACGAGCCGACTTAGGGGTCTCGAAGAGAGATCCGTCGGGCGTTGGCGAAATGAAATCAGCCTTAATGAAAATTCCCCGTCCGCCAGCGGTAGCTCGCGGCGCTCTTGGATCCGTGGGATCGTGAGAAGCGGCGTCGCTGCTACTCGCGAAATTTATGCGTCTTACGAATCGTAGTCGCGGGGCGACATACCTATGCAAAGCAGCAATCGAGTACCCCCGTTTCTTCAAGCGATAAACGCTTTTCCGACCATTTCGCCGACACGATATCGCGTTATTAAGCGGACCTTTTTCCCTGAGATTTTCCAACGCCCAACGGTTCCACTTCATATTTTATCTCCATGCTTTATGCTTCTGATTAGCTTGACGAGTGTTTCTTTAATTACAGTCAGTCATGAGATTGCAGGTTTTGGGTGTAGCGAGGAAGAGTAGGGAGGGTGAGAATCAGATCGATAATTGTCCGTTTCGCGGGGAGCAGATGATATGACGGACTCTCATGGGTTTGCCCCCGTAGCCGTTTGTTTTACGGCTCGTCCCAATTCCTCGAGGAATTCGGCCTCGGCAAGTTCAAGAACTCGACTCCTGGGCGGCAGTTACCCTTCGCGAAACTCCACTCGACTCTGAAACTCCAATTGAATCTGCAACCTTTCGATAAGTTTGACCTCCGCGCCGCGATCCGTTTTTACGGCGGGCAGAGACGCGATTTCACAGTTCAGCCAACAGTGGGGAAGATCGTCTATGGGTCACTGAAACTCGTTCTGCGTCGAAAAACACCGCTCCGTGGTCTTTAGAGGGAAGACAAATTGTTGTTTGGGGGCTGCCCCGCTTTACTAATGAAGGGGTTGTTAGGGCTTGAAGGCTTGGAATGCTAGAACTGGGGTGTTGTGGTAGTTGCACTGAGTGTTTTATACTTTTGTTGGAATTCAAGGGCATTGAAATTGAGAGATACAGAAGTATTTGGATATTGGGATTCAAGGATATGAAAGTATTGGGATGTTGAGACTGAGATATACAGAAGTATTAGAATATTGGGACTGAGGTATACAGAAGTGTCTTGACACTGTCATTGAGGAATACAGAAGTATCAAGACATTGTCATTAGATACTTCAAAATGATTAAGACTGGATAACACAAAGATATCGACACTGCCCAGTACGCCACACTCAAAGATTAACGTAACAATCACCTGGAACGCTTGATTTGGGTCAACGATCGCGTAGTGGACAGCTAGGGCCGGGGTTCCAGCGAGGGACGCGACAGAGCTCGCTCGCCGTGCCGCGGTTTCGAAACGCTCGGGCCCGAAGGTTACCGCTTTATTCGGCGTATTTCTGATAGGCATGCCCCCGCTGTTCGAACGGCGGTTCGAAATCGGCGTGGAAACTGGGCAACCGTGCAATGACGTATACGCCAGTAACTGGCGGCTACTGGTTTATTAGGCATGACCCTACCGCAGCACGATCGTGTCTTATACGCGTCCCCTGTAATGGCTGGTCCAGCGCCTGTGCGCGCTGCTACACGCGCGTTCCACCGCGGACAAAATGTCCACAGGATTGCCAAAATCGATCGCCGCCAGCTACAGCTAGCCTCGGTTGTCTTCAGTCTCCGATCCAGAAGATCGTCAACATCTAGTTAACCATCAAGTATTACCTTCACCTTCGAAATCAAGCGAATGAAATGTAGCTTTGAAACGAAAATAAAATTAAGTCTACTACTGTACACTTTGTGGATTTTTTTCACAAGTCAACGGTTTGATGCAAGTTTCCCGTTTTTTACTATCTTTACATAGTATTATGAACTACTTAAAAAAAAAAGTTTCAGTTAAAAAGACTATTGTTTGTCGCAAGTTATGGATACATATCCGAAAGTCTCCTGAGTTTAGACAATAAAATCTTCTTGCAAAGTATGTTAATAGCTATCGTTCAACGGGGCCGATTTTGAAAATTTTGAAAAATAAAGAAATGGTGAGAGATCAGAAGTAAAGTTATATTTTTCAAACGGGTATACCCCCTTTAATTCCTTGCACAAATATCTATAACCCAAAATCTCGTGACTGGGGAGGCTAGAAATATATTACATAGCTATAGTTCCAGCCTCCACGATTCTTTTTAAGAAACGCTCGACGCCCTTTCTCCGGTTTTTCACCTCCCCGCGAAGCCCAGCTCCGCGCCAGCCGTCCCCGATCACTTTCACCGAGAAAACCGCGAAGGGGCCCCAGTTTCCCCATCGGCGGAGCCGAATCATCGAGCATGTTAATCGCGCAAAAACCAGCCCTGGCTATTAGCCCTTTTCTCGGCGATTTCCGGCAACGGTACAACGGCGACGCGGCCACTTTCACCGAAATCATCCGCGACGCTCGTTACGCCGCGATTATATGCCGCCAGGCCGCCTCGTTTCTTCCTCAGCATACTTCATTAGACCGCCACGTCCTGTTACGAATATGTTGGGCCGCATTAGTTCCGCGTACGCTTGAACCGCGATTAGAACGGGGCCTAACGGTCGCGCCGGAGGATGTGTACGGCTTGTGGAACGGATAGGTGTACCTAGCAGTAGCGGGTATCTCCGATACGCATGCTCAAACAGAGGATCGAAAAAGTGGACCGTGTTTTTAGCTCCGCGGGAGGAATTCTACGGGGACGAACTAGTTTCGAGGCTCTGCTGGTGATCTAGCATCGGGGGGACTTTGATTTCTTAACTTAAAACACCTCGCGACTCAGAGATGTGCAAAATTTGTATTTAAATAAAATATCGAATAAAAGTTAAAAAACATTATTCGTCATTCGTTCGTTAACCGGAGTTAACTGTACTTCTACACATGAGGAATAATTAATTTAACTTCTATTCGTTATTCGGAATTTTTATTTGCATACAAATTTCGCCCGTCTCTGCCTAGCGTCATCCTCAAATGTGTTGTAAACTGTATAAAGTGATGACCACGCGTCTCCAGCTTCCGCGAGATCCCTTCGCGCATCCGTTCCACCAGCTGTGCAACGCTAGCTCCTTCGTCAAGGATCAGCGATTATCCTCGTGGAAGCAGCGGACCGATCGGCCGTCGCCTCGGAGTCGATACTCGCCGACCGGGCGAGAGTTCGCACAAGAACGCGCCGGATATGCGGCAACTTGTGCCGGCCTCATCATGGCTCAGCGATTCGAAGACCGCGGCGATGCCTGGACGAAGAAGTTCGCCTGGGCCAGCTTGAACGGAGGGAAGCACAGCGGACGGACGGGCGTCGTCGTTGTTCGTCGGTGTGAAGAACGAACGGGGAAGAAGTTAATGGCGGCGCGGACCGTGGCTGCCCTGGCTCGCAGGTATATCTTCATCGTGGATCGTCGGCTGGAAAGAAGTCGACCACACCTCAAACGCCGCTACGACGGTCGCGGCGGTCTGCCGCGCGCAAAAACAGCCGCGGGAGAGTGAACACCGATGGTTACCGACCAGCTCGCCCGTCCCTTTGACGGATACGTCGGGCTCGAAGTCGTTATACCGGGTGTTCCGTAGTTGACCACGAAAGGAGGAAATTTCTGGCGGAAAACGCGCTGAGAAAAGGTTATGGAATATTTGGCTTGAAGAGCATAAGAGCCTTGAAGGAATATTGGCAGCTACTCAACGTGTATTAAAGAAGTTAGAGGACAAAGATTTTATGCATTTTCACATATGTACAGTCATAAATGATGCGGTGGTATAATAGGATACCTCAGGCAATTTTTAAAATGTTAATTAACACTGGAACTACCACAACAGTCAAACTGACTGGTTTTACAATTTGATTTTAATATTCCTACGTCCTAATAAATTTTTTTCCACAATGATGTAATGATTTTTGCAGCGATAACTATAGAAAGAATATACTGAATTTTATTACTTTTTTTATTTATTCAAAATCAGAATAATTTTGTATCATGGATACTTGTTGAAGTGTAAAAGGGTCCCACTATCTGTTTACCAAACCTGAATTACCCAGTTTCCTCGTTTTGTACAACTCTTCACACGTTTTTAGAATGTTTACTGTATTATCCATTATTGCATATTTTTTAAAGATATTTTTTCTGGTTTTGGTAGAAATTGCTTCGTCTTAACTGTCGGTAGTTCTAGTGTTAAGAGAAATAAAATAAGAAATAAAAAAGAGAATACATTGAACATAAAAAGCAACAAATTTAAGTGTCAATGTAAATTGAGTCTGATAAATTTTTAGCTGTACTAGTACTATTTGCTATATGATTTAAGCTTAAAAAAGAAAAGCTACAGAAAATTAAAAACCATATTAATCATACTACTCAGTATTAAATACCCCATTAAAAAAACATTCTAAACAAATAAGATATAAAATATACCCAATAGAAATGGAGCAACTTTTCTTTAGCAATTAAAATCTTCAAACTTTACTCATTTTTCAGATCATTGAGGGTTGGTACATAGCTTTTTGCGTAACTAAGGTCCAATTTCATGATGCTTCGCCAATGAGAAATTCAATATTGTCCATTAACGATACTAAACTTTGAACTATCCCAGACATCGAACAATCCACGTTACTTATTGTTATTATGAAACAATTACTCCGAGGTGTTCACGAATGAAATTTCAGGGCACCAGCCCGTCTAACGTGCAGAAAACTATCCGCCGTCCACGAGCAAAGCCCAAACTCACCCTCCATCGTACCACTCAGAGCCACGATACCGATAGAAGTTGCGAAAGAAACAATTCCAAGCCGCAGAATCAGAAAAATACCACGACCACCGGAGCCGATTCGCGATCGATTGGAGTGGACGTCGGTTGGGAAGACAGTGGAAAGAAGACCCGTGACGCCCGGAGCAATTCCGAGGGGCGACAATTCCCATCGCGGCCAGCATCGGCCACGGGCGAAAATTCGAGGGCGGAGGGCTTCGCGGAATTGAGATGCTTCCCAGAAGCGCCTCGATTTCGAAATATCCCTCGCGTGACCCTGTTTCGAGAAGGGTCAGCTTCTGGGATCGATCCTACCTAGGGGCTGGTCTTGTGCGACCAATGGACGCGAGTGGCCCCCGCCGGCCGCGCCGATATCGGCCTTAATCGATTGCGAGAACGATCGATTGGGGGTGGTCGCGGGCCACGACGGAATCCTCCACGCGTTTTTAATTAAACACCCCCTCGCTCTCGCCCCCGTCGAAACGCGGGTGGTCGCCGCCCGTGAGGCGGAGGAACGCGTCCGTAGCCTGGAGGAAAATTGGCCGCGCGCGGAAACGGACGCGAGAGGAGCTGGAGGATGTTGCCGGTCGCAAAGGAAACAAACTGCCGGAGCTCTGCTGTTAGGGAACCCCTTCGCTCCAGAGAGCCGCCGTTTATCGACGAAGCACGGAAACGGTCCTCGCTCCGATAAGGAGAGCCCGCGAAGAAACGGGGGAAGCCTGATGGGAGGGGAAGACGACCGGGGGGACAGGAAGACTGTCACGTTCTTCCTCGAGACTGGTTCCTTTCCACTGGTCTGAAAGCCACGGGGAAAGAACGGGAGCCTCGATAATCGATCGAACGGAGACGCGGTCCGAGCGAGGATCGGTGTCGCGATCGCGTACACCGTACACGCTGGATGAAAACGACCGCTGGCTCGTAATCTGTACTTTGGCTCCTACGGTCGTTGGATCTCGCGGAGAGAAATGGATGGTTGTAGAGATTACTCGCGCCGCTCAATGTCTGCAGGTTCTATGTCGCGAGGCTTGGAACGGAGAGGAGGGAGAAGAAAGAAAGTAGAGATGTTTATTGAAGCATGTCGCTTATCACTCGAGACTAGAACGGTCGCGTAATAACGCCCGCGTGGTTTCACTTTTTATATTAAATTCTCTTGGGTATGCTCGTGGAGGTGTTGCATCGAATACTCATCGCAGCTGGATTTCTGTGTTCATAATTCTTCCTACACCTGCACTTGAGCAGGTCTGGTGGACTGTAGGACGGAGGAGGGGTGGGTCAGAGTGTTCCCGAGCGATCAGTTGGATTTGGAGTCGCGATATCTGAACGACGTCGGCAGAGCGCGGAGATTTCCGTGGAACGGCTGAAAGCGAAGCCAGCCATCGTCGGCGAGCGGGTCGTTACTTCGTTTTCGTTTCAGTTAGCCGGGCACGATCGTCGGGCACGAAAGGAGCGAAACCTCGAAGCTCGACCCTGCTCCGGAGAGAGCTGGCGACGACCCTCGTGGCGCAAAAGCGAAACGGAAGAGAAGGAAAAGACAGAGGAAGAGAGAGAGAGAGAGAGAGGAGGAGGAGAGTGAGGGAGACGGTGGTTATAGCTGGCCGCTTCCTCGGTGAGCGTGGTTCTCTCCTCGTGACCGGAAGCGGCAGGTCGAGCCCGGAACATGCCGATCTCGCCGATTCCCTCTTAACGGTATATATCGCTGCGATCGATCGTGGGGATCGATCCTGCGGTGTACGTGCTCTCCCCGGCGCGTTCCACGCTCCACAAACTCCTCTCTCTACCCATCTCTCTCTCTCTCCCTCTCTCTCTCTCTCTCTCTCTCTCTCTCTCTCCCGTACTCCCACCAATACACAGAGTTGAGCATTATTCGGCTAAATTTTCATTCGAATAAGTATTCGAATAAATTTGTGTGAATAAATTTTTATTCGAATAATCTTCGAATAAAAAATGCGAATAAAATGAAATTATTCGACAATAACGAATAATTTTTTATTTGACTGAAAATTTATTCGAATAATTTCTTATATGAGTATAAATTTAGACGACTCAACGGAGTAAGAAAATGATCACGTAATTTCTGCGATGTATCGTGACACCACTGACTGACACCCGTGAGACCTAATGTTTTAGGTTAAGTAACTCATGTCACAGCTCACACTTTGCAGGAAGATGTATGATCGCGGTACTACATAGAGTGGCGTTTTGATTTATTTTAAATAAAATTATACCAAGTTATAATTAAATTAGATAACATTATATCGCATGCTTGAAAAATAACGTGGCTTGTTCCTTTCACAATTAGACACTTATGTATGTTGTGCCCTGGCAATATCCAAGCCACACGTAATACACAATCACATAATCTGATAATTCTTTATCCCAAATATCGGTTAAAACCGATTGCCGACGCCTCCAGAAGAGAATACTTCTTTAAGGCGGGATTTCTTCGGCTCGTTCCGAAGTATACGCACACTTTCATCGATAGATGTCGGGTATCACATTTATTCGATCGTTTATTCAGGTCGAATAACGAATAAATTCTTATTCGAACGAATCTGGCTAGAATAACGGTACAGATTTATTCGCGAATAACGAATATTTTTTCGTCGAATAAAATCGTCATTTGTTATTCGCGAATAAATCTCGGTGATTTATATGAATCCGTATACGAATGAAAATTTAGCCGAATAATACCCAACTATGCCAATACATGCACACGGGCGGACCGGCCAGAACTCAGAGATGCATCGGAGACGCGCTATCTTTACGCGTGTCGCGTTGCGCGAACACGGTCACGACAGGGAGCAGGGGATAGCCGGGGGCAGATGGATAGAGGTGGAAGAGGGAGACCAAAGAGAAGGACCAAAGCAAGAGGAACGGGGGAGGATCCGAAGGGTAGAGCGCAGAGGCGTGGAGGAAGATCGTAGCGCAAGAGAGGGGTCCAGAGAAGAACGGGAGAAGCGAAGATCGAGACCCAAGAGGGTTGGACGTAGCGCTAGCGGCCTGGAGAAGTGGGAGTTTAGGGGGAACGAAGGGGGAGGGAGGGAGGGGGGAGGCGAAGGGAGGCGAGGCGCAACGGTGGTGCTTCGCACGCACGCACACACCGATAGGGATTTACGAGCGGTTTCGGGCAATCGCGAATAGAGATTAGGCCGGTAATTAACTATGGATCTGGTCGGCGGGCGAGTTCGCGAGCAGCCAAGCACACAGGAGAGAGCCGTGGAGTAGAGAGCCACCCACCCACCTCAACCCATCTGCCCCCTCTGACCCCCCCGCCGCTCACCCCCCTCCCCTATATACATAAGTGACCCCGGTTCGCGGAAGCCGTGCCGTGCTACACCGACGTCCACGCTACCCGCGCCACCGACAGAGACCGATATACGGGCGTTCGTGGCGGCCCAGAGAAGGAGGGACGGTGGCTTCGCGATCCTAACCCCCTTGGTTACATGGGGCCAACGCTATGTACCGAGCGACGAACGGAACGGAACGGACGGACGGACAGACCGTCGGACGAGCGGACGGACGGATGGACGGGACCGAGCGTCGTGTGTTCCGCGAGCGTTGTATATAATACATAAAGCCGCCGCGCGCGGAACCCCGCCGCCTCCGCCCCTCGTCCCTCGCCCCTTAACACCCCCCACGATCCTCCGCGATGTATATAACATGCCCGCGCGCGAGCGGCCACGGTTGCCCGTCGACGTTCACACACACACACGCTCCCCTATGTGCTGGCCCTCCGGTGCACGGTATGGGTACATGGGGCGATCTCGCGTGTACGAGCCGCCTATGTACCGATCCCCCGCGATCTATATATCTGCGCGTACACACGAGGCCGGTGTACGTGGGATCGTGTGTGGGCTACCGTGGGCCTGCGGCGCGAGCGATGGATTATTCGCTAAATTATTTAAGACCCAAAGATGTCGCGTTTAGCGGGAATGCTTCTTTCGTTTCGCGGGATAGATTGATTCCAGGTGGTATTCTAATGTCAACCGCGTCCTTGAGAGCAGAGCGACGCTGTCGAAACCTCCCTGGAGTGCAACACCGATACAATCGCCATCCCTGTAGAGTAAAGGTGGTTAAAAGTTCGCTGCGGGTAAGAGTTCGCACTATACGAATTTCATGGGTTGAGTTGTGGCAATTGCCGATGGTGATTGACAGGGAATTGTCAATCAAGGTAGAGTCACCAGTGTCGAATTGTGTAGCTGTGCTTCGTTTTGTTATCGTACAATGCGGTAAGTACTGAATTCGTTAGTTCTGATGTAATATTTTCATTTTTAGGAATCAATATTATGTATATAAATTGATCAGTAAATATTTTAATTCATATGTCGTCTGAATGAGCTGAAATTCTTCTATTCAAAAGTGCTAATAGAAGTTTTCAATTCTCCTTACAGATAACAGGATTAATTAAACAATGTAAAAGTAGCTGTGGGGGCAAATGTTCGCACAATGCAGTGGGGCATGAGTCCGCATGCGATATCGGCTTTTGTTTTTTTTTATTAATTTCTAATCCGCAATACTTTTCCAAAATACGTTTTCTATTAACTTTTTGTTTAAAAATATGATTTTATTTTATTGTCGTATTCATTTATTGTTAGAACTTATAAGAGGACAACCGGGCGAAAATTAATTAGTGAGGAGATGCTTCAGATCAACTTCAGACAAACTAGAAGTAGGACTTTCAAAAAGAAAAATCGCTGCAGAATTGAGAATAACCCCAACTATGTACTTATGCAGGAAAATAAAACACTTCTTTGGATATTTCTCGTTGCGTTCAGTTATCCCATAACATGCGAACTTTTACCCCACATATCGGGTAAAAGTTCACATTTGACACTTTTTCGAAATATTCATTTTATATAAGTTGCGACAGGTAAATTTACATGAAGTGACTCTCTATCGAATAACAAGGGATAGTAGTTATTTCTCACAAAATGATATGATTATCAGTGTAATACCAAAGACTTAGAGAAGTCTAAACTCTAAGGATGAACTTCAGTAACATTAAAAATAAGCGAAAATCTTTGAAATTTGGTGAATTGAATTTTTCTGCAATAGTAAAACTCCCTGCAATATTTTAAAAAAATTGCTTCAGTAGTTTTTAAATTATTTAACTTTTAATTTAACATGCATTCTTACGAGGAAACACAATAATAAGAAATATAACTACGAAATTAAGATTGAAATAATAGGCTAAAGTTTTTGAAATCTTGTGTACAGAACTATCAAGCACCGAACCAAATTGTCATAAGAATTCCGGGACAATTGATTAACATCTTGGAAATTGATTAACTTTTATCTAAGTTTGTCACTGAAATTCATTCTTAAATACGCACTCTTGCCCCACAATACTCTAATTGTCGGCCCCAACGCCGTCATTGAAATCTCTGCCGCTGCCAGCTACCTCCCGCTGCCTCGATACCCGCGACAGTTTAATATTATAATATCGAAACAGCCGCGGCTCGCGCGTGTACGCGCGACAACGTAGGCGACACACGTACACAGCCACGGGGCTCGGCCGGGGAACACGCGCACCCTCGCGAGGATCTGGGAAGTATGTACCCGCCGCTCTACCTATATCCCTCCCCCCAGCTTCCCTCCCCCAGCGTCCCTGTCCCTACCCGGTCAGATCGTGTACATTATGTACAGGCGGGCTATGTACAAGCTCGGTGGATGGTACATAGGGAGAGGAGCGCCCCAAAAGGCAGACGTGCCTGGCATCGACGAGGCCAGAGGCGCACCGCCGCCTCGATCTCCGTATCTCGGTAGATCGACGCCTAATGCCGCGGACACGGCGCGGGCGAGCGAGCAGAGAGATGCGGAGGAGATGCTGCGGCTGTTCGGGGCTGAGGAGAAGCCAAGGGGGAGAGAGAGACAGGGGAGGGCTTATATGGGGGCCAGCCGCGGGAATATCCTTCGTCGTTCTGCGAATTAATCGCGCGACCCTCCGCTTCGGCCACCTCCCATCCCGCCACCCTCTCCCCCTTTTCCCCAACCCCACCCCCGGCCACCCCTTCGCCCGCGCCACGACCTTTCCATCAACCTTCTATCCTCTTTGTGCGCCGCGCCACGAATACCGACGATCGTGATTCGTCCTTACTACGTTCACCCGTCGACGACGACCACCACGAGGGAGATCCTCATACCCCCGGCCAGCAACTTTGCCTGGGATCGGCGTTTTCCGCCAAGAAATTCGCCTCTGCCTGGAATTTACACTGGGGACCCCTGCTGGCTATCTCTTCGCCCGTCTACGTTACTGCGCCGGCGAGTTTTTTATACGCTGAGGGTGGGTTGGACGATGATACTGAATTAGAGCGGTGTTTCTCGGGCGTTCCGCATAACTGGCGGTTTAATTAACCGCCGGCTGTGATCGATTCGAATTACCGCGCTGGGGCTGTGGAATCGGGGAATTCTCGATCGTTTGTATGTTGTATGGATTTGTGGAGATGACAAGGGGCGCGAGCGAATCCCCGCGAAACGTTTCAATTTTTCCGTGTTTCCCTAGTTCGCGGGGCTGTTACCGCCGCAACTTCGGCCCTTGAAAGTTTCAGAACAGCCGTAGCCGGGCTCCCATTGTCGCGCTAAGAAATGGATCCGTGACGGTGCACGTTGTTTCGAGAGCTAGCTGGAAACTTGCCCCGTACTCGTTCATTCATGAGCTCTCTTTCACTCCCCCTGGGCGCCGCGCGCGCGTGCCCGCGCTCGATTCGCGGAAACTTCGCCGGAAGTTTCCACGGATGCTGGATTATCCGCACGATTGATCCTCTTCGAATAAACGCGCCGCGCTTATGCAAACTCCCCGCGGATCACCACTTTTGGCGTTTGCTGGGTGAACGATGGCTCGCGGGGCTTTGATGGGGATGGGAATTAGAAAATTCTGTGGGCTGTTTCTAATGGGAATGGAGCGGAACAGGGTTTCACCACCTTTTTTGAGTCGCGAAATTTAATAAGGTAAAGAAAACACAGTAAAAATTTCGGAATATAATTCTAACTTAATAATATTTCATTATCTTAATAGATGTATTAAAAATTCTTGATGATATTTAATATATTTAATTATCTTATTTAGTTGTGTTTGTAACCAGCACCTTCTTTACATTATTAATAAAATATGGCAATGGGACCATTTTAACTGCTAAAAATCGTCAACTAAAAATAACCGCGGCGACCTCTTAGAAAACATTTCGCGATCCACTTGGTTCTTGTAAGATTCTTGCAGCTCTACTTGTTAAGTAATTACTAGTTCACTGGTCCCGTTTGGACTTCTAAAGTGTATAGGGGAGAGTAGGGTAAAGCGGAACGGGTGGGTAAAACGGAACATGAATGCTTCTCTTAGATGAGAGCTGCGAATGAGTTGGTATCACGTGACATGGAACCAAACGGTCCGCACAGCTTTTCGTGACAGACCATAGACCCGTGGACACGTCACTTTTCGATTAACAGTGTTGTAAACATTTCCGATATCGAAGTTTCGGTATTGTGTAGTAGTTTCGACCACTTTTCTTCACTTGGATTTAGAAAATTTATAACGACAAGAACACCGTTGAATTCTATAGTCCTCACGCTACATTTTGACGTTTTACCCAGTTCTTTACCTCACGCTAAAGTGTAAATATTAAATGTTTACTAAATTACCGCATGTGGGGCAAAGCGGAACATTTTAGCGCGGGGTAAAACGAAGCACCTATTTAACCCACTTCTACCAATCCAATTGTCTTGAAACTTTGCAGGCGTGCGTAGTTATGATGACAATACAAAACTATGAAAAGAACCCGGGAGGGGTGAAAAAATTATTCATCATCAATAAATATAACCCGTAACCACAAATTCAAACGACTTGAAATCAGCCTGTAACCATAAATCAAATCAATTCAATCTATATGAAATCCGAATATAACCACAAATAAAAACTTAGACACTAAAAAGTAAATAATAAATTTTTTTTTAAAGTTAAACAATTTCATTTAAAATGCACTAAAAACTGAAAAATACCCCATGCACAGGTTGATATTCATTATTCAAGTAAAATTCCATGTGTATTTAATTATTTTCAGTAATTTTTATGTTTTCTGGTAAAATATTTTTAAATTAAGCGTTCCATTTTACCTTACTCTCCCCTATAAAGATGACGAATCTATACCGAAGAGTTTCTCGCACCCCTTGCTTCAATAAAATCGAAGAATATTCCAAGATGGTGAATGCTCGAAGAGAAGTCTCACCCAGAAATAAAAGCAACGAGGTCCAAGAGGAATGCTAAAATTTGGCAGCTGCTAAGCCTCGAGCTAAGAACTGTAAAGTAGATTTGCGTTACGACTAATAAAGTAGGTGATGACTCCACTATGAATTCTTAATGCCTGATAACCCCGTGAGATCGAGGCATTCAGTGGGTCAGTATTCAGATTCGAAGCAAACACGATACCGACCAAGAAAACTGGCAAACGGTGACGCGATACGATCGTCGTGTGATTAACGATGAATACCGAGAGAAGAGCCCTCTTCTCTTCCTCATCTTTCTGCGGTATTCGAGCGTTTGGCCGGCGCGTGGTATGATTGAAAACTTTTGAGCGGGAGGAAAGTTTCGACGCGTTGCAGCGTTATAAATCGATGAGTAACACGTTATCGGGAAGTTGCTCGCTTAACTGTGGCTCCTTCTTTGAGTTCTACTTGTTGAAGGAGCACGGAGAGGAAAGTGATATGAATCGTCGGATTGCCGTGCTGGCTGGGAAAACTTTAAATCTACCATCCCCTTTAGCGGGCGGGACGGGCTTTAATAAAGATCGTTGTACAGGGTGCTTCAGCCGCGCGTTTTCACTGCTCGAGGGGGTGAATCGAAACAGAGATACAAGCCAAGGATGTGTCTGAATTGTGAGGCGGGATGAAAGCGAGATTCACTTTCCCTCTTTCTCTAATTTAAATCCATCCGGGCTAACGTTCCCGGAGATAACTGAACCTTTCTTTGCCGCGGTGTCGAGTGTTTTATCAAAAGCGATTGTGCGTTTTATGTTTTGTGAAATATATAACAGTGTGGTCGATTTAAACGCACTTCTGTGTGTGGACTTAATTGGGTCCAAGCAGAAAACTACTAACTCTCAATTATATGAAACTGAATGAATTTAGTTTGAAGATTTTATTATCATTATTATTAATTACAATTTTATATTTTATCATTTTACAATGTTAAGAAAAAGTAGCTTCATTTCTATTGGGTGTATGTTATCTCTTGTTATTGTTTTATAATATTTTTAATGGGATTTTTAATTCTGAGTGGTATAATTAGTATTAATATTATTTTTAATTTTCTGCAGCTTTTGTATTTTATGTCTAAATTGGAACTCTGGCTTGGTAGTTTTAATAATTATATAATGTAAGACTGTTCCATGGGTTGGTAGTTATTTGTAAAATAAAGATTACAAAATTATGTGAACCTGTACTGCGTTTAACTAATTTTTTGTCATTTTGAGAGTTGGTAGCTTTCTGCATACCTAGGCCTAATTGAGGGGTCCAGTGGAAAACAAGCACATGTTTATGATTTCAAAGGGTCATTTCAAATTTCATAAAAATTATTATCACCGGAAATGCGCTACGAAATTCTTTTTAATTCACTAGGCCCAATTGAGCCAGCATTAAATAGCGGCCATGAACTCGAACGAAGCGCAAAAGTTGGCTGTTGCAGCAATTAAGAAGCTCGTTAACAGAGAGCAGCGTGAAAGTATCCGAAAGCACGGCGAGAAGTTTGGGGAAGAGGTGGCCCAGTCTCGCTCAACAATAACAACTGCCAGGCGCTGGGCGACCCAATTTTTTCGCGTGCCCGCAGACTCCTACTGTTCAAAGCTCCCGTAGCATACGTCGAGCATCCACTTTAATCTATTACGACTCCGGAGCCGCTAGTACACACGATCCTCCCCCCTCATTCATGCAACATCCTTTATTCCCATAATGATTCAGGCCCTCGAGCATTGACACATAAACTTGAAACGCAGCCGCGATGCATCCCATTGTGGGCCGCCCCGTTTACGAGCTCGGAATCGTTTCATTCATTCGCGTCCTCGGAGATTTAATGCTGCGCCGTTTCGCGTAAAGTGCCCGCGTTAAGTTGCGAGATTGATGAATCTGACACCTGTGGTCGCGACGCCGATATAATGATAATCTGTTGTCGGATGCGCCTGTTATTACGAGTGTTATTGTCCTCGCGATTTGGCGTTTACTTATCCTCATCGGAGTCGAAGCAGAAATTGGTATTCAACGTAACCAACTCCTCTCAGAAGGAAATAATTAATTGGTAACTTTGTGCGCAAGTAGAGTGGTTTATATGTAAGGCAAATCTAATTTTTATTGGTGCTATAGTAAGGTTTTGGAGGGTGAAATCACCCCTAAAAAGAAATCAGAATTTTGTTTTTCGTGGAATATTTCGAGAATGTTGAGAGATAGTGGAAGAAAATTTAAACAAAACTTACATCTTTTTTTATATCTACAAAACTGCGTAAAGATAATTATCGAAAAATCCATGCTTTTTAAGTTACCCCCACCACGAATCCTTCATTCTATCATTATTTTTACGCAATTTCGTAGATATAATAAAAAGATGCACCTTTTGTTTAAACTTCTTTTCGATATTTCTCATCACTCCCCAGATATTCCACGAACAAGAGAATTCTGTATTCCTTTTAAGGGTACTGTAGTTCCTGTCTAAAATGAAGTATTTTTGTTTCAATTAATTACAAAGAAACCGATTGAAACTGAGGCTTGTTTTCTGAAATGAAGTTTATTAACATCATAAGCTTTAAAAAACATGTTTCATTAGTAAAAAATATGGATTATATATGACACTACTTATAGATGGATCATTAAAGAGGCTTTTTAAAAATGTTTCTTTTGTTTTGCAGTGATAACTCAAAAACGGAAATTCCAATCGACTCAAATCAAATTCGAGCATGTTCACAAAATGTGTAGTTTCAGACCGGACCTAAATTTAAGTTAATGTAAACTCTTAAGTTTTAGGAAACGAAACTAAACCCCCATTGATGAGGGTTTAATAAGGCCTATTTAATAATCCATTTACAGCGTCATATATAATCCATATTTTTTACAAAAGAAACATGTTTTTTAAAGCTTATGATGTTAATAAACTTCATACCAAACGACAAGTCTCAGTTTCAATAGGTTTCCTTGTAATTAATTGAAACAGAAATGCTCCATTTTATACACGAAACGACTACCTAGTTCACTTAAGGGGTGATTTCACCCCCAAAACCTTACAATAGCACCAGAAAAAGTACGTTTGTCTTAATATCAATAACACAAAGTTGCATAATTTTCTGAATTTCCGGGTTGCCTTGCCAGCTTACTTCATCAAATTACCACCCCCCTATCATTTAAATCCCCAAATGATATCGCCTCCGCCGAATCCATCTGTCGTCCACCTATCGTCGACAGGTTCTCAGCGCTCCGAATACTTCGATCATTGGTAGTTTTTCGCGCCGGGGCTCAGGCCTCTCTCCGTTAATCCCGACATCTCGAAGCAACAATTTAATCAACGTACCAATTTCATCAACCCTTGGGCGATATCGCGGTCGAGGACTACAGGAATGCCACATACGTGGCGCTCGGCGGAAGGGGTTGAACGTGGGGGGGGGTTGGCCGGCACGGGGGCCGCGCCGCAACAATTTCGTTAATGCTCGCCCACCCCCTCACCGTCGAGCCACTGCCGATTCTTTATCGCGTGCGACTGCCTATCTTCGAATATGGCAGGAAGCCTTTTGGAACGCGGTGTATATCGTCACGTCGCATCGCGGAGCGCATATACATGCACATAGGAGGGGGAGGCGGGGGACAGCGTGTACAACCCTGCTCGTTCCGCCCCAATACCGACACTCGATGTATAACACGTACGTGTAAGTGTGTGTGTGTGTGAACACAGCGACACTGACGACGACGTCAGCCTCTCCGATAGGAAGTTTCGAAAGACGGTGCGCGCGCCCATTATCATCGCTCCCGCGCCCATTATGATCGCCGTCCGCGACCAATCCAGATTTTCGCCGCTCCACCGTGCAGCGCTATCGGGCTACTTTTTGCCGGGCCAGAAATCCGGGGAACGTACCCAGCGGCCGAGCAATCTGGCCAGGGGAGCGCTTGGGAATCGCTCGCCTGATCGACGACGATGGATTTCCTGCTCCGAGTAGGTATCGATGGGCGACGCTTTAAGATCGAGTATTCCACGGCGAAGCTGAAGGTGGAAGTATTAACTTGCTTAGGTGACTTGCACCCTGAGGCTCTCAAAATTCCACTAAATTAGGCGAATTGTTTTTTATCATAGGTATGTACTATGAGGTTGAAAATTATTTCTACACTACTTAGATTTGGGGCATGTATTAATAAATGTATAAATATTGTACGGAAATATTAAAAAATGGTCGATGTTTCGTGTTGCCCCGCGAAAACGAACAATTCAGAGAAAAACTATATATGTATACATATATTCTCCAAAAAATGTTATTTTTTTATAGTTTACTAGCATACTATTCGACTTCGCCCGAAATTGAGATTCTGATATTATAAAAAAAATTATGTTTAGTTTTTTTTGGTGAAAATAGTCACATTTATCTGGATTAGTCAGGCATAATGAGCTGAGGCACGTTTCGTGATCCCAGAGTTTATCGTTCAAAAGATTTTAGGCGACAGACAAACACGCAAACATACAGAAGCTTTCTGCTTTATATATTAAGATGGTATTAATAAACATTACCCAAAAGTACTACTTAGTCACAATTTGTATTCATCTTCTAGTAATTAATTCGCAAAAATATACTTGACCCCCGAGCGATTTGAGTGCCCATTTACTTAATTCCCTTAAGGGAATGTATTTCGAAACAGATGGAGTGCGGAGTTAAAGAAGAAAGGTGCGAGTGTCTATTAAAGTAGGATGACGATAGGAAGTGTACTTTGGGCATCGGTTCATTGTGCGTTTATGACCTCGAACGACTCTGCGTAACAGATCATAAAGCTTCTTAAAAGCGGCGGTTACACGAGACGGGAAAGATATGGCGCTTTAAAAAAAGCGGGAAACGATTCTGACCCTGAAAGCCTGCTCAACAATCGTTGTCGTTCCCCTAGCCAGTAAACGTTCCCGTGTCGCTAATCCATTAACGCGAGGTTACTTTGCAAGCAATAATTACTGGAACGCGAGATCGACGACTGGAAAACAAGGTCAAGAAGGCCAGACATATTTATAGAACTTCCCCTATTGTTTTCGTGGCCCAAATCCACGGCAACCCTTCAGGGCGAGCGTCAAGTTCACCGCGGATGGTTGGAAAAATATTTCGAGATACACGGCAAGGTGCATCGCGGTGGCAAAGAGCAAGCATTCGTGTCAATTAATTAGAGTCGCTTACCAGTAATCGCGCGCAGAGGATGGCTCTGCGAATGCGGTACGAAAAGGAGACTAATTGGGACAAGATCGATGGCTGCAGTTTAAGATTAATTGCGCGTGACTCGCGCGATAGCCGTTTTAACGGCGCACGTACGCGCGCCGGTGCCGGGGAGTGATTGCACGCGCGCAGAACGGAAACGGCGGTCGCTCGACTTTTACAGCAATAACAGGTGCGAAGTGGGAGCGGTGCAATTAAGGCTCCCGAGCATTCGGCGTATGTCGCGCGCGGAGAGAGAGAGTGGGAGCAAGGCGGGAGGAAACCGCAGGGGAAGCCTTTTCGCGAGTTTGTTCTCGGTAAACAAATTATCATCCCCCACCTCCGAGCATTCGTGAATCACAGCTCCAAAGGTGGCGTGCATTGGGACGGGGCATTAATAAGTTTGAGCGTTTCCGCGGGAAAACACTGGACGCGTTTTCATGTGCACACATCCCGTTGGAAGCCAGAGGAACGCGAGCCGCGCCCGGTCACCGTCGAGGACTTCGAATGCCGGGACTTCTCGAGTTTCTAATGAGCACGTAAACCACGGGGAGCGGCTCGAGACCGTTCTTTCCCATCCCCGGGAACGCTCCGGCCCCCTATCAACCCCGAATCGCCGAAATACCGTGACCCCAAATAGTTGATCCCGCGGAAACTTTGGACCCCGCTCGGCGATCGAGTCGAAGATTTTGGTGTGGAACCTGTGGGCTGCGTTCCTGCATCTGCGGAGATTTTTAGCGGTAGGGAATTAGGTGGGTGCCGTTTTTACGTTGAGGAAAGATGGAAGAACGTAGATGAGGCGTGAAAGGGTTGCGGAGGAAACTAAGATGTGATGGATCTAGAGAAATCGAATGGTAGGGTGACCTGTTCAGTGACCCACACAACACCATAATATTGCAGCAACGTTTCTACAATATTGCGGTGCAAGATTGTAGGATCGTTGCCAATGGAACATTGCACAGTAACGTTCTTGCAATTTTGCTGTAATATTGTAGGATCATTGCCACTCCAATAATGCACGGCAATATTGCAGGAACGTTCTTACAATATTGCAATGCAACCCGCAACAACGCAATATTGCAGCAACGTTCCTGCAATTCAGCTGCAACGAAGTGTGCTGTATGGGGAGTGAACATCTCCCAGTTAGTGAACGTTGCTGATATAATTCGAAAAATTAATGCCTATGGCGTTCACTTAACGTTGAAACTGACACGAAAGCGTTTTTCTGTTTAATTATAACCGATACTGTATTAATTACGTTTATTCAGCAGTTGTCCTCATGGCGTCCCACAAGTTCAAGCTAATTGTAAGTCTTGTTACGGGATATCTACAATTTGTATTTTCAGGTGCATTTAATGGACCTATAATAAATTTGTTGTTATAATTACATTGTTATATGTTCCTTTAGCGAAAAATACTGTATGAAATAACGGATTTCTAAGAATTTGTCCAGTTTCACTCACTGGTCATTGGCTCATTTTCTATTTAATCCTCTGCCAGACTTTTAATGAAAGTTATAACTATCAAACATTGCTAGAATTCTGTTCCGGGATGTCCGACTTTAGTAATAAAACAGCTCGTTTACAGAAATAACGTTCAGGGGATAAAATAACGACTTTTGATCACTAATTTCAAGAGACATGCAGCTTAAGTGTTCACTCACTGGACAGGTCACCCTATTTCGATGACAACGAAGAGGTATTTCCTAACAAATGAATCGATATTCCCCATTTCACGATTCACGTCAGATCGGGATCGATCGACCAATTGGTCCAACGAGAAGCAAGTATGTATCTACAGGGAATGGAACAGAGAGGACCGAAAAGCGAGGAGGAGGCTATAGAACGCGGGAAAGGATTGTCCGCGGACGTTCTCATATAAAATGCAAGAGCCGAGGCGCGCCTCGGCGAATGTATTCGCCAGCGAGGAGGAAGGGAGCAAGGTCTGCCGAGCGAAGGTACCTTCATTTCGCCCTCCTAGGAGGAAAGCTTTGCCGCCAAAAACCACACCCACGTGCGCGTTCACGTTCACCAACACAGCCAGCGTGCGTGCTGGCTGGCTCCTGAAAAATTTCGCAGCCCTTCCTTCCGTCCTTCCCTCGTTTCGCCGCCGTCGTCGTCGTCGACGTCGTCGTCGTCGTCCCTCGATAACCCGGGTTAAAGCCATTTCCCAGCTAGTGCTTGCCCAGCGCCCGTGGTCTCTCATATACGCGCTATATATCCCAGCAGAGCGCGGTTCTCTCTGGGACACGGTTACGAAGCGGGCCGAGCTACTAGGCAGGCAGTCAGCCAGGCAGGCAGGCAGACAGGCAGGCAGGCAGGCAGGCAGGCAGAGGCAGGCAGCAGGCAGGCAGGCAACACGGGACTTTTGGGACGCGTTGTACATGGGTCGCGTCGCATCGTAGGTTCGCGATGGGTTGGATACATAAGGGGGAGGATAGGGGGAGCCTCTTTATGTAGCACATAGACGTTGCCTGGCGTTCGTTCGTTGCCGCTCGCTCGGCGTGTGACGCTCAAATTACCTCCGTCCTCCCTGCTTCGTCTCCCCCCTGTTCCCCCCTTTCCTCTTCACTTCGCCGCACCACGCCACTCCTCGCTTGGTCTCTACTCGCAGAGAGCCGCAGTCGCCCGCTGGTGTGCGGCTCACCCTCCTCCTCTTCCTCCTCGTCCACCTCATCCTCCAACGCCACCTCCTCCTCCTCCTCTTCCTCCCTGCTTCGCCATATACTGGCTCTCCCTCGCGCAAACCTCTGCCTTCTCCCCTCTGTCCAACGTCCTACCGCGCGCTTCTCCCCCGATCACCGTCGACGTTCGTTCCTCCGCCTCCTCCTCCTCCCCACCCAACCCCCTTTGCCCCCTTGCTGTGCTCCTCATCCTCCTCCACGATCCCGCCGCGCCGTTCCTCTCTGCTATCCGCCGCGCCGCTCGCGCGGTGCTCTCGCGCTGGTTCGCTCTCTCTGACCACCGTTTGTGCTCTCGCTCTGCGTGTTGCGCGCCCAGCCGCACGACCCACGGACGACGGACACCGCTCTCTCTGTGCCACCCTGCACGACACACACGCTGTACACGCGGACGAGGAGAGAATCCCGGCGAGAGAAGCACAGAGGGAGAGAGAGAGAGAGAGAGAGAAGCAGCGGCTATAACGCCGCGCGCTAGAGAGCCGTGCGGCTCTCTGAAACGCGGCCAGCGCGGCAGACAGGCACCGCGGGTCACCGCCTTCCCTCGTCGTCGTCCACCGTTCTCCTTTCCTCCCCGATCCCCACTACCCCCTTATCGTTCTCTTTCCCTCCGGTCTTCTGTCTTCGCCTTTCCCCCGCTTGTCCGGCTCTTTCTTCCTCGACGCCCGTTTCTCTCCTGACGAAGCCGCCGGAGCGAACGAAAGACGCGGACAGAAGGGACGAAGCGGAGAGAGAGAGACAAAGCGAGAGAGAGCGAGAGAGTAGCGTCGATGCTTCCGGCTTTGTCTTTCGCTGTCAGCCACCCGAGAGTCACACGGCCCTCTGGACTCGGGGTCCTCCTGCGCGGCGAACGTTGCTCCCCTTTCTCCTGCGCCAGCCCCTTTGTTATTAGTCCGCCGTGTACCACCCTAAATTCACTCGCGCTGCAAACGGACAAATTTCGCGGGGCAAAGAGGAGGGAGAGGGGGTGGAGGCAAAGGGACGTGGAGAAGGGGAGGAAGGCGACAGAGAGGCCGAGGGAGTGAAACGTGCGCGAGAAAACAGCGGAACAGCGAGGGGTCGCCGTGGCTGGGGGCCGGACGCTCGACTGCGGAGGGTGCGCGTGTCCTTCCCTCGGCTTTCTTCTCTATTTTTCCTTGCCCGTGTTCCCGTAATTTACCGCTGTCTTGGGGGGGGTACGTTCGTTACGTAATTACGAGCAGCGGCCGCCTCGTCCGCCCCGTAAATGGTTTATAAGGGAAAGCCGTGGGCGGCGATCGACGACGCTCGCGAGCAACGCGTCGTAGCTTCGCGTATATACGTTTACCGCGTATATACGCAGCGAACGAACCGTGTACGAAGTTGGATTCCTCGATCCAACTTCCCTCTGACCTGTATCTTAGTAGGGTAGATTTTTATTACAGCAAGCGAGTAAATTTTATCTCGCGATTGAAAGCTCGAAAAGAAAGCAATACGTAGGGGAGATCGGGGTAGATTGTAACAAAAAAAGTTCTCACGGTTTTTCCTTGAAAGTGTTTTCCTCAATCAGGAAATAATTTGCGTGATTTACTACTTACATATGTGGTGAACTAATTCCGTGAAAGTACGTGACAAAATCTTGGACACTTAGCATCTAGCTTCATCTTAAACAAATCTGAACTTTTGTTACAATGTGCCCCAGCCCGGGGTAAATTGTAACGCATCTGTTTTACTTATTTAAATACAAATATGAACACAAACATTTCTAAAGAATATAAATGAAAACACAGATCATTATTAAAAGTTTGATATAGATGAGTTAAACAATCATTGCTTAATTCATCTGATTCTATCAAAATCTTCTTCGCTTTCTTTACTTCTTCCTTTATAATTTTTTTCTACTTTTTGGATTCTCGATTGTTCTGTTGTTCGTCTAGAGCATCTTTTTCCGGTGTGTCAACAAATAGCTTGTTTTACCACCATTTGACACAGAGTAAGTATAATAACGTGTTACAATTTACCCCGAGGTCGAATTTTTGCGTTTTATCTCAGCAAACGAGAAATAAAACATCAAATCACTAAAATGCATACACATTATAATAAACCAATGTGTATTGATTCGTTTGCAACAAAGAAGCAAAACTTCAAACGATTTCTAATGACCGTTAATTGAGATAAAAGTGCTAAGACAACATTTACTTATGTGCTCTAAATACTATAATTCTGGGCTATAACCACATAACGCTCGTTTGTGTCACTAAAATCGACGATGCTAATACCGTGAAGCAGATCTCGCATGCTGTGGGTTACCAGATTTGTCGTTCAAAAGATTTAACTTATATTACAATTTACCCCGTGTTACAATCTGCCCCGGTCTCCCCTATCGGTATTGCCGCAACAAAGTGTATAGTCCTGATCCACGCATTTAGAGTACCGTTCAACGCGTTGTATCGTCAGGTAACGATCGCGTTCCGTTCCCGCCGTCCGCTAGAAGTTTCCGTGGCGGCGTAGCACGGTGACGCTCGCACGCGTCGCGTCGATCTTTAAATAATTCCGCGCGTCCGTCTTCGAAAAGCTAGGGGGACGGGAAGAGGGGAGGGAGCGGTCTGCCATCGGCGCCGAAAGAGAGAGATTCACGAGCGAAGTCCACGGAAAGGTGGAGCGCGAGAAGAAAGGAAGGAAGGAAGGAAGGAAAGGGTGGAGGAACAATAAAATGGGAAGAAGGCGAACGACGCTCGCTACCCGTGCCCTCTCTTCCTGCCGTTCGTTCGTCGTCGCCTACTACCTGCGTTTACGGGTGTGCTCGTCGTATAATTGCGCCCGCGGTGGTGCATATTCGCGCGCACGGACGAGCGAGTCTTTTTTTGTTCCCCCCGCGTGGGCTTTTGTGCAGCGAGAAAGCGGCAAGGGAAGGACAGGAAGACAGAAGGGAGTCGAGAAAGTAAATCGAGCGGATATATCGCGCGGCGCTAGAGCCGCCTGCCTCCCCCTCCCACGCTCCTTCTCCGCTGAGCCCTCCCCCCTCCCCGTTTCCCCTCAGTCGCCGCGCGACCAAGTACTATTTTCTTCGCCGAGCCACGAACGCGAGCGCGAACCGAACCGATTGATCGTTTTCGCGAAGGCCGGTATCTTGGCTAGCGCTACTCCATTGTCATGCCCGTGTTCTCAACTTGTATCCCTGACCGCGGCCGCTCCCTGTGCTCGCCCCTTAATCGGCACCTTGTTTGCGACGGAATACCAATTCCGTCTCGCAGCCGCGCCGTCCCGTTAATTACATTCGCGAAACATGTCGGAGCTGCGCTCTGATACGCTTCAACCGTCTCTCTCTCTCTCTCTCTCTCTCTCTGTTCCTCCTCGTTGTTTTTTTTTCGAAATTAAGGAATAAGAGAGAAAGAGAATTTACGCCGACATTTTCATCATTAGCGTCGATAATTTTCCCATGGCTTTACTGGGATGGTAATTAAACGTTGCGCGCGGCCCGCCGTTCTTTTAATACCTCGGCCATTACGAAATAATTTCAAGGGGATATATTGGCGCGCGTTAGGGTGCCTTTCTCTCTCTCTCTCTCACTCGCTCTCTCTCTCTCTCGCTCCTCCCCACGCTCTATCCCTCTCTCGTGGGAAGTCTCGGACCACGAACACCAAGGAATCGATCGATCGATTCCGTGGCTGCTATCCCGGATAATAGCCAGCGCGCGGCACGGCCGACAAGCGAAAAGCGGAACAACCTAAATACCACGAAATGCGCGACCAAAGTATCCAGGGGACAAAAATTTATTCGGGGCGAAACAAGGATGATTGGCTCGACCATAACTTTGGCAAAATTGACGACTTATTATTATGAAAATATTCAAACATTATTTTCTTCTCGCCTTTGATATAGATTTCTCCCAAATTGACCTTCACCAACACAAATTTAAGTTTGCTTTTTCAGAAGCCTCGATACAATTGGGGTAAAGAGTACAGTGGTTGGCCACCTGACGGTGATTGGCCTTATTTTGAGAAATAAATGAATATAAAAAAAATACCAATGTTATGCCTCTTTTTAATGAACATATTCATATTCCTTGTATTTTCTTGCTTCGGATGTAATCAATATTTCTCCACTCATTATATACTGTGATTATATATAAAAGCAAATAGGATGACTCAGCTTTGAAGCTTGGAAATTACAGCCATTTAATAAAAAAACTATAAGAGTACAGTTGAAAATTTGCGAATAGTTTAATGTATTTATGATATGTATATTTCTTATATTCGGAGATATCGATAAATAAAAGTTGAAACTTTATAAAAAAATTATTTAGTTGTTCAAAATATACATATATTATGAATAATTTTATTGAATAATTTTAATCTTATTTCTATCACCAAATCAGGTAACATTTACTTTTAGGTTATATTATGTATCTAATAGCGGCCAATCCCTGTCGAACCGATTGGACAATTGCTGTCTTGGCCATGCCAATAACTATATTTCTTCGTAGGAAACCCATTTTTTGTATATTTTTATACATACTTGATTTTTCTTTTATAAACTCTATTTATTTTAGATTCTTGAGGATTTTTCGTACTTATTTATATTGATTACCATTTCAAATTTACTAAATTCACAATTATAATTCATTATTTATGTGACACTCTTAAATGGCCAACCATTGTACTCTTTACCCTATTTTCTTATTTTCATATACGTAAATAACAGAATTTATCTTGTTGCCAGATAAACAATACGAAAGTAAATTAAGAATGCATCGTAAGGAAGGTATCCGTATCAATTACCTGACACCGAATCGCCGTCTATCACGTCCAGCTGCCCGTTCAGGCTCGTCCAAACGCTGCGTCCTCCAACAGGATCCTCGTCCATAAATGGGTTAATAACGCAGAACCACGGGCAGAGGAATTTATTTGGGTCAGCGTGTGCGCGCGGTGTGTGGAAGGTGTCGCGTGTGTGTTACGCGGAGCGTCTTTTAATCGGGCATGCGGCTTAACAGCTGTAACAGATTTTGAGCAGGGTATTGTTTATCTCGTTACGAATACGTTGAACGCGCGAAGAAGCACCATTACCCACGGGACAATGAACGCGTACCTGCCTCTCTGTGTATCTCTCCACGGCTTCCCCCCAACCATCTAGCCAAGCGACGCTTCTCGGTCCCTTCTCTCTCTCTCTCTCTACCTCTCTACCTCGTTTCGTTCGCCTCTCCCTTGCTCGCAGTCCTCGCGCGCTCTCGCCATTCCAGTTATGTATTACCTAATGCGAGATGCTCGGCGAAACAAGTTTATCGCTGGCTGCCGCGTGACATCCAACGGATTCCTGAATACGCTCTTCCGATCGGGCGAGAAAGAGAGGGACGACGGGGGTTAGCGAATGAATTCCGTCTGGAAATTTAAGTAACGACCAAACCGGTCGGTCGTTCGGTCCTTCGCTTATCTGTCTCTCCGGCGCGAGCCAAAAAAACGAAGGAGCGAGGAGGAGGAGGAGGAAGGGTGACACCGCTGGTCACCGGCTGGCGAAGAGCGAGAGAGAGAGAGAGAGAGAGAGAGAGAGAGAAAGAAACGTGGACGTCAAGTCCCGCGAGATGCGGCAGTGGGTTGGTCGAAGGGGCGCGAGGGGTCAGTTCCCCGAAAATGCGCGATGAAATTTCCTCGCTTCGGGTCTCGTTTCCTTTTTTTCCGAGAATATCGATTTTCGAAAGTTCCCTGAAGTACGCGTGCGCGCCACTAACGAGGGGAACACGGCGATCCTCCGCGAGGCCTTTTTAAACGTAACCGGGTTCGCGTTGTAGAGGACGACGGGAGTAAACAAACTACGGGACGCTCGCCGCGCTCGCGAGAACACCCTCGTCCCCCCTGCCCCGTAAGGAAATCGAATTCAGGGAAACACGATGACATCGAGCCACGCCGGCCGTTGATTCCTTTGATATATCCGATACACACGGGTATCGATTACGTTTTCCACGGTCGCCCCGGCTATCGCGGCCCCGAGCCTTTCCTCGCTGGCCCGAGCACGAGACCACCTCCGTCGACTTCTATCGCCCGTTGAAGGAGGAAAGAACGAGGCGCTATTTCGCTGCTCTCTCGGGGGGGGGGGGGGGGAGAAGAAAGGGGAGAGAAAAAAACGTCGTCCAGCAGTCGGGCTATAAATCCCATTTCTCCCACCTTACACCCCCCGCCGACCCTGCTGGGCCCCGGCTGGTGGTGCGCGCTGGTTTTCGAGGCGAGCCCCGTGGCTTCCGTTCCTTGGGATCCGCGGAGAGTGAGAATCGAGGAGAAAGAGAGTCCCTGGACCCAGGCGCCGGGGGAAGGGACGTTCGCGGTAAAAGGGTTCGGAAAAAGGTCGAGCACGACGAAGAAGAAGGCGGCGGAGAAACCGTGGCGAGGTCCCCGCGGATGAGGAACGAGCTGCTGGACGCGAGAAGGGGGAGGGAGGAGGAGGAGGGTGGAAGGTTCGTCCGTCGACGAGGCTCGATGCCGGATTTTTCCAGCGGGGCCACGGTAGAATGGATGTGGGTATAATGGAGGCGAGCACCGTGCCTTCGTTGCCCGATAAAAACTGCCGATGGAAAGGGGACGGACGGGGAGCAGGGAGGAGGGACAGGGGGGGAGCAGGGAGTCGCGGACGAAGGACGGATCAAGGGGGAAGAAGAGCGACGAAGAGGAGCGACGGAGGGAGCGAGGAGGACGGGAGAGCCGGCCGGCGGCTGTGGATCGTTGGAAAGACTCGACGCGAGACGAGGAGGCTTCGATACGCGTTATCGAGCACGGTCGCTCGAATTAAAATTTCTTCGCTGGCCGACGATGTCCTCGAACCGCTTCCTCTCCACGCTCGCCGAGAACGCCCACAGCCGCGCCGACCGTCCGTCGAGAATTCGGAAACCGAGAACCTTACTGCCGCGGCCCTCTCCCCTCTCTTCTAAAGGCGATATGATGGATGGCAGAAAGAACGAAATAAGATCGAAGAGGAGAGAAGCTTTCATTAACCACGAGCGCGGGATGCGCGGTTTAATAATATCGATTTTATGACACCGCAAACAGAGTAGGCGTAATGATACGGTTAACGATATTAGGTGTAGCTCGCAGGAAGCGAGAGGAATAACGCGACGACTTCGCCACCAGTTTAACCTCTTTCATTCGACGATTATATTCCCGAGAGTGTTCTCGAGGAATGCCGAAAATAATCGAGTATTTCAACCGCGAACGTTGCGGTATTGTTTACCGACTAGCGAGGTTATGTTCGCGTTGGCAACGCCACACGCAATAATAAAATTGACGATATTAAACCTAACCTCAATAGCAGCAGTCGCTTACTTGTTTACCATAAGCCTTGTTACTTAAACCGAATCCAGGGGAGAATAAACGCGATACTTAGAACTAGGAGGGAAAGCTATCAGTAGCACGCACCTCGTAGATATATTAAACGTTTCTCCGGATACTGGAGTCCTTTCGCTACCTCGTTACCGTGCACACGAACGCTAGTCAAACTAGAGGCGACTGTGGAAGGGGGGCGCGGAGGCAAAGCCGCGTAAGAGACTCCACTTGCGAATCGAAGACGGCGTGCGCCCAAGCTCTCAGTGTTTACATGAACGGGCAAAGTTAAAGGTCGACGGAATGGGGAGAAAAAGAGAATCCATGTCCGGGACTGTTGATTGGCGTGTGCGATACAGTGGCGGATTCACCGGCCAGACAAAGGCTCATCTTCGATTCCGCTCGAATATCAGTCCGGTCTGTTAGGTTTAATTTCGTTAATCAGGACGCGTCTCGATTGAACGAGCTTCGTGAGCGGAGCCGAAAGGAGAAAGGCATTCTCCCTGGTCGGTGGGTCGCGCTGCATCCGCGCCAAAACTCACGAAACGCGGCGGGAAAGAACGAAGGAAGCCCCCGTCCGCTCTCGACCCCGGGTAGAGGCGAGTCGTATATAGCAGCGGCGAGGTGGGAAACTAGACCGTGACGAATCACGGTCGGCGGCGACTGCGCCGCTCTGACGTCACGTCGAAGGGCGAACCCGTCGTCGCAAGTGTTCGTGATTGGGCATCTTTTATCTTCGTCCACCCGACACGCTCGCAATTTCGGCGTGATAGCGCAACGGGGACGAATCGAATTAATACGATCGCCACTTCCGAAGCGTGACTGCGAGCGCGTGACTCGGGGCCGAGCGATCGCGATCGGCCCTCGATTTCTTTCGCGTCTCTTCCAGCTCGTTCCTGCCAGCCACCTCGATAACCGCGTTCAACTTATTTAAACTCCTTGCCTTTCTGTTGGATTATAAGAAGATCGTTTAATAATCCGTGAAACGAGTTAGAATGTTCGATCATGTAGATTCTAAATCAACAGCCAAGGAGTACGTCGTTTAGGTGCGCAACCGAAACTGGCTGCGCGTGCAAAGGCTATAGAATTCGATCCTAAAAGCGCCGCCGAGCGGGTGCCAAGGAAGCGCGAGGTGCTTGGCCCTGGTACCGAGATCGCGGCACAGAAACGCTGCCCGCTGCTCGGAGGAACGCCAGCGTGCGATTTCGTCGGTTCGAGCCGCTTCCGGCGGTGATACGGCGATTTTAAACGGTGCCGTGGTGCGTGTCGACCGATATGCCAGCGCGCGAGCGCGGGGCAGACGTAACCGCGCGCAATTACGTCACGCGTATCGCCTCGCAAACCGATCGACGCGGCGCACAGTGGGGCTGGCGAGGAAAAATGTCCTTAAAATTAAAGTTGTATTTCTGAGTATCCATCAATCTATCCTTATAGCCAATGAACCAAAGTATCTAACCATGCAAACAGATATGTCATATTCTAGTTAATTACATAGAAAAATTGATCTGAAGTTGACTTTTCATATTCTAATGGGAATCGTGTGAATTTTCCAAAAAATCGATTTTTTTTGCATTTTTATACAGATTCACATGTTAAAAACACGATCCTAGAAGGTTTTGGAATAGGTGATTAGTTGTATGTATGAAATATTTCTCTTTTTGTATTGTAAAATAGTATTTCAAACTTTCATTGAGTTTTTTCGAAACTAGTTTGTATTAATTGGCTGCCATAATAACTCAAGAACTAGTGAATCGATTTAGTTCAAACGTGACAGATATGTTCAGCAAACGTGTCATTCTAGCCCCTACCACGATTTTTTTGATATAGTCAAAATTGCAAATTTGCGAGTTAAAAACAAGAAATTTTTTTGCAAAAAAAATTAATCTTTTTGTTTGGAGAGCCGCCATTTCATTATTTTACAAATTTTTTAAACTTTCTGGTACGGGCTATAACCCCATACATACAGATTGAGAAAATATTTGTTTTTTTTTTCAAACCATCACAAGAGCTTATATCATGGTAGCCATGGAAACAAAGACGCTCCAACAAATTTACGATAACTTTAAAAATATTCACTGTTTGTACTTCAAAAAAATTTAGTATACTCAAGAAATATCAGTTAATAAAACTTTATAAGTTCAAGCTGACAAGTTCAATGGTCTTCCTTTAAAAAATTTTCAAAGATTGCCGTATTATACGGCCGTCACACTAGCCTAGCCCCTTAACGTCCCGGTTTTGCCCCTACTTCCCCTAAATAATGTTACAGAGAAAACATATTTCATAATTATTTACTAATACTTATATAACATTAAGCTATTAAGAAGTAATATAAACAGAAAATATAGAAAAATATTGAGAATCACCGACGTTATGAGATTTTTCCACGATTCCTATGTAAAGTGCCCCACTGTGCGGCGGGCGGCACGGGATTTCGCAAGCGCGAGCGATCGCCGCGACCTTACTGGTTCGCGCGCGTATTCCGTCCGAGGCTCCGTGTCCTTATACACCAAAGGACGCGCGCGAGTTTCTCGCACCATTTCGAGGCCTGTCGCGGCCGAGCCGAGCGAAGCCGCGCGTCACGTTCGCTCGCGAGTAAATTTATTCGCGCCCATTGTGCCGGCGTGCCTCTCCGCGGGAATACGTGGACGCGATCGACGATTAGCGAGCGCCTTTTCGCGAGCAGTTTTGCAACGCGCGACCGTGTTCTCACGAAAGAAATACAGTTCTCCGACAGCGGTGCGCGTTAACAGCGACGCGATCCTCCACTCTAGATCGTTCTTCCTCGTGTATTTTTGTAAATAGAACGGCGTAGTTGGGCCGAACGCCTAAAACCGCCCGCGGCACCGAAAGGTTTAATAATCGGCTGGCGTCCCTCGCCGGGAGAGGCCGGCGAGTCTCGATTCGCAGAATTAACGATCGGCCGCGGTACAGGCGCGCGGTAACCTTAATTCAGCGTTAATGTTTTATGTTAATGTTCCAGCGGGACAGAATTAGCCGCTTGCTTGTTTGGTTACTCGGCGGTAAGCAGCTTACGTGGCGGCACGTCGAATTTCAGTTGTCCGCGCTGGGGAGGACCGTTCGCGCGCGAGAGCTTCCCGTTGTGAAATTCTCGCTGGAAAAATAGTAAGGAAACGCGTAAATCTTGTCACACGGTCGGGCGAGTATCAAGAAATCCCGTGGGCGGGGGATTAAAGAGAGGAGCGGAGTGTTTCAGGATGCGACGTGGACGGGCGAGACGGCTGGTGACGCCGCGCGTCGGAAACGCGCGCAGATAAAGATAACCGCGCGCTATTAATGCCCCCCGGTCTCAATTAATGTCAATTAATACGTTCAGACTGGATCCATTTGCCGGTCTCCAATGAAGCCTGTTACGAGCAATTTTAATCGGTGCAATACTGACGTGCAATTCAAACTCTCTTTTTCTTGCTCGTTTCTTAACGGGTGGAAGCGAGATACCGATAGAATCTCGGTATAACAATTTCGTTTCCAACGTTTCTCTTCGTTTTGACTACCTTGTGTATCGGTCGACCGCGGCTGGATGGTGAGATATCGGTTGGCGCGTTAAAAATTTCACGGATATAGGGGACCCGCCAGCCGCCAATTACTAATTAGCAATTACGTAAAGCGAGAGCCGTTCCGCCGCAAATTCAGTGGAGGCATCAGCCCGGCCCACCCTAAAGTCGGTCCTTGGTCATTAGACCCCGGGCGAGCGCATTAACCTCGAACCCATTCCTGGCCCATCGGCTCTCTCGTGCGCCTCGCTCCATACCCGTATATATACCCGGTAGACGGTGGCTACGATATAGCCCCGGTGCTCGCAATTCGGTGCGACGCATAACGAGCCACGACTTTACGGTAGTCTCCTTCGCCGCACGACTCGCTAATTCCTCGCTCGGCCGCGGTTAGCGACGTGGCTAGCCCACCGTACCCCAGCTGCACGCATGCACGCAACGCGTGTGCCCACGGTTCGCTGGATGCACGCGTGCACGTACGCGATCGCGCGCAAACACACCGGATCCGGCCGACCCGACAACACACTAGAGTGGCAAGCTAATAAGAACAGACCCCGAGATGGTGCCCTCGCGTTTCTACCCTTCGGATCGGATTCGGATTCTCTAGGTTCTCTGCACGAAGCACGGTCCTCGTGGTTGGTAAGGGTGAAAGAAGAACGGGCTGATTCGTAAAGGTGTCAGGGGCGGTACAGGATTTTCGTGAGTTACGATATCCTCTCGCTAAAGTAAATCCAGTCATCCTATCTTATGCCTTTATCTCATCTTGAGTCCTCTCAGAGTTTATATTTTACAATTAACTTTCGAAAGACAGCAAGATTACTTTCACGGAAACAATTAATTTGTTATTAAAACCGAACGCGCCAAAGCTTTCTCTGGGGTAACTTGTTGTAGTAGTAATATAGTGGTGATCACATAAAATCGGAAGGAGAAAAAGACACGGGACTTCAACAGGAGTCTTCAGTGGACCTTATACTATACGAAAATGGAAGCCATTGTTAAGAAAAATTTTTGGGAACGAAGGAAAATGAGATTTACCGGAGGTATTGAAATCTTCGCCTCGGTCAATTCGTGGGGTAAAACGGAATATCCACTTGAAGACCACGCAAACGTACGAAATCTTTATTTTTATGATTTAAATGTTAAAAACTATATATATATATGTTTTGAATGAAAATAACCAAATACACATAGTTTTTAACATGAATAATGAATATGAACACGTGCATGGACAATTTGTCAGTTTTTAGTGTATTTTAAATAAAATTGTATGACTTAAAAAAAAACTATTTTTTTTATTATTTACTTTTTAGTGTCTAAGTTTTGATTCGTGGTTATATGCTGATTGCATATCGATTGAATTGATTTGATTTGTGGTTACAGGCTGATTTCAAGTCATTTTTTTATCAGAATTTTGTATTGTCATCATAACTACGCACGGCTGCAAAGTTTCAAGACAATTGGATTGGTGGAATTGGGTTAAATATGTGTTCAGTTTTACCCCACGAAAAGTGTTTCGTTTTGCCCCACATGCAGTCATTTAATAAACATTTAATATTTACACTTCAGCATGAGGTAAAGAACTTTTTAATACATCAAAATGTAGCGTAACGACTATAGAATCCAACGATGTTCTTACCATTAATAATTTTCGAATTTCAAGTGCTGAAAAGTGGTCGAAAATACAACACAATATTCAAACGTCGATACCGGAAATTTTTCCAACTCCCATAACCAGATAAAAATATATATAAACAGATTAAAACATATATATTTCCCCCTAAGGTGGAGAGAAGCGCCCCCGACCTCCTCCTCTTTGCATCCCCGCCTGAAATGCGTCGAGACACTTTAGGGAAATGAAGATAGGTCAGGACCCATCCCCACTTTGCTCCCATTGGCACGTAGATGAACGCTAGCTGATGGACGTTATGCGTGCCCATCCCACGCGTACAAGCTACCGCCGTGAAGAGGGGTACAGAGCGGCGTAAGGAGCCCTACGCTTACACTGCATCGACGTAGGCCGTGCGCGAACGGCCGAGAGGATCGCGGAACACAGCGAGGGTTAGAAGAAAGTGAGGGTAATATCTCTGGGACTTCTCCATGCGAGAGAACTCCGGCTGGCCCGACGCAGTGGCGTTCGTGGCACGGTATTCGAGTAGCGGCTCTCTTTCTCACGCGCGGCTACCAGCGAGCAGCGGAGAGGCGTGCACACGCGCGAGCGCGCGAGAGAGAGTGTGAAATAACGCGAGCTGATGGCAAGAGGACAAAGGCTCCGCGCGACGCGGGTACTAGGGGCTAGGCAGGAACCAGAGCCGTGTGCTCAACCAGCGGCCAGAGACACAGGGGGGAGGCGGCGGCGGCGAGGGGGAGGAAAGGGGAACACAGTCGAGGGGGCTTCTTCTCCCTCGAAGTGGCGGGCGAGGGGAGAGGGAGGGTGACCGACCGAAGGGGGAAATCAGTAGGATGGGTCCGAGAAACGAGGGGAGTGAGAGAACCAAACGGAACGGAACGGGCTAGGGAGAGAGAGGGCAGAGAGCGAGAGAGAGAGAGAGGGAGAGGGGGACGGAGAGCGCGAACGCGAACCCGCGGGTTCTATACCATTCGGTCGGTTCGGTGAGTCACGCATCGCGAGCTTCCTGCTGCCAGGCCTCTGTCTCCCCCCAACCCACCCCGCTAGCCCCCAGGTCCCCTCGTCGTTCGCGTCTCGCGCCACTGTTATCCTCTCCCCCCATCCGCCCCCCCTTGCCCAGGCTCCCGGCCGATCCCTTTTGTCTGACGTTCGTCCGACCGACCGACCGACCGACCGTTCGACCGTCACCCGCAGGGTTAAGGGTCTTCTAAAGAGGATGGTTCTCCCGTCTCCCTCCAACTCTCTGCCTCGCTATCTCTCTCTCTCTTTCTCTCTCTTTCTCCCTGCCAGTTTCCTCCCTTGGTCTTCTCGCGCGCCGCGTCTCTTCCTCTTTGTCTACCTCTCGCCGCCCCGATAGGTGGGTTCGTTCGCTGAAAGATCCCGAAGGCAGACTCGCCTCACAAAAGAACGTCGCGTATATTTTTCGGCGGGATCGAAAACGTAGCCGCCGCGCGGCTGCATCTGCTTGCTCGTGGACCGCGCGAGAGGGAAAGAGACGGGCGGACGCGGTTTAATGGCGCGGGCCAAATGTCAAGAGATGCCCTGGAAATCGATACTGCCCGTCATCGTCGGCATCGATCGTTCCGCGAACTAGTTTTTCCTCCAACGCGGCCGAGACGTCGCGTCAGGCGAAGCGAACTACCCACGGATGCCGGTTAATTGCACGGGAAAGCAAGCCTGCGCAGGTATAACGCGTACACACAGGTGTTCCGCGGCGAAGCCGGTCTCCGCGGATCGCGTCGAAGTATCGGGCCCTTCTTTCCTCGGCGTATCGCTGGAAAAGTTGGCCGAGCGTGTCCTCTATTTATCATCGACGCCGGCGACGCCTCCCGTACACCGATGCGTCCCGTCGGCCTCTCGAATGTATAATGAGCACTGGGTGGCTCGAATTCGATAAGAGTCGGTTAGGCGGTGCTTCGGAATGACGTATCGCCGCGCGAGATTAATAGTAGGCACGTACGCACACACGAAGGCGCGCACGCGATCGCGCAGTCGCTGACCGACACACCGGCGTGGCGCGGCGCGCAGCGGCTTCTCCTGGCGAATTCTTCCACGCGAATCTATCCCCGTTCGGAACGTTGCGCGCCTTTCTTTCATCCTACCGTGTAACAATCGCGTGCTACATTTCAGCGGGAGACATCCTCGAGACATCGAAGAACTTCGCTAAATCATGCTCGAGGTTAACAGCAACGAAATTCCTATCCTTCTTCGAAGATCGGTCCTTTATATCGTTACCAATCACGATTATTTGCATCTCTTTCTCGTCGCTGACCGAGTTCTAGATCGCATCGGAGAGAACGACAGCCTTTCCGAGGAACGTTCGACCCAGCCGCATGGAATTCCACGAACGATAACGATTCCCCGCCCCCCACGCGGTATCCTTACGACGAAAAGGAAAGAGGAGAGCCGTCGAGATACAGGAGGCAGCCGGTTCAACCGGGGATATTGACGAATACGTTTTTCCACGCTGCGTTCGAACACCTCGCCCGACTTCTCCCCTCGGAATCATCGCGGGTCCCCTGCTCCGAGCGGACGGTCCGTAATACGCGGATTTTTTGCGCCGCTTAGTCACTGCGCGTCGAGCGATGACGGTTACGCCGGCGCGCTCGCGTGTGTGCGTGCAAATGGGCGCGCGCCCGCGCACAGTAATGGACAAAAATCGAGATAATCAGTGTTCAATTTTGATCTAGTTATCCTATATAATTATTAATCTGTAAATAAGGAATACGAATGTAAAATATAATATCCCAATACACCAATACAGTATTAATAATTATCATATGTTTGTTATAGGGGAGAATGGGGTAAATCGGAACGGGTGGGTAAAACGGAACATCAATGTTTCTTTTAAATAAGAGCTGCGAATAAGTTGGTATTGCGTGACATTTGTGGCTAAACCGCCTTTTTGACATTTTCGACTTAACCTACAGAGTAAGAAAACGTCAATTTGCAAAACTTTTTCAGCAAGTATTCAATCGTTCCACTCATGGTTAAAATATGTCGAAACTTAACAGTGAAATACTTAAGCTACTCATTTGTGCGTTCCTTGTATGGTTCCGTATCAGTTTTGCGATAATTTCAAGAATAGTAAGTGTGACATGAAATTTTGGGTTTCAATGCGATGTTGCTAATTCGGAATACCGAAGGTGAATGTAATTTGGAGTATTCCAAAGCTTAGCAATGCTTTTGTTTCACGCGTAACGACTACCGCCACGTCGATTTGGATCACCGTTATCCATTTATGTATATTTACCTAAGATTGTTCCTGTATTGTGATTTTTCAGTCTGATTAGACCATAAAGGAAATAATTTTATTATTTACATGTTTTTTTTAAGTATATAAAGTGAAGGTAAATTACAATACCGGTATTCCAAATAATCTGCACCTTAACGAAACCGATACTTTCTGTCATTTTTCATTTCGATCAAAGTTTCAGCTACTTTTTGTTTTTTATTATTACTGAGAGTTTGGAATGTAAAAGTTTATTAGTTTCCCTATGATATTATGCAGTTTCATTTGTTCCCAAATATATGTATATACATATATTATATGTAATATACATATATACATATATATATATTATTTATTACATAAATATATTAATATAATTTTTATCATAATTACTATACTTTTGTAGTAAAACTCAATTTACTTCATTACAACAATTGTTTTAATTGTTAATATAAAAATGTGAAGTATTATTTATTCTTATAATTTTGTCCCAAATTCCCATTTAAGTCCTGCTCTATGTCGCGCCCCGCGAACGCACACGATCGCGCTCACACGGCGAAGCTCCGCGTGGCAAACGGTCGTTGTGGCGGTAGCAGTTAGTCGGGGAGCTTGGCGCGTCGATATATCCTGTGCCAAGGTCCGTCAATTGGGTAATCAAGAATCCTTCGCGCTTACGCTCCGGAAAGCCTAGCCCGATTTTAACTGGCTCAATCGCGTGAACCGTTGCGATATCTCTACGCCGAGTCGAACCTCCCAATACCCCGCGAAGCCGCGTAGATTTTTCGAGGAACGCCAACAGTGGGCCTCGGCCGAGGGTTCGGCTGATAAGACGAAAAATCTTATCGAAAAGTCGGTCGTGCAAAGGCGAGATAGTGGCCGCGAGCTGTGGAGTAGAATGCGTCGAACAAAGAAATTCGCTGCATCGAGAGAGGGAACCGAGGGTATCCGGTCAGACCAGGCAGCGAGGTTCGGGGAACGTAGATTCCCGTCGCGGCGCGATAGAACGGAGAGCGAGGAGGCATCGTGGTTCGGACGGGCGAGCCGCGAGCGACATATCCGGAGCGCGGGGGCAAAGGAACAGACCGCAGCCCGCGTCGAACGTCGCTTCGTTAGTGTGTGTGCAGGCACGGTTCGACAAGCGAGGAAGGTTAGAGTGTGCGCGTGCGTGAGAGCGCGGCGCGGCGCAGCTTTTACGGGCCCCTCGGGCCACACGATCGTCGATCGCCGTGGCATGCGGGTCCCGCGAGCGAAGCACGAGAGGTGGAAGTGTCGCACGCAGTGTATGCCGACCAGCTGCTCTCCTCTCCTCACGATGTGCCAGGCCGCGTCGTCGTCGCCGTCGTCGTCGTTCCCTTTCCCTCCTCCCTTTTCCCCGGTTTTATCCTCGGTCGAACTCGCTCCCTCCGACGCGCGGTGTGCGTGCGCGAACCCGAACTGTGCGCACAAAGGGGGATATACGGGTGTGTAGCGCTCGCGAGGCCCCTCGGTGCAGTGGCCCAACACCACTGCCACGGCAACGTCGAGCCACCGCGCGATACCTTCGTGGTGTTGGTTATCGTCGCGGTCGCTTCGGGGAGACTGAGCGCACGCACACATCGGCGCCTACTTACGGGGGGACGCGGCTATATGCGCGACTAGTACATACATCAGAGCTGAGCATTATTGAGGATAATTAGCGAAGAAGTAACTACACTGAGATACTTATCCGAATAGAATCGATTTATTCGAACGATTTGTCGGGATAATTATTATTCGTCAAACGTAAACGCACACCCACGTTGAGATGTACCAACTAGGGCTGGGACTATTCGAATACTTTAATATTCGATTATTTTACAAGTACTCGAATGCTACGAATAAACTTCGAATATTTGAGTATTCGAATGTTATTATTAGAATACTGATGTATTCGAATAGTATGGTGTGAAGTTGGTCAAAATTAGTTTACAAGATTTCACCCTAACAAATGAATCTAAAGAACTTGATTTATAATTCACTATTCGAATACTGAAATATTCGAATAGTATTCGAATAGTGAAATATTCGAATAGTATTCGAATAGTGAAATATTCGAATAGTATTCGAATAATGAAATATTCGAATAGTATTCGAATACTGAAATATTCGAATACTGAAATATTCGAATACTATTCGAATACTGAAATATTCGAATACTATTCGAATACTGAAATATTCGAATACTATTCGAATACTGAAATATTCGAATTATATTCTCCAAATAATTGAGCAACTGAAGTATTTGAGTACTCGAATACCGAAAAATTCGACAAATAGTCCCAGCCCTAGTACTAACGGCGTAATTAACAACAGAATACATTCAATCCTACTCGATCTCACTTTTTATAAGTAAGCAGGCGAGCAATTAGCCGACGAAGGTGTTAAGGTCGCTAACGGGGGCCACTTAAATCTCTTGAAATGTTTATTTTAGGAAAAAGTTATTCCAATAATGCTCGACTCTGCGGTATACACCCTATATACGCACATAGATTGCAGGTTATGTACGCGCGCGGCGGGATACATAGGTTTATGTACCTGGGCCTGGCCGATCCCTCGGGGTTCGCTTCTCCTCTCACGTACACGCGAAGTCCCGAGCCAACGCGAGCGAGCGAGCGAACGAGCCAGCCAGCCAGCCAGCCGCGGCGAGCCACGGATGCGCCCTGCTTACGTATACACCGGTCCTTCTCTCTGTCCTGCTCTCACCGACTATCCCTCCTTTTCCCACGACCGAGCCCCGGCAATATAAGCCGAGTAATATTACCGCGGGAAGAGCGGTAAGGTAACAGAGAGCCGCTGCTGCGGACCGTTCCTTTCGAGAATTTACGAGCACACCACGGGCACGGTCCGGGTGCCCGTCGACCCTCCCTCTTTCTCTCTCTCTCTCTGTCTCTACCTCTCTCGTCCTCTCCCTCTCGCTCCGTATATACCCTCTGGTCGTCTCGCATACACCCGTGGCTGCGAAACGGCACCGCGCACAGACCGTCAGCGTTTCCGTGCTATGCTCGGAACTCGCCCGGCTGCGCGCCACGAACCGATGCATCCGCGCGAGCAGTTCAGCCGATCGCCAGACGATGGACATCCTTATTAGCTGCGAGTGGTTATTGATGGTAAAAGCCCCAGCGTCGCGCGCGCCTCGTTCCACGGGTATAATTGGACCGTTTGGTCGCGCAAAAGCGCCGCGAGCCACCGGCACCGCGTTTTGTCGCGTATCGTTGCGCCTCCGCTCGCGTAATCGCTCGGTTAATTGCGCTAGACGCCGTAGCCGGCCGGCCAAGCTTCGGTTCCGGATATATAAATTTGGACGGGGGAATTGTGACTCGGTGAGAGAAAAAGAGGGGAGCGGCCAGGTAGAGTAGGATGGGGCTAAAAGTCCGGCGGCTAAAAAATTCCGAATTCAAAATCTCCATTCGTAAACAGTCGATTGAATATTGCAGCATAACTAGGTTGATGGCGAGGTTAACAAGAAGGACCGTAGCTGTCGTTTTTGGGCGAGTGATATGACCCTTTTGTCATTATGTAGGTATATCAAGAAGCAAAAAAAGTACGTCGTTTTTGTTATGTTATCCGAAATAAACTATAGTTCAAGGCGTATCAATTAAATGAATAGGGGAGAGTGGGGTAAAATGGAACGCTTAACTTTGGGGGGTCATAACTTAAAATCGGAAGGAGAAAAAGACACGGGACTTCAACAGGAGTCTTCAATGGACCTTAGACTATAAGAAAATGAAAGCCATTGTTAAGAAAAATCTTTTTGAACGAAGAAAAATTAGATTTACCTGCATGTTTTCTACTTATATTTTTCTTTTTTGTTAAAGAAGTCATGTTAAAATACTAAAAAGTGTAGTTGGCTTTGTTGAAGCAAACCAATTAGTAAAGTCATAAATTATCTACCTTTTTCTGTTATTTTTTACATTAAGATAATTTGTATTAAATGCCAAAATGCTTAAAAGAGTGTTATATCTTTATGTTGAGCCAAGATTATTGTGGAATATTTTGTTGAAGCTGAAATTCTTTCCTATATTTTCACACCGGATATCTCTGGATTGTTAATACTAAATTCTATATACGTTTATACGAAAAACGGGACTGTCAGCCCCACCTTAACTTACGAAGCGGTTAGCCGGCTGCGCGGTTATTGGTCGCCAGAGAGAGAGAGAGATCGACTTTGATTCGCGTGAGATTTGCCGGGGTACAAGGGTTAAAGTGTATCCACTTTACGCCTCGGACAGATCGTTGCGAGCGGCCGGTCGAACGAAAATAATTCGTGCCCGTCGGTCGAGAGGGTTAAATTCCCCGAAGCGTCCGGACTTGTCAGCGGCACACGCGCGCATCCTGCCCGCTCGCCTCTACACGCGTGTATCTCACGCGAGAGGGCAGAAAAAGCATAACGGCGATATGGCATGGGAAGAGGAGCAACAAGAACGGCCCCAACCGGGCGAGGAAAAAAGAAGCGCGAGGAGACCTGAACGCGGCCGAGCCTAACTACGAAAACGAGGACGACCACGACCGCAGCCACGGTGAATTCGATTTAAACCAGTTTTTACGTTATCGATTACTAGCTACAGGCCGATCGACATGTGGAAATTAGCGTCTCGTAGCGCGCCACGGTAATCCATGACATTTTAAACGGGCAAGGTGGTGTTTAGAGCCTCCCGATTCCCGCCGATGACGCTCTTTCCCCGTCGTTGAACCGGCTGCTTTTTAAATTCCCGCTTCCCGCGAGCGTGCTCGTCGCGTTGCACGCGCGTACGCGCCGAGAAGGAAGACATCGACGAGACAGCGTACCCGCGATAAAGGAAGACGGGGGGACGAAGGAGGGGAGCAGAGAGGCGTGTACGCGACCCGTACGCGTAACGACGACGACGACGACAACGACGAGGACGAAACGCGACGCGGCGCGGCCCGTACTCGCGGACCCTCACATCCTGTCTATGACAGGATGGCTGATGGCTGGTTGGTCGGCTGGCTGGCCGGCTGGCCGGTCTGTCGGTCGAGTTGGCAGGGCCCTACCTAGCGATGGGCTTCAAGACGCCTCGAATCGTTTCGAGCGCACCACAAAAAAATTCGAATATCGCTCGAACCTCGACGAACCTAAATATCCCAATGTCTAATAAGCGTTGGAAGCTTTGACGCGCATTTTGCTACGCAAAACAGCACGTGCTTGCACGGTGGAGAATGTTTTCCATTATCCACTTGTCGTCGTGGCTTTGTGGGTTCGCCGAGATTATTGAAATGTTTGACCCTCGAATGTTGTGCGAAAGGATTCTCGTGTTACGTCACATATTGAAAACGATTCGACGTGTTTTGAGCCCATCGCTAGCCCTACCCACGGCCGCGCGCTTACATGTGCCCGGTCGAGCTGTTCGTGCCGCCGCGTGCGTCCTCCTCGCCTCGTCCCCTCCCGGTTGCCCCCTTTTACGCTTATTCCACGGCGGCCGTCTCACGGGGGCCTGTTACTCTCTCGGCCGGAGGAGTCTCGACGAGAGGCATTTTTTTTTTCTCTTCTTCTTTTCCTCCGACCAGCCGGCCACCGTCGCGGCCGCCGCCGTCGCCGGCGACGCTGCCGCGCCACGGTATCGAATCGTCTCGCCGCGGGGTACGGTATGGACGGGAGCGAGACGACTGGAAGAAAAAGACCGCCGAGCGAAACGGAACGGCGATGTAGCACGCGCGAGGGAGATAGATCGAGGGGGGATCGAGCGGACGGGATAGAGAGGGAGAAATGGAGAGAGAGAGAAGGAAGGAGGATAGGGTGGGGCGGCGCTTTCCAATCGCGAAGCGAGGTCCCTCGCGTTCCGACGACGATCGAAAAAGGTGAGACGTGCCGAAGGGGATATAGGCGCGGACAATGAAGCGCGCGAGAGTGACGCAGAGGGAAAACGGACGCCGCGGTAGCGCGCGAATTGAGAGAGACGAAACGAGCGCGGGGCCAAACAGTTCGAGGCAGAAGGAAAAGCCCGCGCGAAGGGAAACGGGGAGAAAGAGAGAGAAAGAGGGAGAGAGGGTGGTAGGGAGCGGCGGAGGCGAGAACGTGACGAGACACGACCGAAGGGGAGCCGAGGGGAACACGCGCGGACGGTCGAGCGACGGCGACGACGATTTGGCAACGGCTTTTATGGCTTTCGTTGCGATCGGCTGGAAACGGCACGGTGGACGATGCCGCGGCCGGTGCTCGTATTTCGGAAACGAGGGCGGCGCATTCTGAAAACGAAGGGGACAGCGACGCGAACGTTCGTACGTGTCGCGGTAGGGACCCGCGGGTCTTTTCCTCGACGCAGCATCGCGATCACAATGGTAACGATCCGTCTTTGTCGCGTCCGCTAATGAAATACGGAGCGGAGCCGGGGCTAGTTATGACTTTTTTCAGTTTTTTATTTTTGTTTGCATTCCGTATTCAATGCTATTAATGATTTTCATTGAAAATATGTACTTTCCTCTACAGGTTACAACAATCGCATGTAATTAAGGGCGGGGGGGGGGGGGGGGGTTGTTGTGACAGGGCTAGTTGTGGCAGGATTAAATTTTACGAAAAGAAGCTAATTACGAGTAATATAATTATATTTTCTTCTTGTAACATGTTACTATACTTACTCCACTCAAAATAGTGATAAAGCAAGCTATTTGCTGACACACCGGAAAAAGATGCTCTAGACGAATAACAGAACAATCGAGAATCAAAAAGTAGAAAAATGTATAAAGGTAGAAGTAAAGAAAGCGAAGAAGATTTTGATAGAATCCGACGAATAAACAATGATTGTTTAATTCATGTATATCAAATGTTTAATAATGATCTGTGTTTTCATTTATATTTTTTAGAAATGTTTATTTGTGTTCATATTTGTATTTAAATAAGTAAAATAGATGTGTTACTATTTACCCCAAACTGGGGCACATTGTAACAAAGGTTCAGATTTGTCACGTACTTTCACGCAATCAGTTCACCACACGTGTAACTACTAAATCGCGCAATTTATTTCCTGATTGAGGAAAACACTTTCGAGAAAAAACCGTGAAAACATTTTTGTTACAATTTGGCCTAGTCTCCCTCAACTAAACGGTTAAATTAACAAATTAATTACTAAATACAATGTAACAACTTACCCTTTTTCCTCTGTAACAACATGTCCCTTGGGGGCCATCCTTAAATTACGTAAGGGTAATTTTGACCATTTCTTACCCCCTCCCTCTCCCAGTATAAGAATTCGTAAGATTTGATATTGCAACCCCCTTCTTACGTAATACTTTTTACATTGAAATTTTTCAGTTATTAAAATTCTTTTAAAGGTTTATCTAATTCGTTTAACTCGGTTTCGGGAAATTTAAACTAAAAAGCTTTTCTAGAACATTAATGATAGAATTTGTATTTATTGAAAATTAGATTAAAAAATATTACGTAAGACGCTACCTTACTCCCCCGCCCCCCTTGTAAGAAAACATAAGAAATTCGCGACCCCCTCCCTCCCCAAAAAAGCCTTACGTAATTTAAGGACGACCCCTTGTCGTGTGTAACAACTATTAAGCCCCGGTTAACACCATTGTGTATAAAATCCTATAAGTTCATACCAGTTTGGTATATTCTTATGTACTTGTTACGAATCTGCAGCTAAGGAACACTGATTCAAACGTGGTCATATTAATTTACATGCATTTACCTGATTGTTCGGTAGAAAAGATTAAAGTAGTAAGAGAAAAGTTACTATTAGTACCGAAGCACACAAAAAACTGTAATAACTTGGCAACGCGTGAACCGACCACAAAAAAGCTCCATACACTACCGTGTATGGTTGCAACACACCAGCCACTTCATTTTCAAAGTGATAATCCAAACGACAAAAATTTAAACTCCTTTGTAACAACCCGCCCTTATCACATCTAGTCGCGGTCTCCCCTACTCCCCGTGGAAAACTGCATTGAAATCGGTTTCCAGGAGCCGATCCGTGAGACACCTGTAAACGTGACTAATTGCGGGAGCCGAGTGGTTTGCGGCAACGAATATGATATAACTACGGGCGAGATGATCCTCCGCGGAGCGTGTAACTTGTATTATTGCAGACTCCGGGTGCTAATGTCGGTATTAGGGTCAATAGTACTACCGCACGCAAATTAAGTCCCGCCGTTGAATAGCTTTTTGCTCGCGAAAGTTGTTTGTGCCTCTGTAACCGCGCGTATTCAAGCGCGAGCAACGGCTTAATTACGTGTTAATTGCGTTACAACGTTGTTGCGCGCGTAATTTGCGGGCGCCTCTGGTTCGGGTTAAAATCTTCGTTTTGACGGGTGCATCGGTTGAAGGGGCTCGCAATTATGCGATTCGCCGACGAGCTTACAATTTGCATCGCGCCACGGACTCCTCGCGGCTTCTCGTAATTAACGTGCCCCCGTCCGCGGCGATTCTATTTCAACGAAATTCTGTTTTTTACAAGGTTCCCGAATCGATTCCACGTCCCGCTCGGCCCAGACAACCCTCTGGAAGTGGGGGGGGGGACGGTTAGACGGCTTCGTTACACGCCCGAGGCGTGAAGCTTTAAGCGCGGCGGATGGCGAGGCGCGAGCGAAAAATATGGCGTCCACTTTTTAGCGCGAAACGAGTCGCGCGCGACAAGGTAAGGACCGAGCAGCGCGGAGCGAGCGATCGAACGGGCCCTGATCGAGCCAGAGAGCATCCGGTTCTTTCGAGGCGACTCGGGGATCGGTGGTGGGTCGGGGGCGCGCGCGAAATCCGACTCCCGAGCGGAGACGAGAGCGAGAGCGGCGCGGCGGAACGATGGCCCCCGTGCATTCAGACGTACCCACTACTACCTGCAGGGGAAACTGTAACTACCGGCAGACTGGAAGTATTAGGAGGGAGAGAGGCAGTGAAAGAGAGGAACGAGCGAGAGAGAAAGAGGAAGAGAACGGCAGGGAGGGGCGAGGGCGGCCGGGAGGGAGAGAGAATAAACTGGGTCAGTGTCGCGGAACTTGAAAACTTCGCTTCCGTAATGTGAGAGCGGCGCTGACTGCTGCCTGGAAGTCGCTTAAACTGCGTTTACGAGTCGGCGGTAGGTAAAACAGAAACACCTCGAGAGAGAACTCGGGGACCGAGTTATACCTAGTTATGTATATAGCCGGCTATATGTATGCGCGCAACACATATAGATATAGGGAGCAAGCGGTTCGAGAGAACCAGGGAAAGAGAGAAAGACGAGTGACCAGAACGAGACCGAGAAAGAGACGGGGGAGGGGGAGAGAGAGAGAGAGAGAAACGGAGTGAGTCAGTGGAAGACGTATACGAATGTACAAACTGTACACACCGCGCGCCGCTACGCGGAGGGAGAACGAGGGGGGAGTCTCGTTTGTTATACCGGCGTTTCCACTGGCATGCTTCATTCTACACAAGTTTCCTCTCTCCACGTGCGCGCGCCGTGTTGTCGGTATTATATCTCGAAACGTTTCCCGCCACGGATTCAATGTCAACCGCTACGCGACGTCGAACGCGCGCTTAGGAGCCACGGGTGGAAGGTCTCGCAAGGTCACGCGACTCCGCGCGCCTTCCACGCGATTCCTTTCCTACGGAGAGAAAGTTTCGTGGCCGCGTGAATTTTCGTCGATACGTCCTGGGAGAGAGAGGGAGGAAAAAAAGGCCGCCGAGCTACGGCGAGTCGGCTTCGAGGGGGCAGGTGGAGGAAGGGGGAGCCGGAATTTCCATTCCCGCGAGACGGGTCGTCTCGTCCCGCGTGTTCCGCTTTAATAACCGAGATGTTCGACTCGGGGCGTGGACAGGGGGACGGGGGGAAGATCCGAGGGAAGGGACCCAGGAGAAGCGCGCGATATACGAGGGATAAGAGGGAAGGGAAATGCGCGCCCACGTATAAACGCGTATATCGTGCACGTAAGCCTGAAAACACGGTGGCGTTAGCGCTTGTTGACGCAGATAAACCGACGGACGGCGTAACCGCCGTATTTATAGTCTTTCCTCGCTCGCGGCTCTTCGCTCTCTCTCCCTCCCTCTCGCATTGCCTCGCTCTTACTCTCTTGCTCTCGCTCTCTCTCTGCCTTTTTTTTTCTCAGCAGGATAAATTTTTCTGGTCGAACGATCTCGCGCGGGGCAGTATGTAGTGTATATACCTCTCGATGTTCGCGTAGATACGGTGACCGGGCGTTATCTGCGCGGCAGCGATAATCGCTAATTGCCGCCAGCGCTCGGTCTTTTCGATCCTGAAGCCGTTACAGGGGTGTTCATTCTAGGCGCGCGCTGAGCGAAGTTGAGAAAGTTGGATGAAACGCGATCGTCGGAGAGAGGACGGAGAAGCACGGGCGAGAGCGCGCGAGGCAAAAAATTGGGGAGCGCGAAGCGACGGGTTAAAAAAAGGGGCGATGAGATCACGGTGCCTCGAGCTCGCGACTTCTCTCTCCCTCTTTCTCTTTCTCTTTTTTCTCTGTCCGTGCCTCGCAACCTTAGCTCGCGAACGGTCGTCGTGGAGCGCGGTGGGGTCTAAATAACCTCTGGTATATCGAACCGTGCCAGAGAATCCGCGAGAGCAGAGGAGGATCCCGCGAGCCGCCAGCCACGAAGGTCTCTCTCGCAACCGCGGTCTCGTTTTCTCGTTTAATAACCGACCCAGGAGGAGGCGGTGGGACGAAGGGGGAGGGCTAGGGCCAACGGTAGCTAGAGAGAGAGAGAGAAGAAACGTTCAGGCCACGGTTGGTGGAACAGGATACGTAGGGGAGAGCGCGGCTAGTTGTTACATTTTTCAGTTTTTTTTTTTTTTTTCAATACTATCAATGACTCTCACTTAAAGTACGTTCTTTCCTCTACCGATGACCGCTATCGCATGTAATTAAACGAAAACCATGACTTTGAAACAAGCTATTTTGAAGGTCGAGACAGGGGCTAGTTGTTACACAATACAGGGCAAGTTGTTACAGGATTAAATTTTACGAAACGAGGCTTATTATGAGTAATATAATTATATTTTCTTGGACAGAAGTCAATTTATTAATGGTAAGAATCTATTACAATAAATATACAATAAAAAATTTATTTTAAAAATAATAGAAAACTACTGACATCAGTTGCACTAATTATCGTCGTCCGTTTCATACGGGGAAAAGTGATTTTTAAGTTTTGCACACTTCTCATGTGCCCACTTTTTGCACTCTATGCACTGAATCCACTTTGTGGAGCCTTTCTTTCCCTCTGTAACAACATGCCCCTTTTCTTGTGTAACAACTTGCCCCGGTTGACACCATTGTGTATAAAAAGCTATAAGTTTATACCAGTTTGGTGTATTCTTATGTTCTTGGTATGAATCTGTAGCTCAGGGAACACTGATTCAAACGTGGTAATATTAATATACATACATTTATCTATCTGTTCGGTAGAAAAGATTGAAATAGAAAGAGAAAAGTTACTATTAGTCCCGAAAACACAAAAAACTGTAATAAAGTGACAACGCGTGAACCGACTACAAACAAACAACATACACAACTGTGTATGGTTGAAACACATCAGCCACTTCATCGTCGAAATGATAGTCCAAGCGAAAAAATTTAAACTCCTTTGTAACAACCTGCCCCTCTAACATTTAACCCCGGTCTCCCCGACAGGGTGTAATACTAAGAGTATTACGGGCTAGTCTCCCCTAAACTATCGAAAATACGAGTTTTTTGTTTCCTGTATTCTTTCGTATCTGCTAACTAGAGTGTTCGAACGGTGTCTAGTAAATGACACCAGTCATCGATTCAGAAGCACTCAATACGCTTGTCGTTGTCGCTGCAGGCACACGACACTGCAGTAGAGCCGCATTATCTGTCGCGTGTGGGTAGAAATTTGGAACAGAGGAGGTGTTTCTATTACACCTCTCGAAATCAGTGGAAACCTATATATCGCCGGCGCTTGCATTAATAGCTCGATCGCTAAACTCCCTCAGACCATCGACCATCGTCGAACGTTACACGATTGCAGCGAAGCTACCTTCGCGCGTACACGTAAGCCCCGAAAGCGCGGCGGGCGAGAGACGCGGAGCGTTGCCTCCTGTCCTCCTCGTCCACCACCCTCGATTTACCTCGATCCGCCATCCCCCTGGCATCCTCGCCGACCCCCTCATCGCCGAGGTGCTAGGTAGAGCGTAGATCGAGAGAGTCGGACAGGGGGCATGAGGGGTTTTGGCGGAGGTAGGTCGAAGACGAGGGTGGCGCGGCTCGGCGCGGCGCGGTGGGACGCAGGGTGGCGATGGTGGAGTGGGTGGAGAAGGAGGATAGGGCAGGCCGTTATTTAGCCGGCCGCGCGCGCGTCCCTTCGCGACCCAACTCAGCCGCGCCGCCCTTCGCTCGCCCTCGAGCCTCGAGCGCCGCTGTTCTGCCGCCCCCTCATCGCTCACGCCCGACTCGACCACCCCACCGCCGAGTACCCCCCTCTCGTTCCCCGACCCTCACCCTACTATCCGACAGCCACCTCTAGCTCCCACACCCTTCGTTTCGCCCTTCTCCCTTCGCCCTTCCCCCCTTCTCCCTTAGCCATCAACCTTCCCACTCCCTCTTTGTTTCACCCGATCGTCCTCTTTCTCCTTCCACCTTTCTTTTTCTTTTTTTTTTTGCCTAGCCGTCCCTCGTCCCGTCCTCGTTCGTTTCGCCTGCGCTGCCCGTCTCCCTCTGTTCCCGATTGCCCTCGTCTCTTCGGGACACGCGGCGGCGACTCACGGCTCTTCACGGTGCCCTGACTCGCTGCTGCCACCCTCCCCCCCTCGCCGTTCCCTCGACGTCGTCCACGATCGTTGGTCCGCGTCCCTCGCGGTCACTTTTTCCATCGGTCCGTCTTCGTCTAGCCGTCGGCGGGTGCGCGCGTTCTAGCCACGAGGAAAACCTCTCGGCTCGTTCGTCCACGACGAGGCCCCCGACGCTGCCGGCTGTCCATCCGTCCGTCCGTCGTTCGCCGAAATCCCGTGCTAATTAAAGCCCGCCTCGATGCCCGTCGCCGACCGGGACGACAGAGGCGTCGCTTCTCTCTCTTTCCCTCTCTCTCTCTCTCTCCCTCTCTCCCTATCTCTCTCTGCCTCCTATATCCATCCCCGTTCTCGCACATCGCTGCACGTCCACCCGTCTCTATCGCTCCGTCAAGTTCTGCTGGCGGGTTCTCTCTTTCCGCTCGGCAGGGTCTCTCGGTTGGGTCGGGCCACTCGTCTCGCGGCCACACCAAGGAGAAAATTAAGAAGGCTTCGAGAGGCCGGCTCGTTCGGTCCATTGTGCCCGTGCCGCGTACGAGAGAGCCCGTCCCCGCGTAACGGTACTCGCGGCAGACGACGACGACGACGACGACGATGCCTCCTCCTCTCTCCTCGCCGCTCCTCTTTTCTGTCTCACTCACTTCGCCGTACGCGTCGCCCGTCGCCCTCTCGCTCTTCCCGCTCCGCGTCACAGCTGTCCCTCTTTGTGTGTACGCGCGCGTATCGCGCATCGCGGCGGCTGGCTCCGTTCGACTCTCGGCGCGACCGCTCGCCACCCGTACAGGGTGTAGAAGAAGTAACGGCCTCACGAATATTTCACCTATTAACCTGTTCCCTATCTACCGATAGCGTTACGTCGAAATGCACATTCCACGCAGCTGCCCTCATTTCTTTTACCAAATAATTGAATATGGAGAAACCCTACCCCCAATACTTTTACTCAAAAGGGTCGTAGAAATATGATTAGGGTGGGGTAAAACGGAACACTTCACTTTGGAGGGTGATAACATAAAATCGGAAGGAGAAAAAGATACGGGACTTCGACAGGAGTCCTCAGTGGACCTTAGACTATAAGAAAATCGAAGCCATTGTTAAGAAAAATCTTTGAAAATGAGATTTACCGGAGGTATTGAAATCTTCGTTTCGCTCAAGTGGTGGGGTAAAACGGAACACCCACTTGAAGACCACGTAAACGTACAAAATCTTTATTTTTATGATTTAAAAAGTATTCATTTATGTTAATAACTATAAATATATGTTTTAGGTATAACTATTACAAATAAAATATAACGAAAATATATATTATACACATAAGAAATAATATTTTACACAATACCAAAGATATGATCGAAGCTGGTTATGCTCTCTACCATTCGTTATTTAAAATTTTTTTTGTTTTTATCATTACTTAAAATATGCATATTTAAATGTTTCTTTTTATCATTTTTTTTTATAATAAAAAATCCTATTTTGCATTGGAAGAAGTGTTTTTACTTAATTATCCTCAAAATAATTAGTGTTACCTTTGTCCTCACGGTATGTTACTTTCGTCCTACCCCTGCAGAACAAAAGTAACAATGACAGCCACTACGGAAAAATGCCATAACTCTGAATACTTATCACGTAAGGCTGAATCTGGGCTCAAATGGTAGACCAAGAAACATACTATCTTAAAGTATAATTGTCATTTTTATATCTACAAAAGGTAATTGTAGGCTAGGCCAAATGTAAAAAATGTTACTTTTGTCCCCGCTCTCCCCTACATATACATCATTCCTTAATATGTAGAAATTGGTTTAGGTATCAAACAGTTATCGAAATTCTCGTATAGGTATCAAATAGGCATCGATATTTTTGTGTAGGTATCAAACAGGTATCTATTCATTCGCATATGTAAGTATCAAAGAAGCATCAAATTCATTTTGATACCTTAGACTTTGATATGTATCAATACCAGATTGAAATTTTGTAGTAAGGTATCGATATGTATCGATACAGTCCCATCACTACTTCAAACCCCCTCGAAATCGTTAAGAGGCTTCCAGACGCTGATACATGTTGCAGCAAAACACTGATATACATGCATCTTGCATCTTGTTCACCCTCCTTTCACGAAACCTGTATCACGAAGCGTGTATCAATGTTTGACATTTTCACTGCAACATGTATCAGCGTCTAGAGGCCCATTTAGACCTCGACACCAAAAAGCGAGAAGCCCACGCCCGTCCAACGATCCCACCATTCAGCCCGATTACTTTCCACACACCTTGTATAAACTCGCGATCGCGAACGCTAAGCCCGCGGCGCCCGCCCGAGATAAACCCTCGCCGCCTTTTATCTAGATACATTCCTCGCGCCTCCCGTACGCGATCCTCGCGCGACCGCGGTTCCCTCCCTCCTCTGGCCCCCTATCGTCGGGCTATCGTCCGGGGCCGAGGGGGGGAGTGGGAGGGGGCCTCGCGTCTCGATGCGTATCCCGTCGCCCCTGTCGCCGGACGATGGCGACGGCGACGATACGCGTTGGCCGCGCGACGCACGGATCGCGACGGCGATGGCCAGGAATTGCAGATACGCGGCCGCGCCGAGTTTATCTGCGCCGCGCGAGCTTTCGCTCTTCCTGTTACCCGGCCGCGATTCGATTAGAGCCGGCCTTCGTGGATTTTTCCGTTGGCCAGACCCCGCTTTAATTCGCTGCTCACCCACGGCGAGCGGCGCGCGAACCGTCACGGCTATCGAGGGCTTGCTGGTCGTTACGCTCGGAGCCCCGCGTTCCCACGTACGTAACGCGCGACACGGAATACCATTAACGCGCCGCGTCGACGCTCGATGCCTTTGAAAAGCGATCCCCCTTCGAGTCGTGATCGCATTCGGGGCTGTTCCCTCCCGGCGTCACGGGCGTGGAAACGCGGCTTAAAGCGCAACGGTTCTCGCGGCAGCGTAGTCGTGGAATAGGAATCGTTCGATTCCCTTAGCAGAGATGCCTGCCGTGAAAATCGCTTAGCCGCTGGAACGCTGGCTCGAGAGGTTCGTCGAGCGATCCGAAGCTGGAGGCCCCTTTTCGCGCGCCTGAAACCGTGGCGACGGCGAGAAGGGCCCCGCGGGTCGGGGCCAGGCGCATCCTGTTGCGGGCCGGGCTGCTTTTAACCGCGTCCCTTTCGCGCATGCCGACCGCGGCAAAAGATTTCCAGAGGATTTCCGTTTCGAAAAACGACCGGCTGCGCGCATTCACGCCACTCCCCTCAGTCCCCTCTCTATGCCTCCCTCGTCGCCGGGCGGGCATTAAACGGGCTCGAGCGTGGAATCGCGTACGAGGCCACTCGTCTTGTTTGGCCGGGGCACTTTTATACCTGCTGCCCCCCCTCTCGTCCCCGCGCCGCCTGACCGCCTTAATTACTTCGGGGATCATTTCTGCCGTGGATTATTTACGCTGTTTATCGAAGCGTCACGGAACCGACGCCGTACCTGGATCCTGGGGCCCCTCGCCTCGTTCACTGGCTCCGGAGGAGGCAACGCGTAAAAAAGGGAGACGCGAAGGGATAATTCGTGCCGCTTCTTCCGCTTCCGCGTCGTCGTTCGCGGCGAGAGAGGCACTCGTTTTCGGGCCCTCGTGAGCCTCGGCGAAAACTGGAACGAACGCGTTCTTTCGCTGTCGGAGGCATGCTGTTTCAGAAGTCTGCACCGATCGTGTGCCTCCAAGAACCCGCGAATATAATCGCGTTGGTGATGATCGAGGGATCGTTTATAATTTTATGTAGCTTATACCTAAGCAGTAAGGAATTCAGTGGCTCGTCGTTCGTTAATTGAGGAGTGATTTTTCAAAAGGGAATATTTCCACATAGGACAAATTTTCAATAACCGCAAAAAACTGTGGTACCTACGTTTAGTGAAAAAATCTTTTTTTTTTATTAGTAAACGTAGATTTTATTTTTCCATTTGATGTCGGTAATATTTAAATTTAGCGATATTGTTTTAATAGTTATTTTAAAAAAAAAAGTTTGGAAATAAACTCTTTTAAGGGGTCACTCAGATGAAAATGAACTATCAGTTATTTTATAGATAAAAATTTGAAAATATGTATTTCCATATTAATTTTTACGCTGAAATGAATTATGTAAGAGTTAATACAGTGACCATTTTTTTCTTCAAACTTTAAAAAAAAAAATTTTGAAAAAATTATTCGATTGTAAAATTCACACCCATAACATATTATTGCTATGAATAACTTAAGACATTTCAACAATACAATTTATTCGAACAATTACTTTATCTAAAATCCACAGTATTATTTTTAGGACTTACCGTAAAATGGGGGAACATTGGCAGCATAGGGTAACATTGGCATACGCCGAAATTACGTTGTTTTACGTCAGATTAGTAAAACTTAACCTGTTAATGCTATTTATATGATGTGGCAATGTTACGAGTTGATTTTAGTTAAGATGCAAAAAATAAAATAAAATATAGAAATTTAAGTTTACTGACCTCAGATTAATAAAACTTATCCCGTTAGTGCTATCTACATGATGTGCTAATGTTACCCCGGTACAGTAACGCTTTTAACATTTATGAAAGAAGGAAAGGACACAAATTTTGTGCATTTTGACACTTGTAGTACAATCACAAAAGATGCAATGTTATGATAAGATACTTAAATCAAATGTAAACATGTTAATTTTTACATTATATAACAAAATGTTTCAAAAACCTGCCAATGTTCCCCCATTTTACGGTATATACCCAACAATAAAAACAAATATTTTATTTATAATCAAATTAATAATAATCAAAACTCCAATATTCCCATTACTGATTTACCTCAATAAGAAAATCAATTAATAATATAAACTTAGGAACAAAGAAAAGTGTTGGGGTAGGGAATAATGAATTCATGGCGGGACAATAGCCGCGGGGCAATAAAATTTGGCGCCCTTCGATATGTATAGCACCACTGCGCGGGCGCATGGTTGAAAGGCGACTCGAGCAGTCAGTCAGTTTAATACATAGGTTATTCACGCGGGCCAGAACGCTCACGCGTGTCTCGTAAACACGACCTTGGGACTTGAGGATCATTCGCGAATTCTCATCGGACATTTCGGAAGCTTCGATCGTTCCGAAGCAAGTGGATCTGCAAGGGCGGGGTGTAATTCGCAGCGTTGTAAATGTTAATTAGCAGAGGTATCCACACCAATGATCCTGTTTATGATGCCACTCGATTCCTACTTCCAGCGCAGAGAATCATTCCCCTTTCAATGGTAAATACCACGAACTAAACCCTCGCTTTGTATACCTCGTTCGCGGCGATCTGTCGTCGCTTATCGTGGCAGGAATAAAACCGCACCGTCGATGTAAATTAACTCGACGACACGCCAGGAAACCCTCATCCGTCGTGTAATTGGCGAACACGATTGCGCGCCAGAAAGAGGGAGAGAGATATCGAGTGAGCATGGGCGACTTGAATGGGAAGGGTAGTGGGTGAAGCTTCATCGAGCCTGGGGAAAAAATTAATAGCCAGGAAGCGGAGCTTTCGACTCACAACATGTCGGCATTCGATGTGAAAAACAGTTTCGAGGGGTGCAAGCTGTCGAATTGGTCGAGAATTGGGTCTCTCAATCCAGAAAACGATTGCTCCTCTCCCGTTCTTTGAACTTGGGGAGGCAACCCCGCGAACTTTATGAAATAATATCAACCCTTTCCCAACTTCTTTCTTCGTCGATCGAGTTACCATTTCTCCTCGATTCTCGGATTATTAAACTCTCTTATGCTTCAAGTCTACATAAGAATCACATACGCATCCATTTCACCGCTTATCATTCTCCCATCATGACTCAGCGAGGTTCATTCGTTGTCTCCCGCAAGCCTCGGAATTCGATCTCGCTCCACGCGCGCGGTACATATCCCCTAGAGTTCTAAAGAGTTCTCACGAACGAAGGAGGCTCGCAGACCGGAAGCCCTCCGACCAACGGAGGGAGCTTGTTCTCCCCCAGAGCGTCGTCGCCGCGAAGAGGAACGTGGCCCTGAAGGAGACGGGGTACGGCGTTGCGCGTTTCTCTCGCGTGAAATTTAAAGGCGGTCGCCTCTGGTCTCTGGTGGTGCTCGCGAGAAGGGACTGGGCCCTCGATCGATCCGTGCCCGCATAGTCGCGGGAGCGTTGGCAGAAGCGGTTGTTTGTCGGTCGTGGCTGGCCACCGCGGCCGCCATCGACGTCTCCCCGCTTCCGCCAAGCCTCTGGGAGAAACTTTTTATTGCTGGATTTTCCGTATAATCTCGAATAATTAACGACGCACTGTGGACTATACGCGATCTGGGCCGGTACATCCCAGATTTACTGGGACTCCACGCAAGTGGCATATAAAATAGTGTCCCTGATGGTAGCGGCCATATGCGTTCCTCTGCGCTTTCTTGCTTCTATACCTGCGACAACGAAGATCCTTAGAACGCTAACGTGGAAAATGTGTGACGAATAAAATATGAGGAGCAAGATTGCCACTCTGTATTGCTTTGTGATTCCTGAGGACGCACATTCATGTGGTTACACGACTCACAGAAATATTAAGATACTAGCTTAAGGTACCCGGCGTTGCCCGGGTAAAACTTCGGTTATCGCGGGGTGATAAGAGGGTAAAATAAGGGGGAAGGGGTGGGATGTCCAGATTTCATGGTAGCCTATATTTTCTGCAGAGTTCTAGAGAATAATTATGTAAAATTTGGTCCAGATCGGGTAAAAAATCGGGATAAAAAGTATTCTATGTAATATCCCTGGTTCTAGACTACGTATATACAAAATTTCAGAAAGACCCGTTGCGTAGTTGCAACGTGATTGAGTAACAAACATCCAAACATCCAAACACATTTTCGCATTTATTATATTATTAGTAGGATTAATTTAGAGACTTTAGAGTATGTAGACTTCAGACACCACTCGACTAACAAGAGGACCTTTAGGACTAGCAAATTCAGAAATTGTTTATACTTAGGCTAGGGGTACGCTTACGACTGTAAGTCAAACAACACAGTTGTGTTGTTTATGCCAGGGCCTACATAACATTTGGAGACGCGCACACACAGACGACAGGACGACGACAGGACAACGATCAGTCGTTCAGTCGGCGGGCACCTGCGACTGCTTTGGTTTTTAAGTCAGCCGACTGTCACAGAATTTGTGATTACTTTGCCAAAGCAGTAAGGCGCGCTTTTCAGTCAAATTCAAGAAAATCGACTTTGATAAATTCTGAGTTGCCTTGAGCTTGAGGGGCACGTACTTACGACGCACGCGTATTTTGGTGAAATTCAAAGTCACATTTTTCGAAAACGAAGCCTTTATCGCAATTTCGTCGCTTTTCATTTTCGTCTTATTTTTTGCCTGTATAATTACCCCCTAGAGTATTGGCCATAGGTAAAGGAACACACTGTATATAAAGGAACTCAGAAATTTTCAAAGTCTATTTTCTCGAATTTGATTGAAAAGCGCGTCTTACCTACTGCTTTGGGAAATTAATGTCCAAGTGCAGACCTTCTCGTACACTAAATATAAACAATTTCTGAATTTGCCATTCCTGAAGGTCCCCTTGTAAGTCTCGAGTCACTCGTCGAGATGATATTTCTGTAAGGAGCAAAATGCATAGTTGCTAGCTAGCCGTTAGACTGGTTTAGCAGCGGAGACGCCGCGATGGCAGGCCGACAAAGTCTCTCGTGCAAGAGGGTCCAGCCTCGCCAGACCCACGACTACCCTCTAACCATCCCACCCCCCCCCCCCCCTCCGCCCCCTCGACCCTTCGCCCTTCGATCCTTCCGAGAAGCAGCCGACGCTGCGTGCTCCCAGCGTCGTTTTCCCCGTCGTCGACTTAACGGCCGCACCTGCTACCGCCTCGTTTCGGCCGAGCACCGCGCGAATTTCTTCCCTTCGACGTGCCCTCCCGCTGGAGCGACCGTATTTCCGCTCTCGGCGGGCGCTTCCCCTTTCACAGACGCTGGAAATCCTCCCTGCACCGTCCTCCGGGGAGGCTGCCTCCTAAGGTCGACGAACAGTCGGCTCGCAAGCGTAATCGTGGAAAAAATCCTTCCTCCCCCTCGTTCTCCTATTCTCCTCTCGCTAATATCACGAACCACTGCGGAGGATTGTTCTCGAACCGTGACGTTAGCGACTCCGGACCAGCTTGCTCGTATTTTCGCGGATCCGTAATCACTCCCGACGAATCACGTTGCTTGGCGATCAGCGTCCACCGTGTCGATTATCGAAGGCGAGCGATGGAGAGGGAAGGGCTAAGGGCGCAACCCCTAATAAATCGAGAAGGACACTCGAGTGTTGCGTAACCGAGGCTTCTCCCCTTTAATCCTTCTCCCCGCTGTTCATAGAGCTGTCTGTATCCTAGTCGCGATCGCCGATTCCTCCCTTGCCCGCGAGCGCATTGCGTAAGAGGCGCGCAACTACCTGTGCGCTCCAGAGGCGTTATATTTAACCCTCGCGCAGACTCCGCCGCGAGGTAGACGCTTGGAGCGCCGCGGCTGCGATGCCTTTTTTCTCTGGTCGCTGGTACGCGCGCAGCCGTCTTCTAATTTTAGAAGTTCTGAATTATGTAATCCGCGTGTACGGAGACACTGCGCGTAACGGGTAATCCGTACGCGAGATCGCGCTTCTCCGTTCTGACTAGAGAGAGGCTGCTTTGTGCCCACGCGATCGAGATCGCTCGCCAGTGGAATAAGCTAATTGGGCGAAACTGGGCGCTGGGTGGTTTATTCAGAGTCCGACTGAGGTCAGTGACGGAGTGAGTGAATGGGGGTGGGACGGCTTAAGGGTGGTTGCGTCGATTCGCACCTCGGTAATGATAGTACAGAGGATTTTCTTCGGTGTGTCTTTTGAAAAGTTGCCATGTTTCGGTTTAAAGGGTAGCGCGGCATAAAGGAAGCTCAAGCATCGGAATCGTTTAACCCTTTGGAGCCCAGTGTGACGTATACGTCACATCATTTATAAAAAAATCGATAGTCGATAATTTTGGGTCCTGAAACGGTTCAGTTCTCTAAATGGATCTGAGATGCAAGCCACTGATGCGTTTACCGCTGTAAATAGTGTTTACAGTAACCATGGAAACGTTTGTGGTGAATGCATGTTGGACATTTTTCGATTAACCTGAAACGTTGCTCTTGTTTTCTTTATACAGTTGAGAGTAAAATTATTTTTTTACGTTTTATTTTGTAGATACGTGTAAATTAAATTTTATACTAAAAGAATAATGCTTGTAAAGTTTGATTTATGAACATAATCGGTTTTTTAATCCGTACACCCCCAATTTGACGTATAACCGAATTTGACGTATATTCCGATTGGCTTTTTTGGGAAAACAACGATGAAGAGCATGTATGGGAACCATTTTTCAGTTAACTAATCGCAAGAAATCATTTTTTCCACCGAGAAAAGTGTTTGGGCCTTAAAGGATTAATGTATATTAGACAGGTCCACCGTGCGAGCAGTTTAATCCACAATGCGTGTGTGCAGAGCGTTGTCCCTTTATGTTTATTTGCATGGTGTACCTCACTGCGAGGGGTGAATGGGCAAACAAAAATGACGAAGGAGTAGAAATATCTGTACTACGGCTCCCGCTGGAATTTTGAAGGGTGCTCGAATCGATCAAACCTTTCGAACGTTTAGCGAGAGTTGACCTTAAGGTCCCCCAAAGTATACACGTTTCAATGACTATTTATCCCCTCTCAAAGGGAATGAACGAATAAAATCACCGGTAGTAACCGTTCTCCAGAAACGGCGTTCTCCTATCATCGCCCACGTTGTCTCTTGTCTATCGAAATTCAACGCAGCCCATCCAGTTATCCAGCGCGAAACGTGGAAGACCGCGGCTCGGCGTCTAACGGCGTCCAAGCGACCGTCTCCCCCCGCAATTCCGCCCGCGGCCAGCCTCGAATTCTTTTTCTACGAAGACCGACCTTTACATTCCTAATCGTGACCACGCGAAATTCTTCGCCGCGTCCTTTCGGCGTTACCTGGCTGAGAGCAGGCGTGTGGCCGCGCCATTTCCAGCCGCGCATGCCTTCTGGCCATCCTCATCTCCCGTACCCTCTCTCTCCCTCTGTTCTCTATGTTCCTGCCAGAGGAGGGAGAGAGAAAGGGAGAGAAGCGGGGCGAGAGAGAGACGGGGAGAGAGCGAAGAGAGAGAAGAGAGAGAGAGTGCCTGCAGCCTCTGACGGGAAGGGCACGATCGGAAAATTAACGACCCCTCGAGCGTTAACTCCCGACTCCCGAGGTCGGTTCTCGGCCCGCTCGTTCGTTAAGTCCCTCTCCTCGAGTTCTCGCGACTCACGCCGCGTTTTCAGCTATCGCCCCGTCCCGACCCTCCCCCCTGTGTCCCCCTTCTTCATCGTCTTCCCGTCTGTCCCGGGTACCTCCGGCGTTCACCGTTTCCCTTCTTCGTCTACCTTGGACGGCTCCTGTCGTTTTCTCCTCCTCCTCCTACCCCCTTTCCTTTCCCCCTTGCCCTAACAGACGCCAGCAGGCTCTAACCCCTCGAGCCACGGATCGGAGATTGGCGGAGGGACCGGTCGATTATCTATAATCGATAGCAGCCTACACCATCGGCGGTGTATCGCCGCGGTGCATCGCGTCGACCTCGATGACGACTGACGTCCGTGTCGTTCGGTAACCGGCCATACGTTGCCAACGCCGCACTCTGGGGGCTGAGTGATAAACGTGGTAGCTGCCTGCCGGGGGGATCGAACGAGGAGACGAGGTGTAGGGTCCGCTTTCGGGCCTCGAATGTTGAACAGGGGTGATTTACTAACGAGCAGTAAGGGTACTTTCTGGAGAACTCTGGAGCCCGAGGTTTCACTGGATTCTCGCAGACACCGGAGCCGATTGAGAGAGCTGGCCGGCAGCTCTCGCTGATCCGAGCTACGTCGCGGGTGCAGCACGGGGGTGATAAATATTTAATACTGCGACTGACAAGGAAAGATCCCGAAAACGGATATTCAAAAAGTTTTGAAGCTTTGTGGATATGTAGGGGATTTCCTCCTGATTACAACGCAATTTTTGTTTGCTGCGCAAATTCAGTCTAAGGGGTGAAATTAACCCCCGAAGATTTGACTGTTTTTTTTTTATTTTGTAACTCGTAATTTGTAAGAGATAGAAAAAGTTTCAAGACAAAAGTTACTTCCTTTAATTAAATCTAGCAAATTGTAAAAGTTGTATCATTTGTTTAAACACTTAGAAAAAGGTATGAACAAAATATTAATGTTTTTTAACATTCGTTTTTCTACGTGAAATCTGAAATTTACCATTTAACTTTTACCTATTTGACAGATCTAATTAACAGAAGTATCGTAAACTGGGGGAACATTGGTAATTACTCAACATCTATTAAAAAGGAAAAGGAAAACAAATTTATGCCTTTTCATACTTGTAGTACAATCACAAACGATGCAATATTATAATAGGATACCTAAACCAAATTTAAAAATGTTAATTAAAAAATTTAAAAAATTAAAAAATATAAAATAGAGTGCATTGAACATAAAAAGAAACAAATTTAAGTGTTAATGTAAGTTCAGATGTAGTAAAATTTTAATTTTTTAGTGCTATTTATATATGATTTTTATGATATTTATTTATGATATTATATTTAAGATATATTAAAGAAGTTTAAGGACAATGTTCCCCCAGTTTACGGTAACTTTTCTCTTAAAACTTTTTTTCTATCTCTTACAGATTGCGAGTTACAAAATAAAATCGAAAAATAGCTGAATATTCAAGGGCTAATTTCATCCCCGTAGTGTGAATTTAGCTGGCAAACAAAAAATGCATTGTAATCAGGAGGAAGTCCTCTACATATCCACAAAATTTCAGTGAATTTCCGGGTTCGAGATCTTCCCTCGTGAGTATCACGAATGTTTGAACATAAACATTACAGGTTTATTACTTCAACTTTCGCGCTTCACATCTTTCATTCCCTCTGTTTACCACCCCCTTTCTATACTCCGCTATCCTCGCCTCACCTTCCATACGCTAATTACTCGGCCGCGCGACGATTACGCACCGGTGCCCCGCAGGGATCGTCGTTGAGCGTCTCTTTGTTCGACGGGCGTTCTCTTTCGGCCCCGGTCGGATGGCTGCGCCCCGCGACCATCTGGCGAGCTCGAGGATCGTCTTACGCTCGCGTGTTGGAAAAAGGTTCCGCGGGAATCGGTGCGGGTTCCGTGGCACGGCACGGCCGGCGGGGCGCGGGGATGAGAGAGGGGACGAAGGGGCGGCGAGGTTACGGGAATCGGGTTGGTTCGGTTCGTTGGCTGCTCCGTTTTAATTCGTCGCTCGCCGCCCTCCAATTTCCTGCGCGCAGGTAGCCCCCCGAAGCCCCGACGAAAATCGATGGGAAAAGCCCCGGAGATTTTCACGAAAACACGAGTCACCCCAGCCCCCACCTCCAGCCTCCCCCAGATGAGTAAATGAAAACGAAGGATCGCGTCCGCTCGCGTGAAGGATGTCGATCGACGTCGATACGGCCCGCGCGGAAATTGAGAGTCGCTCTTTGCCGTGGGCAAAGTTGCCTCCCGAGGAACGCGCGTGTTTAAGAGCGTTCGTTACATAGATGGGGGGGGGGGGGGGAAGTAGGGGGTAAGAGACGAATAACGGGATCGACGGGAGGGACAGAGAGGTTGAGAAGCTCGCGAAAGATCGCCTATCCTTGCCCGTCGAGGCGGAGACGACCCGTAGAATGTTTCCATGGGACACGGTGGAGTGGAAGGGGCCCGTGGTCCCCGCGAAATTTAATCGAGCCGTTGTCCCGGCTAATTCGTTCGAGGAAGCGCGGTGTCGTTTTCGCGGCGGCAACTCGTGCTGCGCGAGCCACCTGCTCGGAACCCCGGGGCTAGTCGAGCAACTGCGACGCGAGGAGCAAGAACGATCGCCGTCGAGGATCGTGTTGGTTTCGCAACAACGCGATCGCGAAGCGAGCGCGTCCTTTCACGCTTCGTTTGAAGCACAGAACACGCTGACGTAGCGCGACGTTCCGGCGGCGCGCAGACGACGCCGACGCCTCGTTAACGCGCTGTCGTATCCCCTTTCGCGAGTCAAAGCTGGGATGCTCCGACGTAATAGCGGGATATATACCGTCGCCTCCTCCCTTCCCCCTCGTCCCCCTCCGGCCGAAGTGGAAGACAAAGGACGTTCAACGTGACCGCGAGCAGTCACCTCCGCTCGTTCGCGAGGGGGACCGGCGAAATGTGGCCGGTCTCGTACACGAGCGAGACAATCGCGAGGCAGACAGCGAAGCCTAATTTCCACAGCATTAAAACACTCGATAACCTCCTCACGCTCGCTGGAGCCTGATATTCATATATGCGCGGCGCACGGCTATTCAGCTTTTTACGCAACAAAGCGCACCGAGGCGATCCATTCTACGATTATTGCGCGGCGGCGGCGACGGGATGGGGGAGGAGGAGGATCGAGGAGGAGGAGGAGGACGTGGAGGAGGAGGAAGGTGGAGGAGGGGAGTCGACCGGCTTCCGGAAACTATCTTTCGTATCCTCTTCATTCATAAACTCTTTCTCGGCCGCGTAATGGAATAGCCTGGTCGGCGGGCGCATAAACCGAACGTGCCCGCTTCTGGTAGCGCAAAGTACATACGGGCGAAACTAAATCAGACGGGTAAATACACAGGCGAGTGAACTGGACCCGGGGTCTCTCGAAAACGCTTTCCCTTCCCCGAAAACCTTCACCGTTGACTCGATTATCGTCCGTCTGTCCGGCGAAGTCTGCGGCGACGACGGCCGTGGTAACAGGAGCGCAGAGGCAGCGAGGAGGCGAGTCGAGCTGTTCCACGTGTGCGCACAGAGCAGAGCCGTGCGTCCTACGTACACGTGCACACGCCACCGGCTATTTTATGTGAGAAGTGTCGCGTACCGTGGCACACGTACTCTGACGCACACCGACATCGCCCGTAAACGTTCACGCGCGACACTACTTACATAAATGATGCCAGGGAAGAGCGAGAAGGACGGGAGAGCGCGGTGGGACGAAGATAGTGAATTGAGATTGGGAGAAGGATAGAGAGGGACGGACGATACGCGGCTAGAGATGCGCGAGGGGGACGAGGATAGCGATGCGAGGCGGAAAGGTGGATAGATGGAGAGAGAGAGAGAGTGAGAGAGAGGGAGAGACTGATAAAGAAGCTCTCGTACGTGGAGAGGAGAAATGCGCGACGTGTGACCACATCGGCCGTCGTCACTGGCGGCTTCTACGGCGGATCCTCGAAAGGGCAGAGGTGAAGCTCCACCGAGCTGTACACAAAACCGCTTCTCGTTGCAAAAGCGCGAGATTGGACGTCCACGGGCGTGTACGCGCGCCGTCCGGAGCTTTTTACGCGGGGCCGTGGCTTTTAAAGGGCCTTTCGATGTCGTTCCGCGACGTGACTGGATTTTGCGCGATCGAAGCTCGCCGTACGCCTGCTTTGAATACGGGCCGCGACGGGCAAGCCGGGGGGAGGTGGAGGGAGGACGAATTAAAGGCGGTCAGCGCGGCGTGTAGGCAGCCGCGAGGCCGATCGCGGCGAATTAATAACGCGCAAACGAAGAGCAGCAGGAAAGGTGAACCAACCCGTTCCGATTCTTTCAGAAAGGTATCCTGGTTAACGGAGAACACCAATGTGACGGCCGGAAAAGTAAGCTATTTTTAAGAATTCTTTTCAGGAGAAATTTACAGTTTTCATGTAAATTTTTTTACCTATTTTTACAAAAGTAATTTGTTTAAGAAATCGGTACATGCAACGGAAACTAAGTAGACTCGTATAGGGTAAAGGACCCAATTACTGTCACCCTAACCTGTTTTACGTAAAATAACGAATAAATCTTATAAAATATTGCGTAAAAAAATTTAGTATACAATTCAAATTGTTATTTATACGATACTAAAAACAGTACTTAATTTTTTCTTCGTTAATTTGAATAAAACGATTAAACATTTTAAGCGAATATTAGGAGAATGGAAAATATGATTTCCTTACTAGCGAAAGAGAAAACAAGGCGTTAAAAAAATGCTGTAATTGTAATATGTAAGCTATTAACATAAACAAAATATGTTTTAAATAATATAAGCATCATGGAAAGTAATAAAGATCCGAGTTCAACGATTCATTAAGTCTTTTTACTTATTAATTGGGTGACAGTGATTAGTACAAGCGTTTCAAGAATTTTGGTATTGGTTAGCTGGCAGTAATTGGGGTGTCAGTAATTAAATCAAATACATTTGAAGGGTGTCAGTAATAGATCCTCAAATATATTTTTGAAATCGATGAATTTATAACATAAAAATCGAAGTTTTAAGATCCACCAAATTTTTTTCATCAAGTAAACATATTAAACAATGATAAATAACAATAACGACATATACTTTTAGTCTATAAATACAAAACTAAAAGATAATGTCAGCGTCAACGCTTAATGTGTCAGTAATTGGGTCCCTTACCCTAGTTTGTAACAAAAAGAAATGAAATTTGATTTCGAACCTGATGACCAGCTCGCGAAGATTAATTAATATACCTATTAAAATTTATGCGTGTTTTTCTATTAATTTTTTTATAATCTTTTAAGACATTGTACTAAATGTAGGTAATAAAAGTTTTATATGAAAAATTGTAAATTATTCCTGGAAAAAATTCTTAAAAATGGCTTACATTTCCGGCCGTCACAGTAATGTTCCCCCTTAAAGTGATTTGACGTCAGGCATTGTAGAAAAACAGAATCTCGCGTGATCACCAAGGAACGATGAGCGCATCATGCAGGAAGCGGGAATCTCCCATTACGAAGATACATTACGCGCGCAACGGGGACGTTCTGAGCGAGGTTTCGCGCGAAGGGTGCCATCGAGGAATTCTCTATCCAGCGAAAGGTGGTCGGAGTGTCGACGATACCGAGACTCGGCCTCTGCTTTATTATTTATCGCTCGGTAAAGGCGATCCTAATCGATCCGGGCGAAGGAAATTACAGGGGGAGAGGTTGGCTGCGATATTCGATTACGGAGTGACCACCTCGGTTCCTCGGAAAATGCGGCGTCCTTCCGACCGCGATTCTAATTACGCAGGGAGCGCTATTAGAGCTCGCGAGTAGAAAGCGCCGCGTTGGTGGCCATTACGCGAGACAGCATCATTCGCGATGGTCAACGAGCATTCGTAATTAGCGAACGCTTCGAACCGCTGCTCTTCCAACGACTCGTCTACCCTTCACGCAAACGAACTCGCGGTGTCTTTCGACAACAACTCGAACGGCACGAAAACACAATCTCCAGAGATTGTGGCGGCCGTTCTGGTCACCCAAATAGCGCGCCGCTAGCCACGCTCCGGGGTGTATTCTTGCCGCTGTTTTATTTCGAATCGGCGTTCCCAATCAACCGCTACGAACACCAGGGCAGAGGGGCAGGAGGGAGAGGAGGAGGAGGGGTAGAGAGAAGCGGGGAGTGGCTGCCTATAATATTCGGTTATCGAGCGACCGCGGGGCTGGCTCCTCAGAAAATGCAGCGTCGTTCTGACCGCGATTCCGATCGCGAAGCGGCGTTAATGCGGCTTTGGGCGTCTCGCGGCCCTCCCCCCCTCCTTGCGCCGGCTCCCGCGGCCCCCAGAGCCCCCCAGAGCCACCCTCCCCCCTCTGCCCCGGTTCCCTCGGACCCGCGTTTTTTTCCTCTCTTTTGCATGCGCCTCGCCGCGGCCTTCGAGAGTTCTCCACCGGGGCAACGGAACGAGATAGACGGAGAGAGGGACGGCGATACGGCGGCGACCGAGCCGCGGAGAAAGACAGAGGGGGAGGGACAGGGGACGACGGCTGGCTCGGTCCTGTGTGTGTGTACTCCGTGTGTGTGTGCGCGCACGGGGCCAAGCGAGATAAAGCGCGGCGTGGAACGAGGGAACGAGACGCGTAGAGAAAAAAAGAGGCCGTGAGCTTCTGGCCTGGACGGTGAGCCGAGGTAAAAATCGCGAGAGCCGTCAATTAGGAACGCCGCTCGGGCCAGCCCCGTTCCCTTCGCGAACAAAGAGCGAGTCTTTCTCCCGCGGATACGCGGAGATCCAGCCGGCTCTCTCTCCGCGATGTGTTTCCTCGTCCGCACGAAAAGATATCGGCGAGATATCGCGCGGCCTCCGTACAACCGACGCCCGGAATTCGGTGCCAGGGGGCGGTCGGGGAGAGTCGTTTGTCGATGCTAAATTACGGCCGCCCGCCCGCCCCTCGGCCTCCTCGCTCTGCCAGACCTCCCTCCCCCTCCTCACTCCCCCGCTGACGCGCCGAGCCGAGCTGCTCGGACGGCCAGCGGCTTATGACTGATTGCGAGATGATAGAGCGCGTGCACGCGCGTTTAACCGCGGAACGCTCGTAATTCCCGGCGACTTGAGTCGCCCAATTCATTGTTTATCCCGCGGTACCGTTTCTCGATGGCGTAACAAAAGTGGTCAGTGTACCTATATGTTAGTATGGATGTATGTATCGATAAGCGCGTGCCTCCTTCTTTTCTCTTTCCCCCAATGTGCCGGGGGACCCGTAAATATATTTTCCACGGGGAAAGGCGCGATACTCTTCTCGGTTCTCGGGAAGATACCGAGTAGGTGCCATCGCACGGTGGATGTTGGGGAGCGGTATGGAGGACAGGAAAGTTTTCAACGCTTCTTCGCGCTGGTTCTCGCGTCGATTACGTTCGAGCGATTAATACGTTTTATTGTATGAATATTCGGGGGATAGCGGTAATCGCGTCGCGCGTGATATATCGCGCGCGATGCTTTTACATAGCCGTGAATAATGAATTACATGTAAACGGGGCGGCGAGGATCGCGATTAATTTTAACGCGCTGGCATTAATTAACCCGGCGAATCGGTGTGCAACTGTTACGGCGACGATTCAAAAGAAGCTAATTAATTTCTCTTGTCGGCCGACGAAACGGGTCAAGCACGCGGGAGTACGAGCGATTTCTCGGAACGGCGATGTCGCGCCTGAGAACGCACACGCTCGCTCGGCTTTGACGGGTGTCGATGGTAGTTTCGGGAAAACCTCTGGCTTTTTCGTGAGATCGACGAGGAGGCACCTCGACCGGAAGCCCATCGAAAATTCCGAGGCAACGAGGACCCAGGCAGCAGAGGCAGGGACTGGGCCTTTGGCTCTCGCATCTGCCAGATGAAACGCTACGTAATCGGGGATAATTGTTGCCGAGCTTCACCTTTACCGCGGTTATACTGCGTGTTTCAAGAACACTGGTAAGTTACAGCATTATGGCTGGGGCCATAATCTAGCATTTCCGTTGCTCTGGACGAAAATGATCTTTGCCGTTCTTTGGATTTAGGTAATTATCAATAATTAACTTAATATATAATTTTTGACTGTGAGTGAAATTTTTTTTGGGATTTGTTGAAGCCTGGTAAAGGTATCTTTAATATAGGTATGTACTTTACTGTAGTATAATAATAATTATAGCGATGGACGGAAGATAGTTTACAATCTTAAACTTTAAAGTCACATAAGTTTTTTAGAATTGGTCCAAACGACTTGTGTTTTTTTAGAAGCTAGAAGGATTAAGTAGTTTTGAAAAAAATGGTATAATATCGAATAAGGTCGAAAATAGTAAAATTCCTGCGGATTTTTGAATTTTCATTCCAGGCTCACAGAAAAAGTTGAAGAAATAACCTTTACAATTTTGTTCCTATTCCGACCAATTCCATTGTTTTTCAAAACGACGAAATACGTCACTTAGCAAACTAATCCTACTATCTTCTAAAAAAACTCAAATCGTTTGAACCAATTTTACAAAAATTATGCAATTTGATATGTTGTAAATTTTCTTTCGTCTGCCAGTGTGTATGGGTGATTTAAAAACAATTTATAAGTTTTACTAATTATTCAAACAGTTTTACTATTCTCTTGATTTCTATTGCTTTCAATATTCTCTTCCTGCAAAATTTCCCACTTCGAGCAGGTGGCTTGCTCGCGCCCTCTACATCGGGCCCCGCCAATGGCCCCGCTATCAAACAAAGAACAAGTCCCATTCGAGCTACTTCACTAAACAAATCACTATCCTCTCGACTCCTGCGCCATTAACCCTCAAACAACCGGTCCAAGCGATTGCGCTAGAGTCGGTGCTTGGGCCCGTAGCGTCAGGCCCACAATACCCACGCGCTTCAAGCGTCATTTACTCTGTTAAAGCAATTCGCATGATGAATAACCAGGGTTTTCCCTATTACTGTTCGCAATTCCGTCGAGGGGCCTGACGCCTGGGTGAAAAAGGTCCCAACCACCGCTGACCGAGGGTTAACGAGCCACCCTATATAAAAAGAGAGAGGAAGTCGGTAACGACAGCATCCTCGTTCGCTCGCCGCTCCACGGGCGCTCGAAGAAAGTTCCCCCGGTTATCGGACGCGGCGAGGACGGCGAGGACTCGGGCAGATACGAAAAACCGTATAAAAATCCACTTTTAAGATAGCGCTCGACAGGTTTTCCCCGATATAAGCGCGCGAGCGCGCGTAACGGGTAACCCGATAATTTATAGCGGCGCATGGAGGGGCACCTGGTATAAAGTTCCCCCGTGGCCGGTCGCGTGAACACACGCACACGCGAGCGAGCGAGCGAGCGCGCGCGCGAGCACATGCGTGCGGCCGAGCCACTGCTCCCCATATGCCCCGGCGTAATGACGAGCGCGCGTCCAGACGGAAGAGCGCTCAAATTTCCCGCGTGAACGACGCGCACCGACTCGCCGGGATACCTCGGCACCTCGTCCTCAGACTTTCGCTCCCTCTCCTCCTCCTCCTTTTTCCATCCTTTTACCCTCTTTTTACGCGCTGGTTAGGCCCGTGGAAAGTATTAGGTGCGGCATGCGCAAGCTGCAGCCCGCGTGCATCGATGCCGCAACGTGGAGGGGACTTTTCGTGGAAATTTTTAGGAGGTTCGTTATTTTCGAGGAACGTTTCAAATCTGTATGTGTCTATTGGTGACTAATTCTTACAACCCATATAATTTTTTCTAGTAGAAACAGTATCACACTGAAAGGGAGGGGAAGCCAAAGGGAGGAAAAAGGAGATTATTGTAACCACGACTGAAGAAAAGAAAACTGGATTTCATTTTATACCTAAATAAATTTCTATAATCACCTAATGAATTTTATTGAATGTGCTTTAATAATATTTTTATCCCTTCAACTCGACTCCCCCCAAGATTAAATCCTTAATGCCCCAATTAATGTTAGTATACCTAAATAAGTATCTTATTTCCATGGAAGCTACTGTGGAATTTGATGAAGAACAGAAATCTGTCCCTTGGAACGAGAATTGCAGGGAGGTGTTTAGTTGATAGCCGGTGCAGGAGGGGATGGAAACGTTCGTCTTTGATTTGTGCAGGTGGGCTGGAGTGGCTATCGATCGGCGGCGATGGACAGGGTCGCGAATTCGTGGGGCCAAGCGGTAAATCGTGCATATAGAGGCCCTGTAGGAGCTCGGCCGAGATGAAATTTCTCACCATATGGCGGATGCCTACGGCCGCCATCTTCCCCCGGAACTCACCCTGCGCGACTCTTCTTCTCTATCGCTCTCTTTTTCTACCTTGGAGTGGAGGAGAGAGCGGGGGCCCCCGTAAGTCGCCCCGAGATTACGGGCTCTCGCTTTTAAGGCCGCCTGCTGCGAATCCGAAAGAGGCCAACGCGATGAAGCGCGCCTCGAGATAAACACGAAGGAACCTTCCAGACGGATGCCAGCGGGATTTATTCGTTCGGCGGGTAGGAGAAGAGGAAAAAAACGGTCGGGGCAAAAAGAGACGGGGGAACGCGAACCTGCCAATCACGCGCGCAGTTATTCCGCAGCCCTTAAAACGATGGCCGGCGCGAGGAGCGGCAAGAAAAAGGATCGGGGCCAGAGATTCGCGGTGTGCGCGCCGTGGCAGGTGTTTAAGCAAACCTTCCGTAATTGATAATCCAGTAGAGCGATCGGAATAATCAGGGGAATAATTTTGCTGTGCGATTTTCAAGAACAACTCGAGCTATTAGCTGTATACCAATAGTTAAACCATAGGATAATGTGATTCTCTCCACCCTCGACTCTGTAATTCCTACCACCTTCGCTCCTTTCGATATATTCATTCCACTCGTTGAGGTGCAGATCCACGATGAGGCAAAAATATCGTGTCTCGCAGGAGACTTTAATTTCATGAGACAGTTATTTGATTATTTTATTCGTTTTTAATTAGGTATTTTGTGATTGGTTTCGTGAAAGTAACAAGTAGACACTCGTGAGTAGACATGATATTTTAAAAATCTCTTGCGACTTTTCCATTACTTACATTTAGGGGAGAGTTGCCAATATTGTACTGGTCACCTAAATCGTACCTCATCAGTTTCTCAGTAATTAATGAATGTAAACGGTATCTGACAATACAAATATCAAGTAAATGCGAAATAAGAAATAGAAACAAAAACTTTTGAGCTTACACCCTATTTTGTGCGTGCTATAAACATTAAAAAAAAATATTAAATATTCAACATTACTTTATGTTGAATATTTTCTTCTCTATTTGTAAATTGATACTATTTTTAAGTGGGGGTACGATTTAGGAGACCAGTTGCCTAAATCGTACCTTCCACAGTATGTGACAAAAAGCTTAATAACAAATTAATTTGTTCTGAACAAAAGGTAAAGCATATCCTAGTAGGTGCCTAAAAGATCAAGTTACAATATCCAATAGTCATTTGCGTTCAAATTAGTATCAAACATGAAATATTACGTAAAATGTCTTAAGGGGTACGATATAGGCAACCCTCCCCTAATTGTTGCTGAAGAAAGTCTGATGGAAAATCTCATCGTAGATTCGCACCTTATCAGATGCATAGTAGAAGCCGCGTCCCTCGCCAACAATAACTGACTGCATATAATCCCCAGTGTACCGAACTGGTTCTAACATCCAGTGGATCCGAGTGGATCTAATAACCGCCCGCGAATTTCCGAACAGGGCCAAGGGTAATCCCTTAGTTTCGTACGCATCATTGCCTCGCAACGTGGCTGTTAAGCCGTTAGAGGAATGGCAGAGAAACGGCTGCCGTAGCCTCGCTAACTTTTAATTCAATTCCGTTACCGTGACGCCCCCGCGGCTGCCCGAGCCTCCCCCACCCCCTTCTGCCCTCTCCCCGCAGGTACGGATAACCGACGACGCCAGGGACCGCAGACGAGAAAATCGCGGCGATTACACACCGTGACCGTTACCATTATACCGTCGACGAATGCCATTTATTAAAAGCTGGCTGCTCGCCCCGCTGGATTAAGCGAATCGCCGAGTGTTAAGGCGTATTATATGCTCGGCCAATTATATCTGTAATTCTGATCTTCCCCTGGCCGCAACATTGTGTGCAAGGTTCTTCTCCTCTCTCACTCACTCTCTATCTCTCTTCTCCTCCTTCTGCCTTCCTCTTCTCCTTCTTCTTCGCCGTTTGCTTCTTCCTCGCGATCTCCGCTGGCCATTTGTATCGCCACGCGACCGCATCCTGAAGGTATTTTATAACTTCATCGGAATCGGGGGCAGCATGCCGCGCATAGCATCTCGAGGCACACGCTTCGCCTGGGATAATCATAGTGATCACTTTCGCTGGATGCTCGCCGCTGGTGGGGTTAATGCGTTCAATGCCATCGTCGAGCTTTATGCCTTTGATTTGGACGGTGAAAGGTAGAGAAATGGTGGCTGGCCGCGTCCTTGGCCTTTGACGCCGGGATTTACGCCGTTGCGTGTGTTTAGTCGCAGGCGATTTGGGATACGGCGAGGATTAAACTCGGGTACGATCGTAGGAAAGTATCGCGTTCGTGGTCGATGGGTTTTTGAAATAACCGAGGAGGCGGAGGAATATCCGTGCCCTAAATCACAGGGTCTGCCAATGCTCCACGGTCATCGTGGCTTAATTACTTCCAACCCCCTCGCGGCGCAGGTATTAACAGGAATGATTAACCCTTTCCACGAAGGACTTGCACCTTTTGTTTCACTCCGTTGCACCTGCCCCAAGTGCTCCGATCACTTCTGTACACGCGGATGGAAAATGGCTTCTATCGATGCGCCGTGCTAAGTGGGTGGTGTATTAAAAATCGAAACGTGGGGATATTAAGTGATATAGGTAAACTTTTGGACAGTGGACAGCTGGATTCTATAAAAAGCGGTCATTCGACAGCTCTGGTAGGTTTCATGTTAAAATGAATGTAAAATATTCTACATTAAACCCACTTTTAGAAAAATACAAATATACAGGACAAAATTACATTGTTTGATTATTATCAGCTAAAATAAACTGGTGAAAAGTTACATCAATCATACCTGATGTTTTTAAATGTTTATAGCACGCACAAAATAGGGTGTAAGCTCAAAAGTTTTTGTTTCCATTTCTTATTTCGCATTTACTTGATATTTTCATTGTCAGATGTCGTTTACATTCATTAATTACTGATAAATTGATAAGGTACGATTTAGGTGACCAATACGATACTGGCAACTCTCCCCTAACAATGCTCCAGATATATTCACAGGCCTCCTACATCCCTTTTAATCTCCCCCACCCAAACATCCCCGAAATATCGCTCATCGACCACGCAAGTATCTCTCCCAAAAAGTCACGGCTCAAAATTATGAATCCAAGTGCCTTCCTCCTATCATTATCATCTTAAAATGTTTCCTCCAAGAATGTTTATCTATCCCGTTGACATCATCCACCGGACGAGAGTCTAAAACCCGGCGAATCACCCCCTCTAATGAAATATCCCCGTTATTTTGAGAATTCCAGCCGGCTGAAGGCTGCTAAATATTTCCTACCGCGGTCAGGAGCGTATCAGCCGCGGCGAGCGACGAGAATAAACGCTCGACGGGCACGGTTTTAGCCTCGTGGCGACGGGGGTCGATCGCGAGGGGGGCTGGTTGCCCGTCGATCGTGCCAGAGGGGTTCGTGTACCAGCTAGGCGAGGGAGGGATCAGGGGGAGGGTTGGCCGCGATCGAAAATCCCCAACGACGTACACGTAGCCGCCATTTCCGTGAACGAGCCCCGTAATAATCGGCGCGAGATCGCTCGTGCAAACAGAGGGAGGGACGAGGGACGGAGGGGTGGCTGGCAGCCTTTGGACTGGGTCTGCGTGTCCGTTAGCCTTTCCGCGCGTATACGCGAGCGTGTACCCTCCAGCGAACGGCTGGGGGCTAGCTGGGGTCGCGACGCGGCCCGACGGCGAAGGGGATGAAGCGACGGGGGGACGACGGCTCGGCTGTAGGGGGAGTCGGAGGGGAACGGCTGGTTCGCCTCCATCGGTTTTCCCGTTACTTCGACCGAAGTCCTACCTAACTTATCTGCGCTTAAAGCCCCTTTCGACGTCCCTTCGGGGGCCGCCTGCTGCGAGCACGAAAATGACGTCGCCGTGTCGCGACGGGATCGGCGACGACCGCGTCGCCGGGGCCACGGTCCGTGGCCGCTCGTCGCTGCTCCCGCTTGCGAGGGAACAGAGCTCTCTACTCGGGGGCTGCCCTTCCGAGGGGGCTTTTCCCTTTGTCTCTGTTTATGGGCAGCAGCGAAGAGGATTGGAATTGATAGTACCGTAAATGAGCGTGGTAATTGATTTTATTTTAGTTGCGTAACGACCTCCGCCCGTGCACGTGAATTCCGACGACGAACGGGCTAATAAAATTAACAATGCCCGCTGGTTCCCCTGACCGACCACGAGGAAGCTGTTCTCGCGAAATTCGAAATTCGAGAGAATCTGGTCAAAACACTAATTTCTAAAGTCACCAGCTATGGTTTCAAACCACATCACCGGTTTTATCACCTATCTACTACTTAATTACTAACAGTTAGAGGATAGTATGTTTGTCATCATTCGCTAGAGCTTATTTCCAAAGTTGAGTATTGTCGGAGTGTTACTCTCTCAGTGAAATTGCTGGTGCTTATTGCGACCCTTAAGGGTCAATTCGGTGTCGTGCGACGGTCCAATACTGCTGAAAAAAATTGCGACACGTGGGAATTTTTTCATATACCGTAAAGTAGGGGAACATTGGCATGTTTCTGGAACATTTTGCTATATAATATAAAAATTAACATTTTTACAGTCGCTTTAAGTGTCCTATCATAATATTGCATCTTTTGTGATTGTACTCCAAGTGTCAAAATGCATAAAATTTTTGTCCTTAACCTTCTTTAATACATGTTAACCCTTAACTGGTATCTTGGGGTCAGTCATGACCCCAAGCATGCAAGGTTCGCTGCAAAATTTTTGGTTGTCTAAGTTTGTAAACTGAATTTCTAATTAATTTTATAATAATAGTTTAACGTTCTAGGTTTCTATTATTTCATACATTACCAAAAAACAAAATATTCATAGAGGTCTACCACGACTCCAAGATACCAGTTACGTTTGAAAAAAAAGTATACCAGTTAAGGGTTAAATACCGTAAATTAAATACCGTAGGTAAATTATCCGGTTACGGGGTAACATTGGCACATCATATATAAATATCACTAAAAAGTTAAAGTTTTACCACATCTGAACTTACATTAACACTTAAATTTGTTTCTTTTTAATTTTTTTATTTTTTATTTTTTAATTAACATTTTTAAATTTGGTTTAGTTATCCTATCATAACATTGCATCGTCTGTGATTGTACTACAAGTGTGAAAATGCATAAAATTTTTTCTTTTTCCATTTTAATAGATGTTAAGTAGATGCCAATGTTCCCCCAGTTTACGGTACATAAATATAAGTATTTACCGGTGCGAAATCGCAACGACACCGCATCGCTCAACTGAATTGACCCTTAAACTGTACTTAAAACTGGTAGAATTCACATGAATTCACTAGGTAGTGATAAGTCTGTATTTATCCTCATAATCAGCTTCCTCGAAGACCTTAAGTAGTATACTCATTTCTGTACAACTCAAAGATCACCCTCATGTTTCGTCCAGGTTCCCTGGACTTTCGAGGACTGTGCGACCCCGAAAAGTGGCATTCGCGAAGGGTGGAATTTTCCCGGGCAGAGAAGAGTCCGTCAGGTAGACGCGGATTCAGCGACGAGAATAGAGGAAGGATAGAGGAAGGAAGACCGCGGCACGTATACACGGGACACAATGCCAGTCTCTGCAGGAGGACGCGCCGATAACACGTACCGTCATTTCCTCGGCGCAGGTATCCGGATAATTTAGAATAAGAGAGCGGGGCCGGCATGGCACGGTCGCCCCTGACTATCCCTTGGCTCCCCCCGCCGCATCCCCTCGCCCTCGTTCCACCGTGGCTTTGGCGGAGGAGCCCTCCTCGGGCCGAAGAAGCGTCCTCGTCGGGGCGTGCCTTTAATAATGACGTAAAAAAGAAGAGAAGACGCGGCAATAAAGGAGAGACGACCTAGGCGAGGGTGTATCCCCGGCACAGCTGTCTCGCAGATTAACCCAACGACTCGCGGGGAAAGGGACAGAGAGAGAGAGAGAGAGAAAACGGGCGAGGGTGAGGGAGAGAGAGAGAGAGATAGGAGTGGAGCGAGGCAGCGATGGAGAGAGACGCGAGAAAAGGGTGCGCGCGAGAGAGAAAGGGATGGAAGTAGCGACGAGGCGATACCACGGCGAGGAAAGGAAGGCAGGGGCGAAGGGGCCACGGGTAGAAAAGGAAGAGAATCCCGAAACGGAGGGAGAGAAGGCGGAAAGAAGAACGCAGGCACCGACGGACGGGGGCGAAAGGGCGCTGTGGAGGAGGAAGGAGAAAGGAGGAAGGAGGAAGGAGCAAGGCCGATCCTGACTACCTAGAAACGGTCGGTGCTTCCACGACCGTGGCCCGCCGAAGATATATAACCTCCATATACCAGCGCGAATCGCCCTCAGGTACAGAAGCCACCGCGTTGTCGTGCCCTTCCTCTCCCCCTCTCGTCCCTCCCTCGAGCTCACTCTGGTCCTCCACCTTGCCCAGCTTCTTCCACGCCGTGGCCGCGCTCCGATATCCAACCATCCCCGTTTTCGCCCCGCAGGCAAAGTCGCGCGACATCCGCGGCTGTCCCCCTCTGCATTTGCATGCATCGCAACGAACGCGGAGGGCCCGTGTGCATCGAGCGAAATTGCGAAACGTGCAGGCACGAACACCCGACGGGGGTGGGCGGGACGCGAGGCGGTGTCGGGCTCGCGGCAGGTGGGATTTTTCGTAACAGAGCTGGGTGTAGTGTTTCGCAGATCGCGGGGAATTAATCAGCGAGCGGTCCAACGTGGATGACTGACCCCCCCACCCCTCTTTTCGGGGTGCGCGGACAAAGGGTGTCGCGTTGAAACAGAAGTAACACATTGTTTCTTTGTAGTGCCCACAGGCCGCTGCGTTGCAGCTGAAAGCGTGGGGACCAAGGAAAAATCGTCCCCCGCTGCTTGCGCGTCCTGTTTGCCAGCGTGCATTCGCACGGCCCGTGTTTTCTGCGATCACGGGCCCGTGGTCACGTAGCTCGCGAAACGCGCCCGCACACGCCGCCACCGGATCCGGGAAACGGAAGTGGGCGCACCTGATCCGAAGTGGCGTGCGAGGGGTGGCTGCCATTTTCAAACGCACGGCTAATCGAGTGGACGCGAGGCTATGCACAGTGGGACGAGAAGGCCTTATTTATTTAGACATCAGCCAAAATTTCAAGTGGCGAAATTCTGTTCTGTAGCTTCGTTAAATCTTTATTAAGTGTTCGTGGCATTAGACAACACAAAGAAATGAACGTTATATTCACATTAGGTTTGACCAAAATTTCAATCTTTCTTGTCTTTCAGTTGCACCACTTTAAACAATTATTCCCTAAATTCTATTACTTCATAAGTTCTCAATATTTTACATATTACTGAGTATCTTATTATTAATGACTTTGTACAAAAAACATTCTGAATTAACTTAAATTTCTTCACTAAACTGCACTCAATACTATAATAATTCAACTGGTGATTTAAAGTTTTGCTCAAAGTCGCCCAAGGTCTAAAATACCTGAATTCAATCCTTTAATGGCAAGGTTTTAAAAAGTAGAAAAATTACCTACTACTAGCTGCAATTAATAGAATAAATCTATTTTACAGTTCACGAGATATAACACAAAATCGGGAAATAACCAGAATTTCAGGGGTGAATTACACGCCCTTAGAGTGAATTTGGGTAGCAAACAAAAATTGTCGTTCCACTGTGCGATGCTACTTGCCCTGGGCTTCTCAACGACTTTGACCGTGCCGCCGGAATTTTACTATCGATCCACATCGACAAATAATCCACGAACTTAAGTAGTACGCTAACAAGAAGACCATTGAAACATTTAAATGGCCACTGATCCGGAATGCTCGAATGTGAGAGGAGGGTCGACAAGGGGGCAGCAATGTCACGAGCAACCACGTCGAGCGATCCATTCGGCTGGGGGGGGGGGGGAGGCACACGCGGATAACTCCGTTTCACCATGACGTAATAACGATCTAATAAGAGCAACAGGCAGTACTCGGTGAATGCGGATGCTGCCGGGATTCGATTTGTTCTACTTGGTTTCACCGTGGACGGATAGCAGCGCGCAGGTATACGCTCCCCGGCCCGTCCTCCTCGCCCCCCTCTCCACCCCCTCCCTCACCGTACACGGACAGAGGAGTTGGAAAACACTCTCGACTTCTCCGGGGCAAACAATTTTTCCCCCAACCCGCCCCGAGCTCAGCGAGCGAATTATGCGAGCCGAGTGGACGCCGCTTAATCCTATCCAGGACCCAGAGGAATCGAAAAGGGAGAACCGCCTTTTGCGGGGCCCGGGCGAGTCGCCCCGCGTTCCAGCAACGTTATTGTTCGCGGGGAACAGATCGCTGTCCGGGGGATGGCCGCGTCCTTTGCCATTTTCCTCGGTCGAGGGACGTTCACGTGGCGGCTCGTCCGATGCACAAAGACTCGCGGCCCACCGTGTCGCTGACGATGGAAAGCGTCCCTTCGATTTGTCAGGCTTCCAGCCGTCCCCCCACTGACGGCTTCGCGAACTTTCGGCGCTGCCGCAGGGGTCCCTGTCTACCCTGTGACCGTTTTAATTGCTACCCTCGCCAGCTGATCGCTTTCAGAAAGACGCTCCGAGAAGCTCCCCCGCTTGGCTTTGGAAACGTAGCGCTAGTTAATGGGCAATGTTTAAAGGAGCTTTCCAAATTTCAAAGGCGTTCACTCCGATTCTATTGAACTTTATTAAGAAAATCGATTCGATGTTGTGAGAAGATGATTAGTAAAGTGTGAATAGAGACAAGGGCCAGCAAGGCGAATAATTCTCATCGATCCGCTTCGAAAGGGAAGGACGGGGGTGAAGTGGGAACGGGAGGACGCATCGGGTCGACTTTCATTCCTGCCGCGAAATTTAAATTTACACAGAGAGGCGGAAGGAGGGGGAGATTTCAATTAAAGCGTCCGGGGGACGTTACGGTGTCTTTGTTTCAGCGCGGTGAAAAAAAGGGTGAGAAACGGGCCCTTAAATCGCGCGTGGAGACTTTAAACACAATCGTCCAGGGGGGTGTGGAAGGTGGGACAGAGACAGGATTCGTGGAATAAAGAGGAACGAGGAGAAGCGGGAGGAGTAGGAAACGATTTTTGCGGGAGAAGACCGATAAGTTTCCCTCGTGACCTACCACGATAATAATACCGTTCTCTGCTTTAAGCTTCCTTTTGAATAACCTGTAGGTCACCGTATAAAAAGGAAACTTGTTGCGTTTACTGATTGTACACGTATATATATATATATATATATATATATACATACATACAGATATACAGATATAGCGGGACGGGTACGTACGGATCCCGTCTGTATATGTGTATATGTGTGTGCAGAGAAGAAGCTGGGGGAGTCGTTGCCGGCAGTTCGTCATAAAAACGGCAACCGAGTCGATTCGACCGCTCCGGCGATGTAATAAAAGTGAGAAGACGCTCGTTAGCAGACGTGTCCGTGGATCGGCGGTCGAGGGCGACGATTTAATTAAAATAACTGCTCGGACGGGCAGATAGTTGGCGGAAGATATGATCGGTCTATTTAGCGGTCGGCGAGGAGTTAACTCGATAATTTGCGTTTTCGGCTGAGCAGCGATCGTTAAAGCATCTGGGCCGCCAGGAAACTGCTCCGGCGATGAATGGAATCGAGCCGTGGCAGACTGAATCTCAATGTAGCTATCGTCTCGCACTTGTTGCAACGCGTCGCACCCCAAGCAGAAAGATAGAATCGACCCACTTCTATAACTCGACTCTCTGCCTGACATATGAGCGCTACAACCGCGCTCCAAACATCCGTAAGGGATTTATGATAAAGCGAGGGTGGGGTTTGTGCGAAGACATTGAATCTATAATTCGGTGTATAGCTACTTGTCTACGCGTGATCGGTACTTTTCTTCTCGAGACATCGAGTAGGGGAGAGTGGGGTAAAACGGAAAATTAATGTTTCTCTTAGATAAGAGCTGCGAATGAGTTGGTATAGCGTGACATGGAACCAAAGTGTCCTCAAACATTTCCGGTATCGACGTTTCAATGTTGTATTGTACTTTCGACCACTTTTCGGCACTTGGATTTCGAAAATTATTAACGGTAAAAATATCGTTGGATTCTATAGTCCTTACGCTATATTTTGACGTATTAAAAAGTTTTTTAACTCACGCTGAAGTGTAAATATTAAATGTTTACTAAATGACTGCATGTGGGGCAAAACGGAACAATTTTCGTGGGGTAAAACGGAACACCTATTTAACTCAATTCTACTAATCCAATTGTCTTGAAACATCGCAGGCATGCGTAGTTATGATGACAATACAAAATCATGAAAAAGAAACGGGAAGGGTGAAAAAATTACACAGTCATCAATAAATATAACCGATAACCACAAATCCAAACGACTTGAGATCAGCCTGCAACCACAAATCAAATCAATTCAATCGATATGCAATCAGCATATACCCACAAATCAAAACTTAGACACTAAAAAGTGAATAATAAAAAAGTATGTAAAAATTTTTTTTTTAAGTTAAACAATTTTACTTAAAATGCACTAAAAACTGAAAAATTCTCCATGCACGTGTTGATATTTATTATTTATGTAAAAATCCATGTGTAAAATATTTTTTCTTATGTGTATAATATATATTTTTTTAAATTTTATTTGTAATAGTTATACCTAAAACATGTATATTTATAGTTTTTAACATAAATGAATACATTTTAAATCATAAATTGTACGTTTACGTGGTCTTCAAGTGGGTGTTTCGTTTTACCCCACCACTTGAGCAAGGCGAAGATTTGAATACCGCCGGAAAATTTAATTTTCCGTCGTTCCCAAAGATTTTTCTTAACAACGGCTTTGATTTTCTTATAGTCTAAGATTCACTGAAGACTCCTGTTGAAGTCCCGTGTCTTTTTCTCCTCCCGATTTTATGTTATCACCCTCCAAAGTTAATCGTTCCGTTTTACCCCACTCTCCCCTACGTTTCTTCCCCAAGATTGCTTCTATTAAAAACGCAATCTCGAATGGTAAGTACCTATATGTGACTGATGCAGATTGAATTAATTAGTAATTACAAGGAGGAACATTTCGCGTCCCCATGAAGCATCAACCTCCCTCGATACTGAATCGTAATCGCGTCCAGCTGGACACAAAGTCCGCTGCGAATTAATCTGCCGCAAGCCACCCCCGCAGAGGCAATACATATTCCGGAAGGAACGGAGGAACGACAGAACTGCGCCACTCGAATCGCGGCCGCGCGAAATATCCTCGTGGCCCCCACCTCCCCTTTCACCCCCGGTTTCCGTCGTGAGCGACCACGCGCGGAGCCTTTCGCCGCGTTCCATCAAGATCTCCTATCGTTTCAGCCGGCGCGATACGTGCACGTATGCCCGATACCCGCGTAAATTGCAGGGGCCGCGTATCACGCCGGCCACGCCACGTTCGACGGTCTACTTTACGGCTGGACGAGCGAACAGAAATCGATTTCCTCGCCCACGGAACCTATCCGCTCCTCGAGATAGAACAAGTCCGAAAGTCGTGTATCGCCGCCCCGAACGTCCGTGGGTCTTACGATTTTCCATCCACCCCCTCCGCCCCATCACCCTCGGTCCACGGCTTCGCCGAATCCCTCCTGGGCTGGCTTTCCCATTTCCTTCGTCTCCGCCGCGTCCTTTTTCGTATTTCTTTCGATTTCTCGGCCCTCGTAACTCCTCCCGGTCAAACGGAACCCTCCTCGTTACACCCTGATCTCCGAGCGTCCCCCGCGCCTCGCCTCGCAGCTATCCTCAATTATACCTACACCCCTCTTCGCCCACGTTTCCCGTCGCCCCGCAAACTTTCCTCCTCCAGAGCCGCGGCGTACTGTGCGCTTCTGCCAAGTTTTCCAATTGATGCGGCGGAATGCTTCGCGTCATCCCTCCCTGTCGCGGTGTCGAGGAATCTGGGGGGTGGTTGGAGAGCTTCTTAAGAGCAGGCAACTGCGATGAACGATGGGTTTGTTCGGGAGCGTTTCGCGGAAGGTGGAGGGTGTGTTTACGTTCGTATGAACGTGGAATTTTAACCTTCACTCTGAGGACAGGGGTCCAAACAAACCCAAGCTAATAAAAACGAAAATAAAAAGTTAACAAATGGAATCTATCTCAAGTTTCTTTTACAAATGCTATCTCTGGTATTTTTCACACAGCATTTGATAAAAATTTCATTGAAATCGCTGAATTTGAATGTAGTATAGTAGCCTTCAAAGGCACCTGAGCGCTTAACCGTGTACAGGGGTCCATATGGATCCCAGTAATCTCTATATTAATGGTTTGATGCAGTTTCAATTCGGTCTTTGCTTACATTTCAAAGATGTAAGATAGGTCTATTTTTGGAATTAGTGGTAAGTGTTGGGTAAATTATGTAGGGTCACGGGAAAAGGGAAAAGCCTTGGACGGGTCTCGAAACCCGCGATCTGCAGATTCGTTGCGCGCTGGCCATCTGCCTTAGCCACCTCGGCTACCGCCGACTCCCCAGATCTTGGGTTTTTCCGTGCACTCTCTTATGATGGGGGTTCCTGATTCCACAATTAGTGTTTCTTTATTGTAACGATGATGCTAATTAGTACAATAACTTATGTTCAGACTGTGAATTTATTTATTTTCTTTCGTTTTTAACTTACAATTTTATGGCTCCCCTATTTCAAAATTCTTTGCTAATTACAAACTATTCACCGTTGACTTTATTGCTGTTTTTCGTTAGTACTGCTTAGTTTAGAGTCACTATACGTAACATGGAACAACAACACCTTATTTGAATTCAGTAGGAAATCTGCTGTTGACTACGATGCATCTTAGACTTATTTTTTATTCTTTATATACAAATTTTTAATTATTATATTTCAAATGAAATGGTTTACTTTTTTCTACCCTTCTTCGTAAAAAATAATAGAACTTCACAAATACCAACGCAGCTACAGTTTTTTCTGTACATTTGAGACTGGAAACGCGTAGGGTCTAATTATACCCCTGTACACGGTTAACGTTAAACTATTAGTACACAGAGTGAAGGTTAAGGAAATACACCGAATCCGTCGGTGTTGCTCGATCACCCTCGGCCGGCGATCCTCGCGCGTGTCCTCCACTTGGCTTTTCCGCCACCCCGGTCCAGCACCGTTCATCCGAGCGATCACTAAAAATATCCACGGTGCAAGTATCGGCGGTGTTCGCGCGGTGCCTCGTCTCTTATCGATCTCCCTCGGCCCGATGGGTGCACAGGAAGAGGAGGCCTACGGGGCTGGATCGTGAGCGGGTCGCGCGATCCTCTTTGCGCGGCCTGTTTTTCTCTCCCCGCGATCCATGAACAAAACGGACGGTCGGATGGGTCTCGGCGATCGGTCGTCCTCTCGCTCCGTCCCTCTTTCAGATAAATACGTAGATAGATAGATAGGTAGGTAGGTAGGTAGGTAGGTAGGTAGGTAGGTAGGTGGGTAGGTGGGTAGGTAGGTAGGTAGGTAGGTAGGTGGGTAGGTAGGTAGGTAGGTATCCCGCTTTCTCTCCGTGGCGCGAGTTAACTCCTCGGGTCGTCCGAAGCCCGCGGTCGTTCGGTCGTGGCGTGCAGCTATGTATTTACACCAGGGTAGCTTCACTCTCCTCTCCCCCGGGTGGTCACCTCTCTCACCCCCTCTCGCCCCTTCCTCTGACTCACTCTCTCACTCTCTCTCTCTCTCTGTTACATTCTCTGCTGCTCTCTGTGTTCCCCGTTGGCTGAGACCCCGCTATCTAGTAGGGGAGAGTTGCCTCTATCGTACCACTTAAGACATTTTACGTTATATTTCATATTTGGTACTAATTTCAACGCAAATGACTATTGGATATTGTAGCTTGATCTTTTAGGCACCTACTATTATATGCTTTATCTTTTGTTCAGAACAAATTAATTTGTTATTAAGCTTTTTGTCACATACTGTGAAAGGTAGGATTTAGGCAACTGGTCTCCTAAATCGTACCTCTCGGTCTCCTAAATCGTACCTCCATTAAAAATAGTATGAATTTACAAATATCTAGACTATCTATAGTCTAATAGTCTAGCTAGAAATAAATCGATTTTTTTATAAATATCAATTTAAACTTTATAATGAATGTAATATGTACTTAAAAAGAATGTAAAATATTCTACATTAAACCCGCTTTTAGAAAAATACAAAAATACAGAACAAAATTGCATTGTTTGATTATTATCAGCTAAAATAAATTGGTAAAAAGTTACATCAGTCATACCCGATATTTTTAAATGTTTATAGCATGCACAAAATAGGGTGTAAGCTCAAAAGGTTTTGTTTCTATTTCTTATTTCGCATTTACTTGATATTTTTATTGTCAGATGCCGTTTACATTCATTAATTACTGAGAAATTGATGAGGTACGATTTAGGTGACCAGTACGATATTGGCAACTCTCCCCTACATAGGGCCGAAGTGGTCGCGTTCTCGCTCGCTGCCCTTCCAACGCGTCTCCTCCTCCTCCCCCGTTAGTGTTGGTCCCTCGGACCGTCTCTCGTAGGGCGTGTAGGGTGGCTCGCCGGCGAGAACACGATGGGAACGCGGTGGCGAAGAGGATGAAGGGGGCAAAGGGTGCGCGGGGGCTATGCATCGGGAGAGCAAGGAAGCCGAGGGAGGGAGAGAGAGTGAGCTAGCAGGGATGGCAAAGGAGACAGGGTGAGAAAGCGAGATAGATAGATAGGAAGGGCGCAGGGGGGTTTAGGAGACAGCTGCAGGCCATGCGAGGGTCCGTCGACCAGGCCTGGCCGTTTACCGCGGAACACACAGCGACGAGAGAGAAAACGCGGTCCGCGAGAGGGACAGGACGATCGACGGGAGAAACGAGGGGGAGCGAGACGACCTACTTCGCCGTTCCCCGCGACCCGTCGCCGCGCCGTTGCGAGCCCCGCGAGCCTCTCCCCCTCCTCGTCTCCCCGCTTCACTCCTCCCCTCCCCGCTCCTCTCACGAACCTCTATCGCCGCGATCCCTCGAGCGACCCTCGCTGTTCGCGTACAACGCGGCTCGCTTTCTCTCCCTCTCTATCCCCCTCGCTCCGTCTCTCTCCATCTCGCCCTTTGCCACCGACCGCACACCACCCGCCGTTTCCCTTCTCGCTCCCCCAGCTCCCTCGGCTCTGCCAGCTCACCATGGGTCTCTCTCGACCCGCAGTCTCAATCTCCTGTCCTCTCCCTCCGCGGCACGGCGCGGCGTCTCTCTGCTCGCGCGCCTCATCCCTCTCTCACCCCAGGATACCTCCGCCATCCGGCGACGGACCCGAACCCTTGGCGCCCCTTTGCTCTTAGCCGCGGATGCGAAAGCCGCGGCGTATATACACGGGGGGAGGGACGAGGCGAACCAGCTAGCGCACCAACGAACCAACGAACGGGCGAACCGGCGAGCTATAGCGAAGCTTCCACGTAGCTTCGAGCGGCTACGGCCAAGTTCCCGTAACTCGCGCTCCGGTAAATTTCCACGGAGACCCTCCTCATCCTCCTCCTCCTCCACCTCCTCCGCTGCCACCGAAGTCTTCCTTCTTCCACCTTCCCCCGCACACCTTTGCTCTTTCCCTCCGCGCCTTCCTGTGTCCGCTACCACCCTCTATGCCACCCCCGCCGTTTCCTCGGTGCAGCTTTTGTGCCAACGGTGAAACCACCACCGGCAGCGATCTTCGCGTTTTCCTTCGACATGCACCCCATCTCTTGCCAACCCCCTCCCTTCCACCCTCTTTCATCCTCCCGCTGCATCGTCTTCTTTCACGATGTTTGATCGCTCGTAGAACGTTCGTTTCCGAGCCCACACCCCTTCCGTTCGCTTTCTTCATCTTCCACCACCTATGCCAGCCCGTCGAACAGCCGCTACCAGGATTTCCACTCGGCTGGCGATTACGTGGGTGTCCAGGTAGGTGTGAGATCGCAGAGATACGCGCGCGGCCGCTGAGCACGAGGTAACGGCCGCGTGGGCGTTCCACGGGGGGTTGGATCCTATCGATTCTCCCCCTTTTTCGACGGGCGAAACTTTCGAAAGGGCAGGCACGGACAGTGCCGCCAACGGGTTGGGGCTGCGTCCGTAGCGGAGGAAATAGAGGGGAGATAATCGTGGGAGCGAGAATCACTATTTCGTCATTCGTTGCAAACCCCTGATATCCACTTTAGTCCGAGGTTCCCGGCATCTGTGTGTCAATTAGGGCTGGGACTATTTGTCGAATTTTTCGGTATTCGAGTATTTAAATACTTCAGTTGCTCAATTATTTGGCGAATATAATTCGAATATCCAAGTATTCGAATACTATTCAAATATCCAAGTATTCGAATACTATTCGAATATCCAAGTATTCGAATACTATTCGAATATCCAAGTATTCTAATACTATTCGAATACTATTTGAATATCCAAATATTCGAATACTTTTCGAATATCCAAGTATTCGAATACTATTCGAATATCCAAGTATTCGAATACTATTCGAATATCCAAGTATTCGAATACTATTCGAATATCCAAGTATTCTAATACTATTCGAATACTATTTGAATATCCAAGTATTCGAATACTTTTCGAATATCCAAGTATTCGAACACTATTCGAATATCTAAGTATTCGAATACTATTCGAATATCCAAGTATTCGAAGACTATTCGAATATCCAAGTATTCGAATACTATTCAAATATCCAAGTATTCGAATACTGATGTATTCGAATACTTGTGAATCTTGTAAGCTAATTTTAACCCACTTCACTACTTATGTATTTGAATAGTATTCGAATAATAACATTCGAATACTCAAATATTCGAAGTTTATTCGTAGCATTCGAATACTTGCAAAATATTCGAATATTAAATTATTCGAATAGTCCCAGCCTTAGTGTCAATATGCCCTCGGTATTCGATACATCTCCCCCATGCTCTATAAATCCATTACAATTAGATCGAAATAAGAGACACCCCTGCAGTCCACTAATTATCACAGCAAGCGTTCTCTAAAACGCTTCTGAATAGCCGCCGCAACAGGGCACGCGACGTATCTTTCCCGTAGCGAGGGAGCCGCGCGGGGTGAAACCGATTCGCAAACTTTCCAAGAACAGCAAACAAAGTTGGGCGAAAGTATGCGGACAGCGATACAGAGAGAAAGAGGGAGAGCGCACTCGTTGCTCCCACTATTACTTTCCCGTCCAGCAGAAGGAATCCCGTTGCGATTAAACCCTCCAACCCCACTAAGCGATGAACTGCGCCGCGCGCGTTCCCGAAAAATCACGTCCAACAACGGCCGCCGAAAAAGAAAATCAGGAAACGCTGGGCTTAAACACCTGGCGTTAATCGCCGCCACAGCGGAGCGTCCATTAACCCATTGAAAACACCGGGAGACGGGGAGGGTAATCTGTTGGAGGTTTCGCTCGGAAAAGAAAAACACTGGCCGCGACAGGAGCGCAGGAAACGGGAAGCCCGGGCGAAACCGGCGATGGGAAATCCACGTGGAACGGCGACGGGGGTGGTGGTAGCAGAGGGAGAGCGAGAGAGGGAGAGGAAAGAGAGACATCGGGAGGATACATTTATGAATTGCCCCATTCACGGAATGCGAATTCTCGCTCGTGCAAACTTTAGGGGTCAACGGGTCGGGAACTGTTAGGTAGTTCTCCCATTGCTGGTACATGCGCTCTCCCCGTTACTCCGTCCGTCCCTCTCTCGCCCGTTGCTATCTCGATACAGGGACGCGTCGATTCGCCTCTTTCGAAACTTCTGCCCCCGCGCGCGACTTTAATCCCCCGCGGCGCGCATTACGATCGGCGCGGCGAGATCGTTCCCGTTTTCTTTCGGTTTCGCCAGCGGCCGGGTCGCCGACGATGACCGTCGGCCGTGCGTGGGAGGGTGAAAGCTTATCGCGGGGCATCTTCCACGGCTGCGACAGGGAGTGGGAATAATCGTGGCTGAGAAGCCGACTGTCGGCCAGCCGGCAACCAGAGGGGGAGAGCACCAGGCATTATTCACTTTGCGGGAGTCGCTTCTCCGCGGGCGTAATAATTTTCTTTTTTATGAATGAACTTCTACGCGCGCTCCCCCTCCGCTCCGGGGATGGCTGGCGAGTGCACGGGACACCGGCATTCGTCTTCGTCAAAGCTGGGGGGCTCTGGTGTTCTTGCCTCGCGGTTTTTGGCGTCTCTTGTGGGGCTGGAGGGGTGGAGGACTCGATCGACGAGTAGGCTCTGTATCCCGAAATTTGGTGGATGATGGGGTTAAGGGTTAATACCTAGGCTAGTAACGAAAATACTAAGTAGTCTGAGTCTCCGTCATGTTGAAACTACTTTAAGATTAAAACAGTTTCTTATTTGGAAGATAAATATTATTAGCAATTTTGACGTAGCATTCGGAAGCAGCGACCTCGAAAACCTTAGTAGGGTAAACCAACCAGTGAATGACCGAATTGTTCAATTTATGGACATTTGACATTAATACTTGAATATATTTATGTAAGTATAACAACAAAACAACTGTTGAAATTGCATTTAAATTAATTTTTCTTGAAATTTCTATAAAAATAATTACTTATTCTTATCGTAATTTAAAAATAAAACGATTATAAAATGTAAAACGTTTATACTCCAAATCATTTTAGAAGGAACTCATTTCGCGCATGTAGAGTAAGCTCATTGGCTCCGAGGGAGCATTTGTTTGGGGTATAGCCAATAGTAGCTTCTTTCACAGGTCTGAACTTGTCTGTCGTAGATTCCTTCTAAAATGACTTGGAGTTTAGAAGCCCAGTAAATGACCGCATACTTTTAATAAGAATTGTGCTTATTACTGTTTACTTTATAGGCAGAGAAATGCGTAACGGCGGTGCCCTTTGAAGGCAGGTGTGCCCGGGCGATGCGTTGCGGCGGTGCCCTCGGTGGCCCGCCGATGCCCCGCGGATGCCCGTGGAAGACAGCAAAGCGTGAGTCACGTGCTGGCGTTCCGAATATAACGAATGAGCATTCAATAAACCTTATTTTATTTCATCCTACAGCTTAATACGCGTAACTAAAAATATGGGATATTAAAAGTGCAACTACACTCCATTTATACACATACACCCGTCCCTCAGTTTACGCGGCACTTTTTTTACGCGGGTATTTGTTTTACGCGGCAAATTTACCTCAATATACGCGAACTCTTTATACGCGGAATTGATTTTACGCGATCAGATATGTATATACATACATATTTTCCTATAAGTTTTAAAAGTGACAATTTTATACAGTCAGTGTTGTGAGATCGGTTGGCGGAAGAACGCGTGTCGTAGAAAGAAACTTTGTTGCGTTAGGCCCGCACAAGGCGTTGGTCCCTGGCCGCTGATCCGTAATGCTGAAGCGAACAGTGTGACTTCCAAATATTTCAAGCGATGAAGATGATGTGTGTATGCCAATTCAAAATAAAAGGCTTATTGATTTGAATTACAGTATCGATAGTGACATCGACTAAAAATTACATACTTCTGTTTTCTGAAGTGTCTTATTTTTTTGTTAAGTTCTGTGGAATAAATATGTACACATATATTTCTAAAACTTTTACTAGCTTTTATTTCCAATATTTTTCCCTTTATACTGACAGATTCAATTTACACGATCTTTATTCGCGTAAATCAAATCCAACGTGGAACCGGATATTCGCGTAAATTGAGGGACGGGTGTAGTTCAACTATGTTTGTACATAATAAACAAATTCATTTCTCAAATAGTTTTCGTTTTGCTTGCTTTTTTGCTGAGGGGTTCGCAATTACCCCACTCTCCCTTACATTTAAATTTATAATTAACATTTCTTTGCCTAATGATCATTCACTGGTATGCGGTAAATTACTGTTTACTTCACCTTACCTTCATTTTTATACAAATGAAAGGTCACCTTCAAATTTTAGCCAGGTTTCCTCGATTTTCGACCCCTTGTGGGTCGCCCCGAATCCACGAGAATCCCCATCCACCGATCTCGCGGCTCGTAAAAGTCCAACCGTATAAACACGTTGAGCTAGCTGTGCCGCGATCGGATATGCCAACTATGTAGCAGTTTTCGCGAGCCATCGAGCGCCCGTTTCCGGAATCTCGATCCTGTTTGTTACAACCACGGCGTCATTTGCCATTCGCGGCACAGCCGCTGATTACGGCAATAGGGCCTGGGGACACCTGTGTCCGCTATGCAAGGTAGCTTTCATCCACCGGCGTGCATTGTAATCTTTCTCCCCGTGACTTGGCCCAGGTGAAAAGCGCCTTTTATTCGTGCGACCAGGGGCAGCGGACGGTTCGACGACAAGTTAATCCGCGCGGCCGCCCGTCACCGTCAGTCGCGCTCGGCGCTCGTAAAAGCGAGAAACAAAGAAAGGGGAACCGAGGCCCCGAGTGATTTAAGAGGCCGAGCGGAATTATTAATTACACCCTGGCCCCGGGGTGGTGGCGCGAAACGCTATAAAACGTCCAGGTAACCGTACACTGTACAACCACTCCCCATTATACGGCCTATTAGCCATCGGTTGCCGTCTTTTATCCCTCTTATCCGAGATCTAACGAATCCATCATACCCAGCTCCTCGAGAAGCGAATTACACCTCGTCGGTTTACAACGCGCGGTAGCGACGATTAAGGAACCTTGGTGCTCGTCCAGCGAAATTCTCGTTTCACGTTGAATCTCGAGTGATCGGAGGTTGTCATGAAGTTCCACGGGAGATAGGAGGGGGTGGATCGGTGGGTAGATTCGCCCGTTAACGGCCCCGGAGAGTTTCGGGGGCGACGGAGACATGGGAAAGCGCTACCCTCGTAAATAACAAAGTCTCTGGTAGTCTTTTCTGCTCGCAAATGAGCACGATCGGGATCGCTGAACGCCTCGCACCGGGGGGACGATTGCGAAGTCGGCGCCAACTTCTGCGGGCTTCGAGACGTCCAGGGTATGTACAGGGTGTTGAGAAAGGAAACGTGACGAGTGTCGCGGAGAAGCATAGTCGTCCGAGTAGGTGAAAATTGTTGGGCGTTGAGCGTTGCGAAATTTCCGTATCTCTGTACACGGATAGATATCTACTAGGTATAGCTGATCGCTATTCGATTAGAATGAGTGGTTAGAAGATTAATTACGAGTTTATAGATTCGATGGTGGACGATTGAAGGGTGCAAGAGACATAACTTGACGTTTCTAAGAACTTTCTTCATTAATAGTCCCGAATGAAACCGAGAGCCACCCTCGAAAATATTCCCGAATCTACCGCCCCCGCAGAGGAGTATGACGCCGCGTTTATGCTGGCAAGGTCGCCGTTTTATGGCCACGGGAAAGATTGAAAAGCGTATTCGGGCTTCCCAGACACTAACGACAGGACGGACCAGTTTTAACGTGACCGAACCTGGCCCCAGGGGCAGAAAGAAGCGTCGTAAAAGCCCCGGCGCTCGATAATAAGGCGCAGGAAGGGCTGTCTCTGTAATCCTTGCTCGGATAAACCTATAGTCGATTCCGTCTGGCTAATCCCGCGACCGTTTCTTGGAAAACTGCGGGCTAAGACCGTGCTAGGGGACGGCATTCGTCATTCGCCCGTGGCTCTGGTAAACAAGAGTCGAGTGCCCGAAAGAGACCGATGGATATAGGTACCCTTCACCCTCCTTGTTCGACCAACTGTCCAACAATCGCGGCCGTTAATCCTCTCCGAACGTCCTAATTAGCTCGGCCGAGTAATATTCATGGTACGTGGCCTTCCCTGCGTACTGCACCCTCGGTCGGGTTCCGGGAAGCCGTGCATCCCTTTAGTTTTATTATCGCGATAATTAAAGGCTGGACACTTTTGTTCGATTCTGCTCTTCCCTATGCTAATGGATTTTCTAAGTATTGCTTATGGCCCGGGATATCGGTTTCATTCGAAGAAATCTTCTTCGTGGTGCATTAAGAATCTTAAAATATAAAGTAGAATGTGTTTGTGTGTTTGTCTGTCGTCTAAAAATTTTCGAACGGTAAACTCATTATTATGCCTAGCTAATCCAGATGAATGTGACTATTTTCACAAAAAAAAATTTTTTATATAAATTCAGAATTTAAATATCGGGCGAAGCCGAGTAGTAAAGCTAGTCGTTGATGAATTGAGCCACTGTGGTAGGTATTGTAAACTGGGGGAACATTGGCAATACGGGGTAACATTGATATCTACTTAACATCTATTAAAGAGGAAATGGAATTTTTTTTATGTATTTTCACGCTTGTAGTAGGTACAATCACAAACGATGCAATGTTATAATAGAATACCTAAACCAAATTTAAAAATATTTGTTTTACGCGGCAAATTTACCTCAATGTACGCGAACTCTTAATACGCGGAATTGATTTTACGCGATCTTATTTTACGCGATCAGATATGTATATAGGGTAAAGCAACCAGTGAATGACCGAATTGTTAAATAAGAAGCCTAGTAAATGACCGCATACTTTTAATAAGTATTGTACTTATTAATGTTTGTTTAATACGCGTAACTAAAAATATGGGATATTAAAAGTGTAACTACACTCCGTTTATAAACATATAATAATTTTTAAATTTATAATTGACATTTCTTTCCCTAACGGTCATTCGCTGGTATGCGGTCAATTACTGGTTGGTTTACCCTACATACATATTTTCCTATAAGTTTTAAAAGTGACAATTTTATACAGTCAGTATTGTGAGATCGATTGGCGGAAGAACGCGTATCGTACAAAGAAACTTTGTTGCGTTAGGCCCGCACAAGGCGTTGGTCCCTGGTCGCTGATCCGTAGTGCGGAAGCGAACAGTGTGACTTCCAAATATTTCAAGCGAAGAAGATGATGTCTTTATGCCAATTCAAAAAAGAAGGCTTATTGTTTTGAATTACAGTAGCGATAGTGGCATCGACTAAAAATAACATACTTCTGTTTTCTGAAGTGTCTTATTTTTTTGTCAAGTTCTGTGGAATAAATATATACACATGTATTTCTAAAACTTTTACTAGCTTTTATTTCCAATATTTTTCCTTTTATACTGACAGATTCAATTTACACGATCTTTATTCGCGTAAATCAAATCCACGTGGAACCGGATATTCGCGTAAATTGAGGGACGGGTGTAGAAGCTTTCTGCTTAATACATTAAGATAGCAAAATGTTCCAAAAACATGACAATGTTCCTCCAGTTTTTACGGTGCCTATTAAATAACAAGATTTCAATCTTCGCCTATCAATACGATACCCTATATAGCATATGGTCTCCCGCTCCGATACCCACGCGAAACCTCGGTACTTGCAGAAATCCCCAGCCTCCTCCCCATCGACTATCGAGGTCCCCGTGCACCCTCGGGCCAGGAGATCGCGCGAGGCTCTCGTCCACGCATGCGCGATCTCCCTTGGCCGTTCGCGAAATTAATCCAGGCCGTTTTCACCGGTGCCGTGAGGCGCACGCGCGCCTTTTTCGCGAAACGGTCGCGACCGTTACGTCCGCGGGGACGTGGAGCGTCACGTAGCAAACGCACACGTAAGCCCCGGCCCTCTTCGCGTGTGAAACGCTCGCGCGTGTACCGCTCTCCCTCTCTCTCCGTTCCACCGTTCCCTCGTTCTTTCTCCGTCGCGCACATCCTTCCGCGGAAGGCCGAGCCGCGAGGGAAGCAGGTGAAAATTAATTGTACGGGTTACCGGCTCGAGTGGCGAAGGAGAACACAGCTCCGGCTTCGTCTTGTCGGTGCGCGGCGCGCAAAGTGCGCCTCGCCGCGTACCAGAGAGGACGTGTCGATCGATTTTGCCCCCCTTCCCCCCTCGGCCACCACCTCGTCCACCTCCCCCCGCACCAACCCCCCTCGCCATCCCTCTCTCGTCTCCTCTCTCCTTTCTCTTTCACGCCTTCGTCCTTTCCCCTTTGCGCGACTCTCCGTTCGTTAATCGGCTGGCGTACGTCCGACCGTGTCCCTCTCTCCCTCTCTCTTCTCTTTCTCTCGGCCCCCCTTTCTCTCCTATATACCCCTCTGCCTCTGTCACTCGACCGTTCTCTCTTTGGAAGCACCGATATCGAGATCGATAAGGTGTATCCGGTGACGTCCGCTCCGCGCCCCGGCTATCTTCTCGATCTCGTGCGTTCGAAATATTTTCGTAACGCCGCTACACTCGATAACGGTACGCGACCCGGCCTTTCGTGCCCACCAATTTATCGATAAACACCGTCGCCGCCCGCCTTGTACAGGAGCGCGCGCGTACACGCTTTATAGAGATACGAGCTTCGATTACTATATAGGCCCTGCGTGTTGGAGGAACGAGGGAAAGTTTCCACGGGTCTAGGCACGGTTGGCCGTGGACCCATAATCCCAAGAATTCCGAAACACTTTTATTCCACGCGATCAGAGTGCTCGGGGACACGGCGATGGGCCCCGCCGCGTTAATTACTCGTCGCCGATGCGGGGAACCGAGGCTACGGAGAACGGTGACGGGGAAAATGACCGAATCTACTTAATTTCACCCGCTGGACGCACTCCTGCGTCATCAGTTACAGTCGACAACGTGTAGATACACCGAGCCGCTGCGTCATCGGCCGTTACGATGTTAAGAAAGGTTGGCAGCAAACTTCACGGACCCGTATTACTCACCGAGCCGATGGAAATTCGAAACAGGCTTTTTCCACCTTCTCGCTACGAACTTCCCCGCGTTCCTCGCTCTCTCCGTCCTCGTTGACTCTTCTATAGATCCCAAAGCGGATATCCCATTGCGCGCGGTTACGTAAAACCCGTTCTCCCGCGTTCCCCTTGAGCGTGCCCGCACGTCGCTGAGCCGATTATTTCGGGGTACGATTATTTCTGGAACGGCCGAAAAAATCCATAGCATCCGTGGCACTCGCGCGCTTCTACCGCGGCCAGGTGATGCTTCTAATTGCAAGTACGCGCGTGCTAACGTGAAACGGGGCTCGCATGGCCGTGGAAGGAGTTGCGAGCGATAATTGTCCAGCTCTATGGGGGGGAGGGCGACTCACTCGGTCGCGAAAAAGAAGCGGACGTGGGTGCCGACCGCGACGGTGTCCGCGAGCGTTTTACCGCGGTAAATAGGCGCGGCGGCTGCGAGGCTGGTAAATTTATCCGCGAGTTACACCGCGGCGTTCCTCGCCAGCTCCGTAACTCCGACGCCCCGTTCGCGTACGGATTTTAGGCCGCGCGCTCATAAATCCACCTCACCCCTTGGGACCCCGCGCCGCTGCAAGGGGAGGAGGGTCGGATTTAAGGGTTTCGCCACGGGCTCGCTCAACCCTCCCCCTCTGCCCCCTGTACAGGGTGCTTCAGAGTGGTCGGTCGTGGGTCGAAAGAAATTAGAGGATTTGTGTGAACCGTTCGATTTCCTGTTTTCGATATTCCGCGTTAACCCTTTAGCGCCCTATGTGACATATATGTCACATTATTTTCAGACGTGTACAAAAATCGATGGTTGGTAATTTTGGGTCCCAAAACGGTTCAGTTCTCTAAATTGTTCCGAGATGCAAGCCACTGATGCATTTACCGCTGTAAATAATGTTTACAGTAACCATGGAAATGTTTCTGGCGAATGCATGTTTGGACATTTTTCGATAACCTGAAACGTTGCTCTTGTTTTCTTTAAACAGTTGAGAGTAAAATAATTTAAAAAAAAATTAAACTAAACAGTAAAAAATAATTTTTTCCCTTATTTAATCAACGACTCTCATATTGTTTAAGTCGGTGCCTCATCATTTGCACTGTGTAACTCTGGCGCCGACTTAAAAAATATGAGACTCGTTGATTAAATAGGGGAAAAAATTATTTTTTACTTTTATTTTATTTTTTTTAAGTCAGTTTTAATTTTTTAAAATTTTTTATTCAGTTAACTAATCGCAAGAAATCATTTTTTTCTACCGAGAAAAGTGTCTAGACCTTAAAGAGTTAATCTGAGGAATACATTGACATGTTTTTGGAACATTTTGTTATATAATATAAAAATTACCGTTTTAAGATTTGCTTTAAGTATCCTATCACAACATTGCATATTTTGTGATTATACTACAAGTGTCGAAATGCATAAATTTTTTGTCCTTTTCCTTCTTTAATGCATGCTAAATACCTGTACAGTTGTTAATTAACATATACATATAAGTAGCACTAAAAAGCTAATGTTTTACCACATCTGAACTTACATTAACGTTTAAATTTGTTTCTTTTTATGTTCAATGTACTCTCTTCTATGTTTTTTTATTATTTTAATTAACATTTTTATATATGGTTTAGATATACTATTATAACATTGCGTTGAAATGCATAAATTCTTTTTCCTTTTCCTTTTCGATAGATGTTAAGTAGGCGCCAATGTTTCCCCAGTTTACTATGCATCAGGATTTGAATCTGACAATTATATTTGGAGACGGAGGAAGCTGTCATCCAATGTCGTTGGTGGAACACGAATGAATAGATTAAGTATTCTTGCATGGAATGCGTGGAACTTTGGAAGTTTACGATTCACTTTTCCTTTCCACTGACGAGCGGAGTTTCTGGCCAATCTTATTGAAACGCCCTATACACCGCGAAGAAGCAGGATAGGGAGGTTGGAAAAACGGCGAGCCCCGGAGCGAAGATCTCCGACTCGCGGGGAAATTAAACGAGCCCGTTCGTCGCGCGAAAAAATCGCGTCGCTCGTAAATTTCGACAAAGACCGGCCCTCTTCCTGTTCCCCCGCGTCAGCGCCTCTCCCCGTGCCTTGGAAACACTCGGACCGGAAACGCGGGCTAGCGCGTCTCGAAGTCGCCCCGCGTGTTTGGGCAAACAAAGGAGACGCTCCACAAATCCCTGGCTTTCGGGGAAACTTTCGGCCTTCGGTGAAACGTTCCACCCGTCGCAAGGAACGAACAACAAGCCCCCGCTAGCGGTGACGGCTACTCGTCGACGTTGACGGTTGAGGAGAGGGTCGCGGAATAAGGGGGGTGTTTCGCAGGATAAGGGTGCAGAGGGGTAAGAGACCGCGGGAGTGAGAAAGAGAGAGAGACGCGCGGTTTGACGCGAAGGAAGAGACCGAGGGGCAAAAGGATGAGGACGGCGACGTCGACAACGGCGATGACGATCAGGACTAGGGGTAAGACAGGGGTTCGGGGGAGAGAGGGTGAGGAAGGGACGATAGGTAGCGTAGAGAAGCGAGAAAGAGAGGAATTGATCGCGAGGGTACGGAGGCGAGACGAAGCAGGACGACGACGAAGGCAAAGGCAAAGGCAAGACGCGCGGCATGGCAAAGCATGGCAAGGCAGGCAGGCGAGCCCAAGGCATGGCATGGCATGGCAAGGAGAGGCGCGCAAGCTGGGTTGCGACGCTGGGACCGCGCGAGGGACGGGGGTGAGGAGGGCCGAATGGCGCGGTGCCGCGAGGACGAGGGGAAGTCCGGGCGGCGCGGAGCGGCGAGAGAGCGCGTTAAAGGCAAGGGGAGAAGAGGGGGCGAGCGCGCTGAGGCCCGAGGGAGAGACAGAGATGGACGACGGCGTCGCGAGTCCGCGGAAAGCCGGCGGTGGCGACCACCGCCGCAGTTGAGCGTCGCGATTCGTCGCGAGAGCATCGTACGTTGGGTAGTAGTTGGTGCGCCCCGTCGTGGTGATACGCTGCTGTGCGCGCACACGCACATACAGAAAGCACGCACACACTTACGCGCTGAAAGGCAGACACCAACCACCGTGGAAACACTAACGGGGGAACAGTTAGCTGCGAACGGTGGAACCGGGCGGATCGACTGTGATCGAACGGCGATCAGCAGAGGTTCGACGGTCGTGAGGGAAGCGACGCGCGGGTGCTCCCCTTCCCCTGCACCCCGAAAAGCGGTTTTAAACGCGAGAGAAGCCAAAGGCGACGAGGACGACTCGCGCCGACACCGGCGGTTCAGTCGAGGTCGATCCACCGTCAGGTGAGGATCGCCGGTGTGTCACGGTCCTATTTCACGGCTCTCTGTGTATCGGCAAGTCTGTTACGCGTGCGGTTATCGCGCCAAGACGGTATCGTCTATAAGCATAGACGCGGGAGTTTACCGTACACACGTGCTCGCCGATCGGCAGTTGTGCTTCGTACCTGTCTCCGCGTTCAGTGACGGAAACCAAGTGAAGACGCGCAGTGAGAATCGATGATCAGTGTCGGCCGAGGATTCTTCTGTGTCGTGCGATCCACGATTACAATCGATCCCAAGTGGTGGCTAACCGGTGACACGCGATAAAAGGAGCTGCTAGATTCTATGGTGTTTTGAACGAACTTCGAGATCGGTGGAATAACGAATCTGCTCTACAAAATAACGATTTGAACAGAATAACGATCTGCTATTCGTGGAAAGAAGTATAGGTGAAAGAAAAATCTTTGGTAGTTGCCGAAAATTTAATACGGTGTTTCCGTGAATTAGTGCGCGCGCGACAAAACGTGTGCCCGCGTTTGTCCTTGACGCTCGCGTCCTCTTGTCGGGAGCAGTTGCGTCGAGAGACTACTGTGTGTGCTTTTTTCTTCTCTTTCGGTCTGGCACTCGTGTCTCCGTCTGTCGTACGGTGTGTCTTTGTCGCTGAACGCAGACAACGGGGCGAGCAAGACGACCGGCTCGCACACGGATCATCGCGTATCGGAAGGCTTCGCGTGGACTCAGAAGCGAAGAACGAAACGACGGAGCGGCAGAAAGCAGCTCGAGCCAGCGGCCAAGTGGCGCGGCGCGAATAACGCGACTGCGAAAACTGATCCGACTGTCGGGCGTTGTATCTCTCTTTCACCGTGTGTGTCTACGCCCGTCTCTGTCGCACGCGGCATATTCCATCTTTCTCGCATCGCCACGTTTCTCCTCGTTCCTATCCAGTCGGCCACACACCGCTATTCCTCGTGGCAGAGCAATAATATCGTTTCCCGCGCGGACTGCGGATTGGCTGATGTGCCCGCGAAACGAAGAACAGAACAGCGAAGCAACGTGCCCCGTTTTACTCGCGCTAGCGCCGAGGACGAGTTCGGAGGAGAGTGAGCGCGCTCAACGGAGATAGAGAAAGAGAGAGAGCGAGAGAACGTGAGTAGTAGGAGGAGAGCGAAGGTAGAGAGGGGAGGGCAGCAGACGAGGAGGGGAACCGCCCGACCGAGTTGTTTCATTCATAAAAAAGTTCTTTATTACTCTCTGTGAGCGCATGTGCTATTCCACGGAGGAGGACCTCCCCCGACCGGCGTAACCACGTTTACACACGGTATTATTTACTACTGCGCGAGATACGAATCGCTGCCACACGCCGTGGCAACGGTACGGCGTACGGATCGCTGCCGCTTCGTGTTACCGTTGCCATCGTCTCGCCGTCAACCACTTCTGTCATCGGCCTCGACGTGCTGCGGCCACCAATTACTGTATCATCGGCCACCAATCGGGGACACCTACCCACCACGGTATAGCAGGTTCATCGGATCGGATCGCCAGTCCACGAAGGAGCATCGTCGCAGCACTTTGGAGCTCGACCTCTCCTCTTTCTTTATCGAGCACGTCGTGCGTGCTGCGTCGTCCCCCGGACGTCTTGCGGACGAGCAATTGGAATTCCTCGCGTGTCCACACGCAGGCCCGATATAGTCGGATGGCGCGATCTGGAACGTGAACGTCGATCGATCGGCTTCTCGCGCGCGTCACAAGACCGCTCGCGAGCCACGGTGACGCGTCGCGGCACGACCACAGTCGGCCAATCAAGCGAGAGCGACGCGAGACGAGGACGGGACAGTCGATAAGAAAAAAATAAAAAGAAGAAAGAAGAAGCACCGTTGAAAAAGAGGACCGTGCTGCTCGACGACAGGAGAGGATCGCCCCCCCTCGACAAAACTTGTGTTTGTGCGCGTCCGTGAGAAAGGGGGAGATATCCCCAGCATTCTCGCTTGCACGTACACGCTTACGGGGGATTCAAGTTCGACCGGCGAAGCGAGGGAAAAAACCGGCCAACCTGGATCTAAGGACGACGAATCTGGACGTTTACGTCGACGACCAGCCTGACCATCGGTTGTTGGACGGTCGCGATAGGTCGCGGACCAGGGACCGCAAAGCCACCAAAATAGATTCGAAAGCTAGCGACGAGGGCGTCACGACGACGGAGGACGGCGGTTACGAGGATCGTCTGAGGGAAGGCGCGAAGGACAGTCGTCTCGCCGGTATGAGGGGCGAGTCGGCAAGACCGGGGAAGCGCCCTTTAAGGGCGCTCTCCGCATCCGAGAAGATGGAGGCGATACAGAGGGTCCACGAGGGCGAAAGCAAAGCGTCGGTGGCGAGGGATATCGGCGTGCCAGAGTCAACGTTGCGCGGTTGGTGCAAGTCCGAGCACAAAATCCGAGGAATGGCGAGGAACTCGTCGACGCCGGACAGCGAAGCGCACTCACCAGCCTCGTCTTCTGGAGCGAACGTGACCGGAGCCGGCAACTTGGCCGGTGGTTCGGCGAATCTGTCCAGCGAAGACGAGGGGCCCTGCGCGAAGAAATCGAAGATAGATCAGCAGACGTCGGTAAGCAGCGCGGGAACTTCGTTCGTCGGTAGCGAGGTTTGCACCGACTCTGATGGTAAACAGGACGGGAAACAGCCGAAGATCGATTACGTGGGCTTGATGACCAGCATGGCGGGCATGAGACCCGAGAATAGTTCGCTGCTGTTGCAACAGCTGGGCCTGCTCTCCGGCGCTACCGGTACTCTAGCCAAGAATCTGTTGGGCATGTCGCCGGCGTTATCGTCGCACGGTAGCGCGGTCGGTTTGGTCGAGAACGGTCTCCAATACACCAAGAGCAGCAGCGGCAATCCATGCTTGGCGAACGCTGTCGCGAACAGCATGAACGGCACAGCTGGTAACAAGAGGCACAGTATCTCGGCGATCGCGCCGGCACAGATGGACTCTGTAGTGTCCAAATCGTGCACGAGGAAGAGCTTGCCGCCAGCGGCGGAGGCGCCGTCCACGCCGGTCCCGGCGTCACCGCGGAAGACGAACGAGAACAGCGGCGGTCTGCAACGGTCGTCGAAGCCGAAGAAGGATGGGAACATGAGCGGAAACAACAAAAAGGTGGACGAGGCGCTGTGGCTGTGGTTGACGCAGCAGCAACAGCTGCTCGGCCAACAGTCGGCCAGTTTCAATCCAAGCATCAATCAGCAGGACGGCTCGTGGTTCTGGCAGTGGTACAAGCAGTGCAGCTTTCCGCTGATAACGCCGACGCCGACGCAACTAGCGCCTAGCCCGGTCGCCAAGAAGTCGCCGAGCAAGGCGCGAGCGATGCTCGACAACGTGCTGTGCAACAACAACAACAACAACGAGAACGTGAAACGCAGCCTGAATATGGACACGGAGGAGGAGGAGGTGGAATCGACTGGGGATGTCCCGGCAAGCACCGAGGAGGCGATCGAGCACGGTGAGAAGTTCTTCAAATGGCTGGACAAGTGCTCGGAGCCAGCGGTCACTAGGCTCCAGATCATACAGTTCAAATACCTGTTGGACAATCTCAAGGCGTGTAGGAAGAAGTCGCCGTCGTCTAGCGCGAAACAAAGCAGAAAGTAGGCGAACAGAGAGGGACGGGGAAGCTGTGATGCTAAATATATATCCTTAGGGAGAGCGAGAGAGAAAGAGTGTGTGTTTAGCGCGACGGCGGCAGCGGAGTTATCCGCCTAGCCTGGGCGAACGCTTCGAGGAGGATAGGTAGAGTGAGACTAAAGGAAGAGAGACAGTGGCTAGAGACAGAAAAGTCCAAGCTCTGTCTCCTCCACGTACTATTAACGCGCGACACGCAGACGATCTCCTTTCGTCGAACTTTTTTCATTTTCAAACCCCCTGGTTTCGTTTGTTTCTCGATCCTCTGTGATCCCCGCAAGTCGCATTACTCGTGTCACTGCGATTCGTGAGTGCTGTGTGCGTATGTGGTGAGAAAGAGTGAGAGAGAAAGCTTGGCACTGTGTGTCGACCCCCCTATCCCCTACTCCCCCCCCCCTTCGTTTTGTCCTTACAACTTCGTAATTTAAAAAAGAAAAGATCGATGGGCGATCGTGTTTTTTTTTCTTTCTCCGGAAAAGAAAGCTGCCCTGCCCCCATTTCGTTCCGTTTTGTTTCCTTATTGTCTGAGTTACCTTGGGAGTCGGGCCAAATCAAAATAGGATCGTTAACGATCGCGATTTTCCTTATCGACAACCGTTGTACATAAGAGGATATACCAAATTCCGTGAATGGACTGTTGTGTAATTATAATAAAAGTTAAGATGTCCGTAGGAGAGGTATTAATTATCGGTCAACTCTATCATTCGTTAACGATAAGCGCGCGCGGGCGGGAAGCATCCTCGCGTGGTGATTATGAAAGCCGGGAAACGGTTTCTCCGACCTGGGCAGCCGTCATTCGAGGGTCTCGACGGACCATTGCAGCTCGTTGTACCGATTAAGAAGTCGATATTACCCATGGTCGGGACCGATGGCACCTTCGTTCTTTAGTCGCGTTTTACGTTCGATTGTCGCGCGAGCGTATATTTAAAAGAAAAGAAGGAAAATAAATGAATGAAGAATGGCTTTACGATGTTTAATTGTGGACATGCGCGCTTTTTCCCAAACAGTTCTACCTCTCTTGTTCTGTTAGCGGGTTATTTACGTACGGTAAATAAGAATATTAAGGTTAAATGTGTGCACGCGACTCGCACGAAACTAAATGGTCCAAAAAAATGATAACGACGAAGAAGAAATTACCGACGATGAAACGGCAAGACGCGACGTTTGTTATATCGATGAGAAATTATATATATTATATATATTTAAGAACCTTCGATCGCTTAGCTTTATCGCGATAAGATTCGTTCGTCTGGAAGGAAACAGAAACAATGTTCGACAACACTTACCATACCGAGTGGGTTGTCCAGCGGCTCGTATCTGATGTAGTCGCTGACGAACTTTCCGCACCCCTGCCACGTGTACAGTTCCGGATATGGCGGCGTACTTCGTCTGATAGTCGTAGACACGAATTTCTGCACAAATGAAAAAAGAAACGGAAAGCGTTTAAGCTACATAAAGACACTTTATATCTCGTCATTTGTTTGTTTTTCTTACGGTGTTTCGCTGCAGCAAGATTAGCCTATTTTTAAATGTCCCCTTTGTTTCTACGTTGGGATCATGCCGCGGAACGAGCCCACTTACCAATCGAGCCAAGCCACCTTCTTTTACCGATCGATCCCGAAAATCTCGTAGATGTTTTTCCTCCTGTCGCTCGGGCGTGTTGTTAGACGTAACGAACCGTTGACTCGCGAAACGATTGTTCCTATCGGTGCTCGGTACTCGGAAATGGAAGGCTAATCTTGCTTGGCGGCGGAACGTTAATTTATATAAAAGCGAAATACACACGTACACAACAGACACAAAACAGGAAACCAAAGTGAAGAAAGCGCTGTCGGGGCGGACAGCGCGTGTAAATAAGACTGTGACGTGCACTTGCACGCGAAGTGCATACCATTGTATTGTAGAACGTTTGAAGCATGTACGAATAAATGTATAGCGAAGTTTATTTTTATTATTTAGGTCGTAGAAGAGAAGGCTCGAGTGTATTAGAAAGATTCCTATTACGCAGTTATATTTCCATTAGTTGAATTATAATGATGAGAGAAAGAGGGGAAGGGGGTAGCCGGAGACGAGAAACTTAGAACTCTATTCAAAGACGACATTCCTCGTTACCTTTTAAACATACTATGAGAATAAACGACGAGCTGAGAAAGGGGCATCTAGGACGACTCAGAGAAAAAAGCCACGAAATTTTGAATAATAATACCGATAATTTTATTTATAACACGTTTTAATTTTTATATGGAGACTAATAATGCCTTTGTACATTGAGTCGAGAAATATTTATCAAGTGAATACACCGAGAAAATAAAACACGAACGTATTCGCATATTTCTTAACTTATCCTTTTTTTTTTATTACCGAAATGAGAGCGAGAGTCGTGGGAGTAACTAGAGAATGAAACTTTTTTCCCCGCTAAAAGGAGACGCGATACACTTGATCGTTTCGATCGAATCCGTTCCGACCACCATCGGCTAGGTTTGTGTAAAGGGAATAACTTTGTTGGTTAGAAGCGAAAAGGAAGGCGTAGACACGCGTTGTAATGCGCAGAGAAGTGTGTAACTGTAAATATATCCGATGTTACTTACAAAATATTCGAGGACCTGTTGAACCGTTGACGAGCAAGTTAAACAAGCACATTCGAGCGAGGTTAAAACACGCGAACGGTCTCCCGCGCGTAACCGCTTATCGTTACATTGGCATTCTCGAAAAATTACCGAAAAAAAAATGGCGCCGAAATGTGGACGGTCACCCGACCCTTCCATTTAACCTCAAATGTTTCCAAGCGTTTTTAAAGCGGGACGAGTGTTTAAAAAGAGGACTGACTGTGTAAAATTGTAGTAGGCGAAAGAAATGACAAATCGAAGTAATGTCCGAGTCTTTCGATTAATATCTCTAATTTAATATTTAAAGACGATTTAATTTTAAAGAAACGAAAGATAAATAAAACACATTATTATTTAAAACGAATTAATGCTTTGGTAATAATGAACTCATCACCACGATCCAGTTTCACTTCCGATTCGACCGCTTCACCACTGCGCATTAACGATTCCCGATCAGTGCGACGCGTCGGTCGCGATACATATCGTGAATTAAGGGAAACGTTTCCTGCGCACGTTAATAACTATTGTTTGAGCTATAGTTTGTTCGATTCACTTACTTGCACGCCACACTCGTTCTCGCAGACAAACAGTAACGGTTTCCGGTCCGGATATTTCGCGCGAAACTGTCGTCGAAAGTTTTCGGCGTGCCAGGCCAGCACCTTCTCCTTGTCGCTGAGAGTACAGTAGCTGCTGGGAAGGGATTTCAGGTATAGTCCTTTTCTGAAGTCATCATCTGGCCAGCACAGTTTGATTATACACAGTTCTTGTTGCACTTCTTTTATCGACTCTTGTGTAATCCGTATGACCGCTTCGTCTTTCGAGTCCTCGACCTCTAATTTCTTTGACTTGCGATCGTCCTCTACCTCCGCGAGGGTTGTTAAACTTCCGTAACTTTCGAATCCCTCTTCACCGTCGGTTTCGTGCATGTCGGACGATTAATTCTTCGCGAACGAATTCAGACGAGAGAAAGAAATCGAGGCTTTAACTATATTCTATTTAGCACGGCTCGGTGGTCATTTCCATGGGAGACTGTTGGGATTTAAAACGAAGTCTTTCGATAAGCGAGTGTTTATTGTCATAGCAACGTAATTAGTGTACCGGTTTTCGCCAACGACTAAGCGTATCCCCTCCTAATGCTTGTACCGCACCACACAAGTATACCCCTTTCTCTGTCCGTGTGCTGTACGCGCTGCCTTACCGACCGTTTCGAATTTTACCGACTGACCGACATCCAACGCTTGGCTCGCAAACAAAAAATCCGGAGTTTTTATATCGTTGCGGAGATTCTACTTTTTTCTTTAATTATTCTCTAATTTGTGTCTCTATATTCTCAGAAGACTGTTAATTTGCAAAGCATTTTCGAAGCTTGATTTTGCTGCTAAAGATGCGAATATTTTCAATAACAGTGAGTCGAGGTAACGGCTTGCTGAGGTTTAAAGCGAACCAATTCGTGTTTACGTTCGCGGCTCTTCCATTGTCCTTAGACTCGTTGCAATCGAGACAGCTGTTTTTTCTGTTTTCTTGGAAGGCGCTCCCCTTGTATAATTCGTGTGTACACAAATTGACGAACGCGAATGCCTTCGCTGTGCATTAATCCTTATGCGAATCTATTAATTACTTTCAACAATGAACGATTAATTCGCGAATCAGCGCGGTAGCTTCTCGCGGAATTTCAAAGGTTATGAGGTGGTCTCCTATTAGAGGTGTTTTAACAAGCGTCACAGGGGGCAGCACGTATCGGACGCGTTCAGTTTTCAAATTTTGTTGAAGTGGAACGTCCCACGAGTAACCATTCGTGCATAGATCGCAAGTAAGTAGTGTTGTTGATGAAAGAAGCGAATAGTGTTTGAATGTGTAACGGTCGTTTCGTATGGCTTTGAATTTTAAAGAATCTTTACTCCGACATCTGCAAGAAGAAACGCAAATCGTAGACGTGCTTGCAAGGATGGGCGACGTATCAACGATGGGTAAGTTTTTATTCAATTCGAATGCGATATTCTGTGAACAAATGAGTTGCTTCTGACTAGAGCTCTTACTTTTTACCCGTCGGGTACCCGGGTAGCCGGAAATTACCCGAAATAACTTCAAGCCATTGAATGTGGTATTGTGTGTGATTGTCTGTGGTATAGTCTGATGTTAGCCAAATATGATGGAACAATACCACATTCAATGGCTTGAAGTTATTTCGGGTAATTTCCGGCTACCCGGGTACCCGACGGGTAAAAAGTAAGAGCTCTACTTCTGACACATCGAGTAATCTATTTAGTCAAGTGGCGAGTAATTTACCATTGTTTTATTAAACTACTCGACGAAATTTTGGTGTCCACAAATTACCGAATTACTCGCTACTCGACTAAATTACTGGACGCGTCCGAATCAGTTATTATTATGCAAAAAGTAACACGCAGCGATAAGCGTTACAATTTTATTAATAAAAATCTTGAGATACATACCACTGGTATAAAACATACGCATCATTTAAAACGAAAGTACATACAAGCTGCGAGAATAACGCTTTCACGATAATATATATATACTTTATATATACATATATACTTTATTTATAAACTATAAATATAACAAATCAGGTTTTTGATGTCTCTTCGTAATAACGCACTTAAGAAAAAAAGAAACCAATGGAACTGAAACGTATAGTTACATGAACAATGCATGTATCGCTTAATGGTGACTCTGTGTCATTTTAACAAAAATTTATGCGATTAGGTCTAAAACTGTTCGATCCCCGAAGTTCTTCACCAGTCGATTGACTTTCTCATATGTTGCATGATTCTTGCTTCGAACGTAACAAGTTCACTCAGTGTTCAATCCCCCGATCTCCGTAATTTCACGTCATGGATTCACTATGTTACAAAGTTGAGACAACGGTCGACTCGCGTGACCAGTAGCAGGGCAGCCTCAGTTTGCATCGTTTGAATCTTGCCGCCATTTCTGAGCTGCCTCCCATCTCGTGTCTGGCACTAATTGCGATTGCATGCCGCCCAGGACGTTGCTGGTTGCTTCTGTTGCCAAAATTATAGGTTTCACGACCGTCGGCGGTATTTGTCGCAGTACGCCTCCCACTGCGCCGGAGACTCCTTTCTGCTCGTGCTCCTCGCTAGCCACGCGCACCAGCTGATTCGCAGTCTCGCCCAATCCCTAAAAAGACATTTGCGTTTCACAGCGTGTACTTAGTACTAAACTCGTCAAGCATGTTTCCTGTATAATTCACCTCTTTCACCAACATGTAAGCGTTAGTCATTCCCTCTCGAATGTCCAACGGTTGGCTGTATCTCTTTCTACGTCCTTTCTGGCCCCTGATCTTTTGCCTCACGCTGGGACCAGGGCTGACCATATCGTAAGCTGTCTCAGCGGTGCTCTGTATGGCGTATAGCAATCTAGAAGTTAACTCTAGCGCCGCCATTACAGTGGAGGTAGTGAAACTGTTCGCGCCCCTTTGCAGCCCTCTAATGATTCTACCATCTTTCTGGTATTGCTCGATCGGCAACCAAAACAAGTCCCGTATCCCTTGGACTGTAAAAAATCATTCGAACGTAAGATATTTTGCCAAGTGTGTGTACTTTAACCCTTCGTGGTCACACCTTCACACCTTCACATTGGTCACACGGGGTTCACTGTACCCCAGCGTCATTTTTTGAGTTACCATTTTCGTATTTTTGAATCTTTTAACTTTTTAGTGATAATTGTGCATTCGTAATACTTATACAGTCATGGTCTAATAGTCTTTTTCTAGAAATATAAATTTTGATATGATAAAATTTGTAGTTGAAAATGAGCAATTTTCCATGGTGTGGGAAAACCCGATTTTTTTAAAACTTTTTTATTATTTTTTTGCGATAAATCCCCTTTGGAAGACGTAAAGGTGCGACATTTCAAATCGGAAATTGCTCTTGGGGTACAATATACCCCGTGTGACCACGAAGGGTTAAATTTGTAGGAACGACTGGTCTAACCGCGTATACTTACACAATTGCACCAACGAGTGCATAGGACCTATCCCGCCAAGTAAACTTGGAAGCTGATTATTCTTTATGTCTTGCAACCACTCGGAGAGTAAAAATGTTATAAGCTTATCGAATCCCAGAAGTCCGTGTCGATGCGTCAATCTTTTCAGCGTTAACTCGGAGCAGTTCAATTGCGCCAGGCCCATTAGGAGGCCGGCCAATGGTCCGTGAGTGAGATCTACGCGCTTCCCATGATAATCTAATCTAACAAGGACTTCAGGGGAAAATATCACACTCCTGACACGAATCAAACAAACAAAACTTTAATACAATGCGCCATACGGGGAAGTCTCATACCAGCTGGATCTAGTAATTATAATTTTACTAGTACCGCGCTTGCGTGTGCTTACCTAAAATATATCGGCTGACAATCCTCCTGTACTTCCTGCGTCATTTTCGTTTTCGTTTTGCACTCCTTTATCATTAGCTCGTCTTCCAGCAGTATCAACAAATTCGGGTCTATACTATCGTGCTGCGACGTATTCGTTGGCGATGGAGCGTTAGGCACAGAATCATTCACACTCATGACAGGCGGATGATGAGTGGGCATCCCTTGCTTGGAGACCGGGGAGGACTGAGGGTTATTGGGCGTGTTAGAGCTCTCTTGCGTCTGCTTCGAACCATCGTTCAGTTCATTGGCAAACTCTATCAAGAACAATAGGCTGTCTTGGTCTATGTTCAGGCGCAAGGGCAGTAGGCTGAGCTTTAAACAACATTCTTGAGCACTTAATTTCGGATCGGGCCTGACATGGACTGCCTTCATAGCGAACATGTTCGCGTGGGATTGTTTGGGCTTCGCTTCGCTGCTGTACTGGTACAAGAACTTATTGATGTGCGAGGAGGCCAGTCTGTCTCTAATTTCTATCTCGCTCACTAGCAGTATCTGTCTCGCCGCTTCCGTCGTGTTCTCCGGGTAGATCTCGTGTTGGAAGCGCACTTTGTTCAATTGAAACTCCATTAGAACATCGTGCCGACGACCGGGCCCTCCCAGAGCTTGCCATTCGGTCATTTCTTTAAGCTTCGCACGCGGCGAATTTGGCACACTCCCGAAATGCACTTCGTTCGGATTGGACATTTTGAACGTCACCTCGTCGCACCACGGAGATCTGCTCCTGCGAACACAACGATCGTAGATTATAACGAGGCATTAGCTTCCATTACCTTTCTTTATAGCTTGAATACATACCTCTCCTGATTTGCGTTATCATTGATAGTAACTTGCTTCTTGGCTGTCGACTGTGACCTTCCGAAATCCTTCCCTCCATACATGTGCCAAACCAGGGTCATTTCGCAGATAGTGTACCTTAATATGGGGGCTGGGAAATGCCTAGGCGCTTTAAGCAGATCAGTTTTACCGAGAGGCACCGCGAAGTGATTATCTATTATTTTCAAGGATTCTTGACACAGCCAGCGAACTTCCGGTACCCCGTGCCTTGGCATTATCCCTGTACCTGCTTCTTCACCTAATATACAAAAGTCTTCGTTAACGTGCTCCACCTCGGCGCTGCATTCCAGCTCGGCGCATTGTTTGGGGCCTTTGCAGATTTCAGGCGCTGCCTGCGACGGTGGGTGTGGCTCGTCAGGAAAGAAGAATACTTCCACTCGATGCTCTGTCATCAATGCATTGCCATCCGTTTTTGCAGCCTTCCCTGTAGCGAAATCATTGTTAGTAACTATTCTTCGTTCCGATGCTTCGATTCTAAATCACTCGGATTTACCGTTCACAGCCTCTTCCATCGCTTCCTCCATCAGTGTACTCACACGTTCAACTTGGCTCTTACTTAGCGTGTTGGTACTTTCGTCCCCGAGGAGACTCTCTTCGTCTCCGGAGCTTGGTACCGTGATACTTTCGGTACTGTCCGTGTTCGATATCAAGTCCCCATCGTTCACCACGTAAGTCAACAGTTGTATAAGAGCACGACCAGAGTCCGAACACGTCCGAACGTGAAGAACATTGTTGCTCGCTCTGAGATCCACTCTGGGCGCCCCGCCGCACATCTTTTCGTTCAACCTTAACGACAACTCGAACAACCCAACATCCATAACGCACACGTAATCGCGCTTCAAGTTCACAGTCTTCCCGAGTTTACTAGATATGAACAGAGCGATATCTTCGGCTATAAAACGCAACGTCGAAGTGTTCGTCTTCGCGGCAATGTTGCTGGATACGCTGAAGTTGCCAAGAGTTACCATCGATCTCAGTGGCAGATGAATTGGCCTGAAAACATATAAACTTCTTATTCCCGTGCTTCGCGAATATCGACCAAGTCTATTGAGACACAGACCTGTAGTCAACCGCGCAATCCCACAGATGTAAATGCAGTTCAGTTAATATCCCTGGCGGGGAATGTCCAGAAACTGGATGGTCAGCCACGTTCAGGCAATCCGTCAGCTGGGTGAACCACGATGTACCAGTGGCGCGCATTCTGTGTCTCAGTGTGGCGTTTGATATGCCCACTGCCACTCTGAATGTCTGTTATGAAAGAAAATGCGGTTATTTAATTCTCAACTAGAGTTAGGTTTACTCGAAACAGTTGTGAGTTGAACCTTTATACGATGGGTTTGGTGGGCAGCTTGTATTCGAATGGCAAGCATCATCATATCTTTATCATTGTTATTTGTTCCCGTCACAGTTGCATCTGGTTCACTTTTATATATAGCCTTTTGACAGGGCCGCGGGGTGACGCTATTAATAGGTCTCAGTGAAGGTGGTTGCGATGGAGTCGTCATTAGCCCGCAATGGTCCAAAGACATCTCCTTGATCATAGCGCAGACGTAACTCAGGTTCGCGTCCCCCTTGTACGCGGACACCGAGAATATCGTCGCGTCTTCCACTCGGATCACCAATTCTCCCTGTTGCCCGGGAATCACGTTACGCATCGAGTCGCGAACGGGTGTGTACATGCAGAGAAGACCCTGGTCTATAGTAAAAATTAGCGCCAGTTCACTCTGACCATTTCTAGACAGCTTGTTCTGGTGTTGCCTGTAGCCTTTATCAGACGACGAATGAAATATTCCCTGTTCGTCCGAGTCTGATTCAGAATCGTACACGATTCCACTCTTGCACGTGCTAAACCTGCGACACGCAAATCGTATTTCAAATTTTTATCGAGCATAAAGAATCGCGCTGTCCATTTGAAATACCGCTTACCTAGGATATGCAGACTCTTGCAACAAAGTGGAGGCCAAGTCAAGGCCCACATGGCTCTCCATGTGCGTGCTGTACTTCGGCCTAGGCGCTGACGGAGTCCATAAAAAAAGATCGGTAATGAATCTATTATACAACAATTCGTAGATGTGCTTAGATGGTATCTGAACGGAGACGCATGGAAAGTTAATCTCCAGCTGAATCCTGGAACCGCGCAAGCCTTCGTCCATGAATTCCAGCATCTCCTCTCGACTTCCTGGTATAATTAGTTCTTCGCCCTCTCTGTTTACACGAGCAAAACTTACATAACGTAGTGTACAAAGCTATTCTTTATTCAATATCAAGAAATCCTATCGGGCAAACCTTTGCTGCGAATCGTCTTTGTCGCCTTGGCCGTGGGGTCTGGAATGGGGCGTGTCGGATTCGTGTATAACGCGCTTCGAGCTGAAAGGTGACGGCTGATGCCTAGGCGCGTTCTCCAAAGCTTCGTCCAAGCTCGAGTCAGGCTCCCCTTCCGAGCTGTCCTCCAACTGGCCACTTAAACGTTGCGGGTAAATCGTGACAACCACTCTGGCCCAGCCGAATCCCTCGCTAACTTGCTGGCAGGACGCATTGTTCTTCTCGTCCGCTGTAACTTTGCCTATGTTTATCGGTACGTCCGTCTCGGTTTCCGCGTATGAGAATAGCAACTTGCGGCATTGAATTTCATGCTTCGTAACGGAGTGTGGCTGATTCTTCATGGTAGAGTGTATTTGTGCATCCATCAGCTCCAGAATCATGTAATCCGTTCTCACCGATCTCTTCCACCATGGCGCGCGATTCATGTCGTGCAGAGGTCTTAGATCTGGTATCGGGAACCTATTTTTTTTTGGAAACATTCTCCATTAGATAACATTTAGCTCCGTCACACTGTTCGGTGTTTCTGTGTCACGCGCTACCTTAATTTTATTGTACATTGGGACGAGGATACGTTTATGACTGCCGCAAAATCTGACGGAGTGGGACTCTCTACTGCTTGATAGAATAAGGTTTGTTGGTTCTAAAAGATGTACGAGTTAATAACTCAAATTGGAATACGATAATCGACAAGTGCGCAGTGGAAGTTTAGAACTCACGATGTTTCTGTTGTTGGGCACGGGATTGCAGACGCATATAGGCTGCGGGTTAAGTAATGCGCATATCCTGTCTACGATAGTTATGTCCACCTCGCTTTTGCATGGTTCCAATTCAATGCTAAGAATGCGGTGAGAAAATAATTACAAAATCAAAGTAGCCAACAGCCGTCCTTCGATATCGATTAATATGTATGAACCTACTCGATTTCAGTGCACGGGTGCGCGCATTTCATTAACTGAGCGTGCCGGGCGGTATGAGCATCCTCCACGTACTTAAATTTCATCTTGAAGTCTGTTTTGTTAGTAAAGCCGAAGTTCGTTGAGTTCTCTTTTGGAAAAGTAAGCAGCTCCACGTGCTCCGTCGGGGCGCCGTTCGCGCCGGAACTGTTCGAGTCGATCAAACATTCTACAATTTCTAAGCTAGCTAAAGTCAACGTCCCAGATATTTCAGAAGACAGCGAGGTAGTCTTTTCTCTGCCTTCCATCACTAACGGCGCAGCGAGTAATCTGTAATAAAAGATAGAGGGTCAGTTGAAGCTCCCAGATCTTTCGCGATCGTTAGTAGAATTGTATACTGATCGCGCAAACCTAATGTGGCTCAAGTGGCAAGCGTTCAAAAGTAATTTGGATGCTTTGTCGAAATCTTTATTCCCGTATCCGCCGGCTGCGAACATTCCTAGCTGTTTAAAAAAATCATCCGCGGCGTTCTTCATCTGCCGTATACTGGAGCACGTTAGACCACTGCCTTCTACGCACGTAGTCAATATATCTTCGTGCAACAGAATCACGGCTATAGAGGACACTCTCACGTGAAAGTGAGACGTCTCCGCGGAGGGGCTATTGTCCACGCTCTGTCTGTGCTTATGCTGCTTTGGCAAATTCGTCGACGAACGTTTGGAGCTAATACTACTAGTCGATATACTTCCATCCATGCTATTGTTATTGCTCATAACGGAATCGCTCATCGGAGAAGAGCCCGGTAGCCGCATCGGTAAAAACTCGTCCTCGTTGTCAGACTCGTCCAAGGACGCCGTTGACCAACCTTGCGTATGCCTCAGGTCCTGTTAAACGACAGATATTTATGATCGAATAGTTTTATCTTTAGTGCAACTTGAAATATCGCATTGCAAATTAGTGTCGCCTTACCATAGTGCGCAATACTTGAGCCGGATGTATTTGGTGGATGAGCTCCCGCTCCACGCGATTAAAATCACTAGTGGCCATGGGTTTCTCGGTGCAAGTCCTTGGCGCAACGTTGCTAACGTCTTCTAAATCTGGGGACGCGAGCCCGTGCCTTAATTCCAATAAAATGTGCATCTGCCGCGGGCTCAGAAACGAAGTGAAAGATCCCAGGGTTACTTCTAATTCTACCTGAAGTAATTAGTTCTTCTTCACTTCGTGCCAGACGGATTATAATCTAACAGCATTACCGTTCACATTTCGAACGTACGGAATAATCGTTGATTACTGTTAATTATTTAACTTTTACCTTCGGCCCTGAAACACCTTCTCCTTGTTTCAATTTTAGTCTTATTTCTTGTCTGCCTGCCAACTTAGCGAACATTATAGGATTCGATTGGCTTAAATTATTGATAACATTCCTCTCCGGAGGTGTCTGCATGTTCTGGACGGGGGATATTTGTGCAGAAGAAAATTGGCCATCTAAATTCTAGCAGAGAAAAGAGTTCCACAAAATTTATTATCGCGTCTCGTTTTACCGATTCCTGCGGTAATTCTGATAAAGAACGTTACTTTAGAATCTGGTGTAGAACCCCTGCTCGTTGTTATTATACTCCTGGAGAAAGTTCTCGCGCAAGATGGGAATTCATCCATGGAGAAAGTCACTCCCTCTAAGTAAAAGCGTTTCGTCGTGAACGCCGACACAACATATCCTTTCGTCGGCTGACTAGGATCTAACGAAGTACTGCTCGGATCCAAGCCTGCTTCGTCTGAATATTCAAGGTTCTTTATACACATTTCTATCGCAACCCCCGTCGAAGAATCCAGCGGCACGTGTTCCAGGCGTATAACAGTGTCTATAAATCTTACTTTCACCCTGCATAAAACTGAAATAAATACGACATTCTACAACATGTATACATCATTCTACGAATAGCGATCTCATCTGCGATTCTTCCAACCACGACGCTCCGTCCCAAACTCCTTACTTGATTCTATCGTTTGTGCAAACAATTCCACTCCCTCCAACGGCTGGGCATTCCCAGCATTCTTAGCGTCCTCTTGTAAGCATTCTTGTGCAAGTTGCATGCTGGAAGTCATAGAACTCCACATGGATTCGAACATGGAGGTTCCAGATTCCGCTCTCTGTCTAGGTTGAACCGTTAACCTGAGCCCAGTTATTTCTACGTAACTAGCTTCGCTGAGCAAAGCGGACCACGGTATGCCAACAGACATCTCCCCTACGAAACCGTCGACGAACTCAAACGGTAGATGCTGTTGCTCTCCCATCTCGTTAAGTGCCTATCATCCAAAAAATAAGATCTATAGCTCAAAACATTTCTCGCTCCCGCCTTAATTCCATTTAAATGGTTCCATCGAACGATGGAACTACAATCGTACAAAACAGAGACTACAAACTACAAATCGATCTCGGAGGTCGCCTCGCCTCTAACATCCTCGATCGAACGCGAACAAAGAATCGAAGATGAACAAAGGAAATGACTGTACCTGCACGTCAAGGCTGACATTGGTTACACGACCGATTCCGTTGTAAAGATCGACAGTGAGCTGATCCAATGTCAACTTCTCCTCTAGAATCTGGCCAAGGTACCTCTGCAATAGGTACCTGCAAGCTCGTTTCTTGATCCCCTGGGACCAAGGGAAACACTCCAGCCAAGACATTTTTATCCACAAGTTTGACAGCTCTAATCTATGAAAGGCATGGGATTTCTCGAAGGTCTGCCTCTCGTCATGCGTCTTTGTGTTAGGCCTGTTACTCGGGCACGGTGTAAGAAAGGCAGTTTATCCACGAGAATCCCATCGTCCCGACACGTGCCCAGTCCAGTGCAATGATCCTTAACATAATACGATGATTCGGATGTAACGGGGGTTCTAGCTGCGTAATGTTTTCCTTCGGGTGCACTACGGAGACGCAACACAAGCTCGCACACGCTCACACGCACGGCACACGTACGGCTGGCTGTCGGGCGCACACAAGCGCGACAGAAAGAACGCTGGTAGCTTCATTGACTGAAATCACTTTCGAAACAGACAAGCTGATATTGTGTTTTCCAATGCTCCTTCACCTCCGCCGTGCCCGTTTCTAGTTTCCTATCGCGCGCGACGCAGCAATCCCGATAAACCGTGTCAATCTATTTATCCCCCATTTATCAACAAGGTTTATTCATTTTTCCCCCCTTCTTCCATTTTCGGAGCAGCAAAGTAGCGCAGAATTCTTCAGCGCTTTCGACTCTAATATGTAGGTATACGCTAGAGTTTCTTGAGCGACATCCTATTCGCCTCGATACTACTCAAATTACAATGTTGCAATATAGTAGATGTGATTAAATTGTCACTGTAGCGTTAAATGCAATAATTGACTGTGATATGCGTAGATTGAGATAAGAGATGCTAATGGTTTCTATCGTTTCCGGAAATGTTAAATGTTACTGGTTTAATGGAAAAAAAAATTGAATTTATATGCGATTATGATGATCGCGTGCTTTGTGTTATTATTCTTTCAGCTGCGCGTGTATCAGTTTTGATGGCTTAGATCTGTTATCTAAATCCTGAGTTATCGGTCGAGTTTCCGTTTATAGATCATAGCGCATAAGTACTCGATAAAGTTTCAGGGATCGAACGTGATTTCTTGTATCGCTCGATCGTGTTCATTGTTCGTCCTACTCGGGTAAAGATTTCTTTCAAAAGTCAATAGGATCGGTAAGGAATACACCGAAAGGTTTACCACACTGGACGTGTCAGTGTTCACGTCAGTTTCTGCGTATATGCGTTTACTAATAGATTCAGATGTATCGTGTACGGGCGATCTGTCATAAAAATTGCCCAACGATTCGTTAGGATTCGATCGAGTGCATCCGTGTCGTTTTTACTAATCGCATCGTGCAAACGGGAATTGCCTGTTGTCATCGGGAAAAATGGCCCTAACCAACATTTTACTTCTCAGCCAGATATCCGGCTACATCGTAGCCCTTATCTTGTCACTTTGCATTATTATACCGATGAGCCTCCACCAAGACGAATTTAGGTAGTTAAAAACCAGTAATAAGTACCGCTAACATGTACATCCAACGTGACTTTTTGTTCGCAGAGGACACTGCCTGTTGTTCTCAACGGGAACTTGGCAGGAAACGGATGGTCAGTTTGTAGTAAATTGGGCTTCGCAGGCTTATTGTAATTATACCATATTCATCGGTTTGGTGTTGCTTCTGACGTCCACCGTACAAATCTATAGACTTTCTTTGCTCATGTATCGGGGGGAGGACAGTTCGTTCTTGTCGGCGTTCATAGACGTCGTCAGCTCTGTATTTCTAACGACGATCACTTTAGTCGCCGCGATCATCGTTACGCTCGGGTTCATGACCTGGTGTCAATGTATGACTAAAAGATTCCCATCCTGCGAATTGGCGACTGGGAATGATATCGATAAAGCTGACGGAATTGACACGTCAGGCTTTCACATCGAATTGGGTGCCGCTCAATTTGGAACTTGGACAAGCTTGTCCATATGGGTCGGCCTTTCGGTCTTCGCGGTTCTGAAGCTGCTGCGGTACCATCAGTTAGAGAATATGAAAGTCTCTATGTATAGAGAAAGGCAGAGATTGATAGAGGCTGCCAGAAGTAACGAGATACAAGAGCCAAATTAGAATTACCGATGTCTTGCGAAATCTTTGAATTACGTGATATAAACGGATAGTAGTATTATCGTTCTACTACTATCCTTATTCCTTGGAGAAACATTTCCGCTGTATGGAATCTGTTTCCCAAAACGCACAGTTTGTAATTGATCTGATTAAGATAACACGGTAAGATCTATTCCTCTGTTGTTCGTTACCATTGAGAAGAATAGAGGAATAGAATAGTTGAGTTCGTCGAATGTAGAAGTTACATTGAAGTGAAATAGCTATCGTTCGAAGGGTATAAATTTGCTGTATAATTCTCAATTATATACATATCAAGACTGGATAAAATTGCAATCTACAGTTTCCAAGATTAGGCTCGAAGTATGTTTTACGGTAGTGAACTCAACTTCTATGGTTTAAATAATTCTGTTTAATTTAAATGATATTCAGAATTGTAGAATGCGAAGTATTTTAATTGTATGATATTTTCTTTCATTTTGTACATACATGTAAGGATAGCAGCAGGTATAAATGATAACTCGTAAGATATTACATTGCAGTTTGCTTAGGTAGTTTTAATGGAAACAGTTGATTATATAAATTTTATAAGTATGCAAGCTATGGATATGTATAGTTAGCGGATGTATATAGACTAAACATTTCACGTTACAAATAATACCTAAATATATTATAAAATTATATTTTGTAAATATGTATGTTATATATTCTCATAATATATCAGAATCGTAATAACGTGCCGAAGTTTGTTGCGCTAAATAAGCTGAATAAATGAGGGGATCTACGTTCGTATAAAAGTAATAATTGTCTATTCAAATTTGTTTTCTGCATTTTCCAAGAACGTTTCTTCGGCTGCCGATGGGGCAAGGTCTATGAGGTGCGTCAATTATTACGAACGGTGCAATATCCATTGGCACGCACTCTAGTTCAAAGGTAGTGTCGTTTATCCCTAATACTCCATTAGGAGCGCAAGGACCACCCACAGTTCTTAACGGATAACAAATACCGTTATATTTCACTTCTCCCTCTTCCGTGCATGGATTCTTTACGCATTTTGGCACAGACTCATTTTTAGGGAGTACCACGTAATTCCCTGGTGCGCAAGGTCCTCTCGCGTAAGCTTGGTGGCAAGTGTTGTTTAACGGGAAATATAAGAACGTAGGTCTGCAGTCGCATATCCATGTACTTTTATCCCCATCCCCTGGGTAAAGGAGCATGTTCTCGGGACATTCGTCTGGCACATAAACTGGAATGCGGTCTGTTATCTGAAGAGAAGCGTAGATTAGGTTTCTCTTATCACGCTGCGACAGAGTTTAGTTTTTTTTTAAATTACCGTTGCATGGTGGTTGCTAACGTGGGACGTCTCTTCGTCAGTTGGGAATCTAATATCTTGACAAGATATACAATTCCATATTATCATTGTAACACCAAGAACTGCCCACTTCATTTTAGTTATATAGTATTACACAACACAACCTTTGATACAGACAACTGCGGAAGCAGAGATTAGTTTTTCTTGAAAGAAGGTTATTCAAGATTCAATTCAGTATAAGCATTAAATTCTATCATTGAGGAGTGCTATCACTAGAATGTTAATCACTTTGCTTACTATAGTATCTTCCTTTGATTGACCTGATCTGACCCTGAGATTTCAAGGCCAGTACCATAGTTGGATAAAATAAAACTATTAAAATCAGTAACCAATCAGTACCAAGTATTTACGTTTTCCTCCCACTACTTGCAAGTACAGTTACATGTTACACCTATTGAAGGAATAGACATAAAGAATAGAATGTAAACTTAAAAATAATTTACAGGAAATACAATTTCTATTTTATTTCATCTCATCACAGTGTATAACGATAAATTTAACTGTTCAATTTTGTTCCTACTTGTAGAAGTGTCAACGATATACTAATAACAAGATTATAATATTAATGTACTGTTTCTTTAATCGTCATACTCTTTGTCATTATATAAAGCGTACGCTGTTCTAATATCAGCTGCACTTGACATGAATGTGCTGTTTTTGATTTCTGGCCAAGCTTGAAGTTCCACGTAAAGATCGTAAATCTGACTGGCGTTCAAGTCATTGAACTGTGTAAATATATTGTAATTCTTTTTTATTAAGTCGAAACCACAGCCTGGCATTATTTTCCTGAAAGAATTCAGTATACGCTATGTATCGATTTGTAAAAACTTCTAGAGTATTAATAGACATCGAAAAATAAAATAAGACACACTTACTCCATCGCGGGTATCACTCTGAAGGATGGTTTATATAAATTATGCCGGACGAAGTGCCAGAAATGTATCAAATCTTGTTTGTTCTTAAATAATGTAAAGAGGTCAGGCTTTGGTTCCAATTTCACAACATAAAGCAAGTTAATATCGTCTGTGTAAATATCCAATGCGTATTTCTTTTGTCTATTCATCATCACTCTGTTTCTGTGCCATGGTACAAACGCTTTCCTCTCTAACGAGCCAAAAAGTTTGTAATTAAATATCGTTTGAAACATGACGTTGCCGGAGGTCATTGTCCTGGGCTCCGCGAACCTCTGAAAGGTAGAAGTTAATAATTAATAATTCTGCTTCCATCGAGTCCAGCGAATTATTGCAGTCGAAACTGCCTTCTAACGAAACGACTGTTGCTTTAAATGAATTTGAAGCAAGAGTAACGATAAATTCTTAGGGAAGTTTACAAATGAACTTTTTATACCAACATGCCACATCGATGGTGATATCGCCATATAAAAAATTGCTCGTTCATTCGTCATGAAGGACGTTTGAAACACTGTGCTCAATATTAAGTGCCTTATAAATTTCAACTTATTTGTTGCTCCAATTATTTGTACAGAACTCGGTTCCTCCCATTTTCTCCCTTTTACATTGCCGAGTGGTGCAAATACAGGCTCGTTACGTGTTTGAACGGTGTCTATATTCATCATTCTTGATATATTATAAAGGTTTGCATGTTCTACGCTTAATCGTTCGGGAAATTCATCGCACAAGTTATTCAATCGCTTAACAAACATCTCTTCTTTTTCATACAAGTTTATAAATGGTACACCAGCGTCGAGCAACTCCTTCGTTATCATACCGAAGCCTGGGTTCATTTCGAATACACGAGCAGCATTCTGTAATAGATCGTCCTTAATCAACGATACAAATTGTTTGGCTGTGTGATGGTTTATTAGGTATAAATCTGTATTCTTGGTGGATACGGATAAGTATTTATGCGGAATGTTATTCCTCCACTCCAAACCAATGGTTTGTAGGTATCCATGAAGTAGGGTAGGAATTTGATTATAGTCTCCCTTTTTATCCTCCGAGATGTTTGTGTTATCCACTGCAGTTGTTGTGTGATTTACTCTCTTCATCAAATGTAGCGTAGCACTGTGACGGGATTCATTTGTTCGAGGCATATAGGTACCACAGAGACAATTTAAATTGCGATATCTCATACTCGATTTCTCTTCATTTATTGTTATTACCAACAATATGCAATTCACATGTTATTATTTAAGAGTTGTGTTTTTGAGGTTAGTTTCTTGAGCGACTCTTAAAAGCGGCTAAATATATTTCACGATGAATCAAATTTACTGTATTTATCTGCGTTCTAATTAATAATGCCACTCATTTTAATCGATCGTAGCGATTTTTTTAAATATTCGTAGATATAAAAGAAAGTACAATCTGTCGTGTGAGAACTATTTATAAAAAAATACCCTGACCCATGGTAAGTATATTTCTCAAATATCTGTCTTCAGCATTCTTCTACCGTGAAAGCGCATTCGAAAAGTTTAAATATTTGCATTTCGTGATATAGAGTACTGCCCTCGCAATTTAATTATGAGGACAACGTTTTACTTTCTCACTGAATTGCATATTGATCCTTTATCCGAGACAACATCACGATTTTGTAAGTATCGTCACTTTTTAACATTTCTTACTTCGTATTTTCAAACTAGAAAATACTGCTGTTAGTGGTAATTATGTCAAGTTGCCACGTGAATATTTCGATTTCACGGACATGATGATGTGTGAGATAACATTCTAAAGAATTCCTTGAGTGTAAGGTGAAAGTTAGCCATATTTAGGTTGTTATTTACTTAATTTATTCGTGCATGTGTATCTTATAGGTAAGCTAGATTTTAGAAGCTTACAGAACAGCTGTTTCATTTGTGTTGGAATAACAATAAAGAAGAACAAGCATCTGTCAATTTCATATTGTGTATTGTATAGTAATAAATAGGTTTATTTTTTGCATTTTGGTTTCAAAATGGGGTTACATGAGTTATGTGTGTAAGTGTTTTTGGGTCTGTTAACTCAAGATTGTGCTTTCGTTTTGACTTCTTCCTTCGTCTTGTTCTTCTTCTCTTTTTCTTTTTTCCAGAATCATATGCATTTACTCCGCTTGTTCTTCTTCTCTCTTTAGTATCCCTCTGATCGTTGAGTTTCTTCATTTCAGCTCCTTACAGTCTTGTAGCATGTGACCCAGTGTCTTTTTCTTTCTTCCAATATTTGCTTCCCCGCTCTTCGTTCCCACATCCGAACTTCGCAATCATGCTTTGGTCTCTGCCTCTGCAGTTTCCGTTTAGGTAATTTGCTCTCTGGTTATCCCTGATTTCTGTGTAATGTGCGTTGTATCTGTCTCCTCGCATTCTGTCCTATCGCCATTAATCTTGCTCTGCTTTGTCTCTTTGCGTTAGTTCCTCAGCAAACTCTCTTCCCCTCCTTCTTTCTATTTCCACTTCTTGGATATCCATCATTTTTTGCCTGATATCGCGTGTTGCGTGAGAGTCGTATCGCTTCAGCTAAAATAATTAGAACGATGTACATGCGCAAGAATGGTTTGAACTTTTCATTTGTTTTAACAATTGCACAGACCATAAAACTTTGGAAAGATCTATCGTAACATTCTATATTGTCTTGAATTGCCTAACGTAACCTTGGGAAACAGTGGTACTTTCTAAAACTTTTTGTCAAAAGTTTCTTGTACTCTGATCTGTAATAACTGTGCGTGTGTGTGTAACGTATTTAAAGCATTGGTAACGAAAGACACGATGTCTGTAGTTTCAAAACAGGAGTAACAACGTCTGTTGATATTAGCAGGAAAATTTGAAAGATGGCTCAAAGCGCTTCCTTATTGTCACGGATAGTTGCCTCGTCGATATCTGCTACAATGAGAGCAGGTAAAATAATAAGAGACGTTATGAGTCACGGGGGTCTGAACATAGTAGAGAAAGGCAAGAATGACTTACAAACTGAAGCGGATCGTTGTGCTCAAAGGTGTATCATTGCTTCGTTAAGTCGCCAGTTCCCGAATATCACCATTATCGGGGAAGAAGGATCGACTGATTGCGACGTACCAATTGACTGGGTCGTGACAGAGGCGGACGAAGAAGTACTGAAATTGAAATTACCAGCGCACCTGGAAGATATCGATCTTAAAGACGTGTGCGTTTGGGTAGATCCGTTGGACGGTACATGTACATTTCATTTATATCAATTTAGCTAAGCGCGAACAATATTTTCAACTGTATTATCAAATTAAAAAGCACAGATATTTGGTTTATCAATTGCGTTAAGATAGAGTAATGATTTCAGGAACATCGGAGTACACCCAGGGCCTCGTAGAACATGTTACAGTATTAGTAGGAGTGGCGATTGGGCAGAAAGCGGTTGGAGGTGTAATTCATCAGCCGTATTATAAAAGCGTGGAAGGTGATATATTGGGGCGTACTCTTTGGGGTATTAATGGGGTAGGTTACGGTGGATTCACACCGATTGCACCTCCAAAAGGGAAAAGAATAATTGCAGCAACACGGTACGATTTAGTTTTGAAATATTTAAAACTACGATTGCTCGCAGCGAGAAATGATAAGTATACTGTACGCTTTCAGTTCGCATTCGAATGCAGCCATTCAGGCTTCTATAGACGCCATACATCCGGATGAAGTTCTACGTGTTGGCGGCGCTGGGCATAAGGTAATACTTTTATTGGAAGGAAAAGCTCATGCTTACGTTTGCGCCAGCAAAGGTACCAAAAGGTGGGACACCTGCGCTCCTGAAGCTATCCTTCACGCTGTTGGTGGTACTTTAACCGATTCCCTCGGAGAGCAGTACGCGTATGATGCGGGAACATCGCACCAAAATTTAAAAGGCATAATAGCTACTGCTCCCGGCGAAGATCATCAGTGGTACGTGAACCACATACCACAAGAAGTGAAGGACAGATTAGAACAGCAATGTTAATAATCTCCTTTTCATAAAAGATTTAATATATATTTCCGCGCGTTACAAAGTACTCAAATAGCGCTAGATTAGAGCAGAAGGCTCTCGGACTTATCTGTTAGAAGTTTCAAGCTCCGCAAGGGCGGGGAAAATTAAACCACGTTGATGAACAGTATTTCTTGATGAAAGTTCACGAGCTTTATTCCAACGAATAAATCCACTGTCTTTTGTGCCTGTATTTTAACACAATTGTAAATATAAAGGAAGAGTTGATATTCGATTAGCAGTCTTCATCATTTCACGGACACTCTATAACTTTGATTTAAGCGCATCGCGCAATTCTCGGCGGAGGATCTTTCCTGATGCGGTTTTGGGGATGCTCTCGACGAATCTGATTCCGCCTCGGAGTCGTTTGTGACTCGATACTCGTTCTGTAACAACAATTATTAGTAGAGGACCGAGAGATCAATTTCTGTGACGGTGAACACATACCGTTCACAAATTTGTTAATGTCATCAGCTGTTATGTCAGATCCATCTTGTTTAACGACGAAAGCAGTTGGCAATTCTCCTGCTTCTTCGTTCGGCAACCCAATAACCGCTGCATCTTTGATACCGGCGCAAGATAATAATAATGCTTCTAACTCAGCTGGGGGAACTTGGAATGCTTTGTATTTAATAAGCTCTTTTAAACGGTCTACTATGTAGAAATAACCCTGCTCGTCGTAATACCCGACATCCCCAGAGTGCAACCAGCCGTCTTTGTCGATCGTTGTGGCTGTCGCGCTATCATCGTTGCAATATCCTTTCATTATCAAGTCTCCTTTGAAACATAATTCTCCTACACTGTTTGGCCCTAGAGGTTTACTCGATTCATCTCCATCCAGCGGCATTACTTTTCCTAAATACAAAAGAAGATTATTAACGTAATATTTACGAAACAGAGATATTTAATACATACCTGAAGTCTCCGGGGATAGTGTCCCTACACTATCGTATTTTCTACTGTTCATTGGTGATTTAATCACAGCCAATGTAGTTTCCGTTAATCCATATCCTTGCATTATATTCGGCGAGTTTAATCTGTTTACAACAGTTTTAATAATATCTTTCGACACAGGCGCTGCACCGCACCTAATCAGACAGATATATCGATAAGCCAGGAAGTTCTGATTATATCACACGTCAGGTTCAATGAAATCTATTAAAGTTCGAAGTCAAACTTACCAAACATCTTTGATGCAGGATAAGTCGTATTTATCTACGATAGGATGTTTCGCTAGGAAAACCATGAGCGGCGGTACGATGGTTAAATGTTCGATTTTATACTTTTCTATACAGCTCAGAAATAGTTTTTCGTCGAAGCGCGAAAGAACGACAGCTTTGTTCCCAAAAACGAGTCTCATCAAGAGTACGCAGAAGGAATATGCGTGGAAGAATGGTAACAGAGCTAAAGTTGTTACGTTTGCGCTTGTAATGTGAGGAGACGCGATTGCAAAGTGTCTTATCATAGTTAACAGATTTTTGTTCGTCAACATAACGCCTTTCGGCAATCCTGTGGTGCCGCTGGAGCATGAAATGAGTGATACATGATCATCGTCCACCGAACAGGCTTGGAAATTATCGTCAACGACGATATCTGATGTTAAGCTTTTTATACTCGGTAACTTATTATCCCTGGATTCTGTTAACATTACTAGCTTTGGTGACCAAGATAATTGAGGGAAAACTTTTTCCATGTTCTTCAATCCGATCGCCGACACAAAGATGATCTTTGGCCTGGTTATACTTAATCCGTGTTTCAGTTCCCTTTCCGAATAAAGTGGATTTAACGGGCAGATAGTAATGCCCAGGTAAAGTGCCGCGCATACTGGTAAGCAAAATTCTAAATTGTTCTCGCTGCATATGGATATACGGTCTCCTTTTTGTAATCCTTCTCTCTGAAATGCAACCGCCAGCTTCCGACTGATATTTAGAATTTCATCAAATGTTTGTTCCTTCTCTGGGCATGGTGTTATCTGAAAATATTTCCATCGCCGATTAAGATTAAAAACAGTATCATTCGCATGAATGATTATTTACAGTATATGTAGCGGATTTAAAAAGTATCTTGCTGTACGCGTCAGAAATTTGGGGATGGATGGAAGCAGAAAAGGTAGAGAAAATACAGGAAAAATACATAAGGTGGACTTTGGGTTTGGACTTCGATACACCAGCATATCTAATTTTGGAGGAAACAGAAACGGATAAAGTAAGGATAGAAGTGGGGAAAAGAGCAATAAAATATAAGGAGAAAGCGAAACAGCTGAATAAGAATAAAATAGTACAAGAATGCTGGAGGGAAATAGATGCGAAGCAAGTAGAGAAAAAGTCGAAATGGGAGAAAATGAGAGACTCGTACTACAAGCAAAAAATGATGGATATACAAGAAATGGAAATAGAAAGAAGGAGAGGAAGAGAGTTTGCCAAGGAACTAGCACAAAGAGACAGGACAGAGCAGCATCAATGGCAATACGACAGAATAATAGGAGGCAGATACGATGCACATTACACAGAAATCAGGGATAACCAAAGAGCAAATTACCTAAACGGAAAGCATGATTGTGAGGTTCGGATGTGGGAACGAAGAACGGGGAAGCAAGTACTGGAAGGAAGAAAAAGAGACAGTATGCAGACTATGTATGCTACAAGACTGTAACGAGTTGAAATGAAGAAACTCAATGATCAGAGGGATACTAAAGGGAGAAGAAGGAGAAGTAAAGTGGATACGTATGGTTCTGGAAAAAAGGAGAAGAAAAGAAGAACAAGATGAAGGAAGAAGTCAAACGAAAGCACAATCTTGAGTTAACAGTCCCAGAACCACTTGGAAATTTTGAGGCCAAAGGGCAAAAAATAAACCTATTTACTACTACACTATCATTCGCATGACTTGCGTTAGAAAAATTTCAAGACTCTTACCTGCGCTACCCAACTCCTATGGGCAGTGAATTGATTTAACATTAATTGTCCTATGGATATATTCCTGAATTCTGAAACGTGATCAGGTGGACCGTGTAAAATATTTTCCTCTTTCATATCGAGAATGTTTCTTTATTCAAAGCGTTACTGAAAGAAACTTGAATGTTATTTTCCATTTTCATGAATTCTGTGTCTATTATATCGATTCTATCTTCGATAATATGTAATAGAAGGAATGAGGCTTCGAAAACGAATGACAACTTTTTTATTAATTATAAAAGGAGATGGTGGTTTTTAATGGAAGTAAATTTGAATGTAGAATAATTTTTAGATGAAATTACGCGAAGTTCTTAGTTGTGATAGATGCGATAAAGTGTTCAATTGTAACATACCAATTATATTTTCGCTCAATTCCACCTTCCTCGGATTATATGCTTCCTGTATTTGTAGAGGCTGACAAAAGTGAGGGAAATGGCAAATTAAATAAAGCAATTATTTTATTTCTGTTATATACAATATGTTTTCGCTCGCGAAATTACTGGGTCATATGCCGTCGCTAAGTTCACTGATATTTAAAGTATTTATAAATTATTATCGGTCTTAATTTCTGTTATCTTTTTAATGAAATGTGTAGTAGATACATCATTCAAAGATCACACCATTGATGGACCATTCCAGATTGCACATAAACATGCAGGTGGCAGCACGCAGTATGAAATGCAACATGTCTTTACTTCATTTCTAAATTATTAACTGCGCATATTTAAAATCCATCAAATTATCTCAATCCTTATACAATATTGCATTAATGGCGTCGTCGATAAGATTAAACATTTGTTTGATAAGAGATGCAAGTCATTATCGAGGGAGCGTTAGGAAGCTTGGTCGCGCGTCCATTTGAAATTGGCGCGCAAAGCGTTTATATGTGAATCCGCCAGAAGTTCGCATACTGCGAGACGGGGTTTAAAGTGTTTTCTCGAATCTATACTCATCAGGTTAAATATGAGTCAACGGTGAAAACAGTTTGTGCTCGCTTGATTTACAAACAAATTTTGAAAACAAAGTCGATCGAACGATCCAGTATACAGCGTGCTGAGTACGACGCTGAGCAGTGAACGATGGGTGTCCCAGCATTTTTTCGGTGGTTGAGTAGGAAGTATCCTTCGGTGATTGTCGAGTGCATCGAGCAAAAGGTAGGTTAGATTGTTTATATAGACGAGGGATATTTTTTTTCCTTTCCAATCTCTAACGCGTATATATTAGAAGCGTACGGATCATTGTTTGACCCTTTTCGAGATTCTTGCTACAGTTTCGATTCCGTGTGAAATATTTTTTTGTAATTCGTAACGAGTCCCTTCGTAGTGTTATTTACACTGCTGTGCTACACTGAGAACAAAGAGTTAAGCAATCTTAGGTTTAGCTCGCAAGCGTGTATAGCTCGCTTCAGTTAAATGTGCATATCTGAATTTCAAGTATTGCGTCTTTACAGTCCGTCACTACAAATGACGTACAAGTTCCGGTGAATTCGGCGGACCCGAACCCGAACGGGGTAGAGTTCGATAACTTGTATCTCGATATGAACGGTATTATACATCCTTGCACTCATCCGGAGGATAAGTAAGTTTATGATAAAATACGCTCGTAAAGTGATTAGAGGATCGCTGAACAACTTTTTATGTTATCATAGGCCTGCGCCCAAGAATGAAGATGAAATGATGGAAGCTATTTTCGAATGCATCGATCGCTTATTCCGCATTGTGAGACCTAGGAAATTACTCTACATGGCGATCGATGGAGTTGTAAGTATTTCAGGAACATATGCGATGAATTTGTAATCGCACTCTAGTGGTGTTTTTGGTAATATGTTTAATTGAAACTCGCAGGCGCCTAGAGCTAAGATGAATCAGCAGAGATCAAGACGATTCAGAGCGTCGAAAGAGACGTGCGAGAAGATTAATGAGATACAGAGGATACGTTCTGAATTATCTCTTAAAGGAGCTTCCTTACCACCGGAGAAGCCGAAAGAAGATCATTTCGACAGCAATTGCATTACACCGGTTCGTAGACGCTTGGTTTTGCTTGGCGAGACTTATTTCCAAGGGACGATTCCTTTAATTAATGATTTGATCGCAGGGTACACCGTTTATGGCAAGATTATCGAAATGTTTGCATTATTATATACACGATCGCTTAAACAATGACCCGGGTTGGAGAAACCTAAAAGTAGTTCTGAGTGATGCGAATGTACCAGGTGAAGGGGAACATAAGATAATGGATTTTATACGCAGACAAAGAGGTAAGTGGACGATCGGATTCCTGAGGCGTCGGGCATACTTCTACGCAGATGAATGTTGAAGCCGTTTTATACATGTTGGAATTTTTTGTTTACGTAACAGCGCAACCCGATCATGATCCTAACACACAACACGTTTTGTGTGGAGCAGACGCTGATTTGATTATGTTGGGTCTCGCAACACATGAACCTAATTTTACTATTATTCGCGAAGAATTCAAGCCGAATAAACCTAGACCGTGCGATATATGCGGTCAGTTAGGGCACGAGATGAAAGAGTGTACAGGCGCGGAGCCTAATCAGAAAGAAGAAGACAATGCTTTTGGATCCGAATGCCAGTTCATATTTGTGCGGTTAAATGTACTCAGGGAATATTTAGAGAGGGAGTTGCAAATGCCTAATCTACCCTTTAAATACGATTTCGAGCGAGCTATCGATGATTGGGTGTTCATGTGTTTCTTCGTAGGAAACGATTTCCTACCCCATCTCCCGTCATTGGAGATTAGAGAAGGGGCAATCGATAGACTTGTTAATTTGTACAAAAAAGCAGTATATAAAACAGGAGTACGTAATATGTGTTAAAGATAAAGATATTGCTAAAGATCAAAAGAAGCTTGCGTATTATTAAATTAATCGTAACACGTTGGCATTCTCGCCAGATTCGCAAGCAACGAAGTTTTCTTGCTTCGCGTGCGAAAAGAACATTAGTGTGCTCTTTTTCATAGAGACTGGTTCGATGAGAGCCGTGCAATAGTACGTAAGCTAAGCGAATGGAAACACGTGGAATGCTGACAATTTTTCTATCCTTTATAGGGATTCTTGACAGATAGCGGGGACGTGAACTTGGACAGAGTTCAAATGATAATGTCCGAACTCGGCGATGTCGAGGATGAGATATTCAAGAAGCGACAGCAGAACGAATTGGCGTTCAAGCAACGCGAGAAGGACAAAAAGAAACGTTTACTGGCAATCAGCAATTACAAGCCGAAATGGATTCCAGTTGGACAATTTGCACCTACGGTACGTATCGCGGTCGTTGTTGACAGTGAGAGAGCCGCTCGATGTTATATCTTTGTTACAGCCTCTAGGTGGCCAAGTGAAGCCAGTGGAGAACGCGCGTTACGAGGCTTATCAGATGCGCGTTCAAGGTAGAAACTACAACACCTCTGCCGATCAGTCGAAAGGGAACGCCAACAAAGCTCTAGAGAGCATGATGCGCCCTGAGGTACAATACATGTTTTACGTTTTCCTTTATGCATGTCGTGCCACGTTGTCATTCATGTACATCCAATGTGTTAGAATTCGTCCAAAAAGGGGGAGAAGCGTAAGCTCAACGAGTTTCAAGAAGGCGAATCAGACGACGATCAAGCGCACGACGAAGTAAGGCTGTGGGAGGACGGCTTTAAAGATCGTTATTACGAATCGAAATTTGACGTGTCCTCTGATAACTTGCAATTCAGGTGAGCAATGTAAGCATTGAATGCATCGTGGAGCAGGAGAATGATTCTCTATTTATTTGCCTACAGAAATAACGTGGCTCTGCAGTACGTGCGTGGCCTGTGCTGGGTTCTACGTTATTACTATCAAGGTTGCGCTTCATGGAAATGGTACTTCCCGTATCACTATGCCCCGTTTGCTAGCGATTTCATCAACATCGGCGGCCTTTCTACGGAGTTCGAGAAAGGGACTATACCGGTGAGCGATAAGCCCGCGAAGATGAAACTGCAAATTGCCAAGGAAAGAAACTTATTCCTTTCGTTGTTTGTTTTTACAGTTTCGTCCATTGGAGCAATTGATGGGCGTGTTCCCAGCTGCCAGTTGTAAGCACGTCCCCGAGCCGTGGGCGAAGTTGATGAGTGATCCGGTAAGTATAACTCTGTTGCGTCACGGACGGAATACTTGTAAATAGAAGTATCGATACTACTCGGGTATAGGTGGAAAAGAATTGATACTTTTAAATATTGATATTGAATAGATTATTATTTTTTGTAAAAAAGTACTTCTGCATTATCCATGGTGCCTTTATTCCTGTAATCATTTAATTTTATACTACCAACCACTCCAAAAGTAATAAAAAAAGAATAAGAAAAGCAATTTCCAAAAGAAAAAATTGTTGGTCAACGTGTGTTTAATAGAAAAATACGTTTTATATCGGAACTATTTAGGTGGCGAGAGAACATTTTGTGTGGAAAGTTAAGGTGTTTGTGGCTAAAAATCCCCATTGCCTGTTAGAAAAAACGCTGATCGACAATTTTCCTCTCTTTCCTCTTATTATTTTGACGTAATTAACAATTTTAAAAAAAAGTGAAAAAATTACTTATTACGCATTCGATTCGATTCAAACACTTTTCTTTCAATCTACCAAACATACTCGGTATCGAATCAAAAACATAGATACACAGTAGTATCGAAACCTCCCTACTTATATATACATTACGATACTTATCAAACTTTCATGTGAATATTTTCAGAGATCGCCGATTATCGACTTCTACCCGGAAGACTTCAAGATAGACTTGAACGGGAAGAAGTTTGCTTGGCAAGGAGTGGCTCTGCTCCCTTTCGTTGACGAGAAGAGACTGTTCAAGGCTTTGGAACCGTATTATGACTCCCTTACAGACGCAGAAAGTAGGTTCATTTAAAGAGAAACACACATAATCATCTTCATGCCTCTCACCTCACATCTACGTTTGCTTTTCAGGAAAGCGAAACGTTTGCGGCGACAACCTATTGTACGTCGGCCTTGGCAACAGTGGCTACAATTTCTTAAAGGGACTTTACGTGAATCGTGTAGGATTCGAGACAGAGACACAAATATCTATTGACGGAATGCGTGGTACAGTGTTGCTGGCAGAAACTTGCGTGGGAGAGGGAGCTACTTTGCCCTCGCCTATAAACGGGCTGCCAGTCAGGAACAATAAAGTCTATTGGTATGTAAGACATACGTAGAATTTAGAAGCGATAGTATCTCCTCTCGTCATGGATGTCACGCGTTACTCCAATCGTTCTTTCTTGGCATCGCAGTATTAGCTACAGAGACCCAACATACGGCAGCAATTTCATATTCCCCGCGAGAAAGTTGAAGGGTGCCAGAGAGCCGCCGCGAGTATTGAAGCCGCAGGACTTTGAGCAGATGAACCGCAATAGTGGCAACACCTGGAAACCGCAAGTTGGTTTCACTCCCTCTACTCAGTCTGCATCCTTGAGCGACGCGGGTCGAAGAATACTTGGGTAAGTTACATGTTGATCTTTGATGTACTTCTCGGCTACTTCGATCTACGTACTACAATGCGCCAATTGTTTGCAGACATTATACCAACCACAACAGAGTGCCACCACCGTACGGACCCATGTCACATTCTCAGAACGTCTACTCAGCGCATCACGGTGAGTCGCTTTACATCTTTAATTGCGTTGTGCATGTTTACTGCTTTGAATCCCTCGAAGACGGGATTGGTTAAACCAATAATTGTACTGTTCCGTAACACATTCCGGAAAGTAAGAAGAAAGTTCTTACTTAATTCGAATAATTACTACAGCACGTAGAAACACTCTCTTCCCAAGTTGCATATTTTGAATATTCCATTACACGTTTATTACTTCGCACTGCGAAGCTACGAATCTATAAATTCGGAGATCGTCATCAAGGGGTTAAAACCGCCTGACGTTACCAAGAGCGCGCGAAACGTGCGCGCCACGCGTTTCCACTGCAATGAGAAACAATGCAAACGACATTCGAGCGTACCGCGAAAGAGGGAAAGGGAGTGTGCGTTAGAAAGGAAGGAGCCTATCGCCTATATCAAGCTCCTTTCCAACGCGCCTCGGAACCCTCTGTCTCTCAAACAATGCCGTGGTTATGAGGGCCAAATTAAAGCGCACGCGACTCGAGATTACCGATGACACGATTCCTCGTCGAATAAAAAACACGTAGGGGTTCTCATTGTTTCCCCGACCCCTGGCGCAAGTCACAGAGCGTTTCCACCCCCTTCGTTCTCCCCGTTCCTGTATACATATCCCGCGTTTTGTTTGCCGATCGACCCGAGGCGTCTTAGAAGAGGCCTCTTCCCGTTTTCAATAACTTCGTGTAACATCCCTCAGTTCCTTACCGAGCACTCTCAACCACCTTCTCCGTCTTCAACCATAAAATCACCATGACCGATACGCGTATGACACCCGTTCCGATTAGGTATGCCATCACAATGAAACGTGAATCGTCAGACTGCAGTTGGACCAATCCGGTTCGCTCCAATTAAGGGACGACTGACTCGTTAGCAACCTTCGTCTCGGAGCAAGACCTTTTTCCTAGCGATCCCGTGACAGGGTGAATTGATTCCGTTGGGTCCAACTAGGCTTCGGTGGGTGGGACAGGGGTAGAAGGAGAGGGGCGCGGAGTATGGAGGGGTGGCTGGATCTGTCGCGGGGGTCAGAGGCGGCGGCTGGTCGGGCGCACCAGCCGTCAGGGGGCGTAGAGAGGGGGTTGCAGAAGGCCTAGGGGTTCCGGTCCCGGATTAGCTCCGAGGGTAGTTCGTCACGTAGAGCGTGACTCCGGCCGTTTCGTTGTTTGGCACGTCGAGGTACCAACGGTTCCACGGCTTTCGCCCAATTATAAAACAAACGCGGTGCACTCCCGTAATTATCCAATTAGCGGATGTTCCGCCTCTCGCCGCCCTTCATCGACCTTTCACCGTATCGTCTGTCCTCCCCTCCCCTTTCAAACCAACCCCCCTCTCGCCAAACCGGGATCCCCAGCGTGTCTGGTGTCTGAGCGACAAAGGCTGAAAACGCGACTGAATCGCTTTGTGACCGACGTCGCTCGTCGAGTTCAGCGTCGATCTCCCGCCAGACGACGAGGCCGCTGGGCTAGACGCTTCGGAACGTCGAATGGGTTCGACCCTTGAATTAGAAAGTCCGCGTGGAATACCGCGCGGATGTTTCGGAGCGATGAATTATTATCGCCGGCGCTTGACACCGTTAACTGTCCCCCACGGTAGAGGCGTGACTGGGCCGCGTGGGTGCACACGCGCGAAGAAACGCGCGCGACTCCGCGTGCAGGATCAGTAAAAACGAGACGCCGTCTCGCGGAGGCCCGTGCGCCGGGTGTGTGATTGATTTACCGAGGGGAGCGAACGCCAGGGACACGCGCGAGCTGCCCACCGCGGACCCTACCGCAGAGGTCCGTGTTGTCTGGCTAGAGGGTGTCGAGACTATTCCTCGGACCCCATCAACTTGGAGTATCAGCGAGACACAGGGACATCCCAAGTAGATAGTCTGTCAGCTTCGCCATGCGAAGACAAGTCAAGATCCTTCGATCATCGCTTCGCCATCCAATTAATCCCACTAGGCTGCTCCTCAAGCTGGGTCCGAGGTCTCCCCTCGGGTGGAACACACGTATGAAGGTTTTAGAGCAGGCTAGCCTAGGTCCGAAGGGATGAAACGAGAGACCGTCGCGCGGGTGGAGAGGGTTGGCCCGCCGTCCGCTCGTATCTTCGTCCAGATGACAGGTGCAGAGGCCCCCTCGTTAGACAAATTAAGCTTCGTTCCCTGGCCTTTCCCGTCTCGGCGTGCCTCAGCGCTCGTCTCTCCACGGCTTTGTCCGTCCGTCTGTCTCTATCCCCGCGCCGTTCTACCCCTGTGTCTCTGTCGGGAGCGCGGCTAGCTCGTTCGGGACTGCTTTCGAGTGGACTGCAAACACTCGTCGCAGCAGCGACGGCGGTGGCTCGATCCGCGCTGAAACCGGGCGCAAGACGAGCCCCGCTGGCTTCCTGCCGATCTGCTGACCGGCTGCTAGCGATACCGCGGTGCTTGGCGTTTTGGAACATGAGGGGAAGATAAGATGGGGGAATAGGATCGATTTGGTGTAATAATTGCGCGCGCGAATCGCGCGGTGAAATGAAAAGAAACAAGGGAGCGGAACTGTCAGCTCTAACAATCTTGGAGACACCATTTCTCGTCAAACGGATCGCGAGGATATAATGCTCTCTTCTCTATTCTTTCGTCTCCCTCTCGCTATTCGTCCAGCCGTGGAGGAGGAGGCTTTCAAGTCCCAGGCCAAAGAGATTCCACCAGCGGGCATCGAGTGTCTGAAGAGAACCGCGAGGACAAGTTCACCTATGCTCTCTCGAAGATGAATGGATCCTATAGATTAATGGGGAGGCTTGTATCGCAGGTAGACATACGCGGTATGAATAGGCGAGGGTGAACGAGCATTTAGAGAAGAAGCCTCTGTCCGTTCTCCTCTGTGTCTCTCCTACTCCCTCAGTGCCCGTCGTCGGGCCCCGCTTTGTTCGGCCCCGTCTTCGGAGCTCGAGGAGCTTTTTCCATGGAAAAACACGTCGGCCGAGTTTCACCCTTCCGTGAACCGTAATTATCGCTGACGGTCGCGAATTTTCTCGCACGGTCCTCCCGAAGCATCTTCCCTCGTCCGATCGCTAGAAATCGTCTTCTTGATGGGAAGAAGGGGATGAAAGGAGGAGGTGTGTCCGTTCCGCGTGAATTCGTCTTCTCGAGGCATCCAAGGGGCCCGTGGGAAACGACTAATGGATGGATAATGACGCGTAATGGATGCGGCGGACATTACAGGTAATATCGCGTGAAAGCGGCTGGCATTTTCCGCCAGGGACGGGGGTGGAGGAAAGAGATCCGCGCGTAAATAGACGCGGGTTGTACACCTCGGCGACGATGGATGGGGGACGAGAGGTAATTTCCAACCGGCGGATCGAGACTGAAGAAGCCGTTTTCGAGGCTTTCAGGAAGGACTGCCACCGTTTCGCGTGCTCCTTCCATTGAGATACGTGGTGGTACATCGACGTCGCTTCCGCTCTGTCCCGATCGCTTCGCTGTTTAATGCGTGTCAGCCGGTAGCAGTGGCGTCGACCGCGGGGGGAACGTTTCGTTTAGTATGAAGAGGATTAGACTTTTAATAGGAAGAGTAATAATAAGAATAAAGTGTTTGGAGTAGTTAAAAGTTAGGTGCGACTGACACATAGGGTAAAGGACCCAATTACTGTCACCTTTCCAATTACTGTCACCCTAACCTGTTTTACGTAAAATAACTAGGGCTGGGACTATTTGTCGAATTTTTCAGTGTTCGAATATTCGAATACTTCAGTTGCTCAATTATTTGGCGAATATAATTCGAATATACAAGTGTTCGAATACTATTCGAATATACAAGTATTCAAATACTATTCGAATATGTAAGTATTCGAATACTGATGTATTCGAATAGTATGGTGTGAATTATAAATCAAGTTCTTTAGGTTCATTTGTCAGGAAGAAATCTTGTAAGCAAATGTTGACCCACCTCACACCATACTATTCGAATACAACTGTATTCGAATACATCAGTATTCGACCCGCAAGTCTTGGGTTAGAGTCCCGTCGCCCGAGGTTCGTTTTTTCGCCTAGAGTATTACATATAATTAAACCTCGATACTAGTTCCCCTAAATCCTCTCAGAACTCGTCTCTCGGACATGTGTTATTTGATTGTTTCGATAGGGAAGTGATTCAGTGAACTCGAAGGATAAATTGGAACTCGATAAAGCTCTGCTATATAGTGTCTGCTCCCGTGAGCCTCCTCGATAGACACGGTCTTGTATTGCGTGGTGTGGGGTTGACGGGCGTCACCGACAGCGCCGTGGCTAATTTCCTCGACATTGAACCGCATTGTGCTCTAAATCGGCCTTCCCGCCTTCAGAATGCCACCCCCTTTGAACCCCATCGGCGATCCACACCATCGTGTCGCTCTTTCTCTCGCTGCACGTTCGTTTGAAGCCTATTTAACGCGGCTCATCGCACTCGCCTCGTCGATACTGTCCCGTTCCTCTCGCTCCTTGTGCCAGTCGATCCGACATTTCGCTATAAAAACAACATCCCAATGTTCCCTTAATAGCTACGCGGACCCGGATAGCGGTTCTCTTACGGTGCCACGCGCGACGTTTCCCAACAGGGAAAACATTACACTCCTCCAGTGTCACTCGAAACTTCAAACTCCCCGACTATCAATGACGACAAACGGGTCGACCCGTTTAAGGGGTTGAAAAATTCGCTCAGTCCAGGTGTCTCTCGAGCGTCCGCGCGACGCTCGTCGGCGAAAGAAGCCAGAAATTAGAAAAAAGAGGAAGAAGAAAAATAGAGGAAAGAGGTGGAATGAAGGCTCGGGGGTGCTAGATTTAATCGCGCTATTTCTTCGCGAGAGAAAGAGAGAGAGAGAGTCCACTAGTCTGGGGGCCCTGAAAGTCGTGAATTCCCGAGGTGTCAGCGAGCCACCGCTCCTTCTGCCGCCGGTAAGAAATCGTGAAACGGGTTGAGGATGCGTGGAGTGCCGGACGGGGGTGGGCGAAGGCGGGGGAGGGTGAAAGAGAGAGGCTCGACGTCGAGAGGGATCCGCCCTCTCGTGAAGGGTCCAGCCAGTAGACAGTCTCACTAATTACGCCGCGCCTCATTAGCGTGGAAGCCTGGCAGTCGCTTAAGGACACGTACGACGACTCTTCTTCGGCTTCGTCAAAGATACGGATTTTTTCCTCTGTCTCTTGAGAACACCGAGGGTGGAAAGGAGGGGGTTCTTTGGGGGGAGGGTAGGGTGGCCTTTGCCGCGGCTCTGTCCTTCACTCTCGCCGACGGCACGGGGGAGAAGAAATATTAGCAATGAGAGAAATCCTCTTGTCGCCGCGACCAAGGGTTTCGAGGAAAGCCTGTTTATACGCGCGCACACGGCAGAGATCGAGAAGCGAAATAAGGTGTATCGATTCACCGTTAAAAAATACGTCGAAAATGTAGAATGAATTTTTTTCGCTCGAGGCTTCGTTTTCGAGATAATCGATCTTGAAGCGAGTGCGTGCTGGCTCCGTGACTAGGGGTGCGCGCAAAACACTGCATTTCAGCTCGGTTATCTCGAAAACTAAGCCTCGTACGAGAAAATCTCATTTTATTTTTTCTATCCATTTTTGAAGGCCGAATCGGGTACGCATAGTTTTTGTGCGATTCAAGCAAACGCTAAGCGGACAGGGACGAGAATTGCCTTTAAGTCGACGCGTGTCGATTCCAACTCCTTTATAATATCATTCCTCACTGATGTCCGATTGAATTGGACCAACTAAACTCGTTAAGGGAGGCGAGGCACCGTCAGGACCGCTTTGATTATCAATTCCTCGGTTGACCAGCTCTCGTTGGGAGCGTCTATCGTTCCCCAGCTCGGCCGATTCTCGGCGAGCGTGAAACTCTATTAGAGCGAGCAGCGTTGGTACTGGTACCGTTTCGATTTGTCCCTTGCGAGGGAGAGAGAGAAGGGTTCGTGCGATTTCTAGTGGCTAATAGAAAGGCCCTTCTGCCCTACGGCCACCGCGGACCCGAAGGGTGCCAAGGGTCGATTCGTTTGGACTTTTACTTAAAGCCAAACCGACCCCAGCCCCCCTTCGTGGGATCGATATTATCAGCTCCCTTTTTAATTGGAATCTTGGTGTCTGGCTAGTTGCCGTCTAATACCACTTTAAGGGTGCCGTAACCCCTTTGAATTTAAATTAAAATAACTTATTGCCGCGAGCAAGGAGCGATTAAATCATCGCCACCGTAAATAGCGAGCTTAACTACGATCTAGCAAAATGTTTCCTTTCCGTATTTCTATCTTCCGCCCCTCGTGTTCTCGTTACGTTGACTTCCGGGACTAGATTAAGAGTCGAGGACCCATCACGTCTGTTCACATTACGTCCCCATGAGCTAGCACGAAACCAGGCTCCGCGAACCTTCGTTCAGTGGAACACACCTACGACCAGGATTTTCCTTTCTTTAACCGTGGCCGTCTTTAGGGATCAGTTGAATGGCTGTTTCTACCCTGGCCCTTTCACGTAATGCCGCACAGAAGTAAATGGTGCGCATATCCTAGACTTCGCGGTAGTCTATGAAAAGGTATTCTCCGTGTTTTCGTCCCGAGGATCATCGATACACCTGTGCGCTAACCTCTAATTCTCTTCTACTTAGTCCTACCTGCGCCCTTGTCCCGTCGATGTTTAGCCGAAAGTGGGACTTGAATTCGCATCTACATTCTTCTTCCTCTCCTTATTACCCACGCCATCCTCAGTTACACTGAACGCTCGAATATTCCGCACCGCGATTTCTTCATTCGAGAAGTCATGGGGCTCCAGCATGAATCGTCAAAGTACGAAGTCTCGTTCTCGAGAGAGATTCTGAAGGAGCAGAGGAAGATGGGCCAATGGGGCTCGAAAGCAGAGAAACATCCCCGTGTCCTCTGACCCTTGGAGGGCGGGGTGCGCGCGGAGGTCGAACGGGTGTCGTTAAAATGGAAACTCGGCGTCGCCGTGGGATTCTATCTGCTCTTGCTGTTCCTTCTGCACCCCCTTGTTGGAGCTCGCGCTCCTTTTCCTTTCTTCGCTTTCGTTCCAATTAACCTTGAAGCCACGAAGCGGCTAGGAGGCTCGCCGCAGGATGCGAGGGAGAGCCCCGGCCTGCATAAAGGGGGCAGTCGAATGAGATTAATTCAGAAATGACGACGAGTTCTTGCCTCCCTGCCAGGCACGCACGTTTACACGATGGATGTACACGAGGAGGGCCCAGGATGGGATATGGATGGCTCCTTGAATATCTCTGCGCTTACGACTCCCTACTTTATTCTCCTCTTATTCTGTTTTCACTTTCTCCTCCTTCAGCGCGCAATTCTCCTTCCTTAATTTATTAGGTCGGCAAAAAAGTGCAGTAAAAATATTAAACACGTTATCAATTTTTAGGTGTCCATAGTGTTATTCTCTGACACTTTATACTTCTCTACCAAATGGCCTCTTATTTTCTTCTTTTCCTTAACAAGAAAATTCGTTTGTCCTTCTTCGAAGACTGTTCGGAGAATAGTAACTTAAATCCTCCACTATCCCCAGAGTGGCACATCCTCTGGCAAATCCTCCTCCACCCTCGACACCCCGAACACCGACACACACACACCCCTGTCTTCAGCGGACCATCCAGCAGCGTTTAACCCCCATTATCTTCCATTTATCGCCGTCCACCGATCCAGAGAAGTTTCTTTTCCCAGGGCTCGCCGGTTCTTGCCCCGCGGATGTAATTCTACATTCGCCATTTCTGGGTCACGCGATTAACGCGCGTTTTGTAACGTCCTCTCGAGCTGCCCGAGAATTCGACGAATGGAAAACGTTTTCCGCGGCTAGCTTTCTCTCTCCCTCTCTCTTTGCCTCCCTTTTCTACGTATACATATACTTTTTCCCAAGCTCCAGAATCACGTCGTTGGCGCTTTTTCTCCTTCTTTCACTTTTTCGTCCTACCTTGGCGCGATTCCCTCGCGCTCCACTGCCCCGAGAAGTCTCCCTCTCTCTCTGCTCGCTATTCTACTCGCGTTTGTAATATCAAGAAACCGCAGGAGCCCGAAATCCGACGTTAGTATCCTCGAAAACGCAGAGAAAAGGTGAGTTGAGGTGGCGAGGCTCGCCGGAGGGTGCGGTTTTCCACCTCATTTCCGCGCGAACCGAGGGAACAACCGATTCCAGATCAGAGAGAGAATTCACCCCCTCAAGACCTCCTTGGTTTTCTCTTTCTCTCTCTGCTCTTCCTCGGGCGCTCTCCTCTCTCCGATTTTTCGTCCATTGTGCTCGCCGTTACAGTCAGGGCAAGGATCATCCGTCGAATCGGATTTTAGCAGGCGCCTTCATACAGTTTTTTAGGCACCCTGCGGTTTCCTCGAGTGCCTTTCCTTCGGGCCGTGTAAACTCTTCTATGATTTCCTTGAGTTTATTGTGAACGCGATCGAGGAGCACGGGGAACACTGCATTTGCTTGAAGAAGCTAAATGGGTTTGATATGCAGGTGGTATTGCTCCAGAGACAGTACTTGGAAACAATACTAATTAGGTACTTGGCGGTTGCATGTGCACTTACGAATGTGGTGTAGTAGAGCTGAAGTCAAAATGGGGATAAGTTACGACGAAGATCTAGGTTGGCAGAAGTTAAGGGGTCAGTTCACTGTGATGGGTTGAAAAATGAAGCTATTTTTAAAGATTCTTCTCTTCGTAGATACAACATGTAATGCAATAAATCTTTTTGGTATTTATTAAGCTACTCTTATATTAGACAAAAAAAATTAAAAGAATTTTTTTAATTTGTTTTAAAACTTTAAACGCGATTATCTCAAAATAATATTTTTTTCACTGGTGCAGGTGATTGCGAAAAAACTATTTGACCAATTAGTCTGAAATTTTTACACATTATTCAGCACTTCATTTTTCAAACCGTCTCAGTGGACTGACCCTTTAAGGGAAGACGAGAAGTTTTTGACATTTTTGACAGTTTTTGAGTTATGACAAATCCGATAAAACATGAGCGATTTATTGGAAATAAATAAAAATAGAAATATTAACATTAATACTAATAGATAATAAAAATATTAATATTACTATTTTTGTTATAGACTATTTTATCGCCAAAAATAGAAATAAAAACTTATCAACTCAATAACTACTAGGTACTTATTGTGTGAAAATATATATTTTTCAATTAGCGTTCTCTTTTTAAAGTGAAGTCAAGGCAATAATTTTATAAACAGTATTTTCTAATTTACTCCAACTCGGTAATGATAGAGCTGCAACCCTCTTGCTGCAAGCTCCCCAATTGCTAGCTCCACCCACAATTAACTGGATTGTACACGCTATTCAGCTAACGTGCAACCCAGTTCTCTTCCCACTGGAATGCGAAGTGGAGTTTCTTTGAGTCCCATATCGATTTCCCGAACACCACCGAACAATTACGCAGCAAGCGAACACATCTAGCGCCAAGGAAGGGCGCCTTGATATCCAAATTTCCGGCTTGACCGCGAAATTCGATCGCGCACCCTGTCCGAGATTCCAGGGCGCCCGGTGAAGAGGATTCCGCTGGACCTCCAGGAGCGGGCCGCGGGTCCTCGTGAAATCGGATCCCGAGGGCGGGGAGGTGGGTCAACAAGACGACAGAACGAGATCGTTTCGAACAGAGGAACACGGGTCGAAAGTGGTGGCTGACGAAGATCCGAAACCCGATACGTTCCGCAGGAATCAAAACGCGTGTCATGGATCCGGGCCACTTAAGGGCACGCCTTAGGCGATGGGCCTCGCACTTCCGATCGGGAATGAAAAGGTGGAAAGGTGCCACTTGACCCCAGGATTTCGTTTCTTCCAGGGACTTTAGGAGACACTCCTGCGACTATCAAGCTATTCCTCATAGACCTGGTACTCATATAGAGAATGTAGCACGCTATCGATTAGTATTTCCAGAATTCAGTACTCCGCGGAGGATTTGGACATTTTATATTCGAAGCTTCAGACATTTCATATTCGAGGCATCGCCCCAACCTTCGAGAGTGTTCCGACACTTGCAATTCGATCTTCATCGTCGCAAACACTAGCTACATCTGCAGCGGGGAAAAAGCTTGTAAAAAAGGGTTACGATTCGGTTGGACGAAAGCCACGAGGAGGCGCCGCGGTCCTTGCGGGGAACGCCGCCTAGCCGTGGCCTTCCCCGTCGCCTTCTCGCGCGGCCGCGTGCTCTCCCCGCCTACTCCAGGGCCCTCGAAGAGCCCTTGATTTCGCAATCCGTACGAAAGTCTCGCGGCACACAGAACGGCGACAGGGTGGGACAGGGGAGCGGGGGTGTGAGACCAGAGAGCAGAGAAGAGGAGGATGAAGCTGTAGGTAGCGGAGGGGAGGAGGGAGAAATAAAGAAAGAGCGAAAGGGTGGTCGAGGGGGGTGGCGATATCCCTCTTGGGTGTAGCATTTGAAGGAGACGACGGTTCCCTTTTGCAAGAGTAGATCCTGATGGGACAGGGAGAGCGGGGCCATATTTACAAGGAGGTGCGCGAGGGGCACCGCTTGGGAAGACGAAGAGGTGGCTGCTAGCGGAGAGACGCGAGGGAAAAGAGGGGAAGGGGGCCCACGAGGAAGAGGACGATGGCAGTGAAGGATCCTCGACAGTTCTAGGATACTCCTTGCCGGGTATCCTGGGGTCCTCGGTGCACAAGGACCATCCTCTCTTCCTCTTTTCTCCGCTCCATCTTCCGCAACCACCGTCCCCCGTCGCACCCCCTCGTTCTTCGCCCCGTCTCGCTTCTTCCCTAGCCAGATCCGTGCGTCGATTCCTCCGTTTCCCTTCCGCGAACGTATTCTGCGGTCGCGCGGAGCCCCCCGCTTCCTTCGTCTTCTTCAGCTTGGCTACAAAGCCGAGTAGCCACCTTTTCGACGCTCTTCTCGCTTTTCACAGATCCACCGTGTCGCTCCCCACCCTGCGACTCTTCAACCGCGATTCTCTCCACCCTCGCGTGCTCTCTCTCCTCTTCTCGCCTGTCTCCTCCGCCCCTTCTTTCCTCGCTACTCGCTTGTCGAGTGATCGTGTACAGCAGGCCTGCCCCATCGGGTGCAAATACCTCCTGAATTTCTGGGACCCGGGCAACAGCCGAGCGCGGGACTTTAAAGTTGCTACACATTGCGAAATTTGTAATAAGAGAACTGCATGAGTGTGCGTCCATGTAGGCTCGTACCACGACTCTTTGCGATTCTGGGCACCGGGTCAGGAGCATGGAGCTATTTCGTTGCTCTTACAAAGATAAAGAACAGAATTTTATTGAACGATATATAGACACACACATTTGCAAAAGTTAAAAATTATATACTAATAAATATATACATACATATTATATACTATATAATATACTATATAATTATATACTATATAATATGTATGTATATATTTATTAGTATATAATTTTTAACTTTTGCAAATGTGTGTGTATATATATCGTTCAATAAAATTCTGTTCTTTATCTTTGTAAGTTATTTATTTTTATAGTAATAACATTCTAAATATGTTATGTTTCGGTGAAATTGTATAATACGTTTCTATATTTTCAATTTTATTGCTTGTTACACATATACATCATCCCGGGGTTCCTTACCATAATAAATAATTCTATAGTAGCAAAGAATAGCACAGCCGAGCGTGAAACCGAGCAACGAAATACAGTGGTCCCCGGATTATCGAGAAAGATTCGGGTCTGGGGATTCTCCATAAAGCGGGGCAGGGGAAGTAGTTTGCGCCTAATAAACTGACCCTTGTCAGGACCCTCGCCCGAACCTTTCGACAAGGAGAGTGAACGACGTAAACCGAGAGTGAGTGAAATACCGCACCCGTGGGAGACCCTCGGTCTACGGCGAATTGAGATTCAGTATTGAATATGAAAATTTTCATATTACTGATTACACTTTGATGGGAGTACTACCAATGGATTGGGGAGCTTATGTCGACGAAAATGAGTCTAAACACGAAACAATTCGGTCAATTTTTTATTATGATAACACAATTAGATTCCAGTTCCCCGGTTTAAGGGAAAAGCACGCTTCTGGTGATTAACTCACAATTATCTAAGTAATTTGCCAATTCTTGTAGTATTTGCAGGTTCGATTGGAAGATTGTCCGTCATATGTGTCTTTCCTTGGATATTGAATAACATTTGATACTGTAAAAACCATTAATATTATTTGTTAGTGGAATAAAGAGTTCGGAATATCATACATTTTAAAAACGATTAGATACATACTTTTTTGGTATTATTAACGTAGATTCTTGTTGTGTTTGTAAGTATGTATGTACATAGTGTGTAATGTAGTGACATTCACTAAAAATGAACCGAATTTCTCCATATTTGAACTCATTTTCATTGGGAAATCCTAAAAAATCCATTGGTAATACTTTCATGAACTTTTATCAAAAACATGAACATTTTATTTTTCTTTACTGGGTATTTTACCTAGCCCAGCGATTTTATTGCTCTCGGCAGTCAACGGGCGGTCTACCTGGGACCGAAGGCCCTCGCTCGCAACGAGGAAGCAAAACTGAGGGGTGGGTAGGTCTTTCCCGATGATCCGGGGAAAAAAGCTTGTCAATAATCCGGGGACCACTGTAGCTCCATGCTTGGCTCCTGACCCGGCGCCCAGAATCGCAAAGAGTCGTGGTACGAGCCTACATGGACGCACACTCATACAGTTCTCTTATTACAAATTTCGCAATGTGTAGCAACTTTAAAGTCCCGCGCTCGGCTGTTGCCCGGGTCCCAGAAATTCAGGAGGTATTTGCACCCGATGGGGCAGGCCTGGTGTACAGGATTCGATATCACCTAATCACGATCCTCGAACGACGGCAGCCTCTCGTGGCTGACTTTTTGCCGGTTGGAGGGCGCGAGGATTGTTTCTTCGGCGACCGATCGTCAACCTGGTGCTTCGACCCTCCGCGACTAGGTGCTCGATCGAGGGTGCTTTTAAATACATGATCACGCGGGATTAGACTCGGGCACTGATCCTTTTAAGTGGTTCGCAGTGGTGAATTCGATTTCCAGCTGGACGCAACTGGTAGGCTACTCGACCCCTTTTCCATTTCAACAGCTCCTATGGAAACTGGTGGATATATAGTTTAACATAGCTCACCTTGGATTCTCCTAGCTTTTAACCCGACTCCGCGCTTCCTTCGTCTGTATTCCCTAAAAAGCATGCGGTCGAAGTGAGCGCGCGGCTCGGCATCCACTCGACTCGCCTCCTAATCGTCGTCGATGCTCGGCTCCTCGATCTGAAAGGCCCGTGAGGCCGATCGTAAATACACCCCGGAGCGTGGTTACCGCGAGAGGGAAAAGAGGTATCGTGGATGTAAACGCGGGCATAGACGACGCGAGAGGCAAGCAGCAGAGGTAATGCGCCCAGTTGCTGAGGCAAGGGTCCTTGCTTTGACTCCAAACTCACCAGTATAACTGAATGCCTCTCTATAGGCCGAGTACGTGCTTCTAAGTGCATCCTGATTTTTCGAAGCTCTTTGATTATGCACTCTCCTCCACCCTCTCTCCCTCCACCATCCCGCTTCTTGCGCTCCCCCTTTAGCCCTCTCGTCGCGACTCCACCAGTTCCCTTTCGCCTCTTACGCCCTTTCTTCGTTCCGTCTTTACCACTCTACCTACACGCTCGATCTGCACGGGGAACCTGAGGAAAACCTCTCCTCGCTCGATACCGCGTTAATTACCACGCTTTTCGCTTCACCCGCGATGCTTCTCGCCGCGAGCTTAACCTCGCTCGCCGGTGGAAGATGCCTCGGTGTATTGATGCAGCGGGAATCGATTTCCTCCTTCCATTTTCTCGGCTCGTTGCCTTCGTTCGGCTAGAAATCTGGACCATCGATTTGGCGGCACTTGGGGAGGGGAATGTATTGTTTCAGGCGTGAGCTTCATTATGACACGGAATTGAAGACAAGCTTGATTGCCTCTAGAGACTTTGATTTTTTTTCATCCCCGGTGTTAGTGAATGTTGGGGGAGTGGGATCGGTGTCCTGTTCTCGAGGAATCGTTGCTGGTTGTGCACGGGGCTTTTGGACGGCGCGGGACGCCCCGCGCGGCTGAATCTCTTCACAGGTGCACAAGTAGCCGTGTTGATTTATTTGATAAATGAGTAGTGGATAGGGCTTTAAGCGGGCGAGAGAGGGGGAGGGCTCTCCAGCGGAGAGTCCTACAACGCCGAGCGCACTACTCTTTCGCTCTTCTGCTCCCGTTCCCATCCCTCCTTCCTTCCAGTTTTTCTCTCGCTCTCGCCTCTTGCTCGTGCCTCAAATCAAACGTGGAGAACCAGTCGGACCTGACGCAGCTTCCGAGGGCGAGACTCGAACGTTCAATGGGTCGCCTGCTTACTTATCATCCTGACAACATTCCTTCTTTCTTTTCTGCTTCGACAATGCGCAGTTGTTAGAAGATTCGGGAGATTATAAGCAACTAGCGAGCAGTAGCGAGGTCTCCATTGCGCATGCTCAAGCAGTAACTAAGTAATTTTTTAATCTGTATAGGGGAGACCGGGGCTGGTTGTCTCAAGGGGTAGTTTGACTAATTGTTAATTAGACAACGCACGGTTTTTTTTATCCATTACCAGCGTTTTTCGAAAAAATTGACTACGTGAGGAAATATTTGTTCTTAAAGATTTCATTTTTTCACGCGCTATATAGTTACAATAGAATAAATGTTAAGGGACTATTTTAAACTTTGTTTATTAGAGAATCTATTGACATAGTATTTTTGTTTATACATAAATAATTTACGGTTATATAAATTATTGAAGTCAAAATGATCGGTCGGGGCTGATTGACTAATAAGGTTTAAATTGTTATTTTGTTATTTATAAAGCGATTTTTATTTTTTGTTTAAAGCGAAAACGGCCCCAGCATCAATTTTAGTATTTATGTGTACGAAACAATACTCTTTGCCTAAAAATCTACTGAGAGAAATTTCAGATCTCTACCCCCTTTCGTTAGGGTGACATGCGGATAACAACCCTAAACTTTACAGTATGTTCTAAATACATCATAATTGATGCTTAAGTTGAAAAAAATTTCAGCTTATTATTTAAATATGAAAGAAAAAAATTAATATTTTATAATGAAACAACTCTTGTGACATTGTGTTATTTTATTACTACTGAGATAAGTTACTAATAACATTTTCTTAACTGATTATACCTACATATAGTCAACCTACCCCATACTGTAAGTCAACCAACCCCGAGCATGGGGCTGGTTGGCCAGCATGGAAGGTGTTAGAAAAACATTAAAATACCTTAATTGTTTTCACATTAAGTCAACATTAATAATTTAATCAGATAGTAAAATGTATGCCCTATCAAATACCGGTTTAATGATATTTCGCCCACATAATTTATTAAAAATCCAAAACTGAAAAACTGGTCTACCAGCCCCGGTATCTCCTAGCTAAGGGGTCCTATCACCCCCAACGAAGGGGTTTCGTAAACAGAAGAAAAAACTAGATTTCATTCTTTAAACAAATTTTCATTCTCCCCCAATGAGTTTTATGGAATTCGCATTAAAAATATTTTTACCCCTTCAACTCGACTCCCCCCAAGATTAAATCCCGAGTGCCGCCACTGAACTCCTCCCACCTTCGCCTTCCAACCACCCCCGCAAACCCATCGCACCTCTGCTGAACCCAAGTGAGCAAACCTCTGAAGCCTCGAAAATCTGCCCAACGACGCTCGATCTTTCCCGATCGAGGCTTCGAATCCCCAAAAGACGACGTCGGCGGGGCCCATCCTCCCCCGCAACGAAAATAGACGAGAGAGCGGACGTGCGCGCGAGACAACTCGGCTTAATCCGTAACGGCTGAGCAAGCAGGCCGCGAGGCAGCAGCAAGCTATGCAGAAATGCCGCTTTTTTTTCCACCCCCACCGCCGTCAGTCGCCGGAACGCTTTCGCCCGGCGAATTTCCGCCAGATATACCGTCTCCTTTCCCCCGCCGCGGAGAGACAGCGAAAATATTGACTCTGTCAGCCGGTGCGGTTCGTTCTGCGGAGAGAAGGTAGCGGCGGAGGCAGCCGGCCGACGAAGGCAGTACAAATTAGGGGCGGATGTCGTATTGTTTCGGAACAATGTCAGAGGGATTAGCCAGTCCGTACACACGGGACGTCCGCGTGGAAACGTCTCCTCCACCCTCTGGCGCCGGCCGATTGCAATCGACGATTTATCCAGCGGAGGAAGCCTGGAATAATAAAATGACGGAGGCTGCGGGAGTCTCGGGGATGCTAGCGGATCGTCGCCGATGGAGGGGGATGATCAGCGATTCCGTCGTTATCGGCGATGAATAATTAATGCCGTTAATGAATTAAAGATCGCCAGACGCTAAGGAAAGCGACGGGGACGGCTTGGCTGGCTCGTTAAATGTCGAGCTGCACCTTGGCTCGCATACCGGGGGCGTTATCGATCTCTCGATGTCATCTCGCGTCTCTGATGGAGAATTCTTGGCTGAGATGGTGGCTTATGGGTGGAAGGAATATAGAGAGATAGCGGGGGGTAGAAGGAGGTGAAGACGCGTGGTACCGTCGGAGGTAGAAATACAGGGGATGCATTCGGATATGTGTTCTACCTCTGTTCTCCAGGATACCTTGAAGGATACCTTAGTAGGTGTTCCAGGTACCATTTACAATCGATTACGACGCTACGAGGAAAGCTTGTTCTTTGAGTCACAAAGGAAGCATCCCCTACGAAGCTTTACACACACCCTTGGCACATATGTACTCAAGAAGAAGAGACTACTGGCTCGAATCACAGATTAGTACTCCTTCCACTTCGGGAAATTTCTGCCGGATCGGCGAAAAGAATTGGACCTCCGTCCAGGTCGATATTTAATAAACATCGGCTCGAGCGGGGGAGGAAGGGGGAGGGTTGACTCCGCGAATCTCTGGCTCTCTATCGCTGGAGCCGGTGTGTTAAAGCCGGTGGCAAAGGCGTCAGATAAGGCACCATCGTTGATTGGATCACCGCGAGAAATCGATATCTCTCGGCCACCCCCCTCGTCCTCCGGCTCCTCCAGCTCCTCCGGCACCTCCACCTCCTGCGGTTCTCCTTCTTCCTTCGCTCCCCGGGCCTCTGTCTCGGTCGTTCCTCGAGGGGGTACGCGGCAGCGCTTCTCCTCCCTCATTCCGTTCCTCCTCCTGGCCGCCGTGGCTGCCTCCAATTTCCCCGTGACGGGCTCCTGGAGGATTCTCGAGTACCCTCTCATCGCCCTCTGGGCCATCCAGCCGAGCTCTGTCCGGCAGTCTCCATGCCAACACCCGCTCGATAAATTTATTGGTCGCCTCTGACACGAGTGCTTCTGCATACTTCTTCCTTCATCCCTCTCGGCACGATGTCTCTTGCTCTCTGCTCGCCGCTGTCCCCCTCTCGCTCCCCCCGTTTTTTCGTCGCTCGCCCGACGATAATTCCTCGGCGATGCTCCGTCGCGGGACCAACCCCCGAAATGTCGCGCGACGACCTCGGCCACCGCGTCTTCCGAATATCTGTAATATCCACCGATTCCCGAGGGAAGATTGTTTTCCTCGCTGGGTTCGGTCCGTTAGCATTCCCTTCTCTTGGCTAGGAGATCCTTTCGTTCGCTTTATCTGTCCGACCGTTGAACCCTCGCGGAGAGACTTGTACCGTAGGGTTACTAGGGCTGGGACTATTTGTCGAATTTTTCAGTATTCGAATAATCGAATACTTCAGTTGGTCAATTATTTGGCGAATATAATTCGAATATACAAGTATTCGAATACTATTCGAATATCCAAGTATTCGAATACTATTCGAATATCCAAGTATTCGAATACTATTCGAATATCCAAGTATTCGAATACTATTCGAATATCCAAGTATTCGAATACTATTCGCATATATAACTATTCGAATACTATTCGAATAGTATTCGAATACTATTCGAATACTATTCGAATATGTAAGTATTCGAATACTGATGTATTCGAATAGTATGGCGTGAATTATAAATCAAGTTCTTTAGGTTCATTTGTCAGGAAGAAATCTTGTAAGCTAATTTTGACTCACTTCACACCATACTATTCGAATAGTATTCGAATACACCAGTATTCGAATATATCAGTATTCGAATGCTACGAACAAGTATTCGAAAAGTAACATTCGAATATTCAAATATTCGAAATTTGTTCGTAGCATTCGAATACTTGTAAAATATTCGAATATTATATTATTCGAATAGTCCCAGCCCTAAGGGTTACCCGATCGAAGTGCGTAAATCGACTGGTCAGCCGTGACGGATTAAGATTCCAACCACCCTCTCCCTCGATCCGAAATCTCTCCCAAAGCTTCCAAATCGACTATCACCACAGTTTCTTCAATCCCTCCAATTCGCTCGCCAGTTTCGAAACCTTAACCTCGGGCGATCTTCCGCGAAACGTCCATTAATTACCATCGAACGATACAAGCCGTCGTCTCAGGAAGAAGCGGGAGGGGTCGCAATTAAACGCCCAAGCGAATTACCAGAGAGAAGCCCAGTGCAGGCTACTCCGTCCCGCTATTGGAACTCCTCCCCCCTCTGTAACGCGCCCCGGCGGGGAGGAGGGGCTCGAATCAATCCAGTTCCCCCTTGGCGAAATTGTAAATAAATTAGGAGCTGCACGATCGCGAGAGTCAACACGTTGCTCGGGCGCGCGCGATCTCCACCCACCCGCCGGTCCACCCTCCCTCTACGCTTCGCCCCCTCGGTGCGTTCGTACGTGCGCACCCCCGCTGCGTGGCGCCCACACACGCGTGCGCGGCCGCGGCACGAGTGAGAGCGGCGACTTGTGGGCGTGCGTCGCTAGAGTCCAACGGAGACGGGCATACGGCGAGGGTGAGGCTTGTTCCTCGACGGCGGAGCTGCCGGGGTGAACGGGGGTGGAGGGCACACGGACGAGGGAACCAACACACCGGCGTTGCGTTTATTAACGCACGTTGCACGGTGGGGTTTGCTGGCACAGCATCGGCTGTGCGGCAACCAGCCAGGCAGGGTCAAGTGTTTCCCTCTATCCTCCTTCGATCCTCGCCCTCTGCCGTGCTCCCCTACCCAGCGAACCCTTTTCCCCTCTACGCCGCGCCCCGCGTCCCACCCCCGCGCCGGGGCGAAGCTGGAAATACCCCAGCCCCGGCGAACGAAAACGCCGAGCCGCGCCGGCCACGCTTCCGAGCCGCCTCGCGGATGGATCTTTATTCCGCGATTGTTAATTCTGCGGGCGAACGATCGATCTTGCGACACTCAGAGTGCTTCCGCGCTCTCGCTGCTGGTAATTTCGAGCGTTTAATTCCACAATCTCAAAGACTACATCCTCAGCTCTTCTACAAAGTACAAGAAGAATCGGGATGGCATAAATGCGAGACTGAGTAACAGATTCTATTCAGAGGATCTTGAAGGCCCGTCACCGATTTCCGCTCGTAGAAACGAACCCCTCTAGGCCGCGAGAGCATCGCGACGTCGACGAGGGAGGCAGCGACGACGTCGCTGCCGTCGCCGCCCGGACTCGTCAGCGCCGAGAGAGCTCGCTCGTATTTTCCTCTCGAGGGAATCAGCGGAAAGGGACGGGGGTTGGGAAACGGAGCGCGGCTAGAGGGAGGAAGAAAGTAAAAGTCGGTGGTGGTATAAACGTGTCTCGTTTCGTTTCGTTTCGCCGGCTGGCTCGTCGAGGCGCTAGAAGGGCCGGCTTCGAGGGCCTCCATTACCGGTGACTAAAAAGAGGAACAGGAAAATGGGTAAGAGAAGGAGCCCGGGGAGGGAGAAAGGGGGTAAGGGATCTTGAGCTGCACCCAGGGCTCGTTTCTTCTTCTCTGCGGCGCAAAGGCGCGAATGAATGCTTGGCTGCGGCTAGGAGCACGAAGAATGAGGAGAAGGAAGAAGGCGGAGGAAAGAAGTTTTGAAGTCGAAGCGCGGGGAAGCTTCGCGTAGTGGATGCCGAACGGGGGGACCAACGGCGGAGGAATTACCGGTTCGTTGGCTAACTGGCTTCATAGAAGAAAAACCTCTTTATACGTGGCGCACGCACGCAGCCTCTAACCGCGGCATGAAAAACGCGCCTTTAAGCCTCGAGTTCCATCGAATACACCCCCGAGTGCACGAGTGGCGCGCGGAACAAAGCCACCGGAAATCGCCCGAGTGGTGCTCCGGCTCGCTGGCGCCATCTTGTACGAGGCAACCTTCGCGGGGAACGTACGTGCTCATTGTTCTTTTTCGTCAAATAGTTGCGCCACTTTCGCACGCGGAACCGCAGCCCCCTCTTTTCTCGCGCTCTGCTCGGGGGTGGACGCTCCAGCATCGGATTCGGTATCGAGATCCGCTGGCTTTCATCGATTATAGATCGATGCTGATGCTTCAACGTTAGGGAGTATCGAGTTCGAGGGAAACAGGGTTGAATTGCTACTTTGGTGTTTGGTGGGATCGATATCGACGTTCATGTTACTTTCATAGAATTTGGTATATGCAGGTATTGTTTGGTGGGAGTATTTTGAGGTTCGTATTTGTGAGGGAGAATAGTGGATGTCTCTGGTAGATTTCATGAATTGAAAAGTATTTTATTCCGTAGCAGAATAATAATAGCTACAAGCTATGTACATTTATTCATCTTGCCTGATATAGGGTAAAGGCACGTAATATGGAACACTTGATTTCAAAAGCTTGTCAAAAGCAGGGGAATTTGTGTTTGTTAACAAAATTGACATGAGGGCACGAAGGAATTAATGCATAATCATATTTACATAGGCAAATGTAAAAAAATCCAATGATTTTGCAATTATAATAAAAAACCTTACGTAATGGTAAGACCTTCGTAAATGGGTCCTAATATGGAACACCTAGGAAATTTGTAAAAAAAAGTAAAAAATCTTTACTTTTTTACTAAAAATGAAGATTTATTAAGTAAAAGATATAAATAAATAAATATACATCATTTTGGAAGTCCCACATTCTTCGTGTGCCCACTGAATGCAGCGAATACATTGGGTCTACGTTTCATTGTCATTATTTTTATAATTATCATCGCAAAATAAGCATTCCGCATCATCGTCGTCATCGTCATTATCAAATTCATCTATGTTACTCGGTATGTTCCATATTACGTACACACATATTCCGACAAGAAATCAAGAATTATACGATACAAAGAAGAAAATAACTTTATTGGTAAACTATTGTTGAATAATCAAGAACACCCATATTTAATGAATATAATAAATAATACTATAATAATAATAATATAATAAATTATACAACATACCTTCACTAGTATAAATATTTAACTGTTTGATGCACTTTTCAGAAACTTTTACACCCCACAAAAAATATAAACGTTTCTTTTTCAATGATGGATACCCGACTGAGGCTTAACTGCCAGTATCATCGTCTATTATGTCTAGGGATCTACAGTATACACGTTTGCCTGAAGTGTTCATAATTTCTTTATCGAAATTTTACAAAGATCCATATTACATGCCGTTCCATATTACCTGTCTTTACCCTATTTATTCATCTTGCCTGATATATACCTCGAGCGATTCTAATTCCATTTTATCTCACCGAAGGAAACCCCTCCACTAGCACACATCTCATTGGGAGACTCGAAAACTCGTCAGCCTTGACCCTCCATCTCTCCTTTTTCTTTTTAAATATCGAAATCGCCATCCGCGTTCCTCTTGCGCAAACATTATTCCTCTCGAGCGGTCCCTCCAATCTTATATGCTTAGGTGGGTGTAGGTAAACATTGTACAGCACGTGTAAGTAAAAGGTAAGCTAAATAAGCGTCCTCTCCTTTCTCTCCGCCTCTCTTGGCCTCTCTCCCTCTCTCGTTCCTTTTTTCGTGCCCGGATACACGCCAGCAGGAGCGTGCACGAAGTGTCTCTTACCGGCACCGGTGCCTTTTCATTCGAGTTAGTCGGTTGGTCTCGCCTCTCGAGGAAAGCGCGGCTAAAGGGTTTCGATTTCCGTGCCGCGCCCCGTGCAAGTCTTTTTCACTCGGCCGCGACGGTGGAAGGAAAATTTATGCTCGGCCTTCAGACTCGCTCGACCGCCACCCTTTAATTCCTAATCCCTCGGAACGGAAATACGTAGCGATGGCTGCCTCCTCTGACCTCTTCTGCCGTGAAACACCTCGAGCTTGCAGCACCAGCCCCTCCGAGGGACACGGAATTTATCGCCTTATTGAAATCCCCGGCGTAGCACGCTCTCAGCGTCTCGAATTTTATTGGAATCTGATGTCTGACTGGTATAGAATCCTTCTTATTCTACTGAAATTTTCCGCGCTAGAAGTAGACTCTAAATCTCACCGTGATCCACGTAGTTCTTGGCGTAAAACTCTGCTCAAAATCTTCACCACGATCAAGTCTACATCCCCCATATTTTCCTAGAATCTCTTGCGCAGAGATCGGGACTCCCAGTTTCGAGTAAATCTCCACTACCCCCTGATCCGTAAAAGTCGACTGGGTTTCGCGAGAATTCAGCCCCGAATTTGCTGGGAGTTTTAGATACCTCGAGTTCTGCTCTCCGTTTCCTCGAAACCACCCTTAAATGAGCCGCGTGGAAGAAGTTGGTGGGAAGTTGGCAGGAATCTTCCGCCCGTAGAGGAAGACGGATGGAAAACGGTTATGCGGAGGGAAAAATTGCGGCTGGGCGAGGGGGGCGTCGGGGAACGAGGGGGTCGGACGGGAAAGTGTAATTTCAGTTTGAAACAGGAACGGGGAGAGGCCGACCCACATCGAGGCTTCGAGTGTTTGTATTGCTGACGCGGCGATCCAATCCAATCCAATACCCATGGCGGATGGGCAACACACAGCGCGTACACTACCTAACGTATGAGCGAATCTCTCCCGTCTGCTTTCCAATACAATCACGCGGGCTTCGCGCCGACCAGGCGGAGCTTTCATTTTGTAATTAATTGTCCGCCATTTTCACATAGGGGGGAAATGATTTTTTTCCACGCCGCGACTTTTCAATTAAACCCCCGTGCCCCCCTCGTCACTGAGGGCGACGATATCGAACAGCGCTAGGGGTGCGACTTTACAAAGTGTAAAGAATCGCTTTAGTTAGAAATTCTAAGCGACGCGGTGTATTTTTGGTGATATATATTCGCTAGATAAATGTCACTGGTCCGTCAGAATCAAAAGAAAAGTAACGAGAAACAATTTACACGCGAAACTACCCTTCAGTGTCTGAACACCCAGCGCGAATAATTCAAGCTTAGATGCCGTTGCAGGGGGTTTTCCACCCCGTCAGAGTCGATCAGCTCTCATAAAAACAGAAGAAATTACTAGCTGCGTGCGCGGTGGGTCCGACTAATTAAATACCTGAGCGTGGCGAGGCTTCCAACCCCCAGAGATGGGGTTGCAACGGCGACTAGGACCGCGTGCGTGCCCGGTTCGACGGCTATTATCATAAACGCAACAATAACGAGGGATGATCCGACGTGTAAACTGTTAAACCCCCCCACCCTCCCAGCCCCTTGGCCCTTTTTTCGGTGAGGGCGAGGATTACCGTGGGGGCCCCTCGAGCGGGGCTGGAATCCGGCGGGGTGGATGTTATTGTTGCCGCGGAGAAGCGAGAGGAAGCGACTCGGCACCGCCACGCTCTCTCTGGAATAGAGACGGCTGGACTCTATAACTGGTAGAGACGGGGACCACCCCTTCGACCCTCCACGATATTGACGGTGTTTGCCGCCTCCCATTACGGGCTCGATTGAACCGAACTATACGATTATCATGCGTCACTGATAGTCTGTATGCCGCGCCGGGGGTGAGTTACTGGCACCGGGATTGCTCTTGCGGGACTTTAACCCTTCAATGCTGATTCCTTTGGGCGATCTAAGACACTCGGTACTTGGCTACTGGGTGTTATTAATTAACTCTCGTAAAACAAGTGCAGGGTCATTTTGATCTAACTTTGACAAAGTTGATCTCGATGTTGTATTTCTGTGGGCAATGACAAAATATAGTAGGTATAAGATGCATAAATTGCAGTAACATTGTTTGTAAAAATCATACTGGAGATACACCTACTTTAAGTAGCAAATGTACGTAAACATTTGTTTTTTTATGTATTTCTTTATTACCTATTTATGTGAGATTATGTATACACTGGCGTACAAAAATATTCGGGCACCCTTTAAAACAGAAGCTTGTTTAAAATTGGTTCAAACGACTTGAGTTTTTTTTTAGAAGCTAGAAGGATTAGTCTGCTAATTGACGTGTTTCGTCGTTTCGGAAAAAATTGCAATTAGACGCAATAGCGAAAAAAGTAGTGAAGGTCGTTTTTCAACATTTTTATCCGAGACCGTAATGAAAATTTAAAAAATGTCTTTTGTAGATTAAATTAAGCTGTATACATGCTGAAAGTTTCATTGAAATCAGTTAACGCAGATATGAGCTACAAACAGTTAAAGTTGGTGAATTTCACACAAGGTTTTCGGTAGTTTTCGGCGGAATATTAATTTTTTTCGTGAAACCCGCGCACCATAGAAATGTTGTTATAAGTCAAACTGCCCCTGAATTCGTCTCACGCGACCATATCTTTGAAAATACACAATTGTGAGTCCCTTTAACCCCAATAGACGATTCTCAGCGAATCCTAAGGATCCAGGATTCCCACTCCAAAGTAACACAACCGTGTTTGTACACTGAAGCCTGTTACGAGTCATGGAATTGCCCATTCACCGGGATAGCCCTATACCGAGAGAAAGTGTGGTAATCGAGACTCGATAAATCAAGAAACAAGGTCAAACAGAGGCGCGAAGTCAGGCTGGCGCACACGTCACCGCGCGACCAATCCGACCGTGCGCGATCCCGTACTGTTTTTAAGTAGAACAAGTGGATCGATGGTCCCACTCGGATAAATCCGTTGACGCCAGACAACGGCAGCCCGTTGCGCGCGCGGGGAATACATGAATACGAGATTCACGGGGAACGGTTCATTACCGTTTCCGCGAAACTTTTAGTTCCTCCCTCCCCTAAACTCGAAGGACCCGCCGCGTACCTTCTGCGCGAGGTAAGCTCGTAATCGATTCAATTAAAATTGATTTCCACTCGTCGCGACACATCAAACAAGCCCCAGGGGGGAGTGGTGACCCCCGTCTCCCATCATGCCCCCTTAGTATTCCCGTGAAAAGCACGATCCTCGCGATTCGAAACCGAGCTTATAAATATTCAACGGTAGCGAAAGACGGGGGAGAGTGGTCGCGCAGCCAACAAGGGGGGCACGCGAGGGGGGCAATCGTTTTGTTCTTTTGTCAGCGTCGTTCATTACACGGTATTCACTCGATTCTCCGGTGGTGTTTGCGTGGGCGTAGGAGGGAGGATTTCCTGAGAGGCAGGGGTGGCGGGGAACGCTAGAGGACGCCGATGATTTCTCTGTGCGTCGATGCGTCTGGTCCGCGGGGGCACGCGCCTCGTGCCCGCGTTGCCCTTTCGAAAATCCGTTATTAGCATCCAAGCCTCCCATTATGACGTTTCGCGATGCTGACAAACACTTGGCCCCCTTCGCTCGCATGCACGCGCGTTTACATATCGTTCGAGGGGGGGACACGCGCCGCCACGCTCCGCGTCCCATTCACCTACGCGAATATCGCGTGCCCCCGCCGAGAAACGTCACCTTCTGTGCACCAGTGCTGGTGACGAACTAAGGTGTTCGACTTGTGCACCGATTCGTTCACGAAGATGGAAATTCTGAGGTGGAGGAAATAATTATTTCCTTGTACTGCAATTTCGATGGTGTTTTTTCACTTTAAATAAAATCGTGGAACAGGATCTAGAATTTTTTTACAAAAACTGTGATACAATTTTAATAAAAAAACTATTAAAGTACATTCTAGATACCTTGAAATTGACCCACGATTTTTTTCATAATGATTGGATTCTTTTGATGAGAATGGCAGTCGTTCAAAAATTATTCTGGGTGTGAGCCACCCAGGTGTGTCAAATTCGATCGAAAAGGGAGGTGTGTCAACGAAGGGTTAAAGTGAAAAAACACCATCGAAATTGGAGTACAAGAAAATAATTATTTTTTAGTTTTTTAGTGCATTTTTAATAAAATCGTTTAACATAAATTTTTTTTTATATATATTTTGCATAATTCTGTAGATACTAATGAAGGGGGTGTTTGATTTTTCCAGGCTATCAGAGCGCCGATTATCAAGGAGGGTACGAGAGCGCTGGCTCGAGTCAGGCAGCGTCGGGGCCCTGGGCGAGGGGGTACGGCGTTCCCCATAATAATTATCAGCGTTATCAGCACCCGGAGTACCAGCAACGCAACAATTACAGCACTCAATCTTACGGACGGAACAATTACCAGAATCCGCAGTATAACAACTATCATCAACAGCGGGTAAGTGTCTGACAACCTTCAATATTAATAATACCACCTCAATAAATTCCTTTACATTCATCGCGTTACCGAGAAGCCACATTTTGCTGCTTGAATAAACACCATAACGAACTCAGTCACTTGTCAAACTTAAGGGCACCCTCCCATCAGATCGCTCCAGATAATTCTTAGGATTTTATTTAAAAAACAAAAGTAAACGTCGTTAGGTTGAAACAATTTTTGGACTGTATTTGTACAACACTACGAATTTTGACGGCAAATTTTAACTGGTTATTTTTCCGAAGATGTACTTCCAAAATTCACAAGTATATAAAATTTGTAAAATTTTAATTTTAATGGGAGGGTACACTTAAACTAAATATCACTTCATTCACGAGGATACTGGAATTAGCAATCATAAACCTTAATTAATCTTGCAACCGATATTCAAAATCGATCACCTAGTTTTCCCCCACTTTTCACTTCACACAGCTTAAAAACAACCATCATCTATAATCCATAACAAACGCTTAGAAGCATCCTTGATTCAACTTAATCGTAATGTCACATTCGAAGCACTAGAGCTCGAAAAAGTCCCGGCGGCGCTTGGTGACAGCGCGTCCACCGATTAATCACGACGTTCCTTCTGGTGTTCTAGAATTATTCATCCAATTATCAAGGGAACGGTAACGGAAGCGGTGGAAACAGGGGTGGGTGGAGACGGTAGACGATAAAACGTTTACATCATTCGACTAAACTTCGCCATCGCCGCGTGGTCGAGTTCATAAGGTCAGGTTCATGGGTATATCCGCGGCTACTTAGAATCGATGAAACATTAGGACCAGGCAAAAATTGTCTCGTTGCGAGCAATAAATGACCGGCACTGTTCTCTTTCTTTCCCTGCTTGTTCGTCGCGCCTCCATACTTAAATCTACTCGCCCAGACGCGAGTCATCCGTCGCGCTGCAATCGAATTAAAACGTGCAATACATCGACGTCGTCCGCCACGATCGAATTTCCCTTCGTACTTGAATCCGATATCTTTCTCCTAAAATCAACAATCGACAGCATTCCGTTTTAGGGGCTCTGAAAAAGGACCCTTAAATGGTAATGGTAACGCGAAAGACGCATAGCGCGACCAGTGCTGGCAGTTATTACTCACTAATAGCGACGTAAGAGTGTATGAAATGTAATTTTATACGGACCTCGATGTAGACGAGAGAAAGTGTTGTATAATATTAAACGGCCCCGCGAGGGGTTGCTCCGTGGATCGCGGGAGCAACCGTCGAGCGAGCACAATCTGTTAACGGGAAAAAAAAATTTTAATTGTATATTCGTATAATCCATAGCAGCTGGGTATCGCGCGATTGTACTTAATTGACTCGCGTGATCATCGCCGATAAACGTAATCTAGGTCTCCCGATCGGAATAATAATCGTTCGTTGTCTCGTTCGAGCCACGCTCGCCGTCCCTTCTGCTCCGACGCGAGCAGCTCCGAGGTGTGGCGGTCTTTTTTTTTATTTTCTATTATTACCATTGAATACAGGTTTCAGTTCGGTATAAATCGACGCATTCGAGCGTACCGCCGGTACGAGGATTCGATCTTTTACTTTTGGTCACGGTGTTCTCGGCGCGCGATCGGTTCTAGCGTCGATTGTAATAGAGAATCATGTATCGGACAGTGTCGATCAACGATCTTTTCCCTTGGGTGGCATCGTTGGTCTCTTGTGATTGAAATGGTCGAGGCTTTGCCAGTGGAAGGAGTACGAGTGATTAATTTGAAGAGAAATCAATTTTATTCTTGGCCCAGCATGGTCAACTGTAATTCAATATCGAGGTATGATTTTAAAATAAATTCCGAAGATAGTTCTGCTTCGTGCTTGATGTACTCTTTCGTGACAAGGCCTCGATTATTGTACCTTCACCCGTCGTTTATACATATCGTCAGTGTGCAGCCGATCGAAGGGGACACGCATGTATTATTTCCATACGAGCAATTCACGGGTCGCACGTGGACATTTTTGTATTGTATGCACTTGAGACAAATATAATTTAATTGGTTCTACATCTGTCTCACGGCTGAATTCTCGGCAAAAGATCCTCTCAGCTTCTGATCCTCGACGATTTAGCCTGGAAACCTTCTCCTTCTAATGTCGACCTTCGTTGCGTGGATAGAATTAGGTAGAATCTAGATCCAAGCCAGGCAAGTCTGATCCTATTTTCCTCCAGCGAGCCCTTTGTAAGTTCCCAAATGAGTTTGAATATTTTAGGGAGCGTAGCGTTTCGACAACCGTCCACATTATTTATACTGGTATAGTATTGGTATCTAGAATCGAGGAGAAGTACGATTTTATTCGCCCCACATCCCTCGACTGGGTGAATCTCCTTGACCAAGCAAAACGTCCTACTAACACCTAGGTCCCAACGACGCGGACCGGGGAGGCTTTGTTCCCGGCGGGAACAATGCGAACATTTTGGGAAATTGGAAAACGTAATCGCGACGAACGGCGCCGCGGCACGGTATCGCGGTTGAAGCCAGGCGGTCTAGGGTACATCTGGTACCGGTCTACCAGAGCGGGCGAGCATTGAACCAGCGAGTACCACTCGAGAAAACAATAGCGAGCAGCGCTCTTGTTCTCTGCCCCTCTCTGTCTCTCTTTCGCCCTCTCCTCCCTTTGGCTCCTCTATCGTCACCCTGAAATCTGGATGCCCAGGTCGCTGGAATCGTTCCGCAAGCGACGAAGACGCTCGGTTTCCTTGGCGAGCCAGAAATGGCGTGCGAAACGTCGCTTTCGATCAAACTCGCTGATTTAATCCAACTTTCTTCGAGAGGGAATGTCTACGCGCATAATTTGGATTTAGTAGGGGAAAATATCGTTTCTCTGTTTTTGAAATACATCAGTTTCACGGTTACAGTTTTTCGTGCCAGTTAAGCCTCGTTGACATTAGGCAAGTTGTAACTCAAGGCAAGTAAAGTTGAAAGAATCTCTGCTTCGCTTGAAAGATTAAAGAAATCTGAAAGGATATTTCGAGTCAAGTAAATAACAGATTCGTATTGGGAATAGGGCTGGGACTATTTGTCGAATTTTTCGGTATTCGAATATTCGAATACTTCAGTTGCTCAATTATTTGGCGAATATAATTCGATTATCCAAGTATTCGAATACTATTCGAATATTTAAGTAGCTGAATACATCGGTATTGAAATAGTATTCGAATATATCGGTATTCGAATAATAACATTCGAATACTCAAATATTCGAAGTTTATTCATAGCATTTGAATACTTGTAAAATATTCGAATAGTCCCAGTCCTAATTGGGAATATAGTTTCAAGTTACTGGAATTTAAGCGACTTGAGGTCAGGTAACTTGACTAATGTGGACGAAGCCTTAGTGGCATTAATAATAAGTGAACATTGACACTGACAGCGCTGAACTGATACGTGTGCGTAGATCTTTAAGTTCTTGGTCGTATTTAAAGGGGAATCCTATTTCTTGAGCTAAAAACATAACAAAATTTGGGATTTTTTTTTTAAGAAACTTGTGGTTCGATTCATCTGAAATTTGGACCATGTTTTTATGAATCTTTGAAGAAGTTGCAGTTTTTTTTAAAACAATTTTTAAACATGAATATAGACGTTATGCATAATGCATGGTCGACCAACACGCTGCGCAAAATTCGTGTCGTCCGCTGGTGTGCATGATATTTATCTTCCAGGTAATTTAAAACAGCAAAATGAAACGGTGCTTCACTTTATACATATGTAACACCCTACTCACTAACCTTTCTTATCACTCTTCAAACTCTCTCTCAACTCGGTCTCAATCTCTCATCTCCATTTCTGTGCATCGTACCACTAAATTCGAATCATCTTTTTCTTATATTGCGGCACGTTACTATAACTCCCTTCCTGCAGATATTCGACATTTAGACTCTTATCAGTCTTTCAAACACGCAGTGCGGCAACACATTCTTCAGCACTATTAAGTATATTGCTTACTATACTCTTTGGGCTATTCTCATGTTAGCGTTAAGTTTTAAGTTTTAAGTTTAAATTTTAAGGCCATATATCAGTCTAGTTTATTCTTAACGTTTATTCTTAACGTTTTTATGTTTGTTTGTTTTTGTTTTTATTTCTACTTTAGTTTAGTTTAGTTATTGTGCGCGGTTAGGCTTCACAACAGTGCCACCACTGCAGCCTCGCCTTTACTCTTATCGTATTCGTCATTTGTACTATTTTGGTTTCCATTCTCTATGAGTAATAAAGACGTTTAATAATAATAATAATAATAATAATAATAATAATATGTAACTTCAGTTTGTTGAACCAGAATAAAACAAAAAATTTATTGAGGAGAGCGGTGAGTTTTCAAACCGAAGGGTCTGAACCTTTCATTCTTATCGGCATTCTGATCCATTCCCAGATTTCTCAAATTTTGTTATGGTTTTTAGCCCTCAAAAATAGAGAAATTTTATATAAACTGCTATGGAACTGAAGTTAAACTAAGATCGCAAGATACAGATCGCGAAAAATACCGGAGCAAGGTTGAAACTAATAGACGTTGCAAGTTGAATCGTGCCCATGTCGCTCGATGGAGATCATGCCCATCGACGTGCATTGTGCTCGACGGCCCATTTAATTCGCGTTGCCCGCATAAAATTATCCGGTCTCTCGTCGAGCGATCCAAGCCGATATTTCCTATCGCCCGCATGGTTGAGTGTAAACAACCCTTCCGTTCCCTCGGACCCTCTTCCCACACTGCTACCGTGGCGTGTTCATTCACGACCCCGTTCTAAACGGTGCGCGTCGCAGTTTCCGAGCTGCCATTCTCTAACATCACAATTCACAGTCTCAGCGATTAGAAAGGTATTAGAAGCGCCTCGAATATTAAAATCAGAAGCTCACCATCCGCCATAAACAATCCCTAGCTAAACTCGATTTCGATTCCGCGTTAGAACGCAAGATCAATCGATTCCTCTCGCTCCCGCAGCTCCGCTAACAAGTGAGGGCGCGAGCGTTGCGATCGAATTTGAAGCACCCGCGACCTTTCAACCCCCTAAGCCGCTGTCTAACAAGATCCCCGAGTTCTCTCGAGCACGCGGAGCTCGCCGCCGCAGTATTCTTTTAGAGGAAGATTTCCAGACTCGCCGCTGGAGGAATCTCCTCGGGCGAGTGGGCCCGGAGGTCGGTTATTGCGTCTGCACGCGATTACGGACGATCGAGCGCGGCGTGCGTGCCGCGCATACTCTTCTGCACGGCGAAGTGCTCCTTTCTGTGAAGCACCGCGGCGTTATCTCGGCTTCCTTGTTGTCCCTTTGATGAAATAAAGCACTATCCGCGCCGAGATCTACCCCCGCGGTGGTAGTCGCGGTCTCCGCTCTCTACGTACACGCGCGCACACCGCCTCCTCTCCTTCTCCGCTCCTCTCTTTTCGGTCTCGAGTTCTCTCAACATCGCAGGACACAATGGTGGGCCCTTACATCTTCATCGAGTACGAGTCGTCGCTTGCGTGTAATGCGTTCACTCCGCTCTCCATACGGGTACGCGTCCGACCGTTTCCTATCGCCATCTGGATTCGACCGCGTCCTTTTACAGCCTCCGCGTATACCAAATTCAAATTAAACAGATTTAGCTACACTCTCGACATTTCCACTCCCAGCGAGAATCGCTCCTCTTGCACCGTCGCTCGAGAGTCCCACCCATCCTGAACCTCCGCTCTTTTTTCTACAATATTTGTTGCTTTTCCCGTCCAATACACCGCGCGCTCGTTTTCAGACTCGTAATAGGTTTCGCCGCTTTGTAACAATTTCCCGTTGTTCCGTCCGCTGTAATCCCCGGCGAGGAGCGACACGCTCGGGGGGAAAAAAATCCCCGAATCGTTGTTTCATTGCTCCGTTTTATTTTTTTAACGTAACACCCGAACGGGTACGAGCCTCGACGAGTGCCGCGGATCGTCGCGCGTCGCTGCAGAGGGCCGATGTAAAACGCGTTTGTGTCGGTGGACGCGGATTCCAATGGTACGCGCACTCGCGCGATCCGGGCGAGTTTTAAAAAATAAGAGAGAGAGAGAGAGAAGGGAGAAGTAAAGAGGAGCGAGGGCAGAGGGATGCTGCAGCGAGGGAAGGAGGAAAGGAGAGGGGCCCCGAAACAGAGAAAGAAGAAACTTTGGTGCACGGTAACTGGAGGCAGTCCGTTGGGTGGTTGAATCGTGGAGTGGAAGGCAGTGAGAGCCCTTGTACGCCCATGGAGAAGAAGGTCCAGGTGCGCCCTCACCTCACACGACTCTGCTCCACGGCACATCCGAGTTCTCCTCCTTCTCCCCTCGTCGCTCCTTCCCTCCCGTCTTCGCCTTCCTTTCTTTCTCCTCTCCGCTTCCTCCCCCTTTTTCATCCCCCGTGGCACGTAGCTCGCGCGGCCGCGGCCACGCATCGTAGCCGTAAAAACGCAGCAACTCGTGTTAATGTACGGCCGCGGCGTACGTTGGGATGCATTGTGTGCGCGAGCGCGCGTCTGTGCCTCGTATATACACGGGTGCGGGTACCTAAAGGTAAAGAATAGGGACTGAAGTACCACGGCGTGCAAAATGGATGGCGGATGTAAATGCCAAGTAGCCAAGTGTACGGCGGCCCTCTCTTTCCCGTTCGGCAGCCGTCCCCCCTCGCTTCGACCGAGCGGGGCCCTCGTCGCGCGATCTCCTCTCCCGTTACGCCGCGCCGACTGTGCCGCCTGCGTTTGATAAGTACGCATCGGGCCCGAGTGTCTACCGTCGCTTGTGCAGCGCGAAACCACGCGGAAAGATCAAGCAGCTGCCGACCACGGATTTTTCTGCACGCTTCAAACCATTCTTTGCCGTCGAGGTCGTCCAACGGAAGCTTGAGCGCGGCTCAAAGAAAATTCGAGAGCGTCTTGGGGAGTTTGCCGCGCGATGCTTTTGGCATCGCGGTGGGCACGTGCTAAGTCGGCGTCTTGGGCTGTGGCTTATTCTAGCGTCAGAGCCGGATTTATCTTTCAGGGGCCCTGGGCTGAATATTTGGTGGGCCCTCGGTTAAGGGGTAACACCACTCTAGGATCGATGTTTTTTTTTTTTGCTTAAACCATACTTTAGAAAGGAAGGAGGAGACGAACATCGACCTAGATGGCCAAATGTATGGTGCAGGCATCGCAGATTAAAGATAAACAAAAATTTAAAGGATTAAAATGTTCGAAACCACTTTTTTCAAACTGGGAGAACGAATTTCTCGGAAACTATCGCATGAATCGATTTGAAATTTTTAAAGTAGCTTTACAACAATATTCTCTTTGTAAGTACGTAGCCGTTTTTTGATTGAATGTAAACTTTCTTTTTTATAACCAATTTAATGCTCATTTTTAGGGCAAAAAATCGATTTATTTCTTAACTGCACCACTTCCACAAAAATTGATTTAAAAAAAAACCCTACGTACTTCCAAAGCCAATTGTATATAGATTGTAAATTTTTTTTATTTTTTGTTCCACGACTCATACATGCCGAGAAATCCGTCCTCCCGTGGCGGTGTTTTCACAAAAGCTGTTTTCGACGACGGGCTCTGTCGTCGCCATTTTGTATGAAAATGACACTAAAAAAATTATTTTTCGTACTTCAATATGTGTTAACTAAACCCTCTGAAAAAAAATTCTATTCCGTTTGTCACACTCCCAAAATAAATTGTCAAATTTAGGTATAATTTTCTGCCTCTAGAGTGGTGTTACCCCTTAAATGTAAAAAATAAAATGACGCTGATTTGATTTTTTTTATCATAATACTCGTATTATCTAAATAAGAATTTAATTTCAGAATTAACATTAAATATCAAAACTAAACATAACATTAACATAGATAAATATTAAAGATACAAGTTAATAAAGATAATATAAAAAAGTGCTAATTTTTCGAAGAAAATATTTAGAACGAGGTGTCCCCAGGTAAACGAGACTCTAGGCTTTAGCCTTGTTAGCCTAAGGGTAAATCCAGCACTGTCTAGGGTTACGCCGAATGATGTTTAGAAGGAAAGAAGCGGAGGAGTTTTCGATGTTGTTTATTAATGCGGTAACGGAATAAGCTCCAGGAGTACTATACAAGCTCGATGTTTACCTGCAACTAGCTTAAAGTACCTGATTTTACCCGGGTAAAGCTTCGATTATGACGGAGTGACAAGAGGGTGAAATAAATAAGGGTTAAGGAGTGAGATGTCCAGATTTCATGGTAGCCTATATTTTCCACAGGGTTGTAGAGAGTGATTATGCAAAATTTGGTCCAGATCCGCAAAGTCCAAAGACACTTTTGCGTTTATTATATTGGTAGGATTAGTAGGATTAACGGTCAGGGTGAATATTTATTATCGCGAGGATCGTGCGGGGTAACGCGATAGCGCGTCCAAGTGAGTCGTGGGCGGTCGGTTCTGGCGACGGGTCCCTGGGAAGGTGAACCCTCGGGGGTGACGTGCACCTCGTTACCGCGTCGGTGGAGACGGGCTCAGACACCGGGATGACGCAGCACCGGCTCCTGGTTACCTCTAGCTATTGTTCTCCCCGCATTTCTTCTGAGCTCGTGCTCAAGTGCTCGATCGCTACCCTCCCTCGATGCCCGGATCCCTCCGCGTGCTTTTAGCCCTGTGCGGCCGCCGTGTCTTTCGTGTCTAAACGGGATCCGTAATTTTACTTGCCTCGCCGGCGATAGAGACGCTGCGCTGTCGCCTCTCACTGCAAACGGAAGGCTTTAATTTGACCGTGATCTTTGACGAAGCAGACGCCGCTCGAGTAGCTCGCGAGGGGCGGCTGAATTTCACGATCGAACGGCCCGCTTCACGATAAATCACAGCGCTTGAGGGTGACCTAAGGTCTTGAGCCCTTAGGCATTTATTATACACGTATTTCCCATTTTTGGAGAATCAGCTTTACCGTAGCTACACTGTCACGCGATTTTACGTTATTAATGATGCATAATCCATAGTAATTGTAGTACATAGGTATACTTAAGAAATCCACAGATTTCGGGGCTGTGGCGGATTTAAGAAAAAAGGCCTCGTTGGTAAATGTTCTGAGGGCCCATTTTTTGGGAAAATGAGGAGGTAGTTTACTAAAAACGAGTTAAGTGTAATAGTACAGAAAAATATATAGTTTGGATAAAATCTAAATTTTTTTTAAGGGTGGGTCCCTGGAGGGAAAAAAAATTTACCTTGTCTTAAAAAATGACAAGGTGAACAGTTATTTCTCGACATTTCTTTATTCAAATTGTTGATTTAACATTTACATCTTAGATTTTTCACAACTTTCGCATAAAATAAAACGACGTGCAGGACATACTTCTTGTTTACAAGAATCACAAATAACAGAACAGTGTAACTTATTACGGGAAAACTGTGTTAAATTGACAGGAAGATGGGAGTTAAAAAAGGATCAAGCAAAATATGTGAAAGACGTAGCTCTGACGGTGCAAGTAGCCACGGCTACTTCGCTAAAACCCCGGATGCCAATCGCCGATTACAAAAGTCCCGATCCCCTGCGGAAATCTCCTCGCTCGTTTCCTCACCAGTGCACGGAACGCTTGCGAGAAAGGGCCAGCCGTAAGATCCGGGGGAGCCGGTAGTCGAGTGAGCAGTCGGATGCGAAAGAAAGGCGAAAGGTGACGAGATGCGACCCCCCGCGAGGTTTCCCGCGCGGGGCACCCGCCTGTCGATAATGTCCCGCGCCAGTTACCGACAAGGCCTCCACCTGAGTCCCGAGCCGATCCCGCGGTCGGCCCCCCGTGCGAACGCCGGCCCCCTGCCCGCGTCACGTCGACTCCTTGACTCCGCTCTGTCCAGTCTCGCGGAAATAACGATACGCTGGCACGAAAGGCGAAAAGGGGAGGGGGGTCCGCCACCGGCGGCGCGTCCTCGTCACCCAGCCGTGGGGCCGCAACAACGTCGTCGGGCCCAGAGAGAAATCGGGGTGCGCGGGTCGCCGCTGGTGGCCTCGCCGTGTGTGGGAACCTCCGATCTCGCGATTTTCTTTCGCCCGCCTCGAACATAGCCCCGGAACCTCTTGAGAGTTCATCGAATAGGTAGCCCCCGGTTGGGCATATGCGCGCGCGCTCGCGGCGCATAATTTTCTACAAAAGCTCGTGCGTCGCCCGTGCACCCCGCGTCTGCCTTCTGCTCGATAAACAATATACCATCGTGTACGCGCCAACGGGCCGACGAGTGGCCTCTCTTTCTCTCCTCTCCCCCCTCCAATCCACTCCCCCGGCCCGGGCGTACAATGCCAGACGTCTTATGACATTTTCCGTGCCCGACCGTTGTGTGCCGTCGAGTGCTTAAGTGCTCGTTACGTACGCGCCGCGTCCACCCATTGTCCGCCGTCGCAGCAACTGTTTTTCGGGCGTCGGTTAAGTGTGTCCGTGGCTCGTTGGGCCCCGTAGTCACAGCTTGCTCTCCCTGCACAATTAATAACGGCCCGGCGTGCCTCGCGGCGCGTCTGCTCGCGGTTCCTCGGTATCCCTCGTCGATCCACGTTCACCTTCGCACGACGCCAGAGCCACGGGGGACGGGGAAGCTCCTTCGACCAGGATCACGGGAGGGAGCGCTGGGTAAGTGCATAGTATCTACACACTTAATGCGTGCCACTGGTAGCGGATAACTTGGCGTTAGATATTCAGTGGCCTTTTTCACAAAACGTCCTTTTATTTTCTGGCTATAACACTCGTAGTTTGGGGATTATGAATACGATAATTTTGTTATGTTAGAATAAGCACGTTTTTAGAAGTGTATATTTAGCTTCTCGACCAGAGGGCGTATTATATTAGAATATTTCTGTGAAGGTTCGTTAACAGAGCGTACGCCGCATAAGTAATCAGTCGCCCTCGTGCAAATTACCCTTATTACCGCCGGGTAACGAGCGACTCGAGCCTCCGCGCGACGTCCGGTCGTCGTTTCTCCACTCTTTTCGAGTAATAATTCGAGGGGATCGAAAGGGGGCGCGAAAAAGAAAGTCTCGGTCAGTAGGTGGAAAGCTGGCCGACGATTTTCCATCGTCTTGGAACGATTTACTTCTGGAGGTCAGCCTCCGCGTGGGCGTGGCGGTGGGCGTGGTTAGGGAGCGGGTAGGGTACGCTAGGGGCGGGGCTATCCCCTCCACGCTTTCCGACCCGTGATTTTTGCTCCCCGGGACGCACACGCGTGCCCTACGCCCGTGGAATATCTTTGCTGCTCGTGTGTGCGTCGTACTTTGCTCGGACGTGGGTCGCAGACAGCAGACCCTGCCGAGTTTTCTTCCACCGATCGCGAGTTAAACGATTTCTTATGCCGCGACATTGAACTGCCGCCGGCGACGAGCGAGAAACCACGCGTCGTGTTTTTTCTGCTCTCTAATTATTCCGCTTGTACAGGGTGAGTCACTGTATTTCTTATACCGCAAACAATGGCAGAAGAAATCATGGTTCTTAATGGGACACGCGTATACTTTTCAGTGAATATTGAAGTGATCTCAAGGTCGAGATATTGTTATTGCGGTTATTGAAGACATTTTCTTTGATATTTAGTTTATTTGCAACGGGGAATATGCTCGGTATGTAAAGTATGGTGACTCGTCCTGAAATATTTAGGATATTTTTGGTCAACTAAGGTAGGTACTTTTTTGCTCCTGTGGTGCAGAAGATTTTGAGATTCTAGGACCCATTCGGCGCGACAATTTGTGGACTTATTGCGACTGGAGATATTTGTGTTATGGTCTTGTTTGTGACTAGTTTAATAATTTTTAAGCTACCTTAAGTTTCCCTTAGAATTCGGTAGACATCTGCGTGGCGCGATTGGTAGATACGCTTACTTTAGATACGCCAGGGTGACCGAGTTTACATGCTGGATGTAGTTGAATGACACTCGGCTGAAGATTTTTCCAAGTGGCGCGAGTATTTGCATGCCATGAGATCCGGAAAAATATGTGCTTTGTAAACGTTCGGTAGGACTCTCCTGTTACAAAAGTAGATGGCAGATCTCAGAGCAGGTTTACCAGATTTGCGAAACTTTTGCAATTTACCCTCGCCTTTGAAATATTCCCGAACTTAAAATCGGGTTTGTAGGGTACATAGCGAATTCCTAATGATTTCGCGTGAACCGTGATTAGAAAGGTGTGGAGACTTTGAAAATAGCAGACGAATAACAGGAGATCCATTCTCTAATTTTGTAAACATCATCCTGCACTTATCTGCATAATGTTCACGAACCTTCCCAAGATATCCAGTTTTTATATTCTCTACACTCAGATAGACCGGGAATATGAAAGTTTGCTCAAGTCCCACAAAAGCCGAAGTCCATTGCATTAGTATTTAGACTAAAAATTCCAGAAAAACTCAAAATTCGTTTTTTTTTCGATAATTCAAAGAATTCCAAATTCGATTCCTTCCAATAATTCAAAAAATTCCAAATTCAGTTCCTTCCGATACTTTCAAAAATTCCAAATTCGGTTTCTCCCGATAATTCCAAATTCGATTCCTTCCGATAATTTCAGAAAAATTCCCAATTCCGTTTCTTCCGATAATTCCAAAAATTCCAAATTCGGTTCCCTCTGATAGTTTCAAAAATTCCAAATTCGGTTTCTCCCGTTAATTCCAAATTCAATTCCTTCTAAATTACCTCACATCCCACTCTACCAAACTCGACAGGCATAACCCCGAGACGGATGAATAATCGTTTTGAGATCGGTCGCGTGCTCTGCACGACTTACGTGCGAATATCGCGAATTCCCTGGCGTTTGGTGCGGATGGCAAAGGCATCCCCGGCGTAGCAATTACCTGCAGATCGGAGGGAGTCAAGTAGCAATATCTGGACCCGTTATCCAGTTCGGTTATCCCGGCTGGAATGCTTTGTGTCGCCGGCAATCTGCATTTCTCTACCTGTCGAATGGCTGTCTATGAGATGTGCGCGCGCGCGCGGCACGATTCCAAATGAAATCGACTCTTTGCCCCGCGGCCTGGAAATTTCCAATTCAATAACGGCATGGGAGACGCAGAAACCGCCGGGGTGGATCGTCGATACCATTCAAATACCTATCACGCAAAAGCGCAAAAACAATTTTCGCTATATTATAAAACAGAGGCGATCTGAACGCCCCAACAATAATTATAATCGAGAATCTAGTTTGGAGAATTAAAAGGAGTCCGTACTCTTCAGATCGATGTATCGATGCTCGGAAGCTTCCACCGAACGGGAGCCCATGAATGACGAATGCAAGAAGATTCCCCCAGCAACCCCTCGCAATGCATTAGAATCGGTAGCAGGCCATCAAGGGAAAACTGGAGGAAGACATTAGCATCGCGGCTAAGGACACCCTTTGCCTCGGTTTCGCGTCTTAGATCGAGACAGCCCCATGTTTTCGCCGGGCCTGTATTCATGAACGGGGTGCTGGCGTTGGGGCGTTCCACTTCCTTTTCCTTCATGAATTTACAATCGCCCGGAGGAATCACGGAGGACGAGGCCTGCGCGTGCCATTCCGTCAGGCACCGAACCCTCCAAGCGACAGCGGATCGAGCATCCGTCGCGCCATCGAAAACTTGTCACGCGTGTAGCGGTACCTCTGTTACTCGCCCACAGAGGGCATTTCTACCGATTTCTTTCTCGCAAGTGCTCCATCAACTACCGCTTGGTATATATACCCGTTTCGTTCTATCTTTTAAGATCCTCGAGTCTGAGGTTAATAAATCGCGCACTTCTTTCTTCTTCTCCTTTCCTATCCAAACCTTCACTTCCATACAAACCCCCTAACTTTTACCACCTTTCACGATTCATAGAATCTCTAGGATCAAAACAAAAATTCTTTTACAACTACCCCTTTGGAATCCAACCTTCATTTCCATACACTCTCACCTTACCTTTACCACCTTTCACGATTCATAGAAAAATCCCTAGGATCAAAACAAAAATTCTTACAACTAAAAAAAATCCTTTTGGAATCCAAAATCCAAGTTTCCCTCTGGGTGACTCAGAAATCACGTTCGCCGCCTCAGAAGCTCAAGACTAACCCAGGCCAACGACCACTATCAATAATCCATAAAGGCAGTCTTCGACGTTGATTCCACAGACCTTCCGCGCTTAATTCCCCTCGTTGATAGCAGGAGTCGTTCCGAGCCAGGAAAACCTAGGAGGAAACCAATGGCTCCGGTAATCGTATCAAGCATCGGCAGCAACAAATCCGTCGCTGGTGGTAATAAGGGCGCCAGGCCACGGGACAAAGGGAGGAATAAAGAGAAAGAGAGAGAATGTGCGGACGGGGTGGATGGACAACGGGGGAGAAGGGGGTTAGATGGGGGGCTGGTGGCCCAGCCACGTGCTGCTGTCACCGGCACAGATTATATTATATAGGAATGGCAGCGAATAGGTGTAGATATAAGCGTGGAGCGGCAGTTAATAAATATGATAATGGCGGTCGAAGCGAGAGAATGGGAGGGGTGTGTGGGGCGCGATATGGGATACCAGTGTATAAGAGTGACCACCAAAGCGGAGGCCTGTCAGCGTCAGGACCTCTCGTATGTCACGCCACGCACGTACCCACACACGTGCACATACCTATTCGCAGGAAATTGCGTCGAGGGTGTGAAGGGCGGGCGAGATTTTTTTCTCTTTATAATCGCTAGCGTGGTCCGGGGCCTAGTCTTGTCAATCGTGAATAAATTACAAGTGTTTCTTTCCGTGGACAGTAGGCACATATATTTTCAGCAGTACATGTGCGTTGGGAGGTAGTTTCCGAGTGTTGGTAATTAAGTTTATTGTTCCACTAAATTGTGGAATTTTGTGGACCCTGCTTTCCTACACTTGAACCCTCCAACATTCATCTGCAATTCTTCTACATCAATGTTAACGATTCGTTGCATACTGTTGCAAACATGCAACATGGTTTTTCTTTTTCATTTTTTTGTTGTAACTAGCACGTAGTGTGATTTAACTACTTTATCATGAATAGTAGGGTCGTTCTTATTTTCGAATTTTTAATTTTCTTCGCGGCACCTCCAGAATAGTTTCAAATAATAAAAAAAATCTGTGTAAAATTTGCGCCCGATCGGATAACGGGGAAAGGTGCCAACATTAAAATAATTATTTAACAGCTCACAAAGTTGATTTTATATAATATCCTCCAAGTTATTGATTACATTAAAAAATATGTCAATCCAAGATTGTAGATCCAGATAAGGAGCATCTTTTATGTTCTATTACTTTTTCTCGGGCGACAAACGGTTTTCGAAAAAAGTTCGAAAAACTAAAATAATGAAACATTTTTATTTTCAAATTTTTAGAGTTTAAATCCTTCTCGGACACTTTTTATTTGTGAAGGTGACAAAAAATGTAATTTTTATTTTCGAATATACCGAGATAAGACATAAAGATAATTTTTTTCACATATTTTCAGTGTTTGATATGTCATGATTGTTTTCTGAAAATTGAGGCCCAATATTCGCAAAAATATCAACGCCAATAAGAGCCACTCTAATGAATAATACATATCCTAATGTCTAAACATTCACATGCATCGCGTTGAACGTTATAATTCCGCGGTCTTTAAGTAACCATAATCGCAATGGCGAAAAATAATAAAAAAAAATTTTTTTATTTTTCCCTTATTATTATTACTTGTACGAGTCCACAAAAAGTATTTTCTTCCAAAATCGAAGAAATTACACAACGAATGGTTAATTCTAACAATGACACCATCGCCTAAATTTCTAATCAGACTCCAACCGCAAAACATAATAGCCCATCGAACGCGAGGAACCGTTAATCCCCAAAAGTCCCTTGTTCCCCCACAAGATAACATCGCGACGTGCCACTGCCCCGTTGCATGGCTACATAGCAAAGTGGCAAAGCCAGAAAGCGCGGAATAAGAGAAGACCGCTAGCGCCCCTCGCCTTTCATTAATCTCACTTCCGCCGCGAAAGTCGGAAACAGTTTTCCAGCGGGCAGACCTTCCCTTTTGACCCGTTAAATTGCGTTCCCCGGTCGCGTGTCTTGCAGTGGCCGTCGCGCGTACCTGCCCCTACTTCCACAGGAGCAATTAGTCACGGTGCTCTTGATAAATCGCCGGAATCCTGGCTCACCCCCTACTCGTTCCGGGGTTAAGTCCCCCTCAGAGCCTCTGATATCCAATAACAGCGTTTCGGATGCTGGCTGGCCCTCTCCTCCACCTGCCTCCACGAGCATTAACCTTCATCTATCGGAGGAGATCGGCTTACCTTTAATAATCGTCGCTACACCGTCGCGCTTTCTAAGGGGGTTAGAACGTTACGGGGCCAGGGGCACGCGTGGGGTGTTTCCATGGCGCTTCGGATCACTGGGAGAGGCTGGTAGCGAGAACCCACGGACGAGATGTGTAATGAAACATTCTTAGCCTTTGATGCAGAGGAGCATCCTATTCTCAATCACGCAGCGTTCCACCAGGGGTGAGTTCCGTAGGTACAGTTGGATATCGTGGACTCGATTCCTTCGACTGTTACCTGGTGCAAAATGTAGTGGAAGGAGTATAATAAGAAGATCGTGATCTATCGGCGAGTTCTGACTCGATCTAACCCCCGAACCGAGAGGACTACTACCCCGTTCAGGTGTAATCTTTTGTTGAAGCTCCCAGGGGGGTGGACGCTAAGGGGAACGATGAAGGAAAGGAACAATAGGGTTTGGGATTCGATCGAATCCACGGCTCCCGCTGATTTTCCTTCGAATAAGTATCGTTTTATTAATATCTCTGTCGTTATTTACAAAACTTTGTAATAATCTCTAATTTCTTCACCGTCACACGCTACTCGCTATTCGTCAATCATTATACTTTGACGTATCTCTGTTTTCGTGTCTCTCGTATATGTGTGCATGTGTGTGATCCAGTGTGCCCCCCCTGTCCCGCGTTACATTAATGTCGATAAATCGTTTCGCTAAATCGTTTACAGTAGAACCGCGAGCCTCCAGTCACCGGAGACTCGCGCCGCTCGCCCCCGACGGGCAATCCGCGCGTCCCTCTCCGCCTAAAAACCGCCGTGCACATCCTATTTACATCGTATCGGATTCACCGCCTGTGACCCCGTTATCACCGGGCCCGCCTATTATTCCCGTCGCCTCGCCGCGGGTATCCTTTCTCCACGCGGCGCGTTCCCGCGGAAAAAGAGCCGCCGAGAGCTCGATCGATTCTCTCCTCTCTCGGCCGCCGTGAACGGCGAACCGAGGCCGGAATTTTTTTTCGAGGGGCCTCTGGCTTCGAGGCGCGAAACGCCCATGGATAAATATACATCTCTCTAACTATGTACACACAGCGCGCCAGCGACACGGATCTCTCGCGCGCGGAAAAGTCGCAGTTCAATGGGAACGGGACCAGCGCCGCCCGGTCGATTAATCCGTTTCGACGTTTTCAAGCGTCGCCGCGCGATCTCCTTTCGCGTCTGGCCCCCTTTTCACTCCGTGCTCCTCTTTCTCCGCGAGACCGTGCTCCCGGGAAGAATGCCAACACTTCTCCTCTGGCCGCGTTTCGGGCTCCGAGTCAGCCGATTGGTGGGACTCCCCGCCGGCTGGCTCTCCTTTCGCGTCGCTCTGTATACGGGAATCTGGAAACCGTTGTGGTCGCGAATAAGTGGGGACTGACTCGGTGGCACGGAGCGAAAGGGAGTCGCTATTCGGAGGAAGAAGCTCCGCACGCCTCTGGTAAATTGGTTATCGATGATCGGTAGTGGTGTTTCTTTCGGTTCATCGCAATCCATCGCTTTGGATGGACTTGGAAGCCACGGTTCTTAGGTCTACTTATGCAGAGCAAGCTGGTAGTGTCGGGGTACGGGTAAACCGAGCAGCAGGGGAACTGTGCGTTGGACTGAATGGATGTTCTCTGGGGATGAACTAGTTTCGGGGCTTGGTAAATACTTCGCGCGAACGTCGTTGTTTACTGGACGATTTTTTTAATTACAACGCACCTCGCTGCTGCTCGGTGTACCTGTGGTTAGTGGCAGTGTCGGGTGTCAATGAATCGCGTTATGATTTCTGGTAAGCGTGGGCGAGGAAGCTGGGTATTCACGCGCAGTGGAGCTTCGATAGTTGTTCACTGAATTCTTTTGTTGGATGGTTACTTTAAGAGTGTCAATATTTGCTTTTGCCCTGATCTACCGCAACCATCGAAGCTCTAACTTAACTAAAGCTGCGTCTTCCAGAATCATTCCCCAATTTCTACTTCAATCTCAGCTTCCCCGCTGCACGTCGAGTAGGATTCTGTCTTGGAATCCTCATCAATCGCGTGACTCAGTTTCGACACCTCGTTCCCTTCGAGGTACTCTACAGTTTTGTGAAGTATCGCGCGCACGAGGCTCGCTGGCGTCGAGCATTAACATATCCCCGTAGCTTTTCCACGCTCCGTTAACGAATCAGAGGCTAACGTTAACTCTTTGCAACCATAGATCCCGCGATAACGAACTTGCTTGTCGACGAAAACGGACCCCCAACAGTTGTCACCTGTTTCGCGGCTCGGAATCGTGGCGAAATTTATCGGGGCAGTGGAAGTTAGCCTCGAATCGCGCCAACTCTGACGGGGAGAGCTGATTCACGGGAAATTCGACGCCTTTCTCTGTGAGCGAGCGACGAGCCTCGATGGGGCGCATTGTTGCAGCGGGCAACATTGTCGATGCGTCTCGGGTGACGGGGTTTTCGGTGAAACCGAGTCACGCGATCGAACACACAGGTGTACGGTTTCTCGCAATTGGAATCGACGGGCTTCGAGTGGACCCGGACCAGATTATTCGCGCGCCTGCGATCCACTTCGACGGCCTCGTTGTGCCTATGGTAGCGACAGGCACTGAAGGTGTATGTGGGCGTGACGAAACTGTCCTTCCCCGTTTTTATAGAACACTGACACGCTTACGCTCTATCCCTTCGCCGTTTTAAATCGAGTCTGAAACGATCAGGGCTTTTAATTCGGAGATTCTTCATGAGCGATTACTTCGACCTGAATTCGATTGCACAGTGTCGGTTGCATTGGGGAAATTAGGCTTTTAATCGCGCCATACTGTGTTGTTACACAGTACTTGTTTTCTGCAGGAAGATTCATTGTACTGACATTGTTTAGTGAAATCTATATTGAAAGATCCCTGCTACTTAAGTCTGTAATAGTTAAAGGTGTCTGTGGTGTACAGCTTCTAATAGCATAGACGCAGTAAGAATGTTCAAATTAAAGTCCCCGATCGTTTCATTTCCCCGCCCCTGTCTCGATAGAGTATATAACAGATAATTGAGTCCTTTTCGAGAAGTTATCGTCCGTCAATCATGGAATCGAAGCTGGACGAGTGAGAGGCTCGTCAGAGAAGTCACAAACTCACGATTGGGTTTCGCTTCAGAGTATAATAATTATACGTCCGTCCATAGGAAACGTGACTTTCACGCGTAATTCCGCTAGGCTCTCGATACAACCTTCTTTCGTCTTCCATCGGGTAATTGGGTTTCTCTTGCCACGTGGACTCGAGTAGCCAGTGGACTAGCTTTCGAATCGCCTCGAATGTTACTCGAGCTTCCAAGCTCTTCCGCGTTCCCATAGACCACGAAGGGGCCCGGTCCTCAGAGGTCCCCGAGCTCCCTACACGTTCAAAGATTCGCGTTAAAACGACTAGCGAGTTTGATGTAAGTACTATCCATAGTCCCGTAGGTCCCGGTGTCTAAAAGCTCTACGATCCCAAGGCCCTTGGATCCCGCAGACTCGCTCCGGACTCGGCTCCGTCGAGATTTACAAGGCTTCGTCGTCAAGTAACCGTCCCGCGGTCGTTGGTTCCCCTTCACGGATAGTCCCCAGAACACTACAGAGAATACTGCTGAATCGTTTGGCCAAGTTTCGCCTGCATACCCCGTACAAAGTTTAATACACTCTGTACAGTGCCCCGTCTCTCCCCAAATCTTCTTAACAGTCTCTTCCCAGCACCGCACAATTTCACATCCCTCCAGCGGCTCCTCGGCTCCATCAGTCCTCCTTGGACTAACGAGCCTTTGTTCCTCGGGCGGGCCGTGTTGGGATGAGTCGCCAGAGGTGACGGCGCGAGGCGGGCCCGACGCGGCACTCTTCCTAGGGGCTGTCCTCCAGGGGGTACCAGGCGGCTGGCCCTGCGACGGAGTGGTTGGCCCCCGCCGCGGACGGCATGTACTACCAGGCCCGACTCTGGAACGGCAGGTAGGCTCCGCACTGAGGCTGCTGCTGCTGCTGCATGCTGGGCTGCCCGCCCGCCCTCGTGTACGAGCAGTGCTGGAGGCTGGACGTCATCACGTGGCTCACGCCGACCACCGATGGATGGGACCCGTGGGGGTTCGTCACCGAGGAGGCCGCGTGATGGGAGCCGTGGGGACTGGACGCCGCCGTCATGTGAGGCGCTGGACTCGCCAGCGCCGCGCTCGGCCCACCGCGGCTGCCCTCGTTTCCGCCGCCGCTCCCGCACGGCTTGCCGTCCTTCACCAACACTGGCACCGCCACTCTTCGCGGCGAACTCGCGCTCTGCAACAGAAGAACGCACGGATTTATTCAACTATTATATACCTGTGCGTGGATAGGGATTGGGATTAATGGGACTTTGGAGTCGGGAGACTTCGTGGGACACTTATCTGTACTCTCTCGCTAGTATCTGTTGGAACTGGGGGGTGGAAAAGTGTTCTAGGTGGAGTCGCGTTAGTTCACGGATCTAATTGGATGTGGGTTTTTTTTGTGGTAGGTTCACGCTCGAAATGGTGTTCCCATGCCTCGTCACTGTAACGAGATTCGTTGCATAGTTTCTAATTGGGCTAGGATGATAAGTTGGATAAGCGGTAGTTTTGACGACACACCATTAGCACGATGCGCTTTGACCTTCAAGGGCTCTTTTAGTAAACGAGAACACTGGGATCACGTTTTTTGGAACCACTGGGTGAATAAGTCATCAGTTAAGCGTCTCGTTTAAAACAGTCCTAAGTAACGTTTAGCTACTCTCCTGGTGGCCCATTGTTACTTTCAATTTATATCTATGAAGACTGTAGAAATAGGTTTCGCAATATCTATCTATTCAGGAGCTATGGAAAAAGAGGACCTCGGGCGGTGGAACTCGAACCCGCGATCTTGCGGGTCCTCATTGTAGGGTTAATCCGGGAGACGCGGTCAACATAATATAAAATGGCTATTAAAACTAATATATAAATTCCTTATTTTATCAGAACAAACCTATATGTTCAGAATTTTATGCTGATTCAGAAAAACCGGTCGATATTTGATTTAAGACAATATTTACTGTAAATACTATTCATTCAACTATTTGGCTTCTAGAGAAGTAATTGGCCTGCACTTTAATGCATTTCTACGCACAGAGTCTGAAATATAGTGACTCGACCAACTCTCCAGCCCGACCGCGTCTCCCGGATTTACCCTACTCTGCAGACACCTAACCAACTCCACCATCGTCGATCCTCCCAGGTCTCTTGTCCCGGGATCCCTCTTATTGGGTTTCCCGATCTCAGAAGACTGCGAAGGTATGTAGTCGATGGACCCAGTCCAAGTCCACCCGATTCGAGCGTCCCTTGGACGTGGGATGACGCTGGTGCGTGGGCTCGGTCTCTAGGAGCTTCTGTGTTCCAAGCAAACACGTGGCCTCGACAGGCACAGGTACTCAAGCCCGCGCGATACCTCGTGATCAGCGCTCGAACTCTCTCTCCCACCGTCTGTCTCCCATTACGAATAAACAGTACCAGCTACCGTGGACCAGGGCCACGGGCTCTCCTCCGTCGTGCCTTGTCAAGCATCGAGCCGCCGTTGCCCCCTCGCGTCTCTTTCTGTCGGGGGCTCGGTACAGCCGAGCAGGACCCCACGGCATGCCAAACAGAAGCCGAAGCAAGCTGGCCGAGTACCTGCCGGGACGACCACTCAGCTGTATCAACATTCGGTACACGACATTCCTCTTCGATCCTCCGCAGCAGCCACGCTTTAATAATATAATCGACGCTCGAAACTAACGCCCGTGCGTTCTTACGGGCAGCGCGACTTACTTTCTCGTCTCTCACCGATCTCGAGCAGCTCGTGATCCGCGCTCTCGCGTTTTCCAGAGGAGCTCGGCTAGACTGATGGTATATACTTGTCATCTTGGAAACCTCTGCGTGGGTTGGACTTTGCTGAACAGAATTCTAAATAGGTTCTAACGGCGCGTGTTTATGGAGATTTGTCGAGGGGACAAGGCTGCTGGGTGATTCTTAGACTTCTGGGATATCGAGTATCACTCAGATGCAACGGAATCCTACAGTGCTACTCTACGTATACTCCGTTCAAAAGTACCTACCAGTAGGTCTGGGACTATTTGTCGAATTTTTCGGTATTCGAATATTCGAATACTTCAGTTGCTCAAATTATTTGGCGAATACTATTCGAATATCCAAGTATTCGAATACTATTCGAATATCCAAGTATTCGAATACTATTCGAATATCCAAGTATTCGAATACTATTCGAATATCCAAGTATTCGAATACTCAAATATTCGAAGTTTATTCTTAGCATTCAAATACTTGTAAAATATTCGAATATTAAATTATTCGAATAGTCCCAGCCCTACCTACCAGCGGCGCACTCGGGATTTAATCTTGGGGAAACCCAAATTGAAGGGATAAAAATATTTTTAATGCCAATTCAATAAAATTCTTTAAGAGGCGTTAGGTTCAGAGTAGAGTGTGTGGTATTGCAACCCTGAGGGGAACAAAATAAAGCATAAAAAATCAAATCCATTAGGTGATTATAAAAATTTACGTAAAGAATAAAATCAGTTTTTCCTTTTTCTTTACAAAGCCTCTTCTTTCGGGGATGCTGGGGCCCCTTGACCCCTCTCTGAGTGCGCCACTGATACCCATTATCTACACAAATCGTTCGTAGAAGCCTTTCCTAGCGAATTCTCCCCGTTTTCTACCAGCATCGCTCATTACTCAATCTCTAATAACAGCTCGGACCCCAAAAGCCCAAAATTCTTGACAAGGGGAGCAGGTCGGTTCGGCGGAGGTGGTTGATGTGCGATTCGATTCGAGTGGCCGACACGAATGTTGCGCCGCGCGCTCCGACGGCCGCGCAACATAAGTGCACGGCATGCCGTGCACTTCACGCTGACAAAGTGACGATTACGCTAAACGCATGACGGGCGGAGCGCGCGCGTCACGCGTCACGCCACTTTAGCCACTTGAGCCGCGCGTTAAGCGATTTCCGGCGAAAACGGCCGTGCTCAGGAACGGAGTAGCACGGGGTACGCGCATAATAAGCGCTCAGGAGCCGCGACCAAGCCGCTGCTGATCAGGCTCAATGTTGCCCGTGATTGGATTCTCGGGAAACGCATTTGTCCCCTCGATTTACCCCCCTTCGTTACGTTTTTCACCGCCTGGGAGAGAAAATTGCTCGCCCGGGCGATATTCGGGTCGAGGACTCGACCGCGATTCAACCCCCCCAGGGGTGCAACTCGTCCGCGATTACCTTCTTTCCATTCGCTTACCTACTTTTTCAAGAAAACCGCAGGAATCAACTCGCGTCTATTGTATAATAGAATATTTGTCCACTAGGATAATTGTGATCTGTTGACCGTTTCGAATGAATCCTTGTGACCCAATATAACGGCACATTAAATATGGCAGCTGTAGCCGGTTAATTAATAACTCCCGTCTGCGTTTTTTAAAAGTAAATTTTCGATGGCATTGAAGAGGTAGAGATGCCCACTTGCGGAGCTTCCGCCGACGGCGATCCTTTTGGAATTCAAAGGCGCCCTTCACGGGGCATTTAATTCCTTTAATATATGAGGAGGGACGCGGAACGAGGCCAGAGATATTTGCAAAATAAATTGTACTTGAAACGTCGCCGGGCGATGCTCGCTCTAGCTTCAGCCCCGGCATCGGATATCTAAATGCGCCGCGCGACTTCCGCGCGAATGCATCTCTCGGTGGAGAAACACTCGTCCTCCCGGCGTCCTCCTCGCCGACGCCGGCGTCGCCGTTGGAATTGATGTAATTAACTAAAAGCCGGGGCCTCCCCCCGGTGGCACAGAGACCCCCGTACCGTGTCCCCTGCCCGGCCGCGGCGGTCTGCGTCTCGGCTCTTTACAGAAGCCTCGGCCGAACAAAGAACGCGAGAGAGAAGAGATATTAAAAGATTTCTGCCGGGACCTCTCGTTTCCGCGACGAATGGAATTCAATGGGCTTCCGTAAACGGGCAAGTGGTCTTCTCCTCCTTTCTCTCCTTCCCTTTCTCTCCTTTCATTTTTCAATCTAATAACCGATGTTTTACCGCGGGTGTAATTACATTAGACGGTCTCTCGATAACCGCCAAACAGCTCTCTCGCGCCACCCTTCCTCGAGCGCTGAAGGGAACTCGAATCTGGACTTAAATTGTTCCCGTGATTTAACGCGCTCCGCGTTAAACAACCGATACTGGATCTTTTCCAGAATTTTCAAAGTTCAAAGGGTTGGAAACAGCTTCTATTTTTCTAGAGGGTGAAGAAACGCTCGAGATCGCCTTAGGTAGTTTAGCCAGGACACAAATGGTTCATTTAATTCGAAGGGAGGTTTAAGAAGAATTTCTGTTAAATGTGCCAGGGCGCGGGGAACATCGGATCGCGATTCGAATTGAAAGTTTGAACGGAAGGGGCGAAAGATCGACAGCCCCTAGTCTCGATGGGAGAGTTAATCGATATCAATAGTAGTATTGGTAACCCCGATTCGCGTCCAGGTGTTGTGCATGACTGTACCTCACGGCAAGATGGCGACCGGTCCTCGAGCACCCGTTTCCGCGCTCCCCTGCAGGATACCTCCCCCCTCTCCGCTCCTCCCCGTCGTTCTTTCTCCTTCTCGCCCCCACCTCACCCCCTTTCCACCACCTCCTTCTCCTCCTTTCATCCGTCCTTCTCCAGCGTTCGCTCGCTCGCGCCGCCACTTGAAATTTTTTACCGCCGCGAGGGGAGGAAATGGAATAAAACGAAAGAAAGGGGGAAAAAAAGGGAGAAAATCGGAGCTCCGGCTGCCAACCCGTCCTCGTCGACGACGACATCGGCGACGAGGTTACTGCCGTCGCTCGCCTCCTCGTCGACGAGGTATTTCGAGCGTTTCGGCGAGTCGAGACGATTAATTCCGTTAACTGTTAATCAGGGAACGAGGGACGGTGACTTGTTGGGAAGCGGGCTCTGTATTAACGTCTATGGCTCTTGCTTCGAAGGTCTGGAGTACTGTTAACGGTTTATGGGGATCTGAGTCCTTCATGTTTTGCGGGCAAGTCTCTAGTTCGTTTCAAACTATTCGGGGCATCCCTTAGTAGACATTTCGATCGTGTTCGGGGGATTTGAGAGTTTTCAAGATTGTTCTTTGGGGTCATTCGCGGGGATCTTCGAGTCTCTTCCATTCACTTCCCATGTCTGGAACACTTTGGAATGGTGTCTTCGTTCCCGTTTCGAAAAGTTCCCTCGATTTAACACTCTTAACCCTTCACAGTATGTACTACGATTCTTCCCATTTCGAAGATTCCCTCGATTCGAATAGTATTCGAATACTTGGATATTCGAATAGTAGGTAATCGAATACTTGGATATTCGAATAGTATTCGAATACTTGGATATTCGAATAGTATTCGAATACTTGGATATTCGAATAGCATTCGAATACTTGGATATTCGAATAGCATTCGAATACTTGTATATTCGAATTATATTCACCAAATAATTGAGCACCTGAAGTATTCGAATATTCGAATACCAAAAAATTCGACAAATCCCTACTGCAAAACAAGGAGCCCAAAGAAGAGAGGCAAGATCGCGCCCGGAGCATAGCTGTACATCCGAGTTCCGTGTTCGCGGGACCTGTCCGACGGGGCACACGGGAGTGTCCCATTGTGCGCGACAGCCTTAACAATGCTGTAACAACAGCCACGCCCGTTGATACCTACGCTACCTATTTCGCGTCGGTGCGTGCACGCGAGGCCCGGACCACCACGCAATTACACGTATCGCCGAGCAGATCGAGATAATGGAACGAAACTACGTGGCCGGAGGGGGGGTTACAGCAAACAAGCTACCCGAATTGAAATCGAGACCTGCATAGAGCCCATAGAGAGGAGGCCGAGAGACAGACGGAGCATCGATAGCTCCGCGGAGAAAAAGAGACGGACAAATCCGAGCTCCACGGAGAAAGAAAGAGGAAGAAGGATACCACAGCGTCCGAGACCCGTTGGTAAAGGAGGACGGAGGATCGCAGCTACGCGGGGACAGAAGGAGAAACGAGGAGCTAAAGGGAGCGAGAGTGAATGGGAGCAGAGTCCGGCAGGGGCCACGAAAAACTAACGAGTAAATTATGGGGCGGCTGCTCGTCCTGGCGTGGACGAATCGAGGGGCGAGGACGGTTTACAGATCGGGCCACCGGATAACTTTCAGCACCATTAATGTTCTATGGGTGTTTACGAGCCGCCGTTTGGCGGCGACAATCTTCAGCTTGGGGGGACCGTGACGTTCCTCGTCACGTGAAACATTCTCTAGAATCTAAATGCCGTGGGTCAATTAAGCGTGCATTAATTCACGAACAGAGGAGGGACTAAGTAAGTCCTCCTTAATCTCCCAAACTCGCAATACCGATACCCCGATGCCTCAATAAACATTCTCTCCACCTCCCTTCGCCTGTTGCGCCCGGAACTTCTTTCGATCCCGACAACTTCGTCTCCAAGCCCCCTCTGTCCCATTAATTCAAAGAAGCCAGGAGAATGACGGATCAGTCACCCGGGAAAAGTAGCTCGGCGCGAAAATCGCGCTTCCCATCGAATTTCGATGACACGCCCGAAAAAATGCCCGAAAAAGGCGATCCGCTTATACGGAAGCGCGGGGATCGCCTGTAAATCGAGTGTCGCGCCCCGTGTTTCGGAAAAAATGTCCTCGATCGGGAAACGGGCGACGCAAAAACAGCGGCGGAAAAAAGCGATAACGAAGTGGTCATCGGATGGGATCAATTCCTCAAAAAAGAGGGAGAAAATCGAAGAGGAAAATCGCAGTTGGAACAGCTTGCGAGGAAACGTCGGTGGGGGGAGAGAATTTTGCCGGAGCGTACGAGATGAGCCGCGACGAGACGAGATAGAGCAAATAATCGGTGGATGTTGACACGGGAATGATTCGCAGTGGCGCGGCGCTCGGTGATTTCCGCGCCGGGACTCGAACCGAACGATTTGCCCGCTAATGCACGCCTGGCAGAGGCGTCCGTGATCGCGCATATACTCGTCGCCGGCGTGTAATGTATTCAGAGGACGGATGGGTATCTGTGTGTATCGGGGACGATCGGGCGGCCTCTGACGTCTCTCTTTTGAATGTTATTCTTCGAGAAGGGGAGGAAGGCCGGGGGAGAGGGGCCCTGGATGGCGGAGAGGAGACGATTCGTATTCGTCAGTGCGTGCGACGCGATCGAGACAGGGCACGTTTCCGACTCGCAATTACGATATCTCGGGAATCTGCCGCGTCATTATTAGAATCGATGAAGAGAAAAGGAGAATGGAAGAGGAGGGAAAAGGGGCACCCCTCCGTTGGCGGATCGCTATCGGAGGAGCAGTAGCTGGGAGCTTGGAACAGCCACGTGGTTACCTGGCCTTTATCCTTCGGGTTCAAACTACATAGACTCGATTTTTCCTCGGCGATGAATAGTTTGCGAGTTTTAAGTGGGAGGTAGATGGTACGGTTCGTTTGACAGATATTTTTTTAAGTGGACGATGATTTCGCTTTAAAAGTAGAGATTCTGATTGCAAATAAGCGCGATGGAGCGAGTGATGGGGTCGCTGCTGTTAGACGCCGTGTTCATTATTTTTTAGACTGTATAGGGTAGACCGAGGGTGGTAGTAACACTTTGACTTTGGAATACGATTATGCAAAAAATATTATAGTTACAATCAATGTTTTTATACGAAAATGTTACTTACTTATCTGACACTTATTGAACTAAAACAGCTTTGCTGTTTGTCAAGTAATATCCAGGTTAGGGTAAACCCACCAGTGAATGACCAAATTGTTGAATGAGAATCCCAGTAAATGACCGCATACTTTTATTAGGAATCGTACTTATTAATGTTTGTTTAATACGCATAACTAAAAATATGGGATATTAAACGTGCAACTACACTCCATTTATAAACATATAGTAATTTTTAAATTTATAATTGACATTTCTTGGCCTAATGGTCATTCACTGGTATGCGGTCAATTACTGGTTGGTTTACCCTATTAAAACAAAATGAAAAGCGAACAAAGTGTTACAACCGTGCTGTCGAGCATCATATGTTCTGAGATATTTAACGTGTTACAATCGTCCTCCTGTTACTAGCGCCCCCGGTCTACCCTACTCTGTACTCGAAATATTCCACGGTATTGATCATGATTATTTATTTAAACAACAATAACCCTTAGTACACAAATCGTAGAAGAACAAGTAAATATGTAAGGCAATATCTAGGTACAAAATATATCGGTGCAACAGCTCTCGGTTAATCGGTGAGAGTAATTTTATGCACTTCTACTAAATAAGTCTAATACAAAACTATATTTGTTGTTAAGAGCGTGGTATTGAATAAAGGAAACGATACTATTTTCATCAATTTCTACCGAGTACGTCAGGACAACAGACATAGCCGTTTAAAATTTAAAAAAATGAATCCTCATTTCGAGTTCCAACCTAGCGATTTAACATCTTCGATGAAAAACACTCGAGGAGCGAACATTTCGCCGCAGTCTCTGCTAACGAGTCCGCGGGCAAAGCTCAAACAAATTCTGTTGCCGACCGGTGGATAAAGGCTCGCGAAAAGGGATGGAAAATATAGGGGAAGCCGTGCGCCGGTCGCGAGAAACGTGGGCTGGTAATTACGTGTTTAACAGGCGGGCGATCTCGCGTTCCGCGGAACGTTATCCCTGAGAAATTTAGGATGGAATAACGAAATGAATGCAGAATCGCTTCGAGCCGGTCGAGTGGCCCACTCGAAACGAAATACGATGTGGATGCGAGGATTCACGCATGGCACCACCCACCGGAAACCCCTGCCCCACCTCGCTAGCCGGGAACACATTTTTCATTTAAAAGCATTTCATTTCGAAACGCTCGATATTTTGTCGTCGTTGGCGCGCGCACGTGTCTCGCCCATTTCGAAATCCCTCGGGAAAATCCGATCTATCGAGGGACACGCGTGTCATCGCCACTGCGGGAAGAGAGCGAGTGCGACGAAAATTCAATCGAATCCCTCGTCTCTCTCTTCGCTAAACTCTTCCCGGATTCGTTTTCATATTTCTACGTTTCATTAGCGACTATTTACCTGGTTTTGGGCGTTCTGTTCGGCCATCGCCTTCTCCTTCGCCTGCCTCTTGCACTTGTATCGATGGTTTTGAAACCAGATTTTCACCTGCAACACGAATCAGTCCCATGTGAAGGGTAATGTACACAGGAATCCCTGGGATCGAGTAAATGTAAATTGTAAGGTTTGATGAGTTAGTTGGGGCGCGAGGAGTTTGGACATTAAAAGCTAAAGTTTGATGAGCGCTCGATTAAAATGGGATTCGAGACCGTTCGGATTGAACCACCGCAGGACCATCGGGGCCAGAATTCTCTTTTCCCCTCCCCGTCCAAATAAAGACGACGGTGCGCGTTTTCGCTGCGCAAACTGTCGTCAGGTAGGAGCTCAAATATTTTTACAAGAGGGGCGAGCGCAAGCCTTTTGTCGCGTGTGGACGTTTTAAGTAACCTGGAACTATCCGCGGAGCCCCCTAAATCCATAATCCGCAGTTATTATAAGTCTGTTATTTCTTCGAGAGGGATTTAACGCCTCGTTCACTTCGGCCGAACGCTTCGGGGCCGATTTTTTACGCTTCGACGCTGAATCTCCACTGAATCGTGTCTCCTTAGTACCCTTACGACAATTTACCTCGGACTGTCTTTCCCCCGTTTCTTCCTTTACCGGTAGCGTTCACTCCAAGTCGTTAACCACGCTGCTTCCCGCTTCGAGGAGCATTACAAATCGTCGAGCGAAAGTAAACATTATGAAGTGGCGAGCCTTTTGGACAGGACAGTGGGCTCCTCGGAAGAAATACTCCCTCGAGGTATAATATATGCTAAGGAGCACGAGATCGTTGGGGAAAAACCGCGTGCGTGTAACACTTGTGACGTTTCTCCGCGCGGAGAAAGGTCTCGCGACATTAAGGGTATATACCGGCGTCAAGTCTCTTAAAAAATAGGTCGGCTTTAGGATTTTATTCTAAAAAAAGTATACGTCATTGCGTTAAAAAACTTTTCAACCTGTATTTGTACGTCATTGAAGATAATAATTTTTTTTGCGGAATTTATTACGTCTGGTAGAATTATGTGGAATGAACAAACTAAGAAAATTCTTAAAGTTTGTAAGATTCTCCATGAAATTGTCTTCTTCTTTTTATAAACAATTTCGTGTGTACAATTACCCTTTTGTTTAAGCTTGTGGCTCAAACATCTGCCAAAACGTGGGATTACAATATTCTGCTATGACCATAGAGGATTCCATGAACAATCTTATAAACTTTAAGAATTTTCTTGGTTTGTTGATTTCAGATAATTCTACAAAACGTTATAAATTAGATAATTAACAGGCAGCAGTGTTAGATAAAATATGCAAACAATTTCTGTTCCTATATTCAATGATATACAAATACAGCCTAAAAAGTTTTTTAACACTACGACGTTTACTTTCAATTAAATAAAATCCTAAAGTGACCTATTCTTGGAGTGATTTCTAGAAGTGTACCCTTGGAAGTAAAGTCTTCAGAAAACCCAGAAACATTGCACTTTAACATTCGACACACTTTCGACGTTCTTGGGAGGAGAATTCCTCTGTCGAAGGGAAATCTTTCACCCTACAGAAACTTTGAGCTTCAAACTGACAGAACGATCTACATAGATCCAACTCCATAATTAACATCCTCTAGAGCTCTTAACTAACAAATCACAGGAAACAATAGTTCCCTTTGGAAACAGAAGGTGACCATCGCTCGCCCATCGACGCAATCAAAGAATACACTGCTATCGGACCTTTGATCCAGCTTTCTACACCAGAAAGCAGCAGTTCCCTCGTGAACGATCCGGCGAGATCGGAAGCTCGCTGTAGCGAGAGTTCCTTTCTGTGCGCGCGGATGAAAAGGAAAACGCCGCGGGCCGCGCTGTTTTTTTCTGATGTTCCGTCGGAGGAGCCGTGGAGGGCCGCTCGAAACCGCTTTTACGGCAATTGAACGCGATTAGGGAAGCAGGCCGTGCGGACGGGATCGAGAGATCGGCATCTGCTTATGACAGCAGCGCGTTATAATCCGTATTGTGCGTCATGGGACGCTCGCAGGGGCGCGTTTCGATCGGAAACAATGGGGACCGTTCTGCTGGCTGATTTAATCCTTAACACGTCCGTTTACCGGGGTATCGGTGTTAAGGTCGCCACGTTCCGGGAGCCGGTCGACCGTTCCCTGCCGCGAATCCAGCGAGCTCGAGAGAACTCTGCGATTGGAGGCTGGTGAGTGCACTTTTAGGCTCAACTATATATTGTGTACTAGACTATTTTGGGGTGGGAGATTAGCAGTGTATCTGGAGTTCAGAGCGGAGTAATTGGGGAATGATAGATTAGTGGAGTAGTTGCACTAGGTTTCTACGGTGGACACTATTTTTTATTTTTTATACTTTGTTTATTTTTTTATAATTTGCGAATAAAGAAATCGAATAAAATGAAATTATTCGACAATAACGAATAATTTTTTTATTTGACTGAAAATTTATTCGAATAAAAATTTAGTCGACTCAATAAAATGAATAAAATAATCACGTGATTTGGGCGATGTATCGTGACGCCACGGACTGACACCCGTAAGACCTGAAAATTTACTGAAAATTTATTCGAATAATTTCTTATTCGTCGTTCATTCAGGTCGAATAACGAATAAATTCTTATTCGAACGAATCTGGCTAGAATAACGGTACAGATTTATTCGCGAATAACGAATAATTTTTCGTCGAATAAAATCGTCATTTGTTAATCGCGAATAAATTTTGGGGATTTACACGAATCCGAATCCGAATGAAAATTTAGTCGAATGATGTCTAACTCTGCGTAACCTCACATTCGCGATTACCCCGCGTTCGTGTTTACCCCACTCTCCCTTACATAATAATAAATATAACCCTTTTATGAAATAACAATTCTTGTGCACGACTAGTTATCGAATAGAGTTTAATTCGCGAGTGAAAGAAACGATGAGCCGAGCGTTGCTAAGAGCGAGGACAAAAGGTGAAATTAGAGGCATGTGTGAAAGCTGTGCCCTAAGCTCGATTTTTATCGCAGGAATCAAAGGCGCTCGTCCCCGACCTATATGTTGCTTGCCTGTAACCTCCTACTCGAGTGGCTGTAACCCGCTGCAATCCCCCCGTAGCCCTCTGTAACCCCCATTGTCGAAGTTATGCGCGCCGAGAATGCAACGAAAGCACTTTAAGGGGCCCCCGGTGCAGTAGACCGTGTCTCGAGTGCCCGCCACCGTCTGTCTAATTCTTTGAATATTAGCGGGATCGGCCACCCTCGAGAATTCCTTCTCCCCGATCGCGTCCGCTGCCTCTCGCGCGCTCCCCGAATACCAATCGTTTTGTCCTAAACCACCACCGCACTTCCACAGCCTCCCGGTAACTCCTTTCCCAAAATTCACGAATATCTATTCTGCATTACACCTCCGAAGAGTTCCAAAGCCATCCTCACAGGTTCCAAGCCCATCGAAGTGGCCCCAGAAACAAGGCTGAAAGCAAAAATCGACTCAACGATTCCATCTTCATCTCCCCGTTTCTCGATGGCACTTCGCCCACGCGAGCCGCGCGTTGCGAGCGACGGTTGTGATTAGCTGGCTCTCTAACAGCTTCCTGGAAGAGCAAGCCACCGCGTGGTAAATCAACAGCGATCGAGGAGGACGATTGGCGAAAGTCGAGCCACGGCTTTGAGATCGGGGCCCTTGGCGGCGCGACTTTGCGCGTGTGTTTTGTGGCGCGACCGATGCGTAGGGCTCGAGAGACCTTATCTAAAAGCCGCGAAGAGGGCACTAGACGAAGGGGAACCACTCCACCGCCGCCCCCGTTCGTTAATTCCTTTTCCACCGATAATCCACTCGTCGAAGCTGGCGCAGGAGTTTCGGGCGTGCGGCGACTTCGAGAGGTCTACAAACAGGCTGCCTCGGTTCTGCGTTCCTCCTGCCTTCTTTTCCCAGACGAATCCGGCGACGAATCGGCTAGCGTCAACCTGTCACCGGCGTTGTCGTCTTCCTCATCATCCTCTTTTACCCTTCTCTTTCACTCGAGTAGCTGAATACTATCAGTGTCTAAGATTCACGTATGTACTTGCTAGGATGTCTAACGACCACTCACGTTTGGATGCTGATTTGTGTTGGAGAATCGTTGAAGTTTTAAGTAGAATCGAGGAGGAAACGCAGGGATTTGGAGCGCAGAGGTGGAGCTGCGCGCAGAGCCGCGTTTACATCGGACAAAGGGAATGGCACGGAGGTCGTATCGATACCTGAATCGCCATGGTGCATGCCGGGAGCCTGCACCGGTCGAGGTATATACATAATGCGAGAGATACCACGACGGGATGAACCGTGGCAGAGGAGAGAATTGTTATTTCAAGGGAACGGGCCCGCCCGTCAGTCCGTTTGCCCGTCGCTCCCCGCAACCACGCGGTGTGTAAACAGAAAAAGTTGAACGAGATAGGGATGTATTGCTGGTGTGCACTCGCCGGGGCGAGGAGGAAAGAAAATCGAGGCGGATGCCGATTTACGATGGAACAGACTTTCGCGGCTGGTCAATGGTCTTTTGGAAACTTGGCTGAATCTCTACTGTGTCTGTGAACTTCGCTTCCAGGTGGTTAGTATTTGGGTCTCGTCTTGATCTCTCTTTTAATTATATACAAATTGTAGTAGGACGGGTCTAGGATTCCCAAATTCCTCTAGCGCAACGCTAAAACAGACAGATTTTTTTCTGTGGAAATTATGAAGGAAATTATTTTGAACCTTTTTATGCCTTCATATTTAACATTTGAAGGTACGAAAGCAAATTTTTTATGCTAAATAAAATCTTGCTACGGAGTCGAAAAACTTTCTTCAAACTTGAAGGGGTGATTTTGAGAAAACTATTCAACTTGCAACTATTCAACTTGAAACCAATCAAATTGCCCTTGCTCATTCAATTAGATACTTCCAAAGTATTCTCGATGAACCTGTAGAATTACCAAAATTAATTTGAATAATTCAATACTGCATTAATAGATCAAAAACATTTCTAAAAAATCGTACTTTTTCTCGTAAACTCCACAATTTTTGCAATTTTCGACTTTGTTATTATCTTTGAGGTTCATCGATTATATAATTTCATAAATAATAAGAATACTTTAGGTTTTTTATTCTAGACCAGAATTGAAGGCACTAGAACCCCCACCATTTTGCAAATTATTTTTCGTATCTTCAAAAATTAAATATAAAGTCATAATTTGTATTGTATTGTATTGTTTATTTTATTGTATTAAGGCTTATAACCTAGTACAATCTTATATAAAATCATAAAAAGCTTCAAAATGATGAAAGCTTCATAATTTCCCCAAAAAATAATCCCAAAGATCGTCCGATTTTAGCGTTGCGTAAATTGTAATGCCCTTAAATTCCTCAATATTCTACGACGATAAGTTCAAACTTCAAACCCTCCGCGTTCGATCACCCATCGATCTCCATTAACATTCCCCCCCCCCCCCCCTCCCCCCAAATTAGACTCCCATTGTCATAAGAGTGCTCGAAAGCGGATGCAGGAGGACTGACCTCGCCAAGTCACTGCTTCGTGGTATTCGAGTATCTACAGTGAGGAGCTGAGAAGCGGAGGCACGTCGCGGACACGACGTGACCCTGTTTACCTTTGCCGTAGGCACGTCGAGGCCCCGCGCAAAAAGGCAGCAGGGCCCGCGGGGGTCCGTCCGAAGTTTACCCAACACCGTGGAAGGGGGGCTTAGCTTTAACTTCCGATTAACTGGCGGTTAACTGCCGTTCAGCCAGGTAAATGAAACGCCTACCGTGGCCGTTCATGCGGAACCACCAGAACGACCGGTGCTTTTTCTTTACAGTGAGTCGAACGAGCAGCCCCTGCAAGCCCCACCGACCTGTCGACACGTTCCTTCCGGGCTAATTGGCGGGAACCAGCTTTCTACGGCTGATTTACGCCCCCGTGGCAATATTGACTCCTCGATTACTGCCTTCCTTACAAATAAATAGGAAGCTTCCAGGCAAATCGATAAGCATCTAAAGTCTGAAGCTTCGGAGACCGAGCTTTCAACTTCGATACATCACCCCTGTAAACGCTTCAATTACTCTCCACGAAGGTACTTCTGTTCCGTAATCAAAACATCAGAGCAACTCCCCCAGACCAATTGACGTTTCCAAAATTTGATGGTTTTTCAGAAACCATTCACCCATCCTCGCGGTCCTTCAGCCTCAAAATTAATTACTACACCGGTAAATCCAAGCTAACTTCAAAACCAATTCAAACCCCTGTTCATGGCCCCCGAAATTCATAGAAACCCCCGTCCACCCCCTCGATCCGTCAGCGAGGGAGATATTTCGATTAAACCTTTCGAAATCCCGAAAAACTCGCCGGTTCTTCAGGGCTCGCTCGGCCGTGAGCAATATCCACCTGTGCACGCGCGCGTCGCTCGTCCCCCGGGGCCATTCGTCTCTGGTGACATTAATTAGTGTATCGAACGGCGATAAATTCGCGCGGGGGCAGTCGATCAAAGGGTTGCGGACACGCGTCATCCGGGAGGAGGCATCGAGTACCTGTTCGGCTTATGCTCGACAGACCTGGAGGTTGGTGGTTGCCTACGTTGCAGGGGTGACGGGGGTGGGATCGGTTAGAGTGGACGATTGATCGAGTTAACGGGTAACGTCGTTACCGTGCGTACACCGCGAGGGTTGAAACGGAAGCCCGCCACTGTAGACCCTCCGCGCAGCCACAGTTCCTCGGGCAATTTCATCCGACGCCAACTTTCCACGGATTATCCGGCGGAAAGCCCTGTGGCTGCCTCCGGCTACCGTCTGTTGGCTTGAAAGAAAGACGCGTGTAATCGACGGGGATTGCCACTCGAGGTGTTCCGGCCGATTTCTAAACGCATCCGCCCTCCTCGGGCTACGCAAACGGGCTTCTCTTGGGGTGATTCAATTGCCGCTGTACACTCGACTGAAAAACGTCGCTCGGGCTACTATCATCGGGGACTAGGTGCGGTGAGAGTTTATAGGGTTGGTTCTAGTTTGCGGATATTTTATAATTGTGGACTTTGATAATTGGATTTTAAAACAATGGAACTCGGGGCGATCGTCGCTTATCTGTTTGGTGTGCACAGGGTGGCATGTAACTTGACGATTTCAAATTGAGGACATTGTAGGAAGAGTAAATTTCTTCGAGTAAATTAGAAAAACTGTTTAGAATATTATTGCTTTGACTTAATATTAAAAGGGAACACAATAAGTACTTGGAAGTAGTTATTTTTTTTTGCGAAAAGAAAAAATCTAGATGAAATTCTAGAATAAATATAATAAAGAATAATATATTAATATTACATTAATATAGATTAATATTAATATATCTATTTTTATTTATAATAGTTCTATTTTGCTCATTTGTTATCACATTTGCATCAAACGTGCACCAAACGATGTACAATTATTTTTACCTATATTACCCGTCATAACTCAAAAGTCGTAAAAAATAGAACTACAAAGCCCTCCTGCTGCAAGGTCCTCAATTTTATTCCCCGTAAATTACTTGCTGTGTGCGAAAATATTCCAAAGAAAAGCGACACGGTATCAAGGGTTACAAATAAGACCGCCCCTTATTCCTCTAGCTCTTGGGACTTTATTTCGGGGGGAGGGTTGTGGTAGGTCACTGACAGGGTTTCAGGGTGCCAACTTCTTAAGAGTTGCTTCTGAGACACTCTTCAGTGGGCAGTGCAATGTTTTGATACGTAAGGGGAGGCTTTGTTAGTAAAGGCTTCTGGTAACAGTGTCCTCTGCTTGAGTACGCGTGAAAAGTTTGGTTACTTAAGCAGCTGAAGACTTCTTTAACTGCATGTTAAGTAGAAGCGAAGAAGGATTTAGATGAGAATTCCTCATGAAACCTTGGGGGGTAAAAGCTTCTATTTGCGCGGCGAGTAAAAGTGCCCGCAGAAAAGTTGCCGGAAAAGGGATTACATTTGCGAGTATGTAGTCGCCTAGCTCGCAGATGTTGTCGGTGGCAAAGCGACGGGGAGCCGCGACGATGAGCCTGCGAATACCCGGGGATCAGCCGACGTCAAATTATGATTAGGGCTGTTAATTGTCTCGTGTTGACCCTGCTGAGTGGTGGCCCGTGGGCAAACACGATTCCCGCCCTCCCTTTTGTTGTTTTAACTCAATACCGTCGGACGGGGATGACTTACCGATTACCAGTCCCCGGGATGTCTGGAAACCTTGGGGTCTTCGGCCCCGACAAATAGAAATGACTTTCCAGTTTCTCTTTCTAACAATCCGGCGAAGCCAATTTCAACGCCAGCTCTACTTTCTCAACAAAGAAGCAACGGATGCTCCCTTTCGATTTGTTACTTCCCTGGGGTAATCGACAGAGTAGTTTAAACAACGCGAGGAAAGTTTTCAGAAGAAATGCGAAGACTGTACGGAACCCGCGGACCCTCTTACTCGTTGATCGCACTTCTCGTCTAATTTTTTCGTCGTTTCACCGTCGGACGGGGGATGATCCAATAGGGGCCACCCCGTGGATGTTTGCGGTTGAAATGTATGCACCCTCGCGTGCGCGTCTCGAAAGTGCAGCAGGGATCACAAAGAACGCCTCCTACGCGTTCTACAGGGCGAAGCATAAAAAGAAATTGGTGGCGTATTACGCGACTGCCAGGCCCGGGGCTGGCTCGAGTGTATTTACAATACACTCGTAGGCTGCCTCTTCGTCGCGATAATTGACGCAAACATCGTGGAAAACTCATGAGACACGCTCCTTGTATCGCTTTTTCATTTAGGTAGTCGCGACGTCGCTCTGCGACTGGAAGAAAGGAGCATCGAGTTTATCGGGAAAAGGGGAATCCTTTTCCCCGGGATATCATTGCAATGCGAGGGAAATATCGAATTATAAAATCGGGAAATATCAAAACGAGGAATATGAGAGTTTTATCTATCTTCGAAAGAGTGAAGCTTTTAAGAGCCGGTAGCTTCAGAGCTTTGAAGTCTATATTTTTCCAAATTCATTATCCAGGAATTGATCAAGACTTTAGTGAATTAGACGGCTGATTGCCTCGTAGCTCGCAGGTGGATGTCTTGAGCACCTGATGGGGCGACGGATGGCACAAAGAACACCCGCGGAGGGGCGGTTCGATGACTTTTGCGGTGACCTGTAGGGAACGGTGGCCTATGGCGCGCGAAGACGAGGGAAAAAAGGAGAGGAATGCAATTACGACGGCCACACACTGCCGTGCACGGTGGAGCACGTAGGAGAGGCCGCAAAAGCCGACGACATATTCATGCGTGCGTTATTATGCGAGGGAGCCGGTGAGTGCACTCGAGAGATACGCGCACGAGTTCCACGACGTCCAATTAACCGCACGCATTTCGACACCCGAGGAATTTCACGCGCCTCACGCGAATCCTCCAGGACGATCCTCGAGGAAAATGATCATGGTAATCGTTGCTTGACGGAGGACGTGGCTTCCTGGAAGACACGATCAGTGGAGGAGAAGATAGAAAAACACAGGAATATCAGAAAATTCTAATTCACCCTTAAATTCGAGAATAGGGTGGATGGACCATTTGTGGCCGTTTTAAGGTATTGTACCAGTTTTGGCCACTTCTAAAAAAATATAATATTTTTCGTGTAAGCAATAAATGTAGCCTTATATTTCTAGCGGTATACTAAACAAAATATTTATGATGTGAAATTTTCCACATAATAATGATCTGCAAGCAATTTAAAATTAAGATAATTATGCACATGGCCAAACACAGTGCAATGATCACAAATGGTACCGTAAACTGAGGGAACATTGGCATGTTTTTGGAACATTTTGTTATACATATAATATAAAAATTAACATTTTTACATTTGCTTTAAGTATCCTATCATAACATTGCATCTTTTGTGAATGCACTACAAGTGTAAAAATGCATAAAATTATTTTCCTTTTCCTTTTTAATAGATGTTAAATCTACTTAACATCTATTAAAAAGGAAAAGAAAAAAATTTACCCCAATGTTACCCCGTACTACCAATGTTCCCCCACTTTACGGTACATCTACCCTAAGTGAATCATGATTGTAAGCCACGATTACAATTTGCACCTAAGATATCCTAAACCAGTATCCCCTTTCTAAGAACCACCCCTTTTCCCTTGCAACCCCCGTCGCATCAACGCAAACAAGCCGACCATGCCAGCAATCCGAAAACCAAGAAGAAGACCAAATAGCTCATACTTCCTCGCATTTATTCGCCGTTTGCTATTTCCCAACCACCTCCCCCCGAACCTAACCCAGCATAAGGGATGGAGAGAGCTATAAAAAAAGAGGCTGCAGACTTCGTCGGAGTGGTTTGAACGGGCAAACTTCACGGGTGACACTTTTTCCACTCGCGTCCCCCCTCGATCTTTGGGCCGATCCCTGGTGTCTCTCACCCTCCTCCCTTCCTCCTCCCCCTTCGACACATCATCCCCCTGCCCCACCGTGTCTCTTTGGCACGGGACACACAGATGCGTCCCTCCATTTTGCGCTCGCATTGTTACTCCAAGTGCAGTGCTCTCCCCATTGTTACAATGGCTGGCCACTCCTGGCATTGTTGTCGGTATTGTTATTATTATCGCTACTGTTACCGGTTGCGGCCGACCGGCGAATGGAGAAGAGTAGAGCCAGCTGCTTCGTCGAGTGCCGCATTAGAGGCAAATTACACTCCCTCTGGTCCGCCTCCTCCCTCTCTCTCCCTCTCTCTCGCTTTCTGTTTCCACACTCTCTGTTGCCTGCCGGGGCACCCTTGTCTCCCTCACCCCTTTTTATCCCCCTGGAAATTTCAAATGGTCGATCGGTATCGGTATCGAAGATGGCCATCGAACATCGTTCACCACCCCTCTGCAGGAATTCGCTAGGAGGATGTCCTCCTTCTGTGGAGCTTCGAGGCTTTCGGCGCTAAGAGCGACTGGTCGCACGGGTGGATCTCTGTGCAGGGTGGCTTGGTAGATGACTCTGAGGGGTGTTGATATAGAGTAGAGTACAGAGTGTCTCCTATGTAGCAACAGATGCATTCTTCTAGCGCCTACGTACACGTATGCTTCCCGCTGTTCGATCGAAAGTACATAATTTTGACCACAACGATTTAGCTTGGATCCATGAATACTTAAACGGACTGGTAATCCTCTTGATCTCTATGTAAATAAATGAAGCTTACGTTAGACAACTCGGAAAGTCAGAAAATTATGCAACAATTTTGTGGAAAAAAAGTAGTTCATTCGTAATACAAAAGTATTTTTTTTTCGGTGCTATAGGGCGGTTTTAGGGGGTGAAACCACCCCCTGAAAAAATTCAGAGTTTTCTTTAGCGTTGAATATCTCGAGAACGGTGAGAGATATCGAAAAGAAGTTGAAAGAAAACTTGCAGATTTTTTCTATAACTACAAAACTGCGTGAAAATTATTCTTGAAAAATCCATACTTTCCAAGTCCCCTCCCCTACCAACCCTTAATTCACTTTTTTATCAGTATTTAGTAAACCTAAAATATTCATTTTAGTAAATCTGGTTAATGGACTTAATTAAATCGTGGTTAATGACTTTTTAAATTATTCCTCGGTTTTTGCGCGCAGTTGTTAGGGCGCGGGTAGCCAGACAGAGGCCATATCGCAAATATCGCTCTGCGTTACACGGAGTCCGCGGAAAATCCGTTTACTTTCAAATAGCCTGCGTAAACATTCTACGCTGTGCCTGTAGATTGAGGGGAGGGGGTGTAATATTAGGTGGTTCTATATGCACGCTGAAAGGGGTGGAGGATCTGGCCGTGGAGTAAAGCTCGCTACAAATTTGCTCGTCGAAAGGAGGAGCCTTTAATACTGTTTGCGGAAGACTCGTGCGTTTAAGGGATTTCGTCCTCTCGTTGTGTAAATTGTCTTTCCACGCGCGTTACACAAGTCGATCGCCACGGTATATTTAACGTTCGAGTTTTATCATCGTCTTGGGAGCATCCCTACTGATAAAACACTTCCGGATAACGATAGCTGAGTGGCATCGAAAACTTACATGAACTTCGTCGACTAACGTGCCGATACTTTGAGTGGCGCAAGGTTTCGAAAAATACCTCTGTGAATTCGGAAACTTTCATACAAAGCGAATTCAAAGCACGGGTTCTTTTCAAACTAAACATTCGAGGACTCTCGAGCGATGCTTTTCAAAAAATATCGACGTGGAAAACTCAGTAGAAGGTGCAATACAATTTGAGCAGAATACTGTGTACTCCAACAATCATTCAACCATCGGAAGCTAAAAAGCAGGGGTTGAAAATGGTTTTGATAGCGGTGTCGGTTCTCGAAACAGTTATGCGAACTAGGGCTGGGACTATTTGTCAAATTTTTCGGTATTCGAATACTGGAATACTTTAGTTGCTTAATTATTTGGCGAATATAATTCGAATATTCAAGTATTCGAATATAATTCGAATATCCAAGTATTCGAATATAATTCGAATATCCAAGTATTCGAATATAATTCGAATATCAAGGTATTCGAATATTTAAGTATTCGAATATCCAAGTATTCGAATATCCAAGTATTCGAATAGTATGGTGTGAATTATGAATCAAGTTCTTTAGGTTCATTTGTCAAGGTGAAATCTTGTAACTAATTTTGACCCACTTCACATTTAACCGAGTTACACCTCTGTTACATTTAACCGAGGGCCCACCAAATATTCAGCCTAGGGCTCCTGAGAGGTAAATCCGGCTCTGTTAATACAGTCAGAAATTTGGGTTCCTTATAACAGTTATTCAGAATATCGGTTCTTCGTAATTATTTCACCCAGAACCGATATAGAACAGTTTGAAAGAATTATTCTCAGAAGCGTTTCAACCCCTGCTAAAAACCACCGTGCTTCTGACTAAAAATATAAAACCGCCCCGATCCCATGAAAACGAGCCGTCTTGGAAAACCGGGAAAACTTTTCCAGCTGGAAAGTCGATGGTGTGACTGCGAAGCCATATTCGCCACGACGAAAAACGTTTGACGACTCGAAAAGGCGAGTCAGAAGGATCGGTTGGATAATCCGGCTGGCTGGAACAATACGTCGATCGTTATTGTTCGGCAGGAACAATGGAATCTCGCTTGTTGTTTCTTCTGTGGTGCGCGCAGGCCTCTACGAGCCTCCGCACTTCGGTGATTTTCATTAATCGCGATCTCTCGTTTCAGCCCCAGCTTCGGCTTTCTATTAATTATTTAACATTTTTCTTTTTTGATCAGGCTCGCCGCGCGTTTGCACTTTAATTAATGTCTCCCTTCTTTTTTCCTCCAGCTCCGCCTGCGCGGAGCTCGTCTAAATTTCCCTTGATTATTTCTTCGTTTTTTTTCCCCCGCCCGCCTTTCCCGCCGCGCTTCTCCTTCCTTCTAATTAACTTCTCTCTCTCTTTCGCGGTTTTTAACGAGCTTTAAAGCTCGTTGTAACTCGACGCGGGCATAATTTGCAGCAGAGAGGAGGCCCCGTCGGCGGCTCCGCCGGCGATTAAATTGTTGCGATCAATTTCGAGCTTCGAATCGCTCGTTTAAATCCGTCCACGTGGCGGCCGATTAATTACAAACGACGACACGATGGCTTTCCTCTCGCGGCGCTCAGTCCTTTCGTTCCTCCTTTCTCCGGGACCGGTTGCGCCCGCCATTTTCGTCTCTCATCCCTATTTAAACTTCCCACCGAGCAGCTGAACTCGAATGGAATCTCACTTTCACGGGTCCGTTGCGAGTCATTCGTCCTTTTCAAATACCTAACTCGCGAGCTCTCCTCGCATCCTGAAGTAATTTAAACGCGAAAGAAAGACTCGCGCCGGATAGACCCTCGTGGAAGATTTTTAAACGGAGGACACCCCACGTCCCAGAAAAATACATCCCCTGGAGAAGAGAAGGGTGGAAGGAAGCTTGGGACGCTGGAAGGAAACGCGTCGACTTGGAACGCGATTCCCGCGATTCAGCTGCGAGGGATAATCGTGATAATGGGTTTGCCTACCACCGAATTCACCCTCGGAGCCCCGAAGAATACTATGGGAGGTCAATTCCGTGCAAACACCCGCTTCCACTGAAAAATCATCGACGCCGTCGGGGAGGCTCGGATCTCGTCACGAACCTTTGATACAACGAGTTTCGCAAAGTACAACCCCTGAAGAAAGTCTCTTTACCCTGATCCCCACGAAGAATGACACGCTTTTAAAATACTGGCACCAAGTAACTGCTCGCGATGGTAGATATCCCCGTCGCCGTTGCACCAGTCGCGTCATCCGTCGTTGATCTCGAGCAGAAGGAAAATCGCTGCTCGTCGATCCTCGAGAGGCCTCGTTACTCCGGAACGGGGTCGATTTTGCAGCGACGTACCCCGGAAACGGTCGACACGGCACTTCGGCCCCGTCGATCGGGCAAACGATAGGCGGAAAATTCTTCTTTTTTCCCCCCTTTTTCTTTTTGCTCCTTCTTTCGAAGTCTCTCGATCCTTTGCAAGCCCTCGAAAGCGTGCTCGCGTCGAACTCGAGGCTCGAGGGCCTCGAGGAGCCCGACCGCCCCCTCAGATCGGCGTGCATCTTCATCGTTCGTTACGTCGTTCGGCTCGTTAATTCGGTATCGATTCTCGATCACGACGAACCACCCGGTCCCGAGGCATCTTCCTCGAGGACCGTCGAATTCGCAACAGCCTTTTCCACCCGCCATGAAAATCATCCCGTTTAATGGAACCACCCCTCCTCGCCATCGTGACCTCGGTGCATTTCACGAATCCTCGTGAATGCAGCCCTCGTGGTTCGTTTATTGAAAATTATGTCTGTTTCGAGAGGCTGTCGGGGGGTTGATCCGTGTATAAATTGATCGAGCGCAGTGGCTTCGCGAGAGCGAGTCTGACTCTGAATGAGCTATGAGAGGAAATTCTCGGTTGTTTATGCATGGAGATGAATATCTCCTGAATAACTCTAGTTCTCGAGTTATCGTACTGAAAATTCTGGAATCTATAGAAACCACATTCAGAAAGTTTGTACAAACTCCATCTATCAGCTGGATCGGCGCGAGGAGGGTTTAGCGCGTTCCCTGAAACCACGCGCTTTAAAGGGTCAAAGTTCACTGTGAAGTCGTGAAAAATTGTCATTTTTTAGGATTTATTTTTTGGTAAATGGAGTGTCCAACGTAAATAACGTTTTGTCTATTTATTAACACTTGGCATGCGGGTATGCTTCGCCGCCGACTTACGCCTGTAGCGGGCGTTTTTTCGGGAAGCGCGCGACAGTTTCGTCATTCAGTAAAGTCGAAATAAATTGAAAACTACTTCGTTTTTCTCAACGAAACCTTTTTTATTTAACACGTATTTTTACGTGACCCGCGCTCCAGTGACAGACTGCGAAAAACGTAAAAATACGTTGCCCGCATGCCAAGTGTTAATACACTTGTTGATAGTATAAAAAAAATTTATTTTAAATTTTTAGCAATTTATTTTTAAATATATATCGCACTAATGTGAGCGCCTTGAGAAAACTATGTAGTACAGGTGCAGGTGATTCTGGGAGAACAATGCATTTGAAACAAAAAATTCAAAGTGTGTTGTAATCATTACGAGTGTGATTATCGCCACAACCGACATTATTTTTTCTGATAAAAAATTAACAAAGTGGCGGAGGTTTGAAGTTTAAGTGTCGAAATACGGTGAATTTTTCAATTATTCTGCTTTATGAAAAAGTATGAAATGGTTAATCAAAGAAGGTTTCCGTGGTATTTCTCTGCCATTTTTTCACATCATGAAGATAAATCTCAAAATCTGTCGAACCCAATGCTTTATAAATTTTACTGCTTATTCTGCACATGGTCCGCAAAAAGCTTTCCGTAAATTTTGATCTGTGCACAAAAATCTCAAAAAGCTCGTCATAACTTTTGCGGGGCCCTATGCCTAAATATTCATTATTATAAAATTTAGAAGCACAATATAAATATTCTTAATCCGCCGCACAATTTTAGAACCCGATCCCACAGAAATTCACCCCGTCCCTGCCCACCACCAGAAGAACACCTATCCCAAAACCTCTAAACCACTCATCATCCTCAGACAGAGTGGGGCATTATTCGGCTAAATTTTCATTCGAATATGTATTCGAATACATTTGTGCGAATAAGTTTTTATTCGAATAATCTTCGAATAAAAAATTCGAATAAAATGAAATTAATCGACAATAACGAATAAGTTTTTATTTGACTGAAAATTTATTCGAATAATTTCTTATTCGAATAAAAATTTAGTCGACTCAACGGACGAATAAAATGATCACGTGGTTTCAGCGATGTACCATGACATCACTGACTGACACTCGTGAGACCTAATGTTTTAAGTTAGGTAACTCTTGTCATAGCTCGCACTTTGCAGGAAGCTGTATGACCGCGGTATTACATAGAGTAGCGTTTTGATTTATTTTAAATAAAATTTGCTCATGTCAATTCATTTAAAGTTTAAACTAATGAAAAAATCAATCTCTTCAAATTATAAGCGTTCATTGAATGTTTTAAAATACATACAAATACGCACATTTCCAGACCCACACATCCAAACGTATGTTGAACACAGTACGGACTTGCATCGATAGATACCCGACAGGGTATCACATTTATTCGTCGTTCATTCAGGTCGAATAACGAATAAATTCTTATTCGAACGAATCTGGCTAGAATAACGGTACAGATTTATTCGCGAATAACGAATAATTTTTCGACGAATAAAATCGTCATTTGTTATTCGCGAATAAATCTTAGGGATTTATACAAATCCGTATCCGAATGAAAATTTAGCCGAATAATGCCCAACTCTGTCCTCAGAACACCTTAGCTCTAACCACGCGAAGCTTCGAGGCTATATTCAGCCATGTTAGAAACGTCCCCCGAATCTGTCACGTCGAAGTGCTCGCGAGCATCGGTAATTACCAATCGCACCCAAGTAGCGGGAGTTTGCTCCACAAAGGTGACGACGACTCTCATCCCCCTGTCCTTCGGTCACGCTCCACATTCCCCGACCTCTCCTCCCGGGATATATCGGTTTCCGGGCGGCGCGAGGGCACGTAAGATTCGCAGGGCTCTCGCATAATGATTCGTTAGCCTCCCCGTGCAGCCATCGTGGGCTACCTACAGAGCACGACTTCGTACGTAGACTTCGAGTGGCCGTAAGTGGATGGTACCGCAGGGTGGCGAGGCGCGCGCGCGTGCACACACACTCGCACGCACACGGGCGCCCGCGCCGTCACTGGGAGCTCGTTTGGTCCCCATTTGTCCCCAGAAGTTCAAGTGTCCACGATCTACAGGGTGGCTCATGGCGACCGTCGCGAGAGTCTGACGAGGTTGCTTTGAACGAAATGTGGGTACCTATCGCGTGGGATGCGATATTTGGGAATGGTACCATTCTAGCTTCAATTAACTAAGTAAATAGTATACTGTCCTCTTTAGTTAAAATATCCAATCTAGCATTTTGAAACAACCGAGAAAATTGAAGTTTTATCATTTACTTTGTACCATCCTTATTTTCCTTCATTCAAATTAAAACGTGTTGTCATCATTTCGTAACAGCTCGATATAATTTTTTGTAATAGCTGTACCGATAGGGAATGTATTATTAACGTCCCAATTAATTAATTGTTTTAGATACCTAAGATATTTTAACCATTTTGAAAGAAGTTAGGTTAAATACATTAGACTGTTTATAATTCTTTGCGAAGCACGTAGAGTTTTCTAACTTTACTTAAAAGGTGAAAAACGTGTGGAACTTCAAATATTTCAACATATCTCAAAAAAATGAAAAAATGCTAGATAGGACAGTTTAACTAAGGAGGGCAGTATAGTGAATTCATAAAATTCACTATTCCCACCCCCCTGATGCAAAAAAAGATCCACGGCGATTGTTCTATTCAAATATTCACAACTGTTAGAAACCACCCTCCGCGATATTCCATCAGATCTTTTTCACAGTCATGTTGGAACATCGTATACGAAGCGTCCACGTGTGCGTGTAAAATATAGAAGAACGATCGACTCCGGGTTGGACCCTCTCTTTTTCTCTCCCTTTCTCTGTTCTTCCCACCCAGAGCTTCTCCTACCGCGTCCCGCTTCCGCGACTGGCCTCCATGGCCGTCATTCACGGCTCGAGCGAGACCCGAGTGCTATCGAGGCTGAAACTCGTTATCGAAACTTACGCGCGGGGCGGGCCACGCGAAAATCCGCGGCTGATTGCAATCAGCCCTCTTCGCGGACTTCCGAACGGCCAAAGTCGCGGGGGGAGCCTCGACGACTTCCGGTTTAGGGTGCCCCGCGTCCTCTCCGCTTTCAACTGGTACCGTTTAAACGTCTACTCTCTCTCTCTCTCTCTCCACCCTCTTTCTCTCTCTCTCTCTTTCTCTCTTTCTGCCCTCTTCGTCGCCCCGTCGAGGCACTTGGATCACCGAGATTGAGGATCCTCGGTGGATCCACGGTGGACTGAAAGGATTCTTGCTTTCGAGGATCGTTGTGGGGAAACGTATAGGTATACCACTAAATACGCACGAGGGTTCCAGCTCCCATGAAGATGGTAACACTGGCGAGAGCTTTCTATGGCTAACATGTAGGTAAAATGTGAATTTAGATTATTAATATTAAAATATTTATTGATGAAGTAGGGTAGAGTGGGGCTAAAAGTCCGGCGGGTTTAAAGTCCTGAATGCAAAATTTCCATTAGTAAACAATCGATTGAATATTGCAGCATAGGTATGTTGATGGCGAGGGTAATGGGGAGGACCGCAGAGTCGCCAGTCGTTTTTGGGCTTTCATGCGTTTCACACGACGTTTTTATTATTATGTAGGTAGGTATATCAAGAAGCGAAAAAAAAACGCCTTTTTTGTTGTGTTATTCGAAGTAAATTGCAATTTAACAGCGTATGAGATGAATACGTTTGAGATTTTATGTTCCTTTAGGAATGTGTACGTGACATTGTTTATTTCTGAACGATAATATTTTCGAACCTATATGTCAGTGAAACTATAAAAGTACCATTGGGACAAAAAGTTCCTTACTTATACTTTTGACTTGTATTTTTATTTTTTGTTAAACAAGTCATGTTAAAATACTAAAAAGAGTGGTTGTTTTTGTTGGAGCAAACCAATTAGTAAAGTCATAAATTCTCTATTTTTTCCACAGTTTTTTTTTATTAAAATAATTTGAGTTTAAGAAATAAACCCAAAGTGCTGAAAAGAGAGTTATATCTTTATGTTGAGCCAAGATTATTGTGCAATTTTTTGTTCAAGCGGAATCTATGTCCTGTATTTTCATTCTTTAGTTTAAAAAAAAGGTCACCGTAGTATTTCTTTTTAATATTGTATAGGTACCAAAAAAATTGGTTTAATAAATATTTGTTGATTTCACAACGGTTTTTACATATTCTGTTTTATGTTATACAAAAAGCTGGTTAGAAGATATTAAGGAATTTTTATCCCAAGCAATGGACTGACACACATTTGAATTGACACATATTTTGCAATATAACTCAACAAAAAATAACACTATTAACCAATAACTCTGTAAAAGTAAAGCATAATAGTTGTAATTTATACAAAATAACATCGTATATCTCTACATTGTTATTACTAAATTTTCCATAGGTTTATATGAAAAACCTGACTCTCAGCGCCACCCTACCCCACAGCTTAAATACCATTATAAAAACCAACTTTTGCCAACTATTAGAATAAAATATTTATCTACTTTTTCTTTCTTAAGGGTCAAAGAAGCTTGAACCTACGTCCCAGATTCTCAAGGACTCTACACCCCAGCGGGAATTGAACTTCGAAACTGGCGTTCCAAAAGCTACAGCTACAACTCAATAGTTATCAACTTCTGAAGCTGGAAAACGTGGCAGTGGTTGGACGCTAGTTGCCTGGACCAATTCCAAGCGTGACGAGCCTCCGTTTCACAGGACTCCTCGCGTCCGTCGTTAGCGATAGAAAGTCCACGCAAATGTTCAATGTAGATGCATCATCGCGGCAAATCGAATCGTGCATCTGGATGCGCGCCGAGCGGATTGAACGGAGAGACGCGCGGCAGACGAAGCGGCAGACTGAACGACGAGGGGACCGGCGACCAGGATGCAACCAATGAGCTGCGCAACAATTATTTATTGTTTGCCAGACTGCCGTATCGAGCCGGCCAGACCTGTCTGCCCAATGAAGAGATCGCTCGTTAAAATCTGATTCTGAACCCGGCTGTTTTAAATGGCCACCGTGGTCCTGGCTCGAATCGAGCAAACGAACGTCATTCCGGACGCGACGAGCTCGAAAAATCCAGCCGATTATACGTATCGAGTATCGACGTGGCGGGTTTAACTTTTAAAAAAATTTCCGCGGCTGCAAGAGGAAATGAAAGTTGGTGAAATTTTAACTTGCGAATAGAATTTGGGCGGTTATCGTGACAAGTAGCGGAGGTGTAAAGAGGCTTACAACGAGGACTTTCGGGTTCCCAAGTCCCTCAGTGTTTGATCGAAGGTGAAAAGGGCACAGAAGGTGGAGCAAGACGTTAATTTCTCAATATCAGGAGCGCTTTGGACATTTATTTCATGGCCCCCGAGGCAATTTGCTGGGACGTAACGCGGCCACGTCCTTCGCGGTTAATCGGTGCCGATCGACCGTACCTCGGCGAGAATATTTTCGGGTTCTTAAGACAATATTTGCGTGTCGCTCGGCTGTGATGGCTGGCGATCCGAGGCCTCCGTTTCTACCTGGTCGAATTCCATCTGCCGTGTCTCGAGCAAACAGCAGGCCTCGAGGACTATTATCGACGCACTGGGCATCGATCTTTCACGATTTGCTTAACACTCTCCGGGGCTAGATCCTTACGCGAGCGTGTCAAATTGCGCGGCTACCTAAAACCGGTGACATTTACATATCTCGAGGAGGAAATGTTGGATCGTGACAGAGCTGAAGACAGGATTCTAGGTGATCTTTTTTTTCAATCAGAGATTCGTGGTAATCGAACGCCTGTTCCATAGCAACCGGCTCGACATTTCTGGCTATATAACAACTCCGAAGCAACCAACGCCCCTGAGGTCGATCGATCCGATTGGCCGAGAGACGTAGATACACCCACGCGTACACACACCACCTGCTCCCTGCAATTAATCTCCTCTCAGCAATTAATCCTCGTCATGCACGTCGACGTGTGCACGGTGCTCGAGTATGCACGCCTGTGTGTACGTACACCATCTCGAGCACCGTGTAACCCTGGAGGAAGCAGGTGGACCGATCCTGGATGATCGAAGGGAAATCGACGAGGATTACAACGTTGCTACAGTCTAATTAGTCGCGTTCGAACGTCGATGCCGATCCCACGCGGCGGTCACGATTAGAGGGAGCGCATAGAGACGCGGGAGAACGATTCAGAGATGATGGGGGTGGAAACTAGCAAGCTCTACTATATCCGCGCGTTTATTCGAAAATGTGAGAGTAGAAGTTTGCAGAAGAGAGGACGAAGGTTAGTTAAAATCAGGAACTAGAATTTTCTTCTTGCTTCATTATTCCGGCTTGGAATCGATAGTAGAATGAAACTCTGACGAGCTACTGGTGTGTAATAAAATCACACCAACCCCCGATAGCGTTATCTTCGCAATCCCAGATCTTCCATTATCACTCAATACTCCGCAAGAAAAATTCAATCGTCTTTGAAATGTGCCCACATTGGAGGGAACTGAAGTGTACCCACTGCCCTCGATATTCTGCGTGTGATCCCCACCAGGTCCCGCTTCCCACTTTCTCCCCCTCCTCGAACCCCCATAAATGATCGCCACGATCAGTTGGAGTAGCATAAAAGAAGCCGCAGTGGGACTGCTCGCGGTGGGACGTCTCGGAGTTACATGCCGACGGCGCGACAGTGGGGCAAGCGTGTGTTGCACGTACCTGAGTGGGCGTGAGGTGTATCAGGGCGGCCAGGTTCTCCCGTTCGGGCGCGCTCAGGTATCTCTGCTGCTTGAACCGCCTCTCGAGCTCGTGAACCTGCTGCTGGGTGAACAGGACGCGACGCTTCCGTCTCTGCGGTAGGTGGGGGAACTGCATCGCGCCGACGCCCATGCCGACGCCGACGCCGACGCCGACGCCTACGCCCATTCCCATGCCCGACGATTTGGTCACGTCGCCCATCGACTGGCCCACCGAGCAACCGGCCATGTTGGTCCCGGCGCCCGCCGCCGCGGCGCCCATCAGCCGCGTGACTGCAAAACATATTGGAGAAATTCGGAATAACATCGTCGCAAATGTCCAGCGTCTCCTTCTTATAAGCAAAGGTGTACCGAGCAGTAGCGAGCTTTGTGTCCGTGGGACAGCTAATGGGAAAAAACAGGGAATGTCGCAAAACAGTTTTAGGTGTCCAGAAATTTAAGTGTTTTGTTTCAGTGCAGAGTGGACGCTAGCTGTTATTAACGTTATCCTACGGCAGCATTTGAACTTCTTAATTTTTTATCATTCGACAGTTCTGTAGTCCCGGTTGCCACCAACAAATCTATACAATTATATAAAATTGATGTTGCATACTTTGAAATGCGGTTTCTCAGTAAATGTGAACTATAGCCACAAGTGTGTCACATCATTTTGTTTGTCTTGACAAGAAAAAGGTTCTAACGGTTTTATTTCTTTTTTTAATAATGATTTTTTCAATAATAGTAGTTGCGACGCGACTATCTGGCGGCGGCCGGATTTGGGCGAAGGATTTTTGGAAATTCCATCCTCAGAGCGGGTGAAAAGGGGTAAAATGTATTTTCTCGGATTCCCTATTCCCTAATATTTCTTATGCTGGATTAGATATCAACTTGGTTCTTACTCACAAAGATTACCCACATAAATGGCAAAAAAAAACAATTTTCAGGATTTTGCCCTAATCAACCCCCAAGCAGGGTGGTGAAAGGGGGGGGAAATGTATTTTTATGGAATTCTCAATATCTCTTAGGCCCGAAGCGAAGCGCGAGGATATTTTTACTATTCTATAAATTGGACATTCCTCGTTTTTCACCCTTCGTGTTGGATCGCGTTTACAACCTTGATTCTAGTTAATCCATGCAGAATAGGTGTTCCGATGATTCTAGCTTCTCGAATAGAAAAAGTGCCACTGCTCGGTATACGAATAAGTGTCTCTCGAAAAATGGCTCCCTCATCTTTGCTCTATTATCGCAATGTTTCAGTGAAAGTTAAGTTTACTTTGCCTCTCCTCGTGTCTTTGCGATTATCAAGCGTAGAATTGAAGTAGATAAGCATTCGCTTGTACTCGCACCCCTTGGTCTCCCATAGAAACAGCTTCGTCATCGATACCCCTGTGCCTTCTTCATCTCCTCCATACAACAAACACCTCATTGTCATCGTCATTACGAAAGCTTCAACCACCGCCACGGAAAGCAACCACCTCTCCACGAAGCGTCAGCCACCAGACTCTCCACTCTCCCAATCAGCATGTCCGCGTCTCCGACGGATGAGCATCCGCTTATTCCAGCCACCGTGCAGGACCGCTCCTCGCGTGCACGCCCCGGCTACATTCTTCGCCGTGGAATATTTCGAATAATTCACCGCGAGGAATCCGTGGAGGATCCCCCCGGGGGTTGGGGGGAGGATAAGGGCATGCCAGGAGCGAACCGCGAGGAAAAGTGGAATGGTGACGCGATCCTGAGGAGGGCGGACAGTGACCAGGCGAAAGGGAGAGAGGAAGAAGCGGTCGAGCCTCTGAATTCGAGCTACTGAAACCCCGACGAGCAGTCCATCCCTTGTCAGCTGGCGAAGGGCTGTCAAGAACGGCCACGTCGGGCCTGGACAAAAGGAGCGATTTAGCCGCGCCAAGTGCTACGTCATCGAGCACGGGAGGTCCGACGATGAAGTCCCGAATTATTATTATGCCTGTGAGAACGTACTTTGGCCTGTCAGCCTGGCCCCGCGGGGCGAGAAAGACACACCACTCGAGACCCCCGGGGCCAAACACTGGCGAATTCGTCTGCGCGAGCGAAGTCCGTGGGGATACTTCCGTCTTTTCCGATTTCACTGAACGGGATTCTTAGGTTTAGGTTGCGATTCCAATTTGGATCTATTCCAACTCTTCGATCATCTCCATTTCTCATGGGTATGAGTAGAATTGGACATGGGTAGAGTTGTGGGAGTGACCGAAGTTAAAATTGATCAGAAGTGAAACCGAAGAAAACAGGCAAAGTTCCTGATAAGGATGAAGAACACCGTGAAGCAACCCAGTGAAATTCAATCGAATTCATCGCAGGCGTAGGGACAACGATCAACTTCCTAGCCACCAGCAGTACCTATCCTTCGACTCGGTGGAACGTCATCGCTGACCCAGGACAATGGAAGCTGCCCGAGACTGACGGACGCAACGCGTTGGAACTTACACGAGCACGGGGGTGGATCCAGGGACCCAGCATCCACTGCTGGAACCTCATTAAAGAAATTGACGTTTCGTACCATCCACCTGGCCACCAGCGTCGAATCTCCCATTAGGAAGGACCCTGAAGAATCCTCGAGCCCATCGCCGCGCCTATCGACCCGATAATTATGCGGTATCACGAGTGATAGACAAACTTTTGTGCCCTATTCTTCTCCCATCGGCTTCGAGAGGGTCAAGCGGAACTGTCTTTTTATTCCCAGCCCGTAAAACCGAGCAAAACGAGCAAAACCACCGTCGGAGGTGAACACACTCCCGTCTTCGCTGATCCATCGTGTTCCGTCCTCCGCTATCCGATCCAGCAACTTCCCTTTCGATACCCCATTTTTCGTCCGTCTCGCGAATCCTCCGAGAGCCGGGCCAACTGAGAAATTGAATTTAGGGGAACGTGCTCGGCCAGCGTTGAATACGCCTGGAGTGAAGCCGCGACGGCCGAGGGTTCGAGCTTATTTGTTTAACTAAAATCTCCTGTGGTGTCCGGTAGCCACGCATTTTCGGAACCCTGGGGGGATCGATACGCGGACGACGGTGACCAGGAGTGGCGCGTGCGGCGGACAGAAATCCAAGGAGACGAACGAGTCTGTTGACACAGGTCCGAAGGACGCGCGCTTTGTTGGCCGACAATCTCTTCGAGGCCTGGATACGCGAGTCTGTACAACTCCGCGCACCCATGGAGATCGAGTTCGGTCTTGGAGATGATTCTCGACTGAAGGAATTTTAGCCACCTTCGCGAGGAAGTCTGGTGTTGATTGTTTAGCTTTGAAAGCTTGAACTGGGGTTTGGGGAAGAACATGGTTAATAGTAGCGAGCAGAAGACGAGCAAGTTGTAGATCTAAGATAAGACACAGGGGAATCATCGCTTCCTCAGAATCTATCAAGGTTCCAAATGCCCGCGGTGAATATCGTCTGAATTTATGAGCCGTCGCGAGACAGCGACACGGAAGAACACCCCGCTGTGTACTCTGAAACACTACCCCGATGCTTCATCGATACCTAAATGGACCTAAGCACCGGATAGCTGCGACTCTAGTTGACACGAGGCCGCTGGAAGAGGGACAGACGTGCCCCGTCGCGGTCGGAAGGGATGATCGCGTGCAGCGAGTGCGAGTGTATTTGCTCCTCGACGAACTACGTTGCTTCCTAGTGAAAGACTTCCGAGGATCCATACTCCGACTTTCCCACATCCTACGAACCTCGAGCGAGGTCTCCCATCAGGCTACTGTAGAAGCCTAGTGACACATCTTAGCCCTTCAACGCCCTAGAGGCATGTTTTCCCATACGGCTATGTTCCAAATCGATTTTCTCGAAAACGAAGTGGGATATCAAAAAAAGTTACTCTTTCTTTTCGACTTATAACAAGTAAATACGTCGAGAAAGAGGAATAAATTTTTTTTTATATCACGCTTGATTGGCGAGAAAATCAAGTTTGAAATTCTAGACGCTGCCTTAACGATCGCAAAGACATCCCTTTCCATTCCTCTGCGGAAAGCTATTCCTAGCGCGGCCTAGTAACTAGGGCTGGGACTATTTGTCGAATTTTTCGGTATTCGAATATTCGAATACTTCAGTTGCTCAATTATTTGGCGAATATAATTCGAATATACAAGTATTCGAATACTATTCGAATATACAAGTATTCGAATGCTATTCGAATATACAAGTATTCGAATACTACTTAGTCGAATATTTATGTTTTCGAATACTGTTGTATTCGAATAGTATGGTGTGAATTATAAATCAAGTTCTTTAGGTTCATTTGTCAGGAAGAAATCTCGTAAGCTAATTGTGACCCACTTCACACCATACTATTCGAATATATCAGTATTCGAATAATATTCGAATAGGGTGAAGACACCAGTAGTCGACCATGTATCAGTAGTCGACCACTCTCCGAAAAACGTGAAAAATAAGGTTTTTAGAAGTGACAATCTGTTGAACAAAGTGCAGTTCTCTAACTGCACTCTAACTGCACTCTGTTCAAAAGATCGTCACTTCTAAAAATCTTATTTTTCATGTTTTTCATGTATTTAAAAATAAAGTTTTTAGAATTGACGATCTTTTGAACAGAGTGCAATTGGAGTGCAGTTAGAGGACTGTACTTTGTTCAAAAGATCATCACTTCTAAAAACCTTATTTTTCATGTTTTTCTGAAAGTGGTCGACTACTGATACATGGTCGACTACTGGTGTCTTTACCCTACTTCAGTTGCTCAATTATTTGGCGAATTTAATTCGAATATACAAGTATTCGAATAGTATTCGAATACATTAGTATTGGAATAATAACATTCGAAAACTCAAATATTCGAAGTTTATTCGTAGCATTCGAATACTTGTAAAATATTCAAAATATTAAATTATTCGAATAGTCCCAGCCCTACTAGTAGCCTAGTTGGTTCTAGGTGTTGCATCTTTCGCGAGACACCTGGGCCGTAGAGTGGTGGTACATATACTCACTGGCAAATCGTGGATCGTTGGTGGCCGGCGGGGCGGGCGCGTACCACGGGTGATGGGACCTCATGGGGTCGGTGACGGTGGCACCTCCAGCGACCGCTGGCCCCGCGTGATGATACGGCGATAATTCCGCCGTGCAGTACTGATACTGCGACGACGTGAGCTGCATAGTAGCGTAAGGATTGCCCATCGCGGTCATGCCGGCGCCGGGGGCGCTGCTTCCACCGGTGGCGTCGTTTGCCCCGGACACCGGTCCCGGCGTGCCACCACCGGGCGTCGAGGCGCCGTGAAGCGGTGGACTACCGCTGCTCGCGCTCGAGCTCCCTGTATTCCCACCTACTCTTCCGCTGCACGCGTTCCCGTAAGGCGAAACCTGAGGATGAGTGACCACGCCGATGGCCAGCTCCAGCTTCCGGTAGGATTCGTCGATCGGCGAAAGGATGTCGGTGACGCTGAACGGTGTGGTGTGCGCGCCTGCAGCCGCTTGAACGTGAGACGAGTGCTGCTTGGGCGACAAGCTCATCGCCAGGTCGATACCGTTCAGATCCGACAGCAGGCTAGCCTGTTCGAGCTGAGTCTGCTGTTGTTGTTGCTGTTGCTGTTGTTGCTGCTGCTGTTGCTGATGCTGATGATAAGTGGTGGCATTACCGTTTCCCTGGTTCCCGGCGTTGTTTCCGCCGCCGCCGGTGCCACCGCTCATGTCGGCGAGGCCCGCGCCGTCGAAGTACTTGAAGCTCGATCTTCGCGGAATCCTGAGGCCGGCGCTAACCGCGAGGACACGACATGACGTGGCTGCCGTCGCTGACAACCGTAATGACGTTTTTAATGGGGAAGGGGGTTCGACGAGGTGAACCTCGTCTCCACGGGGATTCGGGGCAGGCGAGACGCTTGGTTTGATGCTTCTGATGGTATATCTATGGTCCTGCAGCGTATGGAGGTTTCGCAGGAGTAGCCTGGTTCATATTTCCTTGGGAAACTCCACGATCCTCGGGAGTTTAATCGGAGACAATTTTGGGTTTAATTGTCTAGGTTCGAGTAGGGGTCCATCGCTTCATAGAGCTCGAAGATTCCACTGTCACACTTTCGCTACACATTCGTCGAGGCACTGATCCTTCGATGACGGTCTTAAGAGAGACGAATAGTTTTAGGTTTAGCGAGCAACCTCTGATCACCACTTTGCGCAGACCACACTTTGCTACACATTCGGTGGAACACTAAGCGATCCTAGAAAGCTTCTCCAGCTGAAGGTGGAGGGTTTTGGGTCCGGAAAATCTCTGTGCGCGTAAGTGGAGGGTCGCTGGACATCACTTGGCACGATCTCGAGGAACCACGGTGGCACTTTGATACGTAATTGTGTGTCACTGAACGATCCACGGGCTCGCGACCGCTAGAACCCGTCGCGTCGGCTCGTTCCAATCACTGTACATCAAGCGACGCGATTTAGCTCGCGGAACTCGTCCATCACCTGGATGAAGGTGTTGGCTGGACGGGTCCAGCGGCGTCGTGACGTGATCCGCCGCATTCCTCAGCGGAGGCGAACGGGGTCAAAGACGCAGACGGGCTCGACCCTGATCGATGGTCAAGGCCCACCTCCGCAGCCTCGACTACAACCTCGTCGAGGTCACTTGGAGCGATCCCCGTGACCGAAGGACAGACAACAGAAGCGCAGCGCAGCGCGCGATAGCTGTCTGCCGCGTGGATGGCAAACGAGGTGCGCCTCCACTCGGAAGGGTTTGTCACGCGCACGTTTCAGAAGAAGCGGACCCTTGGTGGAGGACGAAGGAGCACGGGCTGAGCTGAGACGACACGACACGGAGCACGGCACGGGACACGGCACAGCACGGCACGTCACGTCACGACACAGCACGACACGGCACGAGAGGACGAGAGGACCAGAAGACGACGGGAAGACACGTGGTCGAGGAGAGTGGCCGGCCAGAGCCGGCCGGCGGCCGACTGAAATCACAGCCGGGGGGTCTTCGAGTCCTTGGACTCTGCCGATAGAGAGACGATGGTAGATGTACCACTCTACGGTTCGCCTCCACCTTCGTCGAGGATACACTCTCTCTCCGTAGGAGAGGAGAGCCCGTCTATGGATGGATGGCTTGGCTGGCTGGCTGACTCGCTGGATAGATGGATAGATGTATGGATGGATGGATGGATGGATGGATGGATGGATGGATGGATGAATGAATGGAGAGGACTGTTGGGTACTCCTGGAGAGGTCCTCACGGCCGCTTAGACCCACTCGACCAGCGGCTCGGCCGGTCGCGATCGCGCTAGCTCGCTCGCTCGCTCGCTCGCTCGTCAGGGCTCGGGGCCCCACAGCCTCTCGCGGAGAACCCGTACGACGACACGATGAGTGGAGTGCCCACTACGGAGAAGTGCCTGCTACCAAGAGTCGTGATGAGATGTCCCCTTTTGCGTGTGAGAGAGCTGCTCCCACTCGGTCAGATAGGGGGGTCCAAGGGGATAGACCTAACCGACCTCCGGGTAGACCTAACGCTCCTGCCATTGGACGGGGCCTGCCAATCGCCGAGCGATCAAGCTCCCATTGGGTCGTGCTAGAGCGGCCGAGTCGCTCCGCGGAGGTTGCGCCGTGGTCGGCGTCGCGACGCCGTTGGCGAGGCAACACGCCCTGCTGAACGGCGTCGGCCTATAGAGCGCTGATCCCCGTCTAGGGGAGCCGCAGGGGCAGGGGACAACCCCGCGGAGCTATTACTCTGCTCGCCTGCCTCATGGCCACCGAACCCTTCGCTACCGCCCACCGATCTCCCCGCTCTCCGACCCCTCGCCTCCTCCTCTACCCCTGCTGGGGTGCGCTCCTGTCTCCGTCCTTCTCTGTGGCTCGCGGCTCGGGCTTTGTCCTTGGAAAAATTTACTCCAACGGCACACGCGCCCTGCTCCTCCGCGGGATCGTCTATCGTCAGCGTTCCGTCGACCTTACCGATCATCTTATCGCCGCACCGCTCCGACCACCGACGTCGCGCGTCCCATGTTTCCCTCGTGACGCAGCACAGTGGGGCACGTAACATAGGATTCGCGGAAAAAATCTCATAACTTCGGTGTTTCTCAATATATTTTTTTTTTTTATATTATTTGTTAATAGCCAACAGTTGTTACTACAGACAGGAACAGTGATAAAATTGAACCATCTTTAACAAATGAAATAGTAATTAACCCCGTAAACATTCGGTATTCAAAAACCATATATGATAATTATGTACTAATAAGTATGTAATATTACATAAACAATTAATTAATTAGCTTCGAACATTATAAAACATTCTAGAACATTAGGGTTTCTATTCCTGGTTATAAACCTAAATCTTAAAATCTTAAAATGTTAATTTATAATAAAAAAATTCCTTTTTTTATTATATAAGTATTAATAAATAATTTTTGTTATATAAGTATTAATAAATTATTATGAAATATGGTTTCTCTGTATCGATTATGGTAACAATACTAGATTTATAATTTATTATTGTTATTTTATTGTTTTTTCTAATTTAATGTTGTTAATATTACTGTCCATACAAACTAAAACTATCAAATATTACTTTTTGATAGTTTTAGTTTGTATGGACAGTAATATTAACAACATTAAATAAGAAATAACAATAAAAATTATAAATAAAGTATTGTTACCATAATCGATACAGAGAAAACATATTTCATAATTATTTATTAATACTTATATAACATTCCTTTTTTTCATTATAAATTAAGAATGCAAAACTTAGAATGCAAAAATGGCGAGAAATGCCGATGTGATGTGTTTCTGCGAAATTGCATGCACGGCGCATTTCTGTGATTATGTATCAATAACAGCCAAAGTCGCAAATAAACGCAGCCAATTTTTCGAGGGCTGTTAATATATGGTATCTGCTTTCAAATAGTACTATCTAGAGCCCGGAGGAAGGCGGAGCTTTTTTTAAACCTAAAAGAGTTAATGATAACTTGAAATACAAGGTAGCTTCATTTGAAGTTGTATAGTGGGATTACGGTGAAGAGGTTTCGAAAAGTATTTATGTCACAAATAAGCTGAGACTATACACACTGGAAATACATGAGGTAAAAAATAAAAATATCTAGAGGAAATCAGAAAATAATCAACAATCTGGTACGAATATTGACACGTTTCCTGTTAGAATACGAAAGGGTACAGGGAATACAAGGTACTACTCTAGGAGGTGATTATACGGGGGAAAATAAGACGAAAATCAAAAATGACGAAATTACGCTAAAAGCGCCGTTTTCGAGGAAATTCACTTTGAATTTCAGCTAGATAGAGGTTAGACGCAATTTCGTCACTCTTGATTTTCGTCTTACTTTCCAGACTCCAGTGATTAGGCTGAATTAGTTTCCAGAGTCGCCGTTGTTTAAGCGTAAAGAGCGCGCGAAACCACTGATTTTTCACGAAGTCGGTACTGCAGTTCGTGCGACACAAACTCCCATAAGACGTAAAATCACAGACGAGGTATAGAATCCTATACTTCGTCTGTGATAATCGTAAACCTGTAGGTAACATTATTACAGGTTTCTACCTAGTCGGTAACTTGAAAACGCAATATTGCGCGACATCCATGAGACTCTTTCCAAAGTATCTACAACTTCCACAGAACCTCAACTCCTGGGGCATGTTCATGGTTTTGAAATGGCGTGTCGTGTGTTGCGTGTTTGCGGAATAGCAGCGAATTATACAAAAGCCAGCAACATTAAGAGCAGCGGTACTGCGAGCAAGAACGTTTATCTGTTTCCATGCCTCCGATTCCTCCTCATTTAAGTGATAAAATCACAGCTCCACCAACCCATTAACCACAAACTCCTTCTGTTTATTAAACTCTATTATATTTCATTTCAGCTTATTCACTCCGAAACCACTATTATCGACGATTTCTTATTGATCCAGGTGAAGTGTACCAAGCTTAATACAAATTCTTTCCAGCTGCCGCTGTTACCTTATTGAAACCCCACGTTCCACTGGTGCAAAGCTCGAGGGACACCAACTTCTTCTGCAAAAGTAAATACATTTCATTGCTTCTCTTTGCGAAGGATACTTGCGCAACCTTTAGACTAACGCTTTCGTTGTGATCAGGACCGGCTACTCAGCTATGGAAGTCCGTCACCAGCGTCAGCAACCCTGGAAGAAGACGAGGCAGAGCGAAGGGTATTCCGAGGATAAAAGACCTGAACAGAGGTCAGAAGTTGGGCGAAGGAAAGATACCGATGATGTTCCCAGGATTGAACGCACCTATCATGCGGGGAGATTATGTAGTTAAACAGCAAAAGCTTCCCGAGAATCCAAACAGGGAAAAGGAACTCCAGCAGCTGCAAAGCCAGAGCTGGACCCAGAAGCGGGCGAAGCTCTCGCCTCTGGAACGTGGTTGGAGCGGAGGCATATTGGGTGGACGAAAAATCGGACCGCCCGATCCTATCGACGAAGGTTCGAGTTACTATTGGTAGCTATGTATGTATACGACAAATGGCCGCAGCTTCTCTTATCTGACTGTTTCTCTGCAAATTCAGAGCCTTTCACTGGTTTCGAGACTTGGATATTGGTACAGAAGCATAGATCTATAATGACGAGCCACTTTGGTCGCGTAAAGCGATTCGGCACGATCGTCGTTACTGGAAATGGAAACGGATTAGCTGGGTTCGCAACGTCGACAGGCGGCGACAGTAGAGCGTGCATAAAAACAGCTAAAAACAAAGCTGGGCAGAGATTAATGTATTTCGAAAGATACGAGGGTCACACTAGTAAATGATTTTATATTAATGTCAAGCGACATTAGTTTTAACAGTTTTGAGGAATGAAAATTCCCTTTGTTTCAGTACTCCATGACTTCTTCACGCAATTCGGAAGCTCGAAGATATTTGTCAAACAAAAGGAGAAAGGCTATGGACTCATGTGTCATCGTGCTATTAAAACGATATGCATGGCAATTGGTATAACGGATCTACATGCTAAAGTCGAAGGAGCTACAAATGTTCCACACATTATAAAGGCTTTTTTCATTGGTTTACTGCAACAGGTATGATTGTAGAAGCTGCATTACGTTGTAGATGTTCTTCGGTAACGAAGAAAAGGAGGGTTGTTAAACTTCTAAAAAGAAGTTTAATTATTCCTGTTTAATTATTGCTATTTTCAAGATTCCATCTGATTATAAGAATTAATAATTATGTTTTCAGAAAACTTATCAGCAGATGGCGAATGAAAAGCAATTACATCTGGTTGAATTAAAACCGGAGCACGATTATTTTCCAAAAGTAGTCGCCTCGCCAGACACGGTTAGGAAACGCGAGGAGGTCAAATCGGCAGAGATTATGGACTATAAGCAGTACGTGATGGGCGGTAGAATCGTTCTAGATAAAAAGAAGCCTCCACCTTTTTACACGAAACTACCATCGTATGCGATTCATCTGCGCAAGGAAGAACGTAAGAGGGACCACCATGAATTGAGAATTAGATTGAGGAGTGAGTATGGCGATCTCTGCAGCTTCCTTACTGAAAAGTATCCGGAAGCAAGACCGACAAAATTGAAGAAACACCTAAAGCCAAAAGAAGAAGAAGGAGAAGCAGAAGAGTAGTTTATTGTAATATTACTATAGCGGTAATAAACTGTTTCCTTGAAATATATTATTAAGAATTGGTAAACACTGGCAAATGAATATTTAGTTAAACTTTGATAAATGACTTATTGCATCACCAATAATTTCTGCGCGCCAAACATACGAACACTTGTGTGTTAAATGAAGCTATTTTTGAAATTCCAACTCAATCGGAACAGACCAGGTTTCGGACTGTCGGTAAGGTAGGGAACGATATTGAAATTGTAAAAAAAAATTCGAGTCTCCAAAAATCCTTCTCGCAAACATTATTTTTATGCAAAATGAAGCTATTTTCAAAATTCCAACTCAATCGGAATAAAACGGTTTTCGGACTGTCGGTAAGGTAGGGAACGACATTGAAATGGTAAAAAAAAAATTCGAGTCACCAAAAATCATTCTCGCAAACATTATTTTTATGCACTGGACGAGTGCAGCATTTGCAAATATGTGGTTTTTAAGTGGAAGTTAAACATCAGTAACTAGACAATGTAATTATTATATATCACTGTACATTATTCAGAGTATTTTAATAAATCACATGTAGAGAAAAACCGCATCTTTTAATTTAGAACTGTAACCTATAACTTCCATCTCCTAATTAAATCACAAATTTCACAATCACAAGTAAAGTCGGCTCCTCCGTTGATTAGTTAGTTCTCCGCCTTAGATTCTCTCTCTGAAGGCGCTAACTTTGTGCGGCCTCTTTCGACATCATGTTATCCTGTTATGAAGCTCATTTTAGAGCGTTCAGAAAATTTTGACCAGATTTTGGAGTGATGTATCAGGAGAACATGAAGCGAAAGGAGGTATGCTGATTTTCATCGTCGAAGGCCTTTCGAAAACTCTGCGTCTCTACGTCGAATACTTCTCCGCCTTAGATTCTTTCTCCGAAGGCGCTAACTTAGTGCCGCCTCTTTCGACATCATGTTATCCTGTTACGAAGCTCATTTTACAGCGTTCTGAAAATTTTGGGCAGATTTTGGAGCGATGTATCAGGAGAACATGAAGCGAAAGGAGGTACTATGAATTTCTGCGTCGAAAGCCTTTCGAAAACTCTGCGACTCTGCGTTGAATACTTCGCCGCCTTAGATTCTTTCTCCGAAGGCGCTAACTTAGTGCCACCTCTTTCGACATCATGTTATCCTGTTACGAAGCTCATTTTACAGCGTTCTGAAAATTTTGGCTAGATTTTGGAACGATGTATCAGGAGAACATAAAGCGAAAGGAGGTATCCTGAATTTCATCGTCGAAGGCCTTTCGAAAACTCTGCGCCTCTACGTCGAATAGTTCTCCGCCTTAGATTCTCTCTCCGAAGGCGCTAACTTTGTGCCGCCTCTTTCGACATCATGTTATCCTGTTACGAAGCTCATTTTAGAGCGTTCAGAAAATTTTGGCCAGATTTTGGAGCGATGTATCAGGAGAACATGAAGCGAAAAGAGGTACTATGAATTTCTGCGTCAAAAGCCTTTCGAAAACTCTGCGACTCTGCGTTGAATACTTTTCCGCCTTAGATTCTTTCTCCGAAGGCGCTAACTTAGTGCCACCTCTTTCGACATCATGTTATCCTGTTACGAAGCTCATTTTACAGCGTTCTGAAAATTTTGGGCAGATTTTGGAGCGATGTATCAGGAGAACATGAAGCGAAAGGAGGTACTATGAATTTCATCGTCGAAGGCCTTTCGAAAACTCTGCGCCTCTACGTCGAATAGTTCTCCGCCTTAGATTCTCTCCCCGAAGGCGCTAACTTTGTGCTGCCTCTTTCGACATCATGTTATCCTGTTACGAAGCTCATTTTAGCGCTTTCTGAAAATTTTGGCTAGATTTTGGAGCGATGTATCAGGAGAACATGAAGCGAAAGATGGTATCCTGAATTTCTGCGCAGGCCTTTCGATATTTGACGATGGTAGATTTGGAATTTGGATAGGAATGTTCTAGAGGATCTTTACAATAATAATATGGTTTTGTAGGATTTTTCCACTTTATTGTCTATAAAATACATTCAGTGCATTGCAATGGAGCAATACAAGTATGTACAAATGAATATTAAACAAGTATATTTTCAATTTATTTTATATGTAAAATCTAGAGTGCAATGTTTCAAGTTCCTAGGTTGATACTAGTTTTCCCTTATTTGATGCAGTTGAGGTTGTTGTCAAAGGAAGAATGATCCACAAATCCTAGAACAGACAAAGAACGAATTATAGCAACTTGTATGATCTCGAAAATAATACTAAAAGGTTTCTTACGCAGAAAATAATTGCGATATTACACATTTCGCATACACAGTTGACAGTTTTAGTAATCTCAATTTCGTTCGGACCTCTCCGGTCCAGAAGCCACCGTGGTGGTTTTAGTGGGTCCACGTTTTTTCGATGATATGGTAAAGAATTTAGTAAATTTGAATCGCATAATTAAATAGAAAGAAATGAAGAAACATGTGAAGTCATTCAAATCGTGGAGCGCGTGGGAGCGCGTAACACGTCCTCGAACTTGATATTCTATAACTAAAACGCCCCATTCAATGTATACGACATCCCCGAAATTTTATTATGTATGTATTTATTTACATCCTGCTAATGTGGGTCTTCCACATTATGCAACGATCTTAAGTAACAATATTATGTATTGTTTTCAACTGTAATTAAAATTGCTTTTGAAAACAGCATACTATGAACACCGTTGCTTGAGATACTTGCACTATAAATTTCAATGCTCCCTAAGAAGCTGAAATCTTCAGAATGCGAGAAAATACATAAATAATAATGAACTTGCATACATTGAATGGACCGCTGTAGTTCGCTGTTTCCACTGCTAGATGTCTGCTACATTCAAAGTCCATGACTTTTTGAATTATAACTTAATAACGAACCCAAATGTCCCTAGATCAAGTGCGTGAGTCAATTATTTCGCTGCCCGACGGCGCGGAAACACGCCGACGCCAGGGAATGGTTGAATTGTGTGGATGCGGAAAGCTTGTCACAGCTATAGTTAATATCTAATTCACATGACACATCTGTGTGCATCTGTGTTCGAGGAGGAGTACATATCAAGGATGAAGAGACAAAGTACCCGCCTCTAAACTGTTCTGATATACACACTTATACGCTGCTCGCTGGGGAAAAATCAAGTCTTTCGCTCATTGTCATGAGGAAGTTACAACACTTTAATATCCTCGATGATAAGTCCCGTACACATAACAATTCCTAGGAGCTATCGTATATTTACGCACGTCTTTTGTATGCCTTTTTTAATGACAAACACAATTCGAACGGAAATCAACGGTGGTTTTCACTGATTCATATCCATGGTACGTATTTAATTTATTTTACCTTAATCTGTCTTTAAATTCACCGTTGTCACGGTGCGTCTGTCAAATTGACAAAGAAGTGTTATTGGTTACATCCGATTAGTTAACACGAGTGACGAATACAGTTTGTAATCATTGTTGCAAGTGGATGTAAATTTTGTGTACCGGAACGAATGACATAAAAATTGCACGTTAGAAAGTGTAAATGTATGGTCCATTGTCTTTCTGCTTTCCTACGATATATATATATGTATATATATATATATATACACACATCGAAATTATGTAAATAAAAATGTATCTAAAATTTGCCAAGTGTAATTTTTCTAAATTCAATTCAATTCAATTTTCTGTAACATTAAATAAACACTCTTTGTATATTACACAGATCACAAGACCTATTCCACAATTTTCATGTATATATTACAGATGCAACATATTTGTACTAAAACATTAAGAGCTTTTCACCACATAATGGCACACAGAACTTATTTTCGATCAAATATTTATACCCTTATCCGTGTTACAGGCTTTACGTATGATGTCAGCAATTGTGCCAGGCACGCATAATGTAATTGATGCTAATCAACCCTACGATCACATAACTGAACGGCAGAAACTATTGGAAGATTTATTGAGCGCTGCGAAAAAGTGTCATATAAGATTCGGTGGGCGGACTGAATTAGCAACCGAATCAGAGATATGCGTAAAACAGCTGTGTCATATATTCGAGTTAATCTTTAGTCATGGATTACGTACAAATTGCATTGAGAGAATTAACTCAGCCCTAAGGTATCAAAGAGAATTGAAATTTACATAAATTAAGCTAGGAACTATATATTATTTTTTTAATATTAACGGTCTTCGGATTATCTTCCAATTTATATTTAATCATGTAATACAAAACATTGTTTATCATTATATAATATTACATATTTAACATAATTACCATGATAGTAGTGCTACTGTACACAGAATCGTTAGCAATGTCATCCGTTTTATTGGCTTAAAAATTATGTAAAATATCAGCATACTGATAAGAGTCTGGAAGATAATGCTGCGGGGTGACTAATACATTACTAATTCCATATTTCACTGTGTTAATTCGTGTCGCTTATACTTTTGTAGGCACGTGTCTGATATAGTGTCCGGTGGCGGTACGAAGTTGTACAATATCTCTGAGGCAACGTTCTGGCCTTGTATAAAAGAACAACTACCATGGCACGAGCAAGAACGTTTTAGCGTACTGAAAAAGGTTCATACAGATTTCGGTCGTGGTAGAGCATGGCTGAGAGCCGTTTTAAACGAGCGTTCTTTAGAACGCCATTTACACGCTATACTAGATCCTTCCATATTATCTAGTTTTTACGAAGATTGGGCATTTCTACTGGATCAAGAGCGAAGCGCAGTACTGCCGAATGTAGCCGCAGGTATGGAAATACTGCTGTGATTTTATGCTTTGGTACTTTATTCATTAAGATGAATTAAATATGGTTTTAACTATTAGGACTTGGTAGCATTTTATTTGCAATTAGGATAGACAATGAGGAATTGGATAGTAATTCAAGAGGAAAAGAAACTGAGAGACAGGAAGTTTCGCTATCCGAACCGATTATATCATTCGCGACACCAGGTAGATAAATGTTACTATTATTATTATTAGCTTAAAGTACCTGGTATTGCCTCGATAAAATTTCGATTGTCTCGGAGTGTCCAGGGGGAGGGATGTCCAGATTTCATGGTAGCCTATATATGTTCCACAGGGTTTAGAGAGTAATAATGCAAAATTTGGTCCAGATCGGTTAACAAAATCGGGATAAAAAGTATCTTATATGTTATTCCCGGTCCTAGGCTACGTGTGTACAAAACTTCAGAAAGATCTATTGCGTAGTGGCGACGTGATTGAGTAACAAACGTCCAAATACTTCCGCACACTTTACTTTACAAAGAACAATTCATAAAGTTAACAAAATGTTCCGATTCTTACGATGGGGAATTGTAGGAAATTAAGAATAACTTTTTACATCATTGTAACATGGCTCTTGTTGTAATTAGGGCCTGTTTCGAAGCAGCAGAAACAGAGAAAGAAAGTACAGGCTCATATAATTTCCTTCGATAATGAGAGCGACGAGCAAGAGGTTGCTACAGAGACAAGTATCTCGGTCAGTGCACCTCCGACCTGTCTCAATTCTCCTACAGGAACATCGGTTAAAAACTCTACATCACCTCCTTCGCCAATATCGGAGTGTCGAACGGAGTCGAGCACTGTTAACGAGCCAGTTAACAAAGAAATCTCGGAATGGGAAAAATGGTAAGCGATGATATACGTTCTGTCTCGTTCGATCTAGTATTCTCGCGATTGTTGAAAATATAATTACATTGTAATATTTCAATGTCTTCAGTGAATCCTTTGAAGAGGAGAAAGTGTTAACACCAGTTACAGATTCTGGTAATATGGGTGGATTGGTTCCTGTATCGCCTTTAGACCAAACGTTAGACGATATGTTGATAGCATTGCCAAATTACATAGATGTGCGTGTAAGATATATTGAAATTCAGTTGACTAAATGATAATACAAGAAGCGAACTCTTAATCGATCCTATTTTACACAGGATTCATCGGAAGTTACGGAAGCTGCGGTGGAAGCCACTGAACCGCTCGCGGACTTGGATGGTCACGTGGATACAGAGAGTCTAGACGCCGAGGCTTTGCGTGTGAAGCTTTTAGCTATGAGCGAGATATTAGAACAAGCCAAAGAAGACGCTATGACCAATAGATTGCAGCTGGCCCGTTTACAGAGGCAACATCAGAATTACCTCGAGAGGCACGAGTTGCAGATGCAAACGTTAAATAGGTGAACGTTATTACGATTACATTTATTTTGCGATATATACTACGAGCGTTACTCATTGCGTAATATAACGACGATGTAACAGGGAAAATGAATTGTTGAGGCAGCAATTACGTAAATATGTGACGGCAGTACAAATGTTAAGGAGAGATTCCGATTCCACTGCAGTCTCCGAAGAGGATCCGTCGTTGGATTACCATAACGAAGCTCAGCAGTACGAGGAGAAGTTGATTCAAGTTGCAGACATGCATGCGGAACTAATGGAATTCAATGCTAGATTAACTCTACAATTGACTAATAGGTGAACCTATTAAACACCTAGTCGCTGTTAGTATGAAAATGTTTTAATTAACGTTCCGAAAACTTATAGGAATAGATTAGTTAAATTATTACAAGCGGAGTTGGAGTGCCTCCGGGGCCCGTTAAACGAGGACGATTTGCCAACAGAACCTCCGTGTCTCATTCATATATGGATTCCGTCTGCATTTCTTACTGGTCAACCTTCTGATATTCACCACGTCTATCAGGTAATTTAAATCCGACACAGGATTTCACGATATCCTCGAACCTACGTATTATAATAATATTATACAAATTTTCTCGTAGATATACGTACGCATCAGAGACACTGAATGGAATATATACAGACGATACGCGCAATTTTATGCCCTCTTCAGAGAATTGAAAAAGCATGATACAGTTGTTACCACGTTCGAATTTCCACCGAAGAAGACAATCGGCAATAAAGTATGCGCTGCACAAAATGTTCGAAGTACACGATTATGCGTTACTTTACGTTCATACGATTTCTCTTGCTCTCAGGATGCCAAGTTTGTCGAAGAGAGACGACAGAAGTTGCAGCATTGGTTAAGACGAATTGTTGGGAGATTGGCGCAATGCTCCCCTGCATTCGCGTCCAGGCCAAGTAGACAGACACTCATATCCCTAATGCCTTTCTTCGGGTAATTTATTTAAAAGTACTACTTTAATGTTAGACGAACTGAAAGTTCCTCGAATTTTACGAAATTAGACACAGAATTATCGTAAACGTTAACGTACAGTTTTTCTCAGTTGATTAAACCACGCATTATCCTTTTCTAGTGATAACCCTAATACTGAGGAATCGAGGAAAAATAACTCTACAAGAAACACATTTTCTTCTTCCCCTCAATACATGGGTTTATAATTATTAACGTTTTTATAGACAATTTGTACATACATGAAGCCTTTTTAATTTAAATGTATAAAGTACTTATGTTGCTCTATGTTTGTTTATATAGAGCAATATATATGTATATATATATATTGTTGACAATTGGAAAGATCAGAGCATATGCCTGTATGTATACAATCATTATATACATTCGCACATATGCCATTTATATGCGACAACATGTATAAAATTCATATGTAGTCGAAATAATTAAAAGTTGATCTTTTTTTTACAAAAGTATGTATTATCTTTTTTACAAATGTCTATATATATATTTGTTTAAAAATCTAATTCATGCTCAAGAAAGAAATTCTAATTATATTTCCGATTTTTCAATCAGATAAGAAAATATATTTCTTATACGCTATATTTGTTATATATATATATATAGTATGTATATATATATACAGATATACACACCATATACTTTATGATGAACATACTGCGAGATATTTTTTAATGTAGTCCATAAAATAAAAGGAACGGTTAATTGAAAGAAATACGTATGAAAGGTGATTATTTAACGTACAGACGGACGAAAGAGTAGCTTGGAAAAGGAACTACAGCCCACGCAAAAGAGTAACAAAATAAAAGCATAGTTGTACGTTGTTCATCATTAAATTGTACAATATCGAGTTGAGTCTCATTTTCTAAAAATTTTATTCATGTAAGGCGCCTTAACAGTAATATAAAAAGGTACACTTTTCCATTTATACTTTATGATAAAAATAAAAGTGCATATTGTTATTGGAACAAGTACATACAGTATTATGCTGGTAAATAATACAACTAATCGCATATAAGATTCACAGGTTTAACAAGTTTCGCTTAGGAGTCTCACTATGGAGAGGTAACGGTGAGAGAATGTTTTTTTCTTTTTTTTTTTAACGAACCAATCTTCGAATCAAGAACACATTCGCGCGTAAATCGCCGTCCCGAGAGCGCGGCGCGCTTCTTTTAAACAATAAATAGGTACACGTTTCAACAAGAAATTTCGATCGTCCATTCGAGTTGACTTATTTGTACTGAGCAATACAGACCGCGTTTCATTTACCTTTCCATATTGAGATATAAAAGTTTCTTGTAATAGCAAAGTTTATCGAGTCGTCGTTTAATATAATCATGATTAATACCTTGACCGCCGTGTGTGGAACCATAATGCATTTTTGTTACAAAGGAACCAACGGTACGCACGTACAATTATTATTGTTATATCATAGTATGCCCAGCAACGTGGCGACAGGAGGTTTATTGCACTGTTGCTGGAAGAAAGCAACGGAACCAGCGACGAATCTCGGTAGCGTTAATACTCGCCGTGTCTCAGGGTCGAAGTCGCTTATGTTCGACGCGTGTGCGTCGACAAAAGTAAGACTGCGTGGCAGTCAATGTATTAATTGTAATTACATACGCTTCAAACGAATCTATGGAATCTATGTTATAGCGCATCGCAATCATAGCATCATAATCATAGTAAGTTTCGTAACGTAACGATACGCGATTACATTACTTATAAAATCGATTACAAATCAGACACATTCATTTCAAGACTGTTACCATACAATACAATGTCTTGCGAGAGGGGAGAGAAAAATAGTCGAACGAATCGTTTTTCCAACGGGTTTTCAATTGCTTTGATAAAAATTGCGGTGGATCCGTGATTAAGATCCGGCGGACACGAGAAATGAAATCAATAGAAATTTCTTAAGGAGAAATGAAGAGAAGACGTACAAAAGAGAGAACGAAAGCAAAGTCTAAGGTTGAAAGTAAATTATTTCTAAAAGTGTGAATTATTAAAACTTCGTATATCAAATATAAATAATGTATAATAACGATAAAATATTCAAAAATAAGGCAATAATATTCTTTTACGTACTAACTCTTATATTTTAATTCGCCTTTATATTTTGAAATTCGATAATGCACGAAAAATACAATGTATAACTTATCGCTTAAGGAGTATTTTATTCCGTAGAAAATACGAGTTTATCTATACATATAACATTTCCATGAAAATTCATCGGATTGAAGAAAAGAGGAAATAAATCTCGATTACGAACAGTTAAGATAGTTTACAATACTGATACGCCCGGTGCTTACTCAAAAAGTGATAAATCATATTTATTAAATAAGCTGTATCGATATCTTGATTTGTGATTCACAGAGATGCGTGTAGATTATATATCGTTTAAATTGAATATTATATCGTCAACGAAAAAAATATATAAAAACAAAGATTCAAGCGAAGGACAATAACGAAGTAAAACATATCCTGTAAAAAAGTAATTAAAAGAAAATCTCGATGTTTATGAAATTTCGATGAAAGATTCAATAACTTAGGAGAGATATTTAAAAGTAAGACGGATAACATTTACTATGATTTTGATAATTGCATTGTGCCATTCGGAAAAAGGAGTCTAATCTCTGTTGACTATGGACAGCCCAGTGTGTGGTATTTCTTTTTTCTTTTATACACATGTTAAAAGTTCGCATTGATCCACAAGCTTTTCGTTCAACGAACTTTCGCGAGGCGCACTGAAAAGTATTCGTTAGCCTTAGTCACTACGTTCCGTACAAAGGTTTCATCGTAAACGGCTTTAAATTATTATTTACATTCACTAGCTCTCTTCGCTGACTAATTTTGATTTAGCCCCAGGACGTAATTAAGAGTCGGTAGATCCTTATCTATACGCTTATTGAATTTCGATGTACCGCTGCGAATCTGCCAGCACTGTGTTCATTGCGTTACATTGTAAGATACTCATCATTAATTAAATAGGTCGCATCGTACGATAAACTTCCGAGAGGTCAATTAATTAGAAGAAAAATAGGAAGAAGAAACATTCTTATAATACGTGAGTTTACGCATTGAAGGATGTAAGATAATATACAATTCTTAGCAATTAAATTGAACATCATATATTACGAAAGAAGGTTCTGTATCCTCGTGTTTAGAATAAAAAAAAAACAAAAAAAAATATTTTATATATTTATTATAAAACAATGAATAAAAGCTGCGTTTAACTTTACAAAATGTATAAAAAAATCGAGATATTCCATTACAACGAACGAGTTTCATGTAGTAAAACATTTTTCATTATTCTGAGCATCTTACAAATTACGTTCAACAATCTCTGTTTGTTGTTCCATTTTTTTTTTAAGTTTTTAGTTTGTTGTCACGCGAGATATTACAACGATACGTCTGGACAGTCCCAGGGATAAATGAATTCGTAATTGACATAATCATTTTGCCATTCTGAAGCCTGCTCAGATTTAGATATGTAGAAAGAATGTACCGAACAGTAGTCACGTAAGGATCATCGTCTAGCAACGAATTATAAAGAGTATCCCTATATTGTTTCATAGGTAACCGGGGATGATTTGAGCCTAATTTAATTTGACTTTATAATTTAGGTATATCCGAATAACAAGTAACGTCTAGTTTAGCAGTCTTTGCACACATTCCTCTGTTTCGTGAAAATTGACAACAAAAGCCAACAATAATGATAACACATTATGCAAGTACACGAAGGTTAAAAAGTGGAGCCTTATGAGTGTAGTACAAAATAATGAGGCTAGCCTTTCTTTTCTTTCCTCTAAAGTAATTTCCTTCTCTGCTTATTAGTAAAAGTATGAAACTTTTTATTCACTATGATTAATACAATGTGTTTGTTACGTTAAAACATTTTTTCCTTTCATCCTCCCTTAAGTGAAAATATGCCAACAGATGAAATATGCGATCGATGGAGTTTCTCATTTTTTTTCCGTTTTCTTTTTTTTCTCTTTTTTGGAGCGCTCGTAAACGTTCGCGTATTCTTACAGCAACGAGATAAATGTCATTTAGGTCCATAGCGAAAATAAATAAAAGAAAAATCTTCTTAAGCTAGTAGATAGCAGATTAGTTTTGTATTGTATACTTGTTAACTAGCCAGTGCATTTTTATATATAATCCTGACTCTCTGATTAACCTTCCTGTCTATTTAGCACACTTTGCCACGCATTCTAAGGCATGAACTTCCTAGTGAGCTGGATAAAAGAGAGCATAGACCAGTGTGCCAGGTACTTTATGTGTTAACATTTTTCACTGTTGTAGCTAGATACATTATAATATTAGAAAGTATATTACTATTGTATTTAAAAAACTGTTCTTCCCTGCTCTCGACCTTATACTTTATTAAGATCCTTATTCCTCAGACCGTAACTATAAAATCGTTTGCAAAACGTTCTGTATTAGAAAGCAGAAAATAAATTGAACTTCTTGAGTGGCTATGCCTGCATATACTAAATAATAAGTTAACCCATCGCACGAATAACTCTCCTGAGCTTTTCTTTTTACATAGAGTACCGTTAGTTCTTACCAAAATATGTCTGACAGTATTTGATATTCCTTTGATTATTCTTACCGCAAGAGAATACAATAGAAACAAGACCGACCGCCAACTACGGAAATCGATACAACGAAAATTTTCTCTACAGATCGCGCGTTAAAAGTATTCTAAAGTGCTAGGCACAAATAAGCTTCAAAACAAACCGATTAATTACGTCTATACGAAAAACAGTTTGCTTCGATAGTACGATAAGTTTCAACGTTATTCGTGGATGGCTTAATCAGGATTCTGATATTACAACACATGCATACTGTCATTTGTATTGAACGCAGATTATAAACCCTTTTTTTTCCTCACTACCGATCCGCGTTTATACAAAAACCTACAGTCACACCAATACTGTGCCGAGTTAGGGAGCCATTTGTATGCACATCTGATACCACACTGGCTTAAAGCACATGCCGTCACGTGTTACCTCGATCAATGTTTAATTATACCACTCGCCATTATTTTTACTCGTTACATATCCGCCTTGTATCATTAGGTTCACTCTATCATACATCCGTCAACCTGTCATTACATGCTGTATTGGTTGTACATATTCAGATAGTAAACTAACATAATACAAGTTAAACCAAAAATTTTGTAGCCCTATGGTATAATATATAGTTGTTAAACAATAATATATACTCTTGCGATTAACTTAAGTTCCATAAGTTGCTTTATGACACTGAACACTATAGCTGAACGAAGTGCTTGCTTTACTCTCCGAAGTAGAAACTTATTGCCTAAGAAGTTACGATAAAAAAAAGAAAAGAAGCTATGCGAAGGTGCACGTTTGTACACGTAATACAAAATAAACTATCCATGACGATTAATTTATGCCTTTATCTTACATACGCGACATTAAAGAAAGGTCAAAGAATGTACGTGTATAAATCTAAAGAATATAATTCTAAATAATAATCGTAATCATAATAATCGTAATCATAACGTACCATAGGGATACACTATTTTCGAGCTCCTCATATGATAAGAATTTGAATATTTTTTTTATCGTACAAGTAAAATTCAAAACGATACACAATTCTAACAAATGCTTTGTTTCTTGCTTCGCCTCGCTATGCAATCGAATTATTCGAAGTGATGAAGATCTAATGAGAATATTATAGAGGGTACCGATGTACATATCCAGGCACACGTACCCATTTCGTATCCATATAATTTTGCTTTCTTCCTTCTTCCCCCCCAACAATCAAATTTAATACTTTTCGACATTTTGAATATTTATCCCTGTATACAAAACTAAAGTCGTTTAGCACATTTTAGCACTAAATTTAGAATACACAATTTTTATTAGTCTTTTTCCCTGTAGAACACAATGTTCATTCCTAAATGTCGTTTCTTTTAGTTATCACAAATTATTGTTCCTCGTATTTATTATTGTTTCAAACATTAACGGAGCTCAGATGCTTTTCAATATTCTGTATCAATGCAATTATAACTTTCCTCCTTGTTTTTTCCTCTCTCTCTCTCCCTTTCGTTTAATTACACAATCACGATGCCCGAACGTTGGGTCGCACTGGAGACGGGCTGGTTTTCGGTAACTTTTCTCTTTGTTGGTATATGCTTTCGTGTCAAAGTAAACCACTTTCTACCCATGAGGTCGTTGAAAAAAAATATATATATACCAATTGGGTTTATAAACATTACACCGTAAGGTAAAGAGCAGGACTATGGATTTGGAGGCGGTGTGGTTGGTGTTGTATGCGAAGAGGGTGATGCACTTGCAACCATCGTTGGACTGGCTGGCTGCTGTAATGGCAGGAACGCTGATCCCAAGCTAGGTTTTAACTGGAATGCTACACACGGCTTTGAGCAATAGTCTAGTTTGCTCAAGTCTATCATGGGTCGCCTATGCACAGAAATACAATTGCTTCAATCACGTTGAAGTATTCGTACGAAAGCTCGTATCATACTTCAAAGGACCTAATCACGTTCAAGCATACGAGGGCCATTAAATTAAATTCATCGAATTCAAATCATATTCCCTTTGCTATATGTGCTCGATGTGAATTATGAAACGCTATGCGACATTGCTAAATAGATTCTAAGCCGCCAGCAGAACATTTCAATTTTAAAGAATCGTGCGATACAATAGAAATGGTTACCTGGCATCCTCTACAAATTTCAGATTGACTTTCTCACAGCCATCAGGTGGTTCTCTTGCTAGGAACCTGTTAATGTGAGGAGAGGTGCCGAGACGTCCTTCTCTATCTTGCTCAGGGGTTGAACCACGACTTCCACCTTGAAGATAAATTAGAACACCTGAATTAGCAATGGCGTAAAAATAGTGCGCAAATATATTGCTTACATCGATTGAAAAACGAATACTCTTAACACATGCTATCAACAACTAAGGTCGTTTAATGCACACGTCTGAGAACGTACATTCACGTGAAACGTAAACACCTTCACACACCAAAATTAGACTTCATTCCACTTCACTAATATACACAAGTGTATAAATCAATTTACAAGTGTACTAGTACCTTTTATAATACGAGAGTAATATATATGTAGAATCGTATACGTGAGAAATTAAAACCAACATACGATTACTATGAAACTAATATTTTAATCGACAAGTATAAGAAATTTTAGAGCAACTCCTTCTATCGTGTAATTATATTATTATTATTCTCGTATTGAGAAATATGCTTACTGCAGTTTATTGCATAATGATGTTTAATAATAATCAATGTTGGCTGCGATATTGAAAACGTTACGGTAAAGTAGAAACAATACGTGAAATATTTATATAAAACACAAAGTGTTTCATGCAAGCGGCAATGCAATAATAAAGAATATGATAAATATATTTGAATTTGTAAAAACAGATCGGTTTACCATGTTATGCCATAATGCGTACATTCAATTTGGCATTTATTATTCTATGAAGACACAAAATCGTTTGATCATTATGGTACATTATAAAATCATAAAATAATTTCTCAATTGTCATTTTGAAGTCTTATAAAATATATATATTTTGGTATTTGAAGACAAAACGACTCATGCACATACGTCAGAATTAACATCTATATAGGTATTTATGTGCACATACAATATGTCTGTATATCTAGATACGCCGGATTATTTTGTAGGCAGTTAAAGGTACAGAAAAAAATTGTTTGCTTCGAAGGGGGAAATTACGCGTTACAAATAGCTTCGTTTCAGATCAAGATGTAGAGATTTCACGGTGAATTTAATCTTTTCAAACGTGATTCTGTAGTTTTTTATTCATAATGTGATATGGCGTTTGCTGGGACGAATTCAACGGGGCGTAAAATAAAGTCATTCAGTGTCATAGGAGGTCGTAAATTAGTGAGGCCCCGACTAGTTAAGCGAACCTGAACCATGGATCACCGCTAAACACTACTCAGCCGTGCTACGAACATAAACCAGGCCACTAAGCTTTTAACTAAATATTTCAACCTCAGAACTCCTCGTAACAAACACTATCGCGCTATGAATAAACAAGTATAGCCTTCTATATAAAAAAATTAAATTAGCCTTGAAATCTCTATTAACTAAAAAATTAGTTTTCAATCTTCAGCTGCCTACGAAATATTCCCACGTATCCAGATTAAACAGTCATACATGTATTTACGAAACAGTAAAATATTTGTCGATAGACATGTAAAATCCCATTAACTATCTCAATACAGGCACTCAGAGAAAAAAAAAGAAAAATAAATGAACACGAACAAGTTTGATCGAAAGAATTTCGTAAAAAACAAAAGGAACTTTTCCGCAAATATGCGCCAACCTTGTAAGAGATCGCTAGGCGGACGGGAGGCATCCATAACACCAGGAATCAGCGGAGACTCAGAATTCCTAGATGGAGGGCCTGTCTCAACAGGCACACACCATAGTTAGTCTGTTATTTATAGTGTCACCAGTAACCAGAAATAGTTCACACACATATATGTATATATTTCGCATTAAAAGATAACTGTTCATATATTCCCAAAATTACGGGAAAATATGAGGATCGTGCTACAGTTTCACGCAAGTATTAAGTGCAGCTATCAATGTTCGAATCAATGTTACGATTAGAAAGTGTCCGCAACGTTCGTGTAAAATTTTTGAGAAATATACATGTAAGAACATTGGCAACTATCGTATACATCTGATCACTGTTAAATAATATTAAAGCGAAACTACAGTTACCTGAAGAATAAGAACTGGAGGGAAGGTCTGTAGCTGGTGTCTGTGTGTTGACACTACGAGTAGCCCTCAGTAAGTCTGCTAGTGGCGCGCGATGCCCTTCCGGTGTTATTTGTTCACGATACCGTGCGTACTGTAACATATGCCAGGCATTTAAATTAAAATAAAATTCTCATCAGCAAAGATTAACTTACTAAAAGACAACTTACTTTGTCTTCCACTTGATGGTCGGGATCACTAGGGTTTGTTCCAGACTTCAGAACGAGTCCTTCGATTTCCTGATTCAATCCTTCGATAGAAGAACGCATTGGAGGCCTCATTGGTTTCATAGGGATATTCATGGGACTTGCCTTTGTACTCAAACTAAATTGGTTGTCTGGGGGGGGGGAAGAATAAAAATAATACATACATCGATTCCTGCGAAAGAAAGCATTTCGCACAGATTTATACTATTGAAAATGATCTTACGTATAGATGTCTGTGAAGCAATACTGGGTAAAAGTACATTGTGATCTGCAGGAAAGGCTGGTGGAGGTCCACCAGGCATTATGAGTCCAAACGCAGCTGTCCGTTCTCTACTGCTGGTGCCTTCCTTATTTGTACGCTGTAATCTATATTATTGTTTTTTGTCAAAGTAAGTTGATACATTGCAGAAGTTGTACTATTAACTAATTACATTTTAACAAGGAACTGTAGATTATTGCTAGTTAACGAGAATCCGAACAATTATGAATCCATTTTGAATTCTCCAGGCTTATTTATAAGAAACGAAGAGAATGTAATAATGGGTACTACGAACCGATGCCTGAAGTACTTTTCCAATTTTTCGTCCGTGGTAGTTTGTTCCGTAGGATGGCGAGTGTGTATTTTCCTCGGTTCGTTGGACCATTCTTCTGTCTATAAGAAAAGCCGCTTCATGAATTCTACGCTCAAATTTAACGTAAGTAACAAGACGAACTTACCTGTGTAGATTTGTCGACCAAAAGGAAGCTGGAATGAATATAGCACGAATCACGGGGCCATTGTCCTTTCAAATAGATAGTATCTAACGACGCCGCCCTCCGTATATTTTGGTTTCCACTTAGACTTTCGCTGCATCTTCCGCTTAGTGTTTTTGATTTTGCTACATGTAACAGAAACTTCGAATGGTGATTTGTAACTTTTCGCAAGCTACGATACAAAGTAGAATTAAACGAAGCAGGGTGTGTTATCGTCTGGCTACGAACCAGAACCGGTCTATGTAGAATGTATTCGGTTGCTGGGTAAAGAGAAGTACGAAAAGAACTCGAACAGAAATGGAACGGAAGGACGAAGGAGAAAGTAACGAATTTAATAGTCGCTTGTCGTGGAACCGATCTTAGAAGCCTGTATTCGGTTGCCCAATCGATCGATTAGAACGATTATTAATCGTAAAACTACAAGAGAAAAGAAATAACAGAAGCTGCTTCAAAATACTCTTTCCTCTTTACATAACTTAACGCGATATTGCTGTCATCGACTCGCAGACATTAAAAACACACTACAGACCGTACATTTACATTTCTTACCCTGCTTTAACACTATTCCTACCGACACATTTCACGTCATTTGACCGGTCGCGTTAGGTAAGACGGACTATAAATTTTTCTCAGAAAATAAACAATAAAACAAGAAGTGAATATTCAAAAATGTATTATACATATATTTGAGGCAAAATCGTCAAGTTTAAAGGCGATTCAATTACGTTGTAGGGTGAAGACACCAGTAGTCGACCATGTATCAGTAGTCGACCACTCTCCGAAAAACATGAAAAATAAGGTTTTTAGAAGTGACAATCTTTTGAACAAAGTGCAGTTCTCTAACTGCACTCTGTTCAACAGATCGTCACTTCTAAAAATCTTATTTTTCATGTTTTTCATGTATTTAAAAATAAGGTGTTTAGAATTGACGATCTTTTGAACAGAGTGCAGTTAGAGAACTGCACTTTGTTCACAAGATCGTCACTCCTAAAAACCTTATTTTTCATGTTTTTCTGAAAGTGGTCGACTACTGATACATGGTCGACTACTGGTGTCTTTACCCTATATAGGAAATTCTAATCGATATTTTAAAAACGGTCTTTTGACCGGTTTTGGTTCGTGGTAGGAATAGTGTTAAGCTATCTGAATGAACTTTAACATACCGTCAAGTTTACTACGAACACAGTCTACGTGACACTTAAACCGATTTACAGAGACAAGTATATAAAACACAGTGACCATTACTTCCGCAACTCGATTCAGTCTCCGTAACTATAAACATTTACATTCAACGTACGAATAACACGTACCGCATACTTAATACCGACAAACCATCGAACTCAAAGACGAATTATACGAGACTCTCCAACTGACAACCCAGACGTGGGATGCAGGCGACAAGTACATACGACAATACAATCGCAAACAAACGACAGGTGACAAAATTTCTGCAAAATATACACGATAAACATTCGAATGTTCGGAGAAAATAAATTGTACGAAAAAGAGGGGGGAGGGAGAGGGGGGGCGGGAGGGGGCAAAGTAGTACGCGTCCTTAATCGAGGATTGGGGCGAAGAGATCGTGAAAACGTAAAATGACAGACACAAAACAAAGAAGTCGATCGAAAGATAACAGTGTGTAGTGAGTGTAAGTACGATGGCATACTACGAGCGACGTAGGGGGGGGGAGGAGGAGGAGGAAAGGGGGGAGGGGAGGGGGGAGGCGGGGGAGAAGGGTGGTAGGAGGCGGGGGAGGAGGGAGGAGGAGAGGAGGAGGGTATGTAAACGCGACATGTATATACACAGAGGAGGGCATAAGCAGCATAATACCTTTGTAAGAGAGAGAGCCGGGGCTTCGTTGCCCCGAGGAAGAGGTCTCCGGCGAGATGCGGGCCCGCCACGCACTCGCGTTCGTCGGCGAGACGGTGGGACTGTTGCTGTTGCTCTTCCTGAGGCTGCTGCCCTGCCGGCCTTGCCGTAACAACGAGCTCACGGGTAGAGTCGCGCGCATTGGGCCCTGCTTCGACGTCGAGCATGGCGAGGACTTTCGCATCCGCTGTGACCCGGACATTTTGTCATGTAGCAGACAGATGCCACACGGGGCCCCCTAGACGGTGTTCGCGTGTCCGGCACACTGTCCCGTCGAGATTATGTTCTACTAAGGACGGGGCGCCGCGGGCACCGTTCAGGGCACGAGGCCTCCGAGCACCCGCGACTTTTGGTGTCGCGCACACGCGCCGACAGCAGCGGTAGTGGTAGTGCCGACACCGAGAGGCAGCAGACAGACTCGGTGGATGGATTTTTAGGATGCTCGCGTTATCGGTGGCCCCGGGCGAGATAACATAAACGTTAACGGCGACGCGACGAATTCACCAGGAACGAGAACGGGAACGACGGCAGCGGCGGCGCGACGACAATGCCCTACGCGTCTTGTCATTTGCAATGTTCTGCTGCTGGCTCGGCACGCACGTCACGTGATCGTTCGTCCCGGCTGGTCATTGGTGCAACGCTAGCCCGTGCGGAGCGTCGTACTACGCTCACCCGTGGGGGCCGCGTTCCATTCACTAACACCGTAGCACCGTACCCAGCGTCCTGTCGCTCTCTCACTCTGTCGTTCTTTGATCGTCTCTCTCTTCTTCGCGCTTGTGCAGTGACACTCAAATTCACCCTTTCTCGATCGTACCGAGGTATCTGATACTAGCCGACGCGCAAACCTTGTTTATAGGTTTGCTCCTTGGCTCTCGCGTACCAACTTTTATTCACGCGAGCGTGGATCGTGGTATTCCACACCGCCAATAAGCTCACTGATCGATCCCGACGCTAGGCTTTTCACAAAATCCAAGCTCCAAAAGGATGTTTTGGTGTCCGTGTGTACGCGGAACTGGTGCGCAACTCTGCTTTATATACACCTGGCACGACACATGTATAGGATCAGTATGTAGCGTCTTACGTTTCACGTTATGTACGGAATGGAGGAGCAGCAAGCCGATGAATAGCGTGTGTGAATAAGTTTCGTGTACGGGGGCACGTACTAGCACAGGCGTAGTATAAGATCTTACGTTTTTCAGCCACGGCGCGTGCACGCTACGTTCATTCGATACTCTCGCTGGGAGAGATCTCGAGTAATCGGTTGAATTCCCTACGATCGAGTCAATATTACGCGCGGGCTTCGTTTCGATTACGTTCGTCGCACCGAATTTTTATCGTCCTTCTGATCGTGGGATGAGATGCTTTTTCCCTGATTTTCTAGCTCTTTTCAGATAGAATATTTAGCTACTAGTTTAATTCTTGCGAAAGGTTACTTTATTACACCTGGATGTTAAGAAGAAATAAAGATTCCGTCGAAACCTCTGGCTGTTTACTTTCTTTAAACTTATAGTCAGAGACAAAGAACTTTTATTTCTATGAATTAAGCTCGTGTATTTTATTTACAATATATCTTACATTACACCGTGTAATTTCATTACATTATTTACGTTAAATATTACTACTGGCAGCGACTGACTAGACTAAATGATATGGAACTTATAACGTGAAAATTATGTTCGATGTCGAAATATTTCGATCAATTCTCTTTTGCGTGCTATAGTAGATGCGTAAAAGTAAGGGTATATTTGACGACATTCAATTGCATTTAACATTCTTCTCGCCTTATTTTAATTGCAGACACAGAAATGAAGTAAAAACAACCTCTGAAAATATCAATTTTTATAAAATAATACAATATCTTCACATAAAAGTAAAACATGTTTTTATCGATTCTTATTTTAGCTTGAAATTTATATATAATTTTAATCGGTAAGTCGTGTGGAAACTTGTTTAATAAAGGCACTGGCATGCTTTTTGCTAAAAGCTGATCAGATAATCCACTTATTATATCTTTATTTACGCGTGTACATACACATATAGGTATGTTAATATGCGCATATGTACACTCATAAATCATTTTGTAAAGCAGTTTACAAGGAATGTTGTACATCAGTCCAAAAAAAATATCTGTTATTTAAAAGTATGGAACCTTACAATGCATTTAATACTGAAAAATAAAAATCAATTATTTCGAAATAAGCAGTTTATACTAAATTTGCATAAACTATTGAGAATCGTTGATCCTTTCTGAGTAGTTTCTAGCAGTTTTATCGATAGAGAATATAGAATTACGATGTGATTCTGTGAATTAAGATCTACCACAAACACGAAAAACACAAATATAATATTTTCAGATTGATGAACAAGAAATAATTAAGCATCGCACAACCCAGACATTTATACAAAATAACATTATCGTTTTAATTACAACTTCTCATGTTTCGGCTAGTAAAAGCAGTTGCGCGAAACATCGAAAGTATGTTCCGATTCTTACACTAATGCTTTTTAACTAACCATCATGAATTATTTATATAGATTAAGCAGTACGTTATCGTATAATAACCATTAAGCAAACAAGTCTCTAAGAATTAGGAGAATCTTATTTATAAATGCGGATATAGTATATGCGAAATTACATTTATGTATATGTACACTGTTAGTCGCATAACAGATAGGACGCAAACACCAGAATAAATTTCGAGTTTCTAAAAATTTGTAATCGTTATTTAACTAAATGTTAATTGAACTTCGCCTCTTCAGCTCCCAGATTTGTATGTTTAATGATAAGAAAGTCTGTAGTGCAAACAAAATAAAAATGAATTATTATCTGTAACAATAGCAACAGTTTATACATAAATAAATGAATGTATATACATTTATATATTCATTCATTTATATATATATATATTAATGTACAATATATATCGGACGAAATTTAAGAAATATTTATACAAACCAAGTGTATTATCATTTCAATGCGCAATAATGCTGGAAAAATATTAGCACTCGTTTTATTTCCATTTACTTATGTATGTACAATACACTAATCATTCTTTCGTGTTGGTTAATTAAAAAGTATACACTAGCAAAATTGAAAACGTAGTACGATTGCAAAATACTTTTTATGATAAGCAACGCTCGATATACGTACGCGACAAATAAGTTTAATTAAATGCAATATGTTCGAGTCAAATCCGTTAATTTTAATTAAAATTATTTTAGTATATATCCATGATATTCTCGTAAAAAGCATTTCGAAATATTTCTAGGTATAAAAAAGAAAAGAACATGAAAATAATTCTCATAATTTTAATGTCCACAAAATAAGATCTTTGCTTCGCCATAGGACAGCATTAGGAATTCCGCAGAATTACCACATATAAATTAACTAAGCACATATTTGTCGATAAAAGGACAGCTACTAGGTACGTAAGAATACAAAAGAACTGTTTCGAATAAAATTCCTTTGGCCGCTTGTAGCGAAATTCATTTTTAGTTGCAACGCATACTTTTCACGCAATTTAAATGCACGATTAATGTCTGAAATGTTTGCTTTGCGTATAATAAATGATTATGATATAAAAAATAATCGCAAAGTCACGTTAAGTCTTTTAGTAATTTTGAAACTAGTACTTCTCCTACTTTTATCGAGATAACATTAATAAATATGAAGCAATCCATCTGTTCGAAAGGAAATAAATGTACAGAGAACAGAAATTTGTTTATTGCAGAATTTATCGCATTCTAGTTAGAAAATATCTAGCGAATTCTGGCGAGAAGAAACGGAGCTTTGTCAGTCGATAACTAAATTAAATACTCATCATAAAAATATTTTCTGATGCATGAATTCTCAAAGTCTATCGTTACATTTATACACATACAGTTTCGTCTCGTTACAAGTCTCTAACGAAAACTTTGCCGCCTTCTGTCAGTGATATGATGCCGTTGCTACTTCGACCGAAATTTAAGAAGTGGTGGGGGCTAGAAATATACTTCGAACGAAACAGGAGACCCGGACATGTAACGGGACAACGCTGTATATTTTTATGAAATATGTAGATTCTCGTGATAATTGCTGTGAATTTAAAATATCAGGCTATGGCAGTGGGAACCGTGTGTTACAGTACGTTGAAAGATCAGTTAAGATAGTAACAAAATTGTTTAAAATGACTCGCCGACTTTAAGTAAATAAATTAAATTAATAGGCGCAATGACACGAAATACTATAAATTACATTATGCTAATCAAGTCTCTTCCATTTCAGGAGTACGACATGTGTCGTAAAATCTAACACATAAATAATCTTATATCACTTTTACATAAGTAATACAGCTGTATCTGCAGTACTTATTAAACATAATTGATAGTTCTCTATACCGACCAAGTTAATTTGATTCGCCTAAGTTTATAGAATTAAAAAAATTGCATACAAAAAAGAAACGACGTAAACATAGGCTTTATAGTTAAAATTATGTGTAAGATTATAACAACAAAAGGTTTACGAAAGCAAGTAATTTAAGCTACGTTAAACACATATTTGGTATATGTCTGAAATGTGAATCGTTCTCGGTGGACATAAGATAAATATATCTTAGAATCAATTGGCTTTTACCAATATCTGTATTTTTTTATACAATCATTCCCCAAATCTACAACTACCAAGTGATTGTCAGGTAGTATCGCGATACCTGAAGGACGACGTAGTTTCGAACTATGCGAATCAATTTCAGTTAAAATGTTACCTCCTCCTAGTTTCAATACTTGGATTATACTGCGTCCTTTGTCAGTACGAGTACCAAGTATTCTACCTTCCGTATCGACAGCTAAACCTCCATAAGCGCCTTTCCCTGTACCGTAGAAGAATTATTAAATGGCTTCAGTAAGACTTAATACAGAATTATCGCGAACGCAAGACGTACCTTTGCCTTCTGAATATATTTCCTCAGAAAAATCCCCCTTAGCAGAAAATACTTGTATACGGCTATCGGCGACAATAATTTCACCATTAGGTCCAACAGTAACGGAGCTAATTAGTTTGAACGTGCTTCTCTTTCCGACCTGCAATGCGCGACAAATATAATAATAACTATATAAAGAAGTGCAAGAATTACTATTAAATTAACAAAACGTAACCGTCCAACCTGGAAGAGAATTTTGCCATCGGAGTCAAACACGAAAACGCAACTTTGGCCATTGTCAGCAACAAGTATATGCCCGTAACTTCTATCTACCGCAACATCGATCGGTTCCTGGACAGAGAAAGTATTAATACAATTAACGAATAAAGAAAAAGCAGCGTCGTCTTTATATAACCGCGGCAATGAAAAATACTAACTTGAAATGCGTTGTGAGAGAAAGATTTAATCGTGTCACCTAAACAACTCATTTCTGTTACTCTCCGTGTTCTCCAATTAACGACGACGAGGCCTTGTTGAGAGATACTAATTCCTGTACAACTACGGCCGTCAAGACCTTCGTTACTTACGTGCCTTTGAAATTCTAAATCACAATTGAGCACCTAACGATACAATATTATCCATACAAAATTCGAGTACTTCGATAATTTGCAATCTTGCATGAGTTACAGTTCCAAACGCACTGTACCTTTATACGCGAGTTGCCGGTGTCCAGAATGTATATCATGCCATCGTCGTCAACGGCGACTCCGACCGGTTGATGGAACTCGTCTTTGCTATTTCCCCGTCTTCCGTATATTTTAATAGGTTCGTTATGTTCGGTCGCGTCGAAAAATACAGGGTAATCTTTAATAGGCCGCTCGAAAACTGACAACTTTAAGACGTAACGGTTCGCGGATGGAGGTCGGAATAGTACTTCGTATATACCATTATCCAAATCTACGATTTCAGTATCAACACTGGAACTTTGATTTTCCGAGTGGATACTGTCAGCTACGGTTAATTCCGCGGTGATAAGATCTCCCCCGACATTTCTAGGATGCCCATGGTAATCGACAGTCTCTACTATTACGATCGCTTGTAATTTAACTATTGCAGGATCTTTTAGCCTGGCTGAGCATAGACCTATTATAAAATTCACACATATAATTAACGTTCTCCTCCATCGCAATAATTGTATACAAAATATAAAGCAATAAGGCTTGAATAAAGATTAATAACAAATTTTGAGGCAAGTACTTTACTGTATTATCAATCCTCAGGGTACCTGGCAATGTTGTACTAGAACGTACTCTCCCCAAACTATTAACAGCTTCCTCTAATTGAAGAAGAGCATTATTGTGATTAAATTCGAACGTAATAAAGGCGTTTTCTTTAGGTTCGCTAAGTGCCGATGCCGCGTCAAGTTGGTCGGATAAACTACCAATCCTCTGTGTAATATTTCGTACTTCAACCTTGGAGAAAGATTAGCAAGATTAGCTAAAAGATTCAAGCGCATAATGTGTAATATTTCTTTCGATTAAAGTGAAATTATACTTGATATTGTAAGCCTTCGCATTCTCGTTGTACTTTATTCTTCTCGGCTTCTATGAGAGCATGCTGTTCCTCCAGCACATGCTTCTTATCTCTCGCAGCAGCATTAACAGCTGCTTGCAACTCTGAACGCCTCCTTTCGATCTTCGCAGTAATCTCGGCAAATTCATTATCCACGGCGCTCAAACACCTTTCCGTAGAAGCGTCTAAACGTTGCAATTCTGTGCTTACGGAATCTTGTGCCTGTGTCAACTGAAACCAACGATTTCATTCTAAACACAATAACAAGTACATTTACAGTTTTCAACAATTCCAATTCCGTCGAGAGACATAGTAGATTTTTACCTTGGATATACATTCGTTAGCTTTATACAGTAAAATCTCCGACATTCTCTTTATCGCGATGCTGAATGGTATGATAGTGTGCTCCGAACATCCTGGCGAGGTGCCCGCGTGGTTGCCACCCGTGCATACCGTACAAAACACTGTATCGCACGTTTCGCAAAATAATAATTCCTGGTTTATGTGAACCGAACACTTTGGAATGACCTAGAAAATAATTTCACATTATTCGGGACACTGCGATTAACAAGATTAAGCGAGAAGCATCCTTTTCGAACCTCTCGTCTTTGTCTGGCCATGAGATCGAGAAGTTGGTTTACAAGGAAGCTAGGTGGTAAAGCAGGAACCCCGCCACGAGGGATCGTTATTAACTCTCTGCAAATGGGACATCGAAAGGCACCAGTTTCACGAGTATGAGATGCGGCGATTCTCGTCAAGCAATGTAAACACACCTATAACAATGAATATACATATAAACTGTTAATCGAATTAACTTTTTATAATAACTCTTGCTAATACTCACAGTGTGGGAGCATGGTAGCAATTTAGGTGTATGCTCTCCACCGTCATAAACACAAAGACACGTGCCACACGTTAAAAAACTTTCGTTAAAATCTTCATAGTTTATGCTGACTGTCTCCACGAGCATAGAGCTCATGCTGACCATCCTCTCCCCTAGCCGTGTCCTGAAACAAATAAAAATAAAACATCAAAAATAAGATTCCACTTTTCAAAATACAACTAGTCTTTCAGCATTTCTGATATTTTCGATAGAATATTATTTTATGTAAATGCAACTCGTGAGAAGCATAACAATAAATTAATGATCTCGTTCAGAAAAATAGGTATGTTTTTTATTTATCAATACACATTTTACGTTACAAACAACAACTACCACTCAACATCGATTATAGCGATATTTTCAAAAATACGTTCGCGCGATGTTTCGTTTCATTCGTTATTTAATTGTTGCGATAGCGATGTATTTTTTTTTTTATATTGTCACGAGAATAAACATCGTGTGTGTACAGTGTATCGGAAGAGTATAATCGATCATCGAGTCCCGATAGAGTGGACGCATTTTGACGTTCATAGTCCGCTTGAATCCCAGAGCGTGACAACTGAACAGACGCTCAAGTTTTACCCCGCGATTCTTAACAATTATTTATTTAAATAATCAACTCACTGTATAGCCAAACGCAGCGCCTCCATAATGGAGTTAGCCCTGTTCTCGTGCTTTTCAGAAATGTATACATCCGTTACATTTGCACACGTTTTAGCAGAGTATCGGTACGAGCTTGGAACACACGTACCTCCCTTCTTTCGCATAAATCTTCATCGCGAAGCAAGCTAGCCGAAACTAACGGGTTCATCCGACAGCCTTTGTCTAGATTACATTTCCCAATTCCCTCAGTGAATTCAAACATCGACAGATACTAACGCACGGCAACCAAAACACTCTATCCTAAAGCGCTACATAAACGACTAACTTTCTACATAAAATCCTTTTTTTCACATTCGCGATATCTCCGCGCGGATTTACCCGACGCATTTTCTTTTGAATTACTATCAGTTACTTGTTTGCAATGGGGAGGATAAGCCCGCAAGAGAATCCTAATCGACTCTTTTCTCACAGTTCTCCGTGGAGGTCCACTGGACACAAAGCATATGCCGACAGGAACACTTTCGGTGTTTCTTTTCTAATACCTATTGTGTTTGGCACGGGAACAACCGCTAAGCCTAGCCCGTGTGCTTCAGATTATTCGCGGTTCAGAATTCTCGCATCGCGTTCAGAATCGTACGAGCAGAAACGATCCTGATTCGTTTAAGTCTCCATACCACTCTGGCGATTGTTTGCCGTCGGAAGTCTCCGATGTCATTTTTCGAGTGTCCTATCCCGTTACGCGCCGCTATCACTCGCGATACACTAAACGACGTCGGTGCCCGTCCGTCCCTTTAACGCGACAGTTGCGACAAAATCGAAATCCGTGGCGGCTATGTCGCATCTCTTCGAAAACAAAACACAGCCACGGATCACGGGACGGACCGCATCAGCTGCGGAGCGCAAGCGACTCGTGTTTTACAGCTGCGCACGTTCTCGCCTGCATCCGTAGCCGGCACCACTACCAGGGACGAACTGATAGGTGTACAGTATGCGGGTGCCCGCGGCTACCATTCACCGACGTTGCCATCCACTTTCTTTGTCCGTTTCTCCCGTTAAATTACTTTCGACCAATACGCACATTCATCCCCACCCATCTCTCCCGGAATCACTTAAAACCTACAAGTTCGAGCAGCCAATTCGTCTGCGGCGCCACGATGTTTACAATCGGGCCGGAACAGATAAGGGGAATTTTTTCCGCACGAACATCATGAATAGATAACGCTGTGGAACGCGTCACATTGGGCGATTTTATCGCGCGGTGATTTGTACGGTATGAATAACGGTAATGGCTGTAATGGGAGAATAGTAGAGGATGCTAGTTTGGTCAGGTGAAGCGAATTTGAAAGCACGCTTGCCAGGCGCAGCGCGCAACAGAATGCGCAACAGATTTGGGCTAAGTTGGATTGTACGTCCCTGAGTATTGGCGCACCGTCAAGCGTTTACTGCGGGAGCGAGAGGGAGTGTATAGGAGAGAGCGGTGATAAAGAGAGATAAACCGTGTCTGCTGAAGGGTAAGGAGACGCGCCAGCACCAACGGCGGGTTACAAAGACGGAGAAATGCCTGGTATGCTTGCGCGAGGTACACGGCCATATAGACGACTGAATTGTCTACTGCGCAGTCGCCCGTTAAAAGGTGTAGCGGCCGACGTGTGTATGGTTCTTGCTTACTTCCATGCACTTGCCGCAGCCGGCCCCTCGGACAGCTGTATTATTTTCTACAGTCACGAATTTCTTGTTTCGTTAACCCTTTCTCATCTGCATGCAACGTTACGTTCACCTCGCGATACGCGGTGCCTCCGTTCTCCTAACCCATAGACAATTCCTTTGGTGTGTAAACGTCAAGTTCACCTTGCCTCCATAAGTATTTTAATGGAGTTAAAACTGTTTTACATTGGAAAATTATCTTGTCTGTAGGTACTTTTTCAATTAGTAAGTTAAATTTAAATCCGACGCTCATTGCCCGAGTTATAGAATAATAATACAGCGTTATATAACAGTTTCACGAAATACGGAAATTGAATCTAGCGAAAGATACGGTGGAATATCAGTAAGCTAACATAGCCGCGTCCCGAGCTGTTGTATGAAGTATAAATACATACTTTTATCGCCATTTTTATCAACCCCTAAAACGCGAGTCACGTACCGTCCTCGGAACTGTGTAAACGTTATTATAATGTGTGTGTGTGGCTTTTAGAGAAGCTTGTCACATACTTACATGAACGGACAGCAGCTCATGAAGCTTCCCTTGGTAAATTCAGATGATAATTTATGTATTTTTATACGGGCAGTGTATCGGCGCGATACTTATATTGTTTATGGCGTCACAAGGATCATACGCAGCCGTGATATGCACACTAACAAAGCAGCATGATCGGGTGCAGCGGTGTCCACGATATCGTCGGGGCTGTTTACAGCTGCATTTTTCCACTGGATCACGCTGAAACGTCGAGCGCCTGATTATTGGTCGCAGACCCCGTGTATCGATGCATAATAAAAGCTGATCTCTTCGCTCTCTATTACAGCGTGCAGCGGTGGTGCGTAGATGTGCGCACGTTCGATGTATGTAAACAGACGTGTTCCCTCGAGTATTATTTAACGATCGTTGTCACAGTACGAGAATGTAAACAATAGGCTCGACGAATACGAGGGCATCCCCTATGCATGTCATGAACCGAAACCGTATCCGTGTAGCGCACACAACCACACCGTAAGGCACGGTGTGTTTATAAGTGCGTTAACCCTCGTGAATTTTACGGTGAATAAATATTGCGATCTCGTTCAGGCCGTTGTTGCACACGCGATTTTTAATCTGCTACGCAACGGTCCCCGGCTATATTGCTAAATTATTCCGTTAATGCGACCTGTGGTGGAACGATACGTGGCTTGATCGTTAGGTACGTTTCCAGCACAGAGATTCGACGGAGGCAGTGACAACTCGGCCCTAGCTACTTTCTCGCGGATACACAAAAGGTTTACACCACTCTCTTAATACAATCCCCCGTGTACAGTTTCCATCGAGCTCGTATTTCTCCCGTGCTGGCTGCTCTAGAGTGACACCGTCCAGAAGACGAGGGACAAGGACGGTGATATCGATTTCAGGCGATGCACATTAAGCTCCAGCAGGTGGCACGGCCACCAGCACCCGTCTTTCACGGCGACGCCGTTTTTCCTCGCAAGATCACACGGGCAGCCAGGGGCGACGGGAATTTCGCGAGGGACACGAGAAGCAGGGGGATGAAAACACACCCTCGAAACTGTCCTTGCCGAGAGTGCGCGTGCGCGTCACCGATTTAGGTCACACGTCGTTTCACAGATAAATACCGAGTCGTTTACATTGCGGGGATCTGCTTGCTCTATTGCGCCAGAGACGCTGCTGTCCCCTGCCGAATTCTGGGGAATATCGTCGCGTTAAATCGGCGGTCCCCGTTTCTAGCCGCAACGCCAACGGAATGCCGCCGATCGATCGCGGAATAGACGAGGTTTTTAAACGTTGACGAGGTCGGGGTAGTAGTGCGCATCCTTGGCCCCGATGTTGGCAATCTTTGAATAAGTGCTACCAGTGGTGTAGCCAGAAGGGTTTAGCGAGCAATTCTTTCGACCTGAGATTTAGCATTTTAATTTCTAACATCCTGTACTTATTGTTAGCGGTGATATTGAGTTCGGTGGAAATTGTTCGCAATTTTTCCTCGAGGATGCGTTACAGCGCGCGGCATCCTTCTTGTGGTCCAAACGATATTCGATGCTAGCAATTGGAGCATGCGCCATTAAATTCGGGTCATTCGGCACTTGATGGAAATCGTGACTGAAGATTCCTGCGCCCATTATTCTGGATCTAAGATTTCTTTTGTTCTGTCGTTCTGTATTATTATTAAATTCGATTGAACCACGAATGGATTGGAATATAGAAATGTCAGGTGTTGACTTTTATATCTTCTTCTATATACAATTATTATTGCACACGGGTGGGATTTTAAAATTGAAATTCGTACGTTTGGCTGGTTTTCTAAAGAGATAGAATGGAATTTGATAACTGCGCGCAGTTTCCACTCATCACACCCAACCGGAAATGTGTTCATAACAGGTCCTGCTTTTTTCCCGGGTTAATGTTACGCTTCATGTAAATGTTCTATCTAATTCAACGCATTAGATACGTGTGACATTAATTCGTGTATACGAGACGTAAAATTGGTGTCACCTTAAAGCACATTTGCATAAGCGTAGGACGCGTCGCGGTGTGTGCAACTAAACATAAATGACGTTACGTACGTCTAATTTGAAAAATGAAACGAGAAAAATGTTTCTTCTGTAAGCTGAAACCTGTAAATGACACGGTGCAGTTTTATTGGTTATTAGACACAGGCACGTTCGTTTAGTGTTTCATTTTAACAACTCTATTAGTGTCGTTTTTAACCGACTTCAAAAAGAAAGAGGTTCTGAGTTCGATTATGTTTGTCCGCGAATTTCTCCGTAACTATTCGATCGATTTCCGTGAAACTTATTGCATTTAGTTTAGCTTCAATCAACTTAGGTCATGGAGAAATAATTAAATCCAGTGGCGGATTTAACAGAGCGGCCGATGAGCAGTTGCCACCTGGGTCCCTGCACAGAAGGACCCCCTAGGGCCCCATCATTAAAAAAAATTATGATTTTATCCGAAGTATATTTTCTTCTGTATTATTACACTGAGATTGTTTTTAGTAAACAACCGTTTTATTTTCCCGCAAAATGGGCCCCTGCTCAAAAGGCCCCATAGGGCCCCGTCTTAAAAAATTATGATTTTATCCAAGCACTATATTTTTTTCTATTCTTTTCTGTACACTTACACCCCTTTTAATAAACTACCTCTTCACTTTCCCCCAAAAATGGGCCCTTCAGAACGTTTACCAACTGGGCCTTTTTCTTAAATCCGCCACTGCGTTTTGCTAATCGATTTATACATTTTGCCTATTTCATTAGCAATTATTACACTGCACGATAAGAAGCCCCGCTTATGCGACACAATACTTTCATTAAATGCCTAAATGGCATAGCATGGTGGAGGTTCTAATGCATCGAATACATTCTTGAATGGTGAAGTGACGCAACGAATCATTTTATTTATCAACCTTAAAGATCACTCGAGGCATCAATAAAACCCCGAATTACATTGAAGTACGTCTTCTTCATCTAACGACTCCCATCCTCAATATATTTATTTATCCACTCGTTGTAACTGTAGACACGGGTGAAGACATCGGGACGTCCTCTCGCGCACGGTATTCCCCAGGAAACTACTCCGATCTGTTCGTTGTCAGCGACCAAAGGACCACCAGAATCACCCTATGCCAAGATTAATTAGTTAAGAACGAAAACATTCGCAGCCCCCTTCGCTGGCAAGGGGGCAAAACCAAACTTCCATCTACACTCCGCATTCACGAATCAAACAACCCCGCTTGAACGAAGTACAATAATGCGTTCGATCCTGTTGAATGGAAGAGTTAAGGGCGCGACACATTCCGCGTGCTCAAATTAATCCCTTTCAACTACATGTATATTGTAGAGGCAAGCGAAGCTGAATGGTGCTCAGTGTTACGCCCGGTTTTCGCTACGGACTATAAGTAAGAAGAAGAAAAAAAGGTGCCGCTTTAGCTGAGGGATCCTTTGACGCGAAAGGGCCCTCCTCTCCCCGAGTGCTCGACTAGACGTGAATGCACTTACGTGACAAGCGCCTTCGCCCCTCTTGTTAAGTGTGCAGATATTGTCGTTGGTGACACGAAAGCTGGCGTTTAAACATTCTCTCTGATCGATCACGCTCAGCTGAATGTGATGCAACTCGTTCGGCGTCTCCCCGGGATACTTCACGTGATCCAACGTGTGATTCGCATTGGAGTTTAACCAGGGGTGCATACGACCATACACACGCAAGTTAAATAGAGAAGGAATGCGAGAGGTTGCAAGTGCAACGCGTGAGGGATGGTACTTACGCTGGTGGTCCCCCAACCGGATAGTACGGCTGGATAGTCAATTTTACTGAAGTTCTCGTTTGGTAAAGACACGGGCTTCACTTTGTCTCCGAAGACGATGTCTTTGCTTAATCTGATCAGCCCAATGTCGTTTCTGATCAGCGCAGAACTGTATCTCGGGTGGGCAAGTACTCTCTCGGATTGGTATTCGTCGCCGCCGTTGTCCAGAATGTTTGAACCCAACACTACGGCTATTCCTGTGTCGTTGAAGCTAGGATCAAGAATTTTGGATATAGAGACTGAGAAATGGGTGATACCGAGTGGACCTTATTTTTCAATTTTCAATTTCTTTTGCTCTCGCCGAGTCGCGGATTTAAGAAAAAAGGCCCAAATGGCAAACGTTTCTGGGGGGCCCATTTTTGGAAGAAAATGAAGAGGTAGTTTACTAAAAACGGGATAAGTGTAGTAGTACAGAAAAATATAGTGCTTGGTTAAAATTAATTTTTGTGTGTGCAAAAATTTTGTTCATTTCAGTTCTTAAAGCAGAATATTCCAGTCCCGGGTTAAAGGGGGGCTAGGGGGTTGCATCCCCGGGCCCCACTTTTTGAGGGGGGTTCCGTTCTAAGCGATTAGCTCACTAAACCCTACTCACCCCCTTTCAAACTCGAAAGTTTGATATGTAGCCCCGGGCCCCAAAAATCAACTACGGGTGGGCCTCGAAGGTTTGATAGTTCCGGGCCCCAAAAATCTTAATCCGGCTCTGGAATATTCCACTTGCAAAACAGCATCAGCACTTGAAGTTTCGAGAGTCTCGAAGCCCCACAAAGTTTCAGATTCGAGATTTTAAAAATCAGGTCCGAACCCACCCCTAAGTGAAACCAACCTGGACAAACAGTGAGCGGCGGTTAATATCCATCTCTTGTTCAGCACGGATCCTCCGCAGAAATGGCGATTCTTGTATCGAAGGGATGCTTGATAAGGGTACTGTCCATCCTCAGCCAAGGAGCCGCCGACGATTTTTGGGATTTCGTTTATACTTGCGGCTGCATTCGTTAATTTCAATTAATATACTTATACGTAATATTTAACAAAAACTTCTCGAACCCGGAAATTCAAAAAATTCTGAAACTTTGTGAATATGTAGGGAATTTCCTCCTGATTACCACGCAATTTTTGTTTGCTGCCCAAATTCACTCTAAGGGGATGAAATTGACCCCTGAAAATCCTGTTACTTTCCGATTTTGTGTTATAACTCGTGAACTGTAAAATAATTTTTTATGCCAAATGATAGATCTAATTAAAAGAAGTAACTTTTGTCTTGAAACTTTTTTTCTATCTCTTACAGTTCGTGAGTTATAACACAAAATCAAAAAATGGCCAAATTTTCAGGGGTTAATTTCACCCCCCTCGAGTGAATTTGGGACGCAAACAAAAATTGCGTGGCAATCAGGAGGAAATTCCCTACATATTCACAAAGTTCCAGAATTTTTCGAATAGTCGTGTTCGGGACCATTCCTTGTGAGTCAAAATCCTCGAAATTGAACATTTCTTTAGCCCTTCGCTCTTCCACACAGATTTAACAGTCTTCGTAGACAAGGAATGGATAGATAATTACCAGATGCCTCGAGCACTGCCACAATGGCAAGAACACAAAGAACCGAAGTCATTCTAAAACGTTCAACTTTTCAGTGCTGACTACGACTGTAATAATCAATCTGACATCCTCGAGACTTCTAAAGGGTATTTATACCAACTATGCTCTCGATGTCCGTGGGAATTAAATGTGCACCTGGTCACTATTTAAATTTGGGTCAGATATTACCTACTAAAAAGGCTGATTGCGATGTATCTCACGTGCGCCACGATAGATGGATAGAAAAGCCGTGGCCGTACCCTTATCGTTTAAGAGGAAAACGATTCTAGACTAACAATTAATAGACACCCGATTACTTTCAAGGGAAGATTCCGCAATGCGGGCACGCGTGCTGCGGAACACTGGTTTCTGAATAATTAAGGCATGCCATCCCGTGGATCGCTCTGACTCAACAATATCGAGGGGGATTAAAGATCAGAGTAATATCTGCAAATCGTTCAATTTGCGAATGAGTAAAGACTACTTAGTTTGCCCGATTCGCGTCTCCGCGTTGATCAATGGCACAAAGGAGATTACTCGGGGGAGGGCCTCATTAAACGACGACGCATGGCAATTTAAGAAGGCACAAAGCTGCACAATTTATTTCATGATGACATGACTCACCCTGATTATGCCCCATTCAGAGACGGTGGCTGGGTGATTGGCCTCATTCAAATTGTATCTATAGCAGTGCCGAGGGTCTAATTCGGTCGTCATACTCGAGCGCACTGCGCTTTCTGATATCGCTCTTAAATATCGCCATTGAAGATCGCGATAAACGTCACATCCACGATATAGTGAAAGAAGATCGATTTCTTTGCGACGACTTAATAGAAAAAAATTTTAAAAAAAATTAAAACCGACTTCAAAAGAAATAAAATAAAACTAAAAAGTAAAAAATAATTTTTTCCCTTATTTAATCAACGATTCCTATATTTTTTTAATCGGTGCCTCATCATTTGCACTGTGTAAAACTGGCGCCGACTTAAAAAATATGAGAGTCGTTGATTAAATAAGGGAAAAAATTATTTTTTACTTTTTAGTTGTATTTTTTTTTAAGTCGGTTTTAATTTATTTTTATTTTTAACTTTTTAGTTGTATTTTTTTTTAAGTCGGTTTTAATTTCTTTTTATTTTTAACTTTTTAGTTTTATATATATTGACACATGCTGAGAAGATATGCGTGTACGTACATAAACTAATAATAATTAAGTGACAATAGTCTTTATTATTAACCATAACTGGCAAAATATTAAGCCAAAATTGATTCAGCGTAAGATGGGACCACCGGGGCACCGCCCTGTTTCAAATAAAACAAAGATCATCAAAATCGGTCCATATGCTGAGGAGTTATGAGGGAACAAACATAAAAAAAACTTTTTGAAGTCGGTTAAAAACATATACCTAATAATGTTTAATTCTAATTGGCGATTAAGACTGTTATCAACGCCTGTCGATTGCTGGTCCATTGAATCCGATGTTAGTTAATCTGTGGAATAGATGAAGAGCCGGAAGATCCAGGGCGGGGCGAGACGAGAAGCAAGAAAGAACAATCGAGGCGTACAACTTGAACTTTCTTTATTTAAATGAATCAGAGGCAATATGAGCGGTCGTTGCAGCATTCGCTTGTAACTACGTCAAAGTGAATTTCATCATTCGCCGTTTCCCTTCCGTTGATTCTCGGCCAGTATCAACGGAAATTTATCTGAGAAGCGCGAGCCGCCCGAGTGCTATTCTAATTAATCGGATGAAACTCGGACAACGACAAGCGCGCGAGTTTCGGCGACCGCTCATATTCCCCCGTGCCGTGTACGTATAAAATATTCATGTTCTCACAACCAGAAGTAGTTAATAGTCAGAAAAAAAAGTATACCGCATCTCCCGTACATACAGTAAATAAATAAACATAGAAAAAAAAGGGGGAAAAAAAGGGAAAGAAGAAGCTCGGTCATCAACACTAATCTCTATCCGCCTTTCGCGCCTTTCGTCGAGCATCAACTAACTCTATATATACTTATATAAATCGTCCGCACCCTTATGTATGTAAGTATTCATCGTTTACAAAAGCTACTGTTTCAGTATCACTTGCCGTTGGCCACGCTCTAACGCACGCACGTATTTTTAAGTAACCGTGTGAAAGTAAGTGTGCCCGATATAATGAAATTTCGTAACTCCCGCGGATCGCTGGCTTGCCTTAATCTGCGTACGCCCTAACTTGTATTTATAAGTAATCACCTTGCACCATATATCGAACCGATAAAAACTTTATGATTGTCTAATATTCTGGATAACTATAGAATATACATGTACAAACTAGCCTTTACAATTCGAATTCGGAGCTGCGTGCCCGGAGGCACGCTCGGGGCGGTCGAGTATCGTTTATTCTTCTTTCTCATGCGGCGCATCCTTTCGCAACACCCGGTTACACGTAACGCCGATAGTACTAAAAAATATAAATATTCTCGTTTCTCCGTTTCAAATCATAGAATCATAGTTTAATTACTAGGAAGTACATACAAAATCAAATGCCAGCACCCCATTCAAGACGACGCGACGGGAAACATTTATGATATTCGTATCGTTCGAACGTAAATGAAAACTACTTTCCAATTGCTGAAATACTTTTCGAGAACAAGGAAGCGAATTAAGCGATGATAGCTTTTACTTCGAAGACGCCTTAACATACGAAGACACATACATGTACGCTTGTTCAAATGAACATTTAAAAAAAAAAAAAAAAAAAACGGATGGAGATAATCCAATAAGTGTGTAACGGAGCACTGCAGATCATATGTAAGTTGCGCAAATGTGGAAGATGGAAATGAAATTCGTTAGAAATCTTTCTGGCAGCCAGTTTCTATCCCCCTGATCTCTCGTTGATGTCTATGAAACATTTGAGGACGTCGAAAGTACTTTCGTGAGTAACGTATTTTAAATGCATGTTAGCTTCAACTCGAACATCCGTCTATTCTATGCGATTCGATGCTCGGATCAGTCAAGATAAAATAAATAAGAGTGTGTAATACCGTTTTCTATAGCCATGCAAATTTATTCATAGACTTCTCCTGGGTCCGATAAAGTGACCGAGATTACCGGATGAAATCGCCTCGCAGTGACATTCGTTCTCGTGTAAATGCTACAGACAGTATGTGTACACAGAGGGTTTTAATATCCAGAGTTGGAAATTAATTTAAAAGGTCAGTAACTTAAAGTCATAATATCACATGGTGCTGCCATCCAATATTGTAGCTGCAGAAGTGTGTACAGAAAGATGGCTATGTTTATAGTCTAGGCCGCAGAACTCCGTCACTTATTCGCTATGAAATATTTAAGTATATTATTCGGTTTTGGTTTACTGGTGGTCGGCCATGAGCGAGTTACTTCCCTCTGTATGTCGATGGGTAGAGATTTAAGAACCGCCGCGTCGATTTTCGGCGACAGTTGCATAGGCGACGAAGGGCTCAGTCTAAGATCCGCCATTTCGTTGCTCGGAGATTCCCTGCGCCCGCTCAACCACACTTCAAGCCTGGTCTTTTTTGGTAGAGGCTCTATCTCGTTCAGTAGATCGTCGTCCGCGCATTGACTGTTACCGCCTACCGGTTTCGAGATCGGGGACGATGTAGTGCTCATCGCCGAACCATCGTTACTATCCTGATTTATGCTCATCGGCGATCCAAGACTGACATCAGAAATACCTTCCTCCGAACTTATATCCAAGACAGATTGAACTGCGACTTGCTTCCGCAGAAAAGACGTAATACTATTCCTCCCGGAAGATCTCTCCTCGAACTTCGTGAACGCGACTCCCAGAAGCGTTAAATGGAATGGTTTGGAGACATCGACAGTGCGATGGAACAGCTTCATCGCCAGGGCCAGCATTTTAGCATGATCGTAAACACCAGACTTGGTGGAAGGCAGCAGATGTTTCGGTAAAGCGCATTGCCTGGTCTCCCTCTTACCCGAGGTTGGCTTATTAAAATCATGCTTTCTCACCGTTATTCTCATAGCGAGCGGGATTCTTCCGTCCTCCATCGCCAGCTCTGTTAATCTTCTCAAAAGCGCCCCAAACCGTGCTTCAACTTCAGCCACCAAAGAAACGCTCTTAAAGCCATCCTCCAAACCTATAGATTGTTTCTTCCCCGTCGGTTTCACAACAGTCTCATCAATGCCTTCGGCGTTGTCCTTCAACTTTCTCGCCAAGTCGATGCCGATCTTCATCTCCAAATTCTCCAACGGCGTTTTACGCACATCGTCCACGGTCTTTATGTTGCTGGACATTAACAACTGCGTGGTTTTCTGGCCCACGCCCGGTATCTTCGACACAGATCCTATAGTAGACAGCAACATCGGCCCGCTACAAGGGAATATTACCGCCTGCTGATTCGGTTTGTGCAACGACCCCACCAACTTCGCCAGAAGCTTATTGTGCGCTATGCCAGCACTGCACGTCAGGTGTAACTCTTTGTAAATCCGTTTCCTTATTTCGGCAGCTATTTTCGATGCGACTATCAATCGAGCGTGGCAGCCGCAGGGACATTCTTCTTCGGACGGGCCGAACACTTCGCCTACTGGATTCTCATCTTCCATGGATATACTTATATTTAGCTCGGGGTCATTTCCGGAATTCATGTATTTCTGCACGATCGATGTTACGTCCATGAAGTTATCGTCGAAGCCCAATCTCTCGACCAACGGCGTAAATTGGTGTAACACCTCGAGTATCTTGGTAGAAAAGTGACGATAGTTCGTCAGATCTTCACCGTTCACCAAGGCCAGCCCCGGACACAGCTGCAAGGCTTCTTGCACAGACATACACTTTTTAATTCCATATTCGCGCGCTAAGTAATTGCTGGTTACCACCAAATTCTTTTGCTGCACTCCCAACGGCTTGCCTTCTAGTTCCGGATGCCGCAGCATCTCCACTTGAGCGTAAAAGCAGTCGACATCTACGTGAATTATAATCCTTGGATGTCGTATAATTGCATCAAAATCAATGGTATCCATTGAGGTCGGTTTATAAATAATGTAATATAGCGTTATACATAGACTCTTTATTATATAAGCTGTTTCCCTTAATGTCTTAACATACTATAATCTGTAACAATAATACATAGTATTAATAACACCATCAGTCGAATAGTATCGAGCGACTGGTGTACATTCGTGCGCGACGAAATGAACGTTACGAAGTATCGGGTAGTAGAGTTTATTCGTTACCTTTCTAAGAGAACGGATTTAGTTAGAAATGTATCGTTAAACGTGTCATTTTAATTTCATCGGCGACACGTATTAACATAGCATAACTTTGGCTCTGCCGTAGGCAGATATTTTAATAGAGATTTTTACAAATCGTGAATTTATATACTTGTTGATATGTTCAACTATGGGCACATATCTAAAAAATAGGTTAAGTTAAATATACAAAGCATACAAACAGTATGCTAGATTTGGTCCGATTTGGATATCGGTGTTCATAACCGTAAAATAGATCGTGACTTTTGTTACGGATCGAATAAAAAGCTAATGCATGCTCGATAAATGATTCCTTCCCCTTGTCGTTTCCTCTAACTTTCTCCATATTACAAAGTAAGGTTACCATTATTTAGAACCCATTCGGGGAAGTATGTTGTCGCACAACCGTGGCTGAGTATTCTCGCTCGGATGTATTTTATTTCTTCAGAAATCCGTTAGACTATTAGATACAGATTAAAAATGTAGCTGTAACTATTAACAACACGAACGTTTCACTCGTGAAATCCGCGCCAACTCTTCGTAAGTTTCATCGGAGATATATGTTTCCTACGGCCGACGAGTTTCGCTGGTGGCACGAAACGAAATTATCGTAAAAACTAAACGTAAACTTGCCTATAAACTGTAATGCGACTAATTTATTTTTCACATGGTAGCCATGTTTTTGAATTGTCATAGATATCTTTGTATGTACATATTTGTAATTATACACTAAATTTCGGTGCATTACTAACGTTTTAAGATAGATGCACGCATAGTTATTTTACGATGCGAGTACACTTTTCCACCAGAAGATAGCATATACGAGGGTCGGGGTTGGTTTCCATCGCATTAGTGCGTGACTTTAGCCAATCATATTTAAGAGAATATAGGGGAATTATCTAATGCAGGTAGTTGCAGTGTAAGATAAAATGAATTATTATACTAGACGTGATCCAATCACATTGTAGAGAAGCTAGTGGAAATGTATCTTAGATACCGAGAAGATAATCTTCTAGAAAGATGAACTGTCCGAACACTTTTACAGGTTTCATATAGCACAGTGTGTTCATTTTTCCAATGTACGACAGCGGTTCGTTATTGTATTATGCGTTTAAATAGAACTGAGGGATTGATTACAAATATGTAACGATTAGTTTACATTTTGAACTGTGAGCTTTTCAACTATAAATCGCGTAGTGTTCGTATAATATTCGAGAATTTGTTGCTAGTTAGAAATCCTTTGTTAAATCACTTGCTGGACGTTCTCAATCTAATAGATGAAACATAACCAGTAAATGCATCTAAAGATTTTCCTTGTGTAGACTCGTTAGAAATTTAAAGAGATAAGGAAGATTAAAATTCACGACGTTGATGTGAAATGTGAGTATTTTGTTTACCGCTTTCTTTCTTTTCCCGAGCATCACGCCGCAAGAAGGCTTGCCACGGTTTCGTAAATCCAGCGAAATTACATAAATTCAAGTTGGCCTGCGAATCAAGTGCCAGCGGCCATCTTGGAAAATCCTTTTTCGCATTTCGAACGAACGAAGTGTCAAATATCGATAATTGGCTCAGCTTACGCGGCTTAACTGAAAAATTCTCAGAAGAATTGAGCTTTCCGTTGAGAGCTTGATTTTTGCAGACGCGATCTCAAAATTATAACGATAGGAATCAATTTCGCGCCACTGAGCAGTAAATATTATTCAATAGCTTGCATTTAAGAGCAAGAAAAATATAGGGACGAGTTGCGATACAAACAAATCGAATAAGAAAGGGGGTAGGAGAATTTTTCTGTCGAAAGTTGGAAATAATATAGACAAAACGGCTTCGCAAAAAAAATCGTCTAAGAAGATGGCGGAGACCAAAGAATTAGAGGTGAGTGAAGTATTAAAAGTGGTGCAGTGCAGTTAGATATACGTGCGAAATTCTCGTAGAAAAGTCGGCAGCTCTGCGTTCTGAATCTGTCGTGGTTATATCCGGGTTATCATGATTTGCGATTCGCCTCAGTGAATTATATTACTAGACGCTTCAATATACTGCTATGCAAGATTTCACGTCGGTCTGGTTATGATTGTTTTCATTTACTGGAGAAACATTACAGATTGATTGATAAAACATTTTCTTTGGTCAAATCGTGCTTGCAAGTATGCCCTATCTACCGAATAATGCTTACGCAAGCCGGAAGTATCTCCGTAATTATAGGTAACCTCAACACTTTCTTTATTTCGAACAAAACATTTTCAACTTCTCACCGTTGTCACCGTGTATTCCAATGTCATCGGTACGCCGTTCAGTGAATAATATCGATTGCAATCGTAAACAGTAAATCTATTTCGCTACTGTATTGTATGCCTCTGTCTTCATACCATATGGGCATTCATGGGAAAATTGTTGATTTTGCTAGAATGGAAAACTTGAAGTATGATTTTTATGCCTGGTATTTTTCAATTATATTTTACATTCCCACACAATTGTGCTTGTGGACACCAATGTGATATATATATATATATATACATATATATATACACACATAGAAAAGATGTTTATCAATTGATTGATACTAATAATGATTCATAATATTGACTCTGTGTTAAATAGTAGCTTTTATTTCGGTTTTGTAACCGGATATATTGCTCGATTGTTATTAAGGTAACAATTTTAGGATAAGTGCACGTTTAAGATTTTCCGATACATGAATATTGTGTAATTTTTGTGATTGCAGAATATGGTATTGAGTTTTCGAGTATCTGAACTACAGATGCTTCTTGGTTTTGCTGGTAGAAATAAATCGGGTAGAAAAAACGAGTTACAAGCACGTGCACTAGAATTGTTACGTTTGAGATCCCATCCCGTACAGCTCAAAATACGTGAACTATATAAAACCATACAGTGAGTATCGATATCAATGCAGGTGTATATCTAAATTATAATAAACCATAACAATGCTAGCTATCTTTAAATGTTTTGCTCCTTTTGTTCGTTCGACTAAAGAATCGAACCAGACATGTCTTTCCCCTTGTATCTACTATGGCATATTATTATACTTTAAGTATTATACATATTAGTAGACTTCAAGCCCGACGAGACACAAGCTTTACCATTTGTTTTAAACTTTTGTTTAGAGCTGATCAACTGGTGGCGCACCAAATGTATGGTCAAACAGGTGGTTCTGGGGAGCCACAGATTGATCAAAACATGCATTCCAGAAATTATTACACTAGGTAACGATACAAAGAATAATATAACTGATAAACTTTCGAGCGAGTAGTTTATCTCTAATCCCTTACCGAAACCTATTATAATAACATGATTTTATCCTTGATTAATGCGAAGGCAAGCTATCAGTCAGCAGCAACAATCACAGTCCGCAGTTTCCAGTGGTAAAGAGCTGCCACCGGCGCACCAAGCGTCGTTACCTCAAGCACCTAGAACAAATCCGGTCTATCAGTCCACAGGATATACCAGCGTAACGCCACAGGTGAGTTTAAAAAGTTCCGTAGAGAGTATAGGTAAATTATTATACGCCGATGAGTCCTTTTCTAAATTTACCTGGTTTCAGCAGACCACAAGCGCGGCATATAATCCATATCCGTACCCGCAGAAAGTTATACCACCTCAGTTGCAAATACAACCTAGGAGTCAGTACCCCGTTCATCCGGACGTCAGACTAAAAAAGCTGCCATTTTTTGATTTATTGGCTGAATTATTGAAGCCGTCTAGTTTAATGCCTCAAGGATCTATGAGATTACAAGAGAACACATTTATGTTTCATTTAACCCCGCAGCAATCAACCGATATAGCTAGTTCGCGAGATTGTCGTGCAGGAAGTAAAATGGATTATACTGTACAGGTTTGTTCGATTGATCGTTGATCTCATGAAGAGCTTTTGCAACTTAATCCCTGAACGTTACAGGTACAAATGCGATTTTGTTTACAAGAAACATCGTGCGAACAAGAAGACTGTTTCCCGCCTAGTATTGCCGTGAAAGTTAACGGAAAATTATGTCCTTTACCTGTACGTAAATAAAAAAGTATATCTTTGCTTCGTCAGATTGAAATCACGACAAAGCGTTCGAATTTTACGTACAGTATTGAATTTTTATTCAATTTTTTTTATAGAATCCAATACCCACGAACAAGCCAGGAGTAGAACCAAAGAGGCCGCCTCGGCCTGTCAATATTAGTCCATTAGTTAAGTTATCTCCCACTGTAGGAAATCAAATTCACGTGACGTGGTCGGCCGACTACGGCAGACGGTACGCAATCGCGATATATTTAGTTAGGAAACTTTCCAGTACAGAATTATTATCAAGATTAAAAAATAGAGGAGTTCGACATTCGGATTACACGAGAGGTTTAAGTAAGTAACCGTTGATCTTTAGAATTCCGAGTACCTTTGGAAACAATTTATTATTGATATCATTTGATTCGTAGTTAAGGAAAAGCTTAACGAGGACGCAGACAGCGAGATAGCGACGACGTCTCTCAGAGTGTCGTTAGCTTGTCCATTAGGGAAGATGCGGATGATCACCCCTTGCCGGGCATCCACGTGTTTGCATTTACAATGTTTCGACGCGTCGTTGTTCCTTCAAATGAACGAAAGGAAACCGACGTGGAATTGCCCCGTTTGTGATAAACCAGCATTATACGACACACTTGTGATCGACGGATACTTTCAAGAGGTACTGAACTCTAAGAAACTATTGCCGGATGTGAACGAGATCCAGTTGCTCCAAGATGGCTCGTGGGAGAATTTAGTTTTGAAGAAAGAGAAGGATAAAGAGAAGACTGAAACGAACGTGATTATGAACACGCAGGAGCGTAAAATTGATGTGGACACCGTAGACTTAGGTGAGATCTCATTTCATTCCGTTGTACGGGCATGTGTGCAAGAATAAACGTGCTAGTAAAATGTTCGTATCGAATAATTCGTCGCGTCGTAGTAATCGAAGCTTTGGTGTTTTATAGTTTACATATTTGCACATAACATGCTATTATGCGATTGTTTAGATGAAACCAATCCAACACCTCCGAAGGAAAAGAAACGAGCCGTTGTTATTGACCTAATATCAGATAGCGATGACGATGACGAACACACCACACCCACGCAAAGTACAAAGAAAGTAGCTAGTGGTACACCCTCGCCAAAAAAGTCGCAAACTAGCTCCATTAGTAGTACAAGTGAATCCCCAGAGTTGATGATAATTGATTTAGAATAAGATTCTTTTTTTTTACGCGTAATTGATATCGCAAGATTGCCAAAATTTTTAAACGTTTAAGACCCGCACGGAATTAAGGGAAACGAAAAGTTAGTTCTGTAATTATCGAAGTAAAGAGCTACTAAATGACTAGTATTGTATAAGTGAAATTCATCGTGTTTTTACTTTTGGTACTTAAAAGTGGGCAGCAATGAACAATTTGTATGCTGATTTCCTTCGATTATAATAATTCAGCATTCCTTTGTATCGTTACTATGTGTACAGTTGATTATATCATTTCCATTCGCTAAAACAAAACAAAAATTTAGAGCGTTAATATAAAGTTAGAACAAATATTTTACTACATTTTTTTAGTATCGCGAAATGATCGATGTGTAAGATCATCAAAAGTAATAAATTTACGTTTGTTTTATAGCGTAAACTTCTTATTAACCTTGATATGAAAATGGACGAGCAGAGCGTAAGATGCGCATTATGCTCTTGTAAATGATATCTTCTATATTAGGACCATCATTAAATCTAGATATTTCTTCCAAAATGTCGATACTTTATTGAAGTTTCCTAGTTGATCAGGGTTAATGGAACTGCTTAGATTACGTTTATTGCTGGCATTATATCACATAAAAGTCAAGCTTTCCGTAGCCGTAAGAAATAAAATAGGGAAAGTCGACACAAAGAGGATATCAACAGTGTAAAACTTTTGTAACGCCGGTTTTTATATGTAAACGACGCGTTCAATGCGCCCCAGAGTTTATTCTTCTTGTATAGTCTCCTCTAAATTTGGATACATGAATTTGCGAAGTGATATTCCAGAGAGTTGTTGGTCCACAGGTTCTCTTGTATCGTACAAGCTCGGGGCTTGAAATATTATACCAAGCGTTCCTCCGGTACACGCTATTGTAAAAACCCAAAGAAAAAGTCTGTCCAGAACCATGGCCACGAATTTCCAATCTTCTATAACCTGGAAGAACAGAAGATAAATGCACTGAGAGTATCAAGCATTGCGTTAGAATAACATTGATCTAGAAGCTATTGTTAAATAAATTGTTAAGAGGAGAGAAGTATTAAAAGTAAAACAAATGATTCTCGAAAGCATTATAGGCGTTAACTCACTTCATTATCTCTGTCTGCATCTTTTATGTGTTGAGCAATAAAACGCACACCCTTAAGGGCTGATATGACGTCCGGGGACAAGTGTCTCGGCATCGTGTTTTCGCTGTCGGTAACTGAAATAATATGCCATTGTTGCTGGATATTTCACGAAGAATTGCGTGACATTTGTTTCGCGGAATAACGTGTCACGTTACATGCACTCACGAATCACAGGGTTACCGTTTAATTCGCCTCGCGACACGCATCGTGTCGTAATAGATGTAATAAATAAAATTTTGTACGATCCGCATTGCGTCGCACGTAGAGAGAACTGATTTACCTGATGCGTGGGGAATATGCCGTGCATCGTCCTCTCTTATATTCTTATATTGCGAGGTAACGCTTTCAAATCCATCGGGACTGCCTTTTAATTCAAGAGGATAGTCTATAACACTTTCGTGAAAATTATTATAAGTATTATAGCTTTCTAGCGTCCCGCGATCTACAGTTTGGAAGCTCAACAGATGCAGAAATGGTTACCTAAAATCTATTTCATTGGTATATCCGCTATCCATGTACGCGTCGTCGTATTCTGGAGTTGAATACGGCGTCCGACGCATCATCAGCATCCTCGGCATCCAATTCAAAAACACTTGCCTGACCCATGGCGACATATTGTGAGTGGACGGGGATCTGTGCAATAAAGTTTCGTATAATCTGGTAATGTATCGTTAGCTCATACTTTGATAAGAAATTCTGCTAGTTAACACTCTACTGCGATTCTAGATTCCGGTTGCACCGAGTGCCTTAGAACTTACCGGAAATGTACATTTAAAACGCAGACCGTAATCCATATTGACAAAGTAACAAGGATCATAGTAAACAGCAAGTATTTCCCCAGAAGAGGTATGGCCAGTGACGTGGGTGGTATAATTTCGGCCAATAATAAAAAGAACACCGTCAACGAGAGTAGAATCGAAGAACACAGCGATACCTGTGCAAAGTGAGATTTTTATGAGAATCTGTCTCTTTATCGTTTCTCTCAGTATTTACTAACTTTCTCGCCCGAGTCACTCGGCAGGTAGAAGACGAGCACAGTGAGGAACGTAATGCCCACGCAAGGAATGATGAGGTTCACCGTGTAAAACAGCGTTTTCCTTCGCATCGTGATGTTGAATGTGATGTCTGGGGAAAGTATGAAGACATAATTATATTACACGCGCAGAATTGATCGACTGATAGTTAAATCGATCGATACTATTCCTTTCTATGTGAGAAATTGATTTACCAGAATATGGTTCCTGGCAACACGGGTAATATTCCTCGTTCCTGGATGCTGGGACTTCGAGGATGTCCCATTCCACTGACGAGTAGAAGTCGCTAAGGTCTATCCCCAGCGCGACCAAGTTGCTGCCAGGCTCTTGTTTCATGTGCTTCAGATCCACCTACGCGCAAAAGTCTTTACAAAGCATATTTTCGAAAGACGATACTTAGAACGACTTGTTTGCGATTTAATCCGCTCGGAGATATTATCATCGTTCGAGCATTCATTCTGGAGTTATAACCTGAGCGCCGTTGTACGTCCACGAGCCGAATTTCATGATGCAAGATTGCTCGTCGAACGGGAAGTATTCGACGTTGATCTCGCAGGACGATTTATAGATCGCTGGTGGCTTCCAAGACACCTCGCCGGTGAACTTCACCGTGGCCTTTGTCATGAGCGTTACTTCGTAATTCCCGTCGGCGCTGCGAAACGAACGTACCATTGTTTGTAACTGCTTTCAACATCTTTTCTCTGTGCGCAGTTAATGGAACTAAGTGAATTATTTTCGTTAAAAATTTTAGGTTTCTCAATAAAATTCGTCTACGTGAATTTTTGCAATTAATCGAAATTGTTCGTAATATTTCCCGGGCATTTACTTATTGTACAACACGATATCTGGCAGCCAAATGTTTTCAGAAGGCACGTAAAGCATTTCCACGCCGCCGTATTCCTCTGGATCCCATCGCAATTTGTAGTCGAACCATTTCTGCAAATAATGCGAAAGTATGTATGTATCTCGTTTAGACGTACCATTTTAATTCTTTAATTCCCTAATCTAATTCATATAGATATTCGATAGGACGCATCGAAATGTATTTTACCTGTTCCACCCAGACGTTAGTAGTCATCACTTGGTTCTTCAAATTCTGTGAATTTCGAAAGACAGCGGCTATCAATGTCAGCGATACAGTAATTAAAAAAAATGAAGTAAGATTCTTCTTTTTATTTTATTCACCATTTCGATGAGTTGCGACAGCTTTAGGCCGAGTAAAACCGTTAAGGTTTCCGTGTTATTGATGACAGGGCGTATAAGCCTGTTATAATTCGCCAACAAGTCATCGTATAGTCTCATAGTATCCGGATTCGCTTCGAAAGTTCTTTTTCCCGCGGCACCTATGCACGCACAATCATTGTGAAAATTCCCAACCCTTTCGCGAAAAAACAACTAGGTTCGTTGTGTTTAAACAAGCAAACAAAAACAAATAATAATAAACTACCCTCGGGACGCTATGAAACTGGATTCCCAAGTTGCTGCGATGCAAAGAACGAAGGGCTTACCGTATACAATGCTGAGAGTGTAAAAAAGAACACCGAGCGTCCACATTTTAAACGTAACTATTTACAAGCTTATACGGAGACGAGATGGCCGCGACCACTCCCAGTAAAAGGTGGCGAGCGTTCACTTACTGGCACCATGCACAGTGGTTTTCAACTGTACATCACTGATCGTAAAAAACGAACGGACAACTCGCCGAATGTTTTTCTCACTTCCTAAAAGTGGGAAATACGATTAGCAGAGCGCGAGCGTTCTGCATCCCACTGGACCAAAATCGATATCCGAAGTTAGCGCCATCGTGCACGCACTAGCCTTCCTCGACGTCCGCTTGGCGTGAACTCTGTCGCGCGTGCGCGGCAACGGCGCGCGCACTCACAATTTCAAACGAATTAATGCGCGTGTTCTTCACGTCCCGCGGTCTCAGTCGTTAATTTCGTTTTTTAGGGGTTTAAAACGCGAGGGCAGATTTCAAAGTGCCATTGGAATGTAATCGAACTTGTCTTTAATCACAGACGAGGTAAGTATAGGACAGACCTATCGCGCAATGTAATTTTTTGTCACACAAAATTAGAATCAGAAATCAAAGCTAAATCAAAGCGTAGCAAAAGTCTGCATTCAAACAAGTCACACCTATACAGCACGCACACACCTTTCAGCATTTCAACACATTTCGGACAGTGGCGGATTTAAGAAAAAAGGCCCAGGTGGCAAACCTTTTGAGGGACCCATTTTTGGGAGAAAATGAAGAGGTAGTTTATTAAAAATGGGCTAAGTGTAGTAATACAGAAAAAAATAGCGTTTGATTAAAATCATTATTTTTTTTAAGATAGGGACCTTCTGGGTGGGGCCCATTTTTAGGGAAGATGAAGAGGTAGTTTACTAAAAACGGGCCAAGTGTAGTAGTATGAAAAAAATGTAGTGTTTGGATACTTATACGTAATCGTAATTTTTTTGGTCACGGGGCCCTGCGGGGGGCCTTCTGTGCAGGGGCCTAGGTGGCAACTGCCCATCAGCCACTCTGTTAAATCCGCCACTGATTTCGGAGTACATAGTTGGCATCTGCATGAGCAGATGCCACAACATTCGGTCCTAAAATGATGGGTCGGTAACACAGTTTGGGTGGCGACACGAACATTCATAAGGTGATAGGTTTATCCTATACCTCGTCTGTGATCGACATCATACGACATCCATAAGGTGAAGGATGTCGCGGCGGCCGTTCGCCGTCTATACGTCGACGCACGTGTGAAAGGTCTCTATTTATGTGATCTTCGTTCCTTTTGCCGTATAAACGGCACCGTGCCGTGCCGTGAATGTGTGGAACAGGCCTAAGGTGATAGGTCTATCCTATATGTACCTCGCTGTGGCACACTTACATAATAATCTTTACCGATTGTGCATGAGAGATACGAGGCTGTGGTATTCAAGAAGCTCTATACATATATATAGTGTAGTAGATTAGGTTAAATAAAGTCTTTCACGTGTCACAAAGCGGCCTTTATTTTTATATATGTGTGTGTGTGGCGTAAGGAACTATGTGACGTTTACATGATACATCATATTATCATGCACTATAACTTTACTGATAATTTGCCGTAGTCGTTAAGTAACGTATTCCACATGATTCGAACATAGAACAGCCGAAACGAGAACCTGTGAGGCACGCTGTTGCCTGATGATTTTAGGTTAAAGTGTCGCGTGTCTAATACAAAATAGAGAATATGCGGGCGGCTATTGCAGTCTTGTGCGTTTTCCTCGGCTGTTGCAGCAATGTTGTTTTCTTGGAGCTTCTCGTCAAGTAAGTATCTCACATTTGCAATTATTCTATTATTTTCACTATTAGCTGCGTGTAGTACGTGGCCGTGAGATTTAACGACCGAATGATTAACACCACTTAGAGAAAATGATACACAAATGATACCCTAAATGTAATAGTTATTACCAGTGATGGGCAAAAAATTATTTGAAATAAAAATTTCGTACATAAATTTTTATTTCAAATAACATTTTGCCCATCTCTGGTTATTACTCTCGTCGTGATTAAGATAATAGCGACAATTTTTCCTTTTTTTAGAGAAGATCCAGGTAGCGGAAATCTTATCACATTCGCACAGTTCCTTTTCATATCGATAGAAGGATTTCTATTCACTTCGAAATGCGGAACTGTAAAGCCTAACATAGGAATTAAAGATTACTTTATACTGGTGTCTATGTTCTTTATCACAAACGTTTGCAACAATTATGCATTCGATTTTAATATACCTATGCCATTGCATATGATATTCAGAGCTGTGAGTATCTTGGAGTCAAACCTGCTGATATTTCAATTCTCGAGTCAGTCACCAAATAATTGGGCATTTGTATTATTCTAGGGTTCTCTGATAGCTAACATGGTTATGGGTATTATTATTCTGAAGAAACAATATGCATTTAGCAAGTATTTATCAGTATTTATGATTACGCTTGGAATCGGTATCTGCACGATCATTAGCGGCCAAGAAATTAAATCGCTGCAAGCTAAGAATACCGAGCAAGTAGTTACGACACCATGGGACGACTTCTTTTGGTGGGCCCTGGGTATATCGTTATTAACGATCGCGTTATTTGTTTCCGCAAGGATGGGTATATATCAAGAAGTATTGCACAAGAAGTATGGAAAGAATGCGAGGGAAGCATTATACTACACGGTACATTTCTCTTTATATTAGTATTCCTGTGTATAAGCTCGTAAAATACATAACTCGCAATCTTTCTTCCAGCATCTATTACCTCTACCGTTCTTTTTAACATTGGCTCCTAATATTTGGGACCACTTTAAGTATGCGCTCGCATCAGCGCCAGTGGAAGTATCGGTGCTCAATATACACGTCCCGTTATTAATTCTCTATCTTCTAGGAAACATTCTCACGCAGTATCCTTTCGTTAATATCTGTGTACGTAATCGATTTAATCGGTTGGAAACACTTTTCGCAGTTATCCACGATCTACCCTTAACAATAATTCCAGATATATGTGCATCAGTTCTGTTTTCGTACTGACAACGGAGTGCACTTCACTGACGGTCACGTTAGTGATAACATTGCGAAAATTCCTGTCTTTAATATTCTCGATAGTGTATTTTAAGAATCCTTTCACGATTTACCACTGGATTGGTACACTCTTAGTCTTTGCAGGGACAGTGATATTCACAGAAGTATTACCAAAGATTAAGGAAAGTTTGCAACCTGTGAAGAAGGAAAAGAAAGTACAATAATGAATGACGTTGCTTGTAAGATAAGCAGAATGTTATATGATATTTCATGAATAAACTTGATCTTTGTGATTAAAGAAGGATGTAATTATTAATCGCAGTGGCGCGCTCAGGATTTAATCTTGCAGGAGTAGAGTTGAACTGATAAAAATTGTTTTAATGCAAGATTTGTTTAAAGAATAAAATCCAGGTTTCTTTTCTTTTTACGAAGCTGTTGAATTAACTCAGTCGTGGTTAAACTAATCTACTTTTTCGTTTTGGGGGGCCAGGGCCCCTTGACCTCCCCTCTGGGTGCGCCACTGATAAACCATAATCTTTTTATCCTTGAATTTTTATATTTTACCAAAAACTATGCGTATGGTACCAAGTTCAATGTACATTTTGCAATTGTCCCTTTTATGCTTATTGTAAGTTGATACATAAAAAATACTTTTATATACGAAATAATAAAAAATTTCCATTAAAGGAAAGAGTATTAAAAATAAATGAAAATTCAATCTTTGTTAAAGTAATTAACCATTCGGTTTTATCTACCTACATTCAGAAAAAGAAAGAGATAAACTGGTCGGTTTGCATAATTTATTCGCCTTATCTTCTTTCTGTCGGAGAGTTTAGTACCGTTTTTAATACCACGCAAATAAAATTTCTCTTTTGTGTTTAAGGAAGTTTCATCGAATAGAATTAAGAAACTTTCTAGGAACTGTAATTTATGCCATTAGCATAATTTAGTTTGCACCACAGATGAGAATGGATATTCGTAAAAATGATGAATTTTGTTATGCGTACAGCATTAATTATGCCGTGGCTTAATATTTTCAGCACGCGAACTTTGTAATTAGAAGTACGCATGCGTACAACTTCGGTATTCACTATTAACAACAATTCTTTTCATATAAATATATTTTGTTTCGTTATAATTAAACGAGCTGCTTCAATTACAATTTTTGCATTGGAAAGACAGCTTTTTAATGATACAAGTATATTTTCTTTTATAGAATATACTTTATACAATAAACACATTTTTTTTCTACCTAGTAACAATTTGTATGCAATATTAGGTCACGTTATGAATGTTCATATATCATTGCTTCGTGATATATTCGGTGATAAAAGCTCGGTGTGATCGGGAAATTGTCTGGAACACTAAATACCAAACGGAAACTGATGGCACTGTGTTGATAGAGGTCGGAAATAAGTTTCGCAGTTCTACTACCACACGACCTCCTATAATTTATGGGGACTATTGAATTCAGCGCATTCGGATGTAACGTGTACGTTACATCGAATGCGATAAAAAATTGTTTACAGATATTAGGATGACTGATACACTTTGCGAGATAACTATCCCTATACGAGTCAGATACTTTCGTTGGAAACAAATATAATACACAATTCTTGTATAAATGTAGAAAATGGTAAGAAAATAAAGCTAAAACTTCAAGGAGCTCGGTTGACAATTTCTGTAGCTGAAGTATGGATAAATAAATGACTTGTTACCTTGCAACACTATACATTCCTTTTCTGGCATAAAATTAATACGATACTCAGTTATAGTTATAATATATATATAATAATATTCAAACTAATATATGTATTGAAGAGTACAACAGTTGAAATTGGAACCCTATCTAGTATCTAACTATCCTTACATTGGTCAACATATATGAAAAACTTCACATCGATTTATCCCCTGCTTTATACGAGAATTCTGCACTTGAATGAAAGACGTCCTTCTGTAACTCAGTTTACGCTTACTTCTCAGAACAGATCCGTCTTTGCACCTGACGCATATTAAATAGATCACAAAAATATAAGAATTTTTAGCCACCCGATGCCAATGCTATTCAAACGAGATAATTCAAATTGTACTTGATGCTTCTATACCTAGCGTTAAAAAACATAGCTCCGACAACGCCGTATATCTAATAAGAATACATTCTACAGAGTCATCGAAAGTAAACGAAAATCATTATCGTAAATCACATGATTGGTTAAATTACAGAATTTCCACCACAAATGGTTCTCCCCTGCATCCCGTCGAATTATCATCAGCACCCGCCATTTGTAGTCGGTAGAATAATTATTATACTTAAAATTCTTTGTACTAAAGATTAAAATGGAACGGCGTCAGGTTTCTCAACGACCTTGAAGATATTTGACAACTCGTCGACTAACGTTTCGTATCGATAGGCCACCCGAATATCTGGCACATTTGTTCGAGTAATATCATTACCAGCTACTCCCTCCTTAGTATAATTCGGCCCAAGCCAATATTGTTTACTCTGAAAGGTAAAATACAGAAAGTATGTAGAAAATGTTACAACCATACCCTTCCTGTTGCAAGGTGTACTACAAGGAATAATGTAAAGGTCTGTTCCTTTTGTTCTTTTCACTTTGCATATGGACACACGCTTTCACAAATAAATATATAATATCAAATGAATATATAATACGCACCTTGTGTGGAAATCCGCTCATAATTACCGAGTTACGTGCTAATTCACACATATCACATGAACTGAGTTTCCATACTTGCGTAGCGATACTGTACTCTTCCATTAAAGGTTCCTATAAAAAGTGATACTTATGATTACAGCAAATAGTAGATATATTGTTCCAGTAAATAATCAAATCGTTATTCAATTATTACTACTTTGCTTAATTAATTCTCCATTTAATTTTAATAAGTGTTGCACACAGAAAATTCCAACAACACAGGTGATTTTACTATGCCATATGGTTTTAAATGAAAAAAAAGTAATCTTTCTGCTACTAACTCAACTTCCCAAAAAGTGTGGGTTAGCCCGTTTCTGTTTTGCATTACACTAACCTTAGTGAAGTGGAATTGAAGAGGGTCGTCAGTAGAAAGACTTACACACAGCCCTCTTGCTAAATACTCTGGAAGTGGATTACGATGATAGTTCAAAAAGAGAGAATTGTTACTGAGTGGTGACATCGCTATGCCAATTTGCGCCAGGTAATACAAGTACTGCAAGACTGGGACCTTTCGAAGCAAGAGACCGTGAGAAATATTCTCCGCCATCATGTATCCACACACGAGATGCTGGATAGGACCAGCCTCGCCACAATGAGGTCTAAGAACGAAGGTGTTGAAACCCTGCGCCCTGTAAAATACATTGCGCACTAGTCACACAGAGAAAAAAAAATCAAAGTATCAACAATAAGAGAAATAGGCTCACGCTCTAAAATGATTCAGGACCGTCATGTTAGCGTAGGTGTAGTATTGGTAATACGCATAAGGAGGATTTTCGATATCGTCCCACTCTGCCGGTGGAGAAACATCTTTGTCGAACAAGGGATTTTCAGGTTTACTTTCGTCATCGACTGAATCAAACCCTATTACCTACAGCACCAATCAATAAATTAAATTATCTCTTTGAATTTCATAACTGTACCAACGATGCGTGTGTGCCTGAATTCACTTACATATTGAAGAAATTTATGTAGATCTGGATGAGTATTGGGATCATTTGTCACTTCGAAGAGAGGCAGGAAGATGTTGTTCAATATCTCTTGGAAGTTCGTCATCAGTTTGTTCAGTTTGAAGATATCGCTGCACGCAACGACGGTTCAGATTAATAAACGTTAATTATAAATCAGAATACATATAGGTACTGTACAGTATATGACTCACTAAAGTCGAGGAATTTGAATAAGCCAGCGGACGTTGTCCGAATACACGTCGCTCTGGATCGCCCATTTCGCTAATTTATCCCATTCCTCAGGATTCTTGCCGTAAATCGAAAGACGCAACTCCGCGTTCTGGTACTTCGATTCTTCGAGATCACTCGCTACTTCCTTAATTATGCTCGCGAAGAATTTACCGTTCAAGTAATTGTCCGTCTTTAAAAACACTTCGCGCAGTCGACTCTCACCTATTGGATTGTACTTGGCGTTGAATTTGTCGAACCTATGGAACGTGTTTCTGTCCTGTAAAATAAAGTTGCGCCTGTAGCTTTCACACTTATGAACTCATGTACATAGCCCGTACAAAACACAAAGTGGTTTATAAGTCACCATGTATTATATTGAAGCAGGTTAAATTTGAAATAAACAGACACAGATTGGTATATCAGAATCAGAGGAAGTAATTGTAATTTTTTAAGAGAATAGCGATTTTACGCCTTCGTGTTTCGATAATTCTTTACCCTGGGTGGCGTAACATCCAGCTTTAATTCTATTAGACGTATTTGCCTGAGGTATCAGTATTTCATAGAAAGATCAAGGATACATCAGATCTTTCATAACTACATGTATAATTAATCTTTTTAATCGCGCGTGAATTTTTCTCTGAAATTTATTCTACTTCAGCGAAATATTTAGCGACTTTTGAAACACTCAGCATTAGCAAGAACTTACTGCGTGTACGTCTAACATGTCAACGCTGAGATCGTAGGTAGTCAGATTCATGGATTGAAACACCTCCCTGAGGGTCATTGTCTCTCCATTCTTTGAACACGTAACAATTTCATCTGCGTGATTCTTCAAAGTCTTCTTGATGAACCTGAGTAGATGCTTCTGATTCATACAGGACGCCGCGTGAATATGAGTGTCGACCTGAAATGAAAAGCTTGAAACTCTAGTCAAATGTTTCCTATTCTGCTGATCGTGCGTTTGTCCCGTACTGACCTTTCTGATGTTATAGAAATCTCTGTGTTGGACAGCCTTCTGGCTAGCAAGCTCCCCGAGCTCGTTCAGCAAAACGTGCAGCTGGAATTTCGACGAAAGGTAGCTCAGCCTTCTGTAGCAAAATGACTTCAATGGTCCATCGGCGATCATTGCGCAGAGAAGGTTCATGTCTCTGACGAAGATTGCCAGGTCGGGATACGAATACGGAATTGGCTTGCCGTTAGCAAAGTCCTCTTCGCTGGCGTACAGGTTGAACACACCGTTAACCGGTGCGATTTTGTAATTCTTCGACGGAGGGAATTCGCATTCCCATGGGTCCCCTCTTGACGCGGGTGCGTGCACCGGATGGTCTGGTAATAAAATTTAGGAGGAATATTCATATCACCAACTTTTCAGAGCCACTGGTTGTGTAGTCTTATTATGTTTCTTGTTAAAGAAAATTAATAATATGAGAAAATCGATTAAATATGAAAGGTAATACGATTTAGGACGTTTCAAGTTAAGGAGAATAGTGGGAGGAGGACCTTTCCAATGCGCTTCTTTGATCAGAGCATCGATGTCCGCATCGGATCGAATATGTAGCCATAAATTCGCTTTCAACTTGCGATAATGCCCCTTTACCCTCGGAAATAAAACATTAAGCTGACTTTACATCATGAACATTTCTCTGGTGGGCGGGCAAACGAGTATAAGTCAGAATTATTAGGTTTGCAGCATACCACTTGGAATATTTAAATTGCTACGTATGATCAGGTGTTAAATTTTGGGCGTTGATAACAGATGTGTTAAAGTAAACATTTATTTTTAACATCGATTCAAGAAAAAAGAAAATGTTTGAGCTCGAGATAAAATTGACTTATACTCGTTTGCCCACCCACCAGAGATTTATCGTATTTTACCCTTTCAGACCATGTAGCTTCATCAACACAACTGCAAAATTCTGCCAAGTACACGTAGAATATTTATTCATCTATTTATTTGCATGGAATCTTCCTTTTCTATAATAAAAATCCTAACTATAAAAAATGTGCCTTTATTCGTCAAATGAATTAATTTCGAACATATTCACTTATCTGAATTGAAATAACTTCATTATACTAATCAGAATAATTATTAAAAGAAAATCATGGAGGTCAAAGTGTTGCCTTTTAAAAATAAATCAGATGTTCGTTGGACTACTGCAATAGAAATAAATGATAATCATTTCACTATTGCAGTTGTGTGATAGAAAACCTTGTTTCTTTCTCTTTTCTTTTTTAACTTTGTCTCATCTCAGACTGAAACAAATAGTTTTCTATAATGCTTCTCTTCTACATAGAGAATCAATCCAGGTCTGAAAGGGTGAATGTATAAAAAATCTGATGACCATACGAAGGAATTTAGACATTATGAAATCGATATCGCTTTAGGGTTTTTGGGATAAATACCTGCAATGGCTTTACGATCGTCGTGTTGAACTTCATCGTCACTGTTCACCGGCCTTTTATCAACACTGCGCAGGAATCGCGACGTTATAGAAGGGAAGCTCTGTTTCGAATTGTTCATATACTTTTCACGTATTGCCAACGCTTGGACCAGCATCTGGGATGCCCGCTGAAGATCTTCCAACGGCACCTAAAATATGTACTGTTAAAAATTTCAAAAGTTCGCGTTCGCAGAGCTAACTCTTGCTTCTCTTTCTCCTGTTGCAGTTACTGAACATAGCTAAATTTTCGAATGTCAAGATAATCAAGCATTATTTGTGATAGTACACACAGCGTTGGTCAGGACGAGTTGCACAACCTTGTACAAAATTAATTCGAACATGTAGAATAAGATTCTTTTGCATGAACTTTCGTTTCCGAGAAAATCGGTTGTGAAAAATCGTTACCAGTAAATATAGCACAATCGCGAATGAAATAAATGGTACCTATCTACTGCAGAAATAAGTCGAAATTTGTAGAATATTTATTTTAGAGTGGGGCTTTATTTCCGAGAAAATCGAGTTTGAAATACTGTCAATACGGGAACACTTGATTAAAATTCGGTTTTGATATTTAAATTGATTTTCTCGAGAACAACGCCCCGTTCGGAGTTATATTACAAGTTGAACTCATTTGTACACGAGGTTTCACTTCATAAATTGCGCTGATTTTTAATCACGTGTGCGTGTAGGTATCAGGCGAATTTTCGAAGCCGATTTTCTCGAAAACGAAGGCTCGTATAAATTATATTCTCCATTTGTTTTGTTCGAGGAATCAGACTATGCTTGGTTGCACCATCCGTTCTCACTCACCCTGTATGTACAAGGTGATTAGAAAAACTAGGCTACACAGTAGCTGTTGTTTTTAACTGGAAATGGTAGTTGATTTTGAAAAAGTGTGACCATACTAATTGTAAGTTGGAATTAATTAAAATATGCAACATTTTCCTCTACCATTATTTTGTAAGTTAAGAAAGAAACTATACATAGTTTGGCCCAGTTTCTAAAATCACTCTGTATGAATTTGAGAGAATGTTCTTTTTTATGAAAAATGTATTCATTTAATTTAATTACCTTCGCAAAGTTTAAGGAGGGATTCCTCTGTGACACCTTGAAAAAATTGATTTTTCTTTCATTTTTCGGAAATAGATATATATATTTGAGAATGTATTGTTAAATTTTGGAAGAGAAATTTCAAGTATTGTGGCTTGTACACCTCTCGCGGTGAGTGCCTCCGAGTCCCTGACAACTTTAAACGCGTTTTTCTCGAACCGTAATTTTTCCACCTGGCATAGATCAAATCTCAAAAACTACACGGCCGATTGCTCTGAAATTTTTACAGGTTAGTCCACATACTACTAGCTCTCGTCGGTACCAAAATTATATTTTTATGCTGAGTGTATCATACTCTTCTTTATTATAAAATCACCGAAAAATGGCCTTTTACCAATTTTCAACATAAATTATTTATTTTGGTACGGACGATAGCGATAAACATATCGATTAAGAATCTTCTTGATTTTTTTATTTCTGTCCACCTTGAGAGGTCCAATCGCCTACGCCAGCGAGATACGATTTTAAACGCGCGTTTATTGCGCGCGAGATAAAAACAAGGAAGAATTATTAAAACTATATAAAAAATTTATGACGAAGGAGTAATTAAATAAACTACAAAAGAGGCATCGCTGAAAAAATTCATGAGGACTGTTAAACCTTGCAACGTTCACAGAGGAATGCCCCTTTAATTGTGTTAAATTTAAGATTCAAGAAGTATACATATGCAGATAATGATTTAATAAATTATAATTATTCAACAGATTTACCGAACAATAGTGAGGTCCCAAATGCGCATGCACAAACTTAATCTACTAATTCAAGCATGCCTCAGCTATCTTTTAACTCTGCCTAAACACCTCACTGTTGCTTGGTATACCTGTAGTACACATATGTGGGGCATTCTTGAAACGAGCACTGAAATCGATAACCTCGAAAGAGTAGAGGGAGGTTACAGTTTGAAGTTCCAACATAAAATCATGTTGCGAGCATACTCGCGAAGAACATGGTGTATTAATGAAGACATACTATTATAAAAACCGTAATAATTTACATAAATACAGTACACAAATATTATGCCACGATTATCAATGGCAAAGCTCGCCAAGTTATTGTATCCTTTGGCTGGATGCTCAAGTGAAATTGAAAAAAAAAATAAAACGGCGAAGAATTTAATGCAACTGCTACTTTTGTACTACGATGTGTGCATAAACGTTAAACAAGCTACACAGACTTGTAGTGGTAGGTACAATTGTATTCGAAATTATATTATGGTCAATATTCTATTAAAGCTGAATGAATCCGACGCGAAGGTCATCGCAGATTGGAAAGAATAACTCTTTAAAGATTAAAGAACCTCTTTATAGAACGATAGAACCCGAGGGTGGCAACGACGAAAGGGGGTGGTAGCAGTTGAGAAGGGTTTCCTACGTAATGCAGCACTCTCCAGGTTTCTCAGAAATCACACAAAAGACGCGACGTAACACAGATTTTATGCACGAGCTTAATCATGAACTTGATTCGTCACGTTTGCACAGTAAACGAGACACGTGTACAAGTTTCGTAACAAAGAACGGATGTTTTCCATAATAAAATAAACGGTCAATGTGGAACAGAATTGTTAAAAAGTTAGAGAAGTTTTTCCTATTTACGTTTCCGAGAGGAATATCTGAATATGGAATGGGGATTAATTAATAGTATTATTAAATGCTAAAATCCAAGAGACGCGTATTTTTTGCATCCACATTTCCAGTCAAAATTAAACGTGCACCAGGAAAATGAAAAGCTGCCCTCCTGCAAATAATGAATTTTGCCTGAAATGAATTTCGGAGAAATTCTAATGACAAAGCGAACGATTTATTATAAATTTCTGACGGAAGGGAGGGAATAGCAGGCACCGAGAATTATTATTAAATACCAAAAACGTCATTTAATTCCACCATTTCCGTTCCTCTTCATTGCAAGCATGCGTATTAATTGTCAACGAAATGAAGTAGCTACAGAAATATTTTATTTAATACATTCACTGAACATGAAAATGATAAGCAGGGAAAATTATTTCAACCAAGGAGACTTCTACGATGTTATTAGAACCTATAATAAAACGTTTATAAGTGAATGCAATGTTTCTTATAAAAACCGAATGCACGATAGCCATTTTTTAATAACTGCAACCGCGTTATAGAAATGCGAGTATGTGTGCGCGTGTTATAAATACCTACTCATATCTGGAATCACTGAATGCTGATTAATGATTAGCTCTATGACCTTTGCAAACGTTATGATCATTGTGCCCAGTAACGTAAAAAATCAATACTGGCATATGCAGCTTTCAACGTACCCCAGACGTATCCTCCCCGGATATCGAAACTCTCTGAAAGTGCGGCACAAAGTCATTTTCTTCGAAGATGTGATCGCCGTCATCTGGTACACCAGGCCCAAGCGACGGCTCATAATGGCTACGACGTTCCTCTAGGTCCTTGGCAGCTCTGAAAGGGTACCCTGAATATCATTTTTTACTCGAAGCAACGAGCAAGTTTTAAATAAATGATACGCCTCTTCTCAATGGAATTGTAGAGAGAGAGAGAGAGCGTGAAATCGTATTTTGGTGGGTACTGTGCCTCGCTAGTCTGGGAGCCACTGAAGTGGCGTGCAAAGCAATATTCCTGAGGTTACAAACCACTAAATGTGCTCTTTGTCACCTATTACAAAGCTGTATGTACTCATTTGGTCACGAGCCTGCACGTGCTTGACGTACGATTGTTCAAAAAGTTGACTGAAGACACTCGAGGGTGCTACAGACTTTTCCCCCTGCAGCTTTTATTTACATCATTACTAGCTTTACTAGGGTAAAGACACCAGTAGTCGACCACTTTCAGAAAAACATGAAAAATAAGGTTTTTAGAAGTGACGATCTTTTGAACAAAGTGCAGTTCTCTAACTGCACTCCAATTGCACTCTGTTCAAAAGATCGTCAATTCTAAAAACCTTATCTTTAAATACATGAAAAACATGAAAAATAAGATTTTTAGAAGTGACGATCTTTTGAACAGAGTGCAGTTAGAGTGCAGTTAGAGAACTGCACTTTGTTCAAAAGATTGTCACTTCTAAAAACCTTATTTTTCACGTTTTTCGGAGAGTGGTCGACTACTGATACATGGTCGACTACTGGTGTCTTCACCCTACTCGGCTTCGCTCGAAATTTAGATTCTGATTTTATAAAAAAAAATTACTCACGTTAATATAGATTACTATAATATATTTCCCTATAATATAGCGTAAAATAATATAGTGCACTACACATGGTTGTACGATGTTATATTAAATCACTATAATATAGAGATATCTCCGCAAGGCTCAGTACTATGCAGTAAAATACTTCCGAGACCCTGGCTCGACTATAAATTTTCGAGACCAAGCACATCCCTAACTGGAAGGCATTTGTGAGCCACCCTGTATAATCGGGGTAGAATCAATTGGTCCCTCAAGGTCACTACGCGAAACTACTCTCACCATACCGCATAACCATCATGGTTGCTCTATCTCTCATCTCCCTATACCACATTCGTTTCTCTCTTTGTGTGTGAAAAGCAGGAAGCGCAAATCTGCAGGCATACGCTCCCTGTCTCAAATGGAGGGGCGAACTGACATGACGTTAAAGCGGAGGTCGCGCCTAACGCGATTCACGGTCGGGGAACTGACCTTGGCGGGTCAGTTTTATCTGTTTTTCTCGTGCCCTGTGGACAGGTCAGAATTGGATGGTTTCATCCGCGATACCATCACAGCAGTTGCCTTCACTATTATTCACAGTGTAGTTACAGAGAACCTAACCAAGTAGAATGATGCTTGCTTTTTCGGATGATAAGTAGACAAGCATCTAACCACGAAATAGTGTCGTAATTTAATCAAACCTATCATGCAAAAAAACTGCAATTAATTAAAAAAAAAAAGAACACAAGGCAACTTTAAATCTCTGCAGCACCTCCATCTAAAAAGCTTTTCTTTTCATCCACCTTACAATTCGAAATCGTACACCTTTCTTTAACCCATTTTTCTCCGAAGACAGTGATGTGCATGTATATTAAAAACAGTTTTCATTCATAAATCAAATACAGTGATTCCCACACCGATGTCTACAGTAGCAACGTCTATTATTAAAAATGTACGCGACGCCGTATTATAAGTGAACGAATCGAAAGTGCGATAAGACGCATTTCGATACCCTTATCGTTCATTTTATAAACACGAAGACATCACTGTCTGCGATTCCTCCGAAACGCAACACGTGATACCGTAATCGCGTACGACGTTATGGTTGAGAAGAAATTTCAGATTACGCTGTTACATTTATAGATTTATTGACGCTTGCGTTATCGTCAATCGGTGATCGCGAGAGCTTTCAATACTGCAAACAGGATTGCGACTTAAATAATTCAGCACCGAGTGTTTACGATGCCAGAAATCCCACAAGCTGTGTCCTCCAATGACTCTATGCTTCAGTCCTGCGCACTAATTCATTTAGTCAGCTTCTGCGTTTATGATACGCTTCAAACGATTCACCAAGGTGTTTGAATATTCATACGCACTTCCAATATAGATGTGTGCATAAATAAAACATTAGTTACAAATGTAGTCAACAATAAAAGATCGTCTACAAACTTGCACTCTTGCGGGGCAATGTAGCACGGCGAGCACGACTAACTTTACAACTAAAGCAAAATCAAATTGAAATCTACGAATTTAACCCTTTGCGTCACCACAAACAAATTTTGTTCCAGAAGAATATGTCTTTGCCAATATTTCTGTAAATTGTTAAATCCTTAATATTAATATTTAAAAATTTAAGGTTTTTTAGTACAAAAAAAATCGTTTCTTTCCAAGATTATTTTTTTCCACTACAAATTTAATTATATCAAAATTTACATTTTTAGGAAAAGACTATTAGTAGGAATTATCACTGAAAAGTTAAAAGATTCAAAAATACGGAAATGGGAACTAAAAAATTACGCGGGGGTGCAGTGAACCCCATGTGACCAATTTCTCATTATAAAAAGCTGCGATCACGAAGAATTAGCAAACTCTTGGCATACTTACAGCGAGAGATAATTAAAATCTGAATATCATTGAAACATTAGGTCTGCCGGAAGGCTCTATCGTTTTCCTCGTTCACTTTCTACGACGATTTAACACGAACAAATAAGACCAAATTATCACGCAACATCCATTATTACCTAGGGCTGTCGTTTTGCAGACAGTTCGTCCCATACCAGATAAAAATCGGCGGTTCTTTATTTTGAACTGAAAATATTCGGACACTGCTTCCGCGATATCCATTGAATATTTTATTATGTAAAAATATTTACAACGATCGATGGTAATTTGGCGGTGTCAAGTTGGGAGGCTGTTGTGGACGGCTAATCGCTTCCCAAATCGTAAAATCATTTTCAAACACAATTTCTGCACGTGTTCAAGCGCTGTTATGGTGGATAATGATGCTCCCATTTTGTCAACGAGCGCCGGCCATTTGTCCTGGAATTTATCCGGTTGTTGGTAATACTTTCGAAAATTAAGGGTTTCGCCTTGTTTCAGAAGATTCTGACGTAGCTTAAATTCCTCCCTCTGTTGCTGGTTTATAATACATGCACAGTGTATTATTATGCCGTGCCCGTTTTTCGGTTTCAGTAAATCATTTATCGAAAAACAGCTATTTATCACGACGAATAAGAAGAGACTAAAAGTTCTCCGATAGTTCATACGGAACACAATTGTTGCACTTTATAACAAGCCCAGGGAGTTCAATATGAATCAGAAACCGCTGTACTAGCAGGACCTTTGTTAACAGCGAGACAGAAAGAATTCAAATTTCTGAAAAATTCGAATTTCCAAAAAAATTCAATTTCCGGAGAATTTCAATTTCCGAAGAATTCGAATTCGTAGGGTATAATATAGTCCAGCTTTAACACTATTCCTACCGACACATTTCACGTCATTTGACCGGTCGCGTTAGGTAAGACAGACTACAAATTTTTCTCAGAAAATAAACAATAAAACAAGAAATGAATATTCAAAAATGTATTATACGTATATTTGAGGCAAAGTCGTGAAGTTTAAAGGCGATTCAATTACGTTGTATATAGGAAATTCTAATCGATATTTTAAAAACGGTCTTTTTGACCGGTTCGTGGTAGGAATAGTGTTAAAGTCCCAATAATCGAATCGAAATTTCGCTAGTCAACTTTAACGTCTTACTTTCGTCTTACGACTAACTTGGTTATTAACTTTTTGGCTGCTGTGCCGCTTCACTACACATTTAATATACCGGCGAAGTGTATCTGCTACTGTACCACTTCCGCGTACATTATTCCATGAAATGCAGTACTTCGCAAGCTTTGTTTTAAGAAATTTAGATTTCAAACAGAGAAATTCCCTTGCTAGTCGATCAGAGGTGGTTTTCCAGTTTGTTATGGGGCAGATGAAACGTTGCACGTAGACCCGGTGCAGACGAGCAGTTTGCCGCAGTGTCGATATAATGTGGTGTTCTAGCAGTCATGTATGGACATATAGAGATATACAGTGGCGGACGAAAGAAAGTTTACAACTTTTAAAATCGCATAACTTTTATCAAATTAATCCAAACGAGATGAGTTTTTTTGAAAAGCTACAAGGATTAGTTTGTTAAGTGACGTGTTTCGTCATTTTGAAAAAAATGCACTTGGTCGGAATAGCAAACAAAAATAGTAAAGGTCATGTTTTAAAGTTTTTTTTGTGAGCCTGTATTGAAAATTCAAAAAACCCGTTTGTAGATTGAAGTAAGTTGTATACATACCTAAAATTTCATCAAAATCGGTTAACGCTGCTCTGAGCTATAAACGCTTAAAGATCGCAGAATAAGGTCGAAAATCGCTGATTTCCTTGAATTTCACGATACAACTTACTTCAATCTACAAACGGGTTTTTTGAATTTTCAATACAGGCTCACAAAAAAAAGTTTAAAAAATGACCTTTACTACTTTTGTTTGCTATTCCGACCAAGTGCATTTTTTTCAAAACGACGAAACACCTCACTTAGCAAACTAATCCTTGTAGCTTTTCGGAAAAACTCAACTCGTTTGGATTAATTTTATAAAAGTTATGCGATTTTAAAAGTTGTAAACTTTCTTTCGTCCACCACTGTATATAAAATACATGTATATTCTGCAGCAGTATTGTCAAGCCGCTCGTCTGCATCGGGCCTAAGAAGCGACCAGTGCCTTTCCGCAGACCTAACGTCTCAGCCTTCGAACTAAAGATTAATTTTCGAGGCGACACTACTACCAAAAGGATACTCGCTACTCGACAACCGACTAATGTGATTAAAATGTTCCCCGCGTACAAGAGACGCTTCTACCCCGCGGGGGGTGGGAGCAATCGTTATTGGCGCGTTTAATTTACCTCAGGAGTATCGTATTATCCCTCAGCCATCGTTTCGATTCGTTCGCACCAGCGAACATGTTACACGATCCTTCTCGTTCTTCTCGTCTCCTGCGCACACGGTAACAACGCCAAAAGGACGACGTGCTTCATAAAGATATCTTCTCTCCTCCGTTTATCATCCTACTCCGTATTATTCCCTTCTACTCGACGCCAACTTCAGGGGTACCGAGCGCCGGCTCTGTATCCCTTGCCGTTCATTTACACCGCGTTTCTTATTATCGATTTCGTATCATATCATTTCACATCCCCCGGCTTGGGAAACAACTACGACGGGCGCTAACCTCGCGATGGGATCGTTACACTCGCGAAAACATGTCTACGACCTATAGAAACGGGATCGACCGCCTTTATCGTCACTTTTCATATGCCCTATAGTTCGACATGTATTAACAAGTGGCCGGTCGGCGTTTATGCTCTCACAGTCTTATCGCAGTGTGGTAAAAGTTAGAAGGCCTCGTTTAACGTTGCCTGTCAGTAACTAATGTTACGGACACGTGTACGGTCGAAATGTTTACAATGTGACAACGACCATCTTGCAGCGATGAGACAGAATCTACGGGAGAATAATTCTATGTATGTCACAGGGAGGTGCTGGAAAAGAGGGCTCGAAGCTCATGATTCAAGTATTTAGCAATCGTGTTGAGGAGAACCTGCTTGGTCGCCATGGGGAGAAGAATTAACTTTCTTAGAGTTAGAAACGGTTTTTGGTTCCGGTAATGCCAGTATTTACTGTGATAATATTGTAAAGAAATATAATTGGGACATTTCTTTTGTTCATACTACAATTAATACTTATATTCTGATGCTACAATTGTACGATATAAGCAACAAGTAATTATACACAAACTGCACGAATCGAAGAAGTCAAATCACTGCAATTACCAAACGCACGAACAGTTTGAACTATTACAAGTTTGTTTTCCTCGCCCCACGTCGATCAAACCTTTTTCCTCGCACAATTTTTTAAGCACTACATGTCCGCCAAGTCTCGGGCCCTATTCTTCAACCGGCCCCTTCAACTATACAAGTATAAACCTATTTAAAGTAAAAAGCTCCGCGCGACCATACGGGAAATTAATGAGGACTAAATGGAACGAAGATCGCGACATTACGAGCGACCATACGTCGCAACGGTTCCGAGAAACGTTCGGAATTCTATGGTCTGGCCCAAAGCGAGAATTCTTAGTAAGACGCAGACCGGCAAATCAGTGAACCTCGACAAAAACACGATCAGAAAAGAACATCGACGACGATCGTCGAACGCGACCGAATCGCCGCAGTCACGACGAATCTTTGGAACGCGCTCGACACGTTACCGTAGAGTCGTAAGTAGACGCTGGCAAGGCTTAAAAACATCAAGCCGTGACATCTGCCACCGACTATGGGTAAGATTTCTTACACGAGACAAGCTGCGCGCTAAGAATACCGATAGTTACATCGAACGGTCGCATTATTAAATGGAAACACGCAAGAGTGGAATAGGGATTTCGCACGGGAGGCGAGAGCCTTTTTAATCATCGCGAGCGAATGGAACGGAAGATACGGAATTATAGAGAGGCATTGCCCAAGTCGACCCTCTGTTTTTCGTCGATCCCGTCGATACGGCACAATCGAACCGTGGGGGGCGACTTTCGAGAATGACATTTCTGCGGGATCGATACGCATTGGACTCACACAGCCTGGTGGCCACGGGGGAGCACTTCTCGCGAGGTGACCAAATAGTATCGAAGAAGGCCGACCGACGATCATACAGCTGTCCATGAGCGCGATATTTCGTGATCGTGGACTGGGAATAATTTACGTCGCATGAACTGCATAACGCGGGAACTCGTCTTATCAGCCCGACGGTCGCACGACGACTGAACAGGAGGACCGCGGCTACGAGGGCCACTGTGGCGCGAGCAAACCCTCCCCCCTCTCTCTATCTCCCACCCCCCGTCGCTACCGCTGCGCCACGTATCTACGGGGTGTAAGAAAGGTAGCGTGCACGGCTTCCACAGATGCGTCCACGCATCTGAATCGATAGCTTTGTTAACCTCTCTCGAGGGGGCAATGCAGCCTAGCATTTCGAAAAGATTGGTCCTCTTTCCTTCTTGCACTTTCTTATGGCTTTGGAACTTGGAAGTGTGCGTCCGAAGTATTACATTGGATTTTGTAGAAATAAGGTATATGCGCGCTACGGGACTTGGGAGGTGAGAGGCCGTACGATGCCTGTTCGGCGTAACATCTATTATAGGGAATAGAATGGTCAAGTTCTTGACGTTATTGCGAAATAGAGCTCTTGTCATGTATATGAGAAATGGGTACGGTAAAAGAATTTAAAGATGCACGAATGAGTGGGATTAGTTGACACGTGCTTGTAGTTATGGAGCAAGGCGCAGTTATACAGGGTGTTTCAGTTAACTTCATTAGTTGAATATTTTTGCTATACTTTAAATTTAGCAAGTGGCGAATGGAAACAAGGGTATGTTGATAAACAAGTGAAGCGGTCTGAAAGGTCAGGGAAGTGTTTTTACGACCTTTAGTGAACTTGGAGGATTTATTGCAAATCGTTTAATTAGTTTTCTAAGCGACTATCAAAGAGTCCTGATAAATAAAATATAGCATTTTATTTGAAAGACAGTTGACCGTATCTCGTTAACCCCTCCTAATAGAATAAACCTATCATTGCTATACGCCGACTCCCACGAAATTATGCAACTGTTATAAAAAAACATTTTTAGGAAATTGTAAATGTAAGAGAAATATTTCAGGCGATGCAGTTAGGTGAAACACCCTGTATACAGAGGTTTTTTTTATCGTTGAGGGAAAAGTACCGTGACAAATATGCTACGCGTATGGAAATGGCAACTAGAGGACGTTCCTAAGTTTGTTGGCGGTGAAACAATATGATAACGACGGTATTGTTATGAAAATTGAGTGGGTGGAGCGGATTGAATAATGGACGGGATCAAGGAAATGGAATCAACCATTCAGCAATATACGATTGACGGTATAATTTATAACAATTTTCGTTAATACTGCTCAAATATTTAAACACGTTTTTTGAATTGTCGATATGTTTCTGAAAAAATTAATGGACTTAAAAAATTGCGCGCACATGAAACACGGTTTCGATCTGCACGTATTACACACAAAAATAATAGTGATTATAATAATAATAAAAAATACGAATATGTAGGATACTCGTAAGTTTAATTAATTATAAGTTTAACTACTAGTTAGATTAGATTAGTGGGGTAGGATTTTAAAACAGCATTTTGCTGAATTCCGCCCTTTGCGCCACAAAAAGAAAAAATGGAACGGAAAAAAAATAAACTAAATCTGTATTACTTAATTTGTTGATGTAATAAAGACGCATTATTATTATTATTATTATTATTATTATTATTATTATAATGATAATAATAATAAAAAATAAACATTCCCAATATCATCTGTTCGAAAAAATGGCAAGAGAGAAACTTACTGTGTACCCTTTTCGTTTGGAGACTGAAAAGTGACTATACATACCAACGTGAATAGCCTTTGAAATTTCCAGTATGTATTCATTGATATGTACATTAGAGAGCGTGAAAAGTCTACAGCCGATATCTATTATCATAACTTATTCATTGGCAACACACGATTCATAAGATACCACATACATTACTTATTTCCATAGCTGGAATAGGCAAGCTTGCATTTTGAGCAGCTCGCTATATGCAAGTTTCACTCCAATTTGTGCATTAAGGGCTAAAAATACTGTGTTGCAGAATGTATCGCGACCTTGAAAATTGAAGTTCAATTTTTTCAAAAGAGGCCACACATGCCGCGGACGAACAATTTTTTCGTAAAGGATCGTTAAAGTTTGCCCCAGATCTCGCAAACTGTATTCTGGGGCGGAGCATTTCCCCTACTCTGCCTCCTACTGCAGCGTACAGGGGCACACCAGTTTTGAATGGCACTCGTCACTGTTTGAAACTTTAGCAATTTCTTCTGCGAAAACTGTGCTTGTGCTTTTCAAGTTTTTTCCATTTTTGGGAGCATGGGCGTCCGGAGGGGGGGTTGCAAAAGGGGCAGTTGCCCTGGCATTTGAGAAAAAATCGCTTATTTTTCAAAACTGATCTTTGTTAAGTTTATACTAAACAAGGGAATATTTTTAAATTTCTGTTTTAAATTTTTAATTAAATTGGCACTATAAAATGGGTTAAAAAAGCAAGAGAGGTATATTTTTCATTACCATCATCCTAAAGTTGCCTCCCCCTCGAAAAAAGTCTGCGGACATCCCTATTTGGGAGTCGAATGCATAGAAATAAGACAAAACTGACCTTGCACTTCATAGCCACGATCAACTTTGTCGCAGTTTTTTAGTGAAAACTTGTTGCAAAATGTGCCTTGGCCTCGCAATTTAAGATCAATTGTCTTTGAAATTTTTACATACATATTCCACTTGATATGGAAATAAAAATTCTCAGTACAATTATATATCGCAAAGGAACCGTTCGTTTTTAAACATCTGTTCAAGGTTGGTTGCCACATGATATGGGAGGGTCGCTGCTACATGATATGATAGGGATAGCTCACAATAATCTCGAGTAGGCAGTTTCGTTCCGATAACAATATTCACATAGTGCAGATTTCGAAAAAGGTAACAGTCAGAATACTAGGTGTGCAACTAGAAGAAATATAAAATGAACAAAACTTGGTTGGAAACGAGTGCAACAGGGTCTGAGATGTATTGATTAATACAGTATTATATTGTGTTTCGCACTGTATCCTTTCTCTCTCAACTGCTCCATGCTCAATTCCTACAATAGTGACAGAATGGAGGACGCATTTTGTTCCGTAATTCCGCGCATTTTAGTTGGCGAAAGAAAAAAGACACTTCTTTATTTTGAAGCTCTTCCTCTCTTGTCAAATAAAACACGCAGTATTTTGAGGAGGCAGGACTTCTTCTGAGACCCGCGATAAATAATATTTTTTGACTCTACACGTTGTCGGAGCAGGTGCGCCGACATTTCTATAATACATTCTATTTCCCCCATGATAATACCTCGTTATGTTTTCAATACTGTCCATCGCGGTTATTATCACAAACATTTGCTAAGTAATTGCTTGAAATGTGGAACGCGAAGGAGAAGCTCGAAAAAGAGATGTGTCTCTATTGCGCAGAAAAGATTATGTATACCGATGCGAGTTACGAATAATAATCGTTGCTGCAGACCTTGGGACATTATTCAGAATGCTTCTTCTGTACATTTTCCATCTCGATCAACAAATGTATAAAAATAGGGATCATAGTCATTGCATATAATGGTAAGAATTTAGAAATAAGAACTTTGAATGAAAAATTGTATGCACAGTTTTATTATGCTCTTTGTTTGAGAATTCGTTTTGAAGTTGATCTTAAATTATCATCATGAACGTTAAAACAGAGAAAGGTAAACAATATTCAATTGCGAATATAGGCTGATAGCTCTGTTGACTGCAAGCTTGGCCAGCCCGTAAAACAATGCGTTTATAAACGGGGCGTCCCATTTCACTTGACCTCTCTAAATATTTCTCTCGTTGTTCACGACACAAAAAAATATATTACAAAACGATTGTTCGTTTCGAGGAGGTAAATATTCCCAGCGTATCATTTATCCCTAATTTCTCGAAATTTCAAGATTATTTAAAGTGGGCCACAAAAATGATTTTGACTTTTATACTCTGTATTTTGAGCGAACCTATGAGCAAAAAATTTTGCTCTGCAGTAAGTTGCAGATGAAGACTAGAAAAAGTTCATTTGCTGTGTACACTTATTTAAATACTAATTAAGAAACAGAGAAACAGCTTCTTCTCGTATTTCCACAAATAAAATCATCTACTTTATGGAATCTAATGACCAAAAGGGAATTCAACGACTAGGAATCCATGACGTGAATTTCACTAGCCTTTAAAACAAACATTTCTTAAAGTTACTCACATGCTTTTCGTAATTAAAGTTTTCTTATCAACGCGACGCTTTTCGAATCAGGGATACAATCAAATTGTACGACCACTTTCAATATGGTGACGGAATGACTGGCAATGGTAATGAAGTCGCCGTAATTATTATATTTCTGCAGTTCTTTAATTGCTTTCGAAAGCACTGTCGACATTTATAGGAGACTCGAGTGTTTCGCGCGTTACATAGCAATATAACATTCCTAAATGAACTGTCACGCTACGTTAAATAACTCGCGCCCAGGCAAACAGGTTTCTGCGTTGAATTATTGATCGGTACTTTACTGCGTGCGGAATAGGACCTCTGTTGCATAAGATCATTTCATCGATGATCATTTTAAGGGGAGAAGTCTCTATAGGTAAACGGCTTATATCTTTATCAATTTTTTGCAAAGATACCAATGCGTTAATCCTTTCGGAACTTTAAGGGTAGTTTCTTTAACATTATTATAATCAGCAAAAAAAATATGACAGTAAAATTACGATAAATACAAAAGAAATAGAGCAGTATCTTAAATAGGTTTTTTTTCGAGGTACAAAAAGGCACCGGATGTAGGGTCTCTGGTAGTTACGTGAAACAGACCAATACAATTTTTTTTTTAATTGACGATTGTAAGGATATGAACATAAAATGGTATAAAAAATGGTGGTGGCACTTCAAACAATTATGTGCAATTTTTCAAATCAACAGAAATTTTGTTTCATGCGATAAGTATGGTAATATAAAACAACCGAATTAAAGGAAAATTGTATGGTTTTGCAAACTGGGATAAATAACCTAATATTATGTAAAAAGATTAATTTTTTTACTGAAGTTTAATTAATTAAGAAATATTGAAATATGCAATGCTCGAATATTAAATGGAAATATATAATTGTAAGTAGAGCGCGACAGAAGATTTATTTCGGGAACCTCCTCGACTAACATGAAGAAGCATGATATGGAACTAACAACTGTAAAGTGGCCAAGAATAGAACTGAATTAGGTACACGACTCCTCGTTGATAATTCCAATTATAGGTGGCACTTAAAAAGAGATCGTAAATTGTGTCCACGCTTAAGCATGTACCCACTGCCATGAAATTAATGCGATTTCAACGCGACAAGGAAAGCTATTAATTGAAATGTGAAATGTGAAACGAAAATTTGAAGCTTTCACTAAAAGATTATAAATAAACAAGTAACTTTTTGGATATAATTTCGGGGTAAAAAATGTAATAGCGTTTTTGCCAAATAAACAAAATTTGGCAAGGAAATTACCTGTAAATTTAATAACACAACACACCTTTGAAGTTAGCACTTTAAAAACGCACTACAAATTGAAAATTAGGTTAAAAAAATATTCTGTACGACGCTGCCCGACTCCTCCTCCCTCCTTTCTAAGAAAACATAAGAAATTCGCGACCCCCTCCTCCCCAAATAAACCTTACGTAATTTAAGGACGACCCCAAAACACGAGAACAGGCTGAGGTAAGAGCTACGGTAATATATACAAAAGAATAAGTAACGCCTGTGGCTGTTAAAAACGTCCCTGTTACATGTTTCTCTAATTTTTCTCGGTAACGCTTTGGAAAGTACCGCAGCGTGCATACACGTAACCGTTGCGACGAGTTAGAGAAGCGACCTCGTTCCAATGTTGAACATTCATGAATTCCGGAGCAAACGAGTTGGTTTGTTCCATACCACCTATGTATAATCTTTAACGATTCACGGCAGAATATTCATATTTTAATGTGAATATTATAATATTGCATGTAGAATGCTCTAACTGTACAAGTCTTACGAATCGATGGAAGTTAGTGTGTTAAAGAAAAGTGGCTAAACATACGTTCATAGATTATTAAGTCTTTCAGTGATTTGCATAGATGCAAATTCTTTGCAAAATTACACGAAGATTATTTACCTCTAGAAAGGAAATATGATAGGTACATTGTTCTATTTGTTGCATAAAAGATTTCCATGAACCATAACATACTAAAAAAGAATTTCTTATCGTAATCTTCAATAGTTTCGGCGAAATATCTTAGCCTTCCTGTATACATATGTATAACGTGACGCGTTTGCATGTGTGCAATACAAGATAGCCTCTAACATTCATGACTATAAGTAAATTAATCTCAACGTGTGGCAAATGTTATCCTGTTTCGAAATCAATACTTGCAACATTAATTGCAACACTTTTTATTTCAATTACTTTTAATATCTTATCACGTGGAATGATTTTTTAAAGTTATTTGTTGAACGCAGAAAATTCCTACTAATGTTAATTTATGAAGTCACTACGCTCTTTCGGCAGCAGTGTATAGTATTTTCTATAAGTCAGTTTCACTCGTCATTGGTCGTATAAAATATTGTAATAAATACAGGATTTAAGCCTGCAGGCGTGTGGTACAATTGTAGAACCACAGAAAACGAACAATTCATCGAGAAAGAAAATTATAAGCGACTTTACTTACTTAACAGTTAATTGCCTCTGTATCAGGAGCTTTTTCTCAATCTGTTCAATTGGAAATTGCGGAACTTCATAGGGGGCTGATATCTCATTGGGCAACTCATGTGATGCAATCCTCAAGGAGGTTCCGCCAGCAGCAGCTGTACCACTGCCTTCCAGCCCGAAAACTGGACTTTCGCTGCCTGTAATAAAAAGTGTAGCCTCATTTAGTTCATGAATCTAATTTATATGTAAAGCATATGACACTACGGACCACGTTCTTTTAATAAATACTGCTCGGAGACTGAAGGTACATATATTTCAATCTGCCAACCAAATCAAAACTCTGATGAAGCTATGCTATACGACCGGGCATATGGTGATTCCTCGGACAAAAATAAATAAAAAAAGTGGAATAAAATCTTTTTCTACGAGCCTCCGTTTTCGAGAAAATCGATTTTGTACATTCATGAGTGAATTTGTTAGCCAATATGGTACAATTGTGAGTGAAGTTCAGCTCGTTTCTCGAGAAAATTGATTGGATAGCGGGACTCAATTTTTAGCCAAGTGTATGATGCAGTTTTTACGAATCAAAATTATTCTATAATTTCTACTAATATAATATTTTACACCAAGATCCTTTAGATCGAAATCTAGCTGAATTAATTTGTACTGCGCCGATTTTTAAAGTCTTGTTTTTTAGAAAACGGAGCCTCTTATGCAAAAAATGTGTACAATTATAATTAATATAATTTTTTTATGAAGAACCACCTGTTCTCAGTTATATTGCAATTACTGAGCCATTGTGGATAGAAATATCGTCAATCAATTATAAAATGTATCTTCAATTGCAGTATTCTTCCTTAAAAGTATGTGTACCAAATTTTATTGTCAGGTGTTATCACTCTATAGTGAATAATTTACTTAGAATAAATTATTTATTCTGCGAAATTCCATATTGATTTTTTTTTAATATTTCTCTTCTGACTGAAACACGCTACTCGATAGTCAAAGCTGTTTGCAAAGATCAGGGAGAATCCATTTCCAATAATAACAAGTTTTCCTCCTTACTGAAAGTAGGTCACAACGTTGCAAGAGTAAAAGTAACAGAATTTCATACATTTTGTGGATAAATCTAGATAAAGTATATATGGTATTATATATTCGCATAAATTCCCGCCGCATATCTCAGATCAAGTTTCAGTGTATTTACGACGCGTAATTTATCCTCCTATTTCGTGGTATTTTTGCCGCGTTAACATTCCTTAACGTAACTAGGGAACACGCACGCAGCATCCAGAAAATTACCATAAAGTTTTGCTTGCTCCGATTTCTGCAACCATTCAGTTACGGAATTCCGCTTGTACCCACTTAAGTATTCATTGTCATTACCCAGCACCATCGTGCGAATCGTTTTGATAACCTAGAAATTTTTTTAGACCACTAATATGGAACTGACCTAATTTCACATATGCGCGACTCGAAATTGTCGATCGTCTGTTATTTTTTTTGAGTATTATTAGAACTGACCGATATGACGGTCAATAAACGATTTTTCCAATCCTAATCGAATCGATGATAACAGAAAGTGAATGCAGAGTGGAACAGATAAGATAATAACAATAAATTGATAGGTCGGATAAACGACCAACGTTTTTGAAAGTATGAGGCAGAGATGGAAAAAAATGTTATTTAAATAAAATTTTGAATTACGAATAAAAGTTAACGAGACTACTCGTTATTCGTTCGTTGACTCGAGTTAACTTTATTCGACACATGACGAATAATTTTTTTTAACTTTTATTCGTTATTCGAAGTATTATTTAAATAAAAATATGGGGAAGATATTTGAACTGTGCGTTTCGAACTACTATGTGTACCTACTCGCTGTTTGTACTACCAGAGCTTAAGTATTGCGTCGTCACATTTCTCAGAGAGCAATAAACTTGTAGCAAAACAGTGGCGTCGTGACAAACAAAGAATATATCGCATAACTTTTACGAAATTAAATATACAACACATATCGCTGGATCGATAGATAATTCTTATTGCGTTCACTTTTATTTGTTCGAGACTATCGTGGACTAGACGCAATTATTAAATATTCAGATGTTGGTGGAACGAATTTTGAGTAATACCATTAATATTAATCACTGCTATCAATGTATGCACAGACTATTTAAAATTATTTGAATATCTCAATAAAAGTGGCACAACAATTAGAATAGCAAAAAAGTAACATAATACTTTTTAAATCGTACCAAACCCAACTACCGCGCCAACTACAACATAGTGAGCAACTAGTGCGCCCCGCAAGGCCATTAACGAAGGAAGAGAAACGTTTTCAATCTACTTAAAATATAATATAGTGAAGATGTTACATAAAGCACTGATTATCAGGCATTCGAAACCTGATGAACCAAAAAACACGTAACTAGCAACCACCGACAAGTTTACCAAACGCGATGAGAAGTATTAATAGAACGCTGCGGCGCACGGAGAATAACGCGAGTCAAAGGGGCAACGGCTGTCTATGCTCGTTAAGTGCAGCGAACTTTTTTGTCTCGTGCCGCCAGCCAATCGTGTAGCCAAGCAATTATTATGGCCACTGTGCGTACGCCGCGGGCACATTGTGGACATAACAAACTGTTTACCCCTGAGAGGTTCTTTGCGCGGCACAATCGCACCGTCGATCCAACCGAACGGTTAATGTTTTCTCGCGCCTAGGTATAAATAGACCATTTCATTTATCTAGAACCATCGCTTCCAGCTGGCAAGGTCAGCGAGTCAAAAACGACCATCTCCAGAAAAACTGTCTGGCCCCGCGTGAATCATCGGCGCAAATGGATTTGGAGATGATCCAAAACCTTGGAAATCTACGCCCGATGATTACCGCCGAAGATAAATCGCCCACGGACTGTTTACGCGATCTCCGTGCTTCAGAATTTATAGATAAGATATGACACACTAGACGATTTTAAGAAGAGTATCGTTGGACCAAGGAGAAACATATATATACGCCCGGCGAGAAGTGCACTTATCAAAGATGTAGGAGAGTTAGTAGTGGTTCTGAACGAAACGTGATGTGAATCTTGAGTGTTTAAAAACACCGGGCGCAAACACGATCGGGGACAGAACGTCAACATTCGTAGACGACGCAGTGGGACCAACCAATGGACGTGTCTCGCGCCACGAACCTGCTACGGAGTAGGTTTTACGCGTCAACAGAGACGATCGACGTTTCGAAGACGTTTGAAAAAAATCGGGAATCTCTTATGCACCGCACTATTGCCGTATGGGAATGTCGATCAGTTTTCGAAACGGAAACAGCACGATTACGTCGAGCTGACTTCGTTAAACTGACACACTTCTGCTCGCGGAAGCGCGCAGGAAAAATCTTCGGGGAAACTGTATTTAGAAAACGAGCGAGGCGCGCCTGGTTCGTACTTCAGAGGGCACTGACACGTTCACTGCTCGCAAGTATCGAATACACTGACTGTAGCGTGGAGTTGGCAGTTGGTACACACCGTAGTGCACCCATACACACGCTCTCCTATCTACACGCACGTCCTCTACACTAAAAGCGCTCTGGCAGCGCGTCGTCGTTCACGCAGTGAGATCGCGAAGCAGTTCCAAGTTCCCAAGGATTATGAACCGCCTCGGGATCTCGCGATGTTTACCTTCTTATTTCCATCGATATGTATCGGGGAGAGTGTTCTGCAATCCCTCGTGAATAAATCAACACTTGTACGAACAACTTTCTACCAATTTACGAGTAAATCTGTCGCAGGCATTCTAATATCTAAATCGTGCGTATTATTACACTGTATAATGCTCTCCTGCAGGGCTGCCACCTGCCGCGTTTTCATCTCACGATTTCAGATACAGTTTTCTATCTCCCGAATTAAGTCAAATTATATGGGAATAATTGTTACGAATAAATTTTGTGTTTTAATTGTAAGTATTCTGCGAAATATTAGAAATATTTTTCAAGCAGTCCAATGCTGGTTAGGGGCTGTCCTTAAATTACGTAAGGGTAACTTTGGCGATTTCTTACTCCCTCCCACCCCCAGTATAAGAATTCGTAAAATTTTATATTCCAACCCCCTTCTTACGTAATATTTTTTATATTGAATTTTTTCAGTTATTCAAATTCTTTTAAAGGTTTACAGGTATAATTCATTTAACTCGCTTTCGGGAAATTTAAACTGAAACAACTTTTCTGGAACATTAATGATAGAATTTGTATTTATTGAAAATTAGGTTAAAAAATATTACGTAAGACGCTACCTGACTCCCCTCTCCCTCCTTGTAAGAAAACGTAAGAAATTCGCGACCCCCTCCCCCCCAAAAAAGCCTTACGTAATTTGAGGACGACCCCTTATTTGATATATACAAGTTGAAAGTCCTGTTACGAGGTTTGCAGATGTAGATACATATTTTGAACACAAAACCATTTGTTTTCAAACCATAGCCAGTGCAAGTTTTAAATTGAGACAGACAGTAGAGCGAATACGAGGGACTTTTGTCAACAATTATGTCTGGCCTTCTCGCGCGTAATATAGATCAATGGAAATTAGTTTAGAGTTGCATCAACTTAGGTATGCAAAATATCTGCGATATTTTAAGAAGTTAGCCAGTATATTCTTGTACGCGAGACAGCTAATTATATGGCGTTTTATAAATTTATGTACCCTTGACTGGAGCAATGCTTGCAACTGGAAATGACTATCTATATCTACGAAATATACCATTTTAGGGCCTTTGTTTATTAAACCTTCTTTTTTGTTGAGCGGACTTTCTTAATTCATCACGTAGCGTGTAAGTAATTTTAAAACTGCACTTTTAAAAATATCTTTAGTCTATGTCACATACAATGGATTGTGGGATATACAGTGAGTCATGGAATTACTGGAACAGGCAGATTCTTGGTAAAGAAGCTTGAAGCCGGAGATAAACAGAGATAGCTTAATTCATTATTTTAGAGTGCACAGTCTGCAGTAACGACTATTATAAGAAAAATAGTATTGTTTTATATAAGAAATAGAAAATAAAAACGCATAACGGTAGGAAAATATTATCTACCTATCGAGGGAATGCTGTATATAAATGTAAATTTTATAGTTACATGGCACGAGTCTCAAGTACGTGCTCAATTTAATAATTGAAACATATACCCAGATTTTTATGGAACGTCTAAAGAATTAATATCTGTGGAATACGAGTCGCTGGCTAAGCGCTAAAAACCACACGTATACAAATAAAGACAGAATCGAATATTTGCTGTCATTTTCATTACATGGATATGGTGCATATTTGTAATTCGTGTGCGCACTCTTCTGTGACCCACATTTCACAACGCTACACGTATGTATAATGAACATGCGTAATGAATATTGTGCACAAGTGAAGACAGGAAAGTTTAACATTTCATACAAATTTCATGCACGGATATTTCTTCCATATTGCGACATTCCATTGTTACAGAACATCTCATATATTAATGTTAAAAAATTGAGTAATAAGTAATAGCCAATGGTACAGAGTGAATGAAAATTCTTTTCTATATACATTTCGGTTTCAACTTTACCTCCTTTTAATTTTACCATACCCTCTTGAAACAAATTTGCAAAGTTTTGAATGAAACACTGCATTATTATAGAAGAAACGCAATGTTCTTAGATCCCAAAAGCATCTTCACTCGTGAAAAAAATAGAAGCGCGGAGCACCTAGTACTACATACTAACTTTCTTCGCAGATTCGCGACGTTTCCTAAATCGATTCTTGGCACTTAACCAGAGTCTCGGACTAAGCGCCAAGAGGCTGCTTTTCGAGAAAAGAGATCAATACCAATACTTGGCCCAAGTAGGTACATGCAGAGCTTACAACCTTCCAATGACTAGTCTCCCAAAATCTTCCGCTAAAAGCCACTCTTTCATTTGAAATTTTTGGATCCTCGCCGAGCGCGCAAAATAGAGATGATTATTAAAAATAAACGATCCCTTTCGACGGAAATAAAATAGACATGCTGTATTGATTCTAGTGAAACGATGTGATATCTTTATATTAATCCTTTCAGTGTGCGATAAAAGTGACGAAATACTGCAGTATGAAGTACCTACCTAATGTTTTTTTATTTTTTAAATTTTAGAATCTACATACTACAAATATAAAATGTACCTGATATATCCAAAAACCGATTTTCCATATCCTCATTTTTTGCCTTTAAGAATAAAGAGTCGTGTAATTGAATTTTCACTTTACACTAATTGTAAGAAGCTAATACTTGTAATCTTAGGACTGTGTAGGTGATAGTGATAGTAGTTATCTTTTAGGAAGAGTAAAGAAGGGGATACGAAAAGAATGGTACCTATACGTGGAACGTCTTTGGCTACCAGCCACCTAGTAATGTCCCGATACTGGGTGCTCTGCCAAACCTCGAATCTAGTCACTAATTTACCAGACGGAACTCTCAGCTGTTTAGGCATGCGCATTTGGAGGAATCATTACTCATAGGTTTATCTACACACTGCAGTCATTTTTCTTCAAGAAATTTCGTTGCCTTTCATAATTTTTAAGGTAACCGATGATGAAGATTTTTAAAATCTAATGACGCAATTAAAAAGCTGATATAAAATAGTAGTAGTGAAAGATCATTCTCCTGAAGGCTATCAAGTTGCCACAGTTATCAGTACTTCTTTTTTTTTATTCTACCTTAGATATAAAGTAACTTTCGATGTGACACTTGAGATAAAATACTTAGGAGCACGATTACTTGAGAAGCGATCACATCTGACCAAATGAAAAAATTACTGTAGGTAAAAAGACGAGGGAGATGTTACATACATACAAAAACAATTTGAAAAAGTAGAATCAATTTCTTTTATAGCGGTCTTTGTTTTCCAGGGTATCGAGTTTGAAAATTCTGCTAGAAATTATCAGAGTTTAGTTGTACGTGAAATAAATACTTCTATAAAAATCAAACGTAATAATATTTTTTTCAAAAAACTTTTTCGAAAACGGAGCCTAATTCGAGGGAAAGTTCTTCTACTATGCCAACTTAGTTTTGCATAAGGATTGTACTAAGAATTATGCTAATTCTTGGGACAATTTTCTCGGTAACCAACGCCCGTATAAAGAAGTTTGGAAAACCTACATTTTCGAGTTGCTTTTGCATATAGAATTACTTTGACCGTGATTCTACCAGTCATTGTGGGACAACCTGTATACATAAAGCTATCTTTCATATTAACTCTTCGCGTGCTATGCGTGCATACATTCGTTCTTACAATACATGCGATGTGTGCGGGGAACGCCGATGGGCGTTCAGAGACTATGTCTAAGAGATGCGACTAGAGGAGTCCCGCACGTTACGTATCTATGTGGAGCATTCAAATTGATAGCACCCAAAAGGTTGAACAGTAGAACTTTAATTAACTAAACCTAAACCCACCAGCTTCATAGTATAAGCTACATGCGAGGTAATAAATCGTTTGCAAAATGGTGAAACCGTAACTAGAATGGCGTCCAATTATGGCATTGGAAAATGATTTTCAGCTTAAGGTACAAAAAGAGTTATAAACCATCTACAAAATGCTATGAAGTACAAAGAGGTAATAATCCCATGGAACCACTAAATTGGTCGACAAAACGTAATTTAGCAGCTCAGAAAGATGTAATTTCCGTTGGTGAACGTAGTAATATGTAACAAATGGCCCCGTTCTAAGCGGTCCATTTATGTAAAAACATAATTGAACCTACAGTAGAGCGTCAATTATCCGAACCGTCGATTATGAGAATCATCGCTCGTTGTTCGGTTCTCTCACTCTCGTCCGTAGGCTTCCAAGAAATGGTGGGGACAGTCGCCGGGCTGTCAACGGGGGGGAAAACGGACTCATAACGGAAAATTACTGTATTGAGTTTCCTATATTATAGTGTTCTCTGCACTTCTGAGCAAGATGAAATTGCCCAATTAAATCTCAGAAACTTTCTGAATCACAATTCCTACAATGGGATATTACCACGTGCCAGAGACGGACAATCAGATATTAATAAACTAGCTCGATTATCCGAAGGTAACATAACGGTAAATTTAATATTAGGAAATTTATGTTCTACATATATTGAAAGTAATTACTATCTTATTGCATAAATATTTTATCAGTAGAAAGGAAATACGAAATAAGGAGTCAAAGGGAATGGCCCGAAGACATTGGTATTAAGAAAAAACGAATGAGGTCTGGAAAAAGCCACGAAGAAGACGAATACATTTCTAGGAATAATATTTCTGTAGATCTTCAGAAAGAATTTTTAAGGCGACACGAGGAGCAAAACAAGTAACTCCGTGAAATTATTTTATTATTAACTAAATAGACTGCAAGAAGTAACTACAGTATAAGACGAAGAAAGTGATAAAATTTCAATCTAATACCGCTTTTATATTGCCACATATTTCTTTGATATACCACACCATCGCTTATCTGAACATGTCCCCTAATTAGTTGCAACAGTCAAGGTTCTATTATAGTATTTAGCGATAAGATTAAGTGTTTACCTTCATCTTCAGGGTCTATAAGAAAGTTCGATAGTCGCAAAGTTAAGTACAGATCATTTTCCGTCGGATTAAGGCCTCTGCTTGACATTTCTCCGCTCCTAGATACAATTCACCCGCCACTTCGAGTCGCACTCGCGATTAAATTAAAGAATTTCAATCCCCACCGATTTGCCTAATATATTATTTACTTCAAATCTCGTCTGTGCGTTGAAGAACGTATCCTCCTTCAAATAATAAAACGAAAAATGCACTAACTGTTACCGTCTACCTTCGCAACAACTAGCCTTGGTATAAAATTTAGACTCTAAACCGTAGCCGCTGTAGTTATCAACTGAATTTAATGATCCGCCGTCGGACTGGCTGCAGTTGCCTATTCGACGTTACAACACACACGTGCTAATTGGTGTGCGGAATGCCCGGGCAAATATTACTCGACGCATGCGGTACTCATGATTCGCGTAAATTTCGTGCACCATAGAATCACACGAAATCACTTATCACCGATGCAAACACTTTAAATCACGCAACGATAGCGACGCTTCTAGTAGCCATAATACTATCCACAATAATGCGCACGAAAAACGAATCGCAATATGATTACGTAGCAGTCGTATTGGGTTACGAATACACCGACAGGAAAGACAGATTATCGACGGGTAAGTAAACGTCGGCTGCGTGAAGTTCGAGGCGTGAATAAACCACTGCGGAAGGTGACCGTCGTTGTTGTTGATCGTCGAATGAAACAACGCACTGCCGTGGGACAAGGGCAAAAAGTTTGCCTTGTTTGTATTCGCGCACCGAAAACCCTCGAGCAGCCTAGCACACTGCGATCGAACGAACGGCCAGAGAACCTTTGCACGGTGGCAAAAATACTATTCAGTTTGTGAAGTAAGGTGAGAGAGCGACGCCGAAAGGAACGAGGATGTAGGCTCTTTGCCAACATTCAAGAATGTTAACTGACGATACCGACGTCCGGTATGAGAACTTCGTATGCGGGTCGCGAAATATTGTTCCTAATTCTAAAAATAACGACGCCCTGTAAGCGCAGAGACTAACAGTTCCGACTATGACAGGCTGTGTGATATATTTCTGATTCTAAAAGCGAAAAATTTTTATAGGCCATTGTTCGTAGCACGCTGTGCAATTCATTGGAATGAATTTTTGTTCTCTTTGTGGTTAGAATGTTTGTCTTCTTATAATAGGTCCGTGTGTTTATATCTTACACTATAGCTTATCTTATAGTGCACGGCGTGGCCCGGGATTCTTATCTCTAAGTACATAAGTAGTATAAAATAAAGTCACCGGGTAGGCGCCTGTCTGTGTGTTCGAGCTAATCTCGAGAACCACTGGACGGAGTGCGACTCGTTCCCCACCACCCCATATAGCATTCTCGAAGAATGCTTCACTAAAATCGTCACTGCTCTGCTTCCTTTTGTCATAGGTTAGTATTGGAAACTCTTAAACCTTCTTCGAGAAATGCTGTATAAAGTGGTAAAACCCGCATCACAATCCGCCCAGTGATTCTCAAGATTAGCCCGAACAAACAGACACCTACCGGGAACATTATTTTTTATACTATGTAGAGAAGACGAGATATCTATTGATTTTATGTTACGTTCACCCATTATTCTGTCCTTCACTGAATATTATTCCTGTTCTCTTTTTCTACTCACCCTCCACCATTATTTCTTATCCTCTCCTCTCCTTCCCTTTCTAACTCCTCCATTTATTTTTTTTTAATTATTTAGAAACTACTTAGAAAATTATTTAAAAATTTGTGATTGTTGGAAAAATTCAGACACCGTTCCACGAACGAGACGCAGTCGCGTGCGAATGTAAACAAAAGGCGAGTACAGCGACGCTGGGTCCGGACAGCATGATGCGGCATCATGCTGTCCTTCTCCAGTAGGGTTGCCACCCGTACTTTAAAATAAAGTATCTTACGTTATTACACGTAAATTTATCTATATAAATCTTTATAAAAATAATGAAAAGTTGCTCTGTAATGCTAAAGCAATAAGAAATATGTTTGGAAGAAATAGAAACTAACAAGTTTAAAATGTACTTTTAGTTTTTTCAAACGTACTTTTTTTGTACGTTATTTTCCTGGTAAAAAAGGTGGCAACCCTATTCTCCACACCTCGAATCGAAGAAGACCATCCAACGCTATTCTTGATCGCCATTGAAATAAACATATAAAATGACAGCGAGTTATATCTTTGAATATTTAGCTTTCTCTTACATGACAGTCTAGAAAATTGAAGAAAACAGATCTGAATCAAAGACGAAGACCGACGAACGCGATAGAAAGAGTGTGATTGTACTTTTAACTCGACGCTGTCATGCAAGCGTCGTGAATTCACGCGTTTAAAAGTGTATCCCAGAAGAAGTTTAATTAAGGTTCGTGATGCACGTGACTCTGAAAGCGACAGATCGATACGAACGACATGGGTGGGCAGTAAGCACGAAGGGAAGAACGATAATGGGGCAATTTTCTAATTTCAACCGTCCCAAAATTGCGACAAGATTTATTATTCAAACACGTCACTCGTTATTAAATCAGAGCAAAATGAAGGCGCCTCTTAATTGTCACTCTACCGTGGATTATCAATCCTACTTAGAACTGAACCACCGTCCTCAGAAAATACCGATTCTCGCGACTTCTCTCGGCCACTATATTAGTCATAACATTTATCCACGTCTCAGACGCCATTGTTATTGCAGCCGCGTCTAGCAGAGCAAATTTTACACTTCAATGGCGCGCTCACGCCGGACACGTTATAGTGGTGGACACTATTTTTTGTCGATCGGTTACGCGAAAAGGTAAACGAAATTCCTGTAAAGTAAATAGTGTATCATCTGATACATAAATGGTCTTGTTTTAAATTATCGATTATTAGTTAGAACAAGATGGCGTATTGTTTCAAATTTAACAATTAGTAAACAAGTCACTATTCAAAGCGACAAACTTTATCGTCAAAAAAATGTGTCGCAATAAATTAGCCCCCGCTATAAGTTTTCTAAAGTTGTATGTAAATTTCGTGTATTCAAATTGGTTTCTCTGTCTTACTAACTTTTTACATGATTTTTAAGAATATTGTCTATGCCTTTTCTTTGGCATGTATGTTTCAATTAATCTATGCATAATTATATATTCGGCAAAAAATAGTGTCGACCACTATACGAATGTATAATAAAAAAAGACTTTACCGTAAACAAACAAACTGCGGATAAAATTAGCAATCCGACATATTTTGCTTTACAGAATGTCCGATTTAAATGTATTACATTATTCTGTAAATTGAATTAAAATAAAAAATAGAACTATATATTTTAAATACTATCAACTCTACGATGCCTTGAAAAAGGCACTCTGGAACACTTCTTTGTAAGATATTACTTAGATATGCATTTTCGACAAAGTATTTATCGTTACCATTTCTTCAATTTCTCAAGTATTCTCTGTTACTGTTTGTTGTTAAACTTATGATTGCGCCAAGAAAGACCCAGAGACTGAATCGATATTTAAAATGAAACTTACGATCACGATGCGGGTCAGCATTGTGTGGCGTTGTCGAGCTATCGCCATCGCCTTCGGTATCTAACTCGTAGAAAATCCTATCGGCCTCGCCGTTTACTTTCTTCATGCCATTCACATCCACCAGATCCTCCATGTCTCTGCAAACATATACATACGTTCTTAACCATTTGATGCACGTATCTCGATTTGTGTTGACGAACAATGGGATAAGTGTTACTTGAGCCGAAAGAAGGAACAAAGGAGAAAATTCGAGGTTTCTATTACTAATTGTGTGTCGTGACGGCTAGACATTAACCATGAACTTATACCCAGTTAGGTATAGTCTCGTGCGGCATATCTTACTGCGAGTGCAACATCGTTAAGTATCGCGCGAAACTTAGGGTAAACCAACCAGTAATTGGCCGCATACCAGTGAATGACCAGTAGGCAAAGAAATGTCAATCTATATAAATAAAAATGTAAATGTTCGTTTGTTCAAAATCTTATATCTCCGAAAATTCAAACGTTGTGATGTAACAAATATACTCAGCAGGCCATTAATGAAAAAATGATGTGCCGATATAAATTAAGCAAAGTAAAATTTTTAATGGAAGCGAATAAACGTCAAAGTATTCTCTCCCCTCAAATTGGCTTTACCCTCTGCGTGTAATTATCCAAATTGACTAACTCCAGCTTGTTAAGAGTTCGAGGTCATTTGCATCATCAATACGAACACAGCTGCACATGTACATTTATGAACAAATTGCAAAAGGGAAACGTGCGTATAATATTATGTTTCTTTATTACTAATATTATTGAAAGCAAAATGTAAAGATATTGGCCAGATGGTATTCTCTTATATCATTAAAAAGATTAATGTTACTAATAATAATAATAACAATAACTCTATTTACGTAAATCCAAATGTTTGATCATAAAAATAATATCCCCCAAAGCATCCTCTAAGTGATTTTATCGTATTATACAAATAAAAATCACGGAATGGATTGGAATATCTGTATCTGATTTAAATTTCGAACTATGTATATCATTTACATATATCAATTCTGGGAGTGGTATACATATATAAATTTGATAAAAAGTCTTCTGTAAAGTTCGCAAATTTGATGCCCAAGAATTTAAATTGACTTTATGATAATATTATTTCAGGATGGAAGACAATAATATTCATGTAGATGTTTTTTTGATCAGCGTAGATAAAGTCTCTTCGTGAGAAAACAGCACATTCTTTCGCCTTTGTAAAGCCCGCGGGAAAAACAAAGGAAGATACGCTAAATTGCGACGCATATTATTTTCGCGTGCAATATTTTTATTCTTATCTATTCCTGCCACTTACGTTTTTCCATAGAAGATTTTCAAGTGGTACTGTATTTCTTCCGGGGAAAATAAGCAATATTTATGATTTTAATTTATACTTCGATCATCAAGTAAGTACATTATAACTTGTGCGTCCTAGTTGCATAAAAATATAAATTATATTTAAAATGTAATCGTACTTCTCATAACGTGAAACCGATAATTTTAAACGTTTTGTACTGCATGGTACATAGGTCCTAACTACAATGCTCAATGAAAACAATGCATGCATTCTCATTGTGTAAAACAAAAGGGCGGTGAATCAGTTCGTAGTTATTTTAATTTTCTATAATACCCATGCGTGAACATCGTGACGAAAACAATTTGAAGGAAGAAAGGAACATTAATTCACTTACATTTTAGTTATCCCTGGAGATAATGAACGAACCGTCTGGGCATACGTCCCCCCCCTCCTCAATGGATCAGAAAATACACCCAACGATTTTAACGAGTTGCAATCGCGAACTGTGCGCGTCGTAGACTGATCGAAAACAATCACAACGCACTGATACCTTAACGTTCGATATTTTGATAAGCGTACGTATCCCTAGAAGCATTCAGTTTGTTTTTTCGAGCGAGTTTACGTGGAGGTACGAACAAGGTCACCGTCTCGTCGTTCTACGATACGTACAGGAATATAAAACTCGTATATCCTCGATCGCTGTGAGATTATCGTTTCATTCGCGGGATAGAAGCATCCTTTCTGTCGAAGGAAACGCTCGTGATACACTGCTTAAAACACTGCACGAGAATTTTCCAGCACGCTGGGGCGTGCTGTTAACCACCGACTGTCACTGCACGTTTCAGCCACGATGCGTACAGATAGGAGCGTACCTACCCTTCCAGGGGCCTTCAGGCAAACTCGATCCGGCCGACTGGATTCAAAATAATAGAACGATTAGCCTCCTTAACCCCTCCGAATCGACGATAGCAATCATTTGCTCTTAACTTCTTTCATTCAAATGAAACCCACAACCATTTCTTTGTTACTGAATACCACATCTACAACCTCGCTACACTTTCGCCGAACAAAGAGTGAAATAACTAGACACATAAACTGAAACTCTTTTCTTTGATACTCACGGCGTACGGAGGTGTTTACGCGACAACTTTTAAGTAAAAATGCGCGTCAATTTTTTCCAACTTTCGAACTTATGATTATTCGTAGAAAAATTTCGCGAGTGTGCCCCATGATATTGAAGCGGACGTTTCTCGTGTTGTTTGGGTAAATGTAAAGAGTGTTTCTCGAGGGGTAAACGTGCTGGCAAGGTGAACGTAGCGAGCATCGGGATGCTTGGAAAATATATAATCTTTCACCTGTAACGTTAACAGTACTGGAAGCGAGGGACACCCAGAGCGACGAGCACGATTGGTGGAATAACGTTGGTCGACGGGAAGCGCGTGACGCGACAGGCGCAGGCTCGCGCCTGCTTGTGAAAATCTATATTCTATACCGCACGAGTAACCGCCTCCTGTGCGCCCTTTGAATTAAACTGAAAGGTATACTTTACCTAGTGTCGCCACTATCTCGGCTTCCAACCGCACTCTTTTATTTTAATACTGCGGCTTCGTTAGAGCGGTATAATTTTCCAATTTCCACTGCTAGGTAGATTGTTTGGAAGGTTTATGAATTATATTTCGTATATGTGCAAGGTAGTCGTGTTCGCTTCGAATATTATTTTAAATAATTATTCCTTCGACACGCGCGCATCGTTGGCGCCCTATTTCTCTCCCTCCCTCTTTCGCTCCCCACTTGCACTCGCAACAAATTGAATGCGAAATTTTCCTAAGGTCACTCAAAGGTCAATGTGTTATACATGAACGCATTTCTTTTCTCGCCAGTTACAAGAGTATGCGATAAAAAGGTAGGATTCTATTTTTAAAAAATGAAGGTGATCCTGAAATCTACGAGAAATTTCGTTCTATCGGTTCATCGCCCCCCTGAAGCATGTTGAAAAATTAAATTTTTATGCTGCTTGTAGTACAAATATATTTTTATCATATTCTCTATCGTTAACTGTGGTAATACTAATTCTATTTTGAAGTTGAATTTTGCCCTTTACCATTCAACAATATAGTAATAAAAAAACATGAAACTAAATTAAAATAAACCCAACGAAATTATATCAAAAACCATTTCCTTCATTAATATATATACGTAACTTTATTACATTAGATTATGGCTACATTCTAGACGAATATATATCTTACAAATGTGCGTTCTGTAACGAATAAAAACAATCTGCTTTCGCGTGGAGTTTTCAACAGATTTTTATTCGAAGCTGCTGATAACTTATTAATTAAAATCGAAATCACTTTCCGTGTTCGATACGTTCCGCTCGATTGTGCTGTCTGTATCAGACTCCAGCAGCGATTTTATCACATCCTTCTTTTTCTTGGGTTCATTCTCGGCCGATAGTTTTTCATTTCTACTTTGATCCGCTTTTTGCATCTCTTCGCTCTTCGATTCCTCAGGTGGCTCTTTGCTTTCTTCATTCTGTGCTTCTCCTGTATTACCCTCCTGTTCCTCTGCGACCTCTGTCTGATTGGGATCATAAATCTCGGTGTACTCAAAAGGTTGATTCACGTCGGTCTCGTATGCCTGATTAGGGTCGTATTGTTGATCGTAACTGTAAGCATATTCTTGATTCGGGTCCCCTTGGTATTGCGCGTTAGGGTCCTGCTCGTACTGACCTTCAGGAACATTAGCATACTGTTCGTATTGTTCGCTCGTATATCCTTCGTACTGTTCATTCGATCCTTCCACGTACTCCTGAGTAGCATATTCTTGGTAGTCTTGATTCTGCCCATTCTCATAAGCTGCATTTTCATCGTAATATTCCTCGTTTGGATTAGCATACTCTGCTTCACCGTCCCGTGCATAATTTTCCAGCTGATTTGCCTCCTCGACGTAATTTTCATCTTTGTACTCTTCACCTTGCGTCGCAATTTCTTGCTCGTTACCTTGCTCCGCAACCGACGCAGAATTCATTTCATTATATTCTTCTTTCTTCTCCTTTCCTTCATCCAACTTCTCCTCTGCTGACTCTGCCTTTTGCAGTATATTATCTCCGCGATTCTCATCTTCCTGTACAGATTCTGGGCACCGGGAAGTAGATGTCTCACTCGTTTCAGTTTCCTGTTTGCCCACGAAATCCTTTTCAAGAGCTTCATCATTCTGTGGCTGTACCTCGCTTCCCACTTTATTGGAATCCATTATTCCCACACTTGTCGCCTCCAGCTCATCTGCTTTACTTTCCACAGTGTCCACGTTATCCTCTCCCCTCGATTCAGATTTATCATCCACCGACTCCTTCCCCAAAGACAGTTCTTCAGCATCAGTTAAAGCTACTTCCCGCACCCGCTTCTCAACCTCCTCCAAGCTCCATTCTTCTAAATCCTCGACAGTATCAAACGCACCCTGGTCCACTTTTGACTCCTCCGCGACACGGAGAGCGTCTCCACCGCAGCCCATATTTCTTTGTACATTTTCGGCCACAGTGCCCTCACCGTTTCCCTCAGCGACCTTATTCGACGAAACTACAGAGCCAATGCGTTCATCTTCCAGCACCCCAGTCCGCTGATGTTGCTGCGCCACTCGAGCTTCCTCTATACCAGCATCATTCCGTTCCCAAGGCTTTCCAATATTCTGATGCGAGTCTAATTCCGGCGGCTGTAACGCAACATCGCTGCTAATTTCGTCTTTCGCGTACGCCATCGGCGTGACGCGACCTTCGCGGGCACTCGAGACCGTCGCAGGCTCCCCATCCGAGTCCGGCGTGGCGCTTCGCGTGACCAATTCAACACTTTTATGGCATCCCTCATCTTTGCCCCGATTTCCTGAATCCCCGTCGTTTAAATTCACCGACCTGGACGCCAGGTCGTCAGCGAGCGCCAAGACCTTCTCTACCTCTTTAGGAAGCTTCTCCTTCGACCTGTCCACAGCGGTAGCTTCCAGATCGTCGTCAGACAGTGTCAAATTCAGAACGTCACCACTCGTGTTCTGTTCGTGGTCGATCTCCTCCAAGCTTTCAGCGTCAAGGTCGCGGTTAAGCTTCCGAATCACCTCCATGTACCTATCCAGCTCGTTCTCCACGGTGATCGTCGTCGCTCTGCTCTGGTCCACCTCGTCGAGGACCTGCTTCATGCCCAGCGACAACCGACCCGCTCTGGTGCTGTTCGAACGTTTCGGGACCGAGCACTTTTGCCCGGTCGGTGCCATGTAATCGTCGTCGAAAGTCGAGTATTGTCTTCGACAACAGTCTGTATTCCTCGGGGAATAGTTTAGATGGCTGGGGAGCAATTGCTTGGGCAAATGTAAAGACGTTTCTTGTGCGCTGCGCTCTGTAATCATCGCTGCGGTTCCGATAGCTGGCGACAGCTCGCTCGCATTCCTCAGCCGTGGCTGGAGATTGCCTAGCAATCCTTCCGGGCTTTGTTGTCGGGAAGGTTCCATGATTATAGGTGGATTGCGGTAGTAAGGAGTAGCTCGATTCTGAGATACGTCCAGCGACTTGTACGGTGGCATGTTGCTGTTTACTGGCTCCGGCGCCACGAAACGCGACGCGCTTTCAATCGCTCCCATTCGTTGCGCCGGGGGAACGTTGAAGTGAACAACGGCCTGTTGCCTCGACGAATTAATCTGTGGGTCCAACGAGGCGTACGGTATGTGCGAGTTTGGATCGGCTTGGAAATGCTGATTTCTATTGTAATAAGGATGCTTTTCTTGGTATATTGGCGATGATAATATCTGGGACGGTGAGCGTTCGAGGCTGTTCCTTTGAACCGGCGAGTGCATTTGCGCGGTGACCGGGATGTTGTTTGGTTGATGACTTAAGGCTCGCGGTTGGGGAATATCCTGGTGGCGATTGTCGTAATATATGTTCTGTATGGATTTTGTTAATCTTGATGCAGAAGGGGATGATATGGCTTTTAATTCCGGGGGTAAATAGATCTGCGCTGCAGTGGAGTTTCTTCTTGTGTACTTATCTTCGGCTTGGCTTGTCGCATTCTTGTTACCAGTAATGCTTCCTGTCGGGCTACGCGGCGCGTAAACTCGACGAAGGTAAGTGTCGTATTGTTTCTGAAAAATAGGGAAATATTCGGTTTTGTAACGTGTAAGTTTTTGGATATTTCTTGAGTGTTTGATGTACAAGGTGTGCTGAACTCGTGGTATAATCGAGAAGAAGATTCCGTGTTCAAAAGCCACTCGAATATGTAGAATAATTATTTTATTATATTATATGGGACTTTATTCTTGAAAAATTGTTTTTTTTTATTTGTCAAATACAAGTGGGTTAAACTTCTTTTAAACTGCGATAATTAACTGTTTACCGAACACTTCCCTGCACTTTACTATTGCATATACACTTTTGGGGGGTTTATTTAACCAGAAATCGATGATTAAAGTAAAGTAAAATATATCTGAAGCTCTGACCGAAATTTTGGTTTCATTGAAATTTTCAAGTACATTTCACAAGCGTTTTTATCTCTCCCTTTTATTAAAAAATCCATTAAAAAAAGTCTGTGGGGTCATGAGCGACCCCTGGATATACCAGTTAAGGGTTGAAAGTACGCGTGCGCAACGAACGCGCGAAACTGAAAGCTTCGAAAACAAAATAGGTATTCTGTAAGATATTTCTGTAATAAATATTTCACTAATTTTTGGAAGAGGAATTATACTCTTCTCGGCAATACTACGAATCGCAAAGCATACTGTATATGTATACTTCGTATTTACGCAGATGTTTGCATGCAGAATTTAAATGTGTTTAAAGGAGCTAGTAATTCAAGATTAAAGCTCAAAGATTCAATATTAAGTACATGATAAAATTGCATAATTTTTTCCAATAGGTTTTTCAATATGTAAAATACAGGAAACGAGAGAACTCACTCTAAGAACGTTGAGTTTATTTGTTTTCGCAGTCATCAATGCAAGACTATTGTCTACTCTATCCAACGCATCGAGAAGCTTATGATTCCTTTCATCCCTCGTACGTTGTTCCTCTAAGAACTCTATATACCTTATGCGCAATCGATTTATACACGCATCATGCCTGAAACGTTAATAATTTTCGTGAACTTTTGGTGCGATTTATCTGTCGTGTGTACAAAAAGTTTCCTTTTTGAAGAATTCTAAATGGCTACCCTACATTTAGAAAATTAAAATATCCGAATATTTAAAATGCGCCCTATTTTTGTAATAACTCCTCGGCTAATTGTATTTTACAGCATTCATTCTCCGAAAAAAAAATTATACTTTTCAACCAGGAAAAATACTTAAAAACAAAAGTGTTTTAATAAACTTGGAAAATTTAAATGCCTCCCAAATAAAAAAAAAGAGTAAATACACAAATTACCCTAGTTCACGCTACGACTCAAGTAGTGCGCAGTTTCAGGGTTAACCCTTTGTACCATACTGTGACTTTCATATAGTAATAGTACACGTACCATATTGTATTCTTATCTACTAATTTCATTTCCCTGCCATACACTATCATTCTTTCAAAGTGACACCATTCGATCTTTATTTCGCAATAACATATTTATTAACTATGCATATCTGTATCAACACGCGACAAAAAAATTAGGTTATAGAGGGTTGAAACGCGGCCTGACATGACCTTGACAAAGTAAGTACGAAAAGAGGTGCGTCGAAAATTCGAAGTTATCCGGCTCTCTTGTCTGCCAAACAGGCAGCAAAAATGTTCACGGCGCAAGGTTAAATCTGATACAGTTCACGAAATGTCCGCACGATCGAAGAACATTTCGTGACATTGGTAAAAGGTCACGTCCTCGCTGCAAACATAATATACATATATACGCGGACGGTACATAGAGGCAGCAGCCATAACAAAGCACGAACACTGCAGTGCCAAATTAAGGTAGCGTCTATGTAGCCCCTCTCTATGTGTACGATCGATGTCTGCCCAGTTTAAGGCATATATCAAGAATGTAAACACGAAGAACGTGGAATTCACGTCCGAAATAAATAGCGAGACAAAGGTTATGTTCGCGTATATTGATTTGCGACATCCCCGAAAACTGGGTCGCTACCAAATCAATACACAATCTCCTAAATTCTTTCGTCTCATTATTACGCAACAGGGAAATAAAATCGATAATGCCAGCTCGCTGACAATCGAAACGTTAAATCATGTCCGGAAGCATCGGTGCATTGTTTCTAAAACCTGTTTCTTAAATTTGCTTCTGCAACGTTTGCCACATTGCACTAGCCAATTTGTTACTTTAAGAAGATAATTTAAAAATGCTCGTGTCCGTTACGGAAATAGTGGAGCCAAAGAAAATATAACAATAAGTAAAAACTCACCTATTACGTGATTCTTGTCCAAGTACTTTGTATCTCTCCTCTAATCTTATTCTTTCCTCTTCGCTGCAATGATTGTTTAACAGACGTATATAATATATACATTTTGATTTCCTACGTCTCTTTTACTTCATAGCTTTTCTTAGGCAACACACCCTGCACTTACCTTCTCCGTAATTTTTCCTGCAGTTCCAACATCCTTTTGTAATAATCGTGACCCTCGTAAAACGATGTCATAGTGCTCAATTTTGAACGAATTCAAAAAATCGAAACGATCGATTGTATCGATGTTCGATATTTGGCGCTTATTACGAAACGGATTTTTATTCGAATCGAAAACTGTTTAAACAATGCTTATGAACGTTATCACGGTAGACCGCAAGAGTGAAAATAAATTCTCCACAAATATCGGGCAATGTTTTACGAACAGATCATTTTTTCGATAATTGCGCATATTCGCGTTGGTTATTCCTGAAGCTGTGTAAACTATTAACGATTTGAATGAAATTAATGATGACCACTGTATCCACGTAACGATATTTGGAGAAATGTCGTAGATTTTTGATTGTTTAAAAATCACGCAGTAATAAAAGTTGCGACGATCTTTCTTTGTGTCGGCGCAGCGAGCAACTGTCGTATTTGACGTCGTGCAACGGCACAGTTGGGGGTGTTTCAGTAGGTAAACACGCAGGTGTTGTCCCTACTCCTACAGTAATAAAATAGCTGTGCATATATGTATAAAATAATGTTTCAAATTGAAAGCGGCAAGGAAATCAAATTTTTTATTCCTTTAAACTTCGATTGTTTGGGAATAAAGATTTTTTTTCGTTCAGTCAAAATTTCATGGACTTTGTATCATGATGGCATAACGTATTCTGCTAGAAATACATAAAATACCCGGTTAATAAATATCAGTAGGTCAGATTCAGAATATCATGGAAAGTTTTACGAATTATTTTCTTCGAAATCATTGGGAACGATTTTACAAATATATATATACAGTAAGGGACAAAAGTACGTGGACACTTTTAAAATCGTATAACTTGTTCAAAATTGGTCCAAATAACTTGAGTTTTTTTCAGAAGCTAGAAGGATTAGTTTGCTAAGTGAAGTGTTTCGTCGTTTTGAAAAAAGTTGTAATTGGTCGGAATAGCAAAAAAATAATAAGAAAGATCATTGTTTCAATTTTGTTGCCTGTGCCCGTAATGAAAATTTAAAAAATGCCTTTTGTAGATTGAAGTATGTTGTATACATGCCTAAAATTTCATCAAAATCGGTTAACATTGCTCTGAGCTATAAACGCTTGAAGATCGCAGAATAAGGTCGAAAATCGCTGATTTCCGTCAATTTCGCGAGTTTCTCCGAAATATCTAAAGAATTGTAGACACAATTACAAATAAGAGAACTCCATTTTCTGTATTTAATAACTTTAAAATAGAAAATACTTTATTTTTGACAATTGTCTCCTATCTCCCCTATGAAATATATGTAGTTTAACGATAATCCTTTAACCATGCCAAAAAGAAAACAGTATTCCTACTAATTAACATAGATTTGTTAAAGTGCATTAAGAAATATAAAGATAAACGTGTCATTTAATTTGAAAAGACAAGGAAGTGTCTGCATTTTTAAAAAATAACTTGAATCAAATTTATAACTAACATCGAAGTATGTAAATTAAGTTGTCTCATCATCGTCGCATACTTTAGTATACTTTGCACGCAGATGTTCCTGTACTTGTGGAGTTTTTGTCGTTGCCATGCATAACACATGTTGTAGACACTCCCCGTCGACCTTAAATTCTCTTTGTAGCTGTTCAAACAATAACGAATTACCCATAGTAATTTATTTATCCAACAATAATTGTTCTCCTAAGTAATCCTACCTCGATTACTGGAGGTGACTTTGATTCCACCGTTGCTCTCTGTATGCCAGTAGTTTTCAACGTAATACATTTGTCCTCGAATACTCCTTCCTCGACAGTCGTCACGCCGATATTATGCGCTAATAGTAGAATTAATCTGTTTGTGTTAGGCATTATCTTCAAAAACCCAACTTCATAATGCAGCGGTATTTTTGTTTCGGGATGCCAGCTGACCGCTTTATAATTGAACTGCGGTTGACCGGTTGAAGTGAAACTCATCTCTTCGCAGTACTTAAAAGTTTCAATTGTTGGAAATATACCAGTCCCAGGGCCATCACTTTTCCATGTGCCTTTCAACCAAGCCAGTGGCTTGAGCGCGTCGTGTAGTGGTAAGCGTTTCATGTCTATCAAAACATATGTGAAATAATTGTACATTAAAATGGAAATGGACGCATAATTTACGTAAATTTTTTATAAAACTAACCTGTATAACGTTGATCGCAATTTTGCATCGAAAGTATTTGTTATCTGTCAGTGGAATAAAACAAATTTCTCGTCTTTTTTTTCCTGCCTACTATGGTTATATCTCGCTGGGAAACCTGTTAACAGATCGCGTTTTTATCTGCATTTAACGTCACGGTCTCGCTACGCATAACGTGTTAATGTTTAATATAAGTCCGCGCGGTAAAAGACAAACTTATACGATGCATAATTTCATTTTTTAAACTATTATTTACCTGAAAGCTCTCGTGCGTTGATTTTGAATTGAATCTTCGGAAGATCTAATTTGTATTATAACATCGACTTTCGTATTTACTTTAGGATATAATATAATAACCCATTCAATCAAGCGTGAACATTTGTACTACGAAATTTAAGTAAAAGGAATAGAGCTGTTAAATGTAGGAAATACATTTAAATCAACTCAAGGTTTTTAAATTAATCATACGAATTTAAAAGAACCGCGACACCTGAAAATAATATGGCGCCTGTTATTAACAATCCGAGTAAATTATACCGTACATATCTGTTTTGATTAAGTAGGTTTTTTAAACAGTTATAAACGATAATATAATTCTCCTAACTGATTCAGAGTATATACGCTAGTTATAACCAACTTTTACATATTTTTCTACGATATTCAGCTCGCAGCGTTCACTCCGAGATACGCTTACCGCTCACGGACGATAGTTAATGATTAATATTTAAAACGTCGTTCCATATAAAGTAATTTGACGCACGCGAATACGTCGGACTTAACGTCATAATTCTTTACATAAAAGAAATAACGAGGATCATAACAGTGAGAAATTTTACCCAGCTTCTGTTTATTATTGAAAAGGTTCGCGGATTTGATATATTGAATTTGAAATATCTAATTTTCTATAAGAAACGTGTACTTAATTGTACACTGGTCACATTTATCCGATTTTTACAATTTTACGTGGTGTTATTAACTATTACTTTTCGAACTACTTACCGATATCTCATTTTCGAATTGTTTATCACACACTGACAATCGAATTTTTTAAAGTTTAAGTCACGGGTAATATTTTTATCCAACTACAAGCACGTGTATCTCTCAAAAGAGTTATGGCAGTTTCGATCAATGAAATCTGCGAGAATACCAAGCTGGCTCGTGAAATGGCGTTGACTGGGAATTACGATACATCCGGAGTTTATTATCAAGGCGTCGTACAACAAATTCATCGATTACTCGCTAGCATCGCTGACGCCACGCGCAAAGCGAAGTGGCAGCTTGTTCAGCACCAAATTGTCCAAGAGTTCGAGAAAGTAAAAGCAACGTCGAACACGTTGCAGCTTTTTAAAGTGGACACGCATGGAGAAAGATTATTAGGTATTGGTAATAAATATTTAAAAGAACTATTCGCATAAGTAAGATCGTAAAGTTCAAAACATGTTTAGGTACTTCGTGTTTATCGTTCGAAGAACCCACGAGAGATCCAACTTTGTGGACGTATAATAATTCGGATACCTCTTGGAATCAAACGCCAGCGAGGGATCCAGACGTGTGGCCACCGTTGACGCCCGCTGAGCAAAAGTACAAAAAACACGATACAATTCCAATGATATTAACATGTTCGTCGCCCAGCGTGATTCGGCTGACAAGGAAACATATCGAACCCGAAAATTCTGATTTTAATGAAACTCCGTACGATTGTAGAGCATGTCGGAGTATGTAAGAAACGATTTTTCTTTTCTGTGGAAAAACACTCTGAGGGGGTGAAATCAAACCCCCAAATTTTCAGCTATAACTTTGGACGTACAAAAATTTCTTTTGCAGCGCGTTATACGGCATCAAACACTGAACATTTTGTCCATTTACGGTTTTCTTCTACCTCGCACCGTTACAAAGTTATACTCAAAAAACGAAAAATCGCAGAAAATTTGGGGGCTGATTTCACCCCCTCAGTGTTTTTCCGCAGAAAAAAAAATCGTTTCTTACATACTCCGACATGCTCTACAATCGTACGGAGTTTCATTAAAATCAGAATTTTCGGGTTCGATATGTTTCCTTGTGAGTTTCTCGCAGGGCCCAAATCTGACTCTTTACCTCGAACGAGAAGAGCATCACCTATATTTAGGTGACGGGGCTGCCACAGAAGCATTTCCCATCACCCAGATATGGGTGACGTGGCGACAAACGTGTTAAATTGAAACTATAGGAATCTATCGATTCTATCGATATCGGGTATTACTATAAACGGATATATTTGTAGAAATATTAGACCGCTGAAAAATCAACCAAAGCAACAGAATCGGACGAGCACACGAAAATCAGTTGCTGCAGGAAAGAAGCCGGACCCCAAAGCAATGGTGAAGAAAGATGATAGAAAAGTGTCCAGAAAAGACGATGTAAATAAAGTTAGTCTTGTTTATCTTCTTAGGTGGTTCTGTGTATAACGTAATAGTATTACAGTCTATAAACGTGTCTCACAGGAGAAGTCAGAGAATGAGAAGGTCGATGTTGAAGTAGAAGAACGTAAATTTGAACCATCTGGCAACGACAGGGATCTGGTAGATTTGTTAGGTAAAGTATGTGTTCATGCATATTAATGATCTTGAGCTTCAGTAGCTTACAAGGAAAGATCCTGAAGCTGGAAATTAAAAAAATTCTGAAACTTGTGAATATGTAGAGGATTTCCTACTGATTACAACGCAATTTTTGTTTGCTGCCCAAATTCACTCGAAGGGAGTGAAACTAACGCCTAAAAATTCGGCTATTTTCCGAAAAAAAGTTTAAAAGTTTTTGGTAAAAACATTATTTTACAGTTGACGAGTTATAACACAAAATCGGAAAATAACTGGATTTTCAGAGGTCAATTACACTCCTCTCAGAAATCCCCTACATATTCAGAAAGTTTCAGAATTTTTTGAATTTCCGGCTTCGGGATATTCCCTTGTTAGTACATATCTACGTTATTGTTATAGAGAGAGATATTGTTCAGAAGAATCCAAATATTCATTGGGACGACATAGCTGATTTGCACGAAGCGAAGCGATTATTAGAAGAAGCTGTTGTTCTTCCAATGTGGATGCCAGATTTCTTTAAAGTACGTGGAGATTTTTTCGTATGATTCATGTTTGAATACAGAGTGAGATATGTATCCTACCTGCAGGGAATTCGTCGTCCTTGGAAAGGTGTACTCATGGTTGGACCACCGGGTACTGGGAAAACAATGCTTGCGAAAGCGGTAGCCACGGAATGTGGGACTACATTTTTCAACGTGTCATCATCTACACTGACTTCGAAATACAGAGGAGAATCAGAGAAACTTGTTCGTCTTCTTTTCGAAATGGTAATTCCTAATATAATTCCTTTGTAGAGCGAATGAATGGATTCTTGCACAATTTATTCTTCAACACCGAGACGATGCTGCTTCCAATTTCATGAAGTGCACTATATGTATTTATACAGGCCAGATTTTACGCACCTAGTACCATATTCATCGATGAAATCGACTCTCTATGCTCTAGAAGAGGATCTGAATCCGAGCACGAAGCTTCGAGACGAGTGAAGTCTGAGCTTTTAGTTCAAATGGATGGTATAAGCTCGAATAGGTGAGGTCAATTATATCTAAAATACCATTTACTCATACGAATTGATTGTAAGGTACGATATAAAACTTTGCAGTGAGGATCCAAGTAAAGTTGTCATGGTACTAGCAGCAACGAATTTTCCATGGGACATCGACGAGGCTCTTCGGAGACGTTTGGAGAAACGCATTTACATTCCACTACCAAATCGTAAGTCTTCCTGTGACTTGGCAATTTTCTTCACGATATATTGTGCAGCTCTTAAAACGTGTATGTTTCTGTTGACACAGATGAAGGTAGAGAAGCGTTATTGAAAATTAATCTGCGTGAGGTGAAAGTAGATTTGTCTGTAAATTTAGCAGACATTGCAAGAAAGTTGGAGGGTTACTCTGGTGCAGATATCACGAATGTTTGCAGGTAAATAATTAATATGTATAAAAGTGTCTAAACATATTAACTTTTGTGTATATGTTTTATAGGGATGCATCTATGATGTCTATGCGTAAGAAAATCGCAGGTTTGAAACCTGATCAGATTAGACAGCTACCAAAAGAGGAATTGGATTTACCTGTATCTGCCGCAGACTTTGACGAAGCTGTTGAAAGATGTAATAAGAGTGTCTCTCAGGAAGATTTAGAGAAATATGAGAAATGGATGAGTGAATTCGGTTCATCTTGATATCATTCTGCCCAGACAGTGTAATTATATAGCACTCATTTATTCAAATCGAGATCCTTTGAATCTTTTATTTATCACTACCGGTATACTAAATACGAACACTCGTTTTTTTAACATACGTTTATCAGTATTCTAATTCTCGACCTTTTTTTTTTAAATATTTTCCCATGTATTACTATGTATAACTTACTGAATATTTACATTTAAATGTCAAAGAGTATTGCAAATACGTACCTACAATTTTACGAAAAGCAAAGATCTTTATCAAAATTGTACGATGCACTGTCTATTGAGAACTCTCCATAGATCGCATGATATTAATATACTTTTCGAGAAATTATACATTTGTGTATCTAAATAGTATTATCTGAATTATACGAATGAAATGTATTTAAAGAAATATACCGCGAGTTCTCGGCATATCGAGTTTTCTATTTATATGAACTGCAGTTTCAGTTTTTTTTTAATGATTTATATTTCCACACTTGCAATTGATATTATTAATTATATGTCAGTAAGTCTATTACTATGAACTACGAATGTATTATTTTAAATTTCAATTATGTGCATTTAAATAGTATTTGTAATACAGAGCAAATCAAACGAAAAGATAAGACTGTATAAAATTTATAAAATATACGAAATACTGAAGGAACTGATTTTATGTATTCACACCACAAGAGAATATAAATAAGACTCAGCACAACTTACAAAATCCACGTTTTCCTTAAAAATGTATTTAAATGGTTTTGTGAAAATATGCATTTGTGCATTTTTACTTTCTCTTACATATGAAATATACTAAATAGTCACGATGTCATCGATTAAATATTTTTTGGGGCGCAACCTTCTCTCCTCAATTGTTTCGTCTCTTCATCGATATTCTTTGATTCTTTCGGTGCTTTATAATTTGCAACATGGTCGACTCGTATCGTTCTGCCTAAAATCTAAAACACACAATACCGAGTATAATTTTTATTTAATTCTGCAACATCATTGAAGATAAGACAGAGAGTAATACAACTTGTTTTATTTAAAAAATATCTGTACCTTAATACCGTTGAAGTTATCTACAGCTAATACAGTACTTCTTTGGTCCTCGTAACAAATAAAACCATATCCTTTCTGTTTTCCTGTGTCTTTGTCCCGAATTAAATTTATATTTACTACTTCTCCATATCTATGGTAACATTTGTCGAACAAGTTGCGTCATTGTACATTAAAGAATATGTACAGGTAGGTCACGATTAGTGTTAATAATAAATCCTAGAAATTGAACTCGAATTCGCAATGTTCAAATACTTGAAATACAAGAATTGGTTCTAATTGAAAGACAATATACCTTTTCATATGATTTTATTAAATTATAATGGCATAAACATGTTAATTATTTTATGTATTTCAACAGTGTTGATTGCACTTCCTAATTGTTTCTACAGGTGTACAGTGTGAAAGAAGTCTCGCGAATCTCGCATTAAATTCGCACGAAATAGAATATCGGATTAATCGAGACCTACGTGTATTAAATTGAATCGGTACTTTAATCTTACTGAGAAAATATGGTTATGATGTCGCCTTCCGTTAGATTGTACGGTAAGCCACCAACAAAAATCCAAGCACTATCTTTGTACTGGTCGTGCCAGGAAGTTTTCCTACTAGTTGATAGTTCTTGTTCCCCAAGCTTTTTTATATTTTTCACATTCCTGAAACCGTGCACAAGACCATTAACAATCTTCTACGAGAATAAATAAATATATTTGTTTTGTATATAGGTTAACAATGCTCACGTTAGAGGGTTCATTATATATATTCTATGTTATGAAAATTCAGTATATAATAAATAACATTCTTAATTTAATACTATGTTTAAATATAAAACGTCATGTTGGCTCGATCTTTCGTGTCACGATTTTCGATTCCCAAAACAGGGATCAAATTGAAGACCGTATCGTAAACAAATCGCGCGGACGATTTGGGCAAAGAGGAGATATAATAAGAGGCGTCACTCGACAAGGACAGAAATAACCTAGGGAAATCACTAGACAACCAATTTAAATGCCCATTCGGCAATGATTGATCAACTTCGGCAATAATCAGCCAATTGCGTTAAGGTACATTTTGTCGATTTGAATATCCCGCTCGAATACACAACCAATTTAAATGCTAAGGTCAAGTAAGGACTTCAAAGGTTTCGCCCGGAGTGACGCCTCTTATTATATCTCCTCTTTGATTTGGGCGTAAGTAGAACGCACCCTGTTGCGAGGCCGGCTGGGAATTTTGATGGCTTAAGGGAATTTCTATGTGGTTCGGGGATCAAAAGCGAGGCGAAGAAACAGGCTTCTTCGTACGTTCGTTCCTCTTTTTTATCAATACATTATTTTTGCAGCGATAAGGAACGAGGCGAAGACAATTTCTGATGTAATAAAATACATCCTTAACTCTTTCCAGTTCAAACTTCGCGCTTTAGGATCTTTCGCTAAACGCCGCTAGGGCGAGCGTGTAGCGTAAACTCTAAGAGCGCGAAGTTTGAATCTTGAATCAGGCCACACAAATGTAATAGGAAAGGGAAACAAAAGTGATGTTAGCCCGAGTCCGAAGGGCCAAACATGGGATTTCAGGATGCACTCAATTATGCATTATTTACGAATCCAATTAGTTCAGGAGCAACATCGTATGCTTGGCACACGGTTACAGCAGTAAGTTGCACGCGTTTTTTATTACATAAAAAAAATAACCCCTGCAAAAACTTTTTTGTTACATGTGAAGTATTTGAGTATGATCCAGTGATACTGGAAAGAAAACATAACGATAATAAAGCTAAGTACTCGAGTATGCTACACACTTTATAACCTTTTTATACGGAAAGCGCTTATCATAGCCGCAACCGCCATGACATTGTAAATGTTTATAATTGTTAGTATTACTTGATTTTTTTAACGATCAAACACTTACCTGTAACCTGTAAGTAGAAGTTCCACAATAAACATCGGTCACAATCTATTTGTAAAATCGAGTTGTAAAAAGGAGATAATCTCACTGTTAATGTTACAATAATAATAATAATACGATTTTGCTTCCATCCAACATAAATTGTACATCGTCGATTATGTTTGTTTGCAGGTAAAGGATTATATAAGCCCGCCGCCGAAAGTACAAATAATAATGGCACCACCGGTACCATTATGGAAGTTAGCCGTTGCCACAGGACCCTACGTAAGATTCGCTGGTTTAAGCGGTGCAGCCGCTGTTATTCTTGGAGCTTACGGTTCCCATAGTAAGATTATCACTGATTTTCTTATTTAAATTGTATGTACAAATATTAGAGAATTCTTTAATATTACTTACAATTTTATTTCACGCTCTAAAATATATGTTTGTTTTCTTAGTTTTCCCCGTTATGTTAACGGAGACGTTTATATAACTGCTATTTCTTGCGATTTCAGGGCAGTATCCCGAGACTAAGGGAGTAAATTTGAAGCAAGTTTTTGAAACTGCGAACCGGTATCATTATATACATACACTAGCGATGGTAGGATTACCTCTGTGCAGAGCACCGTACTTGGTATGTTTGATTTTAGCGCGAAGCGGCGAGTCAGTGCTGGATTTACCCTTAGGCTAACAAGGCTAGGGCCCGGTTTAGCTGGGGGCCCCTCATTCTAAATATTTTCTCTGAAAAATTAGCATTTTTTTATATTATCTTTATTAACTTGTATCTTTAATGTTTATTTATATTATGTTTAGTTTTGATATTCAATGTTAATTTTGAAATTAAATTCTTATTTAGATTATACGAGTATTATGATAAAAAAAATCAAATCAGCGTCATTTTATTTTTTACATTTAACCGAGGGCTCACCAAATATTCAAACTGGGGCCTCTTGAAAGGTAAATCTGGCTCTGCGGCGAGTATTAGAAATTCGCGATCGATATTATATTTATCGTTGTGTTGTTTAGGCTGCAACATTCCTGATTTCCGGAACGGTATTGTTCTGCGGGACGTGTTACTATTACGCGTTCACAGGTGATAAACAGTTCAGTAAACTGACGCCCATAGGAGGAGTATGCTTAATAATAGGATGGTTAAGTATGTGTATTTAAATTTTTTAAACAAGTCGGTGAACATGATCGACGCGTGGGAGAAAGTAATAAAAAACTAAGAATGTATTAAGATATGCACAAAAATAATCATTTGTATTAATTTACTTTTGTTTTTAATTGAATTGTTCCCCCGCAATTGGAATTAATAATACTTAATGATTAATACGGTGCGTGTCGTTACTGAAAGACATTGATCAAAGAGCAGCAGCATCTTACCGGTAAGAGACGCGTTTGCATTTACATTTATTAACTACGACGACGATGAGAAACTAAAGAGAAGAAAAGAATTTAATGAGAAGTTGAAACTCGAATTTTCATATAAATATAACTTTTGTTCGTAATAAAAATCAACGTAGTTTTAGGTCTTATTAATATAAATCGTATAACCATTTACGCGCACTATGCGATACATTCCCGCGTCTTCATTTCTCGAACCAGTTTCTTCTTGTTCTTCTTCTTCTACAGTATGCGCACGTCGCCAGTTATAATTTGTCATTGTCGTGTTAGAAATGCGATGAAAAAATATAAGTGTAACTTGTTTTACGTTTATCATAAAGATGTCTAAAATTACGAAATACAATGTTACATGGCGATTGAACAAACTTCACGGTATGAAGATAAATAATTAAAAAAAAAGTCAAATATCGTAAGGAATGGAAGCAGGCAGCAACGTTATAATTATAGCCTTATCCCTTAAATATCAGACGATTAGTATTCGCGAGCGTAATTGCTAATTCGTCGATTAATTCTCTCCTGTAGAAAAACTTAAAAATCAAAAAGTGATGCGTGTGTGTGTATATTGATAATTTCAAGTAACAGTACGCAATATAAATGTAAAAGAAACAATCGTGTGTTGTCCCCTCTTTCCTACTTTCGGTAGATTCGTGTTCTCGCGGCGTGTGTGTAGCGAGAGAGAGAGATAAGAAAGTAAATGTACCTTGTATAATCCTCATTTGATACACCAGCTTCGCTGACTTTTTTATATCCATTTCTATTTCGTATTATACATTTGTCGTACATTTCTCATAAATAGATACTTTGCCTGCTTAAGTGGATATAAGAATTTTCTTCGATTCACGGGGTATCATTTACGACGATGACTCGATCTGGCGATGCTGGCTGCACTCTTACACAGCTAAGTAAAGTATTAATTGGACTATATCTTACCTAGAATAAAAATGTCAAATAAGTTTAATTGGTGATACATCGAATATAACTTAAATATAGGAGAGTGTTGCACACGTCGATTCGCGCAAGTGCCCGCGAAACACGCTGGGAATCAAGCAGCGAACATAAGAGATCTCGATTTTACGAAAATAAAACGATGGTCGTTAAACACGCTATTACATTCGAACTTATCGTCTGTTTGCTCCTTTTTTTCTCTCTGTTTTTGTTTTTTGTTGCAATGATGCGATGGAACATGGGCCATTTTTTATCCACGGCGCATATTTCGTTTACTGATTTTAGCTCGTGATTTGTTCGCGAAACGTGTGTGTGTGTGAGGCATGTGATTGGCGATTTATGGCGATGCTAAATGCACCACTGATATAAAATTTCACTTACACCTAATAAACGCCCCCTCGAGCTAAATTATATTTAATTAGTATAGAGTTTTATAGCAATATCATTTTTTCACGTTACTCTTATATAAAGTATTTATATAGACTTGCGTACGTTAAACTATATTTACAACTTGTTTTTGTTTTTTATTAATTATTGTAACACATCAAAGATAAGTTTCCTAGAACAAGGCTGCTCCCACGCTACCCGGTTCGTAATATACCACAAGGAGGAAACTCACGTACAGAGCGGGGCCTAATATCCTTTTACAGTTTTTTTTTTCTGGTAAAGTGTGTGTGTGTGTGTGTGTTTGCTGCGTGTGTGTTGCGTGTAATATGTATATATACATCACAATCCAAATTCACAAATAAAAAGATAAACATCAAATTAGAATTTATTCAAATCAAATTGTCGCCAAAATCAAGAAAAGGTAGTATTCGAAAAGGGGAAAAAAATTCGTATAAAGTGCAAAAAACTGCGATTACTGAGCCTCGAACAAAACGCAGCTCTATCTTCTCTTTTTAGTATTTTAAATGGTGTTTGGATAATTGGTCTCAACCTGGGCAATTCGATAGCAAAAGAGCAAATGGCGCGTCGGTTTTCCATCCGTTTCTAGGAAAGGTGGAATGAATGTTGCCCCTCTTGCGCGGCTATCCGTAACTTTTCCCGCATTATTTCTATGGTTGTGTAATCGGGCAGTTTTAAGTAATTAACGCAAGTCATTACGGATGGTAGGAAATCATCCGTTTTCATTGACGGATCGAAAGTTTTACGCACTATCGTTAACGGCGGTGTCAAACTCTTAAAACCTGTAAAAAGAAAAAAATGGTATTCATCTCGTGTTTTCCTTGAAAATTTCTATGTGCGAGAATATAAAATGTTCTATTACCTCCGACTGGCAATCGGGGTGAACCCGTGACAAATTGAATGAATTGCCGTTGCTCTTCACTGTTGTACTGCGACATGACTTCGAAGAGAAAACGGATCGCACGCGAATCTGGGGTATACCCGTGATCGGTCCTACAACACTCCGACAACGTTTTCACGTCCCACTGCCCGCCGGTTTGTGCGTGGCCACAAAACACAGCTTCGAGTTCTTCGGGGAAGAACAGTCTCAGTTGCGACGGTGGAAATACAGATTCGAATCCTTCCCTAAATGCTTCCATCTGTCTGAAGACACCTTCGTACAAGAACCAATGCACTACCAACTGGAAAATAAAGTTCGTGCCATAGAGGATTTGATTTAACGTAGTAAAACAGGTGAGCGGTGAACGAAATCGCGAATTCGAAAGGAAATGTACCTTAATGTACTGATCCAGATTATAAATATTGACGAGTATCTCGGTTCCACCTTTTCTTAATTCGATGTTTTCGTAACCCGGTAATTCGAATACAAGGCCGAGATCCGAAATCGAACAACCGTCTAAGCTTAGCGAGTCTATCAGTTGTGCTTTTTCATGTGGCCTCAACGTCTGATCCTTTTCGATCGTCTCTTTCTTCATAACAATCTCTTGCAGTCTACTAAGCGTTCGATGTACGTCAGAACACACGTGCGCCAAGTCGGTTAACGTTAACGTATGTTCTTCTCCCAGTAACCAACGATAGAAGCTTAAACTGAATGGCAAGTCCAGCTGCGATGAAATTACACAACACAGAGTATTAGATTTTAATATCGTTTCTGAAATTATTTTTATATATATAAATCACGAAAGCGGGCAAAGTTGTACCATTCTCGAATCGTATATCGCTTTCGCCATAAATTTCCCAAGGAATTTGAACTTGGTTTTAAGTTTCGCTAGATGGGATACTTTAGTGTTCCATGGAATTGGCATTGGGAAGAGTCCTTGCGGAGCATTAACGTATCCTGCCGCGGTAGGACTTGAACTACCGTGCCAGAGCTCAAGGTCAGCACGCTGTAATTCCTGAGAGACTAGAGCATAAAATTCCAATGTTGGACCAAGGCCAGTACCAACCTACACAAGGCAAAGTACGCAAGGTGTTACGATATTGTTCGAAGAGATGCGCATGTAATGCGTAAAGGGGGGTGGTACGGACCTCATTAACATATTGCACTTCGAGTAAGGCTTTGCTGGACGCCAAGTCTTGTATCACTTGCTCTGCTTGCTTCAGAATATCGGTTCTCGAGATGGTCCTTTTCCGTCGTTCCAAACGCGGAGTGACGCGCTCCTGGCTATCCGAGCCTGATAGTTCTGGCGCAGAATCCAGGAGTCGTTGCAGAGCTCTATCCCGATCGAACGATGTCGCGTAAAATAATAATTGTCTTGTCTCGAACGGAAATAAGAATGGACTGCAATTAAACAGAAGTTCTTTCAACTAAATTCCCCATCGTCGACAAACAAATTCTTCACTTATCGTAGCGGATATTGTTGGCAATACTAACCAGACCGTAGCAATTTGTTGCAACCACAAAGGTAAGTTTCCAGTCATGATCACCAAAGGATCTTGCAGCTGTCTACTCGCTTTCGCAGCTATTTTATTATTAATAAAGTCTTGCGGAGAAAGTAGGCTTACACTTTTCAGGTGAGGAAACAGAATTCCCCAATGGCGATTTAGTGCGTGTAAAAGACGCAGTAGGCACAGACCATCTAACGAAGCGTCGGTAATGGTAACCGATGGTGGCAAAGCGGGAGACAGATAGGGATCGAGTGGACATCGTTGCAGTGGGACTGTTCCTTCCAACCACAAGCTATCCTCTTTTCGTTTCGAACTGATCTTTGTACTTTTGCCTTTACCTTTGCGACTGCTACCCTGTGAACTTGAACCTGGTTTTGGCGACGTTGCGGTTTCTTCCTCCGGTACAGGCCTAAATATATAATCACTTTCTAATAAATGCTCCAATTTCGTTGAGCTCCGAGAGGTACAGAAGATAGGTAAAGATACCTGTAATATATCGTGTGAGTTTGCACCCATACAGCATCATGACCAAGCGGTGGTTCACCATCCGCTTCCGCCTCAGAATGATCCATCCCGGAACATCCAAATTGTCTGACAGCCTGATAAACGGTCATATTAAAAGGCAGAATCTCGTCCCCGATTAAAAACTGGAGCTTGTGCTTCGCTGACCCCTGGCTTATCACTACCGCTGCCTGTAAATTTAATCGTAACATGTATTCGAAATCTTACTCCGAATCACGATTTCGAGAAAGACATTTGCGCTTAAACGCTAACCAAAGTGTCGTCTATATCGTCTTCACTGTTGTCATCGTCACTGACCATAGACTCCGCCTCGCGGATTCTACCATATCCGCGAACCATTAAATAACGTTCGATTGCTTGTACTAATGCGAGAGGGTCTATCTTCACGGTACCTCCCTTCCACTGCTTCAGATTGTTGCAATCTGGGTGTCGCTGAAGATTACACTGTGAAATCATGAAAGGTTCAAGGTAAAAATAAATGAAAATTCTCCGCGAATAAATTTCAGAAGCGAAGCGTAGTGTTGTACCTTGAGTTGGTGTGTATTAAAGAACTTGAGAGCACTGGTGCCTCCGCGGCCAGCACCAGATCCTGCTGGCAAGTCGTGAACCTTCACAGGAAATTGTTCCAACTGTGCAACGCAACTGTTCAATTTTGTTACCAGAGCGCCAAATGCTCCGGGCGTAAGATCCTTTACATTGTTGACTTGTTGCATCTGAAAATGGTATATTTTACAGAGGGGGCTCGAGATTCGTAACACGAAGAGAGGGAGGGATTTCACTTACAGTTGATTCTGCAAATAATTTCCAAAACATACGAAGGCGATCGTAACGATTGCCAGGAGCATCTTTAGTAGTGAGGTAGTTAAGCAGAGCTTTAATAAGACCACTATAATTCATCTCGAATGGGGATATATCGCTTTCAAGTACTATATCTCGTAATTCAGTGAGCGCCGATAACATTTCGTCCAATTCCTAATGATACAATATACACGTCAACTCTGTTATTGTGTCTACAGGGATAGAGTACGGTAATGTATGATGTATGGATTAATATAAATTTACATTTGATTGTAACCGTTGTATAGCAGCGGTAAGTCTCGAGAGAACCGTCATCGCTGGATGCGTGCAAGGTGCATTGTCCTGGTACCGCGCCAAGAATTGAGCAGCCTGTTCACGTACCCATGCTTTGGCCTTATCCCGATTACCCCCTGTTAAACTCGAATTGCTCGGCGGCTTTGATAAACTCGTTGACGAGCTCGAATCCCTTTTGTCGCTAGTAGAACTCGAAGATGACGACTTCCGACCCCATCTAGCGGGATTAAGATTGCCTAAGAAACGATTATTTTTAGGAGCGAAACCAGTGAAAAGTGATTCGGGTTGTTGAGTCTGTTGTTGCACGGTTGTGCCGCCCAGTCTGGAAAATCGTCCCTTCTTGTTCTGTCGTTTCCGTTTCAAGACGTCCCCGATTCTCCTAATAAATTTTCGATTAGTAACACGCGATGCCCGCTAGCTTCCAACTATTTTTTCTATCCTCTACTTACTGATGAGCACTTTGCGGCGTGGTCACATCGTCTACCGTCGAGTTCAATTCGTTTCTAGAGTGCGTTCCATCCATCGACGCGGATAGATTCGGTTTCAACTGGCACGTTGCAATTGTGCCGAACAGTATGTTACCGTTCGTTGACGGAGAAGCAATTGGAGACGTGGCATTGCTAGAAGACAACATTGTGGTGGAAGAAAGTGATGTGTTAGACGGACCTGGCTGTGGGTTTGGCAATGGTGTGCCTGGAAAGTAGAAAAACAAGAAAACGAGATTGTTAGATCGCAAGCTGCGACGGAGTACTACTAGTACTATTAGTTCTACTGTATTTTGATTTGTACAAGTAATTATGGGTGCGAATTCAACAAATTACCAGAAGGACACTTGGGTGGTGAAACACCAAGAGGTACTTCAGGGTCAGCTAGTTGACGTATTTGATGTAGCACACCCTCGCGATGAAAATGAACCCCAAACACTTGTGGTAGCCTTTTCATTAATATACTTGCCATCTGCAGAGCTCCGATAACAATTCGTAAATCTTGGGACGCCAGCATACCCGCAATGTGTGACGATACTACCTGGTTCTTCAAGACATCCTAAACGAGAGAACACGACGAGAACCAGAGAGGCTCAGAATCACGTCGGATGGAAAGAGGGTTGGGGTTGGGGGCGTGTGTTATCGTTTCGTTCGTACTTACTTTGAGTAAATCGGTAGAAGCATAATAGACCATACGTAAAAGAGCTCGAAGGCATTTACATTTCACAGCAGGGCCAGCAGAGCTACTATAAACTTCGTACAGCACAGAGAATAAAGTTCGAATAAAAGACACTAGCCATTCATTTGTTTCGATTACCGGTGGTATAACGTCCATGCTATAAAAGATATGTACAACTTGATGAAATATACTCCTTCAAATGTAATTGATTATTTGGGTTTAGAAGCGGCACCTTGACGAGCAAGTAGGACTTTTGCCTTCCGCGGGGTGAGTATTCACTCTACGAAAGATGCTTCTCGCTACTCCGATGTCTTCATTGATTTGTTTCATTAGAGTCAGATCTATCGTGTAAGTTAGCCCTAAAGAGGAAAGGCAAATCTCATCTTCGCCGTTTTGAAACGCCATCTGCAAAATTGGCATTTTGTATTTTATGGCCAACTGCGTTCAACACTTTACACAGCGGTTGTACGTACCTCGATAATTCTAGAATCAATAGTACTAAATGGATGACAACAATGCCTTTCATCGCGCCACTCCCAATGAACGTTTTCTTGCTGATTACTGGTCCTCTCGAGTAAACTATTTACACTAAATATACCATCCGTTGGCAGCGGGGGCATGAGTTCCTCGATCAAGCAAGTGATCTCAAACCACTCTTGCGGGGAACGCGGCACTAGCTCCACATCCTCTGTTTTCACTTCCAGTGATCCGGTTAAAAGATAACTTAGCGTGAAAGCTATGTTCTGTTGGAGAAGCAGCTGCGCCAAGTCGGGGCAGCGATTTGATATCACAGAGAGCATTCGTAAAACTGTTATGAAATTACCGATGCTGTTTACAGGTGGTGTTATCATAAGCTGCAATATAAAAAAAATTAAATTGAAAAAGTCCCAAAGCTTCATTCTCGAGCATCAGTGTATACTTACCAGCTGTTGCAAGTTTTGAAGGAGTTCTGCATTGATAATTTTATGTAAAGTTACGGGATCGTGTTGAAAACTATCAACTAAACGACTAAATGCTTGGCAAACGCACTCGACACTCTTTTTATCTTGATTTGTCAGTCTACTCGTCAGTAAAGACAAACTATCGGCCACTAGATGGAAGTCGTCAGGATGAAGATTTTGACAACAGTTTGCTGTGATTGTTAATGCAGCCCGTTGAGCCGTAATATTGAAAAAATCAACGAACTTCAAACAGGCCGATACTCCTCCCTAAAGAGACATAGACGATTGTCTTGTAAGTACGTTCGTGCTAAATGAGCTCAATCCATTGTTTATACAATATTATTGTCTGTTACTTTTCGTGCGGCAGTTCGATAAAGAATTCTCTAAATAAATATCTGTAAAATTAGCGAGCTACGTACCGCGTGTAAGATAGTTTTACTGTGTCTTCGCGATAGCATGGCCAATGCTGTTAAACATTGTTCCGCCACGTCCATACACTCGATAGATTCTAGCTTTTGTAAGAACACCGGCACGGCATCAACTACAACTGTTGATGATCGAGGTAAAGCTTCCATCATATAAGTGAGAGCACGACACGCGTGCGTCATTATTACAAAATTGTGTTCTATTCCGAGTAAATTAATTAAAGCCGCAACCACTTGTTTCACTGGAAAACCAGTCAACGTGTCTTCGTTCCCCATTACAAGGATTTCACCCATTCCAATAACAGCTTGCAGCTGCTCTCCCTCGTCGTCGACAGCTTGCAGACCAGCCAGGAGTTGTTGAGCTTTAGCAACTAAAATTGCGAAGCTACGTTATGCAGATGTCCGTCCCGGTCTGAAAACAGCTTGGGAATAATATATTAAGATAAAAAGAGTAATATATACCGGAACTCGCTCCCATGCTTCTGTTCAATAAATGTTGCATTCGTGGTCCTAGCGCTCCAAACACGTGAGGAGGTAACCCTCTAGCTTCCAATAATGCTTGCAGTCTTCCAACTTCACCATCGTCGCTTTCACTGTCTCCTGTAGTACCTGACATTCCAGACGGTCCTCCACTCGCTTATAGAACAAGTGGAATTTCAAAACTCCCGATAAGAACGCAAAGCTTGGAGTTTATTAATTAAGTTTAGAATGAAAATACTTTTACGCGTACCAGTGGCGGACGTAGCGGTAGATGCTGATTCGTCTTCACCTGTAGCAGTCATCAATTGACTGGCAGGAACTGTGGACGAGACAGATGTCGGAGCGGCGCTGTTTGTCACAGATTCAATTCCAGACATCACACTTCCTACTCCTCCAGAACCGCCGCCTTCTATCACTGCCTTTCGCGCACGTGACGAAGAGCGGTGTCTAGACCCAGAGAAACCGTATGTTTTAAAGACACAATTATAGAATAATTAAATACTCGCGGGCGTTATTTACCTGGAGCTCGAACAAGTGCCCGTTGTAGAGTCTTTCTTATGATGCTTGCCTGAAGTTTTGTTGCTAGTTGACAGTTCTTTAGATTGGTCACTGGACAATTTTGCGCGGGTACGTACTATATGCTTGTGCGTAGTATGAGGGTGTGTAGGGATGGCAGCAGCGGCGGCGGCGGTGGCAGATACGGGTGGATTGGCAGTGGCTGTTGTTGCGATGCCACTAGTGCCTGCCCCGTCATGTGCCAACGCCCCCCCACCGCTCTCCACAGAATTGCTGGCTGCGTTACCCACTCTGATGCTGGACTTGACACTCAAAACTTGACTACTTGCACTGCCACTTGCGCAGGATGCACCGCCGTGAGATTTTGACCCTAAAATATTGAAACATTGCGTTATCCTCGTGACAGCGAATGGAATAGCAACTTTAATACTTGCTACGGCTTTTAGGTATATATTTCTTCGAGTCCTCATTATTACCAGAAGGGAACACATGTAAATGCTTCTTTTGCGCGTAAGAATCAAACATGTTCAATAGGTATGTCGTTGAATTCGTTAATACAAGATATTTACATTATTCTTGGTGCAATCTACAACCTATTCGAGCATGTAGTTTATAAATATATTTATTTATATCTATAACATACATAAGTCGTATAGTGTACGTATGTAGGTACTCCTTTAGTCAGATGTACAACACACGCTTTTTTTTATTCGTTTTTAGAAATCATCTCCTAGATTCTACTGAATCTGCTGGTTTTATACTCGTAACGGTGTAAACGAGATATGAAAAAGTATGGGTTATAAATTGCTGATATTATGTTTGTAATCGTGATAATAAACCAGTAGACCTCATAGTAAACCGACCTCTTATTGTCAGTTTCAGATTTACAAATTCAAAAAAAAGTGTATAAAAATATAACTAATACTTTAATTACGTATCAAAGTATTATGTTGCGCATCGAAACACCATTAATGTCCGATCGCGCAAATGTTTAAAAATTACTGTTTACAAAGAAACAAGTATAAAAGATTTAGATTTATGAAATATGTAGATTGATTCAATGAATTTTGAAATTAGTACATAATAAACCTCCCATACATATATATTTGTACGCCATTCTGTGCTCAAAATGTAACTGTGAGATATACATATATGTATTACACAGTACTCGATACACGGTTTATGCTCTCGCAGAAAGGTATTACACGTGTAATACCTATACCCGCATATTTGTCACATTCGCGAGACATTTTATAAAGTTTTATACTGCCTTTCTTTTTGTATAAATAGGCGCGTGTAGCATACACGTATTTATCGTACAATGTCATCGCAACCGAATCGTTCTTGTCCAACAAGAGCTGTTTAGAGCTTTTATAATCGTTTTAGTAATTACGTCCACATTAATTTAGACAAATTCAACGATATCATTTTATGGTATAAAAAATGGAAAAGTTAAACGGAAAACGCACGAGTCCATATTACGCGTACGACCAGCAGCACAGGTACACATTAGAGTTATCCGTTATACCTGTAAATACTTGATTGCTCGCTATATTTATAGTATGCTAGTTGATCTTCACACCTCGCGAGTATTTTCAATCAGAATATATAATCCTCGAAGGCTAATCAATCAGCATCATAAAAACCATGGGCGCCCGCAGTGGGAGGGGGACAGTTGCCCCCTGGCTTTTGAGACAAAAATCCCTTGTTTTCCAAAACTGATCTTTATTAAATTTTATACTAAAAAAAAAGGAATATTTTTAAATTCCATTTTTAAATTTTTAATTAAATTGGCACTATAAAATGGGTTAAAAGAAATGCAAGAGGGGTATATTTTTCTTTACCATCGTCCCAAAGTTGCCCCTCTCCTCCCCACACTGGGAAAAAAGTCTGCGGACGCCCCTGATAACAACAATGTTGAATAATAATGTTGAAACTAACTTGCGTGTAGCGGGTATCCTCACTACACAATTTTGAATAGCGTAAACGCGTACAGTTGCATTAGAACTGGTATTTCACCGTGGTGTCTGGAGAAATAATGTCATGCATAAATCAAACTCGATACAAACAATTTGACTCGACGTGAACTATATTCGCGTGGCGGATAGGGAGCCAATTTGTTAGAGCGAATCTGTATTTGTTTAAAACGTCTACTTGTGGATTCGAGAGAAAATAAGGGGAAGAAAATGTAGAACGAAGTGTGTACTCCTTGGGCTTACCTTCTTGATGATACGTTTGTGTTGATATTGGAAAAAGTGCTTTGACAGCAGACACAAATCCTTCCAGACATTCGCTCATCCTCAGGCCTAATGATACAGTCTGATCTATGACTCTTATTTTGGTAATACTTTCTTTCTTTAATTTTAAGATACTTTTGAATGAAAACCTAGTTTTACTACCCTATTCTTTATCCTACTACTTCGATAAATGAAGGTTGCAAAACACGTTTCGACGCACGGGCAAGGATTTTTAATCGACCATGACAGTGCATTAAAAGCACGGCACTGTACGATATTATCGTATAGGATGTTTGTGCCAAATATCGCATTTGTCTGTATTTGTTAGAAAATCTTTCCAGAATTACAATCTTCGTTTAATCTCGTTTACGAAAGATTTATACGTATATTACATGGTAGAAATACAATTCTCTATTTAATCTGGTCTCTGGTTTTATGCGTCTTTAAATATTTTAATAAATACTTTGTCTTTCCAAGATTATTTTCAGACGTCATTCATTTTTTAAATTCTTTAAAGTAATTCAGTCGATATTTAAAATATGCGGGTTTCATTAGTATCGGAACATCAAAATTAAGAAATTCTACCAAGGGAACGCAACATTGAATGATAAACAATAGATTTCCTTACGCCACAAGCGGTGCGTTAAATAAACTATTATATGTCGTAAATTATTATAACCAATGAAATGGAATAAGTTAATTTACCACTAGGTAATGCAGTATTTCGTATTAGCTGTTACGTATGTTATATAAAATCATTGAATGTTTAAACCAAGGTATTACTTGAGATTAGCGATGATTACTTTTAAAGTAATATGTATATATAAACGCCGAAACGATTAAATTTCTACACCGAGAATAAGCGCGTATCTTAATCGACGATCTCGATCGACGTAGAATGTACTTATTTATATTAATCCAATGCTTTATTATTTTTACTCGTCAGATTTATACGTACAAGTTGCTTTTTACCGTTATAAATTATTAAAGAGGTTCCGGTCTAAAAGTCGATTTTTTTATTTCATTTTTTGAATGTTCAACCTTTTGGGAATACGTGTTTAAAAGGATTTGTTGAAATTTGCAAAATTCTCGACGTTATAGACATTTGAGTAGCAGCAAATGCATGAGCAACAACGGCCACTCAGCACTCACGTAAAACTTTCAACGCGTTTTTCTCGAAATAGTGATCTCAAAACTGTGAGACCTGTATCTCCAAAAGTTATTATCCGATTCGACTGAAACTTCTTTATTTCAAAGATACTTCTAGGGGGGGGAACCAGAAAAAATTACAAAAAAATTGAAAATTTATAATTTTCAAAGTTATTGAAAGGACGAGAAATATAGCGAAAAAGTGATTTGAAAAAAAATGTAATTTTTGTAATTTTTTCCCCCCAGCCAGAAGTATATTCTTCAAAATAAAAAAAGTTTCAGTCGAATGGGATAATAATTTTTGGGGATACAAGTCCCATCGATTCGGATGAATTTTTTCATGCCTTCGCTTTAACTCCTCGGTACCATCAACAATGATTAATTAAAAAACAAAAAATATGTTTCAATGCAAAAAGTCCCATTAAATTATATACAGTAGTTTTCCTTTAATTAATTCCTAAAGATCACCTATTTTTTTAACTCTGGACCGGAACCTCCCCTTAATGCATCGAATATTGGTTGAATCAATTTTTAAATCGTATTACGTATTCGCTCAAATCACACAGCACATCTCATTGCAACCAACACTTTTTAAAGAACAGAAAACGTAAATACACTAACCTCTTCCTCTCGATGTGGATGGATGACTAGTAACGGGCGTAGTACTCGACGTCGATACCAAGTTGTTACACGTCAATTCTTCTCTGTTACCGTAGCTACTGGATAGCGACAAGTCGTAACTGTTATGCCCTTGCGATATGGCTTGTGGATTCTGCGGAGTTCTAGAACGAGTCCTCGAAGCGACACAGTCAATAGCCGTTAAATTTAACTCCGGTAAACTTGTTCTCGTAGCACTACGAACTCTTGTACTATTCCCACTGATATTGTAACTTGACTGCTGAACCTTGTGCTGAGGCCTCCAGTCAGTGTCTGTAAATAACGTTCGGCGCGCAAATATTAGTCTTGCGATTCGAAAGAACGTCGCCGTAACGGATATAATTACCTAGATACGATTCTAAGCCACTGCCATGACTTTTACGTTCATTCCTTGTTTTATTCTCTGCTTTGAACGAATCGGTCGAATGTTGATACGAGGACGTATTATTAAAAACTTCGGACGATTGTGGGTCACCGATAGTCTGTCTACGTCTTTTCTCTTCTACAGTGACTGGAATAGAACCAGTGCTCTGTCGTTTTCTATAACCGCTACTACCACTGCTAGAGCTCTTCCCTCTAAGCTTAGAGGTATCCGCTGAAGCATCGGCCGTCTTTACAGACCCCCCTGATGACAACTGATCTTGTTGATCTGCCATAGATTAATCGACTCATGCCACTATTCTGTCTGTGAAATAAGAGAGAAGGTAACATAAACATACACCTCCGAGTATAATTCATTTGACAAAACAAAAATGTAGTTAAATAATGAAACTCTCCCAGTCTCATATATTATGTAATAATAAGACCTTATTGCACGCACGATACTTGCGAATGAAAATTGGAGTATAAAATAAATCCATAAATCGAAGCAAGACGTAATTACAGATTCGACGTATACTTTGACATTCAACTAATGCAATAAAATGAAAGAAATTAAAATAGAAAAAGGAGATATCGTGCTACACGAAATACTTTAACATAAACTCGTTGGTTCCAAATTCCTTTGTTTAAACGTGGACAATGTTATCACAGCAACTGCAATGATTCTGTGTACTGCGAATTAATAGAATAATAAGTATCGAAGAAAAATATGTTTGTTACATAAAGGTGGCTATCCATGTTTAAAAAGGTCCGAATGTTTTTTCGAATTCTGACAAAGGAAATGTATGTAATACCCCCCTTGCGAACAATGCGAGAGAGGGCGGGAGAGGGGGAGGGAGAGAGAGAGAGAAAGAATGATACGAGAATTCTGACAAAGTGGATTAAATAGAAACCCACTTATTATGGTGAAATACGTTAGATCAATGCGCGCGCGCGCGCTCCGATAAGAGGAGCGTAACTAAATAATACAGCAGAGGCGATGCGCAATTAATGTTTTCCTCCGCGTTGAAAGAGATAGTAAGTAACGAACTGAAGAATCATAACAAACACTAAATACAACTGGTGTCCGTGTAGTAGAATATCGTGGGGAACGCGAAATTCTGCCGTTGACATCGCACAGGACGCCCTTTCGCGGAACGGTGATATTACTCGCGGCCGCGGCAAAGGCCACGGGCAGAGACGGTGTGTGTACCGTAAGGATGATTACAACGGAAGGCGTAAATAATTATTGTAACAAAGAGAGAGACTCGTAAGCGCGAGCAGGCCACCATTTGCTTGCGAGCAAGTAATGGAGGACGAGTTCTTTTTCCGTCTCTTTCTCTCTTTCGCTTCTCCGTTCTATCGTCGCCGTGTGACCTCAGGTTGAGGTCCTCGAAAATCAGAATCCCACTCGGATTAATACGAGGGGAGCTCCCTTCATACGGAGAAAGAAGTTAGCGCACGGTTATCGACGAGTGATTATTACCTGAATGTCGGAAAACCATGCCCAGGGCATCGCGAGTAAAATGTCCCCTCGCTGATGGAGTTTACGAGGCACAACGTTTCTCGTTACATACGACACGGCACGACACGACACGACACGACACGACCGACACAACGGGCAGAGAGAAATGGATTCACGCGCACGCACGCACGCACGCACGCATGCACGCAACGTACGTTTGTGGTGGGTGAGCGGCTATGTGCACAGGCAGGGCGCACACCAAAAAACGCACCGAACGCACTGCCGAGGCACACTGAAGCAAATCAGGGGAAGACAGGGGAATGCGACGGCTATCGGGATCGGGTTGGTTAGAATTGGGAAGCTGGAGGATGCTCCGCCCCCATCGAGAAACGTCACACGCCACAGAGTTGGTCGTAGGTGCGTTCTAAAACTCGGTACCTAGGTACCCGCGTGGAGTGAAATCTCGATTCATAACGCAGCAGCAGAAGCAAAACCGGCGCGAATAGCCATCTTGCTCTAGCGTTTTTCAAACTTCCAACTTTTACTTTCCCTTGTATATACTACGTACTTAAATAGTTGGATGATGTAAAATTAGCCGCGAAACAATTGCCCGGATTATTAATCGTCTTACGTGTATGCAGATTTTAAACACGCATGCATACGATGACTGTTCGGTGCTTTAATATATATCTACGACAGTTGGGCGTTATTATATGCGAGCAGGTTGCAACGTAGCGACGTTTCTACTCCATCTCGTAAATGTCCGATTGTATAATTCCGCATTCATGCTCTCGAGTAAAAATGAAGAAGCTATGAGAAGGTTATGACGATGGATGATGACGTGTATACATTCTCGTGGTTTTAAATATTATTTGAGATACGTAAAGACATGAAAATAAACGTGTTCCAGGCATGACGCATAGAGCATATCGATGGGAGATAATTATTTTCTTCTACGTCTGAATTAATGTTATTTTAAGAATGTACGGTGATTTGTGCTAAATATATGACTAATATCTGCAGTACTCGAAGGAATTAGCTTGATTGCAGCGAGAAATTGAACGGAACGTATTTAACCTATTATTCGTCTCTCGTCACCAACTTTTGCAAACCGTGTTCGCAACGTATCTGGGTATAGTATGTATGTAAGTATATATATATGTATATATCTTCCGATGATGCGTGATAGCTGTAACGCGTCTTTAAACAAAATACGAAAAGAATTATCGAACAATTATAGAGAAATTGGGTACTTTGGTCGCTTCTATAACTATATATCCTCCACGAAGAATGAAGATATAAGTACATACGTAAACTTGAGAATTGCGATGTCGTAACAGATGTGTCGAGTTCTAAATAGTCCTGTTGTTTGATCGCGACGAGAATGTACACATCGACCGCGATTGGTTAAAAAGCCTCGTTTAGCAATGCCCAATTGGCCGATAAAACCCGAAGCACTTGTCGAGCAGTGTCAAAACAGCTTGTGATAAATGATATCCGTTGGTGAATCAATGAAACGGATCTTTTGCACGCGTACCGCAGAGCCACGGATCGCCGTAGATCCCCTGGCGTTTAATTTCGTTTATAGGCATCTACTTACCGAAAAAGGGAGCTCCTCCCTGAAAGTTGGACTCCAGTTACGCAATGCGATGTGCGAGAGGACACGTGAAAATACGGACTGTGCTGTCAAGTCGATTGGAGCGTCGTCTGCTCTACGATATCTCGACCGAGGATTATACACTACTAAGTATATACAGGTTGTTTCAATCGACTCGCCGATGCACGTGTGTTCCTTAATGCCCCTTGGACGGCGATTGGTGGACGTTTGCGATTCGTTCTCTGCCAGCCAATCAGCGACTAAGCGAATGTTATGGCTTTGTTTCATAAAAAAAGTGAATTGCGACATAAAGTAGACTGTCATAAGCATAAGTGAATAAACAGTGAACAGCACAAGATCAAGAGGCAAGATTTCAATCAATTTGAACCTTAGAGCATATAAACATAGAGGAAGCATGCAATAGGCAAAAATGTAGACGGCGATAGAAAGAGAGAGATATGCAGGAGGGACACCCCCTCTCTTTCTAACAGAGAAAAAAAATGCTGGCGCTAGAAAGAGGGGGGTGTCCCTCTTGTATATCTTTCTCTTTCTATCGCCGTCTACATTTTTGCCTATTGCATGCTTCCTCCATGTTTATATGCTCTAAGATTTGAACGTAGAGACTGCATAATAAAATGTGCCTTTAGTATTGGGATTAGGGATGCCGATTTAAAATCGATCTTTCAAAGATCGATAATTTTTGTCACGATTTTCGATGTTTTAAATCGATTTTCAGGACAGGGATCGATTCGAAGATCGTATCGCAACCAAAGAGATCGTGAATCCCTAGCGGCGTGTAGCGTAAACTCTAGAAGTGCGAAATTAGAATCAGACCATACAAATGTAATAGGAAAGGGAAGCAAAAGTAATGTTAGCACAACTCCAAGGAGCTTGAAAACAGTTAAAGATTCTTTTAATAGATATATTACAAGATTATAAATTAATCAATACATCCTTGGAAGCAGATGTTTGAACATTTGAATTCTCCGATTGGCTCCTAGTATCTAAGGACATTTTGTTAGGATTACAAGAAACTAAATTAAAAGAAAATAAAAACCTATATCTATAGTTATGTTCGCACTGTGACATAAAAAACCTTTGACTGCATCCATTTTGCAATGTGGAGTGTCCAAAACTACCCTTTATTTTTTTTTTATTATAATGAATCGATCTCGATGGGATCGATTTTTTGGGTTCCGATTTTTTTACGAATCGATTCTTTGCATAACGATCTGAATTGAATAGAAAAATCGATTCTATGGGAAAGATCGGCATCCCTAATTGGGATTGGCTAACAAAAGCTGCGGTACGCTACCTGGCGGTGAAAATCAGAACCTGAAACAATATGGGCAAAGGGAAGGTGTACTAACAAGGGTCCCTTCCTATTTCCATGATAATTGTACACACATGTACACATTGTACACATTTCCGAAACGAATCAAGTGACTAAAATACTGTACACGAATGGATACTTGCATGTACAACGAGGAATAAATTGATTTAACAGAATTAGTAACAGAGAATGTCAAGTACTTAGAGAAAAGCGCAAGAATTAGCAAAGATGAATCAAGCCAATGTTGAAAAGGTGGTTTCTAGGTTAAGGTACAATGTCGGATCAAAGCCGCGCAGGTTTAGAAATCCAGAGGGCCCGGAAGGAAGACTACGGAAAATTAGAAAAACGTTAACAGGTTTGATGAAATACGAGAGAATCGAATTGAATTATCCAAGGGCGGACGAGACAAGAGGTTATGTAGATCGAGTATGTGTCACAGAACCGGTTGGAGTACTTTCCATTAACTCGACTCCAGGACATTCTATTTTTAATTTTCCGCAGTTGATATCAGAAGCATTGCGCCATGGACCCGAGCACAAAGAGACAATGGAACTTGCAAATTTTTGGATATTAGAAAAACAGCTTGTTCATAAACTGTTCAAAGTACTTGTCCCCAGATATCAGAACTACACAACTTCGTTTACCAAACTTCATAACGCGCCGTGTATATATCCTGGTTATCCGTACAAAAGAGCTGTTTTGGAACTGAAAGGTACGTTTTATGTTTTATCAAAGCTTTGGCATACTTGTAATTAGGGATTGCAAATTTACTGACTTTTTCAATTATTGGTAATTCGGTAAAATTAATATGGATCTTCACCAGGAAAACAATCGAAAGAATCTCATCCTTTTTAACAAATAAGCACGCCAAAAATATAATTTGTCTAATTTTTGTACAAAATAATCCAGCCACATATATACATTCTCCTTACTTGTTCTACTTGAAAATGCATCCATTTTTTTCATGACTTGATTCAGATTCTTAGTTTTCTTTCGGATCAGAGTTGGTTCTCCATGAGATACTTCGGTTTTCATCTTTATTAGTAATTGAAGTTCTTTTTCACTGATAACATAGTAGATATCGACGGAATTAATAAACGCATATTGTTATACGTAATTTATAGAATTACTGGTAAAAATTTGAGGGTATTTCTCGCGATTTACCGAGAAACCGGTAAACCCTACTTGTAAGGTCACGGATACACCCGTTAACGCAGACTTGCTATTTTAGGGAACGTGTATCCTCGCATAGAACAGCATAATCTGCATCAGCACACTTTGCTTCATAATATGTTACTGGATGCAGCCGGGAAAGAATATCGAATAGAAAAATACAAAGAAATTGCTGAAAATATGAGCTCGTAGATTGTATGTATAAATTTTATTACCAATAATAGAAAGAAATACACTATATTAGCGTGAAGTGAAAAATATAATCGAAACGCAATTATTATCGTCATTTCGATTTAAAGAGATGTAACGGATAATGCTGATGAAACTCTGTAATATGGGTCTCCATGGAGCTCATTTGTTTTCTAAAATTAAACAAAATGTATCAATATCGAAGAAAAGTTTGCAAGTTCAGTTGAAAGGTATTTGAGAGAGAGAGAGTAGGAATTAATGAACATACTGTATATGCTTTGGCATTTTACGATACACATCCGTGAATAACTCTTTCCAACATGGTTTAAATTCCTTTTCTGCATTTGCAAATGCAAGTAACACAGATTCTTTGATGGACTTGTTTGATTCGTTTTCTCGTCGCTCGCACCAGAGATCGACTGATTCTAAATAGCGACGAAACCTTATTATTGGCGCATAATGATTCCAGCTGGCTATTTCGTCGGTCGAGCGATAGGCAGTGCTGTCGTCTGAAGTACTATGATGGCCAATTCTAAAGTAGAGATAGATGTAATAATGGGTGTTTAAATAGAGTGCATGCAAGAAGAAGAATGTCTTGTCCTCTGCACCTATAAGTCATAGCTTCGATTAAGACAGGTTTCCCTTCCCTGGTAGAGAATTCGCGAGCAGCTCTTGTTGCAGAATACATAGCGAGAATGTCATTGCCGTCTACACGAATCGTATGTATCCCGTAAGCTGGTCCCCTTGCGGCGATACCATCTCCTTTAAACTGTTCCAGGGAGGGTGTTGAGATGGCATATCCATTATTCCGACTCCGAACACAAACAGGATATTATGGAAGCATTTCATTGGTATATCGTGTGTTAGTTATTTCAACAATCCTTGTACATTGTATGTACAACATATGGGAAACATACCATACAAAGATGATTGGACACTCCAAAGTTGCAGCAAAATTAAAAGCTGCGTGAGCATCGCCTTCGCTGGCTGCTCCTTCCCCAAAGTAACATACGACGCATGTTTTTTTTTTTGATCGTTTAAGTGCATACGCCGTTCCTACAGCTGAACATGATAAAAAGGAATCGCATATTTCTTACTACTATTAATAATAATAATAAAGTAGACTAGCAGTAAAGTAGTCACCTTGTGGCAATTGTGTTGTCAAAGGAGAGGAAATGGTAACAAAATTCAACTTTTTAGATCCATAATGGACAGGCATTTGCCTTCCCTTTCCAGTATCTTTCTGATTACCGTAACATTGGTTCATAAATTCTAGAATAGAATGACCACGCCATAACAAGACACCTATAAAATTATTTTCCCTAAATGAAACAATCGATATTAAGCGCACAGAGGCAGAGGGGATTAGGGGACTTGGTATCGTTGAATTTTTACCAGCTTCGCGATACTGTGCATATATAATGTCTTCCAAAGTAACAGCGGCGGCAGAACCAATTTGGATCGCTTCCTCCCCGGTATTAGTCATGTAAAATGATATACGACCTTGTCTTTGAGATTCATAAAGAATTTTATCCATGATGCTTAGAGTAAGCATTTTGCGGTACATCCTAGTTAAAGTGTCCTTGTCCAACTTGAACCAAACAGATATGTGTATTGCGAACAAATCCAAAAAACAAAATTGCAATAGCGAACGCTTAAAAGTTTGAATGTTGAACCTGGTAATCGTCGAGTAATTGGTCACATTTCGACGAGTTCATGATTCTAAATACTGGTAAAGGATTATCGCTTGCTTTGTTGATAAATTTTATTTCATTGGTAAATGTCGTTTCTATCCCTGAGTAGTAAGGCTCCTTTTTATCAATCCCAGTATCAACTACATCGCTTGTAGCTGTACTATTGTAACGTTGATTTGTCTAAATTTTTTGAAAATACCAATCAGGAAAGATGATAAACTGACCGTTCGTTCTTTCTATTGTTCCTTAATATAGCAACTGCTTACCCATTGCAATATACTTCTGACATATATTCGTTTTCTAAATCCAAGAAGAGCGCGTTCAATCATTCTTTTATTATATTTTAATTGACGATATCTAACTTTGAATACTACTACGACGACGACGACGATTGTTATTTAGCTGTCAACTATAGTTATAACTTGCATACATACAAGCCATCTACATAATATACACTTGTGTATATGTATGTAGTAACTAGCTACGTTTAAAAATTAATTTACGTAACACACTTTTCATCCTCGTTTATCGATAATGATCGATAAGGCGAACTGTGTTTGACCTTTTCAGACCTTTTGCTGACGTTTCGGAATCGAAATTGTCCATAGTGTATGTATGTATGTATGTATGTATTAATTATCATACTTAATATATTATATTATAGCTAAATATGCGTTGAAATTCCAAGAGGGTAATTGATATCATCATGTGAGCACATGCGAGCATGCGAGATTAGATTGGGGCAGGGATCGGAGGACTTCGGTTGATGTTGATGGAGGGGGAACACCCACAGGAGCGGTGGTAATGTGTGCGTGAATTGACGCCAGCGCGAAGCCAGCCAAGTGGCGACAACGGGAAGCGAATGTGAAGTCCGCAGTGAAGGGAAACACCTACAAAGAGCGGTGGTAATGTGTGCGTGAAACGCCACGATTGGAGACGAACCGACGCCAGCGCCAAGCGAATGACGCCGCGGCCAACCAGCGTCGACAACATATGTCCCGGTGACGCTGGTTGGCCGTGATGTCGGTTTGTCTCCCATCGTGGCGTCTCACGCACACATTACCACCGCTCCGATAGGTGTTCCCCCTCCATCAACATCAATCGGAGTCCTCCGATCCCTGGGCTAAGAAGCTGATGATCGGTACGTTAGGTTAGGTATATCGAAGCCGGACTCTCGCGGTGTTGCAATCAGTGAACGGAGGAAATGTTATACGCCTTGGGGTAATTAGCGGTGGGGGTGATTACGTCGGGACGGCGACCAATCAACGCCAAGATGGTAAACGAAACGGCGCCACCGTCAAGTCAATCTAAACGACGTGATTGGCTTGGCTAGCCCCCACCGCTAATTACCCCAAGGCGTATAACATTTCCTCCGTTCACTGGTTGCAATTTTGCCTTCAGCATGGCTAGTACCAGAATCGGTTGTGACTATACTATTGTCACATAGCGAATTCGGGAGACCCGCACTGGCCGCCCTGAGTGCGACTTTTAGCCAATTGGAAGCGAGAAAACTCGCACTCAGTGCGGCCAGTGCCCAGATAGCACACCTCGTCTTAGAGACGTCTAGTTTATGTCCATTTTAGGTCTGAACGTCTTGATTTGTAACAAGACGTCTTTAAGACGCCTTTTGGACGTCTTTAAGACTTTACCAGACGTTGTGCTATCTGGGTGCGGGTCTCCCGAATTCGCTAACAATTTGACTTTTTCGACTGGTAAGGTGATAAGGAAAGAGGAACGATTACTTTGCCAACAGATGGCGACGCCTATGAAAGTTACTTGTATACTCATACATGTACACATGGACCGTACGTCCATGCGTAGTAGCCACCGTTGTTAATTGTGTTACCGATTGTTACGTACAGTTACGTAAACAGTGAATGGTTGGCAACATCTTTTGTCACTTTTGCGAAATTAATCTGATTTAGTCAGATTTTAAATAATGTACGTAACGTCTTCATTTAATGCTTAATTTTTACGGTGCATGCTCGCTTGACATTTGAAAATGAAAAAAAAAAAAGAAACGCAGACGATAGTTACGTAGAGGTTAGGTTAATGAATAAGGGATAACACGAAATTGACACATAATTTTGTTGTTTAATTTGCAGTTTAGTTTATTTTGCACAAAGTTATTTGTCATCCCTTTTTAAATAAATAATTCCAAGAACAAAAATGAATTGTAACCTATGCCTTTAAAACAGAAAGATGATGTACTATTATGGACTACCAGCCTTCAAAACTACTTGGACAGAAGCACTAGGCACCGCGTACTCTTACCAAGACCATCCTGTATGCAGAGATTTTGAGTTACGTCTCGTAGATTGCGTCGAAGCTTATGGATGGTACAGATCGCAAGAAAAATGTAACTTGTTATTCAAGGACCTGGAAGAATGCCTGTACAGCCTGAAGCGAAACAAACGATTATCCTTGATAAAACAGGAACGTGCGCGTCAGGAGGCAAAGGGGAGGAAACGGGAATATCTGCCTGCTCCTTTTATCGATCTCTACTGAAAGTAATAATACAGAATCAAATAGAGACGATGAAACTGTATGTTTGTGCATTAGAATAAAGAATAGCGAAGCATGTACGGTACATTAAATGTCGTCTGTGCGACACGGCATATTGTAAACATGATTTGATATACGTTCGAGTACCATCGACAACAAACTGATGGCAAGTAATGTTATAAGAAATTAAATACGCCGCACGCGAGGAAAGCGGGAATTAGAAAACGAAACGTTGTGTCGTATATTTTTTTTATCTCTGCCTCCTCCTGACCATATCCTTCAAAATTTCTTCCCGTCAGGTGTTGAAGACGTGCTTCATGCGCGTGAACTTGCTTTTTTTTATAATAGACACATTAAAGTTTAAAGCGGTTGCGCAATACGATCAGTGACGATCGAGATCTACCCAGTTGAAACGAATGATGAGAAGCACGCGTGATTGGGAATAACCTGCACGCGTTTAGAGCGAGTCGCCACTAGATGGCAGTCAACTGCTGAACGAAGGAATGAATATCGCAACGTGTGTGTCAGTGCGCGCGTGTTGGATATGTACGTACGTGCATACATACCGATTCATACCTATGTATGTACTACGTGCGGTTTGGCGGGCAGGCGGGTGGACGGGTACGCAAGCGACAGAGAAAGATACGCGAGCACGACGGTAGGTTGCCGACTTGTTAGGCCGGAAGGCGGGCGCACCTGTCTGTCATCAGCGCCGACTGTCAATCTTACTGACGCTGGCGCACACACGACACGAGAACCCGCCGCATTCGTAGTGTTTATCTGTCACAGACATTGTGAAATTAGTTGTAACCAGTAATAATTCGGATAGAGAACGACAGTGTGAGTGAATAAAACGCAAGAAAACTACGCGGGCATACGCCGGTGAGTTGTCTAACGACGGATTAGATGGGCTGCGAAGGAAACGTGAGAAGAAGCCGCCAAGACTCGCCGCGTGTGATCAAACTGTTGAACGGTGTGGACGCGCTGTACTCTCGGTATGCTCCTCATTTATTCCTCGTACAGTTAAACTACGGTAACCAGCGAAAAGAGAGTTTGTCAGTTTTACGCGGCGCGTGCGGAGGAAATTTCGCGAGCACGCTCGTGCAAGCGTCCTCGCGCGAATTGTCCATTGGATTTTCTACTTTTTTTTCCGGATCGTTTATTTCATTTCACTCGCATAGCCAAGTGCTGCACGCGTGTTTCAACGCGATATTATCAGATCGCAATAAGACAATGTATGTATTCCCGTGTCTTTTTAACAGTCTCTTTTCTGTTTGACAGTTGATCGATTATCGAGTAAACATTTCTGGCCCACGAGGACATTATTACATCGCGTGTGCGTTACATCTACTCCGATTTCTTCGCTATGGACCATCGCATTGGTAAGTTTATATCGATGAAATAATCACTATGCTCGCGACCTAAAGCTCGCTGGATTGTGTCGGATAATATGAATTTTTATTGGATAAAACCCGGTATTTCTACTACTTATATTGAAAATTGTATCGTGGGACGCCATCATCTATGCCTATGCTACAGCGCGTGGCTGGCTACCGAGCAAGCACGCAGCAGCGAACCAGCTAGCTAGTCAGACACGTGGTGGCGCGCTGCGGCGCGGACTTCGTTACTTGCACGGGGCTCACCAGCCTTGCTCCACGGAATCCGCTCTTCGTTATAATTACCAACTGTCATTCTGCTTTTTCCGTCGTGCCTTCCATGCTTGCCTGCCCGCCTGCTTGACTGCTTGCCGGCTTGCCTGCTTGCCTGTCGCGTTCGCTTTTGCGTACACGCGTACCTATTCGCTGTACGTGTATGGATATGTTTACTACGTGCGTTTACCGTCGTTCGTGCGCGTCACGACTACATATTACTCTACCCATGCGTACATGGGTATATATTCGCAATAGTGTCGTAACTTTTTCGGAAAAATTTCGAATATTGCGGTAATATTTCTAAATTGTTTAAATTTCGAATAAATGTTGTACTCGCGTAAACGAGTCGGGTACTAATCATGTATAAACGTGTAGCCGATCTTTCATTTGAATTATGGTCTGTGGTCTGCTGCAGTGTTTTCGAAATAGGATAGAGGGTGTGTTTGTTAAACGACCTTTTATGGTTACGTCAGAAATTATAACCAATCACGAGTAATGAATGGATATTCGAGCTATCGAGTTGCGAAATTTTTTCTTGTAGCGACCGTTACAATGAGTATCGAATGAGAAAATTTTTAGTTGGTACATACAGGGGAAAATCAAGTTCGGATTAGAGTCCAAGATTAGCAACTCGGTAAATGGGTCGCGATACACAACGTTATCTAGCTTTGGTCAATGGCCAGTGAAACTCGTTTGAGAAGACACGAGAGTACTATTGTGTAACACACCTAATAATAGTATCAACAGTGCTACCAGCAAGTAGCAATGGCGTGAGTAATAAAAGTAATGTGGGTTATTATTTCAACAGTTTTCCTACTATATAGAAATTTCGAGTTGATTCGATCTGATTCGAGTTGTAAACGGCCGATAGTCTGGGGTCTAGAGTAATAGAACTTTCTTAGACTAATATCGTAAATCGGTTTTATTAAATGGACTCCGTGTATTGGATATAAAGTAGAATTACAACCTTTACGTTTATTATAGTTTTGCACACATTGAGAAGACTACTTTTTCGATCCCCGAGCCTATAAGCCTTGATCGACATATATAAAATAGTTGCTTAAAATCTTTGCATGTCGCGATTACACACACTCGACGATGGTGATTAGAGATTCGAAACAAAACATGGTGGAGCGTACCTATGTACGTGAATTTAGAATGATGACGCTGGAAAAATATACAAGTGACATGCGCTGTATACAATTTACTGCGATTCTTATTGTTAGCCCTTCGAGTTAACGTCGTTTTTATTATTATTTGCCCGCGCACACATTGTACTTGAGCAACGCGAGAGATGACGAGAGACCTGGCAGTGTACGAGGGTGAGATGAGAGATGTTGATGGGAGGAGAAGGGAAAAAGGGATCGAGAGAATACGTTACGGACGAAGCGAAATGTATTTCATAAAATGATCGTAGCTTCGTGTCATCGTATCTCTGGTTTGTTGCGTAACCGATAGTACGGTCACACACTCCTGCCACTCTCTCTCTCTCTCTCTCTCTCTCTCTCTCTTCGTGCACTGCTCGGCTGTTCCCCTGATAGCTTCCGAGAGTCTTTGATACACATGTATCGAACCCCCCTTTACCGACCGATCCACCACCATTCTACAAGGCAAAATGTGTACAGTTTACATCCTACTTTAAACTCGAAACGGTGAGGACTTGTTGAAACGGACAGTATTTTATTTAAAACTGTATACACAGTCGTAACGCGTTTCTAAATCGTTGTCGGATGCATGAGCCACGACTACTCTGCGCCAGGGTTCAATTGCGAATATTAAAGTGAATTGAAAAGAGATGGTCATATCGATGATACGGAAATGGACGAATAAATTAGCTAGGACACGGTACCTATTCTAAACGTTGCTTCTTTGTTTCGTACAAACAACTGTTGTGGCAATTCGACTACCATCATTGACGATGCATTTCCGTAGCTTCCGCGTCGCGGCAACATCTATTACATACATCAAGTATACAAGACCTTGTTATCATTAGCCCTTTCTTTCTTTCTTTCGTTGTTTCCACGGGCTACTTATTTAATGTTGGAGGTTATCGTATCGAGCGTCGCAAGATCGTAGAGGGTATCGTAGATGGTATATACTATACATGTATGTGTATCGCGAGGCACATTTCACACGGCGTGGTGTTGGAAAATGTATGGTAAAAGATCCCTCGAGGTTTCCTCGAAACGGTTACTGTTCTCGTTGGCTAGTTGAAACAGAGAAAGAGAGAGAGGGGGAGAGAGAGAGAAGAAAAAATACACTTGCAGCGATAGGTATTGCACGGGCAAAGAAATTTGAGAAAGAAACGGGCAAAGGTTTTCTCGCATTTTTAATATAATCTATTCCAACGAGATTTCATGGAGCGCAACACGATGGACATCTGCCCAAATGAAACAATTCTTGACACGAGCTAGTCGCGAAGCGACGCGAGACACGAGCAGCCCAAAGACTGTAGCTAAAATCGTTCTATGCGCTGACCTACGAGGAATGTTCCTCCCCTCTCGATTCGATGTCCGTCTTTGCGTGTCGACGATTCGAAGCTCAGCTGTCTTTTGCTCCCGAAACACCCCTGCGAAAGATTCCGTCGGCGGCGCAGCACGGCGACGAATGCCGAATGTCTCGAACTAAAACCTCCACCCAACACCGCTAAACGGTGTACGATGAACCAATTTGCAATTTTTCAAGCCCCTTTCTCAAAGCGTTATCTTAATTAGTGGGATTGAAGAAAATTATTTTGCCAACACAAGCATTTCTTTGAACTTGCGATCAAATGGAGATGTTGTTATAGCGTCTGTGTGAACGTACGAAGGCAGCACACTTGGTTCGGATAGGTTTGGTTTACGTTAGCGGTAGTTGGCTAACAAGAGGTACAAATTCGTCGGTTGGTTGCACGCACGATCCAACATTCGCTTAAACTGTTGTAAGGAATCTAACGAATACTCGCGAGGCATTTAGAGACGAGTTACTAAATGATTTGTTACGAGTTACGCTTCAACAAAAATCTGTTTCGGCGATTCAAAATTTGAACGGGGAAAAGATATACGCGCCAAGGCTATATTTTTTTTGGGGGGGGGGGGGCTCCCACTACTATTCTGCACAAGTAACTTTTATTTGATCCATATTTAAATAATTGTTTATTTAGTTAATGCCCAACCCTGCTTGCAAATAACAAACTGGATAACTCTATTAAATCCTAGCTTCCTGTTTGTTAGGTTATCACACCTATCCTTATTTACTTTATTTTTCTGTGGGAAAAGGTAGAAGGAAGGCTAAATGAACATCTTATAAATTAATCTGAGTTGTTAACAGATTGAATTTACAGAACAATTATATTAGAACAAAATCAAGAAACAAAAGATTAGCTTTAAAAAATAACTTTCATTCCACCGTATATCAACGTATAGGGTAAAGGTGGGATAGTTGATCACAGTTTTTCTTTTTTATTAAAATAATAATAATGGTTTGCTTTGTTTGTATATAATTATTTGAGTTGTGATATAAACTGATGTGATCATGTATCCCCGCTGATCAACTATCCCACCTTTTCCCTACCTACGTTTAATGCCTCAGAACATCGAGAGCAATGGAGTAAACAATAAGACCCCGAAATAGATTATAGATATTTTCATTGGTTAATTCAAATAAAGTGCTAATATCTGGTCGTAGAAACAAGAAGTAGCTTTGGTCGGTACTGTACGCTGGTCAGTAATGCACGACTCTCCCCTACACATGGATTCGGAGAGAGACTACGAGAAGTATAGCAAGTTATTTTTTAAAGAGGACGATAACTAATGGATAAGCATAAATTTATTGCCTACCGACTGAGATAGGACCAAGGGACTAATATGCTAAGCGCATCTTATCGTGTTACACAAGTACCCCCGATCATAAGGGAAATGGAACGCGAGTTGTGTCGATAAGATAAAAATACAGTTTTACCGTATCCGAGCCAGTGAATCGGAAGAATAAACAGACACGTGGAAACCGAACAAGTTGAGCAAGTTGAGATGAGAGCAAAAATATAGCTACCTATTCGCGCCGACTTTATAATATTTAGATAAATACATGTACCTACGATGCTCAATTTTCGACTTGTTTGATAGCTCCATTGTGTGAAAAGTGACGTGATGTTTATGCGACGATAAACAGCAAATTAAACTTGTAATCACGGAGGAACTTTGTGAATTTCGTCCCGAGGTGTTACACACACGCGCGCGCACACGAACAAGTGGCGCGCTTATCGTGGCTCGAGTCTCACGACTAGGTTCCCGTTCTAAATGTTCACGCTTTTTCTCGTTTCTTAGATTACGGTTTTATCTCGTAGTCTTATCTCGTACTATCGGTATTTGTATCTCTTCGTCTTCGCAGTGGTGGTAGTGTTAAACGACTACCATATTTCTCCACGCATACCAGAAGAGTGAAGAATTTACTTTCTCTCTCTCTCCCTCTCTGTATCCCTCACGCTCAAATAGAAGCGCGACAAAAGTTTTCCATTTCTTTTCGATCAACTTTGGTTTTTTAAATACAATTATGCTTTTGACACAGCAACTGGACGTTTCTTGATAATTTTCTACGGTACAAGACGGTACCAAATATGTATTAAAGGAAAACGGCGAGATAATAACATAGTTCGGGGAGCTGGAGGATTTGAAATTCCGAGGTGTAAAGGTTTTGGTGCTGAAGACCAGATAAGAAGAAGCAGCTGTTGCGGAACGTGTTTCCCGCCAACAAGTAGAAGATGTGTACTATGGTGGGGGCAACTTTACGCGCTATATCGCCGGCGCGTCACTAGGACAACGCGGGCCAACGGATCTCGTCATATGATCACCAAGTCTCTCTCTCCCCCCCTCTCTCTCTCTCCTTCTCCCTCTCTCTCTCTGTGGCGGGAAAGACGCGAAGGGAAGGACTACGAACGGCTACGAACGGAGAGAGAGTCCAATGACTAGCCGTGAAGCGAAAAGTGGGCTCGCGCGGGCGCGCGTGCAAATCTCTCTCTCCCTCCCCTCCCTTCCCCTCTTCCTACCACACTGTTACACGCACGCATGCACACACACGCGCGCGCATTCGCTCTCATCGTGTTGTCCCGTCTTGTCAGAGCACTGTCAAGCCGGCTTCCGAACATGGTTGGCGGCCCAGTCGCGTCCTAGACGTCGTATACCCAGCGGAGATTCGTCGGTTCCCGAAATTAAACGCGAATGGCAAAAAACGCGTACCTACATACTTTTGCGCTTCGAGTCTTCTCGGGTTTTACTCGTTAAAAACAGCTGGGGTAGTGCTGCAGAACTGCGATGCCACTTCAAAAAGAGAGGAAAATGCCAATAGTCGGCGCGTGAAAGAAATTCGTGAATGAAAAAAATGTGAGAATCGCAAGAAATAGAGGGGACAGCGAGATTCATTCGATTTTTTTCAACTTTAAAGAAAGTTCTGAATAAGAGAAGGAAGGGGAATGTGTGAAAGACAAGTATATAACTGAGAATTAAAGTTAATTTACAAGACTGTGAAATGCAGCCGCGCTGGGAACAGTGTGAGGGAGCGTCATCGACATCGAGATTAATGTTCTTTTCGTTATTATCATCGACGACGACGAGACAATATCGTCCAATAGAGGAAAAGAAAATAGTAACATTCGATGCCATTGGACGTCCAATTATTAAAGCACCGTACGTTGACGCGATGTCTAGTAAACGAAGCAAACATCTTCCATTTTGTATCGTTTAAATTCTGATGGTCACGAAGCGAAGTTTAGAAAAGAAGGGCAAGGAAAGATAGCGATAGAAGGAAAACGCGTGGTAATGATATTGGTGACTATACATACCATAAAACGGTTATCATAGTGATGGTTGTTAGATTATGGTATGTACATCGATTGGATAAAATTTCTATACATCTATTCAGAATGTCCTAGCGCTTGACAAACCTGAGTCGCTGAAATTCGTTAATTGGATAACTCTGTGAGGTGTGCATGTTTGCGCAAACTGTCCAACCTCTTGCGTTTTCCACGAATATCGAGAACGTCATGCTACCACCAGCCTCTGTACATTTGGAACAAAAAGACAGTACCGAAAAAGTTACAGGTACACAACAGCAATATCATCAACAATTTCGTAACCACTCGTATTATCACGACCATCAACATCGGCATATACAGAAACAGCAAGATTATCATCGTCGTCGTCGTCGCCATCATCGCAATAATAACGATCACCAGCATCACCACCACCACCATCATCATAATCATCATCATCATCGTCGTCATAGACACCACCATCAGCAGCATCTGCGCGATCATCAAAACGACAATCAGCAGCAACAGCATCGTCGTCGTTATTCGCGAAACTCGGATTGTCGTCGCGCGATATTGCCAGTATCGTCGTCAGTGACGACGATATCATGTAACGACACTTTGTCTTCGTCTCAGCGTACAAATATGTTTGCGACAGGTAAGACCCACATGTCGTAGTTCCAGTGGATTCAAGTAGATCTCTTAAAAGGAGTCATTAATCGAATAGTAGACATAAAATTATGCAAAAACCCATTTTTCTATTCGGGCTATAAATGAAGAATCGATTTTGAGATCGATCGGCCACGGTTACTTAGCCTAGGCTTGGCACGGAAAATCGTGCCTGTTGCGCAACTGGCGCCCATCCCCCTCCACACATCTCTCTCTTTCTCTCTCTCTCGCGCGCGCGCACGCACAGTGCGCGCAACACTAAAGAAGCGATGAAAACGTATCTTCGTCTGCTTACTAGGCTCTCACTGATTGCTTTTTCTTTATACATACTTTTCACGAATACTATTCTTCTTCTTCTTCTTCTTCTTTCTTTGCCTGTTTATATTCGGGAGAACAAGATTCCAAACTGTATCAACAACCTGCGTATCGCAATAAATAATGTGACCCATAGGAATACAAGGAATCGTCAAGATATATTGTTAGAAGTTATACGTGCAACACTACGTGGTGTGTGCACGCACATCTTCTTGAGGTTTGTCCCTCCCGTGTTTCAAGTTTGATTTCTTTGTGATTCGGAGGGATATGTAAAAAGAAACGGGGAAAGACGGGAGATGGAGAGGCTATAGATGTGTGTGCGCGCGCGCGCAAGAGAATCCCTGTAAGCATCGCTGTAAACCCCGTGGCACGGTTCGACTCGGAAGTCGAATCGTCAGCGGTCAACTTACCACGTGCTTCCAGAATTTAAAGAATAATACTGTATTCGTTGCCGCTTATCCACTGTAAGAGGAAAATGCGGGCTGCGATTACAAAGATCGCTTGAATAAATCACTCATTCTCATGCGCGGGGGGTTGGAAAGGGGATTTTAATTTAATAACAATTAAGTAGGAAGGTCGGGGTCGATACTTTTAATAAATATCAATTTCTACGGATATCTATTCTTTCATTCTGCACACGGATATCTTGCAGCGCTACCGATGACCCTGCACTTTTTGCTGTTAACTCGAGTAACCTGGAATTACGGATGTTGCGTGTGTATTTGTGTTGAACGCTCGTAATCGGTGTATTGAATGCAAAATATGCGAGACATTGCGTGCGCAAGTAGATGTCAGAAAGGTTAGCCGTCAGCCTTGTTTCGGTTTCCACCTTCTTCTTCTTCTTCTTTTTTTTTTCTTAACACGTATCGTTGTTGGATTAGCGAGGCATATTTCGAGAAGCAGGATCAATGAAATTTCAATAGACTTTCTATTTTTCATGCTTCCATTTCCTTTCCTTTGGAATCCCCTCCTCTTATAATTTAACAAAGACAGTGAAACTTCGAGTTTACATATTTCCTATACTACTCAACCAAAACACTTGACTTTCCAGCGTGCATGATTACGATTCTTTGAAAACATGTAAAGTCGAGAATAGTAGGCGTAATGAGATTATGGGTAATAATGTTTTGGAACGTGACAAGGGCATTACTAATTAGCATGCCCCATTGCGATAGGACGAGCTTTGGAGTAGGTCCGAGTGAATTACCGGTAACCGACTCTGTTTGTCGGCATTCGGCGTGCACATTAAGTATTTAGTAGGTAAATACCTCGAGTCGAGTCGATACAATCTCGATGTTGGAATATTATAAACTAGCTTTACTACTCGGCTTCGCCCGAAATTTAGATTCAGATTTTATAAAAAAGAAAATTTATTTATTCTTTTTTGTTTTAAATACTCACATTCATCTGGATTAGCTAGGCATAATGAGCTTAGCCACATTTCGTCACCTCAGAATTTGGCGTTCGAAAGTTTTTGGGCGACAGAAAAACACACAAACACTTTCTGCTTTATATATTCAGATATTGTTTAAGCGAGAGGAGTTTTTGTTGGGTAGGTATAGTAGGTACTTACACCTACTTTAGCGGTGAATCTCTGATCGTCCAATATTTTCACCCCCGCCAAGTCTATCGGTTTGATTCGATTGCCCAGGAAGGTGAGGAAACGCTATTAGTGCACACGGTGCATTCGTCAAGTTGCTGGCAACTCGTTGTATATTTAGATGAATGGAGGAGGAGGAGGACGCCCCGTGTTCCGGTTAAACTAAGGTCGCCGAGTGTCTCTTTCTTTTTGCTAGATATCGGTTTTGGTGATAATATCCCATCGATAATGTTATCGGTACAGTTTTCTTACCGTACGTCGTTTCTACCACCCTCATCGACGCCTGGCATCGCCATCGTGACACATACACATACACATAGTAGGTATTCGTCTAGCCACGAGGAGCTTGGATCCTAATTTTGTGCCGTCGGGTTACTGGACCTTACGTAACCACAAACTCTCAAGTGCTAAGATTAGTCGTCGGTGCGATCTAACCCCAGGACCGTAGAATTAGCCCGCGAGAATATAATTTTGCGAACAAACGAAGAAAAAAAGACAGTAATAGAAAATCAAGTTGCGCTGTGCATCATTCGTTCATAAGCTTGGGTAACCGAAAGAATTTCGGGTATATAGTTCGTGAAACTAACGAACGATTTGCGTGATGAAAAACAGTTTTTTTTTTAGTAATTGAACGGTAAATATTTTGTTTCAGCGAGAGAACGTTTTCCTTCCTCGAGTAGTACAGATGACGACCAAAGCGGTTCCGACACGGACTCGAACGCACTGCGCGCTAAAGTCCACTCTGGCATACTTCACCACTCTGGTTCGCATTCTGTGAGGAAACGCAGAGGAAACTTACCTAAGCATTCGGTGAAAATACTGAAGCGATGGCTTTACGAGCACAGATACAATGCCTATCCGAGCGATAGCGAAAAGCTGACGCTCAGTCAAGAAGCGAACCTCACGGTACTCCAGGTCAGTGTTTATTCCTTTAATTTCTATTCTCTTCTCCGCAATGTGAATCGAAAATGTGAAAATGTGAAATCGTGTAAATGTGTGTGTATATGTTCTTTGGGTATGAAAAAACATATTGTATTTGATGTAGGTCTGCAATTGGTTCATAAATGCTAGGCGACGAATTTTGCCGGAAATGATCCGAAGAGAAGGTCACGATCCTCTACAGTACACGATATCTCGTCGCGGCAAGAAAATGCCAGCAGGAAGTCATCAACAAGCCTCCAATCTTGGACCAAGGACCAACCAGAATTGGGATTCGTTGGCTGGCATGAGTGCGCCGAAACGCAGCAGAGACCATGACTACGAAGATCCTGCTGGATTAATGTATCGGTTCGTCAAAATTCCCTATCTGGTTAATAATATATATATCTAATAATCATAGTTGGATGCGATTGTCTTCTAATCTGTGTGATTTTCGCTTTTCAGAAGCGAAGAAGACAGTCCGAATGATTATGAGAGTAGTTCTCATAGCGAGGAAGAACGCCCAACGACTCAGTGGCCAAGCGTGATAGTCTATCCTTACTCGGAGACAAAGATTGAGCAAAACGTCGGTCAACTTGGTGCTTACGAAGAAACGATTACTCATCCGGCGCGACGACGAGGGTAGATTCCCTATTCTTTGCAATATTAACTACGAAAATTAACGCCGCTCATTCCCATCCAAAATTGATATATACTTCTGTTTTTCTTCATTCAGGGATGAAGATGAATCTTCTATGGGGAACGAAGCTGCATATTGGAGCGCACCCAGACAGCATCTTATCCAAACGCCCGATGTGCAGCACGAAACAGAAGTGTATAGTACGCGCAACGCTCACAGTCCACATACGGATGAGACGCCACCACCGACGCCACCCGAAGAGGACAAAGACAAGTTCAAGTGTCTCTACTTGCTGGTCGAAGCAGCTGTTGCCGTGCGACAACAGGAAAAGGAACGTGAGGGGGCCGTACCGGTTTAACGAGAGCGGTGTTGCTTGCCTGTCGTTTACACCAACCCTTTTTAGCTTCCGATTCCATTACCCCCCACACACAGAACATTAAACAAATCGTATCACTTTGATACCGCCACCGTTACGATTCGCGTCGAGTCTCGTTCAGTAACATTCTTTCCGTTCTCTTACTTTTTTTCCTCGCAAGTTTCCCAAACGCGTGAGTCAAGCGAACAGCGCGCAAACCTAGTTGCAGTCAATTACAATTTCTGCGCGCAGTGTAAGAACCGGGTAATTCTCTCTTTCTCTCTCTCTCTCTCAAGACTCGAAAGTAACCAAACGTTTTCTCTAATGTGACAATATCGCCCCCGAGTGTTGCGGTCTTCTCTTCGCACGCATATGTGTGTACGTGTTTCCACATATGCGAATGACGTTTGCGCACAGTTTGAAATCCACGCGGCCAACGTAGTCTTAGGTAATTTTTTCTCCTTCCTTTTTTCTGTTTAAAGAACAAACAACGAGTTTAATGAGAATGAATGCCGCCGGATTCCTTGGGGAGACTGAGAAATATAATATCGCCGGTCAGATTATACCTATATATATATACACACACACACCCGACGAGCAACACGTATTGTGTCGTTTTTCTACTTCGTTGGTACGTACTTGAACGTATCCTGGTTCAGTGCCAGGATTAACATATATATATAAAGTCAACGGCCAAACAAGTGCCAAAATTTTATATTTCAAGTGAAAAGTTCGGTGTAACTGGAGGAAAAGTTGAATGGAATGTTAATTTAATTTTCATTCCTTGAATCCTCCGCATCGTGTATCGTAGTTTGTAGTGGAATCCTCGTGGGCATGTGTGTTTCTTTGAATGTTTCGAGGGAGAAAGGGGAGAATGATAGTGGAGACAAGAAACTGATGTTATGATATGTCGTGCAGTGCGAACCGGACAGAACCCGCCCCCGAGGGTTTAAAAGTATCGCTTATGTTATTCGTAAAGTTTTATCTGTTGCCATATTCCCTCGCGAAAAAGTGTCTCGAATGCGCATAATTGTTCAGTTTACAGACATTCGCAATGAACGTACATACTTTGAATCAGTTTCCATGTACGTTTGTACCATAGTATTTTTTTTTGCCAGATAAATTAAGGCAGGGACTAGCCAAAGAACATTGAAAGCATTTCGTTGCGTTGTGTTTATTATTACTATTATTATTATTACTACTTTTACTATTATTACTATTATTATTATTATTACTACTACTATTACTACTACTATTACTATTGCCGCTGCTGCTACTACTATTATCATCATCATCATTATTATTACTACTACTATTACTACTACTACTACTACTATTACTACAACTACTACCACCATCACCACCACCACCACCACCACTACTATCATTATTACAATTTTGTTCTTTTTCTTTTTATCGAGATTAGCGATTGATTGCATGACGTTAACGATTGCGTGTGTTTTCCTTTCATGTTTCGAGGCTATACGGTACTTGGAATGAGAAATATATACGTTATTTTACGCGTATTGGTTTTAGCTTTTCTCTGGTTGTTACTATTGGAACATTATGCAGTACTTCAGATAGCAATTGCGTTTATCTTCGCATTTACGTTAGACAAATAAGACTGTTTTGAAAAGAGATTCGTTCGCCGTTTTAATGCGTTGTTCGCATACGGTTGAGACGGTCTCTCCCTTTCCTCCCTCAAACGGTTGTACTGTGCCGTCACACTGATGCTGACTACATAATCAGCCATTTGTTATATCGCGTCAACACGACACACGATATCAATGATGATCCTTCCAAAGGGAGAGAGAATCACATTTTAACAAACGATACACGTAGACACGTGAGCCGCTCATTGGTTGTATCATCGGGAACATATATATATAAGCGTGCACGTGCCTATCAAAAAGAGATGCGTGTGTGTGTTTGTGTGTACAAGTATCGAGTACATACGTATGGATAGATTTCTATTTTACACCCATAAAGATGGTGGAATGTATGTGACGTACAAGTCTTAATTGTAAGAGATAGTCGTTAATTGGGGATCAGCGTCGCGAAATAAGAAATCGCGTATAGAAAAATCATTGGTACAAACGCCAAAGACTTAACTGTTAGTTTTATGGATAAACAAGTTGTTTAAATAAATTTAAATAGTAGAGTCCTGTGTGCCGAAACTATATAGCTAGTAAATAGAGTTTGTTGTGTGTCTGAGCGATTGAAAGAAAAGGGGAAAGAGATAGAAGGAGAAGAAGAAAATGAAGCTGGTGTTGGAGTATTGTGCCTATGAAACGTATAAATACAGTGTCCCTTGTTGCGTATATTGTGTGCTGAGATGTGACTGCAGACGTGAGCGTGAATCGATGCGATCGTGTATATATGCTGTCGCCGCGACGCTGGTTAAACATGAATCTGTGTTCTGTACGCGAATAGTACCTACGCATCGATACGCGAGCTAGATTTAAAGATTTAAACCGTGTTCAAAGAAAACAAAGCTCTTCGATGTACAAAATACGATTGAAATTTATTTTTAAATCGCGATATTAATCCGTAAGGTCGTAAGACCCTCTCGTTAAAAAGTGTTGGGGAAATAATTTGCATTAGGTTAAGGATCTCTCTCTTTCTCTCCGACTGAGAACAAACGCCACGGAGGTAATCCTTCTCGATTGCACGAAGAACGAAGCGTGCGGATGACGACAAGATAGATGACGAAGACGGAACCGGCGATAACGACAAGACGAACCACAAGCAACAGATGCATACTTATATCTTAGAATTACGCTAGAATTACGAGTTGTCGTTGTTATACTATTCCACACTTTTTACCATGTTGAAATCGTGAACCGATGTTCGCGTCCTCTTGCCTTCTGTGTGTGTGCGATGCAAAGACGAAGAAAGCCAGAGCCGTAATCATGTGTACATACATTCATACATACATACATACAGTACCCTCCCTCTCTTATTAATCGCTACGATACATCGTCTCCGTTACTCGCCAAGGCGACTAATTATTTGTAAGCGCTCGTCGCGTACTCATAGCGGGAGGATACTGTATATACATTCATACATAGAAACCAAATTATCCGTATCGAAGCATCGAATCTTTCAAGTTCCTAAATAATTCAATGTTTTGCACTATCGGAGAGTCGACGAAGACACAACAGGCAAAATGGATGAGCGCATGTATGTGAAAGGAGTCGATCGCTGTAATTCGGATGGAAAAGTTATAAAAAGCAATAAGAAGAGTGCCTTGCTCGCTCGTACGTTCTTAACGCGTACCAGTAATCATATATATTTGATGAAAATTAACGTCTAAACGTTCGCCGAATTCGTCGAATTATGTCTAATGTACCTATATTTACTATTTTGAAAAAACACTTTAGGGAAAGTGGAAAGTAAAAAGTAAGCATATCGTTCGCATCCTCTGCTCATTTTTTTCCTTTCTCGTTTGGGAACAGTGTAGAAATATCGTATCGATTGCAATATAGTGTATATGTATATTATGTACAATGCTGTTTTATAGCAATACTTGTTATATAAATGTTTGGAGGATAATAATTATTGTGTGCGGACAAGAATTATAGATAGAGCTGTGCGCAGTGGAGTAGAAGGAAAGCACGGATGACGGTGTCTACTGCGATTGGAAAACATCTTCTCCCCTGTAATGATCATCTCCGAATCAGGAGATCCCAAATTTATTATAAAGCTTGGGTTGGGGGTGGACGCGTTGCGTGTGTGTGTGAAGGTGAGCAGACACGCGTTGGTTCATTTTTGTACCATCAAATACCAGTAATTTTGTACCATTCAATAGCATCATTCTCTTTAAGGATGCTCCAAGTTCCGAGTACATACTTTACACGTTCGACTAAGTTGTCCAATACTTTGAATATAATCAAAGCATAGAACGGTTAACGGTGTTGAAAACAAGATTTCAAAAGTGTAATGGTGTATGTGCCGTATATATAGCATTAAGGGCCTATTCTCGTCTAGAGGGACGAGATCCTCTATTCTTTTTAGGGACGACTCACAAAAAACTACGCAATTTTTACCGATAAACATTATCCATATGTATTTAATAATTAATGGAGATACCTATGGGATTTTCTCAAAACGTTGTTTTTCATGACGGTACACACGATATCTCAACTTCTAGTAGGCCAATCTGGTCCATCCTCTTTGTACACCTTCAGAAAACATACTTCTAGCCGGTAGCAGAATAAGGGTGAAATATTTTTTTTTTCACAAATTTTAGGCCGTTTAAAGACGAAAAAAACACGGAAAAGAAGAGTTTAAATTCAAAGTCCCGCCATTTGGTGAATTTTTTTTTTTTCACACTTACTGATTAAGAATTTTTTTGGTTTTTTGTTTTGAATCAGCGGAACAGCTGGAATCGTGTGTACTACCATGAGGCAACTCTTTTTTACATACCCTTTGCGAGATGACTCATATCTCCATTAATTATTATTATATGATCGTCGTTTTGGAAAAAAATGCAATTGGTCGGAATAGCAAAAATAAAAATAGTCAATGTCGTATTTTGACCTTTTTTTGTGAGCCTGTAATGAAAATCGTTCTAGCTTGTAAAAAAACTCAAGTCGTTGGGACCAATTCTAAAAAAGTTATGCGGTTTTAAAAGTTGTAAACTTTCTTTCGTCCGCCACTGTAGGTAATCGGGAGTAGGTTTCAGAAATGGAAACAATTATATAGGCACGGGTTAATACTCGAACATACGTATAATAGGGTGGTTATGTATTAACGAGTAATGCAAATGCCTTGCTTCTATTCATCGCGGTTGCAATGCTGCGAAAACAGGATTATCATCGATCGCGTATTATCATATCATTAGCAGGTATATTAAGGCACTTTTGCCTTATTATAGCGACTACTAGATGCACCCTTAAATGTCCAAACATTCTGCGTATACGTTTACGTAGGTGTTATATACATGACTATTGTTGTACGGGAAAGTATGTACGAAAACTTGGAGAAAATTTTCCTTCACATACGAACCGAGCGACAGATTGATAGATTGAAATCAAGTAGTAGCTTCGTGGGTTTACTTTTAACTTTGAGCTGCACATGGGTGTGTCTGGTGCCATAGAAGAACGCTGTACAAGGCGTAGCGGAAATTTAATATCATCGGGTATTAATTAGAATTAGAGTTAGAGTTACTTTTCCTTTTTTCCGTGCATGGTCGGTTGTATGCGTGCGAGTGTGCATGCCCGATCGCGATGTTCCGGCTCGACTTGCTAGGGGCGTTTACAATAATATACATTTTTCGCAGTGCGTTTTGCGGTGATACTGCTTGTTGTTGATTATGAGTATGAGAAGTAGCCAACTTTTTTAATTAACCAACATTATTATTACCTGCTACCTTGGTCTAATAGAGTCGAGTCATGATTACGCGTACCCACTCGCCCGCGTGGGTTCTCGAAGTAATTTAGGATTAGTAATATTGCATTGTTCGATTCGTGGGTTTACAATAAATTACGTTGTGAATTTTATTATTAACATATCGAATATGTTTCGCACATCTAAAGCTTCTTCTTGATCTGCAAAGCGTTCCGCGACTTAACGGTACTGCGAAGGGAGCGAAAGAAAGCTGGCGACGAATAAAGAAATAAACGCAGGGGGCCAAAGTGGGGAAGCAACGTAACGGAGGATAGCGTGGCTCACTCTGGCAGTCATTGGTCACAGTCCGAGGCAGAGAGCGGCAAAGAGTCAGTTTTGTGGTATGTAAGTACTCGAACGCGCGGAAGTGATTGCAACGCGTAAACACGTAACTGGCAGAGTTAAACACGTGCAACAGCGCGCATTACACGTGTTTAACCGTGCCTTAAGGAACGCGAGCCAAACATTGGTCCGATAAACCGACAGTGAAGTTTGGACGCGCTGTACGCTCGTGTATATGTGTTAAAGTACAAATTACCTTGCGCTAAACGCAAGCACAAGAGGCTGGCACGCGCCCGCCCCCCGCGGACAGTGTACGTTTGCGTAAAATTGGTGGATTTTAGACGCGAAACGTTTATTGTTATCCGCAATAATAATTGTGCAGCTACTACGTGAATTGCTAGAGGGGCAGAAGGAACTTGCTTCTATCGGATCTATCCTTCTAGCAACGGCAAGGAAAACTGTGGTAAGTGCAATTATGCCGTAGCCCTGTTAATCAGCGTGCATCAAAATTAGCCCACTTATAGTACAACGACCGTTCTCTGGCGGTAACGTCTCTACCTCTACGAAACAAACAACGTGTCTGTCACTAATCAAATGTATTAATCTACTTGCACCAGCAATCACTGATTTTTAACCAATTCTAGTTGCACACGCTTTTTTTCTCGTTCTTTAGCCATCTACCTAGCCCAGACATAACCGCAAACTTTTTTCTGTGCCGTCGATGACAAGATTCTCATTGATTTCTTGCATATTCAACAATTTTAAGTCCACTACTTTGTTATTGTTAGATAGAATAGAAGCAGGAAAGATAAATGACAATCTTTTAATGATTCTCGTTATACGAGGATACTTTTATTTCGGTTTCTTATTTTAATTGCTTCTTTCATTTGTTCGTTTATTGTGAACTAATCGTAAGTTAAATTAATTATCGATAATACGTAGGGTACGAATTAATAGAGAGACGGAAAAACGAGTAGCTCTCACGACTGGCTTGTTTCAAGTCTAGTCCTGAACTGATTAAGCTTGTTCGATTCTTGCCGCATATCTGCCACGCAGATTTTTATTCGCGATTTTTATACGCGTGTTCAACCCGATATACTCCAGCTCTACAGGAAAGAACGGAAACATGTAATTTCGTTAAAGTTTCAAATTGTATCTGAAATTTTGTTTCAAGGATAATATCGTAGGGGATGAAGGGGGGAGTTGGGGAAAGGATCGTAGACGCGCGTTCCCAGCGAGGGGTGGACCAAGAATGGATTGAAAGAAAAGAGGAGAACAGTAAAAGTATATAGGAAAGAAGACGTAGGGTAAACGCACCAATAAATGAACACTTAAGACTAATGAATGAACACTATTATAAAATTGTGTTTGCAGCGCGATTGATTCCACGTGCTCCAAAAATTGTTTGGATACGAAGCAAGAAATTAAAAGAAGTCTCTAATTAATTAGTTGCTTATTTTAATAATTTATTTTACTCATTTTAATGAAAAATGGCCATTCACTGGTACGTGTTCATTTACTGGTATATCCACCCTAATTGTAAGTTATAAGTAGTATAGGTAAAGTACCTACCTATAAACAGAGACGTGTCGGGATTCGCGCGTGATCGCGTTTGATCCACAACCCGATTTTACAGCAGGGCCTAACGGTTCGGACGAACTCGATTCGATTCAAGATCCAATTCAACAGGCAGGTCTCGTTCGATTCTGATTTCGATGCACGCGTCGACGTTGATGAAGGAATGTCCGAAGGACTGTGCGCGTATGGTAGTCAGAATTTATATTCCACGTTTGACCTACTCGGTTCACCCATCCGTTCTCATTCTCCCCGAGTTTTTCACTTGCGCCGAATCAAACGGGCTGTTATGAGCTAACATGTAGGTACCTAATCCCCTACCCCAGGCTTGTTATTTGCGAACGTAGAGGTGGAGTGAATTAATTTTTACCGCAACTACATAGAAATTAATTGTTCTGGATCGGTACCTCCGGGCCAACACTGTTACAGACTGAATACGAGTCACGAGCCACGACTATTACTATATAGTACCATATTGGTGGTACCCACCTAGGTATCATCGTTTCGATATGCACGCCACCGCACCGCGCATACCGCATACGAAGGTAAACCCCTTTTTATCAATTATTTACAATTTACACACCTAACGGAGATCCCTTTAATTTCGAATGATTAATGAAATATCTTAATCAGATACAACCTACATCGATCGGACAATAACTTGCCCTGAAGATTAACAATTTCTCCGGTGTGGTCGGAGGAGGAAGAGACAATATGGAAAGGAGAAGGAGGAGGAGGAGCGTGGTGGCATTACTCGGATTGATTTTATTCCTCAAATCGTCGGATGTCGAAAGCGAAAGCAGCACGAATGAGCATTCTTATTCGAAGTACTCTCATCATCGGCAAAAGAGGCTGTTTTGGATAACCAACGACGGCCGAATAGCTTTACCGCCAGGCACGATAATGACGATAACTCCGACGCTAGCGTTACCGTTCGTTAGATACCCACCCTATGGGTTTCTCAGTAACATGACCATCAGTCTCCCTTTCACCAGTGAGTAAACTCAGTACAAGTTTCCTGAGATTCTTTCTTCTCCGCTTATCTCCTGGTACCTACTTACTTACTTTTCACGTTTCTCACACGTTACAGTCGATTTCGACAAGCTTGGTCTTACCGACAACGAAAACCCATATGGTGCTTTGCCATCGGCGTTCGAAGCTACCGCGAGGGATCATCAAGCTTCGACTACGGCGGAGTTTATTGCGGCGTTTGTAAAGCGTCAAGTCAGTAAGAGGGAGGCGATCGCGGATCTCCCAACAAATGCATTTTATGGGGGTGAAAGAGCACTTTTATACGGCACCGCTGAGGACATGCTCGCAAACTTTGGTTTGAACGGAAAGGCCTGCCTGCTTAGAGCGATCTGCGAGATACAAGGACACCCGTTGAGCAATTTCGGCCTGATCGGGGAAATGCTGAAACTCTTGTTCACGTAAGCCATGACTGCACAGGGAGCCTTTTTCCGAGCTTTCCCGTTGCTAAGTGAGTTACTTTGCTTACGTTACACGTCTTCGAGCTAGAGCTGTTCGAGTACTCGAATATTCGAGTAGCTCGAAATTCGAGTCGAGCCGGGACTCGGTTTCCGAGCCGAGCCGAGTACTCGAATGAAGCGAGCGGCTGGAAACAATCGGGTGGCTCGAACGATCCACATGTTTCGTTCGTCAATCGCTACCTTCACTATGCAATCTACTCGCTTTTTAATCGAGCCGCTCGCTTTTTAATCGAGCTGCTCGCTTTAATCGAGCCGCTCGCTTTTTAATCGAGCTGCTCGCTCTAATCGAGCCTTTCGGCTCGGATCGGTTATTCGAACCGAGTATATCCCGGCTCGCTTGTTCCGAGTACTCGAACAGCTCTACTTCGAGCCCGCACCCACACTACTGCAGTTCTTCCCACTGATTCTATACTCCAAGTCATTTTAGAAGGAACTTATTCGCGCATGTAGAATGAGCTCATTGACTCCGAGGAAGCATTTGTTTGGGGTATAGCCAATAGTAATTTATTTCGGCACCAATGAACGCCAACAATTCGTCGGTCGGCAAGTTCCTTCTAACATGACTTGGAGTATACTCTTAGCAACGATGTACGGCTGGTTGCTCGCCGCTAGGCGCTGAAAAAGGCTCTCTGTGCAGCCCTGACGTAACCGTTTCAACGCGAGAGCCTGTCTTTTAATACCCTTTAATATTTATCATTTTCAGTGCCAGTAAGTCACCATTTGCAAATCTCTTAGACGACTACGTTGAAGCTGAGAGAAGAGGAAAATTTCATGGAGAATGCTGGCCTTACTTCAAGGATTGCCCGAAATCGTTGTTTCGTTCGTCGGAAAATAGATATACGTAAGCATACGCATAGATGGTGCAGACCTGCGGACAAAGCCTACTACTTTCTTCCATTTCTCCTTCTTTAGAGAAGATGCCTTTCACGAGAACGCTGTCGCTGCCGAACCAGTCGAGATAAAACCGGAGGGTGTGGATCAACGTTCGTCTTCATCGATCCACTCGACGGAACGATCACAGAGGGAAGCTCGGTTTCCTCGAAATTCCAAACACGCGATGCACCCTTCTATGTAAATTTTAAAAAAAGACACTCAAGTTTTTAACAGTTGCCAACCACGTTCCCTGATCCTCGAAACCACATGGGGGAAAAGAACTGCGCATTTCACTCGATAGCAAACCAAATACTTAGTATGTGATCCCCGCGTTTTACGCTTTGCTGGCCTATGCCTATGTTGTGGCCTATGTCGCGGTCGCGAACTAGCATACGCGCGACTTTCTATCGCCATATTATTTCTAATAATTTATTCGTTCATATTCTTTTACTTAATTTACATTAATTAGCAAAAACTAACGTTCAGCTATTCGGATCAATTATTTAATCATCTTAATATATTATAGACCGTTCGATACTTTTACGGTCACTATATATGTATATCATCATCTCTGGAAAAATATGCACGTGTACACAGTATATCATGAACTGTCCCATTCATACATGTATGAATATGTATGTATTGCACTTTAGAGACAGACCGTAAACGCAACGGCATTTTCTGAAAAATTCACGTGGATTGCGTGTACAAGTCACTGTTATTACGATACGATATTATATAGTCAATAAAGAATCTCGAAATTAACTTGTAAGAGTATAATATGGGTTTACCTACACTTTACTCTTCTTAAAAGAAATAGAATAATGTCGACTAATATTGAATATATATATATTTATTTTAAAACTCGATTATTTTTCAAAATTGATCTTTATTAACGTTTTAGTAAAAAAATTTAAAAAAACCCACTTCAAAAAAATAAAATTGCACTAAAAAGTAAAAAATAATTTTATCCCTTATTTATTTAATCTATGACTCTCATATTTTTTAGGTCGGTGATTAAAGTCGTAGATTAACTAAGGGAAAATATCATTTTTTACTTTTTATTGCAATTTTATTGTTTTGAAGTCGGTTTTAATTTTTTTAATTTTTTTTAGTATAAACCACCATTTGAAAAAAGTCTCCGGACGCCCCTGCTTATATGCAGAACTAATGCTATTAGGGAAATACATAATAAGTACTTACTCGATTACAGCTGAATCAACTGCGAATCTCTAACTGTATAGATGAACAAAAGTGTTGGTGATCGTGGTCATACATATATGTACTTACTTATATAAGTATATAGTATCACGTGAAACGTGTAAAGTGTTTAAATAGTGTGGCGGAGCGATCCATTTATCGCCAACGAAATCACAACTTCCAACTTCGCGAGAATTTATTTCGCGATATCTTTGATTATTCATGTATAAGTACATATATACACGTTAAGTACATACACGCCATCTTTAAAACAGCGGTAGGGTGGTAGGGAGTTCCCCTGTTTTGGTTGGTTTTGGTTCACAACAGTTCACGATCATTCACAATCTGTCATAATCTTAACGTTTTGGATGGGTAATGCGTAATGAGAAAGTTTTAGTAGATTAAAACGCATCGATTACTGCAATTATTTCCCAGTCTTTTCCCACTTTAATGTGCCTTTGTATTATTTGTATTTATAAGGTGGGAGGTGTGTAGGTACATATACTTGCTTACTAAATACGCTCCACGAATCCGTGTAAATCTAACCTCTGAATTTTTACTCAACGAACACAGTGTGTATGTACCTAAATATACAAGTATTTTGGTGTTTTTGCAGCATTCGTATAAATTCGTGTACATTCGTGTACTTTACGGCATGGCTTGTCAATCTTGTAGTGTAAAATTCAGTTTTTTCATGCGCAAGGTAAGATAGCGCATATATTCTTTTAACAGGTTAGGTAACTTTATCCTTATTACGTGCCACTTTCAGAAACAATGTACGGATTGTTTGAGGTATTTTTGTTCCAAGTGCGCGATGAAGCGATTAGACAATATACTGAGCTGCCACAGTTGCGCCGTGTTATCGCGAAGGCCTCTGTTACGAAGTCAAATTATGCAAATGTGTGCTAAAGATTTGCGCCGATATCTGTTGGCCAAACAGGTAACCATCAAAGGATGTATCGGTATGTACGAGCTATGGAATAATCAAAATATCTTTCAACTTCTAATTGCTTAAAATACTCAGCGTTCTGCTTGTATAATTTTAATTGGTTTTCCTTAAATAATTATTTATCGCTATGGTTTTAAAAGGTAACTGTGTTTCTCGTTTACTTCTCCAGAGAAAGAAGATTTAATACAACTACTCTTGGTGTTTGCTAACGGTAGCAATGCTTACACGAATACGGAGAATATAGAATACGGAAGGACACGAGACATGTACGTTGTATTAAGCGTTGATATTAATTACGATAAGTATCATTGCAAATTTTGTCTTTGAAATTTCGTACGATATGGTATTAATTTTACCAAACAAAGGCTTGTACAAAAGTATGTGGTCAATCTTTAAAATCGTATAACTTATTACATACAATTTTGAACATGTATACAACTTACTTAAATCTACAAACGGAATTTTGAATTTTCATTACAGGCTCAGAAAAAAAGTTGAAAAAACGTACCTTTACTATCTTTTTTGCTATTCCGACCAATGGCAATTTTTTTTAAAATCACGAAACACGTCACTTAGCAAACTAATTCTTCTAGCTTCTCAAAATAACTCACGTCGTTGGGACCAATATTAAACAAGTTATACGATTTTAAAGAGTGTCGACATACTTTTGTCCCCCACTGTGTATGTGTAGTAATTAGTAATTATCAAAGAGACAAGGGAGAAGAATTTTTTTCCATTAAAGTTTAATTTCAGTGGTAGTATGCCATCTACTGAACCAACAAACATTAGAGATAGCACCGCTGATACTCAAAATCGAGCGCATGGAACTAGTACCACGAGTATCAATCGTGACCAAGTTGAAGAAATCTTGGAAAATAACTTTAGCCCGAGCCAAAGATCGGAGCCTATAATCTCGGAAGAGGGTGTAGATTCAAAAATTCCTGATATACTGCGTCCTAACGAGTTTAGAGAAGTTCCTGCGGTATGTAGCGGTACTTTTATCATTTTACATGAAACCGTATTTAAATTTCTCGTTACAAATACAATGTTGTGGGCATCCACTTTCCCGATATAGTGGTCCAACTTTGTCAAACTGTCCGATATAAATGCATTATCGGAATTGGAATATTTAAGTATAAAACAATTGAAGAATTTATTAGCCGCGAATCGTGTAGACTATAAGGGATGCGTAGAGAGGACCGAATTATTGGATAGAGCATGCAGATTATGGAAACATTATGATCGATCGAAAGCTGGTAAGAAATAACCGGTCTGGCGTGTTTCAACCAAAATGCGTTTTATTTCAACGCATAGGCCCAGATAGTACATGTACATGTTTGTTTCAGTAGACATGGAAACACAGAACGAAGACCTTTGCAAAATCTGTTGGGATGAACCGATCGAATGTGTGATTCTGGAATGTGGTCACATGGCCTGTTGTCTCAATTGTGGCAAGCAAATGTCCGAATGTCCGATATGTAAACAATACATAGTGCGAGTAGTACGAATTTTCAAAGCTTAATTCAAGCGTGAAGAACATGTGACGTTGTTATGCGGCGAACGTTACTTTTGGCACGGGATTAAAAGAGAAACGAAGCAAGGTAACAAGTTTTAAATTTATGGTTGTTCCCATTGAAATATTTAGGGGCGAGAAAAGCGAGAAGAGAATCTTTCGGGTAAAATATGTCTCTGGCATACGGGTTATTACGTAATTCCTTAGTCTCGAAATAATCTCAAGTTTATTTAATGGTCAATATTAAAATGACTTTTACGTATATTTCATCGACTCGCAAACAGCCTGAAGTATTAAAATATAAAGCGTTTTCGAACCCGGGAACATTGATATCTAATTGCTAATCGCGAGTCTGTAATACATAATATGTATGCTACTATACATTAATGATCGTTTATAACTCCAGTGAATAAAACATTTTTTATAAACACAATGAATACGCTTTGATAAGCAACGCGTATAACATTGACAATCAAGGCGTGGAGAGTAATGAAAGGGAAAGTGAGAAAATTATAGAAGATAGCTCGGTTAAAATTTATTATAAGCACTTTGGATCAATTGCGTGTATGTATGTATGTATGTACAGTACGAGTCATGTATAAACAAAAATGAATCAGCCCGAGTGAGTCAACTGAAAAAAGTTAAACTACTTCTGCATACCTACATATATATATATTTGTATATACTAAATATGTAATTAGGTATTTACAAATTAAATGTCTTTCATAAAAACGTGTATGCACGATTTAATTTCAATCCTTAACTAAAGCACGATATTTGTATTTTCACCTGTACGTATCTACGTAGTACAGAGACGATGGCTAGTTTCTGCACAAACACAATCTTTCTACGTGTTTCATTTATAATTAATATTACATATAATATTTCCAATTTGTTTTTCGAAGTAAATCGTTAGAATTAAATATATTGGTGCTGGCGTCGGCGAATTTTCCATCATTTTCATTCTAGCGTTTGATCATTTTCAGCTTGACGTCATCCGCGCATTATCGCGCATGCGCGACGGAGCTGAGTCCTTAGCGTAAGATCTTTTCCCATGCACTCAGGCCCGGATTAAAGGAGGGCTAGGGGGGACTGCAGCCCCGGGCCCCACTTTCCGAGTGGGCCCCGTTCTAAGCGATTAGCTCACTACTCCCCCCCCCCCGCGCTATTCAACCACGGAGGGGCCTCGAAAGTTTGATATGTAGCCCCGGGCCCCAAAAATCAACCACGAGGGGGCCTCGAAGGTTTGATAGCCCCGGGCCCCAAAAATCTTAATCCGGGCCTGCATGCACTCTGCTTGCAGTTTGTTGCGTAGTTGCTTCAAGTTACTTGTAGTTGTAGTTTACTGTATACGTCTTTGCGACTGATTTCTTCACCTCCAGATATCTTCCAGCTAGAGTTATCTGGCACATGATAGCATCCAACTGGTCGACGAGTGTCCATGATAGCATTCATTTGGTCGTTCACTGACCGGGACTTTAGTTGGAAGTGAAGAATTCGGGCATTAGTCATTTAGTTACTGCAATAAAGTACAGTTGTGAATTGATTTTTATTGTTGACTTCATTATTGAACATTAAAAATGACAACAAGCGAGAATGTTTGGAGAACACACCGCTTTCGAGAAAGCGTAATTGCAAAAATGTAAGTTTATGTGCATTAATAAAGTGGAGATAGTGAAACATTATCATTAGCATAATGACCCTGTTAATACAAAAAGATAATGATAAGGATTCATACAAAAATCGTCTTTACACGATAATCAAAGGTACATAGTAGTTGAATAAAGTTTTTCTATCTCCTACACAGAGATCAAGCTTTTCAGATGTCTGGATTGCTCACAACAAAAAATACTATTGACATGGAAAATCATGTTTTCCAAAAAGCAAGAACTAAGGTTTGTTATAATCCATTTTTATCCTTTTTCTTAATGTCTTAGAAGAAATTAATGATGTATCGAATTTCTTGAGGAATAAAAGATGCGTATACTTTTTGACAAACCATTAAATTAACTTCTTAACTTTCTGTATTGGGAGAACTTATTGTTGCTAAAACTTGTTCTAATCTTTTGTTGCAGGAAGAATATCTAGGTTTTGTAGCCAGGCTGATCTTACACATCAGAGAACTAGGTAATATCTGTTTAATTATACGTGCATAGAACTGGAACTATTAGTTCCTTGTAATGTATGGCTTATTTTTAGATAATAAAAAAAGCGCAGGGGGCGCGACTCCATTCCCGCCCGGCTATGGAAATCTAGGAATGCCGTATCCGATTGGTGTGTTACAAACATGGACGCGTCAGGGAACTGGCAACAATCAGATGATGGGTATGAATGGACCAGGACCTAATCCTCAAGGAATATTCCAACAATCGTCTACAAATACAGCTACAAATAGTGAGTATGAATTGACAACGAAACACTATATGTGTTATAAGAAATGATTACATTCTTGTATATCAATAAGTAACAATATAGCGGTCAGCCGGGAAGAAACTACTTTAACAAATGAGGGAAGTACATATTACATATTTCGCTGCACTTTGTGCATGCACTGAAGGGTGCCTTAAAATCTATTTTTATTATTTTTATATATATGTGATTTCTTTGGTGGGATGGTAGGACCTAAATCTCTAAAAGTTATTATCCAATTGGCTGAAACTTTTTATTTTGAAGAATATACTTCTGGCTAGGGTGAAACCAGAAAAAATTACAAAAAATTGAAAATTTATAATTTTCAAAGACGTTTAAAGGACGAAAAATATAGGGAAGAAGTGTTTTCAAACTTCAAGTGCCATTATTTTCTAACAAAAATGTGTCATTTTTGTAATTTTTTCTGGTTTTTACAGGTTTCACTGATTTGGAGGCATTTTTTGCGGCCTTGACTTTAACGACTCCCCAGTGACGTCTGCAATGATTAATTATAACACAAAAAATATATTTTTATAATTTAAGACATCCTTTATACTATGCAAAAAGTCTCACTAAATTATATGTAGTAGTTTTCCTTTAATTAATTCCTAAAATCACCTATTCTTTTGAGCACTTCTCCTTAAGTATAACATTGAATTTATAATTTTATATATTACAACATTCATATATTATTATTTGTGTCTAAGAGCACTATCCCTCACGCGCCTACTTCCCCTTCGAACCGCTCTGTCCCGACACAATATTCACGATGAATATGCAGTAGGTCTTATCAATTAAATAGTAGCATTGGATCGCTGCGGTAACGTGTTATACTAATACACACGTCATGTGTAGTGTCATAGACGTCTCGTTAGCGCCGCACGTATTCAGAGACGGATTTACTTTTCAGGGGCCCTAGGCTGAATATTTGATGGGCCCTCGGTTAAATGTAAAAAATAAAATGACGCTGATTTGATTTGTTTTATCATAATATTCGTATGATCTAAATAAGAATTTAATTTCAAAATTAACATTGAATATCAAAACTAAACATAATATTAACATAAATAAACATTAAAGATACAAGTTAATAAAGATAATATAAAAAAATGCTAATTTTTAGAGAAAATATGTAGAATGAGGAATGTAGAATGAGGGGTTCCCAGCTAAACGGGGCCTTAGGCTTCAGCCTTATCAAAGAGGAGGTATAATAAGAGGCGTCACTCGACAAGGACAGAAATAATCTGGGGAAATTACTAACAATAAGGCAACCAATTTAAATGCCCCATTCGGCAATGATTGGTGAACTTTGGCAATGATCGGTAAACTTCGGCTATTGCCGAATAATCAGCCAATTGCGGTAAGGTACATTTAGTCGATTTTTAATATCCCGCTCGAATAGACAACCAATTTAAATGTCAAGGTCAAGTAAGGACTTCAAAGGTTCCGCCTGGAGTGACGCCTCTTATTATACCTCCTCGTTGGCCTTATTCGAAATTTCCGATCGACGCGAACGGGAGTGGGAGAACCCCACAGAGCACCGAGCACGTATCCTGTGGCTTGAACAGTGCTAACAAGTATTTCACAACAATAACGTGTGTTTACTTTTCCAACACTTCAATGTCAACAATACAACAAGAGTGTACATATACATTAAGAAACTAAGCAACATAGACTGTCCCAAAAGGTATAAGATTTAAAGAATCTGCTATGTGCAACATTGTAAATTAACAATTCTAATGGATACTTTTATTTCATAAAGGAAAGAAACTTATCAATCTAATCATTATTACTGGAAATATTGAAGAATTGTCTTGAAATTTGCACACATGCCAAATTTATAACAAAATTTAAAAGATGCCAAAGTTTAATAACATGTATTACTCGCACTATACGAGTTCCATAGGAAGTGAAGTTCCTTACGATTCAGATAATTCTGATACACGTAACAGATTGTATCAATCACCATCTCAAGCTGAATTTTATAAGTACATTAAGCGTAGAAATGATGAGGAAAAATTCCATAAACTATGGCAGCAAAACTTGCATGAACGTGCAAATCTTGCGCAAAAGGTCAAAGAGCAGTGCGGCATGACAGTTGAATTACAAGATTATCGTGTATGTTATATTTATAATCCGAACATTAATGAAACTCATATACCAGGCATCAAATTCAAGATAGCGCTTGAATATGTTAAATTATTGCGCAGATGGTACTTTAGTTTAGGACATAGCCGATTGCCAGACTTACCAAAGTTTCGTATCAAGATGGAAAAGGGTACCAGCAATCCTATTGGACCAAAGGTCCTCAAAAAAGTATGCAGGACCAAGAGTTTATTGGAGATTTTTGTACACAGATTAACATTTATATACCAAGTTATCGATAATGTGAAAGAAACCTATAAAGATATAGAATTTCAAATAAGTGAATCTTTGACCAAGGTGAAAGTACTTCTAAAAGAAAAGGGATGGCCGAAAAGCTTGGAAAAATTTAGCTCTGAAGATATTATTGTTATGGAGCTGGCATTGGATGAAAATTTAGAAGTTAAGAATCTTGAATATGAATTAATATACAATAATATAGTACTATCGCAAGAAGCAAAGAAAATGTTCATAGATACGCTAGAAGAGAAAGTGGGAACGTTTTTTGATTTGCCTTTAATGGAAGCATTTCAGGTATTTCTGAATGGAGGAACTACCATTGAAAACGAGAGTTTACACGAATCAGTTTTGGAATCAGCTTTCAGATTGTAACTTATCAAGATATATTAAGGGATTAGAGATAATGTGATACATTTACTACGCTTACTATTGCTACTTTATACTTGAAAATAGGCAGCGAGAAAATATTTCCTTTATTTACGATGCATTTTTGTAATTCCAGATTGTGTATTTCACAGTATTATTTACTTTTTAGTTATACAAATGAATTCTGTATTAAAAAGAACATAGAGATTGGCAAATATATATATATATTTTCTGAAATATGTACTTGTATCTGTTTGTATGTATGAGCTGTACAATTCAGGAAGTGTTGATCTTCTTTTGCAATAGAATTTATTTGTACACGTTGACAGCGGTATGGTCCAAGTAATAATATTATGGACAAACTGTTTGGTGAAGTTGAACTCTATCGCGTGTGTATTCATCAGGTACTTGCTAAGGTGAAGATTAGCTGCTTTCTGGGTTGTACTTCGAATTACAATTGACCCTGACCCTGCACGAATACTCTATTGCAATTACATTGAAACTTAAATTATAAATTTTTATAGAATTATATAACTAAACGTTTATTGACATAATTGAATTATTTATTTTATACTATAATTTCATCTTCTAGTACTACAAAGTTTAAACCAACGTCATGGACAACCTTAGACCATGCAAAGTATGCAAAATACAATGCAAGGGATGGGTATGATGCCTGCCCAAGCTAATGGTCCAATGAGTCATATGGGTCCAATTCAGACGATGCAGAATAATGGAATGTTGACACAGATGAATCAAATGGGACAAGGAAATATTCCTCAACAAATGAATCACATAATACCTAAGTCAGTACTGGACAAATGCAGCAAAACATGCAGGTATGTATTTAGTTTGGTAAAGTGTGTGTACTTCTAATTTCTCATACTAAATTTAGAAGTAACTAAGAAATCATGTTCTCTTTCAAACTCAAATGCAAAATCAAATGGGTAATCAAATTGGCGGATCTTTAAGCGGAATTTCAACCAGCATGCCACAGCAGATGAGCCAAATTACTCCGGGGCAATTAGGTCCTGCTCAAATGCAGCAACAATTAAGTCATATGCAAAGAAAGGTACACAGGAATGGAAAGATTAATGCATCAACACCAGGGTTTTAAAACGCTAACGAGTGTTTATTCTATTTTAGATCAGGTGAAATGATAAACACTGGATTCCCAGGTCCTCGGAACGTTACAGCAAATCAATTTTTACGACAAAGTCCGTCACCATCCAAGCCCAGCTGGCTTAGGTGCACCATCAAGGTTATTATCTTAGAATACTTGTTGCAAACATGTTAATGCATTCTCATATATTTCAGCATGTATCGAAAGTTGAAGTTATAGTTAAAAATTTACTTTGCAGTAATCAGATGGTAGTATCTCCTGCGTTAGTTCAATCACCAAGTCCACAGCACACTATAATGGCAGTGGCACAACGTCTGCAAAGTACGTCTTTAAGGAGTCTTAAAAACGGCTTCTGGACGTCTTAAAGACGTACTGTTTTGTGAAAATGGACGTATTTAGGACCTTTTTAAGGCGTCTTCTGGGCGTTCATGGACGTCTTTAAGACGTCCCGAACGCCTGGCCTGGACATCTTTAAGACGTCTTTAAGATTTCTTTGTGCTATCTGGGAAGTACCCCGGAGGGCGCCGCCTCGCGGTCACTTTTTTGAAAAGTGGGATGATTAATTAGTTGAAGGAGAAACTTCAATATGGGGAATAAATCAATATTTGTTACTCGGTGATGTTTGTTTAATAATCTGAATTTTACCCCGCATCCCTCTCCAGTATACTCCCAATATTAAAAAAAAAATCCGAGAGACGGCGTTTTGTTCCGAGAAAAACGCGTTTTAAGTTTTTCATGAAGTTACGGTAGATAACGACTAATTTTTGTAACTTACCCCTAATCTGCTATACCAGGATCGTTGAGAAAACCTTCCTCAGCTTCAAAAAAATTATGTTGGGCAGTTCTCTCTTCTGGGCTGGCAGTCGTAGCCTCTTTAGATACAAGAGTCGAATGACCGATTACATGCCACGCTGCGGCTTTAAGCCCCTATATAACTCTGGGAGTTCTACGAATTTCACCTTAATATTTTAGGGACATATTTTCGGCTATTAGAAAATCAAAAAATAAAATCGAATATTTGGGGTATAATACCCCTTTAAACAACACGATCAAGGTAGTACATTTTACAGCTTGCCTTTATTCCTCGTCTACTCGATTATAAGAGAAAGTCTGCTATTTCTTTTCGTAAACTCGTTACACGTAATTCTTTGTGAATTTTATTAACTATGAAATCAGGTAATGCGATACACATTCCATTTGAATTTAAGAAAATTAGTCTGCAGCCATAACAGAGATATTTTTCCAGTGTTTTGGGTTGCAGAGATGGCACGTTTGGGAGACAACTACTAGCAGTAGCGGTACTCTTACACATACATGATTTCTTGTCCAAATTACCCGTACTTTCTACCCGCTCACAATCAACATCTTTTGATTGCCCATAAAGATTCAATGAACCTGAATTCGTGTTTGACGAACAATCCGTACTCGTTGAAACTAGCCTGGAAAATGTCCTCGCTTCAACAACCGATGGTTGCTCTTGCGAGTAACAGGAATCTACAATCAAACCACAAATTATACAGATGCTATTAATATCAGCATTGGCATCTATTTTGTTTGCTAATTTTTCGCTAGTACGATATATCGTAGACACGGTACTATGAAATTCAGAGTCTAATCGACGAACAAAATTTCCCGTAATGCTCCTTATAGAGGCAGGAAAGGGTTGATTATATTTTAGAGAAGGAAAAACCGTAATTATTTCACAGCATTCTAAATAACCAACAACGTCTTCTTCCGTGAAATCTCTCAGTGGTCTAAGAAGCATTACATCGGCGCATCTCGCATCAGAAAAGCCGACGTTCACAGATAACTGAGAGCCTCTTCCGGTCGATACATTTCCGAGCACCTTTATCGCGAGATCAACGGATGTATCGGCGAGAAAGATTTTATTACAATCCAGTTTCCGAGCTGCGGAAACAAGTAACTCGCGTCTTAGTTGATGGAGTAATTCATCTCTCGCCGTATCGCTTTCCAACTTGTTGAACATTTCTTGCACGAGTTCATCATTGTCGGCGATGCCTGCCCACGGCACATTTATCGATTGTATCTCGTCGCAAAGATTATCGTTCGTACATTTCGACAAAGGCAGTACGAACATTGGTAACTGCAGATCGTTTGCTTCTGTGGCTAGCTTACTTCGAACGAATTCCCTCTCTTCGACTGTACGCCCTTTCACTATGCCATCTATAGAGATTGGTGAAAAAGACACATGGTCATCTTGGAAGACACACAATCAGGGTTTGAAACGGTTCCAAAAATAACTGTTTGAAACTGTTATATAAAGGAAGAATTTTTATTCTGAATAACTGTTACGAAGAACCAAAATTTCCAACTACTATCTGTTTCGGTTCCAGAATCAATTCTTGTATCGACCTTTCCCTAATTGATACCATTAATTATTGTAGCTGCAGATTACCGTATATGTGCATATTTTTTTACAAAATCCTTATAGAAACAGAAGAAACTTTTAACTTCCTATTCTGAATAATATAGTGTGTGTGAATGTAAAAAATATGTAGCGGATATATTTATTTCAACGCTTTATCACTGATATGTATAAATGTTTCTCCTTTTTCTATAAGGATTTTGTAAAAAGTATGCACATATACAGTAATCTGCAGCTACAATAATAATTAATAATATCAATTAGGAAAAAGCCTATACAAGAATTTATTCTAGAACCGAAAAGATAACAGTTATGGAACCGATATGAGGAGGAAAATAGGAACCGTAACCGAAACAGATAAATAGTTGCAAATTTCGGTTTAGTTATTCAGAATAAAGGTTCTTCGTAACCATTTGGGGAACCAAAATCGATATTATAACAGTTTTCAAGCCCTGCACACAATTACTCATAATATATTCACTATATATATATGGATCTTTACCATCTATATAAAGAATTGTCCATCGACACTGAAGTCTTTTGGGAACCGATTTGTTCGCATTAGCTTCGATAAGATGTGCCAGTACCGTTGAATTCGCCTTTCCTGAATGAGCGATAAGTACAGAATCGTTCGGGCGCACCGATTTCGATTTACCCAGTGTGGCTCTAAACTTGTGTGTTAGTGTAGACAAGAAGCATGCCTTACAATATCTATTTTTGCTCCTCAACGAGATATGAATTTTATGGCATCCACATTTTGCGCAAGAGGTTTTAGCATCAGTTGCGAGTGTAGCGGTATCGGTAGGGGCATTTATTCTACGAAAAGTAAATCAATTTCAATCGATTCAGGGGAAAAAATACATCGTTACCCATTTAGGGAATAATATGAAATTAATGTGCGACGAAGTACTCACGTGTTTGCCACTGTTTCATCCGTTTCGAAAGTTTCATATTCAAACGTATTTAACGTACACATTGCTCTTTATAATTGCAGTCTTTTCCCTGTACAATTCGTCGGCGATTTTAATTTCGTCTCGCTCGCTGAAACAAACTTGAATCTCCAATTATACAAATAAAACAACTTTTATTCTTATTGTCCTCTTCTATTCTAATCAACATATGTTTACTATTTAGTTGAATCATCAGGCTAAGTTTTAAGGCGATCTTACATAGCTTTAGAAGCGACTTTGAATACCGCCCATAGTACTACTAAATACATACGGTGTACGGAACTTGAATTCAATCACTATAAAATGAAGGCTATTCAATTCGATTATCGTTCATCGTAAGTTGCTTATTGTACATACAAGTTTAAAATTGTTGACGATACTTCTCATGTCAATTACTTTACAATTAACACACAGTCAACTTTGCTCGACTTTGTTATTCTGTTGGCAGTGTTGGCACTACTCAACACTCAACCCTCACCCCGCTCAAACACATTTGTCGATTTGTTAATTTGTTTTCTTTGCACCCGTATTTACCGGTATCTACAATTCTACAAGATATTATTCCCGCTATTCTTGGCATTCGTATGATTTTCTTTACAAATTTACCTCGCGAGTACTTGATATTGTACTTGCGAGTGTGCCATTTTTATACGTAAAAGCAAAAGTAGGAAAGAGGTTATAAGGGTAAATATATCGGAGGTTGAAACTTAGGAGAAATGTCAAGTGTATTAAATGTGGTAAATACTTTCGCCAGGTAACGACGGTTAACGAGTGAAATATAATTTCTATATTTCTCGATCGCTATATTTTCACGATTGTTTTTCATGCCGATACAGGCTATCGGCGTGTTCGGTCACTGGTCCGCGCAATATTACCACATGCACGTATCCCTTATATTTCCAGGCAACCAGCATACTTTTGTAAGTAATGTTTATACTCTCGCTTCTTGCAAGGATCCTTCCTACGAGATATCTACTCATATCGTATATACTTTAGAGGAGAACCGCTTAAAAAGAAGAGGAGACTGGATCCCAATGTCATTAGAGCTAGAGAAGAGAGGAAGAAAAAGAAACTGGAGAAACAAATCCGTCGTATGGAAAAGAATTCCAAGCAGTTGAAACCACTGTACGAAATCAATATACCGGCGGAGTTGACGAGTCAGGCAAAGTATGTCGCAGCGCTTAGAATTATAGCTATTTTATTTTTAATATCATCGTGCAGGAACAACAATGTTCTAGGGAACTATCTCGTCAGCTTAAGCCGCTTTCCAAGGAGGAAACAGAAAGGAGAGCATTATTGGAAAAGGAATGGAACAGATATAAACAAGAACAATGGATAAATAACTTGCGCGTTATAGAATCCATCGTGCTCTCGCAAGAAAAGGCATTGAAAGAACTAAGAGCCGCGTCGGAACAGCTTTATAAGAAAGCGGTAGAAGTATGTATAACTCGAATATTGGAAGAGAATTGTTCCTTTCTTGCATACACAACTAACGAATGAAATTACATATATTTTCCCAGTTCGACGACTCTATTCTGCCATATAATGCAATTGGACCAGTACATACTCCACCGATAAATAATTACGATAGCCCCGACGGTGAATATATAGATATTACACAAAAATACGAGGGAGAAACTTAAGTACGCGCGCGCGCGCGCGCGTGTGTGTACAATGACGACCGATTAGATGGACTCGATAGATGTATACGAAATAAACGATGGCCGAACGCAATTGAAAGTAGAGTTTTATGGAACATGTCTGTTATCGGTCCGATGACAGAACTTTCAATTCCCATTATTATCTCGATCGTTGCTACGATCGACAATTCAGAACTACAGGCGAAAGATCCATTTCATTCATTCTATTTTTTTTTTCTGGTAACATTCTCACTAGACAGAAGAATGTACGATTTTGATTACAAATAAAGTACGCCTAAATAAAGAACAATAATCGATTAAATTCGGAGTCAGACGATAATAGTTTATTTCTATCTGCTATTTGGGATAATTTCGCGTCGGGGTAGAAAAAGTGCGCTCGAGCAAGAAAAGTTTTATCGAACGATGGATAAATTTTACCGTCGCGTCGATACGATCAACGTCGTTTGGGCAACAAAGTGAATACATACGATGTGACACGTTACCGCCATGTCCATACGGATTAACATTGGAATTTCAGTTGCGTTTTGCACATAGGGCAAGTGTCGCTGGTCTTCTTGAGGCATTGGCGTAAACAGTCCGCATGGAAAAGATGACGACAAGGCGTTACTCTTGCCTTGGTCATATGACAAAGACAAACGGCGCAAACGTCATCGAATTTTTCAATCTCTTTAGGCGTTGCTTTTCTATAGCGATTCAATATTTCGCGTTCACGTTGTAACGTGGCAACAGACTTTTGCACGAGGTCTTTAAGTCTCATGTAAACGTTCAAGTAGCAAGCAATGAAGAGAAACCTCCAAGATGCAACCGGTAAAAGTATCAAGGCGAATAGAGCCGAGATGGCAATGGTGAACGATGTTAATATTACCGGAGCATAAAGGTCTTCGATATTTTCCAAAGCCTCCAATCGCATCAACTTCAACATGGACGGAAACATTTCGGCGAATACTTTCTCCGTGGCCGAATAATAGATCCATGTTATTACGGTGTAAAACGTCGAAGGTCTATAACATTAATTAACGAGAATTTGATTATACACATCGCGAATCCTTTTGACTCTCAGGCTTCTGTTCTTTTACGGTCAAAGTCGATTCGCCATTGTATAGGAGATAGGTATACAATTACTTACTTGTATTGCGTAAGGCTCTGCTCCAAAGCGAATACAAGAAGCGTAAACGTTAACGTTACGACAAAGGTTACAGCTTTGGTCCATTCGAGGACTATCTTGGTAGCAGACATGGCCAAGTGTCTAATCTTGGATGTGTCTGCGATAGTCACGTACGGTGACCAATCTTCCTTTTCGATTAATTCCTTAACGTAGCCGACACAGTAAGTAATAACGTTATAAAACATCAAGGTGTAAATACATGTCATTTTAGGTTCCGCTATGAGCACTCGATCGGCTAGCATTAGAAATATAATTTGGTTCACCATCGTGGAAATATTCTTCATCCGAAGAAATAGGGTCTCCAGCTGGTCGATTTGCTTGTAACATTGTGTCAGAAATCTGCTTAAACGTCGACAAATCATCTTGGTAGCACCTTTACAGAAGAATCACCGAGCCAATTGGATAGAAAACATTAACCTTTGGAGGGCCGGTATTTTTTCATTGAAATTGTAAATTTTATTTACTTAAAATTTATGCATATATACCACCAAAATGGTCGGCAAAGTATTCAAACTTTTGGGTGGCCCTCTAAAGGTTAATAATTCCGATCCATCTCCGTTGGTCGCAATTGGTAAATTCAAATAGTTGTACTTGTACGATAAAATGAATATCTCTTTCTCTCGAATACAAATAGTATAAAGTATACTTCTCTACTTTAAACAGGTTCGACATCAATAACGAACGTATACTTGGCAACGCGATTCGAGCAAGCAAAAGCAACGCGATTCGAGCAAGCAAAAGCAACGCGCCACTGAATGATGATCGCCCTTTTTCGTAATGAGAAATTTACATATTAATATGTGTAGACGTCCGTTAAGAAAATCCATGCAAATAGGAGGAGACGTGTCTACAGGCACGTGATGATTTAGGGGTGGAAGAGAAGGAGGAGGAGGTGGATCATCCCTTGAGGGAGGAACGATGACACGGGTGAATGAACAAATGAGTGCGCGATCTCTCTCGTCTCATTTCTCTCTCTCTTCTTCCCTTTCTTCGCGCCCCTATAAAGCAAAGCGCACTTGGCCTCGATGGCACATTTAACGTCTCTCCGCCTTTGCTCATTCGTGTCGCGGTTCTGTGTTGGAATCGAAAGTAAACAAGACAGTATTAGAGGTACATACTGTGTATTCGGAACATCCGCTTAGGGTGAGCAACACCGAGTGCATCGTATGCTTCTACACCGGTTATCCGATTCCGTTACATACATATATTATTACCTATTTTCTTACCCACTCAATTCCCTTTGCACGTGCGAAAGGAGAAGAATAAAATGAAGGGATAAACGGGGGTGAGCGAGAAGAATGCGAGAAGGGGGACAAGAAATTTTCTTGGATTTCCTAGCGGACTAACAATTACCTATTGTGATAAAACTGATATTCAATAGGGCAGTGATACATGTATGTATGTAATTAGTGTACATACACTTTAGACAAGAACCAAAGAATTCCAATGCACGGAATTGTAATGTAAGTGCTGAATTGTATCCACTTGACAACCCGAATAGACTTTTTAATCAAGAGGTTGTATGTCGTAAGTCGTATCTATATGCATGAAAGTTGGACATGAGTACATTAACTTGTATACATGGGTAGGTACATGGAATTAAAAGAGGCGAATAGATGATGAAAAAGCATAAGAAGAAAAAAGGCAGGGAGCGATTAGAGATACAACCGACTCTACCCGAAACGTTCATTTTCCCTCGTATGATTTCCCGAAAGGGCAGTTGATGTTAGAAATATTTATGTAGGTATAAAAAGTGCACATTACATTTCCGATCAAATGTGGAGAAAGGCGGCGATGAAATTCGACGGAAATACCAATCATCGCAGTCTCGGGGTTGGTATGTTATTGTCCTCTTCGAGAAGACGATTATTATTGATAATTTGATTGCCCATTTCCCTCGTATCGTCGTAGCAAGGTTTTACACTTGTTTAGAATACAGCCAACAGACTACTTACAATCCCTAAATTTGCCTGGTGCCGTTGCTCTCGCTACTACGTTTATCCGACTGCATCGATCATCTAATTTCATTTACGTATTTACCCGTTTCTCTGTTTACGGGTACGTATAACATTGCAAGTGTTGGGGCAAGACAATATTGAGGAAGGAAGCACCCATGGAAAATGAGACAAATAGCTAAAAGATATAGGTAGCAGATACATGGATACTTGAGTAGGTAAAGAAGTAGTTATATAGTGGTAGTGGAAATGCAGAAAGGAGGAAATGCCGAAAGAGAATCTGGCATCGACCGCGATCAGCGTAAATCCTCTCGCTATTCTTAGTATACCTATGTATACAGACCACAGAGGGCATGTCCTGCTCCGTCGGGCTTGACCGTGAAGCTCGCAATCAGCCTACAGCCCTACGCGACATATCGTTCATAAACATTCCAGTTTCTTTTTTTTTCAGAGAGAAAATATCCGTTAGTACCTACATACTGCGCGAATATTGTCGACAAATTAGTGCACGTACCAACAATACTCTCGTCCTAACAATAAGCAAACCAACGATATATATATAATAGTAAGATATATACATACATAGGGAAACGCACGCACGAAGCATAACACGTTTCACACGAAATACGATTAATACGAAGCAGTTGGCGCCGCGTCGGTAACCGATATGGTAAAACAGCGTTGAGGCGGCAAAGGCGGTTCGCGCGTGATGAAGCGACGAAAGGTCGAAGAGCAAGAGGAAAATTGTCTCCGCGCTTCGGCTATCGATAAATTACTTGGCAGCAGTCTTTGCCCTCAGAACCGTCGAAGACATCGTGAAATCGATATTCCATGAAAACACCGCCGTATCGAGGCCACACGGAGGCCGTACCCTTGTGCTTTCCTCGCATTTTCTATTTCGCGTCTTCTAGGAGTACTACACCGGAAAATAGACGAGTAGTCAGAGATATCTTTAAAGCATCCACTCTCCGTTTCAATTCCCTCCGAACTAGTTGAAAACGGAATTACACTTGAACAATACGGTCTGGTTGTGGTCCGGCCGAGATTGTCATCCTTCGTTCGATACATTATCATCGTATTAATTCTCACCTCGGTGTAAATTCTGCAGAAATATTCGTATTAGGTACATGGCATCGAATATAAACCAGCAACAGACATAGATGAACATAACAGTTACACTCGTTATATTACATTAGTTGGCTCGCGAGGAAACAGAGAGAGTTTCGGGGATTCCGTCGGGAAATCTATGTAGGTAATACGTACGTAAGGTTCGTACCTTCGAGTACGTACATATATGTACCTGTTTGCGTGCGTGCGCTTAAAAGACGACGCGCACGGAAATACCGCACGAAAAACGATACCTACATCCAATTCGCGTCACGATAGCGGGACACATAGTTTTCCAGTTAGACCGACTGATTCCGTTGAAATTTTGTTTCAGATTCACAGAACGAAATGCCGGCCATCCAGACTGTCTGCGTAGCTCTACTGCTAACCGTTGTGCTTCTGTAAGAATTTCACATTCTACACTCGACTTTTGCACGACGAATAAGCTTTATTTGGAAAGGCTCCATTTTCCAATCGCATTCCATTCAAACGCAGATAGTTATCGTAAAACGGTGATTCATGCGCCGCGCGAGCCAACACGGGGTGTTGGATGTAATTCGTGTATATATTACATGCATAGTACTTACCTATGCGAAGTACGAATTGCAAACACGCAACAATTGTTTGATAAATATTGGATACGGTTACCTATATCTTCTACTAATCGATAATGGATATGATCTCGCTTGATTAGGTTCGACAAGTGTTTCGGGTATCCATCCATTAGACAAAGGCCAATAGGGAGACCTGGAGGGGGGTCCTGCTCGAGCTGCGGGGATTCTTGTAACAAATGTGAATTCGGCGTTGTAACGTTGCCCCACTGCGGCCGAGTGTGCGCGAAGGTGAGTTATCGAAACGTTACTCTTCATTTTTGTCAACAACTTTCAAAGCTACGATTCTTTTCACAGGGTCCTAACCAGATATGCGGAGGGTACGCAGATGCTTGGGGTGTGTGCGGAGATGGTATGTTTTGCAATTGTAATAGATGCGATGGTTGTAGCACAAATAAGCTTAATTGTACTATGAAGAAGCCATGTTTGCCTGGCATCTCGAAATCTAGTCTCCTCAATACCATCGAACGATACATTCCGATTACCAAGTAAAACTCGTCAACTTCTTCGTACACCGTATCATCATTAACTGGACAGATATGTACCTGCTGATTGTCGAAGCGATACCATTAAAATATCGCCTTTTATTTATCAACACCGAATGCTGGAAAATTTTATTTCGCGAGGATTGTCAACTTGTACGCATAAACTGATGGTAGATAATTACAATACGGATCGAAAGGTCGAATCGATATATTATGGAACAAGTCTAATTCAACAGAACCGAATCTGACGAGCACCCGCATCTGTTTTGTACATACATACATACATACTTCTCACCTGTACTCGCGCGATCAGGGATAGAGCGGGCAGCGATTCAATGTGGAACACGCAAGTGTCGGAAGACGAAGGGTACTTTGTGGAATGATTGAGGCAACGAGAGTGAATGCGAGATTGCGCGCACTTTGAGAGAAGAGGGGGGAGGGAGGGAGAGAGAGGGGAGAGAGAGAGAGACTTTCATTTCTATTGTCAGATTTCAATTTTTTCAACCAACACATTTATTTATGTACGTTTTACCATCTACAAATTGAATTATATGTATATTCCACTTAATTGAATAAACTTGTTTCGCTCGACACAACGAAACCGAGGGACAAAAGATGGGATTAAGCCTCTAGTACGTTCGTCGTGATTATTTATACGTGAAATTGTCAAGTCGATATGTGCCGTGAACGGGTTGCAGCGAAAGATTAAATTTGGCAAACATTTCTCGCTTCGGAACCGAAAAGTATATTTATACACCGTTGAAACTCAAGATTAACGCATACCCTGTAATTTCGTAAATAAAAACGAATCAAGAGATTCGACTCGGTTACCAAAAACTCTTATCCGGCGATGTCTTCTCCTCCCCCGTTCCTCTATTCCTCCCGCTGTTATTCTTTTTATAGGTATCTACTTATCTATGCTCGAGATCTTAAAATTCTACTTTCTCCAAAGGGGCATGTACCCATGTAATGAAAAAGCAGGCTTGAATTGTCTATGTACAAGTACCTAATGATTCTGTTGTAAAAATAACAAAGATATACAGTCGATCTATCTTTGCCTACCTTCGAGATTTCACATAGAAGACACGGCACAAATATCGAAGGGAACAGTCTCGGTGGATAGCACCGCTGCGGAATGTTTTTCGTTGGAAATGTAAAGAAATATGTATCACGTTGCGAGCTCTTGTGCTTGAGACTTGGATGTTGGATGGTTAAAAACAAACTGGTCGCTCGACGTTATACCTACATACGCAGTGTCAATGTCGTTGCCAACATCGCCGCGGTAGATGTACCGCCTTCACTGATGCTATTTCGATTGTTCCTCGATAATTATGGATGCATTCGCTGCGAAGAGATCCCTGTCGACTGTGTCGTCGGTAATACAAGAGCACCAACGTCAGATGCTACGTAGGAGTGACCACATCGACACGGATCATGCGTCAAGTTTTCGGCGGATAAAATAAAGAAACGACTGCCTACAACCCGAAAACTACAGTGTGTTGGTTGTATCTTTCCAAGTTGATCACACATCATCTCACACAACTAACGAAACACAGAAAGACTTGAAGCTATATCAACACTTGTAACGTAAAAATTGATAGGCTATTCGGGTTCGCTTTGTTTCAACAATTTTCTAGTTCTAAAGCCTCGGAAACCCGCTTGAATTCTAGTCGCGGCCACTCGAGCTATTTGCTGCCTCTTCCGTACCAGAAACCCACGCACTCGAGCCTGAATTTTTGTCGCCGACTGCTCCTCCAACGATCCTTTCCCTCCATTTTCTTCGTTCGGTAGCGTGGAGCGTCCCCCCTCGCTCGCCTCGCTCCCCTCCAATCGTTCTTTCCGACGCCGACGTTGTTCACGTTCACGGTCAACTACTGCAGCAGTGTTCGATGGTTCTAGTTCCAAGTCTTGATTAAATTCTTTTAAACGCTTTCGCACTCGGTAGCCCCGAAAGTTGGCTTGAATTCTTGTCGCTGCTACGTTCGCCTTCGTCATGTTCTCGGAGTTGTTGCAATCCTGCAGCAGCATTATCACGAATCACGCGAAACCCGACGTTTCCTTATTTTCTCCTCGATTCCTTCCTTCTTTTTGTCTAATCAATTACACTGACCTTTTCCTTAATATGCTTTTCGGCCGTCAACAAACAAGAATAATATAACCCTGTGAAAGTGTGTGGAAATTACGAAACAGTCGAGGATGCTCGCGTGACAACTGCAGCACTCGGTCCAAGGTAGATACGTACGTGAAAGCTGAACGTACCTACTACATATTTCGTAGGAACAACTGCTCAACCGTGAATGCGCAGAAATCCGCGTACGACACTGTGTATGGCAATCGCGTAACTCGTCCAAAATACGTAACCCTCTCGTTGCTTGCTCGCGTTCGCGCATGCGTTTTCTTTAAGCTTTCCAACTGCTCGATGACCCTTCCGCGATACTACATACTTGCTACATTCATCCATGCTCTTTCTGTGTTTCTTTTCCTGCGTCGAGCTCGGAACGAAAGTATCCTCCCTCGACCCCGACGCGTTCATCGTAGGGAATGCTTAAGATAGGAGAATGTGCAACAATCTGCGGAAATACAGGACGAGAGATTAATTATAAATCGATCCCCTCGAAAATGTTGCAAACTATTTATTGCATATGTACTATACCGAAAAGTGCTTCATCGTCGGATAAAAGTTGTATGGTCTCAGAGGGGGGATAATTTGTGGTGGAATAAAGTTTGGTTGTTTTTTTTAAATAGAATCATATATTTTTAGCACACCAATCGATCCAGCTCGCCATTTCCTACAAAAAAGTGTTGAGCTATGTATGCCCAAGAACTATTCGTTTAGAATATGAGAGATGTGTGAGTTTTTGAATTTCAATATTACAAAGTGGTACTAAATTGAGATTTAGTAGCATTTTCGACATTGGTTCTCTCCTCTCTCGCGTGTTTGCGATTCTTGCGACACGGTAGAGTCGAGAGGCAATTCCGTGTGCAACCGAGTATCGCCGTTTCATAGGCCGACGATGATGCGTCATCTCGTGACGTTTTCGTCTAGTCTCTGTCTTTCAAGCCTTGTGATTGCAGGAATGCTTTTTGGTAGCTATTGCTGTTCTTCTTCTTCGTCGCTGTTTAAAATTTCTTCTATGAGAATGGATTTTGGTGTTTCGTCATCAACGAGTGCTAGTGGTTCGCGAACCAACGACGCATCGGTGGTACCCTCGTCGTCGTCATCGGTAGCCGAATTTATAATTCTCCTCACGAAACAAGGAACCATAGTACCATCATCGAAACCGGATAATACGACAGGGAATGGGAGCTTCGAGCAAGGACTAGACCAGTCCGATCCATTGTCAATTAATCGGAGGGTTTCTGAGAGATGGACGGTACAACTAGGAAGAACACACGCCCGTGGAGATCCATCGGGTTCGCAGTGTTTATACGCGCGTGTTAAGGCAGATACATCCTTGGATGATGTTTCGCTTGAACGTGGAACTTCCAAAAGAGGTAACGGTAAAGAATCGTGAAATTCTCCAGTTTGCCTGACGTCGCTCCACCTAGTCGTTGTTGTCGTTGTTGACGCATCCAATTCTTTACACGGTCCTCGATCTTCCAAATGTTCGTGGTGTTGATCGTTCGAGGAAGATGATTCCCCGAAGTATTCCTGAGAGAAATAACGGAAAAAGCTTGCATCACTGCTTGCCAATTACAATGCAAGACCATTAAAATGTAAGATATATATTCTCACCTCACTGGTTCCCCCTGTGTGGGCTGACAACTGATGCACCAGGTGTGGAATTCGCTTTGGATGTCCATCTGCCGTGGTTGGTGAAGAACGCTGCCCAAGTACAAACTTACGAGTCCCTTACAGAGGGGAGAAATATTCGAGGTTTTTATAACGTTGCAATTATAGGTACTAGGTAGTAGGTACTTACAGGCTTGAATTTTTCTAGCCGCCGCGGTAGTAGTATTTGCACTGGGCGGCATTTCATCTTCTATGCAACTGTTGGCTTGAATCTCTGACTTGCCACGTTCATCTTGATCTTGATCTTTAGGAATGTCATCGAATTCGGACCTGGTTTCGCAAGCGGTTTCAAGGAAACTCGCAGTTGAATCATCATTTTCTAATTTGCCGTTACTTGTTTCGCTGAGGAGCGAACAACGGCTTGCTTCTTTCCTTTCATCTTGAAATTCCATGTTCGTCCTTTCTCCTTGATCACTTGTCGTCGTTATTGTTGTTGGAGTTTCGGGGCAAAGCGCGGAGGTTACATCTACAAACCCAGACGCTACCGGTGATGGTATTTCGCAAACAGGAGGTTGAAATTCAGTTGAAAGAAAAGCGGCATTTTCTGTTTTGGGAATTTCTCCAAGTACCGGCGGCGGGGGTGGCGCCTCGAGGATCAAATTTTCTATCAATTCTCTTGCTATTTCTTCCTCCGTCCTCGAAGAATCCTGACCCCCAATTTTATCGCAACATTGACCAATCTCACTTTCGATCTCGGTTAATTGTCCTTGTTCGCGAATGTTGGAAAGCTCTTCTACATCGAGAAGGAGTTGGCTGTTCAAGGGCAAGGACTGGTCGACGATCGCTTTTTTCCCCGAGGATAGAGTGTCGATCGAGGACAAAGTTTGTCCATCTTCATTAATAGTAATCTCATCATCGTCGTTTTCCTTATCAGATTTATGAGGATGAGTTCTCGAGTCGCTCTTTTCAGAAGAGGATACAACCGTTACGTCTCGAAGAGAATCCAAGTTCAACTCGGGAACGTACGGTGGTCCGGTTGCATCGAATAAAGAAGAAGAAGAGGAGGAAGACTCGCGGAAGCAATCGTTGCGCGTTGATGCTTTATCAACACCCTCGTCGGCTCTTGTGTCTTGACCCGTTCCAAGCGGTTCTGAATCTGTACTTGATATCTTTTCCGAGGGACAGGAATCGACGTGACCAACCACATCATCAGGTAATACCGACACTTGCTTCTCATTTTCCTCTTCTTCTTTAATATTGCCAAGATTTTGCTTGCTGCCTAGAAAATCAAGATCAACGCTTGTCGAATATCCAATGCCAGCTTCTGGGCAAACATATTCTCCGAAGGGATCATCCTCCTTAGCTTTAGGTAAGGGAAATTCTTCTTCTTCCCGCTCTTCTCGCATCTCCCGATTTAAAGTCCTTGGTCTCGAGGCAATATCATCCTCATCATCATTCTCAATTACTTCCCGATCGGATTCCAAAGCAGCATCGCTACGCTGTAGTACCTTGTCAGGTATAATTACAGTGGTTACCGATTCTGGTATTTCACAGGGAGAACCTTCCGTAAGAACGTAACAGGAAGGATCAATTCCCTTGGACGGTTTATCAACTGTCCCTGCTAGAACGTTAGGCCGATCAACAACATCTGCACCTTGGCCTTCATTCAACTTGGCATGCTGAGAAGAATCGTCTATCGTCCGTGGATCTTGTTCCGGATTCGCTTGCTTGCTCGTACAGAAGAGGATCGTTTCGTTTTCGCGTAAACTGCTCGATTCTCCCGCTTCGAAACTGCGGAAAGACGTAGGCGGCATCGGTGATCCAGAGGAAACCAATGCATTCTCGATGCTTTTCTCCACTGTTTCTATCTCAATCAACTTATTCTTCAGTTCGCTCGACTGCCGCCGACACTCTTTTTCATTTCGTTCCTCTGCATCATTATCATCGACCTGCACAGGGGAATTCTTCTCTTTCAAGTGTTCCAACGAGTCGGGTCTCTCATCAAGTTCAATCGAATCAGGCGTGACATTTAAACTGTCCTTGAAACTTTCATCGACATCCGTTTCCGGCAAGTTTAAATGCTGCGCCATTTCTAATTCTTCCAAAACGTCCCTTTCTTCGGTCCGCGCGAAGGCAGAGGTCTCTTCGGTTTCATGTTTATACGGGGTGTGTTCGACCTTTGCATTCGGATCAACAGTTTCATGTCGCACGCTGACGGAATCATAGTCACAATTCACAGCTTCCGGGTTACAAGTTTCCAAAAGCGCATCAGCTTTCGAACGCTCTTTCGCATTCGACGTCGGCCGTTGGCCAGTCAAAACTTCCGTTGCCTTGGACGTACTCGTAGTATGTAAGTATGGTAACGTTATGGTGTTTTCTTTCTTAATCGGCTTCGATACGTCGCTCGAAATTGGTGGTAAAATCAGATCGTTGCTATGGTTGTTTTCTTCTCTAGAGTGGCTCCGCGAGCCATTCTTCGAGTACCCGTCGTGTCCGTTAGAGTTGTTGTTGTTGACCGACGACGGTGGTCTTGCAACTACCACCGATGGCAGGACGATCGACAACGACGGGTTCTCGGTGATTTTTCCATTCACGGTTCTCGACCCATGATTCGGGTCCTCAAAAGCATCAGACCGCGATTCATAATCGAGCGTTGTTGGTCCCAGCTCCTTGATAATCTTTGATTCTTCCTCCTTCTTCTCCTCTTGACCGGCTTTCAAGTTTAGCTGTTGAACAACAGCCGTTTCCGCGTGTCGAAAGTTTCCACTTCTTTTAGATCTACCGTTTGTCGCAGACCGAGTTTTTCTTGAATCGGTCACGTACCGACGGTGTTTACTTCCATTTAGGGACGAACGGCACCTCCTTTCAATCTCATCGGCACTCGACTGTCGTTTCAAGGTAGTGGTCGTCATCAAGTTTTCAGAATTTTGTCTACCTTTGCCTTTGTCTTCTTCCGCAGTCGTATCAGTTGTACTGTATTTACCCGAGACACAGTTGCAGAATTTTTCTCGATTGTCTTTTACTTGGCATTCGATAGTGGTTTTCGTCGGTACATCTCCAGCGGACAAAGACCGGAGGACAAATTGACCGCGCGTCATTTTTCTTAAAGATCGCGGTGTACATTCCTCGGGGTATTGTTTATTAGTATCGAATTTTTCCGTTTTATCAACACTCGAATAGTCGTGCCTCTTCAACACCACTACAGTCTGATTTATCGACCAACCGCTTCTTCTATACGTTGTCGCTTCTTTTCTCCTTTTCTCAAGTTTCGACACTGTCGCCGCCGTCGGTACTACCAATTCCTTTATAGCCGATTCTTCGATAAAATCTACGATTTTACGAGTCCGAGAGTGATCCCAATCGAGGATACGATCTTGGTATCCTTTGCGCGGCGGCGAAACGACGGTGGCGCCGCCGGCATCGCGTACCTTTTCCCTCAATTTCACCAATTCCTCGAAATGATGCGCCGCGAACCCGTAAATATCTCGAGGACGGTGTCGCAGAATTTCCCTCGCAAGTCCTTCCACCGCGGAACCTAAGCCACGAGGTATACGAGGGGCGAATATAAATTCCCTTTCTGATGTAGCCATACCCGCTCCAACAAATTCCCCCTTTCGATTCCTACCCGCATGCATACTACGTACGCACGCAACGCAGTTGATACCAGTCACACCGATTGGGAACCGTACAAACAATAATTGATCGATTAATACACCTTCGCATGTGTGTGTAATATTTAGAGAATGGAGGTACGATCACTGAAAGAATCGTAGGCATGCAAAGAAGAAAAGGGCAAAAACGAAAACGACACTTTATAACGATTGATACATGAAAGCAAACGCGACGAGAGGATAAACTGTAAACTTGCAATTAAGTACGTGCTATATATGTACTTCTGTATGTACGTACTACGCACATACGTATATACGTTTGTGTACATGGATAGGCATGCACGAAATCGATCCAACGTTTCAGATTCGCATTGTTACACAGGTAGGTATAAACACACAGTTTCACTAGCAACGCGATAATCCAAGTCCTCACTTTTCACACAGTAGAAGCCTTTACAATGGGTGATGGGTACGCCGCGATTCTTTCCGCGGAATGAGGTAAACGTTAAACTTTTGCGTTTACGAATCAAAGCGAACCGCGACGGTAACCTTGACGCGAAACGAACCCGCAAACATTTTCATCGAATCGATCGCTGCTTATATGTATGTTCACAAGTAGGTATGTAGGTACCCCTGCTGACAGAGCCTTACCATTTATTTCCTTTCCACATGTATATTTTACGCATGGGTGTCCGCAGGGGGAGGGCAAAAGGGGTAGTTGCCATCCCCCTGACTTTTGTCGAAACAATCGCTTATTTTTCAAAACTGATCTTTATTAAGTATTATACCGAAAAAGGGAATATTTTTAAATTTCGGTTTTAAAGTTTTAATTAAGTGGGCACTATAAAATGGGTTAAAAAAAGCAAGAGGGGTATATTTTTTTTTACCATCATTCCAAAGTTGCCCCCCCCCCCCCCTGGAAAAAAGTCTCCGGACGCCTCCGACTTTACGCGTACAAGATTTAAATACTTTCCAATAATTTCCCCAATTTCACAATGTCAAAATAATTCTGACAAAATTACATTTGGGTTGGGGTGAAAAGCCTCGCTTCGCTTTTACACCTCACTGTAATTGTATATGTACTCTTGACTTTTTCGTATGATACATTCCACCACATGATTTAAATAATATACATACTTGCAATATAAGCCATCGTCATTAAGGTGACGAGATGCTCGATTGTTTGGTGATTCGGTTGTACTGTTGTACAAGCGATCGAGTGAAATATAGCACGAGTACGATTTACTCGACGGCTCGAAAGTTGGTGCCTCGGATATTTCGCGCGTGAGTTTGATGCGGTAGACGCAAGACGGAAAGGAATGATTCACAGGAACGTGACGAGGAACAAACAAATACAACACACTCTTTACGGTGAACCATTTTTATTTTTATGCCGCTCGCTTTCATGTTGCGCTGTATCGTCAATCGTCTCTTCACTTGACGCAAATACAGTGAGAAATTCCGATTCAAGAGGGTGCAACTCTTTCGCAGGGATTATCATACAATGAAGAGGAGGGCCAAGATCAACGGAGGCCATCTCTCGAAGGGAACAGGCAACGATACGTTCATCGTCCCACCCTATCCGGGCTAAACCAACGACGATACTACATTCGTCAAGGTCTAAAAAAGAGAATCAACTCGTTGACGCGTTACTTTCTATGCCAACCACGAAATCAAATTCTCTTCTTTTTCTCACCTGATTCTACTTTAGGCTCTCCAGCTTTTCCCTTTATTACTTCGGCTAGTTGCGCGACAGCCTCCGAAACGGTCATAAATCGTGGTGGCATATACTCCTTCTTCTTTCTAGTTATACTCTCCGGGGTAGGTTCCTTCACTTTGATGTCCAACAAGCAAAGTGTGTGCAAACCCCTTTGTCTGTTGAAAGCAATTTTTTCAAAAAAGCTATCGGGTCGCCAACTTTCGCTCCAATATGGAATGGAAACTGTTTCTCCGAAACGATACAATTGTAGACCGCAACAACCGATCGCAGTTAAGACAGAGGCATTGTGAATGACCTTGACCTAAAGATAAAAAAATACAGTAATGCTCGTATTATTTGGTAATCGCCTTGGATCGCCTTTCACAACCGTTCTTCGCACCTTTACGTCCCTCTGTCGGGCACGCAGTATCAAGTCCGAGTGTGTCGTAGCACCAAACGGGTCACCGATCACCAGAAATGCAACATTCTCTTGATCGTTTTTCGGCAAAATCTCGTCAGCATTGCTCTCGACTAAATCTCTGTCAGCTTCAAATATCGTACGTCCGTAGAATTGTTCCTAATCGATGATAAACAACAACACGCTATCGTTGGTTTCTTGTCTCACGCACGAGAGAATTATATATACGCGATACAAAAAAGTATCGGGTAATATCGTGGCCAGTGGTGGGTCGGTATTTTTCACCGCGTCGAAAATGCATTTACGACATGTCGCAAATGTACGTATAATATGTCGTTTTTAAGCCCATTTCATACATATGTATCATTTGTCGGAAATATAATAAATAGAATTATTCATTATTTTCAAGGTTTCAACAATTAAAGTGTTGAAAAAATATAGTTCTTTCTGACTTGCTTGTTGGTTGCATGCGAATACTGTAGAATACAAATAAAAAACTACAGATAATCGCCACTTTCGTAACCCCAAAAAAAGTATTCAAAAGCGCGTGTTAATTATTGTTTTATAATTGTTTAGATACTAATAAATAAAAAATGAATCGTGAAAGGTAAATTAATTAGAAATAAATGTACGATAATAAATCAAATTTATTTGAATTGAAAATTATGTAAATATAAATATCTGAGACAGAAAAAATGAAATTGATAAATTATTATCAAATTTCGTTTTTGGGTACAATATCCCTTTCACTGTGGTGGAATCAAATCACTTTAAAGCTTTTGTGCATGCACTTAATAAAAATTATGTACTTCCATCGAGAAAAACATTAAGTACAACAGTTTTAAATGTACAATAAGAACTTTGGACTCTTTACAACAGTTTTAATATTAGCTATTGAATTTTTTCAACATTCAATTAGTAGTAATACTTATAGAATTAACAAGTTCTATTCTGTATCTAAAATTTTTTGTGGATAATGTTTTCCTTGTAGGAGCCTTATATCGATGGATGATGGTCCAATTTATTGATAAACGCTTTGAAATGTTTTGATTCTACTATGCTAAGAGGTATATTACAGCAAAAAATTAAATTGGCTAGTACTTGATCAATCTTTTTTTTCCTAAAATAAAAATAGTCTTTTTATTAACATAATTTTGAATTTAAACAAATTATATTTATTATTCTACATGCATTTCTTTTACTAACCTTTCAATATCCATTTTACGTCAATGTAACTTAATTTAATTTTCTTAATCAGAATTATAATTATTAATAAATTGGCACTTCTTCATAACCTATACGAAAAATGTTTTATAGGTTAGTTAATTTCATTCCAGATATATATTCGTCATTTACGACATTTAAGACACGTGTCCAGTATAAAATAAAAAATTCGTGTCTTTACCCACCTCTGATCGTGGCGTTTCGCAGTATACGCAAGTAACAATGATATCGTTTAACACGGGCAACCCGGCACCGCGCATTCCAGGAATTTACGTATACATATGTAAAAAGTACTATATACAATGTATCTAATTATTTTTTTGTCTACTTACCAAATCTTTCAAGTCAACGGACAACAGCGACGTGTACGATTCTAAATAAACGCGATCGCATTTCCGAATGATTTCAAGTCCCTTTACAGTGACGTCCTTTGCATCACCAAGACCTAACCCAATCACATGTAACATTCTAGCCGAGTCTCTATCCAACTGTACCTACCACGCACTGTGCTATTTTTCTGATTTACCGGATTTACGCAAAGCCGAAAGTTGAAGGTTGTCAAATTGTTGCGTGGAACGTGGGTGGACGAAAACGGAAGAAATCGCGAACATGCGCGAGCACGCGATTCGCGAGTGCTATAGGGGATGCCAATTTAAAAATCGATCTTTCCTGTCACGATTTTCGATTTTTTAAATCGATTCTCAAAACAGGGATCAAATCGCAGATCGTACGCAACCAAAAAGATCGTGGGCGGTATTTTCAGTCGTTGCTTATTTTAAGTTCACCTTAAGCATTTGCTTAAGTCCCCATCTAAATATATTCTTAGTCGGAAAATAAGCATCGACGTGCAGCGCTTGATACCAATCGCGGCCATTGCAGGAAGCAAGTCTTCGAATTTTGTACATACAATAGTATGTGCCTAAAACAAATAAAAAGAAATAAAAATTTTTAGATTGCAAGCAAGGAATACAAAAATAAACCCGGAAGGAAAAAGGAATTACTGTGGTATCAGCGAAAGCTAAATCCAAACAAACAATATATATATATATAGTATGTGCCTATCCACAAGTAAGTATACTTCCCCCACTTGATTTCTCGCATTTTCGCCCGTAAACGCGCGCGCGCGCCTCTGATCGAAGCGAGTTTAGAAACTTGCACGAGCAAGTGTGGTCGTGTTTGATCGTCATGTATTACTTCCAAGTCGGGACATGAGATGAGCAAAATACGCTGCGATTAAAGACCACCATACGGCTGGTGGCTTAAAAGAATTCCTAAACTGAAAGTGTGACACAGTGTGCCAGTTGATCAAAGTGGTTTACCCAATTGGGTAAATTTATTGTCGGTATGTATGTACATATACCTACTTCTACCTACTCGTGCTATTATCGTAATAATCTGTATAACTCGTAAGAGAGCTCTGCCGCATTACCAGTACAAAACGCACAATCATGTTTTTATTGGACCACAGGTCGTTTTTTGTCGCCTCAGTTAGACGTTCTCCAAACGAACAATGACATTGCAACGTACATCTCTTATATTTCGAACCGCTGCTGCTGCTGCTGGTAAGTTCAGGAGAACGGATGGTGGAGAACAGAAGCTACATTTTCGACCCAGGACAACGACACCTTCGGGCGCCATTCTTCCGGAACCAAAAAGAACGCGTTTCGGTTTCCTGGGAGTTGTGTGCAGTGTCGTGGCCGGTCTAGTTATAGGAGCTACTCTTAGCAAAATGATGGCCAATTTTCTGGAAGAGAAAGAACTATTCGTCCCTTCGGACGATGACGACGACGACGACTAGATAGACGCGGTCTTACAGCATTTCCGTCCGTCGTGCGAGGTAGTCGGCTCTTGTAAAATCGTTCACTTTGGATCGCCGTTGGAAGCTTTAGCGAGACACGTAGCCGCGCAAGTTCAGTATCGCGAAAGAAACGTGAAGAATTTTTACGAAATTAACGCTCGAAATAACTGAGCATTACAAAAAGTTGGGCTACATTGCTTTAGGGGAGGTCGGAGTGCTTTTCTCAAGTGGAGGAAACAAGGAAACAACGATTAAACAGGAAGGAATATAATAATTATCGTGTCGTTGAATCAAAGACTGGCTGCAAACATTCTTGGAGACATTACACCGCTGTTTGTATCTCCGAAACTACTTTTATCTTTCTCCTGCCTATATAGATGCTATAGAAACGACACCCAACGTTACGATTATATTATTTGGCAAATCGTGTCTAATAATTGTAAGCCATGGAGACCAGTTTTTATTGAAACATACTTCTTTATTGGGGTGGTCTTTTATGCGAGCTCCAACCGTGAAAACATTTAGTAAATCTACGCGATTCTTTTCCTTTCGCGGTCAAGTACAATTTGCGCGGTTTGTCCGGTTGCTTCACTCGCAGATGTTGAATGTACACCTGAAAAAGTGAACATTGTTGTTGTTGTATTACCTGATCGCGATACAGTATTATTCTGATTTACCTGAGCAGACTTATACGCCAATTTAATCTCTACTTCGGAGCACCGGCTTCCCAACCACAAAAATACTTGTTCCCCGTTATCCAGTATCATGATGTCGTCATCCGCTAAATCGTCCTGCGAACAGCGTTAAGAGAAACCACCATATATATTAATTGCGACCGCCAGCCTTCTTATACTTAAGCTACTAAATTCTATATCGGGATGTGTATACTTGACAGAAATCGGTGCACTTTTCACTGATCGTAAAGTATCCTTTTTCATTGGAGCACCTAAACAGTCTGGTATAATTCATGTAATCCGCATCGGTATCGTACGGTTTCTTTCCACCAAGGGCCACCCAGAAGAAATTATCCGGTTCTTCGCCTTCGTTCAACACTTGCAAACTTATCCATGGCTGTGGGACCGTTAAACTTGATAATTACTACGAATACGAGTGAGAATCAGATACGCAAGCGATACGACATACGTTATTGAACATTTCTTCGGCGATCTCTTCGATTAAACGGGCTTCTTCAGCGTCCGCTTTAGATCCTATCCAGGCGTACACTATCCCCGTTTCATCGTCGTTATTAAACGGTACGTTCAGAATGTAACTGCGAAAGGACGATCGGTTATAACGTTATACACGATTAAGTATTTATACGCGAAAGAGATGTCGAGCAATCTTACCAAAACGAAGAATTCAGTAGGGTCGAATCAGCTGGTATTTGTATCAGCCTAGTACACAACGCGCTTCCGTTACTCCTCACGTGATAAAATTCCACCTTGTTACTACCAGAATGTTTAGGCTGTTTACGCTTACCATGGTGAATAATAAATTTTCGTTTAAAGTATGCCAGGAACTTTAGATTCTCTTGTTGTTGATGAGTTCTAACCACTTCCAAGTTCTCTCCGAACAACGACTTGAATTTCTTCTGCAAACTACAAACAGAGAGAGAGACAAAGAAAGAGAAATAATCGTGTGGTCTCGAAATCGACGTGGTCAGACGTGAAACGAGATAAGCGGAGACGACAATTTCTCGTACCTAAAGGTAAACGTTAACCATCCCATGTTTCCCGCGTCTCTACCCTGCCAAAAATATACCGTACACTGATAATCCTCTTCGAATTGTTCGTCACCGTCCTCGTTGTTCTCCGTTGTTGTATCGAGCGGCTAGAAAACAGACGATAACAAGGTATCGTGGTTTCTCGCGACTTCGAATCTATCCGATTCAAGAATATCTCTGTACGTACCATCCAGTACCGGCAAAGAAAAACGTAACAATCACCGCTATAGAAGTGCCCTAACTCCTCTTCCGGCAAACGCACAAATTTCCTTCCCTCCAATACCAATGCTTCCATTCCCTCCAAGTCATCGTTCCATTCGGACATGAGTTGTTGAGCCTCGGCGAACGACATGGATGGTTGTCTGGGCATAAACAACGCGGCTAGATCCGCCTGTCGTTAATGATTAATAAATTATCCCGCGAGTGAATGGCAAGTTTTTTCCGCACATATTATACGTATGCTCGTGTCTCTCTCTACACGCGATTACCTTCGTTTCCTGTTGTTTTGCCCATTTCGTGAGATCAGCGCCAGTTTTAGCAACCGATTCGGCAGTTCTGGTAAAATCTACGGCTATAACTTCGTCCCAACCGGTAAATTTCGACTTGAAAATCTACGCGGGGGTACACACATATCATTTATACTTGTTCAACACTCATGTACCATTGATAAAAGCGATACCTGTGACTCGGTCCCTTCTTGCAATCTGGTTACGATAGCATACTCTGGTCGTTCCATCATATTAAACAGTTCTTGGGAAAGTTTAACCGCGGCTGCTCGCACCAATCGCGTCGACTTTTTGCCGAACCTGCGTGCACAGTACATCGTCACATAGGTTTCGGGAATCAACCGACGGGGTACTGAGTGCGGGGTTGGGTATTTACCACACGTAAACGTCCAAATGGCAATCCAGTATATAAACGTTGCGATTGTTCAAGAGCGTATTCGTTAGCTTCCCATGAGGCACTTCGACTTGGGGCAATTCCAAATAGCCCATACCGAGTTGAACTTGGTACAGGCGCGGCGCAAGGGGTACAAAGTCTGGATCCACGTGCTCCTAAAATATGAAACTCATGTACAGATACGGCGTGCAAAGGAATAAAGCGATAGGGACACTTACAGCGATCGGCGACAGTTGCGATACATCCGTCGTCACGTTCAAGTGTGACAGAAAATCGTCCGACTCGGAATTCATACTCTCGGTTATGATTTCCGCTTTGTTCTTCCTTTCGTTTTTGTTTATCTTTTCAGCCATTAGCCGCGCCTTTGACTTCAACGTGCTCTTTGCCTTTTTACCGTACCACATGAAGATCGCGTTGCCTGTATCCAAAACAAACACGAAACCCGGATCCAGAGAATCGAACCGTACGGGTACAGGTTCCAAATGGATCGACGCACCCGCGGCATGTACTCTGTACAGTCGCGTTACGGACGGCTGCGACGGGAGAGAGAGATATGAGTATCGTTGGGTTAGATGGGCTACTTGTACTTGAGTAGTAGAATCGAAAATTGTCTACGAACCGTATCTTCGACCGTATAAAAGCCGGACGAAGTGCGACCTCCTTCGATGTAAGTTATACCCGATTCGAAAAGCATTAAAAACTCATCCGATTCCTCGCCTTGCTCCTCTCTGATGGTACGACATTGCGCGCCAAGATAATTTCGTAAATTTACAGCATGAATCGCGGCGCAAGCTCGTTTATCCAGCTGCAACACAGCGAAAGAAAAGAAAAAAAGAGTCACGAGGTGTATTAATCGCAGTTTCCTTTATCCAATGCCGGGCCACCTACCGTCGCTTTTTCCCCTATCCAGAAATAGATTGCCCAAATCAACGATCCGGCATCATCAACCTCGGTCTTCAAAACGATATAACAATCGCCTTCGTAAAATTTTCCATGTGCTACTTTTTCCATCTCGTTGGGCAAGAAATTTTCAATCTCCCATACTGACAAACCAGGTACTTGGCCAGCATCTTGGTCGAAAAATTCCGAATAGTCCAACGGTGGCTTTTCCAGAGTTTCGTCCCATCGTTTGGGTCTACAAAGAACAAGAATAAAAACAAACCTTCATTAATAGTCGTTTAACCAACACGAACGCACCGCGTAACTCGAGCGAATAATACTCTGGCGAACACATTACAGAGAATCTTACTTTAACGATTCCGCTCTAGATTCTTCGCACTCGCTGTCCTTGTTCTTCTCCTTTGCTATGTCCTTCATACCCTAGGCAAGGGGAAACAAGAATTTCAACGTAAATTTCCCGCATCTCGTGGTGACGTTTCACGCCTCGCGACGGAAAACAACGCAGGCTATACCTTCAATATCTTGGCTTGATCTTGGTCAGCCTCCTCCTGATCCCGTCTTCTTCTCAGTCTCATTTTGCGAGCTATCGGATCTTTGCTATCTGTATTAAACACGCGAATGTACGGGGCAACGCGGTTTGGACGAGCGAATACGCCGATAGACAATAACGTAGATTAGGTACTTACTAGCAGTAAGTGTTGGTGCCGGTACATTAGCGCCAGCCAGTCGTAACTGATGTTGTAAAGAAAAATCGATATTGTAGAATTCGATACCGGATCCTTTCTGTACCTCCGTTGGCTTCGGTGGCATCACCAAATTTGGATTATCCCTCAAGTCCAATTGTTCTAAATCGGTAAGAAGATGAATGGCGTCCGGTACCGTGATCAATCGGTTGGACGACAAGATCAATTTCTTCAACGATCCGCATCTAGAGAGAAGCAACCACACATTAATAATTATCTTTTGTCGTGTAGATTCCGTCGCGGACGAGAAAGTAGAGATGAGAGAAAGGAGATGAAAATACCTGCACAAACCTTCCGGTATCATCTCCAGATGATTGTTGGCCGCGGAAAATACTTGCAACGACGACAACTTCCCAATTCCCGAAGGAATACCCTCGAAATCCAACTGATTGTCGTTCAAGTACAATCTTCTCAGAGTGGTGATTTTGCATAGGGACGCAGGTATCGAGGTCAATTTATTACGACATATATTGAATGTCTCCAGTTTAGTCCAAAGTTCTGCAACAATACGCTCGCACCATCGTAAAAAAGAGAAGAAAAAGAAGAAGAAAGCGGTAAACCGAAACCTACCGATAGCCGTTGAGAGTTCGGTTATCCGATTGTCGCTTAAATTCAAGCGACGCAAATTCAACAGGGAATAGATCGCGTCCGGTACTCGAGGTAAATCATTTTGCGACAAGTCAAGCTCCTGTAGATTCGTCAAAGTCTCTAGACTCGAGGGGATATTGTTCAACGTTCGTTGCGTGTCGCGCATTTGTAGAGTCGTTAAATTCATCAACGACGGCAGTTGCCTAAACGGAAACAGTTAACGGAGGAATTAACAGTCGCTCGTTGGTCGATGAAATCGACGACGATATTCGATCAAACTACGCTCTGCTTACCTCAACTGAAAATGTCCCAGCGGGTTGTGATTCAAATTCAAGGTTTGTAAATTAGCCAAGCGACGAGTTTGTGGTGGCAGTGTCTCCAATTTATTGTTACCAAGATCCAGGAAAAGCAAATCGGTCAAATGAATGAACAGTGCGTTGGGAATTGTGTCGATGCTGAAAAGAGACCGCCATGTTATCTCATGAATCACGAGTTTCGATAGCCCGATGTTAATGATACACACTAATTGTGGCTTAAATTCAGATTCAACAAAGAACGAGCTCGTTCCAGTCCTTCCGGTACTTCCTTCAAGTTATTACGACTCAAATCCAACGTGGTTAATTCTTCCAAGTGAAACAGTTCCGCTGGAATACCACTAGATTTGATATTATTACGTCTGATGTTTAACGTTCTTAAGCAGCCGAGTTCCGTTAGTTCTCCGTACAAGCGTTCCAGTTTATTTTTAACCAACGAAAGATGTTCCTGTTTCAAAAATGAAAGGACTATACAAGAGCTTATTGAACCGAGCTAGGATCACGTACATTTTTTCTCCTTTGAAGATGAGAAATAGAAATAATAATCAAACTTGAAAAGATTTTACCAGCTTCAACAGTTTGCCCATTTCCTCTGGAATCTCTGTCAAGTTGGTCTTGTCCAACTTGAGCCACTGTATCCCTGTCATAAGACGAACGGATTCTGGAAACTTACCACCCTGCGAAGACAGTTGTGAGAAGTAGCTATTTGCTAACAGCCTAAACTTCATAAGATTCCATAGCGAGTGTATTCCACAAAACAAGATACTCACTCCGAAATCATTGCTGGTAAAGTCTACTCCACGTACGAACGGTAACACTCCTGTATTTGCCATCTCGTTGGGGATTCAAGTAGAGATACGTATTATATACTTGATCGCGTCTAAATACGTCAACATCTATGTTTATAGATAAACTCGGGCGCGGAGAATTGCCAGAGAAATAATCCCCCTTCGTTCCGAATCCGAGAGTGTTTCTTGATTGGGTGCGGCTGCGATGGATCGAATCGCAAAACAAACAACCGCGGCCAGAAAGAGCTTCTGCTGGTTGTCATCCGTAGTTGAATAAAAAAGGGTTCAGCGCATAGACAGTCGTATTAAGTATGTATAACCCTCAGCGGTACGCATTTACATTAGAGTGAGTAAGTACTTAGCGCAACGTGAAATGGTCCAAGTTATTCCATTTGGCAAACCTGGGGACGTATGTACGGAACAGTTTTTTTTACCACTGTCAAATTAGGCAGATAAGTCTTATTTTATGGCACAGATCTCAAATTGCCTCGAATAGGTTAAATAGGTATACAGTGCACAGTAGGGAACGGAGGAAACGTTATACGCCTCTATTAACCTAACCACAGCCGACTCTACTACTAGCCGTGCTATATAACGTGGCAACACTGCTCATGTGCGGATTGGGAGTCCTATTTTCAATAGTTTTGTACTCAGCACTTTAATTAACGTTATTTTGCGATATAAAATTATACTAATATACAATATTTTTTATTAATTATGTATCAGGAATATATAAATATCATAACTATAGTCAGTAGAAGTAATACAAAAGTATATTAATATTTATAAATGTGGTATATATTTTGAAGACTCTCGGAATAGTTTGGTGTTATGATGCATTATATTTGAAATATTTACAGGGATTTCAAGAAAGTAGAAGTGTGAAACAAGTTAAAACCATCTTTGAACCACATTGAAAGATTTAAAAATTGTTAAAGGTATGTGTAAGTTAATAGAAACGTAAAATATGAAAGAGAATGCATTGAATAACTGTTGTATCCTATTCTCGACTCTGTTGGTAAGGTAGGGAACGACATTGAAATGGTAAAAAAAAATTTTTCGCGGCGCCAAAAATCCTTCTCACAAACGTTATTTTTATGCAAAATGAAGCTATTTTCAAAATTCCAACTCAATCGGAATAGACCGGTTTTCGGACTGTCGGTAAGGTAGGGAACAACATTGAATTGGAAAAAAAAATTTCGTGTCGCCAAAAATCCTTCTCGCAAACATTATTTTTATGCAAAATGAAGCTATTTTCAAAATTCCAGCTCAATCGGAATAGACCGGTTTTCGGACTGTCGGTAAGGAAGGGAACGACATTGAAATGGTAAAAAAATTTTCGAGTCGCCAAAAATCCTTCGCGTCAGTTCGTGTCAACTGGTGTAACGAAAACGCACTGGACGAGTGCAGCATTTGCAAATATGTGGTTTTTAAGTGAAAGTTAAACTTCAGTAACTAGACAATGTAATTATAATATATCACTGTACATTATTCAGAGTATTTTAATAAACCACATGTACAGAAAAAACGCATTTTTTAATTTAGAACTGTAACCTATAACTTCCATCTCCTAATTAAATCACAAGTAAAGTCGGCCTCTCCGTTGATTAGTTAGTTCTCCATCTTCCATTCCTCCCCCATAGGCGCTAACTTAGTGCCACCTCTTTCGACATCATGTTATCCTGTTACGAAGCTCATTTCAGAGCGTTCTGAAAATTTTGGCTAGATTTTGGAGCGATGTATCAGGGGAACATGAAGCGAAAGGAGGTACTATGAATTTCTGCGTCGAAAGCCTTCGAAAACTCTGCGCCTCTGCGTTGAATACTTCTCCGCCTTAGATTTTCTCTCCGAAGGCGCTAACTTAGTGCCACCTCTTTCGACATCATGTTATCCTGTTACGAAGCTCATTTTAGAGAATTCTGAAAATTTTGGCCAGATTTTGGAGCGATGTATCAGGGGAACATGAAGCGAAAGGAGGTATGCTGAATTTCTGTGTCGAAGACCTTTCGAAAACTCTGTGCCTCTGCGTTGAATACTTCTCCGCCTTAGATTTTCTCTCCGAAGGCGCTAACTTAGTGCCACCTCTTTCGACATCATGTTATCCTGTTACGAAGCTCATTTTAGAGCGTTCTGAAAATTTTGGCTAGATTTTGGAGCGATGTATCAGGGGAACATGAAGCGAAAGGAGGTACTATGAATTTCTGCGTCGAAAGCCTTCGAAAACTCTGCGCCTCTGCGTTGAATACTTCTCCGCCTTAGATTCGCTCCCCGAAGGCGCTAACTTAATGCCACCTCTTTCGACATCATGTTATCCTGTTACGAAGCTCATTTTAGAGCATTCTGAAAATTTTGGCTAGATTTTGGAGCGATGTATCAGGGGAACATGAAGCGAAAGGAGGTATGCTGAATTTCTGTGTCGAAGGCCTTTCGAAAACTCTGTGCCTCTGCGTTGAATACTTCTCCGCCTTAGATTTTCTCTCCGAAGGCGCTAACTTAGTGCCACCTCTTTCAACATCATGTTATCCTGTTACGAAGCTCATTTTAGAGAATTCTGAAAATTTTGGCCAGATTTTGGAGCGATGTATCAGGGGAACATGAAGCGAAAGGAGGTATGCTGAATGTCTGTGTCAAAGACCTTTCGAAAACTCTGCGCCTCTGCGTTGAATACTTCTCCGCCTTAGATTTTCTCTCCGAAGGCGCTAACTTAGTGCCACCTCTTTCGACATCATGTTATCCTGTTACGAAGCTCATTTTAGAGCGTTCTGAAAATTTTGGCCAGATTTTGGAGCGATGTATCAGGAGAACATGAAGCGAAAGGAGGTATGCTGAATGTCTGTGTCAAAGACCTTTCGAAAACTCTGCGCCTCTGTGTTGAATACTTCTCCGCCTTAGATTTTCTCTCCGAAGGCGCTAACTTAGTGCCACCTCTTTCGACATCATGTTATCCTGTTACGAAGCTCATTTTAGAGCGTTCTGAAAATTTTGGCCAGATTTTGGAGCGATGTATCAGGGGAACATGAAGCGAAAGGAGGTATGCTGAATTTCTGTGTCGAAGACCTTTGAAAACTCTGCGCCTCTGCGTTGAATACTTCTCCGCCTTAGATTCTCTCTCCGAAGGCGCTAACTTAATGCCACCTCTTTCGACATCATGTTATCCTGTTACGAAGCTCATTTTAGAGCGTTCTGAAAATTTTGGCTAGATTTTGGAGCGATGTATCAGGGGAACATGAAGCGAAAGGAGGTACTATGAATTTCTGCGTCAAAGGCCTTTTGATATTTGACGATGGTAGGTTTGGAATTTGGATAGGAATGTTCTAGAGGATCTTTATAATAATAATACGGTTATATAGGATTTTTCCACTTTATTGTCTATAAAATACATTCAGTGCATTGCAATGGAGCAATACAAATATGTACAAATGAATATTAAACAATTATATTTTCAATTTATTTTATATGTAAAATCTGGGGTGCAATGTTTCAAATTCCTAGGTTGATACTAGTTTTCCCTTATTTGATGCACTGGAGGTGTTGTCAAAGAAAGAATGATCCACAAATCCTAGAACAGACAAGAACGAATTATAGCAACTTACGTTTTATAGATTTTAGGAAATTAAGAGGGAATGGTCCACTACGGGTATTATTTTGTTAGCACGGCATGAGCACCCTCTAGCGGGTTGGATATGCACTATTTTATTAATGGCAGGGCATTTCAAAATTTGTATTTAATGCATCCCTTACTTATGACTATATGTGCCGGTGATTATGAAAGTGGTGTTAGTCAAAAATTTTAAAAAATTGAATTCATCACTTACTTTGTGTTATATTACAAAATAAGTAATAAATTCAATTTTTTAAATTTTTGACTAACACCACACTTTCAAATTATATTTGGAAAATTAAAAATTTCCAATTGCATACATGTATAAAATACAATATATTTATAAAATATTACATTACAATTTATTTGAAAAAAATTAAATGACAATTTATTTGCGAAATATTACATTACAATTATAATATATAAATCAGTCTAAGGATTAATATAAAAATATAAAAATTCTCTTATTACACTTACGCGAGTTGCTTATTGGAGGAACAGGAACTTCTTGTGGCACCAATTCGATATCTATATCCATATCCATATCTTTTGTTTCATTCAATGATTCTTCTACAATATATTCTACTTTCATATTTGATGTGCTTGGTGCTGTATCTGAGCATGGATTACCTGAAAATAATAATTCTTGAGAAGGGATAGCTGTCTTTTGTAGACGCAGATTATTTGATTTATCATGAATAGTAAAATGATTGCCACAGACACGATACGTATTTTATACTCGCATAACATCCATGGTGAATAACTTTTCATTGCCCACTACTTTCATCCATTGGTTGAAACGGTCCATATCTTTACTTGGGTTTGGAAATCGATGACGTGATGATTTTGTGCCATAGCATCCAGGTACACAACACGGAACACGAAATGCCATATTGCAGTCTAAAATTAATTAAATAATGATTAAAATAACTAATAATTGCCTTCTTTTTTAACCATAGAACTGCCATTCCAGTCATGACTATTAGCTAATAGAAGTCAACAGAACACATTATCATAATCAAGTACAACAAAATCCACAAAAAGACGTATATGCTATGCACAAAAATGTGAAAATAAAACATCTATACATGAAGTGAAAAGTGTAAATATAAAATATATGAACATACCTGTTGTTTAAATAGTAAATGCAGCACACTAATAAACACAAAGGTGGCAAAAATGGTTAAAACTCCGAATTCCGAACTCGAAAACAATTCACACGATGTGCATCTAGCGATGTCCAGAAAAGGAGAGTAAGCGTCCCCAAGCGTCCCACCAAATTTCAGAAACAAAATAACACAGAATAACGCTATGAGTGCCACCTAGTACAAAATCTGAGAATTAATACTGCTCTCAGAGACCTCATGCGGCTTGGATAGCTACTAAATCCGTGTTAACAGTTCTGCTATGCGAGTGGACCACCCCTGGAGATTAATAAGGAGAATACATTGAATGACTGTTGTATCCGATTCCCCGCTCTGTCGGTAAGGTAGGGAACGACATTGAAATGGTAAATAAAATTTTTTGAGTCGCCAAAAATCCTTCTCGCAAACGTTATTTTTATACAAAATGAAGCTACATATTTTCAAAATTCCAACTCAATCGGAATAGACCGGTTTGCGGACTGTCGGTAAGGTAGAGGGAGACTGTGTAGCCGGGTGGCCGGTGGGTAGTTAGAGGTATTTATATATATACATGTATATATTATATCGAAGCCGGACTCTCGTGGTGTTGCCATTTTGCCTACAGCACGGCTAGTACCTAACTTAACCCAGCACGAAATAAAACTACGGGCGGTATTCATAATCAACGACCAAATCATCTCGCGAGTCCCATGCACATGTATGTATAATTATCTAGGAACTTTTTATCGTGTGTGCGAATGCGAGAGCAAGAATTGGGGAAACTCATGTAGCGAGAGTCGAGACTCGAGTCGCGTTGTACATTACACAAGTACATGCATACCCGCGTTTCACCGGCGTGATTCGCCATATATTTATCCGGAATCCGGTTATACGCTGGCGGTCGACTAGGATAAACTTGGAAATCTCATTCTCCAGAAATAAAGTAGTCGATCACCGTGTTTACGAATCCATTCGTTGCTTGGTCATCAATTGTTTTCCTACATGGCTTCGATCAAAGAATTGGATCAACTGGATAGCGGCATGGGTAGTAGCGACGCACGTTCTCCGGAGGTGAAATCGCTTCTGCCCGATGACGAGGGCGACGAAGAGGTACGCGGCACATGTTTATTGTATTTCGTCTCGACTCTCGAATACCGTCGCAACTTTTTTTTTCTTTTTCTTACTCGAGAATTCTCGCATCGTGAATACTCTCAGAGTCATGGTATTCGGGGGGTTCGTTCATCAGCTTACATCTTTTTTTTATAATAACTTGTGTCTCTCTCGCATTCAATTACCATCAACACACAACTACACGATTCTCTCTCTATACGTTTAGGATGAAAGCCTAGCAGAAAGATTGATGGGCCTTACAGAAATGTTCCCAGAAGAAGTACGCAACTTCGGGTACAACGTTGGAACTTGTTTGTATAGTTGTATGAAAGGTATGTATCCTATTCGCCAATATTTATTCGAGTATATATACACGTTTTCCCTTTCGACAGGATTGTACGTATTCTCGTGCTCGGCAGCTTGGTTATTCTTCAGTTCGTCGGCTATTTTGTTCGCGCCTATATTGTTCGAAATAGAGCGAGCGCAAATGGAAGAAGTGCAACGTACCCAGCAGAAGCAAGTTCTCTTGGGACCCAACACAGCCATGTCAAACGTCAACGCTTCGAGTCTTCCAATGGCTCCACCCGTTCAACGATAATAGCGAGAACTAACGTTGCATTAAAATTGCCACGAATCTACTTTTCCGTTCACCGTTTGTATTTATTAGTATAACGATTACACGACACGCGCGTATAGGCTACCGTTGTTTGTCGTCGTCGTATCTTTTTCATTTGGAAAGAAATGGAACGTAAAATTTGAGCAAACCAAACGATCGGTCTACGAGCGATAGCGATGCTATTCGTTTTCTTTCTCCTCGTTATTTACATCCCTCCCGAAAGGGTACTGGAACTTTTTACTAAAGCGAACGTATATTGACGAAAAAAAGGAATTCAGAATGTTACGAAGAATATCAACACAGTGCCTCTGATTCTTTACGAAATCAACGCAAATTTCCAACATCCCGAGTACGTATACGTTTGCTATCGCCAAGTATAGCGAAATCTCGAGTACCGCCATGTTACCTGTTCTGTAACGTCTGTCATCCGTTATTATAACACGCAAAGTCAAATAAATGCATAGCGAAGCACTTCGGTTTTAGTTAGAATCTCCCTGGTTAAGCACACCACTACGACGACGACCAAGAATCACCCTTCGAGTCACGTCTACTCGTGATGGAGTGGAGTTCTTTTGTTTAATCTAGCAACAATGATCACGATGTAACACAATTTGCAAACATACGGAAAACGGAAACACTTTTTTGTACTCATTTCTCTCTCGAGGACAGGGAAACAAGATGTAAATACAGAAGAAGTATCGTAGCGGTGCACCGACCTACGAGAGTGAGAGTTGTAAGTCAAGACACGGCGGGGAAATCTTTCAAATAACATCGGAGTATCGCATTCTTACAAAGATGACTATTTATTGCAATCGCCTCCATTAGCACTTGTCGCGAAAAAAGAAACAGTTTCGATTAATTTGTTATAGTAGCAATACTATTCCTGCTGCTGCGGCTGCTATCTTTTTCCTTCCGGTACGTTTTCATATATTTATATAGAAATTCTTAAACAGTCGACGCTTACGGCATTAATCTTCCATATTCGGAAGAGAGATGACTTTTCTTAATCGCCTCCATCACTCTCGAAACGTAGTGATACCTAAATGCCGTAGAACGATAAAACTCGATGAAACTATTCCGATGTAGAAATCAGAGAAAGAGAAGAAAAGCGCGATTTTGCTCGCGTAAATAAATAGTTACCAATTCTTTTCCGTTAAAGTACTGGGCGTCATTGGATTCCTATTCACACCGTGTATTTTCGTTTTCAGTTTTTCTATCAGCTTCTTCTCGTTTTGACGCATACTAGGTTCTATGAAAAAAGAAGAAATACGAGAGTTTAATAACACGGAATAATTAAACGACCGTTGTCGTCGCGTACCTTCGCTTCCGATTCGTGGTACAAAGAATAAATTCAATCCCGCTTCGGTCGAATAATCACTCGTATCCAAGCCACTGTGGGTTTGTAGCCTAGAGCTGGAAAATACTTTGCTATAAAATTCCTGCAAATCCATAAGTAATTTCGTTCTATATTTCTTTTCTTCCAATGTCGAGGAATCTTTCCGCGAGTGAATATTACGTTACCTTGATCCCCTCGACAGCGTTCGGAGTGAAATCTTGTAACTCTGCTTTATTATGTAGAAACACGATATGCGGATAGTACTCGACGTAGTCTTGATCCATATTACTCGTCGAGGATGGTTTTAACATTTCTGCAGTTTGCAGAAACCTGTAAACGATCGGAAAGCATTCATTACGCTTGTCGATCACGAAAAAAAACGATTACACGTACAAAGCGTACTCATCAACTACTACTACCTAACTAAATTCGGATCGACGAACCAATCTTGCACGAATAGAACAACGTGACACACCGAGAACAGAAACGCCGCGAACTGTAAAGATTGCAACTCCAAATTAGTTTCCATACTCGCAAAATCTGCCGCAGGCTTCTGTTTCTGATCGTAACAAGTGGTAGTAGAATAGTCTATCGTCGAGCCAGAAAGTATAGGCTGAGTATCCAAGTATATCACCCGATTTTTCGTTACGAAAAAGTCGATACCAGATGTGCAATTCGAACCACTTTCGTGATGAGACATATCTTGAGCTGGAAATATATCATCGGACCTGGGTGGGAGGAAAAACGAAAGGAGTTGCGTTTAAAAAAAAGTCTAACGAGAATGTACGAGCTTTAGGAAAATACTAACGCATAGCCAGAAGTCAAAAGAGACATTATAGTAGATTTTCCAACACCTTGAGGACCCAAGCAACCTACGATGAGGAAATCTTGCTGATCGTACAAAAATTCCAGGGGGCTTTCCCCGAGTTGCATGTTTTCGTCCATAAATTTTACGCAGCCCGTCATTTCAATGCACGTCGGCGGCAGCAGCGCGATACGAGTCGCTGAAACAGTAGTACGGTTCGTATCGTCATGATTTACTACAATCGCACGTACAAGGTCAGGGGCCACTTACAGTCTTGATGGATTTTGGATGAAACGTTTATCGACGAGTCCACCTCTTTCCTATGATAGAGATTAAAAAATAAATGGAAATTAAACGTCAAAGTGTATAAAGAGTATAAAGTCACACTCCGCTTACTTGGTACTGCCATTATTCCGTTGACTCGGCGAAACAGCTCTGCTTTCACCTTCTCTGGTTTTCAATATGAACGTAGGTCGATCTATAATTTTGATCGTGCCTCTACCATCGTTATCCCTTACATCGGAATCTTTCGACGCAATCGACATCATCTTTTGCGTATTCATGGCTCTCTCTGATCTCGTTGCAAAGTAAGTGAGGTTAGGAACGTATGGAACGTCGAAAAATATGTATGGAAAATAACAAAAATGATGACATACACCTTTACTTTTTAATCACGAGTCCAGCAATATAATCCAAAATTTCAACGGCCGTCCAACGTTATGTATCTATTTGGTTTTATGAAACCCGACGCAATCGGTCCAGCTACCATCTTCGGCCGATCCGTTTACAATTTGTCAAGAACTCGATAGATATATTTTGAATGAATATTACCATTTAATAAATAAAAATTCGATACGAAACTGCGTGCAAACTATAATTACGCCTTCTTGAACGCTTCCTTGTCAACAAATTTTTGATTTATTATAATAAAAGTTTATATAGAGACAAGGTAACATTGCGCGACAATTTTGACAATTATTGACAATGTTACAGTATCGTGCGAACGTAGCTAAAGACTAGAGAGATTAGCGATACAGTATCGATACATCGAAATATCGTTACTTTCCAACTAATACATCGATAGTTTCTATCGATACTTAATGGAGTTGAAGTCGGAAGAAAGAGAAATATATTAACAAGATAATGTTTGTTTTTTTATATCATTATCGGGTGTAATAGTCATATTGGATGAAAGATATTGTAAATACTGTGTATGGGGTAAAATCAGGGACCTGGAACGAAATGTTTTTTCGTTTCGTTTCGGTTCAGTTCCGATAATAATAATTTCGTTTCGGTTAATATCGTTCCTGCTGAACAAATATTTCGTTTCCATCAGAACGAAAAACAAATTTTGTTCCGAACCGGTTATTTCATTTATAAAAAAAATAGATTTATATTGGATTCAACCAATAATCAGGTAAGGTTATGATTATTGCATGATCCAATCGGTGCAGGCAGGCAACTTTTTTACCGACACGAAACATGAGAAATACAAGGGGCGCGCTCAATTTAAATTTTTTAACCTGAAGTGTGCAGAACGTTATTAACCGAAATTTTTATTTCGGTTATATCGTTTTCACTCCTGCAACAGGGTTAAGAATTTCGTTTCTGTTTCTGTTCCGGAAAAATATTTCGTTTTTTTCGTTTATCGTTTTCGTTTCTGTTTCGTTCCGGGTCCCTGGGTAAAATAAAATAATTGTATGCAGCCGATGAATAATAAAGAACTTGGTTGTTGAAACTGATTGCATAATGATTTATAGAGCCCATACAAGAATCCAATGACCTCAGACTGCATATAGATAATGAAATAATAATCAGACTCTTCGCCATATATCAAACTTTCCTTACCTCATTCCTCCATGTACTTCCTCTGATTATAAAAAGAAAAGCTTCACATTCAATGCACCGAAGAGCAAAACAGAGAGTGACTTGGGGGTTTGAAAACGTAGCAACACTTACGATATTTTATATATAATTTACTGAATACATAATCCTGAAGTATGATAATGTACTAATCGTGATCTCATGAATATTGTTGTTGTTATTATTATTATTATAATTATTATTATTATTATTATTACAATGTGTTCTACAAGTAGCGGCGGCAGCTTTGTTTTCGTCTGGCACGGCAAAATATAGTTTGTGTTTTCGTATTTATCTACTTTCGCCTCCCCCTTTTGTCCTCACACATAGAGAATGACACCATGTCTCCGACATGATCCTGACACGTTTAACTATGAATTATCGCAAGCATCACCGATTAGAAGTACACACATACAGTAACTGATACATCTTTCTTCCGTTTCGTCGATCCCTGGGACCTTAACAGCTACATGTTGATAGGACACCGATGAAACGTATAAATAGCTTCGTTCCCTGAACCAAGCAATGATTCGTACAGGGCTCATGTGTTCGGATAAAATCGTTACAATCGGGATAAGCTATCGTTCATTACAACGCACGGAAACGTGAATGATTCCCTCTGCGTTACGACGCGAGTCCCTCGAGTACCATCTCAACTTGTCGCGATCTTCTCTATCGTACATGCGAGAATTCTGGCAAACCAATTCGTACGATCGAGTGCAGATCGCCACGGGATAATGAATCACAATGGCACCGAAGTGGAATTTTAAGTACTCTACGTTCGACGAACTCCTTCTCGCCTGAAAGCTTAACGATTCCCACGGCTTCCTGCTTTACAGTATCTTTGTACTTGAAACGCACGGATATGATCGTCGCGTTAGAACGCCCATAAAAGTGGGAGACACTTTTTTTCTCTTGGAGAACTGAATTTGTACATAGAAACGAGAGTCGTGTGTATGGCGGGTCAGCGCGTGTTTAGAGAAAAATATCGTAGCTCGGTGGGCCATCGTTGGATGAACTCTGAACGCTAGTGATGATTCAGCTTAACGTTATCAGTGCAGAAAAATACGGGCCGTTCGATCGCCACTAAAGCGCCCGTTGCCGCTCCGTCCCATCGAGGGCTCCGATTTCCAAGCGTAATTCTTGTTGCCTGTAGTAGAATCGAGCGCGGGCATCTCGGAAAGCGTTTCATTTAGCTCTAAATACCTTCGAATACAAATCGCTGTATATCTTAGCTTCGCAGATTTCTTTTTTGTCTTTTTCTTCTCCTTACTTTTAGTTTCGAATAGTATAACGTTTGAGCGTCTTTGCGGATTGTCGGCGACGGTGAAGTTCGAGCTGACGAGTTAACTAGAAAAATTGCGTACAAAATAGGAATGTGACACGTGGTTCTTGCCGATCGTTTGAGACGACGCCTAACTTCCATTTCTCTTCCCCCCGGGTTCAAGAATCTTGCTTTGCAGTGACCGAAGAATCACGTACTAGCGTTATATAAAATGCTTATCCTCTTCGTCTTGGCACACGAGTAATTTAATTAGCTTAGAATACCAAGAGTGGGCAAACGTTTCTCCTACGCGGCGGATGTGTGACGCTCTCTTGAAAATGTGTAAGTAACGTACATCGCTCGTTTGCCCATCCTTGCTCTTATAGAATTACCGATTTATAAGTTGGATAGATTCGAGACGCCGCGTTTCCTTCGCGCGATTATGCGCCACCCAGCTACGCTCTCCGCGATTAACTTATCACTACTATTATTCGAGGGTTTACAAGTAAAGAAAAGATGGCACGCACCGTCTCGAACCGCAACGATCCAACGCACTTACATTTATTTATACAATTCATGTTTGCCGCGCAGTTGATTAGTGTCGCTATCGGTACAACTTAAATTTACACGAATCGGACTTAAACTTACGGATACCTTCGATTCATTTATACATAAACCTCCTTCGTAAATCACATTCAACCCTCCGCCGCAGAATGGCGTGTTGCCGTTGAACGAAACGATTAATTGCGAGCGACGTTCCAAATGCCATCGATAATCAGAAGCATCCTTCACAACGCGAGTACCCAGATTTCAATACGATTGGAAAGAATTCTTTGTACAATTTCTTCCTCGCGACACGCGTGCAGTTTATATTGAACGTATTATTCTCTAGTTACTTCCAAATGATATGAAATAATATTTAGACATCCAATTTCCAATATACTATCTCTAGACATAGAGACTTGACTCGCTTAATTCGATTTTAACTGAAATAATTCTATAACGGCTCCTCGGTTTATGATCAAATGAACATGTTACTATGATTATGTATGGTACACACGATTGTACGAGAGCGATTCTTTTCCAAGCCTCCTCGTCTTTAGATACTAGAATACAAATATTGAAAGTGACACGAGAAACGATTCGAAATCATAGAATCAAGACAAGATGAGAGGGGTGGGCATCATTGCTTCTTCTCGATCGCTCTCGTTGAAAGAATATTACGTCCTCTGAAACTATGCCTACATTTTGTACAAATATCATAAGTCGAATTATGCTATAGTATGATTTGTTGAATATTAATAATAGGAAGCGCAAAGAAGCACAGGCGAACACGATAGAAGACACACACTCTTTCGTATCACTCCTGAAAGCATAACGTTATGCTCTTCAAATGAGAAAAGTCGTAGAAACTTGGAGCGATATACACGTTTGTATACACATCAACTGTGCGAATTAAGCGACGCATGCTCGTTAATTCATTAACGTATCTCTCGCACTACGCTCTACCTTCCAAGCAGTGCCATCAAGTGTTCTCTCAGCGAGTCAAAATGCAAAAATTAGACGCACAGCAGTACGAGAGATTATTAACGAATCTGTCAAGGGGAAACGTTACCCCACTGCTCGATTCTTCATTCAAGCGGACCATAATCTTTCACACGATCGCCCGTTAAACGAATCTTTCAACTAATTCGAGGAAAAGCTCACTCTTCGCGTTGCCTCCCCGGAGTCGACTTAGAAGAGTCCTTTCTTCTTGTTCTTCTTATCCTTACCATCGACGGCCCTGGAAAAGATTAAAGTGCTGTAGAAAGGGACAGTGTTAACGAATCACTGCCCTGGGCATTGCCCATTTAATAAAGAAGAACATTGATGCTTCCCCAAACACTATCATTCTGATATTCGAGATTCGAGTATATAAACAATTCCCCATCGAACACACTTGGTATTCGTTTCTTAATTACAACCAAAACTTGTCCTTTGCAGGAAATTGATTTTCAGCGACATCGTCGATTTTCGGCGTTCAACTTTTTTTTATATATCTTACCGCGTGTCGCAAGAATGTGAACAGTAGTGTCAATATATTTAGAAATGTAAAATCTAATCATGCCAAAATCATGCTCCGAGAAATATATATACTTTCATGAGCCACGACCATTAAGCCGCATGCTGCTGTTTCGCAAGTGTTATAATCATACTCTTGTCTTGGTTATCTGAGTGTTAATGCGTGGCAACGTTCTTGTACTTTGCGGCTACTCGGACATTTCTCTCAAATACTCGCGCATGATCCTTACATTTAAAACAGCTGCTCGCTGCGAAAAAAAGCTCGTTAGTTAACGATCGACGAATCGTTACAGCGGTGCAATGTACTTTCACAACGGAAATCATCGAGGTAGCTTGCAGCTTTACATTAACTTTGCGATGGAACGAGAGTTCCAGACATATTTAGACACGTAAGTTGAACAATAACAGCGTGGATCGCAATGGGCGTGAAATTAATAGATGCCAGAGACTAGAGACAAATTACGCTCGCGTTTCGTTTTGTTGTAAAACCACATTAAAAGTAAGCAAACATTTAAGAATGCCTTTTGTACTCGTCCACAAGAGAGGCTAGGCATGAGGGCGACGAAAATGGTTAGTAAATGTTTTAGGAAAGCATTACGTTTATTTGCGAAAAAAGGTTCAATGATGAAATTAACAATGTATAATAATCGGTTTGTGAGTAATTATTATTGGTCGTGTGAGGTACTACCCTTTATCAAGCTGTCTCTTCGAGCGAATTCGAATTTCTCCGAGGAATCATATTAGACAGAGATGCCGATTCGTAACGGGAATGTCAGGCATGCGAGAATGGAATAGTAGAGACGAAAACAAGGCGCGGGACAGCTTGCTCAGAGTTTACAATGGCTTTCCGTACTCTACAAATTTCTTGTGAGTGTTATTGAGTTCGTACAGATAGTTATGTATGAGCGTGACGCGCGTTACAGTGGATATAAAAAACAGTGTGACGTCCATAGGAATATAAAGGTCTTTTGCGTTTCGTACATAAAGTTTATCAAACTTTGTGCCAAAAATACGCCCTTCTAAATATATCTATAGGGCCAGTGTAAAAGATAACTATCGAGATTCTTCTTTCGATATGGACCTTCTTCCCCTACTCGTTAATCTAAAGCTCGGCTTCTCGCGCAGCGCAAAGTCTATTCTGTTTTCCTCGTCTCTTGTTCTATAATTAAACGTTATCAACTATTAAACGTTAGTCAATTATGGTGGAAAATTTTACCGTCTGTACCCAGTTGTTTTTTCGTTAATCAGACAAGCGTCGGTGTAACAAGTGATCATTGTTTAGTATCGCTTAGTCGCTTCGGTCCCGGGCTAACAACGGTGCTTCTTATATCATCGAACATGTACAACATCGTTCTCATCGTTAAAAATATCAGAAGTGAAAAGTCGAAAACAGAAACGTAACGAGAGCTGCAAAACTGAAATGTCCGAACACTTCCTTTCGTAACAGTTCTAGTAGATATTGTGTGGCGAGCAGAGTTTAATTTCCAAGTGAGCGCGTACACGCCAAGCACGTTATACTACGATGATGTGTGACGTGTGCCGCGGTGCGTGAAATCAGATCGATGTTGTTCGGATCCAAAGATTTAGCCCCTGGACACAGACCGACGCACAGGAGCTTTTGTAAGTAAATGTAGACAGAATCTACGATCTACTAAGGATGCTCGGGATGTTGTATGACAAGCTGTATCTGTGTAGGGCTGTCTTGAGGTGATTTGAAACTGGTGTGACGGCGTAGGAGACTTCCTATCCCTCGGGATCCCCTCAATGTACCCCCGCCACCGCCAGATCCCTCGGAGGACACTGATCCCGTCCTAAATTAGGGACACCCCGATATGGTATACACACAACAAACAAACAAACAAGCGCAAGCATGACATAACATTCTTCCGTAAAGCTTTTTTTTTCTCTTAAAGTATTACACTATCTATTGGTACTTGTTACATCGCACGTGGCATTCAGTGCTAAACTTTATAACGTAAGCGTTCCGAAGGGATGAGAGATCTTTGCACAACTAATAATCTGTTCTCTTTCACGGTTTTGCTTTAGGTAAATGTGGTGCATATGTTGAACAGACATGACACACAATCTAGAACATGTAAAAATCATACTTCCTTCGATTATTCCAAGAGACATTTAACGAAAGAAAATAAAGTTACTGTAACATTTGTTCTAGATGGAAACGCGAAAGCGACAGTTCTGATGGAAAGTTATTAAGCTTGATACACTGGAACGAGGCAACATTGTTTGAGAACAATCGCTGAATTGACTTGAATTAAGTTGAGAAAGATAGCCACGTTGAACATGCTTATTAATAATTATTAGTGATTTCCTGTGATTTATTAGGCTAAGCGGTTCGCTATGGGACAGCGTCTACGGAAGGAACCTTTGATTCATTTTCGAAACTTTCAGCGTTCAAAATTTATCAGAGATTGCAAGTATGTATGATTAAGATTAGTAGCAGTGGTTCGTAACGAGATACAATTTATTAATCTGTATTATAAGCTAAATTACAAATGCTTTCATTGCGCGTGTTTGGCTGAATGATCTTCGAAGCAAAGACATAAGCAGTTTATCCATCTCCCTATAATTATAATTACAAAAAGCTACGTTCTTTGGGTCGGAAAGTACCTCTCCGTTCGTGCAAAAAAGCCTGTTTCTGTTCCCGATATCTTTTCACACGGGAGAGAGAAAAAAATATGAAACGTGATGGATCGTACGGATATGAACAATCAGAAGCAGACCTGTTACAGTCAAACGATATACTTACTCTTTTGAATTCGCCTCCAGACTGCGCCTGCGTAATTCCTCGATACTCTGTCCAGTCTGTTGCTCCCATGTTAGCTTCTCAGCTTCGAATGTTCGCCTCTTATCTTCCAGTTCGCGCACCTGCTGCTCCAAAGAGCGTCGCATCTGCTCGTGCCTTCTTTGCAACTGCGAACAGATCGTCTTTCTCGTTAGAGCGACTTCTCTCCGACGATTTCGCATGCCTAAAAACTAAGAGAACGCCCACTACTCACGTCCGCTTCGGAATCCTTAAGCTTCTGCTTCTTCTCCCGCACTTTTATTTCGAACACTTGCTCCATGTCGATCTCCATCTTCTTCATTTTATTCTCGTGCTCTCTCTTCTCTTCCTCTAATTGCGCCAGAGGGTTCCTAGAAAATACAGAGAATGTCCCAGAGTCAAAATGCTTGCGCAGAGATAGACGCTAAGTATAAATCCTTCTGTCTGTTTCTTTGTTTTAGATACTAATTATTAGTTTGCGTCTGATCGAGTGATCTATCTACACATGTGGGTAAATTGCGATGTAACGGAGGAGAAGAGAATTAGAGTTGTATTGTGTGGATCGATGTCAGGGGAGAATACTCGCCGAGAGATAACGGAATGAATTGTGTACTAAAAGCAAGCAGATTCATGTAATATACCCAATAATACTACAAAGAAGTAGCAACATGTTTATCCGCTAAAATAGAAATAAGAGGAACAGAACACAAGATACACTTTGTAATGCGATCTACTTGCAGAAACTAAACGGTCAATTAGGGGGTTCACTATCGGTGGAATTACATTAGCCGATTTATAAAGTATTCCCGCCAGCTAGTGAAAGTGAAGTGAACCCCCTTCTTCGAACTAAACATAAATGCACCTATTTAAAGCTAATACGCAGTAAATGGAAAGTCGGACAAGGCTTGTGCACACAAAACTATATTACACGATCCTGGCCATAAAAAGACTTACCACACGGTCATGAAACTGTTCATCACTCCTGGGGGGCACAAACTAACCAATAAGAAATCAGCATTAAAATTCAAGTAGAGGATGGATTGTACTATCACAGAATAATACATTTTTTTTTCTCGGGATCACTCTCTCGTCTCTAACTTACGCCTACGGCTTCAAAGTATAGAATTTGCAAAAGTAAACTTTACCCTTCGATAGTTTGCATGCACAAGCTTCTTTCAAATCTTTATACTGAGAACGAAAACAATACGCTACAAGCTCTTGTACTTATTTTGCGAACAGAAACAAAAAATGAAGACGAAAAGAAGTCGACGTGATCGAAACTTATTACAGAATTTCACGTATTATTGGATGTTAAACTGCTCGTGTGTTATGCCACATTCTTTCTGTACGAATAATATACGTGTATAATCGCGTATGGCTTGCTTGACTAGCGAATGAGCTCGATAAACGTTACGGATCGGAAACGGTAGCGCACACTTACTTATTGGAGACTTTCGTCGGTTTTCCATCGACCCCGACACCGGCCAACGTGCGACACCGGAAGTTCTCGTAATGCACGTTATTTGTTACGTCCTTCAAGTCTTGCAAGTGCGTTCTAATTACCATATTTCGAAGGGCTATGAAATCGCAGTGCTCCAAATTCTCCACTAAACAGTCGGGAGAAAGAACGAACGCATGATTACCTCCAAACCTTTTAAGATGATAAAGTTACAGAATTGCCCACCTTCTGCCACTCCCCACGGGTACTTTCTTCCGCGAACTTTCCTACCGTCGTGCTCGACAACGGTATTCGCGCCCACTACTGCGAATGGCACTCGGTCTCTGAGAACTTTATGCAGTTTGCTTTCCTCCTCCTCCTCCACTTCTGGAAACTCGTAGATCTTGATCTTATGCTGCGCTATCTCGTTTAAAATCTGTACCAAGAAGAAAATTCTCAACCCTCCGATGTTGGATTCTTTAAGGGTAGCTTTCCACTGGGACTTCGCACGATACATACTTGTTTCTTGAAGTGAGCGCACTCATCCGGCGTCATAGTATCAGCTTTAGCGATCACAGGTATGATATTAACTTTGTCGTGAAGACGTTGCATGAACTCTACGTCCAAAGGCTTCAATCCGTGGCCAGACGGCGCGACAAAGTAGAGACAGCAATGCACTCGACTATCTGGTATTTGCCTCCTCACTACGCGAGATTCGGCATTCAGGAACTCCTCGTATTTTGATTCAATGTACTCGATTACTGGGACCCAGCTGAAATAAGCATATACATGTTATTAAACCCGCAGCTTCTCTTTCGTCTACAATTATGGACAATTATATAAAGTTAAATTACCAATTGCTATTGTCGACCGCGTCACCAAAGCCAGGTGTGTCGACGACAGTCAGTGTAAGGTTCACGCCGTTCTCCTTCAGCAGTACTTTGCTAGTCTCTACGGCTACGGTTTTCTTAACCCTAAGGCTAGGACCAGGGTACTCGGAGCTGTATATATCGGCGAGGAACATTGAGTTGATCAAAGTCGATTTGCCCAGTCCAGACTCCCCTGTAAACAGAAAATAATTGAATTAAGATATCTACAGTCGACAACGGGCCCCGACGTTCGCGCTTACTTAGCTTCTTTTCGGGGCACCCTGACCTTTCGCGTACCTTCAACTGGCCAAAGAGCCACGCCTTCTCTTTCCCAAGGCTAAGCGTTTCGATTGCTCTATTTACGGAGAAATGACTCTGTTTATACCGGTACTAATAATAGCGCCACTCCGCCTATATTCTCAAATTTCAAACTCTCATCTCGGGGACCGTTTAGCGCGATAACTTTCGCCCCGTTTGCCCTCCCTGCTGCAACATTGCACATAACGGTTCCGAGGGCGTGGCAATAAATATTGCGTATGAAAAATTCTTAATGTCAGCGGACGATGAATTTAAGCGGGCTGACGTTGATGTAAATGAGAAGCCCTGCTACTTCAAGACAGCACGTGTTAAGCAGATGGAAGTTTACAAGGCAATATCCTCGACGAAAATGAAATACCAACTGTAGGAGAAACGGAGCTTTTTGTCTCCCGATGCGAGAAGCACGGCAAAGAAAAGGAAAAATATACGGTATATGTATACGCCCATTGTACCCGTCCACTTGCACAATGGGGGTTAATGAAGGGAGACGTACGAAGTCGTGCTATGCATTCTTCGCGACCCATTCTTGCGAAAACGAATTCACTTCGGAATAAATAGAGTACATGCGTCGACCATTCCTCGCGATATAACGGTCATTACTTTTGTGTGCATTCTCTCTGAATTTCATGCCCGAAGAATGGCAATTATGTTACTTAAATTGAACGCTGATATCCTACCCCCAGATAATTAGAGGATTCCGTATTTGCGCCACGTAGAAATTTTTACCCCCTTTGGGTTGTAATTTCAAGAAATCCCTTCTTATCGAGCACCTACGTCGCAAAAGGAATATCCCCCCCCCCCAGAATTTCATGTTTCTAGGGTCAGAGCGGTTTGGGCTGAACAGTGATGAATCACTGACAAAACGATTATACAAGTACTATTTAGTTTTACTATTCAGCTTCGTCCGAAATTTAGATTATGATTTTATTAAAGAATTTATTTCTTCTTTTTTTGGATGGGGACCATTTCTTCTTTTTTTGGATTTACCGTTCGAAAGTTTTTAGGCGACAGACAAACACACAAACACTTTTTGCTTTATATATTACGATATAAAAAAAAATAGACAATAGAAGATAGATAGATTATTATCTGACTGCCCAAATACATGGACCAATTCAATTAACCAAGAAAATTGAAAATTATCGATCGATAAGAGGCTAACGAACTTCGCTGGCAAAGAGAGCACACTAACCGACGACCATGAGAGTAAAGTCGAAACCCTTCTTAACAGCCTTCCTGTAGACTTGGTTGGGCAGGTTCGCGAAGCCCACGTATCCGTCGAGTTCTTTAGGCTTGGTGGGCGGCGTTGGTCGCGGATGATGGAGGACAGCGGTCTCTTTGTCGCTGGTCCTGTTGGACTCTCTTTTATTGCTGTCCTCGGACGCATCGTTCTGGTTCAAGATCACCGTGGACGGAGGCAATCGTGGCTTGGAGGAAGGCGCCGAGGAGGTGACGCTCGTGTAGACGGTCGAACCGGCTGGCGGTGCTGCGTTGGGCGAGGCAAGCGTCGTGGTGGTCGTGGTCGTCGTCGACGACGTGCTCACCGACGACGGGGCCTGCGACGGCGGCTGGGGTGGAGGTACAGACGGCACAGACGGCGACGATATTATTCCGGCGTTGTTGTCGCCTTTGAAGAACAGCTCGCGCTTCGCCTGTATCTGCAAACGAAAGCATGCATGCCTATTAATAGTGGGCCCGATTTAAAATGGCCATTTTAAACCTGACAGTTAAGATTTTAAGTGTATCGGTCGAACGGAATGTTTCGAATATTTCGTTCGACTTATACACGGTTGGATCGCGGAGGAAATATTGCCAATGGGGGAGGTAGGGATTTACCTGGCAAGGGAATACCGCGAACCCGGACTCACTGATTGGAACACAATTTTTTGAGGTTTTAGAGTGACTCAAAACAACGGTGTGGTTCATTTGGGCCCTATCACCCTTTAAGGGAGTGAGAACTAACTCCTAAAGTACAACAGATAGAAAAAAATGTTTCAAACAAAATTTTGAACAAAGTCTTTTTTGTTCAGGTATTTATTTTTTAAACTCTTTTCAAAATTTTGTTAACGCAAATTTGTAGCGCTTATTGCACCATTAAAATTTTGTTTGAAACCTTTATTTCTGACCGTTGTACTTTGAGAATTATACGCGAAAAAGTGAAAGTGCGAATTTGACTTTGAGCTTAGTTCTCACCCCCCTTAAAGGGCGATAGGGCCCAAATGAAACACACCGTTGTTCTTGTTTTGAGTCACTCTAAAAACCCACAAAGTTGTGTTCCAATCGGTGAGTCCGGGTTCGCGGTGTTCCCTTGTTACTAATTTACTATAGCAAGTTCAATCGAGCAGGTCACTCGAACGATTATAATCCGTGAGATCCGGAGGTTCCAGCTTAATGCTGCTATGGGCAATTAATTCCGTATCGGAATATTCCCTGGTTCGGGGGGTGGGAAAGTGGCGTGCCTCTTTATCGGCATAAACGTAGGGCCTGCCTCACAGTGCTCCCTATTGATGCCACTGCTCATCCTCGGGTATTATGCCACTGAACCCGACTCAGAAAATACCCATCTGCGCCAATAACCGACGCTGACGCGCGAAAATAATATCGCCCGATCTCCCATGCAACTTCTGTGCTGCGGATATGTAAATGTCACCGTTCATCCCCCTTCTCGTCTTTCTCCCGTCAAATAGGAATACTCGCTCGATCCAGTTTCAATCCAGGTCTCGTTCGCGTAAAAAGCTATTCACGCCCGCAATCCAGGCCTACGCGATTGTTTCTATTCGCCGCTATAGGAGTAACCTAGTAGCACCGATCATTGATCCAACAGCGCGAATTAGAGGCAACCGATCGTTGTACTTTACCCCCTTCTACAGGGCGTTGCAAAATACCGGGTATGGTATATCTCAAAGAGAAATATTCCATCTCGAGGAAATATTTTTTATTTATTTATTAAACATAAAGGGTTGAAACCCGTCAGGATTTGAAAGCACCCTGTCATTTTATAAGATGTGTTTTAATATAATTTATCCACCACGATGTAGGGTAAACCAACCAGTGAATGACCGAATTGTTGAATGAGAAACCCAGTAAATGACCGCATACTTTTATTCAGAATCGTACTTATTAATGTTTGTTTAATACGCATAACTAAAAATATGGGATATTAAACGTGCAACTACACTCCATTTATAAACATATAGTAATTTTTAAATTTATAATTGACATTTCTTTGCCTAATGATCATTCACTGGTATGCGGTCAATTACTGGTTGGTTTACCCTATGTTTGTTCTATTCTATTTTTACCCTCTTCTTTTTAGGTTTGTAAGTGGGAGAACAGTACCGTCCGAAAAGACCAAGAAACGCGCGTGAAAGCACAAACAGTCAGGCCAAGAGATACTATCGCATCGCGAAGCAACGGCTCGCTTGTTTGCTCGCGATCGATATGCTTTGCATATACCACCGAGGAGCTACGGTCAGGTTCGAGTGCCGCAGTGTCTTATGAACTTCCGGCCGGAAGTGGCCGTTGTCCAATATACTAAACGCAGACCGCAATACGGTTGACAAAGTCGGGGAGCATAACTCGCTAAGAGACGTAGGATTAACCAGAGGCGGACAAGGACTGGTATATCGTACGATATACGTGGCATACGCAAGCAACGTCGCGTAGTTCGGCCACGAAGCTACCTATGCCTTCGCGCGAAATGTTATTTCCGATATCGCATAAAACTTTCAGCCCCGCAAGAACGGGAGCTTTCCAAGTAACAGCTTTCTTGTCCCTTAACCTGCGTGACTAATTGGAACGCGAAGGGGCGCACACGGAGGTTTCCTCCGGGTTTTAATTATGTTAACAATACAGCACAAAAAATAAACTCTATTCGCATTTATGTAAACAATAAGCTAAGGGAATACAATAATAACTATTTGCATGAAATAGTAACATTTTTAGCTGTACTATATGTGTACATATAATATTACTGCATACATAACTACAGACCTTCATCTGGTAGCAATAAACACGATTGCTTCGTCAAACGGAACAAATCATTCCTAACTTTCTCAAGAATTTTATTACTCTAAGCTATGGCATAAACTGCCTGGAAATTCAAATAGTGCCAGACAATTTAGTCTGGAAAACTATTTAAAGGTTTAGCCATAGAATGGAAATAAATCTAGCGGACAGGCTAAATCACACGCACTTGATGCGCGCGATCTGATAAAACATTCTGCAAAATTACCAATTCAACAGTGAGAACAATGAAACATGTTCTCACATGTTCATTCAATCTAAAGTAAATTAATAAAGAGGAAGGTAGAAAGTACCTCATAGCCTTACAGGTTGACAATCTATAGTTATTTAACTTAATGTCTGGCACCCGGAGGAATCCTCCGTGTGCGCCCCCTCGCGGGTTAAAAACAAACCATAATTGTGTTCCACGAAAATAAATCCAACGCGAATGTTATATCCAACGGGTTTACATACAGAGAGAGAAATGTCTTTCTGGCTGGAAGAGCGTCTTTGCAAAAGCGTTCTCAATGTGAAGCGCGCGAACCTCTCGCGTTCTCGTTGCATTCCGCGGCGTCAAAGAGAGGCGTTCGCATAGCTAGACACAAGTGCTCGGGACGACAAAAGGAAAGAAAAATTTCCTACACCACAGTTTAATGCCAAAGCCTAGTGGAAAGCATGCGCCCGGAGAATCGTAATACGCTACGTGTTCCCGTTACGATTCAATCCTACCCCCGCGAGGAATATAAATTGAATAGCCGGCGCGAGCTTGTTAAGGAGCGACAGAACGTGTGTAAGGTCAAGGCGGAAACGAACCACACGCCAGATTTTCCATTAACTCGCCCCTATAAGGATCCTACATTCGTGCAAATAAACTAATTTTCATTATCGATCGATCGCTATCCCTCATCCATTCCCTATTACCGATAACGATAAATAACAAGCTCCTCTCACTCGCGCGCGTCGCATTACCGCGTCGATCGTTAAGAAAGTTTCACAGTGCCCCGAATTTACACCGGGCGAGCCACACGAGAGGCATTTTCGCTATACAGCGCCACGAGTTGGAAACAGTTTACCTTTTCGGCAGAAACCCTTTGCTCGCCGAGAGTCAACGAACCGACGATTGCACTTTAAAGGTGTTTTGCACGGGCACAGACGCTCCAGCACGCCAGACCGCTCGCGCGCTATATGCGCCACTCGAAAATCAACAGCATATAACCGAACTCAGCACGCTTTTCTGGAGAAGCCAAGCCTGGATTCGCTACACGCCAGGCACCGGTATTTCTCGATTCGATGAGCCGACGGTAGAAACCCAAGCGTTGGTAGGGTGACCGTGTAAAAAAAGTAGGGGGCGCGCGGGCTGCGCTGGAAGGAGAGAAGTAGAGAAAAAAAAAGTATCAGGCGTATTTCGTTGTGACGGGCTAAGAATATGCACCGCGGTCAAACGAGTTTGGGAAACGCTGGGGCAGAGCGAGGCGATCGATCCTGGGTGGCCTCCCTCCCCCCTCTGTCTCTCTCTCTCTCTCTCCCTCTCCCTCTCTCTTTCTCTCTCTCGCCCTGGGAACGGATGGATTTTCCACGAAAAATCCCGTGCGAACGTTGATTACGGGAGACGCCCTTTTATTTATGGCACAATGCAAGCAAGAGTGGTGCATGCGTTGCAGTCGAGAGAGGAGGCTTCGGGAGCGAGTGCAGCATCGTGGAACAGAAACCGGTCCAGTGCGCATAAGACTGCACACACCGCGAGACAGCCTCATTCCGAAGTCCCTTAAAAGATCCAAAGGCGGCGGTGTGCCGTTGTTGTTGGCGGTACTGGCGGACGAGCACCGTGACAATTTACCCGTGCGACTGACTTCCCTCTGTTCAACCTCGAGACTCCACGGCCAGAAGTACGGAACAATGGAGAATCAAAGAAGGCTTCTCGGAATGTAAGAATATTCCCGGACCCACCCCCCTCCGCCGTCGCCAAGGATGAGCTTTCAAACGAACAATACAGCTCCGGGCGACTGTTGCGTCACGGTTGCCGATGTTACAATCAACGAAAATACTCGGCCCGAGTGCTAAATCGCGCTAAATGCTTCGAACAGACGCTCGCATAGATTATTTGCAAACAACTCGGGGGACAGCTTCGACCCAATATCCCCGTAGAATACTGTCTCCCTTTTTACCGTTCGCCTCTCGAGGTTCCTTTCGATCATCATCCCTGGCACAAAATCGCCGGTGACCCACATTACCGACGCATTTAAAACATTACCATCGAGAGCACTTGCACGGGGCAATACATAAGCAAAGGGTCGCGATGAGGCGGAGAGTGGGGGTATAGCCGATGAATGTTACCGTTACGATCCAATCTCCGTCGCTTTTACTCGGGTCTTCGCGGTGATTCACGGCCGAATAAATAACCCCGCGGAGTTTTATGCGCGAGGAAAGACGTCGGTTAGGAGAGTAGTCGAGCACGGGAAGTAGCGTTGAGGGGCAACAATTGCCTTAGGGCAACATCGAGAGTCGGATCAAGCTTCTCGGTAATTAATAGTTCACTCGTTTGTGTTTCGCTCGAACCTCGCAAGTGCTCCCCCTGCCTCCAATCGTGTAAAATAAAAGAAGCCACTCCTGAACCGGAGTGGTCCCCGAACAAAGAGATTCTAGCCCCGGGGAGGAAGAGAGACCCCGTTCGGTGCTTTTTTTTCAAAGCAATCGATTTAATCCACGACGATGATGACGCTTTGTGGAGGCTCGCCAGCGAGATTATTCACCTACGCTCACTCCACTCCTCGACTTTCGTATCTGCTTCGTAGGTGAAGCGGGATAAGAGTATTAACGAGGACCGTGTGAATCACAAGGAGTATAATTATGAAACGAGAAGTTGATAGGCGGAGGCGCCAAGGTCGCCTCAAGGTCAACTTACCATTTACAAAAAAAATTGAATAAAGGACGAGGAATTTTTCTCTACAATTTCCATGATTCGCAATCGGCAAGCTTGAATTTCCACGCCATCGGTGTCTTTTCTACCCGTGCACTTTCCCCGGCACGCCCACTTGCAGGTCGAAACGAGACACCCTGTGCATGCACCTACGCGTACACTCGCCTATCACGCAGCTTCGTGTCCCCGCAGGTGTAACCATGGGACATATAGTGGCACATACGATCCCGTAACACGATTTCCCATTCGTTATCAAGCCTCACCCCGCATCGAATGTAAATCTCAGATTCCCGTGTTTCCCAGATTCGCGCGTTTTCGCCACCTCCCCCGCGTCACTCGCGTGAGCCAGCTGTGCATTAATCCGCGACCCGATGAATAATTAAACCCCCCAGCCGATAGAAGTACCTCGCTGTGACCTCGATACCAGAAAAGAAAACAACGAAACCAGCACTCCGCCCGCCTAAATGCGGGGTTATCAGCTACTGGAGGTCCTAAATTAGCGGTGTAAGCTAATAAAATACGAAATCGCTGCAAGATTGAAGACAACGTCCGTCGGAATCGATACACCAGCTATTTTGACCTCCTTCCCTCGCCCGAGGCTAAAACAACCCTCTCGCTCTTCGCCCCGACGCGATTCGTGTCACAGGCGACAAAAGAAAATTTCACGATTCCCTCGACGCCACTTTTCGGCGGGGAAAGGAGGCGGTCCGTAATGAGCCGGGGACTATCGCCAGCTATCATCCCCGGTGTCACTTGTCTTTCCCGCTTAAATTCCTAACTCGTGCACCGTCAGCTGAAAGAAGCAAGCTTAGCCTCGAGGAGGAGGAGGAATTGCATTTTATCAGATTTCCCAATCCTCTTACAGGCGCGCCTGTACAACCCCCGAGTATACATATACGTATACACCGGCCCCCGCGAACGCAACCCTCTTCGTGAAACTTTCTAATGGAACTAGGTTCGCCGGACTTGCCGAGCTTAACCGGTTAACTGGCATGGCTTATTTTACTATTCGGGCCCAAACTGGCAACATCGAAAAATTAAGTGAATCACACAAAATTTGGTATACAGGGGTTTTTTGAGTCGCTGAATCGATTCCGGGGGTTATTTTTTTCATCTGACACCTCCAACTCCCGAAAAATAGGATTTAGGGGTGAGTTTTTTCAATTCTTTACTAAACCTCTTTTTTATTTAAGAATTGTTTATTTGTGAAATTTTCTTATCTATAATTCGATTGCAGCAGTTATAAAATAAAATACAGTACGAATAATTTATACAAATCCCAACAATTCGCTAGTCATTTTGGTTCGGCCATATTGAGTTTGCCACATTGAAATTTAAAATTCCAATGCCAAATTCATATTCAGCGACCCCAAAAACCATTACATACCACGTTTCATTCAAATCGTTTGAAAATCAAAAAAGTTATTCCATTTGATCATATATGATTATACATAAGCAGAATTGGCCAGATTTGTTTTGATCATATATGATACATTGCCAGTTAAGCGGTTAAAAAGGTAACAGAACGCGCGCAATGGGATTATCTCGACGGTGCACGCAGATCGTCACCGATGGCACGCCTTCTCCGGCGAGGATTATTGCCATTTTATCTCTCCCCCTGTTTGGCGCAGAAAACGCGAGATGTCGGAACGGTTCTCCGCGGGATCCGCAGAAGTTTCGAATGTCCGACGGTGCAGGCTACTTTTAGCGGTCGCTGCGGTCGAGCTGCACTCTTTCCAGCCCGTAATTTGTAATACAGATATCGGTGGCGTGTACGTGCGAGCGGCGGCGACTGCGGCCTGCACGTAACGCCGATGAAAAATCTAACAGTGGAGGAGGGGTAGCGGGGAGAATAAAAATCGGTTCATCGTCGGGTAACTGGTTTCCTCAGTGGCATTCATGAATTCGGGAAACCAAGGTTCCGGGAAGTTAAATTCCGTTTTAATGGACCCAATTCCCCGGTGAGGGAGAAGCTTCTTTCTCGCTGCGCGTATCTTTTTTAAATGGGCTGCTAAATGTCCTCGACGACCGGAGGAAATCTCCTTTGTTTCTTATTGTCGGAATAATGCTCGTGAAGGATGCGTGCGATACGGAGTTTCCTGTTTTGGAAGTTGCGTTTTCTATTTACCTACTCGTTTTGATTCCGTTTCAACGTGGAGCTGCGGATGTTAGTATAGACGAGATAGAGTGATAGAATCTTAAGGACAGACTCGGTGGAGGGCAGATGGCTTCCGTGATCGTGGAACACCTGTCCCGTTCTTGGCCCAAGGTACGAATATTGCGCAAGGATAACGCGAATCAATCGGGACTGACGCGCGATTCTCTACGCGGCAGATGGTAACTGCCATGGAGACAGATGTTAAGTGGAGTACAGGCTCGAGGAAACTTGGACTTGCTAATTGATCATCACAAGCGTCAGGTGACTCTCTCAGTGGCGCTGGGTTTTTAATAATGGCCATTTAAGTTAGTTGAGGTTTCTACTGGGAGAGCTTCTGATGGGAATAGGGTTTAGGGTAGACCGGGAGCGATCGTAACATGTTAAATATCTCAAAACATACAGTAGCGGACAAAAAAGTTACCACTTTTTCGACCCACCCTAATTCTATTACTTTTCGATATCAATTCAAAATTGTAGGATATGCCTAACATACATATTCTGAAAGAGAATTGAAAGCTGTATAAAATCCAGTTACAGTTGAATTTATTTAACCCTAGTTCGGCTGACGAATTTTAGAACTCATTTAGACTGCCGCTGTCACCCCGGTGACTAATTTTATATATACATCTGCACGAATAACGTATGTAAGCAATGTTAATAATTACAAATGGCATTGCTCAGAACATGTGTAGGAAGAAGGCGAATCACTTTGCTAGGAGTAGTGGATAGGTTCATTAAATAACAGTAAGTTCAAATAGTCACCCGGGTGCCTCGTCAGCCGAACTAGGGTTAACTAACAATCAAAAAACCGCACCTAACATTAAACAAGACAACACACTTTTAAAGTCAACAAAAAGTTACCACTTTTGAATATAAAAACATCTAATATTTTGTGGGGGGACATTTTGCTTTTAGGACAATCTAAAAAGTTTCTAAACGTGGTAACTTCTTTGCCGGGCCCAAAAATGTGTTACCCCCTTTAATATCATACAACACTTTTGCTTGTCAGTTAATTAAATTCAACTTTAACTGGATTTTATACATCTTTAAATTCTCCATCAGAATATGCATATTAAATATACCACAGTCCTAAATGTATGCTAAAAAAAATAACAAAAATAGAACAAATCGAAAAAGTGGTAACTTTTTTGTCCGCTAGTGTATGATAGATATTAACCCAAATTTTGGATATATGATGATTGGATATTGATTTCTTTTCAACGTCAATACCTATTCGAGGAAGAATTATATACCTATTTCGATACTTGTGGAATACGATCTCTCCGATCACCCTCAATTTTTAAACGATTTGTAGGATCAACCGTCCACCGACGTCTGAGTACACATATTCCCAGATTACCCTAATTATCTCGAACCTTACTTATTCCCGTTACCGAGGTCATCGATAATGGATTGATATAAATATTATTGACATAAATATGAAAAGATCACGTAGCACCACTGTGCATGAAAATATTCACCCGTATTTGCCCGTTGATTTTCCAGCGGAAAGTTGGTCGTTATTTTTCCACTGTACACAAGAGGAGCGGGAACTTCCTGGCCCGGAATCTTGAAATTTCAGTGCGCGGGATTCGATATACCATACCCGGTGTTTCAAGAGTCTGTTCGCTCGATAACGAGATCGCGTTGGATGGACAATTTGTTGATAAGATTGTGCAAGACCGCATCCTGTGTGGAGCACAGGTCCCAGAGCCACGAGAGGGAGGCGTTTCGAAGGCGGCGTGCAAGTTAAACAGAACCCCTGATAACCGGTCAAAGGAAACTCCGCGCCGATCTTTGGCGAGCATATGAGCAAACATGCCGCGGGGAGCATGTAACAGAGAAGAGTTTTATCTGCAAATAGTTCTCCAAGTGCAGGGTATGCATACGACGAGGCGCATGCACTTTGTACTCGAGTTTCTGAAAGCTTTCAAATTGTCGAGCACCTAGCAGACTCAATTTTTGGGTAAAGGGGATATTCCTGCCGGGGTCCATAAAAATAATTAATTAAAGAGACACTACCACAGATAATTTAATGGAACTTTTTGCGTTGTATTAAGAATGTCTTGAACTATAAAAACATATTTCCCCTTCCCCCTCTACTTAATCATTGCAAATGGCACTGGGATTTTTGCACCATTTTTAACCACTGCGATGCATTCGACAGCGTGTCAAGGCTGCGCCGCGAAGAATCGTTAGAAAATCTGCTGAAATAATTTAATAAAAAAAAAAAAATAAAATGCCCCAAGCTGAAAGTCTCCATACTTTTTAAAGGCACCTTTAAAGTATCCGAAAATTATGCACTGCAGCGCAGAGTGACATCGAAAGTCATATTGAAAAACGAGCACGAGGGAGCTTGCCTGTTCTGCAGACTTTCCTGTTCACAGACTCGTGAGCACGAACGACGCAGCATCGTCGACACGAAGAGAGAAGAATGCTTCTGCTCATGCCGACGCAGTATTGTATTCCGAATGCTACATATGCACGTCACGCATCCGCGAGCACGGAAGAAGATATCCCTCCGCACAGAAGCTCCCGGCGTGGAACTGGGTTCGATAAGTGTCGGGCGTGAAAAAATCCAGGCTTGTAATCGGCTCCAACATTGGCATTGTTAGCGCGCGACAGCGGTGCTGTAATGCGAATTATGCGCGCAGATAACGCAGATTAGATGCGCCGAACCATCCACTTGTCACCCATTCGTTCAACCGTGATTAATTCATCTCTATTTATACGCGAAGCCGACCTGCCAGGGATCAAGTATTGAGAGATAACGTCACTTTGTTGTAATGCGCTCGGCGGGCTTGTTCTTCTTGAAACACGAACGCACTCCTCTCCGGGAAGCTTAACCTTCGAGGTCTGTACTGACGCAACCAGTATAATTCTAACTTAATAATAATAAAAAATAATTCAGAAAACAATTCGTGAGCCACTTGAGTTACAATTTTGTTCTAGAACTTTGATTTGTATCAAAAATGAGCTTTTAAACTTTTATCCTTCTTTTAAACACAACTTCAAAATAGGGTAAACGATGCAATGATTGGCACCCTAAGCGGAAATCCCAATTAGAAAGTCTATATTTTTCTGTGAAGTTTTTATATGGTATTAATTTTCAGTTATTATCAATGATTATGGATTTCTCATTAAAATAAAACATATTGAGTACCTATTGAGTCTTTTATTTTAAAAATATTCAATGAAAAACAAAAATAGGCATAAAAGTACAATCATTGGCACCCTAAAATTTGAAGTTATATAGAAAAACATATGTACTTAAAAACGATGTTTAAAGTGTTTAAACAGACTATTTCATTCACTATTAAATACATGCAACACTTATTAAATCATTATTTCAATCCATTACTTAATTATAAAACGACAAAATGTATTTACCCACCCCTTATCAAAATTTTAAGAAACCGGTTAAACTCAGGCCTTTATCCCACTTTGTGGTGTTGCCAGATATAAAATGTGTAGTTCAACTACTGTGCTCTGCAGTGTTGTAGCGAAAGAAAAATAAGAAATTGTAAAAAAAGTACTTTCTAAGCTTGTACCGCTTAATATTTGGTTTTTTAATCAGAAGTGCCAATGATTAGTGCAGTTTACCCCTACCAGAATTCTCGCCTAATTATCTAATTCCCTCGACGTGGGATCCACTATCGATTCTCCCAAGTACTACCTGCTTTCTACAGAGTCCCTCCGGTTTCCAGGGCGACGGAGCGCGGAGATTTATGCGACCCGCGATAAACGAGTATCACAGAACTTGCCCGAGTACCTTGGATCAATTTGAATGGGGAAATTTACAAGCCACAGACTGGGATTTATGCAACGGGACTGCATCCAGCTGCTGAATCTCTCCCCGGAATCCATCGGGAAGAATCCAACGCGAATTAAACGGCAGACGAGATAAATCTGGGCCACGCGAGCGCGCCGGCAATGATAATTGCACGCGACGCACCCTCTGCAGCTCCTCCCCGATATACGGGCAACGACGTGCGTCGAACAAGCTGCATCAGGCTGATAAAAAGAGTTACCTCTGAATGTTGCGCGCCGCGGAAATGGAGCCGTGGAAATTTTCTTCGCTGGGATTGAGTCTTTTGAAGAAGAAAGAAAAACAGAAAAACAAGCAGACCCGATGAAAGAGGAGGAACTGAATGCTGGTTCCAGCAACGGTTCGGTGATGAAGCTTCTTGCAGCGGTACATCAAGAATTCCAAAATGGTGGTAAACACTAGTGATGAGGATAATAAGCACTTCTCGATTAGCGATCGATTCTTATGGATATATAAGTACCGAGTAGTATGCACTCCTAAACGATGCCTCCTTAAAAGAATCCTTTGTAATCATCTCTTGGCTCGCTTTCGCAAGCCTATACACAACTGTACAGTATAGAACGAATAGGGTAGATGTACCGTTTGTGGCCATTGCACTGTTTTTGGCCGTGTGCATAATTATCTTATTTTTAAATTGCTTGCAGATCATTATTATATGGAGAATTTCACATAATAAATAGTTTGTTTAGTATACCGCCAGAAATATAAGGTTACATTTATTGTTTACACGGAAAAATATTATATTTTTTAAGAAGTGGCCAAAATTGGTACAATACCTTAAAGTGATCACAAATGGTACAACATCTACCCTACTTCGTTCAAACCGTGAATTTTAAATACCTATAAGGATATTATCAGATATGGACGCTGAAAAATTGTTCCTTTTATAGCACCTCTCCCCTACACAGATAGTGTAAACTTTCAATATATTTCGAATATTCTAACAATGAGGAAGAATTCGATCACTCCATCAGCAGTTAACACAGCCGCATTAAGTGTGCGATGTCTATAGGGGCATAAAAGGTTTAACCTGGCCAGGGTGGAAGCAAGGCAAGCCAGCTAATGAATTTACGGTGCAGGCTCTGCAAAATCGATTCCCATGGTTCATCACTCCCTTTGCTCTTCAAACGCCAGTGAGAATCGCCATGCGACCGCAGGACGATACGCGCCGCAATCGCAGCAAGGGGAAATTCGAAATCGCCTTTTGTTGCAATTCTGGGCCCTCCCTGGGTCCACTGTGTGCCTCAAGAACCCCGTAACCCAATAACTCTGTTATCGGACGTTCCCTCACCTTTCCACTCGTCCTTCGATCTTTACACGCCCTGATCATCGTCCATGCTCCGAAGCTCGAAAGCTCTGCGCATCGAGAAAGCGATTTCGCAGCGCGGATTGATGGCACACGCCAAATCCCTCCCTGTGTGACCGAGCGGAACCAATTTTCCCAACGAATGGCACTCTCCAAACCGTCATACTCTGTCAGCAGTGATTCGAGTGGCGTGTACATACGTTTTAATAAGCGAACCTGCTGGTATAGTTGGATCAGAGAAATGGGAGAAAAGCTTGCCGAGTATTCGGGTATTCTTCGCGCTTCTGTCCAGGGCCGAATTAAGACCTTTGGATAGGGTTGCCACCTTTTTTAGGCTCTTGCCGCCTAAACCAGTGCCACCTTTACCAATGGGCTAAATGGGCTATAGTCCAGGGGCGCCCGTGATCCAAGGGCGCTTAAGAATCAAATTTATTGAAATGCTTTTTTCTCTTCAACTTTGGAGACACCAATTTCTATCTGGAGCTAATTTATATATTTTACATTTTGGTCGTGTTTGCCTTGGCGAAGACCCGGGGTTGTGATGTACTGCCTTGCATCGGTTGCAAAGAAATTGCACCCTTGTGGGTTAGGGCGCCAAAATTTTTTAGCCCAGGGCGCTCAAATTTGTTAAGGCGGCTCTGGCCTAAACACTCCTTCCCTAATTATATAATATTTAGGTACGCTCAATAACGTAATATACTACATATAGGAATTAGGAACAGATCTTCGTTTTCCAAAAAAGTTGCTCTACAATCTTGAAAATTGCGATAATTCTCCCGGTTCGTAGAAGTTGCGAGCCAAGGAGTATTCTGTACAGTGTGAGTTAACGATCTGGAGGAATGGCGAGAGTAGAGCCTCCGCCGCTTTCGGTCATGGGTCAGACGCTGGCCTAAAATGTAACCCAATTCGCGTGCAATTCGCTGCGTCTTGCGGAGCCTCGCTGGCGTGTCCTCGACCCGCGCGGATCTCCTTAATTAAAGCTCTTTCGCAAGGGCGCAACGCCCCCATGAAACTCTACATATCACCTAGGAGGTTGCGTCTCGCACGTGCCAGCGCAACGTCTCGGCTAATTTCGTTCAATTAACGTCGACTAACCAGGCGGCTTAAGGCCCTAAACGAGTGGCCGTGCAAAATTAGAAGTCGTGACTCTTAGAAATCGATCGCTTATGTCGTTGTGAAATCCCCGGCGCGACAGATAGACAGCTACGAGGACGCTGATCATTAACCGGTCCACTAGATATCGTTCCCAAAGGATAATCCTCAAACGAAATCTACTGGCCGGCAAGTCACGGTAAACGCAAAATTCTTGGGAACTAGCTAGAGACAACTTTCTCGTTATTCAATGATAGAACTGCGAGGAGCACGTTTACACTTAATGGCGGAGTTCCTGGAATGTAGCGAGTTAGAAAACGTACAATTACACGTGCGTTTGCTGTATTTCTCGGTAGCATTCTCCGGCTGCAAAGAACCACGTGAATGGCACGCGAAAAATCCTCCCTGATACTAGGGTTATATCTCTGTATACGGTCTGGGAAACGTGATCTTTTATTTTTGTGAATTCGACTGCGCTGAAATGAACAGTTGTACCTAGTGAAAAAGAAGTGTTCGACTTTTGACCAATTAGAAATTAGATGATTCTACGTTGGAATTTGGGGGGACTACTTTCTCCGCGTAAACGATGTAAAGGGTAAAGGTAAGAAACCGGGAATGACCATTTTTCGTATAGCATATTTTGTTGGTGACATCTGGGACCACAGAAGTGTCGAAACACAAAGATTTGTAAAGTTCAAATAGCCCCGTATGATAAGTTTAAAGATCTGATAAAACAAGAAATTATTTAAGGAGAAGGTTATATAAGAAAATTAAATTTAATGAATCTTGTTGCTTTACTGATGGACCTCCTATATTAAAACTTGATTTTCTCAATAAAGCTGTTTTGTGACATTCCCTGCTTTTCTCCTTTACCTTTCACATGCGACTGAATTTCACTTAAATTTTTCTCGGATCTAGGAGAGCAGGCAAAAATAATCACTATATATTCTACGTAAGGAACGTACACTCTATACGAACGCGGAAGTCCGTTCGAGAGGTACGAAACAATCCTCCTCCCCCAGCTATTTTTCTCCTCTCCACTCATGGTCCCATTTCATTCAAGTCGTTCGCTATTCGTGTAAAACGGCACGAGAACGCGTTACAAGCGGTTCGGTTCACGTATCTGCCGCTAAAGGGTTGAAACTACAACACGCGCCGAGGAACGCGGGGAGAACGTTGTTTGGGGAAAAAAACAGGGAGAAAAAGTGGGACGCGCCCTGCTTTTCTGAAAGGGTACTTTGTGTGCCGGTCGGTCCGAGCTCCCCCTACGTGCGCCACGGAATCCTACCAGGGTCATTCGTATGCATTTACACACGCAAGAGCTTCATCTTCGTGTTTCTTTAACGATACCTAAGCTCAAGGTTTCAGTGGACTGGAAAAAAGAAGGAGAAGACTAAGCAACGATCGCCCTCGACTCTTATCAGTCCCTTCCAGGTCAACGTAAGCGATCCGTGACATTTTAAAATTGTTCCACCCTCGAGGAACGTATCTAGGGAGCTGCAGTGGATTTGCAGAAAATTGAACACGAGTTTTCGAAATATATTTAGAAAAATTCCTTTCTACATCCGCTCTCTGAAGAATTCTTTTACAATTCATTGTACCGTGTTTTCCAAATTACCCGGAACTACGTAAGGCACAAAAAAGGGAAGTTTTAAGATTCGGACGAAGGGTCGCGCTTATCGACCACAGAACAATGATCTCATTTAAGGTCGCTGGCGGAAGTCATAAATTTCCACTTTATCGAACACGGGCAACCTCTCCGCCCTTCTTGGAACCTCGGTGCAGCTACTGTTCCATCATCGTGGTGCGTGCTTCGAGGCGGTAAGAAAGCCTCAAGGCTGATCGTACGCGCTGATAATTCCTTGTCGCTCGTGGAATTGCAGCGTCTTCCAAACGCGATTTTTATGCTGAATAATAATGTATTAACGGCTGAATACGAATCAAATGTTTTTAAAGGATTTTATTTAGCTTCGCGCTTTTGTCCGTTTCTTTGTTTCATTCAAATCTTGTAACCCAATTTTAACCTGCTTCCACGAATCAAATAGACTTGGAATTAGTACAAATAGTTTATGTTTTCAAGTTCTTTTTAGTTGCAAAACTCAAACACTGAAAAGTAAATAATAAAAACAAATTTATGTTAGAGGATTTTATTTAATTTGATCAAAATGCACTAAAGGCTAAAAAATAATTATTTTCTTATACTAAATTTACGATGGTGATGTGTCATTTGATATAAAATCGTGGGTAGGATATTTCGTAACAGGATGTGAATCAATACAGAATCAAGCGTAGAAATGAACTATGAAATGGGGCAGTGAAAGCTAAAACGGACTAACCCACATTTTTTTCAAAATTGAGTTAGTAGTAATAATGTATTCCAATAGGCCCTACTAATCATACAAACTAGGGAAACAAAATTTTCTTCAATGTGGGTTAGTTCGTTGTTGCTCTCACTGCCTCAAATATCCTGCCGCACGATTTTATTTAAAGTGACATATCACTACCGTAATTGTGGTACAAGAAAATAATTCTTTTTCAGTTTTTAGTGCATTTTTTATCAAATTAAATAAAATCATTTATCTAAACAATTTATTTTTATATATATTTGATTTAATTCCCTATATTTCTGCGAAGTGTCGTCGAAATCGGTGCCCTTAATACCTCGCTACCCTTATTAGCACAGCCGTGGTTGAAAGAAAGAAATATTCCATTTGAAAGAATTGTGTTTATAAATTTATAGAAATTGGGGAGTTGTCAAAATAGGTCAGTAGTGCCAATATAAGGTTTAAACCCTAGTACAAATTAAGTTACCCCTGCAGGCATGTAAAAATTTTCAAAGTTTTAAACTTTCTTTTAACCATCACTGTAGCTAAATACTTTTATTCTAGCTGAAACTTCTGTATCTATTTTCCTCCCGCTCCACGTGAGTCACGAATTACGATGTATTTTTCTATTGTCTGTGACGCAGCACAGGAGGGTAGGACCCTCGCTTAAAGCCACCCCCGTAGTTACGCGAGCCCTTCGACGAAATATACATGTAGGGCGAGGGGTGGCCATGTGCGCTCTAACAGTGGCTCTCAAATTTTCCAGCTGGCCCATTCTCGATTCATTTCTATCTATTCTTCACGGAGTTAAATTCCTAATAGAATTAAATTTCCAACTGTATCAAGGAATTAAAAATCCAAAAAAGCGACAAACAAGTGGAAAAGTATTCCAGGTCTTTACGCGAGATTAAAACAAATTACGTGAGTCAGACGTGCGGTTGACATTGGAGAACCGTGAGCAAATAAGCGAAGTGAGTTACGGCAGGTGAATTTCAAGATATCCGACGCATAATATCCGTCACTCATCGAATTCGGTGTATCGATTAGGAACAATGGAATCTTTAAGTACGTACACTTAAAACGATAAGATAAGCGCAAAGAAGTTATCGCGGGCGAAACAAGTGATAGATGAAAAGAACACTACTGCGGAATTACTGTTTCAAATAAGCTACACGAAATTCGGTCATTAAACCAGGGTGGTAAAAATAGCAGGGTCGTAAGGGCGTGGTTTGAAGAATCGAAAGCACATGCTTGACGCGAGAGAAGAGGCAGGGGAATTAAAGAGTGCGGGGGCGCGCACTCTTTCTGGTGCGCGCCCGAAAGCCCATGAAAACGGAGATAAGAACGCGCTGCCATATGTTCCTCCCTCGCAGTGTTTCTCCACTACATTCTCTGCCCTGCATCCGACTGCAGGCGAATCATCTTTCTTTCTTTTGTGCAGAACAGCGTGGTGGAGTGGCCGCGTAGGGTGAACTTGCCACGTGTTCGGGGCACAGAGTTTCTCATCGATCTCTGACTCATCCGTGACACGCAATTAATTATACCACTCCATTGATGCAACAAGAGGTCCATAAATAGAGATCCCAAGAAGAAATCTTCAAAACACCGTAATCGTTGCAGTTTCCGAATATTTTATGATCACACACATTTATTTCCGAAGTTGCATTAAATGCCACTTCTTATTTCGTAATTAGAATTGCTTGGGGGTTTCTTTTGCGATAGATCACGTCGCACCGATCGAGCACGATAATTTGCTGTTTTTCTGTACCATCGTCGAGACCCGCCTCCGTGAGTCACAGCAATTTTTCTCACGGAGCCACGGAAGAAACGGGAACGTCACGTGGTTCCCCTTTATGCGGGGTTCTCGAGTGGTGAGACGAGCGACCTCCACACTGTATAAGTATAAAATTTGATTCTTCGAGTGGAGGGATTGTGTTACAGAGTCACGAGTTGCGTGACGAAGACCCCCTACCCCCGTATGTGTTTTAAAAATCTAAAACGACTTCTATAAAAGGAACTTATTCACTTTCGCCCAAATAAAACGAACGGTTGAGACCCACCATTAGGAGCTACTATATCTCAGAAATTGGAAATAACCAATTTAACGCGTACAAACATATGGACGTGTGGACGGGCTTTAATTTCAGTCGTCGCGTGCATTTGACGTCTGCGGAATTGCGAAACACGCGCAAGAAGTTCTGAGTCACTCGCCATTTACTTGGCGGATAAAAGTGGAAGACATAAATGGAAACCACGACGTTAATCCTTCGAATTAAGGGGTAAATTAAAATTCCCGGTGCAGTTCGATTCTAACGCGACTGTAACGCGAGAATAATAAAGAAACGCACACTGTATGTAGACAATTAAAATTCGTTATGATTAATGTAGTTTCCACGGTTAAAACAGGCATGTCGTTCTTATAAAGTTATCGACTTCAGGTTGACGAGGATGCTCTCCCCTACGACACATAAGCTTACAAGTTCCATGACCCGAGTTCGTTAAGCGCGCCAGATTAACTTGATCGATATGAAATCTAGTGTGAGAGCTAATTCCAGCAGACAGAACGTCTGACCTGCTCCCCCTGGATCCCAAATATAACAGAAAAAGACTTACATATTTTAAACCTGCGTCACGTTCCAAGAAAGTCATTAACGAAACGCGAATATATATGATTATAGTATTAATAATCACCAGCGCGATTAAAATACTCATCAATGATAACAGTTATCATTCCAACTTGCCAAATTATCTACATATTAGTTGGGAGATCCCTCTACCGTATACCTTCCGCGTCAGCGTGCCAATAAATCGGTTGGGTAGAACGAAAATAAAGAAGCAAAAGAAGGCTATGATACGCCACAGACTGTAGGACTTACCGACGTGGTGTCGCCGTTCGCCTTTTCCCCGTCTAGTATCCTCTGCCTGAGGGCAAGCCTGTCGAGGCTCGCCAGCCTGTAACTACCGCCGACTTCTCGATCTCTGTTCAATCGTTCGGCGGTGCCGCTGCCGTTGGAGCCGGCGTTAAAGCTGGACGTGTATTTGGGCAAAGTCGGCGGCGGCACTTGACGCGGTTTCTCGCGGTTCAGCACCGAATTGCTACTGTACAGGAAGGATGAATTGTTCGACGCGGTCCTCGCCGACGACGACACGCCGATCGAGGTTTTAATGCCATTACTCTGGGCGCCGGCTGAGCCGTTTTGATTTTCGGTCGACATTTCCACGGTGTGTCACGTGACCACTGGTTCAACACAATTCTCTCTCTCTTTTTCTCTCCCTTTCCCCCCGTCCCGTCCGGCGCAGCTTCTCCCTCTGTCCTTCTCTATCGCCGGGCAAACTGACAATCGAGGGTTAACTCATGCTTTCAACGTTGCCATTTCTCGTTTTTCTGAGAACACAAGGGATCGCGAGTCAGCGCGGTCAAGCCCGAATGGTGCGCACAAAGAAATATGTGTCTCGGGACCGATACGACGCATCGTAAAGATACACAATGTATCTCTCCAGAATTATTCCACCAATGCGAGAAAAGGCACGGCCGTGTCTGCGGGATAAGGGTACAGCGATGGAAGTGAGATATCGGTCTCTGTGATCCGAGAAACTATTTCCAAGAATATTATTATGACGAAGCTACGTTACAAGTCTCCCTTTCAAGTCACTAATCTATTAAGTGATTTCATACAAAATCGTTCCAAGCGTTGCACTATATCTACCTCGATGTTAAACAATCGAATAACGCACGAACGAACAAGGGACGAGCTGCGGGAAAAACAATGGGCAGAGAGTGCAAGGTCCTTTGTGTCGCGGCTGGGCACGCGATAGACCACGATTTGCCCTTGGAGGCGCGTTCGTTACGCACAGGATCAACAGAAACCGTATCACGGTCATAGACGTCGCGGGTAATGTTACGAGCGGGCGCACAATTCGAGCGTATTACACACGCGTGCAGCGCGGCGCAGCGCGTCGGGGGTTAATTGTTCGGAAGAAGCGGCACAACGGGGTACTACTCACTGTGTGTACGTTTCACGCGCTGGGATCTGTCACGGGTGGCGACTAAGCGTTCGCGTACGCGCGTGTACAACGGCGCTCTGGTGCAACGTTGAGCCGCCGACCTCGTACGCGCGGGGGGAATCCACGGCGGCTACGATAGGGCTGAGAAAATGTGTAGAAGAGGGTTAGAGAAAGAGAGGAATCGTGCATCGAGTTAGAGCGCTGCTGCGTGGGCTCGCGAACGCCGGTGCTGCTGCTGTTGGTGATTCACGCTTTCGGTGAACCGGCCGAACGTGGCCACGTTCACTCTCACTTTTCTGTGCATTGTTTCATCCTCGACCAAGCGCTCTTTCCGCCTTCGTTTCTCTGCGCACGGAACAACTGAACGCTCGCTGGCGGATGCGACAGAAGAGCACAACTCGAGCCGGATTGAGAGTGGGAGGAAAAGTTAAACGACCTTTGCCAAACACGCACACTATGCACCCGCGCGCGCACCCCTTTTATGCGCGCACACAGAAGCCCGCCTGTCAACCTTTGTCTCCAACGCGATACACGCGACGCGCCCGACTCGAAAATACTGCGGCGGCTAACGAACGACCACGCCTGACGCAGCTACTATCGCTGGTGGGGAGGGGAAATCTACTACACTGCCGCCTCGTGTCTTGGGGAATAACCAACGTAGCTTGCTATTCCATTGGCGCATGCGCTCAGAGCGCATATGGCCAGCCAATCGCTGGACGCTGTACGAGCAGCTTGGCGGATCAGTGAACATATTGTTCTGGGTACAGGGAATTGGTTAATGTCTCGAATTGTCGTTGTAACAGTCTTTCCGTATTGGCAAATGGGAATGCATCTTGGGTTATAGTAGAAATATAACCGAGTGACGAGTAACAAAAACAATAATTGTAAATTTTTCATGTCTTCCGGGAGAGTAAAAACATATATCAGCATGTTTAATCTTTGTTTAATAGAATTCAATTTTCTGTTTTAAATGTTTGTCATATTGTATAATATTGGTATGGGTGGTATCTGTGATTATATCGCGGAAGATATGTATCCAATTAAGGTTAAGGTATTTATTATCTTGTTGGTTATATGGTAACTTCCAAAAGATGGCACTTTAAGTTGTACAAACTTATATAGCCCAAGGAAGAAAGAACTACGGATAGTCTCATACTTAAATAGTAAAGTTGTGGACAACGGTCGTTTTTGCTATAAGCGTCTCAAATGTACTTTTTGTAATTGCGAAGAGGATTGATTGTTTGAAATACTGCTTTTGTGAGTAGAGAGTGATAATGCTGGAATCGTATACCTACTAGGATAAATATTGCCGAATATGCTTTGGCTTGATAATTAAGAGTGGAGTGCAATAGCGCCGCCCTTATTTACCGGCTGTCTTCGCGAATACACAATGCGAAACGTAATTCTAAAGACCAGGTTCTCAAGCGTGATGGCGCTGCGTACTGGCGGAGATTTTTTCCTCGTTTGATTGTTAGCACGTCGAAAAGGAACGCGCGAAACGCATGTCGCAATTGAAGGCAGCTTGCGCGTTCCAATTAGACGGCTGACTGTTAACTTTGTTCGTGGTTCTCGAAATGTGTATTTCGTTGAAAACCATGAACGATGCAAGATATTGCGATACACGAAAGCAACCTTAGTCTTAAGAAAATCATATACAAAATGTGGAATAACATTTTTCTCCTCATAAACGAAGCTTCATACGAAGAAATCGCATTCCACATTTTCGACGGCCCTGTTCGAGGGGAATCACCTCGCGCAAAGGATTCCTCGCGTACATTCGGGACGCGCCGCCGAAGCTGAAAACAATGACAACGCCCTCGGCGCGTTACATTCCCCCACGCGGAAGAAAAGAGAGAAGACTTGGAGGGGGGAAGCGCGGAGGGCGAAAATAGCACGTGCGTGAATGCAGGTGGCGTTGGGGAACACATGCAGCGATACACACGCAGGCTTAATAGTTCGATGCTCTTATTAGCTCGGTGTCCAATTAAGGCCAGAATGATACTCCAAGTATTCCGTGGCGTACTTCCTAGTGTCGCGTTAGAATACCAAGCACGAAGGCCCGGGGAAGTCAGCGATCGTTGACACCGTGAAATGAAGTCGCGGAACGTGATGTAGACCACCCTCGCCTCGAGACAGCCGTGGCAAAGTTCCTTAACCCTTCCGATGCCGCGGAAGCCTCAGTTAAAAAGGACAAGCTTCCCTGCGAACCACTTCTCTTATATAACCACTTCTCTTATATTTTCCCAACTTTCTAAATGGCAACGACGCGTTTTCACGCCCAGAGCTTTGCAGCACATCAGCGTGCTTCCACATCAATATATTTTACAAAACACTGAAACTACTCTGTAAGAGTCTCCGGCTATTTACTTCGAAAACAAACGAAACAAAGAGTGCTTCCCACGCTACGACCGACTAAAAGGGCCATTTCCCAAATCCATACGCCACTCAAACTGTTAACCCGCTTTCGACGTTTTAAACGCTACATCCTTGCAGGCAATTTTCTCGTGTCGCGTGACTCGCAGGAGGAAGAAAGTAGTTTGGCGCTGTTAGATAAGGATCGCGGGACCTTGACTGCTAGCATATCGAACTTCCCATCCAGCTACATCTAAACGCTAACCCGTCGTTATGAAACCCCACGCTTTAGAGGCCCCCGAAAACGTCCCTGATAGTTGTGCGAATGGTTTGAGCCGTAGATCGTAATAGATGGAAATATTCTCAGTGACATACATATGTAATTACCTGTGGAGAGGCATCGCCCTTGCGATTATTGTATCTGGCGAGGATCGCCGAGTTCAGTCGGCGTCTCGACGCTGCCGGCGCCGACATTTCAACGGTGTTGCGAAGGAGTTGGGTGAATAAGATCACTGATATGTTCACTAACTTCAATCGTTAATATATATAATAATGTTCGAACACAATGTATTTAGAATCTGCGCGGTAACCGTTTATATGAAGAACTCGGGAGTGTTTCGGCGTTAAGATTAGTACCAGTACTGAACCTTTTCAAGGGAGACAAGCTTATATATTGTCAGGATAGGTAGGTACGTAAGGGAGAGCCTGCCCTTTGGAAATGACTCAAAGTGACGAATCCTGAGTGACGACGCGACAGTTTTGATGACGCGTTATTGTTTTTGAAGAGACTCACTGCGTATTCTTACTCATTACAACGGCCCCGCCGTGCCCGATCGGCGGCCCGTTTGCTTTATTAATCGCGCCAGTCACTGCAACCTCGCCGAAGTTATCAGATCTCAAGCGCATCCCTCTGACGTCCGTGACATTTTCGGCTGCTGGCGTCAGAGATAAGAAACAAGCAGGGTGAGATCGCGAGATCGATATCGAGGGCAAACACACGGACTGGTACACTACACTTGTTCGCCTCCACTATATTCGGTCGGCTTTAATTGGCGCGCGGTCGATGCCGTAGAACACTCGTCAACCGCTGCTGTCTCTCCTCGGAGCGATTGAGATAAACGGGCTCGTTCGCAGCGCGAAAGATTCCACTGGCGGCGATAGCCGGGCGTTATCGCGATTCTACCGCGTAAACCGTGTCACTGATTGTCCCTTCCGCACGGGTATTGCACCTCGCGCTCCCAGCGCGTGGCTCACGATTAAATCCTGATTACGTGTCGATACGAACTGAATCACGTTCCGCGGAATGGACGATCAAGTTGAATGCATCGCCTCACAAGAATCGCGTTGAGCCTCTCAGAAATTTTACGCGGGTATTAATCTTAACACTTTATCGACCGACTCGGGGCAGACTTGCGTTCGCTATTCTGTTATCCTGCGAATGGGATTAGATATGAATGGGAATTGATATATTATGTGAATAGAAAGCAGATATAGTATTTGAATGGGGATATGTATTACGTGAATAGGAGTAGATTACTTTCAATACGGTACAATGTCCCTCTGAAGGAGGCAGAGGAGATCCATCGAATTAAAATATTTTTAAAATATCTGTATTTACTCGCGATAAGGGGTCGCGATTTTGCCAACGCCGAATTAGACGATAAAGTGTTGAAAGTTAAAGGGAATGATTGGAACAGTGACGCAGTTCCGGTCCCCGGAACGCCCATCAATGTACCATTACACTTTGAATCCTATTCGAAGCCGACGCAAGTTAATGATTTGCGATATTGGTCCCAACTATCGCTAATGCTTATCGATATATATATATATATACACATTTGTCCAATATTAATACATGAAATATATTATACAAAAAGTATTCGAAAATTGTATTAATTTACCAATTAAAAAATAAGCTACATATATTCAAGAAAATATCATTTTGGATTAAAAAAAAATTTCTCAGATAATAATTTTTGTATAGTATTGGGAAATTATTTTATTTAAATTAAGATTCAAAATATTCAAATGAAAAGGACTAATTTATTTTTAAAATTATATTTGTAAAAGAAACTAGAATTTCTATCTTATAAGAATTACTGAATTTTACTTACACGAGTAATTCGAAAATTATTAGCTTGAATTGGCTTGAACGAAAGATGCAATAAAAATTATTGATACTTATACCAATATTTCAAATACTAAGAATTACAAGTATCGGTAATTTTAGTGAAAATATCGATAATCTTGGCTGCACCTGATAAAGAATATCGATACATACATACGGTTACCGATAAATATCGCTCATCACTAACTCAAGTTACACTCGATACCAGAGACGAAGGGCGGGATCGAAACTCGCGCAGAAGTGCTCGCGGAACGCGGGCCCGTCTCGCGGTGTATCGGTATTGCGAGCACGGTGCGCGCTTGCACGCGCGTCCCTCGGCAATCGGAATGCGACTAGCCTTATCAGAAACTTACCGCTGCCGTGGTGTGTCCAAAGCGGCCGTGGTGGACGTGACGTTGCCGTTGTAATGGTTCACCGACGACGTTGCCATCGTCGTCGTCATCGCAGAGGCGTTTATCGTGCGGCGTGCGGTCGTCCGACATCCGCGCGGAACCGGAAACAGAAGTACGAGGAGGCGGAGGGAGGAGGGTGATAAAAGGAGGAAGGATAAGGATGAGGACCAGCGATGCACACCGGGGAAACAGGGGGAAAGAATCAATTTATAATTAGTCTGTCGAAGGTGGTGGCCCTGTAATTTGCTTATCGAATGGGGCCCATCCTTGCGCACTAACTTACTGGGGACATCGTCTAACTTGGACGCGCCGAGTTTGATAAGGTTTAGGTACAGTGACACCCTTTGAAACAGAATAATTTTTTGAAAACTGGCCCAAACGACTGGATTTTTCTTTACAAGTTACTGGGATTCAGTTTGGTGGTTGAAGGTGTTTCGTGGTTTTGAAATAAATTGTAATTGATATTTTTAAATTAGGATTTTCAAATTTTTAAATAGGATTTTTAAATTTTCATTACAAGCTCAGATAAAAATGTTGAAGAAGCGACCTTCAGTATTTTCTTCGCTATTCCGACCAATCGGAAATTATTTTCAAAACGATAGAACATGTCATCTAAGAAGTAAACTAATCCTTCTACCTTCTCAAAAAGATAAATTCGTTTGGATCAGTTTTAAAAAAGGTACTCTGTTTTAAACGGTGTCCCAATATTGGTACCTACCATTTCTGTGGTGCCTGAGAGCAGAGTTGAACATTATTCGAATAAATTTTTATTCAAATAAATTTTTATTCGAATAAGTTCCTATCCAAATAAATTGTTGATTCGAATAAATTTTGAAAATTATTTTTAAAAAATATGTGAAAATAGCGAATAATTTTTTATTCGAATGAATATTTATTCGTAATTCTCGAATAACTTCAATTCATTCGAAATTTTTATTCCAAGATTAAATGCCAACTCTGCCTGGAAGGTATTTGAACGTGATTCGAGTGGATTAAGAAATCTGCATGGTATCGTTGAAATTATTAGAGAATACAACAGCATACCCCCGTCGAAATCCCTTCGAATTTGATCTAAAATATGCCTGGATACTCGAGTAGCGAGCTCGATTCAATAAACAGGGCGTTCGGACTAAAAAAGAAAATCGGCTCGCGTGGAAGCTATCTCGAACGTTGCTCTCGTTCCAGTAATTCTAATGAAGTGTGACGATCCAATTAAAAGGTACGTCTGCGGTGATGCCCCGGCCGAGCAGTTTAATCGAAACGCCGATAATGTATCGCGAATCGATCGTGTTCTGTACGTCCATCTTCATGGAAGATGCATTCGTATAAATACTTGTAACTTTTATGGAAACGTGACAGAAGCAGTGTATCCTTCATCCATTTTCAAACTTCTATCAAACGCTGAACGAATCGCGGCAAAATTGAATTAAAAAGAATAACTTTTTGCATAAATTATCCCCGCATACCAAAATACAAAAAAAACACAGAATATATACACGGTTTGAATACTTAAACAAATTGAACGCTCTCTAGGGTTGCCAATTTCTTTCAGGAAAATATAGTATTTTACGCCCAAATATTTTTAAATATATAGTACATTGTGAAAAAATACAATACCTTTCAGAGGAAAATAGTGCTAAATAAATCTACATTAAAGCAACGACATCCTATTTTTTACCTGTATACTTTCTCGTGCATTTTGCATTATTAATTATAGGCTCTGCCCCCCCCCCCCCACTTTATATTTTTTATAAGTAAAATCCTCTCTGTCAAAGTTTAAATTCGAAAAATTGAAGTTTTGACGTTGTCATAGAATAAAAAAAAATTAAAAATTGTAGAATTTTATCTATGTATCAGAAATATAGTATTTTTACGTACCATATCTTTTTCTAACAGTATATAGCACACTAGACAAGAATATAAATACTATACATACATATATTACGGTTGGCAAACCCTAGCGCGATCACACCTTACGCACAACGTAACTTATCACTTATTTTGTCACTCACGGTTACCTCCGCAACTCTCCCAAAATGAAATTAAATTCTCCCAGGGTCAATAAAGAAACGCCAAAAATAGAGAATCAATGATCTCGAGTGTGCAATATTTAGTTCCATTCATTTCTCATCGAATTAATCCCGATCCACTATCACTAATTGAAAGCCGAGCGCGGGCTGACGAAAACATTAATTTCTCATTTAATTCAACGAAAAGAAGACGCTTACGTGTATTCTGTGGAATGAACACCACGGTGGAAGCTTCCATTTCGATCACGAGCAACGATTCCACTCTACCGCCTTTATCGAACTCTTTCCCTCGAGCTTTCTTTTGCCGCGGTTCGCCGGAACCGCGGGAACACCGGGGCGAACAGCGAACTCGCACCGAAAATAGATATCGCGAAGAGCAGAGAGCAAGTTCCCTATGCCTCGGATCTTTTAAGTATCGCTGAATTCGCCACGCGTTTTTCTCGACACGGGCCGCAGCCGGGGAGCTTCTCGAGGACGCCGTTCCTCGTGAGAAAAGATGACCGGTCGTTGAGAATTCACAACGATCGGTTCCCCGATCGGGGAAACGGGCATAGACGAACCAGTCGAGTTTGAAATCCTAGAGGTCGATCGGAACGAGAGGCAAGATCCCAACACCTGGATGGTTCTCAGCGTGTCGGCCGTTCGCGGATACTGGCGGAGATATCCGCGATATAGGCGAGATTGCTAAGGTTTCGCAGCGCTACAAAAGCGGACGGAAAACGATGAAATTGGATTACGGGCAACGATCGTCGCTATCGTGTTTCCAGCGGAGAACCGCGCGGGGGACGAGTAAGGTCGATTAAAATTCCCGGCGTAGAATTCTGGGGATCGATCACTGGCGCCCGTTGCGGGGGCTAACGATGCGAGCCTATTTAGTTTATCCTTCGGGGAGCCCTTTGTCCGCCAACGAAATTCCGCGCCGCACTGCACTTCGTCCCATTTCCAACCCTCTGCGCGCGAGAGAACGCGCGAAAAGTCATCCTGTGGTCGGATTTATAGTACGTGTATCGAAGACGCCGCGAGGAAAGCGAGGCAAAGAGTAACGCTGAAGGCAGAGAGTGCACTGAGATCCTGACGAGCCACTCGCGAGTTCACGATCGGCCTCTCGAGCCAGTCCGCGTGTTTCACGTGCCGGCGAAGAAGTGCTCGACTGTTCGAAGCGCGAGGGACAATTATAATGTTAAACCTGAGGCCTGCCGCCTCCCTCTTTCTTTCTTCCCTTCTTTCTATTTCACGGATCAGTCGGCGTGCACCGCCGCCGCAGCTTTCCGAGGTGCCAAGCTCGCCCGCGCCGTCGATCAGGCGTCCAACTTTTACGCTCGCGACGCGTCGCGCATCGCGATTTATCCACCCTGTCGATATCGCCAGCGAACCGAGCGGTAAAGCGATTTTATTGCCGAGGCGGAGGGAACGCGATTGAAATGGACCCAGAATTGTACTGAAATCGATGATAGTCTGTTGCAATAGAATTTACCCTCGGAGTTAATTATTATTAATATTATTTCTTGAAGATAAGAATATAAGATCGGAACGAGACCGGAACCTACAGCGAAACGTTATTCCGATGTATATAGTATAGTGTAGAAAATTAGAAATGTAGTTTTATTAGCGTAGAAATTATTGGTTCGATATCCAGGACTCGTGCAAGTTTCGCGTCATTTCCATTTACGTTGTTGACGGTCTCAAGATGTGACCAAGAAGCAATCGTTAGTTATGTCGCCAAATACATAATGCACGACGCAGTGAGAAGAGGCGACAAGGATCCCGGGGCATTCTTAAAATACAGATCGCTATTCATTCAACTTTAGCTCCGAGGTCAGACAAATGAATGTACAATAAACCGAGCTCGGAATGCGTCGCGAACAAACAACAAACGACCATTATTCCCCTGCCCCACTTGTCCCGTGTCCACTCGTCGCAAGCGATTGATTCTCAATATGTACCTATGTACTCGAGATAAAGAGAGAATTCAATTATTTATCGCATCATTGGGGATACACCGCAGAAAGAATATTGTCGTGACTTTCTTCTACGCGAAACAAACCGGCACGCCTCTCGAGAAGAAAGCACAGATACGCTCGGGCAAGATGCTATACTAGCTATTATTGCGTTACTTCTAGGCACGGAGTATACGCGGCAGATATGATTTCACCGACCCATGTAGAATAATAGTTTAATGTTACATGTACCGAAGAAAACGAGCCCGTCGAGAGCACCATATAACGCGGCTAGCAAAACGTGCAACAGAAATGTCGCTGACGTAGCTATTAACTACGTGTATTCCTCGAAATTCCCATCGGGATATTGAACTCGATCTTGCAACTAATACTTTCCGACCTTTGCTTATTAGAATGTGGATTTTGGGTAACTAGTTGCAAGAAACACGAAATTACAGTAAAATTCAGTATTATTCAGTCGTTATTCAAACGAATAATTAAATAACTCAGAATTCTATTATACGCACACCTAGGTTCAGTGGTTAGAAGCCGAGGTCTAATCTAAACAGGAAGACGGGACAGAAGTGGCGCTCTCAGAAAATGTTTATTTCGATATCCCTCCTGTTTCATTTCAGCCGGGCAATATACACCGGGCTGTTTAGGCTGCTTGTATACTTACACTCGAATAAGTGGCAGTGATAAGTGAGGGGAAACATACCTACCTTCGAACCACGCTGTAAAACTACCACGTATCTCGCGATGCCTCATAACGGCAGAAAAAGCGAAATCACGGACGACCTTTAATAAAAACAACGGCCAAGTCGAAACCGTCACTCGCGCAATGAATCGTTATTGCTACGATTCTTATCAACCGTCCGATATAACCGAATATCGCTTATTGCGCAACGCTATTTCACGCGCCACTGGAACACCCCAGTGGAATAAATGTCGTGCGTTACGTTCCCGTAAGACTCTACTGTCAACAGGACTCGGTTAAAGAAAAAACGAGGCATTCGTATACGGTGCAAAGAGACCATTGAATATTATGGCGAAGTGTGACAATGGTGACGAGAAGCAGAGGAATCTGAATTCCAAGGTCAGAACAGAATAAGACAGTTTAAGTGGCTGGAATTGAAGCAGCCTCGGGATGTGTTTCAGGGAATGCATAGTTGGTAGGTTAGGTCGGCTGCCGTATTGACCGGGCAGCCACGGCGCTGTGTATTGACGCAAAAATTTGGCGCCCTCAAAATGGTCGTCACCCGCGTACCAATAAATCCCAATGTCTTCCCGTAGATCGAACATGCTCGGGTCACTCACCACTTCTCTGCATCGTTCCGGCGAGTCGTTACAACGGCCCGTTAAACATAATAACTCTGCTGGCGGGCGCGATGACGGGAGGGATTTCAGCGTGCCACCACCGACGTGCCCATCGACGCGACACCAACACACTCTGTCACCGCGGCCGCTCGGTTGCCTTTAACGCAGCCGGGCCCGTCTGTATGACACGCGTTTTTCAAACGATCTCGAAGGGCCTCGAGAATGGAAATCGAGACATGCGTGCGCGGGAATTGCGGTTATGTCAACGGTCTCGCCGATGCTCCACGCTTGCCCCGGAGCAATGACTTTCCATAAACAACGGACTGTCACACCGGGGGGCGGGGGCCGCCCTTGCGCGGAACGGTTCAAATTCGCGATCGAACGCACCAACTACGCACCGTTCAAATACTTTTGCCCGCGAGATTCGAATCGTGTTTCTATGCTTTCGCGTTTGCAGAAAGGGAATGGAGTTTGGAGTTTTTCATGGGAACGTGCTGATTTGAATATTAAATTTTCTGGTGGGTTGCAGGGATACTGTTTAGCGAACTGTTAAGGTGCAAATCCGCTATAAGACAAAAGTATCGTGTCTCACATGAGGATTTGATCTCATGACACAATTTTATTATTTTTTAATTACTTTGTCATTAGCTTCGTGAAATTAAACCCTGTTCCTTTCGATTTGTAACAAGTAAATAAGTCGGGAAAAAGGAACAAAATTTTTTGATACTGCGCTTCATTTTCGAGAAAATCGAGTTTAAAATTCTTGCCGGTGCGCCCAGTCGTGTATAGGAAAACTTAGATTAATGAAAATTCTCAAGTCTATGAATCTCATGGTGGATTCGCACCTTTAAGCACCTGTAATCGGAATTCTAATTTTGAAAAATAAAGGCGCGCTTAGAACGATGAGAACTAGCCCGTAGGACTAGGAACATTTAGGTTAGGTCTGGGAATTATGGGAGGTGAATATTGGATAGCGTGATGGTACGGAAACTTTAAAAAATATGTTGAAAAACAGAGCGATAAGGAATTTACTCATTTTATGTTGTAACTAACAAGGGATTGTGACAACACCATGGCCGGGATTCAAAGAATATCGAAAATTAATGTTGTAAATGCTACTAAAGAGCACACTGCTACTTTGTTCTTCTTTCATGGATCAGGTAAAGTATCGCTATAGCTGTACATCGTATTTGCACATGTTGCTGTAAGGTGTAATTTATAATTTCCTCAATTTTAGGATCCTCTGGAGATGCCATAAAAGAATGGGTCGATATATTAACTAGGGAGGAATTAAAGTTTCCGCACATAAAAATTATGTATCCCTCTGCACCTCTGCAGCCATATACGGCTTATAATGGAATGGTAACATAGCGATACGGTCTACGCTATTCGATACACGGAGTACAGATAAAGCACAATTATTATTGCAGCCTAGCTATGTATGGTTCGATCGCAAGAGCGTGTCCATAGACGTTCCCGAAGATGTAGAATCAATAGAATCGATATGTGGCAATGTATCAGAACTGATCGATGCAGAGGTGACTAACGGAATCCCTCACAACAAAATCATTGTTGGTGGTTTCTCGATGGGCGGGGCACTGTCGTTATATTTAACATATAAACACAAGCCATCTTTGGCTGGATGCTTCGCCATGTCCAGCTTTCTGAATAAAAATTCATCTGTATACAAGGTGCTTACATCACGAATTTCTCTTAGTATTCGCCTTTTCATATTATCGTTAACATTATTTCTGTTATAGCATTTACATGAACATCCGGAGACCCGAAAGCCGCCTCTTTTGCAATTCCATGGCACCGTGGATGATTTGGTACGAATGAAATGGGGAGAAGAGACTCACAAGAACCTAACAGATTGTGGAGTAAAGGGTCAATTTGTTCGATTAAACGATGCAGACCACGAACTAACAAGGTCTGAACTAGAGACATTCAGAAAGTGGGTTCTAGAAATTTTATCAGAGAAATAAATCCTTGCCACTTTGACCCTGCGAGAAAGAATGTGATATACAATTGTACAATTCTTGTTATCAATATGTAGATTGAATAAATCGATTTTATTTATTCCATTGCATACTTCGATTAGATATTTGCAAGAGAACTTCTAACATTTCTTCAGTAAGACAATCGAGCAACTGAGGGTAAGAAAAAATGGTATGAACAATCAGAGACGAGATATAGGAGATTTTTTGTCACCGATTTGTGGGGTCCTAAGAAAATTCGCATGAGTCGACAAACCGAGCCAAAGCATACCGTAGTTTTTCAGAGTGAAGTTGCTGAGTTGGATGCTGTTCATGAGCAGATGCCACTACATTCAGTCGTGAAATTATGTGTCGGTAACACAGTTTGGGTGGCGACACGAACATCCATAAGGTGATAGGTCTATCCTATACCTCGTCTGTGATACAACAGTCTTTTTTTACCCCGTGCATAGGGGCGGGAGGACGGATAAGCGCCACCGAGGAGAACATCGAGGAATTGTCGACCAGTGTTTCGGGGGGTTGCGAGAAGGTAGCTGCGCCCTACAAAACTTCGGACAGTTTCGAGGGTAGTAGCACGTTCGACACAGTGGCCCGTATAAGGCCAGACACACTTACCCGATACACTCCACATATTATCGAGCATACAACGAAGAAACGACGAGATTCATACTAATAATCTCCCACGAATAAAAGAAGAAGGAGAAAAGGACAAAAGGAAACCAAGACTGAAATGGAATTAAGGTTAAAGCTATTGGCGCACTACTTCTTGTAAATCAATATTTGTAAATCGTCGAGCGTGCGAAGATACAGTTCGAAACTAAACGGTGAAACCTTCCCCTGGGACCTGACGCACACGTTGCCACACGCATCGACTGGCTTTCGTCCTCGAGGCTGATAATGCGCGTAAATCTCATCGGATCGCTCGGATTATACGGACACCTTTGCGTTACGAGCGAGCGATCGTTCCGATACTTATCGTGGCTGATCAATTTCAATGTTGGAAGGGCTGTTGACTGCTGTTACCAAGTTGGCAAGCATCGTGACGATTGCCATTTAGACGTAAGACAGTGATGTGCCCAGACATCGACGTACGTCAGGGAAACGGGGGAAACGATTCGAAGACGTGTCGCGCGAATGCACAATGCATCGATGGTAAATAATATGGCGCGGCTTCATCTGCAGTCGATGACGTCAAAGTCACGTACGAAAGGGGATGCGAGTGATTCGACGTAAGAAGACCTGGACAGGATGTGCGGATCCCTTAGCGCAACCTGAACCAAGTTCCCGTCGAACTAATTGCCGCTGCATAGAAAATGGTCAACTAATGAAATACACTTAAGAGAAATATTTAACGACGTTGCCCATTGTTCCCGCGAAGCAAACGTTATTTCCATCCAATTATCGAGACACGGGGAATCACCGTTGACTCCGTGATTATTTAAACACCGCACTGCGTCTAATGACATCGATCAGCAGCGATGACGGAGATTCTCTTCGATCAGTTCTGATACCATTACCACGACTAAAACGAGATTTCGAAAAGGGTCGTGGGCACGGAGAGATAGACGGTCGATATAACCGATGGGGAATGTAAATAAAATTACGGAACAAGCCGTACAAGTAACTCTGTATGAAAAGGGGGCTCCCCGAAGGGGCAAGGAAAGAAATGTATTGAGCCAGCGGACGAGGAGGTTCCCGATTGTGAAATAGTGGCGTCGAAGGCGAAAAGCAGCAGGTTGTGTACAAAGTGGGGAGATATTGAAATGGGTCAAGAGGTATCTCTGCGATGACAGTGTACGTTTGTCGACTTCGCGCTCTATGTGAAGGGATCCTCCTGCGAGCTCGTCGCGAGCGTCATTAAAGTTGCGATACAACGCCGTTGCTTCCGGTTGCGCCATTGTCTGTTCGCGATATTGTCGACGCTACGGGCTTCGAAAGTTGTCGGGTCCCAATTAAACGCGGCAGAGCAACGACGGAAAGCGGGATATCTGAAATAGGATTTTTTTAGTGAAAGGAAAATGGAATTGCCGGTGGAAGGAAACGAGGGGGTGAGTTACCAGTGACGACAGAGGCGCCATGTTTAATTCACTTACCCCCCTCGGCGGCTCGTTTATAAACATTTAAGGGATCGCACGATGCGACGCGTTGCGCGCACCAACTTTCCACGTGACTACCTGAAATTTAAACATTGCTGAAGAAAGGGGATAGTCTTTCCGGAGAGGCACAGGAAATTTTTTTTCATGGTTTACGGGTCGCGCAGGGCAGCGGAAGTAGTGACCACCACGGGGACCGCTTGGCTGTACAACATTACCACTCAAGGTGAATTGAATTTTTTATGCACAAGCTTGCTTAAACAATAACGTAACTACCTATGTAAAAATTGATCCTTATAAAATCGAATAAGTTCCGCCCTGTGCATTGTTTTCTATTTCGGGAGAATCGAGTTTGAAAATTTCGCGGAACACGCGACTGGCGGAGGCCTATCGTGTTTGTACACAAGTGTATAGTAAGTTTTAATTAAGGTAGACGGTGGTGATTTGATTGATCTGTAAGTGTGAATAATTCAAGTTTATACGCGAACCGTGTGGTTCGTGATCCTTAACATAATGGAAGGAGTGACCTACTAGTGGTCGGGTTATAATACGACGTGATTACCGCACTCTTTTTTCCACTTTCACCTCGCCTTTCTTCCAGGCGGGTAACGAAATTTATTCTATTAGCATAAGAGAGAGTGCTTCGGCGCCCGAAATTTCACGTTCACTTTCCCGTAAGAATATTTCCGAATGGAAAGAAAGCCCAACTGATAAATCTCTCGTATCAGACACTGGAATATTGCCAGGAATACGTACGTTTGTATCGCCGTTAGCTCCGCATTGCGGTTTCAAATGCATACGTTTATTGCGTAAGCTAATGGCGATCCTAAAAACCGACGCTGAGGCTATTAAAACACTCACCTTCGCGAGAATACACTGAAAAGTTAATAAAACAGAGGAGGAGAAGATGCATGGAAAACCTTGCTTAAAGGAAAAGAACTATCGACAGAGTCGCAACTGGAATTTAGCGGTGCAACAGATAAAGAATCGATTCCACGCGCAGAATAAAATTCTTCAAGTAACTTTCTATTCTTCTCAGCTTTAAGGATCTCTCCACAAAGAGAATGCTTTGTGCCCCGCTGAATGAAAGCTACTGAGTCCAGGGATCCTCATATTCGAAGCTCACAATCAGCTAACCGAGCACGTGCCTAAAGAATCATCACGTCAGATTATTAGAAAAATGAAGGAATACAATAAGACAGTCTGTTACAAGTATACTAAACGCAATGTTTCAGGCGAGATGAGCAGCAGCGGAGGGTTAGGCTTCGGCGTCGGCGTCGGCGTTGGCGTCGCCGGCGGTCCAACCCTCGCGGCCGCTCAGCAGGGTCAAGGTGTGGCCGCCCTCCTGGTGATGCTAGCCGTCCTCTGCTTCATCTTCGCGTACTGCTGCTGGGGCGCGCCGTTCTGCCGATCCCTCTGCAGAAGGCACTGCTGCTGCCGGCTCGAGGACCCCGAGCCGGACTCGCGGTTCGGCAACAGCGACCAGGCTATGGTAGCAACGCCGACGATTATCCTCTTGCCACACGGTAGGATGCTCGTTGTGGACGGTACGATCTTCACGCAGTTCCAAACTGATCCGACTGGTGAGACTGCAATTGGATAGTAGTTAATGGAGCATGTGATCCGAGACCCTCTGGGACTTCCTCCAGCTCGGGCTCGTGGAGAGTATTCCGCTTGAGGCTTTTGGGTGAAAGCAGTGTGGCTCTTCAGCAAAGGATGAAGATATCGATAGACTTTGATAAAAGAGGGCACTGCTTATGTCTGAAAGCCTTGCTTCCTTAAGGCTGTCTAATAGAACATGAGAATATCGCTTGTTTGCACCTAGAATATCTGCAGAAAGTGAAAACGATCCTATGTGCTTTGTGTCTGCTTTGAACAGGGTTAGATTTAGTGGAGCTTGGGGACAGCGTGCTACGCGCGCAAAGGAACCCGCGCAGCATAAATCGTCATCAACTGCAGAACAGCCAGGGTAGCATCCTCGAGATGGACGCAGAGACGCCCAGCAAGGATAGCCTGGGCTCGGTAGGCTGCTTTCCACCCCCAACTTATGAAAGTATCTACGGGAAGGAGGAGTCGGACATGCCACCGTCGTACTCGGATATTCTGCTGCACAGGTGAGCTTGAGGGACGAGCCTGTCGTCGAGCTTCCTTTCTCTAAACTTCTCTCTCACCCAACAGATTCGCCAATCTTCCTCACGAGATAGACTTGCACAGCTACTGCCACGACGGCAAAGAGGAGATCGAGATGCAGAGCCTGGATGGTTGCCCGCACATACTAGGCAACCCGATGAACACGTTGGCGTACCCTTACGCGACGGTGACGAACTTCTCCACCCAGAGCTTTCCGCGAAGAACGATCTCCAGGAACCCGTCGATCATCAGCAATCCGCTAGACAGCTATTACGTGGACAACGAGCTAGAATTGTATAGCATGAGCAACGACATGGTACCGCGGGTGCTCAGCAACGCGAACTTCGAGGCCCTCAGGACTTACCAGGACGAGACTTCTTTCCATATAGCAAATGGGAATGAAGGTCAACGGCAGCCGGAGGCACTGTCGAACAATGGGAATCGTTGCGTGCCTGATAATACGGTTCGAAACAACGAAAGGGTGTCTCTGAACAACGCCGACGAGGTCTCTAGGAGCGTGGCTACGGGGAACGAGCTGATGAACACGAGAAATCTTGCTCGGAGCTTGTCGAGGATCAGCCAAGAGAGCAGGAGCAATGTAGAGAGCTCGCAGACCAGGTGCGCAATCGGGAATGAGAATGATAGGTCGAGGACGCAGGCGGAGCAGGAGGACAGATCCAGTCTTGGAAACGTACACTTCGAGACTGTCCAGGCGGACGAAGCTAATCGGAACAACGAATCTAATCCAGTTGGATATTACCTGAGAAATAGAAGCGCCGAGGAAGGTAGTGGCAGATCCCCGGGGCTTGAAAGTGAGTCGAATTATTCTGACGAGGAGACCAGAAACTTCGGGGCGCTCGCAGATATTCGCGAGAGCCGAGTGTAACGCGAAGCCTAGAGAGTAGAGACCTATGAAACGTGTCTGAAACGATCAGCGGGTTAACGCTCCCCGACCAAATGTATGTTGATAACTCTACCATGTGGTGGTTGTTTTCATTTATCTCTCGACGCACTAAATCTCGATTGTACAAGCATTCAATCTCAAATCGCATTTACGATTCAACTTACAATTGAATCGAATAATGTTTCAGTTACCGCTTTCTCAGCTGTTTCATTTGTACCAAAGTATCACCACTTTTGTTCTGAAATGAAATAAAGAGCAAAAGATTTAAATGTCTCGGTCAGTTGTCACGTTTCTGTTGTATTTAATATAATGGGGCAAACGTCACGCAACAACTAAGATACCAATAAGGAAGCCTATAATAATATGTACAAACGATTGAACTAATCTAAATAGTTGAAAGGTACGTTACCCAGAGTAGCAACCAGAAGGAATAAAGTTCTAAAGATAATTTTATATGTATGAAAAATGTACAATCAATTTAATTGCGGCACAATAATTGAAGGGAAACGATGTGGTAAAGTTAGTTCAGTCCGTCCAAAGGTTAATCTACATACTAAATAGGTTTGGTAAATGTTAAGAAAGATAATCGCCATGAATCTACTTGAATATTTTGTACATGTTATTAGTAACTCGCGGTAGGAACTATTTATTGTACATTCGCTTTGTATATTATTTTACTATTAACATGCATTACCCAAGACGATACAGGCTTGGCACAAAATATTTATAATTTCTGTTTGTACATGTGAATCGAATCGATAGCTTGCGAATAACCTTCGTGGGCATGTAGGGAGACACGAGTAAGACGCGTATAGAATAACTGTTGGACACGTCAAGCCCTATATATGTGGACCGAGCGTGCCCCTAAAAATTAAATTTAAACCCACCACTTCGAAACAACCGCGGCTTTAAGTGCTCGAGGAGAATGCGTTGTATCGTTTTACAACAGAATATTGTGGTACTGCTCCAAGGCCATGTTGACGTGGCGTAAATAAGGTAATATTAAAAATTAACTTTAGATAGAAACGTGTATGCGTTATAAAAATATCAGAAATTATACATTGTACACATTATTATTACTGTTGTTGCGTAGCTCAAGAAATATCAAACATAAGTTATTAATAAAATAAAATATTTACGATATAAGAAACTTATATTTCGTCTTTGCATTTCCAAAAGAGTTCTAATATTAGAAAAATCAAAGTGAAGACTGGGTTTGAAGTAGAATCTGCGTAATGTATGTCAAAAATGTAATTTTAATTAGTTCTGTAACTTTGGACCGTTATGAGTAGAGATCTCGAGGACATACCTTCAAATTAATTTTGTACAAATAACTATCTTTCATATAATTTAATTATCACTGTCCATATCTTCTGGCGCCGAAGAATCATCGTCCGCGCTTTTACGGTCCCAATCTTTCAGCTTCGTTCCCATAACAAAGTCGTCCCTCAAAACATTCCAAACTTCGTTGTCCTCCTACGAACGGCAACGTATATTATTATCATCTCTTTTTCATATTATTCCACATCATATTTACCTTGTTCCTATCCTTTTTAATTCCTTGCCCTTCGTTTTTCACATCGTTATCTACCCGAATGCTTTTACTTCCACCCATAAGAACATCCAGGAACGCGCATTTGTCGATTTTCTCAAGTACCTTCTCCCGTTTCCTCTCCAACGGCCCAGCCTCCGATAATTTCTTATTAATTTCTCCCTGTTGTTGTCTCACCGCGTTAAATAATTGTATTACACCTCTGGAATAAACAAAAATACTTTTAACAGCTTAAACCAAAGGAGCAAAGTATCACGCGCAATTTCAGAATCATTCCATTACTTCGTAGCTATTTTCTGCAGCATTCTTTCGCGTTCCCTGTCCGCCATACTTGGTTTCACTCTAATACCCAAAGCGTCTTTCCTTCTTTCCTTCGGTTGCACAACTGCTTTTTGTACATTACATTTGGAATCCTGTTCTTCCTCCGTTTTTACTTCGTCCTTCACCTTCTCGACTTTGAACGTCAAATCTTCCTCCGCTTTCTGGACAACACTGCACAGCTTCTTCGCTTTGGACAACACTATCGTTTTCTTTCGCTTCTGCTTCTTTACCCTCAGAATCTTCTGCATCGCGTCCGCCCATCCAGGATTTCCATCAGCTTTACGAATACCAGATTCGTCCTCCTCAGATTCACATTCGGAACTCCCGAATCCTCTGTCCGCGCTTTCTAATTCCTGCGCTTCTGTGTCCATGGTATCTTCGTTGCTGTCCTGTTCGCTTTCGTCGCTGTCCTCCCTTAAATCTACTGCAATAACATTTTACGATAAAGCTTCGATACATTGTACCGATTGAAACGAGAACGTTCAGATAAAATTCTTATTGCTAAAGACTTTTTCGCGTGAGCAAGTATACTCTCGTTAGAGGTTAGGTGCAGAAGCTAACCTCTCTTCGCAGAAAAAGTTATAATGTAAACATGAATTTCAATTCTAACCTTGTGGCTTCTTCGGTGATTTACCGATTTTCGCTGTATTGTCTAATGCAATCATCGTTAATTAGAATATATATACACTATAAACAAGCATCAACAGATCGCTCTGAAACGCAGATACATACTATTCGAACTGATTAGAACCAATTCGAACTACTGCTCCCACGTGGTCTCTATTTTGATTGGATGGATAGGGGAGACCGGGGCTAAAAGTTCCGGGGGGTAAGTTGTTCCGACGGTTCTATCTTCAAAATGAAAAGAGCGTTGTACTTTAAAGTATTTTTTCCGTGTGAGTGGCGCGATCAGCTCACACGGAAAAAATATTTTGAAGTACAACGCTCTTTTCCTTTTGAAGATAGAACCGTCGGAACAACTTACCCCCGGAACTTTTAGCCCCGGTCTCCCCTACTGACTGTTGGGATACCCGATGAAAGAGGGTGGAGTGGGGGGCAAAATCGCTTATTTTTAAAAACTAATCTTTACTAAGTTTATACTAAAAACGTGAATATTTTTAAATTTCGATTTAATTAAATCTGATTCGTCGTGTTTTTCATTACTATATTTTTCTTTACCGTGTTTAATAATGAACGACAAGAAATAAACTATGCGCCATGTATTATTTGAAATAAAGCTGCAGCGTTTAAAAAATAACCAGTCTTCTTTTATTAAATGAGACATCCATTACAATATAATATACAATTACATCAGATTGTAAGTAGTTGGGGATGTCAAGCACACTCATTTGACTTTAAGTTACTAAGAGTGTTTTTGCACCTGGAAAATATCCTGTATACTGGATATACAGAGCCGTGCATAAGTGCAGTTTGAAAAAATTACAGTATACTATACATGAAAATAAACTACTTTGACATGGAATTTCCCAGCAAATGTAACCGCGTACGTAGCAACCATAACTAACAATATGGTGTATTTATTGCAATAGTACCTAACGTGCCCAACGCAAAAGGATATATCTACAAAATGAATAGATATGATATGGTTTCGTGGAATTGAAAGATATGGTACACTTTTGTAGCAATAACGCGAAATAAATCGTACTCTGTGCATTTCCAAATCTGTCGGCATCATTCCCTGACATTTAACGAAACACGCCAGGCTCGATTCTACAATTAATGAACGGAAGAGAAGAGAACATTTACTACAAATTCGGTTTGTATTCGTTAGAAAGTTCTAGAACGTGTATAATAACATCGTCCACTGTTTTTATTGTCAAGAGAGATTTCACCGTAACGTCTTCTACGACAACGCTGAACAACAGTTTCACGTTTCTCCTCAATCGTTCAGTAAATGGTAAATCGCTATCGGATGTTAACGGTTGGTGACCGCATCTTCTGATTACAGCTTCTAAGATATCTTGAATAGGTGCGTCTGGCCAGCCAAACAGCTATAAAATACAAGAAAACTGAATGCAAACTCTGAATTATACACCGTAGCAGTACATTACATACCTGAAGGGTTTCGTCGTCGATCAATATCTTTAGGAGGTCCGAAATAGCTTGCAACAATTGATCAGTGGAGAGTCTACTAGACTCTCCGTTTTTCGTCCTCTCCGCGGCGTTCGATGCAATATTAAACATGTGTGTTTTTAAATGCTTCTTCTCCACTTCGTTCATGACATCTTCTAACAGCTCGCGATGTTTCGCTTTGATGTGTCTCATCAAACAATCTTGTCGAATGAAGACTCTGTTACATTCGATACACGACTGTGGCGGTTCCCTTCTATGAGTATTCAGGTGAGCTTGTAGAGAAGACTTCGTGGAGAAGCCCTTCTCGCATTTATCGCATTTAAATGCTAAAATAAACAGAAATTGAATTTTCGATTCAATGTAATCTCAACAGCTTTAACTTACGTTTAATTCCTGTATGAAGTAAAGAATGTTTAACGAGATCCTCCCTTCTTATGAATCTCTTCTTGCACACTTGGCACGTAAATGGTGTTACTCCTTCGTGGTAGAACTTCTTGTGAACGTTTAGACGAGCTCTTCGATTGAACGCTTTCCCGCATATGTCGCAATAGAAGCCATTCTCGCCAGTGTGGTGGAATATGTGCGCCCTTAACTGAGCTGCCTGGATGAAAGTCTTGCCACAATACTGGCAAGCGTGTGGCTTTTCGCCAGTATGAGTCCTCTGATGACGATTCAGCGTTTCTCGAGCAGCAAACTTCTTCTGGCACTAAAATGATTATGAATATCGCACACGCTAGTTGAACGCTGGCTCGTGAAATATTCAATTCCTGCGATCTATCGAACAGTGAACAATCGCTGTTGTGATATTAGAAAGTTTATTTGCAGTCGCTGAAACTTACGCGACAATCCCTGCCCATATTGCTTGCTTGTAATAAAATTTAGCAAATTGTATTCTTTGTTAAGGAAAGTGAAATTTTAGTTGAAAGACCGATACTCACATATTTGCATTCAAATGGTTTCTCTCCTGTATGTACACGTCTATGCTTTTTCAATGCAAGAGACGATAAGAATGTTTTCGGACATAAATCGCATTGAACCGGTCGTTCTCCTGTGTGCACACGTTCGTGAATCAGTAGCTGCTGATTCGTACAGAATTCTTTAGGGCAATATTTACACGGCTTCTTTTGCCTGTTAATTATCCCAGTATGAGTGCGCAAGTGTTCACGCAGATTGTCTTTCCGAGTAAATACTTTCTCGCAAACCTATCGGAATACACATTTAATCAGCTCAAACTCCAGCAGCTGCGCAAGATTTCCTTCTAAATATCGCAAAAGAATACCCACTAGACAACTAAACGTATTGAGAATGTTCCCGTGACATCCAGACTGCATTATATGACGATTTAAATGATAGCTCCGAGAGAAGTATGTATCGCAGGGTTCGCATCTGCAATTCGTTCAACTTGCATTTCTTTCGAGCGACGCATAAACCACACAGTGCTTACCTATAAATCTTTCGATCGCCGTGAGTAGTGTAACGATGTTTATTCAACGATTTCTTATCCCTAAACGTTTCTCCGCATTCCTTACAAGTACAAGAATCGCACTGCCAGTGAATCACTACGACGTGTCGTTCCAAAGACGATTTCTCCTTGAACGACAGATCACAGCTCGAGCACTTGTGCTTACCACCACTGTGCGCTGTACTCAACTCTTCGGCGCAACAGTGGCATTGTGTATCAGGTACGGGCATGATTATTGTCCCAGTATTATTACCTCTCCGATCTGGATTAGACTCTGCAATCACAGTTTCATATTTTAGAGTACATATTTACAGATCAAAAGAATTGCGAACGAATCTCGGTATACACCTTCGCCAACGGTATCGGCACATTCTGAATTCTCGTCATTCTCATCGTTCTCGTCATTCTCGTCATTCTCGTCCCTCTCGACGCTCCCATCCTTCCCCTCTCTCCCGTCCTCTTCCGAATCATAATTCTTGAAGCTACTCAGCTCCAACATATACATGGAATCCTCTTCTTCTCTGCAAATGTCCAAATGCTCCTTCAGCATCTATCGGAACGACGAAAGGTTTCTTTAACGATGTACTGCAGATGGTTCGACTTTGAACTAACGTACAGGGCGATAGAAACAAAATCGATGAAATTCTTACATTCTGAGACTGGAAAACACGCCGGCACGTTACGCACTCGTAATCCGTGACGATCTGTATAATTTGATCGCCTTGGGCGTTAACTGTAACAGCGAAGGTAACATAGAAATAGAAGCCAAAGGGAAATAAAGCGATGGAACTATTAGGTGCGTTCAGCCGACAAAACTGGTGACTGCAACCGGTGAGTGATTTCCCTAGATTTTACCACAGACCAGGTATAGACTTCGTCGATGATTATACACTGAACGCAACCGATCACTTATCACCTACTCAACATGTTTAGTAACCGGTGGCCAATTTTTGTACCGGGAATAAACTACGGTGCAAAATATGGTGACCGGTTACTAAACATGTTCAGTAGGTGGTAAGTGATCGGTTGCGTTCAGTGTAAAATCATCGACGAAGTCTATACCTGGTCTGTGGTAAAATCTATGGAAATCACTCACCGGTTTCTCACCGGTTGCTTACCGGTTTTGTCGACTGATCGCACCCATTCTGAAAACTATGCGGCGCATCGAGTATACCTTTCACGTCGGTAGCTCCATTTTCGATGGACATTACCATAGTTTCTTCCGGATTATTCGCATCTGCAACAACTATGTATTAATATTAAAGCTACCATTACAAATCGCGATCGCGTTTAAATATTACCAAACAAACTATCCAAAGACGCGTTCTTCATCAGCACCGTCTCCTCCACTTTCACGATCTCTATAACAATAATAATACACTTTGCACGCTACGTAACAGCCGACGTAAAGGGCACAGTGTTTTAAATAAAAATAGAAGCCTAGAAACATACTCATTAATTCCTCCATGGTATCTCCAGTTTATTACGATGAAAAAGAACGGCAAGAATTGTTTGGGTTTCCCCAGAGTTAACTGCGCTTGTGTGCTCGTAGCTTGCGAAGCGTCCACGTATTCGTTTATTACATTTTAATAGCACTTGTGTGTTTTGCAACTTGACGATTACACTTGTAACAGAGAATTACTATATGGGAAGATTGTTAGAGGAAGATCGAGGATTTCAACGATCCCCTGACACTTTTAATATTATTCCGAGCTTCCTTCGAGCAATTCCACTTGCCCCTGAAGGAACAATCCCTGCGAGCCTGAACGCACTACAAAATGGCCTATGTCAAGGGGCACGCCTTCCATATTTCCACTTGACGCGTTTTTCATCGATAATCGTATATATTTCGTTGGAGAAATCATACTTGTGCGTGTCTCGAACGAATTATTATAGTTATTCTTGATATAAAAGAGATTCAAATTTCATTATAATAATATTTAATAATTCGCGGTTATTTAAACTTGAGAAATTCATAGGTATACCGAATACGGGGTAAGATGTTAATTTCGGGGGTAATCGATCGACTGTATTCTATAATTTTTAAACTGGCCATCATCACGCACGATTTTTATTAATCTGTATATTAAATAGATAGGTAGCGTATTAGTATTCGTTGTCGCTCGATGATTGGCGAATTCGCGTCCCCGGTTTTTTTTCTATAGGATGTTTCAAAATAAGCGATACGATCGGAAAGGAAAGTGGTTGTTCGCAAAGAAATTAAGACGATATTTTGTAATAACTTTCTATGGGCCTTTCTTTTCATCTGATTAATTAGAAAGCTCTCTAGACTAGCGAAACTTCTTCCACCATGTTTGTACTTCATAACTCAGCTGTCTCTCTCTCTTTTCACTGCAACAGATTTCCCATATCTCTTTGCTAGGTAAGCGCACTCAATTACACATCGTTTATTCGTATTATTTACATAGAATTCAATTCATTTCTTAGACAGTATCGTATATGTTGGGGAGAATTGTATTTCTTGTTATACAAAAGTTACAATAGCGCAAAACGGAATAGTGAATGTCGTAGGATGTCAGTGAACCTTAGGTTTCGCAGATTTCACTTTCTTCAATTTCTTCAGACCATTGACGTTCGATTTCAGCAGATTCCAGTAGGTTCGCTGAAACTTATTCACGTCCTTGGAATGGATCTAAAATACAAAACGCATTGATAAAAAAACGAACGATGTATACTCCCGCGATAATAACGTACAATGGTACTGATCTTCTTGGACCTCAACGTGGCTCTTACTAAGCAAAGAAATTCGCTCGGTGTCGGTAACGGTGGCCTGCCTTCCCTGGGTACCGGTTTATTGTGTCCATTAACTAAAATTGCGATATTTAGACGTAGCCTAGAATAATCTCGCTGCCTCTAGACGCGAGTACTTACACCTTTTGATAGTCAACGCCACAGAGCCATTAATACGTGACTTGTCGAAGAGTCGTGTCAGCTGCACTAGAAACTGAAGTGAAAATTAACGTAGAACCACCAAGTACGATACTTGGTTGAATATACAAAAAATTACCGCGTCGTTCTTCAGCAGAACCATTTTGCTATATCCAACATATGCCTTTACAGTCTGACGAGTACTGTTTGTCACGTTACAGCTTCGTTACAGGTTAGAAAGCATATTTATAATATTAACGTAAGCGGCAAGTGACAACCGCGATAATACGATACGAATGAACTGAACATTAAGGCAGGTTCACATGTCGGAAACTTGCCACGCGCGTTTCCAACACAAATCCGACGTGTGCAATTTCATTGATCATTGAAAACCCCTTAACGTATTCTATTTACGCTCTTATCAGCAATTTTGAAATGTGACTCGTGTGTCGCAAATGCAAATTTGCTATGATACGAGTTTGTCCGTTTTGAAAGTAACAGTTGGATCTAAAGAAGCATCGAGAAGAATAACGGCCCCACGATCTCGCCGATAACTTTTATCGAAATAAAGCTCGATGCTGGGAAAAGAAAATCCTTCGTCGGCGGAATAAAAAGAATTCTCGAAAACACGATACCATAATGAGCGGTACTACAAACGTGCACGTGAAGATCGGTGAAAATGACGCGTGCATATTCGAGAACAATAATACCGTCGACGAGTCCAGCGCAAGCAATTTGAGCGGCTTAATTTCGTGTTTGAAGGACACGCAGCTGAAAATTAACGATTTTTTAACCAGCCTCGTGGAGAAACGGGATGGTTCTGCTAGCGTTGAAAGTAAATAGAAGCTAGGAGGGGTAACGGGGGGATGCTCGGGAGACGCGAGATTAATTTCGCCCCGAGCAGCCGCAGAAACTAATGAATTTTTATCAATTTCAGATCGGCTAACGTCGGACAGCGATTCGGATTTTGAAGAGGAGAGAAAAATTAAAGTTAACCCTAAGAAATGCAAACTGATCGATTAACAACCGCGGCGTAATTCTTCATACATTATTCGCCGTACAGAAGTTTCGTATGATATTTCAAACATTACATTCCCGCATATCATTAAGCGTGCGATGTGATATATTTGTCATTTCATCCCCGTTTGACAAGCAACTGGTCAGATGCTTCTGTGATGGTCAAAAGCAATAAATCGAAAATAATCAGCGAAAGTTATATCACCGATAAGAGGAAACGCGACCGGTAAACACGAGTTTTTTTTTATAGCAGAAATTTAACTTGCTGCAATGATAATTACAAAATCAGAAAGTTTCTATAGTATGCCCCTTAACAAACATAATTATCGAATTATTCACTACTGTTATATCCCTGTACATCTGTAATATTTAAACGGTATTTTATTGTTAGTTAATTCTCTTTCTTTCGCCTTTCCCTATCTGTTCCTGCGAGAGATTCATTCTATATTCAAAGCACGATGCTTTCTCACATTATGTATTTCACCTGCTCTGATTAATTAACAGTGTCGCTTTTGTTTTTAAAGTTAAACTATGTCTACGATGTTATCGAACGAAGCGCAATTGCGCTACATAGTGGAATGGTTTCAAGAATGGTCGGAGATGCAAAGAAACGACTTTCTGGACGTGCTGCTGGAGCAATGCGGACCAGCGGGCCTCGTTAACGGATTGCTGTCCAGAATGGAGAACCTCGGATACAACGAGGGCTCCGAGAGACCACCGAGCCTATTCCAATGTCGTGTAAAACTGTTCCGAGAGTGGAGTAATAATTGGTCGCAGCAGGAGAAGGATTCTGTAATCGCGTCGATTAAATACACCGACCAAGCATTCGCTGAGAAGTACGAAAAGAAGCTGTCCACTTTAGTGAGTGAAGAAAAGAGTTCGTAAACATTTGAACCGTAACATTATTCTGTGGGATCGCAGAAGACTCAAACTTTTTCTTTTATTTAATCGCAAATTCAGAAGTACGATATGAAATTTTAAATGAAAAAGCAGACGATGGGTGTAACGGTAGTAGCTTTTGGTATTTGTATTTATATCGATAATATATGGAACTTAATATGGAATTTTAGTCTCGAGGTATAACTACGATATACATTCCAACGTCGTTTCTTGTTCTTTAATTTTGTAGCAGCCATTCCTCCTTTGCGTTTGCGCGAGGAAGGAGGAAAGGTTTTGTAGCCATGTTTGGATATAAGCAGAATAATTCCAATTTGGGAAAAAGAGATGTATTATATTGCTTATGAAAACGTATTTTATTCATTGTTTCGATGTTATTTATTACCATACATATATTTCATATAAATAAATTTTTTTAAACATCACTATTATTGCACTTTCTTCTTATAACAATGCTAAGCTTACTTAATCCTTTTACGATGCATTACTTAATTAGGTATTGCCGAATTATTTGAAGTTAAAATATATATGTCCTTATTGATATACCATATAAAAACGAATGGAGAACAGAAACATGAAGAATAAAAATCTTTAGACATTTCACTGTACAAACATGTATGGAATGCGATAAAAAATTAAACCTTACTCGATATTTACAAACAGTCAGTTTAAAAAACATTCTTATAAAACTCTTAAGATCGTAATCGCGTAAGGAATAGAATTAGAGGAACTTATAAGGCATCTTACAACCTAAAACTACAGCTTTGGTTCTTGCTGAAGCCACTTTATACATATCGCTTTTATTGCATTTTGACCCAGTCTGTCGGATTCTTTCAAAATCTTTCTTATGTCCTGCCCCCGTGAATGTTTAACAGCTAATAGGTACGCAGCTTTCAGTTGCTTGCACTCGATGTACGCGTTTATCTGTAAATTGAAAGATTCAGTGAACATGTTGGGGGAATTAAGAAACTGATGAGCGTAATGTAATCTTACTTTGAGTTCTACGTCAGTTATCAATCTGATGAGACTGTGAATATCACTTTTTAGAACTGATTCAGGCCCGCTGTTCAAACGATTCAATAGCAGCTTCACGCAATGCGTTAGAACATAATCGGATATGATGTGTGAATTCGGAATTCCAGAAGTATGGCAACATTTAATTAATTGCTCTATCGCGGGAATGTTATTCTTAAGCGTCAGGATATGACCAGTGACAGAATATACTTTCTGCTGTGGAAGATTATAATCTGAAAAGAGATGCGTGTTTTACGTAAAGGAATATTGCATTTCTTTACTGCTCGAGTTCGGCATTATTCGAATAAATATTTATTCGAAAATTCTTATTCGAATAAATATTTATTCGAAAATTCTTATTCGAATAAATTTTTATTCGAGATCGTTGGAATAAAAATTTATTCGAATAGTCCGTATTACGATTGAATTATTGTATAGGACCTTGCATTATTCTGAACGCTATTCCAAATCCTTCCTCAATATCGCGCCCGCAGAGGATGGCTAGAACAGCTAGATCTATCTTCTGCTGTTGATTGCCAAATAGATTTGGTAGTTCGGGGGTATGAAAACTATCACAGTCCTTTCCTGGAAGCAAGTTTAGAAACTGAATGGGAGCCCTTCCCTCTTTCTCACAGTTCGCCAGAAATTTCGCTATCTCCATTTGTCTACATATCGTGTTTATATGTTTGTCTATCTCCGACGGCTCCATCTCCATCGCCAAAATTCCTTGATTGCTGTGCACGGAGCTTGTGCTCTTTTTCCTCTTTCGATTCAACGTTTCGATCTGTAACTCAGACTCCAAGTGTCTCTGGGCATCCAGCAGAAAACTCCCTCTTGCACACAGATCTGTATAGTCGCTTACGTCGTTGATATAAAAACGAATGCAAGTCATCGCAGCTCGCACGGAGTCTTTCATGAAAAGTTGCAGCTGATACAAAATATTCAAATACTGCTTCCTTTCCAAACAGTGGCACACGTATATCAAGTACTTCTTCCAGACGAGTAAACTCGAATCTTTGCTTCGCATAGCTTCGTGAAGCTTCTCAGTGCTTCCGCTCTTTAAACAAAACATATAAACGGCGTTGAAAAACAGATCGGATTCTAAATCGTTTTCTAAAGCGAAGGCAAGGCACTCGTTGTATTTCTCGTGTTTCAGAAAGAATTCCAAGATCGAATTGTAGCTTCCATAAGTTAGTAGATAATAAAGACTTTCGTGGTAGTAAACGTTCTGCATGACCGTGGACGGATGTTTAACATTAAATTGCCCTTGACTTGTGACTTTCAGGCTACCAAGGCTATTTAATGTTTCCTGCGAGGCACCAGATTTGTACTGATAGCAACGCGAATGCACAGATTTGTACGTGCTCAAGTTATTTAATATTTGCAAGATTTCTGTGAGCAACGGTGGATCTTTCAGTGGACGATTTCTCGTAAATTCGGCCCTTCTTGTGCCCGAATCGTCCACTTTAATCGCTTTATCCTCGTGAATTGTATCGATTTCGGTAACTACCTTTGGAGCTTCCCCGCTGTTACGAGTCGTCGAAGATTCCTTTGGATAGGACAGAAGGACCCAGTCGTCGAAATCTTCGTTGTTAATCTTATCAAGGCAGTGGAAGAATTTGTCTCGTGCCTGATCAAAGTACCCCATTTTCAAGCACGCTTTACCCCAAGTCGCCCAGACACCTTGCGTATCCAAGCCTGCTTTAGTACTCACATCCAGAGCGAGGGTCCACTGTTCTTTCTCAATCAGAAGATCTCTCAGCTTTCTGAATGTACGCCCGTGTAAATTGTCGGAAGGTATGAACTGTAAGCAATCGGACTGCACTAGAGTAGCGATAAGATCTACTTGAGACAGAAAGCGATCGCAGTGCATCAATCCGGTATTAAGGCCAAGTTTGGCACACTTCACCTTCGCAGCTACCAACAGGGAGCGTATCATTTTAATAATCACAGTATGATCTACTTCAGGATTCACTTTCCCACCGCTGACAGGTTCTAAGAGTCGTTTCATCTCATCGCAGCGGTCCAGTAAGAAGCTGCAAGAATACATTTGACGCTTGGTACCTTTGCAGAAGAATCTCGTTGCCGCGGTTAAAATGATCTAGAGAAATAATGATTACCTAGTGTACGTTTTGTGATCGGAGTGTAAGTTGAGAATGGCCAGGCACAAAGAAATGTTTGGAGCGTACTCGAATGAAAACTCCTCTCGGATGGTCTCGTTGTGCTTCTGATCTCTTGTTAATCTCCAGTAATCAAACATTTCGCTACTTGGCGTAGACGGTGCTCCTTGAAGAGCTTGGATTCGCAGTACTGTCTGTCGTTTGCAATCATCGCACACGCGTACGAGCACAGAGGGCGGATAACCAGGCACTTGCATGCGATGCTGGGAACACGTTGCACAGATAATACGACCACATCTACGACAATGGTGTCGCCTGTTGAACATTGAGAATATGACGGTCTTGCAACAGCTGCATTCGTTGGCCTGTAAAGAGTTGGAAAATAGAGTTGGAAAAGTTGAATACTACAGGAATTACGGTATCTAGGGTAACAACCTTATCGTTAGGTACCCATTCGTCCTTGGTGGGAACTAGAATGGGCATGATGAACTCGGTACTCTCTGCTTCTAAAGCGGAATGTTGTACGTTCCTTGATCTGCTCTCGATGTTATCGCACTGCAAAGACACCCGACAATCCAACGATTTCTCAGCATAGAATCTTATGATGTTATCGAAGCTGCTTCTTGAAATATCCACTTGCCCCAATTTATCATCGATTCTACTCAATATCTCCTGGATACTTCCGAATTTGCAATTCATTAATAATTGTTCTAGCATCAATAACGGTTCTTTTATCAGATGGATGTACAACGGCCTCTCTTTAATCTCCAGCATACGTAAAACGTCGATTCCTATCAGGGTCCTTCTATACTTTATCGTCTCTGTCGCTTTACAATGGTCCAATAAATAATTGCAAATAAATTGCAGCGAGTCTATAGATTCTAGCTTCTTTAACACGGTTTTGCATAATTTCACCGATTGGCTCAGAGGCAATGCTTGAAGAAACTGAAAAAGAATAAACTCGAGTAAGAATTGCGAGTAAAAACGAGAGTTATCCGAGAATAACGAATAATTTTTTATTCGAATAGATTTTTATAAAATGAAAATAAAATGAAAAATTATTTTTAAAATTCCTTCGTTGTTCTCAAAGTAACTTTATTCGAATAGAAATGTATTCGAATAATGTCGCGAAATATATACGAAATATACCTTCAACATCTGTTTAAAGTTTTGAGATTCACTTTTCAATAGACCCATCAAGAAGTCTTGCATCACAGAGAAGTGTATTTCCAAGGAGAACGCTTGACTCTCCAGCCATTCCAAACATATTTCAAATTGTTCCGCATTTATCAACGACTTGACAATTTTAAAGGGGTCAATCTTTTCCGTGCAGTAAGCAACGTCGTACCAAGTGCCATTAGCTTTAGTGACACAGTACGGGAGCATTTTATGAAAGATCAGTATTCTGTGTAGGATCTCGATCAGTTGGTGTTTACAGTGCGCAGGTAATTTGTAGCTGTCCGTATGATGCACAGCTTGAAGTAAAGCGTTCTCGCAGACATTTACGTGCCACTTGTCGATATTGTATAATACTGTTTGGCTTAGCGCATGTATATCTTTCATTTGATAGACGTATCGCAATGTCTCCGAATCCTGTACGGTATCGCTTCTGGATACTATGCAGCTCAGGACTTTCGCTTTAAAGCATTGTAATTCTGTACTTTTAACCAACGTATCCGGCAATGCGTGTAAAAGTCTCAGGCAAGCATGCCATTGATTCTCTTCTAACGCAGCTTCAAAATAAGCCCATAACTTTTGCGCAGGTATCGTTTCAAAGATAGCAGCGAGTGTTTGATTGTTCTCGAACAACAGTTTCATTTCTTTCACCCACGACGAGCATAGAAGATTTTCTAGGCAAGCAGTGCGATTCAAGTTGTCGCAGTTGTTTTCTAAAATCGTCGGATTCTCGTTCTGTATCCGTTGCAGAAGGTAAGAGACTACCCAACAGTGACCTTCCAAGTACTGCAATAAGCTCGATCTTATGGCATGAGTTTTCGATACACCTTTACGCTGACTGACCTGTTTGTGATTTGCATTAGAATAGCTTGAATATTTTAATATTATATCGTACGAATAAGTAGGCGCCATGTACTGTACAACTACGCTACTATTAGAGAGCTTAAAGTAATCTTCCACCGACAGGAGATTGCTACTGTTACCGACGTCGTACAAATCACTTTTACAACTCTCGACGACGAAATTCTGATATCGTTTCGCAATATCAGGCAGCAAGATTGTCCTCCGCTGTTCTGCATTCTGCGCCGACTTTTCCAATCTTGACGAATAAAAGTCCAAATATTCGCGGAAAGCGTAATTCAGATCTTTGCTCAACGATTCTGCATTACACACCTGCGAAGAAAGCAAAGCTGTCGATAAAAAATATAAAAATAAAACAGAGATTTAAAACTTACTCTGATACAAGGCGTCCCATAAAGCTCGTTGGCCATCATAAAGATCACTCTGGGATCATGCGTAATATCCAAATCCTGCCATACCGGCTCGTTAAGCTCTTCAAGTTGTACAAAAAGCTGGACATCGCTGGACATTTTATTATTTAGCAGTTTCGATTTAAGCGCAGCAAGTGTTACCAAGCCTAAATCACCGATTAAATAACCGATCGACATCGACGAGACCGCGTGCTGCAAATTATTCGAAGGGGGGTGGTGTGCCCAGACAGTCAAGCTAGCGTGTAGAAACATAAGGTTCCAAGTGTTTAAAAGAAAAGCCAACGTTTCATCCCCCATGGAGAGTTCGCTCAAATCTAGGCTCGCGAGACGAGACGTTTTATTCAATGTGTCTTGGATACCAGGATACTTGGACGTAACTTCACAAATGTCGTGGCTTAAGCGAAAATGGCTTAAATTTAAATTCTCCAAACTCTGCAAAAGCTCGGCCAATATCTCCAAAACGCACTGATTCGGCCCCTGTATTTTATGGCTTAGATCCTGTAACAGCAATGCTCTTCTTTATCATCGTTCCAGATTACAGTGGCGCGATTAAGTAAGAAGCAGGGTACGTACCGATTTACTCCAGGCTTTGTTTAAGATAATACATCCGATGCCTTTATTATAAGCAGGATATTTTATAGTTCTCTCGTAAAATAGACTGGGACAAGCGTTCGCGAGGATGCTGTAGACTAAATTCACTTGTAAATTGTGGGCGATCGCTTCAAGTTTGCTCGGCTCAATGTCCAGCTCGAATATCTGATGGCCGAAGTAGTATTGCAATGAGATTCTTAATAAATCGGACACCGTGAGTATCGGATGCTCGGCTGGAATAATTGTGTGCAGAAGTTGCAAGTGAGAGTATATATTTTGCATGTACTTCTCGGTTCCACTAGAGATCGCAGCCATTCTGCCAAGTACCTTTAAACCCGGCAAGTAGCTACCATCTTTCAATATTTTGTTGATTGTGTTTTTATTTGCCTGCGATTCTTTGAATTCATGATGCGTCGTTGCGATATCGGTCCAAAGGTCGTCCTTCTCTTTGCACGCTTTTACTGACAACGATACTTTTGCATCACAGAGTATATTCTCTACAGAGAAGTCGCCTTTGTTTTCATATAACAGTCGATAGATCTTGGCAAAGAAGTTTGCATATTCGGTATTGTCAAATGTTTCGCACAGCTTTAAATATTTCATTGCAACTTTGCCCAGGTTCTTCGAGACGGAGTGGATCTGACTCGTGGTTAAGGCTAAATCTAGCACGCATATCGTTAATATTTCGTTGCTGTTGAGATTGTTTATGCTTAGCGTACGCAAGTTGGCTTCTTGAGATGCCAGGAATGTTTCGATTTGGCTAGTCTGCCCGGAAGATTGGACGCCTTCTTGAGCGACTAGTCTTATGTTCTGCAAGTAATAAAATAACGTTCAAGTTGAATATCTTTCATAGTTCGTACGAATGAAAGTACATAAATATATAGAGCATACCTCCAACGTAGAAGACTGCAAGTTCTCTGTCGTTTCACTCTTATCTTTCAACGTATTCGCTTGTCGATATATGTTCTCCTTAAACACGTGCAACGCCTTTGAGAATTCCATTTCTCCATTCAATTGCGTACCTCTCATGTCCGATGCCTGTTGAAGTAAAGACCAACGCTTGAACGTTTAAACATGGCATTCCGAGCAATGACAATTATATTAATGCTACTCAATGCTTCTGTTATCTCGTCACCACTGTATAAAGTTGAGTATAAATGAATGTAATATCATCTTTGCTGATATATTATTACTCTTAGCTCGACTAATACACATCTTGTGTGTTTTGCGTAGATTGATTTACAGGATAAGAAAGTATTTGAGATTACATCCGATAACAAAGACTACGACGAAGAAAGTGAAAACGAAATGATTCAACCTGTGGATCTTGCGAGCTTGAAACTTTACACTGAAGACGAGAGTAGATACAGGCCGCTTCACTCTTTCGTGGCAAGTTACAATGAACGTGAAAGTCTGAATAAGATGCAACTAATAAATGTGCTCGCTAACTTCGCACCGATCGAATGGGAAAAGCCTAGCACGGACCACATCGACGAACCGTTCATCGCTGGATTTAGAGAAGATTTGGATAAAGTGTTGAATGATTAAGCGATGACCTTTATGTTTGCGATAAAAATTGTAGCTCTAATCGATACTTAATTTCAGATAATGAAAAACTTAAAAATCGATGACTTCCCAAGGAAGCGTACCGTAAGAAACGTGGGTTTGAGTTTAAAGAGCCTACAACCATCCGCGAGAAACATTTTACCGTAGAAGTTGAATATACGACAGAAGCTGGCGAAGAGATTTATGATTACGCAAAGTTCAAAGAAGAATACGAACAGCAAATCGAGCAGGATATAATAAGCAGTAATAAAACATTCAACGACACTGCCGAAGAAAAGCCAGAAGAGCAGCCCAAAGAGGCGATAAAGACCCTGCTCGATTTCAAAAATTGTACAGAAGAATCGAAAAGATTTGGCGTTAAAGCAATAGACTGTCTGATTGACAATTACGAACGCGAGAAAGATAATCCTGTTGTAAAAAAGACGCTACAGAAGACATGGTTGATTGTTAAGGTTTGGTCCCTGATTTACGTGTGCCTAGCGGTTCCTTGTTGGTGCCAGTATGGCAAGTTTCTCGATTAAAATTGATTTTATCAAAGCGAAGCAACGCGTAACGCCAATGTGTGATTCCCTAGGTTGGAGCTGTTGCTGTTTTCGTTTCAAGTTCTGCTTCCCCCGTAGAAGAATTCGATTTGCAAAACAGTATTACGCGGATAATCCTCCTGGTACGCTTTGTATACCTGTTAAAAAGAAACAGGAGGCGCAGGAAGTTATAACTTACCAACCTACTGAATTCGAACTCGACGAGTATGAAAACTTTGAAGCTGCGATAAGGAATCTATAAACGTTTTCTTTTTTTTCAATATCAGTATAGTTACCTCTATAATGCCTTGAGCTTTCGCATAATCGTTTCTCCACAAACACTGTATAATTAGCGTTTCTTTAGATGCCAACATAAAGTTCACGAATAATGGTTTGTGCGTGATGTCTTTGGTTGTCGGAGAATCTGTTACCAGTGCTAGATTCTTGGCACGCTTCCGCCATTTGGTATTATTATTATTTATTAATTCTGATTCGGAGCTGCTGTCCGATATAATCTTTGTCTCGTCCGATGTACTGCCTTCTTGGTAGAAACGTATATTTTCTTTGAAGCGACTGGAAGTTGTCTTTCCATCTACGCGGACTTTCGCTTTACTCGTAATACATTTATTTGCCTCGTTGGACGTGTCGGCGGTGTCTTTGGTAAACTGCAAATTTCTGTAGAGTTCTAATCTCCATTTGGCATCCATTATTGCTGCGTTGATAGAAGAAATATGTATTTGAATTTGGTCCATCCCCTCTGCGCGTGTAGTTTCATTCCTTACTTTCGTGCATTCAATTTCTGTGGCCAGCACAATCTCTTCCAAGTGAAATAATATGCCTCTTGCGACAAATTCGTTACACATAAAACCCATTAAACGCTGTTCCACCAGTTTGTTTTCAAGTCTCGAGTTCGGTGGACTCGTGTCGCTTCCATTATAACTCTTCCGAGTGTGATCGAAGTCCTCGTGGCGCAAGAAAAGTAAAGAAAATATATTCTCTATCACCTGTACGCGCAGGCTGAGCGGATATAACGCTTGCACGTAATGTTTCATATCGGAGAAGTGACTCGCAATAATTGGTTCTTTCGCGTTACAAGTATCGGATAATAAAATAGCTTTCACAGCGCTCAACACACTACAGTATGCATAAAAAATATTCTCGGATTCGCCGAGATCATTTAATAAGTCTGTTATCTTTTTGTATTCCTGTTCGTGCAGATTCGTCATCATTTTCAGCACTGAAAGGCAGTTGAAATGTTGCAGAAGGTTCAACATGTGTTTCACAGATATTTTCTGATGAAACGGATCGATTGATTTTATCGTTCCTTGCGGTTGATTGGAACCTTTCGCCTCGAAACTTTCCTTCGTCCAGCGCAATATATATTCCACGACTTTAACATGTTTCTTTAACAGAACGTCAAGTCCTTGTAAACATTCGAAATTACACTTGGATATTAAAAACTTTATTGAATTGCATATAAAGTTGTCAGTTTCTTCGATTTTACTAGGAAGAATGTCTTCTTTGGGGCAGTCGTTCAAAATTTTAAACAATAAAACTGGCCAAAATGTCTTTAATAATTCACAGGACAGTAATGATGAAACGTCGTCGTATTTTTCGTTTAACACTAAAACGTAACAAATGTCCTGGAAGAAATGGAATTATTAGATGAAACATTACGATTTTAATTACAATGTTATTCCGATCAGTTTTACGTCATCGCTTACCAAAATATCTATGACCCAATGCAGCTTCATATTAGTCACTCTCCCCATGAGATTATTCTTATTTATAAGTGGAGCAGAAGTAGGAGTACGATCGAACAATGTTTCTTGAATTCTTATTCCAACGTTCAAATTGTCTGCAACTTTAGAACGTGCATAAAATTCGTCAAGAAAGGCACACCATGCGTCGAAAAGTTTTCTATCCGTCCTTGAATACAATACAAGATCGATATCTCGAGTATTACATGCTTTTAACAGCACAGGAAAAGACCATCTCGATAACTCTAGTATATTAGACTCGTTTATATACATTTTCGACATAACGCATAAAGCGCATCCAGGAGAAGTAACGTTTATCGATCGACGCTTGGACAGTTGAGATTCTATCGACTCTTTCGCAAGAGAAATATATATATCCTGTAAAGCGTCGATAAGAGGAGCGGTGGATGCGTTAAAACCGACTGGAAATAATTCGTTAACGATCCAACATACAACAGTCGGGTTACTATAGACATTCTGCTTGAGGAATATAAAAAATTCGTCTCGTATCTTCTCAAACATCTCTGAATTCGTCTGCTCGGAGCCATTTTCGCACATCTTCGATAAACCCTAGAGAAGATACATAGTAAAACACGCTGTATGAAAATCACGGGCGACGATTAATATGTATTACTCGGTCGATCGAGTACCTGTTGTAACCGATCCGTCAAACTCCCGCACAATCGCAGAGCGTGTATCATTTGTACGTAACGATGCTGCTTCTTAATATCTTTAAAGTCTGACGCCAGATTATCGATGAACTTTTCCAGCAAAGTTTGGGTAATCCATCGGTGCTGATTTTCATTTTGGGAATGACTGAAACATTTGCGACGAATAGCGAGTGTATTTACAATTCTATTATTCCGCGAGTATGTTTGTAATGTATTTAACCGTAGAATTCTATTATACTCACATTAAGTTGGTGATCAAGGTCTCGGACTGAACAAAATCGACAGTGTCACTTTGACAAGGAAGATGCTTATTCTTATCACTCTCCTGATAAACAACGAGTGACGTGTACCACAATTTTGACAGAATGCATTTATTTATTTCCAACGTTCCCACTTGCTTTGTCATTTTTCCAGAATTCAATGAGCATAGCACAAAGAGACGAGCAATGCAGGCGTTCTAGCCAGCGTGCGTCAACATTGTAACAGATAACAGGATCCAACGTCTACGATGGCGAAATTTCATTTGACACTCGTCGTAACGTTAATATATATTTCCGTGCTTTTTTTTCTATCTTCTTGGAGAACCCGGTCTTTTCGTTTCAACGATTAACAATCAATCTGATCAATCATCGCGCCAAAAAGCTTCGACCACTTTGCCACATTCCGTCAACATCACCTCGAAAATTACTATCTTTCGGTAATTTAACCAGTTAGCCAAACACCTTTCCCTTCACCATTCACGTGAAACCGCGCCGCGTTGAACCGCGTGGAATGCTATTGGACGCACGCAACCCTGATACATTCTGTGTTGCATGTAAGATGAAAGAGATTAGTTATGAATTTTGCTCGAATTATATATTCATTTAAAATAATCTGCCGAGCAAAATCGTCCCGTTGATTCACAACACGAGATTCTTGATACTTTGCAGATGTAGCAGCGTGATTAATATGTAACCGAATCAACAAATGAATTTCTAACCTCAAACAGGAGTTGTTGTTAATAGCATGTTTATGCGAACCGTGAATAGTAATGATATAATTTTGTAAGACTATTTTGTAAATTTCGCTGCCGATACAATGGAAAAAGCTGTTAGAAAATTAATGAGTAACGCGATAAAGATACGCCACTGGACGACTTTGTCAAATTGCATAGCGACGCATAGTCCATTGCTGAATTCTGTGGATACATTACAAGGTACCAAATATTCGATTACGAGTGATCGAGAGGTTTTGTTAACGATGGGTGTTTTTGCAGATAACTCGATGTGTAAGGAATCGGAGAGCGATAAAGAGAATATGGGAAAGTTCATCATGGCGGACCCCTGCGACGACGCTATAAATACTATCAAAAATATCGAGTCGAATTATAAGGGCATGGGCGGCAAGGAAGTTTTGAAAATTATGTCCAGCTTCGATATATCTTTGAAAAAAGGATCACGCGTGGAAGACGTGAAAGGCTCGGCAGAGTTTATAGATATGTGCGAGCGGATACAGAAAGATGCGAGATCATTGGGCAATGGTCACATCATACAGGCTTTACAGATTTTAATACATTCTAATATCCCTGTTAACAGCGTACTAGTTGTAACGTTACTTCAACTTTTAAGAGTTTCTGTGAACGATTTGTCCGTGGGACAGATATTAATCGTGCATCGGTTGTTACGTAACCGGCAGACTACACCTTTAGTTAAGGCTCTGGTCGAAGCTTTGCCTCATGTCTTTCGTAATCAAGTACCAGTCGAGCTTGATAGGAGAAATATGTATACTTTATTCAAAGCTCTTTCGTTCGCTTGCGATATAAGTGATCTACAAACGTTAACTTATATCATGGATATCTTAAGCACAAATCGGGAAAGTATAAACGTACAGTACGTTATGCCTACTTTGCGGGCGCTGTGCGCGTTACCGTTTCTGACTAGGTCCTCTATGGCAGTTTTGTTGAAAACCAAGGATGTAATAGTGAACAATTACGAATCTTTCGATTTTAGGGACATTGATTCTATATTGTTTCTTATCATCTATAAATTTAAAAGCGGGTGGGTATTAGATTGTATTGTTTACATTCGTTGTTTTAATATCATTGAACTTTGTCTTCCTTCTCTCTGTGTTCTAGGAAAATGCAGTTTTACAGCGAGGACGTAGTAAACGCATTGTGTAGATCCGTCATACAGAACGATTTAGGTTTTATGCAGGGTATTAAAACCTTGAGTAAATTAAATAGGATGTTCCACAGCAGTATTCCTTTGCTCAACTATATAACTGAAAAATTTATCGAAGATTCAGAAGTCTTAAAAACCTGCTCACCTTTTGATATATACACTTTGATAAGAAGCTTCGTTATTGCTGATTATAAGTCGCATCAATGGAATATCATGAAAACGATGTTACTAAACTATATAATCAATACAAATTATTCGATCCACAATTTAATAACTATTGTTTATCGAATGATTTCATTAGACTGCTATAGCCCGGAGTTATTAGAAAGAGTTTTTACTTTATACTACTGTGCGTCTGACAATGTGAAAGATAAAGGATCGTTGTGGCACATCTTAAAATTACATCAGACCATCTCGTACCTTTATCCTCAGTATAATGGGATTAGATTAAGCCAGGACATGATGGACAAGCTTATAACAATGTCCCAGCACGATAAGTTTCATCCTTTGGGTAAACATGTAGAAGAAGCAGTCGGAGGTATTAAATACGTAAAACCTGGCTTGAGAACAAAGCTCGGGGATTTTGTCGGTAAGCAGTTAATTTAGTAACTTGTACGAGTATCATCATTAATAGAAATTGTTGGATATTAAGTTGTCGCGCGTGATTTCAGAGCACACCATTGCGTTGAAACCAGATGGTTCCCTTATGACTATAAATGAATTCAATGATAATGTTACATTTGTCGAGGACTTAGTGCTACCGCCAGATTGTCACAAGTAAGAAATTTTACATCTCAAGTAAGATCTAATCAGTTCACAGGGTGACATTGACCCCTAAAAATCCGTCTTTCGTTTTCGATTTTGTGTTATAACTCGCGAACCGCAAGAACTGTAACTTATCGAATGATTGTCCTAATTAAAAAAAAATAACTTTTTCCTGAACTCTTTTTCTATCTTCTACAGTTCACGAGTAATAGTACAAAATAAAACGAAAATCAGGGGTCAAATTGCACCCTCTTGGAGTGAATTTGGGCAGCGAACTAAATTGCGTTGTACTCAGGAGGACTTCCCCTACATATTTACAGAGTTTCATAATTTTTTGAATTTCCGTGTTCGGGTCGGATCGATGGGGACTTTTGACATATTGTTTAAAACGACCAAATAAAGGTCCATACCAAAATTTAGCTTGGTGGGAATTATTCCGAAGACAGATCCTAATTTCACTGGACTATATATATATATATATATTTTTTACAGATTGCTAGTCTTTGTCTTCCCGAAGATAGCGTACTCTATTAATTTACAAAAGATGCAAAGTACGTGGAGATTACTCCTAAACTTAATAGAGATGTCGACAGGATGTAAAACTCTTCCTATAAATCCATATTTATGGGATAGGGTCCCTAAATATAAAAAGAACATGTTCCTTCGGCTAGCTATACAAAATAAGTTCAATAAGATTTCATCTTGTACATACGATTAGATTTACACCTTAACTTAAACTGCCTGTAATAGCAGACTGTAAGAAAATTGAAGAAAATATAGATATACATCTGTGTAACAATTTATTTATATGAAAATATTTACAGCATCCAACAATAAAATTGCATGATCTCGGGCTTTATGTATCTTATACATATTCCTACAAAATTTTTATCATATAGTAATAAATGAGATATTTATACCGTACTAAGTTTAACATGTGGATGAGTATTTCTGTATGCGCGTAAAAGTAACATATACATATATATAGAAGGCAGTATCTATCAACATATGATTAACGTAAAAATTTCGACACATTCTCTTCTTACAATTATTTACTCGTCAGCAGACTATACGAATGTAAGTATGTCGCTGTTCTCGTAAGAGGTATGCTCGTATAAACACACAAATAATGTTCTCAAACAAAAACGACCATATAGATTCATAACAAAAGGATTAAAATGTTAAATAGCACCAACTAGCACCATTCTCAAAAGTTAAAATAATGATTACCGATATCACTGATTCAGTCCAAACAACTTTAAAGCATTGAAAGCGGTAGCTAAGGCAACTTCTTCCGGAGTGATTCGCATAAACGCTGCTACCATTTCCACTATTGCTGGCAAGGCACATGGTTCGTTACGTTGAAAAGTACAATAACGATGGAGAAATGTCATGGAACGTTCTGTGAGAGCATCTTTAACATGCGTGGGCAGTTTACTGGCTCTGGTATTAGGATACATGAACGGCGCGTCTGTTTCTACTAATATTCTCTCTAAAGGCGCGAGCCCCCTTTCTAACAGTTGTCTGATTCCGCTATCAGACTTATCTTTACACAAGTATCCCGTAATCCCCAGATAAAAGCCGTGATCTAAATAAACCTGCGCTTCCTCTGCGGTTCCGATAAACGAGTGAATTAAAACCGGTGGCAAGCAATTCTTATAATGGTCGAGAACTTCTACGACATCTGTTTGAGCGCCTCTTTCGTGTATTACAAGCGGTTTATTCAATTGGCACGCGAGTTCTACTTGTTTATGAAAAACGGCTCGCTGCGTCTCGGGCTCGGAGAAGTCACGACTATAATCTAAACCGCATTCTCCTATTGCCACGCATTCTGGGTTATTAGCTATACTCTCGAGTTCCTGTAAAGTGTCAGGACTCTCCCAAGACTTGGCGTCGTGCGGATGCACTCCAGCAGTGGAATAAAGAGTGCCGGGGTATATCCTAGTTAATCGCAGCGCTTCTTTACTAGATCGGATACTAGCGCCTGTTACCATAATCTTCTGTACCCCGGCATCCTTTGCCCTCTGAATTACGCTATCTAAATCCCTGCTATACTTCTTATTTGTAAGATTGGCGCCCACGTCGACTATAATATAGTTTTCGTAACACTGCGTCATGGCAGAGGAAACAGCTTTCTCCTCCACGTTCGACGCGGTAACATTCTCGGCCATTCCTCAATACTCGATTGCAAAATCTGAAATAAGGCAAGAGTAGCATCGTCATTACATACGCCATATCTTCGCCGTCAAAGAATATGTAAACTTGGATCGTTAAAGTAAGGCGTCAATTTATATATAGCTTGTCTTGATAACAACATTTATTAGACCCAATAATCGCTAATTAATTTATCCCCTTTCGAACATATGTTATGCCCTGGTGTACAAGCATAAAGAAAAAATAATGTAATATGTGATTAAGCTACTTAACCTATGTCAATCGAAGGAAATGAAAGATGAACGGGTCGAAAGAAAGGAGGAATATGTTAATGATACGGAATGAACAGTAAACATTGTGTATTAAATACGTGCTGTGAGACACTAACGATAAAGTGCAAAATGCATTTGTTGCCAACTCGTTGGGATTATTTCCAGTCAATCGGTGGTGGTCAGGTGGTCGACTCTCCGCAAACAGTTCTTGAAAATACTTGACATGTATGCAAACGTAATAGTTTATCAACCGTATTGTAACTCTGTTACTTGCAATTTCTCTTTATAACTTGAAATCGAAAACACTGACGCACGCACACACACATGTCGATGGCTAAACGTGAAACGGGTTATACGTCAGTATATATACAACACAATGTATACTCTGCCATATGATTGGTACTTTTTAATAAGCTGATTCGATTCGAAATACTCCGGTACTCTTACACTATCAGTTTGATCCTATAAGGTTTCTATTGTAATAAAATGTGTACTTAAATCTCGTATATACAGAAGACTTTATCTATAATGTGAATTTATCTTGAATATACTAGCCCAAGTAGCACACACCGTCTAAAGACGCCCAAAAGACGTTCTAAAGCCGCCCAAAAGACGAAAGGACGAAAAACGAAAAATCCGAACCCATATTTCGGGCCAGATTGTCGGTATTACAGCGCGCTGCATTACTCGTGTCACGTGGCATGTCCACCCCCTTAAGGGGGTAAGTTACAAAAATCAAAATTTTCGAAAATTGGTTTTTAGGATGTGTGCAAATTCCGCTAGCTACATCTTTTCTACGTATTTTAAGCGCAACCGGGTCACAAAATTCCAAAAATTGAAGGAATTACGGTAAAAAATGATGTCCAACTTTAAACGCGACACCCCCAAACGTCTTACGTAATTTAAGGACGACTTCACCCAGGCCCGGATTAAGATTTTTGGGGCCCGGAGCTATCAAACCTTTGAGGCCCCCCCGTGGTTGATTTTTGGGGCCCGGGGCTATCAAACCTTCGAGGCCCCCCCGTGGTTGATTTTTGGGGCCCGGAGCTATCAAACCTTCGAGGCCTCCCCGTGGTTGATTTTTGGGGCCCGGAGCTATCAAACCTTCGAGGCCCCTCCGTGGTTGATTTTTGGGGCCCGGAGCTATCAAACCTTCGAGGCCCCCCCGTGGTTGATTTTTGGGGCCCGGAGCTATCAAACCGTCGAGGTCCCCCCGTGGTTGATTTTTGGGGCCCGGGGCTACATATCAAACTTTCGAGGCCCCTCCGTGGTTGAATAGCGGGGGGAGGGGGGTTTAGTGAGCTAATCGCTTAGAACGGGGCCCCCCTCGGAAAGTGGGGCCCGGGGCTGCAGCCCCCCTTTAATCCGGGCCTGACTTCACCCCATGCGAGGTTTCCCTCTTTACAACTCCCTCTACGTCATTCAGCTCCCTACGCAGACATATTTTCCCTACTTCCGCAACGCTGGTGGCCGCAGAGCGTCGCGCCGCACGCGGTATCCGTGACGACGCGGAGGAAAGTGGGAGAGAGTCCCACAGAGCTACACACGCGTTCTCTGGCTTAGACAGTGTTGGACAGCGAAATCGGCAGAAATGTTTGGAGCTGTAAAGTAACTTGATTGTATCTATTCCATTTGTATGCTAAAATAATTATCCATCTGTTTCGAAAGTTCCATTGCAAGGAGGAATACAGCCTAAAATCTTCAAAATAACATCTTCAAAATACGCGGGAAATACAATTACCATGAAGGTACGTGTTGCGAATATACTTTCCTCTGGCACAAGTGGTTTACGAGCTACTTGAATAATATGTTGTTGATGTATCAGTAAATTATCATGAAACGTTACTTTAACAAGTTTCTCACCACAATTCTTTTAATTAGAAAAGGAAAACACGGCGTCAGCTTTTGGCGGAGAAAGAAGCTACTGCGAAACAGTTGGTCGACACTGCAAATTCTGTAATAAACCCTTTAGAGTCTTTAAGTTCCTTCCACAAATATGTAACAAAGGACAAACAAGTTATCGAACTTTCTTGCATGAGAGCCAAAGACGCTCGACCGGAATGCCTATCGTGGATATTCGACATTATGGAACGTAACATGAAGTCCATGTACGAGCAATGCGATTGGGGTTGGGATCCGATCGCCAAACAGAAAGAATTAACGGAACTGGGTGCTTGGTACCTAGTAGCTACGTCTAACGGCGAATTCCTTGGGTTCTCTCATTTTCGATTCGATATAGATCATAGGGAGGAAGTATTATATTGGTGCGTAGATTTTATATACGATGTTTATAACATACCGAACATGGAAGGGAAAGAAAAGATGATTTCATTTTTGAGTATAGCTATGAAATACAACTGGAGTCGGTAGTAAGGCGGAAAGGGCTTGGTCATTTCATGATGTCAGCCCTCGAATCCATGGCACTGAACAGCAGTATGCGTAAAGTAGTCCTGACCGTGTTCAAGGTTAATCCATCGGCTGTGCAGTTCTTCTACTCTCTTGGGTAATAAAATATAATTCGTAGCTATAATAAAGAAACTGGCAAATATGAAAATATATTCTTGCTTCTTCGACTTTATTACAAGAGTTTTTAATGCTTCATAGTAGAGAATCATACATCGCGGATGTATAAAATTACATTTCTTAAAGTATCATTACGACTAGTATGAAAATGCGCTCTTCCGTTTTAAAAACTGGAAGCTTTTTTTTATTATGCTCTTTATGTTCTCGCATTTGTATTCACCCTTGCCCACCGATCTAATCCCATCTAAATGCTTTCGACAATGGGAAATTTATTTGTAGCTGATTGTGTTATCTGTATTCAATTTTACGATCAAACCATCCTGTTACAATAGAATTACATATAAATAGATCACAGCAATAAGAGAGGAAATGGTCCAGGTAGATCTAAAGGTTTCGCTTAATCGGTGAAAAGAGAGACATTATTCCCAAGAATCCTTCTAAACTTTCTATAATTACAATTTTCTTGCTCGTTTGGATATTTATAATCAAGCGACTCTGTAGTAATGGCATAGAATCGGTGAATTAAAATTATAATAATTCCATCCAACGCTGCTTGCATTTAATTTGATAAACATCGTCAAGTGTTTGGTAATAAAAACTATAGGACTAGTCTAGTTCACTGTATAGAGTAGAACATGTATTAAGCAATCTATGATAATTATGCGCGACTATAATATGTACAGTGGGAACGAAATGCTTCTTTGCATATATTGTCCATATCTTACTAAACGATCCATCAATTAATACTGTTGCAGTTACAAGTTGGACAAAACCAACCCTCCGGTATCCGATCAGTCGCACTACATCATTCTGAGTAAGGCCGTTGACAGTGGAATAACGAGCAAAAAGAAAGGCTGAGTTTGTATCGAAGGATGTAAGAATAAAATGCCAACTTTTCTTTTCCGTGAAAGCTTAGGACCGTGTTTTATGAAAGAGAACCGGTAATATTTCGTGGGGGCATAAATTAACTATAGGCGACTTCAACGACGGGCCCACATTGTGAAACGTAAGGGGAGCTTTACTAATAATCCAATCATCTATATAATTAAAGAATTTCGTTAAATCAACTTGTCCGGACTCGGAGACGTTAAAGTTGCGTAAATAAGAATCGTCGTTCCAACACATATCTAATGCTGCCTGATGCAGGACCATTCCTACACCCTTGCCAGCCCCTTCGGGTATAGGGAACACTCGAAAGCTAACGACACTTTTATCTACAGGAAGATCGTTACTTAGCGGCGAGAAATAAGCATTTAACTCGAATGGTAAAACGTTTTGCGGATGCATCGCGATTATTGGATGTAACAGCTCCTCTAACGCTATATGACCATACAGCGATAGTAATCCAGCTGGATGATTAGCCGATGGCGTCGGGGTTGGACAGAGAGGCTTTTTCTTCTCAAGAACAAACGTGAACAAATGATTCGTTATCAAGTTATCAGTTACACCTTGGCCTAGTCCCCTGTTATCATCTTGAAGCAGTCTTCTGTCTTGCATGATCTGTATTCAAGTATTTCCAATGTACTTTAATGCTACCTTGTTTCCACTTGAACCGAAGTGAAATACGTACCTCGATTTGTCCAGATGCCATGGAACTTACACCCAATGGCTGCCCCGTTACTACCGTTAGTCTGACTCTCTTATCCTCTATATACGCACTCGCTGCCATTGGATAATAGTTCCCCTGCGTAGGCAGCTTTGGAAATCTTTGACGCTTAATCATCTGAGTAATAATCGTTACTTTAAATATATGTAGTTGATATATGTAGTTGAAATGCGGAATTGTTTAGTACTCACGTTAAGGCCGTTTAAATCTGTGAAGAATTGGTCTCCCGAAGCTATGTCTGTGCTCAGTCTCATAGCGAGTTCATAATTCTGCGTCTCTGATATGTCTACTCCGTTAAGTATGTGTAATCCGAGACCGTCACCGCCAGGGGAATTGTACAGAGCACAAGTGTGACGTACATGTGCTAATTCTACAAATACTTTAGACACGATCGGTCCAGTTATTAAGTGTACGATGCACTTGGTGTCCGTGAATACTAAATCTGGTTCTGGTTTATCAGGTAGAAACAAATAGGCTCCACTTTTATCTTTACCAGAGCCCCTAGTCTCGTACCTGACGAATTCTAAGTGAACAGGAAACGTTATGTTGCCAACCCTTAACGCTTTCAAAAGGCCTGACTTGCCGAAGGACGCGGACAATTCTGGTCGTTGCATAATTGAGAATTCTTGCGGGTTCGATGTAACTTGAATCTCATCGAAACCTGGTATCTTTGGAAGATTCACATCCGTGTTGAAAACACGGACATTAGCGACGTGCACTTCCCTGCAGTAAAGTTGAAAAAGTTAAACGGCTATAAAGCAGATACAAAGATGCCTGAATAGATTAACTATCGTACCGTGGAAAGGATGATTTTGGCAGAGCATGAATTATGTATGTCGTAATGCCAAATCCAGGTACGGTAACTAGAAAAGATAACTCGTATCTGGCGGTGGTTAACGCGGCAGGACCAATCCAAATTGGAGAGATCTGACACTGGACCGGCTGACCCATGCGGTCAGTGACTTTGACGAATGGAGTAGAGACAATTAATGTCTGCACTTTTATCCTCTGCCTTGGTAGAGAATTGTACAAGATAACTTTCTTTAAAGGACTATCATCTCCTAACGTAAGTACGTGCTTGTCCCCTGCACTGGTGTGGCGTAATCTGGCGTAAAAAGTAACTTGTAAATATAAAAAGTATCATGGCTGTCGGCAGAGGCGTCCGAGTATTTCTTACAAACCTAGATTCATCCAGCGACATGTATACAGTGTCCGTATCTACTGGCTTTTCTTGCGGAGTTTTCAACAAATGCACTACGGATTGTTGGAGTACATGAGCGGAATTGTTCAAGGCCATTATCATCTTCTTCGCATAATCTACAACTACTTCGTCTCTAGCGGTTCCAGTAATACCGTCATGGTGTTGGAACAAAGAATGCCACATCCTCGCTTTGGATAAGCGATCCGCAAGAGTTCCTTCTACCACCTTCTCGTTCCCTTTAGTCCAAGCTATGGTGTTCAGTACTTCCGATGCTCTTAATAAACTCAACAATACACGGTCCAGTCGTTTGTGGAAAGGTCTGAAAGATATTTAATAAATATTCGTTATTAATTAACCGACTTTAAAAATAAAGAGGTTCTCTTTTTTACTCTTCTACGTTTACTTCGACGTACCTTGATGTGTAGTATCCACTCCAATAATGGTCATCTCTGTCGGAATAGGTGAAGAAGTCACCGGACAGGGTTGGGAATTCGTTTAAATTATGTTTCTCTCTAATTGCGTCGAAATAATCGCTCAACGTCCCAAACTTAATTTGAACGTTCAATTGGTCATTCTGATTCATGTAATCGAACAGTTTCTGATAATTATTATATTGAGCATCCCATTCAGTAAAATGAGTGTACCTGAAATCATCTCCTAGCGGTGCCAAGACCACATCAGTCTTAAAAAGTTGAGCCTTCTTACGATACTGATCCAGTAAAAGAGCAGCTCTTTCCGCAACGTTCGCTTTGGTTATAGCTCGCGGAGGCACCTTCCACGGGCAAGTTAGCCCGTAACTTTGGAGCCGGAAGAAGTCGAACTGGCAGCATACTTTCGGATCTGGTCCACAGGTGTGCGGGACATCGTAACTATAGAATGGCATGATGTGCGTAAATATCTCCGTCGTCCCATCGTTATCCCACAATTGCCTCCATCGAAATTCTAAATGTTTCTCTTTGGCCAGCCTCTTTTTCACCGAATAATGGACCCTTTGTATCAGCGCGTTTTCTAATCCAGCATTCTTCAAGAGGTACGGCAGAGTCGGAGAGAGACCGAACGGATCGATAGCCCAGCCTGATTTCGGTGTATAATCTAAATTGTATTTCAACCATTGATGACCCTCCGTAAGCTGGGTGAGTTGAGCTATCCAATGAGAGACAGATTCGTCCGGCATCACCCACCCTCCGGACACAATTTCCAATTGCCCTTCGTGAATTAGACGTCGGACCAAATTACGAGTTGTCTGCGGTTGATCTTCCCACCAAAGCTGTAAGAACGATATCTCTGCCCAGATAAATTTACGCCTTCTGTCTTCCGCCAATTTCGTCACCATATTATTCAATATGAACCGAGTTTGAAAACTGTAATACTTTTCAAAAGTGCGGAGCCAACCAGGATCGTTATGAGAGTGTGGCATGACGAAAACTTTTAATTTTCTGTTCGGATGCCACTGCTTGTCGTCGTAAGTAATGTCCCATCCTTGCTTCCAAACTCCGCCATCCGTGTTATCGAATTCCAACTGCCTATACATCTCCAACATTTGTATGTCTATCTCTGGTACTTTTTGTATGTTGAAGTTGCACGCAGGTACTTTTCCCAGGCCAGAGGAGCTCGAAGACATAGAGCGATTGTAACGACTCATAGGATGATTCGGGGGAACATAGTTTTTTGCCTCCGCTACTTCTCGCAACGCGTTCATAACTTTATGATGCTTGTCGAAGTCTTTCTCCAACTTTGCCAGTCGGTTCTCGAAGTGTAGCCATTGATTCTGAAAGTAAACGACGCAGGATTATAACGCCATTACCCGCGGTATATTTCCAACAAACTTACATCGTTGACCGAGAGTTTGGATCCTTGTCCAGATGGGAAAAGTGCGAGGTCCATCATTAAATATATCATAACGCAACAGGCTAAGATTAAGCCCGCTCCGAGAATCGCAAATGTCTTCCTAGTCCTCATTTTTCTACATTAATCGATCGAAATATAGTGCCGTTCTGTATCAAGGAAAACGGTTAATAACGATTAAAAGAAACGTTGAATAGCTCGGAGCATATTGTAAATCTCCATACAATAATACCGAAACTTAACCTAGCTTGTACATCGCATTTACTGATTACATGCGAAGATTGTATTAAAAGGTTTCATTGTCCGAGTCGAAGCGACAGGTGTCTTTTGAATAGAATACTTCATCGGCTCATATAAAATAAATTTCATAGAAAACACTGACGCGTTGATGATTACGTTGACAAACAATGCTCCCCCTCCTGTTTAACGTGCGCTTACGCATACTTGCGCACCAACAACAACACACACTCCTGCAATATCGTAAATGCATGTTTGCTAACGTAAAGTAACGTAATAAATATTCATTTGCATAAACGTAGCTTACCAGCGATTAACTCCGATCAACAGTTTCGGGTTAGGAAAGATTTTCTCAATTTTTACAATCGTACACACGAATGCATGGTTCCGCTGTGATTAGATATAAATCTTATATAATAACATGTCATGCTATTGGAACAATATTGAATCCTTTTATCGACAAAAAAAGGCGGAAAAATAAGTACATCAACGCTCGATTGCACTCGTTTCGTATCGATGATTTTACGCGCGCCTAAATATCGATATATTGACGATTATATTCCGATTCTCGATGTTACGCTATCGCTTGAACGTAGCTGAGGAATTGTGTATAATCGATATGTAGTGTTGCGTGGCCGGCTGGTTCCTCCGGATCATTTGCAGGGAATTCGGGCGCAGGACGATGCCCGTGGAGCGCTAAGGCACTCTGCTCCTTGGACGCGGATTTTATGGATAATAATATTAATAATAATAACGATGATAATGAAATAAATAAACTATTAGAACACGAAAACTGATAACTGTAATGAACTGAACGAAATAATTAGAACACTAATAAAGAATTTAAGAGATGTTTTAATAGTACGTCTGCTCGTTACTGCTTCTGGGGCTCGAGTGAGCTTCCAAAGGTCCATCAGTTTTACATCTTTTGTTCTGTTACAAAATGTCCTTAAAATCTAAAGCCAGTCAAATATTTATTAGCTAAATTTCTATTGGTCAATCTATTTCTTTCTGGTTATTGATTTTTTGAATCAAGCGTTTTACAACATTGCGCTGGAATTACACACTTAAGGGAAGGGAGAAAGGAGAAATTCATTTATTCAAACATCCGTTTCCAACCCCCACAGCACCAAAACGTATCTAGTACGTAACTGCTGCATAACCATCATTTTTTGGTTACGTTACGTGGGGGTCACATGAAGGTATCATCGGGGTGGAAATGTCCGCCACATTTACATAACAGTACGCGTCACATTAAGGTCATACTTTTATATAAATTTTACCTTTCTCTGTAATCTCTCTGTTACGTAGCAACAGGATAACAGCAATAACTTTATTGTTACGTTATGGATAATTACATTATTGGTATTTGGAAGGATTATTTTAATTAAAAAAAAGTTAAATATCTGTATATATATATGTGACATGTTATATATAATATAAAGTTTATAAAAAATTCTAACAGATATTTAACTTTTTTGAAAAGAAAAAAATATTTGAAAAACTATATGTATGTATGTTTATTAATTTTTTTCTCCTCTCTACACTTCCTTTGCAATCCTAAACGGAACCATTTCGCGGCTTCTCTATTGAAGTCAACCTCGCGGAAGTCGGAGTTGCTATCTATTATTTTATCTGAATAAAAAATTAATATTGTATATATTAGCTCGCATTTTTAATATAAAGGGTTCATAAAATAAGTGTGTAAATACCTTTTATTATTCGCACCATTTGTAATTGGGATATATTTATTTTATTTTTCCTCCTTTTCCACGTGTACAACGCAGCAAATTCTAAACTGAACAGGTTACTCAATATGTGCCGAACATTGTCTGCCGGCGATTTCCCCCCGAATCTATCTATATAAGTAAACTGCAAAAGGAAACACGAAATAAGACATCTGAATCAATCATTTCATGTAACTGAATGTCAAGAAGAGTATGTTTCAAGATCTCTTCTCAAACGTTTTCTGTCTGACATATTAATTAAAATATCTATCCAACTTAACCTGAAACCAATGTAATAATTGTTAATTACAACACGCCACGTTTAATCCTCGCGTAAACGTTAGATTTTGCACTCTAAACACACCGATGCTAAACGCAGTCCTTATTTTAATACGTTCCGTGCAGGAGTTTTGCAGCAGGAAACGTTACCACTGGTTACCGAAGGTCACGATCAGTCACGATCGAACAACCGGTAAATTATATTTATCGTTTATGTCGCTGTTATGTTCTATCGTTTATATCGCTGTTATGTTCTATTTATGAAACAAAAATTACGGAGTACTTGTGACACCTAGGTTCCATGACATTTACATCTGGATTAATATGTTGCCTATACGTAAAAAGAGTTACGTAAAAATTATATGTTTTGTGTGACTTTCCAGTTATGTTTATAGGTTATGTTGCTGCTATGTTCTATCTATGTAACAAAAGTTACAGAACATTGTGACACCTGTATTACGTAGCAGTTATATTTTGTACATGTAACAAAAGTTACAGAATTTGTGACTTCCATGTTACGTAGTATTTACAAGTTGTGCTGTGGGGGAAGTGGGTATCGATTAGTTTATAATCTTGAAGTCCTCTCATTAAAGGAATCTCTAACTATTTCAAACACCTCGGACTTGTGCGAACTTCACTTTGTCTCCCTTTCCTATTACATTCGTGTGAAACGATTCGAACTTCGCGCTTCTGAAGTTTATACTACACGCCGCTAGACGGGAGTCGCAACAGTAGAAAAACATCAGGCAACCCTGGTTCCTTTAGTTTCAAATAGTTGGCATCTTTGGCACTGTCCTTCAAGTGAATGATTCTCCCCGCAGTTAGCTTGCAATACAATTAGCATATCGAATATGGCCACTGGAATGGGAATGCAAAACATGACTCCAACATGACTGGATGAAAATGAAGAAGAGGAATAAGCAAGTTGTCGTTGCTCGATAAGGTACATGATATTGCATTGTGTCGTGTGCTCTTTCGTAGGATAGACTTGGTTGCCTAATGTCCGTCGTTGCTGACAACGATACGCTGCAAGTAATCATGGACGACGATCGTGAAGAGATTTGTAACCGCGAAACATTGGTCAGCAAAGAAACCATGGATTCAGCGGCTAGAGATGTCAATATTAAATATCAAAAGGAACTTGTTTACAACAAATTGCTACCGTATGTGGACGACTTGGAGGCGGAATCGCAAGCTCTGCTAGCCGTTATCAAAGCGAATTTAGGAAGGGCTGTTATGCTCCGTGAAATGCAGCCAGGCTGTGTTGTTTGGGTCAGTAGGTTGTGCTTGTAAGTATATAATTTTTGTGATTATTTCGAGTATTCTTCGAATCATTCGCAGAGGTAAGAATATACGAGTGCGTTTGTTACAGGTACATAAAGATATATGGACTAAAGTTCTCTAAAGAAGATCATATTATATTTGTAAAGCTCATGTACGAATTGGTTACGATACCAAAACTAGAACCATATTTAGTGAGCACTTTTAGTTTTACGTTAATTTTATTACTGGAGTAAGTTCAACGAGACTTTTAATGCTTCTTTTACGATCCTATGGTTGATTTCAAGTAGGACTCATTGTCGTTTTAATATTTTCAGGAAGAAAGGGTTAATATCTCCCAACGAGATGGAAATTCCATGGAAACCTCTTTATAATTTATGTCGGCGGATAGAAAAGAGCAGAGAGAGTTCCTTGGAAATGTATCGTTTCTTCTCGTGCGCGATAGGTAGATTAAACGTACTTGTACATGCCTTGAAAGTTTATTTTCCTGTAAGTGATTTATTTTTTTGAGATTACTCGGCGAAAGGATCGATATTAATTCATTACGATAGTTGAGTGCGACGCAGGAAATATTAGATGAATTGAGACCAAATCTGTGCCCCCTCGATGATGCAATGATGACGAAAAGTTTGGAAGCCTTGGAATGGTTCTTGCCGGTACAGTTGCCGCCCGAGCATCATTCGTTTGGCTACGAATTATGGTTCAACGAGTTTATGACGTTGTGGGAAGTTTGTTATAACGCGCCAGAGTGGGAGAACGAGATGATGTGTTTAATAGCGCAGCTAGCTTTTCATAACATTGGATACATCGACTGGGAACCATATATCCCATTGATGTTTACCAGATTTGTGCGATATTTAAAGCTACCAGTGACCTACAGTCAAACACAATCGTCTAAAGACCACAAAATCAATATGTCTTTCATAGCGATATGGACAACATCTGTTTTGGTAGGATTTCGAGCACTGATTTCAGCTAATATTTGTAGGAATTGAATTGAATTTTATGCATCGTCCAATATTTTCAGGGAAATGGGTCGAGCGCACAGATGTATCTTGAGAAATTTTTGAAAACCGTAGAAACTTATTTTCATCCAGCCAACGTTGGACGATGGCTTGGGAAATTAAGGGATCTCCTTATAACACTTCCGTATCGCTTCGTCACGCGCTTGCACAAGTGAGAATCATTTTAAAATCTTATTAGAGAGATCTGAGATACATCTATATATATTTTACTTCTACTCAGGGAAAGATTTGCTAAACGAACATGGGAGACACCTATTCCTGAAGAGTACAAATTATCTGACAGTGATATTGACGCATTCGTCAAAAGCATGATGCCAGTGGCCATGACAGCTATGTTTAGTACGCTGGGTGTTCGCACTGCCTCTCAAGCTTTACAGCACTTGGCCTCTATGAGGCCTAGCTTAGTTATACCGAGTGTCCTGGACAAAGTATCTACTATGCTGGAGCCGTATAAATTGAATGCTACGTTGAGCTGTATGGAGGCTATAGCCAGACCGATGGCGCAGGGATCTAGAAATGTAAACGAAGGTATGCGGAATTGTCGCATCTGTCCCTGATTTTCTTGAAACTTAAAATAACCTTCGCCGCTATTTTAAACAATCGTATAAACATACTTGACGCTATAGGTAATAATCAACATCTTTCACTTTAGGCTATACATATCCAGAAGGACCGACGCATATCCTGCCATTGCTGTTCGTACTCTTACCTAGCATCGATCCGAACGACATGGAAAAGTGTTTCGTTGCTTTTCGTCTTATCTCAGTTTATGCCACTTTCATACCCATCGTGGACTCTTCCGACTCGCTCAATGCGGTGGACGACGAGGAAAGGATGGTTTACGAGACGACATCTAAATTCAAGGACTTTATCTTAGAATTTCTGGACAGAATATTCTCTTTCATCGATTCCAGCTCTTTGGAGACAGTTAGATTGGAGAATCGCGCCGGCGCTGGGAAGAGTAAATTAGAGAAGGTGACGGAAGGCGTGCTGAGGGAAGTGTGCACGAACCTGTTGATTCAAACCAACGACACGATCTTCAAGGCTGCTTTGCACAAATTACGCACGTTCATAACCGAGCGTATCCTGGAGACCAAAGTCGCTGGGCAACTGGCCGCCGTGCTGTGCCGATCGTTCGCTCAAGTCAATGGGGAAAAAACCCTGCGCGCACTGTTACCGGTACTATCGCAAACCATTCTGGACATCACCGGAGAAAGCAATGACATTATAAAAGAAGAGAATCTGGATGGTCGTCTTCTGTACGGGATGCTGCTATTGTCAGCCATTGTCGATACATCAGGGGACAACTTGCTACCGCACATGGACACATTCACTACTGTGCTTGATCGCGTGTTGGTGTTAAAATCGAGGGAAGGAAACAATTTAGCTTGTATAGTATTGAAAACCATCATCTTCTCGTTAGCTACTACGATGCCGTGCAAGTTCGAGTCTACCAATAACGATGTACATTGGGGCAAAACCCTGGAGATCGATACTTTGAAAGTAAAATGGTACATTCCCGGTAAAGAAGAGATCGCCGCGTTAAATAAATTATTCCTCAAGTACCTAATGCCCGAGGTGAATAGACTGCAAAATTACTGCAAAGACTGGAATACATTGACGAGGTCAGTTATTAACAGATCGGGCAACGCTTGTAAGGATGATGTTTGTATCGGATGATGCATGGATGTTGTATGATTGCAGGGAAGAGCTACTGACTAGTTTGCACATTGTAAGCTGCATTCTTCACGCTTGCGAGCCCGTGCTACCCGTATGGGAAGAGGAGCCATTGGTCGTGGTAGATTCATCTTTAGATTGCGTGCCTTTTACACTAATGCTTGGCATGAAGGAAGAGATACTGATGCCTGATAACAGCAATGTGAGACGCTATTTTGTTACGCTTATGAGCAAGCTGCAGAAAGTGATACTGGAGAATTCTGAAGACGACACGAAAAGCTTCTTCAGTCTAATACAGGTACCTGTAATTTAGCATAATATGCCCCATTAGCATAATATGACCCAACTAAAACCCCCGAGCCTTTGATTTCAGATCTGGAATAGCCTTTTATTAGGAAGAAATCGTTTATCCGAAGCTCACGAGGCGAGGTGCAAAAGCTTTCAAATTGTCGCCAAAAGGGCAAAGGATAAACTAGTGGGAAACAAGGGGCTGAGGGGGTCCTTAATACTGCAACGTGCGGAAATTCAACACGACTCGCGCGTTCACGTACAGTCCTTCAACCTTACGGAAACTCACAAGAGTATAATGTTCGAGCTTCTTACGTTGGCCACCAGCAGGTACGCTGACGTGCGCTCGCAGGCTCAATCAATCCTCTTCTGCGCTCTTCAACATTTCCCATACTCTTATACGTTCGTCGTTCCGCGGTTAGTTGATGTGTTGAGACTGGACCCGGAAGAACATCACGACGCGTACAAGGTAGTGTAATGACGAGAGTAGATGAGCGATCCCTCCCGATAATATTCCTTACCGTCTTTTTATTTATTTTTTTTAAACAGGGCGCCTTGTACATATTGTTCGGTCCTCCAGACGACCCCATCATTATAAAACACGATTGGAAAATGCTCAGATCTTTATGGCTGGCTATAGTGCTCTCCAAGACGTCCGAGAAACTGTCTGTGATCCGTTTAAAGGAAAACCTGGTGGAATCTATAAACACTCGTTTCGCAACGTTCGCCATTACGATGGATGTGCCGGATGCATGTTTAACCATCACGACCAACTTGTGGACAACTTATCCACAACCCACTCTGCCACAACCTGCTGAAGATGAAATCGCCAACGGCTTGAAAACGCTGCGAAAGCTCGAGGAATCTAACGTTACGTCTTACAACGATCTGATAAACGACCTGCTGTCCGCCCTTCTCGAGAATAAGCTACATTGGCGGCATCGCTTGATGACAATGAACTTTATTCGAAATCTGGTCCATCCGGATCAAAAGTATCCGGCGAAGCTGGTACGTTACTTCTTGGGAGCGTTGATACACGATTCGCTGAGGGAACGGAAGATTGCCATCGACGTGGTCGTGTACATGTTGAAGCAGCAAAAGAGAAAGCATCCGAAGGTAAGGGCGCGCGAATAATATTCGCCAATGATTTCGACATGTCGGTTAAAGGGGTAATTTCTTGATCCGTAGTTAACTATCGATCCGCCAACGTTGCCAGAAAAAGAGGAGCCAGGTGAGAATCGGCCCAAGAGGCTGGTACCAGGACAGAGACCGGACAACCTTTGGCTTCAATATAATTACGAAACTCGGCCTTTGACCGCGGAACAATGGGACGAGCCTAGATACATTCACAAACCATACATCGGGTATTATACGTGGCCAAAGAAGTTAGAGATCTATGCACCGTCGTCCTTGCAGCCTTGTCTAGACCCGACCATTCGAAAATTAATCGATCTCGAGGAAGAAGTCGATCATTTCTTCAGCGATCCGCAGAATATCGAGAAGCTCGTGCGGTTCTTTAGCCTGGAGGAGAAGAAAGGCAAGGACAACTTCAACGATTTCAGATACTTTCTCTTTAAAAGTGTCTTCCGCAATCACGGAATAGTGTACTTGAAGCACTTTCTACCGCATCTACACAAGATGGTGACGGATAAGCAGGAGAGCAGCCACAGATGCGCGGCAGAAATCATCGCTGGAGTAATCAAGGGCGCCAAGCACTGGCCGTTCGAAATGGTCCGAGAGATGTGGGACTCTTTGCTGCCGATTATAAGGCTCGCTCTGTCTAACTTAACCGCAGAGTCTTTCGTAAATTGGTGCGCGTGCTTCGCCACGGCGCAACAGCACAGGGACCCAAACAGGCAGCACTGGTTACTGGAATGCTTGATGGAGGAGCCCAGGTTGGGCGATTCGGAGTCGTCCTTCGTCGAATGCGGCCGGTTGGTTACCCTGCAAGTGGCCCTTAACGAGCAGACCTGGAGGGTGTCGGAATTATTGCAACGTTTGCTGAAGCGCACGGAGGACAGGCTGCTCACCAATCCGTTCGACAACGTCAGGGAGCGACTGGGCTCCGTTTTAGTAACAGTGTTCAAGGCGGATCTACAGTTCCCAGGCGCGGCGAGTAACGCACCGACGCCACGGATGCAGGATCTCATAGACAACGTGGTGCCGAGGCTACAATTCCTCGTGGAGGAGAGCCCGACTATACTCGGCAGAGACGAGGAAGCCTTGTCGGCGAACGAATCCTCGAGAGACACTAAACGGAGAGCGGAGAACCGGGAAATGGCGATTCGATTGCTCAAGACGATTTGTAAATGGATGACCAGGACCGTTGTTCGCACGCAGCACGGTCTTCAGCGGGGATTTTACCAGATATACCCGATCCTGTGCCAGCTGGAGAATTGCGAGACGGACGAGGAGCTGCGGAAATTGTGCACCTCCACTTTGGCTGTGCTTGCGCAGGCATTCACTTTGCCGCGTCATATGCCGATAGTTTTAGAGGCCGTGATAAATATGTCGAAACGCTCGTCCTGGTGGACGAGGTCCACTTGCTTGCAGTTCCTTCAAGTACTGGTGTTCCATAACATGAGCACGTTCCTGAGCAACCCGGCCTGGGTCGATTCCGTCAAGGAAATGGTTCTCCGCCTGTTGGAGGACGAACGGTTGGAAGTGAGAAAGAACGCTGGCCAGGTTTTGAGCGGCCTGTTGCATTGTACGTTTATACCTGAACAAGAGAAGTTACTGGTAAGTGTCTCGCGCGGAATTCCTGCCACGGGCTGTAGAGGTGGTCTGATATGGAAAGTTTGTTAATGCTTTCAGGACGAGTTCAAGAAGAAGGCGAAAACGAAATTGCGTAGGAGGGAACGGTCGAATTGTAGTAAAGAGGAGACGATAAAGAATTCGCAAATGGACGCTATACGTATTCGCCACGCGGCTGTACTGGGAATGTGCGCTTTCGTTCAGGCCCACCCGTACGACATACCTGAATATATACCCTCAATTTTTGAGAACCTCAGCCCCCACATGAATGATCCGCAGCCTATACCGGTTTGTATATTACATTATACGTCACAAATTTCATTGGATTGCACACGCTGTCTTTATTCTATTCTGTCGCAGACGACGATTAGGAAAACTCTGGACGACTTTAAGAGAACACATTACGGTGGATGGAGGGGCGTAAGCGGGTATGCGCAGCATTTCACGTCGGAGCAATTGGCTGTGCTGCAAGATCTGTCGATGCCACCATCCCATTATGCTTAATATAACATTAAGATTTACGTTATCTTTTCCTATGGTTGTAATAGATTTTTCATGTGCAAGTCGCAGTGATGATCGCGAGTAATGTTGTTAATTGTGACAAACATAATCGTGAGTTGAGTTGTGGCAGGGGGACACATTGTTCGTGGCGATAGTAATATAATTAGATGTAACTTGGATACCAACCCAATTACTTGGTGCTGTGCTGTGAAGACATGATACACTTGGCGGGATTTATTTATTTCCATTCGTCGCGACGGGAAGAGAAAGTACAAGGCGAAATTGTTTATTCTTTAAGGACACGCGAGTATGTACATACCAGCAGCGCTCGGAATTAAAATCAAAAGGAACATTGAACTATTCAAACGATTCGCTCCAACCTCTTTGGGCGAATTCCACCAACGCCCACCAAATCGACCGTGATTTTTATTAAGGTAGGTGGTTTCTCTACACGCGAGACTGGACGCGGCGTCAAGAATTTCAAAGTCGATTTTCTCGTACGTAGAGCGCGATATCGAAAGAAAAGTAGACTGTTTCTTTTCGACTTGTAACAAGTAAACAAGTCCTAAAGGGAAGGAATAAAATTTTTTGATATTGCGCTTCACGTTCGAGAAAATCGACTTGAAAATTCTTGACGTTGTGTCCTGCCGTGTGTTTTGAATACTACCAAAAATCACGGGCGATTTGGGCGCAAGTAGAATTCGCCCTTTGTAAATGCTTCTACAACTTTAATTCATTCAGCTCAAATGCTTCAACCATGGGCGAAGTCCACGCGAATTCCAAATCGCCCGCGTCCACCACGACCGTGGGATTTTTCCGCTTTTGTAATAAAATGAGTATCATAAATTATATATTCCTGTTTTCGAGTCGCAATTTATACTTTGAAAACCTGTATTTTCCGATAATGTCGGAAAATACGGAATGTCGGTCCCCAGATTTCACTTTCATATTTCAGGAGATTTTCATACAACTTTTCAACCAAAATCCACAGACGATTTGGACACAAATGGAATTCGCCCTACATTATTCACTTCTGCTCGATTTCTATCCGGCAGGAATAGAAACTAGCAAAGTTCACGTGATGCAATAAACAACGCTGGACGTTACCTCGTATAGCAATTTACAATTTTATAATACGACTTAAAGATGGCAAAATAGTCGCAGAGTCTCTTTAGAAGCTAATTTGCTAAACTTTTAAACAACACGCAAAGATACCGTTTCAAGTTTCTCACCCACTTTCCATTCCACATAATTCCCTTGTTCATCCCAACCCCTTTTTGAGTCGCGATCCTCTTTCGTAATATTCAAATAACTTGCGGCCTCCCGTATAAGACAACCGAAATTTAATAGGATAAAGTAAACGCATTAAAAACAGGTATTTCAGAATATAATTCTAACTTGATAATGTTTTAGAAAAAACCGTGACGACCCACATGTTGGGAATTACTGATATAATTGAAACATTCGAAATTTTATTCTCAACAAATACTTTAAAAATCTACAAACACGATTCGGTAATGTAATTACGGTGTAATTATACAATTATATTAAACAGTTATAACGACCCCCTGTGTTCGATTAATGTGCATCTCAAAGACTTACAACCCCTTACAAAGACATTTGTCGTCTATTGTGCAAGAGTATTCATTAGAATCGTATTAATATAATAACACTTCTCAAAAGATTTATTTAAATTTTCAAACGAGAACCGCCTTCAGCCACCCAACGGCGACCTTGGAACTACAAAAACCCACCCCACCTGTTCCCAGTGTCTCTGTCCTTTTTCTAACCAGTATGCCCTCTCACTAATCGTGCACACGCGCGTGTCACGCGGCCCTGTTGTCCGGCGGACACAAAAGTATCAGGCGAGCATAATCCAAGTAGGTAGGGCACCATAAAATCCTTTTTTCTCGTACGACAAACGGTTTTCGAAAAAAAGTCACAATCATCGGAAAAAAAACATTTTTATTTTTCAAATTTTGGAAGTTTAAATGCTTATCAAACACTTTTTTTTTTTGAAGGCGAAGAAAAAAATTGAATAAAAAATGAAAATTTTACCACCAATGCCACTTCAGTCTATGCCTTTCACCGCTACGCGACGCTAGCGTCTGTGTCCATAAAATCGATAAACTGTCAAACGTTTTTCGGATATGAATCGGCAATTTGTCAAGTGAAATGTGTAATGAGTTACAAAACATGGAAAGAGTCTGATAGTAGATGCAAATGAGCGTATGATGTTACCAATAACTGTTTACTGTAATTCCTACGTAATCCATGCGCATACCTTTTAGATTCGAGATACTAATAGTTTCGAACGTTTAAGCAGCATAATCGCAAGTGTAGGGTATTGTGGGACAAGAGTGCGCACTTAAAGTTTAGACTGCTCTAAAATCTTTGGTATTACACTGATAGTCATATCATTTTGAGAGAAATAACTACTATCCCTTATTATTCGATAGAGAGTGACTTCATGTAAATTTACCTGTCATAACTTATATAAAATAAATATTTCCAAAACGTGTCAAATGCGAACTTTTACCCGATATGTGGGGTAAAAGTTCGCATGTTATGGGATAAAAGAACGCAACGAGAAATATCCAAAGAAGGGTTTTATTTTCCTGCATAGGTACATAGTTGGTGTTATTCCCAATTCTGCAGCGATTTTTCTTTATGAAAGTCCTACTTCTACTTTGTCTCGAGAGATCTGAAGCATCTCCTCACTAAATGGTTTTCGGCCGGTTGTCCTCTTATAAGTTCTAACAATAAATGAATAAGACAATAAAACAAAGTCATATTTTTTAATCAAAAAGTTAATAAAAATCGTATTTTGGAAAAACATTGCGGATTAAAAATTAATAAAAAAACCAAAAGCCGATATCGCATGCGAACTCTTGCCCCACTGCATTGTGCGAACTTTTGCCCCCACAGCAACTTTTACATTGTTTAATCAATCCTGTTATCTGTGAGGAGAATTGAAAACTTCTATTAGCACTTTTGAATAGAAGAATTTCAGTTCTTTCAGACGACATATGAATTAAAATATTTAGTAATCAATTTATAGGAATAATATTGATTCCTAAAAATGAGAATATTACATCAGAATTAACGAATTCAGTATTTACTGCACTGTACGATAACAAAACGAAGCACAGCTACACAATTCGACACTGGTGATTCTACCTTGATTGACAATTAACTATCAATCACCATTGGCAATTGCCACAACTCAAACCATGAAATTCGCATGGTGCAAACTCTTACCCGCTGCGAACTTTTACCTACCTTTACTCTAATATAGCAATAGAATATCTTATCTACAAAAACCTCGCAGTAACACATCCGGTATTTTCGTATCACTTTTTCTATCGGCAAAAAGCTTTTACTGCGACTCCGCGAGACCGTTAAAATATCTTATAAACCTTTGCCCTTAAAGACTCGTAATCGCGTGTATGCACTTTGCGCCGCGATATCTGAACAGATCATCACTGATCAATCTTGCCCCGTCGATTCTACGCATCGGGCTCCACAAAAGAAGGTAGCCGACCTTCGAACCTGAAATACATACTCCACCTCGGTAAAGTCATTTCGTCGAAATATTGAAATTCGTTCTCGACGATTGGAATGCAAAACGAAATGCGCTTCATATTTTTCGTTGAATTATTTATTATTCGGGACTCGCACTTGAAATTGTACGCTTATTTTCGTAAATCGTCTCCACGTGTAACCCAGCTCCCATAAAACGTAACGTTTCTTATCCCTAACCCCGGCTTTTGCTATCGCGCACACTAGAACATCGACGGGAAAGCACAAAAGTCGAGAAACGCCATTGAAAATTCATGCCGATCGTTTCGTCGAGTATGAAAGAGGACTCGTTCCACGCATACGTACTCGACTACCACGTGCGTAATTACTTTCTAATCTATCGTTTGATCAATACTCGATTTGACCCCGTTTGACCAACGCAAGAAACCCATTGTACCACCTGTGACGAATCACAAGGGCCTACTAATTCTGCCCCGTTATTGGAAACTTGCCTGCGCGCGTTTTCGGCGAAATTAGCGCGAAAAGTGAAATTCCACGTGGTCATCTAAGAAATGAATGCCATCTGTGGCCCTTGTAGTACTTACGGCAACCTCCACGTCGTGCTCGTCCGCTTTCACGAAAATTCATTCCAGCAGATGCTTATTTTCATTGGTACCGTTACGTTACGTCGAAACGCCGACGATCCAACTTCTATACACAAATCTATAATCGTTTCTAAGAAAATTAACAGCTAAAACTGTACAAGCGTCGATAAGCCGTCCTTCAGCAGTCGTTTACAGTAACACAATGTACATATCAACTTATTAATATAATAATCTCATCCTGCTTTTGCGTTTCCGTGCAAGAAACTAACGATATACCGAGCAGGTATCTTAAAAAATATTTTGTTTTTAAAAAAAAGTCGTGCCCGTTATCTGTCGCTCTTGGAAGTGGCGCGAAGTCCCGATGGTAATTCGAGGCACTTTCAAAGGGGGTATGCTTAAAGTTCTAATGGGTCGCAATGAATAATAATCTGTGAGGTAAAATGTCAAGTTACAAAAGTCAGCGTGACGGGTATGCGTGTGTAATGTATTCGGCAAAAGAGAAGCTCCATGAATTTCTTATCCCCTCCTAGCAGAGGGACCAGTTGAATAAGTGGCGGCAGCCCGACGGGCAGCATTTGCTCGCGGAAACGTTAGTTTGTAAGTTCGGCTCCTTGGCAAGACAGATTTCATTTGGGCCGGTCTGTGAACGGAAGGGAAGGCCGAGCAAGCTCCAAAGCACGCAATAGGAAGTGATTCGGTGACCGTAATTTTCACCTGCCGAGTTTCACTTCTAACCTGAATTTGTCGCTGGGCCCGCTTACCAGTGTAAGCCCGACTGCCCTCGAAGCACATATTTCTTTGGCCCGAACTTACCGATTTCAAAGGGAACCAAGCAGTGGCACTTTGGAAGTCTGCAAGATACCGCTATTATCTTGACGATATTACTGCCGATATCGATTGCCAAGGAGGTATTATATAAACGCAACAATATTTCGTAGACCACTGTTCCGTCGGCCGGTATCACGTGTACCTGTGGATAACAGAGATATTTCTTCCCTGCGTGCTGTCATGAGTGTACGGTTCTAAAGGGTGTACAAGGAAGACAGTAAGTTCGCGAACACTGTGTATAAGCTAGCAGAGAGAAGCCGTAATAATCGAGCGTCATGTGGCCGAAAGATGTTGGCATCAGGGCGATGGAAGTGTACTTCCCTGCCCAGTACGTCGATCAAACAGAACTGGAGCAGTTCGACGGAGCGGCGGCTGGGAAATACACTATCGGATTGGGCCAGCTCAGGATGGGCTTTTGTAACGATCGCGAGGACGTTAACTCCTTATGCTTAACTGCGGTCCACCGACTAATGGATAGGTACGGCATAAAACCAAAGGACGTTGGTAGATTAGAAGTTGGAACAGAGACGATATTAGACAAGAGCAAATCGATAAAGTCTATCCTTATGCAGCTGTTTGAGCCTCACGGTTGCACGGACATAGAAGGAGTGGATTCGACCAATGCCTGCTACGGAGGTACAGCCGCTCTTTTCAATGCGGTAGCTTGGGTAGAAAGCAGCGCCTGGGATGGCAGATTAGCCTTAGTCGTCGCCGCCGACAATGCTGTGTATTCCTCTGGGAGCGCTAGGCCCACCGGTGGTGCTGGAGCCATTGCGATGGTGGTTGGTCCGGACGCTCCTCTAGTAATCGACCGCGGAATAAGATCTTCGTACATGAAACACGCGTACGACTTTTACAAGCCGAATCTAAAATCAGAATATCCTATTGTAGATGGGAAATTATCTATTCAATGTTACCTCGGCGCGTTGGATAACTGTTACCAGACCTACAGCGAGAAGGTTAAGAAAAAGTACAAAGAGAACGTAACTTTAGATAGCTTTGACGCATTCTTGTTTCATTCTCCCTATTGTAAACTAGTACAAAAGTCATTCGCCAGGCTAGCTTTCATGGACTTCCTCAACATGCCTAAAGATCAAGTGTCCAAAAAGTATCCGGAATTACTTAAGTTCCACAATGTTAAGCGCGAAGATACTTACACGGACAAAGACATAGAAAAAGCATTCATGAGTCTAAGCAAGGCCAAGTTTACCCAGAAAACGCAGCCTTCTTTATTTATATCGAGCCAGGTGGGGAACATGTACACCCCATCTGTGTATTCTGGGTTGGCGTCTTTGCTCATTAACAAACCCATTAATGAATTAGCTGGTACTAAAGTGGGAGTATTTTCGTACGGTTCGGGGCTCTGCTCCACTTTGTATTCGTTGACGGTGACTAAAGAGATAGGAGAAGGATCTAATTTAAAGAAGATCATATCAGTCCTCTCGCACATTAAGCCGGACCTGGAGGCTCGTCAGAAGGTCTCCCCGACGGATTACACAAAAGTGTTGGACTGGAGGGAACAGAATTGTCATACCGTACCGTTCAGTCCTCAGAGTAGCACAGCTAACATGTTCCCAGGGACATATTATCTCGAAAAAGTGGACGATAAATATAGAAGGAATTATAAGAGGGTATGAAAGTTGTGGTAGCTCTCAATATTTAACACACTGGTTAGTTTAATTTAACACTCGGAAAAACCAAGTAATTTGGGGGCCTCGTCAATCGTCGGATAAAAATGTTAACGGTGCACGAAAATGTTAATTTATATAATTTAAGAATGTACTAAACGTTTGCTATCGAATCCGTATTTCCATGAAGAAAGAAACGATATAAAATTATATTGGCATGCGTCGAGTCTAGGGCGACTGTGTTATACGCTTAATTTTGTAATTAAATTTATAGACAGTCGTTTTTGAACGTGCATACAGAGCTACTGTCCTGTAAAAAGATGTAAAAAAAATATAATAAATGTTAATGTTATTCCCACGAGAAGTATCAGTTTTACGTATTTGTTTATGTACATTTCTCAATGTACGCATTATGTACAGTTTATATTTTTGGTGAAAGAAGCGATCAGAACCGATGTGCTACATTATAATGAGAATATTCACACACTGGTGAATAACATATAAAAATATTTTGTACGATAGAAATTCCTCAAACTATCACTTTTTCTAAGAGACTTTTGTGAGCTGTTACTCTGCTATTCACGTTAATATTAATAGGAGAACAACCAATATTTATGTATTTATAAAGGTGCTGATAAAGATTACCTTAGGAAATGTGCCTTAGCAATGAAATATATATACCGTATGTATTTTTAACTGAACGTCACTATCAGTTAATGAATTTGATAAGCATGTACATATATTGTCAACGTGTACTAAAAACAAATCGACATTCTAATTGGTGGAAACGAAGTACGCACTGTGTTTTACAGTCTTTACATATATATATACACGACTATTAAATGTTAACTATTAAATGCTGTTATGTAATATTCTTTTAAAAACGGATTTATGTTTTGTACGTTTTAAAAATTATAAAGTGATACATTCGTTCGATGATAAAGTGTTGGTATTGATTATTAATTATCCATATAGATTAAGCGATCACGGAATAATGCCGATCTATCACGAAAGAAAAGGTAGCTGGATATAGAACATTACTGAGATTTTATTCCGATAATTTAAATATTGCGACAACATTCAGAAACAGTACAATAATGAGTTATCTGCTTAAAAAAATATATTAATATATTATTTCTGCGTAAATAGATCCTTCTCATAAATAAATACGAGCGTCCACTCTAAATACATGTACATAAATAATTTAAGTACACAATTGTCATGTAATTTAAAATATAAAATCTAAGAATTTATATTTACAAGAGTATTAAAATATTTGATCGTAAATTTCTGGTAAAATTGTAAATGGAACGATCGATTGTAGAGAATTCTGGCCTCACGCTTCAAAAAGTTGGTTATATAAAATACTGGCTCGACACCATTAACATTCTTTTGTTATCATTAAGGATATAATTGCGCGTTGTTTACGTCTCAGCTTAAGATGCTAGGTATACGAAATTTGAAATCTTTTAATATCACATTATTTGAGTGGTCGTAAGAATATTGTACTCTGCTTTCCCATTTTATATACAAATTTGAACTTGAAAGGATTATGCGTACCGTTTGTCTAAGAGCCAACATTTAAAATATTTTGTACGAACAGCCGGAGCAGGAAGACAACTTTCGCCCTGTCCCGAGTCTGACGACTTCGTCTTCGTTAGCATTTATCTGGCGATTTTCATGTCGTCTCTGAAAACGAGCAAACAGAATTACACCCTCTACGTGGAAAATAGCTACGATACGTGCGCTCCATTAGTTACATTACGTCGAAGCTGTGGCACTCACTTTAAGCTCGGATGCCAGGTAAAAAAATACAGAATCTATATTGGTATTCTCTTTGGCTGACGTTTCCACTACTTGCAACACTTCGGGAAGATACTGGCAAAGCGCTTCCGCTTCTCCCTTCTCGACTTCGCGTAAATTCTCTAAATCGCACTTATTACCTGAAAAGAATTACGTACAATAATAAATATACCGCGATTGTATCGTGGCTTTCCAGAATATGCAAAAGTATCTCACCAACTAAGACTAATAACACATGCGACGAAGTGTACCTTCGTACTTCTTCGACCCAATGTTGTAAACTTAAGAACGTAGATCTCTTTGTAATATCGTACACTGAAACACAATGGAATGATCAGAAGACTGAGTATTTAAATAAAAAAACACTGAAAAAGAGAAATGTTTGCCACGTACCTACAATAACACCATTGGCAGATCTATAGTAACTTTGAGTTATAGTACGGAACCTCTCTTGACCAGCTGTATCCCATATTTGCAACTACAATAACATAATACTTTTCAATCAAAATAGAATTGCACTCTACAAATTATTATAATTAAGTATTTAAACTTGTTACTTGAAAAAACATACTCTTATGAAAAATACGCGAACGCGATTAGAGTAATAAATTTTACAAGACACCAAGTACACAATAAACACACATGACGACTATGACAAAGTTTATTAAAAATGAAAAGCAGTTTCGAACAAAAGAAAAGAACTTTTCAATTTACAGACATTACTTGTTGCAAAAAAATCAGAGTTCTCGGAATAATTTCATGATGAAACAGGCTTATATACAGGGTGTATCTAGGTTAAATCGCGAGCGAGTGGAAAATCTTCGGTAGCCTATCAAGCATGGATCGAATAAATGTACCTTGACTTTCTTATCATCGATTAGCACGGTTTTCATGGAAAAGTCTACGCCTATTGTGCTTCCGTGCCTCTCGATGAACGTGCCAGATCGGAATCTTTGAACGACACATGTTTTCCCTGTGCCACAATCACCGATCAGTACAATCTTGAACAAGTAGTCGAAATTCTCGTCATTCGTGGCCATTAAGTTATGCGGATCGCGGTTTGACATTTCTCCTTGATCGTCGAAATAGCTTGTCAAATCGACGACGCTCTTTGTAGTCCGCGCATCCAGACGTACTGGCTACCTACGCCATTGTTTCATTGAACTCCATTGCTTTAAACTATTCTTACTCAGTACAGACGGCGCGTAAAAAGTGGTGAAGTCACCATTCAACATTTTCTCTATCCAATTCGGCCCGCCGTTTACTTACATCTAATAGTCGGCGCATCGCGGAGAACGCGTTGCTTCTAGTACTATGTAACCACAATGATATACAGCATATAGTTTATTTACAAATAACATAATTCGTTAACTATCTTTATTTTCTGTGGCTTCACAGCACCGCTTAATAAAATGGAACAAGTACATGAAAGATTATCGGGATACATTTATTACAAAGATACTCTTAATAACTGAACGTATTCTATTGCTAAACAATTATAAATACAATCGGGAATCATAACGAGTGGGAAGTCACTTTCCAGCTGTGAATTTCGATAGACCCTCCAGCAAACTCACGTAGGCTGTGTGTTCGTAATTCGTACTAAGCTCGATCAACTTTTCTGTAAACTCATTCGAGATGCCCTTCTCCTCGAGGTAGTTCATCAGCAAGTCGTACAGGTACTAAAAGATGAACAAGCTGAGTATTTATATACAGTTGTACGAAGCGAAACTGATCGTAAGCGATATATATATATAATTTCAACCTTGCGGTCCAGAAATGTGTCTTGGTTTACAAATATCTTCCTAATCTTACAACTACCCACCTCACACGCTCGCTCACCCCTATTCACACCTATCTTGCATTCCACTCACCCTATCTCGCCCCTTATATATTTAACACACACCCTCTTTCATACTATGTGCTTTTCTACTAAACTATTCACTCTCCTACCATTCTATTATATCGCACACTATTATTCTTTGGTATCATTTGCCCTCTCTCCCTTCCTTATCTTTTTATTTCCTCCTTCTTTCTATACCCCTTAGCCACTCCACTACTTTCTCCACCCTTCTACCCTGAAGTATTTTTTCCACACCTTTACAGTCTTCCTCCGATCTTCCTCTTTCATCCAGAACCTATTCCCCTCTTCCATATTTCCACATCTTCCTCTTACTCCTCTCTCTTCCAAATATCTTGGCAAGTTTCCCTATATGTGTAGGGTAAACCAACCAGTAATTGGCCGCATACCAGTGAATGACCATTAGGCAAAGAAATGTCAATTATAAATTTAAAAATTACTATATGTTTATAAATGGAGTGTAGTTGCACGTTTAATATCCCATATTTTTAGTTATGCGTATTAAACAAACATTAATAAGTACGATTCTTAATAAAAGTATGCGGTCATTTACTGGGCTTCTCATCCAACAATTCGGTCATTCACTGGTTGGTTTACCCTACTTGTACATTTTATTGTATCTTGCTTCCCTTATCCTATTCCATTGCCATTGATTTTCTCTATCCCTCTCTTTCAGTATTCTCGTTCTTTCCTTCCCTTCCTCTTTTTCTAGTTCTATGTCTAAATGACTGAACCCGCTGTTTGTACTTTCTCCATTTCTCCCTCTAGATCCGATAAATACACCGAAAACAAGGTCGGGCTTAGCACATATCCTTGCCTAACTCCCTTCCCTGTCCAGAACTCTTCTGATTCTGTTCCATTAACTGTTATCTTTAATTTCGACCGTATATTTAAACAATTTATGATATCGGCGCACAGATTCGGTCATATAACAAATATTAAAAATTAATTCAACGCTATTTTGCTAATATAATGTGAGTTTATTTCCAACGTTTTGGAAATAAACATTATATTACACAACATTATATTAGCAAAATAGCGTTGAATTAATTTTTAATATTTGTTATATGACCGAATCTGTGCGCCGATATCATAAATTGTTCCATTAACTCTCACAACATTTATTACCTCCTCATACACTTCCTTCGCCCTTTCTATCAAACCTACTCTTACCCCTCTCTTCTTTTCATTCCCTTTTCCTGTATATTCTCCCATTTAACATGGACGCATATACTTTATACGCTGTATCCAGCAATATACACTCGTCACATTCCATTCATCTACACGCACACGACCTAAACAAGTCCTCGTTAAATAAGATTCGTAGGAAAAATTTGTCGCATCCTTTGCTGCGATCTTTCCATTAACGGCAAGATCATTATTAGGAGAATGCAGTATTCTCTTCCAAAGATTAATATTCAAGGCAGCTACTAGATACACTGCTCTGTACTCAACTCTTTGGTTATAAATTACCAACTAACAACCAGAGTAGAGATTACTTACTCCGTCGATAATTTCACCAGCAACTGCGTATACTTTGTCCGTGTGCTCGCCTTCGTACAATGTGATCTCGTCGATGCCAAATATGTCGTCTAGAATGAAACATTTGTACAGAAAATAACAGGCAACATTGCTTAGCTATTTCAGTTCTATCGGACTCACTGTAACTGTCGTTGGCGCCCGACGCACCAGGTTCGTTATTAATCGAGCAAGTGAATCCTAAAGTCTGATTTCCTCTTACAACATCTATCGAGAAAGTCGGTTTACTCTTCATTTCACCGATATCGGGGTTATTGTTGGTCATATCAAGCTCTGGCTCAGCATCTGAATCCACTGTATGGTTTATATTGAATGAGATTTTAATTCTACAACAGGAAGTTACTCTTTAATTTAAATTCCCGTGGCTCTCAACGTGCATTAGCATTCGTATCCACCAGAAACCATTCTTACATCTCGTTATCTTGCTTCTTCTCCAAAGTAACATCCGCACCGTCCAGAGATACTTTGAATCCACCTAATTCGGTGGGAATTGTCTTCAGTTTCTGCGCCTTCTTCTCTGCTACTATTTCCTCTGCCAGGAATTCCACCAGCTCTTTCTCAGCTGATAAAACAAACGATCCATGAGCATTGTGATACCTCGTGATTTTGGAAACGATGAAAGTAGGTAACAGGTCCTCGTAAGCATCACACGTTCCCAGATAGCACAATGTCTGGTAAAGTCTTAAAGACGTCCAAAAGGCGTCTTAAAGACGTTTTACAGACGTCTTGTTACAAATCAAGACGTTTAGACCTAAAATAGACATAAACTAGACGTCTCTAAGACGAGGTGTGCTATTTGGGTTTCGAAACGTGCAACCACTATACGTGTCGCGTGTCGTGAGAGATGAATTTAACACGAGGCGTACGTTTCGGCAACAAGTTGAATAAGAAGAGAGGAAATACGCAGCGACGGGTATACCTTTGGTGTGGGCAGCTCTGCTGCAACAGCCACAGTGGCAGTAACCATTCTGGTGTTTGAATGCTTTCGCGGAGGCGATAGGTGTGATTTCGGTTTGCCGAGAGCAGACATTCCACAATGTCCTTAATTGATTATTCACAGCTCCTGTGCTCGAGGTGGACGAAAGGAGGTTCCTGATTGCCGATGCGCGCAATGTATTTCTTACGATACCATTCATTTTACTCCTTACAATAATCAACACTTACACGCGAGATAGCCGGTACAATTACAAAATGGCTTCAAGTACGCCGAGCGAGCACGAGGGGCCAGAAGAACGGTTGCGTCAGCGTCACGGAGCAGCGAAACTTTTGTTTTGTTTCACCACCCTTATTTCGTGACTTCCGGGATAGGAAGTGATCGGCGATGCTCTCTGCGGCGAACTGGAGCGAACTTTAAATCGAACTTTGAAATTAACGTTCGATCGAGAGTGACTGGTTAGTAATAGTGTTAGTTGAACTTGAAAAGAAATGTTGACCTATTTGCAACGGAATACTATCCGGGACGATATTTCAAATAAGTGTATTTAGAAAGTTCTTCAGCTGCAGCTGAGTGTGATACTGTGTGCGCGAGATGTCGCAGCCAATCAGCGTTGACAACATATTTCCCGGTGACGCTGGTTGGCCCGATGGTTGGCTTCGTGTTCGAGCCTCTTGGCTGGCTTGGCGCTGACATTGTTCACGCAAACATTACCATCGATCCTGTAGGTGTTTCCCCTGCCATCACTGTGGCAGCGGGAAACATTTCGATGTGCGTTACGAAAAGTAGCACGTTTGCCTTCGTTCTCACGAAAACTAACATGTTTGAGCGGTTTGTCACGAAAATTATCACGTTTCGGTTTTCGCTGCGAAAACTAGCATGTTTGAGCGGTTTGCCACGTGATTATGGTGGAATTATTATTTATCCGTCCTAGAGTATGCAGGAATAACGTGTCAAAATTTGAGGAAGATCGGTTCAATAGGTCTTGAGTTTTGCGCGAACATAAAAATCGGCTCTCTCCTTATAAATAGTATAAATTAAACAATATTTTCAACAATTGTATTCTTTTAAACTGACCACGGACTGAAACGTGATAGTTTCTGCATACTGCAGTATAATCCAAAACGTGTTATTCTTCGTGGTCAAACCGGATAATATGGTAGTTTTTGCCGCAAATTCCCAAATGATGCTATTTTTCGTGGCGAAACACCAAACGTACTAAAATTTGTCAGAAACGATGGAATGGGCTTCTTTTCGTGGCAAACTGAAACGTGCTACTTTTCGTAAGAAAATTGAAACGTGCTACTTTTCGTAAGAAAATTGAAACGTGCTACTTTTCGTAACGCACGTCGATTTGCACTACGTAAATTTGGTGCCGACTTAAAAAATTTGAGAGTGGTAGATTAAATAAGGGAAAAAATTATTTTTAACTGTTTAGTGCAATTTTTTTTAAGTCGGTTTTTAACATAAGAAATACTCGCATCGTGAAAAATCAGTGACTTATATATATCTATAATTTTATACCTCCGGTATGAGAATTGGAATTTTTTTAAAAATGCGAGTTTTTCTCGAAACATCGTTTTTCTAAAACGATGAACATGATAACTGGCCTCATCGTTCATCCGATTAACTTCATCATCTACATCCATATCCTACGTAAGATTCGTTATCTGTTAACGGGAGCTTTTTTAATTAAATTAATCCATTTTTTATTAACAAGCAAAAATGTTAAGGTGGAGATAGATTCTTGATCTCGATCTGTGTGATAAAAATTTATTCTTTTATTCTATAATTATTATTCTGCTTCTATGCTATTCTAGACCTTGTCTGCGGTATAAGATACGCCCGACTAAGCCTCTAAAGTTATTCAAAGGTAACTTATTCATAAATTGTCACTTGTTTTCCAGTTATACGAGACCGTGTCTCAAATAATCGCCGAGATCATCTTACAGAGTAATATAATCGGTTATAGATATCGCGGCGCCTACGTATTCCAAATGATTCATGCGAAACGTTATTACGTGGCAACGTGTTATTGTTTAACGAGGTCACCGAAACTATGAATCTATAAAATTATGTTTCCTGGTGCATTAGACACGATTGCAATTAACTGGTACCATCATACGCGCGAGCCAGTTGCCAATTGGTAGTTAAAGGCTCGTCTAAACGTAATCACAGTTGCTCGATATTAGGTTATTACATACTATCCGTCATAAAAATGAAACGATCTATGTCTTCACTGTATCAATTAGCACTTATAACAATGACGTAATTCATGCTTCCAGTATAATCGACAGTAACATAACGATTAAAGTAATTGGTCATTTTTCAAAATTTCATTCTGTAATTCCTGCCACGTTTCTATTCTAATGAGCCTATATCGAAAGGATACCACTCGAATCGTCAATACTAAGTTGCTTACGGTAATACACAGCTGTCAAAACGAATATTAAAAAGCAGATCGCAGTTCCATGATTCATGCTGCGTGATCCTTTCACTATAGTTATACTTTCAACCGAACAGTTATCGTTATAAATATCATAACGAGAATTGTTTATTGTTCACATTTATTTTAGTGCGTTAATCATTGCGTAGTTACTTAAAATACTTCGACGATGCTATCGAATGCCCAGCATTCAAATATTTTACTGTATTTTACATTATTAACAATATGTAGCGGTGTTCAAAGTTACACAAAAATTTCGTTTAAATCTAGAATTCACAGGAGAATCTGTATCTATAGTTTATGACTCATTCCCATCGCCTGATTATTGCTTGCAAATTACCGGCGTTAGAACGTTGCATTTGCAGGATATGGAGTGCGCATGCGCGCGCAGCTACCTTGGTAAAGCATTAAAACGTAGCGCGTCGTCCCAGTTCGAGTTCAACTGTCGAAGTGTGTGCTTTGTTTTCTGCTTGCATCAGGGATTTTACCTATTGCCCTTGGAAAAACAGCATCATGGCTATCTGTAAGCAGATTTTTATATATAACAAGCATTATTTGTATTGCTGATTCATATTCAAAGGATTTCTCTTTCAAATTGCGGTTAAGTTTGATAGGTTATGTATGTACCGGCATATTAATATTACAACTTATTCAATTCTCGTTTACTGTCGGTACTTGTAATGCATGTAAATATAATTTTTGCAATTTTAACTATGAAAAGAGTAATATCGAAGAAGTTCATAGGTAGTAATTATCAATAGGAATAGGTTACAGAATTTTCCCCGCGAAATGATCGAAGCGTGAATTACTTTGGACAACGGTATTGAAAGTAACTCGATATAACGAGCGCTGGTGTTGTTTGCTAGTGATTATCTAAAAGATTCACAATAGTTTAAAGTATATTCTGCATGCTCTATGGCTATTATCGATGTATTGAAAGATCCTGGAAAGTCGTTATTAACGCGCGTGCTCGTAAACTACGCAGTAAGTATTGCGCAGAAAGCAATGATTTATAATTAATGACCAGGTGCCTTTATTCGAGAATTTCTGTTACACAATGTCAGTTGCCTTCGTAGCTATAATACTTATCCAGCTACGCAATTATTTGCACTACGTCGTAGTGCTCAATCGACGAATAAATTTCTATAAATACATTGTTTGATTTGCCATTCCGCTGTATTAAAGGATGAGGACATCCGATATTTTAGGAGGGAAGTGTAGTTCAGCCGAGAATTCTTCGCGTCGCTTTCTCAGAACTTAAGCCTATGTTTGTCATTCGAATTCACCATTAGTACATAAACAAACCAGCCCAAACATGGGAACAAGTTCTTCTTCTTATTCCTCATACTCAACAACGCATAGCCTTCGCTACTCCGGCTTTGTTACCTCTCACCTTTTAAAATCCTGAGATCCTGAACGAAATCATTACTACCTTTATACTTCGCTGGTTCGTCAATCGTCCAATGTTTTCATCATATCGCTTGCATCTCGCGTGTTCTAGCGTTGTTGTCACGAGATGACACATCGCACATAGAGGTGAACTTTCCAGAACATTGATCGATGGAGACCGGGATTAATAGGTCGAAGGTACTCCGGCCGTTTATCGACAAGTGATTTGTGGGAAGTAGCGTAGAGCCAGCATGTTTACGCGGAGACGTTTCGGCGAACGGTTTCTTTCCTGGCATCTAGCTAAATATAGTAGACGGGCGCGGCTGTTCCAGTTTGACAAGCCGGCCGGCTTTTTTAGCCGCCATTAAAGTTCGAGAAACACGGAACTAACTGCGCGCTACTTCGATCAAAGCCTGGAATTCCTGAAAGATGCTTTCGGTTGGCCCAGAATTTTGATAGTTCACGAATCCCAAAGATCCTCCCCTCTCTCTTGGTACATATGAGGCAGTGAGAGCAACAATGGGCAAACCCAAATTAAATTTTTTTTCTCTAGGTATTTTATATGATTAGTTAGAGCTTATTGGACTACGTTATTGCTACTAGCTCAATTTCGAAAAAAATATGGGTTAGTCCGTTGGTGCTCTCACTGCCTTAGGTATATATTCGCACAGCCGCGTTTCTCTTCTTTTTGTCTCGCTATTCTCTCCCCGTTGCTGTACCTCGAACGTGTATGCTTCCTTTTGTTTTTGCATCGAGAAACCTTTCTAATGCGTTTACTGCTAGTTCGAGGTAGCTTCAATTTTCTAGAATACGGCATCGCGTCATCTTAGCTGTATTCTTGTGTAATACCACTCGCAGATTGTTTCGCAACGAGCTCTCCCGCTACGAAGGAGCACGGAGAGAATCTTTAATCCCCTTTCTGTGATCCCTATCACCGTGTTCCTTTATCGCAACTAAATCCATAGGCGCGGGATTTATTAGGTCCATCGTATTAATTGACGACCACTGTATTCGCGGCACTATTCGTTTAGCCATTACCGTTTTCTCCGCAAAGAAACTCTCAGCCCATTAGTTACTACCTATCAGTAGAAAAAGTATTCCAACTAAATTTATATATATTCACCTTAATAAATATATAAGATATAATATATAATGAATAGAATACACCTTTCACGGTACCATCTTCAATTCGAACACCTCTTCCCGGTTAACGGTCACTGTGCATCCACCTTGCTGGCAAAAGGAAAGCAGTTGCCATGCGAGGTCAGTGACAGCGGGACACGATTGGCTGCTAAGCATAATAGGCGCGCAACGTCCAACTATTGGTAGCCGTTACTCTGGCAATTAATTAATAACGCGCGTCCATTATGGGCGGTTTTCTTCGCTCTACCGTACTTGTGGAATGCACACAGAGATTCTGTACCGTCGTTGGTCAACAAACCGCTTTAAACAATCTAGTTCTATCTGATATGTCACTGTTGCAATCGCTTTCGGTATTTGTAGGGTACCAACGAGCGGAATATCGCAAACGGCCGAACGAAGTAACCGTGGACGTTGCGCAATTAGAGAATTGACTGAATGGATCTAATTTTCGCATTGCTATGTTAATCGCGAGCGTAACACGCCTCGCACGATAGACCTCTGTCTAATCAATTTACCCGCGCAGAATCGACGCCGTTCTGGTGTCCATTCGCTTAGTTCCTTTACAGGGGGAACGATGTTTCGAATGATTCCTGAAATCAGTTTTTTCTCTAGAATCCTCGCTAAGACATTCCGCACCATTTATCAGCGCAGCGCGCCCCTCTTTGACCGCTGAACCTCCGCGCGAAAGTTCGTTACGCCCATTGCTTGGAATCACACCCCACTTTACTACTTGTTAGTACCGTAGCGCGGAGTAATTCCCATCGAAATACCAATGACATCAGTTCGGTGACGCTGCCGACCTCGTCCAATCTGACATTCTATTATTCTCTATCCTCTTATCAACCGCATTCCTTGGCTTCGAATTAACGAAAAATGCAAATGAGGAATTCAAGTTCCTTTAAGGACGCTGAAGATCTATTTTTAGCAGGGTATGTTCTGATTCTGCCGAATTAACATGAATTGCGATGTAAATTAAATCGAGGCGGAAGCTCGGCTTGGGTCTGCGGTAGTCCAATAGCAATTCTTTAAGTATTTAGTTCGCTAATATCGGAGAATTACGAATTTCTAATTTAACCAATCACTCCAGACGTTTTAAAAAAAACCATGACCCTCAAATTACCAGCGACTCCTCGTTCGTTCGCGACGTTCCGATGATGTCAGCGGCCTTCGTGACGCAAGCCACTATTTATAAGCGATTGCGTTCGTCCAGTAAAACACTGTCCTATGCGTATTAAGCGACGTTTCCATGGACTGTACACGCGGACGCAATTCTTTCGTACACCTTCCGAGGTGGAGTCATTTTGTTTGCGCTAAGGAGCTAGCATACTTTACATTATTTATCGCTGAGAAGTAAAGCAACTTGGTTGGTAGCGCCTTCTCACCAGAAGTTGGCTGACCGTGTCACGTGGTTAACGAGTTCGCGTTGAATATAAGCGTTTCTAAAATGGTGATATAAACATTTCTGGAATGTGTATCGTAACGAAACTGCATGCTGGCCAGTGCCGGGCGCAAGTAAACAAAATAAATAAATCGTCCAGCGAAGCTGGATCGCAGCTGTGTTCACTCGTAAAGTGATTGAACGTTTTGGGGTTAATGCCTCTTTCGTGTTAAAGTTAGATAATTATTAGCCGAGTTAAAGTCGCGGTTAGGTTGTAAATAGATTGGAGATCGATTGTTGGATCGAAGCGCGGCACGATATATGAGACTAGAGACTTTTGGCGTTAAAGAATTTATTCAGTGTTATATGAGTTAGATAGTTATGAATCTTCGCGAGCGTAGGATGTCCAACGGGCACGTACTACCGAGGAATTTTGCATTGAAATTGGGCATATTGGTCTTGATCTTTATGTTCACGGACGTGGGGTACCAGTTGCGGTCCTTGATCAAACCTCCGGGTAAATATTCTTTTTACAGGCGTTTCGAAAGATCCGCAGGATGAAGAATCTGAAACTCGCGGATGATTCAGCTGGTTGTTTACTTAATTGATGAGATTAGCGAGGCCGCTGCTGTGATCTTTCTTTATTATCGCGGGCCGTGCGCGCCGTTCATTTGAATTCATGATCTTGCGACCAGATCGCCCGCAGCCGGCGACACGTTTGAAAAGAAACAACGATCCCGGCTCGTTGGCTGCTGCGTCCCATTCCCGTCGAAGAAAAACGCGAGTTTAATTAACGGCAATCAGGAACTCCCATAAGAAGAATCTTCTTAGGCTTCTATCTTCGTCGGTGACGCGAATTCTCAATCAAGCTGTGTATACTTTCATCAGAATTCTGTTAGAAATCCATTAACGAGTCCTTGTAGAAAACACTGTAAGCGTAAAAATTCAAAATTTTCAGAACAGAGTGGAAGGTTCCCAGATTTTAAATTATTTACGAAATTTGATGTGTTTTGATTGCCAAATATGCTTAATATTTAGGTGAAGGGAATTCTATTTGTGAAAAAGCCTTTACTCTTGGTTGTAGAGAAAACTGAAGGTGCCATTGATTTAAATTTGCGAGCATTGCATAATATTCCTCAGAATATGAATCACATGGTTTAACCACTGTTTTTAAATAAATAAGACTCGAATTTTTGGCGAAGATGTTTGAAGTTCCGCCATTTTTAAAATATGCATTTTTTACACTATTTGTTGTTCATATTCTTACAATTGGCACATAAATTGAAAAAAATGTATTGGTTTGTTTCACACAACTACTAGAGACGCTACAACTGGCGCCGTTTTGCATCTTCGAAAAAAAAAAACATAATCAGATACTGCCCCATTCCTTTTGTATTTATTATAATTTTATCGTTATAAATTTTTTAAAGTCCCCTTCAAGTTCCGGAATGATTAGCGCATTGGTATCTATGCAAAATTCCTAAAAAAAAATTCTAAAAATTGATACAAAAATAAGTCTTTAATATGGGCTTCTCCCCTTAAGCTCGCGCTTGGGCTTCGAGTGACTAGCAATCCGTCTTTCGAGCGACGTGCATCAAGCGTATCGAGATCGTTAGAAAAGATTCATGGTCGAGCGACGTGATCCAGGCACGCAATTATCTCGATATTGATCGATGCGGAGTCCTGCATTGTCCTACTTTCGTTTCGCTACTCGAGACGACTGGCGTCCAGACGTCTGGGCGCTCGTTCGAGACGTTTCTGCTCTACTTTTCGCGCTCTGCCAAATTATCCTTCGTATTCGACCCCCGTAATCGCTCCGACAGGATTCGTTCCACCCTGACCAAGTAGCCATGGTGAACGCTCGATTCGTTTCTTCAACGCTTTAAGAGCTCCACTGTACGAGCTCGCATGGTATGAATTCGTTCGTTTTGTATTTTCCAGCACTTTCCACGGAAGACAAATTGGAATACAAGTTCTACCCCGTCGCGAGCGGGCAGCTTCAGTTCCGTGTAAAGGCGGCCAACGACGCCCATGTCGCCCTCACCACCGGCCCCCAGGAGGGTGACCCGATGTACGAGGTGAGGAACATTGAGGATGAGTTTGTGACTAGGGTTGCCACTCGTACTTTAAAATAATGTATCTTACGTTATTATAGGTAAATGTACTCTATACTTTTGAATAACAATAAAGTACGCGAAAATACTTTATTTCACAATTAATGATATTACGTGAAACGTAACGCAATATTATTATATTCTATCTGTTCCCACCACTTCAGCATTTACTGAGAGAGTTTTCTCTGTCATGAATGTGGAGTGGCGGGATGAAATGAACAGGGCCTCTCTCAATCTAATAAAAAACGAATTATTTATATATTTCAATATGAATATTGAGTGCTATGATGTTATTGAGATACTTCAAAATAATACAAATTTACTGCGTAATGTTAAAACCAATAGAAAATATGTTTGGAAGAAATAAAAACTAATAAGATTAAAATGTACTTTTAATTTGTTGAGCGTACTTTGTTGTATACCCTAGGAAAGCAAATGTACGTTATTTTTCTGTAAAAAGGGTGGCAATCCTACTTGTGACTATTATACAAAATGCGGGAGGAATGCACTATGTCGTGGGTACGTTGGAATTTCCAGGTATTCATCGGTGGATGGGGGAATAGCAAGTCTGTGATCCGGAAGAACAGGACTAAACCTGAGGCCGCCGAAATGGAGACGCCTGGCATACTCAGCGCTGACGAGTCGCGTGGTTTCTGGATCAGGTGATTTACAATGCGATTTGAAAGCGCTGCGCGAAGCACTGCGCTTCCCATTTCGATGATCATTAGGGGCGATGGAATGAAACGGAGGTTCGGCCGGAGATAGGCAAAATTTTTATTTAATTTAAAATTTCGAATAATCCATAAAAGTTAAAAAAAATTATTCTTTAACCCGAGTTAGCTGTATTCGGCACATGGAGAATAATTTTATTTAACTTTTATTTGATATTTGAAATTTTATTTAGATAAAAACTTTGCCCATCTCTGGGCACGGTTCCGTCCCCACGGGCGAAACAAATAAAAAAAATTAAAAACGACTTAAAAAAAATAAAAATGCACTAAAAAGTAAAAAATAATTTTTTCCTTGATTAATCTACGACTCCCATTTTTCGGCGCCTCATCATTTGCACTGTGTAAATCTGGCGCCGACATGGAAAAATTTGACTAGGCGCGCAAAATGGTATTTTCATTGTTGCCATTTTTTTTTAAATAAAATTTTAAATGAAATAATATTACAAGTTGTTCTGTAAATGTTGTAAGTTGCGACTAAAAATTCAGAGTAAGATCATTAAAAAATTGAAATAAAGTGTGTTATAAATAAAGAGCGCGAGTTGGCAAGTTCGTCTGGGGCGCAAAAAGATTCGAGCCGGGTCTGAGTAGAGGTGGATAGGGGGTTAGAAAAGAAGATACAAGATTCTGGGGGAAATTGAATCGAATATTTCTAACGGTGTGCCCTTTGCGGCGATTGTTTTAGATGGAACGACGGTGTCGTGTCAGTAGGTAAGGAGGGCGAACCGAGTGCGTTCCTCACCTACGCCGATCCAGACTCGTTCGGAATCGGTTACTTCGGTATATGCACTGGTTGGGGTGCTTCCGGCGAATGGCTGATCGAAGGTACGCTAATCTTCACTTTCCCTTCGCTTGATCCTCGTCGCCTTTTATTCTTCGTTACATCTAGATGTGATGACTAATTAATTCTGTAGACAGAGTTGCGTGATGCACTAGAGTTGGAATATTTAAATTTCTTAGCCGCCTGTGGTACGTAAACGCAATATGGTGAAACCGAAAAGTATTGTCAGACAAGCACTCTGGTTTTTAGTAGCCTAGAAGCGCACGTACCTACTATTGTATATATCATGCAGTAGACACTTTGGTCTGCCTGGGAAGTAGTTAATCTTTACTGTAGAAATGCACGGTATTTGCTAGACTCGGTTTTCAACGAACACTACTATTTTTCCAAATTTATTAATACTATTTTCTTGCTGGTACTTTATCGGATTTCGGATGGACTCTACTAATATACATCGTCGCCCCTTACAGCCATATGTGTCGGGGGTCAGGAGCGTTGTACGTATAGTATAATAGACCTGTTAATGAAATACAGTTTTGCATCAGTCTCCTTGTAGATTTCTAGCTTCCCTGCTCGAGTATGTTTTGATTTGAACCCAGCACGTTCTACCTTGAAAGGTGTCCAATTAAAAGAGCTTTCAAATCGTTTCTCTGATCACTGTTACAAATTGATTTAAAATATGTACGTGTCTGTGTATATTCTTTGATTGGACAGCATTCGATCAAGATGGTATATGCACGAGAATGAGACTATACCACGTAGCCACGCTTATCTCGCTTCAGTCTGATCGAAACAGTAGTTTGTACAAATTTCTGTTATTCATAAGCACCCAAACTTTCAAGCTCCCACGAAATTAGGATGATCGAAACCTTGCAATTCTGAGAACACTGAGGATAAGGTGAATCGGTAATGTGGGCGATTAGAGACTCGTGGTGGGCAGGGAAGTAGGATTATAATTCTGGAGGAGCTTTTGGGGATATTGGAAGATTGTTAAGAGACAGAGAGTCGCGGATGAAAGAATCGCGTTTTCTGCGAATCGATGTGTTCACTCTCAAATTTTCTTTGGTTTCTACAAGGACACGGTCCTCTGTCGACGGGCAATGAGTTACGCTACAATTTCCGTAACGTGCGCAGCGGCTCGGTCAATGTCGAGGTGAGGGCCAAGAGCAACGCGCATATCGCCCTAACGAACAAGAAATGCGAAACGACTCCAATGTACGAAATCATACTCGGGGGCTGGGAGAACATGGCGTCGGTGATCAGATATGATCGCAAACAGCCCGACAAGGTTCGAGAGATCGTTCCCTACTTACGTATCGCGTCGTTCCTTTAACCCTTTGTTTGTCGATCGGGGCAACCCTCAACTGCGAGAAAGTGCTCCTAGCAGTATTCACCTTCTTCGATCTTTATTTGCTGTTCCTTCAGCCTATCCAAATAAAGTTGAAATTTGCAAGTATTTGAATTTTGAAAAATGAAACTTTGAAATTTGAAAAATGAAATTTTGAAATTTGAAAAATGAAATTTTGAAATTTGAAAAATGAAATTTTGAAATTTGAAAAATGAAACTTTGAAATTTGAAAAATGAAATTTTGAAATTTGAAAAATGAAATTTTGAAATTTGAAAAATGAAATTTTGAAATTTGAAAAATGGAATTTTGAAATTTGAAAAATGAAATTTTGAATTTGAAATTCTATATTCTTATGCTACCCTACTAAAGGCTAAAAGAATCGAAGGTGGCCATACGTTGCTAAGGAACCCCCAAAATGAAGCTCACTCCCCAATTATATCCAAGATGGAGCATAGATTAAGATCTCAGTAGCGAGCAGGTGCATCGGCAAAGCACAAGGGGTTAAAGGGTCCCGAAACAGACTACCATAGGGAGCATCCCCCACCTAAATGGCTGATTTTGCCCCGGACAGGTGCGCGTGAACACGCCAAACCTGCTGAGCGAGAACGAGACCAAGAAGTTCGTGGTCACTTGGCTCGACGGTCTTATCACGGTTAGGTCTGGTGACCTTAATGGTCCTGTGATCATCGAATGGTGGGACCCAAAGCCAATTGGCGTGAGCTACGTGGGTGTGCGCACCGGTTGGGGTGCAACCGGAAAGTGGAAGCTTCGAACTGCCCTGTACCCACCTCCGCGCCCTTATTCCAAAAGTAATTTGCCTGAGCATCTCTTTGTCTCCTTTTTTCTTCTTTTTTTTTAACATCAGACTTACCGTACTATTTTATCACTATGAGTATCTTGGTTATTGTATCATTAACTAAGGGTGGTCGATTGTCAAGGATCGAATAGAGAAAAGAATAGGATCCATCGTGAAACATGGCGAATGTATATTTCTCTCTCTCTTTTTTCCATAAAGTGAATCCTATTCTTCATATCTGTACTTTCTGCATTTGGGTATCCAAGTGGGGGAATAAGTGGTGGCAATAATGGCTTGGCAAGGGGATGTACCAAATTGGTGTATTTTTTTTTGACTGCATCGACGGATCTTTGGATCGTTAAATGGTAAAATTGTCCTCGCTTGGGTGCATGCTGTGGATCAGACATCTACCCATAAGGCACTTTTTCCGTGGGACAAAGGAATCTCGAAGTTTCGTAGTACTCGAAAGAAAATCCTTGAACGTGTTCAAAATTCTAAGCTCAGAACTTCACGGTTTTGTTTTTCACGGCACTACTAACAACACGATGTGCGAGTTGCATTGCTCACAGTTCTAACAGCAGCATGTATCATCGAGTGTATCCGAGGTCATCATGGTTATTACGGTCATTATCTCCCTCCTGCAGACGCATCACATTTCAAACTCCCTATCGCAACTTTTCCTCGTTCTGCGTACTTTTCCGATTTCGTTAAAACCGTATAATATGTTACTGTCCATCATTAACGTTTCATCGTTGGACTTTCATTGATCTTTTCACTTGTGTTTGTCCTTGGATTGTGTGCATTTCTTCGTGTCAGAGTATGGGAGAACACTTCTCCGTTGAATTTGATCGATGGTGTACGAGAAGAGATTCTATGATTACTTGTAACTTAAAATTATCCTCAAATTATTTTAATAGTTCGCTGTACACCATCGATCGTGTGGTTCCTTTTTTTCAAAGAAAGTAACCCACTTGTTGCGTATAATGGGTAGTCACCCATGATCATTTTGCAGCATCCTCGTTAACGTGTCTCTGCTTGTAGATACGAACCCATCGGCCCCACCTCCACCTGTACAAGGGGTGCAAATGGGAGACGTCTGCTGGTGCGACGCGTCAGGTGGAATGGTACCTCCCGCTGCCGTGGAAGGTGGAAATGACGAGGAGACCTTGTTCGTGGGCAGAGCTTATCACGAGGGAGCCCTTATACCTGGAAAAGTGAAGCCAGGGCACTCCGTCTGCTACGTAGCTTGGGGTGGCGAGGAGCATGGAAAGACTGATTATCAGGTACGAATTCGGGACCCGGATCATTAACTCATTGCTAAAGAGCACTTGGACCCAAAAATCTACATTTTGTAACGAAGGAATAAGAGAATCCTCTGACGTTTTAGGTCCTCTGCGGTTGCAACCCCGTCTGGGTGCCAACCAGTGGGAACAACATTCCACCCAAGGCGATTCCTGGTGGTGAGACCGAGGACGGAGAAGCTCTCTACGTTGGCCGCGTTCACCATGAAGGCACTCTGACGATCGGCAAAGTTCAACCGTCCCACAGCGTCTGTTACATAGCGTTCGCCGGTGCCGAGGTCGCTTTCCCTGATTACGAGATCATGGTCTCGCAGTAATCTACGGGAGATCGCGCCGCGAAAGAACACAGTCCAAAGTTGCACCGACTTGTCGATGAATCCTGCTAATCGCTTAAAGTGACCTTATTTCTGAAGCTTGGAGAAAGTAGGGCAACTACTTTAAGAGTTCGAAACAGTACATGTACGTGTATGTGTATGCTTTTTCTCGCAACTAAGCGAACAGAGTATTTATGATGATATCATTTTGATAGAATCAGCGAATCTCAGTAATCATTGATATTTTATTAAGAGGCATAGGGCGGGGTATACATATATATTGCAAGGATTATGAGAATCTCATAAGTGTGTAAACTAGTCTAGTTACGGGTGGGCGAATCTTGATTAACGTTTGTCGATCTGTCGGTGCACAACGAGGGGCGTACACTTTCGCAACCAAATGCAATTTTTGTAATCACGCCGTAGAACGCACGCAATTCGAACCTAGCAGATACAGGTAGCTCGTCTATTGTGTGTATACGCTAGTAATTGCCTATCGTTAACCTCCCGATGGCTGTTATTCGTGTCGTTTGACAGACACGTTGCCTTCGTCACTTCCTTACGCGAACCTAGAGCATCGCAGAAAATGTATATTCGACAGCCACCTAGTTTTTTTTTAATGCACGACGCATTTCGCTTCCTTGAATTCGTTATTTTTAGATTGTGTATTGTTACGGAACAATAAATGCTACTTCCAAACCAAGCGCCTGTCATTTTTATCGTCTACTTGGAAGCAATACTGCATATTAAGCGAAATGTATTTTACCTTGGAATTGTAATAAGTGTATAAAGTACAGTAGAGCCCCATTTATTGCAACGAAATTTTGGACGACGCCCGATTTACTGACTTCCTGCCGGACTCCTATATTATCTTAACAACTTACTAATTTATATTTTATAATTATTTATCGTATATATATTTAATCATAAACTAAATACATAACTTTTGAAACATTATTAAACAGAGGATCGTGAAATCCGGTTATTTAAATAAATTATGGATGCGTTTCACGAAGTGTTGAGATCTCGAAGACCAAAAAGGTGTTTCGAGTTTCGAGAATTCAAGAAATGGAAACTGCACTTTTTCTGCATTTCAAAAAAATTGTCACTAACGGAATTATTTGTAAATCACGGGTTGCGAATGATCTAGTTTTACCCGTGTTGAATTCTAATTTCTACCACGCGTAGCGTTACAATCTGTTTCGAGACTTCACCGGTAACGTTGCATGCGACTTTAAAATGGTAAGGGACAGAAAAATGCATTGGTGATAGGTCTATCCTATACCTAGTCTGTGGTTTTATAGACAATTCGTCGATGGTTTCGGCTTGATTTGTTATTCTTCAAATCCTCATACAATTATTAACATGAATCAATCAATTTTCGTACAGAAGCAAGTAAAGGATAATGCAGAAGATTTACAGAAAGAATTTCTTGATATGAAAAACTGGGAGGAACAAATGAAGCATAAAGACGAGGAACTGAAAAAAGAAACAAGTGGTCAGGTATGTTATTAGGTTAGGTTAGGTTTATTTTTCCCTTGGCATAATTACAATATATTACAACATATATACAACTTACACCAAAGCGGCATTTCAAGTTTTATCTTATTTAGCCCAACGAACTCTAGTCCCTTAGGTATGTTATTAAGATTTGTTAATGGAAATACTTCATCTTAGTAACGATTATTCTTGATGCGCAGACCACTTTACCTCCAGTTCGAAGCAAGAATAAAGGTAAAACAAAAAAGGCTTCAGGAAAACAGAATGGAGCTGATAACAAACCTAAAAGAATTAAATCGTACGATTATTCTGCTTGGGATAAGTTTGACGAAGTAAGTTTTACTTATTATATTTTAAGAATAAATGAATACTCATGATATATTTAGAAAACTGCGTCCTTCGTGTAAGTATATTAATATTAATTCTTCTTAAAGGACAAAGCATGCAAAGACGTAGAGAAAGAAGAGCAATCAGATCGTTCTGACGAGGAAGCTACGTCCAAAGAAGCATTAAAAGAAAGTTATGAAGTAGCGACAAGGCATAAAAATGAAGGCAATGTTTTTGTACAACAGCAGAAATGGGCTAAAGCAATTGCATGCTATAATGAAGCTATAAAAGCTTTCTCATACGATGCTGTATTTTATGCCAATCGTGCGCTCTGCCAGTTGAAACTAGACAAGTAAGTATTCGGTTTTGTCCAAGGATATTAAAAGAATGAGTTTAAATTTTTAATTACACTGTACGTTTTCTTAGTTTTCATTCCGCAGAATCAGATTGCACTATTGCGATACGATTGGATGAAACTTACGTGAAAGCTTATTATAGAAGAGCAACAGCTAGAGTGAATTTAAAACAGTATAAAGAAGCCAAACAAGACTTAGAAAAAGTCTTACAATTAGATCCGTTAAACACAGACGCAAAGGTGATGCTTCTTAAAATTGGAAACAAGATTCAGGTTTTAGAGGTAAGTCACAAATGAAAGAGAAAAACTTATCGAAATACTTAATTCAACTATTATCCATACACCATTTATCTTTTTTTCCGTAGTCAGATATTTCGTTGGAAGAAAACAGAGAGACATCATCCGAAACATCATCAATTGAAAGAAAAATTGGTGAGAAAATTTGGTCCGATACTCGTCAGGGTATTCAAATAACAGAAATTACGGATATGGAGGACAGTACACATAGTAAAGAGGATGAGAGAAATGTTGAACGTGTTAAAGATTTTAAACACACTAAAGAGTGGAAAACGTCTGGTACATCAGACGTATCTGCTACAGGAGATACTTCTACAAAAAAAGAAAAGAGGGATCCACGTATACCTGACTGGTTACCAGAGAAGAATGATGTAGTTGTAATTGAACCTATTCAAAAGCTACCTCATTTGCGGTCGAAGGTAGGATCACATTATTGAAAATCGTTTAATATGCATGCTTAGAATGTATATTATTTACAGAAGTCATTGACAAGAATACCAGTTAAAGAAGTAGAATTTGGCGCTATGCAATACAACCATGGAAATGAGAAGACGTTATGTAGCGAAAGTAAAGTAGTAGATTCAAAGAAAACTGATGATGAGTGTAAGAAAAATAATGATCTTATCACAGTTATTGAATCTCCAGAAAACATAATAAATATGCCTCCAGTTCCTAAAAAAGCTGTACAGTTTATATTGAATTGGAAAAGAAATAAATCATCAGAATTTAGATATCAGTATTTGAAGGTAAGAATCATGCGATTTAGTAATTTATCAAAGATGTTCATGTTAATGCAACTAAAGACTTGAATTCTAGAAATTGCCGGAGAACAGTTTGCGAACAATATTTCAAGATTCTATGGAATCTGATATCTTCAGCGAAATATTGGAGGTCTTAAAGGTAGAATTTGTGAAAAGAAAAGAGCCCATATTTTGTTATTTAAAAGACCTAAGTCAAGTGAAGCGATTTAGAGCTCTCATCATGTTTGTTAGCAACAGCGAGAAAGAAAGTAAGTATTCTCGCACTGATCCTAAAATATTTTGAAGTATTAGTACTACTATTCCTTTTTAAATGATTATGAATTTTTAGATTTAAGGATTCTCTTTGACCATTGCAAAAATATCGAGAATGTGTCCGAAGAAGAAATTACAGCCTTACGGAATAAATATGAAGTCTGAAGAGAAACCAATGTTATGCAGTTAAGTGTAAAAGTATCTTTAAGTTGTATGTATGATATAGTTATATATTTTGTATGAAGGTTCCTATCTACACAAAGACGATTAAATAAGATAGAGTTACTGTAATCATATCGTAATTGTTTATATTGCATTTTGTGTAACATACGATACTAGTTTATATATGTACAATATGTACACTCTAAGTTGAAAGAAGTATTATGTTCATAGGCAGGATTGTTGAAAAGTATCAAAAAATATTTTCATTGTACAGATTACAGCAAAAGCGTCGCCTAAACATGACCGTTTAATAATGTTTGTATCCTTTGATCATTTTTCATTATTTGCGATTTTACTTGACATATTTTATCCAATTGCATTTCCACGTTACGATCGATTTCTTTTAAGGTCTCTTTCATAGGTTCTATTAATTCTTGTGTTTTCCTGAAAGAAAAATGCTTTACTGTATGTACAACACACAATGTTTAGTACTTAAGCAATTCTAAACGTTCTTACATTTTTTCTAACTTTAATTGTTCGTTTACTTGTTGGTATTGACTTCTCCATTCCAATAATTCTTTTTGCATTATCTCTACATCTTCCTGCGAAAATGATATATTTTATATCGTAGAGGCAGTAACAATATAAAATGAAAGGTTGAAGAGCAAACCGTTTCTACCTGAAAATAATCTAATAGCTTTCCAAGTGGATTCGTTGTACGAGTTAAGGTTTGTATCGTGTTACGCAGTCTGTCGACTTCCTTTGTAACTATATCACGTTTCGCACTTGTATCCCATGCCTAATAACAAATTTCAGTTCATAAAGAACTTTTTGTTCAAATAGAACGATAGTAGGAAGAGAATAATTTAAGAATTAATTTAAATATCCTTACAATATTCGTTTTTTTAGGTATCACGTCTACATTTTCATTATTAACCAGTTCCTTTTGCGTTTCTAATATTTGAGCAACGAGATGCCCATGCTTTTGTGTTAATTGATTATCAGCTTTATAGGTATCATTATTGTCTAATGAATCACTGCCTCCTCTAGTTTCCATAACTACCATATCCTCAGCGTCGTCGTCTTCCTTAGCATCAGAATTTTCTACAATCACGCTAATATTCCCCATGGGTGTACTGGAAGAGATTTATAATAGCCTACAGGTTTTCCATATCATTCTGTGAGTTAAGGGGAAGGCCAAGACAATCCTTACAGTATCTCTTCGTTAACAATTAATTCTGCTTTCCCTCGTATTCTAGGCGCTGCGGGCCTAGCGCTAATTGGTCTTGCACTAGGTGGGCGTAAAGAAGTTTTTGGTCTAGAATTTGCTTGCGGAACACTGAAAGTGCTAAGTCTTACTAAGTTGCTATGAAATTCTAATCTTTTAGAAAACAGAGTATATAAACAGTTACCTTGCTTCGATGTTTTCTAATTGGGATCTTTGAACTTTTGATATTAGATTATCAGATTTCTCTGTATTCTGAACAGAATTTTCATTACTCATGGCGTCATTTTCTTTATTTTCCAGTTTCGCTATATTTTCATTCATTTTATTATTTTCCGTGTTATTTGCAAACTTAGATTCTGTATGCATAGTATCTGATACATTCGGGATGTGATTCTGAGATTCACTGTTTTCAGTATGTATTACTTGCTTAGATGTGTTTTCAGATTCTTTTTGTTTGTTGCTCTCATCTACATTTTTCTCTGTATTTACGTTGGCTTGCAAAGGAGAGATCTCGGATGCGGGTATAGTAGACATTGTATGTTTAGATTTAGCAGCTGAAGATTTTCTTCTATGACCGGATGAAGGCATTTTGTTTCGAGGTGGCTGCAAGTTGTAATTTTAATTAAATTTCCTGTTTTTATAACTTAAGTGTAAGATGTTACAATGTACCTCAGATGGTGGAACCTGTGTGACTTCAGCATTTTTTTCAGATTCTTCGGTTTCATTCTTATGTGTTTCTACTTCATTCTCATTTACTGTATTTACACCAGAAGCTTTTCTCTTTTGTTCCACAGACCTATCTTTGCTCGTGGCACCTCTTTTTTGAGACACATTTTTTGATGATGTTTTCTTTTCATCTTTTCCTACAGATGCTTTACTTCTCGAAGTTGATTTATTTTTTTCTGAACCTTTCTTATAATGTTCGATAGCTTCCACGCTGCTTATCTAATTTTGAAGAAGCATCTTAGTTGTATGCTCTTTCTCCTATTACACCTTAAAGTACGTTACCTTCTTGTCTAAGGCCTTTCCAATTGCCTGTAATAACTCATTTGTCTTGGTCGCTTCCTGGCCTGAAATAATCTTACTAGCTCTTACGCTTAAATTTGCGCCTGTAGTTAGTTCTGAAATTATTGTGTGGTACACCTCGATGAGAAGAAATAAGAATGCTAAGCTTCATGATACAAAAATTAACTTACTGACAACATCAATTAACTTTGTTAAATAAGCAAGCTTCCCTTCTTTATTCTTGATATTTTCAGAGTTGAGTTCTTCTGCGGTAAATAAGCCATCTAAGAAACCAGTTTCCTTTATGACCTACGATACCATCCCCTCGTCAATTTAAAGGTACGGGCTAATTAAGCTTTATAGAAAAAAGAATTGTAGAAAAGATACGTTACTGCTGTCACGATGTCATGAAGAAATCTAAATGGTGGCTTTTTCAGTAGCTTCTCAGTGAGTGGTGGTTTCTTAAAATACTTTCCAAGCAGATCTTGGGTCTTTTTAATTACTTCTGGCTTCACGTCGTCAGCCATTGTCAATTACAATTAAAACGTGCTGCGAGCTTCAATGCACAGCTCTTGCAATGTTTGTGGGCTTTGTGTAGCAGTAAGTGGTTGCATAGCAACTACCATATGACCAACGTCACAGCCGTTATTTTACGATATAAAATTATACTAATATACAGTATTTTTTATTAATTATGTATAAGGAATATATAAATATCATAACTATAGTAAGTAGAAGTAATACAGAAGTATATTAATATTTATAAATGTGGTATATATTTTGTGGACTCTCGGAATAGTTTGGTGTTATGATGCATTATATTTGAAATTTTTACAGAGATTTCAAGAAAGTAGAAGTGTAAAACAAGTTTAAAATTGTTAAAGGTATGTATAAGTGAATAGAAACGTGAAATATGAAAGAGAATGCATTGAATAACTGTTGTATCCTATTCCCGCCTCTGTCGGTAAGGTAGAGAACGACATTGAAATGGTAAAAATTATTTTTCGAGTCGCCAAAAATCCTTCTCGCAAACATTATTTTTATGCAAAAGGAAGCTATTTTCAAAATTCCAACTCAATCGGAATAGACCGGTTTTCGGACTGTCGGTAAGGTAGGGAACGACATTGAAATATGCTTGAGAAAAATTAGCGACTATGAATACCGGCTTATATTCATAATTCGTCTGTTATAGGTAAGCAATCCTTTCCTTTGTAAGCGTCGGTTCGTGTCAACTGCTGTAACGAAAACGCATTGGACGAGTGAAGCATTTGCAAATATGTGGTTTTTAAGTGGAAGTTAAACTTCAGTAACTGGACAATGTAATTATTATAATATCATTGTACATTATTCAGAGTATTTTAATAAACAACATGTAGAGAAAAACCGCATCTTTTAATTTAGAACTGTAACCTATATAACTTCCATCTCCCAATTAAATCACAAATTTCACAATCACAAATAAAGTCGGCCTCTCCGTTGATTAGTTAGTTCTCCGTCTTCCATTCTCCCTTTGAAAAAGGTAACATTGTGCTACCTCTTTCGATATCATGTTATCCTGTTACGAAGCACATTTTAGAGCGTTCTGAAAATTTTGGCCAGATTTTGGAGCGATGTATCAGGAGGACATGAAGCGAAAGGAGGTATGCTGAATTTCTGCGACGAAGGCCTTTCGAAAACTCTGCGACTCTGCGTTGAATACTTCTCCGTCTCAGATTCTCTTTCCGAAGGCGCTAACTTAGTGCCACCTCTTTCGACATCATGTTATCCTGTTACGAAGCTCATTGTAGAGCGTTCTGAAAATTTTGGCCAGATTTTGGAGCGATGTATCAGGAGAACATGAAGCGAAAGGAGGTATGCTGAATTTCTGCGACGAAGGCCTTTCGAAAACTCTGCGACTCTGCGTTGAATACTTCTCCGTCTCAGATTCTCTTTCCGAAGGCGCTAACTTAGTGCCACCTCTTTTGACATCATGTTATCCTGTTACGAAGCTCATTTTAGAGCGTTCTGAAAATTTTGGCCAGATTTTGGAGCGATGTATCAGGAGAACATGAAGCGAAAGGAGGTATGCTGAATTTCTGCGTCGAAGGCCTTTCGAAAACTCTACGACTCTGCGTTGAATACTTCTCCATCTCAGATTCTCTTTCCGAAGGCGCTAACTTAGTGCCACCTCTTTCGACATCATGTTATCCTGTTACGAAGCTCATTTTAGTGCATTCTGAAAATTTTGGCCAGATTTTGGAGCGATGTATCAGGAGAACATGAAGCGGAAGGAGGTATGCTGAATTTCTGCGTCGAAGGCCTTTCGATATTTGACGATGGTAGATTTGGAATTTGGATAGGAATGTTCTAGAGGATCTTTACAATAATCATACAGTTTTGTAGGATTTTTCCACTTTATTGTCTATAAAATACATTCAGTGGATTGCAATGGAGCAATACAAGTATGTACAAATGAATATTAAACAAGTATATTTTCAATTTATTTTATATGTAAAATCTAGAGTGAAATGTTTCAAGTTCCTAGGTTGATACTAGTTTTCCCTTATTTGATGCAGTTGAGGTTGTTGTCAAAGGAAGAATGATCCACAAATCCTAGAACAGACAAAGAACGAATTATAGCAACTTGTATGATCTCGAAAATAATACTAAAAGGTTTCTTACGCAGAAAATAGTTGCGATATTAGACATTTCGCATGCACAGTTGACAGTTTTCGTAATCTCAATTTCATTCGGAAGATGTGTATATTCCTATTGGCTGGCGCGACAACGTCGACGAATACAAAGTAAGGAAACGGGGGCTATACTTCCGAAAACCGGTCAAACCCGATTGGGCTGAGATTTTGCAAATAGGTTCATGTTCCATAAAAATAACGTTTGCGAGAAGGATTTTTGGCGAATCAAAAAATTTTTTTTTTTACCATTTCAATATCATTCCCTACCTTACCGACAGGATACAACAGTTATACAATGTATTCTCCTTATTAATCTCCTGAAATCTATAAAACAGAGATCAACTTAGAAAGAGATATCAGCTTGATACTGTTCGGTAGTTCAGGGTGATATTTTATTATTGTCGGAGCTGTCGCACGGGGCGAAGCCCCGTGTGTAAGGCGTCTACCTAGAAGAGAGAGCAGATTAATTTGACTCAAATTTTGCGTACAGCTTTTTTTTTTAGAAGAAGTCAGGTAGAGACCCTTTCGAAACATTATTGAACGATATAAATATGTATATACAGGAGAATAATAGAGAGAATGCGTTGAATAACTGTTGTATCCTATTCTCGACTCTGTCGGTAAGGTAGGGAACCACATTGAAATGGTAAAAAAAATTTTTTCGAGTCGCCCAAATTCCTCTCGCAAACGTTATATTTATGCAAAATGAAGCTATTGTCAAAATTCAAATTAATACGAAATTGTGTATACGGCTTTTCCTAGTTCAAGTAAATTACTTTTTATCAAATTTGCTTACAGACGGATGTTGAGAAAAATGTCAAGTGTACCGGGTACGAAAGTGGTGCACATATTATTTTGACTAGTGTATTTCATAATATCATACAGGACACTTTATTACACGTATTTATTATTTAATAAATTATTTATATAGTTCTTCAGAATCCTATTACGTCTACGACTCTAACTCTACAAATGGTAGTTCGGAAAGTAATTAATATAATTTAAGAGTAATTTAAGACTCTAAAGCGGTGGTTTACTGAAAACGGGCTCAGTGTAATAATACAGAAAAAAACATAGTTTGGATAAAATCATAACTTTATTTAGAATGGGGCCCTGGTGGATCCTTTCGAGCAGGGACCCAGGTGGCAACTGTTCATCGGCCGCCCTGTTAAATCCGCCACTGACTATAAGAGTAGCGGATATTCTTTTGTAAAGATTCCTTATTATCCACAAGCTATTTAAGGTCACCATCCTAGGTGAATCATTCCCCACAACTATCCAATCCCTCCAATTTCAAGAGCTAATGAAAGTTAAAAAAAGCCACATAAGCTTTCCCACGTACAAGGTCCTCCGCAGTGAGAGGACTTCCTTTTGCGCTGGCCGCGTCGGTGACGAAGACTCGATTGGAGCACCACCCCGAAAACGCGTGTAATCGCGGCGCCGGTGAAAGCCTTCCTTATAAATTCGCCTTACGTCCAGGCGTTAGCGTTTTATGGTGCATTAATTAGTCCGCGATGAGGAGGCGGATAAAAAGGATTTTACAACGTTGTAAATGCAATAGGGAGGGAGGGAACGAGGGCCGATGATGCCTGACCTCTCGCGGGTTCTCCCGCTTGCTTCTTTAATTCCTCCTCCTTCCTTTTGCGCGGCACCGACGTGTTTCGTCGTATTTTACAAGGTATACACACGACTGTGACACACTCGGGCCGAGCACCGTTTATGGCTTTACCACATCCCCCTCGACTCGGTGTACACACCACCGATGCGTGCTTTATTGCCATCGTTTTATTAGGCTTGCGTTTAATTACCGCGGGGCATCGGGGCGAGCTTGGCATACTTTCATCCCGAGTTACAGGCGAATTGCGCGGCTTTCTAACAAGCTTAGTCCTTGTTTTAATACTCCCCATCGGTTTTTCTTTCGCCGGTCTAACCGCTCTATAAGATGATGACCGTGAGGAGACCCCTGTGTCGCCACGCGTCATTAGTGTAAACGGAACTGATGCGATTTTCTCCATTGATGAGCTTTTGTTCCATAATTAGTAGCGAGAGGAAATGTTTCAATGGAATTAGAAGTAGGTAGTGGTTTTGCATCGGTGATGGACGGACGAATTCTTTTCAGACCATAATACGCTTTATCGTTTGAACTAATTTTCTTAGCTGTTCGTTGAGACGCCACCGTTCAAGGACTCGACGCATACGAGAGATTTCCTTTGGCAATCGTTAAGTTGATTTTAATTTAAAATCATATATTATACATGGCCTTATTCCTATAACCAATGAATTTGATTGAATTTACATTATAAATATTTCTATCCCGAGTGCGCCACTGTCTTCATTTCACTTTTGAATACGACGTTCGGAACGAGTAGGTTTTCTGCGACGCTTGAAAAAAGTTGCCTCTGAAGCAAATAAATAAGCGGAAACATTTTCTTAAGATTACTAGTCATGTCACTTTATTAGACTGTCAAAGTTCCTTTGACTCGTTAAAATTAAATATCATACACGATAATATGGCATCGTCCCGCTTGCAAAACGAAATGATACAACACACAACACATGAAAAACGTAACATGTAACGCAGATTGGGAATCTTGTGTGGGCGATCAGAAAATTGATCTCACTCGAATCATTGGGGAACGCGTGAAAGGCTTTTTAAGAACGACACGTTTGATCGTACACTGCCGTGTCCGTCACGCATGTTTTAACGAGACTTCTCGTGCCAAAGATAGAGTGTCGAAGGTGTCGAGCGCGAGCGAAGAGGGGAATAAAAATAATTTAGTTTATAAATTAGCTTAACAGACTTACGTATTACCCTACGATATTGCAGTCAACGATACATGATCGACGATTGATACTAATATTGCGCGTTACTTATACTTTTCCATGTCGTGCCTCGATAAAACGACGATCGCCTTGCTCCTTGGAATTTTCAGGCCTCGATGAAGCCATAGAAATTCTATGCTCGATTGCAAAGTGACTTTATAAATACAGAACTTTTATGTTCTCGGTTTTTGGTAAATTATGTTACACTTCTATTTTAGGCTTGCGTTCTTTGCGTCACACTAATGGTTAATCGAATGCGGCCACTTTAATCCTTCAGCCAATGAGCAGTGAATTTTCAGAAGGAAAAGAATGAAAATTAAACTCGCTTCGTGACAAAGAGTAAGAAACAAGCAAGACGCGTGAAAGTATCTTGAATTTACACAAGAGTGTAAAGAAAGTTACACCACAATCTTTTGCACTGTTTGTAGTGACTATTTTAGCCCGATAATTTTGCAAAGTTGCAGTCAAAGGTAAAGGATTAAAGGTACACAACGCGCGAGTATTCCTCAGCATCGGAAGATACTGTTCGTTCTGACCAGTAATTTATATTTGATATTTATGGTGGAGGTAAATTTCTCTCGCATTACCTGCTCATATTTAACTCGATGCTTTTTAACTCACCACGGATTAAAACGAAAAAATAAATGCAATTGAAAAATAAAAATTTCTTTTTGAAGTTGCTCCGTAACATTGATCGATATCCAAACGATATAAGTTCCAGCATTATTCACTGCTATTCACAATTGGAGTCAATGCGTACGCTTACTTACCTCTTGACCACTAGAAAACGGATGTAAGGAGTTCAGGTAGTTCTAATCGGATCAGAGGACACAATGATACTAAATGTGTGCTTCGGTGAGACTCGATGCGTAATCACGACCCTTGTCACGAATCAGAGGGGTAAACTAATGGAAAGGAATGACAGCAGGTATGAAGTGGGACATCTGTTATTACCGCCTCCTCTTACCCCACTAAAGGAACCTCTACTGTTTACAAATCACCGGTTAACTACTATATGGGATACCGACCACAAGTCTACCTGAATTCTGTTTCAGTAGAAGCCAGTGCAAAATCTTAGAACTTTCCATTCTCCATTAGGGCTGGGACTATTTGTCGAATTTTTTGGTATTCGAATATTCGAATACTTCAGTTGCTCAAATATTTGGTTCGAATACTGATGTATGCGAATAGTATAGTGTGAATTATAAATCAAGTTCTTTAGGTTCATTTGTCAAGAACAAATCTTGTAAGCTAATTTTGACCCACTTCACACCATACTATTCGAATACATCTGTATTCGAATATATCAGTATTCAAATAGTATTCGAATAATAACATTCGAATAGTATTCGAATAATAACATTCGAATAGTATTCGAATAATAACATTCGAATAGTATTCGAATAATAACATTCGAATAGTATTCGAATAATAACATTCGAATAATATTCGAATAATAACATTCGAATACTCAAATATTCGAAGTCTATTCGTAGCATTCGAATACTTGTAAAATATTCGAATATTATATTATTCGAATAGTCCCAGCCCTATAATCTCCATCTTACACCGTTCCACTTTCTAGAAATCACAGTTAAACAGCCAATTCACAAAACCAAATGAATGAACGACGATAAACAGGAAAACCGTAGATCCACAAATATCGAACATAAACATAGCCTAATTACATGTTCGCCGACTTTCCGAGCCGTACCCCCAGCGATCCCACTGATTCAACAGCTTCTTCGTCTTCTCTAGCCTCTATCTCATGCACCCTGAAGCGACTTCCTCCCTCGCGAGGAGCTTCCACGGTCCCCAAATATCCCCGACATTCCCGTACATCGAAAGATCCCCGTGATCTGGACAATCGTTTTACAATTAGCCTCTGTCGCTGGACCGTTACAGTTCCCTCGTTCCGATCAAAGGGTTGTCGCCTGGAGGTCCTTCGAGTATTCAGATTTACTTGCTGAGGACTACGCCGCAGGGTTGAACCACGCCGATGTTCGTCAGCTTCGGCCTCTTCGAGGTGGTCTTGCTTTCGTCCTTCTTCAGCAGCTCCTCTATCGAGTAAGGATTCCTCTTTCTTTGAGGTTGCGCCGGTCTTCCCTCGATCGTCGCTTCTTTGGCCATCGTGCTCTGTTCGCTCCCGGTCTCCAGGATCCGCGGCGACTGAATCTTCTGCTTCTCGCCGGCGATCGGCGTCGGGCTCTGTCGATTCTCCACACTCCCGGATGAACCTGACGTACTGTGTCTGACGAAGGCGCTACGGTCGCTGCCGATCTTTTGGCCGAGCTCGAGGATCATCGGCGAGTTTTGGAAGGGCTTGTAGTGGTCCTGGGACTCCGTGTTCTCGTCCAGGTCGCTCTTGTCCAAGGAATCGTCGCTGCCCGCCATCGAAGAGCTCGAGCTGGACTTCAGCTCCACCTGATTCGACGGCCCGTTCTGCTCCGACAGGCGCTCCACGTCCAACGATCTGCAATGATATTTTAATTCTCCTTACTTTATGTATCTTCTCTGCTTGGACGCTTTTGCCATCCGCGCGGGGGTTTCATGATATTTTTCAAAAGACTACAACGAGTAATTATGGCCGCAGTAGGTACTAGAACTGTTCGAGTACTCGAATATTCGAGTAGCTTGAAATTCGGACCGAGCCGAGACTCGGTTTCCGAACCGAGCCGAGTACTCGAAGAGAAAAACAAAAAAAAATCGACTAGTCGGTTCTCTTCGAGTACCTCGAAAAAATTCGAGTACTCGATTCTTTGGAGCCACTCGGTTTTTACGAGTACTCGGTTCTTCGAGCCGAATCAGACTCAGCTCACTTTTTTCGAGTACTCGAACAGCTCTAGTAGGTACCTATGTTTCCTATGCTCGAAGAGCGAACGTCAATTTCGATCTGGAAATTGTGTGGCGCAATGAATCGATAATCTTTTTAGTCGCTAATCGTTAGATGTAAGGGAGGATTTTTTAAAGTAACTATGCAAGTTTGCATGGGTGAGTGAATGTTTAAATTAGAAATGAATATTCACCGAATTAAATTCATGTTGTGTATAAGAAGAATATAGAAGTAATACTTACGTGAAGGATTGCATTCCGTGATGCAAGTGCAGCGTAGTTGCTTGATACAGAGATGAGTAAAAGCTCGGATTCCACGATGGCGCGCTGGTGTTACCGGAAGTTGTGGAAATATGCAATGGTCCCAGAGCTCCCGGGTAAAACAACTGGTAATCAGTTCTCATAAGCGTGTCTGTGAATAACACATTGCATGTTCGTACAAGTCAAGCGCAAATTTCATTAAAACTATAAAGTGGTATAAAACATACATTTTACACATTGAATCTGTCGAGTATAATAAATGAACTTAAGGCGGAAATACGCGTCACACGCAACCATAATTATCATAAAGCTGATCCCGAAATTGATTAAGGTTTAACTGCAACGTCTATACCTTCGTGCCCGTCACTTTAAATTGAGATCGACGTACGGAACGATCGAGATCGTGACTCCATCGGAATAACCAATAGCAGAAAAAAAAAGGAAAACCAGAGGAGGAAGGAGAACATCGTTTTTAAAGATTAAAAAACACTGTTCTATCGTCCTGAAGAATTAACAAGGGGTGTTTGCCTTTTTTAACGTAGCCCAAAAATTGTCCACTAACAGAAAACAAATTCTTTCATTTTCTGCGAAACTTGAAACAATCCCATTCGACGAGCAGAAATTCTTGTCATGTGCCATGCATTTCAGACCGTCGCGAATTTCGTGACGCGATTCCACCGGCAAAAGGAGCAGCCTTATAGACAATTTACAGAATAAACGAGGTAAATTGTGAGGCAAATTTGAAGTTCCTTTAAGGGTTTGCGTGACGATCATCTCGCGGCAGCTCGCTGACGAGTCAATCGGCCACAGGGTATTTTCGAATTCTTCTCCAATTTTTCTCCCTTCCCTTCCTTCTTACTCTCCTTCTCACCCCTTCTCCCGCATCCCGTTCCCCTCGATTGTTGCATTTCTGCAACCTCCCGTCCCTTTCTTCTTCCCTCCTTCCTTTCTCGTCTATGGGCAGCCGAATTACGGGGACGCAAAAACGAGCAAAACAATGCAAAAAATTCCACAGAGTGATTCCACGATACGGACAGATGTTTAGGGGATCATTAGCCGGTAATGGCGCACTCGCGACGCAGCTTTCCTTCGCATAATGACTCACGAAGCTGGAGAAAGATACGCGCTCGAAGACTGCTCGATGCGAAACTATACGTATCCATAAGAAGCCCGCATTCTGAGATGGAGAAACTCGAATTGATTCCAGAACCAGTTGGGTTTGGCAATATAAAATATCCAAAAGTAACTGACACAAAATTATGATATACCTAGCCATGGGATATTTATGAAAAATCAAAGTGTTTGAAAACGTTCAAGATCCCCTCGGACCTCGAATATGCGAGAGGGAGTGGTAAGTGTTTAAAAAATTGCTGAGTGACTCTAATTAACATCAAATATTGAAATACAATTTTGAAATAAATTATCATTTACGAAAGGTGCTACATATATTGGCGGAACGAACCGAAGCGATTTACGAAATTGTTTAAATAATATTCAAATGATTACATTCGAGAGATGCAGTATTTCGTTGAGAGGAGATGTAGATTTCACTTCGTACCTCTGTTAGCGACGTTTGGCGAAACTTGCGATGCGTACGTGCTGGGGGATCCACTCTCCATCCCCGCGTGATCGGTATGTAGACCTCCGCCCCGTAAAATTCGATTTACAGAGGAAACAGAGGGTAAGCTTTGCGGATCGCAAGCTCCTTGCCGCGCGAGCTGCTCCCGAATCTCCCAGGCGAACATGGTCGGTTGTTCTTGCTTCATTCGTAGAATTTTTTTGACAACCGTGGGTGTAGCCACTTGCTGCAACAGCAAAGATCGTTTGCGAGTTACGATTAATGAACAACACACTTATGTCTCTTGTAGAAGAGACCATCGATCTATTCTACTTTACTCAATGTTCTCGTTGAATCAATCAACTCGACGGACCACTGTGCTCAAAATTTAATTGCCGATTAAGCAGACTGTATTTAAGAATCGTGAACACTTTCGAGCTGAAGTAAAGGAGTGCGTACATGGAAGTGGAAGGGATTGAAACAGTGTTACGACCTGCCACCTGATGTTCTCGAAAGGGGCGATCCGTATCGCGGTCATTTTCGAAACTTAAACGGTTGATGCGTGCGATCCTTGTCGAGATACAGCCCGATCTTATCGATTCAATATCATGCCTTGAGTACCATCGATTCTGCCTACACGATTTTTACATCTGATCTTCTTTGGTCCAAATGATACTTTCCTTGCTGATGAAATGGCGGATAAGATTGACGGAGATACCAGTACGCAATACTTATGACAAAGAGACACTTTAAATAGTAAAAATATAGAAATCTAATGTCGTAAAACCTTACATCAAAATTTGATTAATTGCTCTGATTATTCCAAGCATTAGATTCAAGCGAGACCAGCGATCCTTTAAAGTGGTCACGAATAAAATCGAAAAATATAGGTACTGTAGATTTCATCCACGTTGACAATTCACCAGCCCTTCAACTGTCCTTCGCCCCCCTACAGGTCGTTCCAGGTTCACGGTTACCGGTCGGAAACGCAACGGTCCCACCGGTCGCGACCGTTGTCGATCATTAACCCGGTCATTTTTCGTCGCACGGAGGGAGGGGATCCCGGCTATCTTATCGACAAATTAACGCGAAAGTGGTCACACTGTCGTCGAGAGGGGCAGGGGTGCACGGCCCACATGTCGTTCACAGGTGAAACACGTCCAGCCGTGAATCAGATAACGGGAGAAGGTCCCAGAGTTACCCAGTAGGTGGGTAACGCGTACCACCGCACTTTATTACAGTTTAGCCCCCGGTTTGCCGAGGTGGTGGGGCCCAGCCTCGCCCGTTGCGTCGTCGGGGACGATGTTCCGTTCTTCCCCGGCGCTCTCGGTCCCAGGGCCCCCACCAGTGGTGCTCAAATCTGGCCGGCCGTCATTTGACTTGCTAATGAACGGCAGGGGCCCGATAATTTTATGCTAACGCGATGGAAATGATATTCGGCGTACAGATTTTCGAGATCACCGATTTCTCGGTGGGGCCTGACCACGCCGACCACTCCGAGAGAACGGTACGGGCCACGAGGGGGGCAGGCGTGTGCATTTTTCTGCGTGCAATTCCGTGTAACGTGCCTCCGATCACTTTCAGCTATTCGGGCGGGGTCGATGCTTCAACTCGTTTCCACCGCCTTATTCAAAGGATATTAATTAAATGTAAAATTAACCCGTGGTCGTAGTAACCCTGCTATGACCCGAGGGTCAGACACTGACCCATGAAGGCTTTTTAAATGCCCCACGCGTTGGTTTTTATAAACATATTTTTTATATAATAGAAGAAAGAACGGACAATCGAAAATATTAAAAAATTAAAGTATAACAAATTTGTCTGTTAATAAATTCTCGGTATTTTCAAATTATTGGTAACCTTTTTAACACCCCTCCTCTTTTCCAAGTGACGCCACTGACTTAATGACCCATGCGCTAGTATTAAAAAAAATAATTAACAAAATTTGACCCACTTCTCAAAAAGGTTCGCCATCACTGGTCTAGATCATCCACGATTCCACGAGAATTGTATCCTATTTTATCGAAGGATGTACCCACTAATTTTGATGCACGCGTTAATCCCGTAAGATCCACTTCCGTAATATTACATTTCTTACAAACAGTCTCAAAATTCCACCTCCAAAACATCACCATCAAAAGAATAAAAAATAAACGCTTTTTCCAAGAAACCGCGTTTCATCCCAATTCATAAACATTTACCTAGGTACCTATATAATAAAATAGAAACGTAAAAAAAAGCTGTAAGTTTTGGCCGTTTTTCTAAAATCTAGTGTCTCGTTAAAAGGCTAATCTCCATCCAGATTACCACACTCCTTTCACGAAAACGAATCTCCCGCAGTGAAGACGAACCGAACTAAATCCCATCCCGTACCCATCGAACACGGTGACACAAGGTGGATAGCAACATCATCCATTGAATACCACCGATATGGGAGCACCACTGGTGGGCAGGGCGTTTAAGGGGTTAGTCGAGCCGTCCATCTAATAGTTTCAGGGGTTAGGACAAGCATCGCGTGCTCCCGGGAGCATCTCAGATTCTAATCTGACACTTCCGTCGTCATTTCCACAATTACCCTTAGCCGACCCACCGGTGTACGTGTCCCGATGCCTACCCTCTCTGGGCGTTTGTACGCTCGAGGGGTACGCGGCGGACGCGCGCTACACACGTCGGCGATCGACGGTGTCTTTCGTGTGCGTGCTGCCACGCCACAAAGGAAATTGGCCGGCCCGGACAGTCGGACATCTGGCGCTAAACGTTAGATAACGTAGGCTATCGAACAGGTTGACCAACTCGGTAATTACGGGCGAATGTCTGCTGCCTCTGGTGTTCGAGCCGTTTCCGATGACAAGACGTACGCCGGGATCCAACGTCTTTTTGGCCGTCACCCTTTCGTCCCCTGTACTTCTTCCATTCTTCTCCCCGGAGGGGATATACTTTATCAGTCAAGTCAGTTCTCGTGGCTTTAATTCCGCAGCTGAAACTGCATTACCTCTTTCCGTAGAATATAACGTTTATTCTCCCTCTATTATAGAGTTGATTTATCCGCACCGTAATCGCTGGCAAATTGCTAATCGCAGAGCTACATTAATTATTAATAAACGCAAATACGGGGAGCGTCCGTCTACGATTCGCATGCCGCTTGTTTTCGTCGCTCCGTGACGTTTTATCGGCTATTACTAAATCATTCAACGGGAAATAAATACCCATCCGGCGGGTGGCTCGATATGCCATCGCGCGCACGGTGAGATCTTAATTACGAGATAAATGGGAAAGCTTGCCGATCGACGAGTTGGAATCGCCGAGGAAACGAATGGCCGCATGCGAGAATATTTATGGCGTTTTCTTGGAGAGCGGCCTGTTAAATGCTCACAACGATCTCTACATGTAGAATTAAGTAGGGGTGCGCTGAAAATTGCTATAATATTAACAAATGACAAAATGTATCGCAATGTCCGTCGTTTATAACGACAGCAATCGAAATAATCCAAGTAATTATTTTTGGCGAACTTTAGTCAATGTTGCTATGGTCTTCTCGCTGTAATGAAAACACAAGCAAGTTCGGAGCGAAGCAAAAGGACCATTCGGAGCGTTTAAGTGGAACGTTTATACTTTGGTATACCTACTCTCACTGTAAAGAGTATAATTTTTCGTACTCACACTCTTCCTCGGGACGTATAATTTCCACCGTCTCAAAGATATCAATGCCTCCACTCTAAATTCAATATTTTTGCAAATACTACATCCGTAATTTCCATTACAACGCGTAATAGCAGGATATCGCCAGGAGCGGCTGCGCATGTCCATCGCCAGATTAATTCCTCGTAATACGCATCCTCGCCGGCGGAGGGCGCGGTTCCAGGAACGTCGCGCGGGGTTTCCCGTAAACGAATGGGAATCGCGGGTTGCGACGCGCAGGGGCAACGGATCGGAGCACCTGTGAAATGGCTGGGGGTTAAGCAAACACAGAAAAAGAGGAGCAGCGGCGAAGATTGCGCGATTTTCTCGCCGAGCTCCGACGTTCCACTTTGTAACGGGGCGCGGAGGGGGCTTCGATGGGGCGTACATTTTTCATGAGACAATTTCCTCTGCCGTGATGCGAGACCATTATCTGACGCGTATCGCGCCTGGTGCGAGCACGTACACGGGGGCTCGGAGATAACGACGAAAGTACCGGGACATGCTTCGGAAATGTTGCATACCGTACCGCGAACACGTGTAGATCGGCGATAGTTCGACAATTAATTCGCAAATTAACCGGTCGATCGGAAAATAATGAGGCGACCTTAACGGCCGTGACGCTTCGATCGACGTGGAACGATTACCGCGGGAGAATTTCATTGGTGGACTTGAACGTCGTTGTTTGGCCTTGTAATAGGCGATTAGAAATACTTTTAGCCTGTGAATTTTTTTAGAGTCGCGTTTAACGGATTTATTTGGCTTTTCTTCATTTATTAAACTCGTGTGTTTATAGAATTGATTTCTATTAGGTATGTATATTTTTTTGTAATAGTTCGTTATGTGGAAGTTATATTGTGAGAAGAGGAAAGTAATAATTGTCTTTAGAGACTAATCGTTGCTCACGTTTCACGTGGCTCCTCGATGTCTGACATACCAGTGACTCTGACTCCTTCGAGCGGTGAGATTAAATCTACGGAATGGCTCTTCTTAATGCACGACACACTTAAAACGGCAGTCTTCAGTTTTCCAAAGGACTACACTTAATTTTCGTTACTTGGCAAAAATTTTGGGCGAGTTCCACTGGGGGAATCTAAAAGCTGCTCTTAAGCAACCGCGATCGGTTTATAACTACCGTGCAATTAAGAATTCTAAGCGATACTCTTATATGTACTATGTAGCCGGAGTAACATATTTAGTTACGGAATTGTCGAGTATCCTCAATAAAATTTACTTCTATTATTGAATCTTTCTCTTGCTTGCGAATAAAACGAACTGGAACAGATAGAAAAATAGTTTCAAGACAAAAGTTACTTCTTTTAATTAGATCTATCATTTGGTAAAAAAATACAGTTCACGAGTTATAACACAAACTCAGAAAATACCCTGATTTTCAGGGGTCAATTACACCCCCTTAGAATGAACTTGGGCAGCATTCTGAAGAGCAGAGATCAGAGGTAGAAGAACGTTTCAAAGAGAAGACTCCCGAAGAATCATTCACATTTTTTTGCGAAAATAGGCTGCACCAATCTATATCTATACTATTATATAAAATTGAAGTTGCATACTTTGAAATGCGGTTTCTCAGTAAATATGAACTGTAGCCACAAGTGTGTTACATCACTTTGTTCGTCTTGACGAGAGGAAGGTTCTAACGTTTTTATTTTTTTAAATAATGATTTTTAAAAGGGGTGGTGAAAAGGGGTGAAATGTGTTTTCATGAAGTCCTCAATATCTATTAGACCCGAAGCGAAGCGCGGGGGTATTTTGCTAGTCATAATATAAAATAGGAAAAAATGATTTTTTTTCAATCTGGGTTACTCCGTTTTTGCCCTCACAGGCACTATCCTCGTGTCTTACGCAGACGTTGAAATCACCGGCACGATTCTTCCCACGGGCCCAAACGCTCACCTGCGGTACTGCCAGCCGAAGCTTCCTGAACCACTAATTCGTTCCTCCCCGTCATGTCAACGGGCGATTAAACCAGAGTGCGTACTCTAAACTGCGGGAATTGCGTCGTACATATTGACTGTTTTGGCGTATCGCCGTTGCAAAATGAACACGCTGCAATAATGGCCACTGATGGCGATCGTTTACATGCGCTCGCGATCGTCCCGGTACCTACAGACTCAGAATTTAAATATGCTCTTCAGGTTCCCTCGGCAAGAACACCGGGCGAGCATCGTCAAGACTCCTGCGGAGGTCGATGCACGCCCAGTGCGGCGTTATTAAAATAAATTCATTAAGCCGAAACGCGGGGATCGTGCGGTCGCGTCGCAAGAAATCCGCCGCGTACGCGGCCTATGCAATTATATTGTCATTAGTGACGTCACACACGCGTAACACAGCGCGGCGGGCCCGCTCTCTTTGTCGGTCGCGACGGCGTTGCTGTTTCGCGAGGATCCATCTGGATGCAGATCATCCGCCGCCCCGTGCCCGTTGATTATCGAATGCGTGTAACGCGCTGGATACGCGGTATCGTTCCTACATTGTACGAGCCAACTCGTTAGCCGGCAATCTTCTTCGGCGCTGTTTCGCATTCTCCCGGGGAAAAACGAACCGCAGAAGGATAACTCTACGAGGCGCGCTTCTGAGGGAAGAACCCGCCTGAGGAAGTATTACGTTTCAACTAACTGTCGTTAATCGTTGAATACCGAGTAGCAGTAATCATTTGCGCTTCAACGAGCGAGAGATGAAAGTAACCAATTGCCACATAAAAATCGGGTTCAGGAAAATGTTGCCTGGCTCTGAATTTGGTAATACCGAAACCCAAATCTATTAAATAGTTGTACAATGAGACAGGGTTGGACGTTATTTAAATAAAAAATTATTTAAATATCGTATCGAATAAAAGATACTTTAGGTTTATTCGTTATCGAATAAAAGATACTTTATGTTTATTCGTTATCGAATAAAAGATACTTTATGTTTATTCGTTATCGAATAAAAGATACTGTATGTTTATTCGTTATCGAATAAAAGATACTTTATGTTTATTCGTTATCGAATAAAAGATACTTTATGTTTATTCGTTATCGAATAAAAGATACTGTATGTTTATTCGTTATCGAATAAGAGAAACTTTATGTTTATTCGTTATCGAATAAAAGATACTTTATGTTTATTCGTTATCGAATAAAAGATACTTTATGTTTATTCGTTATCGAATAAAGATAACTCGGGTACGAATAATAAATAAATTATTTTATCTTTTATCCCAACTCAAAATTTTTATTTAAATAAATTTTTGCCCAACTCTGCAATGAACCACTATGAACATGTTCAGGTGTCAAGGTATCGAAGTGCATCGGCAGAATGTCCCAAAGTATCGAGACCACCCCATCCCCGTGTCATCAACGCTGATGCATTCGATCGTAATTGAACGATCAATTCAATATCCCTGGGTGGCTCGTTAAGTGGGGTGGAGAGGAATTCAACGAAAGTTATTAATATCGTAAATCGAGGAAAATCACGGACGGGGTGGTGGGGCCCGGTCGTAAACAAAGAATTTGAAATTCAAATCTGCCACGCGTTAATGCGCGTCGAGGGGTGTCACGCGCCCCGATGGAATTCACTTTTCTGGCGGAGCCGCGCGCTTAAAGGCCGCTAAGTGCGTCTAATTCGACTCGTTTCGGGGCGAACGATCGACTTTTACGACCCCGATTGCCCGGCGATTCCTCCGCGGCCCGGCGTCGTTCCGCGGCGGATTGGTCGCGCCGCGCCCGATAATTCCGCGCGACAAGCGGAGCCGCGAGACTACGAGAACCGTGCAAACCCATGAAATTATGCAAATGTACACCGCTGCAAGGTGTTTGGATAATTGCGTGCACTGTCGGGCCGAGCAGCCCTTACTTAAAATCACATCAGCGCTACTGCCTCGCGTCTCTTGCTTTCGTTCTTTCCCACTCTCTCTCCCTGCGATTCTCCCTCATCAGTGTCACCGTCCCATAATGCACGTGCGCTTCCTCCCTTTATTACGCTTTTTGCCGATCTCGTAGTGCCATCCCGTAATTGCGATAGGAGGTGAAACGATTCACTCGGATTTCCGCCATCGGCGGCTCCGCTTTCTTGGAATCGCTTCCTCTCCCTGCTGCCATCACAGTTTTATGCTCTCTTACAGCCCCTTTTTGATTGCTCGACTGTGCGAACACTTAACTTTCTGTAGCTTTGCTTACTGCAGGAGATTCTTAGTGGGATAAACGTTTGCCGATCACTTTGCTTAGATATGTGATGATTGTGATGATGTGATTCAAAGGGGTAGGAGGAATATTTTGTTTCTATTGAATTGAAATATATCAGAGTCATTTTATCGACATATAGACTATGCAACACCCCATTAATTGACGTGGACGAAGTCTGCGACCTTGGAGTCACGTTTTCGGCTAAGCTAGATTTTCGAAACCATTACCGAAATATTACTTGCAAAGCGATGAAAACCTTAGGCCTAGGGTTTATTGCCCGTTTCGCAAGGCACTTCAGGCAATTGAAATCACTGAAGCTGTTATATGTAGCACTTGTCAGGCCGCAGGTAGAATATGCGTCAGTAATTTGGAATCCTAAGCATAAGCTATATGTCAATCTAATTGAAAGGGTCCAACATAAGTTCCTCCAGATGGTAATGAGGGCAACTGGTACTCCTATGCAGTTCTATGACCATGACTATGGTTCTGCCTTATGCAAAACTAGACCCATCACTCTTAGTAACCGCCGGGTCTGTGCTGACCTATTGTTTCTGTACAGAATTATTCATGGCCAGATAAACTGTCACGAGCTCGTGGCATCAATACACTATCATGCCCCTGAGCGGTCATTGCGTCTAGGACCCCTTTTCAAGTCGAAGGTTCCAAATTACCACCATTATACGGCCGATCCTATAAACCGTGCCATGGAAGAGGTTAATCGGTGCTTTGCGGGCATTGATATATTCACAGTGTCACTAGATTCGTTTCGGAATATGCTGTTTAGCCAACTTTCTGTGTAACCTGTCAACTGCGTTGCTGCGTTGATGTTAGTGTAGCGAGCGGACTGTTTATACCATTGTATTATCTGTTTATACTATGTACTCTAAAGGGTCTTTACCCGTTAATAATAATAATAATAATAATATATCCGCACAATAAAATGGCACTCACTTTCGTTTTACTTCCCCCAATGCTCCCCGGTCGAATGCTTCCCGTTTCGTAGAATCTCGTCAGGATCTTGGAGACGCATCCATGGGATACGAGAAGCTGCCGCGAGATATCGCAAGGTCTCACACCGACCAGGGCGAGTTGCACGATCCTTTGTCGAACGCAGTCGGGCAGAGGCCTTCCGTTAACAAAGACACCACCCAATTGATTCACTCCTGCTTGACCTGCAACAACGAGTAATTCAACCTTTCAATTTTAAGTACCTTTATAAATATACTCCATCGGCTCACACGTATGGCAATTAATCCACGAAATTTATTGGAACATACCTATCAGCCTAAATATATACCAACCCTCTGTCCCACTAAAAAAATGGCACTGCTATCGTTCCATCATTCAATCGCCGCGACAAGAAAGACCCATTATCGTTATAATTCTGCAAAAGGAGAGCAATCGACGGAGGAATGGAAGCGCGGTCACGCGCCCGCAACATGGCATTAACTAAATTAAATCATTAGCCGGACGTAACGAAAAGATTGAAGGTATTGCCGAAAAAGGCGCAGGTGTGCTTTTTCGCCAGGCCGTTTCCAGGCACGTGGAAGGGCAACCGGAATAGTAATAATCTGCTAATAGTGCGTACACGGTTTTGGGAGGGACGGAGGGCAGATGCTTTTCCCCTGCCCTCTAATAATATTGGTGGCGTCGGATGTCCTCTAAAGGAGTCGCCTGACACATTCTTGCATGCGCCTCCTCGGGAAAAGGAGACGTATAATTATCGTGACGTTCCGGCAGCGGATGTCGATGGAGGGACGAACGCGGGCCGGAAAGAGGAACCGGCGATTTTACTCGAAATTGTTTTCCGCTGATTCCCGGGACATTTCAGGATCCCCTGAATTACCGTTTTTAACCATCTTTCACGCACTCGACGCGAAATAAAATTACCAGCCAGGGTAGCCTGTTCTCTCCTTGTTCCTTTCTCTCCTGCCAGTAATCGTTGACGACGCCATTTTAAACAGGAATCTACCATTTGGTGTCGTTCGCGTAATTTCCTAGATGGGAGGAAGAAAAGAATGGGTCCTCGGTTTTTGTACCATTTATAATTAGCAGAATTTTGATCCTCCGCTGCTTGTTTTTGTTAATGATAGTGGTGCGGTAGTTGTGGATGATAATCGAGGACGTAATTGACAATGAGTTTGTCTGTCAATTGTTAGCAAGAAACTGGTCTGACAAGCGTGTTACTTTCCTCTATACACGCTTCAGTGGAAATAATTAATGTGGTTCGATTAAAGTATCTGTAATTAGGTACAAAGTAGAGTGTTTAAGTTATAATTCCTTATGACGACCAAATGAAATTTGGTAACTATTAATAAGAATTCTTATTCGAAGTCGTTTGAATTCCAATCGATTTTCTGTTTGACCTCCACCATTTCGATGGAAAATAATACACCAGCGTTCTTTTTATTGACCATCCTGGCCTTTGACGCGCAACTATGCGTCAGCATAAAAGAGACCAGACGATTTAGTCCTCAATAAAAGTGTCGCGAGATCGAAAATCGAAAGAAGTATACATTACATGGTTTGGCCAATAAAAATTATCATAACGCTGGCATACACAGAGTTCATCTGCTAGGTAAACTACGAATTCGATTGATCTAGGATCTTTTAAAATCCTCCAAGCGCGCAGCTGCTTATAACTCCAATAATGGTCCTTCATACGAGGCAACTCTTTCTCATAACTCTTACGTTTGCCCCATTACTTTTACAACCACTACGTCAGCAAAGAAATGATTCAATATACGTGGCCCAAGCTTGCGAGCACCACAGCAAACGATCCTAGCACGACGAATTAGAAAGCAGCGTTTCAAAGTCTCCTGAAGGCTATTACGAACTTCTGAATGCACCTATTAAATTGGAACAATGAAGCTAATTACTCCATAAAAGAGGGCGTGTCAAGCCACATAGAAAGTGAGTCCATCGATTGCATAATATATCTATCATTATCAAGGAGCTTCATACTTGTAAAATCTCATCGAAAGAAACAGCTTGGATCTTAAGTCCACGTCGGTTACAGAGAATTCTTACGGAATTTTGGGCCGCGTATAATAATTATGCCGTTAAGTAATCGTTCGGCTACCGAAACGATTCGAGAATTAGGGACTTCTCGCTATTGGTGAGCCGCCGCAGGATTTATGGGAGATATAATACCGTCGCCGGTCCCTCGGACCTGTCTTTAGCCTGTTCCCTCTCGGAAGCTGAACGTGGTAGCTTTCGTTGGGAGGAAGAAGCGCGGCGAGTGTGGCGTAACTCAAGTTTTATTCCTCGCTTTAATGCTCGTCGGCCCATCTGGCCTCACGATTTTCAACGCGCGGATATAAAATTGCTGATCGATTGACGTTTTTATTCCGAGCGTTATGATTTTACGATTCTCAAAGCGTAGCCGGGCCCATTCGTAGATGGCTGCGACGTTCGCGGCGAAAAATTCGTGAAACTTTACGCTAGTAGGCTTTTATCGAGACCCATTTAATGGAAAGTCCGAAGTAAATCGTAAATCATGTTTAGAGATTGAGTGCTTGCCGCGGCGAGGAAGATATACCCAACACGGGATGTTTTATTTAAAATTTTGGGCGAAGCTGGAGCTAGTGTATACTAGATGTATACTTGCTTTGACGAAACTCAGAGAGTAAGGTATACAGACAAATCATCTAAGATATAGCAAGTGTTCCAATTACTTGGTAAAGTTCTTCGAACACGTGTCTCTCCGTTTTATTTTTATTAGTAAATGTATCGAAAAAATTGGTAATTTTACGTGACCGGCAGTTTAGGAGTTACATCCACCTAGAGGCCCGGAAAAAGCATACAAGTTCAGGAATTTTTTGGGAGAAAAGTATAAGTGAAAATCGTACACAATGTTTTTCTAATAAAAGATACACCTTTTAACTATATTATTCTAAAATTTCATGAGATATTATTAACTAAGGGAGATATCGGCTTGGATGTGTGTCGTGTTTTCTTTAAGCATTAGCTGGTGGAAATTCTCTAGGCAAAACAATGCACCTGAACGCAAAAATTATAGGGGAAGTCGGGGTATTGTGAGCCACGGGGAATCGTGAGCCAGTGTCATCTGTGTTTTACTGGTAAATAATGACAGCTGCAAACAACTATTTTTGAGTTGTCTCATATATGAAATGCAAATTTTTTGTAATAGTCTTAAAATCATCTAATTTGCAGATATTCGATTAAACTATTGTGTCTAAAAGAAAGGTAAATTTTCATACTACAACATTTAGCGTTGAAATTTGATGAAAAACTTAATTTAATAGCAGTTCTTTGGCAATGAAAAAAAGTGGTTCACAATACCCCGACTTCCCCTACCTATATTGAAAACGTGTGCAAAAGAGTCTTTTGCATAGCAGTGAATAGTATGCTTCTACGTCTATTAAGTTTACCCTTCAACAAACTTGATTCCAAATTACAAGAAGCTCCTCAACTCCCACGCTTATTCCCCCTGTAACTTCTCTCGCGCCTCTTAAAGCGGTCAATAAAAAGAAGATCAAAAGAGAAATTAGTGAACGATGAAAGAGGCACGTAGTCCAGGTACATATTCTTCATCGGATGATTTAAACCGCTTTCCATTAAAGCAGCGGCGACAAACATTTCGGCACGTTATTACGCGGAAATTACATCGAGAAGGGGAGAAATTCTCGCGTGTCGATCCCTCGTTATTCATCAGGCGATATCCGACAAGCGAAATAACGATTTATTCGGGTTTATCGGCAATTATTATTTCGCCTCCTTGGAAAAAAAAATCCTGGACACTGGTCGTCGCAAGTGTGCCTTCCTCCTCCTTCTTTTTCTTCTCCCCCTTTCTCCCTTTCTCTCTCTCTCTCTTTCCACTTTAATTTCGGTGCTACACGATAAGAAGAGTGTCGCTTCCTGTTCCAAGCCTCCAAGGATCGAGCGAAATTACACGCGCGAGCCAGAGTACGCGACAGACCGGCCACGACACACGACCGCGGGCGAAATTATTATTACGGCAAAAACGAAGCAGGAAGTCGGCCCTCTTATCTTTATAAAAATCTCCGGGCGAAACGCGAAATCGCGCGAATAAATGTCGGATTCCCGCGACTCTCTTTTAACCCGACGGCGATGGCGATGGCGATGGCGCAAATTTATCGAGCGTGAAGATCCCCCAAGCGACTTCGGAATGGCCGGCGGAAAAAACGTGATTACAGTCGCTTTCAATTAGTTGTCGCGTTGGATCGGATCAAAAGAAGTCTTAAAAATCGTGACATAAATTTTTATAAAATTTAGGACGATCCTGACTGTCACAGGAGAATCTTATTCATTCATCTATTTTAAAGCTAGAATTTTAAAAAAAAACCCTTCACTGCAATTGCTAACCGTTCGAGTAGGTACAATTTATATCAAAACCCTCGTGTCACCGAATCGTTCTTGATTTCTCATTTCTCTCTCCATCATCCACCCAATTTCCACGTACTCAATAAAGTTTTATCACGGATCGATCGATCGTTTCAATTCCCTGCAATCTCCTCGGGATCTTTACAGCCGCGTGAATGTCTTCGAAGCAAGTGGGATTGAAAACTTGCACCGATTAACGAGTTAATTAGGTATCTGCTAACGCGATGCACCTTGAGAGAAGAATATGGGGACAAAAGGGAGGTGGACTGTATATTCAGGCTAAATATCGATCGTACGTTTCAATTACGGATACAATGCGATTCGAGAATCGACTCGAGTTGCATCGCGTGTCCCCTCGTACGCAAAATGAGAGAGAAAGAGAGAGGAAAAATCTGTTAGCGTAGATGGATCGTGATTACAGGTAGGCAGGTGTATAGTTTGGTTAGAGCCTAAATGGCGAGCGGGCGATAGGGATCGCCGTTGCCTCGCATTAGTTCGCTAATTCTAAGCTAATCATTATTGTGTATCCAGAGATACGCCCATGCTCCGCCAGTCGCCGTCGGATGAACGTTCTTTTTTAGCTGACAAGTTTATGCCAGTTTATTACGAAGCGGCAGAATTTCGGGCGCCTTTTCCCTTTTCCTCGTTAGCCTTGCTTCCCCATATTTCCCTTTTCGTCTTATCACCCACGCTCAGCTCGCTCTTTCTTCGACCGATGAAGGTGTAATTACGGTTACCCTCTCGCGACGACGACAGAAATAATTTCTATGCAGGGTGAAATGATTAGAAGCGGCGAACGTGGTAATAGGGAAAGAGATTTGGTGTTCGAATATGGCACAAATATCGGTAGTTACCATTTTCAATAGTTCGTAACAGCTGCAATCGTCCCGTGTCTCTTTTACCACGTTTACTTCTTCGAACAGTTAAACGAGCAACCTCTGATCCCGACGAACGTTTGGCTGACTAGCAACGAGCGGATCGAACGTCGGTTAACAGTCGCCAGGAGTTGAGCCGGGGCATCGTGCCGCGGACATTAGGAGATCGAAGAACTTGGGGAACGGAAAGAGCTCCGAGGGACCGGAGGGGGCAGTGCGATGTAATTAAAGTCGTTTAATAACGGGTCCATAGATCTTGCCTCTCGATCCGCCGTATAAAATTCTTCGTTAATTACTGTCAAAGTGCCTTCCAAATCGTAATTTAGCTGATGCCTCGAGCCAATCGTTGGCCCGGCGGATACGCTCCCGTAAGAGAAGGACCGAAGGCGCGGGCTCGCGATGCAAAGGTGAGAGACAGCGAGAGGAAGGTGGCAAAGGGGTGTGGTGGCAGAGAGGGGAGGATGGAGTGATTTTAATTTTGTACTGTCGATTGCTCCGAACGACTCGTCTTCTGATCTTCGCCGACTGGTAGCTGACCTCGTGCTAAATGTCCGAGGAACGATAACGACGAGCCAGCCGCGTCGTTGCATAAATCAGAAAGCCGGTGCTTGGCCGGGCTATCAGCGAGCAGTGCTATGCGGTACATAGTGCCGCTAATATTTTCTGCCTGATTGTGCACCGTAAATCGTGTTCGAACTGGGTTTTAATTCTGATGGGGCTTTGAGGGTGTAGGGGTTGAACTAAGGTACATCGAGAAGAAACATAGATAAACGGCAACATAAGAGGGAAGAATGTTCTAAAGTGCCAGTAAATGAAAGAACAATTTGATTGGTAACTTGGAACATAAAGGGGATGCGAAGCTTCCGCGTTAAAATGTTATTTATAATTTGGGCCCTAAGTAGTCGTGAGTTTCTAAGCTGAATTTGCTCATTGCCCTCAGACTCACCTGTATGCGGCATATTGATCGAAGAATTTCCCCGGAAATCTGAAACAGAAAGATGGGCCGCGGTTAACGAATGTGGACCACTGAAGTCGTCGATTCCTCGGAGCGCGCGATTATTCGCGACTCGTCGCGTGGGGGCTTGGAACGTAACGATGTCCATATATTACGTACGTGTAGCCCCACGGGGCTCGCATGTGTACGGGCGCAGGTTTACGGGAACGTAGCCTTTACTGTTAATGAATTTAAATGTATTCAAAGGGCGCGCTTGACGCTTGACATGGCAACCCTTAAATATGCAACGGTACCACGCGGGCGAAATATTGCCGCGGCAGCGAGCCGTGACTCTCATTCCTTGAAAGTGACGCGAATGGGAATCGAAGCGATCCCCGTCGATCGATACTGACGATCCGATTATCTGATTGGGGCGACGCGGAATGAGTTACCAGCGTCAATCTAGAAGATAAAGACGCAGAGGTAGCGCGCAATTTCGCGCAATTATCGGAATAAAATGACGCGCCGATGAATTTTTATTGAATTAATTTGATCGACCACACGAGGGGTGAATTATTCATGATACTCACTGCACTGGATCGGACTTATTAGTGGAATATTTAGTGGCACGATGCGAGTACCTCGGTAGCTTTATAGATATAAATTCGAGATTTAACTTTGATGGTGTGGAACCACCCCTCATCCATCTCAATCTTACCCCAGGTACCTCAAGGTTAACTTAACCCTCGTCAGGCGGCATAAGTACAATTGTAACTTTTGCGTTTTTTTAAATTGGGATAACTTTTTTTCGAGAAGCCGTGGAGAGCTGATGTTTCGTGTCTTCTCTAAATATTTGGTCTAGATTACATAGACCAAATTTCAGAATAATATCTCTACCCCCTTCCAAGATAGGGGATTGAGTTCAGGATTGCAAAAATTGTGCCGCCTGACGAGGGTTAAATCTCACTAGAATTCCGAAGGCAATTTGGTCTTCTTAAATAGGTACCCTACTTGTGAAACCAATAAGAAACGTCCATCCATGCTCCAGAGTGGCAATCCCCTTCGTCTCCTATCATCCCGCGGAAAAAATGTATCGTCGAAAGGAGTGAAACGAGTGGGTGTGCCGGCGGTGGCTTGAGAAACGCCGCAGAGATCGAGCGGGAGCGGAAAACTACGTGGAATGCGTGCGTAGCGTGGCGGGTGGCGTGTACTTTGTGATGCAAATTAATGCGCGATTACCAAACCGCCCCGCAACCCCCGACCGCCCCTTCTCGTCGTTACCCTTGCTTCCTTCGTGTCGAGGCCTCCGCCGCGGACCGTGGCTACCAGCAAATGGCTACACGGCTTCGTGTGTGTCGTGTGGCTGCGTACCACAATTTCAGGTGTACTCGCGGGTCCACCAGCACTCACCCCTGCGCCACTCGATGCCTACCCACGCATTAAGCCTGGTTACACGCTCACTCCCGCCGCTAATCTGATGTAACTATTACACGTTACGCGGTGCACGGCCGACGTTATATCGACGGAATTATTCTCTGCCCCGCGGTCTTTTTCGTGCCCGTTGATTGATTCGTTGTAAAACGCTCGGAAGGATGAACTCGATAGGGTTGGAAAGTTGGCGTTCACGAGCGGTGAAGACACTTCGCTGGAGTGTTACACGATACTTTTGCAGTGATAAGTAATTAAATTCAATGGAATTGAATTTTTCTGATGAATCGATTGTTAGGTTTCTTAAGGTGTATTGTTTCCTTTCTGGTCCCCGAGGATTAGCTCCGTTTTATTCCATATTCTGTGACGGGAAAAACCGTTCGCCATCCTCGATCGGGATATGGATCGAGAGTAACAAACTCAACCGTGTATCTGGCTTGTGTAGCAGTGAAAAATCGAGGTGCGCAAGAAGTCGAGAATGTCGCATATACGGTCGCGCGTCCGGCAAGAAAACGGCTGAAATATTTTTACCCCACGTCCGCGCAAAGACCTGGAAAATTGACGGTGCAAAGTTATTACGGCGACCGACGCCTCGAAAAACTCGAACCTACGTATATGGCGTTTGTAAAGTTCGAGGATGCTAAAATTCCATCACGGAGCGATTTCAAGGTGTCAAGCGCTACTCGTTAAAGCTGCAGCTGCAGTTGCGCGAAATGCGGCCCCCTTTACCCTGTCTGAAGCGACGGCGCAACTGGGGCGTCGACGAAGAGGAACACGGATGGTGCACTGTGGTGCACGCTGTTTCAATTAAATTGATTCCTTTGTGGAATCCCGTACAACGAAAACAGAAACATGGGAATCGGCGGCGGCTACAAAAATGGCGAAACCATGTCGCTTTCTACCTACTTCCAACTCAACGAGTATTGGCAGTTTTATCTTCTATATTTCAGACGCAGCAACTTTCGTAAAAAGGTTTCTATTTAAATTACCATTGTCCGCTGTGAAAGCATCCATAATGAGATTTCCATATCAGTTCCACTTGAAACTCCATGATTCTCAGTTATATTAAATTAAGTCTTCGTGATCACACCTTTTTATAATCACAAATTGGTCAGATGGGGTTAATTGCACCCCAGCGTCATTTCTGACTTACCATTTTCGTATTTTTCAATCTTTAAATATTCAAATATTTATTTTTGAATAAAGTTTGTAGTTGCGGAAGAAAGCGATAATTTTTCTTAAAATTCACAAAATTTTTCAATTTTAATACGAGGGTCTAAAAATTTACAGAAATATTGGCAAAGACGTATGTTTCTGGAAGAAAATTGCCTGGGGCGCGATGCACCCCGTGTGACCACGAAGGGTTAATGTTTCATTCCCCCTTGAAAGCAACGTAAGTGGCTTCAACACAGAATTTCCACCAATTTATGGATAACTACCCCTGAACACTCGTACAGTGAAAAACAGTTGTTTTCTGTGGACAAAGAGGGTGAGGCTTCGCCCAGAGTCTCGGCCATCAGAAGTCCCAAGGGGCAACGCGACGAGCAGCCGTCCGCAATAAAATATCTCGGTAATGAGGATTGAACGATTATTATAAATCAAACAGCGCCGCGAACGCGGATCGCTCGCCGCATTTCTCGCGCGCCACGTGTTTTGCCGGTGTTACTCTCTCGTGAACACGTGTCCCGCCTCCTGCTTTATATTTCTTTCTTCATCTCGTTCCTCTCCACGTCCCGGCCGGCTACGTGCAAAAGTGACGTACGCACCGAACGGCCCCCGACACGCTGAATTTTTCTCCTTCGTAGCAAGGGGCCGCCGCCGAAGGGTAACTTCTTTTGGCGCAGGCTATGATCCCGATGTTTCAATTACATCGTTTCGGGTGAAAGTAGCGGCCTAAAATCGCGATGGGGGCTTTCACGAAACAAGACCGAGTCGTAGAGCGCGCGTATAAGTTGAGGATTTTCTCCGATTTCGTCAAGTCCGTGAAACGAATTTTTTAGTTGAGGGACTAAGCTATCGAGAAGAATAATCGACCAGGTCCGTCAATTCTATCTCGATGAAAATATATCGTTCCTCTAGTTTCTTATTTCCAAGATTATCCAGTGCGTCTTTAATTAATCCTTCGAAATTTGAGTAACCTCAGTGTACCAAATCAAGAACATATATTTATATAATACTTCGTGTATACTAAACGATTGTAGTATTAAAAAAACTGGGAAACAGGGTGCAGTTAAAGTGACATCGACGCCAGGATAAGAGAGTACTCGGCTCCAGAGAAGATCTAACAAGCTCTCAGGTCAACGCGTTCCCGTTTACTGTAGCAATCTTTTCCTCCAACTATATACCTTTAAATTACGTTCTTAAATACAGAGGGCGGCTAAATTATTATACTCAAACAAAAAGGATTGAGATTTTGTAAGTTTAAGCGATGGATTGGCTGTGCCTCTGCGAAAAATGGTCGCAAAAAATATTTAAAGAACTATTTTACAATTATAAAAATATTTTAACGCTTGAAGTTTCTAATTTGTGAATCAAGGACTCAAATTTCTTTTTTCATCCATTACGATACTGTTTTATCAAGATGAAGCGCAAGAAGGCGCCAATTTACGATTTCTTGTTTAATCATATTAAATCCATTTCAAAATCATCCCAAAAATTGACGAAAATGTATTGAGTATAATAATTTGGCGAATGCAAATAAAATTAGTAAAATCCTTACCCCTAAGCCACCAACTGTATCTAATTTCTTTCTTCGCGATGTAAAACATATTAGCAAATTTCTACTCAGCGCGCCACAATAACTACCTACCCGTGGAACTTGGATTACAAACGAATCACCCTGAACCAAGCGATTCGCTACCCTTCACGTGAGAAACGCACATCTGATTTCCGATCAAACTTTCTCTACACATAGCAGGCCGGTTAAAATATTCAAGGAAAGGGGGTCGTGTGACGGCAGAAGTGTGTATTAAAACCTCTCGCCCTTTCATCGCGATCGAATCGTCGATACCGCGAGCGCCCCGCAGAGCCCCGAGGAGCAGAGGGGGCTAATTCCTAAGTCGCGGTACGTTCCTGGTTTTTCCCGCTGGGAATGGAAGGCTCGATTTGAGAACCGCAGCGGCAAATCGCCAGTAAGGTCACGCTTTTACGTGTAAGCCCTAAGCGAAATCTAGTTTTTGTTTATTCATTAGGTTACCCCGCGCTTTAAGTGGTACGTGGAGAAGGCTTGCCCCGACACACCGAGAGACGCCGTAAGGAGGGAGGGGTGAGGGGGTGGACCGCCGTATCTCCGATATGCCACCAGCCATAAAAATCTGAATATATTAGGCGTACATGCACACGACATCTCGCTCGGATCGTGAACACGTTAGCCACGATAATCTATGCCCGTTTCTAGCACACTTTAACACGTTTCTGCGTACACAGTGCTGGACACCGGCTACTACTTAGGTTCCTCGGTTTCTTCTTCCATCGACCAAGTCCCCGGATGCCCTCCCAGAGTTCGTAACAAAACCGAGAAAGCTACTTTTCTTTTACACTTGCAATCTTTAGAAGCACGGCCAAATAAGAAAATTTTTGGAGCTTCAATTAAAATCAGCCGAGACTCGATTTTAAGTGGTTAACTTTTAAAATGAAAGGCAATTTAAGTGTTAAGGGATAGGCATGTGTTTTATATAGTTTTATATATTGCAAAATGTGAGAGAAATTTAGCGGAATGTATTTATATATTGGTGGTGTATATGATAAATGATAAATGAATATTAAACCGTTTTGCTGAAGGTTAGAGGAAAGTTGGCGTTCGCCAGTCTGGAGGATTTAGGGGAATCTCGGTTTTTCCTTGGAGTATTGAAGCCGGCTAAACGCGGGGGTAAGCTTTCGAGAGCTAAGCGGCGTAGGAACGAGTAAAAAGGGCGGTCAAGGGGACTGGAGGGGGGGTAATTAGAATAATTCGGGCCGCCGTGGTTCACGCCACACGGACGAATTTGCATTTTAAATGAAGCAATGGCGTGTCAGAGGCCCCCGGTACGCCGAGCGGCAGAACTTTGTGTTTTATAAGGAACTTTAATATTTATCGCGTATATCCAAACCGAATAAGCGTGTACACATATACGCAAGAGGCACACGTATACGTTGTATTTATGGTACGGTATATTCACGGCTTCCTTCTTTGGACGCAGTTCGATCGTGCTTGACTCTGTTCGTCCTCTCTTCTTGCGTCCGCGGAAGGTTCTCCTCGATCTGAGACCCCCTGACGGCGGATCGTTATCGCGTAATTAGCGCCGCTGATTTTCGTGTTATTTCATTGACACGCATGCGACCGGGCGATGATACCCTCCGCTTCGGTATATCGGGACGGTGGAAGGTGAGAAAAGGCAACTGAATTGCAATCGAATAGCAATCCACGTTACGCTTGGCCTGGTAACGAGTATCTTTACCGATTCAGGATAATTTGCCGCGATTGTGTGCGAATAGCGATGTGGTTTGGTTGTACGTATAGTTTTAGAAGCTTAGAGCACGTTTGCCGCGAAAGTCAATAGTTGATTCAAATTTGAAAATATTCCAATCGAGCAGCTTTATGTAGGCTGGACTTTAATCGACAGCTTGATTGGTAGAAGCTTCAGAATATAGATAGGAAAGATCATACACAGGTAGACCGAGGATCGTGTGTAGAGCTAAGTAGGGTATAAGGGAAACGACTTCACAGGAAAATTTAATTTTACCTACTTAATGTAACTTTACGTTTCCGTAAGGTGATCAATGTTATTAAAACTCTAATGTGTTATATCAGTCGAATACTTATTAAGGAGCTAGAGTGTGACGGCTTTAAAAAATCGATTTTTTTTGCATTTTCATACAGACTCATATGTTAAAAACACGATCCTAGATGGTTTTGGAATAGGTGATTAGCTGTAAGTATGAAATATATCTGTTTTTGTTCTCTAAAATAGAATTTCAAAATTTCATTGAGTTCTTTTGGAAACTAGTTTGTCTTAATTTGCTGTCATAATAACTCAAGAACTAGTGAATCGATATAGTTCAAACTTGACAGATATGTTCAGCAAACGTGACATTCTAGCCCCTACCACGATTTTTCTGATATAGTCAAAATTGGAAATTTGCGAGTTAAAAACCAGCAACGTCTACACTGCTTCAATTATTATTCAGAGATCAAAGTTGTCATTTAAAGAGTTTGATTTGCAAATATGAAGTAATGTATAAGAATACTCCAGAACCATAAGCACAATTTTATTTGGTCAATGGAACTGATGAAAAGAAACATAAAAGTTCTAATAAACTGTAGAATAACTAATCAACCAGGAAGCTCGGTACGTTGGAAACCAATGAGAGACCTCACAGTGACCATTTAACAAATAAATATTCTTCTAGCCTACACTTTCAACATTACAAAGACTTATTTCAGCTAATCACGACTTTTCTAATAATCTTCCATATAGTTTCTGGGCGTTTCAGAAGCTTTAAGAAGACCTTTTTCCTCGAGAAACTGCGTATCTTCAAACAATCCTTCCGTGAAACTACATTTACAAACACATTTCCGTTTGTTTCTATGAAGTTCCATTACCCACTTAAGTTTCCACCCACAGCTCCGAACCAACCGCAAATAATTATTCAACCACAATTACATTAAAGAAAGAAAACAAAGCATCATACCTGTTGAGTTCTCTGTTAGCAGGAAGCAATCCCTTCGGCTCTCAGGTGCATCTGGATGGACCAAATCTTCTAAGCCTGTCCTTTCCTTCCAATTCCCTTCCTCCTTCTGACAGTTGCTCGCGGCGTCTGTTCTCCAATCTTCCGTTCACTCCGCCTCCATAGACGTCATGTTCCTTACCGATTCCGGCACGATCTTACGTGACACTTTTGCCGCGGTTTCGGCGCCGGTCACAGGAAGCGATTCCGCTTTCACGGCAGTCAGATGCAGATGTGTCGTGCACCGGAAAGAGAAGGAGAAATCCGACTCTATAATGATACACCTACAGCGGTGACAGACAACGAGGTTTCTCCGGGTGCTTCAAAACACACTATCAAAAGATGACTGGCTCGATAGTTCCTCTAATGACTTGACGTAGTTTGCCATCCTCAAGATTCCTTGCCCGTGACACCGTCAAGTCGCTCCTCTTCTGCGTTCGCGAGAAGGTCTCATGTCTCTTTCGCACTCCAACCTTAACCAGGTGATCGATAGCACTACAATCTAAACTTCCAATTATCAAGAAGAACCTCAGCGTACCTGTCGACTGTTTACTGCAAACACTCAGCAATCTTGTAGTGTCCAGTAACACTTCGTCCGTGTATCTGAGAAATGTCCACTTTATCGTTCAATAACAGTACATTCTAACTCCTCCACTCAGGGGTCCGAGGAACCAGCGTACAAAAGCTCTCATTCAAATTCGTCTATACCGCACGTCACTTCCTGCCGATCCTTATGGTCTGACATCGATCTAGCCGAGCCTCACGTGGTGTCTTCGATGCTTTCCCGCCAATCTTCCCCGGTTGCACCAAGTGTCTTACAGTCCCAAGAAGCTCGCTTCACCCCGCGGACTTGTTCCCAGCTGGCTAGCTACCGCTAGTGATCCCTGGACCGTCTAAACTTCGCGATTCACACGGCCACCGGTTGTCGTAGCGGCGCAGTGGTGTCGCGGTCGTCGTGTGTCTTCCTGGACCTCCTCCAGGCGCTGGGCACCTCGTGCGCGCGTGCAGCTACTCCTGGTAGCCGTCGGAGTGGCAGGTCCGCGCGACGAGGGCGAACGCGCGCTGGACGACTGCGGTTGGCCGGCGAGCGTGTGGCGAGAAGGACGCCCGGCAGGAGGGAGGAAGAGGGACGCAAAAGGCACGAAAGAAGCAAAAGCAAGCAGCGGGGACAGGGAGCGACAACGGGGATGGTAGGGAGGTTCGGCTCGCGCTGTAGGAGGAGGGAGCAGGGGAAACGGGCGAGGGCCGGATCAAGAGCCGCGGGGGAAAAGAAGCTGAGGACGCAGGAGGCTGGCGAAGGGTGACGAGGAGAACGAGACCGTTCGAGTCAGACAGAAGAGTGACGGGAGGAGACGCTACGCTGCGAATGGGACCAGGACGAAATGATGTGGACCACGCGGAGGACACGACGTGTCTGAAGCGGTCTCGGGGGTTACGGGCTTTGCTTTCGACTTGGCCCCCCCGTACCCTGTGCCACGAGCGAACCAAGCTTCGTTGGTGGTGGTGGCTGTTCGTGCAGCAACGGCTACGTGTGCGTGGCGAGCGAGTCCTGGCCGCGATTCGGCCCAGGGTACGATGAAGAGGGAAGAGAACCGCGGGAGGGGGCAGAAGGTGACGGTAGCGTGTCGTCGCGTGCTGAATATGTTGGCTCGGGGCTGCCCTTATGGCCCGTGGCCCACCTTGCCCACGGCCGTGGCCCCTGCGAGCAGAAACCATCTCTCCCTTCTTCCTCTCTGACGCTCTTCTCTCTTCAGCTCTGTTCCTCCGATCCTCCGACGCCCGTTCGCTTTCGCGCTCTCTGAACGTTACCGCTTCCACGCGAACCATTCAGTCGATGGCAGACAGCGGGGCAAGATACAGGATAGAAGGAGACGGTGAGTCGGGGGTGGGCGGGCTGAGCGACTCTCCTCCGGATGGCTTTCCACCTCCTCGAGACTCACGGTGATCCTCTACTCCACCTTCTTCGCTCGGTCCGCACTCGCGCCGCGCTCCGAACCGCGGAGACGATGCTTGGATCTCACCCTAGACTCGCTTCTGGGGGACCTTTGCACCCCTTCGTTGGGGGTTCACCTAGCGATTCCTTCGATCACAGTGATTCTCACAAGGGGCTGTTCCCGGCAGCGACTTGTTTAGTGTAATCAAGCTTCAATTGCGATGTGCACGGATTTTAATGTGCTACTTTGCGAGGAACGAGGTCCTTTCTGCTTGTTTGTTTTGTGATTCTAGGTTTCTAACGATCGTAACGACACTTTTTGAACCGCGATAGAATAAAGGAACGCTACGAATATTCCTCGAAGCGCGTTCGAGTAGACGGTAATCTGGCGATCAATTAATTTCACGACCCCGCACCTGGATAATTACGTTCGTGCCTGTACTCGCGATCGTTAATTCGACGGATTCCTGGTTTCATAGCTCTCAACGGTGTTTTACGTACTCCAAACGGCACGATTTTCGTGCGTGACGATTACTTTTCACCGGTATTCGGCGTTCTGCGGCATGTCGAAAGTTTTTCAACGCCCGCGAAACTTTTCTTCACGCTCACGCGACTGTGATCCGCGTTCTTCGCCCCGTGCCCCATTGAGATTGTAGTTTCTAACACGTTTAACTCACGGCAATCTGGGCGATCTACGTAGATTGCAGGTCTTGTAAAGAGGCTGCGTTTTGTGATTCACTGTGAAATAGTGGCTAGTAGATTCTGAAGATATCAACAATTATCTGGGGACATTGAAATGGCGAAGGGAATAATATTTAATAGGAAGCAACCCTTCTCGTTCGAAATCGTTAAGGAACAATGCTTCTTTTAAAGGGGGAGGCCTACCTAGAACGGTCAAAACAACATGTTTCTTTGGGAATTTTTTCATGATTTTTTCAGCTCGGCATCACCGCGATAGAATACAGAATAAAGTATCCCCTACTGCGATTAAACTTGGTCGTCTCGAAGGGGATGCTGAGTCACGGGGAAGAAAACAGCACAAAACGTGCGGAAAGATGGGCACGGTTGGCCCAGCACGCAAAAAACTGTCTGTCTAATGTTCGCGCATATGCGCAGCCAGGCAATTATTATTCCCGCGCCAGAAGATGACTGATGGATTCTTTCGAATCGCGTCGACCTTCGTGATCGACGGGAACCCTAAGATTCGCGGACACGCGTCCACCGTTTACCTCCCATTCCGCTTTAATTCGACGGTCCCTGGTAGAAAACGCCGGTTCCACAGGCCATATAATTGTCGAGGAGCAGATACTCTTGCGCAAGAATCTGAGAAGATGGCGGAGCAGCCTGGCTCAAGGACTAGAAACGGCTCGCGACCGCAGCTTCCTCGACATTCGTGGAACGCACGAAACCGATCCCCCCGTGTAGCGTACTCGCGTGCCATCGCCAGAGCGATTACATCTTCCTCAAAGGAGCAAGCGGTATTACACAACAAAGGACTACTTCTCTGGCCCCGGACCGACTCCGCTGCGTCGCGATTTTACGAAAGGCGTGAGCGTTCCCCGTAACGCGATCTGGGGGTCTTTCCAGCGTTGCGTAATACCGATCCCTTGGCTAGCAATTTCGATCTTTTGTTCGGTGGCGTTTCGGAGACGCTGCAGGAATTAACGGATAGCTCGATTAGATAAAGATCGACAGTCTAGGCACGAGCTTGCTCCGAAATCGGCGCCCTGGAATCGACTAGCGCGGAGGATAGACGAATCCGAGGATTTTGTTACCGTGTCTGTCTGGCCGACGGTTTGCTCGTAAACGGCCGTTCTGCATGGAGCAAGACATCAAACTCTGAATTCCTGAACGTCATCCTGAACACCGCCGTGGGGCTAGCTGCGCCTGTAAAGGCCAGCAGGACATTGGAATGATATTTACGAGCGTTGATAATTAAAACCTGTTCGATGCGTTCGATAAAAGACAACGTGGCTTCTATCCACGTGCACGATAAGTTACCGAGCCAAGGGAGTCGGCTGCGACAGCTTCGGTGCACTAGTGTGCGCCGTCGCTACTGTTTTTCGGCCGTCAAGGATCTACGCCGCTCGTCAGGTTGCCTCGAAGGGGCGATTTAGAAAGATAAAAATCGGCTGGTGACTCTCCTCTGCCGGTATCTGTTCGGTTATCGCGATAACTTTCGTCCTCTCTGTGTTATGCCGATCTCGGCGAGCTTTTACTGAAAACGTGGTCCCTTCTAAATTACTCTCTATGCGAACAGGTGCTGCGGCAACGGGCGGTGACATTCTTAACCTGCAGCGTCGCGGCGATAAATATTCGCTTGGCCTGAGACTGGCAGGTACATAGGTTTGGCTGTTCGCCGAATGTTCAACGCGCGAAAGAAAATGACGAGGTGATTGGTTTTGTAAAGGAAGAAGAATCTAATTAGATAAAGGTACTCCCTATTGGCGCACGAGGGAGATTAGCGTCGAGTATGAATTATCGAGATATCGATTTTTAAGTATAACAAATTTCTCCCTGCAAGTTAAGTTCTTAATAATCGATCACATATTTTTTATAATAGCTTCCAAAAGTCTGTCGTGATAAAATTGAATTGAGGACCTTGTAGCAAGAGGGGTGTAGCTCCATTTTTTACAGTTTTTTAATTATGACGTGTAATATACGTAAAAAATAATTCTAGATACTTTGGTGCAAATCCGATAACAAATGAGCGATTTATTGCAAACTTTGGAGCTGCTGCAAATGAGGGGCAGCTCCAGATTGGAAAAATTCGTCAAATATAGAAATGAAAGTTATCAATTCAATAACTACTACTTATTGTGTGAAAATATATATTTTTCAATTATATATTCTTCTCTTTTTAATTTTAACTCAAAGCTATAATTTTATAAGCAGTTTTTTCTAATTTACTCGAAGTCGGGAAAAATGCATCCCTCTTGCTGCAAGGTCCTCAATTGCATACGCGATCCAACTTCCACATCCTTGTTGCACTTTAATGACTTTACAAATCGATTACACCCTCCATGATAGGAACACAGATTGCGAAGGCTAACAGCATCCGTCATTCTCAGGTTGGCTTATGGTCGCGTTTAATGGTTCGGTAGCTCAACGACAAATAAACAAGAGACCAACCACCGCACCCATTGCGTCTGTAACGACCCCCCATAGAGTGATTGTCGAACTCTCGACTTTCGACACCACCGGCGCAGCTTCTTACCCTCTTTCTACCCCCTCTGCGCTTCGCACCAAGCAGGTTGCGCTCGTTCACGGATCATCGCCAGTTAACCGGTGTTACGGTTCATCCAAATGCCGCATTGCTATTCTCGGATATATCTCGTACATAGAAACGACTTCGGGACTCGAGGTTCGAGTTTTAGGGTTCAGAAACTGCGATAGAATCGAACAACTACTGGTTAAAGTGGACCAATCCTCGCGTAAACTAACTTTAAGAAACTTCTATTTTTTGCAATCCGATGACTGCGATGGTGACTGCGAGGTGTTCAAAATTCCACAATAATTAATAAATAATAGGAAAGATCGACCTAAAAAAAATATTTTCCGCAAGTTTAAAGATGCCTCCTTATATCCCACAAGAGTTTAATTCAAATATGACCACCAGTTTATAAAAAAAAATCTGAAATATCAGTTACTTTTGGGGCTGTTAGACGAAAATCACCCTCTTAAGGGGTAACACCACTCTAGGATCGATGTTTTTTTTTGCTTAAACCATACTTTAGAAAGGAAGGAGGAGACGAACATCGACCTAGATGGCCAAATGTATGGTGCAGGCATCGCAGATTAAAGATAAACAAAAATTTAAAGGATTAAAATGTTCATAAAACTTTAAACGCGTTTTTCTCGAAACCACTTTTTTCAAACTGGGAGGACGAATTTCTCGAAAACTATCGCATGAATCGATTTGAAATTTTTACAGTAGCTTTACAACAATATTCTCTTTGGAAGTACGTAGCCGTTTTTTGATTGAATGTAAACTTTCTTTTTTATAACCAATTTAATGCTCATTTTTAGGGCAAAAAATCGATTTATTTCTTAACAACTGCACCACTTCCACAAAAATTGATTTAAAAAAACCCTACGTACTTCCAAAGCCAATTGTATATAAATTATAAATTTTTTTTATTTTTTGTTCCACGACTCATACATGCCGAGAAATCCGTCCTCCCGTGGCGGTGTTTTCACAAAAGCTGTTTCCGACGACGGGCTCTGTGGTTGCCATTTTGTATGAAAATGACACTAAAAAAATTATTTTTCATACTTCAATATGTGTTAAATAAACCCTCTGAAAAGAAATTCTATTCCGTTTGTCACACTCCCAAAATAAATTGTCAAATTTAGGTATTTTTTTCTGCCTCTAGAGTGGTGTTACCCCTTAAGTTTCTCTGCTGAGAAGAACACCAAACAGTCGATACCACCTGTTTATCACCACCGATCCTGTATCCCACATTCTACCGCCGCATCCCAACTGATCGTCGGAACACTTTCGAAAATTCGAGCCGCATTTCCCACGTGTCCACGGCACATCCACGGAACTAGGGTAAAAATTGCGTGGCGCCCTTTTTATCAGATCGTGCGCGATGCCGGGCCAGGGGTAGGCCACGTGGTAATAGCAAAGGAACAACCCCTAACGAGGAGAGGATCAGATGGTTCGGATAGATTAATCTATGTCCCTTTGCACGCCGGCAGGGAGCACTGGGAAGATTACAGCAGAATGCCTGACCACTGTAACCGTTCCTCGTCATGGAAACAAGGGCAGGTGGAAGTGTGGAGCTACTTCGACGACCTGCTCCTGGAATTCGCGTAGAACACTGACGTTCAGCATCCTCCTCTGACTCTTCAGCTAATATAAAATGAAAAATCTTCGTGCCAATTGTCCAATAATGAACACCACAGCCTTCGAATGCAACAGGGAGCAAGGGAACGCAGTTTATTTGCACGGGCCAATTTGTGGGCGACCCGTTTTATCCAAGGAGGCGTGAACTAGTATCCCGCTGCAGGTTGATGCGTGCAAAAAAGACAACAGCGGAACGAGAAGAGGATTGAACGCGAAAATAAAAGCTGTTAGAACTATTAACTCGCCGAGAAAGGGGGAGCTGGACCGGCAAAGGAACGAGCAAAAAGAAGGTAGAAGATAGTCCCGCGAAAAAGAATCCTATTTTCTCGTTGCAATTTCATCGACGGCAATTTTACCGAAAACATGCAGCTGCTGCTGCCGTCCGAGTAACCATCGACGATATTAGAACCCGGTTTCCTATTATTTTTTAGGCTTAGGACTCGCTCTTTTTGTGCCCGAAAGGACTTCACGGCGTAGCCGTGATCAAACATTAATTTTGCGAAGCAAGTCGCCACTTATAGAGCGAAGGAGGGAGGGGTGAGATGGGCGAAAAAGGACGAGGCGTGCAGTGAAGCCGAGCAAAAAGGAAGCCGGTCGCGCAAGGTGTTCGCACGATTTTGATGAAACAATCAGGGCGGCGCGATTACCATACATAAGTTACTAAAAGATTCCGAAACCAGTCGCTACAACTTAATCTGCTCCGGGGGGTTTATCATCCTCGCAGCTTGCTGTCGTTAGCTGTCGAACCGCCCATTTGTTGACTTCTTGAAAATCCAGGTTCAACGAAACGGGGAAACTTAGGAGGAAGCGTTAAACGAAGGCAACTTGCGATGAAGAATCAATGAACCATTCGAGTTGCTTATTACCCCGATCCCTTTACACCAGAGTATGTTACACCTTCTACATCCTCAGAAACTTTATACAACCCCGAGGAAGAAGAATCGAAACTCTCATTCATAAAATTACTAGGTAGGTACAATTGCCAAATGTTTCGCCGACAATGTTGCTAGCACACCGTACGATAATCGACACGTAAACTCGTCGTTTAAATACCAAACGGAGTTACATATCGCTCCACAAATCCCGCTGAAACTGCGCGATGGATTACGAAGGGGGGTGGCTCGGTCGAATTGGATACGGAAAGGAGGATTAAATTGTTACTTCGAGCTGATGCTTTTCCGCTTGCTTGACCCGTCAGCCAGCGAGCTTAGCATCGACGCGGATTGCCCGAAGGCAGCGTTCATTCCCAGACTCGGCAGGATCGATGACCAACGACCTGGCAATGGTCCTCTCGCTCCCTCGCCCGCCAACCCCACGCTTCACTGCCACCCCTCGCCACCCTCTCGCCCGACCCAGTCAAAAATGATAATATCGCGTAGCCCAACTGGCCGATGACACCCGCGCTGATACACCGCCTCGTTCCCATTGGCCGCTCCACCGGGTGGTTAATATTAGAGGGTTTCGCCGATTGGCGGCTCTTTGGAACGCCCAGGAAGGATGCGCAGCTGCCAGGACATGCGTAATCCGACGGTTGATCGACGTTCGGAGGAGCAAACGGCCCGCGTAACGACCATTTCCACGTAGCCTCCATATCGTTCCCTCTGTGGCCACGTCAACCTTCCATCGTCGCCCTTTTCTGCACTTCCCAGCTCCAAGTGAAGAAGTCGATGCCTAAACGACCGTTTCGAGGGAAAATTGCACGGGGATGTTGAATGCTTGAATACTGAGACGGTGTTGTTGAGTTCCCTTTGTGCAGAAGTATATTTACTTTCCCGTCTCGATAATTTAGGTACCATTTAGCGTTGAGATTTATTCACGATGCAGTGTTGTCAGGGTGGATAAAAAAATTGAGACGATTCGTAGAATTTATACGATAAAAAATATGGAAAATATGCTCCACAATGTAGGTAGGATAAATCGCTACTGCAATGAGCATTTCTTGGAAGAATTTACCTCAGCCATTTGTCTTCTTTTCGTAGAAACGTTTATGGTTGGCCTTTTTTTGCCATCTCGTAAAATGTTTCGAAATAACGCGAATCGAAGATCATCGATGGATCGTGGTTGCGTTTGCTCGGGCTTTCTGTCTTGCACACGGGGCACGACAAATGCCGGTGCGACATGCCAACCAACTATAAACCTACCCGCGAATTAACGCTCATTATCGTCCATGTTAATTGGGCCGAGAATTCAGATTGAAACATCGTGCGTTCGGTGGAAAGTTTGCGTAATGGAATTCCGTAACTCTCAGGCTCTCCGGGAATCTCGCGGTAATCACGCTTAAATGGGACGTTTATTTCTGATACAGTACATATTTATACGTATCATGAACATATCAAAATATCACGAAATTTTCAGAATTGCTGTGTACGAGCAACTGGTAAAGACTTGAACCTTTGAACCCCGAGTTCCTACGTTGATTCTCTGAGTTCTCAGGGTAAAAGTCGGCCTGCTTTTAATTTGTTGTCGTGGATAAACGCTATTTGTTATTTGTTTCTGATATTTTTTAAGGTGTTACTTGAACGCGTAAAGGGCTCACTAAATTAGCTAAATTAGCGAAGGGCTCGATCAGTTTCCAAGAGCTCGCGATTCGGGGAAAGCCTGGCCTCGACGGCGCAAACCGTGAATTTCGATAATCGCCAGCAATTGCTTTATTATCCGAGCAGGTGGCAATAATGGGCGGTGCCTCGACTCCCGATGCTTTACAACTTCGTTATACAAACAATCGGAGGAATTGTTCAACCGGCTCCCTAACACTTGCTCGGCGCAAATTGTCGGGGATAAAGTTCGCAACCCTGTGTGGCTGCCAGCTGCGTTACCTCGAAGAAGTAAACGGATTTCACGGAGAACACGAATCGGTGCGTAAGCCTTAACCCGTCGAACCTTAACACTTCGAGGTTCACAAATTTTGCAAACAGTGTTAACACAATTGGAGAACAGAAAACTAATGTTCCATTAATTAGTACTATTTGTGACGGAAATTTTTGTACGACTTACTGAAATGTTAATAAATACGTGTGGATAATTCTCATCGGTAAACAATGTATAATTGTCTTTATTCGTCATCCCTAAAGAAAGGCAAAAAATCGGCCTTCTAGACGAGAATACCCCGTGATTTTCATGAATTAAAAAAAAGAAACTGAACGACATGTAGGGTAAACCAACCAGTAATTGACCGCATACCAATGAATGACCATTAGGCAAAGAAATGTCAATTATAAATTTAAAAATTACTATTACGCATAACTAAAAATATGGGATATTAAACGTGCAACTACACTCCATTTATAAACATATAGTAATTTTTAAATTTATAATTGACATTTCTTTGCCTAATGGTCATTCACTGGTATGCGGTCAATTACTGGTTGGTTTACCCTAGTAAAAAGCTTTTTGGAGTTCATTACTACATATTTGAAGAATAAACAAAAAAATTAATGTTTGAATTTTCTTTTTTTTAACTCATGAAAATCACTTATATTTCAAACTTATGCTTTCGCCACGAATGATACTTAGGCGTTTTCGATCGTCAATATACCTCGGCTTCTCCGATTAACAGGTTACCCAATTATCTACTACGTTTCCGGAGAATACCAAACATCTTCGACGTCATAAAAGCGAAGCGATTTCATAAAGTCGCGACTCTCGTTCGCGAATTCCTTTCACGCTGATTCATTGGTCGATTAGCAATCGATCGACCTACAGCCTCGTTATACGAACGCCCGAGTTTGCTCCATGTGGAGTGTCTTTTTGCTCGTTGCTTCGTTCGAGAACCCCCGAAACAACGACACATCCTGGCTGCTGTTGGAGTGGCGTACGAAAAAAAGAAGAGGAAGGTGGTGCAGGGCATCCTTGCCAATTACCGGGCCGTGTGCCAGAAAACAGACGTAAAAACAATCAGCTAAGCGCCGCCAGAGCAGCGTCGTTAAGGGCTCCGTCGAAATTGTCGAAAGGCCGAAGGAAACGCGTTTATCGAGCGAAATTACATCGTTGTTAACCTCGTTGCTCGTTGCTGGGGCGTCAGAGTACGCGAATCGACCGTGCCTCGCCGCGGGACACGAGGAACGGAGCAATGCACCATCACCGTCGAGATCGCGGCAACACCATGGATTATCAAGAATTTCTTCGTCGGTGTTTGTTGAGGTTTGCGTGGATATAATCTGATCGGTATAAAAATGTAATTTATGCAAGAAAAGTGTGCCACTATCACGTTACTCGCGGTGTAACGAGGCTTTTTAGGGGTACCACAGATATTGAAGGATAGAAGAGAAACAATTTGTCGATAGTTATCGATTTCAGAGAGTGAGATTCGATCTGAGTAAAGCACTGTGATGTTTCATGTTTCAGATTTCAAGGCAGATAATTGTCTAAAGTGTGAAGGAATTCGCTAATTACGACTCAGCGGTTATGATTGATGCGTCCAAATCCAATTATAAAATGATAATCAGACTGTGCAACAATCGTTCTCGGAGAAGATCGTTTCGCGTCGGAATATTAATGACGCCGGGCGCAAAAGTTCCCAGTGACAAGTGGCCGTGTTCCTACCAAAGTATTCCCGAAAATTCAGGCCATTCCGAGGCATCAGAGAAGAAGATCCACGGATAAGGGGAAAAAAGAACGCAAGGGCAAATGAAATTTCTGCCAAGGATGGGCGTGCCGGGTCGAATCGAGTCGCACTACGCACTCGGGCCCGATCTACCCCAATTACCTATCTCATCGCATTATCTCGTTGCTCCTCTGCCACGCAGAAATTCATTAAGAGTCGCTCGCCCAACAGGCACGCGTCCCCTCACGAGCCTCGAAGTTGAAACAGAAAATTAGGAGGTGAAACTTGGTATGGGAGAAGACTTGAATCCACACAGAGTGCTTCTAAGTCCCTAGATATTAGAGGCCACGGTATAGTACGTGTAGTAAAAACTAGATATTGTACTAAGGCTTGTCAGCAACTAGATTTTTAATTATCTTTAGCTAACAATCCCTACTTGTGATCCAAAGATGTTTAATTACTGATAGTAGGATGTTTTGAAAAGGTCCAACTATTATTCCGCTTTTCAACGAAACTGTGATTCCCAACAACCATTCAATTTGTCATTCACTTTGCTTTGATGGACAATGTGGTACAGGAAATCAATTTTCCTCCTTTCTTTAGAAGATTTTCGAAGATTAAATTGTTGTAAATACTGAAATCCTTCAGAGTGGAGAATACAAATTCTCAGGATCTTCGGTGTACTTTCGAGGCTCGTAGATTTATGGTACACGCTACGACGCACAGTGGTTCGAGTATACTACATGCTAGCTGGACAAAATTATTTTTTCGCGGGTTTGGGTTTATATGGGGTTCAAATTGTTAGAAAACAAACCTGATTCGTATTACAGTTTATTATTTCAATAAAAATATCAATAAAATAAAAATATGACTAATTCAATAAAGGAAAAATAACAAACCAACAGTATTGTACTTTAAATATAATTAACAGTTATAACATTATGTCTATTCCCGTAATTTCTGAGTTTCTAAGTTTAAAACCTGCTTTTTGAAATAAGTTTTCCCTGCATCGCTATTAAAATAGTGTTTTACTATATGTTCCACGTCGATCCACGCGACAAGGGTTGAATCTACGGAAAGTAGAGACTTTCTAGTTTATTTTAATCGATCGATCTGCAAAAATTTGCAAAACTATGCCGAGCGTCGCGCTCGAAAACAATTAGAAAAATATAGTTTTGCAAATTTTTGCAGATCGATCGATTGATTAAAATAAACTAGAAAGTCTCTACTTTCCGTACATTCAACCCTTGTCGCGTGGATCGACGTGGAACATATAGTAAAACACTATTTTAATAGCGATGCAGAAAAGACTGATTTCAAAAACCAGGTTTTAAACATAAAAACTCAGAAATTACAGGAATAGACATAATGTTATAACTGTTAATTATATTTAAAGTACAATACTGTCGTTTTGTTCTTTTCCCTTAATTGAATTAGTCATATTTTTATTTTATTGATATTTTTATTGAAATAATAAACTGTAATACGAATCAGGTTTGTTTTCAAGCAATTTGAACCCCATATAAACCCAAACCCGCGAATAAATAATTTTGTCCAACTAGTATGTAGTATACTCGAACCACTGTGCGACGGGGCGTTTTCAGTTTCGTGTTCGAATTAAGAAACGATGGAACTGAGTACTTCCTCCAGAGGTAAATAAACGCTTGCTGGAATGCGCAAAAGGCTGCACTTTTATGTCCAGGGACCGATGTTAAGGCGCGTCTCGGGTGTTAAAAAACACCCTGTATATCAAAGGGAGGAAGGACGAGATAAGGGAGAGGCCTGAAGGGGGAAGGCGTTTAGCATCTGCCTATAATAACGACGCCCGAATGCGAAACTTGCGCTGACCAACGTTGCACGTGCAGCGGGACGAGTCTGATTCGTATTTTATCGCTTTATTGCAACGCGACGGGGAAGAGCCGCGGCACCTTCATAATTAACACGTGAACGCAATAACTCCGCGGCCCTCATTGGCGACTTAAAGACGAATTAAAGGCGATGCGGGATCCTTCAGCATTATCAATTATGGCCGAGCCGGTTTATGGTGTCCTTTTAGCCGAGCGACTAACATTCTGTCGCGACGTTATGGAGCATTTGCATTCGTTCAACGGGCAAAGTTCTCTAATAGTGACAATTTGACGGCTGCAGAAATCTCTATAAAGGTGTCTCAAAACGGTGCATTTGCGGAACATGAACTTTTTTCTTCTCAATGATCAGAGCAAGTTAATGTAAAAAAAGCTTTGACATTACTTTTCAAAGTTATATACAGTCCCGATCAACACCGATCCTGCTTTCTGAAAACAGTGACCATCACTTTTTATACACACTGTACACAAGACATGATTGATGTAAGAATCAAGAGGATCCTAAGATCCTAACATCTAGGATTTAAAAATTCAAAAGAACCATGAGAGATCCGGTGTATCGATGAATCCGATTTCTTGCTAGACACCGTAAAACGACACCTTGCATTCAAGAAATAATCTGATGCTCGTTGGAAATTAATAACGATTTCCTCTATTCGACATTATTTTATAATAACGTGGAACATCATTCTTTTTACACGTGCACCAGTTATGTACTTCAAAGCTCGTCACCGATTATAAACGCAATATCGCCGATAATCAAGCGAGTATAATTGTTTCAGAATTGCATCGTTTAGCAGATATTTATCTAACTCATCCCAGCGACAGTGTCGTTAACACGGCACGCGTAAATACGCGATGTGACTCGTGAATCGTGTATTCGATCTGATTTAAAATGGGCACGCCCATGCTCGCCCGTGGTTTCAGGTTCGAGGTATGTAGGTACTACTACTCGTTAGCTCGAACGACTGCGAGTCCGCGATGATGCGCGAGCTTCGCGTGCCCTGAAATAAGAGCGAATCATTTACTTTCGTGCAACATAGTACGCGAGATAACAGCGCCGATAAAACTGTCGCTATTCGCGACAGCTACGAACCTCTACTAATTGACCACCTCTCGGAGGTGTTCGCCACATCGAACGTCCGGACAGTAACATTCCCGACGTCCGCGGACCAACTGAACGGAGATGCTTGTAAAATTTGATCGTTAAAATGGAGTGGAACTGGAACGAAAGCCGCGACACTTTTATCGAGCCAAATTTACGGGGCTCTGTTGCGTTTTACATCGCATTTACAGTTACACAGAATACGCCCGTATCTGCCGGCGAAATCTATAATCGCGATGTTCCGTACCTGAGGCGTACGCTTTCAATTACCATTCAGCGTCGTGCCTCGAGATTGCTCCATCCAATAATTCCCGCGTAATACGCGGGCACAGCGGATCCTGCCATTATCGCCACTTAATTGGGCCCCGTGACGCTCCTTTATCGTAATTTCATTACTCGCCTCCTTCCATCTGTACCGCGTTCGCGGAATTTCACTCGCGGCCGACGCGCTGGCCCACATTGTGAAAATCGTCCGGCATCTGGGGCTCGTTTACGATGAGTTAGGAATCGTTTAATCGATTATCCTCTGACCGCCCATTAAAACGGGGGATAACGATAAGAGAGAGGAGAGGAGGCACAAATTAAGGTCGATTTGTAGGTACTACGTGATATGTGTGCCGGTGATTATGGAAGCGATGTGAGTTAAGAAACCCCCAAAATTGAGATTTCTCTTAATTTATATTATACTAGCAAAATATCCCCGCGGTTCGCTTCGGGCCAAAGAAATATTAAGGACTCCATGAAAGCACATTTCAACGATACATATGTAAGTTTGACATTAGTAGAGCATATATGTATGTTGTGAAATATTTTGTTCAATAATGGAAAAATATTTTTTATCCGCCCAAACTCAACAGTCTTGTTTCTATACAAATTGCTTCATGGTCAGACTAACTGTCAGGAGCTGGTATCACTGATACGTTTTCATACCCCACAACGGTCTCTACGTCAGAGGCCCCTCTTCGAATCAAGGGTTCCGGACTATAGGCATTACATTGTTGATCCTTTAAATCGTGCTATGGCCGAGGTTCACTGCTTTATTGCTGATATCGATCTGTTCTCTATCACACTCGATACGTTCAGGAGGAAACTGTTTGCTCGTTTCCCAGTTTAATGTTAATTTTAATTTTAATATTGTATTAATTGTATACGTTGTTGCTGCGAATTCCTGTTGTTATTTACTGACTGCTTTGTTTTGTATCGGTCAGTATGATATTGTTTTGTTTTTATACTTTTTGTATTTTTATTTTATTTTTTATTTATTTTATTTTAGGTACCGCACTTATATGTAATTACGTTCTGTATCCTAAAGGGTTCTCCCGTTGATAATAATAATAATAATAATAATAATAATAATAATAATAATAATAATAACAGTCTAAAATCCCGAAACCAAAAATAAATGATTTTAATAATCACCGGCACATTTGTCAGCCTTCGCCGAGCTTTCGAAATAACGTCCACCGATGATGACACGTACGTCATTGCTATTCAAGTGAGAGAAAGCTTCCACTTAATTATCGGTGACGCTTACGCGATTACACAAATGAAGTATATTAAAAGATTAATCAGTCGTAGGCGAGAGACGCTCGGGACGACGATCTTCGATGCGACGATGGTTCGGCAGCTCGTCCCGCGCGTCGGATTCTTTTCGTAATTGATTGCTCCATAATTAGCCGGCTCCTTTCGTCGTTCGGGAACAGGTGCAGCGGACCACAGAAATGTATTAAGAAACGGGCAAACGCCTTCTACATCAATTGAGAATCAAGATTACAGGGTATGCGACTCAATGAGTCGCCTGCTTCTAACGAAGTCTCGATCGTATGCCGTTTAACTTCTTTTTCTCCTTAATGTCGCTCCTTTATTTGCCTTGGGCCGTGTTATTGGGGACCACGGTTTGCTCGAATTTAGTACGTGTCAATTAAGTCGGTTATTTGGCTCGCAAGGAGAACAGCGGGTCGATGGTAACTTCGATTATTTATCGCGACGGCTGCTGGTGCAAGCGACTCCATTTCTCGTCACCGTGGAGGCTCGCGTGTTCTTAATAAGCACGGTTCTATTTTAACTGAAAGTTACGTACATTTAGCAAACCCCTTCAAGCTCCAGAAGAAACACAAAATCAATTCTAGAATCCAAAGCGTTACCAAAGAAGCCATGTCCCCAAAATGTTTAACTAAACCGAACGTCCAAGTTCTCACCCCCGTTTGGGGCTCGTCGACGGGTATCCCCGCAACCGTGTAGGGGAGACCGGGTATGGTTGTCTCCATTTTTTATTTTGATTTTTTATGGGTCATAGCTGCAGGAAAGTTTGTTTAAACTTAGATTAATATAAACTACGTACGTCCGACTTTATAAAAAAAATTGGTCCTGTGGATTTTGTCAACCAGATTAGGAGCTAATTCATATTATTTGCAGGAACTATTTTGTGACAACGTACCCCGAGGCCGGGTTGATTGTCACAGTATCTGGATAGCTAAGTTTATGAAGAAAAAGTCGATTCAATTAAGAGAGTAATATAATTTTGTATTGTATTTCTCACAATATCGCGCTAGAGTGCGGTAATTTATATTATAATCCTTTGCAATCCCTCTTATTGTGTAATTGCCTTTTATAACCTCTCTTGCCGCACGTAACATTAATTCTTCTTATACCGTTAAGGAACTAGTTCTTGATCAGGCACTAGTTTTTGATCAGTTCATGAAATAAATCGTTCTTTTAAGTTTATGTCAATAAATAATTGTTTGAAATAATTACTAACATAAAAATTGATAATTCAAAAATATATTTGTTGTCTGTAAAAGTAGTTAGTATGGTTAGTTCTTGTGAAAATAAATGTGTAAGGTAGCTCACTTGAAGGAAGTCTCTGTTGAACGCCATCTCTTACTGTGCGAAGTAAGACATAACCATCGATGTCACAGTCGATTTCTTTGCTGGTGTTGCGACATTAAAGGTTATTTTCATACATTTTACTTACAATAGTTTACTTTACAAAGTAGCGCAAAAATTTTAGTATTATATGTATTATTTTGCTTTAAAAGTCAGTGATCATTAATTAGTTCCAACTTTTTCTTGTAGAACTAATTTTTGATCACCTGAATAAAAAATAGGTTAGCACATTATAAAATTATAAAAAACTTAAGTTTAGATGGTATAGAAAGAAAAGGATGAAGAAAAAAAATTGAAGAAAAATTTAAGCAAAACCATACCAAAAAATATTAAAAAGTCTTCTAGAAAAGTTAAAATAAATAACGTTTGACGAAAAATATATTTCATGATTATACATTGATTATTTATACAAAAAAATGTGTGATCAAATATTAGTCCCTTACCTAATAAGAAATTAATTCCCAAGTATTTTAGACGATCAAAAACTAGTTACTCACCTGATCAAAAAATTAGTTCCCATCTATTTTAGATGATCAAAAACTAGTTCCTAACCTGATCAAAAATTAGTTCCCATGTATTTTAGATGATCAAAAACTAGTTTCTAGTCACCTTATTATGCCGTACATCATAAATAATTAAATTGTACTTATTTCCAACTTTTTAAAATTTTTCCTTAAAGTTTAAACATTAATTCATCTTTTAGTATAAAAAAAGTTTATGGTTTAAAGTTTTATTACGTTAAAAATAAATATTAAAGTGGGAAGCCCTCTAAACTGATCAAAAACTAGTTCCTTAACGGTAGGTAAGTTTGTGGCATTATTATTGAGAACTGTTGCCAAACAAACAAGAAAATAATATCACATGATAGATACAGCAAGTTACACTGGGATTAGTTGTCACATGCAGCAAATACCTAATCCCAAATGTTCTGTGACAACTTGCCCCAAACCGTTGAACAATTTCACCTCTCTATTCATGTATTAAAAAGTTTAAAAAATGCAAAAAAATCATTACAGTAAGTTAGAAAAAACTCTAAACTACGAGAATAATGCAACAATGTTATAGTCCATACTAAGAAACAACCTATACTTGCTTGATAGAAAATAAGGCATAATTTACTTCGAGCGCACAAAACCAAATAATGATACATCGTACCTTCATGCGACTCAACAACGACTTGTGCGATGAAGGGGGAGGCGGCGATATGCTTACGCATCGCCACGAATTATTAGTACGTTCCTATTGTTTATACTTTCTTTATTATAACAGTTGTGACAACCAACCCGTGTGACAACCATACCCGGTCTCCCCTACAAATCCTGACGATTGGTTTTCGACAACGAGTAAGGGCCTCGCGAGGACAAGCGACGAATGCGGTAGCGGTGTTCCCATCGGCTCGTTAAAAGGGACCGACGTGGCGCACTCTTGCAATATCTCATTAGATTTTTGCCACGGCTCGTAATGGCCTCTCGATTTACACTCCGTCTGGAGGTGTACACCCGGCCTCGGTTGCCCGTTAGGTGGCAGCCAATGGTGCCGATGAACGGAGGTAAACCGTCGCCGAGCGGAGCGCTAACCAGTAACCAGTCACTTCCACAGTAATTACTGGGCTGGCTGGGGTTCGCGTTTTATAGGCGAGCCCTCTGCGACCGAGGCGAGACGAGACGAGACGACTCACTCGATTATTGCATTACCCATGCATAGCCATCGCGCAGCCTGGCCAGTGCCAGCCCCGAAGCTCTACTCGCGTCGGTTGCGCTCGTATGTACCTATACCGATCATCTCCGCGTCGCGTACTCTTCGAGCCTCGGCTTTCATCTTCACGCTGACGTCTCCTAAACGCCTGGCAAACGATAACACGCGCGCTGTCGTTCGAATCTTAATGGGTTCGTTTGGTTCTGCCGCGGAGATAGCCAAGGGTTGCGACTCCCGCCAGGGTATTTCTTCCTCGGTTTCGTTCTCAGCTTTTTCTCCCTTTTTTTGGCGAACGCTCCTCGACACATTCTCACGATGCGAAATCACGCGATCCTCGACGATAGGCGCACGGGGTTTCGTTAGTGTCCAGCGACGCTCGATCTCGCGTGTGCCCGAAAGACGGATTTACTTCGAGCGGGGATCACGAGTAATTCGTTATCCGCGGGGCTGATACGCTTAACACGACCGGACAAAAAGGTTACACGCGGGAATATAGAGGAGGTGCTGGAGCGTGCAGCTGGCGCGGATGCAAAGAAATGGCACCGCGATCTGTCAGCTGGAATGTCCACCACTAATTAAGAAATCGAAGCCGAGGAGAAGAACAGGGCTTCCTGAGGCGGAGATGGAGAATGGGAGCTCGGAACAGTGGATGCTGACGAGGTACGAGGGAAATAAAAGGGACGCAACGCGAGTGGAGTAGGTAAGACAGTGACGAGATAGTCAAATTGAGGGAAATATTGAAAAGAAAATGAAAGCAGAGGGAGATTTTGAATGGATGGATTAGAAAGATTCTAAAATCTGTCAGAATCTGTAAAAATGTGAGCCATTTTAAGGGGTCTTCCTACCTTGACGAACGAAAATGATGCGAACTTTGGGAATTTTTGAAAATAAAAGTATTACATATATTTACTTCAAGCTTTGTGGCTTCATTTGTCAATCTTTAGAGAATATGAAAAAAAATGTATGCAAAAATAGTGGTTATATCCGGAGTTATAGTGCTTCAAATAGAGCGCCTTACAAAAATCATCTGCGTATTGTTAGCATAAAATCAATCGTTGTAGATGTCTGAAATAGAAAATGTTAAAATTTGTGTAATTTGAATGAGTGTGGCTATCACCTGAACTAAAATAAATACTGAAAATTAAAAAAAAAATGGCAGCGTATGAAACTGTAATTTGAGGGTTTTTTTTTTAAAAATCCCAAATATTGCGCTCCCTTTTCAGACTGTCCAAGTAGGGAGACTCCTTAAGGCAACGTGCAAATGGAAGCTGAAGATCTCTTTCCCGGCTTGGGGAACCATATTTGTTCAGCTAATTATATATAATTGCAGAGAAAACATCGGTAAGGTGTCCATCAGTCGATCTAGGCGCATGTCTGACCGATACGCCACTTTTCTACTGGAAATTCTCCGCTGGAATTTCCTGATGAACGATGGAGCATTTCCAGCGTACATATAAGGTACTAATGGGAACAGATACGTCAGACAAGTGTTGATTCGGTGCGCTCTTTAAAAATATGCACCATACACACGAGATATCTGCGCGATACCCGTTCCTCGTCTTCAGACACGCGAGTTTTTCTGTTCCTCTTCTACTTTCCGGTCGTCTCTCACCATCCTTGGATTCGAATTTACTGTCATAGGCGCGCCGATACTTTCGCGCTAATTATCGCGAGAAATGCGGCTTTTATAGCCGTGCTTTATAGACGGTGATTTTTATGGGAAAATATAAATAGCCACTTGTTTCGCCGACCCGTGTTTTCTTGCCGCCTTTCGGTGGTTCGCGCGACTTGCGTTCTTAACGATTCCGGAAGTTGCAGCCGGCGAATTTCATTGCACCGAGATTTTTATAATATTAGGAAAGGCATTCCTATACACCACGTGCAATATATTGCAGAATTAATGCGAGTTTGAGGTGTCATTCTACTTTGATCGGCCGAAAAATGAAGCTATTTTTATTTAAACATTTTTTTCTGAATAAATACAACGTATGTATAATGAAATAATTTTTTTTGGAATTTATTAAGCTACTCTTGTATTATTATTAATTATTATTAAAAATCATCTTAAATATTTTGTATAATATAAGAGTAGCGTAATAAAAATCAGTTCCACTGAAATTCACTCGTGTATCATACTATGGAAATTCAGATTAATTTTTCCATGGTAATCTACAGAAGGATAGGCGCCAGCAATAGTTTAATCACACGTATTAGACTACACATTTCAACGCTTCTGAATGCTTGCGACATGAGCTCGTCATGGCGTTGCACACGTGGAAACGTGGCTTTACCCGGATGGACTCTCAAACAAGCAAGATTCTAAGGTAGAATGTTACGGTCATAATTACCAGCCATCGCGAGGTAGCTGGGCGACTGTGGATCGGAAATTCTAGTTGCAAAAGGGGAAAACGATATTCGTGCGAGAATCTTCGCCAGACAAATGCATGGGAACGTGAACGTGCATGCATGCCTAATTAGCAGCCTGTCTGTCTGTCTATCAGGCGCGGGGGTTATGCCGATGGAAAATCGTTATCGATCAATCCGTAACCGGCGCACGTGAGCCGCGGTTACCGTGTAACAACGAATTACGATAGGTACGGTAACGGTGATGCGATATTATGGGAGTCACGGTAATTCATCGACGTGGTCGGAAAGAAGACGTAGAGCTTCGTGCCACGTGAACTGATCAACGATGCCCGCCGTTCAAAGACGTCCAATTTCGCTGCGATCGTAGCTCAGTAATCACAGCTATTACCTGATCGTGACACTACATTGTAGATGTCTTCTGCCAGCAATTATCCGCGCGGAATGACAGGCGTCAAGTGGCTGATGCGGGCGCAACATTGCAGGGGAAAAAATTATACGTGCCATTACTTAATTTCACTCTGATACTACATAAGTAGCCCATGAAATATGCATACATGCAACCTTCAAATTGCTAGCACCTGTTTGGAGTAATTCCTTTGCAGGGGCAAAATGTGGAGAGAAGAACACCTTCTCTCCAGAAGATCATATCTGCAATTCCTATAGGTATCGTTATACCAAAATCTAATTATTAATTCATAAGCTTCTCAAGTCCCAGCTCGAGAGTAGTCTCCAGAGAGAAGTCTGCCCCGAAGTCTGGGAGTTTGACTCACAAGGAGAGTATTTTAAGTGTCCGCCTTCGATCATTTTGATTTTTGGATATGTTATAGAGGACCGAAAAATAAGAAATACGTGTTTTTTTATTTTTCCCCGTTTTCATATTTGGGGGGTGAAAACTGCGTTCAAAGTTAGGGTTGAAAAATCATTTTTGTGGAATATCTTGACTTTTTGAAAATCTGGTGAGTCAGTCATATTTCGCATTCAAAGACTCAAAATTCGTCCATTGACACTATTCCCCTATCTCTAATAGTTCTCGAGATATTCCACAAAAATGATTTTTCAACCCTAACTTTGAACGCAGTTTTCACCTCCCAAATATGAAAACGGGGAAAAATAAAAAAACACGTATTTCTTATTTTTCGGTCCTCTATAACATATCCAAAAATCAAAATGATCGGAGGCCACCTAAAATACTCTCCTTGTCAGAACGTCCACGGTGAATTCGTCACAGAGATCTAACCGAGTTTTACACGACAGAACGACCCAGTATGAAGGCAGTATCGCGCGATAAACGCGACGAAATCAGCGCGGAAGGGGGCACACCACGGCCGCGGCGCTCGGCTGCACTCCAATTAAAGTCGCCGGTTATCATACATTCAATTAGCATAACTCATACTGAGGGGCCATAACGAAGCGGGGCCAGAGCAAAAAGCTTCTCAGGAGGCACGGCGCATAAAAGCGGGCAGAGTCGCGGTGGTTACGCGCGAACTCGAGGCTAGGGCAGAGGCGTTAAGGCGCGGACAAGAAGAAGGGAGCAGCGCACGGTGAAGAAATAAATGAGAAGAGGGACGGGCTCCGTGAGTGGCACCGTTTTACTGTCGCGCGCTCCCGCTCGTTACGAATGCCCGACGAGCACGAAGAAAACGACACTCGAAGCGTGTGTGCCCCGATGCCGCGGATTCGAGAGCCGCGAGAGGATTGATGTCTTCTTTCGAACACGTCGGTTCAGCGCGCGACGCCCGCGAACCGCGACGCGTCGTACCGGGCTCGTAGGTAATCGCGGTAATTAGCGTTCGGGGGTAAACCTCTGAATGCGAGGTTTATGGCCCCCTGGCTTTGGATACCTCGCGAATAAAATTATTTTCTAAAACATCACCTTAGAAGGAGTGTCTTCTGGAATATTCGATGGAAAACTCGGGGGAAAACTCTCGTATTAGGAGAGGACGTTATATTCGACTATTTTACCATATTTTTCTTCGTTGTGTGTCCCTGAAGCATACGCATCATTGCATGTTTAAACCTGTTTTTCTCGAGAACACTAAAAGTGGAGATACAATATTTGTGCGCTAAGCTATCGATAGGGTAATTGTGGGACAGTTGCCGCACGTTACGCAAAATTGTCACCATGTCTAAATTTTGCAATGAAAATGTTTTCCAAGGATATATCTTATTAGTTCAACATCTTGTGATTCTACTAGCATTAATGAAAATCAAAATTTTAATACTTGTCACCCTTAAAAAAAATTGAAACTAAAAACATTGTTTGGTAGGAGAGACGCCGTACATGTGGGAGTGGTGCCGCATTTCGAAACACGTTTAATTTTCGATTTAAACTTGTTACTTCTAACTTTTTATACAAAAAAATAATAAAAACAAAGTAAAATGAAACATTTTTACTTTATACAATTATAAAATTGGAAAATTAAATGGGTACAGTAGGAACAGATATTATATCTGCTTTTCGAAATTTTTTTTATATTCAGTTGGCATTTTGAGATTAAAATAAAAAATAATGTGAAAAAAGAGTACATAGTCCACAAATATGTTTCGATTAGAAGATTATTCATTTAAAAATAAATAATTTGCCTTGAGATACCACGTTAGCTATTTTAAAAAACTTTTTTGGTATTTTAAACATTAAAAATATCATTTAAATCGACTTAGTTTCCGAAACAGTACAGTATCAAAGTGCGGCATCTATCCCAAATAAAAGTGCGGCGTCTATCCGAAATGCCTGGGAGAGGCGCCGCATTTTCGTATTTCCACATGCTAAGTCGAAAGTAACCCATTCTGCCAAGGAAATATTCTATATGGTCCCCTTAACGTATTACAAATGTTGTATCAAGAAAAACTATGAATTTTTAGCTATTATATTAGTAAAAATAGACGCGACGTATAACTATTCAGGCAAAGTACGCTAGGCTTACCTCGAAAAACAGCAAAATCTTTAACAATAATACAGGAAACACGCTCTGGCTTGACAAACTAACCCAAATGAACAGTCTTAAACAAATAAAATCGGCAATGATGTGTTTTATTACCGATATCCTTGAAATACCGATAGTGCGGCGTCTCTCCGAATGCGGCATCTCTCCCACAATTACCCTATGTTCTAAAGTTATCACAGCTTGTCACTCCTGTGACGAGACTTTTAATAGGATTTTCAGTTTCACGGTTACACGTGAGTGCAGCCTTTCTTCCCAAGGGGGTTCGTTTTAAGAGCGCCTTAAATAACAGCCTCGCGGTAGAATGTTAAAATTCTCACCGTCGGGCGCGAAGAGCGTGGACTGGAGTTAAAGAACACGAAGGAGCGGCCGTCCTTTTAATTTCGTGACTTTTGCACCTGTTGCCTCCGTCTTTTGCACGGCGAGAGACACGTCGTGGAAGAACAGGAATCTGGACATCTGTGATCGAATTATCGCGTGTTCCGCAATAAATTCAGAGCACGTTATTCAATTACGCCCGATTTTAATCGGTTTTAATTAGCGTTGATTGCGAAACGCTTACCGTGACAGGAGCGATCGAAACGGTTTTATTCTTCACGCGCGGGGTTCCAACCGCAACGAGCCATTTAATTTAGCCCCACGTTCAAATTCTTTCGCACAGTGTGAATATTGCAAATATCTTGCAGAAAGTTGGGAACACCTTCGCTACCACTTCAGATCTACCATTGTTCTCCAATTCTATTCTATTTGCTTCTTTACTTGCTGTTAGCTGATCACCTTTCTTATTTTTCCAGTTAGCTATTAATCTTTGCTCAATTTAAGTTATCTCGCATCTGCTCGTTAGCTCCATTTCTGCTTTTGTATTTAATAGGCTTAACGCAGGGTTTGGCTGTGCTCCAGTTCGATATTTGTCTAATTCAATTCTCGCCATTTCTCGTGAATTATAGCCGAGGAGGGTTCGCGAAGCAAGGAGGGGCTGTACGAATGCTGCATAATAGCGTGCAAACGTCTCATTAAAGAGTTGGACAACCACGTGCACAGCCACGCACCCGATTACTCAAAATGCGGGTTCGCGGTGTCTTTATTTTTTCGCCCTGTTCAAGGTGCACGCGCTCAGTCGGCAGGTGATCTGTCCCTGGTTTGCTTGACAAGTATTCAATTTCTATTTGTAATTGCTAAAGGCAACGTCGCCGGAGGAAGAAAAAAGGCTGCACGGAATAAGAACGAAGTAAAACTCCAAGCACACTTTGGATTTAAGGGTCTAGACATGTACCTACGTTCTCGACGCCACGTGATTGATCATTTTTAGAAACTTTTTACCGAAGAGAAGTCTAATAAATTGAAAATCTTATAATTGTATCTTGTTCTTGGGACCTTTATGCGTATAAAAAAAATTTGATACACTTTTGTCATATTCGATCTTCATTTGAAAAAGGGGCCTCCTGGTTAGCGCGATATTTCCCTAAAATAAAAACTCAACAACGATCGTCTAAAATTCAAACTCACAAGGAAACATATCGAACCCGAAAATTCTGATTTTAATGAAACTCCGTACGATTGTAGAGCATGTCGGAGTATGTAAGAAACGATTTTTTTTCTGCGGAAAAACACTCTGAGGGGGTAAAATCAGCCCCCAAATTTTCAGCGATTTTTCGTTTTTCGAGTATAACTTTGTAACGGTGCGAGGTAGAAGAAAACCGTAAATGGACAAAATGTTCAGTGTTTGATGCCGTATAACGCGCTGCAAAAGAAATTTTTGTACGTCCAAAATTATACTCGAAAAACGAAAAATCGCTGAAATTTGGGGGCTGATTTCACCCCCTCAGAGTGTTTTTCTGCAGAAAAAAAAATCGTTTCTTACATACTCCGACATGCTCTACAATCGTACGGAGTTTCATTAAAATCAGAATTTTCGGGTTCGATATATTTCCTTGTCAGTTATACCTACATCTTAATATTACAGTGGATCGAGAACACATTAATCTGCTCCAGAAAATTTCCCCAAACCACCGATTCGACGTCCACAACCTCGTTCCCCCACCGTAAGCATCCACAAAGGCGCTTCCACATTAGGGAATGCGATCGTACAGTCGTTCCTCGGCTGCCCCGTGGTTTACAACTCAATTATACCAGCGACCTTGCTCCATTAAGGCGCAACCCACATTTTTTATCCCCTTTATGCGATCACGCCAAGCAATATAATCGCAATTATTTTATTCGCCACGTGTAATTGCACCGTGTCCCCTCGCGTCTTCATTCTGCCGAGAACCGTGTAGGACTTGAAACGGACTCGCGGCATAAACTACTCTGCGTTGGTAAAAAAACGAACACGAAACGGAGGAGAGAAGAGAAGAGGGGGAGAAAAGAGGAGCAGAAGAACGAAGGATGGCACGGTAAGAGAGGCAAGTGAAATTGCCTCGTTCGGGCTCTTTAGGGGCCCCAGCTTTAATTGCCGTTAATTGCATTTTAGTCACTTGATTCACAGGAGCGCGCGGCCTGGTTTCACGTGAGTACGCGAGAGTGGATCAATCCTGTTGCACAGGCCCGCGATGCCACAGGGTGTACCTACACTCCTCGGACAAGCATGCTGCCCGGATTCCCCCGTTTTTGCTGCCCACCGAGGGCCCTCCGACATGCGGATAACATCGACTCCACGAGGTTCTTTTTCGCCCGACCGCCCCGTTCGGCCCCCTTAAGGCCACCGCGTCCAGATTCCGATTTCATTGCGCTACGGAGAGCGGTTTTTCGGCGATATCTCCGATGGATCACGTGTTCATTTTCGGACAATGTTAGCCGCGGTGGCAGGTGAACTCTCGAGCAGGGTGTTCGCGCAGCGTGCCCCTGGTCGATTTATACGCGTACGCCTTCTAACTTAATTGCGAGCACCAACGGGCCGCGTTTTCTTTCGATCATCCACTTCTAATTAAATTACCGAGCCGCGAGCGTGGCAGATGGTATCGCGGGGAACCGCGGCTGGCGAAAAAGTCGCGGATCTCGTAACAAACGAGGGGATCTTGTTTAATTATTCGATGGATTTAACGAAAGAAGACCTCCTTGTACGTGAAACTCGATTGTTAGTTGAAAGTTTCTTTCATGCGGAAAATTTAACAGCTCCGGTGCCAAAGTAAACACCGCTCACCCTAGTGGTTAATATATCACCACACTGACAGATACGTAATAATGTTCACAGCCGCTGCCAGATGCACCAATGTCACACTTCATAGGTCAGTCTACATAGCGCTCCACGGGGGTCCATGAAGGTCCCATCGCGGGTCGTTTACACCCCGTTCAGGGATTCCCTGGTTACAGCGTGTCGCCTTTCCGTCACGAAAACTGATCGCACTATTACCTATGTGTCATCTGTTTTCTCGCGGCGGCCGCAGATACAGCTTAGGGTGGGATTTTAAAACAGCATCTCGTTGAATCTCGCCAATTGCACCGCAAAAAGAAAAAAAACAAGTATATATTAATTTAACACAATTTGGTGGTGTAATAAAGACGTATTGTTATTATTATTATTATTATACTTACCTTCCTCTGATAATTGGGTCAGCTGCATTATAATGTTGCCTTTGTGACTGCGTTGTTACGTTAGCACGATCGAGCCAAGTTAAAAGATAATAAAAACAGAATAAGTGTCCAGTATAAAGTGACTAAATATTACATTTCAAGTATTTCAACCCCTTAATCCCCTTAATACGCATTCTAAATTCGGTCGCAAGCTTTTATCGGGCATCCCGTCGGTCGTCCTCGGATACTATCACGTCACGGATATCACCAATTAATTAGAAAAACTCGGGCTCCATATCTGCCGGTGGTTCTTTAAGAACGGTTCACCGTTCTTCAGCGCCCCTTTAGAGACAAATCCCATCTGCCGTAATAAGGGCAAAACCGATGTCCTTATGCACGTAATGACACGACTCGACCGATTAAGGACCCGCGACCAACTTTACTTTTCCGTCGTTCTGCCCCGCCGTGAATCCGGTTTCTGTGGGCCCCGAGCGGGCCCCGTCGCCTCGTTACTCATCATAAAAATCGGCTTTCCGTCTATGGCGGCGTCCGAGAGACATTTTCGTCCCAAAACGGGAGAATCGTTCCTAAGGCGTTTCGTAAGAATTTCGCGTCCGCGGCCGGATTCCACCGACTGGTTTTACGTCGAAACTGCAAATGGATCGGGAGCTGAAATATGTCGGCCCAATTTGCCGGTGTCTGTTGCCTCTGGGCCAAACCGAGCGGTGTCTTCTTACTCTCTCGTTAGTCGCCCCGAGCTCTCGCCTCTCCCTGCCCTCCCCTCTCGCCCCTTTCCTCCCCCGTTGGGTTGTTCGGCCGCTCTCGTTCCGCGCTCTTCTCTACGGTCTGTCGGCCCCTGGTGCCCGCGTTAACGAAGATATACGCGGTACCGCGAGTGAATTCGGCCTGATTGGCTGTGCACAGGTGCCGTCGAACGCAGGTGAGTAAACGCGAGGTCGTTTGTCGCCACCGTGGCGAACACGCGCAACCAGGGATCTGGAAAATCTCGGCCCGAAGAGTGGAACGAGATTTTTGGGCCACCTCGTCGGTATCTGCAACGCGATCGGCTGCTTTCAGGGAGCAGGCATTGGGTAATTTCTCGTGGCGACGGTGCAAAGGGAACGAGGGAGAAGATCGGCACGCTGCGCGTTCGAATCATTTTCGTTGTCGAAGATCTTTGGTGTTTAATCTTCCGAGCGGTGGAGATCGGGGTCGAGATGGCTAGCGAGGAACTTCCGAGGCACGACATTTTTATTAATTGTTGTGTGTGGTGGCTGTGTGTCTGGAATCTTGTGCTTTCTGCTTCTTGGATGTTGAGCTTTGGACGAAACGCGCGAGGAATAAAAGTGCCAGGAAGAAATGGGGGATGAATTTTACAGATTCGTATCATAGTTAGAAATGGGGAGAAATTATTAAAAATTATTAAATTATTAAATTATTAAAAACTGTATTCAATTAATAGGATAATCGATAGGTAGGGTAAACCAACCAGTGAATGACCGAATTGTTGAATGAGAAGCCCAGTAAATGACCGCATACTTTTATTAAGAATCGTACTTATTAATGTTTGTTTAATACGCATAACTAAAAATATGGGATATTAAACGTGCAACTACACTCCATTTATAAACATATAGTAATTTTTAAATTTATAATTGATATTTCTTTGCTTAATGGTCATTCACTGGTATGCGGTCAATTACTGGTTGGTTTACCGTACTTATAGTGTTAGAATTTTGTAATAATAGGGAAGCAACAGTTTCTTCCAACAGCAAGTAGAAAATGCCTGTTGAGCACAGACCAAGAATTTGGTGAAGTACGCGTCATAGGAAGCTGTCAGGTAACTTTCATCTGTTGTTGTATAATATTATCTTACCTTTTGCTTTTGTAGTCTTCGATATCTATGTAATGTAATTATTATTAATCACGGTATACGCAATTGGTAACTTCCCGTTGAACAATTTTATGACTGTGTAACAGTGTATTTTAATTTTATACACATTGTAAACGATGAAAAAAAAAAAGTATAACACCATCAATCTCAAAAATTATTTCCAACCCTGGCACGGTTCATTTTCCTAACTCCTGACCCCCTGGAGTTCATTCCCCTCCATGTCGTGAAGCCGTCTTTTTTATAACACTCCGAGGAACGATCGGTCCAGATTCCATGAAAGCTGATCGGCCGACAGGTATCAATCAATGTTTCAATTGAAGCAGGCGAGCGGTTCTAGCCTGTGGCACGAAAACCCTTAACTTATCGTTACCAGAGTAATTATGTATTCCCGTCTCGAATTAATCCCGCCGAGCCGTATGAAAGTCATTACGTTTTTACGGATTCGATGGATCGAGAGCATCCGGAGTCGTGGCCCGGGCGCACCAAATTTAGATCGGCCGTCTCGTGCTCATCCCCCTCGTAAATCGACGAGGAGTGACAGTTGCCATAAAGTCGCCAAACTCCGCTGGCGAATTTTGCCGGCGCGGGGTTAGAAAGATGGACGGACGGTCGTGGCTGGCTCGATGTAACTTCATAAATCTCGCGGCGCATGATCGAAATTTATTACGAATTAAAAGTCGACGGGCCGGGGCAATATCAATTAAATCCGCCGGGCTCGATTGGACGAGCCGGCGATCATGGGATTCGTCCTTCCATCGGCAAAAAATCGCCCATTCCTCGCGACAGCCACGGAAAGAAGAACTCTGGAACGGGGTAGCGACAGATTCGAGTCAATCGCGGCGCGTTTCGTCTTTTCCCTTGCATTTTCTCCTGAAAACCGCTGCGATCGTTAACGATCGACAACTCTCGAGGGTTCTTAGAAAACTCGACACGATTAACTGGTTTCGGGTTTGAAACGCGAGAGGTGTTTGCGTCTAGTCGATTATTCTTCGTGTTTCAATTTTATCTTACACAGTTATTGAGAATTCGAGAGATTGAATTAAATCTTAATATTTCTACTGAATATTGGAGCTTCTGAATATGCAAATACATTTGTAAATCACTGTATGAATTCTAATGCTAATGGCAGAAGCAACTATTTCTAATTAGCGAATAAATTAAACGAGTTCATACCTGGAGAACCTGAAACCACTGCAACCACTAACACCGTTAAAAAAGGATACAAAAATCCGCGTTTCATGCAGAAGTGTGATCGTAAGCAGATAATGACATCATCGAATGCGGTCAATTTATTTACAAAATCCACTTTCTCCGCCACAATTCCGCGAGGCTACTCGGCCATTATCTAACTTCCTCGAGCTGGTTAACAAGCCTCGTTTGAACAGAATTCGAGGCCTTCGCTGGCCGCAAACCGCAAAGTGCATCGGCCTTTTTGCTTCCGCTTATTTCTTGGATTTCGTTGGGCTTTCGTTAGAGAGATCGGTTCTCCTACAGGAGAGTGAGAGAGAGGGGGGGAGGAGGCCTAGGGAAGGGGTCCCCTGCCTTCAATCATTCGAGTAATTATTCGCCAGAAGCAGTTTTGCCCAATTATTTGTGGGGCGCAACGGGCTCTCCTTGTTTCTTCCATCGACGATCTCCCTTTTCTTCCTCGCCCCCGCCCCCTCTTTCGCCCTTTCGTTCAGCATCGGTTTCCTTCTGGAGCACCGGCCGCGATTGAGGAATTAAAATTGTTCCAGCTCTGCCCGCAGTGCCCCCGAATGCTTTCTGCGGAAGGAAAGAAAGGATGCTCGTCGCGCGCGACGGCAACGACGACCAACCGCGGCAAAAAGGAACATCCTGGCTACTGTTCGTGCTCGCCACGTCACGCGGCGTACCGTCGAACCCGCGATTCTTCATTGGAAACGTACTGCGTCGCGAAAATCATCCAATTAGGGCACGAAAGAACCGCCGTTCTTTGATCGCCTCGTTGGCCAGAAACGTTCTGGATTTGCGCGAGAAAGAGGAGAATCCTGCGGGAGGGATTTTCTGTTATTGTCACTGGAACTTATTTGGTGTGATTGTTGATCAGAGAGGAAAGGTGGGATTGTTGATCATATTTTTAATTAATATAGGGTAAAACAACCAGTAATTGACCGCATACCAGTGAATGATCATTAGGCAAAGAAATGTCAAGGATAAATTTAAAAATTACTATATGTTTATAAATGGAGTGTAGTTGCACGTTTAATATCCCATATTTTTAGTTATGCGTATTAAACAAACATTAATAAGTACGATTCTTAATAAAAGTATGCGGTCATTTACTGGGCTTCTCAGTCAACAATTCGGTCATTCACTGGTTGGTTTACCCTATTGGCAATTTTTGCCTGCTGACACGTTACCGTGGTATTGTTTGCATTATCGCAACACTTCACGTTGCAGTTTTCTTTCGGGAGCATACAATAATGTTGTTATAAGCTTCGATCTTATTTGCAGCTAAAAAGTAAATATTACGGTCACCTTGTTCTTCCTTCTTTTCGAGGGAATGTTGATTTTTCAACGATTTGAAATATATTATGTAAAAGCAGCAATTTCTGGTCTATCAATGCTATTTATTGATTGATCTAAGTATTTAAGGTACGTTTAATTATTCATATTTTTCAAATCGTGTGACACTACATTTTTGCTATTATCAGAAATCGTAGTACTCTCTCAGTTCCTCTATTTTGAAGAAAGCTTACATTCGCGACCACAATAAAGGTAGAAAGAAAAACTGCGGGGGTCGCAGGAGGTGGCGAGGAAAGTAAGAGGCGTCCCCGCGTTTAAACGCCCCGTTGGACTTCGGTTCTGGTTCAATTAAACTACTTTTATCGCGCGGATGATGGATGTCGGACATTCCGACGCGGTGTGCAACGCGTTTTGCCAAACCGCAATTTTGTACCGGAAACATCTTCGCGCTGCGAAAACCGTCCAATTAAAGCACGAAAAGGAAAGCCGCGGGCCCTTTAATTGGGTACTTAAAACGTTCTACCCCAGACCTGCACGCACGTCCCTTTTATTTTATTCAACAATCATCGTCGTTTTCGCTCGAGCACAATCCTGGAGGTAGGAGGGGAGGGAGGGGCGAAGATTTGCTGCGCGAAATCGTTCGTGCCTCCTTTCTCGTCCGAGGCCGCCTTTAAAACATTTCGAATTAAGCTTATAAGCTTAATTGACGGCCCGGACACGCTAATGACTGAATGCGCCGTCGAGGAAGGAGCCACGTGAAGAAATTGGTGAGTATTAAGTGCGCCCTCCGCCTCCTATATTTTCATTACGCGATTACCCGTCCAACAGTGAATCTTTAATGCAGAAAGACGCAGTCGCGTTAAAGCTGGCTACATTCAATGGGCAGTCTGTGAAATTGCGCGAACTCGACCGGTTGGCAAGCGTGTCGCGTATTTTATTATCGTGCGAGTCGGCTTAACTACACTTACGCGCGAAAATATTTCAGAAAATGTGCCTTCTCTTCTCATAGCCGTTCTAAGAAATATTGAGTCGTGTAATTGCCTCCCTCTTTCGATATTTAAATAGTAATTAAAAGACAGTTCTTAATATCATACCGATACGTCACACCAACGCGAGACTAATTATCACGCATCTTTAATTCTCACACCTGTGGTATCGAGTTAAGAATTTCGCGGGAACACAATCGATTGGACTCAGGGTTCATGAATATCCATGGCACGAAAAGTGAAATCATTCCCGTTCCCTTGCGAAGTCGCTAATTAACAAACCGCCAGTTTGCGCGGGTAACTTCGCGGAAAACTTGACGATCCACGTTTTCCCTATTGTTCCCGCAGTGCCGATGGTCGTGCGCTGTCCATTGTTACGCTCCCGTGCGCAATTCGATGGAAAAAATTAAACGTAACGAGACCGTTCACCCTTACGTAACGCGTCGGAGGGCCACGGCGGGCAGGCGCGAAAAGAGGGACGAAAATCAGCGGGAATCGGTGCCTTTATCCGCGGTTTTATCGTTTGCTTTCAGCCCAGAACCGTTCCCCATGAAAATCATCCAATTACGAGCCGGTCGTTATCTGGGATCTCTCGGATCACAGGGGCCCGGTGATGTGGGACCAGAGGAGTTCAATTATTTCGAGCGACGAGAGGAGCCACGCCACCGAAAACTGGTGTGAACGCTTGACAACTTACACAGTGTTATCTGGTAGTGGCAGAATGCCCTGGTAATCCTTTGGTAAGCTACCGCTCAGCCGAGATCCACGCGCCACGTGACACACGATACACCTCAGGAGTTTACCACCCTTAATGCGCAAGGGTGGGAGCCGCGTAGGGAAGACACTGTGAATCGTTTGCAATTTCGATTGCGTTTGCCTTTTCTGACTATTCCATCGAATGATTAACTTGCAGAATTTTATTTTTGATACTACGGTGTGCGAAGGGGGTATTCTATTGTTTCTTTCAAATTTTTTTTATGAACTGAATGAAACATTTCTATGCCGAACTTTTCGCTGTATATTTATTATATTTTAAACTATGAATAAAAATTTTTTTTTGGTTGACAATATGAAATAAAGATGGCGCCACAGCTCATAAAAACCGACCACCTCGAAAAAGATTGCTTGACTTGTTGCCATGATTCTGGTCGTTCTGTTCATCCGAAATTAAGAAACTTAAAGATTTTTAAATTATTCGGGCATAACTCGCGATAAAAAATTCTTGTACAGTGTCACATTTCTGGATTAATAGAATATTTTGGGAAAGTATCCATGGTGAAATAGACAAGCATTAACTGCATAAGTAACCGGAATATAAAAGGACGTCAGTTGTGTACTTGAAAATAGTCGATCATGAAATCTGCATGGGGGTTGGAAAGTGTCATGGAGATGTTATCGAGTATTTACCTACATTCAATGACGCAGAATGAATAATCGTGACACCGAAATGAATATGACCCTAAGGTCGAGTGTATTCATTGATGTTGAAAGAGTCGGGGGTCGCGTCATGCGAGGAGGGTGGCCACCCTAATGCGTGAAGGGATGATAACTCTGACTGGTGTTGGCCGACCCCACTATGGAAAACACATTTAACATGTTTACACACTCGACGACTAATCGATTGTACTGCAACAACTTAACTGCTACTTGAGCTTGTAAAATTACGAATAGAAATAAAAATAAAAATCCTAATAATCCTAATACCTTCATCTCGAATCTGGTCATGTTTTGGACAAACGAGAAGTTAGAAGCAAAATACTATTTATTTCGTATAATCCACAACAGACCACCTTTGAGAAATCTCAAACGACTCCATTACAGGAAACAGAGAAAGGAGGGTCTCCAATAATTTAGAAATCAATTTTTTTTATACTACTAGAATCATCATTAAATAATGACACACCTGATCAAAGACCACCAACAATATTCCCATAAATCATTTCCACGTAACGTGTAATTTTCAATCGAATCACATTTCTCAACTTGTCGAGCGGAGTACATGAAAATCAAGCAACGTTTGCGAGAGACTTCTCCTCTATGATACGAAATCTAAATTGTCGGTGTAAAAATGGCTCGTTTATGAACCTAAATGCCGATGTTCGGGGAAGGGGGATTACAGAGCGATCCCAATCACGCGTAATAACCATCGCGTTCCCAGAAACGTTGGTAGCAGAAGAGTCGGAACTCGATGGCCCATTCCGCGTGTTTCTTTTTTCCAGGGGAACGAGAATTTCCGTGATTTCTTCGGTACTTTCTAGATGCGCAATGATCGCACAGCCCCTAAGTATAGGTTCGAGGTGAGAGGCGCAATTATAAAACCACAGGTGTTCGGAAATTCGACGTGTGCGTACGATTCTGGACTGGTTATATTTCGCTTCACGTGCTCACACGATACGTTGCGTCACGTTGCAACCTTCTCAAACACGATCCATCACTTCTGTAGTCCAGCGTCTGCCAAACTACGTCCCAAAGAATATTAAATCCCATCCACACCCGAGAATCCAAAGGAATTACGTACTTTCTTATTAACGATATTTTTCCTATTACCAAATAAAGGTCATATTTTTGCAAATTAGATATAGGCAATGTCAATTTAATATTTTCATTTTTACTTACAACATAAAAATAAACAATAATAAATAATTTTTTTTTCGTTTTTTTCTATGTGCAGAATTTAGCCCTTCACTGATTTCCGAACACTTCGTTTATGTTATTTATTTCTTTCAACTTTTTCGCTGAATGTCTTATTAGGGGATAAAACTCGGAAATAAAATAAAACAGTGCAAATTACATATATAACTAAATACTGAATATTATAAGATTTTTTACTTCGATGTTAGCTCTGAGACTTTCAAAATGATACTGTCTTCTGATAAGTAATTTTATAAAAGGGCGTTAATTTATCGACCGGTCAAATGATCGGTTGCGGTAGATAAAGGAGACTATACATGTTTCTTATTGAAAAATAAAATAAAAGGAAGAATTAAACGGATATTTGTCATAAAGTCAAATGAACGAAAGAAACAAAAATGAATGCAGAATTTTGAGCCGAATTTTAAAACCAGTCATTGGACCAGGCGTGGTATTTTTAGTGTCAAACCCAGCTTTACACAACGTCACGAAACATATTTCTTCATCTTCTTCGCGTGACATCCATTTATATCATTTGCAAGACGAGTAGGTACACTACAGAATACCTACAATTTGTCAAATATGGAAATGTCCATAACCGATCGAAACTATACAGGGGGAAATATGCAAAACCGAATATCTACATTGTCCAGAGACGATCTCCGTGAATTCCCGAGAATCCTCGCCCCGTGTCAATGTATCAGAATTATCGTTGGCGGTAATTACCAGCCATTGGAGCCGATTGGAGGGCGATCTGAAGTGCCGCGACTGGCACGCGAAATCGCGGGTATCCCCTTCGCTCAAGTGCTCGGCGTCAAACAGTGGAAGAGGTGCCAGGGGTTGGGGAAGAGAGCGTAAAAAGGGAAGCAATGGAGATCTGCTACGATTCACGTGTTATCCCTGCCTCTGTTCCCCCTTCTTCTCGAGAAATCCATGTGTTTCCGAGGATTTCTCGCGCGATCCCGTGTGGCATGCATGCGAACCGCGCGCCTCGCGATCCTCCTGCAACAAAATTGCACAAAAGCTGGAACGAGGGATGATAATGGGTCACGAGATTCCCTTTGAAAATGAAAAGGGGTGGACGACGGAAGGGGAAGAGGGGCCCCGTCTCTGGCCCAATCCCTCCTCGGGCTCCAGAAACAGCGATTCGTATCGATCGTAGCCGGTGTCTGGTAGTCAGGCGAGCACGACAGTGAATTTGCGAGCCGTTGCCGAAAATTACGACAATGATGAAATTGAGCGCGATTAGTCGCGCCGAGCGGTGGCTCGATCGCGGCAGAAGTAAAAGTAATCCGCGTCACAGCTGGTGCTTGTTACTCGGCGCCGTTTCGCGATCCTCGGGAACAAGTGTGTCGAACGGCAATGGGCACAGGTGTCGCTCGTATGTACATCACCCGGAGCGAAAGTGCACCCTTTCTCGAACCTTGTGATTTTCGAGTTGCCAAGTCGCGGGGACGCATCGCGTGCTTATTGGCCGGACTTCTTTTCCCCCGATTGTCCGGCTGTCTCGGAGCTGTGTTACTTTTAGGTATTTCAAGTGAGTGTTGCTCGATCCATAATACGCACAGTTCTCGACAGATGCTAGCCCAATCAACAGTTGCGGCTGAGGATGTGCCCAATTCGTTCATTCGAAATTCTTGTTGAGGAGATCGGAGCATTATGTGGTGGGCAATAAAACGGAAAATAGGTTGACGCTGTAAATGTAGCTGAAGAAGTAGAAGAGGTTGAAAACTCCACGCAGCAGCGAAACTTCTTCTTCATATAACCCGGGAATGGATTGAGGTTGCTGAGTTATTCTTTCAGTGTTGGATTTGTCTTGTCGAACACTATTTAAGTGAACGTCTCTCTTTTCACTGAACTGGAGGTTTGAAATTATTTTGGCTTGTATAATCTGCAAAGAAAATGTTTATTTGTTAGAATGTCACCATCTGTGTTTGTACTTCTCGTACCATAGCCCAGTGATTAATTGTTTTGCGCACCGCAGCCGCACTGTTCCATGACAGTAACAAATAAATTGATTTTAATAAACCCACGCAGTCTATCATTTCCCTCATCACGCATAGACGTTTTTGAGCAAAAACACCTACCTACCGCCGTCTAGATGATACAGCCCAGAGATTTTTTTCTAAAAATTTGCAAACCTGTTTTTGGCGCAATAGTGGAATTCGAAAACCGGTTTTTCCAAATGTCGGTTTTTGTATAAACCGAATCATCAGGCTGTAGTATCGATACGGAGTTGAATTTCGGCCCATAACTTTGTGAATATATTTTTGAAATGTTTTAGAAGCGATGTATGGAAAAATGTTTGTTCGACGATGTAACTCCTGTTGGGGGGATGTGGAGCACCTATCACAGTCATCTGATTGCAAAAAAATGGAAGTTTCTTAAAGTTAGATAGCTTATGCTGGGATTGGTCGACAATAGTAATTTGTTAATGTACACCTACTCACCGACCGAAGCTCTCCAGAATATGGAACCCGATGGTGAGTTATTCTTCTTATTTTGTCAGAGAAAACTAAGTACTTGAGGAACAAATTGTTTTATGTATTGTAATTAGACTACGAATATTTATTCTACAGACACACATAAAAAATTCAAACTTGAATAAACATTTCTCTTCACCCGAAGAAACAGTTTTCTCTTCACTTTTCTTCCCCGAATCACCTGATCCACGGAATCCCCGAGTCCTCCACCCCCGAATCGCGAGATGACCGCATGGACAAGCATTTCGCAGTTTAAAGTAATTTCTCGCGTGTCCCAAGGGAAATCTCTCGTATTACCGCGGAATTTATCGCGCGTAACAAGGTACGGACAACTCTGCCTTAAAACGAATGCTGTTTTTATTGATCCCGTCGGACGACCGCGATGCCATACAAAGTGATTAAGAGTACCTACTAGAGGGAAGTGTGTCGTCGCCGTTAGTTAGTGCATCTGGTAGCCAAATTCCTTAATCATCTGGCATGATCCCCGTCTCTGAGAGGATCCAGTTGTTAAAAGCAGCCACTTCGGTGTAAACATCAGGATATCCCTTCCTGCCGCAGCCGAAGGTCCAAGACACGATTCCAGCCAGGCGATTACCGATCGTCACGGGGCCACCGTCGTCTCCTTGGCAGGCGCCCTTCCCTCCCTCGGTCACCGTCGCGCAGATCTTTTCCTCCGGGAGATGTACGATCTCGTTGTAGGCCTCGTCGCAGAACTGCTTAGAGACGATCGACAGGCGAACTGCCCTGAGGACCTCCGACATGTTACCACCCTCGTCTTTCGCTCCCCATCCCGAGATAATGGCGTCGCTTCCAGGGGGCGCCACCTCGTTTTTCTTGAAGATGCTGATCGGCTTGCGGGTTGTGTCCAGCTTGAACGGGGGGCTTACCTTGAGGACGGCCACGTTGTTGATAGGCACCCCGTAGGAATTCAAGGTGAAGTTGGGGTGCACTATGATCTGCTCTACCATGTGGAGACTACTGCCGGACGACATTGCTGACCCGGCTTGCACGGTGGTCGAATTCGGCGGGTACGAGACACACTGGGCGGCGGTGACCACCCACTGGTCCGAGATGATGCTACCGCCGCAGAAATTTCTCTCGGGGAAGTGCAAGGACACCTGGTGCGGCACCTCCTCGATGCTCACGTTACGGCCGCTCACTATCGAATTTTCTATGTTAATGGAGTCCACTATGGGCACTGGGTCTGCTGCGAAAACGAGGGGGATGTTTTAAATTCTGTGGTCAAGGGGTCTGCGTGAGAACCTCTCAGAGGGGATGATTGACGTTTCCGAGCTGCACGGGATATTTAGATCGTAGGTAGGTTTTTGGAAGTAGATTGGGTGGTGGATTGGTGAGGAACTTGGAAGGGGTGGTTTGCTTGAGCCTAGTGCGGTAATATTTGTTTCCCTATTTGTTCGTGTTGCACGTTCACCGATTCTTATGGATTCAGAGGAACATGCGAAAATAATGGAGAACAGTTTCGAAAAATGGGTCTACATCTAGGGGGGAACAGGAACACGATACAGGAAAGAGGTTCCAAGAGAGGAATGTTACAGTTGTGCAAAATATTAGTTTGTCAGAGGATGATTACCTGTTATGAAGGCCAGCAGAGAGAACAGACTCAGTTGCAGGAACATGTTTCTTCGGGTTTCCATGTTGGTATGCCTCCTCTCGGCTATATTCGGTGTATTTATACAAAAATCTGAGAGCATACCTTGCACAGTTGAAATTACAGATAGAGTTTGTCGGTTTTCAAAAACCGGAATTAAAAACTGGTCTTTTGGATAAATTTGTAAAATTCGAGAACTGGTTTTTAAATTTAAAAAACTGGCTTTATATACTAGAATTATTCGTAAATATTTTGAAGTATGTTGTCAAGGTCATCGTTTGGACAACTTTCCCCTATATGCACATGTTACCACCGCTGGGCTCAGGTTGTCGAGATATTCGCAAAAAACTGTGATCGGTAGTACCTTTGGGTTAGATGGTAAAACTACTTAGAAGTCAACTTTTGGAAGATTTAACATAAAAAATGTGTAAGATAAGAAAGTGTATAAATTTCTCAAAAGTTGCCGCTAAACCATCTAACCCAAACATCATTTTTTGCTAGGAAGAGGGTGTGTTCGAGAGTACAGCCTGTTATTCATTCTGCGTTTGCTTAGAAGTCGGAAACACTTCTGCCATTATGTCTGAAAATGCCACTACGCGATCGTTAACATTATGTTGTCGACGGAATAAAAGCTCTCCAATACCTATATCCCATATAATGAGATGCACGAGTTCCATAACGAGGAATATTAGTTCTTGTATCTCGTCACACACGCTCTATATTCTGCCTATTATAGGGGTGTTTGGTAACCAGACAGGATTAAATAACTGCGCACTTGTGGACGGGTAAAAAGTATTTATTAAAAGGGGTTCTTACTTAGTTCGGGCGACGATGCCTTCCATTCGACTGCCTCTGCAGAACTGACTTCATCAATTCTTATCTTGCGCTCTCCCAGATTCGCGCTTACAACACACACATTCTTGACACGCGCTCCGGTCACCAAAACTTTCCACGTGCATTCGATGAAACCATTCAAACCTCTCACCCTTGACGCATTCGATACTTGACCATACATATATGCGTTTTTAAAGTCATTTTTGCATGTGTTTTTATTTAGTTCTTGCTCTATAAATGTGTTTTATCAATGTTTGATTTTATTTTTATTACGAAAATGTAGAAATTAAATCTTGAAAATAATTTCTTTTTTACCAAATTTCGTGAGCCCATCTGTAACGAACATTACATCGAAACCTTTGTTCTCCGGTAGGCGGTATTGAGAACACACATACTGCTAAAACCAAAACCGAATGTGATGTAAAATTGTAGCAGTCCAATAAATTTTTACACTATCAAAATTCTCTAAAATATTATACTTCCCTTTCTGTAATTGTTGGTCACATGACGCTGCAATTACAGCATGTCTTCCTACATATGTTTAGTGCATAATCGGTAAATATTAGTGTTAATCGCGGTAATTCGCGGTGCAGCTGTTTACGCCGTCATTCAGACACGGAGTGGTGAACGTTCAGTGATTCTTTTAATTGAGAACCTTGACTGCGGATGGAAAGGTGGAGGGACCATCGATCTTTCGTGCACGAGAAGCGATACGTTGTTGGAATGATTGCTAGAATACACTTGGCTTATTAGTAGGAGTAGCCTGTCGAATTGGGTTTCATCTGAATATCTTAACGAGACTCGAATGCTTCTACCAAGTCACTTCCCTGACTATAAATCGTTTCTACGAGCATCACCTACTTCCGATGAAATCGCAAATTAGCACGCGAAAGCGACTCAGCGCGCTCACAGGCGAGAGTGTTTTTCGATCGAGGTACGCTTCAGTGAAAGGGTTGAGATTGTGAAACCAGGGAAAAGTTGGTAATTATATCGTGGATCAGGCTTGGCCCGCGGAATTATCGTTGAAAATGTAAGAGATAGTGCTACTAGTATATCAGTTGAATGATTCTTCGAGCCCGGAGGAAATTAACTTTGTACGCTTTGGATGTCTACGTGAATCAACTATATTGATTCGCGGAAGTATTAAGTTGAAAGTGTTATATAAAGAATTTTGTGCTGGTATTAGCGACAGAACTAATACATTCTGCTTCAAGTATACCTAAATGTAACAAAAGGGAAGGCGATCGAAGCGATCTCGAAAGAATAAGGCAGTTTTGTGACCGTATCATTAGGACCACCTTTCGGGACCGTGCCGAGCATTTTTCGAAAGTGTAATGACACTTCGTGCGCGAACCATTTAGGCGGATCCACGGTAAATTGTCTGGAGGCTGTGGTGCTGAGCACGCAGATTCTTAAATAACAAAACGCATACTTTGAAATTGCGCTCTCTAAGCAGAATAACATCCCTCTAGGCAGGTGGAGATCTCTCCAACATTTAACCCTTTAACGTTTTGCTGTTCTGTGACAAAACGGACAAACTTACGAATGTTGAATAACTCGAATGTTAGGTACCGGTCATTTCTCTTTTACTCTATCAATTTTGTAATAGAAAGTCTAGATAGTTAATTTATACCTTCTATCTTACGGTTTATAGAGATGTTACTATAGCTAAAAGACTATTCTTTGTGTAATACAGTAGCGGACAAAAAAGTTACCACTTTTTCGACCCACCCTAATTCTATTATTTTTCAATATCAATTCAAAATTGTAGTATATGCCTAACATACATATTCTGAAAGAGAATTGAAAGCTGTATAAAATCCAGTTACAGTTGAATTTATTTAACTAACAATCAAAAAACCGCACATAACATTAAACAAGACAACACACTTCTAAAGTCAACAAAAAGTTACCACTTTTGAACATAAAAACATCTAATATTTAGTGAGGGGACATTTTGCTTTTAGGACAATCTAAAAAGTTGCTAAACGTGGTAACTTCTTTGTCGGCCCCAAAAATGTGTTACCTCCTTTAATATCATACAACATTTTCGCTTGTCAGTTAATTAAATTCAACTTTAACTGGATTTTATACATCTTTAAATTCTCCATCAGAATATGCATATTAAATATACCACAGTCCTAAATGTATGCTAAAAAAAATAACAAAAATAGAACAAATCGAAAAAGTGATAACTTTTTGGCCGCTAGTGTATGCCCTTTCCTTTTAACCCTTTAAGCACAGACACCCAAAAAAATGTTTCGGTGGGAATAGGGTAAGTGTGGGTATTACTGCGGACTTTTAAGGTAGGTTAACTTTAGAACCCTCGATACGGCGTTCAAATGAATGAAAGTTCCTCCTTCTTTTTTTAAAAGAAAGGTGGGACCTTAATAATTCCATAAAAAAATATGAGGACGGGGTAATATGTACAGTTAATTAAAAACACAGAGATTTGTCGATCAATGTCATTGCATGAGTTACTGCGGACATGCATGTATTACTGCGTGCCAGTTACTAACGAAACATCAGTTACTGCGCATGTATTACTGCGGTCTGATGTCAGGCGAAACATAACCTTAATACCTTTGCAGGTTACGTAGACAGAAGTGAATACGGTCGGAAGAAAGGTTAGGTGGCGCAATGGTCGGTCCGCAGTAATACATGCACATGGTGTAAAGTACTGCACCTAATACTGCGGTGACAAATAAAAATTAAAACTAAAATGTAGACGACTGATTGATTGTTTTTCTGGAAAAATAACTCTTATTCTACCGAGCAATAATGCTACATTACATGTATTACTATTAATAACAAAAATATAAATGTTTTTCTAGTAGGTGTTCATGACCGCCATATCGGGAATCGACCGAAGTTTCGCCTTGACGAATTTCAAACTACGATAAAAGAATTAATAATAACTTTGCTGTACATATTTATTAATAATTACCTGTAATAGAGTTTAAAATAATTTTATTAAAAATTTTCAAGAGATTATGTACTTTCTAACATTAAATATGATCTGTTTTAGAATATCCGCAGTAATCGGGGCATCCGCAGTAATACCCACACTTACCCTAGATATTCTCGGGTTAAAAAGAAAGATGAAAACTCATTTGCGCGTGATTGTCCACGGGAACCATGTGTCGCAACGTTCTCTACGCGCTGGAACGCCCGCTGACCCGTGCTTGTCTCTTTTTAATAAGCAGGCCGAGCCGACGTTTAAAAGAAGCCACAAAGCAGGCATAGTTGATGGGCAATTTTTCGAGTTAACCATAGTCCACGCACGTCACACGTAATCATTCTCCCGGGACCCTGCTTTTACTTCAGAGGCCAAGGCATGCACCGTCGATTACGGAAAAACTAAACGTTCGCGGAGGAGCAGGCTCGAAGGACGTGCGTGAAGAGAAAATTACGTCAGCGCCGGGATATTTCCGGTACGGGATAAATACGAATGATAGAGCGGCAATTTACCCTTACAACATTTTTGTGGGCGAACGTTTGACCTTTTTCGTCCCGAAATTTTTTTACCTCCTCGCCTGGTATCCTCGATTCCTTTACACAGACGCGAGTTTAGTGTCTTCTGCTCTTACATTGAAATAAGTGAGACAGTATAACGAGAAGGAAGTGTCATTTATCGTGGCAGCAGAGTTTAGACTGAAAATTAAGGACGACTAGAAACTTAAATGCATTTAGATTTTCTAGAAAGAATTTTGGTAACAGATTGCACACAAAAGACTACTCTGTTTCTATTTACATTATTAATATTTAGTGAAGTATACCGATCTTGCATTGTATTTAAATCCACAGAACCCTTAAGGGGGTATACCCGTTTGAACCCTCGGAAAATGTATACATTTTGTGGATTTTTTTACAAGTCAACGGTTTGATGCAGATTTCCCGTTTTTTTACTATCTTTACATAGTATTATGAACTACTCGAGAAAAAAGTTTCAGTTAAAAAACTATTGTTTTTGGGAAGTTATGCACACACATCCGAAAGTCTTTCGATTTTAGACAGCTAAACGGTGGCCCTGAAAACAGCTGTATGCCGTGTCTAAAATCAAAAACCATAAAATTTTCTTATAAAGTATGTCAATAGCTATCGTCCAACGAAGGCTTTTTTTATTCCCATTCCCCGTTTATTATTTATAAAGAAAAAAGGTGGATTTTTCTCTTAGAAAAATTTAACTTTACCTTTGATCTCTCACCATTTCTTTATATTTCAAAATTTTCAAAATCGGCAAAATCGTTGGTCGATAGCTAATGACGTACTTTATAAGAAAATTTTATGGTTTTTGATTTCAGACACGGCATACAGCTGTTTTCAGGGCCACCGTTTAGCTGTCTAAAATCGAAAGACTTTCGGATGTGTATGCATAACCTCCCAAAAACAATAGTTTTTTAACTGAAACTTTTTTCTCAAGTAGTTCATAATACTATGTAAAGATAGTAAAAAAACGGGAAATCTGCATCAAACCGTTGACTTGTAAAAAAATCCACAAAATGTATACATTTTCCGAGGGTTCAAACGGGTATACCCCCTTAACCCTCGTGTAGGCGGCATAGGTACAATTGTAACTTTTACGTTTTTTTAAATTGGAATAACTTTTTTTCGAGAAGCCATGGAGAGCTGATGTGTCGTGTCTTCTCTAAATATTTGATCTAGATTACATAGACCAAATTTCAGAATAATATCTCTACCCCCTTCGGAGATAGGGGATTGAGTTCAGGATTGCAAAAATTGTGCCGCCTGATGAGGGTTAAGTTATCCTAATCCAAACGCTTTGTAGGGATCATACAAGTTCTTGTACAGTATCTTGTACAGTATCGATCACTGAGCTCGACCGAAGAAAATGATGGACAGTTTCCTCTGATTTTTCCCATTATTTCCATCAGAACGCTATAACCGTCCAACGAGCTCGAGCAGCATAGCGAACCATGGCACGTAATACGTACAGTAGGAAAAAAGCGAGACGTTAAAGGGGAACCGAACACTTCGAGGCCAGGCATAGTTGAGCGAACGACGACGTCCACTCGCTGATATTTCGCAGACAAATCCGCGTTACTCTCGCGGCTACCCTCGGCAAGAAGTCGTCCCGAATCGATCGACACGTCTCGACAAGATGAAACGCCGCGACGATTTGTGCCCTTGGATGATGGGGACGCGGAATGTCGCGTAGACTACACCTCGGCTCTTCGTCGTTTCAATTAACGTCGGGCAAGAACCGTCCCAGGTATCCTGTCGGTATGTTTATATGGAAACTGGACGCGGCTGTTTGTCCCTCGCTTTCGATTTTCTGACGCGAGATAAATCGATTGGACGCGCCAATACTTCACGGTAAGATACGACACTTTCAGATGGGAGCACGAAAAAGTATTCGTCGATGGAATTTGAATTTCAATTCAGATCGAATACAAACCCAGTGTCCTGCTTCGATTTCCTATTCAGAGTGGAAGAAAGCTGAAGGATACCGATTATATTGGAATCTAATTCCAACCGAGAGTCTGAACCACCGCGTGGTATCGGAGACTGTTAATTAGCACACGTTCTTTAATTAAACGCGGCATTATGCTAAAGGGTACACGGTTTTACAAGATCGAGGATCAATTCTCTGAGACGTGGAGCGGACCGGTTAGACCACGAAATATCGACACCCGCCGTGTGCAGTGCATTAAGACGCACCCCTTCGGCCGTCTAATCGTGAAATTAGGTCCCGTTCCAAGCCAGAACACGCACATCCGAGACGACATCCTTAATTCCAGATATGTCTCGCTATCTAGATCTGCCTGGCGCGGCCTGCACACGGAAAGGGAGCACATGTTCCCGCCATCGGGTCGATCAACCCCCTCCCCGTTGTCCCTTCCGACGATTTATGAATGCCACCGGGTATACCAAGGCTCATAGAGAGTCGATGCGAAATTTTAGAGCGCCGCCTACTTGCTCAAAGCTACGTGGCCCTCGACAGCAACACCAGCTTCTGGACACCTTCGTCCTTTTTCTCCCTCCGTCGATCAGAGACAGAGAGAGGAGGGAAGGGACGAGAGAATATGAAAGGAGGGCTCTCTCTGCCTCCGAGGGGACAGTTGCCCGCTCACCTGCCCTTAAAAATCTAAGCACGCGAAATCACGAATGCCTATTAGCCACCACGGCCAAGTGTGTCCCGGTAGCCCCCGAATAGTATCTACCTCGTGCGTAGCGATGGGAACGAGATTGCTCCAGCCTCCTTCGACGAGAAAATTACGCTCTGAGGACCGTGATCGGCGATCGATGAAGATCGAGAGATTACGCCGAATGTTGCAATATCGAGGCGTTCGAACTGGTTTGCCGGGGTTCGTTTGTTAAACAAAGGTGGCGTCCGAGTAGCTCGAGGGGAGGTATAATATGAAGTAGCTTGTAGGTGGCTTCGAGGTAGCTTCGTGGGAGCGATAACAGACGCGGAGGATAATTGCAAAGTACCTCGAAACAGACCCTGACAATGTGTACACGTAGCGATAGCTTCTGAAGCAAAGTTGCAGGCTTAATGGGTGATTCTCGTCTAACAGCCCCAAAAGTAACTGATATTTATGATTTTTTTTTTAAGAAACTGTTGGTCATGTTGGATTAAACTCTTTTGGGATGTAAGGAGGCATCTTTAAACTTGGAGAAAATATTTTTTTTATGTTGATTTGTTATTTGTTAATTATTGAGGAATCTTGTCCACCTCTTCGACGATGTAACTCCAGTTGGCGGGATGTGTAGCACTTATCACAGTCATTTCATTGTACAAAAAATAGAAGTTGCTTAAAGTTAGATAGTTTACGCTGGTATTGTTCCACTTTAAAGAAAAGAGATGAAAAATTGAAAGAGTTACAGCGTTTGAAAGAAAAAGTAAGTTCTTTCCGTAGACAAATTTTTCATATTGTTTTTTATATCGGCGAGAAAGTATTATTAATAAAAACTAAAATTAAAATTTTAGGTCCAGTGCCAGCGTAAATTATTTAACTTTAAGGAAAGTTTCTTCCTTTTGCAATCAGATGGCTGTGACAGGTGCTACAGGTGCCGTCAACATCGTCGAATAGATTTACAATAATTAATAAATAATAAGAAGGCTCGACATAAAGAAAATATTTTCTGCAAGTTTAAAGAAAGAGTTTAATGCAATATTAACAATAGTATTTTAAAAAAAAAATATATTAATTTCAGGGGCACTTCATTTCATGATAGGAATGAAGGGTGTTAAAAGTATTAAACGAAAAAATTCTTGCACGAACGGTCTTAGCACCCATCGCTACTCGCGTGTGCGCAATAAAATGCAAGACTCTCCGGTTTCGGTACAACATAGTAAAGTGGAAGAAAATGCAGCATCTTCATTCGTATTCATAAGCGTGCTGCTACTTCGACCACTGGGCACATCGTCGAGAGCCTTGAAATTGCAGCCCAATTTCCATGATGCTGGGGTACTTATGGTTGGGCTGAGCGTAAATTTCGCTCTTCTAGCATCCCCCGTATCGAAATTATTGCATCCACCGAGGGGACTATGCCCGAGACAACAATAATATCATAGCTAAGCGGTGTACAATTTGCAAGGAATTTGCTAAATTCCATCGCCAATTAATTATAGTCTTATCGCGAATTCCGGCGCAAGATGGATGTGGTGTGAAATAGGTATGTACTATTCCGTGATCAAAGATGGAGCAAATTTTTATTTAAATAAAATTTTGGCTAACGAATAAAAGTTCAAAAAAAAATCGTCATTCGTTCATTAACCCGAGTTAACTTTATTCGACACATGACGAATAATTTTTTTAACTGTTATTCGTTATTCGAAATTTTATTTAAATAAAACTTGCCCCATCTCTGTCAACTATGAAAAATAGTAGAATAATGAAGTTTCACGCTGAAGCTGATTACGAACTACAAAGCAGAAGAATATTTATGTCTGTATCGACAAATAATCGACGGTTACAAGAGGACATCTTATTCTTGTCTTCGGATCACTATGTTTGCCGGTAATCGTCGCCCTGCGTATTTTTAGCGACGGTAAAAATTAATTAAAAAAAAGGGGAGATGTGTCGATACCAAGGCGTCTCAGAGAACGGCGCAAAGACGCGATATGAAGTTGTCTTTCGCACTTGAGGTCATATTTCAGCATTAAGTGGCCCGATGGTTGGAATATTACGAAAATAATGCTTGTTCTTCTTGGGCGATAATATATGATACACGGTGCTGCATGATTAAAAATCACGATACTCCAGCTGCTGTGTAATATAGCCTGTTTTAAAAGTCCGGCATGGAACACCGGTATTTTAGAGACACCCCACCGCATCGTAATCACGACTGTCACTGCATGCCTCGCATAGTAAACATTTCTCTTATCACGCAAGGGATGCAAAATTACACTCCTTCAAAAATAACGTGCCGCGCGAAATTCATTTAAACTCTTGCTAATCAAGTGCAATTAAATACTGAAAAGTTTCTTAACACTTTACCGACCGGTAGCCTATTAATAGGCTTTTTGTCCCCGACGCTTACCGGTCATTACTCGGTTGCAAATACATCCCTGACACCGGTAAGTGTCGAGATCAAAAAACCGATTAATAAGGTACCGGTGGGTAAAGTGTTAAGCAATCGCGACGATAATCAAATTCGTGGATTGTTCCTTAAAAATATGACGTTTTAAGCGCCCTTCTTCTCTATTAATTTTACATTCAATTGACACGTTGGTATCTAAAGTCTAAATCTTGTTCCTCATTTCAAGAAAGACATATCTGTTCGTTCCACTTGCACCCTAAGAAATCCGTGCAAAGCAGAAGTGGTGACTTTCCAAACCGCTTATAAATCAGTGGCAGCGCGGGCCTCCGCGATTGCTAATAAATCAATTCCAGCGACAATATCGCATTAATCAGTCAGGGGAACGTGCTCCAGCGAGTCGGCCGAGAAGCCCGGTGGCGGAGGAACACGCGTTGTGCCGATTTCCTTCGCGATTCACCGCACGCGCGCGACCGCTGGATCACCGCCACCGCCGCCGCCGTCATATCAATTATTCGCCGGGTCTAAAAGCGCCGAAACAATTTCTGCGCTCGGTGAGATCGATAATGGTCATCGGGTACGAGAGCGCCGATGGCACCAGCCGACCACCGATCATCTTTCTTGTATCGTGACACGTACAGGATAATGCCTGTCCGTAAATCGCAATCAAACGATACTTAGTCTCCTCGGAGATATAATATACCCCGGCCACTCTGGGCCTGATCATAGGCTAACGTACATTTAGGCAGATGCGACAGAAATTGAACGTCTCCTCTCCGGGGCGGTGCAGCACCCTCTTCCCTCCTTTCCTCCTCACTGACTCCATTTATCTTTCCTTCTCCTCCTTCGCCGTTTCTTTCCCTCGGTCCCACTCTTCCATCTCCTTCCCTCTTCGCTCAGTTCCCTATCCTTCGATCACGGGGCTGGCAGTTTCGTCCAGTTTCGTTGGTTACCCCGCGCGTCTGTCGCGTCACTCGACTCGATCGCGATCGGCAGGGAGCGATCGCGGGCCTTCACTTCGGCCCTCGACCGCGGTGGATCTTCCGGCGTTATCTGGCCGCACGTTACGTCGTGTGGCGGCCACGCGACACGTCCAGCCGAGGCGTCGTGGTCTATCGATCGATCGACCGGTATCTCTGGCCGAGATCGACGGCCCGTGGCTGGCCGTGCGCGCGCTCCGAGCCCCATCGCACCACTGTAACTGGGTTACAGAATGCATTAATGCGCGACTCGATTACAAGGCAGCCCCCGATTGATTCTCCAGCCGCTAGACGCCCGCTGGCCCAGCGCAATTTTCCAGATTAAACGTTCGCGCGCCACCGATTCCTGAATTCGTAATTTCGAGGGCCGATTCGGGATCGAGCGATCGCCGCTGCGTGCGCCGTCACGAGAGCCTGGAATTTCGCCCGCTCCTCTGGCCACTTCGCACGGCGCACCAGACGAATTCTGTCTTCGGGGTGTGAACGAGGGAGGGGCGAGTGGATTCGTGAGCAGTCGAGATGCCCGAGGACTGCATTTTTTGTGCATCTGTTCGATTTCGGTGGAAGAATCGTGGTATTTTCTTATATTAGAATTCTATTCTATATTTCGTCAAGGTGGTGGTAAAATACCAAACACAAGTTAGGTTACTGAGTTTAATATTAGGGTAAAACTATACAATACGCCCCACTTTTAAAGAAACATCTATAAAAACCTATATTTTTTAATAATTCTTTAAATTTTTTGTGTAAACATATTAAATGTTCATTACTCTTCACAACTACACCGAAATTGTGATAAAAACATAACTGTAAATAACTGTAAATAATCATTTTCCTGAACCCTACATGGGGCGTTTTTATATTGAAATCGTTGGGCATAGAAATCGTTTTTGACTGCTTCTAAAATAATTTGGGCGCAAATACGCGAGCGCAGTGATATGTTTAAAAAAAATGTGAATCAATTATGCCACGTTTCACAGATGTTATCGGGACATATCGCGCGGTTGTAACGATTAATGGAGGGGTGAACGGGGGTTCGTTAGCATCGGGTGAAAAATAGTTTGCACCGCTAGTTTATTGCAATACGATTCTCTGGGGGAGCAGTCAAGACGTTCTCGTGTCACCGATTATCGACAGGGACTTAAATTATGCTAATGTGATCGCGGAGAAACCCTCCCTCCCCCTAACCCCTCGCGGCGGCAGATCGACAGGATACAAGTGAATCCTAACGATCACTCTCATGCAACAAAGTAGACAGTTAATTAAAACACCTTGCCCGATTATGTCACAGTTTCCATTAAACGGTGCCATAATTCTCGCGAAATTAAAATAACGACGATACTCTGGGCCCGTAAGTCCGCATTACCTTTGGGACAGTTGGCCACCTGTTTTGGAGGTTGATAGCAACCCCTCACCCGTTTGTCCCTGATAGCATCTTGGTTTATGGCCCTATAATTCAGCTGCTAGAGCTCATGCAACACTGGATTAGGTAGAATGTAAAGATTCGAGTAATTAATGGTTTGGCCTAATTGCGAGCTTCGTCGACGGCCAGTCCTTTTTGCTTCGACGCTTTTGCGCGTCGTGTTTGTAAGGGCGGCGGCACCGGCGAACGATGGTATATAATAAATCCATGAGTACATTGTTCGCGTGCTTGCATGTAGAACTGTTAAGTGTAAACGTTTTGTTTAATATTATACAATGAAAGGTAAAGTGATTCACGATTGGGTATAATGGTTACGCGACCAGATAATTATGCGCAGGCTGACTGAACTATTAGGTATTGTGGAAACTAAATTGAATGTTTCATTTTGCAATGTTGGTTATTGGTAAATGAGCATCAAAATGTCCTCCATGGGATCTTCTTAATTTATTCCGTTTCATTTAAAATGCATAAGTGGCGTGCTATTAAAATGATTGCAGAACAGTCCCTATTTACAATATTTTGAAAATGAAATTGATTTTACAGTGAAGGAACAAGGGGGTGAAATAAATTTCCGTGATGCACGGAATTAATCAGTGTATGAATATTAACACCTTCGCGACAGGGATCACCTGTAGTTAATGTATTGCCTTCATTATAATATCTTACCCTCTGATACCGATCTACGATCTTGTTAATCATAATGGGAATTATCTCCATCCAATCTCGGGGACCCAAGTATTAATATCATTACAATTAGTGTCAACTTAACACCCTTATTTCATAGTGAATTTTTAAAGAAACTCATTGGTGATGCTTACCAAAATCCATTCACACCACCTGCACCAAATCATTTAATAATCAGCTTCTATCCCAATTAATGTCACTAGGAAAGTAAGGAAGACTGATTATTATTTGATCAGGTAGAAACTACTTCAATCAAGCTGGACGTAAACGAAGTTTTACGATAACCCTTGGTTACATCAAAAGGGTGGAATTATTTAAAAAATCCAGACAAAAAACTCGTCCTAGAATTTAATCGGTTTCGTCCACCTGGTGGAAGGACTCCCAGCGATTTTTCCTAAGCCACGCTTCATTACACCTATCTACCACTACATAGCGCCAAACAGAAACATCTAGAAACTCTCAAGCAAGCGACGAAACTCAACTGAAAAAGAAGAAACGACCGAAGTGATCGAAGAAAAACGGCGACGCTGATTAATCAACACACCTCCCTGGAATCGATCGATCGAGACGCAAGGTGTCGATGTGCTAATTGATTACGCGCACCTCGACTTGTGCTCAGTGTTACGCGACCAGAGTTTTTTTATTAACCCGCCCGGCTGGCGTCGGCGAGGAAAGAGGTGGGCAGGATAAATTTCGCGAGCGCGACGCCATAAAAAGGGAAGAAAAACGGTCGAAAAAGGGGGGCAAGGGAACGCGATCAGTGCGATCAGCTGCGTTCTCGCCACCTCGGGACCGCCTCGGACCCATCCTCGTCTTCGTTTTTCCCCCATGGCCGGGCGCGGTGGCTTTTTCGTTTCGAACGTTTTCTCTCGCCTTTTTGCCCGCAAGGCTCCGGCGCGTGCTGTATACTCCTCTGGCGGATCCGCGCGACTCCGGCATATGAAATATCGACGGCAATTAGCCAGCGGCTTGATTTAAGACCGGCTTCGACCCGCATTGGGGAGTTCAATCTCGATGGGCAGGGCCCTTTAATTTCGCGCGTATAAACCACGGCTGCGCACGCGGTCTAATTAAGAAATTGCTTTAGAACGGGGCGACGTGGTGGCTCCGAGGCATCGTCGCTGTGCACGCTGTTTGTCTTGTTCGAAAGGGGACGACTCACTTTGCGCGGTACATGACGCATGACTCCGAGTCCATTGATTCGAGGGTAGTGGGAGCTTGAATGCTTCAAATTTTCGAGAATTTCAATTACACCAAGGAGAGAGGTGGAGAAGTCTGACCAGCGGACGACAATTAGGGAATACAGGTTTTAACGGGACAGTTGAGGTTGCTAATTTTAAAAACAATACGTAAGTAGTAGGGTGGTCCTTATTTTTCAACTTTAAAATTTGTATTGTCTGACCCTCTGAAAATCTTCTATTCGACAAAAAGAAATATCTTCGTATTTTTTATTTGTATATTTTGATATATAAAGGTCGCTCATGGACTTTATATTTCGCATGTACCACAAGTTTGGCAACGGCGACTTTCCATAATTTGTCACTTGTCAATTTTAATGAAACGGGGCCCGTATTTATATATCACAATCCAAAACCATGCTTTTATCTATGCGTTTAACAACCTAAATAGAATGTACGTCAAAGTTTGTGTCTGTATCTAATTCGAGAGCTGCGGATGAGAGAAATTTAAATGTGCATATAAAGCCTTATGCCGCAACACAATACATTACACATTCGTTATAAACCCGTTTAGTCTATGCGATTAGTGCCCGAATTTGAATGTTATACTCTCACTTAAAAGTTAATAAAATTTCAAAATTATTGCAAAAATTTCTATCAATTTATACCAAAATAGTAATATTTCAATGCCATTGAGCGACCTTTAATCCTTAATATATTTTAACAAAATTTTAGACGCAATTCTTTTAAACTATATGGAAGCTTCTGAGAGGGTCAGAAGAAATTTTTAAAAACTTTGATTTTTTACCATACATATAAGGACCACCCTAGTAAGTAGCTTTTTAATAGCCTTCGAGTTTGTCTTCGGTTTTATAACGTCCTCTTGTGAAGAGTCGGAGCATTTGCTCTTGAAAATCTATTTGGCTTAAGCATTAAGATGGAAGACGTATCTCATCTTTGCGAGTGCCCTTAATGACGCTGGTCCAGACAAACTACTCGATGGCGTTGGTTGCTACCGTTGCGAGCAGCAGGGGTGCGCGGGATAATTACAAAATTACTCCCTTAGGATTTTAACGGGTCACGCGGAGAACGGAAACGGATGGAATCAAGCCATCCGAGACGGGTTCGTTAACGTTCAATCACAGTAAATAATGCGAGGCAAATGTTCTGCCGAAATAGGTCAGTAAATACTGGCAGATAACAGGAATCTTTGGATCCAATTTGTGATTGTGATCAGAGGCGTCGAGAGTCAACGCCAGGACCGGGTGAAAGATTCTTACTAGCCTCCCAACATAAATAAAATAAATTTTATTCAAGGGAAATGATGCAACTGTGCACTGACATCGATCGGCTCTTTGAATTTGCGTAGAATCGAATCGCGGACGCCGGGGGCATTCTTTAAAAAATAGAAATTTTATTAAAATAAAGAACAATATATTTGAACCTGCTCGTAGAGGTGGAGAACTATCGATAGTGTTGACTATCGATATTATCGAATGTGATACAAATTTAATAAAATATATATGCTTTAAAATATTATGTTCGATTTTTGTATTTCATTTTATTTTATATATATTTCATATATATTTTATTCAATTTTCATCACATTCGATAATATGGATAGTCAACACTATTGATAGTTCTCCACCTCTACCTGCTCGGGCTCCAAAAACCATGGATTTGGGGAATTGTGATTAGTATATTTATGACTACGAATATAAATATCTTCTAAATCATACAAGTATATAATTCCCTGAATTAGAATCACCCTATTATTTCTACCATTATACTTACTTCTACAATTTCTTTTCTGTAAATACGTAAATCGACGTAGAAGATGACAATATTGGAGCCAGTTAATTAGGTATTCTGTAACTATTCATCGAGTACTGCTTCGCATTCGTGAATAGATTTTTAGCTCCTACTAACGTGGTATCCCAATCGACCATGGTAAACAAATTTGCTTTGCCCGATGGAACCTAGGCACAATCCGTTCGCGTATTAGAGTCGAAAATTACAGGACTGGCCAGTTCTATCGAAGGAAGGCACCTAATGGTCGTGAGGAATCGCGGCAATTTCCGATCGTTATCTCATTCCGATGCTTAGAAACGCACATCAGCCGAACATCTCCGACCTAGACACTGTTAATTTGCGAAAACCCATCGAATCACTGCTATTTCAATGAACCTGCCGAACATCCATCATTAACCGCGCGTGCTATGTTTACCGGCTACTTAATTGCTATAACAGTATACATTTTGCGTGATTCGCATTCGAATCGAGGTGATCCCAACACAAGATCACCATCCTCTGTTTCTCCAGTTCCCCTTCGAGTTCCTCTTCAAATATAATCTCGGGATTACAGTTCTCCGTTTCTTCATATTGTAATACAATCAGCTTGCATAGGAATACAGAGTTGAGAATTAAGAGAAAGAGTTAAAGAATTCGAGGCCTCGCGGAAGACGTTCATTGGCGAATTCACTGAGGTAGTTGAATCCAGTGATACTTTCGTTAACTTTCGTCACTGATAGCTCCAGTTTCCGCTGTCATCTAGTTAACCAAGTGACCTCTCCCGTGTCCAGGTACGCGGGACATCGTTGGACGTCATGTTCTTCGTAATTGGCTATCGGATCGGACGCGGCGATCGGGCGCGGTGTAGCGGTGCAGAATCGTTTGACGTGCACGTACAGCACTGGCGCAGATACGTTCGAACGCAGCCAGCAGCCAGGTACAACGTAGCCTGGGTACATAATCGTGACACGTTGTCGACGTACGCATAATACCGCTCAAATTACATGTGCCGGCGGATCCGATAATTGTGTCCTCAACAAATAACGGGCCGCCGATCTTGGGAGCGGCCCGGCCCTGGAACTGCGCGGTCACTTTGACGATCTTTTATCGGGAGAGGCGAGAATATCGCGGAGCAGGTAAGTACTAACGGGATCGTTGTTCACAGGCGACAATGCTTGAGGATAGGTGGCATAATTCCTTAGGTTTGCCGCTTATAAACTGCGACGTCCAATGTCACGTGATAACCACAATTATGAACAAATATTGGCGTCTCTGAACTTGTCTACTTTATCGGAACGCAGGCGTATCGCCGATCTTTGTTTTTTATTTAAAATTGTTAATAGTTGCATCAACTGTCCTTCACTTTTGCGCGATATCTGTCTCTATGCACCATCCAGAATTTTAAGAGTAAGGGCATCCTTTTATTGTTCAAATACTAAATCTAAGTTTGGCACTCGTGATCCTGTAAATCGAATAGTCAGTGCTGCCAATTTATACTCAGACAACATTGATTTTTTCGGTGGATCCCTTCAAACATTCAAGAGCAATCTGCGCAAAATAATCATTGATAAGTAAGTTTTTCTTTGTTCTCTTGTACGTTGGTTTCTATTGTATTTTGTCTAAATTGGGCTTGTCCCGTAATAAATAAATAAATAAATAAATAATCGAATGAAGATTCTACAGACATTTAACACTAGAACGGAATAAATTTTCCAGAATGCATTCGTACACTCATGAGAACGTATTATTGTTAGTGAAAGTTGGGGATGCATATAGCATTGCTCGTTTTAATTTCGAGATACTGTTATTCGAATCAATCTTGAATAATTTATCTCTCTTAAAATCAACGTACTGACGCTGCTTACGAATTCCTGCCACTACAAGGTATCGTAGAAAAGTTTCGTCTTCACAGTCAATCGCATCGTTTACCGTGACACAAACGCAATATTCACCAATTTATAAGAAGAACCCGAGATGTGACATATTCGCCGTGAAATTGAGAAAGATCTTCGCGATTCGGTGCAAACTTTACTTTCATCCGCTCCATGGGAGGGGGAAGAAAAAAATCTTTCAAGCGAGTGTACATATACGATGTATACGCAACAAAGTGAAATCTCCGTGATTCTCATATCGCGTATGCCACTGTATATATATTACGCACATGTTCGTTAAAGAAACTGGGGAACACAGCATTCAAACAACTTACATGAATCTGATGGAAATGTAATATAGATCGTTCTTTTGTAAAGTGTTGTATGACATCCAGTTTTTTTTTCAACGCGGCACGAAGCAAGCGATCAACATTTTTCAGAGTTAAACCTCTGTTCGCAGTCCATGAATCTCGAGTAATAATGGTCCACGAAGGCACGTCCACGTTCCGGGCATCAACTCAGGGAACGTCTTAATGAGGCACCGCCAAAACTGCCTGGGTCGTATTCTTCGAGCATTGCACGGTAGTTAGAACGCAATTAAAGTTACATAATCTCGCGCTGCCGCCCGTTTTTTAAGGCCCCGAAGGGCCCGAAACGTCGGCCATCAGTAATGCATTAGTTCTGATCGTCAGGGACCTCAAACGGCCCAGCAGGTGCGCCTTTGAAACGACTCATTTTGTGAAAATTAAGACGAAAGTGTCCCCCGAATTTTAGTCCGGACCAGGCACTTATGTAAATAAGAGTCGATATTGAAATACAAATGCATCGTGATCGCTAACGTTCATGTGATTCGAATACCGTCTCCGATTCAACCCATCATCATATCAAACGAGGAGTACAAAGTACATCGAGACACCGATAGTTTGCATAAAATTCAATAAAGGTCCCCTCAGTTTAGCCCCCTTTTCTTTCTTCCAAGTAGACCCTTTTAGACTCTGTCTGCCATTAAAAAAATTGTTGTTTAAATTATATTTTCTTCTTTTTCCGTTGCAAAAATTCGAGAACCGATTGAACCAGTTTTTCAGGGAATAGCGGAATTCGAAAACCGTTTTTTTTTTCAAAATTCGGTTTTTGTATAATCCCTAGGCCCCCATCGCTGCATCCAGAATTCTGACGATACTCTGACAAGTTCGCTGGTAAATTTGCAATAGGCGGTTATAACAACAGGAATGATTAATCCACGCGGGGCCAGAGATGCGCCTCGATTACACTCGGAATCGGTCACACGCCGCTTCCTTCCAAATTCATGAAGTTCGTGCCGGTGGAACATTAGCTTCGGAAGCGGCGGCGATGATCGTTGCTGCAGGCGCGCTGTTAAATTTCGGGGAAAGTCGCCGTGATCCCTTTCACTTTCGTTGCGAGCCGAGCCGCTGGAAGTAACGCCGCCAACACGGACGGCACAGTTCGCTGCAGCTGGCAGCAAACAAACAACGCCAAACGACCACCGCACCGTGGAAATTCAGACGGAATTTTCGCTTCCGAGGTGCGAGCGAAGTTACGTAGCCGATCAGCGGCGTGCGTTTCCGCTAACGCTAATTGGGTCGAGTCGGACGTTCCAGCAGCAACGATGTTGAAAATGTAAACAGAAGCAACTTCGTTGGTCGTGGTGCTGGTAGAAAGCGTGAATTTTGAGAATTTGCAATTTCCACTTGGGATTTTCATAGACTTCCTTTGAAGTCATTTGTGTTGTCTAACTTTGTTGAACAGTTGATGAAAGAAACTTATGCACGCGCTTCTTAGAAATTGAAAACTTGCGTGTTTCCAGAGAATGAACTAACTTCATTTAGCCACGTTATGTAATAAAATAACTGAAGTATAAGTGTGTTTTCAATTTTCCATTTTCTTAATGTATGTGTATCATTATATTGCTAAAAATTCGCGCAGGTTGATGGAAGTATTTCTATAAATAATTTCATGCTTTGAAAGCGTTTGACATAATCGTATGTAGGTACGTTCACTTGTTGCAAAATCCATTAAATGTGATATTTCCACGGTTTCACTACCACTCTTTAGCAGCCACTGCTTTCGACTTGCGTTACCGTTTGCGACTACTACTACCCTCGAACTGTTCAATTACTATACGTTTCTTAGATTACTGTTTTCAAATGTTGCGCAATGCAAAAGCCACCACAAATACTCCAAACACGTAATCGAGATTAAGGACCTTTCCATACGTGACACTTTTGTGGTTCACGGCTAGTATTCCAAATATACTCACACCTGAAAATCCTTCGACTCAACACTGTTTCTATTAAATGAATATATCCAAAACACACCGCACTGTACTATTGCAGCGGTGACGTAGTGACAAATCATCGCGCAGATTTTTTCAAAATGCGTGCGAATTCGTGGAGAAGCAGTTAGATCCGCGGTAGAAAACGTGCGTTCCACAGATTCACGGTTCAGGACACAGAGAGACTGTTCTTCCACGCGCGCTGCATAGAAGTTTCCAATTAAGTGCGCCGCACGTCGCGATCATTTCGTTTCGTCTTCAATTAAAAAGCCACGAAAGCGAGCAATCCGGCAACCATGGCCGCCGACTAATTTGCTCGCCTATAAAAAGGCAGCCCCGGGAAGAAACGCGAAACGGAACACCACGTTCGCTCGTTATTGACCGATCCGATGGTTGTTTCTCGTTGCACGCGTTGCATCCTGCGTGAGCGCGTCGCGGACTGGAGCTGGATGGATGTCTTCATAGATTTCGATCGCCGGATCTCGGATGCGTCATTATGCTAATGCGAGAAAACGAGAAGCTGCGAGAACGGTTCAAGGAACATTTCATGGACCGACAAATTTTTATATTTCTGTTTTGGTAGGGTCTGGTGTATTGTCTTCTGACGTTGAAAAAACAAATACGGTACATGCTAGGAAGTCTATAAGGCGTTTGAAATATTTCCTTTCTTCTGATTCGCGAGGAAATTTGAGAAATGAAGTAGGATGTTAGAGATGATAATTAATTTCTATTAACAACGATTGGAACTTTCAGTTTCGATGATTAAGCGTCGCTTAATGCGTGAGTTCGATGAGTTATGAGCTAATTACCTGTTCGAAGTAACTAATTGAATACCAGACAATCGTTGCAGTAACTGTTATGGTGTCCGTGAAGCATCGACTATTATTGTCTAACGTTCCACACGTCATAAATTACTGTGTATTAGTAATTAAGGAACGTACTCTTACCAGGCGATGTCAAGTACACCCAAAAGAAATATTCACCATACACTTGCATATTCAAGATACTCTGCTCACAATATATTTTCAGAGCTATACATGCTGTGTCAACGAAACACCAAGTAAAAGTATTATGATCTTGAATATAATAATTGTTTTTATCATTAATATTTAATCCATCACAGGGCATGAAAGTAAAATAGTGTTCCCTAATAAGGAATTATTGTTTGGGAATTTTGAAAAGCAGTATTAAATGTAAAATAAATAATGCGACATTCACTATCAAACATAAACGTGCACGTATATTTTATCGTTATAAGGTAATTTATTCTGAAAAGAGGAATTGTGATTTGTCACGCAATGTTTGACATCTCATTCTCCATTATTTCAGCATTCTATAGCGCCACATAAATTATCTAATTATTATACCTACGTAAGGATAGTTTTCCTTCCCTTCCTTCACTTTACAGAAAAAACAAAAACACATTTAAGTACTAAAAACACGATAGCAATGTATACATAGTGATATATTAAATTATAAGGCGATGCACTTGATTGGACACTAGTCGGATTTGGGCTTAGATGATACACCGTGAATGAAAAGGATCGTTTACAATTAACAAGAGAGGAAGGAAAACTTTCTCGTTACACTATGCCGCGTGATTAACACGCAAACTATAGGCGCATATCTTTAAGCAACGCTATAATCCTCGTATTATGAATCAACGATAGCGATCTTGACAGGAATTTCAGTTTGAAAATTCAGGAGATACTCCGAAGAACTTCGAAGAATTTCATCGGGAAGTGACCAGCGTATAAAATAGCGTACGTACGTATCGAACGAAAAAAAAGACTAATTAATTTAATAAACAACTGAAAACATTTCCTTCGCGAATAGTGAACATTCAGCCAGTAATGGAATACAATTATGTATAATTATGCAAACGCACTCCACGTTTCCTTCCCAAAAAAAACAATTCCATACACCAAAACACAAGAGTTGTCAGATCTTCGACCAACCATTGCCCATCTTCTATGTCAGCCCAGTTTAAAATTTGGAAACTTAAGGGGTAACACCACTCTAGGATCGATGTTTTTTTTTTTTGCTTAAACCATACTTTAGAAAGGAAGGAGGAGACGAACATCGACCTAGATGGCCAAATGTATGGTGCAGGCCTCGCAGATTAAAGATAAACAAAAATTTAAAGGATTAAAATGTTCATAAAACTTTAAACGCGTTTTTCTCGAAACCACTTTTTTCAAACTGGGAGGACGAATTTCTCGAAAACTATCGCATGAATCGATTTGAAATTTTTACAGTAGCTTTACAACAATATTCTCTTTGGAAGTACGTAGCCGTTTTTTGATTGAATGTAAACTTTCTTTTTTATAACCAATTTAATGCTCATTTTTAGGGCAAAAAATCGATTTATTTCTTAACAACTGCACCACTTCCACAAAAATTGATTAAAAAAAAAACCCTACGTACTTCCAAAGCCAATTGTATATAGATTATAAATTTTTTTATTTTTTGTTCCACGACTCGTACATGCCGAGAAATCCGTCCTCCCGTGGCGGCGTTTTCACAAAAGCTGTTTCCGACGACGGGCTCTGTCGTCGCCATTTTGTATGAAAATGACACTAAAAAAATTATTTTTCATACTTCAATATGTGTTAAATAAACCCTCTGAAAAGAAATTCTATTCCGTTTGTCACACTCCCAAAATAAATTGTCAAATGTAGGTATTTTTCTCTGCCTCTAGAGTGGTGTTATCCCTTAAGACCGAAGAGCCTGGGCCCCTGCCCTAAACGAGCTCGAAGGGCCCCACCCCAAAAAAAACTATTATGCTTATATCCAAACACCACATTTTTTTCTATATCTACTACTACTACACTTAGCCCGTTTTCAGTAAACTACCCCTTCATTTTCCCGAAAAATGGCTCCCTCGGAATGTTTGTCACCTTTTTCCTTAAATTTGCCACTGACCCTATGACTTGAGAAAATATATGCCGAGCACAAGACAAATTCCACCTGGCATTACCATGAGTTGCCTATTACACGATCGTCAGTGAACTCGCACACCCCGTCGATCGATTGGAATCGACGCAGTCGGCGTTGCTCCGCGTACGAAAGGAAACTCCCAGGGGCGGCTCCGGGGCCAGCGATATTTATTGAAAATTGCGCGAATAAGGAGGCGGGCCGGCGTAACAAGCATTCGCGGTGATACGACCCCAGCGGGATGCCTGTGCAGCGATTAATCGTTAAAAAATCGCCGGTCTATCTCCCGGCAGGATCGAAACGGCGCTGGCGCATGCGACCGTATTAACATACGGCATTAGGTATTCCACATGCGAGCGGCGAACGACGAGCTTTACTCGGATTTCTGCGGCAATTACACGCGCCTAATGGCCGTCCTTCGCGGATATCGATACGGTTTGCGCGAAACCGCGACCGTGCTTCGAATTAACGCTATCGGAGAGAGATAAGCTTCCACGATCGCTTAGACGGATTAACGAGCGAGTATGTAGATACGCCCATGTGGGGCGAAAAGGAAAGAGTTTTCACTGATATTGGGGCCGAAAGGGTGGCTCGGTAGCTAGGTACCGATCCAATCCAATCAAACAGAATGAATTTCGATGTGATTCGGGATTCAGGTTACTGTACACAGATACGAGGCAGAGATTGGAATTTTATCATAAGTGGGATTAGTGGGGCAAGGTTTGTAGAAGCTGCGAAGATGGGACATTTTAGAATATGAATGTAGATAGTGTTCTTTCTCGAGAAATTTTATAATTCCTTATTTCTCATTTCTCGAGATGCGAAAAATATCGAGAAATCAGGAACACTAAATGTAGACTCTTAATCGCGTGGACTTGGGTCTACGAAATTGTTATAGTGTTAGATCTTGAATAGTTTATGGAAAATTGGATGTAGTACGATTTTATGAGATGCAGAATTAATGTAGAATAGTAGAACTTGATGGTAATTAGAAACGAGGCCAATATCTCTCGACACACTTAAATTTGTCGCGATGCAATTACAGGTGTGTAGCGATGGGTACTGATAGCATCTAAACCTGATGCAACTTTGATTTGAAATCGAGGTATTTAGATTGATCTAAATATTGCAGATACATTTGTCTAAATATATTTAGATCTACAACACCAGGTGATTGCAATTCCTAGGCGATAACGTCACACGTTACATATCCTCGCGACGACTGGAGACGCGCGAGGGAAATCATGGTTCTGGCATCATTGCAAGTATGCGAATCATGGTTGCGTGAACGTCAACTTCCGTCAATTTACTTTTAGTGCCCCGTGTTCGCGATATAATAAGGAGACTGCGCTTCACGATGCGCTGGTTACCGTAATCAAAAACACATTAGATGTACGTACACTTTTAAGGAGTCCGAGAAGAAATGGGTCAGACTTAATAATCGCAGTAAAACGCGAAAAGTTTGTGTACGTTTATGTGCACCAAGAAAACTGGGAAATGTAATTAATATCTGCAGGAGAAGGAATACATAAAATACACATTTTGTAAATTAAAAGTAGATACGAAATTACTTTTAATTTAATTAGCAATTCGTTCAACGCGAGTTGAAGCATTCTGCACTTAAGTAAATGAAATTGAGAATCTGCTTCTTAATTAAACGAAAAGCAATATTTACTACACTTAGAAAGTTTGCTCAAGCGTAAACATAAAATATTAGGTATATATTGAATGTTAATGTGTATAATGAATTTCATTGAGAAGTACGAGAATGCATTAAAGATGTACCTACAGTTACTAATTCTACGTTTTACAGCGACTCCGTTTATACCAATTTATTCTAACTATCTAATTTACCACTTATATCGCGAACCACAGTGAAATTAACGTAGATTGAACGTAAAGATCGGCCACAAAGTATTTATCCAGCGTACAATTAAATTTTTAGCGTCTGTATAAGCCTCCTACTATCTATCATCAAGAAAAATGCATTGAACGATGAAACTTGGATTCACCTTGTTCAGAAAGTGCAATTACCCTTTTCCCATCGCGTACAAGTGCATCAACATGTTAATTCAAGCGAATCCTACCGTGTAAAATTGTAAATAATATGAAACGAACATGATCAAAATTCATCTGATTTTTCTCGTTTTAACTCGTTCATAAACAAAGTTGCGATTTCGGTTTCTGTTTCCGTCGATTGAATATTCTGCAAATAGCGAAACGTCGATCGTGAAACAATTTCGTACGCAAGCGCATCGTCAGTGGCTCCCACTTTATCTTAAAGGCATCTAATGAAAACGATTTCTACGGATAGCGATGGAACGTGGTAGATTAGCTGAGCGACGCGGCAGAGAGCACAATTTCCCGTACGTTATCCCGGCGTTTGCGCGAGCACGTTTTTGCAAATGCAAAACGAGACGCACAAGTGTAATACGTACGATGAGGTGCAGCGAAAGTACAGAGCCATTATGCCGGGGAGTATATATAAGGCTCTGTCTAGAAAACGAAGCGGTTCAGTTAGTGGTTATACGCCACCTCAAAACATACGCGAACTCAACGATGAATATTAAGGTAAGCGATTCCCATTTTCCGCGGGCATAGAGGATTCGTACGGGTTTCTGATCGGTTGGACAGTCGCGATCGACATCTTGCAAATTGACTAACTGTTAATAGTGAAAGGCACAATTCGTGTGAACGAAATTGAAGACCAGTTGTTTGGTCAGACAGATAGAAAGTATACACTTTAGTGTGTTAAAGCTTGCAAGCTTTTAGTTTCCACAAGACTTCAGTGATTTTGTGTACAGTGTAAGGTGGAATGAGTAAATATTTATCCGACCTTGGGACTGAAGAAACCTTACTATTTTCTTGGATATTTTCGAAGGAAGAAAGCTCTTTTTAATCGACTATTCCAATATCACATAAAGAGGAGATTAATTGCCTCTAACAGCATAGCGTTTCAAAGATTCTGTTTTTAATGAAGCTTTATGCAAAGTATCCCAGAATTATGAGACTTACCATTTTAAAGGGTTCGTTTGAAAATGTAGAGGTAGATGAAAAGGGTCCCACTATATTCGAGAACTATATTTCCTGATCTCCACCCACGCATAAAAAAATATAAATCAATATCACGAGTCACGACAAATATTCGTGGAGACGGACCTTCATGCTTCCGCGTTCGAAATAAAACTTTGGAAAGACAATAGTGTTTGCCTCGAAATTCTTACACAAAAAATGCAAGGGTAGCCACTAGGGAAGATAGAGGAATCAGTCAATGGTCGTCATTGTTTGAATACTACGCGTCACTTGCCTACAGGATTTATGACGGAATAAGAACAGAAATTTTTTCGAGAGTATCTGCCACTCTCCACGTTTCTGAACCACTTGACCCACACCTGAATTTCTCCTACGCTCTTTAAACGCACCGGAAGTTCAATCGAACACGAAGCTACGGACGAAAAAACCGTGAAAGGGACTTTACCATTTCTTTGACAAAAGAATTCACATTAACTTTCTCCCCCAGATCGCCATCGTCCTGGTGGCACTAGCCACGCAAGGGAGCTGCGCGAAGAAGTCGACGAAATCGGCGGAGGAGAAGAGCGCGTCCCCAGCGACGGACTCATTAGCAGAGTCAACAGAGAAGAAGACAGAGAAACGTGGTCTTCACGGTAGCTACGGCGACTTGGGCGGTGGAGGAGGCGGCGGTGACTACGGAGGTGGTGGCGGCGACCTCGGAGGTGGCGGCGGCTCGAGCTACGACCACCAGGAGCACGTGAAGACGGTGACGGTTGTGAAGAAGGTTCCGGTGCCGTACGAGGTGACGAAGCACGTGCCCTACCTGGTCGAGAAGCACGTACCGTACGAGGTGAAGGTCGGCGTGCCGCAGCCATACACGGTCGAGAAGCACGTACCGTACCCGGTGAAGGTGTTCGTGAAGGTGCCGGTGCACGTGCCCCAGCCGTACACCGTGGAGAGGAAAGTACCTTACGAAGTCAAAGTACCGGTGGACAAGCCCTACGAGGTGAAGGTACTGGTCCCGCAACCTTACACCGTCGAGAAGCACGTACCGGTGCCAGTGAAGGTATCGGTACCTCAGCCATACACCGTCGAGAAGCACGTGCCGTTCCCAGTGAAGGTGAAAATCCCGGTGCCGCAGCCCTATCCCGTGGAGAAGCCAGTCCCGTACGAAGTCAAGGTACCGGTGGACAAGCCTTACCCGGTAACCGTGCCCAAACCGTACCCAGTTACCGTCGAGAAACCGTACCCGGTACCCGTTGAGAAGCCGGTACCCTACGAGGTGAAGATACCAGTCGACAAACCGTACCCCGTGCCAATCGCAAAACCATACCCCGTGCCCGTCAAGGTTCCAATACCTCAACCGTACCCCGTCCACAAGCCTGTGCCCGTAGCAGTCCCGAAGCATGTGCCTTACCCAGTCAAGGTACCCGTTGACAAGCCTTACATCGTTGAGAAAGAAGTACCGTACCCTGTGGAGAAAGAGGTACCAGTTCCAGTCAAAGTACCCGTGCCTGTCGTTGTGCACGAAGAACACGGAGGCGGAGGTGGCGGTGGCTACGAGTCGATTTCCGGCTTAGGAGGTGGTGGCGGATACGGTGGCGGAGGATACGGTGGCGGTGGATACGGAGGCGGCGGCGGCGGATACGGTGGATACTCGCATCACCGTTGATCTCGATCTGGTGAAAGGTGATCGGACGGTCTCTTCGTTGTTAATTGTTTCGTACGCGCGCTTGCTGGATACTCTGGCGATTGTCTCTCTACATGGGGAACGTAATATGAGGATGTACCGTCGATCAAAGTAATCGTTGAGGATACAAGCATTCTTCTTTCGAATCAAGATATTGAGTAAACACTCGGGATTTCTCGGGATATCTCGGATAAGTAATGCTTCTCGACGAGCGTAACATGTCTTTCAATTTGCGTAACTTAAGATTGCTCGAGTTCTTGGTGACAGCGCTGTATAAACACTGCACAAAGTCGGTACAATATGCTTTTCGATGCACCGTTTCGTTTTAAAGAGGCCGATCGCGGCTGTCTCGATACACAGTTGGGTTTAAAGTTAAAAACGGAGTGGAAAGGTGGAACACTTTATCTTGTTTGATTCCACTTGATTTTTTGTATCTCTTACAAGTCCATCTGGCAAGTATGAAGAAACCTATATCTTCGATTCTGTTCTGCTGTTAAGTTCTAACGTCTAAAGATAGCACAATTTCGTTCCACTGGATAAGCAATGTTTGTGAAAATCTTGAAATATAAAAACACTCGTCTAAACATGCTTCTATATGATAGTCGCGTTTTATCGCACAATTCTACGCGTTGTGTCTATCTTGCTGTTCCAAAGAAACACTAATACCGGCGCTTAAGCGAGCTTTACGCGCGTTAGCCGATGTTAAATAATCGTTGCTGGCAAAATTACTATCTTGCCGCAGCAACAAACACCTGTACCTAATTTAAGTTAAGATATCTCCTTTTGTATCAAAGATTTTTAATAAATATTCATCTATCATGGAAAATGGCCCTTTTTCAATTGATTTCTCCACTAATTATAAACTTTGAATGTAACAAAATCGAGCTTCCATGTAACCACAAAGAATCCCGACTAACTAAAGATGAACTTCTTTAGAAATAATAAAAAATTTGAGGAAGAGGAACAGGAACGGATGATAAACGATCTACGTTCTAATAAAAAATCCCCCGCAATAATTCATAGCTCCCAATTAACAACATTCGAGCGACTCGTCCTTTCCACGAACTACTAGTTTTCCGCGACACGTAACATTTTCACTTAAAAATTGCGCGCGAACGTGTTAACGAGCCAGCGCTTTCTCGGGCCTGCCGGAAATCTCATACTCGCGCGAGTTTCACTTTTGCAAAATTACTCTCGCTTTTCGCACCGCCGACCGAACCCGAGCAAATCGGGGAGAAAAGGAGAAGAGGGAAAGAAATGGGAGGCGTTACGTGAGCATTGGCGCTTCTTTCACTTGTGTCGAAGGAGAACGAAAATGTATCTAAGCATCGCGCGCATTAAGGAGGATTCGCCAGCGTTTACTCGCGCGAGCGTCTGTTTCCGCATTCGCGTCACGGTCCAAGGACTTGGATCGAGCCTGGAGAGGCAATATCGAGCGCGTCTCGAGAAATCGAGCTGCGAGGACACAGGAAACGGAACCGCTGCAGGAGAGGGCGAAGAAAAATAGAAGATGAATATCCCAGATGTGCCTGGGTGCTTCCGGGCGTACTTTCGAACACAGGCGAATCTTAATCGTTACGCGGTCGCAATTAACAATCTCGTATACGAGCTCAAGAAAGCATTACTTTCTCCGGGGCTTCTACTCGACCACGTGAACTCGACACGCGTGCCTAGGAACGCCGCGGGATATCCTTCGAATCTAATAGCATCCGTTTTCGCTGAGCAAGGAGATCGTTTTCGAGTTTCTAGAATATTTCGGAAACGGCTCGAGTAGAAATATAAAATTTGAGTTCGTTTCATCCCATCCTATTTGCTACTCCCAGTTTCTAAGTTTGTACCAGTGAAAATTAGTAAATTGTAATTTGCTAATAAAGTGCAAATATATATCAAGAAACAATCGATGCAAATTTTGTCTTCCGCTCAGATCTCAATCTTCCTATTTCACATGACTTCGTTTAATCTAAGATTATTTATTTTATTTGTAGATCAGGAACCTACGATATATCTTGATCATTTTGACACATCGATCTTCATTCAGTTATGTAAAAAGTTATGCGGTACGGGAACTAGAAATGATTGTACAACGGATACATAACCGCGGCGAAATACGAAAGTGTGTGCGCGCAGCTCGTCTTACTATCTAGACGATGAACGAGCGGCAGCTTTTGTGAAAGTGAAAAAAATCGCGACGATTCTGCCATGCGTGAATTATAGCTATGCACGTAGTGGGTATCGACTCCTTCCTGCATCGGGATCCCGTCTTCTTCCGGTTTTCTATTGGCGCTTCGGTAATAAGAGGAAAGTTCCTTCGTCCTTTTCTTTCATTGACTATCGCCAGAAATTTTTATTTCTATGATAAACAGCGTGCTCACTTTCTTCCCCTCATGCTTTGCTTTCTTTTCTGCCTGTATATTTGTCCTCGATTAATTCTACACTTATATCAGCACGTAAATAGCACACGTTGATGAACCTTCGAAGCACATTCATTAAGGCCAATAATAGGGGTAATTTCAAAAATGACGGTCTACGCGATGCGCTTAAGTATTATGGATACATGTTGTAAGCGTTAAGGTAAACTTAAGGAACCTAATTACTCAATCTTTAATATCTTGTTGCAACCAGAGTTATGTCACGATTAGTGTGACTATAGAGAGTTAGAATGTTAAGGTAATACCCAAAGTAGTGCTCGATGTAATTTACTACGTTCAATCTAATTTTATTCTGTTTCAAATATAATCGCGAGAGGTCTATTCTACTTATTCACTGCTCTGAAGCGAATCCATTACTCTAAAATTCATTTGAGGAAAGCGTGTCTCACTGTTAGTCCATACATACTTAGCGACAGCTATTTGCGATTCGATATTCATTTCAGTAGAAGAGAATACCGTAGTTTCTCGACTGAATTGCAGTGAAAGCAAGCACGTTATGAACGATGTTGCTTCCAGGAGAACGATCGTTGGGTCTGCACTTTACATCGTATTTATTGGACGTGCCTTGCTTAGAACAAATAAGATCTGTCCACCCATTCGTAATTACCAGCCGACGTTTGCCACTAAGAATTTCGTTCCGGTTCTTAAACGCCAGTAAAATCGGTCGTACGTTTTCTGTCTACCGGAAGAATGCAACTAAATGTTACGACTCTTTTGTACCGGAAGGATTTGGAAATTCGCTCTCACTTTGACAAGACTAATATATTACAATTAGTTCCTGGAAAGGTAGGCACGTGAGTAAAGTGTGCTTCTCTTTTTTTGGAAGACTTTATGGCTACGGTTAAATGCAATTAATGAATTTTTCATGGGACGTTTGCGTATTCGTGACGCGAATTACGAAGTTTTTAAACGGTTGAAAGAGCTCGAGAAAAGGTTTAACGAAAACACCACGAAATATATTGCGCCACGTACATAATAAAAGTTGCACGGTGATTGCTTTTCCGTATCGTGGATCACAAGAATTTTAGAAGAATCTGCGAACGATAAAGGGTGGTGGAGAAAAATGATTTGATGGAAATTAAAATGGGACTTCGTGGTAGTCTTTGTGAATTAATCGATTCCTACCGAAATCGCGGCGATGAGGATGAAAGGAGTATCCAGGAGTTTCCGTGACGGGGAGATCTGAATCGCGTAAATTCAGAGGCTGCAAACCCATTATCGAGTTTCCCCCGCGGCATCCATCTATCCGCCACCCACCCATCCGTCCCTCTTCATCCCCGTTCGCAGGTTCCCTCGGAACGGGGGAGGAGCCTTTTATCCAATGCTGCGGGTGTCGGGGCGCGACTGTGAAGCGAAGGCAATTATCGTAGCGAAACTTGAACGTGGCGGCTTCGAGGTTGGCCGACGCCACCGAGACTCGACGGTGTGGGAGTGAGTGTTTGGCGTCTGATACGAGACGGGTCAGGTCCCGGGGGATTCTCAGGGACTCAAACGGGACTATCCCGACGCTCTCTCGTCGCAGTTAATTACAGAGTCCTCCTCGCTCTCCTCCTACTCCATTTCCCTTAGACCAGCTCCTCCTTGAACCCGTATCGCCATCGAGGCTTCCTCCGCGGATTGTTGGACGTTGACCTTTTCCGCGAGCCCCCCTTCATCCACTCTATTGTGACACCCCGTTCCATAGATAATATATAGATCAGCTTTTGTTCTCTAATCATGTGCGGAGCGTGCCATATTTGAAGAATAAAGGGGAAAAAACGAGGAATATCCTTTTTCGTGATTTTGCGATTTATCGCATATTTTGTTAATAAGCTGTTTTGTGACATCCCTGTTTTCCCTTTACCCTTCGATTTTAATAGTCTCTTGATCTATTCCCGTAACGTTTACTATTACCAGGTGCCACGTTCTAGACTCTCACATTACATCACCTCGTTCCATGAGTAGGTAATATCGCTTTTATACGTAACTTCCACGCTTAAGAAAACGCAGCGTATCACGTTTATTAATTGGTAATACATGGACCATTACATCCTACGATCATATGTCATTTCCTACATAGTGGTTCTTAGACCCCTTCCTTGAAGAACTGGTGCGGTTCTGGATGGGAATATCGAATGTTTCTATAAAATTGATCTGCCCTTAAAAAAGCTGTGCAGAATTCTGAAGTTTCAAGCTACTATATAGGCCTATTTAGTGTGTGTTCGAAAAGGGAATCATTCATGACTCACAGAGAACTTTAATCATAAAAATCCCTACTCCCTATTTATCATTCATCCTTACAGGGTTTGACAGAATCGACATTTAGAGCGTTTTGTCAAGAACAGAAGGAAAATGCACGTCGGGTACGATACAGTTTAGATAGATCGAGTTTAAATATATGTACACACAGAGGCGCGTATAAGTGGTTTAAACAATCAGTGGACGGCAGAGCATCCCCCGTGGGAATCCGAGCGAGCGAATCGTAGCGGGATTGAACGCTTGAAATGGAATAATATCCAATAATCTGGCAGCTGAGAGAACGGGATAAAAAGGGACGTTTTATCGGAACATCGCAGTAACCGAGAGCGGTGCCCAACCATTTCCGCCACAGGCTCGCTTTCCCCTGCCACCCCTTCCCAACAAACCCCTCGGCGAACCGGGCGAAATTAATTATTGATTTCGGATACGGGCATTCACAGCTCCAGAGCTTTTAATCGAAAACGAACCATCCGTCGCCGTCCGTTTCCGTTCAAACGCGAATCGAACAACGACGCGGTCTAGAAGTCCCTCTGTGCCACACCTTCTATATCGCGGCATTCCTTTTAGAGCAATGCCTGTTTCGGAGATAAAAGGGAAGCACCAGGGGAACTCTCCCTTTTCTTCTGATAAAAACGTGTGTTGTATTTTTACTCAATAGCCTGTTTGGCTTTTTGTTGAGAATCGGTTACTGATTATATTTATAATGACACTTTTCAAGGGGGTTGCGAAAGTGTTTTAAAGGAACATTATTTGAGCTGTTAGGGGGTGAGAAAATATAGAGACAAGGGCGAGTACTGAATTTTGTACTGTGGCAAGTAGTATATGTATATCGGGAAATTTAATCAAGATGAGATGAATATTCTTTGCAAGTTTACAAGCTAAACACCAAGAATGATAGTCGTTCCTGGCAAATGAAAAATCCTTGGTACTTCCAGATGTAATCAATAATTGATCACGAAAAGAACCTAGCACCCCCCAAAGAAAAAGGAATATTTCGTTGAGATTAATGTAACTCCTTGAGTTATGTAATTCCTTTGAGAGATTAATGTAACAACGACTGAAATAATTCAAAAGCTTTGTAAAAAGAAAAGAAAACTGGATATCATTCTCCAAATAAATTTGTATAATCATCTAATGAACTTTGTTGAATTGCTATTAAAAATATTTTTATCCGTTCAACTCGGCTCCCGCCAAGATTAAATCTTGTATGCGCCACTTTTTGCTGCACTGTTTCACCACTTGCAGTAATGCAATGCAAGTTATTTACGTTAGAATACAAATTTAAAAAGTAAAATATATCGGCATGAATTAGGTAAGTATGTTTACACAGACTTATCGAACGATTTCGACATGTTTCATTTTTTAATGCGTTCACAGCGACGACACACAGGTGTGTCATGCCTGCGGAAATGGGTCCTTCCCTTAAATGTAACATTTTAAAAAAGCGAAAAAATGCGTTGAATTATTCACTAGAAACGTTATTTTTGTATTTATCATTATCAGGATATTAATAACTTCCAAGGGTGTCTTAAAATTAACATTTCCAACGATAAATCAACAAAAAGTCACAGTTACACTGTATGGTGTCTGTGGGAATAGACAATGAAAATAGTGCCGTCGTGATTGCGTTAATAAACCAAACGATAAGATGCACACATGCAGAAATAGAAAACGAATATGTTCTACAAAAATGGTTTATTATGTGTTACCTTGGCAAAGCTGGGAAAGAATGATAGGATAGGATAAGAAGAACATCGACTAATGGAAACTTCGCTGCAGTTGTTCACCCGCTAATGGATATGGATGGGATTGGACCAGAGGTAGTGGATCTTGATCGTAGTGAATCTTCTTTTGACGATGGTAGGTTATCGATTAACTAAATCAAATGGTTAAAAAGGAAATCTTTACAGTGATATGGTTGGAAAAATTAAAATTAGAAATGTGTAAATTATTCGTTCTGTCAAAGTGAAAACATTCAAGTGGTTTCGAAAAATCGTACAATTATGAGTTAGTAATGGTGATTAGGAATCACAAGGAATTCTTTGATAATATTAATGACACGATTCATAGGTCACTACTTTCGTTTGTGGATCGAAAAAAAAAATGAAAATATAAAACTGGTCTCTGTGTATAAATTACATATTCTTTGAGTGAAAAATGTATGTATAATTTGCAGTTATATAGCTTTCATATAGTGCATTTCTGCTGTTCATAGTTTTATATATTGATATCAATAAAATCAACATGAATTTAAATGCTAAATTTTAAGCAATATCTTTAATCACCTCCTGTAATTCAGCTTTTTCAAACATATGAAATAGTTTCTCAGGTGTCATAGTCATTACTTCTATATTAGTATCATTCAGTTTCTCTTCCATCACCTGCTTTAATATTGTTAACGCTGCTTTTATTGCTTCTTTCAGCGTTATAGACTGCAACAAAAAATTGAACAACCAGGTTCTGTAAATATCTTCAATTTTCTACTTACTTAATGTATATCGCATTATACACTGCTCGAAATACGACAACGCAATTGTTTTAGTTGCAAATATTTTTAATCGATGTAGACTAAATAAAAGGTATTCAACTATTCATTTAACTATACTACCGTTATAAAAACTTTAAAAAGTTAATGTTACGCACACAATAATAACTAAAAATTTATATATGCAAGGAACGTCTGAGATTCTAATTAAATATTTATAGAAAATTCAAAATAATCTTTGCGAATATTCGTTACGCATACAACATACCTTATGATATACTTCCTCAAGGTTCTGTTGAGCACCTTCGCTTCCCGAACCAATAGCTTTTGCATCGAACTGAATAAAGGTGCCCGAAGGATCCATGTGGTACAGTTGAGGTCCCTTCTCGTCGATGCCAGCGAACAACATCGCCACACCAAATGGTCGTGACATAGCGCTACCATCATCGTCGCTATCGCCAAACTGTATAGCTAAATTTGACACAGCCTGCGCCGTTGACTCCACAGTCATTTTCTCATTGTAAACGAACCAATGGTTCTGACATTCTGTTCTAGCACGATCGATCATCGTTCTAGAATCCGCTATTAATCCGGAGGCGGCGCATCCAATATGCTTATCGATTTCTACAATTTTCTCTAAAGTTGCTGGTTCTATTAGAGAGGACGTGATCCGCTTCTCTACAGCCAGCACTACACCTTCCGTTGTTGCAATCCCAATGGCGGTAGAACCAAGTTTTATGGCTTCTATAGCATATTCAACTTGAAATAACCTCCCTTCTGGTGAGAAAGTGTTAACACCATGATCGTACTCCGAACGAGTGAGAAACATCTGAAAACAAGGATACATATTGTTAAAACATAATTCGTTAGAATTGTTTCGAATGTTTGTTATATTAGTAGTATTTCCGTCTCAGTTTCGAGGTTATGATTCAGTGTATCACATATCAAAGCATTTATTATCAGTGTGATAGTGACGTACGAAAATGATATATCTTAAATATAATTCTAATGTACTGAATATTCTTCAGTTAATTTAACAATGATCAAAATAATCGGACCAAGCTTAAGCGAACTAAGGTTAGCCTGGAATGACATAGCAAAAGCAACGGTTCGCTTCTCAAACTTACGAACATAGAAAATAAAATGTAATTTTGAGTTCAATGCATATCTTGAAAGGTAGAAATCTTTACCTTGAAAGTAGAATCTTCTTTCAATAAAAGCTGATCAAAAATTATTTTAAGCCGACTTGACAAACGCTAGTCACGGAGTGACTTGAATCGATGGCGGGGATAAATACAGTGGCGACAGTGGCGTAACCGCGTAACCATGGACCTGATTCAGGTCCATAGACATTACTAACACGAAACCCCACAAGTTGTTGTCAAATCAGCACCCTCTGTTGTGTTGTTCCTAAATCTTATAAAGCGGGAAAATTCAAACCTTGATTATGGTATTACAGTTATATAGTTCATTTCATTACCTATTATTAATGTATTAATGGTTGTTTTATTTATAACCAAATAAATGAATAAAATTTATTTTCTATATACTAATGATTATTGTTTCTTGTTACATCGCAAAAAATTAACATGAATAGTCGACGAAACCGTGTTGTATTAAAAAGTACTTTGAGAAATGTGCTTAAAATTTGAATTGAAGAGATTGAATTAGAGATTGAAAATGAAATAGAGGATAGAGAAGATCAGATCGGGATGTGTTTCTGATATGTAACCATAATCCAAATAGTATTCATTTTATAAAAAAATATATTATAAGATATTACAAATAAATTCCTATATACAATTAACTATTATGCATTTTGAACTATATTTGTATTGACTATAGCCGTCACCCTTTTAAAAATGGCTCCTGTCATGTATACCTAAGAAGGTTATGTTTCAGAGTATATTCGTAAACATACGCAGAAATCTAGTTTCAAGTAGAAATATATTGCATACAAAAAAATTGTAATTTGTGGCGGTACAATGAACACTAAAAATATCGATCTTCTACCTAAATTCGAATCCACTTTTTCTCAAAGAAATTGGGACGAATTGTCAACCCTCGTTAACCCCAAATTATTCAGAACTCCCGAATCAGAGTATGACTTAAAAAACGTAAAATATTACGAGCATTTATCGCGTATAATGATTTTAACGGTTTGTCAAATTTCAGGGACTTAATTGCTTTCCCAATATTAGCGAAAGTGGCACAAATCCTGACAACAGACGATCCCGTTGTACCTAGCAGTATAAAAATTGCATGCTTAAAATGTGTAGGAAACTCTTGCTTCAATGGCTACATTCACAAAGAATATACTCCGACTGATATTCAGCATGGAATATGTGGCGAAAAATTATATTCCATGCTGGCTACGAGTAATGAAAATTTAAGAGAACTTTGTAATTCGTATCCGTTTGATTCTCATTTTCCTTACGAGGGTGTCGTTGAATGGGCATCAAGTTTTATTAAGTCGCACAACATTAATAATGATTTGGTAGATGAGCAGTTAGATATATTAAGATTAAGCATTCAGTTTTTGTGCAACTTATTTACGTGCGCACGCGACAATAGCAGTTTTCCAGATCAGTATAATATACCAACATATTTAAATGATATTAATTTAAAAGGTATGATAATGTGAGTATTGTGGTCACAACAAGCCTGTATTATTTTATAAACTTAGCAACAAGTATCTGCTACATTCTTTATGCATCAACAGAGATTTAACCAAATCTGAACACGTTCTACTTGTCAGAGCTTCGTGTGTATTCGTACACAATGCTTTGAAAGAATTTGAAGGAAAGACATTCACCGAACTGGAGAAGATACGCTTATGTTCGCAGTTGTTAAAGCCAATTAAAGATGGTTTTCAAAGCGCACAGGATGCTCTGATCCTTTTGTTACGTCAAACAAATATATTACAAAACGCATATAACGATATGGACATAAATGATAAGCTATATTTATTGAAGATAATTTACAATGAAATCTCGGAAGAAGCGTATAAATCCGAAGCGAAACACACGTTTCCAAAAGATACAATTGAATTTCTATCGCAAAGATTTTGCAGAAGAAGCGACTTAATTCTGAAAACAGTTGATACATATTTATACGAAATAGAACCTGCAGAGATCATTATACTTCTCGATATTCTCGCAACATTGACGTCCGAATCATCCAAAGAATATAACTTTTTAAAAGATCATACAAGCTTACTCATCAATTGTACTTGTGAGTACACATTTCCGCCAATGCTTAGAAAGTATTTAACGCTGCGTCTTTTGCAGATCTTTTAAAATCCATACAAATGATTGGAAAGGCATCGAATAATTACTTCACTCCGATGCAGAAGTTAAGCGACATAGCCCCAGCAGGGCAAGAACTGACTGCAAACTCGAATATAGCTGAAGGTAGCCAGAATGGGAATGAAGTGAATTCCCCAAGGAATGACCCCCAGAATCATCCTACGTTTGGTTTCAAAGCTGGATTAATTAGAATTATTGGGAACATGTCGTACAGAGACAAGAAGTGCCAGGACCTCGTAAGTAGCAATTAATTCACTTGTAACTCTGCACAGACCTCTGAAAATTTAGTATATGGTAGAAGGAATCGAAAGCTAGGGCATACTCAATTTTGCCATATATTCGATTCACGTAAAATAAACATATAGTCAGGCCCGGATTAAGATTTTTGGGGCCCGGGGCTATCAAACCTTTGAGGCCCCCTCGTGGTTGATTTTTGGGGCTCGGGGCTATATATCAAACCTTCAAGGCCCCCCCCCCCCGTGGTTGAACAGCGGGGGAGGAGGTTTAGTGGGCTAATACCTTAGAACGGAAAAGTGGCCCCGGAAAGTGGGGCCCCCCCCTAGTCCCCCTTTAATTCGGGCCTGCATATAGTTCGTGTTACGTTATCTGCAGTCGGTAAAGTGAAGTGCATGATTCTGACGGAGCGTCCATAACCTGGCGCCTAAAAGCCGCGGTGGCAGTAGTTTCAACGGCAACGCAAAGTGCAGCAGATAAAAGGGTCACTAGATAGCAATGAATAAAAATTTTAATGATTCTCACTAATCAATCATGAAACCGATCGTTCTTACAAGAGTCTCGTCCTTTTTCTATAGTCGCTTCTCTCAGACAGTCATTCATTTATCATGTACACGTATGCAAGACTTTTTACGCTATAGATCATTGTTTGACGCACAAGAAAGAAAGAAAGAAGGAACAATGCGAATGTTAACTCCGAAATAAGTCTCTCGTTGCTCCGTTTTTATTAGCCATGTGCAAAGGGTTTCGAGTGATCGCTATTGCTTCTTATTGATTTCATCTCTCGCGCGGCGGAGATGATACAAAAGGACGAGAACGATCGTACCACGTGCACTGTTCACCGGACAAAGGAAAATTAAGTATCCTGTCGGACTCGAAGACGCGGCAATTTAGTCGGCATCGGATACTCCGTTAATATATTAGCAAGATCGAAGTACGGCCGCTTTCTGTTACATTGGAATAATTTTATTGGCCTGGCACTCTGAATGCAGAATCGTGAATACGAGGCCTCGCCTTTTTCCCCCATACCCTTCCTCCTCCTTTTCTTCTTCTTTCGAAGGTGTCGAAGGCAATCGCGTTCTTAAATTTCATTCCGCAGACACGCGTTCCGCTCTTCGTGTACAATTGTAAGGCGCCCATGTTCGCGTTGTGATTGGTCGTAAAATTACGCGTCGCTTTCTGGCGTTACACTGTTTTAGCATAATCCGTTGCTCGCTGGGCTTCTTGTTCAAAGTACGTCTGATAATAAAATTTGTATGTATAGAGCGGTTTACGACGGCCATCACGACCATCGACAAGCGTAGATCTTGGCGTTTAAAAATTTCTCTCTCGGGATCCCCCATCGTCAATTTCAGTTTCGAACGCGCAACGCTCGAATAAAAAGTATTTTTCCCCCGACGCGGTTCAATTATATCCACCCCGGGCCCCGTAGCAATCTTTTTTCCATAAACGAAACTTCAATGAACACAAAGTACGGCTTATGGTGTGTCGAGGCATTCCAGAATAATACTTTTACGGGTATGGTAGCTGTGGATACTGTTATATAGTCAAACTTCGCAATGATATTATGAATTTACTCGGTGGCGGTAGGAAACCTGTTTCGTGTTTCGAAACGCTTTAAAAGAAGATAAATTACAAAGAATTTTAATATTGAAAATTAAAGTCACACGCACACTAGAGTCCGACATGAGGTACCTATATCGAGAAAAATTTCAAAGTGGTCTGAAAATATTCTTCCAAAAGATAACCTGAAAACTGCATAAGTACTTTATGCATAAAGAATAACGAAGAAAAATCCCCTAGCATTTCCTCGTATCACATGGACATTTTTCTAGATAAAAGAAAGCGATGCTTCCTTAGTTTATGCAGCATGCCATTCAGTTTACGCGACACATCGAAGTTTTATGCCGTGTATTATCATAAGCGTCTGCTCGGGACAGCGCATAATTTCTCGTGATATTGGACATTTTCAGCTCCGCGAAATGGACGCCATTCCTCTGCTCCTGGACTGCTGCAATATAGACGCGAGAAATCCTCGTAAGTTTCAGACCCGTTCTACATATTTATTACACGTTGCTATACTGTGATCGCGCGGGTACCCTCGCCGATGATATACCCCACTAATTAATGCCGAGCGCTCCTTGGCGCGATTAAATGTTAACGCGCAGTCATAATGCAATGGACGATCCTCGCTTTGCGGAATTTATGCGAGGATAATCCCGAGAATCAGGAGGTCGTTCGGAATTGCAGTAGAGTCGGAGTGGTGGAGAGCAGCGCCTTGCGGGAAATGGGATTAGCGTTGCACGAGGACGAGGAGGGAAGGAAGATCGGGATCGTGCCTTTGGTTCGTGACGGAAAGTAGGGTTATATATCGCCACCGTTTCATACGATGTTTTCATCATTCCTAAATGACGAAGGAGATAGTTAATAAAGAATGAATAATACAAATATTTGCTTCGTGTGTTTTGAAGTAAGTCGAACCTGTCGCTTAATGTTGGAAAATGAATGTCGATTAACTCGTACAGGCACACCATATAGATGTTTATTTCCTACTCGAGAGCTGTTTGTCTTTTTCGCTTTCTACGAACGTGATCGCTGGTGGGGCGTGTAATTGTGACTCCTGTTAATTATTTTACTATTTACTGGCGCGGACGTGTGTATGGATAGCGCGGGGGATAACGTATCTGTGATCTCTTTATCGAGAGTTAGGCGCAATAATTACTTGAGTTTAGCCGACTGTTCAAACGTATCTCGGCATGTGTCGACTGTAAAATAAGCCTACAATTATCGTACATGATAGGTACCATTACATGAAATATGATATCGTATTGCATAAAGAGACATTATATCTGCATTCATGGCTGAGTGATTTACGGTACAATAAAAGCTGCTAGGAGTTCACGGTCTATTAGCAGTTACTAATGCAGCTGTACGACTGTGCGCTCAGCATCTATCATTCGAATTCACTTTGAACGAGAAACAACTGACACGTCATCCCGTGACATCTTACTAATAAATGGAAGAATATTTCTATGTAATAATTTATAGAAGACAAAAACGAGTCTATTAGGGTATTCAGAAACGTTGAATGATGTGTCCATGTTTTTGGAAGATTCAGAAAAATAGATCTGCCGTTTAATTCGAGATAACTATCGAGTTCGACGTGTAGACAGAAATTCGTTCACCGTGAGTCACCCTTTGTAAATCCTTTACAAAATATTATATAATGATACGTTTCTATCAATACACGAACTTGAATTGCAATCTACTCGCGCGCAATCAATCGTTCTATGATTTACGATCTATTGTACATGAGGAACTGCATTCGTTTCATTATTATTCATTATTAGTTAGGACACGCTGGTTATTTGTCTTTTGTGAATGATTTAGATTTTGATCACTGGAACTTGAAATTTCCTGGACTAGCTAGACCAGATATCAATGATCTCAGATTTATGATTCGATGACTCCAGATTTTTGATCCGCGATATCGACGATTCTGAATTCGCGAAACGCTAGGCTGACGGCTACGAAATTTAAAAATACATATACTAATAGCGATCACCCTGAACTGATTAAATGACGATCATATCAAACTTGTGTGTCCTAGCGAATTCGCAATCAATATGTTCCATATTATTCAAGTCGCTAGATTGAATTCTGATAATGTTAGGAATATTTAAAGGGTGTGTTCGCAAGTACAAGCAGAACGTGTCAAAGTATCGCAGAATGGGGCGGCTCGTGTGAACCGCGGGAGATTGCTTTTAATTTAAATATCAAACCATCTCGGAGGATTAATCGTGAATGGCCATAATGGCCAGCAATTAACGCGGAATTTATCAGCTAATTATACACAGGGTTAATTGTCCCCGGGTAATGATTCCTCTACAAAGCGGAACGACGAAGAAGGGGAAGTGAAGAGGGGAGGGAGATTCATGCTGGTTGCACCTTGACGTGCTCTCGCGATACGACCTCCGAAGAGAAATGAAATTCCGTCGTACGCGACGACGATAGCAATGGCACCGACGTGTAATTAAACCAAAGGATACTTAACACGTTGATGAAGGCCGAGGAAACGCGAATTTGTTCTCGTGGCGAAGAGAAACGAGCATTGCTTTTGTTCATTAAAGCTCACTCACAATCAGTATCCAATTTCAATCAGGAACACCGCGTTGGTCGTCGAGGTTTCGCCGGGCATCTTCGCTGATTAATATTCATAGACTTTGATGGGCGATGCATGGAAATGCGTCGATAAGATCGAACGAGTCTGCGAACCCCGCGCGCCATTTTCGGAGATTGATATATGCCACCCAGTGACATATTGAGGAATCAATAAATAATACCATTTTTGAGATCGGCGACTTCCTGATTCGGGATTTCTTAAGGGGCCATGCCTAGTTGGCAAGTGAGAACGTGGAGAATATGAAGATACCTACATATAAGCTTTTGAAACGAGTGCTACCTCAAGGAGCAGAGTGTTTCACACACTATCTGCATATTTCCAACCACAGTGCTGCAACGCAAATTGCACCCGCACGAAAGAGTCAATTAGCACAGCGATCGGAAATCGCGTAGAACGCGAAACGTTGCAAATGCAAATAAGGTGTAAACCGGCGGAAAAGTAAATCTTTCAGCCTGTATTAATAGAGGCCGCGAATTGAGCCTATGCCGGTGCCTAATAAGTCGTGGATCCCTTTTTAAGCGATCCACGGCTCGAACGGACCTGTGCGCCTACGCGAAACTTCTCTGAAAGAGCCGACGCGCAATATATTAGCTCGGTGCATATGAAACCCCGTTTTTTTCATCGAACGTCAGAGGCACGTAATTCTCTTAAAAGTCGATACACTTAATCGAAACAGTTTCCAGCTGGATTTTCTTCCTACTTTCTCAATGGCCCACGGATTATTTATTATTCTCAGTTATTGCACATTCGCAACTATGGAGGACCAGAAACTTGCTTCAAATTCTGCATATCAAGTCAATACTTACTACATTAACCAGCTGTGCACTCACATTTTCTTTCCTCATTTTTCAATTCCAAATTAGAATTCCAATTTATCACCAAATATTGTTGCAATATTTGAATTCTGACTTTTCTGATCCCCACTAAGAAACTATTTGCAATCTCGTACAATAATTCTTCCCAAGTTCCTTGTTCAATAATACCCAGACATTTCGAGAATGTGAAAGAAAGAATTCATTTAGCTTCACCGCGTGTCCGCTATGGTTTTACGAACTGCCATGTAAATTTGCTGCGCAGGAAAGTGGCTGGTGTCTTTTTTTCTCTTTGAACGGGATCGTCCAAGATCGGTACTCGTTGAAGATAGTGATTTTTGGAGTAAGAAGGCAGAATTGTCGCGCGCCTAGTGAACGTAAACAGAGCTCGCGTCCAGCCTCATGATCCACGAAATGTGTTTTAACGACTGCCGCACACGGTGCGCGAGCCATAAATGTTGCTCCAAGCCGGGGATTCATGTAATAGCCACTAAAAGCAACCTTCGCCCCTTTATGGACCGTAAAAGCTCGGATATTTGGAACGAGGAACCCGTCGCTTAAACTTAAGGAGAATGAGCAGCGATCGAGCGCTCTGTTGCTCGTCTCCGAAATCGTCATCGGCGAAAACGCAGCTCCCTTTTTAATCAGCGATCGTGAAGATAGTTTCCGGGCGAGCTCCTTAACGATCCTGTTTGATGGAGAGGAGAGACGTTCGAATCGTTACAGAGCTCACCGCCAGAGTTTAGATAGCCATAATTAGTCATTTGCAGCGCCATCAGCATTTTCTCTAAATTACCATTATATACTTGTTGATTTATAGACACTAGTGGACATGATATAAGTTAATGAGTGGCATTGCCAAATACTATCAAGAAAAATTATGAACTTCTAATGGTAGAAATTCATTATTATTATTAAAACCGTGGTGTTTCGTTCGTCACGACGCTTTTACAATCTTTACATTTTATTCTTATCTGTTTAAATTGATGAAACGTGGGATTGTAACGCGTGCCATAATCTTCTAATCTGTGTACCAGGTTGTAGTAGTCGTGTAAATATTTCGCACAGTGCAAACTGTTCAATTAGAATCAGAAAAAGAACTTGCTAAGTCTGAATTAGAGAACCGAAATCCTTTCCGTTTGAATCGACCCGCAGGAAGCCATGAACCAATCCGACGGGTACGAGTTTGCTTTGCAACAAGTAGGCCAATAAATTAACATGGTTAATGAGCCGCTAATTACACGCCGTCCAGTGGATCGTTTGATTTATACGAGATTAAAACGCGCGCGTTGCTCGCGCGCCTACCAATTTGCGCGGCTAATTAAATTTTAGACTACACTTCGGAAAAATCGATGCGCAGATCGAATATAACGTAAACATTTACAGTAGCTGATAAATGTTGCCTGCTGCTGTAAAGAGTTGAAAATCATCTTCCATTCATTCTATTCAGAAGAGAAACTAAGTAGTTTTAGATAGTAATAAAATGCTAATTTATAAAATGACTATTATTTATTAAATGAATATTCTGTATGCAAGTTTATAAATGTTACTAATTGTCCTATTAACCTTACAATTAGTTTATCATTAATTTCAAGGTTACGTATTATTTTATAGACTACCTTTTATAGATCCATTTAAAAAACTGCCCCAAATTCAATACCACCGATGTTATAATCCGAAACTTTACTGCGGCAAGTACGAACGACAGAAACCAGAAACCAGGGCGCTCTTCCAAAAAGAATCACCCACTGACTTGCAGAAACGAAATATAATAACCAGCCGAAATGACGGTAAAATTTCGTTGCTCTGTTCTCTGGCGAAGGGGGAAGAAAAAACTTAACCCTTCCGGCTGGCAGTGGCAGCGGTAATTGCCTGGCAAAATCGAATCACGCCGCGTGAAACGCGAACTCCGCAGCTCCTCTGCGATAAACGATCGCGCAAATAAACAAGACCACGCTAACCGAACTAATTATTTAAAAGCGAAGAGGAGCCCTTTCGGGTCGCCCGTCCGAGGGTGGACAGGGAGGGTAGGAGGCTATAGTGGTGATCCAGAGCCCCCATGATGGCCAGGTCCGATCCAGCCGGCGGATTAATTAATCGTCGCGAGCGATCTCCATTCAAATAGAATCCGGATAAATTTTCCGTTCTGGTCTGTTTGCATCGGCTGGCATGTGGGCATTATCTTTACGACCTCTCTCAAAGAAGAGACGTTTCCCCGGCACGAAAGGACGAACGCATGCGCGATACGCGGCCGGAACGGTGCACCGAAACCGGAGAACCTGTTATCAAAGAAACAGTGGCTGGGAACCTGGGCCCAATTATCATCCAGCCGACTCCAAACTCTCCCGGCTTCATCTCTGATGCGCTCGTCGTCTTTAATTTCTCACCGGAAACGTCCGTATAAACACCGGTCAACAGTTGGTCGCGACTTCTTCTCCGACGATTAAACGGGACCGTCCAGGCGGAAAGTGCAGCATCCGTACACTTGGTCCAGAACCACAAAATTTAAAGAAAAATAAATATATATCGAGCACGAGGCAGTGCGAAGATTTGAGAAGCTTCAGAGATGTCCGTTTTAGTGGAACAGTGGTGACAGTGTGCGATACGAGGGATCTGAAAGTGCCATTTCTGGGTGTTTACTTGCGCAGTTGGGTGAATAGGAAGATTTGTGAATTCAATGAAGTGGAGAAGGATAAGCTTGCTCGACCCTTGAAGGTTTCAAGCTGCAGCTGCATAAGATGAAGAGTTCTCGTGAAAATGCAAAAGCTGAATGAAGCTATTCTGGGAACAGGTGCTCTGATTCCAGATAATGATATCGCGGGGAACAGTCTGGAACTGTCGAGCACGTAGGGCTCATGGCGTTTCAATGTTTCAAAGTGAAGCATGCGTATATCCATTCGCGGGACAGAGGGAAATAAGAGAAGAGAGCGGGAAGTTCGGTAAATTGTAGTAATCGCGAAACTGTCGGCTTGTAACCACCGGTTTACTCGTAAAGCCAGCCACGGTTTATCTCGCGACGCTCGCTCACTAATCAACCGAAGCCGGAACGCACATAAAGTGAACATTAATTAGCGCGAAGTATCTGCAGCGGCGTTTGGTGGTTTTCACTGCGTTCAGGGACTACTGGTACATTTCTGGGCGCGATTTAAAAAGGAAAAAGGAATTAGAGTTTCGAAATGCGTGTACCTTCCGAAGTTAATCATACACTTCGCCTACCAACAGCTGGTGTGCTTGAATGTGAAACACTTTCGACGTCCATTACCTGCTCGGTGACTTCATCGACAGTATCTCAAAGACAATTTACCAAAAAAAAGCCATATCTTGACTTCTTTGAGGCGAGGGTGATTACAATTTAAAAAAGGAGCTGTTAGTGCCCTTGAATCTCTGAACGAGCACTCAGTGATCCCTTTGACAGTACTTTAAAAAGACACCTGAACAGTATAGAGGAGCTTGTCTACTTGAAAGTTGCGCTCAGCAACGTTTTCAACGAAAGTTTGACTATAATACGGGGGAAGATACTCGCCGCAGGTTTCGCCCGTGAAGTGTCGTTGCACGTGGTGGTTCCGCGAGCGGCATAGTCGAAAAATCGCGCGACTGCCCGATCGACGACATTCTTTCGCGGAGGTGAAAGCGTCGCCGGTTTAATCGGACGGGCCGCGATGATTTATGAAAACGGGGAGCGTACTAATTACTCGACCGTGTGATCCATCGTGGGACGTCGTCGTCGGGAGGTGGATCCGCTTTTGCACGGCCGAACGGAGACCGGTTGCCACGGTGACGAACGCACTTTTTCACGGCGTGATGAGAAACGCGGGTCTACCTTGATTCCTCAGAGCAATGAAGGAGATCAGCCGCTTGTTGCTCGGGTAAGTTTCATTCGTAATGGCTAATTGACGCTTTCCTGGGAACGCGCGCCGATAATTTAATTACGCTCGCTGGAGAACGCGATTCCCGTTTCTCAGCTGCAATTAAACGTTCTTGCGCCGGTTCTGCCACTGGTCGATAATTCAACTGACGCGTCGGGATTGACGGTAATTATGCGAGTACAAGGGAAGATTTCAATGGTCGATCGCTTTTCGTGTGTTTTTGCGGGTGGATGGAGAAGGTGGGTGGGAAATCAGTATACTGATAAATTAGGTTCGGGCAGAGTTGGGCATTATTCGGCTAAATTTTCATTCGAATAAGTATTCGAATAAATTTGTGCGAATAAATTCTTATTTGAATAATCTTCGAATAAAAAATTCGAATAAAATGACATTATTGGACAATAACGAATAATTTTTTATTTGACGGAAAATTTATTCGAATAAGAATTTAGTCGACTCAACGGACGAATAAAATGATCAGGCGATTTCGGTGATGTATCATGACACCACTGACTGACACCCGTGAGACCTAATGTTTTAGGTTAAGTAACTCTTGTCATAGCTCGCACTTTCGATAATTCTTTATCCCAAATATCGCTTACAACCGATGGCCGACGCCTCTAGAAGAGAATACTTATTTAAGGCGGGATTTCCTCGGTTCGTTCAGACGTATACGCACACTTCTAGACACACACGTCAAAACGTATGTTGGCCACAGTACAGACTTCCATCGATAGATGCCGGGTATCACATTTCTTATTCGTCGTTCATTCAGGTCGAATAACGAATAAATTCTTATTCGAACGAATCTGGCTAGAATAACGGTACAGATTTATTCGCGAATAACGAATAATTTTACGTCGAATAAAATCGTCATTTGTTATTCGCGCATAAATTTTGGGGATGTATACGAATTCGTATTCGAATGAAAATTTATTCGAATAATGCCCAACTCTGGGTTCGGGCAGTAGTGGTAACAGTTCAACTGTTATTATAGTAGATGTAGGCGAAAGAGAGAACCTCGGGCGATGGGACTTGAAGCGAAGATCTGAGGGGCCTTTGCGTAGTGGAATAACGAATAAATTCCCAAGATTTATTCGTGAATAACGAATAACGATTTTATTCGACGAAAAATTAGTTGTGAGTAATGAATAAATCTGTAGCGTTATTCGAGCCAGATTTATTCGAATAAGAATTATTGTTTATTCGAGAAAGCTCAGTGATGAATAACTGTGACGAATAATCTTCGAATCAAAATTTCGGATAAAATGAAATATATTCGAAAGCAACGAATAAATTTTTATTTGAATGATCTCGAATATGAATTGCGAATAATATGAAGTTATTCGAGAATAACGAATAATTTTTTATTCGAATAAAAATTTATCCGAATAACGTCCAACTCTGCCTAATGTTGACTCCCCAAAATTACTCTTTTCTTTTCTCATATGCACTGCTGAATCTTAATGAAACGTCTGAAAAGACTCCATCCACTTTGATGGCTCGAAAACCAATTGACGTTTTTGAAACGCTTCTCATTATAATGGCGACCTTCTCGGCTACGGGTTCGTAGCTGGCGATAATTGAAATCGTGCAAAGTCTCGCAGTTCCCCCGGTTTCTCACGATCTTTCTTTTAAAGTTCGCCCGGGCGTATCGCGTGGCGGGGCCCCTGGAGATCACGTATTTCCGTGGGCAGAGGGGGCGACTTTTTTCTGGACGGGGCCCTAGAAGAAGAGAGAAGGAAGCGCACTCCTCGGTTTCGCTGGCCGCGGCGTCCTCTCCATCGCCGTCCCCCACCTTCTTTTCGTTCCTTTCTCACTTGGTCCCCAGCTCTCCACGAAGCCCGGTGTAACAATGGCTGCCCTCTAATTATCGAAAGACCGCGGCACTTTAAAGAGATCCCAGAGAGCCCATCACGGGACCTCCGTTTCGTTCGCTCCTTAAAATCTCTTCGCCCCCGCCCCCTCCGGCCGCCGCTTGCATCGCCCGGACGACAGCAACAAAAACAATAAGCGACGTGATCGCGCCACGTGGAAAATTGGTTTCGCCTCGCGAGGGCACCTACCGCACCGCTCTCGGACGCCCCGACACGAATTACGACCTCCCCCGTCGAGTGAAGAAGCTAGAGAAGGGCGAAACTAGGAAAAAAATCACGAAAAAGATTTTTCGCGAAGAGTTTGCTCGTAAACGAGTGGCGTGCTCGACGAAACGAGACGACACAAGCTTCCATGGATTTTATTCTCCTGGCGTACAAATCAGAGTTTTGGGAATTGATGGGAAGTGTAAAGGCCTCGTGAAGAATTTTCAAGGGGTTGGAAAATGTAGTTAATTTGAGAGAGCATGATGAGGTGCTCTTTTCATGTCAGGGAAGCGATTCCCCACCTGCTGGTAGATGAAAGAATAGGATTCTCAGACCTGATTGCCTGGGACCAAAGTGTTTCCCGAGGAAAAATACTGGCACTCGTATAAATTGTAGGGCCTGCCATTTCATTGGACCGGTTATAAGTGGCTCCAATTTGAAACGGCACCTGCGTATCTTAACTTCGAGGGATTAGATTAGAGAAGTGATACTTCTAATTTCATTCAGTCTTCGTAAATAAGAGGAACAATCTACTGGAATATGTTTCTATCTACTATGGTGATGATAGAAGGGTGAGCGTATTTAATTAACTTTCCTTGAAATAAGTGTACTTAGGTATGTTAGAAAAACTAAAAGCTTCGCTCTGAAAACGATCACATGTGACCAATATTACAATTTTCCACTATTTAATTATTAATACATACAAATTCCCCGAAGGGGTATGCTTCAAAACAGCGATCATTCATCAAGTCTATCATCAGGCTCTCTATCAATTTCGCCGCCATGATCTTACTCAGTAAATCAACCTCTATGAAATTATCAAAAGTTGCATGAATATTTTAAAGAATAAAAGTTCCATTGAATTTTCAAGGATATCTCAATAAAACAGACAATTCCATCAAATAAATATCACAGATTGCGTGATATTATCCAACTTATGGAAAAGAGCCTCGCAGCACTTAATTGTTCCAAAATATTTGATAAGACAATTGGTCCCTAATTTAACAACGTGGCGAGTAAGATACAGCTCGCCTCTCCGCTGTACCTATCTCCCTGGCTGTGGATCAAGGTGTTGGCTTCCGGCCAGCCGTCGCTTTGGATCGTAGAAGGGAGAAAAGCCACGCCGATAAAGAGAAAACAGCGGTTCCAGGACGGGAGGAACGTGTTCGAATGGGCGTAACCCAAGCGAGCTCGGTCTGGACCTGTTGCTCATTGCTTCCTATTAAATACTCGCACGACCCACGCTTGAAAGGAGTTGGTTTTGCCGTGTTAGCAGCCAATGACTAACGGTGCAGCCAGGACTCTCTTTCACCCTGCGTTTCTTCTTTCTCCTCTTCTCACTCGACTTTTTCGCCCGACGCCGCGCCGCCAGTCCATTCGGAGTTATAGTCGCAACCTCGACCGGATGCTCGCCGATACAATCGCCGGCGATCGTGTTTCCGGGTGGGTCGCCCGCGAAATCTGCGCTCTCTCCCTGTCTCCGTTGCTACGAGGCACGAGTCGGAGAAGTGATGGAAATTGGATAAAAGTATAGTTGGGAAAATAGAGATGGAATTTTCTTGACGAAAGGTAATATAATTCAAATTCTACTAATGTCTTTTCATGCTATTATATTGCACCAAAGGGTTCTTATCCCGCAATAAATAAATAAATAAATGATAGAGCCGCCATGTCGTGTAACTAATAACGATTTTTGTATTCAGCACGACAAAACGCGTAGAAGGACGTGGCAAAAACTTGGGTGGGGTGGAGGAGGCTAAAGCAAAGTCTTCCCTGAATCCTTTCTAACCCAAATGTGCATTTCACTTTTAACGAAATTACCTTCGTCTCTGTGAGTGGATCGATCCAGCAGCCCCGCGATTCGTCCCAAACCCAGGAAACAAGTTTTCTTCGGGGTGTCGTTGGCAGGGAGGCCCTGCCGAGGGGCCTACCCCAATCTTTTATATCTTGGCTCAACAATGCCGTTACGAGACTGAAACTGGCTAACCCGTGTCGCGGCCATTGTGCCCAGGAAACATCTGCTCGTAATACAAACCGCTAATAGAAACGCGGAGAAAGGTATTAAGAGTGGAGCGCTAGAGGCGCTAGAATGTCGACAGAGGAGAAAAGGATCGACGGGGTGGAGTAACACCGAAATTGTGTGAAAAGGGAGGCATAATAGAGAAACAAGGGTGGAATCGTACGATACGCGATACACGAACCCAGCAGGTGAGCCCTTCTCGAGATGAATGTGTGCAGAAGAAGGATCGCGAGCCCCTTTTGTGCCACGCGATAATGGCCCGGAAGAAATCGAGGACGCGTCGATTTCGAAACTTTGCACGTTTAATAACAGTAATTTCGGAGAAAACCTCCAACTCCTTTGGCCTTGCGAGTTTGTCCTGGGGGATCGACAACCCTGCCATTTCTCTCCCTTTTCAAACACGCCTGGATTTCAGCCTTCATCTGCTGTCCCTTCGAGAAGAATAATTCCCGATGAATAAAACGAGACGTTTGAGTTTTCAAACTAGCAACAAAAAAAAATAAACGAAAACGGGCAAACAATAAAATCGAAGTAGCTATTCAAAACGTCGCGCTTTTGTCCTTCCGATCAAATCACCGTTTTGCTCGGTTTACCTTACACGTGCCGGAATAAAGGCGCTGTCATATCCGCCCGATGGTCGGCGGACAACGCATTCCAGTTTAATTTCGCGGCAAACAATGAGCCGCTGGTTCGTCGTATACCTTATCCCTGAAATCATCACATCGTAACGGAGACAATTCTTGTGCCTAGTCAGTCCGCGTATTATACAATATTTATGTGGGCTTAGGTTCTACGCGCGGTTAGGGGTGCGTTGTTCAATCTGCCGGAGAATCGTCGGGAACGAAAGCGTGCTTTGCTGTCATCGCGCGTTATGTCTCTCGCGATCCCTGGGAATCTTAACGATTCGTTGACTGTGGGACGCATAATCATAAAAAGCCGAGAATGGACTTGAGATTTGAGGCGTCACAGGTTCAGAATTAGAGACAGCGGAATAACTTTTTTAGGGGAGCGCCCAAACCCCGGGAACCGCCGTCATAAACGGTGTCTTCGTCTCTTCTACCTGGCGCAGCATTACTCCACCGCGTACGCGCGTAGATTAGGCGCTCTTTTGTCGGGGGAATCTTATAAACGTGTTTGAAGACGCCACCGTTCGTCCACCCCGATGTCGAGGAATATATCGGGGCTGTGTTGGAATTTGTTAGCCGTAAAATGCACTTGTTACTTTTATTAATTGATGATGCACGCTTCATCGTTATTTATGGTCGCTTGCTGTTTCTGTCTTACTTCCTATTTATGAGAACTATACTTCTAAATTGTGTATGATTACGCGATGAAATATGATAATTTTCAATTCTGCAAATTTTATCGCAGTTTTTGGAAAAAATTATAGATTATCATATGTCGAACCAAAACGAAGAAAATCTTAAAAAATTGTAACTTTTACAAATTTCAATATTAGAAACTAAAAATCTACAGAATTCTTGTTCAGATATATTATTTCCAGAGAAAAAATAGTTTGTAAGTCGGCTTTGGAAAAAAGATATTTATTTTGCATATAGGAGGTAAGCTATTTCGGTAATTGAAAAACAGATATTCCACGAATATCCACGATATTCTACGTAGAATTTACGTATTGAAAACGGTACAGAGCGTCAAAATCAACTTATGGGTGGCTCACCTAACCCAGAGTGTCAATGAAGGGTTAAAACAACAAACTGAGGACATAGCTTGTACCGATATCACTACATATATTGATTTTAATCGTCCATTTAAATTTGACCGACACCAGGAACAAGAGCACAATGAGTGAGCACCAGTTGCTACTTACTAATTATTGTTAGTCGCTCGCCTGTGCCCGATTTATAACAGAAACAGAATGGAGATTTGTGAATGGACCTTTAGACCGTCTGTACGTGCACGGCCGTGACAGCATTATTATGCCGCGTTGTCCATAAAGCACCGGGCAACAGGGTCGCGGTATAAATTACGCGATATCATAAAGCTAATGACGTCCCATTAAGGCGTGTGCCGCGTGAAATCTGCGCGCTCGAAATTCACGGCGGGCTGTAAACATTTTTACGAGGGGGCGAAAGGGGACGAAGACGGGGCGAGTGAATGGAGGCGACGACGCGTACGCGCGACCGTAAAACGGGAATCCACAATCAGTTCACATTGTATACGATCATCTTCTCTTGTCCTGTGCAAACAGCGTTGCGCAACCCCGACTTCCGGTGCGCTCCAATCGTCCAAGACCTCTTATCGCGCCCGGGAACAGTAACACTTGTGGTGTTCGTAACGAGCGTGCCGTAACGCGGCTCAACCATCTTCCCTTGTTGATTCTGTGGCCATTTTCTTCTATTTTGATTTTACAATGAAAAAATAAAAAATCTAGGGATGAACCGCGAAGGTTTTTGTTGACTTGTTTTTAGAGTAGTATCGTGGGGATTTGCATGGCTTGGATCCTACTTTAGGTTGACAAGCATTAAAGTTTGCAAGGAGTTTCAAAAAGTGTCTTATCAACGGGGTTCATCGTAAATTTATCTGGGTTCTATGCATAGATATTTATTATTATTAAATTTCTTTAAAAGGCCCCGCGGAACACGAAACAGTCAACGTTTTTATGGAATTAGATTCTCGTTGTAGTTGAAAGTAATTAATTACAATAATACTCGACTCGAATAATACTTTCTCGATCATTTGTCCACCAGCAGTCGCTTCTCATTCAGCGAATCCGGTGCACAGGATAGGGATACACGTATAAACCAGCCGAGTGTCTGAAACGACAGGCTGTGCAGCCAGACATGATTCCTGCCGTTTGTTCGAGTCATTCCAATAAAATGACGGGATTGTTTTGATCGTGCAGCCTGTCGCGTACCTGCTCAGCATTGTGTTCTGAAACGAAGTCACACAAATAACTGAATACTATTCGATTTGACACTTAAATTAACTGGAGATAAATGAAAGATAGATGAGTTATGTAGTACCTAGCCATAATGTACTACAATAAGCTGCACTAATCATATAAAACAGAAGAAATTCATTTTTTTTCAATGTGGGTCAGTCCGTTTTTTCACACAATGCCTCACTTCTGTCTTCATGCTTGGAAACTACTACAAACAGTAGACCCCACGGTGCTTCTATTCTCAGATCTAATAATCCCTTCGATTCGCGGACTTTCGAGCGGCGATTATCGTAGCGGTTTCGATCGGTCGCGTTATCCCCCTCCGGTTCGGTTCACCCGAGGACCACGAGGAGTTACGCGCGTGTGTACGCGCCACAAGGGGCCCCCTTAAAACCGAAAACATATGGCGTACAATTACGAAGTAATGATATATAATTAATGGAATTCGCTGGAGGGGGGTGGGGCAGAGGGTTTGCTGGTTGTTACACGGCACGCTTGTTTCCTCGAAAAATCGAAGTGAACCGCTCCACGGTGATCCGTCCTTTTGAATAAAATTCTCATCGCCTCGTATATACTTTTCCTAGCGGCTGTATCTGCCGTTTCGCATGCCGCGAGCGTATAAGGGCCAGAAAATTACCAGCAACTTGCAACGTGCTAATTTCAAATTCCCTGGCTAGCAGGTAGTATCGTAGCTTCCCTGACTGTCGAATATAAAAATGTCACGTCTATCGCCTACTTCGTGCCCGGCCTCTCCTCCCCTTGCCCCAATAGCGTGGCCGTTTTATAAGTAAACACGTTATCGGGGACGTTTAGTTCTCCGCGAACTATGGGTTGGAACGATAAGAGGCTATAATAAGCCACGAAATATGGCGAAGATAGGAATGAATCATGAAAATGTGTTCTCGAGAAACGTATCGTGCAATTTAGAAGGGACGAGTGGGTTTGGATTAGAGAGAAGCAATGTAGGAGTATACTTTAGTTGATTGCTTACGAATTCATCCCCTTCAATCAGTCTGGAACGATCGTCCCCTTTTATCATTGACTCCGTGCACGTGAACTGTACATTCAATTTTTCATACCGAGCCTTCTGCAATCACCCTTTTTATAGAAAATTATCCGCCAGACGTCACAACGAGGATAACTATAGGGATTCAAATGAAGGAGAGCTGGGTGTCCCTTTGCGACGCAACCCCCTATTTTTATTCGCCAATCTAGATTAATTTACCATCCAATTTCTATATTGGTCTCGGTATTCTTTCCCCGGCAATATTTTATTTACGTAATAAACAGACTAAAAGGGGACGGATGCGGGCTGAACAGTAAAATGTCCGCCTAGCACTGAGATAGCGAATTCATGGGAGTTATTAAGAACCTAACAGTCCATCCGCCGTGGCTTTCTTACCGAGATTCGTCGATAAATAAACGCTGCTTCGCGCATGACCGGGGAGAAGAAATTTCGTAATTGCAATAAGCAACGCGCTTTACGAGCAGTCATCCACGAAAACGATCGGCCCCGATTCCGCTCGGAGGAGTGAAAAATTTATCGCCCGAACTGGATCTCACCTCTATTACTTCAACACAGATTTTATTGCGCGGCATTATCGGCGAGCCGGATCGAAGCCGCGGCGTAAATCTTCCTCACCGGGCGTTCAAATCACCCGGTCCTAGTTTCGCGGAGGGCCTAGACGGCCTAGACACCGCCGGGACGCTGCTGATTTTAAGCGAGAGCCAATTTCAGAGGGGCCGTTTTGATCGCTCCAGAGAAATATACGACGCGTCCGGGTGCACCAGATTACCTCAACCGATCGCTGGTCCAGATCTTCGGCAGGATCGATCACGCAGATCTCCAGGGCACGGGAACGTTTTCTGCTGTACGTGGACGTTCGTTCACCAGGTTCCCAGCCGCGGCACACCCCTCGTACATCAACTTGTAAGCGAGCAGTTCGACCGATCCACCCACGAAATGAATCACGACCGAGCGCAGATAGGATCGAAAATTCACGCGCGGATACGTGCGTCGGTCATTGTGGCCGTTGCCCGTTGCGCAATCGTGCGATGCGGACAAATTTTCGTTTGTAATCGGCGCCTCCGGGGGTGAGAATGCTTTAAGTGAATACAAATTGGGCGATCTGATACCGAGCGCTCCGCTTCAAAGGTCAGCGTCTCTTAATCCGGTAAAATCCACGTAAGTCGCTCCCGATTTGAGAAGCTCGATTGTAAGCGGATGGAGGTTGGGGGAATGAGGCGTTGTAAGCGATAAATTAATAGTGACGCAATCCTCAATTACTCTCCTCCGGGAAAGGGACAATACAAGGAAGCTTGAGATAAGAATTCCGCGTGGACGAGGGTTCAGGAGATAAAATGTTTTAAGTGCTACCTGCATGGTGACGTAGTTATCGAATGTTATCTGCGGACCACGGAATCTTTAATTTTAAATATTTTCACCTCGTAAAAACGAAACTATACAGTTTTTAATGTTCAAGTAGAAATTAAGTGAATTGCTGACGTGGCCAAAAAGGAATTTCTCTGAATATCTAACAGTGTTACGTTATAAATATGTTAATTATTGTGTGCATATACATCGATGTATTGAAAAAGGTATCGAAATGGAAAATCATGGGACACGTTCTGAATACAGACATCCGTTAAGATTAATAAGTTCCGGCATTCAGCATGGGACGGCGTAAAGTAAAATAAGTAATAAATAGCCGATAGGCGATCTAAAGCGGCACGCTATATATTTGCATTTTACACTATAACTCTACGACGTGGTGTGCAAACGTGGACGTGCTCGAAGATAAATGGAGTCTAGCCCGGCGCACCGCGTAATTTCAATGCGGGGCTACTGATTCATTCGACATTGTATTTGTTTCCTATCTGAGTAACGCGAGCCCGCGAAATCGCGCTGTTTATGCGTTCCCAATGCAGTATTGTTCCGATGCTCGGACAAAGTATGCTCACGGAGGATCTTTTTACAGAGAATTCTACGAAAGTCTGAAATCAGACGTAAGCTTTTGCAATCAGCCGTGGCAGGATGGAGGGAATGGTTCGAGCGAGATGTAAGTGAAAGAGTAATAAAATTAAAGGAAGCAGAAGAGATGAAATTAAATCAGTCGTTTTTTACTACTTACTTCGATTTTTAATGAATGATCTTTGTGAAAAGGAAAGAGAACTTGTTTGATAAGGAGACAGTGCTTAGGAAATCATTGATCCTAACACAATGAATTATAAGTCACTCGTGCCCGATGTTGCGCTCTAGCGACAGCATGATGTATTTCGAAGTGAATACGTTGTAACACTTCATGGAACTCATCTGAATCATTTCTTACATCATCCCTTCGATATTCGTAGAAACTGAACACGAGCGGTTCGAGGCGCTTCGCCATGTATTATGCTTGTACTTACATGAATTGCCAAGAAGTCTTTTATTTCTCATAACTCTGAAAGAACCCTCCAGGGGTGTTCAGAACAGAATCTCATAAATAAGATTGATCATTCGTCAGATCATCACGAGCTCAACGAAGTGACGTAAGTGTCGCGACTTCTTCCCTTTAGCACATGAAACAGCGTGTGTACGGCATAGTAAAAACTGCTTCACACCTCTGAGAGTTACTCGATCATCTACCACCTACCGAGCCACTTGGAGGGGGCACCTAATCTCAGTGAAGAACATGCGAGAGGAGTTGAATTTTATTAGGATTTTTGGAGAAGCACATAGAGAAAGTTAGCGAGGATCGTCGATGACCGTTGATCCTGGCGAGCGAAGGAAGAAGCCGCAGAAGAAAGACGACACCGCGCCACGAAACTGGAATACCCGCACGGGTGATCGGGACGCGGCCAGACACCGCCTCGGACACCGGTAGCAAGAGCGAAATTGACGCGAAACCGCGGATCCATGACGCGCCGCGGCGAAGGTATAGAGACGTACGGGTCCGAGCATTGGGCAACAGGTAACTCTCAAACTAAAGCAAAGCGAGGGTACGGCGAAACGGCCGCGAACGCGTACTCACGGACAGATAGAAGGAGAGAGAGAGAGAGAGGGGGGGGAGAGGAATGGGTAGAAAGAACGGGGGACACGAAGAGGGAGGAAAAGAGAGAGCCAAAGTGTAAGGAACAGAGAAAGCCGGACGTAGCAGGAGGAGGTGGAGGAAGAAAAGAACGAAGAAGGTGAGACGGGGGGAAGGGTGAAAGAGGGAGAAAGAACAGAGGAGGACATAGAGGGAAGGAGAGAGAAAGAACGAGAGAGGGGCAGAAGGGAAGCGGCGGAAGAGAGAGAAAAAGAGCGAGAAAGAGAGCGACCGAGGCGAGGTAGGATCGTAGAGGTAACATCGTAGAGGCTGGGACCTGATCCCAAAGGTAGGAGGACTTGGGTTGGCGAGGCCAGTCCATCGCGGGCCCTCCTCTCGACCGAACGCGCTTTACTTTCTGCCCGCTCGTTCAAATTCCCATGTGCACGCGGTGTACCCGTCCAACTGCCCGTGCCGGCTAACCCCTCGGACCTACCAGTGCTCTCCTACCTTTCCTGGTGACGGTGCTGGTCCCCTGGTGCCGCTTCGCCGCTGCTACTACTGGTGGGTGGTGGTGCTGCTGGTGGAGGTGGTGGTGGTGGTGGTGGTGGTGGTGGTTGTCACTCTCTGTGCTGCTTGGTGGTCGCGGTCTGCTGATGGCGGTGGTCGCGTTACCTTAAGCACACCGGGTTACACCGCACACCTTGCACAGTTACCCTCTGCTCCAGTTACGCCGTGATCCTCGGGGTTATCGTCCATCACGATCGCGAGTCTGTCCGAAACACGCGTAGATTCGCGAATCTTTTATGAAAGGAAGCTAAGCACGGCCGCGTTCGCGGTGTAACTTGCGCGAAACAGTCGCGGTATATCTATGGTAGATCTGATTACAACGGAGATTCGATGAGATCTACGAGTTCGCCGTACAAGGAGGAGGTTAGAGAACTATATTGTTCCGCGTGGAGATCAAGAGGAGCCAACCGATGTTTTGCTTGGATTGATCGATGGTAACGACGCGCCTGATACTGCGCCGTGGAGAGGAGACGGAAGTTGGAGACGGGAAGCGACAGCCCTTTTACACCTGTCCGTTCCGAGCGTCCGAGCGGAGGACAGGGGGTGGCAGCGCGTCGATGTTGCACCGGGGAAATCGATCATGAAATTTTAATTACAACACCGATAATCTGAGCGGGCCGATCGGATGACACGCGTCGCCTTGGAGGAGCGTTCGCCAAGGCTGGCAGGTGAACGATGCTGTTAGGCGTCGATCGACCCTGAGATCGTGTATCGAGATCACCGTCCCAGCCAGCGAGGGAAGAACGGGCCAGCACCGTTGGCGAAACGCTGGTGTTTTAAGGCGCACCGCTCGCCGGCCATTCACGGAGGAGCCCCAGCTGTAACGTTCGTCGGAAGCGGCATACAAATTTCCGCCGGGATAAAGCCGTGTTCGTGCGTGTTCCGTATGAAAGCGCGACACGCCGAGCGGACCAGCTACGGCAACTTCGAAAAAACTGACAAAAGGGAATAATAAAGCAGAGTGGGACAATAAGAACCGGTAGCACGGGAGGGGTAACGCGGTGAAAAGGAATTCCTCTTCGTTAAGGTAGCGTTCGAGAGACGCATCCCGGCACCGATGGCAAGTGAAAAAGAACGGGGTACCAGCGCAGCAACGTTTACCTCTCGTGACTGCGAGCCAGCGATCGATCACGCTCGCCCCGTGATCCCGCGATCTTAACGCCGCGATCGCCGGACTTTTTAACGCGCCAGCCTATCGCGCACCGAGCGGCGATGATGAGCCGATCGATAAATCCTCGCCACGGAATCGTTAGCAACGGCCGCGCCGCGCCGTCACAGTAAGACAATATCCTCGCGTGAGCCTCGACTCTTCGTCAATAATACGTCGCGTGAGATGCGTATCTCCGATCAGCCGGGAAGCTCGGCCATAAAGCGCGGCGTGTCGATAATCACGGCACTTAGTTATCTTTTTAATTAGTGTCTATTTGCTAATGACCCCGTTGGAGAGCCGTTGCAACCGAACGCAAGACAACTGCTCTCGCGACCCAGCCATCAGGCGAACCGATTCGCCGTCCTACGGATAAACGTGCCTTCTGGTTCAACCAAGTCTTTCCCAGTTCTTTGCCCGGTTCCGTTCGGACTGGTCGAGGCGAATCCTCGGGAACCAGGTCTCACGGGTGCCTCCTCTCTACGATCGATGCTAATTCACCGTTTGAACCCTGGCATCGCGCTCGTCGGAACCGATCCTCTTCGCCTGGAACGTGGAAATCACGAGCGACCGGCGGCCCGTCACGAAGAAAAGGGGCTGGAATTAGCGGACGCGAGGCTCCGGCCACGCGAGGAGCACTCACGAGGGAGACGGTCCTGAACGTATAGAGTGTATAGACCCATCAAGCTCCGGCGAACGCTTCTCTTTCCGCTTAGTCACCGGTTAAAGGGAACGGGGCTCTCGAGTATTTGGCGATTGCAAACACTCGCCGGACCAGTTAAGCGAAGCAAACACTTTACAGTTTCTAAATGTTGGCCTTGCAGCTTAACTCGTTCGCGCTTGTACGGAGCGCGCGGCTTTGTTACCATAGCTCACAGAGGAGAGACGCCGATCTTAAAGCAGGTATCTCGCGGAGCACTATTGTCTAGTGATACGTTGCAAGTGATCCGTGGTTCCGTGACGATTTCGCGAGTGTGAACACCGACTGCGATCGTGATAACCGCTGATGGCGTTATTGTCGAACATCAAGAAAGGTTGAGATTGGAGTCAGTGCATGGTTCGGTTGAGTGATGAGGGAAACCGGTGCGAGAAATCGTGCGATGCCTTGCCAGAGGACCGTGAAACGCATGTCGCCCCACTGAAACGACCAACATCCGACGTGCATCCGGTTGCCTGGCCACGGAAGCGTGAAACTCGTCGCGTGTGCATCCGTTTTATGAATTCAATAAACAAGGGGATTGTGATGTAAGAGATGCGTCGTGGTGACATCGCGGCAACCGCGATAGCCCTTCTGATTCTTGGGCAGATCCAGGGACCACGGCAAACGAGGTAAGAATTCTTTGTTCGCGGTTTTGGTGGGGCAGGGTATCGGTTACGAGAACTTTCCAACTTTATGGTTTGATCCACACGGTGGTATCGTTTTCGATAAAAGATTGTCGATGCAGAAAGTGATTGAAAGATGGACAGGAACTGCGAAGATTCCTTCTATCCACTCCTCTCTTCTTTTATACTGTTCCCACTCATCTACGCATAGAGCTAACGTGTTTAGGGAATTGGAAAGTTGCGCACTAAATTAGAAAGGATACACTAAATTATCGTCTCGCGATATTTCGTATCGAACGAGTTTTATAAATGCACCGAAGTCTGGTTACTCCGAGCTCGCCAATCATTACCCCTTCGCGAGGCGAAAACATTCACCGATTCAAGAACCATCGTTCCAGGGGCATTAGCATTTGTTGACAGCTCATTCATTTGCATTCGGGTAATCGAAACGTACCCCCGGGCTAACATGCACACCGTGCCCCCTCCCTCTATGGATTCTAAGGTCACGATCACAAAGGGGCCCAGTTAAAAGACTGCGACTTTATCATCCGAGGTTCGTGTTACCCCCGTCACGCGCACCTCTATGCCCCTTTGATACTAAAAAGGGTCGCGTAGGTATACTCTATAAAGTAGCTTTCCGTGTTGTCGGGTAACAATATTCACAAAGACGCGCCCCTCTCCCCCCCACCAACCCCCTTCTGTAAAAGAAGACGAGCCCGAATGGCAGTAGGAAAAGAGAGCGACCGCCGGCACGCAACAGGGTGCAGTGAAGCAAAGTGATCGCGTTGGCCTCGAGGGATCCAGAAAGAAGGGACCACCTCGATCGAGATTTGGTTTCGTCGCTGAGGCTCAATCGTTCGCACTTCAACCGGAACAGATTCAGCCCCGAGATAAGGGTGGACGACCTATCCCCGAAGGCAGTTGGAAAAATCGACAGATTAGCTACAGGCTCACGCTTCGTCAAGCTTTATCCTTCGTGAGAATCCAGAAGTTGGTGATTTTTCTGTTTGGTATCGACCACTGGCGAAATTCTTTTACGGGGGTCAAATGGTGACAAATATTTGGGGCCGAATCCGGAAGTTTAAAAAATTATGAAACTTCAGAGATATGTAGAGGATAGGTATGTATTAAGTAAGCAATTTTTTTGCTGCCCAAATTCACTCCAAGCGGATGAAATTGACTATTTACCGATTTTCTGTTAATACTCGTAAACTGTAAGGATAGAAAAAAAGATTTCAGACAAAAATTACTTCTTTTAATTAGGACAATCATTTGGTAACTTTGAATTCTTACATTTTGCAAGTAATAACTTCAAATCGGAAAATTTCACCCCCTTAGAGTGCATTTGAGCAGCACAAAAATTACTATATCCTCTACATATCCCCAAGTTTCATAATTTTTTCAATTCCCGAGTCGGGGATCTTCCCTTGTAAGTATATAATTTTACTCCAATACTGTGGAGTAGAATTGTTTGGTGAAGAATGACGACCCCCTGATCTATGCATCGAAGAGGCTGTAGTTAATTTCAGATTTAAGAACTGAATAAACTATCGTGTCCAATGTGATAAATGCATCAAGGTCGGGCAAGGGGTTGCATCGCGAGAGAAAATACATCTCGGGGCATGCTTGCGGGGCCACAACATCGTGTCGACGCGTGCTGGAGGCCCGTCACACCTTGTCAAACTTCCATAGCCGAGCAATGAAATTTGATGCACGGCCCAGTGTTCCTGCGTGCGATAAATTCAGACAGCTCCTTGAAAATCGTGCAGTAAATTACAGCCTTCTTGGGTGCATCCCTTTGATGTTTACACGTGTCCGGTGATCGATGGAGCGAGATCTTTAAACCACTAAAACCAAAATCTGCTGCGAGACCCTCTTGATTCGAGAAAACCATAGACATTCCATTTAATCGTATTTCGTTGCAAACAGCATACAAAAATATAAACTACGTGATATATCAGAAGCTGCACGAAATTCGTTAACGATACGCCCGATTTTCCATTGTTTCGCTGGTTAAGATAGCCTCCAACATTAAGTTTAGCAGCTGCAATTTACATTTCTGTGTCGCGCTATTAATTAAAGTTCAAGTGTTTTGCAACATCACCTTCGCCTTCACAGGTGCCGACCGACGTGGCATAACGAACGAAAATCCACTGTCGCGTTTCACCGTTTTATCATGGCCGCGGTAAGGTCGGGATAGAGGCAGGAGGGTGTTTTTTGCATGTTCCACGCGAAACCGGCTCCCAAACTCGCGCGAGCCGCGCCGTGATTATTACAGAGCGGCTATTAAATTATTAACAGAAGTAATAATCATCGCGCCTGACAGTTCGCCGCGGCGTGGATGAAATATTGTCATTCCGCCGGCGCTTACGTAAAGAACGGCGGCGGCGATCATTCAATATCGAGAGGCGGACGCGCGGCTCTAATTGCAACTCTCGGCGAAATGAAACTTTTACGTAACACACGGTCACGTCCACAGTCAAATTTAATTATTTCGCGGACGCCCCTAGAAGGTTCGCTTGGTTTTACGAGCCTCTCTCGTTACTGGCTTCGTTAAAGTCAAGCCACTTGACGTTACTGTCGGGTATCCTCACGCGTTCCTTTCAGATTTTCCTTTTCAAATTCTCACGGAGATAATTGTATTTTCAGGGTGTCTACTGTAAAGGGCCTTCCTTAAATTACGTAAGGATAATTTTGCCGCTTTCTTACCTCCTCCCCCCTCCAGTATAGGAATTTGTAAGATTTTATATTCCAACCCCCTCCTCCCCCTTCCTTCCCCAATATTTTTTACATTGCATTCTTTCAGTTATTAAAATTCTTTTACTCGGTTTCGTGTGTGCGGTGAAACGTCGTTTTTTTAGGCTACTTATATTGAAAACTAGATTAAAAAATATTACGTGAGACGCTACCCGACTCCCTCTTCCTTCTTTGTAAGAAAGCATAAGAAATTCGCGACTCCCACCCTCCCTAAAAAAACCTTGCGTAAATTAAGAACCACCCCTAAAATGAATGAAACATTTTATTTAAACGAAGCATTTCTGTCATTACACCATAGGGCATGGGAATCCAATTTCTAATATTTTAATTCACGTTTTACTGGTCCTTTGGGGTATCTTTCCCTTGGATTCTTTTATCCAGAGGTTGTCCGAGAGTGAAATCGAGAGTGGAAATTGTAGAAGAGCGGTGTATGGTGCATGTCGCAGAGCACGTGCACAGAATGCTCTGGCAGTAACAATATAGTTCGTCAGAATGATTAAATGCGTGGACGGGAGCGGGTAAAAGAAGTCAGGAACCGATCAACGGACAGTTGCATCGGTACAGGACGTTTTCATGTTCGCGGTGCATTCGTTGCCGGTGCAGACGATGTTGCCATTGAACGAAAAGATTGATGGACGCGATCCAAGCATTGCAAAACATCTGCGCGTGAAAGGGAGAATTATTGGAATGTTATTTGATTTTCTCTGCGCAGGCAAGTAATCACATGGTCTCTGGCAAATACACTCGATGTGTTCAACGAGAATCTAGGACTCTGTTCTCAAGGATACTTTATTATTTGTAGTACTGTAAACTCTGGAGTAAATCTGCTCTGTGTAATCTACTTGCAAGTGGAATTGAAGATTCGATGCTGGTATTCGAACAGACAGACTTTCTTTCACGACCTTTTTGCTTCGAGTAAAAACCTGTCGTTGTAAAATCGATCACAGATTTTAACGAAGCGATCTTTGTCGCGAAACAAATTCGTGGACTGTTTATCAAATGACAGATCAGCATACCTCCTAATTGGAGCTTGTAATAATTTTCCTTTGTTTCCTTTTATGGTATCAGAATTCTGTGTGAGCTACTTTCGATTCATATCTACGGATATGCCACCGATTCCTCTATTTTGATATCGATTTTTGCGAGGATCTTAGTTTTATTGCTTCGCTAAGAGTCAATGGCATCTTCCATGTTCAAAGATATGATCTAACAAGGTGTTACATATGCTCGGAAAGTGTCGGCGTGTCGGTCGATTTATCATCGATTGACACTGTCGAAGATCTTGGGGCCACGCATCAGGATCTCGAACACGATACGGAAATAAAGCGCAAGTTTTGTCTTCCTGACAGTAGACACTCATTGAATTTATTGAAACATCAGACTGATGCAGAATTAAATTTAAATTTAGTCATCCTACACTACCTTCAGCTTATAAAAATCACGAATTGAAGAGTCGTTGTAGAAAACACTATAAGTGCCAAAAATCAAAATCTATACTATAGTATCACCATTGGTAGGTACGTAGAACTTCGTCCGATAAATTTTTGTTTTAATTTTGCCACTTACCTACAGTGTTTTCCACCAGAATTCGTAAATTCCCAATTATTCACTACTCAACGATAATGCCACGATTTAGTATTTCATACTCTATCACCTTCCACCCCTTTAATTTCAAACGTGACCTAGACCCATCGCTTCTCACCCCTTCCGCACAAGCCACATCGCACGCCCCCATTTCAATTTCTTTTCACAAGCGAAAGGACACAAAGAAACGATCTCAGCCGATCGAGAAATTCCTGCCACATTCTTGGGACACAATGTCTGGCGATTAAGAGTGTACGGCCCTCCGTAAACCCTTGGAATTAACGAGGGGCCAAGGGAAGAATGTGAGAAATAATAGTATACCGAGCTGGCGGCGATCGATCATAATCCACTACGGTTCAAGGGCCCATTAATAAGGGTCCAAATTGACCGAAACGCCGGGTACTTAACGAAACCGTGTATATCAATCTGAATTATGATTTGAAGCGGATGGTAGTGGAGCAAGGTGGTAACACGGCCGAGAGGAAAGAGCCTGATCATCCGTCACGAAGACGCGTCTCGCCCTCGACGAACCTCCTGCGCACGCTTTTCTACTTCGTGGACGCGTGCAGCCTTTTAAAGGGTGCCCCTTTATGCGCGCTACCCTTGACGGTTACAAATAGTCGTGAAAAGGACCGCAGATTGTCGGAATCGGTAAACCTACACAGCTTTCCTCGCGATGCAAGTGAAAGTGAGAGGAGGATGAAAGTCGATGATAATTGTATACATCACGGTTCCCTATGAAAGGTATCATAACTGATGATAGGATTAAGGCGAACGTGTGCTCGTGACGTTGAAGTACTTGTTAACACTTGATACGACCCAGTGCAAATATTTGATATTGGAACCTGCGACGATGGTAGTTTCTGAAGGTGTAGGTGATTTTTGGGATGCTCGATTTAAGGTGAACACTTTTAGCGGTGGCTAAACGTGAAGCATGTAAGAAGGAAGGGATAGGGATTTCCATAGTGCTTTATGGATGAAATTTTGAGAAAATTAGCAACGTTAAGTTCTTCTAATTCCAGATCGTTCACATTCTACGACCCCATACTTTGTAAAAACTAATTTCGATAATTACTCGGGACTTACTGTTCAATCTGCTAGCTGGAAACTTTAAACAGAGGTCTAAGCGGATTATACCTACCAGGGTTAAGCCCATAATAGAATATTAAGTAAACGATCGTTTGCGAACGCTGCTCTCATGTCTGAACGTAACCAGTTACCTCGATTAAGTATCTTAACTCGAAGACACGATCGTTAGTAAGTATCCCTTCATCAGAGTTGGGCATTAACTAAAGAAAAAATTGTGTAAATAACGGATCGAATAAAAGTTACTTTAACTTTAGATTATTTGACGATTAAAGCTAAGTTTTTCATTCGATAATAATTCTTTCAACTTTTATTCGTTATTCGAAATTTTGATCTCGATAACATTTTGGCCCTTCATCTACCTCCTCAAGACAGTTCAATTTGTAAAAATCACTGCAAACTATTGTCTTCTTCGTAAAAAGATCGTCGTAAATTCTTATTTAATCCGTAATCCAGCAAAAACCTCATAGAGACAATGAAATATTTTACCCCCCTACCTTTTCTCTCAAACCATTCTAAATCTATGAAAATGTCTCACATCACTCTATTAAACATTGCCACCAAAAAATATACATCGCCGATGGCCTTTACTAGCTACCCCACGCAGTGGATCCTCAAAGAACGTTTCAGGGAGCATGGCGTCGGGGATCTCACAATCGATGTGGTTGTGAGAGAAGGACTGGCGTTAAATTAAGATCCGACGGTGTAAACTGTAAAGTAAGCCCCACCGGGCCTCCTGCCGCGAAGAGTAGTAACACCATTCAGTGAGTTCGGTTCGGTAGTAGAATTCGTGTCTTCATGGTCTATGGCCAGGCGTTTATGCTCGAGGATCGAGCCATTCCAGCGCGGAAGTTCGCGAGAGGACAGGCCGCTGGAACGTTTCCAGAAGGGGGAGATGGGACGAAAAGTATCACGATCGTAAAGCTTTCCTTGGTGTCCAACGGGGGTTCCCGCTGCTCCTTTTGCAACGGACTCATTAGCGAGAATCATCGAGGGATCGTTCCTCGCCGCTGGTACACGCTCGTTACGCGCTCGAGAAAGCCGTGTTCGATCGCGAACGCGTGTTTCCGCCGTCACGGGCGTCATTTTTTGAATTTTAACGACAAGATCGACGAGGATGCTTCTTATAATTGCGTGGAGCTTGATCGTTATGGGCTTGACTCCTTTTTTTCATTACTTGGGAAATCGAAATAGTGGAGAGCGAAATGTCGCGAGGGTTGGGTCCAGGGGGTTGGTGTTGGGAAGAATTATGAAACTTTCTATTTAGTTTTGGTTTATGAAGGTGGTATTACTATTTGAGAAGATTTTATCAAAATATTTGGAGCTCTATATAGACGAGGAATTTTTTTTCTCATTTTAAAGGGAAATGATTGATAGAGGGGAAGCAGAGTTATTGGTCCCTCCTTTGGGTTTGATGAATTTGCAATTTGATTAAAGTCTTCCCTTTCGCGATATCGGAAGGTAGCCCTGAGGTCTTATTTAAATCTTAATTAATCCCATTCGCCTCGGTCCCATAAATATTGATTGCAAGACGGAGAAAGTACGGAGCATGAGTAATATATCCTCCACATATATTTATGTATATTAATATCTCGTTTTCTTTCTCCACGCGATGGAAACACTGAGGTAGTTTTGTGGTTGCGTGGCTTCGTGCAGGTTCAGGCTCGAAACGGTAAACTTGCTCGCTTTCATATAATCCTTCGGTTTCGAAAGGCTTTCTCGATAAAAATCACCTGGAATACCCCGCTAATTAAATCATTATTTCTCCTCGGATGGTCTAAGGATAGCCTTGTGACGTTTTCAAGGCAAGTGAGCCACCGAATATTCTTCGAAGATATTTCACGGAGGCTGTCTTAATAAAAGCCTGGAATATTTTCATTATCCTAAAGGACCGAGCTTAATTTCCTAACAGCTTGAAATGATTTAACGATATTCGCGGGCTGTTGAACAGTGAGCATTTTTGTAGGGAATTATTAAAATAACAGCGACGCGAAACATAATCGCGGACATAAAACAATTATGATCAAAGATTAAATTAAATCCAGAGAATTCCGCTTTCCTCGCGACCACCTGCCGCTATAACTGCACCTACACACATCTTCTTCGCGTGTTGTGCAAGCAACGCGTTGCCGAGACTGCCAGAATTGAGATACTCTGTATATTTTGTTGCCAACGAAACACGTAGAATGTCGATGTAGATTCGCCATATAAATTGTCTAAGATAACTTTGAGGTAACAACTATTTTGTGGACAAAATACGACTGAATTTGGGACCGCCGCGAAACTTATCTTCAAGTGAAACAGAAACTGATCTGAGAACTTAAAATAATTACAATTTAACGATAAGTCTTGAACAGGAGTTAAATAAAACTGTCAAAATTTTCAATTAATTCTGATATAGGTAATTTTGTGACTATTATCTTTTCTGTTCCGAGAAGACTGTTATGCTCTCTTTTCTATATTTATCCTGCTCGCAAATCCTTAAATAATACTAATTAAAAAAATATTCATATTTTCATATCACATTCGCGTAAATTTATTTGTAATTCTGTTACGTATACACGGTGTCCCCGAACGTTTGCCTTAAGCGTTAACTTTAAAGAACAATCTTTAGCTACATATGATCGTTGAAATACAGACAAACACGCGTGTATCTCCTGCATAGAATCACCAAAGGGGTTCTCCGTGTATCACTTGGATAAGAACAAAGCGGGGCCCGTCCTCGCGAGGGGTCCCGCGGGCCCTTGAGGTGTTCCAGGAGTATATTGAATTCCGCGTGTCGTCGCCGCGGTCTCCAGCAAAGTCCCCCAAAGCCGACGTCGCGCCGCGTACAAAAACCGACACGCCGTGGATACGAAGGTATCCGTGGAACTGGAGGACACGAAAAAAGGGGGAAGAGACCGAGGGGGCAGCGGGGGGGGGGACGGTCCACGGGATGGCCGAATGGAAAAGATGTGGAGAGAAACGGGCGAAAAAAGCCTCGGCGAAGATCCAATTAAAATAACCAGTGGCCAGGAGACGTCGCCCGAAAGAAGTATAATGAGAGAGGAGAGAGCGAAAAGGGCGAAGCAGGAGGGAAAGCGCGGGTAGACGCCGGGCGGGAAAGAGACAAAGGGCGGCGAAACGCGTCCGTCGAATAAAGGTGCCCTCCTCGAGACGGGGAGAAAGAGACAGGGCACAAAGCGCCATTAAAATATCTCTAAGTGCCTCGGGAACTGCTCCGTGGCCGGTGGGGCATGAAAGATGTCGGGGTAAGGACGCGTTTTCGCGATTCAAATTGATTAAACGCCGCAGAAGAAGCAACAGCCGCCCTGTTCGGCAGGTTTCGAGTGGGCCCGCGTTCTCTGCGAGCCTAGCCATCGGGAGAGCCCGTGAATTCTTGATCCCCCTTTCAAGATCACCGTACGTGAAACCGTTCCAGAGGGCTGTCGTTTTTATTTATCTGATTGCCTGTTCCCGTTGATGCCATCTCTCTGCACGGTAGTACGTACGCGTTGCTTCTGAATTTTACCACGCATGTTGTCAGATGATCGCAGAAGCGTGCGGGTTCTTTCTCTTTCCGTGGGTGTAGGCTTTAGGGAGTAATAGAGTTAAGTACTTAGTTGCGTATATAATGGGGGAGCTGAAATTATGTGAATAAATTATAGACGATTCTCATTTTAAACCGGCATTCTTACTTTTTAATCGAGGGAGCACTACTCCTTTCGAGCCATCGCTTAGCAATTATCAAACCATTTCAGTTTCTTACCCCAAGGAGATTTTCTAACAATTATCACACACTTTCGAGTAGTGTTGTAAAAATGAGCTTCGAGCTCTGAGCTTCAAGAGCTCGAGTCGCGGTTCAAACCCTAAAGGCTCGAACCCTTAAGGCTCGAACCTTGTAGCCGTAAGAGCTCGAGCCTTTAAAGCTCGAGTCTTCAAGCTCGAACGCTCGAGTCGTATAAATTGTATGTAGTGAATTGATGTACAAAGCTCGAGTGAATTATTTCCGTGACGCGCAAACTTCGTTAAACTATTACTGATAGGAGGATCAAATACATGCATATATTTTAAGCAATATTTGAAACTTTCCTTTATTACAAAATACATACAGATATTTAAACAAAGTATAGAAGTCACTTTAGAGTGTTATAGGCCGAACAAACAAGGGTTTCTCAATTTTCTACGTTTATTTAATCTGATAGACAAAGCTGGGCCACTTTTTTCATTATTTACGTGAATTTCGACCTAATATTTTTGATAGGTTATACTTTCAAAGTATGAAAAAAACTCAGTTTTATCAACTCTCACTGTGTTGTTCCCCCTTATGGCTGAAACTTTAAAGCTCAACCCTCGAAACCGTTAAGGAGGTATTATCCTTTCCAAATCATTTTTTTTACATGTTTTTATTTCTTACAGTGGTTGCACAAAATAAGATATAATATCAAGGACGTGCAGTTAACTTCATTATTATTAAACACAAGAACCTCTAGCTTCGAGAGCTCGAGCTTCATATGATATTAGCCTTAAAGGCTGAGTCTTTAAGGTTAAGGTTTAAAGCTTTGAAGACTCGAGCTTTATACAACACTACTTTCGAGTATTATAAAATACAGTCTGTTCTATATGAAAGGAACACCTCGATGCTTCTTAGCGCACCGTCAAGGTAAACAACTCTTCTGCAACGTTGTTCCTCCTGTGTCCCCAGAATCGCTTGCTCGGCGGCTTATCGGCGCGGGGCGCAATGCGATTAAACGCGAATCGTCGCGTCTGATCGCCAGCCGTTATAAGCGCTGACAAGGACTTGTAGTAATTTACGGCCCCGTATCTGGGCCTCATCGTGGCCAAACGGTGAAGCTGGCGCGCGATCATGATCTATGTCTTTATTAGCTGGACATCGCGCGCGGACGTTAACGAATGGAATCCGCGGCGACGTGACGATCCGCGGAGTTATTGCACCGGCGGGATTCACGGTGACAAGATCCAACGGGATAAGATCGACGACGACAGTTTATGCAGTCACTGAATGGGAGGATATAAATGGAAACGGGTTGATGTTCACTGTACTGCTTCACTTTATCATTTCAAGTATTTACTGTGGTTACAGAATCTCATCTTACAGAAGAAAGCTTTCAAATGAAAGTTGTGTGGTCTTTAAAGTGATATCGTAGGATAAAAATGTAGGTAGCTTGTATTTTATATAGAGATAACTAAATAAGTATTTAGTACACCTTGGATTCTTCTTATGATAACTTCTAAGTTACAAGGGAAAATCGGCAAACGAGAAACTTTGAAAATTAAAAACTTATATATACCCTTTACATATCCCTAAAGTTTCATCAGTTTTAAAATTTTCGGGTTGGGGTTGGGTCAGTAGAGACTTAAATTTCACAATGCATTTCAAAAAACGACGCGTCTACGGGTGAATTTTATCTTAGGAACAGTAGAAGTTTGTCTTGCAATTAGTTTTTGCATAGGATACAGAAGAAAGGGGGAGCAAAGTATGCTGCAAGAATTACTCGAACGGCTAGATTGAGGGTAATGTCGGAAGCATCGAGAACAGTTATTTGTGGTAAATGATATTGAAATAACAAGGTGTAACTATCCGATGATGATCGACGCGAAAGAAGAAGCCTTAATGAGATTGAAATGTGAATGGTGTTATTTATAAGGCCGGTTACGAAACGGTGTAATTTCGCGATAGAGGCAAAAGGAGAATAGGTGTCTGTTGCATAGAAACCGTTTATCGGTGATTGTTAACGACGGCGGAAGATGAATGTGTATAATTAAACGATGGTCAAGGAGAAATTTACAGCGAGAATGGAACGCAAAGATTACTGGAATCATTTCTGCGAAAATTGCTAGAAAGGGCGTGCAACATAGTTAATAATTCATTGCAAGCTTCTTCATCGTAATAAGAATGGATGAAAATAAGCATTGGTCGGATTTGTAATGAAAATTGGACCGTTTATTTTGAAAGTGGTGTAAGTCCATTTTCTCTTGTTATTTTTTCTAGTTATACATAAAATATTTACATTAAATTAAGCATGAATTACGTGATATCTCATTTTTTTTCAAAAATGGACTTACACCACTTTCAAAATAAACGGTCCATTAATAACAAAGCTCGTAATTTAATAAATGCTTCCTAAAGCAGAAACAAAAAATCACGGAGGTTATCGATTCTTCGTGAATATTTCAAGTCAGGATCGTCTTAAATTAATTAATAAATAATTCACAGAGGTTTCATAATCCACAAGAGCGTTATTATAAAAAAATCCAACGTATTAAGTTAATAGGTACATGTTACATTTGATTAAAATTGCAACTTCATTCAGGATCAGTACCTGCATTAATATGTTCAAAGCTTTGTAGCAAAACAGGATGAAACTATGAAACATTTATGAGGTACATGTCCAATCATTATCGTTGGTAATTCAATCTATATTTACCCAGAAATGGCTCAATTCCGCTCAGTTTATCCCCTCCTTGACAACTGGAGTTCTAAAACACTATACATAACTCAAACGACGAGTTGCATGCAAACTACGCGTATAGAATATGTCAAACATCGTTTAATTGAAGTCAAACGATTAGACTTCAACTGCACAAGCCTTTCTCGTTCCCGTATCGAATTTTACACCAAAACTTGCCTTGACCTTAAACAAATTCCTATTTTAAATGAAGACAAGAACAGACCAGTCCGCTTTTGTGTCCGGAGCAAAACCTCTTTTTCTTTTCGACGAAGGTCGTATCACTTAGTCAACTAGTCACGAACCACTAACAGCAGGTGACAAAAGTCGATCCGATGTAGGTACTCAAACGGCCATCAACCAGCTACGTGTTTATCCCAATTACCACATTGGTTAAAGAATGCCCTCGCGTCTAGGTAATCACTATAATCTTCGCCCTCATTATAATTATCGCCGTCTATTACGACAGCTCCCGTTGGCTGGCGAAGGAATCGAAGGGTTGTCGTGAAACGCGATCGCTAATCACCAAATCTAATTAACTTTAATTCACTGCAATTACACCAACAGCCAGTCATTCGTGGCTCCCAACTTTCATTGGTGCTGGTTACCGAAGCTCAAGAATGGCATGGCCATTTTTATGTCAACGATCAAAGAAGAAGGCTTAAATGTTGGGGAACTGCAAGAAGCTTGGCAAGAATAATTATAAAAGGCAGAATTTAGATAAATAATTCGCAGTAATTATCGACAAATGCTTCAATCTTTCTTTCGTTTTTAATTAAGTTGCACCATGTCCGAATATCACGTGCTGGCTTGGCCGAGTAACTTCTTCCTTTGCCCTTCGGCAACAAAGAAACGAGAATTTGTCAGCGCGTGTAATCGATGTAGTCAAGAACGTGCCACAGAGTTGTCACTCACCGGTAAAAATTCACTCGAGCCTGTATTAGTTTTCATCCAAGACAAGGTTCGAGGTTTTTGTTTTCCACCACCTCTGGCCGGATGACTGGTCCCTGGCATTAGCCGTGCCGCACCAACACACTGAGAACAGGTCCGTGAACCGAAACACAGAGAAAGGCCTGAATGAGGGAAGCCGTTCAATAAATCTTCAGGCGCCAGGGTTGAAATTTTCGCCACCTCTCCGCTTGTCAGGACCTTCCTACAGAGATATTTTCAGCATTACCTGGCCGGAGATCAGATCCTGAAGATACCTGGGTTAACGAGCTCTCCTCGTTCTACGAAGGGGACGCTTCTATTTCTCCATCCTCCATAAAATAATGTTAATTTGTGGCCTGATATGTATACACCTCCACGTTCGATAACAAACGAGCCTACCCTCGTTTCTAGAAAACGAATACATCTTCTCCTGCAGCAGCCACGCGAGCACGAGGCAATCCTCAATTTTGACGGCTCTATTGTTTGGTAACTGTAATACTTCTGCGAGTATTTATGATAATGACGTTTGTGATTGCAAGATTCGTCACTCGGAAAAATCGGAAATAGGCATTGCACGCTGTGGAGTGTAATTTCCAGTATACAGTTAGTAGTTTCCCTCCGATATGGGAGACAAATATCAAGAAGAGTATAGATTGAGTTTAGTAAAGATGTTCCAGAGAATAAGCTAGGTACTTTGCTCTAACCAGAGCCCGATCTATGGGGCAAGCAGGACAACTGCCCAGCAGTTGCAGAACCAAGCAGACAGAAACAAACTGTTGTTGTACCCCCAAGAGATTAAAGTAATTGGTATTACCTACATTATCGAGAAACGTCAACGACACCTGCACTGCGTCACATGTAATCTGCACCTCGAAACCTATACCAAAAACGAGAACGCGATTCTAGATAAAACCTACTTGAAATCTGTCTTGTACATATCCTTTACATTTACACCTATCAGGACTGCCAAAAGAAAAACGCATGAAACGCTTCATTTCGCCGATAGGCAGCGTGGAAGAGTGTTATCAGGGTAATTAGTGACACCTGTGCTATCCCGCGGCCGAGTTGGTCCCGATAGGGGCCTTGCAAAAATAGTAAAACTTCGCCCACGAATATGGGCGATGTCTACAACAACGATCTGGTCTACGCAAGGTTCAGCACCGATGTTTCTTTTCCCAGTCTACGCTTGACTGTTCGATTTTCTACCTGGTATCGAAGTCACGGGACGATAGCATTTAATTATGCTTAATGACGCCGCGCGCAGAAGTACGAAACGGATAAACGAGTGGTGCGAGCTGGGAGGCGCCGTCGATGATTTACGGGGCCTGATAATCTCATCGCTACCTTCTCCAAGAAGTTCAAGCAAACGTAGTTTGATTTTCTGTAACGAGGCGTGACTTTTCAGCTGCTCTTTCGTGAGCCCCTATCTTTCTTGGCTCACTTTGCTCCATTTTCAGGGGGTTCCAGGTGCCTCGTGGACGCTGGGACACCTACTCGCTCAAAGTTTAACTGTTTCCTTCAATCGTGGACGTTGTGCTTCATCGAGTCGATGATATCCTTCGGTATATACACGCAAAAAGCAGCGTGGCGTCTGAATTGTAGTGATTGCAACGTACCAGAAGCTCAAATCTTACAAAGCACTAAATTCGTCTATTTTACAGTACAGAAAAGTGATCTCCTTCGATTACAACCTTCGATACGTTTTCGTACTAGTTATCAGTGGCGGATTTAAGGAAAATGGACCAGGTGGCAAATTTACTGGGACATCATGTATATGTAGGGGAGAGTTGCCAATATCGTACCACTTAAGACATTTTACGTTATATTTCATATTTGGTACTCATATGAACGCAAATGACTATTGGATATTGTAGCTTGATCTTTTAGGCACCTACTATTATATGCTTAGCCTTTTGTTCAGAACAAATTAATTTGTTATTAATCTTTTTGTCACATACTGTCAAAGGTACGATTCGGACAACCGGTCTCCTAAATCGTACCTCTCGGTTTCCAAAATCGTACCTCCACTAAAAAATAGTATAAATAACAAATAGAGAAGAAAATATTCAACATAAAGTAATGATTATTATATAGTTACATATACAAATGTATATGGATCACACACAGGCCGCAAAAACCTATGTAAATGATATATGTACATAACCTATAAACATACGAGTTGTCAAATCCTACTAGTAGGATTGTAGTGGTACGATTTAGGAAACATGATCAATTTATTCATAAATATCAATTTAAACTTTATAATGAATGTAATATGCACTTAAAATGAATGTCAAATATTCTACATTAAACCTGCTTTTAGAAAAATACAAAAATACGGGACAAAATTGTATTGTTTGATTATTATCAGCTACGATAAACTGATAAAAAGTTACATCAATCATACCCGATTTTTTTAAACGTTTATAGCACGCACAAAATAGGGTGTAAGCTCAAAATGTTTTGTTTCTATTTCTTATTTCGCATTTACTTGATATTTTTGTTATCAAATGTCGTTTACATTCATTAATTACTTAGAAATTGATGAGGTACGATTTAGGTGACCAGTACGATATTGGCAACTCTCCTCTAGATAACAGCATTACAAATAAATGTATACGTCTACAATCTTATGTATACATATAATATAGTATGGGTGGTGATCAACCGCCCGGTAAATCCTCCACTGCTACTTCAATTTATTTACCTCCTGACGTTCTCCAGGTACCAGAGTCTTCAGGTACCGCTCGAACTGCACGTTTTCCTGGCGCGCAGGGCTCTTATTGCCTGGTAAGCCCGTATTTTCGGGCTCTAGAGCTGTGCTACAGGACTTTAATGAGCTGATCGCTATCAGGGCACACCGAGTTATTCACATGAGTCATTTCAGCGGAACGGTCAGCCGACTGTCCTTCTGCGCCTCGTTCCCCTGAAACGCTGCGCGAATTAATAACCATCGCGGGGACGAACGTCGCGCCGTGCTCCATGCTGCGCGATTAATTTCGCGGAACACATTGTTGTATGAGTTATTCGCTGAAATTTTTCCAGCTTGACCGGGACGCCCCGTGAAAATTGATGCCGGGGGAACGGTCGTGGGAAACGGAGAACTTTTACGAGGACAATGGGGGTATAGAACGTAACACGGCACGTGAACATGACTTTAGAGATGAATTCGAATCACGCTGTGGCTTTAATCTTACGATTAGAATGACACGTACATCGAACCGTATGGGCTGATGCGTTAATGAATTTTCACTTCTTTGACCTCCTATATCTGAGAAAATAATTGTCACCTCAACTTGAAAATTTCGTGAGATTGATGTCTCATCATAAGGTATCGTTTCGCATGAAATTCAGTTCCAAAATCGTGGGACCAAAAAGAGGCTAAAAAAGGCCCCATTTTTGGGTCACTCGTTCTCTGACACTGTCAACCGATTCGCTCGCGAGATGTCCACTTTCACCCCCTCAACTTGTGCCCGCTGTCATTTGCATCATACCAGCCTCGTCGCGTTGCATTGTTCTATCCAAGAAGAGGAGCGAACAACTGAGAAGAAAAAGGCAGAAAGAGGACAACAATTGCTACACGGCTGGTCGCAGTGCCTGTCGAAGCGAAGCTTAGCGAGCACCGCACCGCCGCGCACGCTCAGGGCCAATATAAAAATGCAAATTTTATACGCGTCGTTTGAATACCGATCAATGAGACCCATGAATTGCGCACTAAACGCTCGATTACATCGGGATACACAGAAAGCCGTGAGTGTATAAATCGCGGCCGGAGAGGCCGAGTACGTACGTTAAGCGTAATTTATTCCATATATGATATACACACTCCGTACAGCTTGGTGAACCATTGCTGCTCGATTCATCCTCCCTTGCTCGCGCTCCCTCCGCCCCTGATCCCCACCGCAATCTTCGGGACTCTCGCGAACGCGTGTAATGCGACGGTGCAGGGGATTTATGGGAATATTTATGCGTATTTATAGGGCGTGGAGTCGTCGATGTCTCGCGAGTAGAGGGTACACGGGCACTCGTGGGTTTGGCCTACCGCGTGGAGTGCCAGGATCGGGCCGTGGCTCCTCGGCCGAATTTATGTCGCGCCTCGGATAGTTCCGTGTCCCCTCTGGCCCACACGGGCCCCTCTGACCCCCCTCTTCTCACGAGTTCGCGCCACCCGTACACGAGGGCACCTCGCTGTTTTCCCTTTCGATACACGTGTCCCGGCCGTGTCGTTCCACGGGGTAGCCACGTTTCTCCGAGTCCCCGATCGCGACCACCTCCGGAGGATTAGACGCTGGCCCACCGCTACCTGTGGGCGGTTGCCTTCCCCAACACGGGATTATACGGTAGAAAGAATCACAGCGCGGATTATCGAATTCCCGGCTCGGAGGATTGACGTTTCGAGGGTCCGGCTGTTGGGTCTGACACCGATACTGAAACGGACACCACCTACTTGAAACCGGGAAATAAGTGACACGCTTTGTCTGCCGGTGACGGACATTGTGACCATCGCCGCACAGGCCGTGTTTAGGAGTGTCACGACTCACGACGCACAGTTTCCAGACTCCACCTTCGTTCCCGTGGTATGGGGTGAAATTGCTCGCGCTCCTGGGTCAGGCCACGTTGCTTCCACCCTCGTGTCGCGTTGATCACCAGAGGCACAGCAGACCTCGACTTCCGGTAGAAAACACTAGAACAGCGAGCGATCTTTATATCGAACGATCGTACATTGTTGCTGTCGATACAATGGCCGTCGTGTAGCAGGCCCACTCGACGGGCCCCGCTCCAAGCGCGTCTCGCACGTAGGAGAACAGCTCTCAGGTTTTTGTCGTCCCTCGAACGAGTCGCGTAACAGAGTCGTATGTGTCTGATAGATTAACGGATCGGTGGCTATTATTATCCGCCGGCGGGAACACACCGACGATGTCTTAAGCAGCCTATTTCCGCCGTGGCGTCGGCCGACGGGCAGCAGAAGGCCCAGATTTATTCCGTCGGGTTCTACGAACGCGCCCGATCGCGCCACGAATGCTCGACGGGGCCCGATAATACCGATTATTTATTAAGATTGGCTCGATGACGAATGCTCCCGCCGGCATAATATGTGGGACAGGGAATAAACCACGGTAGCACGAGCGGGGTCGCCATGGCTATACGTATTCGCGGCGCGTACGAGCAGCCTGCACGCCACGGAGCTTCGCTTCGAGATGGAAGCGGTCCGAGGCGTGAGTTTAACGAACCGCTTAAATCAAAGGTGCTGCGTTTAACGGCCGATCGAGGGAGGGACATTATACGACGATAAATTATGCCGATTCCAATTGGCGGCCGACCTGGTTGTCCTTTATTATCTTTGGGGACGGACGACGACGCGTAGGCGAGTGAAAGATCGGAGGAGAAAGTGAAAGCACCCGGCGTCGGGGGAGGGAAACGCGTGCCGGCGCGTTTTTACGCTTCGTCCGGCTTCTGTGCTCGCGAGAGGCGATGGTAATTAGTGACGATGACGGTGAAATGGGGCGTAATTCTAGGTGGAGGTTTGACTAAGGTACTTTGCTCTTGTGTCTGGAGCTTGCGCTTCAGTATAAGGGGGAAGGCCTATCTAGAAATTTTCGAAAAATCGATTTTTATATTTTCTTGATGTAGTACAACATCTTGAAAATATTCCCTGAAAGTGTCAAATTAATTCGACCAACTTATACGCGTGTAAGTAGGTAGATGTTCCCCGGTGTAGTACTCAGACCCAAAACTTTATACGCGTTTCCTCTCAAAATCATGTTTACAAAGTCGGGGACACACGTAACTAAAAAATAAAATGCATAAAATAAATTTAAATAAAAAAAAATTTTAAAAACAAGCTTTTATTAAAATGTACTAAAAAAGAAAATAATTTTGATACCGGTCTAAATGACTGCCGTGAGAAGAATCCCCACATATGACCAACAATAAAAGCGTGGGGTGTAAATATTTATATTAAAGGACATTTCAATATTTACGCCCCACGCTTTTATTGTTAGTCATATGTGGGAATTCTTCTAAGGCAGTAATTTAGGTCGGTATCAAAATTATTTTCTTTTTTTAGTACATTTTAATAAAAGTTTGTTTTCAAATTTTTTTTTATTTAAAATTATCTGATCCAAAGTCTCCAAACTCTATGAAGGAAACACTGACACAAAATTTGCAATCAAGAATAAGACTGCGAGCCATTGCATGTTTCGTTTGCAATAGGAAATATTTTATGGGATAATAAGTGAATTGTACAATCAGAAATAGGTATTAATCCTTCCGAGGGTATCGTACCACCCGTCCTGCTTGTTTCCCCTTTCTTGCCCATAACAGCCACTAAGGAGCAGACTGCACAATTCCCATCCAGCTGGCTGCTTACGTCTCATAACGTTCCAAGTTAATAGCCAGATCAGTCGCGATAAATTTGCATTAACCTCTTCCCCCCCTGCATTATCCACGTGCTGCTGCCTTCGATGATAAAGCTAAGTTATTAGCGAGAGCGCGCTTACGCCTCGCCAGGCAGCGTTGATTCATAACGATTCATTCCGTGAAAACAGCTTGCGAGCCCGATGGGCGGTAAAGTGTCAGCTAATCCGTCGATGCCTGTCGAATGGCACGGTTGAACAAAGTCTCTATGGAAATTGCAAACTGAAACTAACTCCGCGCGTGCAAGCATTCGTTCGCCAAAATAGGCAAGGATTAATGAAAATTCTCCCTTAAGAACTTCGTTGCAGCATCGATTCGCGCATACGTAAGTCCACTTCGAACATCAACGTTTTCCAACAGTTACAAAATTACAAACGAGTCGCATTGGAGCTCGAGGTATGTACAAGAGGAGAATTTGTTTTTTGTTTTATTTTTCAAAGTAGTCTCTTTTCAAATCTCCACATGGGTTCATCGATACGGTAATGCCATGGGGTTGTTCTTAAATTATGTAAGGCTTTTTTGGGGAAAGGATAAATACAAATTCTATCATTGACATTCCAAATAAGTACTTTTAGTTTAAATTTCCCGAAACCGAGGTAATGAGTTATATAAATCAAAGAATAATTAATAACTAGAAAAGTACAAAGCAAAAAATATTAAATCTTATAAAATCTTACGAATTCTTATGCTAGGGGAAGGATGGGTAATTTAAGGACAGCCCTCCTGATCCCAATCTTCTAAAATTTCTCTCTTAAGGTCGCGAAAGTTTCAATCCACCTTCGTATTCAGGGTCAACAGTGACGGGAGAGTTACAAATGGACTGTCATCGATCCCTGCGGTGAATTGTGATATACATAAAGGTGGATTGAAACCTTGATGCATAACATTGCATAACATTGGACCAAGTGTCCATTTGAAAGCGGACTATGTTGAGCAATAATGTAGAAAAGAAATTCTTAATACACTCGTCCTAATTACGAGTTAGTCCGCGAACTTTTCAATCCACCCCTGTGAAAGGGAGGTACGGGAGACCGGGGCTGGTAGGCCAATTTTTCAGATTTTGATTTTTAATAAATTATGTGGGCGAAATATCATTAAATCGATTACTATATTTGATAGGGCATACATTTGGCTATCTGATTAAATTATTAATGTTGACTCAATGTGACAACATTTAAGGCGTTTTAATGTTTTTCTAACACCTTACATGCTGGTCAACCAGCCCCGTGGCCGGGGTTGGTAGACTAACAGTATGGGGTAGGTTGACTATAGGTGCAATCAGTTAAGAAAATGTTGTTAACAACTTATCTGAGTGGTAATAAAATAGCACAATGTCACAAGAGTTGTTTCATTATAAAATGTTTATTACTTTTTAATAATAAATAACACTTTAAACCTTTATAGTAGCAATAAATCTTATATCTGGTACTATATAATCATTCGCCATCTTCTATCAACTAATTACTATCTTCACAATCTGATGTGCAATTTTTGCACTCGTAGAAAAGTACATATCTATACAGAGTTTTATACGGTATATTATGTTCCACGGCAGCTGCATGAATGCTTTTCTTTTCAAGAATTACTTCACGACATGCTTGTTCTATAAGATCTTTTGAGGTTGAACCTCTATTTGACTTTCTTTGATATGTCCTCATTGTTCTGTGAAATAAGTTATTAACTAACCTTTAGTAACGAAAAGTTCGTAATAAACTAATATAACTGGGTCAACCAGCTTAGTCATGTAACCCCGGACGTTATTAGTCAACCAGCCCCGAACGATCATTTTGACTTCAATACTCTATATAACCATTAATTATTTATGTAAAATCAAAAACGCAGTCTCAATAGGTCGTTTAATAAACAAACTTTAAAATAGTCCCTTCACATTTATTCTACTCTAACTATATAGAGCGTGAAAACATAAAATCTTTAAGAAAACATATTTACTTACATAGCCAATTTTTCGATAAACGCTGGTAACTTTTAAAAAACGTGCGATCGCGGGGTCGGACATAAATGCATGTCATAGTAGAAGTGACTTATTTCTACAGAAAATCGCTCCGCGGTAGAGCATACGTCGGTGGAAAGTTATTAACAATTAGTCAACCTACCCCTAGTGCCAACCAGCCCCGGTCTCCCCTATCCCACGTGTGGTACGAAGACCCTGACGACTAAAAGAAGCTGGGAGCAACGAGGCTTAATAATCCCGCTTCGTTACCGAAATATTTGCATCGAACGGAACTGCCAGGCTCGCCTTTCCGTTAACAGCATATTAACATATTCGCTGGCCACCCGATCATCGTACCCGGCGGATCGTTAATTCCCTGGCAGCGATAGTGGACGGGCGTAAACGGCATCGAAAATAAACTCATCGGAACGTCGCCGAATATCCGTAAATTATCGCGTCCCGCGGAAACGTTCGCCCTGGTGGCGGCGCAGCGTGTAATTTCCATTATGCAAATGCAAAATACTGGCGAACGTCGGCGCGAGGTTGAACCGATCTTCGATGATGATCAAACATCGTGGGTGGCCGCCGGCGCTGTAGATCTACCCAGTAGCCGAAGAGTCGATGCTACCGACCGCATCTCTTCTTCCTCTCCTGTCTCCCGTGCCTGTTCACTGTTCCCCTCGCGGCCTGACAGAACCAACGGAACAGACAACCGGCCGGCCTACGTGCGTGTAATTATCCTGTCAATGCGTCGGATTTTCAAGTCTCTTGTCGTCTTCACGCGATACGCCCCGCATCGATTGAGAAATCTCCTCTCTGTCGACGAATCGCTTCGAGGAGACCAGGACGGGACGAAGAGGGAGATAGAGAGGAGCCTTGTGAATTTTATGCCGCACGCGATCCGGGCCGACCACGGAAATATGCAAATGTAGCCGAGATTTCGACCTGCACGACGTTTGATCCGCGCCTCCGCTCCTGATACGGTGATTACGTTGTGCAATTAATTCTACCGAATGGATTGATCGAGGATCATGTGGGAGGAAAGCGATCGTTGGGGGTTCTTGTTGTAGAGCGGTCCTCTGGCTCTTGTAAAATTGATTTGGTGGAAGAGTTTCGCACTCTAGGCACGGGTTCGTATATAGGTACTCCTGTCTATTGTGTTGATGAGGAGATTGGTGAATGGTTGTTCGTTAGTCAAACAGGGAACGAAAGTGAAGTCATCTTCGAGATCATGGGGAGACCGAGGGAGTTCGATGTGCGACTCGATGAATTACGCTGTTTGCTAAAGCGGCGTACTTTAACCGCGATGAAAAATTCTAATAGTAAGTCATCAGGCGAAGACGTGTAGAGCCATCTTATCCTGTTCGCCTCCTCTTCAGCTACGGTGATTATATTGTGCAATTAACTCTCGGTCTGCTATAACACGCGTATTTTTTGTTTTCCATTACGAAACGCTTATTATCGCCGAGGCATCTAACTCGTAAATTGCAGGAGTGTTTAACCGATGGTGCTTGAATAAAATTTATACCTTTTTATCCTAATGATAGTATTACAAAAATTACGATGCGATTTGAGGAGGCCAGGTAGAACGATGCAAAAGTATTAGTAAAGTTGAAGTGAAATTTAAACGAAGTTTTCCTTGACCACTTAATAGCTATAGTCAATGTTTCGTTAACTTCTATGTAGAAACATTGCACGAAGAAGTGACGAGTTTTATGATTTATCAAAAATCATCGAACTCGAAACTCGCATTCTTCAGGCCGGTGTACTTAAACGTCAGTTGTTTTAATTATTCCATACTATCAGGGGTGGATTTGTGCATAATTTTGGGGAGCAGAAAATTTGGGGAGGGTGGCGCAAATTTTGGGGACAGTAAATTTGAGGTAGCAACAAATTTTGAGCGAAAGAAATTCGAAAATGTTTAAACACAGGGGTTTGAGACAACTTTAAAAACAATTCACCTTTTTCCACGCGACAAATTAGTAAAATCTCACATATGAGTAGCATTTCAATTAAAGTATTGGTTAACATTTCACGGAAAGGGCGGCAGACGCTTGTTAGCCTAGGGGCGTCAAATCTCACAATCAACCCCTGCATACTATAATATCCTCCCTTTGCTTTACCAGCCCCCAAGCTGGTATTAATGACCGCATACTTTCCGTGGCAATTCACGATGGGGTAGGTATGATTGATCGATCGAGATCGACCGGCAGCCTTGTAACTTATCTTGTTTGCACGCCGCCGACACTCGTAATTATCTTGACCCGTTGCTGTTCTTTAATAGAAATTTACTCGCGGCCTGTCGCGCGCCTTTCGTTCAGGATTGACGAGAAGTTAATGCGCCGCGAAGGGGAGGACGCTCGATCGCGCGCGAGGCAACGCAATGAGAGATTAAACTGCAACTTGTTAACATTATGCTGCATGCGTTCCAGCGTATGTGGCAACGCTCGGGATGGTGATGAATGGTCTCCCACGATTTTACACCTTTCCCCTTCGCAGAAATGCGAAGGATCGCGTAATTGAAGGAGCAGAAGAAACAAGTTAACGACAAGATTTGAAAATCGTTAAGACGCAGCTGCTGTGCAATAACGAATGACACGCGCTGTGCTGCATGGTGACAGAAGGTCGATGTGTAATACGTTCCTACGAAGTATTAATCAATGAGTATAGAAGAAGCAATATAAGATATGCCTAATTTCACATCGAGAAGCTCTGCTGAATGCAATTTCCCTAAATCAACCACTTCCTTCATCTCCATATACGAGGGTGCACATATCAGTGGATGAACTCCATTTTTCTGCGATCTCTATTCCTCTCTTTACATTCCGGATACATAAACGTTTTCATGTGGGGGAGAATGGGGCAATCGCGGTAGGGCTGGGACTATTCGAATAATTTGATATTCGAATATTTTAAGTATTCGAATGCTACGAATAAACTTCGAATATTTGAGTATTCGAATGTTATTATTCGATTACTGATGTATTCGAATGTTATTATTCGATTACTGATGTATTCGAATGTTGTTATTCGATTACTGATGTATTCGAATGTTATTATTCGATTACAGATGTATTCGATTGTTATTATTCGATTACTGATGTATTCGAATGTTATTATTCGATTACTGATGTACTCGAATGTTATTATTCGATTACTGATGTATTCGAATGTTATTATTCGATTACTGATGTATTCGAATGTTATTATTCGATTACTGATGTATTCGAATGTTATTATTCGATTATTGATGTATTCGAATGTTATTATTCGATTACTGATGTATTCGAATACTATTCGAATATATCAGTGATAGCATGGACTTTGGAGTTATCGATGTTTCGAGCAGGCACGAGGACAGGCCGCGAAATCGCGCTGTCGAGGCGTTTAATCGATGAAAGGATGCGCTCGTTGTGAAAGCAATGTGTTTTTCTCGGCCATATAAATACAGGCGCCTCTCGCGTCAGTGCCAGAGGGTGGCGGAGAAGGGGGGTCAGGGGGATTGGGGAGGGAACCGGTACTTTAATGCGCGTCTATGATATGATAATACGCCGCCACGGGATTATGCATGTAGGTTCATGTATGATAATTTGGCGAGACAAAGCCGCATTGTCGGGGCATAAATTGAATCGCTGCCCCCTCTACCCTCCCTCCCTCCAGCCATCCACCCACCCACCCCCACTATCGACATCAGAAGAAACGCCCATGCGAGAGGGGGTCGCACTTGCTGCACCTTTTTACCATACAGGAGGACTTGTCTCTCCTCTTTTCCACCGTGCCACTTTCCTTCTTTCTCCTTTTGACCCTCTTTCAGTTTTGCGCGTGTAGCTCGCTTCTTTCTCGTTTTATATCCAAGACGTCTCTCGCCTCTCCAACTCTTCCGTCCACTTCTGTTTCTCCTTGCCTCAAGTACGTTCCGAGTAACATGCGATGAAAGACGATGATTCGGAGTGTGAAAGTGGCTCGCGATATCTGGGCGACGATGGAAAAGTTGAATATTAGAGTATTGTCCCGAATATGAGTTTTCGCTGACTGGATCACGGTCAGGTAATGCTTAATAGTTGAGCACATCTGTGAGGAATGTAACTTTAGTTGACGATGGTGGTATGCTGTGAAATTTTATAAATCCTGACTGATCCATTTAGTGCAAGTTTCCAAAGGTTTCAATTGAGTGTATTTGACACACTTTACATATCAATTTAGCTAAGCTACTTAAACGATAGTGTATTTATTTTTGTGATACACTACGCTCCGCTTGGAGCACAAAAGAAAATATGAAAAGAAATGAACTGTTTCAAGTTTGTAACGAGGACTCACCTCCCACGTGATCTTTAAATCCCATCGCTAATGACGAACCGAAGAAGAATCGCTGAAATAGAGAAATCTACGAAAGACGTGGTCGCCACTCCCACTCGCGCGGTGTGGGAGACGATGAGAGCGAGCAAAGTGTTGCGAGCGATCGCTGGAAATTCATAACTTAGCATCAAGCGGACGAAAGAGGGCTAATCGCCAAAAATACGGGACGAGCTTTGTCACGGGCGGGCCGTAGCTGAAATATAATTTCGTGGATTAGTACGGGTCTGGGAATTTACGTCGGAAATCGCGCGTACAATAATGCACGGGCCACGCCCCCGACCATCACGCCTGAGCCGACCTGTAAATTACGAACTCGTCCGGGGCTCTTTTCGGTTGTCCCTGCTGATCACTCTGCTCTCATTGTTAGAACCACACGGACCGTCGGTAATTAAAGGTTGCTAGATCTCGGCTAAGAAATAGCAAGCAGATTTGGAATATCGTCTATTGAATCTAAAGTGACACCAAAATAATAAAATAATAATACAAGACATCACAGATTTTCCATCGTGTTGTATAAAACGGAACCACAGGCGTTAAATTTTGCTTCGCGTAGTTGAAACGAGAGGAATCCTCAGCCCGTTGCGGAACGACAAGGGACAACAATCGCGCATTAGATGAAAGCGCGGGCATTAGTAAGGATCGCGCAGGCTCTGGTATGAAAATAGTATATTAAAAAAAGAGGGAAACGAGAGGAGGAATTAGACTTTCAAATCCAGTTCCTCTTCGTCGTGGACCACCGCCGTACATTCGCATAATCGTGCGCCGCAAAAAGCGAGCAGAAACCCGCGGCTGATGACGAATGTCCCGATGGGCAGGCCCGCTGCCGAAAAATTACCATAATTCCCGTGTTAACATTTAACCCGGTCGACCCCGAAATTTCGAAATTGGACGAGCTCTCGTGCGTGGGAATCCGCGACGGACATTCTCCTCGGGATGAAGAATACCTTTGCGCCAAGATAATATCGCGAATTTATGCGAGCCCGCTTCCTTTCCCTGGGACCAGTTACCAGGTCTCTCATCGCTCGTGGAACGTCAGCTTCACCTGTTCCCGTCGCTTTTCCCCTTGCTTTCAACGAGCTTTAGATGCCTCTCTCGTGGCACTCCACGAATGCCTTTTATTCACCTCCATTCTGCTCCTCGCAAGAATTTCAATGCGACGAGCCTTGCGAGAAAAGCGATGCCTCTTTCAAAGAACACTTCCCATATTTCCCATCTGTCCTATGTTGTAAATATTACGCTGAATCGTATCTCGTTTCCTCGTTACATTTAATTGAATATAGAGATCCAAATATTACCCAAAGTGAGGTAAATGAAAATTCACTTATCTACCAATCAAAGTATCACTAATTAAATTTGCTAAATTCCTCGTATCGCCCGTTCGAGGAGGGAAGGTGGAAACCTTCCCTCCTGACTCCAGGCTTCTCTAACCGTAGCTAATAGACCACTCGAGGTGGTGGCAACCCCGAGCGAGAGGTTCGAGACGGGCGTGGTGCAAAATATCTCACCTGCTGCCGAGAAAGTGGGGCGAGAGCTACGGGGCTTGAGTTTCCGTCGCGTCAACGCCGATCTTATCTGTCGCCTCGGCCTCCCCGTTGGTTCTTTTTAATTAGTCCCAGCCAAGTATAAACGTCGGTCCCCGTGGGACCCCTACAAACCGTTCTGACCGGTAATAACTCCGCTGCTCGTGGTCAAAATTTGTCGGAGATCGTAACGCTGGACTTTCGACATGTTTCTTTCATTTCCCTCCCTTGCGAGGGTAGCAGCCGACGGTAAATAACCCGACTGTCGCGGGGGAGGGTGATTTCGGGTCCGGAATCCGGGGATAGCAGGAAGAGGGCCATTCTCACTGGCAAACACGTGGGTCCCGGGAGACACGAGCGCGAGGAGAAGCTGCGTAGGTAGGCTGACACGTGGACGCGAAGAATCACGAGCACTTCACCTTCCATTAGCATTGAATACGAATTAAATTAACCTGCTGATGGTGGTGGATTCTTTCCTGCGATGGAAACGGGCGACGAGGATCGAGGGACGAGGATCCTGTTACGCTCGATACAATAAAACGCGTTTTTCTGCGACCACCGTACCCCGTCCACGTGTTAGCCCCTCCGTCGACGATTAATCTGATTTTTCCCATCGGGTAAGCGACACGCACCAGGCACGTGGAGGTGTCCTCGCGGCGTGGTTCGCGTCGACGCGAGATCACCGCGACGTGCTAATTTACATCGGTGCACCGTGCGCATCGACATTCACGGGTCCAGACTAATTGCAACGTTCGACGTGGCGTTGTTAATTGGAAATTCTTATCGATGCGTCCTATTCGCTCGCATATAGGGTGTAAGCTTCGTTTCGAGCGCCAATATTCTTAAGGTGCCTCGGGGGATTAATTGGGGGATGCTCGAAGAAGGGGTCGAGAATATTTATAGTACTTGTGGCCATTAAATGTCTAACTTCTTAAAAACTATGCTGACATTTATGTTGGCAGCATCACTGAGGAATAGAATTGGCAGTGGTATGGTTAAATGTAATAATAAGCAGCTCCGACAGGAAAGTGCCACGCTGTATATCGCCGAGTGATTATTACACGTCAGCAGAATCGTGTTGATAAAAACGTACCATCTTGTACTTTCAAAGACTATTCCCACATTGCATCGATACAGTCTGCACTCGAGACCTGATACACGACTTTTTAATTAGAACTTACTCAGCTCGTAACAAGCAAGCTGGACTGGCTAATACAGCTGCAGTCTACAGAAAAAGTTTAATTGCAAGACAGTCACGGGGGAATTGATCATTCCAGGGTGGGAAAAACAGTAAAGTTGCCTGTGACTTGCATATTTTGCAGTTAATTCATTTGCTTGTAACGAGAATAGAACCAAACGTTTTTTCAAAGATCAGGGCAATATTTTCTAAGCTTCCATTTTTTTGGGGCACCTCAAAGTTACGAAAACCGCAGGAAAAATATATTTTGCTTTAACATTAAGATTCTGCCATTTTGTAGATTTTTTGGTAGATTTCTGATCGTGCTAGGGCGACAGCGAAACTCATGAGGATTAAAAAACGTTTGGTTCTATTTTTTCTGCTCTCTGTTACATACCGAACTGCATCGCACAGTATACGGTTATTATACCTGTTTAAATCGAATGTCGAACCACGCTAACACTGTCCATGATAAAATTGATTTATTTGGGCAATCCCTTGCATCTTTAAGATGCTCTCTTGAAGTTATTCTATAATTAATCAATTTTTCTCTGCAAGTTTTTAATCTTTTTAATCTTTGCTCACTTTTAAATTTTTATATCTTCTGTTGATTCCTTCTCATCGAAATGTTTATTTGTCATACGCGGTTTTCGTCGCCCCGCATTATATTTCTTTGTACCAAAGGGTTTATCCCGTGAATAGTAATAAATAAAAATAAAAAAATAAAATAGGATAACCGCTAGTCTTGGAACAAGTCAGCAAGGATACTCAGACGACGTCGCGCGCGACAGCTTGTAACTCTGAAAGTTATAAACATTTTAAATCATCCTCCATGATTTTAAACGGCCAAAAGATGAATAGAAGTGTAGGGGAGACCGGGGCTGGTTGGCACCAGGGGTAGGTTGACTAATTGTTAATAACTTTCCACCGACGTATGCTCTACCGCGGAGCGATTTTCTGTAGAAATAAGTTACTTCTACTATGACATACATTTATGTCCGACCCCGCGATCGCACGTTTTTTAAAAGTTACCAGCGTTTATCGAAAAATTGGCTATGTAAGTAAATATGTTTTCTTAAAGATTTTATGTTTTCACGCTCTATATAGTTAGAGTAGAATAAATGTGAAGGGACTATTTTAAAGTTTGTTTATTAAACGACCTATTGAGACTGCGTTTTTGATTTTACATAAATAATTAATGGTTATATAGAGAATTGAAGTCAAAATGATCGTTCGGGGCTGGTTGACTAATAACGTCCGGGGTTACATGGCTAAGCTGGTTAACCAACCCCAGTTATATTAGTTTATTACGAACTTTTCGTTACTAAAGGTTAGTTAATAACTTATTTCACAGAACAATGAGGACATATCAAAGAAAGTCAAATAGAGGTTCAACCTCAAAAGATTTTATAGAACAAGCATGTCGTGAAGTATTTCTTGAAAAGAAAAGCATTCATGCCGTGGAACATAATATACCGTGTAAAATTCTGTATAGATATGTACTTTTCTACGAGTGCAAAAATTGCACATCAGATTGCTAAGATAGTAATTAGTTGATAGAAGATGGCGAATGTTTTTATAGTACCAGATATCAGATTTATTGCTACTATAAAGGTTTAAATTGTTATTTATTATTAAAAAATAATAAATATTTTATAATGAAACAACTCTTGTGACATTGTGCTATTTTATTACCACTCAGATAAGTTGTTAACAACATTTTCTTAACTGATTGCACCTATAGTCAACCTACCCCATACTGTTAGTCTACCAACCCCGACCACGGGGCTGGTTGACCAGCATGTAAGGTGTTAGAAAAACATTAAAATGCCTTAAATGTTGTCACATTGAGTCAACATTAATAATTTAATCAGATAGCCAAATGTATGCCCTATCAAATATAGTAATCGATTTAATGATATTTCGCCCACATAATTTATTAAAAATCAAAAACTGAAAAATTGGCCTACTAACCCCGGTCTCCCCTATACAAAGCCTCAAAGTCTAGAAAAAAATCACGAAATTACCTGAAAAATCGGTCCCCTTTCGATGGACCCTTTTCCAACCCCCACCGGTCAATAATAAGTCTAGCTTACACGCGCATAAAGCGACGATCGCACACGACGCGCGCACACGCCCACGCGACCCGCGAGTCGGCGGAGTCGCGAGTGAAATTAAACACCGAGCCTCATGGATGGTCCAAAAAGGCTGCATGGTCTGGAACTCGGCGCATTCAGCGCATTGACGGGGCAGCGAGCGTGTCGCAACTCGCAAGCGCGTGCGTTCCTGACGGGGGCCGGGCTGATCGGCCCGCGCCTGGCGATCCACGCAAAGCCGCATTTATCTCGGCCGATAAGCCGACTGATCCCTCTCGCCCTGGCCAATATTCGCGTCCACTTTGCATTGCATATGCGCGATACGCATAGATAAGGATTAAGGACTTACTAAGTGGTCCCCGTGCCAGCGGTACGTGGGCCGCCCGGCCTCTTCCCACCGAGGCTGCGTTATTTAGTGAGCAGCCCGCAGGTACCTTGCACGCGCGCGAACTGTATCACTTCATATCTAATTCCCGTATTTACGGCGCGGTTTATTCAATATCCCGGGTTCCCTGCAGCGAGCCCCGTCCACCTTCCATCACCAACCGCGCGACGAAACCGTAAATGCGATTCCGAATTGAATTCGTGTGCACGGATACCTAGGTGTAATGTGGAGAAAGGACATAGGCCACTGGGAATAGAAAACCTTGTTTAATAAAATGAGGAACAATAACGAAATCTGCGTGTCAACAATTCCGATAATTTTCAGTATTGGAAGATTATCCCCTCCAAACAGCACTCACGCGAGCGGCGAGTCTCTAGCCATTATAAAAATGAAATGCTTCGACGTCGAACGTTCCCACAGGGCCATTCAAAATCGACAAACCGAAGGAGGAGCCGCGAACAATAAAAACAATTACGCCGTTGATCGGGCCGATCGAGAAGAACCGTCGTTGTCACGCACCGGATAAACGGGGCCGCCGCCGGCGAGAATCGATTATCGATGAATCGTCGATGACGCGGCCGATTCTAGCCCGAAAGGGGTCCCAGGATCACTTTGTCGCTAGACCAGTCCCGAAACGTCGTGCTGGCCCAGTAACCGGGCCTGGCTCGCATTCGAGGGCGCGTTTTAATCCGCCAGAGCCCCCCTTCGGGTCCTCGAATAGGCGTATCGAATCCCGTGAGGAGTCATCGTAACCAGAGCGAAGGCAGTTTTGAATATAATCGCGGTAGGGAGCATTGTGCGGCTGGCAACGAGACGCACCGACGCGGGACCTATCCCAAGAACTTCCACGGACACCTCGCCCCGATTAGTCACGGTGTATCGAGAGGCTGAAACCCATTCGCCACGGGCTGTCGAGTTAAAATCTCCACGGGCCCCAGGCGAGAAGGAGAGACGTGGAACGTGGAATCCTCCTTGTTGTCGCGGACGAGGCAACACGGAAAACTGTCTCGAAGATTCCGACGAAGGATAACCGACTGTCGGGTGGAGATCGAAGGGTCCTCGGGCCCTGCGACCGATCAGGGGAACACTGACGTCGCTGTTCGGGAATGGGAACGCGGTGGACGATGCTCGGAGAAACGAAATCGACCGGGACGATAAGCGGCAATAAAGTGACGCGAGATAGGGCCCACTCGTGCGACGGTAAATTTCACGACGGCGTCCAGGCTGGATAGTCTGAATACTCGCGGCACCAGTTAATGCCCCCGTACACCTGTACGCTGTATATCTTTGCTTGCGCAGTTTTACGCCCCTCCTGTACCTGGAACAATGAATCTCGCGAACACTGGCCCCACTTCGTTTCTCGCGCTCGCTGAGTCCACAGATGTGGAGACTCGTGAAGGAGAGGTGACGTAACTGACTGCAACAGGTGCATCGATGCACGCGTGCACGCTTTGGATCGTTATGCTGCACCTTTTACATGTATCATAAATATTATTTCGTTTAAAATTTTATTATTACTCGGTCATTGTAACGTATACAGGGTTATCCACCGAAGACTGGCGGCGCTCGCGCGAACACAATTGAAAATGGCAACAGCGTCACACGCATACGTACTACTACAATCATATGTCAATACATCCGCCATCTATGGGCTGTTGCTAAAACTATAGGTTCGTGTAGATGCCAATAGAGAGCACCAGGCGCTTTTGGCTGTCTGTCCAGATTATTTTACATTTGACGTAACCTACGGGGAAGAAAACGACAGCCTTTTCCCTCAGAAACTGATTAAGAATGTTAGAATGCTTGCTGAACGACGAAACCGTGGGTGATCAACAAGCATTTTAACATTCTCAATCAGTTTGTGAGGGGAAAGGCTGTCGTTTTCTTCCCCGTCGGTTACGTCAAATGTAAAATAATCTGGGCAGACAGCCAAAAACGCCTTGTGCTCTCTACTGGCATCTACACGAACCTATACTTTTAGCAACAGCCCATAGATGGCGGATATATTGACATATGATTGTAGTAGTAAGTATGCGTGTTACGCTGTTGCCATTCTCATATGTACTCGCGCGAGCGCCGCCAGTCTTCGGTGGATAACCGTGTAGAAACAGCCCTGGCGAAGTACACTTTCTAAATTTTGCGAGTCGATTACTGGAAACACACATTTAACACTATTCCTACCGACACATTTCACGTCATTTGACCGGTCGCGTTAGGTAAGACAGACTACAAATTTTTCTCAGAAAATAAACAATAAAACAAGAAGTGAATATTCAAAAATGTATTATACGTATATTTGAGGCAAAGTCGTGAAGTTTAAAGGCGATTCAATTACGTTGTATATAGGAAATTCTAATCGATATTTTAAAAACGGTCTTTTCGACCGGTTCTTGGTAGGAATAGTGCTAAACTTGAACTTCCAATTGAAACGAATTGTGTACCTATCTATTTCAATTTCACGTTCCACCGTTTATCCAGTGAAGATCGTTCGAATCGAAGAAATCGTTGGTGCACGACGATTCATGGTAATTCGTGACGAGAGACAGGCCAATTTATATCCCCCGAAAATACAGCCCGATGATAAATCAATTCCGAAAGCGCCCTCGCAATCTTATCGCCGGTGCGCCGATGTTTAATGATTCTTTATCCGGCCTCTTAAAGTGACACTCGGTGACAGAAAAACGTATCCCCCTGAATATCATTAAATGCCCGCGCGATTTCCGTGCGGTCGCATGCACGCGAACACACGTGCGTCAGCGAAGCGAGCAGAAGGCTCGGCCTGCGTATCTCGACGCCGAGATCGCGAGTCGTGAATCTGCGAGCTAGATAAGGGGATGATGCATAGCTTCGTTGTTAGAGCACCGGCCGTTTCTCTCGACGACGATGACGAAATACTCGTCGACGAAAACGGTAACTCGGGTTTTACGAAATATTTCCACGTCCCTCCATCGTCGATCCGATCTGCCGCGGGATCGCTGAAAATTCCACGTGCACGGGACTCTCCGTGAATCGATATCAATTTACATACACACGTTACAAGTCGGGAGTCGTATTATAAGGTAAACGTCCCAATACCTGGACACGTCCCACTACTTGGACACTAGTCCAAATAATACTGATTATTACATTTAATATTCACTTTATCCATAAAAGAACTATTTTATTCAATTACTCATATATTTAATCAAATATATTCATATACATATTTTTCTTAGTAAACTCGTAACACTCGTAATAAAAATAAATTTTCTTGAACTCTACAGTTTACACCATTTTAGTATTGCTCTTCTCTGATTTGTTAAACAGTCACCACTTTTTCTTAAGCGAATAATAGTAATAATGTTTAGTATATTGGTACAATTAATACAGTTTTAGAAAAATGGTACCTTGTAGTATTATTTTTTGATTGGAAGATGAAAATTAAAGTTCGTATTAGTTTTTTATTCGCGTGTCTATCTACTGGTACAGTGAAATCCCGGAACGGTCCTAAACCTGAGCATTTGAATAAACTGCGAAATAAGTACGCGTTATTGTTGACACAATAATAAAATAATTATTTAACAACTTAACAATAATTTGCACCCTGCAAACACTTCCTATTCTTCGTATCTTGTTTTAATGATAATATTTAATTCATGTGTAAAATTCGTGTGTTTCGCACGAATATACATAACCTTAAAATTAGTCATTCAATAATAGATTCTTTTTACTTAAGTTTGTTTACTGATTTGAATAAATTACTTATACAAAAGAAATATGCCAAAAGAAAAAACTATTGTGTTGTTTTCTTTTTATTTAATTTCTCTAGGAAACATCCAAACTTCATCATGTGTCCAACTAATGGGACGGTAAAATCGGGACACCGGGACATAATAGTTAAGCTGTCCAGGTATTGGGCCATTGTAAGAACTATGAATTTTCAATATTTTACCAAATTATTCAATCCTACAATATGTTGTTTTTTTTAAAATGATAAAGTACAGACGATGCCCCATGTGATTGCAAAATTGTTTTTATATAAATCGATTTGTATAACTGAAAAATTCTCAAACGTGTGTCCGCCGTACCTTAAATGTCCAGGTATTGGGACATTTACCTTATTAGGCGAAATCACTCGGCAAGATCCAGAAGGACGATAAACTTTCGCTATTCTTGCGTACAAGTGATCCCTTAATTTCTGTTATTTCTACTTAATTCGTCGACGTGTCCTATCACCGCGACTACGCCTAGGAATTCAATAATCCCATTTTCAGCTAATGTCCCGTTACAACGCTCTTACAACACGTTTCGTTAAATAGGGGTGAAATGAACGAGGAACAGCGATCGGGCGCAAAAACAGCGTCATTACGTATCTGGCCCGCTGGTGAGATTGGTATCGGGGCATTGATTCATTCGCATGGGTGTATCGAGTGCTATAATTAACAGAGTTGCTACTGGACCCTCGTAAATATACCCTGCAGTAAATGTCTTCGGATTACGAGGACCGTGTAAGTAATATGTGCGGACAAGTCGCGGTTCTGCTTACTGGGCCGACGAAATTTAAAGGGTCCCTAATCTAATACATTATCCGACATTACACGCTGTCGCGATTATATAATTTGGCACGCGAATCGGTAACCACTAACGTTCCTTCGCTCCGGGGTACCACGTTTGTGCAATTTTAAGTACACGCTCCGCGAAGATCGAGACTTCTGAAGCTATTAGATAAGAATAATCGATGATAAAGGATAGGGGGTAAAATGGTACCTAATTGATTAAGCAATCCTTCCAGCCGAAAGTTGTTGGGTAACCAACGATTGCGAAAGCTTCCGCGAGTCGCAAGTGATTGTAATAAATTAGACTACCTTTATCGACATCCTACATAGCATTGGCAGTGGTCTGACTTGTAATTTTTCAGGATTCAAAAGTCGAATTTAAGAGTCACTCTAGTGTGCATCATCTGGATTGCAATATTAATATAACAAGCACCTGTGTTAGATTGGAACATAGAATTTCGAAGAATTATTCGTGAGAAATGTAGGCGAAACGGGGAAAAAAGGAGCGTCAACATTCTCCAAGATGCGAAGAGATTGAATCTCTTACACGTGTTACCATATAAATACTTCCTCGCGAGATTATGCAGTTTCCAGGTAACATTGTACACGCGGATCCATGGCAAGAGAATTCCTGCAGCGTCACCCGCCACTGACTATCGAGATATCATCGAAAGAATCTCGCTAAGCGAACACTACTGATCCCGTGTTCGCTGTTCCAGCCTTTCCTCGGGCTGTTACCCGCGATCCACGTGGTTCTTGCTTCGGACAGGCAAGCTTTCCTGTGCATTCCACATCTATCGATTGTAAGAAGATCGAATGGAATGAGAAACGAAAGACTCGAGCTTGTAATTGGTGGAGATTAATCCTCATCCGTTCCTCAATTGATGAACTGAATCTGTCCCTCGGTATCAAACTGTCACAGTGGTAAAAGATCGATCAAATGACAAGGTAAACAGTTATTTTTCGATATTTTTTTTATTCAAAATAATGAGTTAACATTTACATCTTAGATTTTTTACAACAGAGCATACTGCTTGATACAAGAATCAGAAATAACAGAACAGTATAACTTATTACGAGAGAACTGTGTCAAATTGACACGAGGGACGGATGAGGGTTAACTTATCCAGGAGCATCACGTTTCGAAGAACCTTTTCGCTTTCCCATTTCCACATGCATCTGCAACGTGAATAAACATTGAGTATGAAGAATTTATATTGTATAAGCATCCTGTATAACTTTGTCACTGTGTCAGGGAACAAGTATTCTCAAGAAGATTAGCTGCACTGCCAGTTGGCAGGACCAATCATCCGATAAGTGGGATAGATAGTTACAGTCGGTGATGTAACGGTGATAGTGTAATGTCAGTGGACGCCAACCATAATAGTCCTAACGCAAACAGTTAACCGGTAGGTAACCTTTGGTAAACAGGATGCGCACGTGAATAGTTGGTTAACGATGGCAATCTACGATTTTATAGTAATCGTCCATGACGCGAAGTTTGACCCCACGCCTGCTGCATCCCCGATAATCGAGACTTCCGGGTGTAAACGGTGCCTATTCGGTAAATAATCGCGACGTTACAATCGATGGATTAACTCACTTTCTTCTGTTGTAAATATAGATAGAAATTTTGCGCCTCATCTCTATTATACTAATCTCTAATTAACAGATTGCAGAATTCTAGGAATCTTATCCAGAATTCTTGCACTTTGTGTATTAAAATCCTAACCAAACACGTTATTCGCATCAGCGGAATGATTATTTCGTGTCCCTGTAACTCTAAACCGTGAGGACCGCTCTGATACGTGTCTGCATCGTAACGCATCAGCTACTATAACAAGTATTAACGGACGTATCATGGCAGCATCGCGCATCAGTCCGAGGATTTACGTCAACCGAAACGGATTCCCTTTTCAATGGTGAAGCTGCCTGTGATGTTGTCCGAAAAAATGTCATTTGAAGAGCCTCGCAACTTCCTGACACCCGTTTAAGTGGTTAATAAAAGTGACGTGGATCGAGCATCAAGAAGATCCTTTGATAAACCTGATTTATAATCTCTCATATCTGATTCTAATTCCATTACCTAAAACTTTGGGACCTTCTCGAATCTGTGCATCTCCGTGGAGGTAGTTAACCCACTTCTGTATCGCTTATCCAATAGAGAGAAACCTACAGTCAATGTATTCTGACAAGAATCCCTCGTTCCTCCTCTCCTACTTACAATTAGATCGCTCTATAACTCTTCGTCCGGTACCATTAGAATCGATTTCCCAGTTTCAAAGCGCTCGACAAAAACTTGTCGCAGAGGAGCAGCTCGAGCAGCAGGAGCTACCGTATAATTTCGTTGGGAAAAAATGGCTCCCGGTAGATCATTCCATTTCTCTAACGAGCGCCAGTTAGCGACTGCTCGAAGACGTCTGTTCATAGATCAAAGCGAAACGAGCAAGAGAAGGGAGAAGGGAAAGCGGAGCTATAATTTCGAGTGGAAGCGGTCAAATTCGATGGACGTGGAGAACCGATGATGACGGTCCGTAATTAAGTCGGGAACAGTGGTAGAAACGTGCGGATAAGGAAAGGAATGAAATGTTTCGTTGCGATTGTTAAGAACTCTGCGTGGATAGAATCGCGTGACGAGTTACCGAAGAACAAAAAGAGCCAGAAGCACTTTAGAAAGTTCCCCGATGTGAAACCACCCGGTCAGGGGATCACAATAATTCTCGTAATCGTCGATAATTATAGTAAGAAACGCACGGTGCACAGTACCGTGCCAGAGGGCCACCCCACAGCTTTTCTGTTCACACCACTCTACACTTATCCTATTTACGCGGTTAGCCCGCTTCGCTCAGCCTCTGCTATTGAATTCCTTCAAATAAGGAAACTTAATTTAAATATAAATCATATTACGGGCGCCCGGCGCAGCCTTAACGATCGCAAATTACAACGAATCGCAGCCAAAGTAAGGGACCAATAGGGGGTTTAACTCTCAATGTAATTACGTTGCGTGTTGGCAAAAATAAATAATCGTGCGGTGGTGTATATCGTGTAATGTGGACGTTGGCCGTGTACTTTCGAGGCTTATACTGTTCGCCTTTAACGTTGCTTATCCAAATATACTTCTTATCATTGCTGCAATGGGGAAGCTAACTGCAACTTTTTCGGTGTTTTAGGTGTACTTAAATTAGCTTAAAAATTTTTCGAACGTTTCTCCATTTGTTGTCGTTTTAATTTTCAATTCAACATTTAGCAAAGGTACATGAGCTAGTGGCGTCCTCTATGCTGAGCTTTGCGTCAGCTTCCCCGGCATAGGGGGCAAGTAGCGAGTAGAAAAATGTGTTACTCGGAGGTCTCTGTCCTCCTCCAGCGCCTCGCAAGAGCTAAACCACCCTGTCAGCAAATCTTCATAAACAATTCGCGAGAGCAACAAACATTATACCTACCCCTGGCGGAATTATACCACGACCTAATTACTTTCCTCACCATCGACCGAAGAATCTGCAGCCTCAGCTCAAAAGCCTGCAGGCTTTCCAAACTACAAGGAAGTGGAAGTAGCTGAGCCTGATCATCAAGGAGGAAGAGGGTAAAGGCGGAACTCTTGGAGCTTAGAACGGAAACCAGAAATTTTCGAAACGACGTTACGCCTGCCAATAACAAACATTATACAGCACCTGTAGCCTGTTTGGTCCGCATAGAACGTCCGTGGAAATGGTTCCGCTGTGAGCGGCGCTGTCGGCGAGAGGAACGTGGAAAGCCGACTGTAATGATCGATCGCAAGCGAGAAGGGGGCGTCAGAGTCGCGCTGACTTTCGAGAATTCATGCGATATCGTGAAAGGCATTTTAACAGTAGCCTGTAAAGACGGTATTATGTAAAGTAGCGCGGCCACCAGCTCGACGATTTCCCTCGATTTCCCCAATCTCTGCACGCCTCTCTCGCCACTCTGCCTCGCTTTCCACTGCTTCCAGTTATGATTAACGTAATTCCTATTGTATAGTGACGGCAATAATGAGTCACGCGAGACAAATACACTGCAGATGCAGCGTTCCCTGATAGACTCATTACAGGTGCTTTTTATTCTTAAAATGAAGGGATACGTAATTCAATGATTTCTTTGATGAATAATGAGTGTAAAAGATGACCAGTGTAACTGGGTAGTGTACTTATTTATTTTTGGAATATTAGGGCGAACTTGAAGGCCAGCTGAAGTTCAAATTCTTGGGAATTTAAGAACACTTTACGAATGTAAATTTTGCATGGATTTTGAGTTACGTAGGCCAGGAATAAAGTAATCGTCGGTACAGATTTGGTGCTGCTGGAAATCGTCGCGACAGCGGCTTTAAAGGACCTACGGTGGCCCACGGTGCTGAAGTGGCCTGTTGCAAATGGCGCACCATTAGCCCCTGTACGAGGAGGGCGTAATGTTATACATTACGCGGTAATGGCTACGTGTGTGTTGCTGCTGAGCACATGCACACGAGTCCGTTGTTCTCGGTTAACCTGAGCAGAATACTAAGAACGGAACAGCGGCACCGAGAGTTCCTTGCAAGAGAACTCGACCAGCCAAGCGAGATGCAAAATCTGTGTCACAAGTCGCAGCATCCGCTCGCGTGGAATTCCTGTTCCACGGTGAATTCGTAAGAGGGATGCTAGGAGCAGGAAGTATTGGCTTTCAGAAGTACATAAAGTTGAAGAGAGTAGTTTCGTTGCGAAAGAAATTAATACGAGTGCAATAGGAAATTGGGGAATATTTTCAGCGAACAACACTGAGAATTCCATGTTCAAAAGTGATAAAAATTCAGCTTCTATATATAGGATGATAATTAGAAAGCATTCACTGAGTATTATTTTAAAGAATACTTTGTGAAGCCACGATTGGATGTAGTGTTCTCCTCGCATAGAAATTGAGCAGTACTAAAACGATTTGAAATAGAAGTGTAAGAGCTTTCAGGCCTCGTTGGAGCAATTGCATTACTGCAGACAGTAATTACATGACCACCAGGTAAGACAAATGAATAATTAGTATCAACGCAGCTCGCTCGTTTGAGATGTGCCCTAAAGGTGTTGTAACATTAAGCGTCTCTAATTAGGAATAACGAATGACGTAACGAACGTGTAATTACCTACGCTGAACCATTGCCACGGGCTTTATGCGCTCTTATACTCTCGTAAACTTCGATGGAACAATCTTCTACTGGGCTACTGCACAATCATGACCCTTAACTACATTAGTTTATCAGTACATCACAAAAACTGCAATGTCAGTGGGAAAATCAATGATCTACACGTATTTCCACAGGAAGTATCCACTTCTTCCGAATCTTCCAAAATATATAAATAGAAAGCAAACGAAAACAGGGGATGAAACGAAAAATGAACAAGAACTGCCAGAAGGAATCGTTCGCAACCCGAACATTCTGATTCTAATGGAACTTAAAACTTAAAACCCTCAAAGTTATAGCATTTTCCATTTCGTCAACATAACTATATTTTTTTCGTTACGATAATAAATCATAAAAATTTAACAATTCTTATATTTAAAGTTTCCTTCTATTTCGTTCCGTCACGAAGTTATATTAAACATACGAAAAAACGCGATAACTTTAACCCTCGTCAGGCGGCACAATTTTTGCAATCCTGAACTCAATCCCCTATCGTGGAAGGAGGTGGAGATATTATTCTGAAATTTGGCCTATGTAATCTAGACCAAATATTTAGAGAAGACACGAAACATCAGCTCTCCACGGCTTCTCGAAAAAAAGTTATCCCAATTTAAAAAAACGCAAAAGTTACAATTGTACCTATGCCGCCTGACGAGGGTTAAGGGACAACTTTACCTTTACCCCTTCAAAAAGAATTTCCGTATAAAAAGAAAATCAGAATTTTACAGTTGAGAACGTTTGCATGTCAGTGAAAAAAAATGAGAAAGGAACTCGTAATAACCCGCATCAAAGTAAAGTTTCTAAAACAAAGATTATCAACAGCCAAATTGCCTCGCACCTCATCAAAGTGAAAACGGGCCAGAGGACTACGCGTCACTCATTGTATAGTCGGTTCCCCGACACCGAACCGAAACCGCGAGAACTGAAATGGGAGAGCGTGGCGGACAGCGAGTGATCTCTCGACGCGAGACCCAACGGTACACGACAGGCTGACGCGCCATCAGGTACCTTGACGTGGAACGTCTTCACCTGGACGAGCAGCGCGATTATGTCTTCCCTTATGTCTCGACGGAGATCACGAACGCGACGGGGCCCTTCGTTCATTGCCGCCCATCGCGTCAACGTCTTCCTCGTTTATACGAACGCGGGAGGGGTGGGGGTGGGGGCGAGGGGAGTGACGGTGGACGGGACCCTCCGGGCGATTTCACTCGGCTCGTTTTCGCACGGCACGCGGCCGCCGTCCTGGCAGCTTCTCACGTTCATCAGGACACCTTGTAGATCGTCCCACGTGGAGAGTTTCGGCCACCGAGCCGCGCGGTGCATTCCAATGCAAATAACTCTCGCCCCGGGGACGCGGCGTAATCGTCGCAATTTCATGCTTCTCAGAAATTCAACCTGCCTATCCCCCGCCCCCTCCGTCGTCCCTCTCTCCGTCGCCGAGTCTTCCCCGGTTCGCTGCCTCCCCCGAAACCACCTTGCTTCTATATCACCCGATAAACCACCCCCCGGGTGCGCCTGTCGCCCCGATGCATTATCAATCGCGAGGATCGGCTCGGTTGACAACCGATAACGTTCGCTGTTTATTTATGACTGTTTACGGAGGGGGACGTCTATGCCACGCTGTTCGCGACCAACCACCGCCGCGGGACTGTTTGATTTCGGTGGCTCCCTTGGGCCGGCTGCCGTGGGACCGCTGATGGGACCGCGATGATAGATAACCGGGGGGCCTGACGGTTTTAACACTTGCAGGGTTAATTGACGGTTTTAATTCAACCCTCCACTGACAGAGCGGAATGCTGGTTACGTAATTGCTGGGTTGCTTGATTTCAGCCTGGCTACGGAAGAGAAATGCACACAGGGTGGCTGGCAAACGACGAGATCGATAGTATATTCATTTTTTTTTAAATTGTGCCGTTTATTCGAAGTATGGCATTAATACAACGCTTGGGCATGGCAATTTCTGGAGATCTGCTTTTCGGAATTAGCTTTGTCCTTGTCACGACTGCTTGTGTGGTTGGAACTAGCGCAACTACTCATCGTACCGCGGTCGTGTGTGAATTTTTGGCTAAAAAGTAAATTAGTTATTCCATATTTAATTGAAAGAACTGAATACGTCAGGATGAAAGGACTTTGAGGAAAGGAGTTTTGTTATTCGTGCGATTGCTTTTGGTATTTGTTGTCGAGTGAATTCGAGACTCTACTTATTAGATTTTGGAAGAAAAGAAGGTGGGGGAAGGATTCTGTGCTTGTATCCTGAATTTTTAGAAACGTTGACCGCTACGAAGAGGTTGACTTATGGGATGTGAATTATGCAATGGACCAGTAGGTGGTTGAGCGTATCACGTTTCAGCCTGTCGGCAGGTAAATCGTTTTCAGTGATCGCGTCGCGCAGGTTACTCGTGAAGATGTCGAAATAAGGATCGGGATGACGGATGGGCATACAATTTTTAATACGGGGCCACGAGTCCTGTGACCATGGATTATATAATACAGAATGAGACATTTCTCGGTTCGACGATCGGCTAGAAATTAGATTAAATCAGACCCATCGTAAGCGGATCCTGTCGCCCCTGGAATTGTGACTGTTAGATGCGGAGGAACGTGTCCACCAGAGCGAAGAATTTTGAATGAAATAATCTGAAAATTGATCTTTCTGTTGGTTAGTTCCAAGAGACTTGCGCAACTCGTTACTTCAAAGCAAAGATAGGCAAAGTTTTATTTAAACTAAATTTCGAATAACGAATAAAAGTTACAAAAAAATATTCGTCATTCGTTCGTTAATCCCAGTTAATTTTATTCGACACATGACGAATAATTTTTTTAACTTTTATTCATTATTCATCTCTGCTTCAAAGCTATCGGAAAGCCGAAATCATCTCCAGCTAATAATGATTCAAAGTCTCAAAAAAGGTAAACGTAATCTCTCTACCAATTTAAGTAGGTAAATTAAAAAACCAACTCACAAGTGAAAGCGTGCTAAGAAATAAGACAGAAGTACAGTCGAAACAAATTCCCTTCGTCAGTACAAATGTCCCTCACTCTTCGCGCAGAGATGAAAAGATGAAGCTTTTGCAACCGCCACGTATATCGCCAGTGGTGAAAACGTTAAATTCCAACGCTGCATCGGATCGTTGCATCAAAAAGACCGCGCGCCTTGGCGTTTTTTCAAGATTTCTTCGCGCGACGCGATGTATCATGCTGGACAGTAATTGCCAAAGTATGCCAGGCAAAGGATCTGCAAGTTTTCGCGGCACATTGCAGCAAAACGCCCGAGACAGGCAAAGGGAGCGGATACAGGGGGAGGTGGTGAGATCGTGGGATAAAAAGATCGAAGCATCGTTAATTTCTTAGCGATGGACAGCGTCGCGTACGCGATGAAGTATAACGTACCACCGGAATCGAATTAATACGACGACAACGAAACGAAGGAACTTAAAATGCTAATGAACGAGTCGCTGGGCCCGGCTCCTCGTCGACACGCTCGTTCCGTACTTTCACACGTTCGAATTTATCGGGATTTAATTCGTCGTACGACCAGGTAGGCCCACTACCGGTCGTCGTTCCTCGATCTCTCAATGTTGGCGGATGCTAAACGGTACCCAGTCGCTCTTGTAGCCATTCGAAATCGAAGTCACACCGGTCAGTAATTCATACGAAATTGATTTAACATCCTGAGCAACGGGGGTCGGCGACTCGTAGAACAGGCCATAAATTTCCTGTACAATTTGGTGGCACATAGGATTTCGTGTTCGATGCGACGTGAAAGAAATTCATTACAATGGGATTTATGGGAAGCTTGTTCACCGCATGTTGGGCGGGAGATGTGGTGAACTTATGTGAACCTATGAACATGTAATTGACTTATTGCAAATATTGAAGATTAATTTAACCCTTCATATCACTTGCAAAAAAATATTGAATCTTTCGGTTGCTGTACAGCAGGGGTGCACAAGGAGCTGTTTTCAGCGCCTAGCGGCGAGCAACCCACCTGTCTCGTTGCTAACGTTAGAATCGGTGAGGAGAACTGCAATAGTGTACGTGCATTTGGTATGACTTGAACCTAGCCATATATACTTACGCTACGAGCCTACGAGCGCGCACATACACTACTACAGTTCTCCTCACCGATTCTAATGTTAGCAACGAGACAGGTGGGTTGCTCGCCGGTAGGCGCCGAAAACAGCTCCTTGTGCACCCCTGCTGTACAGTAACACACAAATACAATACATTGAGGCTACTTGTGACATTTTTTCGTTTTTTATTGTTTACTCTTTTCTGCATTCCATATTCAATACTGTCAATGACTTACACTTAAAGTAGGTAGTTTCCTCTACACGACCGTGTATGGTTGAAACACATCAGCCACTTCATCGTCGAAGTGATATCCCAAGCGACAAAAATTTAAATAGCTTTGTTTAAAAAACCTACCCCTGTCACATCTAGCCTCGGTCTCCCTTACCCAGAATTAAAAGCCCACAAACACAGTCTAAGAACATATATCCTTTTTATACATCCCTGTACATTAAGAACCTGAATATCCTCAGGTACAAAGACTCCTCCAAACTGTACCGTCACATATCGAGTAGTGAACATCGTTTCATTATAATGTAAGTAGTGGTGTAAGTCCATTTTCTCTTGTTATTTTTTCTAACTAGAAAAAATATATAACTATAATGTATAACTATACATAAAAAATTTACATTAAATTAAGCATGAATTACGTGATATCTCATTTTTTTTTCAAAAATGGACTTACACCACTTTCAAAATAAACGGTCCATATGCCACCTTTATCTCACAGATTCTCCGCTAACCCACCTTCTCGAACTCACCCCCGAAATGTACCTACCCCTTAACCCTTAAAGCATCGTTTTCCCTGGACCAGAGATGAATGAGAATGGTCCCGCCAAAAAGTCCTCTGACAATGAAGACGCACACGGTAAATCGGCTTGGTTGCAGGGTGGTCGGAGCGGTGGTGGTCGGGGCGGCTGTTTGCGGGCGTATTCCTGGCCTGGCGAAGAGTCAACGGGAGCAGTGCAGGAAAGCGCCGCACGCGATGCCAGCGGTGGGCGAGGGCGCGGAGCTCGGACTTCGCGAGTGCCGACATCAGTTCAGACATCACCGGTGGAACTGTTCCCACGTGGCCAACGATCAGGTCTTCGGCCACGTGGTCGTAGTAGGTAAGGATTGTCCTGTCACCGCGGCCAGCCCGCTATTTATTATGCCCGGGGCGTTTAACAGTGGCGTTGCGCCGTAAGGAGCGTTCAGCTGGCGCTGCAAAAGGCCAGCCGACGACGTGTACGCGGTAATGGATTCAGAGCGTCCCCGGTATTTCGAGCTCGCGCGCAGGCTAAACCGGAGCCCTCTCCGAGATACCATACGCCGAGCAAAATGTAGGCTATGCACGCGGGACGCTGTGTTCAATGCATTACTGTTTGCGGAGGAGCAGGCCAGTGGATGAATCGGGGTATCTCGAGTAATCAAGAAACACGAGGGAGAGAAAGAGTATTCCGGGTACTCGAGGATACACTCTGCACGCGCGTACCCCTCGGCTAGCGCGCTCATCTTGGTATCCGCGCTTTGCTTCAAAGTTATTTGTAAATGGGCACTTCTGATTCGGAATGTTGAACGCCCCGAGCTTGGTGGCAATAGCGTGGCCATCACGGCCTCTTGTACGCTGATAATTATGGTAATACTACCGTTGGGTACCGTTTATAATTCGAGTCTTCGGCTGCATTATCGATTTCAAGTTTCCTTTGATACCGTAAGTACATATATTTTCTAGTTGGAGTCGTCGATTAATACTCCGAAGCGTAGTCGGTGAAATGTATCTATTTAAATGAAGATCGAAGGTTTTATTTAATGCCGTCGGCCAAAACGCTTTTGCATCGGATAAACTGCCACTAGAGATGTCGAACTGTTTAATCGGTGTGTACACGTGTGTACACGTATCTGGAGGATCACAGACACGTTACAATAGTAAAGAAGATAAATGGCTGTTGTGCCAGACCCGTGTTTTACTGGGCATAGTCGTACCTGTATCATGCTAATGGTCTTTTCATTAACGATTTCCGAGCTTTATCGGGGACCTATTAATTCACATTCTACCGTGGGACCATTTCTAGCCACTGACCGTTCGCCTGGCAGTTAATCACGCCGTATTGGAATTGTGTTAATAAACCTTTAGAAATCAGACACTTGGATCTGAAAATTATTAAGATTCGGTGTAGGTTTCGTATAATTATATACCTCGGCTGATGAAAAAAATCCAATCCCATGAATTAAAGCTTTTAAGTGCTCGAGTCAGGTTGTGACGCGGAATGGTTCTCGTATCGGACATATCTGCGCTTGGCTATTTAAAAATTTTAAGAAAAATCGAAAAGAGTAAATTCTTGCAGTTTCTTTTGTTCAAAATATTTTTAAAGCTACTAGGTAGATTATATATATATATGTGGAACTTTAATTTCGAATACGTTGAAAATATGTCCACATCAAATTCTAATTAGATGAAGATCCGAATAATGGGGTTAGTTGAGCGCAACGTTGAAGCAACAAGGAAATAAAGTTTCCTCCTCGACAGTCTCATTGTCTCAGGTTTACTTTGCATCCCGCTGCGCCCCTTCTGAAGGGAAGATAAATTACGAAGCCGTACATCCCGCGGTGTAAACTCGAAATTCTTTATCACAGACACGCCGCAATTTTTCCCTTTCAAACACATTTGTAATTCGTTTCCTACGTTTCAGAAACCCCCCATGACTCGACAAGTTGGCCTCACCTGTTGAGGCGTGTAATTGATTTACGGTGAATCAGCGTGAAGAATGAATGAACAGGATACCACGAATCGGCGTGAAACCGAAGCGAAATAGTTTATTCGCTTCTCGAATTACAGTGCTGAAAATATTTATTGCATCGCTCGGATATTTAACGTGTACTCACTTCCACCTCCTTTAGTATTAGTATTCGGATGGTATTTTTGCGCAACTGTTAACTAACAAGTTGTTGTAAGGATACAGTTAATGAGAAATTGAGAATCTTTCCACAAAAAGAATATATACTATCCCAGTTGTTTGACTCGTATCGCAGATGACCGATACGTAGGGACAATCGGGCGCAGAAATGATAACTCGGCGGACGGACACGTTTTAAATCTCCAAATTAGGAGGGGCCGACGTAATGGCATCCCGTGGACGGTTAGGTTGCCAGAAGTAGGCGTTCTTTTCGCCGGAATCGCGGACGTTTTTACGAGGATTAGGATACAGCGGGGGAAGATGATAGAGGAGCAGTGGCGCGGTAGCGGATTTTATCGTGATGGAAATCGACGAAACGGCCAACTGCCACACGTGGTAGCGGCTCCCTACACCCACAAGTCGGTGTGCGCGGGTGTGCGTTAGATGTGGGTCCGGTTTCTCGTGTTACCGTTTCGTGATGCTGCCGGCTGCCCAGCAGCCGCATAATACGCGTATAACTTATGCTCGGGCCGCGAAAGGGACGTCGCAACCTTGTGTAAGAGCACTCTGATGTCTTCGCGAAAAGAAATAGCGAAAAAAGCATAAGCAGAAACGTCGGTAACCCGCCCACGCGCGGCCTTAACGAATTTCGTGCGTGAGGGCACGCGAGGAACGCCTCGCTCCCTGTGTCTTCTCCCATGGATCATGCTGCTGTCGAAAATCTCCAGTGGCTCCCTTGTTTTAACGTCTAAACCAACTGTTGCCAGAGTTTCGTTCGTTCCTTCTTTCAGGCACTGTTGTAGCTACGTCGCGTCGTGGATATGAACTGAATAGGGAGTCGGGTGTCAGACATCGCATTGGGATTTCAATATTATTAGAGCAAAATAAGTGTTTAGTGAGGTTGATAGGTCAATATATAGATTCCTTTATAAAAAAAAAAGAAAGAGAATAGGAACTTTCACAAGTCGTTATTAGCTCTGTTTAAAGTGTCAGTAATCGCACCCCCACATCAAGTTTTGTGCAAGTATCGTTCGCGTGATAACTTGGGGCGCCACGATATACCAACGACGCAGCACGCATCAATTTTCCTGATTTCACGCGACACGCTGTAAATTGTCCCCTTTGGAATACCAGCAGTTGCTCGACGCGGCAATTTTTCAGGAATCGCAACTCACGCAACAGCTTTTGGCTCGGGCTAGTCGAGCCAAAAGCTCGTAGCAGGACATTAGGCTGTCTAAAATACCGAAGATTATTAAGAATATCAAGATTGCTGCACTTTATTGTCCATAATTCCATGTTGCGAAATCTCACGTTCTGTAATGCTTTAAAAATTTCTTGCTTTATTTCTTATCTCCTAAAATTGCACTTTTTAACTGTAATCGCCAGAGAAAATCAAGAAAATTGAACCCACAGAACTCTTGTTCCCCTGTAGAGGAACCCAGCGGTATACTTCTAACAATATTGAGACGAAAAGTAGCACACACCTACATTCTTCGAACCTTTTTCGTGGACACCCTGTACCGTGCACCGCCTGTTCCACTCTTAATTTCCAAAGCGTGGCTGGAAGTAACTTAATATCGCGAGACAGAACGTTACAGCAGGTTACGTAGCGACAAATGGCGAAAGCAATATTTCTTAGGGACAAGATAATCCGGGAGTCCAGTCAGCGGAAGCTGACGTGATCCGCTCGCATAAATATCGCTAAATACACCATATTTGTCATCCGGGCATTAAAAACCATAATAAGCGCGTCCGTGGGGGATACGGGCTCTCTCTCCCTCCATCTCTTTTTCTCCTTAGACAGCGTTACATAGGAAACAGGTAGGTGCACGCACCGCGATTTCTCATGATTAACGCGGGGGATTAAGCCTCAACGTGAGAAAAATCGAGAAAGCAAAATCCACCCCGTGCAGCCACGTGATTTACCTCGCTCGAGGAATCGCTGGCAGTTTGTCACTTGGCGTGTGACTCGAACTCCTTGAATTCCGCGGATAAAATACTCTTTGATATTTACTTCGAAAAGCTGAAGGGAACGTTCGAGACACTCGTCATTAAATTCTCGTTTAAAGGTTTCCCAACGACTCTAAGCCTACAAATCAGCCGAAGGCAAGCCTCGCCATAAATTATTTATTTGAAAACATCAACATTAGTAGCGTCCGTCAAATTTTTATAAATAATACGATACCTTATCTCGTACAGTGACGACACACGAGTCGTGTTAATCAGCTTGCAACTTGTTCGCGTGCAAAAACTGGAGCGCGCGCGTCGTTGCTCTTTTAACGAGTTATGAATTCCGCTGGTCCGTGACATTGCGAGTTAAACATTTATTAAAACGAGCAGCGGCCGATATCTCATCGTAAAACCGTGGACGCCGGCGGACATCGACGAGGCATAAAATTAAGTAGAGGAGAAAAGAATTTGTATCGAGAAATGATTTTCACGAATAAGGGAAAAAGAAATAACGGGGAGGGATGATAGAGGCAGAACGGGGGGAGGTACGGGGAGAGGGGAAAAAAGCGTTTAAAGAGCGAGCCGATAAACGTGGCGAAACGAGAATAGCAGCTGCTTGGAGGAAGTCGCGCGAGAAATAAGAAGGCCAGGAATTAATGTGGAAAAAAAATATAAATAACGCTTATAAGACGGAGGGGCGGTCGGTTGCTAACTTAATTAGTGAAATTAACGGGGCCGCTCAACATGCTGGAGCTAAGTGCGGCAATATACGCTTAAGATATTTCCCAGCTCTTAAAACGCTCACATTATGTACCCGATATAATCCGTACACGTAGGAGTGCGTGCTCTCGAATTAAACGCACGATTAACACGTTTCGCGAAAACACGACGCGAGCTTGAACTCGTAATCTGCCCCATGGCTTGCATTGAAGTCACCGTCGAGCGCCTAATCGCGTTACGCCGCGTGGAGTTCTAAAAACTAGCATAAAGACGGCCGCGGATAATGAAATTAAGAAGCATTCACGCCCGAGGGGGATTCAATAAGCCGAGGAAAGGAAACGATCGGCTACGGACACGGAGGAGATTCGATCGCGATTGCAAACGATCGCGTTTTTCGTTGGAGTTCTGCGAAAACGGCCGATTCGGGGCGATAGTGGAAGTCGCCGAGGCGAGTTGAGCGGCGCTTAAAATTAATCGAAAGCACGGCGGCCCACACGGCGACTCGCGGTGAATATATTTTCATAAATTAGGATTCTTCACGCGAGGCGGCGACGTGGATTTCGGTGCGCGTCGTGGGCGTAGGTCCCCTAATCGTCGAAACAAAACGACATAATTAAGAGATCCATTACGCCGGCCACTCGCTCCCCCTCTCTCTCTCCATTCCCCACGTTGTATTATCTATTATTAATTCAATCGACGAGGGCCGTATTCTTAATTACGGGGGCCGAGCACGACTTTCGTCGGATTCGATGCTGGGAAGATCGACGAGTTCCAGGAATATCTTGAGCGAGACCGAGGCAGAATGGTTGTCCGCGGTTGGGACGGGTCGCACAAAAAGACTCCTCGTGGAATTCTCTCGGTCAACTCGCTCTAATGATGTGTCGTTATTTTTATATTCCAGCTATATTTCTTTTTCCTCCCCGCCGTTTTGACTGCCTGCCTACTTGCGCTCCGCGGCGTATTTGGAAGTCGATGCAGCATGATTTATAGACGCGGGTGACTCTCCGAAAAACTCAATTTTACAAATACGATAAAAGGAATTCGAAGTAGAAAAGACACTTGCCATTTCCGTGTATTGTCGATGAGAAGAAGCAACGCCACCGACGATAAGCTCCGATCACACCGAGGTCATAGAATATAGGAGCAAACGAAAGCGTTGCAGGGAAAGTTTATCTGAAGATAGGATCAGGGAGCGGGGCGCGTCGATACACTTGTTCTTCGAGGACTCGTTAAAAATTGCGGAATATCTGGTCGGCGGTTATCGGGCGATAATATCGGTTTTATCAGCCAATAAATCCGCGTACATACGGTCCGTCGAGGTGCTAATTTTATTCCAGCGGGTGACAAAGTAATCCGGACCGCACAGCGGTGGTGAGATAAAAAAGACGAGCTCAGAGGATCGGGCAGGGACGGGGGAGAGGGAGAATGAAAGAAAAAGGGCAGCGGCGTTTCCTTGGCGGGACAACGAGTGTGTCCTCTCGCACTCGGATAACGTCAACGAGGGAGCGTCGCGAGTTAATGTGGCGTCTTATCAATTTCTGCTGAACCCAATGGAAAGCCTTCCACCTTCTCGCCCTTTCGTACACCTCGGTTCGCGCCACTTTTTTTCCATCCCGGTCCCCTTATCCGTCTCAAATAACTGGACTGGCCCACACTCGCTGTGCGGCAACACCTACCTGAATACGTCTCCGGCCGTGAGTGTGTCCACGACGCGTTCGACGCATTCCCAGCTTTCTCATTAGTGCATGTAGGTACCATCCCGGGGATTCAATGCAGCGCGGTGAAACACGACGGAATAGCGCGATCCAGAGGGTTTACACGGTCGTTCGGGCTTGATTTAGTACGGTGGCCGGGTAACGACACGGTCACGATCCGATTACGATTCGTACAAATGTTAACTGAACGGTTTAGAGCCGAGTCGTTGGCTGGCCGCGCGCGCTTCAAGAGCATCGGATGATATTTGAATGGATTGTAACTGAATCGTGAGTGAACTCTGATTGTGGGGGGATTGCAGGCGTATATCGAGCCCTGGCTTATCCCCGTTCCGAAGACGAAGTCGTTGCACGCGACGACTTTATGCCCCTGACTCCTCAGCAGCAATTCTGATGATCGCGATGGCTTTCTCTGTTTCGCGAAAGCTTCGATGTAATTCGAACAGTGGAGCACGCGGATCTCGCTTAACCAGTACTTTATATGTATGTACTCTTAGCAGAGGTAATTATTCTTCGGTGCAATTACGGTGATTACCTCGACGTTTCATCCGTTTGAAGATAGGTACCTATACATAGTAACGCAAAGTCGTAACGAAGATGCGAAACGGGACACTTGGAGATAATCTCGGGCGTTCAGTTAAAGGTCAATTAAAAATCGACTATATCCGCTGTTTAATGGACGGGAGGGACTTATTAGAAGAACCTGCGCACGTCGGCAGAGCATCCAGACGCTAATCGTCCGAGGAATCCTGACAGCACGAGCGCCGGCTGCGCGCAAGCTCAGCGTGATCATGTTGATTATGAAAATTTCCCAGTTCCAAGTAATCTGCTGGAGCGGTTCGCGGGATTAAATTGCACGAGTGGAAGATAGGAAGGCCCAGCGGACGTAGTATCGACGAGACGAAGAACCGGTACGGGGAAAATGTGTTTCCAGTTGTTAGATGTGCCAGCCGCGCAGAGAGCCGCGCGGTTCGATCATCGATCGTCCAATGGGTAAACCTGCACGGCACAATCCCTCGGCTGTTATCAGTTTTGACTCGCTTATATTCGCCGGGTGACAACTCGCCGTCGAATCGATCAGATATCAGGTCGCACACGTGTGGGATATTCGCGTGTCGGGACGAGTGACTCGACCGGTTCGAGGAAACCCCAACAACGGAATATCGGAGCGCGTATAATGAGAGAAGTCAGGCCGATCTCTTTCTTCCCTCTTTTCTTTTTTTCTCGCCCGTTTAACGAGATACCCAGCGAATGGAATTCTCGTGCCACGTGGACGCGCTGAATTTATGCGTTTCGCGATCATTAGCCCGGCGAAGTATCTAAATTTCGTTTCACAGCTTGAAGCCTTTTAAAGCTTTTTGCTTAATCGCTCGAGTGTCCGGCTCGGACGACGATTCTTTCGACTTTTTTACTTCTCGTTCGTCGATAAACGATTACCCCCGCGAGGGCGAGCACCGGGGACGCCGTGTCAATGGTAACATATTTTTGCTGGACGGGTTAATTTAAGGGGATGCAGAGTTGCGGGGCAAATTAGATAACAGAATAGTATCCAAGATTTTACTCCCCTTCGTGAATGAAATAAATGAAATGTCTATCCTAGACATAAAAGAGAAACATGTACAGAAAATACCACCTAGTTTTAAAACGCCACGCAATGTCTAAAATTGCCTAAAACTCCTAAAAGTGCCTGGATTCATTAAGGGGGTAGTGGACTATTGGAGACGTAAAATGGTTAGTTTCTTTGACGCTAAATTACTTTAATACCAAACAATCGTTATAGTCGTGCTTTTGGCAATCTATTGTGGGCACGATTGCGAGTATTTATAAAAAAAAATCGTTGGAATGTATAAAATTGTCGAAGTTATTAATCGTTGAAGATGGTCCTGTACGGCGCGCCGCGGCAGGTGGTGTACATCAATTCAGGTGAACCAATCATCTGAAACCAAAATGCTTTAAGGTGATTATTCTATACACAAATATCTACAGTGTGGAAAGTCGCCGATGAATTTGAACAAAAATTGTAGAAGTTACACACGAATCAATTTTTTCCCCACATTTTTATGGGAAAAAATCGTCTATAATCAGTCCTAAAATGTTTTATAAACATCCAATGTTGATGCGGAACTTCCACACGATAGAGAATGGAATTCTACAGCTCCAGTTAAAATTTCAAGTGAAAATGTTCACTGGTTCAAGAGTTATGATGTACACCGTTTCTGAAAATCGTGTTTCGAGTTATTCGGCTTCAAAGTTACCTACGCGGTTACCTACTCGGCGGTACACTGTGTTACGTTCGGTGCTATAACTTCGACAATTATTTGAATTTTTTCATGAACATTTGTTTAAAATGTTCGTAAAGGATAAGGCTTTCAGAAGCAGTAAAAAAATCGAGTTTTTGAAGCTGAAATAGTCCACTACCCCCTTAAGAAGAATCGGGGACAAGCCCGTCCCCTTGAGTAGCGTGTTTAAATCGAAAGCTCGCGCGCGTCCAGTCGCGAGGAATCTGCGAAAAAGAACGAACGCCTCGGTGGAGGTTGCAATTGAGAATTCCACGGCGAATCGTGCGACAGAGGGGAAGGGGGTGGCGCGGGGTGCCGGGCGCGTACGTGCAACGAGGAGGATCACCTTCGTCCTGGCCGATCTCGAAGAAGTTCAGGCAGCACCGAGTCGGGGATAATTGTATCGTGCCGCGTGCAGAACGATCCGTCTCTGTCGACTTTATCTTACCGCTAATTTGTTCGATAGGTCGAGGTGGGGCAGAGGGAGCGGGGCAGAGAAGCCTGCCACCGCGACGGATCCACCTGGAGCAAATGCCGCTTGTATCTTTCCATCCGCGAATGTAACTAGACTAGATGATAGCCGGCCCGTACCACCACGATCAGCCGAAGAATTTATAGTAGCCACAGAAAATTACCATTGCTTGGCATCCCGCCAGCCCGGGACCCTTCCCCCGCCCCTCCTCCGGGACTGATACTCATTCGAAGTTAAATTATGATCTAGTCTATGTGTAGATACCTAACCACGAGGATGAAGTTAGAATGGCGTAGATAACTGACCGTTCATAAATATCCACGATGCTTTTACCGGGGGAATCTAGGATTCTAGGAATCTATCCTCTTGTCTCGCCGAGAATTTCGGATTAATTAGGTCGGTTTGATGGGGTCTCAGGGGTCTAAGGACTCGGAGAATGCTCGAGAAGATCGAAGAGAAGGTTTACATGAAAATTATACCTACTCAAGAGTATATTCAACTTTTGTCTCCCTTGATTCAGCTACGAGTGTTTGAGCGTTTGAGTTACGACATGTCTCTACATAATCTTAACAAGTTACTTTGTAAATGTGAGTGATAAAAGGATTGCCTAGAAATAAGTAGCTGAAGGGTACAAAAATTCTAATTACTTTGAAGAGATTGAAGAAGCTCGACGCGGAGCTCCTCGGAGCGTTGGGCTACCATGGACGTTACACCTGCAGCCATTCCCCCCGCCTAGGCTGACCCTAATGACTCCGATCGCAATCGTAATAACAGCAATTGCTCGAATCGGATTCGGCCTGTCATAGCGGCGTATCGTGTTCCCCGTGTTATTTGCACACTACGGCACGCGGAGCACGCGATGTCGAGGCGCGCGTGTACGTGCGCCATGTAAATCGGCCAAGTGTCCGGGGAGCGTGGCAGTGTCCGTGTGCGGCTCTAATGCTCGTCGACGATAAGCACGCAGGGGGAGCCGAGGGGCCCGGAGACAAATTTCCATTTACAAGTCCGTAGATCGGCGTTATTGGATAGAATCTGGCCCCCAGGACGGAGCTAACCTGCCGATGGAGGAGGGCACCAGCGCGTGTAACCGCGGCGATACGATCGATATGGCCGCGGTAGTTTAGCGTAGAAAACTGCCAACGGGGGACTCGGCAGATCCGTGGATTGAGTTATGGCCGGGGCCTGGCCCCGGCCGAGTCCCCAGGGGCCCCGTGTGCCGCGCGTAGAAGGGCCTCTTTAAGCCGTATAAATAAACTAGTTAATAAATTAATATATCACTGGCGTATCTTTTCCCCCGTGGCGGGCAACTGCCCCTGCGAAAATCGCTAACAAGACCGGGGCCATTAATAATGGCTCGAGCGAGGCGATGAATTCGCGCCGCTTGTTCCTGCCCTCCTTATTAAGATGTAACCACTCATCGAGCGGGCCGATAAGTGTGATTCAGGAAAGTGCCACGGATCCCCCCTCCAACGGGATGCTCTTTTTTCTGTCACTGTACCGTTCCAGTCCAGCCGAGGAACATTGGCTGATTTATGCTCAGCTGGTCCAGTTATGATACCATCTATTCTCAGGCTCCGTTGCACGATCCGGAACGGTCAACGCTGACGCGTGGCTAACTGCTCGAGGAATATCAATCGTGCCACGATCCTGTCAGCGCAAAGGAGAACAAAGGAGGAATAAAGGATTCAAATGTCTTCGAAAATGGCGATCTATACTCCAAGTCATTTTAGAAGGAACTTGCCGTCCGACGAATCGTTGGCGTTCATTGGTGCCGAAACAAATTACTCTTGGCTATACCCCAAACAAACGCTTCCTCGGAGCCAATGAGCTCATTCTACATGCGCGAATAAGTTCCTTAAAGTTCTCTAAAATGACTTGGAATATAACTATCGATGATCAGAGTTGACACCTAGAGTTCAACTATTTCCAATAATCAGTGTTAGCACCGCAGCATAGGAAGGTCTGTCTATCAGCTCATCGAAAAAGGCACGATCCTTCGCATTTAACTGGAAGATGCCCAGAAAAACGTCATTGGGAATCCGATAGAACTATTGGAAAAGGTCGATCCGTTCCGTTGAACAGTTGCCAGCATGACCTATGCGATTATGCGACTCAGAAGATGCTGAGATATCCCTGGGATCCCTGGACAAGAGTTCCAACGATCGTTCTCCGCCTGACATATTGCAATCGCGAAATCGGTGCTGTCGATAACGAAGGCCACGGCGAGAGTACACTTAAGCCACTCCGCGAAAGAAGGCTGCGGAGAGGATAAAGAAATTCCATGGGAATCCTATCGTCGGATACGTATCGCCGGGCAGAGAGAAAGGTCGCATGGTGACTGCAGACTCTCGGAGGATTCTCCGTTTCTGGTAGAAAGCCTTCGTGATGGAAAGCGACGAGAGGGGAGACGTTGTCGCGTTCTAACGCCTAATGGGCACGCTTACGCGCGACTATGTAACCACCGTCGCCTGTTAAAAGCATCCGAGAAGCCGTAAATCATAGAACCGGCATAACGAACGCTGTAAACGAGCCTCGACCATAGATCATGGATCTAACGCTAGGCGACCCCCCGTCGGCGCGACAGCGTGGCTACAAGCCATCCAACAGTGACGCGGTTAATCGTATTACGCGTTGTACACAGTATTATTTAATGTTGCTCGTCCGAGGCACCTGTCACGGGGATGAGGGACCTAGGAGAACCCTGCTTCAGCCTCGTCGACGTACCTACGACCAACTACGCGATTTATTACGCGTACATGCACGCGTGAGCGAAGAGACACGATAATGGAGTGAGGACTGAGTTACAGCTATGCAAGTGTGCGTCGAATGTGTCTTTCGCTGTCTTCTTCTCAGCAGGAGCACTGGGACTAGTGTTTAGTTGTCATTGTCAATGGATATGAAGCGCGACGAAGTGACATTGGCTCTCTATGTTCGGTGACTATTTAGGGAGTTTATTTCGATATTAATTCTAGAAAGCATAGTTGCGTTTAAGGGGGGAGACCACTGTCTCGGCCCGAAATGTAAGGGTATTTTCGGGAATTTATTTCAACCAAACAACGCAAGTAAATCAATTTATTGCTTAGTATAGTCAATAGTGTATATATCGAAGGGTAAGAAAAATTTTTTTTTAATCAAATTCATAAATCGGTTGTCTGTATACACTCCGTCAAAATTTGCGCTTCGGAAAAAACATGCTAGTCGCGTTGACAGTCCCCAGACCATATGGTTCATCGAAATTCAAAAAAACAATAATATTTAGAAACTAGAAGCCTGCCTCTATTACGTGACGATCGCAAAATGTCGAATTTGTAAAAAATAACAAAATGGCGGACCACTGAAAAAAAAAGTCGTATTTTCGGGGTACAAATTTGGGGAAATGTTGCTAAAAAAAATAGAAGCAGGTCGAAAATTGAAAATGTCTGATCGTCACGTAATAGCGACGGGTTTTCCGTACAATAAATGTCCTTGATCATGCCAATTAGACGTATAGTTTTCTCTGTAGACCGTCAACGCGGTTGAGAAATGTCATTCTGAGAAAAACGCGTTCAAAGTTCCGCGTGGCTCAGTCGCGCGTTTGACACCGCTTCATGAAAAACACCATATCTCCGTCAATTTTGCGAATTTCTTCATCAAATTTGGAGAGAACATTCTTGAAACATACGCCTTTCAGAAAATGTAAAAAAAATATAAAAAAATTTTCAGATTTGAGACAGTGGTCTCCCCCCTTAAGGAAACGGAGCTGGAGATAGGAGTTTCATTTTCGATCATGATTCTTAAGCCGGAGTTTTCTTCCGGAGGCATCAGTTTTAGGCGGTTTTGGGGATATAGAATTATCAGATTACACTGTCCCAATAGCCATTTTGGTCTATAACATTCAATAGCCGTTTTTTATAGACTTTTTTGCGCTTAAGATGAATCCGGAAACTGTTTGTCGCCATCACCCTCAGTTTCCGAGAAATTCGATTTTGAAAAAATGCAAGATATCAACTTTGAATAAAAAAGTTTCCATAAAAAAGAAGAAGTAAACGGTTCCACCACCTCTGCAGTGTTACGTTATTCCTATTGGTACAGCATTTCAAAGTTCGAGAGACAAATCACCAGGCGAAGATTGCGTCTCCTCGTTTCGTAAAGATATGGAAGACTTTACGATCACAGCCAGGACACGTCGAGAGTGCATCGGCGGAGGCTCAGCCACGCTAATAATGTAAATTAATTCCATGACCCGTGCTGTAATTAGGTGCCTCAAAGAAGAATCAATTTATTGCGGTTGTCAGGCGTCTCGTCCGCGTTTGAGCGTGTGTACTCGACTGCGTCATTCTAAATAACGAAACGAGATTGTTTTACGCAACAGGGTGCGTAATACCGGCGTTTCGATTGCGACATCCTGACTTCTGTTCGCTGACGGACGAAATAAGAAAATGAAGAGGGGAAGACGATCGTCTCCGGGCAGTAAAACGTGAAACAGCATTTGCGTGGCAAAGACTTACTTTTTAAAAATGCAAACTGAGAGGGTGAAAACCGCATCGAAATTGGATTGCCCGTTCTTAACCTGTACGCCATAAAGGTAAAGTGAGTAAAGCTAAAGTGAACCTGAGGGCTTGCACTTTACTTCACCTCATAACAGCGACATGCACCGTATCCCGGATAAGCAACATAGTGGACCGATTAAACATCCGAAGGAGATTAAAACTGACCCCCAACTTCCTCCGCGGAGCTCCCAATGAAAGCCAGTCATCTCTTTGCTTCGTTTAACCGAAAGATACCCGAATGTTAACAAACGAATAAAAGGTAAGGGAGCACGGAGCGGTGTTTGTTACGGGGCCGGATCAGTTAAGAGAAAAATCAATTCAACCGCCCAGATCGTTAAGGGACCAAGGCCCGGCAGGAAAGGAACGGCCGTGCGAGGCAACCAAATGGATTCGAATGCAAATTCAACAGCCGTGCTCGGATCGAACAAATGCTAAGTGGAGGCGTGTGTCTTAATTATAGTAATTGGTTAATTGTCTCGCTATCTGATCGAGTTCAACCTGTCCCGGTGAAGTACGGATACCGGTTGCATTTGTATTTATCAGATTCCTTCGGGACGACGTGATTTTCGTTGGGACCAGACGGTGGCGAGGAGCGCCCTTCCACCAAACGGAGAAAAGAGAACGAGAACCCTGGCCCCTGTACAATTCGTTAAACTCGAATAAACTTGTTGATTGTGAATTCGTTATGAGCACTGGTGGTCCTCATTAGGGGCGTATAAAATTATTTATGGGCCCCGCGAAGATGCTGCGAACGAGTTTTTCGTTAAGCCCCGACCATTCGTGACTTTTGATCGGTGCTAATTGCGCTACGTCCCGTTCGCCATTCTCTGTTGCCTCTTTTTTTCTTCCCTCTTCGCAGCCCACACTTCCCCCGCGGGCAATGGGATATACGTGTATAATTTAATTTCGAACGTTAGCGCGAGGTGGGGTACGGATGGCGTTGATAATCACGCGCGGGCTCGTTAATGATGGAGAATTTAGTACGGATATTGTGCATGGAGGAAGAGATCAAATTAGCATGTTAAATTTCAATACATTCGTCGGCGTATGGTGGATAAAAATATTTGTCACCGCACTCTGATTGTTGCTGCAAATGCTTTCGAGTTTAAGTGGCGGGTGTGGAGGATAGAACTTACAGGCTAGTAAAATACACGCGTTTAGAGGTTGACTAACGATTCGATAACTCTCCAGTGTCATTAAAATCCGCCTCGACTTTCAAAATTGATTAATCATCCAATAAACGTGCACGCTCATCTACGAGAAATGATAGAGTACCTACCTACAGTTTCCGGAGAATAATTACCACTCCCTGTCGATTAAAACTGTTAGGTAAATCGAATGAGTTCCATCCTTCAGGGACCAAAAAACACCACAGTAAGTAGTGAAACGTTAGTGTGCTATAAATCGCAATTGTAGCTAACTACGAGGAGCGATGGGCATGCTTCGTTTCCGATTTGCGGCTCGAGGACACCCGGAGGCAATCGTCGTTCGGCATTTACGATGATTGAACAATGATTATTCATTGAACCAGTGGGGACCAGCAGTCGTCGATTGCTGGAGATTGCCACGCGACCGTAAAAGTTGTTCCTTCGTCCATCTCGAAGCCACCTACACGATCTTTTGTCTCTTCAGTGGCGCGAGCTACATCGCATTGAAAAATTCAAACCCCAAAAAGTACACGCTGCCACCTTCTTATTGACAATGCGCCAAACATTTAACGACCATTCATCTTTCTTTTCATCGAGAAACACGTTGGCATTGAGACTTTCAAGGGAAGGAACATTCTAACACGTTTTGAAACTACATAGGGTTCTTTCAATACTATTTTGTATCTATCTAAAAATTCGCATACTGTTCTCTGCTTTCACATTGTAACTGTTACCGAATCTGGACCAGATTTCACAGATCTCGAATCGTCGAAGATGACGAGTCAAATGTAACGTGTGCTCGAAGTTCATCGTGTATGCAGCTTGTGATCGCAGTTTCTCACCTTCGTTTTAGCTCGTTAAGACCCGCCCTGCGTTCGAGATAAAATCCATTTGTCACGCTTTCGTGTTACCAACAATTTGGCGTTACTCGTTCGACGTTTCGTGTTTCTTTCTCCTCGAAACAGCGCATCGCACGCACGTAAGAATTACATACTCCTATCTGATGCATCCCGATTACTCTTTCATTCACCTTTGTTCCCCCCAGAAGATGTTATCGCGTAGACGCATTATCCCCTAGATAACTATCATTAGTTAAAGTCGAAGGCCCGCGCGGGATAGTATGCACCACGGATTCTCTGCCTAAAAGGACACAAGGAGGCATCACCCTGCGCCGATAACTTCGCCGTGAAACTAACGACCCAAGGAATACTACACCGCGTCATTATTGATATTACCTTTCGCTTTCAGCAATCGCGCTGGCGTCCTTATACACGCACCACCGTTCCTCGTTTTTCACCACGTTTATTACTCTGATTCATGTTTCTGTTTGCATCACGCATTAACGCGTATCGAAGCGGCATGCTATTAATATGCATCGCGTTTAACGACCCGCTGCCGGATACTCGCGAATCGAAGTCGTACATTAATTTGAGGTTTAACGATGGCGAAAGACACAGCGCATTTACATATGAATAACTGCGAGAGCTGAATGAAGAGGAGGGAGTGAAATGGAACAGCTACCCCCAGGGTAAGAATCGACCAACACATTAATGTTGCGTTCGATCGATATGCTTGTGGCGAATAAACGAACCCAATCACAGAACCTACTCAAAATTCTTTCAATTCTATGATATTTTATCAATTTACGAGCAATCTTCAGAGAAAGAGTTTGAAAAAACGAAACACTTCGACATAGCTCCGTTAAAGGTAACGCGATGTAATGGATCTAGCATCGATCTGATCGCGTGGGCGGTGGTTCAATGATCAGTGACAAAACGCAACTGCTCGCTAAAGGGCTGTTATTCGGCGAGGCGCGAGCAAACTTTCAAGCTCGCGCGTGGACAGAAGAAACGAGAGAGGCAAGAAGCGGGACGCCCTGTACGAGCGATCGCGGGAGGTGATGCCAGGTGTTGCTGCGAGCAGATAAATTTTTCTCACGGCAAAATAAAGATCTTGTCGGACACGAGAGCGTACAAGACGGAAACATTGGTGCGTGGTGGCAGGACATGCCTGTTCACCAAGATAACCTCGGGTTTCAACGACCGCTCCTCTCGTGCTTCGTCCACGGCGCACTCTGCCTAAGCTTCCCTCGCTTTTTCTCCGCACCCACACGCGCGATTCTTCCCCAACGATCGCCGCGATTCACGAAAATATTCGGTGTCTCTCTGTACGCGACCCCTGGCGATTTTGTCTCTACCAAAGAGTCTGCAGGTAGTTTATAGGAAAAATATGAATTGGTTGGTTGTGAATTCTAAGTAAAAAATAGCAAACCAGATTCCTAGTGTTTATGATGATTTTTGATATTGAATTATTATGTATGTACGCAATTTATTCTACGACTTCAATTTTAACCCTTAGTATCATAGTGTAACACCCGTGTTACACGAATTAAAAATATTATGCACGCCATTTGGGGTCTTTTTCAACTTTAAATCATTACTTTACTATTACCATATGTAACAAGTGTCCTTAGGGCAGAAACACATCCGTAGAAATTCTACTGTGATACACTGTCTCGTATTATTGATTACGACTCTTAATATCGCCAGGACTACTGAAAATACCACGTAAATGCTAATTTTTCTCTCAATTATTTCCGCTTTCCTTTGTTAATAAATTTGATGTTGAACAAAATAATGTATGTAACACTAGTCTAACATTCTGCAAAACTGAGTATTAGCTTAACATTATATTACATAGGTATTCTTATGCATGATTTAATACTGGTGTTAAATTCATATTTTTTCATTTATTCAAAAAATTGTTATACTAGGAATTTTTTGTTTATTTTTAGGATGAAGTGTAGACAAAACTAGACCTATAAGAATTTTTCTGGGTAAAATGAAAAAATCATGATACTAAGGGTTAACCATAATCTATCACAGCAGACACATACTTGCAAAGCCTCTGATTTTTGCCAAGAATAAAATACATTTGAGTACCATATTGCGGAGAATATCAGACGTATGAAAGGTGTAAGTAATTATATTGGGCAAAAGTTCAAGATAACGCTTCAGGTGTCAACAGTTGTCGTTGTTAGACGATTAGATTTCACCCTTGATGACGCAACAGGGTGCACGTTAATTACCCGATGTTCTAGCCATGTACAATTTCTACTAGCAACTTTATTGTGACCCATTCGCAAGAACGAATGCCCGATAATAAATATCCGTCGCGGCGCGGCACCCACACGTTGGATTCGGCTTCAAGACAAGCCACTCAACTCGCCTTACAAGAATCAGTTTCAATTCATGGCTGTCCACGGTCTCGCTTGCAAAGTATCCGTTACAGAGCGTGTATATGTGCCCTATACGAGGAAAAAGAAAGATTTTGTCGAATCAATCGTAAACTACGAGGAGCTCGAAGCCGTCCGCGCGTGCTCGGTCTGTCTGCCAGTGTTTGCAACAGAAGAAACTCTTGCATGTCGTTTAATTCGGAATCTATTTTATTCTTTATATGGAACTCCTTTCCACCTAATAGGTTCTTCGGTTTATTTATATATCTATGCAATATGATGTTAAGGGACGTAGGGTAAACCAACCAGTAATTGACCGCATACCAGTGAATGACCATTAGGCAAAGAAATGTCAATTATAAATTTAAAAATTACTATATGTTTATAAATGGAGTGTAGTCGCACGTTTAATATCCCATATTTTTAGTTATGCGTATTAAACAAACATTAATAAGTACGATTCTTAATAAAAGTATGCGGTCATTTACTGGGCTTCTCATTCAACAATTCGGTCATTCACTGGTTGGTTTACCCTATTGTTGCTTCCTTTATGAAGTGAGAAATTTAAAATTCATCCAGAGATATTCACGCTTAAGAAGTCTTTCAACTTTCCTTTTGCTGCAAGCTACAATCTCATTGAAATTCTTGCTACGTTTGCACTGTAATGTTCCTTTTTTTTAAAGAAGACCCGCTACATTTTATCGACACTCCATACAACAGCTCAAGACCACGTGCGAACGCTTCACATTATGCTGACATTTCACAAAGGTCATTATACAGATGTCAACACGATATTATCTATTCAAATGTACACCTTCCCACTGTTGCAACATTTCAATGCTCTTTATACTCGGCGAAGCGCCATTCAATCTTATTACAGCTGTCATCGGTTAACCAAATCCTGATACGAGAACGTGTAAGACTGTTAACTGTAACTCCGCGTACTTTGTCGTTTCCCCATACCGCGTCGAGTAAATTAGAGTAGTTGCAACATTCTGCGCGAGCGTTAAATTCGCACGGAAAGAGGAAATATAAATTATATCGACGTCTGTCGATTATACGGAATATTGAATTTCATCGTGAATATCGAGTGGGATCTAAGAAAAAGGCTACCCAACAAACATATAGAATTACGAGACCGGTTTGCGCCAGAGAACATTATTAAATAGTGCGCGAATGCCTCGAAATCGCGCAAGATTTGAAAGCGATTTCATGTTTCGTTTTGATTCCTGTTCCTTTGACAAGGGCGGATTTCTACACATATGAGCTAAGTAGGCTGTAGCCTAAGGGTATTTTTATGTTGGAGCTGCGATAAAAGATCAGAGCGACGATAAGAGCGAATCGTTGAAATACATTACCTATATTCTTTGATCAACGATAAAAGCATCCAATCGACGCTCTAAAATAGCAAATTTTGGGCGAAAGAAATTGAAAGAGGTAGCAAGCAGTGGAGCGACCAGTGGAAACGGTCAGTTTTTCGTTTCAAGGATAGGCGTTGAGGGGGTAACCGAGGGATAACCGATGAATAACCGAGGGATAACCGGGGGATAACCGAGGGATAACTGAGGAATAACCGAGGGATAACCGAGGGACAACCCCTCAACGACCGACCCCTGAAACGAAAAACTGACCGTGAGGCCCCTCGGAACAAAAACGTCACTTTGCTGCCTGAGGCCTCGGCACTGAAACATCACTGTACAATACAGCCTCTAGTGTAGATATCTGGTACTGACGCGGGAGCCGCTTGGAAAACAGGGTCCGTACGAGATACGGAGGTGGGCAACCAGTGGAAAACATAGAGTTAATACCAGCTACTGAGGTGGTCGTTAAGGGGTTAAACTGATTTCTCAACAAAATCCAAAATCCCCATAAAATAACAAAGATAAATATTGAAATGATTACTCCAACTAACTTCCCTGCCTTTTATTATCCTACCTACAAGGAAATTTACTCGTAGCAAATGATCAGTTGACGAATGGATTAACCGGACGATTATGCTAATGAAAAACCTGTCCTTGGACTGGGTTCAGACTGCTCGTCAGATTACAACCTATCATAGAAGGAGACACTTTTCAATTCAATCGGTGGAACGTGAATTAATGCATAGACACTTGGCCACAAAGGCTTCGTTAGGGTGTCTTGTCCCTAGGCAAAAAGACGACAGAAGTGTTCCGCTGAATATAATGCTGGCTTATCTAGAAATCTTAAATTTATCTGAGATTGTGAATTTTTAACCAGAAGCTCATTTCCATTCTCACGATGTATAAAGTCTTAGAGATATCGCGAAGCGTCAGAGGATCTCTCGTTCCCCGTTGCAAGCGCAACGTATAATCGAGTTTCGTTACGATCTGCTTCTGGAGGGATAATAGAGTGGACTTTTTGCAAGTTAACTCCAAGAGGAAACGCGATTTCAGTCTGCTGCCGGGGCACGCCCAACGGCGATGCGTTTCGTGTTAATGACTATTTAGAAGCCCGCTGCTCGCGTGCAGACCCGCAGGATTAATTTTAAATTCGGTACACCGGTGAGTCACCGGCCGACCTGACTAAGAGAACGCTAATGACTAACTGCGGTCAACGGCAGGTCAACTTTTGCAACCCGGTCCCTGGAAGCTTCGCTTGCAACCGTTTCCAAGAGGTAGATACCTACAACGAATCCTCGTTCACCTCGAAACAATTAATTTCACGGCGAAGTTCCTTGTCGCTGGGAATTCCAAATTGTTCGAATACCATGAGATCTTACCGATTCCCCGAACGGGGACGAATAAATAGAAAAAGAGAAAGCAAAATGTGACTTGGACCGGCATCCTAGAAAGGACTTCCAAGAAAAGGAGAAAAAAAGATGGCCAGAAACTAGATCGTCCCGGACAAATTGAATCACTTTACGGATATCTCTGCGATCTCGATCGAGCTGGGGGGAGGATCCAGCTGAACTAGAAACATCTTTCCCCTTTTTTTACCATCTCGAAGGCGTGATGAAGAGACGGCGGGGGGAGAAGGGATCCCGAGCGCGGTATTTTATTGCGGCGACGCGATACGATCGTGCTCGTTACCTTTAATAAGATCGCTCGCGAGGGCATAAAATCGCGAGGGCATAATAATAACGTCCCGCGAGTGCATCGCCGGCCACGGACAATGTTATTGTAGGTGGAAGTGTGACGCATCACCGTTTGAAATACTGCTATCAACGTGACGTAGCAGCGAGCAGCGAGGATCCATGGAGAGGATGCGAGGCAACGCGAGATTTAGCGCTTGTCAGGACAGTATCGTTCCAGTTTTACCGCCGCGGGCGCCACGAATCGCTCGTATATCGCAGCCCCGCTAATTAGCCGACAGCTAATTAGCGCGATACTCGCTCTCGCGGCTGGAACGCCCCGAATTCTCGGCCGTGTCGCCGATGATTCATGGAACGCGTCGCGGATCGGTTCGCGGATGGTGGACGTTTGTGAAATAAGAAAGGCTCGAGTGGGATTGGCTCCCCTCGATGATCCGATCGCGCGAAGAAATGCGCGAGATAGCGGCGTCTGTAGACGGGAAATGGAACGGGGTTAAACGAAATAGGCGCCCATGGGGCCGAGGCTCTCTTCCGGTCGGAGAGATTTCACGATTATCGAGAGCGCAGCTCCATAAACGCGGGCGGTCATAAAGTAACGCTCTCGCCGCGGCGTAAATCATCGGTAGAGGTGTGCGTTAAGTCTGTAATGGGTCTAGATCGGTTACGTGTGAAAGTAAGATCCATTTGCCAACAGCTTGTAATGTTATGTATTGAAATATGGGGTCCATTCGGGGGAAACGCGAGTTTCTTTAGAGCTGAATAGAGCGACCGTGTGTAACGTTTAGACGGCAAGGGGAATATATAATGAAAACGTAATGGCATTATTTTCTGCGACTGTGTCTTCGAGTTCAATGGAATACGGTAGAGTAGGCACGGAAGTTTTGCAGGGAAAATAATTCTTGTAGAGAGTCATATAGATAGAGATATTATCTTTGACCTAGCGTAGGAATTTCTCAAAATTCAAATTATTTTAGAAATTATAGTAGTTTGAAAAATTGACTTTAATTTGTGACATAAATATTTGCACTGAAATGCTTGTAAAAAATCTAATAATTGAAATATTCAAAAAATCCTACGGTAGGTCAAAGATAATATATTCCTGTTTATATATCTATTTTTTTTTACTTTGTTAAAGACTGTGACGGACGTTCCCCTCATTAGCGCACTGATTGCATATCCACGAGCAAAAGGCGGAAGGTGCTCGAACGTTCTCGAACGTGGCGAAATCAGATTCGTTATTATATTTATCATAAACGATCGCCCACGCCTAGAATGCTGCCGCTTATAAATTTCCTAGGCCCATTACGCGACTCGCTTAAAACGCGATGACATAAATTAAAAGACGCCCGTTTCTACCGATCGAGTGCGATTGCGAATCGAACCTTTCCTTTTACGGCTTTGCTGCGTGGTTTATTACCGCAGCCCACTGTTTACTGCTTGTGCGCCGATTTCAAACGACGCTGCGTCGACAGCCCCAGGTATCTTATTTTCATTAAAGACTCGGAAAACAATGACGTCAGCATGACTGAAGAAACCAGGAAGTTCCTAAACCGCGCCAACAAGTTTCGAATTTGCCACTGTTTCGATGCAACCTGTCCACCTCATCAGCAACAAAAATATAAAATTATAAATTTAATCCTCCGTAGATACATCTTCTTGTAATCACAATTGGTCATTTCTGAGTTACCATTTTCGAATTTTTGAATCTTTCAACTTTTGACCGATAATTGTACATTAGTAATACTCATTACAATCATGCCCTAATAGTCTCTTTCTGAAAATGTAAATTTTGATATGTTGAAGACTATGTTTCGAGGGTGAAAATGGGCCCAAGTGATCCTTGGAACAACAGAAACAGCGTTGCAAGGTATAATTCGCAACGTTCGACCATGCACACTGTAATATCCTCAGAATGACAGGATATACAGTGTTGTATAGTGCGCTATACAAATAGATTGAGGTCTACTCTCCGGAATCGCCGTGTGTCCGGGCCTAATATGGAAGCGGTACTCATTTGGTGCGTTCACAATTTACAGCTGAAATGAATTTATGGAAAGGCCACCTCTCTTTTCTCCACCCATTGAGCGGCCGCCGCCGCGGACGCCGACGAAACGATAAATATCCCCGTTACCATCTTCCGACACTAAGTAGATGTACGCTCTGCCGTCCTTTGACATAAACACTCGGCATAAATTCATCAACCTTGTGACCGATGTGTTCGCCTAACTGTCCCCCACGTCCGAGCGCAGTACAATCGGTCGTACGTGCACGGGGAAACGACCTGTCCTTCGATAAATCGAAGGCACGCTTCGTGGAACCGTCGTTGCGAGGGTGACGCGTATAGTTTTGTTGCCAATGGAAAACAACGATCGACGACGTGACGATTTTTTTAGACTGCAGAACTGAATGACATGATTTTTATAAGTATTATCCGCCTCTCCTTACAAAATTGATAACTTAAAAATCTGACACACTAAAGTAGATTTAGATAGAGATAGTGTCACACTATCCCTTTAAAAGAGATAGTGTCACACTATCCCTTTAAAAGAGATAGTGTTTGTAGCCATTCGGCTCCGTTACTTTTGCTATTTATACGGTTCAGAAAATAATAACATCGCAGAGTCGGCGTTGGGGAAATTTGTAACGCGGCTGACCAGTACCGCGCAGATCTTGGGTTCGAGTCCCCATCGCCCGAGTCGCTTTTTTTCGCCTTCATATCAATCTATAGTGCATACAAAAATAATCATTTCCCAAGGTAATGAAAAGTCTAATTAATTGTGTTCGTACTTGAATTGCCCTAAAAGGAACGACGAGTACATTGATACGCAGGGAAGTTGGTTCGCGATAAATCAGACAAACGTTTATAACTCCAGTAGCGAATAAGAAACGCGAAGTTTAGGAAAGACAACACTTGAATGGGAAAAGCGTCGTAGTTATGGCTTTATTCAATGAAGAATATAAAAGAATTACTACAAAAACGCTGGCAAGTGGAGTTCCGATAAAATCCTTTCCAAGTAACCAACGACCTGCGCATCAGAAAAAACCATCATTGTGCTCCGTAAAGCGGAGCAATCTCTTCGTTCCTACCGAATCAGGTTCCGCTCGAAGAAAAGAAACACAGAGGCGCCAAAAAGAAGACTCCTCTACGGGCGCGCAAACGGTAAGCACGGGATCCTCTTGCCGATCGTTTTCGACTCGGCGAGGATGTCGCGTGCTACATAAATTGGACGCATCGGGACACGCGGGAACGAGCGGCAGATACCGATCTCCTCGCTGGCGTCTTATAAATCAAGCAGTCGATCGTGGAGAGATACGGATCTCGAGGCCGCGTTATAAACCGTGACTACGAGTTGCCCGTGCCCGATCATGGCGCCCTGCATGATCGCCTCCGACGGGCGTGAATGCGTTCGTTTTCTTCCTCCGTCGGGCCGCGGCGCAACGAGGATGATGCATCCGCAGCCTAAGGGACTGCTCACTGACAATAAGAACAGAAATGGGGAGGAGGCTGCGTCGCGTTGCACTCGCGCGTGTAGGCAGCTGCACGCGATGCACTTTATCTAAGAGTTCCTGGCGTATCTCGTTCCGTTCGCACGTCATTTTCGCGCGAACAGGTAAAACAGAGCGGAAGAACGATTTAATTAATGAGACGGCATTGGAAGATTGGCGGGAACGTAGTGTTTCCTTGATGGATTGCCAGTTCTCCTCTGTTATCGTTTTTTGCTAAGTAGTTTATTCGAGATGGAACGAGTAGGGGAGGTTTTAATTCTCTGATGTATTTAAGGAGTATTTAGAATGTGCATTGGGGTTTACGAAGATTAATGTGGTGGTGAGTATTTTTCTTTTGGTTTTGTTGTAGGTGAAAGTGATAGTTCTCGAATGTATGTGAAGTAGGTAGACATCGTCGAGCGGAGTTTTCTATATTATTATTAAACATGAATTATTCATATGTGTTCGATAAGTGTTCCCACGTCGATAGAGGATGCGTTATAGATTTTTAAAGGGTTCGTTGGGAAGATTCATATTCTACTCTGGCTCGTTACTCCCTCGAGGGTTCTCTCACTTCCGCGTTGATATCACGCCATTTTTACTATACAACATTCAATCATTTGTCTATGTACAAAGAAATTCGAATGAATACCCTTTTACTCAGTCTCATTTACAGCCTCGTCGAAGTAATGCTCTATGCGGTCGTTAAAGTCACTGAACTTGAACGTGTTGTGTGCCTACTTAGTCAAGCGGCCATAGACATTGTGTTACAGCTATCCAATGAAACAAACGCGAATCAGATACATTCGAATGGATCGACTTCTACTTCATAAATAAATAATAAAAAAATGACAATTATTTTGTCTAGTTTTTCTTCAACTCCGAACATATTCAATAACTCTCTCACAAAGCTCAGTTGTTTCTTATAAATTCATAGAATTAACCACGCAAGGACATGCAAAACGGCCCAATAATAATATTCCATATGCTTTCATCTACCGAATGACCACCACCCTTAAAATTTACATTTATGCTTCTCACTGTAATTTCGCGGCCGAGCAAAGTCGCGCAGTAAAAATTACCATTTCCTTTCTCAAATATGCCACAAAGAAAGCATTGGCTATTAAACGCAAGCCTTTTATGCCGACATAAGTTCGTCCCTTGAATAAAAGGGGCGGCATTTCGCGCGGCTGTTGGGGTAATTACGGCTGGGATCGCACTCGATTATGATCGCGGATAACGGGAAAAATGAAATCGAATGACTCGCGAAAGTGCACGTAGGTATATGTGTTTACTTTCACAATATGCAAGCCAGCGGAGCGCGTGTCGGTGACTATGAATTATAACCGTGGGCATAACAAACATCGACTCGGGTAGTATTATACGGCAACCGCGTGTAGGAAGATCCGCTGTAATTACAGTTAACCGGATCTTTTCAATCCCCGTGCCTCCAGCCGATGATGCGCGAACCGAAGCGGCGAAAGGGGCAGAAACGGACGCGTTAAATGAAAAGAACGATGTTCCCTTTCGAAATTCGCGACACGATGTTTCTCGCCTCTCGGCGATTTTCATTGTTGTGTGCTGTAATGAACAGCGATACGCTCGATGATTACTTCCATAATTAATCTTCTAGACAGTCGATTTGTAATGTCTGCTTTACTGATGGTCCAAGTTGTACTTGATAGTAATTCTCAACCACCAAAGCCAAGGAAAATGGTAAATAGTTCGTGTACGACGTTCTAAGTACCTATCTAAGTAAGTAATCACTGCGTTCCACTTTTCTTTTAAAAATTTCGAACTTTGGGGGATTATCGTGAATCTGACCAACTCCGGTGCTTTGACTAGCACGTGGCAACGTAAGTATGTTTGCAATCGTGTTTCCGTTGTCCCGTCAAATATGTATCCGGAGTTTCTTTCGCGTTGAAAAATCGAAGGATTTACAAGCTCTGTTGCATCGTTGCAATTCAATTTCCGCGCCAGTGTAATCGTTCTCGCGCATTGGGAATTTGGAGAAGTGTCCCCTCATGGGGTGGGGTAAAAATTGAAATAAATTTTCGAGGGATCGTATGTAACGATAAGACTCGATCGGCCGTGAAAATTGCACTGTCAAAGCGCGTAAGCAGTGCCTCCAGGCCGGCTTACGGGTATATCGAGTTTTATTACGCGCGATAATTAGGCGTCGCGTGTAAAAGGCGATCTTGACGTTCGAATTAAAGTCGGCCGAGGTTGATGGCTGCCAAGCGAGCGCGAATCAACTCGGACACAGACTATCGCGTAGGTGTTCGGAACGACGACCGAGCGTCGTCGTGGGGGTAAAAAAGCAACATCGAGAAGAAAGGAACGCTCGGTAACTCATTCAGAATGGCAAACGAGCTGAAAGAGCTGCTCGGGTAATTAATTGTGCTCGCGCTTTACGCAGCTCTCTACGTGTGTCGGATAGCTGTAAATTAGTGTGACGGAAACACTGGTGGACAATGTGGGTTTGCGTGGCTGATGTATCATGCTTGTCGGCAAAATGAAGTAGATCGGATCGCCGGACGCGTGGATTAAAACACGTCGCGTGCTTGGCGCGCAGGGATTGGAAACGCGAACTTCGAACTTAATAGGTATCGACAGGAGACTGTGAACAAACGATTAGAAGAAACTAGATGCAATCCGGTTTGAAATTAATGCCAATGATGGCGCGAGGGAAATGATACCTCGCCTCTTAGCCATATTTCAAAATTTTTCCAAAATTCTCAGTTTATTACTACTAAAAGCACGTCGAGTGAAATATTCCTGGCCGAAGTATGTTTGCTGACCACCTACGTAAACTGTCTTATTAATTAAAACGCGGGAAATCGGTGTCCCAATTGGTAAAAATTGAAGAAAGCTCTCTCTGTTAAGGAATTCTGAACGTTAATAGCACGGATTACTCTTGGCTCTTTGTAAAGAAATTTCTAACTTCTTAGGTGTATTGAATACGAACAAATATCTGAAGAAACATCCCGTCTGTCCATGTGAATGGAATGCTTCCAGCTGTCCCAAAGAATAGTCCTAATTATCATCTTCTACAAAATCCCTTTACGTTCCCGCGTTGCCCTTCAATGTTTCGTAAACCGTAACCCTATCTGTCGCATAGTTGCGGCCCCGTTTCTCATAGCTTGAAATCCCTAGACACGTTTCCCACCTACCGCGCAAACTGGACAGACCTGCTCCAGTCGCTAGAACTAACAGGAAATTTCTCACTGATCTATTTCAGGAAGCAGGGAAGCAGCTTTCACGTACGCAATAAGTTCAGCGGGTGTAACGTACGCCGTGACCGCAGCTTGCAGCAGGGGCAACATCACCGCATGCGGTTGCGAACCCACCGTAAGGTAAACTGTCCTCTTTTGCTTTTGTGTTTTATTCAAGCTGGTTAAGCATTCATTGCCGACGTCGGCCCGTACGCTTCGATTACTTTCGAAGGGCGACCTAGTTTCGGCATCTGATAGAATCACCCCTATCTAATTAATTCTACATTGCTATTTTCTAAAGTCATCTTGTGCCATGACAATAGATACAATTATTAAAAGACTGATAATGGTAAAAATGTTCAAAGCTACAAGAAGTTTAGGGTTCGAGGAAAAAGTGTGGCGATTAATATTTTGAAATATAAATTTACTTGGTTACGAGTTAATAATACAGGGACTGTTTCCGCAGGACGAGAAAAGAATTGCCGCCAAACGGCTGGGAATGGGGTGGTTGCAGCGCGGACGTCACCTACGGGATGAGGTGAGATAATTAAACCCGATCCGTAATGAATTCGTCGCCGGTACACGCGGCACCCTTTGCACGTGTCACGTGCGTGTAAAACTTACATGACGCTGTGTACCTACGTCGCGGCAGTTGTTGTACAGCCATGGATTTTAATATTATAATTTAATGTTAGGTTCGCGCGTAGGTTTCTGGACGCGAGGGAGGTCGAGGGTGACGCAAGGAGTCTGATGAACCTTCATAATAACAAAGCTGGAAGGAAGGTGAGTAACGCGTGCTATTATTCAGACATGATTCACGATGCACGGAAAGTATGCGCATGAAATTTCATTTCAAATTCCCTACGTTCTTCGAGCACATGAAATATTATTCTCAACTTTATGTCTACCTCAATTCTCCACTTGGGAAACACTATACAATTGAATTTTGCAAAAACCCCTTCCATTCGATTCTTTGTAAGTTTATGACCCTATTGAAACCTAAGAATTTCCAGAATGCGTGTAGTTTCCTGGGGTAATACAGTTTTATTGGGGGATCATCAATTTGGGGGAGCTCCAATTAGTCTCTATGACCGCGGACAATGCAAAGTTTTAAGAAGCCAGGTAGAACAGGTCATTTAAAGTGCCCTGTCATAATTTCCTAATCCCTAGACACTTGGTACAATGCGTTCGGTTTGCGCTTTTGTGCAATCCGTAGTACGGCTCGTTCTATACCTGCTGATTTTCTCGAATTACACCATAAATCGGTTACATTCGGTAATGACAGGTATACGTGACAGCAGGCACGCAAGATACCTAAGCGATCGCGATTACTATGCATGGTTTTCGCTCTTTGCGTTTCTGCAAAATGCGTTCAGCACACCCTGGTTGCCCCACATAATGGAATTCTTCGTAGGAAATTACAGCAATACTACAGAAACGTGAAAAATTACCGATCATATCGTTCTGAATGGTACAATGTACGATACTGGCTTTTTACCGATTTCGATCGAGTCCTATACCTACACTTTATTACTTTACTATGACTACCACATTGTACAAATGCCATCTACAGATGAATAAAATTAAAATGCTCCACCTTCTTGAATTCCTTTCCACCACCTTCAACGTAGAAACGAAATAGTATTACTTTCGATCCCACAAAATTCATTGACATTCCTATAGAATATATTAATACCTAACTGTTTTTCTAAAGTGAAACTCGCTCCATTGGAACTTGTAAAATTTTCGCGATGCACCAATACGTGGGCGGTTCCTTCGATTGCCCACTCAAGGTATAACTTCTATTGAAATCCCTCGGAGCCATTGTTACCGAACCAATTCCAATTGACCGGGCCTGAAATTAATTTCCTCGGATTCGAGGGTAATGCAGATCCTTGGACCAAGGTAGGGGAGGCAGGGTCGACGGTCGGGAAGGAACGTTTGTGAGAAAGGATCGGGGCGTTGCGCCGCAGGTAGGGTACGCGAACGGGCGGCGTCTTAATTGGGGAAAGTTCGTCGAGCTTTCGTCTTCTTCGATGGGCTTTATTATCGAGGCGGCAATAAAAACGAGCATATATCCTGCCCTCCCCTTCTCCGCGCCCGTGTACCGATCTGTACGCGCATATAGACACGCACTGGCTAACGATTTATTCTTACAGTCGTTGATCGCCTCGCCTTGCCACGCCGCATACTTTATGCCCCGACGATTTTTTTCTCAACCTCCCTCTGCCTCTCTTTCTTTCTCGCTCCCGATAATTCGAAATGTAAACCAGTTTTCTCAGCGTACGCGTTGCCCAGTAGACGCACAATGAGCGGGAAGACGAAGGAACATGCACTTCGAGGCAATTTACGAACAGCCTTCATTTTAAATTGACAGCCTACTCGCTGATACTCGGATGAATTCTGACGTTACATAGTTTGCGTGGACATAGCTTGGTCGCGAACTATAACTTATAATAGTGGATTTTTCCATCGTTTGCTTGAACTGTTAAGGGTAGAAGTAACAGAGTCCGCTAACAACATTGCCTATTCGCAAAACGTGGGGTGAACATGCAATAATCAGGTGTAACTAGTGTTCCTGATTTCTCGATATTTTTCGCATCTCGAGAAATGAGAAATCAGATTATATTTCCCGAGAATTCTCGAGAAGGAACACTAGGTGTAGGGTTGCCACCTTTTTTACAGGAAAATAACGTACAAAATAAAGTACGTTTGAAAAAACTAAAAGTACATTTTAAACTTATTAGTTTCTATTTTTTCCAAACATATTTCTTATTGCTTTAGCATTACAGAGCAACTTTTTATCATTTTTATAAAGATTTACATAAATAAATTTACGTGTTAGAACGTAAGATACTTTATTTTAAAGTACGGGTGACAACCCTAACTAGATATAACACTACGAGCTGCGATGGTATATGCTTTCAAACGTCAGGGTTTTGTGTCTAATAGAGAAATGAGATTTTAAAACTGCATTTCTTGTGTACACGGTAGAATTTGCTAGTGGATAACACGTGTATTGTTCCTTTCCAGATAGTTAAAGCCCTCCTGCAAACTGAATGCAAGTGCCACGGTGTGTCCGGTTCCTGCACCGTGAGGACCTGTTGGCGAACCTTGCCTAGTTTTCGTCAGATTGGCGATGCACTGATGAAAAAATATTACAGAGCCAGGCCAGTCATAGCGATTACGCCGCCGCCACCCCCGACGATACAGGTAATAATCACTTACATAATTTCTACACTCATTTACATTGCAACTTGCGAGACACTTGCCTTTTGCGCAGAGTTTAGACACGTTGCATTCGACGTCGGCGGAGATGGTCCCAATTTTGGGCAACGACGCGAAAACCCAAGGGAAACCGAACGAGATTGGCAAGTCTCGGCACGATCGACAACCCCTGAAGAAAGCCATTAAACCGAGGCGGCCACACTTGGTGTTGAAGAGAACGAAATCTAGCGGCGGATCGGCCATGGGGCAGAAAAGAATTCCAAAGAGAAACGAGCTGGTTTTTCTGCAGCCTTCCCCTAATTACTGCGAGCCAGATTTGGCGCAGGGCAGCCTGGGAACGCAGGGCAGATATTGTAATCGTACTAGTAAAGGTAAACCGAATCGAATGGCAATTTAAGATGCTTGATCTTTGAAAATGGTGCAGAGACGTTTTTCTTAGAATGAGAATATATATCTTGGTTCAAAAAGTTGAACTTGAATTTCTTTTATCACGATGGCCTCTGTCTAAGCGCTTTCGCTGGAATATTAGTACCTTTACTGTTGGTACCTGTGCATATATGTTTATTATGAACTGTGTGCTACTTTTTCAGGAACCGACGGATGCGACTTGATGTGCTGCGGTCGCGGCTACAACACGCATCAATTCACAAGAACGTGGCAGTGCAGATGCAAGTTTCACTGGTGTTGCAGAGTGCATTGTGAAACGTGCACCGAACGTACCGAAGAGTACACGTGCAAATAAACGATGAACCGTGTTTGCAATTTCGGCACGCGGCGATTATGTAAATAGGTACTGGACGTAACCGACGGCAGAAGTGTTACTCGACGTCGATAATAGACTCGCACGATTTATGAGATCGAGTACAACCGACAGAAATTTACTGCTCCACCACGAAAAGTAATTTAATGTTGCCCCCCGAAACGAGATTTATGTAAAGTTAACGCGCATAATTAGTGATAGTCTACGAGGCGTTCGTTTTAGTGGTTAATTTAATTGATTCGTAAAAATATATAGGGATCTAATTACACGATCGGAGTCCTCGCAAGCTTTGTAAAGTTTTTTTATTATTTAACATAGCCAATGATATTCCTAGTGCGTAATTTTGTAGACGATATTCACCGTGTCAGTGTATCTCGATATTCACGATTATTCAATCACATACGATCATGAAACGTGAACTATTGTATTGAAATCTTTTCATCTTTTAGGGGTAGCTACGGAAGAGTAGATGTTGGAAGAGATTGAGTTACCATTTTGGAATCTTGAAAAATGTGGAATGACTTGAACAAACCGATAGTACTTAGAACTGAGTATACACAAATCAGTAATTAAGTAGTATGCGTTTATTATCAAACGATTATGACTATGGAATCCTAATATTGATTGCAAGCACATCTTTAAGCTTTCTCTATTTTTAACTAAATTTTCAATTCACTCTTTTTGCAGCTGTTAATATTACCTTGATTTATCTGCTGTCATATACCTATTTTATAAACATAATATTCAGTAAAAGTATTATTATATTGAATTCACGATACTGATATATATCATCCTTTCTATGTGATCTGAGAAATGTGATTCCCAGATAATTTTGAATAGTAGAACTCCTTAATATATTTTCCTGGGATCTTCCTCAAAGCAGCTGAGTCATGCAAACGAAAAGATGCTGGCAATCCAACACCTAGGGTAGCTCAAATAACAATCCCAACAATCCCTACTTTACTGTATTTAGTCTGATGTAATACGCGCAAAGAATGAAGCATGCGGTCCTTCAATTGCGCGCGAAGTGATACAATTTATGTAATTACTATGCCCACGTAAATAATATACTCTAAGACGTAGCAAAGCGATAATCAGCTCGTTCGATTCTTTGAAATTCCATATGAATTACTGAATTGAACTTTATATCAAGGTACGCGTATAATTACCATTCGATCGATCACTGATTTTAGTAGCCCAGTGGTACGCAGGCTTTCCATGTTTCGTAGAATGCGTAAATTATTATTTATTAAAGACACGGCCGTAAATTATAAACGTAAGCGGTGTATTTGCTTAACTTCGACGACTAATAATAAACGGAATTGCATTTTTCTTGGCTACGTTTTCATTCACCGTCCTTTCCGTAATTCTTACGTTCTCCCGATGGCCACCGAAACAGTTATGTTGCTTTAACGAAACTACGTGGCGAATACCGCGTCAACTGACCTTAGGGGGCAGTAATAATGGCAAACAGATTAGTAAGGGTGGGAAAATCACAGGTACATAATACATTGCATCCCCGGAAGGATATAGAACCTCTCGGATGATGAAGTGGGGAGCAGGTAAAAGGGTAGACGGAAACGTTAACAATGATTGACACGGCAACGGCGGCTAACTGGCTAACCCGAGGACTATATAAGGTAGCGATTTCCTCGGGGATATCATTTTCGGTATAAGCACAGAGCAGCACATTTCGAGCTGTGAACACTGCAACTTTGCCGGAAGCGTCAGAGCTACACTTACCACGGTGAGTCTAACATCATTATAAAATCTTTAACAATACTTTGACTTGATAATAATGTTGAAATCTACTCGTTTTTAGTCAAAAGCATCACGCATAATTTTACGCACATAATTTTAATTTTCTGAAGCATTGTTTAAGGCGTGTATGAGTCTTGTCTCCTTCTTACATAAAAGTTAAATTAAATTATTTGAAGGAAACAGTAAAATGTTCAACGACCCAACGATAACAAACTTCTTCTTCCCGTTTCAGATTGTACGTTCGACTATTATATCCACGATGGTGCCAGCTATGCAAAATCATTGCCAACACATGCCGGCGGAATTTCGCATCATGCCAACGCCGATGATACCATTACCACCGAATCACGTTTTGCTGTACTGTCTTTGTCCGTGTGGGACACATAGGACACACTTTACGGTCCATCGGAACGTTCTGCTCGACCAAATGGCAAGAAATGAACTCATAACGCAACACGTACGATCGCTGCCGCATATTCACAGGGTGGCCGATATGCAATTGCATGGAAGATTTCGACGACATCCATACTACAGAGCACCTACCGCACCAATGAAAATGGACAGTGACGAGGAAGATATCGAGCGCTAAGAGTGACTGTTTCAATATAAAGATTCTTCTGTGCAATCATAATTAATTCGAGATTTCTATTAATATTAGTCGACTAAGTGATGAAGTACATTATGTACAAATATTCTCTGACTCCTGTTAAATAACTATAATTATAGTATAAGTTCCGTGCATTAATACATAAGATTTATTTAAGATGATAAACTTTTAAGTTACTGTTTCGAGGACTGTAATGTTAAAAATCATTTTTAAAATGCAAGATGTAAACATATATTTCATGCGTTATCGTGGTGTACATGTATAAAAGTATCAAAAATATTACAATTGACGATTACCTTTGAGATATGCGATATAATTACAGTAGTATTACACGTTTTCTTTTAAACGCATTCTGAACATTTACAATTGTATTTGTCTTTCGCGCATTCGCCGCTTATAATAATACAGCGCAATCTTCAGACACTTATCTCTTCGCTCGATGTATGTATATAACGAAGTATGCTTGTATAAAAGTATTACGATAAAAGTGTTGAGACACAAGCACATTTTCTTCTTAATAAATATTCTTTGTATAAAAATGAATTCTTAGATTTATTTTGTGCCCTTAAGCATTACCTCTCTTCAAAATCAGCTTAGCACTGATAATTAATTATCGTTTGTGCCACAGAATGTAAAATGTTTCGTGATCTTAGAAATCTTTCAATACTTTTTGTGCCTCTTGCTTGGCATTCTGATCATCATCATTTTTAGCTGGATATTCAACTGTCATTTTTAAATACTTCAAAGCTTCTTCTATTTTATTTAACTTCAAGTAAGTTTTCCCCAGCATTAATAAGTTGTAACTGTAGAAATTGGGATCAACTTTCTCTGCATTCTCAAAATATTTCAGAGCCTCCTCGAAGGAAGACGTCGGCGGCTCTCCAAATATTATAGCTGCGATCTTTCTTTGATACCACGCTAAATCAGAAACTTGGTAGCACCATGTACCCAACATGTACATAGTCGTCGCATCCATTGGGTTGAGTTCTATTGCCCTCTGCAATATCATGCACAGATATGCAAATTTCGGTATCATTCTTCGCGTTATACGATGATAAATACATTATTTAAAAACATATGTAACGTAAAATGTACCAGCATATGGTTTTTCACATTATACAATTCCCTTATTCGCACTTTCATGCCTTCGTAAGAACATTTGCTGTCTAGAATAATCGACATCCATTTGTGTACAGCCCAATGATCCTCTTTTAGCTTCAGAGCATTTTCCATCAAATCGTACGCTTCGTAAATCATCTTTTTCCCTTCTACTTCGCTAGCTGTCTTAGACATTTTATATAATGCTCTAGACAAGCGCCATATAATTTCAACATCCCCGCTATCCTATAGAAGTCTAACGTATATTTTGAAAAGTCTTGGACGAGGTACATGTACAATTTGAATAGAAGAATATATTTACTCTATAATACGACAAAAGATCATATATTTCTTTATATTTTCCTTGGTCAAATAGTGCATCTGCCTTTGCTATTACCACTTCCTTCGTAGTTATGCCCGTTTCACTTTCACTTTTCTTTTTCGCTAGGCCCCACATACCCATGGCCATAAAGGAAGACGCACCTATTAATTTTGTCACAAACCCATGGCGATTGTTCCGCTAATAATGAAAGCTAATTAAACACTCTTCGATAATGTATTAAAGCTATACTTTTCATGGAAACTTTGTACTAAATTTACATATGATTGCAATGTGCATTGTAAAATTTATGTTTGTTCGACAAATATCATGATATACTATACGAATTAATGAAAAATAAACTACAGTTACATTTATGTATAATTGCAAACCTGTTGTGAAAACTGGGAGCTTCTATGAATTAGCGATCTTTGCAGTATATTTGCATTTCTTGTAAATCGTAACACCTTTTGTACCAACATGTTAAATTATAATATTTACAGAAAAATACACGGAAACTAATGTAGTTAACATATGATGCATTTAAATTTGAATGATAAGCCACTTTGTGTGTATACAAATTTATTTCGACAAATAAATGTGTTATTCCACGTCACACAGAAAACACTATACACATATTTGACATAATAAATGTAACTTATAGACATGCCGCATGTATCGATACTAAGAATAATTCGATATTGTTTATTTAATGTCTTATTACGCTTTCGAAGTATTAGTTAGTATATTTTAAAGCATTTGGCGATGTATAATAATTCTGCAAATGTTACAAATTTAGAAATTCTATAAATTTTTATCATTATTATAATTTAAATTGTGTATCCCCGTGGTTAATGCTATTAACATTAAACTCCTTCATTCCTTAACATTAAACTCCTTGGATCAAATTACGTGGAAGTAGTTTTATACTAAATTTAACAAAATAATTGTAAACTAGTCTTAAATATCTTTATTCGGTCAAAGTCTCGCAAAAATCTCTCAATTTCTGTTGCTATGATGTTTAAATACTACAACTTATGTATATCTAGACAGTATAATGATAGAACATTAAAATACAAATTTGAAAACCTGTAAACAATTTTCCTCTTATTCCCTAAGGTGAATCCTCATTTAACTAATGAATTAATGCGTTCCCTAGTTAGAGCATTTGTAAAGTATGTTAGTTCGCTCATATGAAGAATTAAAAATTTCAATACACTTATCTAAAATCTATAATATATTTATTCCATGGTAAACTATAATAAATTACACTTCAATGCATACATTTGAAAACACGTGCACACTGCGCAGTGTACACACGTGTGTTTTGTATTATGCCCCAGGTTTAGGACCTAAACCTAAACTTTAGGTTACACGAGATCATAGGAAAAGCTTCGTGACGCTTTACTAACGCTTATTATGAAATATTTTCAATTACTTCTAGTCAGTACTTGATCATATTCGCCAAAATGGGTTTGTCTATTCCAAAACCTTTTTATATTTACTCTGCAGCCTTAACTGCCGTCGGAGGGAGTTATATACTCAGGTAATACATTTACATTTTATGATTAACGTATTGTCATTCGAAAATTATAATTCCGAGACACAACTGAATGAGTTTAATTCCTTTTTCAAATACAAGGAACTTATAATACAAATACCAACGAAGATTAAATAAACTACACATAATGTTATCGTCAAATATCGATTTGTACACAATTTTCTGGTTGCAGGGATTACTTGAGTGGGCAGTTATACGAAAACGAGGAAACATTACGCGACAAAGTAGTTATTGTAACAGGATCAAATACCGGAATTGGTAAAGAGATAGTACATGATTTAGCTAAACGCGACGCCAAAGTCATTATGGCATGCAGGGACATGGAAAAATGCGAAACGGTATTGTATTATTGTTAGTATCTCATACGGCGAATTGAATTTGCGACGATATTGCCAACACGAATTATGCCACTTAATTACTTTGATAGTAATTCTCTTTATATAATGTTTATAGGCACGCCGTGATATAGTATTAGACACTAAGAACAAATATGTCTATTGCAGAAAATGTGATCTAGCATCTCAAGAAAGTATCAGAAGTTTTGTGAAACAATTCAAACAAGGTGTAGAATAATATTACAGCTGAGACTTCGATATTAACTGCAGTCTAATAAAATCATCTTCGATTCAATTCCTCCTTTTTATTACAGAGCACTCGAAGCTGAATATCCTCATAAACAATGCGGGAGTAATGAGGTGTCCTAAGAGCTACACCGAGGAAGGGATCGAGATGCAACTTGGAGTAAATCATATGGGACACTTCTTACTAACGAATTTATTATTGGATGTTTTAAAAGATTCTGCACCATCGAGAATTGTAAATGTTTCAAGTGCCGCGCATAAACGTGGTAAGATTAAATTGAAAGATTTGAACAGCGCAGAGAAATACGATGCTTCCCAAGCTTACGCCCAAAGTAAACTGGCCAATATTCTGTTCACAAGAGAGTTAGCAGATAGATTAAAAGGTACGCAGGGATCATTCCAACATTCGATGTAATTTTCCTGAATAAGTTCGTTGACCTTTATCATTTATTTGCCATCTCTTTTTTTAACGTTATCTAGGAACTGGCGTTACAGTGAATGCTGTTCATCCTGGTATAGTTCGTACAGATATAGTGCGACACATGAGTTTTTATCAAAACTACATTGCTCGAATATTTATAAAGTCGTTAACATGGCTGTTTGTGAAACCACCTAAAAAGGGAGCGCAGCCAGTTTTATTTGTAGCATTAGATCCATCTTTGAAAGACGTAACCGGATCGTATTTCAGGTGAGTTGTAATCAGGCCCGGATTAAGATTTTTGGGGCCCGGGGCTATCAAACCTTCGGGCCCCCCCGTGATTGATTTTTGGGGCCCGGGGCTATCAAACCTTCGAGACCCCCCCGTGGTTGATTTTTGGGGCCCGTGGCTACATATCAAACTTTCGAGGCCCCTCCGTGGTTGAACAGCGGGGGGAGGGGGGTTTAGTGAGCTAATCGCTTAGAACGGGCCCCCCGTCGGAAAGTGGGGCCCGGGGCTGCAGCCCCCCCAGCCCCCCTTTAATCCGGGCCTGGTTCTAATCCAGTTGATTAGAAATGACAATGAATTATGTTGATACTATTTATGTTACAGTAACTATACCGCGGCGGATGTCTCTGACGAAGCGAAGAACGATGGACTTGCAAAATGGTTGTGGGCAGCTAGTGAAAAGTGGACTAAATTAAATTCTATGTAATTTAATGTAAATGTAATCAAGTCTTTGAAAATAAACGAATTTAAAACCATCTGTAACCTAATAAGAATTTTCTTCCAGAGCATATCAATCGAATAGAATGCCGCGCATGCGTGTTTAGCGATGTCTTTAGTTTTTTTTAAATTCACAGGATCAGAAGCAAAGGTTAGGTGAGGTTTCACGTGGTAGTGTTTGTGTACTGTACTTATACACACACACACTTCGCTTCGTATGTAGTGCAACTTCGGCAATTTGATTGCGAGCAAAATACGAACAACAGATACGTTAATTTGTATTCTTGTCTCGTACAAATTTATTGTAAATACAATATGTTACTTGAAACGTGGGAGTCGGTGGATAAAATCGTGAAGAAGGAAGTAATAAAGCCTGGTCCGTTTTCCAAAAAACCGACAGAATGTGCCATTTGCACAGTTGTTATTGAAAATATACATGCTGTTAACGCGTCTGTAGAAGATTTGAAGCATAAATTTCATTCAGAGATTTTAGATTGCTCGACCAAAAAGCTAGTAGTCATAGGCGAAGCTAACTGTGAAATAGATAGACAAATTGAGCGAGGACTACAGATGATGATGGTCCTCGAGAAAAGCTTAATCACGTTGTGTCTAACGTTAGAAGGCGTCGATCGACCTGTAATTATTAAGTTTGAGATAACGCTAAATAAACTACAGCCGTATAAACCGATTTGGGAGTGGACACCCGAAGAAAAGTATTCGATAACATTACAGTATAAAGAAACTGGTGTTGTTTTATTTAAGGAATGTAGATGGGTAGACGCGTTTCGGAAATTTAGTAAAGCCTGTAAAATTCTTATAACGTTAGAGCCGATACCTGATTTAGAATTACAGGCAAAATTGGAAAGCGATATTAATAATCTGAGGCTCGTATTGTACAACAATATGGCTGGATGCCAGTTGAATCATAAGAATTACGAACACGTTGTTTCCTTGTGTACTAAAATTTTGAATAAAGATAGTACCAATGTTAAAGCGTTGTACAGAAGGGGAGTAGCGCATGGAAATTTGAAAGATCTGGAGAAGGCTGTTGCTGATTTAAGAACTGCCACTACATTGGAGCCACATAATCGCGCAGCGAAAGAACAATTTTTAATTTATAACGCACAATTGCAGGAGGCAAATCAAAAGTTCGGAGATATGGCAAGAAGAATGTTTAAAACGTAAAGTATAATATTGTTTCGCTTGTCTGTGATGAAAAGAATATAGAATATTTGTATCTAATAAATAGAAAAATATGCATTTATTTTTATCCACAATAATTAACGCTACAATAAGATTAAGTTATTTAAATATCACAACTAAGAAAAATTAGTTGCGATATGCAACCTTATATTTATCCCACATTATTATCATTATTACAATGCTGTTATTACAAAAGTGTGCTTAAAATATTTATATTGTATACATGACAAATATATAAATGTTTATATTAACTAATTACATAACATTATTTGCCAGTAGGCCTTGTTTCGATAATCTGATACTGTCTCCTACCAACTTGCAAAATACATTAAAAATTTTTAAGTAAAATGCCTTAAAAGTTATTCCCATGTGTTTGTTTTTATTTTTCTTTTATTGTTTATAATTTAACGGAATTGTTACGCTATTATTACAAGTGATAAAAATACTTTTGTATCACGCAAGAATTTATTACGAGCTACATCACATATGAGGAGAGTACCTAAATTATCTTCTGTTTCCCAGCTGCAATTATATTGTAAAATTAATTGAACAACATACATATGTTTAGTGAACAATGCGAGATATAATAGTAATTTCGTTCATTTCCTATTCTTAGATAAAGTATAAAGATACAATGAATTAGTTTATACTAATATATGGCTGAGAATAAACTAACTTTAAATATATGTAATGGCACCTTTACCATGATATACTTTCATTTAATTTCAGGAACGTTTGATTAAAAAACCTTTTCAATTATAATTCTCTTGACCAGAAAACATAAATTTACTATTATGCAACTATTATACATTAAATATATGCACATCGGGAACAATGGTTACAAAAAATATTACGCTGATATCAGAGTAAAAGTGACCACTAATAAATTTGAAAATAATTGCTAAACAATGTTCCATTATTTAAACCACCACCACCACCGTAAAATCGTGTTGCTCTTATGTGATTACGTATTATAATGTAAAATATGAAAACTTTAGATGTGAAAAACGTATACACATATAACAAGCTGCTAAATGGATATAGTAATTAATTTCAAAGATAACGGTGTAATAACATGTACTCAAAGATGAATATTAATTACTGTCGGAGATAATTAATATTTGGTCAGCATCCGTTTTCAAATATGGCGTGAAAATGAAGTATACATCGATATCTGTTTGGCAAGATAATAGTATTTTACTGTATTCTCGTAATTCGATTTTTACCAGAACTAACTGCACGCTTCGATAGTATTGTTTATTATATCCACTTTTAATTGGCACTTATACAAACGATAAATTAATACAAATAATTAATTTTACTATGTCTATAACATCTATAATAAATGTATTTTCAAGGCAAAATAGTTAACAATCATCACATGTAATGTATAACTAAGTACCTTACCTTTTCTAACATTAATAATTAAAATTTATTAAGAATACTAACGATTTTATTAGGATAATTAACTCATACATATTCTCAATTTAAAGATTGGTATTAAAATTCTAATGTGGCATATTTAATATGCATATTTGAGCACTATTAACACCATATTGACAATAAAATTCGTCATACGACCGCCTTACGAATATTTCCCTTTTCATTCTATATATATGACAGATACAAGAACTTCAACAGAAGAAAGAACGCCGCGGTTTTTACAATCTTTCGTACATAATTTGTGGCAGTAAAAAAAAACAAAAAAAAACAGTACAATTATATTAGACTATTGTTGCCCATTTGTTAGTTGTGTTCAACAAAAATATAGAATAAACTAAGTACATGGCATACGTGTATATTTCATTCATTGCAGTTACATACATACATCATGAATTTTGTTTAGAATTTGTTAAGTGTGAAAGACACTGAGAATTATTTACATTTTTGTTTATTAAAAAATTATTCAATACCATCGTAACTGTTGTAGAATAAATCTGGCACAGATATAATTTACCTATGTTAGTTCATACATAGAACAATGCATAAATGTACAACGTGTGTGTGTGTGTATTGCTTGAATTTTGCTTCTATAACGTTTTAATATGTACCTTTCCCGTGTTTCTGATCTCGAAATGCACTTAAACATGATCGCCTAATTAACGAGTTAAATATGAATCTGGATATCAATAAATGTAAAAATAAGTACTTGTACAGTGTGTTTTTAAAAATATACATTTCGATACAAAAGAAATAATTAAAGCTAGTTACAAACATTAACAACCCCGAAAATAATAATTTCTGTTCAAAGTATATCGTTTACCAGTAGTTATGGAATTTTATTTTTCTAATGATATAATGTTAATGATCAGAGATAATACTAATAATCAAAATTTTCAGCAATCTAGCATGGAATAATAAATGAAAATACGCTGTATATACATTCACAGTCACTTGAAATCGGTAGATACACAACGCGCTGCCTCTTGTTGTAACGTAACACACGAAAATCTATTTATGGCCTTATATCGAATGGTCAAAACTAAAAATTTCTTCATGTCACTTACTGGGTGTAATACAATGATGTACGTTTTAACGGTCTTAAGAAATTGCGTTAGGAAGGGAATGAACGTTATGTTAGCTTAGGCTTGCCATTGGCAGTCATAGTGGCATTCATTGTTGTATTTGTTGCCATTTCAGCAGCTTGAGCCACTGCTACTGAAACTGATTTCTCCACAAATTGTTGGTAGAGTGGTTTCATGAACTGAAGAGAAACAAAAATTATTTTTGTATAATACTTAATATTGATTTACATAAAGTACTTAATATTGATAGAATAAAGTCTAAATGAACTATTATGATTATTATTAACGACCCTGATGTCCTGTTAAAATTATGCAAATATTTCTTACAATGAAATCCGAATTATTTGTTAAGGAACAATACTTTCTCTTAATTCTAGAAATACGTAGAAAATTGGAATTACTTCTATGTTATCGATAAGCAAACGTCATACCTCTGATATATTCGCTCCTGTTAGTATTCAGCTTATGAGACAAATAAAAAATAAAAAAGGAAACGGAAACAAAAGATAATGCCAAAAGAAAAAATGTTAACAGCTAAATTGGTATAATTAAAAAGCGTATCGCAAGAGGTGATATGATGTAAGTATCAAATCAAATAAATGATAAACACGAATATTGTAACGAGTGTAAAGAATGCAAAGAAAACATTTAACTGTACTTAAAGCAATTTTTCCTGTTTGCAAAAATGATTGTAAATATTTATCAAAGAATTATATGTATCGTAGAACGCGGAAGTAAGGCCAAAATAAATATTTTGTAAGTAACGTAATTTTTCTGAATGATGAATAGATTTCTTTTCTCTAATTTCCTCTTCTTTAAGAAAATAATTATATATGTACGATCTTAATGAAATAAGTAGTAGTGCAGTAAGTATAAATACAGTATATGTATGTACAGTTTTCCAGACCTGTAGAAATAAGAAATGATAGATATGAATTCGGAGATGCGATGCAATGGGATGTGCTAATTAGACATATAGAGTTATTTACATTTTGAAATTAATACGTGTACCGTATAATGCTATAGTAACATAAAATATTTGCCCCTTCCTTTAGCATAGATAGTATTCTAAATACAAAGGGTTTTCATAAAAATCGAGGAAACTTTCCAAGTATAAATTCTAAACATTAAAACTGTAAAAAACACTTATACAAATTACTGTTGAAAAGACTCTTACTGAATATATTCTGGAAAAGAAAACTTCTTTTTTGTTACTGTTTCGACGCGTAGCAACAATAGAAATCAAAATAGTGCTCCTGATTTTTATCAAAATCCTGCATATTAGCCGTTTCGCGACCGATGACATAGTACCACGTCTTTCCATGAGATAAAGCATGTATGTTTGGCACCGAATGCATGAAATTTGACAAGCATCTTTTACTAACCCTCGGACGGCTGTGGCCGGGTCATTTCTGACCCGTTCGTATTCCAAACTACGCCTATATATGAGAACTGTATCCAATCATATATTTCTTTACTTGCAACAAATGTTAATATTGTACAAGGATAGAGGAACGGATACCTATATTTATAAATTGTGTAAAAATAGATAATATTTATTATTATCGTTACATCTGTCATGGTAAACTTTTACTATACGCCAAAAACTATAGAAACTATATAACACAATGGATTCAGGCACGTCTTTTCTCCTCAAAATACATATCACGAGACAATACGTGACTGATCGCAGACCATAGACATATATAGACCTAGCGTAAGCTGCTACTTTAGGCGAGGGGGGTCGTAGGATTGGTGGGGAAAGACAAGGGGTTCAGTAGAGGCACGTCGGTTAGCTTCGGATGCATTCGGCTCGTGTCGGCTCGTTATTAATGGCTGCGTTCAGAACATAACCTCTGTTGCTGTTTTATGAATAGTCAAACGTGATTAGTAAAACTAAAACTGAGTGGAAAAAAGCTTTATACTAATTACTAATTCTATTAAATATATATAAACTACATGATATACCAAATGTTTAATGTACATTAAACTCTCGCTATCTCACCTATGCGTTAAGCGTTCGTCGCTATCCCCACCACGTCATGGAATCCTTCGGTCGAGGGTGAGAGAACCCAAGAGCGAGCGAGAAGGGGTGAAAGAGTCGACACGACGTTACCGTCGGCTACGAAAGAGAGAAAGCATGATACCTGTCGTGCCTACGCGTCCTACGCTCGGTCTCTCTCTCGCGCCATCGGCGGCTCGTAATCGTCGACGCTATATACGTTAAACGTTCGCCGTCAGCCCCGAGCGCGCGTCTATAGCGAGAGTTTACTGCACATTTTTTTACTATTTCTCAGAGCATATAACGTGATTGAATATCCGAATAGCACCTAAGCGGAATGGAGTTACCCAATTTGCCACTACTCGCCCCCTTCCCGCGAATTTTACACCCCCGCTGTGCTAAAAGTCCGCCTATATATGTCTATGGCGCAGAAACTCGATGCTCTTCGCGTTTTCGTTATAAAGTAAAACTCCGACGGCCACCGCCAACCGAGGGTTAATGCATTATTTACCACGCGCATACTACAAACAAAATACCCCTCAGGCTGAGATCCATAATTTTGTAGATAACTAGTTGAAAATAAATTACTTACGTTATCCCATAAAACGTTAGCCACTTCATCTAGCACTGCACCACACGATCTGAAATTACCACTGTACCTGTGTAAATAAAAAGAATTAATTATCGAAATAAAGGAGGCAAAGATGGGCTTTTGCGCGAGAAAGTTTTATATACCTTACGTATGTCCATAAAATAAGTGTTACTATACAAAGGCCAACGACGAAGTTACAAATATTTGCTAGTGGGTATAAACCAATAATACCGAACAGTCCGGATGAAAAGTACATAATGGCAGCAATTACGAAAAACACTGCCGGCGTTCGTGCTGCTTTAAATATATTTTTACTCTCATTGTGTGCTTTAAACTGAACGAAAGCTTCTTCCATATCCTGTAACAAGTAAAAGACTACTATTTACATCACCGGAGTAACGACAATGAAGGCAAGCGAGCATTCTTATAGACTGTATTTATAATCGCAGATGTGGAAGTTTAATTACAAATGAAATATACATAAATCGTTTTTATGTAAATAATTCAGTATGCACAGACATTTCTTAGGCTGTGTGTACCGCTAATACTCGCCTTTACTAACTTGTCCATGTACGTTTGACTAAACTCATCTCCTCCCATTTTCCGCTTATTTTGAAAGAGACTAATAGCTCTATCGACGCTGCGCAAATGCTCTGATGTTAAATGCGCCGTTGCTAAAAATGGTTTTGCTCCTCCGCAAACCGCCTCCATTGATCGTAAGTAAAGATCTTTAGCTTCAGCTACTGCAGTTAAATTATTTGCTTCTGCTGTTGCCTAAATACGAAATAGTACAGGCTTAAAATGTAATTAAAAACATGGATAATTGCACAACGAAGACTTACCACTAACATACTTTTAGGTTCAGGAAGTTCATCTCCCTTATAGATTTTCATATAGCTCTTGAAGTACTCTAACAAATCTTTCGCTTTTACAACTTGGCCGTCAATCTTTTTCGTTACTAAATTTTCTGGGTCCAGCAGCATCGGTATCAGCACCTTCAGCTGCTCTTTGAATTCCGATTGAATTTCGGATAGTCTCCCATCGAAATTGGGGTTGGTGGCAATATTGAGGCCCGGATGTGGCATGAGGAAGCAAGATATATCTGAGAAGCATGATTTAATATGCTTCCTCAAGCTCTGCAATTCTGGGTGCTGTCCGTTAGAAATTTCTAATCTTCTTTGTAATATCTCTTTCCCACCGTTTGCGCCATACTCTGCTTCGTATGGATAACTCCAGTCTCTCACTAGGAATTGCAACTTTTGAAACGGTGTGCTTCCAGACTTCTCTAATGCCAGCCTACCATACTCGGTGAAAAGTTGCAAATGCTGAAGATCATCCTCTTGGATGTTTTGAGACAGATTATAAATTTGCACAGACGACAACATCGTGCTTAGAGCAAACACAGTTGCGCAATCTCTGACTGTGGATTGGCTATCGAAAGCACCTTGTGTATCCATTAAAATCACAGCAATCTTCTCGCCACTTGGTAAAGTACTAGGGAAAACTTTCGACCACATTAAAATTCCTGTTGTGTCTCTTTCAGAACCTCCTTTCCACGAAAATCCACACAGAGGATCATCATCTTTACCCAACCAGGAATCGGTTTTGTTATTGTTGTTATACTATTGTTCGTAATATTATTATATAACGAATTCCCAGAGTAAGCATGAAAGAAAGTAATAGATCTTCGATAAATAAATAGTATTGTATTTTAATAATAATCGTTTACTAAATTATTTTCTTTGCAATTAAATAGATAGCTTGTAAAATCTTTGAATATGAAATCTTGAGGTTTATCGATAACATACCTTACAATTCATATAACGGAGGAAAAAATCAAGCAGGAAGCTTTTGCCTTTCCTAAAGGCACCTGCTACAGAGACGACAACTACACTCCTATCTTTAATATCATCTTGGAGGAGAATTTGCGCCAAGGCTTCTTCGTTTAGTTCGAAGGTGTGGTCTGGATGAGCGAGTACAATTGGTACAGGTTTCCCTAGGTCCAATTTACTATCTTGACTAGCCATTGAGACCCGCTCAATTCTTTCTTGCCAACCTAAACGGTCTAACGAAGTCCAGAATTCAAAGAATATATTTATTTAATTAACAGTATCCCATTCTTGTACGTATGTGTCTAGTAGAACAATTTGAATTGTATGTACGAAGAGGACAAAAGTAAAAATTACCTCCACATACACTAATAACGGAGCTGAGAAAGGAAGACAGGGATTAGGTAGGTATTCATTACGACACTTGTAAACGAAAAGCAGAATTTCGTTGGTGATGACTGAGGATGTCTTTCGAGAACTTTATTTCATGGGTGAACTATAAAATCGGCTTCCTCGTCTACAAAGAGAGGCATTTTTAAGTCCACGGATAAAAAGTTTTGGATAAAAAAGTGGAGATGGATCAGATGGTAGATACTATCTTCAGTCTAAAGCTGAACACTAAATGGTAACGCTCTTAAATATGAACCAGGAGTTCGTAATTTGGCTACCTGAAAGAACTAAGAGCTTTCCAAAGGTGCATCGAAATCGCTGCTCATCCTTTGTTCGAAAATGGCCCCTGCCTAGACTCAACATTCTTCCTCCTTCGCTATCTTACGATTAAGTTACCTCCTTCGCTATCTTACGATTAAGTTACAGCGGAGTGAGATAGCCACGCGAATTTCGACGCGACACTCAGACATTCCTCGAAGTTATCTCGCAGGATCGTACTTGAGAGGAAGAGGAGAACCGAGCAAGCCCAATCGTCGACTACGAGGAACTCGAGTAAGCTGAAGCATTTGAATCCTATGTGACGAAACGTGTTCGGAAGGAGCCTCGAGCACGGAGCGATTACTTATTGCTAGCGAACGGCCAATTATACTCGCGCGAACACTAATTCCGCCTCTTCTCTTCCGTCTTCTGCTTTTACGCTGGTCCCTCGTCATCGTCGTCGACGGCAGAACACACACCGTCAGACGCCAGCCACATCGGTGCCTTGCAATCTCGCATTTACACGAATCATTACCGCATTAAACTCGTAAATACAGGGCGTCGAATTTCTCATCTGGAACGAGACGCGCGGCTGCCGGCGAGAAAAACGAAATGCGAGAATTTAATTAACCGAAGCGCCCTGTGACTGGCTGAATCGGAAAGAAGGAAATGTTGAAATGCAATTGGGCCAGTAAGAATGTATCGCGGAATAGGGGGAGGCTTTGGAGCCCCACCGATGCAGAAAATTCTGCATTCATACTGTGCTTACTACGAGAGCTAAATGGGAATTAATTATTCGTACATTCGTTCTGCTTGAAATATGAGGAAAAGTCTACAGGTACGATTAAACCGATAATACATCCTAAAATTGAACTTTGTACGCAGGTACCGATGGATGCTGCGTGTAGAGTTGAGAGGTCGACATAAAAGGAGTCCAAAGTACACAATAAGTAAAAGAAAATGGATTTGTATCTATTAGCAGCAGAAAAATAATTATGAACGCCAATTTGTTATCTTTCCTGGGTTGATGTGACTACTGTCTGTCCAAATAAAAATCTTGCGAAGCTTTAAACAGAATGAAAAGTACTCCATCCAAGAAATTGTACTTATAGGACAATATTAATTTATTGGGAAAGCAGGTGCGCATAGGAAAGACCATGTCTATCTTTCGAAAACGCGAGACAGTTCTCGATGTAGATATCAACAAATTCGTTCTTACTTCCTTCAAACACCACAGTCATCAACAACAATTAGAAGGCGATAGAAAGGTGCACGAAACACAGTATTGAACAAGAGAGAACACTCACCCACTGGTTCGTTTGTTGGATAAACCCGTGGCACACGGTTCACGTTTTCGTCAAGAGCCGTCATCGGAACTTTCTCGGCTGAAAACAAATGTTTGAACGTTCGTTTAGCCACATCTTTCCCATCCTGCCCTATTTACTTGGGGGGTTAGGTGATTTGCTCGCAAATGTTTCCTAAATCTCACTCCGCGATGCATTTAAGTGAGATTTAATGCACGCTATAATTCCGAGCGGTTAAATTTCTATCGAGATCATAATTGAAGCACCAAAAGCTCGATAAATGGAAGCAATGGTTAGGTGGAAGTGACTATCCGGGTTTTTGGTGGCAAGCCAATTTCCTTCAAAACCTAAACTGCACTAGGCCTCCTACCTAAGTGATCTCTTCGTAGCACAATTATATTTTGGGGTCTATGCTTGTCCGATCAACGACTCAATTACCACGAATATGATAGGCAGTGTTTTTTTCCTTCTAATAAGCCAATTTCATTTGCAACTGAACTTTCAAATTGGATCGAAGTTAAGCTCTCCTCGGTCTTCATGCTCAAGCGGCCGCTTCGCGGCATAATTGTATTTTAAGATTTACATTCCGATCGACAGGTCCCTCGTCACGAATCTGTTGCATTCTCAAGTAAGTACCTAGTAGCGAGTCAATTCCCTTTGCAATCGAATTGTCAAATTCGACTGATTCTAAATTCTACGCGGTCTCGCGTATCGATCATTTACGTCACAATCGTATTTTAAGATCTACGTTACAATTAGCGATTTCGTCAAGTTATCCAAATTTTGGTAACGAACCAATTCCCTTTAAAGCCAACGCTCTAAACTCGACGCAGCGTAAATCGTGCTCGGCTTCATACTCGAATGATCGTTTCGCGCCCCGATTGTATTTCAAGGTTCCTATTTCAATTAACAACGCCGCTATCGCCGATCTGTCAGGTTCGGGAGTTTCTGGTAATCCGCCAATCGTCATTCGCGATGAAATGTTGAGGATCGCCGGGGCATTAGCTCTACGCAGTGTCGTGTTGTAAGCGATGGTGTAGTGTTACGGTTGTATTTTGTGCGCACCACGGTTCGCACTACGATGAACGGTGTTATTATCGCGGTTCGGTTGGGTTCTTGTCCTCGGTGGTCTGGTCGGCTCCCTTGGCCTGATTAGCGGTTCCTCGGGTCGCCTCCGACTCGACGGTGTCTTTCTTTTCTCGCTCATCTTGTCCCTTCACATTCGCCGTGTCGAAAAGGCGCGGATGAACGAAAAGTGTACGCGAGTGACGGGCCAGACGAGGAAACCAGGCGGCTCGGAGAGCATAGATGCTCCGTGAACACACGATCAAGTACTAACTCGCGAGAGAGCCGACTAGAAATATCCTGGTGTGGTGGTGGCCAGCCGATGGGGCCGCGGTTAGCAGCGGAGTTCGCGAGTTGGCAGCATCCCACAATCAAGAAATACCGGTGAAACCTGGGTGACACGGTTGCGGCGTGCGTGTCACCTTGTGCTGTGACTGCCTGCCCGCCTATGGCATCACATTCTACACTATTTGCTCTTAATCGGCCAGTTCTATCACATAATCGGTTATTCAGCCCGTGCACATGCCTATCAATAGACACTATTCGTACGCAAAGGGTAACGAGGTGCTCTATTTATCTTTGGGAAGTGTTCACAGGTCGGAGAAACTCTGACGTTTCCCCATGAGTTATGAAACAGGCAATGGGACACTTGATGCTTATGTATAGGTGACTGGTAATTATGCGCAGAAAAATAGTTTCTGAAGTAGTCTGAAGATTTGTATATTGCAATGAAGGTGATTGATAAATCGACGTGTGTACAAAGTAAAAAAGCGTGGATGGTCAATGATTGATCGACCATTGACGGATGGTCATGATACGCTATGATTTATGCTCACTATATGTACTTATGAGTATGGGTCTTCGATAAAGTAAGTTAAAGAAATATGGAATTAGACAATGTTCGCAGGGGATATTATTTTGCGAGTAAATAACAATTTACGAAGAGCCGCTGATAGTTGGCATGATTCTACGATGGACGGATATTAGTGGCTGCTCGGTAACCGTAGCGTCCGTTCGCGTCGTATGTAGAATTTTACTCGAGGAAAGCCTATTTTTAACATTTGTCGTTATTTTTGCTCCAGTTTGCGCGCGTAAAGAACGGAAGGGAAAACAAATGCGGGACAAGATGAAAGATTAATGTATTTTCGAATGAGGCGTGAATTTGTTATAGACTCTAAAGTGTATGAAAGAATGACTGAACAAGTACAGCACAGGCAGAAATAAAGGAACAACGAAGATAGTAAATTTCGTGTCTTCCTGTCTCTATAAACATTGCATAATCGAGCGATAACTGAACAGAGCTTCCTCGCGATAACATACAAATAATTATATGTCGCTACCGATTAAGAGAAATGTGCGAAGAGAATGATAATAACGAAACAGATAATAACAAATAATCCGTACAGAAAATCATATCACACAGATAATTGTATCAATAATCTGTTCTCGCACAGTGATACCGTATTCACAAATGCATCTCGCAACGCTGCGAGTGACCGGAATCGTTAACAAGAATTTTAAAACCGAATCGATCGAAGGAGAAACAAATATTTTTACAGCGCGCGCAAGGGGAAAGTAATAAAAAAAAAGTTCCTTGGATGACTCTTTGCTCACAGTATGTAAACAGCGGTCGATTTCTTTACACGATTCACGGGGCGTTTGATATTTGAGTTAAAAGACGAGCTGTGCTTTGGCAGGAACAAAGCAATCAATTTAAAATCTTTTGAAGTATTCACCGCTGAAGAGTGCGTTCGAGCGTTGCCGAGGTTCGAACCTTGAGCGTTCTTGACCTTTGAATCGTAACATTGAAATGGTCCCTTTTTATACTCATTCACGTAATAACGCCGTGACGTCAGTTCGCTCGACGCGGTAAATGAAAAGCGCGCATATCCGATCAGAATTTACTTGGGCAACTCGAAGCATACGTTATACGGGAGGATTTCAAAGACGCGTTCCTAATTAAACCGCGCACCTAGCTGCCAAGCAAAATGCTTCGTTATTCGCTCTACATCCGCGTTATACTCTCTTCGCTCGCCATACCACGAATGTTACCAATTTACGAGCAGGCGTAGCGGAATAGACGCGATCGAAGCAGCGTGTCAGCGCCCACGGTTGCAGGGAGTAGGGGATTTTAGATCGGGTACAGTTAGCACGAGCTGTAAAACCAGCGAGTTAACGATCAGAACCGGGATGATGGCAGGGGGGGGTCCCAACTTGCTTTCCCCCCGGTATATTTATTTTAGAAACTGCCCCTCTCTTATATCGCTGCCGCGTCTTCGAGGCAAATGTTTTATGTCAAACGAGGTTTATTGCCGGGGAAAAAGATGGAGGAGGGTCGAGGCATGACTAGCAAGATCGACAAGAAACGGCAGGGGAACGAGAGTAGCACGGCGAGGAGAGATCGGTCGTATCGCGGAGAGCACGATAGGATTATTATGCCTCCTTCAGGCACCCGAACTATCATTAATCTCGTTTATGGCGGTATCTCGTGTAAGGGTTATTTATATTTCTCCGCGGCAGACGACGAGAGTAAGTGCGATTTCCGAAGTTTATGCAGTGCCATGCACGCGGTTCAATTACGAGTTCTGCAACAGCCGGAGGCTGGGCCCAGAATCCGGTGTCTACGACTCCCTGGTGGCGGTTTCTTAAGGTTCGCTGCTCGCCCCAGAGGAGCGCGGTTAGCAATGCAGCTAATCGGATACCAATGCAGCCAAAAAGTTATTTCTCTTCGCGCGGAGGAAAATACTTGCTCGTGTACCCGCGAGTGCGAAAAACGCTCGTGTTTACGACGAGCAGCCGACACTGAAGCGGGCAGAACTTTTTTTACGGGCATCAGTTGCGTGTTAATCAGGAACGCGGGGCATTGAACAGGTGCTCGATATTTAAGAAAGTAAAGTGAAAGGCGTGTACCATGATTGACTAGTTAAAAAAACCATGACTTCGCTCTTTCCGCTTTTCTCTATAAATGTTCGTTTGAGATAGAGTCACATGTCGAGTTTGATATCGCAATGAACGATCAGATCCTTAACTGCGGTGTGAAGAAAAAGACGAAAGAAAAGCGACGTATCACGGCCGGCTGGTTTTTCTACATCGATAGTCGTGCAGCCGATGCGAGCCACTCTGGTACGAGCAAAAACCGAGAAGAATGAATTTACTTCCCCGTCATTGCATATCGCGCCATGTGCAAGAATACGTCGGTCATCGCGTGCAATTGCTCTTACACGCATTTTACTGCGACCTCAGAGGACTAGCTCGATCTCGTGAGTCTTGACGAGCGTGGGCGGCGTATGAGGGAAATGTAGCCGCCTAAAAAATACCACTACGATCGCGGTTTAAGTGTAAAACTGCCAAGGTTAACAGGGACGAAACGTATTAAGGGAGGATACCCGTTTGAACGCTCGGAAAATGTATACATTTTGTGGATTTGATGAAGATTTTCCGTTTTTCCCTTTTATTTTACGTAGTATTATGAACTAGCTTAAAAAAAAGTTTCAGTCAAACAACTGTTCTGCCCTCCTTAGTTAAACTGTCCTATCTAACATTTTTCATTTTTTTTAGATATGTTGAAATATTTGAAGTTCCACTCGTCTTTTACCTTTTAAGTAAAGTTAGAAACCTCTACATGCTTCGTAAAGATTTATAAACAGTCTAATGTATTTAACCTAAGTTCTTTCAAAATGGTTAAAATATCTTATCTGAAACAATTAATTAATTGGTACGTTAATAATACATTCCCTACCGGTACACCTATTACAAAAAATGATATTAGGCTATTACGAAATAATGACAACATGTTTTAATTTCAATGAAGGAAAATAAGTATGGTACAAAGTAAATGATAAAACTTCAGTTTTCTCGGTTGTTTCAAAATGCTAGATAGGAAATTTTAACTAAAGAGGGCAGTGTTGTTTTTCGGAAATTATGGATATCGAACAACCAGCGAGCTTTTATTTTACGACTTAAATGTGCGTTGCTATTTGGAACGCTCAATGCCAGACGTTATTGTTGGTAGCGTAAAAATCTTTTATAGACTCGTCGTGAGATCCTGGAGGATGAAATCACAGACAACCACCCTCCAGTTGATCGTCGGTCGATCCGAAATTCGACGAAGAAACGTCGCAATTAACGGTGAGTGTGTACCGTGGATTGTCCCTGAATTCATTTGACTGAATAATGCGAGTTTAATTAACGAGGCATGGAAGTACGTGGGTGGCCGATGAAGTCCACCGTCTATCGCGTTGTGGAACAACCGTGTGCACGCATTTCCAGGTGTATTGACACATTCGAGAGAGGAGAAACTCCTGGTATTAGACTTATTGGATTGCGACAAATGGGTTTGCGAAGTTCTCGCTGGCAATTGACATAGTTCCCATTCATTACCCCGCGGCGTCTTTCTCTAATTACCATTCGACGAGGCCTAAACCGAATTCTATGGAAACTCAGTATTTAGAGTGGCAATGAACAGGTTTCTAGTCCTTATCAGGCAAATAAAATGATGGTCGTTCGTTAAAGGTCATATCAAGCTACAAATTGTCACATAACACCCAACTTCGTGTTAGCTAGTCATCAATTGTAATCTTCCAATGGCCACCTGGATGACAACTGTCATATATCATTGTCTCTATTATCGATGGATTCTTAATAGTATGAAATTTTATTCATTCAAGCGAAATATTTATGAAGTCCGAACAGAAACACAAGTGGGCAACATTGTTTAGTTCGAAGAAGGTAGGTACATTGTTTGATTAATGAAAATTTCTTTGTCAAAATTGTAACACTCGATCTTTCATGTCTTTCCTTTATTTTGTAAAGAAAACTGTACGTTCTTGCTGGTATGGTGTAGTAGCAGTGGTGCACTCAGGATTTAATCTTGAAGGGAGCCGAGTTGAACGGATAAAAATAGTTTTAATGCAAATTCAATAAAATTCATTAGGTGATTATAAAAATTTATTTAAAGAATGAAATCCAGTTTTCTTTTCTTTTTACAGTCTTTCATTGGGGGCTACCGTGGCCCCTTGCCCCACCCTCCATGTGTAATACTTAGATAATAACAATATTTAAGATAACACCGGAAACCTTCAACGAAATGATCTCCACGTGACTCTAATCGCGGAAATTGTACCCGAAGCGATTTTGACGTAACTTGCAAGATAATAAACAGCTGGTAAGTATTCTGTGTTACAAACGCGATAATCAAGATCGTAGTCAAAGAGGCGACTGTAATTGTGATAGGAAATACTCGATTCCCACAGCAATATTTTAAATGGGTCAGCCTACACTACAGAAAGTTAACTTTGATTCTTCCCCCACCGTTTTCACTTAAAAAAAAAACACTTATAGGAGCCACTGCCCATTTCCTTTTCAAGTTTCAAACGTGTCAGGCAAAATTATACAGTTCATGACTAATTCATGGAGAACAGTGTAAATAGGATATTTAACGCGGGTTATTGTTCTCCGCCGCGGAAATGAATATGTACATACCGCGAACTATATACGGGGAAAACGAAACGACTCGTTTTCCACCGGACGCGCGGTACATAAACCTATCGATAGTATTCAATAAAACACGCGCTGCGGAGAGAACTTGAATAGGTATGCCAACATGCGGGTCTCATTTCCAATCCCGAATATCACGTGCAATGCTGCACAGCGGTGCGCTGAACCGCTTTGAAACTCGCTGCCTGCCTTTCCCACCTGTTTCATTGTCGCTTGATTTCATTTAATGCGAGAAATCACGCTTCAACTTCCTCGCATAGCGTGCCGTCATTCATCGCCTTACACGCTCGGAGGAATAAATCTGTTTTTTTTTGTAGTTTCTACAGTACGTACACTGAATAATCGCGTATTTATGTGCGCCGCTGTCTAACTTTGGGGTCACTGCTTCAAATTTTATTCTATCATGCAATCCTTGGCGTTTCAAAGAAGGCGGTTCTACGATATTTATCTGGGCTTTATAGAAAAGGTTTTGGGAGGGTTTTCTGGCTATCGAAGAAGAATATGTATTAAGAAGGTGTGATAAGGTGAAATTGAGAGAAATGTTAAGAAATCATGTTGAACATCTAGTGAAAGATAATGAAAGTAAGTACCAGCTGTAAGATCGTAGAAGCTTGTTAAAAAAAAGTCGAGGATTTGTGAAGACGCAATAAAAGAAAAAGGAGGTTAAATAGATGTAAGTTTTGTGTTCTATTTTATGTGAATTTTCTTCAGCAGACTGTATACAATTTGGCGTCTCTACAAAGCAATTATACATATTCCACATTATATTATACGTATTTTGATAAAATAAAGGAAAATTTACACACAAATTAATACTGTGCTGGAAACAATTAAAACATTTTAGTAATACTTCACTGCACGCCATTTCGCCCTAATTTTAAATGCAGTTTCTTTCCGTACAATGTGATTTTCGTCGAGATTAACACGCAGATTTCTGTACGATTAGTGAAACCGAATTAAAGTTCAATGTCCCGAAAGTTCCGTTACTGTTTTCCCTTATAATTATTCATCTCTTTATTACTTTCCCTCTTTTATACGAATAATAGATGCTTGTATATTTCCGCTTCAATTAAGCCTGAGAATCGCATACAATGCACCTGTTGCAATATGTAATTTTCACAGTGTCTTTTTGATCGTATCATCGATACCAATCACAACGCTAATAAATGAGTTTAAAAGATTATACGAATAAACATGACAAATACAAGTAAAAAGATCAAATCTGATAAAAGAAATACGAACTCGGCATTTTACTTCTAACATTAAAGTACATATAGAAACACTGAAAAATTGGTTAAGAGGTGACAAGTTGTAAGAAACAATATCCTAAAATTGCTCGGAATTTATTAGATACCTAATTAGAGTACTGCTTTCATAAAAGAGTCCCAGTTTCTAAACTATATCATGGCATTCTTTTATGCGCCGTGACCCGATAAATAAACCACGCTGTTCAGACAAAGGGAACAGCGGACTGGAACGCCGTAACAAGTGGAATAATTATCAATCGTGCTGAGTAACAAGAAGCAAGGACGTACGCGCGACTGACTGACACAATTTAAAGTTCCCTCGTTTTAAGGCGAGAAGTAGGAAAGATTCCCGCGAGGCGGCAGCACTTACGCACCATGCTTCGAGCCTACGTCATCCTCCTTTGACAGAATATCGTATTACTACGCGTAATTACGAATGCATAACAAATTATCACGCTATTTATACCGCATCATGTCTCCGACGCAAAAAATTCAAAAGTCACACATCACTGACAAAAACTGCTTACGAGCCTTTTATAACCTCTAAGATCGCGAGCGTTACATGGCACTTTCCTTAATCTTTCCTCTCTTCCCATACATATGCATCCCCAGTGTGATTACTATAAATCCAGGCACGTATAATTGTTAATAACCCGTACACGGTGTGATTCACGAAGCCAGAGGCATGGAATTTTGAACGATGACTGAACGTACACCTGGCAGCACTCCCTCGCAAACTATATTTTTGTTGCGTGACTTATGGCGATTCACCCACGTGGTTGGAATTCAATCGAAGTAACAGGGGTCATTAGCACATGTCCCACTAAATTGAATATACACTTAAGCCGTTGACGAAACGTCAAAAAAAAGCACAAAGCATAACGGTCCGGGTTACATCTGGCACGCGATGCCCAAATAACGTTTCGCCGGTTACTAAACGGATTTTCCGATATCACTGTCGTATCTTGCACATTTCCCTATCGCACCGTCGTCGAATATTATAAAATGCAGACAATACTTACCCACATACGAGCTCCTGTAATCGCCACTCTGTTTACGCTGTTTAGTCTCCGCCATGTTGGGATACGAATGACGCCACTTCCGTAACTGCGTGCAACTGTTTCACTACGTAGGTTAAAACGAACTTCGTCGCTGAGACTTTTACTTGCTCGTGGCAATGCGCACGGTTATGCTGGATAGTGGCACGTTAATTGAATGTAAATGCAGGGAATATAATAGTAATGAAAGTGAATCTGTTGAGTCGTGGGAAGGAACGGTAACACTTTCCCAGGGATACGAACCTTTCCCTCTCGCCGATGGAACAATAACAGCAGTTTCGAAATTTTGAATTGATAATCGATTAGATTAGATACACATCTAAAAATAAACTTCCTTCTGGAACAATTTACTTTACACTTTATTTTCTACACAGAACGCGATTTTGCATTATTACAAAACGTTCGAATCACGGTTACTTTTTGCCATTCTGGTGAAACTCCGCATTCCTATTACAACTTTCACTAATTGCGGTTAGCTTCCCGGCGATTAAGCATCCACGCATTGAAAAACATACTTATCGATCGCGCGCACGATACGGGAACGGGACAGTGCAATAGGTGAACAAACACTTGATAATTCTGTCTGCTACAATGGCGAAAGTAAATGGGTCCAGAGTCAGCATGCGTAAGCGACAGTACAAAATCCGCGCGCTGTTACCGTTCGTAGATACGTGAAAACAATTTTCATTAATATCGATGACGCGAACTGCATTTTCCCTCACTTTTTCTATAACGTGTGACAACGACAGTTTCAGTAACCAGATATAATAATCCAAATTAAAAATAACAATATTAATCCATTTTATAAAATATAACATAAAATAGTACAAAGCTAAGGCATATGTAAACATACGACATTCTAAAATCCAATTCTGAATTTAAAGCAGAAAATGATGTTCCCGACGAGACGCGTGGAGATGAAAAATATTCGACATCTGGTTCACTGTAATATCGGTGCGCGCAGCCGTTCTTTACCCGTTCATCTGATTCGCGGTTTCGGCGGAGCGCGGCACTACTTTCGCCGGCGGATGTGATTTGATCCCGGCGGTTGCGCGGTCGCAGATTCCCTATGGTGGAATGTGGATGCTGTGTGCGCGGTGGTTTGTTTCGTTCCGCGAATTCGGGGTCGGTTTTGCACGGCCGATCGAATGTGCCGACTCGCGGTGCGAATAATCCTCGGGAGCCGACGACAGTTCCGTGGGACGATGCTGTTCGACAGAACGTACAGTGCGCATTGACAATTAACGCGCGAACCAGCGTCGAGTGGCCGAGAGAGCACGGGCTAGTAAACAAATGTCAGAACGGAGGACGAGAGGGAGAGAGAGGAACGGAGGGAAACGAAACACTGTCGTGCCGTTCCAGCGCGAAACGGTGGCGCAACATCGATGCCTTTCGGCCGCGCTGCTTCATTCCCTCCGTCATTAAAAACGGATACACTCGAAAAGCACGGGCGATTTTTTTCGTTCGTTCGGACGCGCGTGCTACGCGGCCGTGGTTCATTGTCGTGGTGACGTCCGGTGTCAAGAGAGGCCTCGTGCTCCCCCGGTGTGCCAGCTGCACATTCATCCTGTCAACTTTCCGCTTCCGTTCCCTTTGACAGCGGATAACGAGAATTCGTCGGTCTACGTCTGGGAAGAGTTGACGCGCGCACGCCAAACCGACGCGCAACGCCAGGCGGAGTTGCCGTGTGTGAAAACGTGTGAGACGCGTGTGATGTCGCGTCCCGTGCACCGCTCACGGCTGACACGCGTGTGGAACTACTCCGAGGCCCTTTAAATCGGTGGGGAAGGGTAACTACGTTCACGCGTATGACACAGCGGCGTACCCGTGCGGAGCCGACTAACGAGGCATTTAAATTTTTCAACAGGCCTCGGCTCGTTTCGTGTCGTTTCGCTCCGTTTAAAAGCCCTTCGTGCATTATCGGCACTATCTATCTCCCACCGATGCCGGCACTGCGCGACCGTGTTTACATCGCCCTTAGCCACCAGAACGAGATCGACAAGTTCTACCGTGTTTTCAGGTGAGACGCGTCGGTACGCTGTCTCTTTTCACGCGCGCCAAATTCCGTATGCCGTTTTGCTTTTTCACCCGGCCCCGTCGAGCTTTGAGGTTAGAAAATTATGTAACACCAAACGACCACTGAACCCGCCTCGCTCGGAATGTGGGATTTGTTTGCAGTTTTCGGCGAGACGTATTTAACTCGGTGAGTAATGTTCCTTTGTACATGCTGTTCTTGTGTAACGTGCATACTCGTGCGATGAATTATTTTACTGTTTTTTATGGGACTAGGAGGGTAATTTGTTTGAGACATTTGTTATAGGTAACTTTACTATTACGTTTTCTTTTTATGCGATTGATCGATAAGCAATGGAATTTTGCAAAGACACTGATATTAAGAAGGGATGACAAATGAATTTAGTGGTTCGGTATTTCGACTTCAGCCAAAGGCTATGATTGACCGGTAATTGATAGGGAACGTAGGAATTCAAAAGAATGGTATGTAGTAGGATAGCACGCTTTCCATTGGCCATGTGTCGCGAACTATTTTTATAAGAATCTCGCCACTGTAGTGTATTGTTACAAATGCGTGGGATGCTGGAACATTTGCGCGACGTTTGCTTAAGCAGCCGTGAAATTCGAGATGGTTTAATTTGTCACGTGGCGCGGAGTTGCATACACTCATACGCTCAAGTAATAGTCACGTCACGTCTCGGTGAAGTAATGACGGACATTTTACAATTATCAATGGGATTAATTAAATTCGCTCGTGCGCGACGTTGTAAGAAATAAATTTGTGGGCCAATGATTGCGAATATGTCGACACTTGAGATTGGATTTTTTAGTGAAATTACTGTATATCAATCACCAGAAGAGTAGCCAAAATATTGATTTCGAAATTCAAATAAAATGGTAAATAACATCGATCATTCGCGACAATTAATTTTAAAAGACAACAACTTCGAGTCGTGGACGTAGAAATTGCAGTACAAAATACCAGTATATTTAACTTCAGCGACCCGTAATTATCCGCGGTGCTTAATTACTATACTACAGTTTTTCGGGGTGGCTGCAACATTTTCTTCTTATTTGGTCCAGACGTGGAAAAGGAATTCACGCGGTGTCTCGTTTTTCACCGGTTCGGTCCTTTCACTTACGGGCTCATCAATCTCTTGCTCGGTTTTCCGACACGTCAGTGTTACCTATAGGAGCTCGTATGCAGTCACGAACCCTCATCACTAACCGTTTCTCTTTCCCTTTCTTCCTCAGACTTTCCGGTTCTGTTATGTAACTTTTCATTATTATTGCTCTCACGCTCGGAACATCGTGGAATTCAAGGAAACACGCTGTAAATCCACGTTTTTCAGCGGCGTCCGTCGTTCTGCTCTCGTTTGCCATAAACACGCGATACGTGGAAAATTATCAGTTAAGTAGCCTTTGGTTGAGAGTCGAAGTAGTAGCAAAAAGATTTGTCGTTTTAAATGAGTATGGTAGCCGATATAACGACGAGATAATATGGACAAAGCAGTAAAAGAAGTATAGGAGGATATAACGTTCAAATATTGTTATGATTAATCGATAATTAATTATTGTACGCGTTACGTACTGGCTAACATTGAAAGTTCTTCTCTGGCACATAATTAAGTGGTACAGGCTTCAGCTGTTATGCAAGTAAACTGCTTTTTATTCTTTATCCACGTCTGATTACCTTCAAATATAAGTTATATAACATCCTTTATTAAATCAGATGCTCTTAAACACCTGATCCATGCACAATCGTAAATTGTGGCTCATTTTTCTTGAACGGGATAACATTCAATTTAAATATTTAATAATTCAATTTGAATATTTTCTACGTTAAATATTTAACGTGCTAGAGCTGTCAATTATTTACACATTATATTGACACTAATACATTCAGGTTTCTTTTAAACGATACTATCCACGTTCAAACGTAGCGTTTCTCATTTATCTAATTTGCACACATCATTAAAAGTACATTACCTAAGCAAAAGTAAATTGCCTTTAAAAGGATATTTGAAATCTTCTAGTACAGTGATTCCCAACCGATGGGTCGCGAAGTGTTTTCTTTATCTTATTAAATTTACTTTACCTTATATGGGGGCCTAGGGTGGCCCTTATTTTCAACCTGCGATTTCTTTTGCTCTCATCCCCTAATATGGTTCCATTTCATAAAAAAATAGTCCCTGAAATAGATTATTGCCGTCGGACAACAGGAAAGAGTGCCGAGGCACTTAACAGGCCTTAAAGTTTAGAATTCATCAGTGGTTTGAATTTGAAGAATTTCTCAAAAATGGTAAGCCCTACCTTGCCTATTCTCGATGCGATTACTCGTTCGACTTCGTCCTGAATCGGACTTTCCGTAGGCGATTTGAGCAATGGCCCCTGGCCATGGAGCGTTAACTATATTGGCTAGGCAAACGCAGAACGAAGCGTCGCACGAACACGATTATACGTCCCCGGGAGATTGTATATTCACACGAACCTATGCAAATGCAGAGGCGAATGTTTCACAATTTCTGGCTAGTTATCGTTTCCTTCGGTTCGAATTTAATTACACCGGTAGGTTCGTTACAAAATGCATCGCTATCGTCGCCGCGCGATTTCGTTATCACGAGGAACTCGGGCACGAACAAGTGGTACTTTTCCTTTAGTCGCGTGAAATTATCGAAGGCAATAACGCGTCTATGCAGCAATCAGCATATTAATTCTCGCTCGGGCTTATTAATGCCGTGTTTAAGGGGGGAGACCACTGTCTCGGTCCGAAATGTAAGGGTGTTTTCGGGAATTTATTTCAACCAAACAACGCAAGTAAATCAATTTATTGCTGAGTATAGTTAATAGTGTACATATCGAAGGGTAAGAAAAATTTTTTTTCAATCAAATTCATAAATCCGTTTCCTGTATACTCTTCGTCAAAATTTGCGCTCCGACAAAAACATGCTAGTCACGTTGACAGTCCCCAGACCATATGGTTCATCGAAATTCAAAAAAACAATAATATTTAGAAACTAGAAGTCTGCCTCTATTATGTGACGATCGAAAAATGTCAAAATTGTAAAAAATAACAAAATGGCGGATCACTGAAAAAAAATCATTTTTTCTTGAGTACAAAGTTAGGGAATTGTTGTATATAATAGTTGTAATAAACTGTCTAATAAACTGTTGTAATAGCGACATAATACGGGTTTTCCGTACAATAAATGTCCTTGATCATGCCAATTGGACGTATAGTTTTGTCTGTAGACTGTCAATGCGATTGAAAAATGTCATCCTGGAAAAACGCGTTCAAAGTTCCGCGTGGCTCATTGTCAGTCGCGCGTTTGACACCGCTTCACGAAAAACACCATATCTCAATCAATTTTGCGAATTTCTTCATAAAATTTGGAGAGAACATTCTTGAAACATACGTCTTTCAGAAAATGTAAAAAAAAATGTTCAGATTTGAGACAGTGGTCTCCCTCCTTAACAAGCCGTGCTTCGATTTTTATTCATGAATCCTCTGTGGTTCGTCACACCCACACGATAGTTTCTTATCAGCTGATTTATTTCGGCAGATAAATAGGGTGAAATGCAAAGTATTATATCGTAGGACATTTTTCGAGTGGACAGCTAGAGTCTAAACTGAAGGAGAAACAGTCTATCAATATTAATAAGGGTTCACCTTTGCTTCTTCTACATTGGCAATACCCAGCAGAATCTTTGTCAGTGTTTCCTGTATCCAATGGAACACTGTCTTCTCTATTGGAATACCTGCAAGTCTTTGCTTTATAATGTGTACCGAAGATTGCGCTTCTGAAATCCGAGTTTGCTCGCAGTTCGACGGCTGCACAACAGTTAACTGATATTTTGCACGTCGTTTCAATTCATATCTTTGGAGCAAATCTTAGAACTCTGTTATACAGTTGAACTGTAAACTTTGAAATACTAGGGTCTGACCTTTGGGTAATCCAATCGGAGTAGGATTTTTAAATGCACCCAATGTAATACAGGCGCGATAAATAATATCGGTTCGCGTTGATTATCGAATGGACATCTTCTCCCCTGAGGACACACTCTATTTCAATGTGAACAGCGCGACGGGAGAGATTCACGGTCTACCGGTGATAGCGTTGAAGTAATTGCAATTAAAATTTGTTTCGTGAAATTGGCTACCCACATCCTGTGCTCCAGCCTTCGCTCCTGTCCATCAGTTCGAGGCTTTTAGCGCGCAACCTGTTTTTCTTTTATTATTCTCCGGCAGATCGAAAATCGTAATTAGTAGCTCGTCAGTGCGACGCATTCCCCCTCCGCGGATTCTTCCTCCCGTTACAACTGTAATTAACTACGCGCAGCTGATAATTGAGGGGGCAGTATGCGCTGCATCCTTCATCAATTCAAACGGACATGATTATTTTAGGCAACCCTGCCACTTTTATATAGCCCAACTCGATTCACCCCTCCACAGGGTAAAGACCGTTTAATTGAAATGTAAATTGTTTGATCGAACCACCAACGAAATGGTTGATTTAACAAAGTATAGCCTTCCGCGGAAATTAAATTTGTCCGGCTGCCGGTCTTCGATGAAGTGAAACCGTGCCGCGAAGTTACAACCCCGCGACACCCTGCTGATTCCGCGAATAGCGATATTTGATTGTTCTCGGGTTTCGCCAAACATTAAATTAATTACCAATTATCTCCTCCGAGACCTGAGTAACATCATGTCAATTGGAACAGATAGTTCTTCATGGTATTCTTCTGTTTGCGTTAATATTCTCTCATCTACGAATATCATAAAGGCGCGAAATCACGATGAGATTTTACATGAGACTTTTCTGTCGCGAGACAAAAATCCCAGCAACAACTAAACGTAAATAATGGAAATAGTCAAGAGAGATGAGATTTTTGGAAATATAGATATCACGAGACTTGTCTCACGAGAGTTTAATTCCATGAATAAAATAGGAAAATAATTGTCTCGCGAGATTCTTTCTTTTGTCTTCGAGAAACATACTCGTTTCATTGTTTTTATGCAGTGATTGACTAAAATTGTTTCTGAACGGGAGCACATCGCCCTCTGTTTCCATCGAGCGCTCGCGATCGCGGCGGAAAAGTGTGATTCGCGTGAAAACACAGGCCGTGTACTGATTACTGGCAATATTTCCGGCACGACTGCCCGTTAATAACGTTTCTATTATTAATGAACGGACTCCGGCGCGGCGTTAACGGCCGATACGTGGCAATACGTTGTAAGCTCCGATAATGCGCCTCGTGGGACGGCTGACGCGTAATTGTAAACTCGATCAAAAAGGCTCGTAGCTGCCAATGCAATTGTCGTTGCACTGGCGCACGGTTTCCTCTGTTCCCTTGTCCATGCCGTTGCTTCGATCCCGCTGGTTATTCACCGAGTTTTCGCGGTATTAAATAATCAGAATTGAATTCGAAGCGCGCACATCAGGGTGTAGTTTTCCACCCCCGCCATTTGAAATTCAATGCGACCAGTTCGAGGTTGTTCAAGTAGCTCGCCAGTACACTCGATATTTATCGCATCTTGGGGGAATTTGTCGAATATCAGGTTATCGATATGTACCGATGGCGTTGCACGCCTATTCGGTTGTCAAAAACGTGGTGTTAATGGGGAGAGAACTATACATTTCTTATATATCCCTTTCTGGGCACACCATCTTATAATCACAAATTGGTCACATCATTTTTCAGTTACCATTTTCGTAGGTATTTTTGGATCTTTTAACTTTTGAGTGATAATTGTCTATTCTTAATATTTATACGATCGTGCTCTAATACTCTTTCTCTAGCAAATTTCCATGGTTGTGGAGAGCAAATGATTTTTTTATTTTATTTTTATTAAATCCTCTTTGGAAGTTGTAAAGGCGCGACATTTGAGCTCGAAAATGGCTCTTGGGGCGCGTTACACCCCGTGTGACCACGAAGGGATATTGTCGTTGAGATTTAATTACAATACTGCCTTTGATCCCTCGGTGTTTAAAGCCTGAGTAGTTCGAGGATCCAAAGGTCGAAGTTACGGCTCTGATTCTGCGAAGGTTTGCGCTTTGTCCACACACTTGTATTCATAAATTTCGAACTGTGGTAGGATAATAAAATTAATGTCAGTTTACTTTAATTCCCTTCGAATTACACCACACAGAATACCATCGAAATTTATAAAGAATTACGTTTTATACCACTTACCTGACCCATTTTGAACGTTGACGTTCGACGTTCACCCTGTACATGCACGTGCTCGCGATATTTCAAGGATACTGGACCAGTTCAACGGGCGACCGTTATAAATCATAATAAAACGCTGCAGTTCGTGCTATCGTTCTCATACGAATGGTAAATTTCTCAGGGGCGTAATAACAACAGAAAGTGGTCGCCTTGGGGTGCGATTAATGTCTCCGCTGTAAAAAATGGTTGATACTCTCGTTTCCTTTCCTGGCATACCCCACGACACGAGCAATTCTTTTCCAACCAAGCGCTTAAACATTCGGTATAGCTACGTTGATTCTTAAAGAATAGTAGGATAGAATTTAATACTGATTGGGAGGATATCGTTACGATAACACCACAGTCTTTTTGCAACTTATTTTTACTGTCAAGATGTACTCCGTTAAGTCGAGCAGCGCAATCGAAAGTAGAGGAGATACGATGTAACAGGGACTGTGACGTTATAGGGAGATTTATAAGGTTTCCACGGGTCGCCATAAACCTTGAAAATTCTATTTATTTCGTGAATTTCGGAGCCAAATGTGGGACGAACGCGCGATGAGATAAATTTACGATCCTTTTTAGGCATCAAATCTGGCGTGTCGACGAAGTTTGGCTCGCGCCCAGCAGACCCGAGTCCGGCCAAATACACGTACAGATGTGCTCATCTATACTAGGAACACGCGAGCAGGGCATTATGAGATATTTAATTTGAGTTTCGCGCCGTTATATATCAGCCGGTGTTGATGGAACGGCTTGTTCCCTCGATTTCCGTTTTTGCACCCGCGTCGACCCGTGATTTACCGTAATTTTTATTAAGGATCCCTCGATAACGCGTGCCAATTTTTATTGCTGCTTTCACCCTTCTTCATCCCTTCGCTATTTCCCTCTAAACCTTTTTGCTTTGGGCACGTGTATTTTCACTGGGCTATCAATATTAACCTCAGGAAACGAGGATCGCCTAAGTTACTCTCAATTTAGTGATACTAATGTTCAATTCAAAATATGACTACGAATTCAATGTCCCACGGTGACGACGAACGCAATATTTTAGCCCAATGATTTCAATGGCAACCATGTCGTTTATCTGCACTATATCGATCAAATTCAAATACAAAGAGATTTTTTGAAAAGAGAACGTGAATTTTTGCATGTAGTCTCGGGTTCATTTATTTACAAAGAAACTTTGGATGTCACCATTATTCCCACGAACAACGGTCCCTCGTCTCACTCTAAATAATTCCGTTTCGTTTTCTGATCTTATGCAAGATTATTATCTCGGTTGACCGTGTACTCGGCTGACTATTGTTGCGGCTCATTGTACTGAAAGGTCGTGACTGGTGATCCACTGAGATATGCGACCAGCTCGTTTTGCAATAACGATCGACCGCGAGCGTTAGTTTACCGAACCGTTCATCACGATTCTGCACCAACTTTCCTTAGATATTTCCTTTGCTCTATTGAATACCGAAGTACGCTGGAACCCGTTTAATTCATCACATCATCGCGAAACACTACTATCATCAGATATTACCCTTATATCCGATCAATCGAGTTGATTAAAAAGTGCAGCGAAGTTTTAATTCATTCTCGTATAAGTGGATTGGGCATTGCCTAGCAACTTAGAGTGAACAGTACGATCACTGAAATTGATCCGTAAAGTACCTATAGGTGAAAATATCATTTCGAGTTCGCGTGCACGCAAATCTAACAAAGCAATCTCTCGAAATTTATTTTGCAAAGAAAATTCGAAGTTTTCTGCAACGTCAGTAGTATCGAAAGCGACTGCTGCTTTGTATGCAATGAGAATTTATTTCCCGCAAAGCGGGCGGCGAAATTCAAACGTGATTTCGCTACAGAGCCCGATTCACTCGATTATTTTTACCTACACTTTCGGGGCACACTTTGTGCACCATCTTTTCTTACTTTGGCACGGCTCGTAAGCGAGATAATTGCATTCCCCAGCAGCGCCGCAACGGTGTATCGCTTTTTCTCAAGAGTCTCGTTCCAGCTTTTTGTTTGACGAAGTTATCCTATCATTGATACGGTTACTCCAAGTATTCTGCAATTCCCCGAAGCACGAGGAGCAAGCTTAACAGTGCGTTAAACGTAATATGATTACGTCAGGGGACCCGCAACGCGTAAAGCCAGGCCAGAATCGTAACTTCCCAATGAATTCGTGATTAATATGGAAATGTTGGTTAAGTTCGGGGCTGGAATCGAGAATAATTTCCCTTCAGACGTTATTTGTCTTATTGCTCTCTGAACGGGGGACGTCGATAACGCTGTCGTCGATGTAATGCGAAAATAGCTTGGGTAACTGGATAAGAAACTTCTCTGTACGTTTCGAGGCGATTAATTGAAGACGATATCGTTTAGGCTTATTCGCTTCATTAAGACTTCCCAGCGTCCCTTTGTTCTACGACACAAGTCGAAGTTGAGTCTTAATAAACAAAAGCAGGAAATCATTTTACAAAATAAATCTTGCAGTTTTAAGCTTGCATAATACTTTGGCTCTCCTAAATCTTCCCACTTGCTTCCTCACAATTTACTTCCCAGAATTACTTCTTTCATTACGTAATAATTCATCTGATACATTGAAACCAAGGGTACCAGCTATGAATCACCGAGAAACTACGCTCAAATGTACTAGTAGCACTTCGCGAACGTGGAATTAAAATGGGTGTCCATTAAAACTCGTCGACTTCTTGCGTGCACTTTCTCGCAGAAGCATCCTACGCGCGAGTTTCTGACTTTTATGAAATGTAGGCAATGGTGCCCCTTATTTGCTCGTCACTAGGTGAACCGGATCCTCAGTTGCTTCTATATTTCCTCCCCCCTTTAAGAAGCCGTAAAGCACCAGACGTGGATTCCCTCGCGTCCATTGTCGTGAATACCTGCTAGGGAACTCCCCGTGAATAAGAAAAGAGGCTGTACCGAATGACGCCCGTCGAAGCAAGTATAATACTTGGACGTGGCGCGTGAACGTGCGAGCGTTGATTCTGAAAGTGATTCGGGCCGTGGATCGCGTGCGAACGGACACGGGGGAAAAAGATGCCTGGACGGAACGTGAAAGTCTCCACGAAAGTTTACGCGCGTACACGGGGGCGTTCGCGGTTTCCTCGATCTTTATTCCGCTGGGCTGGTTTCTCGTTTGGACACGCTCCATCAATCATGTTAATAAACCTGTTCGAGCGTTTCCCGTATATAGATCGAGCAGCGTTACGAAAACCTTCGTACGAGCCGCGCTCGAAGGCTATCGGCTCGGAATACCTAAACGAACGGTAGGTACCTAGACGAAGCGGCGTATCGGACTGCGAGATACGGGATTTGCATTTTCCCTGTTTCGAAACGAAAGCATTTCGTTCATGCAACGAAACAACCGTACGCTTTAGAGTGAGCGTCGCGTGCACTCGACACGTGTAGTTGGGAACTTTAATGGCTTGGTGTAAAGTAAAATTGATTTACATCTTTTTGCACTTTCGCTTAATGGCGTTTCTTTAGCGGGCAATGAAGCTTCCGGTTCCACCTGGACGGAATTTCGCAGCCCAAGGCGGTGCAATCTGCAGCTTTTGATCAGTGAATTTTTCATAGTGAAAACAATTGAAACTCGACAGATATTTTCATCTAGGGTAAACCCATCAGTGAATGACCGAATTGTTGAATGAGAATCCCAGTAAATGACCGCATACTTTTATTAAGAATGGTACTTATTAATGTTTGTTTTATACGCATAACTAAAAATATGGTACATTAAACGTGCAACTACACTCCATTTATAAACATATAGTAATTTTTAAATTTATAATTGACATTTCTTTGCCTAATGATCATTCACTGGTATGCGGTTAATTACTGGTTGGTTATTCATATACTACACGTACAAAAAATTTGAAAACATTTCTTCAACACATTTTCAGTTGTTTTATCTGTCACGACCGTCTCTTTTCATAAGAGTACGTGTAAAATCAGTGAATATTAAAATCGTTATAACTCAGCAACCGTTTAAAGAATTCGATTAAAATTTTGGAGCACATCAGGAAGATTATAAAGAACAATCTCATAAATTTCCATGAACTTAGTACCATTTTGAAGATAGGTTCGATTCATCCTTATCGCAATTTTACGTATACACTTAGAGTCTAAAATATAGCGACTACGCCAACTCTCCTGCCCCACCGACTCACCTACATTTACCCTATTCATTCCACATTAAAATCACCAGCAAAAATCGATTGAATTTGTTATACCACCTCGAACCGGTTACACAACGTGTCAGCTTCAATCGTCACTTCATTAAATCAGCAATGTCTTTGCTAATAGGTCGCAGTAGATTCGTGTTAAGCTTAAAATTCATGAAACAGAATTTTCTCGCTCTTCATGAACCAAAGTACCAATGTTCTACCTCCGGTTCCCTCCGAAGGGTCATTTCGTTTTCGCGATACCGGTCCGCCGCCGAAACTCCCGCGCGTCGCAATCTTCTTCGAAAATGTCAACTTTGACATAGATTTTAAAGGTCAAAACTTGTTTCTCATACTTTCTCAATATTTTTCCCTTATTCCGTAACACCTTAGCTTTAACCTCGAAAAAGATTCATCCCTCTATTCTATTTATATAAAAAATTCTACGATTCTAACACAAAAAAGTGCAGTTTGTCCGCCCGTGCGTCGTCCCTCCGCCCAAAGAGGCAAAGGCTCGCAAGATCTCTTATCACAGTTTGTTTTCGGAGGAGAGATGCAATAACAGACCTGTGGGATGAACGAGCATAGCTCGGCGAATGGATTTTTCATTAGCTATAAGATGTTTCCATTTTCAATTTCTGCGAAAGAGGAAGACATTCGGTTGCTGCGTTTCATACGAACCTAAAAGGGTTTACGGGCCGCGGAATGAATACGCGACCCGATGCTCTCGAAGCTTTCGTGCAATAACGTGAGTAATCTACGAAAGCACGACGGTGGCTGCGAAACGCGGCGGGGGGAGGAGGGGTCAGGAGGAAAAAGTAGGGCACAGAACGGATCGAAGCATCGATCGTCCAAGTGCGATAATGACTCGATGGATTTGAAAGCGGAAGACGCCAGCCGGCGCTCACCTTTTCCACCGGCTCTCATTTTCTCCTCTCCCGACTTCCTCATTATTCCCAGATCATTCGCTCTGCTTTTGATACAGAAGCAACGGCCGGCTCCGCGTGCATCGCAACACGGCTGCCGATGCGTTAGGGTCCGCTTTTCCTCTGCACGCTCGTCCCTTTTCCGCGCGGATGTGGATTGCTTAAATTCTACAGCGGTCGGTGGGCAAAAAGACGCCTTAGGGTAATTGTGGGAGAGTTGCCGCACGTTACGCAAAATTGTCACCGTGTCTAAATTTTGCAATGAAAATGTTTTCCAAGGATATATCTTATTAGTTCAACATCTTGTGATTCTACTAGCATTAATGAAAATCAAAATTTTAATATTTGTCACCCTTAAAAAAATTGAAACTAAAAACATCCTTTGGTAGGAGAGACGCCGCACATGCGGGAGTGGTGCCGCATTTCGAAACACGTTTAATTTTCGATTTAAACTTGTTACTTCTAACTTTTTATATAAAAAAAATAATAAAAACAAAATAAAATGAAACATTTTTACTTTATACAATTATAAAATTGGAAAATTAAATGGGTACAGTAGGAACAGATATTATATCTGCTTTTCGAAATTTTTTTTATATTCAGTTGGCATCTTGAGATTAAAATAAAAAAAAAATGTGAAAAAAGAGTACATAGTCCACAAATATATTTCGATTATAAGATTATTCATTTAAAAATAAATAATTTGCCTTGAGGTACCACGTTAGCTATTTTAAAAAACTTTTTCGGTATTTTAAACATTAAAAACATCATTTAAATCGACTTAGTTTCCGAAACAGTACAGTGTCAAAGTGCGGCATCTATCCCAAATAAAAGTGCGGCGTCTATCCGAAATGCCTGGGAGAGACGCCGCACTTTCGTATTTCCACATGCTAAGTCGAAAGTAACCCATTCTGCCAAGGAAATATTCTACATGGTCCCCTTAACGTATTACAAATGTTGTATCAAGAAAAACAATGAATGTTTAGCTACTATATTAGTAAAAATAGACGCGACGTATAACTATTCAGGCAAAGTACGCTAGGCTTACCTCGAAAAACAGCAAAATCTTTAACAATAATACAGGAAACACGCTCTGGCTTGACAAACTAACTCAAATGAACAGCCTTAAACAAATAAAATCGGCAATGATGTGTTTTATTACCGATATCCTTGAAATACCGATAGTGCGGCGTCTCTCCGAGTGCGGCATCTCTCCCACAATTACCCTAAATAGTTAAGAAACAGAGGCTCGCTGAAGCCTTTTCATCTGCTCCACTGTTACGCAGCCAGGCTAGTATTCCGAGTCTGAAATGTTTTCGGTTAAAGCTGAGTTCTAAAAGTTGGGCCATTATTCGAAATTACAGCAGTGGTGCAGTTTTTGTGTTGGGCATTCTTATCACAGAATATGTTTCCTAAATGTTTTCATGGTATGTATGTAAATAGGTACAAATCACTCATTTGCTGCAACAACGACACAACTCGTAATTTGCAGTTTTTCAGATATTAGTATAGAACAAGCGGTTGTTGTCTAACAAAACTTTCCAACCCGTTTCCTCTAAAATCGCGAATTTTGAGTTATGTCTTGTTGTAGCAAATGAGCGAAATGTTCTGCGGGTAGAATATGCTGAGAGTAATGGAGGCTTTACGAGTTCGGGAGTAAACATGATTTTCAGTCATTGCTGATGCGTCTGGTAAAAAGGAAGATAATGTTACTTTAATAATCGAACCGCAATAAAACGACGAGTATGCAAATACAGAGGGTATCCTAAAGAGGGACAGTAGAGGGAGTAGCGGGAAAAGAAGTAAGTTTGCTGCATAAAAGTTTCACGAGCCACGACAGCCTTTTGTTGTATCTGCTCGTGATTCACTCCTCTTCTCCTTATTTTTAGTCTCGCATGCTTCGATGTTTAGTGCTCCGATAAAGCAGCTTTTGCGATATAAGCAGCACCGAACAACAATTCCGTTTCTCTCTCACTCCTAATTGTTTATTTTAGATGAGGGGACACGTCTGTTTTGAATTATTTCTCTGGGCTTTCTGTTATCCCGTGGAAACTGAACATTGATCATTATCTTATTACTACTATATCGAAAGCACTCGACAGTCCAATAACTGTTATTATAAATCTAATAATGCTTGTCAGGTCTATGATGCGACATTCACCAGGATGCTTGATTTATTCTCGAATCTCTGTGACATGCAAAGGTGCCGTTTCAATAAAATTAGTATTATTTACATCCAAGCATGTTGCGACGATAAACGTTGCAATCATAGTATATTTTCCAACACATGCTTGCAGTGACGCACCTAAAGGGAGATCGAAGGGGTCCTGCCCCTTCCCAAAGAAGGGGTTTTGTAAAAAGAAAAGGAAACTGGATTTCATTCTTTATATAAATTTCTATAATCACGTAATGAATTTGATTGAATTTGCATTAAAAATATTTGTATCCGTTCAACTCGGCTTCCCCTAAGATTAAATTCCGAGTGCGCCACTGGTGACATGTATCTGTACCGTGGGAAATGTTCGTCTGTTATCTCATACGATATCTTTTTCAAGAAAGATTGGAATATTTCACAATCCAGTAGCAGGATCCCGCTTATCCCACTTCGAAGTGCGATTTCCATACCTGTCCGCATTAAATAATTTGCCTCCGCTTCGAATGCACACAGGGAAACTAGACTGTTTTCTATGTTAATATATTAAACAACGAGCGGGTCAAGTACATTTTAATCGACGTGCATGGTTCGCCTGTTCGATCCTAGTTCAGGGTCATGCGAGGAAGCTTTTGTCCTTTAACGAGATACGACACAAAGGATCTGTCGAACGAGACATCGAGGCTGGCTCTTCTTCGATCATATCGTAAACGCGATACGAAAAGCAGTGGATGCATCTATCTGCAGAAGCGCGGACGAGAGCACAAGACGTGAATATTGCGCTTCACCTTTCTACGCGGATTATCTCCAATGCGATGCATCTCGGTGCATTCATCTTTCTGTGCTGCATACATATTTAATACGTTCATCCCATCCGCGATCGGCCATTAGATTGCATCGTGTATCGGCCTGATCTACAACGAGACGGGAACGAAGAGACGCAAGACGTGATAACCATACGGTCGTATGTATGCGTCTCGTTGCAATGATGCACCGAGTGCATGACAGAGGTGGTCAACCGGTTCCGAATGAGAATCGTTTCATACAGAGGCACTATTTTTCGCTGTGCGTCACTGCGGTGTATATACTGTCTATTCTGCATTGTACATTTTGATATAATAATGGTAACAAAGCATTTTCATTGCGTCAAACTGAATAATGAGATAGAATAGCAAATGTACGGAAAAAAGGATTATTTTATTGGATTTTGCATTCCACTCGACTTAATATCATTTCAGCAAGGTAAATATAGAATCGCGAAAGTGTAATTGAAAGATTTTATATCGTTGTACCAGTCAGCATATAACATTTCGAGTACCGCGCTGCGGCCATCCCTGATGTATGTACATCGCTTCTCGAATATTGACTTTGAAATATTCTCGAATCTCCATTCATAACATATTGGCGTTCCTTCGATGGGAGCATGTTTACTTTTTAATATTCCGCGTACGTTCTGGCGCGCTTTTAAACTTGAAAACTGGAATATGTATCGGCATTACGTATCGACGTCAAAGCGGCGATATCGATCGCTAAGTAGATAAATGTCCGAGCAAGTAATTTTATTTATGGGCGAGCATCACTTCAGGGAATTTGTTGTAAATATTGATTGCATCTTCGGCCGATTCGGACCAATAAACACCGTGTCGATCAAGATAATGATCGATTTTAATTGAGTTTAATGTTCATCAATTTACTTGGACCAGCTGACTCGTCTTTATCCCATTTCCATTTCCTATTCCCCGCGAAAATATTATCCCGATTAGCAAGGCGTTTACCCGTTACGAATCAAAATATAGGAAAAATATATAGCGAAAATGTGTCAAACGGACCAGTGGTTGGCCGCCCGCCCACTCGAAGTTCACGCGAAATTAGATAAACCGACCGATACCGAGAAATATCGTTTTCCATTGGTTGGTACGTTCTCTCGTGCACTCGAAGAAGCTTACTTTCGTATTTCCAGGCGATTTCACCGGTCGAACGGATTAGTTGCCGAGTATAAATTCCAGTTGCTTTCGCGGAGGGTGTGTGTTTTGTCTGCGGCAGTGGACGCGAGAGAGGGGGGACGGAGGACGATTGTTATTAATTCTGTCTCCAGGGTGCCACTAATATTCATTTGGCGGACGGGCAGGGGACGTAGGTGGAGGAGGCAAGTGTGCCGTTGCCAGTCGAGCTTTTCTGGAAAACGAAGGTTCCACCTTCGGCGAATAACTCAATATCGACGCGGCTTATTCCGCGGGGACAAGACCTGCGGTCGTTCCTCTCGTATTTGCCTATTTGTTCCCTTTAGTCTCCTTCGTTTTCTCTTCTCGATAGCCGTTTTTATAGTTCCACATAGAACGCCGATTATAAGTTAAAAAACATTTATCCGCGACACGCATAGCAAGTGCTGATTACATCATTTGGGTGTATTCCATTTTTATCTACGTGTACGCAGAATTTTTCAGTCACTGAGCTTGGGCATAGGGCTTAAACATTAATTACAGTATTTGGTATAGGTACTGTCTTTCAAAGTATAACAGTGCAGAATACACGTGTCAACGGTGTTTATAATTAAATTCGCGAGCATCTGGAATGATGATTTAAAATGAGAAAGGGGGATGAAGAGCCGGACTTGTCCGATTCTCCTGGTTCGTATTTTTCTTCTTGAAATACGTTTCACGGCGAAGGATTTACCTGGCGCCATCCCTCCAGCAGCGACGTACATAAACCTCGAGAAATTAATCCCTCAGGATAAGACAGTATGACGAAGCGGGCGGAGAAGGAAGATGGAAGGCCTTTTTTAGTAGAGAGAAGCGCCTCCATGCCTCGTTTACCGAGCAACGATTAACCTAAAAAGTATACAATTTTCTCCTTCTATCGCATCCTTGTTTTTTCTACTCATGCTGCTTCTTTATCGCTTTTGTTCTATATTAGATAGCGCTCTCGGCCATTTGAACGTGGAATGCAATTCGTTGCCTTTAGTCTTCGGTCGCTGTAACGCCGATAAAGAGAAACTTAGATTTCTCACAGTACGACATACAACTTTGCAGCATGTTTCCCATTTACTGTCCCATAAAGCGACTTTACTCACCCGTTATTTTCTTTTCTAACGTTTCTCGACTGGGGCTACTCAAGAAGTTAACTACGCCAATTAAGTTGTCGAGACTATATTACTCCGTAGATATTAAACAAATAGTCGGTTAATTTACCGTAAATTCTACAGATATTTAACAATACAGTCTCCGCTGAAAGGTAATGAGATGTTGCGATCAGAAACTTATCAGAGACACTATCGCGGGGAAAAGAAGATACGCGTGTGGTAAACGAAAATATTTCCCGCATGGATGTCGTCGGCGCAAACTGTTATTGTTTTGGAAAATTATAGCCTCCGCGTTCTTCCTGCCGTTTCTCCTCTTCGTCGCAGCGAAAAGGGGCCCGGGAGTGGTAACGTCAGCAACCCCATCCAATCTATCATCCACCGAAACCGTTTGAGTTCCTCCGTTTTGCCCGCCCCCTTTTACCGTTGTTCTCCGACTCTTTTCACCCCCGTCGATAGGCAGCTATATCCCCTGCCATCTCCGATACTGTCTTCGATATCTCGAACAACATGCCGACAACTACGGATGTCCGCATACTTCTCCACTGGTCAATAACATCCGGGGCCGCTCGGAAACATTGAAGTACTTGGAGTATCGTCGTTACATTCAGGCGCGGTGTATTCACTTTCGCGTTTACGTTCAGTAGGAGGATGTCTGTTCTCTACTTTGTAATCGTGGGGATATTGAAAAGAAGTCCGTATAGGTACTTTGTCTTGCGAAGTTGGAAGACAGATGATTAATTTAGATTTATTTAAAATATTTAGATTGTACAAGATGCAAAGGTACAGTACACTACTGATAATAAAATAATAAGACTACAAACAAACGGTTCAGCACTAAGGGTGTCTTTTAGAAATGATTTTAATACTCATGAGATCCAAGGTTGAGAACACTAGGCACGTGGGACTCATTGCAGATGATCTAAAGGCTTTAGGATTCCTAGGGGGTTTGCAGGGTCTCAAGTCAGGTGTTGAGAGGGTTGCAGCAGTATCGGTGTCCACCAGACGTCAACATCTCACCACCTCGATACGCCAATACTGCCCGCCACAGGTGGATGAGCGTTTTGGCATTCACTGGGCTGCAACAAGTGACGCGAAAGGCACTTGAAACACTCGAAACGAAAAGGAGTCGCGTCGGAGACACGCATATTCACGCCACTGGCGATGTCGTGATGCCTCAACTTTTCCAACTTGTAGCGGTCTCTCATCGCGACGGGCATCAGAAATATTAATTAAACGTGTTATTGATGGCCTTCCCGCGCGAAGCAGGTGTTCCATCTCGTTACGGCGACGCTTATCATCGAAAAGTTGCAAGACCGTTTTCGCGATAATGACCATCATTGCCATGTTACGGCTCTCGACTAATTACTTTCACTATTTCAAACAATTACCCAGCCCGAAAAGAACGGGAAGCTTTATTAACAACCCCTTTCGCTGGCTCTCGTAGTTTGTTTCATTTTCCGCGGGTAACCTTGCGCGTAAAGACCGCATTGTCGGAGCTGGGGCCCGTAAATAGAACGCGTCTCGCGAAAAGAGCAAAAATCCAAAGAGAATAATGAATCTGTGTAGTTTCTGCCGGCGGAGCTTCCTTTTCCGCGGCGATCCGTGCGCTATTACAGGACGAGCATGGCGCGGGTATGAGGCGAGGGGGCGGGAGAAGTGGTTGGAGCCGAGGGAAAGGGTGGATTCGAGCTTTACGTCAGCAGCAGGGAAACTTCCATAATTCTCGTCGTTTTCGCTGGCGCAGGTTGCGCCGTAGACGCACTATCGTCGACCTGCGGAAGGTCGTTGCCGAGTAGTAGGTCGAGGGGGGATGAATGCGAGGCGCGGAAGAGGTGCGGGGTAAGAGGATCATTATGTGAGAAGGCAGGGCTGAAGGGTAAGAAAGGGAGGCACGATTAGAATGGTGGAACCGTGATGGTAGGGCAGAGGTGCGGGAGGCAGGGAGGAAGCCTGCAAACCGCGGAAGAATAAAAACGTGTCTTAGCCGGTTTCCTGTCTGAGACAGATATTTCATATACGTACATACGTGCGCTTGCCAACCCCTGTATGTAATCGTACGTATGTGTTACACGGGGAGGGTACGGTTTGTGTGCACGTCGCATTTGGCGGGAGGAGGTAAAATCTAAAGGGAATAATGGATTCGCGTAGTTGAAGCTTGCCGGTGGGCTCCAGCCGCTGCTCTCCTTTTCCCTCGCGTCCCCGCGGCGTCTGAAGGGGCGGACGGGGAAAGAAAAGCGGAGGGTAGAAGGGTGGGACTTTAAGCTTCGCCTCGACAACTTTACCTTCGCAGAGAAAACTTCCATAATCCTCGTTCCGTGCGCCCATGTAGGTAGCGCGCGTCGTCAGAGGAGAAGGGTGAGTCGGAGGAAGGTCGGGAAGGGTGCGTAAGGAGCAAGGCACGCGGGTAAAAGGGTCTACGTGTAGGGGCGGGTGGGTGAAAGAGCAAGGAAAAGGATGGAGTGGTCCGTCTCGCGGCGGGGACACGAGCGGCGAACCTCACCGCTGACTTGGGGCAAGGAAAAAAAAAGGCTAAACAGAGGAGGGAGTCTGATCAGTGGAAGAGGAAAAGCTCCTGACCACACGAGTCAAGGAGTAGCGGAGGAAACGAACGGGGAGAGATGGCTTAGACGGGATTCACTTTCTTTGGATTCTGCGTTGGTCCACCACTCGTTCGATGCTGGTCCATCTTGCCTTTGTTTCCCCACCCCTTTCTCCACCTGGTTACTTCTTCAGTGCCTAGTTCTTTTTGCTGCTGTTCCATGGTAAACGAGGGAATCGCAATTTATCTGCTATTTCACGCAATTCTTATTGATGGCACAGTTGTTCTGTGAATTAGACAGACTACCCCTGTTTTTCTGACTCTTTCTTTCGGTGGCTACTACCCAGGTTGGATGTGACTCTGCTAACTGGCAGCCTTGTTTAATACACTGCGGAAAGTAATCAGAAGATTGTCTAAGCATATAGGGGAGAGTTGCCAATATCTCGTACTGGTCACATAAATCGTACCTCATCAATTTCTCAGTAATTAATTAATGTAAACGGCATCTGACAATAAAAATATCAAGTAGGGTAACTCGGGGTAATATGCCACCGTAGGTAATATGCCACTTCTCAATAATTTTTTAAATAATGAACAGATGGCGTTATAGTTGCGCTTATTCCGTTCAATTTAGTGTTCCTGCTAAGACGACAAGAGATTTTGGCTTTTGATTTCTTTTATTTTCAGTAAATCCTGGTAAGTTATAAAAGTATAGGCTTGATGTAATTTCACACTCCAACTAGAATGCAGATTATACATTTGTGTGAACGGTTCTACATAAAATCAATAGATTATGATACAGTATACTAACAAACGAATTTAATAACCACTCAAACATCCGTTAAAACTATGTACTTTGTGGAGAGATTTTCCATCCTTCGTTTTATGGCCGTTTGGAGTAATATGCCACATGTTTGTCGGTATAATATGCCATAAGTGGCATATTATACCGACAAACTCTTATCTTTATAACTCTTTCTATTTAATGCCATTGAGTTGTTTTTTTTGTGTCAGAACCATGCCTACTGGGTAAAAACTACTTGTTGCAAAAAGTGGGTTCATGAAGACTGCGTAGAGATTGGAGACTGTTTAGTTTGTAAGAAATAGCTATTTTTTCAAATAAATTTTACGTTTCATTGAGTTAAAATATTTGTTTTTATTTATTAATAGCTTAAATAGTTTAAAATATTGTTGATTCTCCAAAATTTGAGTGATTAATTCGCACTTCATAGCTTGTGGTATATTAAATAATAAAATTATAATTTCGACCGCAAAATTTCTTTAAAATATAAAATATGATCTCGGCGCACAGTTTCGGTCAATTAATTGACCGAAACTGTGCGCCGAGATCATATCTTGTGGTATATTACCTCAGACCTTGTGGCATATTTACCCACCACCTGGGTAATATGCCAGTTTCGAGAATTTTTGTATTTGTACGTTTCTCATTGAACTATAAAAGTTACATATCTCTACTTATTAGTTAATACACAGAATTAGTTACACTTTCGTATGGTTTTATCTTTTTTCCTGTATCTACTTATACTTGCGAGATATCGCGTTTCAAAGTTAACTGTGGCATATTACCCCGAGTTACACTAAATGCGAAATTATTCCGTTGAAATTAGTACCAAATATGAAATATAACGTAAAATGTTTTAAGTGGTACGTTATAGGCAACTCTCCCCTATGTACATTCTATTCCCGTGATTTCTGAGGGAAGCACGCAATCAATCAATATTCCCTCCTTGTTCGTCTCTCCCACTGTCGGTGCCTGTTAGCCATCGTTATCCTAGACGATCTAGCTGCGAACGTGTTTGAAAAATGATACTCCGAACCGATCAGTGATCATTCTAATCAGTGTCGCGTCCTCGAAATTGCAGTCGACGAGCGGCCATGCGAATTCCACGCGACAGACAGAGGATATGTAACCAGAGGAGGAGTCGAGTTTCCTCGGCTTTGCAAGATTCCCGCTGAATCGAACACAATTTCTCCGTGGGGTTTTCGGGGGGGCGGCGATTGCACGCACCAAATCCGAGCCACGCTTAAACGCTTTGCCGACGAGCATTACGATAATTGATTGCTCAGTTCCTGATTAGAGTTTCCGATCATTTGACACTCGCTCTGTCTACAATCTCCGCGCGTCTCGTCTCCACGAACCGGAGAACTAGTCGATCTCTCGAGCTTACGGCTAAGCTGCCCGTCCGCCTCTATTCTAGTCGTATCGAACTATGTATATATATCCTGGATATCCGGATTAACGTCACCCTTGCAAACGCTGCCAGGAGAATCTTCGCGTGGCTTGTTCTTCCGGTAAACGGTTCGAACGATTTTCTTTGCTCGTTGCCTCTCAAAATATTTGGCTGCCGCCGTTTACCGACGTCGATCCACGACGCAACATTACAACAACCGAGTCGTATAAATGGGAAGCAACAAACGTATATATGTAGGGGAGAGGTTTGCAGGTTGCCACCCCTTAGCTTTTTTTATCATAACTCGTCATAAAATTAACGTATCGTTGATTTATGGTATTAGTTGGAAAGAGGAAGTGTAGAGCTACAATCCTGAGCTAGAAATCATGTAATCTCTCGAAAAAGAAAAATTATACTGCAAATTCTCGAAAGTATCTAAAATTGACTCCTTGAAATTTTGGCTTGCAGGTTGCCACCCCTAGAAAAATTGTTGAAAGTGTAAAAAAACTCAAGTCAAAACATGATTCAGAAAACTTTTCAACATTTATTAAATTTTATTTGCAGTCAGTGGCTGTAAACATGAAAATATGAGTGGAATTGCCATGAAAAATCAGATTTGCAAAATGGTATGGAATCATTCAAAATCATCATCGGAATCACAATTCGGGCAAGTGTAAACACTGTAGCGCATATCGGCACATTTCGCGTGAACGGCTGTTTTGCATTCGTGACACTTGATAGAGTTGTTTCTATTGAAAAGGAAGCAAGGTGACAACTTGCATTCCGACGCATCTTTGGAAAATATGAGAAAAAAGTGTCAATTCATAATATATTTAGAAATGTGTGTGGCATATGTAAATTAGATAAAAAAACAACACAGTACGAATAGTTACCTTGAATTGTCGATGAAAATGTTCAATTTACGAGCACAGGGAAAACACACAATTTCAATAATTCCATTTCTTGATAAACACTATATCACACTTCGCTCAGCAAACACAGTGTTATTGCGTCTGTCCGCTTCAGAGGTTAATAAATAGTGACAACTAGTATTTTAACGTCGATGTGAGCCAGAGTTGAGCTTATGACACTGTTAGAAAGTCGAAATACAGCAGGGGTGGCAACCTGCAAGCAGTGGCAACCTGCAAGCCTGTCCCCTACGTACCGGTGCGCTGTTTTTATTTACCTGTTTTTCAATTACACCGACAGGCTCAACTTTGTACAACATTTCTTTCGTGTCAGAGTCTTGGGTATTCTCTGGGCATTAGTAAGCAGGTGTTAGCAGTTTTCTAGATGATTCCATAGCTGCAACTTGTCTTTCGGTATCGATTGATTAAACTCTGAATTATCTTCGCGTAGGAGTCGATGCTCATGCGTCGCGGCCACTGTGACGACAGCGAAGATATTCTAATACGAATTGTATTAATTTAAAATGACATGGGTTATCGATAACGAGAGGATTCTAAATCCGAAGCGAAGTATTAAGGGATTATTTCGTTCCCATTAGAATCATGCACGTCTCGAATGAAATTTCATTCTGTTAATAACCGTGAATGGCGTAATAACGGAAATTTCAGTGAATTCTTATGAGTGCAGCAATTGGAGACAATGGAATATTATAAACATCGATTTCCCGTGGATGCACATTCATTCATGCTCCGCTTAATCCCTATCGAATCGAACGGAATTAACCGCGCAGGTTCTATACGTACATACCCTTTGTAGCAAACTCATCAGAGAATATCTTTCAATGGCTCCAAATTTATATACCTAATTGTCCTGATATTTCTGTCGAAGAAAGATGCCCCAATCGATCGCATCATTCACAATTGCACACAGGAAAATCGGAACGTGTTTCCTCATTACCTTATCGTCTACAAACACTTTACAATTCGCCCTTCGCCCAAGCAACAATCGCTGACCGAAAGCCTGTTTCCTCGAACGTATCGTTAAGCCCGAAAACTTGATCTCAGCTATCCGGAAAGAAAGCGCGAGCAGTTTCGCTCCCCTGGCTGTCAGCCACGATTCAGCGTACCGTTCGTGTTCCTTTCATTGATCTTCGGTGTAGCTGGACGGTGGTTGGCCGTGCAGGTACACGCGGCTGCGGGAAAGCGTGCACAGGGAAAGATTTCTGTAATCCGCACACGTCCAGAACTCGTAAGCGTTCGGAACAAGCCGTCCAATTTTTCGGTACGGTCAAGTTTGCGCGGACTCCAATTCCTCGTTACCCGCCACCCCTCCGCCCTGGCCGTTCGTTTTTCCTCCCTATTCCACCTTCTTTCAGCGCGCCCAACCCCTACGACTTGACCCGTGCACCTACGTTGAATACAGGGCCACCTGCGATCGTTACGGAGCCAGAAAGTTTCGCGGATCGATCCTGTGCGGAAGAAACTCTTCCCACTTTTCTTCTCCCTTTATTCGTCCGGCCCCACCCTCCCTCTCTTCTTCCACCTCCCTTTCCTCCCTCCCTCCTTTTTTTTTCTCTCCCCAACGCCGTCGCTAGTTTTTCTACTTCCTCTTTCACCTTCGCCCGAGCTTTCTTCGTCCGGTCTCTGGGCCCGCCATTCTTTCAGAGCCACTATCGCCGACTTTTATCCGCGGTTCTACCACCGAAATCCTTCTCTTTTGTTTCTTCCTATCCTTTGTTCGTACGTTAGCATGTAAAGCCCGCCGCGATGCCGCGTTTTTACGGGGACGATTTTCGCGCAAGAGATTGCGCGCCTGGGTCGGATCAGCGCGAAACAGATGTGTAAGTCTCGCGTGCGGAATTAAGCGCGGGAGGATCGACAATTTCTCGGTGTCCTCTCGGCGTAACTGGTCAGCGTGTAACCTTGTTTCTATAAATATAATCAAAGTGTTTTATATCGTTGCTCGTGCGTGTAATTTATTCGTCTGAGTTAGGTGCTAGAGCTGTAAATATTCGAATACGAATAATTTATTTGTATAACTAAGAATATTCAAATAGTACGGAGTGTTTGAATATTAGAATTATTCTGAGCATTCGAATTCAAGGTGTTGGAATTTTGGATTGTCACGAATACGAATCTAAGCGAGAAATATTTTTTCACTGTTCATTGTGGTATTCGTTTCATAATGGCCTGCAACAAATAATTATTTGTTTTGCAGAATATTCGTAACAGCCCTAATAGATACGCTGGGTACACGTCACGTCGCTTCAGAAGATCATTAAATTTGAAGCAGTAAATTAAGAATCGGAGCGTGGAGTCGCGAGTAATGAATATTCGAAGGAATCGATCATTGAACACAGCGAAGTGTTTACACTAATTTCTCCTTCGATTCAACATAAACGCGGCAATTTCCAAATGACAATTTGAGCAACGAAAAACACGTCGGCAAGTGTTAAAGACTCTGAAGTCGTTATATCGAATTGCAATATATTGGCAGGTTAATCGTTTCTGGTTACTACACTGGCGGTGTTATGTTCACGCATACTACCAGGGTTTGTCATCAAAGTTAATACGTGGCGTTCTAGTACTTGACTTGAATGGCGCATAGGTGTAAGTAACATAAGCTGTCGCTTGTACAAACACAACAGAGATTCGTTGAGTACCTATTTCGTTTAATAAGACTCTAACGCTCGATACATTATCACGGACATCTTATCGTAGTGCTATTCATTCTTCCTTTTATCTTATTTTTCATTCTTAATGTATTCTATTCATCTGCATACATTATTAAATCTTTATACAAGATTATATAAGTCGTTAAACCGATCTTTGAGACTTTAACAGTTTGAAGAAGCACTCGAGAAACTGCTACATTTTCCCTGGAAATTAATCAGTACCGAGTACTTGCAAATTAATTAATTGTTCCTACATTGCCCCGAGAAATAATGGTCGCGATAATTGTCAAGGCAAAAATAATACATGATCGACGCGTCGTTGTATCGTGAAATTCATCCACTAATTAGATTGGAATTGCGTGTAGGTTACAGCATCGAGAACGATCGGATAACGTCACGAGCCAAACTAATCGAGCGTAGTCTCGACCTAAATTAATTTCTTGTCACCCTGTTAACGTTTGCAAATTCGATCCGTCTATAGTCTTCCAGCGAGTAGGGCGCAGTATCGTCGATGTGTATGCGTTTCAACGACTCGTAAATTCGTCCCTCCCTATGGTTCGCGCGAAACTGTTTGAAAATTGCATGCAAACGCAGAAACATTCGGCTTGGGCGCCCGCATCCTGATTTCTTATCGATTCGCAGCGCTTTGTTTTTCACGTCTTTCATTCTCTACTATTTTCTACCAACTTTTTCCTCGATTAAATGCTCCGCGAGATAGAGCGCGACGCTGCATCCAGGGATCGCACAAAAATTATTATCGCTCCATTGCTTATCAGCTATCAGGCTTCACGACGACACTTCCCGAAATTATCGCGTGCCTGGTATCTATTATATAAAACGACTTATCCGAGATAATGATTAATTATGTAAAAAATTCATTTAGACGCTTGTTCGGAAAATATGACTCCAAGATTCCTGACTTTAGAGGCTGTTTTCACCGCTTCGACAAATATTTTTCACTATTCAGCAAGTCTAGTCTCATCAAAATCGGCGCGCGCGAGTTCGATATGTTCCCTTGTAAGTTGGTGTTTCACAGTTTTCTGATCGCCCCTTGTCACTTGATCTTGAACGAACTACGCCATAACACAGTTACTGCAGATAAATTCTGAACAATGAAGTTGCGAATAGGAGTATGTGCTCGATAATTTAGTTTCAAGCATGGTATACTTCTCGTGGAAACTTTTCAGAAGGCTGATAAAGATATCTAAAGTTCTGGCATGCTCGTGTGGTGGTGTATCGACTTGCTAGTATGTAACAGGCTTAAAAGGGTGAAGAAAGTTTCTTGTACGTGAAGGGCGCTGCTTTGCCGAGTCCTGTATCGAGTTGGCTAGTGATACACTTGTGTACGTTTCTTTTCCCAGTATGAAGACGTATTTCGTCCTTCAGTTCGTTATTATCCACGAACGTTAAGATTTTTATTAACTCGTATTGGGTCTCTGGAAACTGTACGTTAGGCTGCCCTCGAACTCGAATAAAATCCCAGATGCGAACACGTTCGTAAAAACGTAGGAGTGCAATCTGTCTGTGTCCTCGGCATTGACAGGCTTCCATAGACTCATGCCATTTCTTCGAGATTTATAACGGATATTTCAAAACGAAAATCCGAGAGACGTTTCGTTTTACGCGAAAGTACCTGCCACGGGGCGTATTGTACAATTCGATGCCAAGAACAGGTACGAATAATCCAGTCTGATTCACAAATTACTGCAAAATTCTCGTAGTATCGAGGAGATTTAAGCTTCAAAGTTTGCTTTTTCTATTTTTGGATCATAGCTAACAAAAGGTGCTGAGAAACCAAATCATGACTTTACAATTAGTACGTTCAGGTTAATCATTTGCTTGTTCAGTTATTAGTGGTTACCACCCTCTTCCAAGAAACAGTCATAGTTTTCAAAAGGTCCTGATTGAAAGATAGACAATTCCAAGTTTCTTCTCTGAGCTCATATTTAGTATTACATAAAGCGCAGACGCAACTCTCACTCTCGTCATCAGCCCAAGCAGAGGTTCGACCTAGAGGACGAGGCTGAATCTCGTATTCGAGACTAAAAGACGAAGATAGAAGCTTAAGAACGTTAGTTCTTACGTAATCACGGCTCCGCCGTTGTCTGATCCCGGGTCTTTGAAGTTGCTGCCGCCTCTTTGTCGAGAATTGGTCTTAATGGGTGAATCATTAACGAGGAAGGTAAATGACGGTCCGTGATATTAAAGTTAGGCAGACATTAAAGTCGACTTGCTCGTCGTTATTCCTATATAAGATGAAAGGAAAGAGAGGTCGTGGATAGACGATGTTCCAAGTTTACCATTACTACGCCCGTTGTTATTACCGTCTTGTGACACTGGAACGGCTGAGAAATTGAGTGTCTTAATCATTACGTTCTCCGCCGTGCAGCGTGCGTCGAGAGACGATCTCGTCTTTCCCTGTGCGCTCACCAGGAATACTCGCAGCCTCGTTTTCTATTTCGCGTGCATTCAAATTTCTTGCTCAAAACACCTGAAATACGGCAGGCAAAGGAAACATTGTTTTCCTGGATGCAGCCGAGCATCAGGATGTATTATTGATGCTAAACACACGACTCAAGATCCATAAAACAAGTTCTGCTGTTTTAAACAGCAGTCGTACCAAAGCCAACCAGCTGCCTAATTTTAGAGAGCGGAGTTCTTGTAATATTTCAACTATGAAAATATAATCTTACCATCTCAATTTAGTACTTTTTAGAAAAAATAAAAACCAACAGAATATGAACACAATTGATTTATATTTTATATGGAATGGTATGATGTTTATATGGAAGGGAAGCAAGCATTTTTATAAAAAAATGTTCAATTTCTTTTTTAACTTTTAAGCTCCACTCTGTGGCAATTCAGAAGCTGAAGAAGATTACTCTTCGAAAGCATCGATTGTAGCTTAGACCTCCTTGCACCGTGAATTAATTACTCTTTTCTAGCATGGAAAGCTTGATATTCCCAGCAGTAACAGTGTCATCATCGTCATTGGGATGACGAATCCTAGGGCAAAGGTCCCAAAACAGCAGGTGCATCATTTTGTACCACTTTGCAACCGCTTGCACCTCGCAAGTAAAGGTTCGCAGAGTCTCATCTCGTGCTCTAGCTCTTTAAGTCGGTTTCTATGGGCCCGACTCAGGGGTCCAAGGAAACTGCAGGAAACTGTGCATTGTCGTGGCGGATGCTTCGAGACTTCCGACACTTCCTTTGTCTCTACTCTTCTATGCTACTGCACGGAGATCAACAGCAGCCGTGGAGTAGGAGCAGGTTACGGTTACGAGGTAAACGGTAAAATTTGCTGGCTTTACTGTCGCAAGAAAACGATACCGTAACTGTTAACGCGCTGGCTGGTAGAAGAACGGCCGAGGAAAACTTGGGACAATTCGTATTTTCTATGTTAATGCAGAGGCATAAACTACAGCCGACACTAGGCACAGCGCTTCTCTCAGTTTGCTTTCTTCGGGGGAGGAGCAGCTGTAACCAATGTTGAAATACTCCAAGTGCAAGTTTATTTTGTCACACAGGGTGCACATATGCTATCTAAATTTTCGCGATCGTTGTAACGTTATAACCTTCATCATCTTGGGTTTCTTAGATGTAGGATAGATGTACCATTTGTGGCCACTGCACCATTTGTGGCCACTGTCTTATTTATTCCGATATATTAAGTATTCTTAGTTCACTTTCATTACAATGAATTAAGCTGTCTAAGGATGGGTTGTTGGCACCATTTCTACTGTTTTGTTGTCCCGTTTTATTTAATAATCATACGTGGCCACAAATGGTGCAAAACAGTCCGGCACGATAATATAATGATTTTTTAAATAATTATGTTTAAAACATTGTTCAACGTAGAATATTTCAATTATCTGTAGATTTTGGATTACACTGATATATTCTTTATTTTTGTGTACGTATTCTTTTGTAAGTTATGTATCTGTGAATGGTACGGAAATCCTTAAAGTGGCCACAAATGGTACATCTACCCTATGTAGATTCGTTGGTACTTTTTGTATCATTCCTTTTGTCTCTTCGTTCAGTTCGTAACCACTTTGAAGATGAATTTCAACTAATCAACATGGAAAACGTGACCACACAGTTACGATTTTTAGGACTGATTCTTCTACCTCTTCCACCTAGGATAAAATTAATAATTAGTCATATTATATATTAATAATTAGTCCACCTTTCCCTTTCCTCCGTTCATTCACAGTGTTTAGGTTTGATCCTTAAAAGAAAGTGCGAAATCGACGAATAACAGCTTCCTCCGCACAAACAGGGTGTTCGTTAATCTTTATCGCGCTTTTGGCTTCCCTCAGCTTACGAATTCATCTTGACTGGCCCGTTCACTTCAGCCTCTTCAATTTGCATCGCCCTTATTCTAACTTCCGACCGCGTAATATTATCCGGCAGCGTGGCTCGCTAAACTTTTTATACGTTTACGAGATTAAACTTCGGCCCCGTGGGTACAAGGTGCCCGTACGTACTTTCATTCTATTTCCCCTCGCCTCCTGCTTTTCTCCTTCTTCGACATAAGCGTAGTTTTCACGTAGTTGGTTACTCGAACGAGGTACTTAGTATAAGCACGACAGAGGAAATTCTCGGGTCGCGACTCGGCTTCCCTAGCAGTTTTCTAATACGACGTGCCACGATCATCGTGCCCCCTCGCCGGAAGTGACGCAATTTTTCCGAGCGATCTCGCGGGGATTCAATTACTTTCGCTGCAGTGACGGTCACCTGTTGCATTTCTAATTAATTGCAGTTATATCCTACCTCGGCTTCTAGTGCAATTTTATAGGCATCCCAATCCAGAAGTTCAATTAACGCCTCGGTTGGATCTGCTCTGCGTTGAACGCTGTTTCCAGGGGTGTCTTGGAATGTGGCGCGGAAAGCAGGGAGCAGGCCTGACAGTTTGTCTATTTCAAACCCGTTAAATTCAACGTTCCTGCATTTCTAGAGGTAGAAAGAGAGTTGGCGATACCTCACGATTTTATGTCTGCCTAGCTATAGTAATTTCCACTGTGGAGTTGGAGAAAAGGTGTATAGAAGAGTACAGTGCGGAATCGATATCCAGCGAAATGAAGAATAGAACGATAATTCGTTCACCTTTCCTGTTCTCGGTTGGTTATGCATGCAGAAGCAACGGTCTTCTTCGGTTTACCATAGGAATTACAGAAACGTCCAATGCATCTTCGTTGCTCGCGCAGCTTCAGCGACAGTTCTCCCTTCCGTACTCATTTCAAGTTTAACGCGCTCTATTTTATCGGCTTTAAGGAAAGCTACGTCTCCAGCGAAGAAACGAAAGGCTCCGAGAATTACACGAGAGGTCGCGTTTAAATTCACTCGTGTACCGTGGTCCCCAGCCACCCGCGCCACGCGAAAGTCTCGTACCACGGGAAAAACCGTCGCGGCAGAGGCCTCGTAGCTAACCTAATTCCAGAGATAAATGCTAAGTAGAGGCAGAGATTTCTGAGATACGGGGACCGAGCCCCGACGACGTAGAGACGCCTTAACGCGAGGGGGATGTCTGCGCCTGCTTGTCTGAATTTCGTACTCGCCGAATTCGTGTGCAGGCATACAACCAGCGTGTTCGTGCCCGTGACACCCTGTGTATATGTCTCCCCGCGCATTTACGCGATGGATGGTGGGCCTGGAAGAAACTGGGAACGTCGCTTGAAAACAGACGAAGCAAAGGAAAATGGCAGCTCGTAGCACTCAGCGTTTCATCTCACTGGCACACGAATGTTGAAATTTTGCTAGCTACGTAAACACAAACACAACGGTAATAAGGCTTTAACTGAAGTTCAGATCTTGCTCATTCTCAAACTCCATTTACCCTTCTGCAATAATTAATTACGAACCTTCGTTATGTCACCACCTTTTCGAAAGCATCCCCCTTCCTGGTATTCCCAATTGTTGCACAGCTCCGCCATTTTGTGCACGAGCAAACTAATTCAAATTCACCGTTACACGACCCGCTGTTTTCCCTCCCTTCGCTCTTTTCGCCAGCGGAAAATTCTGCCCCGTCGAACGGCCCGTCTCACCCTTTTCCCTCCCCATTTTTTCACCTCGTTCGACCAGTATATTTCAGCGGCGTCGCGTGACAGCCTATTGTTCTTCCGCGCTGGTCAATCATCCAGTAGTTTGCGGGCCAACTATACAGGCAGAAACGCACGCGCTTCCGCCGGTGTACCTATATTATACGTATAAATGATGCATGCGGGTGAGCCGTCGATACACGCGCCCCCTCCATATGCGCGCACAAGCGCGCAACTATATTATTCCGTCGGCTAACAAAAGCGACGGTGGCACCGCATTTATCTGGCCAACCGTGAACGCAAATTTAGTTGCGGCCATCGCGGTGGACCGATAAATTCTTTCACCGCGACACGCCGGTCGGCACACGCGAGTGCAATCGACGGGTCCGTACTCGATTAAACGATAACAAAGAAAAAAAAGAACACTGGTAGAAAGGGGAGGTTGGAGAGAGAGGGGGAGATGGAAATGGGAAAGGGAGAGGAAGGAGAAGAATGTCTGGGGGAGGAGACGGAGAAATCCTTAAGGGTCGGGTTACCCTGCCAGATGTAAGGAGGCGAAGAAGTAGTCGCGAGTAGACGCGCTGAATTTTTCAACAGCGATCTCCTATTCCAGGGGTCGCGGATTACGAGGGCCCGGCTTCGCGGTAATAACTTTTTTAAAAGTTTTTCATGCCACGAAATTCGTTTCACGGCCAGCCTCCGTGGGTGTTCATTAAAAATGAAACGAAACACGCCGGCCCGTAGGAGTTTTTAAGCGACAAGTTCCGCGTCGACGGATTAATATCGATGGCTCCTTTCGCGCCTTTTATCTCGTCCCGCACCCTCGATCTTTGCTTGGCGACGAAATACTCTCGAGGCAATTTATCCCTTTCACCGAGAGCGAAACGCCGGATATTTTATCCTTCTTCCTTTCCATTCCTTCTTTTTTCTTCATCTTCTCCCTCTTTTGTCGCGAAACGCCGTGTCGAAGACAGGGGTGGATGGGTTCGGTGACATCGTCGAACTCGCGACCCCGCGGCTCTCCCGTTTAAATACATATCTTTCTTGCGCGGCCGCCAAAGGAGAGCTCTGTTATTTGCATAATAGCCGGGAATTTGCATAATGGAAAAGAATGCATAATAGAGAGCCGCGCGAGCACGCGTGCATTAGAACGGAACAAGACCCTGCAGCACCCGCGACGGTCTCTGACGGTAATGAAGCTGAACGAAATAACACCGTTTAATCAATTAATGACGCTCGCTGGAAGTCGCTAAAGGCATCTCGGAAATTCGATTCTCATTGCGAACTTTTAGTACGAATTTCTTTACTCGTTCGTCAATTGGCAACACAAGTTGAATGGCTACTCATTTAAGTGGTTGTACCTACTTACCTGTGAGGACTAAAGAAACATTTATATCGGGAATTTTGGGGAAACAAACTTGAAGGCTTTCTTAATCAAACCTTTATGTAGGGGAGACCGGGGCTGGTAGGCCAATTTTTCAGTTTTTGATTTTTAATAAATTATGTGGGCGAAATATCATTAAATCGATTACTATATTTGATAGGGCATACATTTGGCTATATGATTAAATTATTAATGTTGACTCAATGTTGACAACATTTAAGACATTTTAATGTTTTTCTAACACCTTGCATGCTGGTCAACCAGCCCCGTGGTCGGGGTTGGTAGACTAACAGTATGGGGTAGGTTGACTATAGGTGCAATCAGTTAAGAAAATGTTGTTAACAACTTATCTGAGTGGTAATAAAATAGCACAATGTCACAAGAGTTGTTTCATTATAAAATGTTTATTACTTTTTAATAATAAATAACAATTTAAACCTTTATAGTAGCAATAAATCTTATATCTGGTACTATAAAAACATTCGCCATCTTCTATCAACTAATTACTATCTTCGCAATCTGATGTGCAATTTTTGCACTTGTGGAAAAGTACATATCTATACAGAGTTTTATACGGTATATTATGTTCCACGGCAGCTGCATGAATGCTTTTCTTTTCAAGAATTACTTCACGACATGCTTGTTCTATAAGATCTTTTGAGGTTGAACCTCTATTTGACTTTCTTTGATATGTCCTCATTGTTCTGTGAAATAAGTTATTAACTAACCTTTAGTAACGAAAAGTTCGTAATAAACTAATATAACTGGGGTTGGTTAACCAGCTTAGCCATGTAACCCCGGACGTTATTAGTCAACCAGCCCCGAATGATCATTTTGACTTCAATACTCTATAAAACCATTAATTATTTATGTAAAATCAAAAACGCAGTCTCAATAGGTCGTTTAATAAACAAACTTTAAAATAGTCCCTTCACATTTATTCTACTCTAACTATATAGAGCGTGAAAACATAAAATCTTTAAGAAAACATATTTACTTACATAGCCAATTTTTCGATAAACGCTGGTAACTTTTAAAAAACGTGCGATCACGGGGTCGGACAGAAATGCATGTCATAGTAGAAGTGACTTATTTCTACAGAAAATCGCTCCGCGGTAGAGCATACGTCGGTGGAAAGTTATTAACAATTAGTCAACCTACCCCTGGTGTCAACCAGCCCCGGTCTCCCCTACTCGAAAGTGTACATGTTAAACTATCTGTAGTAATTTTCACAATGGAAAATATAAATAAATAATAGAAATTTTCATAAAGCAACGTCTGGTTTCCGATCCAACCATAAAAAATGTAGCGAAATTTTTACGCTGGCCCGTGTACACCGGCCAACCCCCGTTGCTTTGCCGCAGGAATAACATGGAAGTTATTTCGTGGATCGTTGGCTCGTGTACGGATCGATGCTCCTTCCAAGATGTTATTTGAACGCCACCGGAAACTATGCCCGGAAATGTCGGTCCCGTTGATTAGTGATCGTATTTTGGCCAGGCCTGTACACGTCTGCGGCGGTGTACGTGAGGGCGTCCGGCGATCTGTATGTGTGCTTTAACACGCACACACGCGGATTGGACACGAACGAGCGCCTCTCCTTCTCCTCGAGCCGGTACAGGATTTAAGGGAGGAAGGTAGTATATTCGGCTGCCAGGTACCGCCCATCTCGTTTATGCGCCCTGCCTGACTCAGCAAGCCCATAAAAGCCCTTCTTATTCGCGAAAAACGATTTCTCGCAGAGGATCTTGTTTGCTGCCAATATCATTTCTATCAAATCTCTCCGGGCGACTGTCTCCGTTGGATTCTCGAATGTGGTTTAAAGCGTGCCGCGCTATCCGGATAATTTTGAAAGCGAAGAAGTCTTTCTTTGAACAATTCATTGCTATTTACATAGATTAGCTTCAGGAATCTACACCCACGCGTTTGCGAGTGCCTCACTGTTTAGATAGTTTTGATAAATAGATATTCCATTCTATTAGAAAGCATGCACCATCGCACACGGTCCATCGAGCAATTAGCAAGGGAAGAAAACCCGTGAAACACCGCCACGGTGCAGATTAGTATTCCGTGCTGCAATTTTCTCCCGCGGCTCTAGGGACCATCAATATTTATGCGATCGGAGCGAGTGTGCCTGCAAATTACAGCACCGTGCGAGATTCTCCAGCTGACAGTGGCACGGTAACCCGTTGCAAAAACCCCACGGACGGGTCCTGCTGCTTCGGCATGTAATCCCGCGGCGGTGAAAAAATAATATTATGCGAGCCGCCGGGCCAAAGTTGTCCGAGGCCATGGGAAAGTTATCACACGCTCTGACGAACTTACTTTCGCATTATCCTTTGTCAGCCGCCACTTCCACGATGTCCAGCGCGTAAGAAGTCTCGCCGATAAGGGCGGCACCTCTGTCCCGCGGTCGAGAACTGCGCAGGATAACACAAAGCGTGCTCTTAATAACGGTCTTTTCCCTTACTCTATAAAGCTCGTCTCGTGGCTCATCCGCTACCACTTTCGACTTTTATCAGGGACGCGCGGGGAAGCGTTCGTAAACCTGACATGGGGGATACAAGCTGTTAATGCGCGTTAATACGTGTCCCCGAGAATATACTCTCTATAAAGATGCAGTTTCCGCTTTAGTACGCTCACGCGTGTGTTTATCCGCCTGTTCCGACGCAGCGGTGGGTGTTTGTAACGTGCTTTAATGTTTCGAGTAATATGGGAATGAGGGAACAAGTCTACTTTCGTTTGTTCTCAGCTCGGCGAAAGTTATGAAACGATATTTACAATTTTTTTTAAATATTTACCGTCTAGGAGGGCTTCTAGTCATTTCTCGAGATATTTTCTTCGTCCCTCTGTTTCGAAATGTTTATTGAATCGATAGCACGAATTTGTGGACGTGCAGCCGTCAGAAGAATGAGAAGGTAGTGAAAGAAGGGAAGGAAATACAGGGGGAACGGATCGAGTGAAACACGGAGATCGGTATTTCAGTGAAATGTGGTAAAAGCTTATAATGCTTGAGTATAGTGGGAAAGGGGGATGCGGAGTATAGGGGTAAGTTGGGACTGGTTGTAAGCTACTGTAAACTCGGCCCGAAGAGTTGACATTAATTGGACCGTCTTGACAACTTTCATTCATCCCCTAACAAGCTACATCCGTCTCTATTCGTATTACCGGTTATCCTTTCTGCTTGTTGTAAATTCGACCCGGTCTGGTATGTCGAATTGGAGAACATATCATACCGAGACACGGGTATCGAACTTTGTCGATGGAATTATCAAAGGGCGCTAGTTTGCGTCAGCGATGATATTTTAATTTCACGCATTAAAAACCGCAAACATTTCTACGTAACTGACATTTTCAACTCGTAAACAGCGAGCACTTAATTAAGAAATGTCTAGCAGTCACTGAAATTACAAACAAAATCCTATTTTAAAAGCTGCTCCATATCTCACCAGGGGCATCATGATTTTCGAAATTAAATCCCCTAGAAACATGCTACGTACAGAGGAGAAACAATGAATGGATGAAGATAAAAGAGCACATCTGAATATCATTATAATTTTTCACAGCAACCTTCACGAGTACATGGCTGCTTAAATTACGCATGAAAAATTAATAGAAGGTTATAAATATCGCAAGCTCGCGTTAAATACAGCTGTTGCAAAGTTATCTTTACGAAGGCTCGTTTACAAATAGCCGGCCGTATTTTACCAAGGTGGCTCGTTTAATTCTCGTAATTAGCGCGAAGCGGCTACAGGACGTTCCCAAGACGCACACTTTCGGCGAATTAACGCGAACACCGGCGACGCATAGTTCGATGCACGGTCGGCCCCACATTGCCCCTGAATCGTGACGCACGATAAATTTACAATCGGCGAAAACACGATTTCGAGACAGACACTGTTGGCGAAGCTTTAGAGAGTGTCGTACGAAGGTTTGTTATAGCGGGGCTCAATTTGTATTACTACTAACCCAATAAGTCAACCAACAACGATAGCGAAATTCGTAATAGCTTTCGTTTTCCAAATGAAAAACGCAGGTAGGTATCATTGGAGAACTTTCGTTCACAGTCTTACCTATGGATTTCACGTGTGCTCATGTCTTAGCAATGTTGCCATAGATCAGTGTTTCGCGTTCCCGTTTGGCACCCGTTTCATTGCGTTACGCAGCTGCGTCGAATGCTTTCCACATGGAAGTTTATGCTTTTACAGTCTCGTGGTAAATGTGGCAAAGTGGTTGCAAAAAGTTCGAGCTAGAGCTTGGCTATTTTTGCATCAGTACTTTTAACGAGGATTATTCTCCGACTACCAGGATGGTTCGTTAGACAGAAGAAATTAATTGTACTTTTATGATCTGATGAAATCTTTGATTTTCAGCTTGATATTGTTTCTAATTCTTCTGACTCACTATGATCGTTGGAGGTTTCCCAGAAATTTATGAAGCAGAAGTGAATATATCTTTATAGAACTTCGGGGAGGGTCGTAAATCTTGGTTCGGTTTATCGAACGCGTTGAAGATTACGTTGGCATGTATGCGTACGACATTACACTTGTGTATTCCACGGTGTATTAACTCCTCCAGAAATATTCTCCGAGAAAAGTAACATAACACCGCCCTTTTCTCTGTATCATCAGTGTTTACTTTCCGTTTCTACCATATTCGGAGTGCGCTGAACCGAGTCGGTAGCATTTCGCCGATCGAAGAACCAATCCACATACAGATCGGGAAGGATTTCGACAAGAATTCTGGGAACGAGTTCTACGAGAACGTGGACGAGGAATTTGGAACACGCCTACCAACCCCGTCGAGTTCTTCTTCTTCTTTCTTCTCGCCCCCACCCCTGGTCCTCGATGGTTCGCTACCCGCTTTGTCTCGCAAACCACTCGACATTCACGAATACGGAATGCTGTATCGGTTGCATCCTCGAGGACACCTGTGGCCTGAGCTCGGCATCTTTCGTTGTTTACGTGGTGATACGTCAGCGGCTTGAAAGAGTTACATGGTCGTAGTAGGCCGTCATTCATAACTTTTCAAAAGCCTTTCATTGAGAATGCGACGGTGCTACAGCGTTGGTTAACAACCAGCCGCGTGCAACGATGCATCGTTAACGAGCACCCTTTTACACGGTGTGTCTTTTCACAGACAAACACCGGCTCCTCCACGAAACAACCGAGACCTCGAAATGGAATCAACTGGGTCTGATAATCAGATGGTAAAATTTCATCGATTATGCAGAATAATTATTTGACGGTTCGTAATATGCTTAATTAAAGATCCTATTTGCCCGACGAGCAGTTAGCATTTCCGATACGGGAGGGGTGTAATTAGTAGGGAATATGTTGACTGTTTAAACGTGCTTCCCTTGATATATTCCGCACCCCGTGGTTGTTTTTTAGGAAAAGCTTTTATCCATGAATTCTTCACCCCCGTTCATACAACTTCTAATACCAGCAACCTCGTAACCCGCTTAAATTATCCTGAACCTAGAATTCTATGTATCGCCTTTCATTCGTCCCAGGAAAGAAAATATTTCTTTCACTCGTTTCCATAGTTGGGAGGGGTAAAATGTACGCGTCACCGCCGGTAAAAGCCCGTACACACTTTTCCTTTCGCGACGGAAAACGAGCGCGCACTCGAGCAAAATCGTGGCCCCTACCGAGGGGGGAGGTGAAAAAGAGGGCACGGATTCTATTTGTCACGCGGTGGAGACCTGTGCAGCAACGTAACGTCGTATTACGGTAATTTGCTCGACTCGCGGAACGTCATAACGCGGGCGCATTAATATTCCCGCCACGTCATCCCTACCTAGAGGTTTCCTCCGTGCTGTTTCCCTCCGTCCTCTGTGCGCCCTCCCTCTCGATAGAGTCAATAGAGGTGGAAGCCGTGGCTCTGAGCCCCCGCGACATTTCGTTTCTAATTCGAATTCCACGAAATCCTTTCCACGAAGCCAATCCAGCCTTATTCTCCCGCGGGCTCCCAGCACGCGTACCTACGTTTCAAAGGGGGCACATATATAGATTCCTGAAAAGTTCTCAACGTCGACGGCCCGGCTCCGAGGTAAAGGCAGCGGCAGGGTGAAAAAGGAAAAGCCCGGAATAGGACGAAACTTGTGGGAGGCGCCACGCAGTTCTCGGATGTTTTGCGTTCTATCTTTCTCTCGATTCTCCGTTTCCCTCGCTTCACTCCGTTCTCCATTTCTCCACACCCTCCACCCTCTCATTTTCCCTTCTTTCTATCTGGCGGCTCCTTGTAAGACGGGCTTAAGCGAGTACCCGGATGGTAGGTGCTGTTCGCTCGACGATAGAGAAGCAGAACTCTTCCCCGGTGTTCCAGTCTGACTCTGCAGCCAGCTTTACTACTGGCAACGCCGACCCTTAGGTCTCGCGGCACCGTCGTTTCTGTTTCTCCTTACGCTATCACGCTCCGCGTAATACTCGCCTACTCCTCTTACTTCCCGACGGAGGTGGCCTTTCTGCTCACCTGACTTTCTGTAATTGTGCCCGCAGAACTAGGCCCTGCGGCGTTGATAGCGCCCCCTGTTCGCCGCGATGTCTTAATCGCACCGCTGAAGATCGGTATTTTAGGGCCCGTAGAGGCGGCAACGCGGTAAACACAGGTTCTACTCCCAGGTTCTTCTACTTTGTACTCTCTTCTCTCTGGAGCATTCATTTTTATGTTTGAAATCCTCTCGAACATTTAACTGATTACCCCCGATTGCCGGTCAATGATCGTTAGCAAAAACGGTTGGTCGTGATCGATTCAGGTTTCCATTTGGGGCACAGAGAAATCACATGTCCATCGTAAGTGAAATTGCATCGGGCATTACTCACCGTAGCTAACCGACGCGCAGAGCTAGTCAAAGCCTATCGCCGGTCTGCCCAATCAACCGGTTAAGCTCTTGTAACTAAGCATTTACGTCTCGCAGATGTTGTAACCCGATTATGTTGCGCGAATTAATCCCGTAGAACGTCTATTCGCGGAGAAGCAAATCCTCCGGCAATGTGCGCGTATAGAAGTCGTGGGACGATCGATAGACGCGGGTCGCTCTTGATCGCGAGAACCGATGGGGCCACGGCTCTCTCTTCGACCGAGCTTCATCCGGTTGCACCGAGCCCGAACATCTCCATTTCTGGAGCCGTGTCTGCATGTTTATTCCATTCCCGACTTACCAGCGCGTAGGTAATTCCTCCAGTCAAAGGCTCTTCGGTACTCGCCCTACCTTTGTTCCCTAGTATCGAGTTATAACTTCCGCGCTCGTTCGCCGCCGCGAATTCACGGTGCCGCCCCTGTTCGATCGTAACAGTTCCCTTGCTCGTAGTTACCGCGAAAACCTACCTACACGCTTTTCTAACCGACGTCTGGAAACGCTGCAGGGCATGAAACTTGAACGCGCTCGCGGAGTGTTTATGACCATCGGCTGGTACGCGCCGCGCGCATTCTACTTGCGTACTTGCCACTCGAACGACGAGCACGTCGGCATAGACAGTTTCTTGCAATGTTATGATTGAACAATTCTCGGAGAGTTCGGATGAGTTTGCTTCCTTTTAGGAAGCACTGATAACGCAGAGGACTTGATCGAAACATTTGTTAAGTATCTGTGTTCCCAGAAGCTGGATCAGTCAGACCGTTGATAAATCAGTTTCACTCGAGCAGTGGCGGAATTAAGAAAAAAGGCCCCGGTGGCAATCGGTTTGAGGGGCCCATTTATTTCGGGAAAATGAAGAGCTAGTTTACTAAAAACGGGCCACGTGTAGTGGTACGAACAAAAATGTAGTGTTTTAATATCTATATCTAATTATAATTTTTTGGGGCCCTGGAGGCCCTTCTGGGCAGGGGCCCAGGCGGCAACTGCTCATCAGCCGCCCTTTTAAATCCGCCACTGCACTCGAGTTTATCTACGAGTCTAATATCAAAGGTCATCCCAGGCAATTATCTGGCGATCGTTTCGCGCGATGCTCGCCTGCCTTTGACACTGTCAAAAGACGACGCCGGGTGCTAGAGGTCTGGAAACAGGAGCTGAGAACAGAAGGGGCGAGCGAGAGCGGCGACGTTGAAAGAAAATCGCGATTCATTAAAGTCCCGGCCTCTGCGCGTCGCCGTTTTATTATATGTTGAACGTTGATTTAGGGATCGCGGCGGGGAGCAACCAACCACGGTGCATTGTCTCGGCACTCGCCTCATGCTGGGCATTGTTAGCCCTTCCATTGTCCGGTACATCGTCCCCCTCGTCCCCTTCAACCCCTACAGCCAACGGCTACTACCCATCGCGAGCGCGTATGCGTGTAACTCTGCCGGCCAGCGTCGAGTGACGTGAAGAGTATTTTCCAGCGATTAATTGTTTTCCACGGCCGCTCCTTTTTCTGCTGCATCGCTACTTCGATAACGAATGAGCGTTGTTCCTGAAACCTTCGATCGTCGTCACAGTTCCCCTTTTTTCTCCACGCCTCTGGTTACGATCCGACAGGGATTCTCCCTTTTTGCATGCAGATCGTTGTTTCTATCTTCAGGACTACGTCTCAGGAACTTGTGCCTGTATTATTAAACGATATTGCAGGTAAAAGGTTTACAACGTGGCACATAGGACTCACAACGGGTGTATTAAGTAACTCTTTTCAAGGCACAAGCTGCGGAATGTGCTTTTCATTACCCATTACACCTAGGCGTTCTCAGTCCTCTGACATGCGAGTGTCTGGAAATTGTACCAACCGAGTTCCCAGGTTCTTGACTCTCGATACTGAAGCACACCGCCGTCTTCACCTGCCGCTACGTCCACGATCTCACAGTATTTATTTCATCCTCGATACCTACGCAATCCTGGATCCCAGAAAACACGAACTCAGAGTGAATCAGGCAGGCCAGGGTGAGTAATGAGTAGTTCTTTGTATCTGGTCAGCGTTTAATTGTCAGCGTTTCAGCGAACACTGCGATGCTTGCTCCTGCAACAGCCACAGGTCAGGGCAAATAGCGTAACAGTGGTTCGCCGCGTATGAATGTCGTGTTATCGCGCGTCCTACTGGCCACCCGGAACCCTGTGCCTGAGTGGAACAATGCGTCGTTGAGACGATCGGAGTTGTACACACATCGACGACCACCCTCTGGCCAACGCGAACTGCGTGTGTCGTAGCTCTTGTCGTCGCGTCGCTGTTCGACCGATCCTTCGCGTAGCCCTCCGTTGGTACACGCGGCAGCGGTTCCGCGCCGCGTTGCCCGTGTACTCGTTCAGCGGGGTTCGAGCATCGCGAAACCATCGATATCCGTCTGTCGCGCTTTCGATCCGCCTGACAGACGCACACGCGGGTTATCCGCGAGCAACGATATCGACGTCTCCCTGTACTTTTTCAGGCGCAGTTCCTTTTTTTTGTTTTGCAATCTCCCTGCGGTAGATGTGACTACGTCTGGGGAGTCGACTATTTTCAATGCTAGATAATAGTATTAGTGATAATATTAATGATAGTATTATTAGTTAGAAGCGGAGTAGATGTTATGGAAACTTTATATCTTGATCGAATATAAACTCGACTTTTCACTGTAGCAAAGGACACACGCAATAGACTCAAAGGCTGACGCTTCTGTGTTTTCGACATCGTGATGCATATAGACTGGTCGTAAAGGAAGTATCGCGACTGGAGCCGCAGAGTTTTTCATCAACGGAAGGAAATTGATTTCGGGGAAGCATTCTAAAAAACGTAACGACTTGTCCTTCCTTTAAGAGGCCCTGCTGCACGACAGGAAATTGATTTACCTACACGCGGAGATTCATCTTTACGCTGGAAAAATAGTCTCTCATCCTCGTTCATCTTACTGTATCGATCATCAACGCGTTCTTGCTCGTGGCGTGTATATTCCCCATTTTTCTGTGCAAAATAATCTTTAAACAGCACTTGACGATCGCGTAACTAGCTTGGATATCAAAGGAAAGGAGCGTTATTATACCTAAAATGTACCTAGAAGCTTTTCGAGATTATAAACTCTACTACAGAATATATTCGGTTAATTCAAGGCCCAACGTCAATACCGATAAGTTCGTAGGTAAAATAATAATAAATTGTTCCGAACCAGTAACGAGTTACCGCGATTCTTGGGTGCGCCAGAAATCTCGGAGCCTCCGTGGGATAAAATTATTCGTCGACTCATCCCTCATTCTTATTAGAATTGCCCTGAATCGAGAGCTTTCAACCGACCAGCCATCTCTGTAATCGCGTCGGACTTTAGTTCGGGGACGTCGCGTCGTAAAACCACAGAAATTTCAACGAAATCGATGCCGGGGCGTGTGGGGTCGCAACTGCCGTTTTTAATCACATTAATTCCGGTGCTGGCCACGATACGATGGATCCACGGAATTCGACTTATTACGGGAATACATGCCAGCGTGTATGCGCCTGTGTGCACGCCCGCGCGTACCACGCCTGCTCTTAGGTTACAATCAGTTCGACAAGTAGTAACGTGCCAGGAACTGATTGTGCCAATATACTTCGGCGTTTCTGTCCGACCGCTACATCCAATCGATTCCCATCTACCCTCTCCCTCTCGCCCTCCGCCATATCTGATCCTCTCTGTCGCCGTGCGTTTCCCTCGCTTCCGGTGAATTTTCCCTTTCGCCCCGTCTTCGATCTACTTCCCTTTTCCACCTTCTACCCCGACCTCCCGTCTTCGTTGCCTCCTTCCCCCTCTCGTCGTCTCATTCATCCGTCTCTTTACTCGGCTATCTACCTATCCGCTCGTCCCTCCCGTGTCACCTTTGCCCGTTCCCGTCCACCCTCCTCCGCCTCGATCTGCGCTCGTTCCTGCTTTCTTTCATCCCCGACGGGCCGAGCGCCTGTTCGCAAACTTAGCTTCAAAGACCGGATGCAATTAGCGAGGAAAAAAAGGCCACGCGGAGGAAAAGCAGGAGCGGTGCTCATGGGCCGGGGGTGGGAGGCAGGGGGTTGGTTCCTTGAACGAGCGAGATTTTCGCGGAATCACGATCACGTCCATCATCAGCTCGGCTGCAGAAGTAATTGCTACTACTGCGAATTCGCGTAATTGATCCGAAAAACGCTTTACGGCGGGACGTCGTCGACGACGATAGATAGATCGCCTGGAAGGCTTTCCCGAGGAAGGTAATCATCGTGTCGGGCGTGTATCTACAGGGCGTTTCAAAGTTCTTGGTCGAATGGTTGGGCACGAGTTGATATTGCACTCAAAAGTCCTTATGTGGACCTGTTTTCTTTTTAATCTAGGTACTTGACCATTCAGTAGGAGTATTTTCTATGAAGACACTATCCAAATAGTAGAATAATCATTGCAGTTCACCGTCACCACGTTATCCTCGTGTTAAGTTAGGGTAAAACTATACATTACGCCCCATTTGACAAAACGCCCCACCATTATTTTACGCACATAAACCAGGATGCATCAACGCAATCACCAGATTCGAACTTGCCTCAGTCGGCCACAACTGCCGCAATAAAAATACCAGCAAATATTACGGCTTTTAAAAAAATATACAAGAATTTATATTTTCGGCCTTCAGACAATTTGCGGTTAGTATGTGAGAAATTCAATTTTCTAAGTCACTATTGTATTTGCGATAAATTCACACATATATTTCGAAAGTAGACAAACTAACCTCTTTAAATCGTTATTGCCCGAACCTTTTTTCATTACGTTGTTGCTAAATTAAAGCCGAGACGTTTCGTACTCCAGAATTTACAATGTGCCCCAGCAAAGAATTTACAATATGCCCCACCTCAAAATCATATTTTTCATGAGTAACGTATTTCTTTTCTTTTTCCTGGATAACAGAAACGTCACATAAATATACATACACATATAAGGAATACATTACGGGCGAAACTAACACATGTTTCGTTCGTCAATCGCTATCTTCACTATGCAATCTAATCCAAATTTTGACAGCTTACAGTCAGGTTATAACCTGACGAGTATTAAATAAGGTAAGTTGTCAAAATTTTAGATGCCACGTGTTTGTACAAATATGTATCGTTGTACCATTGAATTGCAACCAAAATGCAGTCTCAAACACATGGTAAGTTGGCAAATTTTTACTTATTTATGTCGGAGCGTTTTGTCGCATAGATGGGGCGTTTTACCTGACGACTGTCTTACAAAACGCCCCATGTAGGGTTCAGGAAAATGATTATTTACAGTTATTTCCAGTTATGTTTTTATCACAATTTCGGTGTAGTTGTGAAGAGTAATGAACACTTAATGTGTTTACACAAAAAATTTAAAGAATTATTAAAAAATATAGGTTTTATAGATGTTTCTTTAAAAGTGGGGCGTATTGTATAGTTTTACCCTATACACTTTCCACGAACCTCCCATGCACCCAGTACAAACTCATCCCGTCTACTCAAACTCCACGTGCAACTGTTTCACTTCGACCACAACCTTGGCCAATATCTTTGAGGCGTCCTGTACACGCGCCGGATACCGTGGACCATTCGGAAAGAAAGTCTGCCCCGCTCGTTACAAAACTCTTTTCGATATCCGCGCGCGGGAAGCGAGGAAGCGGGCGAACGATAATTAATTACCCGACTAACAGACTTGCTGCTTCGCGAAATAGCAAGGAAGCAGCGGCGACCTTTGATCCTTGATTTCGATCGAGATTACGCCGACGTGCCTGCCGCGACGAGTTCAACTTTGATTTGTAAAAAAAAAAACGAGGACCTGCGAAGAGGGTGGTGGGGAACGAGGGTGGAGGAGGAGAGGAGGGTTGGCCCAGGCGTGTAGAAAAGTTGCATCGGCGCTGCGGCCTGGTTGGCTGCCACTACCACTCTCAAAGCCGCAAGTAATTAGAGAAAAAGTCGCGACCCAGATGTGGGCGGCCATGTCGATCGATTACACAGCCCGGCCCCGGCTCTTTCCTGCGCCCAGGAAAATTTCCCCTTCGAGGAGCCGGCCGCTCGCGGGAATGTCAAAAAGATGGATGAATCTTTCAGGGCTGCACCTTCGTCGCCCGCTCCTCTCTGTTCCCGGCTGTTAATTAGAATGAAAGGAATTTACCTTCGCGCGTTTCCCTTTGACGCCGCTTTGTGCGAGCCAGAAACGTCGTCGCGGAGGCCTCCCACCTTTTTCTTTCGCCTCCCCCGCGGTGCTTTTGTGGCCGTCGTTGTCGGAACGATTAAGAAAAATGGCTGCCGCGCGTCGTTGTAAACCGTGCAGCAGCTTTTTTTTTACCATGCTAAAGCTCCTAGGACCTTAATCCCGCGTTTTTAAGGGAAGTGGCTGCCGTGATAATAAAAGGATGGCCCGCGATCGATAGTGGCTGTTTATATTGCCGGAGTGAAGGAAGAATTTTCAAACTGCCCTGAAGCCCGGCTCCTTAGCTCTCGTCGGTCAAGTTGAACAGCGACGGAGGCTGGCATGCTCACGCGCGTCCATTATACTCGCATAAAGGATTCCATCCGGGCGTGTTCCCATTATCTCGTAAAAATTCGACTCTCCTCGGATGGGGCGCCGGGGTTGGGGGAAAGGTCGCGATTATTTATACCGCGATTTAATACCAGATTAACGAGGCAATTTGCGTCAAAGGAAGGAGGGTCGTTTAATCGCCGGAGACGGCTAATTTGTCATCGACATCGATACCCATCTACTCGTAATTTCGTATCGGATAATTCCTGCGGCTCGTAGATCGGCCGCCGTGCAGCTTTGCCCCCTTCGTCGACGATCTATAAAACTAATAGATCTCGGCCTTCGACGTTTTTACCCCCGGCGGCCGGGTCCAACGTGACCCGATCGATCTTCCCATCCCCTACGGCGACACTTCGGTTTGGTAATTAGAGCGAAATATTTTTAACGCTCCCAAGCCGGCGCTCGCTGTTCTGTTCTAATTGATAATTAACGCGTGTAATTAGTCCCATTTCTACAATGCGCTTTCTTCGGGCTCGTATCGTGTGTTACGTGTTTACGGAAAATTAATTAGCCTCGGTATACATTCATCACGAGCGATCGAATCGTAATAAATTTAAAAGGCCTCCGCCACGCTCCCGTGGCTCCGCGTCAGTTAACCATTATCTAAATTATCTATACGCAACGGTCCAACGATTGTAATTAATTTACTATGGAATGACTGCTGGTTACTCAGTTCTGGGGTAATTGCCATGATCGATGCTTGAAATGCGTTTTCTATCCGAGGCTTCCCCTATTGTTCCGGGAACACTGCTGACACCTGATGATTGGAGTTTAGTCAGATATCGATCATCAACAGTTGTAACAACTTTCCACGTAGTTTTAATTTTAATAATATTCAGCGATATCCGCAAAATATTCAGTATACAGAGGGAATGTGACGAAATATTCAGTGAGGTCTTCTTTTGTGTGTTCTGTTAGCTCATCGACTAATCTCCTTTGAATTTGATTGATCGATAGATTATACACTTGTGTAAATCCCTACTCCACTATCATTCAAAGTCGACGCACACTTCCAAGCCGACAACGCTTGCAAATATCGCGCACCAGTGATTCATGGTTCGAGAGTTACACATAGAAGTTACACATTCGTAAATTCGAACCCCTGAGAATCTTTGGCAGCTAGCGAGCATATATTGAAAAGAGATATCCGTGATTGACACTCGGACCGAATTGTAGCGGTGGAAGGACACCGTAACCGTCCAATTCATGGGGAGATTATTCGGGGATGCAAATGACGCGTGTCGTAGCTGTGCCATTTCCCTGAATCTCGAATTAGAGACGTTTCTGGACGTTCGTCAAGCGACAACGCGGCGACTCTTTACGACCAGTTCCAGACGTATCGCAGCCCCCGGTTTCGACGGATGTCGCTCCCTTGCGGCTGGTCAGCAGGGAGTTTTACGCGCGTACGTGCGGTATTGATCGTTACACCGCACCAGCACGACGCTTTTTACCGGCCATGAAATTTTCCCTAGATTACCGTGGATTTGGTATACGCTGCTCCCGGGGTCCTGCACGCCGTATGGCGGTTGCTCGTATTTAATGGATAGTTAAGTAGAGGTTTCCTACGTGGCTCGAATATCCGCGGCGGTCTCCACCGGCGTCACATGTGTTGCGAATACGCGCGCTAGTTCAGAAGCACGCAGCAACATCGGAAATAGATATGCGCCAGTTTCTGCGTTTGCTAGCACGGTTCAACCAACTGGCCATTGGAAACTCTTGCCCACAACCCCCAAAAATCCCTTCCCAAAAACCCAGCGCAGCGGCGGTTAAGCAAAGCCAACTAACAAACATAGTTTAACTTGGCCCCGCGCGCTCGAGTTAACCCGAGTTTCTTTACGCTCCACGCGCTCCATTTGTATACACGTGGCACACTTTCTAAGCCTGAGAGTTTAAATCTGACAGTCTATCCAGCCAAGGATGAAACGACACTAATGCGAGATTTAATCATTATCGAGAATTATCGGCTACTCGACGCTCAGTATCGAAATACGTTCGTTAATAGTTGAAAAACTTGGTCCAGGATCAGCTTGGCGCGTACAGCCGGAACGATGAGCGGTTCGGTTAAACGCGGGCCAAGGGATCGATGTGGAATGGGAAAGGATCGATTATTCCGCTTTTATCTTGGGCGAAAAATCGCTTATCCACCGGTTGTGTCCGTAATTGTGGAGCGGCTGGGGCATAGAAACGATCCCGTGTGTTCGCTTTGGAGCATAACCACACCAAACACGTATTCCCCCGGACCGTTCCGGACCCAGAGGCGCGCTCGCGCGCGTCGATAGAGCGCCAGGATTCGTATAGACGCTTTTACGGCCTGCTTTAGATTATACGCCTGAGATAACGGGCGAAGGAGCGGGAAGCGAGCCTTTATTTGCAGTCGGCGGAAGGTATGCGAACCCCCCTCCTCGCTTTTTCCCGTAATGCGGCTGGCCCGGTCTCCTGTTAGCCCTTTCCCTTCCGGAACTGCGACTTCTCTCTTCTCCCAGCCTTGAGATCCGCGGGCGAGCTTCAACTCCAAGTTCTCGGAGAGGGGTGATTTATCCTGAGGATGAACGGGGCACACCCCTCCCGGCCCGGAATTGGCGGTTTTTGGTTGCCCGTTTTATTTCCCCCTGTCTCCCGCGGGCAGAAGCATCTCTGACTCTGCTTCACCTTTGGGGTCCTAAGGTCGTTGATTGTACGAAGAGCGCTAGCTTCTCTGTGAAACGCGTTTCCCCGAAGAGCTTTCTTGGGAAAGATTTCCTCGTGGGGATGAGTCTAAGCGGATTTGAATCATGAAATTGATAATTGAGCATTCGATGAAAGTCCGAGGGAGGTGTGATTAAAATGAATAAAGTGAAGTATTAAATGTACTGTACCTGTGGATGTTGTAGTTTAAATGGTATCTATAAAATCGTTTCGTTTCATCGTTGCAGCGGACATGTTTTCCCAAATTTCAATTCACCAGTATAACAGACATTCTCTTCATTCCGAGCTGTTTCATTTGCTTGTTAAGTGTTGATTATCTGGCTACATGGGATCCATGGGGATTCGTATGCATAGCGCTTAATAGGAAATTCCGTTTTCCTATCAGGCGTTTCACCTATTGGTGGAATTCTTTCGTTACCCCGTCCCAACCTTTCCTCCTCCGTATCTTTTCTGAATTGCAGCTTCCCTTTGCTTGTAGGATCGCGGTCACGTTCCAGTTAAGTTCAATCGTACGTGCAAAAGGGCGATTTATCTCGGGGATGAAGGAAAAACCTAGATCGAGGTATTTAGATTTCGGTTTTTCGCGGTTAATCTTTCAGCTGAAGTTATTGTCTATTTGATCGCGATTATCAGGGCGCAGTTGCGTTGGGAATCAGGCGAACTGTGCGCGCTATCTATTTCTTTGAATAGGGACAAGTGGAGCTTCTTCAACTGGTTGGGAGTGAAAAGATTTAGGTGACTCGATACGCTTCTCGCAATTGAGCGTTAGTAAAACCCACTCTTGATGCTTCCGCGGAGCTTCTTCTGTTGGGGAACCGACTGCTGCAACGATAGCGATTATCGAGCAGATCCGCTGGGCGAGTTCATGCAGTGCTCATACGTTACCGGCGCTATTCCGTGAAAACTTAAGGTTGGCTACACATTGGCTCGCAAAGTGCCCCTTGAGCTCGTAAAAACGAGCTTGATCCCTTTATCGCTACCACCCTTACTGTTCCGCTGCGGATTACGTTCGCGGAATCCGGCACGGCCAATATCAATAACGGTTTCATCGTTGCGCCGCTGGTCGCCCTCGTAATGGCCCGTTTGTTTGAGCACCCTGGCGGCTCGCGTTTTGATATAAGTAACAGTGGAAGGAACTAGCTGTAGGAATATTCGTTTGGGAAAAGGAAATGGAGATAGTCGAACGAATTCTCTGGAAATATATTCTTGTCACGATCCCGTGTTGTCTACCCAAAGAGTTTCATTTATAGTCGAGTGAAATTAGGATTTGCCTGGAGAATAATTCCCAGTGAGCTATATTTTGGGCGTTTATTTCGTCGCTTTAAATAATATATCAAAAGATCATCGATTCGATATCTGGTAAAAATTTTACGGAGAGTTGAAAGTAAATAAATACAGCTTTTCGCGAATATTTCGTTATCTATCAGTTCTTCGGTAAAAATAGTTATTATGAAATTTGTAGCTTACGGTTTATACTTGAAATTATATTCAACGAAGATTATCCGAGATTAAGTGTATTTCGTTGAGCTTGACACACAATTTTTCTTCCCAACCTTCCCCCATCTTTTTTTTTCAATTTCTCTCGAGCCTGTCCTCCGTTCGATCTGTTTCTCCCTGGATTTTCCCTCGCTTCTATCGCGTTTCTATCTTTCCCTCTCGGTGGCTGTTGCTCCGAATTCCCTGCCATTCTTCTTTCAAACCGATGGAGCCGGAGTTCGAGGTCGGATATCGATTTGCCGCGTTGGCACCCTCGAATCCTCGTAAAGTCTCATGCTTCATACGCATCGTCGAGAAATTGAAAGATATCGCGTCCTTGTTCGGAGGAAGGCTACCGCGATACGTTTCGCTGAAAATCGAAAATTGCATGTCAAGAGGCGCGTGCATTTTAAGTGATACTTCAACCCCCCGCCCTCCCCCGCGGTATGCAACAACGAATTTAAATTGCCTTTTTCACCTCAGGCATTTCGTTTCTGCAAGCTCTGCTGTCGCGTAAGATTACATAGAAACGTGGCATCCTCGGTGCCACGATTTCGTAGCAGCGTATGCCGATGGAAACGTCAAGGCGCAACGATCGAATCGAACGCTGCTTTGATTTTGGGCCCCCGCGGGATCTGCGTTTCCCTCCGTCGTGGAACTTTCATCAACGCCGTGTTTGGCGCGCAATGGTACACGGAGAATAAAAAATTCCGTAGCGTAATGAGTTTGTGTTTCGTTGATCGTGCCCGTTGCACACTGAGTTCATTTTTTTTTTACCTGTTTCCTCTACCGGCCGCGTCCATTTTCGTGAAATAAACGCGAAACGTGCCGGCGGGAGTTCGTGAAAACTTTTTTCCGCTCTAATAGCCACGTTCGGTCTCGCAGTTTGCAATCTGAACGTGACACGTACGCAGGGTCGCGGCCCGCTATCTTCCGCAGCCTCGCAGGACACGTCCCTGATAACCTCGATAATTCACGGAGATACAAAGAACTAATTTTCAACGCGGTCCCCGCTGGCCTTTCACGGGACACTGCCGAGAACGCCTGGTAATTTCGTTCGCGCCGACGGTGGATGTTTCAGGCTCGCACGCCTCCTCTGCGAGTTGCGTGCTGGCCGCGTGCATGTGGGGATTGAGGGATCGGCGAGATAGCTCGTGAATAGACGCGATAGGAGACTGTTGCCTGCACTTTTGCTTGCGGTTTACTCGAGTGCTTCGAGTGGTGAAAGTAGAATGTTGGATTACTTCAAGCCTGACGATGTGTTACGAGCTGTCCTCGTGAGAATTAGCGAGAAAAATGACGAAATTCTTTTAGTTTTAGTATTTTAGGATTAGCGGGGGTTATTTCTGACGAGTACCAATCTGACTGTCCCTATAGACTTTTTATACTCGATAATAAAATAGCGTATTCACTGGTAATATACTTGTAACAAATCTGGAAACGTAATGTCGAGCGCGACCACGGTGGGAGGAATTACTGTGCGTCTGACCACATACGGGGCGCTATTACTTATATTCGTCGTAAGAGGTCACGAGTAAGAAATGGACCGTTTATTTTGAAAGTGGTGCAAGTCCATTTTCTCTTGTTATTTTTTCTAGTTATACATAAAAAATTTACATTAAATTAAGCATGAATTACGTGATATCTCATTTTTTTTCAAAAATGGACTTACACCATTTTCCAAATAAACGGTCCAAATCTTTCTCCCATTCCTTACCCATTGGGTACTTTTTAATTGCGAACTTAATACATCCCCGAAGGTTAATATACTCGTCAAGAAATGCTGCAGAAACTTCGGTATTCAGAAAGGTTCGACTCTATTCCACAAGCTAACGGTCTTCCTATCACCTGTACCTCTCCATTCCGAAACAAAATCGTCCTACTTTTAAAGATGTCCGTCTGCGACATCCTTAACTTCGCATTGTATGTAGGTGAGCCATGCAGCAACTCGACTACCCCCATTCCTCCTTGAAACCATAGCTGCAAGCGACACAACGGTGCCGATAAAAGATTTAAAACTGTCGACGTGTAATAGCGTGCCGTACACAGGTGACACGAGCGTAAAAATGGTCGCAACGTCTACCGAGACGGGGGACGCCGGCGCGATATGTAAAAGCGATGCTCGAGTAGTTAGAGGGCCGTCGAATTGAAACGGGGCGAGAGAGCCAGGGGCGGCTGAAGCTTGAGTAAAGGTAACAGGTGCTATCTATAACGACTGTAACAGTCGTGTGTAAGCCGAAGTGATGCTGTTTCCGGGAAAGTGCGGCTCGCTTCCATCTCGTCTGCCGTATAGAAATACGTGCATTGCTCTCTTGCCGCATCTTCTGTCCTCATCGCCGACTAATCGCTCCGATTGTTCGCACTCGGATGCAGTTTCGACCGTCTCCTGCGCCGAGCAAGGGAAATCCGTGCTTTTACCCTTCTGCAAGACTGCACGCCCTGTATGCGCGTCGAGGGTCTAACAAATCTTCAGATTTTGTATCAACTCGCTTTTACTTTTAGAGAAACGCCTCTCCCACTATGATACTTCAGTGGACCATAATAGGTATGTAGGTATTTTTTCTCAATTTTGCCAATACTATATTCAGATTGGAAGTATTATATAGCAGAATCACTCGTAGTATGTGCTTTAGTTAGCTGTTCTTGTACATTTTGCGAGAAAATGTCACAAAGATTCAGGGAAATATAGTAGAAGGGACAAAGACGTTAGGATTGTTGAAAAGTTCGAAGTTGAAAATGGAAATAGAGTTTATCTGCCCGGGGCAGGTCTTCGGCCGAGGTTCCGGAACCTAGAACAAGGACGACCGTCCGGAGGAGACGCGAATGGCGGGAAGATCGATGAACGGTTGCACTGTTTCGTGCATTTGACGTATTGGAAATTCTATTTTCCGCGGCGGTGAGTCGCGGGGAATATTTTACATTTCGGACGGGTATTTTTCCTTCGGGGGAGGGAGGGGGGCAACGGATGCCTTCGCCGGGCGCGAATGTCTTTTCATATGTATCGGGATCGCGGAAGGGCCGCGAGAACGGAAACGGGTACGTTTACGTCGTAAGCCCGACTCAATATTCCGGTGCGCTGCACCTTTCGTTGGAGTCGCTTTCCTATAAGCCCTTGGCCGATCTCGAATATATATGGGGAATTTTATTGAAATGCATTGCGTTTCCCGTCTCATCTGCGACAACCGAGCTATCTGCTGCGCGCCCCCTTTGTGTTTCCCTGCCGTTTCGCTCCGTGTTCCTCGCGCTTTGTGCCCCGACAAATCCTTCTTTCATTTCGTCAAATCCCTATAGCCTGTGCGCGAATTCGATGCCCTCGCGATTGTCGATTTAAGGAGGGAAAGGGTGCCGATCTACTGTCGCCCATTTTTGGTATTTTCTCTTCAATTTTTCGTGGCTGTTCGAGTCGCGACGTCGCCATTGGAAATCGCAATTTGTCCTTGTCCTCGCGAGCTTTTCATTACCTCTTTCGATATATCCCGCATCTTGTGTGTACTTTATATTTCCTCTGTAAACGTAACTGACGAATCTACCGCGCATCAGACAGGAAATATTGTCCGTCCAGCGTCACTGAGCAACTGGCGATTTTATTAAAATTTATTCGATGCAAGTTAAAACTTGACCCTTCTTTGGGGCACACCATTTCCGCGTATTTGTTTTCCATTTCGTCGTATTTTTCTAATATATTATTTTTGGATTTACGTCGCCCCTCTCGTAAAAGCGTGGCACGTCGATCGATCGAGCGCAGTAAAAGCTTGTGTACTTAATCTTTCATGTGTGCGCGCCACATAAAAGTGCATCGCCATTTACAGCGCTGAACAAAATTTTTTTGTCAACGCTCCGCTCCGCGCCGCGGCGTAGAGAAACTTGATCGGAGGAAAATTACAAATTAATATCCGTTTTCGTGATTAACTCCCGCGTTACCTTTCGAACGGTGTTTGCTTTAGATTTACCATTATTCCGACGATTTTAAGTCTCCGGGGGTTCGGCGTCGTAATTAAAATTCATTTTGATTTACTACACGCGTCAGTGGCACCGGTATTAAATTTTCTATCGAAAATAAAGTGTCACCGAAAAAAAATACAACAGTGAACGGGGGGCGGCTGGTGTCAGAGATTGTTCGATATTCTCGGATGAAAACGTGTGTCGTATAAATTTTAACGCTGCCCGTCGCTTCATGGAAAAAAGCCCGTTGTACAATATATACCACCTTTTAAATTTACATCGGCCCTTTTATCCTGGCTGCGCAAATTTCTATGCCTGTCTGAAACACTCCGTTCGGCTTTTTCATTTGCACTTGTAGCGGTGGTTAAGTTATTCGTTAAATAAAATGAGAACTAAGACACGCGTCGTTAACGTGCGAGTAGTTGTAATCGGATTACACCCTAGGACTCTTAACGTTTTTCATCGAAATGTAAAGAGCACAGAGATAAAGCTCATAATAATGAAAGAAAAATTGAGAAGGCGAAGAAGAAGCTGAAACATCAGAATTAAACGAGAAGGAACTATGTCCTTACCCTTACTCATGGAGTATCGTCACCGACATGTTTCGTACAAGTAAAGTGTGGCCTTACGTTGATTTATACTCGCGTATAAAAGCATCATTTTTAAACGTTCTATCGATCATCGCCTCGTACCTAGCGTCACTCGTTTAACCACGTGTGCCGTCTAGATATTATTAACGGCAAACAATAACCGAGCCAGCGAAACGGCGTGTTGGACAGAGTAAACAATAATTTATCTGCGGTTGGCTGCTCGTACCAACGAAACGGAAGCCCGAAAGAAGAATAAGTGGAAGACGGTGGATGGCCGGAGCGGGTGTATAAATTGATGGCGGGGGTGGACGAAGAGGGAGCGAGAGGGGAGGACGTGAAAGCGGCGGGCGCGAGGGAGACAGGAAGCGAAAGAAAAAAAAAAAGAGGGAAATGGCAGGCTTTTCGGGTGGTGGCCGGTCGCTTTTGGCCGTCGTCCAATTTCGGGCGTTTTGAACGTCGGTCGGGAGAAAAGGAACCACGGGAAAGAGAGGTCCGCAGGAGAAAAAGAGAAAATTCGGCCCGCGTTCACACCCAGGTGTACACAGAGCGATGCACAGAGGGGTGGGGGATGGGGTTACCGGGGGGGGGGGAAAGAGTTACGTTGGCTAAGTAAAGCGAAGCCAGGCTTTGAAGGGAACGTCCTTCTGAAGGGAGCGGTACTTCTTCATTAAAATTAACGGCACCTCTTTGAAGAGTCGGTCGCGTGGAGGGCCTCTCGTCAGAAGTGTATAAACATTCAACGTTATAATTCGCGGAGAAAAGACTGATTCAACGCGAAGGCGCTAAATAACCCTCGTCAGCTCAAGTCACTCTCATCCCCGAAGATTGTTTAAATCGCACCGTAAACCACACCGATTAATACGACGGCTTTGCGTAATAGGTACCTACATTAATGTAGGTATTATATAATTATATTCTCTTTCAATGATCACCTCCATTCGACGTAATTACAGTTCACCGAGAGAGCATTTGAGTTATCGACAAATACAGTATCGAGGGAAGACACTTCCATATAAACAATTACAGCTACACCCACGTAAGAATGTAACTCATTTAACCCGGCGTTGGTAAGGTGGGGAAATGCAACAAATAATTGTAGTGTATTATACAATTCCATATCTTGTAATTAATATGAGATTACGTAGTGGCGTGATATTTTACAGAATAGAAACGCAGATCCACCAAATTAAATTTTGATTACCAAGAAATACTTAACTAATTAAACATCTTTAATTTTCAACAGAAATTGTTGTTTATGGCGTCGAGTAGTTGGTTAGGGAAGAGGAAGCTACACTGAGGCACGACGCACTGCAACGCGTTGTTAAAAAATGATAGTAAATTTAAAATCTTTGGGTTCTGTGAGACCCCACCTTACCAACGCCGGGTTAAAGTTGAGTCTCCAACTAAGATTTCATTCCACATCCTGGGTTCACTATTTTTCACAATGAGCGGCCGTTTTTCGGCCGCAACGCGAAGCACCAGGAAACACGGTGTAGTTGATGGATCCTCGATGAGCCAGCCCGCGGTCATGCGGATGTAAATCCTACTTTCTGGCCCGATAATTTGCCGGCTCGCTCGGACGTAAGTAACGTTCCGTCGTTGAGGACGCTTAACGACCGCGGGATACGAAGTCACGTTGCATGTGCATCCAGATGGACGTTTGGATGCGGTCTCGCCGGTTCCTGGATGCACACAGGGATCGCCGGGGCTGGGGCGTGTTTATGCGAGCGGCCGTGCACGCTCGGCCGGAGCTGGCTGGCTACGCGCTCGCCTACACCGCTCGTCCTCCCAAACGAATTGCAAACTCGCGGCTCCTCGTCAGAATTGCAAATGCCACGTGCCGGGGGTATATTTTAAAACGAGTGCTCCCCGATAATAGCCTCGGCCCGGAATTTCATCGACACGAATCCTCCCGCGGATGGGATCGCGGGAACTGAAAAAGCTTGTTTCCCGATTTTACGCTCCCCTTCTTCCACACGGCTCCCGAACTTCTTCATAGCCAGTTTTATGGCACCAGCAACAGAGGCGCAGCTATTTTTTACCACCACGGCATGGAGAATCAGTCGTTTTACTCTGTGTAGCTTAACGAGAACCGAAGGATCCGGAAGTGGATTAGCAGATGACTTTCAGTTTTTGCTGCGGCGAAAAGGGAATGATCGTAGGATTTATTAGGGGTTTTATTAGAAAAAATAAAACAAAATACTTATTACACATGATTTATTGGCCCATAAAGTGCACGAAAAGATTTATTTATAATCATTTTTGTATTACATTATTCATGCTTTGCGAGGTTCTTTAGACCATTGCTGGAAAAAAGGTCAGCACGATATATTCTTTAAACATCGATGAATCTGAAAAGTGAAATGAAATTCTTATAAAATAATGTTACCATTATGGGCTGATGGGACCAATTATTTAATGAAAAAACTCAAAATAAAGAATTTATGGCACCTTAAAGTTAAATAATTTTTTTTCGTGCAAAATTTTGCTCTGTAATTGTGCATAAAAAATTAATTAAACAAAATATAAAGGAAAATGGACCCTCAAGTCCACGAGGTGGTACTCGGTACGAGTCAACCTCGATAGAGTCTCATCTCTTGGGGTCCAAGTTCCCGCAAAAGTTCCCGCCTTGGACTGCACGCTCTGGTATTTAATAACAGATAAGCTCCATCTTTTTACACAGTCTACAGGGAGGCTCCGCAATAAAGACCGATACTGTCACTTAAATTTAGCGCGAATTGGAAAAATTGGCGCGACAGGAACGGTACCAGGAACTCGTGCCAGTTTCTAGGTTGGCTGAATTTCGTAGAAGGCTACTCGGGCCGAGTGGATCGCGGCTGTCGCGCTCAGAGGAGAGTGGGGCAACTATTATTCACGAAGTGACGTCGCGTGCGGCTCGTAATTGTGCATCGTTTTGTCGCATCTGCGCTGTCGCTCAACGGAGAATGGCCGATGTCCAGTTGTCTCCTTACGAGCCAATTTCGGCTCTTCGTTAAAGCCGTCGAATTTGGCCGCGGCTGGCCGAATTCCGTCTCGGTCGGCGTACGCACACGCCGTTTCGCGATGCTGGCTCTGGTACACGTGTACGGCCCGTGCAGAAACGCGGCCGTTCGTCTTTGTCGTCCGCGCGTTTCTTGTCCCCTCGGCCTGCGCAAATCGGGCACGGGATCTAACTCATTTAGCCTTTCGCGCCACATTTGCGACTGATACAAAGGTAGAATTGCTTTTCTCGGTGACCGAGAGCGCGCTGGACGATTCTTGGAAACCAATGGCACCGTATTTCCGTGGTTTTTCGCGGTGACGATGGGAGCTCGCGGGTTTAGGATTGCAAAGTGAAGCCCGCCTCCGTTCCGTTTTACGATGCCGCTCGAGTCCTCGCGAAATTTTACTCTGTCACATCAATTCATCAGACTTTATAGTTCCTCTTTAAACGAGTTATACGAGAGTTGACGATTTGAGAATACGCTGATGCGGAGAGATTTGTAGAAGCTGTAAATTATTTTCCAGCCCACTGCCGTTTGCATGCTCTCTACCAGATCTCGATATTTTAATCTTGCAGCATTATCCTCTTATCGAGGAATAAGTCTGTCTATTAATTACTCCGGCGTCAGATTTATTCGCGCCATATGGCGCACCGTGCGATCCCCTGCGTTCGCTGTAACTACATCACACGTGTTAGCCTTCGTTCTCATATTTTGCACTTAACGCGGCCCCGTGTTAGCGTGTTCCCTCTGATGCCGCGATAAAATAGGTCAAAGCGAAATTACGAATTTATTTGTCTCGGCGTCCACATTCTCATAATCGAACGTTGGCTGTCCGTGTATCAACCATTCGATAGCCATTCTTAAACGTAACCAGATTTGACGTGAAAAGAAAATCAGTCCCCTTTGGTCGCACCCCCATTCGAGGGAAAGACAAATGCGCCCCCGGCTATTTTGTCGAGCCCGACAAATTTGTATCCTCATTATCGACTGTCGCATTCGTTCTCCGTCGCTTCGACAAATTCCCTCGGTGATTTTCGTGCTATTTCGTTGCTATTGAAAGTGACAGGGGCGGTCGAGGAGGGGCGCGAGCAAAATTGTCGATAGAAGATTTATCGAACCGCTCCAGCAACGAGTGGTGCACCCTCTGTAAGGTACAGGCGTGATCCTGGCGAAAATAACGCCAGCCCTTTCGATCCGTATCAATTTCGCCCCGTGGCTGTGATAAGGGATCAGGTGGATCGCGCTTATTTCGTCTCGGGGCCACGGTAAATCGTGCACGTGCGTGCCGCTAGAGCGTGCACGGCCTTAACGCGCGTACCCACGAACGCCAGCGATGCTGCCGGCTAGAAATGGATGTGGCAATTAGGATTCGAACGAATTACGTTCCCGAGAAATTGTAATCGCGTACACACGAGGGACGCGTGTCGGTGTTGCTTTATAATTACGCTCCGCACCCTGTCGTATGTTCTTGGATGATAAGAAGCCAGGCTTTCGAATTACGAGTGGAGACACTTGGTAAAAATATACAGGACGAGAGGGAACTGGTGGTACAGCTGGGATGAAGGCGATACTGAGCTTAGAAGTAGGTCGAAGAGATGGAATAAATGTTTCTCGCAAGGGCTTTCTGTTGGAGGGAAACAACGTTGGAGAAACTATATTCTCTTTGTAAGCGGAAAGTGATCGCGTAACATTTGACTTCTTTCTTTATGTTTTTTTCGGTTAATAAATAGTTATAAACGCCTACATTTTTCGCGTAGCGCCTGCGAAAGGCTACGTAGCTTTAGGCGGGCTTAAAGAGTTCACCGCAATTGGTTAGCGTGGACGAAGAAGGCGAAATAATTAAAGCGTACATTGCTCCCTGCATTTTACACTTTTAGCTCTTGGTGCACGTTTCGCGGCACATTTGCATCCGTTAAAGGGCAGTGCACGCCTTTTTTTATCCCTCGGGTCCAGCAAAGGGTGTAGTTGTAATTTTCAGAAGCGTGCAGTATCACGTTTCTGTAATTTCCCGTGGAAGGAAAGTTCGTGGGAAGTATGGACCTGCTCTTACTTCGCTCGGTCGCTATTTACTGCGGAAGCCCTCGTGTTAACAATTTTTTATACCGGCTTCATGTTGACGCTCATTCCAGTCGCACGTGTAGATAGAAATGACTCTTTTTTTTAAAGAGTACGAGTGATAGAATTTTTTTTAAAATTGAATTGAATATAAAATCGTGGAGAATGAAGTTGGAAATCGCAGCGTTACTTTTACGTTTTCCTTTAATTAATAGTCCGTCGTGATATTGAATTTAATAGGTGATTAGTAAGAATTTAAATGAACCTGGCCAGATGAAATTGTGCCCTGGGAATAATTAGCGGGCAGCACCCGAGCTACGAGTACTCTTATGCCTGCAACGAGTTCCGAATAGTATTGCATTTTGAAACTCGCTAAATCTCTGTTAAATTGATATTTCAAATGGCGTCGTTGCAGTGTAATCGTCGAGGCTTATAATATTCTCAATTTATATCTCTCTACATTCTCTATACTTCCCTTAATATTTCATCCCTTATGTAAAATACAACACCTTGCTCCTTATTTAAAACCCACCCTTTGCTCCAAGTATTTCTTTCTATTGAGGTAGGAAAATAACGAAACCTCTGATATCTGATAAACCACGAATTTACAATGAGAAATTTGAATTATTCCAACTCTTTTCTTGTAACAATCTTTCCTTCCTCATTTCTGCATACTTCTTCCACTATCTCTGATTGATTAACGATACCTTCTATTTATGAATCACTTGTGAACAAAGCGTTTTCCACATCCAGAAACAAAAATCGTTTTTGATTTACAACTCATTCGACTTCAGATTCCAGCGAGACACAATTTCCAACGTTCTCAGTGTTTTAAGAGGCGTTCCTGTGTTTTGCCGTGTAACCTGAAAACGAATTTCCAAGGATCTGGTAGACGAGACACGTGAAGGGCAGAGAGCTGGTATCGCGTTGTTCGCATCCTACGCCCCCGCTGCGTCTACCCATGGGCGAGTCGTGAGCTAGTGGCTAGGTACGGAGACAAACTGTGTGTTTGCCCCTTCATTACCCCCGAGTAAATACCAGCCGATTTTAATTACGGCCTCCGTCGTGCAACTATATCTCTTCTTGCTTGTTATTTACTCGCACGCCCGCCTAGGCCATCTAACTTTCTTGCTGACGGTTAAATGGGGGCCGTGCGGCCGAGGACGTGATTTTCCTAATCTTTTCGGCTTCATCCAGTGGTGCTTCACGCATCTCTGTCTGCGGGTGGTTGAATTTCTCTGCTTCGCTGATATATCGTTCCCGATTTATTCTCCCAGCAATCAGGCAACAATGATAGTGAAGAAATTGAAAATTCTTCATTATCTTTTCTGTACCGAATGCTAACTCGTCGATAAACACAATTTCAGTTACACGAAGAACGCTAGGTAGCCATTATCGGGCAAAGGTACAGATAGCGTGTAAATTTCGGAAATCTCGCGGACACGGAATTATTAAGTCGTCCCGTGTTATCAGTTAATTATATCTCGCGTTATTCCGCGATATCTCTCGCGCGATCGAAGCCGAAGTTGCACGCCTCCCCGTTGCGTTGATCCTCGGAGTTGACCAGCACTTTTTGCCGTCCTAACAAGCGATTCGCGGATTAAGCCGGATTCCCAGAGGCCGGCGATAACATCGCGAGGCCTCTCTTTCCGCTGCTTCTCCGTTGCTCTGGGGAAAGTAAGTAAGGGGGCGAAGGTTAAGGAGCGATAACATCTCCGGAATTCCGCCCCTCGTCGATATTTCTCGCGGACGCGCCTATTACGGATCCCTCTCCTCTGCAGCGAGCACTCGGTCTTCTTTATCAGCGGGCTCCCTCTCCTCCGCGCCATCCATCCCTCCTTCCTTTCCGTATTTCCGTTATCTAATGTTTATGGACGAGCTGATCCGCTGTACAGCAGCCGATCGCTCTTTAAACGCAGCCACCCGAATTTATTCCCCGCCGTTTCACGCTTCCTCCACCTCTCCGCGGCTACAAGGCAAGATTGTTCGAGTCTAGCCGATGGATCTGCTCGGTTTCCCCGGATTAAACGTCACTTTCGACGCCACGCAGCGATGGGGATGCAGAGGACATCGTTCGTCGTTTCGAATCCTGCTGGACGAACCGATATTCCTATACCCAGTGTGATTAGAGGATCGTCTGCAAGTCTCACTGTGAAGTTACCTTAATGCTTTATCCCTAGGTTGAAATTTGTCAGAAAATCGATATTTTTTTATATTAGGATCAATTTTTGTAGTCTAACATCTCGAGAATGCCCTGTGGAAGTTTCACACCAAAATTCGCAATGGTATAGATTCTACAGTCACATAACTAATTCATACTCCGAACGCAGATATGAGCCGAGAACACTTTGAACACGTTTTTCTCAAAACACGATATTTCCAAACGGTAACCAGGATTTCAGAACTAATGAACCGATTCAAGAAAACCTTGACTCAAAAATCCCCTTAAAAAATTACTCTCTAACTTATTGTTGGTAGCTTGACAAACATTGTGATTTTTGAAATTTTGTGGAATTGACAATGAGTACAGTGAAGCCAGAGTATTGGGAAATTTTCTGAGAGCGCCATCTACTAAAGTAAGTTTTGTAATCGGATCAATCGCGTTACAAGACTGGTGTTACACAAGTATTGAAATTTTGCAATAATATTTTTGTCATTAAATAGTCTGTTAAATTTTACAAAATCGATCATCAAACAGTCGAAAATTCCAATATTGCCAATTACATGTGACAGCTAACCCGATTTAAGTGCTTCAATTTTCGCTACCAGATTGCGTAGCGGAAATAAGAATATGCCAATAAGCAAAACCTCGTTCAGTGAGTTAATTAGGTGCTCAAATTCCATGAGTGCAGTTCCTTTACATAGTCAAAGCTCACGGATGGGTACTCGTCTTACCAGAATTCTAAATCCATTATCAGTAACTGAAATATAGTGCGAAACACGCCAAGCCCTATAAACTGCCCGCGAGTGCAAAGAATTACTGCACAGCCAGAATTGACAGAGTGGCGTTCTCGCCGCATCGCAGCCAATTGCGAAATATCGATGGGACGTTAACCGTTCCGCCGGTTAATTTACTCTGGCGAGACTCGAATTGGAATTCCTGCCTAGGGGGGCTAAGCAACGACGTATCTAAATGGTAATGGGTTCGCGTCACGCTAAAGAAGCGGAGCCGGCTCTCGTCTGGCTAAAACGTACAAACGAAACGCCAACAGCCGTCAGGTGGCATGCTTCCATCGGTGATTCGCGAAACATCAGCGAATACTGAATATCGCCTGCGTAATACACCGAGGCTTTACGGTCTGTCAATTACCACGCATAAGAAAACACGCGAAAATGCCAGGCAAGACGGAGCAGAAGGTTTTGCCTCTCGAAAGCCATTTGCCGCGCTATAGAAGTAACGATGTTGAATATGTTAAGAGACAGCGGGGGGAAGGACTTACGTTAACGAAGTTCGACGATCCTTTGCGCGCAGAAAATAGCCGTGAAATGTTGGGAAAATTGCGCGAGTGATAATATTATGGCGCAGTTGTTCGTTGCAGTTGGTCCAATTGGGAAGTAATTAAACTTGGATTATGTTTATCTTGTAGGCTGTAAGTGAGTAACAGAATTAATAAATGTCGTTTAGAAAATTTTGTTTTAAGGAAATTTCCTTTTGGCCCTTCATTTGTGAAATTTATATAGACTTTGCTTTTCTTATTAGGTCTCCACAGTAATCAGTTAGCGCCTTCGTAGGGGCTGCTGTTATTAATATCTATGTGCTTCGTCTTGCGAAATATTGAATTTAATGTCGTCTGGCAACTTATCTCGCATAGCTTCTCTTCCCTGGCTCCTCGTTTGATACTAAATGAAATACTTGGTTCATCGCGAAGACATTGTACCATCTCTCAGCGATAAGTAATATCGTAGCGGAGTGCATAAAGTTCATAACACGTGTATGCTTTGGTAACTCTCCATTCAGCCGATGTTCGCATGATGGAAGCACGTCAAAGGGTAAACTTTATTCGACGGCATTCCTTGTGCAGTGGCTCCGACCGAGTCGGATAATCGAGACTCTATTGTGCTGCTAATAATATTAGCTCTCGAGACAAGCACCGCGTTTTCCGTCGTCCCACGCCAGCAATTCGCAAATGCCGCTCTCAAAAGGAAACCATAGTCTTTGGCATTTTCAATTTACTGAATTCTAGCTAGGAAAACTCCAAATTATAATCAGGGTCTGCAGATATTTTGAAGTGAAGTTCTGAAAAATACAACCCTATCTTTTTCACAATTAAGAATATACTGTATTTTTTAGCAATTATAACGTTTAAGGGGTCCACTTGCCATCGGGCAAGTTGACATCCTTGCCAGTCCGCCACTGAGGTTGCCAGTAAATAAGTGTAAATCAACCAAAGCCCAGTTATAACATCTCAATTAAACATCCCAACATTGAACTCCCGGTGCACCTCTTACAAGCCAGGTACTTCGCTCCAATCAAAGTTACATGCTACCATCCACGATTCCAGAACCCCCAGGCAACTTTGAAAAGACTTTCCGCAAAGATTCTGCCCGCCACTTTCAAAAGTCGTTGCTTTGATGAACACTGCACGAGAATCGCGCAGTCCGTTGCACGGCAACTCGATGGGGTACGCGAGAGTAGAACGTTTCCTTCGAGATCGCGCCCTCGAAATCGGCGAGGAAGTAGAGGAGAGAGGGGCGTGTATAATATACTGATTTTCGCGTCTATGCGGAAGGGATATACATATTCGCCTCACGTCCGTGCCAGATTTCCTTGAGTTATACCAGCAAATGCCGAGGAAAATATGTTGTTCGAAACGTTGCAGCTTCGCGGCGACAAATTTTTCACCGCTGTACATCTGGCGCACGATGTTTTACACTCGCGGACAGAACGTTTGCAGCTTTGTCGTCAGCCCCAATTTATTCTTTGATTGCGCCATTGTGCGCTCCCGCGTCCCCCTTTATGTACTCCCAGCAAGAAAAGGAAGGCCGGAGTAGATAGAGGCGTTATCAGTGTTTCAGCGGCGGTTGCCTTCCTTTCTCTGGCAAATTCGAGCGCGATATGAATTGCGCGGTATATACGTGACCCCGCGGACGGCGAAAATTGTTGCGGCAGGCATTTTCATTTCGATCGGAAGCTGGAGCAGCGCGCTATCTCGGGCACGCGGCGCGTCGGTTCGCGAAATGGAACGAGTAATTCTGTGCTGCCTATCGCAATACAGAAACTTCTTTCACGATTCCGCTTAACCAGATTTGGCGTGACAATAAATTCTTCATTCCGATCTACTTCTTCTACGGCGCGCGGCCCGCCATGCGGAACCGTCCGGTTCTACAGTCGGTTTAGAGTGGCCGTGCCTTTTGCGGTAGACAGAGGCGACCTTTTTAACTGTGCTCCGTTACGCATAATTTACGTTCATTATCTTTAATGGGCGGGCTATTAAGAGGGGCGCGAGTAATAGTATGGCAATACCACTAATGCTTCCGCTCCTCTTACTTTATACCGCCCCTCCCCCTTCTTTCCCCTCACCCCCCGCTCCTTTCAGCCAGCCGGTCGTTTCGCCATTTTTCTGCCAGCCACGGTTTAGAGGTCCGCGCGAGGAAAACGATGCCCGCTGCCAGTGGAGAGGGGGCATTACTCTTCGCCCGGGAGAATGCAATAATCGGTACGAACGATCGTTCCCGCCGAATAAAAGTATTTTTTACACGGTGGAACCGTTCGAACGGGTAATTCGATAGGAATCGATGGACGCTCGTTTTTCTTCCTTTGTTCATCGATGTCCACGCGTTTCACCGGCGATAACGAGCGCATAAATCTGCGCGGCGCTTTCTCTGGAGGCGGCTGCGAAATCCTCTTCGACCCTTCCAGGGCTCCATCGCGATTCATCAACGCGCGCCGTTCCCGTAAATTCGCCGGGCGAGGGCCGTGCTGCGCCCAGCACCTCGATAATTAGTTCATTCACGGATGGTAGGTATCATGGGATGGGGGGGATTTTCTTGGGGGGTGTTCGAACCCGTTGGTCATCGCAGATTGATTTTACAGATTCTTGACGCAATGGCCATCGGGGACAATTAGAGGACTTTTCTCTTTCCATGGGTTTGTTAGTTGTCAGGGGATATTTGTTTAACCCTTAGGCTGCCGCTATAGCCACTATATTGGCACGGTTCTACCCCCTCGACTGTATAGGACCTATTGACTACTCATACATAAAAATTTTTGGAAAAAAACGACCCCTATTTTTACGAAAAAATAGCGGCAGCCTAAAGGTTAAGGAGTTTTATTGCATACTATCAAAATATCTCGCGCTTCGCTTCGGGCCTAACAGGTATTGAGGACTCCATGAAAACACAGTTTACCCCTTTTCAAGTAGATGAGGGAGAATTTGCGGCGGAGTACGTATGGAAAACTAGCGATAGAGAAAATCCCAGATTCTCTCTCTGAACAAAGCCACAATCATATCGTCGCCGTATGATACACTTACTTTCGTGTCGTGTAAATACGTCGAGCTCGCTGCAACTTTGTCGCTCAACGGGTCCCACTCGTCACATCGCATCTTATTTCAACTAGCCCCAGCGACATCAATATATCGCGCAAGCAGCGTTGCATCGCGGGGGAGGATCGATCAGCACCCATTTGCGACACTGCACGTACCATGACAACATGATTTCACGCGACGCGTTTCATTGCTGCTGCCCTCTTCCCCTCGCAAAAATGTATCCCCAAGTTTGCCGGCGCACGATGATTCGTCGCCGTTCAGCGGATTCGCCCGGTCGCCGGTGCAGCATTCTGGCACGAGTATCTCCGAATGTCTTTCACCCTGTCACTTAGCGTCCCAAAGAAATAACATTTCCTCCTTCAGCATCAGCGCGACATTGTCGACGTCGTCGTGGCCGTTGTCGCGGTGCTCGTTGTCCGTCTCCTCCTCGTCGGACATCCCAGTTTCTCTTCTTTCTGGACGACACCGCGGCGAGCGGATCCCTGTCCCGCCGTATTTTTGTTCTTTCACCAGCCATTCCTGCCCGACCGTAGACCCACCCTTGCTAAGCGTTGCGCAAGTGTCAGCTTGAATAATACATGTATGCGCGCTGCTCGGTGTATTCCGCTTGACGTTGCTTGTCCTGCACGAGGCTGGCTAAGCGGGCTCGGTGTGGTTAGTGTGTACAACGAGCCGTAGTGCGAGGATTACGCGTATTGAGGAAACTTGAATGTGTTCGTACGATCCTCGACAATGGTATATATTTGGATACCTAAGTAGTAAGATCCTCTACGAAGAGAGCCACAGTGGCGAAATTTATTCTGCTGCGACGTACGAATCTCTGTCCATTCAAGCTCACTGATTCTAAGAATAGGGTGGATTAGCTCACAAGGGAAGATCACCAACCCAGAAATTCAAAAGATTATGAACGCAGCATTTATATTGAGGTGATATACGTGAGGGTAATAATTGATTACACGTCTTGATAAAACACAACAAAGAAAATGTTTATTTACGAAGGTAACACAAAAACTTCTGTAGAGAGTTAAAAAATGTAACGGGCGAAAAGCACAACCGCTCAAGACGCTAACTCGTAGCCGAATGCTGGTCAACGGTCGCTTTCCTTCCCTTACCAAAGAAAACGCGTAGTGCGTTCAAAAATTGGGAAAAACCCCGAGTCCTGAAGACAGGGGAGATTTCGTCGCCTGGCAAAAATCCAACGGCTACGAAACTTTCCGTTGAACTTTACGACCCTACCTGGTCGCCTTCTGCTCCGCTCGAAATCCGAAGCTACGCACGCTACAATATAAAACTAGCAAAATACCCCCGCGCTTCGCTTCGGGCCTAAGAGATATTGAGGACTCCATGAAAACACATTTTACCCCTTTTCATCCCCTTTTGGGGATAGAATTTCCACAAATGCTTCCTTAGTGATCTACTATTATTTAAAAATCATTATTTAAAAAAAATAAAAACGTTAGAACCTTCCTCTCGCCAAGGCGAACAAAGTGATGTAACACACTTGTGGCTACAGTTCATATTTATTGAGAAACCGCAGTTCAAAGTATGCAACTTTAATTTTATATAATAGTATAGATATAGATTGAGTCGTTTCAATTTCCAATTGGTTCTGTTAATAGTTCAGTTGTTATATGAGTTTATATATGTTTCAGGGATTGCCTTCGATGTGAATTGGATGCAGTGACTTCCTCAGGAGCTTGCCACGCGGTAAGTGCATCTTATGAGAAGATTGTAACTTCACCATAATATAGAATAAGCATTGAGCTCTAAACGAAGTGGAGAGTGAACAGCAATGGGAAGAAGTAAAAGCAACAGCGGTCCGAGGGGAATAGAAGAAAAGTGGTGTAGCCTATGCTTCTTCTACCTATTATACCTCTGTATCTGTACTATCATGTAGTACCTAAATTATAGCCATTGAGTTATACACAACTCAATACCGATAGTCTGTTTGTAAGGCAGTGATAGGTTCACCACTTATTTTCCCCCTTTCTCGGACCAGTCGTCGTTACTTTGTTCACTCTCAAACTCAATGAGAATAAGCAATGACACAAAAATAGCACGAAGCACACTCTGAATTAGAGCTGTTTCGAGACTCGAAACATTCGAGTAGCTTGAAGTTCGAACCGAGCGGGACTCGGTTTTTCGAGCCGAGCCGAGACTCGAACGGTTTCGGGTAACCCGAATGTTTCGAGTAGCTCGATTTCTTCGAGCCGCTCGAATGTGTTCCGGGTAGCTCGATTTTTTCGAGCCGCTCGAATGTGTTTCGGGTAGCTCGATTATTTCGAGCCGCTTGAATCTGTTTCGTTTAGCACGATTTTTTCAAGCAGCTCGTATGTGTGCTAGCTTGGTATAGCGTTTTTATATACATTGTATATAATTTAGCGTTTGCGTGAATGTTACTGTATATAATACAATATATTATACTATGACATTGAATCTTTTAATTTTGTCCCGTTTATATTATAATAATAATAATAATAATAATAATAATAATAATAATAATAATAATATATTCTCATATATGTTTTCACTTTCGTCACTTTTGTTCTTGCATACGAAATAAACTTTAGTAAAGTTTTCTATATATAATATAAGTGTTCACTTTATTATGTATATCCCCGAGAGCAGTAATTGGATTGAATCTGGTTTCCCAGAAGGTGTAAAATATAAATCATAACATAATTCGACCATACATAGAGCTACCTAGTGCTCCATTACAATAGATCAAGCGAATTTATCTCTTTGAAAAATTTAATCACATTCAGGATATTTTCAAACTTATTCAAGGTTAAGTTCAAATTCTCTCTGATGTTGAGCCGACTTCTTTCCTGCGAGAACTTAGGGTTAACTTGATATGGTTTTCACATCTAGACATCTCATATTATACATCTAACTTAATTTATACTCGGTGCCTACAAAACGCTATACCAAGCTAGCACACATACGAGCTGCTTGAAAAAATCGTGCTAAACGAAACAGATTAAAGCGGCTCGGAATAATCGAGCTACCCGAAACACATTCGAGCGGCTCGAAAAAATCGAGCTACCCGGAACACATTCGAGCGGCTCGAAGAAATCGAGCTACTCGAAACATTCGGGTTACCCGAAACCATTCGAGTCTCGGCTCGGCTCGAATATTCGGGCCGAGCCGGGCTCGGCTCGGTTGTTTCGAGTCTCGAAACAGCTCTACTCTGAATTTCCAAAAAAGGTTCCACTGTTTACGTTATCTTAAGGAAACTTACCGCTCATGATTATAGAACCAATAATCTCCCTCTCAAAATCCATGTCAACGCTCCCTGCATACCGCGAACGAGCTTTACTGGAGCGCCTCTTAAAATTGTAAAGCAGGCCAAGCTCGCCGAAAATTCCGTGACGTTGGAACATTCGGTGCACGATTTCGCGTGGAAACGATTCATTCAAGTGTCAGAAATTCAGCTCCCTATCGGGGGCCCCGGAGAAAGGGCTGAAAAGAGAATAAAAGGAGCGAGGAAAAAAACACGCGATCCAAGAAAGCAGCGCCGCTCCAGTAGGTAAAATACACCTTAACACGGTTAGCCGAGCCATGAATAAATTTAGCGCGGCGACCGAGATTACCAGTGCCGAGAAAGTAATGATATATAGGGGAATAGACGCGACCTTACCCCTTTCCAGCATCGCGACGACGTTATCGAGCAGCCCCCGCCCCAGCTCCGGTATGCGCGTGTACACGCTCACCATCGGCGACACGTATGAAACGTCCACGGAAAGCTCGAGTCAAAAGCCTGGAGGGAGGCTGGATGGGAGAACAGGGAGAGAGAGAGAGAGAGAGAGAAAGCCTCATCCTGAGGGGAGGAAGAGGGTGAGTCGCTCGAAAACATTTGCAACGAATCGGATTAACGCGGGTATTTAATCCCGCCCGCGGCTTTCTCGTCGGCAAAATGAAAAGCGGGCCAGGTAAAAAGGCGTATTAAAAAATAGAGGCTAGAGGAGGAGTGGGAGGAAGGGACAGGGGAGAACATGGCGGTGTACACGGATACGGGTAAATGGTGAAGCAACGCGAGGGGGGAAGAGGAGGAAAGAGAGAGGAAGAGAAAGGAAGGAAGAAGGAAGGAGATACAGAGGACCTTCGATGAAATCTCATCTCTTTAATGGGAGAAACTTTTCCGGCGAGCCAAGTCATCTCCCTTGAGCTTTCTCATCGAGTGTCGGATTTCTGGCTGATCACGCTGCCAACGACACAGACTCACAGACACCCTTGAATCTGCGTGAGGGAGGGGCAGGTTGCCTTTTCTTTTCTTTACCTTTGCCTCTCATCCCGCCCTTGTTTTTTGTTTTCGCGAGAGTTAACGCCGAAAGGGGGCACGCCGTGTTTTTTAATCATCTCGAAAAGGAGCCCGCGCCGCGTCCTGTCTTGCGTTAGAATCGACGCGCGCTGCAGCCCGTTACCGCGTCGATGCCGAGGGTGAGCGACAGGTCGTTAACGTTAATCTGTTAGAGGGGTGTTCGGCGCGAACACGAGTTTCACCGTTGGGGCTCGAGTTTTCCGAAAATTACCTGAAAACTGTTTGGTAGCTTTTAAACGCTTGACGTTTTTGTTGCGTTAACTCGGCAAGTCGAGTGAACCCGAGCGTTTGATCGCTGTATTCTTGCGAATGGAACAAATGTGCCGTTCTAGAGATATTCTTCTCAATATATTTACATTTCCAGGTTCGTCGATATTGTGTCAGAATGCAACGTTAGCACACGGAAATCCTTGAGGGTCTAAAATATATGAATCACGCGAGAGCAACTTTCAGATACCTACTCTGAAGATCGTGCACTTTTCAGTTACTCTTTAGGTGGGAAAACAAGTTCTTGCTTCTTAAGATCAATGTTCGTATCAGTTTTCCCCGGCTTTAGAAACACTCCGAAAGAGCAGTTTACTCGGCGCCTTTAAAGACGCGCGGAGGAATGGCGAGTAAACTTGAAAAAGGAAGCCCGTGCTGAAAACTGGGATAAGTGTAATGTGTATCCTTGGATGAGATGGCTTCGAAATAAAAGCCGCGTTACGATGATTTCTCGCAAGAAAAACAGTGAATTTCGCTTTTTAATAACCGAGAATGAAAATCCACCCCCAAGAACGTCGATGTCTTACGCGACGTAGTTACCTTTGTTCGAGTCAATCCCAAGAGCAGCGCAAAGCTCGGGAGCATTTGAATTTGCCGGAGCAATTATAGGAGCATCTTCGAAAGCGCCTTTGCGATACGTCTAGCGCGTAAGGATGTTAATTTGAAGGCTGTGACGAAACCAAAGAGCGACCAACTTGCTTCGAATACGCGTTTGCGCTGCACAATCACGAATACATTTACGTGAATGCGATGCGAGCACGGTTCGTTGGAAACTGGCATCGCAAAGTCATAATTAGTTTAATTAGTTTCCCCTCTGCTTCCCGCGTTTCCTCGCAACGTCTTGCGTCACGGGGCGCTTTCTTCCTTCTCAGATCGTTCTTTCCGCTTACTCTGAACTCGCTAAGGCGACTCGGAATTCGTGGAAACTCTATTTCAAACGCATCCAACGGGTCACAGACGTGTGAAAAAGGCGATTTACGAGGGGCGATGCTTGGAGATATTCTTGTCAATCGTAAATGCTGTCTGTCCCTTTTCACAGCTGATCTTCGACGATCCGTGTGCCGTAACAAACACCCCCCGCTCCTTGTTTGTCGCTCACAAGGTTTTACGCTGAGATAGGTGCACGTGCCCGCGCTTTGTTCGCTTTCGTATAAGTCAAATTGACATCTCAATTCTTCTTTCCTTCGAGACCTTATACACAAGAAGGGGACAGATATTCCTGTCAATTTAGCAGATAAATAAATAGGTAGCTTGCCCGGTTACCAATTGCGAAGGAAACAGAAGTATAATTAGAGAGGACTCAAAAAAATGTTATTTCATTAAATAAAGAAATTAGTAGGGGAGACCGGGGCTAGTTGATACAGAGGCAGGTTGATACAGACGAATTATCTCGACACCGTATATATGTAGCTTCATTTCAATGGGATATATGAAAATTGTTGATAAATTCTTTCCTACGATCCAGCGTACGTGGGTGTACCTTGACGTTAGCAATCGTTTTTTAACTGTTTTCGTTTATATAAAGAAAAAGTAAATAGTTGTGTTCACTTTCCAATCCGTCTTGAGACGATATAAAGAATTTTATAACCCGAAGTAATTTGGCATCATATTGAGTCTTTTGCAGATAAGGTAATTACGTTTTGTAATTATGTTTATATGCTCTACATTTTTTTATGGACATGTTTATACATAATGACTTCCTGTGGGGTAAGTTGATACGGTTTCTCTGGGGCATGTTGATACAGTATATTAATTTTCCCCGACTACTTTTAATTGAATTTTTTCTTTATATTTCTTGGAAAATGGTTTGAAATAACAAAAAGAAGAAGACACCTCATGTTAAAGTGGGATATTCCAGACACAAAAAAAAATTAAAATAAAAATGTTTTTCTAGGTATGTTTGTTTAAAAATGTGTTTGATCTTTGAACTTTTGACTGTTGGAAAGGTATTTAGATTGAAATTATATTTTTCAAATTTATTAGTTACTCATTAAACAGATATTTTAAAGATGTATCAACTTGCCCCACAGTGGGGTAAATTGATACACTTTGCCTTCGTCCAAATAACATTTTTTCATTCATTTTGTATGTACTTTCTCAAGTTTTCGCTTACTATATATTAAAGAGGAAGGACCAAAGTATATTTTAGCATATTTGTTATTAAGTAATTGATTCAAACAAGAATGAAAAACAATGAAAACTGAAAAACGTATCAACTTGCCCCGGTCTCCCCTACCTCATCGTTTCATCCCCAACTTCCACAAAAACCCACCTACGCAACCCCAATCGAAAATTCCTTCCACCCCATACCCGATACGTTGAACGCCCGACGTTCGCATGACTCCGTTTCCAAATCCACGGCGGTCTCTCGCGTATCTCACGGCGCTCCGTAAGGCCAGTTATTTACCATTCTGCCGGCGTATTTCGCGCACTTGGACCAGACCTCCAACCCCCCCGCCTTCGCATTCGGATAGACCGCAATGGCCGCGAGTCGAGTCGTCCGTAACCTCGAAATCGGCTTTGCCGAGTATCGAGGAGCCCCGGGCAGCACGATCCGCACGTATCGTTGGAACATTCGACCGCACTTGCTAGCTACTTCGCGGCAGGCATTCGCGATTCGTCCGCACAGTTTCCTACCTCCTCCACCCTCACTTCGCCCCCTGGTATCAGCCCGTTCGTATCTCGCGGCACTGATGGAGAACGTAGGTTTTACGTCTTATCGGCGCGGCGGGGAGCGTAATCGTAGCCAGGCCGATCTCGTGGCCGCGGCCATGGATCTACGATCGGACCAGCCGGTGAAAAATGGACCGTCCTGGACCTTATACGGGGGCGAGCCTGGCCACGCGAGCACAGCGCGCGCTACGTGACCCCGGCAAGACTTCATAAATCCGGCATCAATATCGACGAGAAACGTGTGCCTGGCCCGGCGTCGCCTTTTCCTCTCACGTTCTCCGCGCACGCTACGCTACTCGCGCGTAATTTATTACGATCCCCGCTGCTCCCCGTTCTCTCGCTGGCCGACTTCACGCCAGCCCCACGATTAATAGAATCTGTCTATCGCACAACGCTTCGCGTCCCTTCTTTCTCCTGGATCGCGTAGTCTCAGGGATTAAATCGATGGGATGCTTTCGAGTCGCCTTTCGGGATATCAAACGGCGCCGCTGTGTCAATTCTGAGGATTCCTAAGCTCGAGGGTGGTGATATTTGGTGTAGGGAAATGTAAGAGGTCTGGTGGGGGTATTTTCTTGTTTACGAGTGGTGGAAAGTACTGTACTAGTGAATGTGTGGATTGCAAGGTGATCGTAGAGTGAAATATTCCTGTGGTATGCAAATTTTTTACCAGAATCCCACGGTCGCCATTGTCAGTCTCTTAATCGTTCATTCGAGGTGAACAAAGTAAAGCTTCGGTGGATCAAAAGTAGTATAAACGGCGCCGCGGGCGAAAAGAAGGCGGGTCGCTTTACGGGATGCATATTTCATCGCATCGACGCAATCCTTGACTTCCGCGAGGCGTTTAGGTCTCTCGAGGGATCCTGGGAGAGATGTCTTTTGCAATCGAACGAGCCACCGGTCTACATCTTGATTAAAGCGATTGTTTCACGAGGGATCGCCTTTGTCGGCGACGCTACCTTTTTTTCCTCCGAGCACGGCTCTGGCCCGCCGTTTTCCTTCGGGGGAACGTCCGAGCGCGATATCTACTTAATTACCGAAGCTTTTGTAAGCGAAACGAAGCGAATGCTCGGAAGAGAGGGAGCGTTGGAGGAAGCGAGGTCTGCTCGAGGAAAAAAGCTCGGAGGGGTATTGCGTTGATACCAAATGCTGGAAAAGGCTGGAGGAAATGTCCGTGGGTAAGGGGCATTTACATGTAAATGGTCCCACGGTTACGAAAGTCTCGTCGGGCAGTGCGAGGAGGGGCGAAGTTAATGAGACCCGATCGCGAGGAGAAAGAAGAGAACGACTGCCAGATGGAAGAAACGACTGCGCCGAGGAAAGAAGCGCTGGATCGTTCTCCGTTTCGTTTGGGTTCGGACTTTCGTCTGTCGTTAACATCCCTCAAGCCTCTTGCTTTCCCGCCGTTCTTGCCTGCTTCGCGCCCCCGAAGGATGTCAGCCTTTTTTGCACCGCGCAGCCAATACAGACTCCGGAGAAAATCAAACTCCCATTGACGACCCACTGTTTCTTCCTCCGCTGCTATTTACGCGTGGCTCCCTTTCCTTCTCACTAATACCTCTCTATCCTTGCCAGCATTTAGTGAATGCAATTACTGCGAGAAGGGAGTGCGCGGGTAGAGGTCTTCATGTGGTGTCATCGTTAGCTGTGGTTTAATAAACGCATGAGATAATAATTAAGATAAGGTGAGGATCGTGTTTAGTTAGACGGTGACTTCTGTCGCGTGATGTGCCTCTGATATCTCTTAGGTCGTACACTGAAAATAGAACCATGACAGACGTACGAAGGACTCGGTGTGTATTACGTTCAAGCGAGTGCCAGGCTTGGCTGGACCAGCAAATAGTTGGAAGCCTTACGCTCGTATATCATCGGGGCAGGATTTGTGCGATGCACAAACTCGCGTGTACGTACGGCTGTGTTGGCTGAAGGGAAGGTAACGCCGCGTATGGAACTAAGTAATAATAAGTCATGAACAGTTTTCGTTGTATGAACAGCGCTGCGTTTGACATGTCGAGGCGGTGGTGCCTACATGTTGCACTTTACGTTTAAGGAAAAACAAACAGTTTCGTAATCGGTTTATCGTTGGGGAAGTTATGGCTCGTATTAACAGGCTATGACTGTGGATTCTCTTTGCGATACGAACGATATAGAATCCTGACTTTTCACATCATCGGTTTGTATGCTTCTTCGATGCATTAAAAGCGGAAAAAAGTTTCAATTCTAATCAAGACCCTGAGGATTTAAAATTCCTTTTTGCTTCTGTATAAAGATTGATGGAAATGGTCAATTTCACTTTTATGTTAATGTGAATGTCAATTTTATACTTCTTTAGATCTTTCTTTCCTCTTCAAGGCTAGTCGCAAGTGGCATTAAATTACGAAAGTACACGATGCACTTATATTTCCTCTCGCAAAAGCTCGCAATTCCAGTCAGTAGAATTGATGCGTCGAAACTTCATTCTTAGACCACACGAAATCTTGCATTAACCAGTTAGAGGTCCGTTATGAATCCGAGGCATGATGAATACGCTTCAGAAGCATCTAGCTGACGTCAATCTGTAATTGCATTTCCCGTGACGTGTGGATGCATTTTGGTCGAATTGCGCCGGATTATCTGTTCTCGATGCACGATAGGTTCCACGTTAGAGTTGGCGCTGGCCTAGACCTAACTGGCAGGTAGCTGCATCAAGCGAGCTTTTCGGGAGGCTTTGCTCTTAATTGGGAATTATCTCGCAATTAAAACGATGCCTGCCTTGCCCTTGGGAATGCATTCAAGCGATACCAACTCTAATTAGACAATCCTTTCCAACTTAAATTCCATCCGTTCGTTCATAGTCGATAGTGAATCATCGTTCATCCATTGAAACAATCGACACGGCTCACGTCCTCCTCGATTACCATGTCACACATGGACGAAAAGACCCGACGATAGTTCCCGGTCCAGCCCCAAGGATGTCACCATTTTTCCACCTTATCCGTTCAACGTCGTGCACTAGCTACCCGGGATAAAATAGAGCAGCTGAGACGGGGACGCGGTTGTAGGCCGAATATACCGAGAGAGGAGCGATAGACACGATAGATCCGTAGACATTGAATCGGCCCCGTGTAGCCAATCATTGGAGGATCCTCCCATTCCCTGTTTAATCGTCTCAGCAACCTGGGTTCCGGCGGGCCGATAATGAATACGCCCCGTAGCGCAGTTAGGTACATCTGCAGTCGACCACCGAGACACTCTCGCGAAGATTTCGAAAAGTTTGATACTCGAGGCTGGCTGCGAAACGGGATCAACTTTCCCCGCGGTCTAGAGAAACGGGAGGAACGCCATCAACGCGGAAACGAATTATCGAAACTATCTGCGGGTGGTCTGGAATTTTTTCATCGATAAAAAGGGCACTTTGAACCAGAGGCTGGGTTCGCGGTAACTTCAAACACAGTGGCGGATTTAAGAAAAAAGGCCCAGGTGGCAAACATTGAGGGGCCCATTTTTTCGGGAAAATGAAGGGGTAGTTTACTAAGAGGGGGTAAATGTACAGAAAAGTATAGAAAAGAAGTTTGGATAAAATCATAATTCATTTTTGAGGACAGGGCGCTAGGGGATGGGCCTTCTGGGCTGGGCCCATTTTTCTGGAAACTAAAGCGGTAGTTCACTGAAAACGGACTCAGTGTAATAATACAGAAAAAGAACATAGTTTGGATAAAATCATAATTTTTTTTAAAGATGGGGCCCTGGTGGGGCCTTCCGAGCAGGGGCCCAGATGGCAACTGCTCATCGGCCGCCCTGTTAAATCCGCCACTGTTCAAACATGGCAGTTCTGATTTCGTGCATCTGAGAATTATCTTTTAAATTACGATTCGATTCCTTTACGTTCCTCTATGGAAATGATAATTATAAGTATTACAGAACGTGGGTAGTTTCTGTTGGAATAGGTCCAAAGGTACCTGCATGCGTCGGATCAGGTTTAATGACCTTCGGTGCGAGTTCGATTCTGAAGACTTCTTTTTAATGAATGACACGTAAGAAAGGGGAACTGCGGGCATGCTGTATTATTGGTGGATTTCTAGTTCGCATTGTGACGAAAGTTTTTATATTGCCACACGATGTACAGTGAATGATGTAGGTACAAGTTGTGTATAGTTTCGTGTGCTCAGATGGGATGCCCGTTTTCAAGCAATTCGCGAGAACCACTCTTAGGAAATGTTTCCGTCAGCCACAAGCTGTTGTATAAACTTACAGCTGATCGGTAAATTCATCTCTTTTTCCTAGTTCCTGTTCAAACACGGAAAATGTTTCACACGGTGGAAGGGGTTGTTTGGGTGCACCTATCGATACCTTGAGTTGCTGCAGCAACATACGCGTGTATTTCACCGAGAAATTACTGGCAGGGGAGTATATTAGAATTGATAGAAAATGGAATTTTTTTATGATCTTAAAATATGTTTTTACCTTGCCTGTTACAGTTTTCTTTCAAAGAAATCCTAAATTTTTTAAGGTACCGCACAAGAATATGCCCTTGTGGCATTTTTTGGTTCCCTATTTCTGCATTTGCAACAGCGTACTGTCACAGATTTCAACTTCCGACGTAGCAAGTTAATTGTAATTCAAGCAAGTACCGATGAAGAAAGTATCTACTTGCCCCGATCGTAGGTATATTAACAGTGAAACAAATTTCTCGATGGCAGAGTATAATTCAAAGGACTACCTCTCATAATTCGCTGAACTCTTTTATTGGTCAAGTAATTAGGAATTTCCATTGAATATTCCACAGTGAAACGATACCTATCGCATAGGCCGACACAACATGTCGCACGTACAATTCGTCCCTGCCGTCGGCTGTCAACGTAATTACACGTACGGGGACCATTAGACACGCGCGACGCTTACAAACGACTCAAACCACCTGCGAAATCGTCACTTTGTTCCGCAGTTAAATCATGCCAAACTCGGGGCCCCAACGCTAGCAGATGCATCGCCGCTGCACTTCACCCTCGTTCCAAACGGTGCACCATGCACAATATCGACATTAATCTTGCTGCGTGTAGAATCGTCAAAACGTGCACGTTGCACTAGGAAAGGTGGATAATCACTATACAATTTAAAGTTCGAGTCGATTGGACAGACTCCGATGTGGCAGAGCATTCTGTTAAATTGATGCATTAGTGTTTCCTCAGCTTGCACATCTATGCATATTAGATCGTCTTCGAGAAATTAAGGGAAACGAGGGGTTGTTACTATTCTAGCATAAAGTAGCAGATTTTGTCGACGATTCTATTAGCTCAATTAACAAAGCATTCGTTCGAAGTCGCGTAACAATTGCGTTTGCAGAAATTTCAGATTTAAATTTCTCGATCTTTGTGATGAAAAATATTTACATCCGTTTATTCGAAGGTAAAAGATGACAGTGCATTGCCCGAAGCTACATTAAGTTTTCCCTCTGTAAATAGTTTCTAACCGGTGGGTTGCAGCAAACAGGGTAAACACTTGCGTCTAGTTTCACGGATACATGCTCGTTCAGAGGTACGCTGCGTATATAGGTACGCGGATATACTACATTGACCATCTCTAGAATTCCGTAGGGACGAAGGCCACATCTGCGAACACGCACGTACAAGCACTTACGCGTGTTTGTATGTAAATGGAGCTATAAGCGACGATAACGCTAAATTCGCCCACGCTTCTGTAACATCTGGAACATGAGATACTCTCCCGATCAATAATACTTTCACGAACGATTCTAGTTTATCCTTTCTAACCACAGAGTACAGAACATATGTAAACAGGTTTACTTCGTACAATCATAATTATCCTAAGGTGTTACACAGTCGAACTAGAGACACTGTAATAAGAGTCTGGACACGAGTGACAGTCCGAGAGAGAAAGAGATATTCACCATTTCACTCTTGACCACTCTTAACAACTCTTCCGTTTATGGCGGCAAATCTATGGCAATGCATTGCGCATTTAAATAAGTATAATAAAAAAACATATATCAAATAGAACACAAGATTTGGTTTTTTACTTTATATCTTCATTATCTTGGTATAATTGACAGATTTAAAAATCAGCGGGAATAGATGAAAAATGGCGGGCCAATCAAAAACCCAAATGCACATTTTCAGATTAATAGATAGTAAAATATCGCCATAAACGTAAGAGTTGTTAAGAGTGGTTAAGAGTGAAATGGTGAATATCTCTTTCTCTGTCGTGGGATTTAGATCAAATATGGCGGACTAATCAAAAAGTGGCCTCCTCGTGTCCAGACTCTTATTACAGTGTCTCTAAGTCGAACCAAGTGTTTGTAAGTTTATCACACAACACGAGCAGCTTTTCCAAAGCGTATCTTTACGAAGGTGCGAGATTAACGTTACAAGTATCGCTCTGAAGATGTATTAGCGATCGATGCACGTCATCGAGCCGGCCGCCGAGCAAGGATTCGATTTCACGAGGGGAGGTCTCAATTCCGCGCATTTGTATCTACTGTGCCGGGCTGCACGTGACGTTACGTGGCTCGACATTCCGCACGGTTTGCTGATTCGCGAGCGTGCTGCACGCTCGCCCACGCGTGCATTTCCGTGTAAACGAAACGCCCCGGCCGTGACGAAAGAGTATCGTCCGTGTTTCGAGGCGGCTGGCGCGTGTGCAGGCGAAATCATGCTTCGGCCGCCGCGCCTCGCCGCCTGGATTTATGCTCGACCCGTTCTTCACGGCCTCGCATACTTCTCCCGCGTTATGGCAAAATTGCTTGGCACGTGTGAACGAGCAGCCGCGCGCGAGGAGCGCGTGTGAAGTGCACCAAGGATCTCTGTATCGCGTCTTTACCGGCTGGGGCTGGTCGTTAGCCTGTGAAAAAGTGTGGAACGTAGCGCAGGAAAGTGGCAATTTGTCGCTGGAACGTCAGAAGATATTATCTGTTTGGGAACACGCTTTTTTCGACAACAGATCTGAACGCGCTTCATTCACAATTTCTCTAGGTATTTCTCTCGTCGAGTCATTGGGATCAATGCAAATGTATGTAGACGGGAAGGATGTAAACGACGAGGAAAAGAATCGCGCAACACCCCAGTGCGCACCTTCGCGCGAAACCTAATTACTTCCCGTGAAATTTTCTTTATAGCGCGTCGAATGTTGGCCACAGGAAAGTTGAGAATTCAAGCAGGAGTAGTGCTTAATAATACCCCAGCATGTACTGAATCGCAAATAGAGGAATCGTTTGGGAAGAAGGAACTTTCGCAATGAAGTTAGAGCAGTGTGCTCCCCTTGCTACAGTTGCTGCCCTCTCGAAATTGGCCTGAATTACAATTGCAATTAACAAGACAGTCGAGACGCTGAGAGGAGCCCTTAGATCAGCGCAGCCGTTGGGCATTAGACACAACTGTAGCTCGCAGATTCGGATCTACCGGCGGGCAGAGGTGGCGGAAAATCGGAGTAGACGTTTTGCTACGTGAGCACGAAACTCGCATGCATGATCCCTGGGGCATGTCAGCCTGATCGGACAAGAATGTCAGGTGGTCACGTCACGGACCACCGGCTGTCCATCAATCCTGTCCATGGGGTACATGGGGGCCCCCGTCTCATTTCGATTACGTCGGCATACGGGTTGGATTTCACGTGTAAACTACGACTTACTCCCTTCGGCATTATCTGCCCCTTTCCCGCTTGCTTCTCACCTTATGACGCCGTCACGGTTCATAATAGACTTTCTGGATCGCTAGAGGTGTTTCTAGCCATGCATTCCGTAATTTACGGCTCCTATGAGTAAGTAGGTAAGAATGTACGAAAGTAAGAAGCTTAAGGGGGACTACTGTGAAAGTTGAAAAAATTTCGATTTTTTTTTCTTCACTTTCTTAATGTTTAACTCTTCAAAAATACTCTCTGAAAATTTCAAGTTGATATTCGAAGAATTGACGAAGATACAGTGCATTTTGTGAGACGCGTCACGATGCCGTTCCGAGCGCGCTATGTTAGCGGCAAATAGCGCGCCGACATTTTTCTTACCCACTGTTCCCCCACATTGTTAAAGGTTATAAATTTTGGGTTTTTCCCGTTTTTATGCACGGTACGCTGTTCGTTTGAGAATCGAAGAAATGCAACCGTTGATCGGGCATTCGAATGACAGTGAACGTCACGAACGGAAGTGTGATTTTTCCCGTGCAAACTTTAAACGCGATTTTCTCGAAACGACATTTTTCTAACTGATCGAATCAATAGCTCTGTCAATTTTTATCCGATCGACTTGAAATTTTGATAGGATCTTTAAAACAAGAGTATCTTCAGTTGTACGTACCGATTTTTTGATCGAAAACATATTTTTTTAAATACGCTCGAAAAACTATCCATTTTTTTGCGGATTTTCGAAACTATTTCTTCCCAAGCGCACCATTTTTACAAAAATAATTTTTTTTAAAAATCGGTACGTACAACGGAAACTACACTCATACCGATTATATTAAAAAAAAAAATGCTTTCAGAGTTGCCGTTCCAAAGATATCGTTATCGACCTATGTTTTCTTGTGAGGGATGTAGGAGATTAACTGTATATGGAAATCTATGCATGTTTTTCTATTACTTTTTTTTTATAGTCTCTTAAGACATTGTACTAAAGATAGGTAATAACAATTTTATAATAAAACTGTAAGTTGTCCCTTAAAAAAATCTTAAAAATGGGCTCATTTTTCTGGCCGTCACAGTGGTGTTCCCCCTTAAACGGAGGCTTGAATGCAAACGCATACAAGGGTGGTATGCAATTCTACTTCCCCCAACATGATGGGACTCTAAGATTCTCATAAACCTGGCCTATAAAAATCTGCGATCTTCCACACGTTCTGTTACTCATTTAGTTCCAACTTGATTGTTGATTGATCGAGCGTTCCAACTTGATTGTTGTCGAATAAGATTTTCAACTTTAACTTTGACTGTAACTTTAACTGTATTCGATGTTGAATATAGTTACTGTTAATGTTAAAGAAGTTACAGTTAAAGAAATCAAGTAAAAGTTAAAGTTGAAGAAGTTAAGCTTGAAGAAGTTAAAGTTGAAAAACTTATTCGACACTCAAGTTGAAATAGTCGACGAATAAGAAAATTAATTTCACTCCTCGAATACAATCTCGTCGAATAAAATTAGCCCGAGTCAACGTTGTTCGTCACGTGACAAATAATTTTTTCAACTTCTACTCGTTATTCAAAATTTGTAGGTATTCAAATAACAATCTATGGCTTGAACCTACTATCCACCCAGCTATACAAGAGGCCATCGGCTTCAAAGGTGTGGACCTCCATCAGCGAACGAATTTATCCGAAGAATAGCGAAGACGCGTTTCAAGGAGCTGTTCGTGGACCGTTAACGATACCTGGAGTCTAATCCCCGCAACCCGACCCGCCTGCCTTCTCATGTAGCAAAGACGCTGGCAAACTGCAGCCAAATTCTTTATGCACGAGGGTTAGACCAGTTCAGCGAACGCAGTCGCTCTCAGCCGCGGCTCAACTCCCATTCCAACACAGCGGCCGAGTGTGTTCGATAATATCTCGCCCAATTTCACTCGATCCTTTGCATGCTTTGTAAGCCTGCCTGCGCCGCCTGCATACTCGTGGCTCTCTGATCTTTCGTCGTCGACGCTCCGGGCACCAGCCAATCCGGCATATCAATATTGAAGCTGCATCTCACCGATGTAACCCTCGTTCCAGCGATCGGACTTCCGTCGATCGCCTTTTCACCCTTGGCTCCAGTTCACACCCATTCCTCCACGACTCGCCAGTGCTTTTAAGAATGTAGCTATTGGTAATAAATTTTCTAGGGGATGCGATTTCAGAAAAACTCCTCAATTTTAATTGCCATCCCGCCAATGGAGAATCAACTACGATGAATACATTGGAAAGCTTAAGATATGTAGACAATGCGGCAAACTCGATTCGCATGCAGGGGCGTGAACTTTAACAAACTTACCGATCTCCGAGCAACGTAGAAATAACGCAGGAATAATTACGCGCGGCGTTCCACGTGCACGTGTACGTGCTCGAAATGATATTACGCGTTACGTTTACGCGATTAACAGTCTGACGTTCGTCGAGGGCGCGAACCTTCGCCCTCCCATTAGCATTCCGCGCGGCGAAAAAGGAAGAGGAAGAAAGGGTGCGCGCCACGCGGCGGCGGCGGCGCAAGGGTTAAATCAATTCGCGCGGTTCCCTGGAACAATAAAATTCGCGGCGGTGTCGAATTTTAAAATTCAATTCCGCTTGGCCCGTTGGCGGGGCGGGGAAGGGGTGCGGGAAGAATCGCGACGGTGGTCGGGAGCGTGCGAAAGCTCGGGGATTTAGCCGTGTGCGCGGAAATATTTTCCACATTGGCATGCGCCTCGCGATTACCAGTATATTTCAAAAGCCCGGTACAAATTGTTCCCGCTTCCGGCTCTGGACCAGCCGTGTATCCGTGTCTCCGCGGCCGTTTAAAATTCCACGCGCGGCCCATCCAGACGCGATCCAGGATTTTGATTCTCACCGTTCGACGCCGCTTAGCGGCAACCAATACCCGCCCGATATCCATCCCTCTGTTCCACGGGAGGAGGGTGGTGCAGCCGGGGTCGCGGGTCGGACTGCACCGCCTCGAGACTCCCTTACGATCATCGTTTGCCCAGGCTGCTTCTCTTTTTCTCGTCGCTCCCGTGTGTACTTACGTGATCGAATACGCAAGCAGCCGGCTTTCTGCTTCTTTTACCACGAATTCCTCGATTCCGTCTCGACTCGCCCTTCCGCCCACCGCCCTCTGCCTCACGGTCTGCCCGATCCAGGATGGAAATCCAGATAGAACTCCAGTTCTTTGCTGGGGTATTTTAGCTACGTCGGCGTGGAGTAACGTCTCGATCTTTCTGTACCCTCGTCTGTTCGTCGTTTCGCTCCCGATTGGATTTCCCAGCTACGTACCTTCTTCTGTTGCGTGACTATAATAACGATGCCGGCGCGCCAGGTGGAGGGCCGTAATGCGTCGATCGCGAGCTTTTTCGGCGGTTTTTCGTTGATGAGAGACGACGCTTACGGGATTTGCGAACGGGGAGGGTAATGCGTGTTCTGTGTTTCTGATGAATGGTATATGCGAACCACTTCATTTTTTGTATGTAAATTACTATGAAGCTTTTTCCACAGGGTGATGCTCGGTAGACAGCGATTCATGTGAATTTCGTCGAAGGTACTTCGCAATTGAAACTGTAGGACGACTTTCCAGATGGATTTATGTCTCCGTAGTTCTTTACTCGAGAAGCTCGTTGATGACACTCGATAACTAATGACTCGAGGATGATTTGGCGCGTTGTATTAGCTAACTGTTGGAGAAACGAGGGTGACGTCGTGGATGTGTCAGAGGGAATAAACAATTTGTAGCGAGCTACCGAGTAAAGGTTGATGCGAGTTATTCCCGATGAATCGGATATCGAGATGAAAAGAACGCGGATAGGCGGGGGTGCAAAGTGGATTGGAACACTGTCGAATTCGTGAGATCCGCGGAAAGCTTTTCAGATTTGCATACCGCCGAATTTTATTGAATACATTACCCAACGGCGGCGTAGTTTTCTCCATTCAAATTTATGACAGCCAGACGTTAGTGGTACATAAAAAGGAATGGGGACTGAATTAATATCTTTTCTATACTGCGCGATATTAAATAACACTTGTACCATTCGACTGTTTTGTAAATAGTTTAATAAGCACCTAATACATATGGTACTTTACAGGAAACATGACATACAAGATTCTGTTAAGTTTATTGTTTTTTTTCAAACGTGTTACTCGATATTCACTTGATGTTGAAAATCTGGACGACCTCCTCCGTAAAATGATATACCTAGCGATCCTCAGAGGATATTGCAAACGCGCCTCTTGCCGCAAAGTAGAAGTCACATGTGTGTTGGTAGCCGTGCGATTGTTTCCGGTCGCGATCGATTCGCCTAATGAGGTTCCACGTGAAAACGATGGCAGAGACCTGCTGCACGGCAAATTGTGCAGTACTGTATACAGAATGATGATCGAGTTTCGTGTTTGCCCGACATCCATATTCGAAAGGACTTTGATCTTGCTCGCGTCGAAGTATCAAGTTTCTCCCTCTCAAGAGTTTATGTTTCAATTAATTTGAATTCCTTAAGCATCGGGCGAAAGTTCTCCTTAGAAAAAAAAACCCAGAAATTAACTCACCAAGGGAATTCATATTCGAACATCCATGAAACTATCAACGTCAATACTTTCCGTTTTGTCAGATATACTCGAGCACTCTGACGCACCACATCACAGAGATGCCTCTTTCGAATGTGCCCAATGGAAACAGTTCCCAATGGAAGAGCCATAAAACCTTAAAAGTAACTTCGTCGTCTACAAGAGGTACAGTGGTTGCTCCAAATTCTATCTACTATTCTGAACGCTATAAAGATTTGCCTCGACTGTCACCACCTACCAAACACTCCATTTACGAAACGATCACCCTTTTACGCTAAGAGCGACCAAAGGAAGATGAAGCAGCGTTCGCCTGTAATCCTGGTACCACCAATAACGCTCAACCGAGTGTCCAGCGACAGGCAAACGAGGAATCGTCCGTGGAAACGTCGATACGGAACACTTACGGCAATTCGACGGCAGTTAGGCGCGTCCGAATCAATGGCACTCGGCTGGCACGCATTATCTTTCCTCTTCATCCATGCGAGGCGGGCCGCAGAGTACGCCCCGATAATTATAATCAGTCAGAAGGGGGCCTGGATTCGGTGGCAGGGGTTAGCGTAGATCGTCGGGGTCACCCGGGGGGTTGGTCTGGCGTGGGAAGAGAGAGGGAAGTTGTGTGTCGTCTCTCCTCGCTGCGACAGAGGGTGGACAGAGCATTTACATCATTTAATTTATGACCCTCTCCGCTGCACCGACAACGCGCTGCACGAGAAAGCTGTACGTGTACGGGGCCGGGGCGCGAGCACAGTCACGGTCGGCCGGCTACCACGACACACGTACACTAATGCACCCGGCAGAATAAATTTGCATATGCATGTGACGGTGCGCGGACGCGCGCCGCTCCTCGCCCTGGGAAAGAGGGACAAACGGGAGTCCAGCGGGGAAGAAGCTGAATGGCACGCCGAAGCTTCCCAATCGAACTCGAACCGCACCACGGACCGTCCTCGAGTGCCACAGGGCAGTAGAAATGATCCCAATAACGCAAGATGCGAATGCGACATTCCGTTGTTTTAATCAGTCGTGTGGAGTATCAGTTTGATGGCACAGTGTGGCTAGAGGAACTTGTTTCACTATTCCTACTTGTGAAGGGAGGGAAGATTGTCTAGATTAAATGCGGGAAGAGAGAGTATTGTGTCCTGGATTTGTGTATCGTAATTTAAATTTAATTTAATCTCTGCTGGACTCTCTTCTTGCACAAAAATGTAGTTTTGAATATGCTATGAGAGAGGTGGGAATTGTAGGATTAGAACTGTCGAGGCTAAGGAAACATACGCTCTCAAGCATAACCCATAACGTATAAGCGGAATATTTGGCTTCGGGATTACCAGTGCTCAAACTTTGATTGGCCGTGAACGGCGTATCAAGTTTTGGCGAGGTGGATGGAACTTCAGCTTACTCGCCAACGTCTACAATACGCCGCAACTTTGCGGTACCATAGGCGAATTTGATCAAACATCACATTCTTCATTTGCATTCCGGTTCCTCGCCGAATTACATATGTAGGGGAAAGGTGGGATAGTTGATCACAGTTTTTCTTTTTTATTAAAATAATAATAATGGTTTGCTTTGTTTGTATTTAATTATTTGAGTTGTGATATAAACTGATGTGATCCCACCTTTCCCCTACTCTCAGAGATTCATACTCTCATTCTTAATATCGATAGAATTAAAGGAGGAATTTTTAACTCTCTAAACAATCATCCTTCGGAGGATATAAATAATTTCCATGGCTTCTAACAACAGCTTGTTTCATTCTTACATATCTCGTCGTCGCCTGAAAGCGATTCTATCGCGTTAAATTACGTTGTATCGAGGGCAAGATAAGCTTCCCCTTCGCGGACAGTGGCGGAGACATTCAATTCATCAGCCGGGCGAATTACAAATTCAATGTGCTCGATTCTTGCTCACAGTGGCGGTCCAATTAAAGTGTCAACAAAGGGAGGGCTAAATTCGGGGCCGTTTCATTTTCGTTGGCAGTCGCCAGTAAAGTACAGCAGTCTGCTGCCTGGCCGAACGAAGACGTAATTCTTTTAATTACTAGGTAGCTTAAAATACAGCTTTCTCTTAAAGCGCGTGAGAAACGAAGGGGCGGCGGTAGCGCCGCGAGCAGCGAGCACGAACCCACCTAGAGGGAGAGAGAGCACTTTCGCGAGGCTTCAAATTAAAACGCGTAATTACGCCGGGCGAATTTAGTTCCAATTAGTTTACGATTACCTTTCAACTTGCTCCCACAATCCGCCCTGCCCTCCCTCCTCGGATCCTCCACGGTTCGTTCGCCAGCCAAATTTCCGAAATTGATTCTCGTCTGCTAGACGGCGCCCATGTAATGCTCGTTCTGCCCACGCTATCAGTCTGATGTAATTCTCAAACAGACATGTCCGCGGTGAAATCAGTGAAACGCTTGAATACTTTGAAATTTGATTTGTCACTGATCACCCTCCTGTGAATTTCTGTGAATGGGAACGATATGCACACATTTCTTGAATCGACCCAATTTTTAGTTGCTATTGGTATTCTACCATTCGATTGCTTCGATGTAAAGTATTTTATCAAGGACCTTTGTTTGTAATCGGGTAGTTTTTCTAATTTAAATTTGATGATATTACATCAAACGTAACAAAAGTGAAGTATAATCTACTTAGGTTAGACCGGAATAGAAGTAGGGGAGACCGGGGCTAAAAGTTCCGGGGGGGGGGGGTAAGTTGTTCCGACTGTTCTATCATCAAAATGAAAAGAGCGTTGTACTTTAAAGTATTTTTTCCGTATGAGTGGCGCGATCAACTCACACGGAAAAAATAATTTAAAGTACAACGCTCTTTTAATTTTGAAGATAGAACCGTCGGAACAACTTACCCCCGGAACTTTTAGCCCCGGTCTCCCCTACCTACCTAATACACCAGTACCTATTGAAACTCAATGCCAAACAATTTCTGTTGCAGAATGTCAAAAGACAGCCCAGATTCCAGTTGGCTATGGCTCGCTTAGCGAAATCTCAGATCCCGCCGTCCGAGCCGCCCCTCATCTCTCCATGGCAGCTACGGTGAGTAAATTGACGCTAAAACATTGTTAACCAGAGACGCTTCGTTGCTCTTTATGGAACTCTATGCCAACAGCCTGTCCGCCCCCACGGGTTTCCGTCTTGATCTTAATAAGTGCATGACAATGAAATTAGTTTTGTTAGCCGAGAATCCCGCGTGTCCCTTCTCGCGTGCCTTCCGTTTTTGCTAACGGTTATTCGTTTACTTCGACCGCGCTTTTACGTCGTCGCGTCGCTAACCCTCATCAAATTTTTGCCCGGTACTTTCACAGAAACCGCGTTCAAGTATCAATTTGATCGTTCCGAGTATTTTACATCGTGGTCGTTTGACCATTGCATTTGTAATTACGTCATTTGGTAGAAACTTTAGCATTAGTCGTAACTCAGCAAAGAGATCGGACCTCTTCGCGGATAATTGTCATTTAAGACATGCAACACTCTTTCCTTCAACGTCAAGTTCGATAAGTCCTATGCATTTGGATCCCAGCGACTGGACTTTCTGTGATCGAGTAGTACACACAGAATATGTATGAGGATACTACTATCAGGGGATGCTAGTGAAAGGATTAACTAGGACGTCCGGGCGGTAGGCTAGAATAGTCTGCGCAGTTGGTTACATGTATAATTACAAGCTATCGATTGGCAAAGTTCGCATTCTGCTGTCATTCAGGGCTACCGGCGGAAGCTACACATATGTACTTACATTATTGTACATACGTAGCTTCCAACAAACATGTCAGTCTTAATTGTGAGAAACGGAGGGGTCAGAGATTTCAAGTCTCCCCCTTCCCCATCCACTTGCTTCACAATGACCGAGGCTTTTCATCGAGTTACACGTGTTCCCCGCGCCCCGCGGACTAAAAGTTGCTTTCAAGAACGTAACGTTATCCGTTTCGTGCCAGTGCGCCAAAATACACCACCGGCGGCCCTCCCCCGTCGGGCATTACGATTCGACCCGTTGTTGTTTACCCCTCTCGAGAACGACCCTCTCTCGAGTTTATATCGAGCTCTCCGTCACGAAGTCCAGTTGGAAGGACTGTTTGTCAGCGTGCACGTGCACGCGTGCGTGTGCAGAGGAGGAGATAGACACTTTGCTCTCGCCCCACGATCGCTCGACCAGAGTCCAGGGCTCCACCGCCCCTTCCGGATATTCGTTCCTCGTATATCTCCAGCTCGCCTGGCTCTGCCCTCCAATAGCTACGAGGCTCGGTTGCTGGGTCAAAAGGGAGAAACGCGGCCCGCGTACTCGAATTACGTGCGCTAGTTTAAGGAGAGCAACTAGGAAGGGTCGCTGGTACCTGCATCGCCCTTGATAACCTGCCAAACGCCCAACTTGTCGTCTCTTCGCCCTTTCTGCAACCTGCGCTGGACTAGTCGGATATTCATGACTGCTTGGCGTTTCACAGATTCTTCGATTTTTTACGATTCTTTGTCGTCATCAAATGAAGAGTAAGGGAAAAACAGGGAATGCTCATTTTTAGTGATTCTACGGTGTATAACGTCTTTTGTTTGTGGCAAGTAGGACCACAGAACTGTTGAATCACAAAGGTTTACAAAGTAAAAATGTGCCCATCAGATAATATTAATGATTTGGTGTACTGATAGACTGATACTCGTTAAAAACGGGGAATCCTACTTCCTACTTGCACTATTTCTGATTAACCCTTCGTGGTCACACCTTCTTATAATCACACATTGGTCACATGGGGTTCACTGTACCCCAGCGTCATTTTTTGAGTTACCATTTTCGTATTTATGAATCTTTTAACTTTTTAGTGATAATTGTACACTCGTAATACTTATACAGTCATGGTCTAATAGTCTTTTTCTAGAAACATAAATTTTGATATGATAAAATTTGTAGTTGAAAATGAGCGATTTCCCATGGTTGTGGGAAAAACCGATTTTTTAAAATTTTTTTTTATTATTTTTTTTCGATAAATCCCCTTTGGAAAATTGCTCTTGGGGTACAATACACCCCGTGTCACCACGAAGGGTTAATGTAAGCTTGCACTATGTCAGAATTCCTCGGACGTCACTGTGCACGCATACTTGTTTTGATTATTATTATTAAATAGAAGTGGACATTTATTTTGTTCAGTATTCTGCAGTGTTCCACTTGAAAGAAATTAAAAAAGGTAAAACAATATTCTGTTCGCTTAGTAGTTTCTGATGCCTAATTAGAGTGTAAACTTCATGTTATGAACAATACAGTTAAGTTCATTGAACCTTGTGTCTATACTGGTGAACTAAAGTATTAAAACTTGGTTTTCTCGATAAAACTGTTTCGTGGTATTCCTGTTTTTTCCCTGTACCCTTCAAATATGGTCGTTGTGATTGAATTAATTATGATTCAGTGTTGATTAGCCTGATCACCAATTTCATGAGAATGTTTATCGCGCAAACAATTTGTGTTGAAAGCATGTCTCCCATATTTTCCATCGTCGCTGTAAAACGTGATGAAAAGCACCGTCCCCAAGCGCAAAATATATGTACGTTGAACGTTTGCCAATGACAATTATTGCCCGGCAATTCATTGGACAGCATCGATAATTACTCTGTACCGTATAAAACTTGAAATCCAGGCATTAGTGTGTAATCTTTGCACCGGCAGGCTCACATTTGCAGAATTAAACGTATTAACAAATATGCATCGTGCTTTCCTCTTCCGCGTATGACGCGCATCCCCTCGTAATCCCATCGAACGGAAAGCGGAATCGGCCTGGCACCCGTTCACGCACGCAAGGGGAGTTTAACGACGAACGCGCCGACGGCCATGGCGTTTGCAACGTTGGCGAAGACCAGAGAAATTAGAATCCTAACGACTTCCTATTAGGGGTGTTTTTTTTTGCCCGCAGGATTATTCGCATTGTCACTTCAAAATTTATTGAATACCTTTGATGAACCAAGTGCAACATTTCCTGATGGATATTCATAATAGGGTATTAAGGGGTAGGCTAGGACCCACACAGCACCATAATATTGCAGCAACGTTTCTACAATATTGCGGTGCAAGATTGCAATGTTGCACCATAACATTGCAGAGACGTTGCAGTTTCAGTCCTATGTCCGCCTTCGCAATATCACAGGTATGTATTTTTGCAATGTTGCGGCAGCATTGCAAACATGTAGTCCTGCAATGTTCCGGCAATGATTCTGCAACGAAACGGCAAAATTGTGGCAATGATCCTGCACAACTCTTCGGAAATATTGCGGTGAGAGATTATACTGTTGCACCGTATCATTGCAGGGAAGTTACAGGTTCATTCCTATGTCCGCCTTAGCAATGTTGCAGGAGTATATTCCCGCAACGTTTCGGAAATTTTACAGCAATGGTCCCACCGTAACGTTTCGGGCAGTGAGGGACGCGACGTCATGAATATGTGTGCAGAATCGTAGTAGTATAACGCCCGTGTGTTTTTCTCATAGAAAATATTTTTACCCCACGGGGATTAGAACCGAGGACCTGTAGCATCGTAGGCGAACACTTTACCGCCGCAGCTACAACTGCTGATTGATAAAATTGCTTACGTATTCGAACTTATACTCCTACCTTACAAAACTTTAAACTCAAATTATTAAAAAACGAAGACTCATTTGACAAACCTATTAGGGATTTTAACACTGTAGGTGCGGACTCTAACTATAACTCGGTGTCATTTTAGGTTAGGTTGGACAGTAGTCTTTAGACTAAACCTTTGCATTTGTCTTTTCATCTCTCTTTTCTCTTGATTGTATATACGTGTTTGTACAATAAATACGTTTAATAATAATAATAATAATAATAATAATAATAATAATAATAATAATAATTTCACACATTAAAATATATAGTATCTACTCTATCTAAACAAATTAAATTCATTTTCAAATCTCTTCTATAATTTAAATTCATGTACAATCAACTCTCACAATAACACTTTTTTCATATCTTCAACGGTCAACGAGAAATTCTAGCATATCCAGAAACATGCTGTAGAATCTACTCGTCGTCATATTTCAAATTTCGTTAAAGTCATTGTGAAAGTCAGTTGCTTCAGAATATTGATGTACTGTTTCTACAATATTTCCACTACAGTATTGCACGGCAATATGTAGGCAATTTTGCTGGGTCGTTGCCAGTGGAACATTGCACGTCGATGTGCGCGCAATATTGCCGAAATATTGTAGGATCGTTGCCACTGGAACATTGCACGTCGATGAGCGCGCAATATTGCAGAAATATTGTAGAATCGTTGCCAATGGAACATTGCACGGCAACGTTCTTACAATATTGCTGCAATATTGTAGGGTCGTTGCCAGTGGAACATTGCACAGTAACGTTCTTGCAATTTTGCTGTAATATTGTAGGATCATTGCCACTCCAATAATGCACGGCAATATTGCAGGAACGTTCTTACAATATTGCAATGCAACCTGCAACAACGCAATATTGCAGCAACGTTCCTGCAATGTAGCTGCAACGAAGTGTGCTGTATGGGGAGGCGAAATAGAAATTGAAGAATTTTTTTCAGTGGAGAAATATTTTTATCAGAGAAACATTATATATATCAGAAAGGTTATACTTTTGCCTATAAAATATAAAATTTTCATTAAAAAAGGATAAATTATTCTTAAACTAGGAAAAAATACTAGTACTTGTCGCAACCGATTTTGGATTTTCCAATTTTTCGCAAAGTGTCGGGCATTTGAACGTAGAAGTCGACTTTATGACTTTGCAAATTTTCAGTCATCTCCTTCGAAAAAATTCAAATCCATCCTACTCTTTCGCCTTCTAGGTGTATGTTGCCCCTTAACAGAAAGACAAGCAGGAGTAAATAAATTACATTTCGTGGGATTGAAAATAAGCTCTTCCTAATAGAAACAGGTATCCATATGTCTCCATTTTAACCCTATCTGATAGACAATTCTTCGAACCCACCGATATAGATCCACACGAAATGTAAATAGTAGCCGTTCCTTAAATACTTCAAACACTGCAGAAATGCGCACGTTAATTCCGTATGCAAAGGATTACAGAACGCGAATGTATATCTGTTCCCAACGACAAACATTCGTATCCTTTCATCCCTCTGCCCGAACGATTCCGAAACTTTCTAGCATACCTTGCAGAGTAGCTTCACACCCGCGTATCAGAGCTCATTACAGCATCGCACACAGAATTTCCGTGGGTGTACGCGGCCTTGAACAGAGCCACGAATACGTTTAAGCCCGTGTATGTTCCTTTCTCAAGCGAATTTCCCTGGTGGCCGCAGCGGGTGCCCGTGAACTCGAGGGGGTGCATGCATCAGGTACTGGAAGGGTGGCGCGCGGACTTTGCTGAATGTGCGGTGGCCGGGCGATTAATAGTTATTGGTTTAATCGTTGCCTGACCCACCCTCCGCGCTCCTTCGTTCGGGGCAGCATCGCTCGCAGCCGACGGATCCTAGCAACGTTAATCGCCCTTGAATCGCGGCACCGGTACGTAGCTGGCCGGTCAGAGAAATACTCTGGCGACTGGTCAGAGGGAGGTTTCTGGTAGCTGGGGGATCTAATTGGGCGGCTAGGAAGCGGAGGGCCTCGCTATCGGCACGAACATCCATTTTGATCGTTGGCGGCCGCAGCCGCGCCACCCGCCGTTGCTGGCCGACTTACCCCTATGCTGGCTCCCGTACACGTCCTATCGATGTATTGGTCGGACGTTTATCGCTGGTCGATAACACGCGACACGCACCTGCGCCAGCCGAATCCTACCACCCTGCGACCCCTCGGCCGAGGTCGCTGTCGACCCTGTCTTTGTCTTCGTGCGCCCTACGATTTTAGTTTACAATTCAATGTTCAGTCGGAACTCGTTATTTGAGTTGGTACTGGGATCTGTAAGCTGTGAAGTAGCTTTGAAGAAGGGGGATTAGCTTTCTGCATGTTGTTGATGAGGGTAGTTTAGCATTAGTCAGACTGTGCTGGGGCTTTCAAGCTTCTGGCATTCATCATTATATATTTATTTGATTACTTGTGTAGATTTGATTGAAAAGTCGCAGGCGATCATTTATGATTCGGTAAATCAAGGAGGCAAGGTGGTATGTGTATTATAGCTGCGAATGCAGTGTACGTACATTCTGCAGTAGTATGATCCAGTATAAGTCATACGAGATAATTATTTCCTTGTATGTTCTGTTCTATGTTAAGGATATGTAATTGCAGGTATAATTTGGTACCATCAGATTTACATTTTATTTTGTGTTTGATACTTCGTACACAATTAGCTTGTTGTTCTGTAGATATTGTTCGTGACTTGTGCTCGCCATTGAAATTCACCGTTAATTCAGCTGCGCTTAGACTTGGCACTGTTTGCTACCCCAGTTCCTATTATTACAGATTGAATCGCTGGTTGTTGACTCGTTCTGCCGTCGATATGTTGATAAGCGTCTACATTCCCAAGAAAACATCCGACTATCTTTCTACGAAAGAGTTCCTTGCGACTTCCATTCTGCCAGATCTTCCATGGCAGAATAGCCATCCTCGGGCAGTCTAACCGTGCAGATGTCTACGAGATTGAATTCTCTAGCGAAGAAAATAAAACTTTAAACTCTGCTCGTTCTCCGTGGCCTCTTTTCCACTTTTGAATCGTTGATGAGTAAAGATAGCAAACGTTTCGTGTAATACCACTTAATTCGATCGCGAAGATGGCAAGGGGAAATTTTATTTTTTCTCCCTTTTCCGAGCGTGCACTCACAGTTTCAAGTTCGTACTTTCGAGTCAATCCAAGAGCGGTCTAGAGTTCTCAGGCCCGTAAATCCTTTAAGTGTCTCCTCGCTTTTACCACTCAACCCTTGGAGTGTAGATAACAGAGTGAGGAGGAGTAAAGCGAAGTACCTGTACAGTTGTACCATTTTTCTTTGCGCGAGAGCGCGTCCGCGTCTACGGCTCCGTACGTGGTATTTTTTATGCGCACACTCGGAAGTAATTTCGCCGGGAGAGGTAAATGAATATTCTTTGACACGTGATGCAACCCGCGCTCGTTCTATTTACAATGCGTGAAACGAAATTGTTCTCGTTTAGCGCGGCCGTTGTTTATCGTGCACGCCACGCCTTCGTTGTCGCATTTTCCAAAGACATTTTCCCTCGACTCATAATTATGTGCGGCACACAAAGGAATAGAGAAACGTGGAGGTTGGCCAATGTAGTCCACATTTTCATAAAAATGTGTTCACATTTAAGAATCAGTGTATGTTACGTATATACTTGGTTTATAAAAAATTGCAAATTGGAAAAGGATTGGATTATACAATTTTCTCTTCGAAGGTTTTCTGAGTTGAGCAAACTGCGAACGAAACTCAATTCCAATGATACCTATTTCAAAAAATTGCGTAAGGGTATCGATAAAAATGGGAATAAATGGGGCGAAAGTTTGCGTTACTCAGGGAGAAAAAGCAGCCGAAAATAGGTTTAATACATTTTTAAGTTAATCTGTTTATGAGCGTTTAAATTCGCGTAAACAGTTTGTAGTCGCTTGATTCCCTATGTGATTACACGCAGGGCGAAAGCGACAAGTGGAATAGCCCTGGATTTGTCAGACAATACGGTACCGCAGGAGAATTGACCGATGTTTGCTATGTCAATCTATCTGCGTATTTATTATTCATTAAATGTAGTTTGTTAGCGCAGATCGCGTCAATATTTAACGTAACAATACCGTAATCAATGTTCCCATGTAGACATGTGTAATTCTAGCAGTAATATTTGACGTTAGACGTGATTAACGTGGAAACGCGTTTCTCCAAAGTCCCAGTTATTCAAAGCAATTAGTTTAAAACCAGTACACATGATACAACAATCTACACTGTTCCTTGAAACCCAAAATATCTCTCAAATTGACTAATGATCGAAACATAGGCAATATTCAACCAAACAATGCCACTCTTCCTTTCAATATCCAATCAAAGTCGAATTACCAAAAATCAAATGAGAATGAAAAATCAAGTAAAATGTTTACACCTCTAAAAATCCCATTTCCAAATCCTAAAAACCAACTCGAACACATAACAAATAAAATCGCGAACTGCAGCACCCCTTCACTTTCCCCACCCCTTCCAAAGCCAGTGATATTTCGAATTCAATATTCATCCATCGCTGCACCGACCTCCATACACGAAACCACGAATTTCGGCAACCGAGAACGTTTCTGTAGCTGGGTCTTCGAAAGGAGAGCCCCCCGAAAACTGAAAAATTAGTTCGACCGGGTTGCCAGAGCCACCAGTGTCCAAGTCACGAAGAAACTCGGCCTGGACCAGCGGTTGAAAGAGCTGCCGCGTGAAAAACTCCGTCCATCCGAGCATCGGCGGTGCGGTATAGCCATTCATCGTAGCGCGACGAGACCGAGCCGAACACTAATTAAGTGGTCGGTGAAAAGGGGAGCAGCTGCCTCCCTGCCTTCCTGCCTTCCTGCCACGCCGTCCGAATCGCGAAATGATCAGCGAGGCGGAGCGAGAAGCGGCCACGAGGGTCCTCGGCGTACAGGTCGGCGAGCGTGGGTTCGCGGCCCGCCAAGAAATAATTGTAGCCAGCTTTCGAGCCTGCTCAGGCGGCGTTTGCGCGGGTGTTCGGTCGCACAGCACACAGAGAACACGCCACACGCCACGTGCAGGGGCGGCCACGAGTTACTTTGTAGCCTGTTCTCGAGGAGGCCGATGGCGTCGCCGTTCCTGCCGAGCACTCCAACCCTCTCCCCTCCCGTGATTGTAATATAGGTCAACGTTTACACAGCTGCTTTAAGCTGGATTTACTGAAGAGCTTTCGCCGTGCCATGCCAACCAGGGCAAACTGGGACGGCAAATACATTTTTTCCCTCCTTTTTTCCTCCTTTTCCGTACACCCACGTACGCGCACCGAACCCGATCTCCCGTGTGTGCACGTACGCTCGCGCGGGGGAGGGGGTGCGCGCTCTTCGCGTTGAAGCGCGCGCGCTCGGAATATTTAAAAGGATAAATTGGTCAAATTATATCGCACGCTATTATAGGTGCGAGGTCGTGACTTACATGAGCAATTTTTTTCATACGAAACTAATCTAAGGGATATCGCTGGATGTCCCTTAGCAGCGTTGCGTACGCTGGCTATTGTCAGCGTTACTCATTGTCAGTTTAAACAAAAAGCAAATAACGCGCACTCTTCGAATCGAGCTGTATAAAAAATGGGAAACGTACTCGCGTCTCCTATTTTCGCACATTTTATTCTCATTTTTTTTTGCCCATCCCCCTCCCCAGTCGGTGTTTCGGAGTTTCCATTGAAATAACAGTAATAAATTACAAGCCCGAAAACGTTTGTCACGTTTGGAGATCCATTACTCACCAGGCGGATAGATAACAGAAAAGTTGCAGCCACTGTTAATCAAATGAATTATACACGCTTTTCTCTCGCATTCACGGCGGGCCCGGCGTCCCGCATAATTAATTTACGGGTGCGATCCCGCGCAATGGTAGAATTATTATATCTACAAATGGCATCGCTAATGTCGCGCGAATTATGTCGCATCGGCGGTATCGCGTGTTCTTCGCTCCGCGGTTTAATCATTGCCGAGATAAACGTGCGCGCGCGCCTATTTCCGGAGCGTTCCGGCAGCTTCCGGGGAGCGTTTTCTAAACTCGATTTCAGGGTAAACGCGAGGCGTGCTCGGGATTACGCGATTTAAACGAACTTAAAGCGGCGCGTATCGATCGAGGCCGCGCGTCGACGGAAGGAGGAGAGTAGTCGGGGTTTCGCGTGACTCGTCTTTGACGGTACGTCTCCGTCGACGGAAAGCGTCGGAAGCTGCGTGTCTCGAATAGAACAGCACTGGGCGCACCACGCATCTTCAAAGGGGCCCAAGTCCTTTGCGATTCTAGTTCGCGTCACGCGAAACGCAATCATATCCTATTTCGAAACTCGCGGCTCGGCGAAGTGAATCCAGTCGTGCGTTCGCCAGCCGAGTACCGCCGCTCGCTTCTCGATTGTTTCATTGTTTTCTGTTCCGTTCGATTAGAAAGACGTAATGATCCATTAAACGAAGGTCCAACTATCCCAACGAGCAATAATCAGGTCTAAAGAGCAGTGCTGGATTTAGCCCTTAGGCTAACAAGGCTGAAGCCTAGGGCCCCGTTTAGTTGGGGGCCCTCATTCTAAATATTTTCCTCGAAAAATTAGTTTTTTTTTATATTATCTTTATTAATTTGTATCTTTAATGTTTATTTATGTTAATGTTATGTTTAGTTTTGATATTCAATGCTAATTTTGAAATTAAATTCTTATTTAGATTATACGAGTATTATGATAAAAAAAAAATCAAATCAGCGTCATTTTATTTTTTACATTTAACCGAGGGCCCACCAAATATTCAGCCTGGGGCCCCCTGAAAGGTAAATCCGGCTCTGCTAAAGAGTATTTCATTAGAGTGGTTAGATGGCTCTTCTGATCTAATTGATTAATAGAAACTCATGCAGACTTGGCACAACACGTAGCACGTTGCCAATGAACCTAAACGCGCGTGCACTAAAATATCTAGGTGTGCATCGACGGTTCTTAGTTTATAATGGAGGAAACATATTGCAAGATCATCGTTGGCTGTGTTGTTTTTGTTAATTCCTGAAAATATTTCGAAGCTCAGCGTTCTGTTGGCCGGGCACGCTAAGGTACACAGCTTGCAGTTGGCAAGAAAAAGGGAGAAAGTTTCGCGTGCCCAAGCAGCTTCGCCACTTGATAAACCGTGTAGCTTTCCCCGAGCGTTTTCTTTCCCTCGCCATGGCGACAGAGGGTGATTTTCCTTTCAGAACGTACCGCGCGAAATTCTAACTAGCAAAGTTTCCCAGCGGCGGTGGTGCCGCGATAGTAAGAGGAAAATGAGAGAGACAGAGGGTAGAAAGAGCAGTTGACAACTTTTTAATCTTCTTGGAATCTCATTGGATCCATCCGCTGGAACAACGAGGCGAAATTCGCGCCGCTGGCAAACAAATTTCGTTCGCCGGCTGCCTGTTGGCGCCGCGCTAATACGCGCTCGCAATTCCCTTGATTTCGCGACTCACCCATTTCTGCGGATAATTCACCGACGCGTTTCTCTCTGTTCCCTCTATCGCCACTGTCTCAATTCGTTGATTGTGCAGCTTCAGCGACTTGAACGATGACGCAAATTAGACTGGCAAAGGAAAATCACAGACAATTCGATTTCTCGCGGAAAAACTATTGAAATCGTTTCTCGATAGTTTTGTAGGCGTGCAATGCCTGCTAGACGTTAGGTAGGAAACGGCTTCTAGAATCCTGGCTAATAGAGCAACGTATTTTCCTCCCACGTTCGCCCTAACGCTCCGCCATAAACTTGAACAGTGTATTCCTCCTATTTCACGTCACGGGGTCTAAATTAACGCGAACAGAAGCATTCAGGAGCTCGCGCACAACTGCAACAAATCTCTAACAGCGCGCAATGTTTTCAACGCGAGGGAGTAATACTCCGTCGAATTTATGCCCGCTGCTGGATCCAAAAACGAACGCGACTACAGTGAAGCGCGATACGGGAGCCAGCCTCCACTTAACGCGAGCACGAAATTTACTTCTCAAGCGAGTGGCAACTTCAAACTTCTTAAACATGCCAGCGTCTGAAAGCCCGGGGATCGCGTTCCACGGTTGCTTCCTGAAAACAGTCGAGAGCGAACGAAAAATGCTCTGAGCACGGTGATTCGAGGCGGCGATACGCCATGTTCCAATTTCCAAGGGCTTCTTCGTTCGGGACGATCGTAAACGCTGCACGGCTATGGAAACGCATCGTGCAAGCATAAGAAACGTTGTCGAAGATGGACGCGTTCTTTTTGTCGGGATCTGCGTTCGAGATCCACGAATGCAACAAGCTAATTAGACACGTGGAGGACTTTCGGAATTTTCTCGCGTTCCTCCTTTTCGAATCCTCTTATTTCAAATAGCGACGCTGATTCGCTGCATCTTTTGAAATAGAGTTCCGAGCGAATTAACCGTTCAGAAGTTTTGGAAGCGTTCGGGAAACGCTGAAGGACTCGCGGAGTTGTCGATGGTATTGCATAATTTAGAAGTTCCAGCCTGGGGCGAGAGTATCAGGGATTTACTTGCCACCTATTTATGACACGGATGCGCGCACTTCTTCTTTATGTTAGAAAAAGCTCGCGATGTTATTGATACTTTAAGTTGAGTAGAATGGGGCAATTGTTTAAACTTTGGTGATTGCACTGTGCGCGGGATAAAGTGTCGGGAATGCTTCGGTTAACAGGCACGTGTATTTCTTATTATTATTATTATTATTATTATTATTATTATTATTATTATTATTTCGTCTTTATTACTCATCCAAACAAAAGCAGAAAAAGAGAGAAAAACAGTAAAGATATAGTAGGGGAGAGTTGCCAATATCGTACTAGTCACCTAAATCGTACCTCATCAATTTCTAAGTAATTAATGAATGTAAACGACATTTGATAATGAAAATATCAAGTAAATGCGAAATAAGAAATAGAAACAAAACATTTTGAGCTTACACCCTATTTTATGCGTGCTATAAACATTTAAAAAAATCAGGTATGATTGATGTAACTTTTTATCAGTTTATCGTAGCTGATAATAATCAAACAGTACAATTTTGTCCCGTATTTTTGTATTTTTCTAAAAGCAGGTTTAATGTAGAATATTTGACATTCATTTTAAGTGCATATTACATTCATTATAAAGTTTAAATTGATATTTATGAATAAATTGATCATGTTTCCTAAATCGTACCACTACAATCCTACTAGTAGGATTTGACAACTCGTATGTTTATAGGTTATGTACATATATCATTTACATAGGTTATTGCGGCCTGTGTGTGATCCATATACATTTGTATATGTAACTATATAATAATCATTACTTTATGTTGAATATTTTCTTCTCTATTTGTTATTTATACTATTTTTTAGTGGAGGTACGATTTTGGAAACCGAGAGGTACGATTTAGGAGACCGGTTGTCCGAATCGTACCTTTGACAGTATGTGACAAAAAGATTAATAACAAATTAATTTGTTCTGAACAAAAGGCTAAGCATATAATAGTAGGTGCCTAAAAGATCAAGCTACAATATCCAATAGTCATTTGCGTTCATATGAGTACCAAATATGAAATATAACGTAAAATGTCTGAAGTGGTACGTATTGGCAACTCTCCCCTACATGAGGAAAGAAGAAAAAGAAAAAGAAAATAGTAAAATAGTAATAGCGAGTAAAGTAACTTATCTTACTACATTTTCACTCCGTGATATGATTCACCAATGTATCGTTGTAAATTCATATTTTTCGTAAGATTGTAAAAAGTGATGGCACAAGTAGATTGCGATATTCAGTTACAGAAAAATAGCGTGGCAAGGAGCGTGTTAATTATGATGCTTTTCATCTCGAGCACCTAGAGACCTGCTTGTCCACGAGAAACGAGAGACTGGTTCCGTGTTACGCGCCGAAACACACGGTGTGTTCTCTGCGTATGATTCGAAGCTATCTTTGAACGGGGGTGAGATCGCGTCGTCGGGAGCGCACGTAAGTGAAAGACGTTCTTGTGTTATCGACGGCCACGGGTAGGGGTTGTTTGCTCGTGCTCCTGTCCTTATATTCGAGCCGCGGCCCAGGACCACACCGTGACACGGGATCCCAGTGTAGCCATGGCAACTTTTGATTACGTCTCACTGTGCGTCGCTTCGTTCAAGTGTAGGCTCCTGGTGAGCATTCGTCGCTACTCCCTCCGATGCCCCTCCGCGTGGAAATATGCGGAAAGGTGTCTCAGCTCCGTCGCGGCGCCGAGCAGGCTGAGAATAAGGGATGGATGGGCAGGCTGCGCCCGGTCCTTGCCGAGCGAGTGAACTTTGCCCGACAATTGACAGCGAAATTGCCGCGTACGGATCGTGTATTTGTCCGCGTTTGAAGTCGCAGTCGGTAAATATTGATCGACGCTCTCCAATACAGTGCGAAACTCTTTTAACAGGGACTCAAGGTGCCCGAGATGGGGAATCCTTTAGAGGTGTGCTCCGTTCTAAGGAATGCATGTATTAAAATATAGTATAAAGATCTACGGGCACTCACGGTAACCCCTTCAGACGTAATCCTATTTCTAATTCGAAGCTTGTGATAGAGAAATATAAATGGCGTTCGTTGCCGTTGGAACTGGCCTGCGACAAGCACATATTCCCTTTCAAAGAGGGATGCAAGTGGGCGTTGCGATTTCCCAGGAAAAAATATCACTAAAAATTGAATGGTCCTTGTAGAAAACCCTGTATGTGCCACCTCAGTAGAGAAAACTGAATGTGCCATTCATTCAAATTTGCAAGCACTATATGGCTAAACTTAATTGGCTGTTACATTATTCTCTACAGAAATGGCATTGGATGTACAAACCAGCAGTACCATCTTTTAGCACTATTAACATATTTAAAAAGAGAAATTGCATTAAAATTAATATTACCATTGGCACGTACATTTTCCGATAAAATATTAATTTTTAATTTTGGCGTTTAGCTACACTGTTTTCTACGAGGACTCTTGAATTACGTTTCATCGCGACGTGTTTGGTCGCGCAACGTTCGTCGAAACACTGTGAACGTTTGGCGAGGTGGAGAGCGAAGGCAGGCTCGCACAATATTGATCGGAATGGGTTAAAATCACTTTCGATGTCTAGTTGGACGAGAGGGGGTTCGCGGGGAGGGGGTCAGCGGGGGTTGGACCCGATTCGAAAATCGATAGCACGAAAGCCGCTTGATTTAGGCTGATATCAGTGAGGGGATAATGTATGGTAAAGCCAACGAGTACGAGCACGCATAAACGATAAGCGGCGTGCTCGTCCCTTGTATGCGTGCTCTCGTGTACGAACCGCGAACGCGAGGGAGGCGCGATTTACATACCAATTAGAGCGCGCTCCCTCCTTCTGCCCTTCGGCCCCTCCCGATCCCACCCCTCCGCGGCCCTCGATGTAACCGTAATAAAATCTCCGCGATACACCGCGTGGTCATATAATAAGCAATTTGCATAAGCCCCTTCGATTCGGCCGCGACAACCGGGCCAGCTCGTAAAACGAATGGACTTTTTAAGCATTCGCCGGTAGGGGGGAGGCGAATCGACGCGACGCCATTCACCTGCCTCGTTATCTATCCGCTGTCCCATTGTGGAACGTTGTTTGCGAAACCGTGTCAGGGAATTTACATTTGAAAGGAACCAAACCCGGGGTGTCTTTTCACGATATAATATCAATTTGCGTTCTTTCGTTTACAATTGTGATTGATGTTACAGGACTTCTTGAAATTAAGAATCTACTCTTCTGATAAATAGTAGCCTCACTGCCTTCGCCAGTAGCATAATAGCATTATTCAGAGGGTGTTTGAAGTCTCGATGGCGCTTGATCTTGAATTTCTAATCCATCGTTTACTTTAAACGCGTGGTGGAATTTTGTGCACATATTACCTATACTTCACACAAATTCTCCATTGCATACATATTTTACAATGACTGAAATAACTGGATTGCTTGGAATTCTTGACGCAGAGCTGCAAGCCAGCATTCTTGAAATTGTAGTACATCGAGAACCGATTTTCTGCTGAAGGAAAAGGAATTCCTTTTACTTCAATTCCTTTTGCTCCGATTCCTTTTCCTCCAAATTCAAGTGATAACTATATATATATACTACACCATTTCTACGTTATTATTACCTACACACCTGTTTCTTTTCTTGAAGACTTTATTCCTCATCGTTGATTTATCGTCCCCTCAACAACCACCCCTTTTTCGGTTGCACTCATACTTCTGCTTCCTCCGCCAGCAGTACCAGAACACCCCAGGGCAGACACGTCTAAACCAATAGTTTCGTAAAGTTACTGTAAAGATCTATCTATCGAGGAAGGTTTTCCATTCACCCCAATCGGGGGCATAAATGGTCGCTGTTGCCTGGTAGGCACACGCAGAATCGAGACAGCCAGCTTTCATTAGCGTGGCCCTTAATCGTTGCGGCATGATCAACGACCGATCGAGGCTCGTTTAGGTGGAATCGACCGCGTACCTGGTGCAGTCGAACGCTTCCACCCCCGCGTCAAAGTTACTCGCAGTGGCCTGGCCTAACCCTGGTAATTTACGGGCGCGCTGCACCCCCGGGGTAGGGAATTAAATATGTCCGGGGGACCGAAATCCGTTTCCGCGCGTTGGCGCACACGCGGCAACTTCCCGATAAGCCGATAGCCGCTTTAACTTTTCTTTAACCGGAAGATTGAATTTCGCTCACAGCCATCGTCTCTCCCTTCTCTTCTTTTCCATCGAACGCCGGCAACTTTCGCGAGGAAAGGTATACGACCATTGTTATACCGCCACTCAGCGAAATTTCCTTGAAAATCACTGTGGATTACGAGTTTATGTCATTTACGCCACCGCACTGGCGGTTAGGGATGAACTGACTACGCTAGACTGAAATCCTGTGACCTACAACCGTGTCAGTTGGTTAAATCGAAGGTCATACAGTATTACGAATTGTAGGGGAGATCGGGGCAAGTTGATACGTTTTTCAGTTTTCATTGTTTTTCATTTTTGTTTGAATCAATTACTTAATAACAAATATGCTAAAATATACTTTGGTCCTTCCTCTTTAATATATAGTAACCGAAAACTTGAGAAAGTACATACAAAATGAATGAAAAAATGTTATTTGGACGAAGGCAAAGTGTATCAATTTACCCCACTGCGGGGCAAGTTGATACATCTTTAAAATATCTGTTTAATGAGTAACTAATAAATTTGAAAAATATAATTTCAATCTAAATACCTTTCCAACAGTCAAAAGTTCAAAGATCAAACAGATTTTTAAACAAACATACCTAGAAAAACATTTTTATTTTCATTTTTTTTTATGTCTGGAATATCCCATTTTAACATGATGTGTCTTCTTCTTTTTGTTATTTCAAACCATTTTCCAAGAAATATAAAGAAAAAATTCAATTAAAAGTAGTCGGGGAAAATTAATATACTGTATCAACATGCCCCAGAGAAACCGTATCAACTTACCCCACAGGAAGTCATTATGTATAAACATGTCCATAAAAAAATGTAGAGCATATAAACATAATTACAAAACGTAATTACCTTACCTTCAAAAGACTCAATATGATGCCAAATTACTTCGGGTTATAAAATTCTTTACATCGTCTCAAGACGAATTGGAAAGTGAACACAACTATTTACTTTTTCTTTATATAAACGAAAACAGTTAAAAAACGATTGCTAACGTCAAGGTACACCCACGTACGCTGGATCGTAGGAAAGAATTTATCAACAATTTTCACATATCCCATTGAAATGAAGCTACATATATACGGTGTCGAGATAATTCGTCTGTATCAACCTGCCTCTGTATCAACTAGCCCCGGTCTCCCCTATAATAATTTACTGATTTACCTTAGTCGATTCTGGAGACCGTCGATTTACGTCGCAAAAGGAGCCAGCTAAAAATGAACGATCGGAGAAAAATCGAGATGCCTCTGACCTTATGCGTCCAAAGATATGCTCGTACATTCGAGGATACGGGTGTAATTGCCGAAGGGAAATAAAAGGTTCGCTTTCGGCGAAGTCTGTGCGTTTTTCCGCATTCTTCAGAATCTTATTGCCGTTCCTCGGTCCAAGCCAGTAACAATGCTACTCGGGGTATTATTCGCGGAGAATTTTCAATCTTATGTACCAATATCTAGACTCCTCTAAGGAATGGCGCGTAGCTGTTCACCTACACTCCTACGTTCATCTTTTCTCCGCTATCTACCGTGTCGCTATTTGAAGAGAAGTATTTGACGCGCCACTACCACGTCTCGGCAAGCTCCAATTGCTGACACGAAGATAGACGCCAAAATGTAGGTCTTTCCTTCTTGTCGTGCTGTTTCGAATCGTGCCCCGCCGCGCCTTATCCCTCAGTCATTCGAATCCCGGCGATTCGCGTGTGGGGATTACGCACCGCTGACGGAGAATTTAATGCGTTATTGATTGCCAGGGGGCGGCGTGTACGGTGGCGGATAACGAGTCTTGGAAACATAAAAATTCAATACACCCTCGTTAGATGGGCAGAGGCGCGATTACGAGAGAGCCCTACCCCGGTAACGTCGCATTTGCATACGAAAATTATCCCGTTGAATTTCTCACCTTCGTTAAAGCTGCAAGAAGAGGGAAATAAGAGAGGTAAACGGGGCGAGAAATTGAAAATGAAGACGCGACAGAATTGCAACGTCGGGGCTTTGCAACGGGGACCAAAGTCCACCGACGAATTTTCGATGAATTTTCACTTTTCTTTACCCCCCTCTTCCGTCGTTGTTGCACAGCATTGTCTCGCAACCGTATTTAGAGGCACGTAGATTGAAAGGAACGTTCGCTTCGAGTTGAAAGGAAAAATAGAAAATGAAAATCGTGCAATTTCACGTGAGCTCCTTTCGTGACGAATATGCTTGACTACAACTCTGCGGCGAAGATGAAAGGTTTAAGAAGAATATTGAAAAGTGTAGAGAAATATGCAAGAGAACTGTGCCTCTTGGTGTAGAAAGAAATCTCTTGTTACACTCTGGGATATCGCGCGGTAAAGTGCAATAACCCCGCGCGTTTATGCGACAGTTTCTCTTTTTAAAGAACCTACCCTCGAGCCGTAAAAACAGGGTATAAATAACTTACGCGCGGCCACATTCTTTAAAAAATAACGCTCCGATTATTAACAGCGACGTAACGATATTATCCGCGATAAAATCCAGATACCCTCGCGTCATGCATAGGTGCACGGCCGCGTTATACGGCGATACATTTTTTATGCAGGCCGTCTGGAGAAGGCGCTATAATCCGGGAAAGTTCGGGTAACGTATGTACTCCGCAATATCCCCGGGAAAGTTTGCTCGTTCGTTGCCGAAGAACCGAAAAATATGCTTCCATTTCATAGGCCACTTAATCTGAAAGGAGCTGGCCACTGGGGGCCAGATGCTCGCGGCGCAAAATGCCCTTCGCGGGTGATAATGTTTAAACGCTGTCCAGCTCCCAGCGAGCCCTTTGTCGCGATGCTCTCTGCCGGGTGAGCGTCGGCGTAAGGTTCGACGTTGATGTTGGCATAACACGATAAAACTAAGGGATGCATATTTACTTTGTGCCACTGGAGGCTTCAGTGTGAAGAAGAGTGAAACTTTCAAGGGTAGTTTCACCCCCTTCTAGTGTTATCTTGGAAACTGTTGGAAGAACAAGATGGAAGTTTTCTTTTCGGAAACTGTACTACAATGTTGCATGCACACGCGATCTATAGGCTGGCGAATATACGTAACAGGAAATTTCAAAGTATGTTATGTGCATATGCCTAGATGAGTATGAGACATTACGCGAAGGGGCTTAAGATGTGAGGAGTGAAACCGCGATGAAATCTGAACGCACGTTTATCCATAATTCCATCACTAATGAACATAATTTATTTCCAACAAGTTGCAAAATCTGAATTGTCGAAAATAGCGTGAAATCTCGTTGGATCATTTAATAGGGTTGTAAAATCCTGGGTATAAAAGCTGAACATTATTACGGAAGTAGCCGTTTCCTCCCATTCAACCCGCTCAATTAATATATTAAACATTAAAGTTCCACGGGATTCATACGCGGAGGGGCACGGCCGCTAATTCGCGTAATACGCTCTCGCAGCTTTTACATCGGCCGTGCAGGCAGTGACGTTTAGTGTTAAAGAGATCCCAGCGTTATTTTCACTTTTAATCCCCCGTTAATCCGAATGGAAACTGAAGGGAACCGTTTGCGCGGCACAAAGCGTGCTTTATTGGCGATAATGTTTAACCGGGCCCGGTAGGCGCTAATGATATATCGCAAATTGTTTGCATTCACACGGAAATCGACCTATCCCGCTCCTCTCTTTTATTTGCTCCAACACGCCAAGCGAATTGCCCTGGAATTGGATTCCACTGCCGAGGCTGAATGCAAATTACTGGGTTTCGCGAGAAGAAGAACTTACACTATATTTCATGTATCTCGCGTATTTTTTGACAAATTTCTTCTGGGGATAGATAGACTCGTATATCGAGCACCTTTTAAGCGCCAGGAAAGCCTTTATTTCCAAAATGGATAATTACAGTGCAAACGTAAGGGATGATTAAAGTAGAAACTACATACTATGCTACCTTTAACTTGCGTCATCATTTCGCGACTAAACAATTACCGAACTATCGTTTGCCTTTCACTCCCTATCAGATGAAATAATTTTCTCAAACCCGTCTCGAAGACCACTCGATCAAAGGACTTCTTGTCAAGCGTTATTCAGCGGAGAAAAAAGGAACTGTTGGAGTCGTTCGACGGGAATCCCCGGTTAACGAGCGAGATTTATCGAAGCTCGACGTCTGGCCGGTAAAAGTACAATTAAACCGTGGATAATGTATTCCTGACTTCGAGGAGGACGGTACATCTGCAAGGGAAACCCGGCTCTTCCCTCTGTCGCGATGGAGCGAGGAGAAAACGAGTTCACAGCAGAATTAACTCAGCCTCAGGAAATAATACCAGGGTGGATTTTATCGCGCGTTAACCACGAATAAACGATAGTTTCTCCTCGAAATCAATCTTTCCATATATGTACGGAGTTTCGTTTGTGTTACATAGCCTATGGTTTTATAATCCAAAGGGACCATTCCTCCCACGTGCATGTACGAATCTCCAAGAATGATTGTTTACGTGATCGACGACGATAAAATAATTTCTAAGCCTTCATGGTCTACCAACTTCGGAAATTACCCCACGACGGTACTCGGAATTAACTATGTTTTGTCTACGCCATGAATCCCGCCGCCGAGAGATTCCAACAACCGCGAGTGTTCTAAAGCCATCGTTGACATCCACGACGATCGCGGCGGTGGTCCGCGGCTGTGTCGCAGACATCGTTGGGGGTGCGTTTTCTGCGGGCCATTGTGCGCTATCGATTACCGATGTCCGTCGTATTTAGTCGACGAGGCCCGCAGTTTCCTCCGTGAGCACGCTATTTTCTGTTCATTGGCCGCCTTATCGCGTGCCACCCCCGCCGCCCCTTGTCGCTGGTTCTCCGGCTGAGGCCACTCGGAACTCGGCCGAAGGAGAGACGGCAGGTTCAAATTGTTTGCATTGTGCGGATCTCCGATGATATTAGCCATTATATTAAACTCTGAAGAGTCCAGTCGAAAGGGAGCACGACGTGAATGGCGCTTCCACCGTGTGCCGCGAAGAGGGTTGATGCTTCCTTCCGCTCCAAACCGAATCACTTCTTGCCTATTGCCTCTGCACGGATAAATTTCGTGGCCCCTTGGTCGCCTAGGAGCCCCCTTTTTTGCGCATTTCGAAAAGAAGATCTTTCAGGGGGATGAAGTCTTGTGCACCCTGGGGGACGAGGATGGTTTTTTAAAGAGACTCTTCCGGCTGATACACTGTCTGTGACCCAACTGAACGAGACATGGTTGACGTATGAATTGTACCATGTGCTGGAAAACTGATTTGACGCCTCGAGAGGGATATCGTGGGCGTTGGAGGGGTTTCCGAGGGTGTCCCTGAATTGTTTGAAAGGAAGGTTTGCGTGGGTGTTGCGTCGGGGTGAATTCTTAAAGGTGGTGGATGCTTGGGGAAGCTGTGTCTCGTAGCCAATCTTTCCAGAGTGTTTAGTATAAATTAATATTAAATACCCACTGGTACCTATTTAAAATGCTCAACTTCCCAACGACTGGCTCAGATTGCACCTATCTTCTTTTACTCAGAGAACGCGGGCCGCGTTCATTAAATTTCCGTAGGGCTTCGTATTTAAATTGCTGCTCGAAAGAAAAGGATGTACGAGGAAGATTACGCCGGACGTAAAATAAAGGATGAAAACGGCAATTCGTAATCCAGACATTTACTTCTAGAATCACGCCCAGTCACTTTATTTCAGCTTCCGCGTTGGCTTTTTATCCGAGCTCCCTTGGAAGACTATGCATATACCGAAGCCGCTCGCATGCGCGTGGTTCTTTATTCAATTTCGTTGAACTCGTCCTCTTCGAGCTCTCCGTGCACGCGTTCCACGTTCTCTTCGATCGCTGCTCCTTCTTCCGCGAAATATCCTTTCCGTGCATCCGCATTAATTTGCAGATTGCGAGCGGGGAAGGGCGGAAACGCATAGGTAACTATTATTAGTCGCCCTACGGATGTGGATTCGCTCCGAGTCGACTTCTCTCCTGTTTGCGAAATTGGAAAAACTGGGGCAGTATTTTTACGCGCAGCTGCGGCCCTTTGAGGGCGGGACATTTCGCCGTGTTACGCAAGCAAGGGACGTGGTCGTGCTGAAAACGCATGGAATGAGCGGGGGCACGTTCCAGCGTCGCTCCAGCAACGCTTGCTGTGCTCATTTCTGCGACTTCAGTGGGCGAATTCTTTGCTCCTTTCTCTTGATGACGTTTAAGAGGACTGCCATCCTGGTTAGAAGAATAAACGTTTTGTCGTGTCGTCGAAAGCGGCAATTAGGGTTGCCAACTTCTTTTCGGGAAAATTGTACTTTACGGCCAAATGTGATAAAAGATACAGTACCTATACTGTGAAAAATATAGTACTTTTTAGAGGGGAGTGGTACAAAATGAAATAACCCCATCAAAAAAATGTTAATTATATTTATAATTTAAATAAAAGAATATGTAACAGTTGTGTTGTTACGTACTATATCTTTAAATTTTATCTTTAATTTCGACCGTATATTTAAACAATTTATGATATCGGCGCACAGATTCGGTCATATGACAAATATTAAAAATTAATTCAACGCTATTTTGCTAATATAATGTTGTGAGTTTATTTCCAAAGTTTCGGTCAAAATTCTGACCATCTTCAAGGAAAGTTAATAAAATCAAAAAAAATATTGCGTGTGCTGTTGAAGTTAGTCACTATGTACCGTTTAAAATGAAACGTGTGACTCGTGAGCCTGTTTACTGGTGACTGTACTATATCTTTAAGAATATAGTACAATATCGTACATTATAGCACGGTTGTCAACCCATAGTTCCAATATTAGGTGATTCACACCTATTTGTTTAAGTTTCATATACAAACAGTTTCCTTTTGTTAAGAAAATCAAGTTGCTCTAGTGGCTAGTGACCAAAACGAGCGACGGTCCCTTTGCGTCGTTCTCATCCCACCTTGAAAACGATCTCTCAAGCGAGACTCTGGCGCACGACGCCATTTAAAACTTTCCAAGTGCTTGCCACGTCTTTCACGCAAAACGCACTGCACAAAGAACGCGTCGATCTCCCACTTTATACGTCCCTCGAAGCTATATTATGCAGCTGCTGAACACTCGGTCTCGACGATACGAATAAAAGCGACACGGTGGACGGGGGGAGCTCGTCGCCTGTGTATCCGCCGAGATTCCCTATCATCGTGAAGATACACGCTCCTTTTTCGCCGCCCGTACTCGTGTTTTTTGCCTCGAACAGGGCCGAGCGAAATGGTTTTTGACTTGTTGCATTTTCAGTTGGAAGGGAGCAAAGCGCGATGGAGCGCTGCTCGCACGGGCAAATCGGAAGTGGATTTTCGCTGAAATCCCGCCCGCGCTGTGCACGCGCGCGCGCCATTAGCGCTTAAGCGTCTACACAAACTCCGATAACAGACGAATTGTTTACGCGTTTTACGCCCGCCGGAAGGACGATCAAAAGTTCATTTGCGATAAGCAACGTTTCGACAGCGACCATCCACACTCCCCTCGACCTTCACCACCATCCCCTCGCTGCACCCCCAGCTCTGTTTTCTCTGACAAAACGACGACACCCGCCGCAAATGTGACTTTGATCGTTTTACCTTTTGATGTTCATCCTCGATATCTGACAATCTATCCGTACTTCCATCCGGTTATCGATTATCGCCCGTGGCGTAGAATGAATACGCGCTGACTGTTCGATGACGCGGCGCGCTCTGTCGTGCATGCGATTTGTCGCGCCATTGCTTCGTAAATGCCGATCGAAAATACGTTATTATACGCTCGCCCTCGTATCCGGCGCGCTCGCTGGGAATCCTTTGCGCAGCTCAAAAACGGATTGAAAAGCTGTGGCTATAGATCGGATAGGGAGATGCGCGGGCATTAGTGGAGGCACATTCGAATTCAATTTCCACCTCTATACGATTCAATTTTTTAAGTGTACCTACGTTATTCATCCATAATGTTTGAATTTTTATTCAAATCTGACGAGGACATGTGACGTTTCATTTTAAAACCCTCAACTACGGTTTCATCATTGGGATCCGATTCGTGTTCCACCCACACGAGTACAGGCTACATACACGCCAAAGGGGGTGAACGAAACGCGCTCGGCCGCTCCACCCCTCCAACTTACGAGTAATATTTTCGAATCGTTGCTTCATGTCGGGTCAGGCATTCGTCAAGTTTATCGCGAGGCCGTATCTTTAAATCCAATTACACGGGCTTGGCGGACGGGCGCGCGCGCAACCCTCCGTGCATCGATGGCTCGGGGCCCAGGGTGCGCGGTCGCGGCCATCGATCACCGGCCGATCGATCCTTCCACAATCAATCCGGCGAGCCGATCAATCGCGTCGATCCATTCATCGGTCAAAACGACGCGGCGCGTAGCAGGCGTCGGCCTAACGAACGGATGCCCGCGCCTCCACGAATTATATATGCAGAGGATATAATAAGCCGCCGGTCCTCGAGATATCGACGAATTATGGCCGCCCTAATGGCTCGTAGTGCTTGATTTACAACGCGGCATCCGCGCGTCTCACTTCGCCTCGCGTGCATCACCAGCGCGCAGGAAGCCTCCTCGGCGATATCCTTGACCTCGACTACTTGCGTCACACTCCAGTTCACGGTCCGCTCTTAAAAACGTGCCATCCTGTCGCGGTTGTTCAAGATGGTAATTTCTCTCGTTGCAACTCGCTCGCGTGCACGCTTCTGCTTCGTTTCCAACAGATCTTTCGCACTGACAATCAGTTGGCAGACAATTCAAAATCTGGTTTGAAGGAAGCGCTGATTTTGGCGTGGGTGGCAACTGCTCGATTAGATTTATGTAGGTTACCTGAGCAGCAATCGTTTAGTTGGACGTTTTCGTGATGTTCGGGAAATATTCGAGTACCTACCTATGTCTATTTAGCTAACGGATATGTGTGATGGAAGTTTCTATCTAAATTCTAGAGTAGGTATAGAGATCTCCTTGTGTTAATAATGTTCTTCTGTGTTTTATTACCTGTTAGAGCTGTGTTATCTATTAGAGCATAAAGCTCTCCTTCTGTTAATAATGCTCTTCAGTGTTTTCTCGGAAATTGTATATCCAAAACTGTAATTGCTTGTGGAAATGTGGTAACAGGTGAATACTAAGGTTCCTGATGCCTGCACCTCCTGCTGGCTTTAATGCCTTTGCTCTGTATTGATTTTTCCATGACGTTGCAATAAACTCGTGTGTACTAGAGTACGAGTTAGGCACATACCATTGCACAACCTGTACGTAACGCACTCCAAACAGATTTTATACAAGAGCCTGAAGCACACTCTTGGGTACAAGTAGCAGGCAGATAAAAATAGGTTAATCTATATACGGTCGAGACAGACTTGGTTAATAACGAGTACGCTGGCTGGGAATAAAATTCAGGCACTGAATGTCAACTAAGCAATTACTTAAAATTTCACGGTGGAACCGAGTTCGATTTCAAAATGTAGATAAAACGCATGTGTGTATTATTTTAAAATTAACAATTTGACAAGTACTTTGAGTAAACTGTTCAGGTGATTAGTTTGTATGGTATTTGTAGCTTTGTAGTAACCACTAAACTGATGGAACCTCGAATTAAAATAATTGCTGGCAGCAAAAAAGGAGGATAAAAACAAAGTAATTACTTAGATTGAGGCAAACGGGAAGCGATGGAAATCGAGGGGCACTCGTGTTTCAGGGGAAATTTAAAGAGATAATCTTTATTGCAAAAGCAGCTCACTGTGATATTCTGTAATTTTTCAAATAGAAGAGTCGCGGAGATGCACTAGCTTAGTAAATACATTATGCTTCTCAAAGGAGTTTAATTACTCAAACGAAAGTGGCGCCGCAACGATAACGATATGTATATTCGACTTTGGAAGAGAATATTGATATAAAGTTTAACCAAGTAAAGTCTAGTTTCTCTTTCTAGTATTCTGATCAATGAAGATAGCATTCGATCATTAAACTTCGCGCTTTCCATTCGTATTATTTACAGTAGCGGACAAAAAAGTTACCACTTTTTCGACCCACCTTAATTCTATTACTTTTCAATATCAATTCAAAATTGTAGTATATGCCTAACATACATATTCTGAAAGAGAATTGAAAGCTGTATAAAATCCAGTTACAGTTGAATTTATTTAACTAACAATCATAAAACCGCACATAACATTAAACAAGACAACACACTTTTAAAGTCTACAAAAAGTTACCACTTTTGAACATAAAAACATCTAATATTTTGTGGGGGGACATTTTGCTTTTAGGACAATCTAAAAAGTTGCTAAACGTGGTAACTTCTTTGTCGGCTCCAAAAATGTGTTACCCCCTTTAATATCATACAACACTTTTGCTTGTCAGTTAATTAAATTCAACTTTAATTGGATTTTATACATCTTTAAATTCTCCATCAGAATATGTATATTAAATATACCACAGTCCTAAATGTATGCTAAACAAAATAACAAAAATAGAACAAATCGAAAAAGTGGTAACTTTTTTGTCCGCTAGTGTATATTACCAACTTAATCGTTTTTCATTAAATCGCACGTTAAATACTACACCATTCACGTATGCCTAGCATACATGACGACCTTACGCTTTTATTATGCGCCTGCATCGTGTACATATCGATCATCGAAAATTGCGCACAGTAAAAATTGTATAATGTATTACTCGTTCGCCAGTGTTCCCCCGCTATAATGCTATCATTTTAAGCGTGGAGTTTCGCCCTTTGCGCGTGCATCCGATACGAAATTTCGCTTGGTATTCAAACTGGCTCACTTACACCAGTGTACAATTATGAGAGCGAGCCCACGTGCTCCGGAATCGAACGCCAAATAGCGATGCAGCGGTGAATTGGCTGATCGAGCGTGCTTCGATAAGAGAAAACGACGTAATGAAACGAAATGCTCTGGCCGATGCCAAAAGCACTGCATTTTTCCATGCAGAAAAGTGCATGTTCGAAGAACCTGTCGTCGTGACACTTTAAGGGTACGAAGCAGTCGTTTTTGTCGAAAATGAAGCATTTCTTTTTTAATTAATTACGTAGAAATAAATTGAAGCCGAGGCTTCTTCTTTGACACAAAGTTTATTAATCGATTCAAATCAAATTCGAGCATATTCACTAAATGCGTAGTTTCGACCTGAACCTAAATCGAAGTTAATAAAAACCAGAGGTATTCTCAAGTAGAATATTCAAGCAGGTCGTTGAATTTCGTCCCGTTTCGTCAAAATCGCTGCAAAACAAAAGAAACTTTTTTAAAACGCCTCTTTAATGATCCAGTTCTTTGCTTTTTCGCGATACAAATAGTTTTTTTTACCCTCGATCTCATTGTTCAATAACTAAAAAAAAATAGAAGCTAAAACACAATGTAATCCAACCATATTACATACTCGTAAAAAAGTAACAGTGTTTCTCCATACTTCTCACCAACAGATCATCATTGTAGCCACAAAAAATGCAAAGAAACACCAAAGCACGTTGGCCTGAAGCACCCCTTTCACGCAACTCGCGTTCCACGTCACTTTCCACCGTTATTTAACGTTTACTCACCGCAGTAGAACGCTCGCAACTCGGAATAAACCGACGTCCAAGTGAATGTAAAGATCGAGGAAGACCGACACCGATCAAACTTCCAAAAAAAAGCCGCTACAATTTCCCGTCCCGCCTCGTACATCACCCCGATTCCCGTTCGATCCACGTCACGATAAATCTTCGCGTCCTTCCGACGATCAACGTTACGCCCGTACCTGTCGACGAAGGAATTGGTTATTCGAGCCATCGGTTTCCAGCCCGGCTGCGTTGTTGTTGTTGCTGCTGCTGCGGACGGATACGACAGAGGAGAAAAAAAAAATGGAAAGGAGAAGAAAAACGGGAAAAACGAGAACGGCGAAGCGTCGTTCAGAAGTATCGCATGAAATTCGATTACACCGCGCCCCCTGCGTACATACGTCGTGTGTTTCCACCCTCTCCCGGCCATCTCATCCACCGTGGGATGTAATAGCATCGTCGATGTTATTTCTTCGCGCGATAACGTGCACGCTACGGGGCACGCTCCCGGTAAAGAAGGTCTTTTGATCAACGCGAAGGCTCTCGAAGCTTTTTGCACCGACGCGGCTGCATTATGCAGAACGAGCGCCGCCACTCGCGCGTGAACTCGCGGTTACGCAACCCGCGGGATGTTTGTCGGCTGCCTTGACGTATCGCCAGCAGAAAAAAAAAATCGATCGTTAAATATCTATCCCGCTGGCGAAGTTTAACGTCGCTCGAAATTTTCAGGCGCTTCTTCGTCGACGTCCACCGCACCTTCGTGGTCCATTAGCCAATTCGCGTTATCTTTCCTCCCGTTTAATATTCTTCGCGCTCGAGGCGCTTTTCGCCGCGATATACTCTTTCACTGTGTTATTCCTGAGCTGGGAACGGAAATATAACGAGAAACAAAAGGTATTATTTCTGAATATTCGTGCGTTGTATGCTTCTCAGGGGGGGAGGAGAAGAAATCGGGTGGAGGGATGAAAAATCAAATAAAGTTGATGATGAAATATGACCGGTATGTAGAACGATATTGTGTCTTTGTATTTTCGTTGGGAGATAATTTGCATCAAGTGGCGTGCTTTCGCGTCCATTTTGTTTATGAGCTTTAATATGGTTCAAGATATTATACTGGGCTTATTGATGCATGTTTTAAGAACGTCATCCATCATCCATTCGTGCTTTTTCCTCTGTTTAATATTCCCTTCCCTGGTTTACTTCTCGTAACGTTTTTCTCATACAACCTTTATTCTACAGCGCCCGCTTTCTTGCGTCGCCTTTCTTGCTTTGCCTTTGCGTCCCATTGCTCCGTTTCATTTCGTTTCTTTCTTCGGTACACTCGTTTCTCGTATTCCATTATCCTTGTGATGCACGAGATGACTTTCGTTTTTCCCCCCGACTAGTTTGCGTAATTTCTACTTGGAAGGTCTACACTGGCCGCCCTAGATTCCGCGGATTCAGTGTAACTTTCGAAGAAGATTCTGCCGTCTGTTTCAAAATGCGATATAAAGCATCCGCGTTGCAGTAATATTGTCCCCTCGAGCATTGCGCTCGCTTTATTCGCGACATCTTGGGAGGAAGTCCTTCGTTTCGCGTGGAAAGGTCGAGCGCGCTCGTTCGAAAAGCGAGCGTATTAGCGAAGTGTACACGCGTGCTCGCTCCTCTTCTCTTCGGTCTGTTCCTACCCCCGTTTCTATTTCTCGTCGCCGAGTCTGGTTATGCAAGCCGCCGATCGAAAATAGAAGAAGGTGCCGTCATCGTCGACGACGCGACAACGGAGGGGGACCAGTTGATACGTCTTCTTGGAATTGCAGAGGAATGAGACGAATCGACTCCGGCGAATCGGGAAACAACAAGATCCACGGAATTCAGAGCGTAGAACGCTTAAGGGGGGAACGGCTTAATAGGACTATTGAAATCTCGAAAAATCCATTTTTTCATTATTATTAATTCTGAAAGTGCCGTGCTTTGTGAACATTTACCACAATCTATCGTGAGGAAATTCGAATAATTACGAAAATTATAGCGCTGAACGTAATTGAGTGCACCGTTGAGTAACGGCCTTGCAGAGCGGTATTGGCGTATGGGACTTAACATTGAAGCCGTTTATCTCGAAACTACATTTTCAAACACGGTGTACATCATAACTCTTGAACGAATGAATAGTTTCATTTAAAATTTTAACTGAAGCTGTAGAAATCCTTTCTCTATCGTGTGGAATTTCCGCATCAACATTGGATGTTTGTAAACACATTTTATAACTGATTAAAAACGATTCTTTTCCATAAAAATGTGGAAAAAACTTGATTCCTGTGTAACTTTTACAATTTTTGTTTAAATTCACCACAAAAGTTCCACACGATATGTATTAGTGTAGAAACTAATCATCCCAAAGCATTTTGCTTTTAGATGATTGGTTCACCTGGGACTATGTACACCAATTACAGCTGCGGGCTACGCGGAACCACTTTTAGCGTCAAATAACTTGAACAATTTTCAACATTCTGACAATTTTTTTATTTTACATTACTTGTAAAAGCGTACATACAAAACTGTGATAAGTGCCAGTATGGTGATGATTTGGTATCTAAGCAATCCAACCGACAAGAAACCGTCGATTTCAGTCGTTCAATAATCCTATACCCCCTTAAATCCTTGTACGGAAATTAGGCCCAAAATCGAGTCACAAATCCTTATTCCTCTTTACTAATATATTATTTAATATTTCGACTAAAACTCCTTCATATCTTCAAATACTATTTTTCAAATAATACAAATCAAACGTATTTTATTTTTCTCAAACCTTGACTTTTACTCATATTCATTTTCATCGCTCATACTGTCGTCTATAATTCTATAAAATACCAGATGCCGATGCTATGGACATTTCTAGCAGCCTTATCGAACTATTCAACGACAGTTACAATAGCAAGCATCATTTTTATCAGGGTTCGAACGTAACGTGCCCGCGTGAAAGTTGCTGAAATTTAATTAGCGAAAGCGATAATGCTAATGGTAGTAATAATATCCAATGGTAACGCCCAAACTGGAACAATATTAGCAGTGCGCCAAACGCGTTAATTGCAAATCATTCGCGAATGAATCATCGGCACTCAATGTTAGTTGGACGCGGCGTGTATTAAATCAGAAGCCCCGTTAATTATACCTTTTGCGCGGGTGCATTGTTTTACGGGATAATGTTGCCCCTTTGTAGTATTTGTGCAGAAATTGGTGCCGCGCTGCTTTGTCGACGGAACAAAGTGATCGACAACCAGTCGAAATGTTAATAAACGGTCGAGTCTTGCAACAGTGTGCTCGTAGACAGCCGTTGAAATAGAAAGTCTGCTGATCTTCGATCAATCCAAAAACCACTGCATTATTCCCCTCGCGTTCTCCATTCGTTTAATGAGCGATAGTGGCAGAGGCTAATCGGATAATTCATTAGTGTGCCCTGTTAATTGAATCGCCATTGTAGTTGTGCACGACGAGCAATCACTGTTATCGATCGTTCCGTCTACAGGTCTTTTTTCGTTCATTCTTATTTTCGCAACAGCGAATGGGAGAAACTCGAATATCCACATTTGTAAATCAGAGATCTGTGACATTTGGGAACGGGCCCCATCGACCGGAGATAATTTTAAATAATCAGTAACGTATCGATACGCGCCGCGTTAATTACATCGTAGCTTAAAATTGCTCGGACCGGTAATGAACGTTATCAAATATGTCAAATTGCCATCCCCGAAAATTTGATTAGTGAATTATGGATGCCCGACATTAATTTCGCCTGCACGAAAACTATAATTTGAAACGGCCCGATGTATTCTTGATAGTGCTCGTTAATCAAACGTTCTCAGCGTTCTTGATTAATACTTCACGGTTTCAATAATGCAGCGAATAAAATGGGATTACGTGGACACGTGCACGGGCAATTATCGCGAGGCAGACATTTAGGCTACAGAATTCATCCACCTTATTATCAAATCTGTGGTGGGCAGGCAAACAGGTATAAGTCAGTGTTATCAGTTTTGCAGGAATACACTTGGAATATTTAAAGTGCTATGTAAGATCAGGTGTTCAATTTTGGACGTGAAAGTTAACATATGTATATGTTCATCCTACAGTGCACACGTGAATAGTTCTCACGATATTGAAAAAAATTCAAATAACGATGACTCATAGTGTTAAAGAGATATTTCTTCAGTATTTCATACTGTTATTAAATATTTTTGTTAATAAAGATTCAATGCAAGAGATTACGCGCAGTTAAACATTTTTCTCAAAATATGTATTTCTAGATTTGGAGATGGGCCTGTGAGGCTTAACGTGTGCAATGGTGTAATTTTAATTTTAAAAGAATCTTTTATCTTTAACCTCAATTTACAGAAAAGACCGAAAAAGAATGTTTAAGCTTGAGGTAAAAGACTTATAGGTGGATCGTTGCCCGTCCAGCAGAGAAATATTCCAAAAGCCTCTTCGAAGATTCAAGCACATATTTCGAGCATCGAGCATCGTTTCCCCTTGACCCACCCTTAAAAGACAAACGCATATATTTTCTCCATAAAGCGAAGGCACTTTTATTCGTATACCGCTGACGAGCGTAGCACAAGAATGGGAGTAAACACAATGAATGAACCCGTCGCAGTTCGTTCACGAAGAACAGGAGAGAAAAAAAGCGCGAACGATGGTCCAGCGAGCCGGTGGAAGCGTGGGATGCGATTTTTCAGAGAAAAATGTTCACGAGCAGCCAGTGGCGATCGCGCGTAATTTGTTGCGAAGCGATTCGGTGATTATGGCCCCCCTCTCTCTCTTCCTCCCTCCAATGGTAGGGTAGGCGACACCGCGCGCGGCGCATTAATTAATAATACGCGATACGGGGATGGGCGATCGTTATCGGTAAATACGCGCGAATACTTTCCGGATGCTGGCTGGAGATCGTTTCGCGGCACGGCTGGAACGTTTTGAAATATCGTAACGCTACGCGGTCGGCTGATAAATAAATTTCTCGTGCCCGGGGAGGGGCGTATTTCAGCGGCAGGGGCGTTTGGTCGTCGCTGCTTTTCCTCCCAGCGAAAGTTCGCCCCCAACACGGCGCATATTCGTTGCAAGACACGGACTCGCATTCCTTTTTTCTGGCGCCCGCTCGGATGGATAAATGCACTCGAGGAGGAATGGTTACGTTAACCGCGCGTGGTTCCAGCCGCGTGAATAATGCTGCAAGCCTCGATAAAATATGCCGGCCAGCTTTCGAACGTACCCCGGTTACAGGGCCTCATGATTATCTTCTGACGGTGGGGTACTTGGACGCTGGAGCATGAAACTTTGAACGCGCCCCGCCGTGTGCATCTATCCCCGAGATTAATTTTTGCAAGCATCCCGGTGCAAGCCAGACGGTTGCTGAAATTACGGCGCCTCGTTACGGGGCGTTTGTAAATAATCCTGATGGTCGGAAATGGGACAATAGGTGTGCGCAACGTTTCGTGTGGAGCAACTGTTCGGAATTGAATCGATAGATAACTTCGGAATATTCGGAGTAGAAATTCTTGGTACACGCTGCTTGATTTAAACAATATGCTTTTCTAATTGACTGATGATTGCTTGATAAGTGGTCGGTTGTAAAATTTTAGTTCCTCGGAAAGAAAAAGCTAGCAGAAAACGAAGGGAATTACGTTTTAGGACCAATAATTTTGATAGAAAATACTGCCCTCTTTAGTTAAAATGTCCTATCTAGCATTATGAAACAACCGAGAAAACTGCATTTTTATCATTTACTTTGTACCATACTTATTTTCCTTCATTCAAATTAAAACATATTATCATTATTTCGTAATAACTTAATATAATTTTTTTTATTAAGTGTACCGATAGGGAATGTATTATTAACGTACCAATTAATTAATTGTTTCAGACAAGATATTTTAACCATTTTGAAAGAAGTTAGGTTAAATACATTAGACTGATTATAAATCTTTACGAAGCACGTACAGTTTTCTAACTTTACTTAAAAGGTAAAAGACGTGTAGAACTTCGAATATTTCAACATATCTCAAAATATGAAAAAATGCTAGATAGGACAGTTTAACTAAGGAGGGCAGAATAGTATTTTTACATTTAAGAATTTGTGAAAATAGTAAAAGGTTTGTTTTATATTCAAAGAAGTAAAGATTCTCTTTACCCTCTGTTTTTCCCTCTCAATTATAATATTTTCTGTCTGCAGCCCCGTTCAATTCTGTTCGCTTCGTGTAAAGCGTTTCATCGATTCGCAAACTCGCACGAACGCTTGTCGCATTCCAGACAATTATAATGGCTGGCAGAGCGACGAACAAATTTGTCGCGCGAGAGCGTACATATTCCGTTCCGCGTTGCATTCGATTCTTTGAACGCGGGTGCGCGTTGCTGGAACAAGACAGGAGGGGTGCACGCAGCTTCGCGTGGCTGGAAAACCAATGTTTGTCGGTGGAGAAATTAAACTGAAGCTTGTGTCAATATCGTTGTCGGCTTTCGTCCCTGTTTCCGCCCCATCCGCACCTGTGCCACGTTTTTCCGCGTCGCGACGTAATCGTTCTGGGCAGCTTTCGCGCGAAAATTATTATCCCCGAGGCTTTGTCTTCTTTCAGTTATCGCTGTTTCTAATTTCCAGCGAGTCAGATTCCTCGTTGAATAATAGTTATCATTTATGTATTTAACTCTCTTTAAATTCTATACATTCTTCTTCACTCACATTTTCGTTTTATTTATTACGACTTTGCTTCTCCTAATTGAGAAGCTTCAAGTTACTCACGTCTGTTACTTTAAATTTGTCTTCAAATCTCCCCCCGACACTTTTAAGTGTACGCATTGCGTACATCAAATTTCAAAAAACATCTCGTACTCGGAGGTAAAAACACATCTTTTCAAGTTGACCCACTTTGCATTTTGCACGCGCCGTAACAGGAGTTTCTTAGAAGTCTAAAGATCCTTATTTTACCATCTGACGCAGATTCACGAATAAATTCGATTATCGAACTTTTTTTAAAGAGAACGAAGAAAATATCCTACGGATTGAGTTCAAGTTTCATAGACTTATCTAAGATATAAAAACCGAGAGGGAAAAGGGGTGAGAGCGTGGGTGGTGACTTGAACTTCTTATATCGTCAAGTTTCCTTAAAATCCCAAGAAGAGTTTTTAATTCAAGAAGCAACTATGCGATCACCGTATACCGCGTTCGAAAACCGAAATTATTTAACAAATTTACCTTTGTGTATTCAGTATTCCTAATTGCCTGGCTTGCTTTATTCCGATCATTCCTCAAGCGCGCCCATCGTTTTATCGATTATTAACATCTCTCTGCACACGTACCACCGAGATTGACGAAGTGGGGGCTGCGCGAGCTCAATGGGAGCATAAAAATGCTCGAGGATCAAACGTAACCATGTCCATTTTTCGGTCGCCGGAGAGGTCCATTGAAGGGGACATTTCTATGCGCGTGCATTCACGTTCCGATTGACGATTTCGTCTTGATCGGAGGCAGAGGACTCTCGGCATCCTGGACCTTTCGGCCCCCTCTTCCTCATTTCTTTCCGTCCATTTCCATCGTGGCTTTCCCGATTATCGGCGGACCCGGCACCTTTGTGCGCATCGAACGATCGCGACACAATGCTCGGCTACAATGCCGTCGCATCCACCCGTAAAACCAGAGACTTGAAAGTCGTAAAACGACCCGAAGCGTAATGCATGCGTGCACTGCGCGCCGTGTGTGCAGCGCGGTGCAACGATTCAAACAGCCCGTAGCGCGAGCTCTGTAACCCTTCGCGCTTGAGGAATTTCTCGCAGCCTGCGATTGCTAACAGGAAGGCGTAGTCTGGAAACTGATAAGAACGAAGAGTGCACGGGTGATTTGCCCGAGAAAATTACTTTTATTCTGTTTTCTGTTACATTTTTAAGTGACTCGGTTGACTGTCAATGTTCCAGCAAATTAGGAAAAGTAATAAATTGTAAAAGCCAGTGACGTCGAATGGGTTAAGTTTAAAATACAGATTCTAAAACAAATTCCTCTAGCATCTGTTGTGTAACAGGTATTATTATTCAGAAAACCTGCATCTTGATCTAAAACTGGCCACACACGGGGAGGTTTCTCCGCGGTCTTCATCTGTCGCGGACATCCCCGCGATCAAAGTCTGCGGCGGATCAAAACTGCAAATACCCACTAACATACAACGAATGTTCACAGACAAATCACGTTGGATAAATCGGTCACAGATAAAACTGCGTGTTAATGGATGAAAACCGCTAGTTTATCCGCGGATTTGATCGAAATTGTGGACTTTCGTCTGGTTGAAAGTTTTCTGAGTTGTCACGCAGACTTGAATGGAGTTGCACTTCACGCGGTTGAAGTTTGTCACGAGAACTGTGACGGTATAAATCGATCATAGACATGCACCACTAACATGCAGTTAAGTCCGCAGACTTGAAACGCGACGGATGAAGAATGCGGGGAAACCTCCCCGTGTGTGGCCAGCTAATTAGGTACTTAAAGCTGTCCAAGGCACTTTGTCTGTGAATAATACTTGCTATAGAATGCCAGTTAAATTTGTTTTAAAATCTAGTTTTGTGGTCAAAGTTATCCAATTTAACGGTACCCTGATTTACTTTTTGATTCCTTCATAGACAACATTAATCCCATAATTTTAATATGAAAACGTGACAGCCTCTCGTGAACAAAGCGAACGACACTTCGTCTTCTATCTTCGTTTTTTGAAATTACAATAGGGTAAACCAACCAGTGAATGACCGAATTGTTAAATGAGAAGCCTAGTAAATGACCGCATACTTTTAATAAGAATTGTACTTATTAATGTTTGTTTAATACGCGTAACTAAAAATATGGGATATTAAAAGTGCAACTACACTCCGTTTATAAACATATAATATTTTTTAAATTTATAATTGACATTTCTTTGCCTAATGGTCATTCACTGGTATGCGGTCAATTACTGGTTGGTTTACCCTATAACAATGCTAGTAGCTTGAGTAAAAATCTAAACACACAATTTCGTGTCCATTAATGATCACTCAAGCTAGAATGTCCATTTTCTATCGATGTTCGAAGCAAGCAGCCCTTGGCCCTATTCGCCTCAACTACAGACTTCTGCTTTCCGTGGCGCAAGAAGTCACTTTGAAAGAGCGTTGAAATCCAGTCGTCTTTTACCATCGTCCACGCGAATTCACGCGTCACCTTCGTTCATCCATTATGCAAGCAGGGCGACGGGGACGCCGACCGTCAGACAGAAGTCGATTAACGCGAAGAAATAAATTCCTTCGTTTAACGAGTCGAGCGAAGGCGCGGGTACGCCGCTTTTCAATTCCCCGCGAGGGTAGATTGCGGGTGGTCGTGGAAGCGGGGCAACACAAAGTCCGGGAATTGGTGACGGATTACGTTTCGAATATTCGTTTCACGCCCGCTGTTCCTCTGCTCCACGACGCGCCTCTTCCTCGTCCACGCACAAGTAGCGACCTGTATGAAACATGGGTTCTATCTCTATACGCGTATCGAGCGACTCTCAGGAGGTGAAACGCTCGCGCGAGTTTCTATTCGCGGGAGGGCAAGAAAAAGGGGTTAGGGGAAGTAAGCGGAAGAGCTAGGGCGCGAATCGCGACAAGTAACTTACAGTAATTAAAACCAGGACACCGTAATCCCGCTCGACAAATTTCATTTCGGCGCTGCGCGTTCTCCTCTCGTCGCGGGAAAGCGCATTCCGCGCCTGGGGCTCGTCGGGAATTGTTGGTCCTCGCGCGTAAAATCGTCGCCGGAATTCGCTCGGGGACTGTCGATACAATTCAAGCACGCCCCTCGACGTCCAATTCACGGGGTTGCCAAGGGACCAGCCCTTATACGCTACAATGACCTCGAACCACGTGAAAATTTCATTGAAAAGTTACCCGGGACCTTGCGCGAAGTCGCGTGTTAATGGGTTCGCCGCGAAACAGGCTTGATAGTTTGCGATCGATGCTCGTTAGGCTGCTGACTTGCTCGACCTATTCGATTCAGCTCGTTGGAGAGCGCTGAAGGTGGATTCACGTGGTTGTAGATTAAAGACTGAAGGAAAACGTCACGAGTAGGTATATGATCGATGCTATTTTTCCTGGTAGGCCTAGTTTGAGACTTTACACTCAGTGGACACAGATTTGATGTGTGCCAGGCGTTTATACAATTAGCACTCTCTCTTAACCATAAAAAGCACCCAATGACCGTTCCCCAAACACAATGGGTGCGCTCAGCCGACAAAACCGGTGAGTAACCGGCGACTGCAACCGGTGAGTGATTTCCCTAGATTTTACTACAGCCCGTGTAGAGACTTCGTCGATGATTTTACTCTGAACGCAACCGATCACTTCACCTACTCAACATGTTTAGTAACCGGTCGCCATTTTTTGTACCATAGTTTATTTCCGGTACAAAAAATGGCGACCGGTTACTAAACATGTTGAGTAGGTGAAGTGATCGGTTGCGTTCAGAGTAAAATCATCGACGAAGTCTCTACACGGGCTGTACTCTGTAGTAAAATCTAGGGAAATCACTCACCGGTTGCAGTCGCCGGTTACTCACCGGTTTTGTCGGCTGAACGCACCCATTGTACCTATGACTCGTCTATTAACATAGTGTAGACGGGCATGAGGACAGTTAAGGCCCAGTGCAGACGAGCGGTTTGCGGCAGTTTGCCGCCGCGGCAAATTACCGCCGCGTTTTGGCAGAACACAGATTTGTATCAAGGAGTTCACACGCGACGTAAATTTTTGCGAACCGCTTCACCGCGAATGAACGCTGCCGCGATGCGGCGAAGCAGTACATTGTTTTATATACAAGCAATTCACACGAGCGTTTTGCGTTTATTTAACGCAAGAAAAGGTCTCTCTCAAACCCATAAACATAGAAGAAGAAGAAAGCGCAGAACGCGAATCGTGGCGTTGCAAAACCGCTCATATGAAGTGCTAGAAAAATTTCACGCGCGTCTCGCGGCGGCAAACTGTCGCAAACCGCTCGTCTGCACCGGGCCTAAGAGAGTACGCGTGGTTGAGGTTCTGTCAAAACAAATTAATACCTCGTTCTGCTCGCAATGGTACCGACATACGTTCATAATAGCACGCGCACTCCGTTCTCACGAGCTCGATTATCGCATCCCCGCGACATGTTCGTCCTGCTCGGTACGGAGTGATTTCCTCAGTTAACAGGTTAATGGGGTGGCAGCGGTGAGGAAGAGAGCGTTAGCCTTGAACGCGGCCAGGAAACTGCTGCCTGGTACAAGGTGGCGAGCTTGTAAAAGTTTCGATCGCCGACGAGGGATCTCGCGCGAGCGTGGATCGTTTGCAGCGGCGCGCACGCACCCGGCGCGGCGCGGAGCGTCGCGTCGCGGCGCGGCCGTCGGATGAACACCGCGCCGCGTGGAGCACGGGCCGAGCGGAGAGCGTGTGCTGGCGGTTGAATATAGCGTCGCGGATGGGTCGATAACGCGCAACTCTCTCGCTCATCGCGGAGTCGCCAATGCCACGCTGTAGCGCTCCTAAGCCGAGCTTTCCTCTCATTCCGTCGTAAGCCCGCACTCTGGCACATCCATCCGCCACCGCCACCTGCACCGACCGACCACCGCCACCATACCTACCGCCAACCACCACCATTACCATCGCCGCTGCCGCTATTATCGCTACCGCCAGCGTGACACTCACCCTCCCGTCGCCAGGAGCAGCGGCCACCCTCACCCACCAGCAAGGACACCCACAGCAGTTGTCATCTCGCGACCGCCCTCGCTCGAGCTCCAACGAGTAACGAGCTTCCTCCAAAAATCTGCTCAGAACCGCCAAGCTCAACTGGCTTCGAGTTCGAGGACAGTTCCCAACACCGTGCCCCGAGTTCCCTCGAATAAAGTGTGCTGAATCTTCCGCGTCGGGGGTTCCGGTGGAGGGAAATCGGTCAGAGCCGGTGCGTCGGGATACTAGAGATACTACTATAACTCTCCCTGTCGTTCGACGCAGCTCTATCAAGACCGACGCGTGCCTCGCGCGCTCTAGTACGCCGCCAGGTGATTAACAGGTTGTTGTCGCCGTGCCTTCGTTGTCGCGCGTCGTGCCTGGACGCCGAGGATACTTTCTGCCGGTCGGTTCGGTTGCGTTCGGTAGTGGCTGCGGTAGAGGCTGTGCTAGCTGTTTGCATCGGTGCAGGCGAACGCGTCGATGGAGGGTCGCGGGTGAGTGCTCGCGATCGTGGCTCGAGTGATCTGTCGCGGGTGCCGGTCGCCGAGCGTCGGGATACTGTGTCCGTGTGTATCCAAGCGTCTCGTCAACTCGCGGACGAACGGATGCGAGGAGATGCGTGAACGAGCCTCGAGGAAGCCTTCCTACGCTCGACGATCGTGGACAAGCAGAGCAGACAAGCTGGCGCCGAGTGAAAGTGATTCGTGCCTCGCTGCCAATGATGACGAGCCAACCGACCAGCCCCTTTAAGATCCTCCACGCTTGATCCGCTCGAGCGAGATAAAGGCTCCCGTGGACGGACAGCAGTGCTCGCGAGTGCTTAGTGTCGTGACCTGTGGTAAGCTGAGGAATCGGGTGGCCGCGATGCGAAGGTTTTCGGTACGCAGCGAAACGACGAGCTCCGGTCGAACCGATCGGCTTCGGACATCGACTTGGAGCGGCTTTTAATCACTACCTCGAATGTCGAGCGTGCTACTGGGAATCGTTGGCTAGCCGACGCGATCTTAGACTCCAGAGGCTACCGAGAACGTAGCGCGGGTTAAGCATTCATCATCCCGAGCGTCGTCGAAACAGAACCAGTCTCGCTGAAGCGCCCCTCTTCATTGACGCGTCCTGAAAGCATCGTTGTATGGTGGAGGCTGCAAGGTGGCGCGGAATTCATCGACGTGAAAGATTCAGCGAGCAGGCACGTGCATCGACGGGTTATGAATGTTGCTGGACGTACATGGTCGACCAAGCGGCTGGTTCGGGCGTCACTTTTACGAGCGCTTCGGAACGTTAATGTCCAACGTTGGGCGGCAATTAAAGACGCCCGGTCGGTCAGCTACGTGGCCGTGCGATCGCAACAGATGTTCCCTCGCCTAGAAAAGCCCCGGCCCGTGTTGTTCGAGCCTGGACCGCGCCGCTCGTCCGCTAACGATAACGAGTGCCATTTGCAAGCGCGGCGATCGCGCGGTCATTGTCGCGCGCGGTTTTGTGGCGCAGTTAAATCACCAAGCAGTGAAACATTAGTGCCCCACGGGAAGATGAGGAGGTCCTGTTCGTTCTTCACCTCAAGGTAGGACATATTCTAGTTTCTTTATGGCTTTATAGCCCCCCTCCCTCCTTCTCTCGGCCGCCGCGCGTTCCGAACTTTTCCATCCCTTATTCGTCCGCCCGTTTTGCACACCGCGACCGCCTCGAATGATAAATCTCTCCCTTTGGGGCACGCCAACCTATCTGCCACGTACGTGGCCTCTTGCGTGAATTTTAATGGCCTGCCCCTCGCCTCCCCACCGTTGCGGGGATAATCTAACGCGGCGAACAGCTCCGGGACGAATCCTCCTTCTGGATGCCTCTTAAAAGGTACACGAACGGCGAGGCTACGTGATTGCCAGCGACGAGTTGCTGGATAGATTTTATTGGGCTTTAAGCGAGCGTTTATTGGTCGCGCCACGATCGCCGGAATCTTTGATGATGGAGGATTTTGTTTGCTCGATGTCTAAATGGTTCTGTTATAAATACGTACCTTTGTGATGCGTGGTTTGCTTGGGGGTAGAGTTTTAAGGACAAGTTTCTTTTAGCGTGATGCAATTGCTGTTTAATTAAAGCGGATAGAAAAGTAAATTGTTAATATACTTTTAGGAAGATCTTCGCTACATCTTAATAGTATAATTAAGTACTTTCCAACTCTTCCATTTTGGCGCCTGAAATTTCACGCCAAACCTAACTTTTAACCTTCATATGTATGTTTGAAGTTTTTATCAATAATCTCACATTGAGCACAATAGTGTATCAATTTAATTAATCAGAAATACAGTGGAGAGTAAGAATCGAAAAAAATAGTTGAGTTCAGTGGCGCACTCAGGATTTAATCTTGAGGAAGGTCGAGTTGAAGGGATAAAAATATTTTTAATGCAAATTCAATGATCTTCGGTAGGTGGTTCTGAAAATTTATTTCAACAATACAATTCAGTTTCCTTTTCTTCTTACAACGTCTCTTCTTTAGGGGGTGCCAGGGCCATTGTACTGAGTTATCAAAGAGTGAACTAAGGGTTCATGGTTTTAAAATTGATATACTAGAATGAAATATCTTTCATGGCATCCCATTATCGTGACAAAACTATTCTTCGATTACCATTTTCCAGGCGCGTGGGCGTGGATAGTCACGAGTTTAATTTTAGCTCGCTTACCATGAAGAATAATGGAATAAGTCAGAATATAGAGCTGAGCGTGTCAAACAACGCCCTAATTAATATCGCAGCTCGCTTTTCGTTTCGCCAGTAACGCGTAATTTTTCGTCCGCGAGCCTCGCCCGTCAAACAAGTTAAATGTCCACTCACACGAACCACGATATGATTAATGTCCGCGTCGAGTTCGTTCAGACGGCGTTCGTCTTACGCAATCCGTGGAATGCGGACGCTGCCGAAATTTAATGTCCACGAGGCAGACAGGGGCAGAATTTCTTCTTGCCTTGTAATTAGCTGGCACGGCCAGCGCATTCAAAACGTCGCTCGCGAAGACGTCTTGAAATTCCAACGACCAGGAATCGTGGCAATGCTTTGTCCCCTTAATTGCGAAAAATTGCGCGCGGAGTTACTTGTTCCTCGGCTGCTCCTTTGAATTTGACACCACTGGCTCGTATCGTTGCCTGCGCGAATTACGTTCCTTGCAATTGCGACCAAAATTGCACAGGTACCAGAATATAAAATAGAATAGAGAAGGAATAGCAAGCGTTACAAAATTTGGCAATGAATCGAGGAGATAAAATAGTAATCAATATAAGTGCCAAAGAAATAAACAATTACTTTTTTAGTAGTAAAGTATGTAAATTTCCTGCCGAGTACGTTGGTAAACGCTGTGAGCGCTAGAATAATTTATTTTAGTTTTTAGAGCTGTCGTAAGATAGAACAGAGATCATAAGTACCAACGCCGCTGTGGTTGAAAAGAAAAGAAATTACCATTTCAACTCCTCAGTTATGAAGCCTCCACCTAATCGAAGGATAGATATTATCGCATAGAATTTTTCAACTCTCGCCTTTATCCGATAAGAATGTGGGAATTTACACACTTGAATATTGCGAAACGATTAACCTTTCGTCGATCTGTCATTTTTATGTAAGAGGAGGGAGAACAAGTTGTATACACGTGTTGCGTGAGTGATCCCCCGCAGTTTTGCGTAGCACATTCTCGCTGTAAAGTATACAAATTGTAGTTAGCAGAGAAGGGAAGCGGAAGGTTGCGAAATTTGCGACGCGCCATATTCGAGCGCGTTGCAAGTTTCACGATAGCACCGGCTAGGGTACATTCGACGATAAATGGAAAGTATCGTATACCAGGGGGTTGTGTGCTCGACACTGGTAATATTTCGTTTGAAAACGATCGGTGAACCGTCCGGTTGTAAGTGGACACTGAGAAAACAACAGGTCCGACTACGTCAGTGGTCACTTTGAAACTGGACGCACGTGACGACAAGTGATGCTTGGGTTACTATAAACAAACGGGATCAAAGAAACAGGTGCCACGTCGGTGATATGCCTGCGACACAGGCACTTGCTGGATATTCGTGTTTAGACTGTCCGTTCCCAAAAAGTTTCTTCGTGGAAGCAAGCGAAGGGACGCGCGCAAAAATATTTGTTGGCGTAGCACTTGGAAACTGGGAAAAATGTGGCGCGTGAGAAAAACTTCTCCGCGATCGAGTTTTATATTAACGATCTAGGTATTAATCAATTAGCATGGATATTTCATGACAACTTCTCTTTTGAAGTATATTTTTATTCAAAGCTATTCATCGCTGATAGGTGCATAGTGATTTGAAAAATTTCGAAGGAAGAGTTGGACGTCACCGTGAAAATGTAATAAAATTTGTTTGACCCCGCTTCTACACCTAAAACGTAGTGGTGAATGTTTCGTTTCAAAGTATGAACGACGCTCGAAGTTCGAGCGAACAGTTTTCTTCTCGCGTTGAAAGGTAGAATTCTAGAAAGGACTCGAAGCGTTTAGTGGCTGTCGCTAGCAGTTTCCCCCTCGATATTTTCGAAAATCCAGGGAGCAACGTGTCACGGTGTAACTTCTCGTGGAGTCGGCGATGCGTGCTGGGGATGCTTTCGCTCAGCTGTGCTCGCGCGAAAATCAATCAAAATCAGAACGTCATCGCGGAACGCTGGGCGAATGGGAATTCGTGCGCGTGCGCGAAATCCGCCGGCGTGTTGTATCGATGTATCGGGGCGGGCTTCGATTTTGCGTTTTCCACCGCGAGGGGCTGCAGATTTTCGTAATAACGTCACGTACACAACCGTCGAGGCTCCGTTGGTCGATGGATCAAAGGAGGAAGCTGGCTTCTAGCAATTCGTGCTTTTAATTTAGCTCACGAACCATTTGGCCCACGGCTGCCAGGTCGTGGTTGCCTCATCCTTGTAAGGAATAACCAAAAAGCTTCAACCCCACTGGCTGCGAAATTTGTAGCCTACATTTCGAAATGCTACTTTGTGCTCGCGTTTCACCTTCGTGTCGCAGCCAGCTGCACGGACCTGACTTCTGCACTGAATACGAATATTAGGTTAGACGGTACTCGGTTGAGTTTAAACTTCTTCAATTTTAAGTGTTTTTTGAGAGAAATGTTTGTTCAAGTTGAGACAGGTTTTGTTGGATGTTTTAGATATATTAAGCACAGTGTATATGATAGTGTTAAGGTGCAAATGCAGCATGAGATTTTACATACTTTATTAGAATACTTTAATCGAAAATAAAAAAAACTACGTCACAAAGAAGGTAATTGTGTTTCCATAAAGTATACTGTCGAATCAATTACAATGTAAAAGGTACAAAATCGAGTAACCTAGTGAAAAACGAGTGCTCTAATTCTGCGCACTCAAGTTCCTTAACTACATAAGAAATATTAAATATAAAACTTATACTGAAAACATTCAGAAACGTAAATAACTTAACGATTGCGGTAAACTCGGTCACTAACACGGTGACGATAAAGTGTAAAGGGAAGTACGAACAACTCCTTGAAATGCTTTTTAAAGTTTCTAAACGGCAATAATGAAGGTGATTCGAAACGTTTGCGTGACGAAATTGCAGGAGCAACTTCGCTACTTTAACACGGTTTTGGTATCGTTAACCCATACTCAGCGTCGCCGATGAGTTCGCAAATTCGAATCTTCAACTTCGCCTGGATGTGCTGCGGGAACGTCGACACTGTCATCGCCATACTCTCGAAGAACGCTCGCGTAGAATCAGTGACATTCTGCTTTTTCGCCTGGGTTTTACCGCCGGTATCATTCGCCAGTCCTCTCACGTCACTTTGAAGAGTTTCCTTCGAAGGTAGGAACAAAGAATTAGACAACGCGTTCGAGGGTGACTTCCCCGATGAAAGATGCACTTATGCGGCGAAAAATATTTCTGGTAAATTTTGTTTCATACATTGGTCCGCGTGTTACTATCGATCGATTAGAATTACACTGCTCCAACTAATTAGGAAGTTACGAATCTAGTGGGGGGACTTTATCGTCGAGCAATAGCATCGTCGTGTTTCGGTACATGTACGGGATATGGTTGATTCGATCACTAGGGTTACTCACCTGAGCGCTGGATTCCTTCGGCTGCGTTTTGTTAATCGCGACTGCGCTTTTCTGGCCAGAAGTGCTCATCCTGGTCCTCGTTCTCGACTCGACCTGCTTCGATCGCGGGCCAGAGTGCACTGGTAGCGCAGAGCTACTGCGCTCCGACTCCGAGGCCATCGATTGGCGAGATCCGGATCGTATGGATCGTTTCCCATCTTCTTTCGGCGAGCTGCAGTTGCTGCTCGCGCAGCTGTTGTCGTTTGACAGGTCCAACCTGAGCGAATTTCTCGTTGAGCCGTCAGTTAATCGGGAAAACGAACCGTGCCTATCCTGACGTTACGCAAATACGCTCGCGGCGGACTAAGTTTAGCGCTTTTGGTCGAACGCCGCTGCTTGGATTCGCAGTTTCGGGGCCGACACGAGGCGTGAGGGTAGAATTTTCAAATACATCGGCCAACTGACACGGTACGCGTCCTTCGATGAAGAAGAATATTGATCGCTTTAGGAGAATCGAAAATCTTCGAGCGTTAATCAGCTAGGCAACTGTTTGTTATTCACGGTAATTTGTGACGATGGCGCAGGGTTTCGAATATATAGTCTCGTTTGTAATTAGTCGAGTAATAGCGGGGGATTTAACTTTATCTGAACGGTGTAGCTATTCTTTGAATTGACGAACGAATTGCTACTCACGGAGGTGGAACCAGGAAGTTAAGGTTGTACGTGGATCTCAAACTCTTCCGCCTGCCATTAGAGTCCTTGATGTTGAGCCATTTCAACTTCACCTCATCCACTGAAATTCATTCAGCGTATGCTATGTTAAATATTCTCCATAGGTGTATCGTAACTTCAATTTAGTCTAAGTCTCGTTAACATAATAATAATAATTATTAACGATGAAGGAATTAAAAATTGCTGAAAGCTGAAGTCTTCACCTGGCGCACATAACTTGTGAGCTATTTCCTCCCACAGGGCTTCTGCCATCCCATCGTTTGCTTCCGTATTTGGATCGTGCAACAGTGGATGATGCTTGACAAATTTTACGAGTTCCGACTCGTTAATTTCGTATTGGCTTTGCCTCGTGCTTCTTCCAGACTTCGACATCTTCTCTCTCCCGAAAAGAAGAAACAGGAACAGGAATCTTCGGCCGTGGGCACGTCAAAACTGTTGCGGTGGTAGCAGGACAATGGAGCGTTTTGAAGAAATTTCTCTTCTCGCTCGCCTTCACTTTGTTTAGCCACTTGGTAACGAGAGCCTGAAATGTGTTGTAAATTGAACGCTGTGTTTCACGAGTACAGCCATGAAGTGAGCATTAACAGAAAACATGTTTCTAATTTAATATAAAAGTCCCGCCTGATTGGAATTTACTGAGGCTTCACAAAACTGCGGAACGTAGTTGCACTTTTTAGGGGAATATAAAATCCTTTTCTTAAGACTTCACTGGGACGTAAAATACTTACACATTTTGTTCCAGTCATTAGAACTGAAAAAGGAGGAAACACGAGGGCGAAATGTCTCTCTAATTATGAAAAACAAATATTTTCATCTCAAATAAAAACTGTTGACCTTTACACTTGACGTCAATGCATTTATTTTGAATACCGATGCATTCATTTTAACTTGTTTGGCGGTAGAAGTACATGTAACTGATGAATGCATGCAACTAAAATTTGCAAACTTTTGTGTAATCTGAAATTCAAAATATCAGCACTCCTGGCTTTATTCGTGCTAAAGAAATCTACGTGTCCAATTTCCAAGTGTAAACGGAATTTGCAATGTTGAGTGGTCGTCGCGGGACAATGAAACCGACATGCAATGTTGTCTCGAAAAAGAAAAAAGTGTTAGGATTTCAAAGAATTCGTGCAGAACTGTATAAACCCAGTTGTACAGTCAGGGTTGCTACAGAAAGTCACAAGTAGAAGCTTTTTTAGTATTTCAAGGCAGATATTGTTACTCGTTGAAAGGGGGTCTCCGAGTAGAGCGCAAAGTTGCCAGTGGAATGTAGGAAGCTGGCCCTCGGGGTAATTCTAATTATCAAAGTTGAGGAAAAAATTACATAAAGCGGGTATGCCGATCCTCTGGGACATCTCGAAAGTGGCGTCATTAACTGAAATGAGCGGTTCTTCCTTCACCCTTCCAACCATGGACCGTCCTTTGACTACCCTACTTTTTCTCCACTCCGAAGCAGCCCGCGTCTTTCGACTTCCGGTGTTATCGTCGAGAACTCCAGGGGCTGCAGAAAGGGGGTCGCGTTTAAAACTCTCGTCCGTCCCGATTAAATTAAGTGCTCCTCGCCCTTGTTGTCATTAATCTTCCTTTCTGACGTGCTGCTAGGAATCGCGTAACGCAAGGATCGCGTGTATCTCTGTAATTGCACGGCACATACCGTTTCCCAGGCGCGCGAAACTGTTACGTAGGTAAATGTAACATACGTCGTACCATCTGCTTACCGCGGAATCACTGGTGCCTGGGTATTATCGTTACTGTTAATGGTGTTGGGCATTTTCTGTTCTTTCCAAAAGGATAACTTCAATCGACCGTAACATTAATGTAAAGGAAAACGACTGTCATTTAATCATAAATCGCGATCGCAAAACACGTAAGGGAAAGGTGGGATAGTTGATCACAGTTTTTCTTTTTTATTAAAATAATAATAATGGTTTGCTTTGTTGGTATTTAATTATTTGAGTTGTGATATAAACTGATGTGATCATGTATCCCCGCTGATCAACTATCCCATCTTTCCCCTATCTTTCTTAAGGGGTTACCAGAAATGGTTGACAGTTTTCCGACGAAACGGTTCGTCTGAAATTCTTCAAAAAATAAATCTCCAAATCGGCGCTGTCAAGAGTATGTAACGCAACCCCCCATCTAAAGTAGAAACGAGTGCGTAAACGAGCCCACTCCCACATCGTCAGACGAATCGCGGTTTAATCACGTGATTCGCCGCGACTGCGTTTCGGTCGTCGTCGGGTTCCGTCGAACGAAGCGAGGAAGAACAACCCTATCTCGCTGGAGAAGTTCCGTCCCGACGGGGAAACGGATAAGGACAGGCAGGGGTGGCTAGGGTGGATGGCGGCATTATGGCGTAGCCTGCTTCTAATGGCATAACTCGTTGACGAGATTATAATCAGCCGGCAGACATTAAAGCTAGAGGGACACCGGCGCGGAGGGAGCTGAACTACCCTGGCGGCGAGCGCTCACGTATGCACGCGTGCTCGCGCGAGAGGGCAACGTGTTGCGCGGGGGTATGCGTCTCACACGAAGATAACATTCATACGTTTGCAGTGGCTTTGTTCATCGGCCGTAGATCCTCGGGTACCGAGGGTGTTTCCGCGGGCTTTTCGTTAATCGCGTCAGCCCACTCGCCTTTGATCCCGGCTTACCCCGTAAACATCCTTTTATTGAGCCTTCGTTAGGGGGCATCGAGTGAAACTGCAACGACGTTGTAGCCCGCCCCCACAAAGGGCTGCACAAGGAAAGGAAAAAAAAGAAAGGTCGCATCTCCTCTGGAACACTGGCTTCCGGCTTCTCCGCGTTTTGATTAAAAACTTTCGTCGAAGGGTGGAGACTGCAGGTTTTCCGGCGTGTCCAGTTAAATAGCTCGTTAATTACGAGGGGCCCCTATGTTGAATCGGTTTAAGCTGCATTCGCGCTATCCAGAAGTTAATCTCGTCCGGCGAAACGGTGGGATTTGGATCGATTAGCGAGCCGGAGAATGGCGTCGCGTAGAAGAGGTTTTATTGAAGAGCGAGCGACGTGGGTTGTGTTCAAAGGGGACCTCGCTCAAATGTCGCGATAAGTCGTTTAGATGTTGACTATTCTCTTTGTCTGTACCAGGATCTGTTCACATTTACACCAATTAAAATATCGAACAATTTACGATCAGCCGTTTCACAAGAAACAAAATCACCCCCTGTCGATGGTTCAGGGCTCCTCTGACAAGTCCTTCGATTATACGAGCTCGACCTTCGACCGCTATCGAAATCCCTGGAATCTGATTCGCGAGTTTACGATTTCGTGCTCGGGACTGGCGGTGCAGCCAGCAGCTCGAGCCGGGCGAAGAGGAAGATGAAGAAGAAGTTGTAAACCCGTGCTTAAGCCGCGCGATAAAAACTTTCGAGGGCAGCACAGCCACGAACGTATTTCCGGCCCTCGTCCGGTAACAACTGCGTCCACGGTCGAGGGGATGGGAAGGGGGAAGAAGGATGGCGGGAGCTTCGAGGGTGGGGGACAATGAAAAAGATGAACGTATACCAGGGAAAGTTTTTTCGTTTGTAACGTCGTTGCGCCTCGCTTGAAGCGAATTGGACGGTGCACGGCTACCTGTAATCTTCCCTTGCTGTTCGTCTACATAGAAACCCCCCTGGACTTGTTGATTTGTACCTTTATAATTCTCTGCCTGGAGCGTGATGTCTCGGGGGCGAAATAATGCAGGCGAAGCAAAGGTTGCGAGGATGAGTTTATGATCAATTGAAGCTGGAACGATTAATCGTGCGTTCTCTGTCTCTTTAACCCCCTCTTCAATTCTGAAAAGTATTGCACCCCATTGTTGCGAAATCTTTTTGCGACGAGTGGGAATCGGAGATGCATTCTTGAGAATATTTTATTTCATATGCATTATTTCAGTGCTGATTTCCAGACTTTCATTTCCAACCACCGATTCATTTAGCTAGAATACTTATAAACCTGTTAAATTTCGGGGCATGGAGGATCCGTTAAATTGCTGGTGATCCATCGAGCTCCCACCCTCCATTGATAAAGCATCACAGAAGTATTTGATATCTTTGAACATGCTCAAAGGAAAAATTGCCAAAAGCGTACTCCATCCATTTAACATCTGATAGTAGAATATGAGGGAAATGGTTGATTCAAGGCCGTCGTGATGGTAATTAACGCGCAAGCCGGCTTTCGTCGTAACTCAACGGAGATTTCTCGCATCTGCCCGTTCGAAATTAACGCTCGGACGAGCGAAGAGGACGCGAGTTGGAAAAATCGCCCGCAGCGAAAGAGAAAAAAGCACGGTGAATAAATTTTTGTTTATTCTCATCATAAATCTCGGTTACATCCTGCGCTCTCCCGGGCCCAGCGCGATCGTTCCGTAAGGATTCGTTTGCGCGTATTTATCCCGGCAGCGCTCGCGGACTAAACGAATGAATTTGGATCGCGGGGAGGATACGCGGATGGGCGGTGTGGCAGGAGGGAGCGAGCCAGATTTTTACGAAGCAGATAATGGCGGTTGCAATTTAAATCCCCCGTGCAGAAGAAGAGGAGGAAGAAGTTATAAACTTCGGCTTAAGCCACACAGTGTTTCCAACCGGCGGCCTGAAAATGTCCGTGAAACTGGAAGACGCAATAAGAACCGGGCGATTCGCGAGCTAAAGGATTTCTCTGTCGGTTAGCTTGCCCCGCGGAGCTTCTCTCGTGTCACCTTTGGTAATCGATTCACCTGGGATTACAGGAAGGAGAACGATACCGATCAAACGGACTTTTGTGCCACGAAACGCTCGAACGTCGCGTAACAATTAATTGAAAACAGAAACCAGCGATCCTGTCGATTGCCGATGACTATTTAGTAACGAGGAAACTATTCGCCCACTCTGTTACCGCCCAGCTACCACACAGCGTTCCCGCGAACCCTTCAAAGCCATCAACATTACCGTCAAATCCATCGTGCTGTCGCAAGACCCCCGACCCCAAAAAGTCCAACGGCAATAAATAAAAACACTGCAGCGAACGGGGTGTGCCGACTGCGATTTGCGGCAGAACTATTGACGAAAGATCAAACGATTTCGCCGAATTTCCTCCGTGGACCGCTGTAACCAAGGAAACTTTCCCCGAATCGAAGCTAACAGCGTAAGCGCTGTAATTACCGTGCACCCCGTTTCCACGATTCTGGCTTCGTAATGTGTATTCGCCGTTCTCCTTCTTCCTGTTCTTCCCTCGCCGCGTGTACAGACGTGCAAACAACGCCAGAAACCCCGGACGGGGGCGAAGATGCGAAGGGAAGAGGTCGCGGGTGCACCGAATTTCAGAGTTCGCAGTTTATCTTGGTGCATTTGCCGAGGCACGAGCTAGACGTTCGAGGAGAGGGATGCATTTATTCGCGATGTATCCGGAAAGGCGGAGGAAGGATTGAAGAAGGAAAGGGGGAAAATTGTCCGCGGTAATTGCTCGAGTGGGTGCGTAAATTGCTTGGAGCACGAGACAGTGGGGCAGGTTCGGGTGGGAAAAATTATTTTCACGCGTCGCGACGGTGCAGATGACGGGTGAATAGTGTGGGGAGCATTAGTGACTTTTGGGGACGCGGCTGTCTTTAGAGAATTGGTCCCGGTAGGGGAGACCGGGGCAAGTTGATACGTTTTTCAGTTTTCATTGTTTTTCATTTTTGTTTGAATCAATTACTTAATAACAAATATGCTAAAATATACTTTGGTCCTTCCTCTTTAATATATAGTAAGCGAAAACTTGAGAAAGTACATACAAAATGAATGAAAAAATGTTATTTGGACGAAGGCAAAGTGTATCAATTTACCCCACTGTGGGGCAAGTTGATACATCTTTAAAATATCTGTTTAATGAGTAACTAATAAATTTGAAAAATATAATTTCAATCTAAATACCTTTCCAACAGTCAAAAGTTCAATGATCAAACAGATTTTTAAACAAACATACCTAGAAAAACATTTTCATTTTCATTTTTTTTCATGTCTGGAATATCACACTTTAACATGAGGTGTCTTCTTCTTTTTGTTATTTCAAGCCATTTTCCAAGAAATATAAAGAAAAATTTCAATTAAAAGTAGTCGGGGAAAATTAATATACTGTGTCAACATGCCCCAGAGAAACCGTATCAACTTACCCCACAGGAAGTCATTATGTATAAACATGTCCATAAAAAAATGTAGAGCATATAAACATAATTACAAAACGTAATTACCTTACCTTCAAAAGACTCAATATGATGCCAAATTACTTCGGGTTATAAAATTCTTTATATCGTCTCAAGACGGATTGGAAAGTGAACACAACTATTTACTTTTTCTTTATATAAACGAAAACAGTTAAAAAACGATTGCTAACGTCAAGGTACACCCACGTACGCTGGATCGTAGGAAAGAATTTATCAACAATTTTCACATATCCCATTGAAATGAAGCTACATATATACGGTGTCGAGATAATTCGTCTGTATCAACCTGCCTCTGTATCAACTAGCCCCGGTCTCCCCTACTTATCAAAGTGCTGCTGTAAACGGAGACTTGAAGTTTGCAGGAGAATGAATTCGCAAGAAGGAGTTTTGTCTGCAGTTCGGAAAGCCTCTGTGCGAGCCGACAAGCGCGATGAGGCATGCAGCATCAAATTGCAAATCGAGATTCGATCCCTTCCCTCTGGTAACGTTTCGGTTCAGCGGCTGGCACTTCTTCTGAAAAATCGCCGACACCAACAGCCTGCTTAAGTTTTCCTTGGCATTTGCCCGGTACACGTATCCGCGCAGCACGTGCGGCTACGTGCGCGTACTCTCGTCCTCGCTATCGCGACCGTCCGTGTCCCCGCCGGAACGTCTGTGTCGGTGTTCACTCTCATCGAATTTTCATGCCGCGATTCCGACGCGGCGAGATTTATATTTTCTGCCCGTTATCGGGCTTCCCCTTTTGTGCTGGCCCGTCGTTGCGTCCATTCGACCCCATTTTCGAGGCTGGCACACGAGCCGTTCCGTTCGGGAAAGCACCCTTCTTATATAAATAGCCCCGCGTAGCGCCGTGACAATAACGATTCAACCGTCGTCAGATGGAGCGCTTTTTATCGTCTCCTCGCAGTTGTACGGTCTATTTCGAGAAAATCGGGAATAACGATTCGTAGCTCTTGATACCCGACGCGGGCTGTCGTCCCCTTCTCACGCGGAACGATCCCCTTTACTTCTATTCTCTGGAACCCTTTCCCTTCCGGCTCCTCCTTGAGTGGCCCCCTTACCTTCTGGCTGGGATCCAGGCCCGTGTTATCGGATCCCTTTGACGCCAATTACGTGATTTTTCAAAATGACGACGCTACCTTGACTCTCGAGTGGCGTCTGATCGCTTCAACGGCGAACAGGGAACGTCGGATATATGTACATACGTACGTACATATATAGGTTTCGTATGACTAATTGTAAGCGACGCGTGTTATTTCGGACGGAATACCTTCGGTTTGGGTGAAAAATTTGTCTTTAATTATCTGCACTGGTGGAGCATGGAGTGCTGAATCGTAGAAGATATGGTAATGGTTGGTAGAACACTCGAGCACTTAGATTTGGGTGCTAAAAGCAGACGCATGGATCAGGTTTACGACGCAGACGTGATTCCTTAGCTGATTTTGGGGCTGGGGATTTCTATGCATGTGAGAATGAACGGTATCTGTATGTAAGCGCGTGGGTGTGTCAATGTGTTATGCGCGTTTCATGAAGTAGGCTCCGCTGGTTTGCTGAAAGTGAAAGTGCGAGGCGAATTGAGTGTAACTCAAATTTTATCGGAAATTATGTTCATTGATTTCGAGTGAAATTGAAAATAAGAACTTCAGAAGGATAATAATTGCAAAAATCAAGATTCTGAGTATCATATAGACGATTTGTCGAAGATTGTATGTGCTTTAACGAGCTTAAAATTGGAACCTTGGAATTTCTCGATGAATTCATTTGGCTTATGTTGAAAAGTACATATTCCGCAGGAATGCATTTTCTAGTATCGGAAGTTCGTGATGGGCTTGCAAATGATCTGCACAAACGTCTGTCAGCGCTCGTCCATAAAATTCTTTTAATTAGTTTCCGCGCTAACGAGGACGGAGGCTACCGTTTGTTCACAGAGGCATTAACGAGGCTAATTTTCTATTTAACTTTATACGCTTGTGAGTGCCATTCAGATGATTACGGATTTGTACTTTTTCCCTCCTCTAACGATTCGCCTTCTCGCCTTTACTTTTCTGCTCGTTAAGTAGTCGTTTGTGAAATTTATACACGCGCACGTGGAAATCTGCTGAACATAGGAGACATTATGCCAGTATAATGGGTCAAGCGTAGAACAGTCATTCACGGTGATACTGAGTACGAAACAGTGTAATTCTTCGAAACTAATGGCTTGTAAAGTTCCAGTCTTTACTTTCGGTGATAAACTAAAATTCATTTGGCTAATTGTTCCATATAGTTATTATTTAGCGCGAAATCAGCTGCGTTCTATTGAAAGAAGCTTTACAGTTACAGGTCAAGGATTATTGTATATTTTGGGGGCAATACAGAGCGTTGAATGAAATCAGGCGGACAGTGCAAGTAGTAACGGTTCGTCTATGGTCAGACGCGCCTTGCGTTCAGCACGTTCGCGCACAAAAGAGATAAAAATCGAGCCGCAGGTCTTTATAACCGCCCCTGTACCACTCGCGCCTCTCCAGCCCCTAGAAACTCACTTCGAATCGCAATACCGACGGACACGACACATACTGTTGCGATTTTTGGGGGGTAAGTATGCAAGTAGCAGAACTGCTTGCCATATGTAACTCGCGCGACACAGAGGACCCCATTGAATAACATTATTTGTACACGTTGCCCTAAGATACCGGGTTGCCCGGGGCCGCCTCAAAGATAACCGTTTCACATGCGGAAGTCAAAGACAGTACGCGTGCTCGGGATCTAATTAGTTGCCTCCTAACGAGCCGGGCCGGATTGTATTTCGTCATAGAGCGAAATTAACGAGGCCAATTTTACATTTAACTTCGTACGCTCGACGAGCCGGTGATTACGGCTGGAGCCGCGTCTCTTTCCCAGTTTCGCGACAGTCCATCCAGCCCTGTCGGTCCCCGTACGTGCCCCGTAACTGTATCAGCCTCCCGCGCAGCCATGTGGATAGCAATGGGGACGTGAGTTTACGTTCGTTTGCCTAATGTCTGCTGCAGTGCCTTTGGATATGGCTACGGGCTCCTTTCTCCGTGGCGTGTCTATTAATTAACCCCGAGACGTTAATTGCGTCGCGCCCCACGGGGCCAAGTTTTCCCTCCCCCTCTGCCGCACTACCCAACCTCCATGTCCCACACGTGTCGCGCCACGTATTTCCGGATCTTCAGCCGGTCTGTCTGACTCCCCTGCGCACCTCTGCGCTTAACCTTGCACCTGTAACAGCGAACAGGGTGTCCAACCATGCGAAGACACCCGATGGCTTCTGGGAAGCGTGTGTTCCAGGGGATGATCGAACGTCGAGATTCTCTGTTAGATATTCTTCGAATTCTTCTATCAGACAGCCGCCTATGGCGTCTTCCCCCATTTGCACGTCGCGTTCGTGTCGCAAACATGATACATTGAATCCTCGATCGCGAAACAAGCTGTGCTAGGTTTCGAGCGAGCAGCGGGGATTGGTAGCGCGGAGCGGACAAAACCAGGGACGAGCACCGAGCTTAATTAACCGCGACGAGTGCGAGTGTCGTTCCTCGTTTCTCGATTAATTAATTTCCAGAAAACGTTTCGCTCGTTACCGCGAAATCAGTCGGCGAGACACGCTCGAGTCCGCGCGTCTCTCGCGGCCCGTGAGCGTCCCGTTACCGACGACGCCGCGCGGTTGAGCGGCAGGATGCTCGTTTCGGAGCTGATCGATGCGCATATCGGTCGAAGTTACGTTAATTGGACGTTGTCGAGGGCAGCGAGACAGTTTTCTATGCTGCGTCGAATGTACGGGTTCGTCGAGTTGCGAGAGAGAAAAACCGGCGGTGAAAGATGGAACGAAGGAAGGAAGGGACGAAAGGGCAGGGTGAAGTAAAGGTGAAACGGAGAGAAGGATGGATGAAGAAGAGCGAGGAATAGAGGAGCGATTGGGGAAAGGGAGGAAGAGGGATGAGATGGAGGAAGGCTTGAGCGGAAGGATAGCCAAGGGGGTAGGGAAAACGTGCGCACGGTCCCATTGGGTCGAAGCGAAGTGGTGCCCTTCGCTACGGTAACGCTGGCTCTCCATGTATCGATTCGTCTTTCAAACTTCGAATTTCAGGCAGCGCGCGCGCACACGCACACTTGTCCTCACAGGTACGCACGTGTGCTACGTGTAGTACACACGGCGGGCGCATTAATGCGTGCACCGTCGGGACGAGTAACGGGATTTCAAGCGATTCGAAAATCCGTACCGGCGACCGTTTTATCGCAGCTTCGATTTGAATTATGTCCGAGGAGCAATTGTATCGGGTCGCTGCCATTTTGCCCGCGCTGTTTGCGATCGAGCGCGGACCCGCTAGAGCTGATACCGGCGCAAATGGGATCCAGCGTGCCGCGGTGTCTCCCAGACCTGTTCGAAACAGGCAGATACAGTCATTTATTGCGATTGTGCTTTGCACTGTTTTGTACTTTGCATTGGGACTCTCTCTCGTGGGTGTTGGAAGCTGTGCAAATGGAACGCGGAAGTGTTTGAATGCTTGCAGGTGAAATGTTTGGGGAAGAATGGTGGGGGGTTCTTGATCCCTGATTAGAGTTCCTGGCGAATCAACTGATATGTCGAACAATGAGTAGATAGTACTGGCGAGTATTGTGTTTCGATGCTTTAGTAGTTTTTATTTATGAGATTTCGTAGCATTTCATTTGTTCGAGCATAAATTATTATTTTTTTAATTATTGAGGAAAAGTGGACGGCTATATTCTCAGGGAAAAACACTTGTACGAAGGGAGAGGATTCTCTTTAAATTATGTGTGGTGTAGGGATGGAAAGGGTCTAGAAGATAGTGACATGTTTTTTTGGAAAGTGATCGTATCCCGAGGCAGAGTATGTACTCGTATATCGATTCGTTTTTCAAACTTTCAACACGGAAACGCATGCGCACGGCTCGTCTGGTGCGTACGTATATATTCTACTGCAAGTATCAAGCAATGGATAAAGGTTTAAGTAGACAAGGACGTTGCTTGGGTAAAGCAGTAGCAGATTTCAGACCAAGGAGTTACTGCACAATTATACCTAAAGCGTCATGTACTCTGCATATTAATCGTCTAATGCTGTTTGTTGCTATGAATATCTTATTAAGCAACTTTAACAGTAAGACGTTATTACCTTTACAGTTTACTGTGTGCCTTATTGCCTACTATATTTAGGAAGAAGGCATTGTTTTATAAGAAAATATTTAAAACAATACTTAAGGAAACGTAAAGGAAGAATGTTATCTACATGACTATCATATAATACTTCTGTGGAAATATAAATTGTAATTGGGCACAAGGAAGTAAAATACCGTCAAGGTACATTAATAGTTAAATCAGATAAACAGCAAGAAGGTAGGATACGCTCGAAACTAATTAAAACGATTTCAACAACCCGTTAGCCGTTCACTCGCATCGTTTAAGTTGCTCCGTAAATTCCGGGTAGTTCTACTGTAATTTTAAGAGGACTAGGCAGTGAAATCGCTCGAGAATCAAGTAATTTTGGCGAATTAATTACATGGAGATGTACACAATCAGACGTTTCCTTTTACACGATGTTTAAGGGGATCTCTGAAAAAATTGAACCAAAATTGTTAAAATAGCGACTAGGAGAAGGCGATTCGTAACCTAATTGTCACAGAAGTTTTTTGTGGCAAAACCACAAAAAAGCGCCTACACATCAGACGGCTGTAACGCCGTCATATTCGTTTATATATTATCAACAAAAAATTTTTTTGCAGGTTTTAGTATTGATAAACCCAAATGTACCAAATAGTCACAATTTGTATTCATCTCCTTGTAATTAATCGGTAAAAAAAATAGTTCTCGAGCGGTTCGACTGTCCGCTTAAGTAACCCGACTATTTAGTTCCCTTATAAATCAAGATGGCCTGATGTATTTCGAGTGAGTGTTTCGAAGCCAGTGCCAGAAGCTTGATTCACCCCGAAAATATTTAGTCGTGTACATTGCCTGACGGAAATGCTGTGTCTGAAGAAAGAAACGGTTGCAAGAGAAACACGTGATTGAGTGATAAAATTGTTATTGTTCCGTCACGTCAAGTGTCCAAGTTTATCATCGAATCTTCAGAACGCAGCTTTAAACGGCAAGAAGCACACATTCCTTTTTAAATAAAGTGCAATAATGATGAATGTAGGAGTATTTATTGTCACTACGCATGCTCTGCTTTCTAAACGAATCCCTGATAAGAGCAGAAAATTTCGAGTACAGGGAACGCGTATATATTTTGATGGACATTTTTCTCCATCGTCATTTAACCCCCTCTGCGTTGATAATCACACGTATTGCGAACACTCTTGCAGAGTCGAGCGCATTTATTTGGTCACACGCGTCGATACGCACGCCATTATCCTTTTACAGTGTGTTTGCAGCCTAACAGGATTGAAGTGGTTCGAAAATTCAGGCTCGGCCGCTTCGTGCCTCGTCATGCGAATTTTATCGGCGGCGCTGGCCCGGGTGTGGGTGGAGGGCGCAATTTCGAAGCTTTGATTATACTTCAAAAGCAATTGTATGGGTTCCGAGCTTTGCACGCAAAGCTTTTACCAATCACCGCTACGACTTGTTGCTTGAAAAGGCGCGAAATTACAATGTATCAATTTGATGCGCGTCGACGTATTAATTTTATGAATAAATTTCAAAGAACCGACCTTTACACAGGGCCGGCCGCTTTGTGCAAATTTACTTTGCGCAAACGAATTTTCCGCTGCAAACTTCGGCTGGCGCTCGTTCGTTATGTTTCTCGGCCACTCTCTGTTTAACGGCGTCCAGTATCACTCGCCCCGTTTTACAATAACAATTATCGATCGAGGGCTTGGCTATCAAGGGACTACAACATACGATAATTATTTTGTTTGCGATCGTTCTGTGTCACCTATTTTGCACGTTTAGATCCCCTTAAGAAAAAGATAAAACACGTACTTTAAGTTTCCTCGTCAATTCATTTTATCTATCTTATCGTCGATCTTTTTTACAAACCTTCAGTCAATCTTCCACTGATACTCGGTTCAAATCCTCGTATGATACTATTCCCACTTGTTGATGGCTCAAGTGATATTTGTTATCTTCGTAATTCACGACAGTTAAATCCATAAAAATAACGTGCTACAGTTTTATCGTATAATGCACTCGTGTGCGCATTATAGGCAGGGCTGAAACTGCTCCGAAGTGAAAGGCTTGGAAAATTGCAATCACACACGGCTAGACCACTTCGCTCTCTCCCATTCCTCCAGTTTCGTTTCTTCCCGAGGAAGAACCAGGGAAAACAAGCCGTGTGCTGATGCAGTAACGCGATACATACTCGAGAGCCGCGAATTGGACGTTTTCAAAGCTTCCACGTGGGTGTTTACAGCGCGGACAGATGATTGCGTCAAAACGTTGCGATAAGCACCCACTTTGGAAAATATCCATCGCTGCTCGAAACGAGAGTAGCAGGGAAGGATACATTTTGATAAATGTCCGCGGGCAAGTGTCGCTCTTCATTCGATATCCGAAGCCAACCAGTCGCTGTTTCTGTTCCGTGCTTTCCCATATCAATTCCCTCCCTCTTGTTCTACTATGCGCTATCTAGGAGGGTGTATACAACAGCGTGCGTCGTTTAGCCCCGTGCAACTATTATATTGACCTTCCCCCGACGGAAACACACCAATAGCTGGGGATACTGTTTCGCGGGTCGAATCGAGAAACACTAGACTCGGCGTCATGTAAGTGTAGAGCTTAGCCGATTTCACTTGAAATTGCAGTCTTGCCCCGCGGTAACTGGTCCCTTAAATTTACCGAAACGATCCAACGCTCGATCTGGATCTCCAAATTGTCTCCGCTCGCATTGCTCTTGGCCGTTGGCGTTCGCGCTGCGACTGACGTTGAAACTAATATGAGGATCAAGGAAATGGATACCAGGCATCGAACACGGTGCTGTACAAGTAGCCAAGTATTTATGATAGATGGGCTTTTAATAAAATGTTAATGGTGCACTCGAAGGTAAGCTTACAGCGTATCAAGGAGAAGTCAAAGAGTCCTCGTGTGTATCTCGCAGTTGCCCGAGCATCTCGCTCTCTTTTCACCCCCTTTTATGGGAATGAACGGAGAACGTTATTATATTCGTTCTACGCAATTTCGAGGGGAAAAAACTTCGCAGCGAGATTAACTAGTCGACGTTCCATTTGCATGAGAAAAAGGAGACTCGCTTTGAATTCCCGCTGAAATACCTCTCGGTTGGAACTTCGCCTCGCTTCACTGACTTAGGTTTGTTCGACATACTAAAGGACTTGGACGGAATAAATTAGTAGCGGAGGCAATTAGTCTCGTCGATCAAAGACGGTTCTATTTCATTCGTCCAGATATTAGGTATATAGGTATGTAGGAAGTGCAAAGAAGATGAATTTTCATTTATGTATTTAAAGTTTCAATCATTTAGGTGACAGAGGAGCACAGTAATCCATACGAGATCACCGAAAATCTTAATAATCGTCCACCATCTAAACACATTGAATTTAAAATGTGAAATTTTGTCTTTGACGGATTTTCCTAACTTCGCTGACAATAGCGAACCCTTATCTCAGACGTTACGCTGTGCTCCCCAGCAAAGTTGCTTGGAACTCAAGTAATCTGAAAATCGTAGCCATCGTCCGCGGCAAAATGGAGAACCGCAATTCACTCTCGGAGCAGATAATGCTTCTGAAACTACTTACTATCGACACAATAGCGACAAAGCCGCACGCTAACCGAGCCTATAGACGCAAGGATACCCACGTTAATGTCCCGCGCAAGCGGCCGCATTCGTCACGTGTCGATACCGCAAATGCACGCGGCTCTTTTACGAAATATCACCAGCCATTCCCGCTCGCTCGATCCTCTTCCTGCCATTAGCCTCGAGCCGTCCAAGTAGAATAGCTACGCGATATCCGTGGCGCGGACTGCGCGCCGAGAAGCGTCGACTGTCGCCCTAGAAGCCTGGACGAACGACTCTAATGGCGATAGATCTTGGCATAAATGCAGACGAGTTATAAAGGATTGTTTCAACTAGTACTCGTCGGTCGTCAGATTCAAGTGGCGCTCACGATCGACGAAAAAGAACCGGTGGAACTTGGAAATGCAAAGAGGAGTTCTTTGCGTTAAATGTTAGATCTGTCCCGCAGGTGCCTCTTCAGTGGCATAAATTAGTTGACCGATGATAAATTGCATGCCACGATCGAACGTAGGCAGGAAGGGTGGAGTTGGAGGGAAGAGAAACGGCTTTGAAGGGAATGCAGCTGGAGATGCAAAAAGTGATTGTCAAGAGAGATGGATGCCTTGGGCTCTTCTAGGGTCCCATCGCGATGCACCAGGGCAACTTTGACCAACGCGAAAGTTCCCGTTGCCTGCATTCGAGTGCCAATCTACTGAGAGTTCACAGCCAGCGATAACGTTACTTTGTTTTGTGGGCCAGTTCTTTTGAATATTTTACGAGTCACTTGGTGGTGGCTGATGGATCCACAGAGGATGGCAGTTTTTGTCGAAGAGGAGAGTTTTTATTGGCCTCTTTGGTTGCGTGATGTAGGCGGACGGATGCGGTAGGTTCATTGATACGAGTTCGTTTTTCTGTGACCGCATTTGGGGTTGACAAGTCATTTCTGGGGACCTCGAAGGTCCATGTACTGATCTGCTGAGATTCGTTTGAACGCCATACTTGATATAAGAGAAAAATAAGTAGACTATGAAAATCTGACGTAGTGTTTGAACTATAGCGTCGTTAATATTAATGGGCTCTAGTAAGTAGAAATATCGAGCAATAGACAGACACGTACGCCAGCACGCACTACGCTGTATACGAGCTCGATGAATTTTCGAATATAATTTTCTCGTAAAACGTGTATTCTACACTTCCAATTTGTTTATAACCCATATTCTCATATCCTATCCCATGGAAAATAATAGTAAACATGAATTTAAAGTTAATGGACAGTGAGATCCATCGACAAACCTATGCACGGAGAATTTCTAGACTCGAAAATTCAGAATAATGTTTATTAAGCGAAGGGAGACAGCAATTATAATTAGAAATATCAGAATTTACCAGAATACTGTCAATTCAGTTAAAAAATCAGGATTTCTCGATTTCTATGAACGCTTCAACGTCTCCACTACTTAAAACTCGACTCGCATCAGTGACCCACTAAAATTGCACGCGGATTTTCGTTGTCTAATTGGAAAGCATCGGGAGTTGACAAGTTTCGTCTGTGTAAGAGCGAACGACGATTTCCAAGCAGCCCTCTGAATTTCATCGTTCAGTTCTGCACGATGTTCGACGGAAATCGGAACTCGCTGGAGTACTTCCCCCGGCATCTCATCCCTTTCACGGAAACGGGAGCATCTTCCTTCCTATTTATTGCACGTTTATTTCCTACGATTTCCCCGACGTTCGCTGTGCACTCACTTAGATACGACCCGGTTCCTAGCAAAGGCTTATCTCGCGTCCCGTCCCGCTAATGCCCCGTTTGCCTTGATTTCCCGAGAAATATTGCGAGATTAACATGAGACGCTCGTATACAGAGGCGGATCGCTCTCTCTGGCGCGTATCAAAAAGCCCCTCGCCTATCGTAATTCATTCCGAATACCGTCCCAGCAGATAAATCTGCGGACGTTGGAGCACCGAGGACGCCCTGATGCTCCTTTCCCCTTCAATTTATTCAGTCGACCTATTGTCGGGAATATAAACGATTCGCGCGCCAAGATCTGTCTGTGCACTGGCAGCGGCTCTTGATCGCGGTAAAAGTAAAATTCCCGAGATTCCGCCGCGACTTCGGGAAATCGTTGCTCGTAGACATTTTTCGACAGCGTTCGGAGTGTCTAGGAATTTTGAGACCGAAGGTATCGTAATCACCGTTTACAGGGTAAAGCGTTCGACAATGAAGAAGTAATATTTAAAAGTGGGGGCGTTCGGATTGTATATCAGTGAAAATTCTGCGAGAATCGATCACTTCTGATAATTTGCAACGTCATTTTTGGAAAGTCTTATTCTCCCTAAATCGCGTACAGGCGCTAATTAGCAGCGACAACTCTCTACCTTCATCGAACGTTGAAATTACGAATGGGGTCGATGGGAAAGGAAGGAGGAGGGTGAAAATGCGGAAGACGTCCCTTTCGTTCCGCCGCTTTGTTCGACGTCGAAAGAACGATAGGTTCTCGCTCTGATTTTCTTTTCGTTTCGCTTTTTTCCAGCGCAACGATTTCCTGCCTCTGACACGGCCGGACTTTTAATTTTAATCATCGACCGGGAAATTATAAAAGTTGCTGCCGCTCGAGGACGCTTTCAATTAAGGATTTCCGTTCCTCTCGGGGCGATCGGTCTCGTTTGAGGGAAAGAGCGGCTAGAGAAACGGCCATAGAAAGTACGAGGCAGCATTACCTCCCTTCTTTCTGTCCTTTCTCGTCTTTCGCTATATCTCTTTCGCCCCATAGCAAGCTAACCAACATTGGTCAGGCATGCGTGGAAAAAGATTTTATATCTAACGATCGAGGGAAAAGGTTTCTCAGAAAATTTTGAAAAAGAGTGTCCCCTTAAATATATAAAGCAATTTGACAAAAAATTTCGAGCTGGACCTACTTGGAAACAAATATATCCATGTATGACAGGGTCTTGTCCCTGAATTTCGAGATGTAGAATTGGATTGGAATTTCGCTGACACCCCTTTAAGCTCATCCCTGCGCGGATTCATTCCCGTGTCGTTGGTCCGGTGAAATACGATAACGAAATAATACGTCTGCACCGCGCTGGCCCCCGGTAATGCGTTGGTTGTTAGGCGCGGATTCCGCGTGCACGTTGCGAGCTATTAAGGCGGGCTGCACGCGTCTTTCCGTGGAGGCACCGACCGAACGCTTGCAGGGGCCAAGATATTATTCTTCCCGAAAGACTTATGCGAAGCAGCTGCGCCAGCGTCGCGGTTTCTCTCGTTCGAAACTACAATTACGCCGGGCCAATCTCGACGCAAACATCGTTTCATTGCCGATGAAACAGCGCCCCGTTTCTTCTATAACTATATATAACAATTATTCGATCGTTACCGTGCTTTACTGCGACCGACTAACGTCACGGCGGATAAATCACGAGGCGACGAACGAGACCGCGTTTAAGGGTGAACGCAACTGGGACGTATTCTGAAACCGTTCGACGAACGAGGCCTCGCGGAAGCGTTTCAAGGGCCCCAGGGGGTCAGTAAAACGTTGTAAAAGCTGCGGGGTTGACATCGTTGCGGGGCTTCTTTATGAACGATGGTTAGCACGCCGTTCGAAGAGAGGAGGCTCGATATAGCGTTGCTAGTTTAAATTTCTCGATAATCCAGCGGTCGAAATACATTACTAGTTTAGCGTAGTTCTGATTGTCAGTGGAGAAAGTCGAGTTAATTTATATCGCAACACGTGCAAAACATGTTAATTCGTCCGTGATTAGTTTCAAACACATAGCAGTTACATCTGTCGGTGAAATGACCTAGTAAACTTACTACTCCTCTACTCTTCACTGCAATAATACCTGTATATTTATCGAATTCAAAATCACATTACGTACTCGTCCAACTGATAAAAATCTGCAGAAGCTAATTTCTATGAATGCTGTGGTCGAGAGGCAAGCTGACGCCCTTGGATGTCAAGCGTCGTCGACCCACTGAGCTCTTCCTACTTCGTTATTATTTTGCCCGGCTTCGTCTGGAAAAGAGATTCCTTTCGTTTAAGCCGCCGCACTCGGTCCCTTGATAGAGGGAAAGGGTCGCCTCTAGTAGTCGAGTGACAAAGCAGTAGGGGCAAGGCGGCGAATTAGCCTGGGGGGCAGCAAATTAAACGTCAACGCGATTACTCGCAAACACGACGGGGCCGCGGTGGATTTCGACGGTGGTCGCATTCTCTTTGTGCAACCGGATATCCAAGTTCGCGTTAATCTTGCGCTTCTCCACTGAGTACGCGCGTCTTACAGGAATCCGACCGTGGCTTATTCAAGGGTTTGCATAATACCACGGCGAATCGTGGCCCGTCCTGAGGCCGAGACACTTTCCACGCACACGCGAGAAAAGCTCATTGGTCAGTGGCCTTTTCGGACGAGAAACTTCTCTGACTGAGATGTGTTCGCTTTGCAGAGAGATGTGTGGAAGGGGGTGGTTATTTCACCCCAAAAAACTATTTTTGTATTTTTTCACTGGCACCCTGTCAATGCGTTCGCCCTTATAGGGTCACTCGGGATAATATGCTACTTCTCAATAATTTTTTAAATAATGCACAGATGACCTTATATTTGCCATGAAGACTGCGTAGAGATTGGAGACTGTGTAGTTTGTAAGAAATAACTATTAAGTAAAATATTATTTTTGGCAAATTTATACAGCACTAGCAAAATACCTCTGCGCTTCGCTTCGGGTCTAAGAGATATTGAGGACTTCATGAAAACACATTTCACCCCTTTTAAAAATCATTATTTAAAAAAATAAAAACGTTAGAACCTTCCTCTCGTCAAGACGAACAAAGTGATGTAACACACTTGTGGCTACAGTTCATATTTACTGAGAAACCGCATTTCAAAGTATGCAACTTCAATTTTATATAATAGTATAGATAAAGAAACAGTCAAGATATATTTTTTGCATATAAAAACTTAAATTCCACAAAAAGTGGGCGTACAATATTTGTGCACTGAGCCATCGATATTGCAGTGAGTCCTGATAGCGTCCTCCGTTGAATTGCTTTGTTGATTGGGGCGCGTAATAAATGCTCTCCGAAGGCGCGAATTACTCGCGTGCATTTCTGTAGCTATCGACAGAAGCGGCACGCTCTAGCAGAAATCGAGCAACTTGACCAAAGTTATTAGTCACGCGAGCAGGGGGACTTTAACTGTTTCGTTCTCGAGACTTCCTGTACGCGCGTATAAATACGTCTATACGTATTTATGTTACCCGGGACGCTTCTGCACTCTTAGAAGCGGCTAGGAACGCCCAAGTTCCAGGCCCGGGAACTTTGCAAATTTGTTAAATTGCCAATTTACCTTGGAAACTGGCGGCCACCCCCTGACGTCTTCGCCGCCATTCCGGTGTTCTTTTCCTCGGCTGCACGTCGACCTCCGCGTTCCTCTGTCCCTGCCTATTTCTTTTCCGCTTTGTCTCTTGTTAGCGGACCAACGAACTTTTTAATCTTCATTTCCGTCCAATTAGCCGCGGGAATTAATTAGGAATCCGTCGGGGATGGGGGGAGGATTGCCTTTTTCTGGATGGTGCGTGCCTGCAAATTTTCAGATTAACTTGCACGTACTGCCGCGCACACGTTGGCAGGGAAGTTGAACGTGTCGATCGATGATAGTGGTGACCAGGTCGTTGCAGTTCATTATCAGTCACAATTATTCGTGACGGCTGGCCAACTTGGAATCGCGCTGCAACGAGCAAGCGCGGAGCCTCGCGTTATGTGATCATTCAAATAATAGCTTTTACAATTCGCAATATTGTGGCTATGAATTTTCAATTGCGCCGCGAGACAGAGATTACCAGAGGTCGGTGGATTTTCAGATTACTCGAAATAAATTTCGAAGCCGTAATGATTTAACGAAAAGTAAGGAATTACTTTGAAATGCAACGGTTGCCAGTTTTTCAGCGCGATGCCAACATGCACCTATTGAATGATACCTACGCATCCGGAGTCTTTGAAAAGGAACTCTGAATTACATAATTTTAATTCCTTTAATTTCATGCCTGCCTCCGACGCGGACGAATATAAACGGTAAAAGCATGCGCGCTCGTATCCTGCGCGACCCAATTTTATTTCGGTTATAATTTTCTGTATTTTCAGCATCCTCGACTCGCCTCTATCTTTTTTTTTACGATGCTATAAAAACGTGAGTAACTATTCACTGAAAACAGAATTACTACCCTACCCAGTGAAATTTGCGCGGGATGGAGAGCTGTAATTGTGTCGAAACAAAGCGCGTAATTAGACTAATAAAGCAAAGCAAAAGCATTAAACCTTTGTTCCATTTTCTTTTGACATCTCCTCTAAACGAGTTTCACATTTTTCAAGCGTATTGTTCCGCGTGTCATCGTCGCTGTAATGCTGACGGTTCATCTATTTCAATGATATAACACATATTCGTTTCTTCTTTTAACATGGTTCAACATCAGTGGATGATGAAACCCCGGCAACCATCAAATTGATTCCAATTCATGTGTGCACATGGATCCTATTGATCCCACGACCATTGAACACTCGCGGGTACGGCAGACCGGAACAGTGGAAGATGGGTGGTTATGTGCCTCTGGATAAGGATCCCTGAATGTAGAACATTCTGTAAACGAGTTTCATGCATTTACATTGCCAGTGCCATTACTCGTTTATCTATCGACCCTTCGAGTATCTCAGGGGAGCTTAGTGACCGCTCGTCCAGCTCGATAGTTACACAGTGCTCTGAGCGAATCGATTCGTGTAATTGAACGAGATCAACGAAAGATAGAAGCATATCGCCACTTTTTTTTGCTGCCTCGTTATCGGGATATCCGAATGTTTGATTAGAGCTGATCGACATATGCATCTCATCGTCATCGACGATCAAAAGCGTCTGATTTCGAGGCTGCGTGGTTGCTTTGATCAGCCAGCCCCTGGAATTGCATTAATTTTATTTAGATTAGCAGGCACGAGTCGTGTAGGTAATATTTTAGAAGAATTTTTGAAAACTCTAGAAAATTTGATGTTTCGGAAAATGATAGTATCGATATGGGATAAATATCGCGTGGATAGTTAACAGCGAAATAGGTGCCCCTCAGCTCGCAGGGCCGCCTATTTCCACCGAAATTCTGTCATGGAATTTGAAGTAATTAATAGCAAAGTCTACCGAAACTCATAAGAAGCTTACGCCACGCCAAAAATAACCGCAATTTCAGTTAAATTACCGTGCTGTCGATAGTATTAATACACTAACAGGCTGAATAGAGCGATGCGACTACTCCTCGAACGGCAAGGTATTATGACTCGGAGGAAACTTCGCCCGAAAGCTTAATTAGATTGCCATAGAATATGCCCCAATTGTTATACCGCCGGTGGAATCCTTGAAAAGTTTGCATCCCCGTATATTTCCTAAAACTTCCTCCGCATTCACTCGATATCTCCTATCTCCGCCGTGTATCGATCAAATTACCCCTTCCCGTATCCACGGCGATGAGTGAATATCTGAAATGTGACGCGAGAGACTCGATACTCTAAACATGCTCACGCGCATATCTCAATTACTCTAACTGCCGCGAGTCAATATTCTCATTCCAAGGATACTACCGTATTCTGTAACTATCCTAAGTAATAATTCCTAAGTAGGGGAGACCGGGGCTAAAAGATCCGGGGGGTAAGTTGTTCCGACGGTTCTATCTTCAAAATGAAAAGAGCGTTGTACTTTAACACTATTCCTACCGACACATTTCACGTCATTTGACCGGTCGCGTTAGGTAAGAGAGACTACAAATTTTTCTCAGAAAATAAACAATAAAACAAGAAGTGAATATTCAAAAATGTATTATACGTATATTTGAGGTAAAGTCGTGAAGTTTAAAGGCGATTCAATTACGTTGTATATAGGAAATTCTAATCGATATTTTAAAAACGGTCATTAAGACCGGTTCGTGGTAGGAATAGTGTTAAAGTATTTTTTCCGTGTGAGTGGCGCGATCAGCTCACACGGAAAAAATAATTTGAAGTACAACGCTCTTTTCCTTTTGAAGATAGAGCCGTCGGAACAACTTACCCCCGGAACTTTTAGCCCCGGTCTCCCCTACCCTTTCACGCAATTTTAATTCAGAGTTCGACGAATTCCCACGGCCAGGACATTAATGTACATTGCCTTTCAGGCTGCACACGCGACGCCATGTTTCTTTCCACCCGCGTATTTTCCGTCGCGTCGGTGTTAAGATCCATCGGCAGAAGACGGGCACCCTCGACGCGAAATAGGGAGATACATTTACAGGCACAGGGCACTGGAATGCTGGACGCTTCGCAGAGAAGTTGGGCGGACTAGCGAAGCGGCATCGTGTCCAGCTATCTATCGGATAGGAGAGTGAGGGTGGGAGGGCGAGGACCGTTGGACGACGAGTGCCTCTAGGAAGCTTAGCTGTCCCGCCGTACAATGTAGCAATTGCAGTGGACCGTGGGGCCTGGGCATGTGTAATTAAATGCAATCAGGGAACAGAGTGCTCCGAATTGCCGGCGTTTAGCTCACTCTCTGCCGGCTGTTGCTCCTCTTTCCCTCTTAACGTTGCTTTCCACGGACACATAGACACAGGGGGTTGCGTGCACGTGTAGACGACGGCCTCCCCCTCGATCCTGTCTATTCGGCATTTCATCTGACGGTGAGCCCCGGGAAAGGGCCACGCTGAAAGGCTTTCAATTCGATAAAACGCTCTCAGCAAACTTCAGTTCGGAGCAATTAACGGAAATTAATTCTCGTTTCTTTTTCCACCCGCTTCTGCATCTTACGCCAGCCCCTATCCAGCCACCACTACCCCGCCACACCCCCGGGATTTTCTCCGTCGCGATTTACCATTCCCGCGCGACGAATCGAGCGATCGCGTCCACCTAGGACCTAGACGCTCGAAATTACTATGGAATTGGACTCTCGCTGTTCGATCGCCGTTCAGCGCTGCGAATTCATGGAATTCCACCGCTCGCTGCCGATTTCGAGTCGATTGAACGCGCTCAATGCGACGGCCAGCCGCGCGCGAACGATCGCGAGTAATTAATAATTTACGCGCCACCTGGAAAATTGACGGCCTCCGGCGCCAGCCTGCAACGCGACCTGCGCGCAACGAAAGTGGCGATGGCTGCGACGGATGTGACGAACTGATATGCCGTTGGGAAAGAATTGCTAAGAGCCTCGCCGCTAGTTTCATTCCTTTGTGACGTGCCGCGGGTTTGTAGTTCCGCTGCTTTCTTACCCAACTCCCGGTAAAGGGACCGAAAGACATTTTCAATCGCCCCAAAGGGAACTTCATCCCCAAAGGATTAAGTTTCCCAACTGGACGTGAGTTTTTCCAAGGAAATTCTCGGCGCTCGCGTCGCTGCTCCAAAAGTTGCAAGGATATTTTGAACGGTAATTCTCATTAAACGCAATAATAAGTCCTGAAAGTTCTGTAATTGCATTTCAGCTTGCCATTACTTTGCGTCGTCCTATCCGACGCGACAAGTAAACGCGGCCACAAGTCGTAAATCGTATTTTTCGAGTTATTTATTTATCGAGTCCCAGAGTTTATACGAATTGTAGGAAAATTTACCCATCTTCTGCATTCTACTTTCAATGCTGCGCGGTAACCACGTCAAATCCTTCGATTTAAATACTGAATGCGGCGTGACGTCGCGCGGCACCCACGTTCCAGCAATTGTCTTCGCGCCGTTACTTAACAATTAGAGTAACGTCTCGGAGTTCCCAAGGCCACGCTCCACTTTATATTATCTTTGTAAAGTGTCCTCGGAGAGAAACTAAGCGTACCCACACAGTGGGAGGCTGGCGCACACGTATTGTTCTTGGGATTCGGTAAGTGGGCCGACGGTGGCTCGCGCATTCTTGAATAAAAGAACGCTTCAGGTATTTCCAGAAGACATTTCGCGGGGCCCATTATTCTCACCTTTTCCCTATTCTTCGCGGAATTCTCGTACCAAAGCACAAGTAACAATGATCGCGAAGGAACTTCTTCGTCCCATTGATCCGAGAACTCGATCGACCGACCTACCTCTAATACACCATTTTTTTTTTTGTGAAAACACTGTAATCGTCTGAAAAGTAAGGGTATTTTCGGGAGTTTTTTCAACCAAACAACGCAAGAAAATTTTTTTTTCAAACAAATTCAAAATCGTTTCTCTGGCGTTGACAGTGCTTTAACCATTTAGAAACTAGAAGCCTATGTCGTAGAGAAAAGTCAATACCGTAAAAGATAGGTAACAAAGTGGCGGATCGCTGAAAAAAATTCATATTCTAGGGTAAAATGTTGATAAAAATAATAGAAGTTCTCTGCATAATCTACTTACTACCTAATATGATTTTCCACTGAATCTTGTCAAATCAATTTATTTGTAGACAATATATTGTATACAGTAAATACTTTGCTACCGCATCGCGGCAATGAAAATGTTAAGCGAGGCCTCAATCGCTTCGCAGGAAGCCCGTAAACGAAGGGGTTGGGCGGGCGGCGTTTTCGCGACAATAAAGCCGCGCTTTCTTGGGGAAGAAGGGAGCACAGCCGACGTAGAGTGTAGCCGCGAGGGGGTTGGAACAGAGGCAGGAGGAAAAGACAGGCGTTCCAGCAAGCAAAACAAAAGCGGACCGAAAATCACGAGCGACGTTGGTGGGGTGGCGACTGGGGGTGGTGGGTCTCGAATCCACGACAGGAAAAGCGCAGACAAAAGGGTTTAGAGGCGGCCTATAATTCAGGCTTGATGGCTGGATGGACGTAGCAAGGGGTGGACGGAGAAAACCGTGGGGTGGAGGAACAGTGGCGCACTAGGTGAAGAGGGGTTGGAAGGGAGAATTACGAGGTCACTTCCGGTGGCGCCTGCACGAGCATCCGGTTCCGGTCGCGCTGCGCTATCCCTCCTGCTTTCACCCTCGTGATGTCTTCCTCTTCCCTCCGCCGCGTGCCTGTCGCTCCCCCTTTTCTAACCCCTTTTTCATTTCGCTCCTCCCCCCTCGTTTCTGTCTGACTCTTTGTCTCGCCCGTTCGTTCCTCTGTTGCGTCCGCTGCTACCTGCCCTCCCTGTCTCTCTCGGCCCGCCAACCCCTCTGACTGTCTCCACCGACCCGATCCACCCCCGTTCCTCCTCGAATCGCACGCTCGCGACTGGTACTCGCAATTGCACGCAGCGCAGCGCGCGTGCAGAACGCTCGGTGCGACCGAACTTCGCACAATGGCGTAACTTGGCCATTACTATCGCGTGCCCCTGCCTCGGTCATGCCCTATCGCTTCTGCTGGTCTCTTAGCCGGGAGCTAGCACTCCTTCCTCCGCTGTTATGTGCAACTACCCCGACGGGGTAGGGCTAGATAAATGGGGAAGCGACGCGCGGCTTTTCGGTGCCGGTCCCGCAGCACGCGTACGTACATCTATAATATAAACCGGTACGGGGGTGTCAGGAGTGGTGCAGCAGCTCCGCAAGTTTCCCCATGGAGTGCGCAGGTGACTCTATTCGAGCGTAAATTAGAGTTAGAGCCGAGCCAATAACGCTGGGTGGACAAGTTGCTCTCGCCGATGCGAGAACGGCGTCGTTTCGGAATCGATGAGTGGTATTGTTATGAGATACCTAGTTTGTTTAGTTTATGTAGGATTAGAAGAAGGCACGGGTCACTTATTAAACGGGAGAACGACAAGAGTGCGTGTGTAGGGGGTTAAATTGATTTTTATTCGAGAATCTTTGCGATAGGATTGCATCAAGGAAGCTTGTGCAGGGAACCAAAGATATAGCTTTGAGCAGTTGGGAATAAGCGATTCTATCGAGGCACGAAAATACGTTCCTCCGTTTCAAATTTCCTGTGTTTCAATTACAGTGCCCACATCTCGCGAAATGTGATACACGCGGAATGCGTTACACCATTATACTGAATGCATGTACCGACTCGCGTAGACCAGAGGACACGAGCGACCACGCAATTTTGGCAGATATTAAATTTTACAACGGAATATGTAATAAACTACATGATACGTAGGTATCGACGAAGCATGATGACAAGCCACACAGTACGCCAAGTAGAATAAATATTTATGACAGGCTCCCGAGTGAACTTTTTATCCACCGCGTGCTCGACCATCACATTAGAGAGAATTGCAAAACGGTGCATTAATTATATCGTGAATTCGACGTGGCCACGGGAAGAGCGTGCATTACGCGCAACCTAATCACGCTGAAATTTATCAAGCGGGGCCCGGGGCCACGGGAATTAATTATATACGGTAATCCAGGGAAAAGCTCGAAAAATCTCTCGTAATTTACAATCTCGTGTGGCTGCGCGGCCGCGATACGCTCGTCCGTGGAATAATTGCTCGCGTAAAAATTTCCCCCTTTTGATAGCGGCACGAAGAAAGGATGGGAACGAAGCAGGAGCCGGGGAGGGAGAGGGAAGGAAAAGGAAACGGTTGGGGGAGGGGGAATTGTAGGAGTGAAAAGAGAAAGAATCACCGTTGTGACCGCGCTTTTTTCCACGTCCGTTGCGTAGGAAACGCCGGCGCGAATAAACGGGAACGTATCTCGAGGTAAGTGGGTCACGATGCAAATAGTCGGGCGCAATTTGTGCAGCATCGTGGCACACGTCGCGACCGTGTCGCTTTTCGCTCGCGAAAGACGCGACGCGAGGGCAGCCGCGCCGAAAATACGCGAATTCGCGTCGCAATGGAACAATGAGAGTTGCTCGGTCGCGTTTACGCGGTCGACCGCGACGGCAAAAACGAGAAACCGAGCAGAAACGAGACGGAGATAAAATTCTAATCCTGTTTCATTTCGACGTGCCGCGGAACGCGTGCCCCTTAATTGGCCTCCGGACTGGTCTGTGGCGTTGCTAATAACGGAATGACACATTGAATGGCGCGGGGTTTTAAGAAACGCTCTTTCGAGTCGGGCAGACCATTCCGAGCGAGGAAGACTTGCCTAATTCGCGTGGAGCAAACATTCGGGGCACACGGTCGATAACTTCGATGCTTTCCGGAATATGTCTACGTAAAAGCAAGACAGTTTTAATATAATAACAGGAAGATACATAAAAGAAGAATGAAGTAAATTTAACAGTACGATGGTCTGGCATAGAGACCCTTTAAGTAGAGTCACGCAAACACAGCCTCGATTTTGATTGGTGCCGCCATTTTTTGTCAAAGGTGTGAAAATACAAATGGTGGCACCAATCAAAATAATGCTTTGGCGAAATAATTCAAGCAACGTTGTATATACCGCCACTATGCCGACATTTGTATTTTTACTTAAAGGGTATTTTTTACTTAAGGGGGTATACCCGTTTGACCCTCGGAAAGTGTATACATTTTGTGGATTTTTTTACAAGTCAACGGTTTGATGCAGATTTCCCGTTTTTTTACTATCTTTACATAGTATTATGAACTACTCGAGAAAAAAGTTTCAGTTAAAAAACTATTGTTTTTGGGAAATTATGCATACACATCCGAAAGTCTTTCGATTTTAGACAGCTAAGCGGTGGCCCTGAAAACAGCTGTATGCCGTGTCTGAAATCAAAAACCATAAAATTTTCTTATAAAGTATGTCAATAGCTATCGTCCAACGAAGGCTTTTTTTATTCCCATTCCCCGTTTATTATTTATAAAGAAAAAAGGTGGATTTTTCTCTTAGAAAAATTTAACTTTACCTTTGATCTCTCACCATTTCTTTATTTTTCAAAATTTTCAAAATCGGCTTCGTTGGACGATAGCTATTGACATACTTTATAAAAAAAATTATGGTTTTTGATTTCAGACACGGCATACAGCTGTTTTCAGGGCCACCGTTTAGCTGTCTAAAATCGAAAGACTTTCGGATGTGTATGCATAACTTCTCAAAAACAATAGTTTTTTAACTGAAACTTTTTTCTCGAGTAGTTCATAATACTATGTAAAGATAGTAAAAAAACGGGAAATCTGCATGAAACCGTTGACTTGTAAAAAAATCCAAAAAATGTATACATTTTCCGAGGGTTCAAACGGGTATACCCCCTTAAGGGGGGAACCTGGTGTAACTAGCTGAAAATCGAGGCATTTTTCCGTATTTTTTTTTAAAGAAAGTATTTAATCGATCTTTCTGAAACTTTCAGGATATTGTATTAACAGGTTAAGGTAGGTAAAAAAATTTTTATTAAAAAAGAGCAACAAATAACAAAGTTATATGTGCTTATGCCCAGTCCGTTGGCGACGCAATTGGTCCACTGCGGGCAACGTAGCGTTTTTTGGTTTCAGATGAAACCAAAAATCGAACAATTTTCATTTAGTTTATGAGTGTACGGATGAATCGTATCAATTTATTTCTTAAAAGATGCAAAATTGAACAAATGGCGGCCTCTTGAAAAAAAAGGTCCCTCTTTCCAACGAAATTTTGTCTTAAATGTGTAAAAAAAAGTTATTTATTTAAACAATATCATTATACCCATAGCTTAGATCTGTAAAGAAAATGTTCACAAATATCCGTGCACAAGGCCTAGTCGATTGGTTGAATATTTTTGGAGTTACATTGCCCGCAAATTGTAAAACTGTCGTTTCGAGAAAAACGCGTTTCAAGTTTTCTGGTAACCTGGCGCTCCGTTGCAAAACCGGCCATATCTCCTTTAATTTTTCGAATTTCGTTTTGCGGCTTTGGGAACGTATTCTCGTAATGTTCAACTATTGATTTATGCAAAAAAAAAATCGATTTCTTCGACCCGCTACACCAGGTTCCCCTCTTAAAGGGTCTCTAGTCTGGCAGAGCCAAGTCAAGCCATCGCCTGATTCTTAATTCCAACACGAGAGATAAGACTACGCGCGTAATGTCGTCGAATGAACGTGTCATTATTTCGCGAAGAAATTCGTAATTATCTGTATCTTCCACGCGTGTAGGCGACAATTCGCGTCTATTCAGCCGCTGAAGCTGCACGAAGGCAAACGTGACTTGTAGATACCGCAGTCATCGACAGAGAAGCAGCGTTTAAAAAGCAGGCAGAGTGTCAGGTATAGCCGCGTGTCGTTATCAGCGTCGTTTATTCTTACGTGAACGTTGTTAATGGCTGAGCGGAGACAGGCGGCCGCGTGATTCGCGTATAACGAACGATCGTAATTACGGTTAACCTGCCGGGCAATTTCCACGGTTACAGTGACCGTGAAACGATTATTGGTCCTGTAGGGGCTGTTCGTCCCGGCGAAATTACGATTAGGCCAATCGACTTGGCTCGCCTCGCGTTCGCAACAGCGACACTCGCCATCGCCACGCGCGGCCTCCACTCAATTCGTTTGCACGGGGAAGTTAATTACCGAGCTGCAAAGCGACGCCGTCGTCGGATGCCGTTGCTGGGAACAACTGAGGCGACGGGCCCGTCGATGATCCATGCCATGCGAACCGTTCAATGGAAAGGTGAACCGGTCTCTAAACAGTTTGCGATCCCCTCGCTCCCAGCGAAACGAGATTTAATTGCGCCCGAGCTCGAAGGACGCCAGTGAAATTAGTCGATCCAACGATCGCTCGCCACACGCAGATCCACTCCGTTTTCACGTTTACGTTTTCGTGACGAGGCACGGCTCGGTGGTCCCCGAACCTCAAATAAATTGTGGAATTGTTGGCGCTGCTACCACCCGCTGCCTGGGACTATTGTGTTTCTATGTAGTTTCTAGCGCTCGGTTGGATGGAACCCGACAGTAACCGAGCATCGATTGGAAGACGACACTTATTGCAGTCGTTGAATTATATTTCGTCGCAATTATGAAGCATCGATCCACTTGTTCAGTGAATTATTTCTAGATGGGGACAATTAGCGCCGGCAGTTTTCGAATTTGAACGGGCGCCCGTGAACGATAACTCGCGAAACGTAGCGCGGATGGTACACGGGGCGAATACGGCGCTCGTAAAAATCTAAATGCGGCACTAGTTTACACGAGGGGTCGTTACTCGCAGGCGGAGGCGCAGGTCAGGTCGGATTACGCGTGGCCGTCGTTTCTTTTCTCGTGTTTTACCGCGCGCACAGTTTAAGAGAAGAAGGTTAGCGGTGCATCGCAGGCCTCCAACACGCTTCCACACGCGGCCACGGCGCGCTGACTACGGTGAATTAGGTATTCGACGAATAGAAAAGCCCGCTTCGGGCAGCCGGCCAAGGTATGCAGACGCGGTCACGGATGTGCCGGGACCTATCGCAACAACCCTAAAACCACCGCCGCGAGGAGGGGGAGAAAAAAAAAAGAAAGAAACGAGCGACGTTAACGCGCGATGAAAGCTACTACGTAGCGGCACGACCCATCGACCCGATTTCCTCCTTCAATTTCGAGCTGCTTCTCGGCCAATTCGCTGATCACATTTGCCCCCCTCGCACGGGGAGTCGTGATTACGTAATCGATAATTGTGCCGCGGCCACGAAAGGAGAAATCAGTCCTCGATTGTCCTGTGAAAGATGGCTGTTGCGTGTTAAGGGTGGGAGAGTTTAGGACAGATTTTAGAATATCTGCGAGGTAATTGGCGGTTGAATTTTGGACTGTGATCGGTTGGAGGGATGCTAATGTCTTAATGAATTATTTTGGGCTTGATGTGGCGTCTGGTACTTATGAGAAGAGGTTTGAGATGTGCAGAATAAGCTTTTGAGATTTTATCTTCGCGATGTGAACAAATGACGGTTCGGGAAAAACGCGTCTCTGCGCTCCCTACAAAGTGCCCCTGTAGAAGCTAAAATAATCGGAATTTTTCCATGAAAATTTAATAGTAGATAATTCAGTATATATACTGAGGATTTTTCAATCGGAATGACTCTTTAAGGTGTGCATTGATGCATGTGTAAGGAATAGATATAAACTGGTCTGAGTTGCAATGCAGTAGTTGAAATTGGAGCAGTGGAGAAAATTAAAGTTTTATGCGAAACCGTGTAGTCATTTAGGATGTAATTCCAAGACTTTCGGTTAATTTAATTATTCTAGGTGGTGCAAGAACGGAGGCTCTGTAGGTAGATAGTTGGTCATTCATCACAGTCAGCAATCGTGGATTGTAATAACTGTACCGTGCCGTTCTGTGATATATTGTTCCGCTAGAGGGAGTGTTACCTTGACAGGAGGAACGTCGATTGTCTTAACAGCCGATAACTTTCCAAAATTGTTTCCAAAGACACAGCGCCAGCGTGAGGATAGCTTTGAAGATGGGAAACGAATTGCCTGACGACGTTTGAAATGGATATCGATAATGGCTCCTCAGTCTTTTGGCAGCAGTGGTACAAAACAGAAACGAAGGAGAAGTATCGAACTGAAAAGAAACTATACCATCCTTTCTGTAAATTCACTAATTAAATCGGTGCCCACAGGGGAAAGTTAATACTTGGACTATGGAATTCGAATTACCAAAGTTTATATTACCTTCACCATTTTCAAACAGAGAAACCTCCCAACGGTAATTACACACCAGGCTACAGGCCAGTTGTCAAACTCGTCGCAAACCTTCGAAACACGAACCTACATCGACCACTGTAGCCCTTTTGAACTGGTCCCTCGGAGCAGGTTAGAGGAATAGTGAAGCTTCGCAAGAAAATAGTCGGCCATTCGTCAGCAGACGACGATCGTGGACCATAATATAGCGGGTCGGCGGATAAGTTACTGCGAGGGACAGGCATTAATTTGGGGCTGAGTTGGCGCGCGAGGCACCGTGCCGCGCCGTGAGCTCGGTCTGTACGCTTCAGGATCTCTCCCCCGAGGCTATTCCGTCCCGTTAACGGATAGCCGTTGCCCTTAGACGAATCGATCCTTCTTAGGTGGAGCACTGCCGGGGAAAGACGGAGATGCGCTGCCGCGGGGTGGCTCTAGATGGGCTTCTTCGACGAAAAACAAACATTCGACTCGATCCTCTTCTTTTGAAGTGTCCCTCATCCTCGGAGCAGCTTCAACTTTTCGACATCCTGAGGTATACGCGGCCGTGTCTCTTGGTGGACAGGGGGTTGCTTTTCGATACCCGATAAGTGGTATGAGAAGGTTTTCTGTCAGCCATTATTTACTTGTTTCTTATCGGAGAGATCGATATTCTAGGAAGTGGTAGTGAAATATTAACTTTTAAAAAGTCATTGTAATGATTCGAACAATTGTAGAGTCTTCTCCAATTCACCCCTTAGACAAGTTCGATTCTACGTTCCCCTGGCTGTGAGTTTAACGTTCGCACATTTCTCAAGCACTCGACACAGATTAACCGTGCGTGCATAGAATCCAAGGAATAGTAAGGTCTGTCCAACAGCTTTCAACGTCTCCATTCGAATACCTAAGACAGAATATCGCCAGCAGAGTCGCGGCAACGTTCCTACACGGCCTCGTTGAAATCGCCACGCGAGCTACGGATTTTTGACCGTCTAAGTAGCGGCGTAGCACGAAGGTAACGCGAAGGGGGAAGAAAGAGCAATTCACCTCCCTTCCAGGCCTGCCTTCGGAACGACCCTGAAACTCTCGCAGTCACGCAAGCACGCGGAACGCCGGTAGATATATTCTTTCCCCGACGTTCTCTCAGACACTTGCAGAAGGGCCCTAACGATGCTGTGGAATTTTAATTCGATTTGCACCGCCGCGACGGCAAGAGGAAACGCCACGCCGTCTGCGAGCCGGCAGAGGAATCAGAATCCCTCCTTGCATTCTTCGCGCAATAAATCCTCGCGCGATATAACCCAATTACTTCTGGCTGGGAGTGCTCGCGTGTAGCGCGAGGCTTTCCCCCCAGCCCTGCCGTGCGGAATCGCGGGAAGTCCTTTATCAGACGTTAATTGGAAAATGGCAACGCGCGGCTCGAAGGAAAAGTTATCTGGCAAAGGCGGGAGCTACGGGCAAGGGGCCCCACAGGACGGCGAACGCTCCCCTAGCTGTGGGTTGCTGTATTCCTGGATCGTATCAAAACCGGGGGCCGAATGGTTTAAATCTACCCGGACGATGCGGGAACTTTTTATCTCGACGAAACTTTTTCTCGTATGCCTTATCTGAGATGATTGCCCCTGCTACGGTTACCTTCCTTGTAGATCTGCATAATATCGTTTATAGGCAATTTATGTGTCCCGGAAGAAACATCGCGGTAGCTCCTCTGCGGTTCTCGAGTTGTGACTAGCCTCTCTCAGTTACCGTGCTGCTTGTCGGACGATTTCTTGCTCGGCAGCGCGGTAAAGAGGTCTGGTTAGAGGGGACTTTTGTAATCGAAGAAGTGAATTTTAGGGAACAACGGAGGGGCTCGGGGGAAAATGACACATGTCGTATAGCATTTTTCGTTTCTTTGTACTGTTAACTCGTTCCTGCAAGGTAGTGTAATCCTACCACCTCTCGATATTATAGCGTGTACGTGTCACCTAGGGTGGTCCTTATTTTTCAACTTTAAAATTTGTATAGTCTGACCCTTTGAAAATCTTCTATTCGACAAAAATAAATATCTTCGTGTTTTTTATTTGTATATTTTGATATATAAAGGTCGCTCAAGGACTTTATATTTCGCATGTACCACATGTTTGGCTTCGGCGACTTTCCATAATTATCACTTGTCAATTTTAATGAAACGGGGTCCATATTTATATACCAGAATCCAAAACCATACTTTTATCTATGCGTTTAACAACCTGAATAGAATGTACTATACGTCAAAGTTTGCGTCTGCATCTAATTCTTAAATGTGCATATAAAGCCTTATGCCACAACACAATACATTACACACTCGTTATAAACCCGTTTAGTCTATGCGATGAGTACCCGAATTTGAATGTTATATTTTCACTTAAAAGTTAATAAAATTTCAAAATTATTGCAAAAATTTCTATCAATTTATACCAAAGTAGTAATATTTCAATGCCATTGAGCGACCTTTAATCCTTAATATATTTTAACAAAATTTTAGACGAATTTCTTTTAAACTATTTGGAAGCTTCTGAGCGGGTCAGAAGAAATTTTTACAAACTTTGATTTTTTACCATGCATATAAGGACCACCCTAGTGTCACCGAGCCGAATAATTTTAAAGGGTTATGCCTACCTGTGAGGTTTGAAAAAACATGTATATTCGGGAATTTTTCGGGGAAAAACTTGAAGGCTTTTTTAATCAGACCTTTATGTATTCGAAAGTGTACATGTTAAATTACTTGTAGTAATTTTTGCGATGGAAAATATAAATAAATCAAAGAAATATCAGCGTTCTGTAGTTTGCGGTGACTACTCTAATTGTGAGCTGATTCATCTGAAATAAAAAATTCGCGGTAATTTAATCCTTCGGTTAAGTGCAGATCTCCTGGTTCTTCCTGATATTTTGAGCTGCACAAAACCCTGACTATTCAAGTCGGATATGATTAAAATAATAGCGACTACATATGTATCGAAGCAGCCACTGGTAATTTTATAGTCACGAAGGACACGTAAGCTGGTAATCAGCCTCGAGTAATTACCGAAACGCAACACCAAGCATTAATCATCGAAAAATGAAACAAAGGATGCACGCGGGGGGTGGGGGCAGATTAAAAATTCCATTTGCGAAACGGAGGGAAAAGTTGAGGCTGCACGGGCAGGGCATCTCATTAAAACAGTTCGATGGACGGTGACGCGAAGCTGAACACGATGACGAAAGGATTAACGTAGCAGAAGCTCGGAGAGAGACCGGAATGACGGTAATAACAGACCCGTCCGTCAAAACCGAAATTCCATGGCCCCGCACAGTAATCTACGGGCTTCGCCGACGGTAACACCATTCAGTCCGGCTATCTGTCAGCTATTTTTTCACGTTTCACCGTTCCTCGTCCGCACAATTGGCCTCTTCGAGAATTACCGGCGGAGCCTCGGGAATTTTCGAAAACGAGGGGCTTTCGTTGGGATGCTGTCGACTCGGCTCACGGGCCGATTTTGTTTTCCGTGATAACAGTCGCGGAGGGAAGGTGGCCGGACTTTTCCGCGTTATTTGGTGGCAGCTGATAGGGAACGAGGATCGAAGTTCAGCTGTCAATGATTCCCTGCTGTGATGGGTGAATCTCGGAGGGACTTCTGGGGGATTTTCATCGAGTTCAAACATTCATACCTGACCATGCAATTGCAAAATGTGAGATAAGTTACTGATATTTGGTTAAATTCAGATAGTGCAGGTCTTTAATTATAGAAATTATAGATCTTGGCTCGATGTAAATAAAAATTAAATTATGTGAAAGTAGACACTTGCACTGCACAGCAGCAGATTCATATTTAACCACAAGTAGTCGACTTTTCAGAATACATGTTGCTCCATGGAATCGCCATGCCTCGACTTCCGGAAGCAGCGTGTGGGGGTGGTTGTTAGGGACTTGGCGAAATATCCCGTACACGAATATACATAGAATAATACCTGCCACTGTGATCTCCATCTCATGCAAAGTTTTCTTCGCGGAACCGTACGACTACGTGGAACAACTCAAATTAGACTAATCCGCGCTGTGTCATCAACTCGTAGATGATGCATTAAGTTACTCCATTTGAAACAATGGTCCGTGATACGCGGGTAACTGGGCGTGAGCGGCCAACTGCGGAACTGGAAGTTTATTGCGCGCTGCGCTCATCCTTGCTTGATGGAACTTACATTTCGTGCGGCAAAAGTGAAATCTAAAAAAGATATTCACTGCTTCGTCACGATCAATATTAGACACTTCGAGGGTGGCTTCTATCGATAGAAGATACGCGATTTTTGACAAAAAATGTTTCGTCTACTTTCCTGCAACAAAAATCTATTACGGGGTTGATATATCTACTTGCTATATTATCGAATTTAAATACTCGCAGTTCTATTATCAACATCTTGACAATATTTTCGCTGTAGAGTTTTCCTGCATTTTTTTAATTGAATATTTTTGACACACCTTTGTACGCGTTGTCGCGCATGTGTGTTCAAAAAGACCAGTATAGCGAGCTTCGACATTTGTGGCACGCAAAGTTTAATTTCGACCGTGTCTGACACGGAACGCGCTTTAACTAGCTAATATTAACACCATATTTCAGCGGATAACGAGAGGACGCGATGGTAAACGTGTACTGCCTATATTATACGCAACGTATAACGGCGATTTCGCGAAAGCTCCCAACGTACGTCAGCGAAAATTTCCAGTAATGGCTGGTAAGCTCTTCTCGCTTGGTGTACGATATTCCAATGAATTTCGGGGGACATTCCGTGCTCGCGCGTCACACGAATTGCCCGCTGTAAGCCTCGCGGACTTAACAAAATGTACCCGCGATGAATGAAAACGTCATTTAAACCGTAGGGCGTAGAGGATCGGAACGTACGTCATTTCGAAGCCAAAAATGTCCCCGTTTTGTTTCACTGAGTATTTGCCAGAAATTTTCGTGGAATCCCGTCGATATGATATTCCTCTAGGAATAAATACACAAATGAGTACGCATCCATTTATTTTGGCTTCGATGCAATCGTTCTCGATGACGTCAAATTGTGATATTCGAATTTTCATTTATTTAATTTGATGTTCCCTGCGTGGAATTATACGCATACTTTGTACTTTAATTTATCTAGCATTTATGTTGAAAGACTCCACCTCTTTTGTTGAGAATAATTAATTTTTACTGCGTAACGCTGGAAAAGTTATGCTGTAGATATAAATATCAGTGAAATTGCAATATTGCCTTTATCCTTGCATCCTGCATGTAATGACGAGTCAATTAATTCCAACGCCTTTCATCTTGTTCCCTTTATCGTTAAACAGTTTTAATATACGTCATATCGATTTACTTGCGCCTCAGAAGGAGACGTAGGTTCACGGCCTTTTTCCACAGCGTTTCGCAAAATGAATGTTATACTCGAAAGAATACAGCCCCCCGTACTTCATGTCGGCATAAGAAGCGCATAGAATATTTTAATTAAATTCAAGCCCTCCGAGAATCTCGGCGAAAGGAAAGAAAATGTATATAGCGGGAGTCGACTGCCTTGAGGAGATTTATTACCGTACTTGGTCAGACTAAAACGCGACCGAGTAAATAGGCAAGGAACGTGCAGTTTATTCGACGCTGTTAAAAAATTCTTCAAGTACCTTCGCTGGGGAAGATCGGTTTAACGGTTGAGAATTAATTAGAAATATGTGCCTTTAGAATTTTGCTGGAACGTTTCGTCGGTGAGTACGGCGCAATCACGTTGATTAAGAAGGTGTGACGAAGCGGGTAACGTTTGAAGTTTCAAGTGGAATTCGCGTTATCGATCCAATGGTGTCTATTAGTTTCCATGCCTGCATAATGTGGGATTCCGAACTATAAAGGAGGACAGAATTAGACGTTCCGCCACGAATCACGAATAATACATCCGGGCGCCCCGTGCCAAACTGCAATTTGCTTAAAAGAACAGCGCTGCGCTGCGCGATTAGGAATGCTCCGCGAACCTCGCGACGCGAGGCAAATATAATTCATAGTAAACGAAGTTTCGCTAGTTAGCAAGCGCACCTGAAGATACTTCATCACGAACCGCGATGCTCAATTTTCCTAGATAAAGATTTAAGGCCCTAGAGCACACGGTCCACTTCGGTGGTCGCGGTAGGCATAAATTGCAAGTCTAATTCGGTTCGACCGATTCAGACAGCCGTGCACAAAAATGTTACCGTTTGATACAAGTTATTTCGACGCTATACGCGCGCACATAACTCACGCACATCGAGGTGTTGGCAACTATTTACGAGTCTATTAAGGATCCGAGCGCTGTGTCCAAATTGCTGAGAGCATAACACTTTATGAACCAGCGATTACCTTCGCTTTCCCGTATTCTTTCTAAAAATACGATATCACGGAGAAAACGGTACGCGGATGCGCCGCGCCTGCTGCCGAAATTAATGGACGAACGTCTCGTTAACATCGGCGGCGAAATTGTTATTAAATCGGCTGACTTTATTTGGTCCTGCAGCGGCAGTTAATTAGGTGAGCGAGACAAATGGCTGGACGATCTTTCCTCACTTCGTAAATCCGTTAGCGCTCACTCTCTAAATTCTCAGCTTCATCCCCGTGGACCGAGAATTTGGCAAAAAGTTCTCCGACTACCTACTCCGGCAAAAAGAGTGTCCCGGTAGCGACGCCATTATAGCGATTTACTGTCGTGTTTTTTTCACCGTCGTTAGACTCCTGGCCGTTCGTCGATCGCAATTTTCTTGGCTAATGTGCTTAGGCATCGTCAATTCGTTCCTCTTCTATCGACGCGCCTCGTCGTAGGGCTGTTCGAGTACTCGAATATTCGAGTAGCTTGAAGTTCGGACCGACCCGAGACTCGGTTTTCGAGCCGAGTCGAGTACCCGTAAAAATCGAGTAGCTCGAAAGAACCGAGCGGCTCGATAAAACCGAGTAGCTCGAATATTTTCGAGCGGCTCGAAAGAAACGAGCGGCCCGAAAGAACCGAGAAGTTCGAATGTACTTCGAGCAGATCGAAATTATCGAGCAGCTTGAAGCTTGAAGCTTGAACATTTCGGGCAATACGAATGTTTCGAATATTTTAGGTTACGTTTATCTACTGGAATGTAAATAATGGTTCTCAATAATTAATGTAAATAATTAAAATGTAAGCTGTAAATGGAAATATTCTGTAACTTTTGAAACTAAGTACTAAATTCAAATCTTTCTTTTTTCTTCATTTTTTCGTTTATCTATGAACGTATTCATACACTTTTCTTTATGTTATTTTTCTTTTCTTCTTACTTTTTCTTTTTTCTTACTTTTCTACCTTCATCGTATGGGTTTTAACATTGTTCACGCAGGGCGTTACCCGCTCATAAATAAATAAATAAATAAATGAATAAATAATTAAATAAATATAAATAAGCGTAATTACAAAGAATCGTGAAGTACTTGTAAATATTAAAAATGTAAACCTTGCATTATTAATTTTTCAAATTTTCATTTATTTAATTAATGTAACATCACAATAGAAATCTGCTTGAATGGTAAATATTTATAAAAGAACGTATGAAATCACGACAGATAATAAGCATAGACTAATTCTTTTTTAATAATAATATATATACTCTTTACATTAATTTAAACAGTTGACTTTTGGAAAACTACACAACGTACTATACACATATTATTAAATATAACACCATTTTATTTTCCTACATTTGCGCATAAAAACAAATTTGTTCTACTTTCTCCGACAACAGAGACGCTCCAGTAGATAAACGTAACCTAAAATATTCGAAACATTCGTATTGCCCGAAACGTTCAAGCTTCAAGCTTCAAGCTGCTCGATAATTTCGATCTGCTCGAAGTATATTCGAGCTTCTCGGTTCTTTCGACTGAGTTTCGAGCCGCTCGAAAAAATTCGAGCTACTCGGTTTTATCGAGCCGCTCGGTTCTTTCGAGCCACTCGGTTTTTACGAGTACTCGGCTCGGCCCGGCTCGAAAAACCGAGTCTGACTTGGCTCGCTTTTTTCGAGTTCTCGAACAGCCTTACCTCGTCGATGCCGTCCGTCCAACCGAAATAGAACTTCTCATCTCCGTGTCGATTCTGTCCTTTCCGAGCTGGCGATATGGCCTGTTCTAAATCAATTTCATTCAAGGATCCAGCTTCTTAGAGTATTTCACCACGCTGTGTTTTCGCGAAGGAGATTCAAGAGTTTATCTCCGAGATCACTTATTTATTTTACTATGTCCATGTTTTCTGTTACAAGAACATATTTGAAGAGTCCTGATAGAAAACTCTATAGGTGTCAAAATTAAAAAAGAAAATTATTGGAAAATGTGGCAGTGTTAATATTATAGTAGAGAATTTGATTTGGCACTTACAGCGTTTTCTACAAGGGTTTTTCAATTATTTATTGATTATATAGAAAGTGGAAACTTTGGTGAGATCTTTTGAACTCTCGGTTATGACTTTAATGTAACCACGTAATAAATCTGTCCTTATGCGAGAGTTAACCGAACCTTCCCTGGGCATCGATTTTTATGCAATCCAGACATCATGCAATTTATAGCTCACTACAGTTATATTCGTGGTATGTATCCAGCAATGAATACGTAGCTGCCTAATTACATACGTATAACGTCTGATCATAACTTTAAGTATCACTTCAATCTTTAATCCCACTTTAGTACTCATATCTCCCAGTAGACTCGTTCAATTACGACTCGCGAGCGTAAAACGCTTGCACACAATTTGTTTTTTTACAGTTCGACTTTGTTCAGAGATAGAAAAGCAACGTTGTCGATGCGAACGACGATTCTTTATTACAGACCTGACGTTTCGAGGAGTACGCTGCGAAATATGCTTCGCTGTTCGAACGATGAGTATTCGGAATAAATAGGGCGGTGCTGAGAATGGGAGGAACAATAGTGAATGTTGATATTCACAAGGAAGTTACGTGGACGGGACAAAACATACCCAAGAGACAGGTGACGGAATCACAGACCGGATATTAAGAGAGTAACATCGGTGGGATAAAAAGTAAAAACAAACAGGACAGATAATTGCCGGTGGGATTATTTACACAATGGGTGAAGGAATCTCGCTTGCGCGTTGACAATTAACAGATGCTCTACGTCAAGCGGATTTGTTTCTTCACGATCATTAGTAAGGTAACACCAGAAAATTTCCCTTAATCCGTGTTTACGATGGCCTGGAGCTGCTGTATGTCCGTTCCCTGTATCTTCTCGTTAAGAAACGAGAAGCTTACCAGATGCTGCATTTTTTCGTAAACGAGTGTCGAGGCCCGTGTAAGAAACCGCGGCGAAATGCTGCATCTAACGTTTCACCCACACACGTAAACGCTCGTGATATACTACTAAGTGCAAATCGTTTTGCAATCGTGAATCATTTTTTCCCGGCCTCAACACAGGTCTCTGTTATCTCCGCCAGGAATAAACGAAACACAGTGAGTCATAAACTTGGCACTGACTGTAAAGTGGATCACAGGTCTCTGTTCTCCCATGTGTACCTACGTCATTTTCAGGTTTCAGATCTATTCTTTTTTACCGTAAGAATTCACGATTATCGACAGAATGACACCAAAAAGTAACACTGTAAAATTTTCTTAACCCCAACCGTTACCAAAGGGACCGTGCCATTTGCGAGGATCTTGCTACCCCATGACGAAAAGGAGGGAACTTTAAAATTCGACTACATCCCCGTTTATAGAGCAGCGCTCGAAAGGGGAAGCGTTCTAAAAAGGACGACGTGGCGCGTGTGCGCGATAACGTCGCGCGCGCGGAAGGGCTGTCTGTCTTCGGGAGAGGGGAAAGGGGTGAGCACCACAGGTGGTGGGCGTCCCGACTTCGTCGTCGCGAGCGTCGCGGCGCAGCGCAACTAAAAACCTCGGCCACGAACGAACATCCGACTTCCGCGTTCATCCATTCATCGTGCCCATCTGTAAGTGGTATAAGTCGTCGTTGCGACGGACCGAAGGCATTAAGCGTGCGTCAGTTTCGAGTTGAGTCTATTGGTCTCTCGCGCGCGTGCTCTCCCCCCTTCCTCGCTCCGTTTCCCTTTCTATCGTACGCGCAGCGTATATTCCCTCCCTTCGATACACATAATATACACAGATACGCGTACATTGGCGTACGCAGATCTGTAGCCTACGGAGTACGGTGCCGATAGTATTCCTACGGTGCACGCGCACCTGATCTACCTGTCTCCCTCCCTTTCCAGCATCCCCCTTCTGCGCTCTTTCGCCCACCTTCCGTCCTTCTCCCTCTCCCGCCCCGTGGGGGATCGCTTTGACGAGATACCGCGTAGTGGCGCACTGGTCGCCACGAGAGCGACGTGCTCTCCGTCGGTGGTCATGAATCGTGCGGCGGAAGAGGTCCTCGCGAGCCGGCCGCCGCCGTCGTCGTCGTAGTCGCGTCGTCCTAGTCAACGTCGCCGCGCCGTCGTGCTCTATTCGTCCTCGACAGTGCTGTCGCCGCGCTTTGTTTATTGTTCCCGTGACCCCCTGGGGGTGGTGGACACCGGGGACGATCGTCGTTGACCGCGGTCGATTACCGAGCGCGACCGTACCGATCCAACTCCGCGGCCCGTTTCGCCGAGCGACCGATCGAGAGTAGTGGTGTTTCCCCGAGAGGAAAATGGGCATTGGTGGGATCGTGCCGCGTCGCGGTGAACAACGTCGCCTCGCTGATCGTCGCCGACAGCGGCGCCATAACGGGGCGCGTTCGCACGCGAACGCGGTGTGAGACGAGGGAAGAAGAGGAGGCGGGCGAGAAGGAAGAGAGAAAAAAAAAGTGACCAGCCGGTTGCACGCCGGCGGAGCGACGCCGGAGGAGGGCCGCGAAGGCCCTCGGCGCTTACGGCCTTTGGTTCCTTCTTTCCTAGTTATTTTATTGGAGTGAAGTGTCGTCGGTGATCGTGACCGCGTGCGAAGCCACGTTCGCGCGGGTATCGTGTGCTGTGCCCCGAGCGGGGGAACGAGAACGAAAGCGAGAGCGCGTTGAGGGCTGAAAATGTGAAGGAATTGTTGCTGCAACTGATTGGCGGGACACCGTGCGATCTCGTCGACAAGGTAATGCGATCCAGGCTCCACAGCCTTTTTACGCGCCAAATTAAACGAACAACGTGCCTGTGATTCACCACCCGATTCACGCGCCCCGCCGCGGGTTTCCCCGGAACGCGAGCGCCGCTAATTACTCGATTTGCGAACTAGCCTTTTCTTGTCCGCTGCTTGTATTTTTTGTCACCGTCCGCGGAACGGTCGCGCAGCGTGCTCGCGCACGTTTCGGCTGCTAGTGTGATTTCGCGCGAAAACGTGACGGTGACGGTACTCGAAATGGCAGAACCGCGGTTGGGAACGATTAAAGTAATTGTCAATCGCGCGTTGGACAGTGATCGATTGTAATATAGTGCGACGTGGTTACGAGTGGAAAGTGGGGACCGTGTAATATGCGTCGCTCGATGACAGATGTTGGATAAGATAGTTGATCTTGGAAAGTTGGCCTAACCTTTTCTAACGTCACTCGTCTTGAAGCAGTTACGTACGCGGCTGGTTGTCTTCGCGCCTTTTAAATATGGCTACCGGCATCGGCTCGAAAATCGTTCTTCGACCTGTCTTTGAATCGTCGCGCCACTTTCTACGGTATGTCGAATCAGTTTACGTACACGTTGCATCGCTTTCAATTCTTTGAAGTGTTTTGTACTTGTGCCTGGAGCAACGTGATGCGCAGATTTTTCGAGCACTATGTGCAACAACGCAACTGTCGAAAGTACGAAATTTAATTTAAAACAGGGGTTATGATTAACGCGATCATTTATTTTTTTTCCTCGAAACGGGACATTTACTAATTCTTAGGTAATAGTATGTGTATTCGTGAAATCGCATATTTCTTCATTGTTTTTATTTATTAATGAAATTAATAGGAATGAACACGTGAGAATAAATAATTTATGTGGTTTTATGTTTTTCTGAAGAACAAATTTGCTTAAGTATATTTGGCGTTGATTTCGAATACGAATGAAATTCTTGACAGGATTTCTTAAAATTTACTTTGGTAATTAATTTTTCTTTAAGAGTTGCGAATTGCAACTGTGTTTTTTCACTCAGCCATAACTTATTCATAAGAGAAAAGACCCTTTCTATGGATGCATTAGATGCATTGACTAATTATTGAATATATAAAATATATAAAATATATTCAATAATTAGTTAATAGTGGTTCTCTTTCTGAAAACGGGACGTATGGTCACAAATAAATTCAAGTTCATAGAAATAAACTTAAGCTGGCTAGTGTAAGATTAGATATATAATACACATTCTAATCGCATTCAAAATAGGGTAATATATACAGTGATTGATAGTTCAAGAACGAGTGCTACATTATTCATAGAAAGAAAATGTTTATCGCTAAAATCAGAGAGTAAAATCTGTTGTTATTGCATTAAAAGTGTTTCGAAAGAACGAAACAATTTACTTCATACAACTGCACATAAAAATAACTTTAAAAAATCATTAAGTATTAAGATGATCCTAAAATTATAATGATTGACCGGGTTTTACATAGTAATTGGCAGGCTCTGTAACAGTGATTGACCCTTGTTTTAGGACAGGCATAAAAACACTGATGAATCATTTCAAACATACAAAATTGTATATGTATTGTATTTTCTTAAATGTTAAACAATTCTAATACATACTTATAATTAATAATCCACTAAAAATATAAAATAGGTAGTCTTCTTAAATGGTTATAATATCTTATCGCTGCTAGATGTAATTAATTTTATTTTTTTTTTGACAAATCACATTACTGGTAACTAATGGCATGCCACGTTTCTTTCGATTAATTTTATTTCCATTCGTTTCTACTTTCTTCTTTTTCATTTGTACCAATATTTTTTGTTGTGCAAGAGCTTCTTTTTTCTGTTGTCTCTCACATCTTTTTGCTTCTTTTTCCATTTCTTTCAATTTGCGTTGTTCTATTTTTGTCATTTGATTTATTTTCCATTCTGATGATGCGATCGTATATGTTATTTTCTTTGTCTCTTTTTTTCCTTTATGTTTTGGAGCCTGTGGGAATTCTAAGAAATTCATAATTTCTGAGGTATAATTCTCCTTGTCGTCATAATTAAAATTATTAGGATTATTACTGGTATTATGATTGTTGACGATGGGCTCTGCAATTACTTTGATCGCATTATCTACATTTTCTATTGGCAGCAATAGTTCATAAAACAAGTTTCATCGCTATTAAATATTCTTGTAGGATCACTTAAAATGTCCCAATAGTTCTCCTGTTTTAAATAGGTCGAGATTTGACAAAACCACTTGCGGATATCGTTTTCACTTACACATGCACTAGCATTTGATACTCCTTCTGGTTGTCTTTCTGTGAGACAGGGATGTCTTTTTAAAAAAGCTTTATACCACTCATTGCCTGGTACGTTATTTGTAAAAGGGGTCTTTCGTTCCTTGTTGCCCTCTAAGTAGGTTTTAATACTCATTTGTAGATCCTCTTTTCTTCTATGAAACCCTTGGCAATGACAAGCTAAGATCCAATTTACTAAAGTTTTTTCTTCTTCCACTGTCAGAATAGAAACAGGCCCTGGACGTTTTTTAATGAATTTTGAACTTAATCTAAATATTAATGTAGATCTGGGTATTCCATATATGGTAGATGCTTTGAATTTTGACATCCCATTATTCACAGCATCAATAGCTTTCTTAATATTATCACAAGAATATCTTTTATGATATTTATCTCCTTTCTTTATATTTGGCATCTTTGACTAGGATGATAATTGCAACTAACCTAAAAATCATACATTTTGGGAAAATATTTTACAAAATCCAACTTATTTCAGAGTAAATATTATTTAATTTGCAATAATTCTATTTAAATTATTTATCGATTTATTTTATCATGACAGATTATGTAATTATAGTAATACTTACCAATAACACTAACTAATAACAAATTGCACGTCAATCACTGTAAAAGTACTCCCATAACCTTAAATTAGTTATTGCCCCCCCTGGTCAATCACTATAAAGTAGGAAGACTTTGTGACATTTTTTGACACTTCTTGTGTATTTGAAAATATAGACATTTTTGAGTGAAATAACTTTTTCTCGCAAACATTGGACCATATTTTATACATATGTAATGATTATATATACAGTTACTGTCATTATTAATTGAAAATATGAAAAAATCATTGGCTACAACGTTATGATTTTTAGATCAAATTCCATCGATTTCATAAGAATGGTAGCCGCGTGATATTTCCGATTTATCTATACATTTACAAGATGTGGATCATAATAAAATATAATTATATTCGGAACAGAAATATCTGGGCTAGTGAAATATAGATATATTTTATTATATAAAAAAAGCATTATATATAATATTTCCTACTTTTTGGGGAAGAGTATCAATCATTGTATAGGGGTCAACAACTGTACACGTTACCCTATACTCCTAACAAAAATTACCCATTCTTCTAAAAAATTCTGTACTCGCAACACATAGAAGAAAAGCTAGCTGCGTCAGTGCAAGTAGCAGTATCAAATAACGTTTATTTTCTTCGCTGAGGTAGGACGTACCCGCGGAATTGGGTGAGGCAAATGAGAAATAATTGATCGGACGTTCGTTCCTCGGCGCGTAACACGGAAAACACGCTGTTGTTTTCCACCAGCGAGAACCAAACGCTTTTGCCGGAGCACGGAATCGTCGACGAGTAAAGAGACTCGACAAACAAGCGGTAGCTTTGGCCGTTCGGGACTTGGAATTGCTGTTTACGCGCGTGAGCATAAACAGGGGAGTAAAATTTTGCTCCGCGGATCGTTCAGGTGACCCGTGACTCTTTTGGGATCGATACGGAGTCAAGGTTGCCATCATGGCCGCAGAAAAATAATGTATATACAGGAGGGGGTGGGGTGGGGTGAAAAGAACGAAAGAAACACAAGGGTGGTACGATGAACGTGGCGCGAGAGTAACGCGTTACGCTCCCTGTTGCTCCGCAGATTGTTCCATATTTGTCCGGCTTCGGTGACCCTATCGGAAAAGCGCTATAAATAGAGAACGATTTCCAATTTTACACAGAAAGGCAGGCAACGCACCAACTGCAGACGAGATGTGCGACTCTCGAGTGCGCCAGACGTTTCCTTTCGTAATTAGGTCAATCTGTACCTAATGAGACGTTACTCGCGCGCTTCTGTACAGCCGTTCGCGTCGTTTCGCCTCATTTCAGACGGCGAGATCGTTCCCTCGGATCGAATGATTTTAATTAAAGGTTATACCTACCGTGCTACGGGATTCCACGACGGCCACGAGCAAATTGGTCGCGCGTTACCACATCATCCTTCCTTCGCGTCGCTTCTTCCCCGTTCTTTTTTTTCTCAGTTCCAGCATTATCGTCATGCCTCTCCCTCTCGGCGGCGAAGAATCTTCGATCTCGACATACCATCACCCGTGGGTATCAATTTCCACGGAAGAAGAACGCGAACAGCCGTAACAGCTTATAACAATGTATCTTCCCTCGAACACCGTAATTTCGTACCTACGTGTACCATCGGTATCTCGTAAATCTCTCGTCTTCTGTAAACACCGTGCGTCTTTTGTGTCGGACCGAAATTGAATTCAGCTTATCGATATTCATCGATAACAGCTTCACCGGCGTACCACCTCCGGAGCTGGATCCCGCGCGTAAAACGCGGCATTTATCGCCGCTCGTGTCTACGCTGTTTATAAATAGAAGATTATATTGTATCCGTTGGCCGACTCTCGTCGGAGATCACCCGGCTATCGAATTATTACGGAATATTACGGGGCGCTGTGTCGCAACCGCGGCCACCCTCGGTATTCGTTGCATTCTTCGCTCGGCGTGCGCGTCACCGACGAGGAAGTCGGTGGCGGCGCATTTGCGCGCGTGGCGCTTTAAAATAGTCGCCGGTAAATATATACGCACACGCGCGGAGGCAGGGAGCGGAACACTTTTATTTATCGTGGCTTCTACGTGCCGTTTCTGATTGACGGGCATTAGCTGCCGGCCACTCTGGCCTCCAATCGAAACGCAGTCGAACATTTGCGGGAAACTTCCGCGGGGGCTGGACACTCGCGAGGAATCTCGAAATTTCGGATCGCTTGGCAGGGTCTCTGGGAAAGTTGACCGATTGGTAGACGTGCTTGAATGATTCCTTCCTGAAGCAAAGTCTTGGGGGGTTTGTAGTGTCGAGATGAAAGGTTTCGTCTTTGTTAGTTTGTACTACTGATTTTACACTTTATTGATTTTACACTTATTCGTGCGCTGTTAGGAGAACCTTTACGGCAGTAATTCTCAACCTGTGGGTCGCAAAATGTCTTCTGGGAGGTCGCCACGGTTTTTTTTTTTTAATATTATGAAGTGGGAATTATATTTTGAAATACCTAATTGTAATACCTTTTAATGTGTTTTGTGTACTAAATTAAATTTACCTGATCTTATATTTTGGGAGGAGGGGGCGGGATATTTGAATATTGTAAGTTGGGATCGTGACTCGAAAAAGGTTGGGAGACACTGCGGTTTACAAACTTATTTCGTGTTTGTTATTGGGTCAGTTTCATTCAATCAACGAATTCCTTGAACTCGTGAATCTTAGATCTTCCTTAGATCTTGACTCTTTTTTATTATTCTCTCGTAATAAATCGTGCAATTATTTGTGCTGAAGGTCCACATCATGATCCAGCGTGTCTTTGTTGAAGCTTTTATTATCCACTCACGTACCACTGGTCATAATTCGTTTCATTTTATACCTCGATGTATCAGACTTCAGGTTGCAAGCGATGCATTTCAAAAATTGGTAGTGAGCATGGTTCTGAATAATCGAATACGCAAGAAACGTGAGAATAGTGCTGCCTTGTCAGAAATGCCTTATCTTTGTGGTAACCTGCAGTATTCTTTTGAAAGGTACACCTTTCTCCATCTGTTCTATTTTCTTTGAATCGATCCAAATGTGTATCATTCGTGTCAATTTCCTTTTTGAATTCAGATAGTCTAAATTATTGCATGATACTCTTCTTTGTGCCTTTTTAAAATCCAAATATTTTAGATTACGTAAATCAATATCAAGTACCTTAAATTGTACAAGGTTTTAGTGTGCAATAATGGTAGAATTAATGTACTAAAAAAAACAGGTCAATTATTATAGAAACATCCTACAATATCTTTACTATTCTCCCGCGGGTTACGATTGTCTGACCATTACATTCTTTATCTACTAATTTCTTACTTGGCGCACTATCTCAAAAGCAGTCTCTATAAAATTCGATACATAGTTGTGCCTAAATCAGATGAAATCGATTTTATTCTCATTCACAAGTTATTTCAACAGAATATAGTTTCATCGTATGATACACAATCATCTCTGAATATTAATTTGAGTGGTGTTAGATTATGATACTTAATTTAACTTGGCAAAATTGACTCGGGGTAGTCAACGTCTTACATTAACCATTCTTTCATAGTATCGTATCACTTCGCAGAAAGTCCACAGTTTTCATATTAAAAATTATTCGTCAGTTTGGCGAGTGGACCAAACGAAATCAATTACAACGCGACAGTGTTAGAAAACCACGAATTCAAAAGGGCGGAAGGGCAGAATACACGGTTTAAACTTGAACGTTTCTCTTTCCGTTGTGTCAGGGGGTTTTACCTGCGATTCATTTCCGGCTACCCGGGTTAGAGGTTAGAGCGTCGGATTAGCCGAGCTTTTTCGCTGGCTTGCGTGTTTCCTGCTATTTTTTCGCGTTCCTTCCTCCGCCCGTGATAAATATTTCCGCGTCGATTTGACTCATTTCAATATTCAGTCGCGAACGGGAATTGACAGAACTCGTTACTGTGGCTCGCTACAGGCGCGAAACCCAATGTTGTCTGAATATGAAAATTGAGAGAAGGACGGATAAAAGGAACGGACGTTCCTCTACCACTCTTTTTCGCCCAGGCATTATCAATCGTTACCGGCCAATTTGCCTGCAGTCTCGCCCGAATCTCTCGAGCCTGTTCCGCAATCGCAAAAAATAATTGCCACGCTGCAGGCGGCGATCGCTAGCACGCGAAACCGAAACGGGTAGAGCGTTTCTCTGCTTTCCAGCGAAAATTGCTTCGCTTATTAAACCTTTTAATATTGGGATTCGAGCTTCCTTTGAAGTCAGCTTCAGGCACCAGTTCGAGCCTGTGTACGCATATAAACAGGGAAAGGGGTGGAAATTAAAAGTTTGGTGTAAGGTGTACAACATGGATCGTAGGATGGAGACTTTCCATTTTGTTGTGTATACTCGTGAGTAATATAACAGGTAGACAGTTTGTACGCGGATAAATGGACAAATTGCTTATTACGATACACAGTAATATCGCATTAGTCGTCCGATCACAAGAGATGAGAGATAGGAGCGACGAGAACTGGAGCACGGAGCACGATTTCAACATGTAAACGTAATAGAGTAATCGCGGTGATAATTAACCACTAGCATCTCGTTCAATGTTACGGTTTTTCGAGCGTGCGGATCATGACTGGTCGGATGACGAATGCTACGGATTTAGCTGCATCTCGCCGACGACGGGGTCTGCGGTAATTTGCAAAGCCAGTTGTCCGATGTCGTGCGTACTGACCGTAATGCATTGTTTCACATCTGCGATTTCGTGACAGGGGACAATTCGTTGGCAGACCACGAAGACCTCGAGGAACCGTGTTGGTGGTAGCTAACAGAGCTTGTTTGGATTAGCTTTTGTCAGCTAGCGCTTTGGGCGATTTTATATTTCGTGTGCACACGTTACGGGGACGTGGCGTTTTCTGTCAACGGCAGTGTGTTACGATTTCATAACAATGACGACATGGAGATTCGAATCTGAACAAGTAAAGTAGGGCGTATCGATTCTACTTCTGCGTCTTTCGTAATGCAGAAGAAACGCGCGAATACCTTCGAGGAAAGATTTGCTTGGCAAAAATTGGATTCTAGTCGTCTCGCATAGGTGAAATTGTAGATAGGGTAACTCGGGGTAATATGCCACAGTTAACTTTGAAACGCGATATCTCGCAAGTATAAGTAGATACAGGAAAAAAGATAAAACCATACGAAAGTGTAACTAATTCTGTGTATTGACTAATAAGTAGAGATATGTAACTTTTATAGTTCAATGAGAAACGTACAAATACAAAAGTCCTCGAAACTGGCATATTACCCAGGTGGTGGGTAAATATGCCACAAGGTCTGAGGTAATATGCCACAAGCTATGAAGTGCGAACTAATCACTCAAATTTTGGAGAATCAACAATATTTTAAACTATTTAACCTATTAATAAATAAAAACAAATATTTTAACTCAATGAAACGTAAAATTTATTTGAAAAAATAGCTATTTCTTACAAACTAAACAGTCTCCAATCTCTACGCAGTCTTCATGAATCCACTTTTTGCAACAAGTAGTTTTTACCCAGTAGGCATGGTTTTGACACAAAAAACAACTCGATGGCATTAAATAGAAAGAGTTATAAAGATAAGAGTTTGTCGGTATAATATGCCACAAGTGGCATATTATACCGACAAACATGTGGCATATTACTCCAAACGGCCATAAAACGAAGGATGGAAAATCTCTCCACAAAGTACATAGTTTTAACGGATGTTTGAGACGTTTTTAAATTCGTTTGTTAGTATACTGTATCATAATCTATTGATTTTATGTAGAACCGTTCACACAAATGTATAATCTGCATTCTAGTTGGAGTGTGAAATTACATCAAGCCGATACTTTTATAACTTACCAGGATTTACTGAAAATAAAAGAAATCAAAAGCCAAAATCTGTTGTGGTCTTAGCAGGAACACTAAATTGAACGGAATAAGCGCAAATAAAGCGCCATCTGTTCATTATTTAAAAAATTATTGAGAAGTGGCATATTACCTACGGTGGCATATTACCCCGAGTTACCCTAAGTGTAATTTATGGAGTCGTAGATAAATGTGTTCGCGGAGAATTGTCAAAGACGAGGCTAGACCTGGAACCTTAATGTTTTCAGAAACTAGGACGGTAGTTTAAACACGTTAATTAAAGTATTTAAAGTATTTGATGGTAACGCTGATATCGATCAACCTGATTATCACATACGCGTCAAATGACACAGAAATATCCATCCAGAAGACGAGAAATGAGAACAGCTGTCGATGCTTGGCCCCGATGCGCTCGCTATGACGTTAAACGCACGTGACAGCTGCATGTCACGTACATACCTATGCTCTTTTTCGTCGTTTCCATCTGTAATACACGCGCAACTAGGACCACCTATTCTGTACACCCTGTGTCCCTAAAACGAAAGAAGTAATTCGAATGGTTTGCATCCGAATCTGTTGGGTTATAACCACAAGGGGAATTTCCGTTCTCCGATACGTTTACGGCGAAACTTGAAGTTGGGGCTGGAAAATCAGTTCCAGTTTACAGAATTTTTCGGCTTATTATTATAATTCTTCCTAAACGAATTCAAAATTCCTATCAATTTCACTAATATTGCGTGATAGGTACGTCGTCCCCAGACTATCATTCCAATTTATTGCAGAAACCAATTCATGTTTTTATAAATCATCTGCATTTGTAATTACTGATATTCAGTTTGTCGATTATATTCTCGAGTATTTCATTCCACTGCATTCATGGATTATTCCTACTACTTTCTTCTATTCGAATAAGTAATCTCTACGGTGGAGAAATTGAACAATGCCATGGAAGGATTATTAATACATTATTCTCTATACCGATAGATTATCAGGTTCTTACGAATAAGAACAGCTAAGTGGTAATTGTATCTGTTTCTTCATTGTGTTCTAAACAGCGGCGTTGGTGTTAATTTCATGGCCAGGCGTGTATTCCTCGGCGCCACGTTACGATGGGAAATGACCAGAACCATTTACTCCCAGAATTGTAAAAGGATCCGAGTACGTTCGCTCCGAGGCAACAATTTCACGCGGAGATGGGAGGCGCCCAGAACGAGCCCGTTGTTTAACTGTCTCACGTCTACGCGAACAATAATAACGTCGTTCTTCCACTTTCCTCTCTCAATCGCCGGCGGTTGATCGTGCGTGCAAAATGACGAGGTTTCTTCCTACTAATGCCCCTCGTCGTATTCTTTAACGGTTATCACATTGCTGGTTGACGATCGCTTTAAACCGTGCACGATATCTTCGCTTTAATGATCCTCTTAATTGCTTGCTATAGCACAAGCCACTCGGAAGTTTTCACGACGTCCTTACGCCGTACCAGCTAGCTACTTGAACCTGACAATTCTCGCCGGATACTGTTCGCTCCACTGAAATAATATCGTAGAAATTCGCCACGCTAATGAAGAGCCCGTCCTTATACGAGTAATCGATACAGAAGCTATCAGAATTCACGTTTCCTCGCTGCGATGACCATTCATCTTCAGATAGAATCGACCGCAGTTAATCGTGTGAAAGTAGAACAGGCCAATGTTAAGCAGAAGCGTGGAAGTGGTTATTAATTGAAACACTTGTCATAGGGTGACATACTGCAATTGCAGCGTCATCAACAATTACAGAAAGGGAGGTATTTTAGTAAATCTTAACAGTGTAAAAATTTATTGAATTGCATCACATTTGGAGAAGGTAAATCTAATTATTCTTTGAATGCAAGAATATCTACTAGAAATACCTAATTAATGATCTACCAAAGGTGTGGTTCTGGTCTAAAAATCGACTTTTTTTATTTCATTTTTCGAATGTTCAACCTTTTAGGAATACGCGTTTAGAAGGATTTTTTTAAATTCGTAAAATTGCCGAAGTTATAGGCATTTGTGTAGCGACAAATGTATGGGTAACACCCAGCCACTTGTTTGACAGAAGAGATGATCCTGCGATTCTGATTCCACCCGACTAGCTAACAATTAAAACTCTGCAACGCATCCGTACCACTAATTCCATCAAAGCAACGCTCCTCAATGAAACATTCCGCGAGCACGAAAAATTCGCGCAGCCCCCGCCGCCGATGGCCAGCGATTATTAAATTGGCGCAGAAGTTGCGTCGTGATCGTTCATTGTTGAAACAACAAACCGAGCGAAACGTTCGCGTCAATTATAACTCGCTAACCGGTTGGGAACTTTTTAATTGAACTCGAAACTCCGTATTCCCCGAGTTCCCTCCCGGCGAACATTCGCGAGCACTTGGAATCAGCGGGAAGACGTTCCGTCGCGCGCGGAACAACCGAGCGGCGAACGTTTCGCAAGTTCAGCCCGCGTGTCGAAGCCATTCGCGTGCCTTCGGGCGCGTTCACCGCCGCGACGAACACGGCTGAAAATTCTCGCGGATGTTTCCGAATATGAGGCAGGAGCCGTGCGAAATTAAGGGAAGTTCGCGAGGCGAGACTCGGTCCGTGGAACGCGTGACGGAAATTTCTCAGGAGACCATTGTCGTGTAATCTTGAATCATGAAGCAACTTTCGGAGGCTTCTCTTCTTGGAAGAAAAACCTGAGAGCGCTTTCTGACTAGTTTCGCCCTTTCTTTGTATTTAGGTATTATCTTCGCGAGGGTCGTAATTCTTTTTGAGAATGTGACGATGCTTTTGTCGCTGCTGCCTTGTAGTTTCAGTTCTCCCACTTGTTAGCTGTCGTACGAATGAATTTCTGCAAATGGAGATGGAGAACCTTGGGACAAAGTTTATTATATTTAATTTCGATTTAATCGTTGGAAAATATTTTTAATATTTCCTACATTTTGGAAGCATTATTTACTGGAGCTTTCAGCGGCTGAGGTATCCCGATAGTGTCCTCGAGCATCAAAAAGGGATTGAGATCTAAAGCCTCCCACACACAATCGTTCGTTCTTATCTGTAAGATAGATAAATAGATGTTTGTGGCGGCCGCGGGAGATCCGACAGATACGTGCCTCTCTGTAAACAATATCCGTGCGTTGCTGCGAGTCGCGCTGCAAAATGTGTTTTCCCCAAAGGATCGGTAGAGATTCAGCGTTGCATCGAAACGCCTTGCATGCGCTTGTTCCGTCTTGTGTGACTGCGCCTGTCTGTGCGGGGAATTGGAAAGCGAAACATATCTCTTTTCAATCGATCTCGCGAGCTCTTGCACGTTTTCTCTGAGCCATGACGGTCGACGAGCAGACGTCTAAAAATCAAAGAGCGAACTATCGCCCCAAGGCAACGGTGCGGATTATCAAGGAAACACGAGAGGGCCGATAAAATCGTGGAGGATGTTGACTGCACAGCCGATCGTCGTTCGGTCGTTCGCCTTTAAAACCCTCCTCGATAACCGCCGCGGAGAAACCGTCTTTGGACCAGTCATTCCCTTGAAATCCTCGTGGTCAACTGGGATATCTGGCGTATCTCGTAGATTCTCACCGGCAGAATGCTCCAACGGATTCGCCGATATTCTTCCCTGTGATATGCGTCCCTCTAAGAATAACCTCGAAGGATTTCCCTTTGAAGCTCTTTACCCTCCTTTGGCACCACGCGAGGAATTTACGAGACCAGCGCGCGATCGGCAACCGGAAACGATGTTCTCGCGCTTCATCGCTTAATGCTTAATGCCTCTGTCGTAAAACTGCTACAGCTTTTTGCGCCGTTCAAGTTTTCTTCGAGGTAAGAGCGCGAGCAATGAAAATGCGTTTCAGTGAGATTTAGTGCGACAAGGGGAATTAAATTAAGCGACGCGTAAGTATCGGATCGTGCGATCAAAAGTGAAATCCGAGGTTCGTTTAAGAAAATCTTTCCTCTGATCGAATATTTCGCAAAGTCATCCTCCACTTGTTGCACTTAACAGAAATTAGAAAAATCATACCATCACACAAGGATCTGAAAAATCATTTATTTCTGTACCGTCGGAATATATATATCCGCGTCGCTATTAGAGAGAAAATTATTTCTCGTTTTTGACTCAGCCACGAGTCACGGCCGAGACTCTATGCAAGGGGGTTGACTCCAAAACGCATTCCACTTATTGCACCGATTTAACGCGTTAAAAATACAACGATGATAGGATTACCGCTTGGTGGCAAGCTGTTGAGCACAGAATACCCTCGGCACCGCGTCTCCGCCAATGAATCATGTTCCCTTAGCTGCGGGATGTTTGTACAAAGTAGCACAGAGAGTTTGCTGGTGTCTGTGACGGATGTCAGCGGCGATATTAAGAGATGCACGGTGACCTTCGTCGCCGGCAGGCCTTTAATTCCGGCCTGGACGGGCTGCCCGGTCACAAAGTGGTTTACAAATAAAGCTGCTGGAGTGCCACGGACAGTGTAACCCGCGAAAACCGCCACCGTCTAGATATCTCGCCTGGTATCCTGTGGGTGTGGACGGTGTCGAGCACTCTTGGCTCTCGCCTCCTCGCTGTCGGGGGTGATGGAGGCGGAGGAAACGGGCGGATGAGAGACGCGAGAAACGATCGAGAGAGGCAGAAAAGAGAAGTGGGAGAAGAGGTGTGCCGTGTTTTTGACGATAGATAGGGTCGGTTCTAGTATTCTGGCGACACTCCAGCCTCTATATAAATACCACCGGGAGTCACCACTCCGTCCCTCTTGCGCGTTTCTCTTCTCTTCTGCTTCCCGCGTACTCGACACGCTTCATTACTTCTCTTCTTCTTCGTGGTCGTGGCCGCCTTCCACGCCTTCCCTTTCCTTTTTACGCGTCCTGTGTCGCACCTCGCTTTTTACCGCCGTTAACCGGCCGCAAACTGCGACCAGCGAGCGCCTCTGGACACCATCAAAACTAATAACGAGGCGGTGCGCGAGCGACAAATGAGGTACTCTCGCCGGATCGATAATACTCGCGAACGTCCAGTATTTTGTTTCTACCCCTTCTTTTTTTTTATATTTGCTCTGCTTTTTTCTGCCCGCGTGTTTGGTCGAGATTAATCGGCAACGGGCGAGGTTTGGAAAGTTTTATTGGTGGCAGGGATCTCTGGTTTTGTGACGAGCGATTAACGATGCGGTTGGAATGAAACTGGCGTCGGCTTTCTTTTTTTAAGGGTGTAGTTGTTGGCGAGTTATTTTCGTTGAATGATCGTTTTTATACTTCGCGATGTACATTTATTTTTCTGAATTTATTTACGAATGCAGTTAATCATTGGTGGTAGTGTCTGCATAGGAGGTTCGTTGGGTGAGTCGTTATTCTCACCTTCTCATCTTGGAACAAAGTTGGACGCGAGGATTTCAGAGGAACGGAGGTAAGGCGCTCGTGAGAGCGAGAGGTAGATCCCGCAATTTCGTTACGACGCGAGTTTCTTCCCAAACGGCACGTTGCGCGGTGTCGTTCCCTTCCCACATGGCGGAACTTCCACTTTGACTCGAAATCCAGCCGCGAGTTATATACACGTATGAAAAATGACAGTCCAGGCGGAGGAGCAGCCACTTCCCTGCGACATCCTCGATATTCGCGTATTCTCGAAGGACGTAGCTTCTTGCGAACGGTTGAATGGGCCGACACAAGGCGCACAGGTATTCGCTGGAAAGCGTATAAAGACGTCGCGAAAGCAAGTACGCCCGGATCCACCTGGGAAATTTAAGAGAACATTCTATCGTGCAGTTATCACGAGGATACGTGGCGGCCGTCCCGGCAACGTTACTGCTACTACTACTTCTTCTTCTTGACCTCGTTCAAGTTTCGCGAAAGCCCGTGGAACCGCTCGACCGCTTCGTTTCCAGAATTTATGTGCGACGTTAAACGCGGCCGCGCGTTCCGATCGATGCGAGTCACGACAATTCTGCCGATTTTATTCCCCACTCTCTCGTGTTGCGCGTCGACGGAAGTTGAGCCTTCTTTCGAGATTCTAGCACGGGATGATCACATGCCTCCGTTGATCAAATTATTGCTGACGAATTATCAAATTATTGGTGTTTGTTGGAAATAAAGGTAATTATTTACTTTATGGTTTCATCACCGATTTTGGTGAAATTTAGATATGTTGTGAAACTCCACATTTTGAATTACTTTTTCCTATATATATTACCGCTGCTCCAAAATACAGCTCCATCGATATTTCGGAAACGAACAATACAGATGTTCCTGATTCCGAATAAATATCAAAATATTCTTCGTAATATCTGGCAAACTAAAGCCGAGCGGAGGTAACACGTGTAAAAAGAAAAGTTATTCAGAAGCATGGTCCTAAGAATATATCTAAATTACATCAAAATCAGTCATGAAACCCTAAAGCAAATAATTACCGAAATAAATTTAGCATAGTTATAGTGGAAAACAATGTAAAGCATTGCACACATTGGATGAAAAGATATAATCACAACATTGAAAATTCTTGAAGAATTGATTGCATACGATTGCACGCAGCCGAGCAGCAGTGTCTAGAATCGAGAGAGAAAGTAGCGTGACCGAGAATACCTATCACCGATCGGGAAAGCTCGGTGGTCTTGTAGTAATTTCCTAACTTAAATACCCATTAGCCGTCGACTGATAGTACACGTGTGTAAATCTGAAATTCTGTGTCAGTGCTCCGAGCGAGAAAAAAACCGTTCAAGTGATGAAAATGTTCAAGGTGCTTCGGTCGCTCTACATTCTGCGAATAGTGAATAATGGACGCGACGTTTACCCGCGGCGTTACTGCATCCTCCGTTTTACTCAATTAACGGAGTCTCGTCGTTTTATTAATAGATTTATAGACACCCGAGGAGTGCGTAACACGCCAGTGAGTCCTACTAGCCTCATGTTCTAGACTCCGTAAAAATATTGCTCTCGTAGAGTCGTTGGAATGTAAACGAACGTCTTCGAATTATAGACGGAGCAGGTGTAGAACCGTTTCGTCGTTTCGACGAATGACGCGCCGGCTGCGTCACGAGCTTAGACGTTGGAACTTCGCACCGCCACTGGCACGTGAACGTTTACGATCGTCGGTCAGGCCAGTTGTACTTTTCATAAAAACGATGCCCGCTTTTAATATCGCCCGCGAATTCTCAAAGAGCGATTCACCTGGCAGTGCGTTTCAATTTCACGGTATAATTCCTTTTATCCCGCGACCCGATTCCCAGGCGATCCTCAATTCGAAGTCGCGACGCAGGAGATACTTAGCTTGATTAATCAGCCGTATTATTGACAAGCGCGTATTCCGCGGGCGAATCAATGTATCGAGCGAAGAAGTATTAATGGAGCATTTTTCCTGTCCTATCCTTTTCTTTTGTTCCGTTGTTACGGTCGCCCACGTCGAGCGAATTAATTTAATCAGCCCGATTCATCACGGCGGAGGGCATTGTTCATTCGATCACCGGATGATTATTGACGGAATTTCGTAATAAAGCGAATGGAACGCGGGAAATTTCGTTGTTTAATTGCACAGCTTTATTGTACAGCGCCGCGTCGCGGGAATTTCTACGCCCTGTAGAACATTTACGCCCGACAATTATTAGCAAAAATTCCGCAGTTTCGCACCGGCGTTGTCGCCTAATGAAATTTCAGCGCAGTGTGACGAGAGCCGCGGGCCTCTGACGCACGAACGCAAACAAGAAATTACAAAAATCCACTGTGAGATATTTTAATTGGGGTCACACTGGCCACTCGACAAGTTCGTGTACTTTCACCGTGTATAATTTCTTATTTCCCTTTGTATTATTGCTTCCCTTTTGTACTTCACATTTGTTGAGTTTGGGGCATGTAACGCTGGCAAGCTTCGAGGCAGACGTTGCAGAGCATATACCCTTCAAAATTATACATACATACACACAGACACAAAGGAGAAGTACAGGCGTTTGAAAATGTTAAATATATTCTAATTTCGAAGATAATGTAAAAGCACGTTATGTTGCTTGAAATATTACTTTAGTAACTGCTCCACTTTGACGAAATATTCCACTTCTTAAACCTCGCACAAATGCATAGTTTCCTCATCCGAGGAAAGAGCAACGCCCACCAGCGGAGCAAAATTTTCGCATCGCTGCAAGATAAATTCGCGCCCAGTGTTTTATCGCTTGATACGGGAATCGCGGCTTCCGGGGGCGCAGAAAAACCATGACACGCGAACTAGACGCACGACCGTATAACCGCACAATTTGCCAAGAAGTCGGTGGTGCGTTAGGCGACAAATCAAGGCCAGCGTATTCTCCCCGTGGCAATTTGCGCTCGGCGATGCTCTTGCTCCGCTTAAAGGAATTATAAATCGCGTGGCTCGTTCACTGGCTGCTCGGCCAAGTGTATACGCCCGTGCACGTGCGCGTCTGTGTGTGTATATAAATCTCGTGGAGTACTTCTGTGTATTTTCACAGGGCGTATCAACAAGTCCGTCGTCGTACAATTAGATCTCTCAACGCGCGTACCGTGATTGTTGTTGCAAACGATGCCGCGTGCCCGTGCAGATTCTCGCATCGCCAGTTTTCCTTCCTCGACAGTCTCAATGTTGCAGAATCTCGCCAAAGTACCATCATTACTTTCGGTATATCAGTAGAGTATTAAAGAAACGATCAGAGGAAACAAAAATAGGATTGTCAAAGATCGAAAACTCCTTCGTCCCATCCCAAGTTTCTACTTCTACGATCAAGCAACCAGGTTCCTCAGCTTCACTTTGTAGGCACTTGGTGTTTAGGAAACGGCGTATGGTGCGATTGGCAGATAGGTGGTTTTGTGTATGAGTCCGGAAGAGACTAACCTCGGAGCAGTGGCGGATTTAAGAAAAAAGGCCCAGGTGGCAAACCTTTTGAGGGACCCATTTTGGGGGGAAAATGAAGAGATAGTTTACTAAAAATGGGCTAAGTGTAGTAGTATAGAAAAAAAATATTGTTTGATTAAAATCATCATTTTTTAAAGATAGGGCCCTAAGGGGCCTTCTGGGTGGGGCCCATTTAGGGAAGATGAAGAGGTAGTTTACTAAAAACGGGCCGAGTGTAGTAGTATGAAAAAAATGTAGTGTTTCAATATATACGTAATCGGAATTTTTTTTAGTCACGGGGCCCTGCGGGGGGCCTTCTGTGCAGGGGCCTAGGTGGCAACGATCGATTTGGTATCTGTAATAATACATTCTTCTAGACCTGAAGTGATAATAGGTAAGAAAGGCTCGGATATTGAGAAGATAAGGCAAAAGATAGCTGAAAAAGTAAAAAATAATGTGGAAGTGAATGTAGTAGGGGTTAAAAAGGTCAGCCGCCCTGTTAAATCCGCCACTGCCTCGGAGAGTTGGCGTTGGGGGTATCGGCTAAGGCGGTGGCTAGTGTGCAGCGGATTCGAAGATCCGTAGGTTCGAGTCCCCACATCACCTTGAGACTTTCTTTTTCCGTTTCCTACAAGTTCAAATTCATGCCACTCCCATTCACCCGCACGAAATCGAGCACAGATTATTCTCAGGCTCTATCAGTTTAACGTCATAGTCGTCAACACGTGCTCGATCACGGCGAACTATCTTGGTTTCGCGTGATTGTGGCCGACTCTCGTAAAGCAGCCCTCCCAATTCGATATTGAATATTTGTCTCTGATCCTCCCGCCCCTATTTTCTTTCCCGTCTGTCGTTCACGGGAAGCTTTACAGTAACCACCCACGCGCGACTCCGCGAAGCTCGTGGCACACGTGTACGCGCGTCGCAGAGGACGTGGCAGAAACGACTGCGTGATTACGTGGTGCTTAAAAGCCGCTCGGCCGTGTATGCGTCGGGTTACGTTATTAAGGAAACACCGCCGGCAAAATGCTCGTACAAAGGACCGACCGGCTGGGAAAGCGTGCTTGAAAGGACGAAGAGGAGAAAAACGAGAGGGCGCGCTAGCGGAGGCGTGCCAGGCAAAGCAGCGATGATCGATGACTCTATACCACGCGCTATTAGCATGACAATACGCGCGTCTGCGTGCACTGCCGCGTTCGGGACTGCTTCCTCTCGCAACTTCGTCCCTGCCTTTCGTCATTCATTGTTCACCGCCCGCGCGAACCGTGTTGGCCGCGCCTAATGCTCATCCCGATCAAGATCGTCGGCAGAGCTGTGGTCGTGGTTTTCGTAGTTAGTGTGGGCATCCATGGACATCTGCTGAAAACATATTCTACTGCATCAGTTGCCGTGACTTTGTAAGTTAGGGTGAAGCTTTTGTTTGGTAAGGATCCTGTTCGGCAAAAACGTTAATTATGTAAGGAGTGACTAGAACAGTCCCCACACCAACGCCCGTCGGAAAAGGGGCAGTTACACTGGACTACCCCCTTAATGAATATCTATACTATTATATAAAATTGAAGTTGCATACTTTGAAATGCGGTTTCTCAGCAAATATGAACTGTAGCCACAAGTGTGTTACATCATTTTGTTCGTCTTGACGAGAGGAAGGTTCTAACGTTTTTATTTTTTTAAATAATGATTTTTAAAAAGGGTGAAATGTGTTTTCATGAAGTCCTCAATATCTCTTAGACCCGAAGCGAAGCGCGGGGGTATTTTGCTAGTATTGTATAAATATTATACAGAAATATTGAAAAATGGCCGAGTGATGCGTTGTTCTGCGAAGCTCTTTATGAATTACATATGAGAGTGTGTATAGTTTTTCCATTGATCTATTTGCGTAAGCGATCCTGAAGTTATTTTCAGCAGTGTATTCTCTCTACTAACTTGTAGCATAAGAATCACAGAAATGGGTCCGCGTAGTAGCTTCAGACTTAACTGTGACCCATTTCTTCTTTACCCCTTCAATCACAGAGGAAAATCGATTCGCGCTACCGCGACGAGTTAATCAGTCTCTCAAAGTCCATTCCGATGAAAAGTTTGAAATTCTTCGTCGATCCTAATCACGTCCGAAGTCGTTACTACGGCCACATTGCTCCTCTTCGTTCCCCTCTGGCGCGTACTCTCTGACTCACCGTTCGTCCACAAATATTGAACGAACTCGTAAACAGGCCCGTTTATTATCGTCGATTATTCAGCCGGTGGATCCCGGGGTTCATATACGCTCCGGATGTATATTAGCCGTCGCGCGAATACTCTTCCCCCGTATTTTATCGTCTCGCCGATCGTGTAACGGATTACGCTCACCTTCGACCGTGAATCTCGTCCTCCGCCGCTACGTACTCCATTCCTCTTCGCCCAGCGACAGCTGGGAATTATTCAAGCCCGGATTTTCCATCTTCCTAGGCGCACCGGCTTCTGGAAAAACTCCCGCACAGTCGTGCTATGTCGGGTGCGGGACACTCTGACGTTCGGATCCCTTCGAGGACTTTCCGCGGGCTTTTTCTAAGCTCGCCGGGTCGTGCGGCGCTGCATCCCCATGAATCATAAGTTTAAATTAAAGCCCGGCAAAACGCCCGTGACGAATGACGCGAGGCTGCTTAATTATGCGCTAAAAAGTGGCTGTGACGTTTGTCAGGGGAGAGGGAGGCTGGAAGAATAGAAAGGAATGGCGAAGAGAGAAGGCGTGAGAGGGGGTGGTGGAACACGAGGCAAGACCGTGGAAGACTTCATCTTGCTCTCGCGGTGTCTCTTGTTACCCGATGCCGCCGATGTCTGACAACCACGGGGCCATCTAATCTTCGCCGCTCCCTATTTTTAACACCCCCGGCGCGTGTCGAGGCGGAAAGAGACAGCAGTGGAAGGAAGAGAGACGGGGACACGGGGTGCGCGAGTGAATTATTGTCGAGACAGCGCGCGTTCACTTCCACTGACAATCGGTCGGCCATCAATCATCCGACGCACTTCCGTTTGTAGAACAACCGGCGGCTACCACTTTCTGTCGACCAACGTGACCAGTTTTTAATGCACACGATTCTTCTCGTTACCCCGACAACGCAACAAACACGTGGAAAGCTTTCGGTGTTCGTCAGGGGTGCCGTTTTCGTTTCTCTTCGAACAGATGATTTTACGTTGATGACGAACTTGGATAAGCATTCCCTTGAAAGTGGTTGAATAATGACCAACTGTATACTGTAGGGTAAACCAACCAGTAATTGACCGTATACCAGTGAATGACCATTAAGCAAAGAAATGTCAATTATAAATTTAAAAATATTGTGTGTTTATAAATGGAGTGTAGTTGCACTTTAAATATCCCATGTTTTTAGTTACGCGTATTCAGCAAACATCAATTAGTACAATTCTTATTAAAAGTATGCGGTCATTTACTGGACTTCTACACGTTTTGCATTTTATAATTGTTTTTGTGTTTTTTTAAACTGTGATAAGAATATGTAATTATTTTTATAGAAATTTCAAGAAAAATAAATTCAAATGCAATTTCAACAGTTGTTTTGTTGTTATACATAAATATATTCAAGTATTAATGTCAAATGTCCATAAATTCAACAATTCGGTCATTCACTGGTTGGTTTATCCTACTTTTCTTTCGTTCGCAGTGATTCTGACAGAAATTTGTTGGCCGTTTATCGAGTTAGGAATGTGGAGAAGAGTTTTAACTTTTTAGAATGTCAGATTTCGCTGGTAGTGTTCGACGAAAAACGCTTTTCTCTGAAATAGAATCGATTTCTACCACGTCATAAGTATTTTTCCTCGCCAGTGTTATCAGCCACGTCACTGTGGCGCTGGAATTACATTTTGATTTTCCTTATCGATACCGTGCCCCGTCGTTGAACAAGAATCTCCATTTTTACGACCGCGCTCTTTGATTCGCCGAGGCTTGGGAGAGATAAAGAGAATGAAAGACGAACTACAAGTGGATGGAATCCGGAGAAATGTAGCAGAGAAGGCGATGGTGGCAGGGAAGGGACCGAACGATGGGCTGAAACTCGAAAGGGCGAAAAGACGCTAAGCCGTCCCCGACGTTCCTCCTATAAATTGAAGAACTCCGACCTTTCGGGGCACACGCGGGAGGAACTTCTCACGGAATTATTTAAATCATCCCCAAAGTCCCCTTAATATTGAAGTATCACTGTAGCAGATGACAAACGACTGGGGAGACATTGTAACTGGCTGAAAAGACTGCTACCCGAGGTCGTTGAACGCGTTTCTCCTTAAACGAGCCAGCTTCGCGATACTTTCTTGCGCACTGATTGCAGGCACATATAATTCTAAACAGAACACAGCTGTTCCTTAGTCTTCTTTCGCTAACAGATGCTCGAAAGTCATTTATTGCCTGCGTTATCGACTTTTTCTTCAGTATTCTCACCTTCGTGATTACGAGCGATCACGGTGTTCCTTTCGCCGATCTATAATTATCGTTCACGTGGAGTAGATGGATAGACGAGAAAGTTAGAGATGCACACCGGTAATGATGCTTGCGTAACCATCGGCTCTACGTGCTTCTGTCGAGTCCAGATCACCTTTTCACGTTCGATCAGCAACACTGCGCTCGTCGTTGTGCATCCTTTCATTTGGTGATTGATCTATCAGCAGGATAAATTTCATTATAGTACCAAATCCTCGCAACAGTTTCACTCTTCATCCTCCTTTTTAAGGTTGTTCAATTCTTACTTTGGAACACTGTAATCTCTGCATTAACCCTTCCTTGACACTCAGGGTGAGAACCACCCATAAGCTGATTTTGACACTCTGTGCCTTGTATATGCAAAATAAATACCTTGTTTTCGAAAGACGACACACAAATTTTTTTTTTCTAAAATATTATATCTGAACAATAACTCTGTACATTTTTAGTTCCTAATATTAAAATTGCAAAAGTTACAATTTTTTTAAGATTTTCTTCGTGTTTTCTCGACATATGGTAATCTAGAATTTTTTTACAAAAACGGTGATACTATTTTAATAAAAAAAAACTATTAAAATACATTCTAGATACCTTGAGATTGACTCACGAGTTTTTTCATAATGATTGGATTCTTTTGATGAGAATGGCAGTCGTTCAAAAATTATTCTGGGTGTGAGCCACCCAGGTGTGTCAAATTCGATCGAAAAGGGGGGTGTGTCAACGAAGGGTTAAATATTAATTTCAAGAAATATGTGACTGCAACATTGATATTTATCTAAGTCTCAGTTCGTATGATTTTGTCGATTCTGCGACGATGGCGTGGAGCGGTATATCATGAACATATGTGCGTCTAAAGTAATTGTACCTCCATCGTGTGCCTAATCCAGCGATGGGAACGTAACCGCGATATCGCTCGAGATTACGGGCATTCGGCCGGGGAACGCTCGACGATTCTGTAAGTAAATAGGTCGCAGTGGAGATCGATAATTGGCACTCGTAAATTTCTGACTCGCCGCGAGACGGTTTTCACGAGCGACGGTAGCTTCGCCGACGAAAAGTGGTCGATCTTACGCTGCATCGTAAATTACTCCGGCTGGGTCATAATTCCGTTTACGATGTCCGTCCCCCCCGTTTCAGTTTGACTCTCCTCGCCGGTGGCATTCTATAACTTTGTATGCCCGTCTCCCCGAGACGGCAGCTTTAAATCTTTCGACCGTTTCACTGCGTCGGGTGTCACCTCCGCTAAGCCAAAAAGTGCCTTCGGTCCTGGATGTGTCATAACACCAGCCAACCTGATGGGTGCATTTAAAACAGGAGCGATAGTAATTGCACCACAATAGAAAGGACTACGGGATCGTGACGAATTTTATACCGCAACTTGGACTTGGGAACGTTTCCTCGTGCGTAAAATTGAGTACTCCACGCCACCGCTCCTCGATAATGCGCACCATCTTCCGCATTATCCGATTTCATGTCACTTTTTATGCAACACTAAAATCTCCTACGTCTATCGTAGTCCTAAGAATACTACAAAGACTCTCGTTTCGAGCTTAATTGCCTCCATAAAATCGTAGACATCAATTCGTGACCACGGGGTGCAAGCTAATTAATATAAGACAACACGCGGGGCTACTGCTTTCTCTCAAAACTTGTCTGAAAATTGATGCACTATGGTGTTCTGGGTTATTCCCTTTGTTTTAATATATTTTTCTTGATAAGGGGGTGGAGTCTTGAAGAACAATGACGTGACGTATTCTGTTATACGAAAATCACGTAAAAAGGAAGAGTACATATTGGTCATTGATCGAGCCTGCTTTGAGAATGCGCGTGCCGCGCGTGGTTTCAAGCAAAACCCCCTGGCGTGCCACACTTGACGATGCAACCGGAGTGCAAAATGCAGTTTGTCGAGGGACCGTTACTGGCGAGCCAGCGGGCGAGGCAAATAGCGCCATTAACGTGCTGGCCGGAGCACTTCCGGGGGCGAACTTCCGCCTCGCAAACAAAATACAACCCAGTTTCGTATCTTTCAAGGTTCCCGATTCCTGCCAACTTTCGGCCCCGCCGCAAGACACGTCTCTGAATCATTTAGCCCCGGCTAACATCCCCGCGTGCACTTAATTTTTCTGTACCGCCGTCTCGGGCCATCTATCTTCTCTAATGTTCCCCAGCCCGCGGCCGCGCAGTAAGAAGAAGTCCAGGGCTCGCAGAGGGCGAGAGCTAATAAATTACCGTACTGGAAATAAAGTGAAACTTGGAGTTCCACCGACTGGTTTAATGGCTGATAGTTCGATCGACTTTCCTGGATTTCCATTGGAACCTCTACACTTCCACAGCGTCTTGCGCCAGCGCGCACTTACACGGTCTTCCAATCAAAATAAATTGATAATCGTTAAAGTCCGCCGATCGCGAGTCAGCTGCTGCTTCGGGAATATGTAAAATCGAAGCTACCGCTGCAGGAACACCGATTCGTCGAGATCGTCGCCGTTTAACGTCCCTAGCCGATAAGAGCGTTCCGTGAAATCGTCTGGGCCGACGTGGCGTGGATTAAAAACGCGCCGACGTTCGTTTAAACCCCCGTTTTACGAGCGCGTCGTGACTACACCCCGTCGACCATCGGATCCGTCGTTTCCCTCCTTCGTTCCAAACTGCATCGCTCTTTCATCCGTTAGCTTTGACTAACCTTGCCCCGGCGCGGGAAGGTAGGCAGGCTAAACGGGTGGAAAAATGGTGTGGACGGGCGAACGAGGACACGGCGGGTTCGCGCGGAGTTTGACACGTAAATTTATTCGAGCATAACCGATCTGGCAGACGTTCAAGACGGACGCTCCAGCCTCCACCACCTCCGCGGAAGTCCAGCGCTGTTTTACGATCAAAGTTCAGAACGACATTTGCACCGGGCAGGGGGGAGGTTCTTTCGCCTCGGTTCCGTGGCCGACGACGTCGTCGCCTTTGTGCTATTTCTTCTTCGCGGTGCTTCCCGTCCCGACGCCCCCGCCTCGCGGCACGCTTCGATGCTTCCGCGGGGCGAGCACCAGCGGTCGTTTCCGTCGAGCATCGAGCAAAACTGAATTTCCATGTCGATAATCCTGACCGGTATTCACCGTGACCTCGCGACGCCGCTCTGGATTGAAAGGGCGCACCGTTTCTCCTCCGGACGAGTTACGTCGACTCGAGTTTAGGGTGGATCGATCCGTTTGATCAGCTTCGTCGAGGTGGACGATCATTCGTTGCTTCGGAAATCTGTAGTCGTGTGGAAGGTTTTATTAGCCCTCCCGTGTTACTGCTGTGGCCGGGGTACGTGCCCTGTACTCGCGAAAGGGATGGCTTTTTCCTATTCTAGTAGCTTTAGGATCTGGTAGAAGGACGGTGAACGTGATAACGTGATTCTGTGCTTGGAGTCTATGGCTGGAGTCTGTGGAACAGTGGGTTATTAGATTTATAATTTACTGTTCGAAGTGGGTGGAGTAAGTTTGAATAATCCTCGAGGGTGACTTGAATATGTAGTGACGGAATTCGGATGTACAACAGAATTTGACTCTTGTGGAACAGGGGGTTGTATATCGTTGGTAGAATCTTGAATGTTCTGATAGAACTCGCTGAAAGGAACAGAAATGGTTTGGTAAACCTATTCCCGGAAATTCAAGTAAGGTATACGTGTAAGTAGTATGAGTACGTAAAAGTCAGACTATCGTGTCAGACTGCAAACGGATGACGAAGGTGTGTATATACATGTACATAAGGTAAATGGCCCAATGCTTAAACAGTTAAGGCAAAGGTTGCGGTTACTAAGACTTTTTATAATTAAAAATAATATAATTTGATCTAAATGTTTATCCAATCGTTAGACCGAGTGTTCTTCTTTCAAAAGATGTATTATAGAGTATCATTTATATAAAGAAAAATATTAAAATTTATAATTTATAAAAGCGTCCAATTGACCCAGTGGTTAAACAGAATTTACGGCATGTCCCAGTGATTAAACTTAGCTGTCCCAGTGTTTGAACATAAAATAAAATTGAATAAAAATCGTTGATAAAACAATAATTAACATTTCTTTATATTGCAGAACTTTAAGAAGTTCGAAAACAAATACGAAAACAATAAAAAGTAAAAATAAAAGCTTATAAAATAAAAGCTATGACTTTATAACCTAAAATAAGGTAAATGGCCCAGTGAATAAGTACCGGCGCCTAACCACCATGCCACCATTAAACATGCGTTTAATAACTGGTCCGTGCCATGTTATCGTGTACTAGTGAATAAACGCAACAATTTAAATATTAAAAACCAAAAATTAATAAGAGATCCAATTAATTTTCAAATCTTCAATATTTAATAAATCCAAAACAATTGTACTATTTCAAAAACGATAAAATATTAATTAATTACAACCTTAACAAAAATATTCTGTTGCTTGCTTGAGCCCATTAGGTAAGAAGCGAGATTGAAACTGTTGAAGCTTTACTGTACAATAATATTTTTTCTTGACATAACTATTCAGTGATGTAAGCATATAATTATATCTATATAAAGCTAATACATTTTGCAATTATATTTCAATCAGATTAAACGTTGCAAATTAGTAAAACTGTTGTTATTAGCAAATTTTCTTCTCAATTTTTAATTATTGGGGCTTGTTTAAGCACTGGGCCATTTACCTTACTGTACTTCGTACTGTAGAGGGATGATGTAAAAGTATGTTTATGATTAATATGGTGTCTGCTTTTACAGGCAGTTTATCGTAAGAAAGTGTTATATTCTATCAACCAATTACCACTGCATAAATGAGTGTAATATTTTTCTCCAGCACAAGATTTTCACATATGTAGAATAATATCTAATTTGAGTTACCTTGCCCTTTTCCCGCGACTTCCACAATTTATACTGTGATTCTCATGTTAATCGACAATTTTTTTCTTTTTTGTTGTAGAGTGACAGCGGGCTAGTGGACACAGATCCTGGTCGAGTTACCAGCATGACAGCCATCAACTCGGTATGTAATTGGCTTCCTTCAATAAACACTGATGCACTAGATGCTTCTGTCCTCAATTACCAAACCTAAGAATTAAGGAAATTGGAAGACAATGAGATGGAAATAAGGAAATTTTATTATCCATTTTGTATTTGCAACAAGCGAAATATCAAAGTCCTCGAGGACTTTAAGATTTCTATATTTTATTTAGTATCATATTCCTATTTCAATAGTGTCAGTTCGTGTGGAGCGTTTTCTACAATTAATACTTCACCAAAGAATGATACTCACTTTCGTTTCGTTGCGAGCGTTCTAATGAAACTCGATGACACTCAAATATTGATACCCAATGCTCCATACTTGCGACGTCACCACGAAAAAGGGTGCTGATAATACGTCCACCCCCTTCGAACTGTGTTCCATCAAATATGTAACTAATCTCCTCGTAAAGGGCGCATACAAGGTTTGCCTCTATCAATAATTCCGTAGGTAATGTCAACAACGTGACTGAGTGAGTTCTGGGAAAAACCACATTTGTCACGTCATTGAAAAAGTATATCCTTCCCATCTATGAATTACATCGTTTGCAGTAATGCAATTACCAGCAAACATTCCCCAATTACAATATTAATGTTCTAATCTATTTTCCTGAACTTGCAGTTACTAATTTACTATAATGCCTATACGATTATCGAAACACCCATATTTTCTCTGTTACCACAAATTTGTTACGTGCCCATAGGCTTTTGTAATTGATCGTGTTGGAGCGCACATCACATGCAAGCTCACTTCCAAATCCTCCACTGAACACGCTGCTCCAGTCATTGTACCCTCAGACATTCTTGTAATTCGCGAATGATGACGTATTAGGAGCGACGAACTCTCTCGGAGCTACTCCCTCTGCTGCACGTCGGGGTTGCGATAAATCAGGCTGTCTTTTCTCTAATCCAAAGACGCCGGTTCACGCGATTCCAAGAGTTGCTTCGTCGTGTTCGTTGCACCTGACGCGGCCTGCACGCCTACATTGTGTCTCGACCCGTGGAAATTCCCCGTTCGCTCGATGGAGACAGGCCCCTCGCGATATGGAAATGAGCAGGTTGCATCGAGGAACGTGGGTGGTGTTCCTCGTGGGAACCGTTTATAAAACGACACAACGTACTCGACGGTTTACACGGGCCTCTGCCGCGACTTTTTCCACCGAAAGATGTCGGAGCGCGTGTCCATTGAGAGGAAGGGGCGCTGGCGGTTCGATGGAATTTCATTGGACCTTTCAACGATTCGTTTCTCCACCCTCTCGTCCTCCGCCGATTCTTCCTGTTCGTTTGTCGCGTTTCACGGAATTCGGTGCACCAGCACTTTTCCACGAGTTTGTCCCATCACGTTGCAGCTCCTTTGTCTGGAGAAAACGTACAGCCCGTGGTCCGATCGTCTCCGCCCAACGGATTGGTTTTATTTGTTGGAAAGGCCTTCGTTAAGGATTTTCAGACGGATCCATCGTCTCGTGTCGGACAATGTCCGATCATTTGTCTCGCGTTACGATGTGGGGGTAAAGATTGGCGCCTAATCGCGACAATAGCGTTTCAAGAGACGCGGAACACACGGGCTGTCGGAATACCGCTTCAATATGTGAAACGCACTTACTAGGAACACTATTCGGTTGATGATAGAATCGCGCAGATTTTTTTATATAGATCGAAAGTATATGTCACCACGGTCACAAAAATGTAAATTAAAGATGCTCCCAAAAGCTGGACTGACCTTGAAAAATCAACAAAGGTGGAACAGGGGAAAGAAGAAAAATGAGGGAAACAGAATGATAATACCGTCTGTTGAAATTTAATTATCTCTATTATAGGAAAAAAATAAATGATTATATTAAATGAGTGATAATAGATTAATGATAGATAACAATTACAACAAAATTAATGCTAATAAATAAAATTAATGATAATACTATTGAAATTATAACCGTAGGTAATTAATCATTACATTTATGATAATCTTATCGACAAGAAGGGTTAAAAAACTGATTGAAGCAATAATAGATTCAAGGTAAAGATTCTAGATAGCAAGAAGAAGCTGGCGTATTGTTTCAAATTTAAGAATCAGTAAACAAGTGACTATTCAAAGCGCCAAACTTTCTCGTAAAAAAAATGTGTCGCAATAAATTAGCCTGTTTATCATCATTAATTTTAATCATCATCATCATCATTATCATTAATTTTATTTATTATCATTAATTTTTTTCTAATTGTTATATATCATTAATCTATTATCATTCATTTAATATAATCATTTAGTATTCTCATATAATAGAGATAATTAAATTTCAACCGACGGTGTTGTCATTCTCTTTCTCACATTTTTCTTCTTCCCCCTGTTCCACCTTTGTTGATTTTTCCAAGCTCAGACCAGCTCTTGGGAGCATCTTTAATTTACATTTTCGTGACTGTGGTGACATATACTTTCGATCTATATAAAAAAATCTGCGCGATTCCATCATCAACCGAATCGTGTTCCTAATTAGCAGCATCTCCGGGCAAGCATTAAGTACTAATAAAGATATTCTATAAAAAAAACTTTTAATTGACCAAATCCAGAGCTTTGAAATTACCCTTTTTCCGGCCAGCACCCTGGTTTCCCCCCTCGAAGCTGCAGATTTTGCTACGCAATTCAACGTTTCAAGTTCCGAAGAATGCTAATTCTAGTCAACACTCTATTTCGACATAATATATTAACAACACTAAAGCTTCCCCCTCCATTGTTGCCCCTCGAGCGAAGGAGCCGCGCCAATTCGTAACCGATGCCTCTTTTAATGAAATTGTAGCCGAAAGACGGCACTAAAGAGCGCCGGGGAGGAAACCAAGTTTAAATAAAGACCGCGCATGTGGGTCAGCCGGCGTGGCGTGGCGTGCGTCGTGCGTGTGCGTTACGCAAGCCGATTCTACTGCGTGCATCACTTGCACCGAGCTTTGTTCCGATGCATTTACGCTGCACACATGCCGCACCGACGGACCCACTGCTAATAGTCTCGAAAAGGTCGTGGAAATTTATTCCTCGCGTTTGTTGCACCGAGTAATGCCAAATACCAAATCCTCCACCACATTTCAACTTTCGAACAGTCCGTTCTTCCGTTTCCATAGTTAAGAATAATTCGATGATTAGGGCTAATTTTTACATGAGACTTTCTTAACTGCTGAGCAACGGGAGCTCCACTTCGAGTTAAGTAGATGCGCACACAAACGCGCGGGGTCGCAGCCACTGAAAACAGCATTTATTTGCAGCACTTTTAAGCGTATAGATAGCCAGCTATCCGTAGACAAAGGGGCGTACATAATTAAGAGCAATTTACGACGGGTGACACGGCTGGCTCGGAATAATTTACGAGACCATTATATTCGATTTTTCTTGGAAGCGTCGTATTGGCGCGGTGTCCCGCTCGTTTTGCTCGCTTTTACAAGCTGACAACGCTCCTGGGTTCGTTCCGCAATAGGCTTTTGCTCGGCGGGCTCGTAAACCCGCCCTATCACCAGGGCGCAGGGGAGGGAAAAGGAAAGGAAAAAGGCGACGGCTCGTAGCGTGTCACGTAACGCGAGGCTCCTCGCGTCATCTTTGAAAACTGTAACGTGACGAACCTCGTGACTCGGAAAACGTGCGGGTAAATATTTAGCTGGACGGCGCAGGGAGCACGTGGCGTCCTCGGTCAATTCTTGGTCTCCTGGCTCCCACGTCGTTTCGGTGCAGTTCCCTCTGCCGTTCACCCCGACGTGGCACGACCCGCCGTGAGAAAATGCTCACCATCAAACGGTCGCGAGATGGCTGTCATTTTGCTTCGCGACGTAAACGAGATACCACTCCAAACAGTAAAAGAAATTGTCGCTGGAACGACTGCGTAAGATTCTTAAAACTTCGAGACGGCGATAACGGAGAGTATTTCAAGTTCAAAGCTGCTTGAATTATTTTATACATCGAGACCATTCCAGCCTGCGTACCTATTTCATAGATAGCGATAGATCGTGGAAGCTCTATAAATCGGCGCAGTCGTTCCACCCTAGGACGGTCCACGATGTCCCTGGAGATGGACCCAGGTGGTGCGATCCTCTTGAAGTTAAAATCCTTCTGCGCGTCCCTCTTATTCCACCCGTTCATTTCCATCGCCGGCTTCTCTCCGTCCCCTTATATTACCTCGCACGTCGAACCCACGAGAAGCAGAGGGGCACGCGAAATGAACTGCACCCGGCGTCTTGAGAGAGAGAAGAGAAGTCGGCTGATTCTTCTGGAACTGCGCCGCGAGATTTATTTCCTCGATGGAGCGGAAGCAGCTGGTTAATGCTGTCGACTTTGTTATACGGCGCGGTCAGAGCTGGACGACGGAGCAGAGTGGAATTAGATTCTGTAAGCACGCTCGAATACAGGAAACGTGGCGTTTAATCGCGACGCTCCGTGGGACATTCAATTCCGCGTCGCGGAGTGGCAATTAATCCCTTTACGCGATTATTTTTCCACTGTATCACGGCCCCTGCAATCCACTATTGTTACACGGCTCTCCGTCTCCTAAAATGGCCCCCGCTTTCTGCGGTACGATTGTCACCGCGGTCTTCATAAATAACGCCGGCGTTATTTATGACACTGCACTCTGCATTCTGCGAGGGTGATACTCAGGGCGCATTGTTGGCCATTTTCGCGAGTAGAAAATCGATTTACATTCAGGTGGGAGTATAATAGCGCGGAGAAGAATTGACACTGAAAGGATCTACGTAGGGTGCCGCGCGTAGACGCGTGCTGCTAAAAGGAATATAAATAAAGAAGATTCGCGGTGTCTTCGTGATTAATGGGCATCGTTCCCGTGGCAGGTGTAGCTTACCACTGACGTGTGCCAGCAGTTCCAAAATACTGGAACGCTCGACTTTCATCGGTGATCATCTTCAACAAGCAATTAATTATTCCACACACGTGTCGCGTCCTTAATGGATGTTCCAGCAACGCTTACAACTTCTCGCCTCCGTTCTAGATTACGCCGAGAATTTATTTTAAATCTATGTCGAACAGACCACGTCACATGACGAATGCTACAGGCCGAGTGTTAAGTAGTTTCAAAACACGCATAAAAATCCCTCAGCGCTCGTTTCGTCCCGCATTCCTCGCGACTGAACGCTCTACCCTTGTAACACCTACCCTCAACAATGTTTCAACTTCTGTGGGGAGTCTTGAGAGCGGAGTCATTCGATATCAAGCACAGAAATGCAGAGATAGTTCAATTGTTTGACTCGCGCCGCTCTCGTTCTCATCAGCTCGTTTGCAGAACTTCGTTCCGCGTCCCAGAACGTCCGCTTACTCGGAACGGCGTTCACAAGGGCAGGCTTTCGCTGGCCTGTCAACAGCTGCACGCTGTTAACACCTCCGAACGATTGAGGAGAATATAGATACGCTTGTATTTTAAAGGCAGACCGTTTCCCATCATGCTGACAAGGTTCAGGAGAAAGTGTCTGACGCGTAACGTAAAGCAGCGGGCCAAAACCTCGGATATTTTTTCTCGCTCCGCTCGTCGGGATCCCAGCTCGGGGGGCTGGTTTTTTACGATGATGCGTTTTAATGGGCGCGCGTGTAACGTTAACGAGGCAAACATCGCCTTAATTACAGCCTCGATTATATTTCAATTTCAGCGTCCCCGGGTTAAACGAGTCGGCGTTCGTGTTTGCTTTCCGTGTCACGGAAACATTTCGAAAGTCACGCAGCCCCGAAATTCAATTTACTGCGATATACTTTGCTCTGATTAAATTAATCTCCCTATTGCGTGATTTTTCCTCTGGCTTACGTTAGTTCTCGCCCAAAGCCGCGTGGATTATCCTACCTTCGTCGAGTGGAATAAAATGCTCGTCTATCGGGAAGTTCGCTAATTGGGGGTGTGTTGGGTCAAACATAGCGCTATTGATATTGTTGTTGCTACTGTGGGATGTAGGAACTCTGCAAGGATAATAATATCGACAGATGCACTGATTCGTTAGACTCTAATACACACCGCGTCATTAATATTCAAATATATATTTGAAATATTATTTCTTTATGTACTAATTACTATTTAAAAGAAAAGGATATTTGTCAAATCCTATCACTCGAAGAAATAAACATATTTATTTCTGTTTATTTATTTCAAAAATATTTTTTCTCCAGCCCTGCTCAGTAGTATAGGTCAATCACTGCATCGTAGCTACAGCTTATTAACAATATTGATTTCTGTAATTGATTGATGGCCTCGCGTTGACAGGCCATTTTTCGTCTTCTTTTTGTATACTACATGTTCTCAAATCCTTTGATCTTCTTAAATCACTGTCTGTAAACTTGTTCACGTTCCTCTTTCAAGACCTCCACATCGTCACAAAAATTCTCGATGGCCCCGTGTCTTTACGGACGACTGAAATAGAGCTACACTCAAAGATATTACGTTTAAAGGGGCGTTGAAATGCCGCTTGTATCTCGCCGTTTCGCTGACGATACCGCATAGAACAGGAATCGGAAAAGCAGGTTTCCGTCGGCGAAGCTGCGTCGCACGTGCCGACGCGACGTCGCCTCTAACAATAAATCACGGATTCACTTTCCCGTGCCGTCTAATGGCAACAATTGTCCGAAATAACGCGATTACGCGGTCGGAGGGGATGATTTATTATTAGTCGATGCGTCAGGGCATTCCATTAGGAGCGTTAGTCAGCGCGCGGAGCGCTTCCCCTTCCGCCCTGAAACCGGCGACTGCACAAACAATTAAGAGTCGAAGCGCGATCGACGGTTAATAATCGTAAACGAAAAGCCTGGGAGGCGGGCAGACGGTAAAAGATGTGGACGTTCGTCGAATTCCCCATGGTCCACGTCGTCCGCGTATTTTCGTCCCCGTCTCCGCGACGCGCTGAACACACTCTAATCATCGTTCGAGACTCCACAGTAATGCTTCTTATACCTAAATATTTGCACTATACTGTGTCTCTACTTGCTTCCAGTCGTCTTTACACAATAACTTCATCCGGCTTATATTTTTAATCTTCATGGACCAAAGGGGATGAAAGATAAATGTCTGACATGAAACGAACGTTTGCCATCAGCCGGTTTCATCTTTTCCATTATACTTTAATCTCGTATTATTATAAAGTCCGTCCGATTTCTCCATTTAAGAACTGGAGCTGAAAATGTAACCGTTCAGAAAGTTTCGCCCGTCACTGAACCCGACGAGCTCATTCTCCATTTTTCTTGCGAGAAAACTCGTTGGAGGATCATCTGGAACACGTCCGTCCCGCGAAGATGTCATCCGAGCTCATCGCATCCCCGCTAGGGAAGTAATATCGCGTCGCTCCCGGCTCGCGACGCGGCTCGCTGTTTTCTCGGCAAATAACATTATTCGGGCGCACGGTGCCTCGATGCGTTTCGTGATATCACGGGCTGCATTATGTATCGCCGCGTAACGCAACTTCGATCGACACATTAATGGAGAAACTTGTGTTTGTCTGGCAGATGATGAAACGACACGGGGAGAGGGACCCATCGCGTAACTTTCTCCCGCGAGGGACGCGTGGGATCATCCTCGTGTTCCGACTTGTTATTAAGTTCCACGGAAGACATGAACTTCTCCCTGCCAATGATCCCCGTCGATTTTATGATGCTCGGCCCTTTTCTTCCTTCCAGCTCATCGCGGTCATGCAAAAAGCTCGTTGCGCGATATCCCCCTCAAGAAACTGGAACACGCGTCGCAGCGACCCTAATTTCCCCCTTTCGTGTCGTGCCTTCCGCGTTTTTCCCGCTGCGCTATGTGGGTCGATCCCTCCTACCTGGACCCCGAAGATGAATCGACGCACGCGAACGACGTGGAACGAGCAGGAAGCCGGGCGCTTCGCGAAATCACTTTGCCAGTTTGAATTGTTTCGCTACGAGAGTCTGGAACTTACGTAAAGGGATCGTTCGTCGAACTGGATGAATGTGTACGTTTGGACGTTCTTCTGTGCTACCATTTGTGGCAGGAGAAATTTGATTCGCTCTCGGAGAGGATAGACGAATAGTAGGTATGCCCAGAAAGAGATGAAGAGCGATTGGTGGGTTCGCGGTGGAAGAAGTTATCTTCGTTAATGGCATACTTAGAATTGCTTTGATTTAAGAAAAAGTTGCCCAAAATTTGATTTACGGCTCCCCTCGTTTAAGAGTGAATATATCGTCCAGAGGCCGGTGCATGTTTGTCTAATAAATGTCCGTGGAAGTCAAGTAGCGGAGCGGTAAGCTTGCCAGCCGAGGGGGAAAACGTCTCCTTAAACAAGAGAGGTAGATTTCTCCCCGATGTATAGCGAAGTAGACGAGGTCGTCCATCCGGAAAATAACCTTCGCCAAAACAACCATCCCTCCACTCCCAATTCACATTCCAGCTCCTTTTTACCGCGTAACGTCGTTCTTGTTCATCCCGGCCTCTCGACGTTCCTCCCTCGACTCCATTCCAGGTGGTCACCGATCAGCCCTTTTTCCAAACAGCCTCTTTCCATGCGGCTACGACGCCCTTTATCGCGCCGATGGAGCTTCCTCTTCCTTGTCGAACCACTTCCGACCCGTGGCTGGTATCGCGACTTCCCTGTTCCAATACCGTTTTCGGACGGTCTAATAACACCGAGGCTAATAACAGTATCGTTTCGGGAAACCTCACCGCGAATTTTTATACCATTTTCGTCCACTGGACGTGCGTCTTCTAGCGCAGCTAATTCTAATTCAGCTCCTTCGTCGAGGATCGTGCTGAAGATGAAGATTAGCGTGTCTTGCTTTGGTACAACAAGGATAACTGAGAATCTCTGTTAATGGAAATTCAGTGAAATTCATTAGGCGAATATAAAATTGATTTAAAGAATAAAATTCAATTTTGTTTTCCTTTTACAAAGCTCTTGATTTACTTCAGTCGTGGTGAGAGATTAATCTCCTTTTTTTCTGGACCCCTTGGTCTCCTCTCTGGTTGCGCCACTATTGCTTGTATATTTTATTTAAAACGTGTAGTAGTATTTCTTCTATTTTTCATGAGAGAATGGATAGATCTGTTCTGCATACTCAGTGCCAGCATTCTCTCTGATGGAGAAAGGTACGATTCAAATCCGCGACATTTCTTTCTGAAATCCTACCACGCGAAACAGAGTGTGGCAATAACGATGGGAGAAATGATGGTGCAATCCATCGCCAGCTTTCCCGCGGGTGTCCTTTATCCTATGGCTCGGTCAGAGGACATTTCTATGCATCATTTACGAGTATGCCTTCTATGCTGCCTACTGCAGTCCAATCGGAAGCGACTAATGGCTTTTTTATTCGACTAGAAAAATCCTTTTATACGAAACGCGATACCAACGGGAGAACGTTTCAACACGCCCAGCTCTACGTTCCTACTTTCCTGGTACACTTTTTCTTCCTCCTTTATCCAGCCCCTCCATCGACACTCATTTTTTCCATCTTCTACGCCCCATTTGTTTCTTCGCCAGGGAATAATCTTCGCCGGTGAAACCCTCCTCCCTTGGTAACGATTCTTTTCTCCGTTGTGCCCCCGTTCTTGGCGTATTAGCAAGGGATCTGATCAACTGGAAGCTTGACGCTCGATAAGTGTGAATAGACCGAAGGAATTTTCGTGGACCGCGTTCTCCTCGAGTTCCCTAACAGTGCAGGCATTTCATCAAACGAAACTGGCTCCCTTTTAACCGACGAGTTATTAAGACCTATACACGTTCATCATCTACTGCAACATTGCGTTTCTATGTATTTCTGTTCCATCGCATTTCATTTGCAGACCGTTCGATGGCAAAGGAAGATCGATACGAAACAAAATTCTCTCACTTTCCGTTGTGCCGGTTTCCACGCTCGTTTTCAATCCATGGAATTATCAGTCTCGAAAGTATTCGAAGGTCAGGATCAGCTGTAGCGAGCGCGAGCAGATCGCGGGAAGACAGGCACCCGAAATGCTGTTAAAAACTCGAGCGCAAATAGCGGCGCGCGGATCGATGCATTGTTACCGCGTGCTGGAATTTCGGAAGAGCAAATAAAACGGAATCGCCCACTCGACCGACTTCCAACGAAACATCGAGGCTTTCGAAAAGGAAATGGTTCGAGGTGTATTTACATGATCGGATCGCGCGTCGAACCGCAATTCAGTATCTCAATGGAATCGGTAACTGCGTCGCTCTTGCGCGTGCTCTTCGATCCTGCATTGCAAACAGATCGTGATTTACGATTCGCCGATGGGAATAAAGTAGAATGATGACTACATCTCGCTTATCTCTGAAAATTCAGGAGTTACAACATTAAATTCCTGCTCCAAAGGCAGAAATTCAAATGGGGTCGAATTCGAGCACTGAAAGGCACACGCGAGTGTGTCAAAGAAGGATCTTAATCAGAAAGTACCGTCAATTAAATGCCCGTACTCCTTTCGAGCCCTAATATCAGAATAACGTGGAAACTTTCAAAACAATTCTTCCCTCGATTGCCCCCGTTGATTCCCGCGGCTCGAAGACACAGCAAGCAGAGTGGGGCATTATTCGGCTAAATTTTCATTCGAATATGTATTCGAATACATTTGTGCGAATAAGTTTTTATTCGAATAATCTTCGAATAAAAAGTACGAATAAAATGAAATTATTCGACAATAACGAATAAGTTTTTATTTGACTGAAAATTTATTCGAATAATTTCTTATTCGAATAAAAATTGAGTCGACTCAACGGACGAATAAAATGATCACGTGGTTTCAGCGATGCATCATGACATCACTGACTGACACTCGTGAGACCTAATGTTTTAAGTTAGGTAACTCTTGTCATAGCTCGCACTTTGCAGGAAGCTGTATGACCGCGGTATTACATAGAGTAGCGTTTTGATTTATTTTAAATAAAATTTGCTCATGTCAATTCATTTAAACTAATGAAAAAATCAATCTCTTCAAATTATAAGCGTTCATTGAACGTTTTTAAATACATACAAATACGCACACTTCCAAACCCACACGTCCAAACGTATGTTGACCACAGTACGGACTTGCATCGATAGATACCCGACAGGGTATCACATTTATTCGTCGTTCATTCAGGTCGAATAACGAATAAATTCTTATTCGAACGAATCTGGCTAGAATAACGGTACAGATTTATTCGCGAATAACGAATAATTTTTCAACGAATAAAATCGTCATTTGTTATTCGCGAATAAATCTTGGGGATTTATACGAATCCGTATCCGAATGAAAATTTAGCCGAATAATGCCCAACTCTGACAGCAAGTCTCATCGACGCCGAAGTTTCGCGCCCGTTCGTCAAAGGCCCCGCAGCAACTGCGATACGCGTCCCCCGTGTGCGCCGATTAATCTCCGAAACTGCATATCGCTGGTATAAAAGCGACGCTCGCGGGGACGATCAGCCCTCCCGTTAGAAGCGCAGACCGAGGGAAAGTAAGGCGGCCCCTCTGCTGTAACACGCGAGATAACAGCCGCCCGCACGCGACCGGCTGGCTTGTTTATTTCGCGTAAAACTCCATAAATATATATATATATATAGTGGGTCTGCCGCGTGTAGGGTTACGGGTACGCGCATCTGCCGTTTCACGTATTTTCCGTGGCGCACAGGCGCGAGCGCGTTACGCGGCCACCACGCTCTTCCTTCCCTCGCCGAGCCGGGCTTTTCTAAATTCGTTTCTGCTCCATTAACCTCGCCCCGTTCCGCGCTCGTGCCTCTCTCTCTCTCTCTCATTCTCCTCCTCGTCCTTCCGTTCGACCTTCCACTGGCTTGGCCGATGTCGTTTCTTTCTGTCGTGCCTCCCTGTTCCTTATAAACGAACGACTTCTCCGGCGAGGCAGGCAGAGGGACATAAGTCCTCGCTGGTAATATCCATTTGCTGAAACGTGGGCGGGCAGGTGGAATGACGCTGCCCCTTTACGGTCCTCAGCCTCTACTCTATATGGCCCTCCATATGGTCCGAGTTTGCGAAAGCTCGTTCCATCCGATTCCCCTTTTCCTCCCCCCGATGCCACCACCGTGGGCTTCTCTGTCGTCGTTGCCCGCTAGAGATTCGTCTTCGCCGCCACGTCAGACGCGCGCGCGGCCTTCTTCCCCTCGAGTCTGTGCAGCGACGGTGCGCTTCCACTCGCCCGTTTCACGGATATCCGAGGCAACCGGCTTTCGTGAAACGCGCTTCGGGCCGTGGGAAACGTTCCTTTCGGCCTGTTGTGTAGGTTCGAGATCGAAGGAGCTTCTTCGGGGGTTTACTCGTGGACGCAGCATCAGACCACTCGCTAGGAGACGGATTAGGAGTGCGGTTGGATTTCCCGTAGTTTCTTCTCTCCTCTGATCGATGGGGGCTTCTGTGTTGCTTTGAGCCGCTGCCTGCGCCACGGGATAGGGTGCTCTGCGATTTTTGCGATACCATAGGAGCTTATCTCGTTAAGGGTGGGTTTCATCTTTGGTGGGTTAACGCTGGTTTAATGATTCCACGGGGCACAGAGATAATTATGCAACTTCGTAGTGAAGCTGATATTGTATAAGATTGTTTATTTTGTAACTCATTGATGGACAAGAATCGTGAAGAGTTTGAAATATTTGTGCCAGTAGTTGGAATTGTGTCTAATTAGAAAATATAAGCCATCGTCGTATAAACGCGCAAACAGCAAGTTGTTTGTTGTTTTTCATATGCGAAACTAGAATTGGAATGCTTTAATGCTACGAACGAAAGCTCCGATCGTTACTTAATCTCCGAGCTTTATCTCTGAGCGACACGCGAAACGAGATACATCGTACTGTGCGTTTATGTTCCCTGTTTCCTTCTACTCTGCCGTTCTCGGATTAATGGTCTCAAAGAGCGTGCTATTTTTCAGCTTAGAGACGAAAATTGCGTTTCACTGGTTCAATCGAAAGTAGAAAGCGTAACTCTGAGAGCCTCTAGACACACTCAATCAGAATTTAGGCTATTAAATAAAAAAATAAAAAATCCTGGATTGTAAAAATTTGGCTGACTCTTCTTGATCTTAAGAATTGCAAGTTCTGCAACGTTGATATCTTACGAAAAGAAACACTTGCACTTTTCTTAAGGGGTTATACCTAGTCCGGAGGTCGAAAAGAGGCGAATGTTTGTGAATTTTTTTGAAAAAGCGGAAGCCTATATTTTTACAGAACTTTTTGCACTTAAAAGAGCAAGGTTTTAATTTTTCGCGGAAAAATATTTACGTTTATAATAAAGTAACAACCGACATCCAAGAAGCCTTTTTTCGCGAAAAAATCAGGACTTACCAAGTAAGTAAAGCAGTTGGCAGGTAACTAATAGAATGCGTTTTGATGTTGACAGGTTGTTTCGATTTTGCGTTTTACTATAACTGCAGGTTAATATTACAAACCCAGCAGGAGTAGATGAATCTAAATTTGATCCTTTTTCGCGGTAGCCAGTATTACGTGCAATCTGTTTAACACAGTCAACAAACAAGAGCATATTGAAAACCAGTCAACTCCATATTGCTAGAGAATCGAAGTTTCAGGAAGCTCTTCAGAACTCACGAGTTCGCCCAAAGTATGCTAAGCTCGCGCGAGCCAGGCTCCAGCTCTTCCGATGCTCGTAATACTTTGAAGATAACAGCGGAGGCTGTTAGAAAGCTTGCTATCCGGGGTTCGCATTAGCCAGAAACGTAACGCAACATTAACGCAACGTTAACACGATTTTTACCGTCGCGTTTGTTACACCCACGTTCACCCGGCGCTGGTTCAAATGAAATTATTCAACAGCCCCGCGAAATGCCTCGGATTTCCGGGCGAAATTCGAAAAGATTATTTCGTCCCGTGAAACAGGAGTTATTCCGCCACCCCCGCCGTCCACTCCCCCCCAAACTAATTTGTTCCAGCCATATTTTCGTGCGATCCGCGTTCGTGTAACATCTCGGTATTAGCATTAAAATCCTCTATTTCGTTCGTCCATAAAAAAAGGGAGGGCGAAAAAACGAGGAAGGAGGGGGAGGTTAACAGAGAAAAACCTCGGTATTATCCAAGCTTCGCGGTTGCATTACCGCGCGCGAATGATAGAATCTCTCTCATAAAGAGGCCAGCGCGCACGTAACATGCAGAGAAGCAGCGGCGGTTCGGGCGGGGGCGGTTTATGGTAATGAAATCTAGATTACATTTTCGGTTATCAGCCGCGCAACGGAATCTGACGCGCGCGCACGTCCGGCTGTCAAAAAAATACGTTACGCGCGTGCAGATAAAACGGAGATGATGGAAACGAGAAAAAAAAATGGGGAGAGAGAAAGAGCAAAACAAAAGAGAAGGAAAGCGGGAAAGAATCGAAACGAAAAACGGGAAACGCGTCGCGTGTTTCGCGCGCAGATATATCTTCCACCCCTCCCCCTGTTCGCCCCTCTTCGTGCTGTTTTTTTTTGTTCCCCATTTTCGTGAACGTCGCGCGGCATTTGCATCCCGCGTTTTGCATACTTTATGATTTTCCGCGGTCGTGCGCCCGCTCGACGCTGACGCCGCGCGGCGCGCGCGGCGCCCCGTTGCGCTCGTGTGTGCATTCCGTTGGATTTGAATTTAAATTTTCTAAAATGAAATAGCCCCCGCCGACGCCACGGCGGCGCTCCTCTCCTTCGGACCCTCGTCAACCCTCCCGCCCCCTCGGGGGACAATTTTAATTTGTAATCAGGAATTTGCATACGGCCGGCGGCGGGCCGCCGTCCAGTCCTCGCCCTTCGTCCTTTCGCCGCCCTGCCCCTGCCGCGTACCCCCTTGAACTCGCATTATCATTCGAATTAGTCCCCGGCCGAGGTGAATTGAAATCACGGCGGATGCAAATTCCTTGGAGCCACGGTGTACCGCTCGACACCGGATACCCGTCGATGCACCACCGTCGCCCAAACGCTCGCGGGGGGAAAGTCGACGACGGGGTGTTGGGGCAGAGGGGGGTCGCTTCGCCCACACGCAAGCGCGCGTATCACGTTTCCACGCCCGCATTTGTACACGGCGACTTTCCGCGGATAACGCGGTTCCCGCATGAATTTTCTGCAAGCGCGATACAACCGCGATCCTGCACCGAAATGGTCGATAACGGGTGTCCTTCCATCCAGGCCAGCCTCGATTATATTATCGCTGCAGGTCCGTGGAGAAAGCACGCAACGAACGGAGCCTGATAGGGTTTTTGGATCGACGCAGTATTTCCGGCGTTAGAGAGACTGGGTTGTGGGAGATGTTTGAATGGTGCTTCTAATTCAAGCCTGTCGAAATATGGGCGATTGTGTGTATCGTGGAATTCGCACCCTTGTAGCGAATGTGTTTCTATCGGTATAAATTACTCGGGTATGTGTTGCGTGGAAATGTATCCAATGTATCATGATAGGTTGCAGTGAGCTTGTGGCAATGCTTCTTAACGCGAAGTTTATGTTTCGAGTTATTTATTACATTGTTGTTACTCATACTTCATTCGGGATATTAGGTGCGGCTTGTTCGGAGAATGATACAGAGATTGAAGCAGCTTCTTGATACGAGTTGGATGATTTTTACTGAAATTTTATGTTAAAATAATTGATTGCGTTTTTTTGTAAATGATAGGTAACTCGTATATAAAACAGGTTTCATATTCAGGTGTTTTTATGTTGTTACACTCTGGATATTACATCTAGGGTTGCCACCTTTTTTACAGGAAAATAACGTACAAAATAAAGTACGTTTGAAAAAACTAAAAGTACATTTTAAACTTATTAGTTTCTATTTCTTCCAAACATTTTTCTTATTGATTTAGCATTACGGAGCAACTTTTTATCATTTTTATAAAGATTTATATAAATAAATTTACGTGTAAGAATGTAAGATACTTTATTTGAAAGTACGGGTGGCAACCCTAATTACACCGTCACACAAATGTACAAGTGTTCTTTCTGTACCTGTTTTGGAAGAGAAAGCCATGTCCGCTCTTTGTAGCTCGTTGTACTATACACGTAATACTAAATGCCATTTTCCAACATATGGAATATCTCAATAGATATTCTAGATTAGAATTCTTCTCTACTTATAATTGCTCCAAACGTGCAAAATGGTACCTAGATATGTTACAGAATCATCCGTTTATAACCTACTAGCTTTACTATCCGCCTTCGCCCGGAATTTAGATTCTAATTTTATAGAAATTTTCGTTTTATTTTTTTTGTGAAAATAGTCACATTTATCTGGATTCGCCAGGCAGAAAGAGCTGAGGCACATTTCGTGACACCAGACTTTACCGTTCGAAAGTTTTTAGGCGACACACACAAACACACAAAGGTATAAACTTTCTGCTTTATATATTAGGATCTAAATCAGTGTAACACGTTCTCAACCGTGTTTAGGTAACGCAAATCAAAATTTTGATGTTGCCACAGAATAACATAAAAGTAAAAATTGTAGAAGTTTATCGATGTATCGGAAATATTGTATTCTTACGTACTATATATATTTTTAACAGTATATAGTACACTAGACAAAAGTAGGGTTGGCAACCCTAGGTACGACCCCTGCCGCAAATCTTATCTGAAACCAATGTCCAAGCGGACTGCTTCCCCCGAATTAAAAAACTTGCCGCGTAGCGCATTCAATCGGTTAGTTCTGTCCGGATATAAAAAGTTGGGGACAAATCCTGAAGGCTGGGCTTCTGGGAACGAATCGATCAGCGTTAACCGGCGCGTAAATCATGCTCGACGAGGCGCGCGTAAATCTGCCTCGAGAATTTTTCCGTGGCCCGTCCTCAAGTTCGTCTTTGTCGCGGCGGGACATTATTAAGTGCGATTTTACGTCGGGACGCTCCGACGGAATTGGCATCGGCGTGAAATTGTCTCGCAGGGACCGCTCTCCGCCCGAGGTGTGCGCCTCGCCTCGTAATAATATGCCGGCCGAGGCATAAATCAGTGTCTATTTTTGAACCGCGTCCAAAATCTTTATTCAAATTTATTCTGCCCCGTGTTACATCAACGGGGATGTAGAGGCAGCCGTGCGTGTACGGACGGGGTGAAGCGTCGTCGTTATCGTCGGCGCGTAATTAACGACGGCTCCGCGTGGCCCTCGTTGAGTCCCCGACCCCGTGGGACTCCTCGTTTTCGAATCCAGAGATCCTGACTGAAAAGTCCGCCTGAAATTCGGCCGACCGTTAAACAATGGCCGCGTTACCTCGCGTGTCTCCATGGACTCTGATATTTCTGTTCGCGTTGGACGTCGCCTCGCCCCGCTGTTAAAGGTTGTCGTGTCGGTTTTCCACACGTTTTTGGTGCTCTCGTACGAACTCTGCTTTTACGAGCTCGTTAGAATTGTTAGAATTGTAGCTTATATATTTTCATCACATGGCGGGATAAAATGGGAAAGCATTGTTTATAAAAAATAGAAGGCACTACAGTCTATACGTCAACATATCAGAGTTCGGCGTAAAAGAACATCGGTCTGAAGAAAACAGTGTTAAAGATCACGTGTGTCGCGATTTATGGCGAGAAATTACATTTTTCTAATAACGATATAATTATCCAGGCAAAAATCAGATAGGTACAGAGAAAAAGATAACAAATTCTAAAATACGGAAATGGGCTCTAGGAAAATTAAGAATACCGCCAATTAAAAGAGGAAATATAATTTCTTCACGTTCAAATTTCTTTCTTTATGATGTTTCTTCATGTTTCATCTTGCTCCCACAGCAGTGAGGAAAATTTAGTTACTTACGAAAAATGTTTATTTAAGTTTCTGGTTCCTATGACCTCATTTTTGTTGCTTAAATTTGAAGTTGAATATATCTTGATTCTAAAATACTGTAATAAATGTTACATAAAGAATATATTTGATTTTGAACACAAAATTTAATTACAACTCGTAGGTACGAGTGAAAATGATATTAGGTAATTTCCCCTGGAGCAAAGAACCTATCATTAATCAGAATCTGTTATATGTATACCGATGGCATAAACGACCCTATGGGCCTCAATCGGTGCCGCTGCTCGGGTGGAAAATTTACGAGCTACATGTACCACCGCATCGAATTATACAGCGTCTAGAATCTAGAAGCTGAAGGGGTGCTTGTGGGACACTTCGTGGTCCCTCGATCCTCATCGTTTAAACGTACCAAATGTAAACAGACCTCCAGCTCGATAGGAATAATTCACTTTCAAATAGCCAGCAAAGAATGCCCGCAGTCAGGACACTGGAACGTGTGGAGATTCGTCGGTCGTAGGTTCGACGGCTTAACGCGGAAAATAGTCTCGTAATTTATTCATAGTTGCCGAAAGGAACTCGACCGTGCCGTGAAAATAGCGCGAGTAGGCGATTTATTCGTCCTGTATGTCGCGAAAATAAATTCGCAGAGCGGCGTGGGGACCCGAGTGAAAACTCGCGAGCCGACCAGAATGTTTCCAGGCTCGAGAATATACGAGATGTACGGGCGTCGGGCGTTATATCGATCCCCTGCGTCTTGCGATGCCGAATCAGAAGTTCTCGAGAAGAAGCGTCGCGTGTCGTCGACGTGTTTAATGGCGTCCATTACGAGCGACGCTATGCGACGCATTTCAGAGGGGAGAAGGGTGAAAAAACGAAGCGACGCTGTTGCGGCCGATAGATAACCAATTTGCCCGTTAATCCGCGCCACCTCGTTTACCATCTTCCCTTTGTCCGTGCCTCATCTCGGTTAGTTACCCCTTCCGAGCGCTCGTCCCACCCCCGTGTCGTGTAAGGGTGGTGTACTCGCTCGAAAACCGCCCTCCGGGGTGTCGTTAAACTGGCTGCCTTCGAGCGAAGCACGTCGACGCTCCCTTCCGCTCGAAAATTCTCGCGAAAAGCGCTCCCCGACCGCGTCTCGGGCTGTAGCCTCGTCTTGCCGAGGAATATCAAAATGGCAGGGTAATAATGCTCCGCCGTTTGTAACTCTTGTCCCTGTAGCGTAGGTCTTAGGTACTCTGGTGAGGGGGCGTAAGTAGTTTTGGTAAATATTCTGGTTCAAGCTTGCAGTAGTTCGCTGGCAAATTAAGGCGACTCGTCCATTGAGGGGTAGGTTTAATTTTGAGGATTTTTTCGTGGCGATATCAGTTAATCGTTAAAGCATCCGAATTTATTATTCACTGGCAATGTAGCCACATTTTACCCCTTCGTAATTCTAATCGTTTCAAAATGCCCGAGAACTCCAAAGGCAAGGACGAGACTTTCACAGCTCGTGGATTTCCTCTTTGTGAAGAATTCTTCATTCCGAGAGAACGTAAAATTCCAGTGGGACAAAGGAACAGAATGTGTTAGCGCCAGCGTGCATTGCTTCGCGCGGAAAACAACGTATCGCTCGTACGTCGTCAACGGGGCAGAGTCGCGATTCTATTTCGAAGCAATCGACCGACCGTTGAAAGGAAACTTTCCAGGGGTGGGTGCAAACTTGAGCGAAAATTTTTCTCGCGTTATCCGCCGCGTTCCGTCGGGCCAATCGATCCCCCGTCGTTCGATACTGGCGGCCAGGTGAATTACGTTTAATTGAACGTAGAAGCTTTATCTAGGACTTCGGATGGATCGTACGAGGCAGGCCGCCGCTCGAATCCGCGCATATCCCATATTTGCCGAGTGTATTTGCACGGCACACAGTATCGGCCGATATTCCCGTAGCTTCCCAACAGTTTTAAACCCGGATTCCCAGCGATAATTAATGATGAAGCCGTGTTTGTTCGAAGATTATTAAGTTACGTTGCGGAGCGCTTCCATCGGTCTGGGACTCAATCAATTCTCTCCCCCTCATCCTCTGTCTCTTTGTCGAAACCCCCTGCGAGACCCACATCGAAATTCGAAGTAGTAATTCGACATCTCTGTATTGTCGCGTTTGCGCGCGATACTCGATCGTCGGGTCACATCGCCGATACGTGCACGAATTAATGGACGAGGTTGAAGTAGACCGTCAGAGTGTAAGCTTTCCGTACACGGGACGTTGAGAGATGAGTTTAGGATTTAGCGATAGTTTATCTTACGGTGACAGTGAATTTAATAGCTATACTATGGTTATGGCGAAATATGAAGACTATCAAGCAGATCGGTCCTAATATATTCGTGACTCGATGTTGGTCTCAGAATTCAAGGAGACTTTATTCTCATGAGACAATTATTTCATTGTTCTATTATTTTTCCATTAGTTTCGTAAAACTAGACTCTCGCGAGACAAATTTCACGATATATTTTGACAAATCTCATCTCTCGTGACTATTTCCATTATTTGAAGGAAAAGGGGAATGTCACAAAGCAGCGTTATCGAGAAAATTAAGAATTAATACTTTAGTGCATCAGTATAAAAACAAGGTTCGTAGAATTTAATTTACTTATATAATTTTCTTCTTAAATAATTTCTTGATTTACCTTGAAGACAGAAGCTTATGATTAGGCAAAGAGTGGGGATATTCCTTATTTTGTTCCAGTGCAGAGTGGACATTTCCTGTTTTTAACCAGTATACTAAATCATTAACGTTATCTTACGGGGGTATTTGAACTTTATAATCCGCTGTGATTCGACAGTTCTGTAGACCCAGTTGCCACCAGCAATATCGTAAAGAATTATGAAGCGAGAAGTTCAGTGGTCCATTTAGGAAGACGAAAATGGCCTTTGTGACATGCTTGACACCTGAAATTGCCTATTTTTCTTCATGGAGTGTTAGTAACTGCTTTCGTCTCCTCCACCTGGTCTATTCGGTCCCGTTAAAATAGGACACCCCGTGTATCATGAAAGCACTACCACGGATTACCATGAAATTCTTCGCGCCTAGCATTAAACTATTTTTAGTGTAACCGTTTCGCGCGCAATGATGAAGAGAGGAAGAGAACAGGCTAGATCGACGAGGGCAAGAACAATCTCGCCCGGCGCGAAATAGACATCGCGCCGGTATCGATCGTGTATTAATGGCGTGTAAATTGACCGATCGCCTGTAGAACGTCCGCAAAACTGTTTCCCCCGCGAGCGTAATAAAATCGTAATTACCTTTGCCGGCAGGGCGGCGGTAACCAGAGCATTGTTTTCCTCCCTTTCAACGTAGCTGGGCGAAAGGCGCGTCGATTGGAGTTTAATTACGAAAAGGTGAAATATGGAAAAAAGTGGCGGTCCGTGCCGTTTGTATCGCTGTACGTGGCCCCGGTGACAAATTGCAAATGCTGGTGGAGGAGGGCGAGAGAGAGAGTGCCAGTAAAACGCCAGCGGAGAGCCATTTCGCGCGCGATCGAGTGGCTTCATCTTGCGACTATTAATAAAACTCTACGCGCTCGAATTTGATCTATTTCGAAAGGGACTTCCGTGCCGTGGACGCGGTCGTCGATATATTTCATGATATTGGACATTCCGCCACGGTTGTCCATTTTTTGCCCCGCGTATTACACGATTGGTACCTACGCGGAGCGATTAGCTTGATTTTTCAAAGAGAAACGGGAACAATTGGAACGTGAATGGGGTTATTTAATAAAAGGATTTCCATAGAAGATGAATGGTCATTGGACAAGAGATTTCGAATGAGATTGTAGACAAAATTAAAGCACTACTTTAAAGAAATATCGATTATAGGTAATTATTATTTATTATTATTTATTATATAAACGGGAAAGCCCTTTAGATACAGAGTGTAAAGTTAATTAGTACATGATTAAATTACAGTGAAAAATAATTACAATAAAATATAATAAAATAAAATAGAACAAAATAAAATAGACCAAAACTCAGCACCAAAGGTGCATAAACTATTGTGGTAACAGTCTTAGAAGTAACTGCATCCTGAAAGAATTGAGGGAGGTTGCAAACACATCAATAAGTGATAAGGATAATCCTTAGAAAGAGGACTCGTTGCTAGATGTTCGTTCCCAAATTTTTCTTCGTCTCTATTTCCGGAGGGCGTGCCAGATCGTTAGACAATGGTCCACGCAATGCTTTGAGAATTCCTGCTTGACTGAAACAAGGAAGCTTGGTCTATCGCGCTCAGCGCATACCTTCATTGGCCAGCTTCTCCAAGCTGGTGTCATCGAGCCACAGCTCCCCGAGAAATTCCCGACCAGTTAAATTTCAACTGTCCGTCGAATCAAAGGGCCGTCGCGCGCACGTACCTCCGCGCGCCGGTTTAAATTTGGCCAGACTCCCTTTCGAACCAGTAGAGTACAATTCCTTGTAGTCGCGTGTCTAGCTGCGAGCAAAGCGCTGTCAGGTATTTCAGACAACGGGCGCTAAATCAATTTGTCCGTCTGGGGCGCGGTGTTTCTCTTGGACCTGTGCGAAGGCGCCTGCCATCGTTCCACTGACCAACGATCGGTCCAATCCCGTTGCCTGGCTTGCCACAGCACACGGAGAAAATGCACACGCTTGTTTATTGGGCAAGTGTGCTGGGTGTGGATGACACTCGCGCAAGGATGCAGAGAGTCACTCTGCGATGTAGTAATCGCGGATCGAGCGGACCACTGTGCCAAGAATTGAGTCATCCTCGAATCTTCCTCTGCTACCCTCTTGTCGTCTCCACTCAGGCACACTCTCTGCTTTCTCGAAACTTGTGTGTGAAAACGCTCGCGTATATACACTAGCGGACAAAAAAGTTACCACTTTTTCGATTTGTTCTATTTTTGTTATTTTTTTTAGCATACATTTAGGACTGTGGTATATTTAATATGCATATTCTGATGGAGAATTTAAAGATGTATAAAATCCAGTTAAAGTTGAATTTAATTAACTGACAAGCAAAAGTGTTGTATGATATTAAAGGGGGTAACACATTTTTGGGGCCGACAAAGAAGTTACCACGTTTAGCAACTTTTTGGATTGTCCTAAAAGCAAAATGTCCCCCCACTAAATATTAGATGTTTTTATGTTAAAAAATTGTAACTTTTTGTTGACTTTAAAAGTGTGTTGTCTTGTTTAATGTTATGTGCGGTTTTTTGATTGTTAGTTAAATAAATTCAACTGTAACTGGATTTTATACAGCTTTCAATTCTCTTTCAGAATATGTATGTTAGGCATATACTACAATTTTGAATTGATATTGAAAAGTAATAGAATTAGGGTGGGTCGAAAAAGTGGTAACTTTTTTGTCCGCTACTGTATACACTCGCAGGACTCGCAGCATTTGTTAACTTGGAGGAATTTTCGTCGACGCAAAAAAAACAGAACTATATAGTGTCACCCGTAGAATTCAAGCTTCTACAAACAGGATATAGTTCACTGTGCATATCTGAATCAGACGCAGACTGTATTGCTAGGTAAAAAGGGTTCTCGAGTCGTAGAATGGGCGTTGAAATCGCGTGGAAATCGCGGTTGAAATCGTCGAGCGCGACAGATTGCAGTTGAACAATGGGAGCGTACGTGCACGAAGGAAACGCATGATTTAGTCGGCTGTTGTACGTTATAAGCGGCGCGCGAAGTTGGTACTGTAAAAACAGCCGGGCGTTTGGCGAGCACGTCGAAAGCACATGCTTCTGCCACGGTTGCCTCGGCGTGCATGCACAATTCCGAGAAGATCCGGCCGACGTCCGAACGCCGTCGACGTGGACAAATGGCCTCTCGTTACAATAAAGTTACGACTAAAACAGGGACACGGAAGGCTTGACGACCGTTCGTTCGTTCCACTTACAGCACGAGAATCCGTTCTTACGGACGGAACGTGTATGCAATCCGTGCCAGGGGCGGAACGTTGCTTTTCCCTTTTACCCCACGCGCCCGAGTCTTTGATACCTTTGTTGCGCGTGCAACGCGTTACAGTTGCACAAAAGCGCTGTAAAATCTGGATCGATTCTCTCTTTAAACGGAGTAGGTCGTTTTAATGCCGTACACTGAAATGGAAAGGTTGCTGGAATTTCTCAGCATTGTGTGGCGACTATAGAGGTAGACTTGCATAGTTATTATTATCGTTTAGCAGTTATGAATAAATTCAGGGTTATATTTAATTTATTTCAGCACTTGTAGTTGATCCCGTATTATTTTCTTTTACTTTGCTGCACGAAATGGTGCGAAGATCAAATTTATTGAATGTAAGTTGTAAGGTGATGAATATTCAGTCCAGTTATACATAGAGGCAGTGGTATTTTTATCTCGTGCCCTGATTTTCGTGGTCTCAATTAGTTTTGTAATTCAAAAAAGGAGGAGTGGAACGAAGGGGGTGTCGAGTTCGAGGGTCGATCGGCTTTACTCCAGCGAATTCGAAAGAAATTCTCTGTCCCACGAATTACCATCCAGCAAAGTAGTACCAAATTTCGTAATGGGCGTCAATAATTTAGGATAGACGTGTTTAGCTTGGCTTCAGAGAATCCTGTTCTCGCGAACGACAATTGTAGGCCACACATTCTATTTTTGGTGCGCGCGAACTACTGAAGCCGCGAACGTTGGAAATGCCACCCGAAACATTTGCCTTCGTTTTCGTTAGGTACACGCTTGAAGATCGACTAACGAACATTGGAGCATCTATCTCTAGCATCTATCGACAGATCATAAGTCAGAAATAACAATTTATTTTTCTCCCACAATCTTTAACATCTGGCAGACCGATATTTTCAAGTATCGAATACTTCTAATCGATGAAATCCTCCGTTTATTTTTAACCATCTACAATTAGAAGAGAACCCCACTATGCGTCAGAGAATACACGAACCGCCTTTATAAAATTGCACGAAGAATCATCCTGTTGGCGATTAATCGGAGCCCAGAGTCGTCAGAAGCAGTAGAGCGCCAACGTCCACTAATCGATATCTCAATCTCGCATCCTTTCTTCCCCCCGCGCTTCCTTTACGCCGAACGGCGTCACGGCTGACGAATTCTATAATACCTTCCCAGATCAATCTCTCGTCCTTACATCACCCGGCTTTGATACCTACCTCGGTTCTCGGCAGGGATCGCTAATAAAGTGACGGCGCGCCCGAGGACCGCCGCAAAGGCAGGAAATCGCGCCCATTCCCCTTCCACGTTCGACGACTGTCACCGATGGCAGCGGCAAAGGATGACGGCGGGGGGAGCGCGAAGGGTGGCGGGAAGAAAAAGGATTTCCCTTTTTCTCGGGGCAATCCCAGATAGAGCGGCCGGAAAGAGTGGAAATATCGACGCGGATGGAGGACGAGAGAAGAGGGACACTCGATTGAATATTTTTACATGTATGAGATTTTTATTCCCGCGATGCGATTGGCCGGGGCCGAGGCTTCATCCTTTGTCTCCTCTGTTCTCACCCCCTCCTGTCGCCTGTTCCTACTTGCGCTCTTCCATCCCCCTCGACGAGGCGAGAACAGCGCGCTTAAGGAGTAGCGAGCGCTTCGCTTCGCGTCCCCCTACGACGCGAAGCTATGCCCGGAAGGTAAACCTTCGTCGATTTACGCCTCGAATAGTCGGCTACGTCGGGACTTTAAGACCGTTTTGTTTTTTTCCCTACTCCGCCGGCGACGGTGCGCCTTCGGGCCTCCACGGCGACGTGAATTGCTCCCTGGATTTTGAATGTGGCCTCACCCTCGGGTAATTTGGGGCTCTTATCGGTTACTCTGGCAAGTGGTCGTTAGATGCAATCTCGAGTGTACGGATGTATTAGGCCCGGGGTGCACGTTTTAGAGAGATTCTTTGAGTCCGGGGCTCGCTAATTGATGGAAACTCGTCCTCGTTTTAAGCCACGCATCGTGGAACTGCGCTTTTAGAGTCGAACGTAAGCTGACTTTATTCAGGATTCGTTAGTGGAAATTAGTCAGCTGTTATCGACGAGTGCTTGTTGATGGATATTAACTTCTTAGCTGTGACATGTAGGGTAAAGGACCCAATTACTGAAACCTAACCAGTTACTGTCACCTTAAGCTATTTTACTTAAAATAACGAATAAATAAACGTTGTAAAGTCATACAAAAAAAGAATTATGTAATTCAACGTATAATCTATACTATAGATTATATACTATAGTTGATTTATTCGTTATTTTAAGTGAAATAGCTTAAGGTGATAGTAATTGGTTAGGTGTCAGTAATTGGGTCCTTTACCCTACATCATGTCTGTTCAGATTTCGGCTTCTTTTGCTCAAATACTAAAGTATTTCAACCTGGTGGCAATGTAAAGTTTGTGGCATAAGAACTTGGCGCTTGCATCTGTGAAAGGAATCTTTAGATTTAAAAAAAATTTATATTGCCGAAAAGTACGTTGTATGAACTAATGCGCAATTACCTAAGTAGTGTATGGTCCAGTCTCTAAGTAGTGTCGTCGATAATCGTTTGCCACTAATAGACATGCTTTCAAATAACTTTTCTGTATACTCCGAAGATAACGACCATAGCTCTCGAATTCGTTAAGATAACTGCTTGTTTTCCTTGAAGCATGTGCTTTTTGAGACCCCAAACGTTTTCATCTGGATTACGGAGCACTCAATTTAAAAATCGCCTGGTTTCTACGGAACCGCAAACTAAAATGCCAAACGTGTTAATCAGCGTAGTGGAAGAAACTTTTCTCTCCCGAAGTCTCAAGGACCCACCCCTTCCAAAAGTACAAGATCGTGGCTACGAGTACCACATTTACAATGTATCATACTGTTGAGATTTTGATTTCAAAATCTCGCGCTTCAAGTCCCACGCATTAGAGCCAGGCGCCAGCTTCTATATTTGAATATTCTATTTTCACATATACATATATGTTTTCCCTTTTGTTATACACGCAATATTATTTTTACTTTTGTAATCCACGCATTTTCATATGCAACAAAGTTTGCTAAAGATTTATTTGTCCAACATAAGTGTATAGGCAGAGAACTGCGTGGTGGCGGTGCCCTCTGTGGCCCGCCGGTGCCCCGAAAGGGACCTCCGTAGAGGTGGAGAACTATCGATAGTGTTGACTATCGATATCATCGAATGTGATGAAAATTTAATAAATATATATGAAATACATATAAAATAAAATGAAATACGAAAATCAAACATAATATTTTAAAACATATATATTTTATTAAATTTTCATCACATTCCATAATATCGATAGTCAACACTATCGATAGTTCTCCACCTCTAGACCTCCGTCTGCCCACGGATGCCCGTGGAAAGAAACAGAGAGCCAGTCACACGCTGGCATCCCGAATGTAAAAAACGATCAAATAATCCTTATTTTATTTCACCCTACAAGTGTCTACTTCGTTATATTCCCTCCATGCGCAAACTGGATTGAATTTGGTTGCTCAGAAGATATAAATCCCAACACATATTCTTGAAATATTCTTCCGTTCACCACTGCGTAAGCAGTATTCCTCAGCGTGACCACTTAGTATTTAGTATTCCAGGTATACAGGGAAAGGCAAATGCTTGTAATTCCTGTTTCTACTGCACACGATTGCAGCTTATGTACTCGCGTGCGGGGCTATCGGTATCCAGGAAAATCTGAATATCGTGTGGTCTCTTCCCGAAACGCATCCCCGGTTTTCGCACGGTCGATCTGCGCGCGTTAACGTTCTTCCTTCTCCTAGCATTTTCTCCTCCCTTTCCTTCCGTGACCTCCTTCGTTTCCCCCGCTGTTTCACCTCTCGTTGCGAGGATTATTGAATTTCCTGTCATTTCCAGAAGAAATACGCTCTATTTACTTTGCCGTGGTATGAGGGCGGTTTCACCCGGCCCGGACGTGCAAGAGAAATAAGAAATATACGGAGGAGCCGCAACGAACCGAGCCCTTCTGCAGCTCGTGTCCCGAGCAAATCAACGACACGGTATTTGTAGCGATGACGGCTCTGGAATCGCGAGAACTTGCTCCTTAGGACGTTGCCCGTAAACGTGTACGTTCCAAGTGATCGTTCCGACCCTGTCGGGGGTCTCGCGGAGGGGTGCAAACGAAATTCCGCGTTGCTTTTCTGTCGCCGTTCGAATTCCTAACGACGAGAATCGTCGGTGAACAAGAAACTTTCGAAAGATGCTAGAATAGGGTAAACCAACCACTGAATGACCGAATTGTTGAATCAGAAGCCCAGTAAATGACCGCATACTTTTATTAAGAATCGTACTTATTAATGTTTGTTTAATACGCATAACTAAAAATATGGGATATTAAACGTGCAACTACACTCCATTTATAAACATATAGTAATTTTTAAATTTATAATTAACATTTCTTTGCCTACTGGTCATTCACTGGTATGCGGTCAATTACTGGTTGATTTACCCTACCATGAAATCCCACGACTACCCAATTTCTGTATTAATTCTACCCTTCAACTGTCACGAAGGGGTACATTCCGAAGCTAACACCGCGGACATACCTATTCATAGAAATAACTTCATTTCATTGATCACGCAAGGATTACAAAAAACAGCTGTTCTAGACAGTCTGGGATTAGTATCCCAGCGGAGGAACCTAAAATTGAGCTGACACTGAAGTGATATCGAGAATTGATACACTAAATTAATACTAACTTGATATTAACCGCGTCCTTGAAACACTCATACCTTATAAAAACCCCAATCTCGTAAATCCCCTTTGGAAATTTCCCAACGATTGTTTTCTCAACCCTCCCTGCGTGCCCCTACTTTGAAAATACCGTCTCGAGAGTCGAAGCTCGCCGAGCGACAAATGGCGGCGCTTTTACGAGCGAACTTTCCTCCTGCCCCGGTGATCCCCGATTATAATATTCCCGTCAGGTGCCGCAAGACACGAAAAGAAAACGAAGGGGGTGGTGCAGTCGGGTATCGTCGCGAAAGCGTAGGCGGCAAGAAAAGCCGCTGTTAAAGGGAGGGGGCGCCGTGGCGTTTCTGACCCCGAAATTCGTTCCAACCGGAGATCCCCCCGACTGGGTCTCTCTCACCTTCTTCAGGGACCCGGAACCAAGGGAGATTCCGGTCCGTCGCGATATTCGAGACACGTACGAGGAATTTATTCGCGGAAAGACGGCTCGCGTATGCAGCCCGCCATGCTCATCTCCGTCCGAGTTTCCGGCGCAGTTTTACCCGTGGCGCGATACGCCAAGCCGTCAACTTGTTCCTTGACTTCTGCTTCGATTTCCGCGTCTTGACAACCGGTCGATCGAGGCTTTAGATTGCGCCTTGTCGGGACACCGGCGTCTCGCTTCGAGGGCTATCGTCGATTCAAAAGCTGGGTCCTTGGCTCCTCTTACCTGTGGGGGATTGAACTTTGCGTTCTGGGGTTGAGTCGCTGGTTTTGAGAGTGGCAGCTCGCAGGGGCTTGGGAAGAAGCTATTAATTCGCAGCTTTGCTTGGGTACATATTATTAATTGAGAATTAAATGTTCTCTTTTTAATAATAAATGAAAGCAATAACTTCGTAAACAGTTTTTTCTAATTTGCTTGAAGTTGGTAGAGATGAAGTTGCTGTCCACTTGCCTCAATCGGGAACTCGTGATATACCTATTTGTTTGACAAAAGATGGTGGAATGTAGGAAACATGTAAAAATATTTACTTGGATAATATTATCTAAGTACTGCAGAGTGGTGGAAGATTTTCTAAATAGAGTGTATCTTGCTTGCTCTGAGGCTGTTTTATTTAAGCATGATCGACTCGCGTAAACAACTGACTTAATTAAAATAACCAATTTTCCTTGAGTATCTGTAGTAGAGTGGCCAGTAAGTTCTGGAGCGACTTGAAAGTTGCACAACTTTTCGAGAACTCGATAATTTCTGTAACCTTCCGCTAGAACTGAACGCCGTCTCCTCTAGATTTAATTACACTTCACTGAACTCGCGGCGGCTTGTTAACCCCGTTAAAAGCTGTGTACTTAATAATCCTTTTCAACCGATCGGAACTTCCCGAGGGTTTTGCTTTCCCGTTCGTTTTTTCCCCGAATACAGCGTTACCGTGGTCGCCAGGGAGCTCCAGTTTTTTGCGGTTAACTCCGTTAAGAAACAATTACGGGATCCTTGTAACAAGAAAACTTGTTACAAGGAACTTGGGGCTGGAAGATTATTAGATAGCCTCGACCATAAACGCTGGGCTACCGACTCATGAGGAGCAGGTATAAAATCGATGCTACCTACTTCAGTCCCAGTTCGGGAAACACGATTTTATCGTTAAATAGATTGCAAACTCTTGAGTGCTTACGCGAACAACCAAAATATAAGTCTAATATCGTTTACTTCTCCACTTGTCCACGAAGTTTCTTTGGAATCCTTGGTGTACACTTCATTGTGGTTCCTGAATGAGTGTCCGAGTAATTATGCCTGTTTATTACTATATCATACCTTTCATATCCTATCAACATTTTGCTGCTGCAGCTGCTGCTTGCAAAGCGAACAATATTTGCTGTTTCCTTTCTCGCTACAAGTAATGTGCCACTTTTGTTCACACTGGGTCTTCAGTTGCACTCGTTGCACGCTAGGATTTCTAAAGAACGTGCAACGATATTTTTCCTATTCAAAGGGAGTAGTTCAACACCGCTGTGGGAAGGAGCAAAATCGTTTCGTCGTTTGCTACTTCTCCACACTGTCCTCCGACCCTGTTAAGCATTTTTACATCGGAATGCACGCAGCTCGTTTCTTAATAGGAAGAAATTGTTCAGGTAGAAGTAAATCTAATTTACTCGAGCAGACAAGGAGTATCGACTATTCCGTCTCGATGGAAATATGACGAGGATTGTGTATCTCGTAGCCGGTTGAACGTAGCCGGAAGACGATGAAGATATATTTATTTCCGACTCCTCTTACATCACTTGCAAACCTGCCGATGTACAGCATTGCCCTGTACATTTACATTCTTCAAAGGAAATGTAATATCGCACCTTACTTTCGCATTATCGTAGTAAATATTTCTTCGATATTATTCCATGGTTAAATCAATTCGAACCCCAAATTCATTCTGAAGCCGCGTAAATAGTTATATGCACAATGAAAGCTTTCGACAATTCTGCGCGACGTTTTATGATCGAACGTAAAAAACTTTCAATATCCTCCTGCGCTCGTGAATGCGGAAAAAAACAACAATTGAATCGCGAATGTGAACCACGACACTCCAGCGCACAATATTTTAGCGTAATAAATAGGTTTCGTAATTTACCAACGAGCCCCGGAAATTATTATCACCGTGACGTAAATATATGCTAATGGTTGCCACCGAAAGAGCTCAATTTTTCTGTCATGCAGCTACAATATTTCCTGTTTCCAATATTTTCCTTTGGCACGATGGCGTTCAATCTAAATCACGGGGCGCTCGATCGCAAATCTCTCTGTTAGACAGAACATGTTCAACATTACAATTTGCTGTTTCCATTAACTAACAGAGATTTGTAGCAGCAATTTCCCGATGATCACTGATCGCGCGTTATTCATGCTGTACAAGGTACTTTCTCGCAGAGACATAATTATTTGATCAATGACATTGATTGGTCAGAGACTACTTTAGTGAACGGTTACCCGACAACTTCATATTCGTTTTACATTATGTTATATTTAGGTAAAAATGGTTCATTCGAGATTTCGCAAAAGAAAAGTAAGCTATAACAGAATATCTTGTCACGAGTTCGCGTGGATCCATCAATAAACAAACTTTAATTTCATTAGTTTTGGACCATTGAGTGCTCAGTGAAGTAGAAGCTATTGTTCAGCAAAAATTGAAGTACCTATTTAATATCACAGATTCTTTAGCATCTCTAAAACATTATCTTCTTCGTTTTAAATTCCAAGTTATTCCAGAGAGATCCATTGATCGCTCGGCGAAAGTAATCCTTTTCCAGATGAATATTATTCAATCTCTGAACTGCGCGAGGCGCGGTGAATTTGAATCGTCAGAAATTTTATTGTATTTCTCACTCCAGCTACAAAATCTTTCTCTGCCGTTGAGAGTAATGATCCAATATTACTGGATGAAACGACACGTAGGCGAAGGTATCGGGGATGCATAGGAACATTATTAGATAACGAAAACGACGACGGAGCGCGCTCGAGCCCGGCGTTCGCGTCTAGTTGGCTTTATTTTAGCGGATCCATCGTAGCAAATGCTTTTTGTCAAATCGTGCGAAAAGATAAAGCAGGAAGCATCTTAAAGCGGCAACGAGATTCGCTCCATCAACTCTCCCTTCGTCGACTGTAAAGGTTGACTAACGATGCCGCCCTCCTCCCCCGCGTAGAATCGAGATTGCGAAACTGTTCCGTTTCAAGGATATTGCGCTTCCAACGTGCCTCTTCTACGCTATCATTCTCATCCTGTATCGCGACACTGTGACATACTGTGTACGCTTAATGCATTTCTGTTTTACGAAGTGTCTGTGCGAAAAATATCTTTCTCTGACGATGCCATCTTCGCACCGGGTTCTGTTCCTTCGTAGTTACATTAGGTCTCTGTGTAAAGTTCAGTTTCTTCTCTGATATGACGTTGCTCAGTTGCTTCTTTATTTTAGTATTCTCCATTTGTTCGATAATGAATGGTGTCGAACATTGTTCTGATGTTCTCTTATATCGTTTCGCTTGGGTTGCGTGATTTATCGTTGTCAGATATATTTATTTGATTCAGAAGCGTAATTACCTGTAAAATAATTCAGGGCAGTTTATATAGCAAGCAGTTTTGACGTAAATATAAACGATTCGTATTGAACGCGTAAATGTTCTGTATCAGATCGTATTTTTCATAATACGTCATCTGTACACGGATACGTGATTTTCGTACATTTATTTAACGCGTCTCACTGATAATTCTGCTCTCGAAAAACATGTTATTTTCGATATATACCGCTTATATGCCGATGGGATATTTGTCGTCATTAAATTTCATCGTGACTCGTTCACTCGATACGATTTCTGATATTTTTATCCGAAAAATCTCTCAACGAAAGTGGAATGGGATTTAATTTTCGTTGTGATTTCAAACCATTTCTATTTAAATTTAATGATCCATTGTTTCTACGATTGTACCGTAGTTTTTCGAAAACTGTTCTCGTAGTTGGAGAAAACTCGCTTTTGTAGGCATTTTAGGACGATAGTGTAAACTTAGGGACAGATTAGCCAGGCAGTCGGCCGATCGTCGAGCGAGTTTTAGGGGTACGGTTACAAGTAGGGTTGCCACCCTTTTTACAGAAAAATAACGTACATTTGCTTTCGTGGGGTATACAACAAAGTACGCTCAACAAATTAAAAGTACATTTTAATCTTATTAGTTTTTATTTCTTCGAAACATATTTTCTATTGCTTTTAACATTACACAGTGAATTTTTATTATTTTGAAGTATCTCAATAGCATCATAGCACTCAATATTCATATTGAAATATATAAATAATTCGTTTTTTACAAGATTGAGAGAGGCCCTGTTCATTTCATCCCGCCACTCCACATTCATGACAGAGAAAACTCTCTCAGTAAATGCTGAAGTGGTGGGAACAGATAGAATATAATAATATTGCGTTACGTTTCACGTTATATCATTAATTGTGAAATAAAGTATTTTCGCGTACTTTATTGTTATTCAAAAGTATAGAGTACATTTACCTATAATAACGTAAGATACTTTATTTTAAAGTACGGGTGGCAACCCTAGTTACAACTTACAAGCCGTGCCGTAAACAAGCGACTATCAATGGCGTATTGACAACGGAATGGCTGTGAGTCATGTGGCCGTTGAGGAGAGGTTCGACTGTCCTTTGACGGAGTTCTTTGTTGGCAAGCGACGTAAGACGCGTTGGCTGGAAGAACCATCCCGTGCGAGACCATTCTTAGAATAAAGCACTGTTAATCTTATTCTCGACAGTTATTGAGAGCCAACCTGACAACGATCTATCTCAGCCTTGCCTTCCTATACTTTCAAAATATCGCTCGCAAGTTTCATGAGTAAGTATCACGATTGTTAAGAATTGTTTCCCAAAATATAACAAGAATTATGTGTACAAACAGATCCTTTAAAATGTAAACCTTGGTACACGTGATAATTAAAAAATTATTAGCTTAGATTGGCTTGAACGAAAGAAGTTGCGGTAATAATTATCTATAGATATCAGTAATTATTAGAGTTTGAAATATCGATAAAAAATATAAATACACCAACAAGTAAATATCGATATATACCTACAGTTATCGATAGATATCGCTTATCGCAACCCAATCCACCCCTGCAGCAGAACTAAAACTAAAGCATCAAGTAGAATAGTTCCCAGTTTCTCACATCCCCTCGCAACGTCACTGATTCGTCTGCTTTCGTTTGCATATCCGTATACTGCTCGCTTCGCATTCATCATCGTGCTCGCTCTGCGCTTCAGGCGGCGATGAGGACCTCGCGCGCCCATTCTGCTATTAACGAGAGGAGCTAGTTCCGAATCCTCCTCGAAAACTCCCTTACTTGCGGCGAAACTTCTATCCCACACCTCCCGCGCCCTCCGCGCTCCTCGCAGCCGCGTTTCCTGCGAGTTTTACAGCTCCGCGCGGAAGCAGTTCCGCGCAACTAATTCCCAATGGCGGCTGCACAGCGCTAGGATCCACGGTCGTCCCGTGCATCTTCGCGGATGTTGCGGCGTCGCAGGGGTTGGAGGCGCGACGCCTGCCGATCCTTGTCTCGCGGGCTTGTTCCTTTAATAGAATACCAAGTTATTTCCCCCTTGCAATTCGAATCGAAACTCCGCGGCGTCTCGCCGTGCCTCTACGCTTCTACGACTGGATTCGCACAACGGTGACGGCAGAGCTCGATTTTAGAGGATTCCTAGGGTTCTCAAAGGGGAATCTTCCGCGGAGGATGGGGACGTTACAGCCGGAGAATTCGAGTACCGAACCTAAAAATGAGAGGTTGGAAATAACTCGAAGCATCCGTGGTTTCTTGCATACTTCTGGGTACCCCGATCGTACGGAGTATCCTGGAATAGTTTTCATGTGATGGAAAACTCGCGTGGGAGGGGTAAGGGGTGGAGGAGCCTCGAGCGAGGTGAAAGATCGCGTCTGCCGTAGAACGTTTGACGTGCACGCGTGTCGACAGCGATGGAACCGGTAGATTTTTCTTGAGGCGCGAGGGGATGACGCGGGTGAGCCTGCAGAATATTATTGGTGGAAAATCGTAGGGGGAACGTGATAGCTGGGGACGTTAAGGAAAATCGTTTTAACGTGTGCTCGTGACCAGTAATGGAATCAAGTATGTCGCAGGTAGCATCGAAATGTGTCACGCCAGGCATATTCAGAACTAATGGTATTTCTTCAAAAAAGTCTATGAATTTAAATATACGAACAGAAATTCGACTGTCACGGTGTAAATAATTCACCGTTCAAGCTGAATGAGGATCCATTAGTCGATCGAGTTCTATCTGCCAGGTTTTACATTAAGACATGAAATAGAAAAGTGATCCAGCAGAAAGCGTGTCAGAGCGATACGAAGAACGTGGCGGCAGAGAAAGGAATACTGTCGTGGGTGTACGACGCTATTATTTACGCTGGGGCGAGGAATAAATATTACATTTTCAAACCGCCCCGTTCCACCCGTTCCTTGTCTTCTTTTTCCAACCCGCTCGTCCCCCGAGCTCCCCCAAGTAACCACCCTTTCGTTTCTTGGGGAGCGATGCCGAGGTGAACACTGCTCTCCATTACCATTTATAGTGATTCTCGAACCACCCACCTTGGAACCTAACCAAGCTATGCACGCTCAAAAACGCATATTTGCGTATGGGTGTTTGTGCACGTTGAATTGCAAAGTCACATGTGTGACAGCCTCTCTGGTAGACTGTCGAATCACTGTCTCCCTAGTTTTTTCCGAAGCACTTCGGTGATTCCGTGGTTCCCTCAAGTTTTCTGCTCTCATGCTTTCTCCTCAACGTCACCTACGTCAACGAAACGATTGTACGTTGATCAACACGATCAGGAGTACCATTAGCTAATTACACATTACGCAGTCTCTTTCTCGGCGGCGCATTACGGCATTAAAATAGCGAAGGAACGGTATTTAACCTTCAGAGATCGCGAAGCAGTTTCAAGCGTAATCCCCAGTGAAAGGTTGACGACCCGCAGGCCGCATCGCGGAAAATTCGTTCCGCTTACGCGGGACAGCGTCGAACCGCGTATTTTAAACACGCCATTACGCAAATTAAATTTTGTAGCGCCGGCGGCGTTCGCGCGCGCGCGCCCCGCGCCACCGAGCAACAAAGAGGAGCAGGACATCCCCTTTGGCTGGCGGCCAGACGTTTACTCGCCCGTCGCGATGTTTTTACACTCGTCGCTAGCGAAACCCCCCGGCGTATATTTTCCTTGTTCCCCGTATTGCCCGCTGAAAACACCGAAATCGCGTTTCACCGGTGCGGATAAAGCTGACGCTGCCGCCTAACGCGTTCGATCCCTCAGTTTGGTGTCGCCGGGCACCAAGAGACCTCTGAGGTATTGTGTTTCGCTTCTGGCATGATGTAACTGGATTTGGAGGATTATGTAAGAAGCGTATCGCAGACGTAACTGGACAGGGTCGAGTGGCAACGCAGCGACGGTTGCCAGGTAATGTATTGCGGAATAATGTGTGCGAACTGTGGTGGTTATTTCTGCGACAAGGAATTTCTTGTCCTAGCACTAGCACAGACAATGGTTCTTTAATTGATCTCCACTTTTGTTACACCAGTAGAATTTATACGAGGTATGCTACTGCGATGAAGTAACTTTCTCTTAACCCTTCGTGGTCACACGGGGTGTATTGTACCCCAAGAGCAATTTTCGATTTGAAATGTCGCACCTTTACGTCTTCCAAAAGGGATTTATCGCAAAAAAATAATAAAAAAAAATTTTTAAAAAATCGTTTTTCCCACAACCATGGAAAATCGCTCATTTTCAACTACAAATTTTATCATATCAAAATTTATGTTTCTAGAAAAAGACTATTAGACCATGACTGTATAAGTATTACGAATGTACAATTATCACTAAAAAATTAGAAGATTCAAAAATACGAACATGGTAACTCAAAAAATGACGCTGGGGTACAGTAAACCCCGTGTGACCAATGTGTGATTATAAGAAGGTGTGACCACGAAGGGTTAATGATAACCACTTAAAACACGGTGGCTGCATTCTTGCACCTTTACACAATGACCAACCACAGATGACACTGTCTAATCCGGGAAAACCGTACGAATATATATAAGGAGGTTATATCGCCAGTTGATATAAGGAAATAGACAAATATATGTTACTCTGAAAATAGAGTTTTTATTTGATTATTAATATTATACATTATGTACGCTATTTACAATATTTACAGCATGATTTTACCTGAAAATAGAGGAACGACAATATAGGTCTATTCTCTCTATTATATTTTATATTTTATATTCTATCCTATAAAGCAACTTATGCACGCGTTCTCTATCTCTCTCTTCCTCTCTATCTCCCTGTCTAAACCGGTATTCCATATCTCTAGTTTTCACTCCTCCTTACAGAGCGCGCTGAGTAATTAGCGCGCGTAATTCGGATTAAAGAAAGTACACTTTCTTTACATATATACTTAAATTTCCTGATTCTCACGTCGGAAGAGACGCAGCAATGCGTTTCCCAGTAGCTAAGTTCTCCTCAAGCTTGCACAGTTCCCAAAGCTTGTCGCTCTTCGGTGCCGTTATACCACCAGAACGAGGAAAAGACACGGAAGAGACGTGCATAAACACCGGTATTCGTGCACTTACATCAAGCTGGCGGGGTAGAGAGCAGCCAGGGGAACAGGAGACGCCAGCCAAACACGACACTGTCTTATCTGTCCCCAAGGGATGCGTATCTCGCAGAGTCCCGTCGCGTAGGACGTTTTGCGCGCCCGCGCGACCGGTTGGATCCCAGTACTGCAGTGTATACCGGTGACCAGAGGCCCGTAGAGTAACTTGCCACTATGGAGTTAAATATTCCCACGTGAAAATGTCCTGGTCTGTGCGAAGAGGGGCTGGGAGAAGGGGCTGACTGATGCGAGAATATGACTAATGCAACGTCCCCGAGGACTACGACCTAGCCCACCCACCGAGGCTTCCGGCAGTCTGCGTTTTAAACTTTCGCAGTTGAAGCTGTTTTCGACGCACCCAGCCCATTTCAATTTGTATTTTGCGGCGATATTTTGCGTTGAGTTCAATCCAAGGGCGTAAAGCAGGGGGTTAAATCTTCGTTCCCGTTTCCTCTATGTTCTCGTCCGCTGTTCATTCACTCTCCTGTTCGCCCTCTCTAGCTATCCACGCTCTCGCGAAGCACAATCCATCAAATGGTCCGTTAAATATGAATGATTGCGTCTGTGCCAGCGAGGGACTGCGAATCAACGTTCCAAGCTTCCCACGAACCCCCGGCTGCTAATGAATTAACGAAATCTGAGGACCAGGGACTTCTAATGGGGGGTGCGCGTTGCTTGGGATTCGTTTACGTACGATTGAAACCAGACGGTTTCGCTCCGTAGCTCGGTAATGGTCCCCGGTTCACTGTAACTCTTTACTGTGGTGTTCTGCAGGTCTGGAACTTCAGAGACGCGTAGATGGGATGCAGAACGTGGGGCGAGCTGTGATTAGTCAAGGATGAACTTTAACCCTGTCTGGGAAAAGCTTCCTAGAGATCATATGCTAGATACTGTAAGAGTAATTTTGCAAATGATCGTCAGCTAGGGCAATTATTAACCCTTTGTTGACACACCTCCCTTTTCGATCGAATTTGACACACCTGGGTGGCTCACACCCAGAATAATTTTGGAACGACTGCCATTCTCATCAAAAGAATCCAATCATTATGAAAAAAATCTTGGGTCAATCTCAAGGTATCTAGAATGTATTTTAATAGTTTTTTTATTAAAATAGTATCACCGTTTTTGTAAAAAAATTCTAGATTATCATATGCCGAGAAAACACGAAGAAAATCTTAAAAAAATTGTAACTTTTGCAAATTTTAATATTAGGAACTAAAAATGTACAGAGTTATTGTTCAGTAATATTTTGGAAAAAAAAATTTTGTATATCGTCTTTCGAAAACAAGGTATTTATTTTGCATATACAAGGCACAGAGTGTCAAAATCAGCTTATGGGTGGTTCCCGCCCTGAGTGTCAAGGAAGGGTTAACCTGGCAAGATGGTTGATGATCAAAAAGGAAGCACTATAAAATACATACTTCCAGTAATTCCCCTAGGATCGATTCGCCACCCCGATAACACCATTCCACGAAACTTCTGTTTCCTAGAAGGAGCCCCGTCATTTGTATCCCTTTATCACGCCCCCAGAAACTCTTCCCTTCGCAACAGCGTACATTCGCCGCACCCCCGCAAATATAGGATCTTTTTGTCGCGGGGACAATACCAGCGTCCCGTTAGTTAGCATTTCCCGTCAGCCGGGCTAGAATATGGCGGAGGAACGACTCTTAAACGCGCAGATACGTATCTCGAGCGCGCCGCGCTGCCATGGCGTGCGTGCCTCAGAAGCGGAATAGCCCGTTAAGAAGCGGCGCGGGTAATTAAGTTGAAAATATTTGCGGGTTCCTTATCATCCGCGTGCTTTTGTCTCGAAGCCTGGTAAGCAGCGGGGCGACGACATTTTTCATCGTTTACCCGTAACAGGCCTCGCCCTCTTGCTTCTTCTTCTTCTTCTTCCTCCGGCTCCAGCTCCGAGCGCCCTTAACGGGGCGGCTCCATTTCCTTTCTCACCCTTCGCCGGCGCGCACGGCGACTGCATGTTTATTCAAGAGGCTCACGTACAAAAGATATTCCGCGCGAGGAAAACGTGGCGCGGCCTCTCTCCTCCCCTCGCTTTCCCGCCGGGGACCGCAGGGAGGAAGCCCCGCGCAGAACCGGAAGACGCTGGGAAATGAAAAAGTTATGCTTTGACCTGCAACCCCGCGCCGCGTGCTTCCGCGTTTTTTTCCCTCTTTCCGCCGACTGGCCTGCTTCGCTGGATCCAAGCTGGGAACGCTCGCTGCCAGACGCACGGGTGCTGTAACGAGCACTCGTGCAGTAAGACGATTGTTGAGTCGCGAGGACTGGCGTAGTCGAGAAAAACCGCGTGGAGGAAATCTGACGTGGCGGCAATCCGAGCCTAATCGCGTACACGCTGTGCCTCCTGATATTTAATAATCAGAAGTCGCTACTGTTGGATGTTAAGCTCGCTAACACATCGACGGCAACACGTTGACTAAAGGCATCGAAGAATGGATGGTAGGGTAGACCAGGGCTAATCGGATCACTTTGTGTTTGATGGTAAAAAAAGAATAGTTAAACATGAAAAAACTAATTTTTTATTATACATTCGTGACTAGTACATCTTTGGCTTGAACTTGAATATATAAAAATTGAAATTAAACATACAAATCTTTCATTTATTAACAAAAAACGAAAAAGTGAGAAATATCCGATTCGCTCCGAAACTTGGGGCGAATCGGACCACCCAGAAATTGATGAAAAACTAAAATTTGCATTACAAAATCTTTAGAATCAACTTAAATCTAATTTAATGACAGTGAAGTCAATTGACACTACTTAGCACACAGATCGGAAGGATATTGCCGTTTTTTGCCGCTTCTATCAGCACAATTCTCGTGGCAGCACTCTTCTCACACAATCTTTTGAAAATGCACGAATTAATTTTTTTCCGCAGTAAATACAATGCCATCTTCTTAAAACCATTAATTTAATTATTTTTTAGTCATTTTTTTAGATTTAATTTTTATTACAGCTTTCTTTATTTTTTATTAACAGCATGATCCCTAATTGCTCTTTTTTATGTACCTACGAACCATCTGTATATAAACAATTATCATATTTATAATCATAAAAATACTGAAATGAAAAAAAGAGTGATCCGATTCGCCCCAAGTAACGTGATCCGATTAGCCCCATATATAATTATTTCAAAGATTGTAGATTGCATAAACATATTATGATATAATAGTGTAAAATACATCCAATACTAACCTTGGACACCGTGCAAACTAATAATAATTCAAGCTTACTTTTTATTTTAAATACGAAATTGCAGATTACGTGGGTTAGATACGGACCAAAATTGTAACATTCGCACGCAACCATCTCACTGAAAACGTATGCCAACTCTAAATAATGACTTAAAACAATTGACGAGCTATTGCAGTAGGTGCGGGGGAGAGAGGCGAGGTACTACGAACGATCGGAATGATCATTTCTAGCGCGATGTAAGAAATATGGACTAAATTCTTATTTTGATCCGATTCGCCCTGTGATCCGATTCGCCCTGGTCTACCCTATATTAGTTCTCTCTAATCATTTATTCACAGTCCGCTGGAGCAAAGTGTTTTCCCATCAACAGTTTTGATCGTCATCCCAGCTTCACCGCATTAACCCAGGAGCATTAGTGTTTAATGGTTTTAAGAAGTCATCGAACACTCGGTTTTACGAGCTGAGAAAATTCCTGCAACTGTATTTTTAAACCCACGGCTTCCGCACCTTGAGCCGGAAATCTTGAAGGGCTCCCTGCAAGTTTCAAGCGAACGTCCTCTGCTCGCCGTTGGACAATCCTCGGGCGTGCAATTCCGCGCAGCAACTCGGGCCCGAAGTGTCGCGTTTAAAGGCCGTAAACGGCGCTCGTTAATTCGATATCGCCCGCTGTATCAGTTTGCATTAACGAACACGGAAGTGCAAACGCGAGCGCCGTAGGACAAAACGGGCGTTTTCACCGGCGACGAGGTCATTAAGCTGCATTTTTAAAAGCTGTCCCCTGGCGGGCCGCCGACGGAAATAGCAGCCGGGGCAAAAAGAATGCGCCACTATATCGCGAGACTGTCTAACGACTACGATTCTCTGGATGCTCTTGGACTCTCGAGCTTAAGTGCACGCCACCAGAAACGCATCTGCTGGCCTCTCTGGCATCCTAAATACCCTAGGTCTCTCGACTCGAGCCGAGGTATTCAGGGCTGTTTAACGTCGACGTGGACAAACTGAAGGCACTGATGGGACGATTTCATGTCCTCTTCCCTTTTAATGGCGAAGAGGATCCCGACCACCGCGATAAACTGGTAGAACGAACTAAATGAAAGGAATCCTTATCTGGATCATTGATTTGTACATGATTAGTTCGGAGAACGTTTGATTTCCCGCGAGCGTAATTAAGTTGCCCGGGCGCCTACAATTAAAACGTTTGATCCAAATCGACGAGGCAGTTATTACGGAAAACATGGAGGGCTTCAGCTGATCAAAAGGCAAGGTTAATAAGAACCATCGGTCAGCTCATATTCCATAATCTATCAAGCTGTTTCAATTATCAACGATGTACTAAGAGAATCTAAATTAAAATCAGGAAGAGTGCCCGAGGATATTCATCGATCAATACCAGGCTTGTCGAGGTTTCCGTTTCTAACGTGTCATTAACGGGGCATCCAGCGTTTCTGGTTACTTCAAAGTACCTCTATATTCCGCGTGCGAAATACGCAAAGCTGGGGAGTTGATCCAGTAGTATCACGAGTAAAACATTCGCGAAATGCATTGAATAACAGTTGGCTTGTGCACACTCTGACGGACACGATACACATGGCGCGGCGCATCGGATTACGTGTTTAGTTGCGTCCGCCGACCAACCTGCTGTGTGCTCTCGCTTTGTAAATATTATACGGCGAGAGGGGATTAAAACACGGGGACCGCGCGTGGAGGTGTGCAGAAGATAGCATTAAAATAGCGATGAGAAGGCGGATAGCAGGAGCCTGGCAGGTACACGATGGGGAACTTTTATTCCACAGGATTTGCCCGCGAGGCAGGCTAACCTGGAAAGCTGACTGAAAGCGGAACAGGCGAACACCACCGGAAGCTTGTCCGTGTAACGCCGCTTTCGCGAGGCCAGTAATTATTTCGCGTTAGCCGAGAAAGTTTCGATGAACCGTTGCTCCAGCATTGAGCCGATCAGCGGCTGGATAATTTCCAACTTACTTCGCGGGCTTGAATGATGCATTTGTAAGTACGTGGGCGGAAACTCTTCCCAACGTTAGCAATAATACAGAGTAATACGGCTTTGAGGTTTCGCGGGAAGAGAATTCAGTTCGTCAGTTTCGTCTTCTGCGAACGTTTGTATTTCGTTCCATGCACCCTGTTCGTATCCCAGAATCCATCAGCGACGATATTCATGCGTTCGGTTCCTCCTGACTGACAACGCGCACTTTGTACAGGCCGCTGGCAGCTCGGTTGAAAGGATGCAGCCTGTCCATCGAATCGTCCATGAAAATCGGGTATTTTTCTTGGACAGCGGCCCGCTCTCGTCGACTTACGTGTGTTCGCCGCGTGTTTGCGCGTGTGCGTTGGCCTTCATTAAGCAGACCACGGTGAGGCTTTTCTCCTGAGCACCTGTGCGAGAGCTGTTCCTCATTATATTCGATTACACGCGCGCTACGCCTGGCGAGTGGCGATTCACGGCTAATGCGAACTAATTACCAGCCGGCCGGAAGTTAAAAAGTGTGGACAAGCCACCGCTCTGGCATCCGCTCGTGCTGCCTCCGGCCGCTTTATGGACAATTCCCAGGGAACGAAAGTTTGCTGCCGCGGTTACCCGTACGTCCAGTTTTCGCTGCAATTGCTACTACTTTGGCCGTCCGCGTAACGGTGCGCCGTGTGTTTTAATCCTCGAAACGGTCACGGTTAGGAAGAGACCTAACAGGGTGCCACTATCCAACGTAGAAACTATTAAGACAGCTTTTTGATGGTATCCGGCGACTGGAACGGCCTATGGTGCGTTTGGAACATAGGTGGCGTTCTGTTGGCTTGGGTATTTGTAAAGATCTTGGGTTTGAGTTCCATCGCCCGAGGAAAAAATGATTTCTTTCAACCCGTGTAACCGGAATAACCCCTTAAGGGGTCATGCTCAGTCACAACTTTAAAAAAATCGATTTTTCATTTTTTGTATTTTCTTTAAGTACAACATCTTAGAAATATTCTGTACAAATTTTAAGGTAATCCGAATAAAATTGGCCGAGATATAGGCGTTCGAAGTGAACCCTCCCTTGAGCGCGCCGCCCGGGTATAAACTTGACTTGAAACTTCAAACGCGTTTTTCTCGAAACAGCATTTTCAAAATCGGTGACCAAGATATTTCAAAAACCATTCAACCGATTTACTTCAAATTTTACAAGCTTACTATAGGAACAATAAACTAGTCTTTGAACGCAGGATTTTTTTTCCAATGCTTAGTTTTCTTTTAATTGACGAAAATCAGGCACGATTTATGATGAAAATTGAAACTTTTACTTTAAACATCCGCCATTTTTTCCCAAATCAATATTTCGAAAAATCCTTCGTTCAAAGACAAGATAATATAATATAATAAGTAAATTCTTTTGAATTTTTTAATTTAGATGTTCGACTTTCGAACAGCACTGGTCACCACAGAAGCCTTTTTTTAGAGGACTTTTGAGAGATGGACAATAACTTTGTTATTAATAAATATTTTTAAATAAAAAAATTACGATATACAGTACTAGATGCAATCTTTAAAAGGGAAAAAGAATTTTTGAGAAATGTGGTATAGCTTTCGAGTAAAAAATTCCCAAAGATCACCCTTTTTTCGGCCTCCTGACTGAGCATGACCCCTTAAAGCAAAGATGTTCACTGATGGTCTTCCGCATCCAATTTAAAAAAAGCACCAAACGTTCTTGACACCGAGGATGCGACAGACACGCGTCTGGAGAAAGAGTAGAATAAGCCCCACAGCGTAGTCCTTTCGACTCAAAATGGTCTGCCTCACGTGCTGGGAAAGTTTCTCGGTTGCACCCTGTACGCGCGGCTCTAAGTGCGACAGATACGTACGCGATTCACGAAAAGTCTTGCTGCCGTGCTCTCGCCTCTCAAAGGAACATAGTACGACTATTATTGTCGCTACCAGTGGATCCTGCTACGGCTGCCTGGTATTCCTAGCTACTACAATTCGCTCCTCGTCCCTCTCTCACCCCCTTGGTTCCAATGCCTCGTTCCCTCACACGTACACGGACGCGCCCGCGCTCAGAGAGTGGGGAATCTGTTGTTGGAGCTTTAACCACCGAGTGGAAGGCAGGGTAACTTCGCCGAGGCGGAATTGTATTGGAGAGCTCGGAGGGCTGCAGGGCTCGCTGGTTTCCTCGGTGTAGGTAACAGAGAAACGAGGGGTTTTTCGGGGGCTGGTAGCTGGGGGAATGGAGCCGGTTCGACGGAGGCGGTGGAAGGGAACGTTTAAGCAGCTTTCGTCGCGAAGCTCTCGCAAGCTCGGCAACGCCAGTTTTCGTACTAATATTTGCCACTTGACCCCCCCTCCCCACAGGCTGCAGGTTTCAGGCTGCAGCCCATGCGACGTTCGTTCGTTTGGTTTCTCTCTTCAAACCCCCCATCTCGCTCTCTTTCTCCCCTTCGTCAAGCTTATTCCCCTGCACAAACACACAGCCTGTTCGTATACCTCCCTACACGGATGAAATTTGAGGCTCCGGCTACTGTGGCACTAGGATATTTCCAGTACCTTTTTCTTCTATACGGTTTCTCGAGTGGGTGGACATTACTCTCTCTCTCACTCTCTCTTCCTCTGCAGTGGTGCTCGCGTTTTTGTGATACCCTCGTTCCGGGGCAATATGTCGCTGGTGGTAATCGATCCAAATTGGAGATTGACCGTTTAGAGTTGGTCAGCTATTTCCCAGCGATTGCTTGATACCTCAGCGTGAAGATGATTCTTAGTTTTTAATAGAAGACCTGTATAGTTACTGGAACTGATCGGTGTACAAGGTTGAGACCGTTTTCCGAATATCGGGCATCGAACGCGTGCAGGGCGTTTCTTATTCGAGGGAAGCGGGGCAAATAATTCTGTGAACGCTTCGGAACGCGTCTACGTCATATTTGCCGAGTCCTGGATCGATAAATTCCACAGGAGCGCGCAGGTAAACAAACCAGCACGACTTCTCGGTTGTACAAAGTCAAAGCGGAACAGGGAGGAAGACAGGCTGGTGGAACGGACGTAAATTGCAAAACGCCGGCGTTCCTTCGCCGGGAGAAATTGCAAAACTAAATTAATTACCTGTGAAGTCGCGCGCTCGCGTGCACCGTGCGCGAGTTACGCGAAAGAAAATGAAGCTAATAAAAGCAGGAGGAGAATAGAAGAGGAAGACGAGGAAGAAGAAGTAAGGAGAAGCAGATGGAGAAAAGGAAGGACTTAAGTTGCTTGTACAAAGCAGGAGGGGTGGCTCAGGGTAGTTGGGGGTAGCCCTATTACCCCTTGCCTCATTAAATGCGCAACAATTATTTTCGCAATTAAGTTTCCTGAAAATGGGCGGGCCGCGCCTTGCACCGATCGTTTCCTCACTTTTCTGCAATTGGCGGGCGCCTCTGGGAACTGTTGTTTCTAATTCATAGACAAAAGACCGTCAAATGCTTCCGATTCTAAGAGCATTATACACATCGGCGAAACGAAGCTGATTGTTCAGCCGTTCATCTTGACCCCTTTCAATGCTTTATTCATCTATAATGGCGGCGAAGTATTGCATCCTCTTGAACAGCGCTGAGCAAATTGGGGAAAGAGTTGCTTTTGTTGTAGCTGACATTATTATAGAGGCTTCTAATACCGTAACAACATTTGATAATAATGTTGAGGGGTGAGAAAGAAGTGCATTTATGAGTCACCCTTTGCAATTATACTGAACGAGGCTAGTCTGCAGGTTCCTCCTCTTTGGACGTTAAACATTGCGTAAAAATATTATTATTAAATGAATGTAAATACAAGATTACCCCTGCAGGCAATCGGTGTTTAATTGAGAAACGGCCTATCGTGCAGGTTTGGGCAGACAGGTGGCGCTCCGTTCGTTGTGTTTATAGTATGTTCACTTGAAGAAGTGTCGTCGTCGGCTCTGGGTAGCCTAGTGGTTGAAGCACTTGCCTGGCAAGCGAAAGATCCCCGGTTCGATTCCCGATCCAGGTAACTCGATCGGGGCCGACTCTTTTTCTCCTAAACCTCGATGACGATTTTTCTTCAACGAATATCACGCGTGAATTTATGCTACGATCCGCGTCTCGTGCCGTACGGTCCTCGAAATTGATCCATTTCCCGGGGTGGATCGACCCAAGATAACGTTCGACGAAGGGTTGCAGAGGGACCTCGCGAAAGAGGGCGACTCCGGTGATCCCATCGCCTTTCGTCTCATTAAATATGCAACAATTATTTCCGTTACGTGGCCAGGCACGTAGCCGTTCCGTGATGCTTCGAGGCGACCCTTATTCAAGTTCCACGGGGCACTGGGAAAATGGTAAATTTTCCGCGAGGAAATTGGTGCCACGACGGCGTGACCCTGTTACCTCACGCCTCATTAAATATGCAACAATTATTTCCGTACGTTCCCGGACACGTAGCCCGCGGAGTTGCCGGTGCAGCCAGGCGCAATCCTTCGTCCTTGCGTCACGAACACCCCACCGCCTTGAGAAATTCATCCGTAAATGCAATCGAGCTGGCGGAAGTAACGCTACCCCGTCGCGTGAGCCACTTTGCTCGAGCTTTGCGGTCCGTTTCACCTCGATTTCGGTATTAGATACGTTTTAGAGGCGCCTGCGGTTCCCTTCATCTTCACGTTTCACCACTGCCAACCGTGCGGCTCTTCCGACACGTGGTAATCATGATCCCTGGTTCTTTCTTTACCATTTTCACAACGCTTTCACCGAAAAAGGGTACAACCGAGGCGTGCATGCAGAAGTGCGACAATTTTCAGAGATGTACCTCTGTGCGACATGTTTCGAGGATGTATTTCATTGCTTTGATAATTATTTGAGATCGATTCAAGTATTCGGAGCAGCTGCGAAGTATTCTGTTTTGAACAAAGTTGCATTTGCTGAGCGAAAACATTTGCGGTACAGTAGATTTAGTCAGTAGTATGGGATTTAATGAGGGATTACTTAGTATTTTGGTAGTTTTTGCTTGGATATTTTACAATATTTTAAAAGCAGCTCGGCGTTGTATTTCTCGAATACGAGAATGGTGTTCCACCTTCATGCAGCGTACTAGCAATGTGTCTCGGTCATGGTCGATCGACATTTCTCCCCTCGGCTCGGCACGCGCGAGCGCTAAATACCTCTCACACGGATGATGCTCGAAAATATTTTGCTTCCCAGCAGCGTAGTTCATCGTGCCAAGCTCCGCAGAATTCGCTTGTTTATGCGAATGGACGGCCGTTGTGTAACGCTGCTTGCGTAACCCGATTGTCACGTCGTAAAGCACGAAACGAAAACTCTGGCTCAACGTTTACCATCACCTTTACCAAATTGTAGCATAGGGTAACGCTTAAGGAGGTTTGATACCTCACTTGCGGGACAGCCTATGGATACCTCCAAAATAGCCGAACAAAATTATCACCCCCGATAGCTAAGGACCACCCTACTAAACAGTATTGTAAAATGCTTGAAAACATCTGTTACAGAGGAAAAGAGTAGTGTAACATAAATTGTCGCTTGTCGGAAAGGCTTAAAACTGAATTCCTTGAAAGGCATTGTCATCGACACTTCCCGGCCGCGTCTTTTATCCGTGGCGGCTGTATGTTGAAACATTAACGACTGTTCGGTCAAAGCGTCCAAGCCCCCCTTGGAGCATCGAGGTTGCGTTATATCGGGCGCAGACCGCTGGGTGGAGTTACATCTTCTGGATGCATTATGGATACCGTATCCCGGGCCTGGTAAAATACGCCCCGGAGCCGTGTGCCCGAGCGGCACGAAATTATGGCCGAGGAATATTATTTCGCCCTGCACGCTCCTCACCCTACCGTTGGCCGCTCGCGCTTCGAGTTATGCAGGATACCTTCCAAGTATCGCACTATATTACGAAGGATATGGTCATCGCGGTCTCGCTCTGATATTCCGCTGCATATTTAACCAACCGTAAGTACGAGGAATTTAGCGTACTTTATGCGGTTTACGTTCTTTCTCTCCCTTCCCTACCCCCCGCATGGACGTCTCTCTATCATTCTGTTTCTGCCGGCCCACCGCCCTTCCTCGTTTTTCGCGAACGCGGGAAATCGTGGCGCAGCGAGGCTCTCCCTGAAATATCGTCGAAGCGTGTTCCTTCGGCGAATATATTACTGGATGTCTTAGTGAGGCGGTCAATTGCGGTGCAACACGATGGAGGCATCGATCACAGAGCCATCGAATCACCATTTCGCTGGATCTGGTCCACGGGCTTGTTCGAAATTGAAATTCACTTATAGGATTCATTGAGGAGTATTGAGTTGTTTCGTGGACAGTTTCATTGAATGTTGGGAAAGGGGATATTGTAATGACTCCTCGAGTTAATTCAAGTAGACGATATATTAATAGATCTCTTATTGCATGGCTATTCGTCGAAAAATGAACGTTTGCTGACGAATTTATTTTCTATTTTGTATTGCTAATTTTATATCTACGTGTAAAAAATCTTTGAACGGAGTAGAAAGGAATGAGAAAATATACTCGCTTCTCGTTTTATTTGAATCTTGATGCAACATACAGGAAAATAGGGATTAAGTTACACTTCATCGTTGTCAAGTATCTTTAATGATAGTGTAATTAATTGGCTTGTGTCTATGGTATAATTACTTGCCAGAAGTTTGTGTTCTCTTGCTAAACAAGCTTCCACGTAAGCTCTGACGCCATACTTCATATAATACTGGCACGAAGACTTGTAAGATGTTAGGAGGAAGGAAAATTCAGGAACATCTTCCATCAATTTCTCATCGCTTTACACAAAACATCCAAGTTTTCCTCATCAGGAAAGAATAATCTCCATTCATCTTACAAGGCATTCTTATTCATTACTTTCAGATCCAATCTATTAATTCCACTTCACCCCTTATTCTCACTTCGGTATCCAATACCTCCAATTATACCACCTCCGAAATTAACAAGTGAAAACTGCATCGTCTACTGAAAGAATCACCAAAGAAGATCGCACCCGGTCCCCGGCAATATCTCTTCTGGACCCGTGTAAACGCGGACCATCCCCTTTATTCCCCTGGCAGCGTTGGAGATTCTAAAGAACAACAGCCCCGATTCGACGAGGTGCGAATACCGAATCTCGCCGAGGAGAGTTGAATTCCCATTGTTGCGTGATCGGGGTGGGCCTAAGGCGGAGAACTTCTCATGTCGCGACAACAACAAACGAGAAGCTTTTTCTTTTCTTCGCGTCGCCTCCTCGGAATCGTTTCTCCCCCTTGCTTCTTTCTATCGGCGTCGAAGTTTAACGGGGCCACGAATTTCTTCTGCCGCCCGTTGGATCGCGGCCAAACGGGTTTCGTATTTCCTCCTTCCCTCTTGTCTCGGTGGCCGCGTCTCTTCTGTTTGTGTTACTCGCCGCCCGAAGAAACGATCGCGAGGCACCGACGAAAACGCGCTGCTGCCCGAAAATTTCGCGACCGCGTGCTGCATCAATAATTTATAGGGGAGGACGCTGCGTTGGCCGCCATGGTCGATCCTTTATCTCGGTCTGCTTCTTCCCCGGCGATAAATCGATACAGTAAGGGCCAGCCGAAGCGGATGTCTTGCGCTGCTAAGCGAAGTGTGATAGAAACGTGCTTCCTGACGCGACGTTTCGAGAAAAAACATCGATCTTGTATGGGGTGGATGTTATGCTTTTGGTCTGGATGCAAATGCATGCACAGTTTGCGGGAGAAATATGCAGGCGCAGTATCGGCGCGCGAACCGTTGACCTTTACTACTTGATCGCCACAGGCTTATAATTATCTTCTGTAAAATCAGTCGAATACTGTTATCTTATTAATTGGTTGTGTAGAGGTGTTTATCTAAGACTGGCTACAGGCGATTTAATTCATTTGACTTATAAGTGGCTTGATCACATAGGGGAGAGTCGTGCAGTACCGACCGCTCTAAGTTTTTTCCTTATATCTTGGGGTAGAGTCGATAAAAACGGAAATTCAAAAACGTGTTTATAGTATAGATAGAACTTAGTAAAAGGAGGGAAATTATTTTTGGAAATCTAATAATTACAATTGATAATTCGCAAAAGTAAAAAAGTTGTAATTTCTAGGAAACGAAAAATTGTCGTCCAGTACCGACCAAATATTAAATTAGTAGATTTTTAGATCTAAATGATTAACAATGTTAATAAAAAGACATTTAATTATTACAGTACAAGATTTTTGCCAAATTTTACTTGTACAAACACGCAAGTAAAATAATTAATATTCTCCTGATCTGTGTATTTGACGTGTACCCAAATGTCACATTCGGTACACTGCACCCAATCTTTGTCAAATGATTCCTTGCAAACAGTGATAGGCAAAATTTGTATTCAAATAAAATTTCGAATAATGAATAAAAAAAATGAACTTTTTTCGTCTAATAATAAAATTAACTTTGTTCATGGAATAAATTCTCATCGAATAAAAAAAATTAACTTTATTCGTCGAATAATCTAAAGTTAAAGTAACTTTCTTTTTATCCTTATTTACATAATTTTTTATTTAGTTAATGTCCAACTCTGCTTGCAAATAATACACTGGATAACTTCTTCATTAAATTCGAGCTTCCTGTTTGTTAGGTTATCATACCTATCCCTATTAACTTTATTTTTCTGTGGAAAAAGGTAGAAGGAAGGCTAAATGAACATCTTATAAATAGTCTGAGTTGCTGACAGATTGAACTTACTGATAAGAAAAATTTGGTCCCTACTGGTTGACAGAGTATGTTGGTCGGTACTGCACGACAGTTGGATGGTCGGTACTGTACGACAAACACGGGGAAACATTTGAGATCATGGTATATTGTGTACAAAAAAATATTGCAAAACTAGGACGTTTTATTAAACTTAATAGACTAGAGATAGTATACATAATAGGACAAAATCATTTACTTACACGAGAAACAAAAGATCAGCTTTAAAAAATAACTTTTAACCCACTGAATATCAACGTATACGTTTAATGCCTCAGAACATCGAGAGCATTGAAGTAAACAATATGGCCCCGAAATGGGTTATAGAGAATTGTGATTTTCATTGGTTAATTCAAATAAGGTGCTAATATCTGCTCGAAAAAACGAGAACTAGCTTTGGTCGGTACTGTATGCTGGTCGGTACTGCACGACTATCCCCTAACCGTTGCAATATTTCTAAATATTCAATTCAAAGAAGTGTAATTCATTCAAACGGCCAATATTGATTCGACAAAAGATTTCCAACAATAACTATTACACATGACGTAATTCTCACTTGTGAGTCACTTTGATTAGAAGTGATCTTTACTCACTCGTAGATACAAAACAAATCGAAAAATAACGCGGTGGTTAAACGTTCGCGATGAGAGTTACCTCGTCTTGCCCGAACGTGCAGCAATTTCAAACGACGAATTAACTCGTCCCATCCCACTTAACTGGTTACACAGTTAATTAACAGCCTTCCTACTACACAGCAAACATTACACCCTCAATTTTCGCGTAACCTCTCCCAAAATGTATTCATTCCCCTCCATTATGGTACTCATTAAGCAAATACACTTGATATCCTCAAAGTGAGACGCTTGAGCTTCTTTTCCCTCGCTCTCGTCTCAACGACTAAATAAAATCATAGGTCTAATCAGTCGATCGCAGATTGCAGTTGTAACACGAACATGTGTAAGCGTAGTGAACCTAAAAATTATTTTCTCCCAATGAGGGTGGTGTGCAGATCCAAGGAGGGAGAGCGTTGCTACGCGGCTCAAGGGTTTCGAGGCCGCGAGGTTTTCGAATTGGCCAGTCGAGCGTTGTAATTTCGCGCCCCGTGAAAGGAAAACGCCACGGATAATTATCGGTAACTGCTAACTGGTAAAGTTTCGAGAAGGGCAGAGGAGCGCTCGGCAACTGGCTTCCCGCGTCGCTTAAATTAAGTATAGCGCTGCAATTTATAGCGGCGATATAATGCGGCTTGTTTGCCGTTCGACCATTATTAGCCGGCGCTCCGATTCGCGGCTCGTTCGAGTGGGCCTTCCTCGAGGGAGCCCGTGCGTTCATAACGCTTCCCTCTCGTACAGTTTTACCTTGAAAATGCATGTTAGTTTAGCAGACGTTAGTTCAACAGAGATCGCTCGATCCCCCATCCCTTCTGCCGGATGGAAAGTCACGTTCCAGGTGTTCCTCTCGCGCTACCAAAACATGCTCGACCTTTCAGTATATTCGAACGGAATTGGAAGATAGAAACGCAGTTCGATGGCTCTAGTGATTAATTATTTGTGGTAGATATCATTAATAGAAACTGTTTCCTTCTTCACCATTTCCTTGATACGGAGGAGAGGATCCATTTTATGCAAATTTCGTGTCGGTATATGCCACGAGAAATCGTGAAGTAGGTAGGTACTTTTCTATTTTGCAAGTTGAGGTTTAAATATCACACGAGCAATGAAGGTGGGGAGCTCGAGTTTCTGTGTATTTGAATTTGAGGCAGGTGGGAGGACAGACAGAATACGTACGTAGGTATTTCGGGGTAAACACTAATGTCTCTCGAAGAAGCAGCCAGTATTATTTCGACCGCGGAAGAGCAAACATCTTTGATACGCGAATGTAAATCTAGCCGTTCTAATTTATATTTAATCTTCTATTCCCTCTCGCTCAACGATCGGAATATTTAATATTGATAAAACAATTCGTGCTTATCGCGCACAAGTGCCTGTACCACATTAAAACACCACGCTGTGGGAATGGGATTTCTAAACTCCAGCTATCTACATCTCGAAAAGGAAGTCTCACGCCGCAAAATGGTGGGTAGCCTTGCGTTTCACGCGTATCGGCTTGTTCCAAGCTTCTTCCTCGACTGATTCAAAAAGAATCAATCAATCAAAGGGTATCCTCGTTAGCGAAAATCAGAAGCAAAGGCAAGAGTAACAGTTTTATCCGATGAAAGCAAGAAAGGAATGATTTCGTTGTAGAAAGGTATGAATTCTCCGTTAACCAAGCGTTCGTCAAGAACATCCACAGAATAATTCACCCCTAATGACGTCTAACGATCCAGGGCGACAGGCATCGGAACCTGGCAATCGCTAATCGACAGCTAATTACAAGGCTCGCCGGCAATCGTTTTCCCGATGAAGGAAAGGAAATCCGTATAATTTCCGCCCTCGTCGTGCCAACAATGGCGGGGAGGGGGGATACACCGACGTGGCAGCGATTTCTCTTTGGTCAATGGGGGGACGAAAAAATAGAAAAAGTTCCACGACTGTCTTACAGTGGTCCTGTTTTTTTTCGGATTCGCGAACGCAACGAACCGCAATAACGTTTAGCCGATATTCAATCGAACGGACTCCTCTGTGTCCGCCATTTTTGCCTCTTCCTCTCGCTTTTCCTTTTTCGTCCCTCTTCCCCTTTCTTTCCGCGTTTCATTCCTCGGTAGGGATACACGCCGCAGTTCTGTTCCCTATCGCGTGATTACGCCTTGCGTCGTCTCAGTCGCACTTCGTTTCAATCGAATCGTCGCCGTTGAACTCGCTCGATTTTCCAGTATTATTCTAAGAGAGGCCCTCGTCGAGCGATAAACCGTAATTATTGTCCCGCTTGTCAAAGGGAACTCATTTGGCCGCCATGAAATATGCACGCTCGCCTGAAGCAGCTCTGTCGCTGAAGGAGCGTCGATCAGTCGATCGGCTTCGATTCAGAACGACGAAAACCGTCCGCACCCTTAGCCGTATTTCATCGAGTACATTGCACTGGAGATGTTCCGGGAACGCTTTCAGCTGGCTCTTGATGGAGGGTTTGGAAAGTATGGTGCTTTTATTATTTATAGCTTCGTTTGGAGAAAGTATTTTGTCGACAATCTGTTGCTAATTATTACTCACGATAATTGAACGAATTTAGCATTTCTATAGCCCAGTACTAAATTTACTTAAACACATTAAATTAACTTCGTTTCAGCTGTAAACTTTACAGACTCCTATCTGTAGACATTGTGCATTGATCAGATTTTCCCCTTGAACCCTCAATTTGTTTATATTTATTTAAAACGTAACACAGTTTCCAAAATCTATTTCCATGCGTTAGATCAAACAAAGGAAAATTCATTCACCTCCAATTATTTACAAACAGCCACCAACCCACTTCCCAATAAAGATTCAACAAAACGAAAAACGATTCTTGTATGCCAAAATAAATAGGTTCTCATTACGAACGAGAGCAAAGGCTAAGAAGGTGGAATTTTTCGCCGGTGAATTGTTTCAACGCCCCGTGTACGCGTAATAGGGACGAGCTGTTAAATTGCCTTTGTATCTGCGTCGATTTAACGAGAGGGAATGAAGAACGCCGGAGACGCATAATTTTATGGCGCGGCTGTAATCCGTTGGAGGGGGCAGCAGGTTCGATAACGTTGCTTCCGGGGACGGCTACACCCCCGGGACACGACGGTAAATTTTGTAGCTGACAAAGCCACGGCACTTCGTTCCGCTTCCGGCGCGAGTAACGCGCTCGAAATCAGCGCGTAATTAGAGTCCGTCGCGCTCAATCCCGCCCGCGAGGGTTTTAATCGGCGGCGCGAAAGGCCCGCTTATTAATTACAATTCGTTAGCGGGGCTCGCCGGTTTTTACGCCCCCGTCACTTCATCACAACCGTACAGAGTGTCGCGAAAGTTTCCAGACCCCCTCGCAAATGTTACTTGAACTGTGAACAGAGATTTCGAGTGTCGATGTTTGGCACCTTTCGTGGTAATTCAATGAACTAGAGTAAATAAATAAATGGCATTGGAACTATTTCCTTAAGTTCCATTTTATTCTGGCCCTTGGAAAAGTAAAAACTCTATTTGGAATGAAAATTGTTACAGGGTGTGGTTGAATAACGTGGACCAATCGAGGTAATAGCAGTCGATAAATTGATTGGGTACCATGTGTGCGTCGTGCATTGGACGTTTTATCATCTTGGTAGACTACTTAAGGAGACGTAATATTGTTAAGCCAGAAGAGACAATAAAGTTCTGGCTGTGGCATAAATTCCACCGCGTTACGTATAATATTTTGTGTAATAGGGGGTAATTTAGGCACTCGTTCTCGTGTACGACACTGCGCGACAGGATGCAGCTGACATGACTCGTCCATTAAAAAAGAATTCCGCGTCGAGGGTCGTCGAACGTGTGTAACTCAATTTCCACGTGTTTGTTTCCTTCGCGCGTCCACGCCCATCCATTTCCCTTTTCTTGGAGGGACGTGTACGTGTATGATAGATTGCTTCTTCTGGGCCCAATTTTCCGACACACGGTCCATGCCTAACACTGTCCGACACCTTCGTTCTGCCCGTGTTACGCCTCTTCCACTTTGCGCTTCGCTTTGTTTCCTCTTCCCCGTAAGAAGTTTCCACGAAGAGGATTTTTCAGTCGACTCACGAGTCCTTTAACTGGTAAACACATGGTGGTCCTTAAAGAAGCTTCAAACGAGAGCAGTCGAATAAAGCTTCATTTGCAAATGCCCACGGCGGTTAACCAAGACGAAATTCACCGTAATTCTGTGTCACGTTCGCAAAGTACAAATTCCAAAAAAACCTCTGTCCTAAACTTCAATTACTTAATTACTCACACATGAATACTTAGCAACAGAATACAATTGTCGAAGCTTCCTTCAACATTTCACCAACTCTGCTCCGTTCGCGAGACAATGTTCAAGTTAGTATTCCAAAAGTTCTCTGCTTTTACACACCCTGTCCAGAAATACCAGAACCTTATCGAGATGTTGGAAGTGGACCAAATTTGGTCAGCGCATCACAAGTCTTTTGAATTAGTTTCCTGGAGGACGATGCTTCTTACCGAAAATCCTCGGTCCACAATTTCCACTTGTTTCCCCATGAAAAATCGCCCTGCAGCCGGTCATGCCACGATTTTCAGCACGACCCCGTGAATACCAAAGCGAAGGTCGGCCGCGCTCGTATATTACCAGACGCGTGCACGTGTTACATCCCATATGAGCCCCATCGTTCATAAAGCCGCTGGCGCCGCGACGACACAACTCGGTACGTCACTGACGAGCATGCACGTGTATTCCGTCGTTTGCCAAACCATGTCGCAAACGCCAAGACGATCCATTCGTCTTCCGTGTACGCTGCTTCTGTAAGCGTACGTAGATTCTTTTTGCGATTATTGCGTATCGTTGTGAGTTGAGGAAGGAGTCCTGACAGGTTATTAGGGATTTGATAGTAGGGGAGACCGGGGCTGGTAGGCCAATTTTTCAGTTTTTGATTTTTAATAATTTATGTGGGCGAAATATCATTAAATCGATTACTATATTTGATAGAGCATACATTTGGCTATCTGATTAAATTATTAATGTTGACTCAATGTGACAACATTTAAGACATTTTAATGTTTTTCTAACACCTTGCATGCTGGTCAACCAGCCCCGTGGTCGGGGTTGGTAAACTAACAGTATGGGGTAGGTTGACTATAGGTGCAATCAGTTAAGAAAATGTTGTTAACAACTTATCTGAGTGGAAATAAAATAGCACAATGGCACAAGAGGTGTTTCATTATAAAATATTTATTATTTTTTAATAATAGATAACAATTTAAACCTTTATAGTAGCAATAAATCTTATATCTGGTACTATAAAAACATTCGCCATCTTCTATCAACTAATTACTATCTTCGCAATCTGATGTGCAATTTTTGCACTTGTAGAAAAGTACATATCTATACAGAGTTTTATACGGTATATTATGTTCCACGGCAGCTGCATGAATGCTTTTCTTTTCAAGAATTATTTCACGACATGCTTGTTCTATAAGATCTTTTGAGGTTGAACCTCTATTTGACTTTCTTTGATATGTCCTCATTGTTCTGTGAAATAAGTTATTAACTAACCTTTAGTAACGAAAAGTTCGTAATAAACTAATATAACTGGGGTTGGTTAACCAGCTTAGCCATGTAACCCCGGACGTTATTAGTCAACCAGCCCCGAACGATCACTTTGACTTCAATACTCTATATAACCATTAATTATTTATGTAAAATCAAAAACGCAGTCTCAATAGGTCGTTTAATAAACAAACTTTAAAATAGTCCCTTCACATTTATTCTACTCTAACTATATAGAGCGTGAAAACATAAAATCTTTAAGAAAACATATTTACTTACATAGCCAATTTTTCGATAAACGCTGGTAACTTTTAAAAAACGTGCGATCACGGGGTCGGACATAAATGCATGTCATAGTAGAAGTGACTTATTTCTACAGAAAATCGCCCCGCGGTACAGCATACGTCGGTGGAAAGTTATTAACAATTAGTCAACCTACCCCTGGTGCCAACCAGCCCCGGTCTCCCCTAGTTAAGTCATTGGTACAAATAATGGTAGAGTAAATTCAACAGAATCTATGGAACCTGTAAGTTCCAACTATCTGTGATTTTCTCTACAAATTCATTATGAATTTTTTACTTAGAGATATAGCGATGCTCTTTATTCCCCATCATAGCGTCGACCACCCCCAAGTCCGTGTAAACGCCGTTATCACGCGAAGGTGGGTGTTGATTACACTTCTAGAGGGGACGAGAGACTCCGCCCACCTTGTAATTTTTCCTTCGTAAGGGAAAAGCGTCCCCTGGACGCGGTTTAATCATGCCGCGCGCAGGTAATCGCGAATAAGGAGCGCACCTGGCTGCGGAGTATGCTCCGTTCCAAGGCGTTTATCAAAAGAACGGGACCATTCGGAGATAGGCGGGGAAATATGGAGGAAGAAATCTTGCCCGACTGCTCCGAGAGGGAAATTGCATTTCTCGTCGTTAAAGTGTCCGCAAGGCGCGCGCGCGCGCGTGCATAATGCGCGCATAAGACGAGATTCCGCCATATCGATTCGCATTTTTATTCCGTTCTTCGGCCGTATGATCATTCACATTTCTTTCTAGCACGTGAGATTCCCGTAACGACGAGATTTCGTTGCGTACTACTGTCGGTACAAAATCAAGTGGTCACCGAAGCATTTTCCCCGTCGAATTTTATATTTACCCAGGGTTGCGTTTATACTTTGGGGGCCCTAGGCACTACACCATTGCGATGCCTCAAAAGAACAAGTCTACTTCAGTTTGATTTTAAAATTCATTTTATATTCATACACGTTTTTAAAATTTGAACCCGCAGAGCGTGAATGCTCTCCGTGGTAAACACGGCCCTGTGTTTACCCATCTTTCATTCCGTGATTCCTTGGATCCCTTTTGAAACTCGATAAACAGCCTGAAAATCCAATAGCGGGGACCTCGAGGCATCTATTTTACAATATCCAGTATTCGAAGTGTAATAATTCAATGCTGTAGGTACACACAATGGAGACACTGCTCCAAATGAGAAACATAATTATTGTGGTCCCTGGTAGTCGGTGGAATCAAATTCTTCGCGTAGCACCGGGTATTGTTCGTCAGCGGTGGGAAATGCTCGTTAGCCGCGAACACGTACGCGTGCTCGCCCGTGATTTGTGTTATTCCTAGGATAAATGTTAGCGAGAGGTCCGTGCACGATTTATGCGAGCCCCCTCCGTGCATCTGCCGAACATAGTTACACAGCCGGTTATCGTGTTTGCAAATATCATCGGGCATTTTTAATATTCAGTTATCGAAACGTTTCGCCGTGCTCGTTTCTCCGACGGATTCGAACGCGGGATTTGTGAAGTGCGTCGGGTTTTTATTTGGACTGGCGCATAACGTTCTACAATGTAAATCCCGGGGATGGAATGAACTTTGATTAATATGGCGGCTATTTTCGCGCGGACGTTAATTAGCGGTGACTCCCTGGGATATATCCCCTTTTGTCACTTCTGTACATTCACGATTCATTACGTTTTTCTGGGGCGTGACGGATCTAAAGATTAACAAAGACGATTTAAACAAGTCAAATAGAATCCTTATTCAAGAGATTTTGTACTGACAAAGTATGGAATCTATGCTAAGCATGGGTCGTTGAAATTACAGCTAAGGATAATCAGGATACCTCGAGGTCATGTACCTTGTGCCATTTTTCGCAAAATTAAATCGCCTGCTTTAATATGTTATTGGCTTAACCCTACGATGCATGACTATGCATAACGTTCATCAGATTTACATACCGAGGGTGAAAAAGCAGCTTACACATTTTGTAAAAATGTATAATATCGGGCTTTGTTTCGCTAGTGCTGTTATCGACTTTATCGTTATTATGCAGTGTACTCAAAAGTATTACAGCTTTTTTTTTAGGTACATAACTAACGAGTGTCATATTATTATAAAATCCAAAACATGATGAATATATTGCTTTTTCTTTATAAGCTTGCATTTTTAATGGTATGTCTCGATTATTTTTCCGAGTTGTCCCCACTGCACTAATCTTTATCGTTAATAATTTTTAAATTAGCTTAGAATGAACCGTCTCGAATAGTTAGGGTAAAGGAATCAATAAACGCAAGCATTAACCCTTAGGCTGCCGTTATAGCCACTATATTGGCACGGTTCTACCCCCTCGACTCTATGGGACCTATTGACTACTCATATATAAAAATTTTTGGAAAAAAAGGACCCCTATTTTTACGAAAAAATAGCGGCAGCCTAAAGGTTAAAGGGGCTAATATTTCCAACCAGTTGCAACATATACAGTCTATTCTCACGCGCAAAGAGTGAAGCAGCTGGTAGGTAGACAAACTGGCACGTAGGAAGCTCAAGTGGGTGCGTCGCGAAGGGATGAAAGAGAAACAGTGGTGGCGAATGGCCGTCGAAGTTCGACTGGCCAGTTTATTGAGAAAACGAAGGTAGTAGGTCGCGACTGGCTACAAGGTGGGACTACTTTCGTCGCGAATATTCCGCGTCTCTCTCCCTCCAACCCTTTGCGCCTCCCACCCCCACCCTCTCATTCTCCTCGGCTGCCTTTTTGCAGTTTCCCTCCTTTTCTTGCGGCGCTGCCGCGTAATTACGTCAGAAATGAAAGAAAAGCGCTCGAGGGCGAGAGCGTTTCCGTGAAAGGCGACCCGTTTTATTATATGCGGCCCAGGGACGTTACCCCGATAGAAGCCAGACAACTTTTTACCCGAGAGCAGCCGCGAAAGACAGGCTGGCTCGTTTTTCTCCGCTTCCATGGGACGCCGCCGGAGAGAAAAGTCGCGTCTATAATTCGCGGTTAAAGCTCCCAGCCGCTGTTCCTGACGCGACGCCGTCTCTCCAGCAAGAGAGAGAGAGAGAGAGAGTGAGAGGGGGAGAGGGATGGTGTTCGCTAAATTATTTCGCGATGTCGGTGCTGTTCCCACGCGATTCTTCGCTCACTTTTCGAGTGCGTTGCGCAAACAGCGGGCTGTATTTGTGTTATGTTATTGTGTCTTGATGAATCAGTGTCGAGGAAGGGTGAGAGGGAGGAATATTAAACGAGCAGACATTCGTTCATGGTTTTTTGTTTTTTATGTGGGAAGAGAGAACACTGTGTAGGTGCTGTAGTGTTCACGCAGTTGCGTGAATTGTGGGTTGCTTGTCAGCTGCGATGAGGGATTGCGTAGCTTACTGCTGAGATAAATAATTGTTGCTCGGTTAACATCTGCGTCGTGCTCGAGTGTTTTGTGAATTTTGAAGTATCAGGAAGCGTGTAAGGTTGGTTGTTGGAAGTTGATTTAGAGGGTAACGGTGGTATGGTAGTAATTTTAAAAATAATTGAATTTTAAAAGTTCTGGCTTTCGTATGTCTATCTCTTGAGCAAGCTTTGCTGCGAATATTATAGCTGGTTGTCATTTATGTGGTGGAAATGGAGCTTCTTGAGGAATCATCCGTTGATTGGGAATTTAATTGAAGTAACGGCTCTTGTAAATACTGAGACAGAAGCACGGCAACCCACCTGAATTGCAAAGGTGTGCAGTAAGACCGAGAGAAACCGGATTATAAAATGGACGTTTCATTTGTCAGCAACGATGGCATTAAATGCAAATTCCCTTCGGCGAAACAACAGGCCCGGCAGTAAGTTTAGTAATTACGTTTTTCATCAATCTTCGTCGACAGAACGGGTATCGACGGAACGACCAGGTTACATTTCGCGAAGCGTTCTCCCCATTGCAGCGCAATACGCGTGTTTTTATTTTTTAGTTATTGCCTTGCTTCTCGATTGTGACACGCACGAATTACCGTGCGACTGTAATATTATTCTTTAATCGTGTTTGATGTTCTATTGATCGTCCAGTCCGATGGAAACACCCGATTATTTCATACATAGGTACTCTTTTTTTTTTTTAAGGAGTTACACGCTTTTTATTGGTCGAAAAATAGGGTCATTTTTATGATTTTTTTTCATATAGAGAATTATCATATATAAAAATGAAGATAAACATATTGTTGAGTATAAATTAAGCTGTATCCTCTGCAAAAAGAAATTTGATATCTTAAGAAACGATGCCTCATGTCAGTCTCTTCTCCTAAGGCCTGTCCATAGTTACAAAATAAGACACTAATCGAAAAATCATCTCGATTTTCCGTCCTCTCAAGGGTAGTAACCCGGTAACACTTTCCGATACTTGAATCCTCAAATTCCCTCACCAACGAAACACAAAACCCCGCAGAAATCTAAACACGCCATTAAATTGTGAAAATATCACTGTTTCACTACTAAAAGGTATATTTAAACAATTATGCAAAGAAGGCTGAATATCGTGTCGTTGTGACGAAGGGGATAGTTATTTAGACACCCTCGCCTCGCAATTCCTCCCGCGTTCCAAAGATCCAACACTCGGAGACACGCTGCTCGAAAGCAACGTTTTATTTTATTCAACAGCAAATGAGTTCCCCGCGGAAAGCTGCATTTTTCGGGCGTTTCCGCGGAAACGAACGTCGAGTAAACGGGTTCGGTAGCGGCTAGATGGCGAATCGTAATTTCATGCGGATACGTTATTCCGTCGAAACAACCAATTCGCCCAGTCATTCCCGGTAATTGTGCACCGCGGAGTGGTGGCCGCTGGTAGAAAAGCGTTGCCGCGCACAATGGCGGTTTAAAAATGTTAGCCGGCCCGGCGCATTGAAGTTTTTACACGGCGGATAATAACTTTTAATGAAAACAAACGGCCAGGCCGCGGCGAACGGTGCACCGCGGCTGTTCCTGTTCCGCGCTGGTTGTAACTGCGCCGTTATACTGCTTATACGGCCGTGGGACACGGGGAAAATTTGCTTGTCGACTCGCCCGGCCGGAACCGATGCTGTTTTGATAACGAGAGCACGAAATGAACCGGCTAGCCGTGTTAACGCTTTTATGCGCGCCATGCCGCCGCATTCATCGGCGAGCGCCATGCAGTTGCATCGAGCGTGCATAACTCGCCCTCCCCTCTCGTATTCCAGCTCTATTACGCGGCCTAGACTCGTGCCCACGGTGTGGGTGTGCTGTCTTTGATCAGGGGAACGAGAAAAACGGCATTTCCTTGTCCGTTTTGTGGAGGAGTCGACGGGGTTGTTAATTAGAGGGAATGCTAGAAGTGGCGAACAGGAGTCTGTTGGATGAGCTAGAAGATAGAAGACAATTAGTATCTAGCAGAGTGTAAAAGTTGGAGTGTTGGAGGTTGGCAGTGAGAGATGTCGAATTTTGATGTCTTCTGTTTGAGTCTTCGATGATTCTCGATTCCAGAGAGACTCTAGACTCTAGAGATCGATGGTGCTTTAATTAAATTTTATAACCCTGGTTGGCATTTTTTTTGTAGTTTTTTTTCACGAGGGCTGACTTTTTAAATATTTAATCGGTTAATTATCAGCTGATGATAATTACCCGAATCATTTATATTTGCCGGGGGTGGGGGCAACGGCGAGGGAGGGTGGCGAGCAATTTGCAAATATACGCTCTCGCTTCGAAGAATATTCGGCGAGCATAATTCAAACAGATTTTTACGTCGGCGAGTACCGAGCGCGGAATTAATTGTGTTCACATTACGTTTCCACCCGATGATATATATTCTGTTTTGTAATTAACGATACGTACAACAACATCCGATCCGATATTAACCGTATCTTTTCCACCCCCTCGGCTCTGCGCGCCCCCGTTCCCATCCTACGCGTTTGTAGGAGTTCTCTAATTGCGATATCGTGAAAAGCAACGCCCGAAGCGGTATTACGCGAAATTAAATCATGCGACCAGCCTCGACTACGCCGCTGGAACATTTTAGGATCGATAACGCCGCGTTCCGGCTAAACGGGAATGAAATATTCATGGGGAACGCTGAAACGAAACTACACCGTGAACACTGACAATTAATACTTCAAAGGCACTACTCTGCGCTGGTCTTTTTGTTTTCTGTCTTTCCCATTCGTTCGCTGCGTGGGGATGTTCGTGAAAGATTGGTCCCTAATTAACAGAAGTAATCTAAACAATTTTAAACTTTGTGTCTTGTTAATGAGAGAAAGGCAATGAATTCTTAATACTATCCTTAATATGATAACGATGGGTTTATTACTGATACACACTACTTTGGAGCGTTGCGTTCGGCGGGGCTGACCATATATCAGATGTTTCTACTTGCCCTTTGTATTTAGTAGCGAAATTTTACGCGGAGTGTTGAAAAATAAATCTGTCCCCACCTTTTCCTCGTCAGCCTTCCACTGTAATCACTCTATCACTGAAATGTTACAGATATTTGACAATTTTCAACGCGAATCACGTTCCTTGGTCTTCATCCGCGTGAACATGCACGTAATTCAAGAACAATGCAACTGTCGTCCATAAATTCGTAATCCGCACCATCGGTCAACGCCACCACCCGTGTATCCCTATTTACCCTTCTATAGGGTCCATTTGGGATCACGTTGAGGCAACGCAAACAACGGTAACAAGAACTCGGCGTATCACGGGGGTGAAAAAAAGTTGCACGTTCGGTGTTCACAGGTGTCCGGTGCGCGAAAAAGCTGCAGAACAAAGCGCGTTACGTTGCATCAAGCCACGTGTACACAACGGTCCGCGTTTGTTGCCCTTGCAATTCGAACGCGACCGTTTCCCCCTGGCGATAATTCATCCCCGCGTTCGCCTTTGCGCGAAATTCTGTTCCGCCAGGAACTAGCGCTTTGCAGTCTTCGGAAAACTTTGTAACGTGGACGTCGGTGTCGTCTTTCCGCAGATCGCGAAATATTCGAACTCAGTTGCGCGCTGGCCGGGGTCCAAATACTTACAAGTGCAGGCCAATTAATGAACCGGGAACGACGATGTGTTTCGATACCGCGAAGTTGTTAATTTGCGCGCGCCGCGCTCGTATCCGATGAACGAAGAGCAAATACCGGTGTTCCGGTGCTCGCGATGGAAAAGTAACTTGATATTTCCCGCGACTGATGGTGCAGCGGCGGAATTATTTGAGAATGAGAATGCTGCGGTAATATCCCCACCATAGATGAATATTTCGTGGGAGAATTTCAGGAGGATACGTTGAATTTCCATTACTACGTTCTCAGCATTGGGTATGATGTTTCTTGAGTCTGCGCGTAAGTCATACACACGAGTAATGCGTCATTAGGGGATGTAAATCCACACGTCCCGCAGTACTGGAAACATTGAATGCGCCTCTCGAATATTAAACACGTTATCAGTTAGGGGAACTGGGGGAAATACGTGCCAGTTAATGAAAAGTCAAGATATTTAATCAATCACTTGAAATATTTATTAGAACCTTTGGCAATTCATTAAATAAGTAATAAATAATTACATACGAGCGGCCCTCTTCACCCGCCATCAAATCAAAATAAACTATTAATATAACATTTTCCTCAAAAAAAAAAAAAAAAAATAAACAGTTTTGGCCCACATTGCCCGCAGGTTCGAGTAATGAGGGCCAAGCAGGTTTTCACATAGAATGCAGAGAATTATTTAGCCAAAAACAAAATTAAAATCTTCACTTCGAATACTAAAAGGACAGCAATTATTAGAGATCCATAAGAATCAGTACAACAATCACGTTTAATGATTTGATTAATGTTTAACGAATTCTAATTAAGTGTATACATTTAGTTACAAATATCGTATGTGTAAGTAGGGTGATGCGATAAATATTTCCAGTACTGTTCACACCTACAAGGGGTGTTTTAGAAAAACAGTCTTCACGTGGATCATAGAACGTTAGAATATTGTAGCAAAGCGCAGATTCGTTCAATGAACGTTCCATTGCAGCTATACGCTAGGAAGGTCTCGAGCATTTCGTTTAAATTCCGAATCGTTTCGTTCCCCGTGCTCCAACCAGCCGAAACGATCGACTGTTTAACTTCTACACAAAACGCCCATAGAAGGGAGTCACGAGCGCACCCCTTCCGAGCACAGCCGCGCCGCAAAAATATAAACGTTGCGCTGGTGTGCGCCGACCAGATCGCGTAGTCGCGTCAGAATTTCTATTTTTTCGGCCGACCACGTATCGCGACCAACGTCGCACCCTCTGTTTGCGAGCTTAATGCACTCCAACGCTACGACAAAACGCACTTTACGCGCGTACAGAAAAATCAGGGTACAACGGCGCGTGTCGCTCGCCGTGACACGGCGGTCAGATACTTTGTAAACAATGTGTCCAGCACTAGCCCCGGCTAGCTGGACCCCCTTCACCCCCGTTACAAACTGGATATGGCCATTTCGCGACAATAATTCATCCTCGTGAACATTTATGCGCGCCGACACGCCCGCCCCTCCGTGCTCGATTTTTATGCCCCTCGCGCGCCATCGACGTGCCCCGCGTCTGCTTTGTCGCGGGGCCGTTTTTTATACGCTTTGAAAAATGTTCTATTGCCTCGTTCCGGTTGGACCTGTCTCGTCTCCTCCGCGATACTCCTCGCGCCTCGCCCCCTCGATTTACCTCGCGTCGATGGGAAACGGGATATCTCTATTTTTCCTCCTTTTTCATTCCCCCTCCCTGCCCGTGGTTTTGAGCTCCCCCTTTTTTGGCGCTCGAGAGATATACGATCGCGCACGGGCGCCCGACTTGAAGCAGTATTTGGGGAAATCAGGGGTACGGGTGCGCATGGTTTGATATGGATCGGTCGGACAGGTGAATTATGGCACTGTGCTCGGGATCTGTTTCTACTGGGATTTCTAGTAACTCGAACGCTACACGGGGTGGATCCTTAATCCCTTAAGGGGGGAGGTTACCGAGAATGGTCAAAACAATATGCTTCTTTGGGATTTTTTTTAGAAAAACCGATAAACTTTTATTATTAAACATTAGTCTATTGTGAAAGAGTACATATTACGGATATTTTTTGTGGTAAAAGGTATTGAAATCCAAAATTGAAAATACCTCCCTCCTGTTTTTCTCAGAGTTAGATGAGCCCTCAAAGAAATGCACACGCTACTGTGTCAAGAAAGACCCAAGGGACACATTGCCCTCCTTAGTTAAACTGTCCTATCTAACATTTTTTCATTTTTTGAGATATGTTGAAATATTTGAAGTTCCACGCGTCTTTTACCTTTTAAGTAAAGTTAGAAACCTCTACGTGCTTCGTAAAGATTTATAAACAGTCTAATGTATTTAACCTAACTTCTTTCAAAATGGTTAAAATATCTTATCTGAAACAATTAATTAATTGGTACGTTAATAATATATTCCGTACGGGTACACCTATTACAAAAAATGATATTAGGCTATTACGAAATAATGACAACATGTTTTAATTTGAATGAAGGAATATAAGTATGATACAAAGTAAATGATAAAACTTCAGTTTTCTCGGTTGTTTCAAAATGCTAAATAGGGTAAACCAACCAGTGAATGACCGAATTGTCGAATGAGAAGCCCAGTAAATGACCGCATACTTTTATTAAGAATTGTACTTATTAATGTTTGTTTAATACGCATAACTAAAAATATGGGATATTAAAAGTGCAACTACACTCCATTTATAAACATATAGTAATTTTTAAATTTATAATTGACATTTCTTTGCCTAATGGTCATTTACTGGTATGCGGTCAATTACTGGTTGGTTTACCCTAGGACATTTTAACTAAAGAGGGCAGCACAGTAGTGTTAATAAAGAGACCAAGTCATCGTTGCTGATAATACTCAGCGACCCATCCCACACAGCCCAATATCTCACAAGCTCTACCGTCTACGTCCTCACCTGCCACTAATTACAATCGAAAGCAAGCCCTCGTAGACTGCGGCGCAGATAAGAATCACCCTGTCAGGAACGAGTAATCGTCCATGCAAAGCCTTCCCCAGCTGCACCCCTTATCATTCACGGAGTCACGCAATGCCAAGCGGACTCGCGGCCGCGTGTATTATCGCTCGCTGCACGAAACGATCCTCTCGGCGAAGAATCGCTTGGTCCGCGAGTAGCGTCTCGTTCGCCGGCGTAATCAGATTCTCGGGAGTCGGACGACTCCGTCGCTGATAATTTTCCATGCATAGTAAATACGCAACGAAGAATTTGAATAATCCACTTTCACGCTATTTTCCCGTCTGATGAGTCATTAAGCTGCCGGACGAGCGGCGTCCGCGAGGAACTTAACGCGCGGCCGAGAGCAATCTGCTTTGTTCCGTTACTCCGCGACGCGTTCGCTTAAGCGAACGGGCGGAATGGGCGAGCGCGGGGAGATACTTGCACGGCTGGGAAAGAACAGAAGCCCGCTGGGTAGGAAGGATGCCGTGAAACAGAGAAAGAGGCCTGTCGGCCAGGGGGTGGGGGTTGTTACGCGATCTCGCTTTGTGTGTTCGACGCGTACCCGGCGATCGCTCGTAGCTGGCAAATTTACGGTCCCCCGGCTCTCGCCTCGTGGCCAGCAAAATGTCGGCGCATCGTCATCGTTCTCGCCTGTTCGTCTCCTCTCTCCGTCCGTCCGACTAACGTCACAATTTCACCCGTATTACCGTAATGTTCGCTTTAATGACTCGCGGCCGAACGATGGTGGCCAACAATGAGGACACCCCCTTCTCAGGCACGCTCCACCATGTCCGTCGATTTTCCACCGGGCTTTTCCCCTTTTTTCCCCCTCCCGCCCTTACGATGCCGGACTCGCGTTAATTTCGGCTCCGCGCTGACGTTTCAATCGAAATTGGCGGGTGAACACGATGCGCGTGTGAGGTAAACGGGTGTATTAGGTGGCCTTGTGTGCAGAGGGGTATGATCGTTAGATGGGAAATGTGTTTTATGATTGTATGGAAACAGTAGCAAGGGCTGTGGATTGGCGGTCTTGATCGTTTGAGTGAATTCGCAAACTTGATGAGTCGCGATCCCCTTTTATAATATTCAAATAACCTGCGACCCTCTCTCCCCTCTCTCAATAAGGTAAGGTAAATATTTCCTTCTTTTCATTTATGAAAAATTTCAACTTCATCGCGCCGAAATTGATTGATAGTTGGCATTGTGAAATGCGAAGCAAAATTGAGTCTTCAATTCTTACCCGGAATAAAAAAGCCGAAGTTTTTCTTGATTTTCATGAGCTTACATTGTCGATGAACCAACAAATTAAGAAAGAAGTCTGAAATTGAAAAATTGTGGGACTTTGAAAAAAAATCAATCGGTCAAGCAGTTTTTTTGCTATCTTTCCCGCCAACTTGAAAAATGATGTTTTGAGAAAATTTAAACTTCACGCCTTCCTGTCAGGCACGTGTATTCTGCGCGACGCATAACTTCTCCCCTGGTTGAAACTTTAGGAATATATTCTCTAAGAGTATTACTATCGATAAAAGCAAAAAAAAAAGAATTAAAAATTTTGACATTCTAATTTTCCAGATTTCTCCATTTCTTATTTTGTCAATAGTTATTTTCTATTCGATTGCGGGTGGGATATTGTATCACCGAAACCATTCGGTCACGTTTCTACTTTTGCCAGACATTTTTGCATATAGAATTCACGTTCCCACAGAATTCGCGCGTGTTGGTTTTGCAAGTCACTGGTGATTTACCGAATCGATTGCAGGGGATGAAACAAGCCCTTGTGGGTCGCGTTTACGTAGCAGCTTAGGAAACGTGCGTCTGCGGCGGCCGTGTTGTATCGATGCTCGCGCGCACCCGGAAACGGGCATACAGAGGCGCCCTGGTTGCGTATCCGCATTGTTATGGCCACATTTCCGGTTGTTTGTGCCGGGAAGAGACAGCCTGGCATCTCCTCGTCAGCCATGCACATCCTGGCCCGGCCGTGTTCGATGATACTTGGCGGTTCGTGCACTTTTCAAACTCCCGTCGACACGCTCGTAAAGCTGTCCTATCGCGCTGACAACGCTGGAAACCGTCTACCACGCCGGCGACCCACGAAAATGGCGAACCTTCGACTGTTGCGGATTTTCCAGCGTCGTAAATAATGGACGATCGTCGCTGGTCCGTTCAGGGACTTTAGATCAGGAACGTTGATTAATGTCCTGGAAACGCGATCCAGATAAAAGGGATTGTATTCGAGCCCCTGTCAATCTTTTTCAGAATATCGTGATTCTGGGGTTGGTTCTCTATTTGGATGCAGTGGATTGGATTTTAGACTTGGCCAGGTCGAGGACTGGGTTCGGTTCTAGCTTGCCAGGCTCTGGTCTCGATTATTTTTACAGTTCACTTTGAACGGATTAGAGTCCAGTTTTATTTCGTTTTCACGTGGCTGCGGGGTGAACAGGTTTGTGAAAAGACATTTCGAATTCTGTTTCAAACGGAACGCGCGACCGCGAAATAGTTAACTCGCAGTAACGCAGACAGATAGAATTCCCAGGAGTGGTTAACGAATGATGGGTACGCGGAGAAAGAATGTTTAATTATAAGGAATTGGTAATGATCGTGTGTCCCATAGATTGCACAGTTTACGTACCAAGGGAGATCGATAATCCCCCATACGTTCTAAATGCTTTCCGTAGAATATCTACATTCTAACCCTGCATCAACTGGGAATCTAACTTCGACCTCACATGTCGTTAAATTCTTTTCACTCAAAGTCCTATTCAACATCCACTCTTCGTATCACAATATTCCATTGAATATTATTCTAAGCACAAGAATATAATTCTAGCACAAGCGTTAGTTACACCATCACACGGAACTCCCCCCATTACACTATTTAAGCTCACACTAAAAGGAAACACACTTTCGATGAAATGCAACAACAAAATTCCATCTGTGAACAATTTAAGCCACTCCTATCGTGCCAAAGTATTTCCACCAACCACGCACTAGTGAAAGCACAGCACCCTGTACATTTAATAACACGAAACCTGGTCCCTGATAAGAAGACCGTAAGTACAGCAACGTCAGGGAAGTGGGGCTCTGATAAAATCCACGAAGCAGTTGTAAAACATAGGCGAGGGTTGTAAAAGCGTTCCATAAAAAGATTTGGTAAGAGGCCACAAGCCCGTGAGAATCGCCAAGGTGTTTGCCGGTCCTTTGCCAGCCGTCCTGGGAGCAGTGTTCTCAACCAGGCGGGACTTTTGCCCTTGACCACGATCCCACGTGGTCGTGTGTATCGAGAGCAGCATCGATGTCCCAACTACGTGTCGGCGAGCACCAAGGGACCCGCTTGGTATCTGTTGCCATGATCGACCAATCTGTCGACCAGAACCGCGGGACTTCCAAGTTCCTCGGGGTGAAAGTCAAATTGCAGGGGAAGTTGCCTTCCATGTCGCGCGAGTCCGATTTAACTTGGAAAGATCGGGGCCCATCGTGGGCAACGTTTCGTGCTATATGATCGTGGAAATTCTGTGTCGTGTATACGTATATCGTCTACTTTAACAGTTTCTCAAAGGGACACTCAGCTTAGGCTTCAGGAAAGGGCAATTTCCACGGGGAGATCAGGGAAATAATTTGAATCGCAGTGTGGGGATACGGGCCGTTATGTTTTTTAACCCTCGGTTGACTCACAATTTGACTTTCACAATATCTTTGACAACCGCGGGTTAATGAAATGTATTTCAGTACGTTATTATATATATGGTACTAGCATGATTTTCCATCCGGAAGTGGTATTTAATAAACAGAGACATCGAGCAAAAATATCTGCGGTCGGTTGATAGGCAAGTATATTTGTCAGAGTGCAGAGGATTCAAATTTGCCAATGAGTTGAATATTAGTTTGGAAATCTCGTAGAGCTGTCCCGCGGTAGATCGAACGAATTTAAAGCAGATTCGAGTGGGAATTTACCGGTTTGATTTCGCGATAGTTTTGGGGGAGGCTTGGTTAATTAGCAGCGCATATATTACAAGTGTTGTGCACGGTTGTGGATAAATAAATGAGCGATCGAATTCATCGGGTCCGTCGACAGATTGACGAGTATTTTTCTTCTTCCTCGTTTCTCATCGAAGAGAACATCTACCCTTTATTAGTGTTTTTAGGGAAGCCGACGTGGCCAGAGCGTTTGACGGCGAGTCGAGTGGCGGTACATCGAAATCCTTTCCCCACGCGACTCAGCAAATATTGACGTTCGCGAAGAGGAATTTGCATGGACGGTGGAATTGGCAAAATATTTCTGCTCGTAAAAGAACGCTCGATGGCGAGACGCGTACCGGGAAGAGAAACGGAGACCGCTCGACGAAAAAAGGACGACTACGTGATTCCCTCGTGGGAATACGGCTGCTGGCCGAGGGAAAACTGAACCCTTAAATTTAATAATACGCCTTTCGTCGATTCGAACGCATCCGTCATCACAAATTCGCCTTTACTCCCCGTGCAAGAGAGGACTCAAATTCTCCTGAAATTCTCTGTAATCCTCCACCTCGAGGAGAAGAGGAGACACTAATAGAACGGGCGTGGTAACGGGCGAGCACGGGAACATTGAAATCTGCGGTATAAAATAACAATAAACTCTTCTTCGCTAAAGCAAACAATTGCTTGTTCCCGCGAATCGGGGTCAAGATGTACTTGAATTCCTGGCTCCCCAAGCCCCACTTCTCGGAACCACTCTTAATGCTGTTCAAGCTTTTCCAACCCACTCCGTTGGAGCTATTATGTACTTTCTCATGGACCAGGATACTCGTAAAACTGAAACAAAAGCTCTTCTGCTACATCTCTGTAGTGATATCCCAAAACGTTCCACCTGTGAAACCGATTTCATGCAAAATGAACATGCATATTCTGTGGAGGCCGCGAGCATGGTACCAAAACAGTGCCTTGTTTCAAACTCGCCCAATCAACGTCCCCGTCCCCTCGCAACCCTTTGCATCGACGAATATCAAACGTTCACTTGTCGATAGTCTGGCGGGGCTGATTCTTAACACGATTTCATCGTTTTTCAGGGTCCGGTCGGGGAAGTGGGCGGCGTCAGGCTGCCGTTGCAGTCATTACATGGGTACGGATCTGTGTTCATGTACTCGGCGTCGACGAGTCCCGGGGGTGGTGGTGGCCAAGGTGGTGGAGGCGGGGGTGAAGTCACCCTCCGCATCCGCGAACCCGAGGCCATTCCCGAAGAAGTTCTTGCACGCCTCGAGGACACCGCCACCCTCTCCATCTCCCTTCAAGGCGACGCTGTTCTGAGGCTAGGGGCGGCTGGCACAGGTGAGTTTTCTTCTACTATATCAAGCACTTTCGCGTTTACGCCACGGCTCAGTCATCAGTTGAAATTGATGTACTCACGAACTCGATTGTGAATTCGAGAAAGTCGTGTCCCGTTGCGTTTCCTATTAGGTGAAAGTATTATATCATTAAAAAAAAACATGTTTAACGCAAACGAGAATATGTAATAAGTAAGCTTGATTGATTATTTTCTTTGTTTTGTGGTGATTTTATAATATGCTCACGTATAGTCTTAAATGGACTTCTATTTTAAATACCTATCATGATTCTATCAGAAATAGACGCTAAATAAAATAGTTCCTGTTATAACACCTTTCCAGTATAATAGTTGAGCAAAAAGATTATAATTTTCAGAGCTTCCGTATTAAATAATCTGGAGGGGAATCAGAATCGGACGTACATGTGAAATTTACAAATTTCGATATCGCCCAGGCGAAACTTGTTTCGGCGAGTATTAAATCCGCTTATAGCGTTCGGTTATCAGCAGAGTTAGCCGGCAGCTGAAATTTTGCGTACATTTTTGATCGAGGTCTTCGGGCACCGAGCAGACTCCAAGCAGTTCCATATTCGGTTATTTTGGGAATTAGCGTAAATTAATTGCTACTGTATCTAATACAATATTTACGAATACTAAATCGTAATTGAACAATAATTTTATCAGTGAGCGCACGATTCTTCGTGGTCCAGTTGAAAAGTGTTAGGGGGTCAGACTTCCTGAGTCACGACGCCGCGGCGGCGATAAATAATTGGCTTATACGGCGCATAAATTCTGACAGGGTCACAGCCCTTCTGAAACTTACCCCTGAATTTATTATAATGGGCACCATCCGCCCGTATTTTTGGGATCGCAATTAATTTTCACGTTTTCGAAGTCCGCTGCGTGGCTCTGGCTAGATTAGCCAACGCGTGCGCGCCCTAATACAGAATTATTTTGCTGAAATACGCTGATCCCTGCTTTGCATTATCGCCCGTACTTTTCTATGCGAACTATTTTTGCTGATAAGCTGGCCATTCGTTTCCCTTTATCGACGACGATGGGAATGGGGTATAGAATATTCTTTATCGCCCTGGCTTTGAAAACGTACGAGTTTCAACATTCTTTTTTTTATTTTTTCATTACGCGATGAGTCCAAAATGTGGAAGAAAATTTTCTCGTTCAATTCATCATCGTGTAATTTGTGCAATTGGAGGGATGTAGTTCGACTGTTTTCATTGATTCGTTCATACAAAATCAGTTTAACTCAACGAAGGAGTAGTCAATGATTTTCAGTGAGTTTAGCTGGAAAATGAATTCGGCATATAAGAAGAAATTGCGTTGCTTTTATTGGAAACGAGTTGCTATAAACTTCTCTGCAATGTCTTAATGATATTCCCAAATATCAGACGTTCGATTCCGAAGCGCAAGTAAACTGTTACTTTAGCTCCCTCGCAACGATGTAAAAGACTATCGCGTTCGACGTTCTACGGCTTGGAATCGCTCCAATCGATTACGTTAACGATTAACCCTAAAGGAAATGGAGGCGTGCAGCCTCTACTTTCACGGAAGGCGGAACTTCCAGATCGCTTCAGTTTCGTGCATTTCCATTCAACCTCTAAACGTCTGCTTTTGTTGGCTGGCTGGGAAGGGCCGGAGTCGGTGGAAGGTTCATCTCAATAAATCGTTTTAAGCAGCCATTGCCAGCGAGCGGGATCGCGTTTCGAAGACTCCAGGAGGAAAATAAAAGTTTCCTTATTGCTCGAGTCAGGCTACACCAGCACCAAGTTCGAGATCTCGCCTGTCTGCTTGCAAGATTTCTTATTGGTAGTCAGTTTTCAAACACTGTACAGTTCGTTACATTGTAGTTGCACAAGAGCTATTCAAATTGTTAAATGAGTAACCAAAAGTGACGAGAAAATTAGATTATAATATTTAATTATAGAAAAACGATAGCCGTATCCATTTTTTCGCAATTCAGCTTCCTCTTCCCCTACTTCGACATCCATATCGAATTGAAAAATACTTGTTCTTTGACTAAAAATTTGACTAAAAAATATATTTTACTTTGACTAAAGAGTTACATTAACTTCTACGTTAAAAATTTTACTTACATACAATTTTACGGACCCAGAACGTGCTAAAAAATCTTCAGAAATACTTTCCTACAATTTTTACTGTACGGAGGACGACTAGGCCCTCGGTAATCGCAAATATATATGTGCACAGAAAAAATGCTTTCATTTTCCTGGAACACGTCAGAATTCCAGTATAAAATGCTAAATCCACCTGCGCGATTCCTCCTTCTCGACCGTTCGCCTGTTTCACGAGCGAGCAGATTAACGCGGAAGTTTTGACGCCAGGCAAGGCACAAAAGAATCAAAGCAGCAGGATAGGAGGAGGCCTGAAAAGCCGCTCGGATCGGGGCCCCGCTTTTGAAGTAGCATTTCCTTGGCACAAACGACCCTCTTAATCAATCGCTAGCACCTTTATCGCGGCTCTCGAGCCACCCACACCGTCGCACCGCCGGAAGTGTAAAGCCTCCCCCGGGTAACAAGTCGCAACTTCGATAAATCTCGGCTCTTTCTCTTGCCCGCTTCTTTTACAGCCGGCCGATTCCGCGGGCATTAGCGTCGAACGAAAGTAAAAGACGAACGGTGGCGTACGGTAAATGACTCGATTACTGGCGGCGAGGAATCTGAGTTTGAAAAACAAATATATTTCATCGCAACATAAAAATATCTGCCGCGGATATGAGTTCCAAGAAACTTTCATCCTTTTATTAACGTTGATCGAGTCAAGTGGTAAACGCGGCATGAATATTTACAATCAAGTTACACTGACAAACTCCCACTAATGCCTATTAACAATCACTTTTATGCTTCGTCTGTGGATACGAAACGTATATAAGTTATATGACGAGGTAAGAAAGGAAAAAATTGACAGAGCGTCGAATGTAATCGGGATTCAAGTTTATACCTCCAGGACATCGATCAGTGTTCACTCGTCCAAAGCCTGGGGAACGACGATACGCTTAGAATGCGAGGCGATGTGGATCGTGAAAGCTTTTGGGAGCTAGCCCCTGGCCGAGCAGAGGCTGCCGCTGAGAAGGAAACTTATGAAAATCCGGGATTTATCGCGGTGTGCGCGAGAGCCAGCCGCCTCCGCGGCTCTGACAAATCGTCCGGAAGTTAACGTTCGATCGTTTCCGAATCCTCTTTTCGGGGAGCAACCTCCGTGGATCCTCGGCCCCGCCGGCCAGCTGGCTTTTAGGAAACCCTGCTCAAAGTTTTAATCCGTTTCGCCGTTTTCGGCGACCACGATTGTAGTTCCGTCCCGGGCGAATCTGTTTCTGTTGGCTATTTCCTTGGGAATATCTCAAATTGAAGAAACTCTGCGTGGCTTTATATGCACTTTTGCTTAAGGGGTTACTCGCAATCAAGAGGTAGAAAAAGAACGAGTCTTTGGAAATTTATTTCAGAAACTATGTACTTGCATATTTTTATGCTAAGGTTTTTGTATTGAAATGAAGGAGACTTTAATAGTTTATTATATTATGTTTTGGTATAAAAGTATTTCGTTATTGCAAAATTACAACGGATTTCCCAGAAACTATTTTTAGAAATAGGGTAAACCAACCAGTAATTGACCGCATACCAGTGAATGACCATTAGGCAAAGAAATGTCAATTATAAATTTAAAAATTACTATATGTTTATAAATGGACTGTAGTTGCACGTTTAATATCCCATATTTTTAATTATGCGTATTAAACAAACATTAATAAGTACGATTCTTAATAAAAGTATGCGGTCATTTACTGGGATTCTCATTCAACAGTTCGGTCATTCACTGGTTGGTTTACCCTACGTTTGGCTGTGACCAATATTAGTCGGTACTGGGTTATCTGAATTAAAAAAATCGAAGAAGATTTAGTTAGTACAATAGTTTATCTAGTCTATAATCGTTCCACTTTATAAGATATGAAGGAGTATAAGTAGCGTAGGTACAGATATAGTCAGCCAACGTGTCACAAGTTGAAATTCGAACGTCGAAATTGAAACGCGATGGGTACTCTGGCTGTTTCTAAAGTGAGAAGGTAAAGACAGTTGTATATTTCGAGCTGCGAAGCAGAAGATCGAAATAGGACAGAGATTTTCTAGGGCATTGCGTCTGGAAGTGTGTCGTGGATTTCTCTGACGTACGATTTTCTGAACGGGGATTTTCATGGATGCTTTTGCAAATCAATGGACGCCGTCAATTTACACGGGAATAATCGTTCGGCTCGTGTAAACCTTCCGGGAAGAATAATGGAAGCTACGTAAATTTCGTTGGGTTGCGGTCTCGTACGCAAAACGCGGATTACGTATCTCAAATGAATTTCATTAACGTTCGAGCAGTAGAGTAAATACTCAAATATATTTCAATCATCGGCCGGCCATAATTACGCAAATTCATTAGTCGCGTATTACTTTAAACATTTACAACGCGTACGAAAATAATTGATTGGTATTCTGCAACGATGATTATACAGCGGCTTGATTTAACGCGTTATTCGTTGCGCGATGATATCGGCATGCGTTCCCATTGGTGGTGAGGAAAATCTGATGCTTTTGTGTGCTTCTTATGGCCAAATGAATGTTCGACTGCTAAATTATACTTCAATGCGCCGGACAGTAGAAGATATAAATTCCCGTCAGGGACCATTTGCTTTTTCATTATTAAAACCGATAGATTTGGGCAAAGCGGTTGATTACATTAGTCCTCAGAAAATTGGGCTTCATAATATTTCGTCTGTTAACTTAGAACCACTTGGAAGTTAGAACAAAGATCACAGGACCTCTTGGAACTTTTAAAAAAATCGCCAAAATTATCCTTACGTAATTTAAGTGCGGCCCCCTGTCTAATCTCTCCACTCTCCATTGAAGCATCGAAATATCTACTCATGTCCAGCATAGAACTTCCCCGATTTCTTACCTTTCTCCTCTCAACCTATTAACCAATCAAAATCAATGAACTCTTTACAACTGAACACCTACACTCGCAGAAAGAGTTTGAGCGAGCAAAAGGCCAGTTCATTCGCCTTTAAGGGGGGAACCTGGTGTAGCGGGTCGAAGAAATCGATTTTTTTTGCATAAATCAATAGTTGAACATTACGAGAATACGTTCCCAAAGCCGCAAAACGAAATTCGAAAAATTAAGGCGGATATAGCCGGTTTTACTACGGAGCGCCAGGTTACCAGAAAACTTGAAACGCGTTTTTCTCGAAACGACAGTTTTACAATTTGCGGGCAATGTAACTCCAAAAATATTCAACCAATCGACTTGGTCTTGTGCACGGATATTTGTGAACATTTTCTTTACAGATCTAAGCTATGGGTATAATGATATTGTTTAAATAAATAACTTTTTTTTTTACACATTTAAGGCAAAATTTCGTTGGAAAGAGGGACCTTTTTTTTCAAGAGGCCGCCATTTGTTCAATTTTGCATCTTTTAAGAAATAAATTGATACGATTCATCCGTACACTCATAAACTAAATGAAGATTGTTCGATTTTTGGTTTCATCTGAAACCAAAAAACGCTACGTTGCCCGCAGTGGACCAATTGCGTCGCCAACGGACTGGGCATAAGCACTTATAACTTTGTTATTTGTTGCTCTTTTTTAATAAAATTTTTTTTTTACCTACCTTAACCTGTTAATACAATATCCTGAAAGATTCAGAAAGATCGATTAAATACTTTCTTTAAAAAAAATTCCGGAAAAATGCCTCGATTTTCAGCTAGTTACACCAGGTTCCCCCCTTAATCAACTCCTCACCCAAGCAATCCTATTCAAGAAACAACGCAGCCAACAGGTTAAATCCTCGAATCACTATCCCCGCCGCCAATTTCTTAAGAATCTATCTGCCTCGCGCCTTCCAAACAACCTTTTCCCCAGGTCCGTCACGCCTGGCAGGTTTCGGTGAATCCGCGGGAGCAGGGACGAGCTCGCGGCGACGTCGAGCGTCCCAAGGAACGTGGGGACGCGTGTAACGCCTGCTGCAGCGTGGTAATACCATAAACCGGGAAAGAATGAAACTAGGCGCAATAAAGGCGGCGGGGAATACTCGTCGCGCGGGGCAATAAGTCTGAAATATGCCAGCGTTTTATTCTCGCCGCGCGAATACCGGCGAGCAGCTGAGAAAAAGAGCACCGAGCCGCGAACGGCGGCGCGGAGGGTGGCTCGCGGGGGTTGGAGACGTGGATTTCGCGCTGGCGGTGGGGATGAGGGAGGGAAGGGGGAAAAAAAAACGAAATGTCTGCGGGTACGGCGGTGGTTTACATGGCGAACACACCGGGGAGGGGGCGGCCGTGCACGCGAATAATTCCCGCGGAGCATGCGCCGCGTGAATGCGAGCCCAACGGGGAAAAGGGCAAGGGAGAGTGTGGGCCGAACGGGATGAAGGGTTGCACACACGCGGGAAACTCGATGGATAGGGGAGAAAAATGGGGGCTTGCTGGAAGGGGGTGGAGGGAGTGTGTACACGCGAGACTCGGCCTGGAAAACTTTGCGGGCAGAGCAATTCTCGTTATAACTTCGGCCCTGCGGAAACTTAAACTGCTGCCAGCCGAACATGCAGAAGTTTCAGGCGTTTTCCTGCTCGGGACAATCGTTCCCTTTCCCCCCCTCTTCGCGGCGCCTGTCCTTTCAGGTGGATACGGGAGGTGAGAGAACGATCCTCTCTTCCCTCGTTCTTTTTCCTCCTGTTTTTGCACCGCACTTTCGGCGAAACGTGGCCCGCGAACCGTTGCCGGGTTCGCAGGAATTTTTCAAACTGGAGCGTCGCGGCACGCTGGTCACCTTCCGCTTGGAGAAATTTGAAACGCTTTTTCGGAGCTACCAGCTGCGGCGTTTAATTGCGTGGGGGCGTTTAATAGCTTTTTATGGTTGAACTTTTAGCTGGGTCGGTTGCGGAAACGGGTGGAATGTTTAAAGTATTTTATACTTAGGTATATACCTAGTACACGAACCGGTGTTGCTCCGAATGCCCGATTCTCTGTGAGAACACAAACGTTGAATGTCCATTATTGGTATGAAAGATCGAAGCGTTATAAGCACAGAGTAGGTACTAGAAGAACATCCCTCAACCGTTCCCGTTACTCCGCTCCCCAGTGACACGCGGCGACCACAAACCACCCCCAGCTGCCAGCGACTGCCAGCACCGATAAACCAGCCAAATCGGCACACTTCCGCCCGCGAAACGGTGTAGTCGATAAAGCGGCCGAATTCATATTACGTGGCCAGGGGAGTGGCGTTAAAAGAGCCAGGCGAGAGCCGCGTTTATCTGAAATTTCGAGCCCGTCCCCGCCGCCGTATCTCTCGCTCCCTTATCTACCGCGAGATAACGGTTAATAGTGCGGCCTCCGGGGGCGGCGCGGCGTCCGCTTTTTCTTCGAACTGTGATCACTGATCGAATCTTAATCCCGAGCGCGCACATGTCCTGCCAGCTCCCGGAGACGCTCACGGAATCCAACCAGCCGCCCGTTATCCCTGGCATCACGTATTTAAGAGGGAGTTAAGGGACACGTAGCAGTCGACCGTGTGCGCGAGACCAACTTTCACCCCACTGCCCCCTAGCAGCCAACCCCCTCGTAGCTGGGTGGTTGCACGTGAACTGTGTGTTCCCGTGACTATCGAGCGCCAAGGGGATCTCCGGTGCCAGGCCCGTGGTAGGAGGCTAAGGGCGGAGAAGATTTAACCAGCGAGCTTGGAGCTTTTCGTGCGAACACGTGTGAGAAAGCTTGCAGCTCCCTTCGTTAAAGCTATTCAGCGTTCGCGCGACTCCTTTGCCGCCGATTCGCTCCTAAATTCTCGACGGTGCTGTCGCTTGGAAACTTCTTTCTCGCCTCGGCTACCGACCACACGTCACCCCTTCTTCGAGATCACGTCCCTCCTTTGTCTGCGTCGAGATCCGAGCGACGCTCGTTCAGCTCATCTTCACGTTCGTTCCTTCTAATCGAACCATCCCTTTCATCGATCGTTAGTGCGTTGTTCTGCGCGTCCCGCTGGCGCGATTTTGGCGATTGTTCAGGGCGGTGAAATGGAGTGCTACGTTAATTGACGACCTTGCAGTTGTAGAGACCCTTTAACACTATTCCTACCGACACATTTCACGTCATTTGATCGGTCGCGTTAGGTAAGACAGACTACAAATTTTTCTCAGAAAATAAACAATAAAACAAGAAGTGAATATTCATAAATGTATTATACGTATATTTGAGGCAAAATCGTAAAGTTTAAAGGCGATTCAATTACGTTGTATATAGGAAATTCAAATCGATATTTTAAAAACGGTCTTTTGACCGGTTCGTGGTAGGAATAGTGTTAAGTAGAGTCACGCAAACACAGCCTCGATTTTGATCGGTGCCGCCATTTTTTGTCAAAGGTGTGAAAATACAAATGGCGGCACCAATCAAAATAATGCTTTCAAGCAACGTTGTATATACCGCCACTATAATGCCGACATTTGTATTTTCACACCTTTGACAAAACATGGCGTCAAACCGACCTAACTTAGACGTGATTGCGTGACTCTACTTAAAGGGTCTCTAGCAGTAAGAGAGGTGCAGCTCCATCTTTACCAACTTTGAGTAAATTAGGAAAAAATTTTTTCATTTTTCTTGGCACTTACATCGTTTACCGTTTCAACTTCTTCATTCAGATTGAACATGATAGTGTAGTTATCTGCGTTTGAAATTGTGTGGGACGGTACTAAACAGCACCAAGTCCCCACAGCAATAAGGAAACATTTCACAATTCTAACTTCATTCAATAAATAATCAGAGGACTATTATCTTCCCATACTCCTTCACTTTACATCCCCCTGCAATTTTCTAGTAACACATAAATAATCTATTAGTACACCCTATAAACTGCCCCTAAAATAGAGAATATCATTAGTTCTTAACCAAGTTTCTCTCTGCGTCAGCAATTCTATGATGCCTCGTACAGCATCACTCAAGTGGTACGCAATTCTTAATTGTAATTCCGTTCCGTGCATGCGGGGGATGTAAAAACCAACGTACCGTCGCAAAGATCGGTAGACGACGTTGGCAACAGCGGTGGTTGCATTCGAATTGAACAACGAAGGTGGTTGCTGGATCTTGCTGGACCAGAAGGGCCAGGTTTTGCGAGGGGGTAGAAACGCTCGGCGAAATTATTGTGATACTCGAGTACGCGGCAAACTGCGTTGCTTACCCGCCACGGCCACAGACGAAGCTACGTAAATTATGAACGCTGTTTGACTTCGTGCCAGCTACACCCCCGTAGCCAGTGATCAACCCTCCTCTGCGTTTCCCTCGCGGCTACGGCGTGTGTGCGAGTGCGTGCGTGGTCAGGAGGATAAATTTTCATGGAACGATGCACGGCTGCTCGCGACCGTAGCGCGATTCTATTTCTACCGAGCTTTTTCGAACAGTCGAACATAAGCACACGTTATTCTTTTTGTGATGTAATCGTGTGATTTTAGACAACGATTGGTGTTTCTCTGGGTAGATGTTTGGAAACAGGGTCGTGGGAATTTCATCCGCTGTGATACAGTTGTGTTAATTGGCATTGATAATAGCGCGATGATTCAATGCAGGAATTGTAGGGAAAATAGGTACTATAAATATATGTGGGTTATTTGAACAAGGAAGCGTAGTTTGAGTAAACAATACCTCGAAATTCTGACCAATCATTTGGCCTTTTAAGGGGATATTCTAATTTACAATGCGACACTTTTACACAATTTTTGGTATTTTTTTATGGAGCATCTATAGAATTGTTTTCGTTAAATTTTGGTTCATATATTTACCTATGTTTCAGTAATGTTTACAAATTTTGTAGAGAGAAACAATACAAATTTGCGACAGTGCAAGTAGAAAAGAAGTCTTCTTAAAAGAAACTACTAAATAAAATTACAAATAACTGAAACGCATCGGCGTTACGTAGCCTCGCAACACACGGATCGAAAAGGAATGCCGCAACCTCCGTAACGGACCAGCAAATTCACCACTCCAGATTCCCAATACACGCGTTCAATCGATTCGCTCGTGCATGCGCCAGAAACGCAAGGCTCTCGTGCCACATCGAAAATAATAAAGGCCCGGCAGAGCCTGCCATTTACCCGTGGATACGAACCTGTGTCGAGTTTGATCCTCAGCAGATAAAGACATCCTAGCTCTGCTGAAGGACAGCTTCCAGCGCGGATCGTTTAGCTTCAGCTCACCTGGGAAAAGATGAAAGAGCACGGGCAGTCTATCGGTGGTGTGGTTCTACTTGCTGCTGACGCTGAAAACACTCTTCCGGGGGCTTTGCGCGTGCTTCTGCACCGCGATTACGCTTTTATCACGTGATTGCTGACTCTAGTGCACGGCTGCGAAATGGTGGAAGTTGGTGTAGGTCATTCAATTTTGGGTATTCAGATAAGATGTGGAAACTGTCAGGTATAGAGTCAAATTGTCAAAAGATTCAGCATCGAATTTAATGTCTGCATAGACTTGCAAAGGGCTTCAGAGTAACTCTGTTAGAACGATTGGTCAACTTCTTAAGCAGGTTATAACGTTTCCTGGAATTTGTGTGAAGCTGGAGTGCTTCTAGCGATGATGAATAGGAAATGTATTTGCAGAGGTACTGTTCGTAGAAGATGCCTGAGGGACTGATCTTGTAGTATTTATTTTTGTATAAATACAGTATGCAGTTGTTGCAAGGGCCAAGTTATGCAGAAAATTATCGCCCTCAATGATCTGAAATTGAGCAAATTTAGTTTGAAGATTTTAATTGTTAAAGAAAAGTATTTAGCTTAACTAATTTCTTCTCATTTCAAGAGTTGGTAGGTTACTGCATAACTTGGTCCACTTATTCCAAGCCTCATCGACAGTGTTAAAAGAATTGTCCGGATCGAATGACGTGAGTGACAAACAGCGAAATATAATCAGTCAGCGTGTGAAAAGTTGCAGAAGTTTGCTAGCAATGCGATTCCTCGAGCAAACAATAGGAACCACTTGTGCTTCTAATTCCGGCCGACCTGGAGCGGCCACCGCCGCGGTCTTCAAGATTTATCGGGCAATAAATTGCAACTCTCTGAGAACGAGTTTACATGAAATTAAACCCGGTATATTCGAGCGGAATGCATGGTGTCCGGCTATTGTTCGCCAGTGGAGAGTTCGAATGCCTCGCGAGCGATCGTGGATCGTTCCTCACGCGTGGTCACCGTGGTTTTACGTATCCAGTTCCGCGCTTAAAGGGCCACTTTCCCGCTGAATAAATCCGCCAAGTGATGACTTGCGCGCGTGTAACCAGATTACCGTGAACCCCGTGTCACGAATGCTTTAGATCTCGTTTGCCTTTAACAACAGACAAGTTTGGAGGTTGCACGTAACAGGATGTTGTACGCGGAACAGAAGCAAATTCGCTGCACGACATTGTGGAATAGGAAAAGATTTAACGTTGGTTAAACAATGTTGTGAGTGATCAAATCTGTAATAGTTATAAAATGTTCGACGATGTTTGACAACGATTAATTAGTGTACGGAAACGGTCTAATTCTGGCAGGTAGTAAAAATATCTGTATTCTTTTCCGTTAGACACATATTTGTGAAACCGTTATTTGTTACGCTCTAAACAAATATGTCAACTCGACGATACCGTCTTCCTGCTGGATGACGTCAACAGACGTCAGAATCAGCACATTCTTCGGACGGTGGCCGTCGGACGACGCCCACTCCTCGATTTAGAGGCGCAGAAAGCCGAGACTGCGTTAAAAAATAACCAGTTGCGCCAAACTTTGCGCGACTCACCTATGAATCACGCGACGGCAGAACTCGATACACTTTGCTAGCGATTAACTGTTAGCGACCAATGTGATGTCAACCGCTCATTAAACAGAGAAACGTAGATAAAATATAAAAATATAATGAGTCAAGTATTGGGATTAAAAATAATCTACTATTACACCCTTTTAAAATAATATGAAACTTATGTTACAATAGCGCAGTAGCTATAGCTATCATGAGTTTCGATTACTCCAGTTAAAATTTCACGGTGTCAAGGAAACGTTAACAGTACCAACATCCCAGAATCTTATTCAAGAGAGCGACGTACGAAATAATGAGAGAATCAGCAGCACGAAGCAAAAAATACGCGATCGCACGGAGTAAATTCCACCTGGCGAGGGAGCACCGAAGGTAAATCCGACAGAAAATTAGCTCGAAACATTTTTCCAAGCACCGCCGTTGCAAATTAAAGTTCATACACGCGGCTGCATCCGTATTCTCCCTTTTTTTCGCTTCGACTTGTTTCGGCATTGCGCTGAAACAAATTCTTTCCCCCTCCCCTCATCCCCCTCCCCTTTTTCGTTGAATTCCGTCGTGCGGCGAGCAGATTAATCTGAAAATAACGAGCAGCGCTCAAAAAGAAACCTGCCGGGCGGTAGCGAGCCCGCTGTCCGCCCCCCTTCACCCTTCGATCCTTCCCCAATTCAACATTTAACGTCATCCCGAACGTCCATCTGTCAGTCATTCAAAGGAATCATTCAAAGGATGGACGCCCGCGCTGGGACGCGCGCCCTTAATTATTGAAACAAAACATGTGTATCTCGCTTAATGCCTCTGCGTAATTCCTGCACCCTTTCCACCACGAATTATTGATTTCCCCTCGGCGCCGTTCCGCGTCATCGCTTCCGTCAGATTACCGTCGCTGTTGCACGGATCGGAGGCACAGTGACATCGTCTTCTCATTACGTCCCTTTCGAGACACGTTGCTCTCGTGCTCCTTTCTTTACGAATCGCGAGAGGCGCTACGCTTGCCGAGGAGCTTGGTCTTACAACGTGTAGCAGTGAATTTTCTCCTGTGGTTGATTATTCATTCGTTAATTGGTCGAGAGCGCAGAAGAGCGGAATGCCTGGTCATTTCACCTTTAAGGGCTCATAGAGATAAAACGCGAAGGGTGGCTGACCAATATTTGCTCCAATGGGAGCACTAAACTTCAGCGAAACGATTGTCATAAACTTCTGCAACTCGTACTCATAAACGTAAACATGATGTTTGGAACATTTCACGGTTCCTCGTTCTTATACGCAGAGGGGTGTACTTCTAAAATGCCTGGGGAAACTCTATTGCGGAGTTCTATTGATCGTAGTGTTGCAGTGAATGTGAAGAAATAATGATCCTTAACGGATAGTAATTACCTACTACCAAACAATCTTTTCTATTCGCTTCTAATATTTAATTATTAACCAATCTTACGTTAGATACAGAGACACTGAATCTAAAGAAGACACATTATTACAAACTTCATACCCAGTAAACACCACCAGCGTGCAAAATTTAAACCAAATCCATGATCCCAAACTGAATCCAATCCCATCGTTGACAATGAAAATTCTAAGAAAACTTGCAAGCAACGCAGCAAAATATCAGTACACCAAAAATCAGTTGCCAGCTTTAATGCTTCATCAAAACCACCGACTGATGTTCACCTGGTGTGCAGATCCGAGCGTGTGTCACTTTGAAGCAGGATACACGCCCGCACCTGCGGGCCAGCGCGGCAAAGACTTGCGAACGATTCGCGTTAGGGGATGGCCAGTCCGTTTAGAGTTGTCCCTGCTGCACCCTCGTCCCGCATTTACCGTGTAGTCCCGCGGGACTAGTTCGGGGCTGGTTATGACCTGGGGCACGTCGGTGTAATCGCCAGGACGCAGGGGCTGCACGCGCGCGGCGCCTGCATGCCTACGGGCTAAAACAGATGAGCTGCCCGCGATACACATTTTCCCCGGGCTTACCGCGATATTGGCGTGCTATCGAGGATACTGATATTCACCTTTGGGACAGCCCTACCTGTCCGTGCGCAACGGGGGGCCGTACGGGCTGGGGGGATATCGGGGTGGTATCAGATAATGGTGCGAGAGGAATCGATTCCGAGCGAGGATCGTTCGCGAAGTTCGCGTTCCCAGGCGTTCGCGCTGCTGGCTGAAGCTTCTGGCTGTTGAGCCCTTTATCCTCGGAATTAGCGGATTCTCGTGGAAGTTCGCTCTGTTCTTCAGACTTCCTCTTGCTTTCTTGTATCTTCTTTTACTTGAAAGCTGCGAGTGCCTTGGGCACGTGGGATTGAAAGTCTTGTGGACGAGGGTGATTTTGGGCAAATGGGGGCGTTGTATCAACGATTGCTTATTTTTTGTGTAGATTGGCTTGAGTTGACAGGAAAATGTAGAAATGTGTATCTTGGGATTTGATTTTATTGGCGGCTGAGGGGTTGTGCTCTGTGGAATTACACTGTTGGAAGAGGTTTTGAATGAAATTTTTCGTACTGCACCCAGGGCTTGAGACGTGTTTCATGGATGTGGTAGCGTCACTGGATTTAGGGGTGGGGTCAAGGGTGGATGGACCCACGCGGTCCTGCCTTCGAGGGTTTTATGACAAAGACTTAGTCTGTGCGCGGTTCTGATAGAGGATCCATGAGACTAATCAGTCCTGGGGATGGCTGGTGACTACGTTGGGTCTTAGCTATCTAGTGTTGAAGGATTGATTGTTTAGAGAGACAGAGAGTGAGAGAGGATGTGAATTCTCATATTCCGCATTCGGCAAGAGGCCAAGAATGCCATATTGCTGAAGAATAGGGACTCTATTCCTGGAGAATCTGACCACACAGTGGGGTAGGTAGACTGTACCGTTTAGTAACAGGACTGTGATGAACAGGGCACCTATTCCCGAACCCTCAAAGCTAGAAAGTCGATTCTGACAGTTGACTACTCCCTCAGATGTATGTCCTTAAGAGGGGAATAAGCGATCCCGGAGCACTAGGAAGTAAAATAGAATGAATTTCCATGTAAACACAAGTGCACCTAGAAATCTCTGCTAACGATATCGCCCGCAAAGCTCGCCGAGCAGTCAGAATTAAGAGGGACGTATCATTTTTAATCGAGACTCTGGCTTAAAGGAGGAAACTGCTATCTGAGAACCTTCATCCGTCTGGGGCTATCTTGCCAGCTATTAAAATATAAACTCCCTTTTGAGACTTGATAGCCTCTTTCTGTTAGCTATATAATTCCTTTATGTGCAATGACATTGGACATATCGTAGCCAAAGGGCGAAATACAAAGAGTCTCCGCTGCTTGAGTGATCAAAATTAAGATTTGTATTGTATATTCTTCTTAATCTCTAGCCCCACCTTCAAATTTTCAAAAACCTTAACCCTTCGTTGACTCTCTGGGTGTGAGACACCCGTAAGCTGATTTTGACGCTTTGAACCTTCTATATGCAAAATAAATATTTTTTTTTTCAAAGCTGACTTACAAACTATTTTTTCTCTCAAAATATGATATCTGAACATCAACTCTGTAGATTTTTAGCTCCTAATATTGAAATTTGTAAAAGTTATAATTTTTTAAAGATTTTCTTTGTTTTTTCTCGATATGTGGTAATCTAGAATTATTTTACAAAAAGTGTGATAAAATTTCAAACAAAAAATTATTGTAATATATTCTAGAGGTCTTGAAATTGGCCCATGATTTTTTTCATAATAATTGGATTCTTTGGATGAGATTGGCACTCGTTCAAAAATTGCTCTGGGTGTGAGCCACCCAGGTATGTCAAAGTTGATCGAAAAAAGAGGTGTGTCAACGAAGGGTTAAATTAACCTCCAAGACATTCGACCTCGTGCAACCAATTCTTCTACGATCGATTCTCCCTATCGTTTTCGAATTCGAAACGCAGTAAATGCTCGGCATGCAGAACGTCAAAATAATCTGGCACGGGGCGAAGCTTTGCTAAGCGAGTGGTGGATCCACCGGTCTGCGCGCGGCACGAAGGAACTTTCACGGCGAATACTTTGGCCGCGGAGCTAAACTCGTTCCGCGTTACGACGTAATGGACGCATTCAGCTAAAAGCGTGATTTCGCCGGTCAACGGAAAGTTATGGGCCGTAATTGAAGGCACGGTAACAAGAGTTACAGGAGCGGTTCAGCCTCGGGAGCGTTTACGAAAACTACGGTAGCGCGCGTAACTCTCGGCGAAGAGTGCGGCGACCATGAAGCGGGCTGGCAAGTGGCAGGGTTTAAATTCGAATTAGCCTACAGGCGAGAAATCCTGCTCCTCCACCCCTCCCCGGGACAAAGCCACCCACGGTATTAAGCCGTTAGACCGTAACGAGAGTTGATTAAGTGTGCTGGTCCACCAGCGCTTGGACGACAGAGAGGCCAGCCACGACACGCGAAAAACTACAGTATATTTTCGTACGCACGAATAACGTGCAGGAAGATGCCGAACCCCGTATCGAGAGGCGCAATATTGAGAAGAGTATATCGTGGCTGTGATAAAATTTCTGATATCATCGACGTTTCTTTCGATGCTCCATTTCATCTGGTGACATTACTCGTTGACGGTGCTTCTGTACATTGCGTTTGAAAATAGTGGTGTTAATGTATACTGTACTGTATTCCTCTATTGTGAGTGCTGCAAATTTACGAAAATAGAGGCGCGTGACTCTCAGAGAAACGTTAAAGAAAGAAAACGCGTAACAGAAAAAAATATTTTGTGGCAAAGTGGTCAAGTATACATTAAATTTTCGTTATAAGTTCATTTCGACTATGCGTTGTGAGCTCGCCGCCACACAGTGGTCCGGAATCACTTATTTGGCGCCATTTTGGTCTTTTTTTTAAGATATCGAAATGAAATTTACACCAAAAAATAGGAAAAAATTAGCCCTTTCTAATGATGTATAATTCAATTAATTATTTATTTATTTATTTATTTATTTATTTAACAATTTTTTTAACTTATTTGTGATAGAAAAAAATTTTATTCCATGTATTTGGTACCTTATTTAATGCCCTTTTCAGTACTTTAAACCGAATGTTCGGGAAAATTTTTCGTTTTCGAGTTATCAGGAAAAGTCGAAAAATTAAAGAATAAGGCCAAATATCGTTTTGTTTAAATTGAAGGCCAATCTTTTGCGCTGAACATCATCTTCTATTAGTAATTAATGTAAATAATCTATTAAAAAATAATTCTGAAAACAGTCAGGAAAATGACGACATTTTTTAAAATTAACAAGAAATATCTTTCAAGTCCCAACGAGTCCCGTATTTAAATAGCAAGAAAATTTCCAGGGTCGCCACAAACGAAGATACTTTTTTCAGGTTGCTTTTAACGTCAGATCCATATATGTCTACCGCAAGGACAAAATCGGGTAACAAAAAACCGAAGACATTAGACCCAGAAGCTGCAGAGCTTATAATCGAATGAAAGAAGGGACGGACTCCCGTCCTTTACTGGTACATATTACGTTATATATCATTGAAACAGAATCATTTTTGTGATTTTCAGTTCCAATTTCATTCTGATATTTTTTAGGACTCAAGTGTTATAAAAACATGTTGTCGCATAAACGTGATGGTAAGGACGCGACACTGATGACTTCAAACCGAAATATTTCTCGAAATCGGACGAAGTCGGAAGTGATTCTTACATGATTGTATAGAGGAAGGTGCACTGAAAAGATTCCACCCTGTAAAAATACGGGACTCGTTGGGACTTGAAAGATATTTCTTGTTAATTTTAAAAAATGTCGTCATTTTCCTGACTGTTTTCAGAATTATTTTTTAATAGATTATTTACATTAATTACTAATAGAAGATGATGTTCAGCGCAAAAGATTGGCCTTCAATTTAAACAAAACGATATTTGGCCTTATTCTTTAATTTTTCGACTTTTCCTGATAACTCGAAAACGAAAAGTTTCCCGAACATTCGGTTTAAAGTACTGAAAAGGGCATTAAATAAGGTACCAAATACATGGAATAAAATTTTTTTCTATCACAAATAAGTTAAAAAAATTGTTAAATAAATAAATAAATAAATAATTAATTGAATTATACATCATTAGAAAGGGCTAATTTTTTCCTATTTTTTGGTGTAAATTTCATTTCGATATCTTAAAAAAAAGACCAAAATGGCGTCAAATAAGTGATTCCGGACCACTGTGCGCCAGCGAAATGTACTATATAACCAGTTTAAGTATAACCTCTTGCAACAATCTCCAAACGTGTCACAGCCCTCACCATCGTCCATAGCGAGATCAAGCTCCAGCCACCAAGCCAAAGGTTCATAGAGAACGACCTTCCGCAAACGCATCGCCGTGAACACGCACGAAAACACAATGGTCGCTCGATATTTCGAAGTGAACAGTTCGAAACGCTCCGGGGGGTTCCGCGATGGCCGTCGATACGCGAATTCGCATGGATACCGCTCGCCGGAGAATGATAATTCGCCACGGAATGCTGCGAGCAGATTGACAGGGGAGAAGAGCGTGCACGCGGCACTGCAGTGCGCGAAACTTATACGCTGGGAAATTATTTTCCTGCGCCCACGCTCGGACGAGGCTTTAATTTGCGATAGAAGCGAACTGCTGTCAAAGGGATGCCGTGCGGTTCCAACCACCCCTCGCTTCTCTCGCTTCCACAGCTCCCCCCCTCCTCCGCCACTAGGCTCACCAGCCGATTTAATTAATGTTCCCTCCATAGGTATAGCGTTGCACAGAAATCCCACCCACCCCCGCCCTCTCGCCCGCCCCTGAAACATCATTCCTCGCAGCTGCTGGCCAGGAGACAGAGTCCTGGGCACGCGAGTGTAATACGTATGCGCGGGAAACGAACGAAATTGCGTTCAGTTGGAAATTGCGTTTTTACGATGCCATAATGAGATGCTGGTGGGCGAGGGAACTCCGTGGTCGGGGTTTTTGCGGCGGCGACAGTACGTTATTTGAAATACGTTTTCGCCGAGGAAAAAGACCGGGCGGAACTGGGGGCGGGCGTGTTGTAATTTTCGTATCGCGGGAATCTTGTTTGCTTGTTTTTTCTTCGCGGAAGCCCGGCTCTAAAAGCGCCAGCAATATAGCTTGTAAGTGTTTGCCCCATTCGCGTGGTTTATTTGTTGCCGAAAGTCCAGCAAGCTTCACGAAAATATCTTTTTGCGCCGGAGTGACTACTGGCAAGAAAAGACGATACAGGATTGGATCTGTGGGGAATGTTGCGAGTATGGAAAGCGGGAGTGAAAAAGTTTAGAGTTCTTTTTGGATTTCTTTGAAATAATTAGTAGCTTATTCAGCATAATAATAATAATAATAATAATAATAATGATAATACGTCTATATTACACCCTCATCTTATGAGACATTAGTGTATAGTTAATTTTAATTAATATAGGTACATTTGTTTTTGTAATGAGTTGTTTGAGCATGATTGATGATTCAAGAAATTGGAGGAGTTTTAGTGACAAGAGTGTATTGCAGTTTCAAAGGCGAATTACGAGATGAAAGTGTTAATATATGCGTATGAAAACTTTTGGGGGAGTGTCATTAATAGAAACTAGCAGCTTTACTTCGAATACTTAATTCTTAGACCGAATTATAACATTATTATGCTCCTCACAATTTTCACAGAAGTATGTCCTTACCGTTATTTGATTCGTTGAGCATGGGGATCCGCTGGCAGTGCTGTTATTTGGGGAAAATGGATGAGCGACCTCAGACAAATTGTCCACTCAAGCTCTTCGGGAGCAGGAATCCCTTACTGTCCCTCCCTTTGCTACTCTAGTCCTGAAGGCAAAGTCCTGATCCGTAACTCGAAGCTGCTAGCATGTTATACACGAACCTTGAACTCTAATTAGGTCCTACATACCGTCTCGAGTAATTGTTTCGAAGTCTGTGATTCTGACGAAAACGAGGAACACAAGTAAAATTGGCACGTATCAAAACAGCGGACGTTATAAATATCAAGATATATTTAAAATTGCAAATATGACCGTAAAACAAATAACAGTTTAATAGCTGTTTAATTTTGTAAGGAATTATACTATACGGATCCTGTACTATTTACTGTCAGAATTAATCGAAGGGAAAACACAGTTCCATCCATGTAAATGTTTACTCATATTTGATAAATATCTTGTCATAATAATAACGAGTGAATTTCAACTTAAAGATACGTTCAGTCAAGGACTCATAACAGGAAGAATAATGAATAAAAGTTGTTAACCACGCAATTCTTCGAATGGTGAATGAAATTAAGTAGTATGTGTCTGCATATAGCCAGACAGCGTTGAGAATTTATTAAATCGAAGCGTGTTACTGAAAATTTCAATGAAAGTGTAGTGTATACATAATCCCTTCTATTTATTAAACTCTCACCCAAATTAGTGTATTTATAAAACCCAGGGATTTCTCATAATCCAATGCCAACCATTTTTTCTGCAGGAAACAGAGTTCAGTTTTAAGACCAGCCTCGTATTTATGAATTCAAATATTTGAGATAGCGAGCATCTGACGTTTTTCCCTTTTTGCTACTTTACATTTCGTTTCCCTTTATATTCACCGACCGTATTTTCACCCTTGTTAAACGGTCACGTTTACGGCATATCGGTTATACTTGGCATGCATGCGGCCATTTCTAAGCACCGCTTTCTACAGTGTCGATTCATTTTTCGACGGCCGTTTCAATTTTCTCTCACATTTTGGGATTCTATTTTTTTTCATGGCCGACCCTGAACTTGCGGGTAGTTTTCGTAACATGATAATGGTAATATAGGGGAGCAATTGAAAGTTTATTGAACAGAGGGTCGGAGATCAGATTAAAATTATATAAACCATATGGACGTTTAGAATTTAAACAAATTTTATCACTAAAAGTAATACAAACAGTTTACTCTACATTAAAAAAAATTATTAAATCGTTCGTTACCATTGGCTCCTGCTTAACTGATAAATGCGACTCGTCTGAAATAATAACTCGAGAGATTCTTCGTCGTGTCTCCGCGATAAATCACCTCGAGCGAAGAATATTTTTAACGAGCCCTCTTTTTCCTCTTTAAAGAGGTCCTCCTGCAAACAGCCCTTCTGCTCCTCGTATATACACTGATCCTCTTCGGGGTATAACTCGCGCTTAGTCATCCTTTGATTTCTTCAAGCGGATAAGGAGGATCCGGTGAGAATATTTTTCTTGCGAATCACCGTAATACGTACGATACCTAAGATAATATTATCACAGACATTCGACAAAAAAACAACGGCATTCCTCGACTCCCTGCGACCCTCCATCACTTCTCTTAAATTCTTATATACTTCCAATTTTAACTTACGCACTCCTTTTTGTATCAGATTTAAACACTCAAGTGTTTCACAATCGCACCTTAAAAAAAAATGTTCACGAGACTGAAATCTTGAGAAACACTTTGAATATGCACCGCAGCCTAGTTTCAAATGCTAAAAAAAATGAGTTACGATTAGAGGCGTCATTTCTGTTGAGGCAGTCGACAAAGTAGACTCGCGTCGGATTAAGAAACGGCGACGACGGGGTTGGAGGATAAAGGGAAAGCGGGAGAAGGAAAGAATTGGGAGGGGAATAGGAAACGGGGGCTAGTCTCATTTAAATGTACGATACCGCTCGCCTCTTATCACATTATAGTAAATACGGACTATACTCGTTCCGGCGGAAACGAGGAGAGAACGGCTGCACCGCTGATTGCAAATTGACTTCGCTACCGAAATAATACCGGCGAACCCGTTACTTGCGATTCTTATTGCACGAAGTTCGTTACGGTTATTCTTTTTCTCTGTTTCCCTCGTTTCGCACACACTCGTTCCCTTCCCCTGTTTAAATGTACGCGCGTACATGCGCCCGCCCTTTCTCGCGTTACATACCGTACATATATATTTTCAACCCCATTATTTACATGCAGCCTCCCTTGTACCTTTCTTTGTCGCGGCGTGTCCGTCGAGGAGCATGTAATCCACTTTCTTTTTTCATCCCCGTTCCACCGTTCATCGGCATCCAAAGATTTTATCCCCTCTCTTGGGTTACTTTCCTCCCCCGTTTTGCCGAATTCCTTAATTATCCGGGTCACATAGCGGGTTCATAAAAAAATTCCTGATTAACAGTAGCGATACGTTTACGGTACTTGTCGCGTGACTAGTTAATGCGGGACCATTTCTCTGAATACTGTGGTAAGTTACCTTCTTCCTTGCTTCAGCGTCCCCTTCTCGTTACCTTTGTATTTCTCGAGTGTTTTCAGAAGAACTTCACGCAACTGTGTCTATTGACAAGTCTAAACATTATTACAAACTTCCCTCGAATCTGTCTCCTCGGAAGAAGCTTCAGCGAAGAATTCCCGTTTCCCTTTTCGAGCAGCCGTGTTATGGATACCCTAATTCGATGGAACGGACGACGTGCATCCTGCCGACGCAACGATCGCGCCACCTCGCCGCGAAAACGTTTAACCGACAATCACGGCTCGATTGTGGGACGTCCTATATTACCGCCTTAATTGCGGCACATTAATTATAATGGTATGATTATTGGGCCGTGAACGTGATTATCCCTGCCCGTCTCATCTGCGACGCCGATTAGGCCGTCTTTGTGCACGGGTCGGGAGCGACCCGTTAACTAATGTCGACACCGTTCGATCACCTGTCACCCACTGCGTGGGAGGATGCAGTTAATCCTGCATGAATGCGTGGGCGTGCAACGTATATTCTTCTCCCACCTCTTCCATTTTTTCACCCTTTTATATTCGGCGAAAAGAAAGAAATATCTCTCCCTTTGGAATCGACCGGGTGACTTGTCCCGTTGCTTCGAACCAGCGTGGCCATCGATTAAATAATTCCCCAGATTCAGTGTCGAATTACTCGCCGGTATGCGAATGGTCCCCGCTGCCGTGCGGGCTTCCTCTGAATTCGAAGCCCTCGTCAGCCCGATTCCACGTCCTCGTTCCTCCCCGGGCCGTTTAATTAACAGTCCCAAGCCGCAGAGAAATATTTCCCAAGGAAACGGCCGCGAACAAAGGCCACTCGGAGGATCAGCGGAATAGCGACGAAGGAGATTCCTCGGAGGATTCGCAAGGACGCGGAAAGGTGGCGGAGGGACGGCGAGCCTGGGCCCACCAGTTTAAGTTGGGAGGGTGGCCGAGATAATGGGTCGGGGGCTTACCGTGCACAAAGGGAGAACGCCAGCCGCAGCTCGCGACATTTGCGCGCTACGGCTTAAGTTTCGTAATACCACTCAAGCGGCCGTGATACAGCGTACACGCGATGCCGCTGGGCGGACACTTAATACAATTTGCATACCCGTCGGCTTGAAGAAATCGACCTTCGGCTGGAATCTGCCATTCCGACGGGTGCATTGTTTTCGTCACTCAGGGAGATCGTTCCTGCAACCGGGATCCAGGCCAAAGCCAAGTTTCGCTGTTCTCTTGCCTCATTTCTTAGGGATGCAGAATCTTGCTGGACTGGAATAAGGTGTTCGTTTACTTATTAGATGGAGTCGTTTGTTCGCTAGAAACGCTATTTTCTAACATAGGGTAATTGTGGGAGAGTTGCCGCACGTTACGCAAAATTGTCACCGTGTCTAAATTTTGCAATGAAAATGTTTTCCAAGGATATATCTTATTAGTTCAACATCTTGTGATTCTACTAGCTTTAAAGAAAATCAAAATTTTAATATTTGTCACCCTTAAAAAATTGAAACTAAAAACACCCTTTGGTAGGAGAGACGCCGCACATGCGGGAGTGGTGCCGCATTTCGAAACACGTTTAATTTTCGATTTAAACTTGTTACTTCTAACTTTTTATATAAAAAAATAATAAAAACAAAGTAAAATGAAACATTTTTACTTTATACAATTATAAAATTGGAAAATTAAATGGGTACAGTAGGAACAGATATTATATCTGCTTTTCGAAATATTTTTTATATTCAGTTGGCATCTTGAGATTAAAATAAATAAAAAATGTGAAAAAAGAGTACATAGTCCACAAATATATTTCGATTATAAGATTATTCATTTAAAAATAAATAATTTGCCTTGAGATACCACGTTAGCTATTTGAAAAAACTTTTTCGGTATTTTAAACATTAAAAACATCATTTAAATCGACTTAGTTTCCGAAACAGTACAGTATCAAAGTGCGGCATCTATCCCAAATAAAAGTGCGGCGTCTCTCCGAAATGCCTGGGAGAGGCGCCGCACTTTCGTATTTCCACATGCTAAGTCGAAAGTAACCCATTCTGCCAAGGAAATATTCTACATGGTCCCCTTAACGTATTACAAATGTTGTATCAAGAAAAACTATGAATTTTTAGCTACTATATTAGTAAAAATAGACGCGACGTATAACTATTCAGGCAAAGTACGCTAGGCTTACCTCGAAAAACAGCAAAATCTTTAACAATAATACAGGAAACACGCTCTGGCTTGACAAACTAATCCAAATGAACTGCCTTAAACAAATAAAATTAGCAATGATGTGTTTTATTACCGATATCCTTGAAATACCGATAGTGTGGCATCTCTCCCACAATTACCCTACCACTGTTTTTGTCTTGAGTCATTCTATAAACCCATAAAGTTGCGTTCCAATCGGTGAGTCAGGGCTCGGGGTGGGAATTGTTTCTTTGATTTCTTTGTGCGATCGTGATTGTTAAACTGTCTCGGTGAGTCCAGTTAGGGATGGTTTTCCGTGATGTCTTCGCGATGAAGTTCGAAAACAGCGCTTACCATTGGCGCAGCAACGCTTCTGCAAAGGATATTTCATTTTTACTGTTTGACCAACAAAGTCATTTACGCCCGACACGCTCGAGAGCACCGCCCGTCAAACGAAATACGATATTTTTCATAGAATCTGAATCAACCGCGGCCGCGTGATTCCGAATATCTTTTTACCGGGGAACGATCCCGGCTTCCCCGTAACGGTCAAACAAAACTCCAATGTAAATTGTGTACTCCCGCGCGCAATATTTTGTTAGCTTTACGTACGTGTAGCCACCGTTTGTTTTTGCAGCTTTACAGCACGTCGATTCGACCTGAGATAGGGGATTTTAAATTTGACAGAGAAAGATATTCGATCCGCGCGCGCACCTCAAATATTGATCGCGAACTCAACGGCCGTTCGGTAATTCATCCTTTTTACAATTCCAAATTCCTTTCTTCCTCCCCTTTTTTTTAATCAAACGACAAATGTCGATGCAACGTTAAAAACGATTTCATTGGTAATTGTGCTCAGGATTATTCACAGCGGTGCGATATTTGAAATTATTTCGTGAATATTGCAAATATCGCGGCACCAGGAATGCTGTAATGAAATATTCTGCCGTGCGACTGTTATTTGTCTTCGCGTATCATCTGATATCCTGGAAGATACGCTTCTGTGTACCACGGTTCGGTGTAACGACGTATTCAATGAGACAATGTAGCTGCAGTGTATTGTTGTCACAAGTAGCTCCCGAGTGGTCTTTACAATCTTGAAAGGACCCAGCTGATGTAGTTAAAATGCGGGCGTGGTTCGCATAGTCGACGGTGTGGAATTAATAAAAGTAATCAAAAAATCCCCAGCCTCAGTCAACGAGCCCGACGCCTCGACGTGCGATCAGATAAAGCGTTCTATAATTCTTGGGTGACAGCACGATCGTCAATATTAACAGAGCTACAATTGACTGTTAACGCTGCCTCGCCGTGCCTGCGGCGAGGATAAATTTAACGTGCACGAGGAAATTGAAAACAGTTTACACTATCGAACCATCGAACCTGGGCGGAGCAAAAAAAAAACACCGAACGAACGGATCGCTCGTAATTGTCAGCACATAGAGTTCGAAACCTTCATCCGACTGATAACGCATATCTGACAGGTTAGAATCCTGACAGCGCAGCTGCCGAAATGTAAACAAAATTTGCGAGGCTCGAATATTGGAAACGATCGATCGCTTCGGTGCTCAAGGGATGCTTGGGGGTGTGTTTTCCTATTGTAACGGCACAGAACGCGTCCCCTCTGTCCCTATTAATTATAATATGATTAAAATTTCTTGTTTGCTCGCTTCCACGAAACTTTCGACCCACCCATTCTACCCAGATATAATATTTCGATGGGGGAAAAAGGTACGGAAAAAATGAGAATCTCGCTGCGCATCGTAACTACTCCTTTTTACACGTTCGTTCCCAGGAAACTTCGTTCCGCCGTGAGTAACCTCGGTACTTGTGTTACAACTTCGATTTAAACGATAGTACGAAGTACCTACTATTTGCAAAGTTTCGAACACCACAGGCTTTCCATTTCATGGTAATCTGTTGGTCGTGGACTGAGAATCTTTGATGATCATCCGCAGTGTTTTTCATCAGAATTTAATTAATTAGGACTCCAAATCGTTTATCAAATTTTTCTATTTTCAAATGAATTTGATTTTTCGCGAATAATAACTATCGCCGAGCAATTCGCTACGTTGGCCATGAATTGTTGAAGCCAGAATAATAAAAATACAAAAAAAACTGTTAAATGTTTCGTTCTAAATATTCAGCGAAAATGCACAATTATTGAGCTTCAAAACAATGGAGGCGCGGTGCGAGAACACGTCGACGGGGTGTACTATTCGGCTCCCGTGCCAGCAATGAAAATTTAAATAACGCGGTAACGAGCAGTATCGAGGCCTGCGAACGAAAATTACACCTGCCACCAGTTTTTCTTTTTATCGTCTTCGTTGCGTGCACTACAATGGAATTCTTTCAGCAACCCGCACTCCACGTTCGAATACATTTTCCAATGAAAATTGCAAACATTTGTGGCATGAACGAAATGCTAAACGTGAAAATATTTTTCATTTACGAGGGACCGATGCCCCGTGTGTGATGTACCACAGTTATTGCACATTCTTGACTTACAGCTTCACACAAAATCCACTTACAAAACACCCTACATAATCCGCGCCCTCGTGGAAGAATAATCAAAATTTCGCCAGCACTGCTCCCTGATCTGGTAATAAATCAGATTTATTTTAGAGGGGCCTCCAGTGTTATAAAGGGTGTTCGGTAACTGGCCAACTAATTCTGAATTATAAAATAAGTCCAAAACATGGAACTATATTCTTTATAGGTACAAAATACGTCGTATCTTTTGTTCTTAATGGGCTCGTCTCATAAGAAACTAAATAAATAAATAAACAAAGAGCAAGAGGCGTAGGCGTTCAAAGTTCCTTTGTTCGATTCAAAAAACGAATTAGTTTTGATGGCGGAGCGTCGAGGATCGCGTGATGCATCTGTGCTGCGAGCGTGGATGGGATTTTAGAAGGGTTGCAGGGCTAAAGTAAACGATATTTGCGAAGCTTGGGGGGATCGATAGCAATTTAACCACCCTTCGCCATTCTCTAAGAGCAACTACCCTCCGACCTAGGTCCAACGGGCGGCATCATTCCCATCGTGGCTACCGCTTTCTAGCCCCTCTTTCCCCCTCGTTCCGCCTCTCTTTCTCTCTCCTCTGGCTTGCATGCGCCGTGGCCCAGTCGGAACTCATCCATATACATCGAGAAAATTAATATCTGGGCTTCGTTCGCGCGCTGAATAAACTCGGTTGCGCGCCCGCTTCTTTCCACGGCCTTCCGCTTTCTTTTCCCCCCGTCCACCCCCGTGGGTTCCTGGCGACGGTGATCAACCCCTTGTTCTTCTTACACTCTCGTTCCCTCCAACGTCTTCCCTAACTCTTTCTCGCTGCAAGCACACCCCCGCTCTTGCGACGCGGCGAGATAAAGCGGCTGCGTTTCTTAATGACTTGGCCAGGAGAACTTTAATTCCGAATCGACGGGGTTAGGTCTCATCTGGTGGAAGCGCCGATTGCTGGGCCGAGCGTGACCGTGGGGAGTGCACGTTTGCCCCGTCCATGTGTCTCTATTTTTGTAGACAGAGTAATTTGTTGGAGAGCGTACTTTGGAAAGTGTAGTGTCATCCACTGGGGGGTTCGAGAGACAAATGGAAAGTAGCAAACACTTATTTAGTTTAGGAATATCTAGCTTTAACTGAACGATGAGGCGATTAAACCAAACACACTCACGCCAGTCATAAACGTCGAATTCTAAGAAACCACTAGCGACGTCTCATAATTTTCTCGAGCCCACGCTAGAGAGGGGTTAGCCTTTGAAACGAGGAAAACCAAAGCAGTTCGACTTAAGCCACGCTCGAGTGTGCCTCGCGTCCGTGCGCGCGTGTTAAATCGATCTCCCGTAATCGGCTAATGCGTCCAGCGTATTCCGCCGTTTGTATTTACGTATTTAACTAACCCAACAGCGTCGAACGTTAACACGAACGCGGAACGGATAGCCTGGAATATGTTAATCCTGGACGTGGTACATACCGTCCCTTTGAATTAACACGGACATTCGTACGCGATTAATGCTGCTTCGTGTGATGACGGTCTTCCTCTCCAATCACACCATTACTGTTCTTAGCCTGATTTATTTTCTTTCAATGCCAAATTTACTCGTGAAATATCTCTCTTCATCCCGAGGTTCTTATTCTAGTGAAAACAAAGGTTAAAGTGTCGTCTCCAAAAGAGTGGTGGTGCAAGGTAGATGGTTCTGTTCTTGTGGTCCATCAGTGTTCCGAAGTTTACAAGGCCCTTGTAGTTGGACCTCCATAAATGACAAGGTACCTGTCTCTCAATATCCTTTTATACACTCAGAGACGTGCGCGACGATGGTTCTCAAGAGCAGATTAAGCCCTGGATTCATTCATAACGTTAAGGAGAGGTTCGAGCTTGTAACAGGCAACGAAACGGTATGACGTTAATATAGAGATTGTGCAGGATCGATTGCACGCCTGGGACAGCAGCTTCCTCGCGAGTTGGAAGCACGCTGTCCGTTGTAGTCGACGGCAATTCGTAACGGGGCTCTGTCGAGCGGAAACGACCGAGTTGAGGTCGTTTATCGCGAGGAGGGAGGGCTTTGTAACCTAAAATCCACAGCAGAAAGTTTGGTACCACTTGGCAGCAGTTGTCCTCGGATCGCGAAGGCCACCTAAGGTCTCGAGAGATCCTCCACTGGCTGCTAGTTCTTCTGAGTGTGCTCGAGCGTTGTTGTCAGTGCGCCGTGGAATATGCGAAAGCGACACGACACTCCTCTCGTGCCCGAGGAGTTCTCGTTTAACTCTTTAGCCTCCTGTCGTCTAACTACGCCGTGTTCCTGTCGCTGATGATGAATGTGATCGATGGACTCCTTCGGCTACTTTCTAGTCCTGGTCGAGCGGCGATCTCTTTGCTCTGTTTGCTTTGCTTGCACAATTTAAGCCCTGCTTCTGTAGTTCTCTTTCTTTGGGGCAGGGGACAACGTGCATTCTACAAGTTATTCTTTCCTGCAGAGAGTTTCAAACGAAGCTATAGCTCGGCGAGTGAGTTAGAGAGACTAAGGGATTAGAGTAACTGTCAGCTTGTATTATTAAAAAGATACGAAACATGTGTATACACGAAGTCATTTTTAGTTATGCTGGGACTGCTCAGGAAAAGTTGTTTGCGAGTGATTAGCTCCACTTGGTAATAAGGGCGGACACGTGTTCGTGGACGCGCCACTTCGATCCGCGGCGTGTTAGGATCATATCGCGAGGACCGATGCCAATTATTTTCGAGCCACTCGCCCTTCGTAACACGCGAGGAATCTTGTTCATCTGTTAGCACCGTTTGCCAACCTCGAGGTCGCTCAAGCTGGCATCGAGAGGGATCAACGACGCGCGAGATTTCGCTTCTGCGTGTAACGCGGCCGCAGAAAACGAGGGCGAACGTATTCGCGGCGAGAGAGGATGATGACGTGTGCACGCGCGAGCAATTTTTCACGTCGATTCATTAACCGCGCTCCTGATTTCGACATCGATTCGCAGAAACGCGTCTGTCGGGAAATGATCGTGCTCCATTTTACATATAGACACTGCTCGGTGATTTGCTTGCATCGTAACGCAATCTCATTACTATCTTCATTCAAGCTACTTTCAGACGATGGTCGTTCCTTACAAGAATACGTACGTTATACGAAATATAAGTTGTTTGTACAAACTGCGATTTTAGTTTTGTGCGTTAATAAACGTAAAATTGGATCTGCTTGTTTCCAGTGCACCTTAATTAGTTTATTAATAAGCTGGTTTCGTTGTTGTTTGAAGAGAGTATAAAATTATTATTATTATTATTATTCTTATAAACGGGAGAACCCTTTAGAATACAAAAGTTTGGACATAAATGTACATGAAGTATAAAATAGAAAATATAAATATAAAAAATATAAAAATGTAAAAGATATATAAAAATAAAATATAGATACAGTTAACAGAAAATATAAAGAAACAAACATAACGTAACAGTCTACAAACAAGCAACAAGACTAAACCAGTAATAAAAAAAAAATTGAATAGTGATAAGTTTAAAATGCCAGTCAAGCAAAGTGATTAAATGTTTGTTGGTTTTTATGGGTTTCAGGCAACGGGAATTTGGAGTTGTTCGATAGTGAGAGCGGGCCGGACCTCACACTATCACCTCAGACCTTCACGTCGACGGCGGAGGCCTTCATCAATGACAATAGTGATAGTCTTGGTGTTCCAGGAGACAACGATACGGGTAAATAAAGTTTTCAGTGGTATTTTTACGGTATATAGATCTCGCGCGGTTGTCTGCCCATTATCGACCTATTCTACTTGCTCGGCGGAGCATTAAACGCTTCCGCACAACTCTCGCCGGATAAAAAAAAAGGATATTTATGAGTAAAAATAATATTGAAGGACAATCAATTCAAGTGTTATTTTCAGGCAGGAAATCGTGCGCGCAAGTCCAAAGAGAGACGTAATCATTAATTCAACCTACATGAAATTGAAATGTTTCGTCATGTGGAATATTCATTAATTTATTATTTGATGTGCCACTCTGAATAGGATCATAATAAATTCAAAATATCTATGATTCATGTTAAAGCAGAAATCTTGTCGATACATATAGCATTGAAGATCATTAAAAGTCCATTTTGTTTTCGAAATATTATTTTTACTAAAAAGAGTGCTACAACCAAGTATTTTATTTTAAAAGGAAAAGTGTAGAAATGTAGTTGTTACACAGTCTATATCAAATTAAAGTAACAAACATGTTAGTACAGTGCCTAGGTGAATTTAAATAGAATTGCCTTGTATAAATCAGACACTGACTTCCTCCATTCTAGAACTACCACCGATTTCACAAAAATAATTATCGAACCAGTATTATTTACTGCCGATTGTCCTTTATTATGAACGAAATACCAAAATCTAAAAATAGAGTAACTCTCCATCTCAAAACGCGTTACAGTGAAAAAATAGCTTCCCCTGGTTGCAGCTGGATTTTCCAGTAAAACGCTTCCAAAAGTTAATCATACATGCCTGCGCTTGACTGCGGTGTTCCAGTACATAAAGCACACGACTGCGCGTTACAAAATGTTGTTACACTTCAAATCGAAAAAAAGTAATACCCCGGTTCAACTTTTTTCCCCACTACACCACTACAATTTCCACGTAACCAATGTCTACATCCCCAAACGAGTATAAAAATATCTAGACCCCGTTGCAAACAGAATATCCTTGAAAAACTCCCGATACCCTTATACACCACTTATAATTACGATGCTTTACATTCTTCCTTGCGAAGTCCTTTTGTGTTCGTCCAAGCTCATTTAGCTCATTAAATTCGTCTCGGAAATGGATCAGGTATTTACGAGCCTCGAAGGGGCGAGTTTCGAAGTCGCGCGTTTTAATCCAGCCCCCTCTAATCCGGTTTTAATTTAATTGAGCGAAAGGGCAGGACGTCGATCGTTTTAGAGTCGTTAGACGAAGGAACCGAGGACAATGCATTAACGTAATTGTTGCGCTGGTCGTCAACGGGCACAGTTGAACAGTGAGTTACAACTAGTTCGAACATGTAGGGGGAGGCCATTTCCGTGCATACGCCTCGGTATATAATACCCATTGTTTCTGGCATGTACAAGGGGACCGTGCCCGTTGTACACTGGCTATAAAATGTCCGCATTGTTTCCTGGGGACACGTTGCACGGTAATCAAGACGCCTTTCTAGAGTGTTGGAGCCACTGCTAGACGTTTTAATCGAACCTCGTGCACCTTAACTCGCCCGCGCTCCATTTCTAGAACGGCTAAGCGATTCGGGATAGGTATATTTAAAACAGATAGTTTAACAGTGTCCACAACTGTGTGTACCACAGATATATCTCAGAACAGAGCTTGAGTTTTGAAACAAAGGTATCAATAAGAATTGGCATAAGCATTGTACATTGTTCGGATGTATCAGATAGTTATCTTCAGAGATTTACTCGAAACATAGATGACTTTTGAGTACAATGGAATGCGAAATATCATGCACAATCCCACAATGTTCCTTCGTCTTAAATAAATCACTGAAAGACACTGCCACGAAGTCTGGTGTTGCGGATCTTCGATGTGCTCATTCTCGCGTCGACTGTGCTAGCATAAATCTCTCGAGAACGATCAAGGGGCCCGTAAATTACGAACGCTTTACACCGATGCACACGGACGTTGTCGCATCGGGGTGTATTTACGAGGAACGAAACTACGTGTCGAATCCTTCGTCGCGACACGTAATTGCAATAGAATGCAGTAACATCGTGCAATCTCTCATCCTTTGACGCGTGATTCACAGAGCCAGCGCCCCGGCCAAAAAAATATCGGGTTTCAAGGGGGCGAGCCAACAGCCGCGTGCCATCCGCCCGATGCCAAAACTGTGCTGCTCGGTTGGTCGTGTCGTACCTCGTGTTCGATTTGCTTTATCTCGATACACGGACATCCTAATTGCCGTCGCGTGTCTCTGGGGTTGTTTTCTCCGGCGGAAGAAAGGCCCCAGGGGGGAGGGGAGCACGGGGAAAACTGGGCTAATGATCCGCAAGCGGCTAAGTTGATTCGGGGATGGTCACTCGTTACATAGCGGTGATTATCAGTAATTAACTGCAATCCCACATTCTCAGCTTTTGTAATAGAATTGTGGCAATCGAATTCTGTTGCCACAAAATTGTCAATGTTTCCTGTAGTCACTTGGTTGCTGATACATCAATCGAATTCGTTCTGCAAAATGCAGATAGTAAATCTTTTGCTTTCCTAAAAGTCCTTTTAGCACATACACTTTTCCGGTTCGAAATTTAATCCTTCCGGCGTTGAAGATTCTTTCGCATGGTGTTTGAAAGAGCGAACGATTTAAGGCATAGCCTGACGCGAGAATTTCAGTGATCATTTTCAATAGAGAGAATTGATTTTTAAGCTTGGATTCGTCGCTAGCAAAAATTCGGACACAGTGAGTAGGGTGTAACTTTTGTACGGACGTAAGTTCATTACAACAATTTTGGGGAACATGAAATGCCCGGGGCGAACTTGGAGGCCGCAGCTATGAATAAATTTCGCCGTGACGATATGTCATTTGCATATTACCTGCTACGTGACGGTCGAAGCTTGGTCGTGCCGAATCTCGTGTCAGGGTTGGCCAGCTCGGAATGATTGACTCGAGGAAACTATGAGCAGCCATCTTTGCTCGTTCCTAGCGAAAACAGAAACTGTCAGGCTACAATTTAGTACCAAATGGCTTGAATTCTTATTTCTCGAGTATTATGTCCGCTCAAAAGAATTAACTCAAATTTCTGCACTTTCCATTTAAACTTTTCGATCCAACAAAATAACCTCATCGCGAGTCACCGTTTCAGATATCAATACATGGTTTGTCAGAGTCGGGAAATGACTTTTCTGGTTGCGTTGGAGAATTCACTGGATACTGGATTTCCATTGTAGCTCGTTTGAATTGCAAGTCAAGTAAAAATCAGCTCTGCCAGGCATTACCATAATATCGTTTGTATACGTCCCCCGGGCGTTACTGTAATTCCGCGAATTAATATTCCGTGTCCGCAAGGAACTGGCCGTAAAAACGGAAAAGGGGAAGGAAAGATGCTCTCGAAGATATTTCGCGGCATAATATTGACGTAACTCTCTTAGAAACCACGTTTATCGCTCAGCAACGTCGTCTTTCATATGTAGATCAACTATGGACGTTTATTCTGTGGCGGTTCTTTCACCGAAACGAGGAGAAATTGCAAAGTCTCGAAGGAATAAGACGATTTTATGAAGAATCGATGTTTTTTCTTACCATTCGAAGGGACTTTGAATTTAAAAACTTCGCCATGGAATCTGTTTATCGAATTCTTGCCTTTTGTGCGCGTGAGTTAAAGACTGCGCTTTCATCGACCAGTAAAAATCTTTTACAAGCAGTAGATGGCACATTTATAACTATTTCTAAATAGAAATACAGTTTCTAACATTTTCTCTGAAATTACATATCATCTTCCGCTCAGACAGACATTGACGTAATTACAATCATTTCTGCGGCCACTTAGAATGTTACTCCTTCAACCCAGAAAAGCATATTTTACACCACTTTATGAGTTCACATAATTATTCGTCGACAACTGGCGAAAATCCAAAGTGGGGCTAGCAGGCGAAGTTCGGCAACGGTGCTGGTGTATATCCACGAAAATCTGATTGAGATGGAACTAGGTTGAATGGAGCGTTTCGAGCCGGGGCCCTCGGGACGATTCATTAAACGATTCCGCGGGAATGCCTCGTCAAACGGGGAGACAGCAAAAGTATTCCGTGGTGTCCGTATTAAATTCAAGCGGAACGCGAGGCAACGTCGTAATAAGACATCAGACTGGCACGCGGGGGGACGAACCGCCGGGATGGGGGTGGAAAAAATACGGGAATCGTTGTAGACAGAGGAAGAATATTGCATTCTTGTGTCGAAGCAATTACTCGCGCCGGGGTATCGTTCCTGTGTCGCCTTTTTCAGGCGGAAACTTTCCGCGAAGAAAAAAGCCCCAGAGAGAGAGAGAGAGAGAGCGAAGAGGGAGAAAGAGGGGCCACTTTTCCACCACCATGGAATACTCGAGGCAAAGGATCCTATCTAGGACTCCTCGTTTACCTTTTCCCCTTTCCCGTTTTTCCTCCAGCCTCTCTGTCTTCTTCTCCACGGCACAGAGCACGCTTGTCCTCGAAAGGACTTCATTTCTCGTTTTAAGCTGCCGTAATTCGTGCCCCATAAACGAGATACTCTGGCACGCGTGCTGTGTAGCATTTAGTGCCGTGGGACACGTCTTTAATGAGTCCTGGTGTGTATATTCTTTTTTAGAGCGAGTGGGTCATTCGACGTGGAATGTGGGAGCATATGAATTCATGGAGACAGTGGCTTGGAAGGGCTTAGGTGTAATTGTTGATATTCTATGGTAGTGCATTTGTTGATATGCTGTGAAGAAAATGGTACATACACTTACAAGGAGCATTTCGCAGCTGTTACACGCCAATGTTGATGAGGTTTACGTAGATTATAGTTCTCGAAAAAATATTAAACACATTTGTCCCAATATCTCGGAAAGTATGTAGTATAGAGAAAAATCTTTTAGATGAAAATGACGTATTTTTTAAAACAAATTCCGCCACATAATCAGATTCGTAATACGTTAATTTGTGTGTAGAATATATTAAAAAGTAGGGGACAGGTGGGATAATTGATCACAGTTTTTCTTTTTTATTAAAATAATAATAATGGTTTGCTTTGTTTGTATTTAATTATTTGACTTGTGATATAAACTGATGTGATCATGTATCCCCGCTGATCAACTATCCCACCTTTCCCCTACTCATTTCTCACTCGTTTTTCTTATAGATTGTTGATCCATTTTTGCGTAAATTTGTCAACGTAGTTGCAAAATGTCCCTTGTTAGCGAATTAAGAGCAGTATTGACAGATTGAGCTCTGCCAAGTGCAGTCAGTCACAGGTGGTCAATTGGTAGATAGGTGTGAACTATTTTTTCCTAAGAATTGTATCATGTGAACCGTGAGCTCGAGTTCTATACTTGTCTCTGTTCCGCATTTATTTTACCTGCCCTTTGCTTCGTAATTTTCCCTGTTATTCTACGCTTGAAACTGTAACGACTACACCCTTTTAAAGGTGTCAGTATCAGAAGCACGGAGCGTAGAATGGTGGTTTTAATGGAGTTTCCAGCAAGACGCGTCTCGATATCTCTTCCCAGTAGATTGACTTTTCTTTTGTTCAACCATCTTGCCTCGATGTTCGCGGGCGTTTCACTGGTCCGCAGCCAAGAATCTACTTTTTCCTGGCGTCCACCGACAAAAAGAGGCTATACTTTGACAGAGTACTGCGTTACTAATTCCTAAAGTTGATATCAACTAAAATATATCGTAGCAATATAGTTTTATCAAAGGTTCATCGATGTATCACTGTCTAGACGCGGTTTCATAACTGCTCTTGCACATTGGACTTTTGTGTCTCGAATTTGAGTGCCATGGAAAGTCTCTAAACGCATATCCACCATAAAACCTTCAATCTCATCCTCCGCCATTCGTTTCATTAAAATTTCGACAATCTATCGATACTTATGCATTTTTCCATCGTTTCTCAATTTTAGATCGATGCTGAATTAAATGTCCAGCCAAAAATAAATGATACAAACGTCGTGAAACGAGTTGGAGAAAAAGTTAGATACAATTTTTAAGCTTGTCTTTTTTAACAATAAATTCTATGTTCTTCTGTGCGCCTGTTTTACTATCAGAACTTTCGAACTTGTGTAGCTTCGAAAATATGAAACCACCCTATTTGTAGGTTGATTTTAGAGACGCCGAGCGAAAGATCAATTACGGGAAGCCGTAAACAGCGCACATAACCCAATTACGAGCGCATGTTTCGCGCTAAAAGTTTACGGGGCTGCTGCGGAATCGTTTCACCCGCCAGTTTATGGCTCGATATGATTGATCCTGTAGATGGTACTCGCGTGTGCTATTGCCGCAATTCACCTGAGAGGGTGGCTACCTTCTTGCTGGGCAGTGGTCGCTGTTAGGCCAGAGATAGGTGCATGGTTGAATTTCGCTCGAAGGTAAATAGCGTTTGGATGTATGATGGTTAAATTGTGGTAGCAAACTGCTTCTGCACTCTTCTGTTTACATTCCACACATTCGTCATCAAATTAATTCTGCTGAACAGTGTTTCATGGGGTAGCAAACGAAGATGATGAGACTTTTAATTGTTCAATGAGAATGTATAGGAAGTTTGTGGTGAATAGTTGGTGATAGTGAGAAGTTGATTGTGTAAAGGAACATAAGGATTTTTTACTCAAAAATGCTTAATCTTCGTTTCAATTGTTTAGAGAATGTTTTTCTTATATTTCGTTTGGGGAAATCCTTGGAACGAGTACTGAAATTACAAAATTTCTATAAAGTGTGAATAAGGTTTCAGTAGATATTACGCGTACCAAAGATACTTGATTTAAATTAATACAAGCTTTATTGGAACTTTTGCGCGTGGTTGAAATTAGTATTGCTGATCGGACAGGGAATTAATTAATAGATCTCTTCGGTAACCTTATATATCTACGGATGGTGAGGCGTGGTACTTTGACGGAATCGTAAAAATCCTCGCCTGTTCTCGATCCTCCTTGGCTTCTCCGTCCAAGATGAACTCGTGCCAAGTTTTTACGACGCGACTTCCGGCCCTCCCTTGACAATGAAATCTACTGATACTCGCCCAGGGCATTACGTCAGTAGCCACTCCCACGTATTTTATGAATAGTAAGCTGGACGTCTTGTTACGACGTCTTTGCATTCCGTATCAGTGTCCTAACGAGTAAACAGCGCAATAAAATTAAATGTACAGGGAGGAATATAGGAGAAAGCATCGCGCATATTATCAACTCCTGATGTTACTTTCAATTTTCTAAGAAATATTACACGAAAATATAGTTTACATGATTATGAAGTAAATAAATAACCGATGCCCTAGAGCATTGTCTTACCATAAAAACACTTAAATCTCGCAAAACTCTAGTACACAAAGAATAGAAGAAAATCGCTACAAATTCCACAAAATAAATCATTATAGTAAAACGAAAATTTGATGTGAAGTATACTGCATTAAGCAGAACGAAGAATCCGATCTATCAGTAGCTAAAAGTTAAATACAACCATCTAATTGAAGAGCAAAGCAGCGAGCAACTAATACAAGGTGTGAATGTACCGCTGTCTTCCCCGCGAAATCGCGTATCACGTCAATCCCGCGGCGTGATTAAACTGGGGGCTCATTTCCACGGAAATTGGACCGGGAAAAATGCCGCTCGCGCGGACAGGCCGTCGGGCTTTAACGATCGATGTCGAAAGTTCGACGAAAAACGGTGGCCTGGCAGAAACCCGCGACCAGGCCACGAAGCATCATTTTACCCGGCGTTGGGCTTCGTGGGATCCGTTTCAATCATTTTTTCCTCGCGATAATAGCGTTACTTTGGCGTAACGCGGGTGACGTGCACGTTGACCCAGATACCCTCGTGGCATTCAGGAGCAATTCGGTTTTGAAAAGTAACGAGGGCCGCGCAAAAGCTGCGACGAGTCGATATCGCTGCCCGCACAGGCCACGGCACATGGCATGAGGGAAACACGCGGCAGAACGGTAACCGTCGCTGGGTAACGCTAAAAAGGCTGGTTTTTTCGACGAGCTTCCAACGCGTCCCTCGGTCTCTGACGGTTCTTTTCAGCCCCTTCCCTTCTCCGTCGCCCAACGTCGGGGGGAAATCACTTTGCCAGCAGGCCCTTCGGGACTCTCGCGTCTTCAAACGCATCGGGATTACGCCGGAACTTATGGATTCCTTATCCAATCTCTGGAACTAGCACTCAGCCACCCCGCTCGGCCCCTCCCGCCCGCCGGGGCTGCTCGTAAAAGCTCGAACCGTAATGAGAGAGGCGAGATCGTTGGCGTCGACGCAGCTGTCGCGGCGCTCGAGCTACGGTGAAATTGTTGGGACGAATGGGACAGACTATTTCGGAGAAGTTCCCTCGGCGATGTCTACCTTGTCGATGACAAGGATGAACTTCGAACGAGAACGGCGCACGAATGTATGGCGGGCGGTGTGAATAATGGTGGAGGCTTTCAGATCTCCCGTCAGTCACGCGTTAATTTAAATGGCGCCTTATAGCACCGTTGAAATTCTTTCAACTTTTTATGAGCGAAGGAATAATTCATTTATATCACCCGTATTTATTATTTACTTTTATGTAGATGCTTTCTCACTGCTGCATATGGGCCGGGGATTATGAAAGTGGTGGAAGGCATGTAATTTTTGTTTGGAGATATTTAGACTGTTGCCTTTTAGCGTATTAAAAATATTTTTCCATTATTGAACAAAATGTTTCACGAAATATATGTTTTTCTAGTGTCAAACTTATCTAGCATTGTAAAATTGTACGTGCAACTTGTATGAAAATGTGTTTTTTGGGTTCAAACGTAGTTTTTCGACCTTCGTAATTTAATAATTCAAAGAATTTTTCGAACAATAGCAATTTTTATTTTTAAATACTTCGCCACTAATAACTTTACCATTTCTGCTAATGTAATTCTATTTCTCCTAATTTTTCTCATATTTTTAGCACGATTCAGTATATATCTGCGTTTTCTTTTTTTCATTTTTTGCTTTTCTTAAGGTTAATAATAAATGACTTACGCCACTATCGAAATAAACGTGAAACAGTCGCAGCTCATTATGAAAGTAACACTATCACGTCAATGCTTCCTTCACGGCTATTTTGCAACAATTCCTTCATAGCATTAAAATATACATCAGTATAACAAAAAAATTCACCTCCATTTTGGAGCATTTTTTGCCCGAAATCTCGTTCTATAAATCTCCGAAACTGTACACTAAAATACTTCTTAGTGCCTCCCAGTTGAATTACTCGAACAGTGATGCCTAACATCCCTTGACAGCTCTCATCGTTTCTTTGACTGTGCACGCGTAATCGACACAGTGCTTAGCATAAAGTCGAAGAGCTAGCTTCGTAAGGGCCGATCGGGATCGCTCGCTATCGGAGCCCACCGGGTGATTTCTTTCCTCGGCTCCGTATCGGTGCCCATGGCCGCCACGGCGTTAATTCGCCTCGTAATCCATAAACTTCCGGAATTCCACGGCCCCTTCGCTTCCTATCTCGCTTCTGGTCCGTAAACAGCGTCGTAGAATGCTCGTTGGAGGGCGAGGGAGTTCTCTCGGTGTCGGAATGCAGGGTCCAGGGAGCGGAAGGAACGCCGTGAAAGGCTGAAGGGAGGAGGGTGATGTCGGCGTAATGATACGGGGAGAACGGAGAAAGTGTGAGCGGGACCGGGGTGAGAGGTCGATGGTACAACCTCGTTGCCTCTAATGCGGGCTATTCAGCTCCCACAATGCACTAGTAATACGATTTCGTCGTCTCGACATCCAGCGAGCTGCGTCCGCAGGCTCAGGTGTTGCCGGCGCGTGTGTGTGAGCGACACCTGCGCGAATATATTCGTACGGATTTCCGAAACGAACGTGATTATTCCCGTAGATAAGGACGTCGATACGTGCGTAGGTGTTGGACCAGTGCATTTACGATTAGACAGCGAGCATCACACGGATGCATCGTGAATTGAGTCTACTGTTCTGTTTGTGCCTGATGTCGAGTATGAAGTGGCATTGTTTTTACTTTCGAAATTGAGGGGCTTACAATTAGGGTAAAACTATACAATACGCCCCATTTGACAAAACGCCTCACCATTATTTTACGAACACAAACAAGGATGCTTTGACGCGATCATCAGATTCGAACTTGCCTCAGTCGCCCACAACTGCCGCAATAATAATACTGAGGCAAGTTCGAATCTGATGATCGCGTTGATGCATCCTTGTTTGTGTGCGTAAAATAATGGTGGGGCGTTTTGTCAAATGGGGCGTATTGTATAGTTTTACCCTAGTGGGAAGAATATTCTAGCTGCTCCATATGTCAACCCATTTGGTGTGATAAGAATATAAGGTCCTCAAAAAGCAGAAGATGAAATGGTTTCTTCTGATCGTTATTTAACACGTATATTGGGGTTGTTTGAGTTAATTAATGTAAAACATCTGCTTTGAACGTTCGAAGGTACCGACAGGTTAGTGGAATGTGACAAGGAAGAATGATCGAAAGGGATTGTGAAGGATGAAATTTTTTAAGTAGATAGACGAAGATGGTCCAAGTCTATTAAATTCCTTGAATTTCAGTTTTTTCGTATAGATCTGCCCCCGAGCTAGGAAATTCGCTGTAGAGGAAGTCGTATGCGACGCGGGAACTTTATTTGGGAACGAGCTCTCGAGAGCTCGGTAGTATCGATTTGTAATTATGAAGCGAGTTATTGGATATCGAATACCTTGGAGCACGTGTATATAGAAGGGTTTCTGGCGCACTGTTCGCGAGTCTGCTTTGCGTATTGGTTTTCCGTCGATCACACGACGTTTATTAACTTTTATCGCTATTTTTTAAGTGGAAAAGTCGATGCGTCCGGCATGCTTCCTGCAATCACATCGATCCTTAGAAACTATCGCGTGAATCGCCATCGGTGTTTTTCACGATAGAAATTTAACAGTTTGTGGATTCTTTTCTAAACGTCATAGATCAGAATACAATAGATTCTTCGAGTGTTTGCTAGCGCTTGTAAACATCTTGTTTTCAAACTTGTTTGCCTCTCGATAAGGTTCCTCTTGGTTTGGTTATTTTTCCCCAGGAAATATGTTTCCCGTTACTCAAAGGGGAAATAAAACGCAAACAATGACGCGCTGTTGAAAAGTATGCTTTATTGTTAAAAATAATACCAGTCGGCACGTGTTTCCAATTTCAATAGACTTTATTGCGCGTGGACCGTTAATATATAAAATATTTTCCAACGGGGATCGGAATTTATAGATGCGAATATATCACCGGGATGATTGCGATAGCATTACAGTTTTATCGCTGTGTTTCGGCCGTATGAAAAATTGAAGCGCAAATAAAATAGCGTGCCTGGGACGAACGCATAATTGTTTGAATTACTTTTACGTTAACTGCTTTTTCGCCGGCGTATATTTCACGGAATGCGTACATTTGTCGCGCTGCAAAATATACGCAGAGAGGTACAATTATTTTTTTATTGAAAGCCTTCGTTTTTTAAATAAAGGGGAGAATCGATAATTTCGTGAAAAATAAATGCTACTGCACGAAAAGTGCAGTTTATTAATTCAACGTCAACCAGTGGTTAATTTTAGAAGAACCCTAAATTAATTATAGGTAAATTTTATGCTAATATCAACTTAAACTTAAGGGGTCACCCTATTTTGACGGCCTGAAAAGGGGCGCGATGTTTAGGATTCTTTTTAAGAGAAACAGTTTCAGTTGATGTACCATTCTCGTTGTTACTAAAACTATTAAGACAATTTTTGCAAAATTAGACTTTTACGACTTAAAAAGCCTGTGAATTTTTTGCACAAATCGATGTCTGTTTTAGACGCTGCCGTTTTTTGTCTTTCAGTATTTCTCTTTTAATTAGTATCCGAGATACCACTCGCGCATCATAATCCTATATAATAAGACGCTTAAGGTGGATGTTCGTTTGCTAGCAAAATCTTTCCATAAGCTTTTTTTCGTACTTTCCGATGACCTACGAGGCTCAGACTTCGCATGAAGTTTCCTCGGCACCCAAAGATGCCGTAAAAAATCAAAAACCTGGAAAAAATAAGACGCTTTCCTTTTTTTTCCTATATAATAAGACGCTTAAGGTGGATTAGCCTAGCTCCAGGTTTTGTTTAGGCCAATATACCTGATATGGTGCTTACCTTAGGCGTCTTCTTATACAGGGTAGTAATGCCTAGTTAAACATAACGTAGAGCATTCTGTCTCTCTATCCAATTCTCATTTGGTAGAACGAAAGCGTATTACCACCATTACTTTATCATCCATTACCTTCAACGCGAAGCTCGTCAATTCCCCGATCAATCCGACAATGTCGACCAGAATCCCGCGGTCGTTCCCGAAGATCCCCGCCAAGACCATAGAAGTTAATCAATACATGAAAGCCTTTCTTTGATCGTTCGAGGACACACAGACCCGGTGAAAAGCTCCTCGCAGCTGCCTCGCAAAGACGAACTTAAATTGAAAGTGTCCTTTACGGTGTAAGAGGAGAAAGAGCGGGAGGGGGAGGAGTACCGTTGGAACCTTGCGGGAAAGTACGCCAGAGAGTAGTTTTCTCCTCTCTTTTCCTCTGCCCCCTTGCTCCCTCCTCGCCGCGTACGTACCACGTGGATTCTATCCTTCCTCTCGTCTACGGTGTAACGAGTAAATAGCTGAAAGAACGGGCCCGACTCCGTTGGGGGAAGGGAAAGGAAGAACGGAAGCAGGAAGGGTAAAGGGGCCGAGCAAAAGGAGAAGTGGCGGTTGTAACCGACTTGCCGAGGACAAGAAAGAGTAGGAGAAAGGGTGGCGCTGGATGAAGTGCATTTTAATAATCGCGGCAAAAGCGAGTGGCAGGCATCCGGCGATGCTCAAAGCCACGCGAATTGCCACTACGTTGCCTTCTGTCACGAAAGTGGTGGAGTATTCAAATAAGTGCCGCCCAGCCGACCCTCTGTACGCGTGGATCCGTGAAAGGACATCCGTGGGTCCTTTTTAGAGGCAGGCAATCTGAATCCACGCCTGAAATCTTGCGCAATGCTTGCTCTCGTCTATGGATCATGTGTCTCTTTGCCAAATCAACCATTGTATCCTGTGGGGGGTAGAAGTTTCTTAACGCAAAGTGGAACATGAAAATTCAGGGGTGTGAATTATGCAATTGACAGATGTACGAGATGTACGAATGATTTTGCTGGGTGGTAAATTAGTTTTATTAGAGGGGAGCGCTGCAGTTGTGTCGTCTTAGACTAAGCTGGGTTAATTTGCCAGGTCATTGTCTAAAGTTCACGATTCTACGATATTATCGATGGGCGACAGGGGTAGTACCTAGTTTCGACGTGATGATGAATTGTGGTATAGACAGTTTCTGTGATTTATGAATTGGAGTTCCACTGATTTTCGACAGGCTTGAGATATCGCAGTTATCGAAATATATTTGTTAAGCGTCACTGTGACGACACATTCTGGCTTACTATCGCTGTTAGTTGATTATTTCGACAAGTTCGATTAACTATCGTTACCTATCGGTAAAACGAACAGTAGCGGAGGTGCGGAAAATGAAATTGATAGTCGCGTGGGACTTCCAGTTTTCGTATTGTTAAATATCATATCGTATGTAATTAACACTTGGGTTAATAATTGGATACCTTTAGCGGAACGGTAAATATGGTATTATATCGAATCAACGGACGAGCTAAATAAACAGTGCTCGAAATATGGAAAATCGAAAATGATTCCGCGAATTTGCTACAAACATATCATTTCGTTTCGGTATGCACCATGTACATATAGGGGAGAGGTTTGCAGGTTGCCACCCCTTAGCTTTTTTTCTCATAACTCGTCATAAAATTAACGTATCGTTGATTTATGGTATAAGTTGGAAAGAGGAAGTGTAGAGCTACAATCCTGAGCTAGAAATCATGTAATCTCTCGAAAAAGAAAAATTATACTGCAAATTCTCGAAAGTATCTAAAATTGACTCCTTGAAATTTTGGCTTGCAGGTTGCCACCCCTAGAAAAATTGTTGAAAGTGTAAAAAAACTCAAGTCAAAACATGATTCAGAAAACTTTTCAACATTTATTAAATTTTATTTGCAGTCAGTGGCTGTAAACATGAAAATATGAGTGGAATTGCCATGAAAAATCAGATTTGCAAAATAGTATGGAATCATTCAAAATCATCATCGGAATCACAATTCGGGCAAGTGTAAACACTGTCGCGCATATCGGCACATTTCACGTGAACGGCTGTTTTGCATTCGTGACACTTGATAGAGTTGTTTCTATTGAAAAGGAAGCAAGGTGGCAACTTGCATTCCGACGCATCTTTGGAAAATATGAGAAACAATTGTCAATTCATAATATATTTAGAAATGTGTTTGGCATATGTAAATTAGATAAAAAAAACAACACAGTACGAATAGTTACCTTGAATTGTCGATGAAAATGTTCAATTTACGAGCACAGGGAAAACACACAATTTCAATAATTCCATTTCTTGATAAACACTATATCACACTTCGCTCAGCAAACACAGTGTTATTGCGTCTGTCCGCTTCAGAGGTTAATAAATAGTGATAACTACTATTTTAACGTCGATGTGAGCCAGAGTTGAGCTTATGACACTGTTAGAAAGTCGAAATACAGCAGGGGTGGCAACCTGCAAGCCTCTCCCCTACTAGAATATTCTTAAATCTGCTCAATACTTATTAGAAACTCGAAAAACATTCGCAGAATCATAGAGCACCAAAGACTTCAAACTTTCTCTCTAAGAAATATAATATTACACAGTAAATATGCTTACACTGACATCATGAATTCCTCATTTTAATCCGACTAAACAACCAATTTCTTTGATTTCACCTTACTGATATGAAACAACAACTGTATCGTACACTTCTATTAAAAAATAATTCGTTTCCTACGAATTAGAAGCAGAATCTCCCCGTCCCTGTTCCCCTCAGACTTGAGACTCGCAATCTACAATAAATTCGCTTTCCTAATTGAACTTTATCCTGTTCTATCCATTCCGTTCGCCGAGAAGGTCCCATCCGTTGCCAGTGAAATCGAGCTGAAGACGCGAACGTTAGGCCGCGCGCTGCCATTTTGCGAGCGTCTCCTGGCCCAGGGTAACGAAAACAACAACGGGGCCGTGTTCCGCCGTTGCCGACGGAAGTCTACGGCAAAGTTTGCAGGAAATGAGCGGCTCCACGGATGGCTGGAGCATCCCCGCGAAACGATACGGTAACGACCCTCGTTTCACGGCGACTACCGCGGAACAATCGCGCGGAATGTCTGCGCGAGACAAATTGTGGGAGTTAGGGTGTACTACTAATTTTTCCTGCGGCAAAGTGGAGCGATTTTTCGTTGCCCCCGGCCGACAGAGGGGAGCAAAATATCGCGGGGAATTTTTAAGCCGCGCTTCTCTTTCACGCTTGAAACAACCGTGGATTAATGGCGCGTGCTGGCAAACTTTAGAGATTTATCATCTTCGCTGGATCTCCGTTGCAGAATTACCAGCTGGAGCTCTGGGGCTTCGCAAGCGAGTTCTGCGCTTTTGTTACTGTATGTTGTATTCCCAATAGGTCTACCACCGGTCGGCAACGCCATTGCGCGGACTTTCGATAATAACGACCGAAATACTGTACAGCGAATATAATATCGGCTCCATCGACTCAAGTACGGTATCACCCCTCGGTTAACCATTCGCGCGCGTCTAATTGGGAAGGATTATTCCATTTAGCCTGTCTGTTGGGTGGGGGGCGCTCGATACGACAGCAGGGGCTAATAAAAATTCATCGTCGCGTGCCCGCGCTTTGCTAAATTGCCAGCTCCCGTCCTCGCTCTTTTCCAACCCCCCTGGACCCGTGGCAGCGGCTCTGTGCACGCGACCGCGCCTCCCTACGCGATGCAGAGCGCGTCGCGGGTACAGTGCGTCGCGGTGCATAACAGAAACTGTGGATATGTCATGGAGAAAGCCGGAACAGGAGGCTGGCTCGGTCGTCATCGCGCGTCGGTCGAATTTCATATCCCTCGCCGAGGACCCGTATCGCCCACCCCCTCCGCTTCGTCTCGATCAATTCGCTGCTCGCCATCGTGGCTGCATATCAATGCGCCGCGGCATCGTGCATCCATCACCAGCGAAATCGTCCAGCGAAATGCTGCGTAATTAGGTATTCCTGCCGATGCTCGTCTCGCGGGGGGCCACGTCCCCGTTTCCGATTTAAATTCCTATTAATGCGTTTAGCGGCGTCGCCAGAGGGGATGCAGAGCGACGAGCCGTACTTCGGATCAATGTGCTCGCGATAATCGTTCATCTGCGAAAGAAGGCTTCGTGGTTCTTGAAGAGTTTCACTCTGCGAATGCCTTCTAGGCGTGTCGAAGTTTAACACGTTGATGCTTGTGAGCTTCTTGGAGATTTTAGCGATGGGTTTGATTTTATTCCAGAGTTCTATATTTAGTAAACACGCCCCCAGGCCAAGAGATTTGTTGTTTCAAGGGTGATTGTTCCTTTGAGGCATGTCCTCAAGTCATGTGGAATTTTGAGGAGAATTTTAATTTTATTTTATTTACAATTACCTAGTTCCAGAGTTGTTAGGATAATGCTGGAGTACTCGTTTAGTTGGATATTTGTTGTTCATTTCTCTCTGTTTCAAATGAAAAGTGAAGTTGAAAGCGTCAGATTTCTTGTAATATAAGTTATCTATGTTTGATGTTACTTGATGAAATTTTCCGTTGATGTTTAACGCACAGAAGAAATTGATATTACTAGAGTGTACCTATGTATACTTATATATGTTGTACACACATCTCACAATTTAGATGCATATTAGGCAGCTAATAGGAGCACACTAAATTCCTCCCTTTATACAACACAGTCTTTATTGCTGTACGCTTGAGATTCCCCTGATAGTATGTTGAACTCGTGGCAACCTTTTATTAGGGTCTGGTGTGTCAATTTAAGCGACTGAAGTAGTAAAATGAGTTTCCTTCATGGGTTGTTATAAAATGGAACTACATAATTTCTCTCATGCGATGATACTTCGTTCAGTGAAATTCATTTCGCGAGTCTGTTTAATTTGCGGAAAATTTATTTCTCGGAGAAAAAAGAAGTTTCGTTCGAGAGATTTAATAACGAATGGCCCCTCAAAGGCGGTTTAAAATGGAATCTTACGGAAAGCAATGTAGAGTTGCAAAAAATGAAATTTCACAAATGGGTAGAAAGGCATTGCTCCAGAGTATGCATAAACTTATTATCGTTGAATTAAAATATACTCCAAACTTTTCCGTTTCACTGAAAAAGAATGTTCAATTGTGAAGACATTCATTTGACAGACTTTATTATCATCTTTCCCAAAATTACTCGAGCATAGTTCACTGATTACAAAAGGCTAGCATCATCAGCTGTTGTACTGCTCTCAGATATTCTTCCGTGGTGACAGGATTATCGACAATCTCACAGGAACAAAATGCGAAACAAGGTTCAAGAATCAGAGTTCTTTATTTTCTAGGATTAACGTAGGTCTTCTCACTTCTGTTCCCATTCCTGCGTGTTCTATTCTTCAAGTATCCATTAACTGAAGTCGTCCCACTATTTTAGGGACGACTTCAGCACATCTAAGTAATAACAAAAATTCATACCCAATGTTCTGCAGAGAATAGGTACCAAGTTCTTAGGTTCATCTAACGAAAGAATAATGCGATACAAAATTCGCTATAACTCAAAAGCCAAGTCAAATAGGACATATATTTATATAAACTTTTTTATTGTCTAGATGTTCTAAAGCACCCCTAAAATATTTCCCAGTTCTGGTACACCCTGTATGTACAATCTTCATAAAACGTCTCTTGTAGCTTTATCCAGTTGACACCATTCAATTTCTACAATTATATTAAAAACTCAGTGACTAAAATGAAGAGGAATCTATAATTCCATTCCCCCCTCACTCCAGCATACAACCCGTCAACACCCCAAGAAAATCTTAACATCTGACGGATCGCAAACAGCTCCAAACCTCATCCCATTCAACTTTCCACCGTTCAGCACCACTCCAATAGCCCCAACTGCACCTGAAGCTCATCCAGCACATCTCCAGCCACCCCTAAGGCATCATCCATCCCTGTTCCATCGCATTTATTTCCACGAGATGAGCGAGCATCGCACCCAGCATCCGCCAAGGGCGCGTCCACACTCGTGTTTCAACAGGTCCATCTTCCCTTCGGCCGTTTGCACAGACATTACGCGGGGCATTAGGAGGTATAAACGGTATATGGTTAATTTTAAAGGAGCCTAGCCGACGGTGCTCCGTATCCTGCGCGTTCCATTTACACCGCTCTCGGGAACAGATCACGGCGAAAGCAAGGGGGTGGGGGTGGGGGTGGTTAGCTGTAGCGTCTCGACGCTGACCACGAGCAGCGTACAAAGCCCAGAAACAGGGACATGCACGGTGGGGAAGTAGGGAAACGCGTGCAAGTTCTCCCGCGTATAATGGATTCGAGTATAAATATGAATTTCCGCGAAAGCGTATTTAATTATTCTGCCGCGGGAGTCCGAGCTTTTTCCCCCCCTTCGCCTCTCTCTTTATCCCCTTGTCCGCCGTTCCCTTCCACGCACTTGTTCCGCGGGGCGTTCTCTGTACCGGGTTAATGAAAACGTCACAAAGATTTGCAGAAACAGCGTGCACGCGGAGGACGGAAAGAGAGGATATCCCCTTTCCCGCGGCGAAAGCGGGCCGCGACGGGGGTTACGGGGGTGAGGGGCGCGCGAAAAAGAAGGACACAGCGTAATCAATTCAGCGCGATTCGCGCGACTCAATTAACCCGTCGTCGCGTCTGCGATCGCCCGCTTCACACGCTGTACTCTGTGTCACACGGCTGTATTTTCATTCTTTGATTGCTCCCCGTCATTGCTCCCTTTCCGCGCCGCCGATTCGCTCATTTCACCGCTATTAATTGGAGATATTAATAGGGAACGCTTGGAGTCTCGCCATTTTAGCGGATCGCTTTTCGTTCCCGCAGCCGGGAGTTGGGTTTGTTTACGATAAATTGATATCGCGGGGCGATTTCAGGGGTTGGATTTGAAGTATGTAGATATTTATATCTCGACGGTATTGTGAGATTGATATGTCTGCTAAATTGATCGTCACGTTCTAATACTGTTTTATCATCTTTGAATATCTTGGTATATCTCAAGCGTCAAGATTCTTGGTTCAAGAACCACCTAGGCGCCTGTTATTAATTAAACTTCACCCCCTCGCTGTTAATTTACAATTCAATGGGCGGTGGGGGCCGCGCTGATAAGATTAGTCGCGTCGACGTTTCGCTGTTAATACATCCTCTCGTCTGAACTGATTTTTTAATCGATAGAGGAAGGAGTGGTAATATGGTCCCCCAGTTTCATATATTTTCCTAAAATATATGTATCTCGACACACAACACTTTAACTTTCTTAACCTACAAGAAATACTTCTTCTTCGGGACGATGAAAAACAGTCGTTTTGCAGGTTGTCATTTACTCTACTTGCATTAATTAGACAGTACACTGACGAATTCAGTGTCTTCCATCCTTCGAGCCTCAATGTGTCAAAAAACCAATTGGAATGAATTGGATAGAATCGGCTTTAAATCAATACCTACACTTTTTAATTTGTCACATAGTAGAGCAGCTTCGATCATTCCAGTTTCATTTGTGGCTGTAATATGTTGAAGTTCATCCGAAATCCGTCATGGTGATGAAATTCGTCGCGGAGGATCGATCGAGTAAATCATCTTGCGGTGTTGTCACAATAAACTCAAACATTGCCGCTAACTACACGCCTCCTTAATAAAGAAAGTTATAATTAATATTTCACCCTCAAACACAGCAGGGGAGGGAAGCTCGAACCGTCGCCCTCGTTTATGCATGCGCAAACGAATTTCTCTCGCGCGCGTCCGCATAAAAAAGGCGACGCGAAACGTTGAGGTCCTTTTTCAACGCTTGTCCCTCTCGGCCGCGGAGCCACGAAAAATTCTGGAAACCATTCTTGCTGCGCGCTGGCCGCACTTTCGTTTCGCTCCTCTATTTATCCGTAGAAATTTTCATGTCCCTTCGCGACACCGCCTTAATTAATTTTCCACCGTGTGCCGCGATCTTGCCGAGCGCCAAGCGTTGTCGGTAACACGTGTTCGCTTATACAAAGCCAGCGGGAAAAAGGCCAGACGCAAATTCTTTGCGGACATATCATCACTGAATCGAGGAATCGTAACTTTGTGATGTTATTGCTATGGAAATAGTGGACGACCTTATAGTATGAGGCTCTTAAACCTGATAATCTTTTTTTAGATGATTCTATTGGCCGCTGCTAAAAATATAGCTTGTAGAATTTTAATATTTTGAGATGTCAAAAATTGATAAAAGTGCAACATGTTACAGAATAGCAGAAAATAGTTGAAGTCAACTTTGTATTGAATACCTAGTATATTTATTGTATGCAGTGGAACATGAAATCAATGGACTCATATTTGCCCCTTTGAATATACTAGTGAATTTAACGAAGATGGAGTTGCCACTTCGCAAACCCACTTTTTCATTTTATTAATATAAAATGTGTATCCTTTAGAAAATATAGTAAAATATTGTTTTTAAGAACAAGCTTTTATTAAATGTACTAAAATGGAAAAAATAATTTATCTAACCAGATTAAAAGTCAAGACAAAATCATGCCATTAGCAATTAGATTTTGCATAACTCTTAATATTCAATAGCTACGTCCCACGCTTTTATTTTTAGTCATATGAGGGAATTCTTTTAAAACAGTTATTTAAGCCGGCATCAAAATTATTTTTTCCTTTTCAGTACACTTTAATTAAAACGTGCTTTTAAAAATTTTTTACTCTAAATTATTTTATGCTTTTCAGCGAAAATATTGTATTGGCATCAGAACTAACGAGTGAAGTTAAATATAAAAGTTTATTTTTAAATAAATTTTTTACTCTATATTTTGATATGCTTTTTAGTGAAAATATTGTATTGCGTTCGGAACTAACAAGTGAAGTTAAATATAAAAGCTTATTCTTTTAAGAAAAAAAATTACTAGTATAAATCATTTTATGCTGTTTAGTGAAAAGTATGTGTGCTAAGTTTCAAATCGATCAGATATTTGGAAGTGAGTGAAAATTAGCTTACAAGATTTCACCCTAAAAAACTAACGAACTCACAAGTGAAACAAAAACTTGTAAAAATGAAAGGGCAATGGTTTCTAGTTTCGCTCTTTCTGTCTTCATCCCTTCCCTCCTCTCTCTTCTCATTGCACATCGCGTTACATCCGTCGATGGTACTTTGATCCATTCGAAATTCCTTCCTGCACCCCGGAAAAACACTATTTCCCGGTTTGCCTGGTCGATCCTGGTTAGATCTCGAAGGGGAACGGGGTGACGCAGGGGGTGGCAAGGAGAATCAAAAAGAGAAATGGCATTGGTAATAGTGACATACGAGGCAGGGCGGTATCTGTCTGCAATGGTTATAGCAACGGGAAAGATAGTAACCGCGATAGGTGCGACGGTAGCGACTGTCGCTAGTAGTAGAACACGACGATAGGGCAGGCAGACAAAGTGATCGATAGGCAAGTTCCACTGAAGACGGGCCATGCTTGTCGATAGCTGATAACGTGCCTTGTTCCAAGGAGGAAAAAGTAAGACGATGGCGCGTGCAGTTCGCAGCCGACGTTCGATTTACTTTTCACCTCGAATCCGTTGATGCACAACGATTTGGATTATGCACAGTCACCATGCATGCAAACCGAAGAATCCTATACTTCGTTGTACCTTGACAATTTTAAAATCTCAAACTGATTTAAAAACACTACAATATATTGTGAACCAGTATCAGAAGCGATCTTACATATAACCAGATATATTTGTGATATCACACTGTTAGATTGTTGAGTATATTATTCAAGAAAGAAGGAAGTTCAGCATTAGCAGCTGCAACGAAAAGCAGCCTCCATTAAACAGCTCTTAAGTTACTTTAAAGAACCTCGTCTAAACTCAAAAGAGAAATAACCAATAAGATTGAAAACTGAATAAAAAAAGTATCCGTGCACTAGCTTCTCGACTGATCTCCCCGACGTAGAAGTATTCAATTCCCTCCCAGCTTCTTATTTAAATTTCATGACGCTTAATGTTACTCGCGTCTCTTCAGATCTTCATGGCTCCGTTACTTCAACATTCCTCTACCATTTTCTAATAAATGTTTCTGCTGCCTTTTCAACCTACATACTAGAAACATCGAGTGTTCACCAGCAATCAAGATCCCGGTATAAAAAAAAGCGTGGGAAAAGAGTGAAAAGCGGCCGGGACGATTCGAGCGCTTAAATTTCCACGTTGGCTTATTTCCCGAAATTACTCGGCTAATAAAGCGTGTCGTACGTCACCGCGTTGTCGCGTAGCGTAGAAGGGCACACAGGGTGGCCTGAGGAGCAAGCGGACCGTAGGGGGCGGGAACTGAGTGGAAACGTCGCGAGCGGTTTTGCTTGGCTCCGCTCCATAATTTTATTGTTTCATCTGTCGTGTTTACGACACGATGGAAAAAGACCGGGAAGAACGAAGCGGGGAGACAGTTTATTATGCACTGGGAGGAATTCTCATGACCCTCCCTCCTCCCCCATCCCCGTCGACGAAGAGAAACACGCGATTTCGAGCGAGTCCCGCGTAACTCTGACGCGCGGAACCAGCCTTGACGCGCGATAGATATTTGGGCCTACCGCGACTTTCTCCAAAAACAACAATGAATCACCCCAAACTTTCGCGTCGTCACGCAGGATTCACCATTCTGAGTCATTGGCAGACACTTTCTTACGTGCCCACCTATTTTTACGATATATAAAGTTCTTCTAATAATCTTAACGCCGAAACTCTGTCGAGGACTTTTTCTGAAACGGGGACCGAGGTTACCTACCGCTCAAATTACGAGTATATTGCATCTGTATAGGGTGGATGTACCAGTAAATGAACACGTACCAGTGAATGGCCATTTTTTATTAAAATGAGTAAAATAAGTTATTAAAATAAGCAACTAATTAATTAGAAATTTCTTTTAATTTCTTGCTTCGTATCCAAACAATTTTTGCAGCACGTGGAATCAATCGCGCTGCAAACATAATTTTATAATAGTGTTCATTCTAATGAATGAACTTAAGTGTTCATTTATTGGTGTGTTTACCCTACGTATAATAATAAATATCGCGTTGAATACTTCACTGAGAACCTGCGATTCTCTATCATCCAGCGACTATTACAGAAACTGTGTTACCGTAATCTTAATCCTCCGAATTCTATGCTGCATAGAAGTTGGTTACGTTGATTCAACCGGATTGAATCGCAAATTCTAAATGTATAAGTTCGCCAGACGTGAGTTTGTGCACCTGGAGAACGCGTCAGCTCGAGCATTCCTATAGTCCAGCGTCGTTGAGCAGAGATTTCGATGTCGATCTCTAAGCCATAGGGGATAACCGTTTCACGAGGGTCCGGCGAAAGAAAGCGTAGGCGGTCCGAAGCGGACGGTGGCGTCGTGACGCGGGCGCGGCAAAGCGCAAACAACCAGGACAATGGGACAGAGACGGTTGTGCAACAACGAGAATCCAGCAGGCGCCTGGGACCGCGCTCATCCATTGTTGTCCCACCTCTCTCGATACGGGGGCTCTAGGTGTTCTTTCCCCGGTATATACGACACTTGGAGGGCCGGTGGCACTTGTGCGAACGGCTGACCCGACAATGGACCACTCCACTCGAGGGTGAACCATTCCTATGCTAACAGCCTTTCACGCCAAGTGCAGACGCGCCCGGGCTTGCCTCATGCACGTGCACACCCAGACCCGACGGGGTTCTCCCCTGTGTTACCGCGATTCTCCGCGATGGTTATCCACTCTTTCTCTCCCTCGCCTCTTCTCTCTTGACTCCCAACGATGGATCAGGGGACTAGAACGAAAAACCATTTCCGGTCGGGATCGGCCAGCCGTGAAAGAGCCGATTCCTCGTGATACCCGATCGAGGAGATTGAGTTCCAGCGCACGCATAACACCAGCCTCTCCCTCCTCCACCCCCCAGCGGATCTACTTCCACCGAAGCAGGACACCGCTTTTTTAGCCGCTCCGCTTGAATCCTTTGAGAGACGATCCCACCAGGCGTGTTAACCGACCCCACCGACATCCGTCTCGCCCTAGCTGCGGACAAGATGCCCGCGCTGAAGGAGACTAATCGCGGGAGGTGGCATCTGGCCACGTGGAATATCGTGAATCATCGCGACATTCGGTGTCACCAGACACCTAGAACGTACGAGGCGCATAATAGGTACGTCACACTTGCGCATGGTCGCGGGATAATTGCTGCGAACTCAGGAGCAACATGAGTCGTTTCTAAGAAACCAACCATTTCACCGTTTAGACGTATCAATTACCGCGAAAGTGCACCCTTTGATTCGGATCCTCATCCTCAAAGCACTCGCACGTTTTTAACTCGCAGCGATAGTGAATCATCCAGTTGATCCCAGGAAAATCATCGTGGTTGACTCAAGATAGAGCATTCCTGGCGATCCAAGCTCCCGAGTTGGGTTCTACCTCTTGGACCATACGGGACTACCGTGAGACCATTCCCAGAAGCATGACGCAAGCCAACGCTCCTCTTCACATATCATCCACGCCCCGTCGGCAGCCTCCTCGTCGGGGCCTAATTATCCAAAAATACGCGACGATTTCTGCCAAGATAACAATACGTATAATTGCCCACGACAGTGTAACGGTTGGGCGTCTGGCCTGGCGCCAGGGACGCTAGTGGAATCCGACGTGGCCAGGATATTCGAGGCGGTGTGGATTCGACGCGCCGCGGCGCAGGTAGAAATTACCGTGGCCTCGCGCCTAAAAGGGGGTTATTCGCGGCGTGTCGTCTGGCGGTAGCAACAAGTGGTAATAGGCTGCTCGCGCCTGCAAAACGGCGTATTCATTAGGCACCTTTTATCGGGGGGGCCCCTCGTTACAGCCGCGAGGGGGTGGGGACGATGATAAATTAGACATTAGCCTGGGAATCTTTGGGTACCGTGGGGCGTTCGAAAGTTCGGCACAGGAGCTTGCGGAGCACGCCGCAAACCCGTGAACACGCTGGCGAAGTAGAGCGTGGTAATAAAGTGGAGTAGTTTCCCGGGCAAAGTAGTTTCCTCGGCGGAGCTGGGCCGAGCGGAACGCGAAAGGGCTGTGCAACTTGCAGACTTCACTCACGCGGATCCCTGTACAACGGAGCGACGGTGGAACGGGTTTTCACGACCGATCACCGTCGCCTAAGCGCGCGATATCGCGGCGACGCGAGGGATCCAGGCGAGGGACCTTGCTTTCCAATGCGTCCGTCAAGTTTCGAGAATGGCTGCGCGCGAGGGTTGAGTTTTTGCCGATGACCTCCGTGTGGAAGTTCCAAGTGGAAGCTGATGGCGCGGTGAGCTTCTTGAAGCTAGATTCTGGGAAGATTGAAGTTGCGCCAGGATGTTCGAGACGCGTTTGATATGAATTCGTAGTTTATATACACTGGTGTTCAGAAGTATTAGGACACTGGATTTTTATAAATCTCTTGGATCTCTGTCACGTATCCGACGCTTAAAAGATTCACGCGCCATGCGGAATATTTAACTCTGCTGAACAGCACTTCGTAACCTAAAGGACCACTTGATCTCTCTTCCCGAACACTTACTCGCACCTGACGCACACTAAGTTCTTCGCCATACTTTTCTCTCGTTCTTCCATACACCCAATAAATAACCCTGGAAACGATCGCGCGACCATTTCGGGGGATGGAAATTGAATTATCCACCGAACTTAGTACAAATACACGAAGTGTCCCAGTCTTTGAAATGAATCATTAACCTACAATCGAAACACTCAACAGGCAACGTAGAGCAAGCAAGTTTAAGAAGGCCTACCAACATCGCTGGATTATTCAAAACTTATTGTTAGTACTAAACACGAGCTAGATCGAGAGTAGTGAACCTGCAGTGGTTGCCTTCAAGCTGGCGGAATTGTCTCGGATGTCTGAGCCTGCATGAAAACTGTTTTGCATATCGTTACGCGCCCTTTCGCCTCCAACTACCACACTCGCGCGCAAAAGGCAGCTTTTCAAATATCGAGCGGTATTAGCGTCTAAGGCGTCTACAGGGCGAACGCGATTTGTTCTAACCGCAACGTACTCCCATCAGTCAAAGCGACCAGCTTCCCCGAGTTCCGAATGGATTTAACGATCGTCTCGAGACTTTGTCATTCCCCGGAATCTCTGACAGTGCCTGGCCCCGCGCCGCCGCCCCTAGCTTCGCCCTGCTCCTCCCCTTTGCTTCTCCGCGTCGGGGAACCGCTTTGAGGAAACTCGTTAATCCAGCTCTCGAAACTGCGAGGGTACTCGAACTTCTCCAGTCGAAAATCGGCTCCGTCGGAAGATAGCGCGCGCAGGGGTGCACACGGACACACTCGGATACGCGCGCACACACGACCGGGACAGCGAGTTGTCGACTGTAATTGGGAGTTTTGCGCGAGACACGCGCGCGTTCCTGTCGCTGCGATTGCTTCGCGGCCACGGAGGGGGATGCGAAACATTGATCGAAACGTGGTAAACCGTGTGGAGAAAGTGTCGGGCTGTACACGATTATTCGCTTGTTTGCTCGTTTCCACGCTCGCGTTTCTTTGCTAGGCGCTGACAGGATGTAGTCCACCTGCAGTTGACACGACAGGGAATTTAAAAAATGGGGGTACAGCACTACTCGTGGTAGAATTTGCAAAAATTTTTAATTTCTAATTTATTATACAGTAGATATTGCACGCCGTCTTCTACTATTTCTGCGCAAATTTCTGTTCTTCTTTGCTTAACACGTTGCGTCCGGCACCAAAAATAGTTGACCTTCACCTAAATACAAGAAACAGCTGCACCATGGTGAAAAACGTTGCAAATGTGTAACGACATGCACACACTGATGAACACGTTCGCACTGAATGCGTATGCAAAAGGAAAATTCGGTACTTGAAAAATTCTTCTTCACCTTCCACATTTATTGGGACCGGGCCCACGAGTCCCATGACGTCACCGTACACGTCACCCGCACGCAACGTGTTAATAAAAGAAGATACGTAGATATGATTCTCCTTCACCATTTATTATTAGATTGATTACTTCATCGTATGTACCTACAAGCGATAGATTACTATATTTTACGTTACATTCGTCTTTGAGATACTTTGAGGCCGCAGGGTCTTCATAAATGAATCGTCATACGAGGATTCTGAATGGGGCTGGGTGTAAATACACGTCGTCGACGGAGGATGGAGCTCGTAGAGCAAACACTGAAACGGATACGATCGACGTATGGAAGATTGTCTTCAATGTAAAATATTGGTCCTCCGTTATCACGTTATCTCCGTGTTTGCTGAGTTAATAACGAACGGGCGATCTTTACGACCGATGGAGACTCGTTGATTTGTTTGCAGCGGACGTGGGGGAAACGTGAAACCCTGCAATCCGTCGCAAAAGATAAAAGTAACGTGACAGTCGTCAGTGATCGTTTGTCTTATGGTTTATAAATTTTATGACGACAGTGATACAAGTGTTTGGTAGTAGAAGGGAAACGCAGTCGATTTTGAAATTAGTCAAATGTATTACGCTGGTCCGTAAGTAGATACAGACAGTTTCAACACTGGCAGTAGTAACGGAATAGTGTGGTCAGACGAGATGCGAGGTGAACCTGCCTTTTTTCGACTTTGAACGATTGTAACATTAAGTAGGTACTTGTTATAAATGTGGGATATAAGTTTTTGGAGTGGATATCAAGGGAAATTCATAGAAAATTGGCGATAGAGACATTGCAAATAAAAAAAAACAAATAAAAAAACAAAAAATAAAAAAATTGCAGTGTAGATATAGGAAGAACAGGTAGGGGAAAGGTGGGATAGTTGATCACAGTTTTTCTTTTTTATTAAAATAATAATAATGGTTTGCTTTGTTTGTATTTAATTATTTGAGTTGTGATATAAACTGATGTGATCATGTATCCCCGCTGATCAACAATCCCACCTTTCCCCTAATAATAATTTTCCATCGCGAAGAAACAATTAATTTCAGATAATTGTGAGTCTTTAAGATTCGCTACAATGATGATTAACAGTCGTTCAGGATTATAAGATGTTTCACATTGGTAAAAACGGATTGCTTGGATGTGAATACAGATCGAGCGGCCCGGGTAGTATCTTGTTTCTTGCGCGAGCGCGAACTTCTACGATCCATCTATAAAACGAAAATCAGGACGAAAAAGGGACTATGGCTAGCGCAAATGGTAGCGTGTGCCCATGTGTCAACATAGCCTCGTGTCCTTCTCCTGGCCAGTAAGAACGCCGCGTCTTTTTCCATTTCTAGGAATTATGTTCGAGGGATTCCCGTTTCTTTTCAATCCTGTGTCGTCCGCTTTCATCTTCGAGATATATCCTCGGTGACGTGGGAGAGCCGACGTCCAAACGACAGAATGAAATGAAGGTATCCGACGAAATGACGCGAGAAATTCGACAAATTCAACTGAATGACAGAACCTGATACGATATAATAATTATTATATTTGGTCGAAATAACACAATAGTGTATTTGAAAATATACTTCAGCTATATATTAAGCATACCATACATATTAACAATAACTTCCTTATATTTTTCTCAAAGCTAAAAGACTCCCCAAAGAAAGGAAAACGTGTGTCGAGAATCGAAAGATGTAACGAAATTAAATAACAAATAGTAAGAATACAGGCAAATGATTGTAACACCATTTAAGGGGGTATACCCGTTTAAACCCTCGGGAAATGTATACATTTTGTGGATTTTTTTACAAGTCAACGGTTTGATGCAGATTTCCCGTGTTTTTACTATCTTTACATAGTATTATGAACTACTCGAGAAAAAAGTTTCAGTTAAAAATCTATTGTTTTTGGGAAGTTATACATACACATCCGAAAGTCTTTCGATTTTAGACAGCTAAACGGTGGCCCTGAAAACAGCTGTATGCCGTGTCTGAAATCAAAAACCATAAAATTTTCTTATAAAGTATGTCAATAGCTATCGTCCAACGAAGCCTTTTTTTATTCCTATTCCCCGTTTATTATTTATAAAGAAAAAAGGTGGATTTTTCTCTTAGAAAAATTTAACTTTACCTTTGATCTCTCACCATTTCTTTATTTTTCCAAATTTTCCAAATCGTCTTCGTTGGACGATAGCTATCGACATATTTTATAAGAAAATTTTATGGTTTTTGATTTCAGACACGGCATACAGCTGTTTTCAGGGCCACCGTTTAGCTGTCTAAAATCGAAAGACTTTCGGATGTGTATGCATAACTTTCCAAAAACAATAGTTTTTTAACTGAAACTTTTTTCTCCAGTAGTTCATAATACTATGTAAAGATAGTAAAGAAATGGGAAATCTGCATCAAACCGTTGACTTGTAAAAAAATCCACAAAATGTATACATTTTCCGAGGGTTCAAATGGGTATACCCCCTTAAGCATGCAAAGCCTCTCGTTCAGTGTCCCATTAAATGTCACAAGCAGCATATTCGTCGGTGATTCGAACAGAGGGAAAGATTTTAATCTGGAGTACCTATAAATTTTTACAGCGATCAAACGTATAACATGGTCCTTCATCGTCCAAATAGCCGCAGTTTGCGCTGAGATGAAACCGCGCAAGGATTTCCCTCGTCTAGTTCTCGGTTTGGCTCCTCTTCCTCCCTTTGGAGCCCCTCTTGCTACACGTAGGAAGCCGCGAGCTAATCCCTCGACAAAGGGGCCATCGAGTATCGATCGCTTATTCTCTTTGACGTGCCCGCCGCTATCTCTTGGCTGCACACTCGTCCATGATAAGAGCGCAAGTTTACTCACACGGGCAACAGCGAATCGTCACGTACCCCTTTGGCCGTTCCTCATGCAGCCGGTGTAAAGCCATTTTAAGAGGCGCCTCGATTCACTCGCACCTGAGCCCGTCTTATTTTCACTGCTCGACCAACGTTTCGCCCCCTACGATCGTTATCGATGCACCGCACCCTTGCCTCTCATTATTGCTTCTCAGGGACCAGGGGGTGGGACGTAACGAGCCACCCGAGCAGGCTTTTAAATTCTTAGCAAGGTCGTTGGATTATTAATTTGGTGGCCGAGCCGGGTGGAGGCGCCCCTTTTTGAATTTGAAACGAAGTACCCGGCAAGGGACCCTCTTAAGGTATTAGGACTGTCTGCTGTTGCAGAGAGAATTATTGATCAGCGATCGAACTTCGGCGACTATTGATCTTACGAATGGACACTGTAACCGAGTTCGGGAGGAGATTATTACAATTATAGGTGCACGCAAGTGTCGGATATATTATGCAGGAGTAAGAAGTACCTATGAATGTACTTACTTTCGGAGCAGCAGTGGCCTTAGAAGTCTTGAAAAGAATGACGTTGGTAACGGAGTTCCTCTTTTTGAAACCCTTCGAATTAGCGGAGGAAGCATTTATTTTACGTATGCTCTGAAAGAGATAATTAGGTGATCCTTGTGGAGTAGTGCGTCCTTGTATGCTTTGATCTCAGACTACCCGCGGAACTGAATGCATGGGGCACAGGAAAAAAGCGGGCGTCGGGGCGTGAATAATACTCGAGAATTTCGCGCTACTCCGGGACCAATGCAATTACAGCACGGAACCCCCGAGAAGTCCTGAACGGACGAGAAATGGCAGAAGCGTTCACCTGCTGGGCAGGGGGTGCCGGGGGGCTGCATAATTTGGCGGCATAAATTAATACGTCCCTGGAAATCTCAGGTCTCTGACACAATTAGGCGGAGATTAATTAAACCCATTTCACATCTCGACGGACTCGCTCTCTCCCTTTATTGCTCTCCCTTTCTGGCCTCCCCCTCCCCCTCCCCTTATCTCGTTCGCTCTTTGTCTTTATTCTGATTGTGCTGTCGCACGCTGGTCTTCTTATTGTGCTGGTAATTCTTTCTCCCCTTACCCGTGCCATTTTTCCATTAAGCTTTTCGTCGCGGGAAATTAGGCGCACGCCGGGAATGATCGACGCGAGATTCGCTGCTGCGAGAAATTTGGAAGATCGAAGAGGAAATGTAGGATAAACTGTGAAGCATCGTGGCTGGGATTAGTTGATTCTCTGACGGAGCTTTTCCAGAATCCATTCATTCGTAAGTGTAATAAGGAAATAGAGTGATGTAATATGAATTTCCTTGTAGTGTTTGTAGAATTAATAGTAACTACTATTTCGAAGAAATGTTTATTTGTCAAATCCTTTATCATTCAAAGAAATAAGGATATTTATCTCTATGTATCTATTTAAGAAATCTATTTCCCCAGCCCTGGTCCTGGGTAGTATTAGTGCAACCAGAATATTGCAATACATATTTCGGAGCTAGTAGCAGTTAGTGGTGCCGCGTCCCTTGTGTTCAACGTATAGATTGCTTTCCGTTGGTGTCTCCACGATGCGTAATTAAGCAATAAGTTACATCAGTTCAGCGGGCTGGAATTTCTAATGGCGATTAACTTCACTCCATTTCGAAGATCTTCGCTTCACTTCAGCCCTACGAGAGAATTTCGAGTTCACGATGTTAAGCGTCGCATCCGAGTCTCTCGTGTATTCCGCCAAGATCCATTAACTCATAACAATGGACACCTGCAAGCGTTAATGCAATCCAGTTAGGAGTCCACCGACAGCCATTAAAAACTTCCACCTTAAACCTAAGCCGTAAAATGTACTTGCTTAGGCGAACGTGGCTTCGGTACTTCGCCCGTCCAACGACCATAAAGAGGAAAAGTGTTGCTGAAAGTTGCACACGCCAACTTCGCCGCGTAATTGTTTCAAAAGTGAAACGCTTTCGCACTCTCGAGAAATACGTAATATGAAATTTAATCGAGCTGTCACAGAAATCGCGAGAATCTTCTCTAAACGAGGCAGGCATTACAATCATCTACTTAGTTTTCTAAAGTATTGTGCTGTATAATTTTGCTCACTTCATAGCCTATCATTTTAATGGCAACATCTTCGCATTTCACACATTGGTAAAACTTCTCACAACTCCTCACCTATTAGACAAAATTCTCCAAGTTCGCTCGTTAATACTTCTCAATAGCGCCGACGTATCTCATAACCAAATGCAGCAACACCAATCCAGCATCCCGACGATTCAGCTTATTAATATCGATTATCACAGAAATATCATCGCCACTCGATCACGTCCTAAGAACGAAGTGCTTTCACCTCTCCCTGAAACTTCTCTGAAATTTCACGCGGATCATTCTTCGTCCCGGCGACAAAATTATCACCCCCCGTCGACGTCATTAATCAACCGTCCAGATTTTCAACTTCGTCGCTGCTCCGTCTCGCGGTGACGGCGTCTACATTAAACCATCATACTTGAGGCGCGCGAGCTTTTATTGTCGTCGAAGGGGGATGGAGGGTAGACGCGAGGCACGGTAACAGGAGATGGGGCGGTTGTGTCTTCATCCCCGTCGCCGTTGCTCCGGGGTATGTAAATTCGCGATAATAGCGGGGGATGCTTCATCCCCCTAGCCCCACCTTAACTCGGCCTTTATGAGTTAATAACTTGGGTTATCGAGAAATTCGCCTTGACTATATGCACCCCCTCGCGTCTTCTGACTCGGTGCCGCGACACGTTCGTGTGCATACACACACACACAGGTGCACACATGCGCGAGCTGGCAAGAATCTCGAACAGTCGTCGGCGAAGTGAATACCGAGAGGTATTCAGCGGTTAATAGGCGGACTTCGGCGTGATTTCAGTCAGACTTGAATTTACGGGCGAAAATCGTCAGCTAAGGCGCTCTGTCGTCGCGAAACGACACATCCGCTGGTTACGTTCGTGGGGTGGCTTCTATTTCTGGTTTGCTTGAATATGTTGCATGAAACGTACACTGCTAAGTGGAAGTCTACAGTCGCTCTAAATCTGCGGGATTATTTACGTAGAAGAAGGGAGGAAGCTTGAAAAAGTTACCATTTCCGATGATACGTTCCATCGAATATTAAAATCTCCAATATCCTTGCTGATTATCCGTTAGAGGACCGCGCTGGCCACTATAGTGACCACGTAACAATTTAGATACTTTGCTGAACATGTTGGTGGTATACCGTAAAATGGGGGAACATTGGCAGGTTTCTGAAACATTTTGTTATATAATGTAAAAATTAACATGTTTACATTTGCTTTAAGTATCCTATCATAACATTGCATCTTTTGTGATTATACTACAAGTGTCAAAATGCATAAAATTTTTGTCCTCTTTCTTCTTTAATACATGTTAAAAACCTACCAATGTTACCCTGTACCGGGGTAACATTGGCACATCATATAAATAGCATTAACAGGTTAAGTTTTACTAATCTGACGATAGTAAGATACATTGACACTTAAATTTGTTTATTTTATTTTATTTTTTACATCTTAACTAAAATGTAATCGTAACATTGGCACATCATTTAAATAGCATTAGCAGGTTAAGTTTTACTAATCTGAAGTCAGTAAGATAAGTTATTATTATAATACGTAACAATGTTACCTATAATAAAATCTCGATCTCGAATACGAATTTATATGTTCATGCGTATAGCTGCCAATGTAACCCCGGCGTATGCCAATGTTGCCCTGTGCTGCCAATGTTCCCCCATTTTACGGTAAGGTAAAAGTACCAATAACTGGACACGTCCCAATACCTGGACACCAATGACATTTATATTTTTACTAAGCTTCATAGAAAGTTTAGAACAATATTGTTGGGAATATATGTTATTTTGCAACTTGTTCTTTTATATAAAAAATTAAGAAAGTCCTAGATGTAAAGTTTAATATATAAAACAGTCTTTAAATATCGGAGGTGCATGCACTTGAATTCTGCGTAGATTTCTTAAGTAATTCTTAAGAAAAATACAGTTAGTTGTTAAGATGATAATCATCGTTATATAATGTTTTTCTGAGAAAAAAACGTATGTACAGATTCTTAAGAAGTTTCTTGTCACATACAAAACAAAACATTGTTCGGTTAATGTTGATTTTAATTAAAAATATACGTGTTCATGTACCGGTACATAATAATCTTGCCCTCTGCACGCTGTCCCAATAACTGACGAGCCGTCCAGTTGGTCGGCCTGCCAGCATTTTAAACGGTTAGGTGAAATTCCAATACCTGACGGCATTGTCAAACCGATAAAGTATCTGTGTTTCCTCAAATTTTTGTATATCAAAATACAAGTATACTGTACATAAATTAACAGCTTTCTATTTTCAAGTTATATTTTTATTCAATTGCATGCTACATTTTCAAAATAACCATTCACACAAACACTAGTGGCGCCCTCTGCCCCGAGCTTTGCGTCATTTTCCCTATTGACCAAGTATTGGGACACCACAAATGGGACGCTGGGACAAATCAGAATTCTATTGTCCATGTACTGGTACACATAACTATTTGTGTTTTTACTCAATTTAATTAAAATAACGCACTGAAAACAAGGTTTTAATAGCTCATTTGATAGAAAGAAGTAACATTTATCAGAATATTGACAGTTTTGTTCAAAAGGACATTTATTTTTTGTCCATTTTTAAGATATACAACTTTGATATCCTTAAGTGTCCAGTTATTGGTACTTTTACCTTACATGCATAAATTTTAAGGGGGGAGACCACTGTCTCGGCCCGAAATGTAAGGGTATTTTCGGGAATTTATTTCAACCAAACAACGCAAGTAAATCAATTTATTGCTTAGTATAGTTAATAGTGTATATATCGAAGGGTAAGAAAATTTTTTTTTAATCAATTCATAAATCCGTTTTCTATATACACTCCGTCAAAATTTACGCTCCGGAAAAAACATGCTAGTCGCGTTGACAGTCCCCAGACCATATGGTTCATCGAAATTCAAAAAAACAATAATATTTAGAAACTAGAAGCCTGCCTCTATTACGTGACGATCGCAAAATGTCGAATTTGTAAAAAATAACAAAATGGCGGACCACTGAAAAAAAGTCGTATTTTCGGGGTACAAAATTGGGGAAATGTTGCTAAAAAAAATAGAAGCAGGTCGAAAATTGAAAATGTCTGATCGTCACGTAATAGCGACGGGTTTTCCGTACAATAAATGTCCTTGATCAAGCCAATTGGACGTATAGTTTTCTCTGTAGACCGTCAACGCGGTTGAGAAATGTCATTCTGAGAAAAACGCGTTCAAAGTTCCGCGTGGCTCAGTCGCGCGTTTGACACCGCTTCACGAAAAACACCATATCTCCATCAATTTTGCGAATTTCTTCATCAAATTTGGAGAGAACATTCTTGAAACATACGCCTTTCAGAAAATGTAAAAAAAATTCAGATTTGAGACAGTGGTCTCCCCCCTTAAGTGAATAAAATTTACAATTTCAATGAAAAAATCCCGGCCCGTTAAAGGTTATGGTGATCGGTATGAAGAACCGCGTCAGCAATTAGTAATTCGTTCGAAAGATCAGAACGAGTGCACATTTTTCCATTCCACATACGCCAGATTTCTACGCAAGCACATAGGTCCCCAGCATCCCCGCGAACATGCGCGCGCTCCCATGTCCCCGTATTTGTATTCAAGGTAGGTCCAGCGGCGCGCGATCGTCGATACGAAATCGCCGTCTGCGTCGTAAATTATCCCCCCGTCGAAAAAAGCTTATCGATCCGTCCTGCGGTCGAACGAAACGGAAAGCGGGCCCTCTGTGCCGCGCGTAACAAGCGGCTCTCCCCGTAAATACGTTTCGTTGTTTCGTATCGGGCGACGTCCCCGCGTCCAGCCGCGAGGCTACATATGTACGCGAGTGTTTATGCCCGCGCGGATAATGCGTCCCGTTATAAATTCTGCCGCCGCTACCACCTCCCCCCCTTGACCCCCGACAGGGTAACGCGATCCGCGTGTCTATTTGCGAGACAGCGTCCCTCCCCGCGCGCAAACGACGGATAGCGGGCCCCTTTGCAAATCCACCCCGCCAACTGGACACGTCGGAGCGTCACCGGTTCGCTAATTAACCCCCTTTTCAATTTTCCCGCAAATATTGACCCGCGCGCTGCCCTCCAGGCCCGCTCGGACCCGATTCAGCCGCGCGGAATCGCGAGACCTCGAATCGAATCGTTGATCCCCCTCCGCACCCTCTCTCACCCCTTTTTTTTTATTCATCAACGAGGATCTCTGGCAAAGAGGTCGAATCCGCGAACTGTTTGTTCCGGAAACGCTCGTTGAATCTAGGACACTGGATCCCGAACCCCCACTCTCTGTTGACGTTATACCTCGTTTATTCCTTTCGTTACTTCCGCGGGGGGTGGAAGACTCGGAGATTCGCTTTGGGTGATTTTTACGGAAAGAAAGTATATACCCGATCTTGGACTGTTGTTCTGGTATATGGTATGATAATGAGGGGAGTAGTTTTGCGATGGAATTTTAAATTCTCTGGTGCATAGAACTGTGTTCATTAGTGAATGCTGTTTGACTATCGAGCCGACTTGGTTTTCGTCGAACCCGAAACAATTCCATGCCACTATTGCGGGGAGTGGAAAAGTATCTACCCCGTTCGCGTATTTACGAGGAATATTATTAAGGGGGGAGGGTGGAAGCTAGCCATACGTCCCGATTCAGGATTTAAGAGGGACCGACCAGCGCTGTATATATGTATATATAGGCGCATAAACGCGCCAGGCGAAATTCCATTATCGGCTACCGGCGATAAATATTATAAATTGGGGTGGTTGCTGTCGTTTCCCTCGGCTTACGCCCCCCCTCCCCGTCCCCCCAGGGTCCCGTTCTCCTGCTACACGAAACACACCCTCCACCTGCTTCTTCGTCCACTCTTCTCCTTTCTACCCCGCGGAGCGCGTTCTTCTTCCTTGGCGCGTTCACAAAGCCAACTCCCACCCGAGTGGAGGACTCCGAATATATCGTCGTTCTTCGCTCGCTGCGCCATTTCCCCCCTTCCCCCCCTCTCTCCCCCTCTTCTGCTCCTTTTTTAAGCCCTTTCGCGATAAATCTAGCCCGCGGGGGGACGGTTTAAGCGATTTTAACGGCGGGGATGGTCCGCGCGTTATTGGCCGCCGGTATCGCTGCGCTGCCGTCGCTTTATTTCGCTTCTCATCCTTCTCCCAGGTCGATTCCTCTTTCCACCTCTCGATTCTCGCGTTACTCTACTCCCTTTTCCCCTTTCTTACTGCCCCTGATCTCGCCCTGCCGCGTTGCCTTTGCCCGATCGTTCGATTCGGGATCCACTAGAGAACGGAGTTCCAACGAGGCAGAGAAGAGGGTGGATGGTCAGGGTTGGTATCGTCACCGGCAGAGGCGATGACGAGCGCGCGCTCGAAATGGCGCGATGATAATGCGCGAGGGATCCGACGTCGCGTCTTTGGGGGTGGAACGGTGGACGATGTTGTTTTCGGAGCTGATAGTGACGGTTGCTTTGATGGAACCGGGGGATGATTGGGGGCTCCTTTCAGACGAGATGCTTTTGGCCATTTCGCTGTTTTCTAAAATTCCCTTGTATTTAGTACCTACGTGTGATTCAAGGTGGTGGTAACAATTTAGAAGACATCGAGATGCTAGGAATCGTAAGTGCGGGGTTGTATTTTTAGATCTGACTTAAAAACAAAGTTTGAGCTTCGCGGCAAAAGGGGCAACGGAAAAGTAAAATAGCTAACCACTGTCCAAAATGTGAGGGACGTCAAGCGCACTGTGAATGAACTGGTATCTCATTCCATAATACCATTCAATTTAAAATTAAATCCTGAAATGATTTTTAGTCAGTTTTACTCGAACAAAACGTCGAAAAAAGAGGAAAAAGTGCTATTCTCGTCAAAAACTGAATCGCGTGCGGCACAGCGGAAGCAGAGCCGACGAGAATCGAATGTCAAACATCGAATACAATTAATTTAATAAAGTGAAATCCTTGCTCAAAGCTGCCAGCGAAACAAAAGACCGTCCAACGCAGCGCATTGTCCCGTTTGTGTTAATTAACTTAATTAGCAACGGAATGTGGATTAAATCAAGGCACGAGTCTTTGTGCGGAGGGAGGTTTCGGCCTCGTTTTCTGAATTTAATCAAATTTCTCCGTCGAACGGGAAGAATGATGTACGTCGAGCGATACTGTATCGATGTGCTTAATTATATACATATACCGAACAAACTAACGTTCTAACTCAAACAGAAAAGAAAAAAATCTAAATTGCGCCAGTAGACTGACCATATTGAACAGCTATCAAAATTTGCCACTTCTCATTGCCGCACGAAGATTCTAAAAAAATTATGAATAACAACAATCGATGCAAGAAATTGTAATTGTGTAGCATAAGTTCATATTTCTTTTGCCCCGTTCGTTATATATCATTGAAAAAGATTAAGAGCTCGGAGAATTTATCAACTGTTTGATTAATTGCAACTTTGGACGCCTCGCGCGCAAATGCACCGCTCAAAACCAATTAAGGAAACAATTAATTACCTTCACCTTAGGAAGAAGCGTTCTTCCCTTTTTTTCCAGCCATATCTTCCATTTCTCTTGCTCGTAGCATAATTTATGGACACACGAAACACGGGAACGCTATTCCGTCGCGATTATTTCGCCACGGTGGGAGTTTATCGCGTTCTTGATATATTCTGATACGCTTCGCGTTATCAATGGTGATTAATTAAGCAGCGCGAGTCGTACGAGGCTTATTTTCTTCCTCCTTGATTGATAGTATCGGTGGGAGTCGGCGGTAGTGGATGTTAACGATTCCCTCCGTCTTCCTGTAATATATTCCGCGGTGCGTTGACAAAAAGCTGAGCTCTATCTGTGACCAGGCTTGCCCTCGAACCGTCGCCGGTTTTGCGCCATCGGCTCTGGCTTCGTATCCATTACCGTTGGCCAGCAACGATAACGTAGCTTCTTACGGGGACAAATGTCAACAGACGTACGTATAACTTCAAATTGTTTCTTAGGGTTGGAAGCGCGGTCTCTGACCCCAGTTCCATGGACAACGTTAACCAGCACGAATCATTCGTGGAAGAATAATGTACTACGGGGGCATTAATCTCGAAATGGGGGACTAACGAAGCAATTAATCAATGATATTGAGTCACAATCAAAATAGTAAATACTTGGATTTTTAAAAAGAAATTATTCTGATGTTTGTCGTTTCGTTGGATATTTGTGGCAATACTTGGTTTGCTTTTCCCACGCGACTATCGATCGCAGCGTCCTACTAAGAATTCTTTTTACTTGAATAAACAACGCGCCGTTTATTTGTTCCGATTCAATTTCAAATCGCTGTTTATTTTCAATACATACAACCAAAACGGGAAGGTCCTGCGCACGCAATAAAAATAAAAACTTGATCCTACAAACACGCTCTCGTTGCCTGCAGCGTGTGAAGGGGAAATACGCGAGAAATCCCACGATTTTATACACATCGGACGTAAAATTTTGTGGATAGGTGATATGTTTATATTAATCTCATTGACGAATGAAAGTATTGAAAATTTCTGTTCCACCTTTACCATCACTGGGAGAAATAATATCCCCCTTTTAGAATACTAAATAAATACTGTATAAATAAAGAAATTGAGAGAGTTTACAGAAATTCTTTGTTAATTAAATACGATCGACTGTACAAGTTATTCGTTTTAGATAAAAGGCAATGAAACGAAGATGCTCCTTAAAAATCAAACATCATTCACCAACATTAACGAAGTGGTCAATAATGCTTGATACCCAACGATTCTTTTCCCCTCGTTCAATTTAAAATCGATAGATCGATCGTGGAGCTGTAAGCTGGAAAGGGGAGAACAATTTGTCGTCGCGTCCAGTAGTCAGTCTCAAGGAGTTCCGTGACATCGTGTCGTCTCGACACGGTTTCTGGTAACACTGTCTGAAACTGTCGCCCCCAAGATGTTTCCATCGAGTGAAACTCGATGCACGATGTGTTTCTGCTTCCACTGAACTTAGCCCTTCGTGGCCACGGCTATGAATTTCGGGGTAGATTTCACTTTTCCTCGGGGATGGTTTGCTTTGGACACCAGGTTTGGATGGTTGCGAGTAACCATCAATGTAAGTGCAAAGGTTTCGTTATATTACACGGTTTGGTAAGCATGGGTCATAATAAGATGTTGGTAACCCGTAATACGTATCAGGTGGGAAGTAGATATCGAGTACAATTGATTTGATAAGCGTTATCGTGACAAATGCAACAAGGGAAGCAGTTTGTCTGCGAAGGTTAATGTAATTGCGTTACGTTAGAATGTGTAATGGGGTTCTGTACAAATGAACCACTGAGCGTTGCAATTTAATGTTCCTTCCCTGGATCGGGGATCGATCGCTTGACTAATCGTTTTAAAGATTCATTTACTTGAGCACTAAGCCTGGAAACAATTCGCTGTACAATTAGTATGATTGTATTCCAGATTGCATAGGTTTCTACCAAAAAGAGGACGTACGTATCTATCGTTTGGGAAAGAAGCACTCGGTTTACAGAGATGGATTTTTGAATCTAATAATATAACTCCAAATATGTTTCAATCCTGAAAGCTCAGTTTTTTGCGAAGCGTCCAACTACGCGTTCTACCGTTCTAAACCATTTTGTTACATTCGTTCGAATCCCTTACTTCCCTCTACTTCTCTCAAGACAAAGAATAAATATAAACTTCGTAACAGACAGAGTTATAATAATTTCGCTTAAATGCAAAGCTAGTCTAGGGAAATTATTTTTGTAGTACAGTTGGAATCAGAGGTGGAGTTTAAGCTGTGTCTGCCACCTTTTCCATGAAATATCATCAAATATTTTAATTTAAAAAAATTGGGCCATTAGTTATCGCTAATTCGCTACACTAAGAAAAAGTGAACTGTTTTTAAAGTTGTCTCAAGCCTCTGTAACCAAAATTCGTCGCTCTCCAAAATTTTCCACCCCTCCCCAAAAAATTCCATTGAGAACCACTGAGTGCTTAATATCGCCACCTAATTGTTCGCAGAAATCTGGCCACTTAAATTCCACCATTTTAATACTTCATTAATCATCTCCCCACTTCCATGGCCGTGCAAAAACAAATCAGACATGTACCTACATACGCGAAATCTTACATCGAAACACGCGATGAAACTGAATCCATTACGATTGTTTGACTGCTCGCTCACAATCCAGCCGCGTCAGAAGAGAAACTGCTGACAGAATTGCCGTTTTCACGTGGCAGCGTAATTCGCGGATGTTGCTTCCTGTAACTTTACTTGGGGAATCGTGTTACGCAGATGTTTGTGCGTTCCATTTTTATCATTTCGCGACGTGCAGCGCGGATGGGACGAGAAAATTGAGCCACCGGTATTATTTTCGTTTCGACGCGCATGCTGCGCTACCGTCCCGTTCTGTGCAATACGTTCCACGAGAAAGATGTTTGCTTATACAAGAGACGCTGCGGAAGTAGCGAGATTGCTTCGTGCTCGGTCGGTGGAAGTAACGTTCCCGACGAATATCTGCGTGCTGCGAGAGGCGACGGCTGTTGCTGTGCCAGTTATAAAATTTAACTTTTATCGCCCCTCGCGGAGAGGCGCGCTCGACGCGCACTTGCAGCCCTTTATTACGAGACAAATTGAGTATTTGGTAACTAGGCGATGGAAATGGAATACGAGTCTGTGAAAAGTGAGTTCTCAAAGTCTAACCTCGACTCACGATATTGCTACAGAATCGCTTATTGTATCGTCTATGATAAGTTACCCTCCAAGTCCACAATTTCACTTGAAATCTTACAATATTCATACGACAACGAGATACCAGTGTCTCTGCTGTTAACACTTCTGCTATACCCATTCGTTATAACACATGGGTGGCCCAAAATCCGTGTCACCAGCAACTCCCCCAGACTCTTTTCTGGGTCACCTTAAACGTTAACAATAGAGATATCAATCTCTTTCTTAACAAAACAATGGCTCGGCCCGTCGCGAGATAAAACGCAGCCAGGCCAACAATGAGCTCCGCCAGAGCAACCGGCAATATCCTCGTGCATCGACGTTACAGAGATTAAACCAGGGCGGAAACGACGACGCGCGCGTGTACACGAGCTGCTCGTAGAATGCTAACATAAATTTTATAGCCCGTGGTGAGGCCGAGAAATTCGAAGATGCCAGACAACACAGACGTCTCCTGTTCCTCGGCTAGGCCATTAAATCGTTGTTAAAAGAACGCGCGAACGAAGACACGATCTTCTCTCGGAAAAGATCGCACGGGCCAATCCGAAAGCGTAAACGGAATAAATTGGTGTTGCTGGGCGAGGTATATAATATCGTTCCTTTCACCGAGCATGGGTTCGATGAATAGAGAAATTGTTTCGTTATTCTACGCATCTATGCGAGAGAACAGTGTTTAATATTCGTATTCGTGTTTCATTGTCGATGATTCATTGGATAACAGTTGATATACAGTAGGTACTGGAAATATTTAGTGCATCACTCTCAAATTTAGTACGCACAATTTTCATAGCAATAGATATGAGTGATAAAATGATTCGTATCCAATTTATTTTTGGATTTTCAGTAGTCAATTCCACCCTCTCATACAGTATGAATTTGACAGTAAAAAAATGGAATAATACATAGGGTATATATAGGTTTGCCACTTTTTTACAGGAAAATAACGTACAAAAAAAGTACGTTTGAAAAAACTAAAAGTACATTTTAAACTTATTAGTTTCTATTTCTTCCAAACATATTTCTTATTGCTTTAGCATTACAGAGCAACTTTTTATCATTTTTATAAAGATTTATATAGATAAATTTACGTGTAATAACGTAAGATAGGGTAACTCGGGGTAATATGCCACAGTTAACTTTGAAACGCGATATCTCGCAAGTATAAGTAGATACAGGAAAAAAGATAAAACCATACGAAAGTCTAACTAATTCTGTGTATTGACTAATAAGTAGAGATATGTAACTTTTATAGTTCAATGAGAAACGTACAAATACAAAATTCCTCGAAACTGGTATATTACCCAGGTGGTGGGTGAATATGCCACAAGGTCTGAGGTAATATGCCACAAGCTATGAAGTGCGAACTAATCACTCAAATTTTGGAGAATCAACAATATTTTAAACTATTTAAGCTATTAATAAATAAAAACAAATATTTTAACTCAATGAAACGTAAAATTTATTTGAAAAAATAGCTATTTCTTACAAACTAAACAGTCTCCAATCTCTACGCAGTCTTCATGAACCCACTTTTTGCAACAAGTAGTTTTTACCCAGTAGGCATGGTTCTGACACAAAAAAACAACTCGATGGCCACTTGTGGCATATTATACCGACAAACATGTGGCATATTACTCCAAACGGCCAAAAAACGAAGGATGGAAAATCTCTCCACAAAGTACATAGTTTTAACGGATGTTTGAGAGGTTTTTAAATTCGTTTGTTAGTATACTGTATCATAATCTATTGATTTTATGTAGAACCGTTCACACAAATGTATAATCTGCATTCTAGTTGGAGTGTGAAATTACATCAAGCCGATACTTTTATAACTTACCAGGATTTACTGAAAATAAAAGAAATCAAAAGCCAAAATCTGTTGTCGTCTTAGCAGGAACACTAAATTGAACGGAATAAGCGCAAATAAAACGCCATCTGTTCATTATTTAAAAAATTATTGAGAAGTGGCATATTACCTACGGTGGCATATTACCCCGAGTTACCCTACTTTATTTTAAAGTACGGGTGGCAACCCTAGCTATATATCCTCTAGATATCCCCAAAGTTTCATAATTTTTGGTAATTCCTGGTTGGAGATCTTCCCTTGTCAGTAAAATTTTCTCCACAGAAGCGATACTTGGACATATCTGACCAATTTGAAACTATATTCCGCTAAAGCGTCAAGTCCCTTGTCGCTCATATCGTTACCTTGGCCCATCGACCGAGTAACGTATGTAAATTAAAATCTCGATTATTCTGACTAACTGGTGCGCAGGATGTTCGCCTAATTGATTCTCTGCGGCGATGTGCTTCCAAAGGACACTATGTGGTCGCAGCCATTTGTTTTACAGGGCCCGTATAATGGCCACTTGAGATTCTCGAGTAATCTCTGTTAAATAATACAGTACTCGGCGTGTTCCCCGATCCGCGCGATGAGCACAAGCAACTTAATCCCGATAAACCCGCGGCGAAATTCAGCGCGCAGCCGGCTCAAAGCGTTGCGCCGCGACGTTCTCATCAGCTCGACGGAGCGTAGGAACGTCGCATCGATCGCACCGACGTCGGAGCATCTCCAGCGAGCTCCATTCACGATGCATCTATGCAATTAAACGTACAAAAAGACACGTGCACGGAAGAGAGGTTCTCGCGAGCGTGAATGAATGCGCGGCTGGTACACGTGTGCGCGGCTCGAGTGCAGAGTACAAACACGCGTACTTACTCTCGTTCAAGTGGGCCATCATTCCGCGCTCCGCGGATGCATACTCCCACGCATGCAACATAGAAATGCACGCGCGCAAAGCCGGAGCGTGTTGCAATAAACGTGGAGGCGCACGATTACGCGTGTGGACCGTGAGGCGAATTCCCCGCACGATATGCATTCCAGCCAGGTAGCCAGCGAGAAGAATCTTTCCATTTCGATGCATTAACGTAGTGCATCCTGGACCAAGGGATTGGTCGTACGTCTCGTACGTTTCGAATTTAGCACGCGATATTCTATTACGTCTTTCCCTTATTTTTCTGTTTTTATTTTTAAAAAGTGTTGAAGCTCTTCTATTCAGAATCGTGTCCTCTGCGACCCCTGGACGCGCGAAAATGTATTTTTCATGCATTTCCGTATTTATTCGTGGCCAGTCCTTTTTTTCATCCCCTCCCTGCACGCTTCCGCTTATTTTTACCGCAGGTCGAGTTTCTTTTACCGAGGGTACTTATATTTTTAATTCCTCTTTACGTTTCCACGCTTTCCCCTCCTTTTTATTATTCCAGCCGGGCTTCCGCGTTTAATTTTTAATCCAGCAACCGGCTGATTCCGAAATACCAAGAACAAAAATCTGAAAAGTTCCGCGCCCCACAAAACCCTCGCGTCCTGCCCTTTTCACGGCCCTGTAAAATAAGGGAAATTTCCTCGCGGAACGGTGCCGAGGCGTGTTCAGGGAGAAGGGGATGAAAGAAAGGAAAGGGAAATTGTGAGACGGGGAGAGGGAACGTTTTATTTTTACGCGCGCAAATTATGCAGATTTTTGAATGAATACCAGCGAAAAGGCTCATTGAAACAGCTGACACTTCCGTTCGTTCAGTGTTCTCCTTTTTTTCCCTTCTTTAATTTTCCAAAACGTAACGACAACTCTAGCATGAAATTGAAATTTCCGTGCTGGATGAATTTTTATAATGCAGGGATAAAATACAAGTGCTCTTTCAGTGGTGGTCGATTTTGATCTGTTCATGTTGATGGCAATATTTGTTGCGTAAACGCCATTCCGATTTGTGCGTATATAAATGTTAACTGTTTTCGTCGTTCGGGCATCGAGAAAATCCGAGCACTGTAAATATCAACGATGTTTGGAGAGCTGGATATTTATAGATGCGGCTTTTCCGCCTTTAAATGTTTCAGATTAAAAGCTGTTACTGCATGTTGGGCCTCGATTGGATGCTGGTCGATGGTCTCTCACGATCTAGCACAGTTCTTACAACAAGAAATTTATAATACAAACAGCTGCAAAAATAATGTGAGAAGAGTGAACTTCGTTATACAGAGTAAAGGGACTTTCTAAAATTGCTTCTTCTAGGTCCTTTATTGGAACTTTCTGTCGAAGTGCAGAAAAATATCAGTGTAAAACTAAAAAGATGAGTGATCCTGATTGAGAAAATAAAAGAATCGAGTATGAATCTCTACGAATGTCTGTTTACAGTGTTGTTCGATGCAGAACTGATTTGTGGGGTATAGAAGTTTTCGTAGTTCTCAAAGAACTCGACGGAATTTTTCCCGTATTTTTGTTTCTACGACGATCTTGTAAATATAATACTGTAACTTCGGGAGGTCTCCGTTGAAGTTGTTTCGCGGCAGTCTGCTCCAGTGCTGAAATCGATTTTGGCTTCGGGGATTTAGCTTGGCAAGGCCAGACCACTGTTGGAGACCACTGTCCATCAGCGATCAGATTTAACGATAATGCCAGATAATTAGATTCCACCTCTAATTCCCGTTACCAATCACGGAATTATCAGCGGCTGGTAATTACTGGCCAGAATTACCTATTCTCTAACAAATATCTCCGTCTCTGTTCCGTTCTTATCACACAGCCCGAGCGTTGCCGATGTTTGAGGGACGTTAATTAATTTTCAAGCACTTCGTCCCTTCGTGGCTGGAGGCGTATTTATTTTCACGCAAGGAGGGATGGGGGTGCAACAGGGAAGGGTAGCAGCAGGTGGACAGAGGACGGATTGAATTTTTCTGTGAACTTGTGTCAAAAAAGAAATGCCAGAAGTATTGCTTTCAGTGTTGTTTTAATATTTATACTATATAGTGAGTTCATTGTCAATAATGTTTCCTAAGAATTTGACGTTTTAAGATATTAGTCAGGAGCAGAGTTGGTCATTAACTAAATGAAAAATTATTTAAATAACGAACCAAATAAAAGTTACTTTAACTTAAGGTTAATTTTCTTACGACGAGAATTTATTCCTCGAGAGCTTCAACTTCAGGGTCGAATAAACTTTTCGACGAATAAATTCTCGTCGATTAAACTTAACTCATGTTAACTTTATTTTCATTTCAAATAAAAATAAGGTAATCGTTCTTATTTTTGTCTGAATGTGGACAAGGATACACAAGCAATAATTTCTTATTAACCTCCTCTTTCTTTTCCATGCGCCAATCGTCGAAATCAATATTTCTCGAATGTGTAATGTAATACCTGTGTAGGAAAAGAGGAGACGGGATTAAACCCATCAATGTTGCAAATGGGGCTTGCTTGTAATGCAGGAATTTATAAAGATACTTGGGCGACAGAAATGAGGTCGCCGCGAAGGAACGCGCGGAACTACAATTATTTTCCATGCATTATTTATTTCGACCACACCACAGGGGTTGGAGGGGGGCGGAATGGGAAGCGGTGGCATTCCGCCGTTTCAAACATTTTTGCAGGTCGCGGCTTAATGCGGCAGAACTCGTGAAAAATTGTTGCGAATACCACGCGGGCTGCGTTTTGCATAGCTTGTAAAATGCTCGAAGAGCCGGATAATTAAGACCAGGGCAGCAGAAAAACGGTCCTTTGCAACTTTTAGGGTATCTGGTGGCCTTCCTGCTACGCTCATTCACAGTTCTCCTTTAATTAAGACCTTACTTTTCTTTGATCAGTCACGTAATGACGTATGACGTTTGAATGAAAACAAAACACTAAAAGTAGGGGGGGAGAAGCACGAGACCGTGTCTTGTTAGTTTCTCAAAGCTGACTGGTCTGATTTGGTTGGAAACGTGAACATTCCTTTTGTGATGGCAACTTAATAGTGTATCGCTAGTTGCATGCAACTTGTTAGCGTTGACGTCCGATTTAAGGGAATGGTACATATTGTCTACTGGATTTATAAGCACATGTTTAGCTGGTTAACAAAATGTATAAAATGATACAGAAATTAACAAATTTATTCACAAGTGTTCTGTATAAGAAGTCAACACATTAAGAAAGGCACATTTCCATACAAAATAGATCACATTTCCCGTCATTTCCTAGTCAAATCACTAACAGTGCCTACAATGAAAATAGTATATTATAGCATTCGATAAATTCGAGATAAAATTCACTAGTCAAAAGCTAAATGAAACAAGACTAGGGTAGATGTCCCAATTACTGACAGTGTCCCTATTACTGTCACTTTAATTATTTTACTTAATAGTGAAATAATGGGTGCAAAATCGTAAGGGAAAAAAATTTTAATGTTAAATTAGGTTTCCGTGTTAGATAATAATAGAGAAGCATTGCATACTGATATTTATAAATTAATATTAAAAGGTGAATGCCAGTTTTAGGGACATTGGACTTCCTTATACTTTTTCAATTAATTAGCAATTAAAACATACTGTTTATACTATAAAAAAAATTTCTTACATAAAAGAGTTCTTAAGCATTAGTATGCTGCAACTTGGAATGATTTTGAGGCTAAATAACTTCTGAAATAATTAACGAAAGTTACGCGATGAGCTTAATGTGACAGTAATTGGGACATCTACCCTATAGAGGTCGATATTCAAGTGCCTCAGGATAATTTTGAAAATGATCCGAGCCGTATTTAGCATGGTTTGTCAATTTTAAAGACTGTGGACGTTGTGCACGCGATCAGCGATGTTGTAATGCACGCTGCAACGTGCTCCGCGATATATCTCGCAATCCTGCTCGGAATATTACCGAGTCTCACGGCCGTATGAATATTAAACGGTTTTTCAACTGTTGTATAATTGGCGCGCCCTCCGTGGGGCTGTTAAGTATACGCGGCGGTGCCACGAAACCGTGTGCTTGTCTAGTAGAATTAGCGATGCAATTATGCACAGTAGCCGAGGAGTGACGATTCCCGTTTCTGAGGCAGAGACAACACACCGACCCCCGAAGGGACATGGACGAAATACAAACGACTGGCCAAAATATATTCCCCCGGACCTGGATCGAACAGTGTTACCAATTAACCGCTCCCACGACGATGAACGGGACCTGGTCCATTAAAATGCATCCGTACTGGGTGGCATGAAACTTTTAACGACTCAATAAAACGGGCGGGAGAAACGGCTGGGTAAAAACTACGGATTTCCCGTGGACGATCTAAATCACTTGCACTTAACGAAAATTAAGTTTCCCTTTGTACGTGCTTCTCCATCCCCCCAGCGTTATTTGCTCGATTAGAAGTTTGAAAGATTGATACGAGTGTAGAATAACAATGGTCCGCGCGAGGCAGTTTGGCGAGAGCTTCTGCCCCTGTTTGGATGCAAATGATATATTATGTTAACGAATTCGGTCCTCGAAAGTATGGAACGAGAACTCAAACAGAGCTCGCGGGAACTCGTTAAGAAATTCGGTGTGTACATGAAACTAGGTTAGAACTTATGAAGATCTGGATACAACTCCGTGAATAATTCAGTGGAAAGATAAGTCAAAACCACATCGTGTCCAGGGAACGAACACATTATTCAGTGAACCCTTAAGACGTGAGTTTATCGTAAGACCAGGGGCGTAGTTCTTGGCAGACAAATTCCACATGACATACCTCCGGTTACTATAGCAACGCTTCCTGGATCTTCGTGCACTTGCATAGTTCCATGCAAGAAGAAAAAGAAATTCGATTCTTTACAAGTACTTACATCGAATAATCGCGCGATAAGTGGTTAGGGGGGAATCCTATTCTTTGGGCTAAAGACTTAGCAAAATTGGGGATTTTTTTTAAGAAACTAGCGATTTGATTCATCTGAAATTTAGACCATGTTTTGATGCATCTTTGAAAAAGCAATAGTTTTTTTAATGAATTTTTAATAACAAATATAGGAGTTATACATGACCGACTATCATGCCGCGCAAAATTCGTCTTCCGCTGGTGTGCATGTTATTTATATTTCTGGTAATGTAAACAGAAAAATGAAACGGCGTTTCACTGTATACATATGTAGCCGTAATTTGATGAGCCAGAAAAAATACAACAATTTTTTGAGGAGTGTAGGGAGTTTTCAAATTGAAAGGTCTGAAACTTTAACTTTTGCTAAGTATAAAGTAATGTTTGTTGAACATACAGACCAAATTTGAAGGTAATCGGTTCAGTGGTTACAGAAGATTTTCTTTAAAAAAAAATCTAAAATTCCGCTATGTTTTTAGTCCAAAGAATAGGATTCCTCGCTTAAATCAGTTTGAGGCTTACCTACCAATGAGTCCCCTAGCAGATCCAGGACGAAACGCAATCTTGCTTTTCTCTTCTTCTGCCCTACCTACCAATTCCACAACCCCCGCCAAAATGTGTTGACGCGCGATTCCGTCACGATGCAATTATGCACACTCGTCGCCGTTCGCCGTCGCCGCGACCCTGCATGCTTTCCAAGACGCTCAGAAGGGCGAAAGCAACGCGACCCCCGGGTGCACGAAAGGCGAACGCGATCGTGACGAGGTCGCGTACACCAGCCCGCCGAGCAAGTCGACTCGGTTAAGTACACTTTATTAAGCATGCCGTCTGCGCGTTGCAGCCTCCACTTACGCGCTAAATGAAATTAACAAACGCATCCACGGCACCCGTGGATTTCACCTGGTTGATGCTGACACCTCCTGCGCACGTGTTACACGCACACGCGTTAAACCAACGATCGCGGGGGCGTAATGTTTACGCGACCCTCCGCGGCGCGTTCTCCGGCTGCCTTCTCGTGCCCGTCGAATCGGCAGATGGCTTTGACGTGTTTATGAATTGTGTTTCGAAGCGGTTCGAGGCGAACCTCTCGGGACGTTTCTTGAATCTGAAGGGCGGTAGTGGGGTAAGCCTTGAGGGAAGCATGGTAGGAAGATTCAAATATGAGGGGATTGAAAGAGAATTGGAGAGATTTCTAGGGAAATTGATTATATTACTAATCGAATCCTCTAGAAAAATGTAGACCAAATAAGTTTGCTAGACTCCCTTTTATCCTTCATCTCACTGAGGCTGAACGTTCTGCAGAATTCTGTGAGTGAAATCAGAATAATAAGAATTCTTAAAACTCGATCCCTTTACTACCACTCCTAAATCCACCAGCGACTTCGCGCGTCTCTCCCGGATCGAAGGATCATCGAGCAGATACAAACAGCGAAACGCCATCGATGCCGCGGGGGTTGGCGGGGGTTGGAAATTCCGCGGCGGCGAGGTCGAATTCGACTCCGTTCGAGGGAATTACTCGCGGAAGAGACGCGAGACGCGGCTCTCGTTTATCAAATTCCCTCGGTATGCGTGGCGCATCAAAGACACGCCCGTTGATTTATTAAATTGCGGCGGGACGGAGATCGTGGCTGAGCGCCATGGAAAGAGAGGAATCTGTTAACCGACGGATACGACGGGATCCAACGTCGACGGCGGCGTCGTTGCTTCCCACCCCCTCGGCTGAAGACGAAATTATTAAAGTTGCCCGTATACACATTTATCTTCCGTCGATGTTTGCGCCGCTGAGACGAGTACACGGGCTCTTCCGGTAAATACGGCCCGGGCACCGTCCGTCCAAGCTGATGAAAAGCGACTTGTTTACCCCGTCGCTGCGCCCGTTGACTTCCGGGACGCTACGGGCGAAAAAAGTTTCACGGGACGTCGGGCCCGGGGTACGGGCCGACGTGTACTTAAGGGCGGCTTCGACGAAGAATCTTTTATTTTAAGGGAGGAAAGTTTCGCGACCTACCCCCTACCCCAGCCATCCACTTCTTCCTCCTCGTCGATGGAAAAACGAGCATCCGTTGGGATATTTGCGTTCGAGTTGGCAAATTGAAAGATGCCAGAGGGGGAGTGTGACGTGGACGGGACTCTGGTGGAATCAGATTCTCTCTGGTCTTCAATGAATGTACACAGCATCGTTGCGTATTTGAGTTGGAGTGTGATCTTCGTCGTTTATGCTTGGTTAGGAGAGTACTTCGCTGTTTCGGCGGAGTGTGTGCTTAATCTTTACTTTCAGGGACAGATTATTTTATGGATGTTGAGGATAATTCTGCCCTCCTTAGTTAAACTGTCCTATCTAGCATTTTTTCAATTTTTGAGATATGTTGAAATATTTGAAGTTCCACCCATCTTTTACCTTTTAAGTAAAGTTAGAAAACTCTACGTGCTTCGTAAAGATTTATAAACAGTTTAATGCATTTAACCTAACTTCTTTTAAAATGGTTAAAATATCTTATCTAAAACAATTAATTAATTGGTACGTTAATAATACATTCCCTACCAGTACACCTATTACAAAAAATTATATTAGGCTATTACAAAATAATGACAACATGTTTTAATTTGAATGAAGGAAAATAAATATTGTACAAAGTAAATGATAAAACCTCAGTTTTCTCGGTTGTTTCAAAATGCTAGATAGGACATTTTAACTAAAGAGGGCAGAATTGTGATTATTTGGTAACCGTAGGGGGGAGAGTATGAATCGAATTACGAGGCTATTCTGTTGTTTCCTCTTTTTCATTTAGATAAATGTTTTTTTTCGTGTATTTGTGTTGCGGTGCCCTCGAAAATTGGCTGTAAAATAGCATATTGAGGGAAAATGGAAAAATAAAAGGGTGATGTAGTTTTCAATGAAGGAATATTTTAATATTTAAATATTGTTAATGGAAAAGGAACAACGGAAATATGAAACGTGTTCCCATGGTCTAAAGGAGCCTTTGCTAGAAAGGTTTCCTGTAGACGTTACATTGGCGTTGATGAAGCGGAACTTCTCTATTTACTGCCACGTCACTGGATTTCCGGACGTACACAGGAAGTTCCATGATTCTGACAGAGGTAACAGTAGGAAAGGTCCTGTGTACTTTGTCCAGTTTGCACGTTACAGAATTCTGTTCTCTTAAAGAAACTCCAGCAAATCAATGTCCAGTCGTTTTTCCAATCACAGATCACAAGAATACATTTCCACTTATTTGAAAGAGGTACATCTGTGACATATATTCTCTCTCAAAATACTTCAAATTACTTAACATATCATAAAAACTCAAACTTTAACAAATCACAAAGCGGAGCTTTAGACTTCTAAAACCATTAACTTCATTTTGTTTACTCATTCCAATAACCACTACAAGGAAAAATTATACTTCACGAACTTCCAAAGCCACTGAACTTTGTAGACTTTATCGTTTAATTGAAGTTCACTCTGCCCATAACTGTTCACCGTCTACCTACCCTCTTCCACGACTTCCACCACCCCTCTGTTAGACACAATGAAGCAGCCTGCTTTCGCTTTTGTCTGTTCGATTTAACAATTGACCCCCATCATCGTCCCCTTCAATTACATTTCATTCCCCGAGTAGTTTCTCTTCAGTTCCACTGCCTCGCCCTCGACTCATTCTTCCCCGTCGTCTTCGCGTACAATCTTCGGTGCAAAAAAGAGCGCCTTTCCCTGAATAGCCGAAGACGTATTCGTCTTTCGGCTACCCAGGGCGAACAGCGGCGGGGGCGGAGGTAATAATTAAATCCTAAACGAGGCAGTTGCTCGCTGAAGCCGCGCCGCACGAAAATAAAGCACGGCGAGCTTGCCGGGGCTTGGGAGCCAACAACGGGGGCCCCCTTGGAACAATCATTAATTAGATACGCCGTGGAACAAGGATGAAAGAGGAAGTCAGCTAGATACGGAGAAAGATGGCCGCAGGTGTTGCTAGTTGGGAGCAACGATTCAGCGGAACAGAAAGTTGGCCAGGGAGCGTATCTCCTTGAACGTTGAAAGTAAATCGGAGGAGCAGCGTCGCTCCTCGGCCGGAAATGAGCCTTGCCGAGCACAATCTCCGGTCAGAGAGGGGCCCTCTCCATTTTGTTCTTTGTGATGTGTCCGCCATAATTGAAAATGTCCTCGCGTACTGGATTACTTTGCACCGTGCCTCCATTTCTTCGGGCAAACTGCCCCGCGCCTGCCACCTTTCTCATTATTGCTGAACAATATAAGTACTCATGGGAACGTTATAGACGAGGGAAACATGCGTTTGATTCATGGTTCGAGTGGGCTTAACTAGTGGACTAAAAAATATTCTTAGAGTGTATCGTCGTAAGCTACAATATTTCGTAGCTGAATGCTGCACTTGATATTCTATATAATTCCTAACGACAGTAATATTATCCAGAAGTTCGTAGATTGAAGGGTTCACTCGTGAAAGTATTCTACCGAAGATTTGTAAGGTTTAAGGGTCGGTGATTGGCGTGTCAAGCGTCTGTCGACCTACATTGAAGAAAGCTTCGCATCTATTTGTATGGAAACGTCGATAAATCGAATGATTTCTCGTTAGAGAAGATCGTCCCGAGCCTCGCGTCTCGAAACCGATTTCTGTGTCCTTAAAATAAGATCGACGGTTTTCTCTCTCTATAAATCACGCGGCTGGACCGATACACAGCGAGCAGCAGTCGCCTCTCGATCGTTTCCCCGGGGCCTCGATCGATGTTGACGACGGGCCAATCGGCCATTAAGTGTATCCTGTGTCGAGGATAGAAAAAAGGACACGCGGCGGGCAATCAATCTTCCATAAGTCGAGGCCTCGAAGAAACTCGCCGCTGCGATCGGAACGGAGAAGAAACCGGCGCGCGTGTGAGAGCTTCTGGGCGAAATCTCGCGCACGGTCGCGCAAGAAATCGTTGGATCGTGGATCCTGGGGCGGATAATGGTTTCATCCCTCCACCTCTGATCGACGAGGAAAACGAGCTTCTTCCGCGAGCCGTGGTTTTCGTCGTGGCCTGTCTCGATTTATCAGGATGTTCGATCTGTCGTAGACTGTACAGCAGAGAAGCCCGACGACGGGCGATGCACCTTGCAGCTGACGAATCTGTTTCTTTGGTTCCAGGTAGCAGCGAGGAATCGAGACCTGGCGGCGGGGATCCTGGAAAGTTGGGAGTGAAGAAACCGAGACCGAAGGCTTCGTCGCCCAACAGACAGGGACCACAGCAATGCCAGGTAAATCGGTTGTTCTTGTGATAAGGAAAAATGTGAAGGCCCGCGTTATTTAGAAACGCCACGGATACCTAAATCTAAGGAAATTTAAATTTTTCTGATTGATTTTGAAACGGTAGGTAGGTATTTTATCTCAGAGTTTCTAAATCCTTAAATTTACATCCTCAAATTCTATACGAAATTTACTGGTATCTTATAGCGTATCTATTTTACTTTCGTGATTAGTTAAACGCGAACTCATTTAGTAGAAACAAGCAAGTAGTAAAAGTAAGCGATTGTAAGTCCCATTTTTCCTCAATTACCAAGTATTATGTGTGGCACAGAAGTACTTTAGCCTCCACTTTCAAACAGCGCTCACATACGGCAAAAAGACATGTAAGAGGAGCCCGAGACCTCGAAGCACGCTTTAATGTCAGAGTTCAATCAGCACTCGGCACGACCGACGTCCCCCGATGACGTTCGTTTGACAATTTTATTAACTCGCCCGTTTCGCCACAAAGAGAGTTTCCCAGCGCAATCGTCAGGAGAAACAGTTCATTAGCGACATACGGATGATCGAATTAGAAAGCCAGTCGTTGCCTAGGCCAGCGCTCGGAAACCGCAAGTCCACAAAATTTACGCCAGTTTGTCGAACTGCCCACTTTTATTCCAACGTTTCACGCCCCCCGCCGTTGATCTTCATTCTTGTTTCCTCGGACGTGATCCTTTTAGCCTTCTACCCGCGCATCTCTAACCACGCGTCTACCCTTCGACTTTACCTTTTCCCCACGTTTTATTCCATCATCGATGCGTTTCCCCCTTCTGTTTCGCTCTTAATTCACGTTCACGTTTGAAACTCCATTGGTGTTTCTCTGCTCGCCCGTTGCTTCTCTGCTCTATATTTACTTCTATTTTTTTCTGCTCGTGATGGAATGGGTTAACGTGACGCCGTCAAACGTTGAACAGCTTGACCCACATTCGATTTCCGTTTGCGAAACTGACGTGTGCTCCGAGAAATCGCTGCGCACGAAGATGCAGAAGCGTGTGGGGTGAGTGGGGATTTTTTGTCGTGCGTAGTCGCACTTTTGTGGGAGGTAATATACCGCAGGACATTGATGTACGTTGGACAGGGACAATTGAATTATTTTTCTGACGTTTGAAGTCCGTTCGATCGTCTTTTACTGAAATGGAAGGAGTTGGAGGTGATTTTTTTGAGTGATATTCTGTTCCTGGGGCATGATTAATTAAAATATATTCTTCTTTCGTTTATAGTAGTCACACAATGGTTCGTTGAAATTTAGCATTGCATTTATTTTGCAATTCTTGCAGACATCAGTAGATAATTATAATTCGTTCTTGAAATTAAAATCCTTTCTCTTCAACCATTATAAACTTGAATTACTTCTTTAATTAACTGATGTCACGGCCCCTTCATCAAAATGTTCTAATCTCTAAATTATTCAGTTTAAATACAATTAAACAGATCTGCCAGGTTATAATACGATAATAATATTTAATTATATTTAAATATTATAGCAATTTGTTCCCCTTTGCATAAATTGTGCACCTGCAAGCACAGAAGGCCATATAGTGGCCTGGCTCTTTGAACTTTTCACGAAACGATAAATTATTTACAATCCTCTATCGGCAATTACAATGTCCGTTCGCTTCTTTGCATTCCTGTGGCACTGGTCTCGCGTAATGTTATTCAAGTGTTTCGTGACTGGAGATTTATCTTCGCAATCGCCCAGCGAATTGGGTCAGAAGTTCAAGGTCGTCCTCAGTGCCCTCCACTTCGTTGGTCGCTTTTGGTTCGATCTCTACTACCAACGGGCGAAAAAAGTCAAGAGAAATGTGTGCTTGGGATCTCTGGCCAATACAGTTCTACCCTTTGGTACGAATAGAAAAGCAAATTGGTCTAGGAGCAAAAATACCTTGCACTACCGTTCGAAAATATTTGATCACTGGCTATATGTACCTACGTTTGATAAAAGAGAAAATAGTATAAAACGCAAAATAGTTGATTATTATTGCTTTTTCTTATAACCTTGCTACTTCCTTTTTTTTTACACGTATACATGTAATTTGACCACTATAGTCCAGAGATAGGGCTATCATTGTTGCTTTCTATATGATTCAACTGTTCAGATTCAGATCCTTAGTAACTTATATTCAGTATTTGCCTTCAAAATTCTTTAACCCTTAGACGAAACTTGTAAAGTTACACGGATAAATAAATTTGTGTGAAATTGACCCAATATCATATATTTACAAAAAATGAGCATGCGAAAATAAAAATCAGTTTACGGTCTAAGATTTTAAGATCTTATTAAAATTCTGCGATAAAAAATTACAAATAAAAATTTTAAAAATATTAATAATATAATAATAGATTACTAAAGGTGGAATGAGGATTTGTGACTCGATTTTGGGTCAAAATGATTCAATTTTTGTAAAAGAGTTAATTATATTTGAACGTTAGTAATGCTACCTGTTATATCTGAGACAGAGGAAGATTACAAGTGTCAATAATAATCGAATAATAGAATTGCATTTCGAGAACCACTATTAACATAACAAAATAGAATGAAATGATCTTGATGTGCTAAGGAGTATCCAACTGGGTCCACAGGCATGTGGAGAAACGTTCTATTTTCTCTTTCACCAATCATACCTACATATAGCAAGTGATGAAGTACTTTTGAGCGGTAGTGTATGTAAAATATTTCACAAGGAACGATCTAACGCAATAGAAACACGATACACGGACTGGCAAAGCAATTCCCCATCCAAAGAAACCCTATGTAATTACGATGATTCTGAAATCTCGCTCTGACGTGCCCGCCGCAAATATCTTGCCTCAAAGAGATAAAATTAAATGCTTTGACTGGAACTACCCGCGTTCGAAAAGCAGCTCGCGCTATGCTCGTGCCCTGCTCGCGGGCACAAACAAGTTTAATCATTAACGTTCAGAGAAATTTACCGCGACGTAAATTAACACAGAACATACAAATATAATCATTTCGGTATTTGTCCCCGCGGAATAGTCTCCCCGTGTTTTGAATTAGTTGTGCAACTTTTCATAACAGAGACACTCCGATGGTTAATACAATAATGCAATATCATCGATCGTAATTGAAGTGTTATAATCAATTTCATGAATTCGTCTCTCTTAATTCACGGACAAACTAGCTTCCATTTAGTAAAAAATTGAATTCTCTGGGTGCATCTTGTGCCTCGTGAAACGTATTCGTGCTACCTAAAATGGTAATTCAGAGTCTCAACTTGAGACATTAAAATGTGCTCGTTTTAAAAATCTTCAGACCTCCTTTCTGACGAGAGTACTTCGTTCTTAAGTTAAGTTAGCCAAACACTGTCCATGTCTCCACGAACATTTGCTAAGAATGTAATCTGTGGTGACATAGAATTCTTCGTCTTTCTCGTTCCACATTTATTCCGAAAAAATCCCCAGATTCTTGTCATTATCGAAGTGCAGTAGCCACGTGGCAGACACGCGTCCATATATAATCCACATCGATCCGAAAACGATGGCATGGCCAAAGGAAGCCACTATCGGTAGTGGACCGTGTTTATGCAGGCGAGCTTGCAGTGGGCAAAGTGGTCGCTCCTGCGCCATGCACACGCGTGTGCACACGTGCGACAGTCCCAACCAACGCTGAATACAGTGTGTAACGCGAAAAGGCTGTTGAATATTCAGATCGAGCGATCCTCGAGCGGCCACGAGGAACATGGCGCCTTGCATAGCGACACCGTGACACGCTACGAACCAAAATCACGCGGGGAACTTGTATGAATCGTGATTGACAGTTAGCTCCATGTTCAGTGACGATATTTTTAAATAATCGACATACCTACGATTAACTTCTGCCGTGTTAAGTCAAAAGGGCTTATCTACAACTTTCACTTAAATCAAGTCATTGCTGCCAGGTAGCAGAAAAATAGTTTATCTAAATTTTTCAATATTTCAATTTTTCAAATTTAAATATATTAATTAAAAAAATGAAATGAAAAATGCAAAAACTGTAAAAGATAATGCATTGAACCTAAAAGAAACAAATTTGACTGTCAATGTAAATTCAGATAGGTAAAATTTTAGCTGTCAGTGCTATAGTTTATATGGTGTGCCAATTCTACCCCGGTTACGGGGTAAGATTGGTAGTTAATTAACAGGTAGGTATTAAGGATTGAAAAGGATAAAAAGTTTATCCATTTTGACACATGTAGTATAATCACAAAAGGTGTAATGTTATAATAGGATACTTAAAGCAAATCTAAAAATGTTACTTTCTTATATTAATTACATATAGCAAAATGTTCCAAAAACATGGCAAATGTTTGCTCGTTTTGCGGTAGCATTTCTCATCTTCCTCCGTCCACTCGTTCTTCCCCTGTCTACCTCTCCGTCTCTGGCGATGGCGGCCGTGCAACCGAGAAACGAAGAGCCGCGAATTATGGTCCGCCTTGTTACGTAATTAAATGATGGGCCACCCGACTTGTTGACAAGCCCCGTCGATGTATCGAGTTAGCGACGAATTAAGCTCATCCTCCACGGCTCGATTATAGCTCGGATATCGGCACGATCCACGAAGAAGGAGGCAGCAGCATCGTCAAGTGGCCACCCACCCCCCGTTCGTTCGCCGAGACGTCGGCCGTCGGTAATTTTACGGGGAAATTAATAGTTACTGGTTACAAGGGGATCGTGAAAGCTTGCCAACTCGGCCGTCGGTCCTTATTCGTCCGTAAATCATCGAACTTTTCGCCGAGTTTTTGATATTTATTAATCGACGAGGCGTTTCGACGTCGCCCGAGTATGTATTTGCTGTCGTCCCGTGATTAATAATTCCTTTTTACGGACAGCTCGCGAGTTTCGAGCGGGCTCTACCTCTCAGGTTGCCATTTTTTATGTCCCCTTCCGTACTACCCGCAATCGTACTTGCACAAGGAATCAGTGGAAGGAGCCATTATTTCAAACAAACCGAGATTGAAATATTCGCTAAAACATAGGTAACACGATCACGCGTCTCGCTAAGCGCGTTGCCTCGGGACACGCTTTTAAAATCCGCGAACGAATGAAACACAATGGAAATGGCTCTAAACTAAATGTACCTTATTCCAATAGAACAATGGCACACCGAAAGTCCAGCCGAAAAGCGATTTCTGAAGCCTCGTATCAATCGGCAAGGATGATCCATCGAATTGTCTGTTTGGAAGTAACCGCGTCTGCGATGTGCTTGGAAAGAACGTGGTACCGAACGATTACGCGCCGTATCCGCGTGGAATCGTATAAATCCCACCCCCACCCGTACGGTCCCGACGTTTCCGCGCGTCCATTGTCAAAGGACAATGTAACAGATGCTGGAAGCGGTGGAGGCCGCGCAGAGATCACAGGGAAGGAACGTTCAAGATAATTCGAGCGATTGCATCGATCCTTTCGGGAAGCGACGTACCGAGTGTCGGCGGTCGATCCTCGATAATCCGAAAGCGAGGAACACGGAGCACAATGGGGGTAAACTGATTGAACGAGGCGAAATCTGATGGCATTTCGTCCTCCCTGCCCCTCACCCCCGCACCCTCCAGCCAGCGCTCTCTCTCTCCCTTGATCTCTCCCTTGATTTCTCTATCTCCCGTTTCATCTCTTTCCTCTTTTCCGCGGGTTTCGCGAACCTATATGCACCAGGAACGACCGCCACCCCCCTTTAATCCGATGATATCGGAGAACGGCCTCGAGGGTCGTCGACCCGGTCTTGCGATTATCCTCTGGTGGCTCGAGGATGCGGTATCGAAACTCCTTGTTGCCGTACAGGTTCGTCCACGATCGGAGTGAAAGCAGCATGCGAGGTTTACTCGTGGTAGCCGCCGCGGTTGACGCGCGTTCGCTGGGGATGTTAAAGCGTGCCGCGCGGCTCGCGTGCAAGTCGTTAAGTTAATTAATTGGCCGGGAGAATACTGGCCGTCTGACTTGCTCCACGCACAGACGAGGTATAGAATAGACCTATCAACCAATGTATTTTTCTGTCACCCGTTTGGGGGGTCCTAGGACCCCCTTGCCATTTTAGTGTCGCATGCAACGTTACCGGTGAAGTCTCGAAACAGATTGTAACGCTACGCGTGGTAGGAATTAGAATTCAACGCGTGGAAAACTAGGTCATTCGTAGTCAAAGCGTAGCATAGCGAAAGCCTATGTCGAACTTACACTTTAAACAAGTCACACGTATACAAGCACGCAACACACTTTTCAGCATTTCGACACATTTCAGAGTATTTGCTGAGTTGGATGCTGTTCATAAGCAGAGGCCGCTGAATTCAGTCATCGAGTTATGGGTCGGTAGCACAGTTTAGGTGGTGACACGCACATCTATAAGGTGATAGGTCTGTGCTCCACGTCTGGTGGCTCGGAGCGGTGTGTCGAACGCTTAAGATCCTCGGAGGAAGCCAGAAGGAGGCGTGTCGGACAGATCGATCCGGTGATTGATCGGAATTGAACGGGATAATAACGTGTCGAGCGAGACGCTTCTGCGGCTGATGGCAGCCCTGGCGTTCACCGTCCCGGCCTTTTGTGTTCGTAATTATATCAGCGGGCGCTGTAACTTAATTTAACGCACTCGATGTCGGCTGTCTTCTGGGGGTCCAAGGTGCGGAAACAGGGATTTTAGGTGTGCGTGGCGGGTTCAATGGTTGAACGCATGGCTCGGCTGAAGTGATTGGTTCTTGCAACGGAAGAGGTTTATTTGGAGTGGAATGAAAGGGGTTTCATTTTAAGCATGTGTGGGATTGAGGATGGAATAAATTTTGGAGTTAGGTAAGGGAAGTTAGATATCGCAGTGTTAATACAGATGGAGAACTATCGATAGTGTTGACTATCGATATTATCGAAAGTGATGAAAATTGAATAAAATATATATGAAATATATATAAAATAAAATGAAATACAAAAATCAAACATAATATTTTAAAGCATATATATTTTATTAAATTTTATTCACATTCGATAATATCGATAGTCAACACTATCGACAGTTCTCCACCTCTAAGTGCTAATATCGGTGAAGTTATACTGTCCTTGGTAGACAGTAATTTTTCTGCTGTAAAGAGAAAGAAATATTTATTCTAGTAACTTTAGCCAACGCAATCTGTTCTTTTTACAAACACAATGACCCAAATTTAGAATGAGAACTGCTTTACTACTTGCATTAAACGAAAGATTTCTCCAAGTCACATGCTTTAAACCCAATTTATTATCCACTACTTGTACCACATATCCAATGACACGCACTCTAGAGAATCTTCCATAAAGGACAAGGTTGTACTTCGTGATTGATTAAAATCGACAAAACTCGTGTAACGTAACGTTAACTTTGACTGTAAAACGTTGCCAAAAGAATCGCGAAGAGAAATAAGCTCGTCTAATAGAGGAAAGCGTCCCCTTTAACATGCACTTTGTTCCAAGTCGATGTCTCAATTGGTTCCAGAATTATAGCGTTTAAGAAACGGGACGCGAATGATGGCCGCAACGTCGGAAGTGCTGTGACCTACTTTCTTACGCGGAAGTAGACACGTCGTGAGTCGCCAGACTCGTGAGTAGTAAACAATAAAATAAAACTACTGACTCAGCGTCTGTCGCTGACTAGCGCAAGGCCGTCTAGCGTGTGAAAGGTCAGTGAGGCCGCGCGAGAGAGAGAGGCCCGACTGTGCGCGTGAGACTGCGAATAGAGTAGCATGCAAAAATCACGCTCCAGTTTACACGACGATATCTCAGGAATTGAGGGTGGTATCGGGACGAATGAAACTTCGTTTTGAAGGGGAGGCTTTCCCGCTTCTAACGACGTCCAAAATAACTGTCTGTGATACGCTGTCGGGATTGTAAGTGACATTATATTTCAGGTGTTTTTTCCTTGTTGGGTATTACTTTCGTTGAAGGTGGTAGGGTTTGTGTAAGGGGAAAGCGAATGCGAAGGGTTAAACAGTATCGAATTGGAAAAATTGATGAAATTAGCAGTGGAGGATTTGAATATAGGCTAAGTAGGTTGCAGTCTGGGGCGGCAAATTTTGTGCGAATGAAATTGAAAAAGCTTGAAACACGGAGGCTTGAGATAACTTTAAAAGCAATTCACTTTTCTTTCATCTAGCAATTTAGCAATAACTCATATGCGAGTTGTCATATTGAATTAATTTTTAAATTGCCTTGACTCTTTTGAATTAAAATATTTTATGATATTTCGCGGAAGGGCGACAGGCGCTTGTTAGCCTAGGGGCGCGAAATCTCCAAATCCGCCCCTGGAAAGTAGTTAATGAGTTAATGGAGCAATATAGAAATAAATTTATTAGGTTTAAAAATTGGAAGCAGTAAACACGTTTACGTAAAAGTGGAATACATGGTATACAGGGTGTTCTGTTAATCCTATATTACATAGTGCACTACAAAACATTTTCAGTAACAATATATGATATCAGTGGTAGTGACATAACATTCTTGTTAACCTTCGTAGGGTAGACCGGGGGCAGTAGTAACACTTTGACTTTGGAATACGATTATGCAAAAACTATTAAAGTTACAACAAAAGTTTTTTATATGAAAATGTTACTTATCTGACACTTATTGAGCCACAACAGATTCGCTGTTTGTTAAGTAATATCCAGGTTATTAATAAAAAATGAGAAGCGGACAAAGTGTTACAACCGTCCCCGACTCCGGGTCGGTTGTAACACTGCATGGGGTCGATAGTAACACAACTTTAACTTTACAAAATTAATATATTTATTGATTTTAAATTATAATAATGACTGAAAAAAGTAAAAATTGTAACCTATTATTCAGCATCACAATTGTGGCAAATATAAAACATGTTGTAGCTGGTGCATGCTTCATGTGCCCAATCCTTACACACAGTACATTTTTCGTGTGGTTTGCTTGTGCTATAGGATTCCATGCACATCAGACAATAATATTCTTTACCTTTTTTGTCACTAGACTCATTATTCACATAATTGTTACAGCTATTAAAAGAATTCTTTGCTTTCTGCCCCTTATTTTTCTGCATTCTTTTCTCTTGCTTCTCTTTATATTCTACTTTTATCTTTAGTATTTCAGCAGCATCAGTATATATGGTATATATGAGAAGCATACAAAGTATTACAACCGACACCGACTGTCGATGTTACAATCGTCCCCGACCATGCTTTTAGACTTAAATTATAAATTTTGACTAACGAGATCGTTAAAAATTCTAAGTGACGATCAGTATTACTTTAAAAAAGGTCAGATTAAAGATTAAACAAAAGGAAAAGCACATACTTGTAAAGGTTGTGTTTATATTACAATTTTAAGTCAGTAAGAAAAAGTTACTTTAGGGTATCGAAAAGTTATTTTCTTCGGTATACATGTCTATTGTGTATCTATACTGCTAGAACATGTATGTGTGTATTCCAAATGTCATTCTTCATCATATATTCAAAATTTGTGTTAATATCTATCATATGTTCTGAGATATTTAACGTGTTACAATCGACCTCCTGTAACTATTGCCCCCGGTCTACCCTACTATGAAGAGATGTTTTTGCTAAACAAGCAAACGGAAGTATAACCGAATAAGCTTAAATTTCCAAATCTGTCTACGATTGTTATTAATCCAAGTAATCCTATTTCCCTCACATTAGTTATACGCCACATCCACGTACACTCCGTTCCCATTATCCTGTTGTTGCGTTTCGAAAATTCCTCCTTGCAAAAGCCGCTTAAATCAACAAACCCATCGTGTACGTATCCAAACTCACGGGGATCCGTAGAAACAAATGCGTGTTTCCACAACTCCGGGGTAGTTCGCAACAAAACTTCATTCTGAATTGCATCTGGTAGACCGCAGTACCTCGAGATTACATTTTAAAGTGCATCCACGCGCGCATCGCTCGTTCCCGGCTGACCAGGTGTCGCCGTGATTATTATTCTTGCCGCCGTCAGCGTGCAACGACGTCCCCAGAAGGTTCCCGGGACCGCGTAATCAGCGACGAGGAACGACGAAGCTCGACGGTTCGCGGCGCGGCCACGCGGAACGATTTCCCTCGCGCCAGCTATCGATTCGCGTCCCTCGACCTGTAATTCCATAATTCTCCATTGAAACCGAACTCGGGGCAACGCTGACGCCCGGGCGAAACGATTCCGCGCGATTGTCATTCGCCAACAATGACGGGTAGGTACTACCAACGACGCGACATCCGTCTCCTTTTCTTCGCCGATGTATTCCATTTCGCGCCACCCCGCCGCCACCCCTCGCCGTCTCGAGTCGCGAATAATATTGCAAGGCCGGCGCGGCGCTCACTTTTGTGTCTGCTCAGCAACAGCGACACGCCGTTGCTCCCTGACACGAGGCCGGTTGCCTCGCTCGCGGGGGTTGGCTTGCTCATTATTTACGGGGGCGCGAGTTCCTCGCCTGCCTGCTGGCTGCTGGTAATAAGATGCACTTCTTTAAAGGACTTCGCCTGCCCGGAAGCAACAAATTGCATTCCCCACCCGGGGCCTCGTCTCTGGCTGTTTGTTCGTTCGTCGCGCTCCCTCTTTCGTAGCCAGGGTGTTCCGGGGTACTGGCGTCTGGTCCCCTTCGAGGGAAGCTCGTCGAGACGCGGAACGTGGTTAGTCGGAACAAACGTTTAACCGAGTGGAGCCGTGGATGCGTTTTAAACGTGAATCAACCAGCCCCAAGGCGGCCGGGGGAGGATTAACGAAGTGTACTCCCTCTTGCTTCCCCCGCGGGCAAGTATCTGACGCCCTGGGGTGCGTTGCGTCTTATTTCCCCTGCTTCTTTCTATTTCCTTCCGTCCCGAGTCTTTACTTCGCGATACTTCAGAATGACACCTGAAGGAGTTCGACTAGACGCCCGTGTATCATTTCCTTCATCGTTCTCACGCAACATGGCTGCCTGTTGCGTTCGTAACTCAGGGGGGTGGGGATCAATTTTACCCCGTACGCTGTTTTTTCCCGTCCCCAGAGCAAGTAGGAAAGTTTGCTCGCCCATTTCCGAATCGCCCCGTGTACACCCGACACCCATAAATCCCGTCGCGTCGTCGAAGCTCCGTTTCCCTCGACGCCGAGGAAACGGCGGGTGGTGAGAGCAAACGTTAACCGAATCGACCGAGCAGACGCTCTCGGGCCACGAATCGCCGCTCCCACCCCACTGTTACCATCGTCTAACTTCATCCATCGACTCGTCCCTTCACGCTTCTCCCTCCGCCGCAGTCCCGAAGGCTTCCCCCTTAACGAAGTATCAGTGTTACCACCGACGGATTACGTATTCAGGAGCGGCGTTTTGGTCGGTGTACATTGGCGGGTTCGGCGGACACGAGGGCTGGCTGCAGCCTCCGGGTTCTGCGAGTTGGTAGGAGGGAGGGGGTGGTTGGCCGTCCCTGGCGGAGGCAGGAGGGATCCAGAAAGGCCAGGAGTAATGATGTTTGTTTAGCTCTCGAGGAAGGGCCGTTAGCGGGGCTGGCAGATACGGGTTTTGGCACGAAGATGATGGCCGAGGGATGCAACGGCCAGGGACCAGCCGTTGTCGAGGCCCGTTGAGAACCCTATCCCGTTCTCCTCTCTCTCGCGCTCCCTCCTCTTGGCCGGCTCCGTCCTCCTCCCGCATGGATCTTGCCCCGTAAATTGAAACTCCCGTGTGCTCGGGTCCCGTGCATCTGGAGCTCCTTAGGAGTTAAGCTACGCAAATTAGATTTTCTGCTTAGAAGCCAGAAGTACGATTTTCTGCCCCTTCCCACCCTCTGTCCCGCTCTCCCGCTGGATCCTTCGAACAGCCCTCGAGTCCCTTGACGTTCGACGGTCGAAGGTGGGAGTTTGGATACTTCGTCGCGCTTCGGATACTTTGGCAAATTCGCAGCCACTGAATGGGGGATGAATTGCAGAGTGGATGGATGGAATATAGGTACCGAGGTCGCTGTTACCTTGTTTCTTCACACGTTATGTATGTAATTAATGTTCTTGTACTAAAGTCACTGAGGGAGATTTGTCGTACTTTGTCGTAATGTAGAAGCTTGTAAGGGGATTTGCTTTATTAATAATCAGGTCGTCGCTGATAGCTGACCTCGGTGCGGGAAGTTTCATTCGAGGAAAGGCATCCGTCAGACTTTGCCTTTTTAATTACGATACAAAAGATCTGACAGGCGGGCGCTTTAATTAAGATTAAAAGTCCGATAGCGCGGATTGTGGTTAACTTTTCTTTCGATTAACCCAGATTTCAGTGCCGTGAGAAAAAGAGGCTGGGGGAGAAGTGAGAGATGGCGTGTGTTATGCGTCTTCCATAACGAGACGTACTTCAGTTTTATTTTGAACGACGAATTCATTTTTCTTTATAAGAGCCTGCAATTTTATGCCCCCTAGGATGGGTTATTTATATTAATAGTGACCCTAATAACGCTTGATGTATAATTCTGTACAAATTCCGCGAAATCACGGGATACCCTTTCCCTCCTAATACATTAATTTCCACAGAGCTGCCATCTTGAATATTCATGCTTCATGTTCTTGCAAGTACAATATTACCCGGAGAAGCTCTAAGCCTTGATTTGATATTTTTCCCCCACTGGAATCCGCAAGAACGACAAAGAAACTAGAAGCGAGATCACATCGATGGAATTCTTTGCTCTAATTTGAGCCCCGCAGAATTCTTTGAAATCGAAGCGCAGCTCGTTCTACAAAGACGGAGCCAGAAGAAGCCATTCTCTCTCTCTCTCCCTCTCTCTCTCTCTCTGTCTCTCTCTCTCTATCTCCTCGACGAAATTTCTAATTACGCGCGAAACGCTGCTATGGCATTTCGCGTGTTAACAACAACCACGCCGAAGACACGGTCGAGGGGGTGTCGGAGATGGTATGCCTGTTAAGTATGTGGAATTGGGTTTATTACTCGCTCCGGGGGCGTGTACTGTTTCAGGAACTATTTCAGGAAGCCAGAAGCTGAGGGCTCCAGCGTGCACGAACGTTGTTCCATTCGAAAGTCCGAGAACTGGGCAAGAATAGCCCGAATTGGCGTTGAATTTGCCCGGGCTGAATATCGCGTGAAATTCCATGGATCAGGTTCGGCGAGGAACCGCGCGAGAGTTTCTGAACAAACTAAACTCGCTACTTACCATTTTTGACTAACTGCGAGCGTTTCTTTTGAGACGATCCTTGCGATTTTCTCAAACGTATAGTATCGGCGTCATAATTCAAAAACTTAATGAAAGTTTGACGTACGTTTTGCAAAGAAATGGGTTTCCCAAAACCCATTCTTCCGTGTATCGTGCCTTCGTGCTGCGTCGAATTATTGCAAAATTTTCAGAAGACTTTTAACGAGGAACACGGAGTACTATAGGAGTTGCAAATCGAACAGGTGTGCGGAGTAAACGCGGCATAACATATGTAGGCGAAATAGTCGAATGAATTGGATATATACGAAAGTGTGCAAGAGATCCAATTAAATCCAACGCACGAGTGGCGTTTTAATCTTGCACGGTTGAAAAATCGCGATATTTCAGAAGAATCCGTGCCGTTTGCACATCCTAAATCGGGAATCGTTCCACGTCCGTCCTCGCCCCCAGGCAATTACAGAGTATTCAATTAGCGCGTGACGGTAAGAAGAGGTAACCCTTTTTCAGGCTTTACGTGACACGTGGGGGATTCCCGTCGCGTCGCCGTGGCGCGAGAGACTCGCGGCTGAATGGCGCGGACGCGTCGTTAAGTCGAAATTAATTTCCAATGCAGCTGCGGGGCCCGACACGTGGCGTCGCGAGTGCTCCATTATCGGGCGCAGAGAAGAAAGTTCTTTCCACTTTTCGTTCCCACTGTTATTCCCGATCCGTTCCGCGCCCGATATGCGAGCCCTCTCCGCCCGCGATGGCTGACTCCGACGACGCGAATAAGTCGTGCCAGCTCGTCCGCGGAAATTTCACTCGCCCCGAACGGAACCAGAACTTTCTTCTCCACCTGCCATCCCCGTTCTACGTCTTTCCTCGGGGAACTTCCGTTTCCCTAATGGAGGAGGAAGAAAGGATAAACCGTCGACTCAGCGATCGCTGCTACCTCAGCCGTGAAATTTACCGGTTTTCCGCGGACGAACGTCTACCGACCATCCTGGGATCTCGATACCCCGCTGATATACGCACACGAAGTTTGTTATGAATCTTTTTATTGCGACTGGTTCCGTCGGTGTGCTTCCTGCGGCTGCGGGGGCTTCCACGGATTTTTGTTCGTGGATACGTTTCACGGAAGGCTTAGCACTGCGGGGTGAGTTTATGGATTGTGCGGGGCCTCTAGCTGTGCTTTGGATAGGGAACACTGAGGTTCAAGTTTAGGTGGTGTGGAATTTAAGCTACGTGAAACCAGGGGGAACAGGATATTAGATATTAGAGTACAAGTTGATTAAATCACATTCGTTGTCGTTTATACTGTTTCATCTGCGCCGTTTCATAGAAGTGACGGCACACTGTGCGAGTACATTTAGGTTTGCGAATATTCCTATAAGTGCAGTTGAATAAAACTTGTTATAAATTTAATTTGCGACATAACTTGTGGTATGGATTATGACACTCAGTTTTGTACCTCTTCTTATGAACTTTGAGGGGTGCTTCCACCCCCTGAACAGGCAAACGGGCTAAAATAAAAAGGCACATACCTATTTCTTATTTTTCGATCCTCTAAAGTCTAAAACATATCCAAAAACCAAAGCAATCGGAGGAGAAATGCTTCATCGAAGTGAAAGGGAGCTAGAATTCAACTATTCAGACACTTTCACCTACCACTATCTGCCCGCAAGCATTCATCAATTATCCCCCGTGTGGATTTGGAAAAAAGTTTCGTAAACGTTATTAAAACCGATGTGTCTAGTGTCCAGTTACCAGCAGACGAGTTTCACACGCGGTCGTTTTGCTTCTCGCGAGGAAACGTCGCACTAACACGGATTTTCAAGCAGACTGCCGTGATGGATGGTAACCGTGCGTTCACCATGGCGCAATGGTATCTTTATCGACGTTCTAATGTCCAGTCGTAAAGCCGCGTACGCAGCCGGCTTTACGATGCCGGTGCACGGTAATTGAAAACTGTGTCCAGCTCTGCGTTCCGTTTCGCGAGCCCGTAATGAACCGTTTGGAACGTGTGCCAGGCCACGGAGAATTGCGAACATTTGCACGGAACGCACGACGATTATTGTGCATCGAAATCGCGCGGCTCGATTGGAAGCCGTTACACTTGGCGTTTGTCCTCGATCGTGGACCGTAATCTCGTTAGTCGAGATGAACGCATGCTGGTTTTAACCCTTTGCGCTCCAAGTATACCACTCAGGCACGGCAATTTTTAAATTCATACGCATCTGTACCATTAAATCTTGTGAAAGTGGAAGAAATCGCGATTCGGTAGGATTAGAGGAATTATTGATGTCGATATCAGTGCGCTATATTTCTTCCTATTCCAAAGTTCTGTTTAATACGCGCAGGATTGAAAGGAATATGTGTGATCGATCGGTGAATGGATAAGTTGGAGTGCGAGTGAGAGATAGAAGGGCTCGAGGTTAAATCTAGCGTGTCTGATGCAGGGGTGGATATTAGAAAGTGCAAAGTGCTCCAGGATTGATTAAATTTTTCTTTTTTATCTTGTGTTTTGGGAATTGTTTCTATTTTTATGTGTACCCAGTGGTTTATACGATTCAGGTGGGATATAATAATTTGTGAGGCATTAGTAAAATTCTGTTCATCGCCCATGTATGTTTTATATGTACCTTGTCTTATAAAGTGATATCGAGGCAGGATAATGGTAGGTTTTCTATGAATTTTCAAAAAATGTGGAATTACAAAATCGATCTGGAATGAATTTGTGCATGCAACTCGGGTGTGTAGATATTGTTAGGTTTTTCGTAATAGTTTGTGATGGAAAATTTGTTGTGGAAAGTGTATTAAGTAATTGGTATTTTTGAGAAAAATGTAAAAGTAATATTTTACGGGTTGTGAAGGAATATTTTGAGGGAAATAGGGGACAGAGTGGGATACGTGGTTTTGCATATTTATTTCTAGTGCCAACAGCTGCAGAAATTCGAGTTTACTTTTGGAATATAGTCATTAGTCGAAATTAGGAGCTGTGTATATACGCACGTAGCAGTGCTGTCTACGTCAAGCGTATTCGCACGTGACAGGAACATGTGTCTAATGTTAGGTATTTCTGAAAATGGTGTGGTATGTAATGCTAGCAGTCAAATTAGGTTTAGTGAAATCATAAACTTAAATAATCTAATTGAATTAAATCATTTCATTTCTTTATACATGAGATACTTTAAAATTACAATAGGTATTCCAAATTTTCAGATTTAAACGAATAATATTAGATATATGGTTCTTCGCTTAACGGTGGCGTAGACGGTTAAATCTTCGAATATGAAATATTTTAATAATATTAAACGGCGTTTTAATTAACTTGTTAAATATGTGATACTGAGAATCGTACGAAATGGATTCAAGCTTGTGTTACAGTGAAATAAACGGATGACATAATAAATTAAAGTGTATTGCACTCAAATTCGAATTTTCAATACAGTAATGAAATTATAAAATGATATAAATGTACAGCAAAATTTGACAGAGTTTGAACTGTAATGTACTCAAACTTTAAGGAAATAATTATTAAGTATATCTAGCTGTTTTGCCTTATCTAGTTATAAATTCCATTATCGAAGAATAACTTGACTGCAATTACTTCACTGACTACTTAAAAACCATGGCGTAAATCGTACTCTTATGTGACTTCAAGTAGAATAATATTGTTTTGGTCAGCCACTTACAGTTTACTGAGTACACGTCAAGTCATTCACCTTCGAGTAGCATTTTGAGCATTAATATTCATATTTTCCTCTCTTCATACACCTACACATATTTCACTTCAATAGGTACTGAATATTATCAGTACATGCAGTATGATACATGCCTCATAATACAGATGTTTGTTTTACATTTTGCAATTAATATAGGTATTCCATAATATTCCAGTATACTCTGATGCTCACAATCTTGAATTTAATCAACATTGGCTAAAATCAAGAGTCCTAGATTTTACAGCTGCTTCTTCTCATCACTATTGTAAAACAACAATTTAACTAGAATAGATACCAAGTCAGTAGAGCCAACGTTTTGATGCCGTGAAGCATACACTATCTTAGTACTGCCTACTAAATAATGCAAACCGTCACCAGTTTTCCCAAAGAGCATCCAATTAATAAATAACGGTATTCGCAAAGCTCCGTGGAAACGTCTTTCCACACTCCTCTCGCCTCCCACACTCTCCCCCTTCCCTGGTTACGCGGGGAGGCTGAATACGCAATCAAGCCGACTGTCACCAGGCAGATCGTTGCAAAGACGCGCTGACACGGTGCACCGTTTCTGTCGCAGGTCTGCGGGAAGGTGTTCAACAACGCATCGGCGCTCACGAAGCACAAGCTGACGCACAGCGACGAGAGGAAATACGTGTGCACGATGTGCGGCAAGGCGTTCAAGCGGCAGGACCACTTGTGAGTACACCAGCATATAGCAGATACGTGTTATAACGATTCTCGCCAACCCCTCCTCCTTTTTCCGCGTCGATTAGCCAAAACCCGTCGTTGTTTCACGTTTCCTCTTGCGACTACTGCCGCCTAGAGCGAGAAGCTTCTTCTGTTTCCCCAGTGTTCGCTAAAAGCTCCACGTTTTCTATTATTAAAACCCTCCGAGCTTCCCAGGGCACTGCTTTCCGTGGCTTTTTCTCCTCGAAACTCTGCAATTTTCAATCTTTTCGACGGAGCTGCTTCACCCCTCGCGATTGCGATTGCGAACGAATGAAACGGATGCGTGTTTCATGGATTTTATATCTTTTAACAACATATTTTGATGGGAGAAAAATGTGGACGATGGACAATTCGGGATGTCGGAATTATAAGCGCAGGATAGTGTAAGCTCGGGGGGTGACTGGTGAAAATGAGAGAGCGAAGAGGGAAAGGGTGGCTGAATAGAATCGCGAGGCTGACCTGCGAGAATCGAAAATTCAATTCTTCTCGTGAACGAGGAGAGGAATAAGAGGGAATCAATAGTGGCAGGAATGGGGTTGCTTCTTCGAGCCTCGGTAGCCTTGGCCAGACTTGTTGGCCGGCCGTGAGGTCAGACTTGTATTTCCTTCCAAGGAGGATCTACAAATCCTCCCTCCGATTCTTCGACGCTTCCCTACCCTTATTTGAGATTCGCCGCGTGGCTCAACTACATTTCGAGCGGACAGTAGCTTCCTTCCCTGCGACGCTCTCACGCCTTTGGACGTCACGTTCGATTCCATCTCGTGGTATTATCCCTGACTCGATGAATGCTTTGTCAAGAACACATTGATCTCACGCGATAGTGGTTATTCCTGGACATTTTATTATTCTTAATTCGATATTGCTATGGGCGGTATCGGCGGATCGAAAAGGGATTCTAAAATGCGTTCAGAAAGTCATCTTTGTATTCATATGCAATAAAAAATTGGAATTATTCGAGTAGAAAAATAGTCCTTTTTTTCTGGAAGGAACTGTTAGACCGTTGGTGTATTGTTGTTGCAATTTTTAAAACACTCAGCGTCGTAGTTATCAGCGATTTTTACTTGTTTCGAATTATATTATCGAAGAATCGTGAAAAATTGATATGTGGCGAACGAAAATGATATTACACGTCGGAATATCAACGGGATTTAAGGAAACTCTACGAGAATTTCACGAAGGGTGTTTCTAGTTTGCTACGCCTTGTTGGATCGGTGAAGGTATAATGTATATTTCTTCACGGGGGCGAAGAGAAAAGTATTATAGAAACGTGAACACGCGGTATTGTGGTGATTTCAGTATCTTATGAAATGGAAACTAGAAACTGATGATCGGCGTTTGATTGATGCTCGAGATTCAATGATTGAGCTTCAAGGGGAATTATAAAGCATAACGAATGAAATTATTCAGTGCTGATGGTTTTATCCTTCTTTTGTAGGAAAAATATTTTTTATCTTTTTTTAAAGAACTTATATTGAAAATATGCTCCCGACACATTGTGGGGAATAGTTTCCTACATCTCCCTGTAAATTTTCATTCAAATGGTGAAGCGGTTTTCGAGATTTTATGTTCACCGTTTTGGAAAACGTAGTTTCTGGGAAATCGCGTTTAAAGTTGGATATGCAGTTTTGTCGTTGTACATTTTTTAGTTGTAATTCATGAATTTTTAGAATTTCGGGGCCCGATGGCGCATAAAATACGTAGAAAAGATGTACCTAGGGGAATATGCAAAATTGCTAAAAACTAATTTTCGATAATTTTGAGGGTAACCTACCCCCTTAAGTACAGTAATCGACATCTCAGGATTTGAATATTAATGATTTAGTATAGAGAACCACTACATGTATTTAATTAATCTTGGTTACATTTTCAATAATGAGTAATTCACTCCCAGCAGTTGTGATATTTCGAGGCAATAGTGATGTAGGTTTTAAGAGATGTGGCCGCGTGATTCACCGGGATACGCGCTTCAAGCGAGACCGCGTGGCGTTTGTTTATCCGCGGTGCGTGCGTTGCGTGTGTACATGAGTCACGCGTTGCCGAGCGGCGTCAAAACCCGCAGTTCCGCCGTAACGTTCGACCTGAACCAGTCTTTGTATTCTTTAACCATAGTTCATATTCTCATCATTTCTTCAGTGTCGGCAGATTATTTCTCACAGTGATTTGGTAATAGTCTATCATTTCTCTTGTTTACAATGCTTTGCTTCAACATTTATGTACACTTATATCCAATTCAGATGTCAGTCATTATGCGACAGTTGTATAATATTGCAAAGACCATAGTTTAGACTTTCGTTTCCACGATAAACAGGGTGCAGAAATTTCATTCAGGATAGAATTAAAAATTGCTACTCTTTTGCCCCTATAATTTTTCACACTTTTCATGTCTTCAACTAGAAATAGTTGATTAAATCAAAAAATTAGAATCTTGAATACTGACAAACGTGAATTTCTAATTATTCTGAGCTAACGGAATAGCAAATACGAAGACATTATCTGGAAATAGATATCTCGTATGAACCAGTATTATTCCTCACGTTCCACTTATTTTTCCACAAGGAATCACTTTTTCTTTCGATTGCAACGCGAATCACTTTCCCTTGGGTGTGTAATAACTTAACGAAGCGCTTATCGATGCTCAAGATAATTGCTGCTATTCCTTACGGCTCGGTCGATCGGAAGCCTTCCTGATCCCGAACTTGGAAAATTTGTCATTGTGTTCGTATCGAGAATCGGCGGCAATCCTCTTTGGTGCCTCACCCCCTTCGCTACTACACCCTGTGGATACTGGCTCGGGCGGACAGTATTTTTCTTTCCCTCGACCTTTCCACCGACGTCGACTTCGTTTTATGTACGTATTTCATTCGATGGGGTCCGCCGACACTACGTTCAATGCGAACTGACGAACAGCTCGAGGAATTACTTTCGTTTCATCCCTGGTCCCCCCTCCCAAGTCGTCCTTCTTTTCAAATTCAACGTCCCAGCAATTGTTCCTTTTCGATTTCCTTTCTGTCGCCAGTCTTCGCTCGATCGACGAAAGGCACCTCGAACTTATTACTGTCACATCCTCGAACGAAAATTTAGTAGGGAATTGCTCATCCTTGGCATTATCTTTATCCTTTTCTTAAACAGAAAAGAAGCGTTCCTTCGTTCAATCAAAAACACTGAAGCATGATAAATTCACATTTACATAGGACTCGCTTAAATACTATTCCTCTCGCGAAATTTTGATGATTCAAAAATGTCTGTAATTATCCAGACTAGTTATTTCAGAATTGAAAGGATTAATTGTTTTATTTAATTACTAAGAATAACAGTTTGAAAATTTATATGATTCTCAGAATAAGTTCTGTAAATATTACAGAAATGTCATGCAGTAAAATCATGAAACTAATTTAAGAAATGTTTTACGTCAGAAAATCTGTTCGTTCTACTCCTACGCGAATATCAACGCCACCTCCATTCTATTTTACTTCATTCCCTGTACGTCAGTGTCACTCCGCTGACTCCTGGCGTAGTCTTTTTTTAAATCTCATGAACTTTGTACAGGTTGAAGGAAATTATGTAACGAGGTCGTCAGATTTATCCCTGATTGAAAGAACTTTAGGGGTCGTTGAAGCTGCTTCAAACTTCACGCAGTCCATTCAATTATTTTCAGTCATTACATGGACCCAGGGCCTCTTCGTTGGATTTAAAGAATGACGTACTTAGAAATATGGTTCTTCTGCCTGATCGAGCGTTCCGTTTGGCTGCTGTCCATAAAATTTCTTGGTCGGTTACTTGGAAACTCGTTTTCGAGAAAGCATATGCCGGGATTCAAGTAAACGATGCATGTGGACGACTTTATCCGATCAGCGAAAAAGTCCTTGGTCTGTTTCCTGTTTTTATTGAAATCCTTTTAACCTCGGATACCTCGAAGAGACCTGGGTCTTAAGTACCTAACTCTGGTATGTACTGCGGGCCGAAGTCGTAAAGAATTGTGTTTTCCTCCCGCCTGGAATCCTTTTAAACTTGGCGGACAGCGTCGCGACCCGAGCGCAATTTCAGCTTAAAAACAGCGGAAAGTGAATCTCGCGATAACGTTTCAAATTCCATTTTCACTGATAAACTTACGGTTAAACTTAACAATGACTTTACAAATAGACTGACTGTTTATTATTCTGTTCCTTTCTGTTCGTTCTATTTTTCACTTTATTGGAATTTTTATAAATAAGAACGATTACTGTATATCCTGATAGAAATATTGCTCGTATTTTCAGAAATTCCGTTTATATAATTTGAGTTTGTTGGAGTTTTGACTCTGTTCCATTTATCGACGAATGCATAAAATATGGGAACATTTTATATTTAGGGATTTCTCTTGTTAACGAATTTCTCATTCATGAGATTCAGTAAGCGAGCAGAACGAATCGTTCTTTATCAATAGAGGCCTTTCCTTGCCTATTCATTTCGGTCTATTACACGCGGAACTTGCTACTGTAAATTCTGCACAAAGCTGAAATCGTGCTCGCAGAAGTGAAAAATTCTCGTGAGTTCAGTGCTTTCGAGGTAAAAAAGATTACATCATTTAACGTAGTATGCAGCGACCTTTCGCTCGCCTTTTTAGAGAATATTTTATGTAACGAATGTAATAGCTGTCGTTACCGGAACAGTCTTTTGAAGTCTTTTACGTTTCATGCATTTAGCAAAGAATTTCCTTCGAGCGGCAGAATGCTGAAAAGCTCTTTTGCACCAAACGAAAAAGAATCTGCTAATTAATCGAGGAACAAGAGACGACTCCACCGTTTTCGCGCATTTCGCTTTTAGTAATTTGCATTTTATTACAAGTAAAGCAAAACAAATCTGTATTTACTACGAACAACTGCAACGCTACTCCATTATACAAACCCTTGCTAGCTCCTTCCACTTTCAAAGGTTAGTTTCATGTAAAATCTCATTAGAACCTCAATGAATCTAATTTCTTCAGAAATCCTAGAATTACAAGTGTTTCGCTCTTTCCTTTCCAATTATGTCCTTTCGAATTTTTGTTATACGCCCAGCAAATGAATTACAATTTAATTGAATATTCAGATTTAATCTTAAGGCATGAATAACAATATTTTTCTTTCTCTACATATTCTCCGAACTTTTTACATTCTTTCTAAAGATGTATACATCACTTTTGTATCGATGCACCTATTTTTGCAAGGGAAGCAGGAGCTTCTTTATCGCTGCAACAAGATTAATCCATTTCTGCTTCTTCACCGTCGAAACAGTGTTCGAAATGTCTTCGTCGATCTGAAATGACTGGGAACGAGGGCAAGCGTAACGATAGGTATCTTCGGGCGAACGTGATTATAGCTTGCCATCGATCCGGGCGGAAGTTTGACGGTTGATCGGGAAATAAAAGTAACGCCTCCATGATCGAGTGTAATTTAATTCTGTTTGCGCGAAGTAATAAAGGTCGAGTTGCACCTTCCGTCGGTATTTTCTGAGATCGAATCAGCTCATCGTTATCCATCAGCCATTATATGATGACTGTAGAAGGAAGCTCTCGATCTCGTAACATGTTCGCGTAGCTGTTAGCGATTTTTCACGAGGAGTGACGAGAATGCTCCTTCTTTTCCCACTCAATTCCCAGCTTCGTGTTCTGAAACTACTGCTGTTGCGGCAAGTTTTATTCGCTCGCTCATATTTCACAAAGAAAGACGTAAATTGGATGGATTTTTGTTCTAACATTTTTGTAACGAGAGGGTAACTTTTGTATCTTTAGCGTGGCTCACAACCCTCCGGTTTTCTTCTCCTCTTTTTTATTTCGTTCCTATTCTCATGGAGTGACACGGCGCTCCGCGAATTTCTCGTGTTCTTATTATACAAAAAAAAGAAGACATTCGGGACGAGCTCCTCCGGTTCGGCTTTAGGCAACGGAAAAACGGACAGGGGGAAAAGGAAAAGAAGTAGCGGGGGTACTTAACCTGTTTCCTGTTATCCCTGGAAAGCCTCTTATTTCGCGGATGCCACATAGAATTTGCACAGAATTCGTTGTCTGGGCGCAGGAGTAATTACGTAGACAAAAGAACCCTATAGAAAGTCAACGTCGAAACGGGCTCCCTTCCATGGCAGTAAGCTGCGTCACCGCAATTTATTCTTCCCTTGCACATTTTTCATTGTCTGGGTTATTCCGCGGCCGTGTTATTGCTCTTTAATGGGAAGAATTTACAGTGGGATGCTTCACAGTAAACTTTGCTTTCACGGGGAACCAAGGCTTCAAATGCCTACCAACCGTTCACAATAATTCCTGTCACATAGAGCGTGAAATCAAGAGTGTTGCAAGCTAATACTATGCAAATTAAATGACGTTCCAAGTCTTTCCTCCGAGAACAGCATTAATAATATATCATCAAATAAGTTTCTTCAACGTGGAGGCACATAAGCCACAGAACACCCTAATCTTTCCAAATACCAAGCACCAAAACCTACACACTCCTTTCACTCGTCAAAGCGACATCTCTCGAAACGATATCTCTGTGTAACCTACCCTTATCCACAAAGGAGAAGCAGAAAACCTTTTATCACTCCCAGTGTCGAAGACGACGCTGGCTCACACGAACTGTCGAGCCACTCTGCGAACAGTTACAGCGTCGCTAACAATTATAGATCTACGTCGAGCAAATTAATACCGAGCCCCGAACGCCAGAGTCGCAAAGACAGCGTTCCCCCCCCCCCCCCCCCCCCCGAAGAAAGACGTTGCTGGTGGCCGTTCAATGGGGCTCGGCGCTTAATTGAAATCTGAAAAAAGACGCCTGGAGCGCAACATCCCGCTTCGATTCTCCTAGGTAGAAGGTGGAGAAGGCTCCTCTGTCCGGTGACCCGACCGTTTCATCCCACCCCCGTCGATCAGCACCCCTTTCCTGCACGGTTGCCGAGCGAGCAAGCGGGCCCCGCCATTGTAAGTTCCTCGGCGTATCTCTGTTATCGAAGTAAATCCACGTAGTCCTTTTCCCGGGGTTCGAACGGCGGCGCTGCTCCTCGAAATAAGGGAGGACGAAAGGAAGCGCTTATACCTCGAGAGGTATTCTCCTCGAGGGCTCTTCTTCGTGGCTATATATATATATATCTTTCTATATATATATATACATATATACACATAAACAGAAAGAGAGGATGGGAGAGGTGTGCAGAGGACAGTCGCGTCTCCTGGTCCAAAAGGGATTTGCGACAACTTCGGGACGGGGGTAGGAAGAGTGGGCGAGGAAGAGGGAGGCAAGGACAGTGGTAGGAAGGGTTGGGGGTGGGATTCAGGAAGAGTCGTTGTCGATGCAGCCAGCAGGGGAGCTTCGTCGTTTCTTCGGTCTTCCGCTTGTAAAGAGGGCTTGCTTTCCCACCTCGATATCGTCGATAACCCCCTTTGTTCCTGGTCTTCCTTCCTTTCCCGTCCGCCTAGCATTAAGGACGCTCCCGACCTCGCGAAATGAAAGAAAATAGGGCGGCCGGGGGTGGCGGACGACCCTCCTGGTAGACGCTCCTTTGCAACGCCCGGCTCTGCAACCCCGGCGAAATTAATGGAGAGTTGATAATTGGTGAGAATTTAATCTCGGACCTTGACGGCTGGCCACCGACGAACGCGGGGTACTTTGGCGCGGAAAATTCGAGGGGTAGCGTCGCTGCTATCGCGGAATTCATTGTCAGGCTCCTCCGAGATACTTGGACTTGGGAAAAGAATCTTGGAAAGCAGTGGAACTGGTCTGTAGACGTTGGACTTGGTTTGTGTTTATAATCGTTCTGGGGTTTTATTGTAATACGTGTTCGAAGTGTGTAAGATCATTTCGTATTGGGGTTAGCTCATAGAAATCGGTTTCTAATCTACCTGCAGGTTAGGTTAAAAATATTGAAAGGGTATTAGTGGGGCTAGTAATTATGATTGAATTATTCTGTTTGTTCGTAGGGCTCCGCGAATTTTCCCTCACTTGCGTGTTTAAATCGAAGAGAGATATTTAGTGCTCTGTGTTTCCCGAGTCGTCAAGTATTTTCTGCGCGGTTCTAAAGGATACGTCACCGTTGTAGAAAAAAAAGAATCGAGAAAACCCCGTCCCTTTGTTTCGCTTTCAACGACGAGACTATCCTTCCTCGCTTCGACGTCTTCAATATAGTCTTTGTTTGTGCCATTTTCCTTCTTCCCGCTGCGTTCAAAACGCTTCGCTGCGGATTTAAGGAGAGAAAGGGACATAGAAAGTGACGCGTGGAAGGGGTGAATGAAATGAAAGAAATCATGAAGGTATAAGCACCTTCCATTGTTGACGTCTTTGGTTCCCTCGCAAAGAAATCGAAATTCTAGTGCAGCTGATCAATATCTGATTCTATTTACGAATTCGTAAGCCTTTAAGGGGACATTCTACTCTCTGGGCCGAAAAATCGGCCACTTTTCGGTGATGGTTTTTATAATGAAGTAAACACTTAATGTTTTCGAATTTCTGGGGGTATATTCTACCACTCTTGAAATACAAGAAAAAATCTCTGTTGTTTGTTTATTTCATTTATTTACACAAACATTTCGCAGTTAAGTTGGCGGCATCAGAATTGCTGGCGGTTGAAATTTCGGACGACTGGATCATCGAAAATAAAAAAACCAAACATATTTTTAATTCGCAGGAGTTTGGTTATCGCTCTTACCTCGAAAGAACAACTTTGGACCAAAATTATTAAAATGGCGGTCGATCGAAGTTGAAAGTACCGAAAAGGACATTTCTTTTCTGTTTAATAGATATAATATTAAAAAATCTTAAGATATTTGAGCTAAGCGGGAAAGCCACTAATGTGTAGAATAACATATTAAAATTTTGGATTAATTGGTCATGCAGTTTTTTTTTAATCACGTCCGCCAACCAAGAAAATGTTGTTTCGAGAAAAACGCGGTTAAAGTTTTGAGTATTCAACCGGCGCGGTGGAAAGAACCAGGCCGCTGACGCTACAAGTACCTATAACATTGAAAATACATCGAATTTCGCTCCAAAAATTTTGGAGGATATTGTAGAAGGTGCATTCTTCCGAATTCAGCAAAAAAAAAAATCGAATTTTATGAGGTCGAGAGAGTAGAATGTCCCCTTAAGAATCCTTAAATCCCGTCAATACTTTCCAAAATATTCGTACAAACCCCAAAAACAATAGAGGTAGACTAATTGTAAGTCACATTCTGAATCTCAGCTGTTAACTTCGAAAGTCCACTCTCCGTCGATAGTTATCGTTGAAAAAACGCGGTGCAAATTGCAAAATGAATCGCTTGGTCCACGGGCCGTGGAAAGAAGCCCTCCCAGCTCTTTTGTTTTCCATCTAACAGCGGAAGTGCAACTCGCAAGTGGGTCGATCGATTCCAGTGAGTGGACTCAGTGTCCTACAGGGATCGTCTGGCCACGGTGGATCAGAAAGGAAGTACGTTAAAAGTTGAACAAATTAGCTTTTACAAATTAAACCCGCTCCCTCTCTGCTCGCCTGCTTTCGCCCAGCTGCGGAGCGTCGTCTTCGGGATAGAATTTAAGGGGATTCGGTTCGTATATCGACGGACTATAAAACTTGGAGCGATAGAGGTGGAAGCAGGGCTGCTGGAAAATTTAGTGGAAACGATGTCCTCCGTGCTGCACTCGGGCTACTTCTTAGCGTGAACCACGGGAGAATCCCTTCCACTTCGAGGGATACGAACGTGGACACTGTTCGAGACCTCGTTAAAGTTTCAGGGCACGAGGGAAAGGGTTGTCGGTGGGTTGCACTAGCATAGGAAGTTTCGCTGGGAATGTGGAATTCGTTAGGACGATGGTTTTCATCGATGGGCACGAGTGCAGTTTTATCGTACCTGTTTCGCGAACCGAGGTGTCTGTGTGCTTGAATGATGTGATTAATCCGTCAAACTGTGTTCTTCTATATTTTTGAATAGATCTGACATCGTGCTTTATCTTCTTTTCACTGTAGATACATTGAACAATAATGGAAAGCGGCAAAGGGATTAGATATTTGGGTCGAGTTATGAAGACACCTACAGACCCTCAAAATGACAACGAGTTAATTAAACATAGTACGGATCTCATAATTTTATGACCTTAATTTTGCAAAACATTACCAACCCATTGAACAACTCTTACGTTATACAATTATTAAAACTACCAAGCCATAGTTCCATTTTAGTCTTAAAAGACAAAAACTGCACAAAATTTAAAATAATATTAATTATATTACTCGCTCTTAAATAACAAGAAGTAAAATCTACCCAACAAAAATAAAGCTACTTTTCTTTAACAATTAAAATCTTCAAACTAAATTTGCTCAATTTCAGATCATTGGGGGTTAGTGGCTTTCTGCATAACTTGGCTCATTTGAAACTTGTGTTACTGAAACCCATCCACCTTTTTCCACTGTGATTCTTCCAATACCTAGCATCCAATCATCATAAAATCATTCCCCTTATAAATTCCAATTTAATCTTTGTAAATGAGGAGAAATATAAGTTAGACGATTCAAGGGGTCATGATTGATTTATCAATGATAACCTTTCATCCCTTCATCTCTATCTGTTCATCAGACACCGTAGATTTGACAGCGACAACTGTCGAAAACAGTCTGTCATCATTAAGCACTGAAACATGTCATCACTGAAACACCTGCGAGAAATCTTCGCCAAAGATGTTTCCCTTTCTCAACTTCACCACGGTCATGTTATTCCCAGCAAATATTTGCGCGGGGAAAGCAGATCCTGCGAAGTTTCGGTATCGATGGCGGGAATCAGACGAGAGAAGTAGCTTTGCTCGTGACACGGTCGGACAATTTACAGTCGCACTTAGCGGCCGTTTTATCCGCGCTAAATCTCCGATCTCGATTACAGTTACGGCTAGACAGCCAGGCACTTAACGATGTCGTTTCCACCGTGTAACTCGCTGCCGGATTAATGCAATTATGGCGGCTGGGAGGTAGAGGGAGAGTGGGGGACCAACGTATCAGACGCTCTTCTTAAGGGCAATAAAGGTACCCTCCTTATTCGTCGGTCAGACCACATCGCCAACTTGTTGCACTTTCGCAGACTTTCGTACTAGCCTCTCCTTTTTTCTCCTCGCTTCGTGGGTGTTTCAGCGATGTCGCGGGAATGGCACGTAGCAGGTGATAATAGTTAACGCGGCTTCGCTTGATGAATGTTTACGACCGTTTCCCTACTTTTATTCTCCGCTGTAACGAATAAATCACAGGAAATGGGACAGTTAAACTTCTTGGATTTTAAGTTACTGAAAAGTGAGGCTGCGAGTTCAGACAGTGATAAAAGAGCTGAACGTTACTTTTTTTTTTCAACTTCATGATTGGAGAACACTTTTCATTTCAGAATTGCGAAAGAAAAGAGTTGCTTTTAGGTCTCTTGTAGTGGACCTGCGTTATTTAATTATGTTTGTCTTGTACCACGCATCAAAAATAATTGAGATGCTTAATTTATTATACCTCTTCTTTGAATAATACGATTCGATAGAGAAATTTTATAATTAAACAGCTTCTCAGTATGCTTCGTTATTCGAAAATTCACGTACCCAACTTGTTGCACCCTTCGCAGTAGCAATTTTTCCTCCTCTACGAAGTGGAAGTCAGGTATTCTTCCCCGAGGTGTTGGCGAGATTAGTCGAGGCGAGTCCACGAGCAAGTTAAGTATGTGTTTCATCCCCGTCGATGATATTACACCCGGATATTGAGCAAATGGGCTGGAGAGAAGTCTTTAGCCGAGGAAACGGCTGTAAGGCTGTCACGCCAAGGACGAGCTTAGATCCGCCTCGTAAGATAGGACACGGATCGTGCTTCGTCCTTGTACGGGATTTCTCGAGCCGAGTGGATCCTTTGTAGAGATACTGACGTCATTGCGCCGACATAATTTTGTAGTATGATACGGGGATCTGGCGATGTGGTATCGGGGCGTTTATTCTAAGCCGATGATAGATTACGAAACCTTGGCGCTTGAGATTCCAAGGCAGGAAAAGCTTGAAGACACTTACCGTGTAATTAAAGACATTACCGATAATTTTATTTAACTTTAAGGAAAGTATGTTAGAGGGTAATTCGTCCACACTGTCGACCACGGACATTTCATTAACCCTTCCTTGACACTCAGGGTGGGAACCACCCATAAGCTGATTTTGACACTCTGTGCCTTCTATATGCAAAATAAATACCTTGTTTTCGAAAGACGATATACAAATTTTTTTTCCAGAATATTATATCTGAACAATAACTCTGTACATTTTTAGTTCTTAATATTAAAATTTGCAAAAGTTGCAATTTTTTAAAGATTTTCTTCGTGTTTTCTCGACATATGGTAATCTAGAATTTTTTTACGCAAACTGTGATATAATTTTAATAAAAAAACTATTAAAATACATTCTAAATACCTTGAAATTGACCCACGATTTTTTTCATAATGATTGGATTCTTTTGATGAGAATGGTAGTCGTTCAAAAATTATTCTGGGTGTGAGCCATCCAGGTGTGTCAAATTCGATCGAAAAGGGAGGTGTGTCAACAAAGGGTTAAAGAAACTGTTCCTAACTTTTGCATTCAAGATAAAAAGCAAGTCCAGGACGAGCTCTCACACCCCAAAGTCGTCTAATTAATCTCAACTTTTGATATTCTCTTGAATATTCTTTTGGAGCGTGTTTGATCTGATACAGGAACTCTGTTGTCTCTGTTGCAGAAACGGGCACATGCTGACGCATCGAAACAAGAAGCCATACGAATGCAAGGCAGAAGGATGCGGCAAGTCGTACTGCGACGCGAGGAGTCTGAGGCGACACACGGAGAATCATCACGCTGGTAGCAAGGTGAACGAGAGCGTCAGTCCCAGCAGTCCCACCACCGGACCCCACACCCCGAACACGCCGGGAAGCAACCCCAGCACCCCCAGCACACCAGGTGCCACGTCGACGCCCAATGGCCACGGTCATCCGGCCTTGAAGCAGTTGCTAGCCACGGAACCCACGCAGCCGCAGCAGCAGAAGGTCAGACTCAAATAATTTCTCATTCATTTTCCTCGCATTCTTGACAAGTGCACCATGATCTCTGAAATTGTTCGCTTGAGGGAGTCATTGACATGTTCCCTGTCACCAGGGATTTATATGTTAGACTGTAATCTTTGATTATAGAAAGGGTGGTGGTTGTGTAATATTTTTCGTAATTTCAAATTTGTATTGAACAGTGTATTGTTCAGAGTTCGAGAAGAAATACAGTAGCGGACAAAAAAGTTACCACTTTTTCGATTTGTTCTATTTTTGTTATTTTTTTTAGCACACATTTGGGACAGTTGTATATTTAATATGCATATTCTGATGGAGAATTTAAAGATGTATAAGATCCAGTTAAAGTTGAATTTAATTAACTGACAAGCAAAAGTGTTGTATGATATTAAACGGGGTAACACATTTTTCGAGCCGACAAAGAAGTTACCACGTTTAGCAACTTTTTAGATTGTCCTAAAAGCAAAAAGTCCCTCCACAAAATATTAGATGTTTTTATGTTCAAAAGTGGTAACTTTTTGTTGGCTTTAAAAGTGTGTTGCCTTGTTTAATGTTATGTGCGGTTTTTTGTTTGTTAGTTAAATAAATTCAACTGTAACTGGGTTTTATACAGCTTTCAATTCTCTTTTAGAATATGTGTGTTAGGCATATACTACAATTTTGAGTTGATATTGAAAAGTAATAGAATTAGGGTGGGTCGAAAAAGTGGTAACTTTTTTGCTACTGTATGCAGATAGAAAGAACGATATCTCTGGAATAGGAATGCAATTATGTAAATCTAATCATGGTAGGGGTATTGATTCGTATTTGCCTTCTGAAGCAATGTGAACTAACGCTTGGACGTTATAAGACCTAAGTCATTCCTATAAAGATCGTCTGTGTCATGAAGTCACTTCCACTAAATTTGACATTTTCCATTTAGGTAATTGATAAAAAGGAAACAGTGTGTCCTCGTGATTACTAGGTATTAGATAAGGGATGAACAGAAGCCTAGCTCGTAACAAGCAACGTGTTATCAATCCGTCTGCCACGGATAATTTAATCGAAAAGCTCGCTACCCGTCAGTCGATACATACGTCGTGACGCAGTTTTCTCGAAATTGGTCTGATATTGGTTCCTCGGGGATAGGTTTAAAGGCTTACAGCTGGCGGCCTTTCGGATGAGTCGGTCAACGTGGATCTGAAGATCCAGGGACGTAAGAGGATTACGTGGATCTTCGTGATCGTCGAGTATGTTACGCGGCCTCTAACTGTGCCGTCATTAATTTTTATACGTCATTCGCGATCTTCAATTTGTCGTGCACCCTCCAGTTGGCCCCGATAACGGGATTCCAAGGAATTATACTTGCTCCCGGGCACAAGGAACGTTCAGGATTACGGTTATTACGCGTAATTCTTTAATAACGTCGTTTCGAATGCTTGGCTATCGATCCGCTTGCCGAGGGTAATTATTGGAATGCTGTGAGACTGAGGGAAATGTTAGAAAATGGTTTTTCTTGGTTTAATAGGTGAATAAGTCGTAGCTTCAGATTTCAAGGTGTATCGTAGATTATTAAGTGGTACCCCAATTACTGCAGTGTCCCTATTACTGCCACTTGTTTATTTCACTTAATAAAAACGTAATATATAAAGAATAGTGTATAAACAAATTATTATTAAATTAGAGCTGTTCTCTGGAAGTGAAATCCGTGGATAATATAAACGAAGGACTGTCTTTTCCTCTTTAGAGGACTGATGTCTTTTAAACCGTAATTAAGCATACTTCCTTGAATATCTAATCATGATTTATGATGATACAACAATGATACGTATTCACATATTTTTTACATCTTCAATTTTACATCTGCGCGAACCATTGTAGCCACCGCCTAATTTCTGACATCTGCTACTGTCGCCAACGTGTGTGTGATCGCTAACTACTCCTGCCTGAGTTTCTGCAAACTCGTACTACTGTCACGGCTGGCTGATTATGTGCCAACGTAAGTCTCCCTTGGTAGCCTTCCCCACTGTGTACCACTGCAAACGATGGCTGACTGATACAACCTGTTTCTACTGCGTTAATAATAGCCCGCAATATCATGGCTCTGTTTACCTAGGGGTATAGTATTGCGACATTCTTGATAATTATACGCGATAATTGTTTGCGTTGCATTGTACAGCAACGTAATGCTGCACCCCTCGAGAATATTGCCATTTAATTGCTGTAAACGTACCATCGATTCCTAGAACTCTTCTCGATTAAAAATAGATACCCCTAGGTAGCTGACATGTATTGTCCAAAACTGTAGTTATGAATAGAATGCTATCTAATAATTCGATCTCTAATTTGTTTTAATAACGAAATGTTGATTGAAAGCAGTGGAATTAATGTAGTATATGAAGGGTAAGGCGGAAATGGGGAATGTCACAAACAGCTTTATCGAGAAAATTAAGTTTTAGTTACTTTAGTCCACCAGTAAAGAAACAAGGATCAATGAATTTAATTTTCTTATGTAATTTTCGTCTTAAATATTTTCTTGTTTTACCTTGAGTACAGAAGCTTATGTTTAGGCAAAGAGTGGATACATTTCATATTTTGTTCCAGTGCAGAATGGACATTCCTGTTTTTAACCAGTACAACAAATCTTGAACGTTATCTTATGGGGGTATTTGAACTTTCTAACCCTTTGTGATTCGACAGCTCTGTATTCCCAGTTGCAACCAACAAAACATGCTATAAATCGCAAAGTCACGAAAAATAGACATTCCCAGTTTCACCCCTTATTCTTCATACATTCGAAACAGTCCGTCCAGAAACGTCGCGAAGTCGCCGGAAAATCGTCCGCCTTCGCCACCTTGACCCGCGGAATCAGCCACCCCCGTTCAAGGGGTCGCGCTGGGTTTTATTGGCTGCGAGCATCGGTGCAGGGGGTAGGGTCGAGTCGCTTGGCCATTGTCGGGTGATAAAACGCGGGGCCGGGTGAAGGGCGAGAGAAAACGAACTGCTCGCGAGGAATCGTGGATCGCGGGGTGGGGTGGGCCGGGGGGTGAGTAGTCCGCCCTTCTTCATCTAGCGTGGATCACCCCCTCCGAGCGGTGGGGCACCGGCTTCAGACCTGGTGGAAATTAGTTCTCGGCCGTAGAGCACGGAATTATTGCTGCTTTCAAAGTCGCCCGGCCTCGCCGCGCGCTTACATCTGGGGTCTCGGGGTGAAAATACAAAGAAAAGACGTGGCGAGTCGAGGGGGTGAACGGGGCGCGAGAGGAGGGAAGGAGAGCGTGTACGGGTCCGTATGGGAGTGAGAGGCAGGGTGAATTGGGAAGGGGGGGTGGTGAAGGGTGGAACGGGACAAGGATGAAGCGAGGGTAGTTAAACCGAGACTACAAATCTACGATATTGAGTTAGAAGTAAGGCGAACCCTTGAAGCCGGGGGCTAATAAAATTTGATGACCGAGAACTTCGTAATGAGAACGAGACGCGGGAGGGGGTGGAACCGGCAGGAAGATAGTCGGAGGGGGCAGGGGGGCTCGAACCAACCCGCTATGAAAACTTCTCAGACGCAACGACTTTCTGATTTATGATATTTCATCGGGCCGTCGAGAATCTTGGTTCTTTTGGGCTCGTGCACCTGTAACTATTGAATCTTTCTTCGTCGTCGAGGAAGCACATCAGGGTGGGTGAGATGCGAGACGTTCGAGGATCTCGATGTAACTACAATCGTTGTGAAGTCAATAATCTTCATTTTGAAATGGAAGGAAGTTCATAGGAAATGGTTGCAGGTGTCGAAAGGAGAAAGTTTGAAATGTACCATTACTCTGTTCTCTCCATATCCTACAGAAATAGGGTAATTGTGGGAGAGTTGCCGCACGTTACGCAAAATTGTCACCGTGTCTAAATTTTGCAATGAAAATGTTTTCCAAGGATATATCTTATTAGTTCAACATCTTGTGATTCTACTAGCATTAAAGAAAATCAAAATTTTAATATTTGTCACCCTTATAAAAATTGAAACTAAAAACATCCTTTGGTAGGAGAGACGCCGCACATGCGGGAGTGGTGCCGCATTTCGAAACACGTTTAATTTTCGATTTAAACTTGTTACTTCTAACTTTTTATATAAAAAAATAATAAAAACAAAGTAAAATGAAACATTTTTACTTTATACAATTATAAAATTGGAAAATTAAATGGGTACAGTAGGAACAGATATTATATCTGCTTTTCGAAATATTTTTTATATTCAGTTGGCATCTTGAGATTAAAATAAATAAAAAATGTGAAAAAAGAGTACATAGTCCACAAATATATTTCGATTATAAGATTATTCATTTAAAAATAAATAATTTGCCTTGAGATACCACGTTAGCTATTTGAAAAAACTTTTTCGGTATTTTAAACATTAAAAACATCATTTAAATCGACTTAGTTTCCGAAACAGTACAGTATCAAAGTGCGGCATCTATCCCAAATAAAAGTGCGGCGTCTCTCCGAAATGCCTGGGAGAGGCGCCGCACTTTCGTATTTCCACATGCTAAGTCGAAAGTAACCCATTCTGCCAAGGAAATATTCTACATGGTCCCCTTAACGTATTACAAATGTTGTATCAAGAAAAACTATGAATTTTTAGCTACTATATTAGTAAAAATAGACGCGACGTATAACTTTTCAGGCAAAGTACGCTAGGCTTACCTCGAAAAACAGCAAAATCTTTAACAATAATACAGGAAACACGCTCTGGCTTGACAAACTAACCCAAATGAACAGCCTTAAACAAATAAAATCGGCAATGATGTGTTTTATTACCGATATCCTTGAAATACCAATAGTGCGGCGTCTCTCCGAGTGCGGCATCTCTCCCACAATTAAAGCTATTCTTTAAAATGAACCTGTGGGACCACCCCATTATTTAGAATAATATCAACGCACGGAGAAATCGTTGTTAAATATTTCCTCGACTTTACGCCTTAACATCAAAACTAAAGGCCATAAAGGACATAATGGCCGCCGTTCGCAAGGGCACAGTGGGGTTGAATCGGTGAGCTCGCGTTCAAAGGGTTCGCGATTATTCCAAGCAACTCGACGCTCGAGTTCCCGATCGCAGAACAGCGATATGAGACTCGTTCGGGTATTCGAAATCACAGAAACAAGAAGAAGGGCGTCATGTGAACGTAATACGCGGCGCGCGTAGGTGGCGCGCTCTCGTCGCGTGAATCCACTTGAGAGGGTGGAGGAAAGATGAGCCGGTAGAGGGTACGTCGAAGTGATTCGACATCAAAAGGCGTCTGCCGGTCGTTCAACCAGGCCTCTGATTGCGCCGTAAAGGCGGCGTGTCTTAGAAATCATGGTTATCGCGGCAGAAAATCACTTTCTTGCTCGCGGGAGCGTGCACGCCCGACAAAAGCGGCAAAGGGCAAGGTGACCCATAAAGGAAAGGCGCGTTGCACCGACGAGGGTGCGCCGCCGGGCTTGTATTGTCTGCCGTGTATCTGCTTCCCTGCTAACCGGCCCCTTCCAATTTTCTAATTTCTTCATTTAATGAAATCTTCAGCGAACTTGCGTCTCGTTTAGAAGCAGCCGCGGTAATTGAAAGATTGAAGTACATTTGGGGCAGTCAACCTTTAACCCCTTCTGTCACGGTAGTCCTGAGGCGAGATTGCTTTTGCTGAAATTATTTAGTAGCTCGTCACACAGGAATATCGGTTTGAAACGATCGTTTAGAAAATGTTAGTACAGTTTTCCCTTTTCCATTCAGATTTGATTAGAGTTGTTAGGTCCTCAGTCGTTATTAACCCTTCGTGGTCATACCTTCTTATAATCACACATTGGTCACATGGGGTTCACTGTACCCCAGCGTCATTTTTTGAGTTACCATTTTCGTATTTTTGAATCTTTTAACTTTTTAGTGATAATTGTACATTCGTAATACTTATACAGTCATGGCCTAATAGTATTTTTCTAGAAACATAAATTTTGATATGATAAAATTTGTAGTTGAAAACGAGCAATTTTCCATGGTTGTGGGAAAAACCGATTTTTTAAAATTTTTTTTATTATTTTTTTGCCATAAATCCCCTTTGGAAGACGTAAAGGTGCGATATTTCAAATCGAAAATTGCTCTTGGGGTACAATACACCCCGTGTGACTACGAAGGGTTAAGTTAGTGCATATGAAGTTGCTAAATCGCGTGGGGAAAATTGTACAAAAATATTTTATTTATGTTATTTATTTAAGTTTCTTTGGCATTGCTTCACCCAAAATAAGTACATAAAGGGTGGAACAGTTGCGTGAAAAGGTTCATTCAAAAATTAATTTATCCTTCAGAACTTTGTGATACACACTTGCAGCAGAATTTGAAAAGAGAACTCAGCGTTCCTTATTTTCTATCAAGTACCTACTATAAAAATATTTGGCTCCACGCTTCAAAATCTTTGGATTCAAAGAGTAGAATGGACCGCTTCCTATTTAAGCAGTACCGAAGAATGGTGCAGTCAACAGTGCAAAAATATGACGCCATTGTTCTCTTCCACGGGATTTATTCGCGAGTTAAGAATATCAGCGAGTTTAGAGCGGGAACAATACGCACCCACGCACTCTGCATCGTCCATGATTAGAGGCAATTTGCGGAATTCGCGCGATCCCTTGATTCCAACTAATTAATACAACCGAGATTCCTACGATGCAGTCTCCTGCGACCCGTGAAAATATTTCCCGCGGGTTTTCGCGCGCTTTATCCGCGGCGCCCCGTGTACCGTACAGAGCACGATTTTAATCATATTAAACTCGAAGCTTCCGGCTCTTTCAGCGCTGGTAATATTGACAAAGAGTCCCGGAATTTCATATTACGCGGCTGCGTTTTTGCGTGCATTCTGTTCGCGGAATTTTCGAATCGTTGTCGCCATTGTGTCTGGGCGTCCCTTAATCGTCATTAGCCGAGTGTCCATCGCCGAATGCATTTCTATTTTTCGTTCGCCCTGATTTTAACACGCTTCCAAAGGGAACCACGATCTGCCCTCCGCCTTTGTGTTCCATTGAACTTTCAAATATCGAGAGTGCATCGTGGAGCATTCATTTTTATGAAATTTCTATTTCGTTTTGAGAACTGATTCACCTAAAGCAAAGGGCAGATTGAATACTCTTTGTGATTTCTGTGAAAATTACCAAAGACGAAGTGTGCTTCAATAGTGGTTTATATTTTCCATCTTAAAATTTCTAAATATTGGTAATTTCTCTAGTAATTAATAATTTCGTTTGATTGAAGACACCTCTATCTTAGCAAACATTTGACTCACATTATAAAACACTCTTTCAGACCTTTGCAAATGTTTTCACCTTCAAACAAAATAAGCAATCGTTTTTCAGAAACCATTATTATTATTATTAGTGCGTGAAAATTTCCTCCAGTATTTGCCAGGGATCTCACACACAGAATTTCTATTCAACGCCCGCGGAGCCTCGCATAATTGCACTTAACGCGCTGTCCTGCTCCGATCAGCGTTCCAGAGATGCGTTCCGCATGCGCTAGGCCTGGAATTATCTTCTTATCATGAGGGCATCGTAAACTGGGTCGAACGAAAGCTTTGGATCGGTTCGTACACAACATCACGAACGTGTCTTCCGTGTGTGTGTGTGCCTTTCGTCTTTAGAATCCCGATCGAAATCAGAATCGCGGGAGTGTACTCTGGGTCTGGTGGCCCGAAGTTTGCAAATTACGTTGAGCCGTGTTTGAACTCTCGTATATACCTGGTCGCCCCGCGTTCTACACGCGTGTCCCTTCACAGGATTTCGCGCGTGTGCAGACAGTGGAGCTCCTAGCGCCGAAGTCAATCGCGGCACGGAATTCGTGGTTCTCGGAGTTAACGTGCAATCGGGCTTGTCTATTGTACGCAGCTTCAAGCGGTTTAAGGCTCGTGGAATATGGGACATGGGAGGAACCATCGATATACACGGTGAAATTCGTTTTAACACGTCTGCAAATAGTCACTTAACCCCGTGGAATCTGAGAATCCGATTTAAATACCTTTGTAAGGGATGGAAACTGGTGGCGGTGGGGGATGAGGGTGATTCTTGATGCAGGGAAATTTCTGTTTTCCTATTATATTTGAGCGTTCAGCTATCTGAGCGTTTGACTATCTAAGCATAGGGGAGACCGGGGTAAATTGTAACATAAGTAAAATCTGTTGAACGGCAAATCTGGTAACCCACAGCATGCGAGATCTGCTTGACGATATTAGCACCGTCGCGGTCGGTTTTAGTTACACAAACGAGCGTTATGTATTCATTTTGTGATTATAGCCCAGAATTTTAGTATTTAGAGCACGTAAGTAAATGTTGTCTTAGCACTTTTATTTCAATTAACCGTCATTAAAAACAGTTTGAATTTTTGCTTCTTTGTCGCAAATGAATCAGTACACATTGGTTTATTATAATGTGTATGCATTTTAGTGATTTGATGTTTAGTTTCTCGTTTGCTGAGATACAACGCAAAAATTCGACCTCGGGGTAAATTGTAACATGTTACTATACTTACTCCGTTCCAAATGGTGATAAAACGAGCTATTTGCTGACGCACCGGAAAAAGATGCTCTAGACGAACAACAGAACAATCGAGAATCCAGAAAGTAGAAAAAAAGTATAAAGGAAGAAGTTAAAAAAGCGTAGAAGAAGATTTTGATAGAATCAGATGAATAAGCAATGATTGTTTAACTCACGTATATCAAATGTTTAATAATGATCTGAGTCTTCATTTATATTCATTAGAAATGTTTATTTGTGTTCATATTTGTATTTAAATAAGTAAAACAGATGTGTTACAATTTACCCCGGACTGGGGCACATTGTAACAAAAGTTCAGATTTGTTTAAGATGAAGCTAGATGTCTAAGTGTCCAAGATTTTGTCAGGTACTTTCACGCAATTAGTTCACCACATATGTGAGTACTAAATCACACAAATTATTTCCTGATTGAGGAAAACACTTTCGAGAAAAAAATGTGAAAACTTTTTTGTTACAATCTGCCCCGGTCTCCCCTACGACTATCTGAGCGTTCGACCATCTGAGGTTTGAACTATTTCAGAATTGTCTAAGAAATGAATGATCTGAGTGTTCATCTATCCAAACACTCGATTATCTAAGTGTTTAGCTATCTGAACATTATACAAGTAAACAGCGTCAGAAACTGTCAGTCACTGTTTAATTTCGAAACATAATACAAATATCAGATATCCCTTATTATTAGAATTGCAATATTAATTATTGCAAATATGAACTGAAAGGAAACGGCAGAAACTGGCTTTTCATCAATGGTTGCTAATGAGAAGAGGAAACCAAACACCCATTATTTAGAAGCATGTACACAACCTCGGACGTTCCATCATTCAACGCATTGTTCTTGCCTTGAAAGTGATGTCTATATAATATAACAGTACAATGCTGAGTTTCGTGTATCAATGAGTAGGTACAGGATTGTGTAAATTTAATGAGTAAGATCTTATCAAAAGCGTAAATGTATGTATCTCATGAAACGTGTTTTTGCGTAATTACTTCTTCACTATCTCAATCAGCTCCCTGTTTAATCCTCCGCACAGAATTATTACACAGCGCTAATTATCTGCGTCTAAACATTCCTAGCTCGAAACTGTAAGCCTACACAACAGGAAGCAACAGAATGTATCGAGCAAATGCCTCGAGGAGCGATGTGCTCCTGCAAACAACCGCACAATAATTCAGCGAAGCTCGGACTAAATCTTCTTTAACCTATCAATCGCTCAAGGAATATATATAAATCCTCCTTTAATATACATCTAAAAACGCATCATGTCTACCTACTCTAAGGAAAGACTCGAAAGGATAGCAAAATACCATCGGAGAAATCCTATCATCTAACATTTTCGTGCCATCAGGAAAACCGCACAAACATCCCAGTGATCCCATCACGCACACAAAGAAGGAAAAGAAAAAGCAATGAGGACTCCGTGATGAAATCCAGTTTCCGAGCACAAAGAGCGATCCGAGATGAGTTCTCTCAGGTGAGAGCTCGATGACACGGGACCCGTCGGCGAAGTCCGACTTCTTTGAAGCGCATAATCGCGGCGGGTCGTCGATTAAACCTTCCCCCCTGCCCTCTCGGTAATTCCCACGGTCCTCCTCATCGAGTTTCCTTCGATTTCCAGGCGAAACGGTCGCTCGGCTCGCGCTTTCCACTCGCCCTGGATATATCGTACCTCCGCGCCCCGTCATCTTAACGGAATTACCACGTAATGGCCTTCTCCTCGCGAGAGGCCCCATCACCTCCCAACCGTTGATCTCTATCCTCGTTTTTCCGTCTAGCGATCGGAACGGACGATTGCCATAGTAATTATCGTCCGCGGGGCGGCGCGGCGAGGCGAACTTTTAAGCGGTGCCGTACTCTCGACGGAGAGAACTACTGCCTCGCTGATTTTAATGAAACTTGGTGGAACTCGACGAGCAGTTTCTCCGTTGCGACTGCGACGGGCACAGACACTTGTCTCTCCTCCTGTCGCGTTAACTCGCGTTTCACGCTGCAGCGTCTTTTTTCAGATGCACTTCCTTGAGACGATTATCGTTGCGCCCGCGGACGTTGCAACGCTGATGCTAACAAGGAAACATATCGAACCCGAAAATTCTAATTTTAATGAAACTCCGTACGATTGTAGAACATGTCGGAGTATGTAAGAAACGATTTTTTTTTCTGCGGAAAAACACTCTGGGGGGGTGAAATCAGCCCCCAAATTTTCAGCGATTTTTCGTTTTTCGAGTATAACTTTGTAACGGTGCGAGGTAGAAGAAAACCGTAAATGGACAAAATGTTCAGTGTTTGATGCCGTATAACGCGCTGCAAAAGAAATTTTTGTACGTCCAAAATTATACTCGAAAAACGGAAAATCGCTGAAATTTGGGGGCTGATTTCACCCCTTCAGAGTGTTTTTCCGTAGAAAAAAAAATCGTTTCTAACATACTCCGACATGCTCTACAATCGTACGGAGTTTCATTAAAATCAGAATTTTCGGGTTCGATATGTTTCCTTGTAAGAAGCGATTCCGCCGAATCGATTACAGTCGTACAGGGTGATTTAAAATCTCCTTTAGCTATTACGAGATAATAATCGAAGGGGGTGTTCGTTTCTGAAATTTGCAGGGGTTTGGAGAGTTAGCGTTTGGGTTCGGTGTTTTGTTTTTAAATAGAATTCTTTTTTTGGACGTCTATAATTTTAATTTTAATTTAATTTTCTTGTTTTATAGTTTGTTTATTATTGTATTGAGTTTCCTTTTTTATTTCACACCGTTTCTTTGCTATCTTTATTAATTAATACTTAACTGTAGATTTACGTTTTTGTAAAATATCCGGAAACAGTGAAATTTAGAGGAAAAACATCCTGCCCTTTAACTGTTAATTTAGAGTTGTGTTTTTCTATTCCTGTGAGGCTTAGTATTGTTTACAAAATTGCTGAGTGGTAAAACGTAGAGTTCTATTACGAAAGCTGATAAAGTTAAAGGAACAAGGGTTCATGACAGATCAATTGAAAGCTTTAAAACCATAAAAGCAGCTTTTGTGATTCACTGTCCATGGTCTTCGTAGTTGGGAAAGGGTTGGAATAACTACATGGACTGCTTCCGAAGCCTCTTATCTTCTCTCTGCGGCATACTGGTCGTCATCTTGAAAAAGGGCGGTTCAAAAAGTTAATCGAACGTAGCTAAAGAAATCAATAAACATCGTTTCAGCAGCGCAGAGTGTACATCAAGACAGCGGGCTCTGAAAGCAGAAGATCAGTGAACCGAACGCGGTGCCTGGGTCAGCATATTTCTATGAAGCCACTTGAAGTTTGCTTACAGTTGACCAATCATGGCTTCACAGTCTACTGCCTTGGAAAGTTCAGCATTTCTTACCCTCGCCTTCCGACCACTTATAACGTGTTAATTCATCCAGACTCAAATCGAGAATCGAAACTGTTTGACAAGTCACTATAAAATCACAAACCACAGAAACAGATTACAGCATATAATGGCTATCAGTAAACGGTGTGACATGAAACGCCCGTTGAAATAAAATACCAAACATTCCCAGTCTGTACATCGAAAAGGAAATTAAATCCATGGGTCAGCCTTCTATTATCGCATTGGCCTGTGTAATAGAGAAGCTTTCACCGTTGCCCGTACCAGTTCTCGCATATAAGTTTCAAAGTGTCGATCATGCGCAAACTCTCACAAATTAGATCCCAATCAGAGCGAGCACACAGCGGCGCCATAAATCGAATGCAGCACAAGTTACGCGGATTCCCGTGTCGAGCTTTCGCGAACGAACGAAACATCCCTTCAACCGCGTCGCATTTTACCACCGCTGGGTGATAAATAAACGAGCCACTTGCAACCGAGTGCACCGTTGTTCCAAGTCATTAAACCTTGCCGGTTCGTAAGTTTTTCGGACTCGAAGCACATCTTTGGACACAGCGTGCCCGGTGCAGCAACTCTGGCGCACCCCCGCGGCTGCAAAGTCGAAGAGAATACGAGAAACAAGAAGCACGATGCCTCTTCGAGCCTCGGCGAAGAAAAATAGTGAAACAGCGCGGGTCGAGGGGGGCGGTAGACCGGGGGGTGGGAGGTTGTTACCACCCCTGCACGGAGGTCTTTCGATATTCCATCGCCGGTGGCACGGAGAAAAAGCCTAAGCACCGCGGTTATTGATGACCAGAGTGTCGGATGGGCCACGTTGATTTATCGGCCCGCGGGAAAGAAATATTTTCACGGGCTAGAGACAAAAGCGGTGGCTGGCAAGAGAAGACGAAGATGAGCAATGGAGAATCGCAGGTGATAGGACGGCGCGGCGGGCCAGGGGGGGTTGGAAATTTACGATAATATTTGCTGGAGTCGGACGGACTGTGAAATGAAATTTCAGGGGTACGCGACTTTCGCCGGGGGGGAATTTTATTCCCGTTCTATTAGCTTTCGGAATAACGGGACAAAAATACTCGGGCGATTCCTTGATGGCGGCGGCGGTGGTGTGGAATTTATGCAGACGGGGCGAAGGGTGGATGGGGGGTGGTTCTTAGCGAGCCGAAAGTGACGTGAATCATCATATTTTCTATGAAAACTTTCGCCACGGTTCTCGTCGGCGCTGTAATGGAAGATTGGAAATGGGAATAGCCGTGGCGTCGAGGAATTCGTTTCTTGCCTTCCTTCTGTTGCTGGGAAGTTTGGAAAAGTGATAACTCGATGCACCGTGGTGCTGCGTTAGGTTGTGTTGATCGGTGCTTCTTCTGGGGAGCGGTGTTTGATCATTTGAAAGTCGAGCAGAGGAATTCTTGCCAGTTAGGTGGTTAGAAGTAGGAAAATTGCTATGGGGAAGATCGTAAATTTCTATTGCAGCAGTGGAATGTGCAAATAGCGTTTTAGTAGAGTGTGATTTCTCTTGCACTGGTGGCTCTCACATTCTATACTCTGAAAATTCAGTCAACATTATTATCAAACCCTTTGCCCTATATATTATAATCGACATTTCTGTAAATACATATACTAATCCATGGATTAAAATTATTGGAATAACTGTAACAGGAATAACTCTGGTAATTATTGCCTACCCCTCTTCAAAAACCTTTATGCTTTATTAATGAAACATGAAATCTAACTGTTTTTGTTATTAAATCAAAAGGCTTCCAATGGCAACTATGAAAGACATGAATATTGTGGATTTCCAAATATTGACTTCAATTAACACAGAATGAATAACTTTGAATTAGCAAATTCATTTCACCCGTTAGATGTCGATAATTAATTTAATTACTGTATTTAGTAATCTCATTTGTTTATTAACGTCTGCAAATAATTCATGAATATTATAAAATGATTATTCACAATCCACTCCTCATCTACTATAGATAAGGCTTCAAAATAGATGTCACATCGATACGAACCAATAGAAGAGCTTGACTTTAAACACTACCAAGGTTCTCTTTTATTCTGTGATTAAAAATTAACAGTGACGTATCCATTCTATGAAAGAACTCAGTGTAGGGGAAAGGTGGGATAGTTGATCACAGTTCTTCTTTTTTATTAAAATAATAATAATGGTTTGCTTTGTTTGTATTTAATTATTTGAGTTGTGATATAAATTGATGTGATCCTGTATCCCCGCTGATCAACTATTCCACCTTTCCCCTATTCATATTTCTCAAATCACCACTACATTCACCCTCTGCATTCACTTAATTTTAATTCACATACTTATGGCTCATTCAATCGTATCTACTTCATTTTTGCCTCAGCTTCTAGTTTACAATTTTTTCGCTTCGACTCCCAATTGTTTATGCCCAAGTAGGTATAACAGCAAAATCACAACGAACAAGTATCCTTTCTAAAACATTAATCCCGTAACTGACGCAGCACAATGACTATCCCACATTCAGATTCGGAGCTGCTATATAATGCCAAAATCGAGAGTAATTCAGCATTGTTGCGCGTCAATTAGTCGACAGTTAATCATCCGCGCAGAATTTCCCTGGAAATAGAGCGAGCAGAAGCGGCGATAACACCGCACGCGTGTCCACGTCGACATTTCCGGCAGGGCGCGCGAATTTTATTGCCAATACGCCGTAAAATAGATCGTCCATTATCAAAGGGAACAGTCTCGGTTCCCTTTTAACTGGTATCACCGGGGGGGCGTTTAGGCGAGCGTGCACATTCGAGCGGCGCGCTGGAAATTTATTAAACCGGGGATACGGTCGATATGGAAATAAATCGGGAACGCCAGAAGCGGCATCGTGATCGTAAATAACGCACGGACAATGGAAATTTATGTTAATACGACGGCGTGACCGAGAAGGAATAACGAAATGCAATTTCGCTGGATCGCGATTCGCGAAACGACCACAGGGAAACTTCGCCCTGGAACGGACACTCGTAAAATTCAATAATTGGTCAATTATTTGCACTTTTCGTCACAAGACGTTACACGATCAGACAGATTAGAGAAAACACGTTGCCTAAGTAGCTCTTCGCATCGATTCTTGGAAATCTCTGATATCTCTGTTTTCATTTTACATCCGCCTTTCATTACCACCCTCTCGCCTTCGCATTTCTCAGGTATCCCCAGGTTTCTCTAATTATCCCGCAATCCCAGTTCAAGTTTCACCAAACTCGACCATGGTACGCGATCGACCGCGTGCATGGACGAAGGAACATGGGGTAGCAGGGAATATATGTGAGAGGCCGTGGATCGAGTAGATGGCGAAACGAACGAGCGACGATGCAGGCCTATAATAACCGACGATTCAGCGGCGAACGAGCAACGGGATTTCGTTCCCGTTTCGGTTCTCTCCCCGAGCCGACGTGTTCTAATTTCCGCGGAGCTTTTAAAACGAAGTGGCCACTCGAGTCGAGGGGAGTCCATCGGTTCCATGGGAGTTCACGTACGATTTTTATGGAACGTACGTATTCTCTTATCCGCGCACGGACGCGGCTGAAAAGGGCGGGGTATCTTTCTATTCGGCGCTAAAGTCAATTCCGAGGTAAATTGGCATCGTTCGCTGCCCTGGCTTTCGATGAAGGAGAAAGATTCGACGGGTGAAAAAGAATTACGGGCACCCTTTGACGCGCTGGACGAGCCCGGGGGGGAGCTACTGAAATGGACGCGTTTCGAAATTCTGTATGGGTTCGATTCGGGGGCTGAAAATTCCGGTGCACGTGTCTTTCATTTTTATGCATCCACTCGGGGTTCTTATACATCCCCGAGGGCTTGGTGCCTGCTTCGTGGGCGATTAAGGGGGTAGTAAACCCTCAACAACCCAAAATCAGGCTCTTCTTCAAACGCATATTGTGACGTAATAAATTAACATAATTTCATTTTAATTTTTAATCGAAAATTTGATTCTTTACTGATCATCTATATAAATAAAAATGTAAATGTTCGTTTGTTCAAAGTCTTAAATCTCCGAAAGTTCTTCATCGATTGCTTTGAAATTTTTACACAATGTTCCATTCGAATACGCGCGTGTTTTTATGTATCTACCAAAGGGAGGGGGTTATGAAAAGGGATGAAATGTGTCATGGAGTCCTCAATATCTCTCTTGGGCCCGAAGCGAAGCGCGGGGTATTTTGCTAGTCAATAATAAAAATCATAGGAATATCTGCTCGTCACATGTTACCATGAAAGATGAAGAGGTGTCACTGAAAAATATTTGCAACGCGTGGTGTAATTTTCATTATACTACCGTTAAGGAACTAGTTTCTGATCAGTTTAGAGGGCTTCCCGCTTTAATATTTATTTTTAACCTACTAAAACTTTCAACCATAGACTTTTTTTATACTAAAAGATGAATTAAGGTTTACACTTTAAGGAAAAATTTTAAAAAGTTGAAAATAAGTATAATTTAATTATTTATAAGGTACGGAAGAATAAGATGACTAGGAACTAGTTTTTGATCATCTGAAAATACATGGGAACTAATTTTTGATCAGGTCAGGAACTAGTTTTTGATCATCTAAAATACATTGGAACTAATTTCTTATCAGGTAACGAACTAATATTTGATCAGATACTAATACTAATTAAAAAGAAAGTACCAAATAAACTTATTTTTAGTATTAAACCATCTAAATTTAATTTTTTTTATAATTTTATAATGTTCTAACCTAATTTTTATTCAGGTGATCAAAAATTGGTTCCATAAGAAAAAAGTGGAACTAAATAATGATCACTGACTTTTAAAGCAAAATGATACATATAATACTAAAATTCTTTCGCTACATTGTAAAGTAAACTATTGTAAGCAAAATGTATGGAAATAAACTTTAATACCACAATAACCAGTAAAGAAATCGACTGTGGCGTCGATAGTGATCTCTTAGTTCGAACAGTAAGAGATGGCGTTCAACAGAGGCTTCCTTCAAGTGAGCTACCTTACACATTTATTTTCACAAAAACTAACAATACTAACTGCTTTCACAGACAACACGTATATTTTTGAATTATCAATTTTTATATTAGTAATTATTTCAAACAATTATTTAATGACATAAACTGAAAAGAACGATTTATTTCATGAACTGATCAAAAATTAGTGCCTGATCAAGAACTAGTTCCTTAACGGTATCAACATTTCAATGAAATTGATCCTTTCATAGACTTGCACAGCAATTAATCACTTAAGTAATTAATTAAAACTATTAGATTAATGTATACTATGAGTATTCTCGTTAATAATAATATTAATTCGAAAAGTGACGTTTGCAGCGCGATGGCGACGCCTCTCGCGATTTTTCCTCTCATCTAGATAGAGATAGGGCTGTTTCCGGTAGGACGGCCTGCCTCTTCCTGTTATCCGCAGCCGTATCGGGAGATATCACAAAAAGCTAATCGGGTTCGTGCCGAGCTTTAATCAAACGGCCCCACGGTAGCCGTGCACAGCAGAATCTCGTTGCGCATTGGCTTTATCTTTTGACCGAAGCACCGCAAAAGTCGTGTATCCCTCTCCAGCCGTGGAACTAATCGAGTTTCCAAAGCATCGCGACGGACAAAGTGCCCGATGAGAGTTTTAATCTGAAGCGCCCGTGTACCTACGCGTGTGCACTGCACGGAGATAAATACGCGTGCACGCCGCGCACTTCCGTTTGAAAACGATCCCTCTTGCGTGCCAAGTGCCGTTTCCGCGGGGTTCAAGGTCCTTGGCAGGATATGCAACGGAATTCTCGCGAACGCGTCAACATCTAAAGCGTTTTTTAGTTTCCGGACACTTGTGCGTGGATAGGAAGCCGGTGGCGTCGATACGAATTTCAGTAGCTTCTTCACTTTGCGCTGAATGGTCGGTTATACAAACTAACGTGAGCTATTATATCGTTCACCTTTTGCATGCGTATTATTATTATTATTATTACTAACGTCTTTATTGCATAACAAGCAGAGGACAACAGAGAGAATATAAGAAAAAGGACAAAAAGCAAAGGCGAAGTTCAGTCCGAGACTGTTTTACAACTTAACCTAAGACGGTAACTTAACCTAGTTCTAAAAATACAGAGAAAGAAAAGAAAAATAAGAAAGGAAGACAGAATATATTAACCTAGGCTGAAATAATATAAAAACCATAACCAAGACTTAGAATAAAGCAGGAAAATTAAATATAGACGAGTATATAGACAGAAAACATAAAACAGAACATACCGACCAGATCGCACAGTGGGCTAAGAATCATTATAAGGGGTGAAGCAACAGAGAAGATTTACACGCACATCGGAAGGAAGAGAGAGAGTCGGAAGAGCGCGAATTTCAGGAGGGAGTGAATTAAAATAATGGGGGGCTACGTATGAGGAGGAAGCACGAAGGTGGTTTGTACGATGGTGGGGGATGGATAGCGTATCGGCGTAGAATATAAAACTATCCCCTCTCACGAATTATTCCACAAGGACAAGCTTCCATCTTCGAAAGGGTGCTTGTGTCGTCCCACCCCCGTCATGGGGTGGGGATTATTGCTCGCCAGCGCCACCAGAGGTCTAATCTATCTAACTCTTTCTCGCAAATCCCCCTAAGTTTTGTCTCGTTCGTACTTATGGCTGTGGCCCTACTATTTAGTCTGGCTGACAGTTCCAAGACGAAGAACGCACATCTTCTTATCCTCCCGATCCATAAAATGCCACTCACCTGCCCTGCATAGTAACTTTATTGCGCGTAACCGGTCTTAGAGTTTACAGTTACGCCGGAGGCGGCAGGGCAAGATCCCTTCCCGTCCAGCAACGTCGGTTCCGGACGTTACAACCCTTCAACCCTTAAAACTTTTGAGATTCAACAGAAATTAATTTCCACTGGACATATACATATTTCTGGGAAGACAAAGTCTGTGCTGGTAGTTTGTACGATATAACGTCGAAACAGTGCACTATGCACACGACGGTCCATAGATTTTCAAGAAGTCACGATCAATCATGCTATTCATCGGCCATTGGCCTGAAAATCAGAGGCAAGCACTAAAAGGGACAGCCACTGGTCGCAAGCTATTCGTTTGTCGAGCACGGTTATGGCTGTCGCGGCTATAGCGCTAATTCAGATGTCTCCTTCGCGAGCCCGTATCGAGCCACCCTCCCCGGGCATAGGGGTGGGAGCGGGGTGGGGCACGAATGCATGGTCCCTTCCACGCCGAAAACTGTTAATCATCCGACGATCTCTCGGTACCCGTCGATGCTTCATCTGTCCGTCCATTCGTCGGCCCCGCTGATTGCAACGCGAGCGAGTTACAAATCAAAGTCACCGTTCCGCGCAGATACCGGCAACGGTCCCCGCCACCCTCCCGATAGTGGATGAAGACGCGGAAGCGCGAGAGGCGACGTCGGTGTGCAGCCCGAACCGTTTGCACAGCCAGGGGGTGCAACGGCAACGTCGAATACGCGGGTTGCGCGCTGTGCAAAGCGACGGAGACAGGCTCTGCGGGGGTAGGACAAATAGGAAGGACGAGGGGTGGCACCGAAAGAGACCATCGCATAAATCCCACGCAACGGCGACGCATACATATTCATACGACGGCGCAAAACCAACACACATTAATGCACCGGCGATATTAACGCAAACACATGCGAACCACGGGCCTGTGGAAGAGTAGAGGGTTGGCGCGAGGGGGTGACGGCGGTTGGGGAGGGGTGGGGGCGCAAGAAGCGTGTGTGTAGTTTGTAATCGCGCGCGGGACCCACGCGGAACTTATAAAGCGGCGTAGAAGGTGAAAGAGGGAAGAGGGTAAAACGGCGAAGAGAAACGTTGAAGCAACGATTGGTTACGTTCTCTGCTCGTAGGTGAACAGGAACGTGGACTGGGGCGAGCGGGCTCGTTTGATATACAGCTAATTAGAGATCGAAATCTCGGCTGGCTCGCTTGCGCAACGACGCGGACGTGTGAAACGGTGCACGCTGGCCAAGTTGCTCCTCCGTGTGCATCGTAGATTACGATGCGCTCGCTGCGAGCAGCCTAGGAGAGATTAGGGTGAGATGCGTGGAGCTGGGGGAAATAAAAGTGTGGCGCTTGGAATGGATGGGGATGCCGATTTAGGGGATGAACGTTTCGGGGTAGTTAGTTTAGAGACGAGTATTTTGTAGGTAGTCAATTATTATTATTACTTATTTAAATGGAGCTAGCCGTTGGTATAAAAATTGTACAGTTGTAATTATTATATGAGGCACGAAGTTTCGAATGGTATCACCAAGGCTGTTATCCTGATTCTTCTGTATTGATACGAGTTTGACCATACGTTGACCTAGACTACTTGTTATGCTCGATAAGCTATCTGCATCTACTTTTAATCTGTTTATACGAACCCAAATTGGTTTAATGAATGCATGTAATGTATTTATATATTCATTAACAAGTTAATGCATTTTAATATAAACAGCGAAATATACAAATACCAGTGGATCGAGTGTAATATATACATTAAGGGGTCTCCCTACCTTGATGGGCGAAAAATGATACGAATTTTGGGAATGTTTTAAAATGAAACCATCAAATATATTTATTTCCAGCTTTGTGGCTTCATTTATCAATCTTTAGAGAATATGAAAAAAAAATAGTATATAAAAGTACCGGTTATATGCGGAGTTATAGTGCTTCAAATAGAGCGCCTTACAAAAATTATATACGCATTGTTAGCATAAAATCAGCTGTTGTAGTTGTCTGAAATAGAAAACTTAAAAATTTGTGTAATCTGTATGAGTGTGGCTATCGTCTGAACTAACAAGGAGAGTATTTTAGGTGTCCGCCTCCGATCATTTTGATTTTTGGATATGTTATAGAGGACCGAAAAATAATAAATACGTGTTTTTTTATTTTTCCCCGTTTTCATATTTGGGGGGGGGGGGGGGGTGAAAACTGCGTTCAAAGTTAGGGTTGAAAATCATTTTTGTGGAATATCTCGAGAACTATTAGAGATAGAGAAATAGTGTCAATGGACGAATTTTGTGTCTTTGAATGCGAAATATGACTGACTCACCAGATTTTCAAAAAGTCAAGATATTCCACAAAAATGATTTTTCAACCCTAACTTTGAACGCAGTTTTCGCCCCCCAAATATGAAAAATAAAAAAACACGTATTTCTTATTTTTCGGTCCTCTATAACATATCCAAAAATCAAAATGATCGGAGGCGGACACCTAAAATACTCTCCTTGTAAGTAGATTAAATGAGAAATACTGAAAAGTATAAATAAATGGCGGCGTCTACAACAGACATTGATTTCTGCAAAAAAAATCGCTGGGTTTTAAGTCGCAAAAGTCTAATTTTGCAAAAATCGACTTAGATATATACAAATATAGACATTAACTTTTTAACTAATATAATTTAAGAGTTTCTCTTACAAAAAAATTGCATTCTTTGCGGGTCATCAAAGTAGGGAGACCTCTTAAATAAACTACACGTGCATTTATTAATCGCATCACCCTATCCAAAGTTGAGTATGTACAGAAATAATAACAAAAAAGATACGATACTATCGTACCGTTAAAAGTCGGGCCTCTGTAAATCTCTTACAATACATCCAGAATCATTGTGCTTCTTCAAAATACAAACAGTTTCCTTTTACAAAAGCGTTCCGCGTCACGCATTACAAAATTAAGAATCTCCAGTCAATTATGTGGCATCCGAGGAATTAATCGCGCAGTGAGGTGATGCCCTCTTTAGCCATTCTCTCAATACTCATAATACGCACACTTCCAATTGTTCCCAAGGGAACAGTTTGATTAACAACGCCGCGTAACCGCGCACAGACACGAGAGCACTCGCCATTGAACGTGGCACAATATTTTTTTGCCAACAATACCAAAGCACGCAGTTTGCGGGCAAAAAGGGAGCTACTGAATTGATATTATATGGGACGTTGAAAAGGTGGGTCGTTCCTTGTCCCCGTTAACAGATCGCGAATGTAATCGAGACCCTTTCGCGGTGTATTTTCGCGTGACGTCTCTCGTGGCACGCTTTTCACGAGCGTAACCCCGTCTGTTTTTATTTACTCAGCTTATTCAAAAATACATCGCCGTGAATGTGTCTACTTGACGTAACGGTTAATTGGAGATCGGAATCTGAATGCGTGCGATTCATCAAGCATTGCTGTCATTATACGGACACGTATACTGTTCCGTGAGCAATGCTTGTTGCGTCACGTAAATAGAGAGAGGATCCCTTGTGAAACGCGTACTGAAACGAAAAATGGGTGTTCGTGGGAATTGTGCGCATCGTCCATTAATTCGATTGGAATTCAAAGGTTCGTGTATCCTATTGCGTTTTCCCGTAAATAATTCTGATTCTGGGTAACAATTTTTTTACACATACAAAATACGTTATGGATATCGAAGCTTTAAAACTTCCAAATGTTTTGGGTTTTGGTATCGAAAATAGACTTGTTCGGGCTTCAATTATTGTTAAGCCCCAGTTTTCCTAGTATTTCATACTGGGAAACACTAGATATGCTACATACACGCTATATTTTTTCTGGCTTTTGGTACCCATTTCGTTTATCCGATTAAAAAGTGAGTGAAAGAAATGCGAATCGAGGAGAAGTGATATTAGTTTTCTAGGATAGGAAAGTGGAACTATATCTGTGATTGAAATCGATTAAACACTAAGTTGCAGAAGTGATTCGACGAATCTGGATTTCGGGCAATGTGCCTATAAGGTATCATTTCACCTGATGTGATTGCGCGTAATGTGTAATTTATTCGGTGTCACGCGATCGTCATGGTTTACGAATGCTGCTGGATTAATCGTTTTCGTATTTCCTTCTACTTTTGTATTTGTGTATGATAAATTGTCAGTGGATACATTTCATCCTCATTTGCATAAAATAATCACTAGGTACACAGAAAGTCATTAAAACGGCACGTTTTGTGCACCCGAGGGGGCCATTAATAATTTTACAAACTTCTCCATTTAAAACGAATCACTGTTCAAATTAACAAGTGAATACAAAAAAATTCAATCGATCGCATTTGCGATAATTCCAAGTTGTCCAATTGAAATGAAAAATATTCAGAAATATAATATAAGTACCTACTTGCAAATTTCACTCGTGAAAGAAAACATTCAAAGCAAATCTCTTTCTCCCAGAAATTGATCCAAATTTTCCAAAAACATTTCTCGCGAACATCCCCTTGCATTCGACCTAAGAATTCACAGAAACTCTGTCTGACAAAGGTCACAGAAAACCTCGGTATTAACTCGAAGCTTGAATAACAGTTTCCTCTCAAAAGTTCCATACACAGCTCTCCATTCCACTTGCGAGCCTTTCCATACATCGAGATCCCTCTATACCCGAACATCCTATATAATGCAAAGCAAGGATCCCAGTTTTTCCCAATAAACGCGCATTTAGCTTCTGCCGGGGCATTAAACTCGATGCATCGACAATTAGAGGATGAACATCTCAAGTACCTGCATTCAGTTTTCTCGTTCATCCTCCCTCGCTTGCAACCCCCTCCCTCCCCTCATAAAATAGGACGAACTCGTGCAAAATATTATAGCGCTGTGTTGCCACAGCAATTTCTCCGTATTCGATCTTGCAATTCACGTTGGACAGCCATTCGTCGGTCGATAAAGATGGATGGAAACGCACCTAAAACCGGCTCGTAAATTCTGCACGTCGAATTCGCGCGTTTCGTTCGAACGGCAAGGGGCGAGTGGGGTATTTAAATCACGAACAGGCGGCCAACTTGATATAGGGCTAATTGAAGATCGGTATCTGGACACGCGGGGCGTGCCTCGAGCGCGTTGTGCGCGCAAGACCCGCGCTGAAATCGGTCCAGCATCGCCTCTCGAACGCTGGGGAGACCACATCTTGCGTTGAGCTTTTCGGGGAAACGGGAGAGCAGCGATAAAAGTGGAAAGAATCGTGACTCGTTTCGCGAACAACCGGCGATTGGGGTGTATTAATCTTTTAAAGAGAAGTTCAGGTGCCAATTGGGGTGTTAAACTCTCATCAAATTCACGGTGTCGACTCATTGTCAGTATTTGTTACTATGATTGATACACCAAGTTTTATTGTATTTGGTTTTTGATATTCGATCTTTATATCCACTTGTGGTAGGGTAAACCAACTAGTGAATGACCGAATTGTTGAATTAGGAGCCCAGTAAATGACCGCATACTTTTAATAAGAATCGTACTTATAACTAAAAATATGGGATATCAAACGTGCAACTACACTCCATTTATAAACATATAGTAATTTTTAAATTTATAATTGACATTTCTTTGCCTAATGGTCATTCACTGGTATGCGGTCAATTACTGGGCTCCTAATTCAACAATTCGGTCATTCACTGGTTGGTTTACCCTTCCACAAGTGGATATAAAGATCGACTATCAAAAACCAAATACCCTATAGCTTGGGTTTACCCTATAGCTTGTTCTACTATATCGTTTCCTTTTTATTTTTCATAGAATATAGCATTTGTCACGTTGCGTTTTGAATCTGTCATCTAATCTGTGAATTTTGACTGATTTCTCTGGTGGAACGCGGAAGCACCAGCCTCGCAACTAATTTGTATGCATTGGGGCTACACGCGGAAGACTATTGATATCCTAATCCAATTTGTTTCAACTTGTGGTCGGCCAACTATTTCGCTCGCCTATCCGTACCCGTACAACTAGGCGCCTCATTCGTTCAATTATGGTATATTGCGATGAAATTTGCGAGCTACCTAGAAACAGCTGGCTATTAGTGTAAATGCCTCTGCGGAATAATCGGAGAAATGCATGCTTGGCTACGTGTATACCCACACAGAATCACGCGGCCGTGTATCATGCATCATCCAATGCTTGAATTGCCGTGGAGCGTTCGTGAAATTTGAACACCGTGCTTCGTGACTCACTTCACCACCTTTAGACATCGTCTCTGTGAAAAATGATGTATAGAGAGCTTCCTGTATAATACAACAAAACGATGATAAAAGGAAAAACCAAATGTCTCGTTGTAATTACTGTTATTACGCCTGTTGGGTCTATTCTGACCCAATCCTGTTCGCATTTCTTCGATAACTGTTTTAATTTAAAAATAAAAGAAATGAATGAAAGGATATTTTGGAATAGTGGAGCTTTCCAAATAATTAAAGAATTGAAGAATTATTTGGTGTGTTCAGTTGTAAAGTTGAAATCGAATATGCAGTACACGTGTATTTCCCACGAAATTCAATTCGTTAAAACTGAAAAATTTACTCCTTTCAGTTAAATACGAACAATGTTGTTCTCTTCGCGTGCAAATTGCACCAAAAAAGCCAAGCCCCTTTCGGATTTGCCTCAACGAACCGTGGAACAACGTATACGTCACGGAGTAACCCAAACATTGTCTTTCCCAGCTTGAAAAACAGAACAGCTTCGAGTATGGTGTTCGATTGGCTGCCAGTTGCAGTGGAGTTTTGAAAGGACAGGTCCATGACCCGTCGTGCGTGCACTTTCCTCGCATGTTTTTCCCGCCAAAACATCGGGGATATATGAAACACGGAGCACTATGTGCGGCGTTCGACTTGCACTTGCACATTCGCCTGTTCGTATGCTTTTTTTCTTGCATGAAGCGAAGAGCTAGGTGATTTCGTTACCACAATTTCGTTGGCCCATTCTGCAAGCACACGCGTTCGTTCTGTTTGTTACACTCGCCCTGGCTGCGATTCGATTACCGTGTTTCCTCTGGCATTTTGTTACGGAGACGGGTATTGCTCCGCTTCGGTTGCAAACGCCAATTAATAGTTGCAATTGAATCGTTAAACGCGATAGGGAATGCGAACGGAAGTTTCTCTCTTCTCTACGCGTCGTTGACTTATTTATTGTGTATTTTTAGAAGAGACAAAAGCGCAGTTAAATTAATTAGTATTATGATTCTGGTAGAAGAGGCACGAATTACTTTAATTTAAGAAATTTAATTTTTTATTATAAATATAATTTTAAAAACAATTTAATTTTATTTGTTTTTAACGTCTGGAGTATTAATGATTTTTTTAAGAACTCGATCGCTCCAGACAGTACGCCATAGTATGTTTCTGGTTGAATGAAGTGTACAGAGATGAAGGATTTTGTTAAGTGCGCGTGTATAATTGCATCGCTATATTTCGTTAGCATAACCATGGTAATTTTGTGAACATGCATTTCTATGTAATTCTCGCCTCGAATTAGCAATGGATTAAATTCGTACCTCGTGGGTAGCTTTGGAATTTATTGCCACTGTTTGTTCCGCTGTAAGCTACTTATCTCGAGGAGATAACGCTCAACAAATCCATAATTTGACGTTACAAAAGGGGCAAAATTAGCATGTACTTTGCTCCTCTGCTTATCATTCTACATGACAGTAAAATTAATGATGCAATCGAAATAGATGAAAGATACTCTTGAACTACTCACTAAAGTAACAAAAGCTTACAAAGCCAAGAAGTTGCTAAAAAATTGAGAAGAGTAGAAACGGTTATCAACTGTGTTTTGTTATAAATCGTTCAAATATGATTCATATAATTTTTAAAATATTACATTTAAAAATTATATTTCTTGGTGGCAATTCATAATTAAATTCTGTGAGTTAAAACAAAAGTCTCGCGAATAATATATCAATTTTTATATCTTCTATCAGATAATATCGCTGTGTTGTGACGAATTTAAATAAAAAATCATTAAAAGGAGAATCACGCAGGAACTCACTGTAAAAACATCGGACGCACGAAAACGAGAATCATAATTTCATATCGAGTGGAAGTTTCGTTGAGGCTAAAATTTCTGTCGGCCCTAAAAATAGTAGTTCGGCACGGGATCTTGAAACAATATTTTGCTTTCAGAAATAAGATTTACCTTTTATCGCGTCTACTTGTTCTCTGTTTGGATAACCCAGTTTCAACGTCCTACACGATGGGTTCGATCTTCGAGCGTATTTACTACTCTAAAACAAGCAAAAGAACGCTGCTACTGTTACACTCGGTCTACTATCTTGAGTGCATTTTGCAATTCAGAACTCGCTACCTAACGTTAAAAGAACCAGCGCCTTTGTCACACACGGAGAAATTACTATGGGACTTTCTAAATCTTCTACCAGATAATAACGCTGTGTTGTGACAAATTTAAAAAAGAAAACAAGAAGACTCACGGCATGCCGCAAAAATAATTGCCGATGAATTTTTTTATCGGTATTTTCTGAAACTTTGTTAACGATGGAAGTAGAAAAATGTATCACTAGCCCTTTTTATTTCCTTTTCATTAAACAAATATGTACATCGCAAATTCTCGTGTAATTACATTTTGATCGTTCTTTTAACAAGGGTATCAACGAGTAAAAATAAGGAGAACATTGGTTGAACTCTTTCAAATACTGTCGATTTTCGGACAAAGAAAACGCTGCAAGTTCGCTGCTCCCACGTACAAAAGATGGGTTATCGAAAAGGGGGGTGGGAGCCGAGCTTTCTGTTGTAGATTTTGTCCCCGGAGAACACAAGCGAGATCCACGAAACTCCAAGCCCTAAAAGTTTCAGGGCGACGCGATGTGTAATCGGGTCGAGACCTTATAGAGTTTTCGTACTTTCGAATTCCACCTGCCAGGACGAAAGGCACGCCGCGAAATTTGCTTTTCAGCTTCGCAGCTTTCAGTCTCGACAGAGAACTTTTGCCACGCGTTGACGGATTTACTTTACCGCTATAGTAAAACGTTTCCTTGTCAACTAAAAATGATAAATTATGAAACATTCGAAGCATGAACGTTTAGTAATAAAATTCACCGGCACTAGAGTGTTTCATTAAACAATTAATAGCTTGGATATTTGAAAATATTAGACAATAAGTTTTTCCCATACGCGGCTTTCAAACTATCAAAGACTTTAATCGACATTTCTGTTTTTCATCTCTTTCGTGACTTTCAATTTATCTCCCTTTAATATGCTTAAGGCAAAACACGAGGACGTCGTTTCAAAGGAAATCACTTTGTAGTGTGTCGACCGATTTCAATTACGATTTTTCAATAGCGCGCAATTTTCATGTCGGAACGAATCGAGGCGACGTGTATGCAGCAGTAAACGATTAAAGTTTTCCATTAATGGCACAGTACGTCAGTTGGCGTCCATTGAGGTTAATCCTTCGTAGATTAAGTTCTGCTTAGCGTGAATAATGTTCATTTTAAAGTTCTTAACCGTCTTTGAAATCGAATGTACGTACGTAAGCGTGCAAACATTTTCCACATAATTTTTAAATGTTTGTAATACCTTTCGAAGCATGAACGACTCTCAGAAATTCGTGCATCGTTCACTGCTGGATGTAGAGTAAAAAGTTATATAAATAATGGGTCGAATAAAAGTTACTTTAACTTTAGATTATTCGACGAGTAAAGGTAATTTTTTCATCGTTGAGGGTTTCATTTTTAACTTGAAGTTTAACTTTATTCGACGTCAAATAATTGTAACTCTTACCTTATACTCGTTATCCGAAATTTTTATTTAAATTTCGAATTTAATTCTTTTTATTTATTTAACTAAAAATTTTGCCCATCTCTACTACAGATGACTCCATTCAACATCGATCCTCCTTAACCCTTCGTTGACTCTCTGGGTGTGAACCACCCATAAGCTGATTTTGACGCTCTGAACCTTCTATATGTAAAATAAATATCTTTTTTTCAAAGCCGACTTACAAACTATTTTTTCTCTGAAAATATTATATCCGAACATTAACTCTGTAGATTTATAGCTCCCAATATTGAAATTTGTAAAAGTTACAATTTTTTAAAGATTTTCTTCGTTTTTTCTCGTTATGTGGTAATCTAGAATTATTTTACAAAAAGTATGATAAAATTTCAATCCAAATTATTGGAATATATTCTAGAGACCTTGAAATTGACCCATGATTTTTTTCATAATAATTGGATTCTTTGGATGAGAATGGCACTCGTTCAAAAATTGTTCTGGGTGTGAGCCACCCAGGTATGTCAAAATTGATCGAGAAACGAGGTGTGTCAACGAAGGGTTAAAACACTCGAAACATTTGCGCTAAAAAAATATACTGTACACACAGAGATCTATATCAGTCAGAATACTCGCAGAATCTTTAAAAAGCGAGGTAGAGTGATCCACACTGTTCAACTCTGTCGACGACACAGAATCCTCGTGCGAGGCTTCCAGCGGAGGAAAAAGAAAACTAGAAAAATCGTGTGTCCCGAATTCTCCCATTGGCTGCGCTAGTGTACATGCCCAGGCACTCCTTATAGAGAAAAACTGGTATGTTTGGCTGTTCAGAAACGAGCAGGCGCTCGTGGTCGAGGAAATCTGCCGTTTCGAGGGCTGAAGGCGACGCGCACGAACGTAACCAGGTCGAGATCTTATCAGACTCGCGTGCTTTTGAATTCCACCTGTCGACGTACGAGGAAGACCGAGTTGGGGGAGGAGAGACGAGTGGCGCGTGCACGAGCGAAACTTCGCTTTTCAAACGCGGGGTTCCCCGATATTCGCGCGCAAAAGCGCCACAGCGACCAGTTTCGTTTAATATGTTTTTCATTGTTCCGTTGCGCTTCCCAGCCAGGATATGAACACTTTTTCCCCTCCGTTGCTCCTCTGTTTTCCGCGGGGCACGTTAAAATGCGCAAAGCTGAAAGGCGAGCCTCGTATTTCTGATTGCATCGTTGATACGCCGCTGTCTCTGTATCGTGTTAGGCAGCTGGGGCGAGCCTTTTGTTTAAACTTCTGCAGATGTCAAGCGGGATATCCGTGTTATTGAGCCTCGAGATGTATGAAACATTGAAACGAAGGTGAATCGTTTAGGGGATGCTTTTGTCGATTAACGAGTGATCGTTCGTGCGGAATTTTGACAAAGGATTGCCACGGTAGGAACGTTCGGTAAGGGCTTGCCGAGACATAGAAGGGGTACAACGAATTTCGAAATAATTTTGTCGTTAACGGGACAGTACGTAACGCCAGAGGTTAAGGGGCGTTAAATTGATAGCGAGGGCGAGGGGTACGAGAGGAATTTTAGGGAAAGGGAGACGTACGTATAAGTGTCACCTAGGCATCGTAGCAAATCGAAACGGAATTCCACTTTAATGCCAGCCTCGAATGCCAGCCCCTCGACGATATTGCAATTAGCCACGCCACAGTCGATCGAAGGGGAGACACGCTGTCGCACCTGCGTACAGGGTGCTTCGATGGCTCCCTGGCAAATTTTTCGCGAAACAGTCCTGGCGTCCATTTAATTCTCTTTAGTCGTGCCAATTAGTACCATGCACGTTGAAAACAGCAAATTAAGGAATTATGTAGAAAATTATTAGTACTGTGTGTGCACTTGCAAATGAATTATACGTAAAGAAGGCAAAGAAAAAAATTATTCTCTTGAATTTTGCTTCCCTATAATTAATGTTGAACTTGTATTCATTCCCTAGTTAAATACCTCAATGGACCCGAGTATTTGCTTACTATCTAGCTTTCAACCACATTCATTGTAATCTATGTTTTAACCGCATACATTCAAGGAAAAGTTTATGATCTTTTAAGGAAATACATCTTCGTTGTACAGTTGTTCACTAGTCGAAGAAGATACAATTGTAAGCGCACCCAGAATCATTTCTATCAGAGAATTCAGCCCAGTTAAATTAACTAGGGAACCTGATAGTGGTAGAGAACTATCGATAGTGTTGACTATCGATATTATCGAATGTGCTGAAAATTTAATAAAATATATATGCTTTAAAATATTATGTTTGATTTTTGTATTTCATTTTATTTTATATATATTTCATATATGGACCGTTTATTTTGAAAGTGGTGTAAGTCCATTTTCTCTTGTTATTTTTTCTAGCTATACATAAAAAATTTACATTAAATTAAGCATGAATTACGTGATATCTAATTTTTTTTCAAAAATGGACTTACACCACTTTCAAAATAAACGGTCCATATATTTTTTTAAATTTTCATCACATTCAATAATATCGATAATCAACACTATCGATAGTTCTCCCCCTCTAGAACCTGATGTACCTACTCGGCAGAAATCAAGGTTCACTTTGGAAATTTTTTGTAAAGAAACTATACATACAATCTTTTTAAAACTTTCAGGCTATATTATTACGTATGTCAAGAAGTGAAAAAATATTTTTTATTTAAAAATCATTTATCTATTTTTTTCTTTCGAGTCTCTATGATAGTTCTCAAGTCGCAAGCCAACGTTAGCAATTGTTATGGTATCTCCACAATAAACACAAGAACTATTACGCTATCCGTGATCGGCAGTACTACATGCGCCAACCCGATAGATCGGTAAATCAATTACGCCGCACTCCGCTCGGAGAGACCAAATCGACAGAAACAAATTACCTCGGGGTAATATGCGCGGTCGCCTCGAATACCGTTTCCTCGAGGCTGTCAGTTAGTTGCTGCTTAAAAGAGCAGAATGGTCTGGGTCCATTCGTCGGGCCTGCGGCCCTCCCGGTTAAAAGGTAGAGGAACGGAGACGGAAAGGTACGCCGTGACCGCATCCCCCTGAACTTCCGTGAAAGTTTCGCGAACCAGCTAACAAACGAACTTGCCTTCCCCGGCTCGTCGATTCCCGAGGAAGCTCGACGATTTGTGTAGCGAGACGATGCCGGACGCGAGTTTCGGAATCGATAAGTCTCGGTATTAAATGCCCCGGCGAAGGTACGCGCCGTTTTTCGCCGTCCTAGTCGCCGACTCGTTCCACTTCGCGAAACTTTCCTAGCCTTTCGGAGGGAAAAAGTGGGTTATTTCCAAGTGCCACAATAACGACAATACTTCATGGAGTTCCCCCTTTAATGGGGGCTCGGTGATTTCCTATTGAGAAGTTCTAATGCGAGTTCAATAGCTTCCAGCTGTACATCGGAATCAATGCATGATATAGATACAGGGGAAGAGTAAATGTTTTGCTCGCAATTCTTCATCTCCATTTCAGAGTAAATAGTTTTGATTCATCTAGTTGTAGCTACAATTTCTAAGTGCCACCTATAATTCAATCATTAACCCTTTGTAGTCACGCGGAGTTTACCGCACCCCAAGAGCAATTTTCGACTTCAAATGTCGCCACATTACGACTTCCAAAAAGATGTTTATCGCAAAAAATATCGCTTTTTCCCAGAAATTTCATTATATCATCTTGGGTAAATAAAATCTGTATTTGGTTCATCAACGATGAGTTTGACGTCTCTTGGAACAGAAGTGCGGATAATAAAACGTTCGTTAATGAACTGGTTGTCATAGTTTCGTGCCAGCAGATGGAGAATCGAGGCAAGAGAAAGAGGAGAAGGGAGGTCACTGGGGTTTCTTCATCGGATTAAATTAATTAAGCTGGATTATCCCGACGGATGTAAAAAAACTTCGATACGGGCCGCGTGGACGGACAAGTTTAGCTCACGACCCGTCGGGAAAGAAGTCTGCTTCCCATAGTTTTAATTCGTTTAAGCACGTCGCGAGCACCTCGAGGCCAGCGTCATCTTATCACGGGATCCGGGCAGGTGTTAAAATTTTCCCCTTGGCCACATATTTTCGCTGTTCCCCGTCAATTTTCATTTCGAAGTTTCGCCAGCCCGCTCCTTTACCATCTACGGTCGCCGTGCGCAAAACATCGGGGAGGGCTGTTCTTCGGAAAGTGACGCACTTCAGGGTAACTTCTCTCACCTGACGGCTTTCCTCTCGCCGCGGCTGGACAGCTTGACGTTTGAGATGCGGGGTATTTCTGAGAACGATGGAAAAGATGAGGTGGGAAGTGGAACAGGTCGGAAACCATGATCTTCAGGCGTTGAACCTTGGACTTCTGTGTTAAACATACGTACTATTCGTTTGAAAAGCTTAATCCACTTTGTTCGGGTAATATTTCAAGTTGTTGCAACTGAAATTGCCATTTCGCCTAGGAAAGTTTTAATAATAATATTTTTTGCTTCTTTAACTATTTTATTCATTTGATTTATTTAACTTTGAATTGTTATTATATCCCCAACCAACTCACCTCAATTTAATCTTGCTACGGTGTACATTTACATACAGAAACACATATATTGGCAACAAGTTCCTTAAAATTTTCTGAAAATAGGAACAGTCCTTAGAGAAATGAAAATACAATTTGATCGGAAAATACGCAAGCCACGTAGTATGATCAATTTCACTTTGCTTGCACCGTTATTCACGCGACATTAATTCAGGTGGACTTTCATTTCCCAGACCCCGATAACGCTGCTACCAAACACGTCAGGATCTTCAGACAGCTGGGTAGGAATTTTTCAGACAACTATCACGCTTCCAAGCGTCTCGCACGCGTCTCCTCGGCTCTCTCTGCTCGTTTACCTGCACACCGGATGCTCGTACGCCAGCCTCTCCCGACAATAACATACGCGTCACTCACGCTGGAATACATTTTCAAACTTCCATTTCCCGTCGCGCGGAAGCTCCTCTCGATTGCTCCCTAGGTTGGCTCTTACAGCCACGTCGAACTTTGAATTCGATCTAGAATATCGCGTCCTACCTGCTTGTGCAGGCCTGCTACAGTATCCGACGTTACAAGGAAAGACTTTGCATAGATGCTTTTATTTATTGTTTTTTATTAAACGCCTCGCGGAGGAACGGCATTGGCACACTCTTCTGGGGAAAGAAAATTTGGATCGTCTTTTAAATGGAAACGCAAATAAATACTCAATTTTAAAAAACCTTAAAAAATTACAACCTTTTTTTGTTTCTTCATAGGAAATGTTTATAAATTTTTATGAAACATTGCTTTTCGAAAAGAGCGTTTATTTTTTATTCGATCGAACTCTATAATATTACGGAGTAGAATTTTGAGACGGAGGTGGGTGTTAAGGGGTTAAGGACGTACGTGATATCGACTGGCTGACAAATTTGTGTCTATACTACTGGCCTCATGTATGCAACCAGTTCTGTGTCAGGGAATGGATAGAATGTTATCTGGAGTTTATACCTATATTCAAGTGTCATGCAGCGTTTGTTACATTTGGCAAGAAAGTAGTTTTGTTTTCTGTGATTTTATAGTGTAGGTACTTCATCTTGAAAATAATCAAGAAAAGGATCAAGTCACGCTTTTATGTGAAATTTCTTGAAATTTAAAGTTGCACTGTGCGCATCTAGTTTTTAGAACTGTTGCATATAGTCAGAAAGAAATTAAAGTTTCATAAACGGTTGTGGAAATTATGAATAAATATTCTTGGGGTCGGTTCCTAAATTAATATTCGCTTCGTTGTAGGTCACGAACGTATTAACACATAGCACCACCATTAATCAACGTAATTTATTATCGAGCATGGCATTAAACATCCTAGTTAACATAATTAATTAAACTACGTCTCTATAAACGCTGGCGTAATAATGTTAGGCTACGCACCTTCGCTCCTATGCGCAATTACATTATATCTGCACACTATGTAATGCAGTAGCCACGATAATGTCGAACTCTGGCTTACCAATTTCGAAAATTTATACAAACAATTCACGCCGCACTCGAACACGTGTGAGAAGGGCATCGTAATCAAATCAGTGAACACTTTCCACAACTCGGTGTGTATCAAGATAATACTGAAACAATTATCGATATACATTTCAGTATCTGTCATCTAGAGGAGAGAACAATAAAAATATCATCAAACCAATACCACAATAATTTTTTCCAAAATAATTACCATTTATCCATCATCTGGTTATATGTACGTTTGATAATAGACAAAATAGAGTAACAATTAGCATAGTATTATTTACTGATGATTATTATTATTATCGCTTCCTTCTCTTGCTTACCAAATCCTTGCTTATCTTAATTACGTTTTTACAGTTTACCGGCCTGCTCGCGACTCGTTTTGTCCTAACGTTCACCGGCACCCCACACAAATACGTGGAAAAAGTACCATTTTCTCTTTTATCTAACGTACGTACCTGTAACAAGTGATCAAATACATTTCAGCGGTATTTTAAATATTACACGCAGCTTCGTCATAATAAAACCCAGACAAAAACATTCAAGCACATCCAACAAATACACAACAGTCATTAATTGCCACAGAACAAATACTGTAAAAATAAGAACGCGACCGACGACGACATAAAAATCTCGCTACACTCGTAAATGAAGCCAGGCGAATGCTGCACAACGACAACTTACGCTCGCGAACATGGGGCTCGATAAAGATCGGTCGTCAGTCAAAAACATCAGCGGCAACGGACGAATAATTGCAACTTGCCGTTCTTTTTTCGCGGACAATCGAAACGATGGATTCACTGGCGCGCTACTGGCCGGGGAAAGACCAAGCGGCGCGCACTTGTAAATAATGGACGATAGGGTAGCGAAAATATTGTAAGCGCGAGAGGGTATCGTGCCGAGAAAAGTGGGTCGCATTCGAGAAAGGCGGCTGATGAACGATCGTGGCGGCGACGCGAGAGATGGAGGGCGGCTGGCGTAAAAATAATGCGATTCTCGCGTGAGCGCGATGGATTCTGAAATGGTGGACGTCGCTGAGAGGTGGAAAGTGTCGAACGATGGGAAGAATGGATTAAGGAAGACGGCGAGGCGATAATAATACGACGCTCGATCGATTAAAATTAGGGGTGGCTTGGACCATGTGAATGTGATACTTTTGGCAGCGTTTTTAACCCTTCGTGGTCACACCTTCTTATAATCACATATTGGTCACACGGGGTTCACTGTACCCCAGCGTCATTTTTTGAGTTACCATTTTCGTATTTTTGAATCTTTTAACTTTTTAGTGATAATTGTACATTCGTAATACTTATGCAGTCATAGTCCAATAGTCTTTTTCTAGAAACATAAATTTTGATATGATAAAATTTGTAGTTGAAAATGAGCGATTTTGCATGGTTGTGGGAAAAACCGATTTTTTAAAAAAAATTTTGTATTATTTTTTTGCGATAAACCTCTTTTGGAAGACGTAAATACACCACGTATGACCACGAAGGGTTAAACTTGGATTGGGTATGTTTTTGCGCTTTGGTAGCCTACTTGCGGATGGGAAGGATGGACTCGTTGATTGAGACTTGTGAATGTATTTGAGGATTCTGTCAGTTATTCTGTAAAGAGTGTAAAGCCTCGTTCAGATTAGTCAAGTTACTGTAGGGGGGATTTTGTAAATTGAAATAATTGTGTGTAAATGTTACCGTGTACGGTCTGAGTAGTTGTTCTAGTTTCTTTTTTGTAGGATATTTTTGAACATTTTAGGAAGAGAAGGTTCTTAGGAGAAATTACAAGAAATTTTGATCTTTGTGACGACTTTATAGGTACTTAGGTACTTTGACTGGCGATATTCTTCACTGGTCTTTCAACTGTAGCTTAATCTTTATGGCCGTTTTGTAACAAAAAGTAATTACACTGGATCTTTTACGTAATGTTTTAAGTATGGAATAGACATAGAATATGAAGACGCTGAGAAATCGTATTCTATACATTTAGATTACATTTGTAACAATTTATTTATACTCCACTTGACTGTGGTTTGGATTCGACTCATCAAGCACCATCAAATGTGCGTAATGTTTCATTATACATGTAGGCTCTACTTAGAGTCTTAAACTGTATTTCCATAATTTAAATCTGTCATTCGAAACCTATGAGCGCCATTGTATGCCTTTCAAGATTAATTACAAAAGCAGTCCTTCTTTATAAAGAACAGGGAGAAACAAAAGGGAAAAATGTTAGTACATAAAGAGGGGCGTAGAGCACGAGTTGGCCGAGGAAAGTCTGCAAGAGGGTGAAAGCGCGTCCGAGTGCTCTTCGTCCGCTTTGCTATCGTCGGAAGCGACGATTTGTCAGGGAAGCTCGTTCGTCCAACGAGAGATAACACCGAACTTTCAGAGACGTTTTGAAGAACGAACATCCTTGAGCTCGTGGCTAACAAATGCCCTCTTCTCGCGGAGCGTGTCTGGGGCCATTTTGTTGCGATTACGAGTAACCACTGGTTGGCGAACGTGCACGACGAGAAGGAAAAATGGAACAAACAGTCGGAAACATGAAACTTTCTGCTCGATATTAAAATCTATAAGATTCGTGTCGTTAGGTTGTACAACCTTTGCAACGGTTAAATGATATGCATACCTATGTTATAGTACCCATATACATATGATACAAAATTACCATACGCAACATTGAAATTAGAATTCGCAGGTGTGCTTTTTCCTTGTCGAAACTCTCCGTGTAATCGAATGCTAAAAAGATGCAAAAATTGTACGTACAATTAAGCGATGGGATTATTGAAATATTTAAATGGAATACATTCAGTGAATTAGCATTTTTGTGGGCTTAAATAAATATTTTTGTTTAAAATATTGCTTTTATCAAGAAAGTACAATGCGATTTTCGATACAACGCTGGGTTATTTCATCAGCGCAATGTTTTTTTTAAACAGAAATGAAGCGGGAACAAACATAATTGTTCGGTGTCTTTCGTCCGCCGAGCCGCGTACCGAAATAACACAATATCGCGTTTCGGAAAAGTTCAATGGCAGTTCAAGCGCAGTAATTCAATGCTTTGTTTTTAACAGTCGTCAATTGTAAATTTCCACGTTCCTTTTTAGCCGAGACACGCACACACGCCCCAGGCCATCCTCTATTAATAACACAAAACGTCCCAGCCATTCTGTTCCAAGTTGAAAATTAAAGGGACTGAAAACACCGGACATATTTAGAAGGCAAACATCATACCCTGCGCGAGCATGCAATCTCGCGCGTTTAATTCTTCATACAACTCAACCTACCGCCTCTGGTTCTTCCTAAATGTTTAATTATAATTACCTGATATTTACACGGACGTATTAGTTAACCGTAGGCGTTTGGTCCCACTCCTCAGTGCTAAAAACCCGGAAAAACAACTGGAATGAATTAGCGTGGAAAACAGCAGGCGTACAAAGTATTGACACTTTGCACCTGTGAAAGTTATTTTCATTAACCACTGATTGCGAGTCAAAATAGGAACAAAGGAACACTGTACACTGGTATCAGTCAATTCTTATTCAAATTCAAAACAGTCGACAATATTCTTTTCACGTGCAGGAGCAAGTGTACCTAACAATAAGATAGAAAATGAATTTGAAATGTTCCTTTGATGCTTTCGAATCCGAAAACCGCTACTTTTCACGTATTGTCCACGTGGGAACGTGGCTTAACGTGGCCATTGGGCGCGATCATCACACGCCCGTCTGTCTTCCTCCGCGGTGCCGGGGAGGGCGAGAAAAATGCGATGCACGCGTTGCGCGGGCTCCCGGCCAGAAAACAACTGGCTACTGATTACAGCGATGACAAATGGCAGCGTGGGAATTACGAAATGAAGGTTTAATAAGGTATGAGTCGGATCGGGAACCGACCGCCGCCACATTCCCAACGCTAATTAACAAATCCAATTTTAATCGACGGTCCGATTCGCGCTGCAACGTCCACCACTCCACCCTGTCGCCGGCCACCTCGACGTCGCACGCGAGCTCGCTGCGCCCCGTGTAAAAGTGATTAGCGAATCGTCCCGCGGCGCAATTATTTCGCGTCAGCGGGATTGATGGCCCCTTTTTTTCATCTGGGTTATATTGGTCGGCGGATTCTCGGGAAATAAAGTCACCGATGCGGCGCGAGCGGAGACTTCGCGCGGGGTTAACGAAAACGAATGCCCACTGTGAGCGTTTTAAAAAAATCTGCTAATCCCTGGCTGGCACGTTTAACGAAGGTGGATTGCTTGGACGACGTTAATATACACGCTGGGCCCTAAGTCTTTTTAGCCCCGTCCCAGCTCGTTCGTTTGGTTTAATGCTTTTAAATTTATATCGTAGGAGGATCAATGAATACGAAATGCTTTTAAGCGAATGGCTTTTTGTCTACAGTTGTTTAGTTTGCTCCACTTTGAGCGCAGGACCCTGTAATGGGTGGGGCGACTGGAGGGAAGTATTCTTAATTTGTGGGACAGGGTGGACACGGACCTACTCTGTATTATTATAGGTTTACTAGCAAAATACCCCGCGCTTCGCTTTAGGCCTAAGAGAGATATTGAGGACTCCATGAAAACGCATTTCACCCCTTTTAACCACCCCCCTTGGGAGTTGATTAGGATAGGATCCTGAAATTGTTTCCTTGGCATTTATGTGGGTAATTTTTGAAGAACCAAGTTGATATCTAATCGGACCTAAGAGATATTAGGGAATGGGGGAGTCCGAAAAAAAACATTTTACCCCTTTTCATCACCTTTGAGAATGGAATTTCCAAAAATCCTTTTTTAGTGGGTGCCTACGGATCGAACCCTTGGCCACTTATTCCCGCCGCGGTGTTATTTCGCAAGCGAGAAGCACTCGCCCGGTTGCGAACTACTACTATTTAAAAATCATTATTTAAAAAAAAAATAAAAACGTTAGAACCTTCCTCTCGTCAAGACGAACAAAGTGATGTAACATACTTGGGGCTACAGTTCATATTTACTCAGAAACCGCATTTCAAAGTATGCAACTTCAATTTTATATAATAGTATAGATAGATTATATACTAAGTAGGAACATACCCCCGCACTTCGATTCGGGCCTAAGAGATATTAAGAACTCCATGAAATCACATTTCGCCTCGTTGCACCCCTTAGGGGTTGATTAGGGCAAACTGCGAATTCTTTGCAAACCCTAAAGATACCTATAGTGAAACAGGGAAATGTTTCATCAAGCCATATTCGATGAAACTCGATTTCCTCCATCACTATTTCGTGCTGAATGTATTGAAAGCACTGACAGCATGATGTCAAAGGCATGCTGTGCCTAAACAACCGTATTTCGAACAGTGAGCCGCGCGTCTCCTTCCACGTCAACTGGCCCAAGACTTTTTCGTCGCGCTGTCATCCGTAATGACCAGAACGGTTCTATCGAAAGGGAGGCATTGAATGGCCGCCCTTTCCGCGATCACACCCGAATAATTCAGGAAAGCGAGTCCAGAAAGAGCGGTGGAAGCAACGGGCGGCATGAATGGCAGAACGGGCGTGTCCGTGGTAATCCAACGGGGAACGTCTCTTAATTAAAAATCGTGAAATCCGCGTCCTGTCCCTTTGTTATGACTCGCATTCGTCGTTTCGCGGGTCCGTACACGCTCCTACGCTTTTTTCCCATAGTGCAGCTGAAAAACGATCAGCCAGGACAACCATTGCTCGCATCCGCCATTCTTCCTATATACCATCGCGCTCGCGTACCCGCGGCCCTTTTCCTCTCTTCCTGCCCATTTATATTGCTCCTTTTTTATTGTCCTTCGCGTTTCTTCTATTTTCGTTTTGTATACTGAATGTCCCCGTCCGAATTTATCGCCTGAAATATTTCGTTTATTTCCCGAAATACAGGGGGCCGTTTCGCATGCAAGTCGTACGACTCCTTTCTGGGCCCTCGCCGGATGGAAATAATTCATTTTCTTTGCAGGTGTGATAGCGTTTTGTCGCGAAACCATAATGCCATCAATAGAGAAATAGGGGATGTTTCTATAGTTTCGGGATATTAAAACTTGTTGGAAGCTGATATACAAAATTTGATAAAGATGATGGATGTAATGTTGACAATTTATCGAAGAGGTTTTTGCAAAAGGACAACATTCATTTAATATTTCTCAAGCAAATCAGGCAATAACGATGTGCTGTGCGAAATGAGGGCGTGTATAGCGAACAGAACGTCTAGTTGTCTTAGTGCTTTTACGAGGGTGGTCTGAAAAGTTTTGAGCCTAACATAGTAACAAATATTTTTTCGGGCAAATGCAGTTTTATTTTTCTACATAGTCTCCTTTTAAGTCAATACACTTTTCCCAGCGATGCTCCAACCTTTTTAACCCTTCCAAATAATAGTTAGCGTCTTGCTCTGCAAGATAGGCGTCTACGGATGCGATAATCTCCTCGTTCGATGAAAATCTCTGTCCTCAGAATCAAATTTTGAGCTTAAGAAAGAGGAAAAAGTCACTGGGGACCAGATCTGGCGAATACGCTGGGTGGTCAACCAATTTGAACCGCAATTTGTGAATTTTGGCCATAGCGACCATCGAAGTGTGAGCAGGTGCATTGTCTTGATGGAACAGCACTTTTTTCTTCTGTAAACGCGGCTTTTTTTCGCAATTTCTGCCTTCAGCTTGTCAAGTAATGATGCGTAGTACACCCCCGTTATTGTTTTACCTTTTTCAAGATAGTCAATAAACACAATTCCATGACTATCCCAAAAAAACAATCGTCCCGAACGCTCATCATCATCCAAGCTGGTACGATCACGTTTAAATTCTGCTGCCCGCTTTTCACGGTGGCAAATGATGGAGCAGAGTCCCCGTAAACAGCATCCAACTCGGCTTTAATTTGTGTACGCGTATTGCCCTTCAAATACAAGAATTTAATCACGGCACAATATTAAATTTTTTCCATTTTTACAAAAACACTGACACCAACCGGCACAAATGACTGTCAAATAACAACTGGGTGTCTAAAATGACAGAAATTTTCACAGCTATCTTACAACACATTTACGATTGTAGTGCCAAAATGGTTTAGACGAGAAACGCCATCTTCATGTTGAGGCTCAAAACTTTTCAGACCACCCTCGTATTTAAAGTGAGAAAATTCTCATTCAACGATTGCTACGCGAAAAACGCTGCAACTTTCGCAAGAAATATTTTTTTAAAATTCTGCGTAGAGCGGGAGTAGTTCAACCGATAAGATTGCATTGGACGTCCCGTGTGGCTCGATCGTTCAACCCCCGCGCGTACTCCGTCCTCCTTTTTTCCGTGTCGCCGGGGGTTCAATCGAAAAATTGGCAATAACACTTGGCACGAGCGAGATGGAGGATAGCGCGCTACGAGATTGTTGAACTGTAAAACAAAGCGCGCGACACGGCAGCACAGGTGCGCGCGTATCTGCCGCACAAGTTTCATTGTTTTTCCTGCGTTATCCCGGGTCACACGTGCGTGCATATGCGCCATTCCGAGGATGCACCGACGCGCGAGATCAGCGCGTGCTCGAATGTTATGGGCCGGTCCTTTCGCGAATATTACGCTGGTCGTTAACGTGAAAGCGAATGGAATATCTTGTATAAGGGAAAAGCTGGGCGAATACTGGCGGATGGGGTGCACACCGCCATTTCGCTCGATCGATAATACACACGGCGTGTGTTTAAGATTCACCTCGCTTCGCTACGTAATTAGAAACAGATGATTAAGAAGAACGTGGTCCTAAAGGAAAATCGAAGTCTTTGTAAAAAATACTGTAAGTGCCAAAAATCAAATTCTATTCTATAATATTATCATCATTGTCACGTAGAACATTTTCTGATAAAAACTCGTTTTTTTTTTAATTTTGGCGTTTACAGTGTTTTCTACAAGGACTTCAATTAAGTTACCGAAATGTTTATTGAATACTTTATCCGTTTATTGCGAGAAATTACCTACCACTAACGTTTCATAATTGTGTTTTACAGAGCGCAACGTCTCCTGGTGCCAGCAACGATGGCCTCACTAAGCAGCAACTGGAGCTCATTCAGCAGATCATGCAGCAGACACAGCAGCAGCAGCAACAGCAACAGCAGCAAACATCCGCGCAACAGCAGCAGCAGCAGCAACGCACAGCCGCGTCGACGGCAGTCACAGCACAGATTCAAAAAACTCAAAAACCGTCCGTCAAGTCCACAACGTCGTCCAGCAGTGTCCCCAATAATTCTGCAAGCTCGAGCGCGACCAACAACGCGAGATCCAGCCCGAAGCCAAAAGTGTGGAGTCACGTTCAAGTGAGTGAAGTTTTTTTTTTAAAGTCATCATACAAGCATTCTAGTTTCTCTCGTCGCTATGATAAGTAAATTCCTTAACGTGGAAGAAATTAAAAATTATGGGAAGCTTGGATAAATTTCATGGGAAATTTAGAAAGTAGGTATGAAGGGTGGGTTTGAAATCACATGTGCGGCATTTTGTCGGAGGATTTCATTTCAGGAACTGGCTAACGACTAAGAAATATGTCACTGGCCATTACTTAATAGCGGGCTAGACACTGCGGCTCAGCGAAATGTCGTCATTCGCAGTATTTCGCGTCCGACGTATAAGCATTTTAATGAGACAGTACGCGGCAGAGTGTCCAATGATTTATTATATCATTACAATTGATTAGTGGGTGACCTATTAAAGCAACGGTAGATCGTGTTCTCGTAAATTATGGGGCCAACCGCGCTTGCTCGCCCCAATTCGCTTTGGTGCTCTTTTTAGACCCCGCGCGCAATAATTCGCTGGTTTGCATTAGCTTCGTTTCCAGGACGGCTGTGATAATCAATCTGTTGTTCCGCGTTCTAAACTGAAATGTTTCGGTTTGCACGATTTGCATTTCGGGGGTATAATCGAGATTTGTACGGTGATTTCTCTAACACCTTGAAAGTAAGGACAGCTGCAATTTGGCGTACAAATTTGAGGAACTAGTTTCTTCCTTTCACTTTGAAGGTTTTTGTAATTTTTGTAATCCAAAATAATTACAGTATTTGGTAGGATTTTTTAATTCTTTTAAGGAAGATAAATCGCAGTTTGACATCCAAATATGAAAAACTAACTTGATGCACCTACAGTAGCGGACAAAAAAGTTACCATTTTTTCGACCCACCCTAATTCTATTACTTTTCAATATCAATTCCAAATTGTAGTATATGCCTAACATACATATTATATAAACAAGACAACACACTTTTAAAGTCAACAAAAAGTTACCACTTCTGAACATAAAAACATCTAATATTTTGTGGGGGGACATTTTGCTTTTAGGACAATCTAAAAAGTTGCTAAACGTGGTAACTTCTTTGTCGGCCCCAAAAATGTGTTACCCCCTTTAATATCATACAACACTTTTGCTTGTCAGTTAATTAAATTCAACTTTAACTGGATTTTATACATCTTTAAATTCTCCATCAGAATATGCATATTAAATATATCGCAGTCCTAAATGTATGCTAAAAAAAATAACAAAAATAGAACAAATCGAAAAAGTGGTAATTTTTTTGTCCGCTAGTGTATATTGTTTCTATTTTTCGTTTCATTTGTGTCGAAATGTAGTTGGGTATAATAAGGGTTGACCTGGAGAGAGGTTTAGTAATAAATGGGAAGAATCAGTGGCATATGGAGGTTTAACCTCTTGTACAGTAGTAAAAGCAGTCGTAGCCTCTGACGTACGATCCCCGATTGTTGATACAAGAAATATAATCAGTAAACAATGACGTTGTTGCCACAGGGAGTTCAGTTCCGAACGACCTAAACATATCAACCATACGCCTCGCATGTCGACTTGATCGATCTAATAGTAGTTACACAGTCCACCCATGAGAGAAATTGTTTACCCCCAGCTTCAATCCATGTGCTGGAACAATAAACACTAAGCGCGGTGCATTAGTGAAGATCAACAGAAAGTTCTCTTCTATTCCTTCTCCTTACTCAATCCTTAACATTGCAGGGTGCATATCACGATATTGCCCTGTTTATCCGCTTTCGCTATTTTTATTGGAACATTAGAAACATTTTATCAATCAAGGGAAGTAAGTAATCCCTCCTCGTCCCGATCACCTCCAGTTTTCAAATTTTCTTACGCTTTCTCATTCCCACTAGGGTAAACCAACCAGTAATTGACTGCATACCAGTGAATGACCATTAGGCAAAGAAATGTCAATTATAAATTTAAAAATTACTATATGTTTATAAATGGAGTGTAGTTGCACGTTTAATATCCCATATTTTCAGTTATGCGTATTAAACAAACATTAATAACTACGATTCTTAATAAAAGTATGCGGTGATTTACTGGGTTTCTCATTCAACAATTCGGTCATTCACTGGTTGGTTTACCCTACCTCCTCATTAATGAACAATATCCCGGGAACAAAATTTATAGACATTACAGAGAAGAAGCGCGAACATGGCTCTCGAATCGTTGCACGAACACCGAACGACGAACAATTAACCAGCGAACATACGCGAGAACCGCCGTCTGAATACCATCAGGCGCGTCCTATTCCTATTTTATCGCGTTCTTCGTATCTGGAACGACCCGAGGCCCGACCACTGGAACCTTTACCGCCGCCTAACTTCATTACGTTAATGGCATAATAACCATTGTGGGCGGCGGAAGGGCTTATGCGCCGAAACCGTCGGTGTCCCTAAACAGAGCAAGAAGCGAGCACAGCCCAGAAATCGATCGGATCGCCATTAATATGTATGAGATCTTCGCCGATAGAACGGCCGGGTGGAAGTGGGCGGGTGGTTGGACGGGACCGAAGAAATCGCTGGAATCGTCGTTGCCCCTCTCGAAGACGAGCAGCCGTCGTAATTGACCAGGAATTCGTGGACGAATGGATTCCCCCCTGCTCTTTCGAGGGGCTGCTTTCGTCCACCAACGGAGAAATAATCAACGTGCAGGAATTTCGCTCGGGCTTTGTTTAGTTCCCTGTTCTTGGGACAGATCAAAGTCCGACTGATGTCCCAAGCAGTGGAACAGTTTGACTTCTCGGTTGATTAGGCATATTTGCAGGTAGTTCCTCCGATGAATTTTTAAAAAAGCCAAATTTCAAGGGGATGATTAAAGAAATTCATTAATGGTTTGAATTTGAATATCTAAAAAATGGTAAGCCATATCGAAATGTTGTTCGAATAGTATTAAAAGAGCATTCAATTTTCTACAGTTACTGTACATATAATTTGTTCGTGCTTCCAACCATTTTGTAGACAATAGCGTTTCAATATTGAATGGTTCGCGCGTCCCACCTGTATGGCGTGACGTATTGTCTATACGCGTGTAGTGCGGACCTCTCTATATTCAAAAGCTATTATCTAAAAAATGATTGGAAGCACGAAAGAATTATATATACAATAATTGTAGAAAATTGAATGCTCTTTTAATATTATTTTAACAGAATTTCGATAGGGCTTATCAATTTTGAGAAATTCTTTAAATTCAAACGATTGATGAATTCTAAATTTTAAGGCCTGGTCGTGTTGTCCGATTGCAATCAAATTTTTCAGGAACTATATTTTTTATTTAATGGCACCGTTCTAGGGGGTGAGAGCAAAGAAATACAAAAACAATCGACATCTACAAATAAGAGCCACCCTAATGCCCACACACTAAATCCCCCGTCGACATTGAAAATTCGAAAAATCGCCAAGGCATGTGTTACAGTGGATCGATAAAATCAATCCACGTGACTAATCGGAAAAACGGGCGGTACAATCGTTCCAATTCAGCCGGAAATAGACGTGCCTAGGGGATGGCGAAATGAGACGGGACGAGAGACGGTGATTTAAAGCGACCAGCCTAAAACGTTGGCCGTCGCTGGCGGGGAAAGTGAAAGAGTAAACACACGAGCAACGACGGCCGCAAATTGCAAAGGTAACGACGTGTTCTTAGTCACCGTTCTGGCACCGGGGCGAACTTTTCGCCGCAAATAGTGCTTTTCTGTGTGCGAGCGAGGATGCATCGGTGTATTCGGGACGCCGCGCCATTCTGTGCATATGCGTGTGTCCGTGCACGTTCCAGGGGTATAATAGTCGTTGCAGTCGCGCAACGTTTCAAGCTTTACACGCCCTGCATAACCAACCCCCATTCACGGGACGTGTCAACGACAAATCCGTGTTTCTTCTCACACCGTCGATATCATCGCCGTCCTTTTTCACCCTTCAACGTTTCGTTACACCACGAGCTGATAGTTTCGACAGCAGGAATAGCAAGAATTGAAATTCTCCGATCGGGGAACGTGACACCCCGTGGCTTGGCTGCGTAGCAAACTACAGTTCCATGGATACTTCTCTGTGGACACCTATTTCCATCGCTACAGAGCGATTCGAGTAACGTGTCGCGAGATTTACAGAGTGCAAGTCCTGCAAGGTATTAAAAAGTAAAACAGTTCCTGTTTTTATAGATGGTGATGGTAGATTTATATGATTCTGAAGAATAATAGCACTGAAAAATAGTAGCAAGGAAAACTCACAGTATTGTAGGCAATGGCGATGGGATTTAAATTACATCGACGATAACATTCGGCACCGTCAGGCTTAACAACAGTGTTGCTACTGCAACCTCGCCTTTACTCTAAATTTACTTTTATTATTGCTATAATAATAGTAATAACATCTGTCTTTATGATTAGGGTGGAAATACAAATATCTTTTTATTAAGCGCTTATACTTCAATCAGAACGTATTTCACCCCTGTCGGGAAGCTCGGAATCGCGATTTTAATAAATCTCCGCGATACGCGGCGGTCGGGATTTTCTGACACAATTTCAAGCACAATGACCCGCGAAAGCGTAGTGGGAAGGAAACGAGATCGAATCAGAAAGGATTTGCAATCACAAGTAACCCGCTCCGCCACGTTTCCCCCCTTACTAGCCCCATTCGAATTCCAAAAGCACCTGCCCCCTCGACTCTTTTCAATCGAGTGGCTGCGCGCACAGCTGCGAACCTAACTCCTGAACGCCGAGGAATATTAATAAAGAGTCAGTCGATGGAACAGTAGTAGCTTGAAAATTATTCCATCGTCGCCGGTGCACTGTTCCGCCGAAGAGGGACGCGTGGTTCTCTCGATTATCTCGAATCGTTGTTTCCACAACGAGGCCCCCCTGGTCGACGATTTCCCGTGCCGATAGGGGGCAATAACAGTTACAAGTCTCGAACGACGGCCACTTTGGACAGCCATCGACGCTTCTGTGCAGACATTCAACTAGCACCGGTGCTGGGCCATCTTCATTTGGTTCAATAACTAGCAGCCGTGAAAGTGGGCTCATATCGGCTTGCCTATGATCTACCGTAAAGGGACGATGCGCCCAGACATTTGCTAAATCTGTGATATCACCGGGGAAACGGGTATGGTGGTCCAAAGGGAAAGGATTGATGAAGGGAGAAAATAAACTAGGCAGATCTTGACTAGAACGAACATTTCTTAAAAGAGATTCATACTCTGCCAGTCCTTTTTAGAAACACCTAAAACCTACACCTAAACTCTAAAGCTAAGACTAAGCCTAAATCTAAACCCTAAACTTAAACCCAAAACCTTAAATCCTAAATCCAAACCCTAAACCCTAAACTTAAACCCAAAACCTTAAATCCTAAATCCAAACCCTAAACCCTAAACCTTAAATCCTAAATCCTAAATCCTAAATCCTAAACTTCAACCCTAAACCTAACCCTAAAACCTAAAACCAAAACCCAAAACTCTAAAGCTTAAACCCTAAACCTAAACCCCAAACTCTTGACTCTATTAATTAAAACAAACGACTACAACAAAAACTTCCACGAAGGTTTTTATCCCCTCCACTAAGAAATCACACGATTGATCAGCGTGTTGCAAGTCACTCCGTTGCTCAGAATTAAAAATAAAAAGCGGAGCAGCGACAAGAACCTCCGTCGAAATCACAGACCACCTCGAGTGGAGATCTCTGATGTTATCCCAGTGACAGCAGCAGAATTCACAGAAGCGGAGGAATGCCGGAAGGAGGATGGAAAGCGTGCGGAGTGCAGTTTCTCGATCGTTCGGTTGCATTAATATGTATGCACTCTGTTGGGCCGTCGCCGAGGACAGTTCAAACGGACCAGAAAGTTTCACGTGTAAATAGAGCGGCCGGTAATAGTAATAAATATCGCGGATTGCAGCCCAAAGTCGCAGCAGGGGGCGCGGCATTGGCGGTTCTCGAATATAAACTCGAGGACAGGATCGTCCGGCTGGCTCGGATGTCGTTTTACCTAGCACAGGCTATAAGGTAGAGTTTGTAACGAGAGTATGGATTAAATTAATATGATCTGGTATGCGCCGTCGGATACGACGCGGCATAGCAATGAAGGGATCGGGGGGTTTCGGGCTTTCACGTCGGACGGTTTTATCTTTATAGAGGGTCGCGTCGGAGAATCCGTATTTGCTGGCCACCGCCGCTTTCGTCTGCTTGGTTTTGCGTTGCTAAGCCACGTGGGCCACTTATCGTGTATCTAAATGTACCCCCACGTGCTCGTATTGCCGACCTTTGCATCCGAGTACTTGGTTCGTAAAAGAGAACGACGGTGGACGTCAAGTGACAGTTGGGATGGAAGGGAACTTGTAATTTTCAATCTTTATCTTCCCCGAGGTGTGGATATCATCGTACGCGAACGTGCAACGTGTTGCTAGGATTCTACATTTCTACGTTCACATATCAAAATGATTGAACTCCTCTTATTTTGAAGGAGAAAGTGTCTCTGATATATCCACGACCCATTTCTCCTTGATATCATCTTCTTTGTTTGCGAGACGTTTAGTTGAACGCTTCTTCCTGAGAATTGTGAATTATTCCACATTTGAATAGAAGATTCTGTGAATGTTTGAGAGGTGTATTAATGTTTCTAAATTCCGAGGAATAAAGTTTTAAATGACGCGAACAAGATTCCTCGGTTTTGTTCATGCAACTATAATGCGCTGTAAATGCAGATTTTTGCAGCGATTTGCGTAACGCTGCAAGCAGAGCGATCGACTTCTTTGCATATCGAATGCGATGGCATATTATTTCCAATGGGGCAGAACTGTCCCGATAACGGAGGGCTTTAGTGTAGAGAAAGAAATATAAAATCTTGGGTGTCCTCGAGAAAGCGAGAGAGATGGAATGGATAGGTTTCGCAAATTTCCTCGCGAATAGTCGCGAACAATTCTCGCTGCGAAACGTCCTCTCCGCGATACACGGCAAGTTTATTCAGTGGGAAGAGGCAGTCAGCTGCGAATGAACTGTAACTTTAGGTTTGTGTGCGCATTTTACGAGCTCATGTGAGACTGGAGCGCATAAAAATTCCGAGGGAATCGCCAAGTCGTAAGAGCACGTCGATGCGCGTCAATTTCCACGGAAATCGCGTTTATTTTGCAACATTACGTTGGCACCGCCGATGAAAACAAACAACTCTGCGTCTTCTCTCAGAGGCAGGTATATTCTGACTCTAATATTACTTTCTCCACGGTCAAACAATTTTCACCCCCTTCTCTGTTATTTAAACACTAGAATAAAATTTCACAATCATACACAATTCACTCATCAGCACAAGTTACTAGGGGCAATAGAGTTTTCAACAAACTTCAATAATTGCAATCTTCCTCAAAATTTTTCCAGCACTGAACCTCTTGCTCTACAGATACCAAATCTTCAAAAAAAAAAAAAACGTAACATCTTCACTCAAACATTATCACTTCCAACGCGAAATGTGCCGCACAGAAGAGTAGTAGAGTCTGACAAAGTGATTGACAGGCACCGTAGCAAGGTTTAAATCACACTTGGTACACAGCATCTAAACAGTCATGAAGCAGACTCGCGTGGAAGTTCAGAGGTGGGATGCGTACATACGGCGACGAGAACGGAAACGGGGCGCGGAGGGCCGCGCAAATACGAATTACGACGAGTCGTTAGGTTTGCAAGAGAACAAGAGAGTTCGATGCACACGGGGCCCCATGAGAGGCGGAGAGTGGGACAGGGAACGGAAAGGGAATAGCCGACGTTCCCGTGTCTCGGTCGTTTGCACTATCGTAAGTTTATGTCGTTGGTCGCAGGCTAACCTCTGCCAACCTCTCGCCCTTTTATACGACACGATAGTTTCATCGCGAAACTGCCGCCCGTTCACATCTGTTGCCTTTCCCATTACCGTGCGAACATATACCAGCCCATTTGCCGCCCTGTAAACTCGAGTGCGCTCTCAATTTCGCCATCCCTCTTCCCATCTCCTCGAGGACACGCGGTTCTTTCCCGTTCCGCGTCCGCGACAACGTGAAACGCGATTAAACGAGACGAATTGCTCTCCATTTTGGGGCCACTTGATAGAAGCAGACAGAGAGAGAGAGAGAGAGGGATGCGCCTGCAAGATGTTCACTAGAAGCTTAGACAGTAGTGGTCAAAGGAAAGTTTGAACTGTGAACAGTAGCAAAAATAAGATACCTACCAACTTATGCAGACATATAAGCGTTAAAGTTCATTTTCACTATCACCGAAAGTATTAACAGATACCTGTAGCAAAATTTTTGAACAAAATTTCTAGAATAATTCACGTATGTAGTTAGTGTTACTGGGAATTTGCCCAACTCCCACTCGAAGCAAGCTGAAAGTTCGCCAACACCGTTTCTACCGATTCGTCGTTTAATGCTGTTCAAGTATAAAGAATCGTATGCATACTCACATTCCGAAGACGAGCATACGTGTGACACAGTTCCCAACACTCTCCACCCTAAAAATTCAAACTGTCTCGCCGACAGGAAGTAAAACTGATCGTTCCCTTTAAATAACCCACTCCTGGCATCGAAAGGGGTTTTCTACCCCCAACGACGAGGAAGACAGCGGCGGGACCCGGTTCCCGAAACTCCTTCAGCGTACGTAGACGTTCCCGTCCACAACGTATCTTCTCACAGTTTAGATCCAGTCAGACCGGTGTCGCGTGCACCCCGTTAGACGACAGAATTTCCTTGCCCTTCGATCTCGGAGAAGACCCCCAGTGAATCGTACCCCCAGCAAGTTCCTCTCCGTCCTGTTCCCTCCAAGCTAACCGAGAGACCCCCCGGGCTGGACAGTGGCCAATCAACGTTTCGTCGGGGATTTGTTAAGGAAAAATCCTCGTTTCCGACCAATGGCGTGGCAAGCTCGGTCGAGGCGTCCTCGAGTACGTTGGGGCGATCGGATGGCCTTGAAAAATGTCGAGCAAGAGCGTTCTCCTTTCCGAATTTTTCTGATCGCAGGGCGAAACACGAAAATCAAGACCAGCAGCTGCCGGCCTGGCCACGCTTCGCGCCTTTTCCACTTTTATTCCTTTCGCTTCCCTTTGTCAGCGCTCTGTCTGACTTGGCTCCGTCGCGTTTGTCTCTGTCCAACCACCGGAGGCACGGGATCTCGCGGTACGTTGGAGAGTTTTTAAAGAGACCACCCCGATCGCTTCCTGGCCGGGTCCACGAGTCGCTCTCTTCCGCGATCCGTCCCGCGGAGATTTAAATTTTAAACCGAAACGAACATGCTAATGGCCTTTGCCCCGTTCCGCCTCGACCCGCTCGTTTCTTTCTCTGGGTCACGGAGGACCGTTAGTATTCAGACGCCGTTTCCATCGGCGAACACGTACCCTCGGTTTTCCTTTCCCTCGTTTCTCCGTTTTCCTCGCCGGGTATAAAACCTGCCCGTGAATTTACATCGGGCCCACGGTTCGCGGGATTTATCGCCGGGGAATAATTGCGATTGTCGTGGTGTGGCTGGGAAACGGCATGCACGCTTTGAAACTTTCATTCGGGGTACTGATTGCACAGGGGTGGTTTGTTGGTAACGAGGTTGCTTCGATCATCGATAATTATGTCCGATAACGAGAACATGTGCTTCTTGTAATTTCATTTTGGAGTGGATAACGTGTGCGTATTTAAATTGTTTCTATGTGCCCTGTTTAGTTTAATCTGAAGATTAGATATCTCTTCGTTTTTTGAATGAAGGAGTGGCTGCGTGGTTCGCTGGTCTTGTAATATATTAACTTTCAGTGTTTGGAAATGTAGGGAGTTTTGAGGGAAACTTGCTCTGAATTTATTGGATATTGGAGTATTTAAGTTTCAGAGTATGAGGCATCGGCGTGTATCAAAACACTGAAATATGAATGCTTTGGGTTATTGAAATATTTGAGTATTAGTGTAGCCCGTTGAGTATTGATGCATTGGAATCATTACATAGAGGTGTATTAATGCGTTAGCAAGGTCTCTGGAAGATTAGAATATGAGGATAATACGGTATTTAGATAACATTACAAAAGTAATGATATACAATTGCGCCAAATATCACAATGGCTATTTATACAAATCAATATTTTAATACGAATAAATATTTTATTCAAAATACTTGGCGCTGCTCTCCCAATTGGTGATGCTAAACTGAATAAATATGCATAAATTGCATTAAAATCTTTTTCATTCTTTCTTGTCTCTGTGGTGTCTTGTCTTGTTTTATTTATTAATCAAGACAATTAACTTTTTTTCGGAGAGCAGCGCCAAGTATTTTGAATAAAATATTTATTCGTATTAAAATATTGATTTGTATTGATTTGTAAATAGCCATTGTGATATTTGGCGCAATTGTATATCATTACTTTTGTAATGTTAAATATAGCACATTAATAAATTTATATTAATTTACGACAATGTTTTTAAATGGGATTCTTTTTGATGAGATTATATACTTGGCGCCCTTTTTTGTACCTTTTTTTAAAAAAGGTAATTTTGTGGGGATTTCACACATTTTGTAGTGTTTATTATGACTGGATAATTGTTTCACCCCCTCGGGCGAATTATTTATTATTGAAAAATGTTCTCCTAAACTTTGCCGTACTGTATATGTATTTAAATTGTGCATTTCATTTTCATATCGATGCATTAATATCTTCAAAACATTTGATGATTCATTACAATTAAACAATTGTTTTCTAATGGCACTCAAATGCATTAAACATTGTATAACTGCATTTGCGTAACATGAAGCATATATATATATATATATATATATATATATATATATATATATATATATTTACTGTATATAACAAGCAATACAATAAGAATATATTGGATACTTAAAATTTAACACGTTGAAGCATATTCTAACTTATAACGCCAACGATTAGAAATATCAAGCACATCTGAGTTAAAACATGCTTCTACGTATCCAATATCTTCTTGTTGCGTCCACTGATACTTAACATAGACAAACTGCCTATCAAAGACTTTCATAATGTTGTAGTTTATTACATGTTCGTATATGTTCAACTCAGATGTTTGATATTTCTACTCGTTGGCGTTACGTTCAACTCAGATGTTTGATATTTCTACACGTTGGCGTTATAAGTTAGAATAGAATATAAGCTTAAACATGTCCAACATCTTATCTTTTACTGTACTACTAGTTAATTATATAAAAATATATAGAAATAGAGTGGCCTTTTGCTGTAGTAAGTGTAGAGACTACATAATGTGTCCGAAGGAGGTGAGAGCATATGGTAGAAAGCCTTGTTGCAGGAAATTTAAAAAATTCTAATGATAATTTAGCGAAAATGAACAAAGAGATTTTCAATATTTTTATTGGTGTTGGTTTAGATGTTTATTGGTGAATTGAAATATTGTTAATGGGAAACTAATAAAATTAATGAATAGTGTGGGAACGACTGTGGATTTTAATTAATATAATTAATATATCTTTCACAAAAGATTGAAAAGTATCAAGGGAGATGCGTTTTCAGTGTGCTTACTTCACTAATGTGACCTGCTCTACCTTGCAAACAGTCCGCCATAATTTTCTTAATTCTTAATGCAATGCTAATTTGACAAATTTTGTCGATTTACCTTATTTGACAAATTTTTAGAAACTTGTGGGAAACAAAATGCTTCTCTGTCTATATCAGGGACAGAGATCTAACTCAGACCTTCTCCGGACAACCTCCAAGCCTGTGCATCGCCTGCATTTCCATCCAAGCTTGTGCGTCCCCTTCATTTCTATCCGAGCCTCTGCGTCCCCTTCGTTTCTATAAGCTTTACATAAAAATTCTAATTAAAAAATAGTTTGCTGGTATAAAAACAATATATTATTTTGTGCATGCATTGTATAATTTCTAGAAACTTGTGCGAAAGAAGATGCTTCTCTGTCGAACCTTCTCCGAACAACTTTCAAGTCTGCGACTCTTCATAAGAAACTGTTAAAAAAATTTGGCGACTTACCTTGTTAATTGAGACAATAATTCAGTCTCCTATTTAGTGTAAAAACTCATGACATTTCAAATTCGGACAATTTACTTTATTTGACACTAAGCACATGGTAGGTTATCTCTGTCTATGTAGCTGTCAGATTATTTGTTACGCGATTGGCCAAAACCCGCATCCAATGAACGACGTGCCTGAGAGACATTTCCTCACCCTTTCATACTCCCCTCTTGCCAAGAAGTGTAGGACGATGACGATGACGGTCTGAATTTTACGAACATAAAATTCAGCAAATTGCAACTTTACATCGAAATATCTCAGCTCATAAGGCCCGTAGGAACAAAACGAAGGCACTTTTCTGATGTAAATCAAACCCAAGCTATCCATTAAGACCATTCAAAATCTAATCGGATCAGCCGTTATTGAGATTCGGAAATCTCAGTGTTCTTGATAGCGAGTCGTGGCGTAATAGAGCCACTCTGTGTCTCGCGCTGCGCATATATATTATATACTTGGCGCGAGACACTACCGTGTCTCTTGATTGAAGTCTGAGAATAATGGATTACCAAGCCACTGAAACATATTACGTGTTAGCCCATCGAGATATTAAGGTATTAAGATATTCAAATATTATAGTATTGGGATACTATACCTAAGTAGCATTGATATAATAGAATCCTAAAATATAAATTATCATATTACATTACGTGTAATCGCGCAATCATTAAACAACTCATTATCATCAATCGTTAAGGATCATTATCAATTTCCATATACACTAGCGGATAAAAAAGTTACCATTTTTTCGATTTGTTCTATTTTTGTTATTTTTTTTTAGCATACATTTAGAACTGTGGTATATTTAATATGCATATTCTGATGGAGAATTTAAAGATGTATAAAATCCAGTTAAAGTTGAGTTCAATTAACTGACAAGCAAAAGTGTTGTATGATATTAAAGGGGGTAACACATTTTTGGGGCCGACAAAGAAGTTACCACGTTTAGCAACTTTTTAGATTGTCCTAAAAGCAAAATGTCCCCCCACAAAATATTAGACGTTTTTATGTACAAAAGTGGTAACTTTTTGTTGACTTTAAAAGTGTGTTGTCTTGTTTAATGTTATGTGCGGTTTTTGATTGTTAGTTAAATAAATTCAACTGTAACTGGATTTTACACAGCTTTCAATTTTCTTTCAGAATATGTATGTTAGGCATATACTACAATTTTGAATTGATATTGAAAAGTAATAGAATTAGGGTGGGTCGAAAAAGTGGTAACTTTTTTTGTCCGCTACTGTATACCTAAATGTTGCGTTTAAGAGTTTCCCCGGCTACGAAAGAAAATTCCAGATCAATGAAAATACGCTCTAAATATCATTGAACGCTCCTGTTCCTGCAAGTGGCCTTCTTCCACCAACTAATTAATTTCCGAGCTTGTACGTCGGGGATCGCGGGCCGACGAAGAAGCCGTGCTTCTTCGATCGATCGTTCCTCGAAGGGAGCCGTCGCGCACGGGGAATGATCGTTAATGGAAGATGTAATTGGAAAATACTTGGCGCGCCTCCGTTCAATTCGCTTCCTCGTGTTTGTTTGCGATACCGTGCCAAGCCGCGGCGAGTTATTGCAAGAATCCTGCTACCACCCGCCGCCATAATCTTGCGCGCTGTATAAACATCCTGCTCCCCGCTCACGTCCATCCTCCCGGCATCGTTCTCCGCGCTTTTACATCGTCATCCGAAGGGGATCGATGTCTGACAGACGATCTGGCCCGCGAAATATGCGTCTTTAAAGCGTCGAGGAAATTACACCCCACCCTTATAACTATTCCTCCGCGCAGAAACCAAAGCCCCGCAAAGGGAGCCGAGTTCTCCATCACTCGCAACGAAGAAATACTACGTAAAGGTTTTCCTTTCACGCGGCATGCCCGTGCGATGCATTGTAATCTGAAAACCCCCGGCGGAGAAGAATAGGAGGCTATCGATTAATGCTGGTACATAGCGAGGAAAACAAGAGGAGGAGATTTAAACCAACCCACAAAAGCGAGCCTAGGTATTTCATCCAGAAAACGTGAACATCTCGATTTCGTCTGTGAAGCTCATTGTCATTGTTCTTCTTCCCCGTTGCGCGTTCGAACGTTAAACACCCTCGACGGTCATTATACACACGAACCTCGTCGATCCTTTGTCAATCGCGAGCGGGCTCGATCTCCGTCCGAGGGACATCCAAGGAAACGCACGAGGTGGAGTCCCGATCGGTAGTCCAGCGCATGGGGATCGGTTATTGGAGAAATTTCGCCGTGGCCCTCTTTGCATCTCTCCCGTCCCCATTCAGGGTATCGCTTCTATTCTGTCAGTCACGAATCCAAACTAGGGGTTGGTGCCATTTCGCGGCTTCGTAGCGCGTTATGGGCGAGAGAGTCGGAGGATTCGGTTTCTCGACAGTCGACGGGGCATAGCTGGTTATCTAAAGAGGGAACGATCTTCGGGCACGGATACGTAATTGGGAGGAGGATTGTGACATTGAACGAGAAATGGAAAAGGGGGCGGCGGGCGAGCGGGTGGGTCGCACGTGGGCTACAAAGCACGTCGAGAATACTCTTGAAAGTGAATACTGGTATCCAATTGCAAGCGCCAGCCGTGTCTCTAGTTGTTCAAAGTGTGCATAACAGGCTGGGCGAGGGTAGCAACTAATTGGCAGGTTGCTCTCAAGAACATAAATACGAGGCGGGAGGATCGCGGACCGATGGAACAGGGACAGAAGGAGATGGGGCTGGGGGTGGTGGCTTTCAAAGACGACAGGGGTTAGGGAGGAAGCCTCCGGGGAGTTTCGTTGCCGGGATGACGAAGTGCCTCGGCTCTGAAGCCTGCCATTTTTGCTGGACTGGAGAATGCGAATATTAGATAACGGGGATCAGTGCGTATCGATTCGGAGGATACCCGAGTGGCGAGGGGAGATTGTTGCGAATCTGAACGCTTGAAAGCGTCTTTGAGAGTTGCGAGTATCAAGGTTGTCGATATAGAAGAGTTGAGAAAGCTTCAGGGCCATTTTTAAAAAATTAGGCGGTCCTGTATGAGCTTCTGAAGTTTCTGAAGTAATTATTCGAATGTTTGTAGGATACTTAGGTAACGGTAAGATGTGCGTGGATCTCGATTAGGTGCCCCATTTATGAAGTTAGAAATTGCGTTTCATTTAGTGCTGCATCTCCTACAGTTTTGGGTTTCACTTTGGAATTCAATCCTTCCTGACTTTGCACGCCCACGTTACTCCAATTTTGAACTGGATAGGTATCCTATGGCCAGGATTTAATTAAGACTGTTTTGTTTAATATCCGAGGAAGGTTCGGTGAAACACGGGAACGGGATTGAACAGAGTATTCATCGACTGCGAAACTGGAGAACGAGCGATCGGCGGGGTTGTTGAACGAGAATTTCCGTTCGAGATCTCTGGTTTGAAGCACCGTCGGTAAATACTGCTAGGATCAATTAGCGAAATGGAAGTTACTAATTCGATCGAAACGCTCCGCCGTTTCTACTGTGGACGAGAAAGTCCGGTAGAAAAGTGTACTCGTGGATCTGATCACCGGAGAAGCCTTCACGATTTTTTGATTTCAAATACGCTAACTAATGGTCAAACGAATTCCACATTAAACATATGTGAAAATAGTGAATCTTCAGACAGTAGAAGTATTCTGTTCGAAATAATTAGGATAATTTACAAAAAGGAATAATCTTCAATATTGAAAAAAAAACATGTAACAACAATATCAAGCCACAAAGAATTTTATTACATACACGTCAATAAATAAACATACAAGCACTATAAAATTCAACATACAACGTGGAGTTCCTAGAACACTATAAAAGGAAAATAATACCGTTCCCTTTCATAAAAATTGTCTAATCTTAACACGATCGGTAATATTCGCCCCTTATTCGAACCTCGTTCTAACGTATCCGACTCGAATCAAAAAAATTACACGATTACTTTTACTCCAGTGCAACAACGACAGATCGTTCCCTCCGATATCAACGCTTTTGAAAGAATCCTTTGCAGAAAGAGTTTCCCAGTTATTTTCGAAATTCTGTGTTCACGCGAATTTGAAAGAATCGTCGTGAAACGCGATACAATCGTTTCCTCCGAAAGCGAACGAAAACCAACGTCAAACGGTAATGCGCGCGATGCTATGAGCGAGTCACGTTCATGTATATTCGTAGCGAAATGGAATTACCAAGGGATCGTCGAGATAAAAAGTGACCGCAGTATCTGCGAGGCGCGATCGATAAATTTAACCAATTCGAAGCGACGCTTTATGGACTCGGTATACAGCCGGGTATCGTAATTATCTCCATTTCGAATTTATACATACGCGCGCGGAGATCCTTTAATCTTCTCTCTCGCGTGTCGTTTCCATCGACGAATTACTCTAGCGCACGCATCGTCACGTTATTAACCAGGGAATAGAACGCTCGCGAAAGCGGCAGACAGCGAAGAATTGGATATGTACGAATAATCCCGAGGTTTAGCAAGCAATTAACGATGATTGGGGTACTCAAGGAGAGTTGGAACACTTTTTAGATAGGTGAATTTATAATATCGGAGGATTAATATCCTGTTTTTTATTCCCTACAAACACGAGTCTCCTCTGGCAAAATTTTGAGGCAGAAACGGTTTGGAGGTAGGTACAAGAAATACTAAAAAGTTTAAATACTGAAACCGTGTTACCTAATGTTCCATCCATGGAATAGTTTTTAATTTGAATATTTAACATAAGCAATCACAGATTTCAGTGCCCCTTGAGTGATCCAACCCACATTGTTCCTATTACTATAAAATAGTTTATCGTACCTAATCTTCGTACAATCATCTCGAGGATTATAATAGATGTCCAAGGCAAGGTTTCGTTTAACTGGTAGAGAGAGAGAGAGAGAGCTGCCACGAGAAGTGCCTCTCTAATCTTCGAATCTTCTCTCTCTTCCCTCATTTTTCCCCCTTTTCACTTTCTCTTCCCTTTCGCTCGTCCCCGTTTCTCTTTATCTCCACCCTTGCGTTCGAGCCTCCGCCTCGTCCTGCTTGTCTTCCCCTCTGTGCTTCTTTTTTCCTTGTATTTCCACCACACACACGTGGGGCTCGACCTCGTCCCATTGAACGCGGAGGCGCGTTTCCAGCGTGTGTAACTTACAATCGCGTTATCCCGGCCGGGACTTTTACAACCGCGCCATGACGAAAGGATCGGTCGGGGAGGAAACTGGGTCGAGGTGTGCATTGACGTCAATTTTTCGAAACCACGTTATCGACGCTCGCTGCACGACCTGCTCTTTTCCGCCTTCCTTTCTGTAATTGCTACTGTCCGGATGATTCGGTCGATTGTGCGCCAAGAGGGGCGGGAATTGTGGAATTGTACGTGTGCGTGCGTGATTCCCACTCGTTTTTTATCATTCAAAAATGATACTTATAAGTACAGACGATATACATGATGGTATTTTTTATTTTATTTATGTATTACGGGTCATGAGTAGAGGACGGACAAATAAGATACTATGTATTAAGATAAAGATTATAGTAGGGTAAACCAACCAGTTAATGACCGAATTGTTGAATGAGAAGCCCAGTAAATGACCGCATACTTTTATTAAGAATTGTACTTATTAATGTTTGTTTAATACGCATAACTAAAAATATGGGATACTCAAGTTCAACTACACTTCATTTATAAACATATTGTAATTTTTAAATTTATAATTGATATTTCTTTGCCTAGTGGTCATTCACTGGTATGCGGTCAATTATTGGATCGCTTACCCTACACAAATTGCAAAGAAAACAACAGAAAGTGATGAAATAACAAGAATCAATATTGAAGACTTAATTAGCGTTTGAAACACAGATTAAATTTTGTCAAATTGTAGAAAGCTACACGCCACACAGTGGTCTAGATACTAAATTCTCATCTCATTCGATTTGGAATGAAAAAATACATAGAAAGTGGTACTGTGCTCAATAAAAACATAATTTTGCCATGAATTTCGGACTTTCTTCCCCCTAATCCGACGATCTAGACCACTGTGCGCCATCGATATTTCCACGTTACAGTATTTCACAATGCTACAATATATGATTCCATTGAACAGCACATCCAGACAACATAACGATCTTAAGATATGAAGAACAATGCCCCTAAAGGGGAACTTTTTCTCTCAGAACACTATCCTCCGTGTCACCAGGAATAAAGATGGTCGCGATACCCAACAGGACAAACGCTTTGCACCTAAAGTCTCCTAAAAGTACAGTGCATATTGAAATCTTCAGTTCGTTTCCGCGCCACCGTTTAATCTTCCAGCGAAGTTGCTCTCGCTAACAAGGGCTTCCGTTCTCGTCGAGAAGGAGAAAGTTCGAGAGGAGCAGACGAAATCGATCGCGATCGTATCGCCTTTAAATCCTCCCGACGTTTCCCTCCCGGTGTGCCTTGCTCGGGGCGCAAACAGGTTGGACAAGGTCCCCCGGAGAGACCCGGTGGTGAAAAGGTGCTCGGTGGGACCAGAGGGTGCCGGAGTGGAGCCGCGAGTTCCGGTTCGTCCAACCCCTTTCGCCAAGTTCAGGCGGGGGTAAATCTAATAATGCACGGCCCACGACACGCTGCGAAACGTCGCGCTGGCTACTGCACGGGCGACAAGTGTCGCATGGGATCTCGCGAGGGAAAAAAAAGGGAGAAACTAGCCGCTGCGGGCTCGCGACGAATCGAATTCTCCAACGAGCTCTTCCCTCGAAACAATGCCGGGGTCGGTAGTAACGAGCATCCATTCTCGCGAAACGTTACGCCGGGCGGATACAAATGGCCGGCGAAACAATGAAAGCCAGGAACGGAAAGTTTGCCCGGGCAAAGGTAATTCAAGCGCGGCGAGGCTGGAATTTTTGCGAAAGCGCCCGGGATTATTAAAGGTTGTAATCCTCTTTAATAACTGTGTGGTTGCCCGCGGAATATTAAACGGGCAGGCTCCTCGTATCCATCGACTGCTAACACCGGTCGCGATGGATTCTTTTGCCGCGATGATTTCGAGGCTGTTGCGCCAGCTCGTCGTTTCGATTGATTAAAATGGATTTTCGATGAAACAGCTGCGAAATTACAGCGGCGAAGGGAGAGTGGCCTGCAATTGCCACGCAGTGGTTTTTAAATGCGTAGATCTTTTTGTGAAAATAGGTCTTAACAAAGAACTGTTCAAGAATGTTACCTTATTGCTCGAGTTAAAGCTAAGAGTGGAGCTAAACACTGTTGTCACTTTTAGAAAATTTTTGATAGCGTAGAATGTTAAGCTGGGGTTTAATGCAAAGAAGAGAGCGATCTCTCTGACTACTTAGCGTGCATTGAATGGCCACAGGCGATAACGAGGTTTCTGACGGACAACGTTGACGAGGGTAATTAGGATATTCCAATTCGTGTCGTTTTAATTGCTCGTGATGCGATCTAAATGGGTGGTAATGGGAATCGTGGCGTTGCAATTACAGTTCTATAATGGACCGCCGCGACTAGAATTAATTCGGGGTAATGATTATCAACGCGCGATAAAACGAAACGAGTGCGCAGTTAGGAACGCGAGATCGCGTGCGGATCCGTGCGCGCCACTGATAATACCAGCGTTAATCTCCCGTTTAAATCAGTTTTAAGTGCAAACTTCGCGGGAATGATGATTTCGATTCTCCCCCTGCTTTACTCCAACCATGTTACGTCTAAACTTCATTACACTTTTCATTATGCAACAAACTAAAACGCAGTACTGAGCTTACAAAGGAATCGCATCAACGTCACAAAATACGAAACCGCAACGAAGCCTTTCTTCCAACGGCAAACCGCACCAAAGCATCAAAAGCAACGCCATTCTTCATCATCCGCCATCATACGTGGCAAGCTTCCCTTAATTACAATATCAGGATACCGCAGCACGTTAGAGAGCATGAAAAGGATTCAAACGATTCTCCGAAAGAAAATTGTCCCGGAGGACCAACCGCCGAACGAGAAGGCCACATTTTTCGCCGACGATTGGCCGTTCCCGTGGCGCAGAAGAGGAAGAAGAAACAGCTCGCAGCCATCAGGAAGAGTATCAGGCAGGTTTTCGTTTCAAAGCGGAATTCCAGCACGCGGAGAGCAGATCTATCGGCGCCGCAACCCCTTCTCTTCCTGATGCGCGACACGTTTTCCCAAAGACCCCCAGCAGGAACCGGGATGACTGACCGGTCCTTTGCGCTGCTCGCGGAGCGAAAAAGAGACGGAAGGAAGACGTTCAGCCAAGGGACGAGTAATAACAAGTTCGTGGGGGTCATGGGCAGAGTGGGGGACAAGACCACCAGCGGCTCACCGCGATTTCGGCAATTGGGACGGGGGTTAGTCGGCCCGCAATCATCACCTAGAGTGTAATACGCGATCCGACGGAAGTGGAAGTGTCCTTGGTCGCCGGGGTCCAAGTTTCCTGTGTCCGCACTAGCTGAGATCGGTGGCCCGCCGATTGGTCACTCGCATGGTCACTCTGGTCGAGTGCTTCACCGAAACGATCTGAACTTAGTGTCGCTTCGAGTCTGACAGAAGTGTCTGATTGGGAGACGTCCGAAATAAGAACGGTGAGGAAGTAGCGGGAGGAAAGTCAGCGTTCCCTGTGCACTTGGTAGGATCCATAGACGTGGGTATTCCAACAGCGAAGGCTTACCGAGGGAACGCTCGCATTTCGTTGATCCACGAGCTGGGGACAGGGGAGGAAGGTATCGTCGTCGATCGCAATAATTTTTCTCCTCGATTCGCCGTGCCATTCGTCAAGCGCGGGGACAAAGGGGGCAGCGAACAATAGACAGATAGGTGGGCCTCGCTACGAGAATGTCGGGGATTCCGCGCGAAAGAGAATTCGGAATACGACGATCGAACGTTCGTGCCCTATTGGCAGGTGATTGATATGTTTGCCATTCGCGCGAGACTCCCTTTTTGCAACCCGTTCCCGTCGAGGATACGTACGAGGCCGCGGACCGTAAAGGTGAATTCGTTGTGATATGGATGGTTACAATCATGCCTGGTATCATCATCACCAACATCATCAGCAGCAGCTGCAGCACCAGGCGCATCTGGAGCAGCAGTACCAGCAGCAGTATCAGCCGCAGCAAGGGCAACAGTACAATCAGCAGCCCCATCAGCATCATGCGTATCATCAGTATGCGCAACAGTATCCGCCGGATTATCTGTATCGGTTCTCGCTCCAGGTAAATAACATTCTGCTGCACCTAGTCGCGCATGCATCGGTAGATAACGCTGTTTTCTTCGACTTGACGTTTGGGTTAGGTTGGGTTAGGGGGCTGGTGATGGGATTAGGCTAGGTGGACAGGGTGTTAGGATACACGTGGGAGGTCTATGCAAGGCTAGAGTAACGAAAGAGGTTCGTATGCATATAGGTATGAAGAGAGAATTGAAAAGTTTGCCATGATCGTGAGACTGAATAGGAATTTCTGGGATATGGTTTTATCTTTCACATTTCAAGCGTCCTTTTCTACGAGCCTGAGAATCTTAGTAATAACGTGTTAGAGACTGTATATATACCACTGTAAAGTAGAACGAGTACCTACGATGGAAACGGAGTAAATTTTCGTGTAGGATAATAATGTGGTGTATTGAAACGCGTAGAGTGACGAGAAGAAGCGACGTGCGTTATAGACTTACGTGGAAAGACAAATATCAGTTCCCAAGTGCATTGCTATCTACGTCTGCAGAAGAAATATCATTTTATTTTAGGAATCTAACTCTGTCGTGAGTTTTTCTTGTTAATCTCTTCTACCTTCGCAATGAAGAATATTTACAGCTCACCCCTCTGACTCTGGGATCGCCCTGTATAAATAACAGATAAAATGGTATTTATTATAACGAAATGGTTATTATATCGAGAGCTAGAAATGTTAAGGCTCGCTCAGAGAATAATAGCCCGATCGTAATATTTCGTACGAAGAGATTTCGCTGTAAGAATCCCGGCGGTGTTCTCGATAACTGAAAATACTGCTTTCGAATCTGAAGGATCATTTATCACCGGCGGCAGTGTGTCTTATGAAATACTGGAAACGGTTTTCGAGATCCGCCATATATATTCCTTATCGGACAGGCCACCGCCAGACACGAATTAATCAAACTCAGCGCGGAACGTTCGCGAATGTATGCGCCCCGTGCAATTTTGCAATGTTCGTTGGACGCATCGCGCGACATGAACAACCGCATATCGAGCCGAGCAAATGAGCAAAGTATGGGAAGGGGTTGGTGGATGGATGGACGCGCAGACGAACAGATCGGTTGTGTCACCATTCGGCCGTCAAATGATTTAATCGTGTCGCAGTTCGCTAGGATGAACGTGATTTCAACGAAGCCTCCAAAGACTTCCAGTCAGTCTATTTAGTTAAGCGATCAATCGTTATCGTCGAAGTAATTATGATGCAGGCTACAATAATACATTGCAAATGCAAATTTTGGGGATTCAAAGCGTGTAGGAAGTATTTTAGGAAATTAAATAGTCACTCCAATTCCATCTTCCATGAATTGCTACAAATGATTTTTTACACCTTTATTATTTTGAGGGCATTCGCTACTATCGCCAATCCCTATCATTTAATGCAGTTTTCTAAATCTTCAATGCCTCCAAATATCGTGTATCTATATTTATATAATCGTTGTGTCACTGATTCATCAACGTCCAGCCCAAACTGCCGACCCTACAAACATGAAATTCGGAGGGTATATTTTGCGACGTAGGTGCTGGATAAGAAGGGATTTTTTTTAATTCAAATCCGAAGGGGGTAAAAATTGGTGAAATACAGATACTTTTCTGGAAACTGACTTTCGGCTTTGAGGCCCTTAATGCAACCAACAGTACAATAATTTACGTCGCATAAACATACACATTCCAGTAATCTATGAGCATATTCCCCCACGAACAATACATACGAACTGTACCATCAACAAGCTCATGCTAACCATCCAAAGAACAATCTTTCGAATCTCATTGCCATTGTCCCAATTTCCGCCACAAGGAAGGTTGCCACAGTCATCGTTTCCCAATAGTCCTCGCGCACAAACAAACACTGCTGAAACAATCACGCTTTCAACCCTCCTTTGAAATATTACTATCCAACCGAATAACGCACGGAACACAGACGAAGCTGCATCTAAATGCGGGCGAAGGGAACGAATCGCGATTGTAGTGTCGCGACGTCGCCCTGATAGAGTGGCATGGTTCGGTATCCGATGTCAAGAGCGGAATGGCAACCTGTGGGTTGGTGCCTTTATCTGACAGATAGCTACTGGCGGACTTACACGCTACACGGGCCAAATTATGCTTCCGTTATCCCCTATGGCCGCTCGGTCGTGTAGCTCGCGCGAACGGGCCTTGCCTCTATCGCGTTGGATGTCATCCGCGAAGTTACGATTCCCGTCAGGCAGCCGACGAACCAACGAAATTCCCTCGTTCGGAGCGCCTGGATCCGTGCTTCCATGGGATTACACGTACGCGTCGGGCCGCGCTGAGATTTGGCGGCACTGCTTGCTAACGATTTCAGCCAGTTAGTCGATCATTGGCGTAGACAGGGGAATATTAAATCACCGAGAGAGACTGACGCGTGGTTGATGGAGGATATTTTCGTGCTACTCGGAATAGTGATTCCTCCGAATGGAAGCTTTACCTCGCCTTACCCTTATTGGCACTTACTCCTGACAGTGTATCAATCATATTTGTACCCTGCTCTTCTCCATCGTATGAATACTTTCGAGTGTAACAGAGACTCGATTCACTTAGCTGGATGACTTAATCACCTTGTTATCGTCCATGGGAGGCTACAGGGCTCTCGTAATACTTTCTACGAATGGTACAAGCAATCGTTCGTTTCCCGTACCGAGTAAATCCAACGTTTCCACGTGTAGAACACTCGGTTGACCTCGACTGGCGCTGATCGCGGCCGAAGCTCCCTCGGATATTCTCCATGTATCGTGTAGTAGGCTCGCGTCGCGACAGACACAGCGTTGCCAGACAAGCGCTGCGAGGCAGAGCAGTTGCCAGAGAAGTGTTGATGGGCGATTGCCCGGGAGAACTGCGTGGCCGAGGCAGTCTGCGTCGAGCCGAGTAGCGAGACACGTTATATGTACACCTCTGTTGTAAGGAACTCAAGAAAAAATATATATATATATATCTATTTCATTATTATCCCAACAATCGTTACAAATCTCCCCGGGGTCGTATCGTTCTGATGCCACGGGTCAGCCCCCATCTGCCTCTCCTCCCCCAGGCTGGTAGCGTCGACAATCGTAAAAATACGGACAAAGAGCCCTAATAAAGACGCGTGCGCGACGTGGCGTCGTGCACGGCTACAGATAGGCGGTGAGTTACGCGCGTCGTACGCGCGGAATTATGCTCGCCTGCGCTATTTCGACGCGAACGAGCGCAGGCCCTGCCGGGTATCTCGCGGCGAAGCGGATTTACGACTCGTCAGGCGGCGCGGGAAAAAGCGGGATCACGGCTTTCCGGGAGGATCCACCGAACCGCTCGTGATCGTTAAACTGCCAGAGAGAATTGCGGCGTCCATAAGCCCGCGGATCCGCGCGAACGGCCACGCTAGATCGATGCTTTTTCGGAAAATATCTTACGCCGTGGCTAACTGTGTAAATATGAAACGTCGTGGGGTGGGACTAGAAGTGGGTTTAATGGTAACGTCGAAGGTAGCGATGAGGTTGCGAGAGTTGGGAGCGGAATGCGGAGAGCAGAGTCCGCGGGCGTTCGTTGCCTAATAAGAAAACAAGGAGATTCTAGAATCTAGATTCTGTTTTCGGAAGTCTCCCGCGTGCGTATCCCGCTAGAAGGAAATGTGTATTTAAAAGCTCGGCTAACACCGCGGCGAGAGCTGCTGCGCTGAAAACCTAATGGACTGCCGTAAACACTAATTCCAGCTTCGGGATTAATATTATTAAGCTGAAATACCAGTCGATAACCGGACGAGCCGGGGAGGCACTGCAACGAAGTATTCCAAACGTTTCGGCCATGTTGCTGCCATCATAAATCCGTGATTAGATTACCGCGCATCCATCATTCGCTTACTGGACCGTCGGCGAGGCAGCGTTTACAGCTATCTCGATTGGCCCCGTAATCGACGGCCAAAAATATCGCTGTCCAGGCTCGTGCTCGGAGTGCGCACAGAGTTGGGAAACGCCCGCGGTAATAACGCCTCTGGCCTTGCAAATAACGCCGACGACCGGTAACAATAAACCGAAACAAACAGCGGGCAATCGATGTCTCTGGTAATGATCGTTGGGGTGGGGAGGGAAAAAAGCGCGCGCCGGATGCAGTCGATCGTTGGTCGGCAGATAATCAATGCAGAATTTTCGTGCAGGTCAGCTGGGGTGGTACACGGTTGTCGTTCATAGAATTCTCGTTTGACTACGCGCGCTTCAACCCCTGCACGCGCCGCCGCCGCCCGTTCGAGTATTGACCGCGTGACACGCGTTAATTTCTTTCGCGCGGAATTTCGCGAGGTCCCCTGTGATTTGTGGCGCAGAACGAATTGCGAACAGCCAACGGTTCTATCGCGCGGAGGGCATTGGTTCTCATTCGACCGCCGTTGTAAAGCTGCCCTCGATGGAGTCGCCCTTTCATTCAGCTGGGGGGATGTTTCAGGGGTTGCGAAAGAACGTGCAGCTTAGATTTCCAGATTAAGCTCTCGCGTTTTTGTTGCCCGTCTTGAAACACATCCACGGCCAACGTTAATACACGAACATGCGGGGAGAATCGAGGCTAACGAGCAGGGGTGAGGGGAGATAGGAACAGCAGGGGAGTAGCTGTGGTAAAATAATCGGTGAAGGCGTAGAAGAAATCGAAGCGAAAAGCAATCAAGCAAACCCGCGTATGGAACATTCGGTGCAACCCCGAGGAAGGCGCGCGGAGCACGCCCAGCAATAGAACGGAATCATGAGGAATAAAGTTGAAGGGAAACGATAAAACGATGGGGTTGGCTCTGGGGGCAAAGGAGCAAGATGGACAGAGTGATTGGTGGCGGCGAAGAAAGCAAAGCAGAACGACCAGCACGCGTTAGGAGCGCAGAATTGTCGGGAAAAGGGGAATGGGAGAGGTGATAAGGGTAGACAGGTTGATGTTGCGCGATGGATTCAACGTCACGGGGTGCAAGGGCACGAGGGGCACGGGGCAGGTCGGAAGGGGAGAGATTTAAACAGCAATAGTAATTCCTTCACCGACAAAAGGCTTGGTTCGAACAATGTCTACATTCTGACCCGCGTGTGCCTTGTCCATGCAGCTTTTCATCGGCTTTTCCCGTTTGTTCAGATCACGTTTACACCGATCTTCCGTTTAACGCGCATCCGCGGGCCACCTGGACAGGAAAATGGGGAGGAAATACCAAAGAGCTTCACTGCCACTTTGTATTACCGTCCCTTGGTCAGCGCTTTGTACGTATGTACGTGGAGCTTGTAAATTGAATTGAAATTTCACCTTTACTTTGCCTCGTGGTGTTTCTAAATTCTATTCAGCTGATGGTTTTGGACCTGAGGTATTGAAAAGGTTGATAAAGCAGCGCAGTTTTTGATATTCTTTTTTTGGTAAGGATTGCAAGTATCTTGGAACAAGAATGTCATTCTGTATTCAGTCCACAGTCGTTTAGCATACAAAGCGAAATTTGCGACAGAGCTGAGAAGAAGGTGGCTAAAGGGAAGCACCGCTATCGCAGAGTCAGCTATTTTAAAAAGTTTAAAGCACAAGTAGCGATAGTTTCCAGTTCTATATAACGACACCTAATTTCAATGCATTGTGAAAGATCGTGGTGCTTGAAACGAGAAAAATGAATTGAGAGCTCGTGAATGCGACTGCGGTTTAATGTAACGTCTCTTGGGAGTTATCGATTGCTTTGCAATAAACAACGAAAAGGATTTGTCCGTCGTAAAGACCACGTTTATCTACCAACCGCTTTGATGGTAATTTTAATTTTGCCAACGCGACTACGTCAACTTATAAATCGCGCCTTATGGCCCCGTGTCTTTATTACTGGACACGATTCAATTTATGCATCGCGACGAGTTTTATGGATTCTGAGCTCATCTGTTCTATTCTTGATTTAGATTTATCCGTGGTCGAGTAGCCGTGCTCGTTATTACGGAATCTCGCTATTTAAGATTCCAACGTGTCGAATATCAAAGTCGCCGAGGAAACATCCAAGTAGCTCGCGATTTTAACCATTACATTATGCTCGATGTTTATCCACCCACAAGTTTGTCTGATCCACCGTCGAAGAGAAATGGAAATTTTGTGGCCTTCGGTCTACTTCGGTAATAGAAATTGCTGTTGGAAACAGTTACTCACTTGCAAAACAAATTCGACTGCTTTTTTATTTTTAGACCGACGCATAGTTGCTCTGTCTATATTCTTAATTTTAGATTGTTAGTGTTACCAGACTGTCTGCTACACAGCTAGGTTTAAGCTAGAAATACCACCAGATTTTAACGTCTGACATTGCCGGAATTTCTTTGCTACGCGAGGATTTTTTTAAACCTCTTCAAACTGACTCTTCTTAATGTATTACATCTACGGAAAAAGCATAAAAGTTCAGGAATTTTCTTTTTAAAATCGTTCGCATTGTTCTTTTCCGAAATGTGTTGGAGGCACAATGGAGCCTTGATTCTACTGTACGAAATTCGTAAATCAGTTCTGAATAGGATGACCTCATTGAGCGTCCATCAGAATCAGAGTCGACAATTAGTTCATTGAACTTTACACTCTCATCAATGCCTTTGTCGATTAGGGGCATTCAATACCCGATTGCATCCAGAGATGAACCCTTAAAGGCTCGGTGGTGTATACCGAAGGAACGGTGGAGGGAGTGTTAACGGGGAGACAGAGAGGGGCAGGGGTCCCCGTTGGAAAAACACGAAAGTAACCGATACATCTCGCGGTGATTAATGTTTTCCATTATCCGTCAAACACGCTGGCTCGACAACCAACTTCCACGCCCAAGACTGTGTTGTGATTTACCGGGCGGTTCACAGTACATTGCTTCGCGGGGACGATTCAGCATTTCCAGATTGCATTTCGAACCATTCAACACCAACGTTGTGCGTTCGTTGCACTATCGGAAAAGTGATATATGCTGCTCATTAGCAAGTTATCGCCTAGTTTCCTGTCGCTATTCATTGTTAGTTGCGTCGAGTATCGACCGATCCTAATTTCACACGCTGCGTCATCGTTCACTCTAGCTCCAGAGCGTGACGAATGAAAAAAGCAAGATAGAGAATTTACAAAAAAAATAACCGAAGATAAGAGTCCCTATATTTCTTACTTTTGATACAATAATCGATTGATTACTTAAACTTGTTTTTTCACGTGTCAATCGCTTGGAAGATGAATCAGTGAAAAGGAGACAGTGGTAGTTGTCTTTGTTTCTAGTAGAATTTATAAACTGGATCCAAAACAATACTAGATCCTCCTAGTTACTTCAATCTCTTCTGCAAATCATAGTTGCCTATTTCTTTGTTATTATGCAAGTGTGGCATGCCTAAAGATCATATAGGCACGATTAAATTACCACGCGTGAGGCATACACTATATTCCAGCTGCTGCACTCAAAGGAATCGACGGAAGGTGAAACCTTTCTGGAAAATTACATTTTTTCCCGTGGCCGTCGCGTGGAACGTTTCCGTGTATATCAAATATTCGCGGTGCAGTCCTTTTGTGCGTGAGTTTCCCTCGTCAAAATAGGGTTCTATAAATCGAGCAGCTCGGGGAAAGAATTCAAGTGCGGCGACCCATTTCATATTCCACGTCGTGCACCACCCCGCATTATTCGAACGTCAGCGAAACATTTTCGCGTTTTCACGCATTTCCCTCGATAACCGCGGAGAGACTCGCCTGCGCTGTACGCTGCCACGAAGCTTTCGGAAATTACTTGTAGGTAAATCTTGCGTAAGAAGATTTCTGTTGGCAAGAGAAATATTAAAGGGTGATGGCGATGTTTGGCGAAATACCCATCAAGGAACTTGCATTTATTTCAAGTAACAGGGTGCAGGATGCAAACAGAGTTCTAAAAGGAACTTGTTCTAGAAACTCCGTATTACCACAGAAAACAATAATAAGCTACAGTCTATACGAAACAGCAACAGTCACTATCATTTCGGAAAGATCTGAAAATCAATCTACTGAAATCTGAAGCTTTGCAACCACTTTCTCGAAATTCTAAACACGTTTTAACCATTAGTAGAACCACTCGAAAGTTTCTTCACGAAACAAGATTCCACATCGCCTCGTCACTCGCCGAGAAGCTCCAGACATGAAAATAGTCATTGTTGAGGAAAAGGTGTGTTTTGCTGTTTCTCTGAGCGGGCTTAAAAGGCGCAAAGGGCCCATAAGGTCCAGCCCGGAAAAGAACAGGGCGTGTCACGTGTGCTGAGGGTAGCCGTGAGGGTAGCTTTCACAGCGTATAATTAGACGCGTTAGCCAGTTTACGCGCGGACGTTAAGCTCGAACTCGAGACGCGAAACAAAAAGGTCTGCCCTTGCAGCCCCTGGTCAGGAGGGTGCAGACCGTCGTCTGTTCGAGGGAATGAAGATTCAAGCTAAATTGAACGATCCTTTCGCTGGTTGGTCGCGGACCAACGACGTCCTGGTCGTTAAAAGCGGTGTAACACATCCGTGCCGTGCAATTGCGAGGTGCAGCTGCAGGATCGTCTTGCTTAGAATTTTCCAAGGGTATCGTTCCACTGCGGCCCCCCTTTCGCCATGGCGATGCCGAATTAACGAGCTACGCGAGCGTTATTCGGGAAACTTGCATGGAATTGTGTTACGAAAGAGTATGGGCGGAGAGGAATTAGATAATGCGGCACTAAATGGTGGAAGAAGAAAGTGGGGTGTAAAGAAGAATGATTGTTTTTGTGAGTTTCGAAGGGATCTGTGCTTCAGGCGCCTGTAGCTGAAGCTGGTAGAAATATATGGGCTTGATGGTACCTTTCATTTGGATACTCCATGGAGGAAGGAAACTGTGAAAGGGGATGATTATTTGTCTCAGTTTATGAAGATAATTGTGTGGGTCGGATGGCGCTACTGGTGACAAAGGGGGTTGAGAAAAAACGCAAGTGAATGAATAGATCACAAATAGTTGAGAAGTTTATGTAGTCATCAGGATACTAAATTAATGTCGACATTTTTACTCGTACCGCTTTAATTAAGAATCTGAAAATAATTATTTCCCTGATAATCCACAGTGTTTTATCAGTCTCCTAAAATGGTCTCCAATGAAATTAGGAGTGAATTAAGATCATCCACGTTGCTACTGTATCATCACCACCACCAGTTGTGTAACCAAACGTTACACGACACTTTACCATTTCGCAATCCCTTAAAGAGGTGTCCTTTCCCGTCACAGTCAATTTACAATTACGCCCCGTGCTGGGGACGTCGAATTAAATCCCTGGATTTGAAGTTGAGGCGAGAACAATGGAAATTTATGGGACTTTCCGCGGGCGCTCAAGTTCTCGGAGGAGGTGGTGCCCCGAGCACGGGTTCCATCGCGAAGATCTATGAGACAATCGGTAATTTAAAGAACACGCTGCACGTGACACGGCGCGAACAGAACGGAGCTGGTTCGGTAGCAGAGAACTCTCCTGACCTAATCTCAGGGTCGTTTACTTCTGCCGGGAACATTATGTAGATGATCCTCGGCGCTGGGTCAAATAAGGGACATCTGCTGCCGGGCCAGGCTTGGCACTCCTGCCTCGTCGGCGAGATTAAATCGTGGACCGAATATTTATGACGCTGGCATATTTATCGTGGACGTAACGCGATTTGGGGCATAGAGCCGAGATGAACTTCAGGTCACATATCACGACATTACGCTCCTCTCACAGATTCCTTCCCATCCGGTTAGTCAGGTGATCAGAGCTGGCTCCACACGGGGCTAAGTGTGAATAATTCGATCACTCGAATATGTAGTCAAATTTCGTGGTGCGATAGTATGTCATTTCAATTCAGTATAGGTAATTCGGTGGCAGAATTTTAAAGGGTTCCTCTCATCAGCTGTACTTCTACAGTTTTATTATTATCAGAAGAATCGGTACAAGATAATTAATTTTCGACTTTAACAACAAATTTCTTTACCCCTTCGAGAATTTCGCTCAAGTACTTCCAAACCTCCTCCCAAATTCTACAAACTTCCTCGATCTTTTTCACATAGTAGCTTCTTTCCGTGTCTTCGAATAATGTCAGTCTATTCAATTCGGTCTCCAGAAACCCCCAACATTCTTCAGCTCCTTCGAGCTTATCGACCTCCCCGACCCCCCCCCCCCCCCCACTCACCAACCCCTCGCCCCCTAGACTCACGCTCGCTAGAAGTAAAAGGACCGGCCACTCTTTCCACCCCGGCTTCCCAATTTCACCAGGGCCGCGGAGGGACCAAGGAGCCGCAGGGACGCCTGGAGATGGCTGTTGCCAGAGCGCGCATGCATCACGCCGGTAATAAGCCGGTTTAAATCCACGGTGGGGCCGGGGTTCTCCGATGCAGAAAACGTTATGCAGATGATCCGTCGGCGCGGAGTGGAGGCATGTGCCAGGAAGCCACGCCTGGCACTTGTGTCCCTTGTCTTCCGGGCGAGATTGAACCGTGAGCCGAATGTTTATGGGTCTGGCGTAATTACTGAGTAGAGGAGGTCGGCTAACGTGCCTCTGGCATCAACGTCGACAGCCCCCGCCGAGCGAGATGGAGCAGGGAGAGACGAGGATACAAACCACCCGTGGTTATTGTTCATAAGCTCGGGCGCCATGTGCTCGAGGAATTTATGTGCCCGGTTGAACTACAGGAATACCCGTGTCGTGTCTCGAGCACCGCCATGGGAAAAGGAGAGCCAGCCGTGTGTCTCTGCCGGTGGATTTGTCACCGTGGACCGATAATGCTCGCTCTCCAGATCGTGTTTACCTCCGCAGCCGCTCCACTCCAGCTATCTCCTCAACCCCTTGGTCAGCGGGATGACCCGTGACGTTCGCAGCAGATCGTGGTACCTTGCTCTCCGCTTCCTCATCCAAGAGGTTGCTTCCCCTCCCTGGTGATCCTCGTGGCGTTAGATTATCTCACGATCATCTAGGGTATTATTGGTGGGAAAGTTCCCCTCGACTCTGCGCGGTGGTACTCGGGCGTCTTACGTCGATGCAGCCCTGTGCAAAATTCGATTTATGTACATGTCGACAGGGGGTGGACGGGGAGGAGCGACGGCACCAGTAATGGAAACAGAATGGGATAATTCCGCGAACCGCGGACGGACGCGGTAATTGCGAATAATTGCATTGTCTTCGAGTCGTTCCCTCGACTCCCTCTGTCCCTTATTCTCCAACCAGGCCCACCGCGCTCCCCTCAAGCCGCCCCTACGGTGTTAGCCCGTTCATCCCGCGAGCTCGGTGAATTGCTTCGGCACGAATTGAGAGTCGGCCGGTGGAAACTCTCATACCGATTAGGATATCTCGCCCTCCCCCGTTCCGCCTCTTTCCGCTGGCTGGCCAGGGTAGTCCAGTTTCCGCGGCTGTTTCTGGATCTGTGCCGGAATTACGTCCGCGCGAGGGGGCTGCTGCGGGAATGGCACCCCCTGCATCCAACCATCGTCGGGGTGTAAATGAATTTTTGCCGACGGAGATTGTTTGCTCCAACTCGTGTATCCAGGGCGGACCTAGTTGTGGGTGGTGCGGCTGTATTGACAACGATTCTTTGATGAAAGAACGAGCCGAAGGTGCAAGGACGTTGCTACTTGTCAGCTTTCCTCTTTTAGAATGATGTGGTGGAAGATCTTTAAAACATAGAAACATAGAACAGCTTAGCTTAGCTTTTGGTGGAAACGGTTCCATAAGGATGTATTGAGGCTAATTTTTTAAAACTTTGCATCACTCGGCAAAGCTTAGCTTAGCTTCCGGGTGGATTCCTAATTTCAGTGAGTCAGAGTAAGTAAAAGGCTAGATTCTCAACGCTTGTTGTTACTATAGACTTTGTTTAACTCAAGAGTTTCGACATCGTTAAAGGGGTATTCTAGTGTAAGACGCGCTCCTTAAATGTTCTAAAGGTGTGCTGAGCAACGCTCTGGTCACCAAACGTTCTTCCTCTGAAGAAGTTCTTCAGGTGTTCACAAGCAATGATAGTGGAAAAAGTAATTCTAATGGGGAAAATGATTATTACGTTGCAATTGGATGATCAATCGCTATGTTTGAACAGCGAGTTTCAGCTTTGTAACGGCTGGCATAAACGCTGATAAACGCGCGGATGCGTTCGCTGTGTGTCGCGTAGCAGCTGTCGTAGTTGCTTTATCTCCGTATTTTACGTCGACTTTCCGTCGACGAGTGCTCTCCACGACGAGGGCCGACACGTCGATGGAGCTTGAGCTCGCGTTGGTATAACTCGCGGAACGGGAGCAAGAACGAAAGGAAAAGTGGAGCATTAAAAAGTCAAACGGCCGTCGCATCCGGCTAATTATCATTCTATCCTCGTTGTTTCTCTTTGCAGAATAATTAGCGGTTCACCGAGTGAAATAGCGATCCACGTTCAATTTCGTTTTCTGCTCGTCCAACTTCGAGTTTTATATCAATTCAGATTGGCAAACTTGGAACAAGTAGGTCCAAAGAATGCAGTCTCAAGTGTTCGGAACAAGAATGAATTTCATTGTAGAAGCAGATCCTTGTATTCTGTCTAACAAAGTGAGGATATTCAAAGAATATATACATATTTTCAACCACTGTGACGAATAGAAACGTCAACCACAAGATCAGAATTCAACTTAGAATATTTCATCTACCATGCCTGATCCAATCAATGGAGACAGTTGAGTCGTTTGCAGGCACAGACTCCTTTCATTCAAGCCCACGTTCCAAGCGCAAATGAAATCAAGTAAAATCCAACCCACACGTCTCTAAGAAGTCTCTTCTTCGTCGTCCTAAAAACCGAGTAACATCCATGGAGGAGGAAAGTCGCGAGATATCTTCCCTAACCTGATCAAGGGTGGCTCGCGCGACGAAATTCTTTTCCCCTGTGCCTTTTGGCTACGCATAAACCGAATCACGGGATAGGACAGTAGCTAGTGGACGAAAAAGGGACGTGGAAGGATTCGATTACAAAGCCTTCCAGGGTTTCTTCTCTTTCTTGCGCGCGATGCAGTCGCGGCTCGTGTTGTTAAAGATTAACATCGCTGCTGTGAACCCGACGTCGCGTTTGGGCTTCCAGGACCCCAAACCAGGGGGCGGGGGTGCTGGCTAATGTAACAAAGGAAATCCTGGCGACGAGGGACGAAACCTAATTTACGTGGCTCTTCCCCGAATGGCTGTCCTGCCACGGTCAAAGATTGCCAAAATGGGGATGGGTGAGTTCCAAAGGGGTGGAGGCTGAAGTCGCGTTAATTTCCGAATATTCTGATTCCTCGACTCGTAACGAGTTTATTAGGCTGAAGGTTTGTAATCTCTATTCGAACATCGTGCACGATAATAGTTCAAAGAAAGTTGTAGCAGTAAGGGATAATTAAAGTGTTATTAGTTTATTCCTTCTCTCTGTAAAACATGACGGTTTTAATCTTCCCTTTGATCACCACATTGATAAAAGTAGCTCTTATATAATTATTATACTTCCTCTGCAATTAGAAAACTTATTCAGTCCACTTTGATGGACTTCGCAGAAAAACAATATTTCATACATACACTAATTAGTGAATTAAGAGGGATAAACGTTGACCTGTAAAGTGAAAGTTATCGCGAAGAATCATGAACATGAAACTGTCTTTCGTATGATGATAAAGTTATAAAAGTGGCAGTCTGTCGACGCTTCTGAGTCGGAGGCAATTCATTTGCAAGATACAAGATCCCACGACTAACGAGAGGGGCTTTTTCTCGCGAGGAGAAGCACACACGTGGGGAAGGTGGATGTGTGTCATGCATATATAAGCGTCGACGATTTTATCGCCGCTGTCGTTTTTCAGCTGAACGAAACAGCCACCGCGCCACGTATCGGCGCGATAGCCCTTTTAATAGACCCTAACGCGCACCAGCCGCCAGCTTGTCCCAACAGCCAAGGTATATAATTGAAAAAGTAATATGGAGTCTCGCAAAGTGGCCTAACTCCTCCACCCCCCTTTGTAGCTGGGCCAAGTTTATCGTCGATCGTGGTTTTCCCCTGGAGCTGCTTGGCGAAAATTTTCATGGGAGCTGCTCCCTTTTCTGGAAAGTTAGCAGGGCCGAGTGTCGTAAAACGCGACACGAAGAGTTGAGGGTTAGAGCGTAAAGCGGAGTTCGTGCTTGGCGCGAGAGAACTTGGAATAGTTCGTATTAAACGCTGCGATACATTTGGTATTTAAATAGTAAAATATGTTTAAATACTGAAATTTCGGGATATTATATAATACTTTATATTGCTCTATAAGCGTCGAACGCTTCCACATAAACAGAACAATGAAATTACCATTTTTATAATTAGAATATATTATTTTCGTGGAGCTCCTGATTTCTTTTTTTTTTAATTACGTTTAATAGCGTTGGTTGGATACCTCCTCCAGAATTCAGTTCCATGGAGGACGTTTTAATGCTAAGTACGAGTACAGAAAAAATGTTTCTTTACTTGAACGGTTTGTTTCATTACCATTTCCGCGATGGAATGATTTGGATATCTAATTAATTCCTTTGAAGTGCGATCCTTTAGAGAATGGTTCATTATATTCACAGCTGGTAATCAATTTTCCCACGTCACAGAGGAGCGAAAGAATAATCGAGGGAGTCAAGGATGAGAGGGTAGAGTGGAGGAGGGTGAAAGAAGGAGTGATATAAGTAGAGCAGAGAGGGGGGCGGAGAGAGTATCTGAACTACTAGCACCCACTAAGTGGTAAACTGGCAGAATGCAGGGAATAGTGGGAGGAATAAACGGGCAGTAGAAGTTATGCCAGCATTGTTCTAATTTAATCATACATGCCAGAAACAGCCAAGATAGCGGGTCCAATCCTGTACCAACCCTCGTGAGCAATCCACTATCTCTAACACTGGGATTCTTCCCCTCTTTCCTTCCCGTCCCAAAGATCTCTGCTCGTCTTCATTTCACCCCCTCTATCTTCGTATCCATTTCACTTCATTCTGACTGAAGTTTCTCTTTTATATACACAGACCCTCATCAATTTCCCTATTTTCGAGTGGATGACTGTCACAAGAGTTGCTTTGTCAAGTTCCACTTTATCTTAGCATTCTGATTTTGCAATTCCGCCTTGATCCTTTAATTATCTTTTTCAATCAAGATTCAATTACCTTCTCGAGTTTCCTCTGATATTGTATATCTTATCAGTGCCCAACATTTTCGTTTCTTTCATTTTACAACTTGATAATCGTGTACCTACATTATTCCTGTTAATTCTTCTCGGTGGACGTTGGATGTGTCGACAGACATTTTCGACGCTTTTGGACGAGCTCGTTCGTGGACGTTGGGACGAAGAGCCTTCCTCGAAGGGAAGTTCTGTATTCCCTCTCTTGTTTCACGGACCGCCTGTCCGGAAACGCCGTCGTAATTTTGTACTTTAACGGGTTAAGTCGTTCGCAACGGAAATGACGGGATGCTGACGCCTTTTCTCCACGAGCGTCGTCGGTTCTGTAGGACGATTACCGTCCCTCGAAACTAAACGGCTGAGTCGACAGTAATGACGGAGCGTAAAACGTACGAGTACCGGCTCCAGTTCCGTTTGATGGATCAATTGCGCGCGTCAAAAATAACCACGACCCTTTGTTATCTGCGCCTTGCAGAAACTTCATCCTCGATTGTTGTTTTTTCTTTCACTTTCCAAGTTTAGAACATTGAAAGTAACAGGTTATTGCAATACCATTCGTTATAGCATCTTCTCCATGTTTCCCTGTAATAATTTGGAGTAACTTCCTGCCACCAGTAAAATTTAAGAATATTCAACGTTCTATCTAACACCAGTATCATTCTATGTTTCGACGAGAGCAAGAACTATATTCAATAGATTGGGTACAAGCAGTCGCAAGTAGGCTACAACTTACAGTGGTCAGCCACCTTCGTCTGACTGGCCAGAGTCCTGTGTCTGACTTATCGCGCCCCTATACTACTTAGCAGAACTTTCTAACCGAACGCTTTATCTCTCTTCGCAAGGAATTGAATTTAGTAGTTAATGCAACTTGTTTATCCACACTCTTCGCGTGTTACCAGACTATTTAAACATCCGAGTAATTTTAAGCGAAATCATGAAATAAATCCACGACCACGTTGGTGACTGAAATGGATATTCACAGAAATAGTGTTTATCGTGATTCTTCTGCGCGTTTCGATTCCCCAGATCGATATTTCGTACCGAGAATAATACGTTCTATTATTCTTCCGCCCTCTTTGCTCCACCAGATGCATAATCCTGTCGATCGACGATAATCGCAGCTCGTTTGTAGCGGGTGTGCATTGTGGGGCACGAGTGAGTTTAATTCAAGGCTCGATCATCGAGGTGCAGCGACGATAAAATCCGTTTAATTCGTACCGGTCGAACGATTACATCCTTCTCGTTTCTCTTCCCTACCATCAGAATCGTCTCCATCATAAAACCATACTTTGGCATCGATCGAAGGCGCCAGACACCTTTCAAAATATCCCCTGATTGCCTTTTGTTTTTCAACAGCTCTGATCAATTCCAGATGCTTCAGCTATCGAGACTGATCATCCTCTTATATAGCTCACAAAAGCGTCTACAACTCCCCTGTATTGATTACGTATAAATACACACAACGAAGATTATCCTTCTGTCGCCATCCAAAATACTATTCAAGTGCCGTTTAAAGTAGGGTAACGGGCCCAATTTTCGTCCCTCGTTTGTATTTGATCTTGTAGAGGGTGTATACAATTTTAGAATTACCTTGCACTTGGCGTGAATTTTCTTTGAACGATTCTCTATGTATCCACGAATCGCAAAATGTAATTATGTCATGTCAGTACGAGATAATGAACAAAATGTGAGATCTGAAATAAGTGTTGACGGTGACGAAAATTTGGGCTCTTTACCCTACTCAAAATATCTTGGAACCAATTTAACCAAACCACATGTACACTTAACAAGACTGCTCGACTTAAACAAAGACCAAAGCGATCTCCGATTGCCATCGGTTCGTCCCGATTAATTAACCAAACCAACCCCCTGTCGCGAGAGAGCGCGGCAGAGGGCTCTTCCGCGACAGTTTTCCTTTGCCGTCGGCGCGCGTTTCCTTTTCGATCCGCGTTCCTCTTCCCCCCGTCCTCGGCCGCGGCACGGAAGCCACTCACCGGAAGTACGTTCTCTTAAGTGACAAAAGAGGGAGCCTGGCGCGGGCGCCGGGTCGTTAAGCCTCCGCTCTGACGATATTCACGAAAGGAGGCCACTCGAAGACGAGATGTGACCCGAAAGAGAAAGCACTCGAAACTCTTTCCCAGGGCGCGTTAGCGAGGGAACAAGGGGGCGGGAGGCCTCGCATGCGGCTTTCCATGCGTCTCACGTAAAACGCACGTGCGGCCGCACGTTCCGGATCGAACGTGCACCTCGAGTCACCCCCTCGCTCGTGGGGGGAGGGGAGGAAGATGGTGAAAAGGCCAGAACGATTCGAGAGCGTAGACGAGCGATTTGCGGGCTGAATGAAAACTAGAGCGCGCGATTTCGCCGCGAGGACTTGACTACGTAACGACACTTCGCCCGGAGGAAGTTCGGCTGGGGCTTGACTCTCCTCCACAACCCCCCTCGCGTCCCCGCCGCGGCCGGATGCAGATAAAGCGCCCGGAGGTCTTGATGTTCGATGATTTATTGAAGTATCGAGATCGTCGTCGGAATACTGAACGAGGTACGGCGAGCCGTGACAGGCGGCGCGTACGATTCGATTTCAGACCGTCCCTTTTTCCACTAGACACGATGTCTGATGTTCGATTTCGTCGGCGGATTGCTCGATCGTTCCCATTGTACCAGGCTGCTCCCGGGTTTAAGAGCGTCCCGCGAACGGGATCGATGTTATCGTTCCCGAGTTCGCCGCGCGAATACGACAGTTAATGAATCCCGCGCCCACTTTCGGAATCAATCAGCTCGGCGACGGGGGTGGGCCGCGACGAAAATTAACGCCCCGCGAAATTACAGTAAAATTAAATGGAGATTAATTTTCCGTTCGAACCGCGCGCACACTGGTCGAACCGTGGGGGGTGGAGGGCGCAATCGTGGCGGCTGTTTCGTGTTTTGCAGCGCGTGGAATCGCTGGGAAGCTGACCGTAATTGCGCGCCGTCCATTGAAATTAGAGTAAAAAAATATGTCGATGAAATGGGGAGGGAGGGGAGCGTTAAGTGGTAAAAGCGTAGATGGGAATAACGTGCCACCTTGGAGGGGTAGTTTTTCGTGGAAGCGTTTGTGCGTTAGTTTTTACCAGTGACGCAAGAACATCGATTAGTACCACTTGCATTATTATAACAACTTTACGCGTGTTTTCCTTCGTCTAATTCGAGGAGGCCCTCGAGGTATCCTCCCTACATCTTAGCTCGAGGAATAAATTCCCTCTGTTCTGTCGAGCAACATTTATGATCAACATGCTCCACAGGAGATATGAGAAAATAAGGGCGAAGGAGCGCCAAGTATTTTCCACGTTTCTCGTATCCCTCGAACGGAGATGGAAATTACGAAACGTTATGCCCCGTAACAAGGTGCGTCGTTCTCGATCTCTAGTTACCTGCCTCTCCCCTCCGGCCACCCCCTTGACGTCCCTCTATTAACGCTCGCGAAGTTGCGGAGTTTTCGTAATGCTCGCGAGACGGGCGCGGGAGAGAGGGGCCAAGTCTCGAGAGGACTTAACGGGAGGCCAGAAGTTACTCCGCGTTCTACGTAGCCATATTATTATCACGCATCGCTCCCCTTTTATGTCGGCAGAATGGAGCGACGTGGGGGAGGGATGCAAAGCGCAGGGAACGTCTGAAGAAAGCAAACGAAAGGTTTTATTAAAATTTCTTTTATTACGTCGCGCGATAAATTCCCTTGTACTGCTTCCACGAGAGCAACGTCGCGACTCGAAGAGTTTCAATTTTCTTGTTGAATTTTTTGTCTGGTGAAAATGGGCACGAAAGACAATGGCGTCGCAATGACGAGGTGATTTATTGTATTGGACAATAGAATTCTTTTGTAATAATTCTTCCTTGTTTTCGTGTTTACTTTATATGTAAGAAGGAGGCAGTTCTATCGGTATGTGCTCTAGAAATTTGTATGAGACAATATTTCTCAGATTACTGAGGACGAATACGACTTGTTTAACTCATGCGGACAGTGCACACAGTTGGGGTCACCAATTTGGATCAGATTTCACGTGTAGTTAATTTGTGTTATGATATATCTCGTCTATTTTAAAACCCAGACACGCGCCATTACACAGACTACTTAGTATACAAGGTATGCAATGTAAACAACTCCGCAATGTCTAGCCATGTCGTTGTTACAACAGGAATGATAAGTCGAGGAGACTGTAATCGAATATTTTTTCTCAAGCACCCTCGATTCTTCAAAGTCAGGGGGCGAAGAGCACTCGAATCGCAAGATGTTTCTCATAATTGACAGGCACAGGTGTGAAAGAAGTGTCCCCTCCAAACCTACTGCTGCTTTGTTACCACGAGTATCGCTTTGTACTGTGGAATTAAATGTTAAATCACAAGTCCCTCCGCGTCTGCAGTTTCGCCCATGGTCGTTTAATCAACGTATCGCAAGCTAGCAACAATACCATCTACGATTACAATACAATCATTCTTCAACTAATTGGCCCTTAACTACCTGAATTCTTTAAAAAAATCCATTGTCACATATTCTATTCTATAAAGGAGGGTCGTGATATTAAAACACTGACGTGAGTGTAGATCGATCTCATTTATCAACGTATGTACCTACTTACAGATTCTGAAAAATGATTTTCCAATTTCACACGGTAGAAAACGTGTAACGTGTTAATAATCGAATTTTTATGCGTTGATTTCAGCAACAACAGCAGCAGGCGCAGCAACAGGCTCAGCAACAGCAACAGCAGCAGCCTCAGCAGCAACAACCACAGGCTAATTCGCCAGGGAGCGGGAACGTAGGGAAAAGCAGTCCATCGCCAGGAAATTCGGCGTCCCCTGGTACAGTGGTGGCATCCAACAAGTCGCAGACCGAGCCGAAACCGGTTGAGTGCAATTTGTGTCATCGAAAATTCAAAAATATACCGGCTCTGAATGGCCACATGAGACTCCATGGCGGTTACTTTAAAAAGGTAAGCTTATCACTCATCAAATGTCTGCAAACCATAAGAAATAGTTAACAATAGAGTGTCTTAAAATGATTAGATCGCTACCCTCCAGTTATTTTTTGTAGGGGAGACCGGGGCTAAAAGTTCCGGGGGTAAGTTGTTCCGACGGTTCTATCTTCAAAATGAAAAGAGCGTTGTACTTTAAATTATTTTTTCCGTGTGAGTTGATCGCGTCACTCGCACGGAAAAAATATTTTGAAGTACAACGCTCTTTTCATTTTGAAGATAGAACCGTCGGAACAACTTACCCCCCGGAACTTTTAGCCCCGGTCTCCCATACTTTACTTACAGAGCATAGAATCCAACGTTAGTTAAATACAAAACTAAGGTCGGTCTCAAATATATTGGCCGGTGAGTTTCATGAGGGGTATTCTCCCACCACACCGTTTGTTTGCCTCGGTGCTCCTTTTCTCAACGTTTTTTGACTCGCTCTCGTTCCATCTCGCGTTCGCCTTCGCAGAACAAGAGTGAGCGAGAAATGGTGGGGATACTACCAAGCTTCTGGGGTGTAGGCCAACCGAGCTGTCAGCGTAGAAATTCGCACATCAGAATAGGTGTGCGTTAGCAACGAAAAAATTCAGGAGCTTTATTAATTATTGGTTAGCAGATTGATTCTTTCTCGATAGCTTCATCTCGTATTGGTCTACGCATAGCTTCGTAACGCACACAACTGTAACGATAAGGATATATAACAGCCAAACGGCTAGGTTCAGACGGAGCCGAGCAGCGCTCCCGTTACCCCACCATACCCTGCGACGACTACGCAACTACAACTGACAAATCCGCAATCGTCAGATGGTGGTGGTTGATTTCTCCTCGATCGCTGCTCGCGAAACCGAATTCACCGGCCAATATATTTGATACCGACCTTAGAGGTAATGCGGCTTATGTGTGCAAAATGAAGACAGTAGTTTCCCTAGTAGCTCTCTCCTCTGACTCCACATTGATGATTCAGTGAGTCGCCATATGCGGAAAGAAGGGATTCGCCAGAATAGGGTTGATTCCTAGTCGAGTGTCCCTTACGCTCTCCTCGCGAACGCTTCCCGAGAACCTCTCAGTGTGAAAATTACATAGAGCCCGGGCTTTGCTTATCTCTCCCGCAGAACAGGCTACGCGGCACATTTTATCCGAACCGTGGAATCGAATTTCCAAGAATTTCGCGATGTTTGTCGAACATTACGTAGCGCGGTGTACAGCGTGGAAGGCTCGGCGACATTACCATATGAATTCGCAATCGGAGAAACCGGCACGGAGGAAGAGCCATCGCGTAATCAACTCGTGACTCCATGAAAATCTCCCGCACACCTGAACTCCGCCACCAGCCTCCTGAAACGTAATCAAGCGGTGATTTCACGAGGATCTCGACCGGTTACGTAGCACCGTGCTTTTTCGCGGTGCATCTCGAGGCGATAATCGCCACGACGGCGCGGAGGGATAAGGAGAATAAAGAAAAAAAGAGGGGGACAGAAATAAGGGAGGAAATCTCCGACGGAAGATCTGCTCGACTTCAGCACGCTTCTTCCGCTTTTTCTTCGTCTGTTCGTCCCCGCGAGTGGAGAGGAGTCCGCGCAGAGAGGCTCTTAATAAGGTCAAGGAAGAGAGCCCGGCTGTAACAGTCGCTCGAATAGAAAGATCAGCGATTCTCCGCCGCTCCCTTCTCCACCCCCTTCTCCCGTCCGCCCCTGTCTCTCCGCGGCTCTCTTCCCTCGCTGATTAAAAATGTCTTAACGAACGGCGTGTCGTTTATAGGAAAAGTGCTGAAAGAGATTCGCTCGGGAGAAGTTTCTTCCGACTACCCTCCGCTACCCTTTCACCCTTTATTTCTCGCGCGATCTTGATCGGCCAGAGGGAGAGGGCGGAGAGGTGTGATTAAACGAGCAGCACGAAAATGTTTACAGTGCCCGGTAAGAGTGATAAGTGAATTTGCGTAGCCACGGATGACGCGAGACAGATTGAATATTCAACAATCGATTCCCCAGCTTCTTTATCATTTTCCAAGCGTTTCATTCCCGCCTGTTCGAGGAGCGGGGAACCACGGGTTAAGAATGACACAATATGTGACGTCAATTCCCGAAACAGAAATTGGCAAGACATAGGGAAACATCGGCGTCGAAAAAGATCCATGTTACATTAAGCTGTCCCCGAACTGCTAAACAACATCAAAAAGCTTGATCTTCAATGGCAGTACTGTGTTCAAATACGTATATAGAAAGGACAGCACACGTCTCCCTGTTTCCCTTCGAACACCCTATTAATCCACCGCTGTACTCGTTACTCCGCGATGCATACCGATCACTGACAATTTCACCTTCGACCCATGCTTCTACCCTCTGTGTCGCGCCTCCATCGGGGCAGACAGGGTGCAGCAGGAGTCAGAGGCGAGGCCAGTCGATAGTGCAAAGACTGGAACGAGAGTGAACGAGGGGGTGAGAGAGGGAGGGGCGAGGGTGGATGGAAAGGCAAGGCGATGATCGAATCCAAATGAACCCATTAACAAGCTCTTTGGTTCGAACGGATCCCCCTGGCGATTCGCGGCGGGTTGGAGACGGAAAGATTGGGGTGGCTGCCACGAGGAGGGGGTGGGCGGCGGGGGCGGAGGAGCCGCCGTGCAAACATTGTCTCGAGCTTTCTCCATTATGTAGATTGAATCTGAACCGGTTACGGGGCTGGGGTTTTCACCGGGCGCTCTCGTTTCGAGCGCAACCGAGTTTTCAGGCGGGAAAAGCTCGCCCTCCGCGTGCCTGCACGCGCGCATCCACCGTATCCGGTTTCACGTCCAGCCTTCCGTTCATGCGGCTCCGCCGCGTCCAGGTCCATTCATTCTGATCTGTGTACACATTCATATTCATGCCGGGAGCAGGGGCGCTTTATGTCTGTTCACGATCGCGTGCATCGGGTGCCCGCGCCCGTTCAGGGACACGCGAACCCAACGTTCGCGGTTCACGACTGGGAAATGGCCGTGGTCGCGGCCGCAGTACCACTCGCGGCTGCCTTCCCAATGATACTATTCCCGTTGGCCTTGTTGTGCGAGCCGCGCGTATCGCCAGACTCTTGCGTGATTCCCTGCACAGCGGTTTCTCTGCTGGACCTTGTTGCTAAGAGACATAGTATTGGTCGGCTCGTAGACGAAGCTGTTTATATTTTTAGGAAATTCGTTCGTGGAGAAGTGGTTCGCGTCTGTGGGTGAGATGACTCGCAAAATTATGTAACTGTGTAAAACTATGCTAAAACCACCTATTATATTATATCATTAGAAAGGGATAACTTTAACCTACTTTTGGGCGCAAATATCATTCCGATATCTTAATATATGAAGCAGAAAGTGTTTGTGTTTGTCTGCCACCTAAAAACTTCCGAACGATAAACTCTGGGGTCACGAAATGTGTCCCAGCTCATTATGCTTATCTAATCCAGATGAATATGACTACTCCCATAAAAAATAAATAAAATAATTTTTTTTTTGTGAAATCAGAATCTAGATTTCGGGCGAAGCCGAGTAGTAGATAAAGCTAGTCTTTTATGTTTCAAAAGATATACACAAATGTTACAAAATCCTTCAATGCGGCCCACTGTTTTCACTTTTTATGGTCCTATTTTCTGAAAAGCATCGAAAATATTGTGCAAGTGTATTCGTGTGTTTTCTCGGGGCGAGTTAAGGAAAACTTTCTCGGCATGTTTCAGAGCCTCGCAACGCTCAAAGTGTTAATATCTGTTTCCATTCGTGTTCAAAAATCGAGGATCGATGTAACGTGTTTTTTTTTCCTCCGGAAATGGGGAGTACTCGGTGCAAATATATTCTCGGTCGGTTGAACATCATGAACCTCGCCGCTGAGGAATATGTTGGAATTGGCAGCTGCGTACTCTGGCTGGGAATTGTTGCGAGGAACGGGGGAGGTTTAAGGTTTTGTTGGCCGACATTGCACCGGGAACGGGATTAAGGGATTCGTCGGCGTTTCAAGTAATAGAAAAATGCCCGCCCTGCCGTTTTCACCCGGGGTGAATATTTTTAACGCGCCCGTTTTGCTTGGAACGATGCGCTCTTTCGCCGCCCCTCCTCGTCGGAGCCGATTAAAGCTTAATCCGCGGATAAATAGAATTGGGTCGTTTGCATTTCCGAGATAAACACCGCGAAATTGAATGAAAACGATTTATCTTATCACGTGTGATTTGGTATCTCCTCTACTTTTAGAGTGTGTGGTTATTTTACGGGCACCATCCTTTCGAGTTGATTTTTCTATAATTTCCCAAGGATACGCCATCGACGATGGGCATAACGTACAGAACTGACTCTGTCCCTCTTTGTAGAATCTCCAGAAGCTTTAATCGCTAAGTTAAAACACACGAGATTTAGAATAGTGCACTGTATTTACATTAAATCATAGACATTTCGAATCAAAAACTCAGTTATTGAATCAGAAATCCAGTAAATCAGTTAAGCTCGTAATTCTGCCTTCGCTCCTCTTAAAATCCCTTCGAAGCTCAACGCGTCTCTTATCGATTCATCGTTCAAAGTTACGCTCTGTCGCTCTGCAAAACGAACGATCATTCACGCACTGTTCCCTATGAATTTCGTTGTAGTGCGGCGATCGTCTGATTGGCCTGTCGTCCTTTTGCCGCCGAGCAATCGATGAGCACGTCGGAACAGCAGAATGATAAATAAAAAAGGAGACGAACAAAAAACAGAAGAAAATTTGGAAAAAAGTGACTAGGAACATTTGTAGGGGGGCGAAACTTCCAATTAAAATCGAGGGGGGGAAAGTTGGACGTGCATTATACGGCGCGGGGAACTCGCTCTGGTTCGAGGCTGGAATCGACACGGATCGAATTGATGAGTCGCGGAGCTGGCGAGCGTTCCGCAATCAATTTCGCGCATTAACGGCCGCCGATCAATATTCATGAAGCGAGCGCGGTACGCCACGTCAAAGACAGAGTTCAATTTCGTGAGAGGCGATATACAGGGTGTCCAGCGAGGTAAACTCGACAAACTTTTCATAGCACCTTCCATAGATCGTCTCGCGTCGAGATCGTCCTGCTCGCCATGGGAATCGTTCTGCTCACGCTATTACAAATTTCTAATCATTCCGCCCAATCTCCTGATTAAAATCTCTTTGAATATTATTCATACCTATCTCAAGTTATTTTAAAATTCTTGATTAGTCATGGAAGAATCAATAATCCTCTTCTTCTGAAACGCATTGCCAATTAATCAACACGTGGAAAGAGAAACAAAAGTTGAAGTCCTCAGCAGCTATGAAATTTTCCAGCCCCCATAGAGACTTCAATTAGTCGAGATTCAAATGACATTTGAAGTGATTCGATGTGTCAGCCCCTCGCCAGCCAAGTGTTTGGCCATTACACCAGACCACCTGCTCAGTAATGAATATTACAGCTAGCGTTAATATCGTTGCGGGCAAACGGAGCGTCCTCCACAAAGAGGACGTAAATGAACTCCACAAAGTGGAGGATGATGAAAAGGAGCAGGCTGCCCGCAAAATCCAGCTCGCGTTACGGAACGCGGTGTGACGAGGGACTACAAACTGCAGATTTACTCAGCCATAATATTTTTATACTCTCCGTTGCAACTCATAGACGTTATGGGAATAAACTACTCGAAGAAGCAAACTGAATATATTGAACACTAGTTTGCATAATCGTCTAGGACTATTCAGGTTCAGAATCACCTGTCAGACGTGCTGGATGAGGTAGTCTAGCTCACCCCATGGTACACCCCGTATATACAGGCGCACAGGGGGTGGCAGAGACGCACGGCTACATATCGAAGTAGCGGATAGGAAATTGAGGAGCACGATGACGATCAGCGATTACCGGGAGGGGCCGTGCTCTCGCCATTAAGGTTTGATCAAGATGACGACGTCGGACGGACGTATCGCGGAACCTGTGATGCATGGTTCCTCGAAGGGGATCCGCGAAAGGGGACGAAGATATATGCTTCTCGGATGCGTATGCTAATTACCGCGGCGTCCGAGGCCTGGGACTGTTAACCCTTCGTTTCTGTGGGGCCACTAATCTGTGCCAGGTCTGATCGAAGTCTGTCCAACGTCAGATTTATTCCCGACCAACAAAACGGATGCTAAAGGCTGTACCCACGTAGTATTTCCTGAGATTCGTTGATTTTGCGGTTCGCGTAGCGTAATTTAAATATTGCAGGACAATAGTGCAATCAGAAATCCTTAGCTGTGGAAAGCTCGATTTGGTTCGTTAGGTTTATTCCAGGCTTGAAAATATGAAAAGATTTCATCGTGTTGCTTCTTTGTTTTTTCGGGGAGATTCGATGTAATATTTAGATACAGATATTAATAGTTTAATGTTTTCATTCGAATTGGAGTGTTCAGAATTAAGTGATGTATGACTGGTTAAAAGTAATATATTTAAGAGTTTAATAGTAAGTCATCGAAGAATCTATTGAGGAATTTATAATTCAATATTAGTGAAATGGGTATTTTAAAATTGCTAAGCTTTAGGTGGATAGAGAGGAGTATTTAATATTTCTTTTAACAAGTCCCATTTTTCTTTGTTCCAGGATGCTGAGAATAAGAAAAGCGAGAAGAAAGAGGTCGTCGGGCCACCCTTGCAAACCGCATCTGTCAGCGTGAGAGCGCTGATCGAGGAGAAAATCATACAAAAGAGGACGACTGGTAAGTCTCGTTAACGAATACCGCATATCTAACTATGCCAAATTTCTCAAGCCCCCTGAACCACGTATCTAGATCCTATGATAATGTAACCACAAATATATGAAGAGCATCGCGACACGTTCCTAATATTTTATAAACCAGAATACATATACACTACTGGAAACATTTATTGCACCACTCTCAAGTTTAAGCAGCAGTATGATTCATAAAACAATTCGTATAGAACTTATTTTGGCTAAGATAGTGAGCTACATATTTTTTCCATAAATAAATTTTGCAATAATATTTTAAGTATAAGTATAAGTTTGATAACCTGTTTAAATATTACCTTAATAAATATTTCCAGTGTTTTCCAAATATTTTGGAAAAATGTAAATAGCAATCTTCTACGACTAATAGATATATTAGACTGAATCAGATTTTGAAAAATTTCGCAAAAGTTCCAAGTCCCCCAAAGTTTAAACCGATTTTCTTTGTGTCCGATTCGTATACTCCTATCAGACGCTGAATAATGACGTTGATATATAGCTACCTAATGCAAGAATTCGTCTAGCAGCAGAATACGAATACAATCTGAATGATTTATGTATCCCCGATTCGGCTATCTCTCCACCCCTAGTATCTATCTTCTTCCCTTGTGCATTTTGCAAACTATAATCATAAGGAGCAGACCGAGTTATATTAACTGTCGTGTTACCTTAACTTTACCTCAGACGTATTCGGGGAGTCAGACATGACATCTGCTTACGCAGAACTACTGTCCCAGAACTACTGCTCCGCGTTAGTTCGCAAATGCTTGAGGCTTTGAGTGCGGCAAATTAGATCAGCGTGAAATTTCATCCCGAATAACATCGAATGGGTAACTGAATTAAGGAAAAAGGGTAGAAACACGAATTAACCATATTTGTGAATCGAAATACTTCAACTACACCATGCAAACACATCTGAAAGAAAAAATAAATCCTATTAATCCTAGAATTCTCTACTCCACCCGCCACCTACACAAACCTCCATCAAACCCAAGCAATTTCCTCAGGAATAAAGCGATCGTAGGTGAGCAAACATGACTGAGACGATAAACCAAGCGCGAATAAACGCCCAAGATAGGTCGAACAGTGGCTGACACGATGCCACCGAAACGTACGACCTCAGCAATCGCCATCTCCGTTGCAATGGCCCCAATCTTCCCTCCGCGGACCGTTCCCACGGAGGAGCATTAATCCGATCGGCGACGCTGAGAACACAAAATTCGCGGGACGCGTTTCTGATGATTTATGCGGTCCGCGACAGTATCTCTCAATTCCGCCGTATCTCCGCCTGTCCCTCCGACCCGCCCCCTTCGTTTCACCTTTCCCTCTGGCCGTCTATCCGTCCCGCGAGCAGTGTACATTTGCCAGAAGCTCTCGCCGATACTCTGCCGCCCCCCTCGCGCCGTCGGAGCGAGGAATCGCTCTCCTCCGCTCGGTCTATGGGCTGCCGAACGGGATCGTGATTTACGAAGCGTGCACGCCAGAATATTTCTCGCATTGTCCACGTTCGGGCGATAAATCAAGTCGCGGTACCAGGGTGCTGGGCAGGGTGGGACGGTGGGGGTGAAGGGCGGGGGGTAGGCGGGAAGGACGACCAGGAGCCGTGCTTTTGTAACAAAGTGCGCGTCGTTAGCGATTTATGCGCTATTTCGCCGCCTGGCCGCTGCCAAGAGCAGCGGGATACGAAACTATTGCTCCTTTCGCTCGGGGGATTCTTTTGCGGAAAGCCCCCCCTGGTCTCCCATATTGAAATTAATCTGCTGGAATTAACGCCCGCGATCTGGGCGGCTTCGCCACCCCTTTCTTCGATCTTTCTGCTAACATTGGCGGGCGATCGTCTCTGGCTCCCGGGTGAACGTAAGAACTGGGGAATTTGGGTGCTTTTAATGTTGTAAGGGGAGGTTCCGAACTAAAAATCGTTTTTTTTTTATTTCCTATTTCGTGAATTCTTTGACGCCTTCACTACAACGAATCCTCAGTGCTATTTGCAATGATTAATTACAGAAAAAAAATATATTTCTATAGTTTGAGATATTTTTAGTACGTTGCAACAAGTCCCATTAAATTATCTGTGGTACTTTTCCCTTAATTAATTACTAGAGATTATGTATTTTTATGGGCTCCAGAACCGAAACCTTCTCTTAACGAACAATATTGTGATCTCGATAAAACGTCAGTGGTCAATTTTGTAATATGATTTCTTTAGCTAGATTACAGCTATCGAAAAGAATGTCCACTTATATGTTCGTCAGAATAGTGGTTTAAGGGAAGAACAAGGTGTGTTTCATAAAACTACTGCACGCATGCGCTGTACAGCGTTTCCCATGTTAATTGGAAAAGCTTTGACAGTGGACACGATATAAATATTCATTGCATATTTAGCGGGGCTGCACATCCGTCGAATGAAACATTCATAAGTTGATAAATTGATTGTAAATGAATAAGTGATAACGAGCCCGCGAAATATAACGTTTACAAATTTTAATGGCACGCTTAAAAAGTAACGTTTCGGAATCTATAATAATTTCGACTGTAATTCTGAATGTGCCACCTAAAGTGTCGGGGAGTAATACTGATTCACGTCATTAAATTATTTATCTTGTGAAATATTCACGGGACAGCTGTAAATCGTTTCGAACGGTTTGTAATTTGGGAAGTAACGTGGACGGCGATAATTCTCGAAGAAAAATCGGGGATTCGCAGGGAATTTACCGTGCACCCTCGCGGAGGAAGTGCCATTGCTGACGACGCATAACTCGATGTCGGGTGCATCGGTGCAATTCCGCGAAAAGTACGATAAGATGACGACGATGGTTACGGAGGGGCTTGGGTAAAATATCGCAGTTATCTGCTGATCCCGGCGAAAAGTTTGGCAAATGGGTAAAGGATGTGCGCCATAAAAATAATTTAAAGCGCCGTTCGAACTGTGTCGCGTGTGGCTGCTAATAAAATACGAGAAATTTACGCTTTCAACCCGTCGTCTATATATGAGAGTTTGAATCACACCGAGCGTGGACAATGTTCCAAAGGAAAGTAATTTAAATTACATCGATGAATCGATCGTTTATTCGGTACCATAAATAATGAATGAAATGAAACTTTATGCAGTCGTGTCCATTGTTGCCGTGGCTTATAATTATTATTCCTATTAACATTCGCGATTATCATTCACTCAAGATGTACTGAATTATTGATTTAATTCACGCACGGTTGTTTCACAATTACAATCATTCCTTCAACGCTTTATGGTTATAAAGAGAACAACGGCCCAGTCATCTCTGTAATATTTATTTATCGAAAGAAACAATCGATAAATTCCTCGCCTCTTTTCTTATGGGGAGAGGGACATCTCCCCCTAACGTGCCAATAATTACAAGCGATTTCCACGGGAAGTGGAGACAACAATCGAGGCACAGATTCGTGTCGAATTGGTCGAGAACAATCTGCTCCACCGCGATCAATGATCGGCAATTTACAAAAATCCCTCAGCGGTTTCGCCCGCGCGGATTTACCTTGTTACGTGACCGTACAAATTCGCAGCCATCAAATGGATTTGCGGTCTGCATAAAGTTATGCACGAAAGTGCTGGCGAATGAAAAATTCAACAGGGTATCTAGACATACTGCTTGAATTCTGACGAGTTAATGGGCGTGTATTGATTCATTAATCACGTAGTCTGACATTTATGCTAAATTCAAATACGTGTTCTCGACGATCGAAGGAAAAATTATTAAGGGGGTAAATTTGAAGAAGAATGAAGTTCAGCGATAGCCGCATTGGAAACAGTAAATTTTAATTCTCTTCTTTTCTGTTTCGAAAGAAGAGGAACTCATCCTGTCTCTCCAAATTTTATTGTACCATTAACATCAATTCATTGTTATTCTGAATAAAAGCGCTCATAACAATTTCAATTCAATTTCTGTCTGGTTGATGCACATATTTGCCTCGCGATGTAATACTGAACAGCGGCTGGCAATGAGTAAAAAGCGACGATCGGTTGTGATAGAACGCAAGGGGGAGGGGAGTAAAAAAGGGAGGAAGTAGGTTGGCACGCGGGCTCGAGGCCAGAACGAAGGCCAGATATTCATGAAATTGTCGTAGAAAAGTCTCGGCCACGATACACAGCTGCACGCTCCGCGGATCCCATTTCCTTCTTGCGGCCTGTGCACCAGCCAGGATATGCCAGCATTTATATCTGTCGGGTTCCGGTGGCGTCGTGAACGATCGTTCGCGCCTCGATATATATTTTTCAGCGGCCAATACCGTGTCTTCGCGGGTGCCACTAAACGTCCATCTCGAGCGTCAACGGAAAAGTTGATGAAACTATCCTCTTGTTTTATTTGATATTCCGCAGGATACAGAACTCGCCACGGAACTGTGTAGGGATGAAGGTTGTGTTTTCATACGTATAGTTTAATTTCGCTGAAAACCTCTAATTTAACTGTACATTATGTATATTAATTCATGCACTTTCGCATCTTGTCTGACCACATACTGCCATGTTCTACTGCCTTTACCTCTTCATAGAGAAGAATATTTCTAGCATATCCTAGCTCATCGCGGCACTAAATAAGTTGCACAAAGTAGAAAATCCTGCCTCATCTGCTACATTCTATATTCTCAGAATTTCCATGCATCATATTATCAAAATAACCTCGTTATTCGAAAGAAAGCACATTCCCCTTGCACACACAAAGTGTAACAGCAAAATAGTGCGCCACTCTCGCAAAATGTACGATAATTCACATAAATTGCACATGAGGAATGAAAATGATTCCCTTCGTCTTTCAATGCGTTCCACCCTCGATCCGCGTATTCTCGTATCCTCGTAAAGTCATTGCAAAAACGCGTTCGTCGAGAACGATGTTCCTCGAATAATTACGACGCATTTCCCTACTGCCAGCGGCACGATTAAAGCCCATTTGCCTCGGTCCGAAGATTATTCCCATCGCGACTCATACGACCCTGAAAGGGCGGATTAAGGGCCGCACAAACGAGCGAGGGAACCGTGGCTCGCTAAGAAGCTTGCAATCGTCATAATTTATTCCCCATAAACTGGAACGCTCTGGGGAAAGTACGTTCACTTAACTAGCAATGCGATTAATTCGTATTAACGTCCTAATAGAGGCCAATACGTACGACTGGAACCAGCCAGCAAGAACGAATCGCATTACTTCGTTTACCCCTCCCCCTGCGTCCCTGGATGCCTCTTCCCTTCAATTAGTCCCGTGGAAAGGGACTAAGAGGGAGGAGGAGCAGCGAGTACGAGGCACGATTAAAAACGGGCAACGAGTCGCGTCACCCTCTTCACAGAGGGACGAATGTTAAGCAGAAGTGGACAGCGAAGGATCCTTTTATTCCTCTCGTTGCCCGCATCGCGCAGCCAATTCAATCGTATCTGTCAGAATACTCTACTTAATCGACATACCGTGTTCACTTATTGATCACGGAGGAGAACGCTTCGCCCGGAGAAGCCACGCGGCCGCAATCGCGCGATTTATCGACGAGGCGAGATTCGCTCTCGCGCGATCCCGGGAAATTAAACCGCGGGGATAAAGCAAACAGTCCGGCGCCGGTTGAAATTTATTGGAATATTGTTTAATGATGACGAAGGGGCGCCAGGGTTTAATCAATCGCCCCAGCCAGACTTACCGAATTAACTCCGCTCGGGAAGACTAATATTTGCGCTTCAGCGGATGTTTTAATTCTAGGAGATTTGGTAGTTACCCCCTTTTACGATCCTCCATAATTTAATTTGACGAGAGACGTGTGTAGAAATCGTCGATGTAGTTGGTGGGTGGTTGTATGATAAGGAGCGTGGCGGGGGATGCTGAAGACTATGGGCAGTCGGCATTCAAATGGATGTGATTGGATTTTAGCAGCGGACACAAGCACGAATCAACAGCCACGCACAAATGCGACAACCATTTTCCCCACCCAAGCCGACGGTGCGTCTCAGATTATCGGGAAGACGAGTTTCGCGGTACCAGCACCGCCACCACTGGCCTCCGCGGAGAAGGTACGTAGGCTTTCCGATGGCGAGCACTTCCGGCAACCGAACGTCACCGTTGGCGGCCACGCGACCGTGCAGAAACAGCTGCAGGAAGCGCAGACACAGGCACAGGCGCAGGCGCTGGCCGAGATGATTTTGAAGGTAAATTCCTGCACCCTTTATTTCCCTTTTAACAATATTGGAGGATATGTGGAATCCTCTGTTCAAACTACAAATCTCTAGGCTCTCGCGATCCTTCCGTTTGTTTTACCCGATTGTATGATCGCTGGCTCGTAGCGTAGAGAGAAATTTAATTAAATTAATAGTGAAATAAAAGTATAAAGTAAATTTGGAAAGGAATAACAATTCCCTATCTGCATGAAATTCAACGATCTATTTCCAGGGCACCACTAAAATGGCTGTGAAGAGAACGACTTCCGATCCCGGGCAGAGATTGCACCTGACGTACCAAACGTCCGTACAATCGGCGACCAATCAACAACAGCAACAGCAAAACAATCAGCCTCAAGCTCAGCCAACAGTCACAGACAGCTTCTCGATGACAGGATACTCCGAAGACGGTGGATACTTCAGCCCGAGTCTTCAGGATGAAGTGTTCCAGCAGGTCACCGCGGTTCCGGACAGTGTCCTGCTTCATGCTACTCAATTGGACTCCCTTCAGGTTAGAAATCGTTACTTCAGCCTCATATACTGCCTCGTTCTCCCGATGTTATCCGTCGAGTCAGTAACCTGGTGATTCTTGTGGTGAGCGAATCTACCAGTTCTTGACTCCACTATTTGCGAATTTGGATAGTGAACGTCCTCTAAAACGATGCAGTGAAAAACTCAAAAATACTTATAACACAGTATCCATAATCGTTCACCATTCACAGCCCAAGGAGTCACACTCGGGAATTTTTCCCCTGCTGGTTAACAATCATGTCAGTTTGGAGTCGCGTGGCCCTAAAACGACCGCAAATCTGAGTGAACCCTCCTTTGTTTCTTTTCACCGGTGCTCATCCACACGAACTGCTAATTTAGAACTTTACGACCAGGCACGAGGGTAGCGAAGTGGGGGAAGGGGGTGAGGGAAGGAGTCACGTGAAAGAGGAGAAGGCATTTGCATTTTCGACGGTCACGTTAAGACACAATATCTCCGGATCCTTTGACGGTCTAATTAGCCCCGGCGTCTCATTATTCGTTCCACGTCGAGCGCCCTGAAAACGCTTTAGTTTCAATTACGCCATGGCTGCCGGGCCCGCCCTCCACGCAGAATTTAATAAGACGAATTATCTAAGTAGTTGGCACCGACTGCACCAACGATGCTTGCAATGCCGCTTTGTGCCATTTGAAAAGCACCCGGATCCCGGCTCTTCCTCCACCTATTCGCCGAGTATCCTGCATCCCCCTCGAGCCTCTCGTCGTCGAGTAGCCTCGTTAATGTCTGAGCTAAAGATACCAGAGATTCCGCCCTGTCGAATACCCCCCATCCTTCTCCCGGAAACTTTCGTGGGAAATCCAACCAATACCTTTCGCGAATGCAATTTTTGATGGATGGTATTGGGTTCCAAGTTAGTTAATCACAAATGCAAGGGAACGTAAGAGATACAGGCATTGTTCGTTACATACGCATGATATTCGCTCGTAGGAAACTAAGATCAGGTTGCAGGCTACAGACCAACTAACGAAGCACCCGGACCATTCAGTTTCAGACAGCGAGCCTGCTTCAGGAGCAGACCAGCGAACAGCTGCAGGACATCGCCCTGGAGGATCGATACTCGTCGCAGCACACCGTTAACCCGGACCTTCAGGCGTTGGTCAACTCCCCGTTGCCCGACTCGCTGGCCGAATTCAGCACGTACGGTGCCCAGTACACGGAAAGTCCGCACACCTTGCCCACCCAGTCTCCGTTGCCATCACCTTTGACCAGACACGACAGTCCAAGCTTCACGTATCCAACACCGCCTGCTAGCCAGGAGGGCCTGCTGACCGGCAGCCTTCCTTTGCTCAGTCCTCAGGAGGACCCGGAGGGCGTGAGGCAGGTGTCGTCGCCGCTCTCGGCGGCCTTCTACACGACCACCATGTCCTCCGCGGCGGCCGTCGAAGAGGCTCTCAGCGAGGTATTGCCAGGGGAATCCGATGCGGACGCGGACCTGTACGGATCCGGTTCACCTAACCCTCACTCGCCACTGCCAAGCCCATTGTCGGCGACACCGGCACCGTCGCCGCTGTCCTCGTTGCCGCCGTCCTCCGTGTCGTCACCGGGGCCGGTCTCCTTCACCGGGACCAGCTTCCCCGTGTCGCCTCACCACGCCCTCCAGAGCCAGATGATGCCCAACTCGGAGGATCCGTTGCTCTCGTCGACGCCGAAGGACTTCACCACCGCCGGCCGGCGGCGCTTCGAGTTCCAATCGTACAAGTTCATCGCCAGCCAGAACCTGGTGGACTTCGGCCTCGGGAACGGCAGCCTGGCCGGCATCGTGGTGGACAACAACGGCGAGTTCAAGCTGATACAGACTGCGGGCCTGCAGAAGACGAACGTGCTCGTGCAGACCGGCTCCCTGAGCCCGGCTCTTACCTTCAAGAAGGAGGTGCGCCTGGCGACGCCCAAGGTGGAGCCCGTCACCGTCAACCTCGGCCTAAACGTGCAGACCAACCATCAGTATAACGCTGGCCAGTTCAACCAGCAGCAGGTGGTGAACCCTGCCAAGTTTCTCATACAGACGAACGTGGCTAAGAACAACAGCCTGAGACAGAAGGCGGCCACTGGCTGCTTGCCGATACCGGTGGAGCAGATCAAGGAAGAGCTGTTGGATGATGATGTGTTCCTCAATCCGAGCAGCATACCCACCGGCAGCCCTGTGCGGCACTGTAGGAAAAGGCCGCGGATGGATGGTAGTCTCTATGCCAACGCGACACACTCGTATCCGTCCAGGCTGAGGAAGGCTTGCGACCGACACTGGGACAGCAGCTACACACCGCCGCCGATTCTGGATCCGTCGCGCCCTGGTCCTGGGTTATATGCCAGGCTTCATCAGTACGAGAGAGACTCCGACTTCAGCTCGGACGACTCTCAAGGAAACGATGGACCACCACCTAGGATTAACATCGGGACGAGGTATCAGGCAACGATACCACCAGTGGGCAGCGACGGGGACAGAGGAAAGGGGCAACCGGAGGCCGATCATCTGCTCTGGGATCCTGGTATAAATAACGTGCTGACCGATAATGAACGTGAGTGTTCCTTTATGTAGCAATCGCGTTTCGATGAGAAAATTATCGTGGTTACGGTTATGTATAATTGAAAGGAGACAATGCTTGTTTCGCAGTCGAGATGTATTTGCAATTCGCGTGCTGCGCTGCCGTGCCAGGCGGAGGAAGGAACAAGGAGTACGCGCTTCATCTGCTGCACATGTGCAGAGGAAATATTCATGTACGAGTCTTCTAACTGCTTCATTCCTAGTATCTATATTAAAATTCTCATTCATGAGAAACTAGTTTGAACTTACCAAGTTTCCATCTTGTAATCATCTTGGAGATTTACGTATTCGAAACGTGAATCTCCGTTTTTTAAAATTCCTAGGAGTTTATTGTGTATGCAATAGACATGGCGTCACGGCTTATCTATAATTCGAATTTCATTCGTTTGCAGGAGGCGATGCTGAAGCTGATGAGACCAACGCCCATATTGCCAGCAGAGCATCCATTGCTCAGCTACGAGTGCCAGGAATCGGATCGATGGACGTCGCAGGAGATGGACGCGTTCTACCAAGGCCTCCTGAAGTACAACAAGGACTTCTCCGCGATCTCGCGAGACGTGGGTGGCAAGTCCGCGAAACAGTGCGTGCAATTCTATTACCTCTGGAAGAGGCTCTGCCCGGACGAGTACAAGAGACTGCGTGTTCGCCATGGAAAACCAAAGATCAAGACAGAGAGCAAAGATTGCAAGGACACCAGGGAGCTCCGCGACGCAATCGCGTCCGTGACGGAGATGGACTTCAACGAAGACAAGTCGATCCTCCATCGCACTCTGGTGAGTTCAACAGATCTTTATCACAAAAATTTAAGTAATACTACTCGGTAGATATATAGTGATACTAAAGATAGAAATTATAAAAAAATGCTAGAGGGATCAGTAGTGCTAGAAATAGAAGCGGCATTGAATCGAGAAACTTATCCACACTTGTGTATCAAACCAGATCACAGTTTCTCAAATTACAGTGTTTAGAAATTTGTGAATTCCTCCTAAGAAGTAGAAATTTACTAGCTTCCCACGAAAGACCACGATATTTGCAAATTAAAACATCCCTTGGTATTAAGTGGCCACCACTACAAATATTTAGCGTTATTCTTGCTGTTAACTTCTTGCTGTCCCAGATGTACGCGTGAAATACACGCATGGGCTTTCACGTTTCATTTCTTGCTCAGTTACAGACGAACGAGAGGGAAAACTCGGCTACTCTGACCACTAGCGAGGGAGAGCTGAGATTATTCGCTTACGACTGCCCTGATGTGAGTACTCCTACTCGTAACACCCTCTACTTCTACTTTTTATATACCTACATGCTTTACTTATACAGAACGTAAAGAGTTCCTCTAAACGATAACGATAACTCCAGTTTTACTATCAAGAGACAGTGTAACAAGTTTCTTAGCCGCTGAACCTAACTACTTACTGTCACCGCTTTCACGATTAGGTCTACATCGATGTAACACGTTGAATATCTTTAAAAAAAAAGCATATCTAGATCGATGGATAAGTGTTACCGCCTAGATTATCGAGACCACTCAACTGTACTTTCCACCGTGCATATGTTCTAACTACTTATCGATCAACACCGAGTACGAAGCCTTTGAAGCACACTGTACATAGAATACCTCCAAACCATCAATGAATTTGGATAAATAACATTGAGATATTCAGTATAGAAGCAATGAGATTCGTACTTGGCGAGCACTATCCCTCAAAAGTCTGGGCACCATCCATGTGTCTAAGTTAGCCATGATTATCTGATCTCTTAACTTTAACACTGCTCCTTTATGACTGAAAATGTTCGATTCCTCCCGTATGGAAGCTGCAGCCAGCCAAGATCATTCGCCAAAACTTTAATAAGATCGCTGCGCTGGAACGGCAACGTTCATCGAATAATTGCAATTCACTCGTGACGAGAATCCTCAAACTTTCGCGGAATTATCATTAAAATGAACGTTTAATAAGACGTTCCTATGGGAATCGATTCGATTCCCGGCGAAGACTACGCTCTGCCTCTGTAATCGTGAATGACAGTCTAACAGGCACGAGAAAATGATCCCAGACTTTTCGAGCGTAGTGCGCGTGCAGCGCGTATGGAGACCACTTTACATGCGTACATACGTGTGAGAACGTTTAAGTGTCGCATGTGATTTGTTGTTGACCTGTCGTCTCTTCACGCTTCCTATCACCGACAACCGATTGCGCGCGTGCGCCCGAGTTGTGCGTTGTATGCGTGGATGTACCACTGGCGTTCTACTTATCTGTCCAGTCGTCGTTGTTGTTTGTTTGTGTTGTTTATTTTCGCTTTGTGTTTCTTTGTGTTGTCAGAGCTTTAGCGGAAGTGTAACAGTAACGATGGCCGGGAGCACCCAAACCGCCCAAACCGGCAATACCGGCCACGCCACAGTCAACACCAACTCACAAACTCACACTAGTTCTGAGCAACAACTACCCGTGCCCACCCCACTTCACTACCCCTGCAAGATTTGCGGGAAGTAAGTCTCCAATCTCTAATCTCTAAATTATCCATCATTCGGGGTGAAAAGACAAAAAAAGAAAAAGTAAAGAGAGAATAAAACAATGACGTTCGGCCACTGACACACAAGTGCCTTTTCCTTTACAAGGGGCACGAGGGGCAAGTATCGACGCAACCACATAGACACCCTAGCTTCTAGATGAGAGAAAGGGAGCCTTCCCGCGCACGTTCGCGCGGGGAATTCCCCGCTGTAGCGTGGAAATGAATGTGCACATGTATACAGGGATGTTGATAGATATCAGGGCAAGCTGCTGTCGCGATTAATTTCAGACGAGGGAAGAAGTGGGATATTGTTAAAGGATCAGTAAGCAACTGGCAATTTTTCTGGTTTTAATCGCGTTTGATACGGTGCACATAGGAATTCAAAGTACTTCGTGTTCACGATTAGGATATTCATGATTAGAATAATTTAAATTACAGAGCTGTCTTTCGACCGAAAAGTAACAATAGTGTAATCTATTCAAATCTTATTTCTACTAAAGATTAGATCTTTGAGAAACGAGTTTTTGAAAGCATGGGATCTATAAACATCATCACCTCATGTCTTCGAAAAACATTTAGGTATGGTTACAAACTTTCCCAGGTACTTTCAAGTATGGAGACAGTTGTTACAATGAAATCCCTGATATTTATTAACACCCTGTACTACAAACATACTTTCACAGAATGACTCCTGACGATGCCTTTATCCTATTTGCTGCTGACAATATTAACATAGCTTTCTAGTCGATGTTGAACAGAAAACTTATTAACAAAACACGTCAACACTAATTCTATGGCAGCAAGTTGGATATGTTTTATGTACTTGTCGCACCATTCTCTACAATATGTTCTGTGATCCTTTCCTAACTTTTAGAGAAACTATTATCAACATATTGCATTGTGTTCTCTTTAACTTTCTCGTTAAATTTTCCTTCGAGTCAGCTCAAACAGAGCCGATTTCGAACTATTTATTTCGAAATACGTAATAATATACGTTTAATATTTAGTAACCCATTGCATAGTAGAAAGCATCAGTGTACATATAAACGGAGAACACGGTGCAATTTAATGTTTATTATCACGATATTGCTGTAAAATAATATCATGTAGCATCTGACTCTACCACGCGGAGAATATTTCTTTTTCAAGCACCACCTTCGAAAACATGCATCTCTTTCACATTTCTATTACATCCACTGCTAAATTTGATTTGCATCGCCGCTAGTTAATTGTTCCCTCCAAATTTCATTTCCATCACCAGCCTTATCTCGATCGTCAATATTGCACCTAATTTTACGATCCCCGTTCATGTACACTGTCTCAGTGTTATTATTCGCAACACGCGAAGGCGAAGCAATCCCGCCAGTAAATATTTAGAGCGCTTGCATCACTGCGTAGAATCGATAATTAACACTACAGCATACCACACGCATGATCCGTCATTAATTAGCTGAGTGTTCGTACATACATCGTCATAGCAATCGTAAACATCGGCCGTAATCCAGGATCAATGACAACTATTCATCAAACAAGTGCGACCTTTTTCAACACAAATCAAAGAGGGGGAAAAAGCGCACGAGTTCGCCTAACGGACAAATTTTACCCCCGGTCACATAGTCCGTATGCTACTTACCCTCCCAACGCATCGTGTTTGCCACTCTCGGCGATTAATACCAACCACCCACGCGCCCGATTAGGAGCGAACCGCCCGCCTGACGCCGTCGTTCGATCTGTCTTGCAGAGTTTTCAACAAAGTGAAAAGCAGAAGCGCCCACATGAAATCCCACAGGCCGGTGCCCTCGCCCGATACGGTGGGCCAGGAATCTAAGCGACCTGTCCAGCAGCAATCCAAAGTGCACCAGTCCCAGCAGCCCGGCCAGCAACAGCGCCAGCAGCAGCAACAGCAGCAACAGCAGCAGCACCCGGCGCAACAGCAGCAACAGTCGCTGAACGTTTCACCGCAGGCGACAGACTTTAATCAGCAGCCACTGCCTACCAGCAACGGCGACACCGGCGCACAGAGCACGGCGCATTTATGGCACAACCCGACGCGGCTCAGGCCGCCATAGGACGGTGCCCAACCGGTTAAACTTAAGTTACCTTAACGAAGGCTGTAAAACGGTTACGGTAGGAAAGTAATTACGGTCGCGCGAGCTATATAGGCGGGCACTCATATACGACCGCGATCGTCCAAGGATCGTCGAGCACGATACCACGTGGAGAGAGCTCGCCCACCCCCTCACCCCGTCGAGCCTCGATCCTTGCCCCTCCCGGGAGCCTTGTCCGGAAGGCGGCGAACCTTAGGCAAAAGTAAAAAAAAAAAGAAAACGAAGACTTCCACGCTAGATAGTTCCAAAACGAGAATACCTCTTGTACGCGGCGCATACGGACCTGGAACGAAGCGGAACAAGTTCTCTGCCAGGCCAGCCATACTAAGTTACGTAACATTACGCGATTATAACGGGCGCGAGTAGAGCGCGCGCGGCGGCAGGGAGGAGCGCCTCTATCGCCGTGGGCCCGTGCGTGGACACAAATGATTTCTAGTTTTTATCTGGAATCGATGATCGGGTCACGACGACAGAGGGCCCTCTTATGCCCGCGACGCCGTAGCGTCGTAGTCGAGGCTCTGTTCAACGAGGAGACAGGGTACCGGAAGTCCACCGCCCCTTTCGTGCCACGGACCGCAAGTCGTGACAGTCGACCCAGCGATCTGTCGAGGAGTCCACTGAAACGGAACGGAGGACGAGCGCGCGAGCAGCGTCCCGCCGCCTGCTTCCATTTCTGCTCTCGTAATCCGACGAGACGCGGACGAAAACGTTTCGTCCGGCGATGGCCTAAGAGCAACGCGTCCGCGGCGCGCGGCGGTTAGTTAAGTGAGAGCGCGACCAGCGGGGGCTAATGATAATTGAACGAACGGAAATGGAGTTTATCCATGACGAGGGTGCTGGTAACGTTCGATAATCGCGGTCCTCGATGTACCTAATTGCTATTGCACGCGAAGGATGCTCCCAGATTGTGCCACAAGACATTACTGTTATCTGTTGCCTCTTTGTCATTCTTTAAATGTTTCAGATTGTTTCCCTTTCCCTCTTCTTGATTTATCGTCAGCGGGGCTCGCCCGCGAACCGGGACCGAGTCGGACGACGGTGGGGCGCGATCGCGCCAGGCGAACTGGCTGGGACGCGATTAGCCGCCTCGGCTCCACGAAAGTGAGTCTTCTTTGTGACCGTTCTTCTTTCTTCTTTTTTTTTTCACGGAGCCCAAAGTGAAACGGCACGTCGGACGGTTCGCGCGCGAGCCTCCGCGCAATCGCGAGATACGACTTGTTGCGCGTTCGCTCTAGTTTTACTTAGTTTTTAACATTATCGTTAGCGTATTTAAATCTCTGGGATAAGTATGCGATCCTTGCGACGGAAAATCGTTCGTAGATTTGTTGAACCTCACCCCTCCCCCACACCCCCGAACCCCCTCGATTTTTGTTACCTCTGTTACTTAATAATATATTAACTATATTCGTCTGAATAAATTTTAATATATATTATATGTATACATACACACACCACACACGATTATACATATGTATAAACAGATCGATGTAATTGAAAATGATTCGTAGATTTAGGACGAGGATAGTGTGTCTCTGGAGAGGAGAGGCGAGTTGTTCAAGTTTCACTTCGGTGACGATCGAGCGCGTGTCGTCGTGGCCGACTGTAACATACATCGTAATATATATATATATATAGGTATATACACGTATATATATTACATACAGAGAGAAGAGATCGCAAGATATTCGACTAAACGGATCCATTTAGATCGCGATACTATATATGTACATAACGCGTGTACATGTCTGTACATATATTTAAACGTCAGTGTCTGTATGTACAATTCAAAGTGAAATTTTAAAATGCAAAACACGTAGGCTAGGTTTTAGGTTGTTCTAGGAGGGATCTATATAGGAATAAAGTATATATACTTGGCTTGATTTTCTACCTTACTAGGGACTACAGGGGGCGAAACTCTCGGGGGAACTATCACGGTGAGTCGTCAAGTTTTCTTCCATTTTCGGTTTCTTTTTTTTTTACTATCTCGCTCAGTTTCGCGAGAAAGCAACGATGTTCCTGTATGTAAGGTGCCTTGAACCGTTATTTGTATTCCTGGTGATTTTCTGTTTAATTTTTTACGCGACAGAGGTGGTTTGTGTTTCGACCTGCAGAAGGTGTATAGTTTCTTTTTTTTTTGTTTGAAATATTTCAGAAGAGAGTGAAGTTTTATTTAACAAGCAGTGCGGGTTCAAACTGGAGAATGCGTTTTGAGATTTTGTTCGTTTAATTTTCAGCATTGAAGGTCGATTAATTGTACGATGAATTTCACCATTATTGTTTTAGTTGTGTTACGTTTCTCGTGTATATATAGGAACATCGTTTCGCGTTAAATTCCGAGACACAATGTACGACAGTTTGACACGAGGAATAAGAATCTGACTGCTAAGTTTTTCCACCGGTGGGAGCATCGGATTGTCTTTCGAGAGTGTCCCCCCGTCGTAGCTGCTCTGACTCTACCTTTAAAAGAAAACTATTGTTATTGTTAACACTCTTCTTCTTATTAACTTTTACCCGATTAAAGGGGAAAAAAGAATAAATCACGAATATACATTTTAACTTTTTAAACTTTTCACGTGTAACAAAAAAAAAAGAGACGCAAGCGACTGAGGATGCTTTAAAGAATCTGCCAAGTTTTAAGGGGGGAAGAAGATGCGGAAAACGAGAGCACTGTAAGAATGATTTTGAATCTTCCACTTGTTTTTTAGTCGGCGAGATAAAGACTACGTTCGTGTGCGCTTGCAACGGACAATGCTGATAAGCAGAAAAGATCGCAGATCGACGCTTCCGACAATTCTAGGAGACGTTGGACTTTTTCAAATTCCCGTGAATTCGTCTGTCTCTTGTGTGTGTCTTGCGTTTCCCCCTTTTCATCCCCGTACGATTTAAAAAAAATGATGTAAACGCGATCTAGACGACAAACGTTCCGGCCACACGAAACATTCGCAGTATTCGTTCATTTGCAGGCAAAAGACATTACCGATGTAAAAGGCGTATGACCAAGGGCACCGTTCTATCTATCGAACAAAAAAAAGGAATGAAAACGCGCGGGGAGGATCTAACCAATTTGATTTCGCATATACCACAAACGAAAGAACGTTAAATTACGGTGATACTCTACTAACACGTTGCAGTTCGGGGGTATTCGTAGTGTTCAAGGGGCATTTAAATTCAATCGTTACCAATTGGCACTTTTTACTAAAACTGACTGATCAATAGCTTTCTTTCTCAGAAGATCGGTTAAAAATTAAAGTACTCATAGAGGATCCATCTTCAAAAAATACAGTTCCACGCCTCCCCCTCGCAATGTGTTAAAAAAGTGGAGTAAACAGTATTTTGTTCTCGAAGATTTCGGATGTTTGTTTGGTTTACTGACTCTCATTCAGTATCATAGATATTTACGGCCCATGGAAATACTTCTTTGTGACCATTGAAGAACTAACGTTTTTGCGAACTCTGAGTAACGGCCTCCGGCTGGCGATACGAGGGAAATAGAGGGAGAAATGAGAGCGTAACCTTAGAAAATCTATATTTAACTATTAAATAAGATCCCTAGATGGTCGAGTCTTAAAAATAAGTTGATTTTAAGGTGTAAAACTGTTATATGGAATTCCGAGCGCGCGGCTCGGTGGCATAAGGTCGAATGCAACAAAATTAGCAGACATATCATTTAAGACAATACACTTGTTACAGAAACTAAGTTTCTACTAATGTAATTATTAATTGTATGTAATCTAACTCTTAATCAGACTTAGAGATTCAAGGGAAACGGCGTAGCTAGCGGTTTAAAGAGGGAATACGGAGGGAGCCGTGCGTCGGCGCGTTGCGATTTAGATCAAATCCAGAGGGCGACGAATTCAAAGGTCGTTAGATTTAAATATCGTTTAAGCGAAGGGAATACCAAAATACTTTTTGTGAACGATGCATCTCGTCGGTGACGCGATAAGTTCGGTCTCAGCGACCTAGTTACCATTGATTCTATGTTATGAACTTGCGTTTCATTGACGATGCCGCGAATGAAGCACTGTTGTAACGCAAAACGTTAGCTTCCGTTCCCGTCGAAGTTAGCCAATTAGTGTATTAATTTCCATCGACTTTCGCCAAGATAAAGGCCGTAGGTGCATACATTTGGAATATGTAGTCGGTTTCGTAAGTTGACAGCACTCTGGATTTGGAGCAACGTGAGCAGGGAGGGTGGCCCTGGAGGCTGATTACTCAGAAAGTTAGGGAAGGCACGACAAAACGAAGCAATGAAACAGTAACGAAGTTATGCATGAATTGTACAAACGAGTCCCTCCACGTCACAGAAAAGAGTATATCTGTATGGAGATTATATATATAACAAGCAAAAAAAAATGATAAATATGTGATGTATTTAAATGGTATGTGGTATATGGTGTTGCATATTTGTACATAGACGGACCCGTGCCATCAACTAGTGAGTTGTACCGATATTCTACTGCCATTTAATCGAGTCGTTGATAACATCTAGTGAACGAAGATCGACTAACAATCAAACGGAACACGCTCAGTTAGTACAATTTTTTTCGTTTCGAGCTTTAACGTTAAGAGACTCGTTTCGGGGCGTCTTCTTTTCGAACGAGACGAATGGGAAATCGCACAAACCTATTTAGTGGTAGTTTATTATTAAACGAGATTTAGTTTCGGTTCTCCACGCAGGAGATAATAAATTACTTCTCAATTATTCTAGTTAATTCAGGGTATTAGACACGTTAGAACACTTTCGAGTCTATATTTTGTTACGGCTTTGCTGACGATCGCGCGAACAACGCCGCGGCAGTCTGTTCGCCGGTGGGAAGGGACGGTATGAAATTAACGCTATGGGACATATTGGTACAACTCGGTGAAGAAAGTGTAGCGTGGTTATACACCTGAGGAATGTGCTCAAGATACTGTATTAAAGAGAAAAAAAAAGTCTACTAAATGATCATCAACGTTCAACGCGAGAGAAAAATTACTCTTAAAGAAGGGGAGAAAAAAAAGAGGTGAAAAGTTATTATGAATTATTGATATCGTAATCTATTGTCCTCTCACCTATTACCTACTTTAATGTCTATCTCTATACGCCAGCATGGTTCTTTATACTCTTCTATTTGATGTTATACTATTCTCTATTAACTTTTACTACGGAGAACGGAGTGAACAAAGGAGAAATAACTGTATTGTTAATAGTGTTTTTAAATGTATCGAAGCATGGTCAGCTGTAGGGGAGCCACGGCGATACGTAAAGTAATGTCGCGTTTCACATGATAGCCGAAAAGCAAATTGAATTCGAGACGCGGATGGAATACCAGAAAATCATTGGGAACCTGTTGATCTCGTTCGCACAAAGCCACTTGTTAGAAACCTTCGTCCCTGTCTTCTTGGTCTCGCCGAACGTTTCGTTCGAGCTTCGATCGTCATCACGACTCTCCGTACCCCCAAGTTTTATTACCAGACACGAACAACCCCCCCGGTTCTTCGCGCGAGGACCCCGTCGTTCCCGATCTACCGTTCACTGTTTTCATTGCCGAACGGGGATCGCGAAGGCGCCGCAGCCACGGTGCACAGTATTTCATGTGACACGGACATTTCCTATATCGCACGGTATATCGCAATAATTACGAGATTAGAGTGAAAGAGGGACGCGTGTGCTCGGTAGCAATATATACATATATATAAATCACCTATATATATGTATATTCGGTGGGACGCGTGCACGTCCGCACTGTCGTTGTTTTTTCCACTTCTCTGCTCAACTAGTTCTTACCTGTAAGAGTAGCTCGTATACATTAGTGTCCTCGTCGCGTACTCGGCCTCTCGAGCGAGTCCGGCTCCGATTCCCATTGTCTATCGCTGAGAGCGAAGAGACGGTGCCGGCAGAGCGAAGCCAGTACGAACCTCTCCTACCGGAAATGTGCAATGATATCGCTCAAAACTGTTGGTGCCATAAGCAATATGGACAATATATTGTTAATCGTGTTAGATACGCGTGCGCTAACTACAGCTGGCCGAGGGAGGTTCCGCCTCGAGGAGCCTGGATGCGACGCATCGCGTGGTTGCCTGTCGACGCCGCGGAGCCCCGAAGACACCATCGATCCCCGGGATCGATTTCGAATTCGTTAAGTTCAATGAGGCTACCGTGCATAGGTCCTTAGCTGTGACTTTAGTTCCGATAGCTACCCTCATCTCGCGTTCCACTCACTCCGCTTGCGTCAGGCAACCGCGAGGCGCGGGTTTACACTTATACATACATACACACAGTTCAGTCAATTGGAAGCGCGATGTGGTAAAGAGTCGCCAACGAAAGCAGGAGCCTAATACCGGAATCCATTGGCCTATTGCATCGATCGTCTCTTCCACCACGGAGAAGAGAACAGAAAGACCTAACCCAGAGGAGGCCTCGAAACCCCCCGACTAGCGACTCCACCACATTGATCTTCAGCCAAGGAAGGAGGCACGGAAGTCGATGATCGAAGGACGCGCGAGCGATTCGAGTCGATGGGCACCAGGGTCACGGCAGGAACGAACACCGCGGGCCTGCCCAGTTGCGCGGCCTCGTGAAAATTGTAGCGTTCCTTTAGTCTCTCGGTAGCTGTGTGTAACCACTTGCTTTCGTCATTTTAATCAAGTCCCCAGCCCGAGGCTCGCGGTGCTCCTTCGCGGCAGCTCGTCGGCTCCGCCTGACGGGGTTTGATCGTGCGCGCGTCACTTCGAGATCGGCTCGCAGAGAATCGGAGTGCTCAAGGTCCGGCGGAAGCAGCGAACGCGGAGCAGGAGGATGGAACGACCCCCACGGCGAAGAGAGAAGAGGATAACTAAGGAGATCTGGGAAGACGGAAACTAGGGCGACGAAGATGATCGGCTTAGCCGGGACAACGAGCGTCTGCGCATCAGTATTACGTTTGAAGAAGCGATACTAATTATACATTGGACTAGTGATTATACATTATATTGCGTAAATATGATTTTATTGAATATATACATATATACATATTGAATATTGACGGGGGCTATATTATTACTATATGTGTATAGATACGTGGGAATATGATATATCTGTATGTATATATGTATATAAGTACTTACACATATGCGTATATATGAGAGCTGAGTAGGTGCAGGAGGTTGGGAGCGATGGCTTGAATCTCGATGTTCGTTCGTTCAAATGGTAACCCAACGCTCCCGGATCGTGAGCGATGGGAGTTCGGTACGCAGCGAAAGAAACGAGAAAGGAGGAGTTTGGGTGAAGGAGCGTTGCTTCGTGACACCGTTGTACGATTCTATGGGGTTTGATCGAATTGAGAAAAGGGGGATTGATTCGATCGGTATCATCGGGCACGCCTGAAGCGTATCGCGCAGATCGTTGATCGAGTCCTCTCGAGACGATCGTCGACAGATCTGTCGGTTCCTAAAACGATCGCTGATAGATCATCGATGGTCCACGGGAGAATCTTCTTAGAAAAGGATCGTCCAGCTATCGCCCGATCTCTCGCGAGTTGATTTCCATGTAAAGCGATCTTCGCGGCGCCGATCGATCTTCCGCGCTGCGATCTTTTGCGAAAGAAATTTATTTTAAGAAAATCGTCGGCTGTAAGTGATTCTTTTTCGAGAAAATCCTTAAGCCGCCGATAAACCTGCGAAGCGATCTAGAGGCGTCGACCATACTTCCATGTGCCGATCGATGGATTCTCCTGTTCTACTGGGCATCTATCCATTCGATCACGTTACGAAATACGAACTACCGAAAACCCGGGCTCACGAGTGCAGAAGAGTATTAAGCGCCAACCACGTAATGCCACTGTCGCGGGAAACCTAGAGCGTGGAGATGAGAAAGAAAGATGTTTTAATACTCAGATGTAATGTATAATCTAACCGTCGTTTATAAATGGATATATATATGATGGATATATGAAATGAATATATATTATATATATACAAGGAGATACAGTCATAGTACATACACGTGTCTGTTGTCTATAAATATATACGTTTATGTATCATCACTGTATTGCATAAATAGTATATATATATATGTGCGGCGATATATATTATATAAATATATATATACATATGACTATTTTCTTCTATTGATATTGTGAGTGATTGCTGCGTGTTATTTCCATCATGCGCTGCAAGACGCTTTGTTAGTCGACGGCGAGACGCGGAACGATCGATTTAATCGATGTTAATTCATGGTGCTTTTAATTCGGAGATTGGTGGATCTGTCGCTATGTTAACTGAAATTTAAAATGGCACTTGAGGAGCGTGAATGTAAGAATTCTTATTTCACGAACAAATTGGAAAGAATTCCATCGCCTGTACAGTGCAAAAGAGAATTTATCGCAGCTTCCTAACACGAGAGTTTGTCTCTGTAACTTTTACTCACTCCTGGATTATGATTGGAAATGAACGATCACAATCTTGGGCACTAAGGTTCTACGAAGCTTCTCTCAGAGTTCACCCTGTTATTTACTTTTCAGTGACATCCGCGCTATTTAGATATACAAAATGTTAGTCGAACGATTGTGCTTCCTCTGCGTTTCTTAAATCAGTCGACGTTCCGCGTCATTCGTCACGCGTACGCCGAGGGTCTTGCGCAAGCTATCCCAACACCGAGCTATACCATGAGCAAGCGAATAAACAAAAAAGTAAAAAAAAATGATATGTATGATGTGTAAGCCAAGTGCCTTGTGTTCTGGTAACTAATCGTTGACTTTTAACTACGATATTAGGAGGAAGCGAGAAAGAGAGAGAACAAGAGAGAGAGAGAGATAGAGAGTGAGAGAGAGACAGAGGGGAGACGAAAAAAAAAGGATACGAGATTGAAGATTCTTTAATGCGAGCACTAGGGAAAGCGAGACGTGTTCTTCGGTGGGAGAGCAATTTTTCTTTTCTTCCTTTTATGGTCCTAACACGATCATCTCTCAAACCTCTGTCTACATTAATTTCGACCGTCGTTGCGTTGCAGATTTAACGATCCCGGTTCAAAAGCACACCACTGTTCGCAGACTATCCTCCCACGTGGCCCTCGAACCGATCGCACTGTCCGTCGTGCGCGAAGGGGAACGTTACCGCAGCATTCGCTTTTTGACACGCGGTTTTTAAAAGTGCGGCCAGTATTTTTCAATAACACAGAGACGTATCGCTTCCAAGAAGCGTTTCGCGGCATTTTAACGATAGATCGATGTTACTTAAGCGCGAAACAAAGCGCACGAACAGTGTACAGACACTGTACACCATCGCGAGGACGTTTCCCTTCAGCACGCGCACTGTAGAAACCTTCGACGTAAATTGAATGTCCCGACGGAACCTAACGATGTGCCACAGCACATTGGCAGTGCCACTGTGCGCCTACGTCTGTCGCGCATTCTTCTTCCACGGTCCGGCGTCGATTTCGATACATCACCCTCCGCGCGAAAAATTCCACTGCCCGACAGAAAAGAAGGGAAAGATCGGCACCGATTTACGAGAGTGCCGTCGACGGGGCTGCGTTATCTCTGCAACGCGCTTATACTGCGCTTCGATGTAGTCGGACACGATCGATAACGGAAAACGCCCGATAACGTAGGAAAAGATGAAAGTATAGAAGGATGGGGAAGCTCGTAAGCGTGATTAAATTAATGACAGTGCACCGTGAGATCAGTTTGGAGGAAAAGCTAACGTTAAGGCGTCACGTTTGTATTGCGTAATTATTATGCAAATGAATCTACGTACCTCTTATACTCAAATTACAGAAAACTCGAAAATTGGCCATGAAATTTATTTAATTGTAAGATCAGGATCTCGGTAACGTACAATAATCGACACATCGCTGAATATTGACGATGTTGTATCAACTTATGACCTTTCAAGAACATCAACGAACGTAACTAAACAAGAATTACCCAGCTAAGGTATAAAAAAAAACAGATTGGCTTCAGCTTGTAACACGACGAACCTTCGAGTTGATCAATTTCGCAGTTCCACCCTCATGGCCAGTGCGATTTTCTCTGAAACAAGCCTATTCATAACATTGTACACTACGCACTCGTTATAAACTCGAGGAACAGGGCTGGGCGTACAGCGCATTATAGAAACGGGCTTATAACGAGTGAGTACTGTACCTCCAACAAGTTCGTTCAGCGTGACGCTTTAGCGATTTTTTACTCGACGCATGAGAGAGTATCGAGGTACCTAGAGGGGGCACTCGAAGCCTCTGGAGCCTGCCACAGACTTCGATCGTCCCCTGGTTCGATTATCCGAAATCTTCCTGAAGGTTATTACGAGAATGGTCACAGACCAGCGTCCAGTATCGCGTCGCCTATAAAGGTGACTCCTGCGATGGGAAACGGAGAAAGGGCGAATTGGACGACAAGAATGCCGACCGTCGGTCTGTTGCTTAGGGTTAACGACAGAATCAGTCCTGCCGCGGTGCACTCTGGGCCTCCCCGCCCTCCCCCATCCCGTAGCAGAGAAGCAGAAGGGGTATTTTTCATTTGTAGCGGGAATCGTTTGGTGTTGCGATAGGTGGCAAACGTGGTAGTGAAGAGAAGTGGGGCGCGATGAGCCTGTCCTCTTCGTGCGTGTGTGCATGGCGTGTTGCGTTGCGACGCGCGGCAAGGGATGTTGAAGGCAGCCAACGCTCATACGCGCGCACGCGTCGTTTCTTTCCGACGACTCTACAACTTCGATGTATATCTTTTAACTATGAGGAGCGAAACGTTAGCTATGTCTAAAAGGAATTGATTGTACATAGTAGACATCTCGGTAGATAGGAAAAGTGTCGTGGCCGAGGGAGCTGTGCATTCATGACGCTCGGGGGGAAAGGAACGAATTGGCTGGCGATTATCGTTCTTCGATTCAGAAGAACGACGGGGGGAGCAAACGATCGAAGGAAATTTGATAATTCGCGATTTTGCTGCAATTCGAAACACACCGCCTCATGGATGCATTGAATCGGATGAAACCCCTTAAGCAGACAATCCTCCGTTAGTTAGTCCTTAAATATGCGCGTGTCTCTATGTACGAACGAAGATACGGAAAGTATTAATTCGTTAAGGAGCCCAAGTATTCCGTGGCCCCAAGTATTAGACCCCCATCCGCGATGCCCCCTTCCAGTCCCTTAGGTAGAGACACAGGTACGCCCGATTGTGAGTGAAAGCGGATACGAGGCACGATGCTTATTTCTGATTTTGCCAACGATCTATGCAAGGCTCGAGCTTGAATTCCTTGAATTCGTTCGACTCGGGAGATAAACGGGTGCCAAGAAAGTGAACCCTGTCTTTCAATCGAATATCAAAGCTCATTTTAACGCGACTAAGGGTGCCATAGTGTTAATTTCGGGAGACGCTCCCAATGTTCCTTTTGAAGCTCTCGTAGACGAGGGAGCTTGATCGCAAACAGCGAAGGCAGAGAGGCGGAAGGAATTCCTGTGTAATAGACAATTAGAAAAGATTGCTCTGTACAGTGTTTGCGATCACGTGTTCCGGACGAACTTCGATTTATCGAAAAGCTAAGTACAACTGTGTATGGTTTGCGTTCGTTCGAAGCGTTTAGCGGTTATTGTTCTCTAGAAGGTCGAACTTTAGGATAGATAATTTATCTCTAACAGCAGAGGCATTGTTTGGGAAGTGTAGATGGTCTCGGAAGGCTAGGAGCACTCTTGAAAGTTTAATACACGATCCGGGAACCATCGTTTAATTATTCGCGTTACACGAACAGAATACTAGCTTCGTCGACAACAAAATCCCTCTGCGAAGGTGAAGGAACCGCCCCGTGTCCCCCGCGTCAACGTGGTAGACACGAAAACAATCAAACGTAGCAATGAAAATCAATAAAGATTGTACAAAGTGCTCAAGTCCATCAAAACCGTAAACTGAAGTGATCTCGAAATCGTGACCGTTCACGATCAACGCCCGTGGCTTTCGCGTGGCAGAGCGGACCGAAAACGCTTAACAATAATTACCGTGCCAAATCGTCGTTTTAATCAAACACATCGGTTTCAAGAGCGATGCTCCGGAATCGATCGCAGTGCTAAAATCAAAAGCGATCCCAGCGAATGACGCTTCGTGGGACCTCGAGCTTTGTCGTTCGTCGCTGCGTTTCCTTCTCCTGCTCGTCGAGCCCGACAACCCCCTCGTTCCTCTTCCGCACACGTCTTTTGAAGCGCGCTAGACACTATTAGGTGAGAAAACGGGGTGCCTCGTAGCCCACGACGGCGAACGTGTAGTATGCAATAATGTCCCTGTATAAAGAGTATCTGGATTTTATAATGCGTGTCCCCCTGGAATGCGAGAATAAGCAAACCTCCCCCTTCGACGCCCCTCGTCCCCTCCCAACCCTCTTTCGATATCCTCGACGGATCGCGTCTCAGCGTAGAAGTGTAAGAAGTCGAGGCGACCACGCGCAGGAGGCACGATTTGTTCACGAGGGTCGACGATCGCCAGTCGGAGAATCAAAATTGACAATCAAAACGTAGGGGAAGCGGCAAATTGCGCGAGGGAACGGAAAACGGTGATCATTGGCCATGGGTGACGTGGACTCTCGGGTGCATTCTTGCGCGAGGGAAGCGCGGTTTGCCCTCGGATCGAAGGAAGCGCGAGAAGCAATCGGTAGTCTCGAATTGAGCAGGCAACCTTCGGATTCCGAGAGGCACGGCGCGCTTCCGCTCCCGGCGCGCTAGCTGTTACTTTGTGTAAACGGATAATAAAGGGAATCGGTATATGTATTATGCAGTAAAACGGAATAACCGCATGGCTGAAGCTCTAAATCAAAATGCACAGACCTTAGACTCGAGCGTCGATCGCTGAGATCGGCCGAGGTGCTGTTCAACGGTGTCGACGCTCCGTGAATAATTTTTTGTGTACATGTTTAAGTGGACAGTATTAAGTAACGAGGTTGACGTAGACAGCCAGGAAGCACCCGATTTAATTCGCTGACCGTGAATCGAGATGGACTCCCTCGACACCCGTGCGTCGAGCGAACGGAGCGTTAAATAGAAATTATTTTTTGATCGTTATTCGAACAACGGGACGCGAAACGTATTGATTGCTTTTTACAACGCGAGAATTTGGTATTGGATTAATCGGGTAGCTGATGCCGGGCACACTCGCGTTCGGCGACTTCGACGGCGAAGGGAAGGAAGATCGGCGCGCGTCCTCTGCCAATCGAATCATCCCGCGGCGGCTGGACATGTATTTTCTTACGATAATTTAATCCTCCTTCATCTGTCGTCATTGTTCCCCCGTCCCTGTATGTACGTACCGAGCGTAAATGTCACAGTTGTTTATCTGTACCTCCAGCGAGAAGAATGGGATTTTTAAAGTATATAAAGACCGATCGATGTTTCACTCGCCTGTCATTCTTTCTCTGTTACTCACGAGGATTCGTCGAAGTATCCCTTACTCGAGGGCAAATCCTACGTACTTAGCTCAGTGGTTCTTTATAAAAGTTTTTGGTAACACACTCGATGGTAAAATGTACGAATAAAGGAAATGAAACTTGAATTCACGTGCTGGGGAAGGCCAGCTGAAAACAACCACCCTAGGATTACAATCGCGTGGAACACTTCCTCCCCCGGTTCAGGCTCGATACGAGCTTGGATCGATCGATTCATCCCTCGCGATACACACGCGAACTCTCGAAGCTCTGCGATTCGGTTCTAACGAAACGCGAAGGCACGATAGGGGAATGTGAAACGGATAGACAAGGGAGGAGAAAGAGCGAGAGAAAGAGGGAGCGAGCTAGACATCTGACATATCAAAAGACAAAATTCTTCTTGACGAGCAACCGCATAGCAATACCTTTCTGCTCAATATGGATAATAAGAGGGGGATAGAAGCTATCAACGAGGCTTCGGGAGCGTTTTTAATCGACGGATTTGTAGAACCCGATGCGTTACTAGAGACCGTAGACGAAAATTTAGATACTTCGGCGAAGGGGAGCAACGCTGGTGGTACCTTTCGTCCTTCCATTGCCAGCGTGTGCTCGAGAAACTTTTCCTGTGCACAGTAGCGTGTAAAGTGTCCCTAGAGAAGTTCCAAAGCATCGTGATTCGGCTTCGCGCGATGGATGTCAATAAAAATGTCGATTCCCCCGGTGGAATCCCGGTAAAGTTGCTGTAGCGCTCGAAACCCTTCGATCCTCATCGCCCGCGTGTCACGAGTCGGTGGTGCCACGAATGAGCGCGCTTCCTTCGAGCAAGTCATCGCGCATGAGACGCGCCACCGACAGCCGTCGATGAAAATTTCACGGATACCGCGAAGTGGGTAGTTGCGACAGAACTCGGAGAAGATTATTGGCGCACAGTTGCTTGGCAAGGCCAGTGGTCGCGGCTCCTGTCGAAAACCTCCCCCGCGACCAAAATAAGCGTCACCCTTTTGTACCGCGAAGAAACGTTCGGCATTCTCGAAAGGGTGATTCGGGGATGTTCGGTGAACGCGCCAGCCAAAGGATCGAATCGAGGCGGTTGGGGTTGCGCCTCGCGGAACGGAATGGATCATCGACAGTACCCGTAATCTGAATGTATAAAATATTGAATATGCACGGTTAATGTTTATACGTCCGGTAAAGGGAAGAAATCGAACCCGATGGGGAGAAAGACGCGAACGTGTTCGCCGGTGCTCGGAGCGCGAGAGATGCGGAGAGCTATTCGTTTTAAGGGTTGAGAAATAGGGAGCCGAGGCAGTTCGCTAGAAGCAAAAGGTACGGTGTGAGAAAGGCAGTTGGGGCGAGGATACGTACGACAGTACAAGATAGACAAAGGAGAGAAGTGTTTGTAAGATATCGCGTAAGTCCCGAGAAGTTTCACTTTAAAATACTATAGTACGACAAAGACAATGTAAATGTGTGAGAGGTCTATTTGTCCCTGGCCCTTACCTACCCCCAGAGTGTCCACCCCCCTTTCATAGAATCCCTCTCACCATCCTTTTCCTCCCTCTGTACGACGAGTGTAAAAAAAATATCATGTAAAATTAACGCACCGATTAATATAAATATATAAATATATATATATATGAAATATGTATGTATACATGTGTGTATGCGTGCACTTGTATATGTACGGATACCAGGGCGTGTGTGTACACATACCAAGTGCGCCCTAACAAAATGATTGATTGTGAGTCATTTAAATAATTGTTATATGTATTTTCTATATATTACGACAGCTAATACAATGATATATATATTGAGATGACATTACGGTACTATTAACTAAGTGTAGTTAAATTAGGCGAGCGGAGGGCTCGCGTTACAAGAAAGAGATAGGGAAGAGAAAAAGATTGGATTAACTATAGTCCAATATTTCTATATATCTCACTATAAAGAAAAGAAAAAGGGAGAACGAAGACGGGCCAGTGTGCGCGAGCGCGAAATATGTAAAAACGAACGAACAAAAAAAGGAGAGAGCGACGAAGAGAGAGAGAGAGAGAACGAGACACTCGAAACGAATTCCTTTGCGCCCTCGCGGGCGGAAGCTTTTCTTCTTCATCGGGGTTAATTAATATTAACGAGCGGAACGAGCGCGAGGCCGCGAGAAAGAGGCGCGCCGATGTGTCGTTCCGAGTGTGCTCGTTGGCGTATTTGCAAAAGAGATAAAAAAAAGAGAAAAAACGCGTAACACTGAGTGAAGAAATCAATGTGGAATTTGCAACAAAAAAAAAATAATAATGTATTTTCTCACTCCCACTGCGAGGTGTATGTTCATCGCTGCATCTTATTTGGAACGAAAACCTAAATATTATATTATTATATAAAATTACTGTATAATTGTAACGAAAATTGTTTTTCAAACGATGTGGTATTTTTATTGTAGATATTATTATATAACAAATAAAATCCATGATTCATTGTAACCGGGCGAGTGTTCGATCTCAAATCAATGCAGATCCCAGGGCAGACTTTCGCTTGGAATTATATAAGTTTGAATGTTTCGTTTTGTATTATTGGTTTTTGTATTTTATTTTACAACATTCCGCATCGTTTTCTTAAGCAGTGTTCTTTGATATAAGCGCATCCGATTTATTTGGAATATTTCGAGTTATAGTTTCTTTATAAAAGTACAATCACTTCGTTATTCATACTTCACAATCATTAATTCTAATTTTATACAGCAACCACATATATCCTATAAGCGCACATTTGAGTTACTAAATAAATTATAATTAGACCGTGGAAAACATTCAATTCTTTAGTTTTGATACACAGAATACTATCGAGCGTGCTAACGATCACAAACAAACATCGATTATTATCACGAATACGAACGCAACAAATTACTCGCAGGCATTCAACGGATTCGCGCAGGGATTAATAAATACAGTCACACAGGCACGCGTACGGTAGATGCTTCAAAGATATACCATCGAAGTTCGCAGGGCCGTCTTAACAAATTTGAGCGCCCTGGGCTGAAAAATTTTGACGCCCTAGCCCCCAAGGGTGCAATTTCTTCGCAACCGATGCAAGGCAGTACATCATAATCCCGGGTCTTCGCCAAGGCAAACACGATCAAAATGTAAAATATATAAATTAGCTCCAGATAGAAATTGGTGTCTCCAAAGTTGAAGAGAAAAAAGCATATCAACAAATTTGATTCTTAAGCGCCCTTGGATCACGGGCGCCCCTGGGCTATAGCCCATTTAGCCCATTGGTAGAGGTGGCACTGGAAGTTCGTTAACATTGGACGTACTCGGGATGATCGCAGGAGTTTGTTACAGTGTTAAATATTAGAGTAGACTGACAGTAGAAACCACCTGGCACAGCATCGGCGTATTGACAGTAGTAAAATTTACGACAGTTGAATGGATCTCGGAAGTAGCCTTCCTTCGTGCAGATGGGCAGCAGAGGAGTCGTTGGGAAGGAATGCACCGCGGGATCCTGAGGTGGTAGTTGTCCTGCAGGTGACTGTGACAGTGTATTCGTGTCAATCTCGTGGACCTCCATGTAGTTATCGTCTATCCTATATGCAAATGACGAGGTGCACAATGCGAGGGCAATGACCAAACAGGACATCCAGGGACGCATCTGAAAGAAGTACCTATATACATCTCTACTAATTGTAGGGTAAACCAACCAGTGAATGACCGAATTGTTGAATGAGAAGCCGAGGCGTGTACCAGTAAATGAACGCATACTTTTATTAAGAATCGTACTTATTAATGTTTGTTTAATACGCATAACTAAAAATATGGGATATTAAACGTGCAACTACACTCCATTTATAAACATATAGTAATTTTTAAATTTATAATTGACATTTCTTTGCCTAATGGTCATTCACTGGTATGCGGTCAATTACTGGTTGGTTTACCCTATAAGAGTGAAATATTGTTGGTTTTGTCCTTCTTTCACGTCTAAACGGCTCAATGTATTTCAATGAAATTTTGAATATACATTACATACGTCCTAAATTAGATTATACGCTATTTTTTAAGACTTCTTTTATCTGTAAATGGAATATCTAATCTCTTTAATTGACTGCGAACGGGTGTATTTTCGAATAATGTGAACGCGATGATGTCACGAGGCGAAGTGGTTTCCTTTTGTGAATAGCTTATACAACGTTACAATGAACTTAAAATATTGGAAGGTTGCTGAGTGTCAACTGTAACAAGGCAGGTACTCACTTTGGAGGATAAAACTCTGCACAGATTTTCACGATTTCCCTGGTGGTTCGCGGATATGCAGATTTATTCCAATTCTCGTGCAACACTATAAGTCGCTGTTTCACTAACTGCCGTTCACTGTGACTGATATCATACTTATATATGTACGACTTCTCTATAAAATCATTACGCAGGCTTTCGTCTATCACATTGACAGATTGATACACATAAGAGTAACGGGTATTAATACATAACGATACGCAGAAATGTTTAATATTTTCATCGCTGACGCTACGGCGAATCAGATTTTTCTTTCGGGGATGATAGACAGACGTCGCGAGTTCCTCCGCGGCGAAAGATAATTCCAGAAAATATAACGTTTGACCATGACTATTTTCACGTACACTCGCCGCGGAAAATAAGTTGACGCGATGGAAACATCGGCTTTTATTACCATTACCGTCTTGCGATAAGCAAACCAGAGATAATAATGTTGGAAAAATTTTTACCTTGATAGAACAAGGGTACGTCAATATTCGGGAAGAAAATTCAGAACCCTCTGTTGAAAAGTTTGGACTTGAAGGATCGCTTATTTTACAACAGGATGATGATCCATGACATTTGTCTAACATTGTCTTTTACTTTGAAATAATAAAAATCGATTTTAGGTGCGTATGGACTCACTTTCCGCGGCCAGTGTACCTATCTAGGGCAAGGTGAAATATTTGAATCGTCTATTAACTACTTACCTTGATCATTTATTCGAAAAGAATCGAGAATGCACGAATTTCGAGCCACCAAACGTTGTGCATGGAAATATTTCAAAACCATTTTCATAATTAGAAAATACTTGTTCCGTTATCACGTGTCGAAACACTACAGTGTCTGTAGTCTATCCCGTTATCTATTACGCCAGCTGCTCTTAAGAAACAGTAAACTTTGATATTTCATAATTCTGAGTCATAGTGTAGGCTTTTATTGACATTTTTTTGCTAGGCATGATTTCCCTGCCGACTCAAAGTTGATATAAGCACGTATTCCAATTACTATAGTATAATCATATGACGTTAATATTTCCCCAATAAGTTGACATATAAAATAATTACCACAGTTCAGGAAAATATTACTATAAATACTTGTATGTCTGGTTTTAAATTATTTATTTACATATTCCACAAATGCGTTTAAATCGTCTTCTGTCGTAAATGAGGCATTTATTTTTAGAAGTTACACAAATTGCGAAACATCGGGGAATTGCGCGACGTACGAATACTTTCTTTCCGGCTCAATGACTCTCGTATCGTTTACTTTCACAGGCAAAACGTTCATTATAGTCGTGGTTAATTCTATAGGCCTCAACGATCCAAAGAAATCTGTGACTGGTACTTTATCAGGGTCCCTTCTGAATAAGTCCCTCCTTACTCCTACTGTTGATAAGCAATAATGCTTGGGGCAGACTTTCAGCTACAAGGAAAGATATTAGTAAATTTCCTTTGAACATAGAATTTCCATTTAAGAAACTTACAAATTCTCCCAATGTTTTAGTACTAGACGGTTCTACTTTTTCTAGAAAATCCAATGCATAGTAAGTATACCGATCTATAATGTAGACACCGATGGCAGGATCCAGGTGGTGCTATGGAAGGAAATAATAAATATTAAGCGAAATATTATTCGATTAAACTTTGCAATCAGAATATGGAATTTATCACTTACAGAAAGGGAATCTTCCTCCACTAAACTAGAAGCGACCGCCAGAATATTTGGTGAATAAAACTTCTCGTACATTGAACTTGCTTGGCAAGTATCGACGATGAACAGAATTTCATGGTATCTCCGCTTCTGCCACATTTGTTCCAACGCGTCTCCAAGTTCCTGACTAGTAATTTCCTCAGAATCTTGGAACTTTAGAAACCCATTCCCGCCGTGGCCAGTGAGATAAATCAGAATGTTAGATCCTTCGTCTGTTAGTAATTTCTTTGACCTTGGTGTTTCTGGTGTTAACCGTCCAGTTAACAATCTAACAAAGTTCTCCACGGTAACTTCGTAACCCCTGTAATCTACTTCTACGTCGTCTCCATAGACATTAATATGCTGCTTGATGTTATTGAACACAGTGGCTGGTCTAGGGTTTCTAGGATTGCACGCCATATCATCCGCTATCATCAGAATGATCTGCGAATCTGGGATTCCTAAGCGTTTAACGCTGCGGTAAATTGACAGTACATTTGCGACGTGTCGATAATTGAACCAGAAACGTGAGGTATCAACTAATACCGCCCAATTGTTCGAATGACCAGTTTCGGCGAAATTCTCCGGTACCTGTAAAGGTTATAATTTCGTATTTCGTAATTGAACATTCGCAGAAGTTTGGAAATCCGTATATACGCACCTCCCATGCGTGATTTAAGTAGAGGATGCACGAAATGATGAAAATTTTTATATACATTTTGTGATATTTATGTGTCACTATAAATTAGTATCAAATATATTAATGCTTCCTACATTCGATAATAATTTGTGAGAACGACAGATGTACATTTAAAGTGTGATATTAGTCCTTTTAAGTGGCACGTTGCTGTCATTACTGGATATATAATTGTCTTATGTCGCGATTGTCTGGAATATTATTTACAAACTTTGGCTATAAACCTAACCTTTAAGGGGGTAGACACGTCACGTGGTCTGCCCGATTCCGCCGGTCGGTATTACAACAGGTATTTTCTGCACTGAAATGGTATTACCCATAGATACGCCGCTGCCTGATGCACGCGAGAGGGAGCTGTTTGCTATTTCCGTATTCTATTCTGAATAAGGAAAGAAATTCTCACCTATTGCGTTGTACTTATAAAAATTTAAACGGAAAGTCGGCTGGTACTGCAAACGTAGAAAATTCATTGTACATTTCAATTACTTGAAATATTTTTCTTCTGGTTACACATGAAACTTGGGTACATTTCGCCGTGGACAGGAACTTTATATGGGCCAAATGATGGAATTCTCAACAATGAACACAAGAAAATAGTGATTTTATATAACCGACAAAGTAAAATTATAAATTTTATACATTATTGTAACATTGTAAAAGTCTTTATTCAAATAAATTGGGAGAAACTTGAAACAGACAGTATTATTATTGAGAAATACCTTTCATACATACTCCTATCCAAATTCCAAACCTGCAATTTATCTAAGGCGGAGAAGTATTCAACATAGAGGCGCAAAGTTTTCGAATGGCTTTCGACTAAAAAATTCAGGATACCTCCTTTCGCTTCATGTTCTCCTGATACATCGCTCCAAAATCTGGCCAAAATTTTCAGAACGCTCTAAAATGGGCTTCGTAACAGGATAACATGATGTCGAAAGAGGTGGCACTAAGTTAGCGCCTTCGGAGAGAGAATCTAAGGCGGAGAAGTATTCGACACAGAGTCGCAGAGGTTTCGAAAGGCTTTCGACGCAGAATTTCAGCATACCTCCTTTCGCTTCATGTTCTCCTGATACATCGCTCCAAAATCTGGCCAAAATTTTCAGAACGCTCTAAAATGAGCTTCGTAACAGGATAACATGATGTCGAAAGAGGTGGCACTAAGTTAGCGCCTTCGGAGAGAGAATCTAAGGCGGAGAAGTATTCGACGCAGAGTCGCAGAGGTTTCGAAAGGCTTTCGACGCAGAATTTCAGCATACCTCCTTTCGCTTCATGTTCTCCTGATACATCGCACCAAAATCTGGCCAAAATTTTCAGAACGCTCTAAAATGGGCTTCGTAACAGGATAACATGATGTCGAAAGAGGTGGCACTAAGTTAGCGCCTTCGGAGAGAGAATCTAAGGCGGAGAAGTATTCGACGCAGAGTCGCAGAGGTTTCGAAAGGCTTTCGACGCAGAATTTCAGCATACCTCCTTTCGCTTCATGTTCTCCTGATACATCGCACCAAAATCTGGCCAAAATTTTCAGAACGCTCTAAAATGGGCTTCGTAACAGGATAACATGATGTCGAAAGAGGTGGCACTAAGTTAGCGCCTTCGGAGAGAGAATCTAAGGCGGAGAAGTATTCGACGCAGAGTCGCAGAGGTTTCGAAAGGCTTTCGACGCAGAATTTCAGCATACCTCCTTTCGCTTCATGTTCTCCTGATACATCGCACCAAAATCTGGCCAAAATTTTCAGAACGCTCTAAAATGGGCTTCGTAACAGGATAACATGATGTCGAAAGAGGTGGCACTAAGTTAGCGCCTTCGGAGAGAGAATCTAAGGCGGAGAAGTATTCGACACAGAGTCGCAGAGGTTTCGAAAGGCTTTCGACGCAGAATTTCAGCATACCTCCTTTCGCTTCATGTTCTCCTGATACATCGCTCCAAAATCTGGCCAAAACTTTCAGAATGCTCTAAAATGAGCTTCGTAACAGGATAACATGATGTCGAAAGAGGTAGCACTAAGTTAGCGCCTTCCGAGAGTGAATCTAAGGCGGAGAAGTATTCGACGCAGAGTCGCAGAGGTTTCGAAAGGCTTTCGACGCAGAATTTCAGCATACCTCCTTTCGCTTCATGTTCTCCTGATACATCGCTCCAAAATCTGGCCAAAATTTTCAGAACGCTCTAAAATGAGCTTCGTAACAGGATAACATGATGTCGAAAGAGGTAGCACTAAGTTAGCGCCTTCGGAGAGTGAATCTAAGGCGGAGAAGTATTCGACGCAGAGTCGCAGAGGTTTCGAAAGGCTTTCGACGCAGAATTTCAGCATACCTCCTTTCGCTTCATGTTCTCCTGATACATCGCTCCAAAATCTGGCCAAAATTTTCAGAACGCTCTAAAATGAGCTTTGTAACAGGATAACATGATGTCGAAAGAGGTGGCAGAACGAGTGAATTTGTTCTTTAAAACCATGCATTAACGTAGAGCTTTAAAAGCAGCTCAGCATGGAAGTTTAGGTGTTCTGTTTAGCATGTCTTTTATATGTGATTTGGAATAAGCAGGATAGGATGTAGTGGAAGGGAAAGGCTTATTAAATAATAGTGTTCTTTTATCACTTAACTGCATTTTATTGAAAAAAGTGATATACAATACAATGAAATCTTATAAATTCGTTTGTAATATAGAAGATGAATAGATGTGAAGATAAATTCATAATTCATATAAAGCCATGTCTTGCGCAATTTTCAAATCCGTAACTACACTCCAAAATGCAGTCAATGATCGCATGTAACCAGTGCTGTCTTTAGGCATGTACACGCTGGGCAATCGCCAGAGGACCCATGGCAGTAGGGGCCCACAATTCTGATTTTAAGTCATATTCCCGTGTCTGGGCAGGGGCCCCCACGAACCCCAGTGCATTGCTTAGCCCAGGGCCTACAATACTGTTAAGACGGCTCTGTATGTAACGCCTTTTAAAGTCCCTTACCTGTGAAGCAGAAATACACACGATTAATAATCACGTAATAAGTTAAAAAATTATTTGAAGTGGTGTTCACATTCCCCATCAATGCGCGTCCATAACAACGCCGGTTTAAGGGGGTAGGCACGTCAGGTGGTCTGGCCGATTCGGCAGGTCGGTAGGTATTAGAGCAGGTTTTTTCTGCACTGAAATGGTATTACCATCGACGAAGTATAGGATAGATCTATCACGCAATGTAATTTTGTGTCACACGCTCGGGGGGCTTTTTCGCTGTTCGCGAAAACGAATCGACCGGCCAATATATCTGAATAGGATTTTAGGATAAAGATAGAATGAAAGATGAAAAATTATTCGAAGCCCAAGATAAACGGTCTTCTAATAATCAATGGAAACTGATAAATACCCGAAGCTAAATAGAATTTTAGATTTAGGGTATACATCCTCCCCTAAGCCTCGTGTCGATCGGCCACTGGGGCCATTCGGAAGTATATTCTTTTATTTAAATAATGTCCATCTCTGCATAGAACCGTAAATAATTATAAAAAAATCGGGGTGTTAACTGTTGACCGATTTGGAGACTTTTCCTTGTTATATGTTATATACAATAGACGGAAGAATAATAATACGAGCAATAATTGCAAATAATTGCTGTAACTTCCACATTGTGAAAATAAGATCAGTATATCAATATTTCAAATATTAGTAAAAAAGTTCCAATCTGTCCTTTTTATTTTAAATAATGTGGCCATATAATTATAACATAAATTCGAAAGTGATTTCATATAACCTAACCTAAAATCGTCCGAAAATGCATGCATTGACTGCATCACGCTTTTACTGTGTCTCGTGTAGGGTAAGTGTGGGTATTACTGCGGATGCCCCGATTACTGCGGATATTCTAAAACAGATCATATTTAATGTTAGAAAGTACATAATCTCTTGAAAATTTTTAATAAAATTATTTTAAACTCTATTACAGGTAATTATTAATAAATATGTACAGCAAAGTTATTATTAATTCTTTTATCGTAGTTTGAAATTCGTCAAGGCGAAACTTCGGTCGATTCCCGATATGGCGGTCATGAACACCTACTAGAAAAACATTTATATTTTTATTATTAATAGTAATACATGTAATGTAGCATTATTGCTCGGTAGAATAAGAGTTATTTTTCTAAAAAAACAATCAATCAGTCGTCTACATTTTAGTTTTAATTTTTATTTGTCACCGCAGTATTATGTACAGTACTTTACACCATGTGCATGTATTACTGCGGACCGACCATTGCGCCACCTAACCTTTCTTCCGACCGTATTCACTTCTGTCTACGTAACCTGCAAAGGTATTAAGGTTATGTTTCGCCTGACATCAGACCGCAGTAATATATGCGCAGTAACTGGTACTTCGTTAGTAACTGGCACGCAGTAATGCATGCATGTCCGCAGTAACTCCTGCAATGACATTGATCGACAAATCTCTGTGTTTTTAAGCAACTGCGCTTATTACCCCGCCCTCAAATTTTTTTATGGAATTATTAAGGTCCCACATTTCTTTTAAAAAAAGAAGGAGGCACTTTCAATCATTTGAACGCCGTATCGAGGGTTCTAAAGTTAATCTACCTTAAAAGTCCGCAGTAATACCCACACTTATCCTATGCAGTTAACGCTTTAGTTTTGCTATGATTCCACGTCGGCAGTCCTCCCGAGTAGGCGCCATCTCGTATCCACTAGCTCAACTAAATTTGTCACGTGACTTGCTCTGTATTATCGCCAATATGGCGGAACTCGTATTTGGGAATGCGTTTCACGAGAATACGCTTTTCGTCCTTATATGAGCAGATTTTGAGCTGGGTGAGGTCTCATTCGAAAGAGGAAGGTTCAGTGCAGCGCGCTCTTGTCATCGTTTGAGTCACAAAACTCTTTTAGTGACCTAAAAATACTTGGATTCATGCGAATGTATTTTGTCGATTTTTGCTCTACTTTGAACACTCATATTATTAGATATCAACACAATCTCGTCAAACCATGACCAGAGCGCGCTGCACTGAACCTTCGTCTTTCGAATAAGACCTCGCCCAGCCCAAAATTCGCTCATATAAGGACGAAAAGCGTATTCTACTAAACCCATGTTTCGAGCCAGATTGTGTCGGTATACAGCGCGCTGCATTACCCGTGTCTACCCCCTTAAAGTGATTCATTTATTGCAAGTAAGGAACTTGCACTGGCGGACAATAGATGTCCGTGCAATCGAAATGACAGTTACTGCTATCGCCACACAAACTGTGTTACCGACCCATAATTGGGGGACTGAATCTGTTCATGAACAGCGGCCCAACTCAGCAACTACTCTGAAATGTGTTGAAATGCTGAAAGGCGTGTACGTGCTTGTATACGTTTGGGCGAAACTTCCGAAAACCGGTCTAATCCAATTAAGTTGGAATTTTGACAATACTTTCATTTTGTATAAAAATAACGTTTGCGAGAATGATTTTTGGCGACTCGAAAAAAATTTTTTCCTTTCAATGTCGTTCCCTACCTTACCGACAGAGTGGAGAATAGGATACAACAGTTATTCAATGCATTCTCTTTATTATTCTCCTGTATATACATATTTAATATCGTTCAATAATGTTACGAATGGGTCTCTGCCTGACTTCTTCTAAAAAAAAAAGCTGTACGCAAAATTTGAGTCAAATTAATCTGCTCTCTCTTCTAGGTAGACGCTCCGACAATGATAAAATATCCCCCTGAACGACCGAACAGTATCAAGCTGATATCTCTTTCTAAGTTGATCTCTGTTTTATAGATTTTAGGAGATTAATAAGGAGAATGCATTGAATAACTGTTGTATCCGATTCTTCGCTCTGTCGGTAAGGTAGAGAATGACATTGAAATGGTAAAAAAAAATTTTTCGGGTCGCCAAAAATTCTTCTTGCAAACGTTGTTTCTATGGAACATGAACCTATTTGCAAAATTTCAGCCCAGTCGGATTGACCGGTTTTTGGTAGTACATATTTCGTTTATGATTTTGCTTGATTCATTTTATTTTATGTCCTGTATTTTATTATGTTTACTTAATTTCCTTCCATGCTGATCTCACTATTACGAACATAACGTAGTTATTTCCTATTCAAATTATGAAAACGATTTCTTTCACTCTAACTCCGTCTTCGAATCGTAGCAATCAATGGGGAGGCATAGAAACAAGCTTAATACACATTTTCAATACTTTATTCATATAATTTCGTAGTTACGGCATTATCTCTATGTATTTACATGTCTCCAGTTTTCGAGAGAGATCTCGTAATGCGTTTCTGTGCGCGCACTACTGTGTTACTCACATGTGTGGTTCGCCTTGCGTTATGTTGTAAAACGTACCGTCATTATTTCATCTTCGCCTATTTTTTATTTTCTTCAGTTCTTCTCCTCGCCGCTTTCACCCCGTGTCCTTTGTAACATAGAGCACTACGCGCGAAACAAGAGAAATTACGACTGAGTGGGTGGCGGATCGTATCGCGGTGCGGCGTTCGTAGACCTTGCGCGTTTTCGAATCGGAAAATTCTAAAGAAACGGCACAGGAGGTTCGCCTCGACGTGTAAAAAATCTAGATGCATCATCGTACGCTACGCTCTGCATTACGCCTTCGCTTATATCCGCGTTAAATTCCCGAAAACGAAACGGCTGAATCGACAGTCGGGCCGCGACGAGCAATTGTCTCGAACGCGACATCTCTCAACGCGGGGGAGTACATACGTGAACACGTTCATACCACATATACGTACAAATGTATACAGGATATACACGTTGTTAATACTCAGTGCTTTTTTCACAAATCAATGACATAAGTAAGAAAACATTTATAGAGCAAAATGTCCCACTGCTTTTTATAACGACCAGGATAATTCCAGTTAATTTATAATTCCCAACTGTGAGTCCAACGGATGTTCACGATGCTACCCCCATCACCTGTTGCTTACCCCAAATTCGTGCAATATGTACAAGGTAATTATTACGTGAATCACTCACGATTCCGTTTCACTTCGAACGTCATCGCATCAGGTGTCACTGAATGCGTCCCATTGGCTGCTTTCATGGGCGTCCGGAGGGAGTTACAAAAGGGGCAGTTGTTCCCTCTAGCTTTTGAGAAAAAATTGCTTATTTTCCAAAATTGATTAAGTTCATACTAAAAACGGGAATATGTTTAATTTTCGGTATTCAATTTGTAATTAAATTGGCACAACAAATTGGTTAAAAGAACAAGAGGGGTATATATTTCTTTACCATCATCCCAAAGTTGCCCCCTCCCTCTTCTGGAAAAACTTTCCGGACGCCCTTGTGCCAAATTCGTAATTAATCTTGGAAATCAACGCGAGTCGTCGTATTTCATACAGAACAGTGACCATTCTCTCTCTTTCATTGTTTCTCTTTTGCCGTTTATTCGCAAGGTGGATGTTGGGTAATAGCAACGTGAATAGCCTGTATATACCCTTTCCTGTCCGAGAAGGATCGATCGATTTCCATTACACGCGCTCGCGAATCCTACTGTACATACACATACATTTAGCGCATATGTATACGTGTAAAAATTGGGAGTCAGCGTAGTAAAGAACAAAAATATCCGCGATTGCCATCGATCCTAGAGTTTCGCAAACGTACACTTTTATCGCTAACGCCGTCCGCTTCCTTTTATTCTCCTCCCACGCCTTCGCCTTCTCAACCACGAGCATATTTCGCTATCTAGGTTCGTATAGTGCGCCCATAAATATAGACTGTACAATGTAAAATATAATTCCATCTAGCTATAGCGACTCTAGATACAGTTGTGTGAGCTTATTTTTTTATTCTTTTCCATTTTCCTCTGCCTACCGTCCAACGACTTTCGACTCGCGATATTTGTCAGACTTGCGCGCGACGTACGCGCTTCCGCCCTTTTCCCTTGCACACGTATACGCATCATACACTCTCGACACTCTTTCCATCCTTCCGTTTCCCTCGTTCACAAGGTCTCTTTCCTTCCTTGCTGCCGCACTACGCGTTAATAGTTAAAGGTTTAGGTATTTCTTCCTACCCGCGACACACTTAAGTTCAAGTTTTAATGCGTTAAGTTAAGTTAGAGTAACATTTTGTTCGGTAAGATATCTTATTAGAAGTTTAATTAGTTTAGTATAAACGTTAGTCGTCAGTACATCGAAGGATATGCAGATAGAGAGTTTAGAGGGCAGTGATAACAATATGTTTGCGTTTCTTGGGAGGGTCGGGGGTGTGAGAGCATAAAGATGTTTCATTTTTTAATGGTAATCTGCAGGCTTCGGGGTACGCGGTGGCGGAGTAAAAAATAGTTTCTTCTTTTCCTTTGTAAAAAGAGAGGAGGAGGGGGCAAACTTGCAGATACTTATTGGTGTACTTTGAAAGAAATTGGTACTTTCGTATTAACTAGGGTCTGTCGTAAAGATATTTGTTAAACAGACACCACGAAATCGAGTGATTTAATTTTGCAGTGATTTTACTTTCAAAGCGTCCACTTTTCTTTAGAAAAAGATATGTACCTATTCTATTTAGATAGATTGTGAGTGATTTTGATTGCCTCGACACTTGCCTTGTGCACTCGTTCTGTACACAATTGGAGATAGTACACTGTACATCTACTCTGCTGGAACACATATAAGTGACAAAAGAATAATTCGAATTGCTGCAAGTTTAAAGATTTGCACACTTCCCACGCACCTCCATTAATACGAAAATACCAAGGAATCCTTTTTTCTTGAAGCTCCACATCGCGTGGACGATTTGTCGTTAAATTCCATTTCACCTTCGTCGATCGTCGATTTCGAAACAAAGTGGCAAAGTGTTCGTCCGCGGTAAGTATTACTTTCCTCTTTTTCATTGGTTCGACACTTGAATCGCGTTATTTATATATTCTCATCGATTCTCCACGCGTGCCTATCCAGGCAGAACGTATGCGTGTAGTTGATATCGTTAAGACTGCCCACTCAACTTTAGCCACGTAAATATACAAAATCCACATCGACTTATCGTTTGTTTTTTTTAGTGCCTACGAATGATCTCGAGGGTGAAGATTGCAAGTCTAGCGAAGTCGAGGGAGTAAAGATTATCTTTGTGTCCGTTTTGTGTGTTTAAGCGTCATGCGTGGAAAGCGCACGTCTCGAGGATGCCCCGATCGTACCGATCCTCCGAGAAGGTTTTGTAAAATTTCATAAAACGACCAAAGAAAACGAGGAAATAGTAAAGAAACGGCCTGAGGCGACCACTCGCGGCATCGTTTTTTATCGACAAAGATCGTGCTGCACGTGGATCCAAGCTCTTGTGCGATTAAGATATGAAAGAGTTCGATATATCGCAAAAATTGTACACACGTGTTCAGCTTCTATTATTCCTCCTTTCTTTCTCTCAACTTTTATCGCCCGCTACCGTGCTTCCGACGAAGAACGGCTATCTCCGTCACGTTAACGTCTCTGACAACGACGCTTCTGTCAGCAAACGACACTGTTCAACGTAATCACGCGCAGATCCGATTCCGCGGGTTTCGTCACCGACGCCTTGCTAGTTTTTCAAGAGAGAAGTGAAAAAGAACGAAGCACGATCCAGCTAGACCTTAAAAATAACACAATCTTCTCTGTTACATTCTGAACCCTTCGTCTCATGAATCTTCCCCGTCCAAATGGTCGATTTCTCTCTGATATGCGTTGAATCGTTACGGAGTCTGTTGGCTTTTAAAACGCGTTAATTGTGCTTCCCTGAGAGCCAGTATTTCACCAGGTCTGTACATTGTATGGGGTCGTTCTTCCCCACATTTCGGATCGTCGTTAGTTTGTAAAGATACGCATCGTGTGGATGAGTTTCTCCTTGTTTCCCCTATTAATTCCTATATTTTTACATCGACGGAAGTTTGAATCCTTCGAAGCGTACATTAAGAAGAGAAAGATTTGAATAGATTTCTCCGGAGGAGAGGAGCTCGATAGAAAATTATAGATAGTCACAGTGAAAATCAGCTGATCGATCGTAAAGGTAGAAGGATAAAAGTCTCGACACGCGTAGAAAAAGCAGCACAGCTGCGGCTACGATGCTCCAAAGGGTTAAGCGTTCAATGGGTGCAGAGAACGCGGTAAGAGATCGTTTACTTTCAGAGTAGCTTGAGTGTTCATTGAAGTAAGTTAGTAAGAGGGCAGAGCCACGTTAACGATGCTCTGCAAAGTCGCAAGAATACGCTTCGAGGCTTTGCTGAAACGTGAATCGTAATGGTAACAACGCTGGCGAGTTCGCTCGTTTACGAGAGACTCTTTGGAATTCATAAGAGAGGGGAAATTGAATATGAAAATCCTAGACAGAGTTGCCAAGTACTTGGGGAATAAACTTGCGCGCGGGGAAACGCTTTAGTCGGTGTTCCTCGATCCTTCGAATAGCCTGAAGCCTTACGAAGTTAATTCTTACCGAAGCTAGTCGTCCATCTCGCAGAAATCACGAGAGAAAAGATTTGGAACGAGAGCATAAAAGTTGTCATTATTTTTTAGACCTCAATTTCGTTTCCTTTCACTTATTTCTTAACGAATATTCTATTAACTCTACCGATTTCGAGAATCTTTTGAAATGGTGCTCGAGGAACCCCAGTTCGAGGCAAAATTCCGTATCAACGAAGGGCCTTTGGCGTGCTGAGCATTTTATAAAGTATTTGAAAACCTCCAAATCGAACGTTTTTCTTCTCCTCTTCGATAGATCGTCGGGACGAGGATCCTCTCGATTTTATCTAATTTTCACATCTCCTCTTTTCTTTTCGTTCATCCGTAAGCCTATATACACTTCCAATCGCCACGAGATTCCATGAATGCATATCAACATCTTGAAAATGATCGCAGGAACCGAGCATCGCCCAATTTTAAATTAGCCTTTTTCAAAAAGGTTTCTCTTCTCCCTCGTCAGTGAATAGTCTTGTCACTTTGAAAGCGTTTCGTTATTGCTTTTGAAGAAATTCCGAAGGGATTTGTTTACGCAGATACGTAATTTCTATTACATAGGTAGATACGTAACAGAATCGTGACAACAGTTAGCGATCTAACGTGGATCGACCGAGGAGATTTTCAATTTACCTAATTGATTCCCCACCGGCGAATAGACTGAACTGTAATTTCGACCAGTGCCGCAGTTTTGTAGGAATACCTGTGATCCATCGACAATTAGAAGGGGAGAATGATTCTTATACGCTCACTGATTTCAGTAATGACATTGACGGTGACGATTTTGCGCGATATTTTAAACTTGTGCTCAGGTACAGAAGTGTTAGACGCTTTGGTATTCGAGCGAATTGAGGAAGTGATAATTAATTCCTAATTGCCCTGGCACAGGTAATTGGTGAGACCTTAGCACTGACCGCGAGATCCCACACACTCGCTAGAAATCAGGATACATCGAGCAGAGTGATACGAAAATATAGTGTGTATTTCGCTGACGATTTCCTTTGTCACGATTGGGGAAGCTCTTTGAGGTGCAAGATTATCTGCTTCGTCGTAAGAAGATTTTTACCGAAGACAGATGGCTGCCAGAACGATTCCAAAGAATTTACAGAGTAGAAAGCGATAGAGCTCGATAGAAACGTCTTCGAGTATTCATTATGTCCTGCATTTAATGCCAGTTTAATTAACCCTTTGGAGCCCATTGTTCGAGGATGAATATCGAAGTTCCAATTCCTTGGTACCTACGAGTATTAAATTGATTTTGGAGAAACTTTATTTAGATAATTCTTTATGAAGCACATACATTGGAGATATACAGTGAAGTAGCTGAGGAGTATCACAGAAACATTGAAGAAAGTTTTAGGAAATATTAAGTAAGACGTAAGGAAGTACAGGGTGATCCTTAATTGCACGTCGATACCTTAGTGTACGAATCTATATTACAAAACGAGGAAAGTATTATTGTACGAATATACATTACTTAGAATTCGCGATTAATTATCTAACCAGTTGACTCGTTTCCCTTTGTATTTTTATGCAAATGAAAGAAAATTGCGCGTGACTAAACAACGGAAAAAATTATAGAAAAACTATTCACCAAATATTTATTACTCGTTATTCCAATTATTCTCTAATCTGACTCACTATCACACTATCCTCCGTTCACATTCTTTCCTCATTTCGTGATCCAGACTTACCCGTCAGAGCGTTCGCGTGCAATCACGGATCACCCCGTGTTCCGCAAACGCGTAAAGAATATCAAAAGAAGGTGCCAAGACAAATATATCATAGAAACATCGAAGAGGTAACAAAGAAGAGTACAGAAGTGTTGGAGCAAAATATATCAGGGGACCTGTTGGATCGTTACGGGAAGTCGACTGATGAGAAATTGGCGGACGTCAAAGGGTTAAGCACCGGTTGAACGTCGACGATTCGTTTTAGCAATACTGCGCTCGCACCCTGTGTGTATAATACGTATAAGCATCTCTGCGAAGTGTCACCTACTCGACAGTGTCCTCCGAGTGCTCTCGCCGATCGTTATTCCCCGTATCTTGCAAAGAGATTGGCTTACGTGTCGATAAACACCGACGCTCCTTCGCGTCGTTGTTCCATGCACAGAACAACTTGGACTTTCACGCTCGACACACGTACAGATCCACACATGCACGTACACTCACGCTCTCCCATGTTGTTAATAAAATCTATATAATTTAATAAACAATTTACACGCATAACATAATCGATAAATATCGTATATGTATATATATATATATCTTCCTCTTCTTCTTCTATACAACAATAAGTTCATTAATCGCTAGATAGGATCGTTCGTATCGATGCTTCCGTCCCTGCAGCCTTACTTCCAACACTTTCTCGTCCCTTCGTCCATGGGAACTATGATAACGTTGAAACAAAAGCGTATCCCATCCTCGAGACACAGCGCGACGCCTCCGCGACGCCACCCGTCGGGCAAGTTCGTCCGAAGCAACGTCTAACGCCGGGGGGCTACTTTCAACGTGATCTAAAGAAGGATCGTGCGCGTGAACGTTAAACCTTTCATGTACAGTAAATATCATACACAACTAGCGACGCAGCAACAAGGAGGAAGATTAATTTCGCGGTAGAGTGTAGACGGGGCGAGGGGTCGGATAGTTTCTCCCCGCGGTAGTTGCGACCATGTTTCGAGGAATCGATCGTGTGCCGCATGGTCTATGCCTGGCCAGCAACGGGAAAGTGCTGGGAATAAGCTCGAGCGCGGCTCCAACGAAAATGGCAACGCGATGCTCTACTTCCGCCTAGCGCTCATTGTCAGACACTTCTCCAATCGACACAACCTTTCCATACCATACTCCGGGGGTCCTCACGCGCGATTATCGTCCGATATTCAGCGCACACTGGACACCTCCCTCACCGTTCCTTTCCTGTGGTTTCGTTTAACGCGATCAGTCTCGGCTCATCGTCTTCAATCGCCCGACGACGCCTAAGAACATCGACGAGCGTTGAACCCCACCTGCCTCGGCTCGTTGTCTTCCGCGGACGTGCAAAAGCCGCTAATGGGATCGTCGCCGTCTATCGGGGTCCGTCGAGAACGTCGCGTAAGCTCGCGCTTTCAGCCAACCCGCAGGGTGCACGTCCATTCACCCCCGAGGTGGCGAGGATCGATCCTCTTAGCGCGATCGATGCTCGTCGAACCCAATAACCGTGAATTTTCTGTTGAACGACGATTACAGGCCGCGGACACGTGAAAAGTTTGTGACCTATCTGAACCTGGTTTCGACCACATATTAATCTATCAGTCGTTCACCCGCGAGGAGCACCGTCCCACATTCGTCAGAAAGCCGAGAAGGATGCTTCTCGATCCACCTAGCACCGATCAGGGATCTGAGAAGAGGCTCACTCGAATGTTCTACTCATGTCTGGACACCTGGCACGAGGCTCAAGAACGTGTGCGGTTTAAGGGGGTCCGTGGATCCTGGCCATATCTACACGTACCACTCTTTGATGTCTATCAGTTCTCGCTTCTTGTTAGTCTTGCTTCCGTTCGCACCGTTCTTCAGGGCGCCGTTGAACGGCTGGTTGGAGCCAGCCGCACCCAGCAACGCCGCGTTCGGGTCCTGGCAGAAGGTCTTCGTCTCGTCCACCTTGTAGCTGGTCTCCGGACGATTCTTGAACTTGAGGATGATCAGGATGATCAGAACTATGGCGATCAACGCCGCGGCTATGATGCCGATTATCAGGGCTGCGTTCTCCGCCGCTTCGGATGTTATCCTCTTGTTGTTGTTGTTCTTTGGCGGCGTCGGCATCGGTGGGTAGATGGGGGGCGGAGGGGGTGGCGGCGGGTCCGTCATCTCCGTGGTGGTGCTCTGGGTCGTCACGGTCGTCGATCTCTGCGTCACGACGCTGCTGCAATATTCGAAATTGGTGGTTTCAATGCGATTGAAAGGGGTGAAGTGTACGGGGTGGTGACGTTATGAGATAGTATCGCTGGCGGGGATGCAAATTGGACACTTCAAAATTGGAAGGTTGCAATTAGAATAATTGAAAGCTTCGATTGTGGAATGAGAGTGGTATGTTGATGATTTCCTTGGGTAAATTCGTGTGGAAATTTATGATAAAGGGGGGTGAATTGATGCTTTGAAGTTATTTGCATAAAGCACGATCATCATCGTGTAGAGTCGTCGAATAGAGTAGGTATTACCGATCTATGAGGTTTATCTATTTTCGCAAAAGGAAACCGAAACAGGTTTCGATGGCGTGAGTCGAGATTAAAATGACAGTGTTGAAGCAACTTCGCTAGTTAGCTTAGTGAATTGACCGAATCGATTGGATGGTTAATTAGCTAGACCGCTAGATCCAATCAGACTGCTTAATCGGAGTTTGATTATCTAAAATCCTATTACCGACCTCGAAGCAGGTGAATAATTCATGTGAGCTTCAAGTTCGTGCGAGGAAATCTTAGTACTCGCCGGCAATGTTGATAATACTTTAAGCAGGCTCGGCTCCTCTCTATAGGCCAAATTAGGCAGCTGCCTAGGGTGTAAAATTGATAAGCCGCGCAGAATGGTCTTCTCATTGTTGGCATTTTTTAAAATTAAGTTTTAAATGAAATGTTACAAGTTGAACTATAAATGTTTTAAGCTACGAATACAAATTTAGAGTAAAGTCATCAAAAACCTAAAAAGAATTCTGATTCTAAGATATACGAACAGGAGTTACATCGTCGTAGAGGTGGACAAGATTCCACAATAATTAATAAATAATAAGAAGGAGCGACATAAAAAAAATATTTTCTGCAAGTTTAAAGATGTTTCCTAATATCTAAAAAAAGAGTTTAATCCAATATGACCAACAGTGTTTTCAATCAAAATTCTTAAATATCAGTTACTTTTGGGGCTGTTAGACGAGAATCCCCCCTTAAATCAGGTTATAACACAGAAACACCTGAATGAATCTACACTTCTCTACACGTGACCGTGTTACGTATGTACATTTACAAAAATATGTAGCAAACTATTGACTAAAATACACATTCACCCCCTAAATGCGTCTCGAAACGCACAGTAAAACATTTCTCTCAAAAGCACATACAAATGCCATTAAAATCTCTGTAAATAATCTCCAAATGAAACAACAATTACACAAGCTCTTTGTCGCCTCCCCAAGGGCCCGCATACCACCTACAATACAAATATACACTTTAACCTCCCACACTGTCACTTCAAACTAAAAAAACAAAGTTGACGTCACCCTACACACCATTCCTAACTTTTCATCCCGAAACCCCCAAGTACCAACTTTCCACGACTCCGACTAATTACCAAGACAGAAGCTCTCCCAAATAACCACCCACCACCCCCCAGCGCGCAGTTGTCAACAACCCAACGAAACCCTTCACAATGGCACAGATTCAACGCGGCGGAAGCATAATGAAGCCCGAAAAACAACAGCGTGTTGCACGAATATATACCGGAGGATCACGCAGACGCGGTTTCGGCTTGACGCTCGCGTTCGGGGGGTGACGACGTGGCGAATTTCGGCATCGCCGCGGGGTGTTGGAGCGTAACTGGCAAACTCACCTGGCGTGGCTGGTCTCGAGGTCTGTGGTCGACACATTGTACTGGACGGAGACGGTGACGGTGTCCCGGGTCGATGTCGACGGCGTGCCTGGAGACGTTTGCGTGCTGATGTGGCCGGTGGTGTACTCGCGGCCAGTCGTGTACGTCACCGAGCTGGAATCTGCTTGGCAAATGGAGAGAAGGAGAAGCGTCAGTGCCGGCTGTGCGGTGCAATTACGTGTATCCGATTGGCTTCGCCAGGGGGATGGGGTAGTAACGTGCTACCGACAATATTTACGCGTGCGTAGGCCGGCAGTATTCACGCGTGCGTGGGCAGCCACGTTGGCGAGGACACCTCGGGTGGGGGTGTGCTGTTCCATCGGGAACACGTAACACGCTTAATCACGTGAAAGGAGTCGTTATTCCACCCGCCGGGTCACGGTTCGATTGGTTTCTTTTTCTGGATCGCGAGCACGTGGAGTAACGTGGTTATTCAGAGTTGGGGGTAGACTGCAGTTTGACTAAGTTGGGAACAGGGTGACTTCTCATCGCTATTCGACTTTAGATGCGATGGGGTTTCAGATATTTGTGTGTGAGGATATTGAGGCCCGTTGTACTCTGTTATGTGGATATTAATTTTGATTAAGGGAACATGAAGCTCCGAAATTCAACCTTTTTAATTTGATCTCTGAGCTGGAAGAACACTTTCACCATTTATTAACCACTATCGTCGAATCGCCACTGAATAAATTTGTATGGGGAAGATTTGAATGTTCGAAGTTATTATTTTTTGGGTATGATGAAGGTTCAATCACTCGTGAGCGGAAGTACAAATTTAGTACAGGCTATTCTAGAGATTACAGGCCACTGAGAAGTGTCAGTCTTAAGAGCTGAGGATGTAGCAGTCGTTGGTGCTTTCAAAGCTTGTCCGATGCGACGTGGGTAACACTAGACTACCCAGCTGCTGAAACACTGACGGCGAAGATGTTGAAGAAGAGAATTTTAAAGGGCTCATCTTCCAGAGACATGTTTATCCTAGGCGGCAGTTGAGGAGGGTGGGTGATACGAGTGACAGTATGTATTTTGTAATTTCAAGGAATTTGTCAAAAGTTGAGTGTAAGCACGTGAAGATTTTTCTACGAGAATGACAATGAAATTCATGAATTTAGAGGGAATTTATAATCAGGAAATATTTTTATGACCAATGATAAATATTTTAATAGCCAGAATATTGTAGATTTATCAAAATATAGAAAACAACAAAGAAGCCTTCAATCCAAAGGTACAATTGATAAAAATACTTCGATGGACCAATCCAGTAAAAAATTCACCAAAATTAACCTCCTCCTAAATTTCTCACAATTGATTTCCAGCCAGACCAGATAAACTATTTCAAATATTTAAGTTCGTTAGCCGACAGGGATTCGGCGATCGAAGTGTCTGGCACCTTTGAAAATAACCGATCCCGACAATTACCCCCACAGGCAAACAAAATATGTCCAAACGAGAAGAGCATGTCTGGGGCACAATCTATTTTCCCCTACAAAACCACGTTACAGTATTTGTACTTTTGAGTAGCTACAGCTTCTCAAATTAGAGCGATTAAAAACTCGTGCCCCCGCGAAGCGCGTGAATAGGCGTCGAGCAAGGTCAACCCTGGGAAGAAAATTTCGTACCGTTTAGAAGATTTTCGGGGTCAGTTTCGTTGGACGTCGCAGAGGGAAATTACTTTAACCGGCGTAAACGATGGTGCAAGGTAAACGACGAGGAGCACCCTATTCTGCGATGAAGAGCAGCGTGTACTGAAAGAAGTCTCGTCTCCGTCGCGTCAAAGAGGGTAGCGCTATTTTCGTGACGGTCAACTTAACCGGTGGCAGTCGGGATTGGCGGAGCTTTCACCGCATGAAAGTCGAGGGATATGCAGATGAAGAGGACGCCCACGGGCCAAGTATTTCCATAACGAGCACTCATGCATTCTCCTTCCCCCTTTTTTCATCTCCTCCTCTCGAAGACCGCATCTCTTGCCTCAACTATAGCGAGAGTCGTATCCCGAAGATGCTTCACTCCACCACCCCCAATAAATATTAATGCGACGATCTTCCCCTGCAAAGCTATGGCGCTTTCCATCCGGCGGGAATGTTGAATGAATCTGCCTTTGCCAACTGAGCTTGCAAATTTTCGTGTACAATATACAGGAAAATTTTCAGGGACAATACAGAATCACAGAATTGTATAATTGAATATACGGAATATTTTCTATGGCTCATTCATGTGCTCAAAGATACTTGTGCTTTAATTGTTTAAGACAATATGGTAGAAGCTTTATAAAATAGAGAATGGCACAAGAAAGTCACCCGAAAGCACCCCTCAACTGCTTCTCAGATTAAAAAACGTTTCCTCGCGAAAAACCACTGCCATCCAACAATACTTTGCAGCCCCAATCTCGCAGCTTTCACGACGGAACAAGAGGCGATCGCCCACCGACAAAGGGGGAGACTTTCATCCTGTCGCGTCTTCCGGAGGAGTTTTCAATTTATCCCCTCGAAAAGAAACTCTTTTCACCCCTGCGCACACTATGCAAGTCTTGGAAATACGCCTGCTGCACGAACGGCGGGCACATACTAGGAAGTGAACGAGAGGAAACCGTGAACGGAAGATCAATACCAGGGCGCCGCGAGGGAGCTCATGAAAATCGAGTGCCGTGAAAGCAAAGCAAAGAGGAGAACGGACCGGTGGCTGATGTGACGATGATTTCCTCGGTGGTCACCGGCTCGCCGGAGCCTTCCTCGCAGTCCTCCTCATCGTCGCAGGAAGGACGTTCCTGGATGTTCTCCTTGTGAGGCTTGGGCCTGAAGGTTGTCGGCGACCTGGTTGGCGCGACGTAGACTGGCGTTATTATGTCGTCTGCGAACAGAGAGGGTGGTGATTACTAAATTTATCGAGGATACGTCATGAAAACTGATATTGCATTCGCTGGGGGGTGGTTAATCGATCCTTCCCTGATGTTGGAACTCGTGGAGTTGTTGCAGGGAGTATTTGGAGTAGTTAGTAGGTACTATGTGGCCGCCCTTAAATTACGTAAGGGGACATTTTAGCGATTTCTTATTCCCTCCCTGCTCCAATATAAAAATTCGTAAGATTTTATATTCCAATCCCAGCCCCTTTCCTTACGCAATAATTTTTACATTGCATTTTGTCAGTTATTAAAGGGTCATTTTTGTATTCCAACGTCAAGTAAAAATGGAAAATTTCGAGGTTTGAAGCAGGGAACCGAACCCTAACCCGTACCCGGTTCGATACGCCGTATCGCCGACTAACCCGTCTAACCGGGTAACAGAATTCCTCTGTAACCCGACTAACCCGGTTAACCGGGTTAATGCGGCTACAGTAATATTGGAATAATACAGGAGTTGGAGTGCCTATTAAGAAGTGAGAATTCTTCGACTTCCGCATTGCTCATCAGATCTTTCGCCGATGAAACTGACACCAAGAACGACGTAATTCGGAAAATAATGAAGGAAATTTCATGCAAAATTAATTAAATAATAATGGTTCGATTTACATGAAAGGTATGATTTTCATCAGGAAAACATAAGGAATCCATTGGTGTCACTTCCATATCGATACAATAAAGACTAAAGAATTATTTTTTTCTGAATCAGGTATGAATCCTCGGCCGACCGTAGCGAATTGGGGTCGGCGCCCTGCAGTTAAGGGGTAAAAATGTGAAATATCCATTTCAGCGTAGTAAGAAATTCTTTATTCTTTATCGTATCGATATAGAAGTGACACCAATGGATTCCTTATGTTTTCCTGATGAAAATCATACTAAATTTTATGTAAATCGAACTATTTTTAATGGAGTCAGCTTGAAATCATATAAATCCATTTTCCATGAAATTTCTTTCATTATGGTCCGAATTACGTCGTTCTTGGTGTTAGTTTCATCGGCGAAACATAAGGAATCGATTAGTGTCGTTTTCCCAAAGATCTGGTGAGAAATGCGGAAATCCTGGACATTTCTCAAATTTTAATGATATTCAAACCCCTTCGAGGGTCGAAAGCCATAAAATTTGGTGAGGCACTGGCGGGGGCTTGTCCTCGCTACGGGGTACCAGGCCGCATCCACTGTCGGGCGTAGCTCCTTGCCTTAAATGACTGTCTAGTCTAGACAAGACTGTCTTATTTCGCTAGTAACCGGCTCGTAGCGGGTTAACCGGGTTACTTCGGTTTCTTCTAGAATTTAGGAACCGTTCCCTCGCGGTTACTGCGGGTTACAGAAACCTTCCTTGGTTAACCGGGTAAGGGTTAGGGTTACTAGGTGGTTCGGTTCCCTGGTTTGAAGTTTTACGTAATTTAAGGATAACTCCCATTGATGTCTGTGTTAAGATTGTGGTAATTGGTTACGATAATGTTCCTATCATTTCTGAGTGGAAATATTAGGAAATAATATACTTTATTCTATAGAGCTTTGATGATTGAGTTGTAGCATTCAAAGAAAGAAGCTGAAGCTCCAAAATTCAACACTCCTCTACTCATAACTACGCAACATGCCAACGGTAAAATTTAAATTCACCGGTGGGAAGCTCCGAAAGCAATCAAATTCAATTGCAATTTCGAGAACGCATTTATCCAAAAAGACAAACACCCAACGTTATTACTGCTCGGTTACAGTGCGAATTCCGTAACTCGTAATTGATGTAGTACACGATTACATTACAGGAATGAAAACCAAATATCCTTTCTTCAAATATACATTTAATATCTTAGCAATCATCCTGAACCTTCAATTTCTATATGAAGAGTAATTTTTGAAATTTCAACCAGCTTATTTGCATAGGCAATCTTCTAATTACTTTCTAAAGTGTATTAAACGATTTTACACTATATTCCAGAAGCTACAAATGATGGAGGTATCTCCTTTAAATTCTGAGGACGTCTCGACGTCGCGACGTAGGATGTCGTTATTACCTATGTCGACTGCAAGCAGGGAGGATCGTGATTATTGAAAATTATTGCGCGTACCATGGCCTCCGACTCGCGCATAATTTCCGTATGATTGCACGCGGTTTGCAGCGTTTGCGTCATCATCATCGGTGTAACGCGAAACGAAATCGCGGTTGTTGCGAGCTACCAGGGGGGATGAAGGTGGTGGGAGAGGCGGCGATAATGGAGATAGAATGCAGGTTTGATTGGAACGTTTTGTCCTCGGGCCACGATATACCTGGCACACGGTTTCGTTTCGCTTTGAATTCAATTTCAATGGCAATTTGCTTGATTTTCTTCCATTTTCCGCGGGATCGTTTCCGCGCGACCGTTTGCCTCTTGATTGATATTTGTTGGCAGGTTGATTTAATTGCAGCGTATTGATGAACGTTAGAAACTTTCGTGGCGATAATATTGTATGAATTGAGGTTCAGGCACTGCTGAGCGCGAGGAATATCTTGTGCACGCGGAGGGAGCATTGTTTGCTATCGGTTGCGGGATGTCGTAAATCATATTGGGCTTTACTACTTGCGATTGCAGGTAGATTAGACGATAGGGTCTATCGGTTAGAATGTGATCAGTTTATGTGTATGTATTGTAGAGTAAAGGAAGTATGGGTAGGTTCAGTGTTCCATAATCCCTATGTCATTATTAACTTGTATGTCTTTATTGCTTTTGTGGTAAAAATGAAATGTTATTGCATTTAATAAAATTGTACGTATACTCTTAGCTGTGTGACGGTGTTCAACTAATGTCGCAGGGAGTTACAAAATAAGGTGTCTTTGAAATAACCTTGAATATAAAAAAATCGATATTGTGCTGCATATTTTTTTAATAAACGTGTATGCGGATGCATTAAAGGTATATTGTATTTTTATATCAGAAATAAGGTACTGATTGGTCACGGAAATATACCTGTTTTCCTAAGACATTACGTAACAAGTATATGTATTCGTGGAAGTGTTTATCGACGGCTTAGTTGTTTCTAAAAGGTGAAGTGCAAAGGGATGTTCTATACATGCATTCTCAGAAAGCTTTAATCTTTTAAGTTTTGTTGTATTCTACTAATTGCAGTGGAATACTATTTTCTCATGGAGAAGCAAATACAAATTTGAACAATTTTGTATGAGGTTATACTTCGACGACATGCACGTTTATTCATATAAATATCTCCTTTATAATCCAACGGTAATGAAAATAAAAAATATCCTTGCTGAGCATGGAGTAAATTCCTCATTCAACGCGTGGATTTAGATGCCAATTATAACATAACGAACGAAATTTAAATTTACCTTCGTTGGATATTAATTTGTCGACATGAAAGCTAATTGAGGAATTAAAATTTCAAGGATTAATCCTCCATGTAGAGTTTCACAAATTAGGATCCCCAGTGCGATCAAAATTTTCATAATCATTATATTTTTGTAATAATTTTCTCTTCAAAATTTCCATCAATCTTAATCATCCAAATATAAATTTCTTAACCGTCATCCAAAATCCACAAATCCGAAAGTAGGGTATAACAAAAATAAAATAAAAGAAAATACGATCCAAAATGCAATAATAGGTACAACACGGAAGAATATGAATCAATTAAAATTAAATTTCTCGTGTATGAACATGCATCGCCATCATCCCACCAATATAGAATCTCTTACATAAGCCATGCGTGACTCGAATTCATATTTAAATAACAAAATCACACTATCGATCTTTCTGTCTATCTCACTGCCCTTCGTCCACCTAACAACGCTGCATTTCCAGCCCTGAAATGTTGCATGTTTAAAAATAACCCATTGCTCGCTCGACGATAGCTCGTGTAATGGGCTGATCGGGCGTCAGGTCGTTAAGGGGATCTCATTAATTCAGTTTTTAGTCAGCCGGAGAAGATTTTCGAGCCGGCTGTCAGGTTGTGCGAGGAGGTCGACGAGGAGGAGAAAGGAGGAGCTCCAGGGATCCTAAATATGCAAATGAATCGAAGATACAACTGGGCAAGCATGAAAACGAACAGGTGGCATGCTGCATGCGATATGGGCGAACCCGATCGTTCGTGCGTGTGTGTTTTCCCTCTGGCCTGCCTCTCGTCGCCCCTGCACCGTCACACACGCTTCTACCTTCATCAATTATACGAAATAGCCGAGAAGTATATGTGTAAATAACATAAATAGTTGTTAAATGATTATTCACTTATGAGTCGCTGACACGTTTTAATGTGGAAATGTCAATTGTTTTAAAGTACGTTTAGTTACACAAACTTTTGGTTTATGATTTAAGAAAGGTATTTAAGATACTGACGTAAAATGATTTGTTGCACGTGAAAATATTGGATTACAGATTAGATCTCGTTTATTTATTAAACAGAGATAACCTCGATTCGCGCAGAGATTATTAAAAGATATAATTACAATTTGCGTTTAATTGAGTATTGTAGGCCAGGAGTTAACTATATATCTTTTTGCTCATATAACTCTGTACATCTGTGTCATTATTTGCTCCGAGGTTATGCTGCAGTTAATAATGAAAAAGTATGAGATTGTTTAATACTGAAAATGCAGATCGGATTTTAAGTTTTAAAACGTTGTCTGTGTCACATTTTAGGTAATGCAGTGGTACAATTTATTTAAATAAGTGCTAACGAAATGCATAATAAAAATATTATTTACCCTGGATTGTATTCCGATCTTAAGTACACCTACTATTATCAATTGAGTACATAACGTTATTCGTGATCGTTCTCCGTATAATATTAAAGTCCATTAGAATTGTATAAAATTAATATTTCCATAAATAATGAAACGATTTCAATCATTTACTTTGTTGATGGAATTAGAGTCCGGTATTTATTTAATTGACATTTAATGAGACGTGAGACGGCTGTGCATTTCATCGAGAAAATTAATTAATGAATTGGTTCCCATTTATAATGCAATAAATAAATTAAATACTCGTTTAATCCAAGTATTGAAAAAAAATGTGGTAAAGTGCCGCCAAAGGACGACAAGTGCCTTTACCAATTTATGTGTGTTCCATCCTTGTCTAGGGGAGTGCTAAACGTCTCTCCTTTCATACTACACAGTAAACCGTGGCTTTCAGCGCTCTTATATACGAACTGACTGGCTAGCGACCACTTGCGAGAAAGTAATTTTTCGCGAATAACTCAAACACAGTTAGTCCGATCGAAAAACTGTCAAGAAATGTTTTACTCAAAATGACATAATCTATCTAATGATACAACTTGCAGGTCCTTTCGTCGTGTTGAACTTTTTTTTCTATGTCTATATGCCTATACGCAGTAGTAACGTATACATATTGTGATGCTTCTACATATACAGGGTGTTAAAAAATTATAGGACAAACGAGAAGGAAAGGTTCTCATGTCATTAGACATCGAACGGTCACATCATCGAATATTGTTCACGTAGTACAAGGTCTTTTTTTTTACACGAAATATCGTGCGATTAATTTTAAAATCTACAGAAAATACGACGCAATCAATAATTTATGAAAAAGAGTCACACATGAACGTGCACGTAAAATCTCGATACGTGCAACGCGTGTAAAGAGACGCGTAAAAGAAATTCCTCCGCGAGGAAACGTGCAGAAGGAATTACTTACGCCCTCGAAATTGTTACTTACACTTACCGGAACCAGACTCGTAGATTGGTGTGCATTCCTCGTCTTCGTCGTCGGCGGTGCAGCCGCTTCCGGCGCCAGAAAATATGAGGTCGTCTATGACGCCTGGGAAACCGGACGCTGGCGTCTGCGAAAAAAATAGGAAAAAATACACATTTATCGCGAGGGACGAGGTGATGCCATCTCGCGTGACTTGGCATACAAATTTTCGGCTGAAAATTGAATGTATATCGCAGTGTTAAATGAATGTGACAAAGTAACACAGATATCGTAACAAATGATTGTAGTATTAAAGTGGTAAATGCTATTATGTTTATAATAATCAATAATTTGTTGAGTGTTTTACACGATTGCCTGAACTGACTTTTTTAGTAAATTAATTATTTCTGAATTTGAATTACATCCTTCCGTTTCTACGGATATAATTTTAATATTACAGGCTTGCACAATGAAGGGACGACTACATTATACAGGTATCGATTTGTGGCGGTAGTTCCTTCATTGGCCACTAGAAGGCCAGGAGCTTGAACTCGTCTTCAAATATTCTGTGGTACTGATAATAAACGGAAAAGGCTGTTGTATAGATTTTCGCACACGTATTCTCACATTTGCATGACGTGATAGATTTTACAGCAATGCTGAGTAAGTGGGAAACAAAAATAAGTAAACAAAAAAAAGTATTTGGAGAGGTGGTTATCCCAAGGGAAACGACACGAAATGAGAAGTTCCTGCATTTGTGATAATGGCATGGAATACTTTTTCTCTATTTACCTGTTGCATTCTTTGTAAAGGAGCAGCACGATCCAAAAGGCTTCCAGCAGGCAGTAATTGCACGTCCCCTCTAGTAGTGACTCTTCCATCCTTCGCAGCAGCAAGTTCCAAAATTCGTGCACCATTCACAACGAGGCCAACGATCACACCTAAAAATGGCCTTTCTACCCTTCCTTTGTTGCGATTCCATCGACCACCCACCTGAATAGTCGATTGGCTGTTGAACACCGTCAATTGACGACCTGCAACCAGCAATCGAATTTGTTAGAAAAACGAACTTAACAATTTCGAGTCTAAAATTTCAACGTTAACTGCAGGTCGTGGGTGCAAATCCCATAATTATATTCTCAGTATTCCCTGAACTCCCAGCACAAGTGTCTGTGCCATTCAAAGGGTTAATAAATATCGAGTTTTTTTGTACATTACCACAATTTAATTATACATTTTCCGACATAATTTATTTCGGCTTAAGTTGTTAGCAATGACCACCCCAAGTTCCCAAGGGTGATATGCAAATAATCTTCGCACCGTTTGGCAAGTGGTTCAGAAATATTCTTCGTGTAGAATCAAAGTGTCCCTTCCCTCGCGTCGAAGAGCTAAAGGGATTACTGTTTCTATGGCTGACAAATGTTTTCGTTTGACCACTGACCAGGCAAGCAGGAGTCAGAGGATCTCGCATGGGTAACCATTGGCCAGTCCACCAGGTCAATGTGTACTTGGAAGAAGATGGGAGCGAAGGTATTACTCCCCATGCCCCCTACTCCTTGCCAAGGGTTTGCATCGAGCCCTTTCCCTTTGTAGGGTCTAAATTTGGTTGCTTTTGTGAGCAGGCTAGCATGCAGCACGTGGAACTCCTTAGGGTTCGATCTGCCCTTCGTGGATGGCGCGTGGTGCTTGGATCGCTATCGCACCTGCTGTGTTATGGGTATACCTTCTTTATCATAAAATGGACTTTTTTGGAACGGATGTTTTGAAGGGAAATTTACAGATATGCATTCTGTATTATTATTTAACACATTGACAAACTTTGTATACTCCTTAAACCAGACTTTTTACCAATAAAGCAGGGATCGAAATAGTTCAGGAATTCTTATTTTTAAAAAAAATCTGTTCGAACTTATATGTTTCATTTAAAAAGTGTTCTTATGGAATAGATACTTTAGATTTAGAACCTGTATAATAAAAGTTCCATGGAAACAAATTGCATAATATAAAAAAAAAACACCATTAAAATTATTTACGTGCACACATAAGTGTCAACAAATGTGAGCATTGCTCTAACCACCACTATAACTTACAGACTGACACGCTCGATTTTCTCGAATATGTATATAAAACCGGTGGGACACCGATCAGGCCAACATGGTGGGCCCGGAGTCACATATATTCCTCGGTGTAAACCAGGTGATAGAATCGATTGGCAGAGATCGATAATGTGGCTATTTTTTTATTAGGCGACTAGAAGCCGAGGGGCGGGATCGGGTACGAGCAGGTTCCGTTCACGTGACCTGCCATGGGCGAGTTAAATACCACCTGGTAATAGGAAAGCAACAAACAGAGCAGGCTTCCTGACTGTCAGTGATGAAGACCTGGTGGGAGCAGGTGGTATTATCGTGGCCTGGGAGTGGGTAATAATTTTCGGCGAGCTGAGAAAAAATGGGCCTGACTGACAGGACTACTAGGCTCGCAGAAGCTGCAGGAGGGTGGCTGGGTGCCATTTTAGGCACCGGCGAAGATGGCTACTTGGCCTGCTGCTATTCTTTAGTGGACTTCAGTTTAGTCCCCATTTTAATAGTTTAACATTAAAATTTCAAGCGTCCACGCTTGACAATACATGAAAATGAGTGAATAAGAATGCAAATGTATTTATGTAGAACAGCTTCGTGTTAGCAAATTAGAAAGCTGTCGATCAGGAAATAAAGATATCTATCTTTTGTATCCTCAAGTCCAGACATACATATTGTGTACCACTGTCTGTGGGCTTTTTAAATAGGTATAGGCTACGTGACGTCTATAGACTTGACTTCATAGTTTGTATTACAGTTTCATTTCCATACGATGCTAGATAAGTTATATAAATGCCACATAATGCGCTGTCCATTTAATTTCGCTGCGAACGATAGGTAGTACTGTTGCTATTTTTAAGCCTTCATTAAAACGTATTTTAGATCCTCCTTTGAACTTCAAACTAAATAGACTTTTACCCATTTTAATCGATTCACTTAAACTCACTACCGACTATGATATTGCATAATAAATAATATTTAAGTATTTTATGATATCGGCGCCCAGATTCGGTCATATACCTAACAAATATTATAAATTAATTCAACGCTATTTTGCTAATATAATGTTGTGAGTTTATTTCCAACGTTTCGGTCAAAATTCTGACCATCTTCAAGGAAAGTTAATAAAATCGGTGATTCAGATTTTATTAACTTAATTCAGATTTTATTAACTTTCCTTGAAGATGGTCAGAATTTTGACCTAAACGTTGGAAATAAACTCACAACATTATATTAGCAAAATAGCGTTGAATTAATTTTTAATATTTGTTATATGACCAAATCTGTGCGCCGATATCATAAATTGTTTAAATATACGGTCGAAAGTAAAGATAACTTTTAATATTGAAGTATCCCAAGTTTCTTTCCAATTTTTCAAAATTAGTCTAAATCGACCCTGTATCTACCTTGAAGACGTAAACCAAACTGAGTAACTCAGTTGACTCCTTCCATTCGCTCGCGAGTCCGCTAAGTCGTACGACAAAGCCAATTAAGTGATACATTTTCCAACATTTTTTTAATCCAGTCCAAGTGTATTCAAACTCCTCTTCTTATTTACACATAACGGCAGTCAGCTTTCTGCGAAACATACGTCACTTCCAAGGCATGATCTGCATTGGTGAAATGACTCGAGTTCCAGTCATCAGTTTTTCCCTCTCCCTAGGTCTGGCACTTGTCGGTCAGGCATAGTGAGTCTACCAGCGTAACATAAAAATACAGTTGGTCGTCCGGCGATCAGCTCACCGAGGATTGCCAGCAGGGATACATGTGTTGGCGTAGCACGTGTCCGCCTCTCGCGACTTATTTCACTTTTAATCGCAATGAAAAAGTGAGCAAAGCCTCCCATCGTGCGACAGGTGCCCGTAAAAGGAGATAACTGTGTCATTCACGCCACATTCCGATCTGAAGAAGTCCAATAAACTGTATCACTTTACTAGGAGAGCAGGAGAGGCATGGGTACGTCGGGCACCCTGCCCGACCAGAACGCCAGATTTTAGGCAGCCAGACCTCCTCCGTTCAAATGCTCGACCCTGGTGTATTCTCGCCGACCAACGCGGAGGAGCCTCGTGTTTCAAATTTATACACACAATCTTATCTGCGTTTTTTTTTAAACAGAGAACGCTGATTACGAGTGACGGTAACGGGCACTGTTGTCGATATTAATAATTAGCTGTGTTATTTGAAATTGGTTACAATTATTCGAACTAAAGTAATATTTTGTTTTTGTTTTTTTAATTTAATTTGGGTTGCATATTTTGTTCATGCTTTAGTATTGCGTAATGATTTCAGCTTTTCGCACTTATTAACTTGTTATTATTCAAGTCTATTGCTAAATTTTTACACCACTTATTTCACTTACTTTGTTTTCTTTTCAAAAAATAATTTACGGAGAATTAGAATTTTTTACCTTGGGTGTATATTATTCCTTTATAAATTTATGTATGTCGATCATACACGTATGTATTTTATTATGAGCATATTATAAATTCATTGGTGGCAATGTATAATTTTCTTTTTAGTCGTACTTCTTTTTTAATCGAAAGGAGGTATACCGACGAACTTCGAGCTGGACAGAGTCTCAGGAAGCGCTAGGAAGGCGTGAAATCTCGGGCGTCTAACGTTTTGTGGCAATTAGCTCTTGCTCGACATAATCTAAATTAATAAGTAAACTGACAGGAGAGTATAGAAGACATGGTGGTGCTGGTCCCGAAAGTGGGTTGGTGTTGGCTTCAGGTCGCTTAGGCAAGTAGCACGTCGGCTAAAATGGAGCAGGAGAGCATGCGAGCAGGAGGTTCGAGTTGCCTAATCTTTTGGCACCGCCTACGATAAATTCCTATATCAATCTTCCGCAGCGATGGCGTCTGCCTTTTCAATCCTACGTCTGGAAACGTCCGTTTTAATAGAAATAGTCCTCAACTCTAAGGTAGTTGACCCGATTCTCGATCGCTTAGTGATTAGTTGAGATTGTATTAGGTTAAAACAATTATTCTAGTGGAAAAGAGACAAAAATTTGGTCACGATAATAAGTTTACGTATTAATGAAGTAAATAAAATTGAAAAATAACATTTAAATCGAAAATGTTTGTTAATATAGTAGTGTAAAGAAATATATCTTTGGAACGCAAATGTCGATCAATATTTTAGAGTCGGGAGTAGTTCTCGATATACGCGAGACCCAATTCTCGATCACTAAAAAAATGTAGTAATGTTGGTTAAGGAATATTTTGTTATCATTAAAATAAGGAAAATACTTAAAATACTTTATAATTTAAAACAATACAAAACTAACGAATTAACGTTTTCTTTATCAGTGAGATCATTTTTCTTTTTGGTTAAAGACGTAATATGGCTAGAAAGTAGGAGAAAAGTTGAAACTCTGATACTACCCGAGTATTATCATTATTTCCTCACAGATGACACTGTTCATACGTCTAAATTTTTTTTAACTATTTGTCAAATAGTTTATAAATATAATGACATTTTATTTCTTGTCCTTACGAAACACAAAATATTTTAAAATAGTATTTTTTACTTTAGTGATCGACAATTGGGTTCCGATCGAAAACCGGGTCAACTACCTTACGTTATCTACTTTTCTATTTTAAAAATCTCATTTCATAAGGTAGACAGAATATTTAGTAATAATTTTCTAAACTGCTGCCAATCAACCATTTTGAATAAAAAGAAGCAGAGGCTCCGAACATTTCAAATAAAAATTGCATCACGATGAAGGAATTGAAATTAATGTTAAAAGACAAAATTAACAATTCACAATTCCGTTGAGAATTAAATTTCCATCAAACTTTCCTCACGACTCTTATCAAGAATCATTGACTCGAGTTTCGTAGAATCGTCTCCGACTTCCACAGATATGCTTATCGTTTAGAGTTCTTATCAGTGGACAAGTAAAAGTGCCAGTCCTCGTGTTTGACGTGGTCTTGCACGGGGCTGAGTAAACGAAAGACTATAATCGAAATCGAAACGTGGCCATCGGTCCCACGGACTCGGTTTGGGAACCGTCTTGCTTCACACGGCTTTTATGGTGGGAACCAGGAATGCTTTAGCGTCGTTCGCTGAGTGTGGGAAACGTCGATGATTCCCAGGCGATGGGAATAACGTTTCCTATACGTACACATGAAACTTAAACAGCGTAAATGTGGTTACGTACACACACGACTGAACAAGATGTTATCATTTTATCATTTCATATACCCAGAGCTTCGTTTAAAACGTTGCTGTAGGTATCTAGAACGTGACTCCACGGTCGAACAAATTTTTATCAACAGTATCGATGTTGCGCAGTTTTCAAAAGATGTCTCCAAGTACCTACTGCTTGTGTTACTATTTTTAACGATGCTATGAAATACGTAAACACTTTATACTATTGACAACTGCTTTTATACAATTGATATCAATGATACTTTTGTATCGGTATAGAGTTATAAATAGTCTTAATTATAATATTGTTTTATCAAGATGAAGCGTAGGAAACGATGTTCCAAAAATTTAGGGCTGGTTTGAACGTATGCACGGGCTAAAAAAATTTTTCAAGTAAACTCAATGGGCGTTTAGAGCAAACATTTTTCTTTAATTTCGTTTTTTTTTACATAAACTGCGTCATAGCATTAACCCCGCACATGTTGAGAGAGATTGGATAAAAATGTTTTTTCTAAATTTTAGCCTGCAGTGTATTTTGTGTAATTACGTCCTCAGAATTACGTTTCATTTTAAATGAACTTCTACAGAGGTTAGAAATAGTAAGGAGATTTTATCGTTACATTCACGGGGGTTTATCAATGGAGTAGTGTAGTAAGCGTGGAGTAATCGTACGTGTAGTATAGTACGAGAGCAAGAAACCCGTTCTGGAAGCTATAGCTACAGGTCGTAGGCTCGTCTGGTCGGTGCAGAATGGCCTTGGGACTCCAAGGCTGTTCCTAGTGCGAGCATGACTGGCTTAGGCGAACTACCACTTCAACATGCTCGCCTGATGCTTCTAAACACGTCGGTTAGATCAACCCTAACCTTTCTTACGCTCTATACACGTTTATCGTGCACCTGTGGCCGTTTCAAATGGATCTCTATCCTTAATCCTTGCTTCGAGCGCTATAACTCCTTTTTCTGCGCACTTTTTTTAATCGGGATCGAAGAGTACAATTGTTTATTGAACGAATGCTATTGTAACGATATTATCAAACTAGGTCAAATAATGTAATAAATAATTTGGAATATTTAAATGATGTACAGAAGTATTCATGCAGAGCTTAATGGACCAACAACACTCATAGAAAGAAACAGAGGTCTAAATTATTGTTCCTTTATTATTCGATATAATTATTTACTATTATGCAATTCAGTAATCGTTTAAACTACATTCAAATTTAATATTTGAATGTAGTTTACTACTTTCGTGGACTTTCATCGAAACATTCCTCTTGAATTCTACGAGAAAGAATTGTACACTCGAAAGTCATAAATATTTTTCAAATCCTATATTTATTTTACGGATTAGAAAAATCTCTTTCGACTTATCAGGTCGGAGTGCATTTAATTTCATTTCCAGGTGCACTTAACCGAACTCCTGTAATCTCAAATGAGAAACCTTTCCCACGCCATCTAAATAGCGTGGAATAGAAGCCCATAAAATCGAAATTAGCTCGACTTCGTCAAGAGAGATTTTTGCCCCGGGTCGGGACAGAAGATTTCAAAATCGTGAGAATTGAGCGACCACAGGCGAACGGTTTCGGCATTCGATACGCATAAACCACGACTTTCCCATGGCACGCTTTCTCGTGTCGAGGGCACAAAAAATAATGAGATTTCGGCGGCTGGCACGTCGCGCCGCTGTGAGAACCAACACCGTGAGAAGATGTTGGACTTGGGGCTGAATTCGGTGCTCCTCGTATCAGGCCACTATCAGAGGGTGCAGGTTGTCGAGCTGAGCCGCCTTAACAAAACCGAAAGCAGCTTTTAAATGGCAACGAGCTCCCTCGAAATTCCTTGAAGGAATAGATTTTCCATACTTTGCTGGTAAAAATCAAGCAGGTTTCCTTTTCCCACGAAAAAGTCTTAAGGTCTAGGACAGTTGTGGTAAATCTTCCGCGTGTTTCCGTGTCTCCTTTGTACAATAAAAATAAATTCAACGTTTTCAGAAACATCATATTCATCATATTCAATTCTTAGTGACACCATAAAAGAAATGTTACGAAATCGAAGTTGATAATAATAGGGACACTGACTCCATAGGATTATAGTAAGCTTCTCTTCATCGCGTACTATATAAATTCCATGCTTGGAGCGAGGAAGGCGCGCAAGGGGTAAAAGCAAGGTTCTACCAGCTCTTCTGGTGTGGTCTCCTGCTCGATCTGGGAATCTGTTTCCCCTGAAGTCGCTCAGATTCTCACGATCATGGGAACGGAGGTGTCTCTCCTCCAGCTGGGAACTCTGGGAACGATGTCCCGTGGGAAGCTTTCGACGACGGTGAAGACGACTGAGGATGCGGAGGAGCACGAGGAACGACTGGTCGAACTCTTTTCCAAAGCTGAACGCCTACTATCGAACCAGATCGCTCCGCTGGTTCCAGAGACGAACTATCTCACGCTTTCGACCGTGCCTGTGGGAATGGGCTCGTGTTCCCGGGGAATCCTTCTCGAATTCGTGAGAAACTATTCGAAACGCGTCGCGGGGGCATTCGTCGTCACACGCGTCACGCGCCGAGCGTGATCGTCCTGTCGAATATCGAATCCTCTCGGCTCAAAGGACACGTGGCATTGGGAAGTACAGGAGAATGCAAAGGAGGTTGAGATCTTTGGGGAATATTGAAACGAACAGCCACTACGATGAAAGAAGAGAGAGTGTTTAGGAGAGAGAAAGTTGCTTGCACGAGTATTGATATCTTTTGAAATTCAATAATAGGGTAAACCAACCAGTAATTGACCGCATACCAGTGAATGACCATTAGGCAAAGAAATGTCAATTATAAATTTAAAAATTATTATATGTTTATAAACGGAGTGTAGTTGCACTTTTAATATCCCATACTTTTAGTTACGCGTATTAAACAAACATTAATAAGTACAATTCTTATTAAAAGTATGCGGTCATTTACTAGGTTTCTCATTTAACAATTCGGTCATTCACTGGTTGGTTTCCTACCTACGTTGTTATTTCATTCCCATCTGTATAAAAAATAAATGAAGAGATGTAACAGGCAAAATTCAGCAATTTGCTGCTGTTAAGTATAACCCTGAGAATAATACCAAAATGAAAAGAATATAAATACAGATGACGATCGGTTGCATAGGAAGTTACTGTCAATTACGCAAATGAGAAATTTAACAAGCCACAAAATCCCATCCCATGTAAAATCTCATTGTCGTCTATCAATTTCCTCCTAAAATTCCTCCATCAATCCCTATCACGCTTTCTAGAGGACCCTCCACTAAATTCAAGACGCAGCCTGCCCCTCGATCCACGGAGCCCACGACGAGCATCCAATTACGGCGTTAGGGAAGGGATCGCGATAAGGGTCGAACTTTACGAGCGCGTATATTCAATTCTCGAGGGCTCGACCCCGCCGCGATGATCTTCGACGCGAGGGTGGGAAGAGGGAGTTAAGCGATTTAAAATCCCACTATTAGTGCGACGCGGCGAGCGTCGCGGAGGGACGAACGAGGGAGAGAACGAGGAGATAAGGCGGTATCCCTCGAACGAGGTCGCACGCTGGGTGTACCAGGACGGGCCTCGCTTCTTCGGCCAATTAAATCGTTCCCACGGGATCGCACCGTGGGAGAGTCTCTCCAGGAACGCGAGAACCAGAGTCCCAGGGTGGCCAGGACTACATGCGGGCTCAGGAAGTCGCCTACGACGCCGTCGAAGGGCGACGATCGTCGTCTTCGTTTCCTCTTTTTTGCTCGCCGGGCGCCTTGGACACGTGCACGAGGGGGAGGAGGTGTCAGAAGCGAGGATCGCGCTCGCGTGAGAACCCAGCGAGGGCTCGTGGGAAAACGGCGAAGGCGCGTGGCGCTTGTGCCAGCAGGATCGCACGAGGCCGAAGGAAGTGGTTCGTCGACGCGACGGCGCGACAGGGTCATCCACCCTCACGCGTAGGGATTCATGCGTGATGGGGTTCGGGAGTGGAGGAATCTATGCCTGCGGATCAAGACGGATGTTCAGATGTTGTATCTTGCATGGTTTGTGAAATGGGAGAATGGATAATGGTAATTTGGAATTTTAGGAATGTATTAGGGAGGAATGTTAGGGATAAAGAGTAAAGTGATTGGCCACTTGACAGTGATTGACCCTATTTTGAGAAAAAATAAAAGTAGGGTAAGTGTGGGTATTACTGCGGACTTTTAAGGTTGGTTAATTTTAGAACCCTCGATACGGCGTTCAAATGAATGAAAGTTCCTCCTTCTTTTTTTAAAAGAAAGGTGGGACCTTAATAATTCCATAAAAAAATATGAGGGCGGGGTAATAAGTACAGTTAATTAAAAACACAGAGATTTGTCGATCAATGTTATTGCATGAGTTACATGGTGTCAAGCAGTGCACCCAATACTGCGGTGAGAAATGAAAATTAAAACTAAAATGTAGACGACTGATTTACTGTTTTTCTGAAAAAATAACTCTTATTCTATCGAGCAATACCGCTACAGTACATGTATTACTGTTAATAACAAAAATATAAATGTTTTTCAAGTAGGTATTCATGACCGCCATATCGGAAATCGACTGAAGCCTTGACGAATTTCAAACTACGATTAGAGAATTAAATAATAACTTTGCTGTACATACTTATTAATAATTATCTGTAATAGAGTTTAAAATAATTTTATCAAAAATTTTCAAGAGATTATGTACTTTCCAACACTAAATATAATCTGTTTTAGAATATCCGCAGTAATCGGGACATCTGCAGTAATACCCACACCTACCCTATATAAGAACTATCTATGTCATGCCTTTTTTTAATGAACATATTCATATTCCTTGTACTTTCTTGCTTCGGGTGTAATCAACTTTACTAAATTCACATTTATAAATTCACTATTTACGTGACACTCTTAATTAAATGACCAACCATTGTACTCTTTACACTAGTAAATTATTTCTGAGGATGATATGATTAGGTTTTCTTTCATTTATCACAAGTGCCACCACGTGGTATTATTTTCGGCCTTGAGTATTATTGTAATTTGTTGTATGATGTGCTGGATAGATCGACACATAGATACACCGCATTCATTACACTTTCTTAAAGTTACAAAGTGAGGAAAAGATCTCCTCGATAGAGCAAGTTCTTCAGTTCCAGTTTTCAAGGATGCAGCTGACCAAAGAGTGACATACATTCTCAATAACGTGTTTTTTTCAGAGGAAGCGACGACCACACTCTGTCCCAAGATAATCGTTACCCCGAAGGTCTACGAGGCGCAGTGTGAAAAGAAAAAAATGGACAGACCGTTAAATCCTGGACATCCTCCCTCGACCAGTCGGTCGTGGAAAAAAATCTTCGCCATGTATAGAGAGTGTCGAGGCACGGCGTGAGAACGTGCCATCGAAGGGACAAGAATGCTGAATATTTCGAATAGGGTTGCATAGCCACGAAGAGGGTGGTATCCCTCCTTAAGGGGTGTGTATCAGGAGACCTTGGTTGGAACGTGTCTTTGAATGTGGAAGAGGTCTTCGAAGTGGAATAGTATTTATAATTTATATAGTGACTGCTGTCAAGACGAGGGGTCACAAAGGTTTGAATATTAAGTTGACTTTCAAGTTAGTAGGGTGAAAGTATTTTTACAATTTTACACTTGCAATAATAATTACTTATAACACATGTTGAAATTTGTGGCATCTGAGTATGTAGTTTTGCAGTAAAAATATTTTGTGTATGTAGTGATATTTGCCACTGATATTATTATGAATATAAAGTTATATACTTTCAAGACACAAAGGGGTGGTGCTTGTATACTGTTTTTGTTTCCCTCTCAATGAAAGCCTTAGAAATTGTTACAGTGACCCAGATTTTAAGGGATAGGATCCCAGCACTTGAGAAATTTGTCCTACATCCTTAACAGAAAATCATAAGCGAAGAGCAATTCCCACGACTGTCCAATAATGAAATGGGAATGTAGAAGTTTCAGGTTTGACCCTCCTAATGCGCAATTTCACGCTTCATTGGTAATTCCCATTGTCGAAAGTATCCTACGTAAACAACTTTTCTAGGAGAACATGAAGGCAACGAAAGTCCTTCCACAAGAGGGACCTCTCATAAAGTTTCATTAAACCATTAAAATACATTCGAAGTCATTTGCTTTTGAAAGTAGCAATAATGTTTTCTCTTAATGAAGTTTCCATGATACAAGAAAAAGTATCAGAGGAAGAGGGTTGCGGATCGAAGACACTTGATCTCTTTCTGGATCAGGAAAACATATTAGAAAGTCTCTTGAACTTTACAGAAGGTCTCGACCCATCCTTCAAGAGTCCCCCTATAATTTCACGGTAAATTGACCACCCTATTCATCCTAATATCTTGTGTCAACAACGACGCCTAGGTAAGTATAACAACTGTGGAAGTAGTTTCCCGCGAAACTGAAGATTTTGAAGTAAGTAGGTAACTATTACACGAAATTATATTTTATCGATACTACTGCAAGTTATCTCCGCACAATATTACTCAACAATATTGAATAAAAGACGATTGTACTAATCACAAAATTTCTCTGCACAACTGTGAGTACAACACTGTCTCCCAGTCTTTTTTCAATAAAAAAAACATTTCATTTGCACGCTGTACTTCCCATTACAAATCCGTTTATCAATTCTTCATTTGTGCAATGAGAATTCTCAATATTGTAGAGACTGTTCCACCCCTCAAAATTAAAATTAATAATAAATAAAACCAATCCAGCAACATGTCTCAATGAGAAAACCACACAGTGGCTTGTTCTTTGTCAGTGCTCAATAGATCCAGGGTGAAAACGGACGAACACCTTTTACTCTTGTAAACACGAGCTTCGAGGATGCTCAAGGGTCCAGAGAAAAGAAAGGTGTGAACAAGCCGTAACGAAAATGGAGAAACGGTACCCTAAACGCGTGCAAGAAGGGCCACCGAAGATCTAAATGCGTGGAAAAAGGACGCAGCAAGTCGTCCACGCGGAGTTGAAGAACAGCTGTCAGCCGAGGCTCGAGACCCGATAAATAGCCTTGTTATTGGTGTTCGAGGAAGAAAAGCTGACCAATTCTAGCCTCAGAGAAAGGCCAGCCGACATATTAAATGCGTGGACAAAGGACAGGCGAAGCTAAAGGAGAGTGCAAGAAAGACTTAGTGAAATAGTGCGTGCAAGAAGGATGGAGGGTCCGCGCGGAGTTGAAGAATATCAGTCGAGCCCGGGTAAACAGGTTTTTTTATTGGTGCTCGAGGGACAGAGGAAAGAAGATACGACAGCTACTTCAGGAATGAGACGGACGGAGTCCCCAACGCGTGCGAGAAGGACGAACGAAGCTATAGATGCGTGAGAGAAAGACGAAGGAGATACTGCGTGGGTGGAAGAAGGACGAAGGGAGTCGGCTGCGCGGCGAAGAAGAAAGTGCTGACCCGAGGCCTGACCCCCTTATAAACATGTTTTTAGCGGTGCTCGAGAGTGAAAAGATCTGAACAAGTAGCCACAGAAAAGGGGGAACGAAATCCTAGGCGCCTGCAAAAAGGACAGACGAAGACACAGACGCGTGCGAGAGAAGCAAGCAGAGTTGTATGCGCGACGAGCACAGGCTTTCTTTACTTCTCTTTCATAATCAGTGGGTCAGTGGCGGATTTAACAGGGCGGCCGATGAGCAGTTGCCGCCTGGGCCCCTTCTAAAAATTATGATTTTATCCAAACTATACTTTTTCTGTACTACTACACTAAGAGCGTTTTTAGTAAACTACCTCTTCATTTTCCTGAAAAATGGGCCCCTCCAGAGGGCCTCTGGGCCCCCCTCCTTAAAAAAATTGATTTTGTGCAAACTATATTTTTTTTCAGTACTACTACCCTTAGCCTGCTTTTAGTAAAAAAAACTACCTCTTCATTCTCGCGAAAAAAATGGGCCCCTCAGGACAGTTGCCACTTGGGCCTTTTTTCTTAAATCCGCCACTGCAGTGGGTATCATCCGTGTTTTCAGCAGGTACCTTTTTATTCCTCGTGCCCCTCTATTGCAATTTGTTTGTCTGGTTTCAAAGATGCCTGTTTCATCGCTCGGCTGATCTCACGACTTTGCTGGCGCTCTACCAAGATGTGTACAAAGAACCGTGCATCTTGATATGCAGAACAGGTTTCTCGACGCGAACACCTGTTCCCTGCACAATGGGACTGCACTTGCTCGCTAATGCATGCAGAAATCCAGTTTGCGAAACAGGTTTCCCCAATGCTGCACGTTTATGGTGTGCTGCTCACGGGGTCGAGGGACGTCTCACTGCTTCGTTGGTCTCGGCGGACAGGGGACCATGCGGCGAGGGTTGAAGGTGGATTGGAGGGTCCTTTGGAACGTGCAGGACTCTTTGTAGTATCGTGCCCATTTAAGGAAATGATCTGGGTAAACAGAATTCCTAGGGGAGCATGATGCATTTGGAAGTCCTGCCACCTCGGCGCAGTGTTTAGAGAAGTATATAATAATAAGAATGGACCTGGGGGCACCATGCGATTTATAGAAGAATTGAAGAATCCTTGTAGAAAACACTGCAAGTGCCAAAAATCGAATTTTTCAGGAGAGAGAAAAAACTTCCCTGACTTTAAATCATTTACGAAATTTGATTTGTTTTGATTGCTAAATATGCTTAAGTATACAATAACACAAATACATCAGAAAGTTTTGTATTTTTTGCTTTAATATAGTCCAAATTCATGAAAGAAAAAATTGTATTTGTATGATAGAAAACGCTGTATGGGCCACCTCTTAATTGGTTTTGTAAAATATCTATTTATTTGTAATTATATACGTTCATCGTTTATGAATTCCGAAGGCAGATGGATCGAAAGGGTTGCGCAGAGCTTAACTATGGGCAGCGTTCTTTTATTAGGAGACCACGAGGCATCGAGGTGGTAGAAGTCGAGCCGCCTGACGAGGGTTTGACATGGGGCTATTCTGACCCTCGTAATTTGTGGTTTCGCGCCCATTTAAGGAAATGAATTTAGTAAACAGTCCTCACAGGGTAGCAAGAGGAATTGGAAGTACGCGTCGAAAGAGGAACCCGAGGCGGGAAAGATGACTCCTTTCATTTTTACCAAATTGTAAGGTGCACATGTTTGTTGAAAGCAAACTTTCACACTTTTGTACTTGAAGTAGTGTAAATAGGTAGCATTATACGAAAAGTTGAAATTCGATAAGCATTATTTCATGTTATTGTTAGTGTCACAGTAGCTATGACACTTTTCAAAGTGTTTTCCTCCCCAATTTATAGTCACTATCTTAAAAATTGTTGTATAAAACATTTGACTTGACAGTGCACATAGGAATGTGTTAATTAATACTTATTATATAAGTCACAAGTTTCTTGTAGACCACCATTGTATTTGGAAACGCAGATATAGATGAGATTTCTTCTGTTTATCTGGTTCAGGGCATCCTGTCTGCTCGAAAGGGTTAAGGCGAGGCTCACTATCACCGATTCCTCGAGATTAGGAGACCATGCACGTGAGAAACGCAAGCTGTAAGATTGCCCATGACTCAGGTATAGCGAGGTTTCCCTTTTATGGCCTCGTCCCTACTTAACCCTGGGGTGGAAAGAAACCAATTTTGTAAACAAGACTGCTGGGGAAGTATAACACACTTGGAGCTTGTAGTCCGTTCGTCCTCATCCTGACAAAACGCATTCCCTTTGAAGTCTCGATTTCCTAAATCCAAGATATTCAGTAGCATGGAATCGTTAGCCTATATAAATTATTCTGTATAAATAACAAGATTGAAGTCTCAAAGTGTAATAATTGATGATACAGTAGGTGTTGTGATTCCAGCGAGCCATTCCACCTGATTGAAATCCTCTCCCAGTTTGACAATTAAATCAACCTCAACTTTTACTTCGAGTTGTATAAATATTTACACACGGAGCAGAAGGAAGTGAAGAAAATTTTCGTAGTATAGAGGTTTTCGAGTTATCGAGGTTCGACTGTAGTAAAAAAGCGGTCTCACGCCTAGAAACACATGATGCTACCGCTGTTACTTATCAAATGCATGTGTTGTGAAAGCGGCCAGAGTGTCTCACTACTTAGATACGCTTGGAGACTAGGAGAGCATATAATTTACAAGTTGTTAGAGTCCTAGACAACGTTGTATAGTACCATGTGTGACATTTTATAGACGTGCAATATCAGTGAACATATTCTACGTAAAGGTCTACTTTATTAACTTTCTCTGTCTACGAAGTATACGTAGCAAGATGAATTCAATATTCCTTATTCTATGATAAAACTATTGTCACATTGAATTGTGATCCATACTGTTACAGAAATCTATTAACTTCTTTTTCACACTGAAGGGTTTCGAAGGGGCATTCAAATGGTCGACATTCGTGTCCAATGTACCAGTTGTTCAGAACATTTTTCAGGGGATATCTGACGGTCCCCATCAATCAAGCTATCAGGAGAAGGAAGAGCTGCACTGGCTCCCATTACAACTGGGAGCATTTAATAAAATATTGATCCCCTACCTTCCCAGAGACTTCATGGTAAAACACGATATTAAACCGTTTGCTACCGATCCCTCGGTTCCAATTCATTTGAAACTCGTATAAGTATTCTAAATATAAATTAACGAAAGATTCTGTACCAGGATCTTAGGAACGACTAGAAGAGGCATGGATTTCGTCGTAGACTTTGTTATATAGACCCATGATTCTAACTTTAAACATATCCGTATAAAATAAAAAAAATTTGGCATTACATTGCAATCTTGTACTTCGTGTATTAAAAGTGAATAATTATTATGATTGTCTCATCAAACATGGATGTAATCCCAGAATTGACTAATTTATTCTATTATTAACTCGTATAATTTCTTTAAAAATCCTAACCTTGTCCTATAATTCGCTCATGTGTCTACATATATTTATCTACATATATTTATCTTCAAAACAATGGCAGTATTTGCAAAGGTCCTCATGCTACAGAGTATATATAACAAACGACGAATGGCGTCGAATCAATAGTCGAATCCTTACGAGTCTCGCCAATCATAGGCTTTCAAAATCACGCTAACGGAAATTTTATATCCTCCACGTACCAGGGTCCCACGAGATCGAGGAGCCACACGAGCGGGAAATTGCCCAACGGGCACAGACTAGAACCCCTCTCGGCCCAGGCGAATGAAGGCAGAAAAGGAAACGAAGGGGAGCGCCAAACGTGGTGCGATATTCAGGAAACATCGATATATTCCTGCGTTAATGGCCCGTTAAAGTTTATGGGAAGGCGTGAAGAACGTTGTAAACACGAATTAATCGAACACCAAGCACCAGGGGCGCAGGATCAGCCAGGAAGCCAGATGTAGACTGGTGGCGCGGTTTCTCGACTAGTGAAAGGGTTAATTTTCGACGACCGCTGAACAGGCTTGCATGAAGCCCAGGAGATTTGCTCGTCCAAGGGGATCGACTCTCCCATTGCCACACTTACCCACCGAAACCCTCGTTTCACTGCACACACTTTTCAGCCTTCTCACTTTCGAACGCCATGGCGCAAGCAAGAGAAAGTCACTGTTGTACATATGAATAGCTGCATTGAGGCGTATAAACCGACCTTCTGGGTATATCGAACCGCGAAAGGGTTAAACTTGTCGAGAAATCTGGTACCATTTTGAGCTGGGAAGCATGCGAGGCTAGGAGGTCGTTCGCGTTCCCAGGACCTCACCTGAAAGGTGGAGTCTCGCTACCTGTTCGAATCAGGTTCATCGCTCCGCCCACGATTCAGGTGGAGTTTCAAGTAATTACCTGGGAAACTTGTATCTCCAACCTCCTCTGCCACCTGTTTGGATGATTCCTTCGAGCCTTCTCCATGTTGGAGTCTCTTGGTTTATCCGTGGGCGTATGATTGGAATTCCAAGGATTCACAAGCACCGATGCCTGTGGCAGGCATAGACAGTCAGGAGGGGAAGAAACTGTGCTCACTTTCAATGCCCGCGGAGGAAGGTTCTCTTTCCTTTGGAAGGGACTCGGTCGTTAGGGACGGATTCATTAGCGGTTCACGGATCGATTAAGCGAGCGATGATGGTCAGTGTCATTGACAGTCAAAAGTCAATATTCTATAGCGCGAGGAGCAGGGGAGCAGGTGAAGCGAAGAAGTGGACGTGGGGCCCTCACCGCGAGATGCGAGGACCCCGAAAAAGGAGGCGGGCAACTTCTTGGGCCGCGACCAATCCTGAGGAACCGATTTCCTCGAACTCGTTCGAGCGTGTCGAAGCAGCAGGGGATTAGAAAACACGTGGAAGAGCCCGGAAAAGGTGTGAGACTTTTACGTTTCATGATTCCCAAATCGGGTTCACAATGGTGGGAATGCGAGCCGCTCGTGTAATCATTGTAAGCGGGTCTGAATTGACCACTATTACTCCACAAAATTGCGGCGTGTTGTAAACGGGAATCAGGGAAGTAGGTGGTCCTAGATGGTGAATTTCTGGGCGAAATATATGTGTGTAGAAACTATAGAACGCTTCGTGGATGATGCTACAAGTTACATGTACTCGGTACCACGACAAGTGATATGCTATTGTGCATACGTAACTTATGTGGGATAAGGGTTATGATGCCACTAGATTAGAATTATAAGTGGAAATGATTCTTTAACGGAGTTTAACGGCTATATTATGTTTCCGATCGTAAAGTTGCCAGGAAGTCAGGAGTCAGCAAGAGTTTCTAAGTCTTTCTATGACTAGTTTGCTTCCAACTTTCCCATGACACTGCGAAGAATATAACGGCGGAACTCTTGGAGATATAATGACCTCTTCTTCTGCGATTCTTTGTCAGATTATTGTATACAAGTTTACGACTTCTTATAGAAGATGTCGATAAATGATAAGTCTGCGAAAGAATTTTTCGCTTTCCCAAACACGCACTGTTGTTCTTACCCCCAAACACTGCCCCTTTTCCTCGAACAGAAGAGGTTTGAGGAAACGTTCGGAAGATACGAAAACGCGTCGCCTCAGTTTCGAATTTCGCAGCGATCTCCTCGCTGGTCATAGGACTCTGATGAACGTGAGAAGAACGTCGATCCGAGCCGTGCATTTTCGTTCTCACGCTTCGACTGGGAGCGTGACAGTCTTCGGGAATGACTTGTCCGGGCTGGCGAACGCATTCCATTCTTTATTAGCCCCGACATTCCTGACGTTTGTCGGATGACGGAGGAGCACGTGCCGCGCAGAAAAAGCGAACTTCAAAAGATCCCGCCGCGGCCCCTTTCGATCATATCCTCGCGATCTTGAATTTCAGCGCACTTTCTTGTCGGGCATGTTTCTCCAATAATCGTGAGAATGGACATTACATCACATTAGAAGAGTGGATCGTCCAAATTGGAAAATATTGTTAAGGAGCAATGATGTGTCACTTTCATATTACAAGGCAATACTAGGTTCACTATTATTCCATACAGCTTACTCCTATCAAAATTAGAATTTTGCACTAAATCTTCTTTTAATCAATAATGGTCAAATTTATTCTCCCCTAAATTCATTCTACTCCTGCCATATTAGGATGAAGCCTTTAGACCAGAATTAAATCTATTTCTACCCAAACCAGAATTTTTGTCATTATTTGCCCGTGCATCAGCTGCATTCCCATAGTCACTCGTTATCGAATCCCTCCCCAAGCCTCCGATTAACTCCGATAACCGTCTCACGTTCACCATGCACAAGAAGAAACACTCTTTTCGCTCATGTTCCTCTATCGTGCGCGGGAAGAACGCACAGACCACGTCGGGCCGACGTTCCCACGTCTCGTGGGAACCGTTCACGCAGAACAAGATGACTGGATCTTCCAGCGACGATCTTTTTCCAAAGGAACCCCGCCGGAATATTCATACAGATTCCTGTTCACCGCGTGTCACACGAGAAAACCTCTATAGTTCTATACGTAAGCTTAGATGGAATAACGAGCGCTTTCCTTCCTCCATTTTTCATCCCCGAGCACACAAAGCGACGTGTTTCACGAAGACGTTCAGGGCTCGGCGAAGAGGAAGCGGCGATGAAAAGCTGCGTGTAAATTCCGTGCGTCGAGGGAATTTCCGAGCTGAGGAATTCGCCGAAAAAAGGAAGCCAGATGTCCTCGGCCAGATTAGCAGTAAGGACTTGAATACCTGAAGACAGCTGGGAGATAAGGGAAAGACGACGACCGTGAGAATCGAGGTTCGAAGGGCGTCCTCGTTTTCTCAGGAACATTAAGCTCGCAGGAGGCTCGAGGAGGTGTCTTGGATGCTGACAAGATGTTGGTAGACCTGGTCGACGACATTCAGATATGTCTGATCTTATGATTAATTGGATAGGCTTGTGTTGAAACGCAGAGGAATTGCCGATGAGGAAATCGATCTTTGTGTGTGGGCCAGATCTGAATCTTAAGTTTGCGTCAAGTAGCTTGTGTAATAAAACGTTTGTGTTTGATTATTCTTTTTAGTTTATATATTCTTCTTCTTCCTATTATTTGAATTTGGAGATTGGAACTGGTACTACGTCTAATAATTGCAAAATCACAGTGTTGCAACAGTGACCTGACTAATTATTGTTAATGAAGCTTCGTACATTCAATTTTCTCTCGTACTTTTAGCTTCCCGGCTTCCTAGGATTTTCTGTCAGCTTCTTGTCGTATTACCTACATTACCTCAACGCTATTGAAGTGCTTCCTCGTGATAAACCATTGGTGATACATTATATTTATTGCGTCGATATCGCCTTTATTGGATTGGTACTATATCACGTTTATGGGACAGTTTCGGATCAGATTTATGCGGGCTCATCGTGCGGGGTGTATTGAATTCCTTTGAATTATTGCCCTGAAGAATCACGTCGATGCATATTTATGTGACCCATATTTGTTTAAGTAATTCTACCACAATGAATTCTGATAGCCAGTATACAAAGCTACTGATTCTTCGATCCTTGCTGATTCTTCTGTATAAATCATTACGTTACTCGAATTACTTATCCCAGACTTCCTTCATGTAAAAATGTTCAGAATCAGACTTTTTACATCGTTTGGTCTACCAAACGATTCATCCATTCTGAAATGGATTAGTGAACCAATCTACCACCCCCAATCCAACCTCCCTCACCCTCCCCTTCCTGTTCCACGTCTCGGCGAAGAAGCCCTCCTTGCAGCGAATGTTTCCCTACTAACCCTGAGAAGAAACGATCTCTCCTCGTAGTCAGTTTCTCACGGGGCACGTCCTCGAGTTCCCACGAGCCGCCCCGTGGTTCATCGTTCCTCAAGAAGCGTCTCCGCTTTTCCAAGAACGGTCCGGAGAAAAAAGGGCAGCCAGGAGGAGAGGCAACGGACGAAGGGAGCGGATCCGCCGGGGTATTCTTCAACAGCCCTGGCCGAGATTTTCCTGCCGATGCATCCCCAAGATCCGAAGGTCGTAAAAGGAGAAATTACGAGCGGCCACCATTCCCAAGGACTGGGTTTCACCGAGCGTCTGGCGCGCGGTGGCATCGTCCTGGCTATTGGGAATCATCGAGGTGGCTCGAACGCGAAATTCTTCGGCGGGTTCAAAGGTCCCCGTTTATACGAGGGAAGGAGGAGAGGCTCGAACCCTCCCACGACCCCTGGGGGCCTTCAACTTTGCCTGGACGACTGGTTCCTCCTCGGGGCTGAGCGTGAGAACGATCTTCGCCGACGGTCAAATTCAACCACCGCGGTATTAGGGTGTTAGGCGACGTAAGAAAGGAAGCTGAAGAGGAGGAAGGGGTTGAGGCCTCCGACAAAATGGCGCTTCAAAGTGGCCGCCATTGCAAGGAACGTCATCTTGCTCGGAGGCTCCGAGAACTGTGCGGTCATTGGGCTGTATGGTGGGAGTGATGGAATGGGATCAGGGTGATTTTCTTGTGGATAGATACATAAGTGAAAAGTGGGGTGTAATTTGGAAACTAGCCTCGTGCGAGGCTTCGTTTTTGGGGGAAGGGAGTTTCAAGATTATATAGTCCAGTAAACGTCCAGTTCTTTAAGCTTCAATTTAGTGGCTTTGCTATACATATGCATATTATCTTGAGAATATTATGGAGAATACTCCGTGATGACACATTTCAGCGATTTCAGCGATCATAAATATCTGCTTTTGAGGGATGAAGATGGCCTGAGCTGAGACAATAGCGAATATTAAAAGTCGACTTTTTCGAACGGCAGGCCTGGTATGAAAAAATTTTATTCTCTCTGTTTTCGACTTATTTTTTCCTGCAGAATCACCCTCTTTCCAGTTGTACCACCAATTACGGAACACCCTGTACAACTTCAATAAGATTTCCTTTATTACAATTTGTAACATGCTGCTTAATTTAACTGCAACTGAAGCTTCAGTTATTCCAAAAAAATATAGGCTCCTAAGCAGTCACAGTCACTCGAAGCAGACGACAAAACGGGTCATGAAATTCGAGCGTAAAGCGTGCCAGTCTTACCATCTAAATAGGAGCATATGATCAGGAAAGTGTATCACTACCACCCCGAGTCACCGTGATCTTGCGAGACCCTTTAAATTTTCGACCGAGGCGTGACCCAAGAATTAGGGAGTCAGGAGTTGCGTAGAAGCATTTTAAAGCACTCTCCAAGAGTTACACATACTGCCTCTTCGTTTCCTTCACCCGATACAGCTGATATACCAACGTGAGGTAGAATTCAAAATAAAATCATTGTCTCGTTAAATTCCTTCCTCAGAAATTGCCCTATTATATAATTTGGAATTTCGTTGACGGGGCGGTCTAATCTCTCAACCGTTTCATTATTTCCGTCGGGCACAAAAGGGTATCGGCCGCTTCATGATCTATTCATGAACCATCGTTCGTGGGGGCCGACTATAATCCCGCTCCTATTAGAATGCATAGAAAGTCCCTGCCACCCCGAGGGGGAAACAGCTGAATAGAGTTCCCTAATTAGTGAGCAGGGCACTATAGGGCTGCAGCAAGCATTTTCAAATGATGAGCGTGGCAGAGGAATGGCCCTCTAATAATTTCCTCGATTATAAAGGAAAACCAGCGGAGCCTGGATCGGCATGGAATTACTCCCTATTTCTAGACCGCTCGTTGGGAAAGTTGAGCGCTATATAATGCAAGTTCGAACGTTTATGAAGAGGACCGTACATACGCGGAATCGAGTAAAAGGCTGCGCCCCAAGTGCACGAGATGTTTGTAAGATTTGCTGCCTTGGAGAAAGTGAAGTCGCACGAGGTGACATCGACGCGTTGAAATTTCTAGTTCGAGTGATCTACTTTGGTAGCAGGGGACCATGAAACGGCAGGAGGTGAAATGGACAGGGTGTCCTGGTAGGCAGGACACCCCTCGTGGTTCAGGTCTGTTACTACAGAAACGTTCTTGTATCACAAATATCGACGAATATTTTGGAGAGAGTGGATTTAGCATTCTTATTTTTAGTGGTAGCTTTAGTTGTAGGTTTGTGGAAAATTTTAGAATAACGTATAAATGCTTAAGTAACTGTAGGATTAGAAATTTGTTACATACTGCTCGAAAATAATTCGTAGATCGAATACTGTTTGTATGGTAGGAAAAGGAAAACTCGATTTGCTTTCACGTCAAATGTCCACGTGCTGTTTGAGCTATTTCAGGAGTAGAGGAACATCAAGGATAGGGGGTTGCCTGATCAGGAGGTGGCACTGTAGGGGTGTGGCGGTAAAAAAATTCGATGAATAGGGTTGGGCACGGTCAATATGGAAAAAGGTCTCCTTCGTGACCTTTTTTACCAGAGCTTCATCTGCGATAGGAGGGTTTCGTAGAACACCCTCGTTGATGACGAATTCTTTTTATTTAAATGGGAATCTTACCTAAATATATAGCGTCTCTATAGAATTGTACACACCACTGATATATTACTACAGTAACTTCTTAACCCTTTCACTACGAAAGGCGTAAATATACGTCCTCAGAAGTCCCTGTTGATGGATTATTCCGAAGTCGTGCCGCAGTGAAAGGGTTAATTATGAAAATAGTGGATTGTTATAAAATGTACCTGACCAATTTTCTTCCCACAGAGCGTCGCACTATGCGTGCACGTTTATAAAAATATAACCCTCCGAAGATTACTATATAATTCCAGTTTCCACTGGCAGTAGTAAAAAAATAATCAGAAATATATATGAATAATATGATCCATATTATCACGTTCAATGAAAACTGAATAAAAAGAAGACCGTGTTCCCTGCTAAAATTAAATAAACAAACATCCCTAAACGCACCTTACTTCACTTCACAAATTAACAGAACATAATTTAAACAGGTGCATAATTGTCTGTTAATAAAAATAATTACAAAAAGCCCTACCAAAGAGTGTGTCGTTAAGACGTACATAGACGCCATATTATATGACACACACGAGCGAAGCTTGTGCCTTTCACAGCGTCGGGAGGAAGCTTGGGGGGAAAAGTTACCCGCCAGCCGCGGAGTCGAACGAGCGATCGCATCTGGCGCGTCGACCTCGCACGTGTGTGACACGCATGAGAGAGAATATGTGACTTGGGGACACGCAGCCTTCCACATATGAAGCAGAGGAGCAGGAAGCTCGAAGAGGAAGCGTTCAGACAGACATGGGTGGCCGCCAGGATGTGTGCCAAAGGGGATACGGGGATGGAGTTCGAGTGGAGACGCGGCGGGCATACCTCGGCTTCCCTCGGCGACGTGGGAAAAGGGCCATGGTTTCTAAACAGCCTCAAACTTCTAGGGAACAAGATATCAGGATCACGAGGAAGGATATTCCCCCATGCCCGGGCGTTTAGAGCCCTTCGCTATTTAAAGTGGAGGGTAAAGAATATATCACCCTTCCTGTTCTACGTGGCTATGTAAATAGATGTTCTACTATCGACGTAGCTCTCGCATACGAGATTAGATATTAATTTGCATAAGTAATTGGTATTGTAATTCTAATGGATATTTCATGTCTCTGTTATTGTTGTTACAACTACTATTCCGCATGCAAGTGTATCCCAAAATGTTGTAGTGGTCTATCGAAGTGGAGAGAGATTTATTTCTCCAGGGTACGACGGTCGCTCACCCAAGTGTGTGCTGCGTGCGACCGAGCTGGAGCGTAAAAGTGATGATTGCCAGAGCCTCGGTTCGGGCGCGACAGCCTTCACGCTAATTGCCAAGGCGTTTGAGGAAAAGGACTTTCCCTTGAAGCGGTCAGGAGTATTTTTTTGTCCTCAGCGTTCCGAACGACCGTTGTGCACCCACGAAACCAGTAGACTCCTAACCGTCGGAGCGAGGCATTTCGTTCAAACGGTCTTGTATTACGTATCGTGCGTAGAGTCATTCATTAGTTGCTTAATAAACTATGTCACAGTTGCAATCTGTGCGCACTAACTATCCACCCTCGCGATCCTAACTCCCTACATTAATGTTTATGCGAGTGACTATTTATTTACAGACATCAGGTTAGTTCTGAACCCCCCGATTGATGAGGAAGGTATAAAAGGAATTTGTCCCAAGGGGTTCGAGATGATCTAGAAACCTACCAGGGCACCAGGGCCATCAAGAGTTGGAGCTGGAGCCATCGGTGTGACCATTGCGATCGGAAATGGGGTTTAGAAGGGACGAAATTGGAACATGGGTATCTACCTGCCAGCTCAAAGGGTTAACGCGACAGATGCTCGAGTTCTGTGCGATTAGGATGTCAGGAAACACAGAAAGCATTCTGTGCAAAGGGTTTTCCATCCAGAGACCCTTTTATAATTTTAAATCCACAATGCTTCATGACAAAGACTATTGCAATCTAATTTCCAACAAAATTAATTGCAGTGTCTTTGAGCACATTATATAATCTCTATCTGATTTCAGTCAAATGCGATACAAAATACAAAATCTCTTCAAAAATTAAAATTCACTTGCGTATTATAATATTATGCAGTGTGGACAGTGAATTGTTCAATTTTCTACCTTTTTGCTACGATACAGCGTTCTTGAAATATTATTACAATTTCTTCTACCAGGTCTTATTGTTGGTGTATCTTGAGGTGGAGTTCCAAATAACCACGATATGAATCCTATCCTGAAGCCGATCAAGACACGAACAAAAGCTATGTGGCTTCGAGTATCAGCGCACCATAAACGCAAGGAGGTCTTCATGGCCACCATGGAATTCCTCACTTCTCACAGCCAGCGACTTTCCCCAGGATTACTTTAAACTCATTACACAATTCAAGATCCACGATGACCAGCCCCAATTTAAGTAATTACGATCCTCGTGCATTGATGTTAATTAGTCCAGGCGAAAAGGGTTAAGGGTCCACGCCGAAGGTCGTACCACTTAGAGGCAAGGGGAACATGAGAGAACAGAAGTAGGGTCCCCTTTTTCAATGGTGGCCCACTCAACTCTCTCACCGCGCCCAGAGATCACGGTCACGGTGTTATATAGCATGGCGGCCTCGCTTCCACTTTAAATTTCCTGGTGAGAGGCTGATTTTCCAAGTAGAAATCGTATACCACATGTAATAAAATCCGAGTATATGTTGAAAAATTCTGTTGTCGAAGCTCAATTATATTGGATGAAAGAAAATGGGGTAGAAAGGAGAGCACAGGGTAATTTTATAAATCAAGAGTTTGTGTTGGGGGATGCTTCTGGAGGATCAGATTTTTGTCGTTCTAATGTGTATATAATTGAATAATATGTCTTAGAAGATTTTCAGGGATAGGAAATATAAAAAGTTGTGCTCAGCGCAGGGAAATACAGAGCAGAAGAAAAGAGATCACGACACATGTGTCTGTACTTCGTAATGGCCGTCGCTGGACGTTTACTATGAGCCCGCGTTGATATGAATTGTACGAGCTACGCATAATTCGATAAATTTAGCTACCAGGCTAATATAGCTGGCGTGGAGCATGCCCTGCCTGCCTGCCTTTTATGCAAGCAAATTTATTCTAATTAAATCAAATTAGATGCAACCATTCCCCCCTGTCCTGCGGCTCTTTCTCTTTTCCCCCCTTCTTTTCTCGCTCCCTTCCCTATTCACTCAGTCTCGCTTTCTCTGCAGCGTCAACGCTCCGCTGTATTTGTTATCAATTCCCTTTTGCGATCGAAGACTCCGAAGCTGCATCTGGTAACGTGCAAGAACGACAAACAATTTTTGTTCAGAGAATTGCTAAAAATTTGATTTCTGTCGATGCATGAATATTCTATTTAAGTTTCTGAGTATACAAATAAGCCCCCCATCGACCAAGTATCTTCATTAAATAGCAAAAAATATTTTCAATCATTTTATTATTACACATCCACCCACAACTCTCAATTTCTTCTCCGAATTCGATACTGATCTCCCCAAAGGAGCTACCTGTGGTGAAGAAACACCATAGACGTCACCACAATTGCCAGGACACCATGATCGAGAAGGAAGTCTCGTCATGGTCACCCATAAGGAACTCCATACGAAATTCCTCCACCGAATAATAGCTTTGTTCGCCACTTATCCGTACCAAAAGCGATTCAATTCTATACGAACTACGACCATGTACGTACATCTAATGAAGTGGATTAACATCTTTCAAAGTATTAGGGTATTAGAACGTCGTCGCAGGTTAGAAACTAAATTTCCGTGACCCCATTTAGCAACCACCAGATTTCACTTTTTGGGGATGCTTCAGTAGGAGATTATGAACTCAAGGAATGAAAATTAGAAAGGGTATTTACGACGAAGATCAAGAACAACTGACGAACGTCCTGTCTTTTTTTAATGAAATTCTACCAGGAGGCTATAGAGCAGAGAAACGAAGAAAGGCCTCCGAAAGGGGCGTCTTGTTTAGAACCTATTTACTGTATTTGCTTTTCTCCAGGCTTTCTAACAGGGAAGTATGAAGATCGTCGAATCCGGGAAGGAAAGACCACCTGGGAAATTCCTGTACATAACAGTGACTTAAATGTATAAATGCCACCGAACCCAGCTCCGCGTTGTATGTCTTTCCACCAGGCTCGCAGAACACGGCGCGGATTCGCGTAGTTCAGGCTGCAAATACGGAAAATCGCGGAAAATCGGCAGGTGGAAAGTCGACGATCGGGGAAGCATGAACTGCGGAAAACGTGAGGGATTTTCCAGCGGTCAGCGGGCAGGTAAACGGTTTCGGCGGGACGCTGGATTCCCTCGTTCGTAGCGCGAGGAAACTTACATTGTGCGGTGCGCTTCGAAGCGTGAAGCAGAGTTTTCTTTTGCTTTCCAATAGGGAGCGCGTTGCCTGCAGATGTGTATCGCAGCGGTACTCATATTCGTGGCACGTTGCTCATTTTTCCACGCGGGAAGCATAACGCAGCGAGTTTTCCACCGCAGGAGGTTTCCGACCGGAACTTTGGGAAATCTATCGGTTTCTTATTTGCCAGAGCAGGCTAACATGAAGGATAGAGAATCTCCAATTGTAATTTTCAATTTTCACCGGTTCGAAAGTATTTTCATGTCTGACAGAATTTTGTATATAGGAATTTGGTTCTACGAATTTTAAAGCATTCTGTGAGATGATTTTTTAAACGGAAAATTGGTTAAATTATTTTCAATTCAATTCGGTTGGTGTTTTCATTTTTAAGATTTTAAATAGTGCGTATAGTCTAATTTGAAATTCTGGATATTTGTAAGTGGTTTCCCGTGTAAAGCTTGTGGAACATTCACCTCGTCCCAGCGAACTTTCGATGGGTTTAATTGCCCCTGGGGATAGCAATGGCCAAAGAAACGACGGAGGAAAAAGGTCACGGAGGGATTAAGCGGGAAATGACCGTTTAATGGCGATGCCAATTATCTCCGAGTCGGTTATTGGGACCGCAGTAAAATGGTAGAGGTGGACTTTCCCTGATAAGTCCCTAGACGTCGTCAATTCCTTAGGCCCCGATCGAATGGACTGTTCTCGCAATTGAAGGGAGACGAATACCTATTAGAATCAAATTATAATGGAGCATAGTTATACGCTTACTCCAAACGCGGGAAAAAAATGTTGGTGAAAAGCTGAAGGAAATGAAATTATTCTGAGTGCATGAAATGAAGACGAAGATTTACGAAATGGTTTAAATATCGATATTGCAAACATGACGATAAAGATTGTATTTACTGAAATAGGTACCCATACTAAAGGACATTAAATTCATTTTTTAAATTCATTCAACTCAAAAGACCTGGTTGTGTTTGTGTTCCTTTTATACAAAAGTGAAAGGGCTTCTCGAAGGACAAGTTACTAGGATTCTATGCTGCTCCTAAGTATTCTATGCCCTTCCTAAGCCAAAGAAACGACAATGTTGGTGACATTTGAGTAGGCTCGTGAGAGGGAAGCAGAAATTTCAAGAAGTATCTTCAACGAAACTCGATTGAATTAATTACACACCCCGCAACAAGCTTTTTAGATAGCTTAATCTTAATCTGACCATGGGTGAATGCATTATACGCAATCGCACAAGTTCCAACTGCGGAAGCCCGCAGGAAAAAATCAGTTCTAAGGGGCCTAATATCAGAGAATCAGAAATAAGAAATTGGTCGATGGGGAAAACGTCCTTTACAAAAAAAAAGTGAAAGCCAATTAACTATCGTTCTAACACCAGGGACTCAGGAAATCTAAGAAGATAGGAACTTTTGGGACGTGTCACCTGATTTCCTGCCACGAGTTCAAACAAGGTTCGAAAATCTGGTCCCAGAAGATCACCATTCGTTTGATGTAGCAAACGAAGAGGGATTTATTAGCCTTGATAGCTTCATTTACAGGCTACTGCATTGTAGTCACTACAACGTTGTCAACGATGACGATAGATCGACGTTACCGAGCCCCTGCTGAACGGTAAAAAAACTTCGTTAACGACGAGCTGAGGAATAGGCTGTTAGGAATGGCAGTAAGTAATGGTCGAATCGTTGAAATTCGGTGGCTGTGATTAATGGGGGTGTGGGTGAAAAACTCACAAGCCAATTAACATGCCCTCGAGGGTCAGGGAAGCAGAAAAGTTCGGAGGTGCATTTCTAAAGGAAGTTTGGAGGAGCCATGGCCGAATAGTTTCTTTTACATTCTATGTATAATCTATCGTAGGTAAGTGTTTCGAAGAGAACTGGCAGTTCGAAATCATATCACCCGCTTGAAAATTCGCTTCGTGCAATGTATGCTTACTGCAAATATTTCATTAAGAGGATCAAACACGTGCAAAATTTTAAAGTTTAAATTTAAAAGTTTCTTGAAGACTGATAATATGTAAATATGAAAGAAAATACTTAAGGGAAGAGTTACGGAATACACATGTACAAGAAGTTTGTGTACGAGAAGACTTTGAAGTAAAGTAAGCAAGTAAAAAAGATGAAACTTCTTATGTAAGAATTTCATCGATTCCCACAAGAAGAAAAGTGAAAGCTTATTATCGTGTCCTGAGGGAGCAGAGAAACAGAATGTCACAGAGGTACGTTTCAAAAGTCCCTTTGGCCCTCCTACTGAGGGCCCAGACAGCGGCCAATGAGATTCTTTAAGAAATTTCTTTAGCTATAACAACTTTCTTCCAGTATTCCAAAAAAGTCAACTAAGTTCATACAAGTGAACATATGCGCAGGTATTCCAAATTCAGTGAACGTCGAATCTTTTTAAAAGTTTCTTCGAAACTCGTCGAATGTGTAGAATGATTTTTATATCTACCTTTACATCGGTATACTTCGTTAGTTTTCGATTAAAGTTTATAACTATTGCTGATACATGCGATACATTTGGTCCCACGATTAACAATCTCCCATCGATTTGCAGGTTTCAATCATTCTCACGAGTCATAATCAATTTCCCACGAGAACAACAAGCAAGCCAACGGCAATGGCCACGATCCAATGCGTCGACGAAAAAGTTGTGAACGCGTGGGATCGTTCCACCCGACCAAAGGATCTGGTTTCTCACGGTTGTGGGGTCCATGGTACGAGGAGAGCTTATAAATGCCACCAAGTGTTCCTCTTCTGGTCAGTCGCTCTTCAGCAACCGCCTCGTCCACGAAGATCTCTTGCTCCTTCTCCGCAGATTCGCGTGTTTTAACTTTTTCAGAAGATAGTAATTTGTTTTATTTTTGTCTACGTCTGGAATTATGGATCCATGGAGACAAATTCTGGACGAATCATTGACGACTTCCTCACGGACGAATCCCGTACTACCGAATCCCACACTGACGAATAGCTCATTGACAAATCTTTCATTCATAAATCTCTCCTTGACGAATACCTTACTCCCAAATTCCTAGTTATCGAATCCCTTTTTGCCGAATCCCTTGTTATTGAATCTCCAATTATTACATACCTTATTATTGAATCCCTTGCTATTGGATACTTTACTACCGAGTTCCTTATTATCAAATCCCTAGTTACGGTATCCCTTATTAATGAATTGCCTACTGTTGAATACTTTTCTATCGACTCCCTTGTTATTGAATCCCCTGTTATCGAATTTCTTATTATCGAATCTCTTATCATGGAATCCCTTGTTACCAAATCCCTTATTATTGAATCCATTATTTTCTAATCCCCTCATTGACGAATCGTGTACGAGTCATGTAAAACACTGCAAAATTATCGACTAAATTTTTTCACAAGAGACGATATGGAAGTCGACCCGCGGATTAACGAGTGATTGCGCACGGAACCACAACGAACGATCCTACAATGATCGATTCTACAAACGATCATACGATATTCGATCGTTACTTGTGCCGTTGCTTCGATAAACCGTGAGCAATAATAAATCCTCACTTACCGGACGGATGATTGGATTGCAGATTGTAATCGTCGACTTGTAGCGTGCCGTTGGGTCCAGCTCTGGTGAACCTCACAACGTGATACTGATTGTCGTTCACTTTCACGCCGACCTCCCCAATTGGATGATCGTTTGTGCCCATGTTGTAAACGGCAAACACGTTTCCTTCCACCTGGAAACATTTCAGTGTTCAGAGAATTAGTGAATGCTTGTGGCAGAAATATTCTATGAGTTCCAATGAGAAATGTAAGGGCAGTGGATTCTGATTAATGACAAATTGTGGGACTGGACATTCCGGTCCAATTGAGAGGCTGCTTTAATTGTGCAATCTTTTGTGGATCATGAAAAGATGTGAAATGGAAAAATTTTGTACGAAATCAAGGACTGTTTTGATCAATCAATGAGTCGAGTATTCGGGATCGACTGTATTGTTTAGAGATGTAATGCTTGATAGAAATAGGTGGGAGTGGCAGTGACATCGACAGAGAAATTTTGTTAAGCTCCACGAGATAACAGACTATCTGGTGCAGTTATTTGCTTAGATTTTAAGTTCAATATTGTATCTTTGTTTTATTACTAAGTACTCGTTTGTATGCTAAATGTCATTTAATCTTTTCTGACTGGTGTTAAGAAATACTAGACATCATAACTGTTATAAAATAAATTTTTTCAACACCTACATGAAAATGGGTGCTTTTTAACGCCTGCTGAGCGGGAGCAAAATTACCAATTTCAGACGTATTCGCGTTTTCTACTTTGCTCCCAAGGATACTTGAGTTTGCGACCTAAGTGAACATCGGCGTTACTTTGTGGCGTGAAGAACCAAGTGGTCAACTAATTGATATCGATCATTTGTGTTTATGTTGACATTACAACTGTCACAGCACCTCTTTTCATTAAAAGATAAATTGAGTGATAATGAGAGTGATACGGGATACTACACGCCCCCCACCCCCACCCCTCGATATAGCAGAAGCTGTAAAAGCGATTGAGGAAAATTTGCTGCCGTCGAAATCGAACGAAAAGTATATAGACAATGTACAACGAATTTATGGAGTGGCGAGATTACCAAAAAGTGGAGTCTTTATCGCAAGCAGTGCTTTTAGTTTCTTTCTTTTTATTTCAATAAAAAAGCAATCGAACGTGCATATTTTTTTGCGAATCGCTCAACGGGCTTTCAAAAACACACCTTTCATGCAGGTGTTGTGCGTGACAAGGGAGAGATTCGCTTTTGACGGGGGTGAAGTTAGCCCGAGCGCAGCGAGTTTCGTAAAAATCACGCAATGTACTATTAAATGTTAGTGTATAAGAGTAAATATCTTTAATTAAATGATTTTGGTTATGAATGATCATTATGAATGCTTACAATTTTTTGGTTATCAGTAACCATTATCGATGACGGAAATTTAATTGCGGTTACGAGTAAGCAATATAAATGACCAGAATTTTTTGTGGTTACCAGTAACTGTTATCAATAACCCGATTTTTTTTTGTTACCGATAACCATTATCGACGGCGAAATTTTTTCTGGTTACATTCGATCATTGCCAATTATTCTTATTAATGCTACTGATAATTAGTATTCATTGGTATCACGAAAAAAATTAATTATAAAACTTATATCCCCCACATTAAATCAGCGCAAGTATTTTATATCGAAAATGCAGTTATACCGTTTCACACATGCCTTCATCATTTTAACAGAATTTTATCAAGAATGTTACTTGTTATCTCATAAAATCATTTAATCACACGTCATTAAGAAATCAATGTTCACGTCATAAGCAATTCATCTTGCATCATCTGTCATGATAACGATCGTCATTTTTTTCACGGATTTTCAGACTACTCTTCTGCATAAATCAAAACACATGGTACCTATTACTTTGTCCGTGGTGCACAGCAATCAAACTGCAATTTGCGTTGCACATTTAACAAGTCAAATTGAGGTTTGCCCTGTTCGTTACTAACTAGCTGCCATCAATTATCATTTACACATCAAAATATCATACCCACTCACTCAGAATATCAAATCAATATCTTACAAATTCGCGATTAATTCTGTACAAAGAAACACTGGAATCTATTTGCAATAAACTCCACTCTCCCTTGGACATATGCACTACTGTTTCATAATTATTTACACAGAAAATGTATTACTCATGGAGTCAATTAATCAATAAAATATCTCTATAATCTCAAATTTTCATCCTAAATCAAAGAAAATCTATTAAAATGCACGTTCTCTATCGACGCAATTATTCTGTTTATACTGAAGTTCAGATAGCTGCTACTGCTACTAACAATTTCGATTTCGAGGTAGTCGTTGCTGGACGCAGATTCTATTCTGAGCAGCACAGCGTCATTTGCGCTGGTAACGAAGCCCAAGGCCACCGTGTCTCTCTTCATTTCCGGTCTCCGATCTGGCGGGAAGGTGTACGTGATAATTCCTCTTCCGGAGCCGAATTCGTAAGCCACTGCTTCTGCAACAGAATAGTCACGTATGTTCGTTAGAAAGATCAACGTGTGCGATTTTAATGATTTAAAGTTTATTTGCTCGGAACAGTTAAATGACAGAGACGACTTTCGTTGTGAAATGAGAGAGAATTTCAGCACGGAAATTGATCTTCGTTTAAACCAAGTGTTTTTTCTTCGTAGCCATTAGGGTATCTCGAATAAGATTCTTGATTGTAGAATGTAAAACAGTTTGCATTAACATGTTTCTTTGGATGACGAACGATGTAGGTTAAATACAGTAGTACGACTTGACGAGGTGCCACTATCAATCATGAATAATGAGAAACGTTTAGACGACGGCAATTTGTTTATCGCTGATCTTGTAATTACCGTGATTATTTGCTCGTTTCCGTCGTTTGCGTACGCACTTTGAAAATGCATTTGCATGTTGAAGTTGTGGTCGAGAGAAATTGTATTTTGCAGGTGACTTTACATTTGTAGATTGTATATGGTACTAGAGATCGAATGTATGGAGAAGATCATGAATTGTTGTATTAAAGTACTTGAGAATATTTTAGAACACGTTATAATTGTTTTGATAAATGAACAATGATTATGTAGTTACTATTATCTAGCTATTAAAGATTACTATATTGTATTTAAGTGAAATAAAATCCAATGTTTTAACTACTTAGAAACTTTGTTGCAAATAATGCACCTCAATAAATAATAGTTATAATGCTAAGAATGGTCTTTTGTATAAATTTTTTCTGGGCTCTTAATTTCGTGGTGAGTGGAAAGAAATCCCAAGTTTGCATTTTAAAATACACATAGATTTTGTCGCGAATATTTTATTATAGAGTGGCACGTTTGTCGTCAGATCGAGTATATTACGAAAGTGATAACGTAGTTATAAAATTTGTCACAGGTATAATCATTTTTTTTAAAAATATTCCATGCAGGAGATGTATTATTAAACTAATTGTGTTGCGACCACTCAACGCGAGTGCTCCAGTTTCAAGTAATCAGATATAGAGCACCTCGTAAAATAGGCAAATTTATTTCGTCTCGTCACGCAGCTGCGAGTCGCAAAGTCTTCAAAAAAGTATTTCATATATTAAAACAACAGAGTGTAAAAAGAATGCTACTTTTTTAATTAAGGTCTCACAAGGGTAATAAAATTAACCAGTGCATAGCTTCATAATAAAATTCTCACTTTCTTCCACAACGAATATCAAAGAAATTCTATATATATATTCTTTAATGAGTCATAAGCAGAACCCTAAGCTAACTTACACATTTGTAAGACAGGTAATAAGCGAAAGTTAAACGAAACGAAGCTTCAACACTCCTTTCCGAACAAACACTTAACTTGTAAAATATCATTTCCTTCGAAAACTTTATCTCCCCATTTCGTGCGAATGTAAAACTAAGAAAAATGAACTTTAAGATTCTCCAGCGAAATGAATATTCACGAAAACTTTTGTTCACGAATCTCCATTTACCCAGATCAGTATATCGATTTGCTAAAGCTACGAGAAATACACTTTTTATACCCTTCTCCACCCCTTACGAAAAATCTGTCAACGAATGACGCGAAGAAATAAAAGTGATCGAGTATCGAATGTTGGTGAAAAGTGCCTCGTTACCATCGTTACACGTCGGCCCAGTGAAACTGGTCATATCGCAGTCGCAGGTGTAACTGTTCCACTGTTGCACGCACGTGCCATGATTCGAGCACAGGTCGTGTGTGCACTTTTTCCCAGGATGAAGGCTGGCATACATGTCACAGCCAGAGTTGACCAAAGAACTTGGCACAACTGCGTCTGAAATCAAGTTGGTGCTTTCACCGCTCAGGTCCAACGACGCCAGACACCCCTCGAAACCGTGTCTGCTGAATATCTGCTTCGGCAGTTGGCTGTATTGCATTTTCTCCACGCCACCTGAAAGGGTGAAATGTGGTGTTAGTCGTAGAAAAATTGAATATTATTTGTACAGGATGTTAAAAAAGTGATGGACACTGCTTTCAGGATTGAATCTACATTTCACACCTGGATCCTTGGAGGTTTGAAAAAATACTGGACGCAAAATTGTTTATAACATTGAAAAATTGATGTTAATTATTTTTAGGAGCAAAAGTCTTGATGTAAAAAAAATTAACATTAATTTTCACCGTTATAAGGAATTTTGCGACAAGTTCTTTTTTAAAAAATTTCTATCGATACAGAGGTTTAGGATCACCCCTGACAGCAGTGGCCATACATTTTTTAACACCCTGTACAACAGAATAGTGTACTCGTCAGACATTTCTTAGGTTTGTATCTTTCACACCTGATTCCTTTATCACAAATGGATTTACCATGTGTACCTAATTAATATCCTATTTGAATTGTAGCTCTCAGGCATTGCGAGATATACATTCGGGGACAAAAGTATGTGGACACTCTTTAAAATCGTATAACTTGTTCAAAATTGGTCCAAACAATTTGAATTTTTTTGATAACATAGGTCATAGAAGGATTAGTTTGCTAAATGACGTGTTTCGTCGTTTCAAAAAAAGTTGCAATTGGTCGCAATAGCAAAAAAAAATAGGAAAGGTCATTTTTTCAACTTTTTTGTCTGTACTCGTAATGAAAATTTAAAAAATGCCTTTTGTAGATTGATGTAAGCTATATACACGCCTAAAATTTCATCAAAATCGGTTAACGTTGCTCTGAGCTATAAACGCTTAAAGATCGCAGAATAAGGTCGCTGATTTCGGGAATTACCGCGATTTTCGACCTTATTCTGCGATCTTTAAGCGTTTATAGCTCAGAGCAACGTTAACCGATTTTGATGAAATTTTAGGCGTGTATACAACTTACATCAATCTACAAAAGGCATTTTTTAAATTTTCCTTACAAGTACAGACAAAAAAGTTGAAAAAATGACCTTTCCTATTTTTTTTGCTATTCCGACCAATTGCAACTTTTTTTGAAACGACGAAACACGTCATTTAGCAAACTAATGCTTCTATGTTATCAAAAAAAATCAAGTTGTTTGGTCCAATTTTGAACAAGTTATACGATTTTAAAGAGTGTCCGCATACTTCTGTCCCCGAGTGTAGATAAGTTCTTCGTTACAAGGGAAGGCATTTAAAAATGATATGCAAATATACATTAAACTCCCATCAAGAAGAGAAGCTCCTGAATACCGAATTTTCATCGCTAATCGTAACTACACGTCGGTTTCCCTCGCAATTTCCACATGTGTTTGATTAGAATTCCGGGTCAATTCTGTCGCGGAGCAACGAAGGGAAGAAGGGCACCATGGCTAATGTCATCTATGGAAAAATGGCAGCTGTGTCGCGGAGAGGATTTGGAATTCCGTCATACGAGGTCGACGAGCCGAGACGAACGACCGCGCGTTCGACTGATCGCGCCGCTTCTCGCTGCCATAAATTCAAACCACCCCCGTTGGCCGTGCCGTTGGGGGTGGCTGGAGGGAGCGAAAATTATTTCGGCCTGCCTGCACCACCAAGTCGCGCGCGCGTGCACAGAATCCGAAACGAAGCCCGCGGCTCGGCCAATCGCCTCGTTCCAACCAGCAATATTTCCTGACGTTATCATTCGATCCTCCCTTTCCCCCATTTGCACGTGTTTGTAACGCTAGGGAAGCTAATGATTTCCTAGCCGTGGAAGGGAATTAAGAGTGTGGGAGAATTGTTTTAGGATGGATTTAAAGGATCATCATTAAATAGTAACACTTTCACCACAGAAATTGAATTGCAGGAAGTGTTCCAAATCTTTGAGCGGATTCAGAACGGATAATAGACGGCGGATTAGTCGAATGAAATCAATTGAAGACTTCTGTCGTTTGCAAGACTCCCTAAAAATCTGTCTTTCTTTCTAATTGATTTTTAAGAAAACAGAACGCAAAGTATTATTTTTTTATTTATGCAGTTGCCCCTAACTGGAAGGTCACCCAGGGCCTCATCTTTAAAAAAAATATGATTTTATCCAAACCATATTTTTTTCTGTACTGCTACACTTAGCATGTTTTTAGTAAACTACCTCTTTTTTCCCAAAAAATGGGCACCTCCGAACGTTTGCCACCTGGGCCTTTCTCTTAAATCCGCCACTGAATGTAGTAGTCAGTAGTAGACACCAAAGAGATAGAGCGATGTATAACAATGTATATCTACATGATTCCAGTATCGATTTTCGCAATATCTTTTCAGTGTTATCGCTGTATTAAAGAAAAAGACTTAGACTACAAGGGTACTTTCAACGTCACTTCTCATTTCTACATTTTTTTCATATCCGCGATTATAACACTCAATAGGTAGGTAGGTAGGTACTATTCTTCGCTCTCTTATCGATCAATTCATCGAGTTTCTAATATCATAATCCTATATTTACGACGACGATAAACGTTTAGTAAACAATATTTTTATCTTTCTTTCTCGTATCATGTGATATCATTGTTAGAGCAAACTTATCTTACACGTATCCATAGATTAACATTTCTTTACCATGGCTTTAGGAAACTAATTAATGGTCAAGGCAAAAGTTACTTCTTTTAATTAGATCTATCATATTTTTCATCCCCCTTGTAAGATGCTATTCATTATTGCAAATTCTGATCCACTACTGAATTGCATTTTTGTTAATTTCTGTAACCTTAATTCCACCCTAAATTCTCTTACATGCAAAGTGACCCCTCAGAAGTATTTCTCCCTGAATTCCCACGATACTCCGTAAGCCTATCCGCCAGCCCGCCAATGATAATCCTGTTATGAGTTGCCTAAAAATACGTAAATCAAAACAGCCGTCTAATAGTAAACACAAATGTATTTACTCCGACGCCTTATCAAAAGGGTAGGTCACGACAGACACGTCACCGTGGATGCGCAACCATAGACGCGTCATCCTGTACCCCACCACCAAAAAGGGGTGCATATAATAGGATCCCAAAAACAAGAGCACTTAGTTTCAAAACGTGACACTAAGCGGGTAGTCATAATTATTCACGCACAGCAGAGTAATCGAGGATACTCTTGTCCTTTCCTAATTTAATTAAGTGTATTCTATTAATAAACTTAATTGTTTGAAATAAAATTGTAATTAGTGAACCAGGGCTTTCACTTCGCTTCACCTCATAACAATCCTCAGATCGCGGAAGAAACGTCTCCAGCCGTCCGCTAGCTTATCGCGCGGTCGTCTGCTTTATCAGCAATGTATCATGTCATCGTTTTAATCGGCGTCGAATTAAAAACCGAAAGTGGTGGAGTTACGAAGAGGAGGGGACAGCTGGCGCAAGGTGACAGAAAATTGCTTATATAAATCTAATCTCATGTACGAGAGAGAGCTCTGTGGTTAAAGACCGGATACGCGGTTTCACAAGTAGTAGCTTGACATCTCGTAACGTGTCAATTTTCGCTTAATTGTTCGGAATTCTTCGTCGAAGATCTCGCTCCTTGCTTAGGTCCCCGTTCCAGCACGATTTTCTCAGTGTTCGATCGTGTTCTTTGGTATCGTCGTCAATTCGATCCCACGTTGAGGCGTTTACTCATCGAAGATATCTCCGGATCGCTAAGCTCGTTGGCAAGCAAAGGATCACCGAATTTACCCATCGATCTTTCGTGAAAAGTTCGTCACCATGTGCAAATCATCGATGGGTGCTCCGAGTTTGGCCAATGTACTACTCGTACTTCTTATCGCGAATTTCTCGGTAGCGTTATCATCTGCTATCCACGACAGGGCCCTCCTTCGTAGTTCATCGAATTTCGTTGGTGCTGATCCATCGATTCGCGAGAAATTGGCGTACCTGCCAACCAGGTGGAGGTTAATTTCGCCGCCAGAACTTCAGTTGCCGGAGATCGACATTCAGTTGTTGAAGAGCCACGTCCAGGAGGACAAGAATAATCTTTGGACTGCCAGGGCTGAGTACAAGTATTCGTCGCAGAACCACAACATTGGAAGCATGGAATCGTCGGGCCAAATCATGTCTGAGAACAAACCGGACGAGAAATCTAACGGGGTTAAAAGCGAGGGCAACGCAGCGAATGTGCCGTCGGCTAAAGCGATGCCGCAGCTAGGCATGAGGAACATCATCGATGTCCCAACGTATGACTGTCCTCCTGGGCAGAGGAGGGACCCTTATGGAAAGTGCAGAGATATTATGTGAGTGTCTCTCAGTTTTGTGGATCATCTCGCGATACAAATGTCAAACATACTTGCTCGATCACCTTGAGTGCTCCTGAATTTTTCTTCGTCTTGAATTCTTTAGTTAGGGGTATACAAGATCGTTGCAGCTTGTAAACCCGATTTAAATAAATTTCAAAAAAGATATTCGTATAACTTAAATATCCAATAAAAGCTCCTGAAAGTTCAAAAAGGATTCATTACGTAGTTTGCTTTTAATAAATTTCCAAAGATACCTGTACGTTTCGGACCATTACCGTGGTGTCTCTACTATGAAGCTCACTTATACACACCCCTGATAATTTACGAAAGTAACTTTCCTTCTTCTGACCATTTATCTGACATTTATCAAATTTATTTTTCTTATATTTGCAGTGAACTGTAAAGAGTCGGGGAACATCTGTATTTAATCAGATTGGCGAAGTATGGACATCCCTGTGACTTTCGCGATGCTTATGTGCGCATCGAGAAATCCGTCGAATGTGACATTACTTATTGGAAAATAAACTATTCGACGAAATGCACGAGTAACATTCTTTCCTCAAACCTCATTCACATTGAACAATTTAATTCCGCTGCTCGCAACTACCCAACACACTTCCTCGAAAACACTTGTAATTTCTAGTTACATATTTATTACTAATTGTTTATAAGAACTGCACAGTATCGCGAAATATTCTACACAATATCATCATTCGACCTGTAGACATAGGGTAATTGTGGGAGAGTTGCCACACGTTACGCAAAATTGTCACCGTGTCTAAATTTTGCAATGAAAATGTTTTCCAAGGATATATCTTTTTAGTTCAACAAAGATGTTGAACTAATATGATTCTACTAGCATTAAAGAAAATCAAAATTTTAATATTTGTCACCCTTAAAAAAATTGAAACTAAAAACATCCTTTGGTAGGAGAGACGCCGCACATGCGGGAGTGGTGCCGCATTTCGAAACACGTTTAATTTTCGATTTAAATTTGTTACTTCTAACTTTTTATATAAAAAATAATAATAACAAAGTAAAATGAAACATTTTTGCTTTATACAATTATAAAATTGGAAAATTAAATGGGTACAGTAGGAACAGATATTATATCTGCTTTTCGAATTTTTTTTTATATTCAGTTGGCATCTTGAGATTAAAATAAAAAAAAATGTGAAAAAAGAGTACATAGTTCACAAATATATTTCGATTATAAGATTATTCATTTAAAAATAAATACTTTGCCTTGAGATACCACGTTAGCTATTTTAAAAAACTTTTTCGGTATTTTAAACATTAAAAATATCATTTAAATCGACTTAGTTTCCGAAACAGTACAGTATCAAAGTGCGGCATCTATCCCAAATAAAAGTGCGGCGTCTATCCGAAATGCCTGGGAAAGGCGCCGCACTTTCGTATTTCCACATGCTAAGTCGAAAGTAACCCATTCTGCCAAGGAAATATTCTACATGGTCCCCTTAACGTATTACAAATGTTGTATCAAGAAAAACTATGAATTTTTAGCTACTATATTAGTAAAAATAGACGCGACGTATAACTATTCAGGCAAAGTACGCTAGGCTTACCTCGAAAAACAGCAAAATCTTTAACAATAATACAGGAAACACGCTCTGGCTTGACAAACTAACCCAAATGAACAGCCTTAAACAAATAAAATCGGCAATGATGTGTTTTATTACCGATATCCTTGAAATACCGATAGTGCGGCGTCTCTCCGAGTGCGGCATCTCTCCCACAATTACCCTATTCTTTAAAATTTCACATTCCTCTTAATACAGACGTCCTCATCACGTATTAATAAATAAGAAAAGAAAAATCACAACTTGGAATATAATAACAGGTTTCTGAATGTAACCCGTTTCGTTAAAAATAATCTGATTTAAATTATTTTCTGTGCAATTAATCGAGAGAACGCCAAGAATCCATTGGTGTCACTTTCATATTGATACAATGAAAAATAAACAAATTCAGATTCTGTGGAATTGATGACACATCGCCGAGCAGCGCAAAGATTTACGCCGGTTATTCGACCTACAATGAAAGCTGAAATATTCTTCGCAACCCAAGAGGAAAGGCCTTTGAATAAACGAAGTATCTTTCGCCGTCGGGGGAACTCCCCTTGAATAACAAGCTTCATCTCTGGCGCCTTGATTAAAGCTAAATCATCCTATTCGATCTTCGAATAATGGATAAACGTAACTACCTTTTATATAGATATTATCTAGATATTATCGTTGCCCATCTCTGCCCTAGTTTCCGAAAAGCTTCCCCTGTTAAAAATTCGCCTAGCTTGCCTCGTTACACGATCCCTAATCACGTTCCTGGCAATTGTTACAACTATCATCGCAGCAATAAATATTGCAACAGGAACTGCACGGTTCCGTTCTGTTTGATCCAACAAGTGGCACTTGTATTGTTTACCACGATCCAACCGACCAACTGGCTCGCAGTCCTATTAATCGACCTTGCTCACCTGTGTGATACGAGCGAGGCGAATTACAACGGCGCGATAAAAGGCGCGACCGAAATCTCAGGCGCAGAAAATGCGAACTCTATTCCGCGATGTTCTTACGACGTTCGAACCTTGCCGAGTCGATTAAAATGAACGTCATATCGCGAAATCGAATTCCATCCAATCACATCTTTCGTGATAATAAGGTGCCACTAATAATAACAATAATAACAGCCAATAATCATGCCACCGCGCTTCGTCGCTCAGGAAGTGTATCTCCCATTGGTCCATAGACGTCCAGCGATTGTTTAATTAACTATGAGAATATATGTGACCAGGCCCGGATTAAGATTTGTGGGGCCCGGGGCTATCAAACCTTCGAGCCCCTCCCCCCGTGGTTGAACAGCGCGGAGAGGGGGGTTTTGTGAGCTAATCGCTTAGAACGGGGCCCCCTCGGAAAGTGGGGCCCGGGGCTGTAGTCCCCCCTAGCCCCCCCTTTAATCCGGACCTGTATGTGACTAGCAAAATACCCCCGTGCTTCGCTTAGGTACGAATGCCTAAGAGATCTTAGGGAATAGGGGAATCCGAGAAAATACATTTTACCCCGTTTCACCACCTTTGGAGATGGAAGTTCGAAAAATCCTTCTTTGGAGGGTGCTTACTTGCTTTGGGTGGTGTTATTTCGCAAGCGCTCGCCCCGTTACCGCCCGGCGGTTGCGTCGCGAACTGCTATTATTTAAAAATCACTTTGTTTTAAATAAAAGTACCTATAATCAGTGAACCCGAGAACTTCCACTTCGCTTCACCCCATAACAATCTTCAGATCCCGGAAGAAACGTCTCGAGCCGTCCGCTAGCTTATCGCGCGGTCGTTTGCTTTATCACTAATGTATCAAGTCATAGTTTTAATGGGCTTCGAATTAAAAACCGAAAATGATGGGTTGCGAAGAGGAGGGGGCAGCTGGCGCAAGGTGACAGAAAATTGCGTATAAATACACTCTCATGTACCAGAGAGGTTTGTGGTTCAGTACCGGATACGCAGTTTCTCAAGTAGTAGCTTGGCATCGCGTAACTTGTCAATTTTCCCTTAATTGTTCGCTCCTTTTCACAGTGTTCGATCTTCCGTAAAGAGTTTGTCACCATGTGCAAATCATCAATGGTTGCTCCGCGTTTGGCCAGTGTACTACTCGTACTTCTTATTCCGAATTTCTCGGCAGCGTTATCACCTGCTACCGACGATAACGCTCCCCTTCGTAGTTCATCTAGTTTCGTTGCTGCTGATCCATCGATTCGCGAGAATTTGGCGGACCTACCAGACAGGTGGAGGTTAATTTCGTCGCCAGAGCTTCAGCTACCGGAGATCGAGATTCCGTTGTTCAAGAGACACGCCCAGCAGGATCATTGGACGGGCCACCACCCGTCTGACACCCAAACGATCGAGAAATCTGACGAGACGCTCTTTAGGAGCATCTTCGACAGTATCCCACGACGTGGATGTCCTTCTGGGCAGAGAATGGACCATTATGGCGGCTGCAGAGTTGCTCTATAGGTAAGTGTCTGTCATTTTTTCGGATCATCTCGTGATACAAACGTCAAACATACTTGCTTGATCACCTTGATTGCTCCTGAATTTTCCTTCGTCTTAAATTCTTTAGTTTGGGGTATACAAGATCGGTGATGTTAGTAGGTACAGAGATAAATTCGTAGGAATAGAGTATAATGATTTTGTGAGACTTTTTGAAGGTACCATAAAAGATTGAATAATGATGGAAAGAGGGATAGCTTTTTGTAAACGATTTAATGGGGACACTCCATTATTTATGTAGTTTGCTTTTAATAAATTTCCAAAGATACCTGTACTTTTCGGATCATTACCGCGGTGTCCCCCCTTAAGTAACTATTAACTACACCCCTGATAATTTACGACAGTAAATTTTCTTCTTCTGGCCATCTGAATTTATCAATATTTCTTATATTTTCAGTAGGCGTTAAATAGTCGGGAAACATGTGTATTTAATCAAATTGGCGAAGTATGGACATCCCTGTGACTTTCACGGCGCTTATGTGCGCATCGAGTAATCTGTCAAATGTGTAATCCCTTATAAAATAAACTACTTGACGAGATAGACGAGTAACATTCTTTCCTCAAACCTCATTCACATTGAACAATTTAATTCTTTGTGTGTACGTCTGTGATAAATAACGTACCTAATGACCTATGTGGCTCTTGAACGTTATTATTGCTCGACAATACGAGCATCGCTGGTATCAGTGTTATTTATTGTGTCGATACAACTGATCGATGATTTCATTCTCCCGTTATTACGCGTGCTCATCGACTCTTAGTTCCTGATTTTATCTCGACGCCTGATGTATCGAGACGGTCAATCTCTGCATTCGAGCGATTTGCTACCAGAGTATTTTCGAGATTCCTCGCAACTCACGACCAATATATCACTTTCGAAATATTAAGGCGCCTGCTATTATCGAAGGTCAATAATATTTTGTGACACGTGAATATATTATATTTATCCAAGATAAATACATTCACAGTGGAATATCATTTGTGGCACGACTGAAAGTAGGTGCCTTTTTTCGAGCAGGGAAGTCAAAGGGGGAAATGGAATTAGTTTATGTCGGGTTCGTTTTCGAGAAAATTGAGTTTGAAAGTTCGTTGCCTGTGTTCGTGTGGAATTCTGGTACAATCTGTTACTTCTAATTGTATTTGCATTTGTTAATATTGATAGTGGAACAATTAGATTATGTAATATTATTTCCTCTAATAAGGATATGTATGTAACTTAACTTCCAGTTCGACCCGGAAAATCGAACTTTCGTTTACTTATTACTTGAACTTAGGTCACCAGATTCCTTCTCCCTTGAATAACGTGTGTGTAACTATTTTGTGCTAACCGTTCTGCGCTGACGGATTGACGCTAACCGTATTGCGCTGACGGGAGATGATGACTGACTTTGCGGACTGTTCCGGATGTATCAAGAAGAACCAATCGGGTAATTTTCCTAGCACAAATCACCATTTCCTGCGCCCTTGGCGCGCCTTTTCCGAGAAAGGGACTAGATTTGGCAGGAATCGTTCTGTCCGGAATTTTCGTATACAGATCAATTTCTCTAAGTAATCATCGATAGATATTAAAATTTAAAACCCAAACTACTGTTTACACTTGTAATTCAATCATTTTAAATTACACCCCCCCCCCCCCAATTTAAATGCCTTCCCGTCACCCCAAAATTCACATGAAGTTGATGTTCGATCGCTAACATTTTTACTCACCGATGTACAAGATCCCGTCGAGATCAAGATTCTCGTTGCTGCCCTGACTATTGACAGCGGTAACGTGGTCATCGACAGCGAGCGTGTGCCTCTTGGGCGCTGGTCTTCCTATGCTGACTGCATGCCACTTGCCATCATTCAACCTCGACCTCGAAGTGTCCCTGACTTTGACTGGACCGTCACCGAGGTCGAAGACATAGTGAACGTGCCCGTTCACCAGCTCCACAGCGATAAAGTCGCGTTCCCTGCCAGCGTTGAACAGCATCAAGCCGTTTGCCTCCCGTGTCTTGAACTGCAAAGTGAAGATCGGTGGATCAGGAAAAAGTTTAATTTTAAAGTCACTCTCCAACCGACTCGTTCGTTCGCACGTTTAACACGCGCTATTAAAGTAAAAGCGGTGCAGTTTTCACTTTACCAAATTTTATTCTTTCCTTGATAATGGTCGCAATTACGACCGAAACGTTGCGAATATAAATTGTAAAATATGCAAAATAGCTCTTATTTATTTAATTTTAAAAATTGACCGAATCAACGCGCCGATATCATTCACTTTTAATTTTTCTAATTTTAAACATTATAATTTAGAACATTTGATATTTTGCATATGAATTTTGCAGGGCTATTGAGCGGACCACAGTGAGCTAGGCTGCACAAGGAACCACGGTGGAATAGCAAATAGTACGTTCGATTACGAAATCCGATCGTACTTTTCTGCGATATCAAAGCGCAGAGCCGGGACGCTGATGAGACACAGCCGGGAGGCAGGTGCCCGTCAATTACGGGCCAGCCTAATTACGAAGGTGATGACCAGAGGGGCTTGTCTGTCACTTGGTACGGAAGAACGAGGCATGATTGGGTTTTTACATGGGACAGCGCGACACGTGCCACGATTAATCCAGAGTTTGCGCATCGAATCTGGCAACGGTCGGGGATAGAGTGGGAGAGAGAGAGCTAGATAGAAAGAGAGAGAGATGTCTAATTGGGGTAACCTTTTGTGGGGATATGTCACCGTTGACATTTCATTTCTTCTGTGGCCTCCACGCGCGTGGTGAAATTTCGGAATAACAGCCGAACCTACCATCTCCATTGCAGAATATCCAACCACACTTCATTGGACGCCCGAATTTCAACGAATCAAACTCTCCCTGGGAACATGCCTTTGAAGGTAGCGCGAGAAAATATCGACGATGAAAAATGCTTCGTGGTAAACTTGGTTTTCCAAACTTTCTTTACCTATACGAAAGCCGCGTTTGCTTTCAGGCTCCCCTGCTAACAAGGAAGAGGATATTCCTGTCAAAGTATAATCAATACTTAAGTTAGAGCGTTTGTTGGAGAACTGTTCCGAACTTTCATTGACATCGAAGCGGGATCATCAGTGCTCTGATTAGACTTAATTAGTTGACTAAGAACCGGGGTTAGTAACCGATTATTATGTCTTAGATTGAATAGATCATAGATGGTAGAAGGATGCACACCAGTCTGAGTAATTCTCCAAACCCCTATTGAAGCTAACTAACAATAAGTAGGATTCTAGAAAAACTTTAGGACAGTTTCACTGGGCTTGATATAGAAAAAGTAGTTTGCCTTTTTGTTAATACAACTGATATCTACTTTTTAATCTACACAGGCAACCGTGCCTTTTAATCTCTCAGTAAAATCAGTTCGTTTTTACCAGAACTTATTCCTCTCGAAGCAAAGCGTATCAGCTTATATTCATTGCGATAGCAATCGCTTTTCGCCATTCTATAAAAACAATTTCCCTTTGCTTCGCTGAAAACGAAAATTCTTTTAACTAATTCGCCGATTACTGTTTGGGAAACTTGGATAACCTACTGATCAAAGGATTTCATTCGGTATTTCTCTCAGCATTCACAGTTCAAACACACTGCCTCCTACTAATGCATTCACAACTTCTTAAAACGGAATTCCCATTTTTGCGTCGAAAAGAAAATCGAGACGCTAAATTTTAATTCGCCCAGTGAAGAATTACTGAAAATGTGTTACCTGGAAGTAGATGTTCGTCTCCACGTACGCTTTCAGCACAGGTAATCCCACGAACGTGCGTTTCGAGGTGAAGGTCACTGGAGAGTGGACAGGGTGGTTCCTCTTGCCGAATTTCCCCGTGACCCTGATGATCGGCGTGACTCCTTGATGGGAAGCCTGATGGTTTCCGGAGCTCCTCGCTATTTCGAGGTACGGATAGCCATTGAACCAGATTTGCTGCAGCTGCCCGACAAAGTGAGGGATCTCCTCTCCAGCGTGCAAATATCCACCCGCGTGAAGGGTACGGAACTCCAAAATCCCCTGTTTGCCGAGCTGCGTTTCGGCTGTTGGAGAAAACACAGTGGTCAGTTTGGGACAACTGATTCATGTAAAATCGCACAATATTCATTTTTCTATATCATAGGGAACTTGAAAATTCGAAAAAGTTTGGCGAAATGTAGATCAAGTGATGCTAATAAGGGTGAAAATACAATTTCAAAAAATTCTCAAGTTTTCATATTATCGTGAATATGTTCGTAATAAGATTGATTTTTAAATGTCGGTATTATTCGATCACTTCATAAAATTCTCGCCCCCCAAAACTTTCCATCCAATTTACGACAAATTGTATTTACATTTTACCCAAAGTTCTTCATACCCGAGATTTCGCCCCGTTGATGCCGCGCCCCTCTAAATAAGAATGAAACGCGATTAAGACGGAGCCATTAATAAGAATTGTCCCGTAGACGGCGCGGGGCAGTATACTTAAAGGGGCTTGAACGAAACCCTGGCGGAAGTTACACAGGAACTATTTTAATTATTAGCCAGCCCCGGGATGCTTCCTTATCCGATGGCACAGACAACGGGGGACTCGATATCGGCGCATTGTTCTTCGAGAGAATCTTACTGGCCCGACGCTATTAAGCTTAATTGTCCCCGGGCACAATGCACCTAACTTTCTGAATTAGTAGCGCTATGTAAGTATCGACAGGCGTCGCTAATAAACGTACCAAGTTGCCTTTAAAGGTTGCTCGTGAAACAAAGAGTGAGCAAACGAGGTCGTTCGATTGAGACAAATTTTTGCAAACATCCTTGCTATACGGGGGGAGGAGTCTCGGTACTGTTTCTAGTGCGCTACTTTCTAGAAATAGGTTGGATGAAATCAGTATGCAATAGTATTTGAAAAGTGAATTAGAAAATCTATTATCAAAATGTTTAGGAAACTTGAGGGGTGAAATTAATGCACTAAAGATTAATCGAAGAAGGGTAGAGGGTTCTGTGAATTATGTAGATAGTGTGGTATAAAAATTAAACGTGATTGATATCGGCGCGTTGATTCGGTCAATTTTTTGTTAACTAGGTTAAATCTGTTGTTCGACAGGTCCTTGAGATTTTTTAAGGTTTCTTGTCCAAATTGTCTTGATATCGACGTGTAAAAACTTTCCTTTGTTGAAGTAGAGGGTGTGAGTGTTTCGCCATCCATTTTAAATAAAGTGAATTAGAATTTCGACCGTAAATTTTTCAAAAATTAAACGTGAATGATATCGGCGCGTTGATTCGGTCAATTTTTTTTTATGACAAAAAGAAATTGACCGAATAAAAAAAAATTGACCGAATCAACGCGCCGATATCATTCACGTTTAATTTTTGAAAAATTTACGGTCGAAATTCAAATTCACTTTATTTATAGTGTGGTGTAGTAGTATTAGGAGTCTTCAGGCTTCACAAAACTGCCAAAATTGTGTAGAAAAATTTAGAACATTGTGGAATAGTGTTATGATTTCTACAGGAAGAATTAACTCCAAATATTTCTTCAAATCAGTAGCAAATTTCAGTATTAATAACCGTAGTAGGAACCACTCACCGCCGACCACATTTCCTTCCATTTGCACCACACATTTCAATCAAATTTGAAACTGGGTCGAATCACGCGAACACCCAGTATCCGCAGCGAAGCGAAGCTACATTCACACAGACCTCGGATATACGCCTTTATTTAATTAAATTAAAAAAAAAGCGTGTCCAAAAGCAAGGAGAGATTATTTCCCTTGCGTTCCCTCCTATTCCCAAAGCCGCATCGCGAATATAATGCTTGATAGCATACGGTGGAATGATCTCGAATTCCTGGCAAATTTGTTCGACCGGTAATTGCGCTTCGTAAATTGTTCACGTGCATTTTCATTCGCTGCGCTCTCCGCGTGCGCGGTACGTTTCTTCGTTTTGGAAACTCGACCGTACCAAAACCAGGAAATCAATTCGATTCTGGTGTAATTTCCAAGTTGCGTCGATTCAATTCGATCGGACGATAAGCATTCGCCAAGTTATAATCAAATTCTCACCGCGTTACACGAATGTAATCGGACGGACTGCGAGCGTGTAGGATGGAAGTTAAATTCGCCAACGCCAGCGCGTGTAAGTTGGCGCGGGGGCAACTTCCCTTAAACGTTCACCATGAAATCCCGTGGATCGTGATTAGAAGGTGGCCTGCGCCACCCTCGTCTTCGAGGAGCGAGCCACGGATGACGCCTGTTCCCCTCGATTTCATCAGCATCCGCGTCGATCCGACGAATTCCACGGATCGTTGTTTGATGTCGATTTACGATTCAATTGGGCGCCATTTGATTGGCCCGCGATCGGCTCTGCTGGTCGTTAGTCAGGGCGGACCCTTAACGGATCACGACCACCCGGCTGGCATTGTAATTTGGAACATGAGCTACGCCCTGTTTGCCACTTGTCAACACATACTTCGGCTCGGTTGACCTACTGACTCTGATCATCGTTCAACAAACAATGAAAGACACCGCTGAATTAGGTTGCGCTTGGGCCCAATCGCCTGGGACACTTTTGTAGTCTGTGACTGATATTTTTTACGTATTTAACCCTTCGTGGTCACACGGGGGGTATTGTACCCCAAGAGCAATTTTCGATTTGAAATGTCGCACCTTTAAGTCTTCCAAAGAGGATTTATCGCAAAAAAATAAAAAAAAAAAATTTTAAAAATCGGTTTTTCCCACAACCATGGAAAATCGCTCATTTTCAACTACAAATTTTATCATATCAAAATTTATGTTTCTAGAAAAAGATTATTAGACCATGACTGTATAAGTATTACGAGTGTACAATTATCACTAAAAAGTTAAAAGATTCAAAAATACGAAAATGGTAACTCAAAAAATTACGCTGGGGTACAGTGAACCCCGTGTGACCAATGTGTGATTATAAGAAGGTGTGACCACGAAGGGTTAAGTAATCCTTCCACCAAGTCTTCCTCTAGGATTTTTTAAACTCGTTCTATTTCTGGCGAGTAATTATATGTGAAGTATCCAGACATGAGTCATTGATGTTTGCCTTAACGCCCTGGTTATAATCTTCTTCGTCCATTTTCTTTTATTCAAGTTTGACGTCCTTGTAACCGGAAATATGCAAATTTATTTTTTATATCTGTATAATTAATAATAGCTAATAATAATGACAATAATAAATATAGATACATGCAGTTATTATAGAAATTGAAATTAAGAAGCATAATAAGGTAACTTAAATACACCTAAAACACCGATGCACGTGTGATGGTAGCGACGGGTGGGCAAAAGTTGCACTCAGCTTCCCCATTGAGTAGGATTTGGTGAATGTATCTGTCTATTATTTCTGTTCCCACACAGCACGGCACAGAGGAACCATCAAATTGTATTCAAAAGACTAAAGAATCTAATAAAATTCAGCACTTTGTAAGGAAAATATTCATCAAGATCCCACCCTGCTATTCGATGATTAAAATACCTTTTCATTATAATAATTACGGTATACATGATTAATAGTACCAACCTAAACGCCCCTACACAAAGATATTCAGCTCCAAATCAACGATTCCATTTTATTAATCGAAAACAAATACCTACACTTAAGTTAATTAATATCATTATAAAATACCATTATCACGAAACACATTAGAATTCTAACTATTGTGCTAGCCCTAGTTTCAACGTTCGTTTAATTACTGATTAACCAAACATCTGTTTACAAAACTTTGAAACATTATAAAAAATCCTCTGCACTCAAGGCCAAGTTTTCAAATCATGGATTCAAGCTACCACGTTGTCATTTTATTGAAGAAGCAGAATACACAAAGTGCCTTTGCAAAATCACCCCTACCCTGTCGAGAGGCTACAAACTTTTGCATCCCCCAGCTGTCACCCAGGGAAACATCTTCGAAGGGTGTTGCATCTTGCATCCAAGAACACAAGGATGCCGTGCACTCAGCCGCGCAGTAATTATCGTCGATCGATGCCAGCGACGAGCATTCAGGTGAAGACCGTATGCAGCATGTGGTGATGCTAGGGCGGTCAAGCAATTTAGGGTATTGCCACGTAACTCAATATTGCTGGCACTCGCCATCCATTTAATAGGCTGATCTGGGGGAGGGGAGCAGTAGGTTTAGGGTGTCTCACTTTATTGGGGAGGCATGATGCTTTGCGGCGAACGTGTTGCAACTTGACAATACCGCAGGCCCTGGTTTGGGCAGCACTTTGTACCTCGTTCCCAATTTAATAACGTTCAAGCTTTAAAATTCTATGAAAATTAGATCTTTGTCGTTTTGTTGCGTAATTGGGCCAGTCAGGTTGGTAAAATCGTACAAACAAGTGTCTTCAAGTTCCTGCTGTTTCTTGGTTTCCTGAACTCTAGTCATCCGTTGCTAGTCTTGTTCATGTAACTTCTATGTATATAGCCTCGCTGGTTCCTGACTTCTTGAACTTCAGGCTCCTTGCAAACATTGTATAGGTATAATAGGTTACCTCGACTTCTACGACATGGTTTCGAGACTCCTCTCAATTTCCCAAAAACTGCTCAAATTCGGTTCATACAAATTCCAATTCACGCAGTGAGTGCAGAGATCGCAGCGTAGTCGCTTCGCGCATTCATATCGTTCCGTTTCGTTACTGCGGTTCATGCGTTTTTGAAATTTGAAAATGCTACTATGGAGAAAGAAACGTTGTTTACAATAACCTCAATATTATTAAATAATAGTGATGAAAGCGAAAGTGAAGATGATTGGAAATAGAGAAATTCAAATAATCAAAGATTGTAGAAACAAACACGCATGCGCGCTGCGCAGTGACTGCTTCACCTCTGAAATTTCTGCGTTTACTGCCGTTTGCTGCACGCTCGCTGCACCGGAAGTGACATCGTATTGGTGGAAAGTGAGAAAAATTCTACGGAATCGTACGATGCCACCAATAGGATGCCACAAATTTCATGCACTCACTGCGGTAAATTGGAACGCACCCCAAGTACCCCAGTTTCTCATAAATACTCCTGTTTAAATTACCTCAATGTTCCTATATTTAAACTTCCACGCATCCACACTTGACAATCTAAATTTTCTCCGAACGGACCTACTATTTTCCAAGAATATCCATTACAATTTTACACCTTTCTCGCTGAGTCCACCGAGATCCATCTACGTTCCTTCCACCAAATTCTCCAAAATTCATTCTGTGAACCCACTCGTCAACCCATCTTTGTTAGAACCCTCCATAAAAAGTTTCTCCGTAAAGTGGATGGAAGGTACTTGGAAATCGGTTAGTACCCACGGAACATGACAGTGTAAATTCCCCATTTGGGGAAGTAGAACGTACACAAATGGCTCGCCGATGGGACAGTTACATCGGACACACGGCGTTCTCGCATGTGAAATGCAATTACGCGTGGGCGTACACCGACGCGCGGCGTCGGTTATCGGTTATAGGCAGCGATACACCGACGTCCTAGATACACTACCAATGCATTACATATGACCGGGTTTACAAGAGATTGCACGAAGCGCATTGAAACTTTATGCCCACCCTGTGTGCAGGCCCGATTGGATTTTCCAGGCTGGGACAACTGTGGGCCTCTAAATAAGCAGTAAGTTCATGTCGAAGCAATAGGTTCAGCTTGGAATACTGTAGTGCGGTAGAACCTTGATTATCTGAGGTAATCGATGGGCAGGATGTTTGAACAATTTTGGGAAAAGTTTTTGAGTAATCGGATGATTGCACGTTGACATAGAGAACAGTTACATGAATTCAAAAATTAGGGGTTTGGTGGTTTTCTTTGATCTACAACTTGGTTCTTTGATCCTCGTCCAGTTAAAAGATAGAGCGTTTTGGTAAGGGATTATTTCCGATATGTATTTTTAAAATTTGTACAGTTTTATATTCGTTTTGAGGATAGTTCTCTTTTTTATCAATTTTTTCGCTATAAAATTTTTACCTTTTGTAAATCGTATTATTATTTCATGTTTTAAGGTGAGAGTATTACAAATTTTTAGTTATTAAACTGACAAGCGAATAGATTCCTGCGGTTTATTATACTTTAATGTAGTTCAGAAGAATTTTAAGTTTTATTATTTTTACTTAAGCATGTACAAAGTGGCTGTTTTTTTATTTCTTCCGACAGGTATCAACGTATTCCTTTCGTTCTATTTCGACAAAATTCTGTTCAAAGCGAAACGCGAAATATCGCATAAAATCATTCCCTCTCTGTTTGCAAACGTTTGATCTGCACGGAATTCCAATAATTTTCGTATGCGAAATATGACCAATGCTAAATTCAACTCAACAATTTCCGATGATCCGCTGTTTCGTTCGGTTTTTCCTAGATAATCGAATCGAACACGGACACGGCGTTTTGACCTTTCACTGTGGCACGCATAGTAATAATTTACACACGTGGAATACATAGAGAACGGTTTAGTTTAATTACTTAATTCGATACAGGAAAACCTTCGCTGACATAATTTCCACAGATTTTCCAGTGATCATTTCCCAATATCTCATCAATGTGTATAAAGCCCAAAGAGACTCAAAAGAATTCCTCATAGTTTCTATGATCACAAAAGATTTTTAATGCTTCATATAAATTCCTCAAACAAGAATGTGTGTGCGAAGGTGGACAATTTCTGGAGTAGACTATCAGTGTTGTAGCTCCAAGTAATATTTACGTCTAAGTAACATACACAAACCACCCCCGTAAAAGTCCCTTAAAACCAGAAATTCCACGAAGCACAAATATTCCACAATACTTGAAGGAAGAAGTAAGGGAAAGAATTCAGAAAAATAAATCATATTTCACCGTCGGGTAAAATGTCTGACTTCAGAATAGTTCGTAATCCATTTAATTTCGCTGGACCGGCGAAAGTCAGGGGTTGAAGACGGTCAGAGAGCCTCCCCTCGAGATAAAACGCCAAGCGACGTGCCAGCGAAGAAGAGGCATCCCTCCGCCGTTGAATCTGAATAATTTCGAGCATTCTTCGCGAATACGATATTCAGGAGACGTCAAATTCCGCTGGAAAAACGGCCGGGGGATGCGCTTCCTGTCGCGGTGCGCTTCCGTGGGGCAGATTATTTATGAAAAAGGACACGGGACTGCACTTCTCGCCGTGGCAGAAGGCGCACGGAACCGTGGCACGACAAATGGCGCGATCGAAATAAAAATGGCAGTCCAAGTTCCGACGACGTCAGGAATTCTCGGGGCAACGGCGCCCCCCCAACCCCCACGTCGCGTCGCCGCCGCCGATCGATCCTCGCGCGATCTCGAATGCGCCCCTTCGCGCGGACGTCCCGGCCGAATGCACTTCGAGGGATCGGCCACGATAAAGAGCGCATTTGCGTGCCAGCGAACTGCAACTCGACGGGGTGGTAGAGCTAAGGGAAGGGGGATCCATGTTGCCGCGGGAACAGCTTGAAATACGCCGAGAGGAAAGTTTTCGGAAATTCCATCAGCCGCGAAAGAATGCCTCGCTGCTTTGTACTCGGGCGCGCGATTTGTCCACGTGACGCGTGCCACCCCGTAACGCGTCATGGCGGAAACGGGAAGTGGCGGTAAGTAGTCACAATCACCGCGAGGAATTCGTAACTCCCCAAAATTCAGAAGTGAACGTGTCCTTGGAATATCGATATTGAAGGGGGTGAACGTTGAATTTTATTGATGTCCAAGGGAGATTGATAGGTAGCAGGGTATTTCCGGTAGAGATGCACCACATTTTTAAAATGATTTTTTTTAAATTTGCGTCAACATTTCACAAAACTATGATGCAAAATTCGCAGACTCGATTACAATCGTTATAACGAAGGAACACCGATACATTGCTCGTTTGAAAAATCCTTAACGGGTCTACCTCTCTCGGCGATTCATCTTTACCGGAATTACCTTAAGTAGGGGAGAGTTGCCAATATCGTACCACTTAAGACATTTTACGTTATATTTCATATTTGGTACTCATATGAACGCAAATGACTATTGGATATTGTAGCTTGATCTTTTAGGCACCTACTATTATATGCTTAGCCTTTTGTTCAGAACAAATTAATTTGTTATTAATCTTTTTGTCACATAAGGTAAATGTACCAATAAGTAGCCGTTTAAGGAAACGGTGACAAAGTATAATGAATATTCTGTATAAAATTAACAATTTAAATGGAACTTTTTTCATTAATAAAGATTTTGTTGTTTCTCATCAGTACTTACATAGTCAAATTTTATTTATTTGATACTTAACGTAAAATAAACAAGAATATTTGGACGTGCAAATGTACCAATAGATAGCCAACCTCACGCGATTGGCCCAGTGTCCCAATTGTCATGTCCCAGTACCTAGCCATAGGTTTTGTACTCTGGGAAAAATGATTTTAAAAACTGATTCTTTGTCTTAAATGGAAAAATCTGTTAAGGAAAATTAAGAAGTACAGAAATATAAAATTATTGTATAGATAAACATAATAAACATTGCAGCAGCCCTTCTGGTGGGCACCCCCTTCTTCACTTCGATTAATGCTAAATTAACCTGTTGTTGCGAATAAGAAGCTGGCTTCGCCTTTTTGGGCATTTTGAAATTTCTGTAATTTCAAGAAACAATAAGTTTAGTTACACTATCGATAGATGTTTGAGGTTATTTTATATATGACTCAAAAACAACCAACAAATTCATAAAACTGTATATGTACATAAACTTTACTAAAACATCTAGAAAAATAATATTTATATTATGATTTATAATCAAAATACTTACCAGCTTTATTCCGAATATTGCGTCAGAAATTCACACCTTTTTCGTAATTTGTCGCGTACGACGTCGATTATGGTCGATTAGCATTTGCAACTCATTTCACCCGATTTATTCAACGCGTGGTTAGTTACTGGGCTAACAAGATTTGTTTGCACCAATAAATAGCCATGTAAATATTTAAATAAAAAATATTTTTTATATCCAAATATTTACTTTCTATTTGTTACAAATATTTTCAAGATTCTGAAACCCTTTTATCTATCTAAAAAACTATTATCGTATAATAATTATGCTCTTAACAAGAAGCACGCTTTTCTTAGCCATATCATAACGAATGTCTGAAAACGCGTCATATCTCTGGCCTGGAGACTTTAAAATGGTATTTCTAAATATCTAGACAAAAAAACAAGACGAGATAACCTCAGATATCAAACCGAACAATTAAATAATGTAAATTATACCATACATGCATTTTATCTTACGCGCATAGTTTAATATTATTAATATTTCAACAGATGGCTAGGTATTGGTACATGGCTCATTATTGGTACATTTACCTTACTGTCAAAGGTACGATTCGGACAACCGGTCTCCTAAATCGTACCTCTCGGTTTCCAAAATCGTACCTCCACTAAAAAATAGTATAAATAACAAATAGAGAAGAAAATATTCAACATAAAGTAATGATTATTATATAGTTACATATACAAATGTATATGGATCACACACAGGCCGCAATAACCTATGTAAATGATATATGTACATAACCTATAAACATACGAGTTGTCAAATCCTACTAGTAGGATTGTAGTGGTACGATTTAGGAAACATGATCAATTTATTCATAAATATAAATTTAAACTTTATAATGAATTTAATATGCACTTAAAATGAATGTAAAATATTCTACATTAAACCTGCTTTTAGAAAAATACAAAAATACGGAACAAAATTGTATTGTTTGATTATTATCAGCTACGATAAATTGATAAAAACTTATATCAATCATACCTGATTTTTTTAAACGTTTATAGCACGCACAAAATAGGGTGTAAGCTCAAAATGTTTTGTTTCTATTTCTTATTTCGCATTTACTTGATATTTTTGTTATCAAATGTCGTTTACATTCATTAATTACTTAGAAATTGATGAGGTACGATTTAGGTGACTAGTACGATATTGGCAACTCTCCCCTAGTATCGAAGATTCTTGGAAGTCGGAGATGATAAGTAGCTTTGGGAAGTTGCTGTATTTGAATTTGCCGGATAATCAGATCTTTTTGAGATTGCGTCCCTACGATGGCAGTTCTTCGACGGAGGAGAGTCTTAACGGGCTTGGGTAAATTACGAATTTCCCTGCGCGGTCGTAGGATGAAATCACAAATTCCAAATGCACCCTGCGGGGGGGGTGGGTCGGGGGTGGGAGGATAGTCAGTGACGTGGCTGTTTGCATTCAGGCGGCGATGCTTTGAATCGGGACGCTCTTATGAATGCTAATTGAAGATTTTCTAGGGGGTTACGCTGCAGCGACCCTATCAGAAATGGTGAAATGCGGCTGCGTCTATGTGGCATGGAAATATAATTGAACGAAGCCGGAGCCTGCAGGCTTGAATTGATCAGCTTCGTGGGAGAGCAGGTTTTGTCTTTTTCTCAATTACGTTATTATTCTTGAAAGTGTTGCCTTGAGTATTTAATGAAACCACAGTGGAATATGGTACCTTCGCAATGGTGATACTATTTTTGGTGCTGTACCCGAAATGATACTGAATATTTGAAAGAACATACTCAAGAGGAATCGATGATGGTCAAATATCTAACGTACCGCGATGACATGATCTAACAATTTTAAATTTCTTTTTTTCTACGATAAGAACATGTATTAAATAATTACAGTTACACATAAAATGAAACTCATTCTACCATACGATTGATCAGTTTATTTGCTTTCCCGCGTGCATGATTGCAGTATGGATGCGGGCTGACCCAATTTCCTGAAACGCCCTCTATAGAATTTACATTTACCGCCAACGATCGCTGATAGCCCGGAACGGAACGCAAAATCAACCATCAAATTCATTTCCTAATGCAGTTCAAACATCATACGCAATATTTAATCCCTGAAAAAAGCCACCCTAAATAGTCTGAATTATTTATTTTAAATAGAGCACCTATGAATTCGGGTGACTTGAAAACAGACTACAAAATTTTCAAGCGATTTTGAAGGAATTTGAACTAGAAAATCCAACCTACACTTTTCAAATACAATACTACAACGCAGCTTACAATACCATAAAGCACAAACACAGTTAATTATCGAACAATCCGTAGAGAAACAATTTGAGCTAAATCAAGTGTCCTTAATAATAGTTATAGAACAAGTTACCACGATAAAATAAGCAATGCAAGGGCAATTCTACTAAAGCGGTTCGAATATTAAAGTCTAACTCGTGCTGAGCTTAATCTTTTTCCGCGATGAATATTATTACTCAACTTCCCCCGCTTTGGTCCGATATTTTGAACGCAACCCCTTGATATTTCATCGGGAATTAATTCGAATGCGATCCGCCAATGCACAGCGAACACCCGAGTAATGAAAAGTGCTCGCGAAGTTACTTTCTCGCGAGCCTGTCGATAATGTGCGAGCGTCGGGCTTAATACTTCCGAGGCTGTCAAACCATAAATTATTATAGAAAATATCGGCCATCCGCGAAGCTGCTTTCGCTGCACCTACTTTCTTGGGCAATTTTCCGCGATAGTTACACGCTGGACGTTTTACACGGCCACCGGGTGTTTGAATAATTAAGGGAAATCGTCGCGGAAGTTTTGCATGATCGACGACGATGCTCGCCCATGGCGCGTCGAAATTAAAAATTTCTCCGCTAATTTTTCACGCAACTTCCGCGCTCCGCCCGCTATTGTCCTCCTGGCAGCAATATGTAAATTGATGCGCGAGAAATTGCTTTAAGCAACGGTCCGCTGCACTCCGTAAACGCCCCTCATTTTCTTAAATAATTCAGCGAGTTGCCGAACCAAGAGCGTAATTTTCGGATGAACGTTTTTAGAGAAGAAGGTGCGTTAGTTATGGGAACAAAGGGAAGGTGGACTAGCTATATAATTTCATTATGTTTGGATTTAACCACAAATACACACATGCTATCCCAACCAGGTGAACCTATCAAAAATGCTATTCGGGAGTCACAAAAGTGTCTCGTGAAAAGGTCCTAAAAGGAGTCTGTGAGTATGTAAGGGTCTTTGAAAAGTCGGATAAAGAAAGGAGAGATGAGATCGAGGTAATTGGGGACAAAAAAGAAGGGGTCTGTTAAAAACAGAGGGATAAGAAGACTCATCAACGATGTCAGAGAAGAAAGGAGGACACTAAAAGAAACCTCTTCAAAGAGGAAACAGGACCAAGAACAAGCTGGACGAAGGTACAAGAAGCAATTCTAACTGTCACGCTTAATCAGTGTTAATATTAAATTTGTAGGTAATTTGTCAAGTACTTCATTCTTCCTAAATGACATAAATTCGTGGAGACTTTACGAAGACTGGCAGTTGGGAAGAATAAATAAGCTACAGCAAGCATAAAATCGCTATCTACTTCATTCGATGTCAGACAACTGATCCACCCTCTATAGGAACATTTGATTTAACTGGCTCCTCGTACGCGAGCCGCGGTGCTTCATAATGGAAATGGAACTGTCGATAATTTCCTAAGAAATATGATACACTCACGGTGATATAAGGGAACCGGAAAATTATTTTCTAGTCGACAGAGAGCGAGAAAGGGGTTCTGGTACTAAACGAAAATCGTGTCGGTCGTTACAGTGCCCGCATAAATCTTGTCAGAGCGAATGATTCGCGGGGAATCCGCCGACTGATAAATCTCGATGTGGAAATTGATTATCGGAGGGAGAGCCTTTCACGGTATTTACACGCTCGTGGGAAATTTAATCTAACACGTGGCTTTTCCCCGTGGCTCCCGTTTCATTACCTCTCTTGAGGTTTATTAACGAAGTCTCGTGGGACAGCATAATGCCCACCAGCGAAGAAAAAACGTTGATTTTCGAAATATTCTAACAAATAAATCGAACTCTAAAACGAAGTACAATCTTTCGATCCACCTACCACGTTCTATTACACAAACACCACGATACTCTTTCTAATTTCAAAAAGCACTCATTTGACGTGTCGAAATATTTAACAATAAATTGCTTTTGAATCTTTTCAAATCTGACTTAAAAACAAAAATCCTTTTTATAAATACATAATTCTGTTCCTGTGCATTTCTCGAGTCCCAGCATTGAATTTATTTCGTCCATCGCTCCACTATATAATAAAATATACTTCTTTCTTAACATTCACGGTCCAAAAAGAAGTCTTAATAAAATACCATACGACTTCCTTTCCCTTTTTCATTTAACGTTCCATCCTCCTCGTTCCGTTCTCTTAGATTTACCTTCCAGGCTTTTTATTCTTCCACGCCACCCTCCGCTACCCCCGACGCCCACCCCTCGTGTTTCCTCTCGCGCCAACGTATTGTCCTTCCATCTCTTCGGGCTTGAACGCGGAATTTCAGCTGGAATTGCCGTGCTCGCCTCGGCTGTTGCCCGGATATTTATGCTAAATAGGGATTTTGAAATACGATATTGTGGCGGGAAGGCAACGCTGCGGGGCAGGTTCGAAAACGATGTTCGAGGGTGCGTTTACAAGTTGCAGGATAGAAAAGAAATAGCAGAGCAGTGAAATTAATAACGCTGTTCCTCCCGCAATGCGGACTTATTTAATTTAAAGTGGAAATTTATCCAATTTCTTTTTTAAGAACCGCGAATTAAATGTGGAGATATCGGCGGAAAATGGAGTCAACGTTTGCAGAATAGTAAGATCGACCCAGTATGACAACTATGTTCGAAAAATAGGTGTGACCATCGAGGATTGAGTGAAAAAGATTTAAGTATAGTGAACCTATTCGCCCTGAATTTTTCTGACATAGGTAGGTAAAGAATTTGAAGTAAATGGCTTCGATAGACGGAATGGGAAAAATTCTGATGAAGATAAGCATACATCGCATATTTGATATTTTATGAAATTTTCATCCCTGCATTCTGGATTTAATGAAGACTATGGAATAAAATGGAAAAATGGTGTGCATCGTATATGGCTCATTGTGAGGTAAGGGATTAAAAAGAATTTTAAATGACCACTATTAGCATAAAATGATATTATGTAATTCAAAGTATCCTTTATCAAGCCTTCGTAATTTCACAAAGTCAATTGAAAGTTAAGCGATCTGGTTAGCCTTGTAGGTACCCATACAAGTGTGTTCTACCTTTCCCTCCTTACAGTTCTTGAGACTTTAAACGAAGCCAAATTAGTGACACTATTTCACGAGTTCTTGTTAATTCTGTATATCCACACGTTTCTATTTCACGTCAAACTAATTGCTTGAAAATTTTCCGAAGTCGAGCGGTGAAGTGATACACCGCAGCCAGGAACTCGCGGCTCGGTGCTCCATGTCGGTTTTAATTAACATCAATTACAATTAACAATGCCTGTGCGCGATTAAATACGCGGGAATCTAGAGGAAACCCTGGTAACAACTGTGCCTTCGGAAGGAATTTATTAAACCTCGTTTAGTGTTGCACATTCTACTTTATTCGGCCTAAACTTTTTCTATCCTCAAAATTGACACAAAAGTTCCACTGCAGATAATTCTAGAATAAATGAAAGACAGAAGGACCAAAGAGACTCGATGCAAAATGAATCCTTCTTAGATAAATTTCAGAAAATGTCCTTAAACATTGCTAGTAAAGAACGCCTCACTGGCAACCCCCAAAGAAGGGACTTTGTAAAAAGAAAAGAAAACTGAATTTTATTCCTTAAATAAATTTTCATAAAAACCTAATGATTTTTATTGAATTTGCATTAAACAAATTATTCTGCAAAACATTTTCATCGGTTCAACTCGGCTCCCCCAAGATTAAATTCTGAGTGAGCTACTGGAAGACCTCTATTTCTATAAATTCTGCTTCTAACTGAACAACTGATTTCGATACCCGCTAAGGACAGGACGTTGCATAAGTTCTACTGCATCCAGTACATATTATTTCCCTCAACAGCATCTCTGCGGGATGCAAAAAAGGTTACCTCTAGCGTGGTTTCTCGCTAAACGAAAAACAATATTGCCGGGAAGCCCCCTCGTTTCGTTGGAAAATGTCCACGAGCAAGTGAGACACCGTGGGAAACAACGAGTCCCGATATTGAAAGCAATGTCCACGGGGAAGCTTCGAAAATACGAAAGGATGAATGCTGGGAATCCGATGTGGGGGAATCGTTGGGGAGTACCTGTAAATCTCCAGGATTCCGTTACAAGGTGTACCGATGCAAATGAAACGACGTTCCCTATGCCGAAACGCGACGGCGGGTGTAAGGAGCGTCCGAGAGAGGGCAAATTGTGTGTCGGTAGCAGACGTAAAACAGTTGATTGGTTTCGAAACGTTGCGTCGACGACGATTGCACTGGGCAAATGGCGGGGGCGACGTAGCTGCGTTTGCAAGCCGAGTACCTATTACTGGCAATGAGAAGCAATCCGATTAAGTTTCGAGGCGATAAAGAGCGCTCGATAGACTGAGAAACAGAGTGTTAAGTGCCGGAGGACAACTTACCGGCTTAAAGTGGCTATTTTTCGAACGCCTTAAGGCGAGGTGTATTTTTGTTTCTCCAGCTGCTTTTGTAATAGTGTGTAATGATTCTTGGGGAGAGTCCTTTGGGTCTGAAGAGTAGGTGCAGTGTATGGCTGATTTCTATTTTTTATTTTAGATGTGCTTGGTCGTTGGTGAGGCTGTGGTTGTTTCACTATGGTGCACCATCTTTACCAATTTCAAGTAAATTAGAAAAAATTATTTATAAAATTATTGCTTTGATTTAACATCATCGGGAAGACTCTCGAATATAGGTAGGTACAATTTGGTCGAACTATTTAATTCTTTGCTATTCCATGCACAACTGTTAAGGGTTGTTTTATTATTTTCCTACAGATAAATAATTCTTACTTTAGATACGTCGATTTTCAATTATCACCCATTAGTGTATTATATTGTGGTGTCCAAATTATTTTGCATGTATTGGATGGCCCGTTCCAGTTTCACAAATGGCCCAAATCGTTGCATTGTCATCTGTGTCACTATCGAGTGCTTCAGACCTAATTCCTTTATAACCCTGTTAGCCCCTGCAAGTGGCACACTTGTCAATACCCCAAAAGGCTGACTCAAAGAGTTAACCAGTTCACAGTAACGACAGAAATCGACATACGTCTCTCTAGCTCCACAGATTCCACGCAAACAGGAGGTCTGTAGTAAAAGGGGCAGTCGAATCAACTAATTTTAAGTCAATATTCTAATACCCGGCAGCGTTCCCTTTCAAAAGAATAAATCCCTGAGTTTTCAAACTTTTGCAATAATTGCAACGTGGCAATTGCAGCATCGCCATTGCAATTTTATTTTCTTGTGTTATTTTTTTTTTAACAAATTGACCGGTTATTGCATATTTAGAGGCCAAATTTCCTGCACTTTTCTCCTTTATCAGCGATCTCTATATCGATTACTTAATAATCAATTAAATTAAATAGAGAAACATAAATGGATATAATCTATAGTCCTCTTATAGGGGAGACCGGGGCTAAAAGTTCCGGGGGTAAGTTGTTCCGACGGTTCTATCTTCAAAAGGAAAAGAGCGTTGTACTTCAAAATATTTTTTCCGTGTGAGCTGATCGCGCCACTCACACGGAAAAAATACTTTAAAGTACAACGCTCTTTTCATTTTGAAGATAGAACCGTCGGAACAACTTACCCCCCGGAACTTTTAGCCCCGGTCTCCCCTACTTTTTGCGAGTTGTCGCGAGGATGGAGAGGAACATCGGAACGTACTCGAAATAATGAAAAAGAATTTCCTGAATCACGTTCAGGATATAATTCTCCACCCCCGACGAGAAATCACCGTGATTTTTTTAACACTGTCCCAACGATCAACGAGCAAACTTTCGCGGATACGTCGCACGCCAGGTAAATTGTACGTCCGATGCAGCTGCAAAATAGTTGATTGGTTTCGGAATGTCGCTGTCGGAGTTGGGTGACGCGTGAAAGGCGGCCTGCCCCGTTCCAGATTGCTTTTGTTCGTGCTGATTTTGCTTAGGGTATTTCCACACGGATGTGCTCACTTGGTACAGGTAACATTAGCTTGAAATAAATGGGAAGTGATAGGAAGTCTGTAAACTCTTTCCCAACAGCAACTATAACGGCGAGCTACGAAAGTGTCTCATACAAAATGCTTCCTCAACTATTTACACTGATTCAATTCACGAGATCGCGAAGATTTTCTTTCTTCTAGTTCTTGATATAAGATAGTTGACCCGATTCTCGATCGCTTAGTGATTAGTTGAGATTGTATTAGGTTAAAACAATTATTCTAATGGAAAAGTTAATAAGTTTACGTATTAATGAAGTAAATAAAATTGAAAAATAACATTTAAATCGAAAATTTTTGTTAATATAGTAGTTTAAAGAAATATATCTTTGGAACCCAAATGTCGATCAATATTTTAGAGTCGGGAGTAGTTCTCGATATATGCGAGACCCAATTCTCGATCACTAAAAAAATGTAGTAATGTTGGTTAAGAAATATTTTGTTATCATTAAAATAAGGAAAATACTTAAAATACTTTATAATTTAAAACAATACAAAACGAATGAAAGAGATTAATTCGAATTAACGTTTTCTTTATCAGTGAGATCATTTTTCTTTTTGGTTATAGACGCAATATGGCTAGAAAGTAGGAGAAAAGTTGAAACTCTGATACTACTCGAGTATTATCATTATTTCCTCACAGATGACACTGTTCATACGTGTAAAATTTTTTTAACTATTTGTTAAATAGTTTATATATATATAATGAAATTTTATTTCTTGTCCTTACGACACACAAAATATTTTAAAATAGTATTTTTTACTTTAATGATCGACAATTGGGTTCTGATCGAAAACCGGGTCAACTACCTTACCTACTAGACAAATTCCCTTCGCAATGCTGTCTAAGTAGTGTGATAAAATATAAAAACAAATCCAGATCAGGTACTCGAACATCCAAGTAAAACACAAATTTTACTTGACTTGAATTTCAAGTAGACACTTAAATATTTAAGCGCCTCGATGGTTCTACCTCAAATTTCTGACGATCTGCCGATTGTCATCGTCGTCGTTGATTTAACGCGGACTCGCGACGTTCCGACACGCACGTGCGTTCGATTATCGACGCGCGACGAATCCCAAAAAGTGGCGAGGAATCGCGACAGAAATATTTCTGGCTTTCGGGGCTGGCTGCTCGCAAGCGAACGAGCTCGAATTCGAACCGTGAACCAGAGTCTTCTTTTGTATTCGTGCCACGTTGGAGTACGAAAAGCGGCAACGAGATCAACGGTGTGTGACTGGATGATGGCTCGCGCCAAAGGGAAAATGGGAACCATGGGATATGACGCGATGGACAAGAGAGGCTTGATGCGAATCGACACGGTGCCTTGCGCTGTTCCAGTTAGAACGTCGATTGAGACGCAAATTCGACGCATTTCGGGAATGTCTTTTGTGGATGGGCTTTATACATTTTTACGTAGCTAGTTTCGCGCAGGTTGGTCGAAAAGAGAGGATAGAAGGGATCAAGACAGAAAGTGTCCTACTATTTTTCATCGTGGTGTATCTCCATGGATGTTTTATCAATTTTGTACAGCCAACTCACCTCTTACAGCAGCCTCGTCGTCGATTTGGAATTTCAGGGCACTCGCTCTTCTGGAGAATCTCAGCGTGTGCCACATGTCATCGTTCAGACCTTGTCCAGCTACCAGAGCCTGCAACCAGAAGTGTTGTATTAGATATAAAAATCAGGCTGTGTAATAATTAAAACACAGAAGAAATTTATCACGTAGCTAAATTTGATCATAAGCCAATAATAAGGTACAGTAGCGGACAAAAAAGTTACCACTTTTTCGACCCACCCTAATTCTATTACTTTTCAATATCAACTCAAAATTGTAGTATATGCCTAACATACATATTCTGAAAGAGAATTGAAAGCTGTATAAAATCCAGTTACAGTTGAATTTATTTAACTAACAATCAAAAAACCGCACATAACATTAAACAAGAAAACACACTTTTAAAGTCAACAAAAAGTTACCACTTTTGAACATAAAAACATCTAATATTTTGTGGGGGGACATTTTGCTTTTAGGACTATCTAAAAAGTTGCTAAACGTGGTAACTTCTTTGTCGGCCCCAAAAATGTGTTACCCCCTTTAATATCATACAACACTTTTGCTTGTCAGTTAATTAAATTCAACTTTAACTGGATTTTATACATCTTTAAATTCTCCATCAGAATATGCATATTAAATATACCACAGTCCTAAATGTATGTTAAAAAAAAATAACAAAAATAGAACAAATCGAAAAAGTGGTAACTTTTTTGTCCGCTAGTGTAGATAAACTAACTTACAAAACCTACTTTACTTTTATTTAAATAATGTGCAATTTGTATTTTTTATATGAATTACGCCTTAAGGGGATGGTTTTAGACACCATTCCCTTATCTACTCAAGAAACCAACATCCGTTTCACAGTTGTGAAAGCACCCAGAACTCACTAACAATAAGAACACTAGGTACTCCTCTAACAGCTTCATCATCATCAATCTCATGCACCACATCACCATCAGCGACCATTGCACTCTTCAGCCCGCTGATTACGTAGCAGCAAAAGCCACGATCGTTTATAAATTCCCCATCAAAGTTCGCGCGACTCAGAAATCACAGTCTTGGCGCGAGACTCGACGAATACCGTGGTGCGCCAGTCAGAGAATTTCTGCTTCGATTTTACGGTTAACAGCCGCCTCGAAACGAGATTGATTGCGTGCTGCTGGATGCAAACCGCCAGCTCAAACGCCGAGGAAATTTGCGCCGCGGCGCAATGAAAACGCCTCGAGCGGAAACGCGCCGATTGAATTACGTCGCGCGGATGCAATAATGGATACTTGAGCGCGAGCAATTAGCGCGAAGCGACCACTACCAGTGCTTGCCATTAGGGGGAACACAACGAGGCCAGTTTCGGGGAAGGGTCGGCCTCTATAATGAAGACACCGCTGCCTGTCTGCGAGCGGAAGTTACAAGAGGACCTACGCCGATTATGCACGAATTTCGCCAATCCCCCAGAGTAATCTCGCTTTTCGATCATTGCCATCTAACGGGACGTTGTCCTCGACAAACTTTCCTCGTAACAATATTTTTTTCTAAAAGAAAATTGGTTTTTCAAAGCGGTCGAATGTGTACGTGCTTGATTAACCCTTTAGCGCCAAACGTATCATATATGATACATTACTTTTTTTGCCGTTTCGCCGTTTGCATTCGCGTTTCGCTGTTTGCAACAGTTTAAGTGGTACATGTTTAGTGTAGTTTTATTCACTGAAGAAAGTTGGACCTATCTGAACCCTGTATTCTTTGGTTTTATGCATTTTGACCTCTGAAAAAAATAAATTTAAAAAAAAAAAAAATTTTTTTTTGTTTGGAAATATATAAATTCAGACCATTTTTAACGATAAAAACAAAACGGGATATTTTTCCTTCAACGGGATCTAGGTGCGGGCGCTAAAGGGTTAAGTTCCTTTGAATTTTATTTGGTAAAATGTGGAATATCGCACCTATTGATTAGGAAATATTAAATAAAGAAAGAGTGGGGGATTTTTTTGAAGATCACTGCAAATAACATTTTCTTCAATTGGAACTTACAATCAATAATTTTTGCCTCCAATACTTTTCGATTTAGCGAATGATTTGGGAATGAAAGTTGATAAAGCTTGAAGAGGTGTTTCACCTCGTTAAAAATGTTATTGTAAAGAAGTCAAAAATTTCTTACAAGATTCTAGCACAGGTCTCTTTAACATAACTATCCTCCGTTCTTCTTAATCATTCGTCAAAAAAATAAAATATTTTGGAAAACCGACAGTGAACGCAAATCCACTGTCAGGCACATGTATTTTCATACAGCGAGAGCAGTGAGATGCATTCGAGTATTCTGAATAACGGGGTTGCCCGATGGTCTCGATATACACAAGTATAGTTAACCGTACGCGGGAGTATAGTGCCATCGATAAACTAACAACACACGGCGCCTCTCGTTTGGTTAAACCACCATAAATCCAGGCAACTCGTCACTATCTGCTAACTGGTTTGGTCGACGCTGCCGCGAGCGATATTCATCTATCACGTGCCACCTGACACACGTTTGTCACCTAACGTCACCTTTGCACCACTGCCATTATTCCTGTCCCCCCACTGTGAAATTTAAGTGTTATTTCCTGCTTCTCCAGCGACGTGCAATTTCTCACACTTACAGTCATTGATTTGCTTTTATTCTAGTCTCTATATGAGTTTAAAATGATTCCTTTTGCTTATGCAACTGTAAACTCCTTCTCATAGAAATTTGTAATCATTCTTATTAACAGTAAGTTACTTTTCCACCACTAATTATTATTCCCTCACTATTGGTCACGCAATGTTTGTCAAAGAAACTTCATATCGAATCGACCCTTCACCTCGAAGATCAATCACAAGTCCGCCACACTTTACACAAGATACTTCACCCTAAACGTTCCCCAATTTATTCCTCAAATTGCCTCCACTATGATCCCTCACGAGGCACAAGTGTGGGGGTACTTTTTCATAGGCGACGAGGGTCGCGCGTGCCCCCTTGACTCTAAAAAAGAGAGAGGGCGGGATTGGCTCGGTTTGCCCTATCGTCGGTTTTTATCAAACAAGCGGGGAGATCGAGCTTGAAATCCAGCTCACTTTGAATACCAGGAGACTTCGCGTGGAAATCCGTCGTGGCCACTGGTGAGAAAACGTTCGCGGGGGCGTGTAAAGTGGCGCGAAAAAGCGCTCGTCGCTCTCACCGCGGTCGAAGTGAAATTACATAGAAAGTCTATCAGTAGGCGGATATTACGGTCCACCCTCCCACGCCTCGGCACCCCTTGGGGGTAACTTTATCGCCGACTCACGCTCGGATAATCGCGCGTCTCTGCGGCCACCTACGAATCAATCTGGCAATTAAGGGACGTTTTGTCGCGGCGCTCGAGCTCGATCGAGCTTTATCGAATTCATCGGCAGCGCCGTGCAGGAAATCGCGGCTGCATAAACCGTTCAATCGTGGCGTGGGTGCGCGATAGCATTATCGATTGTCAGGAGGGAGCGTGTCTTTTTGCCGCGGCCAAGCGACAACCTAGCGCGCCGTGTTATTGGAAATATATCGCTGGAAATCGAACGTGGCAGGTCGGCTATTTTCCAGAGTGCTCGGCAAAAAGCCCCGTTGCAGAGCGGATGTTATTGTTCATTAGAATGTTGCTAGTTTGGAACGATTATATAAGGGTGCAGGAAGCAGTGATTATTTATTTTATGCGTTGTTATGCTTGCAGATTCTTTAATCTATCTATATATATATAAAAGTCCTGACTGACTGACTCATCAACGCCCAGCTCGAACCGTTTAATTTAGGAACGTGAAATTTAGATGGTAGGCACATTGTTCTTATGACACAAGCACTCACTAACAAGGAGAGTATTTTAGGTGTCCGCCTCCGATCATTTTGATTTTTGGATATGTTATAGAGGACCGAAAAATAAGAAATACGTGTTTTTTTATTTTTCCCCGTTTTCATATTTGGGGGGTGAAAACTGCGTTCAAAGTTAGGGTTGAAAAATCATTTTTGTGGAATATCTCGACTTTTTGAAAATCTGGTGAGTCAGTCATATTTCGCATTCAAAGACACAAAATTCGTCCATTGACACTATTCCCCTATCTCTAATAGTTCTCGAGATATTCCACAAAAATGATTTTTCAACCCTATCTTTGAACGCAGTTTTCACCCCCCAAATATGAAAACGGGGAAAAATAAAAAAACACGTATTTCTTATTTTTCGGTCCTCTATAACATATCCAAAAATTAAGATGATCGGAGGCGGACACCCAAAATACTCTCCTTGTAAGAAAGGATTTTTGGAAAATTCGTCCCCAAGGGAGTGAAAGGGGTAAAATATGCTTTCTCGGAGTCCTTAATATCTCCTAGGCTCGAAGTGAAGCGCAGTGATATTTTGCTAATAGATTTATAAATAAATAATGAACTGAGTGATAGTAATTTGTATTGTACATACATATTTAATTAAAACTTTTAAGTAACTTCTTTCTTTTGCACACATTGAAGTCACTCGCCTAGCAATTCTTTCTCCAGCAATTAGAAGCGATGTATGTCAGTGTATTATTAGTTTCAACATATGCAACCACATTTTTAAGATACAATTAGGTATTAAAACAATTTAAAATGCATTATGTATAGAGTAAATGGAATTTGTAGTAAAATTTATTTAATGAATCAGATCACGATTGTAATCGTAATCAGCGTATAATTCGATGAAGATGGTGGGCTCATTCTTTTCAACTATGCCTATCCATTGCCCGATACGTATTATTCGGGGATTCGCGATTAATTATAATGTGCAGTACGCACAAAGAATATCTCTTCGCCGACAGCACTGTAATTAATCAATAAAATAGCCCATGAAACTGACACTTAACACGATTACTCGACTCGTATCCCGGCTAAGGGATTTAATTAAATGTGCTTCGATCAGAATTCACATTCAGCATCGCGCTATTCGACGGTTACGTACAGCGAAATTTATGTTTGATTCGTTTACAACGTGGGACGCGATATCGCCCGAACGAAAGAACAGATAAACAGTTTAATTTGAAACAGTTGCGTTCTCCTGCTGACGAAAATTGCCAATGAAAATTTTAATCACGATTTCATGTTGCCTTTTATCGGACGTGTTATCGTTTCAGTTTTATTTGCGCCATGATAACCCATTGGCGGCTCAAAGGGAGAATTCTGAACGTGTTTGCACCGAACAGCCAGTTAAATGATTTTTCGACATGTAGCGTAACTAGAAGTTATATTATTCCACAACGCAGCATCAATTATTTTTGCAAAATCGTGTAATATCGCGGAAAGCTCAACGTGGATTCCATAACATCTATTTATTTTAAAAAAATATGGGAATTTACGGCCAAAGAGGTTTGTTTATTTTAAATGTGCCCGATGTTTAAACATACGAATGCATGAACCAAAGCATGGCTACCGTAAATTACTTAAAACGAACAAACAATGTGAGGAAAAATAAAGCTATTACGCGAAACAGGATTAAACTGATTGTTTTTATAGATGAAGACCTTCATAAATGTTTACAGAGATTACTGATGTGAAATGAAAAGCGAAAAATATTTTTAAGGGTGTGTAATTATTGGAATATAATGAATGTATTGAATGTCAATTAAAATGGCAGCGATCTGTTTATTATCTAAATAATGGGGTCACATAACTACCTCGAACGACTTCACATATATCATTTGTGACACCTGTACACACATGCTAACGGGTGTAATTGGGATAATGGAAGATCTGTTCATGATTCGATCTGTTTACACCACCAACTTGTTCCGATTGTTTCCAAAGTGTGCTCAATATTTAATTGCATCTTCATCTATACTTTAGGGTATGCAAAGGTTTCGCATGCAAATATTTGAGGAGGTATCGGACGTGCGATATTAGACAAAGTATATGACATTTGAAATACTTGAATATCTACATCTTACGCATAGTAAATTTAGATGTAAAGAACTCGAGCAACAGTTGGAATTTTATTTTTACTCCTAGAAAGGCATTTTTCACTTTACAAATGCCTTTTCAATCACTATTTGCTACACTTTTGGCAGTGAAAATGCCCTGAATTCACAATTGTCTCAAGTTATAATTTGTTTCTATAAAACGGTGTAGTGAAAACAATTGAAACTCGGTAGATATTTTCATCCATCCATACACTACGTGTACAAAAAAATTGAAAACATTGGTACCATTTCTTCAACATTTTTTCAGCTGTTTCATCTATCAAGATCGTCTTTTTCCATAAGAGTGCGTGTAAAATCAGGGAAAATTAAAATCGTTATAAGGAACCGTTTAGTGAATTCGTTTAAAATTTTTGGAGCACATCAAGGAGATTAAAAAGAACAATCTCATAAATCTTCATCAACTTGGTACCATTTTGAAGATAGTTCCGATATATCCTTAACAGGATTTGTCATTAGCAATTTTGATCACTGAAATAATCTCGAATTATCTTCATTCCCACTTTGAAGTACGAGATAAGTGATTCCTAAACACGATCGCTATCTAATCTGGCATAGAATCCGATTAAAATAAATCAACTTCGTGATGAGAAAACATTTAAATTCCCCTTGGAAGCATCGCATACCCAGAGTCGTCTTTTCCTCTGTATCCTCCAAGACCACAATGCAGCATTCCAATTAAAATTTCTTCCAGCCCTTCAAATATTTACCAGTCTCCGATCAATTTCAGACTGACCGACCTGCTTTCACCCCGTCCCACTTACATACGTTATTTGCGTTCGCCCGGCTATTCCTCGCGAAAAATCGCGAACCCTTTTCCCTCGTCCGTGATCAACTCAATCCCATTTCCAAAGTCCAAAATAAATTAAAAAATTAAAAATATAAACGAATAATTCAAACGTAGCCAAAAAAAGAAATAAAACGCAAGGTCGCGTTCGCGGTACACATGACCGCGACGAACCCTTCGAAATCTGATTTCACGTGGAAATTTCTTTGTAGCCGGTCGAATATTTAAATAGCGAATTTTAATTAAAGTTTGCACCCGAGCTCGTCAAATATTTACGATCCTCTGATCAATTTCCGGAGAGGACCACCCCGCCCGCCCTTCATCCACCCGTCCATCCATGCCAGCGCCACCACCGCCACCGCTTTTTTTTCCATCGTCGCGCTGCATCATCTCTATTTATTTTCTTTTCGCCGCGCCCGACGTTTTATCCGTCGAGAACAAACGGAGCGGCAGTAACGTCCCGAGACCTCGGAAATAATTCTTCCCGCGAGGAAACGGCGCGTTCGTTTCATCCCCGAGCGCAGCCACCAACCACCACCACCCTTCCCCCACTGATGTTCGCGCGTTTCGCTCGCTTTTTTCTTTCCCTCCTTCCGCCCCCTTGCAGAAGTGTCGCGCGACTGGGGTCGTTTCGGTTTCCTCTCTCGTCGCCGATGGAATTTCTTCGGCCTCGACGAGGGAGGAAAGCAATTCGAGAATGAACGCGATAAGGCGAGGACACGTCCCGCCGATCGCTCGTGAAACACTTCGAGATGAACGAACGATTCTGTGGACGTTTTCCGTTGGCTGGTTCGCGGCGTGGCGTTAATTTTTATTGGGAAGACGGGAGGTCCGGGTAATGCGTAGTTTTATTTTTGTGAAGTATTGGGGGTGTGTTAAGGGGTTCCATTGAGTATGGATCTTCTGAAGAAAAGGAGGAAGGGGAAAGTTCTTGGAATATCCAGTTTTACGTGCGAGAACTGTAAGGAGATTTCAAAAACTGATATTTTTTTTTATGTATTCACTTGATAGGGATTGCATGTGTTTAAGTCAAAGATATTTAAATGGAAATATTTTTCGATGTAAGGAAATCGTCGTGAGCCCCATCGATCGTTTTCCCGAGTCAAATGAATTTCTGAATGCACATTCTAAGCCCTTTCATTTCACCTACCCTCGACCACACAGAGCATTTCACCCGTGTGCAACGAGAATGTCTGTGTAACCAATTTTGCAATCACGATGCCTCGAGTCGGCTATTTAATAAATTGCTGAGCGATTTCGAGGGCGGATTGGTGACTCGTTAGTCGATGCGTAATGCAGATTTATTCGCACTCTCTTTGGCTATTTATTCTATTTCTCTTGTCCACAATTCTTTTATCTTTTAATTACAGTTATAGCTCTGCTTCCTTTTATATTTCAGTGAAAAACTCTGCGATTCATGGATAGAAACATTGTTTAAGCAATACCGAGAGAGTTTTCTTTGCAATATGAGAATCTTGAACTTTTTATCTGTACTCTTGAAGCTTCCTTTGCTTTCGCTTTAATATATGCAGTATGTTTTTTAATATTCAGTAAAATTTAAGATATCAAACATTTCTTTCAAACTGCAATAGATTTGCCCCGAGGAATTCGCTTTGATTTCAACATCCATGTTAACTACCCCAAATCCACCGAATCGCTTCGCCGAATTCTCTGCCGCTGCGTATCAGAAACGGTTAATGTAGATACATTGTAGTCGTCGGTGGGTATAATTCCGAGCGCCGTTAATTAATTCGACCCATTTAAATGGCATAGTGTTCACCCAGTGACCCCGTTTTCATTTCGATCTGTTCAGCAGGCACACAGCAACAAATCTATTTACCTATACGTACATAAACTCGACAATTTGGTTCCTCTAGCCCAATAAGAATTATTACGAGTCTGTCAAGTACGTAACTACATCGTAATTGATATAATTTATCTAGGGGGTAATTATGCTTGATTTTAGGTTTATATTTCTCCTGGTAATTCGCGAGAATCGAAAGCTGTCGAGAGAATATTTTTTATCCACTAAGTACTTCCAAACACGAGTCGATTTTCCAGGGACTAACTGAAAGGTTCGCCGTATCAATTATTCCGTTCAATTATTGAGACCGTGTAGAGGCCGAGATTGAAACATAAACGTAAATTACAGTCTCCTCTAATCGTACCCAGTTGTGTTTCGGGACTCCGCGTTTCTGGGTGAAATGGGTTTGCTCGCAGCTGCGTTTCGGGCTTGGTTTTCGCGAATGGGACTATCTATCACGTTTCAGAATCTTTTCATTAGTAATGTCGAATGCGTGCACGTATTTTTCCAGAAGGTTGGAGAATTATTCGTGCAGGCGAGGGATCAACCCTTCAGCTGGAAAGGGAGTATGTAAAGGCCTTGAGAAAGTAGCGACTTATTTGCAAAATACGAATGTAGGGAAGAGTTGCCAATATCGTACTGGTCACCTAAATCGTACCTCATCAATTTCTAAGTAATTAATGAATGTAAACGACATTTGATAACAAAAATATCAAGTAAATGCGAAATAAGAAATAGAAACAAAACATTTTGAGCTTACACCCTATTTTGTGCGTGCTATAAACATTTAAAAAAATCAGGTATGATTGATGTAACTTTTTATCAGTTTATCGTAGCTGATAATAATCAAACAATACAATTTTGTCCCGTATTTTTGTATTTTTCTAAAAGCAGGTTTAATGTAGAATATTTGACATTCATTTTAAGTGCATATTACATTCATTATAAAGTTTAAATTGATATTTATAATTAAATTGATCATGTTTCCTAAATCGTACCACTACAATCCTACTAGTAGGATTTGACAACTCGTATGTTTATAGGTTATGTACATATATCATTTACATAGGTTATTGCGGTCTGTGTGTGATCCATATACATTTGTATATGTAACTATATAATAATCATTACTTTATGTTGAATATTTTCTTCTCTATTTGTTATTTATACTATTTTTTAGTGGAGGTACGATTTTGGAAACCGAGAGGTACGATTTAGGAGACCGGTTGTCCGAATCGTACCTTTGATAGTATGTGACAAAAAGATTAATAACAAATTAATTTGTTCTGAACAAAAAGCTAAGCATATAATAGTAGGTGCCTAAAAGATCAAGCTACAATATCCAATAGTCATTTGCGTTCATATGAGTACCAAATATGAAATATAACGTAAAATGTCTTAAGTGGTACGATATTGGCAACTCTCCCCTATGTAATATGTAGCTATTTCGGTTGCTGTACTAGAAATAGTAGCGTCTTCTAGTCACTAAGAAGACATCGTAATTAATTATAATTAGACCGAGTGGAAGGTTTAAATGGCAGCACTTGCATATGCATCAAACATCGCAGTCCCGATTACGAAGTGCATTTGCCTCAGCCGAACCCAACACACTGTGACCGCAGTCGAAATCATTCGATTGGCTTCTATTACGAATCATCTATTCCAGTTAGATGCCATTTTCGGATCCTGTCCCCAGGGGCGTTCACGTTGGGCAAATGCTAGCTTCAATCGGTGTAATTAAATTGAAACTGGAATGCTTGGCCATCTGAGGACACGATAATGTATATTGTGGATAATGCCAAAATATATATAAACTGGAAGAGTGTAAACTCGTTAGGATTAATTAAAAAATAATCGAAGTTGTTGAAGATCTTGAGTATACCCAGGGCCAGTCCCGGGGTTAAAGTAAGTCGTCTTAAACTAAATCGTCACTTTAAAAAATTATGGCAGAAATTCTTGGATATACTTAAATTTTAAATAGAAGATTGAATGGAGAATGATTTAACCTTCGCAGTTTACCTTTAAATTACTTATTAAATCTTCCAGACATAGTGCTTTCAGTTATAATGGCTCAAAACATAGCAAAATAATAGATGTTATCACATTAGAAGAAGCACTGAGGGGCAGGAGATGCATATGTAGATGTACTTACAGTTAGCAGTTCGAGTTAAGTTTAAACTAGCTGAGTTGGTCAATTTAATGACTTGCAAAATATTACCTTAACCGCAGAAGATCTGTCAATAATACGCAAAGTGTTATACCTAATACAGAGCAGACTGTGTAACAGGGAAACGTCCGTGTAACGAAAATGTTGTACGGTGCAATAACAGACGTGCGGTAGCACGTAGAGACGGGGTTACAGGGAGAAGGAATAACGATGGGACGACAATCATAACAAGGTGAATCGTGCGATGGTATTTTAGATATGCAGCGTCTCTCAAGTTTTCTCAGCGTTAAACAATGACTGAAAATTTGCTGGGAAAGCTGCGATAAATGTTAACAAATCTATCCCACGCGGATACAAACAGCGTTAATGAAAAATTTATAGCAGTCCTTATAACAAATAATCGTAGATTTAAGACAAGACAATTTAATGCTTGAAGCACGAAAACCAGAATTGAAAAATGAAATTTCTTTCCCAACAGATATAGTTCTCAAAATTCAAATATATATTCTTGAAATAAAGAAACGCAATTTTTTAATTACCATTTTTTAGTTAAGTAACTATTATCATCATTCTCATAGTTTTGCAAGGTGCAATATACTGAGGTGTACTATTAAAAAAAAACTTACAGCGCAGTAATTCGTTTATATTCCGACTCTAAATTGTCCACAGTAATAAAAAGCACGTGCTGTTCGCTCTGGAGGCGTTCAAAATTTGAGAGACACTGCAGAATGGGGAACAACTCTTGCAGCTAGCAAGCACGCAACGTTCTCAAGCGCATAATGTTGTTCCGGCATACATAAGCTGCTTGCGTTCGTGGTTTCAGTTTGCATAAGGGTGAAACGTATTGCGAAACGGTGGCACACATTGCGCCAGAGTAAAATGAAGTGAGGGTGCAGGTTGTATCGATTAAATAACGAATGCTGAGCGTTTGACTTTGCATCGACTACGAAAACTTTACATCCCCTCGGTTGGAGCAGGTGCAGCGGGGACAAGTGTTGAGATGAATACAAAGGAGAACGTTATGCTGGAGAAAATTATTGATCTTAATAAAAATTTTATGGTAATAAATTATTTTAGAGTCCTGGTGTACGAAGGAGAAAAATGTTGTTGATGCTCGACTCAGGAGGGGGAAACAATTATTTTCGTTAATAGCGTCTCTGTTTTAAATTGAATGCTATGTTCTTTAATCCATAAAGTGATATCTTTTAAAATGGATTTAACCATTTGTTTGACCATCTGTCATGCTCTTCCATAACTGTAAATGTACAGTGCAGTGTACTTTTTATAACAGGTGTGTTAACTCTCTTTCAGTTTGCTCTGTAGATAAGCATACTTTCAAGATCCCTTTACTATGTACCTGAAACCTTACACGTGACCCCGACGGACTTAGAAGATATTTGCCATTGTTCACTAAATTCTTCTTAAAATGTCTATTCCTCTGCTGGACAGAAATACTGCCCTCCTTAATTAAACTGTCCTATCTAGCATTTTTTCATTTTTTGAGATATGTTGAAATATTTGAAGCTCCACACGTTTTTTACCTTTTATGTAAAGTTAGAAACCTCCACGTGCTTCGTAAAGATTTATAAACAGTCTAATGTATTTAACCTAACTTTTTTCAAACTGGTAAAAATATCTTATCTGAAACAATTAATTAATTGGTACGTTAATAATACATTCCCTACCGGTACACCTATTACAAAAAATGATATTAGGCTATTACGAAATAATGACAACATGTTTTAATTTGAATGAAGGAAAATAAGTATAGTACAAAGTAAATGATAAAACTTCAGTTCTCTCGGTTGTTTCAAAATGCTAGGTAGGACATTTTAACTAAAGAGGGCAGAATACATAGCCTCCCATTAAACAAAAAACTTAACCCCTGCGCTTCACAATAAATCCATTCCACTGGAAAAACTTATTTCCTAAACTAAATAAGCACTCTCCTTCTAAACTAGTTCCTCATATATCTTCAAGCTCTGCATATAATCACGTTACATATTAAAAAAAAGTCATTTTTTATTCCTCACCCCTAACAATGACGAATAATGAAGCACAGCTCGCGAGCATCCTGTGTCAAGATCACCTCGTCAGTATCAAATTACCAATACTTTCTAAAACAATTCTCATGTCTGCAGGAAAATTCGCTCTCAACGTTTCAGAACTAAGTAGTATACTCGATGGAATGTGTCTGCTGTCTAGCCATGGGTTCCAAGCAGGAATTCCGTAAAACAAAACTATGTTTCACTCAGTGAACTAATATACGTTCGTCGAAGCAACGAATCACGCGTTTCCCACAAGTGCTTTCTACCAAAGAAGTCGAACCCCGAGGTTCCCCATGAATTATGAATACACGGGGCTCCATCGACCGCCTCTATTTTCCTTCGATTTGAATTTTTACAGCCAATTTATTCTGTCGAGGAAAAACGACCTAGGTCTGGATCGATGAATTACGATCGCGCCTTGGATGGGCAAGGTCGTTCGAATTTTCATGCGTTATCGCGCGCCACGGGAGCAGAGGATTCCAATTTATCATGGTATCAGTGCTTTACGCCTAGTCGGAGAATACACGCGGATAATCCACGCGGAAAAGCTGTTTTTTTTCCAGGCATTGAAACGACGAGAGGGAATTTAAATACTCGAAAGTCTTTCGTGATTCTTTAATTTTGTACTTTCTGGTTTGCAGTTGCAGTGATTTGGATCGGAGTTCTTGTAGCGACAGAAAGGGGGATATAATATTGTCCACAGGCATTCACAATTAATCCACTTAATGCAGTTGCAATTACCTACGCTTTAATTTCGAGGAAAATCTTCACCGCTCAGAATTTTAAAATTCACATATTTCATAGCTCGTAAATTCAAATATGTCAGAGGCTTCACTCACCTTCTCTTTATCCCCGACATGGATCACCATCTTCGCCTTGCCCTCATCGAGATAAATTTGCAGTCGATCGGGACTGTTTTCCAAGCTTGTGGAGAAGAGAAGCCCGCGTGGTCGCGTCGTTTTGAAGCGCAGTATCACTTCCTCTGCTTGCGTTTTCGAATCATCCGGCATCAACGCTGTCATCTGTTGCGTCCCGTTCAAGTGCAACGTGGACGCATCTGAGAGCACAAAAGATTTCAAAATTAAGAGGCACTGCCCACTATAAATATTAGAAACGAAAAAGACGAAACGTCGTAGTGATCTTCGAGTAACTGAATATTTTCACGTGAAAGTTTCCAATTAATCAACAATGTTCCAAAGGCCAATCTTCATTCATTACTATCTTTTGAAATTAAATACTTCTTATGGAATGAAATTCGTCTCAAAGAGGGGAGGGAAAGAATACAGAATACATTAATATTACAAACTTTTCAGGAAAAATGCCAAGCCGTGCTACGACGTTTCAATCGCGCGAGAAATCCTATATGAAATAGGATTACAAGGGAAATTCGGTCTCACCCTTTCCGCATGTAGGACCTGTGAAGGGTGTTCCAGTACAATCGCAGTGAAACCTGTTCCACCCCTCGAGACAATGGCTACCGTGCATACACGGTTGTGAAGGACAGTGGGGTGGTTGAGAATGACAAGCTGGCCTGACAGCGCCTGCAAAATTGTCCAGAGAAACGAAATTACGTAGACAGTGACAAGTGTTTCCAGTTCAAGTCTTTCGTCCCTTCGGGACAAAATGTTCTTTTTTTATTTACTTTCCATGAAAATTCTGTCGTTCCCGTGGAAAAAAATTCTGCCTCCACCTCAAAAAGGGATATTTCGCGCTGACGTTTTCTGCTTTCACCTTTCGAAGGATTTTAAAGACTTCGCAAATTTTGTTATTATTGGAATAAATTCAAATCACAAGAAACGTGTGATTTCTATAAATTTGTAATGATAGAAGAGTATAACAAAATTGAATAGTTACTTTGTAAGAAGAAAATTTGTTGAATATTGTAACAGGTAGATACTTTACTTCATTCGTTAATTTATTATTCAATTCTAATCTCTTAAAAAATAGCATAATTTTTTAATGGATGAGACAGATTGGTATTTCACAGATATATTAATAGTCAATTATTTGAATCAGTATATGGTTTGAATAAAATGATTTAATTATTGTTCTTTTTACTGCTTCTAATATTTTTCGTATCATAGTTTATAACAAAACCGAATTTAATTCGTAATATTAAATTCTTTTGAATCTAATATTCGAAAGAAAGGTTTGTTCTGATATCCAGTACAGTTTTGTAATTTTTATCTCGTACTTGAATATAGAATATATCTTTTCTCGGTATTAATTTTTCCTGTGAATAGTTAAATGATAAATTTGATCTAAATGAAAAATAATGTTAGAACAAAAAGTGTTAAAGCACTCTTTAAGTTGAAATGAAAGCAAGAATATTACAGAAGCTGTGGTGTCCGAGTGGTTAAGGAGTCAGACTCGAAATCTGATGGGCTATGCCCGCACAGGTTCGAATCCTGTCCGCAGCGAACAATTTTTTTTCGCTAGAAACATTTTTTTCATATAATACTCAGTCCTCCATAGTATTTAAAAATATTCCGCGTTATGAAAAAAATTTTGTGTTAAATATTAATCGCTAAATATTATTTTTATTACTACTGTACATATACTACGTACAAGCACTACTAACTTAGTCCTTTCTTATTCTATAATCCACATCTTCTTTTACAAAAATATTGAAAATATCACTGCACACAGAAGGAAATTTAAATAAATTTATTTTTCCTATGCAAACAAATTTATTTACAGGTCTACTATCATTCGTAAAATCGATAGTTCAAGTATCCACGTTGTAACACTCTGCATAAAGTGCATCATAGTGCTTTCGTAGTATGGAAACTATTTTTAGTGTTCATTTTTATGAAATGAACTTTTTAAGGGTTCGGTAAATTGTAATCGAACGCAAATGGTTAGCTAAGATTGCGCTATAAAAGTTTCAACGCATCCTCACCGGAGTCTTGTTGTTGGGCATATCCAGCTATATCGATTGGTTGCCCGTTTATGACGAGTTCTCTCATGCAGCCGACATAACCTTGCCTTAAGGCGCCTGTCCACAACACTGGGGGCACTGTCAGTGGTGCGAATGGTGCACCGACACCACCGATGTACAACAAACCATCCAGGTCCAATTGCGTGGAATCACCTGCGAAACAAAATTCAATTCAATGTTAATTGCAAAGTAAACCAAACACATTGAAATTAACTCGTGATGGAGTAATTGCCTGTTATCACAATGATTAATTATTTTTTTAGATTCATAAATAAATGTCCCCATGCAATTTCTATCTTCCAACTATGTCATTACCATATAAATTACATGTCACATCTATTTTGCAAATTGTGAATATAATAATTATTTATCTTACTAATATTTCTTCCCAGTCTTAAATTTGAGAATGTCTCTTGCCAATTTGCTCAGATCTTTCCACAACGTGAGTCCATTAATTTTCAAATATATTCAGAGGAGAATTTTTTCTCGATACTTTAAGCTTAACCGAATCTTTATATTAAAAAAGAAAAATTAAAGCAAATTTCATAGCAGAACTTTACAAAAAACCGCTATCGTTTTTGTAAAAAAAAGACTATTGAGACACCATTTCAGGTATTAAAAATTGTGTTTTGAGCCTGCATCCCTCGCGACAATAATCGCGAATAGACAGGCCAGAGGGGTGTTAAGAAATACTTAACTGACGCGACGACACGGTGCAACAAGCGTATCAAGAACTAACTTTCGAGCACCTTTTGTGGAAAGCATCGCGTTGTTTCACCGTTCAGACCGAAGTTTTCCAGCACTCCGCATGGATCAAATGCAGCCGGGCTTATCTACGAGTATAACGAATATCTTCCTCTCTGCCGTCGACCCACAGCATTTCCCTACTTTCTCCTCCACACTTTCGACTTCTAATCGAGTGTCCACAAAGATACCTGCTCCGTTCCAACCACAAATGCAAAATGGTATAAGACGAATCAACGTCCGCGTAATTTCTGCATTAAATTCGATGACGCGTGAAATTACTATTGTTTTTTTGGACATAAATTAACAGTCTTAACACTTCGATGGGCGTTCAAAAAGTCAGTTTTATTTCATATTTATCACCGACGAAATTATATCATTCAAGGATTTATAGGTATCCTATATAGGTACTATACCTAAGGTGTTTTAATGGTTTTTACAAACCATTGAATATTTAAGAAATTTGGAAAAGATCGATAGTGATCGTAAGTTTGCTCCAATAGGTGCTATTGTCAAAGTTTTCAGACACTTTCCTGTCAAAAATACATCACGCGCTTTTAATTAGGTGCACAAAGACGGTACCGGTAAACCCAAATTGGTATTGTGTATGTCTAAAATATGTATGTGCGAAAATTGACCAAGCAAAAAGTAAATTTTTCATTAAAATTCTTATCCACAGCAGCCCCAATATTTTCCTACCCGCCAGCATAATTCTGCCCTCCTTATTTAAAATGTCCTATCTAGTATTTCGAAACATCCAAGAAAATTGAAGTTTTACCATTTTCTACGAAGCACTTACGGTTTTATAATTTTACTTACAAGATAAAAGACGTGTGGAACATCAAATATTTCAATTTCTCTTGAAAAATTGGAAAATGCTAGATAGAACATTTTAATTAAAGGTGGGCAGAATTGTTGTGGTTGCAAAATCTTTAAAATTCTATTGAACCTCCCATGCAGCCCTCCTGTGTTGAATTCTATATTTCATTCCATCCTTCCATTACATATTTCGACACCGTAAGGACACTCTTAGCGAACTCGTCCCTGCGAAAATGGCTCAAACTATCGCTAATTATTCGGCCTGACGCTCAGAGAACGTTGATGAGGCCCGTAATTCAACGTTAATTAAAAAGTCGCCAGAGAGTCGCTTAAAGTCTATTATCCTCGGCGATCCTTTTTCCCCTCTTTTCCCGGTACAAAACTAAATTTCCCTCTCGTGAAAAACGGGGTACGAGGGGTTGACGGTGGGCAGGCGCGCGGAGGGGGTGGGTGGGATTCAGTGGCGGCTCTCGAATTACCCTCGGCGTGCGTTCAGAGATGATGTGCCCAATGAAAATAATGGCCCCTCTTTTGCGAGAACCCTCTACCCCGCGAGCGTGCCTAATCGTCCCGTAATCTTTTTGCAAGTACCCCACGGAACGGGGACGTTTGAAAGGCAAGGGATGGCGTATTTCAGAGGTACGCGAAGACCACGAGTAGAAGGGGGAGGCTGAAAACGATTATTCCTGGTATTTCGACGCACCTCCTTGAGGGAGAAGCTTCAAGGGTTCTATGGGGCAACTGTTGCCTCAGAGTTATTTGCAGGGACAATAGTTCCATCTTCTCTTTGTTGCTACGTAACACGCTTCGCCAATCATTTGCTCTAATTGATCACTGAAAACCTAGTGGTACAAGAATGGCCCCCCATTTGAGGATTTATAATGGAATGTAGGTTTCTTGAGCGAACGTTAAATTGTACAACAGTGGATCTTGTTTTAGGTCAAGCAAGTGACCTGGGAGCGAAGACAAGTTATGAAAGACGGAACACAGTGAAGGACATGGACGCAAAGGGCAAAGGAGATTATGGTCGAGGAAGGAGGACCAAGTGGCTCTTTGAAAACAGTTATACAGCAGCGACGAGGCTGTAAAGCTCGGCAAGAAGCTGCGGAGGTAGAATGCTCGATTTCGTGGGACGCGTGCCGAACTAAAAACGGCAATTTTTTGGGATACAATTTATGCGTGGCGACTTTGTTCCAAGTGATATCGTGGATGGTAATCGCTGGAGTACCAACAAGCTGTGTTAATTGGATGTCTAACCTGAGACCATGACGCATCATGTTTCGTATAATAATTGTGCCTTTCCCGTTTAGGGGAAAGGTGGCATAGTTGATCAGCGGGGATACATGATCACATCAGTTTATATCACAACTCAAATAATTAAATTCAAACAAAGCAAACCATTATTATTTTAATAAAAAAGAAAAACTGTGATCAACTATCCCACCTTTCCCCTACATAGGTAACACTGTAATATTCTGTGGACATACAATATTTGTGCACTAAGCCATCCATATGGCGTTCAAATTTTCTTCATTTTTCTCTCATCGTAATTGTCCTTTGAACAATAATCCATTTTACAAAACATCATCTATTTTTCAGCAATAAAACTTTCTCGTAAGATCAATAAGGTATTATTACGCATATATGATGACGTTTTTCTAATTAAACATTCCACATGATCAATACATCGCACGCCATATTTTCAGTTTATTAATTCTTAAGTAAACAAATGTTTAAGCGAAAACGTGATTTGTATCAAATTCAAATGGTCGCGTCGCCGCGAGATCGCACAAAACGCAATACACGTATATCAGCAATTATTAAAGCAATCCCCGGGATACGGCCGTTTACTTTGAAATTCGCTGATCGCGTTTGGTGCATTTTCCGGTGAACAGAGCGGATGCAAAGCTAGCGGTGCATCCTGGTGTACCGTGCCTTCGCACGTAATGCTTATTTACACGAAACCGTAGCGTTATAATGCGTAACCGTCCCACGACAATTTAATACGCGACAATTTGGACGATTGAACATTTCCGTACGTATTCTATATCGCGATAGCATCATTCATATTTTCAAAATGAAACAGAAACATGGGGCATAATGTTGCCTTACTCTCGCACCACAATTTATCACTCTTCCGCAATAAATGAGATGAGGCGTTGAGAGCAAAAACGGAGTAACGCACATATCTTGTGAAATTGAGTTAGCAGCAATAATGCATTCCAATAAGCTGTACTGATCATATAAAATAGGAAAAGTTAATTTTTTTTTCAATGTGGTAAACCAAATTCCAAGTTCACGTTAACAGTCCCATCCAGGGTTGCCAACTCTACGGATTTTTCCGTAGATCTACGGATTTTTTACCTTATCTACGGATCTCCGGATTGTATACTGAAATCTACGGATTTTTTACCTTCTTCATGAGTTAATTGATAAAACAAAAGATTCTGATTCTGATTAAAGAAATCATTTACTGCTTAATTTGACCCATTGATTTTACGATCCAAACCGCCGATTTACTGCGGGTCGCTAAATTCCACTTCACTACAAGAGCTTTTCATCACACTTAATCGCTGGAATTCAAGCTATTATTTTCTAGTTCTACTACCCTACATTTTGAACGAGTACAATATGAATTAGCAAAGTTGATTTCAGAATCTTTGCAGGTGAACTTTTTTAATTCCTTTTCGTAAATTTACGTCGGGACGAAAGTCTTTGGCGAAAACAACTTTCGGGAAAACATTATTTTTAGGAAAAGCTCTTGTACTGAAGTGGAATTAGTAAAAGTCGATTTCACAACTTTTGCACGTGAACTTTTTTCGCAATTTGTAAATTTTTGTTGTGACAATAATTTTTTTGAGGATTTTGGGGGAGGATCGAAATATAAGATTTCTAGAAAGGATTTGGGAAAGGACGGTTTCCATGAGCAAGGGAATTAGCTTCTTTCATACATGTAATAATTAACACTTATGAAGAAAATCCGTAGATCAACGGATTTTTCAAAGGGGGATCTACGGAATTCTACGGAAAGTTGAACACTTCTCTACGGATTTTCAAAAATCTGAGTTGGCAACACTGATCCCAACCACGTGAAAACTTCATACCTACACGTATGTAAATAATTCCCTTCAATTAGGTTACAAAATGTGCCTGTACGAATTTTTAAGAGATCCCTTTGCACCACGTACCTACAAAATTTCCAGGGGATTCAAGTGCGCCAGTTGGAATCGATTACGAGGATAATGTGATCGTAATAATGTTTGCTCGCAGTCTCGTGGGCTGGTCGTATTTTTTCAGGGCGAAGAAAAATTAGCTCGCCCAATTAATCATCAATCCCCGCGGGGCACAGGAAATTGGCATGGACGCGAAACGCCCCGTAACATCGATCGTCACGACGACACACCATTAAAACGGCCGCGAACGTCCTCCGTGCACAATTCTCGCTTATCGGCCTGACGGCGGTTTCCGCGGTCAACCCGGGTACCGACGGTTTTTTCTCTCGGAAGATTATTTTATTGGCTTAACCCTAATCGCGTTTTAAGCCACGATGATTCATGTTTTTCAGATTACACCCCTCTCACGGGGATATCGCTGCGGATGATTTAATTTAGACGTTTCTTTTGAGGTTTTCATTAGTGTCTCCTGACGAGGTGTAACGGTCGGATGAAGATTTGAAGTCAAAGGATTTTCAGAACGACAGACGTATTGTAATGGGATTATTAAATAAGTCATTTTCTTATTGAGTCGGCGGTCTTGAGTTTGGCATATGGTAGCAATAATAGGTATATTTCTGGGGTGCGTTTGTATTTTTCTTATTGAAGATAGAATTGCTTGGAGACTGAATTAATGGTATTCTTGTCTGTGGGAATTGTAAGAAGGGATTTAATAACCTGGTCAATAAGTAGTAGTGAAGTATTTTGAAAAAAATTTTGGTATATAGTTTTTCACTTGATGCTAATCTTGACCCACGAAAGTGTCTTCTATGAAAGGGTTCTAGTAATGTACTGCTTCATAAACTAACTGGCAATTTAATGTGGGAGTCATAGTAGTAGTATATTTATTAAATAACACAGTGAGTCCCAATCTGTGGGTCTGGGCTTTCCGGGGGGTCGCCCCAGTTATTTTTAGTTGACGATTCTTAGCAATTATTTATTTTAATGTGGTTACATTGTCATATATTGCCTAAACATGTTGGGAAACAACCCGAATTTCCAATTTTGAACCATCGACATGCCACTTGAGAAATACTGGTTTAATTAATTGATTGCACTATACTATTTAATGATATCACTCATTAAAGTGAAACTAAACGCAAATACCAAAATAAGTGAAAGTAAACAATCATGGAAATCCCAATGGGAAGTATCGGATGTAAGGATCGTTTTCCCCGCTCGTGAAACCCGATTGCAAAGGCGCGGACCAAACTACATCAGCCTTTTTCGTCTGTTACGGGCACAGTTGGCCCGCAGGAAGCGTTCACACTCCAAGGATTTACGCAAACTCGTCCTCCCGAGGCGGTGGAGCACGATTTTGAGGCCGAAATTGCTGAAGGGTCGGATTGCAAAGGCGAGTTTCACGGGCAAATTAACTGGCCGTGTAATTCGGATGACCACGAACGGATAGGCGAAAGTTTCGGCAGCAGGGGGTAAATACACGATTCGTATAAAGCTGTGAATTTCTTTTGCTTAACACTAAGGACGTAGCCGGAACATGCGGGATGGCCAGTTCTAATAAAAAAATTGTGATTAAACGACTCTAGACAAGTTTCATTTTAATTTAAAGAATATTATAATATATAGGTACTTTGATAGCTTATAATAAACTTTAGTTAAGAGATGAAGCAAATGCTTTCATTATTCTATAAATTCTGTTATCATAGAAAAAACTAATCTTGAAGTAATTTTTGAATCACATTCTAAATTCTTTTTTTTTAAGTTTGTTAGGAATAGAATACACTAATTCCTTTTTTGTTACTTTTACTATGTGTTCAATGTACCGTAACAATTGTTATGTGGATGAAGTTAAGATAAAGATTGTAAACTTTTTATGTGGCCTTTACTCGCAGAGATATCAATATCATAATCGTATTTTTTCCTTCTTAGAGGAACTATGTGTTTCTACTGTTATTACTGTAGTTTATGTCCCAACTTGTATTTCACAAGATAAATAATGTGTACTCCAGACCAGACGTTTGCGAGGTACTGTCACGAACGTTAAGGATAAACGCTCTGGTCAGTTTACTATAGCACGAGTATATTTCAATTTACGATGTACTGAGAGCAACAGTAAATATCCATCGACTCGTAAGAAACATTCTGCTTTTTATTTAATGTTCTACTTTACTTCATATCCTTGGTTTTTATACTTCCCTGCAAGTCAAATAAAAATAATGTTAAAGTTAATGTTGAAAAATTTATTCGACGCTGAAGTTGAAACACTCGACGAATAAAAAATTAACATTACTCGTCGTATATAAAAAAAAACTTTATTCGTCAAATTTTATCAATTTAAAGTAACTTTTATTTGATTCGTTATATAAATAATTTTTTATTTAGTTAATACACAACTCTGATTCTAACTACCCTCAATTATAATGTTCATCAACAATTATCGCATACTATCAATACTTTTTATATCATCCCTCACAATTTGTCGCAAGGAATCAGAGAATCTTCGACATGAAACCTCTCCCCCCACAAACTCTCCCCTAAAATCCTCTGACCACGTCCAAATTTACCCTCCAATAACGTAACCGAATCGTGCACCAGTCACCGCGCGGTAATACCGTAATCGAGTCGATAATAAAATAAGGTGTCGAACGTATAAAACTCGCGATAGGAGTAGTTCGCCCAGGGGACCGTAAATCCGACTACTCCAAATGGCCGCCGGGATAAAAGGCGCCGCTGGAAATCGTTTGGCGTTAGAATTTAACGCCACGAGACCCACGACGTACGAATCACGTACGAAATAGAAAGGTACAGAGCCCGCGCAGGAGAGAGAGAGGGCGGCGGACCATGGCGAAAACACGAAGGGAAACGGAGAATGTGATTTCTCTGCGGCGAGTTCGAGCTCCATTATTTGAACTGGACGACGGAGAAGTCGATGAAGCGTCCCGCCACTGGAAACTCGCTGCTCTCTGTTTATTTATCGGTTTAATAAAGCTTCGATCCTGCCCGTACATCGTAATCTATACCCTCCCCACCCTCATCCCCGCCCTGCTCCGACTTGTCGTTCCTTTCCCCCGTCGCGGCATCAATTTTCAGAAGTTACGAATAAGTTCGAGATTGCCAGTGTCGAGTTTCGATTGGCTGCAGAGGCTCCTGAGGAGCTCGTGAATATTTCTCCATCGACATGTTTGGGCGCATTCGAAACTCGTGGTACACGTGCTAATGAGAAAAAGTTTGTAAATCTTCCTATCACGTTTTGTTCTACGACGGGAAGATGTTGGTGAAAATCAGTCCTTTTAATCTTGTTCTTGGTGGGGATTAAATAATGTCGACCATTTTATTTGCGGGGTTCTCATATTAGCATAGCCTCTCAAATGTGTTTTACTTTATGTATTATTCAGTCACTTCTTCCTATATTATTTTAATTTGATGGTGCAATTGGTAGATTCTATGGAATTTCTATAGATCCCCCGAAAACGATCGTCGAAGTGGATGGACCGGGAGGGGATGAATGAAGGAATTCGTATTCCGCGCGGCTCTGTCGCGTGGAGCATAGAAAAGACGATCTAACGAAGAGGTCAAGTGGTAATAAAACTACAGGGAAATTTAAAAAAAAATAAAAAAGGAAAAAGGTGGATGATTTATTACGCTCCACGCATGAAACGGTTAGCTGCACCTGCAGATAAGTGTTCTCCAGTGTGTAACTCTGAATTATGAGTGGCTTGCTCCACGAACCCGCGCATTTTTCCTCCTTCGTCGTTCACGTCGCCGTGCAACCGGTTTCAGAATTTTCGCTCGTGTGCAGATTAAACGATAAATGTTGTGTGCCGCCGCCGACATGACGCGAGATAAAAGGAGAAGAGAGGTGGCGACGATGGAACGTTGACGAGAGATTAGAAGAAGCTGGACGACCGACTAAATATTAGATCTACTGTTCTGTACTTCGTTTACATTTTTATACGCGTTGTGGAATATTCCACAAATTCTCTATAAAATTCCCTTGTTTGTTAAAACTACATATTAAAACTACATAGACATCTTAAAATTGATGGTTTGTAGGTACGTTCTTGTAGATTATGTCGAACGTTTTAGATAATAATTATGAGAAATAAAATATAAGCAATATGTAATGTTTGGAGTTTTAGGAAATAATGTCTGCTTTTACTTGCCTGGTGTACGAAATTCGACTATCCAGCCATCAACAGTGACACGACCGTCTCTTTCCACACGTCGAAGAGCCACGTCGTGCCACGTGCCATCATCAACTCGCTGCTTCGATGTCTTCACCTTCACTGGGCCGCTACCGAGGTCAGCGTGAAGGTACAGGTGGCCACCGAAAATTTCGAATGCAAATAAATCTTGCTGTAAAAACGAAACACCATTGTGTTAACCTTTGGTATACGTATTTCATTTTTAATGTTGCTAAGAATTCTTTTTAAGTACAGAAGCCTCTAATATATATCTTCGCCTGGTACCTCTGTAATAAAATTCTGAATCGAAATAATAGAAGTTCAAGCTACATAACAATTAAACACAATCTCTTCAAAACTAATTTTTCGACTCGTCTACGAATTATAAGGGAATTTCGGTAAACTGAAAATTCTGATTTTTTTAAACATTGCAGGTATGCAGGATACGTCAATAGAAGTGTTAAATTTCTTTTGCTACCTTTTTTGTTTCGTCTTCTTAAAATTGTTAGTTTATATAAAAAAGCGTTTCTCACGTCAAATTTTATAAACAAAACCATTCAATTTTCATTGTGTCAACTTTTTTATACCTATCAATTAAAGTTTGCCAGGTATACAAGAAAATTGGAAAACCCACATTAATATTTAAGGGCTGTTTTTATCCCGAAGAACAAAAAGGAGCCGGAAAGGAGAATCGCTCGATACTTCTATTAAGGTCCTCTGTAAATATAGAAAGTTTCAAAGAAATCAGAATTTTCGGGTTACCGAAGTTCCGTTGTTAGTAGACCAAGCTCGGTAAGAAGTCGCATTAATTACACAACTAATAGCCACGCATTTACATATACGTATGCATATTTGCAAAATAACAGCGCGAGCATACGCTTGCAAGGTTGGGAAGCATTTATTTTCAGCATCTAGCGATTCTGCTAATGAGCAAGCCGCACGAACTCGCGTACACGCGTCGCAACAAGTCCAAGACCTTAACGAGGAGCCCGGTTTTCGCAACTTCCCGATTTATTTCGCGCCATTCCGTGCCACGAGCAGCCCTGATTATTCGCGATTTTAACGCTCCCCTGCTCCACGGCGAAATATAATTGTGGGAATTACGGAGGCGGTATTGTTAAATCGAGATAACCGCCGGGTGGAAACGAAAAGCGACTGGGGCGGATGAAATGCGCTTCCTCTTCGTCGACCGCCGGCCACGCGTACCGGAAACTGCATAGAACCGCGATCATTCAGCGCATTAGAAAGAACCTACTTCCGCTTTCTTGTGGATTAATTTGTTTTCAGGAATGATCAGAAATTAGGTTAATATTTCTCCTTCTCAGCTGTTTCTTTCAAATTCAGTTCGTTCCTTTTCTCCAGGTGGAAGGTTCCCCTTCGGCAGCACAATTTTTTCCCTACCTCTGATTATTTCCGCACTCTCACAATTTTGTCGATGCTATAGAGTAACGTAGAGCATCCCTTGATCGTCAGTTCCCTTGTCAATCGCTACTGCTTCCTTCCTTTTCCCCTTTTACTCCCCTGGCAATCTCTTTCTGATCATTCGCTCCCGACCGAGTTGCTCGATGGCTTTTAATGGACTTTACGCGAAATCGTTTCGGCCGGATTTCCGGCTGACTCTCGACGATTAATCGAAACGATCGCGTGGATGCGCTCGCGAGCTCGCGGCTGAATGAAATATTTCGGAAAATCAAAGAGCCCCTATCAGCCTCCAGCTTTCGACGAAAGTAGTCGATGAAACTGTTCATTACACACTGATTGTTTAATGCTCGTTTCGCATTTTCAAGATAATTATGCTGGTCGATCTACGCTGCATCGTTAAACAGTGTAACGTGAACATTTTAATCAGTGGATTTTCTGCCCCTGTCTTTCGTTAAATCAACAGTGAAATTACACAAATTGTATCCAGAATAGGCATACCAATCTAGTACTTAATCTAAAGATTTGTTTTTCCAATACTTAATTTTATTAAATGAGTGTTTTTTTTTAACGAAAATCGATCATTTTACTTAAACATCCGCCATTTTGTCCCAAATTAAGGGGGCCGTCTCACCGGTGCCTTGAATGTGTGCGTATGCTCACACAAGCTAGGAAAAGCGTGTACGTATACGCGATGTAGTAAACAAACCGTTTCAACCAACTTACGTCGCGGAATCGGCATGAAGGAAGCTTTTGCGGGTATGGTTGCCTGCAGAAGACATCCGTGCAGATGGGTCTGGTGCGTTTGAACGCTTATAAACACCGTACGTTGAAATAATAATGAATTTATGACTCGAAAACTGACAGAATGAAGCTTCAGGGCTTCTCCGTAACCGGCGTTGGTGGTATATTCGAGCCACGTAGCACCAGCGTTATACGTATACGCGATGTAGTAAACAAACCGTTTCAACCAACTTACGTCGCGGAATCGGCATGAAGGAAGCTTTTGCGGGTATGGTTGCCTGCAGAAGACATCCGTGCAGATGGGTCTGGTGCGTTTGAACGCTAATAAGCACCGTCCGTTGAAATAATAATGAATTTATGACTCGTGTTTTGAGACAAACTCGAGAAATGACAGAATTATGCTTCAAGGATTCTCCGTCACCAGCGCTGATGATATATTCGCTCCATGTACCATCAGAACCGGTGGAAGTCCAAGCTAGCCGATAAATGTAGGAAATACATAGTTGCCGAGACGTATTGAGAGTCGAATCGCGCTGTTGCCGCATTTCCCCTATTACTATTCTGTCGTCAGAGAAGCTTGAATGAATCACGGTGAAGCGGCTGGAGAACAAAGATGGGCAATGATAATATCTGGAAAAATTAGCATAAATGTTCGGTTCGAGAGGCATACATACGGTGGATTATGTATTGATAAAATGTAAAACGTAATGTTTTTAGTAACATACTGCTGAGATTTTCCAGATTATAATGAGTTGAAACACGGTATAAATCAGTTTATTTCTAGAACGGTACTAGATAATTGACTATAAATGTAACATTGCTAACCTGATTATGCTAAAAATAATCCGATTTATACCGTGTATTTATTTTCATCTGGAAAATCTCAGCAGTATGTTACGGAAACGTTCATGCCGATACGATAGAAAATGTGAAAATTTGAAGCGCGGTACCACTGACTCTGTCAGTGGTCACAAGTGCCAGCAATGGCACATGTACTCGCGGATCATACGATCACGCGAGTCGATCCACGACTTTATAGTTTTTAACGTAAGGAGTAATAAAGATATATATCATCTGCAGTAACCTTTATCCAAGAAGGTTTCGTGGACACAACGGTACCCCGTCAGATTGTCATACGAGCGGCCCGGGATCAAGTCCCCTGCAACCCATAACTTTTTTTTTTCAAGTTTTTCCCGTGGAAATATATTTTGATAACATTACGTATTATACAGTGCGTTACATATTACGAAAATGCATTTATTACATAACGTAAGGGTGGACTTATACCTGCTAATTTTCGCAGTACAAAAATTTGAAAGCACCGGTGAAAGAGATGATTAGAATAATATGTTATGTTATAAATGCATTTTCAACGTAAAAACTTGCGTAGAGTAATACGCAACGCACTATATAATACGTAATATTCACAAAATATATTTCCACGGGAAATATATATCCATCTATGCGCCAAAAATAACTAAACATAAATATTGCACAGAATGACAGCAGATAATAAGAATTGCGAAGTTTAGAAGGGATATTGATACGCAAATTAGTATTATTTCATAAATTATTAAAATAAACTATCAAATTAAAGAGACTTTATCTTTATTTGTCGAGCCGAGCGACATTGTATCGCTCACCCGCCTTACCTGTCGCCTGGAGTTGCTCGGCGATGTATCATCGATTATGCACAAACAGAATTTCTTTATTTTTCATCGTACCAACATAAAAGTGTTTCTGCCGATATTGACAGAAAATAATTTAAATCGGACTACTTTGAACGAAACAGGCTTTCAATTCTGCAAATAAATTTTATGTGTAATATTGTAATGACAGTTCAAATTGTGTCAGGTTTGATATCTTTCCATCTTTCCTTTTTACAATCCCGGACCTCTCTATCTTTCATTGTTGCTACGTTCAGTGAGGCTCTGCCGCTAGACGCAGCTCTCGTGCTGCATTCCTTGAAGACTTCTCGATAAAAAGAGAGACCTCTGTGGCAACAGCGCGGCAGAGGCAGAGAGAACAGTACATGTGGCAACTATGCGTAAAAAATTAGTCTACACAGAATAACTGGAGATGTCACCTATGTACAAACTCTTTTTATCGATCGTAGTAGTTTCAATAGGGTCCGTTTGTTTACTGGGGACGCTTCGATCGATTCGGATCATAACAAAAATGAGACGGCCCCCTTAACTACATAGATAAACTAATATACTAACTAAATCTGTTTGTTTTTTGATATTAGATAACCCAAAAGAGCTTTCCGGAAACTGACTGTAATTTTGAAATAAATAACTATTTTTCCACCAAAATATACAGAAAATTTTTCAAACACGTTCCCCCAAAAATCGTTGTTCCTTTGCGATTCCTCCTGATTGCGAATACCCCCTTAAACGCAGAGAAACACGTACCCTTGTGTGGGCCCCGCTGCGGCTGTACATGATCAACCCGTTGGGCTCGTTCGTACGAATCTTGAAGGATATGCTGCCAGACTTGGCGGCCTTCCACGGTGGCAGGACCTGAAACAAACGAGACACAGACGGCTCTTAATGCGTCCTGCACTTGGCTGCCACTTTCGACGGAACGAAAAAGGGGAAATGGAAGGGGCGAAATCCCTCGGCGTCCCACGAGAAGAATGGAGGGCGGGCAGCGTCAGCGGCGGGCCCACTCGTGTCTCGAATCCAAAATTCTCTCCCCGTTACGCTGTCGTCGACTGGCAGACAGTCCATTCGTCATGCACGATGGCTTAAATAATCACGTGTCTCGTATTCACCGTACTTTTTTGCTTCAATTCCGGGGAACGGAACCGTGTCTGCTGCAGCGGACGCGCGTGACTGATTTACGTTCGCCGTCTCGGGATCGAGAAACTCCAGAGAACTCTGTCCCCTGTTAATCCTATCGCGGGGAAATTCTCGTTTCGTCGCTGCTCCGCTCGTTTCTCCGGCAAGACAGGGGAAAAAGAGTGGAAGAGAAAGAGCATCGATCCGCGCGGAGGCTGCAGCGAGGTGAAGATGTGAGGATGGTGGAGATGTATTCCCGTGTGTCGAGCCTCGACGCGGTCATTTCGGCAGTCCCTTTTGGCCGAGTGGCGCGCGAGTTCCGGTGAAATGGGGATCTCGTGTCGGGGACGGCTGCCAGTGTCGCTTGGCCAGGTGAAAATCGACGGGAGGTGAATCTGGGGGATGTTTAACCCCGATGTGGGCGAGATTTTATTCGACGAGCGCGGCTACTGGGACGTAACCGTGCGCAACGGAGGGTGTCTGGGCAAGGTACACGGAAACTCGTGAGATATATGGACGAAGGTTCGGCGGACTCGATGTTTCGGGCGAAAACTGAGTATCTGGGGAATTTTTAAGCGATGCAACAGTGGCAACTTTCTTTCCAATGTTAATAGGGGAGACCGGAGCTAGTTGTTATAGGGGCAGGTTGTTACAAAGCAGTTTAAATTTTTTTCGCTTGCACTATCACTTCGACGATGAAGTGGCTGATGTGTTTCAACCATACACAGTTGTGTATGTTGTTTGTTTGTAGTCGGTTCACGCGTTGTCATTTTATTACAGTTTTTTGTGTTTTCGGTACTAATAGTAACTTTTCCCTTTCTACTTCAATCTTTTCTACCGAACAGACAGATAAATGTATGCAAATTAATATTACTACGTTTGAATCAGTGTTCCTTTAGCTACAGATTGATAATATTGAATATGGAATGCAAAAAAATTAAAAAATAAAAAACTGAGAAGTGTAACAACTAGCCCCGGTCTCCCCTATTCAATTCTGGAGTGATTCCAGGGGAAAAGAAGAGGACACACGCGATGGTGTTTTGTGGATGAATATGTGGTTACTTCGTGTTTCGAAAATTCAGTGGAAAACAGGCTCATGCCACGTATGCATAAATTTGCGTTTCTTTGTACCATTAATTAGTTCCTGCAATGTAGTGTAAGTCTACCACCTCTTTATATAATTAGCTTCCTTTCCTTTCCAAATCTGCGTTGTCTTCAGTTCCGACATCTAATAACCTAAGTAGTTATTCAAATAATACAGAAGTTAGAACTATCCTTCGATCAATGTGTTCGAAACCTTACCACCTTCCTCGCTCCACCCAGAAAATTCCTCCACTGTTCGAGAATCGTCTCAAGCACGAAAGGCAATGGGAAATACAATCCTACAATCGACGAAGTCGTGTTCTCCACCTGGTGCTTTTAAATATAAAATTTTTTACAGGCTTCCTTAAAGCCAGGAGCAACTTATCGGGCATCTGTTTCGGCGATAAAAGCGACGCGAACAGGTGACACATTTTTTACGGTCTCGTTGGCGAAAGAGAAAAGAAGAATGTGGGCAAAAGGAACGAGCAACCGCGGAAGGACCCATTTTCGTTTGATGCGGATTCATAGCGGTTAAGCGTGCGTTGCATTATTCAGGAAGCACGCCTGACCTTATAACGTAGCCCGACTTTAAATATGGCCGCGCCACTTCTGGCTATCGGGACGGTAACAGTCTGGACAAATTGCCTTTGGAATATTGAACCTGGAAGCTGTAACTGTTTACTGCCGCGACGAAATGTGGACGTGTGCTTGGGGACGGAAGAAAATGTACGAGTTACTAAAGACAAGTTTGTGTTTGATTTTTGAAGTAGGGGAGACCGGGGCAAAGTGACACGAAAAAAGTTTGAAGACGAATAAAATTTTTCCCTTTCAATAAACATGTGTGGAAATAGATTTATAATATAATTTGAACATTATTATTGATAAATGACGAATAGCAATACTTAAAATAAACTTAAAGTATATTAAAATTCAATTTGAAAAGAAAATGCCAAAACTTACCACTTTACCCCATATTTGCGGTAAAGTGAGCTACTATCCGGGGTAAAGTGAGGTGCAACAAAATAAGAACTTTAATTAAGGATATAGGTAATTATTAACCCCTTGCGCTGGAATGACGTGTATAGCACGGCAGCTTCTGGCTTTTCTGCACCGTGGTTGTCAAAAACTGTGGCAGATATTTTATTTTTTTGAGGTTAGATTCTGTTCCATCACGCCGCGAGGTTTTCTAGCCAGCAGACAGGTTAGGGATATTGCGCACATCACTTGCGCATTGGTTCTTAGCAGCCATTTGCAGCTCAGTTTACCCCGGTCGACTTTACCCCGAATGTGTACTCAATAGAAAATTAATTATTTAATAATGTTAGTATTAATGTTTTCTCAAATGCGTGTACATGTATGTTTAGAAGCTTGTTATAAACACGCAGAAAAAAAATGGAGTTAAAATAACATATTTAAGACTCATTTATCCAAAAAGCTAAATTGAAAAGAAAACCAATTGGAAGTCACTAAAACTTCATTTTTAATTTTTTAAATGAATTTCCATTTTTCGATATCTGAATGTGCATAATTATCATTGTGGTATTACACACATTTATTACGTCACCAAAATTTGTAAATATATTCTATTGTTAAAGAATAAATTAAGGAAGCTCATTTTACCCCGAGGTTCACTTTGCCCCGGTCTCCCCTACACGTGTTTCTACGGTGGGACAAAAGTGTTTTTTTTTAAAGTGAAATTAAAATTAAAATTGATACAATTAACCCTAAATGTTCAGAGTATATAGCAAGTTTGTATAGCCTTGATTCGAAACAAACAATATAAAACATAAAATTCTACGTATTAGAGTTTAGTACTGCATTTTAACGAATTGAATCTTGGTCAGCAATTCAATAGACATTCGCGATAACGTATCAAACTCGATTCTATAGATGTTAAGCATAAATGTGATGTCTCCATTTCCCTTATATTCGTTGCAAATCGTTTCAAGTCCTCCTGCAGCAGGCGCCATAAGTATTCCGAATTTCCCAGCAAAACGAACCCTTTTGTTTGCACAGACCGATTGTCTTTCGAAGCACAGGGGCTTGTAATTCTGGATTCAAAGCGGTGCGGTTTCGCGAGGAAACTGGCGGCGCGAGGCGCAGGAAGTGTAATTGCGCGCCTCCGTGACACCGAGGCCAATTTCCATGAAGAAGTGTCGGGTGGAAAACTCACGAGTAACGAGACTCATTATTTATTCTTCCTGCCTTTGTTTCCCTTAAATTTGCCACCCTATTTCCGCGACAGGATGCAAACTTCGCGCCTAGAAGCTTCGTAATTGCGAGAATCTTGCATCGCCTGACATATCATATGGCTGCATTACTGAATATCGACTGTTGCTTGTTGTGTAAAGTTGTGGCCAAAAGAAAAATGAAAATTGGCACTGTTATGTATGTATATATGTATATAATAGTATTAACATTACACTTTGTTTACTATGATGATATTATTGATTTTTTGCGAAATTATGGTGCTTTAAATATCGTTTGTGTTTTGATCATTCTGTTGGCTACCACTTAACTCTCGTTATCAATATTTTCGAAATTGTTAGAAGTTGGAGTTTCGTTGAAGTTAAATTCTGGAGTTGAATGGAAGTGTTTAAATTTTGAAGAAATGGGAAACTGAGAGGTTTACTGATGTATAATTAGAGTTGGTGGTGATGGCAGTTCTGAAAGTAAATGTCCTTTCGTTCTGAATCCTAAATTTAGTTTATTGAATTTCTCAATTTAATTTCATTGACGATAAAAACGAAATGAAATTCTCGTTTCGGGTTCGAAGGTCTAAGTACACTTTGCAAATTCTATTTCAGTCTCAAATTCGTCAAATTTCATAACGTTGAAGATTGAATTAAATTTTCCCTAATTAAAATCTCGATATCTCTGGTGTAAGTTAGCTTTTCATGGTAACACTAGCTATATAAAATTGAACACTCTTAATACCCACATATAAAAACATCTAAAATTGCTTTATCTATTATAACTGACCAGAAACGTAATCTCTAATTGCTATAATTGTTACGAGGGATCAATACAGCAGCGGCCTCTTCTTATCAGCCACAGAGTCGCGAACAATGCGAATACCCTCGGCGTCCCTCCTTTTTCTTGTTCAGTCCCCGAGCAGTTTTCCCTTCGTCCATCGTAAATTGAAAATCGATTTCCCATACGAAACAATCCACAGCGGGGAAACTCAAAGGTTTGTCTAAGAAAATTACTGGAGATAGATCGATCCACGTAGAAAGGTTAACGAGACGAAGCACCTGGGAGAATATCGGATAGTATCAACTCGGGTTACCGCCCTACTCCATCACGTATCGATTTCACAAAATACATTATTAGACCATATGTTATTAAACGACTTCAAAGCCGTCTCTCCGTGCCCGGCTCCTAGACCACCTATTGTGCTTCCATCTCCCAAGCACAATGCAGTATTCACAATTAACCATGTCGCTAATAGACTGGTCGGCCAAAATCTGACAGATTTCGGTTGAAAGACATAAAATCGATCTACGGAGACTTACTAGCACCACCGAACAACTAACTACAAAGAAACAGGAATTTTAGTTTAATAATCTGAATTTGTAATTTTCAACTGTGAAATATTTCAAAGTACGCTCCTTCGAGGAGAACAGAAATCCTAGAATAATTGAAACTCTACAATGGATAGTAAAATGTTTTCTGAATGCCTCGCTACTTAGGCTACTCGAAATTTCGAATTAAACTAACCCTGCGGTCTTAAAATTGAATCCTTTATTCAAACTTCAGTTTAAAATGTATTAGTTAGTACTACGTATCGTTGAAGCAGCATGAGAGAATCATTCGTAATACTCGTCGAAACTCGTGCCACGGATCCTCAGTTGCTTGCTCATCTCTCGAGCAAGCGATCGTGGGAATGTAAAACTGGTAGTCCCGCGCGACGGTCTCTAGTCACTCAACATTTTCCGTCATTTTTTATGAGAGGGAAACTCCGGCTAAAATTAAAAGTGCACGTACCGGGCAAGGGGGTCGACATGGTTCTATGCGCAAAGGGTTCGAACGCCATGAACGATTAAATTGCGAAAATATTGGAGGAATTGAAAAGCCAGAAAACTAGAAGGGTAAACGAAATTTAAAATGGGAAATCCTCGACGACTTAAGTATCCCAGCGTCGAATGGGGAGAAGGGAAGAGAGGGTGGTGTTTGTTGGTTCGTACATTAACCGACGAAGCAAATCGATCGCCAACTGGAGGGGTACCTGGAGAAACGGCGAAAGAAAATTGTGCACTGTACTTGAATTGCATCGGGAACATACAAGAAGAATGTTGGGACAACTTTGCTCGAACGATATTACGTATTTTGAGGAACGTATGAAGTAGCGATGGGATCGAGTCACTTGAGTACACGAATCTGAAAAATCGGAGGCTTGCTCGCGTGCCGATGTACATAATATATGTCGAAGTAAATATTTAGGTAAGGATAAAACTGATACAACAATTTGGATTGATAAAATAAAGAATTTAGAGATACGCATGCTGCAAATTTAGTGAAATGCAAATTGAAGGATCTTTCAGGATGCGTTTGATTGGTATAGTGAATGTAGAGTGAATTTGTTCTGAAATTTACAGCACGTTGGACTTGATAGAAATTTGTAATTGTGATAGAAAAAGATGGAGGTTATTTTGGAAACTTTGTGAAGAACAGTGAGGAAGGTCTACGTGTTTCTATCGACTGTACTGTATATTCTGATTAGATTGTAGTGATTCAAGGTGAGATTGAAGATTAAATGAAATTGTTGGTCGGTGTAAAGTGTCGCTTGATATTTCTTGTGTGAAATATTTTTCAAAGCATCACATGACAGAACTGGATGTCAGGCGAACATTTTTCGTCTACTTGCGATACTCTCACTCCCACCGCTAGTGGATTTGAGAGACAGCCGAATCATGAAGCGTTCGTTCCTTTTCGAATGGGAAGTCTCGTGAAAAGCAGTGGAAGGAAGAATGTCCAGCGACTTCGATTCGAAATGTCCAGGTTCCATTTAGCAGATACATGAACGTGGGAGGAGTGATTGCTTCGCGTTATTGGAAGGACACATTGGGGACATTGCAATTTTCTTTCTCCAGAACCTCGAACTCATGATCTTCTCCAGTTTTATAAAACAAATTTTGTACGCTCGAAGCAGGGGGAACATTGGTAAGGTGGTATTTCAAAATTCATTATATTACACTGTTCCTCCTGTAATGAATAAACATTTCTAGACTTGCGAAACTCGAAACCCAAGGGATGTTTTCCCATTTTCGAGGTAAGTAGAGGTAACTTCCCAAAGTTTGTCCAGTTCGTGTATCAAGAATATTCTATACAACTGTATCCATAATCGTTCATTGAAGAAACGAATATAGAGCAGTGGGGGAATAGTATCGCAATTTCATCGATTCGTCCTGAAAAAATAGATCCTACTCTTGAAAAAAATAGAGTAACTATAAAAGTGGTAGCAATTAATTCAAGTTTCAACTAAGTAAAAATTAAATCGTGTTAAATTTGAAAGATGCTCGTTCGAGTCCTTTCGATAAAATTATTCAGAAATATGTTTTAACGATAGAAGCTCAGCAGTGAAGTTACTCGAACCAGAAAACGAAGAGGACACGAAACCAAAGGACCAAGCTGAATGGTCCTCCTCTTATTTTCCATGTCTGGGGATCTGGGATGAAGAATCACGGCTTGAAATGTCAGTGCGGAGATCAAGGAAAAGGAACGAGGCTGCGAGGGGGGAAAAGGGTTGAGGAAGCCTGAAACTCGAGGACGAGTCAGTTTCTATCGTTAACGCGAACACTCCCTTCGTTTTCATAATGAGCTCGTTATCTCCCAGGAAACGTTTATTAATTGCTTACCTTGTTAATTAGGAGAAAAATAGTCGGCGAAAGAGCTTTTCCCCTGTCCCTTTTATTTTAACCGTCACGGGCAATTAATAGAAAATTGTTTTTCCACAGTTATTCATAATTATTAATAACTAGGCGCAGCACACAGGGACCATTGAAATTAATTTTGGTCATAGAAGAAATTTTCATCATAGAAGCTGATCATTGAAGAAATTTTTCATCGTCGTCAATATTCTTGGAACTTGCAATTCTAATTAAAGATGGAAATTTATAATAAATGTCATGGAAAACAGTAAGCAATGATTTATATTTCTATCACTTCCAAGAATATGAAATATTTGAAAGTAATAAACATTGAAAAGTAGGTATTACTGTAGTTCTGGCTCAATATAGGAGGTACTTTCACTGTTGTTGCGTATACCATCAGAATATACAAGAGAACTCGTAAATCTACGTTACTTTTTTAAGGTGCACATGTAGACAACAAAACAAGAACTGAATCTTGCATCATTCTACATCAAATAACCTTTGCGGACACCTCATTAAAATTTTCATAATCATATATAACAAACTAAACAAATCTAATTTTGTTTAACCAATAATTAACCCAAAAAAGTACACCAATCGATTGAAAGAAAAAACAAAATCCTCCTAACCACGATTGTCCCCGACCACGTTAAAAATAAAATCCCATTGGAAGAGCCGCGAAGCCAGCCATTTTTGTGACTCCTCGAGGACCATCGCGATGAATCATAGAACTCGTTCCAGGGTGAAATCTCTCGAATTAGCTGGGAATGAGAAATCTCGTTTAGAGGAGCTGGCTATTCTCTTCCCCGCCCTCGACTACCCTACACCTCAACCCTCCACCCGCCGCCACCAGTAGAAATTCGTCTCGGAAGTCGGAACCGCAAAGTGGTGATTCGTCGTGGCTCGAAAGGAGGATATTTCATACCAAAAGTGGCTTCGTCGGTATTTCACCCTTCGACTTTCTACCTTCTAACCCTTCCACCCCCCGTCCCCACGGCGGTAGCCTTCGGGACGCCTCGCTCATTCCACCGGATTACGAAGCGAAATGGATGCGGACGCGGAGACGATCAATTAGAAAAGTTAAATTACTTGGCGAAATAAATTATTTACTAATCCGCGGATTCCACGTCTAATCCCTCCCTCCCAGCGGTGGGATTTGAAACGTGGAACACGATAAGCCTTCGTTTCACTCGACCGTCGATTTTTAAGACCCCCGCATCTCCAGGGCGAAGGGATTTGTGAAGCTGGAGAGTTCGATGACGGGTCCTCACATAAATCGAACAATTAATAAAGACTTCTTCGATTGGTATCTAAAATTACTCGAGAAATGTTTGAAGGGTTGCCTCTATCGGCTGAGTACTCATCGATAAGCATTCGAAATTGATTATTCTTTGAGATAGCATTAAGAATTTTCTACCACCCTTGATGTTCCTCTGTGATTGAAGAATTTGAAAGTTTCTAATTTCAGTGCAACTTTAATTTACAACGAAGTTCGTTGATATTTGCTGTTCTAAAGAATTTCAAGAAATAACTGCTCAAAATATTTCAGATCCCCAATGGGAACTACAAAATTATGACGTTGGTCTTGAATCCTCTGCACGAATTTCGAACACGAAAATTTAATCGTCCCATCGTCTCGAATTCACAGATGCAGGCTCTGAGAAACTTGGGTAGTTATATTGTGACCCAGAATTTCTGGTCATCGAAACAAGACCATCCAGGAACACTCATACACCGTGCAAATATGTAAATCACTGTGTGCCCCCGAGGCTTATCAACGTAACAATCCCAGAAAATTCGGCGGTGTTTACATTAAAATGTACATTAAAATTTCTACGTTTCGAGATATGCAAATCGCACGGCGGTCCCACGAATTCTGGTTGCACAATGGGGGCACCCTTATCTTCGCATCATCGGCCTCGTTTCAGGCGAAGAACCGCTCTGTAATCATGGCAAAAATCGCGAAATTGCGGGCTCGCTTAAAACGAGAAAATTAGGCGACCGTCTGGCGTAGACTATACAGGATGACTAGTGCAATTGGGACACCGATCGTGTTTCTTGTAGTAATCAACTGGAAGTGGAGCAAGAAGAAGTTGATTTGGCTGCTGTAACGGGGCTTATCTTCCTATGGCGACATTTTTAACGTCGTTGCACCGATGCACGTGCAGAGTGCGACTGCACTTTTATTTTCGGTGGGATTGTATGTTTCTTCCTTTGAAGAAGATCGGCGATATCGAGGGAAACGATTTCGAGACACTCGTCCAAAGTCGTAGGCTCCTGATGAACGGAAGAAACATGACAGCATTGACAGCCTTGATTTCCTTTCGATTTTATGGAGCTCTGGTATTGATGGACCTCTTTCCAGGACATTAGAGACACTTTAGAATGCTGAGTTTACGTCTGGACATCTTCGAGCGCCCTCAACACGCAGACAGAACCTCCTCCTCGGAGGTTAAACCGGGCATTTATGATTTCTATCTAACAGTGTCCCCGTGAAAGCTTTTTATGAGTACCTTTAAGAGTTTTACGAGCTATAAAACGATATATGTCGCCCTGTTGGATTAACGTCCATCACCACCGTTCTTCCGTAAATCTTAACAAAACATGAAACGTCCGCTAACAAAATCTTTACGATCCTGTCGACGCCTCGAACACCATTGTATCCATGTTCACTTCCATTATTGATACTATAAATGCCTTAAACTCTGTTAACGCTGATGTACGTGCGAACGTAAAGCATAAAAATTGTGTTCAAACTGCCGAAGCTCATCGTCTATGACTAATGCTAATACATACTTGATAAAATCATTTAACTTTTTAATAGTAGTATCGGGGAAACTGCGTCTACTGCTTTTGAGATTAGAAGTCTGATGAACAAACGTACTTACGAAAAACACTAGCAATATTTTGTCGTACGTTTTCACAAATCGACAGATATGAGTATCTGTCTGACTTAACGTTACGTTACTCCACTAGCAGGTAGCGCAGTTCATTGGCCGGAACTATAGCCCAGGTTTTCCAAGACTCAAACTAAATTAAATAATATTTCCTCCGAAATTTCTACTCCTTTCACACGTAGATTATCTATTAATAATAATGAAATCCTCAAATTTAACCATTAATAGTTCATATTTCCCAAGAAATTTCCACCAAGCAGGGCTGCATAAATTTGCATGAGTTATCCTATTAATTGCACAGACTTGCACTAGTTAACCGATTAATTGCACAGATTAACACACCTGCCAAAGCAACGAGCGTTACTTAGCTCAGCACTCTGTATAGTTAAAACAACAAGGGCAAGCAAACAGGGGTCGAAAACGTTGGGATCCACGGCGAAACTGTCAAGGAAACACCAGGGTTGTTTATGAAGTTAAGTACAGTTATAAACAGTCTCATTAAAACCGGGAGGAGCGGTCGCAGCCGCTCGGGATGCCGGCGAAACTTTTAAAACACCGCTTTCTGGGGGGATTCGTACTTAACCGAATGTTTCGCGATTCGACGGCGGACTCGCTAATTGTTTGCGATACTATTTGTTCCACGAGTTGCCCCGAGTTTTAATGGCCACGGCGAAACTAGTTTCCCTCGGCTCGCTCACGTTCGACGCGGTCAACACTCGTCCTACAGGGTGGTCCAGGCGGAAATGCGAATATTTCAATTTTAAGTGGGAAATAATTGATCGACGAAGACGTGGTCGTTAATTGTTAGCGAAACACGATCTTAGGAAATGAGGAATATCATATTTCTAGTTATTCTTTATTACGTTGGAAAGTAACTGCATAGGAATGGATCTAATATTTTTTCGAAATTGCCACTTTGCAGAGTGGAGTACACCGTAGACTACAAGACGTGGGATAATGAGTTTGGTTAATGGGTTAGACCACTTTGGCCAGGTCAAGAAATATCGTCTCTTTGGGAATTTATATCTTAATGACAAAAACACTTTAATTGATAAAATTTTTTTCTAAATATCAAAACATTTGAAAACTTTAACTGCCTTTGTCTCGAAACCACGATTTCTGAAACGGTGTACGTTGTAATTTGAGTAAAACTCTATGGATTTATATACAATTTTTCACAGATGTTCTTAAATGTATTCTCTATCGCTCGACCGTCAATTTTTTGGATTGGTTGGAAAATTACAAAATAGCTACACTTTGAAGCAAAAATCTTAGTTTTGTGTGTAAGAAAATTGACTTCCTTTCGGCACAAATTAGTTAAAAATTAAAATATCAAAAAAATTAACGATTAGAAATAAATTCCCAAAGATGCGATATTTGTTGACCTGGCCAAGGTGGTGTAACCCCTTTTTAAGGACCTTGTGGAATATGACATTTCAGAACAGTGCATGTCTGTTTTATCTAAACTATAAATTGCCCTTTTGTATACTTTGTCTAGGATTAATTAAAAACGGTGTGTATCATTTAGGTAAAGCAAAAGATGATTTCCCACAGTTTCCACAGTAAAATATATTAGTACTAGATCATGTAGCATCGGCAGAAGCGGAAGGTGGTCATTCTGGAAATATGTTAATTTAAATTATTCTGTTATATCTCATTTCTTGAGCTGAATATTTAAATACCTATATTTCGACTACCAGTGAGAATTTGACTTATTCTGGCACATTTCCCACTAAAGCATTTGTAATTCCTCCCCGACCACCCTGCTTTTAATACCGGCGTTTCCATTCGCCACGAAATTTCCGTTATAATTCCCTATATTATATCGGTCGCGTCGTTATCGAGGCGTTCGTTAAATATTCATGCAACGTTTCCCCGAATATCCATCGAGTAATCTATACGCGAGAGGGGGATCCTGGGACGTTCAACCGCGCCCAAATATCAGCGCGACATTATAGCGAAAACATGTCCCATGCTGCATTGGGGGTTGCACGTAGCCTGAGCAACGTGTTCGAGGATTACAGACGTCTGACATTATTGCGCGAATGGGCTGGCGTCTTTCACTTAAGATGCTCCAGCTTGAAGCGAAATTCGATGGAGGTGATTCAAGCATTTTGCAGCTTTACATATATAGCGACTAGACCAGAGGGGAGAATTTCGGTGGCGGAGTACGTCTTCGTGTCTGACACTACTAGGTTTGTACTACTAGCTGTGGGGGACAGTTCAATCGTTCTTGCAATAATTCTCATTTCACGATTCTACTGCGTGAATAATTAATGAGATCTGTTCATACTATATGGTCCATCTTTCTGGTGACTGGCTGCCATTAAAATTCTGGGTTCTTCACTAAAAATATTGCCAGACAGCATTTAAATTTCTTCAAGGTTTTTGAATTTCCTTGTCATTCGAGGAATCTTGCAATGCTTGAGATTTATAATAAATTGAAAGAATAAGGTACAAAGATATACGTGTATAATGACTTACTAATGAAAATCATGAGGAATTTCGTAAAAATGACCTGAAATCTCTCTCAACAGAGGATTACGCTCCCAATATGAGAATCGTACCTACTTGCTTCCATTTAATGTTTAATCAGTCTTTCCTAGTGTGCCTTGGAAGAACCTAACAGCCACCGACTAGGCCATCAATATCGATTGACGCAACCTCAGTCTGGCTATACGGGCTCGGGCGTCTCTGTTTCGAGATCAGTTTCACCTCAGACGACGTGGCTCAGGTAGTGGCACAACTCGTGGGAGATTCGAGCGATGCTGCCCGGGGCCGTAAGTTAGTTATGTTGTTAGGAAAGGGAAGGCGAGGGATGGAACGTGTTAGGAGCCAAGGTTAGACTGGACAGTCTCTACTCCTAGGAGGCTCTGTTCTACCGCGGATTCAGGGGGAAACCGCATCCCCTTCGCTCCCTCGACGAATCGGTTACTGTCAGGGACGCCAGCGTCTCTCATAGGCGAAGAAATTAATCTCCATTTAAAGTTCCCTGCCCAGAAATGTTTGATATGTTCCCCACGAATCTTTCATGTTCTCAGTAATTTTAAATTGGACATTTGGAAATCTTTGGTATAAGGAGATAGTGAGAACTAACGAGTTTGTGTGAAACATCAATGAGAAGCCACAGTAGTATTTTGTGTGAAGAGTATTTGATTGCTTTGAGGATCTCTTGGACTGCTAATGAAGCACCCGTTATATTTTTCTTTAATTTTGCCTTGAAAAGGTGGATTTTATGAAAGCTCCTTTTAGTACAGGACCACTTAATGAATCTTCTTAGCAATTGAGAATTTGAATTGACAATCATTTTTCAATGTCTAGTTATGTTGGAGATTTGTATATTTTAACGAAGAAGGGGAGGTAGAATATTCTCGAGATAAATGACTGGCCGATCTCGTGTGTAACCATATAGATCACGATCGCTGGGGATTATCTGCCAAACAGCTTATTACGTTACTCGATCCGCGTGAATTTCTACTGAACACCGAGGTGCCAGGGCGTCGTTAATATCGAGAGCTGTCGCCTGCCATGGAGAAGTATCTCCGTCTCGAGCTGCAAGCTCGGGCTCGATGGGACGTGCACCAGTCGACTGATTAGTCTCCCGAAAGATGTCGATATAAATTAACAGCGGTGATTTACAAATAAATGACACCGCGAATCGACACCGATCGCTGATCACCACGCTTGACGTTTAATTAATGTTAGCTCGAGCACGTTGGTCTACATACCAACCGAAGCTTGAGATCCACAAAATTATTTTGCAATGCAAATAGAGACTTCCGCGTGTACATTGAAATTGTGAAAGTCGAAAATCAAGCAAATGATTGGAATCGTTTTCTAAATCAACGTGACTTTTAAATTAAAGTTTGAAATTACTCATAGCAAATTTTGTTATAGAAAAGGCATTTTAAATAACAGTAGAACGTATGCTATTACATATTATCGAATCGGCAATGGAAAATATTCTGAATGAAGGTTAATCAACTAATTAGGCAATTACGTTTCCCGATTGAGAATGTTACCTGAAGATGTTTTGTACAGTGGCTACGTCACCTTTGGAGAGAGTGGACTTGAAAGGGCAATAGGATAGTCCTCTTCTGAACCTCCGCAGGATGCATCCTTTGTACAGATTTCAATGCACTTGCCTGCTCCTGCGTTCGCCTCGAGCTGTCAAAGTAAAGTTCTCGCCCGAGTTGCCGAACCGCAAGTTGCTCCCTGCAAGCTGCAAGCTTGATGCGCACCGTTATAGGTCGATGCATAACCGCAAGAAACTATGTCACGGCCCATAACGTGCGCTTTTGTGAGAAGTAACCAGGTCCTGGGGAGTTGAAGTTACCCTGCTGTGCAACGATTGATTCAAGTACTGATGCAAACACGCCTCCAAGAATATGTCTTCAGACAAAGTGCTGAATTTCCTAGGATAGGAAACATGTCCCGAGCAAATTATTGCCGATCGTTTCACGAAAAACGGAAATACTTCTGAACGGATTCGAAATTAAAATGGAAAAAGAATAATATCCACAATTTGTACAGCCTACCATTAAAACAAAAATTACACCGCTAACGCAATCAAAAGCTACCAATAACCCACAGTGATTTAAATCAACCCCCATTACTAGACTACGTAACATCCAGGAATCCCTTGATTTACTGAATGCAGTAACAAAATTCCTTCAATCATTGCACAATTGCATATTAGGACCCCTTCAGACTCTATTTACAACGGACCATCGAATGCAAACGAATTTCCACCCATCCCACTGTCATTCCAGGAACAATGACCCTCGGCCACCCCTTTCCCAGCGCCAGCTGCCACCCACTGAAAGGCATTGCCGAGTTCGTTGCACCGGGAACTTGGCAAACTGGTAGCCGAGTAATCGAGAAATATATATTCAAAGTTATTTCGTGTTTTCTTACCCAGAGCCCCACCGTGCTGCAGCTGCGCAAGAGTTACGATAGTGGTGTCGTGGTTGCGCGAGGCATTGGTACACCTCGAGCCCCGTAGACGAGAATTTAGAGAGAGCTTATTCGCGAGGTGAGAGAAACAAAAGGGGGACGGTCTCTGTTACGTGTGTCTCTGTGTACGTGTATATATAGATGCGTGGGCGTGTGTTCCTCTGTGTGTACGTGTGTATGCGGGGGTGGGGGAGGGGGTGAAACGAACGTGAGACGAGCTGAACTGATCCCGTTAGTGGAACGTCGGGCTGGAAGTCGAAAAAACTTTGATGTTCTGGTCGCCGATGCACCGATAACCTTATGCACTCCTCCCGTCGCTGGAAAACGATGATGACCCAGCGACGTTTTGTTCTTTCACTTGGCGATCTATTTCGACCTCTTCGGATCGATTATTTTCGGTGCAATGGAGAAGGATACCTATCAATCTCGTTGCGTTAAATTTCATTTCATTGGGAAGCAATGTTCTGTGGTTTCGAATTGAATTAAGAATTCTATGTATTTGGGACTACTCGTTCGGTTGTGTAATAGAATTTTTGTGCAGCTTCAATTCGTTTTATGTAATTAGATAATTCATTTTAATTAGAAACCCTTTGACGACGATTCAAGGACACCTGTTTGTAGTTGTCTTCTTATATTTTCCAATTCTAGTCTGTGGTTTTAATTGTGGCTTTTCTAACCACACAGGGACAAGGATAATGCCAACCGTTTGCTGGGGAGAATTGTTGGATGGGGTATTTGCGAGATTGGACAGAGGATTAAGCGGAAAGAACCTGTTAACAACTTGGACAGTTTAGTTGGTTAGACCAGCGGTCCAGTAAACGGAAGACTGCTCCAGTGATTTCGAATTCCACGGAGCTACACAACAAGGATTATTCTATTACTGACTACGTAGAAGTAACAAGAAATTCTTGACAGGGATCAAGCAGCAAGAATTGGTCCACTACGTGGACGTTTCAGTTGCTTAGAATGATCGTCGAGCAAAAGAAATACTAACAAGGGAACCGTTCCAGGTGGTCGTTCCAGATTTCAATGCAACTTTGTACACATGTAGAACTCACCCTAGTGATGCAGAATGTATATGGTTATAGGCGGAAACGGTTTATACTTCTTGAGATATTTAGTTTTAAACATTTCTGTAAGCGCTCAACATTTATTTCTGGAATTGTCGGAAAATCGATTTTTTCACTCCGTTTTTCGAATTTTCGATCTTTTAAGAATACGTGCTTAAAGGGAGTTTTTGAAATGCGAAAAATTAGCGGCAAATGCTCGGGTAAAACGCGTTTTTCTCTAAACAGTGTTCTTCAAACTGGTGGCACAAATATCTCAGAAAGTTATTATTCAAGTCGATTGAAACGCTTTTTATTTTGAAGAATATACTTTTTTGCAGTGCCAAAACCTCTAACATTATAAATAATTTGAAAATTTGTATTTTTAAAGGCGTTGAAAAAGCGAAAAGATAGCAAAAAATTGATTTCGAATTTCAAGTGTCGTTATTTCGTCAAAGAATGTAATTTTTTTACCACTAGGAAATTTCATATTCTTTATTAATCTGGCATTATTTTTTATTTTATACCAGTGGTTTAGTTTTCCTTAAATTAATTCTTAAAGCTTAGCTATTTTTCTGGGCCCTAAATCGGAAGATCCAAGCGCTTACAGAAATGTTTAGAGCTAAATATCTCAAACAATATAATCCATGTACGACTATAACCATATATATTCTGCATCGGTGGTGTGACATCTACGTGTGTATCAAGTTGCATTAGAATCTGGAGCGACCACCTGGGACGGTTCCCTTACAAGTCCAAGTCCCATTTCAGCACCGTGGTTAACAGATCCTTTCCCCTGACAGTTTCCCAAGCAGAATTGAGTCTATATTTCGCGCTATTTTCAATTCGGTTATTCTCTAACGTCTAACTGGATATAACAATTAATTAAAAATCACCAGTTTCAAGGAAAATAATGTTCTCACCCGACCAGTCAATTATTTACGAAACAATGTTACACACGTCTGTATCTTCCATCAAAACCAACAGCATGCAAAAAAAGGATATATGGCGATCGTCATCAAAGGGTTAAAGAGATTTTCGTGAATCCGCGCAAGTGTCGTGAATGAACGCTGTTTCTTTTCTCATATCGACAACGTCTCTGTTTCAGCATTGCTTTCAGAAACAAATCGATCGTCGTGAATGACGAATGCAGCCGTCACGATGACGGTCTCGGTTCGTGGTTGCGTTCGTCGGAACGCAGCCCCCTTACATTCCGCCCTGAAAGAACAATTACACGTAGATTTTTGTTGCGTCAACATGCAGGCGGGTGCGATTCGTTCCGTTCCTCTTTCCTCATGCATATCAGTGCTCGAGCTAAAGGCAATTGGTCAGACGTTCATTGGTCGCTCATTCCACGAGGCACAGAAGATGGATTCGATGAAATGAGTTTCTAGCCGACTTCAGACACGCTCTCGCGCCGTTGCGTCATTTAATGCCGCGGCTAATTGCCCGGCGTCAAACGATCCGTTTTGCGAGCAATTAATCACGATACGACAGAGTCTCCGATCGGGAAAGATGATTTTCGATCAATTGCAGCGACTCTTTCGCGAATTAATTTTACGCATTAATTTACCGTTCCGCGTTGCTTCCGGAGAGCAGATGATTGATTCGGCGCGTTTAAGGTCACGTGACTCGAGTTTGTCGGAGCTAGGCGCGAGCGATTTCTTTTTACGATGATGGCATCGATGATCGTGGCGAGATGAGTGACAGTGATGACAATACCGAGAGGAGCGAAGATTATTGCGTGCATGTGCAGTGACCAGTGGTGTACCTATAGAGGCTAGCTTTAAGATCGTGAGCAAGAGCCCCACGCGTGAACTATATATACATAATCGTGACAGACTTCCTAACCATTCACAAGAAAGCTTGCGTGGAGACCAGAAAAAATCGGCACAGGTCCTCGTCGACATTTCATCGTTTCACTTTTATCGTCCCGATCGTTTGCATCCCACTCTCCCGAAACATGCGTCCGCACTTTTTGCCGATCCCTTACATCGACTGATCCAGCTCCCCTTGATTGATCATTCAAGCTGTCGAGGGGAGGAACAGGCGCGATGGTGGACGGTAATCGGGGGACTGTATATCAGTTGGCGAACTTATCAGGGAACTTTCCGTCGTGCCGATTTTCCTTGGTTTCCGTGGCGCCAGCGCGTCTCTCTCGACAAAGATAAAGAAAAGAAAATGAGAAAGAAAGAAAAGGTGGAGAGTGAAGGCAGGGTACGTGAGTGGTTCGAGAAGAGAAAAGTTGGTGCTCTGGTGATCGCTCCTCGCTAAAAAGCTAAGTTTCGCGTGAGAGTTAGCCAATTATATATATGTATATATAATATAGAATAATTATATTAGGTGCGTATCAAGTGGCCGGGCCAATCAGCGAGAAAGAGAGCTCGCTTCGACGGTTCGTCACGAACTCTCTGTTGCTCAGCTTCATTCAATCGCATATACTGTCTTGCTCATATTTTTTTTTTAATTATTCTTTTTTTTTTGGTTGGTTTGTTTGAAAGCTTTGGATACTGAGGCTTACCAAGTGGGACTCTGGGCTGGTGAAGGTGACCACGGCGCCGTGAAGTCGCCTTGCGCTTATCGTCGCCGCAGCCTTCTTAACAACCGGCGTGTGTGGGTCCAATTGCGTGTGTCGGCCCGATTTTCGACCACGACCACGTGCACAAGAGACAGCAACAATTGAGAATCGATTTCAGAATGTGTCGTTTACGGCTTAGTCGTCAGAGTGCTAGGAGGCGCCCCTCCGTTCGCTCTGCCTTTCGAACGCGCTACGCAATCTCGTTTCCTCGATCCTTTAGTTCTTTATTCTCTCTGTACTTTCGCTCGAGGACTCGCTTCGGCTAGAGATATTTACGAGGGGGAGGGATACGCTCCAGCAACGTGGTTTTACGCGGGGGGTGCTACGTTTAAGCAAAGTATCGCGCGAGTAACGAACGCGTCGAGATCACGAGCTGTGAGATAGGAAGCGTGCTAATAAGTTCACGAAGGGGTGGTTCGTTTAATTCGCGGAATATTCGACGGTGCTCTGAAAAAGAAGGTTGATTAGTTGCGGTTGCGCCTGCTGCTGCCCTGGGTGCTGTTTCCAGTCGGGGTCCTATTAAAATTGCGGTTGGATTACGTTAATTATGTCTACGTACTTAGGTCTAGGCGACGTGTTTTTGAACGAAGAAGAGTTATTTCTATTATGCTAAGGGAGGGGGGCTGAATATTTTTGATGCTTGGTTGCTCATCGAGTTTTGGTTTTCTGTAAAGAATAATATAGAAAAGAACATCTTTATACTTATGTTGGTTAGCAAATTAAGCTAAGCACCTATAAATTGTGCCAACACTGAGACTTATCTCTCCTTTTAAGGGGTCATTCTACTCTCTTCTATTTTTAAAGATTTTTTTTCTCGATAAATACAACATATAATGAAATAAATCTTTTTGGAAAATAACACAAGCTACTCTTGGGTTATAAAAAAACAAATTTAAAAGATTTTTTTAATTTGTTTTATATGTGTTTTTATAGCGTCAATGTGACACCTACAAAAAAGGGGAATGCTCGTGGCGTAGGTGATTTCCCGGCTCAGGCTTATCTGAAATAAAAAATTCGAAAAGATTCTTAGTCTGTATGAGTGTGCCTATCGCCTATAGCTCAATTAACAATTTTTGTTGAGGAATAACAAAATGGCGCCGGTTTGAAGGAAAAAGTTCCCCAAAAGAGTGTTTTCTTGAATGTTCCCCGAGAAAAATCTTGGTTATTGTTCGACAAAAATTGTTAATTGAGCTACGGGCGATAGCGGCACTCATACAGAGTAAGAATCTTTTCAATTTTTTTGCTGCAGGTAAGCCTGAGCCGGGAAGTCACCTACGCAACGAACATACCTCTTCTTTGTAGGAGTCACATTGACGCTATAAAAAACATATGAAACAAATTAAATAAAATCTGTCTAATTTTTTTGTAAACTATAAAAGTAGCTTAATAATTTCCAAAAAGATTTATTTCATTATATGTTGTATTTATTGACAAATAAAATCTTTAAAAATAGCTTCATTTTTCGGCCGTTCAAAGTAGAATGACCCTTCAATACCGTCGATGCTTTGATGTAATTCTTCGACCCTTCCTTCGTCATATTCCTACAATCGCTAACAATTTATATTGCTACGAAGCAAAACTAATAACTGGAACGTTGAATTTCTCGGCCCCAAAATTACTCCCCTTAATTGCCAATAACTGTCTGTACTGATTCTTCCCGTTATTGTGCTACTGTCCAGCGTCAAATAACATCAATTTTCAGTGAAAATCAATAACAATTAATTTTTAATTTCATTTCAAATACGAGCGTCCTCTGTATCGATACACGATGCTTCCTATTCCGCGGTCATGACTCGAAACAATGTCGGTTGCCATATTGTTTCGCGATAATTTCGAAACGCTACGAATCGGGAATGGTCAGATCCACGAATTTCATGATGTCTCGAATTTATCAGCTCGATTATTTCCAGGAGCCAGCGCGAATACACGTTTGATTATGGGTCGACATTTACGCTGTTCCGCGTCGCTTAACGGTCTTCCGACGTATGCGCGTCGAACGGCGAATAAATTACCATGACTTCATGCCATCGAAACGATCCTATTATCCTCGGCTGGAGCTTCAGTCATCCAAATTGCCGTGGGACGTTAATTCTTAACCAACGGCGTCTCATAATTCGCAGAGCTTACGCGATGATTTATCGCCACCGTGTTTAATGTTTCGTGAGCTTTCGCGCGTGATAATTCATTTTTGCCACGGCAGCCACGTTTGGACTTGAATTGGTGCGAAAGTAATGGAAGAAGGAAGATCTGTTGTAAATTTTGGGCATTTATGATTCTTTCGATTAAAATCGAACATGCGTAATATGATTAATTTGAGTTTAAGGGGAGGTTCCGGTCGAAAAATCGATTTTTTTTTATTTCAGTTTTCGAATATTCAAACTTTTAAGAATACGTGTTTGAAAGAATTTTTTAAAATTCGTACAATTCAACTCATGCTCCTCATATTCATGCTACTCGGCGCTCACGTAAAACTTTAAACACGTTTTTCTCGAAACAGTGTTCTCGAAATCGGTGGAACCTGTATCTGAAAAAGTTATTATCCGATTCGACTGAACATATTTTATTTTGAAGAAAATACTTCTAGCTCGTTGAGAAACCAGTAAAATTAACAAAAAAATGAAAATTGGTCATTTTTAAAGGCGTTCAAAGGACGAAAAATATTGGGAAACAGTGATTTCAAATCTTCAAGTATCGCTATTGTCTGAGAAAATATAATTTTTCGTAACTTTTTTTGGTCTGCCATTGTTTTTTATTTCAGTTCAATGGTTCAAGTGCTACAGGTTCCACCGAGTTGGATGAATTTTTTGACCCCTCGACTTTAACAACTCCCCAATGCCATCTGCAATGATTAATTACAAAACAAAAAATTTATTTCTATAGTTTAAGACATCCTTAATACAATGCAAAATGTTCCCTTAAATTATATGTAGTAGTTTTCCTTTAATTAATTCCTAAAGATCACCTACTTTTATGGGCTCTAGACCAGAACAGCCCCTTAATTGAGGTGTACAGTTTTATACAGGGTGAACCACTTGACGTTATAATCTGGAATATATCATTGTATATTTATCATGTCGGAGCGATTTATTCTATTTGTGAAATCATAAAAGTAACTACTCTATATTTAGTCTCTTTTCAAGCGCATATCAATTTTCAATATCATGTAAATGGTTATTATGTATTCGACACAGTTACCGAGGATAATTTAGCACTGTCGCTTATTTTTCGAAAAAGGGCAATTCTCATTTCGTAAATTCTGAGCACACACAATCCTGTCAGTACTTTTCATCCACGTAGTTTGCATTTTGCATTATCAAGCGATCACAGTGCCGCGGAAAACGTTTTCAGTAAATGCTCCCCGTGTCGAAAGTTTGCTTTTTCGGGTAAAGCAATCACGGGCTCAATGTAGCATTATAATATGCAGGGCTGCGATACAATAAGTATGAAAATCGCGGCCATTGCATTAGCATGATAATATTAAAACGGCAACGGGCGGCGGCGAGGTAATCGCTGCATAATTCCCTTTTAATTAGTTTCGGGATTTTTGTGATTTATTGAAACATAAAACCGCGAAATCGATTCGAGAGTTAACCGCGTCATGATAACGTGTTTTAAAACCGTGCGATAAGAATAAAACGATTGTTAATATTTCAACTTTTATTGCTGCGAATATGCGACACTTTGTATTTGGTAACTTGATCGTTCCCCTGGTTATTTGTTTCATATAATTAATGAGAAAGAAATCTATATACTTTAGAAAATCCGCAAACATCCTAAAATATCCTTCTCTGAACATTAAAATTCTTCATAAATATAATAAAGCTCTGCTTATATATTTTTCAAGTATTCTCAAGCTCTCAAGCTTCAAATGTTCCTCATTCCTTCAAAAGTGAATATTTTTCGCAATCTTAACTACTTCTCTAGTATTTAGTGTGTACATTATAAAACCCTTTGCCTTGTTGTTCTAGGTCCAACACTGTGGACGTGAAAAATTCCACCGCGGAATTATTCAAATGGTAAATACGTGTCAGCAGTACGGCTACTGTGCCGCCATTTTTTGTTAAAAAAATCTGAAAAAATATTTTTTGTTCTTCTTTATATATTATATGGTGAATAGGTTCATAAATTTCTTTCAAATCACCTCCAAAGTTATCCTATCATTTTTGGCCTATCATCATGGCACTATCCCTTAAGGGGGTATACCCGTTTGAACCCTCGGAAAATGTATACATTTTGTGGATTTTTTTACAAGTCAACGGTTTGATGCAGATTTCCCGTTTTTTTACTATCTTTACATAGTATTATGAACTACTTGAGAAAAAAGTTTCAGTTAAAAAACTATTGTTTTTGGGAAGTTATGCATACACATCCGAAAGTCTTTCGATTTTAGACAGCTAAACGGTGGCCCTGAAAACAGCTGTATGCCGTGTCTGAAATCAAAAACCATAAAATTTTCTTATAAAGTATGTCATTAGCTATCGTCCAACGAAGCCGATTTTGAAAATTTTGAAAAATAAAGAAATGGTGAGAGATCAAAGGTAAAGTTAAATTTTTCTAAGAGAAAAATCCGCCTTTTTTCTTTATAAATAATAAACGGGGAATGGGAATAATAAAAGCCTTCGTTGGACGATAGCTATTGACATACTTTATAAGAAAATTTTATGGTTTTTGATTTTAGACACGGCATACAGCTGTTTTCAGGGCCACAGTTTAACTGTCTAAAATCGAAAGACTTTCGGATGTGTATGCATAACTTCCCAAAAACAATAGTTTTTTAACTGAAACTTTTTTCTCGAGTAGTTCATAATACTATGTGAAGATAGTAAAAAAACGGGAAATCTGCATCAAACCGTTGACTTGTAAAAAAATCCACAAAATGTATACATTTTCCGAGGGTTCAAACGGGTATACCCCCTTAAGGCACGCTATGTACTTATCGCGTGTTGCGCCCCCACCCCGGAAAGAATCGAGTCCCCTAACAATTTTCAACTGCTTTTCAACGCACAAGCACGCATGGCGTAAATCGACGGGGTCGCAGTCTACATATAACAGGAACGAAGATGAATGTTCGTCAATCATTGACGAGCGTGACGATAAATCAAACGTTGGCCGTGCATTAAAACTCGAGGAAGCGACGAGCACGCGCGCACAGTCGCATTATGCGGCCGTGATCGTGTTACCCGCGTAAAATCATACACACGGCAGCGTAACGAATCGGCAGGATCGATAATCCGTGAATTTCTACGACGGATATTCACGAGACGGTCGACAATGGTACCGAATCATAAACCCGACCAGCCCGGTTGTTAAAGTGAATTAATGTTTCGGCGAGATTGCCCTGTAATGCTCACCTTCTACAGCCTCGACCATGGGAACTTAATGGGGGATCAAAAAATAATGGCCACGAGGCTGAACAGCGTGCATACGTCAGGGGAAATGGAACGTTCCGTGAAAAAGCGGGAGTGATGGTTAATTTAAAGGGAGATGAAATATGGTCGTATAAATAATTGATCCTCGAAAAATGTTTTGGTGGAAAGGTCCATTAAAAAGTCCATCCGAAAAACATTATTGTCAGTCATCAGTAGATGTTGAAGAGTAATATACAATTAATGAGTTTCAGATGGAAAATATCAGTGGTATTTCTATCGAAAGTTTTCATTTGGTCGACGAGGCTAATTAATTTCGAATTTTGAGTTGAAACCAAGTGAATCATTTGCTTGTTTCCGTTTTCCACTGGAATTTCTATTTTTCGATAGTATTTTCTGAGAACACTTTGCTGTTTTCAGGGGGGTGACTCAGTCGTGTAACGAATTACTGTCCATTCTATGGCCCCTTCTAGAGCAATAAGGGCCCCTTGCGAATGAATTAGCGTCATCAAGATAGCGAACCCTGTTTGGAGTGAATACAGTCGAGCAATTTAACCAGTCACATTGTTGAGCACGTCCCGTGGCGAATAAATCCCCCGAGATCCTCCGTAGGATAACTTTCACTTCGTCTTTTATAAGATTTTATAGAAGACTTTCCTAAGATAAGTTTAACGAGCTAAGTCGCAGAAACAGCGATCCTCCTCTAATCTATGAAAAAGATAACGCAGACTTATCGTCAGGAATTAAGCTAGCGACGCTAGTTATGCAATAGCAATTGAAATGTTAACACGTTGATATGAATGATCTTCTCAAAGTAAGAAATATAAAGAACACTTAGTAGGTACTAATTATTTTACCGTACCAGTAGTATTACTGATTTAGAGAATGAATACTGCGAATTATTTCCAGTATTCTGATCCTATCAGGAATTAAATTCCTGCTGAATCTTTGCTTATCGATAAATAGTACTTCAAATGGCAATTTATAAGTGTTTCTAATAGGATCGCAGCTGGTGAACAAATATGCCGCACAATTTCATCTCGAAATATTGAATGAGCAAAATGATGAGGTAGCAAATTTTTCCAGTGGTGAAAACTGGAAAGCTGCGTGAGGTAAAGTTGGTGCAAAAAATTCGTAACGTGGCTGCAGGCAAGGGAGTTGTAGAAGCCCAACAGGGAGGTAGACGCTTCCGTGAATCTTGGATGCATCGTGTCCGTGCATCCTCTCGAGGTATTAAGGACCGTGTCATAAATATGAGAGTGCACGCATCGAGCTTGAACATCCATGAAACTTTGCTCAGACACCTGTGTAACTTCATTACTTGGAACGCCATCAATCTTGGTCGGATCGATCAACGAATTTCGACTATGCTGCACTCTAATCAAGAAGAAACCTGAGTATGCACTACTTTTACATTCTGCATCGGATAGGGTAAAACTATACAATACGCCCCATTTGACAAAACGCCCCACCATTATTTTACGCACATGAACCAGGATGCATCAACGCGATCATCAGATTCGAACTTGCCTCAGTCGGCCACAACTGCCGCAATAAAAATACCAGCAAATATTACGGCTTTTAAAAAAATATACAAGAATTTATATTTTCGGCCTTCAAACAATTTGCGGTTAGTATGTGAGAAATTCAATTTTCTAAGTCACTATTGTGTTTGCGATAAATTCACACATATATTTCGAAAGTAGACAAACTAACCTCTTTAAATCGTTATTGCCCGAACCTTTTTTCACTACGTTGTTGCTAAATTGAAGCCGGGACGTTTTATATTCCAGAATTTACAATATGCCCCAGCAAAGAATTTACAATACGCCTCACCTCAAAATCATATTTTTCACTAGTATAACGTATTTCTTTTCTTTTTTCTGGATAACACAAACGTCACGCAAATATACATATAAGGACTACACTACGGGCGAAACTAACACATGTTTCGTTCGTCAATCGCTATCTTCACTATGCACTCTACTCCAAATTTTGACAGCTTACAGTCAGGTTATAACCTAACGAGTATTAAATAAGATAAGTTCTCAAAATTTGAGATGCCACGTGTTTTTACAAATATGTATCGTTGTACCATTGAATTGCAATCAAAATGCAGTCTCAAACACAAGGTAAGATGGCAAATTTTTACTTATTTATGTCGGGGCGTTTAGTCGCATAGGTGGGGCGTTTTACCTGACGACTGTGTTACAAAACGCCCCATGTAGGGTTCAGGAAAATGATTATTTACAGTTATTTCCAGTTATGTTTTTATCACAATTTCGGTGTAGTTGTGAAGAGTAATGAACACTTAATGTGTTTCCACAAAAAATTTAAAGAATCATTAAAAAATATTGGTTTTATAGATGTTTCTTTAAAAGTGGGGCGTATTGTATAGTTTTACCCTATCACTGAGAATATCAGCGCGTTATATATTTTAGGACGTTAGTGAGTGCCAGTAAATATATACTTTATAACAAACAGGTTACATGAAAATCTTATTTTCTTCATTTAAATCACATCCGGACTATCCTTATCTTAGCCTCGACAAATTTACGGGTTCGAGATTGCAAGGGCCAGATAAAATAAATGATTACGACTTTATCGCTCTTCCGCCTCGTGAATTTAATGTCCCACGGAGGAAACGAATGTAGGATTCGCTTTTAGCCAGTGGAATCTACGGTGTCAAATTATTAAATGATCCCAGGTGATGCATCATGGTGTACGATCTGGACAGTAGTCAAAGAATTGCATGGTAGTACCTACGACGAGTTTCATTTAGGTTCGAAATTATATCGACGCTTTCACCAACGTTCTTCGAGACCTCACTTAAACCACGCTCCTTGGGACGACCCGAAGCTTACCACGATTTCGTGACTGATTGTGAGAAGATTATGCGAAACGCGTGCGCGGAAATACGAATAGAAATATGCGCACCGCATGCACAGAGTTCAACCTTCATGGGAATTCTAATTGTGCTGAATTTTACTGACATGCGACGAGAGGAAGGAGTTATTTCAAATAGCATACGTCGAAGGAGGTCTGTAATATTTCTATCCTTTCACTATCCAATATTTAAGAATTCGCACTTGCATTCTGAATAAAGATTTCCTTGACAAATCACTTTTAATCTCCAAAATATTTTTCTTTTGGAAAAATAAATTTGCAAAACGCGCTACAACATTTTTCACCAACCTTTGTTTTAAGAAAATCACCCCAGGAAATATTGATTTACACCCGGATCCAAACAGATATGAATTTGTGCGAGAATCTCTTGATCCCAGTAAAATGAAATATAAACCAGTTCCACTGGACTTGTTTGATTTTTCAAAGCAATAAAAGCAGCCACGTTGCAATGGCCGTTTCTAAAATTCCGCGAGTTTGAATTGTGGTGGATATGCTGCGAGGGCGAATAAATGTGCGTAGCTTCCTAAAAAGGGAAACAAGAATGAACAACCTCATAACCACCGTGGTTCATACAATATTTCGTTGCATGTACGTCACGAGCTCGGACTCGTTTGTTACGTAACAGCTGCAGTCTGATAATGAATGTGAAATACAGGTGTGTTGAGTTACGGGCTGTTATTGCAGGCCAGTGAAACGTTGGGCAGTCCTTCGAGGTGTTCGTCGAAACACTTACACGTCATCTACTGAGAAAGATGACCACCAGTTTCGAGCAACGTCTCGAAATAACGTTTCTGTAGACAATGTAACCAATGATTTATAGACTTTTATAAGAAAAACTAGTTCGAACGTTTTTTTAACAACGTTGATCCCAGAATATGGAAGAGAGAAGAATTTGACTCAACACAAAATGGAAAATGGGTTGTGCATAGGAAGCAGAGAGGAGCTGCTCTGTTTAAAAAGGAGGCATTGTATGAAAGACTTTTATTCTATATTGTTAACTTGTTCCTGGATGGAATTACGAATTTTTTTTACGGTACATGGAACTACGGAACGCTCTGCATATTTGATTCATTTTTCTGCATTGTTCATGGATATGAGTTCGTAGTGTTTGATGAATAACACAGAGCCTCTCTTTTTCATTGAAGTAAAGAGAGAATCTTTTATTTGAAGAACTTTATTGTTCGGAGGGATATGTAATACTTTCAAATATTCAATAACAGGAAATTTATTGTTAATAAACGGTATATATTATTGAATGATCAGCAAATTAAATTCCATAATTTCTTTGACTAATTTCAAAGACTAGATTCGATCGTATATAAAAGTTTGGAAGATCATGTTCAAAGCAAGCTTACTTTAAAATTAAACCTAAGAAAATATTAATCCTTAAATATTGATTTGTTTCGAACTTTAGAGCACACATTTTCTCACAGTGAGCTTTAAGGACTTAATGTCTTGTCAGCAACCTATTCACCGTAAAATACGTTTGAGGTTGATATCACGAATAGAGATCACAAGAACGACGGACGTAGGCGGTTACTCAACGAGGTTAACCCTTAACGGCCACCCTTATATTTCTTTCCCCTAACCTAAGTCTCGCGTTTCCGCCCCTTTCGCGGCGTGTTTCCCCGTGGTCAAGACGAAATCTCAGTCAACTGGAAAATATACAGCTCGAGTTAAATAAAATACCGCCAGCCAGGTATGAACAATATCTGTGGAATGAATCTGCAGACACGAGACAACGGGGTTGTTGCAAACAGTGGCGGGAATAGCTAGCGAAGGTGTATGTACAATTATTTTTGGACTTTTAATACTTTTCTAAATTTGTTATAAATGGTTTTCTGTCGAATGTTTGATTATGGATAACTGGAGTACTTAAAAATATTTCATTTATGATGATCTCTGATTTAAGACCTGCATGAATAAGGAATTCACTGAGATTAAAAATCAGGAAAGCGACCGAATTACGAGAACCAGAGAAACGATTACAGTTAGACATTTCCACTTCACTTTTCACGTTTCGTTTGAACAAAGAAGCGACGCTTAAAGAAGCTAAGGCAAACGGTTTAGCACTCGAGAGAGGTGTCCCTTCCGTTTCATAGAACCAGCAATCAGGATTCGTCATAAGACTCAAACGTGTCCGTGCTCTTAATTAACGCCACCAGTTTCTTTATTCCTCCGCTTTAGTCCCTTAATTAACTCGCGCAGCCTCCATTTAAAGCGTACGTTCATTCGCGCGGAAAGAAATGGTAAAATATCACCAGCAGTCGAATTTATTTACATCTCGTGTCCGGCTACTCGAGCAGCTATTTTCCTTCCAGTAACCACACCAGATAACTAATGACACGTCAATTTACACTTTATTTAATATAAGAGGAAGACTATGCATTCCATTTTATGAATTGTCTCGTTATTTTATAATTGACAAACGATTAAAGAGAAATTCATTTTCGTCCGATTCACGGCCAATTTTTATATTCAGCGTTACACCACCCTTTATTCCTTCAATCTTTCCACTGCAAATGCATTTGAATGATGTCAAAGGAAAGTTTTTTTATTAAATTAAATTCTAAATTAGACTCTCTCCTAAGAAAATTAACCATCACTGAATAATAAATTAGAAATAGCCACCGCATGTGTTATCTTTACCAGTCTATTTGGATGGAGGTTAATTTCGATTGTCACAACGACCATCCACCACGGGTAGGAAGTCAGCTGTCGAGACTCCAGTTATTTGTATCTCGATATCGAAGCGTTGTATACAGAAAGGGACATTTCGATCCCTTGTGACATGATGAATTCGTATGTGTGTCGAAACATAGTGTTGGGACATGTTGCGCGATGCAACGAATGTGATTAATTGTAAATTTCGTCGCGAACTTCTGGCGGGAGAAACGATACAGAGAAATATGTATCGCGTGAAGTAGATGGTGGCGCGCGAGCTATGCTATTCGCGCTTAAACCGATTTAATTTCGAGTTTCGCGAACGGCCACCCAACAACAGAGCATCCGAGGATTTCGGTGTTTCGCGTGGAAACAGTGGAAATTGTCACCGTGGTATTTCCTCCCCGTAAATACTAAAGGCTTACGAGACGGAGAGAGGAAGGACTCAAGAGAGGAACTGAGAGGATGCTCAGCCCAGGGTAGCGTAAGAAATATCATTTTGTCGCCCTCGACGTTGAATTAATATTATCACACTCTGGTGTTAATGGGGCGTTTACAGAATTGTTTAAGAGATTGAAGAATCATACAGAACTGAAGGTAGAATTAAAAATGCGGAGCTCAAAGTCAGTGAATATAGAGTTCAATCGACTAAACGAATAAAAGTATCAGTACCCATGGACAATGGAGGACTGGGTGAAAGTGAAGATGTTAACGAGGAAGATGTGTATACTGACAAAGAGGGAGAATAGGAGGATAAAGACACTCTAGGGGAATGAACTAAATGAGGCGTAAAAAAGCAGACGTAGTATTCTACACACAGGAGCAGATGGCTAAAAGGGAGTAGAAGAGGGAACCAGTGGGACTGATGCAACGGGGGTGGAGCGGAAACAAAGAGACACGTTGAAATAGCAAATGTTTACTATACCCGTCGCTTCACGAATTACTCTAATCCTGACTCGTGGCAAGAGCTCGTTGTGGGTTTGTGGATTGCGGGATAGGGGCCAAGAAATATATACTGTCGCGTTTACGTAACCGAGCTATTCCATTGGAGCGAGCTACTAAAAACCGTGCGTGTTAATTGAAAGCCCGTTAGAATTGCGTATTTCCAAACTGACAAGGAGAAGAAAGGGTACGGAAAATTGAAAGTTTCATCTATCAAAAATTTTTAATTTAGAACGGATAAGGTGAAGAAAATATATATATTGTTTCAAGATAAGTTAAGCAAGTCTGTCACACTAACTAGCTTGTGACTAGAGAGATTTGTGAGTGAGAGTAAAAAACTGTGAAATCATTTCAAATTGTAGAAAATGCCATGAGCGATGGTAAGGCAGACCACAGTGTGTTAAGCACAGAATTCCAAATACTTTTTATTATGATAAATATGTCGATGTTTCAAAAGTCTAATGACTACATGGAAGAATTTTTAGTAAGTATTTTACATAATTTTTCTAGGAGTCTTTCAGGACATAGATAATTTACATATGGAGTAAATTTTGATAAGAAAGTGTTTCACTCGAGTAGCTACTCAGGATTTATCGAGACACATGAGAAAACTGTTTCTCGTTATTCTTTCGTGCTAGGAAATTGTAGAAAATCTCGCGACAGTTTCATGGCTGTCGTGCAACGGAATAAAGCAATATCCGTGACGTATTGCACGCGGGCAACTTTCAAACAACTTCGAAACATTTAATAATCCCTCTTTGAGAACTCCATTTGCAATTTCGCTCCGCTGGAAATCATTGTCGCCGACGTAACACACTCGCCCCGTGTAAATTTCATGCGAGTGGACTGCGAGAGACGAAATCGCAAATATTCCAGCGAGCAGCTAGTTACTTTATCGTTCAAACATAACTAGGGCGTGTAGCCTTCGGCAGACGCTATTAATCAAGTTACTAATTCCAGAAAAATGTGAAATATGGTGAATTTAAAGAATCAATCAAATTTGTGTCTTCGAAAGATACTGAAGCTTGGGGAACAATTAATTCTTCCATAAGCATAACTACTGACACACATTTCAAATTTTCAGCTTCAAAATAGTGCCAGGTCAATATTATAATACTCCATACGAAATGAACATTCAAATTTGCAGTGCTTCACATGAAGAGTAAAAATATGTATCTACCCAACTTCCAAAATTATTTCTTCAATAAATTCATTTTTAAAGATCCACATTTAATATTCTTCAGACCACGTGTTCCACTAATGAATATACAATTGAAAACTTTTCTACCGTCATATGAAACGAATGTTTTTCAGCAGAGAAGGTAGAAGAACGCGTCAGTCTAGGAATGATCGATAATTTCCATTAAGGGCCGTGACATAGCTACACGCTGTTGAATTTAAAAAATCGTTAGCCCTGCCAGCGACGGCTGATCCTTTCCGGTGATTTATAATAATTAAGCGTGCCACGTTCGTATTTATAGCCGTGTTTCCAGTGCCCGCTGTGCCGTGCCGTTTCGACGGTTTTCGCGGGATCAGCAGCGGACATATTTAGAAATTAATCGAGATATACGACGACCCCTTTCGCGACGTGACTTTCTCGGTCGGTCGTTACGCATCGATTCGCCCGCTACGTTGATTCGCCTTTAATTGGACCCACGGTGTCGAGTCCAAGGGAGAAGGAGCGGAACAACGATGTTTCGCGGACCCGAGCACGTTCCCACGAAATTATGAAAATTCATTAAACTGTCGAGTCCATTAAAGCGGCGAGCGTAAGGGTTTCGTTGCGACTGGGAATGCTCGGTGTTTGTTCAGAAATTATTTGTCGAGACGGTCGGGGATGAATATGTACATCTGGATCTTTGTAATGTTAACTTGTCTCGTGAGATTCGAGGATCCTGAAGTATTTTATTTGAGGAAAGGATTAGGAGTGTAATAGTGACCTTATCGATGCCTTATAGCACAAATATTGTATGTCTACTTTTAGTGTTTTCGAGAAAAACAGATTAAAAATGCAAGGGTAATATCCATAATATATATACATAGTGTTAACCCTTCGTGGTCACACGGGGTGTATTGTACCCCAAGAGCAATTTTCGATTTGAAATGTCGCACCTTTACGTCTTCCAAAGGGGATTTATCGCAAAAAAATAATAAAAAATTTTTTTAAAAAATCGGTTTTTCCCACAACCATGGAAAATCGCTCATTTTCAACTACAAATTTTATCATATCAAAATTTATGTTTCTAGAAAAAGACTATTAGACCATGACTGTATAAGTATTACGAATGTACAATTATCACTAAAAAGTTAAAAGATTCAAAAATACGAAAATGGTAACTCAAAAAATGACGCTGGGGTACAGTGAACCCCGTGTGACCAATGTGTGATTATAAGAAGGTGTGACCACGAAGGGTTAAGCTACGGGTTTCTTTATTTCATGCTCCACCTTAGTCCACTACAAAGTATTAAAGTTTTGTGATCGAAAAATTCAATTTTTGGAGGAAGATGATCCATATCGTTTAGTAGTTAACAAGTATACAAAATAGTCTAGTTCAGTAGTGGGAAGCTTGGAAAGTTTCTGTACAAGAATGAACATGTGTTTTGTTTCGAAGCTCCGCCAGCTCAGCGTTAAAACAAAGAGCTTCGATAGGTTCCCGAGGGAAATTACTATTAACACCTAAGAACACGTTTCTCCGATCGACAGAGTTCACGTAGCGCCGTCGTAAACAAAACACGGCAATTTCCGATAATCCAATTAGCCGGGGACGCGAGAATTACCGCAAAACCCCTTCCTCGGGGTCTACCCTTGTTCGAGGCGCCTTAACTCCTCACCCCCTTCACGGTTGCAAGCTCGTTCGTTTCCTCAAATCCTGTTCCCGTCTTTTCCACTGTCGTCCCCCATCTACTCTTCCATCTTACGAGGAAACTCGACCGAGAAAAATTCGAAGGAAGCGTTCTCATCGTGTGTCCAATAAAACACCCTACACGTGGCTGATGAAATTTCAAAGTCAGGGATTCGAAAAATCAATCGCCCGTTTGATATAAAAGTTGTGGGAAATTTGAGACGAGGGAAAATTAATAAATTTCAAAATCAGGGACTCGCAAAATCGATTGCTCTTTTAATAACAAAATTGGGAAATTTGAAACGAGGGAGAATTAAGAAAATTTCAAAGTCAGGAACTAGCAAAATCGATCGCTCTTTTAATATAAAAACTGGAGAATTTGAAACGAGGGAGAATCAAGAAAATTTCAAAGCCAGTGACTCAAAGATTTGGAATCGATCTTGTATAATAGAAACGGCGGGAAATTTGGACCGAGGGAGGATTATGGAGTTTCAAACTAAATAAGAGACTCGAAGCATCGCTTGATCTTTTAATACAGAAACTGTGGAAAGTTTGAAATGAGAAAGAATTAACACCTCAACGACGAATGATGCCATATTGCATGGGACTCCAACGCGATAAAGTTAAATCACTGCTGGAGTAGCCTTTAGAGCCAAAGAATCAATGAGAGCCTCGGAGTTTCGCATAAGCTTCAGCTGAACTTCCCAACGGGATTCGTTCTCGCGAAACGTAATTCGATTATAGCCCCGGTCAGAAGATGTCTCCTTATCGTTCCGTGATTACGGCAATAATGCTGGAATTTCGCTGCTAGCCAGGAATTTCTACTAGGCAAAATTGCACGCTGCCCCGATTTGAGGTTTCATTCTGGGGGAAAAGTGGAGGGATCAACGAGGCCTTTGATTATCGTCGTAGGAGGCGATTCGACATCGTCGTTAGACCACGTCTTAATTAGAGCGTTAGCGTAACGGGATTCGAAAGAACAGAGATCACGTGGGTCTTGTAATTTCGTGTCACGGTCGGATTTCAAAAAGCTAAAGAAGAATTCGATCTGTCCCATCTATCGAAATTATGGTACTCCTGTGTTTATTAATACCCACATTTTAGGTATACTACTATTATTACCTACCAGCGGCCGTGGCCGTGATGGAAAACACCGGTTCTCGTTAGATCACCGAAGTTAAGCATCACGGGGCGGGTACTGCGGAAAGATGGGTGACCACCTTTCTCCTGGTATGCCGCTGCTGCTGGGACTCGAAGGAGAGAGAGGAGGGAAAAAAAATAGGACTATAGTTCGTTGGGCAATATAAGCGAAAAAGCTTGAAACGCCATCCTGTTTCACAGGAAAAAATATATACACATACACACATACTATTATTACCATTAGCGCATACACAGTTCAGAATCACATAGTACGCGATGGATTCGAGACAGAATTCCTTAATTGGTCAGGATTTGATGAAAAAGCTGATAGTATTTTCTACACAAAACTAACTTTATTGACTGTAAGGGTAACTAAAGAACGGAAACTGGTTATGTGTCGTTATGACTGTCTCGAAAAATATGTTACATGCTGCATAACTAACTGATATGCCAAAATGTATGTAGGGATGAAGATGTTTCTTTTGGGATGAGGACGCTTCTTCTGAAATTCCTGGACAATAACTGCAGAAGGTACCGGTATCGAGCACCGATGATTACTTTTGGGTGCATGTAGCGAATGGCTATTCAACCTTCCAAATATTTTAAATGAATGAGTAAATTCAGTAAGACTGGCATTAAATAAAATTCCACACTGAATTTTTAACATTTTTTTTTTTATTTTGAGGTCAAAGTGGTCAAATGCAATTTTTATTTTTCGATTTCAAGCTGCTCTCGCGTTCCGTTCATTTCTCGTGTAAAATGCATGAAAATGAAGCAGCGGTGGCTAGCCACAAGCGAAACAGGAGGAAAGGTGAACGTGCACACACGCGAGAAGCCCTTGAGCGGCCACGACTGGTCCCAACTTTCGTTTGCTATACTTTTCGCGTCTAATTATAACGTACTGGGTCGAGAGCAAGTAGTTTGGTCGCCCCTGAAATTCGAACCGCCGAGAACGAGGTAATAACGCGGCGACTGGCTTCCCTCGTTGCTTTTCCGAGGATAGTTTTCTACTTTAAATGAAATTAACCATTGGCTGGCGGTGCTTACGAGCCGCTATGGACACGAGTGGGGAACAGTAGATTAGGGATGCCGATCTTTCCCATAGAATCGATTTTTCTATTCAATTCAGATCGTTATGCAAAGAATCGATTCGTTAAAAAATCGGAACCTAAAAAATCGATCCCATCGAGATCGATTCATTATAATGAAAAAAAATAAAGGGTAGTTTTGGACACTCTATACATTGCAAAATGGATGCAGTCAAAGGTTTTTTATGTCACAGTGCGAACATAACTATAGATATAGGTTTTTATTTTCTTTTAATTTAGTTTCTTGTAATCCTAACAAAATGTCCTTAGATACTAGGAGCCAACCGGAGAATTCAAATATTCAAACATCTGCTTCCAAGGATGTATTGATTAATTTATAATCTTGTAATATATCTATTAAAAGAATCTTTAACTGTTTTCAAGCTCCTTGGAGTTGTGCTAACATTACTTTTGCTTCCCTTTCCTATTACATTTGTATGGTCTGATTCTAATTTCGCTAGGGATTCACGATCTCTTTGGTTGCGATACGATCTTCGAATCGATCCCTGTCCTGAAAATCGATTTAAAAAATCGAAAATCGTGACAAAAATTATCGATCTTTGAAAGATCGATTTTAAATCGGCATCCCTACAGTAGATATTATAAATAGGAAGAAAGCGATAAAAATTACGGACAATAATATCGACAATGCACTATTGCAATTTTGCTGCGTATACTTACTGTGAATTTTTCACTGCAGGAGAATTGCAGTAGAATTCACGTTGCCATGAATGAATTTATGTACATTTAGGTATCTATTATTCATTTTAGTTAAGTGTGTTAATCAAGTCTGTTAATAAAAATACCTACATGGAGAAAGAAAGTCTTGTTTGCTATGTCAGACCCAAGGAGCACAAAAAATTTCGAATTGTAGGTACTCGAAAACCTTCGCAATTCCTCTTTTAATTACATTTACTCGCTGCACCAACAAGAAACTTCGCCTTACTCCGGGCTACTGTGTTCGTAGTTCTATTCAGACATAGTAAAAAAAAGGAGCGAAGGGACCAGAAAATCCGGAAGCTTCGACTGAATTTTCAGGAGCCTCTTAAACCACGTTTTTTCCCGCGTTTTCCATCGAGGAAAATGTGCATGAAAGTACTTTCTATAGGTTCGCGCAGCTGCATGGCAGATGCTGCGCGCTGATTTCCTCAGGTAATCCATTTCACTGGTTTATTCTCCAAAATTCAACGTGTTCGCCCAGTTAACAGCAAGAATATATAGCCTTGTATACGCTAGATATATATCGTGTACAATATAGATATATATATATTGTGTATTCAGTTTAACAGAGGAGAACTATTATCAGAAAATTGTAACCTACACCGTGCCATTTCCCTCTGGGTACCCCGATTTTCCTGTGCAAGCTAATTGAGTGTGTACTATCAAGTTCTGCTGCAAATAGAATCCCGTTGATCCAGTTTTCCATGAAATTTGATTATACCTGAGATTTCATGCGAAAATTGTACAATGACATTTGAAATTTAAAAATCGCAGTACCAGATTCACAGATGCCTATATGTATTCTCATTCATCTTAATTTCTACCTAATCATCAAAGACAAATGTGGTTCAGTCCATCTCTGAAAACAAAACTGAAATAAAATACCACCTTTTCATCGAATAACACGGCACTTCTATCTAAAATCTGTCTAAACATATTTCTTTTTCAAACGGTCAGTAAATCATGGCCCGACACTTTCTATTCCCTTGCAGCAAAAAATCAAGAGCTCATTAAAATTGTTATGGGAACCGCAAAATGCATTCAAGCACGTGCAATTGGAGCTCGGGGAAGAGGCGAAGTAATTCTCGTTCTCGCCATCCGCCTCCCTTCAATAAATAATTCAATAGTCACCGCCGTGGCTCGATTGAAACCTTAAAATTGAGATGCATAATTCGGAGTCGACTCCTCATTCCCTTTCTACGTAACTCTACATACGTGGGGTTACAGTGTAATAATGTAATCTATGGTATTCCGAGCGTGGCTGACATATGCGTAAATTTACGCCCCGATTAGAATAAATAGCCTAGGTAATCGGATGATAATTCGATTCGCGGACGGAGATTTACACGTTTGGTCATTGTGCAAATATTACGTGTAATGATAAACAGCGATGTATCAAACAATTACGGATTTAATAGACGAATAAATGGTGACGTATTAATGCCTGTGACCACGAATATCGCGTTGGGTTTTCAGACATGTTCGGGTTCGATTTTGGACCTTGGACAGGTGAATGGGGGAATAGTCACTTCAATCTTTATACTCTTTTTGTCAAATACGGTGAACACAAGTATTTAAATTATTATTTTGATGAATAATACCAATCCAGAAAAACTACAGAAAATTTAAAATAATATTAATTATACTACTCACTATTAAATAAGCAATTTAAAAACATTGTAAAACAACAGCAAAAAATAAAATATACCCAATAACAATAAAGCTACTGTTTCTTAACCATTCAAAATCTTCGATCGAAATTTACTCAGTTCCAGATCATTGAGGGTTGGTAGCTTCCTACATAACTAGATCCAATTCTGTTATAGCTTAGATAAACAAGCACCCGTTTCTCCATCACCGAATCCATCAACCCAGTAAGCTCTCAAATTTCAAGTACAATTCTAACAAAATAACATGTTCTGACAAATAGATTTGAATGAACGAACAAAAAGTAGATTTTACCGTAAACAGAGTACTTGAAAGTATCGGATACGCGGATAAAAACAATTTACTTTGCACAGTGAAAGCCCCCAAAACACTAAGCTCTCAGCAGAGGCTTACGTGACTGCTGATCGTCGAACTTTTTATTTTGTTAAATATTGAAATTCGAGTTTTCAAAGCGAGCTCCAGATATTTCGAAAAAGCGACGCGAAAGCCAGCGCAGCTGATTTTTTACGGCCATCCCACTGTCCACTTCCTCCCGGAAGGCTTCTGATTTATCTGCCGGATTTTCCGTGCTGGCTCGTTCCGCGCGCTGACATGCAACGCTGCTGCGCTGTCTCACGTGTTTATTATCTGACTAACGAACGTCAGCCGAGCAGAAGGGAATCGGAAGTCGAAGTTTATCTGCGATTCGGATGGTTCTGACCGATCGATGACCGTGTTCGCAGCTTTTTATTTCGCGTGTCCACGAGCCGCGATCGAATAGAACGTGGAGAGCTTGTGCCATGCTCTGTGAATGGCGAAGTGCGGTAAACGATCGCGAAAATGGTGATTAGATTGCGGAGTAGTTACCGAAGTGTGATTTGCAGATTTCTTGGCGATCTGAGTGACGAATATAGTAAGTAAGGCATGCTGTGTTTAGAAGAAAAGGGAAATGAGGTTGTATGGAGAATATCGACTCATCTAAGTTCGCGTTTCGTCTTTTTAAAAGACGGGGATGATTACAGTGGTGGATTTGGAGATTTGGCGCCCTTAGGCTAACACGGTGTTTAGGAAAATAGATAGACATTTTATTTTAGAACAGAAATCTATGCTATTTTTGTCGATGAAAAATTAAAAAGTTGAAGGGAAATCAAGGAGGTGTAAATCTGGAAGGTGTCAAGGAGTTAACATCAGGGCCGTCTTAACAAATTCGAGCGCTCTGGGCTAAAAAATTTTGGCGCCCTAGCCCCCAAGGGTGCAATTTCTTCGCAACCGATGCAAGGCAGTACATCACAACCCCGGGTCTTCGCCAAGGCAAACACGATCAAAATGTAAAATATATAAATTAGCTCCAGATAGAAATTGGTGTCTCCAAAGTTGAAGAGAAAAAAGCATTTCAACAAATTTGATTCTTAAGCGCCCTTGGATCACGGGCGCCCCTGGGCTATAGCCAGAGTTGCCACCTTATCACCATAGAAATCCCGGAGTGCCACACATTCCAACCCGGAGATTCCAATATAAACCCGGAGATGGAAAAAGCAAAAAAAGTTTTGTTCTCGAATATCCGGAAAACAGATGTGCGATTATTTTAAGCTCAAACAATTCAGAATTTATAAGTATCTGTTTTTTGAATTAATATCTATTATTGTATATAAAATTGATACCATTGTATAATACCACATTTTCTTATTATCTCATTTTTTTCTACAACCCGGAGATTTCTTCAGTAAAACTGGAGCCCGGAGATTTACAGTATTGTCTCCCTATGTGCCCGATTTGGTGTACGCGTTGTGAACTTGTCGCTATCCCCACCACTTCTGTCTCACTCTTGTCCGGCGAAGGCGAGAGGGAGATGGAACGAAAGCGAGCGAGACACGTTTGCGTACGTCCGCCGCGCATGCAAAGCGTTCCATCTCGCTCCCCCTTCGGCCAGAAAGAAGTGAGAAACGAACACTCGGAATTAGGGATCTGTCCTCTCTGAGTGCCCAACGCCGGTCCCGATCAGCGGGTACATACGGAGACAATACTGTACTTCGAAACCCGGAGTCTCCGGGCCAAAACCGGAGAGGTGGCAACCCTGGCTATAGCCCATTTAGCCCATTGGTAAAGGTGGCACTGGTTAACATGTGTCAAAAATGATCGACGGAGAAGTCAGACATTATTTCGAATGGAAGTGTAAAAACATTCGTAAATAATACACATTATAGTTCTCTCCATCCAGTCTGTGAATTGGAACGTCAGATTTCCACTGGCCATGTTAATTTTTACGCCAGCACGTAAAGAAACGCGATCACCCGCGCCGTGACTCTTTGGCTCACTGTGTTTGTCCGCAGAAATTTTATTGTATCGTCTGTTCGTAAATAAACGTCGCTCGTATCTACGGTGCGCAGCCGTTCCCGATTATACGCCCCCTTGTATAAAGCCGGACACCGAGGTTTTCTATTAAATTTCTCCGGATCCGCGTGTTTGTCACGATCGAACGTTTACCGTTGCGTTACATTGTCACGGCGAAACAAAAGGGAGGGCTTTTCGAATTCGTCACGGACGTAACGGTTGACTGGCAACGAGGTTTTTAAAAAAAAAGAGGAAACAGATATGTTCACAACGAATCAAACGGCTAAACAAATATTTTCTGCCGCACAGATAGTCCTGGCAAATTGTTTCTGTCTTGAACCTGAACCTGATATATCGCAGGTCCTTGTATGCACATTCCGAAGCTCTGCAAATTTACGTGTGTTGTGTACGCTGCCGATACCATGAATAACGTCGATGTAAAATAATCTTACGAAAAATAATCGATTATAATATTCGAGTAGTACTTGAGCAATACGAAAAGAATATTCGAATGATGCATTCGATCTCAATATCTACTAAATATTCCAATAATAATAATCCAATGGTATTCTCACAAGGAAAATTCGGTTACCCGAAAATTCCGACTTTTTTTATACTGTGCAGGTTCATAGAGGACCTCGATAGAATTTCTGCTTTTCAGGGTGAAAACACCCCCTAAAGGCTAATGTGTGATTTCACATTTTCCTGTATATTTTGAAAAATATATTAAATATAAACAAATTGTTATAAAGAAAATTTAATGGGTGTTATGCTGTATAAAACTACATATGTAATTGAATTGTTTAAAATTTGTGATGGGGAACATTTTACTGTTTAAATTACAAGTGCTACACAATTTAATTACACGGATTTACCAGCCATAAACAGCCGTTAAGTTTCCATTGTAATAATTTTTTTAGGAAAGTAGGAAATCACATAGTAACCTGGGGTGTTTTCACCCTGAAGAACCAAAAATGAGCATAAAGGAAAAATTGCCCGATACTTTTACCGAGGTTCTCTACAAACCTGCGCAGTTTCAGAAAAAATTGGAATGCTTGGGTGACAGAAGTTTCGATCTCTGTGCCAGAAAAATTCGAGGAAAGTAAGATCACCGCGCGAAACCGCACAGAACGTGCGCGCGGCAGCGATCAGACGGTAATGGGATTTGTTCAAGAGGTAAAATCGTTATTTCGGCAAATGAACGGAACACGAGCATTAAATTGGTAATGCGATAATGCGAATCCAGTGCAATGGGAGTAATTCGGAATATAACGAGTTTCAATTAGGCTGGCTGCACGCAAATGACAATGAGCTGAACCACCCTTACGAATATGCAAATACGCGTGGCTTCGACGCCCTCCGAAAATATTCCATCCCGGCAAAATTGTTTAACCAACAGAGATATTAATAATGGCTACTTCGATAATACGCGTAGTAGATCGCAGCACGTAAATTACGAACGCGACTGGAAGCTCGTTAACAGGAGAGATTTCCCAAAATTATTTTGCACGACTTTTCTGTATGTGTGCATGCGTATTTCGTTTTTTTAAATTAATATCCATGCTTTGTTACGCGCAATCCGATTTACCGTCCAATTTTCGAACAATTTTCTTCCGTGTCGAACGTAATCCCTGTTTCCAAAAATTACACATTGAAATGGACCGCGTTCATTGTAAATTTTGCAGGCTACAATTAACGAGTATTGTATTAACATGCAGTTCTGGGTTTCTTGGCTGCGATACGTGGGTGGTAGATTGTTAAACGCACAAATTGGACGTTTTTTTTAGGCATAACGCAATTATTTTATTTTATAATCTATGTATACGATTTTCTTTAAAAATTCACTGATAACCACGAATCCTAGTGATAACCCATTCCTACGTAGTTGCATTTTAACACTATTCCTACCGACACATTTCACGTCCTTTGACCGGTCGCGTTAGGTAAGACAGACTACAAATTTTTCTCAGAAAATAAACAATAAAACAAGAAGTGAATATTCAAAAATGTATTATACGTATATTTGAGGCAAAGTCGTGAAGTTTAAAGGCGATTCAATTACGTTGTATATAGGAAATTCTAATCGATATTTTAAAAACGGTCTTTTTGACCGGTTCGTGGTAGGAATAGTGTTAATCTCAATCATTTGATCAGATCACATATGTTCATTCGCATTGAGCCAGCTCAGGTACCCCGGAACGCCAATTCCTGTCTTTGAACATGCTTCCAGAGAATAATCATCCACGAAACAATTCTCAAGCTGTGAGGAACTGTTATACTTTCATGTATTATTCTCACCACATCGTAAATGTGATATTAATATTTGTCTGTGACGAGAAGTCGTTACGCCACGAATTTGTGACACAAGGTACCAAATGTATGAAACTTCACAGTGGTACATACGACAGAGAAGCGCAAAGAAGAAACCGTTTAAGCGAATTGGTCGCTGAATATTTGCCCGTGCTCCCAGTGCGGGCCCATTATATCCGACGATCGTGCTCTCGAATTGCATAGCAGTCGCCGAAATTCAGCGGGGACGGTGTCCTGCGAAAAAAAACGAATCGATATCCGAGCTGCCGAATAACAAAATGGACACGGGCAAAGGTCTCGCCCGCGTGTACGTGGCCGCGATAATTAGTTTTTGCGCGATCGCGAAATTCCCCGAAGGACCTTTCGACCCCGCTGCAGGCCAATTCTCCTGGCTGGCAAATACTCGATATTGCACGCCGGGCAAAGGGTGTCGCGATTTAATCGAACCTGCTCGTCTCGCGCGACGAAAGAGCTCGCGATACCCCCGTTTTTCTAGGCTCCCTTTTTCCCGAAATTGCACTGCCCCGAAATTCTCGATCGATGAGATCATTAGTTGATGGATCGAATAGTTTCATCATTCTTCATTATTCTACATTAGTAAGATGCTCGAAATAATAATTAGTGGCTTGTGCATCTTATTGGGGTAACTTGGGGATAAATATAAAGTATTCTGTATTATTTTTTATGTCCATTGTGTTCTTCTACGAAATTTTTCAATTATTTTAAACAGTGTATTGTAGTTTGTAATATTCTTCTACAGTAGATGTATCTACGTATATGTCCGAGTTTGGGCTGCTCTTTCCACATAATTCTTCGTCAGCAAACATGTGCTGTTTAGTTATGACTGTATAAATATTGATATTTTTAAAGCCGGTTAATTAGTTTGACGTTTGATAATACATTAGTTGCAATTCGCTCGTTTCAATAGGAACCGGAAGAGTTGGTGTTTACTGAATTATTGAAATATTACCACGTTACTATGCAAAGCAATTTAATAATTGTTTCCGTTAATCCAATTTCAAACGCGTCTACTGCGTATTAAAATTAGTGTAATTAACTTTAATGTAAGCGAAATTGAGCACGTACACGCAGCTCAAACAAATTACGCGTATCAATATTCGATTTAATTCTCACATATTTATTATCAGAACAGTGAATAAATCGTAGTTTCTACAGCGTAAGGATCGAACACGGCCAAATAGTGGAGTACATCAATGGCGCGTTAAACATCATTCGAATCGGCCGCGCAAAGTATCGAATATCTGTCGAGTGGAAGTACGATTGAGTCCGAAGGCTCTTAATTAGAAGGTTCCACGTGCGTTTCCGTAATTACATGGCTTTTAACGGCCCGCTAATTAGCCAGTCTCCGTTAATTGCGTTCGTACTCGAAAATTCCCCGACTACAGTAATTGACGTTTCCGGTCCGCCGGCTCGCATTAATTAAAATTCGGCTTGTTCGCCTTTATTGTTTAGCCACAGCCGCTTGTTGGCTTGCTCCTCTCGAAAAATCGAAGACCAACGAAATTAACCCTTGCAACTCGACACTGGCCGCGAATAAATCTCGATTCAGTTTGATCGCAGCGTTTCTCGCGGATCAACTATCACCATACTTCATCTCGTCGTCTCGATACTCACGATTGATTTTATTTCTTCTCTATATCGAGGGATCGGGCTATCCGAATATTCGCAAATAACGAACTAAATAAATATTCAAATAAATGTACTGGCTTTACAACTTTTTAACAAGCTGTTGAATTACTATCACGTGTTAAAGTGTAACTCTTACTTTCGAAACGTAAATTGACAAAAAAAGAAAAAATTCTATACACTCGAGATAATTTAGCATAATGGATTATTGAACTTATTTCATTATTTCCTTCTCCCTTAAAAAAGAGAATATAAATTGCATTCGGAGGAACTTGGAGGACTCTTGAAACGTTCTAGATGCCTGCATCTATAAGTTATTTGTCGAACTGAATTGCCCTGTACGAATTCTCACTTGCCCGCGTGATTTATATCTGCAAGCGAGTACAAGAAATTGATTGTGTCGCGGAGTGACAGCAAGCAATCGAGAGAAATTGCTGGCATAATTCAACAATAGCCTTGGACTTCTTCGTGCACTCCCAATCAGGGTGCCTTTTCGAAACGAATTCGAAATACGCTCCTTTGTTTCACGGGGAAAATTAACGCGGCTAATTCGTATCACGGTTTGCTTCGACACAAGCGCGGCACAATTTGCTCTGGAATCGCAAATAATTTACAGAATCGAATCACATTGGAAATATCGCGCAGCAATTATTGACCGGAGGTATTCTACCAAGAGCAACGAAACGCAGTAAACGTTTTTTCCGTTGCTTTAATCCAATCCGATTCAATGGTACAATTCTCCGCGACACGCGGTTACTCGTTCGTTCCAGCAATTACATCGGCGTTACATTAAAGTATGAGCAGTGACAGCCTCCTGCGAACAGATAATTGGTTGGCTAAATCGGAAAACCGAATGCTACCGGAAATATTCTTCTTGCCACAGTTGACAGTGGCGTGTACCGCTGCTGTTCGTTATAATTTCCATCGGAAACGCCACGATTCTATAATTAATGCAACAATATTACTGGGCGAGGCACGCGTACTTTACACAGCAACGACTGGGGGAATTGTAAATGAAATTGTAAAGATTGATATGCTAAGTAAGAATTTATTTGGTACGGCTGATTTACCCAAGATTGCTATTTAGAATATACATTCAGCTCTAAGTTTTGGTCCCAGGATTATGCTAAATTTAATCATACCTCGCCTAACATGATGTTGTGATAAAGCTTGCAATGAAAATGACTCTTAAGTGAAGTGATTACAATAGGGTAAACCAACCAGTAATTGACCGCATACCAGTGAATGACCATTAGGCAAAGAAATGTCAATTATAAATTTAAAGATATATATTTATAAATGAAGTGTAGTTGCACTTTTAATATCCCATATTTTTAGTTACGCGTATTAACCAAACATTAATAAGTATAATTCTTATTAAAAGTATGCGGTCATTTACTGGGCTTCTACACGTTTCGCATTTTATAATCGTTTTTTTTTAAATTATGATAAGAATAAGTAATTTCTTGTATAGAAATTTCAAGAAAAATAAATTTAAATGCAATTTGAAGAGTTGCTTTATTGTTATACATAAATATATTCAATTATTAATCTCATTGGTCCATAAATTCAACAATTCGATCATTCACTGATTGGTTTACCCTAAATTAAGCTTCGTAACCCAATATAATCGATGTTTCCCATCACAGCAGTCTTTTCTACAAAAACGAAGAAACTACAAAATTTAAAAATCTGCCCACGTAATGAGCTGTAACGCGACTATGGACACTCGTCACCTCGTATGAGTCCCCATTCCGTTTAGCAAGCGTTGCTAGAGGAAGGAAGCTCGTTCCAGCGGTCCAGAGGCGCCTCGAGCTTCATCCGGCTGCCCTTTATTTATAACGTGTAGGGGACGCGACTACATGGCTATAAAAGCGTCGTGGTCCCCCGGAAGTATGATTCAATTACCGAAATGTCAGGCAGGCAGGCCTGAAAATACGGCGTTTACGCTACCGTTCAATTCGGTGGCCGAAACTCGGTTTATAGATATTTTATGAGCCGCGCCAGAGCCGTCGCGCGATTTCATTGGCGCGTTCATCACCGTGCCGGAATTACGTCGATCGGAGGAATTTCCATCGCGAAACTGCTCGAAATTCATTGCCTAACTCTTTTCAGGTGGGGAGAAATTGTTGCAACACAACAAAACCGTCGCGTAACGGCGAATGCCGATCGTTCTCCACGGTTTCTGGATTCTCGTGGTACTCGCAGTCTTCTTAATGACACTCAAATTTTCATTCGCCCTCACAATCGTATAACATCTTCTATTTCTCAAATTTCATGTATGTGATATGGTATAAAAAATGTAGTAAACATCTACTCCCACACCAAACAATGTCTGTTCCATTTCGAATATAATTATACCCAATTCTTTTTTAAAATCAAAACTTAAGTGTCCAATCAAATCCGTGTTTGGGACGTCGAAAAACAAATTCATTCAATTTCGATTGAAGGGGCGAAAGGAAAAAAGAGGCAACGAATGGAGAACTTCCTAATTGGCGAAAAAGTCGATCGATGAAACTTAAATCGAGTCGTTCCTTCGCCGAATCCCAGAGGCATCGGCTAGGACACTGCTCCAGACGCAGGGAAGGACGTGTTTTAATTATCGGTAACTACTGGCAGGCCGATCAGAATCAAAGACCGAGGGGAGTCAAAGGAGAAGCAGAAAAATAGTTTTGAAAGTTTCCTAGGTCGAGGCTGGGAAAATTTGTAAAACTTTGGGACGAGCCCCAGGCGCCCCTTCTGTTGGTTATTTCTCGCTGATTCTGTTCTCCAGAAACTAGATGTTTGTCCTTCGAACCCCGTTCGCGGCGAAGAAAAAATGTGAAAAACACGAGGAGTAAATGTGCACCCTAGAGGCAACGGCACGATACTATATAAACACGAAAGCTTTGGAACGAAACGGAATTTTTCCACGTTTTCCAAGTATTTACGTGGGAGTTTTAAATTAACTTGTAGGTTTGGAAACGTTACCGAAACTTTTCGCCCACGACCAGATTACATAAAATACAACGAAAGCAACGCAAGAATTACTGGTTTTTGTATGACTGGTGAAACGGAGCCATTAATATGTTTGAGCTTTCTAGATACGTTACTATTTAACATCAAACGTACAACGCTTGGTTAAATGACCGGTTTTAAGATTGGAAATATATCTCAAAGTTCCTTTGTGCACTGCTTCCCATATTAAATTCACATTACCTGACCTTTCAACTCAATGTGATAAATAGTCGAATAAATTGTCAACCCTTACTAACACAACTTAATTTCAATGCAACCACTAAGAGCCTAAGGCATCGTAATCTTTTCTACGTAAAAACTCATCGAACCCTCTATGGTGAACTTAATTGCATCGATCGCATATGTAGCATTGCTAATTCTTATCATGAACAACTTGATTTTTTCTCCGACTCAATAGATAAGATCCGTACAAAGCTTTTACGTCTGTTGCGTTGAGTGTCTCGCATTGTATATTCATGCTTTTCTTTTTTTGTTTTATCTTTCTTTTTCTCTCTGTCTTTCTTTCTTTATATGTGTCCGTTTCTCTACCTCATTTTGTATTTAATTGTACCAAAGGGTTGTTAACCCGTTTATTGAAATTAAAATAAAAAAAAACAAATTACCTATATCCAATTTGCAAAAATATGACCTTCATTTCCTAATCAGTCATTTGACCGGTTACGGTATAAAGTGCCAATACGTTTAGTGTTAAGGAACATGTGTAACGTCGGTGAAACGGAAAATAAAATGAAAACCAGAGAACGTTGCGTGTCTATGTGTGACGAACTCCGCAGAGTAAATAAAAACCAGGCGATACAATTCTACAGACATTTCGATTGCCAGAAGTTGATCAAAATACATGAAAAAACTCGATGACATTTTCGGTAACAAACTGCGACACGTGTCTCCATAGAAGCAGATGGATAGGTATCCAATTCAACTTGCTACTATAATCCCAAAAATAGGAACAAAACAGTCTATGGTCGGAAGTCAGTAAATAGCAATACAGATTACAGAGCTACTTACCTATTTCAGATATAAATTCTATCCTCACGGTGCACAACATTTATTCCTCCAACTAAAAATATCCCTGACATCCCTTAAAACCTACCACAACAGGAAATGATGCTTTACATTCAGTCTGTTCGTTCTTCCAACCAACAAACTCAACAGAACAATTACTTTCATCTAATTCTAGCACCTCCCTCAACGAATCCATAAACTACGTCGATCCATCCACAGGACGTAGAGTGTCGCGCAATTAATCATTCTTAGTCAGCGAAAAGAACCTCAGTGATGGAAGCTCGAAGGGTGGAAATCTTCAAGAAACAAGCAGAAGAGGGAGTCCCCGGTTTCCCGGCGAGGGAGCCAGCAAATTAATCGGATAAGAGAGCACAACACGTCCCCCAGATTCTTCAGCTGCCACGTAAAGACCCGCGACGGAGTATCTAGAGTCTCGTTTCTGGAACGAAGTTACCAGAGGTCACGGATGCGGTTAAGCGAGAATTACGCGACAGCTCATCACGCGTTATGACTGTCCTGCTCGTTTCGAAAGGGGAGAAGCCTTTTCGGAAATGACCGGCAAGACGCCTCGGCACCTCCGTCACGTAAACACGAAACGCCATGTCCCGTCTCTCACGTGAATTAGGATAGAGAGGCTTCCCATTCGAGGGTTTGTACATGGACCCCTCGGGGTAGCTCGGTATTTTGGCTTAATATTTTTGCGCCCGTCGGCAGATTGTCTTTCTGATCGTTCGCCCAATTTCTACGGGATCCTCGAGCCCTTCTGATGTATGGGGAAGAAAATGGGGGCACAAGTGGGATTGTAAGTCTAATTTCATAGATTGGGTGGATTTTGTGAATGGATACAGGTGATTGATGCTATTGGGTAAACGCTACTAAGGAAAGTGGTAGCATTGAAATGTTTGATTTCTAACTGGATAAATGTAACTGGTACTAGGCAGTCGTTCCTGTCTAAAATGAAGCATTTCTGTTTCAATTAATTACAAAGAAACGAATTGAAACTGAGACTTGTTCTTTGGCATGAAGTTTATTAACATCGTGAGCTTTAAAAAAACATGTTTGTTTAGTAAAAAATATGTAGGGGAAGTAGGGGTATGACGGGGTAGCGAGGTAATATGGGGTATCTCCCTAAACCCTAATTAAAAGATGTTAGGCACGTGACAAATACATCATTAGGAAGCCACTGTGTTATAATAGTGTGGTCACTGGCAAAAGCGAGTGGGGGAGCACGCGTTTTGTATTTATAGCTGTGAATCGTTTGTGTGCTGCGTCGATGTTATTTCGTGTGATAAAAAGATTTGAAATAAATATATATTTAAGAACGGTAAGTCTATTATTTTTCTTCTATGATAATCTTCATTTCATCTATTTTAATGTGACATATTCAAAATTTAAATATTTCTTTATTTGTTGTACAAATATATTAATCTTTGGAAAACGATGCTTGGAGGCAAGATGGGGTCCTTGATACGGGGAATGATGGGATACCTCGACCTAACCCCTAATGGGTTGTTCATGTGAGAATAAGCAACGTCATCGATCTCTATTATAATTTAATTCAAATAAATCTCGTTATTTTTAGTTCGAATTTATAAAATTCGAAAAAAACAGAAGGGGAGACTGCGAATGTTTATATTGTCGGGATTCATATTTGCAATTTGACAGAGGGTTGGGTTGCATGCCAACTCTGTGGATGGTGGTCCCACAATTCCTGCATAGGGGTTGACGAAAACAATTACAAAGAAATTCAGTGTGTGAAAATACTTACTTAGGCAAATCATTTCGGTACCCCATTTTACTCCATTTTCGGTACCCCATGTTACCCCGCGGTAGGGGCAAGACGGTTTTTTTCCATCTGTTTTGCAAAGTTCAATAACTTAGACGCCCGACCTCAGATAGTCCGAAGTGTGTAACAAATGTTAAATCATTAACTTATAGTTGCATTTGGAGTAATAACGACTTAATTAATAGGTACAATCATCACTTTATTTGCATTTTTCCTTAGCTTCCCCATCATACCCCTACTTCCCCTATTATGTATGATGCTACAGATGGATCGTTAAAAAGGCTTTTTGAAACAAATTTCTTTTGTTTTGCAGTGATGTCTGCCTAGTACTCTTAAATGCTGAAATATGTTTAAGAGTCGCAGTTTAATGTTCTATTATTAAAATACTGAGTTCGTGCTGTTTCCCCGGCTAACTAACAGACCATAGTGTTATTTACCGATTGCTCAACGAACCAGACGGGTTTAACAAACTTTTCCATATCCCTATTCGAAAATACCATTCCCAAGAGTCCCGTGGAAAGAAACTTCTTAAGTTCCGCGATGAGTTGAGAGCAGGCGAAGTTCGGCACCGGGGCTTAGTCGACTTTATAATTCATGACATAATTTTTTGCTGCTTTTAAAGTTACGCTGCTTGGGCACGCCGCTAGCCTTCTGCTCCAAGTTGAATTAGGAAAGTCATAACTTTCCATCGCTTATCAGGTTCGTGAGTATAACCGTATGACGCATTCAACGCGTTCTGCTGATTAGAAAACGTGTAAAATGTTCGTTGCAAAGCAAATCTTTTGTTGTCTAATTAATTCCTTTCCCTGTATTTAATATAATTTTGAAGTAGGAATTTTCGCGCACAAAGAGAATATTTCACCGTATGAAGGATTCATAACACCACACACTTTTAATTTAAATACTCAAATTTTAATTTATGGCAAGAAAAGTCTCAAAGCAATTAACACCAATTACATTCCATTTAAATTTATACCCTACCACCTGTAACACATTTCACAACATCCTAAAACGTTTACTGAATATTCCGAAAGGCTATGCCTTCTTATAATTTTCTATGACAACGCTATTATCTACCAAATATCTGCTTCAACCTTACAAACAGCAAATTCGACATTTCATCTAGAATCAACTTCCACCGGCTTCGTCTGACTCGAATCGAAAGGTCGAATGATCACGGTGAAAGGGGCCATGGTTGAAAGCGTATACGCGAAGAAAATCAAGAGAAACTCGGGAGAAATCCAATCTGGGCCAGGATTATCCCCGACGAATGAAGCGACGCTTGATGATTTCCCAAAATGACGAATTTCTGTGCAGGTGGACGCCGCGTGGTGGCGCTCGATAATCGCGGCGTCTCGCCGGAAATTTACAAAACAAGCCCGGCTAAATGACAAACGCTAATGCGAAACGATGCCTCAATTAAATGGCTCTATGCAAATCGCATTTTCCTGGCGACCGCGGACGCCGCGTGTCCTCTACTTATGCGTACGTTCCAACGGAAGCCCCGCATGAATGCGAGTGCACGACAAATGGATATGCAGATTTCCTTAATTAATCGAATGACAAACTTTTGGGTCTCGGTTGGCCGTGTGAAACGCGCGCTCGACGAAACGACTGGCCCTTTCTCTGTTTCTGTAATTCGTATTCGAACTATGTGAAGCTACGGTGGTACCTGGGTATTGGAATTATAGTAATCGATGGATACGATATTCAGATAATCGAATTTACTTTTATTAATCGACGAATGATTGCTTTTTGACACACAGGACGTTAAGAATTTCTTTTTAAATTAACATTATATGACTTAATAATTTGCTTAGTGTGGAGCTGCAGTTTCCCTCTGGGGAATGAATTTCTCGATCTGTGTTAATTAAGTATGTTTGAGTCACAATGTGGAATCAGTTTATCTCTCTATTTCCTTAGAAGGATATTGGAAGCCCTATTTTCGCGTTCAGTTTTTCTATTTTGTTTCATATTTCGTATTCGCTACTTTCGCTTAAACGTGGTAATTAACACTGAAGCTATATTTGCAAAAGAAGAGGAAAAGAATGATAAACTAATCGAATTATCGAATGCTTTGTAAGTGACCTAACTAAAAAAAAGCCTTCTGCATGGATCCGTCCCCTCTATTTTTGGCGAAGCTGATGTAGATGCAATTTCCTGCTAGCAGGTGAGTTCAATCAATTGAAAGTATATTTTATTAGTTCCAGATTTCACTATAGACCAGCATTGATTAATTGGTCTGGCAGGCGACATGTAAATGCACTCTCCTTTCCGTTTTTGAACGAAATTATTTTGAGATTTCTCGACAACACTGTACCTAGACCGCGTGGCTTTCACATTATTCACCAAATTATTGAATTATTTTTCTCGTTCTTAATATAATCTGGTTTATACGTCATGAAAGTGATGTATTTTTGCACATAAATAGGGGAGACCGGGGCAAGTTGATACGTTTTTCAGTTTTCATTGTTTTTCATTTTTGTTTGAATCAATTACTTAATAACAAATATGCTAAAATATACTTCGGTCCTTCCTCTTTAATATATAGTAAGCGAAAACTTGAGAAAGTACATACAAAATGAATGAAAAAATGTTATTTGGACGAAGGCAAAGTGTATCAATTTACCCCACTGCGGGGCAAGTTGATACATCTTTAAAATATCTGTTTAATGAGTAACTAATAAATTTGAAAAATATAATTTCAATCTAAATACCTTTCCAACAGTCAAAAGTTCAAAGATCAAACAGATTTTTAAACAAACATACCTAGAAAAACATTTTTATTTTCATTTTTTTTTTATGTCTGGAATATCCCACTTTAACATGAGGTGTCTTCTTCTTTTTGTTACTATATCTTAATAAACTCTTAATTGTGTCATGATTGTATATTTTTGTGCATGGCCTTAATAATATTGAGTCTTTTTCTATTTCGGCACACGCTTTTTCCAAAACATCCTACGATATTTCGCCACGATTTGTCTTTTTGATATAATTTCAAACCATTTTCCAAGAAATATAAAGAAAAAATTCAATTAAAAGTAGTCGGGGAAAATTAATACACTGTATTAACATGCCCCAGAGAAACCGTATCAACTTACCCCACAGGAAGTCATTATGTATAAACAAGTCCATAGAAAAATGTAGAGCATGTAAACATAATTACAAAACGTAATTACCTTACCTTCAAAAGACTCAATATGATGCCAAATTACTTCGGGTAATAAAATTCTTTATATCGTCTCAAGACGGATTGGAAAGTGAACACAACTATTTACTTTTTCTTTATATAAACGAAAACAGTTAAAAAACGATTGCTAACGTCAAGGTACACCCACGTACGCTGGATCGTAGGAAAGAATTTATCAACAATTTTCACATATCCCATTGAAATGAAGCTACATATATACGGTGTCGAGATAATTCGTCTGTATCAACCTGCCTTTTTATCAACTAGCCCCGGTCTCCCCTACTCTGTAATACCGAAGCCAATAATACCCACATGATTTTCCACATACACACAACACACCCCCACATCTACTACTTCGTAGATACTCGAATCGTTACATCTGCTGCGTAGAACGCTCGTTCAACAGCCGTGCACAACAAACGCTCGCAGAAGATTCTCGCGCACGGTGTACACCAAGTGTTACGGTCTCATCACTCGAAGGGGTTAGCGAGTTCTACACCCCACGCTGCACACGTGGCATCCCAGCTGAAAGTACAACGGTCCTACAGAAGCTATTTCGCTCCCCCTCGCAAACGTTCCTGTGGTAACCGCAACCACCGCGTTTTAAACCCCTCTGCGGGGGTGTCGTCACTTGGACGGATTCAATCACGATACCGCGAGGGCGGATTCTAGCTCGTATCAATCGAGCTCGCGGCAGTAAGCGTACGCCCGCGCCGACGGGCGTACACGCCAGACATATGATCCGCTTAGGGAGATGACGGCGACATTTTCATGTCGCGTAGGATTTGCTCGGGTACGTGCGCGCTTTCGACGAGTAACGTATGCGCCCACCCCCGCCGGGGCGAGCACCCCCGAGCATGCATCCGCCGGACTTTTGGCACTTCCGCGAATGTATTCAGGCCGCCGCGAAATTGAATTCGTGCATCTCGACCTGGGGATGCAAGCTCCTTGGGACATTTTATTACCACCGTGTACGGGGCCGCGTGAAAGGGTTGCGCGGGAACGTTCGAGGGTGAGGTCTGGGTTGTTATTACAGATAGAAAGGGCGCATTCAGGGGGCTGGCTATTATCTCGTTGCTGGAGAATAGTTTCCTTCGTTGTTGGCGATTGGATGGAAGTTGGGCTCTCCTAGCTCGGGGTTCGATTTTGTTGTGCATTTTTCGTTTGTTCGGTGGAATTTATCTCGAGTGAATTGGAAGGATATCGGATTTATAGTTATATATTAATATATAGTTTAGGAATGATGCACACATTTTGGGGCAAATATGGGTGATGTTTGTTATTGATTTTTTAAATAGAATTTAGAATGAAAATAAAAATCAGACAAATTGTCGTGGGTGAGGAATTGTGTGTTGAGTGTTGGTATCACTGGAGATAAGTTTTAGTGTGCGGTGTTTTCAATTTTGATCTTTGAATATTGGAAAGCTTGAACTTTGGAAGTTACCCCGTGTTCAACCGGGGTAATTGTTAAATTTCCAGATTTGTATTCAATTCTTTTGAACTCTTTATGAAAGTAACAGTACAATCGATCTCTTTAAAATAGCAATATCGAAAACTATTTATAATTCCGAGAATTTGCTGCGTTCGGCTCAGCAATCACTCGAAAATAATTCAATAACGATACATTGGCATCGATACAGAGCAACCGATAATTTCGTAATCGAGTTAACTGAAATTCATTTACTCACTCCTGTATTCGCGCTGAATTTCTATTCAGATTAATTCGTACACAGTGCTATTCAACTATCTAATAGAAGAACATTTAAATGCAACGAAAGCTCCATTGGAAAAACAACTGTTTTTTCCGTTCATCGATCTTCGTTCCTACAAATAAAACTTTTTCTTTCCAGTACCACAAATTTGCCTTTTGCACTGCCGTAAAACTTTCTATGCCTCCCACAACTCTAAATACCACACCTTTAAATACCATCCCTTTAAAATCCTAGTAGAAACTGTCCCCATTATCCGCAATACGTACAATCAAGAAACAGTGTCCAACAATTCAAGTGGTTCATCCTGTATATATAACACCTCAATCATGAAACACAAATATTGCTGAATCCCTTAACACGTCGAGTGCCACATTCGAAAAAGGATCTCGATAAAATTTGCAATAAGTAAATCTGGACTATAAGCAACCCACGTGGCACTGATCGTGTTAAACTTCCACGCTTCCCTATAAAATGCTCCACGAAATGTTCGAGAACCACCAGTTAAGTTCGTCGCTTCGTTCATTGGCGATTAAGGAATTTGGCGGGGTAATCATCGCGCAATGACTCGAGGGGATGCGAGTCGAAATCCAATACACCATTTGGCAACGTGAGGAGCGTATAAAGCGTACGGATGGTGACCATAATCCACGAACGACGGGGCTCGTAAACAAGGGTCGACAAGAGGACTGCGAAATGCGCTTCGAGGAAGCGTATATCCGAGCCCTCCCGGCAACCCGCTATTCTAGTTCGCGCTCTGCAACCCTTTCGACCCTCTTCGCCGCGCACTTTGCGTCGGGATAGATGGGGTAACAAGGATTTGCAATGGTAACGACGACGTTTCGATGGCTTCTAAAAGCGCGGTTCGCCACTGTGCGTAGAGAAGCTCAGCGCTTCTCAAACGTTTTCACTGCAACCGTCGAAATTTGTAGAGTTTTAGAGAGAGCTCGAAAAGTTTCAAGATAAATTTCAAGAGTCTGTATCTAATTTCCTTCAATTTCATTTGGTTCTCTTTTGCTGTCAAAATGTTCGAATACTCTTTAGTGCAAAATTTCCTATACTTCTGACTCTTCAAATCCCCAAAACTTTACAGCACCTCTCCATACATTAGAATGTTTTTCGATGCTATTACATTAAGTTTAACTATCTGCGATCCTAAACCTCGAGGCTTCAAAATCTCGTAATATTCTTCCAAAGTTCCCTCAATGTTCGTAGTTTAAATTCGAAAGAGGAGCGTTTAAATTTCTGAAACTTGTGAATTCTAAAATTTTCATATAAATCATAAAATTTTCTCGAGTGTCGGAGGGTATCTGGCCACGGTGGTTGTAGCGTAAGTTCCAGTGGAAAGTTTGAGAAGCACTGTGTCAACGTACAGGGAACACCGTGAGACGTGCTCGACAATCATTGCGCGGAGAGTCATCAGCCATTTCTAGAGGCACTAAAGTGAAAATGGCATTTCAGCGGCTTTCTGTTCGCCGCCCTGAGCCGCAAAGCGTAACTCAGACGCGGTTCCGTTTAAATTTCCGCGCTGGTACCGCGAGCTTCGATAAGGGGGGCTATTACGACCTTGCTGTTCTGAACTTCCCCTACGCCCGCGTAAAATTTCCACATTGCTTTAGAAATTTTCATCCCTCTATTTTGTCGATAAACTCCCCGATATCTCAAAGCATGGAACAAGTGTAGCGAGAATTAATTTTCTCCAAAATTATGCTGATAATAAGGGGACGGAGAATGTTTTAGTAGCTCAGTGTAGATTCGTTGCTTCTGTATGACGTTTCATTGTTCGAGAATCTGTAAACCCTTTCTGCTTGATACAATGTAGCTGGCAGGAGAAATACTGGTTAAAATTTTCATGAATACAGTGAAACTTCGATTATACTGCATAATGGAGGGAGAAACCGTGTTCGATGATCGTCTTTTATGAAATTTATACTGGAATGTAAACGTTGCATATATGCCGCACAAGAACCTGATAAGAGATTGAAAGATATATTCGAGAGAATTTATGTCTTCCATACGAGTGATGCGTATTGAAAGTTTGCAATCTTCAAATGTCAGTGGCAATGTACACTGACAGTGATATACTTTTATTAAAAATAACAGCACACTTGTACCTATATACAGTACAAGAATTCTTGTAATGCCCCCTGCAAGAAGTTTCTACCCTTTGAATCATGTTATTCCTACCACGATAAAAATGAACATTTCACACAATTTTAATCCTAATATTCCGAATATATTGATCTCAAAATAAGCCATAACTCATTAGAGTCTTACTGGAACTAAACACTGTTTACATATAAAATCAACGCTAATTAATTTCGATGTATGAACAGCTCGAAACGATATTTGTGGCGTTATAAACATGCCCCATTTGTTTCATTCTTTTTTCCCGATAGCCAAACATCCGAATAACCAATATTTGAATAATCGACAACCTCGTTAATAGACGTTCTACCGTGTTCATAAAACCCGAACGAAATATTTTGCTCGTGTATATTCGAAAGCTCTGTATTTCGTACCGCAAACCACTAGCCCCGATGCAACCAGTATTTTCTGCCTTAAAAAACGATGCTGTCAAGAATTGTCATACCTTGGATAAGACATTTCACAGTTTTACATTTGAACAGGTGAAGGCAGCAAGCAGAAAGGGTTAAATTTCATGTGCCATCGTCGAACAGTGTAGAAGGGGAGGATTCCAGGAATATTCCCTGAATTCTCTCGTTTAAGGAGATGTCACGTTCACGGGGGGTTTGGGGCTACCCGCGAATCGTTCGAAGACGTTTCCTATTTTGCATAACGGAATAATATAGCGAGTATACTCACGAGATGAGAGTCTCTTGTAGTGAAGGTGATCGGGTCCGAGGCTTTGGGCTCACGGCAGTGGAAATCTATTTTGCCCCAGGCAGCAGCGCCCGCGGCACCGCTCCTGGCTGCCTCGATCAGCTCCATTTTCACCCCCTCGGCGACGAATTCAACCTGTAAAAGTGGTAGGAAAACATTTTCATTACATCGCCGAGCTACGCGTACCTCCACCCCGCCGGGGACTCGCGCGGGTGGTTTTAATATTACGATACATAGTTCGGAAGGATGGAATGTGAACTGAGAGAGGTCAGTGTTCGGGGATGTTGTGCGGGAAGTCAGGAAATCGCTGGAGATCAGAGTTGGGCGTTTTTTTATTATTTTTATACTGAATTAAATAAAATGTCGAATAAATTTTTATGCCGATAAATTTTGCTTCTGGATATTAATAGAATGTGCAGTGATTTCTTGGATTTACGTACGTAGTTAGTCACTGTTCAAAAGTTAAGGTGATCCTGTGCAATATTGTAATTATAGTTTGTCGATTGAAGAAGATAGTATCTTTTTATGTAAACGACTTGGAATTCGGGTGGGTTTTAAAACGTAGTAAGAAGTGGGCTATTAGGTTGATGGAGGAGCAAGGATTTAAGGTCTTGGATGTGTAGCAAGAAATGAGGATCTAATGAAAAGTTACCACCGGTTTCGTTGGAAATCAAAATTTTACAAATGTAATGCAAGCAAGAGAATCGTGGGAGACAATTACAGCGACGATAATAATGACGGTGTATGTACGAACAATTTCACTTATTTTTATTGAAGTTTAAATTGCTCGTCGCCAGTGAACAAGGTTATGTAATTGAAAAATAAATCCAGTTACACGATTATTAATGTACGCATTAGCATAGTAATTACGTATTAGCAAAGATTTATCTTTTTTATCGATCCCAAGCAATCGGAATTCGCCCACTCTACTATGGAGGTGAGCATTATTCACCGAGATCGTTAAAACCGCAGGTCGGTTAAAATTCGGGCGTTTTTCAAAGAGATTTACGGTCCCTCGTTTTTACTCTGCCGCATAAACAATGTAATCAAGTTAATTAATCGATCGATTGCTAATTAGTCGATGATAAAAAGGCCGGGGGAGATTGTTCGATGATCGAGCACCGCGGTGGAACTACGAAGGGGGTGGAAATATCGGATTCGGAGACAGGATGAATTTTTGAAGATTTTAAAAGTCGAATAATAGGTAATTATTTCGCATACACTATACCATTTTACAAATATAGGGGTTTCTAAATTTTTCTGCATTCAATTTGCTCCTGGACCTCGTGTTTCTATCAAATAGTTCTATTAAAGCTATTAATAGAAATTCTATTCGAGGAAGTGGAATCGAGCAAATGTTTTCCAAACGTGAGTCGGACACATTCAGCTACAGAACTACCTATCGTTAACTCTACTCACCTTCCACAAGAAAAATATTCCTTTCAGTTTCATAAATTCACAGACTATCGTTATCTTCTTTCCGTGGACATAACAAAACAAGCAATACCACAAACCACAAACGTTAAACCCAACATTGAAACCAAGAACAAGGAAAGAAAAAGTGGAAAAAGCAACGAGATCCTATACTTTCTGCTCGAACCGAAATAAAAACTTCCCCTCAATCTGAACCGCCGCTGCGAGCCTCGTCGAATCCAATAAACTCTCTTCTTCAGCCGTCGCAAACGGGTGTTACTCCGAGAAAATCTGCTTTACTGCACAACGCAGTACAGCTGGGTAAGAGAAAGGAGGAGGAGGTAGTTGAAAAACGGCCAGAAACAGCGGGGCATAATAAATCAACAGCCCCTTAGCGATCCTGTATAATACCAGGTAGGTATTTGCACAATCCTAGGAGAGACACAATTTTGTTGGCTTGCAGTCTGAACGTTCTATTGAACTTTCAGCGAAACATCTGAAAGTAGATCGACGTTTTCGTGGAGAACGGACGCGAGGGCCTCTGTGACTGTTCCCCCCGGTCGAATGGCAACGCTCAAAGCGTCCAAGTCCTCATTAAGATTACTGACAGACCCCCGTGGACTGAATACACAGAGAACAAGGAAGGGGGACATTAACGAACGGGAAGTGGGATAATATCCGGCAGAATTCGTCGTTGGCCAGGGTGCACTGGCCGGAAGCTACGTGCTGGATCCATCAGGACCTTCAGTTCCGGGCCAACGGAGACCGCGACGGACGGTGTTATTTCAACGGCGGCGGGGTCTTGTTTAAATTCGACGGGCGGAATATTGTAACCGACTGAGCGGATCCGAGTGTAATCACCGACGTCTGCAAGTGGAGTTTTCAAGTCCCGGAACTTGGTTCCAGGGGAATTCTCCAGGAACGAAGGGAAGTTTCTGTTTAACCGTGGAAACGGTTACGGAGTTCGATTATTCCGGCCAAGTTTCGCGATATTTGGCCCGGGTTTACGCGGGTTTTATGGTAATCTCGACGTCTCGGGATGTGCATCCGTCGGGCTATATGCTCGGGGGGTAGGTACGGGACTCTCGTGTCAGTTCGTGATTGACTTTCGATGTAACGAGAAGAGATAAATGTTTGTTCTTCGTGTTGGTTCACTTTTTACAACTGAAGTGGTTAGGGTAAGTGTGGGTATTACTGCGGACTTTTAAGGTAGATTAACTTTAGAACCCTCGATACGGCGTTCAAATGATTGAAAGTTCCTCCTTCTTTTTTTAAAAGAAATGTGGGACCTTAATAATTCCATAAACAAATTTGAGGGCGGGGTAATAAGCGCAGTTGCTTAAAAACACAGAGATTTGTCGATCAATGTCATTGCAGGAGTTACTGCGGACATGCATGCATTACTGCGTGCCAGTTACTAACGAAGTACCAGTTACTGCGCATGTATTACTGCGGTCTGATGTCAGGCGAAACATAACCTTAATACCTTTGCAGGTTACGTAGACAGAAGTGAATACGGTCGGAAGAAAGGTTAGGTGGCGCAATGGTCGGTCCGCAGTAATACATGCACATGGTGTAAAGTACTGTACATAATACTGCGGTGACAAATAAAAATTAAAACTAAAATGTAGACGACTGATTGAATGTTTTTCTGGAAAAATAACTCTTATTCTACCGAGCAATAATGCTACATTACATGTATTACTATTAATAATAAAAATATAAATGTTTTTCTAGTAGGTGTTCATGACCGCCACATCGGGAATCGACCGAAGTTTCGCCTTGACGAATTTCAAACTACGATAAAAGAATTAATAATAACTTTGCTGTACATATTTATTAATAATTACCTGTAATAGAGTTTAAAATAATTTTATTAAAAATTTTCAAGAGATTATGTACTTTCTAACATTAAATATGATCTGTTTTAGAATATCCGCAGTAATCGGGGCATCCGCAGTAATACCCACACTTACCCTAGTATGTTTATGTGTCGTTTGTAAACAGGAAAGAGTTTTGTAAGTTAGATGCGAGGGATGTTAACCCTTCGTTGACACACCTCCCCTTTCGATCGAATTTGACACACCTGGGTGGCTCACACCCAGAATAATTTGTGAACGACTGCCATTCTCATCAAAAGAATCCAATCATTATGAAAAAAATCGTGGGGCAATTTCAAGGTATCTAGAATGTATTTTAATAGTTTTTTTTATTAAAATTGTATCACAGTTTTTGTAAAGAAATTCTAGATTACCATATGTCGAGAAAACACGAAGAAAATCTTAAAAAAATTGTAACTTTTGCAAATTTTAATATTACGAACTAAAAATGTACAGAGTTATTGTTCAGATATAATATTTTGGAAAACAAATTTTTGTATGTCGTCTTTCGAAAACAAGGTATTTATTTTGCATATAGAAGGCACAGAGTGTCAAAATCAGCTTATGGGTGGTTCCCACCCTGAGTGTCAAGGAAGGGTTAAAGATATTGTAGAGTGGTGGGAAATTTTAGACACATATTCTACTCTACGTATAAATTCTGCCTGGCTTTAAGTGAATACTAATGTGTTTTGAGAGGAATTATGCTTGTGGAATTTTGTTTCATAGAACAGGCAAATGGCAAAATTTATTTCGATTATTCGATTGTCGATTATATGAGACTTACGTATACACACACTGGACAACGATGACGATTCTATAAAAAGACCTATCACCATGTCAAGGATGGATCAATTACGACTAAAGCCGCTCGATCGGTTCTCCAGCTCGTTCCAGTAAACAATTCCGTATAAATATTATTTAATCTTCCGCCAACGTCGATCTTCAGCCAAAAGAGTATCGATTAGCCCCCGACCACGTCTGCATAGTTAAACAAACAATAATATCCAGCGAGGAGGACGACAAAAGCTGAATTTCCCCAGAGGATCGGCGATGGGTCGAAAATCTGGCGATGCTTGCGCAGAATAAAATTTTCAGCATTGTTAAAAAAAAATACACGACTACGATGCGCATACAGCAGCTCTTTCCTTCTGGTTCTGTATATTGAATCCCCAGGATTTTGTTTGTTTCGACTACAGCTGCACGGAAAAAAAACGCATATAGAAACCGGAAAGGGAGAGATGTCCGCGCTGCCATTTAAATTTTCTTGACAAACGCGCGCGCGTTTTTAATATTCCACTTTTTTCCGCTTCCCCGTGATATTTTTCATTATCCTACTCGGTTCCCTTTGAATTGACGTTAACGAAGACTTGAAATACACCGAACAGGGACCAGGAGATGCTTTTCGGCGAGGCTCCTTTCAGGGGGAAATTTGTGAAACGACGAGTTTCGTTGAGAATATGCACGACGGGAGTCTGATGTGTACACATTATCGGAAGCTGCTTGAAAGTACGGAATTATTCATGACTGACAGTGATATTCGTAAATTTCTACCCAGTGTAATTAAAGTTATCCTTGATTTTAAAGTAAAAGTAGTATGTCTATGTATTATTCGGTGTCAGCGTTTATATTACTCCTAATAAGCTTATGATGAAAGGAATAATGGTGTTCTCTGTAGTAGTAAAAAATTCCCGTCAATATTGCTGAGCAATATAATTTCTCTAAAGCTATTGTCTTCAAACATATGCAAGCAACTTCCAGCAGCGAAGTGTTACTATAAGCGAGGAGGTTAATAAGCAACAAAAGCTATTCAAGCATTAATTTTTCAGTAACCTCGTTATAAACTTCCCGGGCAGCTTGCTAATAAATTTGCAGTGCTCGTTCGAATCGTTATTAGCATTAAACATGCAACGAATTACAAGACCCAACGCATAACTGTCCATAACGCGCCATGATGGTCATTTCGGTAACACAAAATGTTAATTTATGATTGCGTGCATTTTTCATGTAAATTTCTGTATTCTGTACAGTGTACACTAATCTTATTTTACTTAGGTATTTCTGTTAATCGATCGTGCATCGTGATTGAGTTTGAAAAACATTGAGTGCAAAAGCGCATTCAAAAAGCTAACAGAGATCATACTAATTTCCTGTAACTCTTCGACTCTTCCAAATCAATTTACTTTTCGAAATACATTCATCCCTAAATTTATACATTTTTATTAAACGATTTATATTAGCTTCGATCCTCTGTATGTTTCAAATCTGGCAACTCAATTTTCACCCACTTCCACCCATCCAATTGTCTTGAAACTATAATCCCCCTGAATATTAACAACACTAACAAGAACGAAGAAAAATTCTACCCCAAGAAATTCGTAGCTATATTGTTACACGTATTTCGTCTCATGACCCCCGTTTCTCCCCACACAGCATCCTTTGCATAAAGCGACTAGATATTTCTTCCTCGGGGACACTGCGGATAAAACTTCAACCCCCAAAAACAGAACATGTACATGCGACAATATTGAACCCTTCGTGGTCACACGGGGTGTATGGTACCCCAAAAGCAATTTTCGATTTGAAATGTCGCATCTTTACGTCTTCCAAAGGGGATTTATCACAAAAAAATAATAAAATTTTTTTTTAAAAAAATCGGGTTTTCCCACAACCATGGAAAATCGCTCATTTTCAACTACAAATTTTATCATATCAATGTTTATGTTTCTAGAAAAAGACTATTAGACCATGACTGTATAAGTATTACGAATGTACAATTATCACTAAAAAGTTAAAAGATTCAAAAATACGAAAATGGTAACTCAAAATATGACGCTGGGGTACAGTGAACCCCGTGTGACCAATGTATGATTATAAGAAGGTGTGACCACGAAGGGTTAAGAAGCATCCTCAATTTCTACGTAAGGAGGCAGCGAAACATTTCTCGCCCCATCTTCAATTCCAATTTTGTACATTTATCAGGCTCCAAACTTGAAGCATGTCTATGTGCCCCCAAGTCAGACGCATGATATTTCCCGCGGAAACTTGCCCGAGGTAATTGGTGGCAAAAGTAAGATCTCGTGGCGATCTCTATTTGCATATTACGCCAGTTTGCGTCGCTGCACCCTTCGAGCTACTTAACGGCCGATAGCCAGAGAACGATGGCCGCCGTTAACCTTTCGACTCGGGACTTTTACTTTATGCGTCGTTACCGCGGCCGGTTTAGTGGTTCGTTCGTTTCTTTATTACGGCTCGCAGTGTACGTCCACCTCGCCTTGGCGCTGGTGTTTCGCTTTTTCGCGAAACTTTGCAAGCAAGTTGGCCCCCCTCCCATGAATATTTCATCGCGCTGCAATGACCGCCACCGACCAGGCCCGTTCCGCCTGAAATTTCAGCTTGGATATTTTCATTTTTAACGAAACGACGTGGAACACCGGATGCAGTGGCAAGCGAACGCGAAGCAGCGGGGGAATTTATTAAACGACTGGAGGGCACGATTTTCAACTGGTGATCGCGGGATGATTGTTTCAAGGAATGCATCATGGGCTGTTTGGAACATAACTTCGAGGCTCTGTTTGGGATTCTGATCGAGATATGGAGTCGAGATGTTGTTGACTTGTGTAGTGGCAGTTGGTTGACTGGGTCTCAAACAGATTTTAACTAGAACTTGGAACAATAAGAATCACAAGACCACATAATTTCCAGGTCCCAACTTACAAAGTTCTCCACAAAAATGATTTATCAACCACTTAAACAATACCCAAAAGACGAAAAGAACTCCAGTAAACTGTAACCAAGCTAAACTCCTGATAAAGTACCACGGTGCACGAGCCATAATTCCCCAACTTCTGCTCTTCATGAATAATCAAACCGAGGCGAGCAAAAATCCTCGGCCCACCGCAGGTTTCAAATCAGCAGACACCCATCCTACATCTTTCCCGAGAGCAAATTTAAGAAAATATTAGCAAGCAGACTCAAGTTCCACGAAAAACTTTACGCTGTAAATCGTGCCCGCTCTTCGGCTCGACAATAACGAGGTATAGTTCCAGAAATAAAAAGCGTGTTACTGTAAAAACGTTTCTAATGAAAGCACCGAAAGAGAACTACAGAAAATCATCGTGGTTCTTTCAGTGGCTCGTTAAAATTCGCGAGGAATAGAGTCAACGTACGAGACGGGGCAAACGAACGTGCAAACTTGGCGAGGGATAAAATGAGGGATGAAATAGGGGGAAAGAAACGTCGCGACACGCGGGGACATAATTAATAACGCGTTAAACGTGGCATCCACGCGGCAGATAGCACATCGGCGACTGCAATTTTCGTATTAAGGTAATTGCTACGATGACGAAGCTCCGACTTGCCAGTTGGCCGGGGGAGGAGGCGAATGTTACAAAAGGAACGGGGTTAATGAATTAAATGCGGCACCAGGGGGGGTTTGTCCGCTCGTTATCCAGCAAACGACGCTTCTGTCAGACCGAACTCTCCTCGAGATAGGGTTCTTTTCAATTTCAGGGCTACTGGGGGATCTTACTGCTACGATTACTCTTATTACGGTTAGAATTATTTTGATTACTGAGTTACTTGAAGTCTAAAGGGTAAAGCCGGGAAAACGGCCCCAGATCAATTTTAGTATTTAGGTATAGGGGAAACCTGTCCCAAACCGTATAGCGGGGCAAAATCGTATACCGTACTTATTTCCGAAAACTAATGAACGAACCCCACGCGCGTTTGGCAATTGTTTTCCGCCATATTGAACTGTCAGTCAACAGATCCTCGTGGCAAAATTCATACGCTCCAGCTAATTATTAAATTTATTATATTTCTACGTGCTGTGATCTTATTTTCGACTATACTTCAAGTGGACTATATAGTGTTCTGGTAATTAGAATGTAAGTTACATGAAGATATATATTAGCAGTATCTATTTCTACTATAGTTTGATGATCGTGGCCGATTGTTGTCATTTTCATATTTAGCTGTAACCAAAAGTGTGGGTTCTTACGTCTTGGGGCAAAACCGTACGGGGTAAAACCGTACACCGAACAAGGGCTGGAAAACTAAGTAGTGTTCCATTTTTTTTTAAAGGTGTCAGCAAGATACCACGTAATTATAGAAGAAACACTACCAGACAAGATTGGAATTCAGAAAATATGAAAAAGGCTATAATGAATATAATCAATCGAAACATGGGATCAAAATTGGGTCCTATGTACAAGGTGTAGTGGGTGGGCACACGAAGTTTGCACCGGCTGAGGATCCGAAGAACTCGACGATTTTCAATGCTACCGTTGTTGATTTAGACTGATAATATATACTATACGGTTTTGCCCCATAGGGTGGGCAAAGCCGGAAAAAGAAGAGGTTTTATGTTATTGTTTAATTAAGTACCCTATTTAAACTTTTCAATTATATTTTTGTTATTTTGTGTTGTTTACGAAACCCTTTAATGAATACCGTTTTCATTAACTAATTTGTTTTATTATTTAAAAAGTTATGAACCTAGAACCTTAAGTGTACGGTTTTGGACAGGTTTCCCCTACCAAATAATGCTCTTTGCTTAAAAAACACTGCAAGAAGTTTCAGATCTCTTCTCCCTCTCGTTAGGGTGATATTCCTGTACTTCGTCTATGGCTGGATATTACGTTTCGAAGCAATGAAAGGTGGAAATTCTCAATGTTTAATTCACACAAAAAATTCTATTTCCGATTTCAAATGCGTTTCCCGTGGCAAGAGAAAATTTCGTAAACTGCAATTAAAATATTATTTCTAAAAATAATCCACGCATTAATTTTCGTTGCTCGTAAGAAGTTTGTGTCTCGCATGGTTGAGGACGGTCCGAAATAATTTCTATATTCTATTAAACCGGAAATTATGAACTCCCGGCATTTCTGACCCGTTTATGCCGGGTGTTTGGCGCCGGAAGGACAGCGACGCAAGGTTTTATCTTTTAATGAAACGGTACGCCGCGAGACAAAACAGCGACCAGTCAGACGTTACGATGCGTTCATGGCAGCGATAACGGATTAAAAATGCACAAGTGCAGTTGCAATCGGTGCAACGTGGTGCTCCTGTTAGTTTTCGGACCGTTGTCCCGTTCGACCGTGCGAAATAGAATTTTAAAGGGCAGCATGTTTGCACATACATATTTAGCGAACTTTGAAAACCTACATCTAACTTTCTCTTTTCTGAAATACAACTGGCTTTTATAGTAAAGATTTTATATAGTAAGATTTTATTCGTAAATTGGAATGAAATATTTACCTTGACTGGGCGGATTTCCATTAAAAATTAAGCAAAGGTTTCCATAAGGTATTCCTAAATATACAATATGCAATATTGAAGCTTAATCCTTATAAGGATTTCTAAATAAGATCACCCAGTGATTCCAACATTGCACCTAAATGCACGTCAAGTCTATCACCGTTTCCACCGGATATCATTGTAATATTTTGATCAAATCGAAACGTGCTATAGCCCACGTGAAATTAGGAGGGGTTTAAGTCATCACTTTGCCAAAATCTAATTCGTTTGAAAAATACTAGCCACCTAAGTTTACAATTTCTGCCTACTTTCGCGAGAACGTGCCTCATAAATGATTCTTCATCTACGAATCTACTAACCGCACACAGTTCGTTGTTCTTTTATTCGAATAGAAAAGCATTCCACTTCTTTATTCTGCATCCCTTAACAAAAATTCTACATGCCTCCCGCACGAGTCCCCTGATCGCCTGATTCCACGCGACCCAAATAAACGTAGAAGTGGATCACATCGATACGGGGGAACGGATCTCACCTTTCTGAGGCATCCAACGAAGTTGTTGATCCCTTTGGCGCCCTGCAGGGATCTCGCCTCGGCGCCCCCGCCCACCAGCAGTCGATCGCTCGCCAAATGTGTGAACGAGCCCGCAGTGTGCCCATGCTCCGCGTAAATCCCATCGACGATGGCGGAGAGCTGCAACACACAAGCCATAGGGTGGCAAAGTTTCGTAAGGGCTTTCCGAAAAGTTACGCTCCACCCTCCAGCGGCGGCTTAAAAGCGCCCGCTGGAACCCGATTTCAGATTAAAGTACAGCCAACTCGTCCTGAGACGAAGACACGCTTCGACGCGGCCAGAGATTAAATTTCGCCGCCGAGGACAGCCTCTACATGGCGGCAATCTCATCGGACACGCGTGTTGCCTCATTTTCGTCGAACTTGATAAATTGGGGGGTGTTCGATCGTCTCAGGATGAACGGCGTACTTGTGCTTCATGCGCAGTCAATCACGAAAGTCTATAAACTTCTCCTAAATTTCAGGTGTTTAAAGAAACAGGTGTTTTGGTCACATTCATCAAAATAAGTGTATATAGACTTGTGAGTAAGTGGAGAACATTGCTTGCTGATCAGTATGTTGAAAATAAACTTTTGTTCCAAAGTAATTAATGGGGGAAGAATGGTAGAAGTTTTGAGTCTAAAGTTAATCATTAATGGGGCCAGGGTTATGTAGTTAACAGTTTGCGCTATAAAATTCTGGCATACTTTTCTCTCTCGATCTTTTCAAAGAAACTCCAAGAATATAGACACGTGTACAGTACCTCGAGTATTTTTCAATTTCCACTTAATTTTTAGTTTGCTTCACCAATGCTCAGGACCTGCGCTGCGCTGTTATTATCCATACTGTAAATCTCAATCCTAATTTCCCTGCCCCGGACAATAGGCCACTAACGTCTATCACGGCAAAAGCGGTAACGAGGGCCCTAAACAATTACGTCGGGAATTTAATTTGCCGTTAAGGGAGGACGATCTTGTTCCCTGGACGGAGACAAATAGAGTGGATGGAAAAACGATAGCGGCCGTTGTCCCCTGCGGCGCTTAAGATCTTTTTCCTTGTTAATTAACGACCCTCGATAGAGGGAAAAAAGGGTGGAAATTTCGAATAGTGTTCACGCGGTATTCCCTTTATCGCGGCTCGCGATGTCGGAGGATTTTGTGTCTTTGTAAAAAGAATGCAGAGCTAATCGACGTAAAAACGTATTCGAGCGAGCAACGGGGCACGCTGCACGAGCTATGCTTGAAGATTGAAAAGGGAAAATGGGAAACGCTGTCGTGGGAGGTCATTTGTTTCATAGTCTTTGTTCTTATGCTTCACCGAGCTCTTGTGCAGCAGCAACGCGATAAATTTTGAGGAACTGATTGGTAAAAGTCACTACAACGTCTGACAAGTTGTGTAAGCAGGAGTTTTTCTCGCTTATCATATATTTCTCTTTGACAGGCTCGTCAAAAAGTCATCGTGTAAAATTAATCGAGGTGAATTTTCACAGTGAACGTGTTAAATGAAATCGTTAGTGTCTCGATCGTTCGCAATTTATGTCGATCGATTAGAGCCCCGTCACTTCCATCAATGAGATTTCACGCCGTTTCTGCGGCTAGAAACCCAACACGCATCGAGCACCGTTCCACGCAGCAGTGGAACACGATATCCTTCAACGAGCCAGCCAGGTAGGAAACAAAGTGGCTGGGAAGCCCTCGATCGAAGTCTTGGCAACAATATCCGGCATGGCGGCAAGTGGAAGGGCAAACATCGTAATGCACCACTCAGCTCGCCAGCCAAGGGAACCTTCGCCCGTGGAAAGGGTCCCGCGAGCCCCTTAACGAACTGCTCCCCCTTAATTTTATCACGCTGAAGTTCCCTTCTCCAGTCGGGGTCTGTTTGCTCGCGAAGAAACATCCGAGATAAGGCCGCGGGAATTATGAAGAGATTGCTCGGGCTGTGGTCCGAAGGAAAAGCATCCTTTGCAGTAGAGCAGTCTAATTACAGCAACGAAAAGAGCCAGTGGGCGGAGGAATGGCGGCAAGAAACTCCGGCAAAGTCCTTTTCGCTGAAGACTCAGGGGTTCCTGAATCGTGAAAAGAGAGGATGAAAGAGGGGCAGGATAACGGGAAAATAACGACTATCGACGCCTTTCCGCGAACTCGTAATGGACCACTCGAGGATGCCGCTCGCGAGAACGGGCCCTTGTCTAAACGTCGAGCTTTATGGGGGCCGCCGTTTCACGCTGGCGAGATGAACGATGATTCCTCGTCGTGCTTGGTACAGGATTTCGCGAATTCGAGGTTTCAGCGATGCTGGTGGAATGGATGATTTCCACCATACTTCGTGGAGGCTGGTAGGGGAGAGGTGGGATGAAAGGGACACGTATTGGAGGGGATATGGTCATTATCTCAAAGATAAAGGATCTGCCCAGGCCAAAAGTGTTTTTATTTAGTAGCCACATTCATTCATGTGTAATCAAGCCAAATTTGAAGCCGCTATCGTATCTACGACGACAGAAATACAAGACTGAATTTTTTTGAGGTTCAAAGTATAATTTTTAGTATTTCCTTGAACTGTCTTGTGAAGTGCTGTTACCAGCGACTGATTTCTCTATTACTGCATCTGAACAGGTATTTATTTAAGGACGATATCGTATAATGCTCGATCCTTTTTGTGTCATATTCTAATTGTAGGAATTAGATTTTCAATTTTGGTGCCTTATTTATGAAAGGGACACAACAAAAATTTATGAAAGGGACGTCATTTTCATACCTGTCACTTTGGAAACCTTACTATTCTTCATTTGTTTCAGTGAAAATATGCTACCTAAAATTCGGGTTAGGATGCCATTAGACAATTCATTATTTATAGCTATTAAGATCATTTAGTTACATAAGCTTAAGTGTTGAGTTTTTAGTTTCTATTACAAATTAAAATAGCTACTGTGATTTCGGTACCTGCATAAATAATAATTAAAAAAATGATATTAATATTACCTGGTTTTATTAGACTGTCCCATTCATAAACACCCATGTCCCTTTCAATACAGCCAATTTATGAAAGGGACAAAACACACTTTTTTAAAAAACGAAAAATATGACATGTAAATATAGAGAGAAGCTTAATAGGCCCGCGTATTATTATAGCCAGATAACTGGCCTTTCTAATGTTACCAATTAGAACTCGAATGGTTATTTAGTTTTTTTACTATCTGGTCCTAAACACAAGTGTCCCTTTCATCCCACCTCTCTCCTACATGATTTCGTGAATTACGTACACTGTCGTTCATACCTAAGTGTTAGAACACCTGTTGTATTTTGCAGATATTGTGATATTTCATACAGATTTGATACATTCACAGCTTTAATTTTATGGTTTTAATTTAAAATACCAAATACATCCATGAAAACACATTTCGCCCCTTTTCACCACTCCCTTTTTAAATCCGACCCGACAGGACTACATATACCCTCTTCGTTCATCGCAAACTTTCCACTACTGCTTGCCCAAAGCCACAGGGGATTGAAAAACAGTAACTTATATTCTTTAATATTCTTTTCCTGCCCGTCGTGAAACATCTTAGGAACGCACAACCTCGCTTAAAACTTCACGAAACGGGATTAAGGAAGTTCGTCTAAATATTCTTCCTCCCTTGTTGACTCGTCGGTGTCGTTGGCACTTAACTGCTGTTTGAAACGAGCTCTTACAACGGAACGCGTCGTGTTAATATTCGTTCGTCGCGACAAATTCGGCGAATGACAATACTGCTCGCGAGCGCGTTATGTCCCTAGTTACATTGCGAATATCTTGGAAGTTCGCGAGTGAAACGGATACAAGCTTGGGGGCGACACACCCCTGCCCTGTCGACGTTAAGTAGAATGTTAAAGTTTATTCTGCGGCCCAATCGAAATTCGTTGTTCTTCGGGGAATTGTACGCGACTCGGCTGTTCCAGGGTCGCGGACCCCTCAAACTTCAGCGCAATTAAAACTTACACGCGCCACAATCAGCGCGCAGCGTGGAGCGGCTCCTGTTTCGCGAAACTTCGGTATATCGCCTACAGACGAGATCTTCGTAGCTGCAGTTTCGAACGAGATAAGAGCAATCAGTGTGTCTGTTCGCCTCGTAATTACACGCTGCTCTCATAAATTTCATCCTCGAGCTGTTTTAAGGCTGCGCGTTTGATGTACGTTTGACGAACGGTTAACTGATATTTCACTCACTAATCATGTAATTTATTAATAATTAAGCCTTAGCTTTAATTAATAGTAGAACGCTGTTGTTGGTTTGTGTAATATGTAGGTACTCATATTACATATTACATATATATGTTATGGAACCTTTTTTAATAAATGTTCTAATATAATTTGTTTCCATGGAACTTTTACTATACAGGTTCTAAAATATCTATTCCATGAGAACATTTTTTAAAGAAGTTCCAAAGGGTAATATTTATTTCAATAAAAATTCCACAGGAAAAAATATTTTCGTAAACGAAACATATAAGTCCTAACAGAATTTTGTTAAAAATAAGAGTTCTAGAACTTTTTCGATCCCTGGTATTAACATATCATGAAGCAGGTTGAAGTTTTATACGAGCATCTGAGGTAGTAGTCTTGGACAAAGTCCGCTATGTTTAATATAAGATTGACAATACAGTGAAATCGATCCACAGCACACATAACACGCATATGCTTTAAAGTTACTCTTTTAATCCATTCTGAAACAACATAGGTTACTTTTCACTCCTGCGTTTACTACCTACGTTCAGAAGGAACTAATTACAAAACTGCAATCGCAGTGACCACAGAAATTTCTTTCTTTGACTCTAGATCCCTTTACCATGGGGAAATACTTTATACTAACAATTAAACCGCCCTCGTTTGTGCCTCTTTGTTTCGTTGGATGACTAAAGCTCCTTTCAGTTCTCTAAACCTTCCTCGCGTAAAGAAATTCTTTGTTTTCGTTCGCCGTAAATATTCTTCGTAACAATGTGATTGCTGCGTTTGCCAGCACCCTCTGAAGCAAATACGCACGTGCCTGCACGCTTTTCTCGTTCCGTTGCTCCGAATACACGCATCAAAGAGAAATGGTTTATTACGCGAGGAATGTGCTGCACCGTTCCGTGGACCTTTAAATCAGGGGCCTGGAGTTTAACATGGCGCGAGAACTGATTTTTGCGACTAACCCGTCGATCATGTAAATCCGCCCATCCGCGTGCACTCCCAGAATTCCATGAAAATTCCCCGTTACCAGTCCGGATGAGGGAAGTGGGACTGCCGCTGAGCTCTTTGTCGTCCGCTAAATTGCGCCAAATTGTTAGGACGATTTTTATTCCAGTTTGCCGCGGAATGTATCACCGAAACGTAAATGGACGGTCCAGTTAAATCGGCGTGTCCTCGTTAAATCGGCGAAATTACACGGGACGAAGGTCGTTCAGAGAAATTTGAAATAATAGCACCGCGCGTGTAATTTCAAGTGCAGCGCAATTTGCGCGGTGAAGGACCGCTTTCATGCGGGCAACTAATTTCCGTTTGAAAGACGAAACTCGTATTTCGAAAATAGCGCCCCTCTTCGGCGGAAACTTTTAATCGCGATGGAACTCGTTGCGCTTTTATTGGATGAAAAATTGAGCCCGATTAATTTCGTGGGATCAGTTTTCGCGAGGAGTACTTACGAGTATTTAAAATATTTTTGGAAAACTGTAAACAAAAGTGGAATACCGGGAAATAGACTCTGTACCGTTTGTGGATTACGATGCATACAGTTAGCTATCCTGTCTGACACGTGAAAGGTTATACTACTTAAATGAGCAATGAGTTGTCACGTCGCTGTTTAAGGGGGTAGTGGACTATTTCAGCTTCAAAAAATCGATTTTTTTTACTGCTTCTGAAAGCCTTATCCTTTACGAACATTTTAAACAAATGTTCATGAAAAAATTCAAATAATTGTCGAAGTTATAGCACCGAACGTAACACAGTGTACCGCCGAGTAGGTAACCGCGTAGGTAACTTTGAAGCCGGATAACTCGAAACACGATTTTCAGAAACGGTGTACATCATAACTCTTGAACCAGTGAACATTTTCACTTGAAATTTTAACTGGAGCTGTAGAATTCCATTCTCTATCGTGTGGAAGTTCCGCATCAACATTGGATGTTTATAAAACATTTTAGGACTGATTAAAGACGATTTTTTCCCATAAAAATGTGGGGAAAAAATTGATTCGTGTGTAACTTCTACAATTTTTGTTCAAATTCATCGGCGACTTTCCACACCGTAGATATTTGTGTATAGAATAATCACCTTAAAGCATTTTGGTTTCAGATGATTGGTTCACCTGAATTGATGTACACCACCTGCCGCGGCGCGCCGTACAGGACCATCTTCAACGATTAATAACTTCGACAATTTTATACATTCCAACGATTTTTTTTTTGTAAATACTCGCAATCGTGCCCACAATAGATTGCCAAAAGCACGACTATAACGATTGTTTGGTATTAAAGTAATTTAGCGTCAAAGAAACTAACCATTTTACGTCTCCAATAGTCCACTACCCCCTTAATGCGCATAAATAGACTCCGTTAATGGATGTTTAAATAATTTTATGTATCTGCAACATCTCAGGAGAAGGACTTTTTATACACGGGTCCCAATTATTTTTTTATAATCAACCTGAATAGACATTGCATAAGCGAACTTGCGTGATACTATTTTTTAAACCCTACCTCCTTCAAGATCAATACAGGTAACCTTGTTACTCGCGAAACTCACAAAGATACAAAAGTCTTAACGTACCATTAAAGTAAACAATTAAAACGCCTAATAACAAATAGAATAAGATTATAATCCACCATAACTATGAAACCAATCACTTCGTTATTTAAAATCAGACCAACTGAGAGTCAAAAGCAACACGAACTACGAAGCATGATCGCTTCGCAAAGACTTTCATACCTGAAATCCCCGTAGTGCCATTTCCCTTACGATTTCATCTCTCACTATCCAATAAAATTTCTCTATACGTCCATCGACATCTAAATTCCCACCGAACTACGCTGCCGCAACAAAGCACCGTATTGACGTTCAAAATTCTCGTAAAGACTTATCGATAAATTCGTAAAGGTCCACCTCCGATGTAAACACTCGCGTAAAAAAGGTCCAAGCAGAAGGATGTGGCGGTAATAGGCTGCGTTGGAAGCGATCCTCTAGGGACGCGTTCACGTTCCAGCAATTTTATTAACCAGCCAGAACCAATGGAAAATCGCGGCAGGGACGTGTCGCAGGATCAACGACCGGAAGCTGCAGTGAAAGTCGTCGAGTCCTTCGCGGCACACATTTTACGATGCCATCAGGACGCGACGACGCGCGGGGATCCTTGACATTTTTTTTTCTCTTCACGCGGTTTTTACCCGCGCGGTTCACCGTCGTTGTCTCGATGGGGATGGAAAAAGTGGCTCGGGGAGAATTTTTCCCAGGCTTTACGCGCATTAAGCTCGTTTACAAAAGCTGTTCTTATGGCTGCCTGGGGGTCTGCCCACGCCATTCTCCCTCGAACCAGGAAAAAGCTCTGTATACACTCCCTTTGATACACGATTTAATTTCGAATCTCTCTCAAATCCTGCGCAGCTTCCGACGGTACAGACGTTTCACCAATTAGAGTGCCTCTTTTTTTATTTGACTAACGTGGGTGTCAATTTTAAGTTGCCAGTGCCCAGTGATTACTATTTTTAAGCTGATACGTGTTCGTAGTTGATATACATGTTGTACTGGAAATATTGATTGCGTTCACTCGAATATTTACCGTGTATTCACTTCTATCTCATTTAGTATTCGTATTCGGAAAATATTTTTGCGCTTAAATTCAGTTCGGTGCTAACTATTTTATCAATCATGGAATTATTAAGATTAAAGGACGTGGATCTGGGGCTGATGCAACATATATTTCCAGTACTGTATGTATATCTAATTGTAAGTAAATGAGGCCTTTGAGTGTCTTCTTTAATCTGTATCTCAGAAATTGTGAAATATCTACAGTGGTCGATGGAGGCTCAACTCAAATTTAATTCATACTACTTAGGATTTACGTTACTGGGATTATCAGTGGCGGATTTAAGAAAAAAGGCCCAGGTGGCAAACCTTTTGTGGGACCCATTTTTGGGGGAAAATGTAGAGGTAGTTGACTAAAAATGGGTTAAGTGTAGTAGTATAGAAAAAAAATAGTGTTTGATTAAAATCATCATTTTTTAAAGATAGGGCCCTAAGGGGCCTTCTGGGTGGGGCCCATTTTTAGGGAAGATGAAGAGGTAGTTTACTAAAAACGGGCCGAGTGTAGTAGTATGAAAAAATGTAGTGTTTGGATACTTATACGTAATCGTAATTTTTTTTGGTCACGGGGCCTGCGGGGGCCTTCTCGACAGGAGCCAATTTTATCGAGAAAATGAAGAGGTAGTTGTCTAAAGGCGGGCCAAGTGTAGTAGTATGAAAAAAATGTAGTGTTTCGATACATATACGTAATCGTAATTTTTTTAGTCACGGGGCCCTGCGGGGGGCCTTCTGTGCAGGGGCCTAGGTGGCAACTGCTCATCAGCCGCCCTATTAAATCCGCCACTGGGGATTATGCTGTTATCATTGGTCTATTCTGGAAAACCCCCTAATATAGAGGATATAAATTTAAGATATAATTATTTCTAATGAAAATATCTTAATGTCTATTGGTGCACTAAAAAATTATTATTATTATTCATCTTATCTTCCATAACAGTCCCTTTTTACGTGTATACTATCCACTGTATAGCACCTACTACTGTATATTCATATATCGTCTGTTTCATTCACTTTAAAAGAAGTTGAATAGCCGCATTTAAAAATAGGTACACTCTTAATTGATAGATGGATTATTGACATGCAAGAAAACCTGGTTCTCGCCGAACAGTGGAAGGTCGGTGACATTGTCGTGTAGAAAATAGAAATAGCCCGTCCCACTTCAGGAAGTCGCCGTTCACAAAGATCGACATCGTTCAATTTAAATTTCACTTGTCGACCAGCAGCAATGTAGCTTCAGTAAACTTCGACCCCCTTTGCCGTGGATACCGAAGGAGATAGGGTCCGACCGCGCGCCATTATTGCGTGTACGTTTCAAGGAAACGTCAGCTTTCACTTGTCACATTAGCTGTCGGGAAATCTTGGCCGACAAGTAAATCGCGTTAAGCAATTTTCCAGAAAGGGCCGTGGCAAACGACGTTTTTTCCTCCTCCCAACCCTTTACTTCGCACGTGACGCGACAGCGTGTCCGATAATTTCGTTCCGACTTTCCACTGGGCAGATCCGCCGCATTTACATCTCGAGATACATTAATTATTCCAGTTTCTCGTGGCAAATATTGCTGAACAGTGTGCTTAGTTTTACTACAGACGCTTTTCACCCAGAGGAAATTGAGTTGCTGCCACGGGATCTGGCTTGTGTACAGAAAAACAGGAAATTACTCGTTACTGTCAGCATTTTATTTTCAATGCAGGCTTTTTCTTAGAGCGGCGAATGAATTTCCTATTAAGGCACCCGAAGGTTCTCCACCGAGGAAATGAGAAAAACGCTAATAAGGAAAGAGTTTAACCCACGTAAAATCATGGCACCATGGTTCAAAAAGAATTCTGGTTAAACGTTGACAAGCTTTAGAGGAAGAAATCACGTTAGATTCATTGATGGGCTTTATCTTGCTGGTGCATTTGAAATATGCGATTTTTCGTGAAACGATGAATAAGATTGAATATTTGTTTACTTTAGACTGATAATAATACAATGGGGGCAAAAATATTTCTAACAGTTAAGACCAGGAACACATTTTTTTCCTGTAATTGTTTCCATCAAAATCGTTACTTCATGCTATTTCTGGTTCCAACGACACAAAACGTTAATTAGTTTAATTATTGATAGTCTTTGTGAAGAATAGACAGTGCAAACAATTGAAACGTATATTGATAGTTTATAAACTAAACGTTAAAGTCTTCTTATGAAACTTGTTGAGTTTTACTTTTGCTCCACCACTGCTGAGTCTGATCATTAAACTTTCACCTAGCAGATACCTAAACGTTTTCGGACCTTTGATGTGGATTTTAATTTATTTTCCCGATAAGTTGTAATAAAATTTTACCCAGTTTTGTAGTTTAAAAGAATATTTTATCCTACCATTTATAAAGAAGTTTCTCGTGCAAAACAGAGAGACATTCTTCCAAAACTAATTGCATCCAGAAATACACGAACTTATGAAAATTCAGCCGAATATTTCTCCTCCGTTTCAAGGCTCCAACGAATTAATTAACGAATTTAATTCTACGTATGCCTAATTTCCCACAGAAAGAAATGTAAAAGTAATTACTCCCCACGATTAAAAACCGTTATTCCAGCAATGCAGGGAACCCTGACCCTTTCGCAGCCCACACTGAATGTCGTTTGCCGAAAGAAATATCGGTCGCGAGCCGAGTTAATCGCGTTAAGCAATTTTCCAGGGTGCAGAGGCGTCGCCGCAGGATCCAAAGTCCGATTCCGTGGGTGGACCTCTGAATACGAATTAGCAGCCTCGAATAGAAAGCCTGTTGGCCGATAGGAAGCAGCAAGCAGAAGGGGTTGAGGCTTGGAAACGTATGGGTTTGCGGGCCAAGTAAATTACACTGTGGGGCTTGCAGCCGGGGCGCAGTTTACTTGTTTCATTAATTCTCTCTCTCTTTCTGTTTTCTGCTCCCCCGTTTCCGCTTTTCCTCCTCGCTCTCCTCATTTTTCCCCTTAACAGTTACGCGTTCCCCTTATTACCATGTCGCCATTTTCCTGGGCCTCGTGTTTCTTCCACGTTAAGGCCCTCCCTCCGCCTGTTTCATTCACTTGCGCGCAGCGTCTGAGAGTTCCTTGCTCTTATATATTCACCTTCTTAAAGGTTTTAATTCTCTAAATCTTCCGGGTTTTGCTTCCACCTGCTAGTGTGCCCAGTTATTATTTCTTCGTTCCATTTTGTTCTTTCCTCCCTTCTTAGAAAAGTTGTTTTGTCTAGGAGTGGATTGGGAGAGTTGTAAATAGTATTCGCAGGGGGTGCAGCAGTGCGTTTGAATTCTGTGGTATCAGAATCTCTTTTTTGAAAAATCAGTTTGTGACGAAAGGGCGGAATAGTTTGTGAAAATACGTTTGGAACTACCGTTCCTGGTCAAGAAGAGACCGTAATCCCTAAGGCCAATTACACGTAATGGAGTACTGTGCGGGCAATTAAATTGGCGTTTTAAGGATCGAGGAGAAAGAGAAGAGGAGGAGGAGACAACTTGGAACCTGGGAACAATGGAAAAATCTCGAGAATCACTAGCAGGGCTGTGTCAATGCAGAAGGAAATTCGGACATGATGATTAGCAACACTCATCTCACAAATTCCATTAACCCTTCGTGGTCACACCTTCTTATAATCACACATTGGTCACACGGGGTTCGCTGTACCCCAGCGTCATTTTTTGAGTTACCATTTTCGTATTTTTGTGTCTTTTAACTTTTTAGTGATAATTGGACATTCGTAATACTTATACAGTCATGGTCTAATAGTCTTTTTCTAGAAACATAAATTTTGATATGATACAATTTGTAGTTGAAAATGAGCGATTTTCCATGGTTGTGAGAAAAACCGATATTTTTAAAAAAAAAATTTATTATTTTTTTGCGATAAATCTCCTTTGGAAGACGTAAAGGTGCGACATTTCAAATCGAAAATTGCTCTTGGGGTACAATACACCCCGTGTGACCACGAAGGGTTAAGTGTTTCTTTATCAGTACCAGAACTCTCGAGCGACGTATGATTTATTTAACGCACAAGAGTTAAATATCGCCGAAACCATTAAACACCTACACAAGCTGTCAATAATCACTCTAATATTTCTGTTTTCTGTATAGATCCATTAAAATGAACGGGCGACACTTTATTCTTGCATCAGAATCACCTTGTTATGGAAGACTCGTGTCCCAGTCATTTATTTTCATGCTCAGCTCTCCACGTTCCATTCTCCAGCCCTCTTCGTCACATTTCCTCCGCAGTCCCGTCGTTCCTCGCCCCCCGCCTCTTATTTATCTTCATTTTCCATTTCATCCACTCGTCTTCATGAACCTCCATCCGCCGTGTTCGTTTCCCATTTCTCTTTCGCTCCACTTTGATGTCCGTGTTCCCCGTGTTTCGCGCGCATCGCCACTGTCTTCCACACGGGCCTTTCCAATTCCCTGCGTGTCGCCTCCACCCTCGGTAATATGGTGAACGTTGCGGAAATCTTCGGCGACCGCTGCACGCTTCCGTGCGCCCCGCGTTTTCGGGCGACGTTGAGTGCGTCACTTGGCCAGAGAAGCAGAGTGATTCACGAGGCGAAACGAAATCTCTCGGCTGACGAGTTTAGCCTCGATCCTCGTCCTCTGATTATTTGTCGCGCCTCGGAACGGGAATGATGAACGTAGGATACGTTGTGGAAAATAGGCATCCACGAGTACACGTCAAATGAGAAAGTAATAATGAAGGAAATAATACAGGAAAAGACGGAACAGTTTGAAATTCACGTTAAAACGCAATACCGTGAATACTGTAGCGAATTTCGTTGAAGGGGGTTGTATTTCTTCTGCGGCTCCCTTGGGATAAGCGTTGCCACCTTTTTTACAGGAACATAACGTAAATTTGCTTTCGTGGAGTATAAAAAAAGTACGCTCGAGAAAACTAAAAGTACGTACATTTTAAACTTATTAGTTTTAATTTTTTCCAAACATATTTTTTTACTGCTTTTAACATTACAGGGCAACTTTTATCATTTTTATATAATTCAATGACATTATTGCACTCAATATCTCAATACTTTATTGTTATTTAAGTGGATAGGTAGAGTACATTCACGTATAGTAACATAAGACACTTTATTTTAAAGTTTCAGGTGTTTGATGCAGAAATCTGATTGTAGATGCCGATTCATTTCATTCATATTTCCCAATAGAGGAACATTGTCCCCAAGAATTTTCAACGAAGCAGTGTATTGCATTTCACGTAGCCCAATCAGTGCACCGAAATTGTGCAAAAATGTCATTAAAATTTGCAACAGATTCAAACACCCCCTGGTCCGTCAGTATTCCACCCTCGTTCGACGAAATTAACAAACGATTCACGGTTACCATTAAAAATGTCACGTTCGTAAATATCCGCGGACCCGGCGGCAACGAACAGCGATGTGCGAATATTTTCATCTCATTTAATTCTTCCGAGTCATTAATACCGCGCGGCAGGGCAGTGCGATTAATGGCGTAACGGGATTTCACGGTTTTAACGATCCCCGTCAGTCTAGCCAGGGAAGCGCTCGATTGGTGCTCATTACGCAATAAAGTTGCACGACCGCGGTTGCAAAATGATCTATTCCCACAACTCGTCTTTCTTGGGCCGTCTGAAAACCACCCCACCCCTCTCGCCCCTTCTAGCGTAGCCGGCTTCCTCTCGAGAGCCTTCGTAGATCATGTCGCGCGAAAATAAATGATTTCTCCGTTTTTAACGAGATCGTAAATTACGGCGATGCCACGGGCGTCTGGAAAGCGGCTCGCGAATCTCTGAAAAACGGGGAAACATTCAAAAAGAGAGTGAAGAGCAAGCGGTAGAAAATGTAGGCAAGCACCGCTATGCCATCACCGAATTCATTCAAGCGTCAGTCAACGAGGGTCTTGAGTTCATTGGCGAGGAAACGTGTGGAGCTTGGGCAAAGATTTAATGCAAGTGTTTTTAACTTGTTTCGATGAAATTTACGGGTAGGTGTGTACTGTGTGGAGCTTAGTTATCGTTTGCAACAAAAGGAGGATCGTTAGTATCTGGAATGATTGTAGATTTTCACGAAAAGAAGATTCATTTTAAGAATTTTTATTTAGGTAGGGGAAATATGGACAAAACCGGGTACCTGGGTAAAACCGGGACGAGCTATTATTTTTAAAACGGCCTTAAATTTTCCCGCGTCATTGCAGCCACATATTATCACGATGTGCATTGTTCCATCAACAAAAGATGATTGTGTTACAAGCGTCCTTACTAAAGTTTTACCGACTTGTGTGTTTTTGAAGGCTCTGATCTAATTTTCGATAGTTAAGAAACTTCGACACTTTTGACAGTGTTCAGGTAAGTACTTTTTTGTACGAATTATGTTAATTGTTGTATATTAAAGTGTAAATAACTAAGACAGTTTGTTTGTACTTCGCCCTGGTATTGTTGATAATTCGTAATATTTACAAAATTGTATGCTGGGGCAAAACCGTACGGGGTAAAACCGGGTACCCGAAAAATAGGAAGTTATCAACATTAAACTAAATCTGAATAAAGGACTACAAATAAAGGGAAAGAAAACCATAAAATTAAAAAAATACGGAAAGATAATGATAACAGTGGTGATGAAGACGGTGAAGACATTTGCATTTATGTCCAACAATCCTATGCTTCATCCAAATTGAATGAAGGGTTGGGTGCAGTGTACACTTTGTTATAAGTGAGCCCATGAAAGCTGCACTGATTGGGGGATTGAAAAATTGGACGAATTCCGTTGTTATAGGTGCTAGGGTCAGTTTTTACTATGGTACCCGGTTTTACCCAGGCCATGGGGTAAAACCGTAAAAACGGACCATATTTTAAATCGTAATTTTTTTGTATTTGTTAGTGTATTAAAAAAAATGGGTATATACTATTATTTAATAAAGAGTTTATTCTAATGAATCCTAATTTCAATTTCTTTTTTTCGTTAATAATGTCAAAGTTATAAGCTTTTATCCATAGCGTCCCGGTTTTACCCATATTTCCCCTACATAAGTGTACTTAAAATTTGCCAAAGGGATTTTGATTCACATCGAACCTTCGATTTTGAAAGCACCTGTAGTGTGATCCTCTATACCTTATACATCAGTAGCATTTTGAAATGTCATTGTTCGTGAACGAAACATTTTCGTTTCAACTGAGTGTGAAATTATGATGAACGTAGTCATTAAATAAGACTTAATTTGTTTTGCAAATTAGCTGTGCGTCGTTATTTCACGCGAAACATGGGAGTAGGACAAAGTTTTATTAAGCGTGGAATTATGTGAAGCCAGAACAGTGCATGCGTCAAACATTTGGTCATCCAATAACAACAGGAGATATATTTTTCCTCTAACCGAAAATTTCTGCCGTGAAACGGAGTCGAAGTGAGTTACGAAATCAAGCAGAGTCTCGTTTTTATTCGCGTGTCAGAATTTTTTTACGAGCTGTGATTCGAGGAAGCAGTCAAGCGCAGGCGAGACGTGTCAGGCTTGACTTTTTACCATTTCCTTAAGAACCGCCAGCGTTTCGAGCGTCTCTTCTGCCTGGAAGCGCCGTGACACTGATATCGGGAGGGTTTGCTAACCGAGGACTCCTTGAAAATGTTTCACAATTTCCGTGGGTTACTGGTTATTTAAAGGAACTTGATATTTAACTTGGCAACATTAGTAAGTTTACTTGAGGTTACTATTGAATTTCATATTTGTTTAAATTTAGCGATAATCATAAGCTTACTAGGATTTCAGCTTTTACCCTGAGTCTTAAATAGAATGGCAACTTAGTTTATGCGTGTTTGCAAGGTTCTAGGTATTTTCAGTAACGTTTACGCGAAATAATTTTAAAGATCATGCATGTGTACAAAGTTATAGTGAAATATGGTTCCTGTAACATTGAATGCAAGGCGTGTCTGCCTATAGACGGACCACTTCTACTTGCACTGCTTGCTTAATGTACTTTAGTTACTCGAAGTAGTCAGATACTTTTCTGTATCTTACTGCATTATCTACCATACCTATCCATTATTTTGCACTTTATCTGTTGAGCTTTGCTGAGATTAACAAAAACTTTGTAAAGACCTACGAAATTATTTACCTGTTCTACTTAAAGTTCTCAAGACACTGTCGTTTCCACTATTAAGCAGAGTTTTAAATTTTTCGTTAGATGTGAAAGTATGATACCCTCAATAGGATGAGTTTTAAAATAGAAATAACTTGAATGTTTGACACAAATTTATGAACAGTGTAATAGGAACACTTTGTATTAAGTACAGTAACCGAGTATATTGTTTCTTAGCAAAAAAATTGAGTAATATAATAACAGTCTGTATCTACAAGCCACTGTACTCATCCCCCTTATAAAAAAACAATAACTTTTTTTCTGTTAAATAGAATTGCAATATTCCCTTTCTTTAGGGCTAAAACAACCGGATTGCAAAGATCGTCCTCTTCTTACAATATTTTATATTTTTTGTATTCTTTTGTCGTGGCTTTGGGTTTTAAACCATTTCCTTTATTTTCGACTTCGAGCAAAGCACGGGCCGCCGATTTACATTTTAATTTAATTTATTCCACAGTGAACTCATACCGCTCGTCCACATGTGTGTGTGTGAGCAATTCAACGTTGGGCGCGCCAACGATGCATCGATACTCGTTTTGCGGTGAAATTAAAAACGTTTACGTGGAGAGAATCGAACGCTTTTGATCCACGAGTCCCAGCGGAGTATATACACGAAACCTTTATACGTTTTTACTCGGATGAATATAGATTACATACTAGTGCAATAAATTTTGATAAAAGGCATTTGAATTAGTCGTGTTGCAATTGAATTTATAAAATCTTTGCTTTTTTTTTAAAATATCTATGATATCAATTGCACTTAAATGTTGGAGAATTTATAAATAACAAATCCATAGTTGAATTTTTCTTTATATCTCCGTTATTCAAGTGTAAATATTTTTCAAAGAAGCGTTTTATCGTCTCCTTGTGTAAAATAACGTTCCTAATTCAAATAAATATTATGCACATGCAAATGGTCAACATATGCAAATGTATTAATTGCAATATTCGTAATTTCCGAGTATGTAACGCACTAAATTAACCCACATATAACTTTGCATTGCACGCGTATAATGTGGCTGCGTGAAATTCGTTCGTTACCATTCTCATCCGTGCGTAATGCAGTATAGTGCTTCGTTTTACATGTGCAGTACTTATCATAACTAGCTGAGTATAATTATTAAAATACAGTCGCTGATGACTGTTACTTTGTGTATAAACTTTAGTGTGGTCCTTGCTGTCAGCAATCTTCAAAATTGATAATGAACTTCGTCCATACATCCATACATCGTCCATAAAAATTGTAACCAATGCGCTAGTTCCTTTACCATTTTAAACTGTTCTGTCAGTGACAAAGAAATATAAAACAGCTGCTTTGAAATGTTCTGACACCTCTGCTGTATCACCAGTGCTGTATCACCTTTTCCAATGACAATTCTGAACAAAACTTGGACAAGTGACAGAGCATTATCGAATACTCCAAATGTCTATGCCCTCCAATATTCTTTATATATTTAAGAGACTTCTTTTCATCATCAATTTTTCAGCTACCATTGAATGGTGTTCTAGGACGTGATTTGAGGGCTTCGAGTTCTAGTCAAGGGAGGAAGAGGAGGATGGAAGAAAGAAATGGCACTCGGTGGCTTCGTGGGCGAAAGAAAAACCAATTTCGAACGAGATCTTAAAAGTATCTCGGAGGAACGCGGTTCCGCGGAGAGCAGAGTTTCTTTCCACCTCCATCGTTCAAGCTCCGACGAAAAATTAATAATGAAATACCGTAGGAACGGTCAGGGTCGAGAGGGAGCCTCACGACCAGTTTAATAAATGATGACCATTTTTAACCAGATCCTTCCTTTGTAATTCTGCCCCACCCAGCGCCTCGCGTTCCGCCATTTCTCTCGTAGCAGAATACGCCAAGCGTTTCTTTCCTTTTTTCTGTTTCCTCAAAGTGAAAGGTAGCTCGCAAGGCGAAGCTACCTCGAGCCCTTACATGTACTTTCACATTGGACTCGCAAAGGGCCCTGCAATAAGACTCGACAAACTTTCCTGGAGGTTCTTTCTTGAATGGAAAAGAACGAGTGTTTCGACTGAACATTTCTACAATAATTCGTGATTTCTTTCATTGTATTATTATTTTTAAACAGTTTCAAAACAAGGAATAGAAATCTGTCCTATTTATAGTTAATCAGCTTTCGATTCTTCAACGTGATTCTAGCTCCAATTCTACAAACATTAATGCACAAGGGACGCTCGAAGGAACATCGAAAGCAAATTCGGGTATCCAAACTGTTTTACAGTGAGATACGGGGTCGTGGAAACAAGGGCACAGCAGCCATCTTGAACGCGTTACTGAACGAAGAATCCCTCCTGTCGCGATTTCTATCGGACTTTCGTCATTCGCGGCCTCAACGGATCGAAGGAAAGCAAGACGGAGTTGGAACTTTTTCGTGCCTCCGAGAAATGGCCGCCATTTTTAACAGGATTCCAATCGTCCATCTCCTTATGTCCGCGGGCTGCAACCACCCCATCCCTTGACTCCTGCCCCTCAGGACACAACGGGGGAGCTCAAGATGCTCCTTCGATCGTTTTCTCTTTTCTTCGTTAGCTTCTTATTTTTACCGAGGACACTTCTTCTTCAACTAACGATTATTCCGGTTTCTCACGTGAATCTGTCTTTCTCCGGGTCAAACGTAAATGGAAAATCTCCCGCGGAGGGAAAGACACTGTGGAACGAATTGAAAGATGTTCAATCGTTTCACAGGATACGATTTTCAAGCTGTACTGTTTATGACAAGTAGATATATTTGAAACACCATATAGACGCAGAAGTGTGAACAGATCTTAATACGGTCTCTTCGATGCTTCATGAAAAGCGGGAAATTTTCTGGAGAGAAGGAGTCGAGAATATATTATTGGTTATTGGCCGAAAGGACAGCACGATTGTTTTTTATTTCCACCCTTTTGCTGGGTTCTACACGAGATACCGACTTTATCGACGTTCAGGAGAAATATGACAAACCGATATTCCAAACGGTACGGGCTGGTGCTTTAACTCTCGATTGGTTCTTAAATTTATGTCAAGACACTGGCGGCTGCGATCGATCGGGTCGATTAAATGCTTTTATTTAATGCTCCGTGGTGTTCTGTTTTATGGGTGCCAGTTCGGGAATATGTTTTATTTTTTATGTATGGTTGATTGAATAATGGAAGGAGAAGTAGAAGGTTTATGCGCTTATGGATCCTTTAATGTATTGAAATATTATTGTCCGCAAATAAGAATTCGAGTGGTTTAAAGGTTGTCTTGAATGATTTGGAACTGCTCGAAGCTCTTGGTAAAGATTGCTGACGCTTATCCTCTGGTGAAACTAATGAGGACAGTTGGACTCAGACACCCTTTTCCATAAATCTGAACACTAAGATTCATAGATTTAAATATGGACTTCTTTCAAATACTGTAGATTCTTCAAGTATTGTGCACCAAATTAATTGCCCACCCATTACTTTTTCCATAATTAATCACGTCAGAGATGGCTACCATTTGTTCGGTATACTATAGTAGTTTCTATCTCATTCAAAACTCAAAAGGTATAAAATTAGCATAACAATTCTGTGAGGATGTCTTTTATGTAGTCTCGAGCAGCCAACCGGGCCAGCGTTGACATTATCAGCTAACAGAAACTGTGGCATTTCTAATAATCATTTGGCATATGCATGATGGACATAATCAATGGTAACTGTGTCTCTGTCAATGAAAGAATACAGCCTGACAGTTAATCTAACGTAGAGGGAAGCACTGTAAGCGAATAGTGCCCTTATCTACGCATGTAATGGTAACACGACTATCTCTGAATTGACATCTCGTAGCTTTCTCAATATTTGTACATCCTCCAGATATACCCTGCACCTGACACATGAAAAGATCGAGAAAGTCGAACAGACAGCAGGCATTGTTCTCCACGTTCAAAAGCAGATGAATCAATATCCAATAAATCGGCAGACAAGTAGCTACTCACCCTGCAGAAGCTGGTGATGGAGGAGATCTGGAACAGAAAGCAGAAAGAAACGATCAGTCGACGAAATCCGGTAAGGAGCGTGCTGATAAATAATTGATATCAGGCATCGACTGAATCGAACGTATACAGTCGATCAAAAGTGTCTGTGCACAAATATCGTCTATGTAGACGATATTTGTCCACCACGTGTATGTACGCATGGTCTTAAATTATGTAGGAAAAGGTAGAAAAATAAATTCTGTACAACTATTGCTTTGGAACCACGCGTTTTCCATAGTATTCAGATAAGTGTCATTATTTAAATAACATACAACTATAAATCTTTAACAGAAAACCGTGCTCCAAAGGGGTTTTCCTAACATCACCTATGAACAGGGTTGCCACCTCTCCGGTTTTGGCCCGGAGACTCCGGGTTTCGAAGCAAATCTCCGGGCTCCGGTTTTACTGAAGAAATCTCCGGGTTGTAGAAAAAAATGAGATAATAAGAAAATGTGGTATTATACAATGGTATCAATTTTATATACAATAATAGATATTAATTCAAAAAACAGATACTTATAAATTCTGAATTGTTTGAGCTTAAAATAATCGCACATCTGTTTTCCGGATATTGGAGAACAAAACTTTTTTTGCTTTTTCCATCTCCGGGTTTATATTGGAATCTCCGGGTTGGAATGTGTGGCACTCCGGGATTTCTATGGTGATAAGGTGGCAACCCTGCCTATGAAGTCACCAAAAAGCCTTACTAAAAATCTGTTCAATACATAGCACACGCACTTAATGTACTAAAAATAGGCAACACTTGACAGTCATTTTTAACGCGCCCTTTACCGCAAATCTCACACACTAGCTAAGATTATTGCATAACAGATAGAGCACGTCCTAGGTGTATTATGATGCACATCAGAATTGCAAAGTTATGATACATGAAAACGAGGACGTGGAAAGTATGGTAATTAGGCATCGCGAAGGATAGTAAGCACTGACGAACTGAATATTTTGTAATAAATTTCCTGCGACCCATATTGCGTCTGACAGCAACCCCCGCAGATTTCTTTGTCCCCGACAGCCGCCAGTAAACTTTTGGGGCACAGTGTACGAGAACCTGCACACCAGCGCACAATCGAACAGACACAGAGAGCGGTCCCGGCTCCGACGCGAAAATAGAGCCGCACGAATTGAAATTCAAAAGTCGTGCTGGCTGGGGAGCATCGAGACGTCGACGCGGAAGAAGCTTTCGAAGCTGATCGCGGCCGAGCCCGGGCGAGTGGGCACCGAAAAAGTTCCACCACGATTATCATAAGAACTTTCAGCGACAGTAAAACGGGTTACCCTCGGCCTGCTCGAGAAAAACGCTCGAGTATTTTACGTATTCCTCGACGTTTCGAGGGCCCTGAACTTCTGTGTACAGCGACGAAATTAGATCCCAGTCGGGATGCCACTGTCTTTCCCCCCTTGCTTCTGAATTTTACTCGTACTTCCCGCTAACGACCTTACTTTTTTAAATTCCTAGCCACTCGCCCCCCTGCAGCTTTTAGATTATACGTTGGACACCGTACACGGAGGATTCTTCTGAAACTGGAGTTGTAACTTTAAAATCGTCACCTTTGACCTACACCGTCCACGTACGTAATTACTCTCCACCTGAAAGTAATACGCGTATACGTGGAGCATTTGCGTTTTTAAAATTCTAGAAGTCAAAGTTCATATCTCTGTGTAGGGTAAACCAACCAGTAATTGACCGCATACCAGTGAATGACCATTAGGCAAAGAAATGTTAATTATAAATTTAAAAATTACTATATTTTTATAAATGGAGTGTAGTTGCACGTTTAATATCTCATATTTTTAGTTATGCGTATTAAACAAACATTAATAAGTACGATTCTTAATAAAAGTATGCGGTCATTTACTGGGCTTCTCATTCAACAATTCGGTCATTCACTGGTTGGTTTACCCTATTTAAAAATAATATTCATACTGAACGGTGTGGGCTCAAAGGCTGTATTGGATCGATGTTTTAAGTCGAAGTTATGGCAGAGCTTTGTACATAGTACAATTTTAGTGGAACATAAATTTCATGGTTTTTCTATTTTATTTTCCTTCTTTATTTCTTCGTTTTGTTGTTTGGTTTGAAATTCAGTTGGGATAGACTCTTAAGTGTCCATCGATTCTCCCTAGTAAAGAAACATTACCCTCGTGAAATAATCGTACGTTTGGCTGGTCTGTAATGAACGGATTACTCAGTTGGGTCGTAATCGTTAAAACTTCCACATTTTCGCCGGGTGGAATGAAAATTTAAGCACCGAACAATTTCCATGGCCTACCACACCACTGCTAGCGTGGAAACTTGACTTATCCTAACGTCACGTTAATACCACGGCAGGATAACTTGGTGACCCCCATTGTTCACGTCTGATCGGTTATCCGCTTCACTAGCCTCCGATTAAATTCGCTGATGAACTCACGACGATAGAGTTCGGTCAAGTTCATTACGACCCCGGGGAGGATTTTCATTAAAACCTGGAAATCCAGCTGGATTTGAGGGATTCTTCTCGTCGAATATTCATTATTGCCAGTGACTACACGTCCGTTCCCGACTACCTGGTTATAATCGAATAGTAATCGTAAATTTCTTTATTTCTACTCTGGTTGGTAATTATAAAACGACTAGATTGTTTACGATAATTTAATGCAATTTTAATGAACAACGCTTTATGTTTTCTGTACTCAATTACGAGAAATTTGTACTTTTTCTTTGTTAATATGCTGGTAGGAACGTGGAATGTTTTAATTATATAAATGAATACTTTTATGAACTACTGCAAGCACAAATAGAAGTTTCAGGGAATCACACAGTAAAATTGAACTTTGTACACTCTTTTGCGTACATTAATTTTATGTAACTAATAAGGAATTTTCATTGAAGGGAATATTTTAAAATTGTTTAATGAGACTTTAAATAATAGGATACAAGAGAACAGGTACTAGAGGGAGATTGCAATTTAAGATTACCTTTTACATCGGAATTTAATTTGTGAATTAAATTTAATTAAATTTAAAAGACTTACAGATTTACTTTGCGAACAAATAAAAGCCGCCGGTGGAAGGAGGAAAGTTATTTAAAAAATGCAAACTAATTTAGACAGCCAAGTGTTCGAAGAACAAAATTCCATACTCCAGCTAAATGCTTGAATATTTTAGTTGAAGCGATGAACAGAGGAATGCCATCGATGAATGTTTCACGAAATATTTTACAGTGGAACTAGTAATATACCTGGATAATGAGAGACAATCAATGTTAACAATTCTAACAATGAGTTAATCATTTACGAATGGTTTAGTGACAGACAAATCATACGTTTAAATTATTTTTCATTACATATAATTCATATAATCCAACTTCTAATTTGCAAAGAATGAAATTACTGTATTAATTACTCGTAACTTTAACAAACCACAGAAATTAATTTCTACAATTTGACTACTACTTGCCAAAAGCAGCGTAATTCTATCATTTACGTGTAACAAATTCCCCAGTTAGTTCTGTTCAATTTAATTATATAAAAAGGATACTGGTATGGGAGGAATATTAATATTTCCATGCAGCCATGTATGCAAAATTATCCGAATTCTGTAGCCCAAGAATTTCTAATTACACATCCGGGTAACAGGAATGTACTCTTCAAGTACTACACCTAATCCAACGAATTAATGTCTGTGTAATGGACGATCTACTATCATTTACACAAGTTTCTGTTCTCACCATACACTTACACATCCTACACCCCACAATACGATTCAGAAACAAGCAAACCAATTTCAATAAAACTCCTTCTGGTACTAATAACTTACTCGCCAGTCAATTATTCCATTACCAAAGCATTTCACTCCAAAGCCCATTCAACCCCAAGTTACAAGCCCCAGTCAGTATCATTTCAGAGGAGCACATTGCAAAAGATCTCTCGCGTGTCATTGGATCGCTGCACGTTCTTCGAGTACACCCCTTGGCAATTCCTAGCGTCTTCCTTCCACCCTCTCTGTTCCCACCCTTCCCTTCCCTCGTCATTCCGTTTTCCTTATGCTCGAGGGAAAGCGCGACGACCGGAAGAGGCGGCTTACAGCCACGCTCCGTGACACAGGCGCCGGAAAAAGATATTTCGGGAACGTATATACCCGTCCAGCCGCGCTCGGCCAACTATAAATCACCGAGCACCAGGCGGCTTCAACTTATGCATCGATAGGAGCCTTCCGCGTCGCACTACGCCGACACTAGCTAGAAACTCGGGAATACCTTCAATTCCATATCGAATTATGCCATCTTCGCCCAGTTTCTCTGGGAAAATCTATTCTCGAGCCAAGGGGCAACGAAACACCGACCCTCTTACGTAATACGCCGTTCTGGCGCGACGTTTATCTCTTGCTTCTGCTGGTAATTACAGTGGAGGCAGAAAGTATTTTGCAGCTTGGTCTGTTGACTTCCACCAACTGACTTTTCATGTAAGATACTATGTTAGAAGTACTGTTTCTGATTTCTCGACATTTGTCATTTCTAGAGAAAAGAAATTTTACTCTGTATTTCTCGAGAATTCTCGAATTTATTAATAATAATATATATCCTTGAATTCAATTCGATTTTGTTGCAAGTGGATATTTAAATAATCAAACATCAATTTCTTAACTAAACAAAGCATATGTAATAATAATATTTTGTTTAAATAAATAAAGAAGGATAATAAACGTAGGTATAAGTTTGCGACGAAATTAGGGATTGAAAAGGTTCCAAAATAACTATTGTAAACTGTTATATATCGGTTCTTACTGAAACAGTTACACATACTGTTACAACTGTTATTGGAATAACGGTTCTGACCTAATACGGGTTTCAGTTACAGTTCTATATCGGTTCTTATCGGTTATATTTCAGTTCTATACTGGTTACGGTTACAGTTATAATAGTATTCGCTCTAATATTGGTTCTATTTCGAATCTACGTTATAATGGTTAGATGAGGAGTTAGGATTATTATAACCTAATCTTAACCCCAATTCTTCTATATTTTACTTTACAAATATTATAGGATATTCATCTAGAAATTTCGTGAAGTTACACAATTTCTCAAGAAATGAGAAATCAAAAACTTTTTCTCGAGAAATTCTTGATAGGAAATACTAAGAATGTAGTTAGACAATATATAGGTACTTTTGAGATTCTATTAAGATAAAGAATTTGTGACATTTTTTAGGATTTCGTTCGAGGAATAGACCCTGTACTGCTTGCAGTGAATTGCAAGGAGATTGAATTGATTATTTGAAATTAGGGTAGTTTTATGATCGTGTAAACATATACGAAGTATTGCACAGAGGGTGCTTCTAGAAATGGATGATTGCCTATGGTTTCCGACAGAATCAATTGCTCTGGATCTACGAAGTCGTCCCGATAATCCAAGTCTAGCGTGTATGAATTTGTAGAAATTGGATTTCAAAAGTCCCTGACATAGTGACCTATTATACTTCAACAGACCATATAGACGTTTCATTTGTGGGCTTTGGAATAACTATATTTGGTGGAGATAGTAAAGAAATTCCGCCCAATAAATAACCATAAGCATCACGATGTACAGTTCCATACTGAATTTATCCTCTGAATTCCACGAAGTGATCATCTCAATATTCCATATCTACCACGTATAAATTCCATATAAAATGAATTTCGAAAGTCCCTGACACGGTGACCTATTTTGCTTCAACAGGCAGATCGAGTGTACAGAATGGATCACAAAGGCTTTTAGCGACAGAGCGCAGAGAAAGAAAGTTCCATTCACCGGCGGGAGCCAAAATCCCAAGGACCGACTAACGAAGGTAGCATTCAGAGAAATCGTCAATGAAGTCGACCTCGGGGACTGTCGCCGCGCAGTTTCGCAGAAGACCTCGACCGCTGGCATTCCATCAGCACGCACGATTCCAGTTAATGCACGGCACTTCGCGGTAACCGTTCGTTACCGGCTGCAAGCGCGAATTCTTGATGACGTTTCACATGCATACAGCTCGATCGATACGTGCTCGCGCATAACTGTCACGGCCGACACAAAGGGACAGCTTAATCGCGATTATCTAATCGAGATTCGCGCGTACGACCTGCTCCCTGGCCGAAGCGCCATAAATTATGCGGATGTTGCCGAGTCGCGCAACATTTTTCTGTTACTACGAGTCTAAGGCAATTGGGGCCTGTTGTGATTGGTGGCATCGCGATGCGTTCATTAACAATTAATTTTTATTTCAGAAGGTGTAAGGTATTATGGTTCCTGGGAGATTAGTTCGGATTAAGTTGTTAAGTAGTGATTGGGGAAGTAGTGATCTTGGGTTTTCAAGAGGCATTTTTTACCCCTCGTCAGGCGGCACAATTTTTGCAATCCTGAACTCAATCCCCTATCTCCGAAGGGGGTAGAGATATTATTCTGAAATTTGGTCTATGTAATGTAGACCAAATATTTAGAGAAGACACGAAACATCAGCTCTCCATGGCTTCTCGAAAAAAAGTTATTCCAATTTAAAAAAACACAAAAGTTACAATTGTACCTATGCCGCCTGACGAGGGTTAAGAGCATGCAAGGAGTTAATTAGAGTTAAGGGATTATACCACTTTGGAGCTTAAAAAAAGTTGCTGCTTATTAAATTTTGTTGAGAATATTATTCTATTTTAATTATATTTTTTTTGTGAAAATTCGAAAATCGGTTTAACCTGTTTTTTGGGAATAGTAGAATTTGAAAACCGTGTTCTTCAAAGGTCAGTTTTGGAAAAACTCTACTTTTTAGTACCACGCATTTTAAATCTATGAATTCACCTCCATATGTATACCTACATTGACTCGCCTCTCAGACACTCTTATAACCATTTCATACATGACCCCACCTGCAATCCCCTCTATTCACCTCCCACAAATCTGATAAACTGCTCGATGCAGTTGAGTCTAGCAGTTTCAATAAAGACACGTGGCAAGCAGTTAAATACCATTCTCCGTTCGTTCATCTCAAGCTCAACCTTTCCCATTCTCGCTTTACGCCTCGGCTGAGAGTGTCAGGTATCACGTACGCGAGCAAACATCAACGCCACGCGTCGCGTCTAATCCCGACCTACAGTCGTTGTTTCCGCGTTTAACGAGTAAAGTACGGTTTGTCTAGAATACACCCGCACAGGGTGGGGGTGTCTAGACACCCAATCTCTTTTCCCTCTCGCTTGCACGCGCTGCGACTTACATTAACGCGTCGTGTTCACCCCCGGAGCAGAACTGTGAGCCCCTGCGGGCTACACATGCGATCGAGGGGCAAGATTCGAGAGCGCGGGAGCGTATTTTCCTCGCAAGCCTGGATGAATACCGCGTGAAAGCGTTCGTGTACGGGCTTCTGAGGCGTCGCCGTGGGCGCCACCGAAAAAAAAGTTGAAAGGAAGCAGTGAAACTTCGTGCGGGTGCAGGGAACCTCTCGTTCAACGATGCATCGGCGGGAGGAAATTGTGATACTTTGAACCATGAACATTAAACAAGGGTAGGGAGGGAACGAGGGGAACATCTGCTGAAATTTAACCCGTGTTTGTTTTCACTGAGGGGTTTAAGTTGTTTTATACACTCAATTTATGTTTCAATTAGTGACGGGTGTGTAATCTTGTGAAGTTTTAATTGATTCTGTCGTCGCCCTGCATAGATTCGTTTAGAATATTCTTTGAATTTGAAAGGTTTAAGTCTTGATGGATACTGAATGGTTCGATGGACCTTGACTGGTGTAATAAATTGTGATAAATTGGCAATGGAAAGTATTCTCAACATGCAGTTATGGAAACAGATAGGTCGTCAGAACTGTCAAACATCATCTAGACTTCTATTACTTTTAAGAGTCTAATAATAATCGAAGTATTTCAAATCATTTTCAGTTTAAGTAGTCCAGAGTGCCTCGAAGCCCACGATGTCAATTCAACATCCTCTAAACGTTTATGCATAATTTACTTGTCACAATAAACAAGTATAAAAGCAAGAAAACGATTATTTCTTTCGTCGACTCTTCCAATAAACTCAGCATTCCCTTCTACCATTATCCCCTCGACCTTAAGGAATCTGTCTCCCGAGGTTCCCATCCAATATCTCAAACGAGGCTTTTACCCCGACGATACTGCGTTTCGCCTTTTAATCGTTTGTCGCCCATATTGAGTTCCTTTAATCGTTTTCCACCCTATTCAACGAGTCAAGTTAAGATACGTCTCAGGAGACTGGAAAGGACCATGGAAAGGGCTTAAGAAGCAAGGAAATACCCGCTCGAGTTCAAATTCAAACGTTTCCTTGACGTCGACGACTCCGTCAATTCTTCCAACGAAGGAAACGAACCGAGTGATTGCGTTTGTGGCTTCCAATGCCGATTAAAATGCTAGAGACATTTTTCATGAATGAATGGGCGTAATAATACTATGTACAGGACTTCTTTCCTCACGTGGAAAGAAACGAGAAATACAACACAGAGGAAGTGAACTTTTTGATGAAAAAATCTCACTATTCAGTATTCTAGGGTTGAAAAATAATAAAGTGCTACGAATCAAATAAAATACGGAAATATTATATAGAGGAGAGTTCTGCAGTACCGGCCACTCTAAATTTTTGTACTATTACTTGGGCTATTGTTGATAAAAATCGTCTACAAATATCTCAGGTAAAATGATCGATAGATTTTTAGGGTAGGACTTTCGCCTATTATATTATATTTCTAATATTAAATTTTATTAAAAATACTATTCCAAAATCTACTAAAAGAAATTCCCCAATCCACCTTCCCTTCCCCTGTAAGCATTCGATAGCCAGAAACACTATTGTCCCCATTTGCACATTATTAATACCGTATTCAAAATAAGATGCATTGTTCACTTCAGAATGAAAACGTTACATCACCGTGCGACAACTCACTGCAACTCCAGCATTACGTATTTCATTTTATAACGCGAGTTATAATTATGCCAACGGGGTCGTTCATCTGCCGGAATAACGTCACCGTCGACTTTTCCCCAAAGAAAAAAAACGTTCTTTTCAGTCCATCGCGATGTCCCATTGTCTACGCGCCACTCACGATATAATCGGTTGACGGCACCACTCGTTGCTTCATCAATCATAAAGGAGACACTGCGTAGGTGGTTCAAAAGACGTCGGGTCGATTATTGACATACCCGAACGAGAACTATGCGCGTCTCTTTGATCGAAAGCTCGACTTCGAATCGACGAGTATGCAGCGGATTCCACAATTTCACCGGGAATATTCCCAATGCGGAGGAAATGAGGTATTCGACGCGACGGGGGCGTTTAAATGGAGGATGTAGGAAATTTTACACGGAGAATGGGACTTTAAAGAAGTAGGGGAGACCGGGGCTAGTTGATACAGACGAATTATCTCGACACCGTATATATGTAGCTTCATTTCAATGGGATATGTGAAAAATGTTGATAAATTCTTTCCTACGATCCAGCGTACGTGGGTGTACCTTGACGTTAGCAATCGTTTTTTAACTGTTTTCGTTTATATAAAGAAAAAGTAAATAGTTGTGTTCACTTTCCAATTCGTCTTGAGACGATGTAAAGAATTTTATAACCCGAAGTAATTTGGCATCATATTGAGTCTTTTGAAGGTAAGGTAATTACGTTTTGTAATTATGTTTATATGCTCTACATTTTTTTATGGACATGTTTATACATAATGACTTCCTGTGGGGTAAGTTGATACGGTTTCTCTGGGGCATGATGATACAGTATATTAATTTTCCCCGACTACTTTTAATTGAATTTTTTCTTTATATTTCTTGGAAAATGGTTTGAAATAACAAAAAGAAGAAGACACCTCATGTTAAAGTGGGATATTCCAGACATAAAAAAAATGAAAATAAAAATGTTTTTCTAGGTATGTTTGTTTAAAAATCTGTTTGATCTTTGAACTTTTGACTGTTGGAAAGGTATTTAGATTGAAATTATATTTTTCAAATTTATTAGTTACTCATTAAACAGATATTTTAAAGATGTATCAACTTGCCCCGCAGTGGGGTAAATTGATACACTTTGCCTTCGTCCAAATAACATTTTTTCATTCATTTTGTATGTACTTTCTCAGGTTTTCGCTTACTATATATTAAAGAGGAAGGACCAAAGTATATTTTAGCATATTTGTTATTAAGTAATTGATTCAAACAAAAATGAAAAACAATGAAAACTGAAAAACGTATCGACTTGCCCCGGTCTCCCCTACTCGTGATTTATGTCCCATGATGTATGAAGTGGCCAGGCAGCTGCTAATTATTAATTTTAATCGTTTCCAAGGTTTTAGCAGCTGGCAGAGAATTTTTCGAATATAGTTTATAATATACAAAAGGGGCTATCGTTTGGTAATATAATTCCTGGGATTAAGAAGGATGTATTGTACGAGCATATTTCGATTTGCAATTGGGCGGTGAGAAATTTCTCGGGGTGTCGCGTAATTGGCACTTATCCGTTTAAGCTGAAGCCACCGCCCTCGCTGACGAACAATCAGAATGGCCCGAGCGCGAGAGCAAACGATTATTTCTACGGTTCGTTCCACGATGCACGGTTAATGGCCAGTCGTGGAGTAATGAAAAAGAAACGAACACGGCTATCGCGTGAAACACGCACAGCCCAGTTGCCCGCCGCATTTTAGCCGATATTGTATGCTGACTTCGACTCTAAGCGCCGGTTGTAACGACGTGACCGTTCATACGAGCTTGGAATTATCAGTGATCGGGGTAGTGGTTGTGTCACGTGTTATTATACGATATGAAAATTTTTGAAAAATCACCGTTCAACAGCGGCTAATGTAACACTTTACGAGGGTGTTCCCACTTGGATGAACTGTGAATTTCTTTTTCTACCAGAAGTCATATCGAAGGAGTAAATATTTGGATAAATATATAAGATGTCTAAAAATCATTGGATTACTTTGATGATGATGATGATATTTCCTACTCCACTCATACTACCCGAGTTTATATTCTTTCTGAATTTATAACTCATTATTTATTAAATATATCTATTTCTCCTTTACCAATTTTTTATTTTCAGCGGCACTACATTTTGCACGAGTTTTATGTTTCCCACTATCCATAGATTAATTACATCCATCAAGCTATCAAACATTTCCAGTTTGAATTGTGTATAAGGTCCTGAATTTTTCTCTGTTTTCTCATGTTTCATTCATAACGATCTCCTGGCGCGTTTCTCGCATTTCACGATTTGGAATGAGGAATCAGCAATCGGGGAATATTGCTCGCAGGGTCGATATTCGCGATACACGCTTTCCGCCACGTCGTAATGGAAAAGACGACGGGAGGACGTCGAAGAGGAGGAAGTGGTGGACTGGTTATCAAGGAAGGAACCAGTGAACTTGCCTCGTGCACATTCAGAGGCCGGCCGGTTAGATTGAAACTGTCAAACTTTCGGGGGAAACTTCGAAGTTTCTTACCCGAGGCTTCCGGGCACGCTGGCCCGTCCGACAGACAGTTTGTGGTAATGTAGAAATTCGTTCTTTTATCTAGCAACATCTACGATCAAAGAGTCCAAACAAAAGGGAAGGAGAAAGTGATGCATATTACCTATAATTTTCCCTAGCACTTAATAACTGAAATGTGACTTCATTGTAATTCAATATCTCATCAATCTACTCTGCTTCAGCGATTTCCGAAATTTCATTATTAACAATTATATTATATTAAGCTTCCTTCATCAAATGAAGGTTTTAAATGAAAGCTTTATATGGTATACATTTCCATATGAAGAATATTAAAATAGGTATCTACATAAAAGTGAAACATGGAAATAATATTGCCTAATTTAATTTAATTTAATTTTCATTCATTCATGAACATTAAAAGCTACCCTCACTGTCACATCTTGCATTCAACTCCAAAATGTATGCGCTTTTTATGAAACGCCCTACGTATTAAACCCATGGTTTCATTGACAGATGTAAATCGTTGGTATGCAAGGTGAAGCGCCTGAAATCGAAATACTCTACAGTTGCACAGGATTCGCGATTAATATTGTTACGTTTATCGTGCGAGATCTGGCAAGAAGCAAGACTACACATTTCTCTGCGGTTATCTGTTATCTCGTGTCGGTGATAGCGCGGAGAATGCGCCCTACGCCCCGATATGCATCCACGATTTAAGGATTTCGGATTCGCCCCGCATCTAGGGCTGCATAACGCGATCCATTTTATGGATCGTCCATCCCGCGCGATTTATACGAAATCCGAGTAACTTTCTGCTGCGCGATATCCGACTAAATTAACCAGGGCTCGCGAAACTAACAAACTCCGTTGCATTATCGCGGAGGGGGTAATTATGGTCTACAATTTCGAATTAAACTGCAGTGCGCTGTTTTCACTACCACGGAATTAATCGAGAGCCTCGCGTCGTTTCAAATCATTCAATTCCATCATGACCAATAGGGTGGTCCTTATTTTTCAACTTTAAAATTTGTATAGTCTGACCCTTTGAAAATCTTCTATTCGACAAAAAAAATATCTTCGTGTTTTTTATTTGTATATTTTGATATATAAAGGTCGCTCAAGGACTTTATATTTTGCATGTACCACAAGTTTGGCAACGGCGACTTTCCATAATTATCACTTGTCAATTTTAATGAAACGGGACCCATATTTATATACCAGAATCCAAAACCATGCTTTTATCTTTGCGTTTAACAACCTGAATAGTCAAAGTTTGCGTCTGCATCTAATTCTTAAATGTGCATATAAAGCCTTATGCCACAACACAATACATTACAGACTCGTTATAAACCCGTTTAGTCTATCTCTATGCGATGAGTGCCCGAATTTGAATGTTATACTCTCACTTAAAAGTTAATAAAATTTCAAAATTATTGCAAAAATTTCTATCAATTTATACCAAAATAGTAATATTTCAATGGCATTGAGCGACCTTTAATCCTTAATATATTTTAACAAAATTTTAGACGAAATTCTTTTAAACTATTTGGAAGCTTCTGAGAGGGTCAGAAGAAATTTTTAAAAACTTCGATTTTTTACCATACATATAAGGACCACCCTAATCACCAACACTGGATAAACTATACCATAATTTAGTTTTCGCACTCTCATACACGCAAAGAAGAATGTAAATACTAAAAATAACAAGCAAACTATGTTTGTTATATGTCAATAAAAATACCAAATCGTAGTGGAACCGAAGAGAACCGAAAAATTGAAAATGTAAAATTTAATTTATACATACGAAGATCCACTTATCAGAATATTCGTCGAGTACACGTGCACTTGACCAATATCAAGATTCGACTGAATAAATCTTCAAATCTCGTTTCCGCTAAATCGAATCTTCGCTATAAAAAAATTCAGTCCATACTTTCGACATACCTACAAGGGATATTCAACACGAAAATTGAAAAACATTTTGTAACTTTGCAGAAATGTAGTTCAAGTGATGCTGATACCATAAATATTCTTTGTCTCAGCAACGAAACAGTCCTAGGGGTGAAAACACTGTCTCAAAGTAATTGTGAGATTTTATATTACAACACAACGGTATGGCAACGCCCTGTCTCATAAGGCAGCATGATGAATCAAAGGCGATCGATGATCGGTTTAATACACCGTTGGGGTGTCTCAGGCGTATCCAACCCGACACCGATCTCACGGCCGTCCATCTTGCTGCGAGGAAACGGGGACATAATCGCGTTTCATTTGCCGCGTGGGATCTTAGAAGAGGCACCGGGGCTATCTATTTCTGGGCCGACTATACGTTATCTTGTATCGGAGATAGGCCGCGTGGGGAATGCATCGTGGTGCACGCTAACGATTTAAGGGCTGCGGATGTGCAAGGAGGTATCCCGTGCATGAATTAGGTCGCCAATGCCATGCAGGCACCGGCTAATGTTCGCAGTAACGGCACTTCGGTTAATTTCCCTCAGCGCGAACCACGCTCGATCGTTGTGCTGCTTTCCTCGTAATCGCGCCATCGACTCGACGTTAAGGACGGATTCGAGGGCTCCTCCAGAACAAGTTGACCCTGACGCTTCTGTACTTTCGTTGTGTTCGACACACTGCGTGCAGCCAGATTCTGATTTTTCGCAAAATTCTCTTAAAGGACTTTCATGTTTTGCTCGATGGAGTAAAGTTCGTGTAGCTCGATCGAATATAGTTATTATTCAATTTTTAAATTTTAATGTTATGGTTTAAAAATATACAGAAACATTGGCAAAGACCAAAAGGTAGGTAAAGATCGAAATGTATAGTAGAATATATATAAGAGAAATGGATGGTTCAGTAGAACTGGAGTGGCTGTAGTCAGACACACTTTGCTTTTAAGAAGATTACTACTATACTCCTGTGTGTCTAATATAATCGCTGTCATATATTATTCCCTCATGTTTCACAATGCGAATTTGCAAATTTTCTAGAAGAATCGACTCCATTTATTCAATGGCGAAGCAATTTGAGGGGAGAAGTCCGTATAAACAGCTTATTTTTGTATCAATATTTAGGAATTTTTTGCAAAGATACCAATACGCTAATCCATTCGTAACTTTAAGAATACTTTATTTAAACAATTTATGATATCGGCGCACAGATTCGGTCATATAACAAATATTAAAAATTAATTCAACGCTATTTTGCTAATATGCGGTCAAAATTTTGACCGAAACGTTGGAAATAAACTCACAACATTATATTAGTAAAATAGCGTTGAATTAATTTTTAATATTTGTTATATGACCGAATCTGTGCGCCGATATCATAAATTGTTTAAATAGACGGTCGAAATTAAAGATAACTTTTATACTTTATTTAACCTTATAACAAGTAAAAAAATTGATATTAATAAAATTATAATAAATACGAAAGAAATAGAGCAGTATATGAAATAGGTTTCTTTTCGAGATGCAAAACGGCGCTGGTTGTAGCGCACTGACTCGCGAGGTTATAGTATCGATACGAAGTTGAATTTCGGCCTATAACGTTGAGAATATATTTCTGATATGTTTTAGAAGCGATTTATGAAAAGATCTATTTTTCGTTCGATTTATACGGCCTTCTCCCTATAAAAACGACGAGTTAACTCGTATTCTCCGCACAGCAAGTGAACGACGAATGTTCGCCGCGGAAGGTGAACGAAAGCAAAAGCAATCGCATGACACGTTTGCTTGAACCCGTGATCGGTGACGCGACAGGATCAATTCGGAGGATCGCGAACACGCAGCGACGTTAAATCGATAAACTGCATACGGCGTGGTTGTTCCCCCTTGATTCAGCGCGACGGCAACGCGTAAATAATTGCGTTACCTATCCTACGGCGCGTAATACGCGATGAATGCCGGTGTATACCAACGACACACTAACGATATTGCTCTCACGTCCGTTCGCCGATCTATTTGTTTCGGGACCCGGCCGCTGGACAACGGAAGCGAACCAACTCCTGCGTGTTTCCGCTTTTAACGAGCTTAATACGAAACTGGGCAGGTCGTTTTAACCATTCAACTGGGAAAACTTGATTCTTTTGACGATATGATATCGATATACGGGAGACGATGTGGATACTGTGCAAGGGTTAGAGGAATCAGAGTTTAGTATAAATTTAATATGTACTTATAATAAATGAACGTGGATCGCATGGAGACTCTAGAAGGTCAGAAAACCATAGTATAATTAAAACAGGGGGCAAATATTACCGAGAGTTAGTTTCTGTGATGGTAAATAAAGCTGTGGCATTAGCAGTGACTCTGAAACATTTTGTTGTGGTTGAATTATGAAAGGTGAATATGTACTTTGTTAAATTTAAATCGTAGAAAGGGATTTCAAACCACGTAACAGAGAGGATTTTAAACCTCAGAAAGAGTGAATATGATTAAATGACGAGAATCCTAAATGAAATTGTTGGGAAATTTACTACTGCTTTTTAAATTACTGTTAACAAATAAACAGAGTAATGGAATTGTAAAGAGTTGTATGGATATGCAGCAAGTGACACGTGAGGAGTGAATCACTATATGGAGTACGAGAACATAGAGTAGTAGTAGAGGCCACTTTATGATCAGACACAGATTGCTTCTTACTGACTAAACCTCCTAATTGTTAAAGTATAGAGGCTTAGGAGTAGCAGAAAATTCTGTTGTCCAAGTCACTTGAAAGAACCCTCCACTTTCATTCCATTTCATTAAATTACCATAAAAATAAGTGTGCCTACTGATACGTTAATTAATACCATATCGTTCGGAAAGAATTACATTGAAGATCAATTTTTCACACATTTATTCCACTTTAATGGAGAATAGCAATTACTTCATTATACTGTATCTGTATAGTAACACTTCAAATTTAAAATGGTGGATTAGATCCAATCATGTTGAATTAATTAATTTCAATTCGTACTACCCTCCTTGTAGCGTAGTAATATTAATAACCGTTATAACGTACTGTATCGGTCGTTGTATTTCCCGTTTGTATTTAATGTTAAATATAAAAGGAAATGAACGAAGGAGATGAATGTGTAACGGCCCCAGTACGATTTCATTCGATAAAACTGTAGCTGGTATCGATAAAGTCTCTATTGAGATACAAAGGTTATTTACTATAAAATTTAACGAGCCCTCTTCGCAGCGATAAGTATCGACGTATTTGCGATTGTGAGTAGAAACGAAGCCGCGCGTAAGATGGGTGACAGCTATTGGAAAATATTTCGATACACACGGGACTAAAACTGACATTGCACGCATCCGTTGATATTGTTTTTGCTTTCGGTGCTGAAACAAAAACGAGTCCCGCGAGGCTCGCGTTGCCCTAAAAGCAGATCAAAGGGGACCCACTTCACTCGCGATATCGATGCCTCTATTAATGTTTCATGAAGTCTCCATTAATATTTCATAAAGTTTGCTTAAACTATTTATTCAGGAATTCTAAAATTGTAATTCAACCCTGTTGAATAAAATTGCAAAAGTAAAATTACACCGTTTGCTGACATGAATTAAGCGAATTCTTGTAGGCACTTCATGTTTCCGAAAGGTAGAAATATTTCTAAAATCAAATTAAATTTTCTTCATTTGCAATACATTCTACAAACATGAATCACTGCTTCTCTAGTTATCCTATATATTCGCTTAATTTTATATTCATTTGGAGATTAATGCCATTATACTTTGCACATCCTTTCTTGAATGAGTAATGATTTTCCTGTACGCTGCTATTATATAAAGAAATATTACGTATTCTGTAACCCCAGTCTTGAATCCCCGATGTATTACAAAGTCTTCAATAAAAAAAAAGCGATATGGTCCTTGTAAAAAATGACTTCTGAAAGGAACTGGATAATTGTACCTAGTTAAGTTATCCTCAAAATATTTCTGAACATATTATTTACCTTTCATTCCACAGAATTTATTATCAAAGGATGTCGATTAAGAAACCGTTTGCAAAAGGAGCTTATTACTCTTCACTGTAATAAATATGCCATCGGAGGCGGGCGTGTGTGGCAAGGGATTTAAAATACTCGCTCCCTCGCACGACTCAGATAAATATGAAAGAGTGAAAGTTCTCTGACGGTAAAAGTGTTCCCAATTGGAACGTATGAAATTACTCGGCACCTGGGGCGTCCCTTTCAAACGATTGAGAACAATCGATCCAGCCACCACTCGTTACTTTGCTCTAATTAATCGTCGTACGGGGAATGAAATGGATGAATTCCATTACCTCTTGAACCTTCCTGTGAACGATGATCTTGTGCCACTGATTATCGTCGAACCGGACCCTGGCTGGCTTTATATGAAGATCCAATCTCCCTTTGGCCAGCGTCATCCCCACAGCGGCTCCACCATCCCTCAAAGATACAGTTAGATAATCATCTTCCTCTCCTAAAATCACACAGAAAAGAACCATGTTGATACGATCGATGTAATGGCAAACTGCAAGCTTAAAATTCAATTTTACGGTCACGTGTGTTGGGGTATGATATTCCTAAAACTAATTCAGAGAATTCATTCCATATTGAAGATGGCAGCGCGTTTCGTTTCAACTTAAGTACAAGAGAAGTTAGGCAGCTTGGAAATTTAGAGAATTATGCAACTTTGTGTGCAAGTATGCAAATCACTAAATATCAAAGAGACTAATCTTCGTTTTCGAAACAGAAGCACCTACGCCACGATCACCTCGTTATCCATTCGACCGTTAAATATAACGGTGCTGAATGAAATTATAACGCCCCCTAATCTCGTACGAGGGTAAGGTACACGCGCTCGAACGGTGGATATAATCCCGCGTAACTCGGACATAATTATACGGATACAGGGGCCGTCGTCAGCCACCTTTCGCCGAAAAACAATAAAAATAAACGGCCGTTTGCCGCGTCTTAATCCCTCGACTCGTTTCGAGGCTCGCCGATATAACCGGCATAATCCGCGGGCTTTTCAGTTCGGTCGCCACGATAATTATTAACGACGAGGTCAGTCGTTTCAGCGGGCACCAGCGAGCCCCGCGCAAACGAAAAGCGCCGAAACTAATGGTAAGCGGATACAAACGATTTATACGTCTCGTCGTTTCATGAACTAATCCCCCACCCCGTGAACTGAATCACGAGAGAAACGGGGGTGAACCGTGGTCCGTGAGGAGATTTCTTTCTCGGTGATGCTCGGGAAGTCGAGTCGAATGAGATCATCGTCGTGGAAGAAGTTTTGCTGTCGTAAAGGGCAATGTTAGTGACATATTCTACTGGATATATTTACTGTGCCATCTACAAATCTAAGTAGTGTGCATAGTTTCTATAAATATGATTTATAAAGTGGTTGGTATTCAAGCATAGTTTTCTAATACTAAAGCTGAGGTATAAGTAATAACATGTTAAATATTCAAGTGGCGAAATGGATATTTCGGGTAGTGTAATTGGTGTTGTATTTAAGGGCTGTCTTAAAATTGTGGTTCAAATAGTTCAAGGATTAAATGAATAGGTATATAATTCTTTTAGAAAGGAAGTAGGAGTGATTGTAATTATACATTGAAACCCTAATTAGTGAAATTATGAAATTTATAATCGTATTTGAAAAGTGGGCAATTAGTTTCCACATTAAGTCAAACAGTAGCTTGTTTTATACACTGGGCTGGTGATATATTTTTAATCGTGAGTAGCAGAAGGTAATATGTAATAGTAAACTGGAAAATATTTGTAAAAATATTATAACTCGTAAATATTGAGGTATTTTACTAAATACCATTATAACTCGTAATTATTGAGGTATTTTACTAAATACCATTATAACTCGTAAATATTGAGGTATTTTACTAAATACCATTATAACTCGTAAATATTGAGATATTTTACTAAATACCATTATAACTCGTAAATATTGAGGTATTTTACTAAATACCATTATATCATTATAATGGTATTTATATTTAATGGTATATAAATATCATTACATACTTGTAATAGTGTGATTAAAAGAAGTAGCCACTAGAACACCACTATAGCACACGTGTTTCACTTACAAAGGTTACTTATCGACTCGAAATAACATTCCGTGTCTATCAGCAAGATCAGTGCTGGGAATTCGTACACAGCAGGCAAGTGGGTGGGTAATAAAAACACGCTCAACTAAATGCTTTTGATGTTTCTATAAAGAGAGGGGAGGGACCGTGCGGCTGCCGGCTACCTGAGCTGTGTAAAAAGTACATCGTTCTTTGGAATATTTAATAAAATGAATAGAAATAGATATACATACCGTTATATCATACCTATTACTAGGTATATAATTTACAATGTTTCTCCTATATAGAATGGTTTCAAAAAAAAATTCTTTAGATAATAAAAATAGTATTAAATTAAAAATCTTGAGAATATAAATTAAAGGAAATAGGACTGAAAGAAATTCATCAACGAAAAGAATATCTCAGATTACAAGGATTCTCGTTTCTCAATATCGTAAAAACATGTTCCTCGTTCCACACATTAAAATTCATAGCCCCTGCACGCACTATACATTTCTCTATTTGTTCTCATATCATTTTTATGTATGAGCAGTGAAACAAAGAACGAGAAGCCGTGCATTGTGATGAGTAAACAAGACTATCGAACAGTGAATGCACGAAGGTATCAGAACCACGAGGAAGTGCAAAAAATTATAGAATTCTTCAACTATTCAACATTGTATGTTTTTCTCAGCAATGCAGCGAAGAACAGAATATTAAAGAAGATAATAAGTTTGAAATACTAAACTCTCTAGACGTAACCAGTCACCAATAATCATTCTAGCTGATTGTAATCAACTTAGTAGTCTTTTACACCTCAGAATTTTAATCACTTAGGAACGTAGAAGCCCGCAATTATTTTTTCCACCGATCAATTTTCACCGAATTCTTTCTTTGAGAATAACAACGCGACGATGTAAAGCGAAAAGCGAGGGGAATTGAAATTTCAGGGGGGAGGGGAGGTGTAAAGCTTCATCGCGGAACAACGAAAGCTGGCACGTCGACGTCGACGAGACGATTGGTGCACTGCCGTTAAAATGCAGCGTTTATTCATTTATGGTAATCCTTGGCACACCAAGCCTTCAAATGCAAGGGCCAAATAGAATAGCGAGAAAAACGTAGGAGAACTACCAAGATACAGCTGGGTGTGTGTGTGTTCGCGGAGATAAGGATGCAGGTTGAGTGCAACAATCGTTGCAACATGGATTAAATGCATATTTATTCTTGGAGACAATGTGCTCAATATTCATCTCTTTTCGAAGAGAATACAGAGATATTTAGTACGGCACATACTAAATAAGTAGGATAAAATCGATGACAACATGGCACAGAGTTAAGTTAAAAAGTGGAAAATATAAATATGTTTGTTGGATAAGAGGTTGGAATTCGCAAACAATAATCAAACCAAAATCATCCATGTTGATATGAAATATTAATAACTAATTAAATATAAGCTTTTAGTTACCAGTTGGGCAGGTAGCCCGATTGCGTCCATCGCCTGTTTGAACAAAAAAGTTCGCATCAATATGGGTTCAAAGATATTTCATTATTGCGGTACAGATGAAGATGGAACTAAATGGAAATGTGCCTAAAAGTACCTAAAGAATGAAAGGTATATTTAACGAAACATGACAATTCTTTGAATTGAATGTCAGTCAAAGAGACTTCAACAGTATTTCTAGTTGAAGTTAAGTGCCATAACGTTTCACTAAAATTCCCTAAACTGTCCCTATATAGTACAAACGAAACCCTGTTCGATTCACACCTTCATCCCCAAAATTTCCTCTCAGAATGAAATACTCCTCCACACAGCGTAGTTCAATCCTGACACGCAACGCCATACTCCTGCACAGAACAGTGCAACATCTCCAAAAATTCAAATCCATTTTACCTGAAACATACGTTTTCTTCTAAACCGTCTAACCCCCAACAAAGTTGCATACCAAACCTTCTAAGATCAAATACCTACCTTTGACCAAACAATAAAATAAAAAATCACTGATAGGTCAAGATTGATCCTCGACAGGACACAATATTACCTACTCATCAAACATACTCATCCTCAAGTGATACTCATCCCGAAAGCAACATGTGAGATGATCCCTACATCCTCAGACAACCAAAGTACACTACAGTGGCAGTAACTTATCACGAAACACGAAACAAGGGAAACAGGAGAACCTGACAGATAAAAATCGCAGTTTAAACCTCAGCTAGGATCTTTATGGTGATCAGCCTAATGGGATAGAAGGCTAGCGTTTGCCATAGCGAACACGATGGCCGAGCCAGCCAAGGCCAGATTAATATAAAAGATAATAAACATTGGGCGATAAAAATCGCGAGGAGGGAAACGAGACACCTAGTGCAGCTGCATCGCGGGATAAAGTAGGGGCGAAGGAGAGAAGGAAGAGGCTGCAGCACTGTGAACTCGAAACCTATACGCGCGTCAAGGCCGCGATCCGCAATGCTGCAGCGCCGACACATACACACACACACACAAAGTGCACGTTCTACTTTTTTGCGTTGCGTCTCTGTTGCCTGCGCAGTACTGGCCCCTGGTCGCTCATTTGTTCGCCAGATAAGCTATACCTATGGTCACCCGTTAAATTATGCACATTTTTGCAGGACCCACGCTGTCCGTTCCTGTTTCCGTCGCGGATTTTTGTTCCTCCAGATCAGGGGACACGTGCGAAAGATAACTTTCAAACTGCAGGGAAGCTTGCAGCACGAACGCTTTTTCAGGTGACGTTGGTCGTGTTTCAGGGGCTTTGGTACGGTAGTCCATTGGTAAATCTTGGTTTCCAATAAATTGAGTATTTATGAGATGTCAATGCTGACAGTGTGGAAAGTATTCGTTTTTGGGCGAGGAATGGTGGAGTTCTTTATACGAGGATGTTAGGGGAAGGAGGAACTGAAGATATAGGAGTGATGGAGGGCGGATATGAGAAATGAATTGGGAATTTCATTAGTAGGAAATCGAAAGTTAATGCGGTGCAGACAAGTGGAGGCTTGCAGAAAGGAGATAGGATATGCGCAAGTAGTAGAATACGAGTATGGTCAGACATAAGCAGTCTGCAGGTGTTAATTTCTGGCTAGCTTTGGAAAAGGTAACCTGAGTTCGCAGTTTCACTTATAAAGAATTTCTCAGTGTCCTATTTAATAAAAATATCAAAATAGTTCAGGAAACCTACCACAAGATATTCATCGTGTGTCATAGAATCGTAGGGTAAACCAACCAGTGCATGACCGAATTATTGAATGAGAAACCCAGTAAATGACTGCATACTTTTATTAAGAATTGTACTTATTAATGTTTGTTTAATACGCATAGGGTAACTCGGGGTAATATGCCACAGTTAACTTTGAAACGCGATATCTCGCAAGTATAAGTAGATACAGGAAAAAAGATAAAACCATACGAAAGTGTAACTAATTCTGTGTATTGACTAATAAGTAGAGATATGTAACTTTTATAGTTCAATGAGAAACGTACAAATACAAAAGTCCTCGAAACTGGCATATTACCCAGGTGGTGGGTGAATATGCCACAAGGTCTGAGGTAATATGCCACAAGCTATGAAGTGCGAACTAATCACTCAAATTTTGGAGAATCAACAATATTTTAAACTATTTAACCTATTAATAAATAAAAACAAATATTTTAACTCAATGAAACGTAAAATTTATTTGAAAAAATAGCTATTTCTTACAAACTAAACAGTCTCCAATCTGCACGCAGTCTTCATGAACCCACTTTTTGCAACAAGTAGTTTTTACCCAGTAGGCATGGTTTTGACACAAAAAACAACTCGATGGCATTAAATAGAAAGAGTTATAAAGATAAGAGTTTGTCGGTATAATATGCCACTTGTGAAATCATTGACCACTTGAAATCATTTCGTGTTAAGAAATCAAAAGCCAAAATCTGTTGTCGGCTTAGCAGGAACACTAAATTGAACGGAATAAGCGCAAATAAAACGCCATCTGTTCATTATTTAAAAAATTATTGAGAAGTAGCATATTACCTACGGTGGCATATTACCCCGAGTTACCCTAACTAAAAATATGGGATATTAAAAGTTCAACTACACTCCATTTATAAACATATAGTAATTTTTAAATTTATAATTGACATTTCTTTGCCTAATGGTCATTCACTGATATGCGGTCAATTACTGGTTGGTTTACCCTAACAGTAATTTAACACTTCACATGCGGCAATTTCGCGTGTGTTTCCATCGCTGGCTATGGAAAAGGGATCTATTTGCTTCTGTTTATTAAGAATTTTCTCAAGATACACGTGCTAAGCAACATCAAGAAGAACTTGTAACAATTAGAAATAAAGCATTCCCTGTTAAAGTGTCCAACAAATTTAGTTTCTTCATTCCAAGCACTGTAAAGCCACCCCGTTCCTTTACAACCCTCCTTCAAGATCAATCACCTTCTACAATACACTCCTACGCTAACGATTGGAAACGAACCGATCGTCCACGTCAATTATCCACCATTCCCAAAGGTCGATGACCCTGTAAACCGGAAGGGCCAACGAGCCGCGTCGGGAGGCAACGAAAACAAGGAATTTCAAGGCTCTAGGTAGCACCTGCAATTGAAGCGAGAGGGTAGGATGCTGGAGAAATATAAACGAACCGCTCTCTCCATCGACTCGTATAAATTCTCTGCGTAATGGCCAGCCTCGCTCTCTGTTGGCTTCGTTCACGCGAGTTCGCCCGCGTACACGCTCGCCCAGAAGCTGCATCCTGACCCAACCATCGCTACCACCCCATTTTTTTTTTCACCCTGTCCTACTTGCATCTCTCATCCGAGCGTTACGTTTCAGGCAGTTTCGCCAGTTTAAGCTCGTGACCCCGTCGCGAGGCTACTCCCGCGCATTGTTCCATGTTCGTTAAATATGCCTGCGTCGAAACTGTTTCGAGCACGAAATTTTTAGGGTTCGCTGGTACGGTTCGCGGGAGCCCGCTTGTTTCGCAACTTTGAGCTGTTCGAGGAGCAGGGTCGTGCACCGTGTTACATCCTGGTGCAGCCGTGACGTGACGCCGCGATGGAAAAATGGTACTTCCTGTGGGTAGAGGGGAATTTTGTTTGTTTATCCCGTCGTAAAAAGAAGTTTTTCTTTGATGAAAAATGCGCGGGCTGTGGGAGGCAAGAACGGGAAAAATGGCGGAAGAACGTATTGCGTGACCTTTTTGATCCTTTTAGGAGTTTTGTGTATATCCTCTTTTTTTTAATTATTCAAATCATCTTGTAGGTACCGTAACATGGGGGAACATTGGCAGCACAGGGTAACATTGGCATACGCCGGGGTTACATTGGCAGCTATACGCATGAACATATAAATTCGTATTCGAGATCGAGATTTTATTATAGGTAACATTGTTACGTATTATAATAATAACTTATCTTACTGACTTCAGATTAGTAAAACTGAACCTGTTAATGCTATTTATATGATGTGCCAATGTTACGATTACATTTTAGTTAAGATGTAAAAAATAAAATAAAATAAACAAATTTAAGTGTCAATGTATCTTACTGACGTCAGATTAGTAAAACTTAACCTGTTAATGGTATTTATATGATGTGCTAATGTTACCCCGGTACAGGGTAACATTGGCAGGTTTTTAACATGTATTAAAGAAGAAAGAGGACAAAAATTTTATGCATTTTGACACTTGTAGTATAATCACAAAAGATGCAATGTTATGATAGGATACTTAAAGCAAATGTAAACATGTTAATTTTTACATTATATAACAAAATGTTTCAAAAACCTGCCAATGTTCCCCCATTTTACGGTATGTCAAAGATAAAATCAAACTAATCTCTAATTCTATAACCGGTTCATTATCATCCAAAAATGAACTTCTGGCTTGTAAATTGATCATTTAATCGTCCGAGGGTAGCACCATCCACCTCGTTTACAATAAAAAAGATTATACAGCAACGTGCTGCGCTCGATCGTATTTAGTAATTACTAGATATTTCTCGAGTTTCTAGCAGTCGCGAGATCGCATTTATTCCCTATTATTTCTCGACTGTGGACCGATAATGAGCCCTGGAAGATAATGTGTGAGGTATTATATCTGCCGATTCGAGTCCAGCGTCTGGAACGAAACTCAATCGTCGAGGAAGTCGATACGTTATCACAGAGGATTCCTTTAGGAGTGACGTTAATACGAAGCCACCAACAGCGAAGCCCGCGGTGTTAATTATCGGATGGGGAAGCTGAGATATTAGCCACGAAGTATAAGTGGCACTAGTAGAATTTGACAGACGGGTCATTCCACGCGAAGTCGGACACTTTTCGGAGTAACGTTTCGGATTTTGGTGCAACTTGGATATGTTGTAGTCTTTAGGGGTATATAAACATATATCAAAGGATTTTTCGAAATGTCAAAAATTGTGGATGTTACAGCTCTTTGAAATATAGTGTATACTATTTTTCAAAAAATTATAACTCTGGAACTAATAAACTGACAAAAATGACCTTTTGGGTGCTTACAGTGAAGATATAAGGGTACCTAATAAAAATTATTTCACTTAATAAAAACGAATATTTGACCATTTATTTAGCAATTGTTCTTAACAAATGCAATTTTATAGGTGAAGGCAAACTTCTAAAAATTTGAAAAAAATATGAGGATAAAGCCCTGTTTTTCCTCTTTACGGACACGTTTCGAAAATCATGGACGTTTTAAAATTGGCCAAATGAAAATTAATTGAATGTAACGCTGCGTCAAATCACACCGGCTCGACTGGCTGACACGTGCGGTACTCGCAGCGGCCAAGCGGCTATATCCGTTATTCTTATACAGTGTTCTCTAATATGGTAAGTATTTGTAAAAAAACTGAAGAAGGAAAACTTTTACTGTTTTTTATACACAACATAATACGGTATCTTAATTTTTGGTGTTCGCAATATTTTCCTTGAAAAGTGGGTGACCTTCAGTTTTTTAAATGGAATGCTATATATTTGATTACCCAATATGAAAGCGACTGTCAAGACAAATTCAACCATATGGTATACTATGACCTTCAAGACCACACATGGTTAAGAATGAAAGAAGAAATTCAATCTACTAGATAGATAGATCGATATATTTATTTTATTCCTAACCTTGTGTAGCCTTGAAGGTCATAGTATACCATATGGTTGAATTTGTCTTGACAGTCGCTTTCATATTGGGTAATCAAATATATAGCATTCCATTTAAAAAACTGAAGGTCACCCACTTTTCAAGGAAAATATTGCGAACACCAAAAATTAAGATACCGTATTATGTTGTGTATAAAAAACAGTAAAAGTTTTCCTTCTTCAGTTTTTTTACAAATACTTACCATATTAGAGAACACTGTATAAGAATAACGGATATAGCCGCTTGGCCGCTGCGAGTACCGCACGTGTCAGCCAGTCGAGCCGGTGTGATTTGACGCAACGTTACATTCAATTAATTTTCATTTGGCCAATTTTAAAACGTCCATGATTTTCGAAACGTGTCCGTAAAGAGGAAAAACAGGGCTTTATCCTCATATTTTTTTCAAATTTTTAAAAGTTTGCCTTCACCTATAAAATTGCATTTGTTAAGAACAATTGCTAAATAAATGGTCAAATATTCGTTTTTATTAAGTGAAATAATTTTTATTAGGTACCCTTATATCTTCACTGTAAGCACCCAAAAGGTCATTTTTGTCAGTTTATTAGTTCCAGAGTTATAATTTTTTGAAAAATAGTATACACTATATTTCAAAGAGCTGTAACATCCACAATTTTTGACATTTCGAAAAATCCTTTGATATATGTTTATATACCCCTAAAGACTACAACATATCCAAGTTGCACCAAAATCCGAAACGTTACTCCGAAAAGTGTCCGACTTCGCGTGGAATGACCCAGACGTGAATCATCCATGGTTTATTGGAGGATTAAATAATTCGTAGTGTGGTTGTTTCGAATACAAATGCAATGTTGAAGTTTACTATATGTACAGTAAGGTGTAGTCAAATATCTGGATGCGGGTTAAAAAGTGTGATGAGAAAAAACGATGGAAGTATGACTGAGGAATGTATCAAACATTCCTTGTATTAATTGGATTAATTGGACGCGATAAAGTCTCAAGGATGATAGAAATACTTTCCCTTATTCAATATTGTCTAATAAATTTAATATAGTGTTATATGAATTCAAGACACAAACGCTACACTGTATTTTTAAGCATTTAAAGTATTTAGCAGCGCAATAAGCGATATAATCATTCAAATGGAGAATCTCTCATATACCTAAGCAGAGTAACAAAGCAGAGAATAATAAAAGTAAGTTCGTATATACTATTTTACAACAGCAAATAGTAGCACTAAATTACTACAAGTTACACACTAATAAAATTAGGTATTATTCTACATGAGCTTCCTTTCCCTCTCCGAATGTTCTAGGACAAAAAGCTCAGTGTAATTAGAAAAAAATGTCGAGCCGGCAGTTACTTAATAAATGTTCAAGTCGCCACTATTAACTCGTCCCCTCCTAACATGGTTTCCCCTCGTGCCTTAATATTCCACCGACGTTTCTCTTTAATCTTACACAGCAATGAATCAAATAAACATAAGGGTGGCATTAACGATCAGCAGTTAGAGCGTGCAAGAGAACAAAGGCACGGTGCTCGAAGGATTTAACCACTCAGAGGAGTTCCTCCTCCAAGGAGGACTAGGATTTCACGGAGTAAATCACGAGTTTCTGGCTACCTTTTGAAGGGACACGAACAGACAATGGTCCTCTCAAACAATACTCCTACATTGAAGGAGATTCTCTTGCACAGTTGCAACGATACAACCAATCGGATTGCTCTTACACTTGAAGCAGGAACGACAGTAAACTCCTGCTAATATATTACGCGATGCCTTCAGAAACTTGCATTAGATGGTTACGAATGCCTTCAAACATATTAGGATGACTGTATTTGTATCATTATGCTATACGAATTTCGAAGATTATTTAGCACATCGATTGGTGTAAGGAATGCAGAGTGGTTAAATTATTAAACCATCCAGGAACATTGCTAATTACGTCGATCTTTCGAGTGGAGATACTTCATTCGAGCTACGAGTTACATTAATTATGTTTTCTCCTTTTCTTCAATTTTATTCTAATTTCATTTATAAGATTTAACAGCTGATGATTTCCTTGAATTTATCATCACAGACACATCTCAATTTCACAATAACGCTTTAGTTACGTTGAAAAACGAAATTCCCCTTTGCTGGAGGTACGATTCGGTGGACCTCGAGGAAAGCCGACCCATCTGCAGTCTTAAAGCAATTTACGTAGTACGGGGTCGCATTCACTTTTTATCCTGTGCGCGTTCATGTTGCATAGAAGCCTGAGAGGCTGTAAGAAGCAGCGACTGCAATGCGACCAACGCGAATATTTCGGCAGTCCCATGTTTATTTAATTTATACGAGAAACCGCAGAAGCTTTCGGCGTACGGCGAACAAAATTCACGGATGCAGGCCAAGGCAGAAATTTAGGCGACCGAATTATAGAAAAGGTTTTATCTGCCACCAAGAATTTACAAGCAGACCTTCTTTTGGGCGATGCTATTTGTAATCGAGATAACTCGAATCCTCAAATGGACAGAAGAAAAATATTCAACGAGTTGACTTTGGAATCAAATTTTTAGAGGAATGTAATAAATACCTACATCATAACAACAGTGCTACGGCTCAATTAGAGATACGTAACGTTAAAGAAAGATGTACAGTGGCTCTTAAAAATATTCGGACACCCTTTAAAATCGCATAACTTTTTTAAAATTAATCCAAACGACTTGAGTTTTTTTGAGAAGCTAGAGGGATTAGTTTGCTAAATGATATGATTCGTCGTTTTGAAAAAAATGCACTTGGTCGGAGTAGAAAAAAAAAATAGTAAAGGGCGTTTTTTAAACTTTTTTTTGTGAACCCTTAATGAAAATTCAAAAAACCCGTTTGTAGATTTAAGTAAGTTATATACGTGTCTAAAATTTCATCAAAATCGGTTAACGTTGCTCTGAGCTACACACGTTTCAAGATCGCAGAATAAGGTCGAAAATCGCTGATTTTTGGGAATTTCGCGATTTCGGGAATTTAGCTTCTCAAAAAAACTCAAGTCGTTTGGATTAATTTTAAAAAAGTTATGCGATTTTAAAGGGTGTCCGAATATTTTTAAGAGCCACTGTATGTCTGTGCTAGAAGAAGCTCTTAACCACATTACTTGTCGACTTCCATCAGCGACAGATACATTCGAAAGTCTATCAAAATTTAGCCCTCGACTAATTTTAAATCAAATTTCAAGACCTCTATTTTCCGAGTTACCATTTATACATCTCGTGGAAAATAACATTAGTCTTATAGAAGAACAGTATAGAAAAATGATTTTTGTTGATTGGAAAGAAGAAGCTATATTTAAAAAAGATGGAATCCCTACAGATACAGAGCAGTTTTGGATTGGAATATTTCGGCATCAGAGGTTTAAGGAGCTTGCTACATTTGTTCTTACTTGCTTAATAACTCCTGTAAGCAATGCAGTAATTTCTCTCGTATCCTCAGTTAAGACAAAGGCAAGGAATAGAATGCAGCTGAAGCTTCTTGATGCCATCATTAGAATTAGAGCAGAACTAGTGCTCTCACAAAAATGTTGCACTAATTTTAGTGTGTCACAACAAATGCTGCAAAATTTAAGCACAAAACATGTTTATGATTCGAGCGACGAGAATCTGGATCTCGATCTTTTATTGTAATTTAATTACAAAAATATTTTCCAAACTTATTTGGCTTTTTTCTTAGTATCATTTGGCTTAATAGTAAGATTTCAAATTGGCAACCCTAATCGAGATCTGATTCAACAGAAGTGACACGAACCGAAGAGTCAGTTGGCCTTATCTTTGAAAGGAATTAATATGCTAATCAAAGCCTGAAGCTTTCCATTGAAAATTCAAAATGATTGAAATCTTGATAAGGTTAATGAAATTGGACTAATTCATCAGAACTACTCGCCATTATACCATACTTTCATTTTCTCCAAAACAGAGCAACTTGTGACACCACAAATGTTACATCTTTAGACGCGGGCCAATGACATTTTGCAATCTCTAGAGATTTAATTGGCTAATTTTCAATTTTAATTGGAGAAAGGAGGGGAGCTGAAGCTTCTAATGAAATATCCTTGCGTATGAAAATGCTTTTGAAATTTGACTTAATGTCGCTAATGCATAGAAGAATACCACATCGTACTAACAGAAATGAACTTGATAGTAAACTTACCTGAATAAAACAGAAGTCCATTCGGCTGTCTCGTTTTGAATTGCAAGCTGATGGATTCCTCCGTGCTCAGAACAGGATCACTTTTGCTCAGATCTATCGTGAGGTACTCTGTTCCCCTAAACGAGGCCTCAGAGGGTGCTTTATCTGCAACAAAAAGAATTCTTCGAGTCACGTTCAGCTCGCAGATAAACCGCAATCATTGCACCGTATAAATAGCAAACGTACGTGACGAAACTGTAGTTGAAAAGTTTCAAATGCAATGTGTGGGAAATAATCTGCCGACACTGAATAAATTATGAGAATATGAACTATACATATTTATAAGGAACAATATGGTTAAAGAATACAAAGACTTGTTCAGGTCGAACGTTACGGCCGAACTGCCAGTTTCGACGCCGCTCGGCAACGCGTGACTCATGTACACACGCAACGCACGCACCGCGGATAAACAAACGCCACGCGTCTCGCTTGAAGCGCGTATCCCGGCGAATCGCGGGGCCACATCTCTTAAACCTACAAATGTGGAAAATATTGCAAACTATATGCGAAAGTATGCATACGCACGTGACTAAGAAATAGTTGGAATAATCGGTGGATCGTGGAAGTCCGTAACTTTCAAGCCAGATAACCTAAATATCACATTTACTTTTTCATATTCACTCGTTACATTTCAAATAATCGAAAACTACTTTACATTGCCACACATATGTAACACTGTGAACATCTCCCTTCAATAAACTCCTTTGTCTAAAATTTATGCATTATTGGACGAGATTACTCAAATGCAACATGCTTCAAGTTTCAAACAAAGTACGTCTGTAGTCCACAGAAAAATCCAACGAACCGCCTGAATAGAACACCATTTCTGTAACCTTTCATCTACAAGCGAATACAGACCGTCGAATCTCTAAACGCTTCTTACTGTCTCTTTCCATTTCAGAAAATAGAGACCCCATGTGTTCAGGTGCTATATTTGTACAAATTCAATCTCCAATAGCACAAACCCTGTCTCGAATAATTTAGTGGATCCCGAGCAGAGCGACAGGAGAAACCCTTTCAAACGTTTACTGCTAACGGAAATTCAGATGGAAGCGTCCCCGCGACTCGAAATTAATAAAGCCCCCGGACGGTGACGCGTTGGCATCAGTTTCGACTTAATTAAAAGCAACGAGCAAGATGAGCCTCCCTCTCCCTCGCCTCTTCTCTCTTCTTTGTTTTAATACACTCAAGGTTTTTAATTCAGTCTCGAGACGTCTGATCTCGCGTCCGTGGCGAGTGCACGCCGGGGCGAGACCTCTCTCATTATTTTCCATCGTCCCATTGTTATCATGCGGCCAAACAAAAGTGCAGCGAGACAAGGCCAGGCAAAAAGGCTATAAGACGAGCTTTAATGGCTTTGGCGCCGCGCCAAATCGCGACGCTCCGGGGTTGAATGCACCGACTCGCCGATTGAAATGTTCATTACCACCGCAAATCATCCGCCAATTCGTGCGGGGGAGAGGGATGCCACTGCGCGCCGGTCGACGTAACAGTGGCAACGATTTTCGGGCCACTTGCGAGAGATAATTTGATTAAGGCGAGTTCCATGGCTGGATGTTGCTTTGATTTTTCATTGAGCCCGTATCGTGAACAGAGCCCTAATTCTGAGAGTTCGTTTCTCACTTCTTTTGGGCTTAAGGGGGAGCGAGATGGAACGCTTCACGGCGTGCGCGAAGGGCGCGAGCGCTCAGATGGAATCGTGACTGCTCGCGACAGTCAGATTGCCATGCACGGCTAAGGTTGCCACCTTTTTTACAGGAAAATAACGTACAAAAAAAGTACGTTTGAAAAAACTAAAAGTACATTTTAAACTTATTAGTTTCTATTTCTTCCAAACATATTTCTTATTGCTTTAGCATTAGAGTAAAGGTAGGTAAAAGTTCGCAGCGGGTAAGAGTTCGCACCATGCGAATTTCATGGTTTGAATTGTGGCAGTTGCCAATGGTGATGGCAGTCAATTGTCAATCAAGGTAGAGTCACCAGTGTCGAATTGTGTAACTGTACTTCGTTTTGTTATCTTACAATGCGGTAAGTACTGAATTCGTTAGTTCTGATGTAATATTCTCATGTTTGGTAATCAATATCATTCCTATAAATTGATCAGTAAACATTTAATTTAATATGCCGTCTGAAAGATCTGAAATTCTTCTATTAAAAAGTGCTAATAGAAGTTTTCAATTCTCCTCACAGATAACAGGATTGATTAAATAATGTAAAAGTAGCTGTGGGGGTAAAAGCTCGCACAATGCAGTGGGGCAAGAGCTCGCATGCGAACTTTTGCCCCAAAATAATTTGACGGCTGTTATATCTTCATTAAACTTATTTTAATTCTAGAGTTTGCTCAATTTTGAGCCACGCTGATATCAGCTTTTGATTTTTGTTATTAATTTTTAATCCGCAATATTTTTCCAAAATACGTTTTTTATTAACTTTTTCTACGAAAAAAATAATTTGTCCGCCATGTAATAAAGAATACATTAATCCTCCAGAAGAAGACTGGATCCAGTGTGATTCGTGTAAAGAATGGTGGCATGATGCCTGTTCAAATTACGAATGTCGGGGTAATTTTATTTGCGACTATTGTTTGCTTCACCTAAAAAAATTAATTATAAACTATTAGGCGTTTTACTGTATTACCCGAACTATGTACTTATGCAGGAAAATAAAACACTTCTTTGGATATTTCTCGTTGCGTTCTTTTGCCCCGTAACATGCGAACTTTTGCCCCACATAGCGGGTAAAAGTTCGCATTTGACACTTTTTGGAAATATTTATTTTATATAAGTTGTGACAGGTAAATTTACATGAAGTTACTGCCTATCGAATAATAAGGGATAATAGTTATTTCTCACAAAACGATATGACTATCAATGTAATACCAAGGATTTTAGAGAAGTCTAAACTTTAAGTGCGTACTCTTGCCCCACATTACTCTACAGAGCAACTTTTTATCATTTTTATAAAGATTTATATAGATAAATTTACGTGTAATAACATAAGATACTTTATTTTAAAGTATGGGTGGCAACCCTATGCACGGTACGACTCTTTTTTGCGTCCTCGGCGAGCTTGCCAAATTCCGCCATTTATTATAATACATTTAATTGAGCTTTTTCATAGCCGTACTCTTAATTTTGACTCGTAGTTTAAAACCGTTGTAGTACAATTTGTAGTATTTCATTTACAAATTTATTTTCAACAATGCCAACAATGACAATACCATTTTGCACCTCTTGTCAACCTTACGCGATAGCAGTTAAAGATATATATAATAAACTAACAATAAGAACTTTTGAACCTCTTCTTATGAACATTGAGGAGGGTTTAACCCCCAACTATGCAAACGGTCCGAAATAGAAAATCACGTATTTGTTATTTTTCGATTCTCTAAAACATATCTGAAGACCAAAGCAATGGAAGGAGGACACCTGAAAACCTCTCCTTGCCTTGACGGCAGACTGAAGCCTGTCATGGCTGGCCGTTTTTATCATAGGATCAATAATAGAAATTCGTGGCAATGAGTTGTGGGGTGCCGTACACAAGGCAGTGAAAATAATTGCTTATCTTTCGCCTGGTGGTTTTTGCTGGTCATAATAAAAGGAAAGAGTGCAAATGGCACTGAGGCACGCAACACTATCGCCATACCTGATAACATCGATTATTTTAAAAGTCATTAGTATTTTCTACAGTCTCTACTTCTTGTAACACATCAAATTACACGAGACAAGTATTAATAATTAATCAAGATACCCATCACCCTATCACCTATCGCATGTCAATTTCGCCGGTACATCTGAAGATATTCCCCCTTTCTCGAAGCATTCCACTTAATGATGTAGCATTGCTCACTTTCAACAGTTTCAACTCCCTCTAGCCGTCACTTCAATCTCCACGAAAGCAGTGCACGCGTATCAAAAGGATCGCCAAGCTGTTTGCGATTGTAGCGCTCGCTGCTTCGCAAAAAAGGCACTTTCACGGATGGAAAAGCCTGGCCATCCAGCAGAAGATCACCCCCGACAGCCTCCGTTTCCTGTCTGAGAGGGACACGGACGCGAGCACACACGCGTGGACGCGATTTTTCCCACTGTTCAAAGGGAGGACACGCGTGGAGGTGTCATTAGCCACGTCGAAGGGTAAAATCCTCGGAATCCTCTTTCTGCCCTCCTTGTTTCAAGCTCGTTCGTTTCTGTCCGTTCTAAAGAGAGAGAATGAATCGTTCTCGGAAGAAAAGCAGCGCAGAGAAAAAGGGCAGGGAACGTAAAGTGTAAAGGAAACGACAGCCAGCGCCTAATCCCATTAAACAAGAATAGTTTGCATTGACTTCGTTGTACAGACTGCTTGAAAGCTGCGCGTGAGGAAATGTCCTTTTGATGTTCCATGGGTAACCCAGTCTCCTGTAAATTTCTTCTTCTTTGCAGGTCGTTTGCAAAGGACTTTAGCGTTAATATTTCATTCTGTCCTTGATGGGATATGTTTGTGTTTGGTGTGCACTGTTTCATGAGTGGTGTAAGTTCGGTTTGCTGGCAATATGGGGATTCCAACTTCGTGGTTTGTGGCAGAGGGTACTTTGGAATAAAGGAAGTATCGTAAGGTTTGATTATAAGAAGCTGAAAATACTGGCGAAACCACTTTCACGTGGCGGATGGAAATAATGGAGATCAGTAGACAGTGTTATATTCACTCTGCCCTTCAAACTTCCAGGTGTATCTACAGTTTGATAGTATAATATAAGGCTTAAAAGAAGAAAACTGCGAAGAAAAGTTATTTAACGTACTTGTGGCGGATGAAACTCGAGTACAGGATGCAAAAGTTTCCTTTTTGTATCTGAACTATTCTTGGCAAAGAGCTATCGATTTTCCGCGATGCAAAAACTGTGTTGGTTTTTAAGGAATATTATTAGAATACAGATATGCAACGTCGAAAGTTGAAACGGACTTCGGGAAATGTGAAGTGTAAAATTCAGGTAAAATACGAATTGGAAGCTCGGGATAGAAAGTTTGATAGACGTTTCATCGCCCTGTGTGTAATTCGCGTTTTTAACTTTTTTCGCGCGAAATTTTTCTGTTTACGTTCCATCCGAAACGGGAAATTGAATTTTCCGCTGAAGGAGCCATGAATAGCAGTGAAATTGAAACGAATTGGCACAAAGGTCCTTTGGAAAATATCAAATGAACGAAGTGAATAGCAAATGTTGAGTTCATCAAGGTTGAAACAAGCCCATTTAATAATTCCAAAGGAAGATACCATTTCATCCACTCAATCAACTATTTCTACACACAAAATCTCTCTGAACATAACAATTAATACTCTTCAAAAGTCCTCCTACAACCTCCCAGTCACACCTGCTACACTGACAACAAATTCTGTGCCTCCAACACCCACACAGAAAGTGACAGAGTAGATCAGAACGTAAGTTCGCGACGGGAGAGAAAGAAACGCAGCGAGGGAAGGGGATGGAAAGCGATGGTACCAGGAGTGTCGAAGTGACTTAACACGATGCTATTAACCGAGGCAAAGCTCATTAAATACATGCGGTTGACGCTAACACGATTCTCCTATTCATTGGGCAGCAGTCGAGACAAGCCAGCCGGTTCGAGGAGAACTTTTCAGCACGCGATACCTTCGCGTTTCCTCGCCAGAGGAGCAAAGCTGACAGGGAGCGCGCCAGCGAACGGCGCAACTGGAGCGAAAAGGGTTGCTGACGATGGGGCTGAAACGACGTTAAAGCTCCGCCAGCCTCGACTAATTGTGAAACACCCCCTCGATGCACCGCAGCCGGTTTGAATTATGAAGGAAGTTCGACAGTCATTCCTTGGACGCGTTCACCGCGAGTTTCTTTCACTGCCGATCCAATTTATGGGGAATATTAATCGTACCTTGCCCTCTTCTTTCCTTGTGTTTGCTGCAGCATAGATGCTTTTGAGGAAAACGCAGTGGTTTGTGATTCTTGGATAACTGAGGGCGATTCCCCGCCCACGAACAAGTGAATAATGGGTATTTTTCTTCGATTCATTAAGAGGGTCATCTACTGTGACATGCAATTTTTTTTAACTTTTTCCAGGATTTCTTTTCAGGGACTTACTGAAAGTTTTTTGTTACGGACTAGCCGTGACAAATTAGGTGTAAGTAGAATTATCTTGAGTAGAACAGTTTGCAAAATATTAAACGCGTTTTCATTAAAATAGTGTTTTAGAAAATGGTTGCGAGGATTGGAGAAATGAATGAATAGTCACTACTTATTTTGTTAGTAGTGTGTTTTAAAGAGAGTAGACTGCAAGTGGTTTCCCTAAATATTGTCTCGCAATGGCATTTCACATACTATTTACAGAAGCTGTTAGAATTCATTACAATTTTACACATTTACGGCGACGTATTATGGCCTGTTTAAAGTTTCAGTGGAAGTATTGAGCGCAGCAATATTCGCCCTTTTACGATGAAACTGTTAGCAAATATTTCTAATGAATTTTGTTTGTCAGGTGTAGAAGTGAAGGGAAGTAGAAGAGATTAGATCGGCGACGGTTGGATTATTGAGTAGTTATGCTGTTTTGCCGGATGTTCGCTGTTTCCTCGAAAAGTTGCGATATCAATTAAACCAGGATATTCAATTGCTGCGGAAGCGGCTTGATTACAGCGGGACGAGGGGGGACGTTAATTGCACGATACTTACGTCCACCGTTGGAAATTACTATGAAATCGAACGGTCGATTTGGCCAAGTGCGAGATGGCACGGCAAATGACCATCGAAATGGAGCAAAACCGACTACGACACACCAATCTGCCGGATATCGTGCAATTAGGGCGTCTGCGAAATACACCCACCAGAAGGCCCGCCATTTTATGGTAATTACGTTACGCTAACTGGCAGCCGCGTTACTTTGCAATTTAACGGGCATTCAGCGTTTTCCTGCGACACCATTTTTTCAAAGCGTTCAGAACACAGCTTGAGCAAATGATGCTGCGAGGGTGGAATAGCTGGAATAGCATCTTGCAAAGAGTTCACCGGGTATACTATGAAAGATTTTTTAAAATAAACTGTGACCTTTTTAGGAAACGATCTTTCGGATGCTCCAATGTATGTTGGTTGGGTTGGTTAGTATATGAGTTAGAGGAACTATAGGTGGAAAAGCTTTAAGTAATTTATTTTTGGAAAAAAGTTAGCCATATCATCGATCTTGAAAACACTAACAAGAGATCTACAATGGAAGCAGAGAATATTTGAGTACCTAAACTTTTATGCAGAATTTTACTCGAACTAATTATATTTCCTAGTTATAAATAAATTATTGTGTACTGTCTTCGTCTGTCACTGATGCTGAAACAAAATTTTGATCGTCCCACTTTCAAAGTTATTTAATAGCCTTTCAAGTAGAAGATGGTGGCTACGTAGCCATAATTTTGGAAAGTAATAGCTTGAATCCTCAAGTTTTAATCATTTTACCGAGATGAACCTGCCGATTAGAATACCTTTTTATTACCAGAGGTAGTCCCCAATGCAGATGTGCTAATAGGAATTCTCATTACTTATTAAGAGCAAGCGGTGTGAACCGTAATTAGCATTGCTCCCTTTCAATGTGTCCCTGCAATATTGGTGGAAACTGGTAGCAGGTTAATAATCTCCACGTCTACGTCATCTGTGTTGTACGCGGGCACCTTTGTACTCGAGAAAGCAGCTATGCATTGCATTATGAAGCTTTATTAATTATGCTCTATTCACCGGGGAACCTGTAATACGCGTTTTTCCCGTAAGGAGGATAATGACCGATATAAATAGCTCAGCTAAATTGAATATTAATTACTCCGAATTAATCTTGCCTCGCTCTAAACGTTCTATTTCCGTTGTGCTTAAATTTCGGCCATTAATAACCGAAATTGTTCACAATTCCTCTTTCGTGCAATCATTAATTTCATGTTTGTGTCTGTATGCCATTGATCCTCTATCTTCCTGCTGCGTTTCATAATGTCTGAAGGAATACTTTTGAAGGAAGCATGGGCTTTTCTTTTCTTTTCAAGCAAGACAATGTTCATTAGGCATAGCCGTACGTAAATTTTAGTTGATGTTAAATGGGAATATTGATAAATAATATAGTTTAAAGGAAATAAGAATATAATCATTATTACCACTGTTTTAGTTATGAAGATGATTTGGATTATAAATGACCCTATTTGCCACTTGTATTGGTATTTAATTATACAAAATTTTACAAATAGAGATTGTCAAACGAGGATACCAAATGATTCATTAAAATGTCTTTCCCTAAACATGGATGCCCACTATACATATATGTGATACTGCAATTAGTAACGTGGTCAAGTTTAACACGTTCCGTGCCAAGCCATTTTTGCCTGACTTGTCGTTCAGGCCATTTGATATTTTGACTAAAGATCGATATATTATCACACAATATTTCATTATATCATCAGTAGATACGTAGTTCTCTTGTTTAGAGCAGTTATCACATCGTGTACCACCGGTGGTACACGTGGCCTGAAGATCAAGTTTACCGTGTACCACCGGTGGTACACGTGGCACGGAACGTGTTAATCTGTACCTGAATATAAATAAATTCAATGTTTATGTTTCACTCAATTAACCAATGTACATACTGTAATTGATATATGTAGGTACTTAATAAATATTTGATATTACTAAACTGTTACTAAAATCTAGTGTACAACGTTCGAAAGTATGTTATTTCAAATATAGTTAATCTCAAATGCTATAAATTATGTAGAGGTTGATTTAAATACATCCTGATTTTCTAATCTTAGTAAGCTTATAAATGTTGCAGTAATACAAGCTATATCTGTGAGAACTAGTAAGGATTGCGACAAAATTCTTTTTTGCTACTTTTGGATGCACCAAAGCTCTGTAGGTCCCAAACGATCCATCTCTCTCATTTTTTAAAATGATTTTTTATAGTTCCTCTAAATAACACTAATTTATAAAAATTATTTGTTTCACACCTTGCATATGCAGTTATAAAGAAGTCCAGAGTTTTCGAAAACCACACCTCGTTAGTTCATTAGAATTGAGAGAGGAAATGGAATTCAAAATCACATGCTGTGAACTAGAAACTATTCCATCAGATATTCAAAATATTACCCACGCATTTGTACAATTATTATACCAATTATTAATATTCCAAACACAATATAATATGACTTGCGTTTAACTCATTAATCATTATTAAGTCAATACATACTACAGCATACACATTTCACCATTGAATCTCCAAAAAAAGCAAACTCTCAGAAAGAATATCAGAAAGCAAATGGGGAAGTACGACCGGGTTAAACCTTTTAATTCACGTCGCAACTTCTCTATACTTTAGTGTGTTCTTAGTCTTGTTTTATCGCCACGCCTGAATTACATCTAACTGGGCAAATCTGTATGGACGACCTAAGGGCGCAGAGCCCTTTATGCAGACGAGCGAACGATACACACCATTACTAATCCGTATTAATCGCCGGCCATTCATTAGGAAGTCAGCGATGGGTGGTCCTCCTCTAGAGGGGGTGCTCGTGCCACGTAGTTCCGCACCTGGCGCACTCTCACGATCAATCGCACCCACTCCCCTTTTACCGTAAATCTCTCGGCTAAACTCCCACCCACTGTGCACCCCTGGAAGACAATGACCAAGTAAGCTCGAACGTTAACGAAGTGGCGCGCATTCGTTCGAGAGTGTAATTAACAAAAATGCATCTAAACATAGTGTACAGCTACGCCGTAGCTGCTACGAAATGACGAAATTTGATGGAATATGAACGCAGGAATTGAAGGACAGAGAGAATGAATAGTTGAATAGTATAGTGGAAGAAAATTGATTTGCCAGAAAGTTAAGTAGGGTAAAACAACCAGTAATTGACCGCATACCAGTGAATGATCATTAGGCAAAGAAATGTCAATTATAAATTTAAAAATTACTATATGTTTATAAATCGAGTGTAGTTGCACGTTTAATATCCCATATTTTTAGTTGTGCGTATTAAACAAACATTAATAAGTACGATTCTTAATAAAAGTATGCGGTCATTTACTGGGCTTCTCATTCAACAATTCGGTCATTCACTGGTTGGTTTACCCTACACTGTTTATTGACAGTGTTCTTTTCATCTAACTTTACATTCTGCAGTTATACAGCAAGATAATCTCTGATTAATCCAGCTGCAGTATTTCCTTGAGTAAGTACTTCACCCTGCCAAGTGGGGGATTAATGCGACTGGATTCGTAGAAGGCCATGTGGACACGTTGAACGTGAGACTTAAGTGAAAACGAGGCCACAGTTAAATGGAAAGTTTCCCAATTTCCTCACTATCTCCTTCACAAAACAATGATGTACTTCCACATTCCTCGAGCAAATTATTTAAACGAAAACACTAATCACTTTCCCACTCAGCATCACACGACTCCAAAAAGGGCAGAATAAAACATTCAAAATTCTGCTGCGATCCTTCTCGCGCAAAGATCACTCCGTAAACTAACCCTACCAATAACACAATTCAACAGCCATCTGGACTTGTATTCGGGAGGGTTCATATAATAATTTGACGGAACAAGTAATCGAATAACTATTACTATTTCGACACAAAACATGTTTAAAATTGAAAATTTGCAGTTCTGTTCAAAATCGAATTTCTCAAAACCTGAGGGTGATGGCGACAAGTAAAAAAAAATAAATTTTGTCAAACTGTGTAATCTGTATTCCACAACCCATAGAACCGCAACATCAATTGCGGACAGTACCAAAACAAGGAGAATACTTCGCAACCGTTTTTAACCACACAACAGCGTTATCATTGGTGCTCCGCGAGAAGATTCGACGAGGAGACGAGGTGTAACAAAACGACTCAAGAAATCCTGCGGAGGGGGTGGGGGGCGCGCCCGAGGTGTGCCCCCTGACGGTCGGCGTTTCGCTTTTATCGCGCAAAATAACGAGCCATAGTCGCGTATAAAAAGTCACCGGGAGATTTTAATAAATTCCGAGGGGCCTGGCAGACGATAAAAGTGGCATTAACTGTGTCGTTCGATCTCATCTGCGACGTCCTCGTTCGCCATCGTCGTCGTCCATGCGGGATTAGCCGAGTAATCTCTCCAAGAGCTTCGAGGACGGGAGTAACGAGATCCCGGGAGGGGCGAAGACCTTTTCTCATCTTGGAAGTCGTGCTTCTCAGCGCGTTTTCTTCTCCCTCCCCCCTCCCCGCCTTACGTTCCCGGGTCCCGGCACCCGTCGACCACGCGGAAAAAAGTTTCCACCCGGAATAAGCTCCCTCTCTTCCCTCTTTTAAATAGGAAGCTGCTGCTGCTCGGCTTTCAGGTGGAGAAGGAGCAGTGCCGGAGAGAAAAGTATTTCTTAATGGGAGCCTGACACTAGACGAGGGACTATCGAGCGGTTAAATGTTCAGTTCCTCCTGTAAACTCCGCGCGAACAATTCCGACCGTTCGATAAATATTTAGAACCCGCTTAAACTTTCATCCATTTTCAACTCGTGACTTGGGGGCGGAGAAGGACCGTGGTCCGAACTTAGAACCTCGGCTGGGGGTATCTGGATTTCTGAAGTGGTGTCGTGAATTTTTCCTCACCTCCCACGGTGAGTTTTTTAAATAATTCTGGGTTGAGATCTTTTTTGCTGCGCCCCGGTGCGAGGTTTTGCTGTTTCCTGGTAGAAGAAGTAATGAAACTTCTTTGTGTTATATTTTTGTTTTATTTTTCAGAGTTAAAAATGTTTCAGTGGAGGTGTTAAAGATATCTACTTCAATATCATTTGTGTTTATTTCTTGAATGAAATCTGCGATTTATTGTATGCAAGAATTATGCTACACAATGAAAGACTTGGTTGGAGAATTTGTAGAATAAAGAAACTAAAACTGAATTATTAACTCAAGAATTTTCTAATTCAGCAAAACTCTCCACAAAAGGAATCCTAGCGTTTATTTAAATTCTAAATGAAAACCTCGTGATTTCTGAATGAAGAATTTTATTGCAGTGAAAACAAAGACCTGAAGTAATATTATAAGACTTCTTTCTGTACTCTTACAAACTCGCTCACAAAAGTGTTTAATAATAGAATTTCTCAAGAAACCACCCAGCAGAATTTCTTCCATTCTGAACTTCCCTCAACAACGGTTTCCCTTGGACGAAGCCAAACGAAAACTTTCTTATAAGTGGTGTCGATAATGAAAGTAGTTCCCCTGATACGGAATAAATACTAGCACCGTTGGTCGCTGACTTATTTAGTTCGCAACACTTCTGTGTGGAGCGAAATAAATTATCTGAATGCTTAAGCTCGCTCCTCGACGCGAGAGGAACTGTATAGAGCGCAGAGTGTACCTACCTACCCCGTTTAATAAATCTCGATGGATCACGAGGATAAGAGTGTACTAAAGACGTCGTTCGATTTATTCCCTGCCTCCTACTTGTTGTATCCTCCATACATCCCAAGGATTATCGAGTTAATCCTAGGAGTCGTACGACCGAGGAAACGAAGGGAGCTCGAAATTGCGAGGGGTACTTTAAACAGAGATGATCTCCCCGCTGTTCTCACCGCCGAAACCGGGATATCCAATCGAAATCTCGTAAGAAACACATCGACTCGCGGTAGAAATATGCCCCCCGAAATACGCGTCGATGTAGAGCCATCACTTTCCCGCGTACTTCGGTATAGGTTAAGGGGGACTCGCATTGGGATCTCGTTACCGGAAAGAACTTTTTCAGAACTCGTTAACCGAGCAAGAAGTTGGGCGAAATTTCTGAAAAAATAAGACGCCACTGCAAAGTTTCATCCCATGAAATATTACATGTTTCCGTCATTAAAACTTCGACCACTCTCTACTCTCGTTGCAAAGAGGAAGATTTTGGATTCGTTGGATCATCTGTGACTTGTGAAAAGAAGTAATACTTTCGAGGACCCAATTAGTAGCGAAATTTAAATATTACTGAATTTTTATGCTGTATCTCAGATTCTGCTCTACTTAGGAATCGAATTCTACTTGTAAGTTTGCTTTGAGGAGGCATGCACTTCGAGACTGATGAACAAACACATTTTTACTTACATTTGTATTTTATAACTTAAAGTATTATGGAAAGTATTATGCTTATGAAAAGTGTGCTTTTGTTTTCCCAAGTCCTTTCAGAACCTGTGTGTTCCTAAACCTAGAGTCTCGATCTACAAGACTCAAAAATGGCCCTACAAATGAATTTTTTGCATATATTTGTTAAGATTCCACCAATATTCCAGGGAAACATTCATCAACAGCATTCGATTTCAGGAAAGCATACAGGGAATGGGACAGTTTCCCCAGTTATCTTTCAAGAGCCATCCAATCTCCTAAAAGGATTCCAATTTTTCGTTCACCCTTCGGACTTTATCAAACAGTTGCTGGTAATGGCGGTGCTCGGGGTCAGAGTTCAACCCCGCGTAATATCGCAACCAAATTCGATATAAACGTTTAGCCGTAATCGCTCTTATCTGCATTCACAGCTCCTCGTAAACAGCCTTTCGCTATCTGTAGAGGGTGGCGAGAAGGAGGGTCCTTCTGCTTTTCCTGAGGAGCTACTCGGGCAGGCTCGTATCTATGGACCTACCGGCGTTTCGTTGAGAAACGATCGCATCTGCTTTTCCTTCGCTCGAGACGTCGCGGGCGCAGATACGCGACTGATATTTCCGCGCGCTTAATGTCGCCCGTCGTTCGAGGAAACGAACCTTGAAAAAGACGACAAAGGGGGTGGTCGTTCGGCCAGAGGTCGCGTTGCCCCAGGGGACGGGTGGGAATGATACGAGACGCTAGTGGAAAAACCCATTCGCGGATTCTTACGTGGCTCTTCTCGTAGAATTTCACGAATGGAAACGTGTTGGCTTGATAACGCCAATCGAACATACGGAAGTGTCTCGAAGCAATGGTATGATGCTCGACGCGATTCTAAATGTGCATTTGTGTTGGAGGCGCGGGGGTTGATGTGGAAATGACGAGACCGATTTGGCATAGATTTATTAATCAACAGAGTTGGTTGAATTTCCCTGAAAATAGGGTGACCTGTCCAGTGTGTGAACACCCCCCAGTGAGTGAACGTTCCTCATATAATACGAAAAATTAAAACCTATGGCACTCATTTCACGTTGAAACTGACATTGAAATTTAGACTGGAGACCTACAGATATTTCGCAAAAGCGTTTTTCCGTTTAATTATATCCGATGCGGTATTAAATCAGTTTGTTTAACAGTTGTCCTCATGGCGTCCCACATGTTCAAGGTAAGGCTTGTTATGTGACATCTACAATTTGTATTTTGAGGTGCATTTAATGGACCTATGATAAATATGTTGTTATAATTACATTGTTATATGTTCCTTTAGCGAAAAATACTGTATGAAATAACGGATTTCTAAGATTTTTTCGAGTTTTTTAGGTGTTCATGCATTGGATGGGAGATACCATTTCGCTGACATTTCTAACTTTATCAATGAATGAACAGGTTATCCGGTCTTTTTTTCTCTTGACACTTTCGTCGTCAATGTGAAGATTAGATTAACCCACCTCAGAAACCAAATTTCAACTATGCATAATTATGATCTTATAAGACTAGTAAAGTATCAAATCAATAATATTATTGCAATTGCGAGAATGAAAAAGTATTTACACAAAAAATCGTCTAAATATATTGGAAACCTAACCACTGTTATTATCCCGTTCACTCACTGGGGTAGCCCTGTTCATTCACCAGAAATTTATGTTCACTCACTGGTCATTGGTCCATTTTTTATTTAATCCTCTGCCAGACTTTTAATGAAAGTTATAACTATCAAACATTGCTAGAATTGTATTCCGGGATGTCTGACTTTATTAATAAAACAGCTCGTTTACAGCAATAACATTCAGGGGATTAAATAATCATTTTTGAATACTAATTTTAAGAGACATGCAGGTTAAGCGTTCACTCACTGGACAGGTCACCCTACCGAACCTCAGAGGGGGCACGATTTTCCCAAATTTGAATTTTATTTTTCGTTCCCTTTCTGTTATAGTCTTTTGGAAGTTCTCCACTCTGCAAATGGTGGATTTTTGATAAAATTTTTAACAACAAATCATGATCAAATAGCGATGCTGTTTGCCAATAATTTCTTACGCCTCGTTACTCATGCATGACATCCGCGTTTTAATCGGTATCAGGTAATTACAGTCATTAAGTAAGTAGCTGTAATTACGCCATGCCGTTACCATTAGCCCCGATACGTGCTTTCACGTTCGCTAATGGAATAATTCTTCTATCGGACTGGAGCATTCGTTTCCGAAGATTAGACTCGAGCAATTAATGGACGATAAAGAACCTAAATTAATCTTTTGCATCAGTATACTCGGTGTGCCATTTCTTGCGAAGAAAAAAATTGGGAAATTTAAATTCAACCTAGTAAAATATTATTTACAAATAACGTAGTACCTAATCGAAGAATTCTGACAAAAATAGTGAATCGATAATTCGCTGTTAAAAAATCTTTTAAAAAAATCTTCAAGTTTCAAAATACATAAAGTTTACCTTTGACTTTTTCCAGACAGCATCATTCAAAACACAAAGATAAATACATATTATTCCTTCCTACCCTCGTTCCTGATATTCTCGTGACAAACATTTACATTCCCCATCTTCTCAATCAAAACCTCCCCAAGAAAACACGCCAGCTAATATTCTACCGACAATAGCCATCAATCCATTAAAATATTCCAACCAATTAGCATTAGTATGACGCATGTATGCCGCAGTATATCCATCTCAATCAACATTCCCTTCGTTTCCAAAGGCCTTTTGATAACTGCGAGCTCCGAATCGCCAAAGGGCCTTCGTCAGGGGAATGAATCTTCACAGGTGCACAAAGGGACCCAGTGGAAGCCGAATATGCGTTCCTCGATCGATATGAATCGGCGAGATCTCGATCGTGCCGAATGAATACGAATCGTGGAGTTCCAGCGGGCAAGTTTTCCTGCACAGCCAAAGATCCGTGGATCCTGCTGAGGGGGGGGGGGGGGTCCTCGGTGGTATTCTACGTTGAATCGTCGCCTGAATGTCTTTGGTTCTGTCTCGTTGCACTGCTTCTGTGCGAGTTCCTCCCATTCATGCCCCGAGTAACTGCGAGGAACGCTCTAAGACGAGTTTCAGATTCGACCGATATGTCGTAGAATACGCCGCCCCGCAACATAAATTCACAATGTGACTGTTCGTTGCGAATTCGAGTTTTACCTAAAGCCGAAAAATCTATTCGCTTCACTCCACATTATACGAGCCACGAGTTTCTGTTGATTTCGCAATGTTGCGATGATTATTGAGCTTCTCTATGCAAAGCTTTCGTTTCTTTGTTTCTAACATACTGACATGGAGTATAAGTCGTATTAGATTAATCCTGTTTTTACTGTAATTTATTCAAACATTTTAAGTAGAGATTCCAATTAAAGTGACAGGATTACTGAAAGGACTCTTCTGCGCACATATTACAATCATAAAAACTCTAATCACTTACAAGGAGAGTATTTTAGGTGTCCGCCTCCGATCATTTTGATTTTTGGATATGTTATAGAGGACCGAAAAATAAGAAATACGTGTTTTTTTATTTTTCCCCGTTTTCATATTTGGGGGGTGAAAACTGCGTTCAAAGTTAGGGTTGAAAAATCATTTTTGTGGAATATCTCGAGAACTATTAGAGATAGGGGAATAGTGTCAATGGACGAATTTTGTGTCTTTGAATGCGAAATATGACTGACTCACCAGATTTTCAAAAAGTCAAGATATTCCACAAAAATGATTTTTCAACCCTAACTTTGAACGCAGTTTTCACCCCCCAAATATGAAAACGGGGAAAAATAAAAAAACACGTATTTCTTATTTTTCGGTCCTCTATAACATATCCAAAAATCAAAATGATCGGAGGCGGACACGTAAAATACTCTCCTTGTTAGACTGTTAGACACAAACTTAAAATCTCTTAAATTCCTCCACTAAACGAAGCTATACAATGAACTCTGCCATCACCCTATCAAGATCTCTGCAAACTATGAAATCATTAAAACGTCCCCCAGGACGCAGCACCCAGCTTCCCATTCTACAGTCGTCCAAAGCTTACTGGCCCCACTAAAACAGTTATTAATCCCCCATAACAAAACAATAGTACTTTAGAGTTTAGACCCAAGCGCGACTAACTTCCAAGCAGCGTAATGTACTCAGAGGATCCGAAAGTCCAGTTTCTGCATTTCCCGCGGAAATAGCCCAAACAGAGGGCTCTCTTGTCCACGACAAACACCGAAAAACCCACCCACTCCTTGGTGGTGTTCTTCAAGGTCAGAATTCATGGAGAACGAGCGGAAGCTTTTCCCAGGGACAAATGAAGTTCCTTTTCAGTTAGAGAATCCGAGTCCACGAGAAAGTGTCCTGGTGCTTCTAGCACTGTGTCTGGGACAGAGGACGCTTGAGGTAGCGAAACGGCAACCTGGGCCACCCTGGTCCATCCTTAGTTTCCGGTAAGGGATGTCCCCACGTGTCGCGTCGACGTGACGCAATATACATGCTAATACGGTAGCTTTAGCTGCTCTACCAGCCGCAGGACGTCAGAAAGTGTCCTTTGAGATGGTTTAGAAGCATCGCGGGAGATCGTTACCCTTTGAGGCTGCCTCCATTGGGTGGTTCCCCTCTTTACTCTCAAGCCTCGATTACCGCTTCTTTGATAATTATTCTGGGTAATTTGTTGTTTGCGCGACGGCTCCTTCCTTCTCGGTCGTTAATCTTGTTAATACGTGTTTTGTGCAGATTTTCTACTTGTTATACCTACGCTGATGGGTTTGGGGGAGTTCTGCGTTGCGTATACGCGAGGATCCTGTGTTGCGTTTTGATGGTTTAATTGAATCCTAGATAATGATCTGTTTCGTAGGCACTAGTGTGCTTGACACTTTGGGTTTCTGGAATATAATTGTTGAGGGAACTAATTAAGGTAAATTTAACAGTGACAGTTTCTTGTAAGATTTATGTCTGAATGGCGTGCGTGGAATAAGTCAATTAGAACGTATGTGTAATTACACATAATTGTCCGCAATTTTGTTTACCGATACGTAAATTCTCGTGCCTTTGCAGCTTTAATTACAGCACAATGTATTACCGCGTTTTGCTTAGCATACATAATGGAAAAATCCATACACACGCGGCAATATATCTAAAAATACGTTGGCACTGCAGTGCGTTGATCGATGGGAAACGAATTGCGGGGAATTTTAAAGTTATTGCTCGTAATCTGGCTTCCTCTTTTAATTATCGATCGATACACTTCGCGAATGGATTCTGCAGACGATTGTAATTCTTTCTTCGGTAATTGCTATATACATATGTATATTATTGAACATTTGTTTTTAGTACCTCTTCTTTCGTTCAATATGAAAAGTGGAACAGTAAATATATTGTTTACTGTATCGAGTGTAGCAAAGTTTTTGCAACGGAGCAAATACGGGCTGAAGAGTTGTACAATAAATAAAGGCAGTGTTTATTACGAAATCCAATGAATTAATTCCCCAGTGTAAATATACCTCATAGAAATATACAGAAATGCATTTCATTTCGATACATCCTTCTCCATGATCAACACAACATTTTTCCCGTTTCACTCCATATTCCTCACTGTTTCCCCAAATTGCACAAATTTTCTTTAACTTCCTCTTATAATCGTTCAAATAAAATCCTATTTACATCATAAAGCAAAGTACTTCAATAACCATAAACGCCCCAATTACCCCGCAGACTAACATTCACTAACCCATTAAATCTCTCTTTTTATCAACTCTATTGCCCACTGAAACTCGCATCCGCAATCGTAAAACACCCTATATAAATTCATCAGAGCGCTCCACCCTCGAAGTTCATTTCTCAAGCGATATCACGCATCAACCCTTCGCTCGGGCATTCCGTTTCCCCTTGCAATTCGATGGAGTCGACAGACAGACCTGGCCTGACAGAAGGCGTTGCACCATCAGTCACCCACGGTGGTAGGTGAGCCGCGAAGTGACGACAGAATGGCCGTCGTGCTTCCTCTGGCTCGGTGCTGGGAGCTATTGTCGGTTACCGGCGCCCGTTTCCCTCCGATCGTTAGGGTGCATGTCTTTTTGCCCAGGACAACGCGCACGGAGGGAGAGAGCGATGGTAGCGCGATAAGTAAGTGGTTAATCTCGCGTGCAAAACCCCGTCAAGTGCGCACAGGACCCCCCGCGGCCCAATTGAATTTATGATTTGGCGGCCCACTCGATTTCGAGATGAGGGGCTTGTTAAAATGTATGAATCGCTCCGTTTCTGGACACGATCAGCCCCTCCGCGGGGATTCATGCGGTGATTTATATTCGGTGTTTATGATGTTTCGATCAATGCTGCGGCTGGAGTTCGTGGACTGGAGGTGGTGATAGCTTGTGGAAGGTTCGTCGATATGGTTGGTGAGGAGAGACTCGTTGGCGGGCGAGAAGTTGTTATTCTGGGTTGTTATGGGTATTAGGTGCACGGTTTGGTAAAGTGTGGGTGTTGTGGAGGACAACTGAGGATGCTGTTACCTCTGATGTTATGGCGGAGAGGCGTGTTGCGGGCGTTGATATACTTGGAAACGTAGGAAAAGGGAAATGTGTATGGCATAAGTCGGACACAATGAAGAATATTTGTCGCTATGGTAACATTCATTTTGTAAATCATGCAGAAAGTAGTATCGATTAGTGATGTAATTTCACGTGACATTAAAAATGACTGAAATAACTTACTTAGATTGTATTACCTGGGGACTCACTCTGCCCTCTTTAGTTAAAATGTCCTATCTAGCATTTTGAAACAACCGAGAAAAGTGAGGTTTTATCATTTACTTTGTACAATATTTATTTCCCTTCATTCAAATTAAAACATGTTGTCATTATTTTGTAATAGCCTAATATAATTTTTTGTAATAGGTGTACCGGTAGGGAATGTATTATTAACGTACCAATTAATTAATTGTTTTAGATAAGATATTTTAACCATTTTAAAAGAAGTTAGGTTAAATACATTAATCTGTTTATAAATCTTTACGAAGCACGTAGAGTTTGAGTAACTTTACTTAAAAGGTAAAACACGGGTGGAACTTCAAATATTTCAACATATCTCAAAAAATGAAAAAATGCTAGATAGGACAGTTTAACTAAGGAGGGCAGCACTGGTGTGCACGCGTACGTGTATTTTTGGACCATGGGAAAGAGATTAATGAAATGGTTCGATTCGGTACTCGAGGCATGGAGAAGAGACCATGGATGACTATACAGAGCGAAGCACATTATAGAGGGGAAAATTCGGTGCGGCAACTCCACCAAAGCGAGGGGTAATCGGAGGGTCACCACTGGTGTAAACTAAATGTATGTCGATGTGGCTATTTAGGCAAGGTTAGGTCAACCCAGACCCTTCGTATCAATAGCAGGTCTGCGTCAACACGGTGTTTAGTCGTTAATTTACATGCCCCCGAGGTATCAGTGCATTTCCAGCCTAACTATTGGTTACACCAGACACGCCTTAAGTAATTCCTGCATTGATGACCGAAATCATTTTTCCCATGCAAATGCTACGGCCACAATAAAATGCAAATCAAACATAGGGTAAACCAACCAGTGAATGACCGAATTATTGAATGAGAAGCCCAGTAAATGACCGCATACTTTTATTAAGAATCGTACTTATTAATGTTTGTTTAATACGCATAACTGAAAATATGGGATATTAAACGTGCAACTACACTCCATTTATAAACATATAGTAATTTTTAAATTTATAATTGACATTTCTTTGCCTAATGGTCATTCACTGGTATGCGGTCAATTGCTGGTTGGTTTACCCTACACAACATAATAATACTGAATTAATACTAATTAATACTGAAACAAAACACAAAATTATAAGTAATAAATAATTTCAAACAAAACACCGCCTTTTGATACTGCGCGAATGCCAAAACGTTCTTCCAATTCATCGCAAAGTCCATCTCAGCCAGCAACGAAACTCAAGGCACTTAGGGACCTGCTTAATTTCCATAAAAAGCGAGCATTTACATAAGAGAGCGATTTTAATTATCTGCAGTTAACATCTGAGCGTGGCTCGCGTTTTACGGCCTGATACTTCCCCGAGGCGGAAACCCACCAACCCGTTCTCGTCGATTTTTCATCGAGCCACGCCACCCGGAATTCCAGCCGACCCGCCCCTCGAATTTCTGCGTGAAAAACTTAATTAGTGACCGTCCAACCAACCCCCCATCCACCGGCCAAAGACAGCCACGCTGGTGGCGGTGCTCGCGTCAGACATCTGCTAACAACGCAACAAAACGACCGTTTATAATCTACGAGCAACCCTCCTGGCGTAGTCGAGAGTACCAGCCAACCACCCTCCCATCGCCGCAATTTCTCCACCCCCTCCCCCCTACGAACCGCCACTGCGGCATAAATCCCGAGCGGAGAGAATATTACGTTCTAGCGGCCGCGGAGGAACTTTAACCCTCTCCCGCCCCTCCGCCACCCCCCGTCCACTCAAACTGCCCCTCGCCACTAGCAAAGCTGCGTTTCCAACTATTTCCAGCAATCCCCCACCCAAACGTATTCTCTATTTTCTTCCTTCTTTTTTGCTACCCTCTCTCGGCGTTGCTTCTTCCATTTTTCGTTTCGCCACCGGTCCCTCGCGGAATCACGCTCGTGCAACCCATTTTCGCGCCCTGGAACAGCGCGTTTACGCGCGACGCAAGCGACACCCCTGTCCTCCGCTCGACTTTTTCGTTGGCGGGGGGAGGGGGGGGGGAGAAAAGTGGCGAAGTGAAAGGGATCAAAGCTTGCGTCGAGCGAAGAGAGCTTACAGTTTTGTGGCAGCTGCTTTCTGTTTTGTTTTTATGCTTGTTGTGCACCTTTGAGTACTCGGGTAGAACGAGGCGTTAAGTTGAGTTACAAGTTTGTTGAGATCTTTTATGGCGCTTCTGCTTTGAGGGTTTTTGGGGGGTCGCGAGGTTTGTGAATGGATCGAAGTGTCGAGGGTTTTGAGGAGTGTTGGTTGGGTGAGTATGGAACTACTGAATGTGTTGTGAGAATGGTTTAACGTATTTCGAAGTGGTGAGTTTGATTTTGGGAGGTGAAGAGAAACATGGAAGGTCAGGGGAGATTTCGGAGCATAATATGTTCACGTTTACAAGGGTTAGTGAAATAAGTTATAGAGCGAGACTGTGCATACGGAGTTAATTAGGCGTTGTTTAAACGTAATATAAATTGATGCTAACTGAAAAAGGTTCAAAAATAAACCCCTCAATTTAGCGGAACTGCATCAATCATATCATTATGTCAAGTGTAACAACTTAAATTCAGGTTACACAGTATCCTATTACCATTTAAAACTGAAAGACTATTAATTTCCAACCGCTACTGTGGAAAATTATTGGAAGGAACGGAAAGCATTTACTATTTTTTTTTAGTTCACGAAGCAAATAAACCTCTATCGAAATGAATGAAAATCGTAAAATTTTATTATAAAGTAGTGACAGTTATAGAATGATTCGGTGAACTACGATAAATTGGAATAAACTATCTAGAATTTTCATTGACAAGGATCTGCATTCAACGATGAAGTTCAATTAATCAAACTAACAAGGTGTGATTTATCTTACTCTACGTTGTATTTCATGGAAACTAAGATTGAAGAGAATGCAAGCAGTCTGCAGATTAATCTCTCCGTCGGCGTTACTTTAAAGTAACGTTACTTACGAGTTTACTTTCACCCCTAAATCATTCTGCACGATACTTCTAACAGCCACTGGCTACAGTAGTAACATTGCAGGAGGATGTCGTATATGGCTCAGAAAAATTAGGGGGCACTTTATTACTCGTCCCGAGGTAAGGAATAGTGTTGCATATTTTTTAAAGCAATATACCAACGCAACCTAAGCGATATAATTTTATTTCATTCATTTTCGTCAAATAAATACTGTTGCATTGTAAAAATTTTACGAAATGGTACGATACATTGTGATTTCTACAGGAAACACCACGAAGATTATAAATTAATTATATATAGAATATTACTTAGTGTTTTTTTAATGTAAAACATGTAATATGTGTCTCTGTATTTTGTTATGTTCAGGGACAGTGATTTTACGTATTTATTCAATGTAACAAATACAAATACACTCTTTGGAGATTAAATGACTGAAGATTACATTATAATTGTTGTAGTCAACAAAATGATAATGAATCTCGTAATACACAAGTAATAATCTTCATATAGTAGGAAAATGTTTCAATTAAAAAGTATTAATAAGCAGATTTAAATGGATTTGTTCTCGTTAAAAATTGAACGATCGAATACAGAGGAGGAATCAGTTCTCATTGTTATTATTAATACACTGCAATCAACTGAAAGTCATAAATGGCTGGCCTGTGCTCCAGTGTTACACAGATTCATTTATTTAAATCGTACAGAATATTATACTTTACAATTTCCATCGCATCTGCTTGAAATCGGTTTATTGTAATGTGAATGTCGATACTGCATGTGTAATTCTCTACCATTTATTCTCTCTGCCATACAGACTCACATAACAGTAAATTTCACAAACTGTCTTAAGATTTAGGGGTGAACGATGTTAATATACACTGCTATTCAGAAGTATTAGGACACCTACTCTGTGCGAAACAATTCTCAAAAACGTTGCAAATTTATTAAACAACAAATGTGACATTATTTGATATTTTAAATTAAAAACAGTGAAAAGTATTCAATCTGAACCAAATATCACAATTTGTGCAAATACAGCAGGCGTCCTTATGCACGGCAGGGTATTATCATTCACATTTCACATCACCAGACGAAGAGACCAATCAGTATTTTTACCAAAAACATCTACCCACACGTAAAGCACATTCGTGACACAAACAAACGGAACATAGTTTCAGTTGTGTCTCGGACGAGTGCAGTGTGATGAGCCAAAAAAGGGACTCAAATGAAACGAATCGTGTCACGAAAGTGCCGTTATCTTGTGTTACTGAAATATGTAACGAAATGCAAAGGGGGATGAGCGTTTGCCAAGGAACTTTCGTGATACTGGTCCAGGTGCACAAGAATTACATCGCGTCGTTGGATATGCATTAACGAGAACTACGAGATCTACCGGTCGATAACTAGCGATACGTCTACCTATGCCGACCACGTGAACGTGGACGTTTTAGCTTAGTAATTAGCGTGACTCACTGTATTCCCACGCCCAGTAATCACCAGCACCCGCCGTAGGCAGCACCGTGCTCCATGCTTCTATGTGTGAACAGAAAGAAGGAAAGAAAGAAAGTAAAGAACTGAACCATGCTCTTAAAATTGTATCGACGAACTAAATTATCAGTGGCCCTTCTCACCTGGACGGAAAGTACACACAGGTGCGGACAAAAAAGTTACCACTTTTTCGACCCACCCTAATTCTATTACTTTTCAATATCAATTCAAAATTGTAGTATATGCCTAACATACATATTCTGAAAGAGAATTGAAAGCTGTATAAAATCCAGTTACAGTTGAATTTATTTAACTAACAATCAAAAAACCGCACATAACATTGAACAAGACAACACACTTTTAAAGTCAACAAAAAGTTACCACTTTTGAACATAAAAATATCTAATATTTTGTGGGAGGACATTTTGCGTTTAGGACAATCTAAAACGTTGCTAAACGTGGTAACTTCTTTGTCGGCCCCAAAAATGTGTTACCCCCTTTAATATCATACAACACTTTTACTTGTCAGTTAATTAAATTCAACTTTAACTGGATTTTATACATCTTTAATTTCTCCATCAGAATATGCATATTAAATATACCACAGTCCTAAATGTATGCTAAAAAAATTAACAAAAATAGAACAATTCGAAAAAGTGGTAACTTTTTTGTCCGCTAGTGTACTCTAATATATGTATTTCGACCACTCGCGAGGCAAGACGAGACGAAATGGCGAGAAAGTATGAATCGGTGTCGCGTATGTTGAATAAGAAATATTCCTAGAAGGAAGTCTATTACTTTAGAAGCTTCTAATGTTACATTGTTACTTTTCGAAAGATCTTTGTTAGTGGACCCCTTCGATAATTTACAGTATTTTTCTATACCGTTGCTAGAATTGTCGAACAGTTTGGAACGTTGTACAAATTTTAATTTATATATGAACGTGGATCAATTAAAATTCGGTTTACCGAAACTCCACTGTATATACTCGTCCGCAGAATTATTGCGATAGACAGGACTTACTATTTTCGCGCAAGCTTCTTCCACCAGTGAATAATCTCTTTTTGAAAGTTTCTCCAGGTACCCAGGAAAAATCGCAAGTTGTCGGCGATGTGTTCCGGGGAAAAACAATAATCTCTCCTGTCGCTCGAATAACATCAGTCGTCGACCCCCGAGCTAACCGTAAAACCGAGTTACGTGCATTCTGCGTGCACGTTTTACGGTACGTCCCTCCAGGGAGACAACTTTAATTGTCCATATCTTTCCATCGTAAAATACAGTCAGCTTCGGCAATGGAGGGGCAGTATTTAACGATCTTCTTGACGCATTTTCACGGACGACGTAGGTATTTTTACGCGACTCTGCGTCGACGACGGATCTCCTGGTGGCTCGAGATACGAATACTTTGACTTGTCAGAGACTCGAACTGTTATGCATAAATCACTGAAACCACATTCTTACATGTGTCAAGCGTTTGCAGAAGCGTTCGATTATTTTTTTAACCAAATTTATTTCTTTGGTACCTACATAGAATTGGTACAATAATTTTTATTGCAAATATTTTCGCTCGCTTCCTGCAACATTTTTCCATCTTCTTGGGCAAGAAATCTTCCTCGTCGAAAGAATTCCTCATTTTTTAAAGTAACCCAAAGTGTGGAGGCAACGGACACTTTTGCAAAAGCTTAATAATATGAGGTTGGAGTGTTGACACTTTATTTGCAGCTCCCACGTATACGCGAGTTTATGATGTCGATTTATTACGGGGGTGAGCTTAAGAGTTTGATGTTAATGACACTGTGTTACTGAAGGATCTTGTATTTTATTTATTCGAGGCAGTGTTTATTTGAAACGTGTGGAAGATATAGTGTTAAAGATATTATTATGAGAAGTAATGAATTTTTGGAGTAATATTTTTGTGGAATTTAGGCGAAATCGATGAGGACACTGTGTAACGCGTTGAGCATATGGATATACGGATTAATGAGATTATATTGTAAAATTTAATTGTGCAGCTGCTTGAGTTAATACATGTTTTCTGTAATGTTGAATTTATTTAGTGAAGCTTACTGATTTTGAGAGGATTGAATAACTAACTACGAGCCACTTAAAATACTTGCTTGAAATATTTCTTCTAACTATCAATAGTACTAAGAAATCATCCTGTATAATCTTTGAAAATCAATATATGTACATTTATTCTCGATTATTTTTAATTAAATCTTTCACATAGAACAACGTATATAATTGTTTAAAAGCAGTTTATATCGTATAATTTCTACATCCATAACTGCCCTCATCCACATTTTCACGCTGCATAACACAATTTCTTGTGTACAAATTGCAAATGAAAAAACATTTCAAGCTTAAATCCTCCGTGACTCATTGTGCATGCAAAACAACATTCGTACAAACGATTCGGTCCACGATACACAATCGAAAATACATTTTCCACTTCGGTTTCCGCGACAGACAAGTTATCGCGTTTTCGTGCCTCGTAAAAACCATAATCCGTTCCCTCGTTCGTACACAATCCTCTGCCCTCGAATCGATGATATACCACCCTCGACTGATTTCACGTGCGCTTTACTACGCCCCCGCGAGGGGTGGAATGCCGCGGAAATGTTTTCGCTTTCGATCGTAGGGAGCGTTAACCGTGCTGTAATATCTGGTGGATCGAACCAGTGCGGTGCTGGAAATTTCGTAAGGGCGTGGACGATGATCGGAAGGCAATATCAATACTTTAGAAAAAAATTTAGAAAAAAATAGAGGGTTCGACAGTCGCACACATTTTTTTCTTCGACTAAACATATTAAATAATAATAAATAAATAGGAAGATTCATACTTTTGGCCAATAAATACAAAAACTATACAATAATGTCAGAGTCAATTTTTAAGATGACAGTAATTGGGTTCTTTACCCTAAATTGCTTTATTCAATTGTCACTGTTTCAGTTTTAGTACGAAACGACGGTGAACTTATCACTCGTGGCATTATTTTAATGATATTGAGTTCGCCGGTTTGTATGACTTAAGTTGTTCCGTTTATAGTTGCTGTGCGTTAATGAACTTTACACGAATTTACGCAATGAATTATTCATAAGTGTATGGTGTTAAAAGATCGTTTCGTTTAATTCTATATTCTGGCGTGTCGAGGGATGCAACTGCAGAAAACAGTGCTCAGTTGAAATTCAAACGACGCTATGGTACTCTGTCAGTAAAACCCGCAAACGAAACGTGACTATTTACCTGAATTAATTCAACGTGTGTGATCAGGAATTACAATCAGATCATGGTTGGACTGGTGGACCATGACTAAATGATACTACTAACCGACTGATACCACGAAATCTGCAGTGCCTAGTTTTGTGGGACACAGTCACGTCTGATAGTACAACAAGCCCCTTTTGTTTGTGGAAAAAATCCATTAATTTATATCTTCCCTGCATTCCTAAATGGTACACGTATATTCCCTACATTTCTCTAATTTATTTTCATGAAATTGTTATGGAAAGCAGTATTGCTTAAATTCTTTTTAAGTTGGTGTATAATAAATGCATCAATGCTGTTTGTGGAAAATAAATAAATTGTTTTGGAAGCTTGCAATATTGTAAATAATCCCCACTTGAAGCAGTTTCTAAAATACTGCACGTGTCAAATGCTATAGAGAATACGTGCAACGCCTACATATTAAACGCAAGGCGTGTCGGACTATATCCCGACCAATACTACTTACTGGTTCAGATTCCCTCGTTTCTGAGGATATGTACCCATACCTTTAGCAAGAAATTATTGATTAATGCAATGATTAATGTAATTATTAGAGTCGTTAATGGTTGCCCAAATTTTTATAAATTTTTAACAAAATTGAAATTTAGGAAATTTTGCTTCAGAATTTGCCTCCTTTATCATTTCCTGAATATAAATTTCTGCATCTTTGAATCGTCTATACTCGTTAATTCTAATTCTTCAAACTTCTTAATGTTCACAGAATTGAATAACTTAATCGAATACATCTGGCACTTGAGTGATTATTCATCCAAATCTTTTAATACCACACAAGGAAAGTAATCACACGTACCCACTTCTATTTCCTTACTGACACATCAAAGTGCTGAATGTCGCAGATAAATTCATTAGGGAGCCAACAGAACTTGCTGTAAGTTGTACAATATAGAAGCCATGGTTCTATCCGTACATTGTATTCTGAACACGGAAGTGGGTCAACAATCAACGGTCTTAAGGAGGGAAACACCACCTTCGCAATTTAGCGAGCCTGATGTTCGCGTTTCACCATCCACCCGCGTCCCCTAATTTATTTATCTCATTTAACGATTTCATTACGCTAACAAATGTTTTGTTAATTCACTGTATAACATCAACGCGTGTTTGCCGCGTTCTACGAACCTCGATGCAGTCGACAAAATAAACAGCAATCTATGCAAATTTCTTCCTCTGATTCCGCAAATGGAGAAAGAACTCCACCCCATATGCGAGACAAGTCGCTGCGTGAAATTTCCGAAGGATCTGTCAAGGTCTCAGCGTTGCAGTCAACAAAACGATAAATATCTCGACACTGGTTTTAATAACGACTAACGACGAAACTGATCAGCCACGATTACTGCTGTTCGAGGATCTAGTACAATCAGGGATTAAATCGTTCTGTGAGTATGGAAATGCATGGCGTTCCGCCTTAGAGGAAGTAGGTCGACAATCAACAGTCTTGAGGAAAGGGCTGCACCACCCCCGCAATAACGAAGCCGATGCTCGCATTCCTCGTTCACCTTGTACGCCGTTTATCGCCGACATCCCGCTCATACCACTTCCATTCCGGTTCATGAGACAATCGATCAACACCGAAATTCATTGACTGGGAATGGAAGACGTCGACGTGGAATCCCCGAAAGGGGTGTTCAGAAACGCTTGCTTCCTTGTTTCTTGCTACCGCAGAAAGTCAAATGCGACTTATAAGGAAAGATATTCAACCCAGAAAATCAAACAATTTTGAAATTTTTTAGATCTGTAGAGGATAGGGGAAAGGTGGGATAGTTGATCAGCGGGGATACATGATCACATCAGTTTATATCACAACTCAAGTAATTAAATACAAACAACGCAAACCATTATTATTATTTTAATAAAAAAGAAAAACTGTGATCAACTATCCCACCTTTTGAATTCTGCACGATTTTCCCCTATATAGGTATTACGCAATTTTTTTGCTACCCATATTCGCTCTTGAAAATCCGGGATAGAAAAAAGGTTTCAGAGAAAAGTAACTGCTTCTAACTACAGTACTTATGTTAAGGATTGTTAAGTCAGGATTTAAATATCTGTTCGTCATATTTCACCTTAGGTTCTTCTAATCATAATTTTGTTTCCTCCATCCTAACATTCACTCATTAAACGCGCGTAATAATAACGAAAGTTAAGTCAGCCAGAATTTCGCTTTAATTTTTCAACGTTCCCGTTAACAGCTTTCGCCCTTGGACGCGATTGTCCCTCTCGACGGACAGAAATGGTCGTTATACGCGATATAACGTAATTTTCCCGGTTTAATGACCGTGTTGAAGCTTCGTGTCAGACTTTCGCGGGAAGAAGGACGAACAAGGCGGATGAAATAGCGCCGCCGCTGGGGCATAGCACGGGAGGAAGAAGCGTAGTGGAGGATTTATTATGGTCCGAATAATCAGTCCGTGGGGATCTCTTACAAATACGGTGGAAGAGCGACGGTTTCGCCGTGAAGCTCAGGAGGGATTGACGACTAACGTGTGAAAGAAACTGGCACCGTAACGATGTCGCCATTTTCTGGCTGAGATAATTTGGCAGGTTATTAGAGCAAATCTGTGCACATAAAGCAGACACTGCTAACGTGAATGTGTTGAAGGAATAGATTGTTTCACTAGTTAAATAATATCAAAGGAGAAAATACGATGTAGGTGCTGCTTTTTATGGTATTATTATAAATGCACTGCTTAGGAAGTTTGAAGGATATTGTATTATAATATTGCAGTATGCTATAAGTTCTCACTTCTCCATTAACACTATTCCTACCGATACATTTCACGTCATTTGACCGGTCGTGTTAGGTAAGACAGACTACAAATTTTTCTCAGAAAATAAACAATAAAACAAGATGTGAATATTCAAAAATGTATTATACGTATATTTGAGGCAAAGTCGTGAAGTTTAAAGGCGATTCAATTACGTTGTATATAGGAAATTCTAATCGATATTTTAAAAACGGTCTTTTTGACCGGTTCGTGGTAGGAATAGTGTTAAGTATGAGGAACGACAGATTGAAGGATGTGATTTAATATCATACATATTCAGAGATGAAGAATGATTGATAGTAAAAAATCAAGTGGTTACAGAAGAACTCCTTCAATTCCTTCATCCCCTCACTTTGAACCCTCCATAGTAAATATAAAACTTTACGCACACTAGTGCCAACAAAAGTGTCCACTTCCATGTTAAGCTGCAAAGTTCCTCCATTATTAAAATTGTTCTCTTTCCATTCACACAAGCAAACTCCCACTATAAAGTAAATTTAAAAACAATATTGAACGGAATCGCGTTAAAACACCATTTAAATTACAAATTCTTTCCGTAATTTCCAGCTGTACGTGTCCCGAATAATCGGATGACAATTCCCTGCCGAGGGAACAAATACAAAATTACCATCAAGCGGAAAAGTATCGTCCTCCCGCGGATTGCCCCGCTGGCGGACGCGTACCGCCGATACTTCATGCGGCGAGTAATTTCATTATTTCCTCGAAGCACTTTGAAGCATTATTTCGCGACTGCGGGACGGGCACCACGCGTGAATTAAGAATGATTTACACGGTGAACGTGCATTACGTTCCAGGTAATCGCGCTATAAATTCGTGGCACGAGCGCCAGCGTATTCTATGCAACAATGTGCGCCGCGCAGGTGGTGGGCGTAGGATTAATTTAAAGCATTGATACCCCTTTGAATAACAAGGAGGGGAAACATCCGATAAAAGACGACCGACAATAAGACGAGCGGGCGAATAAGAGCCGCGGGGGTGATGGTTTAACGAGCTGCACGAGCTTCTCGTCACCTTAGCAAACCAATGTCGCTGGGCGATGGAGATTTCGCGAAAGCGAATATTCATAATTGACCGTGTTGAATGTAGAATGTCATGGGGGAATCGAGTTTGTCGATTGCCAATTTTCGGAATTGCGGGGGAAATAAAATGTGAGAGAATAATCGAGTTCAACGATTGCCAAGGACGACATAATCGATTTCTGTGACAAAAGTAAAAGACGATATAGAGTTTGAGGGTGTATCTGCGATTTAGTTGCTGGTAGCTTTTGAAGTTTTCTTCTTTTTATCTATTATCTTCTTCTAAAATATTCTTTTCATCCCGAAAATCCTCCTTGAACCTTTTCTAATTATCTAAAAATATAATTAATTGAAGATGCAATGTTAGAAAGATCTAGCGAGAAGAATTCGGGATTCGTTTAAATATATTGTAATGAAAATTAAAGATTCGTGAAGAGCAATTCAGCGTCGTGTAATACGGAGCCTCTTCTTCAGGAAAGCAGACGTCAAGGAGAGGGTTCTAACTCAGAAGCGTCCGACGGCATTAGTACGTGCGAGCGCAAGTGCATCCTGAGCCGCGGAGTTTTATCTCGCATAGTAAATCGCAATTAAAGTAAATCCAGGCCGCTGCTTATCCAGGGAGAAACATGGAATTTCGCTCACGCGGTTCCCAGCCTTTTAAATCTGCTCGGGCGTGATCTCGCATTCCTCAGGCTCTCCCGAGTGCGTGTAACGGAGACATCATTGAAATGAATTGGATTAGGTCGTGTCTCTATTAATCAACGAATAGAAAATCGTGCGCAGCTATTTAAAAATATTTACCCACTTCTCATTTGCGACAAATTGAATCACTTATAAATTGAAAATAATTCATTCGTGGTTCGACTAAAATTAAACGATCGAAAAATTGAAATTCAAGCTAGTGGAAAATTTTTAAAAATTCGAACATAATGCTTGAAAATATTGGAGAAACCTTTAGTATCACTCTGAAACTTCTACTAATTCTCAATGTGGTATAATAAGGCCTTTCAACGTACAAATTGGAATAAAAATACAAATCGCCGAAATTTTATCTCGTGAATTTAGAGCAGACCAAACGAAGCGAAAGATATCTACATATGCCTGACGAGGAAATGATTTTCAATGAACACGATATGAGTAGGTGACAAGAACCCGTAACGCGTCAATGTGACGCGGCTGATATAAATAATTAAAATTCACCCACGCAGGCGTGGGGGCGTGTTGGCGAATCGGCAACGACACGTCACGATGATCAATATCGCTTTTAGGAAAAGTTTCTGATGGCGCGACATTAACGGATTAACAGCGCGGAAAGTGTAGCGGTGTAAAAGCCTGATTGCGAAAAGGGGTCGTGTCGGTAGCGCGATTAATTGGATTGTACATCGGGGCTTGTTCCAGCACCAGCGAAATGTGAAATATTTGTGAAATATTGGACGTCGCGCGTTCGATAATAAATCACGCTGTCCGTGGTAACTGAAAACAGTGTTATTAAAATTCGACGGGCCGCTATTATCGACGAGCTCAGATATTAAGAATGATCGCATACAATGTTTTCCAAGTACTATTACCATTGTTACCATTCATGATTTTAACACTGAATTAAGTGTCGTTACAGGGGTAGGTGATCCAACGTAACTACTTTTTCTTCGTCTTTATTTACGAATTTTACTTCCATGTTTGTATTTACTGTATTTTATTTAGTAGTGGTAATATGCGCTTATTTCATACGCCTTCCGACCATTGAAAGAAGGGTATACATTTCTTTATACAATATTAGTTTATATTCCTATTTCTTCTCATATTCTTTTTGTTTTGTCTCTGACGTTGCTTCTGTTTCTATTTTTTGTGGCACGTGGTGCGATTCCATTTTCCCTTCCACTTTGAAGTACATGATTTCATCCCCCGCTTCTACGTTTACTATCACGTAATCTATTCCCGAGCTTACAGCATCTTACTTTACGAGGATTATGATAATAAATGAAGAGTGATTCTGTACGTTTTAGCTTCCGAAGTAGTGCAGGTTGAAAATACTGCTCCAATGGTAATCAATCTTTCTGATCGTGTTACAAAATTAATTAACCATGTCTCTTATAGCCCTATTCATCGTTAACAGTTCAGAAGCTCATAATTATAATTGGAAGTGATTTACATGGCTATATTCTGTTACCACATAGACGTCCAGAAATTTATGACACATTTTCGATTGAAGAGTTCTAATTTCCTTCATATTCGCGATTCATTGTACCACATTCTGCACGATTTTCCGTAGTTTCATCCTCGACAACGGATTCAGAAATAGCGTGGGTGTATAAATACACCTGTGTAGTTCGGAATAAATACGGGTATGGATTGCATAGATCGAAAAAGTAACCGTTACGATTTTCATACTTCTGTAAATATTGGAACCAGCAGTGAAGTTACATTCCAGACACAAAGTTTACCTTTCCTTCCTTCTACACGAGGTGACTCGTAAATTTTACTTACAAATATTTGGAATTAACTCAGTTTCCAGTTAACATCAAGGTTTTCCAATTTTGATATGGAAATAGAATTGCATATACAACCTGAACAACTAAATATGAAATCAAAATTTCACCTCAGGTAACAAAATGTTCCAGAAAGCAAACTTAAATGATTCAGTATCTATAGCCACCTAAATAAAATTCCAGTTACTCGATTTAAGAGCCTCCATTGTTCCACCAAACAACAGCAAAACATTATTGTCTTTGAAAGAATACAGGTAATCCTCGTATCTGGGAAGTGCCTCCAACCCGCAAAAACAAATTAACCACCATATGACAGTTCCTTTCACACCCTGCAACCTTTGTCCGGCAAATTTTTCTCCGTCTCCTATTATTCCAGAGACATTAAGGTGACAATGGTATTGTCCCAGAGGTATTAAGCAAACAATACTCGACCGCCCTGCGCGCTATACACGGCACCGCATAAAAGCTTGATCCACGAGGATCAGGATCGAAGACACACACTGAAGGATGGACGGTCGGACGCGTACACAGGCATCTCGGAATAGGCGTCGCGTGCACGCTGTCGCAAACAACGGAGGCAACTAGCTGTAAAACAACCTACCTTTCTCACAATAGGCGCCCTCATAATCGCCGGATCGACACTCGCAGATGGGCCCGCTATCAGTGGAGATGCAGATTCCGCCGTGCTGGCACGGATCACGTGTTTCACACGCATCCGTCGTATTGGCTGTCATCGTGTTGCGTAAACTCTGCAACAGATAATGGAAAGTAACGTTAGCGTATCTGTGGATATCAAAGGGCGGCAGATACTGGGCCGATGGGAGCGCGACAAGTGATGAGAAATCGATATCTGCGGGAGGGTCGCGATTCGAAGGGGCGATAGATATGCCACCGCAAAGGTCTGCGCCAGTTCCGTGAATATTCGTGACAGGAATGCGTACCCCTTTCTGGACTTTGTCGCTGAGATCGGATCTGACGTTCGGTACGAGAAGTCTCGCATGTACAGGCCTCTTTTCAGGGCAGATTTAAAGTGTAGATTGCAGAATATGGGGATTTGATTAAACGTAGAATTTAACTGATGGATATTTTAATTATATGTTAGCGTTTGCTTGAAATAGTGTATTTAAGGATGTCCGCTGCTTGAAGAAAGTATTTCTCAGGTTAATCTTCACTTGACACACTTCTCACCCTATATAGAAAAAGATCTTGGTAAACCACATACTCTTGAGGGAGTGATACAGCCTAGGAGCACGAAAATTGCAGCCGCTTTTGGAATTTTAAACCTCAAAATCTGAAACTTTGCACCTTCATTTACCCACATGGGTGTTCACAAATTTTTTTCCAGATGTGGTGGGATAACTTTGGGAAACAGTGACGGTAATGAAAACCTACCGAACTAATTTCGTAGCGCCAGTTTAATTAAAATTTTAGAATTGAAATTTAAAAATATTCACTTTCCTAGTATAAACTTAATCAAGATTAGTTTTTAAGAAGAAGCGATTTTTTTCTTACACCAAAAGGAGCAACCCCTACGGGACACTCATGTCTAACCGCACGATTTACCAAACTGCAGAAACTTTTCCATAGATCTCAAAAATCCCTAACACTTCCTAGGATACAACCTACGACAAATGGGTTGCTAAAAAATCAATGCCTTCAAAGTTCTTCGCAGCATTGCCCCTTTAATTCGTGCAGCAACACGCGCAGAGTCGAGGCCCTTTCCGCCCGAGTTCTTCGCCATTCCCTAAAATGGCCGCGAGCCAACGATCGGCCTGTTCAGCGTAATAATGGAGTAGAGCGATGCAGCTGACCCGGTGACCCAATACGTGCGTCCGCGGAGGCTCGGTCCTCCACCAAAGGAGTTAAAAATACCCCCCCGTTTTCGCCCGTTTTCCGGCTTCAGAGGAGCGCCAGTGGCTCTGGGGAGAAGCCGGATATGTAGGCCGTGTTCCATCGCGAGAAACCAGCCGCGGACTCATTTCAAAGATTACGCCTCCGCGGAGGTGCGATGGGAAAACGGAGAAAAGAACCGCGCCGGGAATAAAAGGAAGAGGACGAAGGGGGTGGCTGGGCTGCGGAGAACAGTCGGGTCCCATTGCGGTTCTGGCGACCACGGATCCTACCGGCGAGCTGCTACGACGACATTCGGGCTAATTAAGGTATGTTCCGCTGAATGTTTCCGCGGGTTTATGCACGTCTCTAAGGCGGTTGTCTCCCGTGCACACGTATATGCTTCTCGGCCGCGAGGGGAGGTTAACCCGTTCGTCTCTCGTGTTGGGCGAGCACGGGAGAATCTGGGGATGTCCCAGTCGGAGATGATTGGAAGCATTGTTCTTAACGAGATGTTCGTAGGTTATGATTACCTTTGGAATGGGGATGAATGAAATGATCGCAAGAGGTGGTTTGGTGAAAGTGTCACTCAAGGGTGTGTGGGATTGTCGAATGTATAGGGTGATGTAAAAGTGGTTGAAGAATTTTTGTATTAGGGTAATTGTGGGAGAGATGCCGCACTCGGAGAGACGCCGCACTATCGGTATTTCAAGGATGTCGGTAATAGAACACATCATTGCCGATTTTATTTGTTTAAGGCTGTTCATTTGGGTTAGTTTGTCAAGCAAGAGCGTGTTTCCTGTATTATTGTTAAAGATTTTGCTGTTTTTCGAGGTAAGCCTACCGTACTTTGCCTGAATAGTCATACGTCGCGACTATTTTTACTAATATAGTAGTTAAAAATTCATAGTTTTTCTTGATACAACATTTGTAATACGTTAATGGGACCATGTAGAATATTTCCTTGGCAGAATAGGTTACTTTCGACATAGCATGTGGAAATACGAAAGTGCGGCGCCCCTCCCGGGCATTTAGGATAGACGCCGCACTTTTATTTGGGATAGATGCCGCACTTTGATACTGTACTGTTTCGGAAACGGATGTTTTTAATGTTTAAAATATAAAAAAAGTATCTCAAGGCAAATTATTTATTTTTAAATGAATAATCTTATAATCGAAACATATTTGTGGACTATGTTCTCTTTTTTCACATTTTTTTTATTTTAATCTCAAGATGCCAACTGAATATAAAAAAAATTTCGAAAAGCAGAAATAATCTCTGTTTCAACTGTACCCATTTAGTTTTCCAATTTTAAAATTGTATAAAATAAAAATGTTTCATTTTACTTTGTTTTTACTATTTTTTTTTATGTAAAAAGTTAGAATTAACAAGTTTAAATCGAAAATTAAACGTGTTTCGAAATGCGGCACCACTCCCGCATATGCGGCGTCTCTCCTACCAAAGGATGTTTTTAGTTTCAATTTTTTTAAGGGTGACAAATATTAAAATTTTAATTTTCGTTAATGCTAGTAGAATCACAAGATGTTGAACTAATAATATATATCCTTGGAAAACATTTTCATTGCAAAATTTAAACACGGTGACAATTTTGCGTAACGTGCGGCAACTCTCCCACAATTACCCTATTTGTAGAGGCTGAGGAGAGATGTGTAGTCAATGTGTGTTAAGTTAACTTTGATGGAGGTATATGTGATTCATTTCTGTCTCTAGTTTCTTAATTTATAGACTTTGTAATATCCAAGATGTGAAATATATTTTGTATAAACTACACTGCTTCCTTTTTTTAAACCTTCTGATGTCGGCTATACATATATGAATGATGCAGCATTTAAAGTGTATGTAGATACCTACTATAAATTTTAGGAGTTAGAGCCTTTTCACACGAGATACAAGGTTCGCAGAAATCACAAATACAATCAAATTGAATATACTAAATGCACATCACCAGCCTCGGAGGCGTCTCTAGTACAAAAGCTCTAACCAAGGAACAAGGAATTCAGATTGTAATCGAGGAGTGTAGGAATAATTGTCTCGCAAATAATTCCGCTTCCTCGCCTAACAAGGGGATCGTAAATCCGGAGCAACATACGAATGCTGGGGCGTGCATAAAAGCGCTTTATTTTTTCGGGCTCTGCAGTGCCCGTTGCAGCGGTTCCCAGGTAAATAATCTCGCCCCTGCCCGATTTCGTCGTAGTTTATTAATTCAATTATACTTTTCCGCCGGCGTTCCGTTAACGGATCACGTACAGCCACTCGTATCAGCTGACGGTGTAACCGTGTCCCGGAGCCATTGTGGATTCAGGACGCGGGACGGAGCCACGCGGAGAAAAACGATACGGGGACACGGAATCAAATTTTAGTTTCTGCTCTATAATGGCTGTTGCAGCACTTAGCTACAATCGTTCCGTACAATTGACTTTGTTTCAGTTGCCTCCTGTCTTTCGAGGATACAGTCTCAATACTTTTAGAGGAAATGCGGCACGTTCAGGATACTACGGAATCTATTTTTGTGCATTGAAGCTGCTATAGAGTATTTATAGAGTCGTGGTCGGTTTAGGGAATAGTTAATGTCTTGAATAAAGCCCTCGATAAAATCTGAAAGAGAAAGTACGTTTAGATCGTTACGTCCCCAGTTTGCTGTTGTTTCTATCTACTTATAACGTGCACTGGTTACTTCGGTCCTCGTGCAATGTACTTTTGTGAAACATTTTTGCAAGGGAAAGTATGCTATAATAGCTGAAAGGCGATTACAGGTGTACATCCTTGTACCTGTATGAAGGTAAGCCCTTGAAGACGACCAGTGGGCGGCGAAGTGTGTCTTTTAGTTAGTCTTTGGAGGGTTTCCAGAGAGAATAGATAAAGAGAATCTTGAGAGAATTGAGACGGTCTTTAACGAGTTTCGAGACAGCCTCCTGAGAGTCGACGAAGTTTCGAACGAGTTTCTAGAGGTTTGAGAGTCACACAACCTAACCAGTACTTCTGCAATAATAATAAAACCTACGATATGTATATCTCACCCTAAACTTATAAATAAATTTCTACTTTCTATGTGAAATTGCTTATGTATCTTCTTCACGTGTAAATACATTTTTATAACCCAGCTTCCAATAATTTGCTCGCTTTCTTTTATCCAAAGCACTTTCACAATTGAATCACAGTTATTCATTATAATATTCTGCTACTCAACGATACCCTCGGGGTCGCTTTGAATATAATCTAGCGGGCATGATTCACTTTCCCCTCTGCTAGAAAGTACGACGCTCTATTTCACAGTAATTTCCTCGGCGATCCACGGGAAAAACATTATCCGTTGGCGCAGTATCGACTTCCGGGGTCCCGCATTCGGGACACGAGGCGGGACAGTAGTATGCGGCGTAAGAAAGGGACGAGGGAAAGGGGGTGGCAGATGCCCCGTATGCGGATGCCCGGATTCTCCTCACGTCGGGACAATCAATAGCGACTGTTCCATGGGAATGTGTATTCACGTGCAACGGGAGAAGTGTTCTAGCCGTGTATAACGTCCGCATAAGAAGGTGCACCCTCCTTTCGACGGATACAAATAACGTCTGTAAAGATGCTCTTCCTGTTTATTCATAACACAACGTCGAACGGAATGGAAATCAGCGTCACGATAGTCCCCGACGACGAGGAGCACTTTTCGTCCGGAGCTATGTTGAATTTTATTGGTTTCTGTATGGAAAGCTGAGGAACCTAGTGGTCCAAATTGTGATTCTTCTGTGTTGCTCGAAATAGGAGATGGTGATTTGAAGGAGTGATACATTTGAAGGAGTTTTGAATGGTAGGAGAGGGGCAGTGAATGACAAATTTTGGTAGTTTCTAAATATTTTTAAAATATATCTCTCACTGTAGTTATTTTCGATTTCGAGATATAAGGATAGGGTTGTGTCTAGAATGTTTAAGTCATTCTGTATTTATGGGTTAGATATACTTTGTAATATTGTACTTCTCCAAGTTTGAGTGTAATGGGAAATGATCATTTCTAACCAGAGTTGGGCATTATTCGAATAAATTTTCATTCGAATACGAATTCGTATACATCCCCAAGATTTATGCGCGAATAACAAATGACGATTTTATTCGACGTAAAATTATTCGTTATTCGCGAATAAATCTGTACCGTTATTCTAGCCAGATTCGTTCGAATAAGAATTTATTCGTTATTCGACCTGAATGAACGACGAATAAGAAACGTGATACCCGGCATCTATCGACGGAAGTCTGTACTGTGACCAACATACGTTTTGACGTGTGTGTCTAGAAGTGTGCGTATACGTCTGAACGAACCGAGGAAATCCCACCTTAAAGAAGTATTCTCTTCTGGAGGCGTCGGCCATCGGTTGTAAGCGATATTTGGGATAAAGTATTATCAGATAAGAATTATCGAAAGTGCGAGCTATGACAAGAGTTACTTAACCTAAAACATTAGGTCTCACGGGTGTCAGTCAGTGGTGTCATGATACATCGCCGAAATCGCGTGATCATTTTATTCGTCCGTTGAGTCGACTAAATTCTTATTCGAATAAGAAATTATTCGAATAAATTGTCCGTCAAATAAAAAATTATTCGTTATTGTCCAATAATGTAATTTTATTAGAATTTTTTATTCGAAGATTATTCGAATAAGAATTTATTCGCACAAATTTATTCGAATACTTATTCGAATGAAAATTTAGCCGAATAATGCCCAACTCTGTTTCTAACAAGCGTTTTCTAAGCATCTTCGGAAAAGTATTTCAGGCGCATACGTAATACGAAATTAGTGGCGTCTAATTCAAAAATGAAAATTTCGACACATCTATATCCCACCACAAACACATACCACGCGTGTAATTATTAACGAGTACATCTAAACTATGCAGAGAATTGCCATTACTCTTCTGCATACCAAGAAATTCCACCCCGTGGGAAGTGCATCGCTTTTCCCAAGTATGCATCGCATAGTTACATAAGTATGCGCTCTGCATCGAGCACGCCTTAAAATTTGAACGCATCAAAGTATTTGTATTCGATTATAACAACTCTCAGAACTCTCAATTCTCCAGAAAATAATAACCCAAACGTCCAATATACCTCCACGAAAAATTCGGAGAGTTTCATTTGCTTCAAAATCATATATTTAACCAAACAATTGAAATCCTACGGAATGCATGTATTTTAATTTAATCAGGAAGTTCACATAGAGTCCCTGCATCGACCCCAAAGACAATCGAATCGCTAAACTCCACAGATTCGATGCGTTTCCGTCTAACTGCAGCCGTGAAGGGATAAACAGGGGGCTACGATATTGGATCAAAGCTAACTCTCGTGTTTTGAATGACCGAAGCACTTTCAGAGCAGGCCGTGCAGCCGCACCGAAACGGCTGCACTGTTTGGCTAGGGAACCGCCATTCAACTCGGAACCAGCAAGGATACTCCAGGACCTCCTGGCCAGTTGCGCGGTTTAAATCAAACACTCCGCGAATAACTTGTATCAAAGGCACAGGATCATTTTCGTGGCGTTCAGTTCTGTATGGGAAACGCTGTTAGAACTCGGTGGACGACCTCTGAAACAGATTAGCGACGATAATAGCCGTTTCCTATGCGTGCCTTAGTTTGAAACGTGAGCGATAGCCTGGTCGAAATAATTCCAATCCTTGAACAGAGATTGCGAACGATTCGAAAGTTTCCTTCGAATAAATGTCTTGTAGGTACATAGCTTGGAAAAAGTATTAAGTAACGATTAATAAGAATAATTAAAATCAATCTATGACTATGGAATTGTAGATCATAGGTTTTGGAATGATTTAAAATATTCAAATAACCTGCGATCCCACCCTCCATATTTCTTTCCTTTCATTTATGTAAAATCAGTGTTACGTCATTAATAGAATATGACAATATAACCATATTAAAATAAATATGTGCTAAGTAAATCGTCAACTAAAAATAACCGTGGCAACCCCCTAGAAAACACTTCGTGACCCACTCGGGGTTGGGACCTACAGGTTGGGAATCACTGTACTACGTAGAGATATAGAGATATAGAGTAATGTCAACATAATGTAACAATAATGTAAAGATATAATAATGTGTGACAACTCAGAGATGTATAAAGCCTGTACTACATTTGTGTATGTTTATCGTCAATTTACAATTGAGGTTGTTTTAATAATTGAGTGTGCTGCTTAGCGTTATGAGCGAGCACGCTTCAGATAAAGTGGGTTATCTCGAAGGTTTATTTGCGACATGAGGCATTCGCCATTACGCTCGTCATTTACGTAAAAGACAATGGATCGTCTGACGAATTATCCAATCTCAGGAAAACCGGTTCATTCACAATTTAACATACAATTATCCTTTGTCCCGCGAACGTTAGGTTTGGGGTAGAGTTTCAATTATACCACGGAATGAGACGATGAAGCTGAACTGCGATTTCGCAAGGAACGCGCACAGTTATCGCGACTACAAAGTGAAAGTGGAATAATTTGGCCTCAAGTATACGTTAAGGGGTTTTCACAAAGCGTCCTTGTTAACAGCGGGCGGAAGAGGAATTTTAAACGTTATCCGGTTTATTCATTTCCCGTGAAACATCCTCTTTGCTCGGTCTTGTTTGAAATTCTTTGCACGAGCAAGGTTTGTTAGCGCTGCGGCGCCACAAATGCAGGGCATGAAACATTTAGAAACATTTCTCCGCGTCAAAAAGCCACGTGAATATCAGATTAAGACGAAAGAATGCGATAATTTGTGTCCAGAGTGTAAATGTCCTTTGACCGCTCCTTGTATTTATAAATTGTCGAGGTATTTACTATTCTTGTTGGACTATTATAAGGGATACAATACTGTAATGAATAGAGATATTAAGCATTCAACGCACACGAGATATCTGGAACGTAATAATAAATGATAGTTTTAAAAAAACATTTTTTCAAAGTTCCTATAGTGGTCGACACTATTTTTTGCCGAATATATGATTACGCATAGATTAATTGAAACATACATGCCAAAGAAAAGGCATATACAATATTCTTAAAAATCATGTAAAAAGTTAGTAAGACAGAGAAACCAATTTGAATACACGAAATTTACATACAACTTTAGAAAACTTATAGCGAGGGCTAATTTATTGCCACACATTTTTTTGACGATAAAGTTTGTCGCTTTGAATAGTGACTTGTTTACTAATTGTTAAATTTGAAACAATACGCCATCTTGTTCTAACTAATAATCGATAATTTAAAACAAGACCATTTATGTATCAGATGATACACTATTTACTTTATAGAAATTTCGTTTACCTTTTCGCGTAACCGATCGACAAAAAATAGTGTCCACCACTATAGGTGCGGTCTTCGATAATGTATTGTAAATGCATTTTTATTATTTTGCAATCGGTTTTAATTTTTTTAAAATTTTTATATGATTAATGCAGCCTATTGAAATACTTAATATCGCAAAATATGTGGGTTATTCCGTGTTCACTCTCAATGCCTTAAATATGTTCTTAAACGAATACCCTGAAATCTGAATAGCATATGCAGCCCCCACACCCAAATGAAAATTCATTCCCCAGCACAATGCGTAAGTTAATTGCCTTATCATCCTCCACCTTCTCAGATAACGTCCACAGGAACGTAACTTCGTCCCCGTACTCCTCGTCTCACGCCACCCTCGCTAATAGTCGCCTCCCCATTCAGCAATGACAACGCAGTCGAGCAAACGACCATTAGCCCCATAAAATAGTGACTCGAGAAAGGCAATATCGCGCTTCGTTTTACAAAGGCGACAGCTGCAGTGCAAATTTGCAGCGCAGAGTCGTGGATATTTGCTTTCCAATTTCCCTTCGTCTCTGCGGGGATGGTAAAATTAGAAGGGGTGCGCCGAGGTTGCTCGACGTCCGCGGAGGGGATGGCAGGATAATTTGAGAAATCTTCGCGGCTGGAATCGCGTGCAATTCGATTCTGTCGCGAAAAGGGGCCTCCGAGGATCGTGACTGTCAGTTGAATTTCGTTACACGGAACGGAACGGGGACGGCCGACGATCGCGCTGCGCCGACGACCGCGTCCTCTGGAAACGAGGTGGCGACGCTGTACTGAAATTGGATGGAAACTCCACGAAGACATGGGGAATATACATTGTAAACTCCGCTGACAAGTACCGAAATCGGTTCGCAGACTCTACAAACTTTCGTCATATCCCGTATGCGAACTGCTATGAGGCGAAAGGGGGCGCTCAAGGATTTACGGGGGGTGGATCGCCCCCGCTACGTGACGATAAGTGTGCCTAACGTCGAGCCCATAAATTCTGTCGGTTATTCGTCTTGTTCCACGGGACAAAGTGTCGCGTCAGACGTGGTTCCCTTGTTCTTTCGGGATGCCAACGATCGACTGCAATTTTTCGCCCTCCTTATCGGCCTGTCCTCGCGCACTTTACGCGCGACTGGAGCTTCCAAAACGTGTCGTGTACGGTCTTCAATTTTCTGCTCTACTTGATGGGTTGAATGTGGGTTGTCGTCGTGCGAGGTTAATAATATGTGAAATATGTTCTTTACCTTACTTCGAGAAATTTTAAATTGATGGGTAGTTTACAATTTTCAAATTTGTTGAGGTCCGAGGTTTTATAGGCAAGTTAGTTACAGGGATTTGGAGAGAAGATTATGTTGAAAATCCTGGGGGAATTTAAATACTTGATGTAGTTCTATATGAGTTCAGGTGAGTATGAATTCGTGGTTGTAGATTATTCAGAATTACTCTGATTTTGTGCTACGAACTTATTACAATCTTCTTGCAATGAGTGTGGAAGAAAACTTGAAGCTGGAACTTGTAAAGTTTGCAGAGAAAATTACTAGTTACTACACCACTGTATTTCATCTTAACTGGTGCAAGGATAAATTAGGAAATGAAGAGGCACTTAATATATACCTGAGACCCTGTTACAATTTCCTAAAATGTCTCCAAGACACTAAACATTTGTCATACCCCACGTGTAAAGGATCGTGTCCACAAATTCAACATATCTAAATCATGTGACGTGTCTGGTGCTAAATTTCGAATGAAGTTTTGCTTTGTAACCGCAGAACCAATCAATCATAGATATGATCTTACTTCCTTGTGTCTCGTAATTAATATTACACACTAAATAACAATTTTTCCTGGAGATTAGAGACTATAGAGCAAATTAATAGCAATTAAAGATTATTTCATTTGGCATCACTAAATCCTGTCACATACACGACACTTCATTAGTCGAATTAAATCTAAACATTAATTTTCAAACTTCAATTCTAGATCAATCCATATTTTTGACTCTCAACTACTATAAAATACTTTCTACATAATAACCACATATGATTTTTGACACATTCACCTACAAAATTAGATTTCTACATTATTTTCAACAATTGCCTTCCCTGAACCCACACCAGTATACAAAAGAAACTAAATAAATAGTATAACATTTATACAAAATGTCAACCATTCATTTCACTCTATAAGCCTTCACAATTTGCAAATTCTTTCCAACATTGCCAATGTTCCCCTTTTTCGCGGTCTTGTTTAGTTTCCATTTCCACAACGCAGGTTGCAGAGGTTTAAAATTTCGAATTCTTTCGAAAGAGCCGAGCACGGGACAACGTGGACGAAATTATACGCGTCTGTTCCACTGTTTAACCCTTATGCTTGACTTTGACCGTTTCGACGACGACCAAGGGAGAGGAACGCGGGACAAGGGTTGGATGGAGAGCGAGCCTCCACGAACCACTAAACGTACCGCCTCGAAATAACTGCGTCGAGATTTCAGGGCGAAGAGCCATACGTTTAATGGGTCTGCCTTTTAAAAAGTAGAATTGTCTTGGTGTCGCGTTCCCAGCCCGCACATATTTTTCTAATGTCATTCACAGTGAAGCACTGTCCTCCCAGGAGGGAAACTTTTCAGCGCGCATCGCAGCTTCGTTGAGTCTTTCACTGAGTTATCCAGTCACCTAACACCTCAGTACAGAAACAGAGTATCGTAATATCTATTTACTTTTTTCATTCTTGCACTTTGCACATACAAGATCGTGGTGATTTAAAAAATTGTATTTCTTACTGAGATCTTAATTGTGCTTCGTCAAAGTGAATGCAATATTAATTCGCATCGTCAGCTCTCGAATTGTTCAATTCAAAGTTTCTTAAGAAGAAGAATGTAGTGACAGTTTAAATTGGAGGAAATAGATGCCTGGAATAGGAAACCCGTTGTTGTTTGCTTTGACATTCATGTGTTCGTTACAAGTTTTGGATAAAATATTTCTGGACCAATGCTTTTGCAACGTGTTCTTGTATTTATACGTAAATCGTATCAGATCCTGAGACGCCCTCCATTTACGACTAAATGTAGTAACTTTCCTCTTATACGATACCGAAGCTCCAACACTGATGAATATTTAACTAAGAAAGGGAGGGTTCAAAGTGTTTCCCTCCGATTTGGACCTCCGTCTACAGCATTATAGGACCTGGATATAGGTACCAGTGGTTAAAATAAACTGCCCTCTACATAGAATTACAGCAACAGTGTAGAAGCATGGCAATTTATGTTAATTAGATATACTTAACAAATTATTGTGCTTCTACAGCTAACATCTCAGACATACAAGACGCGAAGGCTATTATCCTGAGAAAGTAGGTCGAAATCGAACGAGTACACTGAACCCTGCGCTTCTAAAAGCAGTAATCACTCATCCTTGAGAACGCGCGTGCAAATGTTAAAAATCCCTTAACAACTGATCGTTCATCTTTTTTCTCCATCCACGACTGAAAGAATGAAAGGACCTGTACCTGTCGTTGCCAGGAAATCGTTTTAACGAGTTGCAGTCATTCCACGCGTCCTCGACGGTGCTTCAACTGCGGCAACCTGCGGCTCGAGTGGAGTAAAAGTTAAATAGGTCCGACAAGCTCTGGCGGGAAGTGTAGCATGAAATATTTGCGACCGTATATTCCAGAGCCAAAGATTACTGAAGATTATTTCTTTATTATTTGCTGCCATTTATTCCCTTCATGCCTGAATATATATAAACCACAACAACAATTTTAAACTACGCAATTAGGAAAGAAATATTGCAGTATTTAGAGGATAAGACCTATGAAGAAATATAATACTGTTGTTTTATGTAAAGCTAAATAATTAGGATCCCTACGAATCAATGAATATCAATTAAGTTTAATAATATACTTATGTACACATTTTCCTTCATACAGTTTATGGTTATTGAACCGATACTTTTGAGACCATTGAACTACCTTGAATAACAGTGTTCGCTAAGCGATCAAGTTTCCCCTCGAATCGAACGGTCGATAATTTCTGGAGAGACGACACGCGATGTTTGGCGATCGATATCGGTCTACATTTTAAAAATCAAACACGCTCGATAGGCGAACGGACTATGAAATATGCAGGTTAACGAGCCTTTAAAATTGCGGCGCAACCGTGCTGCACGCGCGGCTCGGCCATTTAACCGTTGAAATATAAATGCAGAAGCTAAGCAGCATTGCGGAATCGACGAGGTGCTTTAGTTAGCCGCCTGTACGGCAGTGATGCAAAATCAATAAGCAATTTTTCGCCGGTCCCTCGGTAATCTTCCTTAGGAACTTTTACCACCGAACGAACTTCGGTATTAGTGGTAAAATCTCCCTTAACTATTCATTACTGTTAGTGCACGCTTTGGAAGGTAAGCCACGAGGGATGGAATCTTTAAACATCTCTTAGACATTGAAGTATGGAGGACAATGTGTGGAACGCTATTTCTTTCCTACCTAAGTTACTTTTTTTAGAATTATTAGAACAAGTAAAGTGGAAAATATGACAATAAAGTAGGTAAATGTCTCGTTCAAAAACCACTCTGCTTTTACACCAAGAACTTTTTACCCAGATACTAAACTTGAGCCCTCATAATGAATTTTTATATGCCCCTTTCTGATAATTTGTATTCTACTAATTCCTTCGCGAAAAATGATATACCAGTTCTCTTTTTGAACACACATCTATTTACATTGTTAAGCGCATCTCTTTATGCAGTATGTAGGTAATCGAATCTATCAACTGGAGAGGAGAAGACAGTGTGACCTCAACTTGTTTATTCAGGACGGCACTCTGAAATTCTGTCGCTGGAGTATGACCCCTGGGCCACCTAATAAGAAGCTTCACGGTACGACACGCTCGACATTTTTACGTTTATCGAGCCGGTATTTTCCATCTTGAAGCTGAACGAAATCGTTCGATTTCCTTGTATCCACCAGCTTAACCCCGTTACCTACATTCGGCTAGGAGAGTATGGCACAAGAGAGGAATCGACGTCGCCGATAAATTTCATCATTCGTGTATTATCATATGCAACCTCCACTGTATCCAGACGGCCAACAATAAAAAAGTTAATACCCAGATAGAAAGACCAGTGCACGTAAAATGTCGTCGCTGCTATGGAGATCGATGGCCCAGAATAGCAGCTGCACACTGCTGTGTAGCATGTTTCGAAAATTATTAGTGCAGCACGAACGTGCGGTAATCTGTGAAAATTACTATCGTTGGCATCTTTGTTTGTTGGACTCTAGTAACAGTGTATAGAGCTACAAGTTATTGGTAGGCATATTTGCAGGAAATCGGAGTAGTCTAACGTAATAAGTAATCTCGGTTAATTAAACACAGTGTTCTAATCCTATAGAAGAGGAAATGGGAAAGAGGAAAGGGAAAAGGGGAAAAGAGAAAAAGAGAAAAAGAGAAAAAGAAAAAAGAGAAAATGATGTAATTAAAAAGAGAATAAGATCTTCGTTGCATATCTTGATTTTCTAACAAAAATTCTGAACAAAAAAATTCAATCACGTTATTACAATTTTGATTTTCAAATTGGACCAATGAAAATGGAGATAGCAAACATTTCAGAAACGAAATGGTGTCTACCATCCCCAACATCAAGTGCACCAGTTTCACCCACATATCTATACCCATACAGCACACTCCGTTGCAGAAACGTTGCAGAAAGGTTGCAGTTAGGTTGCGGTGCAATGTTGCACGGGGGCGGACATAGGAAGATTTCTGCAACCTTTCAGCAATGTTGCGGTGCAATATTACCTTGCAACGTTTCTGAGATTTTACTGCAACGTTTCTGAGATTTACAGCAACTTTTCTGCAACGTTTCTGAGATTTTTCAGCAACTTTACTGCAACGTTTCTGAGATTTTACAGCAACTTTTCTGCAACGTTTCTGAGATTTTTCAGCAATTGTCCCGCAACGTTTCTGAGATTTTACAACAAAGGTCCCGCAGTAAGCAAGGCTCAAAAACTGTTATAATATCGATTTAGTATATAGATTTAGTACAATATCGTAGTATACCCACTACACAGTGTATATTAGGTTACGCTTTGTTCATCCGTAACGTATCAGCTACATACCTGCAACGAACCGCACTGAATACGGTCTTACATATTTTTACTCGACAATACGGAACTTTTTTATTATCTATAATGAATTAAATGGCAATAGTAGGCACAGTGGTAGTAATTGGCACATGGAACTCTTTTTTACAAATATCTTTTGTTGCTGTATATAATTAATGAATTTGGTTAAATCCTATAGTGTTAACTAAGTAATTGTATTAATTACTTATATCACATATGTCGACAAACAGAATACAATGTTACATTTCACAGGCAACCTCCGAGGGAATATATGTAAACACGGACAATATGTAATATAAGTAGTTAATACAATTAGTTAATTAGCACTATAAGGTTTATGCAAACTGTTAAACTGTATACAGCAATAAATGATATTTGCAAAGGTGAAATGTAAATCCACAATCACTAAAGACTAGAAAATAAAATAAATGATGTTAAACGATTGTATTAAGAATCCGCTAAAACTAAATAAAAACATTATTTTCTTGTACTACGCAGGATATTTCATAACAGAATATGCATCAACTTAATACAACATCAAGCGTCGAAATTAATTTGTTGTGAAATATCCGACTCCGCGATTAGGGTCATGTAATTGAGTTTGTCAAAATGAATCTTCGTTTTTGAATAATTTGAGTTTAAGGTGTTGCTCGGTAGGAGTATAAGTTCGAATATGTAAGCAGTCTTCTCAATGAACAGTTGTAGCTGCAGCGGTAAAGTGTTCGTCTTACGGTCCTACAGGTTGCGGGTGCTCGAATCTCCCTGGGGTAAAATAATTTTCTATTTTTTCTGTTGCGCACATTCATGTCGTCGGCCCCCCTCGCAGCACGTCCGATATATATAAATATTAAAATACCGTAATTTTTATTTTTGGCCCTACTGCCCGAAACGTTGCAGAAAAGTTGCAGAAAAATTGCTATAAAATCTCAGAAAAGTTGCAGAAATATTTCATGCAATGTTGCACACGGGCGGACATAGGAACATTTCTGCAACATTTCAGAAATATTGCCTGCAATGTTTCAATGTTGCATCGTAACGTAACTGCAACCTTTCTGCAGCCTTTCTGCAACGTAGTGTGCTGTATGGGTAGTTACAGAATGCAATCCTGACACTTAAAATTGAGTAAATCCCCGAATATAACCTTAGTAGGTATAGTGAAACTGGTATATTATCAAGAAGCAATAATGTCGAATACGGTAGTTAAGGGTAGAAGTCCATTTGATTCACCATTACATTTCTCGCAGCCAATAGTTTCAACGTTGGTTGAAGCTCGACCTCCCTCCCTCGACGCGTTATTAAACGACGGGTATCGTAAAATGTGCAACCACTTGTCGCAGGTTTAATTCGTGGCGGTTATTTAACTGACACGACGTAGCCTTCACCGACCAAGTCATCCCCTTTTATGCTCCGCCATTCGGCCCGTTAAATTAGTCGTAACCTCGTCGGGATTCTCGATCGAGTCGGTGGTATAAACGCGCACTCGGAGATTATCGAAACTCGATACCGCAGAGAATACGGCCTTAGGAAATTTATTTCTTAATTGCCGGAGTACAAGAAGGCTGGCTTTATTCCATTTCAGCCAGTCGTTTCGTGTTTCAAATAGTTCGAATAGGGCGAATGGATGCACATCAGTGGTTAAAGTACGCAACAAAATATATTAGCGGTTGCGACTATACATTCTTGTAAATATAGTGGTCGAACATAGGAGAAAGTTTGGAAATTCAATTTTCTAGCGCACATTATCAAACATTATTTCCCTTCGCAACGAGCTGTGCAGAAATTTAATATCTAAAGATCAGATGGTTATGAAAAAATAAAAAGAACGATACGAAGATCGATACAGAAGTTGTTCCATGCTAATAATTCCGTGACTCGACCTACACACGTTTCTGCACGAATTACCGTCGCCCTGCAACGAGCAGTTTAGAGACGCGTCGAATTAACATTTTCATTAAACGACTAGGAACTTCCATTCAGGCTAGCTCCCGAAGGAATCGCAATCCTGCCCGATGCATCCACGTTTTTTTCCAGTGAAACTTCTAATCATACCGCTTCCTGCCAAATCGTCGTCGCATCGTTATTCAACGAGTCTACGCCGTCAGGTTCGTTCAACTTCGGCCTATGCGAGATTCGACCGTATTACGAGCGTGATTACGAAAGTTGTCAACTTGATTAAACGTTCTGCTTCGGCAGAAGTTTGCTCAAAGGGGTAATCGTGCGAGGTGTCCGCCCGGAGGTACGCCCGAAACTTTCTTAAACTACGAACGCCAGGAGATTGGAAGAGTCATTTTCCATGAGGAGCAGGGGATTCGACGATGTTGTTTCATTTGCAGCAGACGAAGGCACCGCGGCCCGAGAATACTAGGGTGTAATTACAAAGCGAGCAACTTGGACTGTTGCGACGACAGCACGCCTCTTTTTCTTTTCGCGCGCTCACCATCGCGCCCCTGCGCGGTGGAACTTGGTTCCCCTCTAGATTCTTCAATGGAGTTTCGGTTTGCCAGGCCAGACGCAGTGTAGAAAAGAATCATTGACGATTGAAGGGGGAATATTTATTAAATGATTAGCCAAATCCTGAAACTTGAGCCGTAATTCAATCAGAATTCTTACTTCTATTCCCTAAATTCCATTCTCAAATATCTGAAAAAGTTTGTTATAAATCTGTCAATTGAGAAGAACACTGAAGTTATGTCGATTCTTTGGGATACCAGGATGAAGTACCCTAAATTTAACCCTTCGTTGACACTCTGGGTGTGAGTGAGATTTTGAAGCTTTGTACCTTCTATATGCAAAATAAATACCTATTTTCGAAAGCCGACTTTCAAACTATTTTTTTTAAATATGATATCTGAACAATAACTCTGTAGATTTTTAGCTTCTAATATTGAAATTTGTAAAAGTTACAATTTTTTAAAGATTTTTATTCTGCGTGGTCTCGACATATGATAATCTAGAATTTTTTACAAAAACTGTGATAAACTTTCAATAAAAAAAACTATTGGAATACAATTTAAAGGCCTTGAAATTGACCCCTGATTTTTTTCATAATAATAGGATTCTTTAGACGAGACTGACAGTCGTTCAAAAATTGTTCTACGTGTGAGCCACCGAGGTATGTGAAAGTTGATAAAAAAAGAGGTGTGTCAACGGAGGGTTAAGAACAATATACTCGAGTTACCCTGGGAAATTCTCTCTTCAAACCTGTATCGAACTATGAATACTGAAATAATTCTCCAACATACATATGTACCCTTAATAAAAGGATCTATCCACCTCCATAATATCGAAAAGCCCTCGATACAAGAATACTGTTTCAACATCAGCGCGGAAACGGATGTAAAAAGTGAAAAGAAAATGGTCGAAGCCACTTTCAGACGCATCTGCACGCCAAGAATTAAAGTACGATTCGAGGTATTCACAGAATTCGCACGTACGCGCGTAAATACCTGTCGACGACGCGTGCAAACGTTTACGCTGCTGGAAATTGACTAAGTTTCCCCAGCACGGGGGAGGAGTTTGAAGGGCGGCAGGGCGAATTGCCGGGCAATTTATAGCCACGCTATTTAATAACCACTCTCAACGTCGGCCCGTCTAAACCACCCTCCGTCGCCTGCACGGTGGAATCGTTACGGGCTCATTTTCCGATTTCATTTCCGCCCTTGTAAATCCCGAGTACTTATAATCCTCTCTGCATCGAGGAGCTGATTTACTGGTGTAACGATCGAGTTTGGACAGTTTAAGTCAATAGAGCCGCGGATTGAACGCGGTATGCCTTTTCTAGTCGATTGTATAATAGATTGCTGATCTATTAGACTCTAGATGGACTGGAATTCGAGATATTGGAAATTGAAAACAGCAAAAAGGGTACCTGAATTCGCGTGATGCCGATGGAGAATATTTTCGTTGAAGGACTTATGTGAAATATTGTTTTCTTTATGTGGACACTGCGGGCTTGTGAAATTTTGAATTGAAATTGCAGAAGCTTCTAACTATTGAAAAATATAATCTAGGGTAAAGGACCCAATTACTGTCACCTACCCAATTACTGCCACCCTAACCTGTTTTACGTAAAATAACGAATAGATCTTATAAAATGATGCGTAAACAAATTTTAGTATACAATTCAAATTGTTATTTATACGATACAAAAAGCAGTACTTAATTTTTTCTTCGTTAATTTGAATAAAACGATAAAACATTTTAAGCGAATATTAGGAAAATGGAAACGATGACTTCCTTACTAGCGAAAGAGAAAACAAGACGTAAAGAAAATGCTGTAATTGTAATATGTAAGCTATTAACATAACAAAATATAATGGTTTAAATAATATAAGCATCATAGAAAGTAATAAAGAGCCGTATTCAACGATTCATTAAGTCCTTTTACTTATTAATTGGGTGACAGTGTTTGGTACAAGCGTTTCAAGCATTTTGGTATTACTGTCATAGCAGTAGTTGCTCATGTAAGTACCTACATGACACGAAGTAACCTTAAAATAACATAAACACTATTTGGTTAGCTGGCAGTAATTGGGGTGTCAGTAATTAAAACAAATACATTTGAAGGATGTCAGTAATAGATCCCCAAATATATTTTTGAAATTGATGAATTTATAACATAAAAATCGAAGTTTTAAGATCCACCAAATTTTTTTCATCAAGTAAACATATTAAACAATAATTAATACCAACAACATATACTTTTAGTCTATAAGTACAAAACTGAAAGATAATGTCAGCGTCAACCGCTTAATGTGTCAGTAATTGGGTCCTTTACCCTAATGACTACGGAATTGGAGGTTTTACATGGGAAGTTTTTCGTTTCTTAATAATCACTCTTGAACACTTGTTTACTCGCATTCAATTACATAGCACAATACCAGCAACGCCACTTAATAACAACAAGAGCCGAAATAAACTCTATTAACGAAATCCCGTTTACTTATGAAGCTGACCTGTGACATTTAAAGCGCAAAAGGCAATCTGGGCTTCATCATAAAAGCCCTTGCATAGTTCACATTATCCGCCGGAGAGCGCTGCAGGGGACCTGAATAAAAAATAGAGAGCGCCGTGGCCGATTCCTCCTCGAAAATTGCTTTTCAATTTAAACGCGCGTTTCAGGATGACAGCTCGATTTGCCGCGAATTAACGGAAGCTCGGAGCAACGCAGAAGCTTGCATGTCAGGCTGAAGCGGAATCTGGCGCGGTAAAAATGTTTCGAAGGGACGGGAGCGTGGCTCCCAGCTCCCCAGATGGTCGAAAAATCCAGGCTTCGCGACGCCCTGCAAGAAGATTACTCGTTGCCCCATTATCTCTGCTCTCCCGGTTGACAGCCAGAGGAACGGTGTGTGGCAGAGGGCCCATGTCCGCCGTTCTCGGCTGTCGTGCACGCGGTTTTCTTGCCATCAAGCACACACGTCCCCCTTTCGACTGCACCGCGGCTCAACAAGGACATTAAAGACATCATCCGGCTCGTTTCGCCGGCACTCGTGACACTCGAGGGGGGATTTCTCCGCAGGCAGGGTGAAAATTTCTCCAAAGTAGTTCTTGCGAGACCGTGAATTCGACTCCGTTCAGAAGTGCGGCAATTAGCGATGTCAAAGTGTAGAAGTGCCCTTATAATTCCCTCGCAACTGCTGTGTTCGGGGTGGGATCGACTTCTGTCGACCAGCATTCAGGAATTTCAAGTTATTCACTTTCTTGGATTATACGAGACTATGAAACCGTGCTAAAATTTGGGGAATTTTTTTATGTATCTGCTGAGCTTGAATCGTCGTCCACTTGAGTTTTGTGTAAGGATCGACTGATTGTTTAATCTGCCAGTCGTAATTGCCTCTGTAAATTTAATTTAATTTTTCGAAGGAGCAATTTGTGTATTTATATGTTTAATGATTGGCATTGAATGTAATCCTTTTGTTTCCTCTTGTACCAGGAATTCCCATGAGAATAACTAGTTTAACAGACAAGTATTTCAATGTTGTGTATTTACCCGTTACTCCATCATTTGTGCTGATAATGTGATAACGCAGCAAGGAGCGTGACAGCTTGATCTTAACGTTACACGAAATGAGATAATGTTTGAGGTCTTAAGAAAAGCCAATTAACAGTTAATCGTAACGAAGTTAGCTGCTCAGGCTGAAGTAAAGTTCCCACCCTCTAAAGCCAACCATTGTATAACGTCGTTCCGCTAAACGCATTAACTCTCAACGTTGCGAAAACATGGGTTTAATTATATACTTCTTTTTCGCTCTAAGTTACCGCATGAAATTCCTATAAAAAGCTGAAGGGAGCGAAAAGCGTAACTCTTTCAGACGTTCAAAAGTAAAAGAATTGATGCTTCCTTTTTGAACGACTTGTTTTTACACTAACAATGATGGACGTGTTCAATTTCAACATTAAAAACCTCATTTACTGGAAATATTTCCGGAAAATCAAACTATCTGAATTCAAAAGAAACTAACAGTACGGTGACTAATTCATGCGATTCAACTCAAAGATAAATGATGATTGACGTGTCTACAGGAGCCGTGTTACCAAGATCATATTACAAAATCTAACTTCGCAAGATTAACCTGAATTTCTATCCACGAGTTCGTCTTTATCACGTTATTGCTACTTAATGTCAAGGATTGAGACAAACGTCGCTCTTCATTATTTTCAATGTTCGACGTTCCTATCGAATCGGGTAATCGACTCCGTGAAATACCGTAAAACTTCCCGAGCGAAATTTCGGACAACGATCAGCGATAGCGATATGCAAAGTGCGCGGTGTGAAACTGGAGCGCGATCGTGGAGGCGTTACTCTGGCGTGTAATAATTTCCTCGAGGGTCTGCTGGTTAGGTGTAACTACGGGGATTGCGGGATCCACCGACGAGTTTCCGTCATGGTAATCCGTCTGGCTGACGATGTAGCGCGGAAGACGTCAGGGCACGACGGAAACTGGCAAACAGACCCGAGGACAGTTTGGCAAACTGTCCCTTCGTCTTCATCTAAATTGCACGCCGAGTTTTAGTTTTATTCTGTGAGTTCGCCTCTAAGGAACGTCCCGTTGCACGCCATGCTTTGTCGAGGTGCTGGGTTATTATGGCAAATTCATTTTATCGCAGTACGTTCTACCGCATCACAGGGTTATCATTCAAGGAAACTTTGAGAGTAAATTATTCTTGTCCGAGTGAATTTGGGTAGAATTGTTTGATTCCTCTCCATTAGCTTCGTTCTTTGTACGTTATTCTGAGAGTAAAAGGGAAATGGGTGAAGGAATATGAAATACCAGATGATGGATAAAAGGTTTAAACATTTTCCGACTATTCTCATAAACTTTAGTTTCCTTCTAGACTTTGAAAGCGCTGAAGGTATCTGCTGAAGATGTTCAGTGAACACTAGATACCATAATTAAAAAGATATTTTACTACTAACCAACGTCTCTAAGGATACAAGAAGCTTATAATAAATTATTACGTCGCACCAGCGAAGAATATACTGTACATTCTCACCTATCGTAGTTTCTGTGTAAACTTAAATTAAAAAGAAAAACTGTGACCCTCTATAAATCCCCAAGTTCCGTTTTTATTAAAACTGAATATGTATGTTACAGTTCCTTCGACGTTCAGAAACTTGCAGCTCCTTTTACAGTATGAAGCTTCCAGAAAAAAATTCCAGAGACCTATAACTCCGCCATACCGTCTCATGGCCCCCACCGGAAGCTTTGCAGCGTTCGTACAGCCGCGAAGATTGGAAACTATAAAACGGAGAACCGAAGGAAGATCCCCGTCTTCAAGCCCCCGATTGCGACACGCTCACACCGACAATTTACAGTCCGGTTTACACAATCTAGGATCTAGTAAAGCAGATTTCGAGCAGTCGTCACTTTGCCGCCATAAAGCGCTGATAACCTTGATGTACGGATCTCGCGACGTTCTCATTGTCAGTTGTTCCTTCAACGTCGATCACGTAAAAAATTCTTCCCAATAGGCGTTCCATTCAACCCAGTAAATCGTTCTTTCTTCCAACGGTCTTATGGATTTTCAATGAAAAGATTTCCATTGATAATTTCACTTGAATACAGGGTAAATGGCTAGAAGCTGTGGAAGGTCTTTTCTAACGATTTAAAAAAGGAAAGGAGGCAGAGACTATCGATCGAAGAGGAAATGTTAAGATGAACTCTTCAACTCTTTAGACTACATTAAGAATTCTTCCTTTTTTAATGTGTACCCACAGAGGAGTTTTCGTACTTTCGTAGTTACAACTTGATTTACGAAGAAGAACTATTCTTTCAGCTGCAGTAGTGAAATAAGGTAGTTGACCCGATTCTAGATCGCTTAGTGATTAGTTGAGATTGTATTAGGTTAAAACAATTATTCTAGTGGAAAAGAGACATAAATTTGGTCACGATAATAAGTTTACGTATTAATGAAGTAAATAAAATTGAAAAATAACATTCAAATCGAAAATTTTTGTTAATATAGTAGTTTAAAGAAATATATCTTTGGAACGCAAATGTCGATCAATATTTTAGAGTCGGGAGTAGTTCTCGATATATGCGAGACCCAATTCTCGATCACTAAAAAAATGTAGTAATGTTGGTTAAGAAATATTTTGTTATCATTAAAATAAGGAAAATACTTAAAATACTTTATAATTTAAAACAATACAAAACGAATGAAAGAAATTAATTCGAATTAACGTTTTCTTTATCAGTGAGATCGTTTTTCTTTTTGGTTAAAGACGCAATATGGCTAGAAAGTAGGAGGACAGTTGAAACTCTGATACTGCTCGAGTATTATCATTATTTCCTCACAGATGACACTGTTTATACGTCTAAAATTTTTTTAACTATTTGTTAAATAGTTTATAAATATAATAACATTTTATTTCTTGTCCTTACGACACACAAAATATTTTAAAATAGTATTTTTTACTTTAGTGATCGACAATTGGGTTCCGATCAAAAACCGGGTCAACTATCTTAGTTATATTTTTATTAGCAGTTATGTTGTTCTTGAGTCTGTGATTTTTTACGAGTAAGCACTGAAATTCTTTTAAATCAGTTCACGTCGCTTTCGTAACAGTATATTTACATCTACACCCTAACAAAATTCCTGTTGTATGATTACAAAATACCAGAAGCATGTGTCGCGCGTAACACGTACCTAGATATAGTATAATCTTTGCCGTTTATAGACTCGTTCAGAATATTCTCCTCTAAATCACCAAACAATACATTCCAACTGGGTAAAATTCGTCGGAATTCTACCGTCCAGAATTTTCCCAAAAACTTTCATTGATCTCCAGAGGAGCTTTCGAAAAAAATTCACCAGCACGAGGGTGAAATAAATCCTGCTGATAGGAAATCGTTCAATTGAATTGGAATAATCGTTACCGCGGCTTCGATCGCAACAGGTGTCGACCTGCGCCGAATCCTCCCAAGATAACGGGTAAACCGAGACCGCACGGCGTGGAATAAAGGCCGGGCCTTTCTAAAAAATATTTCCACTGGTCAGCTGGGATTTATACGCCCGATGGAATCGCTAATGTCTGCGGCGGGAATGTAGGTCGGCCAGATTAAATGTTGTTACCAAAGCCTGGTCGTAAGGATCGCGTACGCGCATATTTCATTTCTTATCGGCCACGACTACCTAATAAATCGAACGGTTCGCTTCGTGCAACCGCATAATACGGCTCCGCGGCTGCGATGTATCGGTGCCTTTTTGCCAGCGATTGCCTGACCAAAAAATATAAGTGAATGGTTTTCGGCTGCTCGTGAACGAGCCGCGATAACGCCGTGAATTGAATAAACAGACGAGTGGGCATGATAGCTAATAGCGTGCTCAGCTCCCCGGCTGCGCGACAGCTCTCTATAATGTTCGTTTGGGGAACTTCTACGAGAGCATTACGACTGGAAATTTTCAGTCGACTGGTCCTGTGCTTCAAATCGTCGGGATTGTTGCGGATAATGGCGGAAATTGGGTTTATCGAGTGGACTTTTTCGGTGCTCCGATGAAGGGTTTCTGATGCAGTATTTTGGGTTTAGTGTTATTGGTTTCTTACTTATGATAGATTCGTTCAAGTAGGAAAGAATGTACGTCATATTCGAAGTGTTGTTAGGTCTAAAGTCTACGTAACTGATAGTATTTTGAAAATTTAAAAGTCCTCTCTGCTTCAGTTTTTTACTGAAATATACCAAGCTCCAATTCCTTGGTGAGATTTTCCAAGTTACATCTATCGAGAAGCACCAGGAACCTACAAACTTGGGACAGAAAAATGCATTGGATGTTTCATCGACTCTATACTCGTCTGCGACCCTACTGTTTGATCGATAAGGGAGTCTATTTATCGCTCGCGCCATCGTCTCTGTATTTTCAACCTTCTAAATGATACTTCTCTTTGCTTCTCCATTCTTATTTCCATTCGCTTCGTGGTTTCTCTCGCCTCGATTTTTCCTTCGATAAAGATTTTTCTCGCCCTCCATTCAATGTGAAGAATCACTTTTATAACGTTGGTTATATGCTACCTTCTGTACTCATACACCGTTTCATCATTTCTCTTGTGTAACGGTACACATTTTTACTGTTATGCAGGCTACTATTGCTTTTGCACAGTAGCATAGATATTGAAAATACAACAAAATTAGAACCCTCCTACTTCAATCACTTTGAATTATGATTAGGCGTAAAGAATTCTAAATCCACCAGTTTTTTTTAAAAAAAAAAAAGTAGTTGAAGAAATTTCCAAAGTAATACATCTTCGAACTACCGAAATTTCACGTACCTAATGACACTACAGAAACTTACAAAGTCAGATTAATCTTTTCCCCAAAACTACTTTAGATACTACACATCAGTATAGACAGTAGATATCTAACCAATAAACTTCCACACAGAGAGCAACTTATTCACCTGCCACTTTTAGGCAAGATGCACCTAAAACTAGGGTATAGTGCTGGACACTATTTTTTGCCGATCGGTCACGCGAAAATTTAAACAAAATTCCTGTAAAGTAAATAGTATATCATCTGATACATAAATGGCATTGTTTTAAATTATCAATTATTAGTTAAAAGAAAACGGCGTATTGTTTCAAATTTAAGAATCAGTAAACAAGTGACTATTCAAAGCGGTAAACTTTATCGTCAAAAAAATGTGTCGCAATAAATTAGCCTTCGTTATAAATTTTCTAAAGTTGTACGTAAATTTCGTGTATGCAAATTGTTTTCTCTGTCTTATTTTCTTCTTACATGATTTTTAAGAAGATTGTATATGCCTTTTCGTGGTCAGTTATGTTTCAATTAATGTATACATAATCATATATTCGGCAAAAAATAGTGTCGAGCACTATATAGTATAGTAATACCGATAGCACGTACAAAGCTGATATACAAAAATGAACATTCTATTCAACCGCACACACTGCCATGCCATTTCATTCCAGTGTGCAAGTTGCCTCATACCAAACAAGCATAAGAGCCCTCCGTGCGCAGCAACATCCATCACGATGTAAAGACAAAGGCTGTCGATCAACTGAGAAACACCCAACCGAACGATTGACTCGCAAGTCAACAAAGCTTCCGAACGAAAGGAAGAATGGCAAACTTATTATCTCGCCCCCGTGCCAGCTTCTTAGGATTTCCACGAGAGATCAACACTTTCCCACCGTCTTGTCCCTCGGGTCCCTCGATTCATGGGGCAAACAGTGACACCCTGCGATCCTCTATTGACACACACCCACACAGGCAGTCTCAAGCTTTCTCCCAGGGATCGCTCGTGATTACGGTCCCCACCGATAAAGCGACGCCGTGCGCCTCGGTGCTTTTATTTTTTCTCCCCCACCCCTCTCCAGCGTACAGCATACGTATGCGAAGAAGCACTCGCTCGAGAACAAAGTGCTGCCTTTACGCGCGAGACGACCGTCTCCAGACGGACCACCCATTGTTCTTCGCACCCTCCAAGCTTTTCTTCTTACCCTGCCTCGCAGCGCGCCAGCCGCGCCAAGCTAGAGGATCAAGCAGATTCCACGTTGGTTTTACAGCGGTCTGGCAAATGGTGATTCGGTTGATCCTTCGCGAAAAGAACAGCCAGCCATGGGAAAACGGGTAGTAACTTTTGCTGGTTCGCTGTTTGGCGTACGTGGTCAGCATTTCGGTGGACGGCTACGAAACTTGGGAGAGCACTTTACGCACTTGTTTTTGTTGCGGCAGAGGGACTGACTGATGCAGAGAGGATTAGAATGAGGAAGTGTTACTAATGTGTATTATTGGCTTTTTATTGAGTAAACGAAGAAGCACAAGTTAACCCTCTAGTGCATACGCCTGCCTTAAGGCGGGCACCTGTTTAATCCAGGAATTGGGAATTCTCATTTGCCAGCCCTAAAGTAGTGCCACAGCGCACATATTGCTCTAAGAAACATGTCAATCTGAGTTTTCAATTTGACAGAAATCTAGTTTGAAGTGCATTTTTGAACTACGCACGCTGCGAAATTTATTATTATTATTTCCTCCAAATTGAAAACAGACATCGGATTTGGTCTTTGCATCTCCAAACTAGAGTAGTCTAATTATTTCCAACTGAATTAAAAATCTATGAACTAGAGGGTTAATAGTTAGTGATTCCTTATTCTTCTCTCTTTCATCCTTTCCTTTGCAACGTTCCTCTCCTAATTACAACTCCTAACGAATCAAATAATAATTGCAATTGATATGGAAAAAATTCTGAATTATAAAAAAACAAGCTTTACTACTCGGCTTCGCCTGGAATTTAAATTCTGGTTTTCTAAAAAAAATTCTTTATTCTTTTGTGTTAATCGTAACATTCGTCTGGATTAGACAGAAATACAGAACCATTGAAAGAATCTCGCCTGAAATAATAGTAGAAATGTAGAGGATGAAAATGTGGAAAGGGGAATCCTACATGTCACAATGAGAACTTTCATTCTCAGAAGGAAGATACAAAAATATGGAAATTAATTTGATTAATAATAAATACAAGTACACGATTGTAATTGCAATTCCTGTTACACAAAAAACACACCGTTCTTCATCGATAGATCACCGTTCAGTAGACACATTTAATTAACCCCACTGCTCAATGCCTTTTTTATTCCCTTTTCTTGTTCACCTTCCTTCCCTGCATACTCTCTGCCTGACCAATTACTTGGAGCAACCGTGGCGACGTTTTTACAACTTAAACGGTGAATCCTTCACGAAGGGGGTCCTTCGTTAACGATTCTGCTTACCGCGATAAGATAAGACTGACGTTAACAACCCTTGAAACAGCATCGGGGTTAGTACTTTCCCCGTATTTCCATGCTGCCCGTGTACAGCCGACTTTCCATTTGGAATTCAATGAACCGCTGAACTGATCCATCACGACCTGAAAGGCACGACTCGTTTTTCGCGCGATTTTATTACCAACTCGCCTTTCAGGAAATTCAGTTTACACCGGGCGTAATAAATTGCGACAAATTCATAGCCAGAAAACATTTTGCAGAATGAGTTAAGCTAACTGGATATATACTATTAGTATTTCTAATCAGTTTCCTAATGCAAATTTCAACATTAGTTTCTACGGGCAATAACTTTATTTTATGCAAATGCTATTGGAATTACATATAAGATCCAAGATTAATCTCTCCAGCAGACATTAGACAACCATTACTCACGATTCGAATTTCATTGAGAAATCGAGAACGATATAATAGAATTACACGAATATCTAAATAACTACCTAAGAAATTTTGGACCATTAAATCCACATTCACGCCTCATTTCAACGTTTCGCGATACTATATTTATTGAAATGTAAAACATTCACTGTTATTTCTATGGCTTTACTTAACGCCCATATTCACGGACGGGGCGTGCAGTTCGAAATTAATAACTGCTTTAAATCGCCCTTTGTGCTTTGGAAAATCTGTGCTTATGAGATGCAAATTAACGTTCCGCGAGGAGGGAGGCTGACCTAAAAACGTAATGAGTGGTAAGCCGGCTTTAAAAGTAGAATCATCTTTCTTCGGAGACTTGTTTCTGAAAATTACGGAAACCCCGCAGTGTCAGTGGTTTGCGCAGCGAATTCTCGTTGAACGTTTCACGGGAGACCTCACCCTGGAATGCTCTCAGCAATGTTATTTATGTAATGACCTTACTTCTATCAGGCTGCAATATTTCACGAAATATTGTAAGGGTTGTAAATAAGCTGCTGAGGTAATTGCCAGAGGGAGATGTTGATGTTAATGAGATCGTTGCGAAGGAAACATTGCGCAGGATGTTCTGAAAGTTAGTGGCTAACTTTGGTGAAACTGAGTAAATTTCAGACGGATGTCTTCGCGATTCTTTTTTAAAATTCTTTTGACGTCGTCTTCCTGTTTTCAATATTCACACTGACATAAACAAGGACAAGGTTTTTGCTGAGGTCTTGTAGTATATTAGCAAGGTCTTTGACATTTCCTTGGCTGCACCCCACTTGAGGAGTAGAGTCGTAAAATAAGGCAAACTGGTGTGTGTCACGTACAGCGCGCATCAAGTAGTAAGGACTTAAATAAGAGCGTACATTCGTTCTCCTGTGTTTATTCTTTCATACATCCCCAGGTACTTCAAGGAACTCGCGAACTTTAAAAAAGTGAACTTGGAGAAGGTTTCTGTAATATTACATTATCCTCCCAAACATCATTTATTTCAGTTTAGAATAACTTTACAGGAAACATTAACATCTTCTCCATTATCAACACTATTACAACGTTACTTTCACAGAAGGGTCCATTCAAAATAACTTTATATTACATTCTACTCTTACTATGAAACCTTTGTTTCCTTCGTGCAATGACACTAAGAAAATGACACATGTAGTTTGATATTTATGATGGCCCCAAATGGTCCCCCTATTCGCCGAACGAGAATTTACCTTCAAAGGAAACAGAACCAAAGCCTACAACAAAGAAACGTATCAACAGAATAATTCCCTTTAGTATCACAAACTTTGCAGAGACGAGCTCCTACAGTGTTGCAACACTCGCGTTACATCGAGGCGCATATTATTATTCCAGGGCCGACGATGAACACCGGCGGTCTCCCAAAATAGAGCCCTTTCACGAGCTCGGGGCTCTCGTAGTCGCGGGAAACTCGGTCGCCGGCGTTACAGCATTACATAACAAATCCGTGTAACCTAGATTGCTTTTCTTGCTCCGCGAACAGCCTGGAGGCGGTTTCTGTGAGATGGCGGCTCTTACTTCCAGCAACAAGACCTGGGAGGCCCTCGTGGTCGGCTCGGCGAGAGAAGAAAGGGGGGAAAAGAAAGCGTAGCTTTCTCCCTTTCGCGATTTCCATGCGCATACAAGCGCACAAACGTGAAAGCAACGAAAATTCGCAGTGTTCTCCCGCGAAGATAATGAGGCAACGCGAATTACGAGGCTCCTCTTGCTTTTATTTCGCACTCCCCCTGTGCCCCTAGCTTTTCTTCTTTTTTCTTCTCTCTTTTTCTTTTTTTCGTTCGCGCGCTCCTCGTCGGCAGACACGCGGGCGAAAACTGGCGCGAGGGTGGTTGAAAAAAACCGTCGGGAAAGGAGAAACGAGGGGAAATACTTCCGCGCTGGTTCGACGCTGGCCGCGCCCGTGCATCCCGACCGCCGATGAAAATCAAAGGACGCTTTTCAGGGCTCCTGCGTTACAAGGGGGAAAAACTCTGCCTCGGAACAGACGGGAGCCCGCAACAGGGATTCGCAACGAACTGAAAAATGCATATAGTCTCTCGCCAGGTGATTAGATTGAAGTTACCGAAACTGTGAAACTCCGTGACCCGTGATTTCGATGAAAATCCTTTTTTTAGTAGTATGAAACTGTGGGGGCGCGGCGCAAAGGTCAAAGGATGGAAATCACGAGTGAAGAGAAATCTGTGGTTCCGCGTACAGGAGAAATTTGGAGGATTTCTTCGATGTTTTGTAGATTCAGGAAATTATGAGGAATTTAGCTTTTAATTTTTGCAGAGGTTGGTCTTAGTTCACTTGAAATGTGCAAGGAAGCTGGGCTAAGAGGTTATTACCCGGCGTAATAGTCCTCTTAGTGGGGACGAAGCTACGCGTTTCCATTTAATCTGTAACTGTACTCTCTTGTACAATCTCTCACGTTAGAGGTAAGCAGCGGAGGAATCGTAACGACTTCATAGGATACCAAAATAGCAGGAGAAGAACCGCCCGAGACTCGTTCCGTGGAAATTAGAAACAAAGTCGGAGCAAATATGAGGTACAAGTTGTTATTTTCGAGGATAACTGTAATCCTGCGCCTTCGGGTACGCTCGTCGGAAATGGAAAAGGGATGAGGGGTAGAAAATAAACGAAATAGAGGCACTGGGGCTGTTATTGGCGATATCAGCAGGTAGTACCAGGTGAAGGGGAGACACGCGACTTCTAAATTCGCTTGGGAACGAGGAAACGTGGCTCTACCGTTTTGAGAACTTCCGCTGCGAATATTTATTTGCCGGGGAAATTAAATGCTTTTCTAGATACACGCCAACGCAGACGTTTTCCTGTGACAGGTACTCGTATTTCTATGTATAACTCTCTTGGAAATGAAACGGCTGTTTAACTGTTTGGAACTCGTTAAAGTGTTAACTTTAGGTGACCGAGATGACAGCATCACAATCACTTCATATTTTTAAATGAAAAATATGCATGTACGTATATTAGCGTGGAGCGAAACAATTTCTTTTTTAGATACAATATTGATGTTGGTGTCGAAAGTTGCCCAAGGTAGTCCATATTCTGGGTTTGGAATGATTTTTTCCGGGACTTTACCTTCAGATTGCGCATACATTACGTCCTCACTAATATACATTCTCGTATTTGACTAGATCTATATACTTCTACTTATGACGCCAAAAGGGTTCTTTTAAAAGAAATATCATGTAATTAACTTACAGCCCTCTTTCAACAAAATTACGAATGATGAAAAGTGTGTACATACGTCTTACTTCATCTTGTGTAGGTTAATTTCAAAATTTTAAAAACTACTTCGCAAAGCTACATTTTTATTCATATTTACCAGTAAAACTATTTCGCAAAGCTACATTTTTATTCATATTTACCAGGAAATATGAATAAAAATGTAGCTATTATATTATATTTACCAGTAAATATTAATAAAAATGTAGCTATTATATTATATTTACCAGTAAATATGAATAAAAATGTAGCTTTGCGAAATAGTTTTTAAAATTTTGAAATTAACCTACACAGGATGAAGTAAGACGTATGTACACACTTTTCATCATTCGTAATTTTGTTGAAAGAGGACTGTAAGTTAATTACATGATATTTCTTTTAAAAGAACCCTTTTATATACAGAAGATGCAAAAAAATTACAGTAACTTCAGGTCTACGTGCATCAAGTTATACAAATTAAACAGATACCTACTTTCTGTCAGTTTCACAATAAGTATACATTAAATGTACGTAACAACGAAATCGTAGGGGTATAATAACCCTCCGTTCTCCACCCTGAATATATAATCCGTCTTACGACACGAATTTACGATCAAATTACGCGGATGCAATGTGCATAAACCTAAGAGATTCGTGCTGATATTCCATGGATAGGCGAGCATTATTCCGTTCTCCAGTGGATCGTAAAGATTTACGGTTAAAATAAAGCTCCCGTCGGCTATCCGGCCCTGGAATATTATCGTGTCCCGTCTTTTGTTCCGCGATCGTTTGATTGTTATCAACGCCCGAACGCGTCCATTTGTGCGCGAGAAAATATTTACCGGCGTCGTTGCTCATTCCTACTAGCGAACGATTTTATTTATGTCACCGTACGAGTCAAACGCTGGGAGGAGCGGCTGATTTTTATCGGGGCTTATAAAATATTTAAAAACACTTTCCACAGCGTTGTAACAAAACGTTATTTCCCTGTTTCTGACGAAGTGTGATTTGCATAGAAACGCTCGATTCACTCGTTTTTCTGGCTTCCCACGATTCAAATGTTAGGCGCGATTCAGCAGTACGATAGTGGTTGCTTAAAACCCGTTATCAACAGTTTACTTGAAAACCATTAGATTCGAAGATAAGATTCTTTCCAATATTTTAATCTGTTAAATTGATATGGAGTTGAATTTCGACCTATAACTTTGCGAATGTATTTTCTAAATGTTTAAGAAGTGATTTAGGAACTTTTTTCGATTTTTCGGTAGATTTATAGGGTTTCCTCCGTTTAAGCAACGAATTGACTTGTCGTCCCTGATTAACAGGTTAAGTCTAATTAGAATCTGCTATTTGTGATATACGTTACTTTCAGTTTGCAACATAGGAGGTTTACCTATTAAAAAATGCAAGAATTTATGTTACATCCTGTATCCATGAACGAAGTATGAGATACGTGGAATTTTTACGTGAACGTGAGTCCCATGCACGCTATAATTGTGGTCACGAATGCGCGCCGCGCTTGACGTCGAGCATACCACTTGAAAATAGTTAAACCGTGACAATTTTCGCGCACCGTTAATTGCAAAGCGGCATACTACGGTGCCATGCTTCGTTAACACGATTGTAACTCTCTCGACAATTGTAATACTAACTGTAATGGAAATAATCGGCACTAGTAACGATAACACAACTCCCACTTGTCTCCCCTACTGTGTCATCGAAACGCACGCGATTCCGATTATACTTAATTATGGTTTCATGGGATGAACACATTAAACGGAACCATTCGATTAACGTGCATTTAGTTTTCGTGCTTTAATTACCAATCCTTCGGTTAAGATCGCTGGCCCTGCACCTCGAATTGCACTGACCCGTTCCGAACGTGCAGCTAACGAGTTTCATTTGAGTTCGATCGGAAGTTTGAGATTAGAATCGTCAGTCTGCAGGCGCAACAACAAAATAAAGAGAGGAGGGGGGAAGAAAGAAGCCAAGGAGAGCAAAGAGCAATCGCTTGCTATTAACTTGCGAACGGCGCAACTTCGTAGTGTTTCTCTGAATAGATTTATCTCGGAAACGTAATTGGAAAAGTTCGTTTAAGCTCGAGTGAAAGGGCAGCTTGTGCGCCGGAAATTTGGATTTTTCGAAAGTTTGAATTTAAGCGGGCTTAGTGCACTCGAAAGAATTGTGAAAAGATTGTTTACTTTAAGTTCAGAGTCCATGACGGAATCCAAAAATATTCTACGGTGCAAGGATACTTCAGAAGCTTCGGTAAATTTTAAATGAATGTAAAGGTAACCCGAACTTTTTTTAAGTGAAAGGTTGAGAAGTACAGAAACCATTTGCATTTCCGTCTCCAGTGCTACTCGTTTATGAGAACATTTTTCAGTAGCATTTTGCAATACTATTTAGAAGTCTCTTAGCAGTATCATGTTTATTGGTTTCTACGGTTTTATAATATTAATAACTTTAAATAATGCAGTTATTTTATTCGGAATATAATTTCTTCTCGATCTGAGTAGACATGTTCTTAAAATATCGATCATTTCTGTAATTCGATATCCCCCACATAATTTTTGGTCACCCTGCCTAACGCCAACTTCCCTATTCCTAATCACGAACGCGAGCAAAGAATTAATACAAAACTCATCAAGGCACATTTTTAATCATCCAGCTATCCATGTCCCCACGACAATGCTCACCGCAAAAGCAACCCCCCGATTCCTTCCGCAATTCCAAAGCAACGAGGGTCAAAGTCCGAGGCAGGCCAATTCAACTTCGTACGAATTCGCTTCTGGATATTAAAAACTTTAATATCGGTCGGACATCGACGGGGAGGAAAAACGTATCAAGCAGAGCGATCGCTCTCTTGCTGTATACATTCACGTATATTCCTGCTGCAGGGTCCCTGTGTGAGGACATCGCGGGCGCGTAAAAGCCGTGGATAAAAGTGGGTATATCCGTGGGTTGTTCGACGGGTAAACGTGATCCATTGTGGGCTTCCGGCATCCACACGCCCCTGTGTGTACACACTGGCTCGCCTGCAACCGTGTCCACACTTAGAGCGCCCGTGTACGTGCTGGTAAATACATTCGATTTATTGGAGAACGCAATACGGCAGTCGGAAAGAGCCATACGTTCGACGCGCTGAAATGACACCTAAAGCCTCTCTTTCCGAGGGGGCTCTTGCCCCGTTTTGTTACAGTGCTCCTAGCTATCGGCCGTTTCTTTCCACCTCTCCCCATCCTTTGCGAAAAAGGTACATTGCACCGCGTTGCATTTCACCGCCCCCTACCTAAGTTTGGTCCTCGAAAGTTCGCGGCGCACCTAAAAGCTTCGCCCTCTATCGAGCATCCCTGTATCGTAAATCGAATATCATTCCCTCTTGGCCGCAACCTTGCGTTCCGATGCTTCCCTCCATTGTTTTCAACTCTGATAAATTCGTTACGCCCGCTGCAGAATATTCCCCGCGTTGTTTTTACGGGGTCGCGTCGCAGAGGGTGCAATAAGCATGTCTCTTTGTCTGCTTCTTTCCTCTTTCTTTTAGAGTTACCCTTTTATTATCCCCCGGCATCTTTGCGCCACCTTAGTCCCTCCATTTGTCGACGCGTTATTCCTCCTTACTAGATTTCCGCGCCCGTGTGCATTGCGCCCTCTGTTCGCCGCCCCTTTCACTTTGCAACTTTCGCCCAATGAAGCAGACCGGACTCTAACACATTTTTCCTCGTTTCCTTCCGTCCCTTTGAGCGCGGCTGCATTGAAAAGTCGGCGCGAATGATTTTCCTATTTCGCCTCGCTGCAGCGGGCTGCCCCGCTTCGCATAATGTACTTGGTCCAGAAGATATCGATCGGCGGGAATAATAAGAGTGGGAAACGCCGGGGAAGCCGTGGCTCCTGCGGACGTCAAGTGAAACGCGCCGTTTTTTGGATAAGATAAGAATAGCAGAGCTGAATGCATGAGGTCTTGAATTGGCCCCGACAGAATGGCACGTATTACTGGGCACATTTGAATAGTGATGGGCGGAATGCAGTGCGAAATACGCTACACGAAAATATGAAGGATATCTTGGGCATGCTTTCTATTATACGAATATTATGCGCACTCGTGAATAGTCAGCAGATTATTGCAAAGAATGCTTTGCGTTCAGTACAAATTGTATTGAGTTAAAAAGAAATGAATCTTATGCACTACTTAAGGGGTTACACCACCTTGGCGCTCGGAAAAATAGGTATAAAAATAAACCTTTTTTTTGACGCTGCCATTAAGTATATAAAATGATCTTTATTTTACACATATATATTGTAGTTTTATGAACAATTTACAATATTGATGATTAAAAAAAAATAAAAAATGGCGGAGGTGGAAGCCGATAAGTAGGACCCTCTTTTGAAAATCCTTGCTGATGGTGTACATGATTTCTCTGTTAGTCATCGTCCAAAACATACAAAATAAATTTTTTCTTATTTAAAAGGGTAATAGCGAAAATGTGGCCTAGGATTTTTGTGATTGGGTGTCATGTTCGAAAGTTATAAAGTTTTTAAACTAAAACGTTCGATAAAAATTCGATTTTTTTTTCTTCAAACAGCTGTCATTTCTACAAAAAAAAACTTAAAAAAATTTTCCCTACGTCACATTTTAACTATTACCCTTTTAAATAAGAAAAAATTTATTTTGTATGTTTTGGATGATGCCTAACAGAGAAATCATGTACACCATCAGCAAGGATTTTCAAAAGACGGTCCTACTTATCGGCTTATATCTCCGCCATTTTTTATTTATTTTAATCGTTAATATGGTAAATTATTCATAAAACTACTATATATATGTGTAAAATAAAGATCATTTTATACACTTAATGGCAGCGTAAAAGAAAAGGTTTATTTTTATACCTATTTTTCCGAGCGCCAAGGTGGTGTAACCCCTTAAGTATGTGGTCACAGAACTAGCAGAGTCAGAAAAAGAAATTGTAACCCGATATTCCACCAGAGTAATATTGATAAGACGTGAAAGGTAGCTAACTGATATTTTGAGAAAATTTATCGTCGTGTTTTTACAAAGCCCCAATATTAAGCAGGATTTGCATGTGTAAAAATACACATACATATGTGAAACAACTGTTGAGCATGAAACAAAGCCTGGCTATAATCCCTGATGCAGGGCGATTAATGAAAGCTTCGATTTACAGTGTAAATTTTATTTCCCCGTTTCCATTCCCTCGATTCCGAGTACGTCACCAAGTTCACTGGAGTTTTAGAGGCGGGTTGAAAAATATCTAACCTACACTAATTCTGGAACGTCGAAGAAGATTAATAGTCCACCCATTCAAACAGAAAACGCCACATTTTCATATAGGTACACCTGCCAGTCAGCAGCTTCTGTTTATTTCGAGGGACAAAATATTAACCATGTCTTCCTTTTTTCCAAATTTCAAGCGAATTTTGTAAGGAAAGAATACGTAAGTAGATCATGGATATTTTAACATTTAAATGCAGAGATACAAGTTATCTATACATTCCCTAATGAAAGGAAAATATATCATCCACTGAAAATTTAATGGCGCGTGGACAAAGCTTTCACGAAAACCTAGAGATTAAATTTTTTATCGAAAAACGAAAATATTTTCTTGGTAGTAATAATATCAAAATAAAAAAAATTCTACTGGAGTGTTTGTAAATCAAATTGGTTTAATTTTTTAATTAAAACCCATGGTAAAGGACGCAGCAAATATTTATATATATTTTGAGAATTTCGTGGTATTGTTAACGACTCTATCCTATAATGTTAATAAACAGCAATTGCTTAAGAGTACCTACACCTTTCAACATTATAACCATATTAGTTTATATGCTTCATTTCAAATTTCAACAATGAAGAAGGTGGTCTAAAGCATACAAGGAAATATTAAATTCTGACAACAATAAATCAAAGATAAAACCAGGAAAATTCTTAGATTTCGTATTTCTGATAAAACTGAAACACTCCTGTCAATAATGACAAACGTATTACACGTTGAAACGATCTGTCAATCATTGGAATTTGCACAAAAGCTTCAATTTCCTCGACGTAAATATTCCACGCTCTCGTCGTTCGTATATATAATAGTTTATCATGGAATTTTAAGGCCACGTTCCACGCAAGCGGTCTGCATTACTGTCATTCGCCGAGAAGGATTATTATTAAACCCATTTTAATATCGCGAGACATAATAAGTCCGTTTCGTTATTACATTTTTCCAGTGACTGTGTAGCCAATAAGCACTAATTAGTCGCGTCAAAAAGGGAACGCGATTCAATAACAGGTCCGAATTTTTACCAATTTCTGAGGGGAATCACAATATTTCAACATTTACTAATACACGTTTTTAACGTCTGTCTCTACTTATTTGACAGTGTATTCGTAAAGTTTCAGTTCATGTGTATATACTCTTACTTCGTACTTATTTTTACTTTACTTTAAGATACGATTACTTTACTTCTTTATTCTTAATTTTTGTTTTGTTATCCCTATTTCAATTTAGTTTATAGTTCACGGTTAGGTTTGCTAACAGTGTCACCACTACGTCGCCTTTTACTCTTCTTGTCTATATAAATATTCAGGTTTCTTTTATTAGACTAATAAAGACGATTAATAATAATAAATAAAGAGCATTCTTAACAGTAATGATAATAACAGTAGTGTGAATTTCATTTATAAACGAGAAGTGCTTCTCTAGATCACATTCTTCTTTCTTATCTTCAGAAATAAATACTTCACTTTTGAACATAACTTCAGACAACTTAAAATATACACTTAATATTGGCCTTGCTAAGCCTTGTCTTTGTACTCGAACTTTTACTGATTATGATTATTATTGAACCAAATAAGAACCAAACATTATCCGAGAATTAAACTCAGTCTGCAGTATTGATACCATGATGGCAGAAGATTATTGTGCTCTTTCGCGACGAAAATAGAATACCAATGAGAACAATTCCCTGGAGATAAGGGACATTTCTTTTTCGTTCAATTTAGCTACACATTTCTCTCCTTTCAGTGTGGCAGGCCACTTCTAATCGCGCAGATTAACTCGAACCGACAGTGCATCGAGGGCGGATAGCTCCCTCCGCTATCAACCAGTTCCGGTTGCCTGGTTTTCCGGCATGTTACCAGCCGGTGGCAATCGTGGTAGCAGAAGAAGTTAATTGAAAATAAGATAACGCTGGTATCGAGCATCGTAGCCAGACGAGTCTGCTCGAACAAGGATTGGGGGTTGAAGAAGAGAAGGGTAGATAGATCGATACTGAAATACAATCCCTTAATTAAGTCTTCCTCGCTGAAGCTGCAGCGTGGAAAGCGCAGATGGAATTATTGTCTCGTTGATGAGAATATCAAGAGAACAGAAGTCCGTGGGAGTAATTGCACTTTGGGGTTGGTTTGAAGATGGCATGAATTTTACAGGCCTTGAGAATGTGGTACTGAAATACAATGGCACGAAGGTCTGAATATAATGGGCTGAAGATAATTATTTATGTATCGAATTGTGTAGTTTTATATGTTATTGAACATGTTGAAATTTTGTGAGAATGCCTTCTCGGTTTATAAGCAGGGTTTTCAAATATACGACACTGAATTATACTCTTAAAACCTTCAATGCTTCCGATATGCTAAGTTCTGAAGCAAGAACAAAGTGAAGTTGGCATATAGCAACATAATTATGATGCAGAACTTCAACGACACTGTTTCTTTACGTATTACCTCCTACAACATTTGCACAACCGATTATGCAGAATTCAAATATAAATGTTTTCAGCCTGAATTCAAGTGAAATAAAGTCTATAATTTGATGTTCGAACGCAAAATATTCAACACACTGAAAAGTTCATATTCCTCACCAGCAGATTACAACGTCTACTACTTCTGAATTATGGACAATATTCAAATGATTGAAATGTCTACAAGAATTCAATGCACTCCAAGTTTAGAATATTTTATGGAGGGTTGAAATGTCTACAAGAGTTCAAAAAGTTCCAAGAGTTCAATGCACTCCAAGTTTGGAATAATTTATGGAGGGTTGGTTAAAATCATCCAGTCTGAAATCGATTTTGCATTCATATTCAATTCCTTGACACTTTTTCTGATAGTCATTCAAAATTCGTGGTCAAAAGTATTTGGCTACCTGTATGTGTGATTGTAGAATAAAGTTCAGTTCCTGTGCTATACCACGAAGTGAGCATTGAAATATTCACGAGGCCATGTTTTATCGATTTCTACCTGGCGCACCACCATACAGTTCAAATATAGGTGGGATCTCACAATCAATAAAATATTAGACGAACAACGTACGTTCGTCTCCTTCGTTTCAATTTCTATACCTAGTAGCTTATATCCCCTCGCACCTACGTTTTGTATGCGCAAATGTATTTCGGGCAACCCTTAAATTTTACCAAATACCAAGCAAGAGGTTTAAAGTAACTTAAATGAGAAAAAGTACCTGCTGCACCAAATAGAAATATGTTGCTCTCGCAAGTTAAGATTAATTAATTTGCATCGACTACAACGTGAAAATTTAGAGACGTTTGATTCATTCAACATTATTATTCAACCTTACATCTTCAAATTACCATTTATTTGGGCTTGGAAAGAGCTTCTGGGAAAATAGGGAAATAAAGAGATTCGATTATGAAATTAATTATCAAATTAAAATAATGAAATATAGGTAGCATGAAGCAGAGAGTGCTTTATAATTAATGTTATCGATGATTAACGTACCGAATGTAACTAGCGATTCAAAATTAAGGCACCGTAATTGCGCTATTATATATTCGATTTTGAATCACACATCGTTGCTTTCGAACTAAACCGAAGAATAATTGTGTAGCGACTATAAATTTGAATTCGACTGGGAAAATTGATTTTCACCGTGCAGGCCGTGCCAAAGTAATCCTGTTTATCGGCTTTGTAACTGATGGTTATCGGATTTGAAGTTTAAGATAATTAGTGTTGATTACGTTTCCTCACGTAAAGCCATGGCGCCATGCTCACGAAATCTTATTGTGTCTCCATGGAGACTGTCCCATGTAGATGCTGCTTAAATGGACTTTATGCGTTGCCTGTGAACCGGCGAACAAGATAATTTATGGTTTTACGCTTACGCTCCTAACGGCTGATTACATGTCACTGAAACTATTTAATATTGCAGCAAAAACATTCATTTAGGAGTTTCCTTTGCTAGAAATTGAAATTTTTTGTTATTTCATGATCCTTGAACTTCTGATTTCTCTATGCTTTGTATAATTACTTCCTATGAACTTTGAAAAATCGTTTTGGAAATCCATTACTGTATCTAACAGAAATAAAGATACTTTCCCCGTATTGTGTGTACACCAACGAAAAGCAAATGTAGTCCTAGAATAAATATCGATAAATAAATATTTCGTTAATGGATTCAGAATTCCCTGAAAAACATCCCTACTATAAAACGATTCCACAGCCAATCTCTTTAAAACACACACAGTCGTTGATCTCTCTCCAATCTTTTTATTTCCCAGTTCACATGATAAATGCTCAAAGGCTTCCACGAATTCCTCCCTCACATCCATGAAACTTTAATCGAAATATCGTTACATTTTCATTCAATCGAGAAGAAAGGTAAACGAAGCGAACGCTGAACAAACCCCTGAAAGCCGCCACGATCAGTATCCAGGACCACCCTCTGCCAGCAGAGAATAACAAGATCCAGCAGTCCAACAATTCGTTTTGCTCTTCAACCCTTGCTGGCTACAGTTCCTAGTTGCACACCATCGCTCGAACTTCCCAGCGAAAAGAAGACGGGGAGGTAAAAAGCGGCAACGACGACGAAGATTAAGAGAGAGAAAGAGAGGGCGCAGATGGGGGGGAGGCCTTGATGGATGATCTCAGTAATTATTTGCGGGCATTTCCTTCGTCCCTGTTTTTTATCCCTTAACGTACCGCCCTATTGCTGGGAACCAGCCATCGTCTTCCTCCTAACGTCTAACGCCTCTCTGAGCCTCGTCCCATCGTTGCTCCCCGCCGTCGTTCTCAGCATCACCTTTCTTCTCCGCGATCCCCCTGTTCTACGAGCTCCCACGAGCAAGAGGCACAGTTTTTCGGGCCACCTTTCTTTTATCGGCCCCTTTCCACCTGTCACTTCCGCTGACAGTATTCCCCGCAGTGGTCAGGATAGATGAGCAAACGTCCTCCCTGTAACCATCGGCCCGTGGTCTCTGATAAAGAACAATAGGCGGGCTGCTCTTCCTCATTGTCACCGCGGGAGCTGCCTGATCGCTGGGAGGATCGCGTCATTTTTGTCGCGCAACCGAATGTACTGCTGAGTCTGATGTATTTTTTGGATATTTGGATTGTTCGATTTGAAGAGTTCGATGAAATTGAGCGTGGAAATTGAAATTTATGAATTACGCGAGATAAAGCCACTCGTGTCGAAAATGATGCTTCCATTCGGAGTTGGGTATTAACTAAACAAAAAATTATTTAACAACGGATCGAAGAAAAGTCACTCTTGCTTTAGATTACTTTACGAATAAATTTAATTTTTTTATTCGACGAATGAAGATAATTTTTTTATTCCACGAATGAATGTAATTTTTTTAGTAGCGTTTCAAATTCAGTGTCGAATAAATTTGTCAACTTTAACTTTATCATGGTGAATGATTTTTTTTTTACTTTTATTCGTTAGATATACGAAATTTTATTTGAATAAAAATTTTGACTATTGGTTTCGTGGTGCGGTTAAAGATTTGTTCCTTCGTGTAGATTTAGTTTGGAATGAGTAATGACATGCTTTGGAGCGTTTTATGAAAATAGTTGACAGGAGAATCGAGGATCATTTAAATAAATAAATTTATGAAAACAATCACGTTTCGATTGTAAAGAATCGTGGCGAGCAGGCACGGAATATTCATTCAAACATTTTCCGCGTGAATATCAAAATGTTAGCCCAGCAGAGGCGTGAACGAGGAATGCCAGATAGAAAGCAGTTCTTTTTCACGAACGGCGCTCTTCCAATGGTCCACCGGGGAAATCTACGAAGTGGTTATTAAAATTCCATCCGGATCGTGATCACGCAACAAGGCAAATAATCTAGGGAGGACAGATTTCCGACATTTTCCTCGACTACGTTTGTTTACGTGATTCAGAATCCTGCCTCGGCAAAAGACCGTATCAGGACGAGCTGTTTGAAAAGGCATATGTTTCTTTTATAAACGATTTACTTTAGCCTACATTCATAATTACTGTAGATTTATAGCGGATTTAATTTTTATTTACATGATTATAAATCGCTTTATTAAATGCTCTGAAATTCCACAACTCTTTAGAATACATATTCCTCCTAAAAAACTTGTTCATTTTGTTTCAAAAACATAAGACTATCGAAAGTAATGTGAAGATTCCACCACGCACATGCAATATATAGGGTAAACCAACCGGAATGACCAAATTGTTGAATGAGAAGCCCAGTAAATGACCGCATACTTTTATTAAGAATTGCACTTATGAGAATGTATCGCAAACGAAACTCGGTCGAGGTGGCGCTCTGATCGGAATGCGCAAGATGGCGTCTGAGCATGCGCGTGATGACGCTGTGACGTCAAATCAATCAACGCCAAGATGAGCTTGGTTTTGCGCTTGCGTCGATTTGCGCCAAGATGAGCTTGGCTTTGCGCTTGCGTCGATACGTTTATAGTGTTTATTATTATAACCTTTTTATTTCAAATCAAATATCATGATTTTTGCGTGCATCATTTCAAATCGGAGCAAATTATTATTAGAGAAAGTGTGATTGGTTTGACGTCACAGCGTCATCACGCGCATGCTCAGACGCCATCTTGCGCACTCCGATCAGAGCGCCACCTCGACCGAGTTTCGTTTGCGATACATTCTCATTAATGTTTATTTAATACGTATAACTAAAAATATGGGATATTAAAAGTGCAACTACACACCATTTCTAAACATATAGTATTTTTTAAATTTATAGTTGACATTTCTTTGCCTAATGGTCATTCACTGGTATGCGGCCAATTACTGGTTGGTTTACCCTACCATGAAACTGTTGGTTATGAAAATCTCCACACAGTCAACGAGCAGTGAAGGAAGAACTACGGAACAAATCTAAAAAAATGTCCATTTCAATGCAGAGTTCTTTGTAATCTACATCCGTCGCACATTCGTCTAAGCATGCAGGGAAACGATAGTAGCAGGATACACCTGGAGCTACTCATTAGCGAAATGAAGGATTGACGACGCCGTTGGCGCGATATCGCGTGGTACGCTCAGCAAGCAGCGTCATAATTTCCTGCAGCCTAATCGGTAATGGCGAAGGACAACGAAGATCGTACGAATTTCCGTGCTGGCGATATTGGGGTTGCCAAACGCGCCCTACTTTCGCCATTTCTCCCTTCCCCGCCCTTTCTCATTCTCCCAGATGTACGCAAAACATTAATGAGCCCCCAGAACTTGCGGCTGGATACCGTAATACCGTATCACGCGGGGGTGGGGGTGGTGGACCACCATCGGATGCTTTAATTATCGCAACGCGCTTATTATCGGCCAAAGAATCGCCGGAGCTGCTTGATAACCCGATCGAAATCTTACGTTGAACGTAACATCCTGGCAAGATAACCGTGAGTGCTTGTAATTTGCGGTGCACGAGGTGCATTAATAATCTCTCCCCACGTGTCACAGGAAATTGTAGCTCGTTGCTTGGGGATGGTACTAACGATGCTACAACTTTGACATTAAGGGTGGTCTGTTTTTAAGCTCATACTGTGATGGTAAAGAGGGAATTATAAATTGCAAGTCAAAGGAGACTGATGTTTGACACACTTCTTTGGCTTTCCATGTGATAGCGAACAGATTCAGCTGATGTAATAGCGGTTTTTGGAGTTATTAACCTTGAGTAGTAATGTTACTTTTGGGACTAAGTAATTTGTAGAATATAATGTTTGGTAAAGTTAGGAAGCTTAGTTCACGAACAATGTGACGACCCTTGAAAAACATTTGGATACTTGGATAACTTGAAATAATTCACATAACGACGCAGAGCATGAAAAGTATTTTTCCATTCATAATGGAGCGATTAGACGCGCGAAACCGCGGAATTGCAACATAGGGGTGAGGAGATTCGACGTGGCGGAGGAGGTCCTTGCAATTTGTCGCAACTACCGCATGCGGCGCAGGCTACAAAATTGCAGCCACGCCACGTTATTATGAACTTTCGCGTGCCGCGAACACCCGCTCGGAACAAATGCTGGCGGGTAAGGAGAAATTCGGTACGTATACACGAGCCGTGGGTGGATTGCCATACATAACACGCGGCACGACCGCAGAACGTGATCGTTCGACCGCACCGCAGAATTCTCGGTGCATTTATAACTGCGCGACCGCGGATCCACCGGTATCTCCGTTCAACGACAACCGATATATACGTCGACTCGATCATCTGCTTGATTTCTTTTCACCCAGTGTACGATTTTCTTCAGGCACGAACTGTTCTGTCACTTTGATTGAATTCTATTTATCTGGGAGTCCATGAGTAGCGTTTCTGATTTCTCGACATTCTTCATTTCTCGAGAAAAGAAATTTTACTCTGTATTTCTCGAGAATTCTCTAGAATTATATATCCTTAAATTCAATTCCATTTTGTTGCAAGTGGATATTGAAATAATCAAACATCGATTTCTTAAAACAACATATCCCATGTAATATTTTATTTAAATAAACATGGAAGGGCAATAAACATACAAGTAGTAAGAACTTGATGTTTGATTATTTTAATGAAATTTTTTTTAAATTTTTAGTTATTTTTTAAAATAGCTTTATAAAAAACATAATACATCTAATGTTGAGTTGGCAATTTGAGTTCGTTTCTTTGTCGTTTACAGTTAAGTGTTTGCACTTCTTTAAATTTCATTTATTCGTCATAAATATATTCTAAATGCAGCGCCACGCAAAACAGATTGGAAAATACGCGTGTAATTTCTCCGTTTCTTATCATCCGTCGAGGGAGGTGCACGGTCAGAAGCAATTGCACAAATTTGTCGGAAACCACAGGCTGCAACGTGTTATATAGCGCCACGGCCACGTTGAAATATCTATCCGAAGTATTTAAGCGCTCCTGATACTTCGTCAAATATCGTGATCCCTCTTTCAGCTCCTAAAATTTCGGGTATTGCAAGTATCGGCGATGGAATTCACAGCGGACCCGGCGCTCTTCACGAAGATCGATTTAATTTTACACAAAACCACTGACCGCCCACTCTATATGCCGCAGCCTATTACGCATCGCAATGGGCATGGAATTTGGAGCGGAAAATCGTAATCTTCGGGCGCACTGAAAATTTTAGAAGCTATTATCGGTTTTTTCTAAGCTGGCATTCAGGATATTCCCCGGTCAAATCGCACGAACACATAGGTGACATTTATGATTTTTTCTAGGAAAAAGTATAGGGTAAATCCGGGAGACGCGGTCGGGTCGGAGAGTTGGTCGAGTTGCTATATTTCAGACTCTGTACGTAAAAATGCGTTAAAGTGCAGACCAATTCCTTCTCTAGAAGCCAAACAGTTGAATGAATAGCGTCATTTCGCTTCCTTCTATGTTTTTCTGGATTTATAGGCTTGAAAATGGAAATTGGGGTTACATTTAACCTCTTTTTTCAAACAGCGGTTGTACAGAATCGTGTTTAAAAAATACTTCTAAGTTTATTTTCGTTTAATATTTGGGATAATAAGATATTAGCGACATTGAGGGACAATGCAGCTAAAGTATTTGGCCATATTAACTCTTCTTTTCAAAGCTAACGAGAATACCATCTCTCGCTGAAAAAAGGAGAGATGGTCGAGTTATGATTTTCTTATTATTTTTGTTTATTTTTTTATTTTTTATTACTATTTTATTATTATTTTCGTTTATTTAGTTTATTTATTCACTTTTGTATCCATTTGCCTTGCTAATCGTCAGTAGGTAGTTCACTTTTTGATTCATGTGTTCTTTATTTGTTTAGCGTAAACAAATTAAATATCAATAAATCTGTAGTTGTATTCACTCATAAATAATTTTGGTTTATCCTTTGTTAATTTTCTATGGATAATTATGTCAGTGGTCTCTGCCAACGACGAAAAACCGTTTCACCCGGCACCTCGGGAGAGGTGGTCACATGTCATGACTTCACTTTTCAGCCCGATTTACAGTAAATATTGTCTTAAAGCAAATATTGACCAGTTATTCTGAATGAGCATAAAATTCCGAACATATAGGTTTGTTCTGATAAAATAACTAATGTCTATATTAGTTTTAATAGCCATTTTATATTAGGTCGACCGCGTCACCCGGGTTTACCCTACAAAATGTGGGTCTAAAACTTTTTGCACTTTGTTCTGCTACAAATACGGAATCCTTTAAATAGTGCGTAAAGCCTGTGACAGAATAAAGATCATTACTAAGTGACGCTAGCATATTAACGTGACAGACACCCCAAGTATCCCCTTGTGGCTCGTTACGTAGGGCGCTCAAAGCGCTGCCACATCTATTTTCTCAATGAATTCCGCTTTCCTCATCCGTTTCTGTGATTCCCACTTGCTGCGTGCTTAAACCATTTTCCAGGAACGCCGTGTAATCGACTTACTGTCAATTAGACCGACACCCAATTGGTCCAATTGCTGGGGAACCCTTGTGCTTGGTTCTATCCTGACAAGAACGCTATCGTCGTGAACCGTCGAAGTTGTCGGTGACAATTTTCCATCTACCATACGTACGTCAAGATCAACTCTCAAGTTTCAGAATTGAATGGCACGGGTAACCACGTAGATCTGAAGTGGAAATATGGAGGAATGAAAGGGTTCCTAAGAGGAGGGAGAATTATTGCCTGAACATGACGTAGCCTGCAAATCAGAATAACGATCTACTCTTCAAATCTGTTAAACGTCACTGATGAATTTGATTCCACGAGAATATTCATTATATACTTCACTCTTACTATAACACTCCTAATCTTCTACTTAATACCGAAAGAATAAATCAAAGAACGAAGAACAATGGAAAAGTGTGTTTTATTTTGAATACTACGATATAATACAGCATCACATATTTTCGCTTTGATCTTCAATCTTCCCCACCGTTCTTCGAAAGGAACGCAAGAATACACAAAAACCAAAGGAACTTTCCATCGAACCAGTCCACAGCCAATTACAAAACAACCATTCAACCGAGGGCTATCATTAGCGGCGCAATTAACCCGAAAGAACGTCGAGTGGGGGCAAACGTCGAAAGTTTCGAGTTCCGTGGAACGATGCGCACGTGACCGATATTATCAGAGAATTAAATTTTTCCGAGTAATTTAGCCCTGTTCTCCGAGTGGTTCGCGCTACTTTCTTAATTACTTGCAGCATTTTTCTCCTCTCCCCCCGCTCACCCTCAGATTCAGTTGTGCTGAACAGGCCGCGAATAATCTGGTAGAAATTTTTAAGTGAATCGAAGAAAGTTCCAGGGCTGCAGCACCGCTTCTCGATAGTGCCCCATTCCCATCGATGAAACGAACCGTCGCGAACGATCAATTAAGCACGGGCGATTTAATTGCTCGGCGTCGTAGAAAAATCTTGACCCGACCGCCCTATTCGATGGAGATTGCCGATGTCGCGGTTCGCCGGAAGCGAGACCGCGAAAATTCACCCTGGAGGCGCAACGAAAGGTCAGCGACCTCGAAGTCGCGCGGTTATTTGCGCAGCTGCGACTATTTCGGCGCGGGGATGTTTGGGCCCGTTTATTTGACGCGTAGCGAGTCGTGCACTTGCACGCACCGTGCGTTGCCACCAACGAGCACACAACCCGCGATTCCGAGCTTCACTTTCGGATCCGCTACTGCGATTCATCGAAGTTAATTGGCTCGTGAATGATTCTAAGGTGCTAGATTCTTTTGTAATTTGATGAGTCAGGGCCACAATAAAAACTTATTTAACCCTTCGTTGACACACCTCCCTTTCCGATCGAATTTGACACACCTGGGTGGCTCACACCCAGAATAATTGTTGAACAACTGCCATTCTCATCAAAAGAATCCAATCATTATGAAAAAAATCGTGGGACAATTTCAAGGTATCTAGAATGTATTTTAATATTTTTTTTATTAAAATTGTATCACAGTTTTTGTAAAAAATTCTAGATTACCATATGTCGAGAAAACACGAAGAAAATCTTAAAAAATTGTAACTTTTGCAAATTTTAATATTAAGAACTAAAAATGTACAGAGTTATTGTTCAGATATAATATTTTGGGAAAAAAATTTTTGTATGTCGTCTTTCGAAAACAAGGTATTTATTTTGCATATAGAAGGCACAGAGTGTCAAAATCAGCTTATGGGTGGTTCCCACCCTGAGTGTCCAGGAAGGGTTAAGTAACAGATGAAGTAAAAGTTACTTCAACTTCAGATTATTTAACGAATAAATTTAATTTTTCTATTCGTAGATAATAATCATAATTCTTTTAACTCTTATTCGTTATTCGAAATTTATTTTAATAACATTCTTGCCCATCTCTGGTCGGGGATAACGATAATGGCGACATGGGGTGATTTGAGTGAAAGGGATGAGATTGGTAGCGTGGTTAATATTGCGAGATGAGTATCGATGTTGATTGTGTAAGAAATTAGTAATCGAGTGGGACGTTGCAGTGCAAGGTCTTTGACTGGAAATACTTTAACGCAGAAGGTTGAGTTGTGTAGGTCAGGGTAGCGTTTTACCAGATCTTTCTTAAATCATGCAAGACTCGATGTAACCGATTTAGCATTAACTTATGAAAAACGAAAATAGCGGTTCACCTTCGATTTCTCGACCTGACCTACTTTCCCTGCGGTATGTAAAGCGAGGCCCGTAACGCGGAGCAGACCATCTCGTATTTCGAGAAAAGGGGAAGATCTGTGTAGCTGGTTGACTATAACCCCGGTGCATCGATCGATCACAAAGCTTTGACGCTCATGGGTAACGTACACGGGCTCCAGGAACAACAATCCCGAATATTGCGATGCATCCCATGGTTCTGAGTGTATCACCTTCCTTCCTGCAAATCTACTCCTCCAACACTTTGATGAGCTTTGAGTTACACGAGACACGGAGAAGACATAAACATGTTACGAACTTGTCGCAGGAAGACTAACTTTGACAATATTCGTTATTGAAATCTGCAGTGGAAAATTGTGGAAAATTTCAGATCACACTCATTCCGAAACACAACTCTTACTACATTTATTTTATCAAACTTAAATAATGAATAATACATAACAAACTGCAGGATACTACGATCATTTCATTTTTGCTTGCTCAAATGATATCAATTTCACATTAAATCGGCGAACATTCCACTGACAAGATGATATGACGGATACGATTTCACGAGAGAAAGAGAGCACCATCCACGCGCCAGGTACACATGTAGTGGATCGATACATCGATCTCTCATGAAATCATTGAAAGCTGGGAAACATGAACACCCCCATCGTACGCGAGCAGTGACCGAGTACGACGACAATTCGTACCAACGCGATATTTCGCCGATATTTCAAACCGATCGCGTATCACATCACAGACCGTATTTCCCAAGTTCCTCCTGCGGCGTTGACAAATAAAAGAAAATTGACGGGAAACGTCGGCTGTTTTCTGAAATCGAATCGTCTCCTACGCCTACTGCGTTGAAAAATTCTTGCACGGAGAACAAACACTATGACGCAAAAAGTTTGAAAGAAATTTCACTAGAGACGTGTTTCTAATATCAAAACTCGTAATGTAAGGAGGAGACGATAATATCTGAAGGATGGTCGATGCAAATATCATTCAACACGTGTGGGATTCACTGTTCTATTCACACAGACATGTTTGTATTTTGAAAAATTTGTATTAGTAAATTGCTGGCAATAATATTGAATGCAATAGATGCATGATAGATAGCATGATCCAGAATAGTTGTCTATACTCGTGATCACCATTATGAGGAAAAAGGTGTCTACATGTGGAAGTCGTCAATCAAAGGGGATGTTTCTTACTAGGTATTAGGCGGAAGTATGTTTCAGGAAATGAAATTTTGATTTATGAGTCCATTACGGAATCAAGATTCATCTATTTTCATGTGAAATGTAAGTAACAGAAGATAATTTTGTTCTGAATATGTATTCAGGAAATCGAAAACCCATTTCTTCATACCTGGATCGAATTTTGGTAGGCATAACGATACGAATGTTTTTGAGATATAAATTAATCGAGAAATTTATTTCTGTTAATTTCAGAAGAACGAATCGATCATTCTCTTGGTTACGACAGAATATATCACTTTTTTAAATAGATGGGGTGGAAGCCAACAATAAAGTTTTGTATAAGGGACATCAAATCGAAGATTTATTAACGTACATGGCGAATGAAAAATTTGAGCACCTATATTCAAACTTTTAAGACAAAAGTAACAATTGTAGGAGATGAATGGTACCATGTAGACGTGAATTCTCTGTAGCGAAAGAATTAAACGCTAGAAGATCATTCCTCACGACTACATTGTGAAATCTAGTGCAGTGCTTACAAAAGTGAATGAAATCGACGCACAACAATAGGAAAATCAATTTTACCTGATTTCAAAAGGGACGTAATCGCGAACCAACCTAGTAGACTATAAATCTCCACTGCTCATCCTCGTAATTTATCCCTTTCTTACAAACACTATGAATAAAGGATTCTTGCTAACTTTCTGTAAGACACTCATCACTGAATCATATAAAAATTCAATTGCTTATCCCTTTCCAAAATACAACATTCTACTAAGCAAGACTAGCCCTTCGTTGACACACCTCTTTTTTCGATTAACTTTGACATACCTGGGTGGCTCACACCCAGAGCAATTTTTGAACGAGTGCCAATCTCATCCAAAGAATCCAATTATTATGAAAAAAATCATGGGCCAATTTCAAGGCCTCTAAAATATATTACAATAATTTTTTTGTTTGAAATTTTATCACACTTTTTGTAAAATAATTCTAGGTTACCACATATCGAGAAAAAACGAAGAAAATTTTTAAAAAATTGTAACTTTTACAAATTTCAATATTAGGAGCTAAAAATCTACAGAGTTGATGTTCAGATATCATATTTTGAGAGAAAAAATAGTTTGTAAGTCAGCTTTGAAAAAAAAAGATATTTATTTTGTATATAGAAGGTTCAGAGCGTCAAAATCAGCTTATGGGTGTCTCACACCCACAGAGTCAACGAAGGGCTAGAGAAACAATTCTGAGCTGAAGGATACACTATACCCCCATGAATTCACCTTGTTCAGAAAACCAACAATTGAAGAATAAGCCCTTTTGCAGAACAAAAACAGAGCTAATTTCCCTTTTTGCAGAAGGTTCGAAAGCCGCAGAGAAAGCACAAGATGCACATCAGCGTAGTATGTCGGAGATGGAGCAATGTAATCTCGTTTCGACCTTCTTTCCCTCTTTCCCACCACGTGGAAAGAGTTACTAATGAGAAGAGCGGGAAAGCCGCGACGGGAGAATATGCAATTCCCCTCGTCATTGCCTCTTAATTGCCATGGTAGAACGAACAGTGCAACTGTCTTGAATTTTTATCGCCTACCAGGGTGCACTTTGTCCTCCTGCTTTGTGTAATTCTGACACTGGCGTAAGTGACACGAAGGGGATGCAAATTTCAACCTTTATATTTATGCCATTACCTGGTCCACTTCTATGCAAAATCTTGTCCAAGTTCTATTAATTATTGGCCATTGGTAGCTACACATTACATTTTACATTTTACTACACAATACATTTTTCGTTTTCGAGTATAACTTTGGACGTACAAAAATTTCTTTTGCAGCGCGTTATACAGCATCAAACACTGAACATTTTGTCCATTTACGGTTTTCTTCTACCTCGCACCGTTACAAAGTTATACTCGAAAAACGAAAAATCGCTGAAAATTTGGGGGCTGATTTCACCCCCTCAGAGTGTTTTTCCGCAGAAAAAAAATCGTTTCTTACATACTCCGACATGCTTTACAATCGTACGGAGTTTCATTAAAATCAGAATTTTCAGGTTCGATATGTTTCCTTGTGAGATAAAGGAGTACTGAAATTCTTATCGTTGGACCCTACTCGTTCTCAATGCTTATTGGAACGTAGACGAAGGATATTGAAATAAATCTGTGGAATAAGAGTAATACTTACTCCTATTCAATAGTAAGTTACGTCTAATTAGAGCCATAACGTAGAAATGAAAAGTAAAGCGCTTTGCAAGAAAGATTTGTCGCACCATAAAGCGCATGTCTAAAGCCGACTTGATCGTGATGAATACGCGAAGAAATTGGCTATTCATTACCATCGTTCCGTAGTAGAATATAAAGGGAACGAAAGGGCAATTTGGTTTTTGTGGGCCAGACGTCGAAAGGTCGCAGCTTCCAATTTATCGTGGTGATGGTGGTTTTGCTCAACCACGTAGGCACGTGCAGTCATGCATAATGTATCCCAAGGCGCGAGTGGATGCAGTCTTACAGCGAGACGCACAAAGTTGCGAAATTTACTCGACAAAATATTTGTAACATTCCCACCTTTAAACACGCGAGTAACTTCGCGCTGTAGTTCTCTTTAACATGCTCCAACGCGAGAAGTTTGCAATCAGATGCAACCTTACCCACGCGTTTCCATAGCCTTGCATTAAGAATGAACATTATTACACCCTGTACGCCGTTAATCTTCGTTTCCCTTTGGACCCAGTATTTTGCACGAACGAATGGTTATCTTGATGACCATTGAACACTGGTTCTTAATGAAGGACTTGATAATTTATGACTGGACAACTGCTAGACACATACATATGTATTTAACTTATCTTCTTCCAATTTTTGTAGTATCGTGTTGCGAATTTGAAGAAAAAAATATAGGACACATACGTTCAATTACACCAGTTGAATCACGCGTAAAAGGAACTATAGTTTAAAATTTTTATTTCTCAGAGAAAATTGGTGGAGAATGTAAACGAGAGATAAAGGTTGGACAATAACATTTCAGTGTCCTTAAGTTGTTGATACTTCTTTTTACGAGTATAGTTAGTTTCACTAACGAGTCCACTATCATAGCAGGTTCAGAGCAAAGTGCACTCATTCCTTTCATTTTCTTTCTCCACTATCACCTTACTCCCACCAGAATATATTCACGACCTCCATAAAGGTTCTCCCCAAATTTGACCACAAATAAAATGTTTTATTACTAATGAAAACTTTTCACACTCCATCAAAATTCTTGCAATCGAGTCCCTTATTTAAAAAATATCCTATAAGAAGCAAACTGGAATAAATTACTGGTCCTTTCATTAAAAGCACATTATAACTGCAATTTCGTAGATGCCTGATCGCATTAAAATCGTGTTACCTATTTCTCTAACAACGTTCTCCATCTGCATTTATAAAGGAAATATAGCCGGCCTGTCCCGGATTCCTAGAATCATCCTGGACATTAATGGATATAAACTGCGTGGAATACACTAGCAAATAGTTGTAAACACTGAAGAATGAAGGGAGGTGAAGTGGCAACTGTGACTTTGCGAATGATCCATGGCGTAATGCAAACGAGATTGCGCAACAACGCATATGTAATTCTGACTGAGACATTCGGATAATTCCATCCTGCGGTTTGCGGGCGGCGGAGCGTGCTCGTGACGCTAATTATAACGAATGCCTTCGAGTGGGTCACGTTTACAGTAGAACTGATATCGCGATGCAAAACGTGTACGCGTACAGCGTTATTAAACATTGTTTAGAGACAGCGTCAGGTCGTACATTTTCACGATACACTGTATGATGTTGTTTATAGATTAAGCCGCGGTGATTTAATTGCATTAGGTCCAACGTGTAACGGCTGCTGACATAATTATCCCCAGGACTCAGAGAAACGATGAGATGAACCTTAAATAATTGATCGTAGATTTCAGTTATCATGGCGACGACAGAAGACTCTATTGCTGAAATGATAAGCAATATACTTTGGTAGGAATTGAAGGTAGATATGGACCAATGTTCATGAGATATTAGAAATGGCAGGTTCTTAGGTTTATGAGTAGTCTTTTGGGCTAGGTAACCCTAATTGTGAAGATCGATACCTTAACCCTTCCTTGACACTCAGGGTGGGAACCACCCATAAGCTGATTTTGACACTCTGTGCCTTCTATATGCAAAATAAATACCTTGTTTTCGAAAGACGACATACAAATTTTTTTTTTCCAAAATATTATATCTGAACAATAACTGTGTACATTTTTAGTTCCTAATATTAAAATTTGCAAAAGTTACAATTTTTTAAGATTTTCTTCGTGTTCTCTCGACGTATGGTAATCTAGAATTTTTGTACAAAAACTGTGATACAATTTTATACATTCTAGATACCTTGAAATTTACCCACGATTTTTTTCATAATGATTGGATTCTTTTCATGAGAATGGCAGTCGTTCAAAAATTATTCTGGGTGTGAGCCACCCAGGTGTGTTAAATTTGATCAAAAAGGGAGGTGTGTCAACGAAGGGTTAAATATATTGCACGTTACTTTTTCCTAATACCACATACCATAGGGTATTCCCTCTGAATGCAGTTACATATTATCACTGAAGGAGTAGATAAAAATAAGATAGGTGGAAATAGCAAATAATTATACAGAAATGTAGACACTCATGGAATAGGAATAAATACCAAGTCATCTGAATTTCTTTAATTCCAAATGACTTGCAGAAGTGATCGAAGAATTAAGATAGGGATGATGCCTTGGGCAAGCCTGTAGGTCTGAAGATAATGGATCAGAAGCTCGATGATTTATGGTGGCAAACAGGTCCGAGCCGAGGATGCATCGCATTCATACCGACATCAGTACTCAGCAATGCAAATGGCCGTTACCACTGGTGCACCATCGATGCACCAGAACGGTGCAGTCGAATGCAAGCGTATGTACCTGAGTCTGACAGCCAGAAATGAGAAGGCTGCGTGGTGGCATGTCATGGCCGTGCTGTCGTTTGACAGATGTGCCGGCGTTCTCGAAGACTGGATTAAACGAGACTAGCACTAACAACCCCGTACCCTGACACAGATACCCGACGATCGTAAGGGAATAATCGTTGGGGACAAATCAACTTGCGTCTGCTTGATTCATGCCACCCATTCGTGCAAATGGTAGGGCATTATATTTGAGATCTGTGTGATGATGTATCGATGGGAGCTCCTGCAGCTTGAGGTAACGGATTATTGCACACCTGGGTAATTTGAAATGCGGCATTGTTCATTTAGATGATGAGAGAAATGAAAGATAAGATTCCCCCTTATTGTTAACACTATTCCTACCACGAACCGGTCAAATGACCGTTTTTAAAATATCGATTAGAATTTCCTATATACAACGTAATTGAATCGCCTTTAAACTTCACGACTTTGCCTCAAATATACGTATAATACAGTTTTGAATATTCACTTCTTGTTTTATTGTTTATTTTCTGAGAAAAATTTGTAGTCTGTCTTACCTAACGCGACCGGTCAAATGACGTGAAATGTGTCGGTAGGAATAGTGTTAATTTTCAGCTGGCAGTTCAATTTCAGGTAAATTGCAGGTAAATGTTATTTTCATACAGGAGCTTCTTCGAGCATAAATTTTATGTATATTCATTTAATATGATAATTTTCATTGCGGAGTTTAGAATACTAAATGCAATATCAGAGAATATGTATATTGTATTTAATTATACGCTGCATTTAAGAGCACCACAAGAATATGTTTAGAGAATTAGAATATGTAGATGACGTTGATGAGGAAGCAAAAAATCTGGCAATTTTATTCAACTTAATAAATCTGACTGCACGAGCACGTATACATGACTGGAAGATAATTCCGCTTCTTGGCTTCTCGATTAAGTTCCCTGGCCATAGTTAGATTACAGGTACGGGTAACACGAATTCAATTACCCGAAATTCATCGATCGAGCGATTACTTCACCGGGATAATATGCAAATCGAATTCGAGATTAAATTTAATTGGCGTGATGTCTATCAACGACCACGATCTAATTCCTGGTGACTTGTGCATCAAACGTGAAGGTTTACCTCAGCTGAGAAGTTTAATCAGACGAAGGAATGAGATTCACTGTAACCTTAATGCTTGAATTATTATTTTATACTCATAACAGCGACAGATGAAATTAACCATTTTAAAATAGATGGTACTCTGCCCATTGTAACATCTTTCCCCCGTTTTTTAATTAAATTTTCAAGTTGAAAAGGTTGGCATCCCTTGAAAGACGTCGTTCCAAGTTAATAGCTTAGTAGTTTCAAATTTCAATTCACAGAATCCAAAAAAGGAATGACTTCTTTCCTAAACTGAAAGTCTCTCCAACACGATACGATAACAATACACATTATTCGTCGAAATTTCCGTAGAACCTTGATACTGTAGAGACTTTGAACGCAACTATTCCCTTCCCAAGGTGCTATCTGCCCGCCAGTGGACGAACTCGATTATCCGCGCTTAGATAGCCGTTCGGAGAGGACCTTTAAGAGGCATAAAATGGTATTACTTTCCGGAAAATCTGTGATGGAGCGAGTAAAACAAAGTGGCGAGGGGAGACAGCGACAGCGAAATGGGACGTAGGGGTTGGTGCGGGGGAGCGTGGGACAGGGACAGCGAGAGGGCGGGATGGAAGTAATTTCCGGACTGAAGGAAGCCGACTTCACGGTAAAAACATAATCAGAGGGATGGCCTTAAGTTTCTACCGCGAGAGGGGGAGGAAAAGGGGCAGAGAGAAGAATGACGAAGAAGATGGGGCCCGTGTGACGGGGCAACGACGAGCAGAGGGATGGGGAGCGGGAAAGAAAGAGGACAGCTTATCGGGTCGAGAGTTTTATCGAAGCACGAGAAGAGATCTGCTCGGTATCCGGATTTACAGAATACGAAAAGTTTAAGTCGCCGGCGTGTTACCCTGAAAACAGAATTGCTCCGTGTCTACCGTGAACTTATAAGATCCTTTTACGTCCCTTACTTGTTTCTTTCGTTTAACTAAATTGGATTTGATTCACTCCACGCGATTCCTTTGACGCGTTTACCTACACTTTATCACGGTTGCTGAGCTGGTCTAAATAAAAACATAATCTCACGTAACCGCGATTTTCAACGAAAAAGAAACTACTCTGCGGGTGTATTTAATTCTCCCGCCTTTTTATTTTGCGAGAAGAGGGATGAATGTGAAGGAATATTTAAAAGGAAATCGGTGGAATGTCACTGACTTTTATACTCTTGAGATTGTTTCGTTAGGCAAACGTGGAATCTGGGAAATTTTCATGATTCAATGTTTCTCTTTCTTCGTACTGCGTCGATACTCTCTAATTGTAAGTCTGGCATAAAATGTTTGGTGTTGCGTTTTAATGAAAACTGAAAATGTTTCTTCTGTCTCGGTTAAAAATAAATCATAAGAAATTAAGTCTGTTTACTACTATTATTATAATAATTTTATTACGCGATTAAAATGAGAATACAATAATTGCAATAGAGTATATTATGAGCGTAATTGAAAGGTACAGCCACGAGTTGCTATAAATCTGAGTATATAAACACAATCACGATATTAGATAGTAGTTCCCTTTGATACTAAATAACTCATTTCAAAGCAATTCATCCGTGAATAATATTTGAAATTAGGTGGGTTAGGTGTCTAATAAGAGACAACGTGTAGTAATTAAAATTCATTGAAACGTGTAATGCATCCTCGTTTATAGAGAAGATTTGTACACAAACGTGCACGGGGAACAAGGATGCTCAATTCTCGTGATTCATTTTGATTTCATTAAGACTCTCAGCGTGTTCCCCGCAACGAGCAAAGATCGATCGTGCGGGGGTTGCGCCGAAAGGAGAACTGAAACACAGCCTCAGGGATTAAACAGATCGAAGGCTTATCGCACGTCTTTTCGAGAGCGCTGGAGAAGAGTTACTACTTCAAAAAGTAGTTTACATCTAAATCCATCCTCTGAAAGTGTTTGTGCCGTAAGGAAGGAATCCCGCTGGCATAGCAGTTTTTGTTCAACGAAGAACGAACGCCGAAGTCTTTCAGAGGGATGAGTAATCTTCTTCAAAGAATTCATTGCTAGTCCTTTTTCGCTCTGAATTCTATCGCCAGAAGCACAACTTGTATTTTCCCAGTTCTGATGTAAATATTGCTGTCATTGACATCGTCAGTAAATTTCTCAGAGAATAAGGGATTGGTCAATAACAACGAATAAATCACAACACTGCTTCATAAACTGTGACACTCCAGAATTTTCCCAAACCAGTGTCCATCCTGCAGCAATCAGGAAGCCCTTCATCGAAATCCGCCCCTTCATCCAGCCACAGATCAAACAACCCTTCTCTTTCTATCACCGCGAGAGACATAAAAGAAAATGACAGACACATAAGGGGGAAGCTCCAGAGTTGTCAGAATTTTGCAGACTGATGGAAGCAATTTCGAGCGTCATTAAGCACGTCACGTCAGCAAATTGCCCGCGATTCCAGCACAATAACCGCGTCGCGGCGGGAGCGTCGTGTACGCCAGTGATTGTTTCGAGAAGAAAACCCACTGTCTTTGAAAAATACAGGAGCTTCGGGACGAATCCTTGCGGGGCCAGTGCGCGATTCCCGGGCGAGATAACGTCGCTCGTTTGTCCGCGGCGAACTTCTCGCAACGTCTTTCCGCACAGGAATGCTTTCACAGCAGCGTCTTTCACGTCGACGACATCGTAACGGGGGTCGCCCTCTCGGACCTCCGTTGTCATTGTCTCTTGGATCCCCCGTCGACAAAGCGCGTCCGATTATTTTCGCGTTCTGTCAAGGCGGTGGCTCGCCTTTTGTTCGCCCCGAATACCTTCCCTGAACTCGATTCATCCCTTTGCCGTGTCCACTGCGGCCTCACCACCCCTCGGAGCCAGGCGAAGTATTACGAGCAGTCCGAAAGGAACGCGAAGACAACGATATTTCACCGCAAATGGAAGCCATGGGACGTCAAACGGGGATTGAAATTGGAGATGGATTCTTTGGGAACAGGTAACGAAGCAAAGTAGCTGGCAAAGTGTGCATATTGTTGAGCGTTAGTTTTACCGGACCACCAAGGGCGCACAAGGAGGCCTTGTTCTTTACGACGCCACATTTATCAGACAATCGATTTGTCAGTCCGCGCCTCGTAAACCTGATACGAGGGTTGTAAATACCCGGCGTCACCGTACTTAGCGTGAAAATTCAGGCAGTCTACTCGAGTCACGGCCGAGGGTTTCCGGACAGCTAGGATAATAAACAAATGGCCGCACGACGATCGGCTCATGGGAAATATTTTCGTTAAGATTTCCCTTTCCGCTGCTTTTTCACGAACCATTTCCACATCACGTTTCACCAATAGCCAATAGTCTTAACCACCTCTTGTTCCAAAGACACACCCTCTGAAGGAGGTTCTATCGTCTTCCTGCGTGAAGTCAGGCTCCTCCGGGTCAGAAGCCAACAGAATTCAAACATAGACACATGAAGTCACATTTTGTACACGAGTATAAACCAGGGCTTTCTCAAAAACCAATAAAGTATTCTTTACATTGTTAAACTGTTAAACGAAGTGTACCTCAATTTATTGAACGGAAACCAATCGTCTATAATTTTAAGACAGTGATCTCTGGTAACCGTAAGACGTTGCAAGAGATAGTGACATTTCGTCGAGGATCTTTACAATCTCTATCAAATCGACGCACAGTGGTTCGAGTATACTACATGCTAGCTGGACAAAATTATTTTTTCGCGGGTTTGGGTTTATATGGGGTTCAAATTGTTAGAAAACAAACCTGATTCGTATTACAGTTTATTATTTCAATAAAAATATCAATAAAATAAAAATATGACTAATTCAATTAAGGGAAAAGAACAAAACGACAGTATTGTACTTTAAATATAATTAACAGTTATAACATTATGTCTTTTCCCGTAATTTCTGAGTTTCTAAGTTTAAAACCTGCTTTTTGAAATAAGTTTTCCCTGCATCGCTATTAAAATAGTGTTTTACTATATGTTCCACGTCGATCCACGCGACAAGGGTTGAATCTACGGAAAGTAGAGACTTTCTAGTTTATTTTAATCAAACAATCGATCTGCAAAAATTTGCAAAACCATATTTTTCTAATTGTTTTCGAGCGCGACGCTCGGTAGCACCACTCAGTGGATTAAAATAGTGTTTTACTATATGTTCCACGTCGATCCAGGCGACAAGGGTTGAATGTACGGAAAGTAGAGACTTTCTAGTTTATTTTAATCAATCGATCGATCTGCAAAAATTTGCAAAACTATGCCGAGCGTCGCGCTCGAAAACAATTAGAAAAATATAGTTTTGCAAATTTTTGCAGATCGATCGATTGATTAAAATAAACTAGAAAGTCTCTACTTTTCGTACATTCAACCCTTGTCGCGTGGATCGACGTGGAACATATAGTAAAACACTATTTTAATAGCGATGCAGAGAAGACTGATTTCAAAAACCAGGTTTTAAACATAAAAACTCAGAAATTACAGGAATAGACATAATGTTATAACTGTTAATTATATTTAAAGTACAATACTGTCGTTTTGTTCTTTTCCCTTAATTGAATTAGTCATATTTTTATTTTATTGATATTTTTATTGAAATAATAAACTGTAATACGAATCAGGTTTGTTTTCAAGCAATTTGAACCCCATATAAACCCAAACCCGCGAAAAAATAATTTTGTCCAACTAGTATGTAGTATACTCGAACCACTGTGCGCGACGTTGTGCTCGCTACACATATTTCTGTACAAAAGCAAGAAGAGAACGATTAAGGATGGACAGTCAGGATGTTCTTGGTACGCAGGTGTACCGAACCGGTGTTGCAAGTATTACAAGATGGGACGAGGTTACGCGGGACCTTCATCATCTCGAGCTTTGTCGCTGGACGAGAATGCTCGTGGAACAATGCAGATGGTAGCCTTGGAATTCTAAGTGCAGGAAGAAGCTCGGACTAGGGAACGAGCTTAATACGTTTACTGGTACCTTTGCACCGAAGGGCAACTTCCACAATGAACGGCCCCGTCCACATTTCCAATCCTCTTTCGAACGAACGAATGAATCTTGGAGCGCCTCGCGCATGAAACTGCTGACGGGGGAAGAATCGCAAACAAATGGTGGCCCCGCGGACAATTAATAATCGAAGATCACTCCGGAGGAAATGTCATTTCGAAGGGAGTAAGAGAAAGAATGTCTCGGTGGAGGATGCTTTTGAAATCGATGAAAGGGCCATCAGACTGATGCTGATCAAAGGAATGAATAGGTTCGTGATCGAAGGCATTCGATTCAAGGTCCGAGCCAGCAAAGAATTCTGCGCGAAGGACGCCAGAGCATGTGAGGAAACCAAGTGAGGGTTGAAGAAAAAGAAAAGTAAAAAGGGGGAAATCAAAAACCACGGTAAAAAAAAAGTATATTCAGCTTGTACGATTCTCAACACTCTTTTCTAATAGAGTTGTTTACTTTTGTTTATATGATTGAATTTGTGAACATTATGTAATTATATTTCATAAACCTAAGAGTGTGGGCTTTTACCACATGAACTCAATCAGTGGTATTTTGATTGTGTGTTTGTGGGGTTTAAAATGTCATTTCCGTTTAGTTTTAAAATCTGTTCGTAATATTCAACGGTTCTTACTTTTGACTCCGGTTTAGCTACAGTTTGTTTTCACCTTTAAAAGTTCCCAAGATTTATACTGTTTACTTCAGTCACGTTCCAACCGACTCGCGGGTTGCACGTACTTAGCAAACGTGTGACTTATTAATAAGCGAAAGCAGTATTTATTGTATCTTCCTTGAAAAAGGTCTAAACACAGACCGAAACGTCGGAGGAATTTATATCCTAATAATTGCAAATTAGCTTCTTTTAAAAAAAAACTTGTTTAACTGACCGAATTAATGCGCCGTTATCACTTTGTGTTATTTCTACAATTACGGTCGATATCTTAAATACATTAACTCTTTTTTAATCTTCTTCTTCGCCATTTTTCTGTATTACAGCAAACTCAACTCACAGCGACAGGATTGAGTTGAATGTTGAATATGGCTTTTGAATTTTTGAGAGGACAACCACCGTAGTTTATCCTATGTAAAATTATTTTTGACATCGTACGATTCTCTTTTGTAGGATACAAACAGAAGCAAATGAAAAGGATGGGTGAGTTATACAAACGTCCCTTTAAACAAAGTAGATAGTACGTGTCCCAAGATCACAGATACTGCGAGAGAAATGGCCGGCTCTTCGAAGAGAAAAGGATTTGATACATTTGCCGTCCAGGATTCTAGAGAAGAAAGTTCTTCGAGTACTATTCATCCTTTCTTCCTCTTCGTTTCCTCCTGCTATTCTTCATCGAAATCTAGATCCTCGTGTCAGCCAAGGAAAGTCGAACACCGAGTTCTTGATCTCTTTACTGCGTACTCCCTTTGTCCGGAAGATGAACAGTCCCTTCCTCGTAATTCTGCGTATTCTTGTTCTTAAAATACATTCCCGGAAATGAGCATTGTGCTTTCTTAAGGGAGGTAACTGTTAAGCTACATGATAATACGCGAATATTGTAAATTGTATGAAAACAATTGAATGACTTTCGCAATAATTTCTCATCTCTTCATTGTACCATCATTCCTCTTTATTTCGAAAAATATTGATGAAAACTTTGGAAGTAGGAATTGCACCATTACCAAAAATACTAGAAATCTTGTCCAACCTAAATAAAGTGATATCTGAATGAATGAAAATGTGTTATACCTGGCGTGACATAAATTTCATTATATCCACTGTGTTGAATAAATCACGAAATATACATCGAATTAAAATTCCAAGCAGTACTATTAACGTGTATCTGGATTTGAACTCGTCATAACTCGTAAAAAGTTCACCAACTTTATACACGCGAGTCCAACCTGCAGTTCACGGAAATCAGAGAGTGAAAACCGTACCATTTTTCATGAAATCTCAAGCGACGCGGATAAGTTCTCGTAGTACGATCGTGCTTTTGAAAAACGAAGCACACGACCCAGTATCGTTATTTTGGGCGAGCGTCGTACGCGCGTCGCGACGCTCCCCGTCGAACGGAGGAGGAAGAAGCTCGCGAACGTCGATAACATACGATCCCTCGAATTTTCGCTTCTCGAAATGGCTCTCGTAGTAGAGGGTCGGCGAACGAAAGAAGGATATTCACGGTCGATCGAGCGAATGTAAACGTGAAGGGCCAGGAATATCGTATTCTCCTCGTGTGGAAGGGGCCAGGAGAGGGTGAAAGGATGAAGAAGGGACGAGCGTAAGCAGAACTGTGGAAGAGGGAAGGAGATACGGCAGGTTCTAGTCAGACGAGGCGCGTTCCCAGATATAAGGAGACGAGGTATGAAGCCAGTCGATAAGGTGGTTTGATAAAGCGGAACGGAATCGTTCGCTGCTGGAAAAAATCCTTCGTCGTGCTGGAGCCACGACATATGAGATCGGGAAACGGGGCTGGGGGACCAAGATAAAAAGAAACAGACCTGTACCGCTTTCCCTCCGTGAGCCGACTGACAGGGGCGAGTGGCGAATCATACGAGGCGCTGTTGGTAATCTCCCTACTTCCGGTAGATACTGTTCCGCTTTTATCGCGAGATCTCAGGCGGTCGTTTGGGGAACGCGGAAGGAATTACTCTTCCAGAATTCTGCTATTTGGACTTCCGAAGTGCACTTTATGCGAGGAAACGGAAGAGCCGCCTGTATTTATGCCGGAGGATCTTTCTTTCCAGAGAAATAGTCGGTAAAAACTTTCGTATTCATAAAGCAGAAAGGGTGTGTGCCTGTGAATAGTATCAATAGACAGTTTGAATGTCTCGTTTAAAAAAAAGTGTAGAAATTATTTTACCAGCACAATCACTCTGAATGGCTGGTTGATAAATATCGTCCATCTTTGTTGAACAGTTCAAAGCCAATGCTTCAATGGTTTGCCCCAGTCCTTTCATAAAAAATATTGGATATTTCTTCTTTGGTATATTCTTGAGTAGTATATGCAACTCCTAAAGGAACAATCCCAACTTGAAAGCTCCAATAATTATGAAGCTATGGGAATATGTAGACAGCACCTTGATAAATAATACACTATTTCTTTCCCTGCGAGAATTCATTCTAAATAGTTAAGGGGGAACACCACTGTGAAAGTTGAAAAAATTTCGATTTTTTTTTCTTCACTTTATTAATGTTTAACTCTTCAAAAATACTCTCTGAAAAATTCAAGTTGATATTCGAAGAATTGACGAAGATACAGTGCATTTTGTGAGACGCGTCACGATGCCGTTCCAAGCGCGCTATGTTAGCGGCAAATAGCGCGCCGACATTTTTCTTACCCACTGTTCCCCCACATCGTTAAAGGTTATAAATTTTGGGTTTTTCCCGTTTTTACGTACGGTACGCTGTTCGTTCGAGAATCGAAGAAATGCAACCGTTGATCGGGCATTCGAGTGACAGTGAACGTCACGAACGGAAGTGTGATTTTTCCCGTGCAAACTTTAAACGCGATTTTCTCGAAACGACATTTTTCTAACTGATCGAATCAATAGCTCTGTCAATTTTTATCCGATCGACTTGAAATTTTGATAGGATCTTTAAAACAAGAGTATCTTCAGTTGTACATACCGATTTTTTGATCGAAAACATATTTTTTTAAATACGCTCGAAAAACTATCCATTTTTTTGCGGATTTTCGAAACTTTTTCTTCCCAAGCGCACCATTTTTACAAAAATAATTTTTTTTAAAAATCGGTACGTACAACGGAAACTACACTCATACCGATTATATTAAAAAAAAAAATTGATTTCAGAGTTGCCGTTCCAAAGATATCGTTTCGATAAGCGACCTATGTTTTCTTGTGAGGGATGTAGGAGATTAACTGTATATGGAAATCTATGCATGTTTTTCTATTACTTTTTTTTTATAGTCTCTTAAGACATTGTACTAAAGATAGGTAATAACAATTTTATAATAAAACTGTAAGTTGTCCCTTAAAAAAATCTTAAAAATGGGCTCATTTTTCCGGCCGTCACAGTGGTGTTCCCCCTTAAACTGAACTCAGGAAGATCGAGGTACATATTTCACAGTTTCATTTCATTCTTTAAGAACAGTGCAAGCTATGAAATAATTTATAAAGAAACATTACTTCTCCTCTTGTAACTTCTATCGAAGATTTCACAATTTGTTGATTAGCATCCAACAGTGTGCACCCACTGTACATGCGAAAGTAACAAAGTAGTCAGAATAAAACTAAAAGAAGTGGCTCGGCGTTCAAGAAAATGTCATCGTGCTATGCGTATTTAGTATTCAGGTTTGAAACGCGACGCTGGGGTTAATTCCATTACCCGCGTCAGAAAACTATGTACATGATGGTGTAGTTGTCTCATTAAGAAATGTACAGTTCTGATTAGCCTGAGTGCAAGGGATGAGAGCGTTGCAGCGCAGGATTTGCAACCGCGACGATTCCGCATTGTTTGGTGGAGCGCGCTACAGTTGCACTCGAACCAGTGGACACAATGCAACCTGCTAACCAATAACTCCTTTGATACTTATCATTATCGGCAGAAAGAATCTGAGTGGCTTGATGAGTATCAATGAAACTGTTAAATTTCCACGAAGGGGTCCCAATTACCATGGGATTTCACAGAAACATTAGAAAGTAAACCTATGCATCTGGAAACATGGAGGAATTGGAACGAGCCGAAAGAATTTTTATGTGGGTGAATGTATACCCCTTAAATGTACACAGGTTCTTTGAAACAAGACGATACAAATAACATAAAGCTTTGTATTTATAAATGACCCCAATTCCAAATGTTTGTATGTGTACTAGGATTTTATCACTCGGTATTAAAAAAGACTATTTCTTCTATTTAAGGAACCTCAACCCGTGACATCTGTCACAGTTCCCATTCTCGTCTTCATCAATTCATAGATTAAACTGGGCCATCGTTGCAATACTGCTTGCATTCGTTATTCATAAGATATCGAGACACTTAATCTTTAACAAGATCATCCGAATCACGACAAACGGAGGGATATTAACAGCCAGTCGCCACTGTGTAACTCCTTTCACGATTGACCCACTGAACCAGGCCAGCAGAAGCTACAGCGATCAAGCAGCGATGCAACAGCGACACCGTGTTGAAGCAAACATTTCGTACGGCTACACAGGTTGCAAGGCCACGTGGCCCAGAAGGAAATTACAGCAGCACGAGGAGCTTTTAATTAAATAGAAAGCCCCGATACGGTTTATCTTCGGCCATCGATTATCCGTCAGCAGCAAGGCGCTGAGATGGCCGGATTTAATGAAATCTTTCACAGCCGCCAGATAAACACGTGCTCGCCATGCCCGCCTGAAATCAGCGCGACAGGCTTATCAAGGATGTCCTGTCGTGGACCAGTTCGATGTACATACACATCCGGTTTCGAGGCAGCCAGTCAGCATCACGCGTGATCGTCCACCCTCCGAACGCGTGGTACGCGACGAGGGAGGAGATGATCGCGATCAGCCCCCGTTTCCTTCAAAAGGGGCGGCCGGGGGGGAGGGGATGGTGGTGGTGGTGGAAAAAAGCTCAAGGTCACAGGGTCGCGATAGATATCGCAGTGGACAGAGCGTACCTGTACCTCAGACCGTCACCCACCCCCTCTAACCCTCCAGCGAAACTTCCCTTCGTGCCTTTGCCACACCCTCCCCTGCCGCCATATTGATCGGTCTACCCCTACCAGAGAACCACCCCCTACCGACAACCCTCGACGCCAGCGTCGCCCTGCAGCCGGCACGGCGACGTTGCCGCGTCTTTTCGCGTCTCCTTTTTCCCCGACGCCTTTGAGGAACTATCTCTCCACTGAAACTTTTTCATCCCCCATCTGGCCCCATGGAAAAATCGCGCGCGTTACTCGGGAATTTATCGTTCGTCCAACTCCTTGTATCCTTCTCGGCGACTCGTACTTTTGAGAGCTTCGCGCGATCAAAGGATTGGGGAATTTCTTTATCCGGCACAGGGCGATGCGCTTAATAGTTCAGAATTGCATGCAATCGTGTTAGTTGGAAGCGTATTGTTAGTTGGATTGTAAAAAGTTAGAATATGATTCTTTTGGGGTCCATTAACCCTTCGTGGTCACACCTTATAATCACAAATTGGTCACATGGGAGTCACTGCACCCCAGTGTCATTTCTGAGTTACCAGTTCCGAATTTTTTAATCTTTTAATTTTTAACTCTAATAGTCTTTTTGTAGAAATTTAATTTTTGATATGATGAAATTTGTAATTGTAAAAATTGTTGTGGAAAAAGCGATCTTTTTTTGTTAAAATTCACCACATTTTTAAATTTTTTAATAGTAATATTTAAAAATTCACGGAAATATTGGTAAAGAAAAAATTTCCTGGGGTGCCAAAAGGGTTAAGGGTTTTGTTGCAATTTATTCTTTTTTAGTGGAAGAGCTTTCTAGTGATCGAAGGATTGATCATGGATCTATTTTTAATGCGAATGTTAGGTAAAATGTATTATTACGAATTTCAACAATGGTTGAGTATGTTTGTTTGCGAATGTCAAGGTCGAAGTTCATACAGCGTGATTTATACGACCTTAGTGCGGCAAACTTTGCTTTATAATTAATCACTCTGAATCCGTTTCCCCGTGTTCTCCACCATTCGAAATGCAAAGCACGTACACCATTTTTCTTCCCCTTCAATTTGCACGTCCATTTACCCCCTTGTATTATTTTTTTCTCTCCTCCGTGCCTCTGTTTTTACGAAACAGTACTAACACCGTAGTCAGCAATTTATATCCCTTTTACTCGGCTGGAAATTCCAGTTTGCCGTAAATTATACAAATGAAGTTTCACGATATTCCAAGAATCCCCGTGCTTATAAACCGCCAAATGACTTTTTACGTTCATCGTAATTCCCTTTCCTATTAACCACGCTGCGTAACACTTTTCACCCTCTCCCATTAAAACGGAATTTTTTCTTTATCAAACTCGCTGTACAACGAACATTCTACTATAATCGCTTTATCAACTTTTATCTTCTTTAAAGCTTATAACAATCTTACATCCTTAATGCCAGGTAGGGAACTTTGCACTTCACGGGGGCCTAATATGCATTAAACTGCCCCAGCTTTTCATTTAATCACTTCCCTTACTCTCCGATAGTGCCGCGCAGTGCCTGGACACTGAATATTACCCGTCACGATCTTCGTTTGTTTACCAGAACTTATCAATTCCCTTATCCTGTAAAGATCACTTATTCTGTTTCCATCACATTATATTTCTCCGACAGGAGGTCGAAATCAAGAATACATAAACGTTATGTTTTCTTCAATATTATAATAGTATCTGGCGAAAATGGACTGCAGAATATTGGTAAAAAATAATGGTAGAGGAGTAACAGAGAATACTAGCGACTGAAACAACAATCATCCCTTGAGTCATTCCCACAAAAAATATTTTTCTTCAGACCCAAGTTTTAGGTTCAAATGGAGAATGTAATGTCCAGTGATCGTGCACAGGATTCGCCGAATTTCCGCGAAGACGATTCAGACATAATGTACGCAGAGTAACGAGAAGCTTTTACGACTTCCGAGCTCACAATGCAACCGGCGAACGAATGTTGCATCCGGCGGTGGAACGTAGCCAGTGGGCTTCCCTTCTCGTGATTTTATGAAAAATACAATGGGTCGCTTTAAAATAGTCTCGTTGCGAACGTCAACCGTACAGAGAATATCACATGTGACGCTGGCTTCGCACAGGTCGTATTGCTTGTTCCTGCCCCTTTTCAAACTTGTGAAACGTACGAGAATTCAAAAAGAAATCGCAAATTGAAATTCCACGTTTCCCAGGTGCACAGTTGAAAATTTCTAGAATTTGTGAAACTGCTCGTATATGATTGAATTATTGGCACGATAATAAGTGGACGATAACTAAAAGAAAAAGAATTGTAGATGTTTGACAGAAAGAAGAGTTAGAGAAGTTTTAAGAAATCAAGGAGTTTAATTGCATTTATAAGAAATGAGAAAGAATGAAAATTATTTATGTTCAATAGATTTTCTCGTGTCGTCGGACTCATGGGAAACAGTTTGGATGTTATAGGTACATATTTTCGATCCGTCCTATACGGATTTCAGAATTTATATTCAATATTTTCCGATTATTTTATCTACTGAACTGTACAGCGTAATTATTGACCAACCAGCTAACTCAATCAATTACACGAGAACAGATTAACCATCAGTTCAGTAATCGATCAAACGTATTCCTGCAAACTTTTACATTTCCATTCGATTGCTGTACGTCCAGCATGTGGGAACCGAGTCATTCACTTTAAATTTTCCTCCCTTTGTTCGATTTAACAATTATTCAAATTCAACTTCTTCACCCACGTTAGTCGTATAGTATCCACTTCCATCCACTTTGCATCAATTATTAACTTTCTCCAGCTTCCACTTTTTCCCCTACTTTTTCTATAGATCCATATTGTTCAATCATCATATTATCCTATGTTATTCCATGAATTTTTCATTTCGAACACGTGGTTGCTACTCGAAGGCACTTTGACCTTTTCTTCTCCCTCTTCCACCGCTTCGATCACTTCCACGAATTCTGATTACATAGTTGTAACCAGGTTCTCTTCGAAATGGCAATTCCCATCCCCCATTGCGTGCACATTCCGTGTCGTAACAGCTACTTCGTTCACTCGCCTTTTTTTCGAGACGAGGGAAATCACGTTTTATTGTATTTCGTCCTTGAAATTTAGTTGCGAACCCTCTGACGCGATAAGGTACATTACTCGAAACGTTTCTTTTCCCCGTAATGAAATTTCTGTGGTATTTCTTTTACCTAGATCCTCGAGGGTGTAAAAATCTTATAAAAAGCTTGCAAGGTATTACATACCCTGATACACACTGAACTACAACATTTATGAAGTGTCGTGACATTTCTACAGCTTGCTCCTTAAAAGAACCCCACAATTTCGCAATGCAGCACCTTTCCACAATACAGCAAAAGATGCTTGAATAACTTACAACAACCCAGATATCAGAACGTACACGTGCAGTAACGTTTCCATCAAACTCACTTAAAATTTCCAATAAGTACCTATTTTCCGTTCAGCGACGCGCGGCTCGCTTTCGTCGTCGGATATTAAAAGAACAAAACAAGGTATGCACCCCTTCTGAGAAGTGTATCAGCAGGCTGGTTCCTCGCGCTCGTTCGATTTTATTAACGATCGATACGATGCATTCTCTCGATTCCTGCCGGATGGAACGGTTCGATGCATTTCTGCGCCTGCATAATTCCTGCGCACCGCTGTGCGTATACATATGCACGAGGAAGAAGCTGCAGAGGGACGAGCAGTTTCAATGCGCCGCACCGAGTCAATTAATCGAAGTAATCAGACGGATTGTCGATGCTGCGCGGCGGTAATTTACAGACAAAGGAGTGGGAGTATCGGGGGTGCGCGGGATTCTGAACATCCCGCGACGAAAAATTCGGGAATTTGCAACGAAGGGCTCAAGGGAGCTTTAATTAAACACGAAAGCGCATAGCTTCGAAATAAATGGCTAATGATGGGAGCTGGGGGAAGTAGGTCACTGGTAAATGAAGATATAAATCATGTCGTGCATACGGATTAAACACAGCCGGAAAAATGCACCTCTGAACTTTGACCGTGCGCAATTAATCACTGGCATATTACGGCCAGCTTGTGACACGATAAGAAGAAGGTACAATTACTATACCACGAATAACAATATTTGGATAGGCAGTAGAGTCTATATGTGCCACTAAATATGCCAGAGTAATTTATTTTCGCACGTGCTTATATGTTTATCATGAACTTAGACTGCTCCGAAGAATAATAGAAGATTGAATTTAAGAATTCATAAGATTCGCCTAGACGTCAATCGATGCCTAAACTTGCAGCCGTTCCTGACCATATGTGTTCTAATTGTGCAGCATATGTGGAGTGTGAATAATACAGTACTCTACAACTACACAGGGTAGCTTTAACTTGGTGTCACAGTGGCGGTTATAGATTCCATGCAGTAACTCTCTCACGTGCATTTATATGCAGCTTCTACTTATGCCTTCATGAACAGTAACTCTCTTTGAAGGTACTATTACTCCTAATGAACTATAATTAAATGTATCCATGTGTAAGACTTCGTGTTAGAAATATGCGAATCAAAGGTAAAATTGACCTTAACCCCCTGAAATATTTGCACGTTAAATTATTTATTTATCGCGTTAGTCTGTATTGTCCACGCTCCCGAAGAGTGTCGAAATTATTCGCTGACCCCAAAATGTGGCGCGAGAGGGAAGAAGCGTTTCTTTTCCCGCGCGCAATTTCCACGTTACTTCGTCTTACTGAAATTTCCGGGCCACGAAGCTTTTTATACGGAGCGCCGAGCGACCTTTTGAGCGGCGGTCACGCGACTCACAGACACGGGCGAATAGATACAAGGAAGCACCGGATGTATCCTTTGAAAAATCGCCCGCACAGCGGAGCTCTCACTCTACGTTCATTCCCGAGTAATTCCTCTGACGAATGTACTACAACGGCTTCAACAATGGTTACCCGAAGAACCCACGACACGGTTACATCTGCCCCACTCAGGAAACTTAACTCACAGCTTTCTCGTAATTTCTGTTGAACGTTTCATTTCCCATTTTGGCGCCTGGATTACAGCGCGTGAAAGTTGATAAACACTTGTGGCTGGAAGTTCCTCCAGTTTGTGTTATCGAGAAAGACAAGAGGATGGTCTTGTTTAGAGATGTTAAAGGATTGTGTTCTTTCATGTGATTTATAGATTACAAATAGAGGTTACCAATAGATTTGTGGCGCAGTAGAGAGTGGAACGATTCTGTCAGTGGTCAGCCAAAATTATAGAATGAATCTTCTTGGTTTCAAGAAAATTTCAACTACGAATTTAGTAGGAACTAGGAAATAGCCATTTACATACGAATGAGAGCATTCAAGGTTTATCTCTTAATTCCTCCACAAATAAATTTACGAGAATACCCTCAACGATTTTCTATCCTCCATTTGTCATATTGAACCTTAAGTGGGGAGACCACTGCCTCAAATCTGAAAATTTTTTTTCTTTTTTTACATTTTCTGAAAGACGTATGTTTCAAGAATGTTCTCTCCAAATTTTATGAAGAAATTCGCAAAATTGACGGAGATATGGTGTTTTTCGTGAAGCGGTGTCAAACGCGCGACTGAGCCACGCGGAACATTGAACGCGATTTCCTCAGAATGACATTTTTCAACCGCGTTGACAGTCTACAGAGAAAACTATACGTCCAATTGGCATGATCAAGGACATTTATTGTACGGAAAACCCGTCGCTATTACGTGACGATCAGACATTTTCAATTTTCGACCTGCTTCTATTTTTTTTAGCAACATTTCCCCAATTTTGTACCCCGAAAACACGACTTTTTTTTCAGTGGTCCGCCATTTTGTTATTTTTTACAAATTTGACATTTTGCGATCGTCGCGTAATAGAGGCAGGCTTTTAGTTTCTAAATATTATTGTTTTTTTGAATTTCGATGAACCATATGGTCTGGGGACTGTCAACGCGACTAGCATGTTTTTTCCGGAGCGCAAACTTTGACGAAGTGTATACAGAAAACGGATTTATGAATTTGATTAAAAAAAATTTTTTCTTTCCCTTCGATATATACACTATTGATTATACTAAGCAATAAATTGATTTATTTGCGTTGTTTGGTTGAAATAAATTCCCGAATACACCCTTACATTTCGGGCCGAGACAGTGGTCTCCCCCCTTAATTTCTTCCCCAAATATTCCGCACATTTATAGAAAATCCTACAGATTCGAAGAAACTATCAAATTTAGCTACATTCAAAGTCAGAGTGCTGCCACCTTAACCTCACATTACTTTCTTCCGCTACAATATCTCCAGCCGTAGAATGATCTCGCTCACCTAATTCGAGTCACGAAGCCACAATTCTACGACACAATACGACCCACAGAAACGAAATTCAATGTCCCAAAAAGCGTTCCTTTCTCGTGGGCTATGGAAGGCATCCCCGAAGGAAACAAAGTCACGATCGCGACCCTGGGCGAATATTTCCTGGACGTCAAAGGTTTTAACCAACGTTTCCAACTATTCTCCGTCGTGTCGCGCAACTTACATGACGCGAAACGTCACCGAACAAAAAACGGGAACATTAAAAGTGTCCCAGACGTAAGACAAGAAAGACAGAGAATATTTCCTGCATTTTCTATCCAAGAAACACCACGACTGGATAATTCTGAGGCCTCTTTCCTTCGAACCTTGAGCGAGATCGAAGACGGAGATCACCTGATTAAATTGTTCGGTTCCTTTCTTAGCTGCAGAAAAAGGGGCTCCTTTGTTTTTGACCTATAGCACCCTATCGACTTAAACTCTCTCCCCTTGTTCCCCTTTTATCTACCCGCCTCCTTTTCTTACCTCGCCCCTTTGTCCCACCTTTCTCGCCCGTAGGTATTCTCTTTCTTGGCTTTACAGCCGCAAAACGTAGTTTAGGTTTTCAGCTTCGGACAGTGCCGTTTGTTTCACGCCCGAAGGAACCGTACGACGCCGAATACCACTTTTTTTCTCCACCCGTCCAGTTCTTCTCCAGTTCTGTCCCCGTGGCTTTGTTCCCCTCGAAATAAAAGTTTCGCGGCGAACTGCCATGGGGACGGAATCACTACTCCTCGCGGTGGTATCATTAATCGTGACACTTTACGAGACAAGTTTAATTTCGGTAATTGAATCCGCGCCGTGCCATAATTTCGCGTTCTAAAATTCGCCGGAGATAAATGGACCTCGATATCCCCTCGCCCGGAGGGAAGCAATCTTTTACTTCGCCTTGAAAAGGAGCCCGACTGATGAAAGGAAACGCGGTAGACGGTGGAGGGCCTTCTAGTCGGCCGCGGATGATTACGCGAATTATCATCGTTCTGGGCCGCGTTTTTCTCGAAAGAGTGAAGTGATAAATTACGTTCCTGCAGATGCTCCTTCGCGTGGGAATTATATCGAAGAAGCGGAGACAAAGGTTGTGGAGTTGCGAGATTCTCTTTAATCTGTTGACTTCTCATCCGACAGAGCAGATTTCTTGCGGCGACGGTGCTAGCTGCTAAATTGCGTAATTTATATCCAGCAACGTTTCATCAGGAAATTTGTAATTCATAGACGGAAATACCACGGGGTGAACATAGTCAATTACCCAGAGTACCCCGTGTACCCTTACCTTTAACGGTGACCTTTAGGTACCAGAAACACTCGCCACATCGATCGAGTGGTATCCTTTGACCGTGCAACTAAAACGAGTTCGTACGAGCAAGATAATAATCAACCGTGTCGAAGAGCAGCGTGTCTGTTCGTCGGAATAATTACGTTCGCGATACTGATTCGTGATGAGCAGTTAATAACGCTGCTTTTACGACCGCTCGCTTTACGGGTTTTTGTGATTTTATTGTTGATAACGAATGCTTTGATGTTTCCCTGCTTTTGCAGATGGTAAATGTTACGATGTGCAGTGTAATATGAGTAACTGATTTTCCATATGCTACGTTTGTATTCGTATATGTTCATTTGAGCTTGAAATTTAAATAGGAGTCTTAAATTTGAAGGAAATGTAAGCGAATACATTACTTCCCAAGCATACCGCTTGGAAAAGTATAACGAAGAAATTTCTTTACACTTTATGTAACTGAGCTGCCAGGCTAAAGTGAAACGCCACGTGAAAAATATGTAAGGAGAAGATAGTGCGATAATATTTAAGGATGTGTTGTAATATTAGATAATTACAAGTTCTAATTCCACGTTGTAGGACCTGGGTATACTTATCACAGACGATAAACTGGTCCGATAAAATCGTAAACGATAGCATCTATTACCATAAGGATAATTACCATTTAATAGTGAATTGCTAATGAATCCTTTGAAAGAAATGTTTGCTGTTAAATATTCAGTCAACCATACTCGAATACAATTTGGTTACTTTCGACGTGAATAAGTAATCAAGGACTCTTGGGAACCGGCGGTCTGATCAATAACAGACTTTTCTACTTACGGGTGATTTGTAACGTGAACGTGGTCTCCTCTATGTAGTTAATTTCTCATCACAGTTCCATTCTATACAATACTAAAAAACGAACCACCGATTTTGATAGAAATTTAGCTAACACTCCATCAGTTATTGTTATTTAATTGAAATTAGTAAACGTGTTACCATAACTGAAATGATGACTGAAAACCAACGATTAACGGTAACAATTAATTTCCTGGCCACGATGATTTCCAGGAGTAGAAGTTTTCCAAATTGTCCTCGACAATTCTGAAGAAAAGAAGCAAAAAATAAAAGGAAAAACCACGAAACAATCCCATCCCACGGCGACCGTGAATAGTGCAAAGGGCAAGAGTCAAGAGCGCCGCGTTTCTCCTTAACAACGTTTTTTGCTTATCTCAGTTTCCCGCGGAAACAGTATTACTCGGCGAAACATTTTCTATGGAAGACATCAATTGTTTGGTATCTCTTGCCCCCTCACATTTCTGTCTCGGACTTTCTTTCACTGTGGCAATTCGTCAATTAATTATAATGTAAGTGACTATTACAATGAGTTACAGTAACTAATTATAACAATTAATCTTTCCCGATTTCCAATTTCACATTTCCTACCAAATATTACGAATTCTTCGTCAACTCAACTCCCATGCTCTCATCAAATAAAATAGAAAATCTGAAACCAACCTGATACGTTCGACGATATACGTTCAGTACATTAAAAGATTAAAAACAGGCCATGGTCCCCACACTCGACCCGTGCAAACACAAAGGGGACCACACGTTCGAAAAGGAAAAAGCAAGTAGTCCACCAGGGAAAAAAAGGGTGCGCGTGAACCAGTAACGAAGCGTCTGATGCGCAACAATTAACGTCCACGATAACCGACGTCGTTTGTGGCTACGAAACAGCGGGCAGGAGGGGGATGACGAGAAAATGGGGGAGGAGGGAAACCGAGGAGCGTGGCGAAAGCAAGGGGGTGAAAAAGGAGAATGGGGACCGATGAAAGTGCTTCCACGTATAAAAGCAGTCGATAGAGCTGGGTTCGCATGACCTTTACCTTTGCCGCATATCCACCCACCGCCAACCGAGACCGTTCTCCGCCATCCTCGCTACGACTTGGCCTGCCTCTGTCTCTGTCTCGAGGGATTGCCAGGCCCAGGGTTCGTTTGTGCGATGTAAATGTAGGTTAGAACCTTAAAATCGACCCACATACCGCGGCGAACCTTCGAACTCTCTCTCCCCTTCTGCGAGCGGAAAAAGGCGACGAGAAAGCGAGGGAATTGAATGCACGCCGGGAAGGTCAGAGAAAATCGGTGGAACGGTGGGGAGGGGCCGAGGGGTAGTTACAGAAATACGCGGTCGAGTACACTCGCTGCACGCTGAGGTACTATCGTTTTTCTGGCCGGATGCGCCGACCCGATACAAAATGTTAAAGCACGCGGATGCAGGCCTCTCGTGATATGCCAGAGCAGCTACGTTGGGTGATTAAAGCGGGCCAACGCGGAGGTATCGCTTTCAGGGCACATCAGTGTGCCAGGTCGCGTAATGTCGAGTTCTTGTTTTTTCTTTCTTTTTTTTTTGAAATTGGAACACGGACTGATCCCTGACGGCTACCAATGATCCTCAAGGCGGGGCGCAATTAACTAATGACGGGAATCAATCGAGGGCGTAGGGGACGGTACGTTGCCCCTTACTTCCAGACTTCTTTCTTTTTGGGGTGAAAAGAAAGTTTATTGGACGAGGAATGATGTAGAAATTGGGGGAAGGGGTGTTATTCTTTTGTAAATGACACAGAGTAAAATATTTTAGAATATAGAGCAGAGTTGGGCATTAACTAAATAATAAAGTAGGTATTTATTAAATAACGGATCAAATAAAAGTTACTTTAACTCTAGATTATTCGGCGAATAAAATTAATTTTTTTATTCGTCGAGCGTTTCAACTTTGGCGTCGAATAAACTTTCCAACTTTATACTGTAAGTTATAGTTACAATTAAAGTTAAAGTTGCTTAGTTGTTAAAGTTAAATTCTCTTTTTATCATAATCGCTCGAAGCTGATATGGGGTAAGGAGTTTAAAGGACATCCAGTTACTAAGGCTATAAATAGGTATAGAGAAAGGCAGTAGGTATTAGACTTAACCAGAGTATCTCTTCGTAGGAACAAAATGTGTCGCCTGAAATTGATTTTCGTGCCATCTCTGCGCATGGAGAATGTATACGTTGAAATTCAATAGACGAGAAATTCTATAGAGCGCTGCGGCGCTTGAGTACCCAATACGAATTATCATATTGTATAATAATAGGCGAGACTTCAGTGTTTCACGATTCAAAGATACGATCTGCATTTCAAGCGGTTCCCCGATACTCCATCGTTTGTTGCGAAACGATTCGAGAGGCATTGATTATTGTTCAATTAAAAAGCGACGGGAGCGAATTTTATCGGCTTTGTGCGACATCGATTTTCATCATTGCCTGCTGGCCGCCTCGAGTCTTCGGAAACGGACGCGACAGGAGGCAGATGGAAAAATGTAAATAACGAAATCCCTTTGAAAACTGCTTTCAAGCGCCATGGGGGAAGGACTTTGCAATTTAATTGAATTGACAAACCATTACTCGGCGCGGACCATCGAGCAATGGGGTTGTTAGCCGAGTCTATCGACACTAGGCGAGACGGCAAGCCGGGAAAAAAAACTCTGACACGCTCTCGGAAGTGCAATTTCATCGCGCCAGAAGGAAAAGAGCGATAACGTTGCTCGATTTTCGCACAATACCGCGTCAACGAATCTGCCACAAAATAATGCCCTCGTTTCAGAGCAGACCGTAAGTCTGATTGAACGTTTCCACGAGGGACGAGGTACTCGATGCTAGAAATTTTTCCATAGAATTGTGGATATCGCTGGATGGATATCGCTTCAATACCTCGTCAATCTAAGCAATTCGAAAATTGTTTGCACGTTTAAAGAAGAAAGATGAGTGCAATAATGATTAAATATTCTTTCTAGATAAATGATTCAAATAGAGAACTTTAAATTTGAGCCAGAGTATTGTAGTTGTACGTTGTTCTCTTTTAGCAGGGGGACTATAAATCAAACTGCTACGTAATACAGGACATTAAACCATAGAACCGTTCTAGGGATGACATCGGGGGTCGAGAAGGATCGTTAGATGTAACCGCAGCAGCACGAGGGACAACCGATCCTGTAGGATTCCCAGGATAACCGCCGGCTTTCCAACTATGCCGATTAGTTTCTCGTGGACACTGTCTGGGCTATCGATCGTTTAGCTACGATGACCATTCGCGGCTGCAGTTTCTTGGTGAACTGGCAAACCGAGTAAATAGAATATTTCGATGAATTGTATTCAGTACTTTTCGACAATTTACGATTCTACATCGATTTCACGTAAAGAAACTACTGTCACACTAATCATCAATTTGTATTTAATAGAATTATATTAATTCGAAGATATCTGTACCCTAGTCACGACCTAATTCCAAATACCTTCGCCCCGAAACATTCCACTACCCTCAGAAACCAACCTCTATTACTGAAACTATAGTACGTTTCCAGGCAGCTTCCTATTTGACAATTTTTGAGTTATGACGCGTAATATATGTACGTCAAAAATAATTCTACAGCATTTGATGAAAATCCAATAAAAAATGAGCGATTTATTGCAAATAAATAAAACTAGAAATGTCAATACGAATGTTAATACTTTTATTATAGAAAAACTTATCAACTCAATAACTACTACCTATTGTGTGAAAATATATATTTTTCAATTACTGTTCTCTTTTCAATGTTAAGGGGGTATACTCGTTTGAACCCTCGGAAAATGTATACATTTTGTGGATTTTTTTACAAGTCAACGGTTTGATGCAGATTTCCCGTTTTTTACTATCTTTACATAGTATTATGAACTACTCGAGAAAAAAAGTTTCAGTTAAAAAACTATTGTTTTTGGGAAGTTATGCATACACATCCGAAAGTCTTTCGATTTTAGACAGCTAAACGGTAGCCCTGAAAACAGTTGTATGCCGTGTCTGAAATCAAAAACCATAAAATTTTTTTATAAAGTATGTCAATAGCTATCGTCCAACGAAGCCGATTTTGAAAATTTTAAAAAATAAATAAATGGTGAGAGATCAAAGGTAAAGTTAAATTTTTCTAAGAGAAAAATCCACTTTTTTTCTTTATAAATAATAAACGGGGAATGGGAATAAAAAAAGCCTTCGTTGGACGATAGCTATTGACATACTTTATAAGAAAATTTTATGGTTTTTGATTTCAGACACGGCATACAGCTGTTTTCAGGGCCACCGTTTAGCTGTCTAAAATCGAAAGACTTTCGGATGTGTATGCATAACTTCCCAAAAACAATAGTTTTTTAACTGAAACTTTTTTTCTCGAGTAGTTCATAATACTATGTAAAGATAGTAAAAAACGGGAAATCTGCATCAAACCGTTGACTTGTAAAAAAATCCACAAAATGTATACATTTTCCGAGGGTTCAAACGGGTATACCCCCTTAAGTCAAAGCATTAATTTTATAAACAGTTTTTTCTAATTTACTCGAAGTTGGTAAAGCTGGAGCTGTACCCCTCTTGCTGCAAGGTCCTCAATTTCTATTCCAGAAACTCTTATCAGCCTTAAGGCCATAACCAATTGCAACGTTAGCAGAACTAGCACAATCTCCCTAAAATGGCACCACATTTCAAGCACACGTTGCGCCACCAAAGTAACATTTCCAGGCAACAGATCGTGCATTATATCGATAGCCAACCGTGATGCCTATAAACGTTCCCCTGTGTATCGAGGGAAGAACTGACAGGACCAGAGAACCAGATGCGAAGGAAAAAGGAAAAGAGCAGGGTGTGGGGGGGGGGGGAGTGTATGAACAATCGTTTACCAAATGGGATTGCTGGTCGACGAGACGAGGTGGAAGAAGCATGGATACGGGTTCGGTTGATAAGAGGGCGATGCGGGGTTAATCGCCGCGTTCACACTCAGCGGGTATCAAAGCCACCCCCCGCAGCCACCCCCCGCCGTCAACCCGTTGCATCGCGGCGGAGGGACGCAGTGCACTTTGAAGCTATCCATGCACGGAGGGTAATCTGGAAAAGCCAGGGAGGGTGTCGTTAAAGGATAGCTCCGGTGAAAGCAGCACTAGCTAGCTGTACCATCGACGACACGGAATTATAAGCTGATGGGCAGGATTACGTGGACGGCCGTGTTTAGGTGTTTTCGTGGACGCGTCCGCGCCGCGGATAAATATATCACGGACGGTACGTCACAGTGTCCATTGGGAATAATTTTCGCGAAGAAAATCGTTTTAGTCCATCGAAGCTACCTGCTATTGTTCGTGTTATACAGTAGGATTTAGACAGCTTTCATCGAGTAAGAATTCTTGGTGGTGCACGGGGTTAAATGGGATTTCAATCTTTGTATATCTTCGCTGGCCACATTGATGGGACTGGGTTTTAATTTATTTGTGCGAATATAAAGACTCGCGTGGAAGGAATTCTTTTCATGACTTGGACTTGCTTTGCACCAGCAGTCAGTTTGCTGTGAGATGATAAAAATAAAAGTATTTCGGATTCACCAGAGATCAACGTTCGGTATTAACGACCGAGGAATTGTTTTTGCCCAGGTTCCAAATATGGGGGATCGAAGGGCCTCGCGGCGGGCGGAAGAGCAACTATTTCTTGGCACCGTGGCTGTCTAGCCGTGTAATGATTTTTGGCAGTGATGTGCAGCGAATGTAAAAACCAGCTGGAATTCAGCCAAAGTTGCACGGGCAACTGTATCGCCTCACCTGTTACTGGCTTTGTGCACGATATGGAGACGAAAGAATGAGCGTATGGTGTCTATCGTGATGTTAAAATGAACACACTTCACCCATCCATAGAACTTGAAGCAAACAAAGATTCGAATACAAAGTAATTTTTTTTATTTATTTAGTATTTGGAACCTCGGATGAGGTTCATTTCAGCTATACTTGAATACTTACATTTTATTCGGTTTGTACATTAGATTCTTAAGTTACAGTTTTTCAGGAAGTTGTAAACATATAAACACGCGGTAATATTTGGTAAAGCGATTAAAATTTCTATACATAATGGTAACTGAAACTTGTGTTTCTGTAGTTGTCTAACTAGTCGCGATCGCTGAGCATTGTAGAAATGGCATTGCCAGACAATATGGTTTATACTTTGATTTTCCTTTTTACAATCACATTTTGGATCATTAACAATTCCAATACGAGCCAGTGATTCTTTCAGGTTATAATGGTCCGCTCTGCACCGATTTATGGTTACAATGAATTCGCGAGAAAAGCCTCTATGGGCGTACCATGGCTTTAATTTTCCAGTGTAGAAGTTTGTGAAATAATTTCGTCCCTTCATCCGTCCTAATACAAAGTAATGATAGGTATATTCGATCCCTGTCTGATGCGTCCCGAAAATATTGATTCAGATCGACGTCCCTAAAAGCTGCAAGGCAGGAAGAAGAACGAGCATCGTCCTAATCTGCGGCAGGATTCCTCACTCGACTGGCAAGCTCTTACCAGGTCCTAAGGACGACTAGAGTGACCTCAGGTGTATGTGTGTATTCACGTGGCTGGCGGTCGTTCTTTCCGGTAGTGGCGCATACTCGAAATGTTTGCGCTACCTGTTAAGAAACGACTGGGAACCTTCCACCATGGAATCGTGGCACTACACGTAACGAGGACACAGCTCGCTGAAGCATCCCCTTTCCTACTTTCCTCTCGCACCCTTGTACAATCTAGGCAACGGCTCTACTCCAGCATTCGTAGCCACTCTCCGCCAATCCTGAGCTGTCTGTGTCAAGCACTCGACACTTTCGTGCATTCTAAATAACTCCGGCTAGAACACGCCGCTTTCCATCGGGATAATAAATACTTTACCAGAAACCATCTCCCTGCACCGAAGCGTTTAGATACATCTAAGCGTTAAGCGTTGCTGAACAACGAGGGGGTCCTTTGAAATCCAGTTCCTTGAGGAATTTTTTTCAATTATGAAAAGAAGAATGCATCACTCTCCTTAAAGAATACTGCCTCGACTTCCTCGTATCCTTAACCCCAAATCTTTTCAAATAAATTCCATATACCCTACACTCTATACGAATCCACTGAATCTACGGTCTATTTAAATGCTCATCAGTTTAGACATACGTTTAACGGAAGAAAACATTCGTAACTTTAGTACTTGATGGTAGAAATTGAAATTTCAGGTGGTCAGTTCTCCATGAACCAACTGTCTCTTCTGAAATTAATGCAACGAACTCGTTCCAAACGAGACGAGAACAAATTGCCCTATTTTATCATAATTGCCATCCCCGTTAGCGGACAGAACGCCGCCCTCCGAGGACAGAAATAAATAAACGTGTAGCGTCGAGATTTTCCACTGGTTCAAGTGTACCTCCGATGTGGATACATGTAATGTAGTACGGTTGCCCAGCCGCTATTCCCCGCCGAGGTTGTCGACAGTTAGGGCAACACGTAGCTGCATAATCGTATGCAGATGCACGACTGGCCGTACACTCATCCGCCAAACTCCATTCGTACTCCACATGCAAATCGTGCACTTGCAGCGGACCCGCCGGCAGTAGTTAGTACTGTATGATCGAACGACTGGCCCGTTCTCCTCTATTGATGTAGCAGTTTATGCATGTCTCGTGCATTAATGTAAACCGAATTCGGATCTTGGCCGTTCCTTCGTTGAAATGGCCATTGAACCGTGGGGCCATATCGTACGATAGACTTAATTAAAATCATTAGATTCCAGAAAGATGCGCCTTAATCTATTTGGTGCAACTGAGTGCAGCTCCCTTCAGAGCGATTCGTAGTGATGCAATTTTACGTAGGTATTATAGTGGGAGATGAAAATTGAACGGGAAGAATTGTTCGAAGTAAAAAGCAGAAGATTTAATTCTGAAGCTTTGAATTGTTTGAAATTCAAATATTAAGGATCTCCCTTTTCGTTTCAGCTGATCATTTATTTTAGGAAGTTAGAAATTATTTGTGGAGATATTGCTTTGATTCTTCTGTTAAGTAAACAACTGATTTTAATGTGTGACACTGGGTTCCACTTTACTTCGGAATCCGATGAAAAAATTGGTACAAACAGTTGGATATTGATGACTGTTTACAACAGAATATGGGAACCGTTCCTGTGCTAGTTGGCAAAAAGCTTTACTTTAATTAACGAAAAATCTGGTTCACCAAAATACAATTTTGTTTGAAAAAGAGAACTCTCGGCAAGGTTAAATTTGCGATCCTGTGACATTTTCGCCCCTTCATTGGACACAATTTAATCAGCCATATTTGTTGCGTACATAGCTCTATATTCAGGACCGAGGTGAAGCTGGTGGAGACTCTCGAGAAATTCGTCAAGGAGTTCGCGATTAATCTTGACCGTCAACAACTTCTCTCTTAGCATCATAATCATGTTTCGTGCATCAATATGTTCGAAGGCGAATAGTTTGCCCTAAAAGCATCAGCTGCTCGTGAATGGACGTCAAAATCGACTTCCAAAGTACGTTGAAAGCTAATAGTTGCAGCATTAGCTCTCGTGGTAAGTGAAAAAGTATGTTTCCTTTCGTTATTGAATACGAAATTGCAAAACGGTTCCGCTCACACTGGGAACAATACCACTAACATTGATTATGAACGCATTCTGTGCCTCGAATGATTTAACGCTTGATATTAAGTACAACAAAATATGCAAAACAATGACAAATAGCTAGCAAGGATAACTCGTTATAACGAAAGCAAATGGAAGCTGTCGATATTGTAATAACTCTGTATTTAGCAACGGAGAAATAAGCGATACTGTTGCAGAATATACGTCGCACCGAAATTATGAATTTAATATATTGAATGCAGCAATGTGGTTCGACTTCCACGAACATAATTTACACATCTAGAGTTTCAACAACTGGAACTACGTTGTTACTATTTTACTCTGAAAACCCGTGCTTGTCGAACAAAGAGGTGAAATTACTGAACTAAATAATACCAGTGTCACATAATTTCTCAATACCAAATACAAAACTATGAAATGTTTTAAATTTTTGTTTGGAAAACGTGAAGTTAGATTTGTGTTAGAAAATACCTGTTTCCAATAAAATTGTATAACGAAGCTATTCCTCAGTTTAGCCTTCAATGGCCAGTGGATTTTATTCCAGCTATATAACCTTGAGTATACCTCAGGCAAATTAGAGATCGATGCTACAGAAAATTGCAACATTTCTTAATCACAGATTGCTAGAAATCAGGTAAGCAATAAATTGATCAAACCAATGGCGTCTCGAAACGATGCAAACACTTTGTGTCTATTAATTACAAAATTGAACCTAGCAGCTCGCCTAAGCCGTACAATCAGTCGTGGAAAGAAACACATTTCAATAATGACCACTCGACAGTGTTAACTATGAATATATATTCTATCTTAACGCGTAGCTGCATTACGCGCCGCTTTTGCGTTCCGCGCCGCAGAATGTAAATATGAATGAGCACGAGAGTTGACGTTGCTGAGGGAGGTTCTTCACTCTTTATGCAGATGCACGGTATGAAGTTTTAATTAAAGGAATTTATGGGCCGCGGCGCGACGTTTAACGGAATCACGGAGCTTCCCTCTCGTTTGCTTTGCCTGCTTTGTTCCTCCTTTTCACTCTCGCCTCTCGTCCCACCCCGTTTCTTTCACTTTTAGCAGTTTTAGCGTACTACACTAGCCACACACGCGTTCAAGAGCAGGTGCACGATACCAAAGAGGCTTCTTTTCTCGAGTATAATTCGACCACGAGTGACAGTCGTTTTCTCTAACGTTCTTCATCGCTTTAGAGCCATCAGAAATGTAGCATTTTAATAGCTAAAGGAAGAAATTCAGCACTTTTTACAAATTAAGACGTTAGAGATTACGAGGCATTGAAATAGATTTTGATTGATTGTAATAATTTGTCCATTAAAGAGTTTCAGAATGATATATCGCCAGTTCGTTGCCCGAGTAGCGAGCAATCGTTAATCGACGCTTCATCGTCACAAAGGTGTCGATGTACACCCACGATGTTCCTTTGTGTTGCCCGGCCCCTCCCTTTCAGACTTTTCTTCCTCCCTGGCGCCTACAGAGTAAGAGAGGGGTAGCGATTATTCACGCTCCATCCACCTCAACCACAAAATCCTTCCTTTCTACATCAAAGTCTGTTTCACGCCCAGTTTCCTTCGCGTCTGCATCCGTTCCCCTCGCTTGTCGCGGATCATAGACAGCTGTGCACGCCCGCGAAATGGCACATAAACGTCGACTGGGGTGTGTGTCACATTTGCACCACCGCAGGGGGGACAACAGAGACCCAGGACAAATTGAATTTATTCGATATTGCGATACAGGAGTGAATAAATTCTGAGGAGGTGATGGTGAAGTTAAAAAACCTCGATAAATGAAGAGATTTTGTGAATAATAAAGAGGACAGTTTAAAATCTCACATTTGCAAATTATTCTAGTTTTTTTGGTGCCTGTTCTATTTCCAGTTATAAAATAATTATCAGTGAAAACTGAACATCTTATAACTCTGGACATGAGATGGAAGTGGAAATTGACAAATTGAGCTTTCCGGCAATTTTTTAACCGATTTTAAAAAGTATCAAATCATGTAGGGTAAACCAACCAGTGAATGACCGAATTGTTGAATGAGAAGCCCAGTAAATGACCGCATACTTTTATTAAGAATTGAACTTATTAATGTTTATTTAATACGTATAACTAAAAATATGGGACATTAAAAGTGCAACTACACTCCATTTCTAAACATATAGTATTTTTTAAATTTATAATTGACATTTCTTTGCCTAATGGTCATTCACTGGTATGCGGTCAATTACTGGTTGGTTTACCCTATGTATGTTCACGCATCACTTCCGTACAGGTGCACCGATTTCAATGATTCTTTTTTTATTTGAAAGAGTACGAAAATCCGGTAGTACCACGTTATTTGAACTGTACAATCGCTAAGGCGAACACCCGTGCGAGCACCCAGTAATGTTTTAAACATCCCGAATTATGAAATTTAATTAAAACCTCGGCTTTACGCGGGAGGGTGCTTATTCACGGGAAGGTAACGGCCAAAAATTCGGGAACCGGGATTTTCATAAATATGAATGAGCCCGAGACGGAAAGTTGTCTCCTCTGTTTGCAGTTCATGGGCGATTGCGTGTCTGGCCATGGCCTGACAGGCAGCAACATCCACGCGGAGACACAATTACAGCCGGTGAACCGATGTATATACACAGGGCACACCCTTGTCGTGACTGTCCGACGATTTTCATGGCTGTCTAATAAAAGAGTGAGAAGGGTTACGTCGGGATGCAGACGAGAATTCATCGCCCTACAGGGAAACAAGGGGAAAAATAAAGGAGGGATATCACGAAATCTCGACATTTCAACACTGCGCGAAACACGAGTTCGAGAACAAGAGAAAGTAAAATTTCGAAACACCTATAGGATTTAAAATAGAGGGAGTTATTAAAGGATTTTACTCTCACGAACAGTTCATCAATAGGAAGACCTTCTCGCACCGAAACATTAACCCGCTACACTTTCAGCAAGTACTCGAGAAAGCTTCACAGTTAAACACACAACTGCCAAGGAGAGAGAAATAGATAAAATAGAATTTGAAGCACAGATAAGATACAAGTTAAACAGAACATTTGAATCTCTTCTAGATTCTGAAGGACCGAGGTTTCCCTCAATAACAAGACTCGTATAAAACTTGGAGCAGAAAGAAATCCTTTTCTGGTGTCCAGGCAATTTTCAGTTTCTTTATTTCCCACGGAGGGAATTGCCGGAGCAATCTAAGTTTACTGACTCTCGAATTCACTTCAGATTAGTATTGGAAATGAGCGAAGATTCATAAAGAAGCAGCAGGGTCGGAGGACAGGTCGCAGAGGCGCGGCAAAATACAAAGGGACACGGAAAAGGCTGGGCAGAGGTATAACCAACTTTCACGATTTCTCTTGCGAAACTTATTCCATAAAGGTTCTTGTCAAAACTTTCTTATTGCCAAATAAAAAGTCAAAACTGCAGAGGGGCGGTGGTGGATAGAATCTAACGCAGGATGCGCACCGGATAATATAGGCGAGCAGCTTTGATTCGAAGGATACCAATATTCCCTGACGGGCTATGCACTCGACAATATCGATATTGCACACTCCTGGCATTATATTTCGTCGACGTACGGATACTCGAATCGCCTTTTGATAGCTAACTGTAGACGGGAGGGAAATGTATTAACGGTATTAAATTACAGCCCTTTGCGTGGATAAGTTTAGCAGTCGAGATGAATCGTATGTCAAGAATATTGCATACACGACAAAAACGGATGGACCACTGTATTAATTATAGGAAATCTTTAATCGACCATATCCATCGATTGTACAACGATATACCTAATATTATCGTAAAAACGTAGAATTGTTAACTAGTGATTTTCAAATATGGTGAAGAGCTTTTATATAATTGGTTTATTCAGCGAGCGAAATTGATGGTTGAAGAGTTTTACATTTTCCGATATTCAAACTGTGATTTACAAGTTCAATGTCCATCGGGAATGACGAGTCAGTTGATTAATAATTAACTCGTCGAGAAAGTAGTGGTCATTAAAAAATTCGAATAAACGAGATCAGTAAATTGCCCTGCGATTCGAGCATTTTCTTTCTTCTTACTTCGTCTGTACAAATTGAATACATACCTACTATTGAAGTACGATTATAAAAAGTGGTGTGAATAATTTCCTTAAATTGAAACTTATTTCATAGTTAATCAAAAGTTCCACAAAGCTTTGCCATCCCTTGTATGCATATCATCCTGTTCGTTGAGACTTCCCCACAGAAAATTTCACCCTGTGTTATGCATTAGGGGTACTACGAATGCACGGTTTGTTAATAGTTGTTCGTTCCTCAGCAACATTAAGAAACGGAATTACGATCGTTGGAAGCTCCGTGCGATTCCAGGGGCGTTCGCTCGTACCTTTCGTCCCTTTAAAGTTGCAAATCCTTTCGTGGACTTTCACAGCCTAGGTCCCAGAGAAATAGCAAGGGGCAAGAAAGAGGACGAAAGTTCGACTTTCATGCTGGCTGGACGGACAGACGCGATAAAAAAGTCCTCCGCTGGCGGTCTCGTTCGCGGATTGTCTGACAGGATATTGGAAATTGAAATTGCCAGCACGGATCGCAACGGTACGTCGTAATTCCTCTATATAGAAGGAAATCGGCGAATCGAAAATTAATGTAAAGTAAATAATTGAAGTTTAATACCGCCGCGAGATGGGAATTTTCCATTTTTCATCACCACGGGCGTTACGCGCACGGAGTCGACGAAAGAATAAAGAGAGAGGGAAGATCACATCCTTGATATACCATGCAAATTGACACCCAATCTTCAGTTGAATTCTAAAGAAATAGCTGTGCGCACTACGCTTTCAATCTGTCAGCGAATCACTAATCGCAAGGGGCGGAAAGGAATTGAAATTTTCAAAATGAATGTAACTGACTTTAACGTGGAAAATTCATCAAAAAAGGAAGACGCTGTTATTTTTATAAAACGAATCTCAAATTCAAGATATTAATAAGTTGGTATAATACAATTTATATGTATCGCCAGCTAAAAATGAATGAAATTATCAGCTTAAAATAGGAAATTCAGGGTGGAGATATAAAATATGGAGAGAAATCTATTAATGCTGATCAAATCAATGCCACAAAATTTTGCGGGATTCTCCCCGTGATTACGTTGCGGCGATCTGGCAGAACAAGGGTGTGCAAAGATTTCAACGTTCAATTTCGCAGGGTAGGAGCGACGCGATTAAAGGATGAAACAAATTTATTTTTGAATTCAATTCAACCCGTTCCGATTCGAAAGCATCAATATCCTTACGTCCGCGGGCTGTTCGTGACAGATGAGGCAAATGGAAGTTTCCAGTTACGACACTGGAATATAATGTAACGACAGCAGCAGAAGATTCCAGCAACGGCCCTCGAATTATGGGATGATTTAATCCGGAGGTAGTGGCGCGAGTAGCGGAACTGGTGTGACCAATGTCGTTATTGGACCAGAGAATTTAATTCGACTGCCTACCGTCGTGCCATATATTGATAGCAATTGACGTACGAAGGTGGAAATCGATTAGCCGCGGTCTATAAAATATTGAATACAAAAACCTTATGGCGTCAGACGTGGCCACTTTAAAACGTCTGAATTTTATATTAAGATATTGTGTGAGTCGAACATGGGGATTTTGAAGAATAAATTGGAGGAGGATAATCTTTGCTGCTGGGGTTAGATTAATGTGATATTCTTTCCTTAAAATATTATAGTTAAGTTCTAATGTCAATCTAACGCTGAGCTCTGAGTAAAAATAAAGATTTCAATTGCAGGAGGGCATGCAAATTATGAAATTGGTCTTGATTTATTAGACTTAATTGACGATGGTCACCGCAAGAAGGGGGTGCAACGCGTAAACGACTCGAATAAGCGATAGGTCTAGGTTAAACGGCATAACTGCATATACCATCCCGTGGCAGAAGCCGAAAACCAATTATTTTCGTGCTCCAAATCCTATTCCCAATTACCTCCTACCCGCACACCGAGTCTCCATGTCGGCTATCTGCCGACGTTCGCCAAAAACTTCCATGGTGGAGCGCGCCGCCAATAAATAAACAAGTTTTCAATTAATTTCATCGACACCAAAGCGGCGGTTCGCACGGTTACACGATCGCTGGACCCGTTTGTTCACGTCAAAGTTTCCCTCGGATAAATTAATGCGAACATCCCTCTGCCTGTCCTTCTCCCTCGAACGTTCCAAACCTCCTGTTCCCCACGCTGGCTCTTTTTCTACTGGATGCATCCCAATTTCGAGGGCGTCAGACTGAGTCGAGGAGCAGATTTTTTTCAACAGTTCCCGTGGAAGTATCAACGACAGTTTGATCGATTATTGAGGATTGAGAGTATGTATTGGGAGTATTAGCTCTTTTCAGTTCAATTTATTTGTTTATCGATGGACTATAGATTCTCTGCTAAAGACTACACCAGTAATTCATGGAGTAGGTACTGCAAATTTTATCTACATTTTTAAAAACTTTGGTTTGGCTGAGAAAAATACTTACAGTGCAGAGGGTTGAAACAGAAATAACTGGTGATGCACACAGTGATTCATAGAAAAGTGCAGTAATAAATAAATAATACTGCAATTCGTTTGTGAGTCACCATTTGAAAATTGTAAGTTGTATCGAGTTCAAGTCACTTTTCGATTAATCATCTCATTGTAAGCATGTGCTTCTAACTTTAAGGAAGCTCAACTACCTCTCACTAATTAATTTTCTGCCCTACTTACTTGAGCACATTTTCAAAAGTACCAGGTGTGCCTATATTAAATCCCTAAAATAATACGCTAAGAAATTCGCTCACACTACTGATGACTTATTTAAAGAATTCAACGAGATGAATTTGCGAGAAGTTTAAATAGAAGGGGACCAGGCTTGAGACTCGCGCCCATTATCGGTAATCAGATGAACTCGATCCCTTGGGAACGGGAGCTTAGAGGGCTCCCTTCGAGGCAGGAAAGTATCAGGATACACCGACACGCTACGCGAGCGTAATTGAAAGTTTGAGACGTCGCGTTGTTCACTTCTAGCTTCGCTTCTTCGCAGAAACTTGACGAAACACGCGGAAAAAGGGGAAAAGGCAAGGGAATAACCAGCTGAAAGGCGCTTACCATACCCGAGTGGGGGAAAAGTAGCGGATGGTCTTTTAGTTGAACGAGTAAAACACAGCCTCTTTGCCGTCGAACTGGGTACATCAAGCTCTTTGGAAAGTACGAAAAACACCCCCTGATTCTTCTTCTGTATCTTCGGGGCTTGTCGACTGACTGATAACGATTCTCACTTTAACTTGCACGAAATGTATTTGTGACGTAATCTTTATAATAGTTCATCGAATATCTATTGGTAGGGGAAAGGTGGGATAGTTGATCAGCGGGGATACATGATCACATCAGTTTATATCACAACTCAAATAATTAAATACAAACAAAGCAGACCATTATTATTATTTTAGTAAAAAAGGAAACTGTGATCAACTATCCCACCTTTCCCCTACTATAATTTGATCAATTTTCATTTATTTTTTAAAATTTTGTGCCTTGTCCTTGCCTCGTTATACCTACTTCTTTTCATCTTCATTCGTCCCTATCGGTCATCATATTTTCCTGTCTGACCATCGCTCTACTGATTCTACTGCACCTTCCTGGCACTCAGAGTCTCAACGAGTCTAACCAATAAGAACACGATTAGTATGTGTTTCAAAGAAAAATACATTTCCAGTAATTCCTAAAGTAGTATGTTTAACTCTTTTCATACAGACAAGGGTGTTATCACCCGATGTTATCACCAACAATGGTTCACGTAGGGACCATTTGTACCCAAAACGAAACGAGGCATTATAGCATGATTACATGTTTCAAATTTATGTATGTACCTTGCAATCTGCAATCGGTCTCTTTCAATTGTATTTCATTAACTCCTTCCATACGAATGAAACATCGTACTACAAACAGAGTTAAACCTATTAAACAATGCCGCGTAAGATGTGATTAATATTAAACGGTCGTTGTCACTGTAACTGCTTGTTAGACCATGTCAAAGGTAGCGAGGTCAATCACCTTGATTAAGCGGTCACAGCTTCCAAGCGATAATACGTCAAACGTATAATGATATATTAAATGCATCGATAGCCCCTCGATATGCTGTGGTTAACGACACGGTGCGACGAGCCACATCAAAGAAGACCCTTTAACGCGATATAATTAACGTCGTCTTTGTAATCAACGCGTAAAGAAGGGCTGGCTACAAGCAATATCAGTTTTTACCTCAGCTAGGGCTACTTAGAGTGGATAAATAAATTATATTGCAGGTGTTCGAATACTTTGCGCGAAGGATGTGTTTTGAATTCAGTGTTGAAAAATATTTTACTGCAACTAACTGAAGATTTCACCCCCCTTGATGATCGAAGAATTGTTTCCGCGAGGAATTACTGTGCAAACGCGACAAAAGTGGTGGAACGCTGCTTTATCTTGCTAAATAACGTCACTACAACGAAGTTTCAAGTTTGTCGGCATTAATCTTGTTTTTATGTACTACGCTTCGTGCAACATACAGCGACTGGCTTCACAGAATCTATATTCGATCACCTTTTCAAGCGACGAACTCTACTTTCACGATACTTTTCTTATTTTAATCGTTGCTTCGTGTAATCGATAGGAAGTTACGTTCGGATGGAAGTCTGTAGAAGAAAAATTCCTCGATAAAAGGGCTGCTCGCGGCAGAAGCACATACACGTGCCCCCCGCACGAAGAGGCGTATCCCCTTGCTTCTTTAAAGTTTTCACGCTCCGCTGCAGGATACAAAGTTCCCCTGTGAACCGAACCGTTGTTGGCGATGGCGTGGATCTTGTCGTTAAGATTCTTTGAAATTACTGAGGTGTCGAAACCACCGCCTGCTGGTAACTTCTGAGAAGTAAGCCCTAGAAAGAAGTTACGGGGACAACAAGAAGAACGTGTCACGTTCTTTACTCACTCACCACTAGGGTGGTCCTTATATGTATGGTAAAAAATCAAAGTTTTTAAAATTTTCTTCTGACCCTCTCAGAAGCTTCCAAATAGTTTAACCTTCCGGTACTCGCGCCTATTTGGATCCCGCGAGCACTCGCGTCGTGCACTGAGTGCACGGTGACGTATTATTAAGAAAAATGATTAGGCTGGGGCAATAATGCTAAAATTGGGTTCCTATATACATTTATCTGTATTTAAAAAACACGTATATCTTATTTTTCGGTCCTCTAAAGCATATCCAAAAACCAGAACAATCGGAGGCGAACACCTGAAAACCTTTGAGGGGTGGTTTCACCCCCTAAACATGCAAACAGGGCAAAATAAAAAAACACGTATATCTTATTTTTCGGTCCTCTAAAGCATATCCAAAAACCAGAACAATCGGAGGCGAACACCTGAAAACCTTTGAGGGGTGGTTTCACCCCCTAAACATGCAAACAGGGCAAAATAAAAAAACACGTATATCTTATTTTTCGGTCCTCTAAAGCATATCCAAAAACCAGAACAATCGGAGGCGAACACCTGAAAACCTTTGAGGGGTGGTTTCACCCCCTAAACATGCAAACAGGGCAAAATAAAAAAACACGTATATCTTATTTTTCGGTCCTCTAAAGCATATCCAAAAACCAGAACAATCGGAGGCGAACACCTGAAAACCTTTGAGGGGTGGTTTCACCCCCTAAACATACAAACAGGGCAAAATAAAAAAACACGAATATTTTATTTTGCGGTCCTCTAAAACATATCCAAAAACCAAAGCAATTGGAGGCGTACTTGTGAGTACACGGGCGCGGTCGCCGGCAAGATACGCGGCATATTTTCGTTTTCATTCAATCAGAAACACTTCCAAACTAAATTTTAACCTGACAAGTACATAGTATTATGCAAAAATGTCCGCTGGAAGAATACATAGGTGTGCTGGGTACAATATAGCACGATATACCGTTTTTTTTTTCAGCCAAAAACTGACATCCGTGCACTCCGTGCACACGCGCGAGTACCGGAGGGTTAAAAGAATTTCGTCTAAAATTTTGTTAAAATATATTAAGGATTAAAGGTCGCTCAATGGCATTGAAATATTACTATTTTGGTATAAATTTATAGAAATTTTTGCAATAATTTTGAAATTTTATTAACTTTTAAGTGAGAGTATAACAAATTCGGGCACTCATCGCCTAGACTAAACGGGTTTATAACGAGTGTGCAATGTATTGTGTTGTGGCATAAGGCTTTATATGTACATTTAAGAATTAGATGCAGACGCAAACTTTGACGTACATTCTATTCAGGTTGTTAAACGCATAGAATATAGATAAAAGCATGATCTTGGATTCTGATATATAAATATGGGCCCCGTTTCATTAAAATTCACAAGTGATAATTATGGAAAGTCGCCGTTGCCAAACTTGTGGTACATGCGAAATATAAAGTCCTTGAGTGACCTTTATATATCAAAATATACAAATAAAAAACACGAAGATATTTTTTTTTTGTCGAATAGACGATTTTCAAAGGGTCAGACTATACACATTTTAAAGTTGAAAAATAAGGACCACCCTACTCATCACGTTACCAAAATAATGAAAAAGAAAAGAACGAATAAAGGTCGTCGCCCACTAGGCCGAACGGAAGCGAAGCGAAGCGCGACAGCCACGCATCGCTCATATGATAGAACAGCAGCGACCATGCATCGCCCATATGACAGAACAGCGCCGACGAACAGTTCGCTTTCGAATAGGAAACTAAACCAGACCACTAAAAAGAAAGACAAACAAAGAAGCTTTCATAGATTTCAAGCGCTGAATATCGAAAGAATAAGTGATTATCGCGTAACCAACGATCATACATCCCGGAATAAAGTGAAAGTGGATATCGTTCTGCTCGATATCCAAAGCAGAGCACCGACAGCAAGCTTAAACTGAAAAGACTACAAAATTTCATTCAACGTTCCCCAAGCAGAGACCATAGAGAGTGGAGGTGGCGCAAGCTTCTCACAAAAGCGCGGAGAACGGTGTCGAGAGCGAAACGGAAGAAACACGGATATAAGTAACCACGAGAACACAATACTCGCGCATCAAATGGCTTAAAAGGTAACCCAGCGACGAGGGAAAGGTGCGGGTGGAAAATTGAAGTGAGAGGTGTAAGGGAGAACGCGCGGGAGAACGAATCCTCTTTGGCACCGGTTTGCTTTATATCATCTAACTCGTCCCCAGTTTCCACCAGGCTCGCCTTGCTTTTGCTCGCGCCATTGTCTTCAGCTTGGCTCCGGCGGAGCGCCGCAAAAGGGTTTTCAAACACGCTCCTCCATCTTTCCACGGCCTCCTTCGCGTCCTCTTGCCCGGCTCCACTAACCAACAGACCCAGGATGAAAATAGGCGGGAGCTCGCTCGAGTGGCCCAGAAAACGGGGGGTGAATTTTAAAGAGGTCGCAGGTCCGGGAACTGAGCGACGAACGCGAAGGATCACGACGGTGGTGGTTCATTATCCGGGTGGGGGAGGGTGGATTGAATTCTGAAAAAGGATACCTGCTTGGCCATGATGGAAAGGGAACTGTCTATCCGCGCGTTGTCGGCGGATATGAGTTACTGACCCGTGCATAAATGAACGTTATGAATTCACCGGGGTGGGGGGAGAATATTCATCCGTGTGCCAACCGTTGGGCTGCTTCCCAGCCGGGGGATCGAACCGTTCGGCATATAGAGGAAATCGAGGATGAGTCGTGCGCGGCAGAGGGCGAAAGAGAAGAAGTAAAGTGGAAACGGCGGAGGTCTTGAAACCTTTGCCGTTTGAGGAGGCAGGGGCGCGGGCGTTTCTATCTTGGCGTGAGATCGAGAGGAAATCTTCAGATCGTCGAAGACGGAGAAGATTGCCACCGTCTCGACAGGAAAGGATGACGACGGGGCCGTTCGGTGGAGAGGGATGGGGGAGCGGAGGAGTTAGGAGGAATCACCCACCCTTCTACATCCTCGATGAAACTCGCGCGATTTACTTCACCGCTGGCGTTGCCACGTATCCGTGAAATAATGGATAACGCTTTGAATCCTTTTCATACTCGCCCCGCCCTCTTTTCCTTTGGATCGAAGCCTCGATTTCGCAGGTTATCCAGGATGCCTGCTCCGGGATTCAATTACGCGAGACGTTTCATAATTGAGGGCACAAGGGTAACTTGAACTCGAGCGAAGGAATAGTGAAGTTCTAAGAAACGTGGCTACGCAAACTAATTCTTTACCTACTAGTTCTTTCGCAGGAAGATTAGTTTAGTTTAAGCAAGTAACCACCCTGTGACGCTATTCTTTCCCTGGATCGAAGAGTTCTTTTAACGAAGAAAGTATTCCTATGAGAACGCAAAATCTAAATTGTAGAGAATAGTGTTTCAGTTGAAGCCTGGTTAGCGTAACAAAAGTTTCATGGCCTTCCTCTGGCAGAGGCTTCCAGCTACCAAGGAAAATCAATCTGTCCTCTATCCTGGCGCTCGTTACCTACAATCTTTCTGGCGTCAATTAATGTCGTCCTGAAAGGATCCCGCTTTAGAGTACCTATCCGACGAGAAGTCTGCAAGTATAATCTAACACGAGGAACTTCCGTCCAATCTAAGTGCGAAGTCTCCCTTAACGGAGGCTAGAAGGATTCTCCAAAAGTACAGAGACAGAATTACGAGGACCGTAGAGAGCGGAGTCGAGTGGCCATTCCACTCGGTAGGTTAAGGACACTGAAACGGAGATCTAAGGAGGCGGACCAGCGACAATAGAACTGTCAACCAATTGTTCAACTATCCGGGCTCTTCGCCATAGTTCGGCAGGATCGATGGGCGCCGTTGCGCGTTCGTTGAAAGGAAATTTGATTCGAAGGACATTCCATCCGGAGTGCCATTGCGGTGCATCGAAATAGCGATGATGCTTCCAGCTCGGTGTAGTGCAATCAATTCTCAAGTACTTGGAGCTAGCAGGACCATCCAAAAATTAATTTAAACGTCATTACTGGCTGTTCGAGTTTCAAAGCCTTGGAATTTTTAATGTTCCTCGAAGGAAAGCCTCTTGAGACAGGCAAGAAAAATGTTCACAGAAATCACAGAAATCTTTCTTTCAGTTTGTGTACGTTTGTAATATGATTTAACTAGCATCCTAGCAATTTATTCTTACTGCCACAGTTTTAATTCCCCGAATGGTACGGCAGCGTGGAAACACTTTCAGCAGCTTCGCGGGACCGTTTAGTTTATTATCTGACAGCTGCTCGGAGGCTGCGCGCCTCGCATGACACGCAGGCAGGAATTTACGTATCAATCAATCCCTGACGGAGTTAAATTTCGTGGCAGACAATCGGCGCGCAATCAGACATCACCGTGAACGAGTACTTTCCTCGTCCCGTCGCGGCGCACAGCAACCACCCCCGATAAGACTACATTACACCGCGAAATTATGCATTCTCCTCGATAAGATCCATCGCGCGAAATTTCAGCGATTGTGGAACCGAGTGTCTCCCCTCGCCCCTCGGTTCCAACCCGGGATCTCTCTTTCCTCATCCATCCTATAATCAGCCTGACTGTCTCTCTGTCTACCATTCGAGCGAACCAACAGCACAAATCAGCTTTATGCAAATCGCCAAATCTCCGCATAATGTGCCTCGTAAGCCTGTCTACGGTTGTCTTAGCTCTTACGGAAAATGGGGGCCAGACATCGCACGATGTCTTGGTATAATTCGAGCACTTCTTGGCGCTTCTGCGAGACCTCCATTCTTGAAATGTACACACCAGTAGCCTGGGACAACTTCGTTTCTCGCCCCGAGTTAAATCGCCCGCGAACGTAATTATCCGCGTGTAAATATTTCGCGAGCGATGTAGGTACATAGGAAGGGAAGATTTCTACACGCGATTAGTTCACGCGGACGCGTGTTAATACTCGTGTCAATCGTTTAATGTTCGCGATTTAAAGACAATTAAGAGCGAACGAGAGTGTGAAGTATTACTTGACCTACGACAATCTTGCGAAGAGAAGGGAGAGAGCGAAGAAAATGTGAAGAGAATAAAAGACGATGGGGTCTAAGGGGACTTTGGTTTTATAATGTTTTGTGTAAAGAGAAGTGTCGATTAAATAAATTATCAAGATCAAGGAATATGAATAGATAAATGGAAACTAAAACTTTATTATTTACGCAAAACACTTATACTGTAGTTAACCCTTTAGCGCCCGCACCTAGATCCCGTTGAAGGAAAAACATCCCGGTTTGTTTTTATCGTTAAAAATGGTCTGAATTTATATATTTTTAAACAAAAAAAAATTTTTTATTTATTTCTAATTTATCTTTTTCAGAGGTCAAAATGCATAAAACCAAAGGATACAGGGTTCAGATGGGTCCAACTTTCTTCAGTGAATAAAACTACGCTAAACATGTATCATTTAAACTGTTGCAAACAGCGAAATGCGAATGCAAACGGCGGAATGGCAAAAAAAGGAATGTATCATATATGATACGTTTGGCGCTAAAGGGTTAATCTACTAATGTTTGGCAGACACCCATGATATTTCTTCTAAAAATTATTGCGAGTGGTACAATACTTGTAACCGTGTACTTGTTACCGGTTGTGAATCACTTCCTATAAAGTGTAAAAATAGCTAAAATTTTCATAAAAAAAATATATAATAAATTTAGTGATAATCCAGTTAACAATGTCTACAGGATGCATTTATAATGCTTCTATTCAAATTCGCTATTATTATGTATGCATAATTCAAATTTCTATCACGGTCGACACTTTGGCGCCCTTTATGGGCCATGTTTAACACATCTCTATGAAATTATTACAGGTGGTCGCACGTATAATATTACAATAAACGTGCGTATAGCGTTACGATAAATGCTCTTGAGGAAAATGTAGGACAATAGAACTGAGATTGCCGAGCAAATTCGTACACCGAGATGCTGGATTAGACACAAAAGACTGGCCTTTTCTCTCGGTGGTGTACGAATTTAAAACGCCGTCGGACTCAAATTAATTAGTCGGAAGGAGATACCTTCGAGCGAGTTTAAAAGAGCGACTTACCACTCTGAATTTCCGCGGAGTGAAACTCCAGCAGACAATAGCCGTTCCGTGGCGGTCCAGGATCTCTTTCTCTCCTGCATTTTTTTCTTCTCACACCATTTTTTATAGGTACTGTTTCACACGCGACACTTTCATTCAAAGGAGCGCAGCGCGTAAACTACGGAGCACAAACGTTACAACTGGCGTCATGGTTTTGGGTGGCGCTGCATTACGTTAGAAACAGGAGCGGCACCACCGCGAGTGCAACAAAGTGAGTTTCCATGAGATGTACAGTTTTGACTGTCACAGCGCCAGTTTTTAATCTTTGTTAAGTTACAATAAATTGAATCATCAAACTTCAACTTAACAATATTTATTAAATAAGGAACCGATATGCGACCATTACAAACTAATAAAATACATTGCCTTCTTCAGTAAATTTTCCTTCTCAACCAATTATTATTCTATAATAAGAGCAACGCTTCTTAACGACCAATAATTTAAGGGAAAAACTTGAGGAATTATTAACGCTAGTAACTATTAAACTCTACACAGTCTTCGCATACCCAACTTTTTTTTCTTTTACTTACGCGAAATTGTACATTTAATTCCCATATGTATTAATAAAGGGAATTAAACGGGTCACATGCTTTTGAAGAAATTACATAATTCGAAAGTATTGTGTATCTACATACATTTTTCCATAAATATGTAGGAAATTTGTATAGCTATAATATAAGATGGAAAACAAGTTCCTTCATTCTCAATAACTTAAATTAAAGCAGCTCTGTTGAAGTGTTCTACTACATCAAAGGTATATTTGAAATTTAATTTCCTGTCCACAGAAAAGATTCTCCTTATCAATTTATTACAGATCCTCCAGAGAATTCTAATCCTAAATACCGCTGTTTGAAATTAGCAATAATAGATATTCACTGTACACCGCATCGAACAATCATAGCGCATAAAAGATTTAGCAGCGGAAAGTCGCGAGAAGAAATCGCGGCATCCGCGTTGGCGTCTGGCAGTAATCGATTCTCAATACAAGCGGCAGATTTTAGATAGCCATTTCGCGATACGGGTTGCTTGAAATGAGGTAAAACGTAGAGTTTGCATTTGAGAGGCGCGCGAGTGAAACGTGTCGGGATATTTTTCGTGAGAAGTTTACGTTTGGCCGTGACATATACCGCCAGACATTCTCGTAGAGCTGTCGTACCGTGGAATGGGCATACACGTTCGTCTTATCGGGCTGATCGATGAAAAATTCACCACTAACATCTGGATTATTACAGAAACACGAGTTACTGGGAATATTCATCGCCCAAGGAAGATGAAGGTAATCGAAACTTCGATCATCCTCTCCTTGCGACTACCTGGCGACACATTTGCTATTGGAATTCAATTTCAAAGCCAGCCGAGGAGCTAAAAGGCGCAGAGGGAATAATTCAAGGATTTGCAGATGTGGGAAAGTTATACATTGATTTTCATCGTTTCAAGCTTTAAGTGGGAAGATGGGACCAGTTTGACCTCAGTTAAATATGAAAAACAGATAGAATATGTGTTTTAGGTGAATGTATGAAGTACTTACACTAAAATTTTATTATAAATCGAAGTGTGCGAGTTCCTCGCGTGAAATTAACTGGAAACGTCCTGTATCAGTTTGTGATTTGAGGCTTTGTGCTTGACATGCTTGCGTAAGGAATTTGTCTATTATCTGTACATTTAAAAATTATTATACTATTTGAATGAGACGCAAATATCAATGCAAACGAAAAAGATATTGTTTTACATTTAACTGAAACGAAGTGAGCGTTAATCACAAAAAGGTAGATATCACAGTAATATGAATTGAATTCATTCTTCATTATCCGTCACGGACGAACATACGGTTCTATTAAAAAGGGATTAAAACCCACTTAGCTATTTATATCAAGGACCGACTGAAAATAGAACGAGGTCTTTTGACATAAATCTTCATCTAACACATAGAACTTTCAGGCCAATCGATGAGTTCGTAGTTTTTAAGAAGGGAATATTAATATGACATTATCGTATCAGTTATTGTAAAACAAGTCAGAAAGCTCTATTATTTCCAAAGTGATCAAAATATTAATGAAACTTTGCGTGTAAGATCAATAAGAATTTTGGTGGCAACTAAATTCTCTTTCCTCTGAAAAGTATCTACTATATTTTTATCTCACAATATACTGGGTGTATTTTTTATCACATTTGGCCGTAAAGTACTATATTTTCCGAAGAAAAGTTGGCAACCCTACATCCGTGTCCTATTTTCTTTTTGATGTATGTACAGATAATGCTCATACATTAGTCCCCTCGTAATTATTCGATAATGTCACGTAACTCAGCTTCCCCTTTCTATCGTAACTCCAGTGCTCCTCTATTTTTCCCCACTTTCCACAGTGATCGTTAATATCCCGCTTGATTAAAAAGCTATTATATGCCCTCTTGCAATAAAGACGCACGGCAGTAGCGGTATAGGAAAGGCAGACGTGATAATCCTCATCCACTTTGTGTAAAACGACCGATATTACGCGATAGGTCGATGGATTAAATCCACTTGCTCTCTTTAAAATGCTGTGTACTGTTAATCGATCCAACGGAAATTACGTGTCCACTTTGGTGCACGGTGCCATTTTAAAACCCGGCGAGCTTTCAGCCTGCAAATTGAATTCCGAAGTCGTTCTGCCGCGTTCATTTAACTAACATCGTCGATGCTTGCGACATGCAATACTACAACGACTACTATTGCGTTTGGTAGATAAAATATACTTTCAGACGCGACGAATGTAAAACGAATAAACTTTTATTCGAGATTGTAACCATTCTATAAAAGTTTGCTCTAACACCTCGGCAACACAGTATTCCTGAATTATTTTTGTACTCAATAAATATATTACAAATCTGGAAAACTATATAAATGTCAAAAGAAAGGGTATTTACTATGTATTTAGGACAATAATATTTGTTCTCAGTGTTCAACTTAAATAGTCAATGAAATTACATGGTAAAAAATTGCAGTTAGGAAGTAATTTTAACACATTCAAAGTAATTATTCAGCGAGTTATTAATATATAAATTAGATGTCAGACTACTGTGGTGTCCCATTATATGTATATTAAAGTAACTTTGCCCGAGTCCCTGTTAGCCAATTAATAGTTTAATGTTATTCATCAACAGCAAAACGAATTATTTCCCAGAAATGGATTTAATCTGTTTGAGTACATATGTGTCTACTCTTGCTAATTGCCAACCATTACATCGAGCTGTAAGGCGATTATATACATACCGTAAGTATCACTGGACCTTAATCCAACGTTGCCCTGTATTCCTACGAACTGAGATGAAATAATGTTGAATTTCCGCTGGTTACAAGCGGCATACCTAGATACAGCACTTCGTATCGATATTCGATTATTTCTACCGTATAGCGACCATTCTTTCTACTGCTGATAGGATTGGGTAATCCTTTACGATCGAGGAAAAAGGATTAAGACGCAGTAGGATCCTTCTAAACGTAAGCCTTGTTAATTTCGATCGTGTATAAGGAAATATGGAGTTGAAAGTACATCTTTCAAACTGAATTCTATAGAAGACAATTCGTACTAATCTGAAAACTATATTGCACATTCTTCTTAACACGTAGGGGAAAGGTGGGATAGTTGATCACAGTTTTTCTTTTTTATTAAAATAATAATAATGGTTTGCTTTGTTTGTATTTAATTATTTGAGTTGTGATATAAACTGATGTGATCATGTATCCCCGCTGATCAACTATCCCACCTTTCCCCTACCATACAAGAAAAAAAATATAAATGAATTCGTTGGACAACTTTTTTACCGAAGTCTTTAACAGTTTAGATAAAGTAGCTCGATATTCTTAATATTACATATTTCCAGTACCTAATGGACTTTGGGGACAATAATGATTCTGCTTTCGTCAGCTGGTGCCAGCTTCGGCGCAGAATTTTCTCCAAAAACTGCGACCATCTACGGCACCCGTTACCCTGAGAAGTAGAGCTATATAATTCTACGGTTTGACAAACATAAAGGAAATTGGAAGCAGTGTACGCTGCACTCGTTTCGATTCCTTTCGCCGAGGAATGGTTCTCGATACGCGTATCGAAGTCCCCTTGAAATTCTAGGCTAAGAGCCGAAGAAGCCTCGAATCGTCAAGATTCTTTTCCCAGTTTCGCTAACTGTTCTCGACGTCGTCGAGGGGATTATGTCGTGGAGGACGTTAAAGCAGTATCAAATATCGAGTAGTTCAATCTTTGTAGTTAACCCAGTCCAGATGGGATTTAACGCTATTAGAAGTACTCTTTCTACTAATCGACTTCGAAACAAGCCTACTTCGATAATTGAATTTGATCGTTCGTAACAAAACGTCGCCTTCTAAAAGAGAACTTCTTTGAGTAATCGAATCAATTAGAACTAATTATCTCCCTTCACAACGTGCATCTAAAATCTTTAGGTCCTCTTCCATTTTACCTTCTATCGATAGATGAGTACGCATCAAACTCGCGCTATTACAAACGCACAAAACCCTCGATGTGAAATAATAGCGAATGCTTTTGAAAAGCGAGAAACCGAAGTCGTGTAGCGCGGCCACGAAATGTTTGAATAATTTAACGCGCGACGCAGGCGATGCACGTGCAGAAGATGTAAAAAGGCATTCAGTTGAGCGGGAAGTCCCGTGGTGAACAGTCGCCGTGTGTAGGTATAGTCCGCGAAGAATTTAGAATCTTAGCAGTGAAAGGGTTAAAAGCGTACTTAACCCGGGGGACATAAAGTTGCAGGAGGCGTAGCCGCGGTACCATTGACGCACATACGGAACCAGTAACCTGGTTCCGCAGCTGCAAGCGTATCGGTATGCTTAGCGTCGCGGGCCTAAACTTCTTTACAATGCATCAGTTTTATGATCGGGGTTGCATTACCGCCGCGGACCATTCCCCTAATGAACGTAGCGCGCTTTTATCATAAGCCATTTGTCAAATCACACTTTTGCCCGGCGGCTACGACTCTCGGAAACCGCCCACCCAGGCAATTTGTTTTCATTTCTGCTAACGATTCGCCAAGCTCCCCGCTACCCCATCGTCCCCTATCACCATCCCCACGGCCCACTTTCAATGCAGTCCAATGTACGAATCCTTCGAAAGGTGTACCTTTGCAATCCTTTCTAAACGATCGATCTTGCTAACGATTCCCTCTTCCTACGGAGGTCATTTAGCTCCAACATTTCGCGCAGGATTTATGATATGTACGGGCGTGGGCTCCTCGAGTTTTTTTATGGTTAGAGATAGGCAAGCACGATGTCTCAATTGTTATTTGTACGGCGCGCGATATGGAACTGAAACTACAGGGTTGTGATATAGTAGATGCTACGTTGGGGGAGGTTTTAGTGTCTGAGTTGTCTAGCATTTCGCGAGAACTATGGAAATGAGACGTGAGATTAGTTAATAATTGGGCGGTGGGTATTGTACATTAGGTAAGAATGTATTGTAGGTGAAAACGAGCGCCTCGGGTGATAGGGATTCGAACCCAGGATCTGCGGGTCCAGTGTTAGTCCAACCGCGTTAGTCCAGTGAAATTACACGGAAATATGGCCAATCTAGGGAATAATTCCTAGCAAGCTAAATTTTGGCATGGGCTTTTATTACGTCGTTTTAAACAATATGTCAAAGACTGTACAGAGGGTTGAAGGTAAAAAAAGTGTATTTCACAAATATCTCGTTATCTATCAGTTTTGCGACAAAAATAGGTATTATGAAATTTACAGCTTAGGAAGTTCTCTACAGAAAAGGTTGTACGAGTATTGACGTTGGAGTAACCATTTTCATGTATGACGGGTTACCAACTTTCAACCCTTATACTTTTGACAAAGAAAGATCCCAAACGTGGGAATTAAAAAAATGATGAAACTTTGTAAATATGTAGAGGATGTCCTAGGGGAAAATTTTTCGAATTTGTATATCTCTTTATTCCATGGTGTCAATTCTGCACAAAGAGAGCGAAATAGCATTTGAATTTGATCTTAATATCCACTTCAAATTCGCCCTTCCATATCCTAAGAAAGAAGCTGCAATCAATCGACTCATCCCCAATTACTGCTACTTAACAAATATCACTGCTTCGAGTTCGTCAATGAACTGCAAAAACAATAGAGAGAGAGAGAGCTGCTGAGAGAAGCGAGTTCCATTTCCCTCTGGTACCAAAACTTCCTAGGTTTCCGTTCAGCTTGCTGAAGGAGGGGCTCAAGTAATTCCGGCGACTGGCAGTAGTTCGGTGTCAAGCGGAAAATAGACGGCGGAACATGTAATATTATTGCTCTGGAGCAAATCACGTCGCCACGCTAGGCGACGAAACGACGTATCGTTATTCCACTCCTAATGCACCTAGCGTACGGTGCATCTGTCGCAATGCAGTCGTATGCACCGTATGTACATACGCGCGGCACATTGTTTTCAGATTTCCTCCTCCTGCGCCATTTTCGACTTCACCTCGTCTTATCCACTCCTACGTTTACTGCGCGCCCGTACCCTTTCCCTCTGCCTTCCATTTTCTTCTCGTTTACTGTTTACCTTTCGCTTCTGACTTTATTTCGGCACATATGCGCAGCTGGTAATATCACATGTTCCTCCATTCTACAAATATGAGACCATCTCTTCTTACAAAAATAGAGTATATTCAGAAACTTGAACTCATGTTTTATTAACCCTCGTCAGGCGACATAGGTACAATTGTAACTTTTGCGTTTTTTTAAATTGGGATAACTTTTTTTCGAGAAGCCGTGGAGAGCTGATGTTTCGTGTCTTCTCTAAATATTTGGTCTAGATTACATAGACCAAATTTCAGAATAATATCTCTACCCCCTTCCGAGATAGGGGATTGAGTTTAGGATTGCAAAAATTGTGCCGCCAGGCGAGGGTTAAACGAAGTATGTATCGAACAAGTGCAATAAGAGTGCCACCTTCTTGTGAACACAATGCTTTACCCCTATCACTCAAGATTAGCTACAGAATTTACACTGGACTTCATTAGAGTGCTATTACTCAAATTTCTACCCACAACTCTAAAACATGCACTCCTCGCCTATTTCCTCAATCACTCCCAAAGATGAATATCTTCGTCACGTTCAGAAATCTCCTGGAATGGTTCTCTTTAAATAAAATGATAGTAGTCGAAACAGAAAGCGTAACGTTCACCCTTTTCTGTGGATTCACAGATACGAATCATCTATTTTTTCACAACATGAAATAGGTACGTTGACGCGTCATAATGAAGTTACTTCCCTGATGCACCGTAGATCTCGTTCATTTTCGTCCGTGTAATTGTTCATTGGGCAATCCCACGGTCAACCGGGGCCACGGTCGGTCGGAAGCTCGTAAGACGAGCAGAGGACGAGCGTGTGAGCATTCCACGGCTATGTATTCCCCATGTTACATTCAATCTGGTACGCTCCGAATTGCCGTTCGCAAACAACGCGCGGTTTCTGCACACATGCATCGAATGTGCGGTTAATTACGATCGTGTGTGTGTTCGCGACCGAATGAAGTCGCAGGAGTAGGCGCCAGTCCATGTCGTCCCGTTATCGAGACTCTATTAATTGGATCCGAGTAATTTGATTACATAAGAAAAGCGCCTGAATACCCACAAATTCATCTTACGGAGCTTTCACCCCCAATGACGTGCAAAGACGACGGAGGAAGGAAAAAACAGAGGCGGAGGCACATCGTGTTCCACCGGCGACTGTGGAATCTAATTTCGACCTCGCTCCAATAACCGGCATACTCAATTCGATTTTTAAATATAGATGGGACCAGTTGCATCGCGTACGATGGAATGGGCGACAGGGGATGTCGCGTGGTATTTTGGGATATGTAACACTTACCCTTGGCGATTTGCGTTTCACGTTCTCGACACAAGGAAATCCACCACACTGGAACAAGAGAAATTAGATATTATTAATAGTCTGGTTAATTAGGTGTAGTTAGTGCGAATGCACTATCAAAATGAATATTTTGATAACAAAGAATTTAATATACCGACTGGGGTTCTCGTGGAATCTGCAATTGGTTACTGGCGTAGTGGAGGAATTTGGAAACTACTAGGGGTGTAATATAAATCAACTGTCTCCCTTTATGAAAGGCGACCACCTACAATAGTATTTAAAATTTATTAATTGGTTTAGAATTTCTAGAAGAGAAATATTCAGGAGTAAAATGAAACCGTTAAAAATTTCAATTAATTATGAAATAACTAATATTATGAATATTGTCGTTTCAGTTCCGAGAAAACTGTTATAAAATGCGGTGTGGTAACTGAAACTTTTATACCATACATTTTTGGGTAAATAGAAAACGTTTATTTTCTTGAAAGTAGAAGAAAGTTCCAGTTAAACAGGAACATTTATTTTGCTCTGTAAAAGTTAAAGATGTGACAAGTAGATTTGCTAACAATGTTGTGGGGTAGATAGATCTGGAGTTGAAACCGTAAACCATTCGTTGAAAAGAATTATATAAGAACCGCAATGTGCTTTCTCTTTTATATTTATCCTGCTTCCAAGTCCTTAAATAATTCAAATTAAAAAAATATTCCTAACTTTTATAGTGTACCGTTAAATATCTATTCAAAAGTATATGATTCTGTAGAACTTTTATTAATCGAACATGAAATAACTGTTAAAACTAAACTCTTACAATAGAGTTAAAATATTAATGTACAAAGTTAACTTAAAACAGAAAAGAAATGATTTAAATGTTAAAAGTTCGATAATTAACTTTCTTTTATAAAAGTTAAGAGTTTTATTCGGATATTCGTTACGGTCCATTTCGAACAACAAGTACCCTTGCTATTACGCAACGAAAGTTGAAAAATTTAAATGGACAATTGTACTGTGTAGTTTTTTTTCATAAAGTAATTTTAAAGTGAGCCTTTCTGTGGATTCACAAAATTTCTCTCGCGTCAATGTGACAACGATATTTCGCAGCACGCTGCAGCATTTCTCCCGCAGAAATATACAGCCCCATGAAAAAAGATTTCCCGGCGATCTTTCACGCTCCGCATCTTGAGTCAGAAAGAGGGATATCGTCAAAAAGCTTACAACGCGATTTCACCAGATCCTTTTCCGTCCCGACCGTTTTCGTTCTTCCGTGTTATCGCGGTATACGTGCCCGCCATGTCATATTTAGTGGTGCACGCGATAAGACAAGTTACACCCTTAGAGGGCGAATCATCCTATCGTAAAAAGCGTTATTAGATCGTGGCGCGCCTGGAAATCTAGCTAATTACTAATTACCCAGTTTCATAAATTTGAAATTTCAGCCCTAAGTTATATTTGGTTCACGAGTTCCCATTTCAACAACTTTATGTTCCCGACAGGGTTATTTCGGAATTATATTGAAATTCTCCATTATCGTCATTACTGTCGGATGCTTTAATCATTCCAAATATAACAGCGTTTTCTGAATAGGTAACTAATTTTTTATAGGATCGAGGAATGAATTTAAACATCAATACAACTTTAATCTACTTCTCATGGCGCGATGTTTTTCTTATGTTTGAAATTCAGAATTTCTATAGAGCTCTAAGTAGTTTAGTGTTTTGAATGTATTCATATGTACATGGCGAAGAAAATTCAAAATTCTAATCTAGACCCTACAGCTTTTTCCTATTCGCAATTCTACACTCCAGAAGAACAGACGTGGCTAAAATAATGGTAATTATTTCAAGTTAAGGACAGTTTCATCCATTGCCTAACGATTGAATCATTGACTTCTGTCTTTTAAATCTACAATATAATACTGAAAACTAATTATTCGTTTACATATACAGTGTCCTTCGGCTTTTGTACCTCGTTCACGAGGAGTGTACTTAAAAGCAATGGGAATTTAGCCTGAAATACCATGGCGAAGATGAATTTTACAGCATGCACCATTTTCTTCAACGGAACTGCGAAGGTTCACTCGCGAAGTTCGCAGCAAGTAATTATTTTCCACCCACCTGGATGTTTGAAGGGACGTTGGACGTGGGAAAAGGTGCATCAGATGGAAAAGGGGACACCAGATCGGGGCAAGTGGTGTTTGGATTTGAAACGGGAACGGTGGCGGTTAATTAGAGCAAAAAATACCGGTCTCAACTGAAAAGGGAAAGGGCGCCGTTGAAACAGCGAACAGGGGGCGAGCACGGCGATAAACAAAAGGGAATTTCCCGGGGTGTGAGTGGGAATCGTGTAAACACAGACACATCCACTCTCCAGGTTGGATAAAGTCGTTGGACCAGATCGAAAAAAGCTTCTCGGAAAGTTGTTTCCGCTCGCCTCCATTATTACTTTCGCAACGTTATCCGTGTTTATTGCAGTTAATTGTACGATCCAGCTTTGCTGACGACCTTGTTGACAGTTCATTCTGCACCTTTTTACAGTCGATATAAATTACACTGAAACATCTATTATTATACTGAATATAGTTATATCGAATTTGATGTTGTGAAAAGCAGTTGGATGATTAATAATTAAGTGAAGCCAAAAGCATAACAATACTACACGGCGTCGTTTTATTTTCAGAAGGGACGTTGAACGCTAGATTAAGGAATATTTTGACTTTTTAGATGAAAGACAGAATAGAGAAATATAAACAGAATGCAATTAGTTCGTAAATAAGATAATTAAGAGATACAAGAAGTCGTCTAGCATCTTAATGTAGAATATCATTGTTTTCATAGAATCCTTACGGCGTAGAGGGTGAATATTGAACTAAATTATTCCAGGAATTAAGGAAAGCAATTTTTATTCTGTTACAGCGAGAAAGTTTCAGTACGTGGCAATATTTAGCGTAGACGCAAATTTGAAAAGTTGAAATGTAATTAGCGACAGTTAGGGGAGTTTAACACTGCCGCATAAACGCGGCCCATTAATATTCATTTTTGTCGATTAGGACCCGAACTTCCGGAAAATTTCTGCACGCCAGATTTATCCAGCCGGGCTTAATCCAACGTTTGACTCGGTCGTGGAATTCTGCCAAAATTCCAGGCCGCAGGGACTATGTCACGCGGAACGCTGAATTTTCAAAACAGGAGAAAAACTTTCGGGGCGGAGGCGGGGCTCTCTAGTGTAAGAGGATTTTCGAAATCCGTCCTGTGGAAAGGGGAATTGGGATCAGACGTTTTTATGGTGCAACCAAAATTCTTCGAATAAAGACGAGAATCTTTGATAACTACTTCGCGATGCAAAGCTGGTGCCCCGAATAGTCTTTTCACAAGAACTTCGAAATCGCCTTTAGAAGGATTACACGTTTTTTTCAAAACTCGTTACCTTTCACCTTTTTACGTCATCGTTCCATGCAAAACACTTTTCTGGACGCTTTGAACACTGAATCTTTTTGCGGGTGAATACGTTGTTACGCCGTCACGATGTGCTGTACAATTTTTGATAAGCTTATCACTATACATGGTTTTATAACGGCTATTGTAACGGTCGTCTTTGTAAAGTGCGCGCGTGAGTTAGCTTTTATACGCGCCCTATTACATAATGCAACCATTTGCCTAATAGGTGTGCTATAAAAAGGAGACATGGAAGATAGGAGCTACGATCTATGTGTTAATGATAAATGAGTTCATACATCCTGCTAGTGTAGGCTGAGCTTTATACGAAACTGATGTAGGTTGTTCAGAATCAATTACCCTTATTTCTAAGGACCACTTTCTGTTGTTTCCATGTTACACTTTCAGTTATGCTCTTTCACCTATGTCGCAGCAATTTTCTTAAGGAGTTATACCTGTAATCAGGCGGCCGAAAAGAGGCGAATGTTTGTGATTTTTTTTTTGAAAAAGCGGAAGTATATATTTTTGCAGACCTTTTTGCACTTAAAGGAGCAACATTTGGTACAATCTGGTTCCGACTGGCAGTGCCTACCGCAAAATCAAATTTTTAAAATGTCTTCTTGGATGTCGATTGTTACTTTATTATAAACGTAAATATTTTTCTACAAAAAATTACCAAATGTTCTTTAAATGTTGCTCTTTTAAGTGTAAAAAGTTGTAAAAATATATACTTCCGTTTTTTCAAAAAAATTCACAAATGTTCGCCTCTTTTCGGCCGCCTGACTTAATAGTTAAATTAACCCCTTAAATACTATGCTACTTCGAATTGGTGCCCGTATTTTTTTAAATATTCTTCTGTTAGATGACAATTTTATTGTTTTTCGTGATCCTATTTACTTTCATGTAAACTATATTCTTTGGAAACAATATCCCACCCTAACATTTCGCGATGCACAGATAACCAAATGGAAGAAGCATCGTGTTCATCAAACCTGTACTTCCGGGGAAATGGATTACGTTCTTGCTGACATTTAAAGTATGAAATATGTTCACACACATTTTGATCGGTGGTGTATATCTGATTGAGTAAGATTTACTTTTTAGAAATGTTGACCAGTGTGCTATTCAAATGCCCAATTAAGTCGTAATAAAAGTTAACATTTGAGGCAAATAAATGATCAAGTGTTTCATGATAGATGGGGTAGTATCCGCCAATGGAAGTTTCTCTCTACATATCCAAGAAGCACTCCATCTAACAGTGGACCATATCAACCCCCGAATTGCTCGTACCCGTATCAGAGATCCTCCTATTTCACGAAATGGAGCAACCACGATACTTCAGCTGAGCCGCGTGTTTGGATTCGCAGGATATTCGTGGTTTATGAGGGTGTTTAATATTTTCGGTTTATGGTCCGCCAGTAGTTGAATAAGGATGTTGAAATTGCGGTGGCGTGAAATATCCTGTGACCTTCCTCATCGCCTCGATTATTAGGTTCACGTTCAAATAAGTCATGGATATGCAATTCTTCAAAATAATCTCCCATTCGTCATCAAAACTTTATCCAATGCTCGTCGAGAATTAAGATCATTCCTGAGATCAAATAGCACTCACAAAGAAAATACAATATTCCAGCTTAAAATTCTTCTTGTCACTGATTTATTCAGATTCAGAATTTATTTAATTCATAAACATGCTCCTCGTAAAACTACACGAAACGTGCACCTACTTTGTCAAACTAGAAGGTGCTCTCCTCAAAAGAAGGCGCACCGTTCTTCTAGAAACATGAATATCTCGAAGACCGCATCGCGCGCGCGGAAATTTATAGCCCGTGTGTGTACTTAATATTTATGGTTTGTTGTCGTCGGTAAAATACTGGGTGCGCACGAAATTTCCGCGGATTGAAAAATAGACGCACCGTGAATATTCCGTATGCACGGCGAGCGGTCGCTAATTAAATTTCAAACTCACGGAAATTCCCCGACGACGTAGAGGGGAAGGGGAATTTTTCGAAACTTCGAGTCGCCCCGGTCGTTCCAGCGAAGTTCAGAAAACTTTCTTCAATTTGCATTGGAAGCTTCCGACGCGGCGATGCGGGCGAATTGAAAAACGATGCCGCGACGAAGCAAAGACCAAGGGGGCGAGGCGTAGGTACTTTTTACGACTCCATTCGGATTTCTGTTTTCGAGGAACCGCTTACAACCGACCTAACAAACAAGAGATCGGAAGAGGGGATGGTCGCGAGAGAGGGAGGGTGGATTGAAGTGGTTGAGGAGTCAGGTGACTTTGATAAAAGGAATCGCGAGTGAAGGTATAAAGGACAAGGGTGGAGGAAAGAAATAGCATCTCGACTGCTCCAGGTGGCGAGAGTAGACGAAGACGTATCGATTATCTCGCTCGACTTTGCGCAAACGAGACCGCAGCGGCGCGAAAGTACGATCGAAGATAAAGCCACGTTCCTCCCTCTCGACGTGGCTGGACGAGACGGAGAAGGACGATGGTGGAAGGAAGGGGGCGGTGGTTAAAGCCTTCCCAGTGGAGCTTCTTTCTACCCTTCGAGGATAAAACTCGAGGGACGACTTAATCATCGATGGGCAAGGCCTTCTTCTTGGATCCACCGTAGGAATAAAGAACTGGTGCGCCCGCCTAACGATCGTGAATCTTCCGTAAAAAAAAAGAAGAAATAAGAAGGAACGAGCGGGTCTAACGGAAAACCTATAAAGCATCGGCTAAAAGAATTTCTGTGGGGTGGTTGGAGACAAATCAGCCGTTTCGTGGCAGGAGGTTCGAGTGAAGGCCGATATCCGTCAAACGTCGGTGTATCATTAGCGAGCGACGTCTTGTTCGTAATTAGATTTATGGAAGCACGGATATCCTTTTCTTGCTTCGTTATTCTCGGCACTGTACTTTAGTTTAGTCGTTTTCTTTGGGAGATTGTGAATTAAATCCACATCCGTATGAAAAGTATATTGTTATTTTGTATTCATTCTGATTGTGAGTGATCTGGTGTAACTAATTAAGGGAGGATTCTGCTGTGAAATTTGTGTGAAAGAAAAATTCTTTCGACTTGATTCTGCTACCAGATAGAATTATATATTTGCTGCACTGGCCCACTGGAAAACACCATTTTGAGAAAAACCCATATCTCCATCAATTATTATTATATACTTCTTTACTAGTTACTGAAATGTTAGTAAAAATGTGTGGATAATGCTCATCGGTAAAAACTGTGTAGTTTTTTCTGCGCCGCACAGTGGTTTGAAAACCCGATATCAAGGAAAAAATATGATAGCATCAATGTAAAACCTTCAATTTATACCAAACTTAGTATCCCGGGGGTTTTGAGGTCGCTGTTTACAAATCTGAAGTCAAAATTACTAAAAACAAAATGGCTAATCCAAAGTGACACAATAATCTGCGTTAACGGTGTTTTGAGAGGTATAGTAACCGATAACTTTTTTTTTTTAACAGTTTTTCGTTGCCTCAAAGTTGCTGTGCAACATTGCAGCAGGCGGGCATAGAATTATTGCTGCATAGTTGCGACAACGTTGCGTGAATCGTTGCAATCTTGCACCGCAACTATACTGCAACTATGCTGCAACGAGAGTGTGCTGTATGGGAAGTATGTTAATACTTTGTCATAAAAAATGATGAACTGAATCTAATGATGTATTTAAAAATATGTGATTCCGCTTAAAAAACATCCGTGACCTTCGTATGTCCTCTATGCGTCCACATATAAAAAAACTAATTACATTAAATTATGGCCTCCTAGGAACCATTCAACTTTTATCTAAAACATTTTTCGATATTATGAAAAACGAAAGCAAGATACTCTAAATACTGATAAAAGTTATAGAAAAAATGCTCCCGATACCAAAGCCGCAGGTTTACACAGCTGAAACCTGTTTGATTATGTACTCAAAGGTATAACGCACCACTAGTATTCAGTCTTACCTTGACGCTAGCTGTCGCAAAAAAGTTATGTCTAATTAAACTTCGATTCTACTATTAAAAATACCTCTTTGTTCAATTTGTGTCCTACTGAAATCAACGATGGTGTTATTGACTTAATTCATGTAATTTATTTGTTCAGTATGTACATACGCAAATTACAAAATTGCGATTTTTTTTTAATTTGCAGATACTTTAAATTTCACTTGTAAGCACGTTTATAACTTAAAATTGCAGGTATTCTGTTCCCCAACTTTCATATTATAATTTACTTACAAATTAATGGTATTTACAGAAAATTCTTGTAGGTTCTGGTGTTTCAACTATCCTACTATGGAATTGTATTGAAAAAATTCTGTATATTTAACATTCAAAAAATGAGTTTTTTCCTCTGTTCGAACCACTGTGCGCCGTCCCTAAAGAAGATAGGGAATCCTGTAGACGGGAATACCCCCTTAACAGTAGTTGTGTTCCTTTCTAAACTGAATCCAGCGATAACAGCGATGCTAGATAATTAAACATCACATACGGAATTCACTGGCTCCGTGGGGCTCCGTGTCACGCGGTCAGAGTAAATACTTGACGCGGCACGAGTCTCCCACTCGACCCCATGGCCGCTTTCAAAGTAACAAGGAATCTCAAACACGCGCTATAACTTCAAAATTAAAGCACCGATATATACGATGCAACGCCACATTCGGCGGATATTTCGGAATTTACGGCCCTAATACCGTGCGTATCCCGTACTCCACCACCTCTTATACATGTCCCCATAGCGGGGAACGTCGATATCAGCATCGCTCCTCATTTTTCCCGCCGACCCCCCCTCCCACGCTCGCCTTTCTCCCGTCGAATTACGCGATCGAGCAGCAAGGTAGGGCGAGAGCTTCGGGCACCGAATTTATCGAATTTCTCCAGGGACTCGGCTAGTAGAGCTGCTTCAACGCTCGAGATTCTCGACGGCTGCTGCAACACCGTCCCAGCACGACGTCCGCGGGGGAAAAAGGAGGACCCGGAGACGTCGCGAAGCTTAGTGTATAAGTGAAACACATAAAAGCGCAACGAGGGAAGGTGTCGGAGTGTCAGGGCCCGAAGAGAACCGGTGGCTGGCTGCGGTATATATCCAGGACGGGGGAAATCAATGGTTTATAAATAATGGCAGCGTTGCTCGGCGCCGAGATCTCTCTTCCTCCCTCTGCTGCCTCCATTTTACTCTCGAAGCTACGGTATTAAATTCCTATTATGACGGTGGTGAGTGGATGGCAGCACACCGATGGCAAGAAGACGCTGGAAAGATACTCGAGTTAAGGGTGTAAGAAACGAAAGGGACCGAGCCGGGGGTATAAGGTATCGTTTGAAAGAAAACTCGATGGCAGTCGAGGCCAGACTTCCACTTCGGGACATTTTCTTCGACCCCTTTCATACATACTGCTCCGCGGCCTAGCCACCCCGTAGTCTCGCTTCCGCATCTTCTTCTCTCCCACCAAGAGAATGCCGACTTCGCGTGGATGGCCCACCGTTTCTCGACCTCCTAGAGGACGTCTCGAAATCTGACCAGATGCCCTGCTATTTGGCACTTGGTGGCAAGATCTTTTGGCCTGTCTTAAAGTGGATGCGAATGCAGCAGGCATATATGGCCATTCGTTACTTACTTCTTTCTGTGTGACGAGGAAATGCGAAAATGGTGAGCAGTTGCTTTCGAAGCTATACAGTAGCGGACAAAAAGTTACCACTTTTTTGACCCACCTTAATTCTATTACTTTTCAATATCAATTCAAAATTGTAGTATATGCCTAACATACATATTCTGAAAGAGAATTGAAAGCTGTATAAAATCCAGTTACAGTTGAAATTATTTAACCCGGCAGAGCACACGTGACTTCTGAAACATAAGTACCGTTAAGGAACTAGTTCTTGATCAGGCACTAGTTTTTGATCAGTTCTAGAAATAAATCGTTCTTTTAAGTTTATGTCAATAAATAATTGTTTGAAATAATTACTAACATAAAAATTGATAATTCAAAAATATATATGTTGTCTGTAAAAGTAGTTAGTATGGTTAGTTCTTGTGAAAATAAATGTGTAAGGTAGCTCACTTGAAGGAAGTCTCTGTTGAACGCCATCTCTTACTGTGCGAAGTAAGACATAACCATCGATGTCACAGTTGATTTCTTTGCTGGTGTTGCGACATTAAAGGTTATTTTCATACATTTTACTTACAATAGTTTACTTTACAAAGTAGCGCAAAAATTTTAGTATTATATGTATTATTTTGCTTTAAAAGTCAGTGATCATTAATTAGTTCCAACTTTTTCTTGTAGAACTAATTTTTGATCACCTGAATAAAAAATAGGTTAGCACATTATAAAATTATAAAAAACTTAAGTTTAGATGGTATAGAAAGAAAAGGATGAAGAAAAAAAATTGAAGAAAAATTTAAGCAAAACCATACCAAAAAATATTAAAAAGTCTTCTAGAAAAGTTAAAATAAATAACGTTTGACGAAAAATATATTTCATGATTATACATTGATTATTTATACAAAAAAATGTGTGACCAAATATTAGTTCCTTACCTAATAAGAAATTAATTCCCAAGTATTTTAGACGATCAAAAACTAGTTACTCATCTGATCAAAAAATTAGTTCCCATCTATTTTAGATGATCAAAAACTAGTTCCTAACCTGATCAAAAATTAGTTCCCATGTATTTTAGATGATCAAAAACTAGTTCCTAGTCACCTTATTATGCCGTACATCATAAATAATTAAATTGTACTTATTTCCAACTTTTTAAAATTTTTCCTTAAAGTTTAAACATTAATTCATCTTTTAGTATAAAAAAAGTTTATGGTTTAAAGTTTTATTACGTTAAAAATAAATATTAAAGTGGGAAGCCCTCTAAACTGATCAAAAACTAGTTCCTTAACGGTACCCACGTGGGGTGCTCATGGACCTCCAGTAAAATATAACATTTATTGATTACGATATATAAAAATCTGTGTGTTTTATGACTGTTTATTGAAACTGAAACAGTATACATCTAAATAAACGTTAACACTAATCTATGTTATATAACAAACTTGTAACAAACAACTTGTAAACTAGTCATCAGAACAGTCATCTGTCTCTTATATATGGGTGGGGGTCTGCCAGACCCCCACGTGTGCACTGCCGGGTTAACTAACAATCAAAAAACCGCACATAACATTAAACAAGACAACACACTTTTAAAGTCAACAAAAAGTTACCACTTTTGAACATAAAAACATCTAATATTTTGTGGGGGGACATTTTGCTTTTAGGGTAATCTAAAAAGTTGCTAAACGTGGTAACTTCTTTGTCGGCCCCAAAAATGTGTTACCCCCTTTAATATCATACAACACTTTTGCTTGTCAGTTAATTAAATTCAACTTTAACTGGATTTTATACATCTTTAAATTCTCCATCAGAATATGCATATTAAATATACCACAGTCCTAAATGTATGCTAAAAAAAATAACAAAAATAGAACAAATCAAAAAAGTGGTAACTTTCTTATCGGCTAGTGTAGTTCCTTGATAGAGAAATTTCTTCTGTGCTTGACAACTACATGTATTAAAATATTTGTAGTAACTCTTCCATATACCGTGCGTGTATAATAACACTAATTGTAAGTCGTAGCGATGTCATCACTGAAATGGAGATGATAAAGACGCAGAGGTTCTCCTCCCGTTTCTACGGGGGAACACGTTGCAAGTGGAAGTCGCAAATTGCTGTTCAAGAATAACATCGGGCTTCCTCAGATTCCTCGGTTAGGAGACTCTGACAAACTTCTTCGAGTGGAACCTAGAAAACTTCGTTCCTCGCAGACTTGCGGTGTTCATAAGGATGATGGTGTCAGTATTTGAGGGGGCATTCTTGTTCGATAAAAATCTGCACAGATTCACGGTGGTTTCGCAGTCATAGATATTTTAAAAACTGGCTCAGACTGGCGTTCGGCCAAGCCGCCTGTTCTTCGACACTTCATCCTTCGGTTCACACTTCGCTCCCGCTTCTGCGAGCCTGCTATCACGTTGTTAACAGTCTTTGGACTTCAACGCAAGTTCGACGAGAGTGGATAGTTCAGCTTCGTAAACAGCGTTGAATTATTCATAGATTCGAGAAAGATAATTCATAAAAGAGCGCGCCTTGTCAGCCGAGGATTTTCTTCAATCTTGTGCAACTTAATGCGCGAAGTTTAGTGACTTTTGCGGGGAGACTTCAGTGGAATTATGTTGCCATGATGTATGTGGCTGTTTAGTTTGAATTATTACTGTATAACTATCGAAGTCACGTTAGCATTGTATAGAAGAATGCACAGATGCTTGTTTTATTACAAGTGATTACAAGTTTGCTGATTTTTAGAGTGTAATGCCACCAATGCTAAGCCACCAGCTTCTACGTGTCGATTAATGCACCGTGATGAAGAGCTTTCAAGTAAAATTGTTCCGAAAATTTTCATTGCTATACCTAGATCAAGGGTTTTAAAATAATTCTTCTGTAATTTCTGTAAGTATGCATTTTCTCATTTTAGTTGAATTTATCTAAAATAAAACAAATAAGGTTTCGAAGTGTTTTAATTGAATAGCTATAAGAATAAACTTAATTTCCCTCTTAAGGAAAGGAGGGGGAAATATCCTGCAAAATGCAGGTATGCTGTTAAGAAAAATACTCTTAAACTTTCATTTCTCTTCTTTCATTTCCGATTTGTTTCATAAGTATTTCGTAAACCCTTCACATTTGCAACATTCTACACTTGTGCAATTAAAAATGCGTTTTAGATTCGTTTCAATTAGATGTAAACCTTATGACTCTATATCAAGAAAGTGGGGCGTATTCGTGTGTGGAAGGAACAACCTAGTTCTCTGTACTTGCACAGACGACAGCTAAATTCGAGGGAACACGTAAAAGCCCAAAGATCATATCAAGTAATAACCGGACGTACAGGCGATTTTACTTTGAGACGGGGCACAATAGCCTCGAAATAAGAAGTCGTAGATCAAGCAAAGTTGCTGTAATCGTTCCGAAAATTCGCGATACGAGGCTAACGTTTCCTGGAGTGGCTCTTTCACCGACAGCGATACACAATTTCGCACAAAACTCGAGGATAAATTCAGTTCTGAGATCGAATCGATATTCCGAACTTCTGCACAATGCAGAAGGAACATTTCCTCTGGCATAATTGCTTTCATAATTAGGATCAATGTAACGTACTGTGAAACGGTAATCTCACGATATATCTGGTAGTCAACGTTAATTTGTCTCGATGTGCAATGAAACATTCTTAATATGGAAATCAAGGCCGGGAAATCTTCAACCGTTTCAATTGCGAGTGCTGATAGAATTATATGCAATCATCGAGTGTCCTTTCGATCGAAGGAGTTAAAGTAAAGAAGGATTCAATTATGACAAATTTTATCGAATAGTATCAGACAATTCCTGCAGCATTTATGTTTCCATTTCACAGTTTATACATAAAGACTAACAGGATGTATAATTTATCAAACACATTAGGGCTTCTAATTATGTTATTCCTAAGATTTTCACAAATTAAACTTCGTCTTGAACATGAATCAGTAACCTGCTTTCTAACCTACTATATAATCTCTTCATATTAAATCAACTCATCAATAAATCAATGGGCAAGATATTTCAAAATTTCCTTCTCCGTATCCTGCGTATCTCTCCGTTGCAGTTAATACACATCCATGTATCACCGTTTATAGGTAAATGATAGTACCTGGCCAGCAAAAAGAACACAACCGCTAATGGACGCATTTATCTTACCATTCACAAAAGCGAATCTTTATCCTTCGAGTCGACGTTGAAAAACACTCTCCCAGCCGTGCTTCACGGAAAACAATATATCCCAGTCGATGAAAGCTTAGCTTCGCGATAAATTCGTACGAACACGGTGTATAAAGGCGATCGTGCAAGTAGCGGTTTTAGGATGATTAGTCACGAGATTTAAGATGTCCGCTGGAATCATCGTAAAAGTTCCGCGGAAACGGCCACCATTAACCGAAACTTTCAAAGGCTGGGGAACTTCTGCCAGGGTTAAGAGGTAAGAGCGCGGGAAAGCACTAGATAAGTGTAACGTGCTTCGCTGGACGGGAAAAAGCGTTTCTCTTCACGCTCTCCCCAACAATCCGCGACCGTGGAATCGATATCCAAAGCGCAACCGCACCCGTGCCCATTTCCATGCACATATATGTATATATATTTCAATGCAAACATTTGTCGTCTGTTTTGACGATGACAAAATGTTTTCCCTTCGTGCGCCAGCCGTATTTCACCCATAAAATTGCTATCCCAAGCACGAGACGAGAATGTCGTAAAAAACATTTCAGTTTCGCGTTTCAAACACCGATCGCCCCCGCCCCCCCTCTCTCTCTCTCTCTCTCTCGGCAGTAATTTTCCACGGAACAATTGTTGCTTTGTTTTTTCTTCTCTTTTCGAGCCGTGTTTACGAGCATGAAGTATTTTCCAAGCCTTGCTGGCTGTCGTGCAAACGCTTCATACGTTTTACTTGCGGTTCGTATCCTACTGCCTGGTTTTAGTGTTTCGATGCAGGGTCACTTGTATCGATTCCTTGGTTTGTTTTGCTGATTTCTGAAGACAGTTTTATGGTAGGATTGAATATTGTAATAGTTTTAATCGTGCCGTTTTGACTTGCTGTACTGTTTCGTTTCGTGGAAGAAATCGTTGGTATTAAGGTTGGTTTAAGGTGATTTTAGACGGTGAAATTTATGTTAGAGGAGTGACTAATATCACGTATTTCAGAAAAATTATCTTATCATTTCATTCGTCGTATGAAACCATTCCTCAAACTTTTGTTGCCGAGTATTCTCTAATATTATTAATAGTAAAAGTGGTAATTAGATGTTCCTGTTTTGCTGGATTGTTAAAAGCACACGAAGCAGGGGAGTCGTAATTTATTCCATACGATTTTCAAGATAAAACACGTATAACTAGTTAGGGAGACTCGCTGTTCTTGTTGCATTGCTTTTCAAGCGCGTCTGACCATACACGGTCCATCTTCCCTTGTGCGTATAAACTCCCCACTACTCCTGAATTCTACCATCTCTAGTTCTTTTACATTGCTTAGAGTAAGAATTTCTATAGTATTTCTGTAAGTTACGAGAGACTTGTAAAAATCTACTATTATATACAATTATTAATACCTGATCATCATATACCAGAATATTACACTAAGAAAAGAGATTTCAACCCAGAATCCGCTATAATACCGTTAAGGAACTAGTTTCTGATCAGTTTAGAGGGCTTTCCGCTTTAATATTTATTTTTAACCTACTAAAACTTTCAACCATAGACTTTTTTTATACTAAAAGATGAATTAAGGAAAAAATTTAAAAAGTTGAAAATAAGTATAATTTAATTATTTATAAGGTACGGAAGAATAAGATGACTAGGAACTAGTTTTTGATCATCTAAAATACATTGGAACTAATTTCTTATCAGGTAACGAACTAATATTTGATCAGATACTAATACTAATTAAAAAGAAAGTACCAAATAAACTTATTTTTAGTATTAAACCATCTAAATTTAATTTTTTTTATAATTTTCTAATGTCCTAACCTAATTTTTATTCAGGTGATCAAAAATTGGTTCCATAAGAAAAAAGTGCAACTAAATAATGATCACTGACTTTTAAAGCAAAATGATACATATAATACTAAAATTCTTTCGCTACATTATAAAGTAAACTATTATAAGCAAAATGTATGAAAATAACCTTTAATACCACAATAACCAGTAAAGAAATCGACTGTGACGTCGATAGTGATCTCTTAGTTCGAACAGTAAGACATGGCGTTCAACATAGGCTTCCTTCAAGTGAGCTACCTTACACATTTATTTTTACAAAAACTAACAATATTAACTGCTTTCACAGACAACACGTATATTTTTGAATTATCAATTTTTATGTTAGTAATTATTTCAAACAATTATTTAATGACATAAACTGAAAAGAACGATTTATTTCATGAACTGATAAAAAATTAGTGCCTGATCAAGAACTAATTCCTTAACGGTATACAATCACAGTTGCCCCCGTGCTTTAATGAGAGTGCATCGCGCGTCTCGCACAGAGAGGACTAGAGGCCAGTCATCGTGGTACGCGTGGGTTCGGATCATTCTTCGGAGGGTGTAAAAGGGAGGGAACGCGAGCGAGGGTCACACGGATCCGGAAGTGCCCTGCTCTGGGAATATGGCGGGAATTTCGCAGGAAACGGAAAGCATTCCCACTCTTCCGCGTTGCAACCGCGGTCCGGTCTGTTCGGGGAACCGCCGACAAAACCGAGCATCGTTTCTCCATGCTCGTAATTCGTCTGGCTACCGAACGTTGTATCCGGTTGTTTGAAGAGCCCGCTCTTTTTCCTTCCATAGGAACGTTTAATAGGACAATCCTGCCAGCGGTTTCACAGGCATAGGTCAGTTCGATGGAAACGTTGTTCCATTTGTTGGCCGCTCATATAAAATGCAGACTACGCAGGGTTTCCAGCTTCATCATTGTGGAATCATTAAGTCATAAATTATTCTAGTAGTTTGAATTCTCCGCGAACGAGGACCAGGCCTTTTTTTATGCGCAGTTTACGTTTCGATTCGAGTGAACTAAATTTTTTAATCTATTAATGTACCTATACTCAAATGTAGGGACAGCACTGAATGAATATTCTGAATATTTATACATGCAGTGATTGAAGTATTAAAGATTTTTGAAGATGAATTAGGTATCAGGAAGGAAATAAGTATTGTGTACTCTAAGAGGAATAATTTAAAATATCGATGTAAACCTTTTTGAAATCTCCTATTACTAATTAATTATTGTGCACAGTGTAACGGAACACAGTTTTCAGTAAAGAAGATTCTGTTCTTCTATCGAGCTCTCATTACGCCACGCCTGTACACGAGTGGACGCGAGCAGGGTTGACAATCGATTAAGGAGTGTATTGGTATTCCGCGATTCTGCTTGCCCCGAATCGCCAGCCCGACAAGCCAATGCAAATCGGGGACGCTTTGGAACTAGGCCGATGCTCGCATTAAAACACAAATACACGGTTCTGCAGCGGGTGCAACAACGATGCCCTAGCTTATAATTGCATTGGCATGAAATTGCCATTCATAATGACAAACTGTTTCGACTTCTTCCTTCGTGGCAAAACTATCGAGAAAGGTCAGTGACGTGCGCTGCTCGTGGAATGCACTCTCATCGATTGACAGCAAGTTCTTGCAGCGATGGATTTCAACCACTCGCACCGAAGTATCTTCTAAACGATGGTTAATGCGGCAGATAAGGTGTTTTTCTTTAGAGCCAGTTTGCATTAAAAAACAAGAAATAATGTTCTTGCAGTAACTGTCTTGCTACGTTTATAAATGCACTTTAACATACTTCCGTGCACCGAGGTTTACGTTGTAAACGAGGTTAAACTTATTTTACTATTAGCAAGTTAATGGCACATGAGGACGAGGTAAATTGCATCAGGGAACTCGATGAAACATTCATTTTATCGGAATTTTCTCGTGAAAAAGTCTAGAAAAAAGTACTCCACAACTTTGGTTGATGTTTGAACGCAGAATCGTCTTCTGTAATGTACAAATTACAGGGAACTGAGCGCGAGACACTTTCGCGGAAATTTTCCACCGGCATAAAATCGTAATTTCAAAGGAAAACTCGTTAACGAGTCAAACTAATTATCGGCCCTCTAATATTTCGCCCCGACGTCCGGCCGAACTGAATCAAACCGTAACTATGGTTTGATGGGAAATATTTCAGTTTCATGAAGCATACCTAATTAATATTTGATCGCCTTTTCGATACACTCCACTGTAAAGGAAATTTTACTTTCGCTTTAATCAGTTCGTTGTTCCAGCGTAAAATGCTTCATGTGCTGGCACGAGAATTCCAGGGAGAGACTGAAGCGCATGTTAAAGTAGGTAAGTTGACGTTCCGATGAAAGTAGGTACTCGGATCACGTTCATAAGTAGCCTAGAAAAGTTATTCGAAACGATGTTATCGAATATGTTACTTTCCTTTTTAAACACTTGGGCCAGTGTTTATATTCCCAGGCGATCGTTCGGATTTCAAACAGATATAGAAAATCAACAAATTGTTAAAATACTTTCAGATTTAGCGACAATGGAAATCGGCTATCAAAATTTATCTTTCTATAGTACATCGTTGAACGAATTCGAAAGATAAACAAACCCTGCGTATGCGCGCTAAAATTGTGAAATCAACTTGCGGGAGTTTATCAGCGGGGTAATAATAACACGAACATTAATCATCAGGCTCTATTATACAACCTCGGTTTTTGACAAACGGGGAATATTTGAAGTCACTAAGTTATAGTGGATTCATGGAACTGAAACGCCATTATCTCGCCCCAAACAATAACAAGGTACGTGAAATATGCACCGATGGTGTAACGGCTGCATTTCGAGGAAAATACCGCCAGGGGGAATAGATTTCATCGTGAAAACAGCGACGAACCGCGATGACACTGAAAATATTGAAAATAACTCGAAAGGGTGGGTTTTTCACTGGCGTTTCATGGCGGGATCGTGAGCTAAAATTTCGATGTTATACACTCTGCGACGTCACAGATTGCTGGGAACGATACCGTGCCCAGTCAATAATGAATGCGCTGCTTTAAACATAATTCGCATAAATTATGCAGTGTGTACCGATGTTGCCAATTTGCAACGTAAAAATGTTGCCATGGAAATCAAAGTCAGAAGCTTATAGGGGATGAAATATTTCTATGGAAACGGTTAACTATAAATAACATGAAATATCTTGGTTCTTGGAGATAGAAACCAAATTTCTGGACCGGTATTTGTAATTTTGTTAGAAATACTTTTGCAATACTGTGGTATTTATGAAACTTAAGAAAAACGACGTCTTGTAGACTTGTAGTTATGGAAATAATGTTAACATTACCTTGTTTTATTACACTGTCCCATTCAATAGAGCCAATTTATGCAAGGAAGCAAATGTATATTCTTAAAAAGTAAAATATAAGGTAGGCAAATATAGAAAGAAGCTTAACATGACCATGTATAGTCAGATAACTGTATTTTCTAATGCTACCAATTAGAACTCGAATGGTTATTTATTTTTTTACTATCTGGTCCTAAACAAAAATGTCACTTCATCCCACCTCTCCCCTATTTGTAAAATTCATACAATCCAGTAACGATATTTGAAGAACGAAGGAATCGCGACCTGAAATAACTCGTATCTGGTGCATAAATTTGAAACTAATCAAAGTACTTATCGTTCAATTTTACACCCGAATGGGGGCACGCAATGCATGTCGCGTGTCCTCGAGCTCCAGCTTTGCTAATGCTTCCATGTACTTACATACCATTTTCGTTTACTTCAACGAAAGCTTCTACTCGCTTTAGTAAAGGGACGATTAATGCAACTATAAAATTGTATGCAACTGTTTGCAACATCTCAGTTACTTCAAAGTTTAAGTTCATATATTTCTGTGACTCGCGCGTAGAATTATTCCACTTTTGGTCTGTACGTTTCCATCACATTACATCGCGAATTAATAGCGCTCGCCCTATATACGCGTCCCAAATACATATAAGAAATGCAAACACATTTATCAATCGCTTCCAAGGTAAATTTTGCGCATCCCGCGATACACAGGGTTCCTGTACGTGTGCTATTGATCGACACATAATCTACAAATTCATCCATCATAGTCGCCTCGTTGATAGATCACGGAACCGTTATCCGTTACAGTGACAGTGATAGTACAAACCTATTACCCCTCTGAACTTTTAATGCCGATGTTTTCATTACCTGGGGGCGAGTTTTCGACACCGTGGTCTATTTGCCCTTAACTATTTTAAATGGCATAAATAGAGTAAAAAGGTGCTGAGAGACATGGGACTTATTTTATGGATAATGTTTTATAATTGTGCAAAGAAAATTAGAGTGTAGCTGTAGATAGTATTCAATTCATTGATAGTGAGTGGGTAATCATCTGTTTGAGTTTTAAGCATTAGTAAGAAATTAGCTGCTTGAAATAATTGGAGAAAATATAATTCGAGTGTAACAATTCGTTGGAATATAATAAATCGTGTCTATCAAATTATAAAAATATTGTATGAAAGCAACACGATAATATTATTCATTCCTTGGAATTTGATATTTTATTAATTCATTAGGCAAAAAATTTAATATTTTTTGCATCAGTGATTGATTCTCACAGATTCTCTTCCTTTTCTGAAAAAGTTTCTGCAAATCCCCATGCAACATCGTGATCCAAATCAATTTCAATTTACATTACTTCAGATGAGTTCTACGTCCAATTCGCGCTACAATCGTACCAGATTAGATTCAGTTCAAGTTCGCACTAGTTAATTTTCCATCCCACTTAACATTTCATTAACTGTACAATAACATAGCTGGCAATCCATTACACGTTTTTCTACTTTCCCGAGCAAAATGACCGTCGATATGCTGATTTACAACACTCGGATTCTACATAGGGCTACATTAAAAATATGGAGCTTTTCTGAAAGTAACAAGCATTCACTATCGATTCGCGATGTTTTTTAGCGAAGCCCTCAGCTTCCAGCCGCAGGAAGAGCGCGATGCCCTGAGCTCTCAAAGCAGCGTTAATCACATCATCCGATCGAGGAAATTAATCAAAGACGAGCGCAAGCTCGCTGAATAATTACATCGCGCGGCGCTAATTGCTGCATCGAAAAATGAAATAAGTTGCCGCGAGTATTGGTGTGCGATTAGCCCGGGGCGATCAATCAACGTCGAAGCGAATACTTATCTTTCCAGCAACGATATCCTTTCCACGTCTATTAATCACGCTTATCGTCTTTTTCGTTTCTTTCGATACGAGGCGAGCGGCGCGGACGAAACAGCAGGCGCTCAATATCGCCTGATTGAAACTGGAGAAAACGCTGTTCAAACATGCATAATTGATAGTCCGCGACACGTGCATGCCGCATACATTAACTTATTATCCCTCGCAGCTTATCGCGTCTTATTGTGCTACATAATGAACCGTTCTTACGCGAGCTAATAACCCAGGTGTGCGGCAAATCGAAGGGCGCGATGATTATTTAAAATGTTCCCAAGGAAACATAGGTTGTAAGGGGCACAACCAAGTCACAAGTAGGACGATTCATGAATATTTAAGGTTGCGGAATATCTGAATCGAAAGTCGATAACTATTAAGACGTCCCAAATCCCGGATATTAAAAGGGATAAGCGATAGCTTAAGATTCTTATCAATGGCCGCGATTTATTAACCAGGAAGTCACCCAGAATCTTGCACGAAAGGGTAATACATAATCATCTACGTTTTCTTTTATCGTGGACGTTATATTTTCCTCGTGAACTTTGAGAGAGAAAAAATCTTTAAAAATAGCTTCATTTTTCAGCCGATAAAAGTAGAATGACCCCTTAAGTTCGAACTGTGGATTCACAATATTCAAGATTCGCCTGATCCTCACGATGGGAAGCCTTCCGCGGTTTTCCCAAAATTCCTTTAACGAACCTATTTATATTCACCGCTGTCCCACATGCTGCCTACATTTAATCTATTTAAACGAACGTATCCTTACGTGGCCGTTAAGCCCGACGTAGCTCGCGTTAAAGCTGCAACGGTTGCGGAATAGCTGCACCCTACGTGTAATTGCTCTTTCCGCGGCAACTATTTATACGAGCCACGGAATCACGCTCAGCTCTCATGCACATATACAGTCACGATAATCGGTTTGCGTACGTCCTCTGTTAACTGCCAAGCAATAATATTAACGTGCCAGCAATCAGCCATGAACGTTACGATTCTCACCATGATCATGATCGAATCGTACGAGTTTGAAACTATCGGAATCCTATGCCGGGCTCGATAATTCAACCCCCGAGCCGCACGGAGCCGACGAGCTAATCCCTCGCCCTTTGATCATCGTATCTGTCGCGAATGAATGGGAGAAAAAAGAGACTTGGGAAATTGAATTTTTTTTCAACCAGTTTGAGTGGAACGTGCTCCCTGTTCAAATTTGTGCGACTGTGGTTGAGTTGATTCGGTGGATACGGTGGAGCGGTGAATTTGTTCAGAGTTCATGAGATAAGGAAGAGTTGCGAAGTGAATGTAGGACATTAGTTGAGGGCGTTGAGGGAGTATAGTCGTCTGTATTTGCTCATTGAATCTTGTAGAGGTTATTGACTCTGGAGCAAAACTTTGGTTTGTCAGTAGAAATAGTGATGTGGAATTTTGTATTAATGGTAGAAGCTGGCTTTAAGGGGTTAGCTCGCATCAGTAAGGTCAGAAAAATCGATTTTATCATTTTCTCAAAGTATATCACCCTGAAAATGTTTTCTGTAAGTTTCAAGTCGATCCGATTAAAATTGTGGGAGATATACGACTTAGAGTGTACGCGCCGCGAAGCGTACCGCCGACCCCAGGAAACTTTAAACGCGTTTTTCTCGAAACGGGTTTTTCGATTGCGGTGACCACGATTTCTCCAAAACCGCTTCACCAATCTTTCTGCAACTTTGTAGGTTTCTTCTAGACATTCAAATCTAGTCTTTAATCGAAGCATTTGTTTTTCCAATGCATAGTTTTTATTTTATGGATGAAAAATGAGTGTTTTTTTCATCGAAAATCGATCATTTCACTTAAAACATCTGCCATTTTGTCCCAGATTAATATTTTATAAAATCGAACGATTAAAGACTAGATAAACTATTGTACTAACTAAATCTTCTTCGTTTTTTTATTTCAGATAACCCAGTTCTGAATAATGTTGGTCACCGCAAAACGTGTTTCTAAAAACAGCTTCCAAGAAACCAGTTGTAATTGTGCAATAAATAATTATTTTTATACCAAAATATAATATAATAATCTATTAAAGTGTCCCTCATTTGAATATAAAAACCATTGCATAATAATATGCGTGTACTTTCTGAAATAAATTCCCAAAGAATCGATACATTTTCTACCTTCTGATGCGAGCTAACCCCTTAAGGGGTAACACCGACTCTAAATCTTTCCTTCTGCAATTCTGACAATCAATTCTTTCATCAACAATATAATTCTAAAGACTTCACCCAACACATTTCACTACGAAGGAGAATTCCTCGCGATTTAATCGGCCATCTCAGAAAGCACCGCACACCAAATATTTCATATTAAAAAAGATCGTATAACTCAGCCGCGGTGGGAGTTCTCCCCGTGTAAGAGAAGTGCATTACCAGCAAACTGGATAACGAAAGGGCAAAAAGAATGGGCTCGGTGAAAGGAAATCGGCCATTGTCCCTGCCAACTCCATATTTCTCGGAGTGGCTGGATGCCAAGAATGCATCCGCGCTTGTTCGTTATTACGCTGAACCATTCGAATTTTAACGGGCCTTGCTCGTTCGCCGGCGACAGGGCGTAATAGACGTATCTGCGAGCGATTAGATAAGAAGACAAATCGAGAGATATCCGTCAGGAGACACGGACTCCCTCGGACAGCGTTACCCGCGCCCCGGTATAATTCGGGTGGCGTTATCGCCCTTCCTAGATCGGTCCAGCTCTGTGCAACAACGTTGCACACAATGCACATGGACGACTTGGATTTATCGACGTGCCACAAATTGTATTCCCCCCCTCCCTCCCCCCGCCGCGACTCATCCAGAGGCTTCTTGTGTTCTGGGACCGTTCGAGATTGCATCCCGGACTTCCTACTTCATTCGTACGGGGATGCAATATACGTATGCAAGAAGTTATATTTTGGGTACATCTGGGATGGCAGAATGTATTATTGACGTAGGTACATTTATGTTGGACGTTAAGGACCAAAACCAGGGGATGCTAATTTTTAATACGTTTCCTGGGTACTGTGAATGTAAGGTGGAGGGTATTCTTAATTGGTAAACTTAATAAACATATTTCATTGCTCTGGAACACCTGCACTGCTTGTAGTATTGTATCGGGTACTATAATTTCATTCAAAATAGTCTATGATGTGTATTCTTATCTACTAATGCATTTGATTTATCACAGTGTATGGATTTCAGTGTTTTTTGTACATTTTCGTAGAAATATTCCCAAGGAATTAAGGACCCTCTAACTTGGCCCAAAAAAATGTATCCTCCATTATCTGTCATTTTGTGCGCCAATAGAATAATATCCAATTATTATCACTCTAAGGAATGAAATGTAAAATACATTTGAATACTAAGCGTTTTGCAAAATCGACAAAATAATTCGAAATACATCCTTCCAAGCCCAAGTAGTCCAATGAACGAAGCAGCTATTAAATATTAAATTATTTTCGTAGGTTTGTCGTAAATTCGCGCAGCCCGTTGCATCCGAATGAATAACGCGGAAAATTAGTCTTCTCTTTTGATTAACGTAGCGTAGGGACGCGAGGAGGTTTCGCAACGTCGTTTGAATCTATTATCAAACGAAACTCTTTCTCCCAGAAGTAATGGAAAGAAGGGAATTTTCAGCGGTGGCTGAAAAGAAGAAAACGCTTTTTTTTTAAACGAGCCACGCGTTATAGAAGAGTGAAACGGTGACAGCAGCGTGCGTAACAATACGGCTGTATGACGACTGACCCAAATTTACGCGAACGCAAGAAATCCTCATGCACGCGGCGGATATCACTCGAGTAAGTTATGAAATTCTCGCGATTCATTCATAATCACAGCGAGGTGGGGAGCAAAATTTAATTTTGAGCTTCTTCCCCGCTGTGTGTAACAGCGAGTTACACGGTCGACTTAATTTATTCACGCATATGGAATTTATACGCATCTAATAAACCAAGAGTGGCTCTCCTCTGTAGAGGATTCTGAACTGTGTTTTCATGGCAGGAAAAGTCCTTTCTAATTGAAATTAGTTGATTGGTCTATGTTTACGCCTGTATAACTAAGTTTGGATTTGATTAAAAGAATTTACGTTTTGTCACTGGCTCTTAGAACCCATTCTTAAAAAGAAACTGCAGCTGTTACTTCAGTTTTTGATATGCTTGAGGGACCAAAACCCAATTCTGGAAATTGGTGAGCTACATATTAATCCTTAGAGTAGGTACTCGTGCCACGGTTTCCGGGACCGATAAAAGCGTTATTCTCGAATTAGTACTTAGTTATTGAATTCAATTGTTTTCATGCAGCTGTGAGTATTTATTACTGGATGCTTAAGTGAACATTTATTCCCTGAAAAATAATAGCACACCGAGTTCCACCCTACTACAGTTACCCCACTAGCTGAGTCAGGCTAATCCACCCCCAAGAAATTCTTCCTAACACACGATGAATTACACGTACGATCGAAAGCCTTATACCTAAAAACTCCCCCCTCGCCACGACATCGCAGATACGTACATACTACACTAAAAATAAACTGGTCATTTAGGGGAGTCGCTGCACCACTTTATCGTCTTCCATCGATCGGCCGTTTCCTACTATTTTTCAACGTAGTATTTGTACGGTGGGGCTGTTTGCCGACTCATCCCACGAGGAAACGTGCAAATCGTGATGCTTCGCTGCCCTTACAACGTGTAATATAATCGTGACACCATACTTTTTATACAAAACCAGAAAGGAGAACGCTGTATAGCTACTAAAGATTTTACCAAGCGGTACGTCATGCTTTTGCATTAAGCACTGACATTTATCATCAAGATCACGAGGGTTGCATCGAAGTTGACCTTATCGAAGCACGAAACTGTGGGAACACTGGCATATTTTTGGAACATTTTGCTATTTAATATAAAAATTAACATTTTTACATTTGCTTTAAGGGGACATTCTACTCTCTTGGTTGAAAAATCCGCCACTTTTCGGTGATGGTTTTTATAATGAAATACACACTTAACGTTTTCAAATTTCGGGGGGTATATTGTACCACTCTTGAAATACAAGAACAAATCTTTGTTGTTTGTTTATTCGACTTGTTTACTTAAATATTTGGCAGTGAAGTTGGCAGCTTCAGAATTGCTTTCGGTTGAAATTTGGGACGACAGACGTATGGACAAAAAGTGAAAAATCAAATATTTTGCAGGGTGATAGGGTAGATGTACCATTTGTGGCCACTTTAAGGATTTCCGTACCATTCACAGATACATAACTTACAAAAGAATACGTACACAAAAATAAAGAATATATCAGTGTAATCCAAAATCTACAGATAATTGAAATATTCTACGTTGAACAATGTTTTAAACATAATTATTTAAAAAATCATTATATTATCGTGCCGGACTGTTTTGCACCATTTGTGGCCACGTATGATTATTAAATAAAACGGGACAACAAAACAGTAGAAATGGTGCCAACAACCCATCCTTAGACAGCTTAATTCATTGTAATGAAAGTGAACTAAGAATACTTAATATATCGGAATAAATAAGACAGTGGCCACAAATGGTGCAGTGGCCACAAATGGTACATCTACCCTAATTATCATCTAATATTTACATTAAGATGTTCAGGAATCGAATTCGGTTATGGTTGCTAGGATACCGTAGTTGTTTACGATGTTATTTACCATCTTAACTTGGAATCTCAGGACTTCAAGCGTCACTGGAAATTCATATGCGGTAGAGTTACTTTCTATTTTTTCATTTAGACCTTAAGAAAATTTATTATTCTTGGCTCATTTTATTCACAATGGATTCTAGTATTATGGGTATGTGTGTTTCATAGTTATTGTTTAGGCTTATGCCCTTACTGATCATTAGAAAACTTCTTAGTCCCGAGAATGAAAATTTTATTTCAACCGACTTTTTAAAAAATACGTATCAAAACGTATCCGTGATTTTTTTATATTTGGTTCCCGTAAGTGAATACTTTATGAAAATATCGCGTTTTCCTGCTACTACGTGCAATTATTTGAGAAATAAATTTTTTTAGGAAGACGTGTGCGCATCAGCAATTCTGGTGTCTTTGAAAAGTGGTTTTCTTTAGACCAGAAAAAAAAATTGATGGAATTTATGACCACATTTTGGTTCTTTTGAATATAAAAGAGTGTCTTTTTTAGTCTAAATAAGCTTATATATGTAAAATATATTTCAATGAAAAAATTTTAACTTCAAATGCACGTGATAAAAATACTTTGATAAAAAAATGTTTCAAACAAAAGTTAGTCAGTATTCAGTTGACAACGTATTGCAAAAGTAAATATTGATAAAAAACTTTTTATTCAATAAAAAATCGAGATCACCTCAATTTTTTTTAAGGCAACTGTATACTTTTTTATACACCAATCGATGCATCTATATATTCTGGTTAAAAAAGTATTGGGGTATATAGGTCGAAAACTGATCAGTTCGGAAGTTATGATTTTTGTCCCAACTTCCCATTGATTCAACGCACTGTGCAACTGGATCAACGGAAACAAAAAACCAATCATATTTTTAATATGCAGGAGTATGACTATCTCGCTAACCACAAATATCTTAAGATTTTTTAATATTTCCCCACATTTTATATCTATTAAACAGAAAAGAAATGCTCTTTTCGGTACTTTCAACTTTGATCGACTGCCATTTGAATGATTTTGGTTCAAAATTGTTCTTTCGTGGTAAGCGAGATAACCATACACCTGCGAATTAGAAATATGTTTGGTTTTTTTATTTCCGATGATCCAGTCGTCTGAAATTTCAACCGCCAGCAATTTAGAAGCCGCCAACTTCACTGCGAAATATTTATATAAAAAAATGAAACAAACAAACAACAGAGATTTTTTCTTATATTTCAAGAGTGGTAGAATATACCCCCAGAAATTCGAAAACGTTAAGTGTTTATTTCATTATAAAAACCATCACCGAAAAGTGGCGGATTTTTCAACCGAGAGAGTAGAATGTCCCCTTAAGTATCCCATCATAAAACTCCATCTTTTGTGAATGTACTACAAGTGTCGAAATGCGTAAAATTCATATCCCTCTCCTTCTTTAATACGTGTTAATTAGTTGCTAATATTACCCAATACTGTCAATGCTCCCCCAGTTCACGATCCTTCATTCTATACACATCGAACACCCCAAGAATATTTCCAGTACAGTACTGCAGAGACCATCCCCGATAGTAGCATCTTCACCTACCTTAACATCCCGACTCTTCATCTCCTGCCTCCTGGGCACCGTGTTCTCGCCATCAGCGTAAACGAGGTTCCTGATGAACCCGTTGAACCTCGGTTCAAAGATCACGCTGGGCAGTGCCAGCAACGTGAGCTTGCTGTTGTACCAGCTGGGCATACCGCCCACATACACGTCAGAATTACCAGCCAGCTTGCCGAACTCGAACTCCTTTCCCCGCGAGGTAGACAGGGCGCTGACACCGTCCACAGTCAGCGTGGTGTTCTCGTTGCACCTGGTGATCTGCACCTTGTGCCAGTGGCCGTCGCCCAGGTCGTGGCCGACGGTGACAATCTGAGCGCCGCCGCCGAGGTTGTATCTAAGCCTGAGCGCGCTCTCGACGAGCTTCACCTCGAAGAAGTCGTACGTACCACCGTCGTCGGTGTACAGCAGCAGACCGTTCCCCTGCTCGGTCTTGAACTCGAACTCCAGGGTACCGTTCAAACCTGCGTTCCATTTCCTGAACTGAGCGTAGCTGGTCGACGAGCCCTCAAGAACGAAGGACAGGGCCACCTGGCTCAGCAACACCACCAGGCAAGGCAGCAGGGCGCCCGCGTTGCTGGTCACAAGCGAGGTATGCATGGTTCGTATCGTGGCTGGTATCTCTGCTAGATTCTGCTCATCAGACTATCCCCCAGGAGCACGTCTTTCACCTGTAAACGACGACACTTCACTGCAACAGTCGTCCGCCGTTCCTCTTCTTTTGTCACATTACGATGATCGATGGTCTTCCTCGATGATCATAGGCTTGGCATTCGAATGTCGGATGAATTTGTGAGGTTGTCTAGCTTGGTTCTGAAGTAGGTGAGCGTGGCCCGGTTGGTTGTGTACTTCCTCTTCGCTAGCCACGTTGCACCGGCTGCATTCGCACGTGAGCACGCACGCGCGGACGGCCGCTGCTGCGTGCGTGGTCGACGGATGCGAAAAGAGAGAGTGACTGTGCACACGTCCGTGTGGGATTGGGGGGTAGTCTCTTCGTGGAGGATCGTGCGCTTCGCACCCTTAACTAAATGTGCTTAGTTGCACAGCTTACGATGTTTGGAATGGGAATACTATCGGGGATTCGTTCTTTTTAATGAATGAATATTGTAATTCAAACGTTGGGGCTGGTGTATATGTTAAATTCCTCTGATCGGAGACGAGACACGCTTGATTTTCTCTTCGTAGGGATGGCAGAGAATCGGGATATGCGTTCGATCGAGTCTTTTACCTTGTCGATTAGGGGATCGATCGTCAGCTTGTTAAACGTGGCACGTGACACTCGAGGACCACACGTCTCCGCCAGCCTCTTCCCTTCACGCGCATATATACGTTCGAATCACACTTCAGAATCTCGAATTAAGTACCATATTCCTTTCCTGGAGTATCACTTCACGATCACGTTACGCACAATTGGATTTCGACGAATACTCCCTGGTCACAGACAGCGGTTAGTGAAAATTCACTTTCCAATAATCAAAGCAATGGAAGCTTGCTTGCGAGCTCTCGATCAGCTGGGTCGACGTGCAGTCGGTACTTTCTCATCAAGATCATATTCGTTGCCTAACGAGACATTAACGGTACTCTGACCTGCTTGCGGTATCCGTCAGTGTTCTCTACTTTGCGCTGTCCCTGAAGAAAGATATCGGTGTCAAGGCCGAATAATTTTTACCCTCATCGACCCGGTGGCTTTTACTTGTACATCGAGAGTGACGAGGCTTCGAATGTCTCACCCGCCTCCAATCGTCACGCCAGCGAATCCTCCATTTGGCTCCTTTCGAGGATCACTCGACCCCGAGGGAAGTCTTGATCCGATGATAATTAATGCGACGGTGTCCCAAGGGGTTTGTTATTCTATCGTCGCCCCACGCCGAGGGACTCTAGCAACGACCCAACCTGAGGCACCTCGAGGCGCCTCGTACCACGTCGCTGACACACTTTCCCCGTCTATCCTCTCGACGTCGACGTCTCTTCGAGTGCCCCTCAACCTCCGGCTTCCTCCGTTCCTTGTGTCACTCCCCTTTTTTTCTACCCCGCGCACGGCCGTCCTTCCCGGATCTCGAAAACGGTCGTCAATTACGTTCGGGCTTAATTTCCTCAGGGTCACAGGGGATTGGAGGCTCTATCGGAGCCGCGTTCCCCTACGCAGAGATTCCTCGGGATATCGCTCCGCCTCGATAACGTGACACGACCTCGACCTCCTAATACACGGTGACACGAGCACTTTCACCACGCACCCTTGCGCTACGTATCCGCGTTACTCCCTTCCCCCGGTCATTCGTTGGCTGGCTCGACGCGAAACGTCGACGCTGGCAACGATGGACGCTCGAGCCGTTCGCGACGCACCGACACCAACCCTGTTCCCCCTTTCACGGCGAGCAGGCACCGGGCGACGTTGCACGCGATAACCTATCGACGACGAAATCCTGCTCGGACCAGCCCGTAACCGTCGCACTATGGCGTGAGTACATTCACGGGCACCCACCGTAACGTCTCCCCCGTCGATCCAGCGTCACGCTGCTTGCCACTCGAAAGAGGTTACTCCGCGTCGTCGTCCATCCAGCGTACGTTTATTTCGCGATCGATCCGGCTCTCGTGGCTCGGCGTACGCCCCATTTTTTCCATCCGACCCGCGAGCCAGCCACTGCACCTGAACGTCGACCAGCAGCCACCACGAACACCCGCGCACAGTACAGGAGGGATAGAGAGGGAGAGAGAGAGAGAGAGAGACAGAGCAGAGAGATATAGAGAGAGAGAGAGAGAGAAAGGGAAAGAGACAAAGGGGAAGAGAGATAGGGCTGTCTCCCCTGTTGGAGAGCGTGACTACTGGTGTCCGCGAGTACGTTTCAGTCGGATACGTCGCAAGAGCGTAGGGTGAGCGCCGATTGCGGAGGTGGATCAACCCTCTCGACGGCTCCCGGCTTGATACTGGCCTGGCGAGAGGAGAACGCTCGGTTGAGACGGTCGTGGTCGGTCCGCCGACGACGTTGGTGCGACGCCCCCGGCACGACGCCGACGCCTCGCGCCGTTTCCGCGCGCATGCGCCCGCTTAGACGCGGAACGGACAAACGCGTTGAAGGAGGGAGAGGGACCTGCGGGGGAGTAGCGAACGATCTGCGCGGGTGGAGGACGGAGAGCGTCGTGGATGTGGTGGAGGGATCCCTCTTGGTGTAGTCCTGTCTGTTCGCAGGGGGATACCCCAGGAGTAGAGCGCTGGGTTGTGGTGGTGTACAGTCGCGAGATTGCTCACGGCCCTACTCGAGAGAAATACGCTGGCGGCGAGACGCTCGGGCTGAAAAATTGCTCGGCGAAGACCAATGATCGAGGAGAGTCTGTTGTTTCGCATACGACGGATTGAACGTCGCTTTGCGTCTTGACGGTGGGCGGGTGACTGGCTTGGATCGAACTCTGCGTAAGGGGTCTTCTCGCAGTAACGGAATGGCATGTTTGTAGGTTGGGTTAAGGGGCAGGAAGATTTTTTTATTGAAGCCGGAAGGATCTCTTCGACACAGATATCTCTTAGGAGTAGGGGAGACCGGGGCTGGTTGGCACCAGGGGTAGGTTGACTAATTGTTAATAACTTTCCACCGACGTATGCTCTACCGCGGAGCGATTTTCTGTAGAAATAAGTCACTTCTACTATGACATGCATTTATGTCCGACCCCGCGATCGCACGTTTTTTAAAAGTTACCAGCGTTTATCGAAAAATTGGCTATGTAAGTACATATGTTTTCTTAAAGATTTTATGTTTTCACGCTCTATATAGTTAGAGTAGAATAAATGTGAAGGGACTATTTTAAAGTTTGTTTATTAAACGACCTATTGAGACTGCGTTTTTGATTTTACATAAATAATTAATGGTTATATAGAGTATTGAAGTCAAAATGATCGTTCGGGGCTGGTTGACTAATAACGTCCAGGGTTACATGACTAAGCTGGTTAACCCAGTTATATTAGTTTATTACGAACTTTTTGTTACTAAAGGTTAGTTAATAACTTATTTCACAGAACAATGAGGACATATCAAAGAAAGTCAAATAGAGGTTCAACCTCAAAAGATCTTATAGAACAAGGATGTCGTGAAGTAATTCTTGAAAAGAAAAGCATTCATGCAGCTGCCGTGGAACATAATATACCGTATAAAACTCTGTATAAATATGTACTTTTCTACGAATTACGTAATTAGTTGATAGAAGATGGCGAATGTTTTTATAGTACCAGATATAAGATTTATTGCTACTATAAAGGTTTAAATTGTTATCTATTATTAAAAAGTAATAAATATTTTATAATGAAACAACTCTTGTGACATTGTGCTATTTTATTTCCACTCAGATATGTTGTTAACAACATTTTCTTAACTGATTGCACCTATAGTCAACCTACCCCATACTGTTAGTCTACCAACCCCGACCACGGGGCTGGTTGACCAGCATGTAAGGTGTTAGAAAAACATTAAAATGCCTTAAATGTTGTCACATTGAGTCAACATTAATAATTTAATCAGATAGCCAAATGTATGCCCTATTAAATATAGTAATCGATTTAATGATATTTCGCCCACATAATTTATTAAAAATCAAAAACTGAAAAATTGGCCTACCAGCCCCGGTCTCCCCTACCCTTGTAATATGAATTCTTTGATTTTCCTATCGGGGTGCTTGTGAAATGCCACCGAGTTGTCATTGATGGAGCAGCGGTTGCTGGATGTAGGTCTGACTGAGTTTCGTGAAACTGAGTCCAAAACATATGATTCTAGACCGATCATTGGTACGAATGTATCGAGGTGACCCACAAAGGGAAGCAGTGGTCCAAATCAACCTGCAGTGTCTATTTTGGCTTATTGGAACAGGGAAGCTCGATATTCTGGACAACAATACAGGGTCCACTGAATCGCACAGTTTACTCACGATAGAAGCTATCTAAATTCCTCCTGTTCGCGATACATTTAATGCTTGATAATCTCCCATAAGAAGCCCCAGCTGCCAATCAAATCGACACATCCGTGAGGTGTGGCAGTTCGATTATTTCACGAGCTAGGTAGGATGATGACGAGTGAAAGCGCGAACCCTCGATCGACCGAACCGAAACGTACGAGTCTGAAACGAGGTGGAAAAGCAGCGGGAGGGAAGAAAAAACGCGGAAGATGGAGGAAGTGGAGGAGGAACGCAGGGACGGAGTGTCCGAATAAGGGTAGCTAGACAGAAGAGGGGAAGGCCGCAGAAGTACCGCACAAAGGTGGTTCCCGGGATGGTCGAGGGAAGTAGAAGGATGGTAGGTGTCTGGCAAAAGGTGGAAACCGACGGCGCCCTACCACGGGCACGGGGCAATGCTGAGAAAGCATGGCACAAGCCCGTGAAAAGCACCGATCCGCGAGAACGATACAACACGAACGACCAAGATGGCTAACGTCGTTCCTGCCCTCTCTTCTCACCCTTCGCTCTCTCCCTCCCCCGTCCCTCCCTTCAGTCTTTTATGGCCCAAGGAGTGGCTCCAGCTGGGAAGAGGATTGAGTGTCAGGTAAAAGAGTATTTGTCGAGATATCGTCGACACTGGTCGTCAGGGATCGAGTGTCGATTGGAGACATCGAGAAGGGCCGCTAATTAATCGAACGGCACGGTCCCTCTACCCTTTCAAAAGTGGAACCGCGTCTCGTAACGTGCTCGCGTGATCATTTTCTACAGGGGGAAGGAAGCCGGGCACGAAACTGAAAATCGATTTCGGCAAGATCAAATATTTATAAAGCACCGTCGGGTGTACTGTGCTCCAGCTACCGGGATGGAGTTGTAAATGGGAATGTGTGGAAGGGAGGTTTTGAGTCCCTGTTCCGTGTTGGTAAGGAGAAAAATGATTGAAAATTTCCGGTGAAATTTTATAACTCTGGCTGGACTTCGTTATGCGTGATATAGGTACCTTTGCTGCGGGGCGATAGGTCGTCCTTGATAGGGCAAGCAAAGTTCCGTACTTCGACGCATTACGTAACGCCAGGATTATTTGCGGCTCGCCCGGCTAATCCGCGCATATATCGGAATCGAGATTCTGCGGAGAGTCGAAGACGAAGTTTCGGTATCTAAATGCCATATAAAGGGGTTCAATAATTAGAATGTCTCGTAAGTTGGTGAGTTTCGTTGTTAGGACAGTAGTGATGAAAGTCAGGTTCAATATTAAAATGATAGATACAGTAATATTTCGTTTATAGTTTCTTATAATTTTACCTCATAGAACAATATCACCGTGCACTAAATTGTGTCTTAATATATGTAGATAAATTTTAGCAGTGAATTTTTTGTCATTGAAATAGCAAATATGATTACATTTCATAAACCAGATATTTTTTGTCCAAAAATCATACCTTTTTAAAAGCATTCATTATATTGAAAGCCCAATGGGCTCACAATCAGTTTTCTGATACGAATTGTATTTGTTTAAGGGGGTACCGATTGGCTGTTCGCGAAAATCAATAACTCACTCGTAGTCGACTCACGGTTAATATATTTATATATTCACCTTTTTAATGTTTCTGCAATGGATATTATTACTTTATAATATGATCAAATAAAGTGCCAACCGCAAATTGATTGAATATTTACTTTCCTCACAATCTGTGTCCGAAAAAAGCCCTTTATTTTTATCTGTCACAGTAGGATAACCCCTTAACAAATCGAATAAATTCAGATGTGGGTTTTAAGCGAAGCGTAAATGCGTTAAAAGTATAAAGTTCCCACTCACTCTGCACTTTGCAGCAAAAATAAGCGACACAATAAAAATTATTGACATGCCACATGTAACAATTTTATAATTCGAAATATAATACATTCTCAGGTGCATTTTTCTGAACGCGTTTAGAAGATGACTATTACCAGCGGATACATGGGACCCGTAAAAAACGACAAGATGGAACGGGGAAAAAGTAATCCCTTAGGGCTCGGACTTGACAAAAGAGGACATCACGAGAAAGACGAGACACGAGTGAAGAATAGAAAGTGACAGGGAAAAACAGCGAGTACTATTCAATCTTGCTGAATGAATGTGCTTTCTCCGCATTTCCTTCTGATTTACATTTAAATACCCAACATCGCTAAGACACAAGCAAACAGTGTTCACTGTAAACCAGGCATTTGTATGTATTTCCACGAAATTGGTGATTTATTTAAATGTTCATCACTATAATGTAGTACAATCCTCTGTAACAACAATTCTACAAGTATAACGACGAATCAGCAAAATTTAATACGAGACGCGTAAAAGGAAGAGGTAAGCAGTATGACACAATTGTGACGTTGTATATTTTTCTACTTCTGCCTATCGAAGTTTCAATTGGCAAACAATTTGATAACTCTCAGTTAATTCCTTCTAAACCGATCTCTACGGGCTGGATCGACGAATGTGCTTACTGGGACAGTCGAGGCATCTTCAAAGCAGCGCAAGAAAGGCGACGTCTCCGACGAGGTACAGCTCAAGAAAGTTCAATCCATGGATGATGCACGATGAACTCCTCGAGCTGACCTCGTATCGGGAAAAGGCTAGCTCTGAATATCGAACTTGGGTATCTTAAACGTTGTTCCTATACGTGTGCCCGTGTGTTCGTGAGCCTCAAGTTACTATCCTCGGTGGAACTACGATATTAAAGCATCTCGGCTCTCGAAAGAAATAACCGAATTATTGCACGAGATATAAGTACTAATACTACGAACCTGTAGAATACACTGTTTACCATTTTCAATTACATGGTGTACGTATTACAGTTTTAAATTTCTTTACCTTCCTTCAAAATTTCATAATATTCACAGTAGCTTTCAACTTCCTATATGTAAATTATATTTATTCCTTTCGTAATTTACATAGTACAATTTTTCTTGATGTATTATTGCAAATTGCAGGATCGTTAATTTATTTCCCTGCACAAATGACAAAAAGATGTAACTTCCTTCCTATTGTTTCTCCATAAGCTTGTTATTATACCAATGTGTCTCGACTACGTTCAATTATGTGACATTTTACGAAAATGTTTCCAATTAATCGTTCTACTGACACTGAATCAAAGGAGAATTAATTAACTGAAACGGGTAAGGGGCGGCATCGATACTCGAGGCATTTCCTTAGTCACGGGCACTGCTCCGCAGCAATAATTATAAAGTCCACCGGGCCCTACGTTGGCGTGTAATTAACCTACAACCGACAACGCCATTTCCTTGAAATGGAAGAAATTTAAATACCAATAACCAACCCCGGAGGGTGTCTTAGCGAGCGAGCAGAGTGGCGCGCACTCCAGAATCCTGGGGCAATCTAACGAGAGAACCAGATGCTCCGGAAAGCTTTATCAAGCTACGCTAGGAAGATCATGCTACGAAGCGAACATTTTATTTTCTTTATTACACCCGCCCTTTCTACGGCGGATTCCTTTGAAATTTTCGATCGATTGCCGACTATTTAGAATGTTTCCTATTAGCTCTTATTTGTTGGTTGAAATCGTATAAGAGACACAGTAAACGCAAAGGAATAAGGATTTAATTCAAATGTACAGTGAAATTTTTATTAATTTATACGTAACGCCCAGCCCGGAGAAAATATTTACTTTGTGCAAAGCAAAATAAAATAAAAAAGAGCTGAAACTAAGAAGAATATTACACGACTATTATAATATCGCAATTTAGTTTTATCAACACTTTTTCTAGTTCTACTAAAAATCTAAATTTCCACCGTGGCACGGAACGTGTTATAATGATAAATGGTGAAATGTGAAGGTAAGGATTTTTTATCACGTTTACAACGGTATGGACCACTGTGTGTTAGTCCCAGATTAGCCAATGAAGGATGAAAACGCTGTCCCTAGCTATAAATCAAATTGAGTAACAAAGAAAATAATGTATTCAAATTTTTAAGGAATTAAAAGCCAGCACGAAGTGGAATATTTGACACAACAGCATCTCGAGGGCTACCCCGAAGAATCAATGGCATTTCTCGCAACAATATGATCAAAAGAAAGCATTTATAACGCGGTCCAAATGTTCGTCCAATTTTTACGAGTAAGTGTAGCAGCAAAGAGGATCTCCCACAGATTCTGGCTTTATTTTTCGACGAAAGAAAAGGGAAAAAGCGTTCGGATACTCGCGGAGCTGCAAAAACGGAATAACAAATCAAGAAAGAAAATAACAAATCAAAAACGCATCGCCATGGAACAAACATACGGGAGTATTCATCTGTATATTTATGGAAACTAGTTTTTATTTTAAAGAAATCCAGATAAATATCAGCAGAGCAACGAATTCGTAAATTTATCAGTCGAAACGTTTCAAGTAAATTATCAAATTTACTACCTGAAACGTTCGTTTTAATATAAACTGTAATTTTTGACGAATCACGACCAGCCCGTTGGCGCTTTATGATACGAAAAACACAGCGAAATATGCATTCGTTTGATGTATCGGCAACTGACTTTAATCTTTGTTATTTATTAATCAATCGAATTTACTTTGAACCATGGATGCCCAGACACTCGAATGCTTCCGCGGGATTCGAGATCCCGATGAAAAGCGGCAGGGCTGAAAGCCCCTCGATTTCGTTCTTTGATATTTTTAAGCGAGAGGAGATGGAGATCGAGAGAAACAAGTACGTAGTTATATAAAAGAAACGGGGTCGAGGTGAAGCAGTAAAACTAATACCGCTATGCCTGCAGAATAGAATGCACGTGTATCCGATAAAGCCCACGTTTATATAGAAATCGTACCCTCTTAAGTACGATCAATTACACGAAGAGGGTGAATTGGCACGCGGTGTGATTGCCTCGCTGAAATTATATTATGACCGATGGTGCATTTATTCCAGGCTTTTACATGCATTTCCCACGGCTACATATCCGAAACGTGACAATTATGAGAGATTCTGTTGTCCCGCGCCGAAAATCCACGGCTCTCTCCCCTGGCGTCTGACTAGTGAGCCACTCGTGCTACTGAGCGCCGTGCAGGGAAGGAAAGAGTCGCTTGGGAGACGTTTGATAATTGTTCGGATCGTTATTATCGGATATAGTGCATCCACCTTGGAGGCAGTTTATCAGCAGAAAGGATCGACGAGCGCGGAAACGAAGCAATTTCCCATTAAACGCAATTACGGGCCTCGGACGGCGACTCTTCCGATCGGGGACCTTAGCTCCGTGTCCTCCATCCTTCCTCCTTAAGTTTCGGAAAATCAGCCGGGACTCGCCCTCCGCTCGGATTGCGGCGATATAAAACGCGACCGGTCATTCAAATGTCGAGAAATAAATGGAAGCAGAACGGCGCGATGATCAGGCCGCGATGCAGATGAAGGGGGGCGTGAGCGGAGGGAGCACGCCAGAGGGAAGTGGAAAATAGTTCCTGTCGAAACCACGCGACAGGAACGCATATCATTGACCCGTCCTTTCAATTTCTCATTTTCTCCCGACCGTGAGAGGAATCGATGATTGCGAATAATGCCGCCCACCCACTCCTCTTCGTCAACGTGTGCAGTCGATGTCTGCTACACGTAGACTTCGAGATACACACGCTGTCAGTCACACAAAGGGGAACGACACTAGGTCTCTGACTTTCAATTACGAAATTTTGTATTTGATAGGGGAGAGTTGCCAATATCGTACTGGTCACCTAAATCGTACCTCATCAATTTCTAAATAATTAATGAATGTAAACGACATTTGATAATAAAAATATCAAGTAAATGCGAAATAAGAAATAGAAACAAAACATTTTGAGCTTACACCCTATTTTGTGCGTGCTATAAACATTTAAAAAAATCAGGTATGATTGATGTAACTTTTTATCAGTTTATCGTAGCTGATAATAATCAAACAATACAATTTTGTCCCGTATTTTTGTATTTTTCTAAAAGCAGGTTTAATGTAGAATATTTGACATTCATTTTAAGTGCATATTACATTCATTATAAAGTTTAAATTGATATTTATAAATAAATTGATCATGTTTCCTAAATCGTACCACTACAATCCTACTAGTAGGATTTGACAACTCGTATGTTTATAGGTTATGTACATATATCATTTACATATGTAGGTTATTGCGGTCTGTGTGTGATCCATATACATTTGTATATGTAACTATATAATAATCATTACTTTATGTTGAATATTTTCTTCTCTATTTGTTATTTATACTATTTTTTAGTGGAGGTACGATTTTGGAAACCGAGAGGTACGATTTAGGAGACCGGTTGTCCGAATCGTACCTTTGACAGTATGTGACAAAAAGATTAATAACAAATTAATTTGTTCTGAACAAAAGGCTAAGCATATAATAGTAGGTGCCTAAAAGATCAAGCTACAATATCCAATAGTCATTTGCGTTCATATGAGTACCAAATATGAAATATAACGTAAAATGTCTTAAGGGGGGAGACCACTGTCTCGGCCCGAAATGTAAGGGTATTTTCGGGAATTTATTTCAACCAAACAACGCAAGTAAATCAATTTATTGCTTAGTATAGTCAATAGTGTATATATCGAAGGGTAAGAAAAAATTTTTTTAATCAAATTTATAAATCCGTTTTCTGTATACACTTCGTCAAAATTTGCGCTCCGGAAAAAACATGCTAGTCGCGTTGACAGTCCCCAGACCATATGGTTCATCGAAATTCAAAAAAACAATAATATTTAGAAACTAAAAGCCTGCCTCTATTACGTGACGATCGCAAAATGTCGAATTTGTAAAAAATAACAAAATGGCGGACCACTGAAAAAAAGTCGTGTTTTCGGGGTACAAAATTGGAGAAATGTTGCTAAAAAAAAATAGAAGCAGGTCGAAAATTGAAAATGTCTGATCGTAACGTAATAGCGACGGGTTTTCCGTACAATAAATGTCCTTGATCATGCCAATTGGACGTATAGTTTTCTCTGTAGACTGTCAACGCGGTTGAAAAATGTCATTCTGAGGAAATCGCGTTCAATGTTCCGCGTGGCTCAGTCGCGCGTTTGACACCGCTTCACGAAAAACACCATATCTCCGTCAATTTTGCGAATTTCTTCATAAAATTTGGAGAGAACATTCTTGAAACATACGTCTTTCAGAAAATGTAAAAAAAAAGAAAAAATTTTCAGATTTGAGACAGTGGTCTCCCCCCTTAAGTGGTACGATATTGGCAACTCTCCCCTAGATGGAATTAGTATCAATAGACGTCGCGGAAGATGAGGAATCCAAATGTTAGTGCATCTCTGCTTTTAGTCGTGAAATATGCTTTCTTTGCCGGCATTGGACAGTAGGTATTTATAAGAAACTGAGTTTATTGTGTTTTTGATCACATACCAGGTCGTGCTTATCACCTGTGGCATGTGATGATGCGACAAGCTTGTTCTATTTTCTTGCCAAAGGAACAATCCTGTAATAGTCAACTCTGCTTTTTTCATTCCCTAGTGTGGTTACTATTATTACCATTTTCTGCTTTGAAATAAACGGAGTAGAAAACAAAGCTTTTACATCAGTCATCCACGAAAAATGTATTCACCATTCAAAGTCACTCGTTTAAAAATTTAACAGTGTAATCAACGTCACACGATTCTGAGCACAGAAAATCTTTCATAAAAATTCATAATGCGTTGCATATTACTTTTATATCGCTTACAGAAGCTTTTTAACTACTATGCTTTATGATTCTGGCGATGCAGCCACTAACAACAAACAACGTGAATATCTGTAATATACTATGAAAGTATTAGAAGGTTCACGAACAAACAAAAATGCGTAAAATATTACGCGACACGTCATAAAGTTGCCTGTCGTCGTTTCGGATATAAATGGTCCACGAGCCTGATTTAATTAATAACGATGACGTGGCTTGTAATATCCATCGCGGTCGGGAGGGAGTGTTGTGGCCACCGCATCGATTCAAATTAATTCTGGTAATGGCTGCTCGTAATGTTACGAATTCTTGGGTATTGATTTCTGCGGGTCCAGTAGACAATTCCCTACTGAGGGATTTTACGTACGAAATATAGAACAAAAATTATATTCCTACTTGCTTCCACATATGTATAATATGATTCTCTTTCAGAGAACCTTTTATTTCTTTTTTGTAATTCCAGGAGGTTGAATTATATATTTACAAATTGTGTTTTAAAGTGTAAGACGAACTTTCGAAATTGCTTCTCTTGTGAAAGTGTTTTACTTTCTTGACAACAACGTTCCACTAAATTTTGATGTGCCCTTTATAATAAAAGAAATTACATTACGGAATGTAGCATTCGTAATTGTAGAAATTATACTGTATCACATAAATTCAATAAGTATTCCAAATTCCTCGAATAGTTATTGAAATTGATTTTACACTCCCATCTAATTTCTTCTCAATGTATATGAAAGAAAAAATGTATATTCGACGAAGAAAATTGAGGACTTCCGATGCCCCTTATGCAACAGACATTTCCCCCCAGGCTACTATAAGCTACAATACAAACCATTACAATATTCCAAGAAAAAAGCGAACAGAATTTTGCGAAACTAGAACATCGTACACTTGAGAATTTCAATGATTGCGCTTCGCCAGCCACGGGAATTCGTACAAATTTCAGACGGGAGGGGTGAAAACGCGAGCGAGCGATCGATCGCGAATTTATTAGTTTTCAATAATGCTGAAATGGGAGAAAAAAACGGCGGAAGAGAAACGAACGGAACCATAATAATATTGCGCTCGATCGTGCATCCAGGAAATGCAGTCTAAGAAATTCCGCGGTCTGTCGAACTGCGAAATGAGCCGCGGCGCTTCATTCCCCCCTTCCCTATTGCGAATCGAGAAACGAAAAACTTAAGGAACCGATACACCCCGTGGCTCCAGCAGTTTTATCAATAGAATTATTCGCGATCGTCTACCACGAAATTGTTGCCGCGCACACGTTCGCCCTATTTCCCCGCAGTATTCTTCCTTTCTGTTCGATAGGGTCAGCTTTAATCGACTTTCGTTATTTTCTTCTCGAACAGGGACCAACGTTCGAATCGATATTCATATAATCAAAAAGAATCATATAGAAAAAATGTATCCGAACATTTGAAAGATTCGAACATATATACTTTACTACTACCCCCCGTAATTTGTGTATATTACTGTATTAATATTTACCATTGCACAATTTATAATTCAAATAGATACATGGAGCAAAATATTACTCCAGTAAAAATGTATCCTCTTCAAATTGAGGGACTCAGTGGAAAACAGACACATGCCACATATGCATAAATTTTCATTTCTGTGTACCATTAATTCGTTCCTGCAATAAGAGTGCAATTATACCACCTCTTTATATAATAACACGTACGTTTCATTGAGCAGAGCAATATTAAATTTTCTTCACACTCAGAAAAATATGGATAAGATTTCAAGATGGAAATAACAGATATGTAGAGAAATTAATCATTTATACGAAGCAACCACAGAAGTGGTAAAAAAATTCTCGTAATGAGAATAAATGAAAAGACAACGCAAGAAAAATATTAAGAAATAGCGGTAAACAATATATACAGCGAAATGAAAAAAAGCAAATTAATTTTTCATCCAAAATTTGATAATAGTTATCATTTACCACTTAATTCAAGTAAAGTATAAAATAGTTACAATTTCGTACCGCATTTCCTATGAAAATAATGTTTCCTTCACCTCGCTTTCCTCTAAAATCATAAAACAGTGTCATATGCTTGTTTTCCACTGGATCCCTCAATTTCATTCGATTCGTTACACCGAAAGTTCTATCCACTCGTCATCCCTCGTTCGAACGAAATTTCATCCCCTTTTTGTAAGAGAAGCCCAGTGACTGCGAGCTCTTCGTTAGAACTCGAAGAACAAAATTAAAATATCCTGGCCGCGAAAGGGCTAAACAAAAGGAGCACAGAAGTTTGTGGGCTGGAGACTAACAAAGAAGTCAGGCGTGCATCGTAAATCCAATGCGCGACTCTCTCTTAACAAATTCAACTCTCAGACAAGTTAATCTTGTTTAGAGGGGGAAAGCGAATTTTCTTTCTAATCCTAATCCAATCCGCCCCTCTAATCCAGCTCCAATTCATTCCGCGAAAATTGAATCCGTATACACCCGCGAGCAGTAATTCGATAGCCGCGCGCGATTTACATTCCGCGTCCTACCCGTCGCCGCGTATTCTTATTCCGCAGGGCGCGCGCGATAACGAGTTCGTAGCCACGAGGTCGAAGCCGCGACTTCTTTCCTCGGATCGAGCTGCGAATCTTGACCCAGTTCTCCCGTTTCACAAAGGGAGCGACACAGTATATATCCTCGTTTAATTTCAGACCACGACGGGCCACGTCCAAGTGTGTCGTATGCTCGGCCGGACTCGGGGAACCGGAAGAATCGAATCGATGAAAGTTTATTGAGGCTGGCTGTACGACGACCATAGGGCTGGCTGATCCACAACACGTCCCTAGGGCATCCATGAAACGTCCACAGGGCGTCGGTGTGCTTCAGTTTAGGCTGCGCCTTTTCTGGGGGCACTTCGATCGGTGAGCACATAATCCACTTTCTTTTTACATTCGGATTGATAACCCCGATTTTATTTTAGGTATATATTCCATCCTTTTTTAGGAGTTATAAATGTTCTAGCTTGGGAAATTAGTTAGTTTTAGTATTAGATTAAGGAGTCTTTCCACTGGAATGCCCTAAAAAATTACAGGTGTTTGGGATTTTTTGTCACAAAAAGAAAGTTTTTTTCTATTTATTAATACGTGTTTTAAGAATACACAATGGAAAATATACAATCCAATTTTGGATTTTCTGTTTTTTTTTTAGTCAGTAAAATATATTTTGAATAATTAAATAGTATATTAGTTATTATTATTTGTATTCTTGTTTTTGTACCTAGCTGAAAGTTGTCCATGTGAGGATGAAAGGGTGGCGTTTAATAATTATTAAAGTAATAGAGTAATGTGGGGCAAAAGTACGCACTTAAAATTTAGACTTCTCTAAAATCCTTGGTATTACACTGATAGTCATATCCTTTTGTGAGAAACAACTACTATCCCTTATTATTCGATAGGCAGTGACTTTATGTAAATTCACCTGTCACAACTTATATAAAATAAATATTTCCAAAAAGTGTCAAATGCGAACTTTTACCCGCTATGTGGGGCAAAAGTTCGCATGTTATGGGGCAAAATAACGCAACGAGAAATATCCAAAGAAGTGTTTTATTTTCCAGCATAAGTATATAGTTCGAGTAATGTATTACTGCAGTATAACGCCTAATCGTTTATAATTAAATTCTTCAGCGATTTTTCTTTTTGAAAATCCTGCTTCTAATTTTTCTCGAGCGATCTGTAGCATTTCCTCACTAATATGTTTTCGGCCGGTTGTCCTCTTATAAATTCTAACACCAAATGAATAAGACAAAAAAATAAAGTTATATTTTATAATCAAAAAGTTAATAAAAAACGTATTTTGGAAGAATATTGCGGATTAAAAATTAATAACTAAAATCAAAAGCTGATATCAGCGTGGCTCAACTATCATAAACTCAAAATTTAGCAAACTCTAGAATTAAAATAAGTTTAATGAAGGTATAACACCCGTCAAATTATTTTGGGGCAAAAGTTCGCATGCGAACTCTTGCCCCACTGCATTGTGCGAACTTTTGCCCCCACAGCTACTTTTACATTGTTTAATCAATCCTGTTATCTGTGAAGAGAATTGAAAACTTCTATTAGCATTTTTTAATAGAAGAATTTCCGCTCTTTCACACGACATATGAATTAAAATATTTACTGATCAATTTATAGGAATAATATTGATTCCCAAACATGAGAATATTACATCAGAACTAACGAATTCAGTACTTACCGCATTGTAAGATAACAAACCGAAACACAACCACGAAATTCGACATTAGTGACTCTACCTTGATTGACAATTGACTGCCAATCACCATTGGCAACTGCCACAACTCAAACCATGAAATTCCCATGGTGCGTACTTTTACCCGCTGCGTACTTTTACCTACCTTTACTCTATTACCAATGTTCTCTCAAAGTCTTGAATATTTACACGAAATACTTACATTTTCAATATTATGTAAATATCATTTTCGAAATACAATTATTTCCCTCATGTAAACCAGCAACTCGAAATTTTTGCTTTATGAGAACGCCATTAACAGAAGTGTGTATATTTTAACAAGCACAATATTGGCAAATATAGACAATCTAACTTGAGAGATGGCGGCCCAATTATAACATAAGTGGCACGATCCAGTTTCGCATCATCTGTTAGGGAAAGCTCGCCTGATATCGACAAGTTTGACCTTGTTTGAAGGAGACAATTTCCTTCAAGGCTGGTTACACGTACCACGTGTTTCATTTACTACGCGAAACAAGCAGAACGTCACGATAATTATAAAGCAATCGAACAAAGTAATAAAAGAATTTTATAATAAGAGGTCCATTCTTAATTTCATCCAATTACGATCATCTATTCAATTGCAACGCATAATTATCTACGCTCGCTACGAACGCGTGAGCCACGAAAGCACTTCGTTTAAGAATCGACCATGAGAAAGAAACTTTAACAAGATTGACCTCAGAGCTGCACTCAACTGCGCCGCGAAAAAAATTGACTGTAACCTACATTTTGCACTTGCATTTATATTACCAAGTACACATCTGCCGGTACACTAAATTTTGCATCGTTACTTCCGGCTTCGACGCTGCACACATTTAGTTCCCAACGCTCTCCACCCTGTTACCAAATTTTCCGTCTCCCTTCGCGCGTTGAATTTCAAAATGGGACAGATCCGCGGTGCGGAAGATGGGCGAGATTGCGTATCAAAATAAAAAAAAAAAGAGAAAAAACAGAAGTGCACGCCGACCAGCGAATCGCCGAAAACGTGCTCGCGGCGGAATGTACCGTCAGTGATGGAACCCGTGCAAAGGCAATTCGGCACATTCACGGTCAGATCCATCGCTAGTTAAGCGTCGTAACATCGGTATCGGGGTATACGTTGTTAAGCCCAGACTGCGCCCGCCCGTACGTTCCAATCCCCACGTGAAACTTTTCGCGTAGCCCCTCCACACCCGCCGCGCAACCCGATACAGCGTAATTCAATTGAAACTGCGGCTCGATCGAGCGACCGTAGCTTGCCTTGTTGTCGATAAAAAAAAAGAAAAGGAGTAATCGTTGGAAGGAAAAATGGACGCAGCGATGCTCTAGTGGCGATCTAACCGACGCGTTCAGTTAAATCCTGCGTTTCCGGACACGTGTACACCGATTATTCTGTAACCGTTTCGATTTTGCACTGATACTATTTTCAATCATTAAAGGCAGTTTTATACCGGTATTATAGAACAACGTGTCGTTGTTCCCTTGTCACCAAAGGCAGCCAAGTAGAAGCGCCCGGTATATGGTCAGACGCTGATCAGTAGTTCGTATCGTTGACTTATACCTACAAAATTTCAATCTGTGTTATAAAAGCACCCTTAATAAATTTAGCATTCTAATAAATACAACGATAGAAATTTATTATTTTGAAAATTCGTTATTCCTGCCCACACATTGGTGCTTTTCTCATATTCCACTCATCTTTAGACATCGCAACGCCGCATGTAATTCATCCCTAGCAACCGGTGTGTGTACCTCTTTCTCTACCCTGGAGATACATTCGACGATAATGAAGCCGTAGAAAATGGGAACTTTCAGGGGTACTTATAAAATGAAAGTCCTCGGTTTACGTTTAAAGTTGCCCCCGAGGCCGCGGTACCATTGGGATTCTTCGTGCTCCCTCACCACTCGAAGGAGGAGTGTACGAGACAACTGAGATTGCGGATCATCCGCGTTTTGAATATTTCAAGCGGATAAATAATTCGAGTCGCAGCTTTACTCGTATCCCTCCCCCGCAGCACCCCGGTACACTGGAAACTTGGTAACTCGGTTGAAACGATAGGGGGGATCAGACGATTTGAATCGCTCGTCCTCGATCGCGAAAAAGAGGAGAATGCAAAATTTATCCGCTCCTTCCCCACCTCCCCCGGCCGGCAGATGGAAAGTCCGTCGCCCACTGAAATATCTGATCCATTTAAGTTTCTGAGAGCGATCGTGAAAACTGGGTGATGCGAAATCCCCACTCGCGATCTACCGAAACGGTTAATGGCACGTCAACTGACTTCTGAATCACGCCAAACACTCGAATCAATCATTTCGATTACGTCGCGAGGCGAATGGTGTCTCCACGATGATGTACTGCAGACTAAAAGTAGCATATGTATACCTTATTAAAACGCCTACTCTATTTTGATTTATTTGGGAAGTTTCTCATTTGATAATAGCTTCCGTCTCTTGAAATTTATCACGTGTCATTTTTGGCCAATTGCTAGACTTTGCGATACAGTGCTTTTGACTGATAGGAATCTTGGTGCTAGAAATTTTATTTTGTAATAATAAGTTATATTTTATGATATATTGTTACAAACACATTGTTTTTTTTATTACTTGTTTTTTTAAAGTGTACCAAATCTGTCCGCCACTTTCAGTGGGCACGCGGAGAATGTGGGGCTTCGCACGTATTATTCACGTGCCCAACGTGTAGGAGGTGTAGAAAGCAGCAATAAATTCCAAGAAATGGTATATATTTGCTTATTTATATGTTCTACTTAAAAAAACCTTCATTTTTAGTAACAAAAGTAAAGTTTTTTCAATTTTCTTTACAAATTTCCTAGATGTTCCATATTAGATTTTTACTATTTTTAGTTTCTTTTTGTATAATTTCAAAACATTTGAATTTTTTACATTAAACTGTGTAAATATGATTACGCGTTGGTTCCTGCGTCCCCTTATGTCAGTTTTATTAAAAAAACAAAATCCTCTACTTTTGGCAAACTTTTGAAATCAGGTGTTCCATATTACCTACATACATACGTTTACGCAGAAATCGTGATGTTGGCAATTTTATACTACTATAATCTGGAAAAGAAAAGAATCTTGTTGTTCGAGTTTTCCTTTGTAAAAGGTCGATCTGTTTCAAGATGGGACAATGGTGGGGATATTTGAGGTAAAATATTTAACTCTGAAGATTAGTATCTAGGTAAATGTGGCTGATAAATTTTTGGTTTCTTTTCATATATTTTTAATATTGCTAAATTTTTGTAAAATGCACATTTCGTAGTGGGAAATTCAAGAAGCAAGGTGGTATTCCTCGCTATTACATATTCCTTCGCTGGTACACGATCGTATAAAAATTTAATAAGCAATTTTCGATGAGTGTCAATCGCGGTCCGTCAGCTTTCTCCACCCATCGTTTGAAATACCTGAACCTGAACCCTGAAACCGATATTAGAACCTGTACGTGCATTCACGACATTATTGAGTAACGAACTTGCTAAAGTATCTCCATTAATAGACGCCGGCCACCGTGAACTTTTGATACGTAAATGGATGAGTAATGGGTTAGGTGAATATGTAAATCACCAAGTGACATTTCGAACGTGTTTTATCGGCCGCAATGATTAATGGAGAATTTATTATTCCAAGACGTTGTCTAATATCATTTTTTTGTGATAGGTAATAATTGAGACTTTCTCCAATTTTTCGTGATCGCGGATAATCAATTCCACGTCTCAAGGGTAAAGGTGACGCATAGAATGTCATCACACACAAAAGCTGCAGTAAATCGAATTTGAACTTTTATCAATTGCACCTGATGAAGACCGTCCTTAAGGGGTAAAGCCTCGAAACAGGCCACAAAACGTTGGATAACTTTGTAAGTGATATTAAAGACATTTATGAACTTAATTAAAAATGTAACATAAGGTTCTTATGATATGATATTCGCAGAAATTGTCTGAATTTTGGCTGCCCCTGTACGTTTGTCGATCCTCTGAAGCACAGAGTAGTGTCCAGCCGCACAAACTAAATCTTTTGAAGTAGAGATCTCTATTACACAAGGCGAATGATTATAAATTAATGCCTCAAGTAACTTTTTATTCGATGGGAGACAACAGATAATTAATACAAATTTCACAAGCCTCGTGTTCTTTAAAATATCAAGAATCGATTAATGTTTTACCTAAATACACTATTTCTCGTTATTATATCTTAATTTTAAACTCTTGTCGTATTTTAACTCCTTTCTGCGTCGGATATAATAGAAAATTGTGACAAATGAAACATGTTCTATTTAAAAAGAGCTCAAATCCTGTCATATCGTTCCCTTCGTCTGAATTCGACTACACATCGGAGTAAGTGAAAAGTCGAAGGAAAGGGGAGGATGACGTGGAAAGAGACCATTCAGACTCAAGTTTCGAAAAGGGACGTAATATTGCGCGCGCAAAAGCGCACACGTATCGCGTTATATAGGGGACGAGGATTCTTGCGTACATACAGAAATAAATAACACACCCGTACGTATGTGTGCGGCGAGTGTGCTACTTTCACAGCGGACAGACAACCCGAGTATTGCAGGAACGCCTGCATAATCCGCAATATTCTACTTGTGTCGCCATTGGAACAGTGACCATCCCCTTAAACTCGTACGTGTTTCGCATATTTCGTGCGCGGTTTTTCTAGATTGCCCATATTTAACAGGAGACGAATATAATAAGCAGGACGTATCTAGATTCAAAGGAATTAACTGCTTGAAAGGATACGACGGGTGAAACGCAAATGTTAGTTGGAGAAATTTAAAAGAACTAATTTTAATGTTTTGTGGTCCTTTTTTGTTAATATCTCGTTAACGATGCTTCGGACAATATTTTCGCTAAGGGAAAAGTTGTTTGCAATCACCCCACGAATCACCCCTTTCAAGGAACCGCAGCATTTTTTTAGACACCCTGTATATGAGAAAGTATCAAGGGGATGGAATATTGGTTTATATTTAAAAATATAAATAGGATATTTCTGCGGGAGACATTTCTAATTGTTAAAACAAGAAAAATAATTTGTACAAACATAGGCAGGAAAGTAATGCCCTCTTTAGTTAAAATGTCCTATCTAGCATTTTGAAACAACTGAGAAAACTGAAGTTTTATCATATACTTTGTACCATACTTATTTTCCTTCATTCAAATTAAAACATGTTGTCATTATTTCGTAATAGCCTAATATAATTTTTTGTAATAGGTGTACCGGTAGGGAATGTATTATTAACGTACCAATTAATTAATTGTTTCAGATAAGATATTTTAACCATTTTGAAAGAACTTAGGTTAAATACATTAGACTGTTTATAAATCTTTACGAAGCACGTAGAGGTTTCTAACTTTACTTAAAAGGTAAAAAACGTGTGGAACTCCAAATATTTCAACATATCTCAAAAAATGAAAAAATGTTAGATAGGACAGTTTAACTAAGGAGGGCAGACTGTTGATCAGACAAGCTGGGTCTTTTACCTTTCGGAAGGTAAAATTAGACTATTCCTTGGATTGTTAATAGCCCGGATAGAACAGTTGTGCGAGCTACCGTGAATAAATTCGACTGCACAAAAATAGGCCTTCAATTTTGGAATTACGTTTTAGTCTGACATCTTCCAAGAATAAAGTGTGTCGATGACCCATCCCTGTACACTTCTCCCAATCTTTGTGGTTTCTGTTCAAAGTACATGGTGGTAATTAGATTAACGAAGCGGTTCGCCGCACGCGGGGATCGTCCGATTATTTCGAATGACAAATGACCCACGAAGGCCCGCCGGTGTGGAAATGTAGGTGGGCACATTTGCTACTGATAGCGCGACCGCGACACCATTCCTGGATGCTGGAACGTCCAGGTGCGGATACGAATAAAGACGATACCGTGGCTGCTCCCAGAGACATATTTCGCTCTGGACTGCGAACTTAGTAAAGCACCGCGGCCGTGATACATTACGACCGAGGAATAATGCGAAACGTAGATAATATTACTAAAATAAATTAAGTCTGAGGCTGGGACCGGCACAATGGGACTTCCTTGGGCAGTTTAGAATTACATTGACTCGAACTTCGTTTTTGGGAACAATGGAGATATGAAATTAATCCACTACCGCGTATTGTGGCGTAGAGTTGCGAGTGGATGCTGGATCGATGTTCGCGATACGATGTTAATTTTGTGATGAATTAATGCAGCTGAGGCTGATTGATTGATAAAAGGACGCATGGAATATGAAGTTACACATGGTGTCCTGTAACTGGTATTAGGAACATAATGGTGGTGAGTCTACATGAAAAAGTAAGTAATAATTATAGAATAAAGTTTCCTCATAACTTCGCTTAGTTTTCAAGAAAATTGACTTTGAATTTCGATCAGGTACGCATCCACCGAAGTAGTTTTAGGAGTCTACTCACAAGTAAACATTCACTTATAAGGAATGGAGTTTCCCGATTTGGAATATATATTTTTAAAGTACTTATAGTAACTAAGAAATCCTGAAAATTATATTTGCAATGGACCTATTTTACTCATGTTATCAATAACATTCAATATAGCCTCAGGACCTATGCGAAAAACGGCAAAATCCTCTTATTTAAGAATAATTGGCTAAAACCCGGCATCTGTATGTGTTATGTGGTTCTGTATCTGAATATAATGTTATTGTTTGTGTAAAAAAAATTCCTAAGGTAGTTCTCTTAATAAAAAATCGTTTTTTTTTTTTAGATAACTCAAAACGGAAAAGCCGAAGAATTTTTTAAATATTTTTTTCGTATTATTCATACTAATTTACTTGAAATCCATTTTAACCTGTTTTTAACTCCCAGGGGCTACATCTGGACCCATAAGGCAAGATACCAATTTATAACCAGTTTAGGTTAGGCTGAGAAACAGTCTGTGAGATGAGTATATGTGTGAGTAATGCATTGTTCGATGATCTTCACAGTGACTGCTTTAACGTGTTCCAATAAAATTGTAAGTGTTTTCATTATGTTTCGCCATGATAACTTCGAAGTCGTCTATCTAAAAAATTCTCCGATCTTTCCTGTTTGAGTTATCTTCGAAAAACCAATTTTTTATTAAGTGAACTACCTTAGAAAATTATTTTACATAAAAAATAACATCATATTCGGATTCAGCGCCTCAAAAAACATACAACTGCCAGATTTTAGCCAAGTATTCTTAAATAAGAGGATTTTGCCGTTTTTCGCATACACCTTGAGACTATATTAAATGTTATTGATAACATGAGTAAAATAGGTCCATTGCAGATATAATTTTCAGGGTTTCTTAGCTACTATGAGTACTTTAAAAATATATATTCCAAAACGAGAAACTCCATTCCTCATAAGTGAATGTTTATTTGTCAGCGCGCCCCGCGGGCGCAAAAAGATGTATGTACTTCGGTGCACGCGAATTCAACTGAAATTCAAAGTCAATTTTCTTGAAAACGAAGCGGTATATCAGATAATTTTATTCTATATTTTTTACTTACGTTTCATGGAGAATCATCACCCTTAACCGCTTGTACCACCGGTTACGAGACAGCCTGTATATTAAGTTGAAGTTGAAGTTGAAGATGAAGTTGAAAAATTATTCGCTGAAGTTAAAAAGCTCGACGAATAAAAAATTAACTTTATTCGTCAAATGATACTCCCTTATTTAAATAATTTTTTATTTAGTTAACATGCAACTCTGGTTCTAAGTCAACTAGATGACAACAGCTGAGTAGATTAAATGTAGTATAGAAGTATACTTTGTGCGATCGTGTAGGCGAGGTTCGATATGTAGCAATAGATTGGTGTTTATTCTTTGATGCACTTCTGATATTAACGTTGATAGTTTTCCATTGATTGTTTCCTCGTAAAGTGGAGGTGTATGCGTCGTGCATGGCTGGTGAATGTTTCAGTGGATATGACGATGTACATGGTGTTACAGTATGAAAGGAAGACTTCCACTACCCTCTTCTGAGTATATTGCTCTGGGGTTCTTGGACATCAGCCAATCACGGCTAATAGTTTAATTGACCCACTATCTAAGCCAGCAAGATGTGGTGTTCGATTGTTCAAGAATCCCAGTTCAGAATGTTGCCAGCAGTAAAGCAGTTTCTGAAATGTGAGAATCTTTATGGACCTACTTACCACGTCAATACTCGTTATGGACGACACGTGATATTTGCTGCAACCAGAAACTCGCTGTGCTTAAAATCATTTGTATCAAGTTTGAACATCGAAGTAGAAACAATCCACCAACTGACTGAATCGATACATCCTTCTGGCATCGGACACGTGTCAAGAGACAATTCAAAATTAGCTGGAGTGTAGGGAATAGCATTCTCATCGGTCCCTTTTTTCCCGCCGAGAATTGAAAACACTGTGGGCCGCAACAGCGAGTGGGAAAGGTCAAAGCAGCAATGTATGGGTTCAGCGATAGCGTAACACCATGGGGGTGGGAACAAATTTAAAAAGGCTGCCGCGTATTGTTCCCCGGCTGGCAGTCATCGAGCGAGAACGCATTTGCAAACAGTGAAACGGTAGACACCCGCAAACAGCTGCAGAACGTCGGCGTCCCGCAGTTGGAAAAGCGAAACCAACAAAATATCGCGACCGCGCACAATGGAGGGCACACTGCACCGACGCACACATGCGTTTATAATATTCCGCAGATCCTTCGACCAACGGTGCAATAAAATTCCATGATTTGCCTCTGATTTCGTGAACGGCGGAACGATCGTAACGATTCCAATTGAAAAGATGTATTTCCCTCTCCGCAAAGGAAAGAAAACGTACCGCAAGGAAGGGGGCAACGTTTAGGGGTGCTTTGTAACTATTCATCGATTTTCAAAGGATTCTTGAGGAGGTGCGAAAATTCATGGACACTTAAGGTAGTTGACCCGGTTTTCGATCGGAACCCAATTGTCGATCACTGAAGTAAAAAATACTATTTTAAAATATTTTGTGTGTCGTAAGGACAAGAAATAAAATGTCATTATATTTATAAACTATTTAACAAATAATTAAAAAAAATTTAGACGTATAAACAGTGTCATCTGTGAGGAAATAATGATAATACTCGAGTAGTATCAGAGTTTCAACTTTCCTCCTACTTTCTAGCCATATTGCGTCTTTAACCAAAAAGAAAAATGATCTCACTGATAAAGAGAACGTTAATTCGAATTAATTTCTTTCATTCGTTTTGTATTGTTTTAAATTATAAAGTATTTTAAGTATTTTCCTTATTTTAATGATAACAAAATATTTCTTAACCAACATTACTACATTTTTTTAGTGATCGAGAATTGGGTCTCGCATATATCGAGAACTACTCCCGACTCTAAAATATTGATCGACATTTGCGTTCCAAAGATATATTTCTTTATACTACTATATTAACAAAAATTTTCGATTTAAATATTATTTTTCAATTTTATTTACTTCATTAATACGTAAACTTATTATCGTGACCAAATTTATGTCTCTTTTCCACTAGAATAATAGTTTTAACCTAATACAATCTCAACTAATCACTAAGCGATCGAGAATCGGGTCAACTACCTTACTTGCAAACAAAGACTTGTAGGTAAACCGATTTGGATGAAATTTTAGACACATATATAACTCACTTTAATCTACAAACGGGTGTTTCTGAATTTTCATTACAGGCTCAGAAAAAGAGATGAAAAACGACCTTTACTATTTTTTTGCTATTCCGACCAATTGCAATTTTTTCAAAACGACGAATCACGTCACTTAGCAAACTATTTCTTCGAGCTTCTAAAAAAGCTCAAGTCTTTTGGATTAATTTGAAAAAAGTTATGCGATTTTAAAAAGTGTCCGAATATTTACGTTACTCACTGTATGTAGATTCCTCTTAGCCCTTAGGTGCTCGCTAAGAAATCTTTTTAAAAACTCCCTCCCCTTCACCGAAAAAATATGTGTATAACCTAGGCAACGCCGGAAACTTTACGCTAGTTGCTGATAAAACATCGTCGTCGCATAATTAGTTGAAAAATACATACTATGCAAAACAACATTAAGACAGGGTAATAATAGAGGATCAATGAATCAGTTATATAATCCCAGGTTCAGTGCAATTCAACGAGAACACAGTCGAATAATAATAATCCGTAGACTCCCACAATTCAACGACACAACGAACCAATCCTTCAACAATAATTACTGTACGTGCCAGCCGCCCCATCGATCTTCGTCGCGAATAACAATAGCATAGAAACGAGCAAACAGGTGCAAACAAATGCACCGGTCTAGATATTGAGCGAACACGTAGAAACGAAATATCATGGCGGAGGCAGAAACGCTGCTTCCCTGTGCGCATTCTTAAATTCTCTCAAGCTTGAATGCTTTTCGTGAACGCCTGAAAGCATATGAAAACTTCTTCTCACTGTATTGTTGCAGACACTTAATCAAAAATCCAGCAAGTTTCCTTGAAGGTTCCTGATCGGAGAGTCAATGTAATCTCAGGCTATTAAATTACTATGACATTATAGAAATTGCATTGATAAATGGAATTCATTTACAAGATTCTAATTAAATGTATTTGAAAACGTAGATAGCAGTGGATATGTAAAACTTCTATTCTCAAACGTTTATTTGTCGAATGCTATACCCAATAACATATAGTTATTCGTTATAGTAACTTCATTTAAAACACAAATCATCTCATTCTAAAATCAATATCTCCACATATACCAATTTCTCGAAAAAACGAGAAAGTCGTTTCTATTCGTTCAAACTTTGTCCATAAAGAATACGATGAGAATTTCTGGAAGCTTTTAAGAATTTATGCAGAATCTAGTAGAGATGAGATGAGAATGATATTTCGCAATATAAAAATTGACGAAAACTAATGTTAAAACTTCTTTCATAAGTCGTTACGTTAACACACGAAACTTGAGTTGAAAATGTCAAAGCCAGCTCTAAAAAGCATTGCATAAGCATTGGATGTTTTCTAACGCAGGAACGTACTGGGCATAATGAAAAGAAGAACTTTTGAGAATTAGCCAACTCTGGGGCACAAACATATGACTGGGAGAACGACGACCCAGCAGTCAGTTTCAAACCACAACGCACAGTTTCTCACGCGATTTACAACCCTCGATTTTTTATTCTATTCGAATGCGGAGCGGAATTAGACAAAGTTTTTGCACAAAACAGCAGCTCGCAGCTGTCGCTCGACGACTAATTAAAAATGTTTGGTCGACGCACTGGCATTCAAACGCGTTATTCGCGAATCCGCCGTTGGCGCGAGGGCAAAAGGAAAACGTGGAAAATAAAAGCGGGAGAAAAAGTAATTAGAATGTAACAGTGCACAAAAATGACACGTGCGTAGAGTGGAATTCGTCGCGTTCAGCTTCCGCTTTTAATGGTCAATGCTAATGGAAAAATGTTTAATTGGAATGAACGAAATTAAAAGTTGGGAAACAGGTAGAAGGTTACAAAGAAGAAGGGGTAGCAATTTCTTTTAAATTTATTGCGTGACTCTGAATAATATTAAATATATAAGAATGATAATTTTAGGTACCACCTTTCCCATTTCTCACATCTAAGTTGGCCTGATCATACAAAATTTTAACCATAAATAAATCTGCTGCGGCTATTAAAAAAAGAAACCATCGCGTCAGTTAATTTCGCGAAAAACTTTACGTCACTCAGTTACTTCAATTACTCCATGGAAAGAAGAACGAAATTTGGATAGAAACAACAGCGATTAGTCGCCGGAGACTAAACGCAGTTGGAACAGCAAGGAAACGAATTAAATGAGAAAACCGACGCGATAAAGGGTAAAAAATAAGTATCGTCTTTTAGCGCGACTTCATCAGAGACAGATGATTTCTCTGGTGCTTGGAATCGGAGCGTGGCTCGCGAAATCCAGAAACGATAGGCATCTACCAAGAGGCAAGGCTACGGCGAGTCTGGCCCGAAACGGTGCTGGATAATTAGAAAGTTTATCTGAAAAGAGATCCCCGTCTAGTAATCTTATTCGCATTAATTATTTTCCCTCCACGCCCGACTGGGATCTGATTAAGACGCCCGACCTCTGCCTCCACTTCACCCTTTCGGTGAAAAATGCCAAGAGAAAGAAAAGGGTAGATTAGGAGTCTCGACACAAGTAGAGGGGAAAGAGAAGGGACGAAGAAAAGGGGGTAAAAGTAGTCGAGAAAGGGGAACGTTATAGGGATGGAAAGATAAAGGGCGGGTGAAAGGGGAGGGGCGCACAAAGGGGAAAATAGAATGGGGATAAAAGGAAAAGCGAGGTGTGAAGATAAAATGATCGGCGTGAAAAAAGAAATTTTGTACAGGAAAAAGTGGCTGCATGGAAATTATCTGCGATAATGAAGGACGAGAACCCAAGCACTAGGACAAAAACGTGTGGAAAATGGAGATCGAAGAGGAACTCTGTTAAATTAACGCGATAAGGACCAATTCTTGGGAATATTTTTAAGTGGGGAATGGAACAGAAGTTTTTCTCTATTTTTCAAGTTCGATGAGGCATGACTTGTGATAATGTCGTACAGAGATTCTATCTAGATTAATCCGACATTTCAATTTTATTAAAACTAATATTTTCGATATTAATTAACCCTTGATTGGTTTCTGCGAAATTTTATGACAAAAATCCACGAATACACGAATTGATATTTAAAAATGGTTTGCAATTTAGAGGAGGTGAGCAAATTTCAATTGACGATAAACTACATTTAATAAAACTAAAGTAACTGCATTGCCCCGATTGAAAATGAAATATAAAACAGAATGAGCGATAGAAGTGGTCTTGCAAGTTGTAAACACATAAAGCACGTAGATCAATAAAACGTTTTCGTGACATGGGGGGCAGTAAACGAAAAAGTGAATTCCCAAAGTGAAAATAACTACGTATGTCGGTTTTATGGCTTCACAGTTGCATTGCAACGGATCGTGTTACTTAAGCAAGTATTAATCTTTAAATGATATGTGTGTATGAAGAAGAGAAACCTTGAACAGCAAAAAAAGAATTTATAAAATATTCATTCTACATAAATGTATCACTCCGTCCACGTTAATACCACATTAACCTCTTACAAATTAGGAAAAGATGAACAATAAATTCACCTGACTGCTAATAAAAGCAACTGAGAAGTCCACGTTTCCACCAAACGTTTAACAAAAGACCAGGAATGAGGAAACTTAAAATTTTTGGCTATTCCTGTGACCGATCAGATAAAACGCTTCGAAAGGACTCTCTACCACTTGAAGGATTGAAAGGAATCTTTACAAGCTACAGAGGAAAATTGAATGAGTGATATTGATAAAGTGATTTCGAAGTTAAGTTATGACGGGAATGAAAAAGGGCAATCCGGAGGAATAGCGTGACAAGGGAAGGAAATTGATAAAAGCGACTGGCGTATCTAACAATGAAAAAAGGAGTCGCGGAAGAGGGGCTAGAAGAGCATGGAGGGGGCGAGAGAGGGGCGAGGAGAGGAAGGAAACTTGTTCCCAACTTTTCACTTTCAGCGCTCGGCTCGTCGACAGGAACTGACGTCGTTTCGTTTATTAATCGCCTCGATTCTACAACAGCCGAACCTAAAACTTGCAGTTACGCAATTTGTCACGGAGCCGGAGTTCCATTAAAATTGACGAGGCGTTGAAGGGGCTCGCTGTTCAATTACATTGCGAGAATTTCTCCCCTCAAGTTCTGGGAACGGCGTAACAAGGAAAATAACATTCATTCCGATCCAATACCGATTGTCCGCACTAATACGAGGCGATATTTAATTAACATCACTTAGATATGAAAACTGAGATAGTAAAAATAAATTTTACGTCGAATATTGAACTCTGTATTTTTAATTATAGTATACAGGAATATTATTCGTAAATAAATTGACGTTTAGTGTCTTCTCTCCAGGGTGAGTAATTAAACGATAAAACGTTTCCTATAATACATAATCGATATCTTTGGTTATTTCTTTCAAGACGCAGCTCCATTTTTCTCTCGGCCTTTGCCTTTCTCTGCTGCCCCTGGAACGCTAACAGGACTTCGAGACACGTCTATCGGAGGGAATGATCGATTGTCCCGCGAATGCGAGTCCTCGAAATATCTTCCAAGGGTTTAATATCTTACAATCAATCAGGATTATCCTTGCATCCACGTGATACTATCGAAGTATATTTCGCGTCAAATTTTTTCTGGGATTTACTGGCGATCCTGCTTAAAAATTCCTTTTAAGCGAAACGCAATTTCCGAGGATTACGTCCTATAAAAGGATGCTTCCCTATTCCCTTTTCCTTTCAAGAGAGTTGCTGTCAATTCTGTTAATGGCCTTTGTCAGGACCAATATAAATTTAATAACAATCGTGACGAACAGGACAATACTGCGAACACGACGACACAATACAATGCAAACTCTTCCATTTCGACATCAATAAAGCTTCTTCATCCACGTTAATTGAATTAAATCACGTCCAGCAAGCATCCCGCCCCGAACCTATTTCATCAAACGAAGCAACTTGCCAGCAGAAAAACCAGGGCAAAGGCACAATTTCATCTATTTTTAGTCGAACACTTTCGTCGTGCAACGGTTGGACCTAGTTAGTTCCATTTCCGCGAAAAAGTCGCTCGGTGAAACGCAAATACGGCGACATCGTAAAAAACAAAGCCGCCGATAAACGCAGGCCCTTCAGCTTCAGTGGAAAGAAGCTTCAGCGCGAGGGGGTATAAAAGGGGGATAAATTAAAAAGCCTCGCGTGCCTTTGCTTTGTATTCAGTAGGCCGGGAATTCGCAGTGAACGGAGAGGAATCGCAGAAATTCCGTGCGGAAAAATGCAAGGCTGTGTCCTTGGGCCGGGGCTTCATGGCCGTGTCTGTGAAACTCGCGGAGCCTTGAAACGAGAAACAGCCGCATTCCGGCTTGCGTGAGAACGAACGTTAAAACTGCGCGAGCTTTAAGTGCGGCGGTTTTCGCTGCGTCCCCATTGCTGGGGAAGCCGATGCACAGCAGAAAAGGACGCTCTAAAAATTCAGATCCGTGGCATGATCCAGTTGTGTGACCGTGGAACTCTTCAACCTTTGTTCATCTTCACTTTCGGCGTCGTCGTTCCCCCAGTTTCATATTTTAGCCCACCTCAATACGCGAGTTTCCTCGACATTGTTCTAAACTCGTCGCTATTTCCCCTCTTTCTTCATTAACGAAGATTAAAATCTCATTTTTGGGGACCACTAGGGTTTTGGGCGTGCTGTGCGAGGTTTCTTAAATTTGCATTTTGGTATAACCCTTCCTTGACACTCAGGGTGGGAACCACCCATAAGCTGATTTTGACACTCTGTGCCTTCTATATGAAAAATAAATACCTTGTTTTCAAAAGACGACATACAAAATTTTTTTTTCCAAAATATTATATCCGAACAATAACTCTGTACATTTTTAGTTCGTAATATTAAAATTTGTAAAAGTTACAATTTTTTTAAGATTTTCTTCGTGTTTCCTCGGCATATGGTAATCTAGAATTTTTTTACAAAAACTGTGATACAATTTTAATAAAAAAAACTATTAAAATACATTCTAGATACCTTGAAATTGACCCACGATTTTTTCATAATGATTGGATTCTTTTGATGAGAATGGCAGTCGTTCAAAAATTATTCTGGGTGTGAGCCACCCAGGTGTGTCAAATTCGATCGAAAAGGTAGGTGTGTCAACGAAGGGATGATAATAGAAGCAAAGAGTGAAGTCGAGTGGTGCATGGGTTATTTTAGAATATTTGGTAGTTTATATTTTTGATACACTTCTTTGACCTTGTTTAGGCAGTAGGTATGTGTCACGAATTTATGTGTCGATGGTGTAAAGAGATCTCTTAACATGTGTTTATATACGTTGTAATCTGTTATCTGTTCGAGAATGGAATGTAAGTTGTAGGGATACGTGTTTGACTATATATAAGCTTGTACTACTTAAACTCGATGTACCGTTTTGTAACTGTTAACTTTTCAGTGTTTCGAGATGAGGTATTAAAATTAATTCAGGATTTTGAAAGAACATAGAAACTTATTGCCACTGTCATTTAAAATTTTTAAATTATAGGGGAAAGTCCTATAGTACAGCGTATAATACTGGCCAAAGCGAGATCTCGCTTCTAATGTTAGTTAATTGCACTGTTAAAATCGTCCCACAGACTACTTTAAACTTCATCCCTGACGACTTAACCAATATCAAATGAATATCTAATGGCAAGTTGGACTTTGATATACATTGTAATATACAGTTTTCTTCGATCATCTTATTCTCTGTCTCGAGACATGTGTTACATTCCCTTTAAAAGGAGCCCATATTATTTCCCTTGTCTCGTTTCAATTTTCCAGCAATTTTCCTTGTCTGTTGCTCGCCTTGTTTACTTGTGTCGACATATTTCGCTATCACGTGACTGAAACTCGCAAATGCACTCGACGTTATGAAAATCGAAAAAGATCTTCATAAAAGATATTTTTAAGCTTCCATTATATTTATAGGATAAAATGGATAGTTAAAGGATTCACAGTTAAACTCGATCGTACAAAAAGTTATAATAAGTTACAGTTAGTATTAATTGGGCTCTTTTTTACAGCGTCTCCCTAATTAGTTTTCCAGCAACTAATACCCAATATCGTTCGGATGAAATCAAATATCCAATCGTGGATCTCGCAACACGAAAAAGGAGTATCAATTTTATGCTCTTACATATATGAAGGTACTTGTGACAGCATATTCCCAATGGTGTTTTCAAATGACTTTCCAATACTGTACACGGTTCTATGCAAGAAAATATGTGACTGATAAGGAAAGCACTAATGGAAGGGAATTGATGCTGATAAGTAGCAAGGCCGAACGCGTAAGCGAGCCGAAGTAGAACAAGGCCGCGCTTGGCCAGACGTCATCGTTTACCGCCATCTGAAGCATGAATGAAGAACTATAAAGACCGTTTGTCGGAACGTGATTTCTCTGTCGTTTATCCTATCGATTTTTCCATGTAAAGTGATGTGAAAAAAACTGTCGATAAGAAAAGATTTCAACGAACAGGAATGGAAGCTAAAAACGGGTTATTTTTTTTTCGCGAATTCGCAATAATCACGTAATACTATAACATACGTGATTATTCATTGGAATCATAATTTCGTTAAATAGAAACACTAATTAATGAAAAGTTTATATTCTTACTCTTAGAGGATAATAGTTGCTCGCGATTTCACGTTCACGTTACGAATATCGATGATGATATCGATGACTACATCTCGTGTTTCGCGTGGGCCGTTGTTTGCAGCGCGATTTCAAACGTATTCCAGCAATTTCTCAGTCGGATTACATTAATCTCCTGCAGGTATGTGTACAAAAAGATTGGTTATTTACTGGTGGATTTAAAAAATTTGTATTAATCCTATAACAGGTGGATTTATTTTATTTCCATCCAAACATGGTGGAATTCCTGAAACATCGAAGTATAATAGAATCTACTGTATCGACTCCTTTCCATTCTTCGTATTGTGTGACGTATCTTTCCATAACACATGGCAGATAATAAACTTTGCATTAGTATCAAGTCATTTTAGTATTACGTTTTCCACAAAGAAAAACATGGGTAGTGTGTAAAATGTACTTCAACATTAAATAATGTAATATAATGACGTCATTACAATTTTGAAACGTATATTTCTGTATCAGAATTGTGGTGGACATTGTTTTTAATACAATCATGATCTTCTAGTTATTTACAGGAAATAATATTAAACTCTATTTGAAATGACACGATTAATGTGAGGGCCAATTAGAATGGGATTATATAGATTATAGATGGCACGGAAGGACCATTCACATATGGTGATTTACTATTTAATAATAATAAGGAAAAGGTATAAAAAGAATAATATAAGCGAAGAAAGAAGGTAGGATTATTAGTTCACACGATATTTATTACTACTGTTCACAAGTAGGTATTAGGATCCCAGCTGTATTTGCACAAAATTTAATATTTGATACAGATTGAATACTTTTCACCGTTTTTAATTTAAACTACCAAATAAAGTAAAATTTGTTACATTTCTTCAATAAATTTGCAACGTGTTTCAGCATTACTCCACAAATTTATGAACGGCAGTGTACACATGGCGCAAACAGGAAAACTGCACAGAACGGCAAATTTTGGGGCAGCAAAATTGAGAGAAAAAGAAAATTAAAATCAATACATTTGTTTACGTTGTTTTTCATTGATTTTTTAAAATATTTTATGAGTATTTTTAGATTTAAAAAATAGGTCGGTGCGTACCTACCTCCTACCGATATATTTGATTTTATTTTATTACTGTATCTTTCTGAATATTACGCTTTATTAAATATTATGCTTTCGTTATTCAACAAATACCTACAACAGCATTCAATTTTCTACAATTACTGTATATATAAGTCTTTCGTGCTTCCAAACATTTTTTAGATAATAGTGTTTGAATATAGAGAGATCCGCACTATGCGCGTTTAAACAATACGTAACGCCGAAGTGCGGACCTCTCTATATTCAAACGCTATTATCTAAAAAATGGTTGGAAGCACGAAAAAATTATATCCACAGTAATTGTAGAACACTGAATGCTCTTTTAATATTATTTCAACAGAATTTTGATAGGGCTTACCGTTTTTGAGAAACCCATCGGTCACTACGCATCCCTAACCCACACGCACACTTCGTTCACGTTCCCCTCGATTCATCCCCTGTTCATCGGACGGTCAAATTTACGGCATCCTTCTCCTATTTGTCTTGCTCTTACTATAATTCTCTTCCTCTGGAAATTCGTTCTCTGTCCTCTATCTCTGCTTTTAAATATACTGCCCGTTCTTTTATTCTTGTCCACTACGCGTAACGCCCCTTGTCTTTTGTGGTTCTCTCTCGCGTTTCTAATGTTTCGCTAACTTTATTTCTTATATTTAATGTTTGGGGGTTAGGTTGCAAAACAGCAGATATGCTGAACCTCGCCCATTTATCACATGATACATGTAACTTGTGGTGAATAAAGACGAATTATTATTATTATTATTATTATTCCTTCATTAACATAATTAATCATAACCATAGTTTTAAATACAAAACAGGATTATTAGAGCAAAATTCAGCCACTTACTCGCAAAAAGTATGATACTAGCACGTATTAATAATGTCCATCCAGAAAGTAAATACGTAGCAAAGCGTAATGCAGCTTCACCGCCGTACTTGGTATCTTGTACCGCGCCGGGCGCCGATATCGTGTAACATTTTCGTAAGTCCGACGAAATTTCGGAACAATGTATCCCGACCTATTCACGGAAGATCAGAGATGGCCCAGTTTCCACGATTTCGATCGTCAGGAGTCCGGAAAGCTGATTCGAGGCGACACGCTCCGCTCCACAAAGGCCCTCTCTCCGTGCTTCGACTTCGTTTTCGGCCCCCGGGATCGAATAACGCGCGACGTGACTCCGAAGATTGCATTTTCGCGAGATGAAAACTGCAGAAATAGGGATAAGCGGGCGTCATTCGTGCGAATAAACCGTCGGGGCGTGCGTGAATTCAAATAAACCCCGACCGAGAAAGCGATATGACGTGCTCGAACGGGATCCCGATGATATTACCGTAGTTTTTCTCCTGGCTACGGGAGCGATTGAAAATAAAGTCGGGCCTGCGACAGAAGCCATGCGATTGATACTTGAACCAGCGCGAAATTATATTACACCTCGAGAGTATCGAATTCCTTCGGCGTTTGGGTTGAAAATTTCGATGCTGGTGCCGTGGCAACGAGATTACGATGGAGTCAGTGGGAAATCCTTTGGATACGTTCCTTTCCCTTTTTTCTATGCACCGATCACACAAAAATGTCACAATAACTAAAGTATTAACTCTACAGAAAATCTACGCGTTTAAATATTCTAATTAAATTATTTTGCCATCTTAGATATTTCGAAAGCAATTCTCTGTAGATAATTCGTGCACTCGCCGCGCAGACTAATTGTTTAACGGTCAATTTGTCCCTAATCACCGGACGAAGTTCAGCGAATGGGCACGGTGTCTGCGTGGGCGTAAAATCGTGGCAAAGACGTACGATTAACGAGTAGATTTGCATATGTATCTTTTTGGATACGAAATGCAACGATACGTATGCGTGTTAATAAAAATGGACGTTCTATCGAATCTTGGAATCAGATACGATTACGAGGCAGCATTTAAATTGTAACGAGTAGAAGTGACAAAAGTGAAACCTGCGCACAGTCGATTATATAAAAGGATAACAATTATATAAGGCAGCGAAACAGGTGAGTCACTCGATGCGTTTCCTGCCACCCACGATATACGTTAATTAGAACTTTATGAAGAACGCACATGAATGACATCGAATCGAAAATAAGTGTGAAATCTCATTTGTTATTATAATTCGATTCATAGACAACGGATCAGACGCAAGGTGTTATTAGTATAATTGCACTTGAAGCCGCCTGATTACTCAAAGCACTGGAAATTGCCAGTGATCTACTGGGTTCGTATATTTTTCAGGATCTGTGGAGCAAAGTGTCGAAATTCTTAATGGTTCGATAAAATCTTAGTTTATGAACCTACTGAGTATCTTATTAATTATTATTAGAATTTGTTCCAGGTTACCTAATTTAAAATTAATATAAAGGTAACATTCTTAAAATGTGTGCCTATCACTGTTCCCCAACTTTTAATTTTTAACGTTCAAATTCCCTTTTAACTTTGTGGTTAGTAAATTTGAATCATAGTGTTAATAAGCAGTGCAATCGTAGTAGTATGTGAATTATAAATACTGATAATAATACAGAGAACTTTTAATTTATTACGCACCAAATTTTTCCAACACTTCTCGAACTCACTCAGCTGAAAAATGTTTTCATTTGAGAAAAGGGGTTGGCCAGACACTTGACTCCTTTGCTGCCTTTTATGAATAACTTTTTGGTGTATTCGAACGGGAAACGAACCAACATCCAGCGCTTTCAAAAGGCGGGAACGTCGTAATTACGAAATGGACCTTTTCTCTTCTTCCCCGCTCGAATGGATTCGTTTCTTCAGTTTCGGAAAAAGGAACGAGAATGCTCGGTGGTTTCTCGTTAAATACAATAGATGTTTTACCATTTACGTCGGGATGCACGACCCAGCTGAAATTTTCTGTTTCCGTGTGTGGGGACCGTGTGCAACGCGATTTAATAAGAAAATCAGAAGCGTTGGAAAAATGTTAAGAACCAATTAAAAGAATGAAACGGAATACATACAAATGTTCTTGCTCGACGAATGTAGACAATAGTAAAACATTTTTCAGCGTACGTGTATGTTTTATTTAAAATAAAGTGAAATTATTTACGAAAAGTATCGAGTGGACATTTTGGTGTGGAGTGATATACAATTTTTGTTACAGCTACGGGAAAGGTAAAAAATATCCTGTACGCATATGGTATCAGGTTGGTGAATATGAAATTGCTGTGTCACGTAGGGAAGCTGGAATAAAAATATTTTTTGCTTTTTAACTATTTTATTTATTTTATATTTTGAGTTTTTTCTGTGGCTTTTCTGGAGTCGTAAGCCAGCGTTAGCAATTGTTATTGTATCCCCAGCATAAACACAGGAACTTATACGCTATCCCCGAGCGGGAGTTTCATATGCACCAGCCCAATATCTTTAAATTCGTTTAGAGCTGAGATTTGCAGAAATTGTTCACATCCTCGGGAATAAACCAATAATTTCACATTGAATTCTTACAATTTCCACATACATTGTATAGAATTATTAAAAAAAGCAGCAGTTTGAAAGCTACATTTACTAGGTAATCTAAGTATTGCATTTGCAACGTCATATTATATTCCTGCCGTTTGGTCAGGTCCCCAGAATTTGATACTTCTTCCACTCTGTACAGAAATTCTATATCTTTACACCACCTACAGACACTTGTTCCTTCTTTTCCTCCAAACACGCATCCATGCCGGTTCCACCAAAGCCTTTCCCCGCTACACTGCCACAAAATCTTGTAATAACTCACAATCAGTGATCGTATTTCGTATAAACCATTCCTGAGCCAATTCCAAGATTTCCTCCAGCATCCACCTAGTGTTATCTTCCATAAATCTATATTCCAGAATTTTGCTTTACACCTTGCAACAACCTACCACATATCTCACACACATTTACAATACGACGACATATCACTAGTTTCTACCTTTACAGAAACCAATCTCTTAATATTCAATTTGTATCACTGTTACAACCAAAGCATCCCCTAGCAAAAAATCAACTAACATGCTCCACTGATACCCCAATTCCTGAGTTCTCAATATCGCCCATCTCCAAAATATCAATGTCCCTTTTACAGTGTAAACTGAAATATATATCAAGGAAACGTTGCTGCATGAATGACAGTGAACTTTTGCTCTGCAGAGATCCAAGTGTCCTCGTAGCACGATTTGCATGACGAAAATACGCCCTTATGCGTATTAACGTGCGAGGAACCGCGAATACTGCAGGTGCAGGCTCTCTATTCCTCCTAAATAGAGACTTCGAGTACCGTAAGCCCTTACCACAGGAGCATTAATTCGATCCCTTTTAATTAACGTCTCTCTACCACGTGCGCTTAGAGCCCTTTCTTCCTCGTACCGAGATGTTCCTGCCTCGATACAGTATATCCGTGGGCGGGTTAGTTTCGCTTTATTCCAAGCCCCCTTTACTTTCTGCTAAACCATCGACAATGTTGATGAAATGAGATCACTGGCCATTTGACTATAATGGGCATTTGATTTGGTTCAAGGTTTTTAACAATTATTTCACTAATTGTTATCCAGAGTTGACGATTAAGAAATTTGTGGGAGAATTAGGGGTTTATTATCGTAACGTACAGTAAAAGATGTTAATGTTGAAAGGAGAAAGGGATTAGAGTGAAATGAGTGTTTTAAGTTTACGTTTCACAGGATCCTGTGGAAAGGGACACTTTGCCAAGACTGTTTGAGTATTTAGTGAAAAAGGTGTGTAAAGAAAGTAATTGATGTATTTAAACGAGATTCCAGGGATTAAGTGGCTTAAAAGGAGCAAACTTGTGGAAGTTAATGGACTTTAACAGAATTATATATACGTGGGACACAGTTTTTCCAGCATTAAAGAGAATGGTTCAAGATAATACGAGTGTGTATATAAATCTGCAAACTGCAATGAGAGAATTCACAAATTACCCACTTCATCCGCGTTCTTCACTCTCATTACTGTATACTACACAGCAGTGCCGTTTTATCGTTTTCGAGGGCCCTGAAGCGAGCTCCATATGTGGCCCTCTAAATTATTCTAAATTAAATAATATCAAAAATACCGCACTAGTGAATGAGTATTAAAACAATTAAATAAAGAAAATTAAACGTGGGCTCCATTCCACGAAAAAGACCCCACTTTAAAATCTGGTGTAGGGTAAACCAACCAGTAATTGACCGCATACCAGTGAATGACCATTAGGCAAAGAAATGTGAATTATAAATTTAAAAAATACTATATGTTTAGAAATGGAGTGTAGTTTTAATATCCCATATTTTTAGTTATACGTATTAAATAAACATTAATACGTTCAATTCTTAATAAAAGTATGCGGTCATTTACTGGGCTTCTCATTCAACAATTCGGTCATTCACTGGTTTGTTTACCCTATTCGTTATTTTGTTTTCGTCACAGTTGGAGGGCCCATTTTCATTTTATTCTAGCTTTTATAACCCGATTTTTTAATTTTCCAATTTTTCGGGAGACCCCTGAGCTCGGGGGCCCTGAGGTGGCTACCTCCTTCACCTCACACATTTCCAAATTCTCGAACCCTTTCTCCAAATCATTCTACATATATAACTGCTAACATAAGCTGTACGAATAGGTTTCGTAATTCCCATATGTTCGGGAGGCACGGAAAAAAAGGACCTCGGGGCGATGGGACTCGAACCTACGATCTTCGGGTCCACTGCGCCACTGGTCAGGTGCAGATCTCTTATTCCGAGCTCCCTCCTATGAGGTTTCCTGATCCCACAATATTATACAAATGAACCACTTCCCAAATCCTTGGACACCTCTGTCAGTACTCCATAGGTACACCTATCGACATATTTGAATTCATTGCTTTCTCTATACAAACATAAACAGTCACATTTAACTAGAGATCTTTCTGGATCTGTCACTCCGTTTAAATAACATTGCGTCAGAACTTGTGACAGTAGACGCGAAAACCGCGGACGGATCGTGCTACGTTTATTCCCGGAAATATTTCCACGGGGCTGACAATTTCCCGGCGTCGTCGAGCTTTATGAAATTATTACACGACAGTAACAGATGCCTGAGGGCGGATTAAAGAAACCGTAATCCCTCCAACGGCGTGGGTGGACAGACGCAAGGAAAGTGGCTTATTTTACCGAAGGAAAGGGAGATTATCTCGAACACGTCCTGAACAGAAACCTCCGGTTTCCTGATTCATAGGCTGCCTCGTGTTACAAGCGCCTCCGTTCTCCCAGCCGGCGAGCATCTTGCCGGGCGCTAATTAAAATTACGCCCGGCTGAGCTCGCCGCGCACCTATGGCTATCGCGATGATTCCGCGTGCGTACGAAAGGAAATCGTAATTGGTCCTCCTTACGGGGACCATTATCCTGCTCCTGTTTCTTCGCTTGACCCTATTAATGTGACGGCGAAAGTGCAACCAATTTGTCGTGGCTGTATATACGCGCGGTTGACGTTAAGGATTTTTATTTCTTCAAGTAAATTCTGCTCTTTTGTCAAACAATGTATACTTTTTGCAACTATCAGTGGAACACCTCATCCTACACTGCAGGAAATACTACCCCTATAGACAAAACTACAACTTGAGGCCCACCCTAAAGGATAACTTAAACGATAAAGAAGCAATACAGAGACTATTAGATTATCTAAAAAATACCAAACTGTACAACCAACTATAGACCAGGCCCTAGGTCGCTAATAACCCAAACTAGTGGTTGATGCGACGATAAATAATGGAAGAAAAAAAAATGTATACTTTTATGATACGTTATTATTTTTTAGAAATTGATGTGTAGGCGGAGGATTGATAAGGTAGACTACACAAGAATCAAGCAGTGCTTGTTATTATGTAAGTGTTTAAAATGCGAGTCTGAGAAATGGGAAGACATTATGCTCATCTATTCAACGCCAACAATTAGTAATCAAAGGTAATGATTGTCTCCGACATTGACTGTCAGACAGTGCAAAGGTGGGTGTACGTAAAGCGAATTAGAATTGGAAGCTGCTCGATGACTCGTATGCTTAGTCACCTGATGAATATTATGGCTGCATATTAAAACGACATCGAGACAAGTGAATGTCATATTCTTTTTTCGTATCAAACGCCTCGTTCTTTTACCTCTATCCTCCTGTTATTTCCATACTAATCTATATGCATATCGCCACTATTATTAATCAGACTTCCACAAAATTGAATTCATTCACAATTTCAATTTACAGTCAATTGAGGATCTTGCAGCGAGAGGGATGCAGTGTAATATACGTAAAAAAATCTACATCGGTTGCTGCAAATTCGATAACAAATAAGCGATTTATTGAAAATACATAAAAATAGAAATATTAATATTAATATTTTGACTATAGAATATTTTTTCGCCTATAGAAGAAATAAAAACATATCAACTCAATATCTACTACATATTATTACAGAGAATATTACAGAAATTCTCATTGAATATAGTATGCTAGAACACACTTTTCGGTTTTTATGATCACTTTTTGAGTTCACAGAAGAGGGTGGATCTCGGGAATTCCCTTTGAATACGTTCCCGTCTGCATATTTAACGGAAACTGGATGAGGCTCTGAATCATTAACGCCTCTAGCTACTTGAATACTCAACGGCGTTTTGCCAATTAAAGCGGGATCGCCTACCGATCCTAAGCCGACGTGTGCCTTTCTAACTGACCGTGGCACAATGGCCGAGTAAAGAATGAACGAGTGAAAATCTCACTGGCATGAATCACTGCTCATAATAACAAAAGATTCGACGGCCCGTATTTAGGCAGGGCCGACGTGTCTGCTTTAATTCCTGCCTTCTCGGGAGAATACCTAATGAAGGTATCTAAATTTACCATTCTATAATAAAAGCGAAGATGTAGAGTTGAACGAGATATTAAAGCGCTAATTATTTCAACGATCTCCCCTTTTCCTCGTCGTTCCATTCATTCCCTTCATCTTCGTCAAGCTTTCGGTATCGTTAATAATTTCACCATTTCTAAGACCATTTCTTTGACCATTTTCATTTGAATTTCTTATCAATCTATTCACAGCAAACAGCAAATTACAATTCGTACTAAAAAGTCAGGTTAAACTTTCTCTTTACCAGCTCACACTGCTCAATTATAAATAATAATTAATTCTCTGTTCTACGTATTCGTGCAACCACATACTTTACAGTTATTTCGAGTAAATAAAACGGAAATGTATGCCTTCAAGTAAATAAGACAAGTAATGTATAGTCGATAAATCATTCCCCAAGCAGGTACCTATTGCAGAGGAAAAAGGAAGCGTAAACGATCTCGAAATGGTTTTGGCGTGGCCATTTATAGTCCTCTTTCCGTGATACTCTGATTCTCGCGCATCCTCCTCGGTTCCTTCGACTTTCCTTTTTCAAAACCTTGTGCAGTTTAAGGATACAGCTATTTGTAAGTTAGAATGGGGCAGGTCGCATATGAGCTCGTTATACGGTCGATCCTTTGCAGAGATTCGCAATCGATCATTTCGACGTGCAACCTGTCCGTCTCTTCCACTCGGCTGCCTAGACGAAGCCTTATAGGGATGGACGTGTGACTCGTGTCGTAAATCGTTGTTGGACCTAAAGCCGCTCTCGAGACTTCAATTTCGAACCTATTCCGTCAACTATAAATTACTTCTACAGCACGACCATTAATCGACATTAACTCGCAACATTGTGGCTCGGGGTGGACGCGCAAGTTTAAACAAACAAGATTATAGATCTTCCACTGCGATTAAAATACTACTGATGGGTGAAATAGGTAGTTTCAATCGCGTACTGTGCGCGTCCACATTTTTTGCGAACGATAGAAAAGTGTTTGAGAATTGATTTCTATGCGTTATTTTCGCATTCTGCCTGCCCACGAAATTTCTTTCAAATTCTTCTGCCACATTTCAGTATAATTCACTTGTAAATATGGATTAAAAATTTTCATGGCGCTCAATAACCCACTAAATTAAAAAATGAAATAGGTATAGGTACATATACAAATATCAACCTTTTTAGAATACAATATTAATGCAATAGGAATATACACGATATTTCGATATTTAAAAAAAGTGAATCTCGTTTCTTTATCGTTTTTAATATAAAAACTTAAGACCGAAACGTTGGAAATTTATATAAATCATTGAATTAATTGCAAAATATCTTTTTGATTGTTAGTGTTTTTAAAGTGACCGAACCATTGCGCCGAAACCATATACTATAAAAATTTATCGATGATGTGCGTCGCGAATAAGTGACAAGGGTAGCAAACCTGTTAATACGAACACGAAGAACGTTGGTAGATAACATTTAAAAAGACATGACGTAAATTTTCAGCACCGACGTTGATCGTGATTTTCTGTTTTGATTCGGTTTGACAGGCGATCTTACCTGCACCGCCGATTCTCGTCAACCTGAACCACAGCAACGTTGGTGGGAGAAGGACGGAGGGAGGGAACCGTAGGACCAAGCAGAGTGGGAATTCGTGCGAACGAGGAGAGAGGGATGGCGGAACTGTCAGTGCTACATCGGTTCTCTTCACGTAAGGACGAGCCGCGAGGGATCACTTGAATTGCCTCTCGTCGGGACACCTCTTCTCAACCAGGTGAGCGGTGTGACTTTTAAACTCCCTCCAAGATTAATCGCCGCTGATTCCCCACGACAACACACGGTGCATCGTGCAGCAATCGGTTCGTACACGTGAGTACTCGTTTACGACACTTGTCATTCAAAGAACAGCGTGTAGGGTGCTTTTTTTACAGAAGGAAAGCTTTAAGCCACGAGTAGTTTCCAGGGGCATACGTTTAAGCTGAAACTTTATATTCGTGCGTAACCGTACGTGCGTTGGCTGATGCACTGTAGTGTTTACCAACTCAGAAATTACTGTGCTGGATTGAAATTTTATTTTAAACAAATTGCTGTTGGAATTCCGGAATGTGGAGGTTTGAAATTTTGCTGTCATTTTGAGGGGTAAAATTAAATGCGAGGAATTGGTGGACAGACAAAATATGTAAACAAGTGGAGTTCATGTGGATCATTATTCAACACAATTCGATTATCCGCAAATATTAAATCTAAACATTCTAATATGCATGTTTATGTTTCCTAAGGTTTCGTAGGTAAATAATATCATGTACAGTGAGTCGGATTTGTTTAAGTATAATTGATACGGCCTTTAATCGGAATTATATAGTGTGTTACTAAATTCTTTGACAGACCCTTACTATTATTTTCTCCTAACGTAATATTAGTCAACAATGGTATTTTTCCAGAGCATTACAAATTCAAAATTGAAGCCCTTAATGTTGTTAAAATTCTTGTCGAAAAATTCATAAATTATCCGAATGTATAATTTTTTAATAAAGAGGGAATACAATTGCATAAGCGCAATTAGAAACTCTTGGACATGCTTTAAATACCAGATTCTGATCTGACATGCGCATTGCAGAGCTCTCTGCTGCTCGGTGTCCCTACACGCCACCCCCAATTGCTTCCGCGGCCTTGCTACACTTGCTCCACCCACGATAATGAAATTGTTGCATACACCGAACGCATCTGTGAGTCACTGTGCAACGAGCTGCTCTCTGCACTCGAGTTCGCCCTCCAAGCGATCCTCTCCAGCGATAGTCGCAAATACGCGCCCACGAAGACGCAAGTACTCTGCCTTGCGAAGACATAGCGGCTGCCTGAAGACTCAGTCAAGTGGTCTGCAAAGCAATATTCGTAAAAATACAAATTGCCAAATATGTTCTTGGCTGCACATCATAAAACTGCACTTACTTGCTCACATTCTTGCGCACTTTACTAGGTATCTCTGTGTACAGAATAGCCACTGTGCTTTGCAGAGTTATAGGTTCTAATGTCACAAACACCAATACATAGTAGGGTGGTCCTTATGTGTATGGTAAAAATACGAAGTTTTTAAAAATTTCTTCTGACCCTCTCAGAAGCTTCCAAATAGTTTAAAAGAATTTCGTCTAAAATTTTGTTAAAATATATTAAGGATTAAAGGTCGCGCAATGGCATTGAAATATTACTATTTTGGTATAAATTGATAGAAATTTTTGCAATAATTTTGAAATTTTATTAACTTTTAAGTGAGAGTATAACATTCAAATTCGGGCACTCGTCGCATAGACTAAACGGGTTTATAACGGGTGTGTAATGTATTGTGTTGTGGCATAAGGCTTTATATGCACATTTAAATTTCTCTCATCCGCAGCTCTCGAATTAGATGTAGACGCAAACTTTGACATAAATTCTATTCAGGTTGTTAAACGTATAGATAAAAGCATGGTTTTGGATTCTGATATATAAATATGGGCCCCGTTTCATTAAAATTGACAAGTGACAATTATGGAAAGTCGCCGTTACCACACTTGTGGTACATATCAAAATATACAAATAAAAAACACGAAGATATTTTATTTTGTCGAATAGTAGATTTTCAGAGGGTCAGACAATACAAATTTTAAAGTTGAAAAATAAGGACCACCCTAACCAATAGGGGGCAAAGTCAGTAGGACCCTTGAGTGTCTCGCAGACAAATGAGACGCCCAGGGTTGAATTCAGGATACATTTAGGGTATGAATGCTTTAAGATCCCGCGGTCTGTAGAAACGTGACCAAATAAGCGCCCTATTATACTCTAATAGGAGGTGAAGAACGCATTCAGTGGCTAGCACCCTCAAGAGCAGGGCCGAATTAAGATCTTTAGAGGCCCTAAACAGTTAAAAGATTTTCAGGCCCCTTGTAGAAGGTGATCACTTCAAGTTAAGGTACCATTTCTTAAACATTTCCGATAATTTGACTAACAAGTGTTTCCAACAAAAGTTAGATTTTAAAATTCAGAAAATTTCTATGGTGCCCACCTTAAACTTTAAGCACGTGCTTATCTCGCTTATTGGTTAATCCAGTACTGCCTAAGAGCATCATCTTTCACAGCACAAGCATAAGTCTTACATTAGTTACTAAATTCCTGAAAGGTACAGTAAGACCCATATACTAGTTAAGTACTGTGCGTTGCACGGATAAAGTGATGTCACAAGACCCAGTAGGATGTAAAGTCAGTAGGTCTCTTCAGTCTCTTGCAGCTAAATCCATAGCCCAGGAACATTTTCCATTTACGTTTTAGTCATTAGCGTTTTAAGGGCCCCAGGTGTGTACCAAACGTAAACATAAAAGTGTAGGTAAGTGCAGTCGGATGCACAACGGGTGGTCGGAAACTCATTTGATGGCTAGCCCACTGAAGAATATTATTTTACACGGTACTGAGAGCCTCGGGTTATTCACCACCTCTTCAATGCACAATACTCGAGCCCCATCGTTCGCCAGCTTATGCCTCTCGACAAGTACCTGCCACGCTGGATACGTCGTGTATCAAAACGTGACCGTCCGCAGACGCGTTTAATTGCCGAAGTCGACAAAGCTGGCAGCGGGGCGCGTTTAAGTATCGCGGTTAATTAAAGACTATCAGAGTGGAGATGGGCAGCAGTACGGAGCTGTCGGTTGAGAAGGAACGCCAACGATCTGCTCGTATCCTCGGCGGGGGGCGAGGAGGACCGAAGAGAATCGCGTCTGCCACACGTCTGGCTTATGCGAGTTCGAGATGAAAGATAGAAGGGTTGAGGGACTCGCTTCGAATGACCGAACGATCTTGAGATAGGGCTACCTAATTGCATCGTTACGCGAACCAACCGTTAAATCATCATCGTGCCGAGCCCCAGTGACGCAGGGGGGTTCTTGAAGCCTTGTCGAAGAGTTCTGACTCTTTTAGGACTAACCTCAGTGTATTCCTGTCAGCGGGTCTGAGGATTAATTGAAAAACACGGTTTCGGAATATCTAGTACCTAGGTAATCAGTGTGCTTGTTGATTTTTATAAGAAATGAATGAAATAAAGAGAGAACTTTTACGAATCACGAGAATTTATTACTTGATACGTCATGGTAAAACAAGAAATTATGATAAGGGAATGCCCATTCCCCAAAGGGTTGCTCATTCTCCATTCAGCATGTGAAAGAAATGCGAATATTACGTAATTTTTTTTATCAAACCATCTACATATAATGTAAACAATTTATAAAAATATACGAAACAGTAATAAAAATAATATATAAAAAAATTTGAAGTTATGCAATTTTATTTAATTTGACCAAAAATGCACTGAGAACTAAAAAATAGCTTTAGCCTGTAAATAGGAGCATCCACAATTCTTTGATAAAATAGCGTTTTGATGAAACAGCTCCAAAACTGCCTCTCCCAAAATAATTATTACATTAAAAACCGTTCTCTGTCCAGAGAGTTATCGCTTCGACACGTTTCGCTTACTTTCCACCGCATTATGGTGTGCATCATTCATGTTTCCATATAAATTTTCATTTCACTTTCTCTGCCACGAGCAGATTTCCCTTTTTGTGAGAATCGTCTGCTTCGAGCAGAACGGTGGGAACCTATACCCAGGATCTTCCTGAACGTATTGAGCGGCCCTTAATGGAATTAATTAGGGTAATTAGAAAGGATTAGGAAGTGAACAAGCCTGTGTATTAATTAACACTGGGAATCCGAGGTTGTCGTAGAAGTGTCATGCGACGACTTTGCTATTTTCTGATGCACTTTGGGCAGACACGTGCGTGCCATATGCGGATGCGTGGTTAATTGCACGCGCGATGCACCAGCGTTGCATTTACAGTGTTTACATCCACGGGTTTTCGCTACTCGATAGTAGGAAACTATTCGTAATTTTTCGTTAGCTTTCTGTTACCCCACTGTAACTTTAACACCTGACAAATTGAAAGCGATTGTACCTTGATATTTGGTCAAATTTTATGAATATAAATGTTAAACCGTACAACGTTCAGTTCCATGTAAAAAGCTTATAATGAATAATAGAGTAGGCGAATGAATAGATTAAGTACGAAAAAGAGATGCGAGGGATATTGAAAACTGATACGTCGATAAATTAGTGAATCGCTGCTTCAATGCAACGAGTTAATGCACCAAGCACACCTGAGGCTCGAACGCAAAAAGGCATGAAATTCCATAGGAAATGGCCGCGTGTCCTACGTTTAATTATAGAGATGCTGTCGTGTACCTGGACTGGCCAAACTCATGGGAGTAGCGTATGGTAATCCTAGCGAAGTAAGTTTTAGTAAAACTATAAATAATCACGGCAATAAGAGGACACGAACACCGTCGAATACCTGGGTCAGCAGACGTTCCGGTTTAGACTACTAGATAGGCGGTGGAGTTAGAAGTTAGACGACGTTATGTTTCTCCATAATTTCGTTAAATTAACAAAACTAAAGCGAACACTCATAATAGAAAATATTAATAGAACTTAACTACAACGTTTCACTTCCACTCGCTGCAAACACTGACTCTGATTGCCTAAAATTACAATTAACTCTGAGTATCAGAGAATTCAATTACTAGAAAATTATTAATTAATACAGAGGTCGTGGGAAAACCATGTAATGGAGCTACTCAAACACAAAACCCGGCGCTTTCGTGTTGATAAAATCTACAGAACGAAGAGCAGAATGGTGAACAGTTATGAAACAGAACAGCTTTACGCCTACAACCAAAAATCCAAGCGCACTTTTTCTCAGTTTAATAAATTTAGATCCCTCTGTAGGGAATTACACAAATTCATCGCGATGGGTGGTCCTGTTTGAGTTGGAAACTAAGTTGGTTCACTATAATGGCTGCGTTTATATAGTTGCACTGTGTTTTGTTTGTAAATTTCGCTAGGTCGATCTAATGCATCCAAGCTTCCATGTGAATAAATAGAGTAGAGAAGGAAATGCACAGAATATTTGGCATCGATTTCTCGGATGCGCTCGGTGCTTTCTCCGTGAACGAATCGAAGAGCTCTAATTCCACCGCTGATGACACGAGCGAGTTTCCATCGTTCGTGGAATATCGAAAACGAGTGGCGAATAAGTCGTGTCGCTCTCGGTTCTTAACCATAAAAGACTGTCAGGATTGCGTCATGAAACGTGACTCACGATAGCTGCTGGCCTAAAAACACTATTGCCACTTGACAGACGATGCCGCGTTAATAATTTCCTACATGGGGCATCGTCAACCACTGACATTGCGTTAAACCGAATTTAAATAATTCGATTTCCCCTTTTTCAGAAACGGAGAGTTACTAAGAGCTGAGAATCATCTCAGATTATACATTAGAGCAAACTATACTTGTACGTGAGTGTATAGCATGAGAATTTAAATTCTATGCTCGTTAGTTTCGCTTGGAACCAACTTGGTTATTCTTCAGCGACTCTGAACTTTTGAACAGGTTCTCTTAGCAATCTGTGTCCAAATTGCACTCGAAAATCAAGTCGAATGAAATATAATTCTATACAAATTTTAACTAATTTATATCGGCATTCTATATTGAATTCGTGTAACAAAGTTTCAATTAACTTTATACCATTTTCCAAGATGAACACAGTCTACAAACTGTATATCTAATTATTCTACAAATCATTTCCCATAAAATCTGTTACTTAGAATACGCTTCGTTTAGTGACTCTAAGACGTCTTCTAACGTTTTGCCTAAGTTTTACTGAATACCTAAATTGTGCTCCATTTAGAAGCTTTCGAATTGTTTGGCATTCGAGTGGCTATAAAATCTGTCAAGTGGACAATTCATTCCAATTATTCTTCGCGGTGTATAATTCTTGCATATATCAATTACCAAATATTGTAATTGATGGATGCAGTCGCTGCAGAAGGGGCGCCTCGTGGGTGGATGGGTCGCAGGGTCGAACCGTTGTTTCTCTTTCAACCGTTTACTCTGGATAAAGATCGAATATTTCCAGCCGTGGGTAGGATCGCCAGCACGTGGGCGCATTCAGCTTTACCGCAATTACGTTTCCACGTCCAATCGTTTTCGTGCTTTCTTCATCCACGGTCATTCGAGTACTTGACCCCAGAGGCAGTTGGAATATCCATTGAACGTTGCAGGCAGAGTAGCTCGGAGTTCAGGTGTTCAATGTGTTCCTTCGAACGAACCTGCAATTTATTTCCATTCCTCGAAAGTGCTACTTTCGATAATGGATACTGAATTCGTATCATGAAAGGTTTGGACAAACTGTTTCTTCAAGAGTGTATATATGTATCAGACAGTTAGAATAATATATAGGTATTTCAAATTTGAAATGATATTGTCAAATTTTAATTGAAAAATTATTTTCATAGGAAATACGTTTTTGAATTATACAACTAATTTACTCTTTGTTAACGTTAGGTTTTTTTTGGAGTGAATGGAAACAAACTGCTGGGGATATGTGGAACAATGTCCACGTATGATAGTAATGAAAAAGCAGTGGTTTAGATAATTCCCTTCTGAAATTACATTTGCAAAAATGCATACAATAATTCACATTTTTATGTTAAAAAAGAGTAAATTAGTTGTATAATTCAAAAACGTATTTCCTATGAAAATAATTTTTCAATTAAAATTTGACAATTGTTTTCATTCACCGTCTAATTTAAGTACCGTTTAAAATAATTACACTTTCGTACCACATTTCCTATGAAAACAATTTCTCCTTCAAATTACTTTCCTCTAAAATCACAAAACCGTGGCATGGACACGTTTTTCACTGAGCCCCTCAATTTTAAATTTATCTTATTGTTCATACACAAATGTTAAACACTAATCTTTACATAAACCTTAGAAGGAATGATTATAACACTTTCAAATACAAAGAAAAATGAATTTTTAAATCAAAGTATTATCAAGATTCTTATGGCAACCTTCTGTACTCATATTTGCGTGCACCAGAATGCACCAGCCTGTGTCCAAAGTAATAATCAGTGTTCAGGTACCGGTATACCTTTGTGAACGTTACACAGGCTCTATTCAGGAACATTGCTGCTGGAATATTCATCGAAACTATTGAACAAAGAGTTCAATTGAGATTTAGAATTTCGCTACAAACATTCGAAAAATTCGTTTCATTTAAGATTTTTGTGTTGCTCTAGTGGAACCAGAATTCATGACTCACGTTCTCGATTTGTTTCAGGAAAAAACAGAGCATCGCCCGTCGAGTGGTCGCAGAACGATAGGCGTTTGATCAAGCATGGCAGCACCACAGGCCTCCTCTCGTCTCGAGCTGTTGCAGGTATGCTAGTACATTCAACTTCATTTATAATGTAGAACGTTTGCATGTAAGTAGGATCTAGTATAAGGGGCAGGTTCAGTGCTTAACACGTTCCACACCACTACAAAGAGTGATGAGAAAAATAGATTGCAATATTGAATTATGTATATAAAAATAGTAGCTGTGTGATATTCTTCATAATATCAGCGTTTTTGTTTTCCTTCGATTTGAGTACTAAATGGAAAAATACCTTTTTCCTTTGAATGAAAGTTTCACTTCTGGTGACCAAAGTGACATAGAACGTGTTAAACAGGTTCAGAGGTTCGTGTAAATGTGTGACATATTATTTACTGATTCAGTAATAAAATACACGATGGATTGTTCTATTCACTCGGTCGTACACCCACGTCTTCGTGAAAAATCGTTAGAAATAATTATTCATATGGAAGAGTGTATATCAAGATGTAAGATGGGAGATTAATCTTGAATTTAAATCATAACCTCTTCTGTGTTTAAATATTTCTTTTCATAAAATTGACCTATTACTGCAAAAAATAGTTAAATTTTTAAATTTGTTTAATATGAAAATGTTAAACCTACAAGACACTCAGTGAAAATTAATTAGTCATATTGTAAGAGTACTACTTCCTAGAAATTCTTTATATATTTTATATCTGAACATTTCATGTAATTTGTATGAAACTAGCGTATTTCCACGAATTAGTTAATCACACCATACCATCGCGATAAAGCACGCAAAGCTTACCTGTAACTCAACTCAAGGTTAACGTTCGCACCCAAAGATCAATGAACAGACGTTTGTAGATGTGTATCAAGATGGAGAATAGTTATTTCGAGTACCTGATATAAAGACATGCAAATAGGAGCTAAGTGAACACAAAACAGAAGCCAAATAACTACATCGTATGACTAATCTCGATCTTCTCAATAAAAATACACTCTGTGGGAATTTATGATTGCACAAAATTCTCATAAGCTGCAACAGATTAGGAAACATAAAAACTGAATACTATTAGTATCCTCTATATAACGAGGTCTTCGTGGGCCATTTTATTCTGAAGAAAGATAAAACTGTTGTGTGTCCCTAATGAAAGGAACTCATGTTATATTCCTCGTGACTAGCTCAGACCACAGCGTGAACTTAGCCTCTAATTATGTGGGAAAGAAAACTTCTTCAAACATCCGCTTTATAACAATCTAGGGACCGTGAAACTGAGTAGAAAAGAACAGTTTTTTACTATATCCATTCGTGATAGTTTTCTGGTATATCGCGCGTCACGAAATAATTAATCTTGAGAAAATCAGTGGGAATTTCTTATTAAAATATCATGCAAACAGGGAGCCCGAGCTTTATAACTAAAATACCTACAAATCTACGAATTCACTCAGAAAATTCTGGCTTCTATCGTTATTAAAAATCAACATTAATTCTACAATTTCCCATAATCTTCATTTCAACACTTTAATAGTTTCCATATACAAAATTCTCCCACAAAATCTTACGTCCCACAATTCTCAAAACCTAACACTTGCTCTCCTTCATTCATTTAAAAATCACCTCAGTGATTCTCAATCTTCTATTCCTACCCTGAAGCTTCGAAGCAAATCTATCACCACATTTTAGTATCCTTGGTCCAAAAATTTAGAAATTCGTGTCCAGATGGACCCAACCATGCCCCTCCCTAATTTTATATAAAGGGAAAATAAACTTTCGCGAAGAAATTAGCAGGAAAGGCATAGATGATAAGCGCAGGCACAGTGAAACCGTGGCCCAGGATAGAGAACCGTGTCAGTGGTATTCGATTGGATTACCTAATGTGCACGATCGCCTCGTAAGAGTCCTTGCCAGTCCCGTAATCTTGAAATGCTCGCGCGAGCTGGTTAAGGCGTCGTTGTATCGCGTTCTCCTTTGGCCCACGTAATGTGTGCGCCGACTGGATGCATATATGGCATCTTGTTCTCGGCTCGTGTACACATAGCTAACGACCCACGTACAGATGTACCCAAAATCGACGAGCACGGACCATATGTTCGCGAGCGGGCATGCTTGTCTTCGAGCCCCTCGCACATGTGATTTGTCAGCCGTGTAGCTTCGGACATGTGCAGCGTTTCGGTGGTCACCGAACAGCACCACGATTTCCAGAATGTTGGTGCAACGAGGCGTTGGAATCATTTGGCCATTCGATCACGCGCTAACACGAAATAATTTGCTACCGTCAGAATCGCCGCCGCTGTCAGACTTGCAGTGGTCGTTTAAGAAATTCTTCGAAACATATTCGCACAAATTAGATTTAATTATTGTTACAATAATTAATCTATGCTCACAGTGGCGGATTTAAGAAAAAAGGTCTAGGTGGCAATAGTTCTGAGGGCCCATTTTTCGGTAAAATGAAGAGTTTAGTATATAAAAGGGGGTAAGTGTACAGAAAAGTATAGAAAAAAAAATATGGTGCCTGGATAAGATCATAAGTTTTTTTTTAAGACAGGGCCCTAGGGGGCCTTCTGAGCAGGGGCCCATTTTTTGGAAAAATAAAGCGGTAATGTACTAAAAGCGGGTTTAGTGTAATAATACAGAAATAAATACTTTGGATACAATCATAATGTTTTTCTTTAAAGATGGGGCCCTGGGGGGCTTTTTGTGCAGGGGCCCAGGTGGCAACTGCTCATCGGCCGCCCTGTTAAATCCGCCACTGTATGCTCGTTGTAATAGTGTGGATAGGGTACTTGAGATCGAATATCTCAATGAAATTCTTCTTTAATGTAAATGACGTCAGACAGTATTTTAGATATGTGTAATGAATAGTGCGATAGAATTCCCATTATTTGAATATTTTACTATCTTAACGATTTATACGAAGCTATTCGCTTTCGCTTAAATTGAGTTATTGCTGCCAGGTAGTACAAAAATAGTTTATCGATATGTATATTAAGTAAGAGAGCCATATCTGCATTGAAAGTGAAGATAGAATACTTTATATTTTGGACGTATGTGAAGTCGATGCCTGGTTGTTAAATGAAGTAGCAATAAGTGCAAAAGATTAGTAATAAAAGGCGCAACTACAGTTAATTTTTGAGTGTTTTTCTTTTACGGTTTTGTCACAAATATTTAGATACCTTTTTACGCAGATCTAATATTACATAAAACCACAGACCGGATTTCCAGTTTGGAATAATGAAAGGGTGAAAGTGAAATCTCAAGTGACAGTGGTCCCAACCCGAAGGGCGTGGGCCCTTGGTCTAGAAAAGATGAATGGGGCCGGACATCGTGGTAAAGCGGGGAAAGGGTATCAAAACGGATCGAAAGAGTTACGGTGGACGCTTGGCTTGTCAACCGCGACCGCTCGCCCAAGACCCGTAACTATAATAATGTGACGTCATTTCCTTCGTCTTCAGACCGTCATTCGACGGACCGTCCCTGCACCTTCTTCTCAACACAGATAACAATCGTCTGCTTTGTTCTTGACCCTTTCGTACGTCGCCCCGAAGAGGATGCTTTCGAACGACAGAAATCGTCCAACCATCGCGGAAGTATAATAGTACCTACTGAAAATATTTATTGCATATTCTCAAGTAGTACGCAGAATTTTTAAAACAAGATGATGGATAAAGTGATTCGTATTCAACTTATTTTAGCCAAGATAGTGAGCTACACATTTCTGCGATAAATGTATTGCGATAATATTCCCTTAGTACTACTAAGAGAGATATATCTATATAAGTGATAGCGTGTTTAATATTAATATTTGAGTTATGCAATAAACCCTTTGCACCCTTTGGTACGATCGTTGTCACGAGAGGAATGCAGTTCTGGCGAATTTACTGTTACAGAAGCTGCAGCTTCTTATGAAGAGAGTTCGCGTTGAAAGAGAGTAGACGATAACATCATATTATATCTGTTGGACTTTCTGAACCCTCCTATATAATATATCCCACTCGCTTGCTTTGGAATTAACAGATTCCTACGACTCTCTCGATAATTGGTGTGTGAATAGCTACAGGACTGAATGTGTTGATAAAATATTGAAATCTTCTTCGTCGGTTCTAAAGCTGCAGCTTCTTATGAAGAGACTTTAGTCTGTAATTACAGAAGACTTTATGTCTGTTGAACTTTCAGCGCCCTATTCGTGTATTACATTCAGGTGCTTCGGAATTAATTCATTTGTATGCGGTTTGATAGGAATCTTCTACGAGAACGGTTACTGTACAGGTTACTGAAACGAGTAACAGTAAGTGTCCCAGTAGATGGAATCTGTGAAGCCGTAAGATTATTCAGAAGTAGAGACAATCCGAGTATCTTGTATCTGTGATTTTGTTGCTGCATCCATCTGCAGTATAGTGCTGGATACTATGTTTTCCCGAATATATGACTATGTATACATTAGTTGAAACATAAATGCCCAAAAAAAGGCATATACCATCTTTTTAAAAATCATGTTTAGACATAAATAAGACAGAGAAAATAATTTGAATACACGAAATTCACATACAACTCTAGAAAACATATAACGAGGGCTAATTTATTTACTAACTCTTAAATTAGTTTAAAACAACCTTAAAATAATTTAAAACTTTCGTTTAACTTAAACATTTCTAACAAGGAGAGTATTTTAGGTGTCCGGCTCCGATCATTTTGATTTTTGGATATGTTATAGAGGACCGAAAAATAAGAAATACGTGTTTTTTTACTTTTCCCCGTTTTCATATTTAGGGGGTGAAAACTGCGTTCAAGGTTAAGGTTGAAAAATCATTTTTGTGGAATATCTCGAGAACTATTAGAGATAGGGGAATAGTGTCAATGGACGAATTTTGTGTCTTTGAATGCGAAATATGACTGACTCACCAGATTTTCAAAAAGTCAAGATATTCCACAAAAATGATTTTTCGACCCTAACTTTGAACGCAGTTTTCACCCCCCCCCCCCCCCCCAAATATGAAAACGGGAAAAAATAAAAAAATACGTATTTCTTATTTTTCGGTCCTCTATAACATATCCAAAAATCAAAATGATCGGAGGCGGACACCTAAAATACTCTCCTTGTAAGTTAAAAGTTTAACTTTTCGCGTGGTCGATCGGCAAAAAATAGTGTCCAGCACTATATTCACCGTAGATCTTGCCTTATACGAAGCAGAAAATCATCGTTGGTTTAGGATCCGATAGATTCTCGAGGCTTATGGGGCACGGTTTTCGTGGGTGGACAAGGAGGAAAAGATTTTCTCCGTTCTTTCGATACGTAAATAACGCGTGAAACGTCTGCATATCGAGAACAAGTCAGCGTGGGTCGTTTCTTACCGTTTCTTTCAGCTGCCCACGGCGGCCTAAATTTCGTGACACGTTCCTTTTATCCTTTAATCCTTGTCATCGAACCCTGCGACGGATTTTCCGATAGAAAATCGACCTTCGTTGACGTCAGCCTTTAAAAATAGTGCATCCTAGCGAGTTACGTAGAACGGTTATGAACGTTTCATACAAGTGAACGATTGTGACAAGCGGCCATTGAAGGATATCTCGAATGCGATCCTGAACTTTTTAACGAGGATATGGTGATACTAAACGTATTACGAATACTGTACAGTATAAGTTACGTAAAATACTGAAAGCTATGTTTGAAACTGCTGAAAAGTATTTCATAGTCCATTGACAGTTACTGAGGCTTCATGTTTGTGAGGATCGAGGATATCAAAGATATCAAGAAAGTTTGTAATAAAATACACGACCTAACCTCCTGTCAGCCATTGATAGACAATTTTTTACTTAAATACAAGTTAGAATATCGAATAAAAGTTAAACAAATTATTCGTTATGTGTCGAATAACCCGGGTCAACTTTATTCGACAAATAAAGTTTTTTTTCGTCGAAAGTTTCAACTTCAGCAACGAATAGGTTAAGTTGTAAAGTTAGGTTAAGTTGTAAAACAGTCGCGGACTGAACTTCGCCTTTGCTTTTTGCCGTTCTTTTTATATTCTCTCTGTTGTCCTCTGCTTGTTATGCAATAAAGACGTTTAATAATAATAATAATAATAATAATAAACAAATTAACTTTATTCGTTAAATAATCCAAAGTTAAAGTAACATTTAATTGATCCGTTATGTACATGATTTTTTATTGAGTTAATGCTCAACTCTGTTGTCAGCTAGCTGAACTAACCGTTATTCCAGTCTTTGTGTAAAAAATAATAATACAGGATTAATTAATAAACCTGTGACATTCATACATGTATCTTCAGAACTAACTAAAAAAATTCACTGATGCACCTATATAATAAGTACTGTATCACTCCCAATGACAATAATACCACCCACAAATTAATAAATGTACGAGTTTATTTATCCTAAGCGTTCCAAGGAAACATACATCCAAAACGGTACCTATCATCACAACTATGATGACCATAATAATAACCACCGTTAAAAACAGCATCTGTTCATCAAAGATCCAAGCAGGAGGTGCTAGAAAGCGACCAGAGAGGAGTAGAAGCTTTCATCCTCATGAAAAATCATCTTCCATGCCGCGCATCGAAGCGCGGTGGAAGACCAGCGTGAAAAGCCATTTTCCCCGAAGCGGACAGGTGCGCGAGGTATCGTTGTCACCGATTTCATCCGGTGCCCCATCCTGTCCTCCACAAAAAGAAAATTGCATCTCGAACGTACCTATGCGCGAGTGGCCAGTAACGCCAGCGGCGTGCTGCCTCGATAACGAACGAGCCAGCTGCCATAATTACGTTGCTTAACTGGCCAAGTATCCCGCGGAATTACAATTACAAATACGCGTGGCTCCCTCCGCCGCGGCAGCAAGCTCATCAATTATTTATACGGGATCACCGTTACCACCGTCGGCAGGACCTCCTTCCTCCAAACCCACATTTCAGATTTATCCGCGATTTCAGCGTGAATGCAGTGGGTGATCGAATTATTAACGCCACACTATGAGAATTTTTGTTCGTGTTTCTGTAGAAATAAGATCATCCATGTGGCGGGTAATATTGCATACAGTGCTCCAAGTGTATATAATTGAGGACCTTGCAGCGAGAGTGGTGCAGCTTCATCTTTACCAACTTGGAGTAAATTAGGAAAAACTGTTTATAAAATTTTTGCTTTGAGTTAACATTGAAAAGGGAATACTATTTGAAAAATATATTTTTTCATAAAATAAGTAGTACCTAATTGTTAAGCTGATAAGTTTCTATTTCTATTTTTGGCGAAAAATATTTTATAATATTAATATTAATATTTCTATTTTTATTTATTTGCAATAAATCGCCCATTTCGCTGCATGGTTCTCAATTTGTAAACATCAATACTTCGTTAAGAAATAAGAATTCAACGTAATTAGGCTTTCATTTAAAAATTAATTGTTTTAATGTAAAATCGTCGATTTATGCAGGAAGCTGTAATAATTTGATCACCCACTGTAACATACTCGCGTTTTGCCGCGCTCTGGTCTTGTTTCCGCGTGGCGCGTAAATATTCCGCGCCCAGAAAACTGTGAAATTCGTGATACCCTTCTCCTTGGGAGAGTCTGCAAAGTTTTCGAATGGAATAGATCGTTGTGGTGCGATGTATTAGGTTGGTACAAAAGTTCGTCAGCTTTATTGAACCAAAGTTTTTATTAAAAATAAAAATATATTACATGTTTTTTCACCCAACAGTAAATGAACGAACTTTCGCATCGACCTAATAACTGATACATGTTTGAATAAAATTGAATTTGACTTGTAGACGACTATTGGGAGAAACAGGATATACTTATGTAGGAGTGTCTACCACATTTCGTGTTTGTATTTGGTTTTCTGAATAAATTGTCAGTCTTCAAGGAACTTCTTTGGATAAGGTCAATAGTCTCTCGTGGGTTTGAACGATGTATAGAATGTAGAGATGTCACGGTTGATTTCTTGAAGTGGATTTTTAGAACACTCGTGCCAAATGTAGAAATGTAGGAGTTCCTGTGCATATACTTCGTGTTTCTCTTTTGATTTTCTGAATAGAGAAGGGTGTATGTTCGAGAAACAGCTTTAGATGAAGTTAATTAATAGTTTGCCTTCTTGATTGATTAATGTATATAGCGATGCGTGGGTGGAGTTTATATCAGACTAATTCTTTGAGGAACTACTGTGAGAAGTACAGAAGCACAGGTTGTAATCTTTTTATTATAGTATTATTCTGCTATGGAATAAGAAATATTTAAGAAAAAGATTGTCAGTGTCTGAGAATAATTTCCAATGAAATATACTGCTATTGTGCTTGGAATCTGTCTATAAAGATTGTAATACTTGGTTTTTAATTGGATTAGTTTTTTTTAAAGAAAACATAGTTTTCATAAATAATCGCTTCCATAGTATTATAATATGCTCATGTCTGTAACTATACATTTACATATTTTATACATATTCATTATGCACAGTGGCATATATGTATACAATGATAAAATATATTGTCGTTTAATAAATTTGGGCACGACATATATTATGTAGATACATTAATTTATGCACTCATTCGCCCTCTTATTATGAACGATGAGCATGTGTAGATATATAATATCATTAAAATTTTAATTCATACCGTAGACCGTGAAAAATACTTTACTCTTCATAATTACATTCGTAATATTTCATGAACTCATATTTCTTTCCTTATAATTTTCCACTTCATAATAATTTCCGCACGTAACTTATTTTCCACGGCAATAACTGCCAGAAAATCCTAAATTATTCCCTGAAATCTCATTCCTCAACCGTGAAACCCATATCATCTTCCACAATCACTTTTACGAAACAGAAAGTACCTAGCAGTCATCAAAATACACATTTCATTTGCAATTCAACTTTGATTTCAATCCCCCAAAAACATCATCTCTAAATTTCAATGCCTCCAAGAAAAATTGGACTATACTGAAACGAATAATACAAATTTCTTAAAAAGGCCACACGATTATCACAAAATAACGTTCATTCACTCCATTCACCGCCACCAGCCTGTCATCCATTTATCTCATTATACAATAACAGATAACAAAGCGTTGCTCGATACAAATTACACGTTTATAATTACTCACTTACAGATGATAGTCTGATAGCACCCAAGCGATCGCACCATTTATTACATGCATCGTTTAAGAAACACGAAACAGCTACTAATCGCCTCTCGCGAATTCTTGGCCGTAAAATTGCAGTGAAAATCTAACCCTGAAAGATGTAATCTGCGCGCCCGAGGCGGTGAAGTCAGTGGAGAACGGGGCTACGGTATCGAGCGTTACGCGTGATCTTAAAAGCTTAATCGTAGATCTCGAAGCGCAGTTTTCTTCTTCCATTCGGGAATATCTCGGCGAGCGGTTTCCCAACGAGAGCAGAAAACAGTTTCTCTTCGGCTGGCCCGCGCGAATGGTCGAGGTCGAGGCGAAGAATCCTCTTTAGAGGCAAGAGAGCGCCCGCCGTCCAAGGGAAACATCTTTGCTTTCCACTCGGCCCGCAAAACGTTAGAAAGACTTACCGCCGCTTTTTCGGATCGTTAGCGGCCCGCGGTAAAGTATAACGCGGCAATTAACCGTGCGCTCAGTATACTTTTGTTTTGGAACCCTATTTTCTGCTCACCCACAGCTCCATCTGTCTCGAGCCGACATTACAGATTTTTGTACGCTTAACAAGTCACGGGACGAATTGAAATATTAAAGTTTCTTTGCACTTCCTTTTATCCATATTGCGGGCTTCATTTTAAATAATATTTAATACTTGATAGTTGATACTTGATAAATATTTAATACTTGAGAGGAATTTTCATTTAAAAACGGAAACGTAGAGTTTCAGTAACTAACTTCAAGTTAGGTAAAAGTACCAATAACTGGACACTTAAGGATATCAAAGTTGTATATCTTAAAAATGGACAAAAAATAAATGTCCTTTTGAACAAAACTGTCAATATTCTGATAAATGTTACTTCTTTCTATCAAATGAGCTATTAAAACCTTGTTTTCAGTGCGTTATTTTAATTAAATTGAGTAAAAACACAAATAGTTATGTGTACCAGTACATGGACAATAGAATTCTGATTTGTCCCAGCGTCCCATTTGTGGTGTCCCAATACTTGGTCAATAGGGAAAATGACGCAAAGCTCGGGGCAGAGGGCGCCACTAGTGTTTGTGTGAATGGTTATTTTGAAAATGTAGCATGCAATTGAATAAAAATATAACTTGAAAATAGAAAGCTGTTAATTTATGTACAGTATACTTGTATTTTGATATACAAAAATTTGAGGAAACACAGACACTTTATCGGTTTGACAATGCCGTCAGGTATTGGGATTTCACCTAACCGTTTAAAATGCTGGCAGGCCGACCAACTGTACGGCTGGTCAGTTATTGGGACAGCGTGCAGAGGGCAAGATTATTATGTACCGGTACATGAACACGTATATTTTTAATTAAAATCAACATTAACCGAACAATGTTTTGTTTTGTATGTGACAAGAAACTTCTTAAGAATCTGTACATACGTTTTTTCTCAGAAAAACATTATATAACGATGATTATCATCTTAACAACTAACTGTATTTTTCTTAAGAATTACTTAAGAAATCTACGCAGAATTCAAGTGCATGCACCTCCGATATTTAAAGACTATTTTATATATTAAACTTTACATCTAGGACTTTCTTAATTTTTTATATAAAAGAACAAGTTGCAAAATAACATATATTCCCAACAATATTGTTCTAAACTTTCTATGAAGCTTAGTAAAAATATAAATGTCATTGGTGTCCAGGTATTGGGACGTGTCCAGTTATTGGTACTTTTACCTTACTTGGGGGACATTTTTATTGAAAATGTGGAGACAAGTGAGGAGGAGAAGATTGAGTGTAGAGATCTGACGGGGTACGATGTTTTATGGCAGGCTGTTGATATCCATGAGAGGGAATTAAGCTGTCTGCGCTGCGCCTATCGCAAGAGCGTGTAATTGCGTGTATCCCCGAGCAAGCACGACGTAACGAGCTCTCTAGGCGGTTTTTCGTTCCCTCGCACCTCAGAGGCTGCGAAGGTCAGGCGTGGGTATCGAGAAGTAAACGTATCGTGGTTATGGTCAAGCAGTTTTGCGCATTAACGTCACCGTTCCACGCAAGAATTCGCGTTCAACTTCCTAGGAACGAACAGCCTGCATACAAGAAACATCGTTTTTTTCCCGTAACGCTAAATGTAAACATTTCCATTATAAAACCATAGAATGTATTTTTACATCTCACTCTCATCGCAGCTGTGAAATCGTCCCAACGTAAACTTAACCTTATGTAAGTTGCGCTTCACGGCAGGAGACGATTTCAATGAGGAGTCGCAAAACTTTCTAGAAGCCAGCCACTTTGCTCGCGTGCACGATAAACCGAGTCGATAAAATTACTCTGCATCCTTGTATGCGCCACCATACGCTGGTGGATCGTGAGCTGAGGGTGTACATACCGAAGCTTCGTTAGAGACGTTCCCCCGGATCGTAGGTTTCCCTTGCTTACGATAACGCGATGCAAAATTGCGTTCAGCTTCGTTACGAGGTACAGTGTCTGCTTTACATGCGCACCAAGTCCCACTGGGTGTCTGTCGACTGATTTCGTAAACGCGTAACGATTCGCTTGCGTGTGCACGCTAGCCAGAATCGATGAAGTTGACTGTCTTGTAGGCACACAGACACTGAGAAATTAATAAAATAGCGTGTGTGACGTTTCAGTATTTTTAAAAAGAATGATTGCTTAACTCTGAATATAGAGTAACGATGAAAATAAATTTTACAGCTCGGTGTGAATTCAAAATTCGTATTGAATCATATTTCAAAAGAGGGCTTCGAAGAATTCGATTTTTAAAAATGGAAACTTGAAGTAACTTTGGAAAAACAGGAATTTGTTTAAAATGATGACTTAAACCCTCCCTAATTCCACGTAGACTACATCATATTTCAGTTTCATGAAAGTCAAGAGGGATAGGAAATGTGTGAGTCTGCCCCAAATACGAGCCACAAAAGGGTTCCAAGTGGAAAATCAGTTACCACAATTGACTTTCACCTTAACCTATCTTCTCATACTTCCCTTTACTGTTTACTTGACAAAATTTCCTGGAAACGAGTCATTTGTCCAGGGAAGAGTTTGTCCCGATGATACCACTTTGATGCAACATTCGATGGAACCTTAGTTGTAATAATTAAAAACTCTCTTTCGTATCTTTCACTCTTCGCGATCCGTGTTCGGACTGAAAATCCTTCGAATAATGGTATTGTTAAAGAAATTAAAATGGCAGAGACGACGGGCTGCCTGTAACTAGAAACTGTATTAGTTCCGGTCTATTTAGCCTGCAGCAGGTAGCACGCGATACACTAAATTGTATCTATCTTTCATCTTAATCGACCCCCGCGTGGATTCATTAACGCGTACGTATCACGTTGTACTCTTGATGAATTATGGCAACGGTTTAGCGGGCTTTTTAATCGGGGCCCATGCAGCTCGGTGAAATGTTTGTTGGGCTTTCTACATCGCGTTTTCAGAGACTTCGCTCTTCGAGCGATTTTAACGAGTACATTAATTAATTTTCATTTAGAATTGCTCTATTGGTCTGAGCTAATACCTGGTATTAATTTAGTACGTGCAGGAGATGATCGAAACATTTCTGAGGATACGGGGATAATTTTGAATTATATGCTGAACTATCCAAACTAAAATACATCTCTCGATATTAATAACACAGAAGTTCAAGGCTTCCCTAAATTATCTCACAAAATACATTCATCATTAAACCGCTAGCATACTTCACCGACATAAACAGTAATTCATAAACCTTCCCTACATTAACAAACTATTCTACAAAAAGCTCGCCGAAAATTTCCACAAAGAATCAATACAATCAACGACACAATTAATCTACTACCAATTCTAAGACCATACTTCCTACCATTGCATTCCACATTCCCATATTTGCCTAGTAATCGTTCTCTGACACACCCCTCAGTTCAGAATCGCCAGTAGTTCCTATTGATCACCCGACGTGTTGACCGAGTAATTTAGAAAATAGCTGTTCGCAACAAAGCGATCGCGCTGTTCCACGCCCGTGGCAAACGAAAACGCAGAAATCCCCGCGCGTGCAGGGGCAGTTTGCGCGGGAAGGCAAGGCTCCTCCAGTGGAATCGTTACGATGGTCGTCAGACCGAAAACCAATCATCTCGCACGACCGACGATGCTCTCGACAAACCTTGAACCCTGCACTCTCCTAAGTTGGAATTTCTACCGACCGGGGACGAATACCACGAATTCCCTGTTTATTCGCGAATCGCAATCGCGGATGAAAAGCTACCCCGTCCGAATCGGGTACATAGGACATGCAGTGGATCGCGAAGGCATCCGAGCCATTGCGATCAGGAACTGTAAGAGGCCAAGATATATTACCGATTAATGGCAAGGGCTTCGCTGTCCTGCTACCTAGGAATGGCGTTTTAGATAGATTGGGCGAGGCTGATGGAAAAGTGGTATTGGTCTTTGTGATCAAACCATATACTCTTATTTTAAGGAAACGATAGATTTATGCAGGGTTGACTAACTGGCGACTCATGAGTTGCCGGGAGCTCCTCCGACTTGCGGCCACGCTGAATGGCCCACTCCATACCTATTAAACATTGACGATCGCAGTCGAATTCGTCCGCCCCTACCCAGCATAAGAGCTATTCCACGTCAAAACGGATAGAGGGAAAATTTCGTTTCACCGATTCTCTTCAAAATTACAGCATTTGTCGATAACCTTGCAAAAACAACGTATACTCAATTTTGAAAGCCTATGTCAAATAGTTTTCGAAATATTTAATGTTAAAGTTTTAAAAATTGAAACAAAATCGGCTGACGCATCATCACTTAAACTGTTATATCTCGGTCATTTTTAATGATAATGCCTTCGTCTTGGGCTCATTTTAAAGCTGAAAGAATCCTCTCTCAACTTGTATATAGAATATTTCGTTTATTGTTAAAAAAACTTGACAGTAATCGATGTCAAATCTTCAAATCGCGATTTGATGTCGTTCCCACCCACGTTCCGACTTGAAAAATATACCATTCGATTCGTTGACCCTTCAGCTAATAAATGCGTTTTTAAGAAAAGTGGAGAGATTTTGGGAACAGTCAACAAAAAAATAAAACTTACGATCGTAAGTGCACTATGCGTCAGCCGATTTTGTTTCAATTTTTAAAACTTTAACATTAGATATTTCGAAAACTATTTGACATAGGCCTTTAAAATTCAGTATACTTTGTTTTTGCAAGGTAATCGACAAATGCTGTAATTTTGAAGAGAATCGGTGAAACTAAATTTTTTCCTCTATCCGTTTTGACGTGGAATAGCTCATAAACACATTCGATTGCTACGGCCGGCCACGGCCGAAGGCGGACACATGGGAAATTCTTCTTGTAAGTCGTGTTATGCAAGTATATAAAATAGTTGCAAATTTATGCATTTTAATATTCAGTTATGAAAAAATAGCCGGTGGCATGGGTCCCTTTTTGCATAAAATTGCCGGTAAATATTGTCTTAAAACTAGGTATAGAAAGATAATTTTTTTAGTTATCTACTTTTGATAGCCCTAATATCTCTGAAAATTTGAAATTTGGTAGTGGCCTGGAGCGTGGTAATTGAAAGATCACTAAGCAATTCGAGTTTGTGATTTACTTTCCAAACGTACCTATAAAGAAATTCGAGGAATCTCCCTGTAAGACGTGAATCACGCAAAGGATCATGCAAATTTAATACTAGAAACCTTGAACTTGGAATTTCAATGTAGTCAGAAGCGAAGTACCAAGTAATTCGACTTGTATCAACGAAACGCGCGCAACTGCCCCAAATTGATCAAGTACAATCAAAATAGTTCAAGAAACCGAACGAAAGATATCAAAAAGCATAAGCAACCGAGCCAACTTTCCTGACACTAATCCTTGCACAACATTTCATTTATCGTTTCCTTGAATAATAGTAAAATTCCATTCAAAACATAATTCCTTAAGCAGTAGCTGGTTGTGAGACCGGAAAATTAAAAAAAAAGGAAACAAGTCAAGTAAAAAATAAGTTAACTCCTCGAGGTCAAAGATAACGACACAAAACGTAAATCAATACTGACTATATCGCGACGTATTTCCAGTCATCATTATTCCAAAACGAAATAACGTTTGGACGAAGGTAAACAAGTCTAATCAACGTCAGGATCGATTATTGGCGAGATTTATATTTGACTCTTCGTATTTTCGTCCCTGCGAAACCTTCCACGTCCATCCACGCGATACGAGCAAAAAGATTTCAAAGGGAAGTCCCATTAAATATGTATCGTGGTGGAAACGAGAGTAAACTCGGCCACGAGTGCCATCACAGTTTTCTTCACTCGATAACCGTGATTCGTGATAGCAGGCGCTGTCATTAACATTCCAAGGGTAGGAAAGCCGCACATGCGCGCCATTGGAACAAAAGGAAACGGAGGTTGGTAACAACGCAGTTGTGATGACAGACCTCGCAGTGTCACCGTTCTGTTTTTTCCATAGTGAGTCTACGATTTACCCCCGATTACTCTGCATTCATCGTTGACACAAAACTACTATCATCAAAGAAGACTCTAAAAATCACAAACCATGTGACGAACTCGATATTAAATTCATGTGCTATGGAACTGTAGAAGTTTCTAATAAATATCTTCAAGCACCCTAGTCCTTAAATACAGTAAATACAGCAAAAGGTCTCAAGACCTACTGTTCAAGAAATATATAAATTGCAATCACAGTTTGCAGTAGATTTCCTTTGGTTTTCGACGATAAATTGCAAATGTAATGGCTATCAGCTTACCGGGCTTCAAAATTTGTGCTCCCCACGGTGATTCACTCGCAACTTCTAATGAACAAAACGTTTCTCACGTTAGTCACGTTCACACGTGACTAATTTCATTGATAACGCCGAGATATCTGCTGGTTTATCGTGTGCTATAGCTCTAGAGAACTTTCACGGTGGGAAGAGCACGAACTTCACATCTGGAAGGCCGACCTTCGAGGGAAACGTAATATCGCGTCTCGCGATGAGCATCCACACGTTCCTGGGAGCAGGGACGTAAACTCGGAATTTTCGCCAAGTTCGAAGCTGTGTGCACGTGCAAACATTTAGTGGGGAGCTACATCATTACGTCAGGGAACAATGGGCCGTGAAATCAAAGGGTAGAATTCGGGATTTTATCCCCCGGCAATGAAGTGACGCGAGCAGGATAATGTGTAATGTCTGTTTCCACCGAAGGGAGCCGGCAACGATGTGAATAGATAAGATAGTGTTATTCTTCGAAGCAGTTGTAGCTGATGGGAGGTGTATGAAAGTCAACGATGAAACGCAAAGAACGTAAGAAGCCAGGCAAAAATGCGTCTATTCAGCCGAAACAACTGGGGGCACGTGGAGTCTCTATGAATATGGAAACATCCTGGGCAGCCCAAGAGCTCACGTCCACCTACCCCAATCTAAACGACAGGGTACTGTCTCTGAAACTGGTTCCTACGAGTTTTTTCTTTCTAGCAGTTTCGGGGAATGCGGAGTGGCGCTTTGGTTTGGTATTTGTGGTGTTTTCTTGGCATCGCGGGGATGTAGACCATAGTTCCATTCCTTGGGTTAGAGTTGAGAAAAGTAGATACATTCAAGACACATTTTTAAAAACGGTGAGCAAGATATCTCAAAAGCTACTTCACCAATCTTTCTGAAATTTTCTGGGCTTATTTTTTATATAAAAATCTACTAAATGACGTAGTGATTTTTTTCCATTATATAGTTTCGATTTTATCTAAAGTTGTATCGGCGCACTGATTCGGTCACTATACAACGATTATTTTATTTATTTAAAAATAAAATAAATTATCACAGCTATTAAGAAGTCTTCTTCCAACCGACTCGCGTGTCGCTTGCTCGCTTGAACGCTGCGACAGATTTTTCATCAGCAAACGCAATATTATTCATTTAATCTGACTTTCCTTGAGGAGGGTTCAAATCAAGAAGCGAAATGTCGGATTGCTTTATAATTACTTGCCAAATAGCTGTGATAATTTATTTTATTTTTAAATAAATAAAATAATCGTTGTATAGTGACCGAATCAATGCGCCGATACCACTTTATTTAATATTTCCGGTCGAAATTTTAATTTGAAAATTTCGATTTTATCATCGGAAAAGAGCCATTAGCGATAACCATGAAGTGATTTTTCGTCCCATCCCTGTCGACCCCCAGCTCGACACTAAATTCAACAAGACCCCACGCCAGGGAAGAATTCCAAATCTCGATGTACGATCGTTGAATTCGAGAAGAAACAACGCCACAGCTGGTCGTGGCTCACGCATGAATCGGGCGTGGAAGACCATCTACAGTGGCAGGGCATCGTGGCTCTGACACACATGCCCATGTACAGAGGAAGCTACCATTCTCTTTTCCTTTTGCCTTTTTTCCAGAACGCTTGTTCGAGTGTCGTTCGCGTGTCATTCACGCGGCGCTCGGCCCGGCGCGTCTCGCCTTTTCTGCTCGCCAGTATTCGCGACAAGGCAGCCAGTGTTCCTCGAGCAATGGGCCAGGACCTCGACCCGGCATTTCCCTCCTGTCCACAGAGGCCGCGCTGGATGTCCTCCTTCGTTCCACCTCGATCCATGCTTCTCGGTTAATTGCTCGGCGTGCATACATTGGGCACCTTCATTAATCAAAATTCGATCGTCCCTCGTTCTGTTTCTACCGCGACTTCATGGGACACGCCGTGCATCGTTTATTCATCTGGGTTGCCACTTCTGTTTACTCCGTGATCCTTGCTCCTCTCGTTCGCCGTATCCTTGATACGTGCCAAATTGCAGAGCATCGCGAGGTTTCTTGCGAAACGCTCGCCGTTGACCTCCTTTCCTCCGTCGCTTCTCGTTTCTTTAATGTACCTGCGATGTTTTTTCCTCCCGCCTCTGTCGTTGCCTCGGACAACTCTGCGCCTGTTTTTCTGCTCGGTGGACCTGCGCGGTAACCCGGCGTCTTATTTAAGAGCAAGTTGAACGTACTCCTCTTACGTGTCGGGTTTTCGGCTGCGCCCACGCGCCAGCGCTTCCACCGCTATTTTCGGAAATAATAATACGTCGACGTCTGTTTTCCTGGCTCCGACTCTCCCGCGGCCTTTGTCGCGGGTCCACGGGATGCTCCTTTATTGTAATCTACCGTGCATGCCTGTTTGTACTCGTTAGATGTGGAAGACGCGGTGAAACTGTGGCTGGATGCGTTCAGGTTCGCTAAGAAGTGACGTTTTAGTGTGCGGAGGGGTTGACAGTTTCGGTGACAGTTGGGTGATTTTATGGGGGCAATGGAGTGCGGAGATAATTATTTATTTAATTGTGTTAAATGGTAATTTAAAGAATTGCTTGAAATGAAGAATGAAATGAGAAGAAAATTTTATTTAGATGGAAGAGAATTGGAGGAAGAGAATTTTATTTAGATGGTAGAAATATTGTCATATTCGTGGAGTGCCTTGGAACATTCCAAAAGGGAGAATTATCGTAAAAAGAGAATTACCCTATAAAACGACATAGTCGTCCAATGTTTCTTCGCCCATCTCACGCTTTGAAAATAATATAAATTCGTTTCCACGAATATGCTACACAGAAATCGCGTGCAAGTAATGTCGATCGATTGTTAACGTTACGTGGGCGAACTGTTAACGATTTGTAAACGGTTCGCAATTACAGAACGTGAAACAGATATACATATTCCAAGAGTGTCAAATCGTCCTGCTCGCGCTGCGAATAATAAGACCCTCGGTACTGGATGAAAGGAATCTCGCTAATACCTGAAGACAAATTTCTAGGAAATTACTATTCATACTAATTAATTGCCAGAGAAACAAGGCAATGATTACTGCATGGGAGGACGAAAACGCAGTTGACTAGAGGTTATTGGAATAATTACGAAATTAAGAATTTAAGGGGAATAATTGTGCGGAATAAACAATATAGAACACACCAGCGCAGTTTTCGATCTAAATAAAACCTTATTATACGAAGTGATTCTAAAACTGACAGTAGCTGCACTTTCATTTTAAGTAAAAATTGAAAAAATTCGCAGCGAGAAATGTTGCACCGGGAAGTCTATCTTCTTGTGCCCGTTTTCGTTTTCAAAAGGTGCACCGATGCACATACGAGCTACATATCCACACATTTCTCAAATGGAACCAACATTCCCTCCACCAATTTCCTGCATTCCCACTCAGGAAAATATAATGCACGCAAGTAGAAACGACTTACCAGTTCAGTTAAAAAACTTTTACTCACATAAATTCTTAGTTTTCCAAGAAGACACATAGAATATTTAAAGTGCTATGTAAGATCAGGTGTTAAATTTTGGACGTGAAAGTTGATAACATATGTCTCGCCCCATTGGAGTTTGAAAATATACCTCATACCTACTCGAAAAAAAATTACAAAATTTGTAAATCAATTACAAATAACAAATTGAGCAAAAGAAACTTTTAGTTTTAACTTCGCTTCACAAAATACTTATAGTGCTCGACACTATTTTTTGCCGAATATATGATTATGTATACATTAATTGAAACATAATTGACCACGAAAAGGCATATACAATCTTCTTAAAAATCATGTAAGAAGAAAATACGACAGAGAAAACAATTTGCATACACGAAATTTACGTACAACTTTAGAAAACTTATAACGGAGGCTAATTTATTGCGACACATTTTTTTGACGATAAAGTTTATCGCTTTGAATAGTCACTTGTTTACTGATTCTTCAATTTGAAACAATACGCCGTTTTCTTTTAACTAATAATTGATCATTTAAAACAATGCCATTTATGTATCAGATGATATACTATTTACTTTACAGGAATTTCGTTTAACTTTTCACGTGACCGATCGGCAAAAAATAGTGTCCAGCACTATACCTAATATCTTACCATTAAAAACAACTATCCCATCCAAATTCTGGAATCTCGAAGTCATAGTCCCTCGAGAATTCGTAACAGTGGTCGTCCATCGCTCGCCACGATTACAAAACCTATCTAGACAGAATCGAAGCAATCCAAGCAGGCAATACAAGGATAATTGTGACTGGTAATGGTTACCTTCGCGAATTACGTGTAAACACTTGCTCCATCTCGAATTCGTACGCGTACACGCAGGAGACACGTGTACAAAGCAAAGCGGTCAGAGGTCCAGCCTCATTAGGAATAAATCAATTAGTAGACGGCTTGATTGTCGGTCCACCGATTCGGCGCGCATCCAATTAGCAGTTTGCTCTTGATTATCAAACAATGCCTGATCTTTCGTCGAAGATAGATCCCGCTCATCGCCTTGCACGCAACGAGCTGCATATACACATTTCAAAGTCGCGCCATAGAAACCGCTGAAGGCAGCAAATGGCGCGAATCTTCCGCTGCGCCTTGCAGTAGGCAATATTTTTGCAATCAGTAAACTGCACCGCTGGCATAGATTGTCGATAGCGTTTATAATTTACTAGACTAATTCGTATTCGCTGAGTAGGTACAATGCTTGTGAGCTTACTTGGATCTGAAATTTTTACAAGTTAATTTACGTTGACTAGAATCGTCATGCAAGGCCGAGAATCGATCAATGAGCGTCGTGTCGATTATGCAACTGGATGTACACCCTGATGTACTTGTCTTGAATATTTTATACGATTCGACGTTTAATTCCGTGGCAGAAGATCGATGTTCTAATTAATTCAGCTTCATTCTTTTTTTGGGTTGATAGGTATATTATGTTTTTTTCGGATTGAATACATCCAATATCAATTAGGATGTTGTAGAAGGTTGACTCGATACAGGTTGCGCAATTGTGAAAGAATGAAATATAAATATCTGGACACGAATTGAATTTAAAGGTACGTGGAACGCGATGCTTTATTTCCGGTTTATTGGGAGGAGAATACAAATTCTTTTAATGACTCTGATTACGCGCAAGAGCGTAGTATGTGGCGCAGGTTTTTAATGCTGTGCACTTTCCGTTTTAATTAGAATCCTCTGTTTGAAAATCAGGCAAATATAAAATTGAATCTGCCTTGTTTCAGCCCTTTACTATATCAAAGCATTCATTAATTAATTCACTCTTAAGAGATATTCAAAGGGACAATGTCGAAGTAATTTAATTAGCCTTATCTCTTAATTAGTTTATCCTCTGATTTGCATTTTCTATGTTTTCCACCTTTAATCATCTCACCGTTTTTCTGTTTTACATGGAACTCCATTGATAAAGGGAGTAATTTACGAAAGTACCTACTAGTTACTTTTTTAACACTCATAATTAACAGAACATAGGCTGGGCCTCACTTTCGTCAGTCAGAATGATTATATAAAATTGAAAAATGGAACTTTAGTATCACTATATAATTACTCCAATCATGTTCCCATATCATTATGAAAGTAATACACGTACTTCTTTCAGCACTTCGACGCGAGACATTTCTGTACCTCGCAACTAGCATTTCAATTATATTCAATTAGTAAAAACAGAACTAGCTTAAATCAGTTACGAGCCACGAAAGTATCCCAAAAAAAAAGTACTCTTACAATTAGTCTGACGGAAAACCTTTGCGATTGCACACGGAATTCATCGATGAGTTCCCCATTTAATTAGCGCCATAGTAGACGAAAAATGGCAGGCGTAACCGTATCACCATGTCAAACGATATGCTTTAGCCCTTGGTAACGGGTTTACTAACCCCTTCGCATGTAGGTTAAAAGGAATCGATGAGATTGCACGGTGGCCCCGCGTATGCATCGCCTGCAACTGCACTATAGCGCGTGCAAGTTACACAGTGCAACCATCGTGGTACGAGCCGCGGTTAAGCAGGAGTCGTAGGCCAGCTGTCGTTAACTCCACTCGTGAATCACGGCCTTTGTTTAATTATTTCGACGAAAGATCGTCCTCTAAACGATCCACGGATCCATCAATTCGAATCAAATCCGTCACGCGTGTGTGTGTGGTCCGTTAATATATTTCCTACCTTTCGATCGACTCTTTTAATTACTAAAAACTGTGTGAGATTTTTTAAGAAACCACGAAATAGACAGTTTAAAACTTTCGAGTGGACCTTTATGGATTTAAAGTGCGGAAAGTTGAGCCTATGTTTTTATTCAATTAAGTGTGAACCCGTGTTGTTGAGCTACTAAAGAGAAGACTCATAATTATTTATTCTGTATTATTCGAAGAAAGTTTAAAAGAGTTCTAAAATATCCGTATCCCAAAGTTCATCCCCTAATTATCATGAATCGTTCAAAGGGAGTTCATGAATAATTCAATCCCCAAATTATTCCCCATTCCTACACACATCCTAATTAAAAGCCACCGGGGTGTAACAAAGCCGAGCACCAAGAATTCACCACATTTCCTCCTTAAATATTCCAAGTACCAAGCTGGGTTTTTACGTATCAAACAGAACAAGCTCGAAAGGGTTTACTGGGAAGACAGGTTTCTCACGTATTCAAGACATGATGAAAATTAAGAACAATTATACGCGCCTGTCGCAGGCCCGCTTCCAGCAAAAGCAGCTGCAGGAGAAGGAGCAAAAGTTGCTGCAGCTCTACGACCAGCAACAGCAGAGGGCTTATCAGGTGGTGCAACGAGGCAGCGCCGGATCCAACGGCTCGAATCATGGCTCCTCCATCAGCCAGCACAGTGTCACAAGAACTTCGACCAGCAGCCACGCAACCTCGACCTCGCAGGGTGGAAAGGTGAGCGATTCTTCGCGTGGAAACGCTATAACTTGCCCTAACGCGGTTTCACGCTACGCTTTCTTGAATGACACAATGACCACACAGTGCTTCCAAGCCGCAATTCACAGCTTTTGCATACCTCGTTCCTGGTTGCGCGAATACGACTCTTCTTCATTTATCATTTTTATAGTAATTGGAGATGTGATCTGAATTAGATTTCAGCAAAAAGGGGAGCTTGTCGAATCGGTGGAAAAGGTTGGGAAATTTTAGTGTGCACAGTAGAATGTAGAATGATTACGATGGAATAAATATGTACGAGTTTCGCCAACCTTGACCGCAATGGGAATTGGTAACTTCAAGTTCAGTTGAACGTGAAACCAGTCTCTTGAAATGCGACTGAAATCTGTTTCGCTGAATCTCACTTAAGACCTTTCGTGTTCCCATGCACAGTCTATTTTGCAATTATTTAAAATTACAGTGTAGTACTAATAAGTAGACCCTTGACGAGATTTAAACTCCAAGATCACGCTATAAAAACTGTTCGATTGTCACGACCATACCCTTAACAAGATTTCCAATCTTAACCAATGCTTATAAACATATTGTTCACGCTGCAAGATGCTTAAGCACCTCCCGAACCGCTTAATAGTAGATAAGCTTGAGTAATCGCCAAAACTACACCTGTTCCGGCTACCTAGGTGAGGCAGATGTTCGACGAGAGGCGACAGACCACCGTGAAGGGCATCGACAGGAGTTACCCGCTGGAGCCGTTGGAGAACAAACCGCGGAAGCAAACGAACGGAAACGGGGTGCAGAGGAACGGAAATTTGACGGTGAACCGGCAGTCCGTGACTGTGAAACGAGTGGCCCGGTCCGACGTGAACAGCAATTTAAACGACGGCAAACCGGTCGTCTCCTATCACGAGGAGGTCACTCGAGAATCGTTTGGTCCTTCTGGAGAGCAGCACACGGACGATGACGAGTTTGGGAACGAGAACCACGTCGCGCAGTACTCGAATGGGAACCATCGAGAGGAGGTGATTCGTTACTCGACATTTCCTTCTCTTACGTAACGAGATGACGCAACTAATGGAACGTCTACTTAGTACGATCTCGAACTACTCAACTGAGGTTTCAGGGAGTAATATTTTAAATAAACGCGATTGGGATTGCGGGAAAATAGAAATCTGAGTATATATTATGGTTTTGTGTGTGAAACCAAATGTCGCATGTGATAAAAGTGATGAAAATAAGTCACAAGTGTGCCATTTTTTTATAACGGAAGTACGATATTCTTGAAATTTATTATCCCTGGGCTCTCAAATTTAGGAATGAATTGTATTAAGAATTGTTTTTTAGTAATTAAGTAATTAAATTTTTTTCGCGGGAAATTGAATTTTATCTAACGGTATCCATGGGCACGCGAGAAGACGCGCGTCGGGGAGGTTCTGAACGAAGATACGATACAGAGGAACCGCATGATGGCGAAGCTTCACTTGATGGAGTACGACGAGACGCTGAAGCACCGTGTTAAAAATGACCTCGAGAGCGTACAATTCCCAGATGACTTCATGGTGGATGTTCCTGACAAACTTCCAAAACAAAGCGGTACCAAGAAGGTATCGCAAGCGGAGGCTCGGCTGGAACGCTTCAAAAATGCGAACGCGAGGCGTAGCAACAGCATTGCGAAGAATTCAAACACGATCAGCGTTCCGAGGAAACGATCCGACCCAGCATTCCCGGCGAAGCCTACTTCCAGGTATGTGGACAATCAGAAAACACGAATGATAATGCACCGAAAATCATGAGAAATATAATGAGACAGACTATATGAATAAAATATAGAAAAAACATTTTGTAATATAGTAGATAGACGCGTCAGTTGTGGTAACCATTTCTCTGTTCTTTTCGCAATATTTAATTGATATTTCCATAATAAAATCTTTCAAAATATCCTATTGATCTGAACTGTATTAGATTGAGCAAAAATTTGTTCGGATTTTGCAGATAATCGTTGTGATACCGCCACATTCAGATTCACTTATCCACAATTTTATAAAATCCCTCTCGTAGATTATCATCCAAGATGCCAACGAAGTCGAAGCAAAAACTAACAAGGAAACGTTCCCACCCAAAAAATTCTGATGTTAATGAAACTTCGCGTGAATCTAGAGCATATTGGAGTCTGCAAGGAGCAATTTTTTCTTCTGCGAAAATTCAGTCTGAAAGGGGTAAAATCAACCCTTAAAGCTATCGCATTGTTTCCTTTTTTAATTATAACTTTATAACGCAGCGAGATAAACCAAAACTTTAAATGTAAGAACTATTCAACTTTTTATGCACTATCACACTGCCAACAGAAAAGTAAAGTTGAAATCAGAATTTTCGGTTTGGGAAAGTTACATTTTAAAACACTTCACATAATAAAACACCGAAATGACTCAAAGCATCTACTAAATACACAGCTGAACATTCACTGATTACGCATTAATCGCCAGAACGTGGCACGTGTCGCAACGAACCTCTGGAAAGAGAAATCCGCACGAATTGTTTTACTCAGCTGGCTGTAGGGATCGGAGATGCCTCTAAACGCAAGTAGATTATCGGCCCCGATTATCGCATCGAGCCTTGACAAATCGCAAATTCTCTGCCCGCTAATTGGCAATCAGCGCTAACAATCCGTCAGCTGCTTTCGTCCCCGCCGATTAATTTCTCGTTGCATAATTGCAATCGCTGACTAGGCACCGAATCGTTTAAACCTACGCAGCCGTAGTAGCCTAACAATATACGAGCCCACCCCCGGAAACGGACGCCCTCGAAGGAGCACCTAAACGACGTGCTTCCGGCTCAGAGGCGCAGCGTCTTCGATTGCTCGCAACGAGAGCAGGATGGTCGCTTTGACTCGCGTCTGCCTAACCGCTATCATCGAGAGGATAATCAAGCGAAAGGACATTAAACGTGCCATCAGCATAACAACCCCTCGCCAAAGCACGAAGCTTCATCCAGCGGTGGGGAGGAAAAGCCGCCGCGAACTTATCAATGGTCCCTGGGAAATCTCGTAGCTTTTCGCGCAAATCAGCGGAGAAGTGTGGTGGCTTTTCGCGACGCTTCAACCGCTCCTTCGTAACCAACCTAACAAAATGTCGATCGGACGGAGTTCGAAGATCGAAGACCAACAGAACGTCCCAGCTTTCTCCTGCTCAATGATCTTAATCCCGCTGCGAGGGGGAGTCATACCTACGCCAAAATCATTTGTCTCTTGCCGATCTATTCTGTCTATTTGTGCTCTTTAACCGCAACTTTATGGCAAGATTAACACACGATATGTATAATGAGGAAGAGGATAGGAAGATGAAGTTGAAGGGGGATACCAGATAAGGATGCCAGAGCTTGTATTCTTATCTTCAGTTGGGAATTGCTATACATTGGTTGTGATTTCGTAGTGGGAATGAAGCTGTCAAGAATACGGCGCGAAAGGTTTTGCAGAAAGAGTTGGATACCAAAAAGAGAAGCCCTCAGAGAGGAGAAACACTGATATCAGACTCTGAAAGGAATCCCAGGCGAAGGAACGACAGTCCAAAATTCTTCTGCAAGGAGTCCGAGAAGTCTGCCACTAGTTATGCAATTGATTCAAAACATTCTGGAAAATTGTCACCTGACTTTTCAAAAGATAGAGGACGACGAAGTGCTAGTCCGAAATTCTTCTGCAAGGAGTCCGAGAAATCTGCCACTACTTATGCAATTGATTCAAAAAATTTTGGAAGTTTGTCACCTGATTTGTCAAAAGATAGAAGACAACGAAGTGCAAGTCCGAAATTCTTCTGCAAGGAGTCCGAGAAATCTGCCACTACTTATGCAATTGATTCAAAAAATTCTGGAAAATTGTCACCTGATTTTTCAAAAGATAAAGGACGACGAAGTGCTAGTCCGAAATTCTTCTGCAAGGAGTCCGAGAAATCTGCCACTACTTATGCAATTGATTCAAAAAATTCTGGAAAATTGTCACCTGATTTTTCAAAAGATAAAGGACGACGAAGTGCAAGTCCGAAATTCTTCTGCAAGGAGTCCGAGAAGTCTGCTACTACTTACGCAATTGACACAAAAACTGCGGGAAAATTTTCTCCAGATTTTTCGAAAGATATTAAACGCACAGTGGTGAAAATAGAACCAAGGGGGTCTAGAACTACGTTTACTAAGCTCGACCAAAATGTACGAAAGAAATCTGACAAATCTGCTGCAACTGTGGGTATAGACACAGTGGATAGGAATGTCAAGTCCAGTAGAACTTCCTCTCCGGAAAGTATAAAAAATGAGATGATAATTCACAAAAAGGTTCAGGACAAAATCAACACTAAACCAATTCGAAGTGGGTCGCCCAATGTTTTCGATAGACTAACTAAAGAACGCAGTGCAAGTCCCAGGTTCCTCGATCAAGAATCTGAGAAACCAGCTGCAAAGATGCACCACGATGCTAAATTCACTTCTAAATCCCCAGAACGTACAGAGAAAATAGTCAAGAAACGCAGCGACAGTCCAAGAGTCGTGTCACGAAAGCGAGAGGCTTCCAGCATTCACGCTTCTAAAAGAAAATCACCAGATTTTGCGAAAAGAATTTTAAGAAAAGCCAGTACGAGTCCTCAGTTCTTCCTCACAGATTCTAACAGATCCTCTACCATTATGCTAGTGACGCCAGAGACAATAACAAAACCCAGAACAGACTCTGCAAAGCCTAAGAAGAAGACTCGAACTCCTGGACCCACCATGAATAAATCTGACGTAACTCTTTCGAGCAGAATTGCAGAGTCAAGCAGGCGCGTGTCTGAGGAAGACGTCAAGGAAAGCTCCAAATACAATATACGAAGCTCTGTATCGCGATTCTTCTCTGATCAGTGCGAAAGAGCTTCCAGAAATGAAGATACTGGTACAGGGGACAGCATTCAATCGACAGCAACCGGTAGAAGCTCTGATATGTCTCGTGGTTCGTCTCCAGTGTCGCTGAAGGACATGAAAACCTCTGGCCCAGCGAATACAACTGTCTATCTGTCATCACCTAGATCGCAGAAAATCGTGGACAGCAGGAATGCTCCTGCAGAATTTTTTTGTTACGAGACGGAAAGATCTGCTACGACTGTGAAACCCAAATCCTTGAAACACTCGATTAATGAACGATCTAAAAATACTCGAACGAAATCGAGTAATTCCGCGAATGTCCAATCGATGGATGTTAAATGTAAATCATCAAAAACCTCTGACAACATTACCGTGGCTAAGGACACTAAAGTAACTGTTGGTGTTGGCAAAAGTAGCAGTCGAGGCTCGTCACCTGGATCAGTGAAAGTTGGAGATAGTAGAAGTGGAACTCCAGAATTTTTCTGCTACGAGTCAGATAAATCTGCCACTACTGTAAGTGTCACATCGAAATCGAGGAAAGACTCCAAAGGTTCTCCATCGAGACCAAGCAGCTCCACAAGTGTCCATCGTCCAGGCGGATCATCAAAAAGCCCTGGCAGTTTCAATCTGCCCGAAGATGTTGAAATAATTCCTAATATTCGTAGAAATAGCAGCCGCGAGCCTTCGCCCAGACCACAAAAGATCGTGGACACCAGGAGTGGAACTCCAGAATTTTTCTGCTACGAATCAGAGAAATCTGCCACGACTGTAAGCCTCAAACCCAAATCGACAAAAGGCTCGGCGAACAACCGTCCGAAAAGTCCTCCATCGAGACCAACTAGCTCCACAAGTGTCCAACCTCCAGGCAGATCATCAAAAAGCCCTGACTTCTCTCCACCTAAAGACAGCAAAGTAGCTGCTCGCAGAGGGTCCAACAATATCCTACGATCCACCAGGCTGATCCGCGACATTATAAACCGGCAAAAAGGCGGAAGTAGGAGCGATTACGCTTCGGGGATGGTGGCAAAAGAATCGCGAAGGACTGCATTCGAAAGCGCAGAAGGAAGCATCGGGGGCGTAGAATTGAAACACGGATCGAAAGTGGATGAAGCGGAAGAGCTCAAGGCGAATAGGAGCGTCGACAAAAGAGCGACGACACCGACAACCCCGGCGTACGAACTTCTCGCCCCAGAATCCACTTCGAAAAGTTCCACGAGGGTGGACGCTGGAACCCAAGAGATCACGATGCACGATCAATACATAAAACAGGAGAAAATTCAACGAGGCCAGCTTCGAAGCACTTACTCGAAATCTTTCGGCAAGGCGACGCGAGATTCCAAGAAGAAGTCTAGCACGGAGAATTTGTTCACGTATCCTGTGCGCAAATCTAACAAAAAGAGGGCATCCATTTTCGAGTCGAGTATCTTCGAGCCACCGAAAAAGGACCGCCAGGCGACAGATCGAGTCTTAGAATCCAGAAGGGCCAGGGGTTCCACCAAGGGAGGTGGAGAAACTGACGTCGGTTCGAAGGGAAACGCGTCGAGCACCGAGCGTTCCTGCAGCAACAGCCCTTCCCCGACGAACGAGTCGGTTTCTCGTAGTTTGAAACGCGGGTTAAGGGAAAATACCGCGGGCCAAGGGAACAGGGCCAAAGCTCTGCGATCTGGAAGGAAAACTGCCAGCCCGATTTTTGGTGAGTCGAAGAAGCAACGCAGGTCGCCCACGCCTCATAAGCAGGCTCAAATTTTACGATCCATAGAACTGGTTCGAAGGATCATGAAGGGATCGCAGTCGGAGAGGAACGAGGCGCGCAGAGAAGTATGTAAAACAGTTGTTACGAACGTGGTCGTTGAGAAGCGCAAAACAAGGAACACTTCCGAGAGTGAAATCGAAGGGAAGAAAAGTGAATGCATCTCGTCAGCGACGGAAAGTATAAGTTACGCGAGCAAGGATTATGAAAGAACAGATTCAGTGGAGTCGGCACTCAGACGTTTCGATTCTATTGACACAGAAGCTGGCGTGGCGTCTGCTCGGAGCACGTCGGGGCGAAGCAAAGACAGAGGATCGATGACAGAGAAAAGACGAGCGGAGGTTGAATCGTGGGGGGTTGCAGGCTCGGTGGATGATTCAAGAGCGATCTCTCTGAAAGCACTCGATCAGGCGGATGTAAATGTTCCTCCAAGCCCCGAGAACAAACTATCGAGGGGGACTTTAAAGAAAGCATCGACGGCGTCTGAGACCGTGGGTGCTTCTCTGGGAGCCTCTAAAACTCAGGAACTTCGCGGTCGGAAGAAATTAGCAAAGGCTAGAGACTCGATAGAGATCGCTCGAATCATGGCGAGGTCTAAATCACCATCGTGCAGGAGAAAGCTCTTTCCAGACGTCGGTTCGACGGAGGGAATCAAAACCGGAGGCACAAGATCAAGGTGCAGCCTCGAGTCGATGAAGACCACGGGACATCTTTTGGCCCGTAAAAAGGGACGTAAAAGCGAAATGACGGATTCCGCGAGGGCCGCGACGAGATTCCTGAAACACGTGAAAGAGGCGGACAAAGGGAAAGACGGTAAAGCGTCAACAGGTGCGTCGGGCTCAGATCGTTCTGTGCTTGTGAAACCGTTGAGATCGATCGAGGATATTCGTAAATCCATCGGGAGCGAAAGTTGCCGTCGCGGGGCGACGGGAGCGTCGTCGTCGTTGAAGTCAGCGATTGCAAGCGATGCCTCGAGATGCTCGAGCCCGGTTCAACGTCGAGCTAGCAGCGAGGATCGCGTTGGGAATAGGAAAGGGTTATCCCTGTCGAAGCGATCAGAGAGTCTTAGCGGGAGGAGCGAGGCTTCGGGGGATTCGCAGGGGTCTGTAAAATGTGCAACGCGTTTCTTCAGGGTCACGAAGAGCCCGAGTCCGGATTCGACGAAGGCGATGGAAATGAGCGGCCGTCCGAGGAGAAACGTCCCTTCGTCGCCATCGAAAAGCCCAGACACCGTCACGAGGGTAAGCAGGATTATACGAATGTTTTATACGTTAAAAATGTTGCTTCTAACAAAAAGGTTAGCGTGTTTTGTGAGAAAATATGTGCCTTTGTAGAGACAATAGGGTAGATGTACCATTTGTGGCCACTGCACCATTTGTGGCCACTGTCTTATTTATTCAAATATATTAAGTATTCTTAGTTCACTTTCATTACAATGAATTAAGCTGTCTAAGGATGGGTTGTTGGCACCATTTCTACTGTTTTGTTGTCCCGTTTTATTTAATAATCATACGTGGCCACAAACGGTGCAAAACAGTCCGGCACGATAATATAATGATTTTTTAAATAATTATGTTTAAAACATTGTTCAACGTAGAATATTTCAATTATCTGTAGATTTTGGATTACACTGATATATTCTTTATTTTTGTGTACGTATTCTTTTGTAAGTTATGTATCTGTGAATGGTACGGAAATCCTTAAAGTGGCCACAAATGGTACATCTACCCTATCAGTTGACCGTTGAAAGCTACTGAAAACGGGCTCATGATTTTGTTTCTTGGTTGTTAAAATTTCTAAGATTTCTTAAGAAGGGGTTCTCCTCTAACAGCCCCAAAAATAGCAGATATAATACTGCCCTCTTTAGTTAAAATGTCCTATCTAGCATTTTGAAACAACCGAGAAAACTGAGGTTTTATCATTTACTTTGTACAATATTTATTTTCCTTCATTCAAATTAAAACATGTTGTCATTATTTTGTAATAGCCTAATATAATTTTTTGTAATAGGTGTACTGGTAGGGAATGTATTATTAACGTACCAATTAATTGTTTTAGATAAGATATTTTAACCATTTTAAAAGAAGTTAGGTTAAATGCATTAAACTGTTTATAAATCTTTACGAAGCACGTAGAGTTTTCTAACTTTACTTAAAAGGTAAAAGACGGGTGGAACTTCAAATATTTCAACATATCTCAAAAAATGAAAAAATGCTAGATAGGACAGTTTAACTAAGGAGGGCAGAATAATAGATTTGGAAAGTCAAGGTGTCGTATGTTTTATATATTCAGATGTTTCCTATTTGATCCTATCTTTTTTTAAATCAGCTATGCCTCTGTCAAATGAATACCTCTGAAATACCAGTTCTGATCCTTAGAAATGTCTCGCGTGAAAAGGCCTAAAAAATTTTATCTCGATACCAAATATATATACAAAAGCAAGCCTTTCATAGAATATATTGCATAAAATAAATCCACTTTCTAAAATCGAATCTATTTCATTGAAAATATATTAAAAAAAAAACAACTTAAACGATTTTATTTAATTTTATCAAAAATGCACCAAAAACTAAAAAATAATTATTTTCTTGTACTACAATTACGATGGTGATATGTCACTTTAATAAAATTCGTGGGACAGGATATTTCATCGCTTTTCGTCGCTCATTTCAGCGCTTGATTGTGTATTAAACTGATTCATAACCTGTTATGAAATATCCTGCACCGCGATTTTATTTAAAGTGAAATATCACCATCGTAATTGTAGAACGAGCAAAGAATTACCTTTCAGTTTTTAATCCATTTTCGATCAAATGAAATAAAATCGTTTAAAAAGGGAGAAACTCTCATCAACTCTGCAGAAGGTCCTACCTGAAACCTTTAAGTTCATTCGGCTCATACAAGTGAAACATCTGAGAAATTAGATTCGAAATGCATCTACATTCAATTTAAAAAATTAAATTGATTATTCGTTATCGGGGAGAAACGTGTAGCGTGATTTAAATGCAAAGCTATTCATATAATTTTGCGAAGGGTTTTGAACGAGCGCATCTTTTATTATAGCGTCCCTCGACCGACTTCAAAGTTCAAGATACAAAACCGTCGAAACGACCGGTTCCTATGAAAGGCACAGAGCCAATTGGAAACAGGAAGACGGCGACGACGTCTACTACGACGAGTACGAGAAAATCGACGGATGTCGTCGATGGCGCTATTCTCGAGAATGGTCTGCATTTACAAGACCAAACTGCCGAAACGAAATACGATAACGAGTCGCCTACGACGAAGAAGAGCGACGCTTTTGTCATCGAGTTCGACGAGCAGCCGTCGAAGGAAAACGAGGGTCCACCTAGGAAGCCGTTATTAAGAAAGCAATCCACCGAAGTGAGTAGCTGATGGTCATTAGAACATAAAGGGAATTAAATAAATAGTCGCATAATTCTTAATGAATATTAATAAAGGTGCTTGAGAACTCAAGTACCTTTATTTTAAAGGGATTGAAACTTAAAAGCTGCTGCGTGACAGTCTCACGTTGCATTTTGATGACAGATCTTGTATTTAAGTGGCAAAAATTCCTCAACTCACAATTTCATATAACAGAATAATTTTATATAACGAAGTCTGTGGAATAAAATTTGGAATTTGCTCACACATCCTAGCACAATAATCTGAATCATTGATTCAGATTCTTCGCAGAATTTAATGATCCATGATACGATGCAACATTCTTATCATTCACTGGGCTACTTATTAATTTTTCCAAACCGACTCGAAGTTAGGAACGCGAGAAGTGAGCGCAAAACCAGCTGGTATCGACGAGAACTTTCGCGATAAAATGTCGCCCGCTCTTTGACACCGATTAACCTGGGTGTCCCAGATTTGATTGCTCATGGATTCCTATTTCATCGTGTTGTGATTAACCTAGAGTTACCTCTGCGAAATTCTCGAGTTCCGCTGATGCAAAATTAAAGAGTGGCCTTGGCAGATGTTTCGCAGGAAACTGACATTTGGGGATCACCGGTTCTTCTTCTAATTGAAATTATCTTATCAAATCTTTGTACCTAACAGAAGCAAACACCTCCCACGCAATCTGGTCGACCTCCTTCATCGGTTTCGTCCACGTCCAACGGCAGTACCATGCAGGCGTCCGTTACCAGAGGTAAAATGGCTTCGAGGGCGAGGACGCCAATTTCCGGTACAGCGTCGTCCAAAGGGTCAGCCTCCAGCAAAGGCGGAACAGGCTCGTGTGCCGCGTAAGGATTTCCAGCGTAATTGGTGTTTCCGCCGTGAACTCTTTATAGAAAATTAAAGGACCTCGAGCATTTTCAGCTTTTTCAATCTACAAATCTTTCATAAAGAATTTTCATCGCAAGGCTCGAGAGGACAAAAGGCAGTTACTAAAAATTCTATTTAGTAATAATATAACGACATATTCTGCTCGAAAAATCGTATATAAAATATAAAGAGACCGTGTAGTTTAATTGGTTACTGTTGGAGAAAGAAGCTATTAAAGTTTCTATGAGAGTTTCTGCCGGAGTTTGCAACAATTTGCAGAAAATATTCCAGACAGAGGCAATCTGTATTCTTCTCCATTGAAAAACCTAACTTCTCCGTCTCACTTTATATTTAAATTCGAAGTTGCTGCAATTACGGCTTTGCGCAACTTCATCTTATCGAAATCATTGACAGATGTATAGCATGTCGCTCGCAGTTTCGACTGTTCGGGGATCGGTTTTGAATTTAGTTAACATAGCAATACTTTTACTAATTTCCTAATTACTTTGAGCAACGCACAAGCATCCCTTTAACGTGTTATGCCTAACTGTGAGGTCTGAAAAAACTTGTATATTCGGGAATTTTTGGGGGAAACACTTGAAGGCATTTTTAATCAAGCCTTTATATGTGCATGTTAATCTACATGTAGTAATTTTTCGATGGAAAATGTAAATAAATAAAAGAAATATCAGCGATCTCCCGGCAGCGATTTTTTTCAGTTGTTTGCGGTGACCACTCTAATTTTGACCTTGTTCATGTCAAATAAAAAATTCGCGGGAATTTAGTTAGTATATTGGATTATCTAGTCCTTAATCGTTCATTATCCCAAAAAATGAATTTGCTACAAAATGACGGCTTCTCAGAACAAAAGATTTTCGCCTTTTTTTAAAGAAAAAATCCAGAAAATACTTGTCTTTTCAGACCTTACAGGTAGGCATAAACCCTTAATCCTCGCTTGGCGGATACAGGGTCCATGTGGACCCACCCTAACTATCGAATAACATGTTTCTTACCATTAACATTACTTCTTAAAGAAGATAAGAAACGTAGATTGTAACACGATCAGATTCTAAAACAATAGCTCGTTCTAAGGTGTGCGCGAATGAAAGTATGGTTAAAAATGGACTCTGCACCCGACGTGTGACCAAAGTAGCCACCACCCAACGCTTAAACCGCGAAGCGACTCTACCGTTATCCACAATTGTGACTAAACTGTCTTACAGCGACAGTCTAGTACCCTGCAAAATGTGCGGGCGTCGTTTCGCGCAGGATCGGGTGGGCCTTCACGAGCAAATCTGCGCGAAGACGGGCCAGAAGAAGAGGAAGCAGTTCGACGCGATGATGTACCGAGTAAAGGGCACCGAACTCGAGCCATTTGTGAGGAGAGCAACCTGTAAGAAGCCCGAGGTCAGTACGCCTTATTTTGCTTACCGAACCCTCCGCCCTTCGTCCTCTTCCCGCTAATCCTCCGCAACTTCCGTTCCAATACGCTAAATCAGCGAGGCGAGTAGAACACTAGGGTGGTCCTTAATTTCAACCTGCGATTTCTGTGTTCTCACCCACCAATATGGTTCCATTTCATAAAACAATAGTTCCTGAAAAAGATTAGGTATTGCAATCAGACAACAGGAAATGGTGCCGACCAGGCCTGAAAGTTTAGAATTCATCAATAGTTTGGATTTAAAAAATTTCTCAAAAATGTTAAGCTCTATCGAAATTTTGTTCAACTAATATTAAAAGAGCATTCAATTTTCTACAATTACTGTGTATATAATTTTTTCGTATTTTCTATATTATAGACAATACGTCACGCCGTAAAGGTGGGACCAGGCCCGGATTAAAGGGGGGCTAGGGGGGGCTGCAGCCCCGGGCCCCACTTTCCAAGGGGGCCCCGTTCTAAGCGATTAGCTCACTACACCACCCCCCCCCCCCCCCTGCTGTTCAACCACGGGGGGGGGCCTCGAAAGTTTGATATGTAGCCCCGGACCCCAAAAATCTTAATCCGGGCCTGGGTGGGACGCGTGAAGTGCGGACCTCTCTATATTCAAATGCTATTATCTAAGAGACGGTTGAAAGCACGAAAAAATTATATACACAGTAATTGTAGAAAATTGAATGCTCTTTTAATATTATTTGAACAAAATTTCGATAGGGCTTACTATTTTTGAGAAATTTTTTAAATCCAAACTATTGATGAATTCTAAATTATAAGGTCTGGTCGGCACCCTTTGCTGTTGTCGGCTTGCAATAATCTTCTCCAGGGACTATTTTTTTATCAAATGGCACCGTTCTAGGGGGTGAGAGCAAAGAAATTTCGCCACGTATAACTAAGGGCCACCCTAGTAGGACACGCGAAACAGCGAATGACGCTGCCCTGCAGAGGACGAGGGACTGGTTCTAAAAGAATGGGATGGTTGCCGTGTCTTCACTGTTTCAGAAATCGAAGAAACCAGAGGTGAAGACCAATTGGCGGCGCAAGCACGAGGACTTCATCAACACCATACGGTCTGCCAAGCAGGTGCAAGCGCATTTGGCAGCGGGAGGAAAGCTCAGCGATTTACCGCCGCCGCCAGCCAGCGATACCAGCGATTACATACAGTGTCCCCACTGCGGGCGAAAGTTCAACCAATGTGCCGCCGAGCGTCACATCCCCAAATGCGAGCACATGCTGCACAACAAGCCAGTGCATTTGCGTGCGCCGAAACCGAGACGCTAATCGTCGCTCTCCAAACGATAAATCTTTTTTTTTATATACGCGCAGAGTATATTTTAAGCGGAGCAAAACGGTTTTCCAATCGAGCAAATTCAAGCAAGAAGAATGTCGTTGCATTTGTGATGTTCCTCGTTTAAATTGTCAGGGAAGAGTTATCAGACTTTAACTAGAATTCGCAAGTTTTTAGGCGGACACCTTACACGCGATTGGCGCTATTTTGTACGAACGTAATTTCTCAACTACAGTGTTACGAAATTTGATACACTCGCCCGTCTATTTGTACAGCCGAGCTCGCTCGCAAAATACCATCTGTCGTTTTGTCAAATCTGTGCAAAACGTAAAAGTGATACGCAGATTATCCGCGGTATGCGCTCGAGTCAACCGAGTTCTGTACGCTTGCGCGTGGATCCAACGTACCCTGTCTCGCGATAAAACACGACTTCTACGAGTTGTACATATGTACGTAGGGGAAGAAATTTGTCGAACTGATATAGGGTGAAGACACCAGTAGTCGACCACTCTCCGAAAAACATGAAAAATAAGGTTTTTAAATAACAGAGTGCAGTTAGAGAACTGCACTTTGTTCAAAAGATCGTCACTTCTAAAAATCTTATTTTTCATGTTTTTCATGTATTTAAAAATAAGGTTTTTAGAATTGACGATCTTTTGAACAGAGTGCAGTTGGAGTGCAGTTAGAGAACTGCACTTTGTTCAAAAGATTGTCACTTCTAAAAACCTTATTTTTCATGTTTTTCTGAAAATGGTCGACTACTGGTGTCTTTACCCTACCAACTTTTTGAATAATATACAGTCAACGCAGAAATCACGGAAGAAATTTATACAGTTCTTTCCGCTTTTGTGAACCGGAGATTTAGAATTTGATGGTCGAGGTTTATGAAATTCACTGATGTACAAACATCTAACGTTCCATTCCAGGGAATTTCGACTATTTGGAACGGATACTTTATACGTATTTATATCTTTTTATACCGTAGCATTAGCGAAAATGTTACACAATTGTTTCTAACTTTCGCCTTCTAATAATCACCACGAAATATATTGAAGAAAATTCACATAGAATTCAAAGATTAATTAAATGGGATGAAAATGCAGCTTCATTAATACCACGGATATTGTGATTTATTTTATAAGTGTCGGTGAAAATAGGCTGTCTTTCAAGAAGGAGCGTACATTTTTACAGAGCTTAATGTTCTTAACGAAGGAGGATGTTGTAACAATATTATTATGACGAAATATTGGGAGCTAATAAACTAACTTTTTATTTAAAACAGACGGGCACATTCTTGTGCCACCCGAGTAACCAGGAATAAATTACCCAACAATTCCACAGACGAGGTATAGGATAGACCTATCGACCAATGCATTTTTCCACGGACGAGGTATACCTCTTTTAGGAACCCTTTTACCATTTTAGTGTCGCATGCAACGTTACCGGTGAAGTCACGAAACAGATTCTAACGCTACGCGTGATAGGAATTACAATTCAATACGTGTAAAAGTAGGACATTCGAAACTCGAAAATATATGACAATTGCAGCCATTGGCTCGGTGGTCCTCACCGATTACCAGGTCTCGCCATCGACGAAGTATAGGTGTCACACGCTCGAGGGGCTCGCGAGCCTCCTTACCATTTTCGAGTCACACCCAACGTTATCGACTCAATCTAAAATACGATTACAATGCTACGAGTGGTAGGAATTAAAATTAAAATTTATAGTGTTATGACTAATTTCAAGCATCGACGATAGACCTATCACGCAATGTAATTTTGTGTCACACGCTCGGGGGGCTCGCAAGCCCCCTTACAATTTTCATGTCACACCCAACGTTATCGATTGAGTCTAAAATAAGATTGTAACGCTACGCGTGGCAGGAATTAAAATTCAACACGGGTAAAACTTAGATCATTTGAAACCCGCAATTTACAAATGATTCTGTTGGAGTAACACTATAAAGATCGTTTTATAAACGTATTCCGTGCAATGACAGAGAAAAAAGGATCGCAACAAAACAAGAACACATACGCCTTTTAACCTTGCTGTTCTATTCGAGTTTATTTAACGCAAAAAAAATTATTGAACATAAAAATTTATATAAACAACACCATTATTTGTGGAAGACATGCTTTCATGGCGTAACGTGGAAAGCCTCATGAAGGAATTGTAACTTGGTATATTTCAAAAAGGTGCTGAAAAGCTGAACCAATCAACTACGTTATGTTAGTAATAGTGAGACCAGCATGGAAGGAAATTAAATAAACATAATAAAATACAGGACATGAAATAAAATGAATCAAACAAATCCATAGACGAAATACATAAAATTGAAATAGAACAAATTACGAAAAACTATCGACGACATACCTATCTGAAACAGAATAGAATTCTGATTAGCTGCCGAGACCGAACCAAACTCACTGAAGGTAAGTTTGCCTCGATCTGGGCCCTTAATCTAGATCGTAGGCTTTAGCTTGATTCCGTTTCGCAAGTCGCAATGCTTGGGAAACGTTACCAAGGAGCCGCACACCGACGCGGAGGTACTTACGAAAGTGACCCATTTCTATGAAATATTTCTGGCCCATATTTGACCAATGCTTTGTGCATTTTAAAAAATTTGGAAAAAGTCTTACAACTAAAGCAATTCTTATATTTAATTAGGATATTTGACAATCACAGTTATCGGCTCGGTGGTCCTCACCGATTTCCAGGTCTCACCGCGAGGAGGTTGCTGCGTTTCGAGACCCGTAGAGAGATGGATGGAATCAAAGTTCCGTCGATCTCCCTGTACATGAAAACCTTAGCCCACTAAACCAAAGAGATGGATGGAAACAAAGTTCCATCGATCCTTTCGGTTTAAAAAGCGCTCGGCGTCTCCGAGACGATTCCTCTTGCTCGGATGCAATTCGAGCCGTCTATCACGGAGACTGGGAAATCGGACCGGGTGACTTACGCGGGCAGTGTACCAAAAGATACACCCCCTACGCCCGAAACGTTTCCCTTTCGACAAGTACACCAGGGGGTGAAACTGTCCACACATACCCATTCCATGCTCAGTCGCGTGCTCTCGGAAATAGAAGCAGCTGCTACTTCCTCATCGGAAATGAGGAGCCAATGAAAGAGCAACAAAGCTAATAAAATTCTGTGACTACTTGGCAATTTTACATGGGGCCTTAAATACTTGATGCTATAATAAATTAACCTAAGGCTTCCTTAGATGTCTTCTTTCACTACCACTGTTCACTATCACTTTTCACTATTTTCTTTCAAATATGTTATCTTATTAACTTCATGTAAAATAAATCATGTAATCCCATTAAAGAAATGCACCAAATAAAATATATCATGTAAACCCATCGAACAAATGCATCATTTAAAATAAATAATGTAAACCCATCGGAGAAATACATGAAATAAAATAAATGATGTAAACTCATCGAAGAAATACACGAAATAAAACGACACGTGCAAAAATCCACGAAGGAATGTATGAAATAGGACAGATGATGAAAATGAATCGAAGAAATCAGTTAAAAAGGAAGAGAAATCGGTTTTGGCCTTGGCAGAATAATAACATTTTGAATGGCTTTTAACGAACCCGAAAATTTCATCGGCACCAACCGAATAAGTTAACCTAAGTAGGTCAGGGGGCCGAGGGAGTGCACGAAGGATCAGGACTTCGAACCCTGACCAGGTCCTCAGGAAGTCCAGTAGGTCCCAATCTTAGCAACTTGTATAACGCTACAATTCAGAGGTACACCTACGTATTTGGGATTTCAAACTTTTAATAACGTAAATAATTTGTCAGAAACTTTGAAAATAAGCTTCGGCCCGAGACACATTCCACGGTCTCCTGAGTCGGTCGGACCGAGACTTATTTTTAAAGTTTCTGACCAATTATTTATTAAAATTTTGAAATTACAAATACGTTAAGTACTTCTGGATGGCAATCAAGTTGCCATGAATTTTCACTAATAACAAACTCATAAAAATCTTCAAATAGTAAAAAAATTACGTCAAGTACGTGAAAAAGTCGAGCGTGGAAAAGAATACCTATTAATTATCAAATAAGTCACAAAAGAATAGAAGATAATAACAATTTCAGTATAAAAGCACATGTGAAATCAAAATGACAAAAATACATATACACAGACATTTTAATAATGTCTAAGAATACCTATTATCAAATAAGTCACAAAAGAATAGAAGATAATAACAATTTCAATATAAAAGCACATGTGAAATCAAAATTACAAAATAGTATATTGCGTGACAAGGGAGAGAAGTAAGCAATTCCGACGAGCGTGAAGTTTGCTGCCCGAGCGTAGCGAGGCGAAATCGCTTCTCTCCCGTGTCACGCACTGTATTTTTTTTTCAACACCTGCATGAAAGGTGTGTTTTTGAAAGCCTGCTGAGCGATTCGCAAAAAATATGCATTTTCTTTTAATGAAAAATGGTGCGGTGACAGTTGTAATATCAAATAAAACACGCATGCTCGATAACGATTAGTCGAACAACTGCATCTTCATACCATACGGTAACGCCAAACTCCAGTTTCCTTGGGAGGAAACTGCAGGGCTTGAAAACTGTTATAATATCGATTTCGGTTCTCCAAACGGTTATAAAGAACCTTTATTCGGAATAACTGTTATGAAGAACCAAAATTTCCAACTATTATCTCTTGCGGTTACGGTTCCTATTTCCCTCCTCATATCGGTTCCATAACCGTTATTTTTTCGATTCTGTATCTGTTCTATAATGGTTCCAGAATCAATTCTTGTATCGACTTTTCCCTAATTGATATCATTAATTATTGTAACTGCAGATTACTGTATATGCGCATATTTTTTACAAAATCCTTATAGAAAAAGGAGAAACATTTATAGGTATATATCATTGATTTATAATAAAGCGTTGAAATAAATAAATCAGCTACATATTTTTTACATTTACACACACATTATATTATTCAGAATAGGAAGTTAAATGTTTCTCCTGTTTCTATAAGGATTTTGTAAAAAATATGCACATATAAAGTAATCTGCACAAAATCGATATAAGAATTAGTTCTGGAACCGTTTCGGAACCGATATAGAACCGAAAAAATAACGGTTATGGAACCGATATAAGAAGGGAAATAGGAACCGTAACCGAAACAGATAATAGTTGGAAATTTGGGTTCTTCATAACAGTTATTCAGAATAAAGGTTTTCCATAACCGTTTTAATCAGAACCTTTATATACCAGTTTTAAACAGTTATTTTCGGAACCGTTTCAAACCCTGGAGGAAAGTAAAAAATTATGCGAATACGCATGCGCGTAAAGTCTTTTTCCCTTAGGAGAAAAGTAGAAAACGCGAATACGTCTGAAATTGGTCATTTTTCTCCCGCTCTGCAGGCGTAAAAAAACACACATTTTCATGCAGGTGTTGAAAAAATACATATACACAGACATTTTAATAATGTAAAGATACAATGTAACAGAAATACAAGGTACTCGTGTCTACTATTGCAAAGAAAGAATGGGAAAGTATAACACTCACAGACCGTTGCAAACAGTCTCACTGCTATCCACGCGGCAAGCATCCCCCTTCGCTACTGCTATTCGATCAACAGGCCAATGTGCCGCAGCTGCAGCGTCAGTGAATCCGGTCCTCCATCCTGTGGACCTAGACCCTCTCTAGGGCCTATGCTGGGCCCTCTCTAAGGTCCCTTGGGCCTTCTCTAGGGCCCACGCACTAGGCCCTTTCTAGGGCCTAGAATCTGAAAATTGAAGCTAAGCGACAATTGGACTCTACTTCCGCGAAAAAAAGCGATTAGAGCACCGGTGCTCTGGACGAACCTAGTATGCGTAAAAAAATGGCTCTAGTTTCGCGAAGAAAATTCAACTGGAGCTTCGGTGTTCTGAACGAGTCTTAGATACGCAAAAATTTCACTCTAGATTCGCGGTAAAGTTACTCTAAATAAGAACCGCGGTGCTCTGCAAAATATGTATATGGACGCGAAAAAAGCGGGGACTCTACGATCGCGTTACGCGCGATCAAAAAGGATCTTGCTAGACTGCAAGATTGCTAGGAAGACTGAGGTTCCACTTCAGGAACCTTTTCAAATTTTTTGCGGTGACTCTATTCGACTCGATCGATTCGCGTTATTTTACGAATTATTAATCGGAATTGTAAAAATCGCGAGCAACTGTTGTATGGATTTAATTTTCTGGCCCTGTTCTCTAGGGCCTAGAATCTCGTTGGCAAGTCCAAGCTGAAAATTGAAGCTAAGCGAAAATTTGACTCTACTTCCGCGTTAAAAAAGCAATTAGAGCACCGGTGCTCTGAACGAACTTTGTATTCGCAAAAAATTGGCTCTTGTTTCGCGAAGAAAATTCAACTGGAGCTTCGGTGCTCTGAACGAATCTTAGATACGAATTATTAATCGGAATTATTAAAATCGCGAGCAAATGTTGTATCAATTTAATTTTCTGATTTAGACAGACACATGCATGTCACTATCTACGAGTACCTTGTCTGATCAGCTCATTGGATTCTGCTCCCTTTCCAACACATATGCACGACGGTTAGTGGCCCGTTTCATATAATTAGCATTCGTTTTAGGAACATTTCTGCGATATTTCGTGAATATGGTTTAGAAAAGAGCCACGTCACGAGGCTACTTCGCAAAATATTGCACAAGTGTTCCCGCATGTCGCGCATTTGTGTTGGAACGGTCAGAATCGAAAGAGCTGGCTACCCAACGTTTTCTACAAAAAACATTTTGTTCTATTGCGTGCACCCACGTCCAAGAAATTATAAAGTGACTCAGCGTTCGCTGTCATCAAGAGTACTGCATCTCTGCACACTTATTACCCCTCGGACCAGCAACCCTGAAATCAAATTTAGAATTTAAAATATGTATATAAATTATTGGTAGTAATTTATTCATTAATTATATATTTTTTTTCAATACATTTTATATAATTGTTTTATTGTTGCCGATAATAATTGGTATAGCTTTTTTAACTTTATTTGGACGTCAAATTTTGGAGTATATTCAGGATTGAAAGGGGCCAAATAAGGTTGGAGCAGCAGGGTTATTACAACTTTTTAGTGATGTTATTAAATTATTAAATAAAGAATCTTTTTTATCGAAAAGGTAAATTTAAATTTATATTTGTATTTTGAAGAAACGGTATAATAAATTTAAAATTGTAACTATTGTTTACTAATGTCTTAGGGGATAGAAATAAATTTGGTAAATGAGGATGTTAATAGAGGTAAATTTATTGTTTAAATAAAATTCTGGGTGGGCTGGTAGAAATATATGTAATGTTAATGTAGATAGTGTAGTCTATCTATTTATTAAAGTGAGAGAAGAATGGGGCTGGCAGGGGCACAGCCTGGAAGAAGTAAAGGAGTTCAAATACTTAGGGTATAATTTCCAGAAAAAGGGGGGCAGAGAGATGCATATAAGGGAAGTCATAAAGAAAGCTAGAATAGCAATGGCGCAGATATGGCGAATAGGACAAAGAATGTTCAAGAACAATTTTGTGAGAAGAATGAGAATATTCAGAAGCATAGTGAAAAGTATCTTCCTGTATGCGTCAGAAATTTGGGAATGGATGGAAGCAGAAAAAGTAGAGAAAATACAGGAGAAATACATAAGGTGGACTTTAGGTTTGGACTTCAATACACCAGCAGATATAATTTTGGAGGAAACAAAAACGGACAAAATAAGGATAAAAGCTGGGAAAAGAGGAGAAAGCGAAACGGCTGAATAAGAATAAAATAGTACAAGAATGCTGGAGGGAAATAGACGCGAAGCAAGCAGAGGAAAAGTCGAAATGGAAGGAAATGAGAGACTCATACTACAGGCAAAAAATGATGGATATACAAGAAATGGAAATCGAAAGAAGGAGAGGAAGAGAGTTTGCTGAGGAACTAGCGCAAAGAGACAGGGCGAAGCAGGTCCAATGGCAATACGACAGAATACAAGGAGGCAGATACAACGCACATTACACAGAAATCAGGGATAACCAGAGAGTGAATTACCTAAACGGAAACTACAGAGGCAGAGACCAAAGCATGATTGCAAGGTTCAGATGTGGGAACGAAGAGCGGGGAAGCAAGTACTGGAAGGAGGAAAAAGAGACAGTATGCAGACTATGTAATGGGGCTAGAGAGACGCTGGGTCACATGCTACAAGACTGTACGGATCTGACAAGAGAAAAATCAAAGATCAGGGGGATACTAAAGCGAGAAGAAAAAGGAGCGGATTGGATTGCGAATGGATCTAGAAAAAAGGAGAAGAAAAGAAGAACAAGATGAAGGAAGAAGTCAAAACAAAAGCACAATCTTGAATTAACAGTCCCAGAACCACTTACACACATAACACATGTAACCCCATTTTGAGGCCGAAAGGCGAAAAATAAACCTATTTACTACAATTTATTAAAATAGATAGATAATTGTAAGAGATTCACTTATTTTAATTTTTGATAGGTAGTTGTTAATTATTCTGGTAAAATACAAAAATATAACTATTATCCCCCCCCCCCCAACAATTGAAATAAAGATAAGTTAAGAGAGAAGATTTGGAAAAACTCACGCGAAAGGGTTCAACTTCAGAAATGTAAATCGTATTTAATACGTCAAGCATCCCGAATGATTGTGAAATTAAAAACAGAATAGTTTAGAATCTTAAAGGCGCGATATGAAAACATTTTTCCGATTTTAAAATTAATTTATTCACGCATTAATGACACTGTTAGCAACTACTAATGATAAGTATTCGTGGTCACTATGCTCGGTACAGCAATTATTTTACTTCATAGCAGGCAGAATGATTGAAAGAATTAAAAGAGTGTCACTCACCGTTCGTTCAGAACAGTCTCACTGCTATCCACGCAGCCAAGTGAAAAGAGTTTTCTCAAAAGTCTCCGAGATTAAGGGTATATCACAGTGATATCATGTTTAAAGGCCTCCCATATAGTCCAGTAACCGATGGAATTAATGCACGAAGCAAGATATTACGAATTAAGATTCATCATGACACGTTAAACTATTTCACGTCCGACCACGATCGCGTTTGGGAACAGACTGGCGAAGTCGCGACTCGCGATTCGTGACGTATTTCAATGTTTTGAATTTGACAAACGTTATTGTCGCGCCGAGCGCGGGAACCGGGAGTCGGCCGAGCGCGGGAATATGAACATGAAATTCGTCGAGGCCAGAAATAATATTATATATCAATTCACTTTTCACCACTACAGTCGTAATTGTGAATAGTGAAAATTTTTATATAGAGTTTATAGAAATGAAGGGGACGCACAGGTTTCGATAGAAATGAAGCATCTTCTTTTGCACAAATTTCTGCAAATTTGTCAACTAATGTAAATCGACAAAATTTGTGAAAATACATAGCACTAAGAATTATAAAAATTATGGTCGACTACTTGCAGTGTACAGCAAGTCACATTAGTGACTTGCAATCTTTTGGGAAAGATATTCGTAATATATTATAATCCACGATAGTTCCCACACTATTCGTTAATTTTATTAGCTTCCCATTAACAATATTTCGATTCACCCATAAACATACTCGATTAATTTTATTCCAACGCCGATAAATTGTGCGTTAAAAATATTGCATCTCTTCGTTCTTTTTCCCTAAACTACCATTAACATTTAAATTTCGTGCAGCAAGACTTTCCGCCATGCGCTCTTACCTCCTTCGAACACGTTATGTAGTCTCTACGCTTACTATCGCAAAAGGCCACCCTATTTCTACGAGTTCTACGTTAACATGTGACTAAAATGTGGCGAAAAAATTATTATCAGCCAAATAGAGAAGGTATAATGATGCAACTGAGTTTATTACCTCTCTCTGTGATAATGAAAAGAATCCGGTACAACCCGAAATAACAACGGTATTAAGATTTTTAACGTGAAATTACACAAGTACTAATATCGGTACAAATTGTGTGGCCCATCTGGCACTGACCGAGATTAATCAAAAATCATGTGCATTTCAAGGTACAGTAAAACACGATTTCACAGGATGGAAAAATTCTGAAAGATCCTTCAATAATTGTGATAGTTCAAATTCAAACACAATGAAGAAAGTCGATATAACTGCTTCCAAACAAATTCTAATTGCAAAATTACTTTTGTTCAATCACAATAGTAAGTAGTGGAACAACGAAAGTGGAAAATTTCTACATCCAAACAATGTGTAGCCACTAAGAAAACTGGAGAGTTTGTAAACGATTAGCGACTATTGAAATTACAGAAATTTTAAACGGATCGCGAATAAAGAAACTGTAGAGATTGTAAACGAATCGCGACTCTCGAAGTTACAGAGATTTTAAACGATTCGCGACTGTTGAAATTGTAGTGATTGAAAACGCGTAGCGACTATCGAAATTAGAGAGATTTTAAACGATTCGCGACTGTCGATTTTGCAGAGATTTCAAACGATTCGCGACCTTTGAAATTAATTGATTACTTAATTTGAAGTAGATCTGAAGAAACCCTGAAGTACGAACCCTTAAGGTACACCTGCCACTCTCTCTCTCTCTCTCGTGCCTTTATTTGTTATTAATGAAAATTCATGGCCAACTACACTCTGCATCAAAATTAAAGCAACGCTATATTTTCCCCAAAATTTTCGACATTTTCAAACGGCTGTATCTCTGCGATAAATGGTCCACAAAATATTTAAAAAACGAATTTTGAACGCTTCGAGTTTCTAGAATTTGACTCAAGGACTCAATTTTTTGTTCATTCATTATGATACTGTTTTATTAAGATGAAGCGCTGGAAACCAAGTTTCAGAAATTTAGAGAAAATTTGAAGGATCTCAAACGAAAGGGTTCAACTTCAGTAACACGTGTAACTCGCATTCGATACATTAAGCATCCCGAATAATTGAGAAATTACAGAAAAGTAGTTTAGAATGTTTGAAACGAAATAAATTAAAACTTCTATCGCGAATTTAAAATATATTTATTGGCACACGTATTAACGTTACTATTCGCGAGTACTAAGTATATATTCGTGGTCACTATGCTCGCTACAACAATCATTTTGTTCGATAGCATGCAGAAAGATTGAAAAATTGATAAAGTATCACTCACCGTTCGTTGAAAACAGTCTCACTGCTATCCATGCAGACAAGCATCTTCCTTCAGCAGTAGCTATTCGATCTGGAGGCCAATGTCCCGCAGCTGCAGCTTCAGTATCGAATAGAACGTGTCAAATATGTCGCATTAATTTCGCGATGAAGAAACAATAAGAGCACCAGTGCTCGGAAATAGTTCTAGATGCGTTAAAATCACTGACTCTACGTTCGTGTTAACATTACTAACACGCAGGTCGATCATTGTCCACTATGAAATACTTTATCGCGAAATAAGTATTGACTGTACAATCGCATTGCACGCGATTACAAAAGCTCTTCACGCTTTTAAATATCTCTCAACAGTGGGGAGATGTGTTCGGACTCGAGTAAAGTCTTTCGGAAATAGTCCTCTAGATACTGAGTCTAATGCAGTAAATAGTAGTCCAGTAATCAATGGAATTGATGCAGGAATCGTGAAATCACGAAATAATATCGACTGTGAATGCACAGATATTCAATGATCCGATCCCCGCCGCGGACAAAGTCGAACTGTTAGGAGTGTTAGGGCACACCGTTCGGTGACGTAGTGACTTTGGTAGAGGTTGTTGATGTTTTTTGTCGCGCTCGGCCGTGTCGGTGTTTTGTCGCGCTCGGCCGACTCCCAGCTAACTTGAAATTCATCAAGGCCAGAAATAATATTATATAGCAATGTCCATTGCAAAATATTCACTTTTCACAACTACAGTCGTGCACCCCATACATTCTACACGTATTTTTATCACTGCGATATATGATCAAACACTAGGCAACGCTTCGTCAAAAAATCTTCTAGATGATAATATATTCCAGTGAAATGTTAAACGGTTTTCTATTTAGTCCAGTAGTCGAACTAATTGGTGTAGGAATCGAGAAATCGAGACCTCAACTGTTTCCCATGCAAGTTGAAATTTCTCAATTTCTAATGACTCGAATGTAATAATTACTGTTAAGAGAGAAGATTTGAAAGAACTCACAGGAGAGAGTTCAACTTCAGAAATGTAACTCGTATTCGACACATTAAGCATCCCGTATGATTGTGAAATTAAACAATGCTCGATTTGCAGTTGCATCCATGCACCCTACGACACTTATGCATCATGCACCTTTCTGCGAGGCTTATAAGAATTAGATTTTGAGCGCCATAGTGTCTTGATCCCCGAAATGGATTATTGAAGAGAAATCCGCATGAGTCGTTGACAAACCGAGTCAAAGCGTAGCGTAGCGAAAGCCTATGTCAAACTCACACTTTAAACAAGTCACACGTATACAAGCACGCAACACACCTTTCAGCATTTCAACACATTTCAGAGTATTTGTTGAGTTGGACGCTCTTCATGGGCAGAGGTCGCTAAATTCAGTCCTCAAATTATGGGTCGGTAACACAGTTCGGGTGGTGACACAAAGTTCCATTAGGTGATAGGTCTATTCTATACCTCGTCTGTGCTACCACCCTGCTGTCCGAGTCGGAAAGGAAAAGCGCTCGGCGTCTCCCGGGCTATTCCTGTTGCACCGACTCATGCGACCCGCCGGGAGCAACACTAGGTGTGACCTGACTCAAGTCGTCTTACGCGGAGATTGGGTAATCGGACCAGGAGACTTACGCAGGTAGTGTAGCAAGCGGTACAGCCCCTACGCCCGAAACATTTCCCTTTCGACAAGAACACCAGGGGATGAAATTGATCCACCCATACCAATTCCATGCTCAGTCGCTTGCTTCCGGAAACGGAAGCAGCGGCGACTTCCTCATCAGAGATCAGGAGCCAACGAAAGTGCAACAAAGCTAATAAAATTCTGTGACTACTTGGCAATTTTACATGGGGCCTTAAATACTTCATGCTATAATAACTTAGCCTAGGCTTCCTTAGATGTCTTCTGTCACTCCCTTCCCCGCAGAAGAGTGAACCTGAAAAGCTTGAACAATCAAACACGTTATGTTAGCAATGGTGTAATATGCTTGAGAGGGAACTAGGAAAAGACATATTAGACTCACGCCGATCGAAATGATTAGGAACGACAAAGAGCATGCACGGGCATGCAAAACCATCGTAAAGATACATGAAGGTTGTGCAGGAAATGTAAACCCATCGATGAGATGCATGGGAGGGAACAAGTTATGCAAAACCATCGAAGAAATACATAAAATCGAATAAATTACGCAAATCCATCGAAGAAATACATAAAATCGAATAAATGACGCAAAATCCATCGAAGAAATACATGAGACAGAAGCAATCACGCAAAACCATCGGAGAAATGCATGAGATAGAACCAATCGCGCAAAACCATCGAAGAAATACATAAAATTGAATAAATGACGCAAAACCATCGAAGAAATACATGAAACAGAAGCAATCACCCAAAACCATCGAAGAAATGCATAAAATTGAATAAATGACGTAAAACGATAGAAGAAATACATGAGACAGAAGCAATCACGCAAAACCATCGAAGAAATGCATAAAATTGAATAAATGACGTAAAACCATCGAAGAAATACGTAAAATTGTATAAATGACGCAAATCCATGCTGTAAAATATCTATCCTTACCTGTGTCTAAACACTCGAGTTATCACGAGACATCGCGAATAACGTTAATGAATAATTCATTCGTTAATAATAATTCCATTATTGAGCGACAATTGAATTCTAGTGAATTAACACGATTCGCTAGAGATTATTGAGCCCGTGATATTGGCAATAGGGATGCATGCGTAGTTCGGTGACGATCCAACGCAGCAGACGACGTGGTATTCCCGGCGCAGGGAAGAATATTTAAAAATTACCTCTGTTCACAAGCCCGTCATGATTAAACCGCGAGACCTTATGATGTTTCTGAATCCGTTCCATGCGTAAAAGGAAAGTATGGATCACTTAATTATCTTGGTGGCTATGGTGCATTTATTGTACTGCCCATTCACGAAAGTGGAGGAAAGTTTCAATCTGCAGGCTATGCACGATATGTTATACCATGGTTTTAACCTGACTGAGGTAATTATTACAGCCCTTCTCGAAGGTGTATCATGTAAATAAACACGTTTAAGAATTAAGAAGCCGATAGAGATAGATTACGGGGGAATATTTCTCTTCCTTGACAGGTTGCCGACACGCAATCGAACAGATATTACGCAAAAACTTAGATATTATATTTAGAAGCAGATGCATGTATTTATAAACTCACGATCAGCTGATACAGCTTCTGTGGGCTTAACAGTTCATTAGTGCGTTAATCTCGACTTTTCTCGAAACGCATGGCCCGGAATTTTACATAATATGCGCAGAAGAATCCCATTAAAATCTCTGTTAACGATTTAATGCTGTATTCGAGCTAAACATGCAGCCTAACAACTTGCGATGTTCACAATTGTAAAAGGCATCCGAGTTTTATACTAAGCGTTTGTAACATATTCTTGTTCTGTGATAGTATGATCACCATGAATTTCCTGGAGTCGTGCCACGATCGTTCGTGGGACCAATTATAATATCAGGCTTGGCAACGCCGCTAATAGCAACCCTTAATTATTTGCAACTTAATAAATTCTTTGCTCAATATGTTGGTAAGTTGATTAATGAATGAGCTGAGTTTATCACTTTACATCTGCACTGGAAGTGTTATTAATGTTAGAAGCGAACAATAGAATAGCTTTTCAATCCTTAAGATCTTACATTGTAATGGGAATGTAACTAGATCCATTGTTTTCCAGTAAGAGCGGTATTGGGTTTGTTGGTAATATGTATGTTGAAACTATACAGACACGCTTTGCAGAGCATCTTCGGCTTGCAATTTACAAAATGGTTCGTTGCAATTACCGTAACACAATATCACTTTATGTATTACTTAAGCCGTCCTTTGCCAAACATAATGGCAGTGCCACTAGGTAATTCAAATACGATACGCGCATATTGTTTGGCTTTGAGTGTTCGCAGAGCAAGTATTAGTCTTTTATTGTTAATATATTTTAGTGCTACTGGCATTATTCGGGTGGTTGAGACAAAATCACATCGTATTTATTTGGTCATCCGCGGCAGCAGTAATGATATTCAGAGCGGAGCTCGCTATGCTCCTGGGATTATTCGTTTTGTACGATATAGCCAACATGAAACTGACCATACCAAGGTATTTACATATTATATCGCGGACCATTGATTCCTAGTATGGCTGTATAACATAGCAAACAGAAGTGATTAGAATCATCAAGGGACATTCCGCAAAACTGCACTGATTTGTAAGCTTCGTTTGCTTATGAAACTTATTAACCGAACGAAAACCCTTCTCTCGAAGAATAACCGAATAAGACACAGATCCTCTATCCGATAACTGCGAATGAAACTTGTGCTAGTATTGAAATTAGAAGAAACAAAATGTTAAGCATAATATTATAACACGGGAAAAGTTTCATCCTTTGGAATTTATTCGAGCTGCTTATCGGTGCATTGATTTCATAAATGTAATAATTTCTAGACTACTTAAAATTGCGGTACCGGCTGGTATATTTTTTCTAACGCTAACAGTTACGATAGATTCCATATTCTGGAGGCGTTTAGTATGGCCCGAAGGCGAAGTTTTTTACTTCAACGCCATACTTAATAAGAGCAGTGAATGGGGTGTATCCTTTGTCAAGCACTGTAATTACGTGTAATGCCATGCGCACTGTTGCTTTGAAATTTCTTTGAAAGGAGGAATCTTAAATATTTCTGCTGATCTTAACATAAAAAACAGACATCGCCATTTCTGTGGTACTTTTATTCTGCGCTTCCGCGTGGAATGGCCTTTTCGTATTTTTTAATACCTTTGGGTATGTTTTGGGATGCTCGAGTTCGAACGTTAACAGTTCCTGGTATCGTGTTCGTTGCTTTATTCTCATGTCTACCACATAAAGAATTGAGGTTTATCGTATATGTCTTTCCACTACTGAACGTTAGCGCAGCCGCTGTTTGTCATAGGATGTAAGTACTTTGAATATCGATTCAGTTTTTTTATGTTATTTATGTTAATTATACATATTGAATTTTGCAAATAGATGGGAAAACAGAGCGAAAAGTACATGGAATGGAGCTTTGGCGCTAATCATTTCAGGCCATCTAGTCTTAAACGCTCTATTCTCTATGTTTCTTTTATGCGTCGCTGGCTCTAACTATCCTGGTGGTTTAGCTATCGCCAAATTACACAGGCTTGAGAAAGACTGTGTCGATCCAGTGCATGTGCATATTGATGTGCTCACTGCGCAGACAGGAGTTTCAAGGTTTACGCAAACAAATGATTCTTGGATGTAAGTGAATGATCAATTTTACTAAATAGAAAATCAATTAATGACCCAAAACTCTCGATACACTATGGGCAAGCTTTTCCAGTCATAAATAATCTAATTTAATATAAACTGTCTTCCAGTTATTCGAAACAAGAAAACTTAACCATCGATGATCCAGAGATGCTACAGTTTACGCATCTGTTAATGGAAGCTAAAAGTAAATACTCTCCAAATATAAAGCCTTATCTAAAAACTCATGACATTTTGGATTCTGTAGATGGTTTCTCTCACATAGCATTAAATTATAACATGTTACCACCTATACGTATAAAAACCAGGCCTATCATATTTATTATGAAAAGGAAACCTAACATAAAATATGATCCAAAGAAAGCAGAAACCCAGACTTATGTAAAACAGCTAGCTCAGGCTGACGCAGACAAAAGTACAGAAAATAAGGATATAATAAATGACACTGCGAAACGTATGGAGCCAATATTAGATGAAATTATGGAGTCGTTAGAGCAGTTTGAAAAGCCGTTAAATATTAGCAATAAACTTCTGGATCCAGAAGTGCAGGAAATAGTAGATTCTAATAATACACTAAATAATTCCAATGAGTACACCGAAGCAACAAATGTGGAACGAGTATCAGCTAATTCGTCTGAAAGCAATTTATCAGATTCGGAAGCATTGGTGCAAGCGGAAAAGGTACCAAACATATCGAAAACAGAAAACAGTGTTGAAACTGAAAATAATATTTACCTGCAGCATAATATCGAAAATATTTCCAGCACTGACGAAAAAAATGAGGAAACTGAAAAAGTGGGAACAGTAAAAGAAAGATTAAAAGGCAGTAACATTCTCCAAGAAGGTGGCAGCATAAAAGAAACTGTTAAAAAGCTTATTCAAGAGAAATTAGAGGCAGATAAGCTTAAGAAAGATATGATGGACGACGGGAAGTTATTAGAAAATCCAGAAAAGATTAATACAAGGGTGAAGAGAGCAGTTCCGATAAAAATAGAAATGCCACAGAAAATGAAAATTATACCGAAACAAGAGTATAGAGAAAAGCCAACAACTGTTCGAGAAACAGTTAGGGAGCATAAAACATTTAATGTACGGGAGAGCATTAGAAGTATAATAAATCAGTTTAAGGAATTCGAAAAAGACTTTGTGCACGAAGAGTTAGAAGTAATTAAAAAAGAACCCAGCACTGAGTATAGCAAACAGGTGACAGAAACGAGTACAAAAATTTCAGAAGAAACTGCAGATGTAGAAGACACTACAACAAAGATTAAACCTTCAAGAACAATCAAAGATGCCAAAGAAAGTCTAAAAGATATAATAAGCCAATTCAAACAGATAAAATCTGAATTGACTTCCGAAGAAGATGACGAGTTTGAACGAATTGAAGCGACATACATGGAAAGACCCATTTCCGAGACACTAATGCAATTTAGTGAAGCTTTGAAGAATTTAATACAACGAAGAAAAAAAAGTAAAACGTTAGTTACAAATAAATTAAATAATAATGAAGACGTATCTAAATCGCAAGCTCCGCCAAAACTAATGACGGAGGATTCTCAGTTCTCAGCGGAATCGTTAATGACCTTAAAGGATCAAAACGATAAAGGGGAAAAGGCATTTAACATAGAAAAATTAGGGAAAGTCACTCAAAATATTAATGCAAAAGAAAGTTCAAATTCAGGTGCAAATCAAGCTTCTGAAGAAAAATATTTTACAACGAAAACGAATAATAAAAACGTTCCTTCGGATACTCTAAAATCTACCGAAAATGTGTCAAATAATGTAGGAAAGAAGTATACTTCCGAAGAAGAAGATGACATCGTGATTCAAAAGAATGTTAGAAGTAACATAAGTGATTAAGTGTTGAAAATATTTGACTGTTTCTATGCTTTTTGATGGAGCAATTGTGTAATTTTAGTAACATGTAAATACGTTGTTCTGTGATAACGAAAACGTTGTATTTTTTAATTCATGCTCATGCATTACCAACGCGGAAAAAGCAAGATTTATTTTTCCGGTTTTATCGCTTGAAATGTCAAAGAATATAGACACAAAATGGGAAAGCATTTGTCTAATGTATAGTATCACAAACGTGCCACAACTATATGTATGTTATTACATGATATTAATTTGTATAACAATTATTTCACGGATTACAAAGCCGTCTTAATAAGTTTTTATATATATTTAGATGTTGAAATATTTATCTATATATTGTTTGATATAAAAGTAATATTTATCAATGCATGTTTGAGCAACCCTGTGCAATTTCATTATCCACCCTTGGCTGTTATAGATTTTGTAAGCTACTATTTAGTAATGAGATTTTATTATTTCCTTTTTACCCCCATGCATTTAAATTCTGCTTTTCTATATTTTCTGTTTCTTCACTTTTTAGTTGAGATAGAGTTTAGGATTATTCCGATATAAAGGGATACACTCTGCCACAAGAAGAAAGTGCATTCATTTCCATATTGGTATTTGCAGAGCATTTAAGTGCCTTAAAGTCTCTTCCAAATTCTAAGAAAGAATGAACCACATACTCGATAAATTATACGTGTAATATAATATGTATCGATATTTTACTGTAAGTAAAAGATATTTAATATTGAAACCTATAAGTTAATCCTTGCATTACTACTCGATCAATTAATAATCAAAAGCATCGAATTCTGATTACAAGTTTTATTGACGAATGCTATACAATTGTTTATCATTCAATCTCTTTCTGAATGTGACGTATCTTTTATATCATTAATATCACTATACTAATAATTTAATTTGTGCATTAAATGAATTCCTCTGAATGATTCAAATGAGCTATACACTGTTAATGTTATAGTTATCCAATACAGTACTTTATCACGATGACCGCGTTTTAAATATACAGGAACCCCATCTTGATGCTGTTTAAATAAATGAATATTAATTACGCACGACTCATACACAATTAACTTTCATACATCACTCATTTTACATTCTACAGTAAATATACCTGCATCTTCGCTTGAGTTAATTTAAATTTTTGAAATGCTTCCTCAGAAATCCGATTTGGACACCCCATGTTAATTGATCGTTGGAACGAGACAATATTTTTATAAAATAGCCTTGAACGTTGAGTCTATGAATATCAATTTTACAAATTCGAATTATTTATTACTAATATTCTATTAACATATGAATTACTAATATTATTATACAAAAAGTATTCATCGCTATGAAGTGAGAAATATAAAATAAATTATTTAAAAGGTCTGTTTAATTTACTTCTACATTACACAAAATAATCTTTTTATAAATTTTTAAAAATCTATCATCCGCCATATAAGATCCTCCGTTTGAAATTTCACCCGCCCCTCGAGCTAACATCTACTTCCCCAGGAATCATAACTTTAAAAGAACTGTTGCAAAATGGATTAACTTACAAACAACATTTTGCGTCATCCACGATCTTCAATATTTTCTAATTTTTCGTTCGGCTTTCTCGGTGTATCTAAATAACAAATTTTACACAAAGAAAAGCGAAAACCGTTACTTCGCGACTACTGTTTTTCAAACGCGCGCGCGCGCGGTTGTAGCTTCCGCGGTGGGAGTTGGCTTTTGCCGACGAAATGTTGGCGATCCTGAAGCGCAGTTTACCTAGGTGGTGGTACAGGAGCGCATGCGCACTCGTTTCGCGACGCAACAGTCGTAAACAACATTTTTTCCATTCAGATACCTCACGAGTTTACGGTTGCACGGTAAATAGAGCGTCCCGGCGGGCGCACCACGATTTTTCCGCGTTCTCGTGCGACTTCGCGGAAAAAATGGGGCCGAGCTTGCACGCTCAGTGTACGTGATACGTAAACTTATGGGTTTCTGGGATGCGGTGACGTCATCCGGATCGTTCTGGAAGAACCCTGCAGGACAATAATGGCGGGTACGTATATTTACTGTCGACTACTAACGGAATATCGATCTTGAGCGTGGCGAGCGTCCGCCGGAGACCTAATGTACCCCGGTTGCTCCATTTCAGATTTGTATGCTAAATACAACTGCACCTATTGTCAAGAGGACATCACGGGTTTACGCGTAAGATGCGTAGAATGCCCGGATTTCGACCTCTGCTTGCAGGTGAGTCGAGCGAACGCCTGTTTCTCGGTCACGTGTTCGTGTCTCTGTCCCCCCCTCTTCATCCTCCTCTTCGACCACCGTCACATCTTCGTCTATCCTTCCGCCCTTGCCGGATTTTGCGTGCGAGATTCCTTTTTCGTTTCCCACCTTCCCTTTTTTTTTTTTATTACTCTTTGCCGGCGAGTTATTCTGTATTACCACCCTACTACTTATCCGTGACTTGAATGAAACTGCTGATCGCGGGGAAACACGTGTACCCGCCCGCTATCGTCCGTAAGTCACCGAACCGCTAATAGATTTAAATGAACAGCGAATGAATCGTTATTAAATTAGCGATTTTCAACGAATGTCGTCTATATTGTTATTAGATACGAAGAATCTTATGAATAACTGTATGGAAAAATTTAGTCTTTGTTCGTCGATCTTTTTAGCGGTGCGTTTCCGTCGATACTTTATCTAAATAAGTATAATTGCAGGCAGTAGTAGCATTTTCTATTGTTAACTCTTCTGGCATCTATAGTTACAGTCATATGCGCACTGTATGGTAATTTTTCATTAGGGGAATAATACTCTTAAATGTTAACAGTGTTTTTCCGCCGGAGCTGAAATTGGTCCACACAAAAATGATCACTCTTATCAGTTTATGGTGAGTGTTAAGCTTGCTGTATTTTTTATTCTAATGATGGCTCTTGTTGATCAGAGAAATAATTAATCTTCGCGTGCACAGGATTCTGGTACCATTAGTATATTTAATGGTAGAGGAAATTGGACTGCTAGGGAACAACTTAGACTGTTGGATGCCATTGAACAATTTGGTTTTGGGAATTGGGAAGACATTAGTAAACATATTGAAACGCGTACACCAGAAGGTATAGCCTTTCTTTTAAATGCTTAAATCTTTTTACTTGAAAGTATTTTCCTTTATATATTAATAATTGTAGAATTGTGTCTGCAGTTTCTAGCGTATTGTACGTAGAATCGCAAAATGAAAATTACATTTAAGAGAGACTTAGAATAATAGAAAATTAAGGATTTTCTTTGGTGAACATTTCGAAATAAAAATTTTAATCTATTATAATATCGTGCGATTAAGCTATCACGATATAGTACACGCGATTCATTTTCTTCTTACAGAAGCAAAAGAAGAATACATTGCCAGATATCTCGATGGCAATATCGGCAAAAACACGTGGCCACCAACAGAAAGCTACAAACCAAATCTTACAGATCAGACTAAGTCGGATCATGGACCTCTGTCACCCGATCTCACATCTCGATTACCACCGCTGGATATTACTCCAGAGGAAGCTGCACAACTGGGTTATATGCCTCAACGCGATGATTTCGAAAGGGTACGTTCACGAAAGTACTTCACGTTTAGTAACAGAGTAAAAGACTTAGCGGTATTCGCCTAAAACTTTTTTGTCTCTAAGAGATATCTCGATGAAATTTAGTAGCGACACAGATTATTAGTTCCTAGGTGTAACGCCACTGAAATTTGTCGAAGCAGGAATACAAACACTTGTGCCATGCTACGATAAATGTTTAACTGAACTTGATGATTATGTAAAAAAACATAGCTCTTAATTGCTCTTTCAAATAAATAAAAACATAGCCCCCTGATTACTCGCTACTTTTTTTTTAATGCTAGCACAACTAACTTCTTGACTCTCCCTCGTAAAATATGCGTAATGTAATATTAAAAATCTTTTCGCAGGATTACAATCACGAAGCGGAATCGCTCGTTTCTTCGTTATTCCTGAATCCAGCCGAGGATGACGACTTGGACATAGCCCTGAAACTTGCACAAGTTGATATGTACACCAACAATTTAAGGGAAAGAGCGCGGCGAAAACGGGTAGTACGGGATTATCAGCTTGTATCGGCGTTTTTTGCTTCGTCCAGAAAGCAAGATAAGACAATGAAGAGGAAGCAAACGAAGGAGGAAAAGTACGATTATATTTATAATCAAACCGGAGGGAATGTTATATTTTGCTGTTGTGTTCTAACGAACATATATCGTTTTCAGAGAATTTAGAGACAGAATGCGGGTATTCGCGCAGTTTTATACAGCGCAGGAGTACGAGCAGTTCTTATCGAACCTCGAAAGGGAAAGAGAACTGCGGTTGCGTCTTTCAGAACTGTATCGATACAGGGAGCATGGCATAACGAGGCACGAAGAATGCGCTCATTTCGAGCAAGTGATGGCACAAACTCAGGGACAAAATGACTCCGCAGACCATTGGAACGAAAAGAAATCTGTAAGTATTCATTTCCACTTGTCTCGTGAGTTTTTCCATGTTGCAATAACAATTGGAGTCTTTGTTTTTCGAAAGATACACCTGCATTTCGCTTCACGGGTTTATAAAATAGTTCGCAAATAATCATCTGTAAAAGCTAGTAAACCATCTGGATTATGTTTTCCGCTTATGTTTTGTACAAAAAAGGAAGACGAATAACTACCACCTTTCAAGCTTTAAGATATAAATGATACCAGTTTTAGTGTTTTTAGTTTAACGAGTATCCTTGTTTTGCTTCTTATTATGTACATTGATTTATAAGGAACACGTAACAGATTAGTGTGTTTTATCGATGATTAAGTTTCATAGCATATGTTAAATAGAATTTTATCACGGCGATAATTTAATATCGGAAGATTGAGCAAGAACTTGTTACTCGTTAATTATACCGTACGCGCTAGCTTCCGCTTCTCCTTTAACTAATTCCATTGTTTATGGTGCGTGTTGCCAGGCATTTGTGAACAGATTGTATCAGTTTGCATTTCACTTAGGGCAGCAGTGGGCCGTCCACACCAATACACCGCCACACCTCAAAAAAAAGGTACAGGACCATTTGAAACGTTGAATCTATTACCAACATTAACCCGTGAAGATCGCGTAAACAGTAGTTAGAGAAAAACGAGGTTGCATAAGCTGTAGCTGGACCTCTAGTCCAGGTGATATTGGGTGGAGGGTAAATGTGTTTAATTGTACCTTCCAGAGAAGAAGAAAAAAGCTACTCTTCCATCGACCGAAAGTACACTGTAAAAGACTTGCCCAGCAGCAGCTCCTCGGCCAGTCAAACCAATCTCAATCGGACGACGACTCCAGCCAATCCGTGGGCGGAGCCGGATAACAATTTGAATTCTTCCAGCCAGCATTCTACCAGCTCCAGTTCTGCTGTAGAGAAGAATCACGCCGCGACAACGTCCGGGAAATCTTGCTCGACAACGGGAGGGGACTCGGAGGAGCAGGACGTAGAAATGGAGGCGGCTGCACATTTGTTAACGAAACAAGAGAAATCCTTGTGTCTCCAGCTTGATCTAAAGCCAACGCAGTATTTGACGCAGAAAACGTTGTTGTTGCAAGTAAGTCTCCTTCCTGGACTTCCGCGTGATACACCCGTTTGCCCATGCGCATGCTAATTTGTACGCGCGTGAATTGTGTGGTTGCAGGAGTATCTAAATGGTAATAGGAGATCTGGCGTTGTACCTCAGTCGGAACCAGAGAGTAAGATATTGCATTATCTGGTAGCGAATGGCTGGATCGCGGCCAACTGATTAAATATGTAAAAAGAAAAAAGATTAATGACCATTTCAACTCTAAGTCACCCATCTTGCAAACTAAGTCCTAGGGTATAATTGACATTCGAGTCTGATTTAATTAACGTATAGGGCAGGTAGAGAGAGAATGTGTGTGTATGTATAATTTAATGCGTAAAGATGTTCATTTTTCTTTTTATCGTAGATTTTCCTGTGCAACTGTTAAATAGCAACGATTCGAATGGCAGTGTCGGCGGAGCAAATTGTTACAAACGCAAAGACTATTTAATAAAATATATTTTCAAGATCGTAATCATTCTGTTACGGTCAACAAAATAAATAATACCATTTTAGAGCTTGTAGTTTGCAACAATTTGCCTGCCGTGCGCCGGCATTCTGAACGCTTTTCAAAGATTCATGTTGGATCAAATTTTTTTTAATCTCGTTTTTTTGGTTCGAACAAGCATCTCGACGCATTAGATTTCGTTTCCTAGGAATTATTTTTGTCACTGTTCAAGAAATTCTCTTACACTGCCTTTATAGAGCCATTGAACGTATTGCTCAATTAATTCTTCCACCGTAATGGTTTCTTGTACAGGTTTATTAGTTGCACATACTCCTTTCTATCTGTTTCGAATGTGATTTGTTACCATACTTGACAATAAGGAAAAAGTAGGGGAAAATCACACGTTAGTCAAGGTTACTGCGTCGTTATTTAGTTAAACGCGGCAAAGATCGAACTAGGGACATATCCTCCCGGGAACCGATCGATCGGCGTTTCATATAACAGTTCCCAACAGTTTCCGGCTGGATATGCGTTTAAAATATTTAATTAAATAAAAGAAAGAAGACACTTTAAACTATTTATATAGCTGAGATTCATGAAAGTATTGAATATTATTAGTTTAATGATAGATATAATGTCCTTGGTAACGAACATGAAAAACGTAGATAACCCTCGATAGTCTCTGTTAAACATCTTTCAATTCAAACAATTCTGACACACACACTCACACGTATCATACACGCAAGCCATTGCATTTTCTTCTGCAATCGTTGAGTTAATCTTTAAACGATTCAAGGGATTCCTTATTGATAAGGGATGGTACAAAGAGCAGGTCATGAGGACATTTGTTATCACCATGAAAAAAATATAATATTAGGTAATTTATTTGTTGCCTCTGTAATATTTGTACATAGGACGAGAAAAAAAATAGTACCTTCCTAGTGATACTACTTCTAAAGCACAAATTATAATGGTGGTAATCGAACGAAGTGTTGAGAAGCATATAGTGTGATATAACGATGGTGTTCTAAGCCAAAACCCGTATTGCAGAAAAAAAGACGTAAGAACTTAAGACACTTTAACAAGTTTTAAGAAAACAATTATTTTCCGTTGGTTTTAATATCACTAGCAAACCATAGCTTCCAATTAAAGGCCGTCGCCCATTTCGCCGAAGCGAAGCGCGGCGACCAAAGCGAACTGTTCGTCGGCGCTATTCTGTCATAGGGGTGATGCATGGTCGCTGCTGTTCTGTCATATGAGCGATGCGTGGTCACCGCGCTTCGCTTCGGCCTAGTGGGCGACGATCGTAAATGCGAAAGAAGAGAACGAAATATTTGTACCGAAAGCATTGCGACGTTGCTGTACTTCCGAGGGTCGACGCAGTATCTCGCCCTGCATGCTTCTATTTCATATAAAAATCACATTTGCAGCTTTTATTTAGTACAAATTGGTCGCAGATTTGTATACACGTATCTCTCACATTCTGATATGCTTAAAAAATTCCGAAAAAATGAAAAAACAAGAATATTAATCGTTTGCTTTGTAGTATTTTTGTCTTTCTCTGAATCGTCACGCTTACAAAAAGTCTTGAACCGCGAGTTCAAGCTGCAGAAAAAAACAAAGATCATTGTTTAGCTTATGTCATCGCATGGATGTAAAAAAGGTTAAAAAAAAGGATATATAGATATATATATATACATATATGTATATATCTGTGTAAATACATAAAAAGGAAAACTACTCGCGACTGAGTAGCTATAAAAATCTTGTGTATAAAAAAGGGATGAGAAAGAAAGAGTCTAAAAACATCTTCCATCGGGAAACAATACTTATTATGGCGTATTTGCTTAAGTAGCTAAGTGACACGAAATAGGGAAATAGCTGCTCATATTTTTTACGGAGAGTAGAAGACTATTCCCCTTTGTTCGATGTAATTTATTTTCCACGGACTTCTGTAAACAGCGAATCGTTTCTAAACAGGGGTAAACTATTGTTTACTGACGAATGCTCGCGTTCGCTTTTTAAAGAGACGCATTATTTACTATATTTTCGCTGCTTACTTTGAACGGCACAGAAGTCGATCGATGTGAGTTTAAGTTTCTCGTCGCACCATTTTTAGTGGCATCAATTTTAATCTTTACTTTTGTTTCTTGTCTAACGAATTTGTCCATCTTTTTACGGCACTTCCTTCAGTCGCTAATCACGCTTGAAAGATAAGGAAGTTTTAAATCTTTCTCCTTTTTCCATTTATTTTTTTTTTTACGTTTTACCTGCAACAACTTACACGGATCGACTAGCCCGTTGTTTGACTGTAATATTCGTAATAAGAAATGGTCCACAAATAGGCTGTTTAACTAAACGGATAGTGGGTACTCCGTAATTCATGGTGAACGAAAGGCGATTCTTCATCAAAGAATGATCTGATCTCTTGCTCGACAGCCTATTTAATCAAAATTCATTGATATCCACATACTTGGAAGTTGCTCGTGCGCACTTGGCTAACTGGGAAGTCGATTGTTTCGAAGAAACGGTCATTTCACCCTCTCCACTTATTGTTTAATGAAGAATCGCCAGTTTTTGGTTGCACCACGAGTAACAAACACCCTACGTAGACGAAGAGTTATCTTAAATAAAAAAAAGTGATCAGTACGCCTTCCTCTAGCTATTTAAAAGAATAATTTATAAAATTGAGAAGAAACAGACGTAGACAAACAATTACAGCGACGTTGTAATTGAACAAGCACCATGTTTAATATCTAGAAAGTTTTAATTTATCCACACTGTCATCCTAGGAATTACGAATTGAAACTTTCGAAACTTTTTTTTTAAAGGTCGGTCAGACACATTGGTGATAATTTTTTTTCGTCAAACTCTGAAATGATAAAATAAGTATGTAAGTGTTGATTTGTGAAAACAGTGGGAAGAATGGAAATGTGATCGGGAAACTCGAATCATTTCAGAAATTGATGTAATGTTAATTTGACGAATCCGTTATGACACAACGAGTTTCTTACTTCTCATTGTTCTAGAAATAATGGAGAAATTAATATTTCAATGCGATACGGCTTTCAATCTTGTACTTGAATCAAACAGTCGTTCATGTATGAAATAAACTGTACAATAGGTATTTTCCCTTAAAATGATGCCATTATCTATTCCAATATTACTTGTATCCTCTTCGAAGTATTTCTTCATTCTGTTCCATTTTTACACCTCTCAATTTTCATATTACCAGTCCACACAATTCCTACGAAACTATCTCTGTGTGCTTAAAATTGAACCTTCAATATCTGTTTCTGCGATTATTGAATCGATTAAAAGATATTGAATTTACTCATGAATTTCAATTATAATATTTATTGTTAAAAAAAATTTCCTATTTACCATAACACTTTGCCTATTCCGTGAAATAATTATGTATTTTGCTTTGTAATTCTGAAACTGCCAAATCGTGAGAATCATTTGTCCACAAAATTCTGGAACACGATTCGAGGCAAATATCTTTTCGAGTAAACGAGTCAATATTGGTTCAAGTTTGGGATAAAAACGCATAAGATCTTTTATATTTCCTGGTGTTTCCTCGACGAGGTGACTTCCATGGGCCTACGTAGGCTTCAATGTGACTTTTAGCTTTTTATAGATTTCTTTCCTGTGCAATGAACAGCGAGTTTATTTCCTCTGTAATGTCATCAGGGACCTTTTTGTTCTGTTTTCAGATTAGCTCATCTTTCATAAGTTCTCGTGTTTTTGCTATTATAGAATTGTTTCTTAAAGTACTTTATATGCGCAATTACCTACCTGGAATTATATCTAGCCTCTAATTAAAATTATCGTTCACACTTGTCAACATTCATGTTTAATGCATCGCGCAACAATTTATACCGTGCTCCCTTCAAACTATTTATCAGCCACTGATTGACAGAATTAATCAATTTTTTATTTATATCAATTCTACGAACAACAGCAATAGTGCTCTCATTTCACTGAAAAAAGTTATCTTTTTTTTATTCTGTAACATTCAATAACAGTTTTTTTTATAGATTTTTGTATGCTGAATACGAATCGGCAAATCGTTTGTCGCCATTGCCCTCAGTTTTCGAGAATTTCGATTTTGAAAAAAGCTGCAAATTTTCAACTTTGAACATCTTTTGTGTTCACGCAGTAATAGATACTCTATTTATTCTATGAACCCTCGCGAACACAACGATATAAGTTATTATTGAATTATAAACATTTAAATATATTTAAACAACAATCAAAGGGAAAAGGACACCCGCAATGCACCAATTTTTGCTCTCCACCTACGCAGCAGACATTTTTCCTACGGAAACCATCAACGAAAGTGGTAAAACATCTTTTGTTTTCAATCCAGAAATGAAAGAGTTTTTGAGAGAAATTACTACAAATCTCTTATCGTCAATTTTGTTTCATCTACGATCGACATCGTCACCCTCCGCGAGCAACAATTTTTTCAATACAGATCTTTGTTGCCGGCGATGATCAATTTTCTAGGCGTGACGCATGTCACCGGGCAACATAATCAGGACGCTTCACTATTGAAATGACATGCACAACTTGCGAGAGCAACGAAGAATCACGATCGAATAAGTGGAAATGCGGCACACGTGGGGCGCGTTGACGCTCGCTTCTTGGATCTTCAGGCTTCTGCGATAATTAATTGTCCTTTCTACGTTTATACGGTGTCCTTCGTGGCGTCGACATTCGAGTAACGTCTACTTTTTTCTTTGTCGTTTTTAATCTTATGCGCGTTACGATTCCACAAGTGCGACGTCACGATTGCAACATCCGCGCATTCAAATCTCCGCTGGGCAAAGATCTAGACGGGATCCATAGTCAAAATCTATAGCAGTGATTCCTAACAGGTGGCTCGTGAAATGTTTTCTGGGAAATCCCCACGGCTTTTTTTTTAATATTATAAGTTAGAATTGTATTCTGATATACCTATTTTTAATGTGTTTTTTACATTATATTTACCTTACTTTATATTTGGGGACGGGTCGCAGGTTATTTGAATATTATGAAAGGGGATCGTGACTCGGAAAAGGTTGGGAAACACTGATTTATAGAGTACAAAGGTGATATTTGTCACAGATTTCGTAGATAAATTTAGATGCATGATGAAGTGAAAATTTGTTGGAATGTAAATGTCAAAAGAATTAGAGGACTCGTCAATATAGTCGTTAATAACAATTTCATGCATATTTATTTATTTCACAAGCCTTGCCTCGACTAGTAATATTGATCAATTCCGTGGACCACTCGACTGATTCCAAGAAACTGCAATTTTCCTGGTTGGAAACGAGATCGAGACTGGTTGGTCCACAAGATCCTAATTGCATTGCAACCGCGCAAAATGTACTTTTTCAGACTTTTTCCCGGATTAGTTATGATGCTTTCATTAAAAGGCTGTACAAGGATATTCATAAAGAATCTTGATATATCAAAACACAACAATTTATTTCAGACATCTCTAAAGGAAACCTAATTGACTTTGTTATTCTTTAAGAAACCATAATCTCTTTAAAGACTAGCCTGACAAGATGAAATATCCCAAAGCTTCTTGTGTCAGCGAAATATATTTCATTTTATATCCTCCGCAGAAAATGAAAGGAACAAATTCGATGACTTTTAGCAAAAAACAGTGTGTAAATTATATTTTTTTAAATGAACAAACAGTTCAGTTAGGCAAGATTATGCAGGGACCGGTAATTTATGTATTGGAATAGTTCGTTAATATCAGTTTCAGTGGCATAAACATTTTCGGAGTTGAGATTATTGGAACACCGTGTTGACATTAGTCATTCGATTAGTTTTTGTACCTTGTCGTTAAAGTTACCTTTTTAAATGACGTCATTTGTCTTCCGACGAAATTCTTGCGTTTTTGCAAGCACAGACACGGATGGTGATTTTAGGCATTGCACATTGTGCCCTTTTCAATAAAATCACACGTAACATACTTGCGAGAAATGATAGTAGGTAATACGTGATCTTACAGGTTCTTTAGCACGGATGTACAAAAAACGGTTTACACGTGGGCACTAATGGAAGTGAAAGAAACAGGCTGTGATTCACTGGTTCATGAAAATTTATATTAAAACATTGCAAAGAGCGTTTTATGAAGTTGACGACGTAGCCGTGACATCGGTTCCGCTATTAAACCGTCGCAAAAAGATATGAATAAGAAATATTGTCGCATCCAAGGAGCAAAGTTGAAATATTTCTTGCCCCCTTAAACGATTCACTCAACTGTAATGTCTAGGAAGATAATAATAAAATACAGGAATTCAATTGAGCCTGTCATCTTTTATATGAATGTTCCGAGAATTATAATAGCATTATGTGTTACTAATAAGCATAATAGGTGGATAGTAATGGAAACAATATGTTCTCAAACAATATCGTCAAATAGAAATAATTTAATAATCCAAATAATAAATCATAAGGTCGAGGAAGAAGAATTTAAATAACAGAGCAGTGAAGTATAAAATTAATTATCGACTAAAAACAAGTTTCTATTCCAAATTACACAAATCTCAAGATTATTATAAAAAGCGCACAACGCGAATCATGTAATGCTTTCGGTTGAGACATATTTATTAAGCCATGACTCATTACAACCATTAGTGTCAGATATATTTCAGCCTTCATCATCTTACAGATTCACTAAATGCAATATTTATTTTAATGAATTATATAATACTTGCTTCCTGCAAATAATAAAGGAAACGCGAATTTAATTAAGACGCCCAAATACGCACTAAAACTCGATTCATTAAGAAAAGAAATCGTAATCATCGCGCAGCTACAATCAGATTCGTAATAAATTCATGTTTCCATGTCATAAACAATACAACCGATTCATCATCATCCTCTAATTTTATTCAATTTATGCCATTCATTGATACCTCTTCGTTGTTAATAATTCTACTCGATGAAATTTGTTTATCTCAATTATGTATATTCCCACAAATTTAAGGATTTATTTCCTTAAGTAATGCGAGTCGTAGTAAACCACACACGTTATGTACATTCAAGAATAATATTCTAATGAAGTCGGCGCGTTTACGATCAAAGTTGATTTATCCTCATTATTAACAATTAATAATCCTCTCATTCCATGAAATATCTGAAACGAAACAGATCTTCGAAAGACATCGCATACGAACCAAAACACGGTGATCTGTAGGTACCAGCATCGGGAAACCAAAGTCGTCCCAAGGAAATTATGCTGGAGCATTCATTCGTGGCGGTGAGGAGAAAAAACTGATTAAAATGCGCGTCATCGTCGGATCAACAAACAAGTCGAATATTTTTCCGCAAGTTCCGGCAAAACAAAGACGAGGAGGTAACTTTCCAGGTGGGGTCGAACCGTATGAATCGTTGTTCCCACCTTGGACCATCTTGATCATCCGCCGCTGATCCTACCACCGACGATTGAGGATATATAAGCATCGCCACTCAGGACATCTGTAGAATTGCATCTAATCGCAGCTAACACGTTCAGGTGAGTGAGTGTTACACGTTACAGAGCGACACGGAGTGTCTCTCCTCCAGTCCTTCGCCAGTCGTTCAGATGAATCACTTTCGTGCAGGATAATTACGAGTCGACAATCAGCCGGGTTCCAAATGAATTCCTCCATCGAGTTAGAATTCTCGATTGCCTTGAACGCAACTAGACCAACCGCGATTGAAACAATCGTTGTAATCGTGAATCAGCGTCCGAGCTAGTTTGTCGGCGATAGCCACGTCGTAAAAGTTAATTCAGTGTTGGGATTTTAATTAAAGGACAACGCACCCCTAAGTTTCTGCGCATTCTTCGCGGATGGTTAATTGCTGTATGAGGCTTAACTGGAATTTCGTTTGTTTGGTGCAGAAATGAAACTCGCAGTGGTTTGCTTGCTCGCGTTTGCGGCGGTCGTCTTTGTGGCCGCTCGCCCGGAGGAAAAATACACGAATAAGTTCGACCATATCGATGTTGACCAGATCCTGCACAGCGATCGACTGCTGAACAATTACTTCAAGTGCTTGATGGGAGAGGGAAGATGCACCGCGGAAGGCAATGAACTTAAGAGTAAGTACAACACTGTCAGGCATTTTTTTACCGCTGCTTGTGCAATGAGAAGTTCATGATTTTTATGTTGGGAAAGTACTTTATTTCGCGTTACAATTTTGCAAGAAGACTCTGCAACGCATATATGGAGGGCTAAGATTCAGAGTAGTGTAAATCCACATATATATTGCAGTTGTGGGAACACAAAATGCTACCATAATAAATATGTGTACATATACTTACAAATTTAAAATATTTAAAATTTCAACTTTCAATTTTTAATTTTTGAAATTAAGTTTAATTATAGCCCTCTCAGGTCCTTCTTGCTTAACCCTCGTCAGGCGGCACAATTTTTGCAATCCTGAACTCAATCCCCTATCTCGGAAGGGGGTAGAGATATTATTCTGAAATTTGGTCTATGTAATCTAGACCAAATATTTCGAGAAGACACGAAACATCAGCTCTCCACGGCTTCTCAAAAAAAAGTTATCCCAATTTAAAAAAACGCAAAAGTTACAATTGTACCTATGCCGCCTGACGAGGGTTAAAATGGTGAAATATAGAAAAAAATGTCTTAGAGCACCCAACCAGTGAAGGATTAAATCATTTAAAATTCAGCCAACCCTCCACCCATACATATTCCTGACCATTTTCTTCTGACTGCCCAGAAATCCTGCCAGACGCCTTGGCCACCGAATGCTCCAAGTGCTCCGACTTGCACAAAGAGATGTCGAAGAAGGTGATACACTTCCTCACGACCAACAAACCCGAGATGTGGGAGAAGCTGCTGGATAAGTACGACCCCGACAAGAAGTTCAGGACGAAATTCGGGGACGAGGCGAAGAAATACGGCATCACTGTTTGAACAACTACCGGAAACCGCGTTCTTCGCACCCGACGCGATCTCGAGGGCAATCGGAACCGTCCGATAGTATCGTTTTCGCGCCGGTTACGAGCGCGCAGTGGACAGAGGGAGGGGGCATTCTAGTGACGATTAATGACTACTTGTAATATCTACGGCCACACAAAAATACAAGCAGGAGACAATCATTAGCAGCTAGAAGATTGTGTAATTTTCTTCGGTATATACGTTTCACTCGAGGACGTCTGTGCCATGCAATAAAGTGTCGATCAATTTCCAATAGGCCTCGTGTTATTCCGTACTCGTGCTTTCCTTTTATTTTCAGCCCCACGACTTTGACGCGCGCGCGCGGTGGGCCACGCGCCGAATAAAAAGGCGCGGGTTCGCCCCGCGCGATTTATATTCGCCGAGCGTCGTTTCAAGCAGTCGGCGTGTCATTTTCAACGATGCTGAAGGGTATCCTTCGTCATCGAAACTCGGGTTACGTAATTGGAATGAAGGAAAGCGATCCACGTCGCTTGAACCGTTTCGTCGTGGCAGCTATGGCATTAATAATGTCAACGTGTCAGGTGGAAATTTTCCTCGTCTCCGATGTTGACTGGCAAAAACGCGTCGCGTAACGAGAGGCTCGTGTGCGTGATCCAGGTTTCTCAAGAAAATTCTTATGTGTTAATAATTAATTGTGTGCACGGAAGGAGGGGATCTTTTACTTAAATCGAAAATTAGCAATAACTCGTATGTGGGTTGTCATACTGAATCAATTTTAAAATTGTCTCAACTCTTTTAAATTAAAATAATTTATGACATTTCACGCGAAGGACGGCAGACGCTTGTTAACCTAGGGGCGCCAAATCTCCAAATCTGCCCCTGCTAATAATCACAAAGCGTTAATAGAAAAGGAGATATATAATTCATTTGTTAGACGATTCGAGAGGCATCGAGTAGTTACCGAGCCAATCGCTGATAAATCTGGGAAAAGTCACAGAATATTTCCCAAGTAGGTATTACTAAACACCCTGACCTATGTTATTTAAAAATTCCGCCGAGGAGCCACTCCGTTACTCAATGAAAAGCGATATAAAGGGAAGGGAAAGTGGAATTAAGAACTGAAGACGACATATGTCAAGGATTTCTTCTCTAACCACCAAGGCGATTGCACGTCGATTCCCGTTAATTGCGCGAATCAATTGCTTGTTAGAGATTTTCTACAGCGAAGGAACGAGATGCCAGGATTGGAGACCGTGACCAATTTTGGCCTCCGAGTTGAGAAGTTCAAAAAGAAGTTCTTCAAATACTATTTAAAGCACTTCCCAACCTTGTTCCATATTTGCTACGATCCAATAGGCACGCACAAAAGGATGCGCGCGTTCATAGGCTTTCTTCTCGGCTTCTTTATGGCCGTCCTGTTGTACGAATTCATCATCGTTGACCTCCAGTTCGATATGTACACTAGTTTCTGTCTGGGTGTCGTACTGGTCACGATGCTGTCGATTGGCTGCGCATCCTCGATTCAGGTACCTATAACAGGTGTCCCATCCAATAAAAATCTGAATCGAGAACTTTGAAGCAAGAGGGATGCAACTCCATTTTTGACAGTTTTTGAGTTATGACGTGTGATTTACGTAAAAATATTCTACATTGCTTGGTGCAATATTTTTTTTTCTTCATCTCCAGAATTGAAAAAATCGCCAAAAATACAAGTAAGAACTTATCGATTCAATAACTACTACTAATTGTGTGAAACTATATATTTTTGAATTAGGATTCTCTTTTTAATGTTAAGTAAAAGAAAAAATTTTATAAACAGTTTTTTCTAATTCACTCGAAGTTGGTAAGTATGGAACTACACCCCTTTACTGCAAGGTCCTCAATTCTAATTAAAATTCAATCACTTCTCGAAAATAAAATGCTGAATTTTCTTCCATTTGGTTATCAGTTACCAAATGCTATGAACTAAAAAAACATAGAAAATTTTGTGCGGATAAAGCTTTGAGTAGAACTATTTCTTATGATTTCAAACTTAATAGGTGAGGTGCATTAGCCTTCTAACGATTCCATCTTTTTGCGGCCGCTCGGGTCGCAGTATGCTAAGGGCAATGATTCTAGGGTACATAATCGCTGGACCCTTGTTTAATTTAATGTACAATGCGAAAGAAGTGGTGAGAACGTTCGCTTGCACCTCTCAGCTGACGTACAACCTCACGAAGACCAGATTCGATTTGATGTTCAAGCCGTTTCACCAGGTAGCGTTTCAAGCGGCACAATAAATTCTCAAGCAACAAAATATGTCTCTCGATTAATTTTCAATAATAATAAAAAGCTCGGTCCACTTCTAAAGTTAGTGTATCTGTCCGCAGGCCATCCTTGCCATGAAAACGGACGCAGAGGAAATAAAGGAGACTCTGTCCTCGGTGAGGGACTTGATGAGCCCGATCGTGGAGGAGGTAGAAGGAGAAGAAGAGATGTTGCGATTAAAAGAGGAGAACGATTATCTGGACGAATTGTTAGACGACACGAAAAGGAGCAAGGAGATCGATCAAAAGCATGAGCAGGAAATCGCGAAAGCTAAGTCGGAAGCTGATGTCTACGAAGCCAAGTATAAGAAGAAGATTGAAGCTCGGTGCGACGAGCAGCTTAGTCGAGGCGCGGAGAGGTGTAGGTGCGTTTTCAGAAAACCATTTGAAGTTTCTGACAAAAGTAAAGCATTTGTGCCGGTGATTAGGAAACTGTAAGTCGAAAAACCCCAAAAATTGGGATTTCTCTTATTTTATGCTATATTCTTATGGCATTTGGAGAGCATTCAGAGGTTTAAACTAATAGAGCACGATTGTATGAGTATCGTGAGTGTACAATTATCACTCAAAAGTTACAAAAATACGAAAATGGTAATTGAAAACTAACGCTGATGTGTGGTGAACTCCATGTGACCAATTTGTGATTATAAGAAGGGTTGACCATGGAGGATTAATACGCCCAAACGCAACAGTCTAAAATCTCATAATCGCCGGCACATTTATAAGTTCAGCAGTAGGTACCTAATCATTTTTCCCTGCCGCGCTACTTAAAGGGACATGTTCAGCGACGCTTACGACAGATGTTACGATAAAGTCACCGTGTTCGTTGCCTGGCTCCTTTGTTGGCCCATGAAGCTGACTTTCGTCTGTAATCTGGTCCAGGCACTGGGTGGTTCCAGCATCTGTGATCCTGACGGAAAGGTCGACAGCGGAATCGGCGAGGGTTACGCCGCCCTGAAAAGTACGCGTTCAAGCATCAACATTCTTTGTACCTCCTTCAAAGCCTAGATCTAGATAAAGAAATAGTAGATGATACGATAGTAATAGATTTTGAATAAGAATCTCATGGTATGGACGTAGCTTGAATATTATATTTATAATTCAACATTAATTATATTTGTATGAAGAAGTCCTTTAAAAGTACAACTCTCTTACAAGGGAAGTTCGGATACCCGGTTTTGCATTTCGATTTTTTTAGAACTGTGCAGATTTCTAAAGGACCTCGATAGAAGTATCAAGCAATTTTTTGTTTGTGCCTATTTTCGGTTCTTCAGGGTGGAAACATCCCCTAAAGGTTATTGAGTGTTTTCCTATTTTCCAGTATATCTTGAAAGCTATAGTAGCTATAAAAAGATTGTTATAAAAAAAATTCAATGGGTTTTTACGCTGTATAAAACTATGTAGTTGAATTGTTTAAAATTTGTGGTGGGGAAGATTTTACTATTTAAATTACAAATTTTAAACAATTTGATTACACAGTTTTATAGGTCATAAAAAGCCGTTAAGTTTTCATTGTAATAATTTTTTTATCTCTACTATAGTTCTCAAGATATACAAGAAAATGGGAAATCACAGATTAACCTTTAGGAGGTGTTTCCACCCTGAAGAGCCGAAAATGGGTACAAACGAAAAATTGCCTGATACTTCAATTGAGGTCCTCAAACCTGCACACTTCCAAAAAAGATCGGTGTGTTCGAGTAACCGAACTTTCCTTGTTGATATTAATTACATATCAAGTCATCCCCCATTAATAAAAGAATATCATTCTCACTACCGTCTGTGTATCATACTTTTATGTGTTTTCGAAGTTGAACGAGGCGATCCTTCTTCAAAGGTGCCCGGGACGAGTTCAGCAGGAGCTTGAGGGACGCCAAGCTGCAGTACAAAGTGAAGAAGCCTGTCGTGATCCTTGATCTTGAGGATTCTGCAGACGCGGCAAAAGCTGTGATGTACGAGTTCGCCTCTAGAAGAAGACTGTTCGAGTCTGTGATGGTGACCATTAAGAGGTGTCTGTCCTTCATGTTCCTGAAGATCCTTCTCAGTGCCCAGACGTACCACCACAAGTATTTGGGCGAAATCGAGCACGACAACGTGTACGTGACCCCCTACTTCCGGAGGATCGACGCGAGGAGAAAAGCACGGGGTAGCGCGACGCTGCTGCCGCTGAAGAAGATCGAGACCCAGAAGTTCGTCGATCCTTACAGCCTGAAAGCGAGCAAGACGGAGAGAGCTAATCTGACCGGCCAAATTATAAAGCTAATTCTCGAACTAATCACCGCGACCACTTTCATCATTCTGGATTGGCTCTTCTACGAAACCCTGGATTTGATCAGAAGACACGCTTACATGGAGTACACTCAGGCAAGGTTGATTTTAATACGCTGTTTCTGTGACTGTGAATATAAAATCTGTTTGATGGCCTTTATTGTATATAGAGTGGCGGACGAAAGAAAGTTTACAACTTTTAAAATCGCATAACTTTTATAAAATTAATCCGAACGAATTGAGTTTTTCCGAAAAGCTACAAGGATTAGTTTGCTAAGTGACGTGTTTCGTCGTTTTGAAAAGAAATGCACTTGGTCGGTATAGCAAACAAAAATAGTAAAGGACATTCTTTAAACTTTTTTTTGTGAGCCTGTATTGAAAATTAAAAAAACCCGTTTGTAGATTGAAGTAAGTTGTATACATACCTAAAATTTCATCAACATCGGTTAACGCTGCTCTGAGCTTATAAACGCTTAAAGATCGCAGAATAAGGTCGAAAATCGCGAAATTCACGGAAAAACTCAATTCGTTTGCATTAATTTGATAAAAGTTATGCGATATTAAAAGTTGTAAACTTTCTTTCGTCCGCCACTGTACCTTGAAGTACGGTCACACTTTTTTTTAATGTTCTATAAACTAATTTCAGGAAGGCCAGCACGACTTAACCCTGGAGATCCGCGGAACAGGGGTGATAGCGACACTGATCAGAAGCGCGATTCGTGGCTTCAACGTGAAAAAGCACATCAAAACCGTGGTCTCGAACAGCGCCTGCCTGCCGAAACCGACAAAACTGCCCCCTCTCATAATTTTCAAGATCTACGGGACTTTCGTTGGAATCCTCTTATTGATCGTCGCGTCCATATACGTTCAGAGGACTCGTAGAGGCATTTGCTCGTTTTTTTATCGCAAACGAGAGAAGAGACGAGTGCTGTACCTTTACAACGAGAGTCTGCGACGCAGGATAGGCTTCGCGAAGTTCATGAAGGCGAGGGTGAGGAGGCTGGTGAGAACTCGTCGCTTGGAGCACGAGGTTGATTTCTGGATGGCCCTGAGAACGCAATGGCCCAGACTTTTCGGATGGCTGAAGCTGTTCGCTTGTGCCAGGGAAAGGTGTCTGATCTGCGGCGAAACCGAGCCTAGAAAAGGGACCAAATATCGACGGTGCACCACCCCTGGGTGCCCTTTCGTGCACTGCTCCGATTGCTGGAGAGACGTCGGGAAAATCTGCTACGCCTGCAACGAGTCAACGGAAACTGATACCGAGGAGTATGACACGCAGCGCAGCGAACTTTGACACTGCTCGTCGCAAGGATATGTATTATGTATCGTTCTTGGATAAATCGCTGTAATACGAATGAGAATAATTCGAGGGCTGGGATATTCAGCTTGTGGCAAACGATGAGTGGGGGTGAGGAAAAAAATTGAGTGAGGATTGTTCTACGGGGAAGGTTTCTGAGATCCGAGAACCGTGGAGTTTAAAGTCTTTGGGAAAGTTAATTAGAAATAAGAAAATGGCACTTCTTTTTTTTAATCTTTGAGGGCGAAGATTTATTGGAATAATGCGAATCGCTGCAATAAAAGAAAGAGTGGAAACTTTGATTTCCTGGATATTGAAATTAATTCAATTTAGTGGAATTTATGGGCATAAAGGGTTCGTTTACTGCATCATATTTCTTTCGAGTGATTATCGATGTTATACGATATAATTCTCATTGGAAGGTGCTCTTTTCGTGGCACCAGTTTCACGTTTCGAAGTTTTGACGACACAGGTTGGTGTTACAACTCGCCTAGGAAGATTTTTTCGGGAACTACGATACCGTCAGAGATTGTAAGGCCACCTCTACGTATAAATCTCACGTAGTGAAGTCGACAAGAAGATTCTCAGATTTCACGAGGAAGGAGCGAGAACTTAAGACGCGTATGTCCCGCCATGTTGAATTTACGAAGGCTGCGATGCCTGAACGGAATACGAAATAATGTGGAGGAAGAGTCATTATAGTGTCACGACGTCTTATCGATTCTGTGGAACTCTATATTCCCATTAAGTACCGGACGTTTCCACGAAGCCAAGGAAGCGTATCGTATCAAGGGAACGTCGAGCCTCCGTAACAAGTCTCGAGCGCGGAATTGTTTAGCGGCATCCGCGAATGCAAAAAGAGTACGTTCTTGCTGGAGAGGAAAAATTTATGACGGCACCTTGCATTTCGTCGCGTCAAGAATATATGAAAGAGTTTTACTTAGAATCGAATAGAAAGAGGACAACGCGTTTTTGGATCTGTCATAATGATTATATTAAATCCTAATTTTAGTTTCCATTTCCATGGAAGAATTCGAAGTTGTAAAAGCATTGCAACTTTTTTGCATATCATTTAAAATCTTACTAATTGGTAATTAAAAAAGTCGTTCCCCCACTTAAATAACTTCAAGAAGCGAAGACTGAAAATACTGACACCACCGTAACCAGAAATTCCTACTCCTGAAAATCGATGAAGATCGAACAATCATCGATGGACACTCGCTGCGTTTAAATCGACCACTCTGCACACACAGAAATGGTCCTTTTATCTAATGTCACGGCGCAGAAGAAAATGATCGGCCAGTGCTCATTTTTTCCAACGAATTGTGCGGTACGTACAATTTTCTTGGAGTATTATAGCAAATTGGCCACGATTTCGTGCCACTAACGAGCCATGGACAGGGCGTATAAAATGTCCGTTCTAACAAGCTCGGTGTTCAGTGATCGAAAAAGCGAGCTACGAATTTCAGCAAGATGAAGAGCGTCCTGGTCGTTCTTGCCCCTTTCATCTTCTCGTTCGTAGGAGTCTTCGCTGAGGATAAGTATACGACGAAGTACGACAATGTTGATATCGATACGGTCATCAACACTGAGAGGCTTCTGAATGGATACGTGAACTGTCTGTTGGAACGCGGTGCTTGCACCCCAGACGCTGCTGAACTTAAAAGTGAGTATTTCTACTTGAAATGAAAATAGAAATTGTAAACTTCTATATAATTTCATTAGAGTATTTTCTTATTTTATAGGGGAAAGGTGGGATAGTTGATCAGCGGGGATACATGATCACATCAGTTTATATCACAACTCAAATAATTAAATACAAACAAAGCAAACCATTATTATTATTTTAATAAAAAAGTAAAAATTGTGATCAACTATCCCACCTTTCCCCTACGGCTTTTAATACCCTTAGTACTTTTCTTCTGGAAATATAAATTCATGAAGATGAATTTAATGTTTTTAATTAAATAATCCATGTTTCCATATTAATTCTAGAACCTAAAACCGGTTTCCGAATTATTCAAATTTATCAACAAAAAAAAGGATTTTCTGAACCCTATTTTCAAAAAACCGACAAACTCTATCTGGCATAACATCGAACGGCAGTCCAATTTCATTATCCTATTGCACAATCCTTGGAAATGTCCATCGCTTACGCGATAACCTAATGCAATATGTCGAGATACACGTATCAGATACGTGCTGGTGCACTTATATGCATACTCCAGCGGTGTTTTACGGTCGACTGCAGTTTTATGAGCATCATTACTATTCACGAAGGACAAGGCCGTACCGTAACGCGTCCTTTGCCATCTGGAAAAAGTCTTCTGCATCGCGCGTGATACAATTACTCGAGCAGACGTATTTCCCAATGCGTTTGCTTAACTCGTTTTTCGAGCAATGAAAAAGTTTGTAGAAGTGGAGCACTGATGCAACTTTCATCTATTCTATTCCAGTCCGATCTAATAAAATCTAGTCTGTTCGTGATTCCAAAGTAATTCGATAAATTGTGCAAGAATGTTTTGAAATCTTGAGATTTCAAAATTCCCAGTTATATTTTATAATTTATCGTTTCAATTAGTTTCTTATATTTGCGAAGGAAAAGGAAGAAGTATAAGTACCTCGCAGAGTTTGTTAGAAAGTTCTGAAGTGGAGTTTGAAGCTTTTGTGTCTAATGAGACAGAAATACTAATACAACTGGCACATTGATTGATAATTACAGAGAACCTGCCCGATGCCTTGGAACGCAATTGCGCGGCCTGCAGCGAGAAACAGAAGGAAATCGCGGATAAGGTCTCCCAGCATTTGATCGATCACAGAGCAGAGGATTGGAGCCTCCTCGAGGCGAAATACGATCCAACAGGAGGTTACAGGCAACGTTATCTTCAGAATCGAGCTAAGGACAGGGCTATAGACTAAATTGCCGTCAAGCATCCGTCAAATGATCCTTCTTACCTCTAAATGTATAATCGCTTGATAGTGAGCATAAATCTTTGGGAACGGTGGTAATCATAAATAGAAGAGAAACATCTTCCTTTTTTAGTCGCGATGCATTACGAATCACTGCTTCATATTTTTTTTATCACATAAAATGCAAATCGTTCGTCGATAAACTCGAAGCGAAATAATTTCTGTTAGTGGCTTCAAGAAGAAGAATATTATTTCTTGCACTCCATGCGACTATGAAAGTCTACATAATAATAGAGGATAAAAAAGGTGGAAATATTCAGAGTTAAGAACACTAAATAAATCCCCTAAATTTTTCACGTCAAGGATTTTATTTCCTTACACTCCATTTTCCTTCGAAACTATACAGAGTGACAAAAAAAGAAATGCATATATAGTTTTAATTATAATTCTAGTAAATCTGGGTAAGTTTAAATAGTAAAAATACATAATAATATACGGCTGAGTACAATATATTTACAGATATTCAAAGTGGGTGTCTTTTGCTTTAATGCATAGTTTCAAACGCTAGGTAAAATTTTCCGCTACGCGCCGCACCTCATCGAGCGCAATTTCGCCCCATTCCCGGCACAGGGATTTCTTGGGCGAGTTTAAACATTCGTGAAGCCATTCTGCAGACGTGATAAAATCCGGGAAATGGTATTTGCACTTAAGCACGTTCGTTAGACATTTTGTAAAAAACAAATGACACGAAATAGAAACTTGAATTTTTTTTTAAACATTTTTCTTTTAAGACAATTTAAATTTTAGTGCATTTATTTTTTATCACGCTGAATACCTATAACAGTACAAATCACAAAAGGTTGGAATATTCACGGAGACCAAAATTCCCTCGAATCTTCAAATCTCCGGGCCCCGTTGCAACAGATCAGTAATCCCAAGGATCTTCCTCGTGCTACCGTTCACGAGTCGGAGAGCAGAAGGGGCGGAGAGGCTGTATAATCTTGTGCTACATTTTGCGGTCTAAAGTTACCGAAAATATCCCGTATCCGGATATTAGGGGGAGGCTGTAAAGCCACTCGACGTGGGTGGTCAGATCCCTAGGACAATCCTTTGCCCGTTTCCTAGAAGCCAGTGATTTCCAAAGAGGGCAAGAGAGAAAAAAAAAGGAGGCGGTTTAGGGTCAGCTTAGAGGAGACGCGTGTCCAGAAACAAAGGGCGCCGTGCATCCTTCCGAATGTCGCGTTAAAATATAGTTCGACGAAGAAGCATCGCCTAATGACTGCGCGGTAGCTCTTGAATAAACTGGAAAGCGCATTTTCTGTGAATACGGTGACGTTTATGAACTGCTCGACAGCGGACTTTATCTGCCGTGGTTGCTTCTCGGGTGCGCGATACCTGAATTCCACGTAGATAGACCCGTCACCCGTGAAACGTCTTTGCGGTAATAAAAAGGATTACTGGGGCCCCCTCCGAGGGTGGGGCCCCACTGTGAAACTATTAAGCCGACGTAAATCATGTTTCGGGTGAACGATCGCCTGGTATCTAAATCCGTAATCCTCTTCTGGAGTGGTGGAATATTGTTGGGCAACGACTTGGAGAGCAACGACGAGTCTGCTTAATGTGAGGGAGAAATATCTATTATAGGCTATAAACTGTTGTGGAGGCTTGCGTGAAAATTCTGTTAAAGGGGTTTATTAAACTAAATTTATTAATAAAATAAAATTGAATTTGAAAGTAAAAATAAAAATATTAAATTTCTAGAGAAATGCTATTATTCTTATAATGATTAAAAACAAACTGTGGCTTTAAAAAAACGGTATGATAAAGACTATATACATATTAATGTGAGAAATAATCGTGCTAAGTTTCACTCAAATCGATTCAGTAGTTCTCGAAATATAATTGGCACCGATTTGAAAAATATACTTTTAAGACAATAAAATTGAGTTTCAAGTTTAAGGTACAGAGTAAATTGAGTCCTGTAACCTCTTAAGGAAAGAGGGAGCTCGAGGGGCTGGTAATTAAAATTGTTCGTGACGGACATTTGGGTGTTTCAATGTTGAGGTTTTAAAGGGGCAGCGGAATTGCAAGAATTCGCGTTGCAATGGAATCGACTATTCATCGTATGATAAAGGGGCAGGGAAGCATTTTGTATAAAGTGGGCGCACAGGTCATCAGAAGGACCTAACTCATCAGAAAGAGTTGTCTGTTATTCGAGGGATAAAAAGACCAGGCAGTTTTGCTCCAAAGCTCGCAAGAAAAAAAGTAATTTTCACGTCAGAGTTCCGAGAAAAGGACCATATATCAGCGGAGGAACTGAAATAAGACGATTAAGTCCCTCGCGGGGATACGTTCCACGGGGATTCGGGACAAAGTAATATTTCCAGGCAAACGTGATTTCAATATCTTCCGCCAAGATTAATGTGCAACGCAGAGGGGCTGGATAAAGAAAGAGATACCAAGTTGTAATTGCGATCGTTGGAACATTTTCGTGGCTATCTTTTGCGCAAAGGAATGCAGAGGACACTTCAATTTTATCGCAAGTGCAACGATGCACCTGCGTGATGTAATTGCCTCGTCTTCTTTTTTTTTAAATCGAGCTGCATACTTTGCTTCTCCTTTTCTTTAATGAATCGATACTTTTGATCACTCTGTGCATTAAAGTACCAAGATAAAGTGTTGGGCGAGTGAATGCTTTATGAGTTACTGAGTGCTCAGGCTCGTTCACTGGTACAGTGGTCTTGAAAGATAGTATTGAAGTAAAGTACCTACTTAAGGAGGTATAGCACATTGAAGGCCTAACAGAATGGCCAAATTTAAAACTTCTTTTCTCAGGTAATTTTTCAGTGAAATAGCGGGATCTTTTTAGAAGATGTTAGTAAACATTTTAACTTTATTTTCATAGGTACATTATTTATACTAGTGATTATGAAAGTGAAGTAAGTCGTATATTTTCTATTTCGAGATATTTTGAGTATTGCGTTTGGGGGTATTAAAAAATATTTCTTCATTATTGAACAAAATGTTTTACAACATATATGATTTTTTAACGTCAAACTTTTCTGTCATTCTAAAATTTTATGGGAAACTTTTACGAAAATGTGTTTACTAAACCTTTGAATGTCTTCTAAATTCCAAAAGTAGTCAAACGTAGTTTTTCGATCTTCACAACTTAAGAAATTCGAACATTTATTCCAACAAAAGCAAGTTTCAAATACCTACTTACTTTGTCACTAACATCTTTACCATTTTTGGTAATACATTCCTTATAACTATTTCTCCTAATTTTTCCCACTCTTTGTCACTATTTCTCTAATTTCACGAACCTAATGATAGAATAATTAAAAAATAATAAAATAATTCTAATAAGGATATCAATCATAAAATCTTCTCCGTTCAAGTATTATACAAACAATTGAGTTTCCCGAAAACGTACGCCAGCCAAGACTCTTCAACTTCATCCTGTCCTTCGCGAGCTTTCTAATAACAGCTACCAGATCAGTCACCATCGACAAAATCAACGAAAGGAATGTTGGGAATCGTTTTATCGAGCGTATCAGTCGGCGAAGGGTTAATCCGCAGAAGCTAATTTCGTAATCTTATTAATAATGCAGAACTCCGCTGGGCTTCCTCGTTTATACCCCCCGATCCTATTTTACGATAGCATAAACCTGAGAGCTGATGGCGTAGCTTTGATGTAAAGCGTGCTCGATGCTATCGTCGGCTGCGATAGCTAAAAAGACCGTCGAGCAGGCATCGTTGCTCCTTCAAATTAGCTCCGACTGTCATTATCTCTTCCCGAAAGTCAATCTGACGCAGCATTATACGAAGTGGCCTGTGAGAAAGCGCACACGTGTCGGCGGCTCAAGACAGGTAGCCCCTTCCGAATCTTCCCACACGTGGTCCAGCCGTGTTCATAATTAATGCGCGACACGGTACAACTGGGAAACATAAAACGATTCCTTGTTATCTGTAGGACTGGAGAAACCGTAAAAAATGTCCTATCCACGGCGCTACATTCATACACGTGCACATACAAGAGGACTTAAATCTGTGAATTTAATGGCGGGTCAGTGTGACTTTATAACACTTTTTTAATTGCGAGGGAATAGTTTCAGTTTTGCGTAACAAATGTTTCAGGTGGATTACAAAACTTCCAAGTATAATAAATCTGGGTCTGTGAGATGAGAATGGAGGCAATGGGAGCAAAAACAGATTGACCCAGAGAGAAAGAAAGTTAATTTTTTATACTTTATATAATTAGTACAGCTTATTGGAATACATTATTGCCACTAACTCAAATTCACATACAATGTGGGTTAGTTCGTTTCAGAGACTATCAGCGCAATAGTGGGGTAACTAAAAATATTTTGAGTTGACAATCACCCAAGGTTCACACCCCCGCCTGTCAACTACCCACCCACGAATCAGCCATTCAGGAAAAACGTCCCCTCACGCGAAGGCACCAGCAGCTCAATATTGCTCGAATCGACAGAAACCGCCCGGTGACACGCGAACCCCACAAAACGGCACAAGGCGTCGGTTTACGAGCTCGCGTCTCTCAAAACCCTCTCACCCTTTTTCCCACTGAAGCAGCCCCGGCAATATTGGCAACTCCGCGAGTGGAATTGATAGGGCGCGTAACAGTGCGCGTAATCGTAATCGTCCTGCCGTTAAATCACGATAATCACCGGCAATTACACGCGGCGTCCACGCGCGGCCAGTTTGCGCGCGTACGTGCACGCGCGCCCCATTTGGTGCGTACGCGCTGATCCGGCAGGTACACCTTCCCCGTGGCGGGCTGGAGCACGGGCCGCTATCGTGGTTATTAAGGAAACAGACGAAGGAACGAAACGAAGGAACAAGCGCGTTGGGTGGTCCCGCCCCGCTGTTTATGGGGCACTGCATCTGCTGGCCCCGTATAACCCTCCGCGCTCGACCTGTGTGGTCCCACCTTACGTCCGACTTTACATTCGATTCACTACTTGCTAATGGTAGTTGCATTAGCATTAGGTGGCCGCTCGGTCGGCCGGATCGGCTGTCTCCCGTGGCATTACGCCGCGTGTGGACGGCCCCTGCTCTTACGCGATTTTTCCACGCCGATATTGGCCCATGCTAGGACTCCCAACGGCGGGACGACCTGCGACAGCTGAGAAAAATTAACAGCGGTGGCTGACGCAGGGGGAGTCGCGCTGTCGTTGACTGGTTGAGAAATTTCGGGAGGACCGATTCCTGATGGAGACGATTAACATTGTTTCGGTGGGATACGGATCTTCTAGTGGGGTTCGCGAGGTTGCATGGTGCGGCACGTAATGGACATAAATCGAAATAATATTCAATTCTGATGTACACTAGCGGACAAAAAAGTTACCACTTTTTCGATTTGTTCTATTTTTGTTATTTTTTTTAGCATACATTTAGGACTGTGGTATATTTAATATGCATATTCTGATGGAGAATTTAAAGATGTATAAAATCCAGTTAAAGTTGAATTTAATTAACTGACAAGCAAAAGTGTTGTATGATATTAAAGGGGGTAACACATTTTTGGGGCCGACAAAGAAGTTACCACGTTTAGCAACTTTTTAGATTGTCCTAAAAGCAAAATGTCCCCCCACAAAATATTAGATGTTTTTATGTTCAAAAGTGGTAACTTTTTGTTGACTTTAAAAGTGTGTTGTCTTGTTTAATGTTATGTGCGGTTTTTTGATTGTTAGTTAAATAAATTCAACTGTAACTGGATTTTATACAGCTTTCAATTCTCTTTCAGAATATGTATGTTAGGCATATACTACAATTTTGAATTAATATTGAAAAGTAATAGAATTAGGGTGGGTCGAAAAAGTGGTAACTTTTTTGTCCGCTACTGTATATTAGTCGTAAATAAGGAATGTGAACGTGAGATATAATACCCGAAGAAAGCAATACTGTATCAATAATTATCGTAGGGTAAACCAACCAGTAATTGACCGCATACCAGTGAATGACCATTAGGCAAAGAAATGTCAATTATAAATTTAAAAATTACGATATGTTTATAAATGGAGTGTAGTTGCACTTTTAATATCCCATATTTTTAGTTATGCGTATTACAATTCTTAATAAAAGTATGCAGTCATTTACTGGGCTTCTCATTCAACAATTCGGTCATTTACTGGTTGGTTTACCCTATGTTTGTTGTAACCTGAAAACTAAGAAATTAGCGTCCTCGAGCATTTGACGTTCTTGTTTGCGATTTTTTTTAAGTAGTGCTTGTTAATTTTCTGTCAACTTCTCTCATTCAACCGACGCTGCTGCGTGACATCCTAGAATTCAACGCAATGCCCACGATCCACAGTGCGTTGATGCATGGACAAAAAGTGAAGAATCAAATATTTTGCAGGGTGATAATTATCATCTAATATTTACATTAAGATGTTCAGGAATCGAGTTCGGTTATGGTTGCTAGGATACCGTAGTTGTTTACGATGTTATTTACCATCTTAACTTGGAATCTCAGGACTTCAAGCGTCACTGGAAATTCATATGCGATAGAGTTACTTTCTATTTTTTTCATTTAGACCTTAAGAAAATTTATTATTCTTGGCTCATTTTATTCACAATGGATTCTAGTATTATGGGTATGTGTGTTTCAAAGTTATTGTTTAGGCTTATGCCCTTACTGATCATTAGAAAACTTCTTAGTCCCGAGAATGAAAATTTTATTTCAACCGACTTTTAAAAAATACGTATCAAAACGTATCCGTGATTTTTTTATATTTGGTTCCCCTAAGTGTATTCTTTATGAAAATATCGCGTTTTCCTGCTACTACGTGCAATTATTTGAGAAATAAATTTTTTTAGGAAGACGTGTGCGCATCAGCAATTCTGATGTCTTTGAAAAGTGGTTTTCTTTAGACCAGAAAAAAAAATAGATGGAATTTATGACCACATTTTGGTTCTTTTGAATATAAAAGAGTGTCTTTTTTAGTCTAAATAAGCTTATATATGTAAAATATATTTCAATGAAAAAATGTTAACTTCAAATGCACGTTAAAAAATACTTTGATAAAAAAATGTTTCGAACAAAAGTTAGTCAGTATTCAGTTGGCAACGTATTGCAAAAGTAAATATTGATAAAAAACTTTTTATTCAATAAAAAATCGAGATCACCTCAATTTTTTTTAAGGCAACTGTATACTTTTTTATACACCAATCGATGCATCTATATATTCTGGTTAAAAAAGTATTGGGATATATAGGTCGAAAACTGATCAGTTCGGAAGTTATGATTTTTGTCCCAACTTCCCATTGATTCAACGCACTGTGCGATCCCTCGATTACTAATTCCTCTCTGAAACGTCGGAGTGCCCACGAATCGTAAAGAGTGTTCCCCGCTGCAGTCTACTCGTATCGCCTATGATAGCGGCTGGATGGCATGGGACCTGGTGGACCGTCGCCGCCGCCTGCAGGGTGAAAAATACTTGTGCGCCCGAGCGTGCCACGTACTCGATTGGTCTCGACCGAGAAGGCATCGATCTCGCTATTGATCGATCGATCCGGAGGTCTCGGATAAGATGCTGTCGTCGTCCTGGTCTCGTCCTGCTCGTCGTCCAGCACGGGGTGGACCACACGCGTCGTGTCGCCTCTCTTTCCCCCGCCCGCCCCTCCGCCCCGTCCGCCGACCCTCTCCTTCCCTCCCTCTCCACACATTCGGGGCCCTCTCGTTCGCTCGCTAGCCCACTCTCACTTCGGTTCCCTCTTTCTTCTTGCTTTCTTTCCTCCCTTTCTCTCGGCCCAGCTACCACGACCTATCATGAATCCTTTTCCCTTGGTTCAACGATCCTGTCCCTGGCCGGCGTGGAGAAGGTGGAAAGTAAAAGGGTGAAAGAAGCGGGCCAGAAAGGGGGGTAAATAAAATACGGGATATTACTGACCCCCACCCACCCTCCGCGGGACGTGGCATTTTTTGGCTTCTCGTCCCTTGCAAACGTATACCTCGCTGCTCGAATTGTGCGTTCGCGTTCTCTGTTTTTTCCTCCCCTTTTTTTCTTTGCGTCGAGACGCAAAAACCCCCGTCGTTCTTGTCAGTCGCGTTATTTATACGATCCGTGGACTTTTTCCATTTGCTCGCCTGCCGGTATTCCATTTTCGAATACCTCTTCCTGCGGTGATCGAGACACACGATCGGAAGTGGCGAGCGTCTCGGTTAGCATTCCGTCGCGTAGCATGGCCTCGAGAGTGCTAATTGATTCCGCAAACCATTCACTTAAAAGGCCTTCAACCCTCTGGGTTAACTGGTTCAGGGAGCTCGCTTCGATTTTGAATGGACGCAGTTATAGTTGGGGTTTTTAATCGAAGCAGGTTTCATTATATTTTAATTCATTTCTGACAATAGGGGTTAATGAAACGTTGGAGTGTTGAGGAAATTGTTTATGTAGAAAATAGTAACGCTAAGCGCACGAAGAAGGTTATCACAATCATCAAATTGCAAATGCTTGGAAACCTTAGGATCATAGGCTTAATTCCTGATTTTAAGAAAAAAATCTTCTCCATCGCAATAATTGTCCCGCCGAAGGAAACATTTTTCCCTCAGACATTTTCTCGCATCATTAAAAACAACGGAGATATTTTAGCTTTAAATGTTAGCTGATACACCCTGTATATTTCCATCGCTTCAACGTTTGCTTTAACTGTAACAAGAAAATTAGTGATCATTGGCAAGTACGTTATTATTTTCAATGTAGAATACAAGCTCATCAAAATTGATACCCATGTACACATTACACTAATCGTAAAACTATAATCACTTCTTTCCCCGACAAGTATAATCGTACGAATAATAGCCATCGATGCCGTGGAGCTGGCAGAAGGTCCAGAAAAATTACAAGCTATTAAGTAACAGTCTGTTATAATAAGGCCATCGATATCAATAATCAACGGAGTATTAAAAAGACTCTGCCTCTCAATTAGCAATTACCCTCCCCACAATGGCCTAAGCATCCACAAGAAAGTAACCAATCCCCCCTCTGAACTTTAATTTCCCAGTGAAATGTTAAGTCTATCCTGAAACGGGTTGCCGAGGCTACCCAATAAAGCGAAAGGAATGGCTTCGAACACCGATCATTACGGCTCCCATCCATCGAGACCTCGGCAACGCGGTAACGTCTCGCAGCATCCTGGGCTTCGGATTCCGCGTACTATTTATTACAGCGTAACAATATCTTTCATTACCTTTACCCATAATAACGCCCATTCATTCTGGACCGGGCTCCCTGTGCCTGGGACAGATGGAGTTCGATCACTCTCTGCCCCAAAGATAAGCTTCCTCAAAACAATCAAAAGAAACTACTCCCTCCTAAGTCCCAAAAGAACTCTCCTATAAAAAAGAGCATTTAATAACTTGTAACAGAGAGCCAAACTTCAAGCTGTATAATAAAATACGTTCGTTACAACAGGATGATTCGTAGCTCTCTAAATCACACTAGCGACCATTCCACAAGTGTCCCTTGATTCTCAAAAATTCGCAGCTGCCACGGACTCCTGTTTCGCCAGACGATAAACCATCCCGAAATGGCACGTGATTGAAGGTGCCCTCGCTAACGAGCGCGTACCGCATAGAGAAATCAGAGCCAGAATGAAGGAGGACGGTAGACAGCGACAGCTCGCTCCTGGAGGACGAAGAAGGGCGAGCCAGCCACTCCGGAGGAGGATGAGGATTCCCCTTGGCAGAGGCAGCGAAGGAGTGAGAGCGCGAGAGAGAGAGAGAGAGAGACAGAGGGCCACCCACGTCGAGGGCGCAAAGGCGATATTTAGCGGAAGGCAAATCTCTCTCGGGCCACCCACGTCGGCTGCTCCGTTCGTCGTCGGGGCTACCTTATTTCAGGGTGCAACCCGCGACGGTTGCGCTGCCTCTCTCTTCTATACGCTAGGGGGCCAACGTGTGGAGAGACGCGAGAGCCACTCCAGGGCTGACCGATCCAACGTCAGCGCCCCGATTCTCTCGCTAATGGGACGAACCGGCGAATTCGTTTTAATGATCGGACCGCTGACAAATTTGCCATGAAACGGGGTACGCCTCTGTGGCCAGGGGCAAGACAAATTGCGCCCCCTTCGGCCGGATGTGTCGATATTCCGCTGCGCTGCTTTCGTGGAAATTGCGGGGGAGGGGGAGCATTCTTCGCTGGGACAGATTGCAGCGTGGGTGTGAGGCTTAATGTGATCGCTTTCTCCGGGGTCACTCGATTTGGGTAACTGGGTATTGAGCGCCTTGTTCGTGGGCGGATTTATACCTTCTTCTTATTTTCTGGCCATTTCGTTGCTTTGTAGTTGCAGGAGGTAAGTCGTATGTGGCTTGTGAATAATGGTACAAATACATTACTGGGCTTCAAGGGTTGATTATGGGTAGGGATTTGTTGTGTGAGTCATTTGGGATTTACTTAGCGATGGCTTACAAGGGAACACCTCGAACCCGGAAATTCAAAAATTTGTGAAACTTTGTGAATATGTAGGGAATTTCCTCCTGATTATAACGTCATGTTTTTTGCTGTCTAAATTCACTCTAAGAGGGTGTAATTGACTGATTTTGTGTTGTAACTCGTGAACTGTAAAATATTTTTTACCAAATGATAGATCTAATTAAAAGAAGTGACTTTTGTCTTGAAACTTTTTTTCTATCTCTTACAGTTCGCGAGTTATAACGCAAAGTCGGAAAATCGGCGGATTTTCGGGAGTTAATTTCACCCCCTTCGAGTGAATTTGGGACGCAAACAAAAATTGCGTTGTAACCAGGAAGAAATACCTCTAAATGTCAGGCTGCTACGAATGCTACAAATTGCATATAATTGAATCGAGCCACGGCGCTCGGACGTAAAACGTATAATTAGTAAGGTATTTCCGATCGATTAATAAATTCTTTGATCACCGTCTCCGTACACGGTCCCATATAAATATTTTCTGAAAAATAACCGTTACGTTAAATCTGGAAGCAGCGAATATCCGTACTCGTGACACTTCTAACATTCTTACCCCCTCCGCGCTTCACCTCGCGTTTCACGAATAATTTATAAACTCTCGATTTTACGGTTGCTCGTAAACCCAGAATTAATCGGAGTATACTTTCGTACGCACGACGTTCCGGAGCCTCGTGCACCGCGGTTTCAATTAAAGAGTTGTAAAAGTCCGCCACCCAACGGAGGATAGCAATAAAAAAAAAAAGAAACGCTCACGATAAAGGAAGCTTCCTACCAGTTACACGTTAAATCGACGCGTCCTCCACTTTCGGTGCACGCGAAACTATCATCTCGTACGCGTGCACTGTGTCATCGAGTTTGCCCGCGAACCACCGTCGGCCTCCCATTCGTGCGCTGGCTCGTGATTGGACGATTAAAAAACTTAATTTCGGCCTGATACGCCGGCTGCCTAATTAAAGCAATTCTGCTAATTAAAGCAGAAATCGTAGCTCGCGCGGCGATCGACCGTTAACGAAAGATCCGATTAAGGATTATTGCGCTGGGCGGGCTCCATACCGAGGAATTTATCAGGATTTTAATTTACAGACGTTGCTGGTAGACGAATTAATATACGGCCCAACACGGGGCATCCGAGTAACTGTAACGGTGCAGAAGAATGTTAATATTGCTCGGCGAGATTAATAACATAATCGGTCGCGGTGGTTCGATCTTGGTGGCGATTGGGCGAAGGGTAGAAATCAATTTTCTGCTATCGCGATTTTATTGAAGGATACTAATGTCAGACGTTTTAATTTGTGGATAAATAAAAAAATATGGATATAACACTAGTGTTACACCGCTCATAAAGGCACTTATATATTATAATGTTAAGCCAATGCTCGGTTTTGCAGAATGTTTTGTGAAATAACTGAGAGAAAATATTAGCATTTACCAAGTGGGGAGCACGATTTCTTCGATTCGCGTTAAAAATACGTGTGACTGAAGAGAAAGAAGAGGAGAAAGCCGTTGCGCAGAAGTCTCAGGGTTGATCGCGCCAGGAAGCTCGACGTGATTTTAATAGCAGTGATTGCCGTTATTCGGAAAAGGGGCAGAATGTAGCCGCGGTCTAACGAGAACGCTTTCATAAAATTCCACCGGGATTTTATGGCGGGGTTTACGGTCGATCTCTCGTGGCGATCCTGGAATGTCTACTTGCTGACGAAAAAACACCGCAACGAGAGATCTCGTATCCCCCGGGCAGCGTTTTCAAGCGCGGAGGGGGAAGCGAGCAGGATGGAAAGGAAGTCCGTGATTCACGACGATTTGTGAAAACTCCGGCTCCAGAAATGCGATGAGCTAATTACCGTATCGTGCAGGCCTGGTATAATTGAATAAAATTGGCACGGAGGAACACTTAATGAGCTTTAATGAGCGCGTTAGGTCTGTACCTCGCGATCCTGGAACACGAGCGATTTCGATGATTAAACCCCTTTTGCATGTAAATGCATGTTAAATAATTAAAAGTGAAGCGTGATGTAATCGCAGGAAGGATATTATGCCGATTAATTTAAGATGGTACTTAAGGGTGTTCGAATCTGTGATGTTTTCTCATATTAAAAATAGTTTAAAACTTAATTACTTCCCAACATTTTTTTTTCATAGGGTAAAACTATACAATACGCCCCAGTTTTAAAGAAACGTCTATAAAACCAATATTTCTTATTAATTCTTTAAATTTTTGGTGTAAACACATTAAGTGTTCATTACTCTTCACAACTACACCGAAATTGTGAAAAAACATAACTGGAAATAACTGAAAATAATCTTTTTGCGGAACCTTACATGGGGCGTTTTGTAAGACAGGCGTCTGGTAAAACGCCCCACCTCTGTGACACAACGCCCCGACATATAAAAGTGATTACTTTTTATTATTTTTAACAGAATGTTATAGAATATATATTATAAAAGATATTATTAACAAAAACAGAACAATCTTGATTAAAATTATTACATTATTTCTTATTTACATCTTCTCGTGTTCTACATTCAAAGTCGGAGAACGACCTAAAGGAATTTTAGATTGAGGCAAGTTCGAATCTGATGATCGCGTTGATGTATCCTGGTTTATGTGCGTAAAATAATGGTGGGGCGTTTTGTCAAATGGGGCGCATTGTATATTTTTGCCCTAGAAAATTTGGCAAAATTGGAGGAAGAAGGTCCCGCTTCTACAAAGAAGTATGTAGGACCGCCGACAGAGACGAGCTACTTAGTTAAGGATTTTTCAAACTTTCCGTTAAACCTTTCCAAAAACCTTTCATTCTTCTACTCTTATAAACTGAATGAAAATTCAAATACGGTACCTTATTTTGACAATGAACGATCGACCGCAAAGAATGTTGCATCAAGACTTCTCACTTAAAAATTAAAGAACCAAAAAAGGAGGAAAGCCACTTTACCCAACCTTTTACTCCATTTTCCACGCGACGTTCGTTGCCGCAGGGCACGAAAAAGGGGGGATCCCTCCCTCCTGCAAGGAAGTCGGTGTTCCCGGGATAAGCCGTCGGGCAACCCAGTGGAGGACCGGCTTATGCCATTCAGCATCGGTTACGAGAGTTTGCGTGCCCGGGAACGTCATTACGCGGGCCCCCTCGGAATAACACGTTGCACTCGTCTCTGCTTACACGGCGAACATTGTGAGCGAGGTAAATTAATAATTGGGGCATTTAGTAGAGACGGACGGGCTGTCGTGACACGCCTCAACCCTTCCCCCCCCCCAACCGCAAGCCCTCCGCACCCTCCTCGAAGCGTGTACCGCGGGGCGACGTGCCCACGTCCCTCAGTGTGATGTACATTTGAAATTATAATGCAGGAAGAGCGGCCACGGAGGGTGGAAAAAAGGGTGGAAGAGATTGATACACGGCGAAACGTTCGCGGCCGATCTTGTTCCTTTCCGCTTATGACGTGCCGCGACGGGGGTATCCGGGGCGGCGCCGCGCCGCGCCGCGCGGTCTGTGATTGAAATTAATTCGTACTCTCGAGTGACAGACTTTTATCGACGGTAATGGCATTGTAACGTTAACCGGCCCACGAGATACGAGCCTCGGTCACGAATACCTGCTTGCATGCTTTGCAACTCCGTGTTATGCAGATTTTTCATGCAACGCGGCCACGCCGTTGCGCCGCGCTCGCGATCGTAAATGTGCGACGGTACCGCGCTCGCGGCTATCGTTCGAGTTTTTACTTGTACTTCTTTTCCTTACCTTTTTCGCTTCGTTCCATCGAAACGCCGTGATCTCGACGCGCGCCGAAGAGCGCTCGGTCTAATGTCGTTTAATTTATGGCCACGCACGGATTGGTGCCATTCGAACGAGGAAAATGTGCACCGCTTCGGATCGTAGGGCTTTCGAGTTTCACTTGCGTGGTCCTTGAGGCCAAGGGCGTCCGCTGACTTTTTTCCGGAGGTGGGGAGTTTGAGAAACAGTTGAGTTGACAGGCGACGATTATTTATTATTTGAACCCATTTTGTAGCGTCAATTTGATTACAAAAGTATTCACTTTTTTAGTATAAACTTAATAAAGATTAGTTTTCAAAAATAATTTTATTTCGATATTTTATTTAACTTATTTCTTGTGCACAATTGCGTAGCAAAATTTTGGATATAAAAATTTTTTTGTTTATTCTTTTTAACCCTTCGTTGACACACCTTCCTTTTCGATCGAATTTGACACACCTGGGTGGCTCACACCCAGAATAATTTTTGAACGACTGTCATTCTCATTAAAAGAATCCAATCATTATGAAAAAAATCGTGGGTCAATTTCAAGGTATCTAGAATGTATTTTAATAGTTTTTTTATTAAAATTTTATCACCGTTTTTGTAAAAAAATTCTAGATTACCATATGTCGAGAAAACACGAAGAAAATCTTAAAAAAATTGTAACTTTTGCAAATTTTAATATTAGGAACTAAAAATGTACAGAGTTATTGTTCAGATATAATATTTTGGAAAAAAAAATTTGTATGTCGTCTTTCGAAAACAAGGTATATATTTTTCATATAGAAGGTAGGGGAGAGTTGCCAATATCGTACCACTTAAGACATTTTACGTTATATTTCATATTTGGTACTCATATGAACGCAAATGACTATTGGATATTGTAGCTTGATCTTTTAGGCACCTACTATTATATGCTTAGCCTTTTGTGCAGAACAAATTAATTTGTTATTAATCTTTTTGTCACATACTCTCAAAGGTACGATTCGGACAACCGGTCTCCTAAATCGTACCTCTCGGTTTCCAAAATCGTACCTCCACTAAAAAATAGTATAAATAACAAATAGAGAAGAAAATATTCAACATAAAGTAATGATTATTATATAGTTACATATACAAATGTATATTGATCATACACAGGCGGCAATAACCTATGTAAATGATATATGTACATAACCTATAAACATACGAGTTGTCAAATCCTACTAGTAGGATTGTAGTGGTACGATTTAGGAAACATGATCAATTTATTCATAAATATAAATTTAAACTTTATAATGAATGTAATATGCACATAAAATGAATGTAAAATATTCTACATTAAACCTGCTTTTAGAAAAATACAAAAATACGGGACAAAATTGTATTGTTTGATTATTATCAGCTACGATAAATTGATAAAAAGTTATATCAATCATACCTGATTTTTTTTAAATGTTTATAGCACGCACAAAATAGGGTGTAAGCTCAAAATGTTTTGTTTCTATTTCTTATTTCGCATTTACTTGATATTTTTATTATCAAATGTCGTTTACATTCATTAATTACTTAGAAATTGATGAGGTACGATTTAGGTGACTAGTACGATATTGACAACTCTCCCCTATACAGTGTCAAAATCAGCTTATGGGTGGTTCCCACCCTGAGTGTCAAGGAAGGGTTAAATTATAAAGCTAGCCACGGATTCCATATTTACCACGGAGAATCAGAGTTTCCAAAAACCGTCGATGCTGAAATCTGAAGCTTGTACAAAGTTAATTCGCCTGTCACTGTTATCGGTCAGCGAGCGACACGCGGCGGTCGTTGTACGCCTTAAAAACGTGTTCTCGTCACCTCGTAAATCATTTAGTTGCATGGAAAGTTAACGCGGCGCCTGGCAGATGCGTGTTCCGCTTAGAGATGAGCGAATTAGGCAAATTTCGCCGGGAATAACATCCGCGGGGTCGCAAATATTTCGCGGCCGCGTTCGAACGATCCTCCACTTCCGTCGCGACGGTGCCGGGTGGTCCCGCGAACAAGCCTCTCCTTTTTTTTCTTTCGCGAATTTCCGAAACGCGCAGCAAGCCGGAGAAAATGTGGCCCGGGTATCGCGGGACCCTGATAACACACCGAACAAGGGCCGGGCCGAGAATGGGACAGTCCCGCCCGTTGCGTAAGTCGATCTACCTGTCGAAACCAACCGATTCCCCTTTTTATTTATCCCCCTTTCCTCTGGCAAGGTATATCCAGCCGGCGTAGAAACGATCGAATTAGGCAAATTTCTCGAAACAAGGGACACAGATCGGCGAACCTTCTTCGGTTACAAGCAATCCTTCTGCTGTGATGCATGGTATCGCCGGCGCTATTATTCCGGCGACTCTTATCATGGGGATGCATCGGGAGCAGGGCAACAGGGCTTCTGAAGCCTCGGTGTCTATCATAGTTACACTTGCTGTTTCAATGCGGACTTTGAGACTAATATATGAGGTGGGGATCAAATTGTGATAACAGGTTTTTATGAATTATTCATTAGGTATTCTTTCGTAGTAGGTGTGTGCCATTTATAGGATAAAAAGTAATTTTACTTCTATCTGTAACATTGAAATTTTGAAAGTGATTTGGGTATGGATAGCCTAAATATTCTCAGAATAGATACAAATACCTAAGTAATTATTATTCAATTATATTGAAATTCGAGTCACAGGTCATGCACATACGTCTCCTTCACACTGCACACCTATCTGGCAAGCAATTAAAATCTCGATTACCCGTAGCCGCGATAATTCATCCAACGTCAGCCTACTTTTTCCCGGAACACAATGTTGCAGAATATTCCAAGTGATTTATCGCGTGCCCCGCGAAATTACGCAATCAGGTGTACGTACACACAGCAGAAGCGTCACCCAGGGGCGCATTTGCATAGCAATTGAACGCTCGTGTACAGCTGGCGGTGAGATAAAATTTCAATTATGTAATATCTCCGCCGCGCGTATGTACCTCGTACGTACCCGCACACAATTCATCGTTAGTACCGCATTTCTATCGGCTCGCGAGCTAACGATTTCAAGCGCGTACGTCGCGGGTACGGTGGTACCATACGTGCCCGACGGGGTGTGCGTATAAATGCGTGTACGGTCTTATCGAGGTATCTAATACTCGTATTCCCCGATCGTGGACCACCCAGGCGGTACACCGCGGAAGTTGGCACGCACGATTTGCACACGCACACGTCGCCAACACTAGCCTATCGCCGCTGATATACTGGGTGTGCCTTTGCGAGGTCCCAACATTCCTCCACATGCCCGTCACATCTTCCATTCTGTGTACACACACCAGTACAGTCATCGTTTTCGTCAATATTTTTTATGCTTTCTTTGCATTTTTCCTCCAATTTTTCAAATTCAGATGGTATATATTTTTGTAGAATTTTGAATGGGTATAATCGATTTAATTCTTGGTTGATCTCTCTGGTTCCCTGATTTTGTGTTATAACCAGGGTTGCCACCTTATCACCATAGAAATCCCGGAGTGCCACACATTCCAACCCGGAGATTCCAATATAAACCCGGAGATGGAAAAAGCAAAAAAAGTTTTGTTCTCGAATATCCGGAAAACAGATGTGCGATTATTTTAAGCTCAAACAATTCAGAATTTATAAGTATCTGTTTTTTGAATTAATATCTATTATTGTATATGAAATTGATACCATTGTATAATACCACATTTTCTTATTATCTCATTTTTTTTCTACAACCCGGAGATTTCTTCAGTAAATCCGGAGCCCGGAGATTTACTTTGAAACCCGGAGTCTCCGGGCCAAAACCGGAGAGGTGGCAACCCTGGTTATAACTCGCTAACTGTAAGAACTGTAAGTTACCAAATGATAGTTCTAATTAGCGGAAGTAACTTTTGTGCTGAAACTATGTTTCTATGTCTGACAGATTGTGAGTTATAGTAGTCATTAAGAAATCGTTAAAAAAATTTGTATATATTTTCTCCTTCCTTATTCTACTTAAAAATACGTCCATTTTTTTGATAACTTGATTCAGATTTTTAGTTTTCTTTTGGATCACAGTTGGTAAGTATGTAAGTAATCAAGTGTGTAAATAAGTGTGTAAGTTGGTAAGTAATCAGAATGAAATCCCCGACACATGCACAAACTTTCAGAATTTTCTGAATTTCCAGATTCGGAATCTTCCCTCGTAACTGTCGATGATTTCTCCAAGGTCCCACTCAAATAGAACTGCCTAATAAAATGAACTAGGTAGTACACCAAGTAGAAGCGAGTACCGAAAGCTACCCACCAATAGTAGAGACACCTTCACACCACCCGCTTGCAACGAAGCCATCCAACAGGCAACAACACAAGTACCTTTTCATCCGAAAGGATGATCCTTCAGCCAAACACGATCTCTCGAACACCCAGTAGAATGGACAAAGCCCACAAGGCCGTGTCTTGCACGTGCCGGTACCGAACGAAAGAAAGTGTCGATGGTTGTAGCGAATAAGCGATAGCAACGGCAACGTATATTAATGGCTAGCGGATAATTATCCCCGTGTAGACGATCGATCGTCACCGTTCCTCACACCTTGCCAACATATTTCCCATCGGCTACGACCCGTCCTAGAAATCCACGCCGAACTTATCTATATACGTGCACGCCGCACGGTGCCCCAATCTGTCCTCCCAGCTCGGACCTCCCGTCAGAGGCACGACACCTTGATGGATGGTAACAAGCGACAGCGTAGAAAACGAGGATGTCCTCGTTGCTGTTCGATTCGCCTTCGGGGATCAGTTGGTCAGGGTTGAAGGGGTTAAAAGGGGGTAACGGCGGAGTATCGGATCGAGGTAAAGTGCGAAGTAGAGACGGCCCCCCCTTGTAATAGCGCGGCACGTTGGGTGGTCCAGCGCGGCCGCCGTGGGTGGCCACTCACCAACACCGTCTCTGTATTACAGCACGGCCACGTGTAACGTATACGTATTCCCCGCTGATACGGCCACGCACACCGCGACGCGGCGCGCGTTTAACCGCAATATATCATTTTACTTAGCACCGAAGCGGAGAACCTCCAGCCGGTGGCCCACAGGGCCCAGCCAGGAACGTAACAAGTATGTTCCGTGTCAACTTTACAACGACAACGTTGCAGTATTTATGCGCGCCGAGGTGAGTTGCTTTCTCCTCCGCGGCCACGAATCGGCTGCAGCTTGGCCCCGGAGGAAAGCAGGAATTTCGCGAGCCTTCCCGTTCGTCTCTTTATCTCCCCGCCCCTCTCTCTCTCCCTCTCTCTCTCGTCCCGTTTTCCTTTCCACCCGGGGCCAGTCGGTCCTGATGACGATGTAAGCGTTTTTTAACGAGGATGTAAATCGCTAGAGGATGGAATCGAATGCGTGTAAATATAAATGAAATGGGGGAGAGGGTGGAAGGGAAAGTCATGCGTTGTTGCGAGCTGAAGAAGAGGATGATGTTTCTCTCGACGATGCTTCGCTGGGATCGCGAGGTGGATGGATTTAACTCGTGGAATGCACGTGGTCGAGGGTGAAGTTGAAGTGGTAGAATTTTTGGTAAACTATTAACAAGATTCCATAGCACAAACAGTAACTGTATAAGAGTACCTACTTGATGACATGGACCGTTTATTTTGAAAGTGGTGTAAGTCCATTTTCTCAAAAAAATTTACATTAAATTAAGCATGAATTACATGATACCTATCTCATTTTTTTTCAAAAATAGACTTACACTACTTTCAAAATAAACGGTCCACATGTAGAATAAATTAAAAGAAGAAATGATAAATCATCAACGACCCAGAAGTCCTTCAAGCAGTAAGTCACTAGACCAAACAAACTCTTGATATATTTTCCTCGAATCTCCCACATGAATTCGTATCCTTCGAGGGAGTCCGCGTTATCAGCCCGTAACTTCAAGCCACGTCCTTTTCAAGGATCGAGGGAAACGTAACGAAACAAAGTGCAAGCTCTTCGTTGACTCTCGAGCGCCCTACGTGGGAGCCGTGATCCTGTCGACGGACAATGAGCTGAAAAATAACGCCCTGGCCCAGGTCGGGTTAAAGGCTTTCGCTGCTCGCGTACCAGCCACGGCTCTCCCTTCCCCGGTCGTTCTCGCCCTTCTGCCCGCCCGCGCCCCGGATTCCGCTAAGTCAATTCCACGTTGAGGATATGGCAGAGGCGTCAGGCGACCTGGGTGGTCCCCGTCCTACGCAAACAGAGCGGTACAAGCGGATACACGCTGGTTGAACAGGTAGTGCGCACGAAAATTTACTGGCTTTCTGGATTTCGAGCGCCCGTGGCTTCAACCACCGTCGGGACGGGGGCGGTGGGTGGCTGGTCCCCGGAACAATGCTCCCTCCTCGACGGATTTTTATGTCCCGGAGCCGACGGGCCCACCCCATCCCCCAGACCGCCAGACCGCAAACGAGCCCCGCGTGACGACGACGGAAAACATTCGACGCGTGGAAACAATGTCCAGCCTTCTGCTGCGATAACTTCGGCTAAACTGGTCGTTCCGCCAGGGGAACTCGTCTCGACCGCGATTGTCAGGCTTATTTTATGGGGGCGGTTCATAATGGACCCTGTATGTTTTGTGACGCCGCACTCGTTCGAAGCTAGCATCGGAAATTCGACGCGGGTGTGTCTGCGAATGGGACACCGTTATTTTCGTGGTGGTTCGCTAAGAAAGAAAGGTTTATGGACAATGTCGAATGTGGCTTTTTTTACTCGCACGGTTACGGGCAATGGTATGGGGATGTTAAGGGATCTGGGTAAGTCTAGAAAATGGGGAGTTGATGCACAGTTGTATACAGAGTGTACCTTAAGGGGACTAGGCAGTCGAAAAATCGATTTTTTTATTGCATTTTCTAAAAGTACTATCTTTTCTGAATAGAATGCCGCTTGGTTTATAGTAAAATTCGCAAAATTATAGATTTGACAGCTAAAAACGTCAAGCGGCAACCAATAGCGTCGTCTTTACCCAGAAACGTTAAGGGGACTAGGCAGTCGAAAAATCGATTTTTTTTATTGCATTTTCCACAAGTATTATCCTTTTTGCAAAATTATATATTTGACACCTAAAAACGTCAAGCGGCAACCTATAGCGTCGCCTTTGCCCAGAAACTTTAAACGCGTTTTTCTCGAATATTTTCTTCTCTTCGTTTTTACCTTATTGTGAACGAATGGAGGTTCAGATCGACTTGAAAAATTACAAGATGTGTAAAACATGTGCCATTTCGACGCAAACCTCTGATATGGCCCGTAAAAATTCGAGATTTTCATAAAAAAATTAAAAAGTCACCGGATTTTAGTAGCTCACAAGCAAGAACGAATTTTTCTCGGAAAAATCGCCGTTTTTCGGCCACCAATCGTATATGATCGTTGATACCAATCGTTGATTTAATTTCTGTTTTTATTGGTTTGGTCGGAAACTATGAATCCAACAAACAAGAATCACACCTTTAAAATCGAATTACGTCACATTTTAAGACCGATATTAGGGCAAAACGACGGGAAACCGTTAAAATGTTTACCCGTCTGCAGCGCCATTTTTAAAGCACATATATATTTCTTACCATTTATTTCTCAATCTGTATGGTAGTAATAAACATTGGGTAAAAGGGTACACCTGGATGTGCTTTCATTTCTTTACAAATAAATAAAGGACAGAGTCTCTTTCTCACGAAAAACGATTGCCTAGTCCCCTTAAGGGGGAACATCACTGTGATGGCTGGAAACGTAAGCTGTTTTTAAAACTTCTATCAGGAATAATTTACACTTTTCATAGAAAATTTGTATTACCTACCTTTAGTACAATGTCTTAAGAGACTATAAAAAAATAAATAGAAAAACATGCATAAATTTTAATATATTAATTAATCTTCTAGTCCCACCACCGGCGCTAGTCGAATGTGTGACTATGGAACAGCAGGTACGAATTTAAATTTCATTTTTTTTTATAAACTATATGAGTGTAGTTTCCGTAGTTTTCCCAGAAGCCTCTCAAGCTCGCAATAATGATTTTCTACTCGTCATACCAATGCACCATGTTCGTGTTAAAGTGTCGTGAAAAGGTGACGAATGAAAATGAAATCAGGATAATGAGGAAAAAATGGACGAGAGCTTTCGCGCGTATCACGTCTGCGGACCACCGTCGAGCTCACCCGCCTCAAACACGTGTACCCATACATACGCGTACTCCTCCCCGCATCCCCGTCGCCGGCCAACACTTATAAAAGCAGGTAATGCTAATGCAAACAAAGTTATCGTTCGGTAGATATATATATTTAATTCTTTTCTCATTTACATACGGCCAAGCGCGGTGGCAGCGGCCAGGCACAATGAGCCATTGTCGAGGGACTCTGGTCCAGGTTCAATGGAGGCCGGGAGGGCCATCGAGGAGAGGATTCCAGTTTAGCAATAATTCTTCTCGATGAAATTAGGAACGCCGCTTAACCGGCGAAACGGGGCACCGCTTTCGACGGCCTTCTTCCGGATGCAATTTCGAAAATCGACGGTGAATGCTGCCCCGCTGAGCCAACAACTGTAAGTCAAAGCTAAGATCTCGCCCTTTCTCCAAAAACCTCCCCCTCGAATCGCTCTTCACGCTGGCACGAGCTGCCAAATGGTCCTGAACCTTAGCGGCGTCAGGTTTCCCTTGTTTTCACCGAATACGTTTCACGCGTCCCGATGTTGGTTTTGACTTGGTCACAAGGGATGCGCTAAATGTGTGGAATGAATTTTCGGCGTGAAAGGTTTCTCTTTCGAGGGAATTAGTTTAAAAGGGTGTTGTGCTTCAGTTATTGTGTGTGTGGTTCTTTGTGATGTTCTGACTCTCTGATTGAAGATCGCATCTTGTCTGTAAATCTATTTCAACGCATTTTCATGCAACATGGTAGGGAAACGTTTAATTCAAGAATGTGTTTAATTACTTTTATAAACGCAATATGGTATTTAATGAACCAGAACATAACAATATTATTTTTTAACAAATATACATACCTATATACATCGATTGTGAGATTCATTTATCATTTTAATCCCCACATGAGGGATTGAAAAATGATTCCTCTTTAGAGGAAGAAAGAATTGATTATACTTCCCATTTTCTCAATTCTTAATGGCCACTTTTTAAATTACTCATCAATAGATATTTTCACAAGGTTTAACGAGATCTCTAAAAAGCTAACGAACGGAGCGAATTAATTTGTGAAGCTACCAAGGTTAGAGTTATCCACCCTTCAAATCACGTCCGTTCTCCCTTTTTCCATCATTTTTCAAATTTGAAAAGCACCTAAGGAGGATCTCGGCCTACTGCCTGTAAAATGCAAGTGAAAATGGACGCAGATGGATCGCGAGAGCGTACATAGTGGAACGAAGTAGCGTGAAGCTCGGATTATCTGTTACACCCTCGTCAAGGCGTCTCATGTACCCTTCAAGATACGTCCTGATAAGAATTTTCATGCTACAATAAGTATCTCGTTAATGTAGGTTTTTCACGTCTGGAGGGGCAATGAGCTGAACACGAGAAGGATAAAGAGATTTCAAGCTCCATAATTGAATTACTTTAACGCGAACATGAAAGCTCAAGAATCTACAGAATCAACTTGAAGGAGTATAGTACTAACTAGCGCATCAAACAGCAAACGATTTAAATAAACAACCAACAGATCATTTCTCACCCATTTCGTTTTTCTATTTAGAAGAGAACGTCGCAACTCCTGTTTAACGATATTTGAAAAATCTCAATTCTTCGATTCATTGTCAGATTTCTAAATTTATCTCGCGCATCGGTGAATTTATCTTACCTCTGGCCCCATATATGACTCGAAGCTCGTGTAGAAGTATGAATAATGACACGCGTTTTCGAGTCCTTGCTTCTGAATCGCATTAGCTCGGAGCCGAGCAGCAGCCGCGGCTTTCTGTGAAGGCTACCTTGAAGGAAACGCTACAAATCGTCCGCGTTGAATTTACGATTTCGATTCGGGGTAAGCAACGGACATGAAATCCGGTGTGCCCTTGGTCGATTCGCGTCCTGACCATATCGCTTTTCGTCATGGCCCGCGGTGCGCCGTCGGACCACCGACGTCGTCGCAATTAGTAAGTCGGATATCCTTCTCCCTTCTTCCCTCGCTCCTATTCACCTTTACATTCTGCCTTTCTCTTCTGCCTGCTCTATTTCTCCACCTCTTTCTTTTCTACTCGCCTCTTTTTGCTCCCCCTTCACCATCCCGTTTTCTTTTCTTCTTATTCTAAATCTATCCTCGGACAAATTTGCTTAAAAAGCTTGGGTCCAATCGAACAACATCTTTTTCGTTACTCAATTTAGTCACCTTGTGACATTCGTGGTACCTCGTTGAAGATACATATTTTCTAATTTGAATATCGATTGATACGATGATATTTACAGACGTAGACACGACAATTTATCTGTTTCTATTTTATAGTATTTTTGTTCTACATCTTTCTCTCTGTTTCTTTAGTTTTTTTTCTCACCGAGCCTCGTTTTTCAAATTCTTCTCTTTAGATTTATGTACGCTGTGATATCTACCTACGAAATTCACTTTCTCTTTTAATTCCCCTCATTTTTCTTGCCTTGTGTTATGTCTCCTTTCTCGCCCGTTCTCTTTGTACTCCTTATACCCTTTATTTCGGAATTAATGATCGCGGGAAATGAAAGGGCCCTTTCCGTACTCGGTTACATAGGCCAATCTCGTGCATCGAAAGCTATCTAACACGGTAATTAGATACAAGTACCCGTGCGGAATATCGTGAACAGCTTTCCAGCACTATGGTTAAAGTAACCAATATAGCGGAACATGCGATATGCTACGAAATTAACGTTTATTGCAAAAATCTGTTCATTAATGCGCGTGATAGGTATAGGTACATAGGTTGCGGATCCTGGAACCCGCGTAATTAAGCCTTCGTAGCTGTTCCTTTACTTGGTCCTCTGCGCAAAGAAGTGGTACCTTTCTCTTTCTTCTTTAAATTTCCTTCAACAATGTAATAATTTTTAATTGAATTTTAAATTAAAATATTTGATTCTATTTCGCGTAAAGGGTGGCAGACACTTGTTAGCCTGGGGCGCTAAATCTCCAAATCTGCCCCAGCTACAGTAACATGACTTTTATTCAGCTAATCGACACCATCCCGACAACTTAATCCTAGTCCAGATATTTTAAATAACAAGTCCAATTTCAATCCTACGATACACAGCAACCGCGTTACGATCCTTTCGCAAGAAGCTGGAACTCCACAGACGACCACGAACCCCTGCAGTTTTATCGTTTACATTCGAAGTTTAATTACGAGCTTATTAAGATTCCCGAGGGATTGAAGGTTCCTCGTTACAGGATAATTATGCAGCCACGTTGGTTCGCGCAGTGCCCAAAGCGTTCATGCAAATGCAAACTATACCACGCAGGGTGCAGCAAGGAAACAAACTTAATATTACCCAACTCTAGAACGCATTAACCCTTGACTGGGCGGGTACAGGGTCCATTTGAACCCAACCCATAAACCAAACTAAATACACATATTACTCATCAGTACCGTTACATCTAGAAGAATATAAGAATTGAGAAGTTGAAATGGTTAACGATGCAAGTGCCAAAGAAATTAAAAATTATTTTTTTTGGAAAAGGGTGTATATTGTATATTCCATGCCAAGTACGGTGATAAACGCTGTAAGTGCTAGAATAATATATTTTGGTTTCTAGGGCTGTCACAAGACAGAGCTGAGGTCTTAAGTACCAACGTCGCTGTGATTGAAAAGAAAATACTGAAAATTTTCTCTTCTGACACTCGTAACGTTTACCATTTCAACTCCTCCATTAGGCCTTAGTTATGCAGAAAAGTACTAATCCTCAATTATCTGAAACTGAGTAAATTTAGTTTGAATATTTTAATTATTAAAGGAAAGTAGCTTTATTTCAATTGGGTGTATTTTATTTCTTATTTTAAAAAATGCAATTTATAAAAGTATGGACACACGTTAATAGTGAGTAGTACCTATAAGTAATATCATTTTAACTGTTCTGAATCGCTCTATGAGTTGGTAATTTTTTGCAAAATAAAAATCCCCAAATTAGGGGATCCATACTGCGTTCAACGAATGTTTTATCACTCTGAGTTTTGGTAGCTGCCTGCATAACCAGGCCCAATTGTAGCTCACAAAAGAAACTTAATATCGAGAATACCTATAGTATTCGTGGGTAAACCATCCACGGTCAGAGATTAACTACACATACACCGGATCGCGGAAGCGGCGAAACCATCAGGGCCCGTATAATCGTTCCGTAATTGCCAGTCGCTAACCGTTCGCTGTCGAAGCATGAGAAGTTCGCTACGAGGCGCAGATCGTATCGCCGGCAAGCCGCTGGGCGAAGTGGAGGAACGGGGTGGAGGACAAAGAATCCGCCGAGTCAACGAAGATAATGACAATTCCTCGGCCGGAACGGAATTCGTGGAGGGCCCGACGAACACCGGAAGTGGGTGTCCCCGCGACCTTTCGGCGCCGTGCGGGGAACAATATCGAGGCGTCGTAGATAATCCATCGGGCGGAGAGCACCGGTAGCGTAGATGCAGATAGCCGCGGGTTACGATCTCCTTTCGGTCTATCCCACCCCTCTCTTCAGCGCCGGCTTTACCTACGGCGAAGAGTAACGATTCGCCTTGTTACAATGGTAAGGTAAAAGTACCAATAACTGGACACTTAAGGATATCAAAGTTGTATATCTTAAAAATGGACAAAAAATAAATGTCCTTTTGAACAAAAGTGTCAATATTCAGATAAATGTTACTTCTTTCTATCAAATGAACTACTAAAACCTTGTTTTCAGTGCGTTATTTTAATTAAATTGAGTAAAAACACAAGTAGTTATGTGTACCAGTACATGGACAATAGAATTCTGATTTGTCTCAGCGTCCCATTTGTGGTGTCCCAATACCTGGTCAATAGGGAAGATGACGCGAAGCTCGGGGCAGATGGCGCCACTAGTGTTTGTGTCAATGGTTATGTTGAAAATGTAGCATGCAATTGAATAAAAATATGACTTGAAAATAGAAAACTGTTAATTTATGTACAGTATACTCGTACTTACACTTTTGATATACAAAAATTTGAGGAAACACAGACACATTATCGGTTTGACAATGCCGTCAGGTATTGGGATTTCACCTAACCGTTCAAAATGCTGACAGGCCGACCAACTGGACGGCTGGTCAGTTATTGGGACAGCGTGCAGAGGGCAAGATTATTATGTACCGGTACATGAACACGTATATTTTTAATTAAAATCAACATTAACCGATCAATGTTTTGTTTTGTATATGACAAGAAACTTCTTAAGATTCTGTACATACGTTTTTTCTCAGAAAAACGTTATATAACGATAACTATCACCTTATCAACTAACTGTATTTTTCTTAAGAATTACTTAAGAAATCTACGCAGAATTCAAGTGCATGCACCTCCGATATTTAAAGACTGTTTTTTATATTAAACTTTACATCTAGGACTTTCTTAATTTTTTATATAAGAGATCAAGTTGCAAAATAACATATTCCCAACAATATTGTTCTAAACTTTCTATGAAGCTTAGTAAAAATATAAATGTCATTGGTGTCCAGGTATTGGGACGTGTCCAGTTATTGGTACTTTTACCTTAGAGGGCAATCCTCTCCAGCGCGGCGCTCTGCTCTCCTCTCCAGCCGTGCTCTCTTTGGCATTAGTCATCGCTGGATGAGCTTAACGATGTTGTCGGACAATGCTTGCAGATAGGGAATCGAAGGGCAGGTAAGAGGCGGAGGTGGATGAAGATATTGCCGCGTTGCGGCTGTTTCTTTTCTCTGTAACAGGCTACCCTTTTTTATTTAGAGCAACGTACCTATGTGCTCCGCGTGCGCATCGAGCTTATACTCTGATGGATTAATTATTGCCCCCTCGGGAAGGTAGATGCGAGAGCGGCGGAGGGGAGGAAGGGGAGGAGAACGTGCAATTGGATTACGTGGATGCTTGGGTAATACCGATAATGTGCGTTACTTTTATGAGTCCATAAAGTGCTCGACAGTTATATTAGCGACGGTTATTGATACTTTCGTTGGTGAGGGTACCGTTACAGATTATATAGACTCCCTATTCGCGGTGTAAAATGCCGCGAATGCGGAGATGACGTTCCGAGCGGGCCTCTAGCGGTGAATCGTTATCTTTATGTGATGATTTGATGTTTAAATTGCGTGGGGGAGAAGGGGTTGAAGCGCCAGGCCACTGGCGTGGCGAGTAAAAAGGTGGACTAGAAAATTTTCAGCAGAAAAGTACGGCGTAACACGTTTGTGGGTCGAATCGTTAGGCGATTCGATTAGTATGCGTATCATATGGCGTATTATATGATGACGTTCAATAAATGAAAAAGACCTAACGGTATTCCAGGTAGGTACAGGATGTACGGAATAATTGAGTGATTTATATAATTCTTAGTAATTTTTCTAACGAAATTCAAAATTATTATTTCACGGGACACTTTATTAACATTTAATAATGAAAGTGCATTCGATACATAAGAGTAATAAAAAAGTACTTGCGGGAAAAACACACACATCCGAACGGTAATCTTACCTTGCCGCGATAAATAACGCGGAGCCGCAATTTTCATCGGAAAGAGACTTAAGAACGCACGATTTAATACCACGATAAAGTCATATATCAATTACCAGGCTCGTAAAGATCCGCTTTATTTCCCTCGTTAAAACAGCTGTAAAGTAAAATTTAAGACTGCGACCTTCCCGAAATGTCCCGGCTGCAATTCGACCAGGGACATTTATCCCAGCATTCAGCGTGTACGTCGTCGAGGATCGCGCGAAATCAGGACACTTTCGTCGCCTCTTAGTTCAAGAGATTCTAAGCAATTTCGATTCGATGTACCCGTTCGTTATCATCGGGAGATGGAACGTCAGTCGCCAGTCCTCGAGCCGCTAGCATTCTGCCCACGAATACGTCTGCCGCGTACCCCGAGTACGATAGCGGCGGGGATGGTAGCCGATCGGTGATAGCCAGCTGCGGTATCGACGGGAGACCTTATTTTCGATGGTATCTGCGAAATAGAAACAAACGAATGGACGAACGAGCCGACGGACGTGTATGCCGCATTCCGTGTTTATTATTTTGCCGGTGGGTGGTCCGGAGAAGTCCAGGGCCCGTCTTGGTGGCCGATAGCATCTCTCGCGTCTCTCATGTGCACGCACCGTTGAACGCCGGCCGACGCAGTGAACGAACGTGGCGCACCGAGTCGTCTTGCGTAAGGAAGTAGTCGACTTCGCTCCTTCCCCTACGCCCATTCTACCTTCTACCTCAACGAGGCCCCTCTCGCCCTTCCACGGACCCACGAATTCCCCTTTCTCTCTCTTTCCGCCTCGTTACCTACCCCCGCCTCACCTGCCAGCTATCATCTTCCTCCGTTCCCCTCCCCTTTGTCGTGCCTTCGACTCTCTGGTTATTTCTCGGTCTTATTGTTCACCAGTGCCCCTCAAGTATGACTACTTGCTGCTATCTACGCTCGTCCTGATTGAAAGATTGCCTTCGCTTTCATCGGATGGGTCTCCTTTTGTCCTACTCCTGTGGAGAAGAAGGTGGGGTCAAAGTAGACAAAAAAAACTTAAAGTAGACAAAGCAATAATTTCCTTTAAATCAAATTCAAAATTAGCAATCGATCCATACATTATTATTGTAAAAATAGAAAAAAATTAAAATTCTTATATAAAAAAAATCAAACTTCATTATATCGAATTATTAATATTGCACTCTTACTATACTTAATATTGCAATATTAATAAGATCGCCACTTGTTATATCTCGCAAAGTAAGCATTAACATTTATCGGTTATGCACTGAATTAGCACCTAAACATATGTAGGAAGACATACTGTAAGTGCAGCATCATATGATCAAGAATTAAAGAACGGGAACAATTTTAGTGAATCTTAAGACGAATAATTTCTCTCTACTTTGAAACGAATTGCATGCAAAGATATAACTTACTAGCAAAATACCCCCGCGCTTCGCTTCGGGTCTAAGATATATTGAGGACTTCATGAAAACACATTTCACCCCTTTTCACCGCCCCTTTTAAAAATCATTATTTAAAAAAATAAAAACGTTAAAACCTTCCTCTCGTCAAGACGAACAAAGTGATGTAACACACTTGTGGCTACAGTTCATATTTACTGAGAAACAGCATCTCAAAGTATGCAACTTCAATTTTATATAATAGTATAGATTATTCAATTGTCAGCGATTTAACTTTTACTAGGCGACGTTAGGTACCGTCACCCTATCTGTAAAACAAACGAATGACTCCCACAGTACGATACAAAACAGATAGAAAAGTTCATCCATTACCCCCGAGACACCCGGTACAACTGGAGTGCCGCCTGTTAATAGTTGAAGTAATAAGAATTAAGTGTGCCCAATAATTCCAGCATCCCGCGAAGTTTCGCCCAGGTAAATGGGGACCTACTGTATTACACTGCAATAAAACGGCCGGATGCAGCCGCGTATGGCAATGCCTGTGGCGATGCAACCCGAGCTGCAGAGGTGCATATTGTGGAAAATAGATCCACAGGGGACTGCAGTGAGGCCGCGCGCTCTGTTTCAGGCTGCCTCTCCCGCTATCTCCCTCTCGTACTCATTAAGCCGATGCAGCGTCGGCGAAGATCAAAGCCCGTCTTCTACGGAGGACCGCTTAATACTGGGTGGCGAGTTAAGAGTGTCGTAAAAATTATTAACGGTCCCTCCGCGCGGTGTGCCTTATCGCCTGATCGCCAACTACAGTGGGGTGCATTCGTCGAACCCGCCACCGCAATGTGCAATGACACTTCCCCTCCTCCCGCCCCACCCCTTACTCTTCATGCGTATTTGGGACTTTGTACTCGCAAGATTGACTGAGCCGCCAGTCGGTGAGCTCCCATCGAGCGATTTCCATGGAATGCAGAGGAGAATCAAGTGGAACGCTTAAACACGCTGTGTAGATTTTAAACAAAGGAGATAGACGGCGCGTAATTGTGACGCAGTAGGCGCTTTGTGGTATTCCAAGATCTTACTAAGAATTTCATTGCAGGGGAATCTTTTCGCCACCCGTTTTATTCTCGTGCGACGTGGCTTGTATCATACTTGAATATTACGTTACGCAAACAATGAACGGCGGTGTCCCTTTGTGCCGTTCTCGGGACACGCAATAATACCGATGTTTACGGTTCGAAGAATAATCATACATTCTTATAGCCGCGCGACTGTTCGGGATATTTTCAATGTGAAAATATCGCTTCCTCCGTTAATATCTCAATACCCCAAGAGAGATAGCCCTTTAAAGATCCATCCTTAACTGATATATTATAATTATAGCGAGTACAGAAGCAAGTCTGCCAGTGGAAGATTGGTTCCGAAAGATTGCGCGTTAGTGACCAAAAAAATTCCATGCTCCACGGTTTGAAGAAGCGAACGGGACCACGGGCAAGGACTCTTGGAGTCCAAGGAGCAAAATGAAGACACGCGTCTGTCCGTATCAGAATCGAAGATTGTCTCGTATTCGGTGGAACAGGGTGTCGGGCTCGGTATCACGGTGGGTGGTCGCGTATTTACACATTACCTCTTTCGATCTGCCAGTTTGCCTCTCTGTCTCTCCCTCTTATTTAATTTTCTCCGCCCCCTCCCCGCCGGCCACGCTCTTTGTCCCGCTGGAACTCACTATCCTTTTCGCGCTGCTCCCTCACCGCACGTCATACACGTGCGCGTGAACATCGGGAGTGCGTGTGAGACTGCCCGATGAGCGTCCGGTGTGCACACGCGCGCGCAACAAGCACGCACGCACGAACGCACACGCGGAACCGCCCCGCGGAAGTGGTGTACGACGCCTAATGAAGTCGCGTCGTTATGCAGATATTATGAAGACAGGTTAATAAGTTAATCGTCCGGCGTAACGTTCCTCCCCGTGGCTTAATGCACGCATTCGGAACAGTTGCTGCTTTCTCTTCCACACCAGGGGGTACGCACTGTATTTAGACTCTATAGTAATGGCTTCGTTGTTGGTTCTATCTCATCGCCAGCCATGGGTTGGACTATAACAGATAGCACTGGACGGGTATCGAAGTCGTGCAGTGCTGACGTTCCAACCCTGAAATACGCGATGCGAGAAAGTTAACCGCATCTTGTTAGCCCGTAACCACAGACCGCCCATAGGCGTTCGCCGTACGCGGTGTGACGAGCGAGCGCGTGCGAGGCACAGCGCACAATGGCTTAGATGGTAGACCAAATCTAAGGCTGTCGTTCGTTGAGAACGTTTATTCAGTTATGCACAGCAGGGGATGACAATAATAACACAGGAGGGAATGCAGCCGAGCCGTGCGCTCGCGGCCGCCAATCAAATCGTAACCAGTGGCAGGGGGGAGACGCGTATAATCAATTATGTAGATTCGCTGGAGCGTGCGTGCGGTGGCGGTGACGGTGGCTGGATGCAGTAAACTCCCGTATTTCCGGCCTCGATCATCGCTGCCCGGGGGCAGCGGCGATTTCGATCTCCAGAGGCCCGTAAGGGAGTCGTGTTTACGTTCGATACATCGCCGGGGCCCTCTTCCGCTCGCCTTCGACTCCTCCGTCGCGCGACGGCCGCGTCCACTGCGCTTCGAACGGATCGTCCGGACCTTTTCTACTAACACGGAGCGTGCGAGAGGCGTGTATAGAAAACTCTTCAGGGTAGACGGCTGTGTGGAGGCAATGACGAGGAGAGAGTAAAGAAAGAGAGAAGGATCGGGTAGGAGGGAAAAGGAGATGCTGCGGCGATCCGCGAGCGGGCCTCTGTGTGCCTCGTTCCTCGCGTTGCCACTCGCGTTGTGTGGGTAATGTTTTTGCTCGAGGGGAAATGGTACCGCGTGTGTGGTCCCGCATCGTACCCCCCCTTCGGACCCCTGTGATGGCACATCGCCGTATCCTAGCAACGTAGAACGCCACACCGATTCAGCCAATCACGAGTCAGTCCCGATAGCTTCGGCCGAGCTCGGCTCACTTCGGCCGCAACATCATCGGTACGTGCAGGGACGTGCCTTCGTGCCGCGAACATTGGGACTCACGGGGTTTCTGTTATGAAAGAAACTTGACATTGAATGCCCAACAACCGTTCTTTTACTTAAACATCTTTACATTCAGCGGGTGTGATACTGTAAAGAAAATTTAGGAGTTATTAACGCGGTATACTTTACGTACACTGGGTTGCAACAATAATGTAAATTCAGATAAATTCAGATACTTTATAAAAGTTTCTGTGATGTTTCCATTTATACAACGGTATTTAACTTGAAACATTCATCGCCGCATTGGAGCCCATTCGGAATAAGGAGTACATTTACTCGAAAATTATTACATCACCTTAAATGCATCTGTTACGAGAAGATTATTCATACAATTGAAGATGCTTGTCGCTGGATTTTCCCATACGTATATTTAAAACGCAGAACGACACGAAGTTCCTTATTTAAATTAGGCGCACTTCGACTCGACCGTGGAACACAGCCCTGAATGTTTGTGCAGCTCCGATCTCGGCGAGTGGCGCCGTTGGAGGGGGGGCCGTCAACTATGGCCGGCGCAGAAGGCAGGCCACGAACGAAATGTGGCAGCGCGTTTCGCTTAGTACGGACTTAGACTGCTCTAAGTGGCGGTCGTGCACGCCGGTGTCCAATCCACGACGACGACGACGACGACGACGTCGTCGTTACAGAACGCGTGACAGAGAGACTTCCAGACTTTAACGTTAGCTACCAGCTGCCCTCGCCTGGACCGTGGAACACTCTCGTCCTCTCACTGTCGCCTACGCCACCCTGCGTAAACCGGATGCCCGTAACAGGCGCTAATACGAATTCAGTTGCCGCGGCGAATCACCTGGACCGATAGTGTGAATTACCGAAACAGATCAGAACCGTGCCGAGTGACAACGAATCGTGACAGTGACACCGAAGTGCGCGTGGTTGGTAGTTTAACAGAGACACCACTACATTTCCCCGTGATTGACGTTCTGCCGTCCGTATTTCAATCCCGTTCCTATGACACGAGACGGGGCTACACGGCTCTATCGAGCATGATACGAGTTTCCCGCGAAAACAGCCGACGATCGTCGTCCCGGGTAGTCGCGTGATATTTCAAAACAAGCGAAAACTCGCGTGTGCGCCCTCGTGCTTGTCGGCGGTACCGTGAGTCCCGCGAGAGGGAGATAGAGAGGAGCGAGAGGGAGTAAGAGGAAAAGGCGAGAGAGAGAGACGGAGTGTGGACAGAGAAAGAGAGGGGAAGAAAAGACGAATCAGAGAGTGGAGGGGAGCAGTCACGTATTTACTCGTCTACGGTGGCACGAAGCTAACCTAAAAACCGATTCTCGGCCCGTTTTGTGCGTACGCCATCGATGGGCACGATACGGCCGCGCATGCGCGGGACAGGTTGTGCCTACCTCGTGCGCGAATTTCGATTACTGTGCTGGCGGCACGCGTATACGGCAGCTCGCGAGATCGCGCGGTAAACAGAGGGAAGACTGATCGTCAAACTTGTGCTGTGAGATGTGTTCGTGCGGGAATTACGTGTAAGCCTCGCGGTAACAGTGAGTGTGGTAGCGGTTTATTTTCGTGTACGGTGTTGCCCGTGTTTACGTTAACCGACGAGTACGACCGCCAGGAGGATAGAAGTAATCGAGGAAGTTGGTCCCGCCGGAGAAGTTATATTGCCGATAATCCTATTGCGGGTTGTGCCGGGGCGAATGCATGACGGATCATGGTTTCTGCGTCCGGCCCCACAGGGATCCTAGCGGGACGCCCTTCTGGTTCTCAGTGCCCTCAAGGTTCACAGTCGTCGCAGAATGGAAGTGCGTCCAAGGTACACAGCGAGAAAAATGTCAAAATCAGCTTGGAAGACGCGAAACAACGGCACGAGTCGGATCTTTATATCAGGCCGAGTTGGACCGATGCGGCGATAGCGTTGGATCAGCTCGAAAAGGTATGTTTCTCTATTCACCAACTATGCACGCATAACTCTGAACTAGCTATAAATTCACCCCGAAATTCAGTATATAGATTTAAGTATTTAAGTGAGGCAAAGCTAATGCAAAGTTTTGAACGTGAAACATGAAGTTAACGTTTTGTCCTAAAATGGCGCGTAAATTTGTAGCCATATGACTGTTCTACTGGAGTGGAATTAATGTGAACAGATTTTCGTTTATTTATAGTTTATTTAAAACAGATGTTTAGTTATGTAATGTATAGACATTTTCTCATTGGCAAATGTCTGTTTTACACTTTGTGTCATTCATCAATTTGGATAATGGTAATTAAGAAATTATTCTGTGCCAGCGTCATACATACTCCGCTAGGTGGCTACGAATAGTAGTAATTCTCACTAGTTATTCATCAATATCATTCTTTCGAACAATAGAATTCTTTCGTTTTGTAATTTTAATATTCTAACGATTGAGGTAGAATTTACCATATTGACAGTCTCCTTGTTCCATTCTGTTCGTCTCTTGCAACCGCCGTAATTCAGTTTTAAAACACACCATAGTAACAAATTAACCAAATTTGACAAAATAGGAGGTGCGATGGAAAGTAAATTATACATATCCCGCTGTTAGTTGCATCTAAACTCAATTTTCTCAAAACTCCATATGAACGAAGTTTTAAAAAAATCGTCCACTTACAACGTTACTTCTTCCTATATTAGTATACGAGCAAACGAAAAGTGTTTTGTATCTCGTAGATCTCTCCACAGAAAATTATATTCAGTGATCGTACAAGTTGTTAGTTTACCCTGATTTGCATGATAAAAACAGGGGAACATGGTAGAATAGTAGTTCTCGCGAATAAATCCGACGTTTCCTGCGATCGGTGTTGAGATCTCTGGTACCTAAGCTTCCTATCGTGATGCATCTGATCGATGAAATACAAGTTCTCTGCGGCCGTAACCTGTCTCCCTCTGGTCAGTTACGCTAACTAGACGTAGATAATAGCGTGATTGCACGCCACTTCGTGAGCCCTCCGTTCGTTCAGCTGGTATAAATTCAATGTAAATCATATCGCTGGATTACGACTAACTATTACCGCTCTTACTCTCTATCGGGTAGGTATTACCTACAACTCTACGATAAACATAATTCGTAGTCAGATGACTTCTGTCCTTCCACTTTATATTCTTTATAATGTCCATCGTATAATTCAATGAATCTGTGATCAGAGCATATTCCTGGTACCACTACAAAAGTATAGCGTTAGCAATTCTTAAAGGAAAGAAACTGGGGTCAATATCTAATACCGAATAAAGAAATAGTGACCAGATTTATTGCACTTCATCGAAAACCATTTCTATTGAGGTAACCACAGTGAAGCCTTCGAATGACCTTGACAAAGAAAGCTCAAGAGAACATGCTCCGTCGTAGGTACTAGGCTGAGAATAAAAGAAACGTTCAAATCCTGCGTCCCTCGGTTTTTAACAAAACACTTCGAGCCACCCCTATTTCGAGACACCTCGCGTGAACGGACCCTCGATTTGCCCTGATGGGCGTCGCGGATCGGTCAGATCCTTTGCGTATCTCCTTAAGGGTTCGTCGAAAACAATGCTTCACCGCTGACGAGAAGGAGCATCGATGTTTCGTTGCACACTTGGGACGTACCCTTTCCACGAACGCGCCTCTCTAAATTCCCCAGCAGCTAGCTGTAAACTTTCACACACGCGGGTGGTCCCGGGGACGTGTTTTCGAAGGTGAGAGGGCCTTTGAGGGGGCAGGGGGGCCGTGAGGGACGACGTAGGAAAGACAGAAGGAAGGTTGAAGCATAGATCGACGAAGGATCGACTTCCTGCCAAGGAATACGCACCCTCCTTGTTTTCTCTGACACGGGCCTCTCGCTCCCCCTTGGAGGCATCTCTCAGCGAGGACGACGACGATCTGGAAGGCGCGAGAGAGAGGGCAGTGTTGCGACACAGAGATCGTCCCCTGTGATCTTTCCATCTCGAATGCCAAGCAAAATGTGCGTGGCACGTGAACCGGGGGCTATCACCTTTCTAGACGACACGAAGAGGCAGGGAACCCCGGCGCGCTTCCGACAGCAGGCCTTTTCTTCGGCTTTTCTGGGAACGTGGGGGCACCCTTAGCGTGCCACGGACACCGTCTGTCGCTCGCTTTCCCTCCAAACGCGCCGTCTCATTTCCCATTTTCGCAGGGCGCTGTCTTTTGTTTCACCTGGATCCGTGACTGAGGATTGTGGGCTTTAGTGATGCGCGTTTTTTTTATCGATATTTGCCTGTTGTCGATAGGGTAAACCAACCAGTAATTGACCGCATACCAGTGAATGACCATTAGGCAAAGAAATGTCAATTATAAATTTAAAAATTACTATATGTTTATAAATGGAGTGTAGTTGCACGTTTAATATCCCATATTTTTAGTTATGCGTATTAAACAAACATTAATAAGTACGATTCTTATTAAAAGTATGCGGTCATTTACTGGGCTCCTAATTCAACAATTCGGTCATTCACTGGTTGGTTTACCCTATATCGATAATTGTTACTGCACCTTCTTTCGTTCAAAAAAAAATATCGATAAGTATTATCGGTAGTTGGGATCAATATCGCACCTCGCAGGCGAAATATTGGTTTGTGAGGTTTTTGTAGCGTTTCATAGGGGGTATAGATTATTTCAATCACTTTGTATAAGTACTCTGGAGGAATTTATCGCTTTATGAGCGAAATGTTGTACATTCTTCATTTTCTTCTACAAAACCTGTCGCGTTCTCTCATAATTATTGTGAAAAAAGTCGATCACCTGGTAGCTTTGGGCAGTCCCAAGTAACGCTGTCGCGCACAAAGAAGAAAAGTGGCGCGGAGGGAAAGCGTTGTAGGGTCTAAAAATACGGGTACAGGCGAAATTCTCGAAGCGAGGAGAAACGGAGTAACGCAAAAGAAGAGCGGGCACACGCGGAGATTACGTACGTACGCGCCCGGTGCACGAGAGGCGCGCCACCCAGGGCGATCGGCGCGAATAAAGCGAACCGATCGCGGGCCGCTTCTCGCTCCCGTTTTATCGTTTTACGCGATTGCACAATTACGGTGCCACCGGCGGCGGCGGCGACGGCGACGGGAGGTGGTGACACTGCTCCAGCCGGCGTTACGGCAAGGGAAAAAGAAGAAATTCGGGGTCGACGGTCCACTTTTCTTGTCGGGCTCAAAAGGGAGGAGGCCCCGCTCTGCGGCTCGCGTTCATGCCGGATGAGTCAGTCCACGTCTCACGGGCACTGCCCTTACGATTCTGTGTATGCATGCTTGCATGCGTGCACCGCGTCCCGTAACCCTTGCAAGATCGCGCACAGGACGCTGCCTCGGGCCACTTCTCGATTGTACACCGGCATTTAGGAAGTCGTTGGAAATGTTATTAAACCTTGGCTAATTTTACAATTTCTGTTCTTGCTTTGCGATAGTTCTACGATTTACTTTCGTCGATATTTTGTAAATATTAGATCGACGTGCGTTGCGAAAAGTAGCACGTTTCAATTTTCTTACGAAAAGTAGCACGTTTCGGTTTGCCACGAAAAGAAGCACGTTCCATCGTTTCTGACGAATATTAGCACGTTTGGTCTTCCGCCGCGAAGACTAACACATTTCACTGTTTCACCACAAAGAATAGCACATTTCGTACTGTTGCGGCGAAAAGTAGCACGTTATACTGTTTCGACACGAAAAATAGCATCATTTGAGAATTTGCGGCGAAAACTACCATATTACTCGTTTGGCCACAAAGAATAACACGTTTTGGATTATACTGCAGTCTGCAGAAACTATCACGTTTCAGCCCGTGGTCAGTTTAAAAGAATTCAACTGTTGAAAATATTGTTTAATAAATAATAATTCCATCTAATCTCCAAAAGACGACAAATATGAAAATTTTAATCACGTGGCAAACCGCTCAAGCATGCTAGTTTTCGCAGCGAAAACCGAACCGTGATAGTTTTCGTGGCAAACCGCTCAAACGTGCTAGTTTTCGCAGCGAAAGACGAAACATGCTATTTTTCGTGGCAAACCGCTCAAACGTGCTAGTTTTCGCAGCGAAAACCGAAACTTGATAGTTTTTGTGAGAACGAAAGCAAACGTGCTACTTTTCGTAAGAAAATTGAAACGTGCTACTTTTCGTAACGCACGTCGAGATAGTGTAGCCTAATAATTGCTAATACTTGCTGGACAGACAAGGTTTATTGGGATTAGGCAAGAATACATGGTTTGGTCTCTAGGACAGGGTTACAAATTTTAGAATTCAGATGTTACGTCTCTCTGTGTTTATACAATTTTACGGGACTCTAATGTGCATGCGGCACTTGTCTTTATTCCAATGAAGCGTCCAGAAGTTTCTCTGCACTCTCCCGATTGGCGTCCAGGTATTGTCGCCGAACTTTCCATATCGAACGGACGTCCAGAAATATTCTCCCGTACTCTCCTCGCTTAAAACTCGAGCGTCTAATGAGATGCTCTGTACCTACTCTCTCGACTCTACTCTACTGCCGCGTCCAGGAGTTACTCTATACTCTCCCGTTCGAGATACTTCTCGATGGTCGGCGTTTCTCGAAGCTTCCTTTCCTGCATTTCTACAATAGCAGTATGGGCGATTTTGTGTCTTGCATGTGTACACTGTGACGTGTCTTGAGGCAGTTCTGAATTATAGGGTCTGCGTGTAAGACGTCGTTTAAAATGTTACTAAATGTTGGATAGTATTGTGCCATTTTTATTATATTTTTTTGGTAAATATTGTCATTTAATATCTTACTAAAACGCGACTGTTCCATATTCTATAGTGTTCAAAGTGTGTATTATAATTTTTGGGACTGGATTGGACTGATACTGATATTGCACGCGAAACTTTCCAGAAGTGTGACCACGAAGGGTCAAATAGATTAATAATATGTCCTTTGAAGCAGTAACTTTAAAAATAATCATCTAGCATTACATTGCAATTACACAGTGACTTTACTCTCTAATCACAAGCGTCCACATTTAACCCTCATCCGTCCCTCGTGTCAATTTGACACAGTTATTCTGTAACAACTTATACTGTTCTATTATTTACGAGTCTTGTAAACAAGCTGTATGCTCTGCACATCGTTTTATTTTATGAGAAAGTTGTGAAAAATCTAAGATGTACATGTTAACTCATCAATGTGAATAAAAAAATTTCGCAAAATAACTGTTTACCTTGTCATTTCATCGATTTTATACCATTGTGTCAATTTGACATCGAGGGACAGATTCAGTTCGTGAAATGAGGAACGGATGAGGGTTAACTCGCATTCTTCTACACCTACATGGAGATACTTATGGATAAACATAATTCCTATTTGCAAAAGTTCCAACGTAAATACCTAACCGCTGAATCTGGTAAACACACACACGGGAATAGAGCGTGCCTTTTGTCCCTGGTCGCCTGTGCCTAGCTACGTCTAGCTACGTAGAGGTACCATTCTTCCGGGCCGAGTAACCTTGATCTTGGCGGCGAGTGAACGTGAACCGGAAGCGCGCGTAATTTCTTTCACGTTGCGCGCGTCGATAATATTTATGCACCTGTGCATGTGGACGCTCGCGCGCGCTTATGCATCATCGCGAGAATCCACTTACTCCAATTTGTTTACCGTCCTCGAGGATGATTCAGTTACAGGCAACGACCTCGACCTCTCCTGCACCCACCACCTCCTATATGCAATCGTTTGCTCATATACGGTTGCGTGATCGTGTTCCCTGTAAGCATCGCGGCGCGGCAGTACATTATCCTCATTATCTATTCAGAGTAAAACATTCTCCTTTTTCACCGAGAACGAAAGACGAGAAATTACATTTCTCACTGTTCCCCTCGATCAATGCGCGCTCTGCTTTCAATTCAACGGAGACGCCACTTGACTCTCGGCCCATAAATTTGGAATATTTACTGCCCCTAATAAAACTGTGATGCTACGAATCGTACAGCCCTTTAAGTGTGTTTTAAATGTCCAGGACGCGATGATTTGGAGATTGAACGATAGGGTGACGTTCTTGTTGCATAATTTGTTTGAACATAATTTGTGTGCGATTTTATTTTATTATTTAACATTTATTTTGCGATTTACTTTGGCTCCTATTGTTAGCAGAATAGTAGGAACTGTTGGAATAATTTTTCTGACAATTTGTTAACTACATTATGATTATCTACTCCACTTTTTTAATGTAAATAAGTTTTTCTTGCAAAGGAATTGGATAGTTTGCGTGGAAAGAGGGTATTCATATAATTTTGTGTTTCTTTTATATTGACATTTTATCGAACGATTCGGAAGTGGACGTAGATGATTTTTTAAATGTCTGGCGATACTGTAGACTCTAGGAAGGTTAATCAATTCACGTCTTTCACGAGCAGAACGCGATTCGCAGGCGTAGTTTCCATAAACTGAGGAACTTGAAACGCTAAACTAGTTTAATAAGAAACATTTTTGGCTTTTTGATCCTTTCTACGATTTCTGCTACGCAATTAACTCTGCATTCATAATCCCACACATTCCAGATGCTAATATAGGTATTTATCGAACACATAACTCACAAAAGAACTTGTTGAAATTTATATAGTTATCAAATACCTTGCTCACTGATGAAGTCATTCAAATGAATCTTCCTTTGATAAATAAAACATCAATAGGTAATTAAAATTAATCTCTAAAATTAATCTCAATGTTCTATTATCTGCCGTCTATTTTGGAGCAAACTTACGCTCTGCCCTATCTCCCATAAATTTCCAATCTATTCCCTGATTTCTCAAAAATCTTCACAACTAGGCGTATCTTTTTACAGCACAAAAAGTTTAAATACCAGTTCCATCTCGCGATAAATATAAAACGAAATAAAATTCAGTGTCACTTGCGACGTTACACAAACAATCGTGAAATCAGGCGTACATGAGAGCGACAGATAAAGCGCAGAGCAGACAACGGGTCAACGGTCGGCTCAAATTGAACGCGTTTTCCACGAATCGTACGACAACGAGAACACCCAGAGGAACGGCCAGATGAAAGATAACGACAAAAGCTGCACCGTACTATTTTATAATCGCATCTTAATTTCTGGCAGCTGAAATCCCCTTGGTCCCCGAGCACAATGCCGTACATTCACGCACGTTGCGTCGGCCCCGTCCATTCGAGTGAGATTAAAGGGCGCCGACTCTACGTGTGAGGCTTTTACACTAATAATACCTACGAAAGAGGGCCTCGTAAACGTCCAGAGGGTGGAGGCGATGCCGAACGGAGTGCACCGCCTTTCCTCGGCGACGCTCGGTCGCACGATACTCTCAGAAACTCGAATCTGCATGATTTTCATCCACCAGGCGCGACTTTTATTGCGCGTAATGATACAAATTATTTTTTACTTCCTCGAGCAGCTTGGTGCTCGAATTAAGAGAGACTCTAGTTCAAATGGAAGCTGTCCCACGATTTCGAACATTCGAGTAGCATGAAACCAAAGAAACAAACAAACAGAGGAGTAGAATACGTAATCTTCGATTCCCGAAAATTGATGAACTACAATTTGGACGCCACAAGCTTCGACTACGGTTTAAGGGGGTAGTGGACTATTGGAGACGTAAAATGGTTAGTTTCTTTGACGCTAAATTACTTTAATACCAAACAATCGTTATAGTCGTGCTTTTGGCAATCTATTGTGGGCACGATTGCGAGTATTTACGAAAAAAAAATCGTTGGAATGTATAAAATTGTCGAAGTTATTAATCGTTGAATATGGTCCTGTACGGCGCGCCACGGCAGGTGGTGTACATCAATTCAGGTGAACCAATCATCTGAAACCAAAATGCTTTAAGGTGATTATTCTATACACAAATATCTACAGTGTGGAAAGTCGCCGATGAATTTGAACAAAAATTGTAGAAGTTACACACGAATCAATTTTTTCCCCACATTTTTATGGGAAAAAATCGTCTTTAATCAGTCCTAAAATGTTTTATAAACATCCAATGTTGATGCGGAACTTCCACACGATAGAGAATGGAATTCTACAGCTCCAGTTAAAATTTCAAGTGAAAATGTTCACTGGTTCAAGAGTTATGATGTACACCGTTTCTGAAAATCGTGTTTCGAGTTATCCGGCTTCAAAGTTACCTACGCGGTTACCTACTCGGCGGTACACTGTGTTACGTTCGGTGCTATAACTTCGACAATTATTTGAATTTTTTCATGAACATTTATTTAAAATGTTCGTAAAGGATAAGGCTTTCAGAAGCAGTAAAAAAAATCGATTTTTTTGAAGCTGAAATAGTCCACTACGCCCTTAAACCAGAAACATTGCATCATCTCGCATCAATCACGGCGGAGTCGCACCGAAAGCGTCCGGCTACAGTTCGGACAAACACTTCTCTGTCGGTTCTCGAAAATGTTTACAGACAGTCCTGCATTGTGCCGCTTTCGATACGTGATGGTCGACGGTCGGCTTTGGTTCTCCTGGGTTCTCGTTAGGGCCGTTCGATTCTTTCGTCGGCGAGAACGGTCTCGAAGGAACCCGCGCAAAAGAGATAAAAGGGGAGGACTTTCGCGTGGAAAATCTGGAAACGCGGAGTACACGGATCGCCACGGCTGCTAACGGCGCAAATCCGCCGTAAAGGTCGGTGGAAATAAGTCAGAACGAAATGGATGGGACTCGGGGAACGTTGGGTCGGCCCCGTCCCTTTCATCCTTGCTGAGGGGTACACGCCCCTTGCTCGCTGGAACCTCTTGAGCCTGAACCGTTTGCGTAGGGTCAGTACCTGATTGATGCATCTACCTATCGCTCAAACCTCAGGCCTTTGAGTTGCAGCCAGGACTCTGTCCCCCAGGGACCGACAATTACGAAATTAGTACTCGGCGCTCCTCTGGCGTGGAGCTCCTCATTCCGCAAAGAATACCGCGAATGTAGGCACGCTGGTCAGAGTGATTAAAGGATTAGTTACTCGAACGGTTGCGTTGCTCATTAAGGTAAGCGATACTTGCAACGCGATGCATTAAATATTCTCGGCACATTTTACTGCCAGGCCATCCTTCAAACGATGCAAATTTTGTGGCATGGAGGGTGAAACGTGGGATTTTATATTCCACTTATTCGCTGATTTCGTCTATTTTTCTGTGACATTTCGCTAAAAAGTTTGCTTGATTTCTCATTTTAGGATGTGGTAGAAATTATTTATTCTTTTTACGTTTGAATAATGATACAGGCATCTGGAGCGATGGGAAATTAAGTGTGGTGGTGCGTTGGAACAATATCTTCTCAACAACCTTCTTCAATTTTCAATATTTATGCAATGTCCCATAACCGCCCGAAGCAAACTTCTACAGCAATGATTCAATTACTTCCCAGCGCACCCAACCAAAATCGCAAATTAGATCAACATTCAACACCCACTCCTAAATACTCGGAGCGTTCAACAATTAGTCGCCGGTGGCAGGAGACGAGAGCAAAACAGCTAGTTAACCAGGAAGAAGCGCATTAATCGATACGCGCGCGCGCAATAAAACCTCGATTACGCGGCCGGTGGATTCATTAGTCTCTTAATAAGAGGGGATCGCGTCCCAGCGGATCGTAGAATGCTCGATCACAATTACATTTACGAGTAAATCGTCTCGCCACTTATTAAGCGCGCACGGAGACAGGCTTGCCCCTGTCATTAATCACGCACGGGGTGCGCCTTCGATGCGAGTCGCGCATCAAACAGGAAGAAAACCGGCGGAGCGGTTCCGTTCTTACCTCGTGGCGGCCGCACGAGGTGGAAGCTCGTTACTGGAATCCAAGCCGCGGGCTTTCCCTTCGGGACTAGACATCGCCTGGGTGGAATTCTTCGGCCGATTAGAGCGCCAGTCGGATCGAGTTTCTTGCGGAGACTTTCGAGCCGTACCTACCGCAAGAACCTATTCGTTTATCTGGCGGACTCGCATGTCGTATCCGCGTGCGCGTATAGAGGCACCGGCCTCGCTCCTGCCCTCGCCCGGTGTGGCCATTTTTTCCCGCGGCACTTACCTCTCGTAAGGAAATAATTCTGAATGCACCGTCGGGGGACCCTCTGATGCCCGGCATATCTGGACGAGCATGGAGATAAGCATCGCGCTTCATCCACCCACCCACGGCAATCCCACCCAGCCTTGCGTCTATTCAATTCTGTTTCACCACTGCGGATGGCTCGGTCTCGTCTGTTTGCTCGTTTCTTTCATTAAGGGAATTGAGGGTTTTGTTGTCTGCCGAGGGATGTGGTTTGCACGAACTTGGATAGTGGTTTCAGGGGAAGTGTGATTCGTTGCTGGAGGAGTTTGGTGATTTTGTATTTTGGTTTGGGGCAAGGGCGTCCGTAGACTTTTTTCCAGGAGGGGGCAACTTTGGGGTGACGATGAAGAAAAATATCGTAATGAAAAAACGAGTAGCCCACCTGCTTTTTTAACTCATTTTTTGGTGCCAATTTAATTCAAAATTTAATCCGAAATTTAGAAATATTCAGTATAAACTTAATAAAAATCAGTTTTTAAAAAATAAGCGATTTTTCACAAAAGCCAGGGAGGGGCAACTGCCCTTTTTGCACCCCCCTCCGGACGCCCATGGTTTGGGGGATTTGAGTGGTGAAACGTAGGAGTGAGCGGTTTGTACCTAACAGGTTGTTCAATTTTAATAGAATTAGAATAAATAAGATATCAAACACTGGGAAATATTTATAAGAAAGTAGTCGAAGACTTGTACAAATGTCTGTTCTAGCTATTTTTGAATAACAATATTGTATGCGAAAATACTTTATTTCACGATTAATGATATTACGTGAAACGTGACGCAAGATTATTCTACGTAGTTCCTAAAAGTACAGAAACCATGAACATCTCATAGTAATTTCTTATCTTCTGTCTGTTCCTATCACCTCAGCATTTACAGAGACAATTTTCTCTGTCATGAATGTGATGTAGCGAGATGAGAGAAACAAGGCGTCCATTAATTTACTAAAGAACGAATTAATTATATATTTCAATATGAATACTGAGTACAATACTGTCATTGAGTTATTTAAAAATGATAAAAAGTTCTATAATGCTAAAAGCAATAAAAAATATATTTTATATGATATATTAAAATTTAATTGGACGAAGTAAAAATTCGATATAATTTACGTAAAATTTAACTGAAAATTAAAATTTAATTTGTGCAATTAAAAATTTGATATAAAAGAAATAAAACCTGTACAAAAACTCAATTTTTTTTATACTCCATAAATGCAATTTTACTTTATATTCCTGTACAAAAAGTGGCAACCGTAAGCATCATCCACAAGTTTATTCAAGAATCACAGTGGGAAAGCCTCTGAATCGAACAGATGATCCTCGAACGTAGGAGAACGTGCTCGAATTTTCGCGAGCCGTTCTGTGGTCGCCGAAGAAACCGAAAGGGAAGGCGCGAGATGGTAGAAGGTAGGGCAGAGCGAGGGCAAAAGGAGAAAAAGGAAGCGGAGACGCCACGAGTCGCTCTCGAGACGTCTGTATAGCTCGCGTACGTGCGGAGGGGCCGGCAGAGGGAAGGAGGAATTCCCCCTTTTTCCCGTAAGTGGTCCCCGCGGGCCTTATGGGGTTTCTCGTGGCGGGCAATATCTACATATTACAACCTCGTGGCGCGGGGACCACCGTCGTTGACATAAGATCCTGTTATGCCGTCTGCTATCTCCTCGCGGACCTCGTGTCTCGTCGTAAAAAACATTAAAAGTACGAATAACATAAATTCGTTAAGGGTACCCGGGGCGGGGGCGCGCTAACCCCCACCGTTCGCGGATTTTAAAGTTGTCCGGAGGTACCTAAAGCACGTTGCGTCGCCTATCCCTTCAAGCACCACCAATTGTCATGCAACTTCTTCCTTGCTTTCTTTTTGCCCGTACCCTCTTTTACCAGCACGTTCGATTGTTTAATCGAGCTCGTGCGGCAGCCAGGGCTCCAGAGAGCCCGGTATACGTGTCACGAGGCGCTCCCGCTACCATCAGATTGAGTTATTATAACGGGCTCGCCTCTACGATTTTCTTCGCGCGCGATGAAGGGAAGGAGGTGGAGTCGCGAGCCAAGGGAGACTGACTCGACAGGAATTCCGTTGCGGTACCGTCCTGTTCCTTTCTGTGGAACAGCGTCACGCTCTCCTCGATCCAAGATAAGGTACTCGTGAAATATCAAGTTGCCCTTTAACTTCGGGTCAAGATTCAATCAAGAGCCGCGCGTCTGTCGATGGGCTCGCGCGTTCGGGCTGAGTAATAAGTTCCTTTGCATTTTCGAGGCGAGTATGCCCCTAGGGGCATTCCAACGGGGATATTAAATGGTAGATGATCGTGATGTACTTTGCGCGCGGCATAGGTGAGCTTTGATTTATGGTTAAAGTAGAGAATTTTGGTAGGTACAGTCTAAGGAAGGTGTTCAGTTTTATCCGTCGCTTAAAAAGTGGCGTTGCAGATCACCGCATCACTGTAGAATATTTAAAAAAGGAAGTGGAAATGGAAGATTTTGTGTATCACTGATATGGTGATACAGCCTTATGTAGACTGTATTATGTTTGTTTTTGTTTGTTGTGTTTTGTTTACTTTCTATTTTTCTGTTTTCTGTTTTATTGTATTTTATTTTATTTTATTTCATGTTATCCTTTCATGTAATCTTTGTACTTATCTGTGATAATTTGTATTCTGAAGGGTTCTCCCGTTGATTTAATAATAATAATAAAGATTAACCGAGATCAGACTCACTTTAATTGAAAATAATTATTGCAACTTGGAACTGCGAAGAAGCTCCAAACAAAATCATATCATCGAATCTAATCGATCCGAAAGAACAGGGAAAGAGAGCAACGAGGCTCGAAATGTTTCGTAATCGTGTCCAGAGGTAAGGTGGTCGGTATAGGGACACAGGGGGCAGAGTTCCCTAGGGACCATGTGGCCGACGAGGATTGTCCTCACGTCTAGAGTTACCCCCCCTCGAGAATCTGGCCAGCCGCGAGTCCGCGGCACCAAAGTTAATTGGCTGGAAAACCTTGCTATCCGATACTCGACGCCCTGCTACTGCCCCGAGATACGTAAGACCGCTCGTAATCTGTATTTTCATCTGTACGCCTATCCGCGCCCGTACGCGTTGGGCCCTACCCCCTCCCCGCCTTCTAACTGTACTCGAAGCAGCAGCGGCGTAGACCAGAGGAGAAAAGCGTCCGCTCCTTTTCTCCCCGAGCTCTCGATTCCCTTCTGATCCGTGCCTCTCCTCGTCCTTCCTTCGCTGTCTTCCTTTCCCTGTCGGCCAGGAAAGATAGGTATTGTTGCGGGTGGTCCCTGGTGCACATTGTCAGACCGGCCACCAGGTAGTGTGCAACGTTGCCGCTCGCAATGTTGCTCTCCCTTCTATCCTCCTCTTCCATCCTTTCCCCTCGATCCTTCTCTGTACCCTTTCCTCCCCTTCTTTTTGCTTTTTTCTTCATTTCATCCGTTTCTCGCTCTTTCGCGACTGCCCCGCGTCCTTCGTATTGCTCGGGGTACGCTAGGACGTTGCTCGGGGACCTTTTGCGCCGGGAGGATTGGGTGGTGGCTCCTGTGAACCTTTCCTTCAACCTTGTCAAGGGTTTACTTAATTGCAAATGTTTTCCTGAGCCAGTGTCTTCATCTTAAGTAGCTTTAGTTCTTATTCCCTGATTATTCGTCTTATCTATCCTCCAGTTGGGGAGATAAATAACTATATTCTTGCTCTGAAACGGTGGTACCAAGTGGTTTTAATTTTCTGCGTTAGGGCCTCTATTTAAATTCTTTATTTAATTCTCTTCGCCACTATCGTTGCTGTTCTAGGTAGGTTTCTAAGAAATTTCTTGTTTTGTTTGGGTCTACCATTTCCTCCAATTTTCACGAATATCAGCTTCCCTTTATAGAACCTCCTCTGTCGTTTCTTCTTTATTTGTCCGCCTCGTTCCTGTTTCTGTTGGACTATCCTTTCCCCCGTATTTCGTCCAATCTCGGCTCCTATCTCTTCTCGCCTCGTCTTGCTCGTTTCAGTTAAGAGGTAGTACGTACACGTTGGTACGTACAACCCGCGGCCAGCTACTTATCATCGTCAAAGCCCACGCGGCCAATTTAAAGTGCTCCGGCTGCTGTTCCGTGCCCAGCCGCCCTTTAACCGGTGGAATCTGTTCGTTTTCTTGAAAATCGTAGGCGGTGTCGGCTCGCAGTCAGCCAGGCGGCTCGTAAACCTGTTGGGATCGAATTGGACGATCGAATCGTCGCGATGCTGTTCTGTTGTCGAAACGATTTGACGCCGCCAATAACTACGCTGCTTTAGACGCCAATATTAAATTCTCGTATTCAATCTAGAAGTGTAAATGGAACTTGCACGAGTAGGTGAAACCTGAGTCTCTAATTGTAAGTATTGAGACAGAATGGTGACATAATTTCGTGATACCTTTTACGTATCTCAAGACATTTGACCTGGTATTAACCGATAGTATGTGACTTTATGTACGTTAACCCAAGGTTAACTGATTAATAAACAGTAAATTGCTAAGCTGTTGCATTCAGATATTAATAAAGAGTAAATTCGATTTATAATGACAATGGTAATTCAATTTAGTGTTCATAGACAGATCAGAAAATTCGATATACCTACTACAAATAATTTTAATGTAACTTGAACTGCTGTTTGGGAAAAGCGAAGTATGAGTGGTATAAGACTGATATACAATCTAAATAATGAACTATGTTAACAACGTGACATAAATAATAAGAGAAAGAAACATCGAATTACAATGATGTAATATAGTTGGTAGTTTCCCATTTCTTACAACGGTAATATATGCCATTACCAGTTTAGGGAACACTTTGATTGCAAGCTTGCAAATTGGCAGCCCGTATGTAATTAGTATTCATAGCACGCAACGTTCCCATTGAGTTGGAAGCGATAGGCTGACATTACCGTTCCCTTTGTTCAGGGCAAAGCGGAAGGACAGAGGTCCGCGGTGTGGATCAGGGCAAGGCTGCAGGATCAGCTGAGTCAGCTGGGCTACTTCCTGCAGAGGCACGCTGGCAAGGTCCTCTTCCTCGCGATCGTCGCTTTGGCTACGTTCTGCGTCGCCCTCAAGTCAGCACAAGTTCACAGCAAGGTCGAGCAGCTCTGGGTGCAAGGTAAGTGCATTATCGAAATAATCCCTTCAAAAAGAATACCACTCACTATCCTCGATCAATATACTCGAGAAAAATCATCTTCCTGCATTTGAAAAAACGAAACACGGGTTTGAAACTGCATGATCTTCGAATTCTGCACAGATTATTCTTCACGAATAATTAGCGTTAAATCTGCGAGGCAGCCGTTGTGTCCGTTATCTCTCGGGATTGATTATACCTAGCCCGGTCCGACTATTAAAATGCAATCTAATTTGACTCTTACGTTTGGTGTTACATCAGTAAGCCTCAGCTGCGGAGATTAGAGGGCCCGACGAATGACTAAGGCTTTGTAACGCCGTGATGTTCCGACAGTTCGCTCTGTAATGCAGTAGCGCATCTTGTACGGGATGCATTTTCTGCAAACCCTTGGTACCGCGCAGTGTACGACATAACGTGTATGTTCGCGGCGACAGGGACATTATTCTCTCGCTTCCGACACTTTTCGTCGTCCACCCTAAACGTTTGCGAAAATTTCATCTTTTTATGACGCTCCTAACAGCTAAGAAGCAGTCGGATACGTTGACGATTTGTCTGCTAGTTTAAATGGGACGGGGTCGGGACCGGGTCGAAAAATGGACACTTTCGGATGGAAAATATTGGGGCCGAAGGAGGGGCAGGGATGGAGTGACAAAAGGAGAACAGGGAATTGAACGAAATTCTGCTTTACCCCCACGCTTGAGCGCACGGTACATTAGTTAGCTCGCTGGGTGGCCCTCTATATTTATCTGCAGTCCGAAACGCTAATTCGAACACCCCGTTGCTAACTTCAAGCGCGGGCGAAATCCAAAGACTTCGAATTGCTTGACAGACTTGTACAGATATTCTTCAAAAAGTCAGTTGGAAATGCGAGATAAAAGTTCTGTGGGCGAGGCTTTGTTTTTTATATCATTCAACTTTCATTTTAATATTCCACCGAATGGATAGACGCGTTAGCAGTTTGATGAAAATTACGCTCACTGTCGATCTTCTTTAATTATGAGTGGTATAGTGTTGTTGATTATAAATATGAAATAATAGTGATTTCTTAGGCAAATCAAGTAGTCAGTAAAAATTTTCTTAAATTCCTGATATCTAATTAGGGATCTATATAGTTTTAATGCACCTTATTTTGAGATTTAAGAATAGAGTATTTTTAGAGTATTTCTTTCGAATGGACGCATGGAAATATTTGTTCAAGCATCAGAGGCCACATTCGTTCGCTTAAAACTCAGCCTTTTGTCCCACTGTTACCACTAACACATTTTTTGTGGTGTTGCTAGATGTAAAATGTGTAGTTCAATTACTGAATTTCGCAGTGTGTAGTGAAAGAAAAATAAGAAATGGTAAAAAGGTACTTTCCAAGCCCGAACTTCTTAATATTTAACTTTTTATTCAGGAGTGCCAATGATTTTTCCTACTCCTCGCTATCGAGGACAAATTTTAGTTTTCTAAGGAATAGAGGAGCTGCATCGCGGTGTCTCAAGCTAACTGTTCTAAAGATTCTTTCGTTTCGGTCCGCTTGCCACGAAGTGGCGCCGTCGTCATTCGTCTAGGATCAAAGTTAAGGCCATAGGATTTCCTCGAGCGCGAGAAACGCGCACCTCTGGCAGATTAAAGGCGTATCAACGTTTTATGAGATTTTAATGAGCAAACGAGTTTGCGCGGAATCGTTCTCGAATAACGTCCGAGCATCGTAACGAACCTCGAATCAGGCGTAAGTACGTTCCTCGAACGAAGAATTTGCAAAATTCCAGATCCTCGAGTCAGATCTAGCAGGAGTAGGTATTTTTAAACGTAGAGGAAACCGCAAGTTCAGCAAGCACTGTAATAAAGAGCAATGTCTGAATGTACAGACTTAACCATCTTCCAGCATAAAGCCGGGAATCCACCTAGAAGCCAAGCTATGCTATGTGAAGCTATGGTACCGTAAACTGGGGGAACATTGGCAGGTTTTTGAAACATTTTGTTATATAATGTAAAAATTAACATGTTTACATTTGATTTAAGTATCTTATCATAACATTGCATCTTTTGTGATTATACTACAAGTGTCAAAATGCATAAAATTTTTGTCCTTTCCTTCTTTAATACATGTTAAAAGCGTTACTGTACCGGGGTAACATTAGCACATCATGTAGATAGCATTAACGGGATAAGTTTTATTAATCTGAGGTCAGTAAACTTAAATTTCTTTATTTTATTTTATTTTTTGCATCTTAACTAAAATCAACTCGTAACATTGCCACATCATATAAATAGCATTAACAGGTTAAGTTTTACTAATCTGACGTAAAACAACGTACCTAATTTCGGCGTATGCTAATGTTACCCCTTGCTGCCAATGTTCCTCCAGTTTACGGTACGTTTTAAAATAAATTAGGTTGAATACATTCTTATACAACCGTTTCCACCACAATTAGCTTAGCTTCCAGGTGGATTCCCGGCTTAATCCAGCGACGCTCGCTTAAGGATCACCGGAACTTCTTCAGCCGCCACGAATTTCTCCCCCCTGCCTGTACCGCGCGATAAAACCACCGGGACGCGCATCGAAGCGTTCGCTGGACTAATTAATACCATATTACGAACGTGTAGCGGTGTCCACAAAAAAACCACGGAGCAATTCACGCGCCAGCGTCTCGCGGCTTTTTGCCACCGCGAGCAGTTGTTACACGCGTTTAAGGTCTAACGCGCTAATCGTCGAGTGTGGTTAGCAGGGGGTTGGGGTTACCGTGGCCACGTGAGAAGTGTGCCTCGGCTGGTGAACGATACCGCATCGCGCCGGGGGAAGGCGGGGAAGCCGGACGGCGGGAAGACGAAGAAGATGATGAAGAAGAAGAGGGCATTGGAGAGATGGTGATTCGAGATGCGTGCATGCGTGCGCCACGCGGATCAGTACCGGATATCCGTGAGGTGACTGCAGCCTCTGGTACAGTCGAGGCGGCGGGATATGCGGGCGCAGTGTGCTTCGCCCGGGGTGCGGGCGACGGGGGGACTGATCGAGCGTAAAGGAGCGGCCACGAGACGGAACGCGCGACGATCCCGTCGGGAGATGGAAAGGAATTTAACTTTACGACCTCACGCCGCGATTTGACGATATTCCAGGGTGGATGAAGGCCTGGCGGGCGTAAATTCCGCCGCAGAGAGATCGATAAACGCTGCTTTACGGCCCGTTTCCATCCCTCCGCGTCGGCGAACCGCGAGCGTACCGGGCGCGAGTAATCGAGAAGGTTCTTTTTCATCGTTCGGGTGACGCACAGTGCTCGTTAACGGTCGCTTTTTAATTGCGAGAAATCGCTCGTTTGATGCCCGCTTTGTGCTCGTGCAGCGCAACTCGAAGCTTTGGGGTGTCCGAGGATCGAGGGAGATCGGAGAACGATTTCAATCACCTGCGCCCATACCTGTTACACGGTTTCTTCGTACGGCCGGGGTGCCTTCGGTCGGGCGTATGGTTCTGCCGATCTGGAGGGGGAACATCGCGGCGCAATTTTCGGCGTATCAAAAGGCAATGAGGGATAGGAATGAGCGGAGGCAATAATTTTCATCTTGTCCCTCGCAGCTGCAACCGGTGCAATTATGTCGACAGCGGCGTGGAAGCGGGGCGCATTCGAAATCAATGAAAAAACTTCGCGGTACAGAGCGGATGAATGTGAACACTGTCTCTCTAGCGGCACGCGCAGGTGGCGTGCCGTTTTCGTGAATCAAAAATCGAACGGATCCACTTAATTCAGTCCCTTTCGATCTGTTTTTTTCCCGTTCCTTCGTACGCTGGCGCAGTAGGTTCGCTAAACAGAGAGACGCCGGCACACGCGCCAATATCTCTCGTCCCTCTCCACCGTGCGCGGTCTCTTTCCCGTCCTGGACATCCGTATACGGCGAAGGCGGTTTCGTCTCGAATCCAGAGAGGAAAAGGCAGGCAACGCGGAGGAAGAAGATCGGAAGAGTAAGAGTGGCTCCTTCTGCCTCACCTTTCGGAGATAATACGTTCGTATAAGCCATTCCAAGAAACGAGAACCTTTCTTTGAATGAAACTCCGCGCGTGGGCTGCATTGATGTTTGCTTTGTCTTGAAATAAATCGACCGCCACGGAACACGATTATCAGATCAGTGCTGGAGCTTTGAAAAGGGAATTCAATACATAAGGACACTTGCATCAAAGCCATTCAACACTCTTAATTTTCAAATAGTCCCAATCTGTATCGGGTGTTAGTCGGAGGTCAAAATATTCTTCATTTTCATTTTCCCGCTATTCTAGATTGAAATATTCGACAACTCGCCCTGCAAAATTGCACTTGTATCTTGACAGACTCTATACTAACCACAGCATAGTAGGTGTCAGTATCAAAAGTGCCATTTCTGAGTATGTAGATAGCGGAGGTGTTAGCTCAGGGTCAACGTGAAAATGAGTCCCCCCGCTGGGGGAGGAAAAGCCTGTCCTCCAGGAATTAGCATCGTGGGGCCTAGGACTCGGAAGTGTCTAAGCAGCGTCTTCCTGGAACGACCTGTACCGAGGGCCCAGGCGCAAGGAGGCCGCCGCGGCGGCGTTGGCGCGACAAGGACAGACAGAGGACGAAGGCACGATCGTGCACGAGGGGCCGGCCGACTGCTTACATCTTCATTAGGCCCTCATGCCTCCGAGTGCGAGGGAGAGGGCGCGCGGCTGACGGAGGGACGGAGATCGGAGCGGAGAAGAAGAAAACTATGATGAAGAGGGAGCAGAGGAGACCGAGCGCGAGGGGCACGGGCGAGAGCGAAACGGAGGGATTCCGTAAGGCCGCAACGGGGATAAGAAAGTCAGAAGACCGTCGTCCAAAGACCCACCGGGAATCTGTTGTTGTTGCACCGACGGACGGACGGACGGACGGGCGGACGAACGGCCGCGTAAACAGAGGATCTCATCTTCTGTTTACTGCGTTCTGCAGTTGTCGGAGCATCGGTTGGTTGGCAGATAAGAACGCGAGTGTTGAGTGTGCATCGGAGTACTCGCTGGGACCGAGCTAAAGATTTTAGGAAACGTATGAACCCTTGGGAGGTTGTCGTATCGAAGGTGTTTTACTCAACATTGATGCTATTCGATACGGACTCCTACCTCTATCTTGTTCGCTGATTCCTAATTCAGCATAGATCTGTCCACGAGAGTCATACTATCCAGCTTGATCGATGTTCATTCTTTAGATGAATGTTGAACGTGAACGACAGGTCCCCATCGAAATGGGGGCAACATAAATCCCAGCGGCCGTCGAAAGCTGTCCCCCGTTGGACCTCCCCGCGGAGGCCAGCTGGCAAAAAGGCAGTTATCAGCGAGCGGACGCGTGGTATCGGCGACGAGCGCTATTTCCGCCGGGGAAAAAAGTGGCGTGGCACCACTAAATGAGAACCGCTGAGATTGGATGGGGCTCGGTTCCGGTGAATGGTCGCGGTGGGTGGCCCGGTGGGCTCTCTGTGTGCGCCAAGCCAACCCAGCCAGCCAACCAGCGGTGGGCCTGCGTGCCTGAACGATTGAGCCAAGTCTCAGCTCCTCCGTGAGCCTCAGAGAGAGCTAAGCCTGCTTCGAAGGGGCCCCCTTCGTTTTCTTCTCTCGTCTTCCTTCTTCTCTTCTCCCTACTAGCGGTGCCCCGGCTCTCCCTCAAAACTCCGTCAGGAACAGTCAGGAAAGGGGCCACGAGGGTTTGCTACGCCAAGTAGCCTTAGCCCACCTTCATCTGGGCCCAGCCGCGCGCGCGCGCGAGTGAGCGAGCTCTCCTTCTTCCTTTTTCCTTCTCGCAGGCTCCGTCTCTCTACTACCCGTCCGGTGGGCATCAACCCCGAAACTTTATCTACAAGACCTACGATAATGAAGCCACTGTTGGTAGCGTTTTATAGACCAGCTTTCGCGAGTGTAATTGGCTGTATCGGCGGCAGGCATGCTTTCTGTTTCCTCCGTTTCTTTAAGCCGTCCTTTTAACGTCGTGTCGCGTTGCCGTAAATCTGGTTTTATTCACTCGATTCAAAGATCCTCGAGATTGGCACCGCGATTCCCTAGACCTTGAAACTTATTGGACACTGATATTTTCCTGGCGTTCAGTAGGTGTTAACGAAGCTTCTTGCAGCTTCGATACGTTCGTTCGTTTGATTTATCGCTTCCCCTTTGAGAGTGGGTGGTAACGATCAACGAAGATCGCTCGAACTATGCTGAGGATTCTAGCTCTGTGGAGCTTGGCGAAGTTACGCACGGATCGGTACGCGTCTGCTTTATGTCGCCCTGCGTTACATTTAATTGGCAATTAGAGTAATATGCGCGCGGGTAAGGCAGGACGAGTGACAGTTGGAAAAAACCAATGTAACTGAATTAGTGCAGTCAGCAAAAAGAGATTTTAACTCGTGGTTCTTACACGAAGTGTCCCAAAATTTTCAGACACCTCTATGCTGAAAAGGAAGCCTGGGAGCGCAAGCTGCTAAGTGACTTTTCACTGCCTCGTGACACATGGAACTTTGTTTTGGCTTGTCCCATAATTCTGGGACACCCTGTACTTTCACACGCCATAAAGCTGTCCACACGTGCGTTTCCACGCCACTGACAGACGTTCAATCTTGTTAGCCCCCCGGGATTAGCTCCCAAAACGGAAGAGCCGACTTTCCGGAACTTATTCGTAAACTGTCAGGAGAGGCCGGTTCGCGGAACGTTTATTTAGCAACAGATGGCGGCGAATAGGCGCGCACAAAAGTTCCGTATCTGAAATAAAATACCGCCGCCTCGCGATTTCCGCTTGTCCCCGGGTTAATTCTAGTAGACGCACCACGGCGTCCGCCGCGAATCCCGCAAACGGCCCGAGCACCTTCCAGGAAGACGCGGGGAGTCGTTAAGGCGAGCCGAAGACCCGGTGCACAAAGCCCCTACAGCGACAACTGATCATTCCGTCTTTTTAGACAAGCGTTTCGTGGTCGACCGCTACGTGCTTTTGGCTAGTAATATCGCGAAATTAACGTATAACCGGTAATTGGGCGGAATATCCCTTTAACGATTCGACGGTCGTGTCCTGCCTTGTCCGGCTTAACAGCCTCCTCGTTTGAAATTTAAGGAGGAGAACTTAAGGAGGGCTGCCACCATCGTTGCTTCTGCTCCTGCCGAGGCATTTAAGGACGAAGCACGAGAACCACGAAAAAGGGGGTGGGAGTTGGGCATCTCTTTCTCCCCCATCCGGTCGGCCGCTGCGCCGTTTCTGTTCGTTGCACGGCCGAAAAGGCCCGCTCGTTGCACCTGCTCTCCCTCATAGTACGCCCGGCGTCCCTTCGTGCCGGTGCCGGTCGATCGGGAGGAACACGCGCGCCTTCGTTTCTTCTTTCTTTCCTCCGTCTTCCGACTCCGCTCTTTTCCCCCGTTTCTTCGGAGTCCACCTCTGTTGATCCAAGGCGCGCCTCGCGTCCGGGCGGCCTCCTCCCTCGGGGCGAGCATCGAATTATCGTTAAACGTCGGTTCTTCCTCGTCGCCGCGAGCACCAGACGCTTGTGTCGCGCGGGGTGAAGGGAGGGATCGGGACTCGCCCTTGGGGACCTTCGTTACGCGATCGCGTAATTATTTCGCGACACGTGCAATTTGCCTTGGCGCGCCCCTTGGCCCCCTGCAACCCGAACCGGCGCTCTTTTCCGCCTGCGCGTTAGATGGCGAACTACGGTTGATAGGCTGCAGCTGTATCGCGATGGTAACCGTGATCGTGTACTGTTACATCTAATTGCGCTTTCCTCCCTGGGTAGCTGGTCCCATAGAGACCTCCTGCTCGCAATAATCCCTCGAACAACGCCAAAGCGATCGGCATGGGAGAAGGGGGTGGGAGGTGCGGAACAGCTTAGTACAAGGACCGTGCTGGTTGTTCACGTGAATGAGACAGTCGACAAAGCTAAAAGACGCGGCCATTCAAGGGTGCCCCGGAGGGACAGAGACCAAAGGAGATTCTTACACGGTACGATCACGGTAGCCGGAAGGGTGCGGATAGAACGGGAACGACGGTGTCTCGCCCCCCTGCGCCAGACAGGGACGGAGAAATAATTACAGAGACTACCCGCCGATAAATCAAGATGCGCGTCTCCTCCCCCTTTTTTCTTTTCCTTTCTCTTCCTCCTTCTGACTCTGTCTCTCTCCCTCCCTGCTGAATCACAGGGCCCTTTTCCCTCCTCCCACCCCTCTTCTGTTTTTCTTCCCCTCTGTCCTCTCTGCTTCTCGATCCCGCGGTGCCTGGGTCCCATCTCCTTCTCTTCGTCTCGCCAGCCCCTTTATCCGTGCTTTCCTCCGTTAAGACGCATGTTTCTTGCTACGCGGAGCGTAGAGAGTAGTGTCTTTATTACGCTCGACGGTACGCCTGCATTCTACAGGTCGATTCATACGTCGGCGAGCGAGAGGAGGGGGCTAGGATCGCTGGGACCGTGATGTCTCGTTTCACGTGGGCGGCTAGAGAGGCTGAGAAACTCGTTGTAAGTGATTCTGATCGTAAGGAAACGCTTCGTTGCACTGGCGGAGGCCGCCGTAAAGCTGTCCGGCTGTAATATTTAGTTCGTTTTGTCGCCGGGGCCGCGATTCACCGTGAACGGTGCATGCGGGATAACTTTTGTCGCGTGTTCGTGCGGCGTCGCTGGTCTCAGGCTCGTGAAGAAGTCAAGCGCGTAGAATGCAACGTGTATTTTTCACCCCTTTGCTTAGTATAATTAGGTAGCTCGTGGTTCTCAGAGAGATACTTGGACCTTTTCGGAGTCACTTGTATCTCCATGCAAATATTTTATGGGACGACTCAGAGATGTGATTGAAGATTTCAGAGCTTCTCACTTTCTCAGTAATATAAATCACGTGGTTAATTCAATTTATTCGATTCGTTCTTTGACGAGGTTTCATCTCCCCTTTGGTCGTGACACGAATCACGCCTGAATTCTAACCAAGTGTTCTGAAAATCATTCCCATAATTCGCTCAAACAGTGTCCATTTAGTAATACAGCGCATCCATTCTTTTCGAATTAGTCGTACGCCATTCAACCTTGCTCTTCCTCTCGAGCCGTGGTCGACCGATAGATCCTAGGAGGCGGCTCGTGTATTGTCACTCGGAACAAATACGTAGCGGTTTTCGACATTCCACAGGGGGACGGGGAGGACAAAAGTGAGGGGGTAGGGGAAAAAGGTCGAACGTGCGCAATCAGGTTCCCTTCTTCTTCACGCCACCTTCATTACTGTTCGTCCCCCGAGGTTTACGGTCAGGGTATCTGTCCCTGTTACCCAGGTCGGTCACGATGACCCCTCACCGCCACGGAACAGTATCCTTTCCTCCAGCATCCACCAGCACGGCGCCCCTCACCCTCTTCCCCCTAGAACCGCGTTACATAATGCCTCATAACGACTTTCATTAACTCACATCACGGTACACGTCCATTATATAAACAGTCTCTAGATTCGGGCGTAGATAAACGCCGGCAATTATTTCTGATTAATTATCCGCTCCGTTGCACGGCAATAATTCAAACGCTCGTGCCCCCGAAGCTGCTCGAGAGCCGAAACGTTTTTTTCGATCCACGCGACGGTGAAAGGGTCTCCAATTTTAATTACAACTTCCATCAGCGTCTCCGAAGCCACCAAACTCTATCCTACCATCCGTAGAGAATTCACGGAGTCCGGCGGTTCAACACACTCGTCGCCGCAATGTCGAAACGCCGAGAGATTCGCCGGTAATAGGGGCCCGGCGTAGCGGCCACAGTAACCCAGGTCGTTGTTTCCTCGCGCCGCCCTCATTATTGTTCGTCCTTCGGGGTTTACGATCACGGTATTCGTCCCTGTCCCTCGGATTGGTCACGATGAAGCCCCGTACGTTCGTTTCCACTCGTATACATCCCGGAATATCAGCTCGAAAGACCGCCCGTTGACTCTTCCAGGTGGTTCTCCGCGGCTGCGAGGGGCCCGCCTCTCGCCGGTGTCCCGTTTGGAGGAGCCTGTACCAACCAGACCGCTGCGAAAGGTTGAGAACCTGCTTGATAGCGGGCAACACGGGTGGTCCCCGGAGGCCGCGCCGTGGCGGAACGAGCAAATACGCCGTCGGCATTTTTGACGGTGAAATCTGACTAGGTGGGATCCCGACGTACCCCGTGTCAGACGTCATTCTCGTGCCCTTCCTGCGTTACTTTCCGATGAATATACGTATCCCCGGTTCGCGCTTTCGACCGATCCTTGGTCACCCTCTTTCCGGCTCACCCTGCTCTACATTGGCCTCGTGCTTGGGGCCGTTTTTTGGCTTAGATTTTGTTTAACTACTCTGGTGATGAGTTCTTCGTGGGCTATGGACTCTGGGATAATTAATTTGGATTTTGTGGTAATATTTAGAACTGTGATATGAATATTTTGGTGGCACAGTTTTCGATTGATACCAGTTCTTTGGAGCATGTTCAATCTTCTCGATGGAATAAAAATTATAGTAATTCAAATCTCACTTAGTAACCTTCCAAATTCTATGAAATTCTTTCAACAAAAAGCTACCACAGAGTATACAGTTGTTCGATGATAGAAACGAAGAATGCCTCTTCATCATCGACGATACAGTGATATCTCGCTAATATGTCTAAACGAACTTGAGGCTCGACTCTATCAAGCGATTCTAATTATTTCTCCGAATAATCGCCAGCGGGGATAATTAATATACGACACCCAGTCGCGTTTCTCGAGAAGATAAACGATTCGAGCGTCGTTGAACGTCACTGATGACTTATTTAGTTAAGATCGATGTGGTCGCCGTTTCAGCCGCGGGGTGGGATGGGTGTTCTGAACCATAACAGAGAGCTATTTCCATGTCTTCTTCTGGGAACGCTTTCATTGGTACCCTGCCAGAAATTTTTCTCGGTATATCCGTAAAGCCGTAGAAACGCGTGTTACGACACTGGCCAGGGTCGATGTTTCTCTTCGGGGAATCGTCCCGAACAGAAACATCACCAGGCCCGTCGAAAGCTTAAAGTGGCACGAGTCGCGAATAAAGCGACCAGCCAATGGCGATGGACCTCCAGGCTTTGCTCGACAACTCGGTTTAGGTTTCCAGAAGGTGGTCAGGTGGTGGTGCCATGTCGTTTCGAGGGAATACAACTGCGCTTCAAACGTGCACTCGGTGATGGCATTAAGGGAAATTTGTGGGGAAAAGTCGTGTGTAGAAAGGATGCAAGACGAGTGTTTCGATCGACGACTTTGGCCCTCTTAATTCTTTTCCTCTGTATTTACTTTTGTGGGTGGTGATAGGTATTTCAGATGTACTTATATATTTTCTATTTCTATCTATGATAAGTGAAGGCATTTAAAATACCAGCGGTGAGGCATGGAAGTGCTATACCTACTTTCCATGCTATCGTGGAGTTTTAGGTTCTCGGTGAGGTTAATGAGTGGTAAAACTTGAAAATCTTTCAGGTTCGAGTATCGTTTTAATGGATATGTATATTTGAAGTGATTGGAAGAGTTTCGAAGATCGTTACTGCTTTATAGATTCGTTAATATTGTTTGCGATTGTTTAAAAATGTGTCGTAATTCACGTGTCGCGATGACGTTTTTGGTCGCAGAAGGCGGAAGGTTACAAAAAGAGCTGACCTACGCCTCGGAAGCACTGGGTGAAGCAGCCGCCTCGACGCATCAACTCGTCATCCAAACGCCAAGGCATTCCGGGGCGAATATTTTGCACCCTGCAGCGCTCAAGGAACATTTAGCGATCCTAAAGGCGGCGACGCAGGTCACTGTGCACCTGTTCGAAATGTAAGTTCCTTTTTTCCTTTTCCCCGTCTCTGTATTACACTTTCCGCGAGTTGGCAAGAAAGAGCGCAGAGCGTGGGCGAGTCTCTGCGCAAAATCTTTATTGTTGTGCGAATTAAACGATACTTAATTATACATCGTTGTGAACTGTATTAAAAAGGACTTTCATAATTCTATAACTATTACAACTTTTATAACTTCTATAACTCACAAACGAGCACCCGAAGGTGATGAAAATTTCAGAAATTAAAAACACAGCTCGCCCCTCTCTCTCTTGCTAACTGCGACGGACACCCCGTAAATGCCTAAGAAGTGGCTGCGAGGATCTGCTGGCATTGTTTGGAAATTTTTGTCAGGAGGTCCCCGAGCCGCTCTCTTATCGGCGAGACACGGGGGTTAAAGGGATGCAAACTTGTATTCATGAATGCACGTGTTCCGTGTCGCTTGCAGCACGTGGAGGCTGAAGGACATGTGTTACGCGCTGAACATACCCAACTTCGACATGCACTACATCGACCAGGTAATTTAAAACTACCACTACTTTGTACATGCAGCCGATACACTGCCGTGTGCGCGTGCATGTTGTAACGCGTACGTAACTATTCACGTATTCGACGCGTGCACCGTGATACCGCGTTATTGAGCGTGCACCGCGACTTCTCGATTTCCATTAAGAAAGCTCAGGGAACTAGCGATGGCCACGACGAAACCCATTGATCGTTTATCGCCCCCTGACAGCAACGAGCTTAACGTTCTCTGTGATTCGTTCCTTTTGCTTCCCTAGGGCAATGTAAGTTCATTTGAAGGAACTGTTCTGCGAAGACAGCGTTGTCTCTGTTTGTTATAAATTTGGAGGGAAGTCCGATTAATTGTGATTGAAGCTTATAGCGAGGATAAGGGTGATTGTTTATAATTATGGTAGAATCGTAGGGAGTTTAAGTGAATTTGCTTTGTCGAATTTAGTTTCAGAATCTTCCATTTTTTAACTAAAGTTTATTGAGAAACGCGAGAGTATTGTTCTTGCGAAGAACGTTGAAAAGAAACGTGATGAAATCGTGCCCATCGCTAAATCTTACCAATTTCTACAATTAGGACTGCCACTCTTTTAACTTTCGTCCAACAACTCCACATTCATTATTCTACTTCTAGGCTTTGATTGATTACACTGAATTGTCTAATTAGTATTTGAATATTAAATTGAAAATCAGCATCTTTATTGATGGATATATTCAAGACCCCTTTCCAGTTCATTCAGTGTTAAATTCACGATTACTTAATATGAAGAATTGCATTTCTAGTGAAATTTTGGAGTCTGTTGAAGAGTTCAATGATCTTTGAACGTTGGGGTGCGAAAATGTGGCAGTCCTATCTACGATGCTTCTCTTCGATTTATCTCTCGATTTCCGGTGACCACGTCGTTCCCCAACGAAGTCGTAAACGTCGAAGACTCAATGCAGTGCTTGAGAAGTACAAGTCGTTCGCATCTCGCGTGCGCTGTGCCGTTTCTTGCGATGCTAACGAGCAAACGCGTTAAAACATCGCCAGGCACATTTCTAGAGGAAGGGAAAAGAGGAAACGGACGATTCACGTCAGAGGTACCGCGTGTCGAACCACTTCCGCGATGTTACGAGCGCGTCCCTCGGTTTTATGCTCTATTTTTTTTTTTTGCTTTCTTGCTACTTTGGGGAACGACTGATTTCTATTCCAGTTTCTTTCATGTTCCATGAATTTATCCATCCAGCGAGTTCACAATGTGTTTTAATTGTTCGATTCGGTCCAAGAGGAACTATTGAAAAATCAACGATGATGTAACTAGGGTTAAAACAAACTACCTACGAAGCGATTCATTAGCGTCTGATGAATTCAATTTTGTAATCGGTACATTTTTAATCAAATCAAATTTGAATAAAATTTACTTGGATTAACCTTCAACCAAAATTTACTCGAGTTGGTTAACACACTCGTGCAAGAGAATATATCCGGTACACTTTCCAAAACGTTTCCAAAAAAGTCACAGGCGACACGAATGACAAACGAAGTATAAAGAAGAGAATTCAAATTTAGATCCATCCAAGTAATATGTAACTTTGAGCAGCTGACTCGACAAATTACTCAAGCAGAATTAATCTGAAAATGGTATTTCGAGGGGTATGAATAATTACAGTCCCCACAAAATCGTGTGATCACGGTCAGGTCTGAAATGTCATTGCCTCCGCGGTTCATCAAGTTTCAATTTTAAAACGTACGCCGAATGATAGATGCTCCCTTATGCAAGGATCGCCCCGAGCAACCGACTAAATCATACGGCGGTGTCCTGTATCTCGGTCAAACAGGAATATTATTATCCTGCGGGCAGGACACAGGCTGTTTCATTTTTACCGAGAACGCGTTCTTCATTTCTGATACCTGGCACAACTCCCGAGTAGTTCGTATTTACGATCGCTAATAAAGTTACAAAGATATATTGCAAATCACTTAATTGTAGATGAAAAATCGGTAACCGAAGCGATAAACTATAAAACACTCTGGTGAAAAGTGAAATTGTTCATCGAGCGCGTCGATTCCACCGTGCGCGTATGCCAACGCAGAAAAGCACTCGCGTATACGCGGTTGCAGTGTCACAGGCACTTTGCCTCGCCAAAGGTGTTCTTTTTGGGTGTTCTACGTTCTATATAGGATTCTTTCGGAGGCTTCAAACTTATGTTTAGTTTATAGTGTGTCGTAAATTACGACTGCTTTATCACTCCATAAAAGCTTCGCGCGCTGTCCTAAAGTTCATTCAACGAGTCGAGTCATCGGCTGTAAACAAATGAACGTGATGGCCATCAAGCAGAGACAGGTATAACGTACAACCGGCTCATTCGATTCTGGCCGCGTGCCTGCGATTATAATATAGTAGTCGGCTCCACATGGTTGGCCTTTTTCTTTGGGAACGCTTGTACAGTATTTCGTGAGCCTGGAGTAGGGCATTACAACGCCATAGGTTTCTTACAAAATGTGACCATTTTAGTGGAATAATAAGTTATCGTTTTATTTGGGAGCTGTATTTTTTGTGTGGAATTTTGTATGCTGAGATAAAGTAGCGGACAAGAAGTTACCATTTTTCCGACTTGTTTTATTTTTGTTATTTTTAACTGACTTCAAAAAGGAGGATGTTGTAGATTCGACTCGCATATACATATTTTTTTTTATGTTTTCCCCGCATAACTCTTCAGCATATTGACCGATTTTAATAATCTTTTTTTTATTCGAAAGAGGGTGATACAATATTGGCCCCATATTTTGCCACTTCTGGTTTTAATAAAGACTATTGTCGGTTTTTGTTTGTTAATTAAATAAATTCAACTTTAACTGGGTTTCATACAGTTTTTCATTCTCTATCAGAATCTGTATATTGGGCACATGCTGCAGTTTTGAGTTGATGTTAAAAAGTGAAAGAGGTAGAGTCGATCGAAAAAATGGTAACTTTTCTGCCCGCTACTGTGAGTTAATTGGACCGCGGCAACTGAGGAAACTGTCACGGAGAGAAAGGATGAACAAGGACAACGAGCTCGCGCAATAGGTATTCACTGATCTGAGCTCGCATTTGCGTATAATAAGGATGAGGGAGGAGCAAGAACAGGGACCACACATGACACTGTGCGCCGATACCCCGTCATTACGCCAGGCTAATTGCACCGCCGTCCGTTCAGCTTAGTCCTTGCTCATCATTCTACCTCCTCCTTCTTTTCCCTTCTCCTCTGCAGAAGCTTTTCATTTACTGCGCGTTTGTACTTCCTTGGCATTTCAACCCTCCATTACTGGATCATACTGCTCTTTCAAAGAAGTTGCGTTCCTTTACGTATAGTGGTTGGAATTATCATTTAAGGTAACTGCCCGTTTTTCAACGACATATTCGGGGAATTTATTTAACATAAACTATGTAGTCATAAAACTAAGTTATTTCATAATTAATTGAAAATTTGCCACTGTTATTCAGTCCCTGGTGAAAAAAGTCCTTAGTCATAGTGTATATTAGAATGCGTTAATCGTTATCGTAAATCGTTAATAAAGATCCAGAAATGTGGGACTTATGAGCTAGAGTAAACATCACAGTTTGATCGCTATCTACCAAGTGAATGTATCCGAAACATAATATTCTCATTACCTAAGAGAAGTTGTAAGATACAACTACATCATCGATGCGATTCCCTCGAGTTCCTCGAAGCACCGAAGCGAGTATCTGAATTTGACAAATGTCTACGGCGTTCCCCGAATTCTATCCGAAATTCATATTATTCGTGAATCGAAAGGGCCGAAAAAAAGAAGGGTGAGAAGGAGAGAGAAACGAATCGTTTCAGCGGAGGACCGCCCTATTCGAGTTTCCAGGAACACACAGGTGGCCTCCCCTCATAATGCCTCCGCTACCGAGAAAAGCCTTATGGCGATCGTTAGTGTCCACTATCGAAGGAAACGGAGAAATGATCGTAAATCGGAGCCGCGAACGTGCGACTCACCATTAACCGATCGCGATGATTAAATACGTCGGATTATAATGATCCGCTTTGCTCGCCCTCCGGCCCCGCGCGGTTATTGCAATTAAACCAGGACGGGCGTACGATAATTCGCCGACCGATTGACTCGTTGGTGGAACACGCTGAATCAATTACACTGCGGAAAGGTGGACCCGGCCGTGGCGCTTCCTGACGAACTCGCTCTGCTTTCTTCTTCAGATCTTCGATAGTATCATACCCTGTGCCATCATTACGCCCCTCGACTGTTTCTGGGAAGGCAGCAAACTGTTGGGACCGGAATACCCAGTGCAGATACCGTAAGTACAAGAAACACATCATCGCCGGTTGCAAATTATCAACTGGAATGAATTTTGCTGTCCGTCCCCGCTTTGCCCGACAGCAATGTGGATTAACGTCGTGCCAGTAAATTGATTTCCTGGGATTCACGTGAAATCCATTTGCATTCCGTAATTATCGAACAGTAGTCGGTCAACTTTCTTCGTGCAAAGTTGCGGCGGAAGCAGATGCACGGTGGTAGTGTTGGGTTGGGGAGATTTGCAATGGTTCATGTCCGATCAGAGAATACAACATCGCTCGAAGGAATTGGAGTGTAATAAACTAGGAACAGTGAAGTCGACTTCATGGATTTCTAATAAAAATAATCCCCGTGGTCACACTTTCTTGTATTTACAAATAAAATTGGTCATACGGGGTTTATAGTGATGAAGTGGCATCCCAACGACATTTTTGAGTTACCATTTTTGTATTTTTGAATCTTTTAACTTCTGAGTGATAATTGTAATCATGCTCTAATAGTCTCTTTCTAGAAATTTGTATTTGAAACAATAATTGCGGATAAAAGTGATTTTTTTCGTTGTTAAAATTTTATTATTAAGGCCTAAAATTTTACAGAAATATTGGTAAATACATATCCTGGGTTGCGATACTCCCTACGTGACCAGGGAGGGTTAATGATCCAAGCATCTAACGTTAGAAACACATACTTCCCCTTCAAAATTTCCATTCTTAGCGACAAATCAAACATTAAATTAACACAATTGAAATATACTACCATTGCAAACACTCAACCTGCACTGCTGCAACAAATCGAGAGCACGAAATGTCTCTATTGCGATAAAACAGTGCATTTTCTTCCCCTAAATCTGTCGTTGCATCGCAGGGGGACGCAAACCAACAAGCCAGTGCAGTGGACGAATCTGAATCCGTCGATGATGCTGGACGAGATGAAGAAGCTGCAGTTCATGTTTCCCTTCAAAACCCTCGAGGATTACATGAAGAGGGCCGGGATAACGAACGGCTACCAAAGCAAGCCCTGCCTCGACCCGGCGGACCCAGAATGCCCGGAAACCGCGCCCAACAAAAAGTCCCAGCAGGTAAGGAACCCACCGTCGTCCCGGAGATTTTCGTTTCGTGGCTGCCTCCTCGTCCGCGATCCAAATGAAAGCGGAGAAGAGGGGCAAACCGAGATAGATTGCAGCCGTTCTGCGTAATTGTCGATTCATACGGAGCAGCGTGTTTCGCGGCGTTGCTGGACTCCCGATATCTCGGCCAACGGGGCGCGCTGCCGACAAATTCGGATTAAATTGCGCAAAAACGGCCCCGGTAGCGCCGCAAATTGCTCGAGTAAAAGGTGGCTTCCAGCGTTCGCGTTTCTCCCCTCCGTCGCGTCTGGGGGTCCATCGCGGTGCTCCCTCTCGTTACGCATTCACGATATCAGAAAACTTTCGAGCGCGGTGTAATTACACGGCGCGGGGCCGGGCTTCTTTCCCCGTGTTCCGCTCGCATTGCTGGGCCCCGTTAACCCGAGTAGCCGGGCCCGTGACACGTATTACGCCACCGTCGGGGGCCATTCGTAGAACGCTCCGCGACGGTCGCCGCAAAAAGCTCGCCAACCACTTATTAGCACGCTCGCCCGTGCGTCAGATAGTGGGATCGATGTTATAACTCATAGCGTACGTGCAATCACGCCGAACCTATGCGCTTAGCCGCCTCGGTTTCTGTCTCAGCCTCGTTCACGGCCGGGATTTATGCCCCCCACGATCGATCCCGTGCCCGCCGATTGATGCACGCTGAATAATTACACGCGCTATCTGTATTACGAAACGTTAATGCAACGTTAAGTCGGAGAGCGATTGGTCACTGTGCGGAGTGCTCGAGAGGTACTCGGGGATAAGGGTGCTTGCAGTTAGCGATACCGGAGTTGCTGATTGGTAATTAAGGGGGTCGATACCTGAAGTGTTGCGGGAGGTATATGAAGTGGTTCACTCACGACTCTCTTATTCCAGCTGCGACGAATGCTAGAATAATAAATACGGTAAACGCACCAATAAATGAACACTTAAGGCTAATGAATGAACACTATTATAAAATTGTGTTTGCAGCGCGATTGATTCCATGTGCTGCAAAAATCGTTTGGATACGAAGCAAGAAATTAAAAGAAGTCTCTAATTAATTAGTTGCTTATTTTAATCATTTATTTTACTCATTTTAATGAAAAATGGCCATTCACTGGTACGTGTTCATTTACTGGTACATCCACCCTAGTCGTCGATAGTTAATCATTGTCAAATCATTCTCCTTCGAAATGAAAGAATTCTATTAACCATCACCTTGCCCTTTGAAGGGACATGGGACGCGAAAATACCGACTCGTAGAAACGGCAGTCCCCCGAGCTGTAATGGAACAATGTACGGGAACCTGGACGGTAAGATTCGTTCATAGAGCCCAATGTACAGAATAATAATTGACCACTTGGAATTCTGCGGCCGATGACGGCCAGTTGCGTGGCACGTTGCGAGCCCGGTAGGTCCCGGACGACCGACGTCCATTCCGCTTTGATGTCCAAAGAGTATTCCGCGCCCGAAGCCGACGACCACGGTAATGAATACTTAATTGAGCGTACCCGTGTGGGGGATATTGTGTGCACGTCGAGGCGCGATCGAAATCGAAAATCTCTCGTCACGCGAAATCAGAGGAGAATACTGATGCGTCATGCATGAATGTCGCTTCCTTGCCCGGGACGGGGGTGCAGGGGGCGAGGAAAGAAGGGTGCCAGCGGGGAAAATCTGTCGAACCGGACGTGGAAACCGGACGTCGATTATTCACGCGGCGTTTCGACGTGACAGGGAGGAAGCTCGAGTGCGTATTTGGGGGAGGAAGGCAATTATTCGGTCGGTGTCGGAGCTTGTAATCGGTCGAATGAATGGTCAATGCGTGCTTGTTAAGCCGCCTTCCCACGTGGCCGCGACCTGTTGCGCGGAACACACGTGGACTTAATTCTTTACTTGTGAAATTAATGGAGTTATCCGATTGTGGTTTGAGAATTTTTAGTGAAGTTGTAAGTTTACTTTCTTTGGGGGTTGTTTTGGAGTGTAATGTAAATCAGTAGTTGAAAGATGGTGCGTGTGTTTCAGAGATTAGCAAAATTTTTATTTAAATCAAATTTCGAATAACGAATAAAAGTTAAAAGTTTATTCGCCATGTGTCGAATAATGTGTAACTCGTGTCAACGAACGAAATATCATTGATGACACGATTTTTTTTGTCTCCGCGTCGATTTGCACCTTTAGGGGGGACTATAATTTAGGCAACGCGGAAACAGGCCGATTTTGGGGAATTTGATCTGGAGAAATTATGGAGCACATTATTTTGAATTTTTTTATGGCTTCATATTTAACTTTTGAGGATACGAACAAAATTTTGATGATGTAATGGAATGCATATATGATTAATTAATTAATGGAAATATAGTGTTGCTCTACTGTCCACTATCACACTTCTTGCATATACTTAACGTAATTTAGTGTCTTTTATGAAAGAGAGGGGCGAGGTGTATGCTCTTTCTCTTGCCAATGTGGGCTACTTTCAATGGTTTCCGCTGGAAGTGGGAATGGTGCGGGCCTCCAGTAACAGTATCCGAAATGTTTCGCGGAGGAAACGAATTTTCGGGCGTAATAAGATACCGAAACGACCAATTTTCGGCCGTAAAGTCGCGGACGAGGGCGAAGAAACGGGAGGACCGCGCCTTGAATGAAACGATTCCCATGCGAAATCGGCGATGAGTATGCGAGTCGCGTGGGCCGGGGCCACGGAGGTGCATTAAAATAATAAAATCGAGAGATGTGCGTCATTATTGCGCCACGTCGGTGGTCGGACCCTCGCGTATACAGGGTGGTCCTCGTACCGGTTACCACGATATTTCAGCTACTTTTGATAATTCGGCGTGAAAACGTTTTGAACGAAAGTTTTATGCTTTCTCATGGACCACAAATGAGCGTAACGAAAAATTCGAATTTTTTTTTTTATTAAAAATTTGGGTCATCTATCTTCTGTCTCGTTTGCTTACTTGATAAAACGAATGAAACGAAGTGCATAGCATAAACTAATTTATATCATCTGTAATATGATCCACAGGTACTACCTGAATTATCTTAATTCACATTTTTTATGTGTCTTTCGTGGAAAAGTAGTTTGAAATTGTTTTCTGTTGTGTAGACATCAGTGAACTTTCATTCGAAATGTTTTCAATTAAAATATTGCAGCGAGTTTAACTAACGCTATAGAAGAACCACCCTGTATGTAGACACTGTATATACCATTACGTGTATACATTTTTTCGCGAGCATTGGACGGCATTACGCACCCGTCATTTCACTGTCATTAACATACGGACAGAATCCAGTCGCTTTCACGTGCACGCATGGATCACGGCGGATTATATTCGCGTAACGACGAGGGGTAATCGTTTCGCAGAAATTCTTGATAGAGAGTCGCTGGGGCGCGAGAGAAGTTGAAGCAGCGGGGCTGTTAACTGAACTCCTAGCGTAATCACGGTGTAGATCGTATGGATAATTGGACATGAAAGTGTGATCGAGAAATAATTGGGTTATTCGATCATTCCTCGAACTAAGATAGACTCCCTTGATAACCAGGTGCACGGACCCTTTCTCCGAATAACTTATCCAAATCTATAAAAAGCAAGCCTAAATTTTACTTCAACAGTCATGGATTTTTTCCATGAAAGTCTATAGACTCCTTGAAATCTATCCATAGATTCCCCGGGAGTAGGTGAACCCCGAGAACCTCTGCTTCAAGTCACCAGTAATCACAATCACCTAAAACTCGAAGTTAGTAATAAATACCATGACACTGGCACTTTCATTCAGATTTCTCAAACCCTTCAAACAATACTTCCTCACGAATGCATATACATAGGTGCATTATACACTGTTTGTATAAATATTAGAACCCCCGGTGCATTTGCAAAAAATGTGAAATTTGGTACAGATTCAATACTTTTCACTGCCTGGAATTTAAAATACCGAATAAAATAAAATCTGTTAGAGTCCTCGAATAAATTCCCAACATTTTTTCACGATTATTCCACACAGAAGTGTCCTGGTACGTATGAACGGCAGTGTATCTGCACCACAGGCGCACGATTCTCTTAAACAGATTTCGTCTTCCTTCCCCTTTACGAAGATTACCTCGTCAGGCTCCCAACAAAAGGAGAAGAGGCGCCGAACAAAAGCATGTAGAGGGTACAATGAAATTTATCCAGCAAAGATGCGCGTATATCGTTTCGCTCGATAACGGGTGGCCCCGCGGTGTACACGCAAGCACGGAAAGACGGGGAACGAGAACGCAAGGGAGGAGGAGAGAGATAGAGAGAGTGGGATCGCGGGGGGAAGATATAAGGCGCGGTTAATTAATTTCGCATAATTGAAAGCTTGGATTTATGTCGTCCGACGCTGAAAGGGGAGGAGGAATCTCTTCCCTCTCTCTCTTCCTCTGTTCTCTTCGTTCGATACCTCCGCATTCTTGCGCTTCCTTTTACCACCGACCGGGGTATCTCTCTTTTCCCTGGCCTCTCATTTCTACTTCTATTTCCATTCATTTTGAGCACAGCCGTACTTAAAGTGATTACACTTAATGACCGCGTGGTGCATCGTTTCCACGGTGCCTTGGGATATTTCGAGTGTAGCTGCGGGCACAGAACGTCCCCTGGGAAGCTTCGGCTAAAGGGGAACGCATTTCGTCCCACATATACAGGGTGTTAGCAGAAATGAGGGGCACTCTTGCAGGGTACAGTCTACGCGGCGAAACAATGAGAAGACTTAGTGTGCACATGTGTCGAATAACCTTTTGTCTTCTGGCCACGGGGCCTCTTCACGCGAAACACCTGTGTGGGTGGTGATTAGTACTTCAGATATATTCACAGCTTCTTTATCTCTTTCTAACTCTTTTAACAGAGTGATGTTTCTGCAAAGTGAATATATGTATCTACGATCTTAAGGGGTCATTCCGATTGCGCCGATAAATTCAACGACTTTCAGAAATTTATTGCGACGAAAATAATTATAGTAATGGATTCGATAGATTTTGAGATTTTATCTTCACAATGTGAAAATATAACGTTTCGAGAAAAACGCGTTCAAAGTTTTCATCTATAGAGGCCGAACCCCTGCGCACCCTAAAAAATGCCTCTGTAGAAGCTAAAATAATCGGAATTTTCCCATGAAAATTTAGCAGTACATTCTTGGGGATATGTATTTTCGAAGAATGTTTAAAAATAAAATCGATTTTTTCAACCGTCTAACCGGAGTGACCCCTTAATCGCGAGATACTACAAACACCATGTGCTATGCTCTAACCCCAAATTAGAGCAGACAATGGATCCTCTGCATTCTGAAATATAGAATTGAAAAGGAACCCCGAAGAATGGTTACATATTCGATTGGCTGAGCGTTAAACGCGCGAAGATCGAAACAGAGGATGGAGCTTTTGAAGGTGGATGTTTGGTGGCTTAATTGCACCCGTGGGTCAATTAAAATCCCGTTGTTCGGGGGTCGTTGGAGCAGGTAAACCGCGTCGTGCTGCTCGCGACCCGGGTGTTCCTTGCTGATCATGCATCCGTGGCTCGTTAGGCGATCACAAGGAGGATCCAGCTTTCTAAAGAGGCGGCCTAGCCCGCGGCCTCTCAAAGATTCCTGCTTTTCACGAGTGCTTAATGGAATTATTATCCGATCCATGCCGATCGCATAATTAATGAAGAGACCAACGAGGGAGCCGGGGGATCGATAAAATCGTCGATGGACAACTGATACGCGATCTTGGAGCTGTGTACAGGGGAAAATCAGCGATCGAGGGAGCAGCTGCGACACCTTCAGCGAGCCAACGGGATTCTTATCCCTTCTGAGTTGAATCGAATGAAATAGGATGGAAGCAAATCTAAGTTACGTTGAGTACAGAAAGCTATTTCCTATTCACCTTTCCAAGTTTTCTTGTGCAATTCTTTATAAGACTTGCCTGTACAGACCATGGACCTAAGAATTCTTAGGTCCATGGTACAGACTTCAATCTACTGGCACTTCTGGTACATCGTGGGAGCTGAACTGAGAAAAGGTTGAACAAGAAATTTTTTATGTCGATCGACATGCCACTCATTTCAGTTAAGAGATCGAGCAAACAGCATGGATATTATTCTGTAATGTTCATTTGTAAAATCGCTGTATAGACGCTAATGGGTAACTATGCCACGTATTTGGACCAACTGAGAGCTGTTCCTCGGTCCAATGCATATTACCACAGGAGTATCCAGGTGTAAGGGACGATGGATTCGAGTGAGACATAACGCGACTACCGGTTTGCTGTTAGCCACTCGTGACTTCGGACACGCGGAGAAAAACACGAGCAGCGTGTCACTAGTACTTTGACGTTTTATGACATCCATAGTGTCTGCTCATGGAACTATGTAACGCGCTGCATAGGTAGTGTCCGTATAGCTAGAGGTAATGCTAAGAGAAGTTGGCTGACATCCGCTAAATGCTGACCACTTAACCAACGAGGGCACAGAGTTCGTAGAAGTCGATCGAAATCGCGTTGTGAAACCACGATTCAAATCACATGGATTGATAAACACTCGCATGGCCCGCCACAGATAACCCACTATACAAGTCGATACTTGGAACGCGCGGTAATCACCGTGGGTGGGCTCCATCATTGCCACTATTAGCTCGTGCATTCACTGACACGCGAGTGTCAGGCTATCAATATGTCAGGGATTAAAAAGTACTGGAATATTGTGAGAGAAATCGCGTGAAGAGAGAATTCTTGAAAGATTACGTGACAGTCGAGCGTAATCCTCCGCCATAATTATATACAAAGTAATAATTAAACCGATTTTTGCCACCCTTCGTATTTAATTATAAATAATTATTTTGACATATTTTCCACGGTGGGTGAATTTTTTTGTAGGTATTTGTTGAATAACAGAAGCCTTTTGTAAAGATTTTTAATATAGGTACGCATCTTTCCCTAGGATAATAATAATTATGTGGGTTTTATTAAATAAGTTTTACCGCGTTTTCAAAAAGTTGTACTATATTATTCGTTTTTATTGATTACTTTTCTCTTTTTACCAAATTTGCTGCTCCGGACAGTTGCCCTGCTTGCATCTCTCTAAATCAGGCCCTGACTGTCGTTGAAATACTAAAAATTACGGATATCAAATATTTCGTCGTTCTACCACTTCGGTTACAAAAGGCAGTGTTTTTTTTCGGTGGGTCAGTAACCGACAATCTACGAATCTGTGAAGCGTGACCGTGGCTGGGAGCCGGTGTCAAGTCACGTTAGGAATTCTTTTGCTTGTCGAAGGAATAATTCCGAATGGAAAGAGGGTTTCGAATGGGCGTTCCTTTGTGGCCCCGAGAAATGATAAAAACGCGATCGTAAGTGAGAGACGACGACCTAGGGTGGCCTCCTCTGGGGTGTTGCGCGGACCTCACAGCGAGATTTTATGGGGACCTATAAAAGGAGCATACCAGTCAGGACTTTAAACGATCGCCGTCTAGTTGCTTGGACCTTGTCCAATGTTCCCCTATATCGTGCCAAGATAAATAACGCGGACAGGATGAGCCGTGGAGGAGATGCTTATCCCTCTGTAACGAATGCATTGTGACGGCTGCACGATTCACAATTCATTAGTGGACGTTTAATGAGACTTGGGGAATGGTCATTTAAACAGTGTGACGGGTTACTTGGGAGTAACGTGCTTTTCTGAATAAACAGTCCCGATCCCCTTTGCAAGATTGATCGATGGCGATTCTCTTTCATTCTTAGACGTTACAGAGTTCATTGTATAGCGCTCGATATAATTGCAAGATCTCGCATCGAACAGATGCTGGAATAACACTGTCTATTGAACAACTGTGGGTAATTTTGAGAAGAATGGGTAATTTTTTTTAAAACTTAGCATAGCATAGTTTAGCTTAGCTTGTAGGCGGATGCCCGGCTTAAGCGTTGAAATCTCCAAGCTTCGAGGGTGAAGTAATACCTGCTACTTTAAAAGAAAATATACTTGACACAGAGTTGGGCGATTTGGACGAATTTGAGCATTTGAATGAGCTGCGAGACTGAAGGCTATATTTTGCCGCGATGCTTATCGCGTAACGTGTTTTCTGCCACCAGGTACCAGACATTGGAGCCGAGTTAACGGGCGGCTGTTACGGTTTCGCCGCGAAATATATGCATTGGCCCGAGGAGCTGCTCGTCGGCGGTGCCAAGCACAATAAGACTGGCCACTTGACCCGCGCAGCTGCGCTCCAGACCGTGGTGCAGCTGATGGGAGAACGGGAGCTTTACGATTACTTCGCCGGCACCTACAAGGTACACCACATCGACTGGTCTCAGGAGAAGGCGTCCCAAGTGCTCGAGACCTGGCAGCGTGCTTTCAGCAATCAGGTGAAGAGGCATCTGCAGGCGAACGGCTCGGCGCCCTACAATCTGTACGCGTTCAGCACGACGACCATGAACGACATACTCGGGAAGTACAGCGAGGTGTCCGTCATGAAGATCGCCATTGGCTGCGCGATTATGGTTGGTACAAGTCTTGTCGAACGTTGGACGGTTTTGTAGAATAATACTCGAATAGTGGGAGCCAGAGTTCTGCCTTGGATGGGTTTCCAGGTGTACTCAATATAGTCGAGTTTAACGTATTACTTGTTCGGCTAGCTCAACATGTCTCTTGCCTTGAAATAAGAAAGAACGAAAAACAGGAAAATAGCTATCCAGTTGGTAGTAGAAATTCGAAAACCTGAATACCCTTTCAATGCAGAAATCTTCTTAAAGCAACGAGTCAAGCTCTGGGAATACTTATCCTACAACTTATTGTATAGACATAAGTTTGGAAACATTCGAGTTAAATTTCGCGTTAAAGTTTCTCTAAAACTTCTCTACTAATCAGACGAAGCTCAGATTTTTCGAGAATCCACCGAGTAATGCTACAAGTCTGAGTAATGGCATGTTGTACTACTGATTCTCCTACAATGCCTCGCTAGCTGCCACGCTATGACAATCCATCGTGCCAAATACTTTTAACGACAACCGCATCTGCTCTGTTACAGCTCCTGTACGCCGGTGTAGCCCTCCTTCGATGGAAGGACCCCGTGCGTTCTCAAGCAGGCGTCGGCATAGCCGGCGTAATGCTGATCTGCGCTACTGTGGCGGCTGGTTTGGGGTTCTGCGCCCTCCTGGGGATCCCCTTCAACGCTGCTACGACCCAGATAGTCCCGTTCCTGGCGATCGGCCTCGGTGTTCACGACATGTTCCTACTGACCCACACGTACGCCGAGCTGTCTGTGAACGAGGTGCCCAGTGGAGAGCAGACAGGCGTGGTGCTGAAAAGAACCGGGCTGTCCGTCCTCTTAGCCGGCTTCAGCAACGTTTCAGCCTTCTTCGCCGCGGCGATCATCCCGATCCCAGCTCTGCGCGTGTTTTGCCTGCAGGCCGGCGTGCTGTTACTGTTCAATCTAGCCGCGATGCTGCTCGTCTTCCCCGCCATGGTCAGTTTGGACCTGAGAAGACGTCGCTCGGGCCGTTCGGACATCTTCTGCTGTTGCCTGCCGTCGAACGCCAGTAGAAACAAGTACGCGAACAGAATCGGCACCGCGAAGCAGACGGTGACCAGGGCTATTCCGCCGGAGCGCCGCGAGACCTGCACGCAAATCCTCACGTCGCAGAGTGTGCAGAACGAGTCCTGGGTCGGCGGGAACATCGACGTGGATATGGAGAAACAGTGCACCGAGGAGGACACTCTAACGGGTTGCAGCCAGGATGACTGTCTCAGTTTCTCATTGACGCAGCTGGCTGCGAGGCACTACGCCCCCTTCGTCACCAAACCAACGACGAAGGTGTTCGGGATAATGATCCTGATAGCTGTGCTAGCTGGAAGCGTATGGCAGGCGATAAAGGTGAACGACGGCATGGAGCTGACCGATCTGGTACCGCAGAACTCCAACGAGCACGCCTTCCTGGCCGCCCAGGCGAAGCATTTCGGCTTCTACAATATGTACGCCGTCACAGGAAACGACTTCGAGTACCCCACTAATCAGAAGCTGCTGTACGAGTACCACGACGCCTTCATGAGGATAAAGAATGTGATAAAGAACGACAACGGTGGCCTGCCGGAATTCTGGCTCAGTCAGTTCAGGGATTGGCTTAAAGGACTGCAGAGCGCGTTTGACAAGGACTATAACAATGGATGCATCACCCAGGAGAGGTGGTACAAGAATGCCAGCGACGACGGTATCCTAGCGTACAAGCTGCTGGTGCAAACCGGCCACGTTGACAATCCCATCGATAAAACGCTAGTCACTCAGGTTCGGCTGGTAGATTCCGAAGGAACCATCAACCCTCGTGCCTTTTATAATTATTTAAGCGCCTGGGTGTCCAACGACGTGCTGGCTTACGGTGCTTCCCAAGCGAACTTGAGGCCGGAGCCAAGGCAGTGGATTTACACCAACGACCACGAGCTCAAGATCCCGAAGAGCATGCCTCTCACCTACGCGCAGATGCCCTTTTACCTGCACAAGCTGACAGATACCCAGGAGATCACCGAGCTGATCGGCAGCGTGAGGAAGCTGTGCAGAAAGTTCGAGGAGAGGGGTCTGCCCAATTTCCCGTCAGGCATACCGTTCCTGTTTTGGGAACAGTACATGGACCTGAGAAGTTGCCTGGGCATCGCTCTACTCGCCGCTCTAGGTGCCAGCGTGGCAGTGGTCGGTATATTGTTGCTGAACATGTGGGCAGCTCTGTTAGTCGGCTCTTCCTTGGCAGCGGTGGTGCTGCAGCTTCTTGGGATCATGGGCCTCTGTGACATTAAGCTGAGCGCGGTTCCAGCTGTTCTATTGGTGGTCAGCGTTGGAATCGCTGTGCATTTTACGGTGCATATCTGTCTGGTTGGTATAACGATGCGGACTTAAATTACAAGCCTCTACCCTTTGATCGCGTGGCGGTTTGTTTATGTGCTGCTTGTTCGATTGTTGCAGAGCTTCGTCACGAGCATAGGGAGCAGGGATCGAAGGATCCGGCTAGCTTTGGAGCACATGTACGCGCCAGTGATACACGGGGCGCTGACGACTCTGCTGGCAGTGGTGATGCTGGCTTTCTCAGAGTTCGACTTCATTGTTCGATATTTCTTCTTGGTGCTAGTCTGCGTCATCGGGATCGGCCTGGTCAACGGACTGTTCTTCTTCCCCATTTTATTGTCTCTGATCGGCCCATCCCCGGAAGTGATACCTAACGATCATCCGGATCGTATTTCGACACCGACACCACCTGCTTCGCCAGTCGTCAGGAGATCAAAGCCGCCAGCGCCTCCCAGGAGATCGTACAAAATCGATAATGCCAGGCTACACGCCGAGCCCTCTCTCACGACAATTACAGAGGAGCCCAATTCCTGGCACAGTACGCAGGAGTCTTGTATCATCGTCCAGCCAGAGCTCAAGGTTGAAACAACGTCGACGTGTGGCAATCAGGTGCGTCGCGCAGCTTCCAAATTATTTATCGTAGGGAATTTATTTCTACAGCTACGTGTTCTCTTTAAATATATTCGACTGGTGCAGAAGTTCTGTTCGTTCGAAACACTTGACATTATAGTGCCTGTTGGACGTTTGTTTGATTAGGCTTTAATAACTTCTACGCAATATCCCCAGAATTCCACCAAATGTACATATTCAAATTCTTGGGGTTTCCTGAAACCCTACGCTTTCATATAAATTTTTAATTAAATATAATCTCAAAGAGGTTCCGATCATTATCGCGCATAAAATTCATCAGCAATTTTATAACAAAGATCCTCAATTACCACAAGCTACTTTAGTAAAACTGAGCTATACAGAAGTTCTCTAATCACTTAATACCTTGGTTGAATTGAGAGTGTCTCTTAATATCATCCCCTGTACGCTTTCTACCCTTAACTGCTTACATGCGATTTGACACAACGAGGGCAAGTGTTCGGAAGCCGCGAAGCATGATTAACGCGTGTGCTTTTGTTTTAACTAACAGAACTGTAGCGGATCAGATACAAGTGGGTCTAGTCGAATGTCACCAGTGACGTCAACATCTCATATCACTACTAAGGTCACTGCGACGGCTAATATAAAGGTTGAAGTCCACACACCGTTAACCAGTGAGTATCCACTCTAACGTTTGCCTAGAACTACTTTACGATAGACAGATCAGTCCGGAGGTTTAACTGGAAAATCGAGGGTAGCTCCATTTATCGATATATTAATGTCCACATGAAATTATTGTAGGTACAGTGGATCGTAGCGAAAAGTGCAGGCACACGGGTTCCAGTAGCAGAAGGAGCTCGCGCTGCAGTGCGAACGTTAATGCTGGGGAGTCTTCCGGTTCCGGTTCTGAACCGGATTCAGACTCTAACCCACATAAACACTAATGATAAGTCCCGGGAAGACCGGCAGCTACTGCTCAAGTACCATGCAAAGCGGGAACACACAGAAGGCTGACTAGGATAGATTTATAGTCTCTTTTCCTCTTCTCTCTAGTAACGTATGTAGTGATGTACGAGTACCCAAATGCTTAGATATTGACAGCTCTGCTCGAGGTAAGTTTCGCGTTGTCCTTCAAATATACATGATTTCGTTCATTTAATGGTCTATGAATTAGATACGTTAAAACAGTACTACTCACTGCCAATATCTTAAGAGATCGCGAGCAAATGTTGAACGCCGAGGGAGACGATAGCTACCTGAGGAAAGCTGACAGTCAGGGATCGTATAGCCGGTACTCTCACATCGCTGATACAGTATCGTGTCTAATTGAATTTAAAAAAAAAACAAAAGTATTATGACTCAGAAATATGTCTTTATGCTCACTCACTGAATCGATGCGTGCAGTGAACACGTTGTATATAAATGTTCTCAAAGACGCATTTATATTCGTATCACACATCCAATGCAGTCACTTATCCTGATTCCTACCGTATTGAATGTGTGATAATTATTGGGATAAATGGAACGTATGATATTTTTAACGAATTGACTTAAGAGCACATCAAAGAAGATGCTTTACTATGCTCTGTGGTATACGACAGTTTCCATGAAACTATAAGAATATTATCGCGCAAAGTAGAAAATTTTAATTATCTGTTCTATAATTGTTAATAATGCGGCGAGGGTGATTGGGGGACGCAAGGAATTCGGACGTTTGTATAGTATTCCCCGGCAACTTCTCGTAAAGTCCGTTGATATTATATTAATAGGTATTAACATTTCTCTAAAAATGTTAAGTTTATCGAGATACGAAACTTTACCAAGATGTTCTCTTTCGAAAGATACGAATAACTTTATACGCATAATACTGTGCACCGAGAATTTCAGAAATGAATACGTTCGCATGAAAGCACGTAGAAAACGCATTCGTTAAAAGCATCCGTACCCGTTCGGGTACTGAGGCGGCCCAAGGTTTACAGATTACGTTTACGTAATGCTGGTAGAGATAACTTCTAATTTAGAAGTGGCTACGAAAATATAGACATCTTGCGATGTCTTTTTGTAATGACTAAAACGTGTGGTGCCTTGAGAAAAAGATTATTAAATTTGAATATTAACTACTATTTATTTTATATGCTAACAGTAAAGAGCAGTGTGTATATGACTTGAGCGATATTGAATCTAAAATCTATTTATTATTTATTTTATGCCCTACAACTTTGATATCACGAATATTTAAAGCGATACGTTTTGTACAATGCCTATTTCATATGATAATTTGTATAAAAAAAATACTTAATTATTTATGTCACCCTATATAATATTTTTATATAAAATCGTTACTTAATTTAATAAAATAAGTCAATCTATCCGACTCGTACCTCTAATGTAAAAAAGTGTAATATATTATTCCACGGCTGATGTCCGCGTACATGGTTCGATAAGTACGTCGCAGAATTATGTACAATAAAAGTATTTTTATGCAAAGTCAACTTGTAAACATAACGAACGCGAAATAAGGTATTTAATTGAAAAAAGATGCTCTATAATAGATGTAGTATTTTTTACCTGTGCATAAGAAACATCTTTATAAGAGAAAGAATAGTCAATGTACCTCCCTTGTACTTGCTAAATTATACTGCCACTATCCATCCAATTACGACTGGTAAAAATTCGCGTGCCTTTTAAACGTATCGAAACTCTGAGCCAGTAATTCTTCCTGATACTAAGTCTCAACTGGAGGTGTAAAAATTAACTTACTACTACTTTTAATATTATAGAAGCTAATTATTTTTATATACTGGATATAGAAGCGATTAATTGTATGATTTATAATCTTTATTTGTACATAAATATAATGACGATATCATAATAATTTCCAGTGTATTTTGTTTCCCTTCTCGCTTCCCTAACTCTGTGCATACATATATAGATCAGTGGCACCGGCAGAGTTGGTACCACTAGCAGTAAAACGGTAAACAAACCGCCTCTAAGGTTTATTCTTATTGAGTCAGTAGCTGGCGAAGCTCTGTGCGTAAGGCGTCTACCTAGAAGAGAGAACGGCTGTACTTCCGAAAACCCCCATGCTCCGAATTGGCTGAAATTTTGGAAACATGTTCATTTTGCATAGAAATAATGATTGTGAGAAGGATTTTTGGCGATTTGAAATTTTTTTTTAACATATACATAAGTGGCACTTCCTATGTTACCGACACGTTGAAGGCGGCTCTAAAGCCACAGAAACTGCGGATTTCAATTGTTATTAAAAGGTATCGGGCAGAGACCCATTCGAAACGTTATTGAACGATATTAAATATGTATATACAGGAGAATAATAAAGAGAATGCATTGAATAACTGTTGTATCCTATTCTCGACTCTGTCGGTAAGGTAGGGAACGACGTTGAAATGGTAAAAAAAAAATTTTTCGAGTCACCAAAAATCCTTCTCACAAACGTTATTTTTATGCAAAATAGAGCTATTTTCAAAATTTCAAATCAATCGGAATAGACTGGTTATCGGACTGTCGGTAAGGTAGGGACGCCATTGAAATGGTAAAAAAAAAATTTCGAGTCGGCAAAAATCCTTCTCGCAAACATTATTTTTATGCAAAATGAAGCTATTTTCAAAATTCCAACTCAATCGGAGTAGAATAGTTTTTGGACTGTCGGTAAGGTAGGGAACGATATTGAAATGGGAAAAAAAAATTTTCGAGTCATCAAATATCTCTCTGAAGGCGATAACTTAGTGCCACCTCTTTCGACATCATGTTATCCTATTACGAAGCTAATTTCAGAGCGTTCTGAAAATTTTGGCTAGATTTTGAAGCGATGTATCAGGAGAACATGAAGCGAAAGGAGGTATCCTGAATTTCTGCGTCGAAGGCCTTTCGAAAACTCTGCGCCTCTGCGTTGAATACTTCTCCGCCTTAGATTCTCTCTCCGAAGGCGCTAACTTAGTGCCACCTCTTTCGACATCATGTTATTCTGTTACGAAGCTCGTTTTAGAGCGTTCTGAAAATTTTGGCCAAATTTTGGAGCGATGTATCAGAAGAACATGAAACGAAAGCAGGTATCCTGAATTTCTGCATCGAAGGCCTTTCGAAAACTCTGCGCCTCTGCGTTGAATACTTTTCCGCCTTAGATTCTCTCTCCGAAGGCGCTAACTTAGTGCCACCTCTTTCGATATCATGTTATCCTGTTACGAAGCTCATTTTAGAGCTTCTGAAAATTTTGGCCAGATTTTGGAGCGATGTATCAGGAGATCATGAAGCGAAAGGAGGTATGCTGAATGTCTGAGTCGAAGGCCTTTCGAAAACTCTGCGCCTCTGCGTTGAATACTTCTCCGCCTTAGATTCTCTCTCCGAAGGCGCTAACTTAGTGCCACCTCTTTCGACATCATGTTATCCTGTTACGAAGCTCGTTTTAGAGCGTTCTGAAAATTTTGGCCAGATTTTGGAGCGATGTAGGGTAGATGTACCATTTGTGGCCACTTTAAGGATTTCCGTACCATTCACAGATACATAACTTACAAAAGAATACGTACACAAAAATAAAGAATATATCAGTGTAATCCAAAATCTACAGATAATTGAAATATTCTACGTTGAACAATGTTTTAAACATAATTATTTAAAAAATCATTATATTATCGTGCCGGACTGTTTTGCACTATTTGTGGCCACGTATGATTATTAAATAAAACGGGACAACAAAACAGTAGAAATGGTGCCAACAACCCATCCTTAGACAGCTTAATTCACTGTAATGAAAGTGAACTAAGAATACTTAATATATCAGAATAAATAAGACAGTGGCCACAAATGGTGCAGTGGCCACAAATGGTACATCTACCCTATCAGGAGATCATGAAGCGAAAGGAGGTATGCTGAATTTCTGAGTCGAAGGCCTTTCGAAAACTCTGCGCCTCTGCGTTGAATACTTCTCCGCCTTAGTTTCTCTCTCTGAAGGCGCTAACTTAGTGCCACCTCTTTCGACATTATGTTATCCTCTTACGAAGCTCATTTTAGAGCATTCTGAAAATACTGTGCCCCGATGAAAAGAAGTTGGTTGAGAAATTCTAGGGTCCGAATAGTATATTCCTATTGGCTGGCGCGACAACGTCGACGAATACAAAGTAAGCAAAGGGGGGCTAAAATTCCGAAAACCGGTCAAACCCGATTGGGCTGAAATTTTGCAAATAGGTTCATGTTCCATAGAAATAACGTTTGCGACAAGGATTTTTGGCGACCCGAAAAATTTTGTTTACCATTTCAATGTCATTCTCTACCTTACCGACAGAGCGGAGAATCGGATACAACAATTATTCAATGCATTCTCCTTATTAATCTCCTAAAATCTATAAAACAGAGATCAACTTAGAAAGAGATATCAGCTTGATACTGTTCGGTCGTTCAGGGAGATATTTTGTTATTGTCGGCTTCGCCCCGTGCGTAAGGCGTCTACCTAGAAGAGAGAGCAGATTAATTTGACTCAAATTTTGCGTACAGCTTTGTTTTAGAAGAAGTCAGGCAGAGACCCATTCGAAACAGCACGGCTAGTACTGCATAAGTAGAAACGCAACTCAGTGTGTTCGCGAAAGGAAAGCGCTGCACGCCACATACTGGCCGCGCGAAGTTGAGCGATCCCCCACCTGCGCGCCGCGATAAAGATGGCAGAATCGAATGAAACCGCTGTACCGAAATCCCCGCACTTGCTTCACTCCGGGTCGGAGTAAAAAGAGATAAACAATATATTCCCCGAGGCTAGGGTTCTTGCAAACAATGCACTTGCCTAAACTGGTGAATCATACGCGGGGGTGCAGGGGTAGCGAGAAATTTCTTATCAGACTGTATACCGTGCAGAGACGCCTGGCGAATAAGGCACAGTGCGCTATGTCAGCCCGAGGCTCCGTTCGAGAGGAACGAGTCGTAGTCGTATCAGGTCGTATCGAGCGAGTAACTGTCGTTCGTTAACGAATCGTCGTGCACCGGTGCGTGCAATCTCCATATCGTCACTGCCGATGCGCCCGAGTGTCGATTCCAATTCCTACCGGAGAATTACATAATGTATGTGCATGAGTCACAGGGTGAATAGGGGGGACGTGCAAACGTCAAAACCGTGCAGCTGTGATTCCCTTGCATTCTAGGTACGGTAAACAAATACAAGCCCGTCCCATTCCATTGTCAGACTCCGACTCAAGCTTCCGCGAGCAGCGATCGAGTGAAACCTAATCGGTAATTGTCACTTGAGCGCATGCAATGTAACCGTCGAGTACTCGCTCCGTCTGACGTCGATCGTGCAGTCGCGCTGCCATCAGATTATCTTGCAGCAAGTATATTCCGTCGCGTTAAAACTCGCGAGAAATCTTCAACACTCCAGGGACAGATTACAGACATCGTCATCGGTCCTCGCGTCAAATGGTTGTGCTTTCGAGAATGATCGCAGTCTGATGGTATTGCCAGAAATATTTGCGATTCACCACTGACGGAGCGATGACAGATTCCGTGCCATATACTTCTCAAGGTTAAATGACTAACGTATCGGTGCAAACTCGATAATGTTGCGGTCACGCTGTTCCAATTAGCTTTTCCTATCTCGCGAGGCGGTGCGATTGATCGATGGCTCCGGAATTTCTGATGTTCAAATACCTTCTTTTAAAATACAAATGAAATTGCACAATTCTGTAAATACGTGATAGACTTTGGTCACTGTTTAGTATTTATGATTCTAGAAGTGTATGCTGTCTTTTCGTTGACGTTTCAGTCAGCTCGGACCTCTGCGAGACACTCTGGCATTTGCCATTTGCGATGAACAGGGATCGCTATGCCACTTCGCAGTGAACGGGAAGAACACCACTGAGAGATGGCGATATTCAGATTGAAAATACTGAAGCATAGGTGCACGATTTCATAGCCGTGGGAGTGCGCCGTCATTGTATCATAGCGTCGGATCAGGTATTTGTTAATCCGAGAAAGTAGCCGCTCGTATCACGTTTATCTGTGAGAAATGCCAGCGCCGCCTCCGCCTCCTCTCTCAAGTTTGCCAGAGGCACCTATGTGCGAAAAAACAGAAGTGAGCGATGCGGACTCTCTGCCTCGTTGGGCCAAAATCACCCTCACCTCTGCAGAGGCGGAAATCGAGAAGTTGATAGCTCGAAACGAGTTGAAAGACGCCGAGGTGACGTATTTCTGTCAAGTCGAACCAATCTTGCAAGATGGGCCGCAGTGAGTGTCGTTTTATTACGTCGCTGGAGCTGACATGTTAAATAAATAGTTAAAACTCTATGTTATTCGTCAGGTGCGGCTTGGTGGCTCTCGCTATGGCATCGCAGGAATACACGAAGCCAGTTTCCGTCAGTCAACTTCTAGCAGAAGCCCGCGTCAGGGGCTTCACGCAACACGGGGAAGTGTACAGCGTCGATTTCATGGGAACGCTGGCAGCTGAATATTTACCTGACCATAGACCAGATATTTTAGTAGATCTGCAACAGTGCCCGGATACGCTGACGCACGCTTTAGCTCACGGAGCGATGGTGTTGATTCCGTACGACTCTGATTTCAATCATGCTCCGTGCTTGAAGAGAGGCCATAAAGCTCATTGGACGCTGCTAGTGGGTTTAATTTCATCTAGGTACGTTGGGTGCCTCGACTGCTTCTATGGTTCAACTTTAAATCAAGATACTGGAGTCGTGAAATGGATTATTCTCGCTAATAGAATATAAATTGCGTGTGTTCCAGACAAGGGTATCACGTGTTAGCACGTCATGGAAAGTCACGTCACTTAGCTTGCTGGCCATTGCGCGATTTAATTGAAAGTAATGGGAATCTGGAGGAAGAAGGGACGGCCAGACATGCTGGAGGATATGTTATACCAAAGGGCGGAGTTGGGGGCCAGAGAGGCTTGCGTGGCAGGGCATTGGCGTTACACCCATACATATAAAGTCATGTACAAGAGTTGTAGGTAATTAATATCACAGCGAAAGACAGAAATTACTACTATAACGTTACTGTATCCACATTATGGTATATGGTAAACATTCGAGGCGTAACATTTGCACAGCTGCTAAAAGATTCATTCGTAAAAATCTGACGCTTTCAGTACCGTGACTCTGAACCCGCGATGCATTTTTTTGATCGATACTCGGCGGAGGATATATCGGAGCAGGAAATTCGGTGTCGGATATAAACAACCAGCGACATGTTTCGTTCGTTAAGCCCTGGTACCGCGATGTAAATAATGATTTCGTATGTTTGACTTACATGCACGCGAACGGTTCGGGAATCCTAATTTCGTGTGTCGGGTATCAAGCTCCCCTTCCTGTGATGCGATACGTACCGAGATGTACCTTAGTCTGAGAAAAAAATGGGCATGTGCATGGAGGGACAAACGTGAAAGAACAAAAAGTCTATAAAAATATCTGAGTAAATAATTATCTAAGTGTACTAGCTAGGAGTTATCAAAATCGTAACTAGCCGGGATAAAAGAAAAATGATCTAAGTATATTTATTTAGCGAGCAAGTCGTAAGTTTTTTATTGAATAATTGTGGATTTTGCTTTACGTTGGCACTATGGATAAAAACAGAATCGAATCTAGCACAAGAGCATCGCGATCGCATTCGAGGCAATGCAAATTAATGTTGGTGTGCTGTATTGCATCGAGCGCATTGCTTTTAAGATGCGCAACGAAATTGAAACGATTACCTTATACTATCATGTGGTAGCTTTGCCAGTCTTTTTACGTACTATGAGTACTATGTACAGGTATACGAACGTAAAAGTCGTAGGTGTTACCGCACCGTTATTAGAGACAGCATCGATTTTGTCCTTCTTGGTTAGTAATATACATCCTGTCGAGTGTCTTGAAAGCAATGTGCTTCTCAAATAAAAAACTTACTGTGTAGATCATGCAATATGCTTGTTTTACTATTTATTTAATGGTATGTAAAGTAATGAGCATAGTCCTTATCGATACAGACGTTCAAATCTAAGACCTGAAGGTGCCGCGTGGCTGGTTGGTTCCTTCTCAGTTACGTGGTATCTTGAGCGTATTCTACGAAATTGGTTCAGAAGAGAAACTATAGATTTGTAGACTCCTCGGATGGTTTCGTGTCGATTAAGAGGAACCTTTAAAAATAAAAACCGTACCCAAGTGCCGCAAACTACGAAGTTTATTTATTAACGCGAAGTCATAGATGAATTATACGCTGCGTCTGTTTTTCGCAAGCTTCTCCGTTTCGTTAACGCGTCGTAATCAAAATATTGTGTAAAAATATTGATTGGTATACGTATGTTTTACTTTCAACGTTTACGAAGATAATCGATTCACATATTTTCCCTGCTCTAAACCTTAGATGTAAATCATGTACGTAGGGAATTATAAATAATACGTCTTCCGTTATTTACCGCGATACAGTCTTTTCGGAGCGTTGAGGAATAAACGCGGAAGGAACGCGAACGTTTCAAGTAATGTTTATTTCGTATTTATATTTCGATCGATACTTGATTGCGGAAAGTTCGAAGGTTTCCAGAGTGTTTCGTTGTGTCGACCGTTGCCTGTAAACGGTAAGCGATGATTCTGCTGTTGTGTCGCCTGTGATTCGAAGTGCAGCGAGGGCCAAGCGATGCGCGTATCGCGTTAAGTTGTAAGACTAATATGTGATGATTGTTAATTCTTGTTTCTTTTGTGTACACGCATTTTACTTAGTTGTTGTCGGGTTTTTAGCTTTAAACGTGAGAAATATAAAGGATGTTATAATTTATACACATGTTTGATTAACATTATTCTGTATCTTGTTACTTCTCGACCGCGGCAGATATAATATATTAATCGCGAATCGACTGTATCGGGCGTGGTTGGTGCTACATTCTCGGCCAGTGGGAGAAGCGTGCCAATCTTTAGTAGTGAACACTACGACGAAAGCTTTACAATAATATCTTCCCCGCTGTGAACTCGAGGTGCGATGAAAAGAGACCGCTGACATATTTTCTGGATGGGAGTCGGTGTACAGGTGCATTGGGTTGCAATAGAATACCGAAAACTGCGCTACATTTATATTTTCAAGCTTACAAACATCAACACAGTTTCGTTTGTACCTTCTACAAACCGTAGCTTCCTCCTTATCGTTGCTCTTGTTTTTAAAACATACACGGTTACCAGATTCTTACTGTTTTCTAATTGTACATCTACTTGTGTCCTGAGATGCAACATCTTCTTACTCCTACCTTGTAAATACGCATGTACGAGCGAGTCTCTCGCACGAGGGACATCGTCGTTATAGCTGCAACAACGATCCATAGATCCTTTCGATAAATGAACGTTCAGAGGAACGGTTATGTACGCCATTTGCAAATACATATATATTTCTATGAAACGAAACTGTACAACGTTCCGTCGTTTTAGCCACATTGTACTTTCTCCGTGCGACGAACATCAGCGTTTGTAATAGTATAAAACGGCCATACACGATCCAGGACACAAGGCGTCTAATTCTATAGATTAAATAACAATGATATCCTGTATCTGAATATTACGTTCAATAATATGTATATCACATATAGGTATTTCGTATTCATTATATATATCAACAATAGGGGAGTTGAATTAAAAAAGGCTAGCGTTTTCTTCACTCGTTTAGAATTTTATTTCCAGCGTCTTCTCTCTTCTATCGATCGCGACGATTCTTCTGAACAGAGGGGGAGGGGGAGATTTATCGATCTTTCGAATACTGTGGCATTCTTTTCTGTATGATATACAAGTGCTTCAGAACTGTATACAGACAAGCTGGTTAATAAGAACCGTGAAAATAAATAAAAGACTTCGATTTAATTTGATAGTAATGCAATAGTAGTCTTCAACGTGTCAATGATGGAAAAGTCCTTGTGCCAAAATGAAGTATTTTGTTTCTTTTATCGGAAAATTTTACACCCTTATTTTACGAGATTCTAGTCGAATTCTGGTTCGGCTAAACGTGGAAATATAATTAAGAGGTGATTTTAGACATTATACTCATTGTCAGATGAAAATCAAGAATAACGATATTACGGTTGAGACTTGGTTTGTTAGTTATAAGCGTTTAAAGATATGCCTAAAAGCTGGCAAACCCCTTTCTGCTCCCCAAACTTTTCTCCCTCTAATTATTAACGAAATTGGATCAAATTAATTGACAACGCTCGCAGCATATGGGGGAAAGGGGACAAAAGAAAATACTTTTGGTGGCGTGGATGGAAAATGGAAATGGAGACCCGTTGTCCCAGGTCCTCAGGTACTCTTGCTCCTGCTTCTCCCAGCTTCCAAGCTCGGGGAGGACACGCATAATATTCACAGCCCTTCTAATTGAACTCTCTAATATTATTGATAACAAGTTAATAATATGTACATGTACAATATACAGACGTCGTCTTCGTAAGCGGTCACAATAAAAGACGTCTAAAAAACACTTGTGAAAATTAAACACGCCATCTAATAATAATCCTTTAGTCTTAGCTGGTACCAAAACACGCCTTTTTCGAATATATTAATTACTGTAAGCTTTGAGCTTGGGCCTGTCTGCCCACACGTGTGTGTTAAAACTTACTATACACCGACGAACGATAACAAATCTTTTTTTTCTTTTTTTTTCCATTAGAATACTTATTAGTATTCTCCTGGCGAACGTGCTGACGGTCCTACGGGTCGCTCGAAAGGAGTCCGGAGCGGCATGGAATTGCGTTTTACCCACTCGCAAAGTATTGATTCGTCCCGTCGCCTCTTCCACACGAAATCCCGCGGTTCCGCGAGCTCTGGCGCGCCCTTCACGATGCTTCTGATCAGGCGCGCGGTGGCCCGCCATTTCGGTGAACCGATCGGGCCTCGTTTAACTCAACACGACGAACTGTAACGCGATTTTGACTAGAATCGAGAATCTTTAATCATCGAGTCTTCAATAAGCACGAGAGGTCGACGAATTTCCCCGGGGAAAGTGAAAGAAAGGGAAAACGCTTGCACGCTTAACGAGGACCGTGAGCACGTGTCGCAGCGCAACGTCACTTACGCTCTTTACAATTCTAAGGGGGACTAAAACGCGTTCCCTTGCAAAGCTTGTACAACGCGAGCTCGACGGCTGAACGCGAGGCGTTCGTTGGCGAACGAACGAAAGTGAGGAAACAATAGAAACCAGAGAAAGGAAACGATCGAGGAACATTATGCGACATGTAAGATCGCTCTTACACGCTCTATCACGCTGCTACCCGCGGAAACCAGAAGGGGAGGGCCAGTTCGAAGTCTACTTCCGCTGGCAGACAACGACCGTTCGCGGGCTGGACTTTATTTAACAATTTTTTTTCCTTTAAATAATAATATCGGTAGAAAATCTGATTAATGGCACTTATTGCACATCTCTTGCAGATTAAAGAAAAGTCTTGTTTATTTATTTTTTTTTTTTTTAACAAAATGGCGGTGTCTGAGGCATTCGTGCCTCGGTGGGTCCTTTAGGATCTCCGATTTGGTGTCGCCTCGAATAAAAAACTAAAAATTTTCATTTTCTACATGACACGAACTAAATAAGTATATTACAAACGGATATTTCAAAATAAATATTTTAATGGAATGCCGAGTGTTTGAAGAAAAATATGGTTACAGAAGTGTCTGTAGCTAAAAATATTTTCAAGCGATCGTAAAATTCGTATGTACTTCCTTAGATTAATATTAAAGTAAGATTCTCTCAAAATTTCAAGTTAATCGGATGAATAGTCTCTGAGATCCGCGCATCCGCGATTGGCAAGTCAGTTGTAAGGGACAAAACAATTTTTTTAAAGTTCACAATATGTATAAGAAATGCGACTAATCAGATTTTCTATTAAGTCCATTATTTAAAAGAAAAAAATTGCTAAACAAAACCTATGATTTTCATGCGTCCAAGGTGGTATCACGTCTAGAATCGCCGAGATCCTCGGACCAGGGTCGGCATAAACTTTTGCGGGGCCGGGTTCCATTTATATTGTGCTTCTCAATTTTATAATAATAAATATCAATGCATAGGGTCCGCAAAATTTGCGATGAGCTTTTCGTTGACCGCAGGGACTTTTAAAGAAATTTTATAACAATAAATATCTATGCACAGAGCCCCGCAAAATTTACAACGAACTCTTCGCAGACTGGGGGTCCTTACAAGCGCGGGACCGGGCCCCGAAGAACGCACTGAACCAGCCTCGCGTCGGCCCTGCCTTGGACCACGCCGCCCACTTTGGGAAACGCTGTATCGTCCCCCGAGATCACTTTCCACGCGATTATGTTCTAACAAGGAAGCACCGCGAACCCTTACTCACCGATTTGAATGCAACTTTGTGGGTTTATGAAGTGACTCAATCGGCGAGTAAGGGTTCGCGATGGTCCCTTGTAAGAACAATGCGGTAGCGGCTTTATCGCAGGTGTTTCCGGCGTTCGAACGAAATGCGGGACGCAGGCTTGCCTGACTCCTAGCGGGGGACGTGATCCTCGTCGGCGATGACGGAGACGCAGTTGTATCGTGCAAAAACTTGCGAAGCGAGGCGCGAACATTGTCAGATGCTTCGTTCGCGAGCCGTGGGAGCGCAAAATATCTATGTATAATTTATATATTGTATGTATATGTATAGAAGTATACACATCGTATATGGCAGGTTCGATTGCTGGGAACGGTCCAGCATGCTGAATGAAACGAGGCAGTTTACGCGCGTGCATGTGTGCTCATGGTAACGTCTCTTTTCGTTGGCTATCGAGGATTCGCGTGGCTAAACCGACGTGAATTCTGTTCAGACTTCTCGTATTCATTAGTGGGTTCGCCGAAGATGCTTCGTGGGTCACCGTGCCCCACGAAATTTATCACAAGTAGAATTTTTCACTCAATGGGCCAGCAGAATCGTGGATTGAACGTTGAAGAAAAGAGTAAGAAGAAGGTGAAAAGTTCAACGTAGCTGCTACTTCTCTATCATTGATTATCGCGGTCTGATCAGTGCTACTGACCATCTGCGAGTCTGTGGTAGCTTTGAGCACTTTAAGCTTGCAGCTCTATGATAGGGCTCGGTATTGTACGGAATATTGCATAACTGTGGCGGAATTGGTACATATAAAGTATTATCATTCGTTCGTGGCTCACGAAGAGGCTATGATGGAACTTAGAGTCTTTAATGAAATCTGAGTGATTAGAATGCTAGTAACACAGTTCTATCCGAAGGAAGCTGACCGTGCCCAATGCAGCTCAACTTCGGTAATCTAAGGAGAACCAGGTACACTTTCTGCGTGTTGCAACCAGAGGTTGAAAACGGTTTCGGTTTCCGAAACAGTTATAAGAACCGAAATAATCTTGAAACAATCACGAGTGAAATAGGTTCTGACCTATATCGGTTTCGGTTCTACAGAAAAAAGGAAAAGGAGATGCGTGTAACCACGACTGAAGTAATTCAAGAACTTTATAAAAAGAAAAGAGTGGATTTTATCCTTTAAATAAATCTTTATAGTCTCCTAATGAATTTTATTCAACTTGGATTAAAAATATTTTTATTCGTTCAACTCGGCTCTCCCAAAGATTATATCTTGAGTGCGCTAATGATAAGACCGATATAATATCGGTTCTGTAGAACCGTAACCGAAATCGATAAACACAGATATTTCGATTCCTTATAACAGTTATTTAGAAAATCGGGTTCTTCATAATTGATACCGATATATAACAATTTGAAAGAGTTATTTTCGGAACCGTTTCAACCCCTGGTTGCAAACATAAAAACACTCGATTCGGATGTCCACTATTTTCCGTATCTAATCGAGTCAACAATACGATGATATTTTTCTGCACATTTTAACACAGCTACTTATTATAACTAGATAGATTAATGAAAGCCTCGTAACGATCTAGGTACAATTGTCAACAATTCCATTTAAGAAGTTTCGCCACCGTTTACCCTGTCAAAGAGGGCTCGGAATTTTTCCCCATAAAACGTGGAATAAAGGTTGATATCGCGCGACGGCATCGGCGCCGTCGCGATTGTAAAAGTTCCTCGTAAAGAAGCTAGTAGAACATTACAGTATTTCACTGAGCAGCGAAGACGCTAGAGTATATATTCTTCTAACAATACGAAACAGCGCGATATCATTTCCCTTACTTTTACAATTTTACTGAGTACGTAGGTCGCTTAACGCTAGAACGGGCCGCTCGCACAGGTACAGACGCTTCACCGAATGCTTCAGCATTCTTCAAGCAGACTTGCTTAGTTACCCCGAGCCGCACACCTTATAGTTTATTTAACATCAACAGGGATTGAAAAGCTGAACAGTTGGCTTGCGAGTTTTCGATTCGTTCGAATTAATTATCACGATCGTTAATATGATCACACACGACCTCGTGCGCCTGCCTGCCGCTACCTGTCTTCCGCCAGGGGGTTCCGCGCGAGCGGGTATTGCTCTGAGCCGTTAAAAAATGTAAAATCGTAGGACTAAGTTCGCGGTTCGAATACTCGCATTAAGAACTAATTGCAGACTAGCAAAGAACGGGGCAATGAGGGGGAGGATAGACGTGTACGCGAGAGTGCGGGCGTGTGGGTGTGTACGTGTACGCAGTGTGTGACGGCAAGGAAAGATTTCATCGCTGGCTCTCACTTTGGCAAAACGCAGTCGCCGTCGAAATGGATGCGGGCGTCACTGAAATACCGTTTCTGAATTCTTTTCCGTGAACTCGTTCGGAGAAAATCGGGTAGGCTCTTTCTCTGTCGCGCGCGCTCTCTTCCAATTTGGCATTAGGCAGTCAAAGCGACGGCTATGTCGCTGGGAACAGTAAAGCGCTATCCTTATTACCATTTTTCGCTTATTAAATTTTCGCTCTCTTCGCTCGCGGAAGGAAGAAGTGAAAAAATGTACGTTACTACGCTTACATTAACAGTACGTTTCCTCGCTCTCTCTCTCTTTCTCTCTTTTACGCTCTCGTTCTCTCACTCTCACTAAGGCGACGCTTTTTTTTAAAACACGTTAGTTGTCTATCTCGTTATCTTCTCGTGATATGGTTCTCAAGGGACGAGGGGCGAAGGGTAACCGAATTGTATAACGAAAGGGAAGAAATGAAGAGTAGAAATAACGCATCTCGGGTGCGTTTCCATAATTATTTCGCCTTTTCGTCACGGTGACCGTTATCGGCGCCACGGGGGAGCCTGTTAATCGCGGTGAATGTGCAACGTAGTCGTTTACGTTCGGTTAGCTCCCACCTTGGCTTTTCGACGACCTTTCCTCTCCTCGTTTTTGACTTTATTCTAACGGCTCAACAGCTTTTCGCGGAGGAGTACACTCTACAATGAGGACGGGAATCAGTGGCGGATTTAAGGGAAAAGGGGCAAACATTCCGAAGGAGCCATTTTTCGGGAAAGTAAAAAGATAGTTTACTAAAACCGGGTTAAGTGTACTACAGAAAAAAGAATATAGTGTTTGGATAAAATCGTAATTTTGTTTTGCAGATGGGGCTCAATCGGCCGTCCGTTAAAACCGCCACTGTCGGGAATAACAAAGAATATCGTTCCCCGATAGGAATAAAGTATTTAAACAATAGAATCTGAGAAATAGAGTATTTAAACTAGCAGCATCCTGGGGCTAAAAGTCTATAAAATGAAATATAAAAGATGCTAGATCGAAATCTTAAAAGAAGGAAAAAGGAGTATAACAATCAATGAGCTTCTCCTTCTTCATCTGTCCTCTCACTTTCACATCGCCAATGCATGGCCCTTTGCTTTTCTAAACACCGTTTGTGCGCTAAGAGAAATGTTCGCCTGTATCACAGACTCCTTCGATAACGCGTCGCCTATACGTTTCGTCCCATGCCCACGCGATCGTCGGGCACGTTGATCAAATAAATACATAATTTAATTATAAACCACGGTTCCTCGCCGTCGCGATCTGGACACAGATCTGCCATAGAGTGTCGGGATCCCGGGGCCGAATCCATTCGCTTCTTGGCGTTTTAAAAAAAGACCCTACCGTATGTACAACTATCGAGGGGTATTCGACTCGAACGATTTTCTCTCCTTTCTATTTTAAATACATATAAAACCTCGTGTCGCCTAACGATTTCGAGCGACACGCTTCTGGATAATGGCGTTCCCACAATCAACGGGATCCGGTGCCAATATTAAATTGTAATGCGATATGTCGACTGTCTCCGCTTGCGTGCTCTCGCCCATCTTTTACGCAAGGATTGCCCGCGCGGTACAAGCGTTCTTTGAGTATGTCAAACAGAAACGACAGATTGCAACGGGGGATTAAGAGAGCAAGAATAGGGGAGGAAATAAAGAGACAATGTCGAGGTACTTGCCTGATCAAGCGCCAACAACGCCCGGTTCAAAAGCAGCAGGGATTCCTGACCGTTCAAACCTGGCCTATGTTGGACAGTTTTTCTTTTATGTTTGGCTTAGGATCTGGTGGTTATCGGGTCTGCGCGCTAGCTAAGCCGGTGATCCTCTAATTGGCAATATCGATGAACACAAATAAACGGCTATTAAATCTGGCCATTGACGGGGAACGGGGGGAGTTTACGTTGGATTGGGGGCTTGCTGTTGAGAACTGTACTCCAACAGGGCTATCGGAAACGTCTTGATGTGCGTTTGCCACTGCGCCGACAGTTGGAAGAACTTTACGCCGTACCACTCGGTACCGTCGATGCTCACTGAAGAAAAAACAGCAAATAATTTTATGCAAATTTACGTGACAAGCTTGGCGGAGTGTTTTAGTGATACTTCGCAGCGGGATGAGGGATGTAAACGTTCCTTCACCTTCTCAGAGATAAAAAGGCCTTAAGAGGGGACTATACTTTAGGCAACGCTAAAAACGGCCGATTTTGATTGCAAACCGGTGGGAGTAATTTAGAGAAAACTATTCAACCAATCGAATTACTCTTACACATACAACTAGATAATTGCAAACTATTGTCGATTACCTCTAAACTTTATCGTTGTTTAAAGTATAGTCCTCCCTTAAGGGGTTTGTAACCTTGACAGGTTGGAAAATGGGGTAATTTTTACGATTATCTTTTTTCAAATAAAGAGACGTGATATTTAAAAATAAAGATATACAACTTGTGTATTAATTCAGCTGTATTCTGTGATAATAACTGAGACGTTTAATAGATCCAATTTGTTGAGTATTCTATCACCTACCTCTTAATGGAATGTTTTGAGTTTTCGCTGAACATATTAGCCGCGTCACGCCTTCGACCGTTTGGCTCTTTGGTTCGTTTTCCTTTTCCTTCTCTTTCTTCTTGCCCAGTCTCATTACTACGGAAAATAACAACGGCATGTTGAAATGACAGGTTGGTGGGAGCTAAATGGTGAATATCCAAAATGTTCTTAGACACGCACTTTTCTGTTTCTTCTCCTTCGTGGTGTAGATCATGGACAAGTGGTGGCCAGGTGCTTCCCCCAACGGCGGGAGTCTCTGCACGTGGAGGGCCCTGAACGCCTGCCTCAGCGTGTTCTTCCCCTTTTCGCCTTGCGTCTGCTTGCTCCAGTAGTCGAGCTGCAGCTCCACCGGTTCCCAGCCGTCCCTGGTAGGCTGACCGACGTTAGGGCTACTGGGCGGTGTTAATCTGCCAGGAGGTGGAATAGGTAGCCCCGGCGGTGGCAAAGAGGGTGGGGAACCGGACATGGTGATGCTGCTCTCCTCCAGATCGACCGAGGCGGAAGAGCTGCTGTCTGGACACCCCACTCGGACGTCGTTTATGAACGGGATGAATATTTGGCTGCTGTCATCTGTTTCTCTGTGATCGAAATCGGGTGTTTTGCCAGTGGCAGTTGTCAACGTATTACACACGAGTTTGGAGTATTGTATAAACTCTTTGCAGAGCTGGAAGTCATCGTTGCGAAAAAGAAAGAAATCGATTAAACTCGCAAGGGAAGATCAAAAAAGATTAACAAAATTTGTATCATTTTGGGGATATGTAGAGGATATATAGGTATGTATTACACAATTTTCTTTGCTGCCCAAATTCACTCCAAGGGGGTGAAATTGACCCGTGAAAATATTAGAGAAAAACTAGGAGTACTACTTCTTTTAATTGGGACTATCATTTAGTAACTTACAGCTCGCGAGTTATAACACAAAATCGGAAAATTATTAATCGTGTAGTAAGAGTCACACCCTCTCAGTGCGGGATTAAATATAATTCCACGAAAGCAGCAATTGATAGCGCAGTTGATTACCTGTACGTAACCATAGCTTCTGCGATTGGCAGGGCCAAGGTGGTACCAGCAGCAGCCAAATACTCAGATACCCTCGCTGCACCCTCGCTGGCGCCCCCGCCCTCCCTTTCCAGCAGTTCCTTCCATTCCTCCCCGAAAAGCATCGAGTACCTCGCATCTATCGAGCTGAGGTACCTCGACAATGTGTTGGAGCCCAGGGGCACGACCAAGAACTTCAGATAGTTCTGCCAGTCTGGCGGCCAGAAGCTCAGCAAGTCCACGTAGTGGCGCAGAACACCGTTTACGAAACTGTCTCCACCAGCGATCACCACTTTGATCCGCGCTGGCGGCTTTGCTGAGCTGTTGCAGCTGTAAACCAACGACATTTCGAACTGGTGAGCAAAGCGCATCCCTGAGGACTTCAGAGTAGCTGGAACTCGATATGAAGGAGGAGACTATGAAGGTATAGCTGGGACAAAATCAAATGTCATCTCTAAGCTACTTCCTCCACTGATTTATTAATTATACCTCCCAGTTCTGCGTCACGTCATACTGTGGAGCAGCTTTGTTTAAGTCTCTAAGGTTAAATAGATCCTCGCATCCCTGGTCTCCACTTTATATGCAAAAAGATTTCTCAATATATATGTGATTAATAATTTCTATAATAACAAATTGCATAGATTGCATGGAAGTTCCCAGTTTTAAAATTAAACGCTGCATAATATAAGAGAACATCTCAGTGCACTATTAAAAGAAGAAACTACTTAACCCTTATACGAAATTTGTAAAGTTACACTGATAAGTAAATTTGACAAGAAACGAGCATACGAAAATATAACTCAGTTCATTTAATTATCACGATTTAATATTTTAAGAACTTATAAAATTTCTACAAAAAAAAATAAAAAATTAAGAACTAATTATTATTTATTACTGGCGGTTATTAGTTATTTAAAGGTATAAAGGAGTTGCAACCCAAATAATACATTAGTAAAGGAGGAATGAAGATTTGTGACTTGATTTTGGGTTAAAATGGCCCAATTTCCGTACAAGGGTTAAAGAAAGACATTTGAGAACTGGATCACTAATAAGTGGGGACCAGAAAGATCTTGGTTGTTCACAGGGCCGGTTTTAGCATATTGGCACCCCGGGCAACATTACCATGGTGCCCTTCTAAGGGCACGAAAATCAATTAGCAGCTTCCTGCTTAACGAATCCAAACGGATATAAATGAATGAACGCATACAGCGACGCCCCTACAGATTTGACTCCCTGCCTGCCCTGCCTTAAAACCGGCCCTGGTAGTTCATTTGCTTTGTCGTTTAAAGGCAAACAAGAGATGACAAAGCGAAGAGTAGTCAAATGATGAAGACACCCAGTGACTTTGCTACAGTCCAAGTGCTCACTATCCTGCTGCACAATCTCTAGAATCTAAAAAACGGGATAATTACAATTTCTGTATCCGCGTGACCAAGCACGTGAACGTGGCACGAATGTCCGCTGGGGAAGCTGTAGTCAGGACTCTGTGATTCCTTTCCTGGAGTCTGGTGGCCAACACCGCTCCACCCGGGTCCGCTAACGACACCAACGACACTGCATCTGGCAAACTGTCATCCGGCAAAACACGGCTCAATTGCTCCACTAACGCTTTCCTGGGCTGAAATCACGGGGACGGGGGGGCGCATTATCGAAACTGCATTTAAACGTAACACCAACAGCCTCCACGTTTCACTGAAGCTGGACCTTGTATTTATTATACAGGGTGCAGTGTAACTCGCGCTACAACCAAAACGGAGCGTGATGCCTTGGTCAAAAATAAGGAAGCTAATTTATTCTGGCAATCTACTCTGCGTGAGCCTGCACGGTCTGTCTCATGCTACCTCGAATTTAATTACTCTCATCGAATCACAATTATGAACACATAGCACTCAGCAATGAGTGTCACTAATCGTTTTTAATTAACTTGGAACTTTCCACCGGAAATGATAGATTCGATGCACCAACTCGTTGTAAAATCTCGAGAAAATTTTAGCGTCACGCTGAAAGCATTGAAATCTCAACACCGCGAGAAATTCGTACAACTGTTCATGACACTGAAACCTGTCACGCAGAGACGAAGTTTCAACACGAAACTCTACAGTGATTTCACTCTGAACGCGTGTCTAACGATTGATAAATTTCGTAAGCCTCTATTTTTAACACGGTCCTTGTGACATTTCCAATTAATTGTAATGTATCATCCGGGCTTGCTCAAAGAACGTCAAGGTGAGGTGTTTTATTGGACAGGCAGCGCGTGCCAGGAAGTGTCCCGCGTGTACACGTGTATCTACCTCGGTGCTATTCAAGTCGGCGGGAGGCTTTAAGTCGACGCTGAGGCTGTGCTTTTTGGACTTATTGCTACCCGGCGTGCCTCTATCGCGGGTAAAGAGCCTGCTCCGTCTGTCCGAGCTCTCGCTTTTATTGTGGTGCTCCGATTTCGGCGGGGAGCCGGGCACGTAATTTGGGGGATCGTTCGCCTCGTGATCCGTCCAATTTTCTGGGTGCGAATCGCTGTCCGCCCTTCGGGAGCTATCATCGCTTTGTCTATCCACTCCGCGTTCTGCAACGAAATTTCATTACTCTTCGCCATGGTGCACCATCGAAGGCCCCCACTACCGATCGCAACCTCCGCACCGCCTTATCGCTGTTATCATGAGTCCCGACAAACGAATATGTATTCTTCGCGGCTTTCTCAAGTAAATGAATGGTAGGAAGAAAAACTTGTCGCGAATAGGTACTTTATTTGTGTGTGTTCAATTTAATTTGGAGGTTTGTGATTTAACACGAACGGAGTATATTGTGTGACGATTCTGTGGTGGATGTATTGTAGCGAGAATCATTATGTGGTTTGAAAGTTTGGATTCTGTAATTTTCTATTTTGTAATTTTAATAGTGTTTTGGTAACTTCCTCTATTATACACTTTTGTGGTTTGAATGGTAATGTAATATGTGTGTACGTTTAAAAATTGTGATGCTTCGGGAAAATCGGTAGTTGTGTAAATATGCGAATCCACGATGAGATTTTACGTGAGACTTTTCTATCAACTAAATTTAAATAATGGTTGCGAGAGATGCGATTTTTGAAAATATATCATGAATTCATGTTTTAGTTTCACGAGACTGATGGCAAAATAGTTAAAATATAATTAAATTAATGTCTCGTGTGAAACACAATATTTTTGTCTCATCGTGGATTTGCTCCTTTAGTCTCCTGTAATGTGAATAATGTAACTTTTCAAAATGGAGTGAAGCAGAGTACTTTCTTCTTTACTTAATACTGATGAGAAACTTTCAAGAATTTTCAAGGAAATTAAGCACTAAAGGTGATCACAAACTTGCGATTGGTAGTGTGTGCAAAGTTGGGTCCACCCTTGTAACAGCATTATAATTCTATCACTCAGTAACAACCACTAAAGCCACGATCCCACGTGTGTAATGAGTTGTGCAGAACACAGTTAAATCATAAAAAAGTTTCTATTCAACTGTGATGTGCCTCCAAGAGGACCTTAATTTACTTCCTTTTACACTGCTTGAACAAGCACTGCTATTTGCATAATATAATTGTCTCACTAGTGGAATTAGTATAATTAGCTTCTAACTCCGTTGCTACCATAACGATAATTATCTATTTCTCTCTAACTGTGGCACGGTTCTTCGAATACCACAAAAAACGTCGCTTCGCTCTAAAAAGTGAACCCCTTTAAGTAATTCAAATATACTCCACATCCATTATTCATAGGGGAAGGTGGACTTATACACATATACTTCCTATCCCTCGCGCGAGGACGTGGCTTCAAGTTGTGCCGCTGCTACGCGCTCGATTCGATTTCTGTGACAAGCGTGGACCGACCTTAACAACCGAGTCGATTAAGTCCCAGAGAAGAACAGCGCACAGTGACGAATTTCCCGAAATCGTGGCCAAAACTAATATCTTCGAATCTAGGTTAAATTGTTCAAATGAATTACAATAACATGATTCTAGAAAAATAATCATGTACTTTTTTTTAATGAAACATTTTGAATTGTACTATAATAACGTACAGTCAACCCTCCTATAACGCGATTAATTCGTACCGCGTTATATGGAAACCGCGTTATGAGACTACCGCGTTATAGGAGGGTTGACTGTATTTAAAACATTCAATTATAAGTGTATACTTTTATAATAAACATAAAACACATTCTAATTGATATTCAATCGTAAATAATAACTGTTATAATACAATGTTGAATATATGCAATAACGTACCAAATCCTTTTTAACTATAGAATTCAAAATTGTGGACAAAATTAATATTTATAAATGACGATAACTAGTAAAGTCGCAGATTGTCGCAACTAATTTCAATCCGAACTTCTTCTGTGGCCTCTAAACATTACTTTAAAAAAGAAATCGAAGTTTGATGTCGTTTGATACACGAATATTCACTCAAAGAAAGAAAAACCTACATAGGTCTTGTATTTTTAGCTTGCACAGCTGTAGAAATATTTCAAAAATACAATTAATGTAGATATGAATTTCGAACACATTAAATAATAGGTACCAACATTGACAGATTAATTTATTAGAACGACAATAAAAAATGGTTCTAATGAAAAAGCATGCGCTGACATTTCATAAATCAAGTACAATTCACAGATTTATAAAATAAGAAAAAAGTATATTTTTTACTCCTGGTCATAATTTCGGGCAAATTCGCCACTGCGCAGCAAGAGAAACATGTCTGACGCGTCCAATTAGACAGTTGCTAATACACTACACGCTCAGGTAATTGACAGAGGGGCTCGATAGACAGAATAGAGATTGTAGACTTACTAAAACGTGTTACATCAAGACTGCCACGAGTCTGCACGCAGAAAATGCACGGCGAGCGCATTCGTGATCGACAGTCGAGTATGCCTTTTATCGGCAAGCCCACCCTCGCGCAGGGTGGCTTGGCAAGATCGATCGTGTCGCACGGTTAAGTTTCATTAGTCGCACAGAACGAAGAGTTAGTAGTGGAAACAGATATGTAAGATTGATAGTAATAAAAGGGAATACGTACGTACGAGCAGACAGAGAGATAGACGGAAAGAGAGAGGCCAGCGGGCAGGATTGAAGTGTGATCAAGTACTAGATATAGAGAGACGCAAAGAGACACACAAACACACAGTCTCCTCCGAGCGTTGGCGACTCGATCGAGGAGGGAGTAGTAACATCTAACGAGCCACGGAATTTCGTTATCAACAATCACAGATTACACACGGAAACCAAAAGGATGCGCGAACCGAAGAAAAAGATAGGGCGACTAGAAGAAGTCAGATGCCAAAAATTACATAAGTTTATTTTTCACCGTCAGCTAATTACATTCATTGTCTTTACACGCTTCACATACACCGATCGAGAGTGGTGCACTCCTAGGGAGCGATGCAAGAACAACGGAAGTACTATGCGAGCGTCTCTGGACGCATGTTGGCTCCAGGGATGGGCGAAATTTTTATTTAAATAAAATTTCAAGTAACGAATGAAAGTTAAAAAATTATTCGTCATTCGTTCGTTAACCCGGCTCAACTTTATTCGGTTCATGACGAATCATTTCTTTAACTTTCATTCGTTATTCGAAATTTTATTTGAATAAAAATTTTGCCCATCTCTGGTTGGCCCGCGGCCTGAATGTGAGCGACGTGAATTTGGAAATGATGTGAGAGGTTTTCCCACTTCGATTATCCTTGCATTCGGATCGGAGCGTAATTACAACGAAACGGGCATCGAATCGAATCGAAAGATCAGTACAAAGAACGGATACGCGGCTCGATCACGCTCTACCGCGAAACTACAGGCATCTAATTATTTACCGAACGTTCGATCAAGAAACACCAAGCGTCTGCTGATTAGCAAGGTCATTCATGCACTGGAGTTCCGTCTCCAATCTACAAAATTCAGTATACTGGAATATCACAGCCTCTTTCTTCGCAGCATTGTCTATAGTGAGATGGTCGGGTGATGCCTGGAACGCGAGGTGCTTTTCTATTTCTGTACGTGTAAGAAAGAAGTAGTTTGATTTCTCGATATTTTGCTATTTGGACATTCCTTTTAGGAAGCAGTGCTTGAAATGGTTTAGGTGTGCTGTAGCTGATAGATTTCTTGCTGTAATTTGTGGTTGTTGATGTCTATCGACAGTAGGAGGCATATAGTTTTGTGCAAGAAGTCAAAAAAGAAGGTTAAAGGTACTAGGCAGTCGTTTTTTGCCAAAATGAAGCATTTGCAATTAATTACATAGAAATAAATTGAAGCTAAGACTTGTTCCTTGACACAAAATTTGTTAACATCATAAGCTTCACTCTTGAGAGTAATAAAGAGCACGGCATTGAGAAAACTACTTCTTTCTCCCTCCAACTCTTTCCTCGATTCCCTTCAATCCTTGTTTCACGAATAAGCAAATACAGTCGCGCGAGCAGCAGTCGTTGTTGAATGAGAAAAGTATAAAGGCAATTAATCGACATACGTATGCGCCATGCTAGATTCAAGCAGCCCATGCTTGCTCGGCGAGAAGCGGAGAGTTCGTTGAAACGATCAGCTAACTTATCCTCGACATCGTGGTACGAGCAGGAAGTGTGTGTTTCACATACCTGGAGTGGTGTGTCCGATACGGTGTTTCTCTTTCGCTGGATGACTCGCGCCCTGCTGACCTACGGCCGTCGCAGGAGTACTTCCGCTCTCCTCGTTGTTTACTACTACCGAATCGTAACATGCAACAATGCAAAGCCAACCCACCAGACTTTCACTTAGTTAAAACGATCTGAACCCGTATAGGCAACGAGACGTTTATCTTTCCCTATTTTTTTTTGCTTCGCAGCCTAATCGCCTCCTTCTCATACGAACACGCTGTGCTTTCTCTAATGGCGAGCGCAGCTCCCACGGAGATAATTGTAATGATCGAAGCGAAGTGGCGGGATCATCGCGGGCTGATTTGAATACGAGTATCCGAGCCGAGGTGCAAGCCAGAGTTGGGCATTAACTAAATTAAGAGTTATTTACATAATGGATCAAATGAAAGTTATTTGCCGAATAAAGCAAATTTTTTATTCATTGAGCGTTTCAATTTCAGCGGCGAATAAATTTTTTAACTCTCACTTTAACTTTAAAGACAAAATTCAAGTTGAAAAATTGATTATTTAATATTGTAAAATTTAAAATATTATTATTCCCGGTTAACTTTATTTGACACATGACGAATAATTTTTTTTAACTTTTATTCGTTATTCGGAATTTTTATTTAAATAAAAAAATTTCCCATCTCTGGTACAATCTCTAGGTAGTTTGCACCGGGCCATCGAGACACGAGGGTTCTTTCCAAACACTTTGAAACGCTCAAACGTGAATGTTGTTGTGTCGGTTGGGATGCTTGAGCTCTAGCATACAATTTCTTACAATTTCTGAAAAAAAATCTCAAATTTTGATACATTTTTAGCCCAAAGAACATGATTTCCCCTTAAAAGCTTATGAATGTACATAGCTTATGATGCAGAACGTGTGTTGTAATCAATAATATTCTGTCCATTAATGCACCACCTGTTGAATGTTCAGGGAATTCTTTTAAAACCGAGGTTTGCGTGTGATGTGTCTGTGTACAGCGCGAAATGAATGCATTGTTATTTTGCTTTCGAAAATGTTCAGACTGATCCTCGTGGCAACGATTATAATAGAAGAAATACAAGAATATGCTTCATCGAATATTACGTTTTTATAAATAAGTGCTCAAGGATATAGAATTCCAATCTGTCTTACTTGAATCATCAAATCAATGAAACGGCAGATAAGAGTGCGGAAATACGGGTGGAACATAGCATAAGCCAGGGAATACGAGAGCAAACATTACTCGTAACAAACAGACGCGAAACGGTAGAGGGACATTCGTTAAGGGTAGTGCAATTGAACTGTTTCAATCTACACCTAACAACGGTGTTTGCTGAATTAATCGACTCCCATTGCTCGAGCAAAGCAAGTAACAAAGAAATCATCTATTGCTTCCACAGTTGTCCTTAACGTACAGCGTCCAGGTACGGGGCGTTGATCAAAGGAAATAAATTCAAACGAAATGATGGATACATTGGACGCGTTAATAAATTTTCTCAGACTTCTTAGCAGCAATATCACAAAAACTACTTTCACACTAACGGTGCGTACAAAAAATAACAAATAATGTTAACCCTTCGTGGTCACACGGGGTGCATTATACCCCAAGAGCAATTTTCGATTTTAAATGTCGCACCTTTACGTCTTCCAAAGGGGATTTATCGCAAAAAAATAATAAAAAAAATTGTAAAAAAATCGGTTTTTCCCACAACCATGGAAAATTGCTCATTTTCAACTACAAATTTTATCATATCAAAATTTTTGTTTCTAGAAAAAGACTATTAGACAATGACTGTATAAGTATTACGAATGTACAATTATCATTAAAAAGTTAAGATTCAAGAATACGAAAATGGTAACTCAAAAAATGTCGCTGGGGTACAGTGAACCCCGTGTGACCAATGTGTGATTATAAGAAGGTGTGACCACGAAGGGTTAAGAGAGTATTATTAAGTAAATTTTGTAACATTCAGAATAAATGAAAACTCAATGGAGTAGGGTCAAGTGTGTGCGGTTTATGAAAAAATGAAATAAATAAGATAATATGAAGAATGGAAATGGATATTATACTAGACGATTTTTACTGTATCAAAGTTGAATTAGAATTAACTGATACTGCGAGAGACATTCGTGAGAATCTTCAAAGTCTGAGCGAACTTATTGCCAGGCCGACTAAGAGGTATCGAAAATGACAACAACCATATGCTGCATCGCCAAGCTGTCAACAGTATGGCTGAATTGTGAATGAAGAGCGATCAGTCCACTTTCTACGAAACAATACAGGCCCTTTCTTCCTGGACTCTTTCAAAGCTCAAGGGCAGTAACGATTTGCCGAAGACGTGATCCGAATGATCGCAAAAGTAGGTACTCTCTTTTATTCTCTAGCGGAAGCGAGTCATGATACAATGCTCGTCGATTAGGTGGTATACCAGCGTTCCTTACCGTGTAACTATACAACAGAAGCGGTATCTAGATCGAGTTATCGGCTCTTACGCGTCGGTTACAGTTTAATCACTGAACTCTACACCGTTACACGATCATAACTTGTCGCACGAAGCATTTTAGGATACTGTTGTATCGCTGATCGAGACTCACAATTGCGTTACAAGTTCTCTACGATACTTAGAAAGTTGGAAGAAACAGCAACATCGACTTACCAGAGTTAGGAGGCGCTAGAAGGGATCGACTAGAGCTGAAGAAGGGTCGCAGGGAAGGTTTCGGGGTGCTACTGACAGACATTGTGTCCAGTTCAGGCCCACTATCGGACAGGTCTTCCAATTCGTCGAACAACTCCTCGATCTCCATGTCCCCGCCTATAACAAACCCAACACGTTCGGTTAACGATGGTAAAACGCCAGCAGAGGCATGCAGTTTACCTGAAAGCTTCTGCCCGATCTCTTCCTGATCCTGATCCAAGTCCTCGGACACCTTGAACCGCCGCTTCAGCAGAGCTATGAACTTTTGCGTTAAGTTTCTTTGCTGTAAGAGCCAAAGAGGTTCTGTTAAATGCTGAAATCGTTCTTGAAACTTGGAAGAATTTCGAGGACCGATTAAGTTTCATCTGCATCACGAATAGCGACTTTGGGGGTAAATTCATTTCGTGTAAAAATGATGAAAAGGGAAGGTTGTCTCAGGCATATAGGATTAGAGCTCTACGTGAGGTGTTGTGGATTACTGTCGTTGCCATTAGCTTCACGCCAGGGTTATCGTGCCTAGCAGAGATCTAGTCATGTCGTAAAGCAGCATGGGGGAATGTTTGTAGCACCCTTGAGTGCCCTTCTTCCTAGTTAAGACCCTGGGGATACTTTCTGGACATTAGTGCTTTAAGGCTCTGCAGGAATGCGACCAAATAAATGCAGCCCCATAATAGGTGACGATGAACACATTTGGTGGTTAGACCTTCGGGAATATCGCTTTATACATTATACATCTGACAAGGGTAGATCAGAGAGTTTGCTTCACCGATTTGACTAGAATATTGCACATAGGTGGTGCATGCCGTATATAATACTGTGTTAAATGTATAGTGATCAAAATTGTGGGGAAATGAAGCTCAAAGTCTCGTATTCTCCAAATCCTAAGAGTTAAACCAATTGGGACAGATAGTCGTAGAAATAAAAAAGGAACTAGTAAAAATCTATGCGTATACCTGGATATACTGAATGAATTACAGTAGGCCTAACACTGCAACTTAGTTCTAGCTCCTTTAAACTCAATTATCCCGCAAATTGTTAACTAGTGCATGCTATGGCTTCAACTCTTGAGGTCCCTTATGACCGCTAATTCCCTTCACGCACACTTCAAAATAAGCTTTCAATTTAAACTTGAATTTTCTTATAATCCAGAATCCTTATATTTTTCAAGATGTAATACTTATGATAAAGGGCACATGTCCTTTGATATTTTGGATACGCGTTATGCTCTAACAAGGAGAGTATTTTAGGTGTCCGCCCTCCGATCATTTTGATTTTTGGATATGTTATAGAGGATCGAAAAATAAGAAATACGTGTTTTTTTATTTTTCCCCGTTTTCATATTTGGGGGGTGAAAACTGCGTTCAAAGTTAGGCTTGAAAAATCATTTTTGTGGAATATCTTGACTTTTTGAAAATCTGGTGAGTCAGTCATATTTCGCATTCAAAGACACAAAATTCCCCTATCTCTAATAGTTCTCGAGATATTCCACAAAAATGATTTTTCAACCCTAACTTTGAACGCAGTTTTCACCCCCCAAATATGAAAACGGGGAAAAATAAAAAAACACGTATTTCTTATTTTTCGGTCCTCTGTAACATATCCATAAATCAAAATGATCGGAGGCGAACACTTAAAATACTCTCCTTGTAAGTAGGTGTATATAAAATCTGAAGCAAATCGGTAACCCAAACACCGTGCGCACCCCTTGTGAGTCTGGGGTGGATCACAATGTTTCTGTAAGGCACAGTGCATGGAAGCCTAACGAGGCGAAGCAGAGTAATTGTGGTAGAGTAACTCCCACTCGATTAACGGTGGAAACGTCTTCCAGAATCGACGCGAGCCACTCGACGCGACGGGCAGCCAACAAACCAGAACTAATCTGTTTCACGCACCCTGGCGTTGGCGGGAATCTTCGCCCGACTCTTTCGCCTGTGCATGTCGGGAGTGGGTTCGCTGTCGCTGCCTTCCGCCTCGCCCTCCGAGCTGAACTCCTCCTCTTCGTCGCTGTACTCAGGACACAATCTCTCGTTGGGATCGTTCATCAGTCTTTTATCCTGGTCGACCGGCTGCGAGCTGAGCGCGACCACGCTCACGCGAGCCAGCGCAACCGAGTGGCCACCGTATTTCTCGACCTTGCCTGATACCAGTTCCAACTCCAGGTCCATCTGCCTCTGTAGTACCTGTGGAGAGACGCAGGTGAGACATGCCGCGTCAAATTGTATGAGAACTGATCGGTACCGTCATCATTGCAACTCGATCAAACCGATCTAGGGATGGACGCAGTTTCGAATTGACAAACCAAGTGGTCAACTTCGAGTATGTTGAATAGGGTGCGATATAGGTAAGTCTCTAGGGTGCACTTAGATATTCCAAAAGATCAATTTTTTTTACATATTTTCAGTGTTTGATATGTCAAGAATGTTTTCCCAAAATTTGAGAACGAAATTTGTAGAAATAACAATAAGACGTCTTGTACCTCCTCTTATGAACTTTATGAGGTCCACCTCCAAAATATGCCAATGGACCAAAATAAAAAAAGTCACATGTTTATTATTTTTCGGTCCCCTAAAGTATATCCAAACATCAAAGCAATCGGAGGCGTACACCTAAAAACCTCTCCTTGTCAGCAGAATCGGTTCAGTGCACTCGATGAAAGGAACACGTCCTTTCCTGCATTTGAGGATAGATTCTTTATATCTGAGCTCGAATATACAGAAGCTGCTCAAGAATATGTATTCTAAGCATACTTGGAATACTTCGGATCTAAAAGGGATTGAGCTACAGAAGTATAGCCACAGAAGCTCGACGCTCTTACCTAATATATCAGTAAGATTCAGTCAACTTCCTTGCGATTATAACACTACCTACGGCATCGAATCATAACTATCTACCGGGACAATATCCTCGAACGTTCAAAAATCTGACAAAAGTACCTATATAGGGTGACCTGTCCAGTGAGTGAACGCTTAAGCTGCATGTCTCTTAAAATTAGTATTCAAAAATCATTATCTAATCCCCTGAATGTTATTGCTGTAAGCGAGCTGTTTTATTAATAAAGTCAGACATTCCGGAACACAATTCTAGCAATGTTTGATAGTTATAACTTTCATTAAAAGTCTGGCAGAGGATTAAATAAAAAAATGGGCCAATGACCAGTGAGTGAACATAAATTTCTAATGAATGAACAAGGTTACCCCAGTGAATGAACGGGATAATAACAGTGGTTAGGTTTCCAATGTATTTAGACGATATTTTGTATAAATAATTTTTCATTCTCCAATTGCAATAATATTATTGATTTTATACTTTACTAGTCTTATAAGATCATAATCCTGCAGAGCTGAAATTAATTTTCTGGCGTGGGTTAAGAGAAAACCTGTCAAGAGAAAAAAAGACAGGTTAAGTTGTTCATTCATTGGTAAAGTAAGAAATGTGCGCGTTTGCCAGTGAATGAACGGTCATGAGGACAACTGTTGAATAAACGGAATTAATGCCGTATCGGATATAATTAAACGGACAAACCGCTTTTGCGACATATCTGTAGGTCTCCAGTCTAAATTTCAGTGTCAGTTTCAACGTGAAGGGAGTGCCATAGGTGTTAATTTTTCGTATTATATGAGCAACGTTCACTCACTGGACAGGTCACCCTACTCTTTTTGCTCATCCACTGCCTACCAAAAAACGCATTTATATCTCTGCAAACATTAATACTGCCGATCTCCACATTAACCACATTAACTCGAGGCCTCTGAATTCTCACGGACAGGCCAAACAGGAATTTGACCAAGCTGCGGCGTACCTACCAGTCGCGGGTACGTTTTCTCTTCTCATTATCGGTTTGCTCACGATCTAGAAAACCGGAATTCGATGCGCGCCTCTCGCAGGGTCAACGTTGGCTTCGCCCTGGCGACCCTCTCCACTAACTGTGCACCTTTCAGTGCCTTTAACGGTCGCCTGTCAAAGGGCTCCGCAGCTCCTTCAGCCAGAGGAGCAGCAGAGGTTCGTTCGATCCACTTACTTGAGCCATGTTGATGACTCCCTCGGCTAGGGTCTTGTATCCGAGCATCGTGCGATTTTTATAGCGTTTCCTCCTCTGCAGCAGTATCAGCAGCTTGTTGCCGTCCCTCTTCAGGTAATGGGGGTACTGGAGGGCGAACTGAAGCTCCAGCTCGGTGTCCAGCAAACCGCCGGGTGGAATGGACATCTCGTTAGAGCGCAGGGTCCTTTTCGAGCTGTGCATCTTAACGGCGATGCTGATGGACGTCAGATCGACGCCTAACGGCCGTAGGATCACCAGCCGGCTCAGGGTCAGGGAGCACAGCCTGAAACACACGAACACCTCTCACTGTAGATTATTTCGTTAACGGGCGAATTATGGGCTACGATAGATTCGGTCGACGAATACACAGACAATATAGACGGAATGGCTCGTTCGAAAGCGTGATTGCAACAAAGACAATTGGCGTTCTTCAAGGTTAATGGGGGAACGATGTTTCCCGTTTTTTAAGCTTCGGCTGTGGAGGTTTTGTAATTTTTACAATGGAAATAATTAGAGTTTTTTTTTTTAAATATTATTAGGTTAGAATTATAATCTGAAATACCTATTTCTAATATGTTTTCTTTTCTTATTCAATTTATCTTATCTCATATGGAGGAGAAGGGCGATTTATTTAAATATTATAAAAGGGGATCGCCAGTGGCGGATTTAAGAATAAAGGCCCAGGTGGCAAATATTGAGGGACCCATTTTTCGGGAACATGAAGAGGTAGTTTACTAAAAGGGAGTAAATGTACAGAAAAGTATGGAGAAAAAAACGTGCTTGGATAAAATGATAATTTATATTTGAAGACAGGGCCCTAGGGGGTCCTCTGGGGAGGGGCCCATTTTTCGGGACTCTAAAGTGGTAGTTTACTAAAAACGGGCTTAGTGTATTAATACAGAAAAAAACATAGTTTTAATAAAATCATAATTTTTTTAGAATGGGGCCCTGATGGAGCCTTCCGAGCAAGGGCCCAGGTGGCAACTGCTCATTGGCCGCCCTGTTAAATCCGCCACTGGGGATCGCGATTCAAAAATGGTTGGGAAACACTGCTTTAAACAGACACTACGCTGCATTCTAATGGTGGTTTAAGTTTTTTAGAATGACTATTATAATTTAATGTTTATGGGTATTGTTTAAGGGAACTGTATCTGGAAAATATAATTTAAATTCAACACAGAGACGACTACACGATTTTGTATTTCAAAAAGTGTAGGCAATGTAAAATTCAGAGGTGAATGTTTTAAAAAAAAAATTTTTGCTGTGTTCCCCATTTCGATTCGACCAGCGATAAAAAAATTCAATGCATGGATTGTATACGAGCATACGGCCTGTATCGAGAATGAATATTGGAGGATTTCGTCGAAACTGCGAAAGCTGCTTACTTTTTAGAAACAATCGGGGCCGCTCGGTTTTTTGAAACGAGGCCAAATTGGAACTAAAAGGAAAAACGATGGTACAGTGGTATCGACCAGGCGGTGTACGTAGACACCGATAACAATCGTGTCCTTTTAGAGACGTCACTACGATGCCGTACCGTGTGAAATATGCATCCATCCTACATATGACGAACATATGTATAGCACATCACTGTTTTATCCTTGTCATCGGAAACGTTAGTTATTGCTATTCAACTGGGCTCCATTGACAAGAAGTTATCGAAATTTTCGTCACTGACGTGGATATGTTAGGCGTACAAAAATACAAGCATAAAATATTATTGATGTTACGTAGAATCGGTTCAACTTTCGCTTGCGTGTAATTACTGTACCGTAGTTTAAGTGGATTACCCTCAGCTGGCAGTGCAAACGACACAAACTATAGGGGGCACAAACGCGATTGTCACAGATCCCCTCGCTATACGCAAGGGAGAAAACTAGTTATTTTTACTTATAGAAGGCTTCGACGGTTCGGGGGTAAATGCTAAATATAACCTCGGGGGGTTGTAACTACAGGTGGTGTTTCAACTTCGACGTACGTCTTCGTCTTGCACGAACAGTGGTTTCACAAGTAAACCCGCGTTCCCACGTGTACAGAATGCACTTCCCTGTGACTGTGTTTCGTTGAAAAAGTACTAAAATTCATGTTATTTTTCTGTGTAGTATGATATTGATAAAACAGAAAAATCTAAAAATTATAATTCTACTAATTAAAAGGCATTACTTTTATATGTTTTCTTAAGAAATTTTTCTGTAATTTCTGTAAAGTAACCTTTGCTTAACGAACATTTATATATGTATATGTTGGTTTTTAGGTATTTGTGTGCGTAACCTTTATAAGTAAAAACCAAGTTGGCATCTGACCAAAGTTGGCCTTTCACATCCTTTGGGACGGAATTTCCAAAAATCCTTCCTTAGTGGGTGCCTACGTCATAAAAACAGTGTACGTTCCAAATTTTACGTTCCGAGATTAAACGGTTTGAGCTGAGCGTTGATGCGTTAATCAGGGCTTCTTTTTTATATATATATATATATATATATATATATATATATATATATATATATATATATATAAAAAAGAAGATATATATATATATATATATATAAAAAACATAGATTCAACAACATCATTCTTGTTTTCAATTCACGTTCCCTCGGTGGTTATTAAATTGAATTCAAGGCGAAGAGAGATGGGAACAAGTGATGAGTACGATATCTCACGATCTGAATAAAAGAAGCGACGACCAGTTTACGAATGCAAGAAAGGGTCTGCGCTTATGCGTGGAACAATATGACGCACTTTCCATTTCGCACAGGGGGAGAACGGCAATTTCTACGAATCATGCATGTCAGCGCGAACCACTGAATTCACCCTCTTCTATCCTACGCCGTCATTCATTATGCAATATAGTTTTCTTGCCCCTACGTCTCCAGTAATTTTGTACTATTAGTCACGAATCGATCGACGCCCTCCGTCGTGAATTTGTACAGAAGGTGCTGCACGTTTCTGTGATCTCCAGCAGTTTTTACCGAGCAAGTGTTTCGCCATTTACGTCGTGTCATTTATCAAATGATCTTTAACGCATACTACTAATAAATTTACCACCGTATTACGCCAGTGTTTTTATCGCGATACAATGCCCCTTGTACAGCATGTTCCCTTACGCGAGGTTCAATTTAATTACGAGTTACATTAAACTGATATAATTTATGGCATCGACTGCGCTGTAAACATTGATGTAGTGCGCACTGCTAGGTAAGTGGTGCTAAATTAATTTATATGTATTAAGGGGATGTTTCGGTCTAGAGCCCATAAAAATAGGTGATCTTTAGGAAGTAATTAAAGGTAAGCTACCACAGATAATTTAATGGGACCTTTTGCATTGTATTAAGGGGGTATTCTAGTTTAAAACGCGCTGCTTTTAAAATTGGAATAAGGTAGTTGACCCGATTCTCGATCGCTTAGTGATTAGTTGAGATTGTATTAGGTTAAAACAATTATTCTAGTGGAAAAGAGACAAAAAATTGGTCACGATAATAAGTTTACGTATTAATGAAGTAAATAAAATTGAAAAATAACATTTAAATCGAAAATTTTTGTTAATATAGTAGTTTAAAGAAATATATCTTTGGAACGCAAATGTCGATCAATATTTTAGAGTCGGGAGTAGTTCTCGATATATGCGAGACCCAATTCTCGATTACTAAAAAAAATGTAGTAATGTAGGTTAAGAAATATTTTGTTATCATTAAAATAAGGAAAATACTTCAAATACTTTATAATTTAAAACAATACAAAACGAATGAAAGAAATTAATTAATAAACATTTTCGTTTATCAGTGAGATCATTTTTTTTGGTTAAAGACGCAATATAGCTAAAAAGTAGGAGAAAAGTTGAAACTCTGATACTACTCGAGTATTATCATTATTTCCTCACAGATGACACTGTTTATACGTCTAAATTTTTTTTAACTATTTGTTAAATAGTTTATAAATATAATGACATTTTATTTCTTGTCCTTACGATACACAAAATATTTTAAAATAGTATTTTTTACTTTAGTGATCGACAATTGGGTTCCGATCGAAAACCGGGTAAACTACCTTACCCCATTAAACAAATCTCCTTCAAATTGACTACCTAGGCACCCCTAAAACTCCATATATTTACTCTTCCTACACCTCGTAAGAGTGGTTGCGCACAGGTGCTACGGCCACAGCGCCCCCGCGAGCGAATCGATCTTCGCAGGATCGATTTCCATCTGCAGCGCGGCATCGTCGTCGCGAAGGAACGGGCTGTAAAACGCGTTCGCTCCATCGGTCGACGTGACCAGGGCATCTACGAGGCCCTGCGTCGCATGAATCACCGAACCCCGTCAACTGATGAATGAGCTCCATGTTAAGTGGCTGAGAAGCCACCCCCGAGCCACCCCCAACGGCCGCGCGCCTCGCACATATGCGTCTTGACCTCGCAGCACCCTTCCGCAGCCATCATCGGTGTAATCCGAAGATTAGCGACACGGTTTCTCACTCTTTTCGTCACTCTTCCTCGCCCTCCTCGGCTCTGCGAGTCGCAGTTGCGTGCAAGAGGAAGGTGACAATCTATCTGCATTCGGGGAAGAGAGAAGCCAGCGATTCCGACGGCCTCGTTTTTTCGCCGAACAAAGGGGGTGGAAAGTAGCGACGCTTTTTGTTTCGAATTTCGCTGGTGGAACAGTTCATTTTTCGTCTCTCTGCCTGCCTGCCTTTGACTCCGGTTTCGTGCCTCCAATTCGGCGTCTATGCACGCGTCCACCCGCGAATGGTGCCGCGGAGCGTGGCCGGGAATACTTAAAAATGCGGACACCGCTGGGAATCAATAGTGATAATCTCTGTGTATGCACGATGCGACTGAATTCCGCCGAAGTTCATCAGTGTCTCCTGTTTAGGTTGATTGCCGCATTGTCGCGGTCCCTAGTTGTCCTTGGATTCGAAATATATATACTGGGGCGCGTCGTTATTCGAGGCAACGGTTCATTGGTTCATACCACCACAGGTTTTGTCTCATATGTGCGTTTAATTGAAGGGGATTAGCCAGTCAAATCGTCCGAAAATTAAGTATTTTTTGCGAATTAATTACAAGGACATATATATTACTAAAAAAATTTTTTTTTACAGTTTATAGTATTAAAAAACATTAACACCCAAAAATATTAGTCACAATTTGTATTCACCTCCTTGTAATTAATTCGCAAAAAAAATACGCCTTCGAGCGGTTGGACTGCCTAAGTAGTCCCCTTAAAGATAAATTCATTGCATCAACAAGCCCCGGCCATTTATTAATTTCTTGCTGCAATATCGGAGTGATTTGGTACAAATTTTAAATTAGATAAATGGAATCTTAATTAGTATCTACCTCTAAAAAGGATAAAATAATGGAATATTGCAGAATTAGTTCTTCAAAGTAAGTCACTTGAAAATTATACACTAAAACCTGATAAATGTATCAAGTAACCCCGGTCTCCTCCATATCTAGGATAAAATCTCTCGTTCAATGCCGGAGGCTGATAAATTTTAAGGGGACAGCATGGACAAAGCATTCAACACAGTGCGAGGAAAAAGAGAACGATCGATAACGATAGATTAGAAGAGAATTTTCGTTAAGGCGCCCGTGTCCTATCTTCTTTATCGTCTGCTCCGCGGATCGACGGTCTATAGAAACGTATAGCGTGGCGTGGACGATAAGCTTATCGCGGTATTCGTATGCAAGAAAGAGAGATTCAAGGAAAAGCCACATAAAACCCTCCACCGAGTCGTTACCCCATTATCATACACATTCCCGTTCATATTTCTATGAGCCACAGCTCCCACGTTTGCACTGATATCGTAGGAACCAGTTTTCCACTTGAATTCTCTATTCACCGAAACTCCTGATACTCCCTCAGTTACCCTGAAAAGTAGATTTTAGTCTCTAAAATCGCGGCAACCAGCTATACCACCTAAATTCTCCATTTTCCAAATTGGAGCTTTAACTCCTAACACTCACCCGGTTGCACAACAGAGTTAATTAATTAACAAAATAGTTTCGCCTACTCACCCATTGAGATAATTGATATTATATGGGGGTTGTGACCTTCCACTTCTCGAAATTAATAGTTCGTCATCGATCGCTAATGCCAAGCGTCGGTGGACGACTCATCATATTAACGTTCAGATAACGAATGCACAAAGCTCAAGGTTTTCCACCAAGTGGATTTTATTGACTATTTAACCGTGGAAAGCTTCGTGCGGCGTCGTTAGGCCGCCCGCCACCAAGATACGGCAATTATTTCGAGGGACGTAAGTACTTGTATAATTGACGGGGCTATATAGACCAGACCGCGGGACCCTGTTGTTACGGAGCCATTTAGGCGGCTACGTATTATGTAGATTGTCAATATAATTAGAGGATTTCGGGGCAAATTACCCGTGAGTCATGGAGCGCACGGACGTTATCAGACACGTTGGCCGCAGAGGCCATCAAATGCATAGGCTAGATAACAGGACGCATTGAATGCAAGCTATAGGTGCACGCTATTCCAGTCAGTGCTCGTTCCACTTATTAATTCTTAACCATCAGGAATGCATTCGTTCGAATCGATGATTGATAACTAGCACGAGTGCGTAAGATCTGTTTCAACCTGGAATAGTGGATGGCTTGCCAGTTAGTAGCGTGTCGAATGGGGTGCCCATTTTGCCCCACAATACAATTTTATTCTTATACATCCTAGAACAAGATTTCATATTTTACTGCCACCTAACACCTATACCGCCTTTCAAAAAGTGATAATAATAAGTGGCATAAGTAACTTGATACATAGAATGCGTCGAAACAGACCCGGTGTCCGTCACCGGAGACTTACACGCTCGAAGAGATTAAAGTTACATGCTCCAAGTGATTTGAGACCATTTGAAACCTATCGCTGGTCTAGGAACAAAGTCTACAGAATTTTTAAGCAGTGGCGCATTAAGATCGGAGCACGCCAAGGCGAACAAACATTCTGGGCCTGTAATGAGCAGTAAAAACACATTTAACAGCTTGTACTTCGGGAAGTATCGCTTACCGAACACTTTATAGTGCCCCAGGTACATGACGATGTTCTTTTTACCCAATGTACCTGCAGATTTACATAAACAGGCGAGATACGAAGCTAAGGGATATAGGGTAGATGTACCATTTGTGGCCACTTTAAGGTATTGTACCAATTTTGGCCACTTCTTAAAAAATATAATATTTCTCCGTGTAAACAATAAATGTAACCTTATACTTCTGGCGGTATACTAAACAAACTATTTATTATGTGAAATTCTCCATATAATAATGATCTGCAAGCAATTTAAAAATGAGATAATTAAGGTAAATGTCCCAATACCTGGACATTTAAGGTACGGCGGACACACGTTTGAGAATTTTTCAGTTATACAAATCGATTTATATAAAAACAATTTTGCAATCACATGGGGCATCGTCTGTACTTTATCATTTAAAAAAAACAACATATTGTAGGATTGAATAATTTGGTAAAATATTGAAAATTCATAGTTCTTACAATGGCCTAATACCTGGACAGCTTAACTATTATGTCCCGGTGTCCCGATTTTACCGTCCCATTACTTGGACACATGATGAAGTTTGGATGTTTCCTAGAGAAATTAAATAAAAAGAAAACAACACAATAGTTTTTTCTTTTGGCATATTTCTTTTGTATAAGTAATTTATTCAAATCAGTAAACAAACTTAAGTAAAAAGAATCTATTATTGAATGACTAATTTTAAGGTTATGTATATTCGTGCGAAACACACGAATTTTACACATGAATTAAATATTATCATTAAAACAAGATACGAAGAATAGGAAGTGTTTGCAGGGTGCAAATTATTGTTAAGTTGTTAAATAATTATTTTATTATTGTGTCAACAATAACGCGTACTTATTTCACAGTTTATTCACATGCTCAGGTTTAGGATCGTTCCGGGATTTCACTGTACCAGTAGATAGACACGCGAATAAAAAACTAATACGAACTTTAATTTTCATCTTCCAATCAAAAAATAATACTACAAGGTACCATTTTTCTAAAACTGTATTAATTGTACCAATATACTAAACATTATTAATATTATTCGCTTAAGAAAAAGTGGTGACTGTTTAACAAATCAGAGAAGAGCAATACTAAAATGGTGTAAACTGTAGAGTTCAAGAAAATTTATTTTTATTACGAGTGTTACGAGTTTACTAAGAAAAATATGTATATGGATATATTTGATTAAATATATGAGTAATTGAATAAAATAGTTCTTTTATGGATAAAGTGAATATTAAATGTAATAATCAGTATTATTTGGACTAGTGTCCAAGTAGTGGGACGTGTCCAGGTATTGGGACATTTACCTTATACACGTGGCCAAAAACAGTGCAATGGCCACAAACGGTACATCTACCCTACCTAAAACGCTATAGTGGAGATGAAACCTTAGTAACCCTAAGATAAATCTAGTTCTAAATCCTACTACAGCTCCAAAGTGTGTCCCTCGCGCCAATTCCTTCCGCCACTTTCGACCGGAGACAGCAGCAGCCTCAACGTCCATCAACAAAGGAAATTGGCCCGGTGTCAATTCCAATTCAAGAAACATCGACCGAGAACTCTAGCTGTCTAAGAGCCCTTGCGAAAGCTACGCTGCCTAGGGGTAGTAATGTAGTATGTTGCCCTCCCTCAAGGGCGTCTGTACGATGGCATTCCCGGATCTATGCCAAAATACCACCTAAAAGGAACTCGCATAATGACAAACACTGGCGCCGTTGTGTCGTCGGCTTCCGCCGGCAGAAATAAACCAAACGTTAGCGTTACCTTGCGCAACACGCTAATTTAACTTTCAGCTTCTCCGATTTGACGTCGCGTGCACAAACGTTAATGACAGGGAGCTCGGCTCCCTTGCACGATCGCGTATATTCGCGACTCCATCGCCAATGGCACGTATTCAGAATCGAATCCTTTCGCAGGTCCCCGTGTTTCATTGTCCCCACTTGTATCGCGCCGGTGTTCGCGCCTCCATTCAGCTGGGCTGCGAAACACGCTTTCCTTGTTCGAAACGCCCCCGCGTGCAACAATGAATTATTATTAGCACTTATTTCTATACGAGCGCAAATTCATATGAAAAGTTGAGAAAAAGAAAAGTATCGATTTTAACGAAACAATATGTACTTTTTATCAGACTGCCGCCACTTTGTCAATTTTGCAGTTTTTCTCTCTGAATCGTGCTCAATACCTGCGCAATTTCCTTACAAAAATATCGTTTTCTTTTTTGTTTCAGATAAATATACTTCCCTGAATTAAATTGTTTTTCTAAGTAAGGATTTTTTCTTTTGCTCGTAAGAAAATAAAATACCCTCACAATTTGAAATAGATCCTCTACTTGGTTTCCGAAAAAATCTCGTCGAGCTCGTTGATTGGGGTTCCCTCTTAAAATCATGTTACGATAGTTCGCAATACGTTTCAAGTATTTAAATGTTACGTATAATAATAATTCCGTATTCCTGATAAAATTGAAATTGAAGAGAATGCCTTATCTATGTCACGATATTCATTCATCAACAATTATTGCATTATCAGGTGACATTGGCCAGCGAGCAGTATAGAATTGCAGTGCTCCACTTCGCGATACATAATACCGAACAAATGGAAAGGCACCACAATAGCAAACAAATGAAAAACTACCGGGTTTTATGTCCGATTGAATGTGAAACTTGAACTTTAGACATCATACTTCTCTCCAGTCTCCCTTTCAGTTTCCTTTTAGAAAGGCTACAATATTTCTACGTCTCCTGTTCTTCCATGATGCTCTGAAACGTGTTCATTAAATAATCCCAAGGATGTAAGAAACAATTACCACTGAAATCGCGCAAACGTTACCCATAATCCTACGAGTGCTGATTAGGTGCGCGAACACGAATTATCGACAAGTGTTGGTTAACTTTACAACTGTTGCAACTGTTGCAAATTACCGTGACGGATGTTCGCATGCAACAAGTTGAACGCACGGTAGTTCCTATTTGCAATGCAGAAAAAAAACGCTAGCCGTAATAACACGCCTGTATCATCATCGATTAATCAGCTTTAATATCGTTGACAATCCAGTGTGTGACTATGAATTTGAAACAATTATTTCATGTATTTGTTTATTATTAAAATCTCAATATTACATGCAACATTCGTATTACCATAAACTGTTTACATTTTCCACGTAACGGGAACAAATACCGATTTTAATTAATCAAAAGCTTCAGCTACCGTGATATAATAATTCTACAAACAAGGTCAAACTATAATTATAATATTACGAAAGAAGAATCAATTTTTTAACCAGATTTTCTCTATCCATTGAGTTTTCCATTTTACGCGTTGCCAACGTCCATTTGTACCTCACTGTTCGTTAATTAATTTTAGTTCTGACTATTTTTAACACGAACTCTATTATAATCGTAGTTTCGATCAAAATCACGATTCAACGTACTTTTATACATCCATATATTAAATTCTTTCTTCATAGTTGTTAATGCAGATTTATGGTGGATTATAAACCACTGCTATATATTTATCAATAATGATCTTACCTGTGCAACGAGTCAATTCCGTTATGAATCGATTAACATCAGAATTTCAATTGCACGTTTGACCTTCGTGTTCCCATTTATCTTCTTCGCAACCAGCGGACGTTTTCATTCTCGAAAATGAAGCGCAATATAAAAAAATCTTATTTGTTTTTCTCGACCTAGTTACTTGTTATACGTCGAAGAGAAACAGTAACTTTTTTTATATCGCGCTTCATTTTCAAGAAAATCGACTTTGAATAGGAAAACCTACCTTTACGTTCCCCTCCGCTAACTAACGCAGATTTGCATTCGTATCGCGCCTTCTAACCGGCCCGCAACAAATTAATTCCAACTTCGCGTCGATCGAAATTAGAATCTTGATTTCATAAGAAAATTTACGATCCCATTTACACGTTTCATTTTAGCGGTAACTGATGCAGATTTCTGTTTGATTGCACATTACACGCTTGACGTGCAATTACACGCGAATAATAATCTCCTCAACAAATTGATGCCTGTGACAGTCTCGTTAAGATGTAAATTTCAATTTCACAGCCACACACCGCGCTCTTGCTGTTTCCCCGTTCGTAGTTAATTAATCAGACTTACGCGTCGCCGTGAAATTGAGTTTGTCAACAGTAATTTTGTTCTTTTGCCGCATGGAGTCTGTCACAAATTAGAGTCAATACTATTTATAATTGAAATCGAAGCAGGACTCGATGTAGCAGAACAGCTGCCCAGAGCGACAAATTTAAGGGCGGACAAGTTGGTCGAAAGAGAAAATTAAAATCAATAAAATCCGATTAAAAAAGCTAAACTTTTTCTCGTTCTATTTGCTTTCAATTTCCTAGTAGTAACTTCGCCAGTGATATCGATTAATTGACACCAGGGTGTTCTTATTGGCTTGCTGCGTGGATTTAAATGTCAAGTTTAATGTTATTAGCAATGCTCATGGAATCTCGAAAAGAAGTACCTAGTTTTGGTGAAGAACAAAAATCTGACGCAAAGATAAACAAATCCAGTGTCATAGAATGAAGAAGGTAGATTGAGCAACATGTGGCAATCGCATAATTATAGAACAAAGGCGCCATTCTGGTTATCATCGCGGTGCCCGTAGATAAAAATCAGGTTAATATCTACGTCGCCTGTGAAAGCACGGTTCCTAACGTCCTAACTTCTAACCTTGTCCCCGCAACTTCATGTACTCATTTATCCTGTTTGCGTCGACCAGATCTGATAAAGCCTCAAACTCGATCTCCAGCCGCTCCCGTAACCACGACTTCCTCCTTTCTCGATGTAAACTTCCCTCTCGAATTTCACGTTCTCATTCATCCCATTTATTCCGTGTCAACGAATCTGAATTGACTCTCGATTGCCCGTAACCGCGCCATTGGTTCCCAAAAAAAAAACTCACCGACTCTGCCCATCCCGGCGGGACAATGGCCCTCGTACCGAACCAATTCCTACGAAATTGGGCAAATTCGCATATGGATCGCCAATTAGGGCGGTGCGCAGAATAGAATTTGAATTTGCATGGCGAATTCGATGCACCGTTGTTCGCCTTCTCAAAACGTTGCAAATTTATTGAAGAGTATACATTTTACTTTATTTGATATTTCCAATTAAAAACAGAAAATAGAAGCAGTGGAAAGTATTCAATCTGTACCAAATACAGCAGGTGTCCTAATACTTGTGAATAACACTCTACATCAGTGGTGGCGAACCTCTTTACCTGGGCCTGTAAAAAATTTATAAATAATATTTATCGAATTGATATTAGTGATATCGCCTGTAAATCATTGACGTGCCAGCAAAATTTCTATTTAAATTTCTCCCAATGTTCCAAAAGACCTTAGTAAACCCCGCTGAATTAATTTGAAATGATATCCACCGCGTACGTGGAAAACTCGAGTGAAATCGATGATCGAAGGCATCGCGTCACACCCTTCGCCGGCACGGACGCGCGAAGAGAAGGCGCAACTCACGTCGACAGAATGAATCTGCACAATACGTGTCGATTGGAAACACACTGACAAGCAACGATGATGCACACCTGCTGTAAAGGCTTGCGCAAGCAACGGCGGTGTCACCGGCATTGTGTCTCACTGTGAACAATATCCGCCGCGCGACTCGCGTAAAAGGCGCAAAAATAGCACGCGCCACCGTTGGCTTCTGCCAATTTCTCTGTATATCCAGCAAAGATTTAATGTTCACGCGATAAGGATTCCCGCGGTGGACAGGCGTCGCGAAACAAGCTGCTTTGAACGGAGAATCGAACGAGGAAATGTCATATCTGGCTTCGCATTTCCGAGAAACTTCCTCTCAAATTTATAGTTAGTGCTTGATATCGGGTCAAGATTTGCAACCTTCAGCGTCAAGAGAATTGGGAATGTAAAATTTAGAATCTGCAGTTTAGAATCTAGCATTTAGAATTTAGAATTTAGGTAGAATTTAGAATTTAGAATCTGGAATTTAGAATTTAGATTTTAGAACGTAGATTGTAGAATTTGAACTTCAGAATTTAGAATTTAGAATCTATATAGTTAGTACAGAGAAAAGTTATTTAGGGTAGCACGCGAGCTGACGATCTTCAGAGTACTCAGGCTTTTGCTTATACCTAATCGTGAGTTTTGGAGACATATAGTGCTGGACACTATTTTTTGCCGATCGGTCACGTGAAAAGTTAAATGAAATTCCTGTAAAGTAAATAGTATATCATCTTATACATAAATGGCATTGTTTTAAATGATCAATTATTAGTTAAAAGAAAACGGCGTATTGTTTCAAATTGAAGAATCAGTAAACAAGTGACTATTCAAAGCGATAAACTTTATCGTCAAAAAGATGTGTCGCAATAAATTAGCCTCCGTTATAAGTTTTCTAAAGTTGTACGTAAATTTCGTGTATGCAAATTGTTTTCTCTGTCGTATTTTATTCTTACATGATTTTTAAGAAGATTGTATATGCCTTTTCGTGGTCAATTATGTTTCAATTAATGTATACATAATCATATATTCGGCAAAAAATAGTGTCGAGCACTATAAATGCAGTAATTCGTATTTCAGTTTTTTAGCAGGTTCGAAGATCTGCGATCCACGTGTTTCTGAAGCATAAAAATTCAGAATTAATGTTATAGCCAGGCGACTAGATCACGACTACTCCTCTTAGGCCTCGATTTTTCGCACCCTTGCTCCCCATTAAGTCTGGATCAAGCAATCTTATTCCCAGAACCCGCCCAGTTGCGATTCTTGCGCAGTCTCAGCACTGGTGAGCCAGCTCGGGACCTTATGATCAGCAATTCCAATCCTGAGGACATGCTGCTTGGGTTTGCACCGCCCATGGAGCCAAACCCTGGAGAGATTACGTGGAAACTATTGCAATTAAACGTGGGAGATTCTTGGAAGACTAAGTGTCTCTAAAGTTTCATTTAAAGAGAAGGAAATACGAACGCCAAACGAGTATAAGGGACATTTTCTTCCGTTTCATCTCTTCTTCCTTTCACTCGCAACTCTTTTCTCTATTATGCCGAAAATCTGCATGATTAATTTACACTATAGGATTTTTGCGGACCTTCGTTCTCGTTTGGTTTGTTGTCGTTTCATAAACCAGACATTGCGCAATGCTTTGTTCACGCGACGGTTGTGCGACTTGGATGAACATGTGGTAGCTTTTATTATGTTAAATATTGCCAGGTTTGAATTCACATATTCAATGGGAGTAAAGACTTTCACGATTATTTCACAGCAGAGATAAATCGTTTAAAATCCTAATGTGCAATTACTTGCGCATTTTTTTGCTTGGACTTCGTCCAAGAACTAATAAATCTGTTTTCGTTGGCATATGATGGTGGGTAAAAGAAAGTTTAGAAAGTAAAGGATAATAAAAATACCAGAATTTGACGACTAGAGATTATATTTTTACCAGAGTGGAAATAGTAAGAGGATTTCGTAGAATTCATTTTAAAAAAGATATTAGGCAATATTAAAATATTTCAATCTATACAAACTATTCTCATTTCAACGACACTAATTTACTAAAAAAGCGAAAATTCTTTAAAAATATTTCAACGTTAACGAGTTCAAATTTTCAAGATTGACATAACCAATTAAAGGTTGAATAACCAATTTGAAAAATGCGTCTAAAGTATAAAGCGTACGAAAATGTTTCGCTAACAACGGCCAGGAGACGATCGCGTCAGCAAGGGACACGTTAACTGTAATTACATCCATTTACAGTTCCGAGAGCTTAAAACGGAGAGGATCTGTAACGCGTAACGTTTGGTTACTGTTACGCTTTCCGGATTGCGACATTTAAAGCGTCGACCACGAACGACATTTCCGACAGGATTCGCGTGCAAGTTTGTCCTACACGGGCCCAGGTGCATATGTGTGGGAACAATGCATGGGACAGGTCGCGAATCGCGTTAAATGGATTCACGGGCCGAAACGAGAATCGACGACGAGAAAGTTTCTGGCCATAGGGAAGATGTAACTTTGAATGTCGATTTCACTCTCCGTTTCTATTGGGCTGCCAGGCCAAATCAAATGTAAGAAAATATACTTGTTGTATGAAACTTAAATTCATAATTAAATTTTATTTGACTTCGATTCACTTTGGAGTGTGTCAGACTTTGACTATGTATTCTTTTGTCTCTTCCCCGCCGACTTTAAACGAATATATAACCGTGGACAGAAAAATTCTATTTATTAAGGGGTAACACCACTCTAGGATCGATGTTTTTTTTTGCTTAAACCATACTTTAGAAAGGAAGGAGGAGACGAACATCGACCTAGATGGCCAAATGTATGGTGCAGGCATCGCAGATTAAAGAAAAACAAAAATTTAAAGGATTAAAATGTTCATAAAACTTTAAACACGTTTTTCTCAAAACAACTTTTTTCAAACTGAGAGGACGAATTTCTCGGAAACTATCGCATGAATCGATTTGAAATAGTTACAGTAGCTTTACAACAATATTCTCTTTGTAAGTACGTAGCCGTTTTTTGATTGAATGTAAACTTTCTTTTTTATAACCAATTTAATGCTCATTTTTAGGGCAACAAATCGATTTATTTCTTAACAACTGCACCACTTCCACAAAAATTGATTTAAAAAAAACCCTACGTACTTCCAAAGCCAATTGTATATAGATTATAAATTTTTTTATTTTTTGTTCCACGACCCATACATGCCGAGAAACCCGTCCTCCCGTGGCGGTGTTTTCACAAAAGCTGTTTTCGACGACGGGCTCTGTCGTCGCCATTTTGTATGAAAATGACACTAAAAAAAATTATTTTTCGTACCTCAATATGTGTTAAACAAAATCAGACGCGTATAACGATCGAATCGAACACGCTTTCGAGCCAAACCGAGTCAAACATCATCAAATCGAATCGAACCGAGGTAAACGGAACCCTGGCGCGTCGAAATGAATTAAAAATAAAGTAAATTGAGTAGGTATATCTACGTGTTTACATGAGTCTCCGAGCGAATTGCGCTGCAACTCGATCGAAAATCATCCTAGGCGCGGTTTAGACAATCAGGTGTACTCGCGGTTTATGATTGATGCACCACATTCTGGTGATCGCGATGCTCGCTCGATATTTGCAATGCAAACCACGTTTGTAATATGCAACAGAGAGAAACGGCGCACAATGGGCATCGATTGATTACTACGACTTCGTTTGATATCGATTTCTCTGGATGCACCGAGGCTGGACGCGACAAGACTCGTTACATCGACAATTGCGACGTGTTTCCTCGCGAATCCTATTACGCTTTTAGTAGAAAACTATTCGTTTTCCTTTACTAAAAATTTTCTGTTGCGAGATTTACTTTGATGGATATTTGATAAATTTTTTTTCCGAAACAAGCATCTATGACTTTGGATAAAATTGTGTAAGTGAAAAGGTAAATGCTTTAATATAGTAAACTCTTCGGAACTGTTTTAGAATTTGCATAAGATCCACTTACATCCAGTTTTCCCTTTACCACTGAACTTCGGGTGAAAAAATCATACCAAATTGTGATAACCACGTGTAGATGTACAAACCTGCAAAAAAAAAGAAAAATCTGTGTTACAATAAAATCTTTGTACATCTTATACGTTTTATTATTAAAAATGTAAACCTGCATCAATAGGTCTGAAGCTTAAATTAATAGCAAATCAAGTGTGAAACACGTTTTATTTTAGATGAAAGAAAAACCCGTAATTAATCTGGATGAGAGGAAAATTATCTCGAGGAAAATTGTGCTCGTGAGCGTTTCCTAGAAACATGCGCTTAGTTCAGGTAGAAAGTTTGCTTCATAAATAACTAGCTTTAAAAAAACACAATTTTTTATCGCGTTCGCAAGACTCCCTGGAGTATCGATCTCTCGTACAATGACATCGTATGAACCCGCTTGCCTTATCAACAGCACGCTCGACTCAACGAAATTGCGGTTTATTATTTTCATCGTGTGAATGGAGACAGGTGAAATCGATTGTACGTTACGTCAACGTCGACTTCGTGGAGCAAATATATGTAGTCCCAGGTACAAAAGAAAGGGGAATGTCTTTGTCAACGTTATCTTCCTATACTTTTATAGCAAATTTATTTCAACCTATTTTTAACAATTATTACAGTTATCAATTGGTAGTATAAGACAAAAATCGATGATATTTCGAGGACCATTTTCATTAACTCTATTAAGAGTTCCCTGTGAATACGAGGATAGTTTGATTTTTCTTCCGTATTTCAAAATTCTGAATTAGGTAGAAAGGAGTGGGTTCAAACTCGCTAAAGGAGGGTAATTGGCAAACTATATAATATGGAAATTGATAGAAAATTTGTTTACTCAGTCTGGAAGCTTCCATTACTTTGGATGTTTGCTCAAAACAATATCGACCCCAAGTGATGCACACGAAAATTCAATTTATCGAAGGACGCAAACATCAGCTGTTCAGCATTCAAATTTATTTAGACACGATAGTTATAAAAGAGATTTCTTCCCGTCGATTGTACGACTAACGTATATGTACAATGGCTCTTAAAAATATTCGGACACCCTTTAAAATCGCATAACTTTTTTAAAAGTACCTAATCCAAACGACTTGAGTTTTTTTTTTGAGAAGCTAGAGGGATTAGTTTGCTAAATGATATGATTCGTCGTTTTCAAAAAAATGCACTTGACCGGAGTAGCAAAAAAAATAGTAAAGGGCGTTTTTTAAACTTTTTTGTGAACCCTTAATGAAAATTCAAAAAACCTGTTTGTAGATTTAAGTAAGTTATATACGTGTTTAAAATTTCATCAAAATCGGTTAACGTTGCTCTGAGCTACACACGTTTCAAGATCCCAGAATAAGGTCGAAAATCGCGAAATTTCCGAAAATCAGCGATTTTCGACCTTATTCTGGGATCTTGAAACGTGTGTAGCTCAGAGCAACGTTAACCGATTTTGATGAAATTTTAGACACGTATATAACTTACTTAAATCTACAAACAGGTTTTTTGAATTTTCATTAAGGGTTCACAAAAAAAGTTTAAAAAACGCCCTTTACTATTTTTTTTTTGCTACTCCGACCAAGTGCATTTTTTTCAAAACGACGAATCATATCATTTAGCAAACTAATCCCTCTAGCTTCTCAAAAAAACTCAAGTCGTTTGGATTAATTTTAAAAAAGTTATGCGATTTTAAAGGGTGTCCGAATATTTTTAAGAGCCACTGTATCTATACGTATATCACGCGTTAGGCCAGAGAAATTTCGGTTCACTGTGACAAGAATGATAAATGAACCCTAGTCGTCCTCGAAGCGCGTTAGAGGACTTTCCGTGATAAGACTACCAGTGTCTCCTGCCACAGAAACCGTTTCGTAGTGAATCTTTCTTTTCCTCGTTCGGTCAGCTGCTTACGGAGCAACGACCCCCAACCCCAAAATACGAAAGTTATATCCTGACGCGGATTAATTCGATCACTCTCAGGGACAACTACTAGGGAACTACGAAATATTGCAAACTCCTTTAAGCAGACATCATAGCTATCATAAAACAAATTTTTGATTACAAATAACCATTTTAAAAGACCACTACTTTCATAACCACCGACACAATTGATATAAAATCTTCACTGTCCACCGAAGACTTAGAAACTTCGATTACAGTGGGTTAAAGCAATTGAATATTTCAATCATATGAACGAGCAGAGACCATCAACTCCTACTTGCCTGGGTCATATCAATTTAAAGACCTCACCCCAGTAACACACCTACAAAAGGAAACTGCACCGCAGTCACCAAGATCCAGCATCCTCGGAGGTCAAGATCAAGGAGCAGCGCTCCAGAAACGCGATTAGGTTTCATTAAAGAGGGGAAAGTGCACGAGGCGAGATAAAAGTGGCTGGCAACGAGGTTCATGGAGCGCGGCAAGGTGTTCCACGTGGCTGTGTGAAGCGTGTAAACCGCCGAACGGGACCGTGAAAAATGTGTGTTGTATCTCCAACGCGTTACACACTGCGCACATGGTTGTAGCGGGCGTACAGGCAGCGAATGGAGCGAATGTAGCGGACGGAGAAGAATGCTTGACTCTTCCCGTCGTTTATGACTCACCGTTCGACTATCTGGTCCGTCTAAACGCCGGCCAACAGGAAAACAGACGGCGTAGTAAACGAGCGGGGCGAGCTTTTTCCATGCACATACCCTCGGATGGGTCGCCGCACCGTTTCCATGAATATCAAACGAATCACGCGAACCGAACGTCAACGTGGAAGCTAAGGCATAGTGACGTTTAATTCTACGTTCTTTTTAAATTCAAAAAAGTCCACTTCTTCGTACCCTATTTTGAATTAAATAAGTGGCAGCTTCTTTGTATAGAAGGTAAGTTCGTACGTGTATTGGCAAAAGTCTGGTTCGAGCAGCGAAACGTGTAAATTAAATTGTCGAGAGGGGAAAAGGAGGAATGCGAGGCGCGTGAGTAATTCACGTGACACCGTTTCGCATCTTTCAAGTGCGCGGTAAAATTCATTTCTCGGGGCTGTTTCTCACGCGGAGATAAACGAGAAAGTGAACGGAGAAACGGTCGATTATTAATCGCGCTCCACGTGATAATTCGCAAAGAGTGGCCTGTTGCTATTTTTCCATTTTTATAAAATGGATCCGTGTGTAGTAATTGTGTAAAAATTTGCACCGAAGCTTTGAGAAATATAAGTATTCTTTGAAGTAAATTTTAGGTGATCTCTTGACACTTGGAAATTTTAATTTTTAAATTTAAGGCGCTTTTTAAATTCTTTGAAATTAAGTAAAATTCTTCGCTTCGTTGAATGAAATCGATGGAAATAATACGTATCTACTATCGACGCTATCTTTCATTTCAGATGATGGTAAAAATAGTTGTGGTCCCGAAATTACACAATACGCAACGAGGAAATGTTTTTCTTGAAACAACAGGAAGACGTAACGCTTCTTCCTGAGTGTACTTCGTTGTGAGTCAGTAACTATTAATATATCATGAATAATAATGATACAAACACATCGTATATCACGTCTCGAAGATACATGTAGGTGTATGCACGTAATGTACACTTGTGCAAACCGACTGCGTTTCAATGAATGATAAATGTCACATGTATAGATAACTATTTCACAAGGTGTCTTAACTTGGTCGTGAAGAGTTTGACACGAGAATAAACGAATAAAATGAGAATTAAAGATAGAAGAGAGACCTTTATGAGGGAGTAAACAAATTAAAACAAAATACGGGAGCACCTGTTTATTAATTTTCGATTATTAGGTACCTATACATTAGTAGGGTACGTTGAAGTGAGTCGGTGGGGTAGGAGAGTTGGCGTAGTCACTAAATTTCAAACTATATTCTATAGAAACAGGTATTAATTGACAATGCAGCGAAGTATTTGGCCATATTAACCTTTTCTCTCAAAGCTAACGAGGGGGTCATTTTTCCTTGCAGAAAGGAGAGATGGCCCAGTTACGATTTAGGATAGATGGCCCACCTTCAAATCGCTTAGAATGTTTAGAAAATTATTTCAAAACAAATTTAAATGTCGACTGGCTAAAATAAAGATAGACGTAACAGTTGTGGCTGGTAACTAATTAGGCTTAATAAACTAAAAAAGGAGTCTGTCTGTTTATTCTTTACAAATATTAAAATAAAGTTTTTGTTTATTTATTTTATTTGTTCACTTTTGTATTTATTTGCTTTGCTAATCACCAGCAGGTAGAAGTACCTAATTCTCTGTTTGGTTGATTGGCGTAAACAAATAAAATTTCAATAAATCTGTAGTTGTAAATAATTTTGATGTCATCTTTGTTATTTTTTCATGCATAATTAGATGGGTCATAGCATCCAAAGACGCGGACCATCTCTCCTAACGACGAGTGCCATCTCTCCTAGCACCATAGCAGAAATGGCCAAAAGTCATGACTTCAGTTTTCAACCCGATTTGCAGCAAATGTTGTCTTACAGAAATATCGACTAGTTTTTCTGAATCAGCATAAAATTCTAAACATATTAGGTTTATTCTGATAAAATAAATAATATCAGGCTTAGTTTTAATAGCCGTTTTATGTTAAGTGGGCCGACTGCCCTCAACGCAGTATTTCAATGTCGAAGGTCGCGCCGAAAGATTATTCTTGATTTTCTTAATTCGAAACATATCAAATGCATCATGAATGCAATCATAAATGAAATCAGCACACTTGCACTGAATACCTCGGTTGTCAGCTGCTGATCGATGATTCAATCCCATTCTGCGAGAGGAGCAGAAACTACATAACTGTCCGCGCGTTCCTTTTGCGTCGAGAAGCTAAGCGATAATCATATGGAAATCGAAACGATGATTGAACGAGTGTAATTTTCTATGATAACGCGACGTGACAATATTAAATATATTAAATCGACGAAGATTGGGTACGTTACGCGGTACAATTTAAATATTAAAATACACAAGTGTAATAAAAGGGGGACACATTCGATCATTGCCCAATAATGTCAAGCATTTACAATCGATCGAACTCAATAAAACTAAAATACTAGTCACTGTTCAAGGGCAGCACTATTATCGAATTTAAATCGAATGTATTCGTGCAAAAATCGATTTTAATACATCTGCGATCTATTCCTTCCTGTTCTATGTTAGTGAAATAGTTGACTTTAAAAAAAAGAAGTGGAAGAGAGAATTACAAATGTTTTCATTAAAAATTCGAAACAGATGGAAAGAACATCAATTAAATTGCTGCAGAACAAGTTTATTTTTTCAGGATTCCTGAGAGCCAATGAAATGCAGGATGAATGGAATTAATTGCCCGGAAGAATCTGAAGAATCCGAGGAATTATTTTTTCTTCTTTTTTTAACTCGTGGATATTTGCAATCAATTTTACTGCGAGAAGCGTTAGTAAATTTAATGCTACGTCTCAGTGATTTGAATAATAACCACGCTAGTCAAGATTATGTATCTAGAGGAGATTTAGCACTGCATCAAGTACATAAAATAGTTGCTATTATTATACCTGGTGGTTAATATTATTATATCCGCGCAGCTGAGAAAATATTAAGTTACATTTTTAAGAAAGTTCATAAATTTCTTTAAAATCACCTCCAAAGTTATCTTACCATTTTTTGCCCATCATCGTGGAGTTATCCCTTAAATCACAGTTGAGACTGCCTAATCTTCCCAACACAAATCGTGTGCTCGTGAAAGTAAGCTAACTTCAACAGGCATAGGATAAGCTAATCGTGCATACATTGAAGCCATCAACCAACTACCACTTTTTAATCGTAAGGTAGTTGACCCGGTTTTCGATCGGAACCCAATTGTCGATCACTAAAGTAAAAAATACTATTTTAAAATATTTTGTGTGTCGTAAGGACAAGAAATAAAATGTCATTATATTTATAAACTATTTAACAAATAGTTAAAAAAAATTTAGACGTATGAACAGTGTCATCTGTGAGGAAATAATGATAATACTCGAGTAGTATCAGAGTTTCAACTTTTCTCTTACTTTCTAGCCATATTGCGTCTTTAACCAAAAAGAAAAATGATCTCACTGATAAAGAAAACGTTAATTCGAATTAATTTCTTTCATTCGTTTTGTATTGTTTTAAATTATAAAGTATTTTAAGTATTTTCCTTATTTGAATGATAACAAAATATTTCTTAACCAACATTATTACATTTTTTTAGTGATCGAGAATTGGGTCTCGCATATATCGAGAACTACTCCCGACTCTAAAATATTGATCGACATTTGCGTTCCAAAGATATATTTCTTTAAACTACTATATTAACAAAAATTTTCGATTTAAATGTTATTTTTCAATTTTATTTACTTCATTAATACGTAAACTTATTATCGTGACCAATTTTTTGTCTCTTTTCCACTAGAATAATTGTTTTAACCTAATACAATCTCAACTAATCACTAAGCGATCGAGAATCGGGTCAACTATAGTGCCTACCCGAGATATAGTGACTTAGGTGTGAAGTCCCTCAGCGGGGTGTTACCCAACATCCTGCTGCGTCCTGGCCGTTAAACGTGCCCCCCTACTACCTCTTGCAGGACTGTATTTAAGAAAGACCAGGAAAAAACCGGGGCCCTAACAGAAAATAAAGCAGAAATTGAAGATACGCTTTATCATTATTAAAAGACATCAATTAAGCTTCGCTACTGGCTATTAAAAATTGTCTCATATTAAATACAAATACGCTTTAGTAAGGTATATGTACTGCATTAGAACAGTAGTGGAGAATTTATGAATCAATATAATAATTATGTAGGAATTAATTAAAATTTACCATTTAATATTTTCTTATAGGATCCGTTAAACTTCTTCTCCTTCTTCTTCTTCTTCACTATCATCGCCAGTAGCGAAGCTTAATTGATGTCTTTTAATAATGATAAAGCGTATCTTCAATTTCTGCTTTATTTTCTGTTAGGGCCCCGGTTTTTTCCTGGTCTTTCCTAAATACAGTCCTGCAAGAGGTAGTAGGAGGGCATGTTTAGCGGCCAGGACGCAGCAGGGTGTCGGGTAACACCCCGCTGTGGGACTTCACACCTAAGTCACTATATCTCGTGTAGGCATTATACCTTACACTCGATTAAGAACAAACAAAAGAAATATGTTCCATATGCAATCCAAATAGTTATCCATACTGTCCCCATTAATGTTACCTAAATATTACAGTCCATCACTATTCCCACCATCCATAAAATAACAACCCCTCTGTCTCGCCCACCACTTCGGCTCCATTGAATACTTTTAATTCAATTCAATTTATTGTATCCCCCTCCCATGGCGTATGCCAAGCGAATATCAAACGCGATCGATAGCTCCGTGACTCGCATACAGCTCACGCCCAATGCATTTCTCGTGCAAGAGAAGAGAAATAAAAAGGCCTTAACGGGAACGTTGCTGCGAAATCTATAATACCTACATATCATAAGGGAGGGGGAGGAAGCCAGTGCTCGATAAACCGCTGTTCGGAAACCGCAAAAGGTGAACGCGCGACTAACATTACGTCATATCAACGATAGAGGTGCACATAAAGTAAATATATAGTGCCGTGTCACTGCTGCGACGCATCCTGCAGCCACGGCGGAGTTTCATTCTTCGGGGCGACTCTCATTGTTCCCCTATCGAACGGGTTCCCAATCACGCTCACGTAGCAAGGAGACAGGCGCAAGGCGAACGGGGGAGTGGGTCGAGGCATAATCAAGATCATTCTCAAGATGAAAGCCTTTAACGGGGGCAGAAAGGTCAAGTGCCGTTCCGCCCATCGACTTTCGACATCAGTTCCTACGGGCACTGCAATTTGCATTGAATATTTCACCTTGTACTTGCCTCCACTTCCTACCATCCTCGTTCCAATGCACTTCGCGTCGCTGATCACATTCAGCGCTTGCCACTAGCCACCCCCGCTCCAGATGGAAAGCAAACGTTGCGGGGGAAACGAGATCTTTTGCTTCAACGAGTGTAATATCTGATGTAATGAATTTTACTAGTAGCGTAACTGTACCTAATATGAAACCCCGCAATATTTCAGTAAGTAGGTACCTAACAACATCAATCGGCAACAGGGTAAACTGTAAGATATAGGGTAAACCAACCAGTGAATGACCGAATTGTTGAATGAGAAGCCCAGTAAATGACCGCATACTTTTATTAAGAATTGAACTTATTAATGTTTATTTAATACGTATAACTAAAAATATGGGATATTAAAAGTGCAACTATACTCCATTTATAAACATATAGTATTTTTTAAATTTATAATTGACATTTCTTTGCCTAATGGTCATTCACTGGTATGCGGTCAATTACTGGTTGGTTTACCCTATCGTGAAAAACAAAGTGCAATCATATTCGTATTTGGGCTTCAGTTGAGGAATTCTGAAGACGGGGTGAGAAGGAAAGGCGCTGAATTAATGATCCGATCTCCCAGCAAGGCTTTTTGCATGTTGCTCGTTTTTCAGGATGAACTTCGTTCCAAGAAGAGGATCGTATTATGAGAGACCTTAGCCTTGAAGAATAACGAGTGTCGTGTTTCGCGAGACTAATCGATTTTCATTGTTTACTACAAGTTCATTTCGCGTGCCGCCCACTAGAATCATCCCCGTCATCGATTTCCCCCGGATCGCGTTATTGCGCTTCCGCGTACATACTCGTAAGTACATCGAGAATTCCCACGAATTCTCCGCTCGGTGCACACGGTCCGCCCTCGCGCGCAATTTCTTATTAGATGGAATTCCATCAGATTGCAGCGCTACGCAATTACATACTCTCTCAGGTACAGGCGCGAAAGCTTCTTCGACTAGTCACAGCCAACGCGATTTCATTTCACTGTGATCTTCGCGTGTTTGTTGCTGCATTTCATTTTTGTTGTTGTGCGTTTAGTTTCTTCGCTGACAGCAGTGGCATAGTTAGCGGGAGTGGAGATATAATGATTTTGAAGAGGAGGAATAGAAAATTTTGGAGAAGAAGGATGGAAGATTTTGAAGAAGAGAGGTGGAAAATTTTGAAAATGAGAAGTGAAAGGTTTTCACTTAACCAAGAGGAATAGATGACTTTGAGGAAGTGGAATCGGAGATTCTCAGGAAGTGAAGTAGGAGATTCTGACGAAGTGAAATAGGAGATTCTGAGGAAGTGAAATAGGAGATTCCGAGGAAGTGATATAGGAAATGCTGAGGGAGTAGAACATTTTGAAGAATAGGAATAGAAGAGTCTGAAGGCGATGAATAGAAGAGAATTAGAATACCCAAAAGAAGAAATATGTATGTTTAGAAGCTACAGTAAACGTATCAAGTCAAAACCCAGTGTAAACATATACGAATGAAAAATTCAGAAGGGAAGACGAGAAATGGGTTCAGTAAGTAGGTACTTACTATGTAATTCTGTAAAAAAAATGCAGAGGCACGCGCAGGGAATACAATTTTTGTAGCATTTCAATGCATAGGTAATCACCTTGCTGAAGGTGAAACACTAGACTCGAGGTTAAATTAATACTTTAATTATTGCAGCCAACGCGCCACAATTGTAATTAAATACTCCCAAGGAGAGAGAAACAGTCGTTAAACAATTCAATGAAGAATCGAGAACACGTTGCATTCTTTGAATCTAAAGTGCATCTTCGAATGCGAAGGGCACGTGTTTTGTAAGTAGTATCATTGCACCAAAGCACGTTTCGAAAACAGTAAAATTAGAAACGACGGAAGAGCCAACTCGCGAATAAACTTCCTCTGCCAAAATTAAACGGCGTATCAAACACGAAACAACAACATCGACATCCCGACCCAGTCATGCCTGCCTAGGCTTAAACGGCGTTTAACCATTTAATTGACCGTGTTTTCGCGATCGTTTGTTGCTCGCTGGCTCGCAATTAACGCATTGCAAACAGGAAGCGCATTGCTTGTGCTACGAATTTCGAGAAATACTCAAACGACACTGTTTAGGACGGGGATTCTGCATGATAAAATAAGTCAAAATTGTTTAATAAACTTCTTTCATTGGAAGCCCTGTTTAACAAGAAACGCGAACAAATAGAAAGCTATTAAAACAGACATCATAACTGTTATAAGCCAAATGTTAAAAGTTATGGTAGGTATATGAGTTAATATCGTTAATTAAATGATTTTCGTTTACGAATTACAATTACGAATGATTAAAAAAATTTTGGCTACCAGTAACCATTATCAATGGTGGAAGTTTAATTTTGGTTATCAGTAACCAATATAAATGACCAGATTTTTTTTATTATCTGTAACCATTATCACTAGCCCAATTTTATTTTGGTTAACGATAACCATTATCGACGATGAAAATTTTTTTTATTAAAAATATATTTTATTCGAGGAAAAAACGGTAAATTGCAGTCAATATCTTTTATCCTATTCATCGTTTCATATATTTTAACTGTTTTTTTTTGTTAATGAAATATATAAGTTTTGTAATTAATTTTCTTCACGTTGTCAGTGAATACTAATTATCAGTAACATTAATAAGAATGTAACCAGAAAAAATGTTTGCCGTCGATAATGGTTATCGGTAACCGAAATAAAATTCGAAATATTGATAATGGTTACCGGCAGTCAAAAATAGTTTTAATCATTCCTAATGATTAGTTGTAATCAGAACAATTAAAAATAAGTATTAAATTAATCATTTTATTTTTGGAGAAATTTCTTTCGGATTTAATGACAACTAGCTTCCATTTAAATAAAAATTAATTGTTACTTAATATTTTCTTCCAAAATATTTTTACAATAACTGGTATCGAGTGCAAAATAGTAATGGAGAATTTAACGCTTTAAAAGCAGGTCTTTAAAAATTTTTAACATTCCCAATTTGCAATATATAAGTACCTACTTCAATTATCGATCTTATATCTGTGGTTGCAAGGAAAAACGACCCCTGTCACAATTTCAAAAAATTTGAGTTTATGCATTAATTCAACTGTAGAATATTGGATGTATGTTTTCATGTATGTATGAATTTTATACGTTGAAAAAATAATGCAATTTAACCGAAGTCCAATATTCAATTAATACGCATTTGGCAAAACAACGTAAGTCCACAAAATTTTGAGAATATGACGTATCTTTCCTTTGTGATCGTTTTTTATTTTCTATTTTTATTTATCTGCATATACTATAACATATTTTATGTTAAATAAAATGACTAAAATTATATTTCATATTTTTATTTTACTAGAAATAGCACACTATGAAATACCAGTGATACATAAATGTGTAACTTGTATTTTACAAAAAATAACGCAAAGCACAGAAGAAAACGAAAGAAGACAAAAAAAGAAAGTAAAAGAAGGAAAAGTAATCAGTAAAACTACTTAACTGCGACACGTTCAAGCAGAACAACACAAGTCCAGTGGACTTGTGTCGTTCTGCCTAAAGTGTATGTAAATTATTACTATTTTGTTTATTATTATTTACGTTAATTGTACGAATAGTGAATATTGTGCAAAGTGATGGAAATATACGTTTATATCGTAAGAAGAAAACAAGGAAACATTGCTAATAAGAAGAATTGGTGTTTAGAACTTTCAACGACAATATCTCGAAAGTGAAAATATGTGACATGGGTCGTTTTGCCTTACAACCACAGATATATATATAGCCTAAATACACTTCAGTGGCTTTGACACATTGTCAAATACAAACCTAGAAATTATGTCCTATTTCATATTTATCACAAAAAAAAATAGTATAATTGAAAAAGGTCCCTATCCTCTGTGTGAGGTACATATAATGGAGTCTCTTCAAGAATCAAGGATTTCAAATATTTGAAAATGGTGATTACGAGTGAGTTTACTCCGAAAAGTGCGACTGAAGAAGTGTCAACACGTCGTGGGCCTCGTTCGGGGATCGAGCTGACGACCGTCCAAGCGACGAAGCTACTAATTATACAATAGTGCTTCAACTCGATGGCATTCGCCTCGTTTACTCTTTTCGTTCGAGCACGTGAGTGATGAGCAAGAAGACGAAAAGACTCCGCCGATCTGTATGTAGAGAAGAAAGTGTCTCAAACGTTCCTCCCTTGCCAAGATCGATTATAGCACGATGAATTATCGAGAAATAATTTGCACGTCGCGATGTACCGTTCGTCGTCGAGATCGATCGAGGAAATTGAGACAACGACGAACGGTTTGACGCATGGCAGAAGTAACACTTGCGCAAACATTCTGCAAGTGGGTGCTTCAAGGACTGCGAAAATGTAAGTCAAATGTTTTGGAGAAAAGACAGACAATGCAAGTGTTCTCGACAATTATCTCTGTAATTTTAGTCTCATTTCTAGCTGAGGATCTTGGGACAAGAAGCTGCTGGCACTGTTCTTTCTTTGCAAGATTATTACCTTCTCAGGGCACTCGAGATCGTCGATATGCTTTTAAACGAAGCTGTTCTTAGACAGGCTCAATCATTCATCTCAAATTTCAATAATTATTGAAAAGCTTTGACTGATACGAAACTTGCAAAGTTCACTGAGAATCCTCAGTAATAAATCAAATTAATATATATTATAATTTTGATGTTTTTTGTTGAGAACAATTCTGTATGCAAAACTAAGAGTATTATTATTATTTTTATTTATATTATTATGATAAGACGTAACGCCTAGCATAATCTTTGTATACCTATATGAGTACGTTTCTAGCTTACATATTTTTTTCTCCTTATCTGCTGATAGTGGAACTGTCTAAGCAGTCGTTATTTTTCAAAAATTCTGTTCTGAATTCAGCGTATTGGAGGCATTCTTCTATTATATGCTTTCTGCTTTCCGACATATTTTTATTGCACATAGCGCATATTACGCAAAACTAAAAGTAAATAAATACAAAATGCGAGCAACTTGGTTAATTTAGCGATACCTCTGAATATTCCTTTCCCTTAACATTCTCATACTACTTAAAAATTTAATATAAAACTTTCCCCTTGTGTCTTCGAATTTACAAGATAATTGCATCAGTCCCTTCGCAAGAATCACTTCGCACGTTCCCAAGTGAAGTTTGCGTGAGAATTACAAAACAGCTCCTGCAAGGGATGATTCAGCAACAGCCTGCAAGTCCCCACTACTGTGCGCTTTTGGAAAGAAAGAATTGTTTTGGCAAGCTTCCGTATCTATTCGATCGATCCCCAAAGAATTCCACACTTTTTACTGGAGACCTGTACACATTCGTTTATCACCTCATAAACGAAAGTGTTGCTGTTTCTTCAAAGGAAGAAAAGTGTCCTTCAAAGACCCACGTGCCTAGACCTTCCCTTATTATTAGAAGTTCCATCGATTCGCCACGGTTCACAGGTTGGGTTTAATTTCTCGTTAGCCGGGTCTTTGGGCACGGGTCGAATGTGTGAATCTTTAATCGACGCACGGTAAAAGAATTCTGGAGGTTCGAGAGGGGCTTTCAAAATCGCTAATCGCTGTCGTGGAACATGTTTGAGTATCCTGATAAGAAATTCGTATACCTACATACACAGTACAAGCTATCAATCGATAATAAACTCGAAAGATCATATAATTTTCATATACTTCGTGTATATTATCGTCCAGATCGTAGAAACTGAATCTGCAAATTATTTGCATTAGAACGGCGAGGGTGACGGATCATCTAAATGTCTGAGTACCTACAGTGCAAGGTTGACGAGAATAATTTTTAATGTCAATCAATTCAACGGACGTCACGTGGATTATATTTTAATGAACGATCTCCTGGAGGTGATACAAGAGAAGTGGCATGAATTTGTAATATGTGCCACGTATAAGTCTGTGAATTCAACGTTTCTTCCTGACAAGAATAGTTAATCATAAATGTCTCATGGATTCGACGCTTGAAACCTGAGAATATTGAAAGAACATAGATGTCACTTATTCTCTAAATTCAATATACTAACAGACACATTAATCTACTCGATACCGGTGAAGAATTAAATCGCAGTTAAACGCGCTATCAAATGCAACCTTGAACATTTAATTAAATGCAAAGTAACGAGTATTAATAATAAAGGATCGCTATAATTAACCACGTGGAAGGTAGGGCCTATATAAAGGCATAATAAAAATAATAAACGCCCTTCGACGAGGCGTTTACTTGGCCGTTAGCGAAGTTAACCCCCAAGAAAAGATTCTCAAACATTTCAATTAGCCAGTATCCTTGCAAGAAGGAAGATCACGAGCGTTTTATTGGCACGAAACAGACACAACTGTATTCCGCATGCGAAGCCATTCAATGGCTTTTTGCACACATCCTCCGGCAGTGCCAGATTAGGCATATTACGATAGAGATAGGTGAACGGTAGGCGTATCAGAGTCATTTGCATAATAACTCCGCGCAGCTGCTTCGGCCGCGAGTCCGCAAACTATAGTCGTTATGACTTGATCGAATGATAAGCCCCTGAAGCACTATCAAAATTTACCGGCCTAATGCTTAATGGACACGTTCATTCGAAATGATTCCCAGGAACGAATCATTACGACAATCTCGGACCGTTCGACCGCGTGATCGAATCGTTCCTATTCGCTGGGAATAAAAGATGATTTTTCAGGAACAACTATGAAGGAAACGTTCCCAAACCGAATATTCCGATTTCAATGAAACTTCGCGCGAATGCAGAGTAAATTTTTCTGCAAATATTCACTCTGAATGGGTTAAATTAAAATCTTAAAGTTATCACGTTTTTTCGCTTTTTAATATAATTTTGTACCAATGTAAACTGGAAGAAAACTTTAGATGTAAGAATTGTTCAATTTTGAATGCTCTGTTACGCTACAAAAATAAAAATAAAGTTATATTGAAAATACGAATAAACGCGATAATTTTTTAAGCGCTGGTTTCATTCATTCAGAGTGAATTTCCGCAGGAAAAAATTGCTTCTTCCATACTCTGATACGTTCTATATTCGCACGAAGTTTCATTTAAATCAGAATCTCGGGGTTGGAAATGTTTGCTCATAAGTTGAAAATAGAAAATTAAATTTTTGTATATGAGGCTCCACTTTCTTATTAAGTGAGGGAGATGAAGTTTGAAAGTAGCAAATCATACACATTTGAATAATTTGAATAATACCTAATCTCTATAATGAGAATATTATATTAGACCTGAATTTTCTGAGATATTAATTTTAAGGGCTCTCATTACCCGCAGCAGTGTCAGAAGGCTTTAACGTACGCTATGTTGATAGAATTTCCATACCAACACAATGGATTCAAATTACGTTTAATGACCACTTATTCGCAGTCGCCTTCAACCCTCTGCGCAGCAACTACCAACCCTGCTGGCACAGTGCCTGAAAGCGGATCTGCTCCACTACCCCCGCACTCCTGGCAAGACTTTCGGTTTTGTAATATTTCTCCATAATAAGGACCAATTCCTCGAAAAGCTACCTTGCATTCTTCGAAACACTGAAATTTACTAAACGTCGCGCAAAACCCCCAAAAATCGTTCTCCCACCAGTGCGCGGGAAGAAAACGCATCAAACTGCGAAGGGTTAAACTTTTCCGCTCTCGGAAGGTACCCAGCCACCGAAGATGCCTACCGCGAAAAATGGTTTCCACGTTTCTATCTAGATGCCTTCCGCATTGCAGCAGATCGGTTACGTCACTGTTTCACCCTTGCCAACCACGGGGCGCGCATAGTTTTCCCCTTAAGCCGAGTTCTCAAGCCCGCGGGCAACGGTTGCGCGTCGCGCGCCAAGCGAGTGCTTAATTACATCGAGCGGAACTTTCTCGCCAGCGTAAATGCGGAACAAATTTGCGCCGAAATTAACGGGGACGGCGTAGAATCCCCTTTGTAAGGTGAAATATTCGCGCGGAGCAGGCCACGGCCATCTCTAGTACAGGCCGGAACATGTGACGTGGCAACAGCGCGTACAAATGAAACATCAGTCCCATCAAACTACTGATTTTTTTAAGATATTTTATATACTACTAGCAAAATACCCCCGCGCTTCGCTTCGGGCCTAAGAGATATTGAAGACTCCATGAAAACACATTTTACCCCTTTTCATCCCCTTTTGAGGATGGAATTTCCACAAATCCTTCCTTAGTGATCTACTATTATTTAAAAATCATTATTTAAAAAAAAAAAATAAAAACGTTAGAACCTTCCTCGCGTCAAGACGAACACAGTGATGTAAGACACTCGTGGCTAAAGCTCATATTTACTGAGAAACCGCATTTCAAAGTATGCAACTTTAATTTTATATAATAGTATAGATTTAATAAAGGCTTGCTGAAAAACAACTTCCCAATTTTTTTCTTGGTATATTTTTCATCCACTTTTTGTTTAACTTTCCATCCGGAGGACAGCGAAAAACAGGTGTATATTTTGAATCAGATGGTATAATTTTCATAGGACTGATGCTGGCGTTGCCGAATTTCCTATGTTGTGGGATCGAATTTGAGTTAGTTGCGAGGTGGAGGATCGCTTTTTCCGAAGTAGAAGCCTGGCTTGGTCGTAGATGCTGTATACCTAATTGAGGATGAAAAGTGAAGGTAACCAGCGGCTGGATTGTACAGCAGATAATTATCGCGAAAAGCACGTAATTGCGTGCGACGAATGACGATTTATGCCGTTTCACATCGACTCCGCTGGCTCGAGTCTCTTTTTCACTTACTACTTGATACATATTCAACGAGCAAGTCGTTTGCTGGAGAAAATACGCTACTCGTGATAATTAAATGACCGCCTGCTGCCTACTCGAACGACTTTATCGCTCATTGAGATATTCAGCACACTTTGAGGGCCCCAAGTCAGCTGTGCACGTTAGACATTCAGCTTTTCATTCAGCCGTTCCACACGAATGTTTGAATTCGTAACGCGTGAAAATATTACGGAGCGTGTAGGTGTGTACGTTTCTTTGAGTGACTGAATCTGATGTCTTTAATTTAAGAGCGAAAGATTTTAATACCAGATGTGAAATTCAGTTTCCTCGGGGTGTTACGTTTAATAACAGCGGGATTTAGAATGGTTGAATTAACTTAATGTGAATTTTCCTTCTTTTACATTTCGTGTTTTTAATCACTTTAGTGCGTGACATAGGTTAAGTCCCGGACACTCGGGTAACCTAATATAAAATTGCTGTTAAAACTAACACTGATATTATTTATTTTATAGAAATAAACCTAATATGTTCAGAATTTTATGCTGATTCAGAAAAAAACTGGTTGATATTTGTTTTAAGACAATATTTACTAAAAACAAGGCTAAAAACTTAAGTCATGACATATAACCATCTCTCCCGAGGTGACCAGAAATATGGTTCACATCGTTGACAGAGACCACTCACATAATTATTCATGAAAAAATGAATAAGAAAGCAAAATTATTTACAACTACAGATTTATTGATATTTAATTTGATTACGTTACACAAGTAAAGGACGCACGAAACAAAAAGCAAACCAATACAAAAGTGAATAAATAAAATAAATAAACAGCAATAATAATAAAAAAATAATCCCTTGCAAAATATTGTAAATTTAACTGATAGACTAAAAGTTTAGAATTCTGATCATAACTCGACCAACTCTCCTGGCGGACCGACTCGCCAGGATTTATCCTAGAGAATTTACTATTATTATAAATTCAAACGCATTGCTCAAAATGAGTAGAGAGAGCATTATGTAGTTAATTATTAATATAATGCATTCTATACTTTACACATTTGGCTTGACGCTTAATCAATACTTTTTAATAACCCTAAAGAACCCACAAACTGAGAAGTAATTACTGTGAAACTGCAGCTTTCTGCTGTACTTTTTGAGGCAGAGGAAATTGAAGTTTGAAAAAGTCGAGCAAAGTAATGCATCGCTACAGTCAAGAAAAAATCAATCGGCCTCTGAAAGCTGCTTAAAAGTTCCCCTTGTCGTAATATTTGGCTACCACTGCAGCTTTCTTTCTCCCCTATTTACACAAATCTGTATCGCACATGAAGCCAAAGTAAAAGTGAGAGACAGAAGACATCGCAATAGATTATGATTCATCACTGATATCTATGATTCAGAATTGACCAAAACACTTCAATTCTTATACTCTTCAAAATGATAAGAGATTCACCTACTTCAGTTACTTACATTATCGCTCTATGAAGTACCCAAGTTCGCTAATAATTCCAACCACATATATAAATCCATTGAAATTGAACAGTTCGTGCGAGCACTCATGAAATGAAATTAGACAATTTTCAAATCACGAATAAAAATAGACAGATTCTAGATCAGAATTCGAACCTAGACCACCATTTTCGAGACACTGCACTGAATCCTAGAAATTGAATTTAATTCAGGAAATAATCGCTGTTAGAAAATCATAAATCCAGCCGATAAGAAATGTTCCAGCCGCTACAGAATGGCCTTGCATGTCCAAACGATCCACGATTACCGCGCCATTATTCCCTTCCGCTGACGGGCATGCTTAACACTTTATAGGTTTTCCTGTCGACCGTAAAAACTTTTTCCTCCGTTTTCCTGCTGTTCCCCTTGATAACGATCCATCCGCAGCTTCGACAGCCTAATTGCTGGTCACTTAAGTGTACACTTTTCAGGGATTACTTATACCGTGCACCGCAGATGAAAATTGATTTACCGCTTTTTCTATTTTCATAAACTGCGAAGCCTTGAAATATTATGCTGAAATCTATGTGACTAACAAACTTATGGAAGTCGGCATTGAAACTAACTTTCGAATTGACTTGAGCTCAATACTCCTTTGTGACCAAGGTTAATAGTTAATGGTTCCAATATGATTTCAAATTCTATTGTGTTCACTGAATAGTCTGCTCCCCGTTGCTACACACAATTTCTTGCAAACTGTTTGACTAGGAATGTCCGGGGTAAAATAGAATATAGGGGTCTTGCTTAGGAGCATTATTTACAGTTTTAGTGGCGCAAGCTTCTGAAAAGTCTTCTGTTTTTTTATAAATGGGCCTGTTTATCTATATTTGTATTTTATTTTCTCCATTTCTTTTTCCTAAATATTATTCCAGCGCTGAATCGCAGCGTATTTATACACTAGCGGACAAAAAAGTTACCACTTTTTCGATTTGTTCTATTTTTGTTATTTTTTTTAGCATACATTTAGGACTGTGGTATATTTAATATGCATATTCTGATGGAGAATTTAAAGATGTATACAATCCAGTTAAAGTTGAATTTAATTAACTGACAAGCAAAAGTGTTGTATGATATTAAAGGGGGTAACACATTTTTGGGACCGACAAAGAAGTTACCACGTTTAGCAACTTTTTAGATTGTCCTAAAAGCAAAATGTCCCCCCACAAAATATTAGATGTTTTTATGTTCAAAAGTGGTAACTTTTTGTTGACTTTAAAAGTGTGTTGTCTTGTTTAATGTTATGTGCGGTATTTTGATTGTTAGTTAAATAAATTCAACTGTAACTGGATTTTATACAGCTTTCAATTCTCTTTCAGAATATGTATGTTAGGCATATTACTACAATTTTGAATTGATATTGAAAAGTAATAGAATTAGGGTGGGTCGAAAAAGTGGTAACTTTTTTGTCCGCTACTGTAGGCGATTATAATGTTTTCAGTCTCTATCTCTACACTATTGTGTCTTTTTTGTAAGTAACAAATAGTAAGTGTTAATTCAAATAACACTTGTCTCAATACAACCTATCCTACATTTAACTAAAACCTGATAAAATGTAAATTCGAGACGAGTACGTATATGATAATGCAGAGAACCATCGAAAAACTTGAGATTAAAGGGGTTAAAAGCAACCAGCTTTCACAGCAACAGAATCAATTCTGCAAAAGTACACTGGCTTTCATTAATATCCATACTTCTACTTCGTGCCTCGTAAAAGAGACCACAATACCGATAATAGCCCGTTTCAAGCTCGTTGGCATTTGCAAATATCAGTGTATCCTTTTCGCAGATAATCTCCCTCTCTTAATGACGCAAAAATGAAATTCCGTGATAGAAAAAACTCGCCGTTATTCATCGAACTCACAATTGCCGGATATCTCTTGGCAGATGTAAAAAGCTTCGTTTTGAAACCGTGCTGCATTAATTCCGTATCACGAGCGTGGTAAAATATATAATTCAAGATTAATGGATCATCCGTGCAGGAATAAAATGCGACGAGTCATCGATGAGAGAAACAAATTGGCGAATAAAATTCATGAATCACCATCGGAACTTAAGTAACCGAGTATTCTAGGGAATATCTTTATCTTTGTGTTCTGACGTTTCTTTTCTGATCTCGTCAACGATCGGATAACGAGTCCTGAAGGAGAAGCCTGGTCACGTTGCCAATAAATTTTATCGAGATCGTCCAACTATCGAAGCTTCGAGACCCCTTCGCAACTCGATATTGCACAGGGTGCCTCAAACTTATGGGACGGGGTGGATTATAAAAATTATATATGGAGTCAAATACATTGGAAACTGCCGAATAAGAAAATTGAACGAATTATTAATGTATTGTGTTTTATTGCACATTTCATTTTATAAAAATGGACAAAAGTGCCGATACGATTTGTTGCTTGTGTAGGTATTGAAATTTCATGATTGGGAAGCAAGTGTTTCTGTTCGTGAGAAGTTATATGAAATTAAATCTGTGTCTAATTGTATGATAAGTGAATTTCGAAATGATTAAATAAAATTAAATATCTTGGCGTGTGGAAATTGAAAATGTCAGTGAAAATATGCTTTGGAACCCTAGAAAATGGTGTTAGAATGTTGTTCGTTAACGTAACAATATACAGTGACTCAGAAATTTGATCGCGAAGAGCTATCTAGAATTATAATTAGAGAAACTAGACGACAGTTAGACATGAAAGCCGGAGATGACAGAGATAAGAGAACAAAAGCAACACAGTAGCTTTCACAATTAGTTATTCTGAATTTGTAGGAACGAACCTATGAATCACTGCCTGCGAACACAAATCTAAGTGTAATTCTCGTATCTGACTGCGTGCAAGCGTCTGAAATTTGAATAGAGCGCTCTGATGGATTAGGAAAATTTAATTAGTTATTTATCCTGAGAACAAAGCTTCAGTTTGGAAAACAATGGGATTTTTTAATTTCATTCTTTATAAGAAATTTGCTTGCCTCGAGTAGTCCAACAATTTCAGAAGACGCTGTATAATAAATGCTTCGACGTGGAGGAACTTTTACCGGCTTTAAAAGTTCTGATCGCTATCACAAAAGAGTCATAAACTTTCAAGTGTCGGGGAGATTAAGATGATGATTAAAGGAAAATTTTTGGCCCAGCAAAGAGCTCGACTACGGAAAAATTAAGAATGTGTACTTAATGAATAAATGATTAAGTAGTTTTATAACTGTGGCATAACACCGAGTTTCAATTCATAATAAAATGCTATAAAGTAGAATAAGAACTCTGAATGGAATAGAAATTCTGAACAAGTGTAACATTATAAACTTTTAATTAAAAAACATCTTCGAATTTTATTCCACCCCTCCCTCAACAAAAAAAAATACAATAAAACAATTACCACATACAGCACTTCACAAAATAAACGAAAATGACAGCGCCTGCTACGAGTGCTTCGGTACGAAATGAATGTAAAATAAATTAAAAAATGGCTGTTTACTTTATAATCATTGCGATTCAGAGGAATAAAAGCGTGCAGCTCCTTGATTAAAAAATATCCTCCCATTTGTTAACGCCTGCATAAATCGCAGCGTAACGGGCAATATTTATTCGCCGTAAGTAAAACAGGAGCAGCCGGGAAATGGAGTTTCAATGAAAGGAAAAAACGGGAACGTGCGCACCGTTCTAATGGAATCTGCGGAATACGCTCGTTAAAACGATGAACTAATTTACTTTCAACACGCCCGATGATTAACGGAAACGCGAGTGCCTGGCTTCGTTTTTTTCTCATTTCTCTCAAAATGAATTTTCCTTGGTTGCGGAGCTTTCCATCAGCAGATTCGATTATCCAGAAATTCGGGCGGACAACAGCCAATCGATTTGCGGGTGTTCGCGTACCGCGTGGTCGCGCATAACAAATTCCGTCCACTTTTGCGAGCATGCGTGTGGTTCGTTCGTTTTCCGTGGCCTATATGTCGAAGCGATCGCATCTGTTCGCTGTATATTTCTTCGTCGACCGATAACGAGATAGGCCGTTCGGATAAATCGCTAATGAGCGACGAGAGATTCAGATTAAGCGCGTCGTTCCTCGCAGCGTCGAATGGAGCGCGTTTCTGGTGACTTGGAGAAAAGAGTACGGAGTGTACGCAGCGAACTCCTGACGGAGAATTCTGAAATCTACAGCGCCCGAAACCCTATTGTCAGGTTCTTTCACGCGTGATACTGTTGTGGCTTGTGACTGGTATCTCAGATATATTCACTTGGCACTCTTGGCAGAGATAGCGTTGGTTTAAAGAAGATGGATAGAGGTCGAAAATGTGTGAATTTATCTGAATGATCTCCAGGAATGAACCTGTCAGGCAATTTTCGAGTTCAAATGTCACACCTTTACGTATTTTTAGACCTTAATATTTAAATACAAAAATTTGGTGGACTTTAACAAAAAAATCGCTTCTTTCCACAACTATTTTTTCAATTACATTTCTGGGGTGCAAGTGAACTCCGAGTTACCAATTTGTGATTATAAGATGTGACCACGGAGGATTAAGTAGCAGCCATTTCAAGCACTCCAAGCTTCATACTAGAGCTGTTCGAGTACTCGGAACAAGCGAGCCGGGATATACTCGGTTCGAATAACCGATCCGAACCGAGCGGCTCGATTAAGGGGGGAACCTTGTGTAAAATGAAATTTTTGAACATTTTTTTTTTTTGTTTAAATCGATAGGAAATTTCCTGAGGAATACGGTAGAAAAGTTAGAAAGTGATCAGAGATGTTCTTGTACGTTATTTTCAAAATAAAGTGAACGGTTGTATTGGGCGGAGCGGCTCAGGTAGTCGGCCTTCGTCGGGCGCTCGGCCTTTCTGTCCCTTCTAACTGTGTTAAAACCTATACTAATGTACACCAGTTGTTAGACCCACCATAGCACTGCCTTTTTCGGCGTCTATACGTGTACATTTGTGTGTATAACGGTTTTGAAAAAGATGCCCCTTCGGCGAGGGGTCCTCGCTCATTGTCAGTTCAGCAGCGTCTCTTGAGTGAAATCGGTCGTTTACAGAGCCTTATACGAATATATACGAATAAATTGAAAATGAGTCGAAAGCTGCAAGATAATAATCCAAATTATCGTCCGAATCGTCCCAGACGGCGAAAAGCTCCTAAAAAATTCGAATTTAAGAGTGCTGAGATAGAAAGTGAAAAGACGAGCGGAGGCGAAGGAACGAGCTCTTCTGCTAAGAAAATAAAAGCTACGTCGGCAGATGTAATTATTAATTTTACACATTGTTACCGAATTATAGAATTCATAAGTGTTTTTAGTGCAATATCAGATATTTCTGTGTGCAAAACGTGTAAACAAAAACAAACATTTGGAGAAACAGGCAGCCGTGGATTAGGTTTTAAAATCGCCGTTACATGTGCGTGTGGAACTGTTTTAATCAATTCGGGACCATTTGTAAATAATAGTTTCGAAATTAACCGCAGAATTGTGTTTGTGATGCGTTTACTAGGCGTGGCACGTAAAGGAATAAATATATTTTGCGGCATGATGGATTTAGGCTGTGAATTGAGTGTAAGTGCTTATGACGGCATTATACAGCATATACATACCGCAGCGCAAAAAATGTATAATGACACGTGTCACAAAGCTGTTGAACAAGAAAAACAATTGAATGAAAAAAAGGAACAACCCTTGACAAGACTCAAAGTATCTGGAGACGGCTCTTGGAAAAAGCGAGGATTTTCTTCACACTACGGTGTAACGACGCTCATCGGTTATAACACGGGGAAAGTCATCGATTTATTGGTGAAAAGTAGCTACTGCCAAATATGTACGTTTTATAAAAACGATAAAAAGAATCCCGAATATTTAGAGCACAAAGAAGATGAGCATTGTGCAGTAAATCACAGTGGGTCTTCGGGTAAGATGGAAGTAGATGCTGTAGTTGAAATGTTTCTTCGCTCTGAAGAATTACACGGAGTACGCTACAGTAATTATATAGGAGACGGTGACGCTAAGACGTTCAAGGCTATACTCGATATTGAACCGTATGGTCATAATTTCAAAATTAAAAAGAACGAGTGCATTGGACATGTGGAAAAGAGGATGGGCAGTCGGTTGCGCAATGTAAAAAAGAGTGCAAAATTAGGAGGAAAAGGAAAACTGACAGACGTGTTAATAAAAAAATTAACAAAATACTACGGTCTCGCTATTAGGCGTAACAGTGATTCTGTGATTGAGATGAGAAAGGCGATAATGGCAACATTTCATCACCTATCTTCGACAAATAAAAAACCGCAGCACGACGATTGTCCCCCCGGCGCCGATTCGTGGTGTAAGTGGCGCGTCGCACAAGCCTCGGGGCAAGAATTTGATCATCCACCTCCATTACACGAAGATGTACAAAAACATATTCGCCCAATTTATGAAGACTTGTCACGGGATGATTTGTTAGAGAGATGTTTAGGTGGACATACGCAAAATGCTAACGAGAGCTTTAACGCTATCGTTTGGCGTTTAGCACCTAAACATCTCAACTGCGGTATTAAAATTGTTGAAATAGCTGCTTTTTTGGCTGCCGGCCTGTTTAACGAAGGATTTTCGTTTGTCCTTCAAACAATGCAACAACTTAGCATAGTAATTGGACAGCAGAGCAAAAGGTTTGCCGAAAATGAGGACAAACGCCGTATTAAACAGCAGGAGCGCCGCAGCCTTCCTTGCGCAAAAGAGGCTTGTGCTTCTCGAAAAGAAGAAAAAACGGCTGAGTTACAAGTTTTTGAAGAAGAGGAAGATCTATTTTATGGCCCTGGAATCGCAGATTAACAAAAAACTGCGGTAAGTCAAAATGAATTACGATTTTTTTGTTACTCAAATTTTAAACGCATTTTTCTCGAAACGCAAAATTTCGCATGCCGTGCAACGTAGCTCAAAAACTAATTACTCGATTTTTATGAAACTTGGCATATATATTCTATAAATAATTGGCCTCAGCATGACGAGCTCCGATTTCTTTATTTTTTATGTAAAATATTGTTATTAACAATTGTTCATAACCGAAAATCCGTTTCTTTCTTCAAAACTTCGCCATTTTTGCAATTTTGAAAATTTTAATAAAAGAAAAATGTCATGCTGAGCGTTTTTGCATAAAGTAACTATTCCATTTTGATTTTTTTGTTTCAGATCATTTTTGTGCATTGTACACTGCACGGCGAATTTACAGGATGCCATTTTCAAGCCGCCATTGCACCATTATTATTAACAATTAAAATTTATAAAAAATATATTTTTTTACATTATAACGTTAATAAATGGTATTTCAAATTTTAAATCAATCTGCGCATTACATTTTCCAAAAAAAAATTCTTGAAAAACAGACCATTTACATAAGGTTCCCCCCTTAAAGCGAGCAGCTCGATTAAAAAGCGAGTAGATTGCATAGTGAAGGTAGCGATTGACGAACGAAACATGTGAATCGTTCGAGCCACCCGATTGTTTCCAGCTGCTTGCTTCATTCGAGTACTCGGCTCGGCTCAGAAACCGAGTCCCGGCTCGACTCGAATTTCGAGCTACTCGAATATTCGAGTAGGGTAAACCAACCAGTAATTGACCGCATACCAGTGAATGACCATTAGGCAAAGAAATGTCAATTATAAATTTAAAAATTATTATATGTTTATAAACGGAGTGTAGTTGCACTTTTAATATCCCATATTTTTAGTTACGCGTATTAAACAAACATTAATAAGTACAATTCTTATTAAAAGTATGCGGTTATTTACTAGGCTTCTCATTTAACAATTCGGTCATTCACTGGTTGGTTTACCCTACTCGAACAGCTCTACTTCATACTTCCTTTTCCGTTAATGCCTAAGATTATCCTCATAACAAAACAGTGTCGAAAAAAGTGTCATTCTCTTCTCTGACCCGCAGATAACCACCGCATCTAAAAATACCCAATAATTCGTGTCACAAAGATAAAGTGTTCAAATTCTCAGCCTCTGTGTCAGGCTCGTTAGCTCCGAGGCTACGATCGATGTATGTATCGTTGACGAAAAATCGCGTCCTCGTTCCCTACGACTCGGGCGATAAGTAAGCGCGTAATCCAGGCGCCTCGTACGTACCGCGGTTCGTCGACTTCAGCTATCGAGAGATAAAGAAACCATTCATTCGAGCGGAAAAACGAAGCAAGGAAATATCCACGGAATTAATCGACGAATCGGTGACCTGAATCGATTCAGTCGACAAACGCGCGTGAGCCTTTTCTCGCCCTGAGTGAGCCCCGTAGACACGATATTGCTTTTTTTTCATTGGAGATCCCATTTCGGTTATGGTACGACGATTGTCTTTCGTCGACGAACGACCTCGTTCGAGTAATATCTACCAAATGAAATCAGATATATCGCGGGCGGCTAATATATTAAAGGACACCGTCGAATCCTAAATAGATGCTTAACAGAAGAATAGTAGTCTTGGGAAGAAAATTGGGTATGTAGAATGGAGGAGACAAAGGAAGCAATCGGGGAAAAATAGGTAAACATCGGCTGTCTATCCCCGTACAACCCCAATTCCTTCAGCTTTCTGGACCCTAAAAGAACCCTACTGTATCTCACTGTCTGAGTCACTGATTCTAATTTATAGAGTGGAATAGAATTCCTTAAACCTTGCTATCTTCTATTGTATAACCTCATACATGCTCCAAAAGACTCTCACAACTCACTGCAACGCTCTATTCGAACTCACAATGAGCTTCGATACGATACCGATTCAGTTCTAATTTTACAAAGTCATGCTCAGTCCAGTACTAATTCCCGTTCTGTTCACACCAGATTCACAGCAATTTCAGGACTAATTGATATACAATTAGTCGAATAAATCTTCTGCTCAACAAATTGCTTGTTAATTCATTTCTTTACAGTTACTTCCGCTGTGATTCGACGCGAGAGACAAAATTGGGGCTTTAATTAAATGGCCCTGAAGCGCCCCTGCACGACGGAGAATTATTGGAGATAGGAGATCGAACGATGGAAGAACGATCGGAATCCCTCTAATGAAATCAATTCCCTTAAAATCCGCGGCGACCACTTAATTTACCGGCTTTCTCTGTTTCGCGGTGTTACAGCTGGAGCAGATGGAAGAACTATGGAAAAATGATAACGACGATTGGTTCGCTCGATTCGATTACGAAATCAATTGACTGGCAAAAAGAATTTCCAGTCTGGAGCTGGTGTAAGGCCATACAGCTAGTTGTTCCCGAGTGATTCAATAAAAATATTGTAGTCGAGATTGGACAACGTGACATTCAACGCTCCATTGCACTCGCCCAACTTCTGGAGTCTGAAACTGCTCTATATAATTATCTAGAAGCGACCTCGATCTTCTTGTCTAGACACTTTTCTATTCTGGCTACCAGTTTCTCCTGCGTTAATTAAAAAATACAACTTCGATGCTATGTATCTCCCGCAACAGATTCGTAATCTTGTCGTGATACTTCTTCGCAAATATAACAATGAAATTACGCAGTGTAATTGCAAGTTTTTTTTTATTTTTTTAACTAGATCAATATTCTCCAAGTAGGTAAGTACCAGAAGGAGACGCAGAAAGCAGGAATAAATTCCAAAAATGATGTATATTTATTTATTTGTATCTTCTACTTAATTAATCTTTATTTATAGTAAAAAAAAAAAGTAAAGATTTTTTTAGCTTTCTTTACAAATTTCCTAGGTGTTCCATATTAGGACCCATTTTTTTCGAACGGGCAATTTTCACTTTTTTCAGCTTCTTTATTATAATTGCAATTCAATTGGATTTTTTTTACATATGCTTATGTGCATATGATTATGCATTAGTTCCTTCGTCCCCTCATGACAGTTTTATTAAAAAAAAAAAACAAATTCCCCTAATTTTGACAAGCATTTGAAATCAGATGTTCCATATTACCTGCCTTTACCCTACATTTCTAACAATTCTGCGCCAATCTATATTAACAGATCCATCTATTAAAACCAGTAACATTGCCTTTCAAGCAGCCAGCGCAGAGCATCCCTATGCATGACTACATCAAGAGGATCACTACCCTCTGCCAGCGAACGCGTACAGTACAAATTACCATCCCCCTATATGAATGGCCGATTCTAATGAAATGAAACGCACCGGTGCAGCATAGCGCACTAGCGAGTTGAAAATGGGTACGCAGGCAGAGAACGGTACTAACGGGCATTCTGAATAATGGCCAATCCGATCCGACAGAGGCGCGATTATTGGTTGAAAGCGAATCCTCGCGTAGGCGCGGTATGATCGCGCGACAAAACAGCCGAGATTAACATTTCGGCTCGGGGATTTGGCCGTATCGTTTCGGCCCTTGATATATTATTAGCGTTCACTGGTACCGCGAATTTGGCTTTCGTTTTAATGCAAATTCGAATCTGGCGATTACTCGGGATATTATCGTTTATTTGACCGTCTGCCAGGCCCCAGCCGCGGCGAGGAACTGTTACTGGCAATCGAAGCAGCCGCGTGTGGATACATAGTGGTTATCTGTCGATGGGAACGGTAAATCTCCAAGGAGCCATCGTAAATGCGTAACACGGCGATGGTCTTTTATGAAATACGGCCAATAAATGTTGCTATCGGGCGTGCACGGGCGCTGGTGGGAAGAATGTTTATCATTGTCTTTAGATAGTACAGTAGCGGACAAAAAGTTACCACTTTTTCGACCCACCGTAATTCTATTACTTTTCAATATCAATTCAAAATTGTAGTATATGCCTAACATACATATTCTGAAAGAGAATTGAAAGCTCTATAAAATCCAGTTACAGTTGAATTTATTTAACTAACAATCAAAATATCGCACATAACATTAAACAAGACAACACACTTTTAAAGTCAACAAAAAGTTACCACTTTTGAACATAAAAACATCTAATATTTTGTGGGGGGACATTTTGCTTTTAGGACAATCTAAAAAGTTGCTAAACGTGGTAACTTCTTTGTCGGCCCCAAAAATGTGTTACCCCCTTTAATATCATACAACACGTTTGCTTGTCAGTTAATTAAATTCAACTTTAACTGGATTTTATACATCTTTAAATTCTCCATCAGAATATGCATATTAAATATACCACAGTCCTAAATGTATGCTAAAAAAAAATAACAAAAATAGAACAAATCGAAAAAGTGGTAACTTTTTTGTCCGCTAGTGTATGTGCTGGTAGACTTTTGTAGGAGAAATGAGATCCTACGCTGCAACTTGGATGGTAGATTTCCTTGAGAAAACTTTTGTGTTAGAATCTGAAATGGTGGAAGTGTCCTATATTGCGAATAATTGAGAATTAAAATTATAATACACTGGAAAATGAATTTAAATGTTGGTACTGCCACAAAAAAAAATTGTTCTTTGATAGTGTGATACTGTAGGTAAAAAATGGAGGTGCATTCTGGTGTTTCCTCTGAGATATTTGCTAGTGCTTCGCAATATTGTGGTTAAAAGTTATTCGTGACTCGAATAAAGAAGTTATTTCTTCGTGTAGTAGTGAGGGATTTATGGTAATGATAATTTTTGCAGAAAATCAGCGAGAAGTCGAAGGAAGCGGGATTACAAGCTTCGATAAGCTATGTAAGACAAACATTGGTAAAATATCTCGAGTATACGGTGCTCCTTTCAATTCCAGACATCTGGTTCACTTTCCTCAGCTACTCAGAAACGTGACTCATTGATTCAACCACCTACAACGAGAGCGACGCAATACCATTTTTATCGCATTACGAAAGATGAATGCTAAAAACGGTAATAATCCAGCTTCTCTACTTTCTACGTACTTATTCTTTACACATATATGTATTATATATGTACTTACAGTAGAACCTCATTATCCCGCTTAACAAGAGCACACGAGTGCTGGAATAAAGGGACTTTCAGATAATAAAATACTGGTTTAAGCAGCGCAACGTTCATTCACTAAAAACGTGAAATATCAGAATGTCAAAATAGGAGAAAACTCAGAAACTAAAACTTTCGGATGGTGGCGAGTGTAAATAGCAAAACGTCCAATTAATTAAGGGGTCGTCCTTAAATTACGTAAGGCTTTGGGGGCGTCGTGAATTTCTTACGTTTTCTTACAAGGGAGGGGGAGGAGTCAGGTAGCGTCTTACGTAATATTTTTTAACCTAATTTTTAATGAATACAAATTCTATCATATTAATGCACCAGAAAAGTAGTTTTAGTTTAAATTTCCCGAAACGGAGTTAAATGAATTATATAAACCTTTAAAAGAAGTTTAATAATTGAAAAAATCCAATATAAAAAATATTACGTAAGGAGGGGGTTGCAATATCAAATCTTACGAATTCTTATACTGGGGCGGGAGGGGGAAGAAATCGTCAAAATTGCCCTTGCGTGATTTAAGGGCGGCCCCTAAGCCTTCAGATATGAAGGGTAAGGGGAAAAACAGGAAATGTCACAAAACAGCTTTATCGAGAAAACTAAGTGTTTTGCTCAAGTGCAGAGTGGACATTACCTGACATTATCTTACAGACGCATTTGAACTTTATAACTCTTTGTGATTCGACAGTTCTGTAGTCCCGATTACCAACAAAATCTTAATATATAAAGCAGACAGTGTTTGTGTGTTTGTCGCCTAAAAACGTTCGAACAGTAAACTCTGCGGTCACGAAACGTGGCCCAGCTCATTATATCTACCTAATCCAGATGAATGAGGCCATTTTCACAAAAAAAAAATTATAAAATCAGAATCTAAATTTCGTGCGAAGTCCAGTAGTAAAGCTAGTATGCTATAAATCGTAGAATCACGAAAAATGGACATTTCTCGTTTTTCCCCATTACCCTTCATTTTAGAATGGCTACTTTAAAACCCGCATGCTGAAATAATAAACGTTTTCTATCGTATTAATACACTATCGAATTATTTATACACGTGTACGCGCAATTTGTGCAACGTCAAAATTTACAGGCAGAACGGCGCCGGATGAGGCGTAAACATTTCCTTCGACGAAACGTGCGCATACGCAGATACGTTATATACGTGCGCGCACTTCAGGAGTTAGCAACGATGATATACCGCCCAGAGATATTGCAAAAATAGACGGTGCAGCGATTCGCCCGTGTGTCATCCCACTGATACAACAATGAGCCGAGAGCGTTATCAAAAGATGACGGAACGACCACTAAAACGGTGGGGGAGAAAAAATGCGATTACGTTCGAGTTACGTCTGATTACGCTTCTATTGCGTTCGAACTACGGGAAACGACCTTGTCTCCCCTTTTATTCCTCTAATTACCCTATTTTACTAGGATACGCGATGATTGCTTGGAATCAGTCAAAGTTTCAATTGGGGGAATTTCATTTTGGGGAGACGTCAAAGCGACGTGGAGGTCGCTGGAATTTTCCAAACGGAATTTCTACTTTGCTTTAGGTTCAACCTCGCGCAGGATAGGCAATATGAAGTGGTACAAGCTCTCTTCTCAAAAATTACTCAGGGTCGCGAGGAAATTTATTCGTTATATTTCAGGGAACAGTGGGCCATTCCGGAGGACAGAAATGGCAAGCCCTCCGGTTTTTTAAACGAAACGACCCACATTTTTCCATTCTTGGATATTCCTTTTGGAAATAAATAGCTCTTATTTCAAGCTTCTTCGTCACTTTTGTAGCTATGGAAATATGGTAACGGAGGCTAAGCGGGTATTCGCTCTAAAAATTGATTTTTTTTTAATGTATGGAACGTTTATTTAGGAAGGAAAAAATTCATATAAAATGCCCCTTTTTCACCACCCCAATCCTTGCCATGCTGACATAACTGAATACCGAAACAAATGTTACTAATTTTTAAGTAAGCACAAATCTACGTCTCCAGGACCAACACATGTCCCATTTCCTCGTTATTACCAGTAGCTTCTACGAAAACCAGAGTACCAAAACTGCGCATCACCTTGATAGTTATATCCGGACCAGTTCACCGAAAATATAATAGACTTTCCAGGTACATCGGAAGCTGATTTTGTAAGCATTCAGAGGCGTTTACTTAGTTCTACCCAACATTATTAACATTACAAACTGTTAATTGAAATGAAACGTCGGATTTCTAGTAGCGTCAGTCATCTAACAGTGGCCTGCGTTCACGGGCCGTGAAACTTTTAAGGATTTCCATTAGAATTGTAAATAACTTTCGGAGTCCAGCTGGCGCGAAGAATGGCTTCGTGAAAGCTGCAAGCCCGTGAATTATTCACCGCAAAAACTATGCTAGGGTAATAGTGGGAGAGTTGCCGCACGTTACGCAAAATTGTCACCGTGTCTAAATTTTGCAATGAAAATGTTTTCCAAGGATATATCTTATTAGTTCAACATCTTGTGATTCTACTAGCATTAAAGAAAATCAAAATTTTAATATTTGTCACCCTTAAAAAAATTGAAACTAAAAACATCCTTTGGTAGGAGAGACGCCACACATGCGGGAGTGATGCCGTATTTCGAAACACGTTTAATTTTCGATTTAAACTTGTTACTTCTAACTTTTTATATAAAAAAATAATAAAAACAAAGTAAAATGAAACATTTTTTACTTTATACAATTATATATAATTATATATACAATTATATATACAATTAAAATTGGAAAATTAAATGGGTACAGTAGGAACAGATATTATATCTGCTTTTCGATTTTTTTTTTATATTCAGTTGGCATCTTGAGATTAAAATAAAAAAAAATGTGAAAAAAGAATACATAGTCCACAAATATATTTCGATTATAAGATTATTCATTTAAAAATAAATAATTTGCCTTTAGATACCACGTTAGCTATTTTAAAAATCTTTTTCGGTATTTTAAACATTAAAAACATCATTTAAATCGACTTAGTTTCCGAAAGAGTACAGTATCAAGGAAATATTCTACATGGTCCCCTTAACGTATTACAAATGTTGTATCAAGGAAAACTATGAATTTTTAGCTACTATATTAGTAAAAATAGACGCGACGTATAACTATTCAGGCAAAGTACGCTAGGCTTACCTCGAAAAACAGCAAAATCTCTAACAATAATACAGGAAACACGCTCTGGTTTGACAAACTAACCCAAATGAACAGCCTTAAACAAATAAAATCGGCAATGATGTGTTTTATTACCGATATCCTTGAAATACCGATAGTGCGGCGTCTCTCCGAGTGCGGCATCTCTCCCACAATTACCCTACATTGGGATTGATCCCCGAACGCCTGGATGCAAACTTTCAGCACTGTACCCAGAACCTCGATGGGAACAATATTTCACGAATTACGCGCAGCCGTTGGACGCTGTGATTTCCGCGAATCTCGCGCGTGAAATATCGCTCGCTTATGTTCGTACGCCTCCGCAGCCGAAACGCTAGGATTTACGACAGGATTCAGGGGCGAATGCAAGTTTCATCGCTTCATTTAGCTCGTTTAGGGTGGTAAACGTCCACCATTCATTGGTGACCAACAGGTGGACACCGCGTTCGTTACTAATATCGCCAATTTCACCATGCAGAGTAAGACATAATGAATAGTTCGTGAAACACTGTGATGCCTTGTTGAAGGCGACGCGTCGAATTTGATGACGCAGCATCTCGAAGCTTTGATTTAATTATTTGGAGGGGAGAAGCCTTGTGAGTATCCGTTGCAGAATTTCGAGGAGGTAATTTTCTGGCTCTACTTTGAACGAGGGTAACAATGACAAGTGGGGGTGCTTGAAGGGCTCATTAAAGCCACTGAGCAAAAACAGGAAGGGACTGATACAGAGAGGAAATTATGAACGTAGAGGATATTATAGCAGTGGAAAAATTCAGGAGACTCTTGGTAATTCTAAAAAATGTGAATTTATTACCGAATATTTGGTCTATGAAAAATATCTGTAACTGATGATGATCAATGACTAACAACTCACCTGAAGTTATAACTCTTCGACTCAATGAAGAAACAAATACGTATTTGATAAATTGTCAACGTTGTTAAGAAAACGAAATGGGACCTACGCGATATGGATCTAAAGGAAAAACAAAGATTAAGAGAAAAACGGACTCGATAGTTTCTCTATAAAAATGTTCAGTATTTTTGTTTCACGAGGGTAGTTATTCAATGCTACGTTGCTAATTATAGCAAAAATTTAATCAGCGAGTAAATAGGAAGGGCTTTGATTGCTTATCAATACGGTTACGTGTAGATTCGCTTTAACAGAGAATGCAATAGTACGCTTCACGTGATTACGTTGATAGAAATTGCGTCTTGGGGAATTGCATTACTAGTAGCATGCAAAGTAAAACGCAATAAGAACATCTTCGCCGCGAAGGGCTGGCAATAAGATTCGCGAGTAACCGGATTTCACGCAGCTGAATTAGAAACTTATCGGATATCCTCGATGGACTTCTGTGATATCTCAAGTGTTGAATGCAACGTAATTTTGAAATGAAAATTGTTTGTGATAATATTTACCATATTGAGAATCTAAAAACATCTTCGATATTGTAGAATTTCTAGCAATTAATTTTGTACAAATAAATATTAGAAATTTAGAATTTTCAGTAACTATACGCAAAATTTATGATCCTTAAAATATCCTGAAATTCAAAATTTCTATAATTTAGTGTTACTGAAATTATTTGCAATTTAATGATACTTGTAACAATATAGGGAAACGAATAAATCTTCGGTATCATAGAATTTCATATTATGAACTCAAATTTAACAAACGATATTTTAATATAAATACGCGTGAATTTTTAAATTTCAAAGTTTTATATATCGGTCACAACATTACACTCAAATTCAATCAAAGTTAAATTCCGCTAATAATAATATAACCGCAGAATACTTTTCAAGCAAAATTTCATTATCAAATATCATTTGTAATTAAAAAGCTCGCGAAGCGGAATAAATGCTGCGCGAAGGTAAACGAAATTAAACTACAACAGTGACCCATTTAAATTGCGCTTTCAACCTGCCTCTATAATGAATTAGAACACTGTATCGCAGTAATGGAAACCGTTTTCCCGACTTTGTTAACAGAGTCTAGAATCTAATAGAAAAATGAGCGCGTCTAAATAAACGAGAATCGGTTCAGGAAACTCGATTCGCGGCAAACTTCCGAAATCAAATCACGGTTGCCTTAACGAAGCTCGCTACAGTTCGAACGGATGTTCATGGATGACTATAAAATCGACTTGCTTTAAACGACACCAATTATGGTAGCTTAAAAAATTCAACGTCCTACTTAGAAAACTTATCGACGTCGCAACCACCACAGTTTCGAAAATATACACACACATCGAAGGTGAAACATTAAAGCGATTATACATTATCGTGCTGTAAAAGTAAAACCGTCACTTACTGGAGCAAAATTGTACGCTTAGCTTTAGAATAACACCTCCGACGCAGAAGAACCGTGTAACAACAAGTAATACAATTGACTAACAATGAAATTCAGAGTTAGATAAAATTAGTGAGAAACGAAGCAAGTGATAACTGTATGCCACTGAAATCATAGCTCTATATCTACAGAAACAAGGATCTCAGACAAAACAATATTCTAACCTAACGAGCGCGGTGGCAGAATCGGTATAACACTTGACTTGTCGTTCGTTTGATTCGCGCCCAAGCATCCGCCACTACTACGCCACACGGTTACACCGAAGCATTGGTGGCACGGTGGACCCGAACAAAACATAATTCCCTCTTCGTTTATCATTCAGCTCAGACGCTTATTTACTCACCGGTATTAAAAAACGTAAACAAATGTGGAAAAAATTCAAGGGGATTGGATCGAAGCCGTTGGACAATGACACAGGCTACGATAACAGTATCGAAGAATTAGGAAGATCGTGATTATTACGATCCGTGTTTCGAAGACCTGTCAGGCCCGATTGACAGCTAGCGGGAGACGGTGGTAGGCAGAGCGCGCCACGCAGTCCCGATAGCCTAGCACGCAGTCCGAATAACCTACGACGCGCGAATGTTATAAAAGAAAAGCATGAATTCGAGGTGAGGTCAGATAGGTACGCGACAAACGACGGCCTTGAGTCAAGGGTGCGAACGGAAAAATGCGAGTGATTATGGAAAAAAGGGCGTGTGAATGCCCGCCGCAAGACACTGGCGTCCAGTGGTGACACGGGATAATGACACGAATGAACGTCACGTGAAAGACGGGAGGCGGGCGAAGATCGGGCGTCGATTATTAATTACCTGGGTATGCAGTTCGGTGCTGTGCGGTCCACTTCCCAGGTGGCAAACAGCTTCATGGGAACGGGCCGGGTGGCCGGGGCTGTCGTCTTCGTGCGCTCCGCCATTTTTGGCCCGTCGGCCCACAGAAACACACACCACACTTTATATCACCGCAGCTCGCGGCTGACTGACTAACCCCACTCGTGGCGCCACGCGAACGACACCTTCCGTCGGCCGGCGAACACGCACGAGAATACACGAAGACACCTCTTGGGCGACGCGGGAATTATGCGCGCGCATGGATTATGTACCTACTATTGCCCGGCCGAAAGAAGATCCCTAGCAGGCGGTCTCGGGCGATGCAGTCCGCCGATGTGACGATTGGTCGACTCACCTATTTAGGCACACTTTTAAAGACGGGACACACATATTTTGGTTATTGGCTGAAGTAGGCACATACATTGTCGCACCGCGCGACGAGAAGAGCGAACAAAACACATCGAGATCGAGTGGGATAGAGCGATCTGACCGACGTACGCCAAAGCAATAGCGTAGGCATCTTTAACAGTTAACAATTAACATATAATAACATAAAAATTTCCTTATTTTTCACAATATATTCGGGAACGTATTATCCCGATACCAACCCAATGATAATACTTTCCTGAACATATTGTGAAAAATACGGATAATTTTATGTTATTATATATTAATGGTTAACCGTTAAAGATGCCTACGCTATTGCTTTGGCGTTCGTCGGTCAGATCGCTTTATCCCACTCGATCTCGATGTGTTTTGTTCGCTCTCTTCGTTGCGCGGTGCGACAATGTATGTGCCTACTTCAGCCAATAACCAAAATACGTGTGCCCCGTCTTTAAAAGTGTGCCCAAATAGGTGAGTCGACCAATCGTCACATCGGCGGACTGCATCGCCTGAGACCGCCTGCTGGGGATCTTCTTTCGGCCGGGCAATAGTAATTACGGCAACCTTATTTCTTTATGCATACGTTACTCACAGGATTCAATGTTATTTAAATTAAGTTTTATTAAAATATACATTTCAGTGAACATGTATTCGAATAAATGTTTTGGAGCACACAGATGAAATAGATATTATTAATAGATAACAGTGTTCGCGTGAAAAACGTATTCGAATACATTTTTCGTTGAGCAAATTTTTATATCAATAGTTTCCTTTGTCTTTACGAATAAAGTAGATATTATCTACGAATGATGATTGCTGCTCGGTTGCAAAGAAACAATTATTGTCAACGATATTCTTTATTTCTCAAATTTATGTAATTACATATGTATATTTAGATTGAACCTCTGATTAGTAGGCGTTACTAAATACTTAAGAGGTTTTTCAAAATTGATCAAAATGGCGATAAAACAAATGGGAAATAACATTTAATTTAATGAAATTTTCGTATGACTGAGAATAATAATGCTTTCGTTACTATTTAACGGTTAAAACATTAAATTATATTCGTTCTTTGGAGTAGAGTTCGAATATCTCTCTCGTACTTAGATCGGTGCACGCGAAATCTCCATATTTCGTACACTTCAATGTTCCATACGATTGAAAAACTCGGAATCAATGAATAATAGCCGAAAGAATTACATATGCATTCACCTATTTAGTCAAATTTACCACAGTTTGCAATGCATTGAAAAACAAGGTTTAACAAAGTAGCCGAAGAGATCTAAAAGCGTTACGCATAATTTAAGTAATATAAAAAATAAAGATGCTATTATACACAATAACAGCTCTAAATGAGCAATGATTTTTTCGATAATTTTTTATTACAAAAATGCATAGATGACATGAATAATCAAATAAATATACACATTTCATCCCCTTCCGACGTATTTCCAATTGTTCCGTCTAATTACCGATTAAATCAGGTGATACGATAACCACCAAATCAACAGAGGTTGTATGCCCGCTACGAACAGTATAAAATAGACCCTCCTTTTGTTACCAATCGCCGTGTACGAGCTATGATCCTGCGGAATGACCCTTAACTTTAAAGACCGCATAAGGAAGAATGCTAACGACCCACTGAAATACAACAGAACCGCGTAATACCCTAACCTTCGAAAGACTATCGAAACTGCAAGAGCCGCGTTAATACCAACATATTTGTAACCGCAGTAAGCCAACAAATCTAACGTCGACAGGCTTGTTTCGATGTGCATTACATAAAGGCTTGCAATGTGCACTATTAGTTCTATGATACCCCACGCGAGCGCGGAGCTTGCCAAAATACCTAACTGCTCCGGAGAGAAACGCTCCTGCATCCCTAACACTAATCCTGCCATTACTACGTACGTTAAAAATGCCATTGCTGGGATATACATATCCGGCGCATTTTTCTCGAAACGTGGTTGCAATGGTACATCCTGCTCGTACTTCACAGACCAGTCCTGTAAAAACACCAGTCGAACGATTAGACAGGAATTACACCCGCCCGATTTATAAAACTTACTTTGTGACTGAACGGGAAGAACACCAGGGCTAGCTTCGTCAAAACGTAGTCCGTATCAACGTCGAAGTAGTATCTCAAAGCTGTAACCGGAATGTATTTCGCAAAATGTTGCTTCCCGGTCCCTGCCAAAGCGTTCCCATATTGCATGGCCATGTTCGCTACGATTGGTTGCGCCAGTAATTGTGTCGTAAACTGCGGAGACGTATATTCTTCTCCGTGATTCTCGTTAGATGGGTAGCCTTGCATCGGCGGAGTGTTGAATCCGTACGCGGGTGGCTGTTGCTCCGGCATGTTGAAACCATATTCAAGCGGCGCATTGTTAGCTATAGGAACCTAAAGAATAAGATAGAAACGGCAAGTCTTTCGTATTCCAGAATAAAGTCTTATTGTAGTTTGTATCTTCCTTGACTTGTACCTGTTGATTATACATATATGGACTCTGCGGCATCGGTGTTGGTGCAGATAAACCAGCAGATGGGTCGAGTAACCTTTTCGGTTTTCCTATTACAAATGTTCGTTACGTAAGCGAAATTTTAAATAGAGAATTCGCAAGTTAATTTTTAAATAGAGAATAATTTGCAGATATAAATGAAAGGTGAAACAGGCGTGGGAAATAAAAAGGTTCAGAAATTATAACCTCTAAATAATATCTTACATCGACGTGCTTAGGGGTTATGATGAGTTTTATGAGACGCAAAATATCCCAAACTCGTTTAAACGTTTTCGTGAATACTAACTGTTAAGATTATTGAATCCGAACTGTGATTTATAATGAAGTTAATAAAATATTGTGAGGTGATATCATACGTCTACGAACACTGAACTTACCTCGTCGTGCGCTTGAATGATTGTAATTCATGGTTTCTCGATTGATATTGCCGAACTCTATTAGAATACGCGAAATATCGTTGACAGATTTTTTGCTCGCGACTTTAGATCCGATTACTTGTACAATAAAAATCGAAAACAATTCATGCTACACGTCGTTATACCTCGTCATTCATTGCGGAGTCTCCCACTCTGCCACTGCTCATACACCGCGATTCTGTCATTCTAAACCAGATGCACTTTTGTAGATTACTGTAACTAACGTGGCTCTTTGCCCATATTCCGCGATTGTAATATTTATCTTAATACGTGCTTACTATACAAGAGTATCTATTTCTGCGGAGATTCCGCGCAGAAGCTACATATTTTTTTCAGTCAATTAAATTTGCAAATATGTTTAACTCGCATATAATTATAACATAGTTAATATAATTATAACATAGTTAATATATATAATCGTAATAAGTTTCGCGATACAGTATAATATGAAAAATAAAATTTATACATAATACATTGAGATTTTATACGTGGGGAAAAAAGAAGGGTCAGGGGGCACCCGGGTTTGAACCGGGGACCTCTCGATCTGCAGTCGAATGCTCTACCACTGAGCTATACCCCCCGTTGTACAGTACTCACGAAAACTGGAATTTCTTTAGGGCACTGCACACATTACCTTATTATTCATTCATGAAATTACTGATCACAATAAGCTTCATAAATTTTTATATTTTATAATTGCGGAGGCTATGGTTTATAAATTATTTTCTTCAGAAGAAAAATGTGAATTAGAAAAGCCTTGTTAAACTCTACATATTATAATATAATATATAAAACCAATATCTTAAACAAAATTATATGATATATTAGAGAAACTTATATTTATATCTTAATATGTTGATTTCATTATATTTATTTAATTTCCTCGTGCAGAACTTAGATAGTATTAATTTCTCATACAATCGGAATCTAAATTAATTTCAGACACTAATCACTATACAGGCCTCAGCAGTTCGAAAAATCTTTCAGTGCGAAATGGAGAAATAAGTATTCCTGTCTCTGTTGATACGTTACTGAGACGGTGGTATCTAAGCAACCCTTACATTACCTGGCCACGGTATCAGAGGGTTGCCAGTGCGCGTCCCACCCTCGTGTGGTGCGCTTCATAGTTTCAAAAACGAGCACACCTCGTGGACAAATACCTTGTTCCGTGTCACAGACATATCTCAAGATTACACAGACCTCGCGATGGAAGAGAGTCAAAAGCCAGCGACGCAATCTTTCAGAAAGTAAGCTTCAAGCTAAGTGACACTTCCCCTGATCGAGCACCCAAAATCACGTTCAAATAATTCATATTTACAGCACAAAAACGCACGTGCAACGCTTGCATTAGAGGACCATCCCTTACTTTCGCTTTGAACAGCACGTGTCAATAATATGATAAATGAATAAACATTGACGCACCTTTTTAATTTATTTTCGATCTCCCTTTTCCCGCCCTTTGCATTTTGATTATTTCTTTCATCGAAACAGGGAGTCCATCGGCATATACAACGAATTGTTAAGGAATTAAGCAGCATCTGTGGTATTGCATTGCCACATGTTGACGCTATATTGAACCACTTTAAGTGCACTGTCCCGAGTGTTAATAGAAAGGTCGTTCACATTATAACCGTCTCTAAAGGTATTTTGCAGCAAGAAGAATCGCTTCTAAATGGATCAGGCGATTGTAACAATTGTGTCAGCTCATAAAATGTTGTGCCATACCACTTAAGCGCAAGCATGCGTTGTAAACATACTGTGCTTACACAGTGCAAGATTGATTTCTAAATACGGATTAATACAGTATATTAATATGACTGTATATTTATATTATATTACGAAAAAAGTATGCCTTTTAAATTTTACTTATCTTAAATTTACTTCATTAACTGTATTAAATTATATTCAACAGCATTTAAGTTTTGTTCCCATGATATTATTAAATAGTCACTCGCACAAGTTTCCCCGCCAAACTGCCACAAACGTCACCGCAAGATGACAAGTAGATATCGTATTCGCGAAGCAATTGCAGAGATATAACGCTTGTCCGAAGAGGAGACACTTTGTTTTCAATAGACACACAGTGATCTATATTCATTCCCATTACTTTTTTCATTCAAGAAATTCGTGTATTTATCACGAGGGGAAATGAATGACACTCGGCTAGAAGATAAATCCTACGTTGCTTCCTTTCCCCCGTACATGCGTTTCCGTTTTAGTTCTCGCACTCGTTTGCTCCGCTCGCTTTCGTGCCTCGTCACCGAACGGTGATCGCGGACGGATCATCGATTCGATCGCCAATAAACACGATCGAATCAATCGTTCTCGCGGCTTGCTACTGCACAGGGTGTGCACGTAATCTCACGTGAAACAGGAGATGTTATCATTAAATATTAACGACGCGGCATCACGAAGAGCGAAGGCCTCCGGGAATTATTAACGGAGCAATAACGATCGACGTGCGGCACGGTGAATCAACGAAATAACGATTTTCAGTCATCGCCGCGTTACGGCAACACGTGCACGTGGGTTCGTTGTACGTGTATGCATATATCATTAAACGTGCGCCACTTTGTTAGGGCTCGGCCACCCTGATTCAGTCCTTGAGGCGAAACATTCTTGGAATTCTTGGAATGTACTTTCTTCCAGGCTCTATCGCCTCCATAAGGAGTGCAAATCCACCGCGTTCCTTCCCTCGCATACATGTATAGAAATTTCGATCGCGGGGTGTTATTATGCTAATTCTATGCAATAAAAAATGAATTCAAATTTTTTTAATACACCGCTGTGTACATTATGGAAGAAAGAAAAATTCTGGCGATTTAAAGTGGGCAGAAAGTTGAAATTTAATTGAAATTTGGGGATTTTACTTGCGAACAATGTCCACTGTGGAACTTGGAGTATTTGACGCAGAAAAATAACTTAGAATCTCATTTGGAAAATGCTTAGGTTCCTTCTCCGATGAATTTCCTAAGGAAAAATACCGAGTTTTGTTATTTTTGCTTCCCAGTCCCTCGTGTTCTCCTCGACGCTTCTCCTTAAGTATTTTTTTTCAAGATCGATATATTACGACTCACTGGGCTCGCAGCTGCATAAAAAGGCTCGTTCGTGACGATAATTATTCCGTCGCGAGCCCCCACGGTCGAGGCGCCGTTGAGAATGCACCGTAACACGCGTGCGACGAATTCTCCGCTTTCCTTAAATCTAATTTGTATCGGGTAAAGTGTTGCTCTCGTTATAAGGGCGGAATAACGGTGGCGCCTGTGCGGTGCGGGATTTTCTCAGCGGATAGATCGCAACTTCAAAACCGCTATCGATTCGCGCCTACTGTTACACACATTATAAGCCGGCTGGAAGTCTGGTTCCGCGATAGCGTGACACGTGACGGGAAACAACCTAAGAACGTAGACAGTGCTGTTTAAGAACAGTAGTAACACCGCTCGAGTTGCAGGGAAAATTGCGTCTATGACACACGCTCGCGTTTGCATTTCAGTCGTCCCTTTGACACCACACGGCAAAGAGAATCTGTCACAGTGAAGGGGAAGGTGTCACGATAGTACGCCTTTTTTTGGTAGTTCATAGTCGACACCGATAATTTATATTAACGGGTGAGAGAAACTTAATTTTTCGGGAATTAAAAAAGAAACAAGTTTTATACGTACGTATCATTTTGCACGTTTGTAGCTTTCATTCTGCCATCTTTGAAGAATATATAAAAAAAATTGTAAGTAAAAATATCAATTTATAGCGAAATAGGAGCACTGTGAAGAGAACGATAACCTTTGGGATGGCAGACCTGATATCTGTAATTATTATAGTTATCTCAAACACAAAATTTAGAAAGTTTGGTAATCTGTAGAGTGTGGCTATCGTCTGAACTGGTATAATGCAAGAATATTGAGCAACATAGAAATGGCAACGTCTTAAAAAAAAGTTAGTAAAAAAATTATGGTTTTGTTGACCGTAGTAATTCAATGTTGCAAATATTTGCAAAATTCTAGTTCGAACGATAAAGAAACGTCTACTGAGTACTTATACCTAATATATTTGAAATAGATCGGAACTTTTGGTCTTTTGGCAATTAGATCTGGCATCTGGAAGAATATTGATCTCTTCACGATGTTCCCATTCCGTAAATTCGATATTTTTACACACAATTTTTTTTCTATTCTTAAAAGGTGATAGAATAAAGCTACAAACGTGTAAAATGATATTTCTTTTTTTAATTCCCGAAAAATAAAATTTTTTCAGGTGTCACACTAGGAAGACATTTTAATGGTCCTTTTGTGTAGAATAATCCACTCGAATTAGAATGCTGTTCTCACAGTTACTCTCAAGGACATTCGTCAACAGCCGATGGAAGCAATATCGTTTAGTGCTACTGTGCCAGTAGCGTGCATACCTGTCCGCCCGTTAATTTCTTATCAAACTTCTTTTCCCTTGAAAATCAATCGATTCATATCGCTCTATTTTCCGTGCTGCACACCCACCGCCCGAGCGCCAAACTTTCGGTCGCGCTCGCGCAACTCAATTTTTCACCTCGATAATTTCAAGTCGCATTCAAAATGGTTCTGACGGCATCATTCGTTCGTCGCATACTTGTCCCTCGAATTAAAATTCTTAATCGCACACGATAGCAGCAGTTCCGCATGTAAAACAGTCTCTTCGTGATAAATCGGGGGGCAATTAAACTGAGGGAAACGAACGAGCTACCGTCTTCTATCTCGCTTACTTTTCCCCTTCGCCAGTCGTGCTTCTTTATCTCCACCGCGAGGCGAAACGTTGAATATCCACCGCTTAATTATTCGCTGCAGTTACAAGTAGCAGATTTGGTAGGATGCATAATGCAGGGATGGTTTAAATTTACCTTAACATTTCTTAAAAAAACGATCATGATGTATTCGAAAAATGGCCGTCGCTTTAATCTTTGTTGGATTAATCTCGTTACTCTGTCGAGCTTGCGACTGAATAAATCAGTGGTGCAAGAACTGTGAAAAATGAAAATCCGACGGCGACCTTGCCGTGAATTCTAACATAATGGTAATCACCCCTGCTGGTGATAGGTGTTGTGGCGTTGGGTTTCTATGGCAGCGAGTGACCTGGTCAGTCCACCACGTGGACAGTAGCGGAGCTTTAAATTCGGGTCGAGTTTAGTGATAAGTTCCCGATCGGATCAGCGGTCGTGTCAGTCTCCCTTCAGGGAACTAGGCCTCGGTGTCTGTCAGTTAATTACTGGCCAAACTATTCTTTATTCCAAGCCACAGAATGGAACTTATCGGAGAACTGGCCACGCGATCGATACCACTTCGTCTAAGGAATAAAGAAGAATCTGTACCAGCCGCTTGCCGTTTATTTGTCGCGAGGCTTCGTCACCGAGTCAGTGCATTGCTGTATCACTGCGGATGTGTCTAACACCTACCGTTCTCGTATTGGGTGATCATTATTGGTACCGGTGCTCATTCCCAGTCACGCAGCGGCTATGTTTACTCCCTGCACGCACCAGTAGTTAAAGCACCTTCAGTCAGACAGTAGTAATGGACAGCGGTAGAATCGCGCAGTGAAAAAGGTTCGCGCGGGGTCAGACGTTCAACCCAAAGCTTTTAATACCTTCATTCACGATCAGATTGTAATCGTATTCTATAGGTTCTGTACGTCCCGATCTACTGTTTCGTTCGCGCTTACGTAGCGTGAAATTTAATTTCCATAATAAATGCTTTTGTATACATACTAATTTTTCCTTAATTTCGTATAGATACTAATTTTTCCTTAATTTCGTATACGTACTCATTATTCCTTAATTTCGTATATTAATTTTTCCTTGTTTTCTTATACTAATGTTTCCTTAATTTCGAATACTAATTCTTCCTTATTTTCGTATACTAACTTTTCCTTAATTTTGTATACTAATTTTTCCTTACTTGCGTGTACTAATTTTTCTTTAATTTCGTATACTAATTTTTCCTTAATTTCGTATACTAATTTTTTCTTAATTTCGTATACTAGCTTTTCTTTAATTTCAGCATACTAATATTTCGATTTTCTATTCCTGTTGGTACTGTTTGAAATTTTATCCGAACCGTTAATTTTATGAAATAATTTCTCCTGTAAGATACGACTCGAATACGAGTTTGTTTTTTAAGTGCTAAGTGCTGAGACGATTTTATCGTAATTCTTTGACGAAGTTCGTACTCGATTTCTTTTTCCAAGCACTGACCCACTTCAGTGAGGGTAGGGGGACAGGACATTTTCTTCGGCGCGATGAATTCGATCCGTCGAGAGGGCGAAAGATGCTTCCACGCGAGGTCAGACCAGTCGTGAATCGGTGCCAGAGACGGGCATGGACACTAAGACTCCACCGATCCCGTTGAAGGTCCAGGAGAAGCCTAAACCGAAGCAACAGCAGGAAAGCTTGGCGGACGTGTCCTTGCCCCCGCTGACACCGTACAGGAATCATCGACAGAAGCAGAAAACTACCGGAACGCAATGGTCGCGTGATGCACCCAGCGCTATACGGTATCAGGATCATCAGAAAAAAAGGCCTTACAGGTACACCTTCGCCTCGATCGATATCCATTTCTTCCGCACGTTGTTTAGAGCAGGTTCCCTACTCTCGCTTCGTGAAACAACAAATTTCATAAAACACTACAATGAGCTTTCGTAAAACCTACCCTTAGCTAAAGACAAAAAGTAGAGAACCAAATTATACTCAATTATGCTTATTCTAAATTTACACTTGTGATGTTGTCTAAAATGTAAAATAAATTAACTCACAATCATGTGGCACATTCATGATTTAATCTTGGGGGAGCCAAGTGGAACAGATAAAAATATTTTCAATGCAAATTCAATAATGCTCATTAGACGATTATAAACATTTATTTAAAGAATAAAATCCAATTTTCTTTTCTTTTTACAAAACTCTTGAATTACTTCAGTCGTGGTTACATTAAACTTCTTTATCCTTTTTCTTTGGGGGGTGCCAGGGCCGCTTGCCCCCTCTGGGTGCGCCACTGCTTGAACTACTTACCTTTCACTCTGTACAAAGCAAAAGTTAACGGGCTACCGTCACGTGCCACTATTGCACGCGTCCATTGACGGTGATTTGGCTATTACAGAGTGCTACAGATCGGCGCGACGCCCTTGATGCACGCCTGCCAGCAAGGCGACAGAGCAAGGGTGCTGAGGCTATTGAAGGAGCAGGAAGACACGATCGGTTATAGGGATCGCACGTTGAGGAGCGCCCTGCATTATTGCATGGACGCCGGGACCGGAGGTGCCGTGGCCGCGGCGGCACCGGAACTGGTAAACGCACCCGACGCCGAGGGACACACCCCGCTTCATTTGGCAGTGATCGCCGGCGACACGCAATTGGTGGCCGTTTTGCTGGCGAACGGTGCTGACGTGAACGCCAAAGATTTGGAAGGACACAGTGTTCTTCACTGGGCAACCGGTATCGTTTGAAATCATCACGTTCACAAGTGTCGATACGAGAAATGGGGCTGTTCATATTGGAGACGTAGAGTTCGGCACTTAACACCTTGACCGTCAAGTATTTTCAGTAATAATTAGAAATCGAATAAACAAAGTTGCTAGGATTGACTCGTTGTGTAAAGGTAATTCCAAAATGTGGAACGAAGATTTAACGGGTGGCCGATAAGCAGTTTCCGCCTGAGCCCAAAAGATCCCCAGGGCCTCGTCTTCAAATAAAAAATATTATGATTTATCCAAACACTATACCTATTTTTTAACCAAATTCAAAAAGGATGAGATTATAGATTCGACCAGTATGTATTGTTATTTTTTTTGTATAATATATATTTGTCCCCGAATAACTCTTCAATATATTGTATCAATATATATAAAACTAAAAACTGAAAAATAAAGAAATTTTAAAAAATTAAATCCGACTTCAAAAAAAAAATTCACTAAAAGTGAAAAATAATTTTTTCCCTTACTTCATCTACGACTCTCATATTTTTAAGTCGGCGCCTCATCATTTGCACTGTGTAAATCTAGTGCCGACTTAAAAAATATGAGGGTCGTAGATCAAATAAGGGAAGAAATTATTTTCCACTTTTTAGTGCAATTTAATTTTTTTGAAGTCGGTTGTAATTTTTTTAAATTTTTTCTGTACTACTACACTTAGCCCGTTTTAGTAAACTACCTATTCATTTTCCCGAAAAAATAGGTCCCCCAAAATGTTTGCCACCTGGGCCTTTTTCCTTAAATCCACCCCTGGTGCTTCGCTTTCAAGGAAATCGAGTTTGAAAATGTCAAACGCTGGCGCGTAAGTAGTAATGTCAAGCAATGGTCAGCGGCGAGTCTTACTTTTAAACAGAGGTCTCTTACGGAAAAAGTTTATTCTACATTTTCGATTTATTCGTGTCTATCTCATCTCTCATCTCTTTCGCACTACGAATTAACCCTCGCCCTGTGTGCTGTTAACTAAGTCCTGAGGATATGATCTATCCTGTCCACCATATTTGAATCTAATGGTGTCAGCCATATATACATTCACGTGGCAGTCAAGGTGTTAACATTCAGATTACAACAATTACAGGCCGCAAGAGTAGTAATTTTACGGTCAGGGGATACGGTCGAACGCGATCGAGATTGGTAGAGCATTATTTGAGCTCGTGAAAAATAATCGTAAATCAAGACCCCGGAGTAGACTGACTCAGCTCCCCGCCTACGAAAGGTCAAACTGTAAGCGACCGCGAGTTAACGATTCCTTAGAAGCTGCGGAAACTGTGAATTACCAACCGTATCGTTCCTACCGATCTCCAGTAAAATCAGAGTCTATTGGTCAAGTAAGGTTACTGGGTCACTGCGAGTGACGTCATTCCGGTCCGCTAAGGAACACGCGATACCCATGCCGAGATAATCCACGAGATTGACCATTGTCGTCCTTGATGTATTCAAATGACCAGGGATTTATCGCTGTGCGCAGCGAGTGCCTGTTCTTACATTCATCCGTCGGCTTTACTATACAAGAAAAAGTTCGTAATCGACAGTTACATCTGTATAATTCAAGAACGTCTCGTGTGAGCAGCCACCAAACAAAGCTCAGAGCGAAAGAAAGGGAGATTTCTCCAAATAACGTTTCGACCTACTTGGTCATTGCCTTGAGCTTTGCAGCATTAATGACCTTTCGGAAAGTTTTATGCAAAGTATGTATTTATATTTTTATGAATTGTCTCCGAATTAATGTTTTATGTGTTCTGCTAATTAAGACAAATGAAGAATCTCTGAATGATAAGGATGAGAGTGTGGTAGTTAATTTTTAGAGATTCTTGGATTTGTTTTAAGGGACGCTCAGTGGCCTTTCTTTTCTTCTGCGAGAGCTTATCGTGTCGACTATTCTGGAGTGTTTAACCCATGCACGAATATACCTGTTTATAATTGTGCGTAGTGTGCGGGGAAGCAGAATGTGTTCGCTTGGTGTTGGCATCGGGTGCGAGGCCCTCGACGCCTGACCTACGCGGAGGATCTCCTCTTCATTATGCCGCTCAGTGTTGTGGCGCAGCTGCCACTGCCGAGCTTGCTGTGCCCAAGAAAGTTGGCCTCAAAGTCCTCCAAACCCTCCTGGAATTTGGTGCTGATGTGAACGCGAAAGATGAGGATGGAAGGCAGCCAATTCTATGGGCGGCAAGTGCTGGCAGCGTTGAAGCTGTGTTAGCACTGGCTAGGTTAAGTTTCACTTTATCTAAGTACATATTTTGAATATTGTTAAATATTCATTGAGAAAAGAAATGTTCTTTTATGGTAAATTGGTATCACTCCGGGGTATTGGTAGTTTGAAATTTTTCCGAATTATCCAAATTCTACTATTTCTTTCGAGTTCAGTTTTCTCTCTAAATTCCTCAAAGTCCATCAGCCCTAAAAAATGGCCACCTCTGACATAGTTGGTTTTATGTCCTCGTATACGTACAGATGACCGAGGGAACTTGTTATTCTAAAAGCAGTAATTAAAATACAGAGCAGGCGGTTCAGCTGCCGCAGGAGCTGCAGACAAAGATGGCCTCACGGCTCTTCATTGTGCAGCGTCCAGAGGACACGCCAGATGCGTGGAGGCTTTGGTGAATCTATGCGGTGCCCATCCCGACCACGTCGACGACAACGGATGCTCAGCGTTGCACTATGCAGCCACTCTCGGCCATGCTGATGCCACGGCTCTAATTCTGAAATTAGGGGCTGATCCCAATCGACAGGACCGAAAGGGTAGAACGTAAGTAGCCTAGGCAACTAAAAGACACCTCTTGTATGAGCTGCACTTTTGCCCTACTCCCGAGGACAGAAATTTCAAAACCAAGATCGCCCGTTTTATGCACTTTCAAGGAAGAGATTGGGGAACTCTACCAACCCTCGAAATGGCAAAAAAAATAGTTAAGCACAGTACGAATTTTGCTATCTTTATTTTGCAAAAAATTACCAACCCATAGAACAACTCTAACATTATAGAATTAATAAAACATTCAAGCCACGATTCTATTTTAGGCTTAAAAATAAAAAATACTCACCATTAAATAACCCATTAAAAAACATAGCAAGACAATAACGAGAAATAAAATATATCCAATAGAAATAAAGCTACTTGTCTTTAACAAATTAAATCTTCAAATTAAATTTACTCGATTTTGTTTGTAGCTTTCTGCATAGCTTGGTCCAAATGATGCTCTGAGATTCTAAAATATTCTATTCCCAGCGAAAGTGTCCAAGTTAAAACTAACGGAACGCGTTTCAGACCAGCACTCTGCGCAGCAGCCAAAGGTCAACTAGAGACTCTGAAGATCCTGGCGCAACACGGTGGTTCCCTTTACGCGAGGACAGTGAGAGGTACCGGCGTCGCGCACGAAGCTGTAGCTTCCGGTAGGATCGAGCTGATCAAATGGTTGTCAAAAAAACGTCCGAGCACTTTGGACGTCGCCACGCACGACGGCAAGACACCTCTGCACGTGGCAGCTCTTCATGGTCACCTGGATGCTTGCAAAGTTCTCTTGGACAATGGTGCGAGGATTAATGCGGTGCTGCGAACCAGCAAAGGCAATCTGATGACAGCGTTGGACGCTGCGCTTTATAGGGGCTACAGGGACTGCGCGAAACTGATTCAAATGCACGGGGGAACTACCGCGCAGCAGCTGAAGATACAGAAAACTGGGCCCAATAAAGGTCAGGTTAGGTATATATATTTGTGAAGATATTTTTAAAAGACAGAATCGTCGGTTTTAATTAAAAATTCTCCTTGTTACGAGTAATTTTCGTGTGTCGTTGGATTCTTAATTTGTCGGAATATGGAAATGGCTTTAGTGTTCGCAGCGAAATTACGAATGAAACATGTGGACAGCAGCACCGACACCGAGAGCAGCCCTCGTAGACGAAGTCGCGGTCGCAAACTTCCGGACCTATACTACGAAGAACAATGGATCGAGAAAAGAACGCGGCGAAGGGGAAATCTGAGGAAATTGGCTCGCCAGGATAGCCGTAGTTTCAGCGAGGAAGAAGTTAGATTGTCGAAGACATCCTCGAAGAAGGACCATCAAAGGAGAGCTCGCAGTGAATCAGCACGGTAGAATGTTTCCTAGTTTGATAGATTTTTAGATAATTTATACACCTACTGCACAGATTGCATGTTTGGTGATCAAAAAAGATGTCTTAGGAATGAAATATGTAGTTCAAGGGACACTTAATATTGAGCGATAGATACCATTTTCTTTTAAAATTACAATATTTCAAACTTACCGGTTACTTTCACTTTTAATAGAACTCGTATTTCTTCGGACGCGTAGAAAAGATTTCTGGACCCGTCGATATTCCCTTTACTTTTGGTCATTATAATGTTTCAGTTACGACGAAGATGACACCGATCGAAAGTTAAGGAGAAGAAGTAAAAGGCGATCAATGAGAGGTAAACGAGACTCCAGCGAATCCTCGATAGATACGGACAGTTACGAGCACGCCAAAGGTGCACCCAGGCGAAAGTCTGAGTCGCATAGGGAGGAAAGTAGAACGGATAGAAGTAATGGGACGGAAGACAAGGAAGACGAGTCGCGAAAGGATGACGAGGATGATGAAAGTGTTAGTGACGATAGTCTAGAAGTGGTGGTGGTGAAGAAGTGTTTGGAGAAGAAATGTGAGAAGGTAGTATTATTTAATTATTTATTTATTATCCCTGCGTTTCGGCTTTGAATGGCTTCCGCTTACATTTTTTACATTTACATCTTACACTAGCGGACAAAAAAGTTACCACTTTTTCGATTTGTTCTATTTTTGTTATTTTTTTTTAGCATACATTTAGGACTGTGGTATATTTAATATGCATATTCTGATGGAGAATTTAAAGATGTATAAAATCCAGTTAAAGTGGAATTTAATTAACTGACAAGCAAAAGTGTTGTATGATATTAAAGGGGGTAACACATTTTTGGGGCCGACAAAAAAGTTACTACGTTTAGCAACTTTTTAGATTGTCCTAAAAGCAAAATGTCCCCCCACAAAATATTAGATGTTTTTATGTTCAAAAGTGGTAACTTTTTGTTGACTTTAAAAGTGTGTTGTCTTGTTTAATGTTATCTGCGGTTTTTTGATTGTTAGTTAAATAAATTCAACTGTAACTGGATTTTGTAGAGCTTTCAATTCTCTTTCAGAATATGTATGTTAGGCATATACTACAATTTTGAATTGATATTGAAAAGTAATAGAATTACGGTGGGTCGAAAAAGTGGTAATTTTTTGGTCCGCTACTGTATATCTTACATTTTACATTTTCTCACTCCCCTCTCATTTGATTATGTCTAGCAGTCTTACAAAACCTCTTGCACTAATTTACATTATTGTCTTTGCGCTCTTTATTTGGCATTGGTTTTCTGACTGCAAAAAATTTTACACCTGTCCCCCGCAATTCGCGCCCTCCCCCTCCTCTGCCTTTCTCCAATTATCTTCTTCATCCCTTCCAGCCCTTCCCCTGTATCGTCCAGGAAATCCTTAACACTTCTTACACCCGTCCCACCTTCGCATTCTCTGACCAAGTGCTCTATCGTTTCTTCTTCTCTTCTGTGAGAAGGTAGTATCTGGACGACGATCGAAGACGCCCAGGGAAAGTTCGAAGGAAACGAAATTCACGAAAACGCACAGGAGCACCAGAAGGAAATTGAAGACCAACAGGTCAAAGGTATCTACCAACGGCGAAAGTACGACGGACCGTATGCATTCCTCTGACAAAGGGCAAAAATTCAAGAAGTCTGATTTTTTCGAACGAGACACACCAAGGACCTCGATCGACGACGACAGCCAAGAGAAAATAATCGAAAGTCGGTACCGTAAGGATGTAACAGACAGTACCAGCCAAGAAACGGTCGAGCGTGTCGTTGTGACAGCTATGGTGCACAAAGACCAAGCCCCGGACACGCCGAAATCGGTGCTAGAAGCTTCGAAGGAGGTCACCTTTGATGACAGATTGCGGACGGAAGTGATAGAGACGGAGGAAGTGTCCAGGGATGCTAGCTCCAGTGCGAGCAAGGTGGATGATATCATCCAGCAGAGTGACGAATCACGCAGCAGCCTTGTGACTAAAGCAGCCAATTTGAAAAAAGACGTGGAGGAAATGAGGCAACAAGCCACGCAGGAAAAAGCTCAGCGCGAGGAGGAAAGGAGGCGGAGTAAAGACGAGGGAAAGACGGAGGTAAGGCAAGACGAGGGAGGCACGAGGGCTAGTCAAGACAGAGGAGATACAAGGGACGGTCAGGGTAAAAGATATAGTAGAGATGGAAGTGACAAAGATCAGACACCTTCTGCCGGGGTAAAAGACATGGAGAGGCGGCAAAGTGAAGGTGAAGCAGGTAAGACTTTCAACGAAACAGTAATTTCTAGTTAGCATAGATAAATATAGCTGAGATCAAAGCACGGACGAGGTGTAGAATAGACCTTACATCGTATATAAATTTTTGTCACACAGATCGGGTGCTCTTACCATTTTCGTAGTCGCACGCGATTCACAGTGCAATTAAATCACAATCTCTAGTAAGAGATTAGAATTGGAAACAATTAGGAACTAGGCCAATTTACACTGTAAACTCATCGTCATTGTTTTCCCCTTACTAACATTAACGACTTGGGTGATCGAGTTGAATCACTTCCTACGGTCACCGTTATTAGATTTCCCACGAAGTCGGTATTTCAGTTCGTATGAGACAAACTCCCATGACATTGCGGGATCAATAACCTCCATAAAAGGGAGTCCGGAATAAGAGATCTCGGAGGATCGACATTGGCGACATTGGTAAGGTGGCTGACCAGTAACCCGGAGGACCCCAAAGATCGTGTGTTCGAGTCCCATCACCCCGAGGTCTTTTTTTCCGTAGCTCCCGAACATATAGGAAATGCAAAACCTATTCCTGGAAAATGTAAAGTGTATCCTATGCCTCGTCTATGATAAAAGTGAAAAATTACCATGTTCGAACAAACCTTTCTGTCAATTTTCTGTAGAGTCCTCTTTCCAGGCAGGTTAGACGCACACGTGACGACCGAGTCAGAAAGTCCCACGCTAGACTCTCAGAAAGAGTGTCAGCAGAGACTGCAAAGTCAGCAAGAAGACGAGGCAGCTTCCAGGTCCGAAGCAACGACGTCGAAAACTGACGACAGCTTGGATAAAGACACACAAGACGAGAAGACAGACGTGTCTGAACGTACTCCCAGAGAGAGCCGCGAAGTATCAGAGGAGACGAGCAAACACGGAAGTTCAAGGGACCCGGAGGACGCTCAGGTGGATGATGCTACCCCTAGAACAGCCGTGGAGGATATTCCACCCTCGGAGGAGGAGGAAGACAAAAAGTCAACGCCAGAAGACAAAGGGAAATTGAAAAGCAAATCAGGGACAGGGAAAAGGAGGCCCTCATTCGACGAAAGGAAATCGAAGTCAGCGCCCTCGAGGCAACCAGAGGGTGGCGTTAGCCCTAAAAAGAGCAGCGGCAGTCGTAAAAGGAGAGAACCCGGTAAGAAACGCGAGGCTTCTACGAAGAAGGTTCTGATAAAGCCGACGTCAGAAAAGACGAGCAACGTTGATACGGAGGAAGCACCACAGTCAGAGAAAGTCGATGAAAAAGTAGCTGAAAGCTCAGTGAAAGAGTCACCGGACGATAAAGAGCAAGCAGATTCCGCTCGCGGGAAGTCTGTAGACGTTTCGTCTGCGTCGAGAGATTCCGCGTTAATGGAAGAAGTTGATGGCAGACCATTAAGCGTCGATACGCCAGTCGCGACGAAAAGAAAATTGTCTGGCGAAGAAGAAACCGTTGAGGACTCGTCGCCGGCCAAGTCTAACGTGGACGAACAGGCAAAAGAGAACGAGGACGTGAAGAAGATTAAAAAACGTCCAGCTGAAGACGCGTTAACGACAGGTGAGTATTAAGGCGATTACAAGAACAATTTGCTATTATTGTATCTTATAAAGCAAGTACTTTCAGAGGAAGAGAATTTTCGGTATATCGACGAGAGCTCCTCGAGCTCACCGAAATCGGCGCAAATGAGACGCTCCAGGCCCTCCACGGGGAAAGCTAGAAATGCTGGGAGATCGTCCTCGCGATCGACGACGAAGAAGTGTCTATTCGAAAGTTCGGAAGAACGATCTCCGGACAGAAGCGCTATTGTCGCCGTGATAGAGAGTCCAGAGTGGGACGAAGAGGACGAAGAGATCGAGAAAGAGATCAGGGATGCGATTGGAGAAGACGAGGAGCATGAAACAGAGCCTGAAGAGGACAATGAGATCGGGGTCGTGAGGGTTCTGCCAAGCACAAGCGAAGAAGAGACATGCCGGACGGGTCAGGAAGCTTGCAGAACTTCTGTGATTGACTCGTTGCCCCAAGTAAGAAACTAATTAAGTCGCAAGTAATTAAGAGGAGATTCTGGTCTAGCAGCCCCCAAAAGTAACTGATATTTATAATTTTTTTTAGAAAACACTATTATTAATATTAGATTATACTCTTTTGGGATATAAGGAGGCATCTTTAAACTTACGATTCCAGAAAAATTAATAAATAATGAGAAACATCGACATAAAGAAAATATTTTCTGTAAGTGTAAGGGTGCCTCCTGATATCCCAAAAGAGTTTAATCCAAGACTAACAATAGTTTCTTTAAAAAAAAACATCGTAAATATCAGAATACAGTGTAACGTAATTTTCCATAATTTTTTTATAAAACTTGTCATTATTTTGAAGAATTGGTCCCTGCACTTTCTTACGCAGGTACAACCCGGTACTCGTACTCGTTTGACGCGAATTCAAAGCCCACAAGAAAGCAGAACCAGCCGATTGCAAGGGAAACAGCGTCGTGACAGCGGTGGCAGAGACAGCGGCATAGAACCAAGCCCGAGGGTGTCGAGAATACCAAGAAGAAGGATCATGAAGTGTTGTCCTAATACTGACAAACAGCAGGCGCTTAATATGGACACTGTGACGAGGGACGTGCAGATCAGCTTACGGAGGTATCACCTCGAGAGGAAGATCTTCTTCCAGTTAATGGAACTGAAGAGATTACAGATACGCCATGGGAGGGCGAACGAGCAAGTTCTGGTTAAGAGACAGGTAATATTTGTCGCCTGCTTTTATTAGGGTAAACCAACCAGTGAATGACCGAATTGTTAAATGAGAAGCCTAGTAAATGACCGCATACTTTTAATAAGAATTGTACTTATTAATGTTTGTTTAATACGCGTAACTAAAAATATGTGATATTAAAAGTGCAACTACACTCCGTTTATAAACATATAATAATTTTTAAATTTATAATTGACATTTCTTTCCCTAATGGTCATTCACTGGTATGCGGTCAATTACTGGTTGGTTTACCCTATAAAGGGTTGGTTTAAATAAATATTTAAGTTATAGTCAGCACGAAGGTTTACTCGAATGTATTTCTTCCCAGGTGGAGGCGTTCCATAAAGCTGGAATGTCTGGGCCTACCCTTGGAGTAGCAAAGTACGATCAACCCTTAACTTTCAGGTTATTACTTTTCGAAATTATTTATATTATAAAGCAGGTGGGTTTGGAGAAGAAAGGATTATACTTCTAGGAGCATATGAGTTAGAAGATAATTAATATTTTCTGTTAGACATTTCGAGGCCTTCTTGTACGACCAACTTAGGAAGCTCCAAAGACGGCCAGCCACGCCAGACTTTTGCACGGAAGCGAAGCAATGTACCCAGAAAACTCACCGCTGCCATCATGCTACAAGTGCTTACACTTCCTTCCCTGTATACACATATCGTACGTTGTTGTAATATCTTGATAAAAGAGGTGGATTTCAGAATTCCATTTCAGACGTTCGTGCTTGAATTGGGACGGAAAACTTGCTTGGTTGTTGATGAGAGGCGTAGATTTAATAGCAATTTTTATCTCTATAGAATTCAGTATTATACTGTGATATGCGATTTTTTTAACCTTCTTTAGGAATTTTTTTTTATGGACTTAATGAAAGATTTTTATGTCAAAGTTTTTCAATCTACTGAAGATGTGTGCACAAGATGGGCCCACATCTTTCGTTAAGCCCATAAAAAAAGTTCCTGGAAAAGGTTTAAAAATCGCAAGTCACAGTAGATTACTCCCTATGGGTATTGAAATGGACTACTGAAATCTGGAAATTTAATTCAGATGATCTTCAAAAGGAGTCAGTTTCCCTATTGTGATTGTAGATTATAATTGCAGTAGGTGGAGGCGGCCAAGAACAAGCGGATCTTCTTCCGAAGATAGAGAGTCGTGGAAAAGGGCAAATGACGGTAATGTCTAATTATTTCAAGAGAAACTATAATACTTTCTCTCCCAAACGAATACTTTGTACTAGTTCTGAGAATGAGACGCGTTCAAACCAATCACTTTAAATAATTAATGCTTAAGTGTGGTATTAATTATACACGAATGTTTCTATTCCATTTTTCAACTTTTCTGCCTCATTGCCGACTCATTCTCTGCCCACATACAGAGTAAATAAAAATTGATGTTACAAAATTCATAAGCGTGTTTTATACATATCTGAGAAGTAAGAAGAATGGTCCGCATAAATATGAATTCAGAAATAAATGCTACTTCAGGCATTTCATGTACACTTTATGATTTTTGAAGACTTTATATCTAATGAAGCTGAAATTACTATGACCATTTCTTAAGATAATTTCCAACAAATCTTATGAAGGTACATTTGAAACTTTATTTACAATGTTACTATTTGTTAAAGGTGGAAGTAACGCGCGGAGAAGAGAAGCAGATAATAGCTCTTCCAGCTGAGAGGCTGGATCGTACAAAAAAATATTACGTAACATTCACTGTCCGGGGGGAAGCACACGAATCGGAGAAGCCTAAATCGTCGCCTAGCGTCCAAAGAAATGCCAAAAGCGTTTAAAAAGTCTTCAATTGCCATGCCTTCCTATTTTAACGATTACGTCCGCATTTTTCGATTCGCATATTTGCTTGAAAAAACACTTTTTCTACGTGATATTTTTTTTCCCTCTTCACGATGTGATTAATTACTTGCTACAGCTGCAGCAGGTTTTTTACGATTTTATAAATTAGCTTCACGATGATGATATGATTTTTCTTATAAAGCGATACGTTTACAGTGAAAAGATCTGAAAACTGCCAGAGAAAGGATCGTGTATAAACGTCGTAACATATAATATTGAATAGAAAAATGTATTGTGTATAAAATTAATCGACTTCGCTGTAAAAATGGTAAATAATATAAAGACATTGTGTTGTGATGTGTTACTGTGAATAAGGTGCATGGAATCTCAATCTATCTTAACGAACGTTGCGCATCGTTGCCTTGAAAATTTCAGCAATGATGTTAGAAAAGGGACACGCATGTTGGTATAATAATTTAGTTCAATTCGGTGGACGTTTATTTGAAACTCTTCAACTTTTTCTTATAGAGTAAATGCTGCCCTCGCGAAACGTCACAAACGTGCATTAAGAAATGCTGATTAAACAGACATAGGTACAACTTCATTGTACTTGTACAATAATAAGCATTTTGTTCTTGCAAGAGCAGGGACCACATCGCAAGAATTAACCCGTTATACATAATCTGTATATTTGTGTAAAGGGAGCTGTTTCAAACGATACATATGTAATCCTGTGTACAATAAAAAGAAATAACAATCCACCTCTTCCCAACTCTCATGTTCATCGTGACTCAAAGATACCACAAAATCGGTTATAGTTTTAATAAATAATTGAAGTACTCATCTTCAGTTTATTTTTCCTAAACAAAACCTTTTATGAACACTACGAAATCTATTCATAAACACTTTAATCCCTTTTTCAATTTATTAATGTAAAAGTGTTCAAATGGCCCTTCTAATGTGCCAAAACAAAAAGGCACGTGATCCATAGATTCTACCATATTTCAAACGATAAATTACAGCTAAAGGTCAATTAAAATTCCCCTGAAAATGGTCATTTATCGCGTGCGATTGAATATTGTCGAGATGGTTATGCGCATGGCTGATTATCATACAGTTCTCCATCCCTTCGCCATCACTCAAATCCATCAACTTCGAGGGGAAACAAGGGTCGCGTTACAGTGCTGTCACTAAAACCTCGTACCTCGAGACGAATATCCAACCGAAGTTATTTCCACCTCGAGGAACTTGCGGGAATTATCGATCAGCCCTCTGACGTAGTTAAACAAACGGTCGGGAACCACTGATCGCTTCGATTCAGTGGTGAAACGTGACGCTGTTAGTGATAAGGCAGCCACAGGGTGGTCTGTCAATAATGCCGTCACGTCAGATGGGATCAGCAAGAGTCAGAGTGAAGCTCCCGACGATGGGTCCCGAATTTTCCAACAACGGCACGGGGTTCCTGTGAGAAGCATTCGCATGGACAAATGGCTCCAAGATAGAAAGCTCTGGCTTTTCGGTAGCACACTGCCCTTGCTGCCAAGAAGGTAAACACAGACATTTTTGTCGAGCCTCGCACTCACCCACGAATGACAAGTGTGCTGTTTAGTAAAAAGAAATGCAAAAAATAAGAGTTGGCCATTGGAAGTCTATCATATCTGGAAAAACTTGTTTTCCTGTCCGAATCACTTCGGAATATAATAACTCAAGCGGTTGTTTTATTTCGAAGTTTTCGAAATATTTTATATTTTATACTTTCGGGAACTTGTTATTTATTTTGGCAGCTTACCTTTCGTTTCTAATAGTTTCATTTTTGCCAGGGAAAAAATCCATGCTTTTGTTTGCCAAATTGTTGTAAATTATAAGAGCACACGAGTCGTTGCAATATTATTCTTTTATCTATATTAAGCAGGGACCTAGAACGAATTTTTGTTTGCTTCGTTTCAGTTCAGCTCCGATAATAATTTCACTAATTTCGTTTCGATTAATATCGTTCCTGCTGACAAATATTTAGTTTCCATTGGAATAAAAAACTATATTCCGAACCAATTATTTCATATTTATAAAAGAACTTATATAAACTTATTTTTAACAATTTTATTGCATTTGGTTGTTACATTATACAATTTTATACATTATAATTATGTATTATGAGAAAATAGAGTCTTGAGGCTTACACGCGAAAGCCTCGAACAATACAAACTGTATTAAAAAAGTAGATTAAACAAAATTAAAATCGGAGATCACAGAAAGTATCTACTGTTCATATTCAGACACGAACAGATTCACGATTATTAAAATAAGGGGGCGCCCGATTTCAATTTTTCAAAATAAAGTATGCATCGAAAACAAAATAACGTTATTAACCGGAATTTTTATTTCGGTTATATCTTTTAGTTTGTCGTTTTCGTTTCTGTTCCGCTCTAGGTCCCTGATATTAATATTATTTTTGTATCTATTTGCTGCATAAATGTTCGTGAAAATAGGATCTGCCTCTGTCGAGCATTTTTTCTGTTTTGTTACCTGCTACACTTGCTGCTCAAATTACTTTCATATTCTAAGAAAAGTATTACCGAAATTCTGAATCGGGAAATAGCGAAGCAACGGTGTAGCCGGAATCCGAAGGCTGATTCTTTGCAGAATAGGTGACTTTGACATTGGTTTAAATCGATCGATCTATGTTACATAGTTTCATCACGCGAGGCTAATTATATGCACTAAACGTCATGAATCGCCATTAAACGTGGCTGATGTGTCAACAGAAAGGGGGACGTTTAACGTCATTCTCAAGTAAAAATAATTCCCTCGCGTGACGTTATAGTTTCCATTTGGAATTCTAATTTCCGGGAGCAACCGTCTATCGAAATGTCAACTGAACTATTTCAGATTGTTTTAAATACAAGTATTAAGTACCTACTACAGTACTGCCTCCGTAAGTAAAATACATTTCGTGATAATTCACCATCCCCACTACCTCTTCTATAGTTACCGCGGCGAGTGAGGGGGGGCTGGTTGCGAGAGCGAGTGAAAGAGCACTATAATTTATGGCCTGTCACTGTCGCGTGCCCTCTCGATCGTTCTCGGTCCCTCTCACGCGCCGCACAGTGGGGCAACCTGCACTCTTTTCTGTCAAATTCGTCAAATTTTTTATAGGAATAAGATAGAGGGACGAATCTTTCTGGAGAATAAAGCTATGATATTACAGAATAAGGGAAAAATATTGAAAAAGTATGACAAAGTTTTGACTCTGAAACTCCATGTCGAAGTTGACATTTTCGATGAAAATTGCGATTTTTCCGTTATAATGTGTGGTTGAAGTTTACCCTTGACTTGTTATACATCATTTCCTATAGACTTTGGCGCTCTGAATTCAAATCTGGCCGCAGAATTTGTCTTACCCTTGCCCAAAAGAAGAAAAACATTTTATGATTATTTCTATTAAGTGAAGTTATATTTCTTCCTGCACGCGACTACCTATATGTTTTTTTTTCACATGGATCGATTTTTCCCATTACTCCGCTCGCAAAAGTATGTCAGCGTAAGGGCCGTAAGGTAGGTAACAGAAAAATTAATGCTTTATAAGACTTTTTCACATTTCATATCGGGCATACCCTTTGACACGAATAAAATTATCAAACGTTTCATCATTGCGTAATTAACGCTTTACGAGAGTGAAATAGTGCCATTGTTTTTTAAGGTTCGATACTCGCAAGATGTTTTTGAAACATCTCTATTAATTATATTTGTAGGAATATTTTATCCTAAAAGTGTTCCTCAGAAATGTGAAGTCATGCAGTGAGTAACGAAAATATTCATACACTTTTTAAAATTAATCCAAACGACTTGAATTTTTTTTGAGGAGCTAGAAGGATTAGTTTGCTAAGTGACGTGATCCGTCGTTTAAAAAAAAATGCACTTGGTCGGAATAGCAAAAAAAAATAGTAAAGTATTTTTAAACTTTTTTTTGTGAGCCTGAAATGAAAATTCAAAAAACTCGTGTGTAGATTGAAGTAAGTTGTATACATACCTAAAATTTCGTCAAAATCGGTTAACGTTGTTCTGAGCTATAAACGCCTAAAGATCACAGAATAAGGTCGAAAATTGCGAAATTCCCGAAATCAGCCTTTACTATTTTTTTGCTATTCCGAAAAAGTTCATTCTTTTTCAAAACGACGAATCACGTCACTTAGCCAACTAACGTTTCTAGCTTCTCAAAAAATAACAAGTCGTTTGGATTAATTATAAAAAAGTTATACGATTTTAAAAAGTGTCCGAATATTTTTATTACTCACTGTATATGCTGAAGCATCGTAGCAGATGTTAAACACTGTCGTTCTCGATAAATAATCGGAGATGCTAACAGTTATCAACACTAAATTATGAAGAAGTGCGAAAGATTTCCCTCCCAGTACCTGCCGATATGCGCCAGCAATCGATAAGCACGATTTACGCTAGTAACATCCACCGAATTGCAATTGGGAATTGGGAAATTCTCTGAGGTCGCTACACTTGCGAGAAAATTGCGTAACTTTCGTCGTCATCTGTCACGTCACTCGTGAAACCGGAAACAACGTTTTAACCCCGTTCACGGTCATTATTCGAGCATAGGTGGTGTAGTAGCATAATATCGATTGTCAATAATCAAGAGTACATACATCGCAAAGTAGCGTTTCAGCACACTTAGTAACGCTCGGTATGTTCAGCGACAAGGGTGTATCAGCAACAGGATACCATGGACATCATTATGGGATTCCTGTATGTATAAGAAAAAAATATTTTCAACCCTGCAGGATACACAAGTATAAACTGTTTAGTAAAAATTTGGCTCTGTACATCAACACTAGCCCGCTGTCGCGAAAAAATTGTTTTATCGTTCTCCTATTTCTTATTGTAGTGTACAAATATAATTTATTTATATACACGGGTAGAATAACCCCCCGGTTCAAAACGTGGATGATGGATATTCTAAAATTTTAAACTGGGTTGCCAGAAATGCCAAGAGACTGACAAAAAGTGTTAGACATCGTACAAAGGCGGTTAATACAACTATATTGGCCACTTAGTGTACGGTGAGTTTCGTCTGAGATCGTCTAAGATTTCTAGATGGTATACAAAGTTTAAGTACTTAATATTGTTAGGAATTCTATAAACAAACATGAAATCAAACATCAAACGCCCCTTTTCCTTTTTCTTTTTAATTTTTAATAAAACTTTAACAGCCCTTCTACTACACAAGAATTATTTTCTTGTCAGCAGATTACTATTCCCCTTACGATTCTACTAGCATTACTTCATATTTGCAATAAATTTGCAGTAACGTGGAAAAAGGTCGGAACAATCACGAAACTCTTCGAGAACTTGGTTTCACTGTACATATTTCGAGCGCTTCAAATCAATTCCATTAACTTTCTCTCAACCACAACACGCGAATCCGTTGATTACAATGACAGTCAACGGCACTCGACTTATTATTTTTCAAGTAGCTCGGAACATGACGTGGTCGACTTATCACGATGCTTCGATCGCAAAAGAATTGTTGGTAAAAAGATTCAGCTCGTTACCTCGCGGTTCTTCAAATTTCATGCTACCAGTGGCGCGTGTCTGTGACGCCACACTTATGTATTAGGAAACAGTAGTATACGCCAGCGTTGGCCAGCCGTTGCGCCCGCGTAAAGCTGGGATCCATCACTGATTGAAGTTGATGGATTCTCCGCGGCGATTTATGAAATTAGCCGACAGTACGTACGATGCAACTGGAGGATCATTGAAACGCTTTTAACCAACATCGTTAACCTTTGGCAGCGATGCATTTTCCGCCGATGAAAAGTTAATCGCAGCACACACCCAATCCCACATAAATCGAACAGAGACGCAAAATTGTTAATCCCAACAAACAATCCCATTCGATAGTTCCAAAAGCCTCGAGTATGGTGAACTGTTTATACAGAATTCGACATGGTCAACGACTTAAGATTTGCAAATTACCGTCAGCGCGTGCCATTTTGGTAAGCCGATAGTTCTGTATCATTACCAAACCGTTAATAAAGCTTCGATTTTTATGTGGCGTGTAGACAAGGTAGATATCAATAAATAATAAGTAAATAGGAAAAGAAATTCGAGGGATTTACACATTTTCTAAGGCCTCCCTCGAAATGCGAAAACTTGAGTTACAGTACCTGACGCAAACTTATGCCAAACTGTATTGCGTTACGCGAAACTTTTTCGCACCGGGTGGGGATCATAACATTTTTATACAATCTGGCCGCCGCTACTTGGACGTAAGGGCGCCTGCGCCAGATTCCGATTCAAATAAAGTAAAAGCCACAGGGGAGGTTGACCCTTGGTCATCGGCGAGGATACACGCAGTCTGGTCCGCAGCCTTTACCCGATAGCATGCTCTTTACGCAGCAGTTCACCTCTTTGCCATGCCTCGCCAAGTACAAAAAGTGGGTACCAGCTTGGATTTCGTTCGGAACTCTGATTCAACGACTCTCTTGCTTGAGATTAAATAGCTTCGCTTGAAATTCAAACTGCCTTTCCCTCGCATCGTCAGACCCATTCCGCGAATAGAACTAAGCACGCCTGTTATTCTGTAGATGCTTACTAACAAGCCGTCAAGTCGACTCTTCTCTATTGTCACGCTGTTTCCCGTGGATCACGGTACAAAGAGATTGTGAGCTACGCTGCTGTTTGCGATCAGTGACACAAAGGATGCGATGCATGAATCGCGATTGCCGTTGCACTTCAATAGGATCACGCGTGCACTGGTCTGTCGTTGCGCTCCGAGATAACATCCGCATTGAACTCGTAACATACTTTACACGCTCACACACCCTTTACGTTGATACGAGCCTCAGTGCTGGCTTTCGTCCGCGGAAACGTCGACCTTCTAGCGCCTTTTGCTAATTCACTATCCCTTAAATAATTGTTCTAATATAGGTATAAGTAGAAGGGAAAGCATAAATTGGAGCCTAGAACTAATTACTCCGGCTAATGTGAATAGTAAACGATTCGATATCCAATTGCTTTGATAAAAGGACGGTTTTTTTAAGAGAATTCTCTTTTCGAAAAGGTCGCGCGCGCCGAGCAAGGCGATGGAAAGGTACGAACGACTGGCGCGGCTCGGGGAGGGTAGCTACGGTGTCGTCTTCCAGTGCAGGGATCGACAAACTGGAAAATTGGTAGCTGTGAAGAAGTTCCAACAGACGGAGGATGATCCTCTTATACGGAAGATCGCGCTTCGTGAAATACGGCTTCTTAAGGTCAGTAGCTATTATCTATGCACGAAATAAAAGTGAACGAAACAGATGCTTATTTTAGAATGAAAATATAAACTTCGTCATCGTCACAGCTGAGCTTGCCATCAGATTCTAGTACCTTTTAAATGCGCTGCTATTGCTCGTGAACTTTCATATTATCAAACATTTAAATACCGATAAAAGTAGCCGGTTCGCGAGCAATCGTAATTCTCACCGTATCAGACAAGTAGAAATTCTATTCTCAGAAAATGCTAAACCCCAAGTGGATATTCTTGGAAAATTGTTTCTTCTATATCCGTATCCCCAGAGCGAGAAATTTGTCACCTGTGCGCTACATTATCAGAAAATCTATGGAGGAAGTCTCTCGTCTTTAGTTCCTTCGCTTCCCCAGCACGATTCTAGCCCCTCGAGTGCTTGCAGGTGAACGACCTGCGCTACCCTGAAAATACGAAACCTAGCGCTCGCTACCCTCGGACTAAGAGAATCCGGCGTCAGAAGAACGTTGAGAATCCGATAATAACGCCGTTGCTCCCTGATGGAAGTTGATCTTAGGTGGCAAGATTTTCTAGAGGGTGCTGATTCGCGAACAAAAATCCATGATCTTCCGCAGAAGCGTAGCCGCATAAATCCAACGCTGGCTACAAGAAGTGGCCAACGGTCAATACCACGGCGGTCAATATCTTAGCGTGTTCTGCTCTTGTCGACCTAGCCTTATCGAAATAATCGGGGGGTTCCCTCCCAAACATATGCGCATTCAAACGAGCCACCGCCTCGGCTCTGACATTTCGCCCCAAGGATATTTTCCTTCCTACGCGAAATAAAACCGGGCCGTGATTTTAATGATTTCCTTTCGCCGCGGCTGATGATCGCGAAACGTCACCACGATCGCAATGAAGGCATTTCGCTGGACGTTTCTTTTCGGGGTCACGAGATTTCTGAGCCTCCCTCAAACTACTTCGAGACCCCGACAATTTGGTCGCGCATTTCCTTCTTGAAGAAGGGTGTCTTCTCGGCTCCTGGATTAGCAAGCCTCATTCGTAGCCATTGCAATAATTATTGCAAATGTGGATTGTTCTAGATTGTAGAGGATATATATTTTGCAGAACCTCAAGCACCCGAATCTGGTGAATCTTTTGGAGGTGTTCAGGCGGAAACGGAAGTTACACCTAGTCTTCGAGTACTGCGAGTACACCCTCTTGAACGAGATGGAGCGATATCCCGTCGGGTGTCCAGAAATCACCACGAAACAGCTCACGTGGCAGATTCTACAGGGTGTCGCTTATTGCCATCGACTGGGCTGCGTTCACAGGGACGTGAAACCCGAGAATATTCTCATCACCGGCGAGGGAGTGGTGAAATTGTGCGACTTTGGTTTCGCTCGGATGCTCAGCCCTGGTGAAAACTACACGGAGTACGTCGCGACTAGGTGGTACAGGGCGCCCGAATTGCTGGTAATTATCTTCATCATTTTGGATAGCTTCTGCCCTTAATTCACTTTTTTACAACCTTCAACCAGAAATTTTTCAAATTTTTCTGCAATTTTTGGAACGGAACACGCGGGCCTTGAGTCTGAACATCTTTTTTTATCTCTTACAGTTCGCTAGTTATAACACAAAATCGGAAAATAGCCGGATTTTCAGGGGTCAATTTCACCCCCTTAGAGTGAATTTGGGGAGCACAAATAAGTTGGACAATGTTTTATAAATGTCCATTAGAGAAAGGGGAAAATACCCGAGTTCTAAGGGGTTGAGAGCAAGGGCGTCCGTAGACTTTTTTCCAGAAGGGGGCAACTTTGGGGTGACGATGAAGAAAAATATCGTAATGATAAAACGAGTAGCCCGCCTGCTTTTTTAACTCATTTTTTGGTGCCAATTTAATTAAAAATTTAAATCCGAAATTTAGAAATATTCAGTATAAACTTAATAAAGATCAGTTTTTGAAAATAAGCGATTTTTCACAAAAGCCAGGGAGGGGCAACTGCACTTTTTGCACCCCCCTCCGGACGCCCATGGTTGAGAGGCGTTTAATTGTACAAGAAATCTGATACCGTTCCAACAGGTCGGAGATACCCAGTACGGTACACCAGTGGATGTATGGGCAATCGGCTGCGTTTTCGCAGAACTAATACGCGGGGAAGCACTGTGGCCAGGAAAGTCGGACGTGGATCAGTTGTATTTAATAAGGAGGACTATCGGCGACCTGTTGTCGAGGCATATAGCCATTTTCCAGCAGAACGAATTCTTTGCTGGCATCACATTACCGACACCTCAGACTCTCACCCCCCTTGAAACTACTCTACCCAACAGAGGCAATGCTGCTCTACAGGTGCGTCTTTACTGTGCTCCCCACCTTGTTTCGGAAAACGAGGCGCTCACGATTTACGTCATAATAAAATTCATTTCAATTTATCTAACAGCTCGACTTTCTCCAAAAATGTCTGGACAAGGATCCAGATGAAAGATGGTCGTGCGAACAACTCTTACAACACTCCTACTTCGAGAACTTTCATTTCAAAATGCCGGAGGCCGAAATGGAAGAATTCGAGAAGCTTAAGAAATATCGGGATCGTTCACGAGTAAGTGCACCTAATTTCGTGATCATAAATTTTATTCATGCATCATAAATGGCTTGCACGGAAATTACTCGAGAGATTTAGGCGCAAGATACCGTTATTAAACGGTAACGTTACTGTTACATTGTAGAATAGCAACTACAGTCAAATGGTATTGCCCCAACTTCCCAAGGCTGGTGCCTCAGTTCATAGTCAAAATGAAAATCGGCCGAGAAGCTCCTCCATGCATCATCAGCAGGACTTTGATCACCTGCCCACTATCAAAGGTTGTAATTAAGCTCCTCTGTGATTGTACATATATACATATATATATATACACACATATATGTATCTATATATTTATTTATTTACTATTTTACAAATATTTATTATAAATTAATAATTGTTAGTATCTTTTATTTGTATTCGCACGTTTGTCTTTGAACTTCTGAAGCGATTTTGTTCTGCTACTATGATTTACATATTATATATACATACTTCTTGTATGTGCATTACATGTACAACTTAAAATAAAGTTTTTATACAAAATCAATATTAAAGTTGCTTTCTATGTATCCATGAAGAAATATAAGTGTTTTAACCAGTCCGAGACTTAAGTCACAATTACAAATGAAGCGAAAGATATCTATTCGCATATTATCACGTTTACATTTACCTTCAGCCTTTGAAGTAATATTATTCATTAAAGATTAATCCTTTTATTTCACAAACGCAATAGGAATAGCAACAACACAATATTGAATTAAATAAACATATTTATTGCTATCGTGTCATATAAAAATGAGAACATCCACAGTATTTAACTGTTTGTGCTAATTACAAACAGCTATTAACCCAGCGACGGCCAATACGTTTTAGAATTAAAACCATTGCACTTTAATAATATTGTCTAATTTGATTAGTCGTTCTTCCGGTTATTTACATAGTTTCGATATAAACGTTGAAACGGATGTAAGCGCCTCAGTGGGTCTGGCTCATATTTTTCTTGTAGTATGAACCAACCCACATGTAAGCCAATAAATCCAGTACCCAAAATTACCAGTAACGAAGTAGCACTCATTTTCACAAGAACCGTTCACTCGTAAACGTTGCAATGATAAGAATTTCCAAGTTCCCCTATCTTATAGCGACCGATTTTTAGGTTAATCACAACAGCGCTATATTCTTTATCTATACAGAAAAAGTATATTTCAGGTGACGTACAATGAATATTAGACTCTTGGATATTCCACATTTCGAAGCTACTCACAAAATTTCTTGTCAATGTACGATCGTTCGTAAAACAATTTTACGAACTTGCTTTTTCTGATGAATTATAGGTTATGGACGTGCCGCGCATAAGTAAGTAAATATAGATGTACTTCAAAACCATTGGACGAGAATATTTTAGTACGCCTATTTTAATCTTCCTTGCATTCCACTTGTTAGTATATAATTGCGAATTCTGCGTAAAGTGTCTATAATAATACACAGTCAGATGCACCAAATAAATTATTGTCATTGAATGGAATTTTTCGATGATTTTGAGATAACTTCCATCGCTGCGAAAAGGCGGGAAATGTTTGCAATGAAGTCCTATCACTGCAACTGTCACTGAGGCAAACGTGAATCATTGAATATTGATACGTGCACCCATTTTATATCGTTTTATATTGCGTTTAGTTTAAGATGCAGTTAATCATTCGATGTAATATGTAATGTACATAAATTCGTGTAGTATAATTTTCTTATTGTGAAGTTCTAACTATGGCTGATGAGAAATTGGTAAAGACGGTACAAAGTACCTTCTCACTTTACGGCCTTATACTTTCAAGGTATATAACGTTTTTTAATTTACTATACAAATATTATCATTTCACAACCCGCCGCAGAGTAAAGTTATTTCATATTATTTAGAAAGCTCAGCGTCTCACTTGCCAAAGAACTTTTAAACGTGGGACAGAAAGAGCGTAACACTTGGCTCACACAAATTGTCGAGCAAGTTGTGACGCAGAGTTTAGACGACCCGCACGTTACGGTACAAAATCTCAAGCTAGCCATAGAGGAATGTATAAGACCCAACACGTTGAAAAGCACAGAAACAATATTGAGCGTTATAAATGCGTTTGATACGCCGAAAATTGAATACGACTTATACAGGAAGAAGTTCCTTCTGACAACCGTAACGCCAGATTTATACCCTGAAGCGGAATACAAATCTTCGATATTTAGGGATCGGTACAAGCTACTTTGGTATAGAACTTTGAGACACGAATTATTCACTCCTCCCAAGCTTGGCGTGAAAAAAGATAACTGGATCGAATTGGTACCTATCGAGTACTTGTTGAGCGACAGTAAGAATGGGCATATTTATGTAATGGGGCATTTAACGCAATTAACAGAGGGTCAGTATTACTTGGAGGACACAGGAGGAACCATTAAAATTGACTTGGACCAAGCAATATCCTTTGAAAGCGTCAACAACATCTATGAACATCATATTCGTGCCAGTAATACTTATAATCGTTGCTTTCCTTAACAGTCGTATACAACTTTCAGGATGGTTTAATCATGGAGGCTTCTATAGTAATAGCCAGCGGAGATTATAAAGATGGGATTTTATACGTAGAAGATATAGGTTTTCCACCGGCAGAATCGTCTAGTAATTCGCGCGTAGATTTTGGTGACGCCAATACATTCGGTGGCTCGCACAACCTGTCCCTGAAGCTTTCAGAAAAATTGAAAATCCACGAGGAGAGTAATAAGGATGGAATGATCATCTTCGTGTCCGAAATGTGGCTGGACGATATAACTGTTTTACGCAAGTTTAGAACTATGCTAGAAGGATATTCGGAGTATCCACCTATCGCTTTCGTGTTTTGTGGGCATTTCTTAAGTTTCCCGGCGAATATAACGAGCGCGCAGAAAATGAAACAGGGATTCAAAGATCTGGCTGATTTAATAATGGAGTATCCGGAAATAAAAGAGTCTTCTAAATTTATTTTCGTGCCCGCGACGGATGATGTAGGAGCGCCAAAGATTTTACCAAGATCACCGCTCCCGAAACATCTGACGGAGGAGTTCAGGAAAAACATACCCGGCGCCATTTTCGCTACTAATCCGTGCAGAATTCAATACTGTACAAAAGAGATAGTAGTGATAAGAGAAGATATTTTAACGAAAATGTGCAGGAACACGCTTCGCTTTCCACGAGATGAAAATATCTTTGATCACGTAAGAGCTTCGTTAAATTAATATTTCTATGTTTGACGACTAAAACTTATACTGTTTAATTTTTGTGCGACCTTTTAGTATGCCAAATCAATTATTTGCCAATCTTATCTGACTCCGTTAAATCTGTCGGTGATTCCGATATATTGGAAATATAACCACGCGTTACAAATATATCCAACTCCGGACCTTATTGTGGCAGCGGACAAATTCGAGGCGTACGAGACCACGTATTCCAATTGCCATGTAATCAATCCAGGATCGTTCCCGAAGAACAATTTTTCGTTTAAAGTATACGTTCCTGCGCTAGATATAATCGAGCATTGCGCTATTCCTAAATACATCGACGACGTTTAATCGTAAATAGTGTGCGAGTTGAAGAATAAACGAAGACTTTTGCAGCAAGGAAGATCGATAATGTAATTTACAATACCTTCCACTTCTCTGTGAATAATTATATGCCGATTTTGTACAATATTTATTTTCACATCACAATTTTCATCAGTTTTACAATACTTCGAAAATGCATCATCAGTTCATAACTTAGTCCACAACAACCTTTACTACTAACCATAAGAGCATATTTAAATTAACTTCGACCATTGAAAATAACTTAATCTCTTGTTAAGGATACTGGGTAATTTGTTGGTCCTCCGTGTCCAATAATACAATGAAAGAGAATCGAAGAATAACTTATTGACCGTATTCGTTACGATCGAATAAGTCCAATATTATCAATATAATACGCCTCGCGAAAATTTAACGCTCATCTTCTCTCTCAAATTGACTAATAAAGTTGTATATCAGACTTTCTATGTAGGACACAGGAAGTACGAGTTCATTCTTCTTCTTCTTCATTTTTTTTTTACTTTTTTCTTATCGATTTATATAAATAGATACATACAATAGTAAACACAGTGTTTCTACCTCTTTGCAATGTACATAACAATATTACAGGTACAGACTGGGCCCCGGCATATCTCGATTCAGTGCATGGAAGCATAAGTCAATTACTGGCCGTTCAATCAAACATCAGTGTAATAATTATAACTTCGTAGAACAACGTGTAACATATGAGATAGAATAATAAATCACGATGGTGTCGGCGAACATTTCACATATTAATAACGTGCCGGATTGTTAATAACAATATCAGCTATGCAGAAATTAAACGATGTATTTCCAATACAACAACGAAGACGTAGGTATTTCCAGAGAATTTTATGATAGAAACAATTACCTTATTATTCCAATCACTCTTCCTTTTTCTCAAGCACACTCTCACCCACTTTACACGCACGTACAACACACACGTACACCGTTTCTCTGTACATTATGTATCCGAGCGATCGTACGAACCACGAATGCCGTTTCGTGCTTCAGTTATCGGAAGCTAAGTATTGTGTCAATAACGAACAAACCTTTCAATCGTGTGGCAAGCGAATGATGCTAAAATTTTACATCTCAAACGTTTGGTTAAATCGTGAGCATAAAATGTTAGAAAAGAAAAGAAACAAAGATTAATAATTATATATATATATATATAATTGTGAACCGTAGGAGCTACCGCGCACTTACGCCCCTCTCCATTCGAATATATTACAGTGCCGCGTGTAAAAGAGAAAAGGAACGCGCTTACAACTATTGCACATCCTTAAAACATTGTTTTCCTTTTTTTTCTTTTTCGTGATACTCCGATGTCAATGTCTCCTGTAATCGACTATATCTTAATACATAATAATACACAATATTTTATGTACCAGTGCTTTCGTCGTGTCGCTATGTACAAGTGTATCAGTTTAACTAATAGAGTTACATATTCAGTCGACGGACGGTGTAAAGGTCCTTCATACTCTATGTCTCACGAGTTCTCCTTCTTCGCGTGTAACTCTCCTGAAAGTTAGATTAGTAAGACAGCGGAATACCGAAGGGGCACGGTAAATAAAATTTACAACACTTCACAGCCCCTGATTACGATCCATTAAGTAATTAGAAGATTGCTGGCGTTAGACGAACAACTTTTCCGTATCATGGGTGCAATTGAAGTACCTACTTTCTCTTTGATATCTTCGGCAAGCTTGATTCCTTTCTTCGGCGTCGAAGTACCACAAAGTGATCGCGTATCTGGTTTTGTACGCAGGCTGCACCTCGTGTGGGTTTCTCCTGTCCGACCAGAAGAACAGTATCCTATCGAAGAGTGGCTCGATATCTGCTACTTGATCGCGCCAGCCTTCCGGAAATATCCTCAAAAGGCCTCCGTTCTTCTGTAATCAAAGAAACCGCGCGCGATTATAGTAAGCGAGAGGAATTCGACATCCAAAGTATTTAATGACGCGGGGCCATTTTTTGCCCCGGGACAAGAGATGCATTTATCGCAAACATCGCTGCGGAATGGAATGTATGCAGGCGCTATTTAAAACCCGGGTCGTATAACTCTTCTAAACAAACGCGAAGGGTGTTTTCCAGAAGGGAATATTATTTTTCTTGTGACTGTATTTTTCCAAAAATGCACCGACGCAAATAGGGCTGTATATATTTTTCTGGTTGCGCGTGTGGAAATGTTAGGGCTTGGTTCTCGATAATGAAAATTATTTGCTGAATTGTAACACAGATTCAGAGTACCTACTGTGTTTGAATATGTAAATGAATTGATATTTCATTGGGAAGAAGTGTGGTTGTTGGGCAATAAAGCTAGATCTGCTACATCATCGTGAGCGTTTACCGTGGGTCGTAAAATATTTACAGACTTCAAGGTATTTGAGATTTTATCCCATGATTTACCATTACCATGATTTGTAATTAATTCTAAGGCACTTAATGCTCTATTCCTTGACGGTCCGCCAATATTGATTGTGATCGATTTGTCCCCATCAATTATTTATTAGTGCTGAAGCGAGTTACGTGACGTTAGCACAATGCAAAATGAAAGATAAATAAATACTTATCAATGCCACTCTATCAGACTTCATGTATTTTTCAAACTTCTGATTTTTATGAAACTGAAACTACGATTGACATCGTTAAAAAAGATGTAAGAACGCCATGCGATAATTATTTCAATTCAATACTATTCGACTTTAAGTCAATGCTGCAAATGGAACTTGCAACAAAAAAACGAGCCTTTATATTTGTTGGAATACTTTAGCATATTCAAGAATCGACAGGATTTCTGAATAGAGACCAATATGAATCATTTCTACCCCCAAAAATTCATCATGCTTCTTACATCTTCTCACTCAGAGGCAGGCTATTAAAGGGTAGCAGGCTGCTTTACGTTTTGGAAGGCAGCATACATTTATGCTTGCCTTATGCTTCGTGCAAGTCAATGTAAACGTTGCTCAACAGTACGTTCCTCTGCATACACGACATGAAGACGTTACATGGCGCTGCTCACGTAGGCCCTAACGCCCTCCGTACTTCATTGTTTGCCATTCTCCACCAAACGTTTCAACTCTTGAGTTGTTCGAGTATCTTGAAACGTTTCAAGTTGCTCAACAAAAATTGAAGTTCCGTGTACGAAGTAACCTACCCGAATTTATTCGATTTACTCGAATCAATTCAAATTTCTCCTGGATGCGCGCTATTACACGAATTACTGGAGACCCGATGTTTGAAATATTCTCGGACTTTGAAATCGAAGCAGTCGTATTTTGAAATTTATGTTTCGCAAAAAAAAAAAACTACTCATCAACGCGAATATTTTCTGACTCTTAGTTACGAGAATCTTCGAAGTGTTTAATATATTCATGGCCAAGCAGTAATTCAGCGGATTTGTAAAGACTACAGTGTGCCTGTCGCGCGATACGAAGGAAAGTAGGAATTTTCGAAAGACCACGTCACTTCTTCGCAAAGAGCTCAGATCTGCAACGAAGTGAAAGGAAATTGGATAGAACTTTTACTGTAGAGGTAGATGACCGTACCAGTGAATGAACATTTTTTATTAAAACGAGTAACATGTGTTATTAAAATAAGCAACTAATTAATTAGAGATTTCTTTTAATTTCTTGCTTCATATCTAAACAATTTTTGCAGCACGTGGAATCAACCGCGTTCATTTATTACCCTTAAGTGTCCATTTACTGGTGCGTTTAATCTAGCACGGTATTCGAGTAGAATACAAATTCTTAGAGCGCACGCTTGCTCCTTCTAATAAACGTCATATCATGATCCTCAAACTTGCTATTATTGTGTCCCTTTTCTTTTTCTCTTTTCAAGAGAGTAATCATCGCGTAGGTACAATCGATAATCATGGGTCAAATTTGTAATAAAGCATCGAAGAAGCTAGGTAAGAGTGGATGGAGACGATTGAACGTGTCTTTACCTTGATATCCCAATCTCGATTGAGATAGTATATAGCGGTGATGCAACGCCCGTCTCGGTTGGGATTGTCCACGTGTTTCACGTAATGCGAACCGTGACCAGGGTAGCAAGCCACCATCGCCTGAAAAATAATGCGTTTTGTTACGTTAATGGAGAGGACAGAATATCCTTGCGAATGTGAATCACGAAAGCTTGCGAAACATGTTCCGGGAGAAGCCAATTAGTGAACGTATAAAATCAGAAGAGTCATTCGATGTGGGTGATTTAATTTCAGAAGGCGGGAAAAACAGCAACCTACCGAGTTCGTGTAATGATTATTGCAGATTCTTTAATACGCTTAAGCAATTGAATAATCGTTTTAATTCGTCGATTCTAACTAATAGTACAATACCTTGTCTAATGCAAAAATGTTTTAATATTGTATTATTGCTTTAATGCCCATTGTATACTAACAGTATGTAGTCCTACTGGCGGTGTATTTTAAGGGGTCATTCTACTTTGAACCGCCGAAGAATTAAGCAATTTTTAAAGATATTTTTCTCAGTAAATGCAACATATAATGAAATAAATCATCTTGGTATTTATTAAGCTACTCTTATATCAATAAAAAAAAATTTAAAAAAAAAACAATTTTTGTTGAAAAGTAATAAAATGACGTCGGTTTGAAAAAAAAAGTTTCACAAAACACCCAAAAGGATGTATTCTCGGGTGTTCCGTAAGAAAAATCTCGGTTATTTCTCGACAAAAATTGTTAATTGAGCTAGGGACTATAGCGACACTTATACAGATTAAGAATCTTTTGGAATTTTTTGTTTCGGAAAGCCGGAGCCGGGAAATCACCTATACCATGAACATACCTCTTTTTTAGGTGCCATATTAACGCTGTAAAAAAAACATTAAAACAAATTTAAAAAATTCTTTTTAATTTTATTTTCTATAATATAAGGGTAGCATAATAAATACAAAAAAGATTTATTTCATTATATGTTGTATTTGCTGAGAAAAAAATCTTTAAAAATAGCTTAATTTTTATTCGATCAAAGTAGAATGACCCCTTAAATCGAGTTTTATCATGAAACATAAACGGACTTTAAAAATTACTTATTAGTGAGAGGCACTCTGGAATTTTTTAATTGAAAACGAAAATGGCAAAGACAAGTGTTTTCAGAGAAGTAGCGAGACATCGCGGCTGATAATCTGGCATTATCAGAAGTTAAACAGACAAGTAGCACACTCATAATTTCGATAGATTAAATGTTTCTGATTAACATGTCATAAATATCTGGCTAAAGGATACATTCGCGTAACAAGAAATAGTAAACAGCAGCATTTCCTTTGGTATTCTACTACGAATGATTTGAATTTACTAGTAATTCATTAGGGATTACGTTATCCGGAGAATCAGTTCATTGAATCGACTAGCAATCAATACTGTAAATATCAGGAGATTATGTGTGCACGACTTGCACGTACGCCACCCCCCACCTAACGTCGCGATTCAAAGTTTACACGATAAACAGTCCTATCGATTATCTGTCGAAAATATAATGTTCTTGTTTAGGTATGTTTCATTCTTGGACATCCAGGCGAAGCTCTGAAAAGTTGCAATTCTTAAAAAGCGCCTTTCGAAGGAGAACACGTAATAACAATGTATAATACTTTAAGAATTTTAATCACTTTTGTTGATTACGGCTTTATACCTCGCACTGAACGATACAGATAAGTTTCCAAGAATATCGCAATCACAAGGATGCCACAAACGTTAATAATAATTTTAATACGAGAGACCCATTCCGTCTTCCTTGAAAAACTGAGAAGTTTTGTTAAGCATGCTTTTCATCTGCCCAACGATGACATTACTTTCGTTACGTCAACCACCTTCTATATTAATCCACTAAATAATTAGAAAATATAGAAGTTGAAATTTGAAAATAAGTAACACGCCCCTTTTGTATTACTACTTAGTCAATTTATGTACGGTTAAAGCTGTGACGAAAGAACACGCCCCCGATACAAGTTGAATAATCCCATAAACAAGTCGCAAAGGCAACTTTCCGCAAATGTTAATCACTGGATATTCTATGATTTATGTTATATACCATCGCACTGTCCGCGGCAGATGTTAACAGGTGTGAGACACCGAATAGCCAGAAGTCTCGACATGATAATTACCCGAGAGTGTATTACGAACGTATCAATCGCGATGGTATCGAACTGACCCCCTATTATTAGATATGAATGCATGCACCACGTGGACGATAGCATCGCGTGCAGCTCGTGAGTCACAGGACTCGCACGTTACAATAGAGAAGGCTGGTGTTTTCGCATAATGATGCTTGGCCGGGTCGTTGTCTTGTGGGATATTGTTACAAGTAACTACTCGAACCGTCGATCTCTGTGGATGCGACCAGTGTGGCCAAATTGGGCGTTTTATCGCAAAGTGGGCCATTTTGAGAATCAATTTTTTGCAAAAACCGCAATTTAGACGATTACTAGAAAATAAATTGCTCTTTCACTGTTTCTTCTTCCTCTATTTATTTTCCTATATTAGCACTAGTTTTCTGAAAATAAAAAATTGCAAAAATCACTTGCTTTTATTGCGGTTATACGAAAATTCCCCTCTTAAGTTATTTTTATATCTGTATTTTTATTATCATCCAATACAAAGAAACGATAATTCTCTGATTGAAAACATTGAATTTGTATTTAGGCACCATGCGATTTGCGTGGTTGCGCCACAGGTTTTTGAAATCTGGCCACACTGGCTGCGATCTCCCGTGATCGAATTAAATCCATAGTAAAATTTGCGAAGCCTTTCGCGAAAGACACTTCTACGGCTGGCGACTGGCATTTCAATCGTATCCGCGTATTTCCCACCTTTTCCTGCCTCTTTTAAACCACTGCTGCCTCTCCAACTGAATACACACGGAATACCTGTCGCGAGTCACGGGTGTGTCTCATGTGAAAAGGCATTAATCTTGCTAAGTCTACACGTGACGCGACTCAATGGGGACAGAGGAACTGGGATAGGGAGTCTCGTGCACCTTTCCACTGCGCGATGAATGTTGGGTACGTGAGGGTTGCAACGTGTTCCGAAGCTCCATTCACTGTGACGCGGTGCACGTGGTGGGTCGAGCAAGCTCTGCACGTACGCCGAGTACCATATATGTATGAACTCGGGACCACCGTCTCCGCACGTAGCACTTTTGCGCGTAAGGGGAATCCTAATGCTCTGAAATCCTCCCACTACTGAAAGTTCCTTGTCGATCAAGGAATATTTTCAGGGAACTGGGTGGCCATGCTGCTGTCAGCCAGATTCGGATGACTAGACCTTATTTAGATGAGAAATTAGTGCTTGGAAACTTGTGCCTTGGGCATGTTCATTTGGTAGATCCAATGGTGGTTTTAAGAATATGTTTGAAACGCTATTTAGTTGCGAGACACAAAATTACTTCGTGCAAAAGGATCAAATCTTTTAACAATTTAGGAGACCGCATTATAAATAAGAGATGAAAGAGGAAATGTGATGCTACTGAAGCTCCAAATAATGCAGTAATTATTGAGAAGCAATGGAACTAAAATAGGAGCTCTTCTATTGCTTTCTTTTACTTGATGCTTCATCGCCATGACGTAGAGCACGCGGGACACTGAACTCTGCTTAAATACTCCATCAGAGAAAACGGAAGATGTTAATTAGAACCTGTAGTTATTACTCAAAACGAACACAGAATGGAAGAGAGTATCGAAATCTTGCTTAAAGTACTACTAAATATTTTATTAATTAAAAATGGGGCAAGCAAAATTGTAAGAATAAAAATGACGATACGTGTAACTCGCCTGAATCGCTCCGTACGAAACTTGATCTTGTCGAGCTTTTCTAATTATTCTATAAGGCTATCGTCGCTCTAAGAATGTTTGGTTTAATCGAATTCGACCCGTGACTCTTCACGTGAATTCAGTCCATTGGAGTAAAGATAAGAGGAAGTATATTTGGTACTTTTCAATGTTAACGCAACGCGGATATCTGTGCAACCGGGCATATCAGTGGGACGCTCGCGGAGCTGTATGCGTGTAATCAGAAGTCCCTGAATACGCGTGCTCGAAAAGGGCTGTGATACTCCGCAAGGTCTCTGGAGGGAGGCGTACAAATATAGGGAGCACCTTTTAGCCTTGGCCCGAATGACACGCTAACCTTGGTACCACATTCGTTGGCGTGTGGATCCTCACGTAACCCAGCGAAACATGGTCTATCCGAACATCTTCCTTCCTTTCTTTCGTAAAACCGGAAATTGCTGATGTATTCGGAGGAAGGTCTTGATTAGATGGGATATTCATGAAGGCACCACTTAAAACGCCACCAAATGTTAATGCAATCACACACATCTGCTTTTCTATTTATTTTTTTACTTTTAGGTAGCTACACTAACTATGCGCCGGGTCATCACACGTGATTGATATTTGTAAGGAGCAGTTATAAAGCAAATGGAACAGCATTAATAATGATTTGCAAAGAAATTGTATCTGAATTGTGGAATAAAAAGTTGTTCGACGTGGCTTCTGATTTGAAGGCGAAGAACTCATTTCTATGTTGATAGTGATAGCTAGTTCGAGGAATTTCTCTTTTGAAGTATAAAACAAGACTCATCTCTTTTATCTAATATACTTCTCGTTATTAATCAAGGCAGGTTTAACTTGGATCAGTCTGCGTCTAGAACCATTTTTCACTCAGAGTTGACGCAAGATAACAGATACGATAATGCATCTTTACTTGGAAACCAGAGTATACCTATCACTCATTCATTAAGGGAGGACACCACGGTAATGGTCCGAAAAGTAAAGGTATCTTTGGAAATTTATGAAAAGCAAACTACGTAACGAATCTTTTTTAAACTTTCAGGACTCTTTATTGGATAGGAACTATATGCAAATGGCTATGTCACGCCGGGAGATTTTTTTGATTGGTCGTTTCCTTCTATTTCTGTTTCAACGAAAGAGATTAATATACTAGAACCAAATTTCACAATTTTTTCAGAGGTTCGCCATTTTATCATTTTTCAAAATTTTCAATATCAAACCCGTGGCGCCATAGTCATGCGCATATAGTTCCTAAAACTTTTTGGTTTTTTTATTTCCGGAGAACCGTTTCGTCGGGAAACTGTCAACCACGTCAGCGGAAATTTTTTGCAGCCCTAAGTTACTGGCCCAGTACAGCTTATAAATCTGCTTGAAATAAATTTAAAAAAAGATATTCGTATAACTTAAATATCCAATAAAAAGTCCTGAAAGTTTAAAAAAGATTCATTACGTAGTTTGCTTTTAATAAATTTCCAAAGATACCTTTGCTTTTTAGGCCATTACCGTGGTGTCCCCGCTTAAATTCCTGCAGTTAGTGCGAACGTCAGTTTGCAATAAGCAATAAATACATTTAAAAAACAGAAGTCCTTGCACACTTATAAACAGACGGAATAGTCATTACCCTCCTTAAAAGCTATCCTTACGGAAAAGATTTATATTCTAATCGAAGTAAGTAAGACACTCGTGCTACGTGTTCTTTAGCAGTCTAACAGAATGGCAAATGCCTTTCACCGTGCCAGCTAAACGGTAAAGGATGTAGGCGGGAAACGATCGACCGGAGAAGCACATGGAGTTAAAAAGGAAACAATTTTACTCCTTACTTCTATACTTTTATAAATATACACAGTACTTTAACGCCGCGCAATACCGATAGTTTTTAATTTTTAACGACCATTGTGCTGCGTTAGATCACCTTCGAGCAGACAATCGATAATGAGAACGCGACGCGTCGAGCATGAATCGTTATGTTTTAACGTTGAAGCAACACAGAGCCATCCGTGTAATCAGCTAGCTATTATCTATTTCGATTTCCGTGGCGTCAATCAGCAGAGCGGAGCTGTTCGAACGGATTGAACGCGAAAACATGCGATTCTCTTTTCCAGTAAATTATATTATCTGTACAATTCGATGCCTGTAATTGCGCAAAATCATAATGCGCACTGAAAGGTACACGATCGCCGTTCGAAATAATAATTAAATTTATTAACTGATACCGGCTGTTAGAGGCGGGGTGCAGAGCCAGGGGAAAAGGCTCGATACCGAACCGAACGATTTACGTGCAGCTTGTCACGTTCCCCAGATAAGCAGCATAACCTGTCGAAAGTACATGTGCCGATAACGGCGGCAATCGCTGGCTTACAATTAGATTAAAACTGGCGCGGTTAACAATCCGTACGCTCTTGAGTCATTGAAGGAAACACCAGAGAGCTGACTAAGTAATATAAATATATAAACTTATAACCACTGTTGTTTGTGAAATTCATGTACAGTGCTGACCGAAAGTTTAATGGAAGCTCGAAGGAAGAAAAAGGGATGTTATGTTTCGCGTTAAAAATTCACGTTACAGGAAATTCGACTTTACGATTTCGATCTTTTTGAGACGAATGTGGCGCACTGAAATGTCGATTACTTTTAATGAAGGTATGATTTCTTTTCTAATTATTATAATTGCAAGATGGCGAATATATTGGATGAATTTAATGAGTTTCTGCGTGCTGAATGTATTTCAGAATTAGATTTTACATTTTTGTAATATGTAAGTATTTAATTATGTATTTGTCAGTTGTAAATAAAATGTCATTCCTCGCGTTCGTTCGTTACTTATTATTATTCGAATATGGTTCCGTCCAGACTTAATCTCGGTATAACTGTTCCACAGTTCACGAAGATTCTGTTTCGGGTAGCAATTTTCACGCCATTTCCGCGTACGACTCTTGTTAACCGAACGTTCGGTTCCAGTTCCTTTTCTAAATTTGCATTACGTCGCGTCACAATGGGATTCTTAACGTTTCAACGACATCGAAGAAGTATTTCAAACTTCATTTCGTCGGAATGAATTTCGCGTAGCGCGGCGCTCGTTTATATCTAGAGCATATGTATTTTTATTTTATCAATTACTTAAAGAAAAGGGGAAGATACTGAAGTTTTTCTTGTGCCTTAGCTGATTGCAACGTGAATTTTGCATTTGTAGCGACTTACACAATAAAGCCAAATATCTATGGATTACAAATTGTAATTCTGCTCCTGAGAAAAGGAACATAAACCTAACACTTCAATGCCAAAACAACATGTGTTATTTTCTTGAAAAAGTATTTATTCGAAGTTGGCCAAAGGCAAAACACACGTTCAGTGCACTGAAAATCGAGAAAATATTTGCGTTCCGTGAGTCACCGATCGAAACCACAGGAGCAAGTGTTTTCGTCCACGCGTAACTAACTAGCTACGCTCGATTCGGTTATCGCAAAAAATCGTTTATAAAGCCCAGCCGTGCGTTTACGGTTCCGCGTAAAATGTTTGAAACAACTATATAGTTTGCTTCGTGGAAGCGTATTTTGAAAATACGTCGTCGTACATTCCACAAAGGGGAACTGCGTTTTTATCTGCGTTAAATTTACTTCGAACGTAAAAACACGAATATAGTTTTCTCTGTGTGCGCGCGAATGCATCATAAACCGCGAGGTTTGCACAGTGCTAATCCGCGAGATTTTACCACACTGTTGCATTTTCTGCTTGTAAAGTTTTCTCAATAATCCTGTTTGTTCATATGTCATACAGATAACACGTTCTTGAAATCCTTCTCAAGTAGAACTTAATTTTTGTACGCCAGTTTGATAAACAGATTGTACTATTTTATATCGTTAAACCACATCTTGTGAACCAGCATCAGATCATTATATGTAAGTGATCTAAAACATAAGTTTAGGGACTTAGAAATGTACTGTCCCTCAGTCTAATGTATCTAGGATGACTATACATATAGTATCCAAAAGGAGGACGTCCCCCTTTTTTCAAATGATTTGAGAGTAGAATGCCCTTCTTTTTCATTTTTTGATCGGGCAACCCTAAATGTACCTACACGTGTGTAAACACCCTAGTAAAAGCAAAATGTATCCTGGATTTTTCCCTCCTACCTTTCCTTTACTTTCCACGTTAGAAATGGTGACTGATTCACACCCAATTAAGATATTTCAGGACAGACATGTAATTACGAAACAGGAGCTCTAAATGTAAATTCTCACCTCTAGTTTCAAATGTCATCGGTATCAATTTGCTTTAAGTAGTGGTTTGGATAGTTTCGCGGAAAGTGGGGAACACGTAAGATGACGCTGTGAATAATAATTCAGCCGTAAATAATCTATGGGGAAACTGAAGAAGATATGATCCGCGTGGTGTGCATCGCGAGAAAGGATCCACCCGGGCGAAACGCAAATGTGGCGCCGTCGACCCGCGGTCATTACAATAACAAGGAAAACGTCCTGAACCGTTTTGAAAGTCAACGCGCAACGGTAAATATGTGCATACCCTCGTGGTAGCACCACGGGGACGAATGAAATTGTCCTCGCGACGATTGGCACGCTCTCATCCGCGTTAACTATATGCACGGATGCATATGCATATCATACCTCGGCGATTCTTTCACCTTCAACTAAGGTTAAAGAATCAGATGTAACCGACTGCGTGTAAGGATTTAATCGAAAGTGAACAGCCCGTCTGACGCGTGCGAGTCAACAATCATCATCGAGCTATCGCGTCGAGCGAATTTCGAGCGCAGACATTAATCGAGTAGAAAAATAATTTATCATCAACTGCGGTTGAGTAACGGTTAGAACACTCGTTGCGGGTATTCCCCGCTTCTATTGTTGGCTGCAAATTTACGTTTCGCGTTCCACGAAACTGTTCAGCGGCTTTTTCCTGGTTGAACTAATTAGTACGTAACCGGATTCGACGATTCAAAGTGTACCATGTTGTAGGGTGTTAAATTTTTCTTTGCGAAATGTCTGCGTTAACGAAATACTGACGATCTTTATTATCGTAGAGAAAAATGGGGGTAGAGAATGCTATTATCACATTCAACTCACACTTCGAGTTTATCAGAGATTTTACCCTCTGTTTTAAGTAGGTACCTATCGACGAAGTGAAAGAAATACAACTAGCGTCGAACAGCATTGCAATCATCTGGTAGAGTTTAATTTTCTCCGTGCAACGTTATTTTAGAAATTATAAATCTATCTACGCTATCGTACGTCTCATTATATGACACCTACGAACTCGTCTGCTACAAAAATACCCTGACTGTACAATCGTCTGAAACTTTAATTGTACCAGGCATAACGATCGTTGTTGGGTAACAAAACTTTGGCTGCGCGAAAGTGGAATAGTAGACTTACTGTGTATCGAGTTTTAACAGAAGAAGATGAAATAATAAGGGAAAAAATGTTAAAACAGATACCCATGGAAATACAAATTTAGTTTCCTTAATCATTAAGAAATGGAAGGAATTATTACATTATCATTACTTTTCGATCAAATTTATAACAATCGAAGGATTAATGAATACACGTTATCTGTATCTATCAATATCGATTTATCGTGCTTCCTTTACACAAATGTCGGTCGTTCGAAGCCGGCACACTTTGTGAAATATGCAACAATCTTCACCTGGTCCTACATTTCAGGGATTTCTCTGCCACACTCATGAAATATCTCGAATTCATTATAATATCTTTTATCGTCGATGACTCAAACTTCGACGCATGTTAATGTATTTTAAGAATACACCGTTCCGAGGCGTTTGTACGGAGCAATGTATTGTTCTTGTATGCGTGTTTTCATTCAGCTGGCGATAGAAGAGTTTTAAATTGTGGGATTAATCGTATGCTCTAGTCGACGGATAAATTTAAGTCGGGACACAATAAGGAATTCGAAACGAACCGAATTATTTTCTGCGATCTATAAGTGGAACAGCAACGGTATATATACATAAATAATGTACCTTCAAAACCAACAACTCGGCGAGTCTGACGTACCGGCAATATTTCTCTTTTCTTTTTTACTCTCCTCCCCGTTTCGCTTAAACAACGCGATTACAATTCTGTTTACGAGACGAATATTCATCACACACAAAAGTGCTTTGCGGGCTGAATGACGAAAAGAAGAAACAAATAACTAGAAAGGAATTTTTAAGGAAATAATGATGCACGAATGGTACACTGATTGGTTGCTCCAGTTAAGCAGCGAACTTGGCACGACAGAAATTTACTTATCTATTTAATGGCAGTCGGTGGAACTAACTCTGTAATACCTACATTGATATGTCACAACGAATGTAAAACAATTCGACTGACAAGTAAGATTACACATTCGAACTATGGGTTGATAAAATATAGAGTTTGAGCTTGAAGGGAAGGCATTCCTAAACTATCTTAATAGATCGCATTCGAATAGTTAAGTTTTTCCTGCACTATAATCCGAAATCATTTCATCAGAGATTAATTAAAACGCACATAACTTATCACGCTACATTATTCCCAGGACACACTGCGAAACTAAGCAACGAAATACCTGAAGGTGACCTCAAAATCTGCCCAACTACAACTAACTACAACCAAAAGCAATATTCCACCGATGCGTTTTTCCCCTCAAATCAAAACAATTTTCTCACATCTATCTTTAAAAGTGTCAAAAATAATTCAGCATAAAGTATATGCGCCAGTGCGAGCATGACACATCACCAATTTACTTTTTTCGCCTCTATACATACAGCGTCTCTAACACAGCCCCATTTCACCTGAATACTGCGCGCGCGGTTCGGATTCTGTTTACAAAAGCAAGACGGGCAATGAAGGAGAACGTTCATTACACATATATATATATATATATATGTACCCGGCCGCCTTCTGGGACAAAAGACGAAAGGGAGAGTCGGTGAAAGAAAAAGAGAAAGGATAACGGGAGCGAGCCAGACGTACGGCGTACGTGACCGACTGCAATGCGTGTCTCACTCTGGTCTTGGCTCCGCTCGTTTCGTACCCGAACTCCCCGAAAGATCATTGCAATTTCGGGATCCTGACCTTCTCTGCCTACCATCGCCTAACCCCTCCTACATTTCGTACGGCGCGTACACGATCGAACGCCGATGTTCTTTTTTGCCGATACCAAATGCGCGACGGTGTCGTTCATTCCGCGCAGTTTTATAACAGGAAACGTAGCAGGTCTGCGTTCGCGGATGACTAATTCCATTACACGCACACCGCAGAAAATCATCTGTTCTCCACCCGATCGATCGCATGAATAATTTCGTATTTTCATTGTTCGGCGGCTCGACGAGAAGCACGTCTAATCGTTCTTGCGTAATTCATCCCCCAGTGTCCCTGTAGAATTATTTTCTGAATCCGATGATTTACTTGCACTCGATTCTTGATACGACCCATTGTTTACTATTTTAATCGTTTTCATGAAACGTCGGGATCGAAGAAGTCTGAGAATTGCTCGAATTATCGATATTTATCGATATTTATCAAACTGATATTTTCCTTTATACATATAAACCTGCCGCTATAGGATTGCTTTATTTAAAGATACGAGGCTTTTGAAATGCCTGAAGTATGATATAACGCAATGATTTGGGAAATTTAAGAGAATGCTCAAATATAAATATTTTCCCAAATTTCTGTTGGTATAACCTTCAAATATACGCGACGGTGCTTCGATTTAAAATTTGATACGTTTAATTGGAATTCAAGGGTTTAACGTTATACCTGATATTTGATACGATGAACCGTGTTTTTGGGAAAGTTTCTAGAAATTAATTAATAACTTTATCCGATTATGCGTCCAACAAATCGATATTTTACGCATAACCGACGCGACGTTAAGCAAAACTAACTGAAAATTTATCGGAAATAAAAGTTTTAAATAACGAAATACTCTAAATGCTTTAAAAACTAATTTACTACAGAGATCAATCCTATGTTCCATGCTCGAAACTAAATAAAAGTTTTTTTAAAATACAACTCTCCATAAAAATTTCTATATGCACAAGTTTAGGTATTTTTCTGTACATATCTCGACTATCTAAACACGAACTTTGGCAAAGAAAATTCATTTCGTTATCATTGCAACTGAACAACTACAGTTCATATACATTATAGTCCAAACAGAAGTTTAAAATAGCCTTTTAATTCTACGAAAACTATATTTATACTCACCTTTGTTCGCCCATTAATCGTGTAGTTGCCCATTTTTCCATTGTTTCGCATTTTGTTCGCCCTCATGATAATGGCGTCGACTTGGGATATGAGCATCCCGATATTTTGACATTGTTTTTCTTTCCCGTCTAGCCACGTTATTTGATCACCGCGAATTGTTTTTAAGTCATTCGTACCTGCTTTGTTAGAAACCAACTGTCCGTCCTTAAATAATCCGGCACTGTACATATTTAAAACTTCGTTCAGCACTGCGAGACCTTTCTCCGTGCCGAGGAAATTGTCCACCACACACACACCGTATTCGTCCATGTCCCTGATCACGTTTCTACAAATCTCGTCTATCAACTCTTCAAGATTGTTTCTATTCTTGTGAAGGAAGGGTGGCAAAAGTTCTTCCTCTTGAGCCAGATGGACATCAGGGAAGTTCTTCATACCGTTATGATGCTGCGTAGGCATGTCTAGTTCATTATCTTGTAAGTTATCAAGGATTCTTGAACTTTCTACCGCAGGATTCAATAACTCTGCTCTGGCACCCAGGATTGTATCTTCGGAGCTTCCTTCGAATGTTATTGGAGATGTCCAACCATCTGCTTTGTTATTACGAGTCCCTTTCGTCTTCGCGTTATTGGGTTTCTTCTTCAGATCCTGGCTTTCTTTACGCTCCAATGGTACTTTTATTTTCTCTGTTTGTTCGTTGGTTCCTATAAATAATGAAATCGAATATACAATCCTCGACTCACTCAGAAAGCATGCTAATAAAGAATTGAGAGAAAATAGGCATGTATTTGAAATAGTGTGAGAAAGAAAATAAAATAGGGTGAAAATATCTCCTTTTGAATCTAAAAACATAGAGTGTATATACGTACACAAAATACAAGGAAAAGTAATAGGTCTGTGACTAACGATCGCTTGAATTTCTGCTTACATCAGAGCTTAGGTCAGACTTGAAAATAAAATAGACTATTTACAGTTTTCCGTTCGGAAATGAAATTTTATTTAAGTCCAGCTTATACGGTAAGACACCTACAGAATGTTTGCCATAATAATACGTAAAATGCCGAGAATCGTGGTGCAGAAACGGGAGAATTAGGATCGAATTCCATCGTACCTCTGAGATATCTCGCGTTGTGATGGACTTTCGGAGTAACGTTCGTTCCCCGTGTTGTTTCTGACACTGGCTTCTCGGTTAGGTTAGAAAGCACAGGTGTACTCGAAATTTGGCAATTCCCGTGGGAGAAATCCTTGACGGAATTCGGAAGGGAATTTTGATTAGCGGTCGAAAGTTTGTCCGGCACGATCGATCGCACGGAATGAGTAGCGCAAAATTCTTTATGACGTTTCCAATCCCGCCTTTGGTGCTCCTTAGTACAATAGAAGACGGCCTTGCACTGTGAACACCTTAACAGCTTGTCAGTCCTGTTGCAGACTACACAGCCCACCGTTGCACCTATTTGAACATCACCGCCGGGTGTCTGCGCACAACTGACTGTCGGTCCGGACATGTTTCGTCGTTTATTTCGCGGCCACGAGTGCCGACGACATTTCTCCAACGAGGGAAGTCACACACGCACTGGGTTCTGCTTACGGTACTACCGCGCTGTACCGCGCTATCGGGACACCGCCACTGACTTATACGTACGAACACTTGGTTTACATGCTACATACATGTATACATTATCGAATCTGCAAAATACCTATTAGCACGACGATGGCCAAAACACCAAATCCTCAGTATCCATTAGTTCCTACTGCGGCTGCACGTAGCCGCGCGTATATACGGCCGTCCGTTTAATATCGGACCTACACTACTGTATCAACTCTTTCTTTGAAAATTTATTTAAAAGTTAGGCGTGCATTTGCGTCTCGCAACGTTCGCTATCCTTAGATAGCGCCACTTCGTAGCCAACCTTTTTTTTTCCTGCTATGCGCGATTTACGGAATGGTCTTTGATTACCTGTGAGCTAGGTCATGAAACGTCTCTTTATCGCGTAACGCGATGTGTACGTCGTTGATAAAATTGTTTCTTGCGAGGAAAATTTATTGCTTGGTTTACAGAGTGCTTTGCACTGAATGCACGTAGGGACGGCATCGTTGGTGTTGCCGTTTTATGCGGAACACAAAAAATGTATATAGATCAATTACTGTTTGTGTTTTAAGTAAACGAATACAGTATTTTGTAATTTATTGTATAGTTAGATTAAATGGATCGTGTACTTTCTCGATTTTGTCATTAAAGACTTATTTGAAGCATATTCCCTGTGTTTTGTTTTCTGTAGAAATAATATGTGCGTTTATAAAATTTTACACTTGCACATGGGGTGACCAATTGTTTCCATAGTTACAATGTGCACGTTTGTCAAAACATTACGCGCCGTTGTATATGTTCGACGATTAAATTGTCGAACTTGTGGAACCCGTAATTATTAAAAGCTAGTGGATAGTAAAATATTATCAGAATCATGAGTACCTTTATACAGAATGTGCATATAAAAGATGGAGAATATACAAAGACAATTTATACGATGGTAGATTGCATATCTAATGTCTCAGAAATACTTATAATTATCAGGTTCTTTTATTCTGGAATACTTGTTTTTCAGATTAAAGAACAGCGATACGCAGAAACCATTAAAGTCTTAATTACTCTTCTAGATTCTTATCCCTCTGTACGTAAAATTTTATGGGAACAGTAGCTAAGCTATGCTATGCTATGTTTAAGCTTAGCTTTTGGCGAAAACAGTCCCATAAGAATGTATCGAAGATACTTTTTTTAAAACATAGCATCGCGTAGCATAGTTTAGTTTCTAGGTGGATTCCCAATTGCATTGTACATGTTGGATAAATTATTTTACAGTCCAGACCTTGTCTATCGTTGCTTGCCCACTGTTACTTTTACACGCAAGACTTTATAGCTTCCGCGCAATGTTATGAAAAATTAGTTCAATTGTGTCCGGAGGAAACTGTATACAAATTGTACCACGCTCAATCTTTGCACCAAGCGTGCATGTATCAAGAGGCCTGGACGATCTGTTCTAACATTATTAATCAGAGCAGCCTGGAATTTAAAGTGAAGAAACTACAGGCGGCGATAAAATATGGGCAAGACGATATGGTTGCTGCAAAGAATCTCGTCGATCAATGTCCAGCAGATGATGTTGATACAGAAGTTAATTTAGGATGCCTTTTATACAAGGTATCAAAGTAAAACACAAATTTCCTTTGAAATTTCTGCAATTTCCTCTTTTTGTAGGAAGAACAATACGAGCAAGCTTTGAAGAAGTTTGGAAATGCATTGCAAATCGCAGGTTTCAAGCCCCATTTGTCGTATAACGTAGCACTTTGTTACTTTAAGTTAAAAGAGTACGCTGCGTCGCTAAAACACATTGGTAAAATTTTTACTATTACGACTCGCTGAAGTATATATGTTAAATTAATTTATATACCGCGTTAGCTGACATTATCGAACAAGGGATAAGAGAACACCCCGAACTAGGGGTAGGCATGACGACGGAAGGTATAGAAGTGCGCAGTGTTGGAAATACCTTGACGCTTCATGAAACAGCATTAACAGAGGCGTTCAACTTGAAGGCAGCCATAGAATATCAATTGCAAAATTGTGATTATAGAGAAAAAGTTTCGGTTACCTATTATGTCTAGAATTTTATAATTTTTATATATTACTTCTAGACGAAGCGGCGAAAGAAGCATTAACCGATATGCCACCCAGGTCCGAAGAAGAGCTCGACGCCGTTACTTTGCACAATCAAGCTTTAATAAACATGGACACGAAACCGAGCGAGGGATTTGAGAAACTTCAGTTTTTGTTGCAACAGAATCCATTTCCCCCCGAAACGTTTGCTAATTTATTGCTGTTATATTGCAAATATCAATATTATGATCTAGCTGCCGACGTCCTAGCTGAAAATGTACATTTGACTTATAAGTATTTAACACCAGTAAGTATGATTTTTATTATTATATTATTACATGTATGTTAAATGCATCTGTCACAGATTGTCTGTCAGAAATATTTTAGCGATTTAAAGAGCGGTAAAAGTAACGTGAAAATCAGCTTCGAGTTCTGTTGAAATTACAGTTTCTCATCGATCCGGATATTTGCTTTTCGAATGTTTACACTTCTTTGTACGTTTCTCCAAACTTTCCGAACGCTTTCGCTTGTGAGCTTTTATATCGTGACTAGAAGAACTTTCACTAGAACTTTCATTGCTGGAAGAACTATCGTGCTTCTTTTTCTTCTTTTTCTTTTGGTCTTTGGAATGCTTCTTCTTCTTCCTCTTGACTACTTCTTTCTCATCAGAGTCGATATCGCCCGCGTCCTGTTTATGCTTTTTAGCTTTTTGCTTTTTCTTCGCCTTTTTATGTTTATGCTTCTTCTCTTTTTCGCTCGTTTCGATTTGCGACTGAACAGCGGCTCCCTCCTCGATTTCTGGGATCAATTCATATTTCTTTCCGTCGGGAGACATAAAGCAGTCTTTAGATAAATGACCGGCTGTTCCACACTTTGCGCAAGTAGTATTAAGAACAGCTTCCAAATGTATAGCTTTACGCTCGTATTTGCCTGCAGCCTTTTTCTTCTGCGAGTCTCTGTGTAATTCTATCCCATTTGGATCTAAATCTGTACCGTTCCCCTGATTTACGTATTTCATAGACAATCCTATTTTACCATCATCTGCCACAGAAATAACTTTGCACCATACGCGCTCGCCTTTTTGCAAAACCTCCGCAACATTGTCGACATGGGCAGCGCTAACCTAATAAAATTACAAAAGATATAACTCATTTACATTACACAATACGAATGATTGATTTACGATTAATCTTGAATGTGTTGTCTCGCTACCTGTGACTTATGTATCAACCCCTGCGATGAACAGCCCGGGATTCTAATGAAAGCTCCGTAATTTTGTACGGACGAGATTTCTCCGAGAAATATCTGATTCAGTTCACAATTTACCATTTTCAGAAGATTCAACAGAAATGTTTCCGTTTGTAGGTTCTACGACCATTTTATTCGCACAGAAAGAAGTAGCGATAGATCGGTGGCAAGGAAAGTTGCTAGGTTTGGGTTAGGTTTAGTTTATCAACATTTGAAGGCAGGGCTGTAGCAAGTGTAAGGCATTAAGGGTGGCAATGGCTGCAATCGCGGTTGAATCGATGTTATTTATTTTTCAGTATTTATATGATTTCCTGGATGCATTAATCACACAACAGACCTCGCCGGAAGAAGCTTATCGGAAATTCGACGACCTTGGCAACAAACATATGGAAATATTGAGGAAAGCAACGAAACGGGTGCAGGAAGCGAGATTGAATCACGATGATAGTGCCGTTAAAAAGGCAGTTAATGATTATGAGGAAGCTCTAGAGAGATACGTGCCCGTTTTAATGGCACAAGCTAGAATCTACTGGGAGCTGAGAAATTACACGCAGGTGGAAAAGATTTTTAGGAAAAGCGTGGAATTCTGCAACGAACACGATGTATGGAAATTAAACGTGGCTCATACCCTGTTTATGCAAGAAAACAAATTTAAAGAAGCAACAGGATTTTACGAGCCAATTGTTAGAAAGAAATACGATAACGTTAGTTCCTATCCGGCCTTTAGCGTTCTGCTTGCAGTTCGTAAATTACCGATTATAAGACATTAAAGTTAATATTTCAGATTTTGGACGTAAGCGCTATTGTACTCGCCAATTTGTGCGTAAGTTATATCATGACCTCTCAGAATGCGGAGGCAGAAGGGCTTATGAAAAAAATAGAGAAAGAAGAGCAAATGGTGTCGCGGGAGGATCAAGATAAAAAGTTGTTTCACTTGTGTATTGTAAATTTAGTTATTGGGACATTGTATTGCTCGAAGGGAAACTATGAGTTCGGTATATCCAGAGTAATGAAAAGTCTAGAGCCATATAATAAAAAGTTAGGGACGGATACGTGGTTCTATGCAAAACGGTGTTTCCTATCTCTGTTAGAACAACTGGCTAAGCAATTAGTAATCTTAAAAGACGCTACGCTTCAGGAATGTATACAATTTCTAGAACACTGCGAAGGTACAAGCGTCATTCGTTAGACCACGTAATATTTACCTCTCTTTCTAACTTTTTTTTTTATTTTTAGTTTACGGAAGGGACGTGGTGACGACGGTGGAGCAACCTTTCGATATGCAAGATATGTTGTCCATTGCTCCGCAAGGTAAACAGACAGTTGTATACGAGGCACGATACCTGAAAGCTTTATTTTTGAAATTACAAATGGCGTAGGCATGTAAATGCGTATATCTCTGCACTGTGTAAGCAAACATGCGTATATTACTTTGAGGTGTTGAAAATAAACGAATTATTATTTATAAATGTATTATACGTTACTACTCCCAGTAAATTAAAAAAGTTTCATACATAATTTCACGATTTCAAAAATCCATCGATACGTAAACACTTTTGAAGACCATCCCACTAAGTACCCCACTGAGCACGGCCCTGGCACCCATTACGTGCTCATTGTACATGAAAAATGGTGGTCGACATGGAGTTGCAGGAAGCTAAGGATTATGTCTTTCAGCTTAATGAAGATAAAAATAAAATTGAATCTGAATTAAAAGACCTCCAGCAAGTCTTAGACGCCGTATGTATATTGAAACATAATATAGCTTCGAACTAAACGCTCGTCTAACTATGCTACTCAAAATGAACGGAATCAACAATTTATAAACAGCATGATCTGTCATTTTCGAGAATACTATCGAGTGTTTACATTATTTCACAGAATCATGTCGGCATGGATGATCCGGTGGTGGATTCCGAAGGATATCCACGGAATGATATCGATGTTTACCAAATCAGACACGCGAGACATAAAATAATATGTGCGTCTAATTACAGTATAATTTTTCTACGCGACACCTTAATGCTTCGAACTGATTAACGCGTTGTTAAATAGGTCTCAGAAATGATCATAAAGCACTAATGAATAAAATAGAGGAGGGTCTGCACAAAGTGCACGCCTTGGCAAGAGATCAGTCCGAGAGTTTTACCACAGCCACAGCAACCGACATTGTAGATACTACAGACTTAGAACCATTTCTAAGAGTAAACTTGGTATCTCCAGGTTCTCCAGCAGAGTTGGCGGTGAGATATATAGCGCAAAATATAGTATCGAAAAGATGACAAATGACAGTATGTTTTGGATAATATTAAATTCCATAGGGGATTCAAGTTGAAGATCTTATATTGGCATTCGGATCGATCGACTACCGGAATTTTAAGTCATTGAAGGATATCGGTACTTTGGTACAAAATAGCAGATACAAGACTATCAATGTAAACATTAAACGAGGATCTAATACCCTATCGTTGACTTTAACTCCACGTCCTTGGGCTGGTAAGGGCCTTCTGGGCTGCAATGTAATACCCATAGAGACAGTTGAAAGATAAAACTTCTGAGCAATTGTTTGTTTACGATTATAAATTATTTTTATGTATATTTTATTAATAAAGGAGTATTTATGAATTATTCCATTCAATGTACATTTAATCATTTCGATGTATTCTATACTCCAGGGTTTCTCAAACTATGGCACGCGAATGCTTTTCGAATACTTTTTGTGTTCAACAAATCAGTTAAGTCCATAGCATGTTTTTTGTATGTTCTAACCAGGGTGAGGTAAGTGGTATGCGTAAAATAATGTTTGAGAACCCCTGCTATAGTCCATTTATTTCTACGAACCTCAAATAGCCTTGATGGTTATTATCCTAAGATGTAACATTCAGACTATGAAATTTTATATGCATAATCCGTTAATATAAGTGAGGGCTTTAGATTTAAAATGGCAGAGCTGGTATAAAATCAGGCGATTTCTATGGAGCGGTAGTCAGTGCTGGATTACAGCAGCAAGATGTATTTCCCTTTGATTGTAAGTACTCATTTGCATATGTATATTACCTAGTTATGTGTACAGCAAGTAGTCCCTTTAACGAAACAGTATGCTATTCGGCTTGCCTTTCGTCTTTACCATCTTCACTTACAAGAAGAGTATTTTAGGTGTCCGCCTCCGATCATTTTGATTTTTGGATATGTTATAGAGGACCGAAAAATAAGAAATACGTGTTTTTTATTTTTCCCCGTTTTCATATTTGGGAGGAGAAAACTGCGTTCAAAGTTAGGGTTGAAAAATCATTTTTGTGGAATATCTCGAGAATTATTAGAGATAGGGGAATAGTGTCAATGGACGAATTTTGTGTCTTTGAATGCGAAATATGACTGACTCACCAGATTTTCAAAAAGTCAAGATATTCCACAAAAATGATTTTTCAATCCTAACTTTGAACGCAGTTTTCACCCCCCAAATATGAAAACGGGGAAAAATAAAAAAACACGTATATCTTATTTTTCGGTCCTCTATAATATATCCAAAAATCAAAATGATCGGAGGCGGACACCTAAAATACTCTCCTTGTTAGTAATACGATACCGCCGCTATCTCGAACAAAAATGACTTTAGTCCAGTGATATTAGGATCTGTCTACGGACTAATACCCAGCAAGATAAATTTTGGCATGGGCCTTTATTTCGTCGTTTTAAACAATATGTCAAAAGTTTTGACGCTGTCGCGTATCGAATCACTCTTCTCAATCTCGTGTACTCGCCGCGGCGGCTACAACAGAAGTAGTGGGGATAGAAATGTTCTCTTAACAGAACGGAGGACTAGGGTTGTGCCACCCGTACTTTAAAATAAAGTATCTTACGTTATTATAGGTAAATGTACTCTATACTTTTGAATAACAATAAAGTACGCGGAAATACTTTATTTGACAATTAATGATATTATGTGAAACGTAACACAATATTATTATCTTCTATCTGTTCCCGCCACTTCAGCATTTACTGAGAGAGTTTTCTCTGTCGTGAATATGAAGTGGCGGGATGAAAGAAACAAGGCCTCTCTCAATCTAATAAAAAACGAATTATTTATGTATTTGAATATGAATATTGAGTGCAATGATGCCATTGAGATATTTTAAAAATAATAAAAATTTACTCTGTAATGCTAAATGGAATAGAAAATATGTTTGGAAGAAATAAAAACTAATATTAAAATGTACTTTTAATTTGTTGAGTGTACTTTTTTGTATACACCACGAAAGCAAATGTACGTTATTTTTCTGTAAAAAAGGTGGCAACAGTACATGTATAAACGTTTGTTTAATTCAGGTAATGGTGGGCTTGAGTATTTCTATGGGTCAAGTATCGAGTCAAGTTAACACTTATGAATCCTCTGATCAACATCCATGGCCATTTGTTTACACATTACATCCATTTTATAATTTTGAAACATTGCTTGAAGTATGGAGAACTGACAAAACCACAGACGTTTCTACAAATGTAGTGACTGCAGCACCCGATGATCAGAAACAAGTTTCATACTCTGCTGATGCTGAACACAATAACACAAATTTGCAGGCACAAAATAATGTATCATATTTTGCAAGTCAAACAAAGGACATAAATGAGGAGCAATTATCGAAGAATAGGCAACGAATCTCCAATTATGTAACTACTAATAAATATATATTTTCCCAATGTTTTATGAATATTGTTAATTTTTCATATTTTGACGTTGCAGAGAAACAGACACAAAGATGTGTATCTTCAAAATGAATGATCGAATCACGCCTGGGTTTTGACACTGCTTAATGATCCAAAGAAATGCATCATATTCATAGAGAACATCGCCAATATTTTAGTTTTGCTTTACTTAATGTAAATTGATCTGCGAGAAATATATTATTTCATGCTCTTACTGTAAAGAATAAGAAATAAAAGACGTTTAAAAAGTTGGGTGTTTATTCTTTGAAATACCGAAATATCGAAATTTCGGCCAAAGCAACCCTGGTCGATATTGGGCGAATTTCATTTACTCCAAATCGCCAGCAACACCCGTAGTTTTCGTTTCAAAATTTATGAAAATCTGAAATATGGTAGAGAAATCTGTGAAAGAGCCATTATCGGAAACTACAGGTTTTTAAATATAAATCACGAGTCGAAAACAGGAGCATATAATTTATGATATTCATTTTATTACAAAAACGGAAAATTTCTACGGTCGTGGTCGCGGGCAATTTGGATGTAAGTGGAATTCGCCCATCGGAGTTTTGAGCATCAGTTGGTTTTGAAATGTAGCTCAAATGGCGGAATTCCACCCAATCTGGCAGTGTGGAGATCTCGGGCGGGTTTTCTCGCGCATGCGCGGCATTTGCAGTACCGTATCTATGTTGGGGCGCAACTAATAGATGTAGTGTTATAGGCGGGAAAGAAGCAGGGTGATCAAGGTACCCCATTTTATCGAAACTTGTACTATACCGATGCTAAAATCGCCGCGCATGCGCGAGAAAACCCGCCCGAGATCTCTACACTGCAATCTGGAAATCCTGCGCAATAGCTGCGTTCAGCGGAACCAACCGCTAGGTAGCCGCTATGTAGCGATTATTAGCGATTGGCGGAAATTTCGAGCGGCACGACATTTCCGCCAATCGCTAGTAATCGCTACCTAGCGGCAGGCCCGGATTAAAGGGGGGCTAGGGGGGGCTGCAACCACGGGCCCCACTTCGCGAGGGGGCCCCGTTCTAAGGGATTAGCTCACTAAACCCCCTCCCCCTTCCGCTGTGCAACCACGAGGGGGCCTCGAAGGTTCGATATGTAGCCCCGGGTCCCAAAAATCAACCACGGGGGCCTCGAAGGTTTGATAGCGCCGGGCCCCAAAAATCTTAATTCGGTCCTGCCTAGCGGCTACCTAGCGGTTGGTTCCGTTGAACGCAGCCAATGGGAAACGAACGGACGCTAGCGCCAAATCGGGTCAAGTGACGCCAACACGAAGCCAAACCAACTGACAATCGGATTGTTGTTGAAACTCAAATTGCTGTTATGTATTATGTAAATCGTTAACGCGTGATATACGCAAAATGAATGTTGAATTGTAAATTGTAATGTCAGTGCTGTAATAAAATTGTATAAAGTCGCTTTAGATTTAATGTTGTATAAATTTCTGTTCGAACCAACGCTGGAAATGTTCGCTAAATCTGTTTCAACGGTGAGTTGCGATTAAAAGTTTATAGATGTTAATGACCCGCAAATATTATTTCCTTGTGATTTTAAATGTTTTGTCAGGGTAAATCCAAATCTAAGAGGACACAGCCAGTAAGACTGACGGAGTGCTTAACATGCCCGAAATTAATTCAAACTAGTTCGAATAAAAAAGGTGATAAGGGAAACTTTTTTTTGTTTACGCGAAGCGATGTCTCCAAATGATTATGACGATAATAAATATCTGTGTACGTTGTAGAGGAGAGATTTCAACCAATTAAAATCGCACAGTTGCTTCGAGAGGCTGAAAATTTGAAAAAGAAGCAGAAGGACAGCGGTTGGTATTTGTTTGTCTTTTATTTTTCTAGTTTTATATGAATATGGGATACGAACGAAATATGGGTTTTAGTGAGGAAGAAAATACAACCCGAGAGATTAGGCCAATTATCTGGTGTAAAATCAACCCAGAAGCAAGATGGTTAGTATGTTATGTTCTTTGGTATATAGAATTACTTATAATAATATATAGTAGCTTATTTTATTTTTATTAGGAGCTGGTGCACACGACAGACTTATATATTCTAACAGATGCGTACGAAGGAATCTCAATTTCAATGAATCTGCTGTAAAGACCATGAAGGATAACAATGAAAATAGAAACAAATCGAGTAAGTTTGTGGTTGAGGAGCCACTTTGCAAGAATGCTTATGAACCGAAGGATAGGAAAAGTATGTTATTGCCACCGAACACTATAAAATATAGACATCTACAGAATTCTACTAAAGAGACCAGTTCGCATTCAAAGATACCTCAATTACCAAAAAAAGTCACGCCTACTGAAATAAAGCAAACTAGCAGTTACACCATTGTTCGAAAGGAAGATAAAGAGGTCGAATTGAATAATGAAGCTCCCATGAAAGAGAATTTGTCAAAGTCTGAATGTATAAAAACATCTACTAAATGCAAAGCTGTTGAAGTTTCCAACCACGCGAGTACTCGTGTTTCTGATGAAAACCGTGCGCAAGGCTCTCATATCCCATGCGTTATTACAAAATCTCTAATACCTTTAGAATCTGCAATTTCCCAAAATGATAATTGTGATGTGATGAATTCTGTAAAACTGAAAGACCAAGATAGATTTATAGAAACTTTATGTAACAACATGCAAGATACAAGACTGATTGAATCAGAAAGCGATAGGAAAGTAATGTCTTGTCCATCAGAAGTGATCTGCATAAGCAGAGATCAGTTTATCCGTCTAGAAAGTGATTTGAAAACTTTATTAGCCGCGACAGAAGAAAACGTGTCTAAGATAAAATCGACCTTAACGTGTGTCTCTGCGTTACTATCTATGAATAACAAGGAATCTCTGGGGAGAGAAGAATATTCTGTATTAGAGACAGTACGTCATACGGTGGTGGACAGAGAAGTTGAAGTAGAACAACTAGCGGAGGATTTGAAAACATCTGTTTCGCACATTCCACAAATTGTCTTAACTGATACAGACTATGTAGACACGAGCAAGTTACTCCAGAATAACGAAAACAACAAAGAAAACCACGAGGCAATGAATATACAAAGCATTTCTGAAGCTATACAAGAAAGCTTTGTACAATTAGGAAATCAAAATAACATCGCACAGATAAAATCTGTTCAAAATGACTATATCCAACAGACTCCGACGATTAACAAGTACAGGCAGAAACGATCACTAAAGGAATACATGGCCTTAAAGTCGACTATGAGCTTTCTAGAAACTCCGGATAGTAAAAAGTTGAGGTCTCTATGTTCAACGGGAAAGCTAGAAAAATCCCGTGTGAACAATTCTTATATATCGAATAAAGTGCTCACAGACCTTCATAATTTATATTCCGACTCCCCAGAATCTAATTAGGAAACAAAATTTCTTTCTGGATCAATTCTTTGTTTAATTAATATTTATTCCCTTGTGCATACAAATTCTGTATAAATCTTTAATTTATTAACATAGAATGTACATGTGTGTGTAAACGTAGTATAAGCGCTTTGTACCAAATAAATATATATAAATTGTAATACTACTATGTATTAAAATTTCATCCGCATTTCTTATTTATTACTCTTCAGAATCAACGATATTAATTACATCTGCCAGCACGAGATGCATTTATATTCCGTGAAAGCGCGAAATCCCATTAGTTTTCGGTCATATCGAGCGCGAGAGCGCAACAACGGGTTGAAGTATCGCGGGCGAAAGTGCATCGTGTGATTGCGTGTCTTCTAGGATGCTCGATCAATGGTGCAACAACCATCTCAAGCTAGCTCGGGATGACTCCTGTCACGGTCGAATTATTAATAAGTGTATAATGACATCGAGAGCCAGGCTGCTTGTTTCCCAGTTTTGTCCGCGGTATTGTTGTTCTTAAAACAGGCCGCGCACTATGCTGTTCCGTTTAAACGTTCTGTAACTAGCCCGATTATCGTGCAGCCTGACGAGATAAAAGGTAAAGAGAATGGCTCGGCCGAAGCATAGAGTTAACACGGATATATGCGCTGACTGCGGAGCCCTCGGTAAATGCACTCTTCCCTTCTAATCATTTATTTCATGTGTCGTTTCTGTTATGCCGTTCTTTTTAAGTATATATATATATTCACAATTCTATAATCAGCTGCCGATAAAAAGTCGCTTTTCAGTCGGTCGAAATAATGGGGGTGATCTACTTAGGGAAGGTTAATGTTCATTATGTATTTACATTTCTATCAGGCCGTCTCGCGTATGCATGATACGAATTAAATGGTGTGCGTAGGCCGAACGATATCACGCTCGTGGTTATTGGAATGTTAATGAATCGTATGAATTTCATTGCATATATTTTTCATGTGTCTGTGTTGTTTGGTGTATATTGTTTCTACTTTGTTGTCATTTAACACGTTGCCATGGTGTTAGTAACTTTGCACTTGGTTGGTAAAGATCAATCGAGGTCTGACTTTGTGATTCTCTTTTAGAACCAGGATGGGCTTCGTTGAACAGAGCGATTTTATTATGCGACGATTGTTGCGGTATTCATCGCAGCCTTGGCCGTCATATATCGCATATTAAGTCGCTTCATAAGAGTGTTTGGCACACAAACTTACTCAATGTTAGTAAGAGAGAAAGGGATAATAGTAGACACGTCCAGTAGTTTAGTCAAGTAGCAAATAATGTAGTAATTTTTCGTGTATGGACACTAAAATTTAGTTATGTAACTTAGTAAAACATTGGCAAATGACTAGAGCTGTTCGAGTACTCGGAACAAGCGAGCCGGGATATACTCGGTTCGAATAACCGATCCGAGCCGAGCGCTCGAAAGAACCGAGCGGCTCGATTAAAGCGAGCAGCTCGATTAAAAAGCGACTAGATTGCATAGTGAAGGTAGCGATTGACGAATGAAACATGTGGATCGTTCGAGCCACCCGATTGTTTTCAGCCGCTCGCTTCATTCGAGTACTCGGCTCAGAACCGAGTCCCGGATCGACTCGAATTTCTAGCTACTCGAATATTCGAGTACTCGAACAGCTCTACAAATTACTAAATTACTCGCTACTCGACTAAATTACTGGATATATCTGTTCCAGCCTTTAATGCGTGAGTCCAGAAATGACGATTGATATTTTGTAGATGGTGCATACATTGAACGATAATGGAGCAAACAGTATTTGGGAACATTCCCTCCTAGATCCTAGCAATTCGAAGATTAGCAGAAGGAAACCGCAGGCTAAAGATCCATTGCAGTTAGTATAATTTGTGTCGTAAAGTACGGGGAAAGTATTTCATGAATAATTTCATTCTTGCTCTTTATAGTCCAGTGAAAGCTGATTTTATTAAGGCGAAACATCAACAGTTGATGTTCATATTGCGTCCGAGCAAGGAGGAGTGCTGCAGCGAAGAAGAATTAAGTAGACAGCTGCATAGCAGTGTTCGTACAAGTAACTTAGAAACGTCCTTAAGATTGCTAGCGCAAGGTGCTAATCCGAATTATTTTTACAAGGTATTTCTGAATAAAGGTGATATGTAATTTCGTCATAGAAATGGAAAGTGTAATATGTGAATTTATAGGAGAAAGGAACGACGCCTTTACACGTAGCTGCTCGTGCGGGGCAAGCTTTGCAGTTCGAGCTTCTGATAGCTAACGGTGGTAATCCCAGCATGATTGACTCGAGTGGACAGACGCCTGCTGAAATTGCCAAGTACGCGGTTTATACGATGTTCGTTACGTCTATAATTATTCGAATATAGTAATCGAATTGTTGTTTTAGAATGGCTGGGCACATAGACTTGTCCGAACGCATAATTGAGTGCATGTACGAAGTGACGGACAGATTGACGTATTACATATGCTCGCGTAAACCGAATCATCGACTGGACGAGCACATAATTATTCCCGAATGTACATTATTGCTGGAACAAAGTGACCTGTGTTTGGAAGGAAGAAATAGATTGCAATTGGTAAGCACATAAGCTTCTTGTCGGTGTACAATTATGATATTTGAACTATTCTCTGTTCAGTTATCGAATCATTTGCTGGAAGAGTTAGCAATGGATGTCTACGACGAGGTAGATCGACGAGAGAACGAAGAAAGTGAGTAAATCATCGCATTCTATCGTCTAGACGATCATTCTGGCAAATAAACACATTAGCGGCTAGAAATAATACTATGTCGTATCCATAATTCTTGCGTTTAATGTGTAGTTCTGTCTTACAATGGATGTACGAGTTACTAAGCAATTTTTTACACAGAGTCTGATAGTATACGTGTAGGTGTAAGAAATGCATTAAAATTCACCACATACATTTATCGATCTATGCTGTGTATCTGTTTTATTAATATGCATGCTTTTTTTATTGCATCGCTTTTAAGGAGAGGTGAGTTTAAACATAAGATTTCACTTTCTTTCACAATAGTTCCCGGATTTAATTTATAGCTCAGTCGTTTCGAATAGAGATGTTCGTATAGAGAGCGCAATATATTCTGTAGTACATTTTATTACAAAATACATCGCATCGCATAATACTTTAACCATTCACGTAATATGCTAGTTAATTAAATCGTTCGATAAAACAACGCTATAGATACTTTCTTACTGGATCATTTGAATTATTAGATTTGCAAATGAACTACGTTGACACTGTTAATCTTATGTTCTTTTAATAGTCTGGTTTGCAATTACATCTTTACCAGAAAGATGTACAGTACCTTTCCTACCAGTTAATCCACAACTCTCGTCGACGAGAAATCAAGGTAGACAGAAGCTAGCAAGATTCACGCCAAAGGAATTTACAACACTTATCATAGACCTTCTCATCGAGGTTCGCAGAAGACATATGCTTACGAATAATGCACCGGTGCAAGGTGCGTAAAGAATCGTACACATCGCGGCTCAGAAATTGATTTGTTACATCGACTAATCTATCGTTTATTAGATCCAGCTGTTTCTATGCTTCGCAAAGAGCAACTGGGAAAGTATGGATCCCAAATATCCGACGATGAACCTTTGTATGATAGCGTCGCCTCTGATGACGATTACGCATTAACATCGACAGATAATACGATACCGGAATATACTACGTCGCAGTTCAAAATGGATAACGAGGTGAGTATCGAAGCATTTCGATGTAGGACATAAAGACATTTTACAAACACGAAAATATGTTGTAAAGTATAATTATGTATTAATGGAGAAGAGATGGGTGATAAGTTACTTGCTAGAATGGATAAAATCGTGTGGTAACGTATTAAAGGTACCGGCACTAGTAACGAAAAGAAGAATAAGGAATCGGCTAAGTACATGGCTCTTCTGTAGACAGTGCTATTAGGCGAGTGCACAGGTCTGTTAGTGCATGTGCAGCCATTGCCAGAGTTACATGAATTTCAAGATTCTACTCTATAATTAATTACTTGCATCGTCTCACCTCTTCACACTTCATTCTCTACTAAAATTTATAACAAACATTATCTGTTTTGTTTCGTAACAATCACATAGAGTGACTTATAATACCTTTCACTTTCTCTTCCCGTAAAAGTAATGCTTTACGACGAATACATCGAGACAATATTGCAGGAGGCCTTCGCGCCGTTGGCCAAGGGGCTGCCGTCAGTCGTGGAAGTCTTGAAAAAGCAACTAACCCTTTCCGAATCCACCGTCAGGGATCTTCGAGACCAGATACACACTTTGCATAACACTGTAGAACAGCTTACGCACGAGAACAACGGGTTAAAACAAATGTTTCACGTGAGTTTTCATAGTTCATCGCAACCTAACGCGTTTGTCCGCTGTAAATTGAAATCTAACGTGTAAAAACCATAGGCAAAAGAGTCCACTGACGGAGTTATCAATGGTCACGTCGGCGGAGAGCAGGAACCAGAGTTAGAGCCAGTGCTTGACATAAAAACATCTCTTACCAGAAGTAATCAGCGACCCGCGTCCATGTACGAGACAAGAGAAGGTTTGCGTAAACCAAGCTCGTGGTCAACAACAATTGGTCAGGTATTAACGCTGAAACACTCTAGTTTACGTCCGCGGCTCTCGCAGCAGACCTCATCCCGTCGATTACACGAATCAATGTAAACTCTAGACAAAGCGAGATCCAGAGGCGATGTCTCGCACCAACACGCAAAGCCTGTGGGAATGCGGTGCCCCGAATCTCCCTCCTAGCGAGGAAGTGACTCGAAGGACCGAGCAAGTGACAAGAAGGATTCAAGAATTGTGGATGGCCATGCAGGATCCGAAGCAACGGGAAGCTTTCGTGCCTTGCGCCGAGAGAATTCGCGTCGCTGTTGCGGAACTCACCGCTATATTTCCTCAAGTAAGACCCCCAGCTTCTAGAGTTAGGGTAAACCAACCAGTAATTGACCATTATGCAAAGAAATGTCAATTATAAATTTAAAAAATACTATATGTTTAGAAATGGTGTGTAGTTGCACTTTTAATATCCCATATTTTTAGTTATACGTATTAAACAAACAGTAATAAGTTCAATTCATAATACAAGTATGCGGTCATTTACTGGGCTTCAACAATTCGGTCATTCGCTGGATGGTTTACCCTACGATTGTAACGATACGACGAATTGGTAATAACGTTTGTCGTAGAATCCCATCGAGGAGAATATTAGGTCCGCTCTGCGACAATTGAACGGCAACACCGGCAGGCTTCAAGCGGAATGCTCCGGCCTTCAAAGATGCACCAGCGACGTGGAGCACATGGACCGTTGCCTCCAGCAAGTGCGCTCGTGTGCTTACGACATTGCCAAAGCGACGAAGCTTCTCGTTACCCAGTTTCAAACGTAACAGATCCAAGGGAAAGTATTACAATTTATATAATTCTCTCTAACGGGACGTGTATATAACTTGTACAGACACAAACTCGTAATACTCAGAAGCATCACAAAACATTCGATAAGTATTTGTTTTTTGTTACGTAAAAGCACTTTGTCGACTAATACCCCTTATTCTTTATTCTACTGTAAATAACGGGCAAGCTTTCGCGCATCAATCATTCGTGTAGCTCAGTTAAACGAATATGGAAACATGACATTTTTAGACGATTTGACGTATGAATATATATTTACGTAATGTTTAATATCTCACGAAGACTGAATAGCCATGAACCAATGAATTTTAGTAGTATGCAGTTTAAGTTTGTATATTTGGTTTTATAAACGTAACCTTTGCTCGTATAAGCTGGCATGCGACGAAAATATCAGACGTGGCGCAAAATTTGTCTCTGCTCGCGCGACCGCAAGAATCTTTCAGTGCAATATGAAGAGAGAGAGAGAAAGAGAGAGAGTATTTCTTATTATTTGTTGAAACTGTGTAAAGCTATTATCTACATTCTAGTGCCAATAACGAAATCTTATTCAAGCTGTAAGGTTAAACGATTAAATGATTATTTACGACACGAATGTATGACGAAGAAGCTGTATTAATGAGAAATAAAATATGTTATTATTAGCGACTCGAATGCAATGATACAGCGTTTGTAGGTATCTTATTCTATTGGTCAATTGACGATTGTTATAGTGAATATCCAGCTTATATTAAAGCGTAACAAACAAGTGAGACATTGCCAGTAAAATAAAAAGTATTCCTTCTCTATTAATTAATGTTTCGATACGCCTTATACAGTAACGCACAATTATTTTAACCGAAGTTTATAAGTTAAGAGCATTTCTGTTGTAACGTCGATATACGTATATTTAACTGTATAATAAAATTTAAATATCCCGCCATTGTTAATGCAGACGAATACAATTATCAAAGAAGTTAAATCGTTTCTGAAAGATCCTCAACATTTTATAGCTACTTAATAATAGATATAGTAACTGAAAACATACATAAAATCGTTATTGTTCAGTTACATAATGTTTCATTTTCTCGACGCGTCTTGAAATGAAAATACAAGTGCGATGAATTTCCAAGTCGACCGACACATTTGGCCCATTGGAAATATTTCTTCGTAAAGTATAACTTTCATGAAATTACATTGCAATTAGCGTTTCCAACTATGACACAGGATTTTCAATGAACGTAATTTCCAAAGTGCCGCGGCACTGTCTACGACCAATCGGAACGCGTCAACGGCAAGGAGTTGAAAAAAAAAGAAAAGTGGCAAGCGGTTGAATGGAAAGGAAGCTTTAGGAAACTCTTGTCTAGTGAATTCCGTAGGCCAATGATTCACGAGCGTTTTCGCGCTACCTGTTATGAAATCTTCGACGGATGATACAAAAACACGTGTTCTTTTGTATTTTAGCTGTGAAACTGTGGAGTATTACGAGTCGATTCAACGAGCGTTAAGTAGGTAGGTAAAACAGAACGGGACGGGCGCGAGGGAAGCGTCATTTCGCGTAAGTTAACCGGCGTAACACGAACATTTATGCGGATGATTGAAGGGAAAGTGGCGAAGCAGGAGAGCGGCCATTTTATGTTAGTATGACGTAGAGGCTGGGTGTAACTTCGCGTTCAACCGTCCGTGTTCGTTTGGAAAAGGCGAGAAAACCCGAATTCTGATGCTGGGGTCCAGGTAAATGCACGTACCACGCGCTGAATGTGTGCACCGTGAAGTTAAGCCGAAGGAACGTAAGGAAATTAGTTAAATAAGGAAGTACACCAGGGGGTTCTGAGAGGAGCGAGCATGAGCGAAGAAAGCAATCCGCGAACGCTCTATGTGGGTAATCTAGACGCTACGGTGTCGGAGGAACTCTTGTGCGCACTTTTCTCGCAAATAGGTGCCGTTAAAGGATGCAAGATCATACGGGAACCGGGAAACGACCCGTATGCATTCGTCGAATTCACGAATCACCAGTGCGCGGCTACGGCGCTAGCCGCCATGAACAAGCGATCGTTCCTGAATAAGGAAATGAAGGTTAACTGGGCAACGAGCCCTGGAAATCAGCCGAAGTTGGACACCAGTAATCATCATCACATATTCGTCGGTGACCTGTCACCGGAGATAGAGACCCAAACATTGAAAGAGGCGTTCGCGCCATTCGGTGAGATCAGCAACTGTAGGATCGTACGCGACCCGCAGACCATGAAGAGCAAAGGATACGCTTTCGTGTCTTTTGTGAAAAAGTCAGAGGCCGAGGCGGCGATAGCCGCGATGAACGGACAGTGGCTTGGTTCCAGAAGTATCAGGACAAACTGGTCAACCAGAAAACCACCACCACCGAGATCCGAAAGGCCACGGCACTCAAATAATAGTAAACCTAACTACGAAGAGGTACGACACTCCTACCGTTCCACTGTTGGTATTCATTTCTTTGCCCTTACGCTTAAAACCATGTGAAAGTCCTTCCTTCTTTTCTCTCTCTATTTTATATCCACAAATGTTATAGCTTCTACATAGACTTATCTATAAAAACATGTACAAATGGTATTTATATAGTTTCTCCGTATCGTTGTTCGATAGGTATATAACCAAAGTAGTCCAACTAATTGCACAGTATATTGCGGAGGTTTTACAAATGGTATTACGGATGACTTGATAACCAAAACATTTTCCCCCTTTGGTACTATCCAAGACATAAGAGTATTCAAAGATAAAGGATATGCGTTCATTAAATTCACTACTAAGGAAGCGGCGACGCACGCCATAGAGTCCACACATAATACAGAAATTAATGGTAGCATCGTTAAATGTTTTTGGGGGAAGGAGAACGGAGATCCTAATAGCGTTGGTCCTAATGCAAATCACCAAGCTCAACAGGTTGCGTATACATATTTTATGAATTAACTTTAGCGGTTCCTCGATTCGCAGTATAGAATTTAAAAGACGCTGCTCTGTTGCCGTATACTTTTCTTTTATCGCTAAACACGCAGTACTTGCTTTAAGCAGCAAGAGTCGAGTTGGCGTTGAGATGTATATTGTTTTTGTGCGATAGGTTACAGCTGGAGCTGGTCAATACGCTTATGGATACGGGCAGCAAATGAGTTACTGGTATCCGCAGGGTTACCCACAAATGCAGGGTCAATTTTTACAACCCGCTCAGTACTATGGCCAATACTATGGACAACAGGCTCCGTATATGAATAGCATGCGAATGCCTGCTCCAGGCGCAGGCACATGGCAACCTGCACAAGCAACCGCTGCACCACCGACTGCGACTGCACCATTGCCACCAGGTCAGCAACCCGCTATGGTAGCATACACCATGCCACAATATCCCACGCAATGAAATTGATCATTGATCGGCATCAACTAATTGTTACATATGATACATTTGCCCACGGGGCTTTTGCAAAAACTGTTCTGTCATATACCTATTCCAACAAATTTATTGGTATCTTGACCGCAGCATCATATGTACAAATATCCTGGTTTTACTTCGATCGAAGTACTACATTGTAAAAAAAGAAAGCTCCTAAATTTGGTTGTCCCAATATTGACTGACATGAAATCGCCTCTTGTTGTAAAGGAACTGTTCCATCGAAAGTTCGATGTGATATGTATGTATATATATATATGCAGATATGTATATATATATGTATATATGCACAAGAATACACAGACACGCATGAAATATATGTTTCCTTTATACGTTTCCCTTGCCAAACAATAGAAACGTATACCATTTTAACGTGATGCAAGTTCGCCTTGCAGTGCTCATTAAAGGAAAAATAAAAAAAAATTAATAAATCTATAGTAGCAGTCAATCCATCAGTGTGATACAATAATCATTTGAAAAGAATTTATACCCATGGTGTTGAATGAGGTATATTTCTGAACTCAAGGTTGCAGCCCCCATGACGAGCCCTGCATTCGTTGTGCTGCGTAAGGTGTACGTATGTATGCGACCATTGCGTTGTTATATTTTTAATATTTTTGCCACAATTACCAATCTTTTTTTAGTTTATTTCGAATCATCAATGGACAGAGTTAAATGTTCATTTATGGTAAACATGAAGTATGACATTGAACATAGTATAAGATATAGAGAGTATAGGTAGACACGGCGCCTGTGATGTAGCTAGATTTGGATGCATGCTTTGACGTATGCAGGGCCCCATTAAACTAAACTACGCGAGTCGGCAAGCGAGTTGTAAACTTTCCTCGTTATGTGATATTTATCGTCGGTGGTAAATGTACAAAAAAAAAAAAGAAAACGAACACTTTCATACAAAGAGTTTTAAAGGAGAATTATATCCCCGGAAGTGTGTCGCGAGCAGAACTGTTTTTATGTTGGATTTGACTTGGTTTAGATACGCGGCGTTTATTGTACACCTTAGTGGCTCCCCTCTCCATCTGTACAGACAAATAGTAAACCTTGGTGTAATTATTACAAATGTAATTTAAGTATAACGATAAAAAAAGAAACTTCCACTAAGAGCCGGAGTCACTATTGTTATGTCTTTATTAAATTTGTGCGCTGGAAGGTAGAATTATGTTTCCCCGGGTACACCGTAGAGTGCGGAGAATTCTTTTATCTCATAACTATTAGTATATCAATTGACAATCACCCTTTGATAATACCCGATATTTTTGTCATTGTTGTAATCATTGTATGGCACGATACTTATATATTCGTGTCTTCCAAATAACATGCGGTAGAAATTCGTTGCACAAATTTTAATAGGATCCCATCGCTTTGACTTTCAGTAGAGTTAGCTTTATAACATTTATTTGCCCACGAACAGCCCACCGTTTCCCTCCTATTTCTCGGAATACAATTTGTTCGGTGTCTGCGTCTGAGTTTTCTTGAGTTCTTGGTAAATTAATAAATCTAGTGATTACGATGGAAAGGAAGGGAATTAGTAACGATGCACTGATCGACAGCTTCGCTTCACCACCGACGATAAAAGCCATAAACCTTTGAAAACCCATTTGTATAAAGTCAGTACTGGATGTAATAACAGGAGAAACACAAAGTCGAATATAGCAATGATTAATTGACTGCGATAAGTGATATCGAACGACGGAGAGCCAATTTAAGAAAAAAAAAAAGAAAAGAACTTGTCTATGGATTAATAATAATCAGTGAAACCGATGGAAGACGTAAAAAAATGTTATATAAAGAGTAATTTAGGTACAGCAGGGTGTGAGACCCTCGAAAATGCTTAGGATAATGTTATCTTATAATAAAAACAAATTGTCCTTTGAATGAGAAAAAAAAAAGGAATAAATATTTAAAATACACAATATTTTGTATTATTTCATAGCCCACGTTATTACAAGATATAAAGTTATGAAATAATATCAAAAGTGGTTTTTTAAATTTATAAGAAACGTAGTACCTTCATTTATATAACTGGTTAAATGTAAAGATAATATAAAACATGTTTTTTAAGTACATACAAGGTAATTTTATTTTACAGCCGACATACTTTTACAATAATCATCATTTACGTTAACCGAAGATATATTCTTTTCTACAAATCATCTCGTCGAGCTTTTAAAATATTCATGACTGGATGACATTGTAGAGGACTAAGAAGACAAATGTTTCTGATCTTCTAACACAATACGATTTAATGCTAAGTATACAAAATGTCTGTGGGGACATGTTGAAGATAACGCAATCGTTCTATATCTTTCTCTTATGGGATATAATTTAAAAACCGCATTGTTACATCACTTTAGTACGACAAATGTACTAAACGCCACCGCCACTTCAACCAATACAATCTTTTCTCTCGCGAATACAAACAATGTCAACGGGAAATACCTTAATATTACAATTAAAACGTACGTAACAATGCAACAGAGTCGTAAATAATTCAACCTAATTCTCAATTGGAAGCAGCGATTATTCCTTTTTTTTAAAAATCAAATGCGCTCGAACAATTTGTACTGTACATTTTTATTACATACAAAACATGCGTCCCTCGATCTCGATCATACAGCGACAAAATATTAAGTACGATATATCTTGTATTTCTGTACAGTAGGGTGATTCTACGTTAATTCATTTGCGTTTAAACTTCACTATTTAATTGCATGACGTCACTGAAGTATACCAGCGTTTAATTAAATATGTATTCAATTGTTTTATCGAGCGAAGAACACTACGATGTACTAAAAACGAGTTTGCTCAACGGAAATCTCAATTTGCAATCTATGATTGTGATCTATCTTGTTCGACGTACCCTTCTTTACGCAATCTATAATACTGTTGAAAAACACAAGTTTGGCATTTAATGAAAATATAATTCATTAAAGAAACCTATGGGGAATAGACCATTCAAGGAATACAAATGAATCTTACAGTTCTTGTGCCCTCCCTCTTCGTAAATTAAGCCGCTCGTTTCGCTAATAATTTCGCTCTCGGCGTGATTCCATTTTGCATGCCATTAGAATGAGAGAAATTGTCACTGCGCGGTTCTCCAAGCAAATTACTCTAGTAATGCCAAGAGGAGAGGAGTCGAAACTTTACGGATCGAAAAATTGCATCCATTCAAAAAGCGCGATCCGCGCGAACGCTTGCAAACGTTTCTCGGCGACCAAGCCGCGCTCAATTATTTTTAGCTTAAGTAGCGTTAATTAACGTTAGTGTCGTTATTCAGTTTATATTTTTAAGAAATTCCCTATTACGAGTTATAAAAGTAGCAAAATAACTTAATCGAGGCTGAGCGTGTTTTTTAATATGGAAGGCCAGGGTTGTAAATACGTATACACCCATATTGATAACAGTCTGTTGTGCAAGATCATCGAAAAGATTCAGTTAACGATATTACTCTGCTTATGTATATAACGAATTGCTTAACGTAACGCAACGTCGCGCGAAAGAATGATCGGGTGCTGATTTATGAGAAAATGATTATTCTAAAGTGAAATCAAACGTAGTCTATGTGTATACATAATGCTAGTGTATTGGCACTGAACTATCGGAACGTAAAAGAGTATCAGGCATTACTTTCCTATCTAGCTCCTACTTACATTGATTAAATTAACGAAACATAGTGATCGGCGATACGCATTAAACTTAACACATCTATATTGACATACCGCTGTGAAATCAAAATTATTTGGCATTATTTGTATCGTCTGTTGTACACTCGCGCTTTTCTAGATAAAGACTTGGCGCGCGCTTCGTGCCGCAGATGTATACACGCTTTACAGTTCCTACATTTTTACCTAATGTTCTACATGCAATTGCAACGTGGAGATTCTAACAATTAAATGGTACAATTCTTGCATCGAATTGCTTGGCAAAAATGAAGAAACTTTAACACACGTATACTCTATGTATATATATATATATCTAGTATTTATTAATGAGTATCAACTATTGATCACACCAGAGAAGCTTTAAACTCGTTGCATTAACATCGTAGAAGGGAAATGATAACGAGTCGCTACGCTGGAGAAAGTAATTGAACTGTTTCGCGCTTCTCTTAGAAACAAACGTTAGGTACGTCAAGTGAAATCAAGGAGACTAATGTAAATAATATCAGAGTGAGGCAATGTTATATGAACATTGAAGCTTATTAGTACTCTCTTGCGGTAAACACGGTTCTTTTCTTTTTTTTTTCAGTGATTATATCGTACAAGCGCGATAACTTTTATTTGAGCATCTGAAGCAATAGATAAATATCAAAAACATTTATATGCGTGACATTTTTTATAGCGTATGTTATATCGTAACATTATTCTTTCTTCATTTTTTTTTCACAGACAATATTCACTTATGAATAATAAATATTTTCAATTTCACACAGTTCAAATATATCCCCCGGTTCGTTGTCTCGTGGAAATCTTATCGAATCAGAATTTCACGCGCAATCCGATAAGTGTGAAGCCCTCCCCCCATTTAAGAGACTTTTTAATATTACTTCATTTCAACAACTATTAATCGAATATCTGGGATATCGTCAAACGTAACAAGACTAATATTCGCAATATCTCTTTCTGGCTACTGTGTGCAGTTTGTTACTTTTAAAAAATTCATGTGCAGAGAACAGTTCTATTTGTGTGCTTCTTATTCGGCACGTGCTTGTACAAGGTGCATTGAAATTTCATTCGCCTTTATGCCTATCCGACTATTTGACTACGCCGGCGATTAATCCGTTTACTTCCGATTACATCGACTCCTTTATTATCTCATTGGACGAGCTGTTCCATGTGAAAATGCAGTCTTCCTACTAATATCATTCAACTTAATTGTGCTTAATCGGTAATTAAATATTTACATCGATTCCCTTGTCGCGAACGTGCATACTGCAATTGTTAACTGTAGGATTGTACCTTTCTCATGTCCTTAGATATTTACTTAAGTAGCAAAAACTGAACTATAGTTAGAAGAAATCAAGGCTCTTCGTTAACGAGAACGTAAATGAACATGGGGGCTACAAAAGTCTACGAACGAAATTATCCTATCGGTGCAGAAATAGACTGTAACTATGATATTGGAATTCTAGTGTCGACACTGCTACAAGTGGAACTTAAATCTATGATACCTGATTACTGGATGGAGTATGGAATGTACGTGTATATGTAGTATAAAGCTATTAATATTACAGCGACACAACTGTAATACAGTTTTTAAAAAACAGTGCTCAGCAAGAGTGCCTTTCACTTACCGTAACATTTCCGTTTTACGCATAGATGTTACCATTTACAAATTAGCTTAGAAAATGTAAAAGTTGCCATATTTACATTCTGTAATAATTAATATCGCAGAAAGTCACTTTTCTAGCATTCCCCTCCGTCGCAGTTGCTTCTCTCTCTTTCCCGCGATTTATCGAGCTAGTGGATAGCCGAGCGAAACTTATTTTTCAGCTCCGCACTTCGGCTGACTTTTAACGATCATAGACTTACGTCACCATATTCGAAGCTCCATTTCTCGTAAGCGGCCAGGCTCGCGGGTGATACCGATCTACGAATTCTTTTGAGCGAATCACGAAAGTCTTGCATAGTGATGTTGCGCACGGAATTGAGATCCAGTTCCTTTACTTGGTCTGGATTCAGCTCTGTGCAACATCGACACATATTTTTAGAACTACAAGGTGCGATGGTTTTCGTGCATAACGGACAAATAGTTCAGACTGACTGGCCAAGGCTCTAATATCCATTCAGTCTACTTTAAACAGATACAAAAACAAGAGGAATGCGATAAATCAGTTTTATCTTACCTCTGATAGGGCCAAGCGCTGCGTCTTTGGCCAAGCCTGTTAGATCGCTTCCGGAATAGCCATCGGTCAGAACAGCCATTTCGTTTAATTCTTCTGGCGTCAGTGGGTCGTTATGCTTAGCTAGAAGCCGTCTGAGTAACATAATCCTCGTTCGTAAATCTGGCAACGTAACGTACACACGTTTCGTGAATCTCCTTAACGCAGCCTCGTCTAACTCTTGCGGTCTGTTTGTAGCAGCCATGACAAGGACCCTTTCTTCCGGGTTACATGGTAAACCATCGAATTCCACCAGAAATTCCGTCTTCAACCGCCTGGGTAGTAATTGAATTAATTAAACCAAGGTGAATCAGCCAGTACAGAATTTTAATTTAGAATCGACCTACCTCGAGGCTTCGTGCTCATTATCTCTACGCTCGCTTAGTAGCGAATCCACTTCATCAATAAAAATCACAGATGGCTGCAACTCTCGCGCTATAGCGAAGAGAGCTCTTACTAATTTCTCTCCTTCCCCGACGTACTTCGACGTAAGGCTGGCAGCGGATATCGAGAAGAACGTGGCGTTGCATTGAGTAGCCACAGCACGTGCAAGTAGCGTCTTCCCATTCCCTGGTGGACCAAACAGTAATAATCCTCTCGCAGGTGTTCGCAGACCAGTGAACAGTTCTGGCCTCAGCGACGGTAAGATCACCATTTCTTGCAGCGCTTGCTTCGCCGTCTGCGTAATAGAAAGATAAAGGATATTTTTACGCGGTCTTTTCATATCTTCCTGATTAATTAGTAACGCATAGGTGGAACATTTTCAAACCTCTTGACCAGCTATGTCTTCCCAATGCACCGCTTTTCCTCCTTCCAAAATTTCATCTAGAATAACTTGCGCCAGCTTCGGATCCACGCCCTTTAAAATAGGCACCTTCCTAGTAGGTGTTCCCTTGTTGCTATTAGACGCGGTAGGTGTTCCTGGCCTTCTTATGGGCGAGCCATTCCCGGGTACGGATAACTGTCTCTTCACTGAAGGTGGTGTAGACGTAGGTTTAATGGGTGTAACTCTATGGCAAGATTGAATCGGCGGCGAACGTCCCATGCTACGTGGTAGAGTTTGACTCTTGCTTATGGCTGCGCCCACTCTTTTCCCAGGAACAGACAACTTCCTTCCAGATGCTACGACAACACCACGAAATTAGCAAGGTATAAAGCGAGGAGCTGCGAAGATAATACTTGCTACCAATATACTTGAATGCAAATTCTCAACAGATCTAATATATAGAAAAACTATCGCAAAGGATAAAAGTAACAAGACAAATATTTCAAAACGAAAGATGCGACTGTTAAGACACGTAATATTTAAAGCGACATACGTAATACGTTATACTGTCAATGTCTCACAAGTGTATTAATATGTTTATTCCGAAGAATCTATATATACATATTAATGGCTTAGATAGTTGAGCCATAAATACAATGTGTAAAGTAAATGCAAAACAGAAGTTCGATTTCGCGTACATTTCACTGTAAGATATCAATTTTAAAAGTATATCTTCCAAGTAATATATTTTTAAGCAAAATCTTAAGTCTTTACGTGAAGCATATATATTCGTGCATATATCTTTTAATCTAATTCATTCATTGTTATATACGCATACTCCTTTTATTTACGTATAAATAATCGATTATTGTGAAGATCTTTGTCCAAGTGGACGCTATACTAGGTAACTACGATTTAGCAAAGCTACGATAAATATAACAGTCAATGTAACGACATGCCTACGTTTACTAATTGTCGAGCTAGTTCAGAGAATCGTAAGAGTGCACGTATTAAGAATGGAACAAAGATAAGACTTTTAGGGAAGCGACTATTATAGATATCATGTTAAAAAATTTACAATCAACGGCTGCATGTAAGCCCAGAACTTCAGACAAACAGTACCTTCGGAATGGGCACAATAGTTTTTTGGTGAACGTGGCCTTAACTTGGGGATTTGGGTACATGTGTTCTGCCCTATGTTCACTGTCTGTGTACTGTTTGTGTTCTTTGTGTGATTTATGTTTAAAGAAGATCGTGCTGTTTGTAGTGTGTGTATATTGCGACGGACCCTCAGATTCTTTCCTGGATGTTCGTTGTCCACCTTATTTCCAGGGTCGTGATATTCATTGGAGATATCCATCTTTTTCAGCTCACACACACTCACTACAAAAAGGAAAAACATTCTCTGCCATGCTGCAGTAGGCTAAATAGCTAGGTACAGATTCAACTCATAAATTTGTTCCCCGACTTTTGTCGAAATATCGTAAACTATTTTAACTAGTATCGGAGGATGAAACGAGGTATGCTGATGGCTATTAGAAATGCTGCTATACGAAATTTTAGCTACTAGTTTATACATAAATGTCTGCGCCGCTCATGAAGGAACGTAATGTGCGAGAAATAAACATATGAAAAGAAGGGATAACGCGAGCATGCGTACACACACGTATACATTCACGCATATAGACTTGCGCACACCTCACGCATACGCGTAAACATTATAGAACAATTAACACATGAGCATGCTGAATACATTAATACTCCGATATTCCTTAAGCTGTTACCGTAGAACATCGTCCGCGAGAGAATGCTTAGTCGCGAACGGAGCTTGTACATTTATTATGCGTGTGTTAATAACATCGACCGCAAGCTGTGCTCTCGTATTCACACGTAAGATTGGAACAGCTCAAGAAATGTGACGTTTACTTATGATATAAGTCTACAAACCGAGAAAGTCGAGTCTGTCCTTCGCCATCGCTAAATTAGTGCGCATTTTATCGTGGAGCCTCTGCGCGTGTTCCCATACTTCTCCCCGCCCACCGGTGCATTCTATAGCTATGCCCTTCTCCAACTCCCCGATGCCCTTCTTGTAAAGTTCGATCGCCATTTCTTTTTGACCTAACAGAGATCGGGAACGAAGACGATTAGCAACGAAGCTACGATTCTTTCTTCCTACGCGTATATACCTTCATTGTCTTCGTCGATCTTGAGCGCTTTACTGATGAATTCGAAAGCTCTGCGATGGTGATGCTTCTGCTTCGCTAGCAGCGGATCTCCGGGGCCAGGACCTATAGGTCTTCTAGGCACTTGCGACATTCCCTCGCTCTCGGAGTGACCAGTGTTAAGCAAATTATTATTTAACCTCTGCGCGGACTTCTGACCGACCACAATCTCCAACTGGCATGTCTGCTTGGAAGCTTGCCTTCGTTGGATCAGCTGAGACGTAGATGTATACAAATACTTAAATACCATGTATAACTGATAGAGAAGGGTTCTCAGAACGTTGAAGAGCAGTATCAACGGGAAAGAGACAATATAGAGATTACGTTTGTGTACCGACGGCTGGGGATTATCGAGGAACCGATGTGTGTGGTGGTAGTGATTGTGGTGGTGGTTGTTGCAGTTAATGGTAGTCGTGGTCTTATCGTTATTCTCGTTCTTAGTCACGCAAAGCTTTTTCGGCGACTTGGTGCCGAACTTTCGTATAGGACGCCCGCCATCGCTGTAAGACATCTCCTATAGCGAAATATTCGAATTCGCACCGTCACGGATCGCACTTGTGTCGTCAAAGAAGGTAACACGAGCTAAACATCCCGACATTCCCGGCCTCCCGTGAACATTGGAAGAAGGAAAACAATGCTGAACGAATCTTACACCATTTTCTCCTCTGTGCGTGTTTAAAGAGCGTTTCGGTGTCTGGATGAACGATCTCGTTTATGGGTGATCGCACTGTCTTGGACGCTCGTCTTCGCCGATGAACGGGAAGGAAAAGAGGAGCGGTAGGACTCGGTGTCCCGAGATGCTCGTAATCGACGGGTCGCGAACAAAATCGAGCGGCCCGTGGTCTTCTTCAGCATCGCTTGTTTTGATTCGCGTTTAACTTGGAACATCGATGTTATCGGACATCGATCTATGAACATCGACGAGCGTCGTTTTACGAAATCACGTACACGAAAATCTGTGTACGGAAACAGACTCGTTTCACATTCACCTTTGGTATATACACGCAAGATAGATATCTTGTGTACTTGCGCTCTTCAACGTGCTTCCCTTGCACATGCGTGTATTTTGATATCCTGCCCTTCCCATCGTCTTACCTTTTCTTTGTATCCCCATTCACAATAATACTCCAAAAGCGCAGCATTTCTCGCGATCTAACGTCATCGTTATTTGTTTACAGGTGACTGAGTATCGAATATAATCATCAACAAACAGCAGTGGATTTAAAAACAAGCAATTGATTACGACTGGTTAAATCTGTCCTACTATATCGACTGTCGGTACATTAGGGAGAATTCTCATAGAATGTCGGTAAGTAGGGTTCCTAAGTTTACGAATCGCGCGGTGTTAGTACACAAGTCTCCTATAGAGGGTCTAGCGACGTGTTGCCGCCATTTTCTTCATCAGTTCTGCGTTTTACATTCCAGAGATTGCATCGAGGCAAGATGTCGTCCGCAAGTGGTGACGAGAGCGAGATTGCTTTAAATGAACCCGGTAAGATGGCCCAATATATTAACGAAATACGCGCTGATCCGTTCGTGATTCTGCTGCGTATTCTCGCCGATGTGTGTTTGCACGAGGCGGTAACAAAAGATAGTAATATACCGGGCGGCTCAGCGGAGGCCCACGGACCGCCATTAAACGAATGGCGTCTCGTACACGCATGTAACGTGTAAATATTTCACTCGAATTTTCCGACACCTCTCTCTTCATCGGGATGCCTCTTTCCTTTCAGTACGACGCACGAGATCCGGTCGCGCGCGCAAGGCCGCGGTCGTGGCCAAGAAATCGCCCGTGAAAAAGCTCCTAGCAAGGGCGACACGATCTCCGAAAAAAGTGCAGGAAATCGAAGAGGTCGAGGTACGTAAGTCCGACGAGATGCTATAGATAGGGTCCGCGATTATCGAACCGCGCGACTCGTCGTGTCCTCGATGAAGGCGATTGATCATATCGCTGTTTACAGGAGGAGGAACCTGTGCTGCAAGAGGCGGTTGTTATGGAGAGCGTCCCAGAGAATGGGGTGCAGAGGTTCGGTGATATTATCATCGAGCAGCACGCCGAAGACGAGTCGTCTATGTTGCATTTGGAATTGGAAGATTCCGGGGACACTACTGTTCATGAGATCAATATGAATCAGAGTGTGCAGTTGGAAGCGGATCAAGAAACTGTACCTGACTTAGAAACGGTTACTTCTCAAATTGTAAGCACGGCTCGATAGCTATTCGAACGATAGCAGAAAGCTCTAGACCTTACAATGCGCATGTAAATTCAAATTACATCGTCGCACATGTTGGGCCTTACTGGTCCATAGCTCCAAATCTAGAAATGCATGGGTATTTTAAAAAGAACCATTTTTAGACCGCATATAATCTATTGCAGTCAATTTTTGGTAAGAAAAATATTTCATAAAATGAAATACTGAGCAAATATCTTTTTTAGACTATGAGTAATATTTTTTAATATCATGAGAACTGTTCACTTGGGCCTGTCAGGCCCCACGTTTATATTATAAGATATTTTATTGCTTTTAAGTGTGATAATTACTTTTATGGTCGGAGCTGATGGATCTATGTATTAATGTGTAAATTGTTCTTTATTAGGATCACACTAATACAGACCATATAATCATAGAGGAGGGCAGTATGGATAAGGTTGATATGTTAAGCGAACGCGAGCAAATAGATATGGAAGGGCAAGATATGAGTAACGATGACACAAATCAACGTGTTTTAATAGATTTCCAAGAAGTGATAAACGAGGATGGGGAAACCATAGAGCAAGTAACAGAGATATTAGAGACAGAGGAGGTTGAGTCCGAGAATGTTATTAGCGAAGGTACTGGGATCGAGGTGATGGAAATAGACGATTGTCAGCCAGAAGAATCGGAAGTTATAGAAAGTGTTCCAGAGAAGATTGAGGCCGACACAGACGTGTCGGAAATAACCGAAGTGGTAGACACAACGGACGCTGATATTGAAGAATGCTCACCCGAGGATGCTATAAAGAAAATTGAACCTGACACGGAAGCAGTATCCGAAGACGAGCTGCCTACCGAAGCAGCGGCGAAGGTATATCTCACGAATTCTTGCGAATAATACGCGACATGTACGGTTTATACCTAATTTCTAATATACAGGAACCAGAAACGGAGGCAGTGTCCGACGAAGAATTGCCAGCAGCAGCTCCTGCTGATTTAGGAGAAACTGAGTCCGTTTCCGAAGACGAGCTACCGCCAGACGGCGAGAAGAAGAAGAAGAGTGGGATAAAAGCAATGAGCAAAACTCCTGAGAAGAAGAACAAAGCGGAAGGCACGAGTAAGTGTGAAGAGAGGGAATTTTATCGATCAAGTTTTCTTATATCCCACTATTTCTGTTTACAGACAAACGTAAATTGAACGCAGAGGGAGAGTACGATCCCAGTTCGCCGACGTCTGAGAATAACGACGAGACACCAGCGAAGAAGGTGGCACTGTCGGCCGAGGCTGACGCCGGTGATAATAAGCAAGAAACTAAGCCGGCGTCGCCAAAGAAAAAGACACTGCCGGAGTTGGAGAAGTATTGGAAAGCCGTGAACGAGGATCCGTCGGATTTTACAGGATGGACGTACCTTCTTCAGTACGTTGATCAAGAAGTGAGTTGAAACTTGCGAAGCGTGAGGTGAAGTATAGAATCGGTATATATAATTAAAATTACATTTCTTGTCTCGTAGAATGACGCAGAGGCCGCTCGCGAAGCTTATACGAAATTTTTGGAGCGTTACCCATATTGCTACGGTTACTGGAGAAAGTTCGCTGATTACGAGAAGAAGAAAGGCAACCCCGAAAATGTCCAAAGGGTGAGTCAACTCGTTTACCACATTCATTAGGCTACCTCTCATTATGATATCATTTAATTAACGCAATCTAATGAAAATAGCTCGAGTTAGGAAGACGCGTGGGCAGTGTGCACGCACGTAAATATGGTTTTCCCTTCCAACAGCCTAGCACGTCTTGCGGCACCTATACGACTCTCTCCGTTTACCAAATAGCTAGTTACTTAATTATTCTGCGATATCTACAATATTATTGCGAATATTACTGTTTTACTTTATACCGTTATATTGATATTCTACGTATGATATACGTAAGTCAAGCGAAGGCTAGTTGTTTCAATTTGCGATATTTATCGTGCAAGAACAAAAATTGTGTGTTATATTTACTGTAAGCATTTGTACACATAGCTTACTACAGAAAGTATTGTAACTTAAGCATAAGATGTGGTACCTTACTTAATGTAAGTAAGATTGGGTTGGGTGTTAAGTCAAAGTCAGAAACAAAGACTTAGGACGTGAACGCGCCAGAGAGGGAGCAAGAAAAGTGGCGGAAGACACAGAGGCACCCAGATCGGAACACTCCTTGACTTTAAGGTGAATGCACAATGCTCTGCAATCTCTGTGTTAATTAAATCTCTTTATTTACAGTACGCGTACGATATGTGAGTATACGTTGCTAAAAAAAAACAAAACAAAAACAAAACAAAACCGTAATGCTTAACGAAAGCTAAAAAAAAAGAAATAGGTATAAGTCTACCCGCCACCAGCCCAATCAGTTGTAAACTGTTCTAAATATGATTGCAAATCATTACTACAGGTATTCGACCAAGGTTTGAAAGCTATTTCGCTCAGTGTCGACCTTTGGCTGCATTACATCAACCACTGCAAAACCGTCTACGAAAAGGATGAAGAGAAACTCCGAGAACAATACGAACGAGCTATTCAAGCGTGCGGCCTCGAATTCAGGTTTGAATCGTCCCTTGTTCCACGTGTACATATCGCTCGCAGTTGAATGTTTAACAGATAAGAACCTCTTCTTCAGATCCGATCGCCTCTGGGAAAGTTACATAAAGTGGGAGCTGGAGGGAAAACGTCTGAGCAGAGTGACGGCACTGTACGACCGCCTGTTATGCACACCCACGCTTGGCTATATTTCCCACTTCGATGCATTTCAAGAGTTCGTCTCCTCGAACTTGCCGAATCGTATCCTAAGTGTCGACGATTTCCTCGCGTTGCGCGCTGAAGTGAAAGCTCTTTTGAAGTCGGATGATAGTACCTCCACTTCTGCAGCGGACGATGCACCGCCCGGGGAGGAGCCACCGCCACACGAGCTTCTGCCTACCGATGAAGAGACTCGCGCTATACGGGAGAAAATTATCAGCAGTAGACGTAAAATGCACAAAGCCAATATTAACGCGGTCGCTGCGAGATGGTCGTACGAGGAAGGCGTAAGTATATTAAGCTCATTTCGTAATTGTTTATGCTGGTACTTATTCCCGGATTCTCGTCGATAGATCAAAAGGCCATACTTCCACGTGAAGCCTCTGGAGCGATGTCAATTGAAAAACTGGAAGGAATATCTAGACTTCGAAATTGAACAGAAAGATCAGAACCGGATAATCATCTTATTCGAGAGGTGCTTGATAGCGTGCGCTTTGTACGATGAATTCTGGATGCGAGTAAGTCACCGATATGGTTTTAATTCGTAAAAGTGTCTCTTGTTATGGATACATGCTTATATATCTCTGTTTTTTCTTTTAGTTTGTTCGTTATCTGGAGTCTTTGAAGGGGGACAATGTAGAGAAAATAAGAGACGTGTACTCCAGAGCCTGCATGGTTCACCATCCAAAGAAACCAAACCTGCACCTGCAATGGGCAACCTTCGAGGAAGGTCAGGGCAATTTTGAGAAAGCAGCCAGCATATTGGAGAATATTGACAATGTATTACCAAATATGTTACAAGTGGCATATCGACGAATAAACTTGGAACGCAGAAGAGGGGATTTAGACAAAGCGTGTACATTGTATGAAAATTACATTAGTAATAGTAAAAATAGAACAATCGCGAACAATATCGCCGTGAAGTACGCACGATTTTTGTGTAAAGTTAAAAACGACGTGGACAAGGCAATTAAAGTACTGCTGAAGGTACGTCGGCAATCCTGAACGTTGCATTAATTTCCGTTTGCTTTCGATGTAAATTATTTATACACCATTTATAGGCGACAGAAAAAGACAAAGATAACCCGAGGCTCTATTTGCAATTAATCGATCTGGGGATGCAGAGGACTCCGGTGGATACTCAAGAGATTGTAGGGTACATGGACATGTTCATTGAACGCGAGCACGCTGATCTCGAGCAGAGAGTACTTTTTGCGCAGCGTAAAGTAGAATTCCTCGAAGATTTCAGCCCAGACATTCGGCAGGTGTTGAAAGCGCACGAACAATTCCAGAAGTGTATCAAACAGGCCAAGGAGCGGAAGAAGACGAAAAGCGACGACACCAAGGCGTAAGTATTATTCGCGGAGGAGAGGATTTATAGCTGATGAATCGTATTAAATGAGAATTCTGTTTTCGCGCGGTACAGAGATACGTCTCCTCCGAAGAAAGTTAAGACTGGCGATCAGGCGAACGTGCCGCCGCCACCTTCTGTCAGCTCGCAGTCATCTTATCAGTACAGCAGCGGCCCGAGCGGACCGTATCAGTCGCAGCAACAATTCCAAGGCGGTCAGTACGGCGGTCAAGGCGGGTATCAGCAGGGTTACCAGCAATATCCACCTCCTTCTGACCCCAATTACGCTAATTATCAGAATTGGCAATACGGCCAAGGCGGGCCGCAAGCATACGGGCCATACAATCAGTGGGGCTCTTATAATTATTATTAGTTGATTACAAAATGTTTTTCCTATACCGGCTTTCATTGCGTTACTAATTATGTCTACTGTACATTTTATAACCTGTATTCTTCTTTCATCGATAAGAAAAGGGAAACGAAATTCTTCCAAGTTTCTATGACACATCGGTGACCTGACACGAATCCTGAATGCTGCATGTCGCGCTGATGGTTTCTTTCGATACAAAACTGTTTCTTTGCATGAACCTCTGTCTTAACGTGTTTCTCGAAATAAGTAATATCGCAGTATAGGGAATACTAATAAATTTACGACTGTTGACGAATATATTATTGGAAGCGTAACACGAGATACCAGATAATTGAGAGAGAGAAAAAAAAGAAGGTTGCTATACTATGTACGAGAGTGTGAGTAACGTTGCATTCAATATTTTCTAATCGTATATATGAAGCGAAAATATCTCGTATCTTCAATTGAATTTAACACGATACCAACTTCTGATGTCTTTGATCTTTTATTCCGTGACGTTGTGTTACTTGTTCGACAGGAGACCAGCGATTGGCGAATCGTCGCCCTTAATTTGTAATAAGTTCTCCTTCTGCGCGTACTTAGTTTGTAATAATAGAGTTTCTGACGATACGCGCCGAGCGTGTATCGCTTGACCAGAATTAGGAAATATATGTAAATGGAAAGAACGGATGTTTGAACGCTGCGTAACAGCCACTTTGCGAGATATCCACGGGATTAACGTTGTTAACAATTGTCGATACATTTTTTCATAAAACGGGAGAATCGAGAGACTCTGCTACATTTCTAGAATATGCTCGGTTATAGGTAAAGTACGATCGTTGGTGGAACTCTATTAAATTCTTGCGTTGCACGTGCATATCATTTTATATGTTTGTTGTAACTCTCGCATTTGCGACTAGGATCAGAATTTTGTTAATCGGCACAGAGGTCACGCGCGACGTTCTGTTGGTATGTGAATTTTTACGAATTTGCAGCGAGCGCAACTTGAGATGGTACGCGAGCAGTTTTTAACATTGTCAGCGTATTGCTTATAGTGATTTAGAATTTCAAGGAAATATATGTATTCCTGATTATCACAAGAAGAGAACATAATTTTAAAATTACTTTGTGAATTCATGTTTCAGTTCACATAATTTTGCTAATAAACGATTAAATGTCTTTGAGCATTATGTTCGATAACTTTTAGATATTCAGTGATTTAGCGTTGTTTGCTTGTTTTTTTTTGTGTAATTGGATCGTAAGCAACTTGCCGGATATCGGGATAGGAACATAATGTAAAGACACAAAAATATTGTAAGAAATATTTTTTTATTACGAAAACATTATTGCTACGATTCCGAACAATTATAACTGTGGAAACGCTATATTTCTACTTTATTTATTGCGAGCTCGTAACTTTATGTACGATTACGAAACATGTCTGATCTTTTTTTATCGTTGCAAAATATACAGTTCTCCGTAATCTAAGCGATAGAAATTGCTATAACATGCGCGTTGCGTCGGTAAAAAAAAAATAGAAACGTCATTTAAGACAAGTTTGAATATCATTATGAAAGACGTTAGTTTCATATATATCTTTATTATGCCACTACAGCGCTCGAAGGCATTGCATTAAGCCCGCAGGTACCGTCTCCTCTAAAAACTCTATAATATCCTTGTTCGCCCCATTTTGAGCTCCAGCTGTTCTTTACTATCCAGTACGGTAGTTCTCTATGGAAGAGACGATCGTCTGGAAAAGAAGAGAAGCACAAATGCGTTACACAAACGATACAGGGAACTGCCGCGTAAACAAATTTTAAGAGCTTAGTACTTACGAGTTGTACCATATCCGACAATAAGGACGCCATGGTCCAAACTCTCAGGGCTACACAAGAAGCGAAATGGATGGGAAACTCCACCCATGTAAAATTGCATAGCGTTGGCGTTAATGGCAATCGAAATCGGGCCATTTTTCACTAGCCACTTCGCCATGTCCGTTTCGTTCGAGGTGATATTTACAGCGGAGACAACTTGTACTTTAGCTTTGTCTTTGGCAAAATGGCACTCTTCATCCCTGGCATCATAAGGATATTCTTTTTCTAATTCCAGACCGCCCAGCTTCTCTATCATTCTGTAAGCGGTCTCCATCTCCCCACCACCGCATCCTTGATCCATGGTGTCACAATCCACTAATTCTTGCTCCGATAACGATAACAATTTCTCGTGCTTGATCGCAAACTGACCTTCTACGTTCCCAGTCACGGAGAATGCCCAACACGAGCCACATTGGCCTTGATTTTTAACAGGCGTCACCGCGTTATGTTCGCGCCAATCGAATTTAGGTGGCAACTCAATGTCTGGTATCTCAGCCATTGCGAGAGGTATCTCATTCTCTTGCCTCAAATCGGGTCGATACCCTAAATGACGTTCCTTGAATTCTTCCGGCGTTAGGTCCGCGAACATCGTGACGCCGTACTGCGCTGTTCCTCGCTCGAATTTTTGCAAATCATCAATGGTCCCCAGGTTCTTCTTGAAGATCGCCAATCGCTTCTCTTTCTCCTCGGGAGAAGAATAGATTTTATCGTGTTCTTTCAAGAAGTTTTCGAACAGATTCTCGGCTTTGATATCGTCAGCTAGTTTCATCATCTTCTGACTATATTGGGCGCCTCGCAGAGATCGCTTTACTCTGTTGTTTACGTTACAGTTGATGGTAATATCTGGAGTTCCTCTATCGATCCATGGCTGAGACCATACCGTGAACAAGCACTGCTGGATTTCGCTTCCCTTTTGCAACTGACAATTGGATTTTACACCCTTTGCGCACGTGCTCGTGCCCAAGTTCACTTTTATTTTATACAAATACCCAGACACCACTTGCTGCGAGGCTTCCACGATTTCTGTTATGATAGGCTCATTTGTACCTTCCAGAGTCTGTGAGAACTTCTGCAATCCTTTATTAGCGAGTTCCTGTATTTCAGGATCATCTACACTTTTGGTGCTTGGAGCCCCAACGAGATTAGACCTCCTCCTGCTCCTACGTAAATTGTGTGATTCGTTAGCCACAGCCTCCGCAGATAACGACTTACCGCTTCCTTGTACTTCGCCGTTTATTTCGGAGACTGATCTGGCGTTCCTCGTATTTACAGTGGAATCGCTTTTAACTTCACAGTCGATGGTAATTTTTGGCGACCCGTTATCTATCCACGGCTGGGACCATAATGTGAACAAGCATTCCTGGATTTCGCTTTCGGCTTGTAACTGGCAACCAACTTTCGTGCCCTTCGGACAAGTGCTCGGACCCACCTTGACTTTTATTTTGTCCAATGTCCCAGACACAACTTGTCGAGAAGCTTCCACTATTTCTACTATAATAGGTTCGTTCGTGCCTTCATAAGTTTCTGAAAACCTCTGCAATGCTTTCTTAGCCATCTCTCGCACCTCAGGATCGTTAACATCCTTTTTTTTAGGCGCACCAGGTGCACCGATTGAGTCACGGTTCCTCTTGTTTCTATTTAACACGGGCGATTCATTGCTTGCAGAGGATACTCTCCTCGGCAGAATAATATCCTCCGTAACTTCTTCCCTCTGTATTTCAGGGTTCGGTTTATCCTCCCTTATAGGCAAATCAAAATCCTTCAGAAATTCCCCGAATTCTCTGGCCTTATCCTCGAATCCTTGAGGATGTACGTCATCGTCGCTTCTATCTAATAAAACTTTCATGATAGGACGTTCCGATACTTCCGCTTGCTGTTGTCCCTCGGATTTCACAGGTGTAGCATAAGTGTAATTATCAAGAATCCCTTTTAAGTTTTCCAAAGCCTCGGTTTTCTCAATATTAGCTTCTCTGTTAGGAGCAGGCGTTACAAGCGCTTCAGAATTCAACGTCGAATAAGAATTATTATCCATAGTGCAGTTGTTCCTGGTTATTACACGGGTGGGTTGTTGCCAGCGTTGCTCGAACGTCACCAAGCAAGTTTTAATAGGAAGATTTGCTTGCAGAGAGCATTGCGAATCGTCTATCGCATTTTTCAAGCAATCGGATTCTCCTATGCGCACCAAAACTTGGTACTTTATTATGTTAGACGAGGGCGACACAGCGCGGGTTAGTTGGACGATATCCACAGCTTTGTGTTTGAAGTCATTTTGCACGAATTCATCCATCGATCTCGCCACTTCGTCTCCAAACAGGCTCGACGAAGGCAAATTGGGATTCAGCTCGTAGGGGCATCCCGGACAATAAGTAGGGCTGGATGCTCTCACAGCTATGAACGGCTTCTCGTTATGATCCCTGGTGTTCTGAATCTCGTGATCTAGCTCAACAGTTTGGTTGGTGATAATCTGTTTGTCAAAACTCTCGTTAATCTCTTGCTCTTGAGTATTGTCTTGTATCTGCAACAGATCGTCCTGCGCCGATTGCGGGTACAGGTACATGCATTGTATGGATTCTCGTAGGACATTTATAAACCCTTGCTCGTGCTGTTTCACTTCAACGGTGCACGCCTCTCGAGGACATGGTTCCAAAGACTCTTTGCAAACAGCGGTCAGATCGAACGTTAGTCTGTATATTACATACGGTGTCTCTTCCTGAAAAATGCAGAGAACAAACAATGATTTGGGTTGAAACTAATGGTCAAGAGTGTTTTGCGGAAAATTTGGACATTTTAATCTTTACTAATAATGACGCGGTTTTGGGCACAGAATATATTAAGGAGATTTACCAGCTTTTGGGCGCTAATCAGGTTACCACCCTTGTACGTATGATGCGTCGGAGAATCCTCGTTCAAAGAATTTAAGGCACTTTGAATCAACGGCTCTGGCACATTTTGCACCGGCTTGTTCGCGAGACCAGAAGACACGAGTATAAAGTTAATGAAAAGCAAAAATATAAAGCGCGCTGCGCATAACTGAAAGCCTGCCATTTTCCTGCATGTACGCCACAGCTTTGACCTCCAACTGACGCAGCAGACTCCCTCGGCGATTCTTTATATATTGGTGAATCAAAGATGATAATCAGCAACGAAGCTTCGCTCGACTTTGATCGCTTTGTGCTCTACGCGACAGTGCGTACGCGCTGTATAGGAAATTGAATATTTCAGATTGCAACAGAAGCGATTTATGGGGCAACTTTCTAACTTAAAATAGCAATAAAAGATTGAAGCGTAAGGGTAATCGCTCAGAGCAATAAAAATATTGCGAATGTTTTCAATTACGGACGTGCTGCATCCGTTGACACATTTCATTTTATTGCAACGAAGATAAGATAGTTTCTGGAACTTAATATGCAACGAATTTGTCCGTAAATATTGTATGTTCCGCGAACGGATAATACAGCGTCGAACGCAATGGTCATGTAAGACCGTTGTCTTCGGAAAGAGGTGGAGTTATTAAATTAATAATTGTCTGGTGATTGAAGGCACTTAGACGAGACCAAGAATGACTCAATAAGGTGCAAAATATAGTAGAAATGACAGAAACTATGCATGAATCACGGGTGATGTAATCCCTTATTCGGGACCATTATCTAAATTGTTACATTTGCAATTTCCATACAATGATGCATTGATTCAGTAAAAGTTTCAGCTAAGGGCAAGGCCGGCGGAAACATTATGCAAGTTACGCGCCGCATAAAGGTGCCAGTCAAAGGGGGCGTTAAAAAACTATATCGCACGCTTGATAATAAAGGAATCAAACTCCTACATAAACTTTTTTTGTACTCCGTAAAGGCGAAACATATTAAATAGGAAATAGATACAAAAATTTTCTTGCATAAAGGCGCCAACCACCCTCGCGCCGGTCCTGGCCAAGGGAAGTATGTTTTGGGAAAAGTCTTCGCTTTAAGTTCTTCCGAAATGATGCAGAGAGATTTGTAGATCTTTGGAAATATGAATTTGATTATTTTCTGTTTCCAAGAGATACTTGTTCCATCCTGAAGTATCTTATTATCGATTGTGTAAAAATTGATAAGACTAACTAGCGATTATTTCCATTCGTTGATCTGATATGATGTTTTTTTAAATTTCAGTAAACACTCAAGTCAGTTTTAATCCGAAAACATACTTATCGATTTTGGACTCGAGAATATTTGTAGAAACTTTCCGAGATCGTGTTAGAGTTAACAAGTCTCCATTGTCGCGTTCAAATTTTCCCGCCCTGTTGAAAACTGATGTAACTATTTCCTGGCTTCCGGTTGTCAGAGGAGCAGCAGCTGTTCACGGCGTCGAAGTGTTCGTCTGTGTTAGCCGCAGTATTCTCGGGAACGCAACGCTCTGAACAAAGTTTCGTGATAGTTTATCCGCGTTCTATGGCACGCTATTGATTTTCATTGGTAAGCGAACGCAATGTTTATCCTGATTCACTTTTATGCAAAATCCACATAGGAGGTAAACGTACGGGCTACCACATTGCGGTGAAGTTGTTATCGATTTTCTGTTCTACTCTAGCTATCGTTTCACCCAAAGCACCGCACCAAGTGCTACCAAATTTATCGAATTTCATATTAACGGCTTCTCCCTTTTTCGAGTTCCTTTTGTGAGAAACGTCGGTGAGTGTTTCCTTTCTGTTTCGATAATAAATCTAACTTCGCGTTCGAGTATATGCTTATCTGATGGAATTTTTCTTTGCCTTTTGGATTCTTCCAAATGCTTGTAGTCTCCTCCCACTTTATGAAGTACCATTTCAATATATGTATAGGGTGTTAAGATTTCTGCATTGCACTGCATAGTTCTTCGTGCAATAGTTTCTCTCATTGTGAAATAAGGAATGTTTTCATACACATCACTATAACAGTTGATGTACCTAGAACTTTATGTTTCCTGAGTTTTTATGGTGGTTCTATACTTCTTCACTGTGTACATGCTTGAAGAGTAATTAAATAGGTATACAGCAGATGTATAACTATTTTCTGAATTAGAGCTAATACATTTATGACAAGGTAGGTAGAATTTTGTTCAGGTGGCTGTTCTCATCAATGGGATTTAACAAGTGTTGCATGTTGTAACGTAATTACAAAATTAAGGGATGGTGATACTTGTATTAAAAGTGCTTTAACCTGTCACTATCAGAAAGTAATGTAACAGTCAGGAAAAATAGAGATATAAATGCAATGATAATAGTCGAGAATTTTTATCTCTCGGACGGTTCTCAATCCATTTCTACAAGTTTACGATTCTTCCACTACTCAGCGTTCTTTACATAACATTTCTCTCTACACACTACATTTCCGTGGCACAAGACTACGCTCCTTTCACCAGAGGATAAATTGAATTGGTCGAGAAACACGGTTCGCCACTCGACGCGGCTTACTTTACATAAATGTCCCAGCCAATCGGCAGCTGCTCTGCCGTTCGATTCGTTTGCATTGAAGATCAGCATAATAAATCAGGGGTTCTCAAACAAGCCGAGCGTCTAGCCTGTGGCGTAACGCAACGGAACAATCGATTTTACTCGATTGCGTGCAGCGGTTTATGACGCAGGACAAAAATGCTCGTCGCGCGCGTAATCGATCGCGAAACAGATTAGGCGTAGAGTCGTGCCAATTTTTTCTCAAATCACAATTGCGATTCGTTATTAAATGAGTATTCCCGCGTGTTGAATTTGCAGTTTCGTAATAGCGCCTTCCTATTGGCGGTTTCCATTGTCGACGACGTCCTACCCCCACCCGAAGCTACAGCCACCGCGCTGATACTTCGCGTCTGCTCGGTGGTCAGTAGACGTCTACGAATCTCCGGAGGGTAGGGAGCGTAGCTCCGTCGAGTTTTAATTCTGCAGTTTTACCGGTTTCCCTTGTAGAACAGTGTCAGTGCGACAGAGTTTCTCCTCGTCCCTCCTCGAAGTCGCCCGGACCCGTGAACAGTGGAAACACCCATCGGCGAGTTTCACGGTTAGTAATAATAGCTAAGCCCGTCGGCAACACTGCACAGATTCTTTCCACCTTTCCTAAGTCTCTCGAGATTCGTTGCAATAGAACCTTCCACTCTTCTCCTCGAACTCGACTACAAAAACTTTGGGATCTTGTGACGTTCTTATAACTGAACGTGGATTCCAATTCTGTGGTAAGATTTGATAAAACAGTCTATCGTTCTTGGTACGTGATCGCAGTGGATCAGTGCACATTAAGTAACGATTTTTAATCCCCGCACGTTGGGATTCGCAGTCGTTACGCAGGCGAGGGTATTTCGAGGGTCTCATTAGGTTTCCCGTTCCACGAAATGAAACGCGGAGTCGTTAAAGGTTCGCTCAGCTAATTCGATTTTATCGTAAATATGTTAGCGTTCAAATGAAACGCGTAGGACGTATATATTGTTCTGTTAGGGCACGTTTCTATGTCACGCATCTTTCGCGAAGATCGGTGAAGTGCGACAACATCGCGGAGGGATGTTCTCGCCAATGGGCGAGGTATAGTAGCTAGAAGGGATATAGCGAGGTTATAAAAGCTGCGTGAGTCTTAATGTGTATAGTTTTGTGGTTTCGAACGCAGAGGTGCGGTAACCCTTGCCTTGTTATTTCGATTTCAACGCTGTTTTCAAGCAGAGGTAGACGTCGCGCCAACGCTGCCGCTTCGAACCGGCGATTTTATTTATTGATTTCCTAATGTCAGCCGTGGCGCGGCGTCTACTTATCGCACGCACGTGAAACATTATAAATACCGTTCTTGCCTCGCTGTCTGTGCCCTCGAGCACGGAGATTTCGCACGACAACTGTTTACATAATGGAAATGACAGGTTCAGACAGAATCTCTACCGGCTCTAACAGCTGAGAGTCATTGATAACGGCATCGAGTATGCGCGCGCGCGCTTTTCCCTCTCTGCCCTTATACGTGTGTGCGCGTTGCATGTGACGTCAGAATATATTTGTATTTTTAAGTACGGATGATCGCGTAATTACGGTGACGCACGCGTGAGTCACGAAGGATCCGGAAATGCACTATAATATTGATCACCTCACCTGTTCTATATTTATTGCTGCCGCTTTTTGTTTAGACTCACTTAACGCCTGAATATAATCATCGAACGCTAAATATCGATTCGCGTGCCGTGCCTTTGCGCCAGCAATCTTTGCGTCCAACTATTTCATCTTCCACCGCTGACTGCAACCAGCGAAAATGCAAACGTTGCATGTACGTACTAACTTTCGAGTTAGTTATTTAAAAGCTTCGCCTAGTTACTTCGGTATTAAGAGTTCGCAGGTACTCGTTTCATTTTCGGTGTTTGTTTCTTGCTTCTCGCTTTTTAGCTCGTTTAATTACAGCGTTGTTGTGTAACGCTGTGACTCAGGAATACTTTTCTAAAGCTTCCCTTATCATCGCGAACGCCCGAGGTAAATATTCGACGTGCTTTGCATAGGTGTCACGAAAAACTGTTGCCTCGACCGAAAAGCGTGCGTTGATAAGACTTTGCAGCGGCGCGCATCTTGTTATCTGTCAGCATATTATGCTACAGACTGCTAATAAGAAACCCCAATTGTTTAACCAACTGATTTGAGTATTGTAGGATATTTTTACACTCACTGCTTCTCGTATTTTGAATCTACTTTAATGTAAAAAGACTCTTGTACCACTCGTGACATTTCTTACAAGTATTCCCACGTTCACCTTGTTCTCCGCGTGGCGTGAGGTCATCATTCGCTTCGTCTCATTCTTCAATAAAATTCATTAGCTCATTATAGAAATTTATTTATAGAATAAAATCCTGTTTTCTTTTCTTTTTGCAAAGCTATTAAATTAATCCAGCCACGGTTTAATATGGACGATAGTCTCTCTGAAAATTCTCAGTAAATTCCTTCCTCTATTACTTCCACCCTCTACAACTTCATCTTCAACACCTCCATGCCTGCATTAGAGGTATCTAGACGTGCAAATTTAGATGCCTCATGCAACACATTATCTATGAAAATCGAGAGCCCCAGAAGATGTTATATCGACCGAGGAACATGCACCACCATTATCCTCGACATGATCGCGAATGATATCGCTAGGGTTGCGCGTAGTTTATGTCCGAGCATTCGTCAGAACTCGAAGAATCTTAATCGACGATTTGTCCGAGATCCATATCGGGTCATGCAAGTGGACGCGGAGGAATTTGTTTCAAGGCGGTGTTAACAGGCGCAGGACAGAAATATCTCTATCTAAATAATGTCCCCTGGGCTGGACGTTATCGATTCCCTCCGAATGCTCTTAATTTCTCGTCTATCGAACGCCGATATCAGCTCGTCCGCGGTCGAGAGGCTATACGTGCCCGCGTCCTCCAGATCCAACTGGTCGCCCGTGATCTTGGCGAGGTGCACCGTGACCAGGAGAACCGACGCGGTACCTTTCACCCTGGAAACGAGCCAACTTTGTCTCGAGGGCAAGGACAGGCTCTGTAAATTGATCACGCCATAACTTGGCTCGTAATTCCATCCCGCGCTTATTATCTACCGCGTGCTTCGGTGTCCGAAAATGAATAGATAATCGGCTTCTATGGGGCCATCCTTAAATTACGTAAGGGTAATTTTGGGGAATTCTTACCCCCTCCCTCCCCTAGTATAATCATTCGTAAGATTTGATATTGCAACCCCCCTCTTACGTAATATTTTTTACATTGAATTTTTTCAGTTATTAAAATTCTTTTAAAGGTTTATATAATTCATTTAACTCGATTTCGGAAAATTTAAACTAAAAAATTTCTCTGAAACATTAAGATAAAATTTGTATTGATTGAAAATTAGATTACAAAATATGTATTACGTAAAACGCTACCTGACTCCCTCCTCCCCCTTGTAAGAAAACGTAAGAAATTCGCGACCCCCTCCCCTGAAAAAAGCCTTACGTAATTTAAGGACGACCCCTATTCTGACGTTTAGATCGAAAGGGCGCATCTGCAACTTTCACTGAAATTGAGTTATTGCTGCCAAGTAGAACAGAACTGCTTGATCTATATGTAGATTAAATAAGAAAGCTATATTTGTGTTGAAATTGAATATACAACAGTTTATATTTTGGACGTGTGTGAAATCGATGCGTGGTTGTTAAAGGCTACATACGTTTAACCGCGGTAAAAGTGAATGATTTGAGGATTTTTTAAGGGGTTTTATTCAAAATAATAAAAGAAAATATTTATTACACATGATTTATTAGTCCACAAAGTGCACGAAACAATTATTTACAGTAATTTTTGTATTCAATTATTTATGATCTTTGAGGCTTTTTAGATCATTGCAGAAAAATTTGCCATCATAATATTTCCATTAAACATTGATCGATCTAAAAAATAAAATTATGGGAAGTAACTGTAAAATATTAGTAACAAAAGGCGTAACTACAGTTAATTTTTCAGTGTTTTTGCACGGGTCTGTCATTAACATTTAGATAGGTACCTTTTTAGCCAGATTTAATATTTAACTTAATCCGATTTACTATTTATTTATTTATCTCAGAATTACCTTTTCACCACATTCGCCCCATCGAATTAACACGTCAGTATTTTACTCAGTCACTTTCTTCTACTACTTATTCCCAAATTTGTCACAGCGCTCCGTTTCTTGATCTCCTAGTAATTAATCGCGAGAGCAACGCTCTAACCCCTTCTTCCCAGCACCTGTTTCGCAAAAGTACCCTCCATCGACGCGTTCAAATGCCATTTGAAATTCCAACTCTCTACCCACCGATCGCGAGGACCAAGGTCAAGGAAGCGCGTCCACGTCAGAGGCTCGCACAATAGTCGATCCAGCCTTCAAACTCCGCGTTCTACTTCGCGTTATCGCGCGACGCTGTAACAAAAGCGAATCCTCTTGTCGCGCTACAGCTCGCGTTCCACGCGCCTTGTTTGGATTCCATCGGAATCTTCTACAAGCTTCCGGCGTTCCTTTCGCTCGGACGCCTCCGCTTTCACCGCCACAGGAACGTCCCCGCGTGATTAAATTTACAAGTGCCAATTACGAGGCTCTCCCGGCGTCTTAATGCATTAACAAGATCTCGTTTCACATTCGGTGGGGGCTTTTGTCTTCCACGCTGCAGCGGGTAACCGGATTCCCTTGCTACGAGATTAGTCGTTGTTGGCGTGGGTGGTTAGTCACTTTCGAGTATCGAGTTTGGGCGGCGGGAAATTTGTCGTCGGTTTAATTGACTGGATAAAGTGATCACACGGCGATCCCGCCTATCGGGGTCTATTCGAATCGCCGTTATGAAAACCTTGCCTTTCAGGCTGTTCTAGAAGTTGAAATTGAAAGTTTCATTCGTCCTTCTGAAGCCACTCCGAGCTTTCGAGCGCCACGCATATCGGGGACATCCAGTATGTACAACTTGGGCAAAAGTTAGGCACAGTTCGCGTGACGAAGCACCCTCCGTGGGCCGGGTTACCACAAAGAACGGGCTACTGTAATCCCCGCGAGACCTGCGGAAGCTTGCCAAAAGAGTTACTTATTTATCCGAGCGTATCAACATTAATATCCGCGTATCAGCTCGTACAATAATGCTTTTTTATCGATGATCAAATGGTGGTGGGTTCCTATTAGTTGATGTATCTTCTATACAGGGTTTTAATAAGGGATGTTAGGGAACCCGGAAATTCAGAGAATTATGCAACCTTGTGTGCAAATAGAGTAGTTCGTCCGTAAGAGAATTCTATATTTTGTTGATGCCATTGTGCGGTTTTAGGGGGTGACGTCAACCCTCGAAAAAAAAGTGGAAGGTTTCTTTTTCGTGGAATACCTCGAGAACGGTGAGAGATACCGAAAAAAAGGTGAAACAAAAGTTGCATCTTTTTTATATATCTACAAAACTGCGTAAAACTAATTATCAAATTAAGGATTGGAGTAACTTGAAAAGTATGGATTTTTTGGTAATTATTTTTACGCAGTTTTGTAGATATAAAAAAATATGCAACATTTGTTTAAACTTCTTTTTGATATCTCTCACCGTTCTCCAGATATTCCACAAAAAAGAAAATTACGTATTTTTTCAAAGGGTTATTTCTATTTTAAAAAATAGATTTGTCTTGCGCATGAACTACTCTACTTGTTTAACTTCCCTTAAAAGTTTCTATAGGCAGTAGGGGTGAAGGGTCCTGGCACCCCCAAATAAGAAGCTCTCTAAAAACAAAAGAAACCCTTGAATAAATTCCTCAAATAAATTTTCATAATCACCTATCGAATTTTCTTGAATTTGCATAAAAAATATGTGTATCCCCTCAACTCTGCTGCCCAGATTAAATCCTGAGTGCGCCACTGTCTACAGGCATCCCTATGCACAAGCACTGCGAAGGCCACCCCAGCTTTCTGTCTCCCGCATTTATCAGCGCCCCGATCGAAACACTGTCAGGTACACGCGGTGCCCGGAGTATCTTCAGACTCGATCTTCCCCCCAATACACAGTCGAACGCATTCCTATCGAAGAAATGACCCAGTTAAATCCGATAAAACTTACAGCCGATACATCCAAACCCCGAGCATAGACCGCGTGCGGAAATCCTCCGGTCACATATGCCACCCGTGTACTCTGAACGCCCAACGGCGTGACCCGCACGGGCTGCAGCCGTCGACTCGATGCACGCGTTCATTGCGTTAGAAGGGTTCAAGGTTTGCTCAAACAAACTTCGGCTTCTGCTAATCGTTCGCGGAGACTCTTTTAACAGAAACGGGAGTCAGCTCGCTGGGTGACCTAACACACACGCACACAGCGCTGGAGGTCCCAGCTGATCGGGTGCTGCTGCTGGCACGAGGAGTGGGTGGCTACCCAGCCTCGTGTGGGTGCGTGGGTGTGCAGAGGGTGGGCTCGCGAGACGCGACGGAGGGGGGGCTGGGAGTCGCGGTCGCGCGTCTGCGCGCAATTCGGTCGGTGGGTCGGTCGGTCGGTCGGTCGGTCGTCGTGGTATTGATTTTCATGGGATGGCACAGCTACACACGAGCTTTGCACATCTCCAACACCTACGCGCGTATACATGCACCCACTACGACCGACGGGGCGGCTGTATTTGCCGAAACTCTGCGTGAAATTTCGCAATCGCTGGTCCTGGTCTCCTCGAGGCTTCTGATTCGTGGCTCCCTAAATCCTCCGCGTTTCCTCAACGGAAGTATGTACCTACGTTCGTCTCGACGTTTTCCTGTAGTTCCCTTCGCAGACCTTCCTTGCTGGATATTGGTATCTCTCGGTCCAGCAGGGAGACGGTACTCGAATTCGCGGGATAGCCGTTCAGCGGAATGCTTTCAATCTCGTCGGGCTGTGTAGTCGACTCGATTACTTTAATGGGCACAGGGGGCTCCACTCCTACTCTAGCTCGCTGGGAAGTTTATCGAGGAAGGAGTTACGATCGCTCGTTCTAACTCGCCGTTCACCCTTTAATGTTGCAGAACACTCGAGCCTACTTGGAGCAGGAGCTCGAGCCAGGTAGAGAGCGAGCCGAGGGAGAGAAGAGAGATCCCAGAAGAAGGCTACTCGTCAGGCAGCCGACAAGATGCCTGCCCCGACGACAGCAGAGTCACCGGAGGGTGCCGCGGAGGGAGGACCCCCTCGCACCGAGTTGCAGGAATTACAGCTAAAGTCCGATCAAACTACAGATGAGGTGTGTGTCTGTTGACTCTGAATTTCCATGAGACCATGGTATAAATTCTAAAGACGGGAATCCACGTGAAAGCTGAGATATATTTTTTATGCTTTATAGCAGAGCCAGACTTGGAAAAAATGCAGTGGATCTCTGGCTTAAAGCATTCTTAACCCTTTAACGCCCAAACCCCTGAACCGTTGCTTTAAAACTGTGAAACTGATATATTTGGTGTATTTTGTTATTTTTAAATGGAAAATATTGATTCTTTTTATATGAAAAAAAGAAGTACTTAGTTCTATTTTTTACTGATTTATTTTAGAAGTATAAGGAAACATAAGATGGCAATCTGAAGTAATAATTCACGTTAAATTTTGAAGAGAAAGTTTTATTTTCTTAACCGAAAATATTGGAGTCTACTTTACCATCAGGAAACCTACGAATGGTTGCTGACAAAAGTTAAATATAAACGGGTGGTAGAATTTTATGCAATTTTAAAATGTGTGTTAATGGGTTGATTAGAGTATCTATTGGGGTGGCTCTTATTTTCGACTTCTGAATTTTCTTCGGGGCACCCTCCAGAATAGTTCCAAATAATTAAAAAAATATCTGTGTAAAGTTTGAGCTAGATCGGATAACGGGAAAAGGTGCCCCTGGGTTCTTGAACATTTAAATCATTATTTACCAGCTCATAAAGTCGATTTTATATAATATCCTCCAAGTTACTGATTAAATAAAAAAATATGTGAAACAAAAGTTGTAGATCTGGACAAGGAGCATATTTTATGTTCTATTACTTTTTCTCGCGCGACAAACAGTTTTCGAGTAAAGTCGGAAAATTTTTTGTTTTTCTCAAATTTTGAAAGTTTAAATGCTTCTCGAACGCTTCTTATTTATGAAGGCGTACAAAAAAAGGGAATTTTTATTTTCGAGGACTATTTTTTAAATATTTAATGGGCATATACCGATATATGCGAAAAAGATACAAAATATTTTTCCTTACACAGATTTTTTTTAAATTATTTGGGACTATTCTGGGGGATGCCCCGGAGAAAATCTTGAAAAAAATTTACCAAGAGTAAATAAGAGCCACCCTAGTATCTATAAAAGGACGCGTTCTTCTGTCACAACAAAGTGTTTATTACCCCTTCGTGGTCACACCTTCTTACAATCAGAAAATTGGGGTTCACTGCACCCCTGCGTTATTTTTGAATCTATTAACTCATGGTCTATAGTCTTTATCTAGGAATGTAAATTTTGATACGATGAAATTTGTAGTCGAAAACGCGCGATTTTCCACAGTTGTAAATAAGAGCAATTTTTTTTATTTTTTGCCAATAAATCTCCTCTGGAAGTAGCAAAGGCGCGGCATTTGAACTCGAAAAATTCCCTTGGGGTGCGACACACCCCGCGTGACCACGAAGGCTTAATTCTCATGTTCCCGCAATCGATGCATCGCTTAACAAATGTAAATGATTTCGTTTCAGTCCCTGGAGAGCACGAGGCGTATGCTGGCACTATGCGAGGAGGTGAGTTCGTCTCATCCCTATGAAAAATATTCTCTCTCTCTCTCTCTTCTATTTACGCATCTAACCTTCATCCTCGATCATCCTCGGTACTAATCCTCGATCCTCGTTACTATAGCGTATATATATAAAAAAAATGTCTATTCCCGGAGTTGTTATCTTGCTCCCCGAGAGATATTCGTCTCGCATAGAGTCTAGAGAGATGCATTGGCCGTCGCTGGCGAAATCGTGGCGCGGCTAAGAATCGCGGCAGGATGACGGGCGTATGGCCTGTCCTCGGTAACGGTAGACTCGACGGTCTACGAATTTGAAGGATCCTGAAATAAGAAAAAAAAAGACGACAATCATGACAGTAACGATAAGAAAAAAGGGATAATGGCAACGCGCTGGAGAGGGATGGGTGAAATACTATTTCAGTTGGCGCGGCTAAAAGCAAAGTAAAATAACGTAAATAGGTAAGGGAATAGCCCGCGGTGGTCGGAGCTAGCCTCCCTTCAAGTTGCAACGAACGCGAGAAAAGAACTAGATAAATGAATAAAGAGAAAAGGGGCCATAATTTGCCCGCGGTGTCGAGACCTGCTCGAAATAGTATTTGACCCAGCTCCGGCGCCGGAAGCATCCTTTTTCGTTGCTCTGCGTGCGTAGGATGCATTTCGAACGTGCATCCGTCCACCACGGAAGTAAATAATGGCCACACGATCGGGGACATTCGCGGCTTTACGGCGCGACTTTGCCCCGTGGCGAGAGCAAAGAGACGTCCACCTCCCAGAGACCAGGAGGGGAGGAAAAAAAAGAAAAGATACGCTGTCGCACCGGGTGCCAAGCGATGTATATTATTTTGTATCGTCCGCTCCCAATGGGATCGCCGCGTATGTGTACTCGGAAGAATTGTAAGACGACGCATCGACGCGGTCTCAGACGGTAATCCGCCGCACGAACGCGTGCGATTGTCGCGTCCCATTCCGCTGTATCGCTCTTTCGCGCCAAGTGTCTCCCATTAAAATAGAAACGAACGATCCTCGACTGTGCGAACGCAATCGCGATGTCCGGTTGGGGAGACCAAGGACGAGTGGGGACTCTCTCGCGCGCGCGTTCGTGCGCGTTCTCGCGTTGTCTGTTCTATCTACGTTCTTCAGCTCCGCATTTCTCTTCCCACATGCATAAAATTACTCGTTGTCTGTGCTCGTGTACATCTTCGATATATATTCTACCTCACGATACGTGTATGTACGTCCCTCTATGCGTGTGTCTGCGGATCTTTTTCTCTAACTGTGTACATCATACGTGTTTCACTGTCTTTCTATCCTGTCCGACTTGTCGCTGGATTGTCGAAGGAGCGCACGCAATCGGCGCCGGTAACCCCGTCACCTGCTCGAGCTTTTTTGTGATTTGACCGGCCGCGCGGCGCCACCTGAAGTGCCATTTTTATTATGCTTAATTTACCGCGCCACCCTCTATTTTTACGCTCGTCGAGACTGTACCAAATTAAACCTGTCTACGCATCGCTGCAAACGAGAGCATTATCGAGTGCCGGGATGAGCGTGCACGCGGTAAATTGATCGTGCCATTTCTCGCGAGATTTATTTGGGGGCCTTGCGGTGAGAGGGTGTAACTACATTTTTCAGTTTTTAAAACAGAATTCTATATGATTTGCTGTGCGTTTGATGCAAATCCGCTGATAAAAGAGAGATTTATTGCAATTAAATAAAAATAGAAATATTAATATTTAAATGTAAGAAATATAATATTTAATATTCTATTTTTATTTTTGGCGAAAATATATTCTATACTAAAAACAGAAATATTAATATTAATATTTTATTTCTATTTTTATTATAGGTAGAAAATTTTGCGCCAAAAATACAAATACAATCTTACCAACTACTACTTATTCTGTGAAAATATATATTTTTCGATTAATGTTCTCTTGACTCTTTTTAATATTAAGTCAAAGCAATACTTTCATAAACACTTTTTTTCCTAATTTACTCGAAGTTGGCAAAGATTGAGTTCCACCCCTCTTGCCGCAAGGACCCCCTTCTCTTTTTTACCCCCGCGTATCATCTTCTCGATGGTCACCTCTCGCCGCCGAGGGGTTGAAAGGCACGCGTCGGGGTGTGACGGGGTTAAAAGGTCATTGCGTCGCTCCGTTCCAGTTTCTTCCGCTACTTTATCTCTGTGGCTGCACTAACTAGCACGTATCGCATATACATTATATATCTCGAGCACTGGAGACGTCGACTGTTTTCCCGGTGTACGTACATACTTTCACGCACGGACCATGCTATGTTAAGACCACGTGCGGGACGGACTGCCGTCCATTTCGGTCAGTCGATCGTGCTGCGAGAAAGGAGACCGAGCGAACGAGCCTGGATGCGCTAGGGGGCAGTTGCCGTTATTAATTGACCCCCTCCCTAAAAAAAAAGACTCTTAATGCTGCCAGTGGTGGAGGATATTTTTTTTTCAGCAACGGTGAATCCCACGCCCCCCCCCCGACACACAGGGTCTTTGGAATGGACGCTACGGAAATGAGAGAACTCGCGTTCAGACGCGATACGATATCGAAGGAAACAAGGAAGATCGATGATCGCGCGGGTACCATTCACGATCACGTGGGCGAATGGTGCGCACTCGACCCCTTTCTGTTCGTCGCGTGGACATTTAACAGGGGTTTCTCTGTTCTCTTCTCTCTTCCCCCTCCCATGCAACCCGTCTCTCATATTTTAAATTCTTCCCCGCCTCCTCGTGTCTCTATACTTCTCCCCCGACTCCGCCGCGGGAGTCGAAGCAGACCGTCGGAAATTGCGATCGATTCGCTCACGGTTCCGTACGACCGGCATATCAGAAGAATTTAACGATCCCCTCGTATGTACGTGCACGGTCCTCTTTCAGTTGCTTCCGCCTCACCTGTCCCCCTTTTTCTGTTTCTCTTCCTCTGTGGAATGTTGGCCGTAAATTTTCGAGGAAATATCGGTTCGACGATCGGTAAACAGAGGGGTTCAATTCGAGTCGAATTTAAGAAATTTTTCCAGAATGTCGCACGCGATCTTTTTTAGTAGTAAAGTTACAGTAGAAGCACAATCTCGAACGAGCAGTGATTTGATTAGAGTCGTCCAGTGTATCAATTTTAACCCTCGCTTGGCGCATATGTACCTACAGTTGATTTAATATCTAGGCATTCGGCGTTTGGGAACGGTCTATGGTGTGCTTTGGCACATAGGTGGCGCCCGCGTTAGCTCGGTATTTATGAAGCTCGTAAGCGAGTGACTTGGAGAGTCGGCGTTGGGGGAATTGGTAACGCGACTGTCCATTATGCGGAGGACACGAAGATCCTGGGTTCGAATCCCACCGCCCGAGACTCTGTTTTTCGCGCACAAATATATTATATTCCTTCTTGAAAATATAAGAATATTAGATTAGACGATATTAACAAGATAGAATCTAATTTACGCGAATTAAATTACACGGGATAAAATGTAAAAAATGGACCCTGCACCCAACGCGTGGTCCACAATTATATATATATATATTCGCCATGCGAGAGGGTTAAGCTTTCCCTTGACAATTTAATCGCGACTCTCTCGAAGCACAAATACCAAGCAACAATTAAAAAACCGATCGTCGAACCAAGGAGAATGAGCTCGCCTGGACCAAAACGGTGATGACCGGCTTCCGGCGACGGTTTACGGGCGTACCCTCCAGAAAGTTAACCTCGGGATTTCGTTGGAGGCTGTGTGAGCCAAGGTAAACGACGCCGAACAACAACAAGCGTCCAACGCCAAAGAAATAAAGAAAAAAAGGATCGTTTCTCGATCGGTAGCGCTAATCGAGAAAGGAATCTCGCGTACACGGCACCGACGCCTGATCTTCTGCCGTTGCTACCAGTACACGTGTACATTTTCTGTATTATTATCCGTGTTGCTGGCTGAACCGGGGCATCCCTCGATATTGTCCGTGTCGCTGACTGCGTATGTACGTGTTGTCACGTGTGCGGTGTGTGCCCACGTGTGTGCCCGCTTGCTTTTCTACTCGACAGACCGTACACTCCGCTCGATCGCCTGCCCTGCATCGGCGAGCGCGCCCCAGCGACAGCTACGCCGGTCACGATCTTGCATCCAGTCTCTCGCTAAGAAACAATCAAAATAAAAGAAAAACATCATGACAGCGACGGGACTTGTCGCAACCAGAGCGTGGCTTTCGTTCGAGGGGGTGTACTCGCCCGCCTACTCGCAGGCAGAGTTCTCGAAGCAAGCTTTAATTAGCCCCGCGATCGATCAAAACCGCTTGTGTACACACGACTAACCGACAAACGTGGATCAGCACCGTAGGCTAATTGATCGCTCGCTTTGCGAACTTTGCCGCCTGCCTGCCTTGGCTGCCTGGCTGCCTTCTCTGTGTGTGTTTGCCTGTCCTCCACCGACACACTGTCTTCATTCACCCAACCCCCACCCCCCTCAGTGCATCGTGCTGTCACTTTTCTGGCTGGCGGATCATTGCCAACGCGACCCGCGACCTCTCCGTGCACAGAACATTCACTCTCGCCACCCACAGAGACACACAATCCCCCGTGAAGAGGGACATCTCGGTATCGCGACGAGGCAGGAAGCTGTGCGCCCACCTATCGAGCTCGCGGCGGATAAGCTCGCGCCGATCCACGGTTGTGGTGGTGCGCGAGGGACGAGCCGCGTCGCTCTTCACAGACACAACCAAATGCATCGTGATCGTGTCTCCCCCGTGGTTCACTCTGCTCCCTTCATTTCATTCTCTTCTTCGTTTTTTTTTCTCTCTCTCTCTCTATTTTCTATCTCGCTTTCGTCCTCGCCGTGTCGCGTGGCCGCAGAGAGCGCGCCACTCGGCGATGGACCGACTCGCGTTTCCGTCTTTCTCTTCTGAAAACTTTCCACTTCATGCACATTTCCTACGCGGATGAATGCGCACGCTTCTCTCTATCACCATCCGCGAAGAGGAAAGGGGCAAAGGACTTCGGCTCTCTTCCTACTCGAGAGCGACCGAACAGCGCGCTGGAGGAGCGAGCCTCTAATTAGTTCCAGTGAAATGATACACGGGGTTGAATCGGAGGGATCACGGGTTTCAGAGACGGATCCAAGCATCGGGATCGGCGCGGCATTAATTTCCACCTTTTCATCTATTTTCATGTCTTTTATTCGGCGAGGGGATGTTTTACAAGAAAACGTTCGCGGACGTTGAATTTCTTTCGTACTCTATATCCCCCGATCGAATAGAGCACGCTAAGCAAAAAAGCCGAGTCCTTGGATCTCGAGCCTCGGTTTTTTTAACAAATATCTCCGCCGATCTGGATGCTTGGACCGAGCCGTGGAAACCCCCCGAGTAATTCCCTCGCGGTCTCTCGAGCCTATTCAATCCGTTCTTTCTCTCCACGCCGAGTGGAGTATTCCTTCTGAGCTCTCTGTTTCGTTGAATTCGCTCGAACTAGACGGCGGCCTCGGCTCCTCGAGGAAAAAAATGAATAAGTATCGTCCGCTGAAAGTTGAAACGACGATCAGAGCCGTCGCGCCGAAGCCCCTTTCCTCCCCTCGGCTTTACCTCAGCCGAGAGAAGGAAGGCCCGTCGCTCCTTTTCTTGGCTCTTACATTCGGTCACTCGCCGCTCTGTCTTCTCTTCATTCTCTCCTCCCACCGCGATCTTTCCAACTTCTGTGTGCGTGTGTTCTACTTTTACATTTACTCGGGCGTTCTTCGCTCCCCCCGTTTGAGTCCCGAGGATCTCTGCTCGCGTCTCTCATCCCCGCTTCTCCCCCACCGCCCGGAATACAAGGGTGAATCACGACCGGATCAATTCAGCGGAGTTAATTTGCAATCGACGCGGAAACCGTTGGACACGGCCGAAAGGGTGGAAGGCCCTTCTCAACCTCGGTTCTCGCGACTCAAAACGACCGGGGACGCCTCTCGTTTCCCTTTGTCTTGCGCATACCACTCGATCTACTTTACCTATCCACGAGACTACTGTGTATTGTACACCGTCTTGTATTCTGCGATACTTGTCCCTTTACGTACACTATATTGTGGACCTTCCTTTTCGTTCGTTGGGTATTCAGACTCTCCTAGACTGTTTTCAAGTAGTGCTCTACTTCTCTTTCTCTCTCTCTCTCTCTCTCTCTCTCTCTCTCTCTTTGTCTCTCTCAGTCTCACTGTTTCACTCTCTCTCTCTTCCCCTTCTATCTATCTGTCTGTCTCTCTCGAGCTATCTTTCTCGCGAGGATCCTCTTCTCTTCTGGTTCGTCGACTCGAACGAAGAAGAGAGAAAGTATCGGATGCTACGGAAGAGAGCTCGAGATTCTCTCCTCCCAGTATATTTAAAATCCAAAAAAAATAAGAGCGCTTTCGACTCGTCGCGCGCTAGCGAAACAGAACAACAACGGTAACGACAAAAGTAAAAAGAGTATGTACCAAAAAAAAGTAAAGCAAATTAAGTACAGAGAAAAAGAGTCCAAAGTCTGTGCGAGCGCTCGCGCTCGTAATCGAAATCTCGATTAGCCAGAAGGGAAGATCCGACAAATGAAAGTATATATATAAAAAAAAAGTTAAAGTAAAAAAACCTACAACAACGGCGACGACAGTCACAGAGCAACAGGAACAACAACAACTACAACAACAACATCGTCATGATCGATAACAACATCAAGAACAACAACAGCAACAACAAGCGACAGGTCTAATATAATCTAGAGCTCGAGAAACAAAGTCAATACTCATTCGAGAACGATCTACACGTGCGAGTATAGGACCGAAGTAGCAAAAAAATATATATTAGGTATATATGAAAAAAAAAAGAAACGTGTCTCTATCAATCCGTGGTAAACGTGTTTCCGTTGCTTGTCCACCCTGTCTGCCCACCTGCCATCATCACACAGACAGGACAGTATGTAAATAAGTAAATAAAAACACGTGTGCGTATCGTTGCAGCATCCGCCTGCGTCGTGAACGCGTCAAATGGCTAATCAAACAAAGAGCGTCTCGTCTAGAACAGAAAACAAAAAAAAAAATAGTAACAAGTAACGACCGAAAAAGTAGATCAACTTTTACTCTCACTTCTGCTGCCAATATATCACGCGCACAAGCCCCCACCCCTGATATAATATAATCTAGCACCGTTTTTGCGAAAGATTGAAATGAACGAAACCTCGAATTTGCTTCTCGCCCCCACTTCTCTCCATTCACTTCTCTCCGTACACCCTCCGTCTCTACCTAACCGTTATACTATATACTACTACTAATATACTACTAATATTACTATACTATATACTTACTACTGCAAAAAAAAACAACTCTCTAACACTGGTGGTGGTTGTCTGTGTTGTGCTGCCTCTGTCTGTCGTAGAGCAAGGAGGCTGGCATCCGTACTCTGGTCGCGCTCGATGACCAGGGAGGTGAGTGAATCGCTTTTTAGCCATATAAGTAAACAACAGGAAGAAGGAACCTCGCCTGCTCTCATCCATCCATCCACCTACACCCACACCGACAGATACACACCCACGTACAAATGGACTGCGTCTAGCCTCCCCCCCCAAGCACCCTAACCCCCGCCAACCCTCTAGTCGCGGACCTCTAGCCGCGAGGGTGGAGCGCCCCCGCTCGCTCTTCGCGCGCTCCCAACGATCCGTGACGCAGGGGATCGCGATTCGTCGCGGGAGCCCGAGAGGCTTTCCTTTCGATCGTGCTCGAGGACGCCGTCACCCCCTCGAGGAAAATCGATAGACGCTTATCTCGAGAACACTCGCGACCTCGTGACCTTTTTTTCCTCGGCAAGGGGACCGTTTTACCTGCGCGATACAGCCCTCCTTTTCTATTTAGCTTTCGACTGTTCCTTACTCGCGACTGTCAAGGGAATCCCAGCGATGATCGCATTCGCCAGAGAGATCGGCAAAATATTTAATTAAATAAATTTCGAATCATGTATAGAAGTTAAAAAAAATACTCGGGGTGGTTTTATTTGGCACACGGGGAATAATTTCTTTTAACTTTTATTCGCTATTCGAAGTTTTTAGTTAAGATTTTTGGCCATTTCTGAATTTCGCGCGTTCGTATATTAAGAGAGAATCGCGAGGTGTCGATGCGTGTTCGATGACAAGCGTCCGCACACGCTCGTCCTTCCGCCTCGTTTATTCGCAGGGAGCAGCGCTTTTAATAGCGCGTTCCGTTCCACCGTGAAACGGCTTCGATCCATAATGGCACCCTACTATCTGGTCGCGTTCGAATGGGGAACGGGGTCCCTCCTGTTTTCGCGCGAGTCTTCCGTGTCTTCTTCTCTCTAAAGATACTTGGTTGACCACACCAACTGCCACGATGAAACTGGAAACCATACACGCAACTCCCTGCTCGATTTGACTCCTTGCAACCGAGAAAGTAGCGGTAGATCTGCCTTAGAGTACGGGTTAGACGCGCGTATTGCGGAGATGTCCGAGCGAGACGTCGCGAACTCGCGGTTGAACGAAGAAAAGCGACAGCCAACTACCACTGTATAGTCCTGCTATACGAGATACTAACGATATACTATACTATCGCCGTTACCACGACCGCCGTCACCACTAACACCACTAATAACCGTCGAGCCGCGGCGGGTGAGTGCAAAAGTGGGCGTCTGCTCGCGCGGCTAGCACTTTGAGTGGCGCAAGGTTTCGGAAAATGGCCCTTGTAGAGTTTCCCTTCCCTTGCCTCGAGGAAATAGCGGAGGATACTCGGGGACACTCGACTAATACTTTCGCTGCTTTCCAGAAAATACGAAGGCGAAAGCAGGTACCATTTGGCGCGAAAGCACGCGGACGCCATTCAAAGTGTTAAGGGTACCTTCCTATCAAATCACTCCAAGAATAAGTAATTTTTAGGACTTTATTTAAAAAAAGTAAACGTTATAATGGTGAAAAACATTTTAGGTTGTATTTGTATATTATTGACGATAATAAAAAAAGAATTTGCATATTTTATCTAATATTCCTGTCTGTTAATTATCTAATTTACAACGCCTTGCAGAATTATCTGAAATCAAGAGACCAAGAAAATTCTTAAAATTTATAAGATTGTTCATGGAATCATCTATGGTCATAGGAAAATATTGTAATCCCATGATTTGGCAGACGTTTGAACCCCAAACTTAAAAGAAGGGTAATTTTAGCCCCGAAAATTTTTATAAAAAAAAAAGAAGAGTGGTCGAAAAGTTAAGATCCTAGATGACTCCATGGAAAATCTTATAAACCTTAAGACTTTTCTTGGGTCGTTGATTTCAGGTGATTCTACAAATTCGTAAATTTTTTTGTATAACCAGCGGTATTAGATAAAATAAGCAAACAAATTTTTTCATTAATAAACAATGATATACAATTACAGCCTAAAAAGTTTTTTACCACCACAACGTTTACTTCTTTTAAATAAAATCCTAAAAATGACCTACTTCTGGATCGATTCCATGGAAAGGTACCCTTAATCTTGATCCGAGGCAGACGATTCGGATCGACCGTCGCCGCGGCCCTTTTGCACGGCCCGCCGTGAGCGACGACGCTACCATCCATACTATTTAACTAACACGACATAGACATATCGACTACTTGCAATGAAACAGCCACTACCCTCGCTGGTGCTGCTATCGCTGCTGCTGCTGCCAGTACACGAATACGAGAGACCCAAGATACACACGCCTGCAATCGAATCTGTGCGGCGCGTGTTTTATCGTTGCCCTAAACGCGTTATCAACTCTCACTGGTTACCAACCGGCCTATTTTTCTTTCTTCGTGCCTCTGCGCGCCCACTCTCCGACCCTCTAACGCCCACTACTTCAGCCTCTTTACTGACCACCCCTTTTTGGCGCTTCTCTCTCTCTGTCTCTTTCTCTTTCTTTTCCTGTCTCTGTTTCATTCTCTCCTTCTCTTCTCTGTGCCTCTTCGTCACTATGTTCTCCCTCTGTGTCTGACACGCACACCTACACACACAACGCGGCAGTACACCATAAAGTACTAACCGGAGCGTAGAAAGTGTTACCTCGTGTGTATTCTATGTATGCATCTCGATTAGGACGCATACGCGATGTATTTTGTCAGTATCTATCTGTCTGTCTACCTATCTATCTATCTGTTTTATTTTGTCTCTTTGCCAACACCCACCGCCCGCGGATCGCGTGTCCAGCATTCTCTTTCTTTTTCTTCTTTTAACTCTATCCCCCCTTCTTCCCCTGATTCTCGTAGTCGAACACTCGAAGCTTCTTAGCTGTGTCGCTTTCAGTCAACGTGCGAATACGTACATATTTATATACATCTATGTATCTATCCATACACGAGTATACGTACAGTATAGCTGCCGTTTATATATGTATGTATATATATATAAACATGTACCTGTTTAGTGTAAATACCCAGTGTGTAAGCCACACCTACTTAGATGATTCGTAAACGTCTTTAGCGGTAGTTTTCTCCACGTAGGTATGTTCCCTGTATACGAGGGTGCTTCATGTTGGTCTGTTCTGTACATCTCGGAGCACGCGTTCGATTCTAAGATGAACTGAAAGACGAGCTTCGAAGATTGGTAAGACTTAAGAGGGAAGGGCGCAGAGTTGGGCGTTGTCTGAGTAAATTTTTATTCGAGTAATTTCGAATAAGAATTGCGAGTGAAATGAAGTTAGACGAGAATAACGAATAATTTTTATTCGAAGATTATTCGAATGAAAATTTATTCGCATTAGGCATTATTCGAGTGAAAATTTATTCGAATTGGAAATTATTCGAGTGAAAATTTATTCGAATTGGAAATTATTCGAGTGAAAATTTATTCGAATTGGAAATTATTCGAATGAAAATTTATTCGAATTGGAAATTATTCGAGTGAAAATTTATTCAAATTGGGCATTATTCGAATAAAAATCATTTGGAATTGGGCATTATTCGAATAAAAGTTAATTCAAATTGGGCATTATTCGAATGAAAATTTATTCTAATAAAAATTATTTCGAATTGGGCATTATTCGAATGAAAATTTATTCGAATAAAAATGAATTCGAATTCGGCATTATTTGCATAAAAATTTATTCAAATAAGCTATTATTCGAATTGGGCATTATTCTAATGTATAATAAATTTTTATTCGAATAAAGCCCAACTCTGGAAGGGCGGCTGGAAGTTTCCTTTGAAATTTCCAACACCCCCGAGTGCAACGCCTTCCAGACTCCGGCACCTTCGTTTCCCTTTCAGTCGAGCGCGTTTTTCAAGAGAATCTTATGAATAGACCAAGGTATGACAGCACGTAGCGTACATCCGCCTTACACACGTGTATGTATATATATACATATATATCTTTATTTCCCTTTTATCACCTCGATTCGAACCCTCCTCTGCATCCAACGTACTTCTTAGTCGACCGTCGTCTTACCAAGTAGGCATTATTATCGCCCTCCGCTTGTCGATCTGCGAGTTTTACTGATAGAACTGTCGCGCGCGCGTGCGATAGCGCGACGGCTAGCCCGATTCGAGTCGAGTCGGAGGACAGCGTTCGCCGTAAGTTTCGCTGACCAGCAGCGATGTCCAGCAGCGACGAGAACAATCAAGAGTGGCGGGACTCGACAGAAGCAAAGTCCGGTCGCTAGTTTGTACTGTTCGGTCACCATTTTCTCTCCGTCCCCCACCGATATATCCGCGAGGATTACGCTACTGCTGTATCCTCGATTACTTACCTGGATACGTAGAGAGCCGTTACGTTCATTCTTTTTAGAGCTGCAGAAATGTATCGTTTGTATGCGGGATGGCTTAGAACGCGCGTAGAGAAGTCTGAGAGAAGTTTGGAGATGTGTGTAATTATAAGGGGAAAATGTATCGATGGATCTCGTTGCTAAATGCTTAAAGGGTTAGGTTACCTTTGGGGTTCCAAACTCATACGTAAATTTCAGATTTTTGTTTGCGAATTAGTAAGATAAAGAAAGAATGTATATAAGGTATTATTTAAGATGAAAGAAATTTCGATTTTTTGAAGCCTCAAAGGTGGTAACACCCTTAAGGGGTAACACACCTGGCACTAGAAAAACCAGGGTGAACTTTGACAATTTTTTTTATTGAAAATATTTTTTAATTTAGAAATCTTTGTGGGCGTTTTAAAGTACATACTTCGATGTAACAATTATGTAAATTTAATTCTAAAACTATGAAGATTGAATTCGTAATAGCGTATCTCAAAGTTTATCTCAAAATGGTACCTATTTTAAAAAAACGGTAAGCAATATTTCTCGAGAACTAGTGGATTGATTCAGTTGAAATTTGGAACAGAGGTTTTGGATAGAATTATTCAGTTTCTGCCGTAGGACTTTTCTTTTAAACGTAATAGTTTATTTTCTGCAAAATAAAAGGGGATGATTTTTCACTGCAAAATCATCTGTATTCAAACGGCCACTATTTTGCGGAAAATTGTTATTTTTAAAATCGGTTACGGTAAGAAATAAATTTTTTTATGTATTTTAGGAGAAACTTTTTAAAAACTACCAGAAATATTTTAGTTACCGCGGATGGTGTTCTGAAGAAACTATTGCTATTACACATTTAATATTCTCAGTTTTCCAATTAAATTTACACAATTTCTACATTAAAATATGTATTTTCAGATGCATATAAAGAATTCTAAAATAAAAAAATATATTATCAATTAAAAAAAATTATCAAAATTCATCCTAGTTTTTCTAGTCCTAGATGTATCAAGCAATATCGAGATTCATGGAACAATTTTACAGAAGGGGGTGGTAAAGTACGAGGGAGGTATTTGGTCATCAGCCACCCCCACAGTGTCACCCCAATATTAAATACCCAATAACTTCATAAACATCGAAAACAGTCCCTACTTATACACCATGTTTTACTCCGCAAAATCTCTCCAACGTCTCAATGAGTCCTTCACGCCCAATCCAGAGTCAGCCCGCATAAATCGGTACCCTGTTGCGACATTAACGTTAGCAGTGCGCCGCGCATGATGCAAGCAGACGTTCACGCCAGTGTCGTCGCTTAAGAAAAATTTCAGCGTGCCGAGCAGTTAGCTAGTTACTATTACGAATCGCTCTAGCTACTAACGATCCATCATCGTCGTTCTTCATCCACGTTGGTATTTTTTTCCGCGCGTCATCACTCCTTTGTATCTTTTCACCGTCACCACTCGATTCTTCTATGATTTCTTCTGATTTACCAGCACGCTCGAGGTGTTCGTCCGCGACAAAGAGACCACATGCTTCTCTCGATCTCAAAAATATATATTTTCCCTTAAAATTAAACGGCCCTCGCGGACGTACACCTCGAACACGATTATTTTCTTTCGTAGATGAATATGGAGTTTTTTATTTGATTAAAACCCGGCACGTTTTGTCACACGACTCGGATCCCGTCGAATTCCGCACGCGATTCCCATCGCGAGCCCCTGGAAACCAGGGAAACGGATATATCCCCCGTGTCGCACCATTTCTGTTCACTCATCGCGACAAGTTTTATCACATTTTTTTTATCTCTCCACCCCTCCGACCGATCGAGTATTCGGCGCGGTAGCAAAGCATCCCTCCTGTGGCAAGGCGTGCACGCGGTTCTGCTTGTTTGTCTCTCTGACTTGATTTCGCAGTTGTTCACGCGCATCACTGAACGATCTTTCATTTCCGTTAACGTGTGGGCCCTTCGACCCTGTCGTAGAGCGAGGAGGTCGCAGCGAACACTCTGACGATGTTAGACCATCAAGGCGGTAAGCAGTTCCCTCAGCAATAAACCAAAAAAAAAAAAATAAAAAAACAACAAATCAAGTCACTCTTCTCGATGAACGAGTCGAGAAGCGCGAGCGGCCGAGTTAAATAGGAACCAAAAAGAAAAAGAACTACTAACAGAAAGTAATAAAGAAAGGCGAGAGCAAAGTGGCGAGAAACGAAAGGAAACGGGACATGGGAGAAACAATGAAAAAGAATAAACAAAGTACGGACGAAACAAGTTGTGTATCTTTTTTTTCTCTCTTATTTTTTTTTTCAATTCACTCGAGCAAATCGATGGTTGGGGGTGGCCGAGGGCCTGCACCCTCGCTTTGCTTTCGCGGCCCTCGGTCCCACGCAGATTTCCTTCTCTCGTACACTTCTCTTCGCGGTTGACGGGACTGGTTCGTTAAAAGGACAGGACACACTCGCGGTCACAATTTGCTCGGCTTTCTCCCGCACCTGGGAGTGACTTCGAGTCCCGGGACTCATTGCCTTCGAATTTTCCATGCGAAGCGTAACGTCGTTTTATTTATTCGACCACCGGGACGTTGACGAACGACTTCTCCCACAGGGACTCGGAAACTCGAACGTTTATCTCTGGTTCTGATCTCTTTTTCTGTCCTCTAGCTGAACAACAAAGCTTCTAATTCTGTATCTTACAGCGCCCACGGCACTCTCGAGTGCCTACACTGGAAACGAAGCGTGTCTATTTCTTCCTTTTTAATCTGCTTCTGCCTTTGTCTGCTCCTATTCAACATATTCAATCAGACTTCTCGCATCATCTCGCCCACTTCGATATAAATGTAATACGTGCATTCGGCTCATCTGATTGAAATCCATTCGATTCTTCTCCCTCATCCCCGATCATCCCCCTCACCCGCCCCCCATTCATCTTCGATCTTTAGTACTCGATTACTCTCGGAGAAATGTGTACCTATTATTAGAGCGCGTAGCTGCGCTCTCCGCCCAGCTTTAGTACTGCTGGCACTGTTAAATTGACTGTCTCTAATCTGTTTTTGATCTTGGAAATTTCACAGATCTGCGATCAATTGATTTTATCCCCCACCCCCCTTCCTCAAAGTTCTTCGCTCCTGGACCGTTGGATTTACCAACCCCCTCGCTAGGCGCTTTCAAAGATCGATCGCCTTTGGGTGATCGATACGAACTTAGACTGTCGTCCAGTCGCTTCTTCGCTTCGTCGATCGATTTGTTTCTGTCGCAGAGATTCGCTGGCTCTTTCGTTGTCCCTTTCGTCAGACTTTTATACGACCCTTTATCTGACTTGGTCTTTCGAGTGCTCGATCGAAGCAGAGGAGCGACCAGATACCCCTCTAGGAACAATCTCCAAGAGTCTCCGGACCGGAAAGGTTCTTTCAGCTTCGCAGTTGGTAAATCCAACTCGTCCGCCACAAGTCCCCACGTGTCTCTGTTCGTCGCATCACGTGCAAAGATCCTGGTCCCCCCAGCAGAGCCTGACGTAGAATTAATGTGAATCAGGACGAGATCGTCGTCGCACGCGCCCTCTCGCCCCTCCGCGAGATGGATCGGTAATTGGTCAGCTTTAGCGAGAAATGGCTATAAAGAGAATATCAGAGGAGAAGATGATAGCGTCTTGTTAAGGGGGTGCCTCGATAGACAAGGTAGAAAGGAGGATAGGTGGAGAAGGGATGATCGAATCAGGAAAATATTCGGACACCCTTTAAAATAGAATAACTTTTTTAAAAGTGGTCCAAACGACTAGAGTTTTTTTTAGAAGGTTGAAGTTATAAATCTAGTTTGTAGGTTTAAGTAAGTTGTATGCGTGCTGAAAATTGCATCGAAATCGGTTAACGTAGGGATAAGCTACAAATAGTTAAAAGTGGTGGAAATCACAGTTTTAAAGATTTTATATAAGATTTCGATGTCTGTCGCTTGTTTCTGCATCAAACGATTTCGATGAGATTTTGAGCACATAGGTATACAACTTACTTAAATCTACAAACGGGACTTTCATATTTTCATTACAGGCTCGGTGAAAAATTTAAAAAAACAACCTTCACTATTTTCTTCGCTATTTCGACAAATTGCAATTTTTTTCAAAGCGACGAAACACGTCACCTAAGTAGTAAACTAATCCTTCTAGCTTCTAAAAAAAAAACTCCAGTCGTTTGGACCAATTTTAAAAAAGTTACTCTATTTTAAAGGGTGTCCGAATATTTTCGTGATTCACTGTAATTTGCCCTATCCTAGTTTCTCTGAGTCTTTCGATGGCAGCGAATCGACACGACTCGAGTCTAGAGTAGATAGAGAAAGCATCTCCGTATGAATCCATGTGTGTTCGCGGAGGGAAGCTTGAGGGAGCGTTTCGACGGTGCTTCCTGTTCCTCCTGACGTGTTAACACGCCGCTGATTGGTCGGTTGCCTGTTTAGAGCCACGAGGTCGGGATGAAAACCCTCGTAATGCTGGACGAGCAAGGCGGTAAGCCATTTCAAATCTAGACATACAAACATTAAACTTACGTAAAGAGAAAGATACGGACCCATTTGTTTCACAAGAGAGTTTTTACGCATAAACGTATATACATATACGGTCCACGACCGAACACAGAAGCCAACCATCGACGAATATAGAATTCTGTGTATTCTTATGTATATATATATTCTTATACGTTCCACCCGCCGCACAGTGGTTTAAAATGCGATTCCAGCTCAGCAAAATTATATTATTTTATCATTATTTTTTCCTGTGCGTATATATACTTGAATACTATTTACTCTTTTATCATTTTTAATGTTTCTTTTTTATTTATTTACGATTATTTTTTGCTTGTTTTTGCGTGTTAGTAAAAATACAGGTGCCCTTGATAAAAGTTTAATGATAAATTAATGAAGGAACAGATTAGTATCTCAGCAAAAATAAAAAAGTGCATATAATGTATGTAGAATAAAAATAGTGCGAAGCATCAACAAGTGCTGCAATATTTAGTTTGTTTTTCTGCTAATTTGATAAATACATTAAGCCAATTTAAGGACAACTTTTGCTGGTTTTTGCAGATTATTGAGAAATTCATTTACTTCTATTTTCATTTTATGTGTAAGTAAAAATACAGGAACCAGCAAAAGTTGTCCTTAAATTCTATTAATGTATTTATCAAAGTACCAAAAACACTAAATATTGAGCACTTCCTAATGCTTTACACTACTTTTATCCTATACACATTTTCTGATTTATGCTGGAATACTAATTCGTTTATTTGTCAATTTTTCATTAGACCATTTGATTACAATCTGGAAATATTAACCTGCATTTTTACTTAAACACACAATAAAAAAACATAAACAATTAAAAAAATCATTAAAAATAATAAAAGCGTAAATTCTATTCGAGTATACATACGTCCAGGGAAAAATACTAACAAACATAATTTTGCTCAGCAAGAATCACATTCTAAACCACTGTGCGCCGATATACAATACTCCGCACGTGCACCGTGCATCATTCCTCTGTACGCGCGGATATTATGTATACGTCCGCACACGACACTAATTGCGTGTAATATCGTCCAGACACTGTGCAAACCCCCGTTCCATCTGATTTAGTTGTCAGCCATCGAGACCCGTTCAAATACCAAACCAAAAAAGCACCCGAAAGACAACGGATTCGTTCTACATCTATTCACCACCCACCCCTTCAGCGTTCAGATCGTTTACGTTCGAGATCATCGATTATACTTCTCTCCCCCTTTTGTTCTTGAGCCCCACTTCCCTCCTCTGCATCTTCTTCCACCCCTCTATCGCCTCGAGCACCCTCCCACCCCCGTCATTCACTTCTCGTTCCTTTCTCCTCCCTTATCAATTCTCCTCGCTGTTGATTTCGATCATCAAACCTTCGCTCTGTGCTCTCTTTACTTCTCCTCGCCACCCTCTCCTATTTGTCTCTTTTATTTTCTCTGCCTCTGCCTCGCAACCTCTCTTTCTTTCACTTTGACAAACTTCTCCATCTCTTCTTCTTCTGCCTCTTTCTACGAGAACTCTCTCTCTCTCTCTCTCTCTCTCTCTCTTTCTCTCTCTATCCGCCTATGTGCTTCCTCCTCTACTCTTACTCCGCTTCCTTCCGTGACCGTGAATCTCTCACGAAGGCGAACGAACAAACTACAGCGATATACAGAAACAAAACAAGTAGACAGATACAAAAGAACGACGAGAAAACCGAAGGAAGAGTAAATATATATATATACAGAGATGTTGTATCGGGTCGCACGCACGACACCGCGCACCACCGTTCTTTAAACGAAAACGCCTATCTCCGTTACTACCCCGGCACGGTGTAAGTCAATCTACCACCACGTAATTTTACTTGCAATCCACATTTGCCTACCCCCCTCGCCCCTACCCCGCTGTGTTGACCGGCACATTTTTGCATTCAGCGCGTTACTACTCTATATAACTCGTAAAGTGTAATACTTGGTTTCGACTCGTAACCCAGTACCCTTAGAAAATACCCACCGTACACCCCCCAAAGTACATACAGAGCTACTCACCCCGATCTTAGGTACCCTTAGTAGGGAGACTCTTTGCTTAGCTGTTGCACTTTCGTTGCACTCGTTTTTTTTTCTTTCCCTCGGGGAACGCTCGTCGAGAGACGTCGCCGTCCGTCCATCGATGTTTAACTAACATTATCTCTGCAATTTTAACTTCGGAAAAATTGCGCAGTAAAATGTACCTCTTAATTAAACCGGTCTACGATCAACTGTATTTTTCAACCGACTTCTGCTTTTATTAGAGGCTATATATATACATATAGTAGTTTGATAATATCGAAACGATGGTGAGTCTCTCGATGATTCCTCGTAGAGTACAAAGCCGCTGGTCGTCATTTGGTACCGATCAAGGAACAGAGTCCTTCGCTCTTTTTTTTTTATTAAATATACTTTGTGGTTATGCTGCAGCCAGTGTTTCTAGTATTCTGAATTATATGTAGAAATGAACGGCGATTTTTTCCAATGATTTAACCAAGAATGACGACGCGGGCCATTTTTTGAGAGCGACGAAGTAAAAAGCCCTCGAAAGAGAAATGGACAGTTTTTTTTTCTTCTGTTCTCCCCCAGTTTCATTGCCAGTTTCGGTGAGCTTCTTTTTAGTTGTCCGTCAAACGACTCGTGGGTAGATGACGCTGTGATTGGTTGAATTTATTTACGATCGGGCTGTCCGTTCTCTTTCGAGTCTTAATCGCGGAATAGCGGCTAGAAGGGTTTTAACGTTCTCTTCTCGTACGATGAAACAGAGCAACTGGACAGAATCGAGGAGGGCATGGACCAGATCAACGCCGACATGCGCGAGGCAGAGAAAAATCTCACTGGGATGGAAAAGTGCTGCGGTCTCTGCGTTCTTCCATGCAACAAGTAGGGCTGTCCCGAAAATCGCCACTCTACCCTCTCACACTTGTCTCTAAACGAAGCCTTCTGTTTTACAGCACACTCTCCAACCGAACAAATCAAACTCGAGCGAACCCTAAGTTCGCGACTCCTTCCTCCCACCGCCCTTAACTCTTTGCCGGCGCGAGCAACTTTCAGCATTACTCTTGCGAACTCAATTTCTCGTAAGGGAAGATTCCCAAACTGGAAAAATTCAAAAAGTGATGAAACTCTTGGGATATGTAGGGGAGACTTAGGTATTTATTTTGCAAATTTTCTTTCTACCCAAATTTACTCTAGGGGGTGAAAATTGCACTCGGAGAAATTTCTGATTTTGGGTTATTACTCGCGAACTGTAAGAGAGAGAAAAAAGTTTTCAGACAAAATTTACTTCTTTTAATTATGACTATCATTTGGCAAAACTGATACACGAGTTATAACACAAAGCCGGATTTTCAGGGGTAATTTTCACCCCCTAGAGTAAACTTGGGCAGCAAAAAAGGCGTAATAAATACCTACATATTCCCAAAGTTTCATAATTTTTGGAATTTCCGGGTTAGTAGAGACCTTCCCCCGTCAGAATTCCTAATATCTAAGATATACTATTCTCAGATCAGAAAATATTAGCCCCCAGAAAATATTCTACGCCTCGAACTGCGAAATTCACCACTACCGCAACTTTATCAAAGTCACCTGATCCTCGATTAATCATGGCAGTAACTCGAACCACCCCCTATTTTTCACCCCGACCATAGCTGAAGCGTATCACCTCGGCAAAGGGTTAATGGTACATACCACTGTTCCCCCGCCCTGTACTCAATGCCACCGACTCTGAACAGCTCAGTGTGCGTGCGTGTGTCTTTGAAGCGTCTGTAGGCGTAAGACCGTTAATGGATTATTGGTGTCGCGTAGGAGCGCCAGCTTCAAGGAGGACGAGGGCACATGGAAGGGCAACGATGACGGTAAGGTGGTGAACAACCAGCCCCAGCGAGTGATGGACGATCGCAACGGGCTAGGGCCACAGGGCGGCTACATCGCTAAGATCACGAACGACGCCCGTGAGTCGGAGATGGAGGAGAACATGGGTCAGGTGAACACGATGATCGGTAATCTGAGAAACATGGCGATCGACATGGGCAGCGAGCTGGAGAATCAGAACCGCCAGATCGACAGGATCAATCGCAAGGTGAGGAAACGATTCGCGCGCGTCCGACGTCGACGCGGTGAGTCGGCGTTGTCCAGCTGCAAGGAGCCACGTAATCGCGAACGTTCGAACCTTGCTCTATTCGGCCCTCGACTTTACTTTAGGAGGACTTAACGCTGGTAGTGGTTTATTTAATACTGGAGCATACTGCCATATTTTTAGAGCGTAGAGGTTTAGAGAGTTTTAGGGGACAAGCGGCTGCAAATTGAAGTTTGAATACCTGCTTCAAAATTCAGAATTTTGTAGCTCTCTTTAGGTATCTTTGGAGAAGGTATTCGAAGCATATGGGTTTAGTTTGTAGGAAGAGAATCGAGGTTTGGGAGTGGAAGCTTGGTAACGTCTATTATGTTTTTAGAGAACGTTACAAAGTTTCTGCGGTCATTGGCGACCTCACAGAGGTGGAGAATAATTATCGATAGTCATAACCATTGGTATATTATACCTATATTTAGTCTTTATCTTTATAAGAGAAAAAATGGGCAACAACTGAAAGTCGATAGCACGGTAATGCAAGTTCGAAATAAACGGAGGAGGGTAAACCAACCAGTGAATGACCGAATTGTTGAATTTATGGACCTTTGAGATTAATACTTGAATATATTTATGTATAACAACAAAACAACTGTTGAAATTGCATTTAAATTTATTTTTCTTGAAATTTCTATAAAAATAATTATGGGGTTGGTGCAGCATTATCAGGCGTTTGTATTGGCGGGTTATTTGTTAATAAAAATTCGCCCGTCTTTCAAGCAAATGGAAAGCAGTTATTGAAGTAGATGGTGACTACACTTCGGAATAATCATTTCAAAATGTCACTGTTTAATTTATATGTTTCTTTTTTTCATGATAAATATTGTTTAAAGAACGCCTGATAATTATGCACCAACCCAATACTTATTCTTATCGTATTTTTAAAAAAAAAGATTATAAAATGCAAAACATGTAGAAGCCCAGTAAATGACCGCATACTTTTAATAAGAATTGTAATTATTAATGTTTGCTTAATACGTGTAACTAAAAATATGGGACATTAAAAGTGCAACTACACTCCATTTATAAACATATAATATTTTTAAATCTATAATTTACATTTCTTTGCCTAATGGTCATTCACTGGTGTGCGGTCAATTACTGGTTGGTTTACCCGATAAAGAAAGTGAGAAATCTTGGAAAAAAGTAGGTTACGATAGAAACCACTGAGTCTTATTCAAGAAAATAAGCGTATCAATATTTTTTGCTTTTAAGTTTGATCTCCTCGCAGATACTATTCGTCTATTTGGTAAACATGTTTCCAAAGGTATCATTTTTGAAAGTCACAAATTTAATTAAACCTGACCTCACAATTTAAAATAAACCTAAACTATTACTCACTATGTAAACTACCAATACTATTCTCTAATACCTTTTAATAACTACTTTTAATAGAAATTAGATATTAAATATGTTTACTTTTTGTGAAATGTGAAACTTCCACAGATTGCACTGTACCGCGTGAAACGGAATATCATATAAAGTACCTACTCGTCAAATTAATCGAAACGGAAATATCAAAGCTATCGATACTCTGTCGATAATTCTCCACCTCTTCTCCACAGTACAGAGGTGTATCAAACAGTAGTGGCATCCGTAAGCGTAATCAGAGTAAGGGGGAGCAAGGTTCGAGCGGTTTGAAATTGGAACTGACGGATTACAATACGATTAGCTCCGCTATATTTGTTCTCTCCACGGAGCATGCGTGGACTTTTATATCTCACGATGCACGCGCTCAAAGCGATGCACAACACACGTTCGTCGTCGCTTATCGCTTTCTTCCACGCCCTCCCGTCCATATTCCCTCGGTCCCAAGCGCGGTCCTTGGTCCAATAACGGACCCCGACGATGCCGAGGATAACACTGGGAGCGTTCCACTTTGTCCCCGCGCGTGCAACAGTGGACCGGAAGCTCCCTTCGCTAGGGGCTGTTTAAACGAACGAAAAGCTGGCGGACGGCGAACGAAGGAGCGCTGGAACGGAGACGAGCAGCGGTTTGCCAGCTTTTGTTCGCGCGATGCGCGCTTCACGGGATTACGAATGTCGGATCGCGAGATCTCTGGCCGCCGACGATGGGCAACGTGTCGCACGAATACGTTCCTATGCGTAGACTTCTATCCTCATCTTCCCTGCGCCATTCATCCCCCGTTTCGATGGAACTTTACGGGTAAACAGAGAACCTCTAATTACCCAGGCGGCTTCATCGAAGTAGGCGTGGTTCCCTAGTTAGAAGATTCCTAACGAGGGGATGGCATAATCTGGACGCAGCACCTTTGGGGTGCAATTAGGGTAAGGGTGGATGCAGGGTCGGCGCGAGAAGGGTTCAGCGCGTTCGCCGGAACCAGGCCCTGCGCTTTTAAACGCCCCGCGGTTTACGAGAAGCTCGTCATAAATTTTGTGGGGCCCTATGCATAGATGTTTATTATTGTAAAATTTCTTTGAAAGGCCCCGCGGGCCACGAGAAGCTCTTCGTAATTTTTTCGGGGCCTTATGCATAGAATTTATTATTACAAAATTTCTTTAAAAGACCTCGCGGCCCACGATAAGCTCTTCGTAAATTTTTTGGGGTCCTATGCATAGAATTTATTATTCCAAAATTTCTTTAAAAGACCTCGCGGCCCACGATAAGCTCTTCTTAAATTTTCGGGATCCTATGCATAGAATTTATTATTACAAAATTTCTTTAAAAGGTCTCGCGGTCCACAAGAAGCTTGCCTTAAATTTTGCGGGGCCCTATGCATAGTTATTTATTATTGTAAAATTTCTTTAAAAGGCCTCGCGGTCCACGAGAAGCTCGCCTTAAATTTTGCGGGGCCCTGTGCATAGAATTTATTATTATACAAATTTAGAAGTAGATATTAATGCGTTTTCCTTGGCTCCGCACAATTTTGGAACCCGGCACCGCAAAAGTTAACGCCATCCATGGGTGGATGATTCCAGGTTGTGTCCTCCCCTTGTAAGACGGGGCTATCCTCCCCCTCCCCCGAGGAGACCGTATTCGACAGAACGTTCTCTGTATTTCTATATTACATATGTACCTACACGTTATCTTTTTTTTTGTATTGGCACGGAAATTCTATTTTCATCGAGGACGAAACGATCGTGCCCGGTTAAGGTACTAGGCAGCCGTTTTTGTCGAAAATGAAGCATTTCTTTTTCAATTAATTAGGAAGAAATAAATTGAAGCTGAGGTTCGTTCTTTCACACAGTGTTAATTAACACCATAATCTTTAACAGAAACCTATTTGTTTCGCTAAAAAGAGGTTTAGTAAAAAAGTTCATTTGGTTTTGCAGCGATTTTACGAAACGAAATTTAGCGACCTGCTTGTAAATTCTACTTCAGAACAGCTTTGGCGTTGTACTGGAAATTACAGCTAAGGAATAATGATTCTTTAAAAAAAAAGTGCCTTTTTCGTTAGACAGACATGAAGTTTTAGTTTCTTTTCATAAACAATAAGAGTTTTGTCAACTTCAATTTATCTTCAGGCCTAAACTACACTTTATGTGAACATGCTTGAATTTAATTTGAATGAATTTGAACCTCCGTTTTTTATTTATCACTGGAAAACAAAAGTGACTTCGTTAAAACGCCTCTTTTAATGATAACAATGCATAGGTATTTTCAACTAAACAAACATGTCTTTATAGAACCTATAATGTTATCAAACTATGCGTCAAAGAACAATCCTCAGCCTGAATATATTTCCTTGCAATTAAATAAAAAAGAGATGCTTCATTTTCGTCAAAAAACGACTGCCTAGGTTGAATGCGGAAGGGAGGCGAGGCGGGCGCGTGATGGATCGACGATCGTTTCGTTCTCCGTTTTGGCATGCGCACGCACGTGCACCGCACGACTAGCCACCCCTTTCTTTCCCTCGTCATCGCACACCACAACGTCATCCCTCCTTTCTCGCCACTGTCACGGGCTGTCTTCTGTGTTGGGCCGTACGCTGCAATCACAAGTGAAAAGACTGAGAAAACCTAGTACAAAATGTGTATCAGATCGAAATGTAAGATAAAGGAAAGTAATAACATGCACAGCTGCCATCGCGGTCGCTGGCGACCGCGTGGTCCACGCTTTGCTGGCCCACGCCACTTCTGTTCCCTACGTTCGCTCACTACTTTCACAGTACTTTACTTTCTCCTTCTTCTTCTTGCCTTTCGTTTGATTGAGGAGTCTGCGTTCTCTCCACCTTTTGACCATACCCGAAATCTCTGTGATAATCCGCAGGGCGAGTCGAACGAAACGAGGATAGCCGTGGCGAATCAGCGTGCGCACGCCCTGCTCAAGTAAAATGCGTCTCTCTGCCCGTACACGTACCCGTCTCCCCCGAGCCCACCCCTGAAAATTAGCCAGATCTATATATATACACATATATATATATATATATTATACACACATACCAGACCCAACGCCATGCACACGTATACCTACTGTGTGTGCATTGACGTGATCACCACACGCCCACGACCACCACCCCTTCGTCTGCCTTCTCGTCGTCGGTCGGACAACCGTCAGCCCAACCTCGTGTCTCCGACACTCGGTCCGCCTGTTTCTGCTACAACGAAATCATCGAGTTCGCTCCCGGGTCGCATCGATTACGCTCCATAGACGCGGGCGCGCGCGGAAGCGCGCCCGCCTGCATTGGCCACCTCCTTGCGCGCCGTTCACCGCGCGCCCCAAATCTCTTCTTTGCCGTTTTGTGTGTCGTCCAAGCTGCCATCTACGGCTAGCAGCCTCCACCGATGGTTTATTGACATTAATATTATCACACGCACACACCAGCGGCCGTCCTCGCCGCTCTGGGATCACCAAGTGTCTCACAGCTTCCTTGGCCCCCCGAGGCCTGGGACCATTTTTCGCTGGGGGTGGCTTGGTGATGCCAGAACCGCGAGCGGCAGTGTATGTAACCACGTACACGAATGGTGATACCTACGTTTAACCTTTTCGAATCTTATTTGTCGGATGAAACCCCGCAGGATCGTCGTCGTCGTCACCGTCGCCACTATTGCGTACGAGTTCTGTCGCTTTCTTGATGATCACTGTAGTCTTTGGGGGAGTGGGAACTCTGGGATTGATTGTGCACTTGATGCATTTAGCCACGTTCTGATTATGCAGTTGTATGATGTTTAATTTTGACGAGTGGTTGTTAATGAAGAGGACGGAATTGGGGGTGGATAAGCTGTGGCGGATTTAAGGAAAATGGCCCTGGTGGCAAATATTTTGAGGGACACAGTTTTTGGGGGAAATGATGAGATGGTTTAATGAAAATTGATTATGGTTAAGGTACCAGTAGTTGACCAGTTAAGAGAAATCCTTCAGGTACTCTCTCTTTGTCATTAAATAGTGCGAGTCGATCCCTAAGAGATGCCGAAGATACTTTTTAAGCTCTCTAAATTATGCAATGAGAACGATTTTTTAAAAAAGTTGTTATAAGAATTTTAGAACTATTTCTCAAAATTCAGATTCTTGAAAATGACGTTGCATTTATTAAATATAAAACACTATGAGAGTTTGACAAGTAAAGTGTTCATTTATAAATAGTCACAGTACATCTGTTTTTACAAAATCGTTAAGGAAATAGCGATAGGGGAGACCGGGGCAAAGTGAACCTCGGGGTAAAATGAGCTTCCTTAATTTATTCTTTAACAATAGAATATATTTACAAATTTTGGTGACGTAATAAATGTGTGTAATACCACAATGATAATTATGCACATTCAGATATCGAAAAATGGAAATTCATTTAAAAAATTAAAAATGAAGTTTTAGTGACTTCCAATTGGTTTTCTTTTCAATTTAGCTTTTTGGATAAATGAGTCTTAAATATGTTATTTTAACTCCATTTTTTTTCTGCGCGTTTATAACAAGCTTCTAAACATACATGTACACGCATTTGAGAAAACATTAATACTAACATTATTAAATAATTAATTTTCCATTGAGTACACATTCGGGGTAAAGTGACCGGGGTAAACTGAGCTGCAAATGGCTGCTAAGAACCAATGCGCAAGTGATGTGCGCAATATCCCCAACCTGTCTGCTGGCTAGAAAACCTCGCGGCGTGATGGAACAGAATCTAACCTCAAAAAAATAAAATATCTGCCACAGTTTTTGACAACCACGGTGCAGAAAAGCCAGAAGCTGCCGTGCTATACACGTCATTCCAGCGCAAGGGGTTAATAATTACCTATATCCTTAATTAAAGTTCTTATTTTGTTGCACCTCACTTTACCCCGGATAGTAGGTCACTTTACCCCATATATGGGGTAAAGTGGTCAGTTTTGGCATTTTCTTTTCAAATTGAATTTTAATATACTTTAAGTTTATTTTAAGTATTGCTATTCGTCATTTATCAATAGTAATGTTCAAATTATATTATAAATCTATTTCCACACATGTTTATATAAAGGGAAAAATTTTATTCGTCTTCAAACTTTTTTCGTGTCACTTTGCCCCGGTCTCCCCTATAGGAACACACTACTCACCTTGATGAGAAATAACGTTCGCCAGTACTATTCATAATTCACACTTGAATGTTCTAAAATTTAATCGGTAGATAGCTTGGCGCGTCAACTGCGCTTTTTAAAAAAATCGTCACTTCTAAAAGCCTTATTTTTCACGTTTTTCTCAAACTCAGCCAACTACTGGTACCTTTACCTTAAGTAAGTTTAATAGCACAGAAAAAAATACAGTACGTGAATACAATCGTAATTTTTTTGGGCCCTGGAGGGCCTTTTGGACAGGAGCCCAGGCCGTTAAACCCACCACTGTGGATAAGGTGTACGACGACGACGATGCAAGGGGAGCGCAGGCTAATCGAAGTTGACGAGATCGAGAATACCACGATCTTGATCCACACGGCTGTGTTTGTGTTACGATCTTTCGTTTGTTTCTTTTTTTGCCACGCAGGGCGAATCGAACGAGACGAGGATAAAGGTGGCCAACGAGCGAGCCCATCAGCTACTCAAGTAAGGCCACTCTCGACCACCTGCACCCCGTCGGCCACCAACAGCACCAAATACTACCATCACCACTATCACAACCACCACCACTACCACTTACAACACGAGTGTCAACAATAAAACCAGTACCAACAATCACAGACACGCTCAGCTACTCTCAGTTACTCGTTCTCGCGATCATGGTATCTATGGTTTGTTTATCGTCGCCGTTCCGTTCGCGTTACCTCTAGTAACGATAGATCGTTTAGCATAGACTATTTAACAAATAGGCAGCCGAAGACAGAAAAGAAAGCTTAGAACGCGCGCAAGTTCTTTTTCCGTCCTTTTGTTATTTAATTTCTCGAGCCGCGAATTTCGCGCCCCTGTACGATTAGTTACCGTAACGAGATTAGCGATCTTTTTGAGTTTTCGAGAGGTGCCCCGGTGGCTTCTTAATCGTGACTCTCGTCCCCGAGCCGCTCGAGAAGCAAGTATTATTTGTAACGCGTTACTCTTAAGTTGCGGAGCTCCGCCGCCCGTTCTTCTCACAGCCCTTTGCTTCCTTTCGCCTCTTTCGCATCGACGCGCTCGAGCACCGTGTCTTTAACCCTTAAGAGGGCAGATATTACTTCGTAGATTTCGCTAGGAGACAGAGGGAAGGGTAGTTCGCCAGCGAGTCTGTTTAAAGAGACGCGGGCGCGACGCCACGTCGCCAAGTCAATTCATCGATCCGGGATAGAGTTTCTCTGGAGAGCGAGTGAGTTAAAAAAAAACGGCGGTAAATTAGACAAGAATCTCGTTTTAAATGCACGTTTATCCAAGTTCTTCCTCTCGCGATAGCGTTTACATAATCGACGGTTCGCCTGTGAACTTTCCGAAGTCGAGGACGGAATGAGAAGAGTTAGAATCTCTTAGGTGATATACAAGTGAGCCGCGACGAGTGTGTGCGCCTGTTTAAGGGTTAAAGATTACCCCCACAGCCACCGACGGAAGCCTACACACCCGCAAACAAGCACACGCCCACACACGGAAGGAGAACTCGAACAAGAGGATTTACGGGAGCACACATACACTGTAATTCGCATCGTTACTTATCGAACACTTGATACAATCGATTCGAGATGGTCGAACACACACAGACACACACGGAGGGCCACTACGCGCTCAGGGACACACAGACACGAGAGCGGACACAGAGAAAGAGAGAGAGAGTAGTGTAGATCGCACAGCGTGTGGCAGTGCACGCGTGGGAATGGTACATACGCACAGCGAGCCCCCGTTGTAGGTAATACATACCGTATGTAATAATTTGTTATCACGATTAACGTTACCGACCAAGAGATATCCGTGTACAGTAGACCGATGCGTAGGTAGTCAGACGCGTGAGCCGGTAGATCGTAGCGAGGAAGCTGCCTCGAAACGCGTGCGATCGATGCGAGTGGTCCCTTTACAAATACTTCTAAATATTTATACTTACCTGGCGCAGAAGTTATAATGATCACGAAGACAGGTTGTTCCTCCAAAAGTGATCCGTGCGAGTGAATAACGCAACGCACTCTACGCTAGCTAAGTGGAAACCAGGCCCAAGTCTCCAGGCCCCAAAGTGAAAGAGTTCGTTACAACGCTTGCATCGATCGCACGGTTGGGCACGCGTATCGATTCGAGGGGCGTAAAGGAGAGCTCCGCTCTCGTCCACGAGCACCTCGGCCTTCCCTCGGGACCGGAAGAGACGGCGAGCGGAGCGTGGAACGCGGGACGAGGCGGAGGACGCGCGGCAGGAAATCGGGAGGAACGGAGGAGAATGAGAGGGTGTGTGGGGGGTTGCCGTTATTAGTGGAGCGCCCGGGAGGGCGGAGAATGGTGGAGCAGCGGGTGCGAAGAGGACGAGGGCGGAGCGGCGAGAAGAGGATTGATAATCGATGCAACGAAGAGGACGTAGCCGCGGGGAGATGGCGTTTAATGTGTATAGATAGGGAACTTTTGTTGGTCGTATTTTGTCTCTCGACTCACCGTAGCGCGTAGATCGATTTCCGTTTTTCTTTCCGGTGCTGAGATGCTCCAGCGCCGAGGTCACAGTAAGGTTTAACACCAAACGAAAGAGCGAGCGACTTGAAGCGAGACGCCGACGGCGATGAGTAAAGATTGTACATTATTGTATTTACACGAAGCGAAGTACCTCCACTTTGTATTGTACGAAGAGGCGAGGCGAGATCAGTAGACCGCCGTGTCGCCGCGGCCAGCAGGGATCCCCACTTCCGTTTACCTGGGCCCACCCCGTGTCCGCGTTTCTCCCCCTGCTCGACTCTTGCATCCGTGCTCCAGTCGATCAGCGAACGGAGTACTCGGTTAAGCAGCCCGGAGGGCATTCGTAGACGAAGAAAGCGCCGCGGACACCGGTGGGCCCGGACGAAAGAGCCGCAAATAAAAAAAACAAAAATAAGGGACGTTTCTCGAGACAACAGCTGTCAGCCTTAACAGTATTCGCGTCTTTACACTTACCTCTGTAGCTTTTAAGAGACCGCATAGAGAGAGAGCAGAGCTATGCTGTCACCGCTGACGTTGATCCTCCCCCCGACACCACGTAGCATCAAAATTAGTCCGTAGCGAAATGTCAGAGACAGAGGAGGGCGAGAACGAGCAAGTTAAGGGTTTAAGCGGTTTTTCAGGCGATGATTTTTTTATGTAGGCCACGGTGAACGGATACTTAGCCACCGTGTTTAATATATTATCGATAAGCATGATTTCAATATGCATCGGCGTGCATAGAGCGTGTCTCCCCGGCTCCGTTATCTCGCCGATTCTCGCGGCAGTTGTTTTAACGGTAGAACAGGGGGTATTCTAACAGAAGGACGAGTATATAAGCAATAACATTCAAAATTTTCGTCGTTCGCTTCCTTAGAGGAGGCTTAAAGTGTCTTCCTTTCGATATAAAAGGAAAGGACTCTGTTGCGTAAGGGAAGCGAGAGGCGGTTGTTACTTTCCAACGGAACCGGCGAGACACGCGGCACGCCTATAGACTTTTCTCGATTATTCAGCAATTAATTAATCGACTATCGCAACGGGTATCGCCCTCGAGTCGCGCGCCGCGTTATCAGAGAGCCGAGCACAAAATAAAACAGGGGGGAAGAAGCACGAGGATCGCGCGTAGCTCCTTTCGATTTCGCTTGTTCGATTTGCTTTTTCTCGGGACGACAGTTGAGCGCGGGCGAAGGATGAGAGGATGGGGTAGGGAATCGTTGGTAGGCTTGCATACCTTGGACGCTTCGCCGGACGAACGTGCTAAGAGGGATGAAAGGAGTGGAGAGAAAGGGAACGTCGCGAAACAGGGAACGAACGAATGAGTGAGTGCATGCGAGACAGAGAGGCAGAGACAAAGAGAGTAAATGTGCGACTCGAGATCGTTAGGCCTATCGTAATTATTTACTTGGTAAAGAGATGAGATATACAGACGATTATAAATAGATATATATATATATATATAAAAAGAATTATATATATACGGTACATACATACACATGCGTATATGTATGGGACGAGCGTGGTGAGCCCTTTTCTTAAATAGCTCCATAGAGAAAACGAGAAAGAGAGAGGGAGAGAATGAGAGAGAGAGAGAGAACCGATTGCGAGAAGCTAGCTTTCTTCGCAAGCGGTTAATATCGTTATATTATAAATATATATATATATATTATACGATACGTGATCGAGTAATATTGTATTGTTACTTCGTCGTTAATATTTATCATCGCCTATTCGAGGATTACACATATACATACATATATGTATATGTTATGTACTTATTTTACAAACGTATCCCTCATGTTTGAACGAGTAACTCATATCGAGCCTCGACTGGGTCTATGTGGTACGCGTACTCTTTTAAATACCTAATTCACAGAACTGTATAGACACACGCAGATACTGCAACGTAGGGTAGACGATGCGTAGAAAGATGATTAGCTGGATAGACGTAGCCACGGGGAAAGGAAGAAACGGTCCACAGTGTGCGTGAGTGCGAGAGATCGAGTGAACGGGGAAATAATGGTGTTTAGGCCGGGTAATTTTCGAGCAAAGTATAGAAATAGGGGAGAGACGGGAGATCGCCCGAGAGACATCGCGAGGGGTGGTGGTGTCGATTCTTCGGGGTTCCTCGTAGACGCGTTTTTTGTATGTCACATTCGAGAGGTGGATCGGTGGGCGCGGAGAACGCCCCAGGGGCGTTCAGTGAGTACGGTTAACCTGTATACGGGGGTGAGTCCCGCACGCCGCGCACCGTTCACCGCTCGAGTCTTTGCATCGAAAGGGTCGATGGCCCCGCACGATTTCTCTCGGGCCGCGCGGAGGCAACCGGTCACTTTCGACCGGTCCTCGAAGCATCGTACGGCAGATCGATAGCGTGCCGACGTTTGCGATAACAGAATTTGCGAATCGCGACGATTAACGCAATTGGGACCACCGTGCCGAAGTGCAAGGTGCCAGGGCGAGCGAACGAGCCGAGCCCCCTCGTATAGGGGCCTCGCTACCATCGCCTTCCAGTTACTCGAGGTGGGTAGAAAGGCGAACAGTCGCGGATATTGTAAAGTACACCACGAAGCGGAAACTGGAGCGACTAGAGAGAAAGAGCGAGTATGAAAGGGAGAGAAAGTACATGTGAAATATTGTAAAGTAAGTTTGGTAAGCGGAGAAATTGATCGATCAAAGAATATATCAGCTTCTCTCTTTTTAGTATCGATGTATTGTCGCTAGACGTTATTACAGAGACGTAAGAAGTATTCTTCGGCAGTACCATTATAACAAATGCCTGTGTATTTTACTTCTCGGCAAATAAATCATCAAGTATTGTATCACCGTGTCGGCAGCTTACGTCGCGGCGGCGCTCGAGCACTTGCAATCAGAAATTCCCACGTGCAACGAGTTCAAGGTCCATTCTACTTGGTTGGTGGAAAAAGAGGCCTATTTTTTATGATTTTTTTCAACTAATATACGAGTTTTAATGTTTTTTTTTGTTAGGTGTTTCTTATTCCTAGCTGTATAGAATTGTACTTTTCATATTTCCAAAGTATAATTATAATTTAAGTCGCAAGGTTTTGCATCAGTGAGAACACGGGTCTTCTGCGGAAGTCCTCCTCGGCCTCAAAGTGGTTAAAAAATTATAACAATAGAATGATTACGTTCTATAGGGGTGTACGCATAAAGTGGATTAAAATCATCTAGATATCACAAATAATTTTAGTTCCATCCACAAAAAGACACCAAAAAATAGGAAAAAAATCCGGGGCATATTCTTTACAAGGCCGTCATTTTGAAACCACTGTTGATAGATCAATAATTCTAGTCCACTCTATGCGTACACCCCTATAGGTCATAATAATTCTATTTTTATCATTTTTGTTACCACTTTGATGCCGAGGAGAACTTCCGCAGAGACTTCCATGTTCTCACTAAGGTACAAACACCTTGTGACTTAAATCCACACATTCGTAATTACATTTAGGAAATATAAAAAATACAATTCTATTCAGCAAGGAATAATAAACATTTAACAAAAAATGAAAATACTAAAATCCGTACATTAGTTATTGAAAAAAATTCATGAAAAATAGTCCCCTCCTCGACCTGCAAAATAGAATGGACCCTCAAGCCAAAATCCCCAATTTTCTAATTGCAACCGTTCGATTACTCCCCCGCGACCCCCACATCCCTATTCAAATATTCCCTACATATATTTACATTTTTACAAGTTCCAAGCACGAGGCCACCCCAGAGCCTCGAGTCACCTGCGTTCCACAGGCATCGAAGGAAGATTAGATCTACTTCTCGGTAAGTAATCCCTTCTAAAGCGCGCCCTGCCGCGCGAGAGTACAGCGGGTAGCCTTCTAGGGCGCGTCGAGGTAAGCGCTCTTCCACTATCTTGATCAACAAGACAGTGGCTTGAAGATATTGGACTTCGTTGAACAGGACGGTTGCAGATGCTGCACTGTCTCTGAGGCAACGGGGTGGTATTTTCCGGCGGCGGAGGGGGGTGCAAAGGGGGCGTTCTCGGGGCTAGCCGCCCCTGAACTTCGCAGTTAGCGAGCAAGCGATAAGAAGGAGGGACATTGTTACAGCGCAGCCTCGCTAGGAGATTGCTCCTTCTTACGTCCACGTTCGGCCAACTTTCGAGGCAGGCATTCTTCAACCCTCTGCCGACTTGAATGCTCTCCCTTCTGGCTAAAGTATGCTGAAGACTTCCACGGAATCTGTCGTAAACGTCTGTGGAGATCAACTCCACTTGAGATCGTCTTTTGGAGCGAGTCGACCTGAGCGAGTGCTCGCTGCTGGAATAGTCAGCTCCTCCATGTTTCCTGCGCTGTGTGTCACGCTCCCAGAGCTTCCCGAACCTCTCCAGCACTTTTATGCGCCTCCCGGAATTCTGATTGGCTATTATTCTTTCCCTGAATGCGGTATTTATATCGATCTCTGTGTTGGAGTGCTTCGAAGGCACGTCTATGGGACCTCGGTCCTCGTTTACTATGTCCAGGCTCGCTACGAACGGCGGAGGGGGTGGTGGTGGCGGTAGGTCTGCTGTGGAGGAGTCATCATCGTCGTTTAGATTGTCTGGGGAAGAAGGATCCGAGCTGGGATCTTCCTTCAGATCGAGGTCGGATTCTGTGGGAGTTGGTAGAAGCCTTCTTCTGGCGCTGAGCCTTTCTTCTTCATCTTCTTCTTGGTCATCTGGTTCCTCGTCCTCTTCGTCTTGCGTTCGGTAGGTTTTTCGTTGCTTACTGCGGGGCTTCTTGAACAACATAGACGGTTTGAGTAGGGGGAAGCTTTTCGATTTAACGGAGCTGATTTTCGAGCGAATCTTGTGTAGGACTTTTAGGCTCCTAGTTTTGTGTCGATGGCGTTTCGTTGGCGTGTCGATTCTCTCTCTTTCGTCGGGGGCTTCTGAAGCGGAGGAAGCTGGGGATTGATTAGGTCGTTGGCTGAGGGGGTGAGATTGTTTGCTTCTTCTTGGAACGGTTGCGGGGAAACTGTCGGGTTTGGAGAATATCCACACGTAGTAACGAGGCTTCTGGGGTCCTATGTACAGCTCGTTGCTGTGCGCAGTTTGCAGCAGACGGGAGAAGAAAGACAGAACTACCTAGAGATGAGGAAAATGGCGCCAGTGACGTTTACATTATTTTTTTAATCATTTCTTTAGTTGAGAATGTACGCAGAATAGCGGCGCACTCAGAGGGGGCCAAGGAGCCCTGGCACCCCTAAAGGAAGAAAAAGATTAATGTAACCACGACTGAAGTAATTCAAGAGCTTTTTTGAAAAGAAAAGGAAGCTGGATTTCATTTTAGAAATCAATTTCTGTAGTCACCTAATGAATTTTATTGAACTTATATTAACTGAAATTGAATTATATAAATTGTTCTTAGAAACATTTTTATCCGTTCAATTCGGCTCCCCCGAGATTAAATCCTAATCTTTTCCAGCTTCTTTTCTTTTCACCCAGTTTCTTAGTTCTTCTCTGTTACCCCACCCCGTCGGTTTTACTACCGAGATCTACAGGGAAAATGTCCTCGGTACCTGATAGACGGACAAAAGGGCCAAGTATCCTGCCAGGAATGTCCTAATAGTTTCCCCCCGGCTAATGATCCGGGACCTACAGCCCAGGGTGGAGATTGTCAGATGCTTGGGATTGTAATCGTACACGGCACTGGGGTTTAGGATGTCGTGATGAACGCAGGGCTTCGGTATGTCGTTGGAGCAGCAGGAAAAGGGCACGTCCATGGGCGTCGACGATTCCTTTTCACGATCCTCCGGCTCTGGCCTTTAACGGAGAATTGCGGGGGTGAGGTTTTAGAGGGCCTGATGGAACTGGAGATTGCTGAGTTGAAGTGGAGGATGGGGAAGAATAGACGTTTGAGTTCTTTGTAGTGGAGGAAACTGGCTTCGCTCAAAAGAAGCTCTGTGGGGATTATTTCTGTGTAGGAAGCAATCAATGGATGATTATATCGTAGGTGGACAGATTTCATCAAGTGCTCGTATCGAACACAGAAGTACATAGGGTTGGAAGTAAGTATAAGGTAAGTAGATTGTTATATCGCAGACGGGGTATAGGATAGACATAATATCTTATGAGAGTTCGAGTCACTTGAACTGAAATATCGACGTCGTGAAAATTCAATAATTTAATCGCGCATTCTACGTTGAAGAACAGTGATTATTCGTGGGATCTATATTCAAGTAAATTATACAGGTGGTTGAAGTGACTAAAAGGGCAGCATTTGTAAACTATGTCTGTCTTATATTATTGGTTACAATTCACAGTTTATATCCCATGCCTCGCAATCTGCACATCACAGCCTACACTTCCCAAACTACATAGGTGATCATAGATTATAGTTCGCACCTCAACTTCACACATCGTAAGTCTTCACAGCAACGTGTCACACTTCACATTTTATGTGTTACACTTCACACCAATGCGTTACAATTCACACTCTACGCTTTACGCTTCACAGTCTCAGGTCACCAAGTCACACTTCACACTCTATACGTTACATTTCACACTCAACATGTTACACTTCATACCAACAAGTCATACTTTACACTCTATACGTTACACTTCACGCACAACATATTACACTTCATACCAACAAGTCACACTTTACACTCTATACGTTATACTTCACGCTCAACATGTTACACTTCACACCAACAAGTCACACTTCACACTCTATACGTTACACTTCACGCACAACATGTTACACTTCATACCAACAAGTCACACTTTACACTCTATACGTTACACTTCACACCAATAAGTCACACTTCGCACTCTATACGTTACACTTTACACCAACAAGTCACACTTCACATTCTACACTTCACACTATTCATGCAGTGATCTAAACTTAGGAACTACTCATCTCAGAATCGTGCACAACATGGTAAGTTTTCAGGTAACCACTCGAAAAATTCAGAAATTCAAAAACCGCGTGTTCAGAACTCCCCTGCACGAGTCTTACACAAAATTTCGCCCTCCCAACTTCTCTTGCAGGTGCAGCGTGAAATTCTTCCTCTCTTGCAGGTGCAAAAATCGTGCAATGGAATTCGGTACAAGTCATTTTTTAAGTGCTGCATCTGCAAGAGAAGCAAATTTTCGCACCACAAGTTTTCTTGCAGGTGCAGCGCGAAAAGTTGCTTCTCTTGCAGGTGCGGCAACTCAAAAACAGCGTGTTTCGAATTCCATTACACTATTCTTGCACCTGCAAGAGAGGTAGAGGTCCGGCTTGCACCTGCAACAAAGTTGTAAACAGAAATTCGGTTTCTCGCGGGAACGCACAAAGTTGCTAAACGGAATTTTGGTTTGCGAACTCGTCATTTTCATTTGCAACATTGTTGAAAAATTTTGTCCTTTGCAATTTTGTTGCGTTTTCGCGGGGCGCATATTTACTTACCCGATTACCTACCGTATTTTCCACGATCGAGAAACGACAAGAGAGAGAAATGAGAGAAATGAATGAATATTGTGATGTGTGAAGTGTAATGTGTGATGATGTGATATTAATGTGTAGTCTTGTGGAGTGTAATATTTTGAAGTGTAGTGTTATGATGTGTCACTACACTTTGTAAAGTGTTGTAGAGTGTAATATTTTGGAGTGTAGTGTTATGACGTGTCATTACACTTTTTGAAGCGTAGTGTTCTGGAATGTGATGTTTTGGGATGTGATGTTGTAAAGTGTAATGTTTTGGGAGATGATGTTGTAGAATGTAATGTTTTGAGAGATGATGTTATAGAGTGTAATGTTGTGGATTGTAGTGTTGTGGAGTGTGATGTTGTGGGGTGTTATGTGATGTGTGATGCTTGGAATGCGATAGTGTGAAGTGTGAAGTATAGTGTGTGAAGGGTGGTGTGTGGAGGGTGGGGTATTATGTGATTCGTGATGCTTGGAGTGCGATGGTGCGGAGTATGGAGTATTGAGTGTGAAGGGTGATGTGTGGAGTGTGAAATGCGATCAATAATTTGGAACAGAGATAGTATAGTAATGGTGGAAGAATGTACTAAAAACAGTATAGGTTTATACCTATACTATTGTACATTGCTATATTATTATAGCAAGTACTATCAGTTACACAAGAACACTGTGCAAATAACATGGGCCTTATGAACTCCGTGAAAATGCTGTACATACCAACAACGTTAATATAACATAGAAAGAATGTACCATGTGTATGAATATCTACCCTACCCTATACCTCATGTCTGCCTGCGCATTACACTCGACTAAAGAGCAATTGGTTCGACTATACCCACTGCCCTTCCAGTCGAGGGCCCTGTTCCGCATCTTCGGGCCCTTCCATCGCCAGCTTCAGCCACGGCACGCGGAACCAGTCCTGGTAGCTATTATCCCCGCAACATTCCAACTCAGTTTGAACAGCATCCACTCGCGCCTTCACCGCGACGTCGCTGCTATACTTCTCGATCGCCTCGATCAGACCATCGCGACTCTTCTGCTGAAACCCGCTCAGCAACGCCAAGTAAGTCGCGTTCAAGATCGCCACAAGGAAGCCCGACAGCAAACAGACGACCACATGCAGAAACAGAAGTCGATTCGCGTCGTGAGGATCCACAGTCCCATCCACCCTGAGCTGATCCTCCAGGTCAGATCTACCTGGCTCCGGCCTCATGTACAGCCACGACTTGATACCCAGAAAGTAGGCGGGGGAGCAGAGAACAGCGGCCGAGATGATCACCGTTGTCCAAACGTAGCCGTCACCTGCTCGTCGTGATCTGCTCGTTAACCCGTCCATACAATCGACACCGATCACGCGAATCCAATGCCATTCACCCTTATTAAGTACTACTTAGTCGCATGAGATCTACTTGACCCCAGCCTTCATTCAAGTTCAATTTCTAACAAAGCGAATGCCCAATTTTTGTTGCGATTTCGAGTACCTTAGTTCCTTAGTGTCCCCGCCTCCGAAAAAATGTTAATAAACGTCAATGATTAATATAAGAATAAAGGAACATTAATGATTTATTTGTTTCATTTTACTCGCCCTAATCCAACTTATAATAAATAAAAACACTCCATGCGAAGTAACGAAAAATTAAAGACATGTCACCAGTTTAAGTTTGGTGTTAAATGGGCCCCATGCGACTAATTATGTAACACAATATGTACTAATTATGGGTTAAAATCTCGTTGTAATCCAATACGTCAATAAAGACCATTAAAGCCCAAGACCTCGTAGAACGTTAATCCACCCGGACCCTAACGGTCCCCATACACGCGGCTGGTATTCAGCTCCACCCGACGCAGAACGCCTTTCGAAGATGGATTACAGCGAGTTTTTGGAAGCGCCCATTAGCCCCGTCCATCATTATAAATCGTTCCCGGAGCGAAGGGGGATCGCGGGGAGTCAGGACTCACCGGGGGTGACGAGGTTCAGGTAATCACCGAAGCCCCTCTCGAACCGGATGGCCCAGACTATGGCCAGCGCGAGGGCGACGAGGCCGGCGAGGTTCATCGAGAAGACGGTACAATGCAGTGCTTTTACGGTGCCCCAGTTGTAAACGGCATTTACCAGGCCCATGTATCGTGCGCTTTATGACGGATAATTGTCGATCGTATCCGACCTGTCATCGTAGGCAGGTTGCACGGTTCCGATATACACGCCTCTCGCTGGTTAATAAACCCGGCATGACGCTCGCGGCCTGAAGTCCTTTACGATAGGACCACTCGGCCCGTTCTGCTGCTATCTTTACAGCGGCAGGATCGTAAACAGTTTCAGGGTACAGTGTCTTGCACGAGGGGAGGAGGGTGTGGAATCGAAGCAAGTTTTCTGATTGGAGAAGGTAACGGCTTTCACTGGAAAGGATCATTAATGATCCTTCATTCTCCGCGTGACCAGGCTTGGATCGTCCCTATAGGCAACATTAGGCAGCTGCCTAGACTAAATGGTATTTTCATGGCATTCGTTCGCATTTTTTAAAGTAAAGTTAAACCCTGCGTGATCAAGCGGAGTGGATCGCACCTCAAGAGCCTTTTTCGAGCTCAAATGTCGCGCCTTTACGTCTTTCAAAGGGGATTCATCGCGCAAAAGGAAATCGAATTTTCTCCACAACTACTTCTTCAACTACGAATTTCATGATATCAGAGTTTATATTACTAGAAAAGGATTATTAGAGTATTACAAATGTACAATTATTACTGAAAAGTTAAAAGATAAACGAAAATAGTAACTGAAAAATGACGCTGAGGTGCAGTGAACCCCACGTACCCAATTTCTGATTATAGAAGGTGTGACCACGAAGGTTTAACTGAAATATCACAAATTCCAACATAAATATTATAAACTACAAATAAAAATTCGGAGCAAGTTCATCAAAAAACTTATATATGTATCTTAATATACGAAGCAGAAAGTTTATAGGTCTGTCGCTTAAAAACTTGCGAGTGGTAAATTCTGGTATCACGAAATGTGCCTCAGCTGGTTAATCCACATAAATGTGACCATTTTCACAATAAAATATTTTTAATAAAATGAGAATCTAAATTCCGAGCGAAGCCGGGTAGTGAAGCTATTTATAGATAAAAAAACGCAATTTGACAAGCTCGCCTATGGCGCAAAAAAGGCTCCACCAGCCTAGCTCGCACGTTACCATTACCTTTCCCGCTCAAGAAAACACAGAGATTCTTCCATTGTACTAAAAAACATATATTTCATCAAATAACGGTACACCCTGGCGTATAAAACGAGCACTGGCACATCAAAAGGACCATTTATTATGTCTCATTGCAGCTTCGTTTTCACTCTTCCTCCAGCGGAGTAACATCCAAATCTATACCAGCGCAGACAAGAGAATCAATGGGTGATTAAATCGTGACGCTACAGGACAGATTACAGGCGACAGTAATTGAACAGAATTTTAGTATGCCGTTACGGGTGACCGTATCAATAAGTGATAATAAAAATATATGTATATATGTATACGTGTGTGTATACGCATATGTATATATTCGTATAATTCATTGCGCTCCTCCGCGTACGTGCATTGAACGGATAAATCGTAATACAATCTATATAATATATATATATTTATATATACCGTATAGTAACAACTGATAATCGGATTGGCATTGTTAAAAACTATAAAAAACAGTAACAACGACGACGAGAACCGCGACGGAATACAGCTTTATCGCGCGTGGCTCGTCGTGAACACCGCGACGGTCGCCATTAAGGAAAACGCGAGAGCGAGTGCCGCACGATAATTATTCAATTTCACCTACGAGCGATTTCCACCCCACCCCACCCCTCTAGCCCCGCGTAAATTTCGCTCAGCATTCCAGGTGACGTGACATCGATCGGCCGACTAAAACTGGCGCGCTGTCGCGCAAATAAATGCACTCGGTCCGTGCGCGATCGTCAGACGGCGAACACTGCGTTCTTTGCAAAGTAAAACTCTGGCCTCGCGGCGTCGGTAATCGGTCCACGCGACGGACAAGATTCCGCGTTGAAACGAGGAGACCCAAAAACTAGATCCCAACAAATGCATTGGCACTTTTACGTTGAAGAGGGCCCCGGCAGTTTCTCAACTGACCGGGTTGATACGTAGCACGGTCTCACACTCATGGGAAATTATCGGTATGCAGGCTGCTCCATTCGAACAGATCCACGGGATTATCTTGCGAATTAATATCGGTATCGAAAATAGTTGCAGTTGCTCTCGAAACGGTAATTATCCAAATAAATTTTTGCAGCTGGTCAAAGAGATATAAACGCCAGCTGTTTTACTCGCTTTGAAAAAAGTATTGAAGTACCTCGAAGAGATCTGTGTGGATCGGTTTGAGTGCGACACCCTGCGCGCATCTGAATGCCACGTGTGCAAAAATTCTCTAAAGAAACCCCGAATCGTGTTCGGCGCTCGTCGTTCTAGCGATTAATTGCCCTAACCCAGTACCGAATCTTAATATCTTTCATTCAATATTCTATTATCGTCTTCCTTCTGTTCCACCCTTTGGTCTCGATCGCAACCGCGTGTCGTCGCGTCGTACGCGAGCGTTTTAAACGAGATTCCGATCCAGGAGGCTGCCGAAGAGGTCCGGCTGCACCTGCAGCAGTCCGCTGGACGACATGCTGGGGTCGAAGTCGAAGCTGTCGAAGGGAATCATGGGCGAGGGCGGCGAGACCAGCCCGTTGGCCATGAACGCACCGGGTAGTTGTTTCCTCGAGTTTGGGGCCAGCTGGTCGAACGGCCCATCCGATCCACGGGAGTCGGGACACTGGGGGACCATTTGATTCTCCAGGTTCACGTTCAGGGGGGACGTTAGGCTCCTCGGTAGCACCGCTGTCGGCACGTTGCGGGAATCCATCAAGCTCTCCTGAACAGAGAAGCAGAGGTAGTTTAATTGGGCTCCGAAGGTCGAAACTTTCTTCGGAACCTTTTCAGAATTGGACACTCTGGTGGCTGGGGATTGATATAACAATGGCTATTGTACCTGTTTTGGGACCCTATTCTTCTTGGAAGAAGGGTAGGTATCTTTGATATCAATTGGGAGCTACAGAGTGTCTTATTTGAAAAGGTTCCTCGCAGTTAACAGTGTCTGAAGCTTCGGACGATACTGATAACGATTATCGATATAAAAAGCGACTCGATATTCACGCATGTACTTTGATTAAGTCTGGTTTGGTAGGACAAAGTTGTTAGGTAACTGGGAAGTCGAGGCGAAGCTGACCTCGATCAAGGAATATGCGTGGAACATCAATTTTATTTAACTGAATATTGTTAACGCACGAAGTGGTGGTTATTTCGTTTGGAACCTTAGCCCTCCAAGTTTTCGTATTCTCTTTCGTTTCTCAGCGAAACATTCCGCCTAAGGGATGCTGCGTTTCGTGTGAAAGATCAGGAAAATGGGAAACGTTCGAGCATGCAAATCGTTACGTTTATTAATACATCTTTTCTCTATCGCTTGAGACTTGAAAGATGACGCGCTACATTTATCTATCTACAGTAAAATGAAAAGAACCCCTCTACAATTTACGTCACAATTAATCATCTGAAATCATTGTCTAGTTTGTTGCGAGACTTCCCACTGAAGCCTCCCGCCACGATAAAACAGCTCAAGGATCGTAGCTATCGCTAAAAAACGCAATAAACTTTATTGTTTCTACATAAAATACAACCACAGAGAGGAATTGACGCAATCTACCGATATCTTCCGACGTAATCGCCTCGTAAACTAGAAGTCCGACGAAACTCGGTACCGATACTATCGATAACGATCGACGACGTCCCCTTTATTACCCGCGATAAGCTCTTGAACCGCGAAAGCGTCGTCTGCTTATATCACCGTCTCTGACGCCATGCAAAGTCGTTGACTTAAAAACGAAGCTAGAGCGAGGCAACGGGGCCGCATCTTTCCCGAGCGATGATAATCTCGAATGGAAGAGTCCAGTCCCGTGGGTGGAGGGATGAGAGAGGAGGAAACGAAACGCAGCAGTTCTGATGATTCGATGTTTCAATGTTCAATGTATTTTGACAATCTTCAATCAACAATTCCATATACTTTCAAGTAGAATACATAACGTGACTTTAAACAGCGAGACACGGTCGGGCAAACAACGATCGAGCGATACCTGGTCACCGGGCCTGGAACGCAACAGGCATCCCCGAACACTCTTCGACAGCTTTTCACGCTAGGCCATTCGTTCGCTCGATCTACCGTCCGACCACCGAGCTCTCTCGCCGATCGGCGCCCCTGACACGGGGCCCGTGAAACGCCCCGCCAAACTATCGTCTACTATGGTCCACCCGACTCGCGTCCTTTCGCCAGCCTCTGTACAAAATCCATGGCTTCTCCCGCGGCGCGCGGCGATCGGGCCCTACCGACGCTACCCCTTTCGTTCTCCGGCTGCCGTGCACTGTCGCGGGTAGAAAACGATAGAAGGGTGTGGGAACAAGAGTTCGGAAGAGTTGCACGCGTCAGCTGTGGCCCTACTTCCGCGAGGGGCACGGGCGATCGTGGCCATTTCCCTCCCGGTCTCTCTAGAGCCGCGGAAGGGCCGAGGGTGGGCACGCTTGCGACGGCGCTCGCGATCTACGCGAAGATCCAACAAATGTCCCGTGGACAGCGGGGTACACGCGAGCGGGCCGTGTCGCTCACGTGCTCGCGATGCTCTTGGAGGGCTTCGGCTTCGCGAAGCAAACGTATCCCGCACTCACGTCGCAGCCGGACACCAGGAGATTCATCAGCACGCTGCTGCATGGCGGGTTATTCCGCTGCGAGGGCTGGCGCGTCGAAACGCTTCGACGACACCGGTCGTCCCCGCCGCCCTCCTCCGTGCCACCGCCGTCTCCCTCGTCGTCCTCCATCTCCGGGTCGTCCTGCATTCGACTGTCGTTCTGCCTGCGATCGTGCACGGGGAACGACTCGGTGGAGTAGCCGTTGCTCCTGGGCACCGTCTGCTGAGACACCAGACGACGGAGGAGTTGGCTACCGTTGTCGATGCTCGCTGACTTCCTCGTCGTTGGCTGCTGCTTGCCAAGCAGATGCTCCTCCAGGGGGCTGCCGCGTTTAACGGACTCGTCGCATTTCATGCGCTTGTTCTCGGCCCCTATGTCTGCCGAGGCGGTGTGCACGCGCTTGGTCGCTCTGTCCAGCTTGGAGGCCCATGGGCTGACGTCCAGGCTCGAATCTGAATGAAGGATAACGATAAGCCCCGTTGCAAACGATCGTTTCGCCTAAGAGACTTACTTTTCCTGGGTATCTGGCCGAGAACTTGCACGGGGTTCACCAAACCTCCTCCGTGGTCGTTGTACTTTCTGGATACGATCTGGTCGGTCTTCAGGAGCTGCGCCAAACTGGAGTCGGACGGTCGTTGCTCCTTTTCGTCTATCATCCTGCCGGGAGACAGTAAATTGCACAGTTTCTATATGGATCTTTGGGGACATGATGGTTACACCACTTTGAAGCATAAGAAAGCAGCTATCTTTAAGATTTTTTTAAAGAAAATGAAAAATCTATAACACAGCATTTATTGTACAACTATTGAAGTACACGGAAAAAGTTTCTTTATTTCCTTCTATTGCTTTTTTAGGCTCCAAAGTAGTATAACCCCTTAAGCGTGCCTTCATTATCCGTACCATTTTGGACAGCTTTTGTCCGTAGCCTGCGGTGGGCTCCACATCACCATGTCGTCGCTGATGAACAGGTCCAGCGCCTCGTCCTGGTCTGACATGGGGATGTACGGAGCCCTGAGTGCTAGCTCATCGTCAGCTATACTGTCACTGAGACCCAGCATCAGCATCTCGTCCTCTGAGAGGCCCTCAGCTCCGCTACCGCCTGTCGGACTGCCTAGCGAGTCTATGCTTCGCTCTGGGCTCTGCAATCAAAGGGTTTCCATTAAGCTCTCTATTTAAAGACCGTGGGAGGCTATAACGCGCTAGGGACTCACTTGGCGGTACTTGGAGAGAGTGGGCGACACCGAGTTGGGGTCCATGCTGCAGGGACTGCTCGGTGAATCACCGTACATGAAGGGGTCGCTGTCGGCCAGGGAGTCCCCTAGGCCCTTGTTTCTGGAGCTATCCCCGAGGTCGGCATCCTTGAGAGCGTCCCCGAAGTCCGTGGATCGTAATTCTGGCGCCAGTGCGCCGCCGGGGCTCAGCAGTGGACAGTAGTTGTCGTTACCGAGGATGAACTCGTCGAGCATGTCGGAGAGGAAGGGCGTGTCTTCCAGGGGCACGCAGACGTCGCCGGGCGTTGGCGCTAGATGCGTCAGGTCCTCTGGTTCGTCCTTGAGCACTGTAATACGACGACGAGGATATTTCACTGAGGATCGCTTCCGGGGTCATAAACAATGCCTGCGGTGTCGACAGTTGACTTAGAATCATGATACGCTTCCCCTACTTTCTGACTCCGTTATCATCGAGTTACGTATTGCATCTGTTTAGTGTTATCGCGCTACAAGATACAGAGGTCTTGGGAAATAGGAAGGGGAGAGCGGATAGGTGATACGAGGCATGGAGAGTAAAAACAGACTAACCCATATTTTTCCTGAAATTGAGTTAGTAGCAGTAATATACTCCAATAGGCTTTGATAATCATATAAAATAGGGAGAAGTAATTTTTTTTCAATGTGGGTTAGTCCGGTTTTGCTCTCAGTGCCTCGTGTAATTTGCAGAAGCTTCGAAAAGTGAGAGAAAGGTATTCTGAGTAGAAGGAATATATCGAACTACTTTCAAAGCGACACCCCTATATATTGAAAATCAGCAAATGCTGTTGTGGGCAAAACATTTTTCCATGCACACCTCAGTGCACTTATAAGGGATCTTCCTACTGTGACGGCTGAAAAAGACTTAATTTTTCGGGAATTAAAAAAGAAACAAGTATTGCAGCTTTATTCTATCACGTTTCGAGGCTATAAAAAAATTGTAAGTAAAAATATCCATTTATAGCGGGAAGAAAGCAATATCTTTCCGGATGTCAGACCTGAATGCCATGTAACCAAAATTCCCGATCCGCTTCAAATATATCAGGCATAGATGTAACTTTATGCTTCGAACTGGAATTTTGCAAATAATTGCAAAATTGAATTACTACGGTTAACATAACCATAATTTTTTTTGCTAAAATCGATAATTTTTTTAAGGCGTTGCCATTTCTTTGTTTCTTAATATTTTCTCATTATGCTGGTTCAGGCGATAGCCACACGTCTACAGTACAGATTACCATATTTTTTTTAATTTTGTGTTTGAGATAACTACAATTGCTTGATATTATTCAAAGCCCTCTCTTCGCGATGCTCCTATTCTGCTATAAATGGATATTTTTACGTGCAAAATTGTTTACAATCTCAAAACGCGATAGAATAAAGCTGCAAACTTGCAAAAGGATACGTTTAATATTTGTTGCTTTTTATAATTCCCCAAAAATTAAGTTTCTTTCATCCGTCACACTAGGAAGACCACTTAAATTAGCTAATGTGTTGCACACAATCCGCGACAGCGAGCCCCTGATTACCCACGCCCGCCGTACTCCACTGTCTCCATCCCTCACAGCTTCCCTACATATTCCTTCCACCTCTATAATAATATATAACACCACTCAACAACCAGAGCCGACCATAGACTCTCATCGAATACCCACTGGTAAGACCAGGCTGATCCTCGCTGAAAGTCAAGAAGCCCTTGTTCATGTCCTCGGTCCGAGGCGCGAAGATGCTCGCTGTAGCAGTCTGCGGCGGTGGTCTGCAAGTGATCTGTTCCTGTTGTTGCTGTTGCTGTGTGGCGATAGGAGCGAACAGGTGCCTAGTAACTGCCTGCGGCCTGTCCCTTCTCACCGTCGCCTCTGGATCGTACTCGATCGCTGGCTTGCCCTGAAAGACGACCAACGACGAGCATGAGCCACGAGGTGCTTCCTCTAAGAACCTTGAACTCAGTGGCGGATTTAAGGAAAGAGGCCCTGGTGGCAAACGTTCTGAGGGGCCCATTTTTTCGGAGAAATGAAGAGGTAGTTTACTAAAAATTAGCTAACAATAAGTGTAGGGGAAAGGTGGGATAGTTGATCAGCGGGGATACATGATCACATCAGTTTATATCACAACTCAAATAATTAAATACAAACAAAGCAAACCATTATTATTATTTTAATAAAAAAGAAAAACTGTGATCAACTATCCCACCTTTCCCCTATTAATACAAAAAAAAATATAGTGTTTGGATAAAATCATAATTTTCTTTTTTTAAAGGTAGGACCCTGGGGGCCTTCTGGGCAAGGACCCATTTTTCGGGGAAATAAAGAGGCAGTTTACTAATAACGGGCTAAGTGTATTAATAGAGAAAAAAAGTATAGTGTTTAGATGAAATCATAATTTTCTTTTTTTGAAGGTAGGACCCTGGGGGCCTTATGAGTAGGGACCCCTTTTCCGGGGAAATGAAGAAGCAGTTTACTAGAAACGAGCTAGGTGTTTTAATACAGAAAAAAATATAGTGTTCGGATAGAATCATAATTTTCTTTTTTTGAAGATAGGACCCTGGAGGGGCCTTCTGGGCAGGGACTCATTTTCCGAGGAAACGAAGAGGCAGTTTACAAAAAACGAGTTAACTGTATTAATACAGAAAAATAAAATATAGTGTTTAGATAAAAATCTTTCATTTTTTAAATGGGGCCCTATGGGAGGTCTTCTGCTCGACCCACGTCGGCCACTGTTCCTCATGTATCGCCTGAAACCTACCTGGAAGATGAACGGAGCTCTAGCCACCGTCTCCTGTCGCTCCTGCTTGCGTTTCGGCTGCTCGTTCTCCTTGAGCGACTCCTCGAGCGAGTCCTTAAGCGCTTGCACCCCGACGAAGGCTTTCTCTGTGGCGTGGACCGGTCTCGGGAAGGTGTTATCCTTCCGCGAGCCGTCCTGCGGCCCAGCCGACTCCTTCTTCTTAGGCGCCGCCGCGCGGAACGTGGAGGTGGTGACCGCCAACGGTTTCGCCCTGTCGACGGTGGTGGCTGGCTTCAGCGGCTGGGCGGTCAACGCCGCGCACTCGTTGTCGTTTAGGTCGAGGGCCACCGGCTCGAGCTCGTCTTCCGCGTTCACCTCGATCCTGGCCGGCTGGACAGGCTCGGTGGGGCTCGGGGCCAGTTTCTCTGCCCTCAGAGCGCTCTTCTCGGTGTCACGGGCTGCGAGCTGTCGCGCGCTGTACAGCTCATCCTCGTGCTCCACGCCGCTGCAATCAGAAAATCCTACCTGGTGCAAGCGAACCGGGGAGTGTCGACTGTCACCACGCGACAACTAGTCTTCCGTCGGTTAATCTGCCGCTGTTTGGAGCTTCATGGTGTGGGTCCTGTTGGAGTATTTGTTCCGGGGCGCAGCTGGTATCACAGCTAGCTTCATCAGAGGTTTACTGTTGCACCGGCATGTTAATGAAGCTAGCTGCAAATGCTGATTAAACGGTGGAACGCTCCAAGAGGACGAGACCGACACCTGGAAGCCTCAAACTTCTAAGATCCTCTGCCTGCTAGTTCTGGGGCCAGTTGGAGAGCGCGATGGGGATTGGAATTGAAATCGCGACGCGAGCGAACCTCCACTGAGAATCGTCAGGGAGGAGCATCTTCGACGGCCTAGTTAAACGGTAGAACCGACGCCCTGGTTGCGGAGCCCCCCGAGCACTGCGCGCGATCGGGTCCTGACCCTCGTACGAGGCGGAGCACATGGCCGCGGCTCTTAGCTCGCGAAGTCCCCATTACGTAACGATTACGCTCGGGCGAGCTGGGAGCCGTGAACAACTGCCGTCGTCTCGTCTCCTCGTGGCAATTCACAGCCACGACTCGACGTTCGAGGAGATTTCTGTCCTGCTCCCATCACGAAATCAAAAACTGAATCAAGGACCTTAACTCTTAAGTGGCCCTTCAATTTTATTCGAAAGTTGTACTTTACTATGCCACGACTGTTTTATAAAATAATAAATATAGAAATATAGGAATGTATTAGAAAGTTTGAAAACATATTATGTGATAAATATTTATGAGTATTATCAAGCACTTAATACGCAATGGTCTATGTATACTTAGGAAATTTGTGAGATAAACAGATCTCATTAGTAAAACCTAAGCTGTACAGGAAAGTTTCGTGCTATAAGTGAAATGTATTCCCGAAGAGTCCAACAAATCTATATTATTTAACGTTAATTTTTACCGAACTGGTAAATAGAAATGAATTTTCCTTCGCCGCATTAGAAGCCCAATGAGATAATAGAGAATTACATAAATCGTCAATTAATTACACATATTAAAGGATTATTAGTTTAAAATTTCACAGAGCAACAGCGGTCCCAATAATCCACTTAAGAGTTAACTCCACCTGCTATCAATCCCTCGCTAATGCAAAGACCAAAAAACCTTTCCTTTCGTGTCCCACGTGTGTGCTAGACAATCGTATCGTCGTGGAAAAGCACCGATAAGCAGAGAATGCGGCCACGAAACGCTTTCTCGTGGCTCGCCTCGACAACGGGTTATCGCGAAGGTTAAGGTCTACGCGCGTTACGCGCTTCGCCGCGGTCGAGCGTGGAGGAAGCTCGTCGTGTGATCGCGCATGCAAACTAGCAGTCAAGGATTTTCACGGGCGAGGGAAAAACAGCGTGACTGCTCATTAACATCGGCCACTGTGGTGGGAAAATGTAAGGAGAGAATGGGACGGTACAGTTTCGTCGCAGATTGCTCGGCCGGCGCGTAGCGTGCTCCCGTCTCGGCCGCTAACTGACTTTAACCGGTCGCAACGGCTTGGTAATTGCCGCAAATTGACCAGCGGGACCCCAAATGTTCGGACGGCGCGCTGGATACAGCCCTTCGCGGAGGAATCACGCGCGACGGTTGTGACGAGAGGGCTCGCGATAGAGGATGCTGCGAGAGGAGAGAAACCTTTCAATAGTAAAACCGAAGATAAATTCTGGAGAGTTGTAGAATTTGTTTAAGTGTCCAAAACGCGGAAAGTTTGAAGAAGAAATCTCTGAACAGTGGAATTCTCTGAATTCTGAAAATTCATAAATTTTGTTCAAGTATTTAATAGTCAACTCTTTAAATTTGGAAGATTCAAAGATTTTGTTCAAGTGTCCGAAACGCGAAAAGTTTAAGGAAGAAAGCTCTGAACCGTAACACTCTCTAAAATCTGAAAAATCATCAATTTCGTCCGAGTGTCCAAAACGCCTGAACTTTAAAGAAAAACCCCTGAACACTAGAACTTCCTAAATTCTCAAAATTCATAAATTTGGTCCAAGTAAATTCTGAAGTTTCATCGACTTCACTTAGCTACTCAAAACGAAGAAAGTTGAGGCAAACTTCTCCGACTACTTCCTCCCAAAGTGTTTGACACAACTCCCTTCGTTCTCGTCCCGGAGTTATGATAAGCGCGCTAAACGACGCTCGATTTAAAAGAACCTCGCGATTCGGCTTGCATAACGGGCCAGCACGATTAAAAAACGCGGCGTTCGAGTGGGGGGTTATTTTTAGGCCCCTCGAGTAAAGGTTGTTCGCGTGGAGACGTTTCGAGTTTGCCGAGCGAAATGACTTTATTTCGTTGCGATGGGACGACAGGCGACGACTAGCTGTCGCGAACGCTTGTGAGAGTTTAAGCCTCCAAGACTACGCGACAGTTGCATAAGATTTATCTCGGTGCGCGCGAACAACGCGCGCGTTTCTCGCTATAGATTGCATGCTGAACGTAACGCTCTGTTATCGAGGGGACAGGAAACATGTATCGGTTTGACACTTCCGCGCTTCCCTCTCGAACTATTGTTTTAAAAAATTTTCCGTCTCGGGAAAAGAATAGTGGATGCTAAGTTCCACGAGAGTGAAATCGAAGAAATTAATAATAATTAATTAATTGCCCCTACTCCATGAAAATCAATTGTTTACAAACTCTTCTCTCCGTATCGTCACGCTTCGCCAAAATACGTGACGGCCTTTCAGCACAAAGGCACGACGGCGTATTCTTTATTGCAACGGCGATATCTCTGATAGATGAGCAAACGAGTAAAACTCAGAATTATTAGCTTCGCGGAAAGACACTTAGAATATTTAAAGTACTTATATAAAATAGGGTGTTAAATTTTGGACACGAGAGTTGACAACGTATGCGTTAAAAGAAACTTTTATTTTTAACTTCGATCCACAAAAAAGAAATTCCTTTATAAAATTAAAAATCTAAAATTTGACTTACACTCGTTTGCGCACCAGATAAATCTTAAACATTCTCAGCTGATTTTCTTTATTATTACTACTATCCATCTATTGAAATGTGTATCGCAAAGCAAGTCATACTACACAGACACAGCTGAGTTCCTATAATCCCAAGTATGACGAGGATATCAATGACTCTGATAACGATATGCCGGTGTCTATCGACTTCCCCCCTGCAACTGTTATTTTCCTTCAAGGGATCGATACAATCGCTCCTATGATTAGATGCCTGTTACAGACAGCTCCTATCTGCACACCCGATCGCGTAGATACACACGCATGCTCTGTCTCAATAGTCCAATTACAATATCAGGGTCCCTCCCCTCCCGACAAAAAGAACGTTTGCCTCCAAACCAGGTATCCCGAGAACCTGTAAACACGACTCTACCAAGGATTCCACGGCCACCAGTGCCAAGATCCCCCCATTCCCGGATCAGCGACGAAAAAGCTCAACTGGCGAACCGACAGATAGTGATACTTTGAATTCGCGAGTAGTGGAAACGCGCGTTCGCGCGGACACCGTTGATGAGGCATCGAGCGAGACAGGCGGGCGGGTCAGATAAAGATGGGCGTAGGTTTAGGTTGAGTTAGGTGCAAGTTAAATATGCGGCCGGTATTGTTAAAAATAGAGTGACGGCCGAGCAGCGGTGTTAGCTTGTGCAATCGAGCACGTGGGGAGCAGTCCCCTCTTCGAGGCGTTCATGCCATCAACCGCGTCCCTTTCGCCAATTCACCTCCTGTCCGTCAACCGTCAAAAATTCCGCCCACGCAACTCATTATCTACCCTTTCCCCCTTGAATCTTTATCGAACCTAAGGAGGAGCATGGAGAAGAGCTCCGCCAACGATTTTGGCAAGCAGCTTCTCGCGACGCGCGTTCATAACACAAACTGAGAACCTCCTCTTTGGATCTAGCTACTGTCACTTGATCATAGACACCTTTAAGATGATTTTTTCATTAGGGAAGTCCGAGAGAGGTGGCCATACGAGAGAGATGGCCAATGGAAATATTTCTTAGAAGGAAAAGCATGATACGTAATAAATAATAAAGTGACCCAAGAAATAGACTCTTTTTGGTCCCGCGATTTTGGAACTGAATTTTATGCCAAACGATACCTTATGATGAAACATCAATCACACAAAATTTTCAAGCTGAGGTGACAAGAAGTGAAAATTCGTTAATGTACGAACTTTAATGTCAGTCCGATAATTTAAACAATTATTTTCAGGGGTTTTACTGCTTGATAATAACGAATTTGAGCTTAGATCTTCAAAATTCACAATGGCCGATTCAACATGGACGATATATTAAAAAAGCACCCACTATACGGACATTTATATATTTTTATTTTTATTTTTTTGTGAATTTTGAAAATCTAAGTTCAGATTCGTTGTTAGCAGTCAATAAAACCCCTGGAAATAATCGTTTAAATGATCGGATTGACATAAAAGTACATACATCAAAGCGTATGGGCAGACGCGTTAACGAATTTTCACTTCTTTGACCTCCCATATCTCAGAAACTAATTGTCACCCCAACTTGAAAATTTATTGTGATTGATGTTATATCATAAAGTACCATTTGGCACAAAATTTAGTTCGAAAATCGTGGGACCAAAAAAGAGGCTAAAAAAGGCCTCATTTTTGAGTCACTCTTTTCTTTTAATGTTATCGAAGGATATTACTATTATTATTTATTATTATCGATATATAGCCAAAGATTAAGTTTTGTTCCATACCACGTCCGTTGCTTTATTTCAATCAGGTTGACTATAGACCCCAAAAGAAACTATAACCATCTCCCCCGGACTCACCCTACAAACAAGTTCTCCGAGACCCTTCCCCCCTTCTCGAATCTCGGCGTGGACCCGAAGAGGGACCGTGACGAGCGCTCTGCCAACGATTTTGGCACGAATGCACCCGCGAGTCCGCGTTCTCTTTCGCGGCCTTTGCCTCGTTCGCGACCGCGAGCTGCCGAGAGAGAAAAAGGGTCTCGCGTGCCCCGTTACGTGTGCGCCTCTTTGGCAACGGACAGCGTGCAGCAAGTATACCAAACAACCCCGAAGCGGGGCGAGGCAATAACGCGGGGAATCGAGGCGAAATGTTGGCCGCGGCCAGTCGATGGCCGTGTGTATTTCCAACACTTTCGTTCGCGGCTGCCCTCGAGGAGGAAACGGCACGCACTTCCGTGTACCACGCGAAAATAACGTCGGCGAGCATCGCGAAACCTCGCGCGGCGAAGGCCTTGGGCTGCCATCGGGCCCGACCGCTTTCGAAATAACGCCATTTGCATCTTCAATCTTTAGGCGACCTGTCCATTTCACGGGGGTAGTCCCCTTCGTTTATCTGATTCACTAGCGAGCGCGAGATGATCGATCGTTTAACGCGGAAGCTTTAGACCAGTGGCGCGGCCAGAGCGAAGAAGGAAAACGGAGATTAACGTAACCACGAGTCAAGTAATTCGAGAGCTTTCGAAAAAGAAAAGGAAAGTGGATTATATTTCATAAATCAATTATCATAATCACCTAATGAAGTTTATTAAATTTGTATTAAAAATATTTTTCTCTCCAAATTCAATTTTTAGGTACCTAAGTGTAAAATGTAAGTAAACGTAAAATTTGAATATCTCTCACAAATGTGCAAAAATCTTCAAATCTAAACTTTTCATAATAAAAATATCGTTTCTCATAACTCTTTCCCTTTTCTTTTTTGCCACTAAAATCAATGATTATATGCCAAAATAAGTCCAATTAGAAGTTTCACAGGATAAAACAAAGTGACTTCTTTTTACCAAATTCTCCGAAAAAGAACCGTGCGTTAATCCCGAGTACACCACTGTTTTATACACTCTACAGAGATCATTCTCTCCAATCACGGTCACTAACTACTATTCTTACTGCAAAGGGTCGAGTCTAAGAGCCGCAGGGAATCTTTGTCCAGCTTTTAGCGACCACCACACCGTTCTATCGTACCGGAAAGTATCGCGACCTCGAGTAAACTCGAAGGTGGTGCACTTGACTCGAGGCAGCAGCTTCCCCTCCACCTCCCGCGGGATAGAAATTCGAGTAGGCAACGGTGTGGCCGCGATATCAAGTGGGCAATCGTGTCACTGCGATATAAAGTAGCAGCTGCGCGAACGCGCTCGGTAAACAAATGTGAAATAGGCAAGAAGGAAGGCCGCGTTTGATCCTAGGCTAAGGATGACGTTCTACATCCCAGCGAAGCGGGATTCTGTTATCGAGGAAGATTAAAATCTGCCATCCGCGAGCAGAGAGGCTCTGCCACTCTGCTCCGATTCAACAGCGCGGTTACGTAACGGAGGAGCGGCGACGAGCGCAGTGCTGGGGCTACCCTCGGCGAGAATTGATCGATCGCGCGATCCAGCGCGGATCTTTGCGCGTCATCGGATGGTTCGACGGGGAGGAAGACTCATTGGTCGAGCGAAACTGCGCGTATGCTGCGTGCGGAACGAAACAGCCGTCAGCTGGCAACCGGTCGCGGGAAATTCACTGGTTTACCAGAGAAATTGGGGCCCCCGTTCCTTTGCCTCTGAATCTTTGAAGGATCTTTGATCGAAGTCGAGAGCAGCGATCACCAGCACTTGTACACAATTTCTCGATTGACTTGAGGGTCCAAAGATATGGATCTGTGTATCCAAAGATCTATCTGCCTTCACAGTATCAGTGGAATTGATCAGAGAGGCGGAGAGGACTGGCACCGAACGAGGATCGAGGATCCAGAATGGCACACGCGATTTATCGGCGTACCTTCCGGCAAAAGTACGGGGAGCACGATTGGCACTGGCACCGCAAAACGTTGCACGAGCACTGGCAACGCTCTCGCCGCGCGCTCGCCGCAGCGGCCGCGCGAGCGCGTGCAGCGTGTGCAGCGTCGCGCGCGTCATTCAGCCATTCGATTTGCAAATCGCGATTTCACGTGCTCGCCCCTCGACCGGGCCACCCGTCAACCACGCGGCAGCGTCACTGGATCCATGGATCCTACGAGTCTCGCGCGTCGAGCGAGCTAATCTCGGAAGCCTCGACACACTGTTGCGAACGATACAGGTAGCTAGGTACCTTGCTGGCAGAGTTTTCTTTCTAACGTGGATTCCGCGCTTTCAATGACGAGCGAAAGTTCATTCGCGAGCGATCTAAGAGTGCTTTTGCGATGGGGCTGAGATAGACACTATAAGAACCGATCGGTATTGGGGGTCAGCTCTTGGTAGGATGAATTTCCCTAACACCACACGGGTTCCTAATAACGCCATTCGTTATATCTAGAGAAATCCTTACTCCTTACTTAATATATAAAAGTAAAACGTTGTCTGTTTGTTTGTCCTTCTTTAATGCCTAAACGGTTGAACGAATTTCAATGAAATTTTGAATATACATTAAATACGTCCTAGATTAAATTATAGGCTATTTATAAATATGCTATCTAAAATAATAAATAATAATAATTCCCGGGTGGAACCGGGGAACGGGTCAGCTAGTAAACAATAAAATTTAGTGGTCATGAATGAAGTAGTACCTAAACATATGTAGGAAGATAATTGCAGCGTTAAGATCAACAATTACAAAAAGGGATGTATTTTAGTGGATCTTAACGGTGTAAGAATTTATTGGAGTTGGACATTTGGAGAGGTAAATCTAATAATTCTGTGAATGCAAGGACTTCTACGAGAAGTACCTAATTAACGATGTATTTACGGACTGTAATCGACTCAAATATTTTTCGTAATGAAAATAGCGTTGTCCTGTTAGCAGTATGCGCGTTCTCAATACCGTTGAGTGACATCGCTTGGCGGTAACAAGGTTAGGGTGTGGTTTTCTTAAAGGTACCACCCTCCGGCTAAAATTTTTCAGAAAAACAATTTTTGTATAGGTATGTATATATTTTTGGTGTAATATCCCGGGAGCACCAATGAATGTTTCTCACTGAAATTCGCAGAGGTATAGATTCTACAGTCACATAACTAATTCCGAAAGTAGGTATGAACCGAGGACACTTTTTCTGAAAACACGATATTTCGAAACGGTAACCACGATTTCAGAAAAACTAATGCACCGATTAAAAAAACCTTGAGGCATTTGATTCGCAATTGGACTCGCTATTGTAGCATCCTAAAACAATTTTTTGAAACGCGATTTTTTTTTATTTGCATATTTATACGGAAAACTCTCCGCTTTTTGCACTACTTCGTTCAAATGTGCACCATTCATCGTAGTTTATGGTGTTTTTTGCCGCGACAGAGGATAATGTGATAGCCATTGATATCAATTTTAACAAATTGTTTGGAATTTTTATTTTGGACAATCCCGCGAGTAAATTTCGTAGTTACCGTTTACACATCTCTTTTTGGGAGCGCTGCACACTAAGCGCCACCTAGAAAACGCTTCAAGACCGAAAGCATGAAACAAAAATTCTTTTTTGCACCCTAACGAGTGTATCAGAGCCGAAAATATTTTTTAGGATATGTTATAACCTCTTCTTGTAAAAAATTCATAAAGAATACCTATTTTTCAAGTGTTTTAACCGAATGGCCCCCTAATACAAATCAAAGAATTGATAAAAAACATTTATATAACAAGGAATAATAAAAACACACGTGAAAATAACTTTAAAAACTCCAATATACATGAATTAATCAATATTTCTCATGTAGGCGATATTAAGTCCTATCCTCTAATTTTTTCAGATGTTTTGAAAGTCAGAAACAGTAAAAAACAGCCATAGGCATAAACGACCCAGTGTGCCCACCAAGTTAAGAGCCATTTAATTTTTGTTAAGCGATTTTAGGTACCGTTACCCCAAGCGTAGCTCTGCTCCCTGCTTCCACGTAAACACTTCCCTTATAAAACTATAGAATGTATTTCCACGCTTCACTCTCATCGCAGCTCCACCGTAATGGTATCCTAACGCTTTCGCGAGGAAACTAGAACCGGCAGCGAAGTCTATGTAAAAAAGGAGCGATGAACTTGATGTACAAACCGTGAACCCGCATGAATTACAGAAGTCGTTCGAATAATCATGTACGGTACCTCGTATCTTTGCTTCCCAATGAAAAAGTCTCGCAAGAAGGCGCCGCGCGCGAACGGCGCATAAATATGTGGTCTATTGCTTAATGTTTATCAGTGGATTATTACTCGGCGTTTCTACGGCGGGCAGGTTCGCCACGAACGACGCTCCAGAGTTCGGCTCCGCGTGTGCGACATATTCGCGCGCATAAAATCTCAGCGTAATGAGTGACATTGCGCTGACGAACGAAGGCCGTCGCACACTTTGGCGAAGGGAATCGAAGAAATTAATAATAATTAATTAATTCTCCCCGCGCAATTGTTTTTAAACATTTCTCTTCATATCACCGCGACGGCCTTAAAACGTTTCCTTTAGCCATAGAACTTGTGCTCCTTTTTCCGACTTCTTTTTGCCACCATTACTTATATCGTTCTGTGCACTACTGGAACTTTCCTCTTTATAAATAAATAAAAACTTCAATATCACTTCACGTTTATAGCTGACTATTATCAACGAAGAAAAGAGACCTCGAGGATAAATGTAACCTCGCTTCGAAGAGCAAGCTTGTTCACTGCAACTCGCCGCGGTTATTAAGCGCGGTACCACTAGTTCAGTAGATTTTTACCTTCCAAGCCTTCCACGGTACGCTCAGACGGTCCTCGCATCCAAGAATTATTCCACTTCTAATTGGAAGCGATCTTCGCGGCGATCAGACCACCCACGTCCAATTTAGGCGAGCGTTAGAAGCGATCAGAAGTTCTGCGCTTCGTGGAGCGGCGCGCGAACGTCGGAGCGGATTTTCAGTCGGCCGAAGGCGTCACAGTTCGACGAACCTAACGCGATAGTCGCGTTTTATTCCAAGAACTTCGGCGACGCCCGTCCACGCGCATCCGCGGCTCGCGCTATCAACCGCGACGTGACAATGGGCTGTTACTTTCAACAAGCTCGCCGCGGGGATCCTGGCACCTGGAAGCTCGATTATTAAACGACGATCGAGCCTTGGAGGCTCGGCGGACGAGCACTGTCGAAGGAAGGAACGATAAGTGGCTCGCGAGCACGAGGCGCGGCACACTGAGACGCGGCCGTTACTGGGAGAGAGGCACGGATTATCTGCGAGCGGTAGATAAAGCCTCTCGTTACGAAATCACGCGTAACCGGAGGCGAGGAAGACGCGTGAGCGTCGACGGGGTTCGATGGCTGAGCTGGTCGATATCAGCCGATATTCTTACTCAATCGGTGGAGGCGGACTAGCGAGGAAAAGCTGGACCCTGTCACGGGAGAGTAGAGAAAATTTGACGTGAGGAAAAAATAGATAAGGCGGGGGCGGGGGGATGTATAGAGCGTGGTGAATTCGAGACAAACAAACAAGAGGTGGGAGGGAAAGTGAGGAGAGGGGACAGAGCATTGTCTTCCGCCTGGTTGAAACGGAAATACACACTGCCTGAGGAATTTTGCGACATTTTTCCCGGCTTCGACGCCGCGTCCTCGTGAATCCTCTGCGACGCGAGAAGATGGAGGAGATCGGGCTTGGATCGAATTATTTGGCGGGGAACAGGTGCTATGGAGCTTAAATGTAATCCCACATCCTGTGCGCGGGTCTTGCAGGTGTTACAGGCGCGGGACAGGTTCTGATATTACAATTGTAACTGTTGGCAGACTCGTGTAACTCGACGAAAGTGAGCCGATCTTTTGGGGTTCTTTTCGAAGAGATTGTTCAATGGATCTTTTTGAAGCTTTGGTCCACTCCGTGGTTCACGAGAAGCTTATCGTTAATTTTGCGGGGCCCTATGCATAGATATTTATTATTATAATATTAAAGGTACTCTATGGTCAAAACGCTTGAGAAATACGTGATTTTCATGAATTTAAACAAAAAGAAACTGAATAACATACAGTGAAAATGCCTTTTGGAGTTTATTACTACATATTTGAAGAATAAACAGAAAATTATTGTTTGAATTTTATCAATTTTTGCATTAGATATACAGCATTCATTGTACCACTACAAGAATTTGTAGAAATTACAGCTGTGACATCAGAACTCCTGACAGGATCGTTTGAAATAAAAAAAAAACTAAAAATATTCTGGAAATATATGTGAATGGTTAACGCCTTATCCGTCTTTATTGCTAACAAACTTTAAACTACTTTAAACAGAATGTTACAAAGAAGCAATTGTTCTACGCATAAATATGTCCATTAAAAGAAATGGGTGATCCAAAATTACTCTTTGTGGATAAGGCGATAACCATTCACACTTATTTTAAGAGTATTTTTAGTTTTATTATTTCAGACTATCCTGTCACGAGTTCTGATGGCGCCCGCCAAGAGTTCTAATTTCTACAGTGGTACAATGCATGCTGTGTATCTGATACAAAAATTGATAAAATTAAAACAATAATTTTTTTGTCTGTTCTTCAAATATGTAGTAATAAAGTTCAAAAAGCTTTTTTACTGTATGTTATTCAATTTCTTTTTCTATAATTATTATTTTCTGTAATTATTATAGAAAAAGAAACTGAACAACATATTATTTTCTATAATTATTATAGAAAAAGGAACTGAACAACATAGAGTAAAAAAGCTTTTTGGACTTTATTACTACATATTTGAAGAACAGACAAAAAATTATAGTTTGAATTTGATCAATTTTTGCATTAGATACACAGCATGCATTGTACCACCGCAGAAATGTTGTAATTATTACAAAATATATATAAATGCGTTTTTTGGCCCCGCAATTTTATTTCAGCACCTATTCAATTTCTTTCAACATTTTGATTAAATGGCAATTTACACCACTCACAATGCTTTTAATTTTATTGCGTCAAGCAAAGTGAACGCGTAAATTCCTCTTTACGACCCATCTCTGACATCATAAAATACCACACATTTCTTTTCCCAATCTCCAAGCGTATCTATGATCCGCCTCTATAACCGCTCTATCTTCTTCTCATATAAAACGGATTATCCAATCGACGAGCAAACAGATACCCAAATCCCCTTCGCGCCTCCATTCCCCAGTGTCTCGAATTGCACCCGGAAGCCACATACGTACATTTCCATCCGCGGGAAAACAATTCTGGCTCGCTCGGAACTCCCGCAGCCTCTGACACGCGAAGCTATCCAGGCTCGCGAGGGCTTTGACTCCGTCTCGGCAGGCTTCGATTTCGCGTTGTTGGAAATTTATTTGCGCCGGTGACGGGGCTAAAAGCGTAACTGCCGCCAAAGTTGAACGCGTCGCGAACCAATGGCCCATTTCGCGGCCGGTTGGAAAAAAACTTTATAGTGGCGCGGACCCAAGCACCGGTGGCTCGTATATCGCGGGCAGGAATTTAAAAATATACGCGACCATTTTCTAGCGACGCGACTTTTTAATTGGGTGCGTCGAGCCGCGCGGGGATCGATAGCGATCGGGGCGGGCGTGGATCCTCGGGACTGGATCCGCCGGCGATCGTTAACACGACGGGAACACGATCTCGTCACGCGACACCGCGTTATTGTTTACGTCGGCCCGGCGATCGCTCGATATCGTGGACGATTGCGGGGCACGCAGATAACGAAGCGACTCGCCCGTAGATTTCTCGAATAATTTCGCGCTCCAGTTGGGCTCGGCTTGAATTCGGTGCCGCGGGCGCTTGGAGCGCCTCGAGGAATCGAGCTGGAAAGAGATAGGGCGGGGGACGGTGATGGAGAGCGGAGCGATTATTGCAACGAAGATCGAGGGGCAGATCGTCCCATGTCGTTGATCGACTCGAGCAATTCAACTGCAGGCTGTGGCAGATGAGATGCATCGTGGCTGAAATGGATTACTGGTGGTTATCGAAGAGGCAATCTTTTGAGGCAGTGCCTTTGAGAATTGTTCTCTGGGTTTGAAAGACTTCTGGGAGCTAATAAGGGAAGAGCAAGAATTGTCAGACTTCGATTTTGACGAGCTTTTGCAGAATGGTTGCAGATAAATTTGGTGCTAATTCGATATAAGTTACATATGAGTTATTGCTAATTTGCTACATGGGGAAGAAGTGAATTGTTTTTAAAGTGGTCTCAAGCCTCTGTGTTTAACCCTTATGTAGGCAACCGGGTACCCGGGTACCCATTTCTATTTTTCCTTTAGTAATTTTTTATGTTCTGGTAAAAATATCGCAAAACCGCTCCGGATCCCCATTCTTTGAGGTCTTTTGCCCGGATATACGTTTTTGAAATAAAAATTTATGCAAAAGATTTTAAATAGTAAAGCTTCATACTTTTGTTCATTTTTGGTTGCATACATAAGGGTTAAACCTACGTGGTCACACCTTCTCGTAATCACAAATTGGTCACATGGGGTTTACTGCACCCCAGCGACATTTTTGAATTACCATTTTCGTATTTTTAAATATTTAACTTTAACTCTTAACCCTCGTACAACGAATACATGGTCATTTTCATTGATCCAACTTTGACATACCTAGTCTATCACGATGTTATTTTTGTGTGGGCAATGGCAAAATATAGTATATGATGCCTAAATTTCAGTAACATACAGGAGATACACCTATTTTATGTACCAAATCTACATAAATAATTTTTTTATGTATTTCTTTATTAATAAATGATAGTTAATATGAGAAATTTTAATTATTTAATTCATTTTATATTCAATTTTTTCGTGAAACCAATGTACCATAGAAATGTTGCTATGGGTCAAACTGACCCTGCATTCGTCTCACGCGATTATATCCACCATTCTTCTTCCGAGGGTTAATACTCATACAAACTCTAATAGTCTTTTTCAGAAATGTAAATTTGGATAAATTTGAAAAATAGTTGTGAATAAAAGCGAATTTTCTTTATTCAAATTCACCAAATGTTTAAATTCTATTGTTAAGGTCGATAAATTTACAGAAATATTGACAAATATATATCCTAGGGTACGATACACCCCATATGACCAGGAAGGGTTAAGGATCACCCGGTCAAAACAGCCAAAATAAAAAGATTTTGCTACCTTTTCCAATTTCATTCGCCCAAAATATGCCACCCTATGCTGCAGCCTACTTAGCCCACATGCAAATCCATCCCTGCCAAATAAAGTAAAATTTGTTAGAGTTCTACGATAAATTCGCAACGTCCCAATTATTCCACACAGAGTAGGTGTCCTACTACCTATACAAGACAGTGTATGTTCCTTTCTTAGTGTTAGGAAACTCGCGTTAGAATTGCTAATACTCCCTATCCGGAGATGTACAGATTTAGGTGAGCTCTAAATTACCAATTCGCCACATGCACAAGAGAGCTTCCAACTGGAGATGAATTTGGTTTAATTTCACGATCGGTGAAATTTCTATATGAAAACAGATCACCGATAAATGGTGACATTTGACTAAAAGATGACAGGAACCACAGTAGCGTTAGAACAAAAGTTACACAGCATGCGTGCACCGCGAGGGTCCAAGTTAAAAATATTAGCAGAGTAGTGAGGCCTATTGCGCAATGCGTTGGAAAGCTAGCGACAACATAAATCGAGTTAAACCTTAACTGTTTATCGCTATCTCTTTCCCGAGACGGTTGACTCGAATACTTTATTGCATCGCGGAGGCTTCAGCAGGGCTTTGGCCGATTGTTTTTTACACCATTCGAATTGATCCCCGTATCTTTCAATTGAAGCTCCTAAACGAAAGAGTACCGGGGGCCATTGGTCGCCTCCTCGCGGCTAAGAAACGTCGATGCACCAGCATGATTGTTTACAGCGACCTAAATCAAACGAACGCGCTGCGAGCAATTCTCTTCGAATCATCGACCGCCTCGAGCATCATCTTCGTACCGACGCATGCACTTTCAGTCCTCTGATCTAAATTAGCCTTCCTACCACTAGCCTCCGGTTGTTTACACCCGAGCTTTGCCTGGCGACAAACAGAGACGGACACCGGTCTAAACGTAGCCGGGACCAACGTCACCGTTCAACCGCGTCGCCGGATTAAGTCACAAATTCACTAAATATTAATAGCCCATTGTGGACGCTATTATTAACGCTTTCGGCAGGCTTTTTGGCCTTGCTCGCTCACTCGCGGCGAGCTAATTCAGCCTTCCGTTTTCTTATCACCGTCATCTTCCGCGCACGTTGCTTCTTCGAGCCTCTTTCAGAGCTAAGAGCTCCGAAAGTCAGTGGCCGAGGTTTCCCGGTGGATTCAGTTACCTTGGAGAGAGAGAGACGCGTCACGGAGGAACCGCGGTGGACGAGCGCGCACATGTCTCACAGATCGGCGAATAAGAGTGGTCCGCGTGGTGGCGACTGGGATGGTGCAGCCATGCACCGCGATAGTCGGTGCACTCGCTGGCCCGACGACGATCACTGAGAGCCGCGCAGCGCCGTCGCGAAACTTGAATCGTTCCCTTGCCGCCATGCGATCTGACCGGACCTCCCCTCCCAGCCTCCCGCCGGGGGCGATCGGCCGAGGTGTGTAAAGTTGTAGTTGAACGTTGCACGTTGCACGGCGTTGCTGCGATCTAACTGTTGCTTCTGCACGCATTCTTGTCCCACGCTTTCCTTCGTTTCCTCCTCTTCCGTAGCTTTTTCTTCTACTTTTACTATTTCTACTACTTTTACTGCTTCTGCTACTTCTACCATTTCTACCATTTCTACCATTTCTACCATCTGTACCATCTCTACCATTTCTACCACTTCTTCTACATCTACTTGTTTTATTTCTACTTCAACTTCTCCTCTTCTTTCTTCTACTTCTTCTCCTCCTCTCCCTCCTGCTTCTACTTCTTTTCCTGCTCTCCCTCCTTTTTCTACTTCTTCACCTCCTCTCCCTCGTGCTTCTACTTCTTTTCCTGCTCTCCCTCCTTTTTCTACTTCTTCACCTCCTCTTCCTCCTTCTTCTCCTCCTCTCCCTCCGTTTTCTACTTCTTCTCCTTCTCTCCCTCCTTCTCCTACTTCTCCTCCTCCTCTCCCTCCTTCTTCTACATCTTCTCCTCCTTCTACTTCTCCTCCTCTCCCTCCATCTTCTACTTTTCCTCCTCTCCCTCCATCTTCTACTTCTCCTCCCCTCCCACCTTCTTCTACTTCCTCTTCTCGTTTCGCGGGGACAGGCATGTAATCAGTCGGCGCCGCGTTCCGCCCGAGCGGAATGTGTGTCACGCGCTCGCCCGAGGATCTATGGACGACTGCACGTCATCGACTTCCGCGGTGCCAGTCAAGCGACCGCGCGAATTTACGTGCAGGTGACCTCGAGTTTGGGGAGCCTCTTTTCATGCAAATTCTTTACCAAGTCTCTCCGTTCTTGGCTGTTGAGTTCCCGCTGGTTTCGCAACGGCTGGGTACCCTTGAATGGATATTCTCTCGCGGGCAAAAGACTCCTGGAACTTCCGAGAAATAGGAAGCTCCTGGAAATCGACTTATTATTCAAACGACACGCAAATGTGCCCTGATAGATAAGCAATGAAGCCTGACGGCGGTCCTGTCGCCGAGATGTTCCTTGACACAAGCTAGTCGGCGCACGTGCGCATTTTCACGTACTTCCCGTCGCGACAATAGAGCAGAACGACGGAATATATCTTTATTCCTGATTCTGACACGCGAATCGCCAATTTCCTTCGATAAGCATCGACGCCGGTGGCTTGTGAACTAAAGTGACCACTGTCTTTCTTGGGATTTTCGGAGACCCGAGGTATTTCTTTGATTTAGGGGCTACTTACAGTCGTGGACGAAAAAGGGACAATTTTTTCCGCCCAATATACAGTTCTGATACAGAATTAAAAGCTGTATAAAACTCAATTGAAATTGAATTCATTTAACTAACAAACAAAAGCCCTACATATTAACAAACAAGACAGCACACTTTTGAAACCGACAAAGAAGTTACCGTAAACTGGGTGAACATTGGCATGTTTTTGGAACAATTTGCTATATAATATAAAAATTAACATTTTTACATCTGCTTTAAGTATCCTATCATAATATTGCATTTTTGTGAATGCACTACAAATGTCAAAATGCATAAAATTTATGTCCTTAACCTACTTTAATACATGTTAAATAGCACTAAAAAGTAAAAATTTTACCACATCTGAACTTACATTAACACATAAATTTCTTTCTTTTTAGGTATAATGCACTCTATTTTATATTTTTAATTTTTTTATCTTATTATTTTTTTAATTAACATTTTTAAATTTAGTTTAGATATCCTATTATAACATTGCATCGTTTGTGATTGTACTACAAGTGTGAAAATGCATACAATTTTTTCCTTTTCCTTTTTAATAGATGTTAAGTAGATACCAATGTTACCCCGTACTCCCAATGTTCCCTCTGTTTACGGTACCACTTTTGAAACGTAATACAAAAATCTAATATTTAATGGGGGCACCTTTTGCTTAGAAGTTACCAAAAGTGGTAACGCCTTTGTCGGCCCCAAAAATGTGTTATCCCGTTGAATGTCACTTAAACCTTTTATTTGTTAGTTAAATAAATTCAATTTTACCTGGAGCTCATTAGCTTACAGCTCATCAATTCTCCATCAGAATTTTATATATTAAACTCATACCACAAATCCAAGTCGGTGCTGAAAAATAACAAAAATAAAACAAATCGAAAAATCGTACCTTTTTTGTCACGCTGTAGCCAAATTAGTAAAATTTTAATAGCAAACTCGTGGATTCGTTTCATATAACTTTAAAGAAGAAATACAGACTTAGCGACTATTACCGAAAAATCTGAGACGAATGATTAAGCACCTTAAATTCAGAATTGTGGACAATAATTACCTGGGAAACGAATCGTGTTTCAGAGCCTGTCCCCGGAAATCGAGAATGAGGAGGTGACCTTATCGTGAACTCCCAACTCTGTAGAAAGTCGATGCTGGTTCTCTGTTTCGCGAATTTCTCGAGATGACTAGCCTTGACCTCGTGACTCACAAAAAAACTGGTGCCACTCTGCAGAGAGAGCTTCCCTGTCCCACTAGTTTGCCTCTATCTCGGGATAACGAGTTGCTCTTTCAATAACTGGTCCCCTATTATCCGCCATTCTAACTAGCCAATCTCCCCCGATCTATAGACGTCGATCAGGGTCGCTCGATCGGATCTATAACCTACGGCGAGCCGCTCCTATCATCGCTGAAAACGATCCTTATGCAATCAAATCGACCGAGCAGTCAAGGCCGCTCTCGCGGTTCTCGAGAAGAAGCGCGACACCGTCCGCGGCACGGAAACTTCAATACTAACGAGCTTGCACGAAAATTTACAATTCTTCAGGCTTAATATGTAAACTTAAGTAGCAAATCATTATAAAGCCTCTGCTCTGGCCTCCTTTAAACATCGTTTGCGAGCTTTGGTCCGTTAACTTTAATTTTATTAGTTTAATAGTTATACTATTCTTCTACTGTCATTTCGTTCTTCCTTTTACACTATTTCTTGTTAACTTTATTAACTGTATATTGTAAGCTGAGGGATCTTTACCCGTGGAATAAATAATAAATAATAATAATATGAATTTTCTAAAGCCCCCGCCTTCCGAAGACCGTGAAGCGGATTATCGTATCGAGAAAAATGTATCAATGGACCATACAAATAGTGCTCCTTATTTTTTTCAGACAGGATGAAACAAGAGCGTCCTCGTTTCTTGAAAAGGGGAAGCGATTCGAGGCGTCTCTGATAGGCCCGCGAGTCGGTGGTGTAAGTGGCGAGCTCAGGAGTTTTTTAAGCGACAAATCATTCCCCTAAACCCATACGAGTCGCGTGTAGTAGAGGGGCGAGCTACAGGGAGCCTGAAAGATCGATAAGTGGGAAGATAGAAGAGAACAGCCGTGACGATCGATCCCGCGGATCGTCTCGCGAGGTCACCGCGTAATCGGGTCGAGATCAGACCAACCGGCTGCTGTGGCGCGCGGCGTCGCTGACGTACGGGACACTGCGATTATTTTGAGAGTCGACACGCGGTCGTCGCGTTTAGTGACGTTCGCGAAATACCCGATGTCCCTGGGCATCTCGTTAAACCGCGACACACAGCGGGCCGATCCCACCGACCCCACTCCCCCGCTCATTTTATCTGTCGACGCGCTGATAAAACGCGAACGGCTATCGGGGACGAGGCTCGTCGAGTCGTCGACCTAAACGCAACTGCGAATTCTAGGCCCCACGAAACATATTCTCCTTCGTGACCAGTTTCTACTACTCTTCGAGGAGAGGGGACAGAGGAATCATCCCATCGCGCTGTTAATTGGATAAGCAGGATTTTCTTTGTCACGTAATAACAGAATTCGAGGAAACTAACGGGTGGCGCAAAAGTTATCATCATTAAATAGCTACTTATTTGTTTAATTTCAGGTATATGTCTGTGACGTTTTGACATTTCGATAGAAGAGGCTCGGGGAATTTTATTGTGCAGAAAGATGAATAAGTATACCCTTCAAGAGCGTGGAAAAATTGCGACGATTTAACCGTCACAGACTTTCTTTGGGGCCATTTAAAGGCATTAATTTACGCGAATAACCCACAGGCTTTGCAACAATTAAAGGACATTATTTCACAGGAAATCAAAAGTCTAACCCACAATACTATGGAAAATACAATAAAAAGAGCCCAATTTTGCATGAATTCGAATGACTCTCATTTGTTAGATATTACCTTTAAAACTTGATGTCATAAAATTGCTAAGTCTCAATAAATCGATACCACAAAAATGCGCCACCGTTGTTTCATTTAAAACCAAAGTTATAAACTAAGAAAATCGGATGGGAAATGCAATTAAAAAAGCCGAAATTTGCATAAATTCGAATGGCGCTCATTTATTGGATATTATCTTTAAAACTTGATATCATAAAATTGCTAAGTCTCAATAAATTAATACCACAAAAAGCGCCACCGTTGTTTCATTTAAAACCAAAGTCAAAGACTAAGAAAACCGGATGATGACTTTTGCACCACCTATTATAATCCTCCAGGCCTGCATGCCATTCTACAAGCTATCTGCATATTCGTATCGCAGTCTACTTTGTACCCTGATACAAACGTCCTCGAGTTACCTCGCTCGGCGTCCATACACTCCACGTGCCTGTCTACGATTTCGGATTGCTTAGCAAATATCCATCCTCGAACGGGGAATCGATGTGCACAGGAATGTAGGTCGACCGTGTGCCTTTTGAATGAGAATAATTGGAAGCCGCGGGCACTTGTAGCGCACAGACAGGGAGCGAGTTAAAGGCGTTACGAAACGTCCCGTTCGCAAAACCGATTTCGGAATAACCCGGCTCTCGCTGACACGCTAGCTACGTTTCTGTGCGCCTCGTCGAAGCGGTCTCGCGAATCTGCGCTCGTCTACGCGCCAGGATGCCCCCAGGTCCTATTCAGGAGGGCAGCAGGAAGTCGCGCTTCCCGCGGGCTCTTTGCTAGACGGAGGAAACTTGAACGACGACGCAATTCAGGGGCCAAGACACTGAAGGAAGAAGTTAGACACCTATCGTGTTCCACTGGACGCCAAGTGGAGGGACTCGTGTGTCCAGTCGAGGGAGATTGCTTCCGGTCTGCCTTCTAATCCCTCGACTTTCACACTCGCAGCCAAATCCTGTCGAGTGTGCTTTAGACTGAGCTTGCGTTAGTAGCGATCTTGTAGGGTTTACGTACCTTCTTGGATATTAATTTGCTGGGGGAGACTAGGGGATTCGTTATTTCAAAGTTGTTTAATGCAGGGACACGTTTTGATCCACAAATGCAGGGTTGGGGAAGAATTTTGAAGGCTTTAAGGACTTGAAAGATTTTTAGGCCTTCTGATATTCTTTAGCCATTCTCAACTGGTGGGTCGCAAAGTGTTTTCTGGGGGTCGTCACGGTTTTTTTATATTATTCAGTTAGAATTATATTTTGAAAGACCTATTTTGAATGTTTCCGTCGCCTTATTATGTAAATTGATCGCAATTTAAAAAGGGTAGGGAAATAATATCTTGGGCATTTCCGAAAATTTGACTAAAAAGTATTTCTAACAAAAGTTAGATTTTAAAATTGAGAAAATTTCTATATTACTCCCTTTCGCTTGACGCCCCAAGCACGTGCTTATTTTCCTTATTGGTTAATTCAGCAAGTGAGTAAAATAGTTAATAGATTAACACCGACACCTATCAGTTTCCATGAAATGTAATGAAATAATCTAGTTGCACCGCCTTCTGTAGTTTATGAATGAATAAATAACTATGCTTCACTCCACATGTGACTTATAAATAGTCGACAGAACTGATTCGCGATTCAGGCATACTTCCCCTACCGCGATCCCTATTCGTGTTACTAGTACGTATACCGGGCGGCTCCAAAGTGGTGTCCGAGGATTCAGAAAGAAACAACAACCACGATTAATCGCCCAGATTACAACATTTCGTCTAATCCTCTATTTTCCTTCTCATTAACAGCAAAGAGGATCACCAGAGCCGTCTTATCAGCATTACAGGCCCTGGGCAAAGCAACGCACCAGCACCCCTTCCCACCCGCGGAAATGAAAATGTTAGCGATCAATACAATTGCCCCTATTTTATAACAAAATAAATGTTTATACATAAGAAGTATAGCGGGAGGCGACGATTAATCAACGCAAACTTTTAATCAGTGTAATAAATAAGACTTGAAAAACACAAAGTGCCACTTCTTTGTAAGTTGTTTCTTATTGTAATAATTTTTTAGGTCTTAAAATCAGTCTTTAAGGGGTTAGGCTAGTGTAACTTTGAAAATTTTTTAAAGAAATTTATCAGCTTGAACTTATAAAGTTTTATTAACTGGTATTTCCTGAGTATACTAAATTTTTTTGAAGTACAAACAGTGTATATTTTTAAAGTTATCGTAATTTTGTTGGGGCGTCTTTGTTTCCATGGCTGCCATAATATAAGCTCTTGTGGTGGTTTGAAAAAAAACAATATTTTCTCAATCGGTATGTATGTGGCTATAGCCCGTGCACAGAAAGTTTAAAAAAATTGTAAAATAATAAAATGGTGGCTCTCCAAACAAAAAGATTTTTTGCATAAAAATTTTTTGTTTTTAACTCGCAAATTTGCAATTTTGACTATATCAGAAAAATCGTAGTAGGGGCTAGAATGACACGTTTGTTGAACATATCTGCCAAGTTTAATCTAAATCGGTTCGCTACTTTTTGAGTTATTATGGCAGCCAATTAAGACAAACTAGTTTCGAAAAAAACTCAATGAAAGTTTGAAATACTATTTTAGAGTACAAAAGCAGAAATATTTCATACTTACAGCTAATCACCTATTCCAAAACCTTCTAAGATCGTATTTTTAACATGTGTATCTGTATGAAAATGCAAAAAAAATCGATTTTTTGGATCCGTCACACTAGTCCAGCCCCTTAATATCTGGGGGCCCCTAATATCATGCGGTCCTCAGCGACTGCCCCAGGTGCCCATGCCTTAAGACAGCACTGAGGACCACAGATGACAGTTCATCTCCTCAACCATTAAGAGCTCATTAAACAGAATCCACCTCTGCTTCCCAAAGTAGCTACCGCCACTTTCTACATACATCAAAAATTCTATAACCCAGAACACATATTTACCATACTCCCCGACCACTTGCACACCACTTCTGAGTCACTCAGTACACCTCGCCCGATCTCAGCCATTCAAAGCCCCAATTCTCAATGAACCCGCGCAATAGAGCCGCGAGCCACCGAAGCGTCGATCTAGAACCACCGATTTATCCTATTATCGCTGATCGTCACAAGCCCCTTGACCCTTTCCCGCGCGGGGTAGTTGTTCCCAAAGCTCTGAGATGCTACTTACTACCACTGACAACTGACCGCTGACCACTGTGCCGGGAGTCGGAACGGCAGCGTACGCGGTGCTTGGACGTATTGCGTTCGCAGCGGTTCCGCTTAGGGAAACGGCGAGAGGAGAAGGATCGGGCGCGCGCGGGCGACCGAGTTTGCGCGCCAGCAGACTTTCTCCCTTTCGGTGCTCTCGCTTTCGTTCGGGGTCGCGGGCGGCCCCGCGGGGCTGAGGAAGTATCGACGACCGCCGGAGACCAGCGGGGTGAGACGCGGGGAATCGGTTACGCGTCGACCAGACACGCGCAGACGCCCTGCGCTCCGGCGAGCTGCCCTTCGCGGAAAAGCTTTCACTCTCGGTTATGCTTGGAAGCAACCCCTATCTCCCCCTGGCTCCCCCTCGTTATCCACCCCTCTCCCAATCCCCCGGTTCCTGCACGCGTCGTGCTTTCTACGCCGAAGAACAGTCGAAGCGGAGGGGAAAATGGCACCGGTGGCTTGTAGCTGTGGGCTGATTTATCGCGGCTTCCGTGTCGCTGGTAATTATTGGGAATGGACCTGGACACGAGGACCAGTCGCCCTTCCCCTTCACGGTACATTGCCCTGGACAAATGTAAATGGCACCCGGGGCCGTGTCTTTCGGAGGGCGATGGTGGATCGCAACTTTGCGCGAAGAAGCACGCCCATCGTTTCATAATTACCGATATCGTAAACCGGGGGTTACGTAACAAATTGGCGAGTTATAAAAAGTTTCGTGGGGTTACGCAACACGCGCAGCCTTCTGCCCTCCGTGCGAGCACACCGACGAGGCTGCAGTCCGCGCGATAATCGACGGTGCAGTTCGGTATCGCGACTGTCCCTCGCGAGCCTCGTGCGACAGCATCGATCTCGGGGCTCAGGGTGGCGGAACGGGATCGCCGAAACGGGAACCCTCGGGGGAGCGGCGAAATGGCCACGAACGAGGTTCGGGAGGAAGATTGAAGGCTCGGCGGGAAAAAGAGTCCGGAGGATGTCGCGGAGGAAGGAGGACGGCGAAATCTATCCGGTGAGGTTGGATGGACAAAATGGGTGGAGGGGTTTGCAGGGGGCGGACGGGGGTGTCAGGGACCCTTTTATGTGGGCCACGAGATTCTGGTCTACTATCCTCTTAGTTTCAGAGGGTCGGAGGCGTTCCACGCGCGAAGGCGATGGCTGGGGATCGAAATTACCGGGGGATGAAAGCGGAAGACGATGAAACCGGGGGCCTTTTATTTGTTCCCTGATAGAGGAGCTGCTGGATATCGGCAAACCTGTTTGCTCGACGGTTAAAGAGACTTTAATGGCAGCTTCTACTCTTTCCTCGGTAATCTTCAAGTGTAACATTGTGAAAGCTATTTGGGATTAGATATGCAGAAAGCTACTTAGCAACACTCAAAATGGACAAAAATGTTTCGAATTTTGATTTCGGATAAGATTATCTTGAAATATCATGTGCGCTGTGTTTTTATCACCGTCGGAGTTATTATTTATTCAAGATTACATCGGACAAAAAAATTTTTTTTCGGAAATACTTTTTACTTTATGTGTGTCAGTTTTCTTTAAAAAAATCCTAAATTTTTGACGGGATTGCATGAGAATGACACTCTTAAACGCAGTATGGATCCCATAATTTTGTGATCTTTATTTTAAAAAAATTTACCATCCCACAGAAGAACTTTTAGATTATACAATTATTAAATCTACCAAGCCACAGTTCCATTTTAGGCTTAAAAAACAAAAGCTACAGAAACTTTAAAATAATATTAATTATACTATTCACTATTAAATAACCCCTTTAAAAAGCATAATAAAACAGTAATGAGAAATAAAATATCCCAAATAGGAATAAAGCTAAGTACTTTTCTTTAACAATTAAAATCTTCAAACTAAATCTACTCATTGTCAATATCAGTTCATTGAGAGTTGGTAACTTTCAGAGATGGGCAAAATTTTTATTTAAATAAAATTTTGAATAACGAATAAAAGTTAAAAAATGAACATCAATCAACACATGACGAATAAATTTTTTAATATTTATTCGTTATTCGAAATTTTAGTTAAATAAAAATTTTGCCCTTCTCTGGTAGCTTTCTGCATAACTAGACCCATTTCTGATTCCTCGCGCCGCTAGCAGTTTCAGATGCCGAGACTCATTGGAGGCTTTTTAACGAATGCGATAAACGTTATGATTCACAGAACGTTACTTATATTATTTTCCAAGCGTTCATCTCTTCGAAGACAAACTTTAAAATCGGTACAATAAAGAATCTGAGCCTCGGTGGAATTAAGCGCAAGTAAAAATTTCAGATGGGTAGCTGTGAATGAATGAAACGAAAGTAGGTAGCCATGAGAAAATCGACCTCGCACTGTACTACACACAGTAAGAAACTCATGAAAATTTGAAAGATCCCACAGAACACCTCCTACAACAATCCTCTCTGTATTCTTTTCCCCGCTGCTCCTCAAATATTGAACCAACCCGTGGTTGATTCGCTTTCCCCAGTACCCAAGCTTCTTCCACGAAAGTGACCCATGTTTCCTCATCGACACTTGCCGCTCCTCCGTTGCGTCATAATTATCGCCTGCGACTGCCATCGCGTGGCTACTTTCCGCGTGAAAAGGCGCGCGATTCGCTGAAGCCAGCTTCAGCGGCGCCTCTGGCAACAAAGGCGCGCGACGTGGGGAGGGAAAGTTAGTCGCGAGTCATGCTAGTTTCATGGAAGTCCTGATGCAAGTGCTCGCGACGCGTTGCCCGGGTTGCGTCAGGGCGGACTGCACCCCCTTCAGAGGGGATGAAACGCGCGAACCCCAATTTCCCGAGAGGAAAGTGGGTCGTAAACCGCGGAGATCATCGGGAAATCGCCAGTGGCTGAGAGTATCTTCCGCGAGCGGACAATAAAGAAGCAGGGGACGGTGCAGACGCGAGATTGACCGATAAATGGGGTTGCTCCACGTGCAGGCTGGGGAAAAACAAGGGGGCACTTACCTTGCGTGACTAGCGACCGTTCAACCTGACGGAGTTCGCTAGACGCAGGAAATTCTCCGCGCGAGCTAATGACAGGGAAGAAAATGGGGGACGCAGCACGTGGCGCGGTGGAACGTTGGAATGTGTGACAAAAACGCGTCAATCTTACCGCCGATGCCTCGAAGCAAATAGTACATTCGATCTGCTAATATTTACGATTCCGTTCGCGAATTCCTTGAGCAAATTTAGCAGTAAAGAAGTGTTAAGACAATCACCAGTTTAGTTTCTCTTATATGGAATTCTATGTACATAAGTAAATTCTTGTAGGCTTTTACATTGAGAAGAATTGTGCCATTTTCTGTTGTAGCTGACGCAACAGCGCGCAATTTTCATTCAAGTCCCCTTGGAGGTGACGCGGAATTGCAGATCCTCGTGGAAAGTAGAGAGAGTTATCAGGACGGGTGGCGTGCGACACAGAAGCTAGCAAGGCGGAAGATACTCAACGACCAAGTCATGCAAGGAGATAGATGTTCCTACCTTAGAATGTAGTTGACGCAGACGACGGACAGAGGCTTCTGCTGCTTGGAACAGTGGATCAGGGTGGCCTGCGTCACGACCCAGGCGTAGCCTCCTCGCTTCCCGAGGAATCGGTATGCCACCGTCTCGCACTGGCCCTTGCTGAACACTGAAACAACGGGAAACAGTGGGGTCAGTGGTCCTGCTAGTACTCGCGGTGCACCGTGCGCTTCCTGAACCTTTATACGCGACTCGACGTACCGATACTGCGCACGCAACGCAGAGTGGATGATGAAAGATGCGAGACTGAATTTGTAATCCTTTTCAGATCGAATTCGGCAAGGTTGCTCCTTGCGGCAAGTGATTTGCACGGACGGGGATGATGGAACTGGGAAAGCAAGAGGCTGGGACATCTAATTTTCACTTTTACTGATCGTGGTGGATTATTTGTTATTTATCTAGCAAGCATTCATTTTTTTAATTAGAAAGGAAATTTTCGTGGTGATATTTGGACAGAGTTGAGCAAAATTTACTTTCGGATCTCTACTTAATATATAAAAGCGAATACATTATAGACGTCCTAGATTAGATTATAGGCTACTTATATTTTTTAGGCTTTTTATTTTGGAAATATCATAAATAATTCCCGAGTGAGACTGGGTAACAGGGCAGCTAATACCGAATAAATCGCATAAAGAATAACGGATTTTATTCGGCGAAAAATGATTCGTTAATCACGAGTAAATTGTGGGATTCGTTATTCTTGAATATCTTCGTTCTATTTGAAATTTTTATTCGAATAATGTCCAACTCTGTGTCTGGCTACGTTTCAAGGAACCGGAGGGTTCCATTTATTCGTTTCCACCAGGAATTTCGATACCGTTCATGGGCCGCCTTATCGACGCCGCTGCATCTTTCGGGCGCCTTCTTGGGAGTACCATTATCGCGGTTCGGAGGTCGCACACATCAGCCCCTTCGCGTAAAAGTCGACGAGAGGCGAGATTAGCGTAGGGTGGTCCCGAACGCTGATGCAGAGGTCGAGATTGCCGTCCAAGGGAGCATCCCACGGTGATATGGGAGGTATGCGAGGGGATCGGCTGGGTCCTTCACTCATGGAGGGACAAAGGGAGATTACGAGGGAAAGGAATTGTCGTTCTAGTACTAAAAAACATTTCTAAAACACGCTTACCTTTACCAGACTCAAATTTATACCAACCCATTGGCACTTACTTTACATTCTCGATTTTAACAGTCGTCTACGGGTTAAAAACCAGAACGTCGCTTTCTCTGATATCCTTTTCTTCGTTAATGAAGAATAGGAAGCAAGGAAAGGTCCCGGAATCGTGAGATGAAGCCGCGTTTCGTAGACCATTCTCCATCGTAAAATATCAGATACACCGTTATCCCAGCTACCAATTAAATCACGGACTCGTAAAAGGCTCCGCTCCTAAAGTCCTGATAAGAGATTACCGTCCCCGAAAGACCTCCCTTTATAGTGTCGTTCACCCAACCCACAGCAAAGTAGAACCCCAACGCCCACAACTTGACTTCGTTTCTTTCCCCTTGGTACCTCCACCGATCGATGCCGCGACACGACTTTCTTCCGTCTATCAGGTGCACAAGCTTATCGCAAGGAGAACTCACGCGTTATCTGGACAGGGCGAGTTAACTCATGAGAGAAGTTTAATAACTACCTTATCTTTATCAATCACGCGAGCAACTAGCCAGTTAACGGATTAAAGACGCTGAGATTTTTGGAGGATTCATAGGAAAGGAGGCCAGTGGAAAAGTATCGCTGCTTGTCGAAGTGCAGTTGAAGTGGCAGAGCGAAGCGTGAAGCGATCGTGCCGCAAATAGAGAGTGGGTCGACGACGAGCGCGTTTATTCAAATGACCGTCCAATTGACGTCTCTACTCACGTGATTTGAAAGACTTGTCCAGAGCCAGATTGTCGAGGGCGTGATGGAACTCGAAAACCGACTGCCCCATCAGCTCCTCGCTGTTCCAGCCCAGATATTCAGCCAACCTACGGAACCGCGGGTGAAAGAGAGCGTTTAATCGACGATGATCGCTGGAAGACAGCCGAGTTATCGGAGCGCTGTACTCACTTCTCGTCGGCGTACGTGAACTTCATGCCGAGGCTGTGCTTAGAGAGGAAAGTGTGACGTCCCAGAGGGATCTCTATGTTGCTGGGGTGCGGTATGGGGCATCCGACTAGCACCAACGAGGGTCCCGAGCTGCGATCGTTCACCTCGTCCTCGCTGTCGCGATCCTCCTCCTCACTCTGCGACGAATTCGACACGAGGTCGCGGATGTACGTCAATCTGCCCGTGCAGTGAATCACCTGGAGCGACACAACGTTGCATAATCAATCACTGGTGCTCTTTGCGCTGGTCGTTCGCTGCGAAGTGCAGTTGCGGGGCCGGTGGGAAAGCGACCAACCTTGTAGGAAGCGCTCTTCAGGTTCACCTTCCTGCCTTTGCTGGTGAGGGTGCACTTGAGGCGCAGGAAGAAGCTGCAGACGCGCTTGTCGTTCTCCTCGGTGGGTTTGGAGGATAGGCACTCCGTTAGCTCGTCGTGGTCGCATGGGTGGCTGTATTCGTACACGCTTTGGCCCATCATATCCATCTGAAGAAGGCGATTGTTAGGAATCAAGCGTGAGGAGGTTAGAATTAATGTATTATATTAAAGGTATTTACCTGAGAGACACCCAGGTAGTCGCTGACGTTCTCCGACAGGTAGACCATGTTCCCGTCGCTGGAGAGCACCAACATGAACCCGTTCAGCGCTTTTGAAGACAGCTCGTCCATCTCGCTGGATGACTCGGACTTGGCCAGTGGAGCGGGCACTGGGGAAACAATAGAAATTGTATGTCGATTAAACGAACTGAAGGTTTTAGGCTGGGATAGCTTCGGGCTTCTATAGTTATTATTGTGGGAGTTTACTTTTCTTTGGGAAATTACTAGGGTTTATTTATTTTAGGAATTTAAGTAAAAAATTATTTTACGGATTTAAGTAAAAAATTATTTACAGGTCTAAGTGGAAATTACTTAATGAATTTATGTAGAAAGTGACTTTACAGATATAAGTAGAAAATTATGTTACGAATTTAAGTAAAAAATTACTTTACAAATTTAAGTAGAAAATTACTTTACAAACAATTAAAATATTACTTTACGGATTTAAGTAAAAAATTATTTACAAATCTAAGTAGAAATTACTTAAAAAATTTAAGTAGAAAATTACTTTACAGATATAAGTAAAAAATTACGTTACAAATTTAAGTAGAAAATTACTTTACAAATTCACGTAAAAAGCTACTTTACATATTTAACTAGAAAATTACTTTAGGAATTTTACCCCTTTCTCAGAACTAAAATTACTCAATCGATAATAACTGTAGAACCGAAGGCTGCACGATGTCTGAGCCCCTCTCGTAATAACAGACATAAGTTTGCCCCAGAATGTGCAGCTCACGAACAGGTAAAAAAACAGCTGGGGGAAAAAGTTGATACTAACTGGAATCGACCACCGAGCGAACTTTCAAGTAGGCGATGGCGAGTCTCATCACGCTGGCCTTGTCTAGGTGCGCAGCCTGTTCCGGTGGCACCGGAAGTGCGGCCGCCAGTTCGGTGAAGATGTCAGTCTCCTTGCTGCGACGGTATCGCGCCGCGTCGCGAGACTTCTCCTTTCTCTTCTCATTGCTCCTGTAACACGTGCAAAGAAACGCGTTCACCTCTCAAAGTCCACGACTTCGGTTGCCCAAAAATAAAAGAAAAATACGGCAGGGCTATCGAAGAGAGCCCGATTTAGCGCAAAATGATTTTTGCCGCCATTTAGATTGTAAATATAAATTATAAATAATTATTTTAAAATATAATTTTTGACACTGACTGAAATTCTTTGCACCTCTCTGTATATATTAGAATATGGATGATTTAGTGTCAGTTTAACACAAACGCAAATGTACTTACACAGTGCGCGTTGCAAAATGCAAAAAATATATATGCAAAAAAATAAATGCGAAAAAGCAGTATTGCCTGCACATCGCTATATTATTTGTAAACGATGTGAACAATGGTATGCCTGAATGTACTAAAATCTCGTTTTTTAATTTCAATAAAAGAATTTCCAAAGTCATTTATCTTTGCATTATATTGATTGTTTACCATTTTATCAATTGGACACCAAGGGAAAAATTAAGTTTGGAAACTTCATACTAAATTCAAACATGTATTTCCTACTATCTCACTAATCTTTTTTACTAGTTTTCATTGATTTTAATTTTCTCTCACTACCAAATTTACCGTTCCGGGCAGTTCCCCCACTCCGCCACCTAGATCAGGCCCTGCTGTCGAAAAACGCATTAACGCAAAATGCTTTCAAACGGTGCGAGCAACACCTGTCCAACGGATCGTTCCCTTTCCTCTAGCTATTACATAATACTGTCCTCGAACTATCGAATCGTGACCAGCAAAACCTGTAACCCTGAGGAATCTACGAAACTAAATCGTCCCAACGCAAAATGGTACCCTTTCGATCTGCATGGTGTCTATGCCCAGCCACGGTCGAAGATAATGGAAATTGTGACATTGTAATGGGAGGGCAAAATGGACACATAAGTAGAACAGTGTAAATACATCGACTCATAGGCGAGATTTACATCAGATTCGTCTGGTCACGTCTCGACTATCTCCAGCGACCGTTATCTCCTCTTCGAAGCGACCTTCGAACGACGCTTCGTTTCTTTTCCTCCGAAGGGACATTTATACCGACTCCCGTCCCTTGCTCTCTCGCAAGCTCTCGGCTCGAAACAAACAAACTGTCAGTGCTTATTATCAACGCATGACGTTATTTACAGAGTGTGTTTTGGGAAAATACAGGCCCTCCAAGTAGGAAGGGTACTGGGCGTTGATAATCGAGGGAAGAATACGACGTACTTTTTATCGCGATCGATATCGCCGTGGCCAAGTGACACTCGCGTCTATGTTTTTCCCGTTCGAAGTACTTCTGAGGGAGCGGGTTCGTTTCCAAGTACTCGAGCCAACTCCAAGCTGACGCCTTAATGTTCGCACGAGGTGGAAACTTCGAAATGGTAACGCGGAAGAAGTTCTAGCTTCCTCCAGACGAGGAAGGAAACCAGCGCGATAAAGCTCGCGCCACGGTTTCAATATGAATATTCAAACAGACGAGCTCGACAAAATTCACAGCGTAGAAAGTCGACGCGCGGCGCTGTGTGCCGTGGTTGTTTCAATATTTAAGCAGAAGGAGGGAAACCGACGTTTACCGACGACGATTCAATGGGATTAATAAAAAGCCGAAGAAAGTTCCAAGTGTCTTGCGTTCGAGCATTCGCGAGGTCGTAAAAAATTACACATAGAGGTTTAGACATCTAAGGAATTCGTCCAACATTCGGGCTCAGCCACTTAGCACTTAAAATTTCAGAAAGGGCCGTAAAAATGAAATCTCTAATCCCATGTTCGACTAACCAACTTAAGGGGGAACACCACTGTGACGGCCGGAAAAATGAGCCCATTTTTAAGATTTTTTTAAGGGACAACTTACAGTTTTATTATAAAATTGTTATTACCTATCTTTAGTACAATGTCTTAAGAGACTATAAAAAAAAATGTAATAGAAAAACATGCATAGATTTCCATATACTGTTAATCTCCTACATCCCTCACAAGAAAACATAGGTCGCTTATCGAAACGATATCTTTGGAACGGCAACTCTGAAATCAATTTTTTTTTTAATATAATCGGTATGAGTGTAGTTTCCGTTGTACGTACCGATTTTTAAAAAAAATTATTTTTGTAAAGATGGTGCGCTTGGGAAGAAAAAGTTTCGAAAATCCGCAAAAAAATGGATAGTTTTTCGAGCGTATTTAAAAAAATATGTTTTCGATCAAAAAATCGGTACGTACAACTGAAGATACTCTTGTTTTAAAGATCCTATCAAAATTTCAAGTCGATCGGATAAAAATTGACAGAGCAATGGATTCGATCAGTTAGAAAAATGTCGTTTCGAGAAAATCGCGTTTAAAGTTTGCACGGGAAAAATCACACTTCCGTTCGTGACGTTCACTGTCATTCGAATGCCCGATCAACGGTTGCATTTCTTCGATTCTCAAACGAACAGCGTACCGTGCATAAAAACGGGAAAAACCCAAAATTTATAACCTTTAACAATGTGGGGGAACAGTGGGTAAGAAAAATGTCGGCGCGCTATTTGCCGCTAACATAGCGCGCTCGGAACGGCATCGTGACGCGTCTCACAAAATGCACTGTATCTTCGTCAATTCTTCGAATATCAACTTGAAAATTTCAGAGATTATTTTTGAAGAGTTAAACATTAAGAAAGTGAAGAAAAAAAAATCGAAATTTTTTCAACTTTCACAGTGGTGTTCCCCCTTAAAGGTTCTACGAAAAAAAAAAATAGAATGGAAAAATACAGAGACATTGGAATGGCCATTCTTAAGGTCTGCGCACATATATCCGTTACGTGTCAGTTCCGTTCCGGCGTGCCAGTGGTAAGAAGAAGAGGGGCGTAGAGGGTCTCTTCTTCTTACCACTGCTACGCCGGATCGGTACTGACACGGAACTGACAAGTGTGAACAGACCTTTAGTCTTCCTCTCTTTCCCACACAGTTTCAGAATTATCCTACAACCTCCACGCGTGCAAGAACTCCTCCCTCTCTTTCCTCCCATTCCACTAACGACTCAATTTACGGCCCATTCCACTGCGCTTTCAAAACACCCTGCACCCCCATCCAGCGACAGTAACAAAGCACCCAGAGCCCTTGGCACAGCACACGCTGCGCAACATTCAGTTTCAAAGGCACCCAAGAGCACCCAAGTGTCCAAAGCGCCCAGGGGCGTCGAACCCCAGCTCCCCCGCACCAGTTGGACTTACAAATAGTCCTCGAGAAGCTGCTCGCCCTCGTGGTAGCGCCAGTACTCTCCCCGCGGGTCCTCGTGCGCACAGGGGGGCAGGACGTTGTGCTCGTACGAGTAGGCAGTGTCGTAGAGGGGGCAACGGTCGCTCACGGGGCACTGTAGCCACCGTTCCTCCGTGCAGTACGCAAACGGGCCATTGTCGCAGAACTGTCCGCCGAGCCATCCACCGTCTGCTAGCGCAACGTTTCCACAGGGAGCATCGTTCGAGGGGAACAGCGGCAACTGTTTCGCCGTCGAGGAATCGGGGAACTTAGCCCGAACTCGCCGGAACTGCGGGAAACCAGTCGCTCGGTTATAAGCTCGCGGGAAATTGCTCCTCTGCGATCTTTCCGGTTCAAAGCACAAAGCCAGGTCCTCCACGTCCACCGTGCCTAGTTGGCAGCTCTTGGAGGCGCTTGGGCCCGAAGCTTGCGCGCAATCGCGGTACTGGCTGCAGTAAGGGGACGGCTCCTCGACGCAGGGCTCCATACAAGGGAGAGACACGTCGAACAAGACGCCGGGTATGTGGCTCCCGTCAAAAGGGCCTTTCTCCTCGTCGCTCAAACACCTCCCTATACCCAGCGACTGAGTCGAGGCGAACCTACAGGGCGGTAGGTTCGACCGATCGTCGTAGAAGTATTCCGACTGTCTACCGATCCAATTGGTGCAACGACCCGGCTCGTTATCGGGCAGCCGGTCGATCGGCTGCACGCGCGTCGCGGTCATCGTTCCTTCCCCGTGGTCCTTTTTCTCCTACGATCCCCCAGTTGTCTGGAATCCCGCGCAGCCTCTAAGCGTGAAACGCCGTGGCGCCGCGCCGTCGTCTCTTCCCGTTACTCGCCACGACAAATAAAACTCTGCCCCCGATTTTACTCGACCCCACCTTCGGCTTCCTTTTTTTTCTTTCTCTCCCTTTCGCTGGTCCCCTCCGCGCCGAGTTCTTTTTATACCGTGGAACCACGTTCGGCCCGCGTGGCCGATCTTCTCTCGTCCTTCGTAGCTCTGTCTCTCTTGTTTCACTGGGTTTCTCTCTTTCTCTCCGCTCGAGGACCCAATCCGTTCGCTCGCTAGCCGAGTACCTCGGGATATCTTTCCACCGTCCTTCTCTGCTTCCAAAGATCGAGGCGTTATCTCGCTGTGTTGTCAAACCGATTGACCGCGATCCAGCGTATGTTCGGCTAGAAACGGTGAACGTGGCTGCGATGAACGTTCGCCGAGGCGGAACCGGCACCGACGATCGGTGAAGACTGTTCCCTGCAGGTAATTCTCCACGCGCAACTCATGCTTCGTCTCTCTGATGCAACCCCAGGGTCCAAAGTCGTGCTTCTCTGTTCGACGTAGAATCTTCGGATCGACGGTTCGCGCGATACTAAAGTTGGAACGGGGAAGGCTTCTTGTCTCGCGCACTTGGGACGATGGCTATCTCGTGACGATAACGATATTCCCTATCGTCAGATACGACCACCAATTCTTTCAGTTTCTGATTACTGTACGAATCACATGTAATCTTTCGGCACGCATTCACACCCTCCCCCTGCTTGCTGGGCCCTCCTCTTGTGATGTGGCTACATGAGAATAAAGTCTGGAGAGCAATTGCGGGACGTGGGAGCTGTGGACACGTACGTTCCTTGTTTGAGTTTGCTGGTTGTGGAAGCGAGGCACATTGTCGAGAATAGTTTATACTGCGTTCCACTTAAGAGTAGACTCGTTCCGCGGAGGGATATACTGTTGATTGCAGTCCTGGATTTACCCTTAGGCTAACAAGGCTGAAGCCTAGGGCCCCGTTTAGCTGGGGGCCCCTCATTCTAAATATTTTCTTCGAAAAATTAGCATTTTTTATATTATGTTTATTAACTTGTATCTTTAATTTTATTTGTGTTAATGTTATGTTTAGTTTTGATATTCAATGTTAATTTTGAAATTAAATTTTTATTTAGATTATACGAGTATTATGATAAAAAAGAATCAAACCAGCGTCATTTTATTTTTTACATTTAATCGAGGGCCCACCAAATAATCAGCCTGGGGCCCCCTGAAAGGGCTCCGGCTCTGGTTGATTGGTTGGAAACCGGCAGGAAAAGAGCTACGACCAGTCGCAAATCGGTAGCAGCGTAGGTCTACTCTTAGATTATGAAAAACAGCACGTTTGTCTTTGTTATTATGAAATCTATCACGAGTCGAGTTTCGCTGCGAAAACTAGCATACTTGAACGATTTGCCATGAAAAGTAGCACGTTCCGACTATAGCTACGAAAAACAGCATATTTGGATGGTTGACTTCGAAAAATAGCATGTTTCGTCTTTCGCTGCGAAAATTAACACGTTTGAGCGGTTTGCCACGAAAAGTAGCATGTTCCGTTAATAGCAACGAAAAACAAAACACATTTGGATGGTTGGCTACGAAACATCGAGTGCGTCAACTTAAATAAGGTAAATGTACCAGTGCCCGGCCATGTCCCAGTACCTGAACAGCAATGCGAATTTTATTTATTTTTAAGCTGAATTTTTAATATAATTCAAAACAAAAAATAGCACCATAATGCATAAGTATTGAGCAATATTAATTAAATTCATTATTATAGAAAATTAAAAATCGTTAGATAGAAATAATTATTTTGTAACACACTTCGTACGCATAGCAGATTCCGTGAAATTTCTTTAGCTTCTGTCAAGACACTTCTGTCATTTACTAAGCAAAATATTGACAGCATTTCGTATTTGTATATTATAATAGTACATTATTATAATAGTAAATAGATTTAAATTTAGTTTAAGATAGTTAAATTTGCAAGAAAATTAATATTTTTTTAAACAAGACTAAGTTTATTTACTGGTACAAGAATTTCGTGAAAGTAAGTAATTTAGACATGCATTTTTAGGTTGTCCACTTACTGGGACGACATAATTCAAGTATTGGGACATACAGTTTTAGGTTGTCCGGTTACTGGGACATATGCATTTTTTCGTATTTTCATTAATAAACACGTCTATTATAATACATAACCTTTTTTTGCAGTTTCCAATAGTATAATATTGTGTTATCTATCACATTCCAACAACATTTTTTTATTTCATGATGGTTTTACAAATTAAATTAGGAGACAAACTTTGCCGCTATTCCTTAAGCCCCTTAAGCGTCCGGGTATTGGTACATTTACCTTACCCCCCGAAGCGATTTTTATTTAGTACTAGGTCGGTAATTTATTAAACATTCAAATACCGTACTTATATTATGTAGATTAAAATTTTCATACGTGTTTCCTTTGGGAGATTAGATGGAGTTATTATTTATTAAACAATATTTTCAAAAGTTAAATTCTTCGTTGCAAATTGCACTTCAACAATTTAAACTAACCACGCGCCGAAACGTGATAGTTTCTGCAGTTTAATCCAAAACGTGCTATTCTTCGTGGCGAAACAGGATAATGTGTTAGTTTTCGCCGCAAAGTACGAAATGTGCTATTCTTCGTGGCTTGGCAGTCAAATATGTTAGTTTTCGCGGCGGAAGCAATTACCAAACGTACTAATATTCAGCAGAAATAATGGAATGTGCTTCTTTACGTGGAAAACTGAAACGTGCTATTTTTCGTAAGAGAAATAAAACGTGCTACTTTTCGTAACGCACGTCGATAGTGTAATGTTTTCAAACGTGGGGTTTGTGATAACACTTTTGGGCGTACGCCGTGGGAGCTCAGAAGCTGGATCTAGTAACTGAGAGATAGTGCCACCCTGTGTTCCGGGAAATGTTAAATTGTTTATATCATTCTTTGTGTTTATCGATATATGTAATTTATGACTACGAAACTTAATGTGTGTATACTGTGTGTGTATATATATATATATATAATATTTATTACACGATAAAATTTTACCCAACAAATCAAATTATATTTTGATCACTAACGTCACTATTTATTAACGTAACATTTATTTTATTAACTTGATCAGGGGGAAACATATCGAACACTCCTAGAAAGAATTAAGACAAATTTTTACGATTTTACATTGTTCATATTTCTTAGTCAACTCAAATCTAAATAATCATTGAGATAGTTTACGTTATGAAAATGAATTAATAAATAATACTTTCTGTTAACTTTAACAATTAATTGTAAATATAATTTTACACCGAAAATAAAGATGAAATAAATTAAACCATAAGAAATTTTGTTCAATATATCACTTCATCATATCGAATTCGAGATGTAATACCTTGAATTCAAATAATAAAATATGATATAATCAAGCAATTATAAATTGAAATGAATTCAATTGAAATATTATAAATATTAATGAAATTAAATTTTTTATAAAAACAGTTCTTAAATATTCAGCTATGAAAATTAAAATAAATGATCCTCCAAAATATTCAGTATTAAATCCAAAAACCATCTCTGACTCACCCTATATATCCCTACTAACATATAAAAGCGAAACGTCTGTTTGTCTGTTTATTTGTCCTTCTTTCACGCCTAAACGGCTGAATGGATTTCAATGAAATTTTGAATATACACTGCATACATCCTAGATTAGATTATTGGCTATTTTATAGGTTTCTTATTTTGCAAACATCATAAATAATACCCAGATGAAACCGGATAACGGATCAACTAGTACAATATTTGTTTCATTTTATTTCCATTGTTATACTACAACTATAGTTTTATTTATCTATACAAGGGGTACGCCAGTTATATACCTACACACTTCCAGGTGATACGTGAAGCATACAAGGTTGGGAAACACTGGTTTAGTGAATTAGTTTGTAAATGATGTAGACCAGCTGGTATTCTGAAGTGCTCTGAATGACTCAGTTCTAAGGATAAGAAAATCGAACAATGATCATTACACCTTTTGTGTCACAGTCCATTATCTACACCGCTCTTTCTTCTCCGTCCAGTCATTAGCTCGATCGTTCCGAACGATCGCACAAAATCCACTTTCCATCGCAACCAGGGTACCGATCTAAAAATAAGTTCCAATTCACTGGAACAGTGAGACGGGATTTGCGACATCGCCGCGTACCCATGCGGGTCCCGCTTCACCCGTCCTTTGGCAACGATCGCGGAATGACTAATGCTCATCTCAACAAACCACCTCTGATACAGTTTCACTCCTATCCGCATGCAAGGGCCCCACGCGATTGAAATTCAAGCCCCGACCCCTCAAAGTGTCCCCTCGATTCAGATAAATACCGATTCGATCCGAAGCGCCCGATCCACAGCGAAACTACGTTCGAATTTCACGGTTTCTCGATTTCGCAATGGCCCAGCCGCGACACGTGCCTTCGTAGATCGTTCCTTCCATGGATCGCGGCCTTGATCGACTCCGCGATCGCTAGAGCGAACGAGGAAATGGGACCTGGTTGCTACGATTCCAGTCGAGTGCTTTTCGAGCACGTTCGTTTGCGAAACGGCCAAACGACGAGAGTCATAAATGTTTCAGATACGCGTTCGGTGCATCCTTGGGGGATCTCGACGACTCGGCGTCCAGTGGAAACGTACAGGGGGACCGAGGACAGCCTTGGGAAAAAGCACATGACTCTTCGTGCGTCGCGAATGATCGTCTTGCCGAAAAATGGTACCACCAGAATGTTGAGTTGTGACGTTGGGCATCTGGACGTGGAAGGAGGATCGTTAGAATACTAATCGGTGATTAACGAGCGGAGCTACGACGACCTATCTTATCCGCCTATGCACACATGTTTTGCGTGCTCCTTAATTGTCTCGATACGAGGAATTATGACGGACAAATGAGTAGACAGAATTGAAAACGCTGTTTGAATTGGGCAAAAGTACCCGCGAGGGACCTAAGTGTACTTTTGGTGGACGGGTCGCAAAATGTGATGCAAAAGTACATTGTAAAAAAAAATAGTACTTTGCAGAGGGAAGTGATAGAAAATCAAACTACATTTAAATAGCATCTTAATTTATAAATGTATATTTTCTTGTGCATTTTGCGTCATTAATTAACTTATCGTCTGTAACAAATATATCAAAGGTCTGATCCCACTCAAAGTCCAAATTAACATATATAAGGAGCTCATTTTTATGAGAGTATTTATTATAAAAAAATCCTCTCTGAGGGATTCCCCCTCACAGAATAAACAAATAATTAAAAGTTGTAGAATTTTATTGATGTATCGAAAATATAGTATTTGTACGTACTATGGTCGAACCTCGATAACTCGAATCTCAAAGGAAGGGAAAATCTTCTAATTATAGAGGTTTCGGCTTATCGAGTTTTAAGAGAGGTTCAACAAACGAAAATTCGACTTATAGAGGCTTTGTACGACTGTTCATTTTTTGATTTGTGAAGCTGTAAAGTAAGACAAATTCAGGTTTCAAAGGCCAATTGTTTATTGTATAGGTACCTATAATAAAATATACCTACAATCCATGTACTACATATATCTTTACATATATAATAATTATAAAACACATTTTATGCTCGAAATATTACTCTTCATTACATATTAAAAAAAAATATGTATTTTTGCTTTGTGCTAGTATTTTAGTGTATTGTAAATCAATAGCATTTTCAATCGGGAATACTGCAAAGAAAACACTTTCCTCAATATTTTGAGATCTTTATACGAAACTTCGTAATACATATGTAGAAGTAAACTTCGACTTGTAGAGGTTGGAGTTCTTCTAAATTCGAGTCGTAGAGGTGAAATACATAATTTAACATGCAAAATGTACATAATTCGAGTTAAGGAAGTTTTATTTCGACTTGTAGAGGTGTTTACACCGGAGCGGAAGAAAATGAAGCAAATTTTCGACTTATCGGGATTTGACTGTATATCTTTTTACAAAAATATAGTACAGTACTATATATTATACTACGGGTGGCCCTGTATCAGAGGCGATTATAAAATAGCAGGCAAACTGAAAGTAGGTGATGAATAGATGAATGGAGAATGTTGAACATCTCTCCGTGCGAGCCGCCGGTGTTGTTACAATAAAGTAACTAGATGTTAAACTTCTTTCATTCGGTTAATTGTCGAGCCAAACGACTGCAAATCGGGGTCACGCTACACCCATACGCGTGACCCGCATGGTAAAAACTTGTTTATTTATCTTCATTTTTTTCCTTGACTTCGGTAGCAAAGGAATGATAAACAAGTGTTACTATATATCAACAAAGTGTACAAACGAGCTACATAAGTTACAAAGGAATTTATGTATACACGCAACCCCGAGAAGAAAAATTAAACCGAACTACCCATGCGGAAATCCTATAGTGGCATTCATTAAGCATTGCATAGAACGCACATAGGCGTCCGCCGCACGCATCTGCTTAGCGAACGCTCGTAAGCGCTCGGAGGACTTTAATCGTCCCTATGCAACGCTAAGTGACCTGAATATGGCTCGAGATGGCCCTGACGGGGCGTTGGAGGAGTACGCGTGCAGATTGCATGATTCCCCGAAGGGACAAACAACCTGTTAATGGGCCTGTATCGGAGTAATTTGAAAAAGAAAGTTTCCAGAAGGTCGGGACGTCATTGCCCGTCCAGCGTGCATACCGAGCGATCCTGTTTATGTATGCGTGTGTCCATATCTCGTGCAAGGGAAGAGGAGGCATCCATACATGTTTCGCCCGAAGCAGAGAGAGTTCTCCCTTCTTTTCACGCACACTTGCATCAACGCGTTACCACGGTAATTACAGATTAGCGTAATGCCACTCCCGGCGTGACATTTAATTACGAACGCACTCGTTAAACGCTATAAGCGCACGTATAAGTGCACTTTTCTCCCGCTACGAGAGCCGACATACGATAACCGTTGCTCTTTGTGTAACGATCATTAAGAAACAATTGAATCGTTCAACGATCGATAAAAATTGATTTGTTCGTTGGGCCCCATTAAGCAAGCCACAAAAAAAGTATTCCTGGAAAAAGGATATAGGCCGAGCTTCGATGTACATATGGCGAATATTGCGTCGAGGAGGTCTTTATCTCCGTGGTCTCTGATTATGCGACCAAATTAACATATGTACACGGCGCGCGTAACACCGTCACGCTCCCGATTTATCTGAATTTCAGTAGCTTCGAGAAAACGACTATTTTTTTACGACACATCTGCAAAGAAACGCCTACCGCGCGCGTGCACGGTTCCCCGCCCGAAATTCTTAGAAGTTCCGTGCGGCGAAAAAGTATACATGGTCGCTGGGTACAGTTGCTTTCTATCCTGCACAAGGTTTTTAGGTTATGGCGGCGCGGACTGTTTCTAGCGGCGGTTATATAGCGGGGCAAGCATCGCTCGGAGTAGCGTGTTTCGGCGTTGGCGTTAGAATGAGCGCAGAGCGAGGAGAGGAAAAAAGCGAGAAAAACAAGTACAGAGTACGATTGGCCACGGTGCATTCTTGTTTGTCATGCGGGCATACGCTGCAAAAGCGGAGCTCGCTCTTTGGCCTTAGAATGGAATTATCCCAAAGGAACTCGGTATCGCGAGGACATCTGTGTCAAATGCAATGACGGGACTGTCTCGCGTGCATCCATCACCATTCGAATGGCGCCCCGTTCGAAAGAAAGGAAAGAGAGATCGCTCGTGGCATTACTAATATAACACGGGCTCAACAAAGTACACCGCGTTGGAAGCGATTCGGTGATTTATCCCCGCATTTCCCGGGGCACGCAAACTTACGGTATTTTTCCTTCCTCGTGTCACGCACACGCGGAAACGCGTAGCTGAAGAGCGAGCGGGGAGAGACCGAATTACATATTAGAGAGAAGAGGCATAAGAGAGATCGTCGTGTAACAAGGGGAAGGGGGAGAGAGCGAGTGAGGGAAAAGAAAACAGCGATTGGGGAAAGAGAGACAGAGCGAGCGTTAGAGTAACGAGGAGATAGCGATAGAAAGAGAGAGGGATATAGAGAGCCATCCAACTCGGAGGAAACGCGATTGCGTCAAACACGCACTCACTTGCTCACGCATATATATATATATATATAAGACGTGCGCGCGCGCGGAACGCAGAACTTGTTTCTTGGTGGTGCCAGTGAATTCTGGGGGACCTAAACAATGTTCAGGAACGATCAGGCTAATGAGATAACGTGGAATATCGCATGCAATGGGACGCTCGAAGTTACGGAAAATCATGGGAAACGCGACGCAGTACGCGGCACAACGTCCATACGGGCGCGCTGAGCTTTGCGAACTCCCGGGGACACTATTCACTCACCTTCTTTTCTCCTTGTGCTTCTTCTCCTTCTTCTGCACTTCCATGGCGAAGCGGAAATCTCGGTGGAAAGGTTTCGAGACGGTACCACACCGCGAGACACTCTCGGTCACTGCCAAGGAACGTATCCAGCGTGTACCCTCCGCCTTGCCTCGTCACGATAATTCCCGTTCCTGAGTTTGTTGTCTCTGTCTCCCGTACTTTGCTCGCGCGGGCTAGCGCGCGGTCTCTTTCTCGCACTTTATCGAAATCGATGCACCAACATACGGTCTCGGCCACTACGCGGTAACGCGACGTCGCATCTGCTCACTTCGGATCTGCTGCGACCGTTTCGCTACGAAAACACATCGTTCCGTCTACCGACGTCCGTACGAAGTACGCTTCGCGAACGCCAAACTCATGGTGTAACGACGAGGACGATGGTGAGCGGCTGGTAGTGGTAGTGCGACTAGTTTACGATGGTAGTGGTGGTAAACGACTCGCGGCGAGTTGGCGGGGTTGTATACACGAGACCGAACGTCCGAAGAAGGGGGAACCACCGCGACGTCACGCCGCTTTCGTTCTATCTGCCCCGCAGACACCGCCATCGAACGGCCGTGACGTCAACCAACTCGTCGCGCGACGAACAAGTAGGACGTTTCAACACCCGATAACGCAACGAGAAGAAAAAAATTATCTTTCCCATTCAAACTATGTGTTGTATTGCCGTAGAAAAAAAGCTTTATTCCGTCGAGTCGAACAAGTATTTATTGATCAGGGCGCGCGATGTTATGTGCGTACAAACTAATCGAATTCGTGGACACGCGAGTAATCGTATTAAGGGTGGCTTGGAATTTACTCACAATCGGTTAGCAATCCTAATATTGTCTTTCACGAAGTCGCGGAAGGTGAAGAATGTACATAGCGATAGAACAATATTTATGAATACTTTATTTTCTTCAAACATGCTTTTCCACACAACCTATTCCTTGCAAGGACTACAGAGATCCTGTCGTAAGTCCCGGTAAAAATTTGATCTAGGTGACTCGCAATGCGACTGCACTGCATTATTATTTGCTCATCCACGAAACAACAAATGTTCAATTGACGTTTGTTCGTTCTACTTCCTTTTTGCTGCTCGGAGCGTTCGACCTTTCTTCCCTTTTCGATTCCGATGGACCTCTTGTACTGGAGACTTTGTCAGCCGCTTGAGAATCTTTATCGTTCTGGTTGCTCGGATCCATGTCCTCCTCGAAATCGTCTAGGTTCGAGTCTTTGTGCCCGTACAGCGCCGGATACTGGGTCATGCACACCTGCATTGTTTTAAACGCTTCGTAGCAGTCTGAACCTTTCGGGTCTGCGGTGGAATAGTGGAAGCAAGAGAAAGCTTCCCTGAATTCCAAGCCGCAAGGTCCAGTGGCCATGCCACCGAGGCAAGGGCAATTCCAGTTGATATCGCCATTTGGTAACAAGAGACCGGGGCTCGGCTCTGGCTCTGGAAGATCTATTTTACTAGGTGTCGCGTGGTCCTCTTTCGACGCAAATATTATCGTGTCTTTACCCTCCTTACGAATTAGTGGCATAATCGATCGATTGTTACAAACATACAAAAAATGTATGACCTCTCCCCTCGGGAATAAAAGGCACAAACGAATTACACTAAATTTTCCCCTAAGCTCGACTCGCTCTACGGCTTTATAACTTTAATGCTGATAATTTCTGCTATCAGCGGTAAACGATAATAAATTAGGCGAGGTACGGTGGATAATATACGTGCACTGTTCACCTTCGTATCTTTCGGCTAGTGTTAAGGCTGCCCTTAAACGTACGTAACAGTCGTCTGCGCACCGCAGAACGAATCTGTGCTCCTTCGGATCGTACTTCAGAATATCGACGGTACGCTTGGCTCCCTCTTCGCCGAATAATTGTCTTAGGGATTGAAGGATGTTCTTCTTTAAATAGACGTCCGATATATCGGTATTCGGTTTCTGCGGCAGTTCTCTGGAAACAACGAAAGAATGTATCTCACCTATAATCTAATCTCGATATCGCGTCGTAAGAGCACAGCAATACTTTCGATCGATCCGACTAATAGGTTTTCTAACGGATAAGAGACGTAATCGCAGCCATTTACGAAGTTACCGGAGAAACAAGTGACAACTAGCGTGAACGAAATGCAGCGTACAATGTTCGGAAATGAAGAACCATTTCATCAGATTACGAATCGAGCAATGACTAAGATGGAATGATAATATCGTCTATCATGAACCGTCGATTTAATTCCCAAAGGAAATGAAAGTTGTCATCTGGGAATTTGACGGATAACGACGATTCAATCGGGCAAATATTCGCCGATCCTTTTTCGATTCGAATTTAACCTATATCGGGCCTTCGCTGAATGTAGGTTAGGTTACATGTGCGCGGATAGGGATGTTTAAAAGTGATTGAATGTACTAACAGAGAAACGTCTAAGTAATACATAGTACACAGAACGCTGACTCGCGACTCACATTTAATAGTTAAGAACTTAAAACTGCACTTATCGTCGAACTTTAACGCAATGCACTTTGCGGCGTTTCATTCATGCCTTCATGATGGAAAAAGCAGACAACACCTTTTACGACGAACAGATGGCGCTGCGATCGTTCGTCGTCGCGATCTTTAACTCCAGCTACTCTGATTACCGAACTATGTATACTTTTAATCAGGAATAATAATCGAGTCGCTCTATCAATAAATAAGAACTGTTCGTCTTCACGGAATTATCATCTACAAAAGCTTTGAAGCCAAGTTCTCAACGAACGACATAGGCTTGCTGCCACCCAATACGATCGCTGCATTTCTAGGAAGTATTTCAACACTGGAGCTAGTTACAAAACGGAATATACGAATTTGAAGCGGTCGACGATTCAGCCTTTACCCTGCCGAAATCCTGCAGGACCAGGGCGGACAAGCGGCTTATCGACGTAATCCCGAAACTTATTATGCGTCGGTGGATAATCGACTGTCATTATTCTTCCACAATCGTGACAGCTGTACATTCAGGCCTTTAATTTATGCTCCTTTCGACCGCTCCTAAAATCGTGCCTAAGGGATTCCCTTTCACGGAACGATTTCCTCCCGACCGTTCTGAAAAGTGCTGCTTTTACCTGTGCCACGATATTCCTACGCGATCGTATCGCAGAAAGCAGTGAATATGGACGGGGAAATAGTGGAAATACCTAATTGCACGGAGTTCGGGACTTCGTTTCGAGTCGATGCGAAAGCGCAACCTCTTCACGCAAGGTCAATGCCAATGTCAATAGCGGGAGGTTAAAAGCCAATGTAAAAAGAAAGAGTAGCTGGAAACTTTCGCCGAAAGCACGCGTTCAGTGGGAATCCAGTGATTTCGCGGAACGGGGAGATTAATAGACTGTCTTTATTTATTCCGCTGCCGTTTATTTGCGACCCCCTCTATAGAATTACATATTCGCCGTCAAAGGACCGATTGTGCATTGTGTCTTCGGCCTCTCGATATCGATTGAAACGCGAGAGAAGGACAGACCCCGAATTCATTAGGATTTCGTAGTCCGTAATGCTCGTTTCTCTTTCGAACGTTTCGGGGGAACATCTGGCCACCTTCTCCTCTGAATGCCGACTGATTCTGACAAGCCTACGGTCGCGTTTGAGCCGTACGATCTGCGAAAGAATTGACACTTGGCTTACCTGGAGCATTATTCGAATCGCTGGCCGACTGTGAGCTCAGCGACTCGGCTCTACCCAAGAGTCCCAAGACCCTTACGCTTATCCTTTTCACTGGTTCCATGTGGGTCCTGTATACGAGGCCTGTGCATTGGCGTAACTCGTCCAGAATACCGACGGGGGCATTCTCGCTGTAAAGGGCCGAGAAAACTTTCGTTTCGTGGAAGCTACCCAGGAAGCCATTCCATTCATTCCCGCGTTTATTCGCGTCACTTACCCGATCGCGATTCATTATTGCAGATTCCGAGTGCAGGTCTCGGCGCAGCGGCGTAGGACGACGGGGCGCCTCCAGGAAAAACGTCCAGCGCTGTGAAAGCACGTTCCCAGAATCGCGCACCCCTCGCGCGTTTTGCGTGGACTCGCCAAGTCTCTCGCGAGAATTTGTCAATAGAAAAAAAGGACGCCGCTGTTTCGCCCGTGAGGCGGGCAAGTTAGCGAGGCCAGGCATACCTACCGGAGATCGTGGCGTGGCAACTGGCGGCGCGCTAAAAGGAAATCGCAGGGGCATGCGAAAATTTGCGGCTCGGGAATATCGACGTGCCCGTGCACCTAGCTCGACGCGTATCTTCGCCGCGCTCGCAGATGCAATCGAACCGGACTTCTTTTCATTTAAGGAGGCGATCGATGACGCGACTCTTGAAACTCGCGCGCGCGTGTGCATCGGGAGCTGGGCTTCGATTCCGTAGCCACGTGAATCGGTCTGACAGCGGGGCCAGAAGACGCTCGGAGCCCGGAGGGGGCATGAATCTTTCACGCGACGATTTCTATTTTCTCGGATGCACGCTCGGCCGCGCTGTCGCCGTGTCGCGGCTCTTCGCCTTAGTATTTACGACCTCGTGCTTCCGTGCGGGCAAATAAAACTCGCGACTTCGGCGTTCCCACGAAAATCTAAGCGGAGCCGCCGCAGCGTCGCGCATGGCGTGCCGGTAACTGTACGGAAAATTCGAGCCAAATCGGTAACAGGAGCCGCCTGCGCGCCTACCCTCGTGGGAAGGGAATTCTCCGAAGGCTGGCGAGGAGGTTCGCGCGCACGTACGCGCGCGCGGGCCAGGCCCGTAATTCCCGAGGCAACTATAATTCCATATATCGAGCCCGGCTGCGAGCGTGTCATCGAATACAATACAAGACTAATGACGTCACGGCAACTATACTACGGGAAGCGGCGCGTTCGCCGGAATATCATGAATAACAAAGAATCGTAGAGTCATCGTGTTTGCGCCGGGCAGCGGTCGCGCGTTTAATCGCCGATACTTCCAGAAACCGTTTCCGCAAAATGTCACCGCGCGGACGCATTATCGGCGGGGGCGGGGTGGCACCGGAAAGAAACAATGGCCGTGTGCCGACCCGTAGGAATGTTAAATAGAATGAAACGTCGCGACGCGGGGGAAAAAAAGGAGCACAACGCGACGGCACAAAAGCTGAAATGGCACCAGGAAGCGCGGTTCCTGCGTTTCATTGTACGCCCGTGGGCCGCGCACTGTCCGCGCGCGGGCTTATCCAGTTCGAATCGGGGAGGTGTGTCACGCGCGCTCGGAGGTTTAAAAGAGCTGGGGCCATTTTTGATAGAGTTCAGAATGAGCCGAATCTGATCGATTAAAGTTTGAAGCTGATGTTCCTGGGGATTTTGAAGCATTTCATAGACCTTGGAAGCAGCCTTACCAAGAAGGGGTTGTAGGATGGAAAGTATGTAGGTACGTTCCAGCATCCTGGGAGCGCGATTACAGTCGCGCGTAATTTATTTGGCGCGCGGATTACGCAATCGGCGGAATAAGGAAAACGGAAGAGACAGCGTTGCAACGAAAATAAAAGGAGTCTCGGTGATCATTAAACTGCGGGTACGCACGGCGCGGAGCCGGGTGGACTGGTTCTCCTTGACGATACGCACGCGTCATATTGCCGTTAGTAAAATCTGTCGATTCAAGTTCACTGAAAATCACTGTTACAGCCGCCTCGCCTCTCCCTCCCGTTTCCCTTCCAGCTCATCGATAGCGGAGGCACAGGCTTGTCTTTCTTTGGTGCTCTTTGCCAAGGCGTGTGGAACTCTCAAGGAGAGATTACGCCAGTCAGACTTTTTTCGGATGAGTCTACGTTGAAAATGAACAGACACGTATCGCAGCGTCGCGCTGGGTACCCATTACTTTCAAAGATATTTAAGCGAGTCGAGTTGTCGTGGATTCAAACGGGGTGGATTCAGGGGTTGAATGAAACTGTTAGAATTTTTAATTAATTTTTAAATAATTGCCATTCTGTGCCTTTAATCTTTTCTGTTCCGAGAAAAGTGTTGTAAAATGCAGTGAAATGCATACGCTTTTGTGTAAATGAGAAACTTTTATTTTCTTGAAAGTAGAAAAGGGGTCTGGTTAAAGGGGATCGTTTATTCTGCTGTGAAAAAGTTGAAGTTGGGGGTAGATAGATCCGAAGTTGGAACCTTAAACCGTTCGGTGAAAATAATTATATAAAAATCGCAATCTGCTTTCTCTTCTATATTTGAAGAGTAAGGGGAAAACAGGGAATGCCACAAAACAGCGCTATCGAGAAAATTAAGTTTTAATACTCTTAGTCTACCAATAAAGAAACAAGGTCCAATGAATTTAATTTTCTTCTTAAGGGGTCATTCTGGTTAGATGGCTTGAAAAAATACATTATTTTTTTTAACATTTTTCGAAAGTACATATTCTCAAAAATGTACTGTTAAATTTTAATGGAAAAATTCCAATTATTTTAACTTCTACGTAGACATTTTGTAGGGAGTGCAGAGGATTGGCCTCTATAGATGAAAACTTTAAACGCATTTTTCTCGCAACGTCATTTTTACACATGGTGCAGGTAAAATCTCAAAATCTGTCGAACCGATTGCTTTATAAATTGAACTGCTTATTCTGCACACCTGTGCCTCTGGCCGACTACAACCAAGAATTTCTGTTGAGTCTAACCTACTTTTAAAATCGAAAATAACACAGAAAACACAGCCGAAATACATTGATTCTTGTATTTTGCCCGCCATTTTGTTAATTTTAAGGATAAATAATTTATTCTAGTACGGGCCATAGGGCTAGTTATATTAAACAAGAATCTGACTGTATTTTTGGATTCAGATAAGTCCAACTGCTGAAATCACCTGCACGAGCGAGGCATGAATTTTTAAACACGTCATCAAAATCGTCTTCGAAACCATTTTAAAAGCAATAATTTTATTACTTTTATATTTTTTATTTACTGTAGAAATGTAGTTCAATCAATAGAAAAACTTTTATTCAATTACTATAATTCCTGAAAATCGCTGAATTTATCGGCGCGCTGACCAGAATGACCCCTTAAACAATTTCTTTTTTTACCTTGAGGGGAGAACCTTGTGCTTAGACAAAGAGTGGGGACATTCCGTATTTTGTTTCGGTGCAGAGTGGACATTTTCTGTTTTAACCAATACACCAAACCTTTAACGTTATCCTACAGGGGTTTTTGAAGTTTATAACCCTTTGCGATTCGACGGTTCTGTAGTCCCAGTTGTCACCAACAAAATATGCTATAAATCGCAAAATCCCGAAAAATGGACATTCCCAGTTTTCCCCCTTATCCTTCATTCATCCTGCTCCCAATTTCTTAAATAATACTAACTAAAAAAAAATAAAATAACTGTTAAAACCGAACTCTTACAACAGAATCAAACTATCAATATACAAAATTACCTTAATCCAGAAAAGAAACAATCTAAAACTGAAAAGTTCGACAAATACGTAGCTTTTATTCATAAAACTCAACAGTTTCATTCGCCGCCTGCACAGGAGGCACCGATTCTTCCGCGTTGAAAACTCGCGGCGGAGAGAACCTGCTCGAGCGATGTACCTTAGACGAGAAATGAATCGTATCGAGGTTGTTTTAACATGAAATATAAATATATTTGGGTGGTATTGTACAGTCAGTGATTCGTTCGTATATACAGAATTATGTACATGCCGAACACTATATCATCCTCGAATACTCTGCGCGTAGACTCACACATGCACACACGTCTCGACGAATCGATCGACCCCACACACGTGTCTTCGAAATAATCATCCATTCATCCGGATCCACGCATCCATCCATCCGATTCCTTGGATCCGCGAGAGATCACCTCGCGTCTCTCCCCCATTCACTTTATTATCATCCAGTGCTTTTTATTTTCTTATTCTCACCCCCTGGCCCCCAACCCACCCTCACGAGTCGAACGGGGTATGTATTTAGCGCTCGCTTACAAATTTCACCGTTCCCATTCCTTTCTTCCTCCTCGGGATTAATTAGGACGTCTGCCGCCGGACAATTCCATTTCTCCGCGGGTCGCCTTACTGCGCTCCTTCCCTCTCGTTAGCTTCGCTCTTTTAAGTCAGCCTAAGCGGACTCTGATCGCAACGTCTCCGTCTCTCTTTCTCTCTCCCCCTCCCCCTTTTATTACTATTACAGAGGCTACAGTTTTCTCTCGTTATCCGCGCGTTACAAACCACAACGAGGCGTCCACTTTTTTTCCATTTTTCGCTCCCTTTTTCTTTTACCTTAGACTTCGTGACTACAGTTTAGAGAATAAGCGTAGAAATGTATCACACTAGAGACTTGTACATTATCCTTAAATGCGTAGGTAATGTTCTTCTTACGTGTTCTTTTTTTTTGCGGTTTTTTCTTTGCTTTCGATAATATACAATAGTAGTTTAGTCGGTTAGCTAGGCTCACCATGCCCGCCCGGGGCCGTTCGATAGCCGAGGAGCGGCGGGGGGCGGCGTCGCCGGGGCGCCGACGGAGGAAGTCGCGGGTTGTCTCGCGAGATGCGTGGACGACGGCCACGCGAGGTGTACGAAGGAACGCCCGAGCATTGGCGAACGACCGAGCGAGGCGAATAACGCTAACGAACGGATAATGGCCACTCCCGAAGCAATTGGAAACGTTACCTAATCAGCGGAACCGACGGAAAAGAGATTCGCCAGCCGTAATGGCTTTGCGTCTGCTTCCCGTCGCGCGGCGGCCCCGAATTCTTTCTTTCCACGGCTGACGACGCCCGCTATAGATCGTTAGCGCGGCCCCGTGTTTTTCGGGGAATCTGTTTACCGAGCACTGACTGCGCGCTATTTCTTTCAAGGCTCGAGTGAATATTTCGCTGGCACTGCGAGCTTCGTCGTTGGGAAAGAATTTCGACAGGGACACCTACACCTGGAAGCTTTGAATAAATGCTAACCGGATCTTCCCGAGGGCTTAAGATTCAGGCCCTAAATCAACGAATAGTTCGAGAGGTTGAAGAGCTGGACAGCAGGTGCAAGGTCTGCTGGAAAACCTGCCACCGATAATGCCTCGACGCATCGGGGATCTCCCCCAGAAGCTTGTTTTTACAACTGTCCCCTTTTCTCCGCCTCGACCGAAACCTCGGGCGAGCGACAGCCGGGAGATTGGTCCACAATGCGTCGGGGCTGTTGTAAGCTTTCGCGGTGCGGTCGTCAGCTCGTTTGATTGGTTTCGCGGGCGCAGCCGACGATTCGCGACGATTTCAAGGAGACGTTGCCGCACCGTTACGCGGAACCAACGTTTGCCAATAATCGGCGTGGTAACGGCGGGGGCCACGGCGCGGACCACGGTGCCGCGGAGAAGGATCGAGGTGACGCGGAAGCCGCGACGAGGGAGCGAGCACGTGGCCGGCGGAGGAATCGCCTCGTTCGGCGAATCGATCGCGCGGTGCTGGCGCAAAAAGCGGCCGTTTCCTCCGGCTTTATCGAGTCACGGGGCTATCGAGGACCGCTCTACTTGGCGCAAAAGACCGGTAGGGGAGGAAACGGACGGCGGGGGGGTTGGAGAGGGGCGCGAGGAAGGAAGAGGAAAGAAAAGGAGGAAAGGAGGCGCGGCGGAGATAGGGAAAAGGAAGAGGGAAATGATAGCGCGAGGAAAGAGCGTCTAGGAGGCTGTCAAACGATAGAGTATAGAGGCGGCAGAGGTGGTTATCGATTGGCCAGAGAGGCCTCGGGTCGTTCCAGCCAGGGGCGTATTCGGCTGTCCCGTTTCGTGGCTCGACTTTTACCGGTGGTAATTTTTGCCAGCTTGTCGCGAGGAACCAGGAGAGATCGATCGTCCACAGACACATACACGGGCAGAGAGGAGAGAGACAGAGAGAGAGAGTTGGTCGAAGCCAGAGATGGCAGGCCTTTGGGCGTGGTCCATCGTTTCAAATCGTCGGGACTATCCATAGACAGTAAGCCATAATATCCTGACGTTCGTGACACATGGACGTCTCTCCTCTTTATGGTCGGTGCTATCCAGAATTCAGCTTCCCTCCCTCTCCCCCTCGCTCCTGCCCGACGTCCCCTTTTCCCGCCCTGTTTTTCTCTGTCCTCCCGCTATCTCCCCCTCGACTATCGAAAGATCGACAACCCCTAGCGCACAGAACGACCGTCCTCGGCGCGATCTACATTCGAAACGATTTTACGTAAGCCGGCGTCGGTGCCGTGCCGTGTTCGCCCCTTCGCGAACAATGTTACTTCTTGCGAAATATGTGGACAATTTAACCGCTTCGGAAACACTGTGGCGCACTCAGGATTTAATCTTGTAGGTAACCGAGTTGAAGGGAGGAAAATATTTTTAATGCAAATTTAATCAAATTCATTAGGTGATCTAAAGTTAGGCTTATTAAATTCCTACTGCTGCCTTGTTTTTACTCTAATTTTACTATCTCTATATTTATCATATCTCCCATTTAAGGAGTAATAAAGTCGTAATAATAGTAATAGTAATTAGTAAAATTTATTTAAAGAATAAAATCCAGTTTTTAGTTTCTTTTTACAAAACCCCTTCTTTGGGGTGCTAGGGCCCCTTGGGCCCCCCTCTGGGTGCGCCACTGTTCAGCCAAGCCGATTAAAGCGTGTAACGGTGGGAAATTGAAAGATTGTTTAAGTAGAGAGGCAGATCGCGAAATATCCAAGATAAATCGTCCGTGCTTCTCCAGGTGGAAGGAGAAGTTACCGCTGCAGTTCGCTTGAATCTCGGGGAAGAGTGTTCGCGAAGGGGAACCGGAGAGTAGTTGCAGAAACAAGGTCCACGGGAAAACGTGCGTGGAGAGAGGGAACAATGCCGCTGATTGCCGCGGAGGGGTGGTTTTGCCAGGTATACGGAGGAGACGTTTGAAAGGCGAGAAACAAGGGTAAAGTTCGATCCGTCTGACGAACCGAGAGATCGCGGCAGCCGGTGGACTTTGATGACGAAGCACTTAAGGCTTCGGTTGACGCGGAGCCGCGTTTAACAGTAGGAGGGATCGTGGAAAGATTGGCTTCGCCCATATGTGCACGGTTCATCGTCGCCTAGGAGAAACTGGGAAAGTATCCAAGCTTGGCGATCCTCGGCAAGTCCTTTGCGAACGATTCCCTCAAATATCGTAAACCGCTGTCCCTTTTCTATCGTTTTATGAGTTCTATTATCCAATTAACCCTACAGTGGGGCCTGACGGACCCAGGTGAACAGTTCTTATGATATTGTAAAAGATTCAGATGACTCGTAGTTGTTAAAGAGATATTTTTTTCAATATTTCATTTTGTTATTAAATATTTTTGGTAATAAAGATTGAATGCAATAGATTACGTGCGGTCTAAAAACTATTTTTTCTCGGAATATTCATGTTTTTCTAGATTTGGAGATATGGGCCTGTGAGTCCCAAGTTGGGCAAAATGTTTATCGAAATCAAATTTCAAATAACGAATAAAAGTTAAAAAAAAGATTATTCGTCATTCGTTTGTTAATCTGAGTTAACTTTATTCGACACATGACGAATAATTTCTTTAACCTTTATTCGATATTCGAAATTTTATTTAAATAAAAATTTGCGCACATTTCTGGGTCCAACGTGTGCAATAGTGTAATTTTAATTCACGTGTACACTGTAGAGTTAAGCTAAACTTTCACTAACGCTTTTACAACCGCCCGTGCATCAGAGGGCACTCGGAAAAAAGAGGTTTACCCCTCGAAACGGCTTTCCTCGAAAAAGGAAGCACCTTTGACGGCGGTAATCTCGTAAAATTTACAAATCAAATTCGTGGAGCTCTAAAATTATCTACAATTACTAGGGCCGATTTATTGGGCATTCTAAACGATAGAGGGACTCGGTGAGAGAGAAACTTGGGCAAATAGTAGAAGCGACCTGTACTATAATAGCGGGGGAAAAAAAAAGAAAGGGACACTCTTAACGGAATGAGCCGATATTTACAATTGGAAGAATTACGCGGACAGCGGTCGCAAGGGGTGTAGTTTGAAAAGCTCTGGATCGCGGAAGGGGGAGAAAGGGAGAGGAAGAATACAGCCGAGCGGCGTCCGGAGACTCGGTAACTCGAAGCGAATTACAGGGGCAAAGGATTACCGGCTGGCATCGAGCGTGCGTGTACGCGAGGCGCGTACAAAGAGCAGCGCGAAACAGCGCGGCGTTATATTTGCCGAATCGTTCGGTGTACTCTGCCTCTTCCTTTCCCTCCTTTCCTTTTTGTACACGGAACACAATTCTCGGTGCGTCAGAGGAGAACCGGTCATTGTTAAGTGCGCGCCGCGCTTCTTAAGCTTAGCTTTTCATTCGGCGGAGGGGCTGACGGGTCCTCTCTCCTTCTCTCCCTTCAGCCCCGCGGGATGGAGAGATCATTCAGCGGGTTTGGACCGGCAGGGGTATGGTGAGGAAGATTTAAGAAAAATTCGCGTAGAAGAGTGGAAGAGAGAGAGAGAGATAGAAAGAGAGAAAGTGGAAGAGGAGGTGGTCCACCCACGGCCAAAGCGGAACGCGGGCGCGCACATTGTAATTCCAGGCCCTCGGCTGGGAGCCGAAGAGGATCGTGGATCAAAAATCGCTCCGGGTCGCTTTTGTACGCGGCCGGTGGTGCTTTCTGGCACAACTACCTGCCGACCAGCCACGGGTTCGCTTAGCTCGCTCGTTCGCCTCCGCCTCGCCTGCTGCTCCTCGTCCCTTTGCAACAGAGAGGAGAGCTTTACCTTTAACCGCGTACCTGCCCAGCCCTCCCGCCCTGTTCGCGGCCCAGGCCCGTCTCTACCTACTCCGTCGCCGAGTCGCGCCGCGCCGCGCCGCTCCCCAGTGCTCCCCTGGACCGGGTGCGTTCAGAGGGGTCCCCGGGTTCCACAGAAAAAGCCTTCGGTATATCTTTACGAGCCGGGCCATAAAAGCCGTAGGAGTTCGTCCGTTTCACGATTAACTCTCCTCCCCTCTCGCTCTCTCCCTTTCACTCTGGCGGGGTGTATGGATCGTGTTCGACCGGCCACGATCCCTTATTGTCGTGTGTACATTCTTCGAGCCCGTATAATACGCGAGCAAAGGAACCACCGGCGTCCTTCGGAACCACCCAGTCTCGCCCGCTGGAAAAAGCTCCGCGCAGCCGAGAGGAAGGTTGACGATTTCCAGACGAGGCACACGCGCGCACACATGTCCACGCACACGCGCAGCCGAGGATCCGTTGGCCGTACCCTGGAGCCACCAGGGTCCGGGTACAGCCTGGTGGTCGAATTGTCATCCCTCGTCTCCGCTCGGCTCGCCTCGCCGAAAACTAAATCTTTCTCTCCCGCTCTCTTTCTCTGGCTTGCCTCTCTTACGGCCTCACTCCCCGGATCTTCTCTGTACTCGTTCCTCTGTCTCCTCGCCGTGTCTTTCTCTACTCTACCCTCGAGCGTTCTCCTCGCTTATCCGAAGCATCTCATGTCCCGCGAGAGCAACGAGATCTCTCGACGGTTCGGTACGTCGCGTCGGCCTCGACCCCCTCTTCGCCCCCGGACCGTCCCCCACGATCCTAAAACTCTTCAACCTTCCCTCTCGCCTGTCCTCGTCTAACCAGAAAGGAACGCTCCGTATTCTCCCGCCCCCCGGACCGATAAATCCTATATATCGCGATAAACGAGGAGTGAACGTTTGCGGGCTCGGATCGATACATATACGCTCGCTCTATGCCGCGTCCTCTAATCCCAGCAGCCGGGCACGCGCGCTCGCGACGCGCCAATAGTTTTTCATTTAGGAATGCGCTACGCGCTGCGCGTCTATCTTTCGCACTCATTCTCTCTTTCAATCTCACTCTCTCTCTTCTTTCGACCTACCCTTATCTACACACGCATCCCTCTCTCTCTCTTCTCAACACCTTCCCTTACATGCAGTCGCGTCAACTCGCGATCGCGCGCGCGCGCGTACTCGCAACGCGATCCGTTTTAATAGTAATAATATAATATATATGTATGTATATATATATATATAATTATACAGGAGATTAGGCTTTGTATTCAGTCAAAGTAGCGAGGGCGCTAGCTCGTTAATATATTAATAATTTGAGGCAGTTTACGTCATTTGTTTTTAAGGCCGAGTTAACAGTAGTGAACTATAAAGGTGTGCGCGCGCGCGTCCTGTCGCACGCGCCCGATTATTTAATTCATTCGAGGATCGATCCACGCACGGCGAGCCGACCGATCGAATCGCGGGGAGGGGGACTAGCGCGAAAACCTCCGACAATTTGGTTCAGTTTCGAGCGAGCGGAGAGAGACAGGGTAGAAGCCTCGTCTTTCCCTTTCTTTTCTTCCTTTCGTGCCCTCGGAACTGACATACTTTGTGCTTTCCCTCCCCCTTCCGTCCCTTATCTAGCCGCGCTCCCTTCCCCGCTCCCTCCGTCGGTCGCCCCGTCGCGCGAACGTGAATCGAGCTTTCGTGCACGCACAAAAGTACGTTCCCGTATTCTAGCGGAGGGCGAGGCACGTTCGAGCACACAGATTCTCCCTATCTCCCTCGTCTCGCTTGTTTATTCTCTCCCTCTGATCTCCTTCGTCTCCGTCGGACACGATGCGCGCACGTGTACTCGCCGAGAAGCTCCGCCAGGTATTCATTACTCCCCCTCTCCCTCCTTACGCATTAAGTTCGTTATTACGCGCGACGTAGGACAAAATATTTCATGCCAGACTTTTCTCGTACCCGCTTGCGGAGGAAGCACGTTTCGTTACAGTGTAAATATATGCCTTGCTCTCGCCGGCTACGCAACGATCAAACAACAGACTTTTGCGGGCGAACGGTGGTGGTGCGGGGCGAGGGCAGGGAGGAAGAAAAGAATGGAGAGGAACACGGAAAAAGAAAAGATAATGATCGCTCGGTGAACGCAACGTTTAAATAAAGAATTACCGGAACACGACCGCACATGCCGTATATCATTTTCCTTCCTTCTGCTTTTCCATGCTTCCCGTCGCGGAGCGAACCTAAAGCCAGCGACTCCCCGTGAAATCAGTCGAGAACCGTAGGAGGACCAACTCTGCGAGTTCTTTTACAGAAAACCTTGCGTTTTTCTTTCAATTTCTTAGAGAAATATCGCCTTCTCTAGGATTCCGCACCGCGCTATATGAAGCAGCCTGAACAAGTGTACGCGCGTGGCGTAGAAGTCCCGCGTGGAGCGGTTCTAAACCGGAACGTCCGCTGGAATGGAGACGAAACGTCCGCACGGAGCGCGAGAGACTCTAAACCGAAGCGTTCGGTGGGAAGGGCCGAGAATCCGCGAAAAGAAAAAAAGAGAGAACGGGTGCGCGCGTGCACGTGTCTACGGGCGGGCACCACCAGCTACGCACACCGAGAGCCGCTGCGCGAGGAGGAGCGGGTCTGCTCGCCTTATCTCCCCTAGAAAAGATGTCGCGTTCAACGTTCCCTTACGTAATCTCTCCCTGGGCCTTTTTAAGGCCGGCGGCGACGATAAACGCGGGTCGATCGACGGGAACGATTACACGCGGCTCGCGTAATCTAAATGCAAGAAGTAATACTGACACGGAAAGGAAAGTCTTCTTCTCTGCCGTCCCGAGGGGAACGGGAACAGAGAGAGGACTGTGGATTCGTAGAAACTGTAACAGCTGGAGGACAGAGACGCGCGCTGTTCCCATGCTTTTTGGCACACAGAGTCACACCTCGGCTTCGCCTCGAAAGCGCCGCTAGTTCGAATTTCGTCGCGCATTTTCCATGACGTAACCGCGCCGGCGGGGACGCACGCACACGAGGGCCCCGCCGTCGATTCCCGATACGCGAGACGAAAAATTTAACGCGCCGCTCGATCGTATCGCCGTCGCTGCTTGACATTCGACCGTCTCTCGCCGGGCGACAAGAGTTTCGTGCGCTCGCCGGAGCCCCTTTTCTTTCGACACACCACAATCGAATTCTATGAGCGTACCCCCTTTGCATAGTAAGCGGTTCACCGAACAACGTACAGGGTGTCTCGAAACGGCAGGCATAACCCGAAACGAGAGTTTCTGGTAGGATTCTACGCTTTGGGAAACGACGCGTGGAGCTACCGAGTCGACTGTGTCGCGCGCAAGTCGACCGCCTCGAAAGCGAAGGTTACTTGGAGGGCACTCTACTGTCCCACGTTGTTGAATGGCTTTTTCGAAAGAAACTTATACGCCTCGAGTGGGGCCACATGCTCTGGAAGAGCCTGTAGAAGGAATTAGAAGAGACGCAGAAGGTTACGTCCGCCTGATGGCAGATTACGACGAAGCCTCGGGAGAGAGAGAGAGAAAAAAGAGGCGACGGAGGGAGAAAAACGAAGAGCGCGACGGTCGTTTTAACGTCCTTATAACTACCGGTCTTTTTTCTCCGTTTCTTCGCGTTCCAGTCTCATTTACGAAATTGCTGGTGTTCGATCCACGGAAGGCGAGACGCGGAGAGAAGTTTTAGGAAAGTTCCGCGGTCGACTGTCTACTGGGGAATTAGGAAACTAGCGATTCTGTGCTCTGCGGAAGAAGGCGAGCGACGCGAGCACTTGTTTCGCGTCGGAACGATACTCCCCGTCAACGACGATGCGTCCCGTGCTTTAAGTAACTGCGTTTAGGCCCTGTATCCGTTTTGCTTCCCTCCGCTCTGGCGTTAAGAGGCCCGTTCCCTTTGAACGAGCAAAAACACCGGGGCGGAAATGCTCCGTCGAGATGGACGACGAAGGGTAAGTGCCGGGAACGAGCTGCTCGCTCCTCCAGCGGGTCTGCGCTTGCCAAACGAATTCACGAAGACGCTGTGCACACGTAGTGGAGAATTTTTTTCTTCAACATTTATTTAGAATCGCGAGGAGGACGGTTTTTTCCTGAAAACTTCTAAAAGCTCTCGATTGTTTCGAGCTGAAATATTGCGAGGTTTAAAAATAACGTTTGAAAGGTATCCCTGCGTTGGCGCGGAGAGTAAAAAAGGGGGAAACCAGGAGAAACCGTGAAACGAACGAGCGAAACCTTTTGAAAGACAAGCGACAACGTTTCTCTGCTCGCGACGCTTCCTAATTACCTAATGTCGACGTCATATTATATAACGAGTACGACGGGGGTTTCAACGAGGCACAATAATGCCCTCCTTCCTCCCACGTCGTATAAATATCCATCAGAGTGGATGAAGTTTAACCCTCTGCCGAGTTCCAGCAATCTATAATCAGGAAACGTATTCGCTATCGACCGGCTGGATGGCGCACGATTGCGCCTCCTCCGTGTCAAACGCGATACGCGTTAGAAATATACAGGGTGTACCGAATCACCGTACGGCGACGGAGGACGAATTTTGTGTAGAAAATTAAGCGGAATTTTTATAGAAGCATTCCGTTTTCGAGGCAATCGATCCCGAAGGCTCCAAAGGGTTACACACGCGTTACTTTAAATCTCCGTAGTGAGGATTTCCATGGGTTACGATCGGCGATTAACCCGACCCAGAAATCACCATTTCCTTTTCCCGAAGGACGACTGCCTTCCTTATCAATTCAGCCGCGTATTTCGAGGCAACCCTGTACTAAATCGCCCGACGCTTCTCCCCCATCCGCCTGCCGTTTCGAGCGCGAGCGGCAAAAACCACACGAGGAGCTTTCCCTACAAAAATAAACGTTCTTCCGCGAGTAATCAGCTCGCGTCGCGGGCGTTTCGAGGAACCGAGCTCGGGTGAAGTTCGCAAAAGCGCAGGAGAACTGCGGGCAAATCGTTAAAGTCCGCCGTATGGTTCGCTGAAGAAAATCATCGATGGTCGTTAACGTCGCGCCTAGTTTCCCCGTCCGACCGAGCGCGTGCAAAGTGCCTTCCCGCGACTTTCGATTTTTCTTCGGGGGGATCCCTGACGAGTGTTTTCCTCGTTTCCCGAAACTAGCCCCTCCGACGTTTCTCCCCGTAGACGGGTTGAAATTATAGGGTGGCGAGCGGCAGGCAGCTCGCATTATCGGTCGGCGCGTCAGCCTAACGTCCGCGTGCCACATGATCGTCAGTGCTTTCGGACTACGAGTCGATGCATCCTGCTCTCCCTCGCGCAACCCCTGTGCGTGCGTGCGAGCGTCGTCATCGTCGTCGACGTCGTCTCTCGGTTTCGTCTCTACACACCGATCCCCATCTTGACCGCGCCCCCTTCACGTCTGGTCTGGTCGCTCTATCGTGCGCCTTTGTCCCTCTCTCTCTCTCTTTCCCTCTGTCCCTGTTCGTCCCGTAACCGCCCAGATCCGTCCCGTCCCGTTCCTGTTCCCGGTACCCCCCGACACGTCTCTCGTTTCGCCTCGCCTCGCTTCGTCTCGCTTCGCCTCGACTCGACTCGCCCGTACCGCCGGTGCGGTCGTGCGGTCACGTTGATCGATCGTTACCGTGTAACGAAATACGGTCCCCGTCCGTTTCTCCTTGAGCGCGCTCTTTGAAAAGGGCGCAGGACAAAAAAGACGAAGAAATCCTGCCGGTTGCCCGGCTCTCTCGGACCTCGGGTTTCTAGAGATGTTCCCGAGAGAGAAAGGGAGAGAGAGGGAGGGTGAGCGACGACGAGAGAGCGTGCACGCGAAAGCGAGAGATAGGGCGAAAGGGACCGTTCCCTCTGGCCCCCACCGGTAGAGCAGGACACAGCCGCGATCGTTGTGCGACGCAGCACTGTCATTTCCTGTATGTGCTCGCGAAACGAAAAGCGGAGAGAAGAGAAAAAGAGAAAAAAAGAAGGGCCCCCCGTCCCCGTCTGTTCCCTCCTCTTTGTTCCGTCGGATCCCTTCAGACAACGCCGGTTTACGTCTCTGTCCGTTGCGTTTTTTGGCACTTGCGATTTTTACCATGATTGTCGATCGGAGGTTGCGTAATCGGCTAGTTCGCGAGGAACGAGCGCGACGGGAGAAGGTCCGAGCCGACGCGCGCGGTGGCTAATGGAATTCTACGAGCTAATCGTTGAAAAAACGCGCCTAATACTATATATCGGTAGTGTTTCGTTAGCGCCTACCCTCCTCCCTACCACTCAATCACCGTGTCCCATCGATCGAACGACCTAAAAATACTATTGTCGAGCGACGTTCGCGATCCGTCGGTATTCGAGCGAACAGGAAAAAGACCGAAGGCCCCGGTTATGTACATTCGAGAGGCGAATGCGATAGGATAATGGCTGCCGGACAGAGAGGCATCCCCCGCGGCTCGGTTTCCAGAACTTTTCAACCGCGGGGAAATCTTGCCCGGCTTCGAAAAGGTACGGACTAAAAATAAGTCGTTAATACGGGCCTAAGCAAATGGATTTTTATACCTGAGCAGCACTAGCGTATCGCAGGTGGATGGAATCGGTCGATGCGTACGGGACGACCATTTCAGTTGTCTCGTTCCCTCCATCTGTCCCTGGCTTTCGAGATATATACCGCGTGCACGTGTGTGTATGTGTGTCTGCATCCACACGTTCGTGTGTTTATTCTGCGGCTTTCTGCCCGTCCGTCCGGCCACCCGCACACTGCCAACCAACCATCCAACCCAACACGGCACGGCACGTACGATCGTCGCGTGTGTAGTGTCTGTGTGTTATGTACGCTGTGGACGATACATAGGCATGTACACGAGCACACGCGCGAGCGTGTACAGGTACGTATATGCGTATACATCCCCGTACATAGAGGAGATATACGTAGGGTAGGTATACGCGGAGGATAGATGCACATATGTAGCCCGGTGGCGTGTGCTAGACCAAACCCGTATGCTCTTTAACGAGTGGAAGAGATAAGTCGCACAATAGGGAAGAGCAGAGCGTCGCAGCAGCCGCCGCCGCCGGGATTACGCGAGCAAACGAACGGTGCTGGGAACGGGCTAGGTCTCGAGCGGGTTACCGGTCACCTAACTCTGCGGCAAAAGCGCGTGATAGCCGGGCGTTTCGTAAAAACCGGCCGCTTGAAGGGCGTGCAGCGAGGTGGCGTGGTGCCTGTGTATCGTGCTGGCGTAGACGCTGGATACGCTGCCGGTGGAGGAGACACCGCTGGAGCCACCGATCGACGAGGAGGAGGAGGTGGACGACGACACGGAGGAGGCCTGATGGCCCAAATGGGACGCCGCTCGCGATAGCAACGTCGCCGACGGCCGTCTATACGGATGATGGGCGACGACCGCGGAGGCCGTGGCCACGCGGAGATGGCTGGTCGAGCCCGAGCTAGCCGCGTTGTACGTTTGCTGATAACTCTGACGCAGAATGCCGGAGATCGAGGTGGCCGTCGGCGTGGCCGACGAGGAGGAGGAACTTCTGTCGCTTTGGTGAGGCGGTTGATGATGGAGTTGATGAGTAGTTCGGTGCTGCTGCTGCTGTTGCGGCTGTTGTTGTTGCTGCTGTTGCTGTTGTTGCTGATGCTGATGCTGATGATTGTGAGCGCGCATCGCGCGGAAGTAGTGTTGATAAATACCTGATATGACTGCCTTCTCGTCCGCGGAAATCAGTTCAGCGCCGGAAGTGGTCGGCGTGACCGTGCTCTGCTGCGGCTGCTGCTGGCCGTGATGAGGATGAACGTGGGGTCTGTGATGCTGGTGATGCTGTTGCTGCTGCTGGTGGAGTCGTCTCTGCTGTTGTTGTTGCTGGGAGAGGGTCGCGGCGGCATTGAGTGCCGCTCGATAGGAGGCCGCCATGGCCGCGGACATCTGGCCGGAAGTGGACACCAGGCTCGAGGCGGAATCGGTGCTGGCAACCACCGCGGTCGCCGATAACACAGCGGTAGCGGAAGTGGACGACGACACGGTCGAAGTGGCGACGGAAGAGGCGACCGTGGCCGCCGCGACGGAGGAAGACGAGGAACCAGCCACGGTGACGGCGTTCACGGCGTTCACGACGCCGCTGGCCGTGGCGCTCCTCCTGCTGGTCCTTCGCGACGAGGATATAGGCGCGTTCGCTGGGGGCGGCAGATTGTTGACGAAGGGGCTTCTCCTCTCGCGCTCGGCGCGTCGATAGTAACAGGGATGTATCATGAGCAGGGGTTCGCCGCCGCCCGGTGGTGGCTTCGCCTGGCTGGGTAGCTCGTACTCGACGCTGCAATCCACGTGGAGCGGCTGCGAGTAGTCCTTGTAATCCTTGTAGGTGCTGACAGCCACCGCAGCGGCAGCGGCCGCGGCTGCCACGGCTGCGGCAGTCGCCGTGGTGGTCGCGTTCGTGTTCGTGTTGACGTTCACGTTCGCGTTCGCCGCGGAGCTCGAGCCGACGGCGGGGGTCGCGACGCCGGTGGTGTCCAGGATGGTCGAGGCACCCGGCAGGACGGTCTGCTGCTGGCCCGTCGACCCCGTCGCCCCGTGGTGGTGATGGTGATGATGGTGATGGTGGTGGTGATGATGATGACCGTGTCCGTGCATAGCGGCACCTACCACCACTTCCTTCTCGTAGCAGGCGGCAGCCATGTTGGAAACCTCCTACTATCCGGGCTTCCGCCGGCGAGCCGTCCCTTCTTGCGCGCCCGCTGACCAACGACCCACCTCGAACGCTAGGCTCTCATTTCGTGGGATCCTCGCGATTATTCTCCCCAATGACCACCGACAACTCCTCTCCGTCTCGCCCAGCGTTGGGACCGACGGAATCCTTTTCCACGTAACAGCCGGAGACGTGCCGTGCCGCGCCACACCGCGCCGCACCGCACCGCGCCACGCCGTCCGCGATCCTCCGGCAATTCCGTTTCCTCGCCGCTGCACCCTTTATCCCCTTACGCTCGTCTCCCTCGAGGAGCGCGAGCTATAATTCCCCGATCCGGCCGTGTCAGCGATTATAATACTCTTCTCGGTGTCAAACCAGCCGGAGAGCAACGAGTGCCATTCATTTCTGCAAGAGGGTCGCCTTGTCCAAGGGTTGGGCCAATCGGGTATATCCAACACCGAGGAAGCCCCCAACGTGTGCGAAGAAAGCTGCGTTCTATCGCATATTTCGAGCCAGGCAAGGAAAGAAATCGTAGTGATGCGCTTACAACGACATACGAGACCGAGCCATCAGCTTCTTCTCTTCCCCCTTCGAGATCTTCCGTTTCTGCCCCTCGATAACCGCTCGTATATTTCCCTTCACCCTTTCCCTAGATTCTATCTTCCTCCGTAATCCACGCTTCACCACTCTGTCACGAGCCGTTCGTGCGAACTTCTCCGCTCGCTGTATCCGTTCATCGCGTTCGCATTAGTTTATGCCCCTCGTAAATTTCTGGCCAGGCGAGCTTTTCGTCGGCGGTCGGATCGACCGCCGTGGGAACGGGCGAAGGCTGCTCGTCCGTGTATTATGCCGACGGGCAATGGGGCTCCGACGTGCTCTCTAGCTGGGCGTAAACGTCGCTCGGCTCCTACGTTTCTGCCAGGCCCCTCACGGACACCGTGCCACGCCAATGTTGCTTCACGCTCGTGTCGCGTTGGGTTGCGTGCACACGCTCCTTTTCCTCGGATTATCTGTCGTCCGTTTTACACACACCACACACAGCGACACAAAAGAATATTCGACCGAGGGACACGCTCAGGCTTCTTCAGGGGGGTACGCCATTGCTGCGCGTGTGTCAACTCGTCCGGCGTATCGGTTACGCGTACACACACTCGAGGCTGCGCCTATGAGCACTAATATACATGCGCCGTACCCGCGTATATATGTACGCGACGCACCGACTACAACTATATATACGTAACTCGATCGTCCCGTACAGACTGCCGAGCTGCGACTGAAAGCCGAGTTCCGCTCGAACCCTCGTGTCGGCCCCCGACATTTTGCAACGCCCTCTTCCACTATCCCTATTTCCTTCTCTTTCTCCCTGGCTGCCGACCTCCTCGTCCACAGCGTGGTCGATCGTACGGGATTAAGGGCTGGTACCCATGGAGCGCGACGCGCTGAACGCCACCCCGAGGGGGCCAACTTGATCGAGGAGTCTAGTCCCTGCACGGCCTAAATCTCTGGTTGCTTTTTTAATTCCAGCGATAAGTACGATATTTCTTCGAATTTTTGGAATCTCGCGAATAGAGAACCTAAGATCTTTCGATAACCCAGACCTTTCGATTGATCGCCGTATCGATTCGTTTCAAATAAAAATTGTTTCAAGAGCGAAATTATTTGGTTGCATCTTCGGTTTAAATATCGAAGGGAAGTGTATGGATAAGAATAATGCCTTTTTGAATAAAATCGTGGTGCTGGAATCTTTTTGCGATTCTTTACCTTATCTTTGATCGATAACATGAATAATCTACCCTATCCGTGGAGCGAATGTTCTCCAGAGGTCGTTATTGCATTGGACAAGGTGGATGGTTGCCGCAAGTTTAAATAGCGCGCCATAGCTAGCTGCAATTTAGGATAGAAAATTCACTAGCTATGATGGTTCATTTTTTATTCTACCTTTTGCGCGTGGCAACACATTCGAAAAGCGTAAATATAATTGGAAAACACGATTTAAATACCCACAATTTAAGTACCATTCGCTAACAGCTAACTTTAAATCCCTACCCTCTTATCTATCGCAGCAGCAGAAATTTAATCCGCGCTATCGGCACGCGTGTGATAAACACAAATCTGCGTCGTGTCATTCTTATCTCATAATAAAAATATAAAAAAATTCCTCATCCTATCCACAGATGTTACAAACAATTCCCCTTACTATCTCTCCACTCGACCGCCACTTCATACCTACTAAAAATTCCGCTTACTTTGTTTCAATAATACCAGGCATCGATCACTCCACAACGCAAATCCTCCTAAGACCGATAATGACGTTCTCAGAGTCGATACTCGGAAGCGAGCATTCTGGCAAAACAGTGCTTACGTTATCCAAGAGAAATCGTCTCCTCGGAGAGGATATCTGACGCACGTTAGAGAACGCGTGACATTACGATTTTCGGTCCCGGGTTTCGTAAGAAATCCAATGAATCAGATGGTATCACGAGCGGAGGCGGAACCGGAGCAAGAAGAGGGAAAAATTGATGAGATAGTACCGTACCGAATGACGTCACTCGGCGTACATCGTACAATTGCCAGACAGTGGTGGTAGTGGCGGGCGAAAAAGGGGAGAATGGGAAGAAGCGCAACGTGGCAGCCAATAACGGTATACCACATGTAACGTTCCTGTGGCTCGACCAGTCACGGTTAGGGCTGTTGCAAGCGTCGCCTCTACTATGTACCGTGACCGGTCGAATGCTGCAGGCTAGCAGTTCGATTACATCAGCTAGAAAGCGCGGAGCACGGGAGATCCATTGGACCAGTTTTGTTATGAATCGGTTCAGTCGTTTGCCGACGGTGCAGAGAAGGAGAACGTCCAGACGACACAAGCTCGCGACCAAGTTATAAAGCAAGTGATAGCGGCCAGTTCGTTCCATATTGAATGGCAGATTATGAGCGTACTGAAGAGCGTCATCATCACGCTGCCTAAGGGCCTGTCCAAGGTGCCTGGCGGGATTTCGGGCAACGAGTTCGGTAAATCGGTGCCGAAGTTCAATTTCACATCTATATTGACGGAGAAGAAAATGGACCCGAGGAGAATGAGCAAGCACGAAGACATGCAGGACGACGGCGTGCTCTTCAAAACAGACGTCTGTGTCCGCGGGAAAAAACGAAGGCTGGACCACCTCACGTGGGAGGAAAAGCTGCAACGGAAGTACGTTTCGTCAACGCGAGTTCAGGATTTGCTTTCCGACTGATCGGAACCGAGATTCGGGAATGGTACTCACGGTTGGGATTTTACTTTCTAGGAAACTGAAAAACAGAGTTGCAGCTCAGACCTCGCGGGATCGGAAGAAGGCTAAGCTAGACGAATTAGAAGACACAGTTAGGGCATTAAGGGAGCATAATGAATTGTTGACACAGGAGTGCACTGTGCTTAGGTCACAGAACGAGTTGCTGGTGACGGAAACGAAGAGGTTAAGGAAGGAGAGAGAGACAAGGAATTCAGGAGAATTGATCTGCTCGATGTGCCAGAGTCGTGTCAGCTGTGCTGTATCCTCGCTGGGATCTACAGTGTCCCCCATACACCCTCTGCAGCAGGGTGGAACAACACAGCTGGCACCGTCCCTGACGCTAACACCAGGAGCAGCAATCCTCCTGAAGATACTGACCATTTACCTCCTCTTGAAGAACTGTTTGGCGACCTCCAAGGGGACGATTACATCGAACGACTCGAAGAACTTGCAGAAAGCCTTCTGCGAGAGGTTACCGCAGAAGTGGAAGCAAATCCTCAGAGAACAAATGAACAAGTGAGTATTCAACCGATATCGCGCGAGTACGCTAAGCTGTACTGTGCCTTCTGTGAAACAGATCTTAGAGGAATGAATGAATCGTTTGAAGGGAGAAGAGAAAGCTTATATCTACAAGTATCGGTTTATGTTTGTAATTATTATGTAAATAGCTTTTGACTGTCGTTAAACGTTTCGTTCGTTTCTAAATCAATATTCCCCATTTACCACTCAGTCTTCCCTTCATTAATGACATACTGATCGTGTCCTGCGTAGGTGTCAGTCGAGGAAGATACCACTGAGAAACGTGACCATTCGGAAAGAGTGGTGGGGCAGGCACCAAAAGATGTGGAAGCCAGTAGAGCCTCTAGAAGCATGAACACCTACCAATCGTGGCATCCTGTTTCCAGCACAGCTACTACAGCTTGTACCGCAACTGTAACGGCACCCGTGTCGATCAAATCAGAGGTCGAAGTGAAGGAAGAGGTCGACACGCACGATCTCGACACCGTTTACGGCACCTACGACGAGTCCACCAACTCCATCACGATTATTTACCCAGGGGATGAGAATAGCTTAGGCATTCAAGAGTGCGTTCAAGAAGTGAGCACGGACGGCGCTTGTTCGACTGAGGATTCCTCGCATCTCACACCTAATTACCCTTATTCCAATCAGTTCTCACCGTCCTACACGTGCACGGACTCTATGTCGCCGTCGAGCATACATTCCGAGGACGTGGAGAACAGGTTCGCGCAGACGAAACTGGACTCGAACGCGTCCGATTGCGGGTACGAGTCCCACGGCTCCCCGGCACCCGACGTGCGTAACGAAAAGGTCAGCGTGGCACTGACGGACCTCTGGCACGAGAGTTTCTCAGAATTATTTCCTACGTTAGCATGACAATTCCCCCAAAAGAGGGTGGAGAACCTTGAGCCACCCTCTGTTGTGTCTGTGATACATTTCGAGTAGTCGAACTCGCGATAAGGGACAACTCACTCTTGACTCATTACTTGATCCTACTTGACCCTTACTTTACTTACTCGAAAGAGAGTGGGAGAGAAAGAGAGAAGGATGTGGCACAACCCCTAACACGAATCACGTTGCAAACCGACGGCACGCGTGTACGATTAAACGTGCAACGACATACGTATTTTTATATATGCATTCGTAGTGTTAAGTTTGTCCTGAAATTTCACGTTCATTGTTTATAAGACGTAAGAATTTTGTAAACACGTTTGTCCGAGACTATTGAATGTTAATGTATATAATATTTATTGTAAATGTTTACCAGTAAGGTAACAAGTGGAGTATTGCTGTGCAACAGTATGCCAAATAAACGATAAATCATGAAGTTGGTCTCTCTTTGCTTGCTCCTTGGCGTCGACTTTAGTCAGCATCTCCAGTAGTTTAAAAAAAACTTAGAAAAAAACACTCGGGAAACCGTACGCCGAAATGAAAGGGTTAAATTACGTAAGGGTAATTTTGGCGAATTTTTACCCCCTTCCACCCTCAGTAGAAAAATTCGTAAGATTTGATATTCCAACCCCCTTCTGACGTAATATTTTTTACACTTAATTTTTTCAGTTATTAACCCTTTACACTCGGAGCCTTTTTCGCGCGGCGCTCCAGCAACTCGAGACGGGTTACCGCAGCAAACCAAGTGGTGAGCGAGAGTCACCTCTCGAGTTGCGGCATCAAACCGCATGGTGAGTGAGAGTCACCTCTCGAGTGCAAAGGGTTAAAATTCTTTTAAAGGTTTATATAATTGATTTAACTCGGTTTCGGGAAATTTAAACTAAAACTACTTTTCTGGAACATTATTGATAGAATTTGTATTTAATGAAAATTAGGTTAAAAAAATATTACGTATAACGCTACCTGACTTCCCCCGCCCCTTGCAAGAAAACGAAAAAAAATCGCAACCCTCTGCCTCCCAAGAAAGCCTTACGTAATTTAAAGGTGACCCCTTACTCCCATTCAAGCGATAGCTCGTCGTACCTAATCATATTTATTACTATGGAAATTACGTTTCTAGGATATTACACATTCGGTATTTCCCGTTCGCTGACATTACATCATGTATTTGTCAAGTACTTTATCTTTTATTATTTGAGTCCATTAGGGTAATAAGCTTATCGTTTATTCTCCCTATGTGTCTAACGGAGACTTGGTATTGTAAGCGATAATCTCGATGCGAAATAGAAACAAAGCCGACTGGAAAGTCACTTTACCATGTGTGGTCAAGTGGTTGGTATAAATACTTTATAAACTTATATGAAACCTAACGAAAGAACCGCGGATATTTGGTGGCATTCTTATTTCCGTAAATATCCTTTCCAAACGGCGGCTGTCTCGTTCGTGTTTATCCCTCGCTGGATACGTTATTAGTGAAAACAAGCTACTAATTAGCACCCTTTATTAATCCTTAGATTATACGGTCAATGTAAAGTACGTGATATAAAATACTCGTGAAGATATTAGCAACGGGCCCTTATCAAGGACAATGGAAGATAACGATGACTGTGAATACCCTATTACCTTATCCTTACGACAAGAATACGTAACGATACGTAACATACACTTGAATCATCGCACCATTTGAACGTGAATATTCGGTAAAAATCTCAGAAGGCTGTTCCGTGTCCTGAAGCGTATATGGTTGAAGTACATATTATTTCCTGTAACGGCTAAAGCGATTACGTGCTCTATGCGCGCGGGCGTATACCGAGCGGCCTATAAAATTGTAAATTGTAAATAGTACCGTGCGAAACAGCCTATTATTCGTCGCTATGTTACAAATACGAATACTTTGCGGTAAAATCTTAGCCGAACAGCTTGTCGAAGCACCCGTGGCAATACGGCTTGTCGTTCTGCTCCTTGAAGGTGCCCTTGTTTAACTGCTTCAAGCAGAACGCACACACAAAATGCTCCGGATGGAACTTCCGGAACATGGCGGTTATGCATCGACCTGAAAGCAAAACACCTTAGCATCTCGTTCATATTTTCTGTCGGCGGGAAAATGGTTAGGAGATTAATTGACACGGTTGCAGGTCCCGATTCAAAGGCGATTCTGGGTCGTATTAAAAGCTTTAAAGGGCCTAAGTACTTAGAAGATTTTGAGAGGCTTTTATACAGCGTGATCATTTCACCGCAATGTACGATTTCTTAGGCATTTCCGATAATTTGACTAAAAAGTGTGGTAACTATTTACAAAAGGGCAATCCTCACCGATTTCGATGACTTTGAAATATGGTGGTAAAGTTAACATTCTGAACTTTTTCCTTGGAAGTAAAGATCCCGTACGCGGAAATTTAAATAATTCTGCAACTTTGTGAATATGTAGGGGATTTCCTCCTGATTTTTTGTTTGCTACCCAAATTCACTCGAAGGGGGTGAAATTAACCCCTGAAAATTCGGCTATGTTTTAATCTTGTTTTACAACTCACGAACTGTAAGAGATAGAAAAAAATTTCAAGACCAAAGTTACATCGTTTAATTAGATCTTTCGTTTGGTGAAACAATTATTTTACAGTTCATGAGTTATACCACAAAACCGGAAAATAATCGAATTTTCATGGGTCAATTACACCCCTCTAGAGTGAATTTCGGCAGCAAACAACAATTGCGTCGTAATCAGGAGGAAATCCCCTACGTATACACAAAGTTTCAGAATTCTTTGAATTTCCGGGTTCGTGATCTTCCCTTGTTAGATAAACTACCAACTATCGGCCATAGTTTATTGCAAATATCTCGAAAACTAAAGCCGAGCGAGGGTGACATGTATAGGAAAAAGCTGTTCAGAATCATGCCTCCGACAAAAAATTCCAAGGTCATCGAACTCGGCGAGAACTGCCCTTCTGTAAATAATTACCAAAAGTGTTTCTACCACATTTTAAAATTCAGAAAAATTCTATGGTATACCCTAAGCCCCTCTTATTTTGCTTATTGGCTACTACAGCATTATTCCAGGGACGCGCAAAGCTGCGCTGAACCGTGTCAGGGGACTGCGAGCGTGTGAAGTAAACGCGCGGACACCTGTAATCGGCTTGTGGCATCCTGCGCACAGGGATCCTCTCTTGGCATGATAATGGGTCTCGCAGTAGGGCAGGCCTTCGTGGTCGAAGAACGAGCCTCCCTGGAACTTTTGCCTACAGTCCTGCAAATGGAAAAGCGTGCGTGTCAAGCAAACGAAGTTGATTAAAGAAAAGGGAAGAAAAGAAACGACAGGTGGGCTCGCCGATCATGAGACGTAGAAAACGAAAGCAGCCCCCCCTGTTCTTTTACAACTAGTCCTGCGAGGGAAAGACCGTCAGCACGCAGGCACCAGAAGGCACGCGAGCCGTGTGTAACATGTGTGAACGTGTAACTGCGCAGCCGTCGTTAGACAGAAGCTACGCACCCTAGCTTATCAGCTCCTACAATCCACGGAAAGTCGATCGAAGTAATTCGGAATAATTTAACGCGGCGATAAGCATCGTTAGAACGACATAGGGATGCCGGCATCCGACCACACCTGTCCTCAAAAGAAGACAGGTGGCTGCTCGCAGCATCCCGGAGTCAGTGAAAGCCAACTCTCCTGTGTCCTGTGTTTTTTGTTTTCTTTTTCTCTTTTTTTTCAAGTTTATTTTTATTTCTCATACAATATGACTAGCAACCGTTAAAATCAAAGTTCGTTTGATCGACCGTTAATCGGGCATCGATCATCCCTAACTAAAAAGACTTAAATCTGACGTTATGCGTATATAACAATAATTTCAATTTCCTTTCACCGATTCTAGCGTGGATCGCTATGTCCTCCCAAAGCGATGCTCTAGCGCCGCGTCGCCTGCTAACCCTATCTACCTAAATGTGCGTACCCGTGTGTGTGCGTGTGTGTGGCGTGTGCAATCAATGAGAATTTCGAAGCGGAATACACGACGACGGGGGTCTGTTGCGTTCCTCCTTTGTACGCCTAAAAATCACCTGTTGAGAAAATGGGGGGGAGAGACGCGGGCTCCGCATCCATGGAGCCCGCCGGCATAATACAGACAACAGTTGGGGGTCAATAGGGCTTTTTACATAAGAAAATCGAGGCAGAACGAGTCGCGGTTGTTTGCCGCGGTCGCTTATGCTTGCTCCTCTTCCTCCTCTTCGTCGTCATCGACTCCCACGCATTTCGGGCAAACGGGCTTGCCCTCCATCGCGTAAAACGACTTGCCCGACACCGGCTTCTTGCAATCCTGCAAGTTTTCACAGGGTTTTATCATCCAGCGATGCTCGTACCAACGCTAACACTCGTTTATCCTAAAACCCTTAGCTGCAAACGAAACTACCAACGTTACGCGTGAAAGATTAAGCAATCTACCCCGGTGACCTACCCTGCAGACGAAGCAGTCGGGGTGCCACTGGCTGTTCAGCGCCGATATGTAGTTCTCCATGATGGCGCGGTTGCAGCCGCCACACTTCGGCGCGAACATGTCGAAGTAGTCCTCCCGGCAGTACGGCTTGCCGTCCCGTTCGTGGAAGCCCTCCTCGCCGAACTGCTTGCCGCACTGGGCGCAGAAGAAGTGCTCCGTGTGCCAGGTCTTCTCCAGGGCGGTAACGCATTTCTGAAAATAGCTTGGTACAGGGTCGTGGTAGGCTCCGGTGGTCCTGGATCAGGACGGCCTTACGTCTAGAATGGGGCCGTTGCAGTAGGCGCAACGAGGCGAGAAGAGGTTGTGGTAGTCGGGCTCGCAATATGGGTGGCCCTCCCTCTCGAAGAAGTTCCGCGTGCCCAGCTCCTGGTTGCAGTGGGTGCAGGTGAAGTGTTCCGGGTGCCACGTCTTCCCCAACGCGGTGATCACCTGGAAATAGAGGAGTTTAGAGGATTTATCTTTGGATTAAAGGATCCACTATACTAGTTCCCTTCTGGTTCTATTTACTTGTCCCACGATAGGCTTCTCGCAAGCGCTGCAGCATCCCTTCTGAGTAGTGTTGACGCCCTGACGACTCATGTCTGCCTGGAGGTTCCCTAGCATAGAATCCAACTGGTTCTGTTTGGTCTGAGTGGCCGGCTGCGGTGTGTAAGGCTCTCCGTGCTGCTGCTGATAGTGGTGGGTGGCGTGGGTCTCGGTGATGTGAATCCGGGTCTGCGTGCCCTCGGGCGGCAGCGGGCTCTGCGAGCTCTTGGTGGCCTTGTTCGGTTTCGCGTACGGGGAGTCTGTCACCGTCTGATGCTGATGGGAGCCGCTGTTGATCTGCGAACGTACGTGCCCCAGAGGCTTAGAGAATTCAGAGGAGACCGAAGGAGGAGGAGGGAACTGGAGGAAAAGGGCTGATGGACTGGAGGAAGCAGAGGAGCCTAGAAGAGTTAGCTGCTTGTCGGAGTTTACGACGGGGAGCGCGGGATCGAAGGGCAGTCGTTAAGTCGGAATGTCAAGGTACCGATAAACGATGAATCCGCGAAGGAGTCCGCGAGAGAGAGATGTCGATTGGCAGAGGCGAGCTTGCGGACTGGCTGAAAGCTTTCAGAGATTTTGTGGATCACTATAACCCCCACCTTCTATATTTTCCCTCCCCTACCACGGAAAATCGGCGAAGTAGAGGAAAAGGAGGCGACGGGGTGGAGCGGAGGAGCGTGCCGCTGGTGGATGGTGGACGGCGGAATGGAAGTTATTTTGGTAACCCAGGGAGCCAAGAATGGGCAGGAGTAGCTTTAACGTCGCTGCTTTCTCGCTCTATAGTGGCTTTAATAGTAAGCAAACATTACAAAAGCTTATTGCACCCGTCGTTCAGTAGCGAGACCGTTACGTAATAGACAAAAATCCATTCGAAGGGTCTTCCTGCGTGCGGCCTGGTACCGGAGCTTTCGCGAGTGGGCGTGAGAAACCCCCTGCTTGTTATTCTATTCCTCTACTCTTTCTTTCGCAATTCGATTGTGTTCTCAAGGTACAGGTGGGCTCGATAGATTGACTATCAGCGGCAGGTGGAATAGCGTAGGGAATTAAGTCAGGAAGCACAGGAATAGCTTGTAAACCGATACCCCAATCATACAAAACGAGCCCTTAAATTTTCGTTACCCGCGGTGTTGTACGAGGTACAACAGCTGGGGATTATTATTTTTTTCTGCCTCAGAGGGACTAATTCGGTTCGAACCCTTTTCTGATCCTCTAGCTATGCTCTCTGTAGTTTATAAAAAATCCAAGCTTCTTTTAGGTACTCCAGGCTTTTAGTCTGGATACACAAGCGTTGAAGAAACACAGTCGTCATTTTGTAGAAAATGCAACGCATGGGTTCATTGGCAAAATATATTTCAAAGTGGAACTATTGTGTAAAAGGTGTCACCAGAGAAATGGAAGTGAATAAAGCAATGCTTGTTTATAATAGTAGTCGTTTACTCTGTTCCTTCTTCTTTCTTTTTTAAAGGCAACTTTTTAGTTTTTAATATAGAAGTATTTTTAAAGGGAAGTCGTATTCTTAACTTCAAAAAATCCAGAATACCAAATACAACAAAGAACAGGTAAAAATAAAAAAAAGCATGATAAAATCGTGACCTAAAAAGTACAATGCGTAGGTAACAATGTCACAAACTAGAGCGCGGGTAAGGAAAGGTTAAAAGTTAAACCTTAAACTACCAAGGCAACCGTGCATCAGCGCCTCCACTGTTATCAGTAAAACGTACCTTAAACTCGGACAAAGAAGCCATTAGATCGTCGAGTTCCTTGGTGGCATTGCTGGCCGTGTGGCCATTTGTGTAATTCCTCTGCATCTCGCTGCGACTCAGGGAGCCGTGCTGCCTGGAAGGGTAGCCTTCGTAGACGGGTTGCACCTCGGTGGTGGTTTCCTGAATGGTGACCTTGACTCTTCCGTCGACAGGGAAGTCCCTTTCACAGGGCAAGCAAATGACTCGTTAGACAATCGCCTCTAGTTTAGTCTAGGCGAGTCATTTTCTCTGGTGGGATTTTAAAGAGCTCACCCGTTCGGCACCGCGGTGCTCAGCTCCTCGAGCAAGGAGTCGACGGTGGGCCTCGAGGCGGACATGCTGCTCGGAGAACGAAGCATCGGGCTAGAGTCTCCATTCATTCCTCCGGAGGAGACACGGTTGTCTGTGATCATCGATATTTTCGGGTCAAGTTAAAGGGACCTCGCGTGCCTGATGGATCTCGCGTTCGCTGGCTTAATTCGAGATTAACACATTGACGACCACCCAGGAGGGTGCCTTGTAGGAGGCATTTTGGAAGCTACTTTCGTGGCTGGGGTTTGGTTTGAGGGCAGCAAGTGCTCTATTCAGAGCAACGGGAGGGGGGGAAAGGGGCTCTGGCACCCTCCACAGAGAGGGTTTTGTAAAAAGAAAAGAAAACAGAAGTTTATTTTTTAACCCTCGGTTGTCACATCTATTTTTTCGAACGTAGTTGTCACATTGGGTCGATGTGACCCAAAGCAATTTTCAATCAGCTGCTGTTTAAAAACTATCTGTTAAATTTACCCGGCGTTGGTAAGGTGGGGTCTCACAGACCCCAAAGATTTTAAATTGACTATAATTTTTTAACAACGCGTTGCAGTGAGTCGTGCCTCAGTGTAGCTTCCCCTTCCCTAACGAGATACACGACACCATAAACAATAATTTCTATTGAAAATTAAAGATTTCTTGGTAATTAAAATTTAATTTGGTAGATCTGCGTTTTTATTCTGTAAAATATCACGCCACTACGTAATCTCATATGAATTACAAGATATGGAATTGTATAATACACTACAATTATTTGTTGGGATCTGTGGGATCCCACCTTACAACTCTTGTTATATTTCCCCACCTTACCAACGTCGGGTTAAGACGCCAAAATTCTGAGATAAACTGTGAATATTGTGGAATATATGTTCATCGTTGAAAATTAACATTTAAAGTAGGTATCATCATGTTTAAACAGTAGCACATACCATTTTAAATGGTGCCTGAAAGATATTTTATCTCAAAGTCAAATTATGGGTCATTTTCACCCAGTGTGACAACCGAGGGTTAAATAAATTTTTATAATCACCTAGTGATTTTTATAGAATTCCAACTCGGCTGCCCCCAGGATTAAATCCTGAGCGCGCCACTGATTCAGAGTGATCGTGAAAGTGTCGGAGTGATTGATGCTCGCGGATTAAGTTACCGAACGGGATCCATTGTCAAGCGTTCTCTCGCTGGACTTCGCAACAGCGGGAAAGAAAGCCGCGCTAGTTCACCAGGCGAAAATAGGATGCTGACCTCTTTCCTGATAATGCGCGTTGTAGCGGGCGTTGCTCAGGTCTTGGAGCAGGGTGTCCAGCTCGGATAGGTTGTTGTTCAGAGAGGGCACCTTCCCGCCGCTGCTCTTCGCGATCGTCTCCTCGATGGCCTCGCGGTTCTGGTAAGTCGGCTATAACAACCCATTGCGACTCAGCCAGCTACTTTTGATCGTTTCGGGGCCTTTTTAAAGGGAACGACCCGAAAATTCTAATTTTAAGGAAACTTCGTACGAATGCAGAACATATTGATTTTTTTTACTCCTATTGGCGAGGGATTTTCTGCGGAAATTCGAAAATTCACTTTGATGTTTTTGGAGTTTAGCGTTCTTTTAATATAAGGGTGACCACCCGTTTAGTAAGAATAAAAATAATAATAATAACACCGTGCTGAAGCTCGTGAAAAACTTGAGAATAACAATAATAAATAATAATAATGATACTAATAATAATAACACCCAGCTGAAGCTTGCGAAAAATTTCATGATAATAATTATAATAACACCGTGCTGAAGCTCGTGAAAAACTTCAGAATAATAATAATAATAGGTAATAATAATAACGAGCTGCAGCTCGCGAAAAATTTAATGATAATAATAATAATAATAATAACACGGAGCTGAAGCTTGTGAAAAATTTCAAACTAATAATAACAGGTAATAATTACAACGAGCTGAAGCTCGTGAAAAATTTCACAATATCAATAATAACTATTTATCTTGCATTTCTTAACAATTCTTACTTTGAACATTTTATTTTATTGCGCACCGTTGTAAAGTTATATTAAAAGTACGAAGTTTCATTAAAATGAGAATTTTCGGGTTGGCAACGTTTCCCTGTAGGTACTTAAGTGCCTGATATACCGGGGCACATTCATTTGTCGAGCAGATAGGATCTCGATAGGTTCCTGGACCCTTTGCAAAGACTTTCAATTAGTTTCTCCTATCCTCGAAATAATATTAGATGAACAAATCGAGATTCCTAGGAGAAGGAAGTAAGAACGAACGAACCGGTGGTCCGAGCGTCGTTGGCTTGTTGGTCCGCGAAAAAACGCGGCGGCCGCTTTGCCAAGTTCCCCCAAAAGCATATTATTTCAAAACATGATGTCATTAGATGCCGCACCACGGCGTTTGTAAATACATTATCAATTACGTGGACGCGCGGAGGACAAGGCGTCATACACTTTTAATAGAAACCTGCCCGCCAAATCGACCAAAGTTTCCCGCCTGTTGCAAAATCGCGAGCACCGCTTCGAAGCCGTCGCGTTGCTTATCGCGCTAAACGCGACCCAACCGGTGGAAACGGCCGAGCGAACTCTCGCCGACCAGCTGACGCCGAGGAAAAACTCTTCCCGAGGTTCTAACGCCGCGCAACTGGAACAGCGAGCTACAACGGTCACTGTTTTTCGGTGCAATTTTTTCCGCGATAAAGTGGAACAATTATACGTCCCGATGGTGGAAACTAGGTTGCACGGTGAGTTGCCGGTCCAAAAATATCCATAGCAAAACAGATTGGCGGAGAAACATGTCGCGGTACATCGAGTCCTGCAGAATTTCGCTTGAAATCGGCGGAACGAGTGGAATCGTACCCTGCGCGCACGTTTCTCAAGGCTGGCGGATCAAAAAATAAACGCGCGTCTATAAAACTCAGCGATCTGCAGCGGCCTACACGGAACTCGATAAATCAGCGGTTCGCCAAAGAGATAAAAGTCGGTTGGGTTACGTCGTCCTCGAGTATTCCGCAGGAAACAACTTTGGGAACTTCTCCGCTGACACTGAGCAGCCACGCGCGCAGTGCTGGATTTAGCCCTTAGGCTAACAAGGCTGAAGCCTAGGGCCCCGTTTAGCTGGGGGCCCCTCATTCTAAATATTTTCTTCGAAAAATTAGCATCTTTTTATATTATCTTTATTAACTTGTATCTTTAATGTTTATTTATGTTAATGTTATGTTTAGTTTTGATATTCAGTGTCAATTTTGAAATTAAATTCTTATTTAGATTATACCAGTATTATGATAAAAAAATCAAATTAGCGTCATTTTATTTTTTACATTTAACCGAGGGCCCACCAAATATTCAACCTGGGGACCCCTGAAAGGTAAATCCGGCTCTGCGCGGACCACGAAAATCGAAGATTAATTCTTAATCACGCTGTTTTCAAGATCACGGGGTAGATTGTATATGAAGAATCATTTGCAAGAAGAATAGCTCTAAAAGTCCTCGAGTAGAATCGAATTTCCCCGATAAGAGGCACCCGCAGTGCTCGAGAACCGATGCATTATGCACCGTTGACGCAACGTCCTCGAGAACGCACAGGAAAAGTCTCTGAGGCGCGTAATCGTTTCGCTTCGAGCTAAATTCGAATGAAAGGGAGAGCCTGATGGGCACGACCTTCGATGACGTCCGCGATCCACCCACGTTTTCCTTGGTTTTTGACCGCCCGAACATCGGGACGTTCGATTCGACGCCTGGCGAACGGACACCGTGGCCCGTTCCAAGAAGAGTAACGCGGCTAGCCTGTCGCGTTTTATGATTTACGCCAAGAACGTTCGTCAAACCGTGAAAACAATTACCCTCGTGGCCGACAGGCGACACGCATAAATCTCGAGCGCCGTCGACGTGACCGTTATTGCGACGATGTATCGTGAACAGACACGGGGCTTTTTCCTGATATCGTGTTTGTCTTCCTTGCTTCTACTTTCTTCGCTTTTTTTGTATTTAGCGGCACGGAGCGAGGGTGGTAGGTGGGTGTAATAAAGTCTATTTATACACCGAAGCTCCAGGGATCTTCGAAAAGGCATTCGCTATATTTACTGGCGTGTCGAAGGAGATCGGGTCTTCCTCTAGCCAGACATTGGTCGCTCGGATATACGAGGCGGTGTGTAACCGGGAGCAAGGTTATTCGTGGAAAAGCAAGTGGAAATTTTCTACGCCGACAGGGATTTAAACCTGATCGAGATCGGGTGTGTATAAAGTTATGCATCGGTATGGTACCAAGGTCCGTAAGGTGGTTTGCAGAGGAAGAGTGGAGCTGGCTCGATGCAATGACCCATCTACTTCGATTCACGTGAATGAGTCTTAATTACCATCGCAGTTGGACGAACGTTGAGCAATTAGAAGCCAATCGAAAGAAATGCTTGGCACTTGGTAGATACTCCTACTATACTACTAGTATTCTGAATGGAGACTATCAGAGCAATAGTGGCCTAACCCAGAATTTGGGGAGGATTTACATTTTAGATTAAATCACCTCTTATACAGGAAAATTTTAATTTTATAGTGGTCTGATTGATCTTCCAAAAACGTTTACTAAAATGACAACACAAAAATGTGTTTTTGCACTGAGTATTTTGATGACTTAGGTCGCGCAATGCCAATTCTACAATATTCATACATTTACAGCTTTGTACTAATAATACACATCTTAGTAATTATACTTTGGGTTAGTATTTAGTAATTATACTAATTAAAGCTTTGGGTTTACGCCACCAATACGCTGATAGCCACAATTGTACTATCCCTAGGGCTACGTGGAATACTCTTATCGCGTACAAGTTGTTCTCCAATAATATTATTTAGTTCGGTATCCTAATACTATTTTATAACAGGGACCCGGAACGAAATGTTTTTTTGTTCCGTTTCGGTTCAGCTGCAATAATAAGAATTTCGATTTGGTTAATATCGTTCCTGCTGAAAAATATTTCGTTTCCATTGTAACAGAAACGAAGTTTTGATCCGAACTGGTTATTTCGTATATACGAAGAAACTAATATAAATTTATTTTTAACCAATTTTATTGCGTTTGGTAGTTCTATTATAAAATATTACATATTATAATTATATATATATATTATGTATTCTAGAAAACTAGAGAGTTTAGAAGCTTACACCCGAAAGCCTCCAACAAAATAAACTGTTTAATAAAACTATAAATCACAGAATGTATCTACTGGTCATATTCAGACACAAATAGATCCATGATGAAAATAAGGGACGCACTCGATTTAAATTTATTCATATAAAGTGTGCTTCGAAAACAACATAATAACGTTATTAACCAGAAATTGTATTTAAAGTATATCGCTGTCACTCCTGCAATAGGATTGAGAATTTCCTTTCGTTTCTGTGTCGGCAAAATATTTCGTTTATAGTTATCGTTTCTGTTCCGTACCGGATCCCTATTTTATAATTACAAAGATTTTAGCTCGAAAGAGACATTCCAACACGAGGGATACTTTAAAGACTGCGTGACGTAAAGAAAACGCGATGTCCAACTGTTTAATTTTTCTTTTAATAATTATACGTGTTCAACATCCCATTTATCCCGATATATCCCGATAATGACAGCGCCGTTTTTCAGCTCGCCCCTGCGCCTTGCACAACAGGGGAGCATTCGGAGGCGACCAGGAGCGAGGGGCGCCGGACGGGGCAATTAAGCCTCGGATGAAGTTGTATTTTACGGTAAATATCGGTCCTGGCATTCCTCTGCCGTGCAGTTGGCTCGCGTCGCCTCGCGTTCCACGCGAGCGGGAAAACTTCGCGGCCAAGTCGTAACATCCGCCTGAATAATAGACGAACTCGTCGCTTCGACGCGGAAGAATCGATAGCACGCCGGGGGAACGTAACAGGTGTTCCGCGGGGAAGATCGATAAAAGTTGAAGCACGCCGCAGCGACTTGCTCCTATCGCTCTACGTGCCTATTCCTCCTAGCCGTCGTTTTTAAACGAATTTTTACGAAACCAGTTTCGTTCCGCTAGGAAACGCGAGCACGCAACGCGACTGTTGTTCATTTAGGGACGCACCGATATTTTTAACGGCCCGGGTCCTTCCGAATCGAGCCAAACACGGCTTACGAATATATACACGATCGAACGTTGCGAAAATGCTTTTGGTAATCGGTCAATTCCGCTCGGGAAGATCGAGCGTTTCTCGTTAATGGCCCTCGATGGGAGCGGACGGCGAGGAATTCGCCGCGATTCATCATCGGACATGCTTCAATGTCGAGGAGGCGTGGAAAAGGGGATTATCGTAGCCCGAATCCAACTTCCAATACCCAGCGATTCTTGCTGCTCAATGTTTCATTGCCAGCGAGGCGACGCTTAACGCGATTGCGAAACGGGTAATGGAAAAGGCGAGCTTGCAGGTGACAAGGCCGCGATCGTAAAGAACACGGACTGGATAAGCGTAACCCGAGCCCGCTTTTCGTAACGCGCACGGTTTTTGCGGGCCCAGAGTTTTTGTAGGCCGGGCGAATCGGCTGGTCAATTTTAGAGGGAATATCGATTCTAATTTTAGCCGTGGCTTGCGTCACACGCGTATTCTGGAATGTATCTATTTCGCACGGTGCCTCGCCGTGGTTTCCTCTGAAATCGGAAGAAAACGCCGGGATGGCATCGATTTTATTTCTAAACGCGTGGGAACGGCGACGAGGCCCGCGTTGGAGGTCTAGCTGCAAGCGGCGGGCGCACGTTCTTACCGGGGACGCTAAAAATACCTCGCGGGAGAGATCGCGATACAATATAGGGCTTAATAAATATTCGTGAAGTATGGGCAATCTGATAAAAGCGAATAGCGCGGCCTGTTAACCGGGCGAAGTCGCGAGGATGTTTATTTGCGGATGAGACTGATTATCCCGGCTGTTTTTCGGCGAGGACCCCGCGACCGATCGCTCTATTTCGAGGCGTTATGGAAAATCGAGCGAAGGTCACCGTCGGGATATAAAACGGGCCCGCGGGCAATGCGACGCGCAATCCAACGCGTGTCATCCTCGCCATCTATCCAAGCGACCTACCACTTCGGAGTGCCGACACCTCCGAACGTGCTCGTCGATAAAACCACGTGACGAGAAGGTAATTCCCAAGGTCAAAAGGTGTCAAACCAGACTGACAATTTTCTTTACCGACGCTGTGAAATTTACATTCGCGTCGTCGCTGACTGTACTCGATCATTGGCGTAGGCCAACCACCGAGATCGCATTTTTCGTACTCCATTGTCGATTACTGGGGCATCGTGAACAAATTCTACTTACCGATTGCGACGGCAGGGGCGAGGTTCGATTATCGTACGATCTGTACCCAGTGGTCCGTGCGCCGTTCAATGATCCATAACCAGGAGTCGCGTTGCTACCGACATGATTCCCTTCCGACGACACTGTGTTCTGCAGGTCTGCCAGCAACGCATCTGAAATCAGTGATTCGACGCTGAGGGATACGTTCAATTATCCTTAACGATCTCAAGAACATTTAATTGGTGGATTGATCTCTCCATCGGGGTTAAACGAGTCATTCCATGTTTCCTACGCTACGCTCTCGGTAATCTTATCTACCAATATCGTCGAACTTATAAACCTCGAAACCTAACGTTTACGCCGTGGAAAGTATGCGCACGCATACAAGTTTCCTATATCCCGTGGCGATGCAGCAAGAAAAAAACCGATGACGCGGGTTTGTTTAGCTAGCGGAGGTTCAAGGTAAACACTAAAGGTGGCCCTGGAGGCGCGTAGGATTGCCAAGAGAAAACCGATCGTTTACCAAGGCTCAGAAGATTCCTCTCGGTTTTCTCGGTGCCGTTGTAAGCCTCGTACAAATTGTCAGCATCGGTCCGTGGCTCGCGTCCTGCTTCCATCGCGAAACGGACCGCGGCGACACACCCACTGTTCCGAGAACGTCGAACTCTGGCACTGGCTTCCGGTCGGATCGAAACCGGGAGCGAGATATTTACGAAATCGTGTCGGCGGACGCGTCGCTACTTCGGGAATGCCCCCATATACGGCCCGAGGATTACGCGATCGAAAGAGCAGCGACGCCGATGCGACGATAACGAACACCCGCCTATATTTGCGGAGTCAACGATACTGTTTATGACACTGCGGCGCAAAACTGATAAAGGACAGTGGACTCTTCTCCTCGCTCTTTTGCACCAGCAGGGCGTAACAGAACAGGCAGCGTTGTCACGTGCTGCACGCCACACCGAACGGATTCGCGCGCCAAGCGCGTTAGGTACGATCGGCGAAATGGTACTGATTGTCAATGAAGTTCTCAGTAAAGCGACCGGCTTCGCGGCCGGAGGACAGAGGCCTGGAGGAGGCAGCTTGGGCCTGGAGAAGGAGGCAGAACAGCGGATGGAGGGAGTACACTCGTAACGAGGGAAGTAGAAACTATGATGCTGCGTTCGGGGCGAAGGAAAAGCGGCCTAGTCGGCTCGCGGAGCCGGCTACGAAGAAACGTGTCGCTTCCAACCTGTGTGCAACCGTAATCCTGAATCCAGAGAGTGCAGCAGGGCTTTCGTAGAACCGCAAGCATTCGCTGAAAGGCGACAGATCGCTCGACGCTGTTCTATGAAATTTGCCAGACGTTAGGGTCAACGTAACTGTGCCCCCTCAATCTTGTCCACTGTTGGAACGTTATTTATCTCCGATTTCAGCTGCCAGGTCGATAATGTAGATCGGTAAATAGAGTATTGGTTCGTGTCGATTCTGCATCTACAGGTTGTCCCAAAACACATGATTCGATCTCGATGAAAAGTCATTCGATTTTAGAACATCGATCTGTTTAATATTTTCTGTGTATTTTTTGTTAACAAATGATCTCTTTTCGGGTTGTGTTATATACCTATTTTGGATTAGTTTGTACACAGGGGACGAATGAACAGCGGTCGAGTATACTTGAATGAGACTCGACATTGGCAAGGAGCCTGCCGAGCTTCCCCGGATCTATTTTCCACTTGTGATTCATACGGTCGATTCGGGCATTAATATTGCGCGGTACGCGTAACGCACTTTCCTTGTAAATCTACGAGGGTGTTAAGCGCTAGGTAACGATCCTGAAGAGTCGGTAAATCGTTCAAGAGAATCGCTAAGAGAGATATTGAATGGAAAACAGGGTCCGATCTAGGGGGTGCAAGTAGGGCAACTGCTCAGAGCGGTAAAATTGATTAATTGGTAATTTAAGAATATTAAACTTTTCATAAAATAAAAGGCTTTCGGTATTCAACAAATACCTACAAAAAAATTAAATCACTGTCAAAAATTACATTTTAAAATAACTAAATATAAACGGCGGCAGAAATAATTTTTGCCCCGATCCGACCTTGATTGAAAATCACGACTGACGTAGTGCATGAATAGGTACACAACGAAACATCAAAATTAAAAATCGTCGCAGGAAGTACACGCTTCCCAGACTCATTGTTGAAATAAACGCGCAAGGTTCAAGGTTCATCGATCGACGTTTCCGTAGCACAGACTAACGAAGTTAACAATTAGCATTGTTATTGTGGAATGAGTGGATGTTAACTCGAGCAGCAGAGCTACTTACTTGTGTACTGTTCCCAGCGTGCGTGTTTTTGGATCGTTGCCAAACGAACCGGTGCGATCGGTGACACAGGTCGCATAATTTCGGTCATATTACTACTACGCGTCGAACAACGTGACATGGAATAAATCGAAATTCCGTTCCGAAACGAGCGTCACGAGAATCGAGGGACAAGAATCGGCCTACTCGCCGCGGGTGAAACTGAAAACGTAAATCGTGTCGATCACTTTTGACCATCCAAGCCCCGAAATCACCAGACACTGATTTCCGTGGACCTTACGACCGCAGATATAAACACGGAGGGGAGGGACAGTCTCGCGATTACGAGATCACCATTCGGACGAAGAAAACGTTAAAAATAAATCTCCTCAGCTGCCAATTACATGCGTTTATTACGGACTTCGCGTGGAATCAAGTATTTATTCGCAGTTGACACTTGTTGTCGCGACGCTAGGCGGCTACGGAAATAAACGTCTTCCTTGTGGAACTAATCGTGTGGTAAGTAGCGATCGTCAGTGGATGCATCGGAGGTATTGGTGTGACTCGTGGGAATTATGGTTATGAAGCACAACGAGTTGAGTCGTTTCGTACTGACCAGAGGAACTGTTCGAACAGGTGCAAAGCTACGAAATTGGATATGTAGGAAGGACTTTCTAGGAAGGATTTGAAATTATAGGCCTCATCGGTTTCTTGTCACGTGCGAGAATCAGGAGTAACGAGAGATCACGAGCAGATTACCGATAGAAGACACGTATATGTGTTGCGGGATCAGATGAAACTGGCAGCACGTGTTGTTTCTCTCGCTGCATCTATAGAATCTCCGTGTTACGTGAATTCGTCTCCTCCTTCCCTTTGTCTCTCTTCATCCCCTCCACCATTCCCTCAACCTTGCTGCTGGCCCGTCTCTGTTGCGCACCTTACTTCGCACGCCTAGATATTCTTCGTGACGACAAACCTCTCCAAAAATAACCCCGACCGCCTAGACTTCCCGCGCTTTTCCCCTGCTGTTTCCAGTTTTTCTCGAGAGCGATATACAACATCGATAGGAAACCCCACCCTCGGTCTAAACGGGAGCATTTATTACGACATCGGTTATTGTCTATATTTATACATGAGAGTGTAAAGGATGCGTGGTAATCTGGGACGTGCCGTGGCACTAGGTCAAAGGAAAAACCGACCTATTCAAACACGACCTAGGTCAACGTTCTACCTAACGTTACCTCTATTGTTCCCACGCAGTGTTGCCACGCATTGTCCCCAAATGTTTGCTAGAGTAGCGTGTGCGTGCAAACGTTTCTTTTCCAGGCGTTCGCGTAACCTGCAAAAATGGTAAAACCAGGGAAACTGCGTATTGCGCCATTTCGGTGGTTTTCGTGCGTATGCAGCGGACCAAGCCGGGGCCCACTCACGCAGTTACGTGGAACGACTGCGTAGGAAGTCGAATCACGCAGTGTCGTGCCTGATATGGAAGCACGTACTTAGATCGCTCGAGGTTCCATCAAGGAAGAAGACATGCCTACGCGTGTTTACCTTGGATCACTGAATGATCATCGACGTAATGTGGTATGCACGATAAACAAGTGCAACTTCCGCGCGACTCTAAAAAAGAAACGCTCGGAACGGACTGGTTTATCGCGGCTGGAAGCGTAGGAATGCGTGTCGATAAATGGCGGCAGGAAATTCCTGAATATTGTTTATCATACAAATTGCTTCCGTGGGGTCGTATAGAACAATTGAAAGGAAAATGAAAATATGTGTAATGGATGATAAGCTGAAGGAGTCGGTGCGATCATTGCAAGTTGAAGTCCTGAATAATTGGGAAAAATTTATTATCGCATTTTAAGTCGCTGTGAGGTATTTGTGAACGACTATGCAACGCCTACTTTGAATTTAACTGAAGAAAAACAGAATACCAAATTTGGGAGAGGAAGTAGCAGTTATGATGTTTCTTAGTTACGAATCGAGCGCGGCGAATGAAAATATTACTATATTTAGACTTACCAGTCATATTTGTTCTACGAAATGAGAACGAGCCCTCCGGTAACGAACACACTTGTGGTATTCTTTTATCCGGCACAATTAAACCGCAATAACTCGTGGAGAATGAGTCTCTGCTTTCACAGAATACAAGCACTAATTTATACTACGAAAATGTGAATCGGTTCTAACGAAATCTTGTCGTTTTATGGTCTTCAAAGAAATAATGGTCTACTGTACTTCCTTGCTTCCGAGATTTAACTGCAACTGAAGGAGCATGTCCACGAGAAACAGGACTTTTAAATGGGGCTCATTGAGCGCCACAAACCTTTCACTTAAGAAATTGAAAGGATACCTATAAGCTAGTAAAAACTAGTTTACGACGAAACTTTTTTTCAATTTGTAGAAGATCAGTGATAATGTTTCGGATCGAAGGAATCACATGAGTAATTATCCTCTCGTTTGATTGGAAATAATAATTAACAAAGATTCTTAACAGTTGTTTGAAATTAATTGATAAGCAAGGCTCTGTCGGTAAGTCGCGTCGACATATCGATAAAGTAACTACCCTATGGTAGAATCGATATAGTAGAACTCACATTATCTAATAGGCGGAACCGTAGACCAGAAATGGGCAGAAAATTATTTTAAATAAAAATTTGTGTATGAAATTTTTATTTAAAATAATTTTTTGCCTATTTCTGCTGTAGACGCGGTATACCTAGAATACATAGATCGAACGAACGAACTATTTATGATGGTTCGAGATCCTCAATCGTCATCGGGCTTCCGGGGCTGGAGGACCTCCGGGAACCCTGGAGTTTCCGAGCCACCTAGTCTATTTGGATCTACTGGACTTCCTGATGACGTGGTACTTCCTCCACCCCCTCGCCCCCTGACCTTGGTTAGCGAATTTGGTGGGTGCCGATGAAATTTTGGAATTTGTTAAAAGCCGTTTAAGACTTTATTGTTTTGCCAAAGTCAAACTCAGTTTCGTTCCTTTTTAACTGATTTCTTCGATGGTTTTTCATGATCTGTCCTATTTCGTGCATTTCTTCGATGATTTGTTCACGAGTCATTATATTTCGCGTATCTCTTCGATAGGTTTACATGCTTTATTTTATTTGATGCATTCCTTCGATGGTTTTGCATGATTTATTTCCTCCCATGCATCTCATCGATGGGTTTACATTTCCTACTCTCCTTCATGTATCTCTACGATGGTTTTGCACGCTCGAGCGTGCTCTTCTGTCGTTTCAAATCATTATCGACCGGCACCAGCCTAATAAGTCTATTCTTAGTTCTCTCCCAAGCCTATTATACCATTGCTAACATAACGTAGTTGATGGTTTCAGCTTTTCAGGTTCACCCTTTCGCGGGAAAGGGGGTTTAACAAAATAATATATTTAAAAAGAGACTATTTAGTGAAAAGTGATAGTGAAAGAAGACATCTAAGGAAGCGTAGGCTAATTTATTCTAGTATGAAGTATATAAAATTGCCAAGTATTCACTGAATTTTATTAGCTTTGTTGCTGGCTCCTCATCCGTGATGAAGAGGTCACCGCTGCTTCCGTTTCCGGAAGCAAGTGACTGAACATGGAATCGGTATGCGTGAATCAGTTTCGTCCCCTGCTATTCTTGTCGAAAGGGAAAAGTTTCGGGCATAGGGAGTGGACCTTTTGGTGCACTGCCTGCGTAAGTCACCCGGTCCGATTACTCAATCTCCGCGTTAATCGGCTTGAGTCAGGTCACACCTAGTTTGCTCTTGACGAGTCGCTCGGAGCAACAGGAATCGCCTCGGAGACGTCGAACGCTTTTCCTTTTCGACTCAGACAGCGGGGTGGTAGGAACTGCACCAAAGAATACTCCTTTCATGCTTCCCCAAGTATTTCCTTCTTTCCTAAATTTCTTTTAAACGAGTAACTGCTTACTAGTTCCCTAGATTCTATATTTAAACCCAAGAGATCTATGGAACAATGTTTCCATCTATCTCTTTGACTTATTGTTAGTAAGGTAAGCTTTTCATGTATAGAGAGAAGTTAAAGAATTTCTTTAACTTGCAATACTTTGGTAGAATGTAGGTAAGAATAAATGTAACTTGAAATGTTTGTAATTTCTATATGGACTATTTTTAATATAAGTATTTTTACTTATATGAAAATATCAAGTGTCGTTCGGTTATTCCTACCCGACCCTAGATTACAAGTATAGTGTTAAGTGAAACTTGGAATATTTCAGCGAGCTGTAGTAACTAATGGGACTTGGAAAATTTTCGATGTCCTCTCTGTTTCAGCGCCTTACTAAAATACATCAAATTTCAATTTCTTGGTGAACTATTCCAATTCACATTAATCGGGAAGCACCAGGACTATTCTATACCACAGATAAGGTATAACGAGCGCACAACGCGACCGAATTAGCGCGAAGGGTTTTTCTACCGAAACACTGTCCACGATTCCAGTCGCCAGCATAGACAAGTCACATTCGTTCTTACACCCACACTTTCACTTTGCCTCCAATACCACTTCAAGAAATAGTTCTTCAACTGACCGTCGTTTACGAACAGAGGACACTACAATCAGTCTGAAATGTCTAGATCGGTAAGGCAGTGAAAGTTGGTCCGCGAAAGTCGATAAGATGTTAGACCTATTATACACCTCGCCTGCAATGGAACAACTCGAGGAATTGCTACATGGCAATTATAATTCAAACGCCGACGCGTAACGATATCGATCGGCTATCGCATTCTTTCATACATATCCATAAAAAGATCGCCGGTAAATAATGACTTGGATAATTATTTCAGAAAGTTTAGTGTCAAGGCAACCCACGTTGTAGGTGAAAGGTATTCCAAAAAAATCGTGCGAACTGTTGCATCGTGAGTCATCCCTTTGGACAAGATCGAGCACACGCTGCAAAGATGATTTAAAATCACGTATTTTGAAAAACAGCTCTCCAGCAAACACATGGTTGCTAAAGAATCATCGACGCGAATTTCAAATAATAATTCGAGTCGCTAAGAAAATTTACCCACAAACACGATCATTCTAAATCACGAAACGATCGAGGGTATGAAATTACACACGTTTCCAAGTAACCAGCTTGCACGTTAACCTTTGAAAATATGCCAGAAATATAATTTCGAGGGCGCTTCAAGAGCACTAGAATTGCCGGACGCACGTGATCGGTAGATTGCAGAAGGAAAAGTAGACACGAGTAAAAATTAGATAACCATTCGCGTAATCATAACATGCACTTCAATCGAAGGTTATCGTATTACTGAACTTCGCGACTGCACTGAATTAAACTATTACGCATACCATTCAGAAGACCATGCAATTAAGTCATCCGTTTTAAAACGTTTCGACGCGCGTTACTACCCGACGAAAAAAAAGGGAAAAATTCCATCGCGGGCAATTGAGCTTAATTTAAAACTCCACGAGCGTTATCTCTCACGGAGTCGCGCGAACGCGAAACAACACGGATGAAGGATGCCGAATGGACACGGTAAACAAGGATTCAACGTTCACTCTTAGACATAACAATTTCTAATTCATATTTCTGACCAGCATTCGTATTACGCATGCAAAGGGGTCGCGTACATTTATGCGCGCACGCAACTGCGTCCATTAGAAACGACTCACCAACGTCCGTCCTATTTCGCATTTCCGTTTAAAGCGCGAAATCGCGTGAAATTCGGGGAAGCGTTGAAGGTGAAAAGTATATGAAGTCCAACTCACATCCAGGTGGCGAGCCTTTTTTCACGGTGATCTTATAGGGCTGATAGATAGCGCCCGGGTCTACTTTCCCATACATCGTTCGATCCATCGCCGTGTTATGCCTTTTTCTACGTTTCACTTGGCAAATTATCGCGCCCGATGCCCATTAACGTTCACGCAAATGCAGAGCTACGGATTCATCGCGTGCACGTGCATGCACGTACACTACCGTGTGACACTTTTACCGCGGCAATGCTTCTCCACGCAGTCTATGCCGAGCGACCGAACTGTATAGGCGATCGATCGGTGGTGGGGCTGATGCACACACCAACCGGCCACTTGTTGAATGCTGTCTGCGAATTTTACCACACGTAAACGCGCGAGGACGTTGGTCTCCCGTCGTTCGTTTGTTTTTCCCGAAAGAGACACACGTAACTCCACGGGGACAGTTACGATTTACGATCGATCGATCATTATCCAACTCGGCCGTTCCAAATATACGCAGTCCGTGTAATATACAGCTCGGTTGCGCGCCGCGTGTTAATCTAACTTCGACTTTTACTATGCAAGAAGAGCAAGTCTGTTCGACTCGATACAGTCACCGTGTCAATACCGCGACTCTCCTGTGATGGACCGAGTTCGGCCAAGGGAAAACGAGAAGTTCAAACGTGCAAGAGTATTTCAGGCGCTCGCCCGCACTCGCGGTGACTCGCGGCGCCGAGCCTCCCCCTGCATCGGCAAAAACACGAGGAAGACAACGTCGAGTAATACACTAAAAATACGTGGAATCGTTGGCACGCGACAACTCGGGGCACACTTGCAATATCACGAGCATCTTCGGACAGTCTCTTCCGGTATAGCGTACCACGCGGGTCTTTGCTGTTTAAGGTTCTTTTTCCGATAAATGGTTTTAACATGATACGTGTGATAAAAAAATTTTGTTTGGACGGGTGTAAGTTACTCGAATCTATTTGAAATGGCGCGATACGTTAGCTGCTTACGTTATCTAGGGTAAACCAACCAGTAATTGACCGCATACCAGTGAATGACCATTAGACAAAGAAATGTCAATTATAAATTTAAAAATTACTATATGTTTATAAATGGAGTGTAGTTGCACGTTTAATATCCCATATTTTTAGTTATGCGTATTAAACAAACATTAATAAGTACGATTCTTAATAAAAGTATGCGGTCATTTACTGGGCTTCTCATTCAACAATTCGTTCATTCCTGGTTGGTTTACCCTACTACTTTGGGATTTCGGTAAGTTCGCGCGAGATTAACGATCGATCGAATAAATTAGTGACGTTTATAAGCCTGAATAATGAACCGCTTGCGTAGCAACAGATATCTGATGATTCGAAGGTGTTTTAATTAGGAATTTAAATTAGAGAAAAAGTTGGTTTGACACCAACTGACCGCGCACCGAATAGTTAAACCGCCAGACACGGACTACCGTAGAGTATGTGCAGCGATGACGCAACTGAGATGTCACCATGGGAATTGAGATTATAGTTACGCGCTTGCAGTTCTCTAGTTTTTCACAACTTTCTAACGTGCCATCTAGATTTCGTAACTAAATCTAACGCTAATCGAGCTCAAATCAGATCCCGTGCGTTAGTACAGTTCATGATAGTGAATGGACACTTTTATGAGTAACTTTATATGGGTACATAATTACGTGACTCTCGACAGTAAATTTATAGTATAACTGGTACTTATATATTTCTTATATTTACAGACTTACAGGTATAACGATAAATGCGAATTAAAGGATTAAAACCGAGATTGCGGAATTATATACAATTGCGATAAACGTTCAATATCAATCGTTTAATTGTAATTGGAATTCATTTTGTATTTAGATTGATATCGCGCAAATAAGCAAATACAAATTGACTTATTAATGATCTATTCGTGAAAGTTTAAGTTAAGACGAATGAAAGGATGTGCATTTGTTTATAGTCTACCGATCTAAAGAATTCTACGTAGAAATAGCAGTTGAAAAGAATTTAAATAAAACATATTGTTGAATGATAATAAATCGTATGTATACATGGGCATCATGACGGTTCTGACAGTCCGAGCGATTTAAATTTGAGGTTAGATCATGAATCGTGCGATTGCTTTTAAACTTACTCACCTAAATCGTCCATTTTTTGCGGGTATTGACCACGTAAGCACCGTTGCACAAACTACACTCAAGCTTTTAACAATTTCGATACGGGAGCACGATAAAACACGGCAAAATTTGGTGCCCAACACACTTGTCCGCGACGGGCAAACCAAACATCAAATATGGAGAACCCGGTTCTAAGTTCTCGACTATGGATAATCCCTTTACATAATACGAAATATTCCCGCTAAATTTAAATATGCCGAAGTACAAATCTCGTTCCTGTGAAGCTAAAATGTAATATGCATATCTACGATTACATTATGTTTAATAATATTTCAGGAAAATATTCTCCCCTTCTTATTTTCATATATTTATATAAATGTATGTGTATCAAAAACATTTCTCTGTATATATTATATAAAATAACAGCGATGATAAAAATATGTAAATACGTTTATTTATCGTAGTCATTAAAATATTTTACATTGAAATAAAGAATTCTTTGCACTGCTATTATTCTACCAAGATGCAAAATCACCAAACGAGTTTGGCATAGACTTTTTCCTCTTGACTGCAGATTCAATACTGGACTCTCCCTTTTCCGACCTGCGAATAAGATCGAATTATGAGTGATATTTAAATTTTTTTAATTGTACATCTGTGAACATAGTTTGTCTTTACTTCTCTTCTGGTTTATCCATTTTTATGTATTTCCCTACACCCGCTCGATATATCTTCAACTCATTTTTTTCCGACTTATCGGCTGACTTATTTTTCGCTGCCTCTTGAGCCAATCGCTCTGTCTCAGCCGCGCGTTCAACGAGCAAATGCTCGTCAGCTTCTTGGAACGGATCGACGAAGACTTGAGCTTTTTGTATTATTATGTCTTCTATTGGCTTATCTTTGTTGTCAACTTCCACTTTTTCGATGGCATTTAATGTATCCAGTCCACCTACGATTTTTCCAAACACGGTATGCTTGCGATCGAGGTGTCTGCACGATCGAAATGTAATGAAGCTGTAATGAAACAAAATACAATTAGATACAAATACAACTCCGTAAGTATATAAAAGTATACAGCGAAATACAATTGCGATCCATTTGTGTTCGGCCCAGAATTAGCCATTGATAGAATTCCTCTCCCTTGATGAACCAAATTTGGTTTGAATTCGTCTTCGAATTTTTTGTTCCAAATAGATGTTCCTCCATTACCAGTGTTCGTAGGATCACCTCCTTGTATCTGAGTTGATACACATTGTATAATTTTCTGAAGCTTCCACGTAAAAGGTAAGTAAACTTACCATAAAATTCCGTATGGATCTGTGAAATTTCGTTCCGTCATAGTAACCATTTTGACAATGTTTTATAAAATTTTCACACGTTTTTGAGACGATATCACAGTGAAGTTCGAGATTTAAAGCGCCTAAATTTGTAAGTAGCCTTACGTATCCTGAAAAGAAGTTAAATAAATAGTCTCGAAGAAGTTGCATTAAATATAAAAAAGTAGAAAATACTAATAGTTTACCCTTCTTTTTAACTCGCTCGTATCGCACCAAATCTTCTGCGATAACTGCTGCCTGATGTGTGGTTTCTGTTGGCATTACGGTAGATGTGAAGCCAGCCGCTACTGCTCCAGTGGAGTAATGTGCCTGCGTACGAATATCATTTACGTTACACATGACATTTTGTTAGACTAAAGGTCGTCGCTCACTAGGCCAGAGCGCGACAACTGAAGCGAAGTTTTGAAAAATATTCTCGACGAAAAGTTCGTTCCGGTCGCCGCGCTTCCGACGAATAATTCGCTTCGGTCTCCGCGCTTCCGACGAACAATTCGCTTCGGTCGCCGCGCTTCGCCCTAGTGAGCGACGGCCTTACTACGGAGAATATTGATATTAATATGCGAACCGCATTAAATTTATCTGCTTTTGGTTTAGAAGCCTGTTGTTTGGTTTCAGCTTGCTTGAAATCTCTATTCAATTCAGCTAATATTTCTTTGGTTTCCATAGACACAGTCTTGAGTTTTGCATTCGGATTACTTCTCTCCTTTATGGTTTCTGAAACATCGATTTTAATTCTCAGATCCAGAATTCATGCGAACAGATTAACTTAGATCGTATTACCTTCATCTTCGACTTTTATATTATGCTTAATGTGATGGAAGGTAGATAAGTTGAATTTCATTGCATGGCTAGGATCTTGAAGCGTAATGATGTCTTTACGCGCGAAAGGTTCGTCGTTCAATAAATCTTTCCAATTACGTGCCTTAATATTCAATTGTTCTACTGCCTAAAAAATATTGGTGTTAAATTAAATAGACACTGATAATTATTTACAGAAATGAAAAGTTACATCCATGTATACCTCGTGGGAAAATACATTCCCTGTGGTTTTAATAGCAACAATGTGTGAATGTTTGCTAAATAATTTAAAAAGAACTGGACAATGATAATGTCCTTCTGCATTTTTAAAGAAATTAAGCTTGATCAGTGTCTTTGGATCTAGCGGCTTCCCCGTCACAGGATTATGCTTGAATCTTTTCACATATTCCAAAATCGCTTCCAATTCAAAAACATTCCCTTGTGGATCGCAATAGGGATGCTCGAAGGGTTGCAAAGACAAACAGCAATGATCGTACGGCAAACGACGGAATGTCGAATCTTCGCTGGTGTCTGAAGTTCCCGCTCTTCTTCCACCGTACAGTGTCGACCACTCTGTATATGTTAAATACCTGTAGAAATAACAATTGCGTTTAAGATGAAAGGAAAACTTTTTTCTTATAACCCAAGCAACACCTTTATATCTTACATTTTATCCTTTTGATGCTGTCGTTTACCCATCTTGATTTCTTCGAGTTACTATCTATTTTTAACAAATAACTACGATATTCGTAATTGTTTAACTTAACAATATTAGTCAATATTCGCTGCTCTCACTTTGACATAAACTTCGCAGAGTATTTTAATATTTACACTGCTAGATAGTGTAATAATTTTCAAGCTTGGTCACCCTGGAAATTTAACTAACATTGTGGCGCATTTCTAATGCACTGCAAATTCTCGTGTGAGTGCAGCATGTTGTTATTTCAATGGGCGAATTCCACTTACGCCTAAATCGCCCGTGATTTTCATTAAGGTAGTTTTCCTATACGCGACTGGGCGCAACGTTAAGAGTTTTAAACTCGATTTTCTCGAAAATTAAGCGCGATATCAAGAAAACTTACTCTTTCTTTTCTGCTTATAACAAGCAAATAAGTCGAGAAAAAGAAATAAAAATTTTTGATATTGTGCTTCATTTTTGAGAAAATTGACTTTGAAATTTTTTACATTGCGTTCAGTCGCGTGCACGAAAACCTAGCTTAACGAAAACTACGGGCGATTTGGGCGTAAGTGGATTTCGCCCATACAAAATCGCGTTATGTGTACAAGGCATAAGGTTTTTCCATTGTGTGCAAACTTAAGCAACTTAAGTTGCATTTGAAATAATTAGAGGTTAGAAATTTCTTCATAAAAGCTTGCAAAAATGTCGAAGATGATCGCGAAAGGGAAAATGAAGAAGGTGATGCAGAAGGTAGATCACTCGTCAAAATTGCGGGTAATAATTCGTGCAGGATTGGCAGGTGCTAGACCGCCGCTTGGATCACAACTTGCACAGGTTAAGAAAGTTTCCTACTACCTGTGAAACAAATGTATATTTTGCAACAACATACACTCTATGTTTTAATCAACGTTGTGTTTCAACAAACTTATAAATAGTAACATTGTCGATAAATCGTTCATGGTACATCGGTGGCGCACTCAGGATTTGATCTGCGGGGGAGGCGAGTTGAAAGGATAAAAATATTTTCAATGCAAATTCAATGAAATTCATTAGGTGATTATAAAAATTGATTTAAAGAGTAAAATCCAGTTTTCTTTTGTTTTTACAAAGGTCTCGAATTACTTCAGTCGTGGTTACATTAATCTCCTTTTTCCTTTTTCTTTGGGGGGTGTCAGTGGCTCTTGGTTCCTCCTCTGTGTGCGCTACTGCGGTACATATTCAAAACTAAAGAGCCAAAATCTCTTGCATTTTTAACAGGCTCGTATGTTCGCTTGCAGAGAAACATTAACGTGGCGAATTTCTGCGAGGACTTCAATAACAAAACAGCCGATATTAAAGAGGGTATACCCCTGCCTTGCAGGGTTAAAGTAAAGGGGGACGGTACCTACGATTTAGTAATTCACAAGCCACCCGCAACATTTTTCTTGAAGCAAGCGGCTGGAATGAAACAGGGGCAAATGAATAGAGGTGCGATTATAATGTAATATAACTGTCCAATATTTTGCACTATTAAGCGATGCATTTCAGATGACAAAGGAGGCATGATAACGCTCAAGCATTTGTATGAAATTGCTTGTATCAAGGCACAGGATCCGCCATTACAGTTGCTCACTTTGGAACAGGTTTGTCAAATGCTAGTCGGCATCGCTCATACTTGTGGAATTAAGATTGTACGCACATTGGATCCGGTAGAGTATGCAGAGTTTAGGAATGAGAGAGAAGAGTACGTCCAGAACATCTTGGAAAGAATGAAAGCGTCTAAGGAAGCTAAAATGCTTAGGACAGCTTGAACTGTTGTTTTAAATTAATTATACTGTACAAATGTATTAAATATAAGTAGCAAGCGTATGTTCAAGTACATTGTTATAACAAGTTCAGTCTATTTTATCTCCTTTCCCTATTTTACACAGTTTTTGATTTTTCGTTGCAAATTAATAATTAAGTACAGTCTATAATAGACTTTCGGGGAAAAAAACAGGTTTTCGAATTTCAGTATTCCAAAAAACCGATGTGACCGGTTTTTGAATTTTTACAAAATGAAAATAATTTAAACGGTAAAAAAGTACATATTTATATTTAGTTTAAAGTTTTTCAGTTTATTGAATAATTATGGAATTACGAAAATATAATAAAAATAAAATATACTCTATCTATACAAAACCAAATAAATTGGGGGAAAACTGAAATAAATAAAATCTGTACAAATCCAAAAAAATTTTCGGTTCATCTAATATTTATGGTATATTTTTGTATATATGTACTCCATACAAAACTAAGTAAAAAAAGACTAAAATAACTAAAATCATTCAATATTTTTCGTCTGGAAATATGAACTCATGAAGATTAGTTTTATATACAGTAAACTTTAACTATAACATGCTTGTGTCCGGGGCGATTTCAAGTTAAAATGTTAACGTATTTAATTTAATAATTAATTAATTAATATTAATTCTAATACCTAAAACCGGTTTTCGAATTATACAAGTTTATAAGAAAAACGGGTTTTAAACCCGGTGTTTAAAACCAACAAACCCTAATCTATAACATAGTAGGAATCTACAGTACCACGCGAACTTACAGATTAATTTTCCCATAAACGAATGTTCGTGTGAAGCATTTCGCTCAAAGCATTTCTAATTTACTTTATCGGGTGAAAGTATTTTTTTTAACATGTCTCGGATATTACGGGACAGTATAATATCGCGTAGAATTATAATCGTTAACGCATGTCTCGTATCCTCGTTCGAAGAACCTCCGCGGTTTTGAATGATCGGGAAATGGTGTATCGATAGATCGTTCTCGAACTAATCGCTTGACAGTTATTAACCAGCTTCACAGCGATTTGCTGACGTTCTACTCAAAGATGGCGGTGATGAGTACGCCATGTTTTTTGTGATGTTCGCGCATTAGACAAATTTTTTGAGAATTGTAATCTGTATGAGCAAAATGGCTGATGATGATCCGTGGTTATTGAAAGAAGACGGTTATTTAAACGTGGACGCCGAGTGCAAAAATATAATCTATCATGCTAATCTAAATGTGTTACTAATCACTACTGGCATTGCGCAAGTATACGTATTTGATGTCAACTCAGGAGTAATATTGCAAAAGAGTTCCCTGTCGGGTAAGCATTCCTCCGTGCCTCCGTTTCGCGAACGATGCCTCCCCGTTCTCGACGGGTCGGTCCGTCCTAAATTTTCCCCGACACCCATTTGCATCAGTTCAATCACGCCTCATGGTCAAGGTCGTGTACGTGTATAAAACGTCAAGCGTTGATTAAACTTGCCCTGATCCAACAAGAGGACGTTGTCAAATTCACGCCTCGATTTTTCGTCGGACCGATATCGATAAAAGTAGAGACTGTGTACAGACTAACCCTATTGACTTTCTCTGCCACAGACCTTACATAGTTTCTGAGAGGAACAGAAGAAAAGATTCTCCAGCACCTGATTACCAATAGCGTTAAGCATTTCATACAACTGGATCGTGGTCAAGGTGGTTAAGGAGCGTAGTTAGGAATAGTTAGGTCGAGAGTTCAAATCCTGATTGTATGTTTCGCTTTTTAATATTATTTAAGTCCACTTCCCACCTTTCTGCTGTAGAAGAAATTTGATTAACTTAAAGAGCATTCATTTATTAATAACAATAACTGTGTTAATTATACGTTAATATGACGGAGGTTTGCGAAAACAGCGATCGATGGGAAGTCAGCCCTCTCTATTGAGTCTTACGTTAAAAACGTTAAGAAAAGGAGCTCTGAGTATGCTTAATTAATTATTTTATGGGGTTAGTCTCCGAGTTGTCTTTACTTTCGTTGATACGAGTCCCATCGAAAACTCTGAAACCATCTTAACGATGTCTCCTTTCATGTGTTTTCAAAATGTAATAATGAATTTTTTGCTACCCGAGGTCTGATGTCACTTGTTTTTAGTCTCCAAACATTTGTCGGAGTCTTACAATTATTTCAATGTTTGCTTCAGATTGCATCCATTGTTATGGTTAATTCACGCACTTTGTTTCACTTGTGTGGATAAATTAACGTTCTTTTCTGTTATCGGGAGATAATGATGTACGTCAGAAGGTTATCAATTGCTTTAAAGTTAAAACAATTGGAACGACCTAATAATTTTTAAAGTCATAGTTGTGTCTGTACATTTGTGTTATGATTTATCTTTAACGATGGATTGCACGTGGCTTAAGCGTGTCACTTTACCCAAACGAAAAGTAAAGATATTATAATTTAATAACGCTTTTTATCCTCGTAGGCAAGTTAAATGGAAAAGTTCAAGGTACATATTTATCGAACGGTGTAGATAAGGTACTATATACGGACGGAAGGGCGATTGGAGTACGTAGCGACTACAACGGTGTACTTCTTTTGGACACTATTTTCCAAACACCCGTTTCACGAAGTCAGGATTTTGTAAAGCTAGAGTTACTGTTTTCGGAAGCCACTTTGTTATATCAGTGTCTACGATGCGTAGAGCTACCAGGCGCAGATCACGTGCAAGAGGTAATTCAGGAGTTAGCGAGTAAAACTTTTACAGTGGAAGCGAGCCAGAAAAAGGGAATCAAAGCCCAAAAAGTAAGTTGAACAGAATGCATGCGGTATATAAGAATTCTAAAGGGATCACCGAACCTGACTTATCGAGCATTCATGTGTTTTATTCGCAACAGTGGAATACAGTATGCCTCGAATTACCTCTTGGTTCCCTGAAGTTTGTGTGCTCGGGGCTAGTAATGGAATTGAAAAGATTAAGCAGATATATCCCAGCATTGCCAATTGCTTCTTCCATCAATCAACGATTAAATGGCCTATTGCCAGGCATGGCACTAGAAGGGGGATCTGTTGATGGAGCGTTAATGTGTAGCGAAGCAGCACGAAGAGACTCCTTCTCAAAATGGCCACACATGACTCACAAGTATAACAATTCGAATGCACTTTATCGTTACCACGTTAAGAAATAGCTTCGCAGGTACATTACACGCTTGTCGCTTTCCAGGTGGGCTAGACCTGACCGAATGGCTCAGGCTGGCTTCTACCATCACCCAAATGCAGCAGGCGACGACAGGATAATGTGCTTCACTTGCAATGTCTGTTTAGTTTGTTGGGAACCAATGGACGAACCTTGGTCAGAGCACGTACGTCATTCCCCTGCGTGTCCCTTCGTCAAAAGGGAATACACGCAAAATGTTCCTTTATTCGTTATCCTCGCCACTGCTCCAGCGCGCGAGGTTGGTGACACCGTAGATGTGATTAGCACTACGAACGTCAGCGGTCTCGTTGCCACAGCCTCCAGCAGCGGTTTTATAAATGTGTGGAACGTAACGAACCAGCTGAAGGTAAAACGCTCAGTTTCAGATATTAATTCTGTCTAAGCGAAATCGTCTCACGCGAAATTCTTCTTGCAGAGGGAAGTGTCATTTTATGTGGCTCCGATAGAGCAGGAAATAAACAACAAAGAATCCATTCAATTCGGTTCTACAAGAAATTTGACACCATATCTAAGGACATTGAATTCAGAAACGGATCCTCTTTCCGATTACAAGCATCCGGTCTCTCACAAAGTGCAGGTGACTGCGCTGTCTGTAGTAGGTTCTCCCAAATCCCAAAGCAAAGAAGCGAACGCATCCGACCCTACTGTCTCACCGGCAGAGGCGTCGGAGTTCAAAATTAGGCCGTGTGTAATGTGCGCCGTTACAGTGACTGTTAGCAACCCGTCGCAGTTAAGGACTTTAGAGAATGTGTGGGCTACCTCGACGGATTTAACTCCCTCGTCGTCTCTTGTTCGTGCAATGAACAGTGTAAATAGTGCTGCCAGTGATACTTTAGATATAATGAAGGTAGCCAGTGATAGGTACACACCATCCAGATTACACTATCTAGTACTTTATGATTTCTATCATAAAACGGCAACGACGCAATCGATCAAGGAAGATAACACTAAGGACTCGAAAACTAAAAAGACACTGTCCGGAACGGAGACCAGTGCCAGTTCGAACGGGGAGCGTCAGGAATTCTTGCTTAGTAAATTTTTGTGCGAAGTACCGGTGATAGAGGACATAGAGTCGGACATAGTAGTCGACCCACATTTCGATGGTATCTTCCCGGCAACTGTTCTCACCGCGTCATCATCCAACGGGATCTATTCGAATCCAATTGGCAGTACGGTGCCTCCAACATCGAGCTCGTTCGACGCAAACTTTAACCCCATCAATGGTCCAGAACACTTTGCGTCGACGTCTGATCTGACAACGGTGAACAAGAAGAGTCTGGATATTATGAAACTAATGAAGACTGAACCAGTTGTTATAAAGACTTTACCTATCGAAGCCCCGGACTATGTTAAAATTACTTACATCGGGCCGTCATTAGACGGAAGACACCTGTACGTTGCCATGTGCCCGACCACGGACAGCATGGATTCATCGAGTTCAAATAACAATCAGATGGACATAGACGAGGACAGCGAGTTTCTGCCGCAGAAGGGTTACATGTATTGGGACCACAACGATGCGCATTCTGGTAGACTAATAAACGGTGAAATACACGACGAGGCGACTAATGTCAACGCTATACTGCTCGTGTACGCTTTGGACTTCTCGGGGCAAGTAGTGAAGATTTCTTCTGAACCAATAGTAAGGCGAGAATTGCCTGCAGACCAGGCGCCCGTCGAGCACGTGTTCTTACCACTTCAGGAGAAGAATAAATGCACCGTAACTGGTGAAAGCTCTGGCAAGAGCTCCAACGCAAATTCAAGTGCATCAGAACCCGCTGGACAAGTAGCTTTAGTTTGCAAGGACGGTGTGATTAGGGTGTTGAATTTGAGTTCACTGAAAACCGTCACTCAGGCGAGAGTCGAAGGGAAGAAGTTCGTCTCTGCGGCTTATTGCAACAGTAAGTTCATATCGTTTGCTGAGTAGATCCTTCTTAGTAACAGGCAGCTACAATTTATTTTCATTTAGGTCCAGAGAGATTGTGTGCATGCACGAGCGACGGCTCGCTTCACTTTTTCGTCACAACGGACGAGGAGGAATCCGTGGAGGATAAAGAGGACGTTGCAGACGTTACCATGATAGCAACTGAAGAGGACACCAACGCAACTACGATCCCTAGCACGTCAACGTCATCCGGTTTTCAGTACGATTATAGAGTAACAGATAAAAAAATCATTTTTTTAGAGTGTTTGTATATAAAACATTGCCTTTCTCTTTTTTCAGAGATCAGTTGATTGCGCACAAATTAAACTTATCTTACTCGGATTTACGTCTTCTGTATGAACTGACGCGATTCGACTACAACTCCCCCGCATACGGTGCTACCGTTCCGCCGTGTTGGAACGAAATGATGCAAGCTCAAAGGCAACGTCTTCACCCGCAGCATCTCCATCAATCGGAGGAGCAACACCACACTCGGACCTGGCGTTTGCATAACGAATGGTACGTGTTAACGCCTTGAGGGACGTGTACTCTGTTTTATCTCCTCATTAAAGCCGGGAATCCACCGATTCTATGCTATGCCATGCTACGTTTTAAAAAAATTAGCTTCAGTACATTCTTATGGAACCGTTTCCACCAAAAGCTACGTTAACACATAGCATCGCTTAGCATAGCTTAGCTTAGCTTCCCCGTGGATTTACGGCTTAATTTTCTACATCGTAACTTTCATATGTAGGACTACTTGGGACGAGCACGTGTTCGAGTTAACTCTTCCCCGAAGTGCGGCGGGAAACATCGGTCACGTGGACGTGAGGTTCAGTTTACATCCTGTTTGCCAGGAGCTGCCAACAATCCAAATTACTCTGCTGAAGCAAAATATTCGGATTGGTAAACACAAGTCTCCGTTGACTTCAGTGGACGAAAGAATAGATTTTAACATAGGTAGTGAGCAGAAAGGGGAGAACCCAGTAGTGACAGAGGAGTATCAGCGGCAACACAACACGGAGATTCTATGCGGGCCGATCGATTTGCATCGTTGCATGGATCTGTCTTACCGTTCTGGTTGCGTTACACTGACTAGTCCGAAGTTGTTCCGATCCAAAGTCAGGACGCTTCTTGTTCACATCAAGGCTCTGATCGATCCAACGAAAGATAACGTGAGTGTTGCCAATGAACGTACGCGTTCTATAAGAATCTAGAACTTGCTACGAACGGAAAGAATATTGTGTATCCACTTTTAGGCAACTGCGAAAGCGAAAGCAAACGTGTCAGACAACAAACCTCCCACTTCGAAAAAGTTGAGGATAGTCGCGGCAGTGCGTCCCGCTATCCCTGGTAGTATGGTTGAGCGATTCGTAGAAGGTCCAAACAGTAAGAAATTAGATTGTTATATTGGTAAATATTATTTTTCTTATTGCTTCGAATCATACGATTGTTACTTTAAGACTTATTATTTATATTGTTTGTTATTTCAGGTTGCGATTGGATACACGAAATATCGATTACTGTTAGAACTGTGTATCCTACCAGTATACCAAACGAAAGAATGCAGCGTTGTGTTATGTTGGAATCAAAAGCTTGCTTTGATAATTTATTGAAAGTGGCTTGTTTGGAGACGTCTGACAAGTAAGAACACTTTTTCGAAACGTTCCACAAATGATTACAAGCTTACAAGGGAAGATCCCGAACCCGAAAATTCAAAAAATTCTGAAACATTGTGAGTAGGCAGGGAATTTCCTCCTAATTACAGTTGCAATTTTTGTTTGCTGCCCAAATTCACTCGAAGGGGGTGAAATTAACCCCTGAAAATTCGGTTATTTTCCGGTTTTGTGTTATAACTCGCGAACTGTAAGAGATAAAAAAAAAGTTTCAAGACAAAAGTTACTTCTTTTAATTAAATCTATCATTTGGTAAAAAAATTATTTTACAGTTCATCAGTTATAACACAAAATCGGAAAATAACCGGATTTTCAGGGGTGAATTACACCCCCCAGAGTGATTTTGGGCAGCAATAAAAAATTGCATTGTAATCAGGAGGAAATTCCCTACATATTCACAAAGTTTCAGAATTTTTTGAATTTCCGGGTTCGAGATATTTGCTTGTTAGATATATATGGAATTGTGCTACATCATATGTACCGATCGTTCGTGTTACAGATCCCCCAATGGACAGTCATTAGCGCTTGATATTCTCGTGTGGATAGCCTTTGTTAGATTAGCGAGGCTGCGCAGCTGTCAAAATAATGCCGAGATAAAAGCTTTTCAGTTGGAAACGATTCGTTCCGTGCAAGCACGATTACCAAATTTGCTGAGAACTTGCCTTTTACATGCCGGTCGGAGTATAGCGCACAAATGTATAAAATTAGTTACGCTTTGCAGCAGGTGAGTTAACGAGTAAATGCGAAGCGGATCGAACTGATTTATCAATGGAATCTGACATTCTTAACGTTGTAAATTTCTTGCAGTGGTTTTTATAACTTGGAGGATCCTCCATCCCATTCCTTTGACGAAACTCTGGTTTCTGTTTTGGTAACGTTGTTACCATCGGTCGTGGAAGTTCAATGGGCTGGCTCATTGCGGTGGTTACAGTTGCTAATTACTAGAGTATTACCGCTAGATAGAAATCACAGCATTGCTCAACAGTGTGTCACTCTAATACAACAAATAGCCGCTGAAATATCAAATCGAGTAAATCCTTATCATTTATTACTCGCGACGAGGTACAATCGAGCTTTACAGCATAATTCATAAATAATACCACGAGCCGCGCTAGATACCAAGGAATTGACTAACTTTACGTCAACAGGTTCGGATTGTACAATACTCCATTCGAAACAGAACTGTTCGACTTAGAACCGCCGATGCCCCCGAAATACAGCCCAATACCTGCTACCTACGTGTCAGCCGTATCTAACGACCACGCGGAACTGCCAACTGCTTCGTCGAGTTCTGTGTTTTCTCAGGATGCTATTGATTTGAGGGACCTACTTACACTGCCTACACACCCAGCTAGCGAACTGGTGGCGCCTAGCAAATTAAAGGCTTTATGTACTAATCATAATATGAAAGGACTTCTTGAGGTAATGCATAGATACTCCGACGCATCATAATATTCGTATACCACTTGGTAACTAAGAAAATTTCTTCGCGTGGTACAGGTGGAATCTCTTCACTTTACTTGTCACTCCGCCTCCGATGGCACCAAGATGGAGAAAGTCGATCCATGTATGAGCACGACTAATATAGGTGCTCCACTTTACGATAGTACGACTACAAACAACAATGGCGTACCTGATATCAAAACCATTCCCCATACTTACGTAAGTCCTCCCACGAATAATTTATTTTATCCTTTTTTTTTATACTAGTGCATCAGGGGTCTCCTTGCGTCTTTTCTGTTTCTACTTTTTTTCTCTCCCGTTAAATTCTTAATCTGTAAGCTAATATTGTAAAGTGACCGTGCTCGTATTGGCGAGCAGAAAGAAATGTTTATACTTGAAAAGCGATCACGGTAAAGTAGAGAGCTGGCAGTTGAATAGTTTCTGCTAATTTGAACCGACGAAACAGTTGGAAGCTGTTGCGATTTGTTTAGAGTTGTACAGTAGGACACATATGGTATAGATGTTCTTTCGAATGGAAGTAACACAATCCATATAGAAATCATTGTACATTGTAGAACTTGGATGCTGGATCGGTAGGACCAGATGTTCAGGCTAAGTCGACACCTATATTAAGCGATCTGCTTAGTCTGTGTACAGGAAGAGCGTTAAAGAAGCCAACTCCGCAACTGATATTCACACCTGACGATCAATCAGACTGTGACGAAGCTAACGACATGTCTGCCAACAATCAGACATGGCATAATACGCAAAACGACATGCCTAATTCGCATATATTAAGTTCTACTGTAATGAAAGAAAAGTCGTCTGTACAAAGTATCGGTACTACTGTTAACAAAGTTGAAGACAGCAATCCTAAAAAGGTAGACCTACATAGATGAGAAGTTGCACCGTTCCTATTTTTTTTCTCTTTCTGTTTCTCAGTTCGAGCGATTTCCTGCCTTTTAATATGGATTTTTATAGCTTTATTAATATGCTGTTTATAACTGAGTTTATATGATTTCGTTACTGTCGCCGGGCACACAGCTAGATACACGAGATGCAACTTGCATGGAAGCCTTTGGAACACTTTCATACCATATATTCGATATTTGGTGTTGTTATTTTTCGTCCGTATAACACGTGTCGCACAAATATTCATCCACGAGATATGTTCGATCGCAGGCGCGACGGAGAGACAGTAATTCGATTACCCACGAAGTCAGGATTTCTACTCTGACGAATTCATTTCGAATTAAGAGCTACGTTTACTCATCTCCACTGTTTTAAGTTTGCAAGTGGAGCACTGTTTCTCATTTCCTTTTCGTACACTGGCTTTGTTGATTTCATTTAACGAAACCAAGGTAGATCGTCCTTTTGTTTAATGCTTTTAACGTGAAAGCGTGACACACGTATTCCTTTACTCTATTGTGATACTTTAGGTAACAGTTTAACAATGACCGGACGAAGGCAATCTCTTCAGATTACTATGATCCGTTTTATGATAAAGTAGAAGTGATGTAGACAGTCGATAGTTGTACCGAAGGTCTGTAAAAGGGTTGATAAGTGTTACTTGTATGCGTTACAGCGAGAAGATATCACGTTTCCGTGGGGGAGACTACTGTGCTGGCCACCTCAGCAGGTGTTGGTGGTGGATCGGATGCATTCTGGCGCACGCCGCTTCATCATCCTCGATTTCGGCTCACCCATATTACTTACGGACTTGATGATTCCTTGCTGCAGCGACTTGGCATCGTTAACCGTAGACATATGGACCACGAGCGAGTTCGACGGCACACGTCTCATAGTTGCTGGCGATATCGGAAGTAAACCATTATTAGTGAACGATCTTCAACCACCACCTGTCTGTAGATATCTGAAGGTTTGCAACGATACTTAAATCCTTACCCGAATTACGTAAAAAGTATCTTTCACGGTAATAACGAACTATTTTATTCTTCTTAGATTACAGTGATAGGTCGGTACGGAATGTCTCCGACTATTTGCAAGATGCCATTAGGAAAATTCTATGGACACATGGTGGTGTTGCCAGGAGAGGATTACTCGGAATTGAATAACGCCTCACCGATTTTTGATAATACTTCGGATCCTACTGTACGAGCAACCATCGATACACAGTGCAATATTTTGTCAGCTCTCGCCGAGGATGTTCAGTGCAGGTATCCGTCGTAGGATAATCTTTGTTGAACCTGCGCGCTCATTGTTAACGCACCTCTATTGTTTCAGATTTAGCTTAGCTACTGAACGATTGAAGAGCCTACTGGATCCACTATTGTGTTCAGAAACCACTAACGTGATGCACATGCAGTATTACCTCTGCTATAATAAAATACAGAATGAAACTAGGGAGCAACCGTCAGCAAAAATATTAGCTATCTACCAGGTAAGTTGAGCTGAATTTGTGGATAGTATTTTAGTAGCATCACTATGGGAAATGTATACGTTGCATGTTACAGGAGTGTATAATGTTTCAACACCAACTGAATGTTGTGCGGGGTGTGTGGAGACGATTAGAGTCGTGGAAAGGTTCTCAGAACATACCGACGATGACTTTGGCGAATGTACCTAGCGATAAATTGCGAGTCCTCGGGGAGACCTTGCTCGACATTCTTTTATTCACAGTTTACGAAATCGGCCCCGTGTCAAGTGTACGTATTCTATATTTCTTTCTCTCTTAAGGGGCTATTCTATTTTTAAAGATTTTTTTTATCAATAAATACAACATATAATGGAAGAAATATTTTGGGAATTTATTAAGCTACTTTTATATTACGCAGAGAAAAATTGAAAGGATTTTTTTAATCATCAAAAAGAGGCTTATCTGAAGTTTTCGTTATATTATATTTACTGAGAAAAAATCTTTAAAAGAAGCTTAATTTTTCGGCCGAGTAAAGTGGCTCGAACCTCTTAACCGAGTGTCAGGTGTGTACCACAATTCTTCAGGACGTGCTTTACATTTCTCTAGATCCCTGTAACGATTTGCGATGTCTTCACACCAGCCGTTTGTGAAAAGTTGTTCCACTCGATTTGCGTGGTCACGCCAGCGCCGCGTTTGCAGCTGTACGCTGTTGCACTTTTAGCACGTATGGCTGGCCACCAGCCATGGTGGGGTAATTTCCTGTCTAATACTTTGATCAATCTTTATTCGTCGTCGTCCACGCACATATTTCCTCAAGATAGGTATGGCACAGAATATTTCAAGCGAAGTAAGATCAGTTTAGTTTTAAGTATGTACCAGACGAATGACCATCCCCATTCTTCATTTTTAGAGTGTTCATTTTGCTAACATTTCTGGGACGTAAATCACTGATTGCCGGTGTGAATAGATCTTCGATGATAGACGCGATGGTTCGCACGTTAGGCAAATTATTGGCACCGTTGTCGAACGCTCAAACTTCTAGCACGAATCGCTTGGATGTGACTCTGATCGGCTGGGTGCTGCTCTTCTTGTCAGTGTGTTTGGATACTATAGCGATTCCACCGCCCAGTTTGGAAGCGAATAGCGAGAAAACTAGAGAGCAAGGTACGCGGTGTATTTCGTATTAAAAGGAAATAAGCAGTGATAGCTGAATGTAAAATTAACATGTGATAAAAATTAATATGTGAAAGTAAAATTAATATGTGATCTTTGCGATACTTTAAAAGGTCTGCTGTCCCGCTGGGAGTTTATACAAGGAGAATCCGCGATGCATAGGAAGTACGGTAGTGCCAATCGATCCCCTGCCTCTTGCAGTTACCGTAAGAAAGTACAGAAACGTATAACGCATCAGAAACAGCAAGTTCAAGATCTGAGGCAGGCGAAGAAAGCGCTGCATACATCGTCGCAGGTATGAACTCAAGTCCACCGTGTATTCTCTAACCATGAGGAGCGTAGATACTGAAACGTATTAACCGACTTTATAGACAAATATTACGGGCATTATTACGAATCTCTCGTCACAGGCTTCCTTGGGCGCCATTGAAGCAGACGTGGTAGTGAAGTCGCACGAGCGTTTCTTGAAAAAGACATTAAAACAACACTCGGCCAAGCATTTCAAAGATTCTCTAAGTATCCGACGGAACGAGGCGCAGCACATTGCGCACAGCTCGCGTACCCAGCCACAGCCGAACCCGAGGTCGGTAGCTAACAAAATTGCTCGTGCAACTCTTGTCAGCGTTTCGCATTTCGTAACATCTCTTTTCTGTCCCATAAGTTCCAGTAAGGCAGAAGTGATGGACGTGGACGTCGAGCATATATCGAATTTGTCACACCAACATGTTCTACCAGTGGCCCGCGGGCTTATCGCTCTCATTTTATACAATTCCGCTAACGTAGATATGTTCCTGTTAGCCTGCAAGGTAAATAAACACCATAACACTCTCTCGACCCTCGTTCTTTTCGTCGTAAAGTGCAACGTATATTTCATCTTACAAGATATTTATAAATTACGATGATTAGTTTGTCAGTACCTCTTGAATATGTATTAAACGCTTAGTGGCACGGTATCACTTTACGATTGAAACCATACTAGCTTGTAGAAATGTTTCGCGACTAAAAGGTATGGTTGTGTACCGTCCACGCTTTTCATAAGACCACTCGTTGAACTGTTGAATTATTTGCCATATAGGTAGTGGCTAGGCTAGTGATATCTACACGTCCCGCAATTAGCTTGTGCGAGCTTATGAGTGAAGAACAGCTGTTAAAATTAGTCAGACTGGCGACTGGTACGTCTGACGCCGCGTGGTCCTCGCACGCTGTCTCCTGCTTGTTGCAGGACTTGCTAGAAGGTACAGTAAAACTTTCTTCATATTGTAGATGGTTCTGGCACCTCTTGCCGTCGCGTACATCCTGTTTTAACTCTGCATTAATCTCCCGCAGGCGGTAAATTGTTCCCGAAAACCAGCCACGAGGGAAGCTCCTCTGAGGAGAGTTACGAGACCATAGCTTCGGAGAAAAGTGCAACGGCGGAGGATGAATCTTCCGGGGTGGTTGCCGGAACAAGCAGTGCCGCGGTTACTCTTGGCAATGACGAGGGATTCGCAGAGGGCGAGGGGGAAGAGGATGCCCAGGACAGCAGCATAGTCGCGTCGGCAGCCACTTCGACGTCAAATTCTAATGGATTCTTGCCTTCTCTTCTGGAGTCCGACGACAGCGAGCTCGAAGACTTCTTGGATGATATTTTAGAGCGCGGCAGGAACATGCTGAAGAAGGGCAATCCGATGTCTAAGATGATGTCCAGTTCTGGGTAGATGTTGTAGAATATATACGATCGCTTTTCGGAAGCAATTCAATTGTAGGAAACACCGAACTAATTGAACATTCTTACAGTATATCTTTAGCGATGGACGCGAGATTAGAATACGGATTGGAAATGGGAACGGAGACGTCATTGAGAGTCTTGTCCACCCTGGGCATGTACAACTTACCTCAGAGTATAAATGCCACGATACACGTGAGTTAACAATATTAATTCTTTTTATTCCCAGTTTGCGCGTACGCCGTTACCTGTTAAGGGCATCCGCCGGTCAAATCTCGCGAAAACATAGGTGACTTTTATGATTTTTTCTAGAAAAAAGTATACAATGTATGGGTCTCAAACTGTTTGCACTTTATTCTGCTACAAATGTAGAGTACAAAACACTTTTTTTTAATTTTTGTCCACCCTGGTTCTGATATGCATTGCGTGTTGCATCGTTCTTAAAAAAACTGGCCTCCACTGTCGCCACGATAACTTTAGACAGGATCATCCAAAATCAAAAAACCAAAGATATTCCTTAATTACACGTGTCGTTATCGCGCTATCCTCAGACAGTGTTCAGAAAAAACTGGGCGATGATTGCCAAATGTTTAAACGATATAGTCCCCAATATATAGATTTTTTCGCACAAAAATGTTTTGTAAAAAAGATTGAGTGTATGAAAATTCGCAATAGAAGGTAGCGCGGAAGCCAGTGTAATTATGAGCAGAATCCCGTTTGAATTTTTAGATTCGGTCAAGAATTGCATTTTTTACCGTGGCGACAGTGCGTGAAAAATTGTTTCGAGAAAAACCCACTTAAAGTTTGACACCAAGCGCGTTCGTCTACTGACTTGCCCTATTTTCAATGCGTTTATTCGATTAAAACAAAACTTGATTCTTTTTTTAGATCAATAAATGTATTATTAATTAAAAGGAAAATCACATTTCTATTATATCTGCATCACAATCCATCTTCAAAAAATATCTATTTTTAAGGCCATCATACTGTTGATTCCCCTGAACTGCCTCTAAAATCTGTGCCGTTAAGAATTTCGATCCAAAATTTTAACTGAGCCTTTTTGAGACGTTGTTAGATGAAAATATGCAAAAAATCGAGTTTTTTGACCGGCAGATGCCCTTAAATATCTATTGCCTTGCGACAGGTACCAACGGAATCTAGCAGATGCTCCCAGCCGTCGTCGAGCAAGGTTGACTCCGGTTGGAACGATCGGAATCAGGACGTTTGGAACTCCTCCGACACCACATCTTCCAGCTTATTAATGCTGACCAGATGTTTCGACCAAATATTCACAGACATATATCTGCAGGTGAATTAAACTAATCTGGCAAACAAGATTGCATTCCCGGGACTTCTCATTATTTCGCAGTGCACGTAAAATATCATATGTGTTATTTTAGAGCGCGGGAACGAACCTGGAACTGGTTCTCCAGCTATGGTTGACGTTGAACGTGGATGCCTCTTCGGCGCAATCTACCTCCACGTATCACTATAATCCCTCAGTGATACCTGTTATACCATTGAGCGCCACAACTATCTCGAATCTCATCTCTGCATTGTCCTGGTATGCATACGTACAATCGCCTGCGTTATTCCTCGATCGAAGGGGAGGAATCACTAAACAAAGAAATTAATTTGCAGGCATCCAGGGGTGTCGCTACGAGCTTGGTGTCTCGCACTCCGGTGTCTGGCTCTTGCAAGTAACCAACCGTTACAAACTGACGCTGCGGAAGCTACGAACAGCAGGCAGTCTCTGGACGGTCTAGGTCTCTTAGGCGGAATGGCTGGGTGCATTGTAAAAGACCGTAATATAGGTCCAATGCTCCTGCGTCTACTCTCTGGTAGCGGGTTAAACGTTAACGCCATGGATAAACAATACATTATGGTATAAGTCCTTCGAGATATCATACTTTTCTAAAATAATGTGTGACACGGTTCAACATGCTTGATACGTGATTTTCAGGCTGGACTCACGGTGTGCGAAGCGCTGCGAGACTTCCTAATTCGATTGGAGATCAGAACCGGCGTATATAAACCCGGCAGCTCGTTAGGGAATGCGTGGAAAGACGTGCTGCTGTGGGTGGTGTACCAGCTAGTACAGCCCGGTGGCGCGCTTTCTGCGAGGAGAGGACCTCTAGACGTGCAGCACAAATTTATCACGCTATTAACGTATTTGAAATTCACCAATACTGATTTGGAGACTGCGATGAGCGTAACGGAATGCGTTGGAGTCTTGGTTTTCACTTATGTCAGGGGTTCTGGAGGTAATTATTCGAGATACACGAAGCTTTGCGAATATCCATGCACAAGTTTCGCAAATTGTTTCTTTTTGTTAACAGCCGGGGCACAGTGTGGCGGCACCGTCGATTTAGCGAATCCATCCGGTGGATTCGGCGGTTTGTTCGCTTGTGTGCTGGGTGGGGACACGAGGCAAGATCGTCCTGCTTCTTGGGATACTCTGGTCGTAGCTCTTATCAAACTAGTGTGTCGACTTATTCAAACTCCTCTGGCCAATGTACGTACCATCGTTGTTTAAGGGGACTAGACAGTCGAAAAATTGATTTTTTATTACATTTTCCGAAAGTACTATCTTTTCTGAATAAAATGCCGCTTGGTTTATAGTAAAATTCGCAAAATTGCAATAAAAAAATCGATTTTTCACTGCCTAGTCCCCTTAAAGCGTTCCGCGTCGAACGAGCCATTTCGTAGCATACATCTATACCTCGCTCTTTTTTATTCATAGAGCTGCTTGTGTCGATCCGACAGTACGATGCGAATGGATCATTCCGAGACAATGAGCGATATTAGCGGTTCTCAAATGAAAATGAACATTTCGCAGACCGACGAGAGCAAAGTGGCGGAGCAGCAGTCCTCCTCGCGCATGCAACAGTCCAGATCTAGTAAGCCTCGTACACGGTGTGTTGCAAACACTGGTAAGTATAGAAATGCATGATATATCTATATTCGAACCGAATATTAACTGCCACACTCGTTTATATTTCAGTTCTGCAGCACGAGCCTACCATGATGCGTTTATTGGGAGCTCTTGGGCACAGCACGGGCTCGTCCCTTGCCATGCTTCTGGGCGATAGCGCTGGAGCAGGAACAGCGACTGAACTCGGCGATCCAGCTTCGATACCGGACGCTACGTTCCAACTCTTGACTACCCTCACTAAGAAAGCGAGCAATCGTACTTTGGTTCTTAATCCGCTTTACCAGTATCTCTCCTCCTGTAAGAATCATTATTTTAGAAAATGTGAAAATAATAGGAGCTATTTTAAATATACATATTTCCTGTGCTTTTCAGCGTCTGGACAAAGAGATCTGGATCGTCAACTGGGCGTCATGCAACTATCCGAACCTCTTCTCTGGTATATCTTAAGGGTCCTAGACAACGAAGTGTCTTTAGCAATGTTCACGGCGATGGGTGGCGTGAAAGTGCTCTGCGAGAACTTAGTAAAGTCGAGCAGCTGCGGCGGTAACAGTAACTCCACTTCACCTGGCGTGATCGCGTTAGTGATGGAGCACCTTTCGAATACCCCTAACGTAGTGCTAGCGGATTCCACGGCCAGCAAGAAGTCCGTGAACACGCTGGAGACCTACGAAGACGGACTGCAGAATTTCGCTCCTCTGGGCACGATATCTTGGTTGAATCCAACAGCACAGTCGGCAGATGTTCTCATACAGCACGCCACCCCTCATAAGCGAGCAAGAACAGCCGCGTGGGTGTACCATTGCTATCCCGACGAAGCTTGGGTCGACCTCACGATCACTTGGCCTTGCGCTATATTGCTGAGGAAGATCGAGCTGCAACCGCATCTCACGTCCCTAGCGAGTAAGGCAAATTAATATTATCTTAGTGATAGCACGGCGCGGCAGTTAAGGTGCTCTATACGTTAATATAATTTGCGCGTCCATAGCGTGCCCGTCAGCTGTAGCCATCGAAGTCTCGAGGGACCGTAACAGCCACTTGACACCTGTCTGTCCACCGATGCCGACCGCGGGCTTGACGTTCATACGAATCACCTTACCGCAACCGGAGGTGGCGACCACTGTGCTCGTACGATTGTACAAACCGCGGGACTCGACGAATATAAGCCTAAGTCAGATCAAACTGTTGGGCACGACAGCGTTCGGTGAAATAAAAACGAGCCACGACACGATAGACGAAGAACAACTGACGAAGACGAGGTAATTCCGTTTGCCGATACAAAGAGTACGACGGGATCGATGGGATCTAGAACGATCTCTATTCTGATGCTCGCTCTACCGAGAAACGAGCGTATTGAAAGATATTTATTTGTAACGTATCTGTCCAGCTTGGGTTGGTTGCGATTGCTGCATCAGTGTCTGTCCGTGAGCACGTTGAACAGCAATCTCGCTGTTAAGGTGCTTAATTCTGCGGCTTCGGTCGAAGGACTGGTTGAGGCATGCTGTAACCTACTGTTACTCCCAGCACCGTCTCTTTTTACTCCCAATCTAGAGAGGGTTCTATTACAACTGGGCTTGCACTCTCGAGAGCTTGGACTTCGCCTGATTGGTCTCTTACTGAACAACAGGTCCACCCCTTTCTTCCAAGGTACCGCTTTTCTCCCTGGGATCATTCCTTCTTTGTCCGAGAGGCGTACACTTCTTATCGCCCGAGTAACTAATAATTCTACCTCATTAACGCATTTTGTAGGCGCAGTGACTACACAGGAAACATCGACTGTCCAGCTGGTCGTTGAACTGCTTCAACAGCTCTGTTCCATTCAGGACTCCTGCACGGAAGCTCGTATGAACGCGATGCTTTCGTGGCTTCAAGCATCCGCCCTGAGCGGAACGTCTAGACCTAGCAGTAGCCCTAATAGCATTAGTCCGCCGGCTGTATACATTCATTGCGTGTCATCCATCATTTGGAAAGCTCATCAACAGCAGAATCTTAACTACGATCTGCAAGCTCTCTTAACGGATGAGCTTTTCAAGTAAGCGACCTTCCGCAGCGTTATCCCTTTTTCTGTCCCCGGCAAATTGTAAACGCAAAATATTTACCCTGACAGCGCTCTGTACCAGTGGACCCTCACGCTGGGGACTGGATCGGCTCTGAAACAGGCGATCGACTCCGCTCTGTGCGCGTTCTGCTACGTGAGGCCGACGCTGTTCCCTCTGCTCCTGCAAAGAGTGAGAATCCTGGTGCCTAATTTGTCTACCGATCACTCCGCGTCTATATCCGACGATCGCAAGGAAAGGAGCGGACAATCTGACGATAGGAAGAGCGAAATCACCGCCGAGGAATGGTACTGCCGCTACGTTCTGTCAGAGTACAAGAGATTGAACTTGACCGAGGGACAGCTGCTGACCGTCGCTGCGGCGGCAAGGTCACCGCCTGGTATCCAGCAGCTGATTGATTCAGGGCTTCCTGCTCTGCTGACGGCAACGATTATTGGTAAGCTGTTGCCTTTATGTAACTAATAAATGAAGAGCGCAGTTTGTTGGAAAATGAGATCCGTTTGTGCAGATTTCTGCAACTTGGAAGAGGCGAGGCGACACCAGCAACGGATCAGGAGGACTTCGATGGAAGACAGTTACCAAAGCAATTCCATGGGAAGCGTTGGTTTAACGGATAGTGATAAAGCTGGAGAAACTTCCGCACAGACCAGTAATCACTTTGGTATATTTATACGTTTTGGGTATTTGGCAGTCCTGCAGACTTCGCAGATGGAATAATTGTAATCGTTGCGTAGGTGGCCTGAACATGGCGGAACCAGAGAGTATAGCAATGGTCTTGGAATTTCTGACGCTCGTGTGCTCTGAGGGGAGAATGCGCGATTGGCTTGGGAAAGAGGGACGTGGATTTTGGTTACCACTTCTTTCGCTTCTCAGCAATCGACCCGTCGAAAATCCATCCGTGTCCTCGTTGAAGTAAGGCTGTTTTATAACTGTCGGATAATTTAGATACTGAGGATGCCTTTATGCTTTACAGATGCTTGAAAACCAGCGTGTCGTACGCCTCGCTGGAGAGTGCCATGATCAAATTTTTATCCAGGTGTTGTTGGTGTCACCTGGAGAATCAGAAGCTTTTAGCTGAATTACTGACTGATGTGATCTCTCAACAACGAACAACCTCTAGTAAGTCTCTTCCATTTAAACAGTTACACCATTTTGGAGCGTAAAAAAGTAGCTGTGTTTAAGATTTTTCTTTTTAAAAATGGTGAACATTTGAAGAAAAGAGTATACAAAAATTGAGTATAAAAGTGTCCGTAGCAAGGTCAGTTTTTAATATATTGCAAAACCGCTATATGTATCTTTAGATTGTTAAATTGTAAAGATCCTCTCAAATTTTCAAGCGTATTGAATGAAAATTGTAGAAGTTAAACCCACCGATTGTGAAATCATAATTTCGAGAAAAACGCGTTTAAAGAATTTTTGCGACTGTAAACTATCATTTAAAGGGAAAAATTTCGTCCATTTTCAAAGTGGTGTAACTTTTTAATCCCCAACGTTTCATAGACTCCATATTCTATGCAACGCTTTGTTCCTTTCGTTGAACAGACACGCGATATCTGCACGGAATCTCTGGTTTCACGAGGCGATTGATTTTGCAATTGTTGCTGGAGGGTGAGAAAGTGTTGGTATCCGTAACTTCGGAGGCACCTATGAAGGTTTCGAACACGGCAGCCAATTACAGTATGCCATCTATGCCTCCGCATCCGGCTCATCCTCTTGGTCACTATCATCAGCTACTGTACATGTCCACGCAGTCGACAGTGGCGGATATATTGCAACAAGTGTCTGGTGAGCTTTCCCGACAAATCGACACGAGAATTTTGGAGCACTCAAGCGAAAGGAAAAGTAATCTTTTCCTGCCTGTCCACAGGTAATTGGCTTCTACTGCTGTTACCAAACACGTACAAGGGCAACGAAGCTGGGTCGGCTACTAATCGCTCCAGAGAGCTGTGGGAGTCCGGCATGGCTCACATAGTAGACACTCTGAGCGTAGCCGCTGGAAATACAGCGAAGGACAAACGAGCTAAGGAGGCATCCAATAGGTCACAGGCTCGTGGGCCTGCTGTAAGGAAGCCGCGACTAAATTCTGGTAAATTCTACTACTGTCAGTTCGATGGTTTAGTGCAGAAATATTGTATGTCCACATTTTTAGTGTTTAGGGACATACAACGATGAAAAATTTTATTATTGACAATTTTTTTAAGTAAATATATGTTAACGTCACCAAATTTAAGTGTGAGGTTGTAGGCGGATGGCTTCATGCTATCTTGCCTTCAAGGATTTTATGGCAGGGACTTAGCCTGCGTGCGGTATTGATAGAGGGTACGCTAGACTAAACAGATCTGGCGACGGGCGATGGCTGATGACCACTTTAGGTTTCTTAGCCATCGGGTGTTGAAGGAATGGTTGTTTAGAGTAAGATAGAGGGTATTGGAATGACAATTGGCCCGACGCCGCATTGCCAAAGAATAGGGTCTCTGTTCCTGGAGGATCTGGTCACGGAGTGAGGAAGGTTTTGCCTTCTGATAAAAGGACTGTGAGAAACCACGCGGCACTTACCCCAGAACCGTCCTGGAGCGCGCTTCCTTAGTTACTTTCCCACCCCTACAGGGTATTTTTCTAACATATAAATGTGATTTTTATGCAGCATAGAGAACAGTCAAATTTCACAAAAGGTGGACTTAAAATATTTGTGCACTAAGACACCCAGTTGCTATATAAACCACGTTACGTAGCGCTAGTACAGTAGATTCATGTGTCCGAAATTTTTATTGACAGAAGGATCATCGAACTCGAGCCAACAACCGAGCACCACTATACAACCGAACCCCAGCACTTCCACCAATCAACAGTATCTGATACATTCGTCGCGCCCGAACGCCCCGTTGCCGCCACAACTGACCATTGCTCAGCTCTTAGCCATCGCCGAGGACAGCGGAATATCCTTGTCCGAACCCTGTCTGCACCTCATATTGCGTCAGCGTAACAAAGATTCAAAAGGTACTCCATCCGACAAGATCGAAACACGACGTTCTACGACCAGCATTCAAAATTATTAATCTTCAACTGTATCTTCGAGGCTATAACTCGTTTCATCTTTCAGAGGATCTGACGAGGCAAAGCGACAGCGAGTTGCTGAGTTACAGGAGCATAGAGAGTTCCTTAGGTGTGTTCAGCGCCGGTGGTGGTTTAGCTGTGTTGGCGCGGCACCTGCCATTAGTGTATCCCGACTCCAGAAGACCGCCACCAGTGGCGGATAAATCTCCGTCACCAGAGCAAACGTACTCGGACTGGGTGAAATTAGAGGACAGCGATGACATGTACGAAGTGGTGGAGGAGGGTGGCACAAGTTCTTCCCCACGAGCTTCGTCTCCGGCTCCCTACGTACCGCCGCACTCTCTCGCCGCGTTTGGCCTGTTCCTCAGGCTTCCCGGCTACGCGGAGGTGTTGCTAAGAGACAGAAAGCGAGCGCAGTGCCTGCTGCGTCTCGCCTTGGGAGTGTCTGACGACGGCGAAGGCGGGGACGTGTTAACATCTCCGTTGGCCGCGTCGCTGCCGACTCTACCGTTCCAAGTCCTGAAGCAGTTGCTGGACACCACGCCACCGACCACCGACGACGGTCTGCTTCTTCGTAAGACGACCATCGAAGTGGGCGCCATGCTTCTCCTGCTCAACTGCCTGGCTATATTCACACACCAGACCAGCCCGAGCGACAGCTCCGACCCGAAAGTGGTCGGCGGTCAAGGAGTCGCTGGTCACAGCAACGACAACTCGCACTTGTATTGGGCAAAGGGTACAGGGTTCGGCACAGGTTCCACTCAACAGTCTTGGAACGTCGAACAGGCGCTGCTGCGACAGAGGTCCGAGGAGGAGCACGTTACAGTATTATTGCAGGTCCTGGCGAGCTATATCGGGTCTGGAGGGCAAACGCAAAGGGAATTGCCAGCTCCTTTCCCAGATCTGTTAGCTCGCTCGTGGCTCCTGCCGGCCTTGTCCTCGTATCTGACGAACGACTCGGTGCTGGACATGGCGAGGCATATACCTCTGTATCGCGCTGTGCTGCAACTGCTCCGAGCCATGGCTCTGTCGACCCAGCTGGCTCCTCTGCTACTACCGCGGGGAGGAAAGTCTGGAGAATCGTCTGTCGTCTCTCTCCTCTCGAGTATGAGGGTCTGCGTGGACACGTACGCTCACAAGATAAACCGCACCAGGGGAAACAAGTCGAAGGCACTGTTCAAGTATCCGGACGACACCGAGCAGGACGAGGGCTTGGCAACGCTGATCCCTGATATTCAAGAGAGCGCTACCATAGTACAAAATGCCACCTTGAGATTATCGGGGATCGAGGAGGACCTGCCTGGTCCTAGTCCAGCGGGCCCGGAGCTTCCTCTGCGCTCGATCGAGCAACGATACTTGGAAGTCATGAAGAATCTACAATTCGGTGAGAGGATTATTAATCCGCCCTCTTGTATCTTTTCCGGTGTTTATAGATTTGTAAACGTTTGGTTGCGCGCGATTGCAGATACCTACGAAATGATCACCGAGAACCCCGAGGTCGGTGGGTACAAATTCGTCGTCTCGTATCACTTCGAGTCGAACATGAGGGCTGCAGGCGAGAGGAGCCACCCCACCAGGGTGAAGAGGCTGGCGCAAGAAGCCGTCACGTTGTCCACGGCGTTGCCTTTGTCGTACAGTAGTAGCGTGTTCGTTAGATGCGACGCGGACAGGCTGGACGTGATGAAGGTACATTTTGCTGTACCTCCAGCGGTATTACTTACGAGAGATGATCCCCAACCCGGAAATTCAAAAAGTTATGAAATGTTGCAATTTTTTTGCTGCTCAAATTCACTCTTAGGCCGGTTATTTCTCGATTTTGTTATAACTCGTGTATCACTTTTAGCAAACGATAGTCCTAATTAAAGGAAGTAACTTTTGTCTGAAAACTTTTTTTCTACCTCCTAGAGTACGCGAGTTATAACACAAAGTCTGAAAATAACCGGTTTTTTTTCGCTTAGAGTGAATTGGGGCAGTAAAAAAAATTATATCTTCTACATATCCCCAGTTTCATAATTTTTGAATTTCCAGTTTCGGGCTCTTTTCCGCTACTCGATACATCTAAGTCCTGAAAATTGCACGTCTTTGTTCCTTCAGGTGCTGATAACAGGGCCAGCAGAAACACCGTACGCGAACGGTTGCTTCGAGTTCGACGTGTACTTCCCCCCGGACTACCCCAACAGCCCGATGCTAATAAACCTGGAGACGACCGGTCGGCATACCGTGCGATTCAATCCCAATCTGTACAACGACGGCAAAGTCTGCCTGAGCGTGTTGAATACCTGGCACGGTCGGCCTGAGGAGAAGTGGAATGCACACACTAGCAGTTTCCTTCAGGTAGTTACCGTTGAAAGAACGACATCGAAGACTTATATACCGAGGCGCGACATTAATACACGTGTTCGTTTATGAAAACAGGTGTTAGTATCGATACAGTCGCTGATCCTGGTGTCGGAGCCGTACTTCAACGAACCGGGGTACGAACGGTCACGAGGCACGACGAGCGGAGCTCAATCTAGTCAAGAGTACAACGCGAACATTTGTCAGGCGACCGCTAAGTGGGCGATGCTTGACAAGATTCGCAACCCGTGCCCCTGTTTTAAGGAGGTAACTTATACACCGAATCGTTCTCATACTCTTCCTCCAGTATCTGAAGAATTTCTTTACCGAGTCTGATCTTACCGTCACAGATAATACACACCCACTTCTGGATAAAGAGACACGAAATCGTTGCACAATTAGAAGGGTGGATAAGGGACATGGAAATGCACGGGTCGGATCGCACATCTGGCCGCACTCTTTCCCTGAGCTCTTTAGCTTTAAGGGTAAGCGTCTTTCGATTCGATTTCAGAGGTAGACGAGGGAACAGGAGACGCATAACCACGTCCGTTTAATTTTTTTTTTCAGAGGCACTATAGATTACTGAGAGAAGAGTTAAACAAACTGCCAACTCCCGAGGGTTTGGAGGACTTGGTAGAACCACTAGCGTCGCCAGGCTCGCTGATAGAGCTGTCCGGGACCCCGGGCACACCGAACACCCCACCGACCTCGACCTCTACACCGATAAGCAACCCGATCGTTTCCATCAACAACGCCAGTGCCAGCAGCAATCACGTGCACCACGACATCGACACGGACGTTGAGATGAAGAAGATGGTTTCGAAAGTGTGTGAATAGCTAAAGGATGTTAATAGACATTGTTGGACATTTTGAAAAGTCTATATTGTTTGTGTTATGACGGACAAGTAACGAACCGACCGAGGGCGGAACGAGATCCTAGTACGTACAAGTACGCTCGAATTTTCAGATGATTAGTCGGGTGAAAGGTTACGGTAACTTTCGGTTGTACGCACGACGATATCGATGGAAGAGGCTGAAAATCGGAGGGATGCGAATGAACGTGGCGTGTCTGGTACTGTGAGAGGGAAAGAGATTGAGAGGGGGGAGAGAGACAGAGACAGAGACAGAGAGAAAGGGAGAGAGAGAGAGAGACGATAGAATGAGAGGAGCAAATGCGTACGCATGAAAGTGAGAGAAAGAAAGAGGGAGAAAACAGATAGACTGATTTGGGGAGAGTTAGAGAGCGCGAGAGAAAGAGAGAGAGGATGGGACGGCGATTGGAAAAGCCAGTATGACTGTGTGACGAACTCATACGTAGTAGGTACTAACTGTGGCTACTGCTACGCTATATGTACGCTGCATTCTACTACTTCGTATTGCTATAAGTAACAACTGTTATTCGATATTTATTGTACGTGTTCCTCGTTTACGTAGCCGGTACCCCAACTCGCAATGCGACCGACTTGAAACGACCACGCGTTACAGCGAGCGAGACGAATCCCGCGGTAACAGGCGAGACTGTGCACGGAACAACGATACGAAACGTGACGTTTCGCGATCATCACGCAAATGAGAGACCGACCGGTTAAAGAGCGCAGCTACAATGCAAGTTCAATACGAGTCGGACGATGCTGTCGGGCGTTTCAGTTTCGTTATCGGCCCCCCTGTCAATTACGATCACCCGGTTCACCGCAGGGAAAGTCGTCTCGGCCGTTTAGCTCGGCGTCGCATTGCGCCCGACTCGCGCGAGTACAGAGAACGAGCGGATGGTTGCCCCACAAACGCACGACGGCAGTTAGCACGCGCGTAGCGTGACTTTCATAATAATTATCTCGCAACGGCGTCGATCACGATTCCGTGTTGTATTTTTTACGGAAGACAACGCTAGGACGCGATCGGCTCGGAATCGATCGCATATATCTTTTCAACGCTGAACCATGTTTCTCCTTTTTTCGGCGAGCACATCGGAAGAACGGACCGTTTTTACCAAGCAGACCTTTTTAACGTAATCAACTTAACGACCCTCGTTACCAGCGACTACATACATTTCTGTTTGTTCTCTTTTCAAAGCATTTTCTTTTTCGTTTTCTTTTTTCCTTTCCCAAGTTTTTTTTATCGACTCGAAGAGCGCCGATCGAAAGCGACGGCAAAGGGAAAGGAGGCGGATTGTACTCGACCCGATACACATTATCGTAGACAAGAGAGCAAACCGGTTCCGGGCATTCGAATTGTCCGAAGCACCTTTGCATTTGATATGGTAATTAAATAAAACAAAATGACAAAAAAAAATGAAGTGAGACCGAGGACGGCATTGAACGAAGACACGGGCGATCCTCTTGAGCACCCGGACTTGGATTCTCGGGATCGTAACGTTTAGCATTGCCCCCCAACCCTTCTCTGTCAGCGAATAATTACGGTTAGCTGTAAAATTACGCTGGTTGAATTGCGCCGCCAGTATCGGATGATATCGTTCTCTCTGTAAATAATCGTCACACGAATAACTATACCGCATTACAAGTAAATGTTTGTAATTCCGAAGTAACTCGATAAATGCTCCGATGTAACGTATACTATTGCATGGATTCCTAAGCAATGAACAAAGCGAAAAAAACACGTAAGACGATGTACGTGGCAGGAGAACGTGTTAATAGTTATTTATAATAAACGATTATTACCACGCCAACATGAGTGTATGTCGCTATGCATTAAGTGTAATTACCAATATCGACTGTCAGGGCCGGAGTGAGAGCTTTAGAAGTCCTAAGCCGCTTAAAAGATTTTGAATCCCCTTATATAGGATGATCAGTTCAATGTAATGCACAATTTTTTAGGCATTTCTAATAATTTGACTAAAAAGTATTTCTTATATAAATTAGATTTTTAAATTCTCCTGATGCTCTAAACAGGTGTTTATTTTGCTTATTAGTTAATTCAGCACTGTCGACTGATAGAGAACGATCTACGCGCAGAGATTTCATCCCTGTGTTTGAACGATGTTCGCTTGGCTGGATCGCTGCCGTTGGCACACGCGGTGTAATTTATATCGAGCTTGCGCTGCTCGAAATTAAAAGAATTTGGAGTCTTCGGGCGAATTCGCGCGCCGATTTGTCATGGGAACCTACGTCGGCCTGTCCCGAACGGGAAAATGATCTTCCGCCGTATGTTCACGCAGCTTCCATATGTTACCGATCCCCCTTGGAATATGAAATTTTCAGAAATTCCGCGAAAGCACCGTCTGCTGAAGATTGAAAGTACTTTAACATCCTCGCATTTCGCTGGGGTCTCGTGGAAAAACGTTTCATTCGATCTTCGTTGGAATATCTTCCAATACTTCAGCGAGTGCAATGTTAACTGGTGTAGGGCCGACGCGAGGTTGGCTGTCAACCCTTTATGTAAGAAAGTTTTTGACGCCCCCAGTTTGGGGCCCCAAATTTTTGCACCTCTTTACTTTTTATTTACGGAGTACAAAAAGAGAATTACATTTACATTTTGTTTATGTGGGAGTTGGGCTCCTTTATTATTGAGCGTGTGATATAATTTTTTGAGTGATACCTCAGAGTACGAGTACCTACTTTGTGATTGCAGAGAAATTCGATCGTTCTTAATCGGCATTGATAGAACGCTGTACTTAGATATCTCGGGAGAATTCTCTGCTGTTCCGCTTTGCTGCTCCGCTTAAAGTTACGTGGATCCAGAGTGTGTAAGGGTTGTATTATCGTTCTGTAATTGTAACAAACGATTAGCAAAATGATCTGTCTAACAAGTAGAGACTTTGAAAGGGGTACGTGGGTCGTCGATTTCCCATTCAAGGGCTGATTTGGAGATTTCATACCCCTGGGCTAACAAGTCCCTGCCACCCTATCCGTGAAATATCATCAAATATTTTATTAAAAGAGCTGAGCCAATTTTAAAATTAATTCAATATAACTCACATGTCAGGTATTGCTAATTTGCTAGATAAACACAATGGGAATTTTTTTGGGAAGTTGTCTCAAGCCTCTGCGTTTAAACTTTTTCTGTTTCTTTTATTCAAAATTTATCGCTTACCAAAATTTGCTGCTCCCCAAAATTTATCCCTCCCCAAAATTTGTTGCTTCCCAAAATTAGTTGCTCCCCAAAATTTAATGTTCCTCAAAATTTGCTGCTCCCCAAATTTTGCCGCTTTCCAAAATTTGTAGCTCCCACAAATTTGATGTTCCTCAAAATTTGTTGCTCCCCAAAATTTGTTGCCCCCTAAAATTTATCGCTGTCCAAAATTTGCTGCTCTCCAAAATTTGCCGCTCCCCAAAATTTTTCGCCCTATGCTGCAGCCTACTTAGCCTATATACAATCATGTTTCCACCCCCCTCTTGTGGTCGTTGATGGTGCATGTGGCAAGAAGGAAGGACTTTCTTCTGGCAATCAACCGCTTACAATCGACTGATCCAAGAAGGGCGGGGAGCGATCATCCCCGCGCGGAGGACACATGGATCATCCACAAATGGGGTGGATGCCCTCAATCTCGATCCTCTAAAATACCAAGCTCTCTAGCACACTATTTCCTCGTTCCACTGTACTAGTCCCTCCAAAGGGTTGTTCTCCGCTAAATGCACTGCATTCCTTCTAGCACGTCGGAGCGTATCGCGTATTTCCTTGAATCGATAAGGGGTATCGACAAGGGGGAAAGGAAAGAGGGAAGAAAGTGGGTGGTACACGAGTACCAGGCGAGCCTCTGATTTATAACGCTCGTAGCCGTATCGCGGCGTGAAATTTCAGCCGTAATAGTGGAGCAGGGACGAATATGGCAGTTTCTATATCAAACGGCGGCACGTGCGCTCGGCCGGTTGCAGCAGGTGTGTGCGGCTTGCATCCACTCGAGAGCGCCTGCAGCCGAGCAGTTTCGTACAATTAAATCAGTGCCGCAAGCACGCCCGTCGCTAAACGCGCCATCGCACATCCGTAATCATTTTAGTAGACTTCGTTCACGGTAATTCCCGCCGACGCGACGCGACTTGTTTCGCGCACCCTCCGCCACCCCGTCGCGCCTGCATGCCAGCGAATTTCGAGCACGTGGCGGGGCCACTTAAGCCCTTTTAGTCCTACATATACGCGTCTCTTGCGATGACAGAGTATTATTGCGTTACGCGTGCTTCTCGTACGTTGAGACATATAGTGCAAGGGCAGAGGGCGGCCGCCCCTCGGGATTGAGAAAAAATCGCTTTTTTTAAAAGTAATCCTTATGAAGTTTATAGTAAAAAAGTAAGTATCTTTAAATTTCAATTTTAACCCTCCGTGATCATACCTTCTATAATCAGAAATTGGTCACACGGGGTTCACTGTAGTTACATTTTCACTTAGTTACCATTTTTGTATTTTTGAATCTTTTAACTTTTCAGTAATAATTGCAGAATCGTAATATTTATAGACTTATGCTCTAATAGTCTTTTATGCTCTAATACTCTAGTCTTTTTTAAGAAATTAATTTTTCACATGATGAAATTTGTGGTTGAAAAAATAGTTGTGGAAAAAAGCGACTTTTTTACTACAATTCATCAAATTTTTAAATTTCACTATTAAGGTTTAAAAATTCCGTAAAAGCGCGATATTTGGACTCAAAAGTTGTCGGAGGTGCGATACACCTCGTGTGATCACGGAGAGCTAAATTTTTAATTAAATTGGCGCTACAAAATGGGTTCAGTGGCTTTTCTTTACCGTCAGTGTTTAAAAGAGAAAAACTGTTAAACTGTTAAAACTGAAAATAGTCTGCGGACAACCATGCATGCAGGACCATCAACTTCCTGTGCGCCCTTTTTCAGCTACCCTTCAAGTTCTCCACACGTCCCCACTGACTTTGCTTTCTGTAATCAAGTTAAGGGGTCATTCCGTTTCGCGCGCCGATAAATCCAACGATTTTCCGCAATTTATTTTGAAGAAATGGAATATAGTAATTGTATAAAACTTTTTTCCAAATATTAATTTTAAAAAATGGCGATTATTTAAAGTTGGAATCCTGATATTTTCGTGCAAAAATTACGCAACAAAATCAGGACTTCGACTTTAAATAGCCGCCATTTTTTTTTAAATTGATATTTCGCAAATTTCTACCGTTAATCCGAGGATACATTAATACACTATCGAAATCTTTTTTGTTTTTTGATTTTAGATAATCTGGTTCCGAATGGCAGTGCTCATCGCAAAACCAAATTTTTAAAAGGCCTTCTTGGATGTCGGTTGTTACTTTATTATAAACGTAAATATTTTTCTACGAAAAAATTTCCAATTTCCTTTAAATATTGCTCTTCTAAGCGTAAAAAGTTTGCCTCTTTTTGGCTGCCTGACTAAAACCCCCTTAAGGGGGAATCCTATTTTATGGACTAAAAACATTTTTTTAAGAAACTTTTTTTAAGAAAAAGTTGCAGTTTTTTTTATTCATTTTCAAAAATAAATATAGGAGTTATGCATCACGCCGCGCAAAACTCGTAGTCCGCTGGTGTGCATGATATTTACCTTCCAGTTAATCTGAAACAGAATATTGAAATGGCGTTTTACTTTGTACATATGTATCTTCAATTTGATGAACCAGAATACCGCTAAATTCTATACTTCTTTTGTTACATAAGAAAATTGGCCCAAAATTGGATGGCAAAAATTAAAGGTTCAGACCTTTCAGTTTGAAAACTTTCCACACTCCTCAATAATTTTTTTTGTTTTTGCTGGTTCATCAATTTCAAGCTACATATGTATAAAAGAAAACGCCGTTTCATTTTTCTGTTTCAGATTACCTGCTAGATAAATATCATGCACACCAACGGGCGACGGATTTGACGCGGCGTGATGGTCGATCATGCATAACTACTATATTTATGGTTAAAAATTAATAAAAAATACGTACAGCTTCTTCAAAGATGCCTCAAAACATCGTCCAAATTTCAGATGAATCGAATCGCTGGTTTCTTAAAAAAAAATCCCAAATTTTGCAATGTTTTTAACCCAAAGAATAGAATTCCCCCTTAAGGGGTTATGGCTACTTGCAAGGTCTGAAAACGCAAGTATTTTCGGAATTTTTTGGGGGAAAAATTTGAAGACTTTTTTAAACAAACCTTTATGTACTCGAAAGTGTACATCTTATACTACTTGTAGTAATTATTCCAATGGAAAATATAAATAAATAAAAGAAATATCAGTGATCTCACGGCAGCGACTTTTTTTAAATAGTTTGCGGTGACCACTTTAACTTTGACCTGATTTATCTGGAACGAAAAATTCGAAAGAATTTAGTTAGTATATTAAATTATCTTGTCCTCAACCGTTCATTATCCCGAAAAATTAATTTGCTACAAAATGGCGGTTGTTCAAATTATAATATCGATTTTCGCCGCAAATATTGCTCATTTTTCATCTGTAAAATAAAAACTACGTAACGGAAATGAAAAAGCCACGATTAAGGACAAGATTTTTATATATAGAATAAGCCTACAAAAACTGAATTCATTCGATGCAGCGGTTCTCGAGATATTTTGGTCACCGATTCTGAAAATGTAGTTTCGAGAAAAATGCGTTTAAAGTTTTAAGTTAGGTTTATATCCTACAGGACATACCTATACTAAAACTCGCACAGCTCCGCCAATTTTGGTCGGATCAAATTGAAACTTTCACACAATACTTTTCAGATGTCGTACTTTAAGAAAATGTTAAACCCCCAAAATCCATTTTTCCGAATTTTGCAGATAGGCATAACCCTTTAACTGAACGGAGCGGGCATGGACGAGCATGTAATTTTAATTATCGAAGATCGAACACACCTATACCATGATCGATGACCGATTCCCGTCAGATCATGCAGATCAACTATCGATTTTCTGCGTGTTGCTCGTGACTCGAGGGCCAATTTAATTTTTGCCGGTAAACAGATCGATCTCAATTAACGACGATGGAAATCAGTGCCGCGGCGTGACACAGATCCGTTGCAATGGGGGATGATATATCCGATGTTCCATTACGGACATTGTTACTCGTGGTTCAAGTTTCCTCGTGTTCGAGCGGTTCCGAAATCGGTAAATTTCGGCTGTCCGTTGAAAGTCGGGGAAGACGCACCAGCGTGCTCGAGCCCGCGGAAATTCCATCGCAGGTAGATGCTAACGGGACGCATAATGTGGAGGTTCGCGTCGAGCGCAGTGGGGGTGTTTTGAAAAGCCGTCGCTGTGGAGTGATCGAGTAGCATACGCGATCCCAACGGTGTCAGCTGCAGGTGCGTCGTTAATTGTCCTTCAGCTGTACTCCACCCTTGCCCCCCGTACCCACCCTGGTCGGATGACGCTTCTCCCGTTTAAATCGATGTTCCGTGTTTTCAATTAGAACGCGTCGCGGAACACGAGCGTCCGGGGGGCGGCGCCGGGGGTGCAAGCGGAAAGGTACGGAACGGTCAATAATTCCGAAAATCACGGCTGATTGTCCCGGTGAGACGCTTCAACGCAGCGATAAAGCTCGTTCCCACGCTCCCGTAATGCATTTCATATGTTACCACTAAACGGACGATTCGGGGGTAGTTTCATCGCGAAACCTGCCTGCGGCTTGAAACTGAACATTGTTCTGGTGTAAGAAGCATCGCAAGTGTAACTTAACCGATCAAAAAATCACATCCAGGGCCCGACCTAGGAGTTCCGTCGCTTTGGTAAAAAATCATTTTGCCGTCTTTTAAATTTAATTATAGATAATTATTTTAAAATATAATATTTGATAGCGAGTGATATTTTTTGTAGGTAGGGGAGACCGGGGCTAGTTGATACATTATTTCCTTTTCATGTTTTTCATTTTTATTTGAATTAATTACTTAGTAACATAAATGCCAAAATATACTTTGGTCTTTCCTCTTTAATATAGAGTAAGCGAAAAAATGAATGAAAAAGTGTTATTTGGACGAAGGCAAAATGTATCAATTTACCTCACTGCGGGGCTATTTAGTTAATACGTTATTCTGTTTTTAATTTTTATCATTTTTCATTTGAATTAATTACTTAATAACAGATATGCCAAAATATACTTTGGTCTTTCCTCTTTAATATATAGTAAGCGAAAACTTGAGAAAATACATACAAAACGAATGAGAAAATGTTATTTGGACGATCAAATTGGATGTATCAAAACTATTTACTTTTTTTCTATGTAAACGAAAGCAGTTAAACCCCGATTGTTAACGTCAAGGTACTTACTCCGACGTACGCAGGATCGTAGAAAAGAATTGTGCAACAAACTTCACATATCTCGCTGAAATAGAGCTCTGTATCAACCTGCCCCTGTATCAACTTCACCCCGGTCTCCCCTATTTCTTGAATACCAAAAGCCTTGCTTACTTTTGTAACACTTTTCCAAAAAGTTTTACTTTTTTATTGGTTTTCACTGATTTTAATTTTCTCTTTTCAATCCAACCAATCTGCAACCGATCACAATTGTACATATCAGTTTCTACTTTCTAGGCAACTGTTGCGTTGCGACGGTGGACGAACGGCTAAAACGTGTCCAGCCAAAACCGATCTCGCGATGTTCCTCTCTTTTTCAGACAGGTTCACGGACCACGGTGGCTGGATCGTGCAACAATAGGGTTCTCAAGGGAGGCTGGGATCCCCGCCGGACGACGCGCAGACAGGATTTTTGCCAGCCGTCCACCCTTCTGAAATGCCTAACGAGGCGATCCTAATGAAATGATCGCGTCAGCTTAAATCGACGTTCCGCGTCGATGTTTTATCTTAAATCGGCCTTTGAATCACGGCCGGCTGGCAAGAGAAAGGGACGAAGAGGGATGGGAAGGAGCCAGAAGGGAGAAACGAGGGAGGATGGTCGCCCCGCCGAGGAGTCGGCGATTTCGGCTCGCTTCAGTCTGTTTTTGTTGGATTTTAATCGATCCGCGGCGGTAACGCGTAATTCAAATAGGATTACACAAAAGCGGTTCCCGCTGGATTGCTCGGCGAAGGGGACAGTAGAATAGTCCGGCTGCAGTCAGCCAACGAGCGCAAACTTTTCAATGGCCCCGGAGTGGAATTAATATCGGTGCATTTTCCTGGCGTTTCGCTCCGTTAAGTAAACAATCGTCCCGTAAATATCTGTTTTACGTGGAAAGCACGTCCGCGCCCCTCTCCCCCTCCCCCCTCGCGGTGACGTCGAACGCGTTTCGTGTTTAACGTCCGTGAACGTCGCGGAAATTTAAAAGCGATAAACATCGCCGCGGGAACGAATTCCCAGCGGATAAGGTCCGGGGATATTGGGTGCAGCCAGGCTACATTGTTTCCATTTGTGAAATGTGATTGCGGGGGAGAAATGGCGCAGTGCACTGGTTCCCGTATGAAAGCCTTCTCGGTTAGATTCTCCGCTTGGAAGATAATGTATTTAGAGATTAATATCGGCAATGATATGTCGTGGTAGTAAGTGGAGACGTTACAAATGCGTGGACATTACTGTACAGTAGTGCGACTCAATCTTTGCCGCTCCTTCTGAAGAAAGGCGGACATATAGTGCCGGGCAAAAATATTGGGGACACTTTTAAAACAGAATGATTGTTTTTAAAATTGGTCCAAAGGACTTGATCTTTTTTAAGAAGCTAAGAGGATTACTTGCTGGGTGACGAGCTTCGTCGTTTTAAAAAATATTGCCATTGGTCGGAATAGCAAAGAAAATAGTGAATGTCGCTTTTTTATCTGAGCCTGAAAATTTAAAAATTCCGTTTGTGGATTTAAGTAAGTTGTATGCATGCTGAAAATTTAATCTCCTTTTTCCTTCTTTAAATATATAAGAATTCATCCCCAACGTTTCAACAATTTAAAATAAATGTTCTTTCATAAAAAGGTCCACAAATCGGATTTTATTTTAGTCACCTATACAAAGCTCCGCTTAATACAGCCACTTTAATCTTTCCTCATCGCCGTTCAGCGACGGGAATGCAAGGGAAATCCTGCGGGGGAGCAAATGTTTATGAATAGAAGCGGAGAGAAGCCAGCGTGTCTCTCAGGGAATTTTCTGTCGGCTCGCCGCAGATATTCCCCGTTCGACGATCATTTTCCTCGGCGCGGGGCGAATCAATTGGCGTGTTGAGCGAGGGAACGAGCGGAAGGGAGAATATCCGAGGGAGATACGAGGGTCGTATTAAAGGGATGATGTATCACGGGACATTAAAGGCGTTGAAGCTGGGAGCGAGAAGTCGCGACGGCAAGAAAAAGACGCTCCGCCTTGGGACGAAGGTACGCGGGGGACTGGAATCGATCCTCTTTTTCCCTTTAGCGTGGCCGCCTACCATCCCCTCGTTTTTCTCCTACCTTCATCCCTCCTCTCTCGCGCCACCAACGTTCCTCAGCGGACAAGCTAGCCCGCGCAACCTCCAAGCTTTCCCCCTTCGCAATCTCGCGACGGATTATACTTATTGCTCCACTCGCCGTCTAACCCATTCCCACGGTCACGGACAAAAACCTCAGCCCCTTTGACTGGGCTGACCAATGGGCAAGAAATTCGCCCGCACTTCTTCGCGCGGAAATCATTTGCCACGGATACGTGGCCCTTCTTGCGGTTCTGTTTGGGCACCGTGCTTCTTGCTTGACCGATCGTCGCGTTCTAACGAATCTCCCTGCCACGCGAATTCTCCTTTCCAGCATCGTCACCCCTTTCTTGCTCTCATCTAGCTGAAAATTGGACAAAGGGTCCTTGAATCGCGTTACGAGCTTCAGGATTTCACTGCGGGAACCGGGAATAGTGAAAATTCTATCGCTTGCGACGCTTTCGAAGAGGTAAGTGGAGGATCGATCTATCCACCGCGGATAAAGCACAGTCGGGCAGCTTTGCTAATCTTCGGTTCGCCAGCGGCGGTCTTAATCGCGAATCAGGGGATTTGCTGGATAGGTGGCGTGGAAACGGGTCCCCGACGACGGTTGCGGAGGAAAAACAGGGGGGAACAACGGAGGCACGGTAATGGACTTTGCGGGTGTCGATGGGCGACGGTGTTAATTGCAGCGCCTCAGCTAATGGCTCGAAACGTCCGCAAATGCCCCGGAGACTCGGCTTTTCCGCCTCCTGTCCACCGTGCAACCGAGCCTTTAAAACCACCCCCCTTTTCCTGAATTTTACCTGCCTCCTGAGGATAGGTGTTCTCGCTCTTCTCTTTGTAAAATGAACGGAATGCATTTGAAGATTGGTCCATCTAATTTACGCGAGATCCTGATCTTTCATAGTGGAAGTAAGAGTTAATTGTCTCCTGTTGTTCTAAGATGCGAGCATTGGGGATGAGATCAAGTTCGATGTGTATATATATTGAGTGATATAAGGCGAGGTAAAGAAAACATATTAAAAATTGGTATTTCAGAATAAAATTCCAACTTCATAATATTTAATTATCTTAATAGTACACATATTAAATATTCTTAAATATATTTAATATATTTAATTGTCTTAGGGGTCGTCCTTAAATTACGTAAGGCTTTTCTGGGGGGAGGGGGTCGCGAATTTCTTACGTTTTCTTATAAGGGGGAGGGGGAGTAAGGTAGCGTCTTACGTAATATTTTTTAATCTAATTTTCAATAAATACAAATTCTATCATTAATGTTTTAGAAAAGCTTTTTAGTTTAAATTTCCCGAAACCGAGTTAAATGAGTTAGATAAACCTTTAAGAGAATTTTAATAACTGAAAAATTTCAATGTAGAAAGTATTACGTAAGAAAGGGGTCGCAATACCAAATCTTACGAATTCTTATACTGGGGGAGGGAGGGGGTAAGAAATCGTCAAAATTACCCTTACGTAATTTAAGGATGGCCCCTTATTTAGAGTGATGGCTGTGTTTGCATCTGGATCACCAGTTTTCTCTTTCTTCATTTATGAAAAATGAAAAGTGTTACATTATTAAGGGGTTAGGTTACGTTGGACGAAGCAAAGTTATAGTCATTTTCGGAAATTTTTTTGAGGGAGATAATGAAATAAATGAAAAATTTAATATGAAGCCTGCTATTATACAGCTCTTGGCGGAAATAGTTATATTTTTTCTCGTACAAATTGGCGGCTGTAGAACCGTTTTCCACGGTATTTAACCTTACGGCTATACCGTTTGTCCTAAAACACAAAACCTAAAATTTTAATTTTCTACGTGCCTAAAACTACAGAAGTACATACAGATTTTGCGATATCTTGAATATATTCTTTGCAATTGACACTTTTATAAAAACAAAAATGCGCTTTTTCTTCGCATGTTCACCATTTCGACACAAATGAATGTTTATGGACATCCATATGTACTTCTTTAATTTTTGGCATGTAGAAAATAAAACTTGTTGGTTTTTTGTTCTACGTCAAACAGTATAGCCGCGAGATAAAACACCGTGGAAAATGTCGATCGGCACGATGTTATGTACCACGGCCTTACCGCTGCCATTTTATACGAAAAAAAAATACAACTATTTCCGTCAAAAGCTGTACAATAACAGGCTTCATATTGAATTTTCCATTTATTTCATTATCTCCCTCAAATAAATTCCCAAAACATTGCTTCGTCCAACGTGACCGAACCCCTTAATAGAATATGACAATGCAACCACATTAAAATAAATAAGTGCCAAGATTCATCAACTAAAAATAACCACGGCGATCCCCCAGCAAAACACTTCTATCTATCTCGTCTAAACTTCGAGTCTGCTTAAAGGCACTGTTTTTCTTTTTCAAAGTACACGTGAACTGTTCGAAGCTAACCTATTTCCAAGGCGCAAGTAGTAGAGCCCTGTACCTAGCCAGACATCTACGATCCCATAAAGTAACTTGCTCCACAGTGAATGTATCACGAATATCGAAGTCAGTGGTGGTTATAACTAAATTCAACCGCTCAGAATTCCATTCTGAGAGTTCCAGTTAAACGCCACCGCGGTCCCGAATCGGGGACGGTAGTTGTTCGCCGTCGAGAGTGAGGGAAAGCAAAACACCACGCGCTCTGTAGTACGAAATACTTTCTTCCAGCCGACCAGGGGGGTCGTGAAATTTAACGACGGCGTCACGGTTGACAATTTCATTAAGATTCCCCAGCACCGTCCCTTTCCGTGGGTCTCGTTAACGCCATCGCTGGAAATTGCTAGTTGCACGGCACGAAGTGCGCCCGGAGTAATTGCATCGTCGCCAGCATTGCGACAGACGCTCTGGTCCACTCTTTGAGCGTCCCCGAAGTTAGATGGGTCGTTAGTCCGGAAGTAGAGTAACCGGAAGTTAGCCGACCTGGCAAGACGGGACCCCTGGCAACTTCGGCTAGACCAGCCCCTTCTTTGTCCCAACAACCATCTCACCCTTCTTGGCTCTCCCCGCTCGCACCGTTTAACGTATCGCTGTACGAACGGTAACTCGACTGAACAGAGTGCGGACGCGATCCCAAGCCGTAGATACAGGCCTTTGTGCGAGCTGTAGCTTGGAATCGCGCCGGTGCCATTAATACCGATACCTGTAATTATTCCGCAGCACGGAAACAGTCTTATCGCGTTCCCGCTAACGATGCGAATGGACTGCGATTGGATCTCAAAGCCTTTGACATCCTGTTACCTATCTTCCAGGCGAAAATGTAGCCAGGAGTCTCCAGTTAGGAGTCCACGAACGGGTGGCTCTCTAGAAAATCTCAATCTGATTCATCCCCTGTGGAACACAAGGAGTCCAACCCACGAATGTGACGAGCAAGACGGAGGGATGGTGCCCGGGGGATTTGGAAAGTCTATTGAGCCTGGACGGATGGTTGCAGCCGGGGCGGGTAACCGTGGAAAGTGGCGAGCAGCGTCACGCAGCTGGAACTTTTCTATTTAGTTGGAAACTGCCGGGCGGACGGCGCTCCTTCCGGTTTCGTGGCTCCTTTGCATTTAATGAGGACCCTCTGAATATTCAGAAACAACCGTGACGCGAGCTTTCATACGCGCGTCCCTGGAATTCTCGCGGGCGAGCGAGAAAAACTGGGTCGTCTCATCAATTTCTTAATTAGCGCCCGCCGTCTACGCCGGGGTTCCTCCCCTTCGCGGGCGATTATTCTTCGACAACGAGGAGCAGGGCGAGGAGAGGAATAATAAATCCTGACGAGTAATTTTCAACGGGAGGATAAACGAGCTTAATTCCTCGGCTCGATGTGTTCCCCACTTTTCTCGTTTCTCCAAGGCAAACGAGCGAGGGGGGTGAATATCGAAGAAGGTGGGGGTGCCGTTACATCGTTTGCTTCTATATTCTCGGTGGCGGAAATATTCGTCCCGGGCGTAACGACCAGCACGTTCCGAAAGTTGGACGGATCGTCCAGACATAGGGTCGGAATAAGCCGGAAGTTGTGGATACCGGGGTTGCAGCGATAGGAGAAGTTACGTAGCAACGAAGTAACTTCGTCCTATCCTGGCCACCTCGTTTAACACACACTGTGTGTGTGCTGATGTATAATTAGTTCCGTCCAATCCCCTTCTTCGACCTGCTTCAAACCTGAACACCACTGTAACTCGGGGTTTGTTTGTGTGCCAACCCCCGCCGTGGTTACACGCGCACGGCTTCGCCGGCGTTTTCATACGTTTATTAATGTCCACGCGGAAATTACCACGAACTGCGTCGTTAAGCTGATAGCGGCCGGCCAGACGATAATGGTCAGCCGCCCGTGTTTTTATAATTTAAACACCGTGCAAAAATTCCGCGGATACAAAAGATCAAATATCGCGAATTGCCAGGGGCTGTAGAAATTTTCATGAAATATTAATGCACTCCGCACTCCCCTGAAAGTTTCGCTGCACCTGGGTCGAATAAGGAAGGCGGGGCATGGTATCTCATGACGCGATAGCTCTCGGTATTTAGGGTAGGAAGGTTAACATACGGGAGAAGAATGATAAATGGTTGGAGGAATAAGGTATTTGAGAACGAAACTAGTTGTGGGTAGGTCAGCCAGTGGTGGTACTCTACGGTTTGTCAGACAGTGGGTGATGCAGCTTGCGTGGATAGGCAAGCGGGCCGAGTTATGTAGAAACCTACCAACCCTCGAAATGACAAAAAATTAGTTAAGGGGGTGTTCGGATTTGGACGGTCGATTTTTCAGCCCATTTTATGATATTTTGGGGGGGGGCGGAAAAAGCTTTGTACGTATACACTTGTATTCATCTTTTGGCTGTTTAAAATCATGGAGGAACCATAGCAAAAAGCATCTTTACCGCATGTATTACAGTTTTCTTTAAAAAAAATCCGAAATTTTTTATGAGATTGCACGAGAATGTAGGGGAAGTATGGGTAAAACCGGGACGGTTAAGGATAATAGCTCATAACTTTGACATTATTAATGTAAAAAAGAAATTGAAATTAGGATTCATTAGAGCAAACTCTTTATTAAATAATAGTACATATTCATTTTTTGTAATTCAATAACAAATACAAAAAAATTACGATTTAAAATTTGGTTCGTTTTTACGGTTTTAACCTGTGGCCTGGGTAAAATAGGGTACCATACTAAAAACTGACCCTAGCACCTATGTATAACAACGAAATTCGTCCAATTCTTCAGTCCCCCCATACCAGTGTAGCCTTCGTGAGCCCACTTACAATACTGCACCCAACCTTCATTCAATTTGGATGAACCATAGAATTCTTGGAGATAAATGCAAATATCTTCACCGTCTTCATCGCCACTGTTATCATTATCTTTCCGTATTTTTTTAATTTTGTGTTTTTCTTTCCCTTTATTTGTAGTCCCTTATTAAGATTTAGTTTAATGTTGATAATGTTCTCCTTTTCGTTTCTTTGTTATACACATTTTATGCAAAACCGGGTACCCGGTTTTACCCCGTACGGTTTTGCTCCAGCATACAATTTTGTATATATTACGAATTATCAACAATACCAGGGCGAAGTACAAACAAACTGTCTTAGTTATTTACACTTTAATATGCAACAATTAACATAATTCACCCAAAAATATACTTACCTGAACACTGTCAAAAGTGTTGAAGTTTCTTAACTATCGAAAATTAGATCAGAGCCTTCAAAAACACACAAGTCGGTATAACTTTAGTAAGCACGCTTGTAACACGATTATCTTTTGTTGACGAAGTAATGCATATCCCGTCAATATGTTGCTACAACAGCGCGAGAAAATTTCCGGCCGTTTTAAAAATAATAACACGTCCCGGTTTTACCCAGGTACCCGGTTTTGTCCTAATTTCCCCTACTTTTGAACACAGTGCGGAACCCCTAATATTGTGATTTTTATTTTGTAAAAAATTACCAACCCATAGTAGAACAATTCTTAAATTATGCGTTTATTAAAACTACCAAGAAAGAAACCAGAACCACAGAAAATTAAAATCACTATTAATATAATGTAGCGGACTGTAGTCCTGGAGAAAGTTTTATTTGTCTTCTAGGTCTAAAACTGCCAGTTGCTCGAGTGTCTACTGCGTGCGGTCGAGCTTGGCGAGCTTGGAGCAATAGAAATAACATTTGCCAGAGCCTCCGGTCGAATGCTAAAGACAGCGTGTCCCCTTCAAAGCCTTGGAACGCGTTGGAAATTTGTTTTCCCTATCCCTTAATTTTCGCGCGTTGGTAGAAACGCCCACGAAGAGAGCATCTCGGGGCTTTGCACCGAACACTTCACGCTCCATAGACACTTTCGAAGAGCTTTGTAAACTGTTTGCCCCTTTGTTATTTGTTGAAAATCCATTATTATTGTTAAACGATTATTGTGAGTCATTTCATATTCCACCCCCCGTATCCAAAATAATTATACTACCTACTATTAAATAACCCATTAAAAACCACTATACCTAAAGGAATAACAAGAAACCAAACATACCCAAAAGAAATAAATCTACTTTCCTCTAACAAACAAAATCTTCAAACTAGATTTACGTTCTCAATTTCAGATCACTAGGGGTTGGCAGTTTTCTGCAGAACTTGTCCCAATTCGAGACCCAGGCAGCAACTGGTTAGCAGCGACGCGTCTCCATTAATTAAGCCGCATTGTGAGCCAGGCCATCGTGCATTACCGAACTCGCCTTGGCGTGGGCGTATTAATGATAGCTGTGACGATAATTGGCGGACGGTTTTGGTTTGCGGGCCGGTTTGCGGTGGCGCAGCGTGCTTAACGCCCGAAATGAATACGCAAACGGGAAGTTTGCTGGTTTACAGGCCCCAGGCCGGCTTGTTGCGTCGTATCACCGATAACGGGGGGCGAAATTTGTCGTGCATCGAGGAGTGACTTTCGACTGCGGCAGCCGTGCTGCGCGGTCGAAATTAATTCGCGCTTAAGGCGGCCAGGACGTTTGCCAGTGGCCATTTAACTGGAGATTACGCGGCCCGGCCATTGCGTGGCGGTGCGAATGGATGAATTCTGCGGGTTGCGAAACAATGTCCAAGGTTCAACAGAGGGGGCGGTTCACTATTGCGGCGGCGATAATGGTCGGGCAACGGCCGGCCGACGAATTTCGATAAATCCTGGCTGCGTGACGCGCGGCGGCCGCGGGACAGTTATTGCGCGATTATAAACCGATTAAAAGAGTGTCCGTCTAGCGGACGGCAGAACGAATCGATTGCCCGCTATTGTTGCGCGCTCGAGAATTAATTCCATCCGATCGCGTGTGCTTCCGTCCGATCGTGTAAACAGGACGCCTGATATATTTGTCATTTTTGCGAGCCATTTAACGAGAAAGTCGAGCGGCGGCCGATCGGTCCGTTCATGGATTCATTTCCGTCACCTGTCTGTCTGGAACCGGGGCATGCTCTTTTTCCATTGTTTTATGGTTGGCATTAACATCGTTCCTCCTGTGGCGTTAACGCGAAAAGAAGGGCGTTACTCACGGGCCATTTGTTCGAGAGTTTCGCTCCGGTTATTTATCGCCACGTCCCGATCGACGCATTATGTAACGAAAACGAGGTCGTAAAGAACCTGCCGCGGAAAATGATCAGCTCGGAGGAAATGACCCTGCGCGCAACTCTTTTTGCTGGGAGCAGTGCTCGTTGAGATTAATTTTTTGGGAATTTTCAAGTAGGGTGGAACGAAATATACGGGCCATTTTTTTTATTATTCTAATAGTTAGCAAAAGATGCCTTTTATAATGGCATTCAAGCTGTCAAAATCTGGACTTCATTAGTAAATGTTCTGTGGTGCCGCAAGTTACTTGAAAATTTTTTTTATTGATCTTATAAATTTTATTTCATCATATCAAGGCACTTGTTTTTAATTTGATTGAATAAAGGCAATTTTTTTTAATATTAGAACACAATTTTGATTTTTTCGTTTCACCCTCAGGGTGGTTTTAGTTCCATCAGCTATACTGTGTTGAGAAGAGTTTTATCTCGATTTCTAGTTAACTTCTTTCGCTATGTGTATGTTGTATTTTCTACCGTAAGTTGGCTCGTGCCATGTCCTTACTCGCTCCTCCGTGGAGAAGTAATAAATCAATGTTATTGCCTTTGTCGTCCGCGAAATATATTACGTTAGGAAGCGATCTCCCTCGGTTCTTTTATTTCCTCGCGGCGTATGAGCCGCCTGTCTGTCCTGTTCGCCGTCCTCCATCAATCTGTTCTTCTGTTCCTCTTCCCCTGCCCGGCCGTTTTGAATATATAGCACGCCGTCCCCGTCGCTTCGATATTAGTTCAGATTTCCGTTTCTTGTCGAACCGCGCTACTCCGCGTTACAATTTATAGCCGAAGTTCGGGTCCAAGTGCTGCACGTCGAATTGGAATTTCCTTGCTATCATCCTTTGTCTGTACAACGCTCCTCTCTAGTCCTAGTCCTGCTTCCTCTACGGATAACTTTCAACAGTAAAACAGTCTATCACGTTGTCTCTTCATTCTAATAACAAGATATACTCCTATTCGTTAGTCTGAAGTAATACTTATTTTGTATTTATACTTGTCAAGATTTATACTTGTACTTTTCATTTGCTATAATGGGATTCCTCTCGTAAATATAATAAATTATATTATTTAATAAGTCACTAGAGGTCTCTTAAACTGCGATGCATAAATTACTCTCACCGATGAATTGAGAGTCGTTAGAACGACGCAATTTTGTATATAGACTAGCAAAATACCCCCGCGCTGCGCTTCGGACCTAAGAGAGGTATTGAGAACTCCATGAAAACGTATTTCACCCCTTTTCACTACCCCCCTTGGGAGATGATTAGGGTAGGATTCTGAAATTGTTTTCTTGGCATTTATGTGGGTAATCTTTGAACAACCAAATTGATATCTAATCGGACCTAAGAGATATTAGGGAATAGGGGAGTCCGAGAAAATACATTTGACCCCTTTTCACCCACTTTGGGGATGGAATTTCCAAAAATCCTTCTTTAGTGGGTGCCTACGGATCGAGGCCTCGGCCACTTATTCCCGCCGCGGTGCTACTTCGCAAGCGAGAAGCGCTCACCCGGTCGCGAACTACTATTATTTAAAAATCATTATTTAAAAAAAATAAAAACGTTAGAACCTTCCTCTGGTCAAGACGAACAAAGTGATGTAACACACTTGTGGCTACAGTTCATATTTACTGAGAAACCGCATTTCAAAGTATGCAACTTCAATTTTATATAATAGTATAGATAATGCCCGATATGATAATTATAAGTGTTTAATTTGTATACCAAGGGACAGCCTTGTTTAAATAAGTAAAATATTAATAGTAATAATAATAATAATAATAATAATAATAATAATAATAATAATAATAATAGTAATAGTAATAGTGATAGTGATAGTGATAGTGATAGTAATAATAATAGTAATAATAACACTTAGAGCCGTTTCACACGACGATACGTGTATCGCGATTCACGTATGCGATACGCGTCCGACTCGTATATACTTGCACGATACTCGTGTAATACTGCGTCCGAAAAATTTCGTAGCTAGGTGTCGATCATTTGTTATTTAAGACTTTGGCAAAATGGATGAAGTTGCATGTTCATTATGTCGATGCGAGAATTCGACGATACTGAATCTGTCGTGTGAATGGTACCATTTGTTTATACACTAGCGGACAAAAAAGTTACTACTTTTTCGATTTGTTCTATTTTTGTTATTTTGTTTAGCATACATTTAGGACTGTGGTATATTTAATATACATATTTTGATGGAGAATTTAAAGATGTATAAAATCCAATTAAAGTTGAATTTAATTAACTGACAAGCAAAAGTGTTTTATGATATTAAAGGGGGTAACACATTTTTGGAGCCGACAAAGAAGTTACCACGTTTAGCAACTTTTTAGATTGTCCTAAAAGCAAAATGTCCCCCCACAAAATATTAGATGTTTTTATGTTCAAAAGTGGTAACTTTTTGTAGACTTTAAAAGTGTGTTGTCTTGTTTAATGTTATGTGCGGTTTTATGATTGTTAGTTAAATAAATTCAACTGTAACTGGATTTTATACAGCTTTCAATTCTCTTTCAGAATATGTATGTTAGGCATATACTACAATTTTGAATTGATATTGAAAAGTAATAGAATTAGGGTGGGTCGAAAAAGTGGTAACTTTTTTGTCCGCTACTGTATGTTTGGTCTGTCGCCTGGACGCACAAACAGTCGCCAGCGGCCGATCGCTCGCGGATACCGAAAATCGGTATTGCGATACTGTACTCGCGAGAATCGCCGTCTGAACGCGTCTATGGTAAAACGTGTACCGTCGGTATCCATCATACGCGTATCGCGATACACGTATCGTCGTGTGAAACGGCTCTAACACTAATAAATAAAATACTTCTAAAACAAAAGAACAATACCACTTCAATCCAACAATACAATCAAGCCAGCGTCCAGTCCCCCCAAAAATTCCATTCGAACGAGCAATTGGAGGTTCATAAAGTCCCCAAACGCGGAGGTAAACAATCGCTCTCGAATGTTTCCAGCATCCAATTAAGTGGCATCCCGCTGCAAAATAGCCTCCCATAATTCCTCGAATTCAAAACTGATCAACAATCCAGAGCAAGCTGAAAGCGCGGCAGTAATGATCGCGCTTCATTACTTTGTAATTTGAAATTTCCTATTCAAGAGCAGAGGCAGCGCCACTGGCGGCCTAGGAGCGTAACACAGTGGCGCGGTAGAGCGCGGCAATTTCGAAGGCGAAGCTGCGCAGTGGCGGGAGAAGGATGGGACGAGAAGCGGCGCGCGCAGCAGACGAAGACGGAGTTGTCACTGTCGTCGCGGAGGGGGGAAGTAGTGGGCGCACGCGAAAACCACGGTAACCTGTCAGTACGCGCTCGACCGTTACGCTTTCTTGATCGTGCGCGATCGTCCAGTTTGTTCGTCTATTCTCGTGCTAACTTTGCTTCGTTCACGTGTGCGCGACTACCTGTTCTCGTTTCCAGCGGTTCCCCCGTCGAGTTTCAGATGAAGTGATCGGACTTCGACGTGCTGCGAGGTTCAGTCCTCAAGAGAGAAGCATGGACCCACGCGGCGTCTTCTCCGTTTCGATTGTTTGTCTGGTGATCGCTTTCGCTGTCGCCTCTGGTGAGTCTTTTCATTTATCGTTACTCGACGACTCGCGTGTCGATGCACGGTGGAGATTCAGTTCACATCGAGACTCAGTTTCTTGGGATTTTTGAGCATTTGGCGATCGACGTGGAATTGGTGTTCGACGTTAGGCAAAGTGTTGGATATATCGTGTGGTTTCTATTGATATGGAGCACCACTTGCGATTCTTTCGTTCGCAACAGCGTGATACATTTAAGTGGTGCTTGTAACATCGAGTGCGAGCTGTTTAGGTTGTTGTTTCGACTTTAAAGGGCTGTTCAGATCAGTTAGTAGGAGTTTTAGGTTGGATTAAAACGTTGCGGTCAGTGTACGGCTGCTCGTTCCGAGTGCTCGTGCATTAAAATCGTTTTTAATGGCGTAGTTGGGAATTATTGTGATCGCTAGTGAGCGTAATTTGTATTAACACGGAGTCCTAGGGAATCTCTGGCGGAACAATTTGGAAAGTTGGGCTCGTAAACATTTTGTTCTCGTCGCGCGTTCGACGCATAATTACACCGTAATAATTGCTGGCGTATTCATAGCTGCGACTGCATTTGGCTCGCGTAGTCACATGTTTATTCGCTGACTGAATGGAATACGGAAGTATGCCCGAGTCTCGAGGGGGATGCGAGCCCTCGTGTCGCCTCGTGTATACCGGGTGGCGGGAAAGCGATCGAGTCGAGGGCTTCGTTTTGCAGAATTTCCTCAAGAATTTAATGTAGGTAGTTGAAAAGCTTGTGAATACTTAGATGTCTGTTTCGTACGTTTCTGGAGAAATATCACGAGTTCCACTTGCTTAGCGCCGCTAGGTACTCGAAGATGAACATACAGTGGCGGACGAAAGAAAGTTTAAAAAAAGACATTTATTATTTTTTTTTACTATTCCAATCAATTGCATTTTTTCAAAACGATGAAACACGTCACTTAACAAACTAATCCTTCTAGCTTTTAAAAATAAACTCATGTCGTTTGGAACAATTCTAAAAAAGTTATGCGATTTTAAAAACTGTAAACTTTTTTTCGTTCGCCACTGTATGGTACAAGAGCGAAATGGAATTATTCACAATTTAATTCCTGCAACCAGAATGCACTAGAGGATTAAAACCTACGCATTGTTAAAAGTCAGATTCTCCAAGTTTGAGAATAACAGCGAATTTTTGTAAAAAATAATACACTCACAATTTTCAATAGTAGGTACTATACAGTCACCCCCAACAGTTTAATAAAAAGAATGTTTCAAAATAATCCCCTGAAAAACATACAAGTCACTTTCTGTGAATATGTCAATTTTAGTATATTTCACCCTTCGTTTGCCAATATTTCTGTAAATTGTTAGACCTTAATAATAAAATTTAAAAATGTGGTGAATTTTAAGCAAAAAGATCTCGTTTATCTACGACTATTGTTTCAATCTCCATTTCAATTCATTGAAATTATTTGAGCTTTTTAATGACCTCACTCTGACTTTTTATTCGTAACATAAAACATTTATACGGCTTGTAATATTTAATTCAAAACTTTGTTTTAAAAAATGTCAACAATTAAAAGGCCATTTTACGCCCTTTGCCAATTTCGCGCCTAATTTTGCCAGTAGGGACGAGTCGAAACATTTCAGTGCCTCCCACCGCTGATATTTATCTCGAATGTTTTATTACGATTCTGGACGGCCCTGTAGCAGGGAGGTGGGCCCCTCCACGAGCTTCCCTGAAGCGTCCTACAGTTTGACCCGTTAACTCGTAATGTACAACCCCCTTTCCGCTCGGTTTCTTTCATTGTCGACTCGTGCCCTCCGCGTAAACAGCGAGGCCTGCTTGGGACGTAATTCGCTCGACAAAGAGAACAGTGGTGGAGAAAGAGAGAGAGGCAGGCGGTAAGCAGCGCGAGCTCTCCTCGAAACTTGGCTACACACCCCCGCGGGGGTCGGATGCACGCGCACCCTTTAACCCTCGTTGAGCTGCGTACGCTGGATTTAACGAACCGACGCTGTTCAGTCCTCACTCGTTCCAGATAATTATCGAGGTGGCACAGCAATTGACACGTCCGAAGCTGGGGATCGCTTGAACGGTGATTCCTCGTTATTTCTTCCCCTTGTTTCACCTGGGGACTCGCAGTTACGGGGGAATCTGTGACCTGAAGGCAGAGGGAAGGAGGAAAGGGGGTGGAGGGTTGCAATACAATCTGCTAATACAATCCCACAATATTGACTTTTTCGCTACTTCCTTATTTACTTTTTGAAATTCTGTTCTGCGTATTCTGGAGGATTAAGTTGCAATATTTATACCTAGTCGTTTCACCTGTTTCTGTTGTTTTCTTGGTTATTTGTGTACTTTAACCTTTATCTTAATGGTATCTTATTTTTCCGTCCTCTACTCATGACGTTTCATTTTATTATAATATACCAAAGGTTTATTCCCCGAAATAAATAAATAAACAAATAAAATAATAAATGCGAAAGCGTGTTAGGATGTTTCTTACTCAATCTGAAATTTTGTACACACGTAGTCTAAGACCAGGAATCTTAATATATAAAGCAAAAAATGTATGTTTGTCTGTCGCCAAAAAACTTTTGAACGGTAAACTTTGGGATCACAAAATGTGTCCCATCTCATTATGCCTAACTAATCCAAGATGAATGTGACTATTTTCACAAAAAGAAATAAATTTTTTTATAAAATCAGAATCTAAATTTTGGGCTAAGCCGAGTAGTAAAGCTAGTAACCTATAAGATACATTTTATCTCAATTTTTTTAACCCATCTAGACCAAAATTTTCACAACTACTCTCTAGAACCCTGCAGAAAATATAGGCTACCTCGAAATCTAAACATCTCACCCCATCCCTCTTATTTCGCCCCTTGACAATTAAAGTTTTACCTGGCAAGACCAGGTAGTTTAAATTACTGTTTAATATAGCGTAAGTTTCGTAAACACCAGGTAAATTGTTCTCACCTTTACGTTCCCCGATAGTGTCATCCTCGCGAGCCCAACAGAATCGTAAACAATTCGCATCGCCGACAAGTTGCACGACCCGCCGCGTTGCTCCAAGCTTCCTAATTGTCTGATCGAGCCGGGGGTGGCCCTGTTTAACAGGGTCGCTCCAGCGAGCGCTTGAAAACAATGCCCGCCTTCTCTCGGACGGGGGTAGACCGGCTTAATGAGCCAATGGGGGATTCTCGCGACGGTTAATTATCAATCCAGCGCATTCCGGGATGGAGCGGGGCGCGAGGCGAAGGGGTTGCGACCCCGAAGAGGAAACTGTAGACTCGGGCCTCGCGAGCTTCTCGGCAATTCGGGGCTGTTACACCTGCCTTTGCCCGGCTCGGATCAAAGCGGGACGCCCAAGTATTTCGGCTGCGCGTAATCCGGCATAGTTGGGCCACGTTGTTTACGTACAATTTAATTACTTCGGCAACTGATATAAATCTCGATCGCGGCGGAATAATCTTGGAGTGACTCGCGTGCTATCGGTCGCCGCGGAAACTTGTAGCTCCCGCGGATTTCCCTTGCTCTACTTCCCGTGGTGAATCGTTTCAGCGTATCAATTAACGTTCCTGCTAACCCGATTCAAAACTAGGTATTCCTCTCTATCGATTCCGCGGGACTGTATCTGGTCCCTTTGTGTTTCGAGTTGCGCATGGAGGAGGTGGTGCCTAAAAGTAGAAAGGAGAGAAGAGGATATTCCACTCGAGGAATAGTCCAAAGATCTGGAGATTGATTTTCAACTGTAGGGTAAACTGCACTAATCATTGGTAGGGGAGACCGGGGCAAGTTGATACGTTTTTCAGTTTTCATTGTTTTTCATTTTTGTTTGAATCAATTACTTAATAACAAATATGCTAAAATATACTTTGGTCCTTCCTCTTTAATATATAGTAAGCGAAAACTTGAGAAAGTACATACAAAATGAATGAAAAAATGTTATTTGGACGAAGGCAAAGTGTATCAATTTACCCCACTGCGGAGCAAGTTGATACATCTTTAAAATATCTGTTTAATGAGTAACTAATAAATTTGAAAAATATAATTTCAATCTAAATACCTTTCCAACAGTCAAAAGTTCAAAGATCAAACAGATTTTTAAACAAACATACCTAGAAAAACATTTTTATTTTCATTTTTTTTTATGTCTGGAATATCCCACTTTAACATGAGGTGTCTTCTTCTTTTTGTTATTTCAAACCATTTTCCAAGAAATATAAAGAAAAAATTCAATTAAAAGTAGTCGGGGAAAATTAATATACTGTATCAACATGCCCCAGAGAAACCGTATCAACTTACCCCACAGGAAGTCATTATGTATAAACATATCCATAAAAAAATGTAGAGCATATAAACATAATTACAAAACGTAATTACCTTATCTTCAAAAGACTCAATATGATGCCAAATTACTTCGGGTTATAAAATTCTTTATATCGTCTCAAGACGGATTGGAAAGTGAACACAACTATTTACTTTTTCTTTATATAAACGAAAACAGTTAAAAAACGATTGCTAACGTCAAGGTACACCCACGTACGCTGGATCGTAGGAAAGAATTTATCAACAATTTTCACATATCCCATTGAAATGAAGCTACATATATATACGGTGTCGAGATAATTCGTCTGTATCAACCTGCCTCTGTATCAACTAGCCCCGGTCTCCCCTACTCTTGATTAAAAAGCCAAATATTAAGAAGTACAAGCTTAGAAAGTACTTTTTTTTACAATTTCTTATTTTTCTTTTCCTACAATACTGCAGAGCCCAGTAGTTGAACTACACATTTTACCTCTGGCAACACCACAAAGTGGGACAAAGGCCTGAATTTTAGCCGTTTTCTTAAAATTTTGATAAGGCGTAGGTAAATACATTTTGGCGCTTTATAATTAAGTAATGGATTGAAATATTGATTTACGAAGTGTTGTATATATTTAATAATGAATGAAATAGTCTGTTTAAACACTTTAAAGTTTGTATTTAACTACGTATGTTTTTCTATATAACTTCAAATTTTAGGGTGCCAATGATTGTACTTTTATGCTTATTTTTGTTTTTCATTGAATATTTTTAAAATTAAAGACTTAATAGGTACCTACTCAATATGTTTTATTTTAATGAGAAATCTATAATCACTGATAATAACTGAAAACTAATACCATATAAAAAATTCACAAAAAAATATAGTCTTTCTAATTGGGATTTCCGCTTAGGGTGCCAATCATTGTATAGTTTACCCTATTTACATTAAAATTACGATGGAGTCACTGCACGGCTAATGGAATCTCAAAGGAAATTAAAGACGAGTTATTGGAAAAATATTCCAGAACAAAATAATTCAATACACCCAAGTTCTTATCACTGTGGCATTTTGCACCAGCTCCTTCATACTCAAAACCGATTACAGACGAATCAAACAGCTTTCTATTAACGTTACATTATACTTCTTTCGCTGGAGCCTGATTATAAAAACCAATGTCGAACAGATCCCCAAGCGACTCTTCCCCAGCTAACAGGTCAATCCTCCCCCGCTGCCCATCCGAGAAGAACGGGAAAATGTCGCGCGACGAATGTCCATAGCAAAGCTGCAGCGCTTGGCATAATGGAGCCTAGTTTGTTACTAGATAGTGTAATTGGATAATGAAGCGGCTGCGTGCAGTGGCCTCCCTTTTAATCGGATTAGCAGATCGCCCCGGCGATTTTGTTATTGTTGGTGACGGTTAATTGGCTTCATCGGTGGGGGGAAAAATAGCGCCATTGAACTGCCCCTCCCTGTAGCAACCCTCCTCCACGATCGGGGAAATAGATCGATCTTCGTTGAGCACAAGGTTCGCCAGCTCGTTGGAATCGTCTGTTCGATCGCGCGGATGCACGACTCTCTCGACGACCGTGCAAATATTTGCCAACGCGTCGAATTGAAAACCATTCTTCTGTATTTTTCTCCCACGCCCCGCTCCCCACCCCCCTTTGCCCGAGTCACGCCGCTCCCCTGTTGACGCGCGATCGTGCCTCGTCGCTTTCACAGCTCTCTTCACAACTCTGTCGCGACGATCGGTCGATTTTCACGCCCGATCGAAAGCCTACTCCTCCCCGCTGTTGGTCGACGCTTATTATCGGTTTTCGGGGGCGAGCGAGACAGTGGCGAGGTCGGAACGGGACCGCGGTGGACGTTTTGTTTTTCGCGGACGATTGCCGGGTGAACGCGAAATCTAGCAGGTAACTGCGGTTTGGTAAACGCGAGTCGACCTGAAGTTTCCACCGGATATCCGGCGGGGAATTGGGCTAGCGGCTGCTCCGGGGCGATCCGTTATATTCGAAACCTGCTCGAACCTCTGTTCACTTTTTCGGTTACCTTTGTCGGCACCCTCGATTCTCAAACACAACTAAAATGCCCTTCCCCACGATATTGGAATCTTTCTCCCCCTTGATTGTTGCCCAAAGTACCGTGTTTCCCTGCTATTCACCACTTTGACATCGTTGTTTTTCACCCTCTTCAATTCCGCTGTTACATTGGGGATGATTATATACGTTGTCGCTTTGTGGAATGATGAAAGGAGTGGGCCAATGGAGGGCTCGGAGGAATGCGAGGTGAAGGTGGATGGACGTTTAAACTGCGAGGAGGTTTTAAGAAAATTGGGGGCTGGTAGCTAGCAAGTCCGTTTCCTCGTGAATTATCTGGCCCCGAGGATTAAACGTCCAAACGGGGCGAATTTATCGACGCGCCCCGCTAAGAATAACCGAACGAGTGCCCCTGATTCACCCTCGTTTCCCCGCTGATGCGAATTTATCGCCAACGGGGCAGGTACAAATTTTAGAAAAGCATCGCGATACGTGCGCAATCCTTCTTGCGTGTTCCACTGGCAACGATCAAAGTGTAGATACGCTGCGGGAAAAAGAGGCTCGCGGAGGGAGACGGAGTTCTACACTCATTCTAGGGGAAAGTAGGGTCAAACCGGGTGCCTAATGTATTTTTCGTGCTAAGAAAAAGTCAGCTGGCAAAATAAACATTGCACACCGTTAGAAATCTTAAGGGGGTATACCCGTTTGAACCCTCGAAAATGTGTACTTTTTGTGGATTTTTTTACAAGTCAACGGCTTGATGAAGATTTCTCGTTTTTTTACTATTTTTACATAGTATCATGAACTACTTAAAAAAAAGTTTCAGTTAAAAAAGTATTGTTTTTCGGAAGTTATGCATACATATCCGAAAGTCTCTCGATTTTAGACGGCTAAACGGTGAGCCAAAAAAATCGTGCTATGTTCAACCAATTCACTTCCAATTTTTGCACGCAGAATCGTAATAAGGTTCCACATCGTTCAACGTGTGCTTTTTTTATTCCGATTCCCCGTTTATTATTTATAAGGAAAAAAGGTGGCCTTTTCTCTTAGAAAAATTTAACATTACCTTTGATTTCTCACCATTTTTTTATTTTTCAAAATTTTCAAAATCGGCCCCGTTGGACGATAGCTATTAACATATTTTATAAGAAAATTTTACTGTTTTTTATTTCAGACACGACATACAGTTTTTTCAGGGTCACAGTTTAGCCTTCTAAAATCGAGAGATTTTCGGATATGTATCCATAACTTCCGAAAAACACTAGTTTTTTAACTGAAACATTTTTTTAAGTATTTCATAATACTATGTAAAGATAGTAAAAAAAACGGCAAATCTGCATCAAACCGTTGACTTGTAAAAAAATCTACAAAATGTAGACATTTTCCGAGGGTTCAAACGGGTATACTCCCTTAATTGGACCATACAAAAAATTATTTGGTTCGCAGAAGAAGATTTCACTTATGTGTGGGGTAATATCGGGTACCTGTTAAAAGACGCGTAAAATATAATATAATTATAAAACTTCTATTACTATTATTTCAGAAGTCATAAAGAAAGTTATTTTAACAAATATTAACTTGTACATAAAATTTGAATTTGTCTAATAAACAATAATCAGGAAAAGGGTGTCGTCGCAACGCAACACTGGAACTTTTCAACTCGAAATTTCTAATCTTCCCCAGAGAAAAATTTCTAATATCGCTTGGCATTTTTGAGCCACTCCATTTCCCATGGTAAATCGAGATCACCAGAGTCTGGGGCGTGGAGGAGGGAAAACAGATTCCTGCTGAGTAATCCAGGACACTGATAACGATCCTCTCGATTCGTGGTCCACGTAGAGGAAGAAACCGCTGGAATTCGGTTCGACGTAATTGGTCCGCGGCTCCGGCGAGATCGGAAGCGTCTTTGGGCGAGAAGCTTTTCCTCGGGCGTAGAGGCGGCTGGTTTTAATCTCTTAGCCGAGGGGTTTCTGTCTCGAATGGAAATCCCCCGGGCGTCGCTGGTATTCCACGGATACCTGGGAGTGTTCTGAAGAAATAAACCCCGGAAATGAAATTAGATTTGCAAAGTGGCGCGTCTTCGACGCGGCGCTCCCCCGCCGCTCTTCTCCGAAGCTGCCCTCTTTCCACCCCCACTCGCTACGCTCCCGAGGCAGCGAAAAAATTCCTTTAATTCGCTCGTCCCGTTTGTTACCACCCCGCCCCTCTCAATTAATCCCTCGCCGGGGATCGATCCCCGTGCAAACACTTCGGGACGATTCGGTTCGTTAAGGAGGAGCCGTCGCTCGGCGTTCCATAAAGACCTCCCGGCGGAGTAATTATTTTCCAAGCTTCCGATGGACCATCGGAGGTTCACGATAATCACCTAATTCGGCAGTATGATCGAGAGACTTAGAACGGTCGTTGTTCTTAATTGCCACGGGGATATCGAGGCTCCCGCTCGCCCCTCCAAATTTCTGCTTTCCGATTGGAATGCTAACGAATCCCCACCCCCGCCATTTTGTCGACCCACGGAAGTTTGGATCGTTGGAGCTACGGGGTACGGGCAGCTGGGATTAATTGGACAAATTCAATTCACCTTTCGGGTCTGCTTGTTAGTCTCGAGGGCACGTTACGTTTAGGAAGATCGAGGGTAGTTCTTGAACGATTTCCGCTTGAAATCGAATGAAGGGACACACCTCCGCTTTGTTCTGCGGCTATTCCCAGCGTAGATACTTCCCTGCGGATTGATTAAGACGGGACAAACCGTTGTTCACGAGCGCTTCGCTACCTTTTCCTGCCTCTGAACATCCCAGCAACGCTGTGCAAGGGGCCTGGGGAACCGCAATATCCATTTTGGGATGCCCGGTACATTTTCGCGCAACGGTACCTCCGGAGCAGCACAACCCTCTCCGGAAGCTCGATACACACCCTTCTTACATTCCTCAGGGCGGGTTTTCTCCCGACGGCGGCCGATTCTTCGCCTGCGGAATGCCAGCCGAGCGAGATGTGTCCCATGTACTGTGTTCAGGAGGGCTTCTATGAAAATTGCGTAATCCCGCGCCCCAACGCTTCGGCGCTAAGGTATTCTCATTCCTCCACTCGTGTGATGATCCAACCGTTTCGCCCTGCACCCGGTATCGGAATATGTAACTTTCTCTCTTCTTTGCTCCATTTATCGAGTCCACTCGCGACTGAAATGTGACTCTCTCGAGCGATGGCAGCTTGTTCGCGTCGGAGGCAGACAGATTTTCCAGGTGATTAAAGAAGTTTGAATGAAAAAGGAGCCTCAGGTGATGGGACTCGAACCCGCGATCTTCGGATCCACTGGCCAGCGCCTTAACCGGTTCCGCCAAAGTCGACACCCCGAGTTCTCTATCTTCAGAGCTCTATTTAAAGGGGAGCCTGGTGTAACTATATAGCTGAAAATTGAGGCATTTTTGGGGAATTTTTTTTAAAAAATTACTTAATTTATATTTCTGAAACTTTCGGGATATTGTATTATCAGGTTAAGGTAGATAAAGAAAAAATTTATTAAAAAATAGCGGCAAATAACAAAGTTATAAGGGCTTATGCCCTGGTCCGCCGGTAACGTAGCGTCTTTTGGTTTCATTTGAAACCAAAAATCGAACAATTTTCGTTTAGTGTATGACTGTACGCACAAATCTTATAAATTCATAACTTAAAAATTGTAAAACTGAACAAATGGCGGCCGCTTGAAAAAAGTTCACTTTTTCCAACGAAATTTTACCTTAAATGTGCCAAAAAATGTTATTTATTTAAACAATATCATTATACCAATAGCTTAGCTCTGTGAAGAAAATGTTCACAAATATCCTTGCACAAGACCAAGTCGATTGGTTGAACATTTTTGGAGTTACATTGCCCACAAAATGTAAAACTCTCGTTTCGAGAAAAACACATTTCAAGTTTTCTGGTAACTTGGCGCTCCGTAGCAAAACCGGCCATATCAACTTTAATTTTTCGAATTTCGTTTTGCGGCTTTGAGAGCATATTATCGCGATGTTTAACTATTGATTTATGCAAAAAAAATCGATTTCTTCGACCCGCTACACCAGACTCCCCCCTTAAAGTTTTGTGGTAACCTAGCGCTTCGTAGCAAAATCGGCTATATCCGCTTTAAGTTTTCGAATATCGTTTTGCGGCTTTGGGAGCATATTATCGTGATGTTTAACTATTGATTTATGGAAAAAAATCGATTTCTTCGATCCGCTACACCAGACTCCCCCCTTAAAGTTTTGTGGTAACCTAGCGCTTCGTAGCAAAATCGGCTATATCCGCTTTAAGTTTTCGAATATCGTTTTGCGGCTTTGGGAGCATATTATCGTGATGTTTAACTATTGATTTATGGAAAAAAATCGATTTCTTCGATCCGCTACACCAGGCTCCCCCCTCAACATTCGTCGTCACCTGTGTGTCAATCGCACCATAGGACATTCCCAAACGCAAAATGCCTACAAAAGTTTGTCGATTCTCCATCATCGATTTCATCCAAATTCGTTTGTCTATTCTCCAATCGAATTCTCCCCCACGAACAATAAGATCACGTGGGCGAGACTCGCGAAGTAAAGAGAAGCCATTCACGACGTCTCGTGTTTTCCTCCGCTCGTCATTTTGCATACACACGAGCGGGCTGGTAATCCGCGCCCCTGTCTCGGCTCGTTTCTGGCTCAGAAGCCAGAACATGGTCGCGAGACTCGCGGGACCTGCTTCGAAATTACATCTCCTCGGATGCCGGCGCGTTTGAGGAGGGACGAGGCCGACAGGTTTAGGGCATTGCCGGAATCCAGGGACGAGCGTTTCGTCGTTGTTCGTTGCTGAAACTTCGCTGCTTTTCCTGGCGACTGATCCTTCTTCAGCGTCTGTTGTTGGAAGGGGTAGGGTGGACTGGGGTGGATGTAAGCTCGCTTGTAAATGGATGTCGGGGGATATCCATCCTGTCGGGGGATGTAAGTTTATCGCGGGCTCACGGGGTGCAAGTGACCCTGTTTACGCACGTTTCATCCAAGCACCCTCGCGTATTCGCGCTCACGGCGACAGTTTCGCCAGCGCGCGATTAGCTGCACGCTGTTAAATTGAACGAGCAATATCAGCCGAGTATTCCTGGGCTAATCGTCAGCCTGATCTAATCCTGGAACGGCCTCGTAGGGCGCGGTATCGATTCCCTTGATCGCACCCTACCGGAAGAGCTTCGAGTCACCTTTATACTCCCTTGCTCGACCTTTCCCCTTCAGTTACAACGTCGCACAGTTCTGGTAGCCTATCTTCCACAATTTGGTTCCAAATACCTCGTCATTTTGCCAAACGATTAACTCCCGTACACGTATACAGAACTGTCCCTTGGCTAACGATGGAATTCTAAAGATTTCCTCAACTTTTCCAAGTACTACACTTGGGATCCCCGAAAAGAGCTTCCAACTTTCCTCAGCGCTCCCCTTCTCTAAGCAGCAAACTAAAACTGAGGCGTTTAAATAATTAAAGCCAAGTCCCAAGTGGGTCCGGGGCACTGGAATCCGCAGACTCTATTCCTCCCAGCTCTCGTTTCGCTCCCAGCGAATGTACATTTCGAAGTCCCGCGAACAGACGGAAGTTTCCCTCGACTCCGTCAAGTTAGAGCACCGGTTAAACTGCGAGTTAAGTTGAAATTATGGCGTGAACCGCGGCGTCGTAATATCGCGGCAACAACATTTTCGCTGGCTCGGAGGCGAAACGGGGCTTTGCCGGGGCTTGGTGACGAGGGGGTGGAGGCGGCTCGTGCTGGACTTTGCGTGTCTGCGCGACTCTGGGATAATCCTGGGACCCCTGGCGTCGCGACGTCCTTTGTAATGGATCGGGACACGGACTCTCCCCTGTCCCTCTTTCATCGATCCAGCCCCGACGAATTCTCGCGTCCGTAACTTTGCCGACTTCTTCCTCGTAATCCCTCCGACGAAAGCAATTCCGGCGATCTCGTTACGGGTATTAACGACCCGACTCGCGATTGTTTCCGCGACCGCTCGACCACGTTGCTGTCTAACGTCTTCTTAATCTAGTTCGCTTGGAAAACAGTTGCCTTTTACCCGCGGTTTTAGTGTCCTCAGTGAAGGGAAGCTGGCAAGCTTGGGGATTATGGGAGCTCGGGGTTTTTAGGGAACGAGGATTATTGGCACTTCTTTAATGAGTAATGATAATGCAATATTATTTATTAGTAAGCGTGAGTTAAAGGAACAACTAAAAATACAGCTGTAAATAAATTTTTATTCGAATGATCTGGAATAAGGTTTGCGAATAAAACGAAGTTATTCTAGAAAAACGAATAATTTTTTATTCGAATTTATTCAGATTTGAAAATTTAATTTATTAAAAGTTATTCCTTATTCTCAAATAACTTCGTTTTATTCGCAAATCTTACAAGGAGATGTTCCCAGGTGTCGCCTCCGATTGCTTTGAATTTTGGATATGTTTTAGAGGACCGTAAAATAAGGAATACGTGTTTTTTATAGCGGCCCGTTTTCATATTTAGGGGTGAAACTAACCCCCATAGTTTATATGGGGTACAAAATTGTGTTGAGTAAAACTTGATATAAATTTAATTTGCGTCATAACTTGCTGTATGGACGATGTTCTTGTCGTCAGTCACCGTTACAGGGGTAACTATGAGGGGTGGTTTCACCCCTTGAACATGCAAATGGGCCAAAACAGAAACACACGTATTTCTTATTTTTCGGTCCCCTAAAACATATTTAAAATTCAAACCAATCGAAGCCGGCAACAACGATTCTTATGAACTTTGGGGGGTGGTTTTACACCCAAAACATGCAAACAGGCCAAAATAAAAAACACGTATATCTTACTTTTCGGTCCTCTAAAGTCTAAAACATATCCAAAATTCAAACCAATCGGAGCCGGGCACCAACTATTATTATGAACTTTGGGGGTTGGTTTTACACCCTAAACATGCAGACGCGCCAAAAAAAAGACACGTATTTCTTGTTTTCGGTTTCTAAAACATATCCAAAATTCAAACCAATCGGAGGCGAACATCTGGGAACCTCTCCTTGTTAGTCTTCGAATAAGAGTTTATTCGAATAATGCCCAACTCTGCCTTACTGATGAATCCACTATCAGGCCCAGGCTGAAACGCCACCTTCCTTTTCTCTCCTTCCCTCCTACCTACAACCATACTCCAACTCCCGCCAAAGTAGCATTCTGTTGGGCACCGGTGCCCCGCTGCACCAGCTTCAATTCTTCATCCGCGAAGCGAAAAAGGACAAGTGTAGTCTCTGTGTTTCGTGGCCACATGCCCACATGGCCACTCACCGTTCCCTAACAGAAAATTGCGGAGAGTTCCTCTCTGAACAGAGACAAACGGTGCGGACCGATCCCCGTCCACGATCTCCTCGGACGAGCAGCAAGATTAACGGCGCACGGAGGTCGTTAACAACGTCGTCGCCTCGAAGCGACGCTTTCGTGCAATTTTTAAGGAACACGCTCGCACGAAGGGTGACGAGGAGACGAGGTTTGCTGAGTTAAACGAGGAGCCGAGGAAGAAACGACCCCGAAACAATCGTCGGGGGCGCTCTTTGTTCCGTTGCTTTGGCCAAATGTCAAATTCAAGGGTTCGCTGGGCTGCGACGGAATCAGGCGGAGATAATGCAGTCAGGCTGGGGGTGTGGAGAGAAGAGATGAGACGCGGAGAGGGTAGACAGAGAGGAACGGTGTCCCAAGGACTACGTCGACAGGCTCGGCCTCGGGCAGGTCGAGGGATCGATATGTAGCTCGGGCCGTAAATAAGCGACTCCTTACAAAAGCGGGCCAAACGACTGTTTTCTTCGCGACACACCGCTGACCCGGTTTCCCGTCCCGTTTCCAGAGGAAGGATACTCCTTTCAACCCTTGGCTGCAACGTGGTGACCACTGGATCGGGCGCTGTCCGATGGATCCTCCAGTCGCATCACTTTAACGAACCGTTCTTATTCCTTGGGAAATCGTTTCTGTTGGCGAGCTTCTGTCAGCGGGTATTTTTCTGCTTGAAACGCAATACCTAAACGCGTCTGATGGGCAGAGTGGGGCATTATTCGGCTAAATTTTCATTCGAATATGTATTCGAATACATTTGTGCGAATAAGTTTTTATTCGAATAATCTTCGAATAAAAAATTCGAAAAAAAATGAAATTATTCGACAATAACGAATAAGTTTTTATTTGACTGAAAATTTATTCGAATAATTTCTTATTCGAATAAAAATTTAGTCGACTCAACGGATGAATAAAATGATCACGTGGTTTCAGCGATGTATCATGACATCACTGACTGACACTCGTGAGACCTAATGTTTTAAGTTACTCTTGTCACAGCTCGCACTTTGCAGGAAGCTGTATGACCGCGGTATTACATAGAGTAGCGTTTTGATTTATTTTAAATAAAATTTGCTCATGTCAATTCATTTAAACTAATGAAAAAATCAATCTCTTCAAATTATAAGCGTTCATTGAACGTTTTTAAATACATACAAATACGCACACTTCCAGACCCACACGTCCAAACGTATGTTGAACACAGTACGGACTTGCATCGATAGATACCCGATAGGGTATCACATTTATTCGTCGTTCATTCAGGTCGAATAACGAATAAATTCTTATTCGAACGAATCTGGCTAGAATAACGATACAGATTTATTCGCGAATAACGAATAATTTTTCGACGAATAAAATCGTCATTTGTTATTCGCGAATAAATCTTGGGGATTTATACAAATCCGTATCCGAATTAAAATTTAGCCGAATAATGCCCAACTCTGCTGATGGGTTTCAAGGGATCGAGGGTGGAGGGAACAAGGGGAGGTTTTCGAGGAAATCAGGGTGGAATCGATGAAATTTTTGAAAATAATTAATGTTTCCTTAATATGTACTATTTATTTAATGTTTAATGTTTACTAGGTTAATATTTAACATGTTAATATTTAAAAAAAGGAATCGGAAATAAGGAATCAAGAGCATAGTTTAAAATATTTATCGACGTAAAGTACTCTGATCCCTCGCAGCACGAGTATATTGCCCACATACTTAAGTAGTATAAGTCGGCGATGTTTCAGACAGTCGACACGCCGCCGTTTCTTTCGCTTCGCGCTCGCGTTGAGTGACAGCCCAGTTGGCATAGGAACAAAGGAAAACTAGCTTCGAGTGCAAAGGGTTAACAACTCGAGGAAGTTGTTCCGTCGGTTCGATTTTATCTCGCTCTTCCTCCTACAGTCGGCCGAGAACAAAAGGCGATTGAATTTTATCGGAGATAAACCGATGTTTTCCCCCCGCTGTCGAAATCTCCCGACGGAATCCGTCGCGCCGCGTTCTCTTCGTTCGTCGATCCGTTAACACGCTCGACTAGGCCACTGTTATCCTCGCGGAACGCGCGCACGCTTTCGTTCATCGCTGCCGCGCCAACCGGCGCGTAAATGTGACATGGAATTCTGTATCCCCGTTGGCTGATTGTTCCGCGATTGCCAGCCGAACCGCACCCCTTTTGTGCGAGTGTTTTGCAAAAACTTGACGCCATTAACTTTGAAAATGAATCGATAACGGAAGAAGGTCAGGGGTTAAAAATAGGGAAAAATAGAATACAAGTGCGTTAAAAGATAAAATTCCACAATAGAATATTGATAGCAGATGACGTCGAGAGCGGAGGAAATTGATGGCAGAGGAAGTTGGAGGTGAGAAACGTCGATTCGAAGGAGTAGCACGGTATGAGCGAAGGGGAAGATGATAGATCCTTTCCAACCCTCCGAATCCCCAGAAGTAACTTGTTGAGAACATTGAACGAAGCCTGCCTCGAGGAAATTCTTTGCTGGACCTGTGAGAAAGGGGTTGAAATCTCGAGACGATCGTTCCATCGGGCATCCCTTGCACGGCCTTCACGCCCAGGGAACAGCCAGCACGTGTGTGCGCGCATCTGTACACAAGGGAGGTAAACCCCACACAGCTCGTTGAACATTGTGGCCTCATCCAGCGTAAACACCACGAGAAAACGCCGCCCCGTCTCGTATAAACTAATCAAACTTCCACCCTCGGACCTCCCACTGGCTAGCGCCTAGCCTCTGCTCTACAATTACCCTTTTACGCACGCATTGTAAACACGTACGGTTCACGAGGCCGTCTGCGCCACGATTAGGGAGGAATTTGCAGGTGCATGGCCAAGTCGTTATTCGCGGATGAATTTTCCTCGTGCTTCATAACGAATGCGTTTTATTTTTTTAAGTTTCTGGTTCACCTACATTAGGGTGGTTCTTATTTGACCACAGAATATTTTTCTTGTATTTTTTCACGGAGCACCGTGTCAATGTGTTCACCCTTATGAGTAAGTAATGTGGTGTTTGTTTGATTTTTTTTCAGTTACTTGTTTGGGGTTGCTACCAGGCATTGAATCTTGTGTTTTTAACAGAAAAATGCAATTTTCTTTTCGTCGGATTATATTTTTTAAACACATTTACTTAACATTGGAATATTGTTACAGAGTAAATTTGTGAACCAGCAATTTTTGAAAATAGCCAAGTCATATTTATAAAAGTTTACGTGGTAGACCCCGTCGAAGAGGTGACAGGATTCCACAATAATTAATAAATAATAAAAGAAGTCGACGTATAAGAAACATTTTCTGCAAGCTTAAAGATGCCTTCTTATATTTCAAAAGAGTTTAATACAATATTAACAACAGTTTTTATAAAAAAATTCATAAATTTCCACAGCCCACAACGGTTGTTGCGACCTGGGCCCCTCTTTGAGCCTAAGGTACCATTTTATTACCATTATACCACCGATCCCAGAAACCGAGTAATGGGGGAGACAAATCAGTGCCTTAGCGACATAGGTTTCTTTCCGGAATCAATTGCTTACAATTACCCGATTTTCCGTACAATTGTTACCTGCGTAGATGCGAAATATGTTGAAGCTAGCAGACTCTTTTATTTCTCCTCGTACTACTTGTTATGTTTCTGTATTCTAAAGGATTTCCCGTTGATAATAATAATAATAATACGAATAATAATATCATTTACTTTCGTGGCTGTTACATGAGAATGCTCCCTTAAATAAAAAATATAATTTAATTTAAAATATTAATAACCAGGAAGCAACCTCCTAAACATTATGAAATCTACCAAATGAAATTTTAACCAGACCCGTTTTTCAGTATGGAGAACAAAATTTTATGGTACCCCAGCAGTATTTTAAAAGTTCCATTTTAAGCACCACTCTTGCATGTTCAGAGAACGAACGCCAGATAAAATGCAGCGGGGGTCCGTCGATGGCTTCCCAACTTCCACTTCAATAGAAGAAACATTTTTAATGTTACCAACTTTTCAATGCAAGCTCCATGTTTGTTTGAATTCGACACGTTCTTCGGCCCTCTTCTATTTCGTTCCGTGTTCTTGTAAGTTGGGACCCTTATCGCGTCTGAATTGTTCCGCGTAATTGTGCTTGTAGGATCCTTTGTCTGGTCGCTGTACAGGTGTACAGTTATTATTCCCAGCGATTGTTAAAAGTTACATTAATTTCTTCAGCTGAAACGTAATTCCCCGTTGCCCCGCCGGGGAAGTTTGAAAAGTTGCCCACGGCGCACGGAATTATGTATACCGGCGGAAGCGGGGCTTGCTTTTTTCCAGTCCTCCCCCTTCCTTCTTGCTTCTTCGTAGCTTTGTGCGCGGACTGCTTTCGAATTTAACTAATTGCGCCTCCAATCTCATTTGCGTTTCAAATAGGGGACAGGTTCGTCCGCCGAGTTTTTCGCGTCCATTCCCATCGACGAGGGGACACGCTCTCGTCACGCTTTTTCCACACTTTCTTCTCGGAGGTGTTCGAATTCCTTTTGCAAATCACTTGGACCCCTTCCATCTCTCACTCTCCGTCCTCGTCTCTCTTTCTCAGTGGCTACGAGATCGAAGAGAGAGGACAGTGATTTATCTGAGCAGGAAACTCATTCGAATCATGTCGGTCTTCGACATCCTGCCGCTTATCGGGCTCCTTCCTCCGGGCCTTTTTCATTCCAGCTCGTCGACACGGATACAGATACGTCCCGTTGCTCCCTCCACGATTTGACAAGCCGAGAAATCCCCGTGTTTTTGCAATATTCACCAGGGAGCCTTCCAAGAGCTCCCCGGTATCTGCTACGTCGCTCAACTATTGAAATTCCTGCCAGAACAATCCCGAACGGCACCAAAATAATATTTCTTTTCGTTCAGGGCAGCTCGAGGTGCAAGTTTCCTTAGGCCCGATAAAGAGTCAGGAGTTCGGACGCGTGACTCGCGATTAAAATTAAAGACAAACCTGTCCCGGCGGAATTGCTCGAAGGGCAAGTTCGTGATTAAGTTTCCCCACGCTCTCTCGAAGGGATTTCGATCATGGAAAAGTTTTTCGCTCGCTCGCGATCCTCGCGCGCAGATACGTCGTGATAATTTATCCTCGATCTTGGGACCCGTCGTTTCTCTTCGACTGCTCGATTTCCGTGGCAGGGCCTTAAACCCTGAGTACGTAACGAGATTAAACGGGATCTGGCGATATTCTCCATGCCCGAGAAGTTAGCGATGGGAAAATAGTGGCGTCGTGTCGCTCGAATATTTTCTACGATAGGTTTGCTGAGAGACACTCTCTCCCTGGGAAAACGTTTTCTCCTCGTTGTTGCTTGAGAAGGAATTTTGTTTCGACTGCATTCCATCGCGAGTAATAGAGTTTCTCTACCTGAAGCAATGTTTTAACGTCTGTGGACGATGCAGAGGCTCTGGAAGCTTTTATTTAAATCAAATTTTTGAAAAGTCAACGTGGTGAAGGGGAGCCGAAGTGATTTATATTGGGTGACTCGAATTTCAGTATTAGAATGTGGGGAAGAGTAGGACAGTCTTATTTATTTAATTATTTATTTAATGGGTAATACAACCTTTGGATTACACAATATGTTAATACAAAAGAGGAGGAGAATAAGAAAAATTATTCAATCCTAATTATTTGTAATACGCCTGAACAGCAGCGTTCAGAGAAAAGTTGCAGAGAGTGAGTACTATAGATCCCTAGATTGTTGAAACAATTATAAATATGAGTGTTAAACAATCTATACTATTAGGTATATAAAATTGGAATTGCATAGGTTCTTTGAAATTCGGTTTCTCAGTAAATATGAACTGTAACCACAAGTGTGTTACATCACTATGTTCGTCTTGACGAGAGAAAGGTTCTAACGTTTTTACTTTTTTAAATAATAGTAACTCGGGACGCGACCGCCAGAAATACCACCGCGGCAGGAATAAGTAGCCGGTGGCTCGATCCGTAGGCACCCACTAAGGAAGAATTTTCGGAAATTCCATCCCCAAAGGGGGTGAAAAGGGGTAGAATGTATTTTCTCGAACTCCCCTATTCCTTTAATATCTCTTAGGTCCGATTCGATATCAACTTCGTTCTTACTCACGAAGAGGATTATCCACATAAATGCAAAAAAAACAATTTCAGGATTTTGCCCTAATCAACCCCCAAGGGGGTGGTGAAAAGGGGTGAAATGTGTTTCTCGGAGTCCTCAATATTTCTTAGGCTCGAAGTGAAGCGCGGGAGTATTTTGTTAGTCTGGTATAAAATAGCGAAACATAAACTCCTAGGATTCCATAAAGCGAGACTAAAAAATCTCCATCTTCTCACTCGTTTCAACACATCATCCACGTTCCTCCCCACGATCCAGGATCGCCGACTGACTCTTCAACGAATCATATATCTGAGTAAGGACAGAGAGCCCCGGAAGAAGCTCCATAAATATTAAAATGTCATGTTCTCGTTCCCTGTCGCAATTCCCCGTGTTCGTAATCTGCATCTGAAGATCGAATTGAATCAAGCCCCCCGGGCTCCATGCCCGCGCAGCGCGTTTCCCGATTTTTCCCAGACATAAAACAAGAAGAAGAAAGGGTGAGAGCAATCGCGGATTTCATTGGGTGGGAGGCGAGCTCCCTCGGCTCGTTGAACAAGATCGAATTTCGAGGGAAGACCTTGTCGAGCACCCCTACGGATCCAGGTATATAATATCGATCCGCTGGCCATTTCCCTCGTCGTCACGTCGAACGTTAATTGTTAGCGGCGTGCTCAACGTCGGCGGGGTAATCTTTTTACGAACGCCCCGATGCACTCCTCCGGCAAGGATGTCTCTGGAGAGAGTCGGCTAAGCGGCTGCTGTCTGCTAGCCAGAAGGCTCTGCCTTCAAAGCTACTGCTCCGCTGGTCCATTAGCTTTTAACGCTGATGCAAGCTTCCCCTGTAATCCCGGCCGACTCGTCCCTCCGACGGGACCCATCCGAGTGGCCCAGGATCGACGGGTTCTCAGGATCCAGACATCCTGTGGATCGCGTCTGCGGTCACTGGATCCACGATCGTGCCGGGCTCTTTCGACTCGATGTTTCGACGTTCACCCGAGGTTCAAGGGTGTAGGGTGGGAAACTTCGCAGCTACTGCTCAACGGGACGCTGTGCTCGAAATCTGTTGCACCGTTTCAACGTAGTCGTCGACGTTTGCGGGCCTCAAGAAGCTAGTAGAAAGGCCGAGCGTTAGTCGGACGCTTTAGACAAGTGGAGTGGAGTACATAGGTATAGAGCTTTACTGAGATACATATAGCAACTTTGGAAAGGTAGCAGGCTTTCGGTGGCAAGTCAAACACACGTCTAGAGATGTGTTCAATGTGTTTTCGGGGGTCCTAGAGCAGTGATACCCAACCTGTGGGTTGCGATTTTGTTTTTTGGCCGTGGTTATTTTTATTTGACGATTTTTAGCACTTATTTCTGTTAATATCTATAGTTACATTGACATATTCTATTAATGATGTAACAGTGATTTTTTGTAAATGAAAAAAGGAAAACATGGTTACCTAGATGCAAGCATAAATATCATACTAAATAAGATAAATGAATAGGTATATTAAATATCTTTAAGTATATTTAATATGTGTATTGACCCTTAATTGCTATACTGTTTTTTTCAAACGTAACTAGTAACTTGGGGTCGTGACAGACCCGAAATAAAAAAGGACACAGAAATTTGTAAAGTCGACACTAGATCAACCTCTATGAATATTTTGTTCTTAGATAATGTTTGAAATAATAGGAACGTAGAAAGTTAAACGATTATTATAGAATTAATTAGAAATTTAGTTTACAAACTTAGACAACCAAAACTTTCCCAGTGAACTTTGCGTGCTTGGGGTCATGACTGACCCCAGGATACCAGTTAAGGGTTAAGATAATAGGTCAGGTAAATTTAATAAGATAAAGAAAACACATAACAAATAGGTGTTTCAGAATATAATTCGAACGTAATAATATTTAGTGTTTTTTTATCTTATTAAATTTACCTGACCTAATATTTTAATATTATAAAAGTGGATCGCGACTGAAAAAAGTTTGGGAAACACTATCCTAGAAATATCAAGGCAGACAAATGGATCTCTTATCTTCTTCTGTAGGCATTCGGCGTTTGCGAAATGACCTATGGTGCGATTGGCATATAGATGGCGCCCCGTTAGTTTTGGTATATCTAGAGTTTGGTATTTCTAGAGTAGAAATGTTGAAAAATGTAAGCAGTATATCGTCGATGTAGTAAAATGAAGTATATGTGACTAAATAAGTACGAAATTGTTCCCTCAATGACATCCATTGCACAGCACTTCACTGGATCCCGGTTTAGTCGATAAATCTGGTGGATGAACTGTACCGCACATACCGGATGCATCAACAAAATCCATTATTCCGTATTTACAGTTGAATCGTACGTAAAGAATCGCTAAAACGCTGCCGCGAATCCCATAAATCGCTGGAAAATAACGGGAATAATAATTCAGTACGAGTAATGGAGCATCGACGGGGCCAGTTTGTATTAATAAGGCAATCGCAATATCGCGCTCCAATATTGATACAGCTTAACATCGAGTCGCTTGGATGCAATAATCGCCGAATTTCACGCAAACGGGCCACGGGGCTATGAAATGTTTCATTTCCGCGTTGATCGATCGGGGCTGGCAGCGAGCAGTGGAGTCGAGTCACGGAAAACAGAGAAGTTCCGTTGGAAGTTGGGGGGTGGACTCGAGGGAGTAAGGCGCATCCCTCGTGCAGGATTTCGTCTGTGACGTTCCTTCGGTTATTCAAAGTCGTTAGGAGAGGGGGTTAGCCGGTCGGACGATTTATCTCGACTATTTCTCACTTCTTTCGCGGATCGGATTAACCGCGCGGCCATAGGGTCCGGGACAAACGCGAGAAAGATGAAAATGCGAGGGTGAAGAGGCTAAGGGAGGCGACCGCGTCGCTGATAAATTCCCAAGTCGGTCCCGTACGGTGCTAAGCCAACAGTCGTCTATTTATACGGGGGACAGTTGGCCCAACTCTCTCGCTTCGTCTCCTTTTCCCCCCCTGATTTATCGACCTGTCGCGCTTCATGGTCCCGCGAGCTTCGCCGCGCGAGTTACGTATCGCCCGATACGCTACGAAAACTTTCAACAGGCACGCAGAGAGGCTGCCTCGATATGTGGGCCTCGTTTCCATAACTCTGTTGTCGCGCCTCGGAAAGACTGTGGCCGGTGGGGGATCGTGATTAACGTCCCTATTCAGAACTCAAAGAGTCTTTTGTTCCTGGCCTCTGGCTCGATATCGATTACGGGGGGAAAAACTTGAGAACCACTGGCAGGAAGGGGTCGCAGGCTGTGCGCCAGCCGGCAGCTACAACCACTGGTTGAATGTTCTCGCAGGGTGGTGTTTGTTCGAATGCGGTGGAAAAAAGACGGAGAATGGGGAATGGTGGAGTGACGACGGGGAAACATGAGTGTGTCACGTTCTTTGGGGAAGAAACTTTTCATTGACTCTAATATCTACCTCTGTCACTCGCATTTACGAAGTTGACGGAAGGATGACAGTTTCTTCTGTCCTGGGGGATTTAAAGAGTAGCCCATAAGCATTTCCCATCCCCAGCAAAGTGTCCCATCTTTAAAAAAATTATAATTTTATCAAAACACTATATTTTTTGCTTAATTTTTTTTTAATATTTGTTGTTAATAAATTTATTTGTAACTCTGTACAGGGCTTCTCAGAACATTTGTCACCTGGGCCATTTTCCTTAAATCCACTGTCATTAGTTCGCTCATTTTCTATTATTTATTCCATTACGGATTTTATCTACCCTCGAGATGATCAGCATCGTTAAGTAACGACGCAATTTCGAATCGACTTCGAAACGACCAGGCAGAAAATTTCCAAGGGCCGTCGATCGTTCCCTGCGAGGTGAACTACGTGAAATGATTCGCTTGTCGGCTCTCAGGCTCGCAAGGCGAAATTTATGGGGCCGGGTTTTCTCGAACGGCCGTTACAGCAACGTTCGCGGCCTCGTAAATTCGAGCACGGTTTCGAACACGCGAAGATCGCGCGGAAGGAACGTTCGACCGCGGTGCTCGCAGCTTTTTTACGCTCCACGAGTCTCGCTCGCTCGATGAACGAGTCAGAGAGTTATTTGGCAAGAATCTCGGACGCGGGATGCGAAAGCACGCAGCTTTCTCTTCCCGACTGGCTTTTCGCTCGCGATTCCGGTCCCTCGCGAGCGGAATTTTTCTGAAACGGTCGTCGAGTTTTCGTTCGTTATTTCAACGAAGAATTAATTCTAAAAGGATGCAATTAATGGAAGCTCACTCTGAAACAGTCAGATCTGAGTGATATTAATATTATTCTCTATTCTGCACCGATTACGAGTAATTTTTTAGGTGCAAGTTTCTTTGGCTTGGACTTTGAGGACTAACCGCTTGTCCTCCCACGTCACTTAATGACAAGAAATGGCCAAAAAGTTTATTAAAATAAAAACTCCGAATAATGGATAAAAGTTAAAAAAATTATTGTCGAATGAAAAAATTAGCTTTATTCATCAAATAATCTAAGGTTAAAGTAACTTTTATTTGGCCCGTTAATAATTTTTATTTAGTTAATGCTCAACTCTGGGTACTATCAATTAACAGAAACCGAGGTTGAGCTCTTGATCCCTCATAAAATCCAATTCGCAATAATTCCTAATCCTCCGAGCAGTGGTTCATTCAGGATTTAATCTTGGAGGGAGTCGAGTTGAACGGCTAAAAATATTTTTAAGAAAGAATTCAATAAAATTGATTACGTGATTATAATTTATCTAAAGAATAAAACCAAGTTTCTTGTTCTTTTTACAAAACCCCTTCTTTGCCCCAAGAATACTTGCAATATCACAGTTCTAACCCGCAAGCGCACTATTCTTCTTTCAATCGCTTCAAAATCCCCCACCAAGGTGTAGCAAATCCAGAAAATCGCTAAAAGGCAGCTTCACTGTTTCGCTACATTCGATTCACCCCAACAGCTTTATGCGAGAAACAATTGTAAAGGCCATCGTTCTAACCATTCACGGAGTGACCTCACCTATTGGCCATTTCAGCGGGGTCCATGGGTATCGGCGAGAACACACTGGATCAGGGGTGGAATTTTCCAGCCGTTTAGCCGACGGTAATCAAACGTAATGATCGCGAGGGTGGCCGATAAGATGGAATTGTCGAGGGGTTGGAAGGGTGTTAGCGGCGTGGTGGGAAGCGTCGCGGGGTATGGCGTGCTCGAACCGCCAGAGGTAGGGGGTGGTTAGAGGCACGCGAAATCTCAGTGGGCTCGCCTCGACCCGTGAAATTCTGGTGTCCCTCTTTCAGAGGGGATGCGTTCCATGGCGGCTGCTTTCGATTCTTGGCCGGGCACCGCTCCGCAGAGGATATTGCTACTCAAAATTTTACGAATAAGCAACGCTGACGCCTCGTAAACCTCGCCCCCCTCGCTGTACACCATTTTTGCATTTCTACCCAGCTTTTAACGAAAATCCTGCACGTTTTTCCACCCCCGATCGTTGCAGGCTTATTTCGGAAATCTACTTGGAAACGTGCAATTATCGTGCGCTTTTTTAAAGTTTATCTGGGGATTTCGGGTCTAAAATTTCAATAATTAAAATGATTTATTGTGTGTTAAAATTAAATAACCAATTAACTAAAATCATTTTCAACAGTAAAAACAGTAAACTAATGAAGAATAGTAAAGGCCGAATAAGTACGCAATATCAGTAAAGCAATATGAAGATTTCTGGAAGCGCGAACGAAGAAGTAGCAAAGAATCTAAAGTATCATCCCCTAGCCGACTTCTTATTTTATTTCCAATATAACCGGCCACTGGTAAAGCTCCCTCTGTTTCAATGCTTGTAGGACGAATCGACAACAAATATTCATATATAAAACTCATCTCCATTTTTATGCTTATCAATAAATAAAAACAGATTAGTTAGTTAAATGCGACTTAATATAATTATTTAAATAAACCACTAGGTATTATTATTATTGTCCTTATTATTACGAAATGACTATGTCTATTTTTATATCCTTCAGTTGTTCACAAAGTAAATCACATTTCTAAAAAATCCCCAAGTTCTCGGGATTAGTTATATCAAATCCCTGGGTTTTTGGAATCCAAAAAACCATCGGGATTGCTAGATTCTCTGCTCTCACAGCACTCCAGTAGAAACTTTCTCGAAGGCAGCTCGATGGGTTCGAAATTAATTAGCCCCTGTTTTACAAGTTCCCAGTGAAAGCGTGCTAGCAGCTCTCCACAATCTCCACGTGACATTCATGCTTGCAGCCGGATCAGGTTCCAATACGGAGTTCCTCATATGCCGGCAGAAATCGCCGCTATTCGCCGGCATTCACCGCGAAATGAGAAAAATTCCTGGAGGCCCAGGCTTTTTGCCCGACGGTTTTCCTCGCTGGCTGGGAATATCTAGGGGTGCAAGTCCACGGGGTGCCGCGACACGTCGGTCGGCACTCGAGCCGAGGGATTTATCGAGGGCTGATTGTCGGCGGCAGCTACGTGACACACATTCGCGGCCGTGTAAGTCCCGCGTCGAGGGGGTTGGCGGGGGCGACGGACGGGGGTGGAAACCGCGACACAATTGAGCGTTCGCGTTCGCCACGGGCTTTCGAGTCTAATTATCGTGCGGCACCGAAAGCTTTTACAACCGACCCCACCCAGATAAAAGCGTTATTGCAATTACGCCTCTCGCCCGGCCATTTTTCATTCCACCCGCCCTAATGCCGTTAACGTGCCCACCCTCTCGCGATAACCTCCTTATTCTGTCTCGAGTGCCTCTTTTTCGAGGACACGCGGCTAACCGGCGTCGTTGTTTACGCGGAGCAGCTTCCATCCGTGGGCGGAGATGATAGGGGTGGTCGATTCCGGTAACGACCCCGGCAAGTGTTTTCTTGATGTCGCGCTGTTTGCTCCCGCTCGTTGGGACGTCTCGCGATACGACGATTCGTCGGTGTCGCGGTAATTGCGGCGAAGGGGCGCGTGGTTCTTTTAATGGAATAGTGGCGGTGGGGGGTAGGAGGGTGGCGTTAGAATTGGAAATCCCTCTCGTCGGCGGATCCAATGTAGATCTTTACTACTTTTTGAAACGACTTGGGTATTGTTCGCGAGGTTAGCATGGAGTGAGAGACAATCGGGGGAGATTATTATTGTCATTATAATTATTATTCGTCTTTATTACTTGAACCTTCAAAGAACAGTAATTAATAAAGAATAGCGAAGTAAAAGGCGAGGCTGCAGTACAAGATTGTTAGATGCCTAACGTATGACTAAATAACTAAAACTAAATTAAAACTAGGGTAAAGGGACCAATGAACGAACAGTTAAGGCTAATAAATGAACATTATTATAAAATTATGTTTGCAGTGCGATTGATTTCATGTGCTGCAAAAATTGTTTGGATATGGGGCAAGATATTAAAAGAAGTCTCTAATTAATTAGTTGCTTATTTTAATATCTTATTTTACCCATTTTAATAAAAAATGTTCATTCTCTGGTACATCATGGTTCATTTACTGGTACATCTACCCTAGTACAGAAAAGTAAAAACAGAAAAATTAAGAGATAATTGTTGTAAGGAAATTATTATTATGGTGCATTAGGATAGATTCTCTGCCATGAACGTACATAGGGGACGTTGCTCCTCTATTCGAAAATAACTGTTAACCCACTGAACGTGTACTGACTTTCAAAGTGGTTTTCCTAAAAAAAAGGAGGTTACAGGAACTTTGTACGCTTTTCACTTATCTGTTCGCGAAGCTAGCAATAACGAGCTCGTCCTTTGTACAGCTACCGCGGTAGGGAAACATTCTCTGACCATACATAATGCATGAATATATAAAACTGCGGGTGAAAGAGGGAAGTATGCAAGGCTCTGTTCTTTGTTGGATTTTTTCAAAAGTGCCAAATCGAGAAGATTTTATCGATTTCACGTTGCATCATTCTCCTCGCTTTGATCTGATTCTCAAGCGACCCCTTTTGCTCTGCTCAGATAATTGATCGCCCCGTTTTGCGAACCAACAAGAAACCAGTTCAACTTCCCTCCCAGGAATTCGTTATTCGTAATAACAATTCAGAGGAACAGTGATTCAAAGTCCACGAACTTTGTGTCCATGCGCCATTATTATGGTTATTATTTCAACGAGAGTATTCAACCCACTTACACAAAACGAAAATTACGGTAAAGTGAAATACATAAATGAATAAATGTTGGCATCGAGATGGAAGTTAAACTAAATAGAACTGTTAACTGCGATAGTAGATTTATATTCACGCAAAGTGCCCTCAAGCTACATGCTTGACGAATTTAATTTACGCACACAGATTCTGTTCACTTAGTATGCATATGCTACATTCGATCTAAAGAATATAGGGCAGTGGTTCATAACCTTTTCGAAGTCACACTAATCAAAATTAGAAGGAAAATTTGCGGAGCACCAAAATCACGAAGGTCATAAAACTAAAAATTATCGATTACAGATTATATACCTACACTAGGATGAATCTAGGGTAAAAAAGCGACTTATAATAAAATGTCCGAACTTCTACATTATTGCGTGATCGAGCGATCGTGCCAGCCGAACGTTTCTGAAAAAGGCCCTCACGGGTTGTGGGCGTGAAGGGACGTTTTCTATGACGAATGGCAAGTGGAACGAGTATCGATCTGAAAGCCACGTATACTGGTATAAGACAAAGGGGGAAAGAAACAGAGGGGTTGCGCGTCCTTGTGACGTTCTTACACCCCTTAACGAGTTCTCTTAACGCGGCCGCGACTTGCTGAGCTGAATCTTTCCCGGGCTTCTTCTCTCCGATCTCTTTCCCCTGTTTTTTTCAAGCGGATCAATCTAAATCTATTCTAATACGTAACTCAATGCGCATCACATACCACGACTCTGGTCCTGAAAACATTAGGATTTGCCACCCTTAGCGATCGTAGATTCGTTGCTTTTTTCAAGGTCATTCAACAAGGGGAGGACAGGGTGTGATAGATATTGATTTTGATGAGCCTTGGCACCATGGCTCTATTTCGAAAATAAGTAAATAGGTGTTCGAACGATTAAGCAGGTAGGCCTTAATAATAGAGATATTTACGTGTAAATTATTAAACATTTTATAGTGGCTGTGGGGTTTTACTGGGTAAAAATCCCACAGTACCCTGGCGCTCCGGGGATTCCCCTCTGGAGGGCGTGGGGGTGTCTTTGGCGGATTTTCCCACGTTGAAAAAATTAGAAATTTTCTTTATAAATTTCTATTTTAACGTGGGGAAATCTTCAAAAGGCATCACGACGCCTCTGGTAGTGTGGGATTTTTACCCACTAAAACTCAACAGCTACTGTGAAATGTTTAATAATTTACATGTAAACATCTCTATTATTAAGCCCTATTGGATTAAACGCTCGGTCACCTATTTACTTATTTTCGACATCCATCGTGCTAAGGCTCATCAAAATCGATGTCTATCACACCCTGTCCTCACCTTGTAAGTATTCTAGCCCCATAAAGACAACTGCGACACTTTTCAATTTTAAATTATCGGCTTACCACCATTCCACAGCCGATCCTATCGATAAAGCCACGAATGAAGCAAATCAATGCGTCACGGACATCCAAATTTAGTGTGGACCCCAAATATAAAAAGTTAACTTCGGGTACATATTTAGCTTCTCAGATATTAATAAAAAATTATTGTTAACTATTTTTTTTACACATTAAGCTTGAACTAGTACACGTAACTAGCCCCTCCCTCCAAATCTACCCCCAAACCTATACCGACAACTCAGAAACGATCAACACAGGTGTAGCTAAAATATTTTTAGTAAAATATTTTTACGAATATCTCGAAAATGTAATCCAAGAGGCGATAACATGAATAGAAAAAGTTGTTAAGAATGATGACCTTTGCAATATATTTAAAGGTCAATAAAATCGGAGAGGTGTGCACTCTTCTATATAATTACCCTATATATCTCTGTATTCTAAAGGGTTTCCCGTTGATAACAATAATAATAATAATAAATCGACGAGTCGAAAGAATCCCTCATCCTGCACCCGTTTATTTTGCTCCCCGCGTCACATCGACGAAGATACGCAGCTCAGCCATCTCCTCCCTTGCGCTCGCTGAAACGCGTATGAAATATACATTGCTGCGAGGCAGACGAAACGAAAAGTAGCGGGAAAGTGTATTATTACTCGTGGGAACGTAGCGGCGCCCCTCGCCAGCCCCGCGGCGAGGGTGCAGCTGTGTTTCCCCGTCGATCGGGGGCTCGTTCCTTATTCTTAGCGAGGGGCGACGGGGAAAGAAGTAACAGCATTCGCGCCTGTTCACCGCGCGAGCACTACTCGAGTCAGTAATTCCTATTCTCCTGCATCGTTGGTGTTACGTGGCAAGGTTACAGGAAGGGAAACCAGCCCTTTTTCTCAGCCGTGGAAGAGGATTTGGCGGTCCAGCGGCCAGGGAGTGAAAAAGTTTCATCGCTCGGACGAATGCTCGGCTTACAGGCTCGCCAGTTGGTAATCGAATTGGAATAAAAAAGTCTCCCAGCATCTCGGGGGATGAAGCAGGGGTAAGGGGTTTAAAGTAACGATAAAGAAGAGCTCTGGCTCGTCTAGGAGCAAACGCATCATTTTTCCAAGGGGATCGCAACCCGTTTCCTAGCCCCGAGTAACATTTCGCAGCACTTTCGAGCTTTCCCGGAGGGGACAGGGGGTGTAGAAGTTTCTGCATAACACGGGGATCGTAGACTATGCTCTGGCAGTTGACGTAACTCGTCCCCAACCCCCTGTTACTTTTTTCTTGTCAAGCGTCTCGTTACTTACCACGATTTTCTTTCGCGTTCAACGCGCTCGGTGCACCTGACCTGCCCGCTTTCGAATATTCCGCGCGGGGTAGTCTGCAGGCTTCCCTTCTCCGGGCAATTAACTCGAACTTCGTCCGCCCCCTCGGTAAACACAAATCGTCACCGTCTGCGGTAAAGAAGACGCGGGATTTAAAACCTCCTCCCCCGTTTAAGTTTAAGTTCCAGCGTAATTCAAAAGAGCACGCTCGTGTTTAGGGGAGGAACTGGGGCGCGTGTGCGTCGATGGAAACGCGAATGGGAGAAACGAATTATGCACTTACCTTAATCACGCGTCCCGCTGTCCGACAACTCCCTCCATGGAGAAGCAGGCTGCTGGTTGCTTACAAACCGAGGAGAGAAAAAAGGGAACGGAGCAGAGGGCCGCGGAATAGTGGCTGCGAGGGAGTGGAAGAAAAGGCTGCCCCGGAACCGCGATTCACGAACGCCGGGACGAAAAACAGACCGAGGAGCGCGGGTCGAGCAACACCGTCGCGGAAACAAACGGGGGAAGGTGGAACGAGCCGAGAAAAAGATATAAAAGGGGAGTAAAAAGAGGGAAGGGGGATAAGAAGGCACGGTGGGAGTACGGGGGTGGATTGGGGGAGGAAGGAAAGAGGTCGAGAGAGCTTCCGCTGGAAACTTTATCTCTCGGGGAGTTTCGAGTCACTAGAAAAGTAATTCCGTGGACGATACACGCTCGACGATGCCATGCTCCCCGACCGGAGAATCTTTTGTCGAAACCGCCCCGCGAGATCGACGAGGAAATGGTCGCGCGCGAATAACCCTCGGCTATCGTTGTGCTTTCCTAAATGTCTGCTGCAACCCTGCGGCCAGCAGTGTCCGAACAACTGCGCAGCATTTGGGATTGAAACGCAGGGTTGCAACCCCTGTCGCTTCCACTCGTGATTAGGGAGCGTAATTAGCGAGAAGCTTTGGACTCGCCCACTTTGGTGGCGTAATTCGCGTGGGATTTGAAACGATGGTTCTGCGGCGCGAGTGACTAGCGTTCTTCTCGATCGTTTAAGCTCCGACGATCTTACTAAGGGTGCAAACCGGGCAGCGTGAATTTTTCACGTTTAATCCAGAGCGACGCGGACCACGGCCACCCTCGATTAAGAGGAGATTAACGCGAGGGGTTGGAAGACCGTTTTGATTCTGACCCAGTACTGCAGTTCGCGAAACTTCGATTTAAGCTCGCACAGCTTAGTCGGCGAACGCGAGGCTTAGAGGGAGGATGACCGACGTGGGAATCTGAAAAATGTGTGTATTCGTGGATTTGAACGGGGAGCGGGAAATAAGCATTCTCGAAATTTACACGAGCAACGGGGAAACCGAGCTGCTGGTGAAAAAAAGTACTATGGAGGAGAGGGTGGGGGAGAGAGGGTGGAGGAGCCTCGGGAATATTCATCGCTGCGAACGGAGATGCACGTGAATAAATAAGAGATCCCTCGACGGTAGAAGTGTATAGCTATCTGCCGCCTTTCCCGTTTAATGATCTGTTTGTGCTCTCGCGTCTCGAATATTTACCGTCTCGAATTCTTCGGGGCTGGGAGCGTGGTAGGTTGCCCAGCGCGATGGGCGAGTATCCTCGTTAGACACTTAATTCCCGGCTCGATCTTCCCGACACTTTATTCGAAAAATTGCCTCGCCGCTTGCCTCGCGAACTTTCACGGGAATATTCTCGCGGCCACTGTCGATCGATTTAAATAACGAAAAGGCGACTAGCAGGTATTATTTTCTAAAAGCATCTCATCAGCTTTTGATCCATGTTGGTAATTACGTCTTTCGTTACGTAAGTGTAAAAATTAGCAGCGCAGAGGGAGAAATAACGAACGATCTGATTAAGGGTGATCAGATTGCGTAATAATCACGTAACAAAGATCGTTGCGATGTTGCCCCCACGCTGTTTGTTAATAAAAGCACAGCCTCCGAGAATCGAAGGCTTTCACGGTGGCAAATAAAACGCGTTGCTTCTTTCCCGCGGAGGATTCATTAATTGCGAAACGCCATCGAGAGTTTCAAACTACGCGAGTTTGAAAGTTTCCGCGAAACACGAGTGTCTTTCGTAGAAAAATGTATCCTGGGATGTGGAGTGTCTTCTACGAGTGACAATGCACCCCTACAGCACACTTTATTGCAGGAATGTTTAATTTAAATTGCGGTTTAATTTTTGAAATATTGCACTGAATGTTGCTGAAAAGTTACAAGTAAATTGCTATGTCCGCCCCTTTGCAACATTGCAGGATATATTTCTGCAACATTGTTTCGGAATTTTACAGCAATTGTCTCGCAACATTTCTGAGATTTTACAGCAATTTTCGCGCAACATTTCTGAGATTTTATAGCAATTGTCGCGCAACATTTCTGAGATTTTACAGCAATTGTCGCGCAACATTTCTGAGATTTTACAGCAATTGTCGCGCAACATTTCTGAGATTTTATAGCAATTGTCGCGCAACATTTCTAAGATTTTACAGCAATTGTCGCGCAACATTTCTGAGATTTCACAGCAATTGTCGCGCAACATTTCTGAGATTTTATAGCAATGGTCCCACAAGGTTTCGGGCAGTAGGGCCAAAAAAAAAATAACGGTATTTTATACACATATATTCCGGATGTGTCCGTGAGGGGGGGGGACCCGATGACATGAATGTGTGCAGAATCGTAGTAGCATAACGTCCGTGTGTCTTTTATAAATAGAAAATACTTTAACCCCAGGGAAGATTCGAACCCGCGACCTGTAGCACCGTAGACGAACACTTTACCGCTGCAGCTATAATCCTTGATTAGGAAAATTGCTTCCGTATTCGAACTTATAATTCTACCGTGCAACACATTAAACCCAAATTATTCAAAAACGAAGATTTGTTTTGACAAACCCCACTACATCTCCCTAATTGTGGAGCGGATATTTCACAACAAATTCATTTCGACACTTGATGTTGTATTAAGTTGATTCATATTCTGTTATGAAATATCCTGCGTTGTACAAAAAAAATAATGTTTTTTTAGTTTGTAACGCATTTTTAATACAATCGTTTAACATAAACTTTGTTTATATATTTTTTCTATTTTCTAGTTTTTAGTGTTTGTGGATTTACATTTCACAGATCAGAGTTCTTTACAAATATCTTTTATTGTTGTATGCAGTTTAACAGTTTGCTTAAACATTACAGTCCTCGCTTCTATCTATCCTATCATAAAACGGTCGCGTCGTCTTCAGCCGCGTATTCGGCGAGTCAAGGGTGGCTCGCCAAACCGATCACACGGTCACCAGGCGTAGGGAAAAACCCCAGGCCCGGTGTTAGCTTTCCAGGCTCGCGGCTTACAATTGCAAGTACAGTGTAAGACTGTATTCTATTTGTTGACATATCTGATATAAATAATTAATACAATTATTAAATTAACACTACATATACACTCAATAACACTATATAACACTCATTAACACTATATAACACTCAATAAACAAACTCATAAAGATTTGCAAATAAGAGTTACACGTGCCAATTACTGACAGTGTCCCTACCATTCATATTTAATTTATTATGCGTAATGAAAAAGTTCCGTATCGTCGAGAGAAAATTTCTAAGTCCGTATTCAGAGCGAATTAATTGCTGGAATCTTGCTCAAATTTTACGAGAGAAATATTGCGCTCGTAAGATTGGAGCAAGATTCCAGCAATTAATTTGCTCTGAATACGGACTTATATATTTTCACTCGACAATACTGAACTTTCTTATTATCCGTAATCAATTCAATGGCAATAGTAGGGACTCTGGTACTTATTGGCACATGTTACACTTTTTTACAAATATCTTTTGTTGTTGTATATACTTTATGAATTTGTTTAAACCATATGTGTTAGTTAAGAAATTTATATAAAATATTGTCCACGTTCGCATACATTCCCTCGGAGGAAGCCAGTGGAATCTTAGACTAGTACGCGTGCCGAGATTTCAGGATCGCTCCGCGTAATGCTGTATTTAGTGCGAATTAATTGCTGGAATCTTGCTCCAATCTTACGAGCGCAATATTTCTCTCGAAAAATTTGAGCAAGATTCCAGCAATTAATTCGCTCTGAATACGGACTTATAAATTTTCACTCGACTATACGGAACTTTTTTATTATCTACGATCAATTAAATGGCAATAGTAGGGATACTGGCACTTATTGGAACATGTTACACTTTTTTACAAATATCTTTTGTTGTTGTATATACTTTATGAATTTGTTTAAACCATATGTGTTAGTTAAGAAATTTTTATAAAATATTGTCCGCGTTCGCATACATTCCCTCGGAGGTAGCCCGTGGAATCTTAGACTAGTACGCGTGCCGAGATTTCAGGATCGCTCCGCGTAATTCTGTATTTAGTGCGAATTAATTGCTGGAATCTTGCTCAAATTTTACGAGCGCAATGTTGCACCGTATTTTGTGGTCGATGTTGCATGAACTTTCCACCTGTGTTGTACCGCAATATTGCACGACTATGTTTGCTCAATATTCCCGAAACATTGCCCAAATTGGGCCATTGCAATATTGCAAGGCAATGTTTGCTCAATATTCCCGAAACATTGGCCAAACTGGGCCATTGCAATATTGCAAGGCAATGTTTGCTCAATATTCCCTAAACATTGCACAAACGTAGGCATTGCAATATTGCACGGCAATGTGTGCACAATATTCCAGGAATATTGCAAAAATATGTCCATTGCAATATTCCTCGGCAATGTTTCCACAATTTTGCAATAATATTGCAATGCAACCTGCAACACTCCGGCAACATTGCAATGTACTGCAACATTTGTGCAACTTTCCTGCAATGAAGTGTGCTGTAGGGGCAGGGGTGTGGAGTTAGGCGAGGTCGCGAGGACTGTGCAACAAGGCTCGCTCTACTTATTCAGTAGTATTGATCAGTTATATGACCCACCTCGCATAAAATCGCCATCGTTTCCCCAATCAACACAAACCACACAGCTTCTCTCAGTTCCTGAAATTTCGACCAACCCCTTCTAACACCCTCAACGATCACGGGAATAGTTGAGGGGGCGAAAGCGTTTCAACGGAGGCCGGGGCGGAAGCGATCTCGATTTTAATACTCCGCGGCGATACGCTGGGGAATGGAGGGTGCAGTTACACCCCTTTTCACCCCTACTCTTTTTTTCGGCCTTTCACGTGGAGGCCGTCGAACGAATATTTCTCGCGCTATGCGAAGTTTCCATTAGTCCGTGAATGGACTAGGGCGGCGTAGAAAAGAGAAGAGAAAGAAAGAAACGGTGGGCCGGGGAAAAAAGAAGAAAAAATGAAAACGGAGAAACCCCCTTTTCTGTTGCCGCGCGGTGTTCCCTATCGCGCATTAATCGGCCCGTCTGCCCGTAAAAATCATATTCCACGGTGTTGATGCGCGGGCGTTGATTTCCAACCCTCTTTTCGTCGAGCCTCGTCGCTCCCGCGTTTTCATATCACCCCTCGCCCTCGTGGTTGTTGCTGCTGCTGCTTGTATCTCGTTTTCCAATGGTGGACACGGAACCCAGTTTCCCGCAGCTTTCCTCTCTCCTCCTGTAACCGGAAATGGCGGGATCGCCCGTCGGTTGTTGAACGCTTCATTAATGCGAGCATTTTAATGACTCTGGACAGGAGGCTGGTCGGAGGGCCGCTTTGTCAAAGGATTCGCTCGGCCAAATGGAAATGCTGCTTTTTTCCCTCGCTATCGTCGACGTACCGTGCCTTCCCCACCTCCCTTCCAATCCTCTCCCATCCTCCCCATCCGCATCCACCCTCTCCCCCTTTGTGCTCTCTGTTTTCCACGATTTCATCGCGGGCCGCGACGCGATGCGTGAAAAATTGCGGCCCGACTGCGCGGGCGAAATTAGTTTTCGCCCCGTAGTTATTTCCGAAATTTCGAGGACCATCGCGCTGCGGGGAACTCCGCAGCTCGCTTTTCAACTCCTTGAATTTCATTTCGAGGCGGGTGGCGTTAGAGGGATGCGCATTTCCGGTATACTCTGCGGTAATAGTTTCCCTTTTCAGGCGCGAGGTCTGCGTCACGATTCACGGGTTTTTCACCCGTGTTTAATCGATTCTCCGAACAAGCTTCGCGCTCGGGGCGTGCAACTCTCCTGGAATTCGCGTTGTTTCCGCGTTGGAGGTGATTTTTATAAGTGTTCTGGGATATTCGGCGCTACCGCTTTAATCAGTTATTACAGGCACGTTTGATAGAAGAGAAAATAGAACGTTGCTCCGTGTATCTGCGGAACAACTTGGATATTTTATAGCTCGTAGCAGTCGTTTCGTTCTGTTTTGTTAGCTTGTAAGTGGTTTTCCAACTCCAATTCGATTATTATTATATTACTTTGGAGGGTCGAATTATTTCTCGGCAGCAAAACTATTGCCAACGTTATAGCCAACCAGCATTCGCATTTCATTAAACAGTTTTATAATAAGGATAATAAAATGATATTACACTATTTACAATAAAAACAAATACAAATATAAATGGCGCAATAGGCCAAGCTCATTGTCAGTGTGGCTATTAGGCTTGACTTGAACAGAAAAGGAGAGAGAAAGACGACAAACGATATTGATGTGAAAAATTAAATATAACCTATAAGGATCTGAACAGTTCGATCATATAAAAATAGTTTTTAGATTATATTTCGACCGTAAATCTTAACTAAAACTGGTATTGGCGCACTGATTCGGTCATAAATAAAGAATTATTTTATTTAGTTAAAAATAAAATAAAAGATCAAAGCTATTTCACAAATTAATTATACAATATTTTTAACTAAATAAAATAATTCTTTATTTATGACCGAATCAGTGCGCCAATACCAGTTTTAGATCATATAAAAAGCAACAATAATAGCTATATCTCTAGAAAAATTGCAAAACACTATGAAAAAGGAGTAGCAATTTGATAAAGTCAAGCAATAACCTTTTTACATTTTACTCTACTTTGCCTGCTATCAAACGTCCACGCGATACACGATGAAATACTTTTGATCAGTAATGTACATCCTCGAACAGGATACTATATTTTCCTAGCTTCTGTACCACCTTGCTCTTGAGCCCCCTCCAACTCCCCGCAGCCTCGCGAAAGTAGGCCAATTTGAAGTAAAAACTCGCGGTTGCAGGCTGGCAAGTGGGCCAATTTAAATTTTAAAATCGACGCCGCTTTGAGCGCCGAGTCTCCGAATAAAATTGCGAGCACATTAGCCACGCCAGCTCTCTGGTACACAGTCGCCACGAAGTGAAAGCTCGGCGGTTGAAGTTGCTTCCCCGTCGCCGGGCGAACGCGACTCCGCCGTGTTTCCCGAAGGGTGGAAAAAAAATTGGGCGACGTCGCGGCGGAGGGGCGGAAGTTTTCTTAAGTAAACCGGGAAGCGGAGTTTCGTAACTAGCGAGCAGAAATTTCCTTTGGTCGAGCGCGCCCCTCGAGTTTCAATGCCCTCCCCGGGGGCCAGGAAGCGAAAATTCTTGTCGCTGCAAGCGCCGAGCAACCGCTACCACCGAACACTAACACGCACTCGCCCCCCCTTTCCTGTTCCTCGCGGTATCGCGCAACCTGCCGTTGGAATTGCGCCTGACATGGGAATTGAAATATCGCGGACGCGTCGCAAGTTTCACTCCGAGGTAAAAACGCGAAGAACAATGGCGCGGAGTGGATAAGGGAAGGAAGGGACAAATGCTAGAAGCATGGCAGTTGAATGGCAGAAGCAGAAGCACTCCCTTCGGGCTGGCAGCTCGAGGGCGAAGCTTGTTTCGCGCGAGCGAGCTCTTTGACTGGCTGATAACACGAGCCGTTGCTTTGCGAGGATCTCTGCATCTCTCACTCGGAAAAATAACCGAATGAACGTCAAACCGTGCGGATCGAATAATTTCAGTTTAATTAGTTTCGACGTCGTGATCACTCATTTTTACGACGTCGTCACGCACCCTTTAATTAGCAATTGGGGGCTAATTATATAGAAAGCATAATTATGCGCGACGAAAATTATGAATGAAATCATGTTGGTTGCTCTTTGTATAATTAGGTTGAATTATCAGTTCTCGTCCATCATATTTCCAAACAGTCTCCCTCTGTTTCCTCCCCCTTGCAGCACTTCCATCCCCGTCATTCGTTCGATCGTTACAAGCAGTAGTCTTCGCTTCCGCCTGTCTACTCATACTCGCCCACCGACGAGGCCGGTTCCTTTGATCACGAAGCGAGATCCAGTGGCGAATCAGGTACAAAGTGACTTGTCCTCGTCATCTGCCCCCTTTTCTCGCTTTTCCAATGCCCTGCATCATCCAGTTATACTCGTTCGGCCTCCCCCTCCGTGCCCCTTGGAAGAATTTGTTGGGAAAGTTGATACAGAGAGCAATAACTCGAATAGAACTGAATATAAAAGTATCACTTTATTGTTACAGTAGAGACAATAGATGTAAGATTAATCATTAGGTGTAATATAGAACTGTTAGGATCGTGTGTTACAGTCACTGTGCTCCGAAAGATACTGCTTGACGGGCCCCAAAAGGCCCAGAGGTGCATAGGGTCATAAAAGTGATTTCGACAGTATCCAGACCCTGGTCCCTCTGAATTATGGAAATTATGTTGATGTATACGGAGGATCAACGACATAATTCCCATTTATGAAATTATAAACATAATTCCCAACTGCCTTACTTTACCAGAGCCATTTTAAGGGGGAACACCACTTTGACGGCCGGAAAAGTAAGCCGTTTTTGAGAATTTTTTTCGGGAATAATTTACAGTTTTCATATAAAATTTGTATTACCTACCTTTAGTACAAAATTCTTAAGAGACTACAAAAAAAATAAATAGAAAAACATGCATACATTATAATATATTAATTAATCTTCTAGACCCCCACGCGCGTTGGTTGAATGAGTAACTATGGAACAGCAGGTCCGAAATCAAATTTCATTTTTTTTATAAACTAATATATGAATGTAATTTCCGTTGCACGTCCCGATTTCTTAAACAAATTATTTTTGTAAAAATTGTGCGTTTTATAAGAAAAGTTTCGAAAATCCGCGAATAAGATGGACAGTTTTTCGAGCGTATTTAGAAACAAATTTCGAACAAAGAATCCGTACGTGCAACAGAAACTACACTGATATAGTTTATAAAATGAAATTTGATTCGGACCTGTTGTTTCATAGTTACACGTTCGACCAGCGCGCGTGAGGCGTTTAGAAGATTAATATATTAAAATTTATGCATGTTTTCTATTTTTTTATAGTCTCTTAAGATATTGTACTAAAGGTAGGTAATACAAATTTTATATGAAAATTGTAAATTATTTCTGAACAAATTCTTAACAATGGCTTATTATTCCCCTTAACAACATTGTAGGCCCTGGGTGAAGAAATGCACTGGGGCCTCAGTTCACTCACGGGAATACGACTTAAGGGGGTAGGTTACCCTCAACAGCCCAAAATCAGGCCCTTCTTCAAACGCATATTATGAAGTAATAAGATAATTCTTATATACAGCGGTTTTCGAGATTTTATGTTTATCGTTTTGGAAAACGTAGTTTCTAGGAAATCGTGTTTAAAGTTGGACATCGTTATACGATCTGGTGTGCAGGCTTCTACATTTTCTACTCTAATTCCTTCAATTTTTGGGATTTTGGGGCTCGGTTGCGCTTAAAATGCGTAGAAATGATGTAGCTAGCAGAATAGCTAGGATTCAAACATCCTAAAACCAATTTTCGAAAATTTTGAGGGTAACCAACCCCCTTAGAATCAGACTTGGGGGTCCCTATTATCATGAAGCTTCTAGCAACTGCCCATGCCTAAAGACGGCACTGCACTCCGCCACTCTTCGCTCGAGTCCCTGGAAATTCTGAATGTCCTCGTCCCCCGCTATTGCCTTTCCATTACCAGCGCCAAGGTGCTCTCGGATCATCATCCTCTCCCTTGTCTTTCGAAGTCCTCCGAAGAGTATCGAGGCAACAGCCTCCTGCCACCCTCTTCCACCCCCTTCCGGTCCCCTTCTTTCTGTATCCCGCTGGAAATAGAGGAACCCCGGGACGGGCCCGACGAAGCGTGTAACAAATCCAAATGAACGATCTCGTCTCTACGTATTTCAATATTTAAGTCACCCCGGGAGGATTTGCACCGTATCGAGGCGGTGCACCCTTGTGGCGCATGATTCCTCGCCCCGTTTACCGTCCGTCTGTTTATCTTGAGGGTTCGCGAGCGGGGTCGAACGGACGCGACTGTCGTTGGATTTCGGATTCGGGTTTACGAATAGTCGGTTCGTTTTTAGGTTTTACCGGGCGATGAAACCACGGATGAAAAGTTCCCGCGGATTTATTCGTATTTTTCGGAGGGCTGTAACGGTCGACTTTCGGAGGGGGCATAAATCGCCGCCGACGATTGAAGTTTGCCGTTGGATTTAGCGGCTCAGGCTGTTATTTATCGCTCGTCGAAAGATTGTAACTCAGGCAGCGCTGGAAAAAAAAACATGATGTATGGAAACGGGCAGAGTCGATGCTGCGTTCTAAGCACTGTTACTCCATCAACGTCCGTTTCCTTTGTCCGAACGGGAATAAGGATGTTTGCTCTGTCAAACTTGAGAGATTGCTTCCATCCCTCGATGATCCTCTGGCTGGAGGCTTCACGGTTCTTTCGAAAATGCGGAATATCAGCGGCGAGAAATGAATCGTTTGAAAATCGCGCTCGCTATCGTACAGCTATGCGACGTTTTCGCGTCGATTTGCAAAACGGTCGATTTATTTTCTGTGATTGGGGGTGGGGGGTTTGTTTGCCGGTGCTATTTCGATATCTATTGTCAATCGAGATGCTGCCGCGGTGCAGTGTACATATCGACGCTCTCGATCTCGCAGGCGCTCGTCCAGCCGCGTGACTTATCGCTGCAGCACGATTCTGAGAGGAGGCAAGATCGCTCGGAGCATTAGAACCGAGGCTGTAAACAATTTTCCCACTCTCTTCGGGATGGAAACAAAACACCCTGGGAAATGAGAATTCGATCAAGTCACAGTGTTGTTGCATTGTGTGCAATTCTGTTTGGAAATAATTTCCGCGGTGGAGGCTCCTTTGCTTCGAGGAGGATTCGATCTTTGAGATGTGACATCTTCACGACTTATTTTTAGCTTTACCTTTCGGGATATAGTTTTAGTTTTACCTTAATTTTTAATTTAATTTAATATATATGCGGGATAAAATCCCATTAGTGTACAAAATAAAACAGAGAAAAAGACACAAAAGAAAAAGAAGTAACAATACAAAGCGCATAACAAAAGAGCATATGATACTTAAAGTCGGTAAAAGGTTCACACACCATAAACTCATACACAGCGAGGTTACATAAGTTTATCAAGAGCCTTGTTAAAGGAATATGTTGATCCCGTGAAAAATATCAAGAGAATCGCCAAAAGCGTTTGTAGCATTGCAAATGCGATTTATCGGGTCAGAGAAACCAAAATTCGACCTGTATAGCGATGGATAAAATTGCCCCAATCGCAGAGATTTCGTAGGGGTAGAAAAATTAATCAACTGTCAGTGTTGAGGACATTTCGTCATTCCATTAAACAACTTGAAAACTAAAAAAAATCAATGCCTGCCCTCCTACATTCAAGTGATTTCAAGTTTTATTTTTTTTCTCTATCTTTTCTAATCTAATATTATGCTCTGACACGTCACTTATACAGAAGTTCCTAATAACAGCTTTAGTTAGGCCTCGCCTTTTCACCACTCTAAATATTAAACCTGTTGCAACAACGTCGGAAAATAAAATAAATAAATAAATCTAAAAAATAAAAAAAATCTTCGCAGCGAAACCAAGCATAAGTACAGAATTGAGATTCAAAGGTAGAATCAGAATTCCAACGCGGCACCAAAATCTGCAGTTGAAATCAAAATTCCAGCGCGCAACCAAAACCCCGGGGCGAAATCAAAATTCTATCACGGAAGCCAGCTGGTAACGCAGGACCTAATCCAATTTCGTTCAAATCCTTGGCCTACTTGCCGAGATCTCGCGGCACGTCGGAAGAATGCATAAGGCTCCAGCTGAATAATGCCACGCGAATGGTTGGTCCAGCGTTATTCATGGTTTCACGGAGCAATCCCAAAGTGTGACACTGGGACGAACGAGATTGCGTTTTTCAACAGGAGGAGGCTGTTAAACGATAAAATATGCAGCCGTGGATCGTCCTCTTACACCGTACACTCGCCACTAAACGTTCCTATACTCCAGTAGCCTCGAGGAACGTCCCTTTTCCAAAAGCAAATTTCCATAAATCCCTCGACGGGAATGCAAACGTCCATCACGAGGGACGCGCTGAAATAAACCACCTTGGAATATACGCTATCGACACCATTGAAGCGAGCTATACCATAGTACCAAGAAACAGGAATACGCGCGGAGTGTTCGATAAACGTTCGCATAATGGAGGTGCCGCGGGGATGGTTGACCCGGTGGAGCAGCGTATCGTATTCCCGGTAACGTTCACGGCGTAAAAGCTCTCGATATCCCCGGGGAGGGTGAAAAAAGGGGGCGGAAAGAACGGAAGCGTCGGAGCGGACGCGATAACAGTGGCAGAAAGGCGGCGGTGGCACGGGGAACTCGGTCGTTTATGTCAGCTCGTATCCCGCGGAAAACGGAGGAGAGAGGGTCCCTTTACACACTGATAAAAGTAGCTCGGGCATCGAGCTGGCTGGCATCGAGGGCCAATAATATCGAGCACCAGCCGGGTGCATCGGCCGCGAGAAAAACGATGCCACTTTGTAGCCGATTCGCGACGAAACGACCGCGAAGCGTGGTCGTAGAAGGGTCCTGGCAGAGGCGAGGGAAAAAAGTCGATACACGACGGCCGTCCCGATGTATCCTCGGCGAGACCCTCGACGAGACCCTCTCCTTGTCGCAACCTTTGACCCGCCGTAAATAAGAGGAACGACCCTCGCACCCGGTCAGACCCGCGCGGTTGTTTTTCCCCGAAGGGTGTCTGCAAACAGTGCGAAACGGGCGCGGCGCTCTTTGAGCCATAGGGGTGTGACGCTGCGCTCTGGCTGACGCTACTAATGGGCTGACTCGTGACCGAGCTTTCCACTTACTGGCTGACGCAGCGTTTGCATCGTCTACTTGCTCTCTGGACTTTAACCTTCTCAGGTACACTGGCAGCTTTGTTTTCGACCTTTGCTGAGGCTTCTGCTGCTCCACGGCGAGAACCGTTCGAGATAAGCGTACTTAAGGATTGTTTAAACTTTGGTTTAGAGGGGGTTTGAGGGAAACGGGAGAAGGATGAGGTCAACTCTCCTCGATCGTATTTATCAGGATCCTCCGTGAGATCATAGCTAGGCAACCAGCTGACGGTGTAATCTAAATCGTATTCGTGCGCTTGGTTGTTGTTTAAGCGCGATATGTACCGCGCCTCGGTAAATCTGACGTTGCGGATGACTTTCGCAGCTCGTCGTGTAGAACGCTGTTTACTCCTGAGACTATAATCCGACGACGGCTTGGGCCGGTGCGCCTTATAACGCGGTTATTATGCAGTGCGTGCGTGCTCTGCAGGAAGATTAAGGTCTTTCATCTTCACCTTTGAGCGGGCCGAATAAAAGCGTAACGCGCGAAACGAGTTTCGTGGCTTAATCACTCTCGCTCGCTCGTGCTTCTCGATTGGATGACGCGTCTCAGAGAGATAAGGGTGCGGGACGGGGAGGAGCAAGTCGTCCTTGGTCCCTGGATCGTATTAATTGGGTCTAGTTATTTAAAAAGCTACCAACTCTGAAAATGGCAAAAAATTAGTTAAACGCGGTATGCTGCCCTCTTTAGTTAAACTGTTCTATCTAGCATTTTTTCATTTTTTGAGATATGTTGAAATATTTGAAGTTCCACACGCCTTTTACTTTTTAAGTAAAGTTAGAAACCTCTACGTGCTTCGTAAAGATTTATAAACAGTCTAATGTATTTTACCCAACTTCTTTCAAAATGGTTGAAATATCTTATCTGAAACAATTAATTAATTGGTACGTTAATAATACATTCCCTACCGGTACACCTATTACAAAAATTGATATTAGGCTATTACGAAATAATGACTACATGTTTTAATTTGTATGAAGGAAAATAAGTATGGTACAAAGTAAATGATAAAACTTCAGTACTCTCAGTTGTTTCAAAATGCTACATAGGACATTTTAACAAAAGAGGGCAGTATGGATCCCATAATTTTTTGATCTTTATTTTGCAAAAAATTATCTACCTATAGACGTAATATTACATTATACGATTATTAAAACTACGAAGCCATGGTTCCATTTTAGGTTTAAAAAATAAATGCTACAGAAAATTTAAAATAATATTAATTATACTACTCATTATTAAATATGTAACCCATTCAAAACATTGTAATTAAAAGAAGAAAGAAATTAAATATACCCAACAGAAATAAAGCTACTTTAACAATTCAAATCTTCAAACTAAATTTATTCAGTTTCAGATCATTGAGGGTTGGTAGCTTTCTGCATAAATAGCCCTAATTACTTCCATCGATAAAGTCGATGAACCTTTCGACTGTCTTCGAAGAACAATCGCCAAACCTTTTCTTTGTTAGAAAATATCCTCCATCGCCAGTTATCTATTACTTCTTTACATTTTCCACATTTTTTTCAATCAGAATGCAGCATCTTTGTCAGCGCGAGATGAAACTGCCCAAGATCCTTCGCCCGAATCCCCAGAACGTGACTTTTTTCACGGTGACCCGTTCCTGACGCGCTACCGCGAGGGAAATCAGGTCAATTGTGGACGCAACGGGTGAATTCTTCATTAACCGGCAATTGGGTGGAACGGTTGTTTGTACCAGACCAAAGCCCCGACTCGATAGACCAGCTAAACAAACGATACCCGCTGCGAGTTCATTTTCCCGCGCGCCTGTTTGCGAGCAACCCGTGAATCGAAAATAATTGCGCGTCGCGCCTACCCCCTGGCGTTTGTCTCTTAATCCCATTTAATCACGGACGCTCGCGACGATTCGGATCATCGCGGCGGGCTCGTTTCTCAATTATTCAGGCCTGGCCGCGGCAATATGCGCGAGTTCGTCGTGTCGCGAGATGGAATTCCTGAAGAGCTGGGAAATGCAAGGAAGGGGAGCGTGGAGCTGTTTGTTCGGCAGATAACCGTGTTACTTGCAAACAGAGCATTCGCAGATGTTTGCAAAGTCTAAAATTGATCGAATATCTCGCTTTATCCCACTAATCTAGTGTTTCCAAAATTTTTTTACGTCGCGATCCCCTTGTATAATATTCAAATACCCTGCCCCCCTCATATAAGATAAGGTAAATTTAATAAAGCAAAGAAAACACATTAAAAGTTGGTATTTCAGAATATAATTCTAACTTAATAATATTTAATTATCTTAATACATGTATTAAATATACTTAATAATATTTAATTATCTTAATACTTGTATTATATATACTTAAAGATATTTAATTTATTTAAATATACCTGAAGATATTTAATATATTCAAATATAAATTAATGAGTGCTAAAAATCCTTAACAGGATTCCCCACAAAACACGTCGCGACCCACAGGCTAGAAATCACTGCACTAATCGCATAAAAGCTATTCAGAAATAGCTGCTAGGTATTCGCTGAAGCAAATTTCGAATTAATCAGGTCGGCGGATAGAGGTTAGAAGGCCGTGTTCTGGAAAAAATCAGGGAAATTTAGGCGCTCTTAGGGTAGATGTAAACGTAGCGAAGTTACAGCGGAGGAGTAACAGAAAACGATAGCCGCGGGCTCGAGATTTCTTCGAAATTATCCAGCCATTTTACGGCTCAGCGGTTGCTCGAGTGTTGGAGTAAATCAGCGCCAGGGGAAACGCATTTCCTCCGAGGGGGGTTTGATGGTCGAGGAAAATTTCGTCGGTTTTTCCTCCCGCGTAAATCACCGAATCACGGCTGTTCGTCACGGTCCACGTTCCTCGGGCACGTACACGCGTTCGTGCTCTACCACCTGCTCGAGCTATAAAAGTAATCATAACCAGCGAGTCGAACGACTTTGTTTTACGATTTCCCGGCTGCGTTCGAGGAGCTTCGGTCTCCTTTCCTTTGATCGACGACGATCGGGGGACTACTTTATGGGAAAGACGTCGGGGAAGTATATTTATAACAAATACTTGATTTAGGAATGATGCAGCATGTTCTCGTTGGGCGGGGATGATTTGTATTATTATTATTATCAATCGCATTTTTACTTTACTTTTTACTTCATTTTCTACTTTACTTTATACTTTATTTAAGTAGGGTCAAAGTGTAGATAGTGGCTCAGGCGGGTACAGTGGATCAAGTACTCTGTGCGTGAGAGGAAAAACAATATCGATGCGTCCTACTCACACATCAAGGCTTTCGCGATGCAAACGCGAACGAACTAAAGTCGCCTGCCTCCAGAGTCGACGCGTACACGTGTTACGACTGGGTTTATATTTTCGTGTGTCCAAAGTTGTTTCTAAAGGTAAGTTTTCCTAATTTCCAGGCTGTGTTATGTGCCATATTATTACGCAGATGTCATTCTATTGAAAAATACATCTATTTCAGTTTATTTTGATAGTGCAATCATATTTAAAAAGTCAAGTATTTTATGTGTGTTTGAGGTTAATTATAAAATGGTAGCTCGGTACACAGTGGCTCAAGTTGTCCTGGTACACAGTGGCTCAAGTTGTCCTGGTACACAGTGGCTCAAGTTGCCCTGGTACACAGTGGATTCACTGAACTAAGGTCGTATTCAGATATATTGGCCGGTGAGTTTCGTGAGAGGTATTCTCCCACTATATCGCTTGCCTGGCTCGGTGCTCTATTTTCTCAACGTAATACCAAAGGCATAATTTTCGTTTCGTTTGTGTTAATGTCCACAATATTTACAGAGACTAAATGATTAAATAAAATACTGATTTCACTATCACATGTGCCTTACTTTTGATGTATTTAACATCATGATTCACTGTGTACTGCGGTAAGCCACTATAGATTTTTGAATGATTCACTGTACCCGACTTGCAGTCCACAGTGAATCATTTCCCACGTTTTAAAAAAGCGTTTATATTTTTGTTGTATCGCTCGACATTACAAAATAATAACGAATTTGAAAACATCCAATAACTAGACTATGTTGATACCAAATTTCAGTCTCTTTGCTCGATCCATTATAAAATTACAGTCCTCCATAACAAGACCGAACAACTGTCAGCACCCTGACTCTAAATTATGCTAAGAATTGTCTGAACGATCAAAGGCCGCCATTTATACCAGCACTTCTAATTCTCATTCAAAGCACCACACCCCCGAAAACGCGATTCCCAGTTATACTTTAATTTTCCCTAATTGAAGCACCGAAGCGTGCACCGCCAATATCGATATCACAGCCGATAGAAGTAGCGACGCTGCAGAGTCAGTTGGATGCAGATGGCAAGGGGTGAATTTACGCGAGTGCCTCTAATAAACTGCCGTCACGGTCGAACCGGAGTTATTTATGGACTGGAGCGCGTCGATCGCGCGCCCCCGTTTAATTGGCATTAATTAAGCGGAGATCGTAAATCGCGGAGCTGTCGCGGTGGCCCCGGGTACAACAGGTTACGCGGCCGTCCGACACTTTTCCAACGGCGGCTGCTCCAATCCGCGCAACGAAGACGAATGGCAAGGTCCCCGGACCAGCGGTCGCTTTTCTTCTTCGTTCCTCCCCCTTTGGAACGGCTTCCTCGACTCGTAAAGGTTTCCGCGGATCCACGGGCGAGCGAGGATGCACCCAGGGTCGCATTCGTCGCACTCCGAACGCGTGCTGAACTTTTCTCCGCTAACAATTCTGCCCCCTGTCTCTGGCGAATAATTAAACGGGCCGCTAGGTTGCCAAGAAAGTTGTAATTTGGTCCGCTATTCCTCGAGACGCGCGTGGGGATGCGGGGCTTTTTCGCGGTTTCTTTACACCGAGGGATTGAATTCGTTGTTAGTCGAGGTCCGCTGGAGCTGGGACAGTGTTGGATTAAGGCTGCCGACTCAGCGGGCCTTGAATGTGTGCGTACGCTCACACAAGCTAGGAAAAGCGTGTACGTATACGCGTGTAGTAAACAAACCGTAAATTACAATTTTCGTCCTGGAATCGACCAGAAGGAAGTTATTAGTGCTTTTGAATGCTAATAACCACCGTACGTTGAAATAATAATGAATTTATGACTCGAAAAGTGAGAATGAGGCTCGAGTACACCATTAGCGTCACCAACGGAGAAGCCTTGAAGCCTCATTCTGTCACTTTTCGAGTCATAAATTCATTATTATTTCAACGTATGGTGGTTATTAGTATTCAAACGCACCAGACCCGTATGCATGGATGCCTACTGGAGGCAACTATACCCGCAAAAACTTCCTTCAAGGCCCGCTGAGTCGGCAGCCTTAAGGGGGAATCTTATTTTTTCAGTTGAAAACATAGCAAAATTTGTGACATATTTTTTAAGAAACTAGCGATTGGATTCATCTGAAATTTGGACCATGTTTTTATGCATCTTTGAAGAAGTTGTAGTTTTTTTCTTATTAATTTTTAATCATAAATATAGGAGTTATGAAAATTGCAGATGAATCCAATCGCTAGTTTCTTAAAAAAAATCCTAAATATTACTATGTTTTAGCCCCAAAAATAGAATTCCCCTTAAGGAGTAACACCACTCTAGAATCGATGTTTTTTTTTGCTTAAACCATACTTTAGAAAGGAAGGAGGAGACGAACATCGACCTAGATGGCCAAATGTATGGTGCAGGCATCGCAGATTAAAGATAAACAAAAATTTAAAGGTTTCAAGGATCATAAAACTTTAAACGCGTTTTTCTCGAAACCACTTTTTTCAAACTGGGAGGACAAATTTCTCGGAAACTATCGCATGAATCGATTTGAAATTTTTACAGTAGCTTTACAACAATATTCTCTTTGGAAGTACGTAGCCGTTTTTTGATTGAATGTAAACTTTCTTTTTTATAACCAATTTAATGCTCATTTTTAGGGCAAAAAATCGATTTATTTCTTAACAACTGCACCACTTCCACAAAAATTGATTTAAAAAAAACCCTACGTACTTCCAAAGCCAATTGTATATAGATTATAAATTTTTTTTATTTTTTGTTCCACGACTCATACATGCCGAGAAATCCGTCCTCCCGTGGCGGTGTTTTCACAAAAGCTGTTTTCGACGACGGGCTCTGTCGTCGCCATTTTGTATGAAAATGACACTAAAAAAATTATTTTTCGTACTTCAATATGTGTTAAATAAACCATCTGAAAAGAAATTCTGTTCCGTTTGTCACACTCCCAAAATAAATTGTCAAATTTAGGTATTTTTTTCTGCCTCTAGAGTGGTGTTACCCCTTAATCAAACTTTGTTCAGCTCTGATTCCTGTCCGGCATCAGCATCGTGGAGTTTAAGGGTTGCTTCTATATTCCAAGTGTCCCCGGCGATGGACGTGTACATGACCCGGGGGTTGTTGGAAACGGCATAGCAAACGGTGCTCGACTGCGGAGCTCGAAGATTCTCCGCCTCGCCTCTGCGACGATAAATTCTTGAGGGGACCCCGCGGCGGAACAGCAAGCCCAGATCTCTCGGTATAAAATTTTCAAACGGGCGCATCGTCGGAATTAAGTTAGGAGAGTAACGAGCAGCCGGGCGCGTTTCGTCGCGAAACAAGGCCAGCGAGGACGGAGCGCGGCAACCTGTCCGCCTGAATTTGAATATTTCAGGGCGAATATCGGAACGCGAGACGTCACGAGCCTCTGCTACAGTCCCCGAGACCCGGCAGCGGAGGGAATACGGTTTGACACGTTCAACAAGATTGGCGGATCGAATGTCTGAATCTTCCATTGCCACTTCAAACCGAATTTGGCTCGAAAAATCCCGCTTCCTCGCTTGCGTTATCACTTGTCGAGCGATAACGTTTCATCGAAGGAGAGTGTTTCATATCCTCTCGGGGAGGAATCTACATTTCTTCTATAGTTTTTCCAGCCTTCGTTAGAAGAGGCAGGGAGCTAAAACAGCGGAACGTAAAGATGGAAATGTAATTCTTCCAATTCTTCTGCGCTTGGTATCCTTGCTTATTCTTCTTCTTCTTTTTATCCGCTTCTTTTGTCTCGAGATAGTAGCCCGATTGCCCGACGGTTATTCATCGGGGAATGGGTTTGAAGCACCGTCGCAAACAAACGGGGGTAACTCGAGAAGTTTGATTAAATAATTCCCGGGGAAACTCAAACAGGGCTCGATAACGTCGAACGGGACGTAACAACTTTGCGTATAATTTTACGCGCTGAAAGTTACGGGCTGTGACGTGCTTCGGAGAAAGAGAGAGGGAGGATGCACTTTGAAATCTGGCGACCCACGGTGCGCTCGTCGGGGCTTGTCTTTCGCGACGGGCTGACTGTTTGCGCAAGTGCTGCGCCTGTTTGATGGACGTTGATTAGGTGTGGAGTTTTGGGAAACTGTTGGAGCTGAAAGGGGTGGTCTCGTATTGGGGATAATTGGGCGGAATGGCTGCACTGCTCGGCGAGAACAAGCTCCTTCGGCGATAATGGTGGTTTAACATCAAGGACGCGTTTCTGGAATCTGTAAAGCTCGACGTGAAACGTGATTGACAACGGAGCTTGACTTTTACGTGTATATTTTGGCGTTGGAAGATAATGTATTGGGTCATTTCTTAAGTATAATGAAGTTTTTTAGACTTTAAAAAGTCCTTAAAAAGAACTTATTGTTAGTTGAATAAAGAACTACCTAAGTATGTAAATTTCAACAAGAAGCGAGCGTGATAGATGTTAATTTTTTATATTATATGAGCAACGTTGATTCACTGAACAGGTCACTTTACAGAGTACTAGCAAAATACCCCCGCGCTTCGCGTCGAGCCTAAGAGATTTTGAGGAATCCATGAAAATACATTTCACCCCTTTTTATCCCTTTGGAGGTGGAATTTCCAAAAATTCTTCTTTAGTAGTACCTACAGATCGAGTCCTCGGCCACTTATCCCCACCGCAGTGTTATTTCTCAACCAAGAAGTGCTCGCCAGTTCGCCGCCTGGCGATCGCGTCGCAAACTACTATTATTTAAAAATCATTATTTAAAAAAAAATAAAAACGTTAGAACCTCGCTCTCGCCAAGACGAATAAAGTGATGTAACACACTTGTGGGTACAGTTCATATTTACTGAGAAACCGCATTTCAAAGTATGCAACTTCAATTTTATATAATAGTATAGATATAGATAGACTACCGTAAATAGGAACCTTCAGCCAATGTTGTATGAAAAGTTTATGAGTGTCGATAAAATATTGCAGTCATTACAACGAGTGAAAGTCAAGTGCCAAAGATAGCCACAGAAATTTCTGCTTTAATCTCAGACAAAATCAACAATGCAACCGAACAATTAACCCAGAACTTGAATCCGACTGATCCTACGACCCACCGACCCCTAAACCGTATCGCAAAGCTCTGAAAATACAGACAATCTAGCGCAGAAAACCACATTACATACTTCCAGGACGACCACGTACGTCTAATTTCGAATCGTGCTACTTAAAAGTGTTTCGCCGCAGTAATCCCACGTTACGACCACTGTGGGCTGCCATTCGCGATCACTGCAGCAGTCACGCGATCACTGCGTTAAGCCCTTTCCCCGCGTGACGGCTGTGCCCGTGCGTCGCGCACATTAAGCCCCTTCCGTACTAATGAAACTGGTATTAACATCAGCCTAACCCAGAAAAGAAACGTTTTTATTCTCCTTCGGCGACCTCTGCGCAGTGAAATCGACCGCAAATCGATCCAGAGACTCGCTGGGGCGAGTGGAGGAGAGTTCAGTTCATTCCTGTGGCACTTAATCTGCGGTCGGAGGCAAGGTCGCCTGACAGACGTTCATCGGGGGAATGGTATTCGGGAAAGGCGAAAGAACAAACGAGGGTAACTCGAGAAGTTTCCCTGCACCCTTCCCCCTCGACGACGACTACCAGTGCGAGCAGGATGCTCGGCGGTGGGTAATTTAATCGAGCCAGCGCGGCTGCCCAGCAAAATTGCCACGACGGAGAAACTTACCGTGACAAAGTGTGTAACTCCTGACGTGCCAGCCGGCCGTCCTTAATGACTCCCGGCCACGACTAAGTGGGCCGTACCCACGATAAATTATGCTCCGTTCCAGAAGGATTTCTATCTACTTGGCGACCACCGTTCCTCTTTGTCCCCTTCGCGGAACCAGCCCGAGCATTGTTGTTGTTCCTCGCCTTTTCTCGGGATCCCTTGTCTGTCCCACCCCCAACGATTCCTCTTAGCGAGCTTGATCTCAGCCTTAGTGAGCTTCGCGCAAGGTTCTCCAATCGATGGGGTAGTTTATCGAATCCGATTCGTGGTCGCTGTGAAGGGATGTCTGGGAGAGAGAGGTTGGGGCACGTCGGGGTAGATTTAAGAAGGTATCCCCTGGTTTGGTACCTAGGTCAGGAGTGTCTATCATCAGTGAAAAAGAGTTTCGAGATTTCTCATCAGAGAAAGGGAGATTTGCATTCGTCGCCTCCGCTGTGACCGTAATTCCTAAGACCAGAGTATTTTAACCGGGACAAGTGGATTGGCGTTTTTGGGGATTGAGGAGGAAAAAGAAGAGGGGTTGGTGTCATTTTTTTCGTCTTGGGACCGTCAGGCTGGATTCATCAGTAATACTATAACCGACGGACTCTTTTTTTTTATTTTAATTACATGTTTATTGTCCAGTTCCGGTATATACATTCTTTGCGAGTGTGTAGGCGACAAATAACAGAACGAGAAGAGACCATTTCATCTTAATGGGTAATATCCATGATTGGTCGCCGCACTCTCGCAGGGAGGCGGGCGGTACCTATCCGGCGGACTAAATTTTTTATTCGTATTATTGTGTATTCAAACCAGGTATTGTTTATATTTTTGTACTGCGCGTAGTTGCAGCGTACTGCAAGGGGAAAACGGAAATAGTAAAAACCCCTGCCTCATTATACGAAGGAAATTACAGTGGTAGAAAAAGACTTATGTATTAAGGTTACATACAAAATTTACAGATTAACCGACGGATTTTGTTTTTGTACAGATGTTTATTGAAGGACTACATAACAAGAAATACAGAATCTGCTTATGATAACAAAAACATTAGAAAAATACCATTGATTAATTTTGTCTTACTGTTTGTTCAGCGCGTCTGAATCTTACAGTCAGTCTTTATTTGTTATTATTTATAGATTAATTGTAGTATCGAGTGTTGTGGGTGTTCAGTAGACCATCGTGCGTTGTTGTTTTAGTTTTATTAATAAAAGGGGGAAAAATGTCCAATTGAAAAAAAGCGATTTTGTGAGTTATTACCCGACGGACTCTGCCCTAGACGCCGAGAGGAATAAACTTGGAACTTCTATATATACAAACGAGAGTAGGACCTGACACTTGCGAGAAAGAGTTAGAAAGAGCAGACCTCTGGTGGCGCTGGCGAGCACTAAGAGCCGCGATCCCATGACGGGCCTGGGACGCGATATCATTCATCTCGAGGAGGGAGTGATTCATATCCTTAGATGATGTCGATTGAGTGTCTTGGATGCTCTGAATTGGGGGCTGCTTGGTGGGCGTAGTACTAAGACGGTGATGAGGGTAATTTGCGAAGGGGAACTGCGTTCTGTGCAGCAGGGACCAGTTAGGGGTTACGATTTTTCTTCGATAAAACTTTTCCGCTATCCGTGACGATCATTTCTACCCCAAACTTCGGATTCTCCCCAAAGCCTTCTATTAACGCTAATTCCCGCCCACTGTCGGGGAAAGCGAGGCTCGGTTAATCGACGTTAATTGAATATTCACGGGTTATTGGTGCTCCGTTCCAACTTGGAGATTGCACGGTTATGCTGTAACAACGGTCAGGTGGAAATAACGAGGGGCATAGCTGAAGATCCGCCGTTCCGGGATCCCGCTCGCTAATTTGGCTTCTCGGGGAAAATTTTCGCGATACCAATTCGCCGGAGGAAAAAGCCGCTATCCTGTTCGTCGTTCATTAACCGCCAATATGCTCGGTCCTGTACTCCGCCGAAGGATTCGAACGAGAATTTGATTAAATGAAATTATCTGGAGCGGCTGGGGCGCCTGGGAAATCCCTCTTCATCCGCTTTACCCACCAGCCAGTAAATTATTCCCGAGATCAAGCGGCAGCAACAGCAAGAGTTCGCTCGGCTTACGTTGGAATTTATTGAAAATTGATGTCCGTGGTAAGCGTTCTGCGCTCGGAGCATTGATCTCTTAACATCTCAGCCCCCGTAACTAAGAAAGCTCGGTCTCCATCGTGCATTCCCGACGCCAGGAGACGACACTGCGTCCGTAAATCGCGTCTGGCGCAATTAAAGCACAACCATAAAACGATCTGCCGTCATAAAGCCACGATTTCGCGATCGTTAGGCGGCACGAGTTAAGAGAAGTAGCCATTCACAGATGAATGCCTGTAACTTGAAATATACATAAAGTGAAGGGTGAACGATGAATGTGGTAGGGGAGTGCAAAAAGGTCGCTTTGTCAGTAGCTCGCTTGGAGAGCCCCTCTACAGAGATCTAATTTATTTTACAAACGTAATTAATACCTGGCGACGTACGCGCATGAATTTTTCAACAACGCGGAAGGGAACGCTCCGGTCGTTACTTTCAAGTGTGCGTTCGAATGGCGGACGTTTCCTGGGGAACGATATTGCTGGCGAATTATTCAACGAGGAAGTCGCCCGACGATACCGTCGCTCGTATCGGAAAAGTTTCCTGTCAATTTAATCCGTCCGTGGCGGATTTCTGCTGTCAGGATTGGAGCACCGTCGAGGATCCTCGGCGGGCGTTTTTATTCCAGGGTGTCGATTAAAATGCGACGGCGGGAAGGCAGTGGAGGCAGACGCATAAAGCATCTCGGAAAGTGCCGCTGGATACGGGCAAAGAAAGCTGGGGAAAAAGGAGATGGGGAGAAGGGAAACGAGACGGTGGAATCAGCAGGTTGTATCATTTGCAGCGAGCTATTCTCACTGTTACTTTGCTCGTAAATTACAACGGTGGCGGAGGAAGCTGTGTCGAGGAATGACGATCAGGGTTGGTTGGCGCTCTGGGAAACGCGCTGATGCGTTTCCTCTCGAAAAATGCTTGTGCATTGGGTGGGATTTATAACTTGGCGCCACGGGGTGGTCCTTTGTCACACCCTCGTTCGAACAGTTTGGGTAAAGGGTGGTTACAGGGAAACTACTATTTGTTGTTAAGAGTGTCCAGTATCAAACAGTTGCGGATTTAAGGAAAAAGGTCCAGGTGGGAAAAGTTCTGTGCAGCCCATTTTTTCGGGGAAATAAAGAGGTAGGGGAGAGGTGCTATAAAAGGGATAGGTCTTAAATGGGACAAATAGAATTGCCAAAATTCTAAACGCATTACAGATGCAAGTTATTTTCACTGCGGTTTCACTTGCAGCAGAATAATAATACGCGGTTGATGTTTTTCGGCAGTAAAAGTAAAATTTTCGTTGATTTTCTGTGTCGTTTTCTGAGATCAAGATATTTACAAAGTGTTAAAGTGTTATATCATTAAAATAGCTTGTATTTAACTGAAACGAAAGTACTTAACAGGTAAGTTTAATTGGTTGTTTTGTTTATTGTGAGGTTATTTTATATTAAACTCACTTATAGTCTTAAAAGGGACAGCATAACAAGTCTGGCTGTCCTTCTCATACACATGTACTGTTGAACACTATATTTTACTTTCCTGTAAAGTTATTAGTGTATCATCCGATACATAGATGTCATTGTTTTAAATTATCAATTATTAGATGATGGCGTACTGTTTCAAATGTAAGAATATTAATAAAGTGACTATGCAAAGCGCCAAACTTTATCGTCAAAAATTAATAATAAAATCATTAATATGCAATATGAAAATGTACCTACCTATTTTAGTACAATTGATCTCATTTTTGCTCAAGTACAATTGAATTCTAAACTTCTTTATTATTTAAGTGTTTTATAGATTTTTGTATATGTACTTATATTTACCACTCGTGGGGATTCCTATGTTGATCTTATTTTGTAAGACATAAATTTTATAAAAAATATTCCTTACAACTAAAAAAGCTACTAAAACTATGATTAATGTCGCACACCATAGAGTGTGATTAATGTCACACTCCATCTTCATAAAGATAGTCAAAAATATTCATGATTTATAGTACAAAGAATTATTTTTTTCACAGATTCCATAGTTTTGTATCATTAGGATTTACAATTATAATTGTAATACTTAATAAGTTTATTTTTATTAACGTATCCCTTTCACGACATATAATGTCCCATTTAAAACCACCTAGTCGTAAAAGGGACATTTCCCATTTATTTGAAACTCGAAGATTTTGTTATTTTCTATTATAATTTATGAATTTGAAATGTACTTTTATTGCAGGGAAAGAAACACGCTTTCTATTAATGTACTTGCTTCTTAAATACCTATAATGACATTGATATACATAAGCGCTAAACAAAAGTGTCCCTTTCGTAGCACCTCTCCCCTAGTTTACTGAAAACAGACTAAGTGTAGTACCTACAGAAGCAAAATACTGTGTTCGTATAAAATCAAATTTTTGTGGTGATGGGGCCTTGGCTAGCCTTCTGGATTCCGTTAAATCCGCCACTGGGATCAAAGCTATTGCTCTTTACATCCCCACAGAAGCGCGTTTCAACCCTCTTTCCCTCCACAACTTTACCACACATTTCTAGCCACTATAAACACTACAAACACCGCGCTCTCCGATGCATAAATATTTAACAAAGCCCTGCACGAGTCAGTTTAAAATTAAAAGAAAAAAAAAATATTAGGCGCGTTCATCGGGCGTTTGGCCGAACGAAAGCATCCGTTAGCCTCGTTTACGGTCCGTTTGTCGGAACGTCGACGGTTTACGGGACGATACGTAAATCCGTCACGCGTTACTCCTCGCGAACGTATCCCGCGACGCGATAAGCTGAGCCTTCGTCACCATTAAATTAACACGGGCCGGAGTTACATCGAATTAGCGCGGAATCGGGATCGATCGGTATGCAGCGCGGATAAGAGGGGCGCCGGGTCGCGGAAAAATTGCACGTTTACATCGGTACACGATTCAGGGTGACCAATTACGAACGGAGTTTGCATTTATAATCCGAATTCCGATAAACGCCGTGCTCGTTGGATTTCGCGCCAATGCCTGCCTCGCTCGCTCGTTTAATCCAACGCCCTGTTATCGCCAGCCCGCTGATAATAATTTGTCTTTCAACCCTTCCCTCCGCCTTCTTTTCCTCCGTTCGATTGAAAATATAACCGGCAGACAGCGACGCAGGTGTCTCTAATCTCGCTTAAAGCCAACGCCGGTGGAATTCCCGCGATCCCGTTTGAATCGGGCGTCTGAAAAAGCTGCTGGGACACGCGGGCAACTCGATCAGATGAACGGAACGGGGAATCTCATTAAAGACAGTGGACGCAGGGGTGGAGAGGCGGCGGAGGGCGGAGCGTTGAATTGCAAAGCGTAAGCAACAGCAATAACATCGCCCTCGTTGGGGATGAGTGTTCCAAGAGAAACACTGGGCTAGACAGAATGGAGCTTGGCCTGCTTCTTTCAGCCAGTCTGTTTCTTTAACCGTGTCATTAAGAGGCATCCACTTTGCTTAATTCGCCTCTAATGAAATTATTAAGTCGGCGACCTCTCCGACGCCTTCGCCGCGCACGAGGAACGCGAGAAAAGCGCAGTGGGAACAATGCGGGATTCTTCCTCCAATTCGTACCTCCTGCCTTCCTTTCAGCACCGTCGCCGCTTCGAAACGGGAGGCGATCGCGACAAAGGCGATTTTAACTCTGTTACCGCCTCCCAACAGACAATATCTTCTGTCCAAAGTACCTGTTCCACTTCAGTTACGATTTGCCAACGTTCTAGTTCAATCTTCCACCGATTCGCACCATTTTCATTCCGAGATTACCGAGTCCCCAAAACGAGCTAAAAAAACGGACTTAACCCTTAGTATCATGATTTTTTTATTTTACCCAGAAAAATTCTTATAGGTCTATTTTTGTCCACACATCATCCTAAAAATAAGCAAAAATTCCTAGTGTAACAAATTTTGTATAAATGAAAAAATATGGATTTAACACCAGTATTAAATCATGCATAAAGATACCTATGTATTATAATGTTAAGCCAATACTCAGTTTTGCAGAATGTTAGACTAGTGTTACATACATTATTATGTTCAACATCAAATTTATTAACAAAGGAAATCCGAAATAATTGAGAGAAAAATTAGCATTTACGTGGTATTTTCAGTAGTCCTGGCGAAATTAAGAGTCATAATCAATAATACGAGACAGTGTATCACAGTAGAATTTCTACGAATGTATTTCTGCCCTAAGGACACTTGTTACATATGGTAATAGTAAAGTAATACTTTAAAGTTCATGAAAAAGACGAGATAAATTTTTTAATTCGTGTATAACGGGTGTTACACTATGATACTAAGGGTTAAATCCCTTCATTCTTCTCCCAGAAGCAATCTCGCCGCCTCGACGCTGTCCATTTGAAATACTATCAAAAAACAAAAATACATTTTAATCTTATTAGTTTTCATATCTTCAAAACATATTTGATATTGCTTTTAGCAGTGCACAGTAACTTTGTCTCATTTTTAAATAACTGAATCGCATTATTGCCGTAAATCTTCATATTAGAATATAGGTATAAATAATTCGCGATCTTGCATTTATTTTTCTACTAGGACGGTGTATAGGACGACCGCGTAATGGTTCCTCCGCGCGCATCGGAACGCGGCCGACCGTAATCCAACGTCCCCCGTAAAGTCTCGTTCGCGGAATTATCGCGGCAGATTTTTTTCGCCCTGCCTCGCGGAAAATGCATTCCCCCCGCGGAGCTGCCGGCTGCTTTATTGGCCGCATAATACGCGACGTCGCTGAATTATTCAGACCTGGCAACGGGTATATTGATTCGAGTAAGTTTGAAGTTTGCGCCGCTGCTGCTGCTCTCAGCCTTTACACACGCGTGCGGGTACTGCGAGCCCGTGTCTTTCGAAAATATTTCGCTTGGCCGTAGTTCGGTACAGCGGGGTACTTAGACCGAAGTAGAGGTGTTCAATAATTCCGCGGTTGCCGTCGAACGTCGGGTGACTTTAGGGGTTGACGGAGGTAAGGGTGGGCGAACAACGAGGCGGGTAAATGTTTGACTGTGAAGGTAAATAAGCGCGGCTTCCAACTAATCAGGAATTAAACGGGAAAATAGGCTTCGTCGTGCTCGAAGTTTCCTTTTCCGTGCAGCTTTCGGGCGGAGTTTCGACAGGGTGCATAGACGTTTCGGGGGGTGCAGGCGTTTAGAGATAGAGGGGTCTGGAGCGGAAACGCGGCCAGCACGACGTGGAGAGGTTGCTTTGTGGCGGGCGTGTTTGTTATGCAGTCACGGTGTCGCGCTTCAGCACAGTTAAATTAAATGACCGTTGAACGCAGCCGCTGGAACAAAGGGGCTGCTCGCGCCGCGGCCCCTCAAGATTCTTCAGATTGAATTCACGGAAGGGGGTCGGCGGCAAGTTTGTTAGGAAACGGAAGTAGCCCTCGCGTTATTTCAAGCCTATAAACTTTTACGGTGATTGTATAATAGAAACTGGGGTTGATAGCATATTCTATAGTTTCGAGCTACATATCGTGAGAAACGAATCTGAGGGATATTGCACTGCTTCAGCTATTACACTAAAATGCAGTGCATAAAAAGATTGTGAGAGGCTCTGCTTAGCTGCTTTTAAGCTTGTCCTCTGAGAAAGGTGAAAAGAAAAAGCGACATGCAATTGAGAAGAAGGCTAAGCGAGTATACTAAACATTCTGAAGATTCGTGATTTGGTTGAAATGATTTGAGAACCTCGTTTGTGAGACCAGAGTTGGGCATTAGGTAAATAAAAAATTATTTACATAAGGGGTCGAATAAAAGTTACTTTAACTTTAAATTATTTGCGAAGAAAGTTAATTTTTTTATTTGACGTCGTTTTGATAAAGCGTCGAATAAAGTTTTCAACTCCAATATCAACTTCATCTTCAACTCTAACATCAACTTTATGGGACGTCGAATAATTTTCTGGCGCGCGTTCGAGTTAAGTTACAGTTAAAGTTAAAGTTGAAAAATTTATTCGGCGCTGTAGTTGAAAATCTCAACAAATAAAACAATCAACTTGATGGTTGCCGCGCGATAGGTAGGGGAGAATGTGCAATGGCGGTCACTTAAGCAATAATTGTAATTAAACGAAGATATAAGGTGCAATATGTCTTGAAAATGATTTTTTTGTAAACTTAAACTATCAATCTATACATAGGATACGAAAATAATTAATTTTATATTGATATGGATGAGGTCTTTTGGGCTTTTCCTTCTCCAAAGCTGGAGAAAAAAATTAAGCAATTTTTTTACAAATTTTTCTTTTATTTTTGTTTTTCAGTTTATTTTTTTCTAATTTTTTCCGCTTTGCCTATATCGTTATCTTCGTCGTTTTCACATGGCTGAGATCTTTTAGTCTTTCTAATGAAGAAAGTTTTGTTTATTTTACACTAGTGAATAATGATAATCACGTTACGGGCCCTAACAGTCAAGTGACTATCATTGCCCGCATACGTGTTCATTGATAAGATTGAAGATTACATATTTAAATTAAATATATTTATATTAAATTTCATTCTAATCCTTTGCCTTGATAGTATATCTATATTTACGTAATCTTGAAATGTAAAAAAAGCTTCAGAATTAGTACTTGCCTCTTATGTTGTGTACACGAAATATTACATCGACGATGTTGAAAACACAAAAAGACTAGTTTTCCTTGGCTGCTTAGCAACGACGAAGGCGAGATCGTTAGACAATATAGCGAATGATGTCGTGGAACGTAAGGAAAAGAAATTGTACATTTCGGACATACCGTTTTATAATAACAATACTGACCGCCATTGCCAACTGACCGTGATTGCCTCATTCTCCCCTACATGACGAAAACTTTTGTTTACTTTTATTCGATATTCGAAATTATCATTTAAATAAAAATTTTACCCATCTCTGGGTGGAACCAACAGAGTTTCAGAGTCCAAGTGGTATAGACCAGCATTGGTCAGACCAGGAAGAATTTCTTGCACCAGGGGCAAAGTAATAAGTGAAGTATCAGTAGTATTAATAAACATTCATTAATGAAGAATGTTTATCTTTGGCGCGTTGCGTATGGGTCGGCTGCTCTGGCCGGAATGTGAGCTGCGGAATTCGCGACTTTACATCTGAAGCTGACTTGCGCGAGCAGCTGCAGTGCGCCTCCCACCACTAGCACGAATAAGGGGATGCAACAACCCCTCAGGTATCTGTGCCAAGGGGCATACCGACTCTATCGGTCATCATTCTAACAAAATTCCTAAGCTCCTACATATTTCTAAACGTTAGTACCATTCGAAGTCGAAATTGAAAACAAACATCCTTGAATTCCCGTTTCCTTTCGTCTCGCTCGACAAGAGAATAACTGATGTTTATTGTTCATCCCCGACTCGACTCGGTCCAAGCCATAAAACGATAGGGAACGCTTTCGCAAAAACGAGCCCCGGCCGCGTGAGTTACGTTATGGGAAACTGAATCAGATAACGACGCCGAATCGCCGTGCAATCCTGGATCGCTGAGTTCATCGAATGACTCTTGGCGCCAGAACAATTGGCCAGAGTCCCACGGAAGCGATCGCTTCCTGCGGAGGCAGCTTAATCTCGATAAACACGGATATATTCCCCTTGTTCACGGTACTGTTCGGAAAGCAATCTCCATCGTCCAAACTCGCCAGTTTCTTTCGATAACTTTAATCAACCCGCCCCTCTAAATATCAATTCCCTTTGGTCCTTTCTAATAGCGGAGAATCAAGTTTAACACTCTCCAAAAGAATTCTAAGCCAGCCTTTTCCTTGACAAATGACATCTTCCCACATTTCAACGTGCCTCCTAACAGACGTTACTCCAGAAACTAGATTTTCGTGTCCCCTGCGTCCCTGCCTTTCTAACTCAAAAGCCACGAGTGGGAAAAGAGTCTTTCTAGGACGAAATGTGTTAAACCAATTTCCCCGAGGAGTCAGGCTCGAGTAAATAATTTTCCTCGGTCCAGGTTCGCGGGATTTTCAGCCGGCCAGAGAAACGACACAAAGGGAGATCACCGGAGGACTCGCAGGCCACTCTGTCTTCCCTGGTTGCTGCAAATTAAACGACCGCCAGTTAAACATCGGCGTAAAGGGAGTCTTTAGTGCCTTCAAAGCTCTGAGCCTGCAAGGGGAAACAATGCGCCATACTTTCATCTACAATATCGTTGGTTTTTCATGTTCATCCCCGTTTTTCCTCCAATTACGCGTCTCTCGAAGCTTCGCGACGTGTGCAAATGAAAGAGCTGAAAGGCTCGAGGTATCTCCGCGTTGTTGTTGAAGGGTTAGAGGGCGCCTTAGGTTCGCTCGTAAACTTTTTATCACGGCCCATACGCCACGCACGAGCGGGGCTTTATCTCGGCTTACTCCGTTGTAATTTTTCATTAGGCTCGATTACGACCGCTTCGAGGGACCCGCTGGCTCGTTGTAACGCGACGCGACTCGCGTTTCCCTGTAATTACGCGAGCCCTCGTTGTAATTCCCGCGTTCTCGCGATTGTATCACGTTACGACGGTAAAGGGCCCTTCGTCGCTGGAGGACGTAACATTATGTCGTTGAAGGGAACGGCGTTTCTTCGCCTTCGCCCCGCAGAATGTTTTCTCTCGTCTAATTTCGCTTTATGTACCTACGCCATTCTTCGGAGAACGACTCGGGTTTGATGGCCACTGGTCGTGCGTCTTTTACATCGCGGGGAAATGTTGCGACGTTATTTTGCACTTCTATGGGCCATTGTTGCTGCGCTGCGTTGTGTTGCAGTTGAAAGGGGTCGCTTGTAACGCCACAAGTTTTGTTAGTGATGTTAGGGGTGTGTTTGGGGAAATTTATATTTGTGGGACCTTGTCCAGCGACTGGATCAGGGTTTCTCAAAATTTTTTGAGACGCGATAGCTTTTTATAATATTTAAATAACCGGCGACCCCCTTATATAAAATAAGGTAAATGTAATCTTTCGTTGACACACCTATTTTTCAATCAACTTTGAGATACTGGGTGGCTCACACTCAGAGAAATTTTTGAACGACTACCATTTTCATCTAAAGAATCAAATCGTTATGAAAAAAATCATGGGACAATTTCAATGTCGCTAGAATGTATTCCAATAGTTTTTTTATTGAAAGTTTATCACAGTTTTTGTAAAAATTCTAGATTACCATATGTCGAGAAAAAACGAGGGAAATCTTAAAAAAATTGTAACTTTTGCAAATTTCAATATTGAAAGCTAAAAATATACAGAGTTGTTGTTCAGATATGATATTTCAAGAAAACAAAAATAGTTTCTATTTCGGCTTTGGAAAAAAGGTATTGTAATTGAATGTAATTGAAAAAACAGAGATATTCCGCGAATATCCACGATATTCTACGTAGAATCTACGATATTCTACGTAGAATCTACGTATTGGAAAAGGTACAGGGCGTCAAAATCAGCTTATGGGTGGCTTACACCCAAAGTGTCAATGAAGGGGTAATAAAGTGACGAAAACATATTAAAAATAAATATTTCCAAATATAATTATAACATAATAATATTAACCCTTTAGCGCCCGCACCTAGATCCCGTTGAAGGAAAAATATCCCGTTTTGGTTGTATCGTTAAAAATGTCCTGAATTTATATATTTTTATACAAAAAAATTTGTTTTTATTTTTTTTAAAATTTATTTTTTCAGAGGTCAAAATGCATATAACCAAAGAATGCAGGGTTCAGATAGGTCCAACTTTCCTCAGGGAATAAAACTACGCTAAACATGTACATATCATTTAAACTGTTGCAAACAGCGAAATGCGAATGCAAACGGCGAAACGGGGAAAAAAGGAATGTATCATATATGATACGTTTAGCGCTAAAGGGTTAAATAAAACAAACCAAAAAACCGTGTCGACCCCCGAGAAAACACTATGCGACCCACAGATTGAGAATCACCGAACTAGATTTTTGTAAACATCGTTGCCCCATATACGTTTCCAAATTTTGTGACGAATAATCCTTCCGTCGATTGCATCATCCCAATTCGAAGGAGGTTCGGTGAATCCCCGATCTTTCAAGGGCCAACTTTGCTCGCGTGCAATCGATAGGTCACGTCCGACTCCATTCTAGGGACGACTCGATCTTCCGGTGGAACTTTATCTCTCCGCGGCATAACTTTCGCCAGAGTAGAGAAGGGGCAAGGCCTCCAGTCAATCGTATCGAGGTTCACGGGCTGATACGGCACGCGGGGAATAATTCTCGAATGATGCATCGGTCGTAGCCCAGCAGCAAACACAGCACACGTAACGCGTCAGTGGATTTATTTTTATTCCCCTCACGTAGCTGGAAATGGAACGTGAAATAGTAGACAGCCCAAATAAGGCTCCTCTGCTGGTCCTAGTTATTTTGCAGTAGACCTAGCAGTGGGGACCTCCAGTACCAAAAGAAAATGTGGAGGATCGCCATGACTGAATCTGCGATCTATCTGCAGATGACTAACCTGCAGTGACGCACCCAGAGGGGAGGGAAATAAATTCCCAATGAAATTTATTGGGGCAAATATCTCTGTGAGTGAGTTTAAAAAGGACCATTGTCAAAATTGACACTTTTGGCTAACAACACATCAATGCAAGAGGAATGAAAATTACATAGTTCGGCCTTTTTAACTCAAAACAACCAAACATTGAAATTGATCCCTCTTGAACTCACCCACAAATCTATTTGTACCAGTCGCGCACCCAGAGGGGGTGCAAAGGGCCCTGGCGCCCCCCAAAGAAGGGGATTTGTAAAAAGAAAAGAAACCTGTATTTTATTCTTTAAATCAATTTTTCTAATCACCTAATGAATTTTATTGAATTTGCTTTAAAAATATTTTTATCCCTTCAACTCGACTCCCCCCAAGATTAAATCCTGAGTGCGCCACTGCTGGCGTACATGTGTATCACGAAAAAATTCAGAGCTTCTAATCTCGTAGTTAACTTTAAGAATATCGATGTTTGCTACACGTTGAATCATTAATCATTAAAGTGGTCAGCTATAACAGTTACACATCCAAAGACTGACTTACTCAACTAGTCCCCACCTCTCTGTCAACTGTTTCCATTTTGAAAGAATACTAGAGGGATCGCACGGCAGACGATCTCTCCCAGAGATTACCAAAGTTCTCGCGAATCGCTGCTGCATTACCAATGCTGCTCGCGGGCTGGCAGAAAGAAGCTCGGTAGCGTGGCCAAGCGCGTCGTTAATGCGTTTAAGATTGCATTGATACGACAATTCGCCCGGCGGCATTAAATATATCGCGGCGTAATCTGAATATGATAGGAACCACGGAATTTGGTATTCCGCGCAGCGCGGCGGTTCGCTCTCTGCTCCGTACGTGTTTCATCGCGGCTCTTCTACCCCCACCCCTATCTTTCTTTTACCCCCTGTCTCCCTGAGAACATTTCTCCGCGACAGATAATCTCGAGCCAGGCTCCATACATTCGTGTTTCGGCGACTATAACGCGCACGCACCTTCTATTAGTCTTCTTTGGGGAGATCCCCGCCGAAAACTTCGGATTACTCGATTAAATTACACACACCTCGAGCAACGGGTGCCACTTGGAATTCTAAACGAGCCTCCACTGCTGCGGGGGCGAGGGCTGCGAACTGTAGCGATCTTCTTGCTCGTGTAGTGTTACTTTAGGCATATATCATTCGACAAGGATATTGCGGAAGGTTTTTTCAAACAAAAAACCGAAATTGGTTGGGTTAGAATATTTATTCTTTGAACTTCATCCTTTAGAAGTTCTACTGCCTCGCTGTGAATCAAGAAGAGTAGTCCTAAATCCTAGATCCTAGATTCTCGATTCTCTTCAGATCCTAATAGAAGGAGTTTCTCTATCGCCGGATGCTCAAGGTTTTACTCAAGTAAGAAGAAATAATTAATATTAAATTAATCTCCTTAGCTGTGCTCACTGCTCACGCGACTCGTACGTGTCATTGCCATTCCGTTTTAATAAAAAAATGTTTTATTTATCTAAATCTGACCACACAAAATCCTTTCAGAAAGTTTCAGAAAGATCGATTAAATACTTTCTTTATAAAAAATTAACGAAAATGTCTCGATTTTGAACTAAGTAGTTACACCGGACTCCCCCCTTAAGGGGTCAGTCCACTGGGATGGTTTGAAAAATGAAGCTATTTTTAAAGATTCTTTTCTTCGTAGATATAACATATAATGCAATAAATCTTTTTGGTATTTATTAAGCTACTCTTATATTACACAAAAAAATCAAAATAATTTTTTTAATTTGTTTCAAAACTTTAAACGCAATTATCTCAAAACAACATTTTTTCAACTGGTGCAGGTGATTGCAAAATAACTGTTTAACGTAAGAGTTAATATACGGTGAATTTTTCAATCATTTTGCCCTGTAAAAACCTTGTAAAACGTATGAAATGGTTAATCGAAAATGGTTTCCGTCGTCCTGGCCATAGCTACTGAGGTGCTGAATAACGTGTAAAAATTTCAGACTAATTGGTCAAATAGTTATTTTGCAATCACCTGCACCAGTTGAAAAAATGTTGTTTTGAGATAATCACGTTTAAAGTTTTAAAACAAATTAAAAAACTCTTTTATATTTTTTGCGTAATATAAGAGTAGCTTAATAAATACCAAAAAGATTTATTGCATTATATGCTGTACCTACGAAGGAAAGAATCTTTAAAAATAACTTCATTTTTCAGACCGTCATAGTGGACTGACCCTTTAAGGGAACTCCCCCTACCTAGGTCCGTGACGAAAGTCACATCACAAATATCGCAATCTTTCGGTAACCGACATTTTCCAAACATCTCAAAAGTCACCAGAACCCCTCACCACTAAAATTAAAGAGCCATGCGATATATACATCGCCTACATTGGCAAGTTCCACATTTCCTCATCTTTTCTTTTCAATCTCAGAGACTGGATCCAAGTCTCGGAAGCTCGAGGCATCGAGATCTCGACCGAACAATTCGACTTTCTCTCTGGACGCCTTTTCTACGCTAGATGATCGCGTGGCTCTCGATACCGAGCGCATTTATGCGAGCTCCCAGGGAAAACGGAGAATATTTTTGTGTGTCGATCTCCGGGATTGGAACTCTGTGTTTTTCAGTCACTGCGCCACACTGGTTCCCCCCGAAATTTTGCATTCATATGACAGGTATTCCCGATGCCGCGCGTGTTTCTATTATTGGTAGAAAGAGTTGGTACGATTTCGTGTTTGGAACCGGGGATTCGTAGTCGGCGGAGCGAGAATCCTGGCTGCTGCGACGCTGAACAGCCCCAGTACCCTCCCCCAAACTCGATCTGACGCTGTTTGCATTTATTCGAGGCGCAGAAAAATGGAGAATAGGAGCTTGGTCATCGAGGTTCAGCTCGCTTTCCATCTCTCCGATCATTCTCCCGCTTCTCTGTTTCTGCCATTACTCGTTGTTCAGACCTCGTTGCAGCCGTTTATTACCGAAGGGCCTGCGGCCCGACTAACTTTATCCAGCTGCATAGCTGCACGATTCCCGCAGGGGTTCGCTGACTGGCGCTACCATCAGTCTCGTCTGCGTCTGATTCGCGCAACAATTGGATCTGAGGTTTGTTATTTGGAATTTTGAGTACGGAATGGGGAACCGAGCGGTGTCTCGTTTCAACATTTCGAAGGTTGTACCCGCGGAATCACGCGGGGTGAACACGGCTGCGTTGAAGCATGGATGTTTCTTCGTTAAGGGTAACGAGCGTGTTTGCAGATTGCGTTCCAGTTATTCCGTGATTTCCAGGCCTCCCTTTTCTCGTTTTAATATTCCCGCGATTTCGAGCCTCCGCGCTCTTGGCCTCTCGTCAACTTGATGGAAGCTCGATAATCACGTTACGACAGCATCCACGCGTTTTGTGGATGACGGGTGGTGGTTGTTTTCCAATCCTCGGCTGTACGAGGAACGCCCATCACGGTTGGGACATTGGTTACGCGAATGGCCAGCGACAGACCTGAATGTATTTTTCCCGGGTCTCGTATTTTTCTCCTGCAGATGTGCGTCGATTTACTGGGTCGTCGTGGCTTCGCGGTGCCGTTGCGGTCCATTATTTCTTCCCTCTGAAAGTTTGTTTTATTCGAAAATGCTCGGCTGGTTCTCGTTCGATGTCTCGAAGCTGGAAGATTCATCGGTACCTAAAGCGTAGGCGACAGAGTATACTTCGTAAAACATGGAACTTTACAGTCGTGAAACATCTCTTTACACATATTTTTTATTTTATTTTATTATACGGAAAATTCCGGTAGGAATAGGTTTCGAAATTTTTATACGTTCGTACTCCTTATTCCTTTTTAAACGATTTTATTCAGCTTCGATTCTCTGTTTATTAAACAAAAGTTTTGAAGTTTCGACCACGAAAATGGATATACCTAGTTCTTCAATTGACATTTGTAGGTATTAAATTTGCAAAATTCAAAATTTTCAGTTTTGTGGTTTCGGCCATAAAATCGCAAAATTTCCCCACTGTGCAACGTCGTCAAAATTTGACTCTCCGATGTTTCTTATTCCGAGCTGCCTTTTATGGGGCCTCCTTATTTCACACTGCTATAATAAAGTTTACAAATTATTGTCGAGCAATAAGTAAGAAATTATTCAGTTGCCGTGTTGGTGGTTATGACGAAGGAAATAAGTGGAGCTCCAAAAAAGCTGAGCTTTCACCATAGATATTGAGAAAGTTGCATAGAGGAGGTATGTACAGTTCGAATTCTTTCTTTCTGCAATAGAAATTGCGCTCAGCTGTATAATCACCTTGACACGCGAGGCATCGCGGAATGAAAAAAGTAGCTAGAAACGAATCTCCCATCCGACCTCAATTCAGACTTCCTGCCTCATCCCTCGAGGAGCTCCGGGTGATCGATCACGACAGAGTTTTAAAAGTTTCGAAGCCGCCTGAATTGATTTAAGCTGCCCTGGAATCGAGTCTGTCAGATCGAAGATCGACGATTTGTTATGACTGCGCAGGCAACTGATACGATATTTTCTTTCTCGATACACAGAAACCCTCTTCCTCTAATTCCCCCAAGCCGGAAAGGAAAACAAGTGGTCTCGAGTATCCATTCCCTCTTAATTGCACGAGTAGGTATCATTAAAAGTTTCATAATCTACGCATCTGTTTGCCAGTAACAGCGTCGAAAGCTAATTACAGTAGAACGGAAAGAAAACGGAGAAAAATCGATCAAAGGTAGTCGGTTGCAGCCGGAAAAGAAGATAAAGCTTGACGGTGGTAGCTGGGTTTGCTCCGTTGGTCACGTCCACCATCGATCAACAGCGGTTTTTCCCCTCCAGCTCCGCAATAATACGACCGCGCACCGTATAGAAATATTACGCGAAACAATATTTCTTCTCCTTGCGTGGTCTCCCATCAGTGCTCCGTTTCAAGCGAAATAAATAGCGCACCGTATTTTTTTCCTCCTTATTCCGTTCTCCTCGGTGAAATCGCAGTCAAGTGTTTCCTAGTTGAACCTGGCTCGCACCGTCGCAATTTAAACGAGGGTGGAGGGGTTGGTTGAAGGTGGCGCAGGGTCTCGAAGATGAATTTTCACGGAATCGTCGCGATCGGCGCGATGGGGCGCGAGGAACACGTCTGCCCAAGGGTGGCTTTTGGCCCGGAGCGTGGACGCAATCTGGCAATGAGCCATCGGCTGCCAAATTATCGGATAATTCGGACCGCCCCGTCGTTCCGGTCACGACCGATAGCATCTTTAACGGACTTTATAGAGCTACCTTTGCTCCCGCCTCGACCGCAGCATTGCCTCTGGAGCCGGTGGTTTATTGGTCCAACCCCTCTTTCCTCGATAACGCTCGCAAAGGTAGGTTTTCAAAGTCGATTTTCTCGAAAACGAAGCGCAATATCCAAAATTTGTATTCTTTTTTCTCGACGTATTTACATGTTATAAATCGAAAAGAAAGAGTGACTTTTTTCGATATCGCGCTTCATTTTCGAGAAAATTGAAATTTTTCACGTTGCGTCCTGTCGCGTATAGGAAAACCTACCTTAACGCGAGGGTGTCAGCTCGCGATACCTTCTGAGAAATTTTACCACGTCGACACGGGGGTGGAGGAGTTAAGGTACATTTTCCGAGGCTAGGAAGGGCGAGATTTCATTAGAGCGTATTTTTAATACGAGCCCCAACGCGAGGGCATCGATGGGAGAAATTTAATTAAACCAAGGGTACATTATAACAGCAGTTTCGGTATTAAAGGGGGGAGGCAAGAAGTTTCATCGGGCTCCAATATTTGTGGGGAATTTTTCGTTTCCCTTTTTTAACGTCGATGTTGCGACGGGCTTCTCAGGTACCTGAAAGCGTCGAGCTGTCGCTTCGTCGCGGAGCGTCTCAGAATTCTCCCCGGATGGAGGTGGGAGGGGGGAGACAAAGGGAAGTGTCTGGAGCTGAGGGTGTCTCCCTCGAATTTCTTTCTCGCGATGTCCAACGAGTCGGAAGTATGCAAATTAAAAAGCCGTGTAAGGATTCGGCGAAAACTCTTCTCGCGCGATGACGGGGGTGGGTGTTGCGAGTATTTTGGGGAGGGAACGACAAAGGGAAAGATTTCACGTGATCCTCCGCTCCGTTTGTTGTCCCCGCGTTTACGGAGCTGCACGCTCTGCTTTGCGAATAAATAATGCATGAATGCTCTTCTTCCCTTAACGATCCCTTTGCCAAGAAAGAATCGCAGCCGGGGGCGGAGAAAATTTTGGAGCCCCACGCTTTATGCAACCTTGCGTCTATGCGCGAGTTTCGAGGAATTTATACATTCGAGGGTTTCGAGAAAGTTTTCAAACCGCTGGTTTCGGAACATAGCTTTCGCGATATTTGAACCCTCGACGTTCAATGATTCGATGGTAGATCGAGGTTCATTAAAATCGCACGCTTCTCATTAATTAATTAAGCTCGGGAATTAATTAATGGTTCACGCTGAAGTGGCCCGATTTAATTATTAATAATTATTTACCGATTGAGGAGCAGGGATTCGTAAAATTGGATAAATGGGATTCAACGAGCGTTTTTCGCTGCAATTACGCGTTCGGCCGGGTCGATATCAATTCCGGAGAGAAAGATGGCCGCTCTGGGAAAGGGATTGCTTTCCTCTTTCATGCGACTCTCTTTTTATTTCCTACCTCCTAGTCCCTTTCCCCTCTCTGTGCTGCGTCTTCCAAACGCAAACGCTTTGCTGGATTACGAGACTGGACGTTCCCCACCGCGGCGAGACGGAATTCCTTTCGTTTACTTTAATCGAGCTTCTCGCTGTTCTACGAATTCTATCTGTACAAGTCGCTCGCGGTCGACTTTGAGCACCTACTTCGAATTTCTGGAAAAGTTGCAGCGAGGAACGGTATTAGACTGAGCGCCAAGGCGTTCAAGTAGAAACTGGCGCGGTCTACTTGGAACGGCTTCAAGTTAAACACGAGTTTCTTAGAATCATCTTTTTCCTTCCCAAATTGAGCATCTAATTGCCAAGAAACACACTGCAATTACTAATTATAGGAGAAAAATGGAACCTCAGGTTATGGGGATTCGAACCCGCGATCTTCGGATCTGTTGCGTATTGGCCAGCGCCTTAACCGATTCCCCCAAAGCCGACTCCCCGAGATTTTTATGTTTCGGAGTCTACTTAAGTGGTTATATCTAGTCAAACGGCCAAAAGGAGGTGAATGCTTGTGATGATTTTTGAAAAAGCGGAAGCATATATTTTTACTGAACTTTTTGCACTTAGGTAAAAGGGCAACATTTAAAGAACATTTGGTAATTTTTTCGTAGAAAAATACTTACGTTTATGATAAAGTAACAACCGATATCTAAGAGGCTTTTTTTAAAAATTTGGTTTTGGGGTGAGCACTACCACGTGGTACCAGATTACCTAAAATATAAAAAACAAAAAAGATTTCGTTAGTATATTAATGCACCCTCTGATTCTAACGGAGGGAATTTCTGAAATATTAATTTAAAATAAAGTGGTAGCTATTTAAAGTTGAAATCTTGATTATTTCGTGCAAAAATCACGCGAAACAAATCAGGACTTCAACTTTAAATAGCCGTAATTTTGTTTTAAATTAATATTTCGGAAATTTCCACAGTTAATCAGAGGGTACATTAATATATAAACGAAATTTTATTTGTTTTCTGATTTTAGATAATGTGGTTCCAAATGGCAGTGCTCAGCGCAAAATCAAATTGTTTAAAAGACTTTTCGAATGTCGGTTGTTAGTTTATTATAGATGTAAATATTTTTCTACGAAAAAATTACCAAAAGTTCTTTAAATGTAGCTCTTTTAACTGCTTCCGCTTCCCCCCAAAAAATCACAAACATTCGCCTCTTTTCGGCTGCCTGACTAGGTATTATCCCTTAAGGGGTACCACCTATGTGTCAATCGCATCATACGCTGTTTCTAAACGCCGAACTCCTATATAACCCCTTGGTCAGTGTTCGGGGTGTGTGCGAAGAACGCCCATAGGCGTTGGGCGACTATGTGTAAGAGATACGACTAAAGGAGTTCCGCACGCGACATGTGCTGAGCGTTTAAATTGCCAGCATCCAAAGAGATAATTATTAATGTTTTCATGAGAGAAGACCCAGAGTCCCCCAAGGCAGAGCTAACAGCAGGGGGTGCGTTTTACGCGAAGCAAGGGAGAGAAGGAAAGCCGAGAGGTTTTATTCAAATTTCAAGGATCGACCAGAGGCAGATCCGAGTCACAAAAGGGTTTAAATCTCCTTAGAGAAACGTCTGGCTCGACGTTAGGCGGCTTATCTCGATCAGCTCGCAGCTGGCCGCGCGATCGAAGCGCTTTCGATAAGTTGGTAGCGTGTAACGAGTTTCGAGCCTAGCCTTCGCTTTCCCGTGGCTTTTCAGCTAACAGTCGATCGCGTGAATCGGGACCTTATTTCACCGATGCAACGAGTCCTTCGAATCCCTCCCTCCTTCTCACCCTGCCGTGCTTCCATTCCACGCCACCCGCTTTGCATTTCTGTTTTCTTTTCTGTTCTCCACAGTGTCGTGCTCGTTTTTTCTATCCCCCGTTTCAATGGCACCATTGTTTTCTCTTATTTTACCAGTCCGCGCCGCTTGCTTCCACGGCTTCTTTGATCTCCCTTCGCCCGTCTATTTTTATAATTCTACACTCTGTAAACCGCCCCGTTCCTCCGGCGGGCTACTTGCACAATCAGTCTGTTTATTAAACCTACCTTTGTATCCCTAATACGCCATTTCTTTATCTCCGCGACAATCTCCTGCCTGTTTTTTTTTCCTTGGAACTGTGCCGTCTCTCTTACCCTCGATCTCCTTGTGTACTTCAAGTACTTTTATTCATTCTTTCATCTTCTTCTGCCTTCTCCATTGTTTGCTTTCTCTTAGCATCCCGTCAGCAGGGATGCTCGATATTTATCGATGTACTGTATAAATCGATATTTGTCTATCGGTATATCAATATTTTTTATAGATATTTCAAACACTAATAATACCTGACGGGTATCGATAATTTTAGCAATAATATAGATAATTTTTACTGCACCTTCTTTGAATCAAGACAATTCAAGCTAATTATTTTCGAATTACTACATGTACCTATGCAAAAATTCAGTAATTCTTTTTCATACTGTTATACTGAAGGGTGCCCATGATGTTTCTTATTATTATTATTATTATTAATTTTACGGGGAAACCCCATGGTTTTCACAACAAAACAGTTTCACAATAGCAGAGTCTGAACAATTAAATGATTTAGCCGATAAGATAAACAAGTAAGTTAAATGAACAAACATAACAAACATAACCGCCAACCTTGTATCAGGTGTCTCCGTGAGAATTGGTAACAATTTTGTAAAGCAATGCCCTTACTGAAATCAAGGATCCATGAAAAGGATCAAGGCAATTAAAGTAGCGATTCATTAAGGTCATCACCTTATAAAAATATAAATTCTAGTTTCCTTTCTAAATATGATTTGAAAAGTAAATTGCCTGTTTTCATTTTAACACTCTGAATCTTAATGGAAATAAAATAATTTCTTAATATTATATATAAATTTTTATCTTAGAAAATGCTTTTTAATCCAAAATGATTTTCTCTTAAATATATGTAACTTATTTTTAAATTGGTAAATTGATACGATCTTCGTATCGATATTATCGATGCTTTTTGAAAAATATATTTCATGTATCGATATTGAACGAAAAAATATATATCGATAGTCATGATCGATAATTAGGACCAATATCGCAAATCACTATCTGCCAGTAGCGTTTGGATCCTCTGACTAAAATCACCCCCTCCCTCCGAACTCTCAATCTCCCTCGCGCCCCCTCTTTTTCGGGCGAGCACAATGGAACGCTGATAACTAACGGCGCAAAAATTGATTTCTGCTTTGCACGGGGATCCCGTCATTAAGCAGTCCCGGCCGCGATGCTTGAAAGTGGATTACGCGCGTCCCCTTTCATCCCTTTTCACCCCGCAGCAATTTTCGCGCAAATGGCGGCCAGATTGAAACGCTGTACCGCTACTCAATGACGTTGGCCCCTCTATCCAATCTCTTTCTCTCTGTTTCACCAACGTTCCCTCTTGCTACCTTTTTTCCTCGTCCACCAGAACGTGGAGCGATTCGATCGGCGCGCGATTTCCTCTCTGAAAAAGTCGCGTGGCGACACGAGGGTGCCGCGGTAACAGGAAACGAGGGAAATGGAGCCACGCGGGCGTCGATAAATCGAGACTGCTTCGCCTGGTGTACCTCATTTCTGTCGTCGAATTAACGGTCGCTCTGAATCTCTCACCTCCGCAGCTGCAATCTTGGAGGGTGCCGATGGGGCAGAAGCTGCTAAGATGGCTTTCGATGGAAAGGTCGCGGTTATTTCAAATATTTGAGAGAATGAAGTATTGGAATGGGGTAGACGGTTAACTGAGGACAATGTTGGCCTTGTCGAGCAAAGAATGGTCCGTAATAGTGGTCGCTTCGTAGCTGGGGCCACGAGATAATCACGCTTCAAGGGTTGCTCAATGCTCGTCAAATGAACTTGGACGGGGGTTTGCGCCAACTACCTTTCACGCTTCGGTTGCGAATCGTGGCACGCTTGAATCCACGAGGTGCACGTGGTGCGACTTGCTGGCTAATGGAAGTCAAACTGCGGGCTTGCTTGTCTTCGGGATCAATGCAGCGCGACGGAGACGGTCGATTGTTTCCTTAAATTGCATTCAGTATTTGTTAAGTGAGCTGGTACATCCCCATATGCTTTTCGAATCTGGAAAGTATCGTTTGAAGGTGGGGGCACCTTGATTCCATCGTTGGGGCTCAAGGAACGCTGTTTTTTATACCTTGTTTTGTTGGATGCCTTTGTTTTCGATCTGTTTGCGTAATTTTTTGACAGATACCACCGAATTTGCGAGAATTTACAAACCTCCGTCTCCCCCCGCTTCTTCAGCGTCCACAGTTAATCAAAACAGTAATGTTGTACAGTAAAGTTCTAAGGAACAAGTTCCTATCATCCCACGTGCATTTATCTTTAAATTCATTCTGGAGACATTAATTTGTCGAAAGAGCACACAGGAGTCACACCCTCATCATCGACGTTGTGTTGTCAACAGGTGATGAAAACGCGACTTAACTATGGGCAGGTAAATACATCGGGGAGGACTGGAAAATTGGGAGTAAATTGAAACTCGTGGGAAGTCTTGCGTTAACACCAGCTTCACACACACCGTGGAATCGAAAGTGTCCAAACTTGGACCAAGTTTCCTATTATCCAGCTCCAAAGACCTAAGGAACGCGAGTTCCACTAGCTCCTATGTTGCTCCCCGTCGTTCGTGCACACCCAGCCGCAATTTATTCGTTGCGTGGGCCGCGGAAGAGAACTAATATCGGTAAGCACGATATTTCCGCGACAGAAAGTTAATATAGCGGGTTGTATACGGGTGGCGAAACAACCAAGTTAGCCCCGTAGTATCGTAACCGCGATATTATATCGGTAAGCGTGCAGTAAAGATTGCTCTTTATGGCGGGTATTTAGCCCCGCAATAACCTGAAGCAAGCTTTTCACGAGCCACGGAACTTTGTTATTGCCTACCTGCTCGAGGTTATCGATGGTAGGCAGTGTCCGTGCGCAATCAATCTGAGGGAAACTCGCTGATTGGAACAGGTATCAGTGCACTACTGCTCAAGGCTTTGGAACAGGGATTATAAGACAGACTGAAATTCGAAAAACTGGAGAGAAGTGTAGGTAGGAGGAGATAGATACTCTAGAAGTGTGTAACTACTATTTTCTGTAACCCTTTCGGTGTCAAATTTCTCTTCTCTGTAAAGTGTCCTCTATATTTAATTATTTAATGTAGGAGAAAAAACAGTCTTCGGGTGATGGGACTCGAACTCGCGATCTTCACGTCCTCTGTTTACTGAGCAGCCGCCTAACCAACTTCGCCAACGTCGAAGATCCGAGGTCTCTTAATCCGGACTCCCTTTTATGGGATTCTTGATATCATAGAAGGGGGAAAAGATGAAAAATCCTATCTATCTTATCACCTGCACTCTGATCAACACGTCAATTATCATAGCTCAAGTGATCAGGGTCGATGCAATTTTTCCCACGACAATCTCCTCGATTTCACATCAAGCTTTCAGCCGTTTCCTTAGAATCGAATGGACTCCTGGATCCAGATAGTATTATCGAACGATAAATGGGTACGTCAGGTTGCATCGGCAGGGGGTGGGTCGCGATCTGTATTTAAATTTTACGATGATAAAAATTTTTACGGGCGATAACGGTGAACAGGGAAAATCCTTATTGGCCATTCGCTCGTAAGTAGTCGAGCTAACCGAAGTCTTTGGCGTGTATCCAGTAGCAACCACCCTCCGCAGCCTACCCTTCTATCCAATGTTTTCCTGGAAGACTTCGATGTGATATTGGACGTGCATCGAGAAAGTGTAGTTTAGACTGCGTCAGTGGATCTGGGGCCAGAGTTGACCATTAACTAATTACAAATTATTGAAGTAACGGATGGAGTAAAAGTTACGTTAACTTTAGATTACTCGACGAATAAAGTTAATTTTTATATTCGTTTCAACTTCACCGTCGAATAAATTTTTCAACTTTAACTTTATTAAAGTTAACTGCAACTTTGACTTTATTAAACTTAACTGCAACTTTAACTTTATTAAAGTTAACTGCAACTTTAACTTTATTAAAGTTAACTTCAACTTTAACTTTATTAAAGTTAACTTCAACTTTAACTTTATTAAAGTTAAAGTTGAAAACTTTATTCGACGCCGAAGTTGGAACGCTCAACCGATAAAAAACTAATTTTATATGTATTGAACATAAAACAAATAATTTTTCTAACTTTTTTCCGTTAATCGACATTTTTATTTAAATACAAATTTTGTCCATCTCTGTCCGTGACCCCCAGTTTTCAGCTTCACACCGAATAATTCTCCACGGAACGGAAAGAAGTAGGTACTCAGCAGTGAGGTTGAAAGGAACCACCCTCGACGTGCTCCCTTTCTCTCCTCGAATTCGATACCTTCGACGGTGAATAAATTCCTGCGTGTCAGACTGACGAGTTCTTGTGGACCAAAGCCACCGCGCCATATTCCTCCTCGTTTTTCCTGCCACCTCGAGCTCGCGAAGGATCCACCCTTAATCACGACCGCCAGGCGATACTCCGTTTCTTCCTATCGGCGCGCCGTTACTTCTCCTTCTAATATCCGGTCGTTATGTTTAACGAGGGCGAGAGTTTTCGCAACTCGCGGCTCATGAATATGGAGAACTCACGAATTTCTTTCGCACGGCCCTTTCATCCCCCTCTGGACGCTGGTATCTTCAATCGTCGGTCGTTATTTTCTCGGTTGGGGTGCCCGTTGTTTTGCGCCGCGGTTCTGTTAATTATTTTTCGGAGGTGTAGACGTGAGTACGGGTTGCTTTGTGTCGAGCAAAAAGGAAGGGACCGTGGATGAAATTTGGGGAACAGATGAAACATGCTTAATATTTGTAGATTCGCTAGGGAATTGGAATTGTAATCTTGGTTCTTATGATTAAATCGTTGTTCGACGAGGTCCTGGGGACAAGTGTCTAATATTGTCGAACTACCCAGAATTTTGTATTCATTTCTGCTCCACGATTACTCCATTGTGTTCGTGCATTGGGGGCAACAGTTCATCCACCAAAATTCGTTCACGCTAATCACGTCAGCGTGTGAAAACACTATTCTGCTGAACACCCGTAATGAGGCGAACGCGATGGTAATACCTAGTAAGTACTTAGAGTGGCTAGTTGATTTCTCATAATGCTCGATAAATATTTAACGTTCCACCCTGGCAGGGGGAATTTGCAAAGGGCAGGTTGCGTTACGTGCGAACTAATAAACCCACGAGCATAATACGTTCTCCAATTAACAAACTCTCGCTCGTCCGTCGGGTTAAGTCGTCTGGTTAATTCGAGTTCCGAAGTTTCCGCGATTCGCGCGTCGGGATAGTGGCAGTTAAAAATTTCTAGCAAGTATTTCGCGAATCACCAGCGACCTCCCCGCGTTCTCCAGCCTCGTATAACCTCGGGAAATCCCTGGAAAGAATAATGGTAATAGCGGGGAGTCTGCTACGTTGACGAATAGTGTTCAAGGAACACGGAACGCGTGAATTCTGATGAGTTTTACGTACGTTCACACTATTCAAGTTGTATTTCAAGGCAAGTAAAAGTTGAAAGACTCTCCACTTCGCTTGAAACTTGAAAGAAACTTGAAAGAAACTTGAAAGGATATTCAGTATCAAGTGAATAACATGGTTCACAGTAGTAAAGTAGTTTCAAGGTACTTGAATTCAAACGACTTGAAAAGTCAAGTGATTTGACTAATCTGAACGAGACTATACCAATGGGGCCCACTACCAGGCCCAGGACGAAACGCAATTTTCCTCTTCCCTCCTTCCATTCTACTTTACAACAATTCCACAATCTCCACCACAGTGTGACCCACACGATCGCAGATATACTCACCTCACTAATTCCACCTCACCATTCGCATGCACATAAGCCAATTCCAGTCTCCGAATCCCTAAACTGGACTTGGTAACTACACGAAACGGTGATACGATTAAACAACCACAAGAGACACAGCACTACTTATAGGAATAGACACCTGAGTAGACCTCCTCTTAAAACTTGGCACTGGCGAGACAGTTGGGACCGAATGGAGCATCGGGGGACGTCGAGATCGATCGTGGGTGGGCTGCTGGGCGACGGGAAAAGCCGCAAACAAGTTTCGCGCCGCGAGCGAAATCGATTAGCTCGACGAGTCACCGATAACAACCCCTGATCCGTTTATCGCTGCCTCGTCTTTGGCTTGGAAGTTACGCGCTTGACGTAATTTCCAAATGTGATTTGAGTGCAGAACGGAGGAAGAGCTGGGAGGACCTGCATCGATGGCAATTAGTTGCCGGTGATTGGACCAAGACTGGCGGATCCCGGTCGTCCAGCCTCGTTAAAGCGTCCATCGGAGCCTCGGCTGCCGTGGTGCAATTAAATTCGAAAGAAAAATAAGCGACGGTGGAGTGCTCCAAGAATTTTTCTCTCCTGCTGTAGGTACTCTGTGCGGGTGCATTCTGAGTCGCTAACGAAGGAGATTCTATTAACACGCAGATACTTGAATGGATCCTCCTGGAAGGGGAGTTGTGCGTATCGAAGTCACCTGTTGCACCGAAGCTTGTTCTCTTGTCTTGCTTCGTCTACGGAGTTACACTTTCATTTAAAAAATTACCGCACAACTCTGGCTTGCCATTTATGGGGAATTATGTAGTGTTATCTAGGTGGTGTGAATTGGATTACTATATGAGTGCAGTTTTATTTATATTAAGGGGGAACATACACGTAGGAGATGAAAAAGTAGGAAGGGTTTGAAGAATTTTTTTGGCGGAGAAATGGTTTTATGAAGAAAACATTATATATATTAGAGAGGTCACACTTTTGCCTATAAAATGTGAAGTTTTCATTAAAAAATTCGGAGAAGAAGCTGCGTGGTAGCTATTTCCGTGTATACAACGGTTCGCAACAATTTCATATTACACTTTCGCGATGAAAGGTGTATGCAAATGGAACCGTGTCAACTGAAAATGCACCCCATTGCGATATTGAAATCATCTCCTGCGGTAGTATACGGGTGGAAGGTATAAACCGCCCCAAGTTTCGCCCCCGTTTTCAGCCTCGAAAGGGGTCAGTAACCGATCGAGATCGTGGCGGAAAGCTCGATCATCAGCTCCCCAGCAGAAACTTGCAAAGAAAAGCCCGCGGCTCCACTCAAATGCTCCCGTCGCCGCTGGCAACTTCTGATTTCCATCAGGGCGACCGTGGATCGATCCCCTCGGAAATATTAATTATCCTGGCGCCCTAATGGAAATCCATCGAGGTGACATCGATAATTAATTCGCAATTAGCAGCGACCGGGTGGTTCGACGACCCATAAAGACCCTTCGGTTTGTCATTCATGTTGGGGAGTCACGTAGAATGGATCTTAGAATTTAAAATCATTAGTTACGAATCACACGTTTAAGGCGCGTTCGCACATATCGATTTTGTGACGTCAGTGTCGGTGGTCGATTTGTCTGTTTCTTACACAAGCGTGAAATGCTGCATTGCAAAATAAGGGAGGGACATTTTTTTACCATTGATACCGACGCCACCGAACCGTCGCCGATCTGATATGTGTAAATCCGCCTTTAAGCGTTCGCTTCCGGCGGGGTATAGCTTCGCTAACAGGCAATCTCTGTACCGATTAGCAGAACGATTGTGTCGGCTGATTGGCGCCAAGTGTATTAGACTGTCGACCCCGCTCGCAAATACGCGTGAGACCGTTTAACACCGTCCCCAACACACCAGATTGCCGCTTGTTGATTCGGAATGGATTCGATCGAAGCGTTGCTTACGGGGCCGCGAACCCACCGAGACCATCGTTCCTGTTTCCGCTTCCATCCCCTGGAAATGGATCGAAGGTAACCGTGTCCCCGAGTGCAAACCGTGCAACCTGAAATTTCTAGCTTCTTTGACTGAGCGTCCAGGGTTTATGCAATTTTCCTCCACGGGAGAAGGACTGAGTGATGCATCATGGGCAGGATTTAATTTTAGGGGAAGCCGAGTTGAAGGGAGAAAATTATTTTGAATGCAAATTCAATAAAATTCATTAGGTGATTATAATATCAAGTTTTCTTTTTTTTTACAAAGCACATTCTTTGGGGTATGCCAGGGCGCCTTGAACTCACCCCCGGGGTGCGTCACTACTCATGGATGTTGGTTCTTATGTGGTGTAGGCATTGTTGCTTAGACGATTCTCTGTTTTATTCTTCGTGATATTCTCGACATTAACTTTTTCACACCTAGATTCCATTGAAGGAAAAATATTCCCTTTTCTTATCGTTAAAAATGTTCTGGTTGTTTATATTTTTATATATTTTTTTCAGAGGTTAAAATGGATAAAACAAATAAATACAGGGTTAAGATGTAGTAAGCACATACGTACCTACATGGAATGTCGAGATAGGTACCGGTATCCCCTCCCAAAGGAAAGTCTGGTGGTTGTACCTTGATTCTACTACGTGGGGGGGATATTGGAGCTAACGGTGGTATAGCAGTAAGGCTACAGACTTTCTACCTTGTTTCTCGTATGAAAAATTTGCATATTTGGCTCACAGCTGGCCTTAAATGCTGATATTTTTGCCGACTCCCTGCGCAATTTAAACCTAAAATTATGATCACGCTAAGGGAATCAACCTACATAGTCAACAATTTGCCTTGATTAGTTGTTGGGTATCTGCGATATCAACGCTTTATATTCAAGGGCTTTATTACCATTTTTCTTTGTGTAAGCGGAGTTTATTTCCGTCAATTAAACTACTTAGTATTATTATTATTATTATTATTATTATTATTATTATTATTGCACGGGTATAGTAGCATTCAGTTTACAATGCTAAGAACTAAATAAGACAAAAAGAAAAAGAAAAGATTACATATAAACTAAACCTAATATTAAAATTAACTATATAGAATAATACTTCATACTATTATTGTATTTCATTGAAATTTGCAACGTTTTACTACTCATGTGTGTTTGTACCAAATAGTGTCCACTGTTGTGTAACAATATTTCACCTTACCCCAGAATTTGGAACACCTGGTGGATAATCATATTTAACATACAAGTAGACACCTAGTGTCGCTTTCATAACGCCACGTCGATTTCTGTAACGCGATTCGAGCGGAAGCTATCGGTACTCGGTAGCGTGCTCTAAATTCGATTATTATCCTCGTCAGGGCACTATTGGCCGGTTAATTCCTAAATGCAGGCCGTTAATTATTTTCCAATAACGCCGCATATTGTGCCGATTCAAAGGCATTTAAATTGCCAGCGACCGGCGCGAGTCGAACGCGACAAGAAATCCGGGGCCGTTCTGCTCTCTAAGGGCAGGGAAATCGATTACGTAGCCGGGGACAATTTATTACGGCTAATATCGAGACGCTGCTCAAAGTGGTGCCGACACGAACAATTTCAGAAGCCATTTAATATCGCTAATAACGTTTCGTCCAGGCTTATCGAGCTAAATGCCACCTTCATTTTTAATCGAAACGCTTCCCTCGCCCCTTTAACCCTCCATTTTGTGGTACATGTTCGTTATTAAAAAAGGAAACAGAAAAAGTGTCTGCATCTTTATATCATTTCAGATGTCAGTGTCCATTTCCATGTGACGTTATCGTTAACAATGCAAAACGATTCTGAATCAAGCGTTAAAGAGATAGAAAATCGTGATCCTTAAGTAATCGAATGTAGGTCAGCTTCTGTGGAACGAGATTATGGATCGATAGGGCGCGTTGTTTCGACACAATGCGAGCTTCGTTTCCTGGACACATATAAAACGGTATCCGCGAGGATATCTGCGCCAAATATCCTCCATTTGGCATCCCGAAACGGCCATCGCTATTCCATTACTCGGATATTCGTCTTACCAGCCCGGTGTTTTATGAATTTCAATACTTCCGCTGGCACCGCGGCTGAATGTTAATGTGCCCCTGTCGATAAACCGTAATTAAGCTTCGATCGAGGGCACTGCAACTTAAATCGCTTTAATCTGCTTTCATATCCTGACGAACGTGGATAACGGAGAGATTGACGTGGTATTTATTACTCGATAGAAATATACAGGAAAAATCTGTAATGCTTAACAGACAATTAATGTACAGCGCCGGACAAAAGTATTGGTAAACCATTTAAAACGGAGTAACTTTTCCTGTTATAGAATAACATTCCGATGAAAAATTGAACGCTACTGTGACACGGACATGGACTAAAAGATGGGAAAGCATATCTAGGTTATGCCCGGAACACTGCTGAAAGATATACACACAAACCAGTGGCCATTTAAATGACGTATAGGAATTTGACTCGCGTATGCTACATAAAAGTGAGTTATAGTAACGTGCTCTGGAATAGCTGCGAATCGTTACTCGAATTTTTCTGCTGGAAGTGGTGAAACACTGCTAGAATCTCTACAAAAGGAGTAGAAGCGCGTGAATAATTACGAAATTAGCAGTGCAACGTCGAATATACAGATTTTTGCCCGCAGACGAGATTCGAATTACCCGTGCCATTGTTTCATTCGATCACAAAGGGGCCGTCTGTATCCGCTGTAATCAAATAATATCCGATAAACTGAATTTGCGGGCAGCCGATGTACCCGGACCGAGGGATTCCATTATGGTATTACATAACGTGCTTTGTAATGAGTTGCGGTTCGCTGGCACGTGAAGTTAATTGTTAAGTCTTAACAGTCGATTGCCCGGGCCCATCCACCGCACCCTCATCGATCGTTTAATTCGCCCCTCGCCTTTCGCTTTCCATTAATCCCACCATTTAATCCTCCCACCACCTTGATCGTTTTTAATGAGCGGCGTAAAATCAGGAATAACAGTAAAAGTTCACTGCGTCCAATCATTTCCGCGGGGATGAAGTTCCGTAACTGTGTTCTTTAGAATCGATCCCCTGAAGATTGTGCAAAATTTCGCACCCCGCTAACGGGATCGAGAACGATTCACCCCCCGCATTTCTCTAGCTAGCTGTCCTGTAAGAACCGGTCCACCCTTGGCCGCAAAAAAATTTGATCACGATCCAATCTTTGATCCAAGAAGCGACGAGGTGGTCTCCATCAAAGGGTCATTTGTAATTTCATCCCTCCTGGCATTATCCACGAAACCTTTCGCCCCGATTACCCCAGCCAGTTCGCTCTAATTTCGATCGGCGATGCGAGTGGCCGCGGGCTTCCTAGGAATTCAAATAATATCGCGGTAAATCGAATTTGCGGCTGACCAAACAGGAAGCACCGCTGCCCGCCAATCCACGCGGGGGCTGTTTGCCCCGGGGGTGCTGGCGGGATCAATTATGCTGCTCGTCCGGCGTCTTCCCGCAGCGGAAGTCAATCGAGCTTCGCCCCATTCTGTCCCCATAGAAATTACAGCGGGGAATTTATCGGGGCGCGATATACGCCGCGAGATATTGGAACATATGCGACGCGAGCGAATATCCTTAGGGGTGGAGGTTTTAAGGGGCTGTAAACTGTCCAATATCCCATGGATCTCTCGTAAACGGCGCGGTGTCGCGGGGCGTTTATTGCCACCCGTTTCACCGGCGACGCAAATTGAACGAGTCAACGGATTTTCCGAACGACTAGCACGATTCCCCATCGATCCCGTCGCGCGCGGCCAGAGTTCGGCTTTGCAGAAGCTGTTTCGACGGCGAGAATCAGTACAGCTTTTGGAGATCGGGATACTCGGGATCCTCTCTTTCGCGGATCCCGCCGGGGAGCTTTTGCAAAAAATTGCGGTGGTTAAGTTGGAACGTGGTAGTTGAAAGCAGGCTTCTGGAAAAACTTTGGTGGATATTAATTTTTCCTTTTATCTTGGCCTAGATGAGCTACAAGATTCTGTATAAATCCGTGGCGCACTTAGGATTTAATGGGGAGAGCCAAATTGAAGGGACAAGAATATTTTTAATGCAAATTCAATAAAATTCCTTGGGTGATTATAACAATTTACTTAAAGAATAAATTCCACTTTTCTTTTCCTTTTACAAAGCCTTCTTTGGGGGGTGCCAGAGGCCCCTTTGCACCCCCTCTGGGCGCGCGACTGGTAGTGGAGACCGGGGTAAAGTGAACCTCGGGGTAAAATGAGCTTTCTTAATTTATTCTTTAATAATAGAATATATTTACAAATTTTGGGGACGTAACAAATGTGCATAATTATCAGTGCGATATTACATACATTTATTACGTCCCTAAAATTTGTAAATATATTCTATTATTAAAGAATAAATTAAGAAAGCTCATTTTACCCCGGTCTCCCCTACACATAGATTTGTGGGTGAGTTCAAGAAGAATCAATCTCAATGTTTGGCTGTTTTTATTTAAAGAGGCTAAACTATGTAATTTTCTTTCCTCTTGCATTCATGTGTTGTTAGCCGAAAATGTCAATTTTGACAATGGTCCTTTTTAAACTCACTCACAGAGATATTTTCCCCAATAAATTCCAAAGGATTTGAAAATTATTTGAACGTTGGAATAGTATAAACGTGATTTAGGACATCGTGTTTATTTCGACCAGGTGATCCTGTTTCGAGGCACAGAAACCACCCCCAAATCTCCATCCCCAATTAGTAACCACTCCGTATGGCGATCTAAAAGGTACCACTTGTAGGAAGATACTGAAATTGCTAGGGTTAAGCATCGTTCGTAGAGTTGGATTTGCATAAAACAACGCTGCGCCTGTCTATTAGAGGGTAGACGGGTTTGCCGAGGGTAGCTGGCGTTATCCGCGGTGGGAATGCCAGAGTGTTGTCCTTTGACGTCAGCCTAATTAACGATTATCGATGCGTCGCGGCGGAAGTGCTTCTAATTAATTTGCAGCCCCTCCCCACTATCGGCGATCGACACGTTCGCCCGATTTCCCGAGGAAAATGGCGCGTGATCTTTGGCGTCTGCGTTGATTCGCGTCCTTTGATCGAACACCCGTAGAGTGGCACGATTGTTTCTGCCGTGTGCGTTGCGCGCGCGACACCTCGCCCGGAATAATTTCAAGTGCCGCCCGAAAGCCAAACAGCGCTTAAAATTGCAGCGCAGCGAGGGATGAGGGAGGTCTTTTCATATTTAATTCGTTGGTCAGAGTTTTCGGGGCGGTAAAGTTTACCAGACCATGTTCATTTATTCAAGCCCGAGGCTCATGAAGTTTTTAACGCGACCAGCCATCGACCTCTGCAGTTTGCTTGGGGCAAATGTACTTAAAATATAACCCCTTGATCGAATTAAATCGGGGAGGAGGGAAAGGAAGCTTGACACTGATGGGCACGATGGAATCCAGCAAGATTGCACCCTCCAAGTAGAGCAACTCGTTATAATCTCCGGGGCAAACGCGTCTGGCTATGCACTGGGTTGATCTACTGACTGCTAGTTTCGTATTCGATGATTCAATTTCGTTTTGCTGGTAGTATTCTCGCGTTCTATTTATTTATGGATTATATTTATTCAAATTCGATGCAGTCACGTAGACCAAACTGTATAAATAATGCACCAATATTTAATGTTTAGCGAACATATTTGGCCGTCGTTATTGCTGGTGGGAGATGGGGGAGCGACACTTTTCACCAATATCAGTTTGTCCGTTTTTGCAATTATTTACGGAAAATTTCGCAAAATTACAGTGCCGGGCTGTTTCGAGTGTCCTGTTTGTGACAGGTGCCAAATTCAACACTCTTAAATCAATATCGGCAGCCGACAAGAGCCACCACTCATTTTTCTTTCTTTCATATGCACGAGCATATGCGGTGTATGAACGGATATTGATTCACGCCATAACAATAATTGAGGGGCGAGTGGAAAACAAGCACATATGCATAAATTTTCCTTTCTTTGTACCATTAATTTGTTCCTGCAATTTAGGGTAATTCCACCATTTATACAATATTATATACGTTTCATTGAGTAGAATCATATCAAATTTTCTTCAAGCTGAGAAAAAACAAATGCTTAATGGAAAAGACGCCACTCGGCTCCTTGTGGAATTTATTCAACAAAAATTTGATATATGTTTGCCCACTTACTCTCTAATTCAAGTACCTTTTAATAAATTGCAATTCCATTGCTATGGAAACAACTTTTCCTTCAATTTGCTTTCCTCTAAAATCATAAAACGGTGGAATGTGCCTGTTTGTCCCCTCAATTCACTCATACTATTTGCAAGCAAAGTACGCAGGATAATTACTTCCTCCTTTTACGAAGCGATTCCTTCGGATTCAGGAACGCATTCGATTTCCCCCTCGTAATTTAACGCAACGGCCAATTAGTTCCCCTTTACTCGACGTGAACTAATAACAGTGGAGCAGTGGTTCATTCGCGAGCTTTTACCATCGACCCGAAAGGCGATTATTTGCTGGCAGTTTGGCTACGCCGTTGCTCCGAATAATTACAGCTGATAATGTTTCTGATAATAATTAAGTTCAGCCAGGAATTAACACTGTCTCCTCGATATCGAGGACGTTATTGTAGATCGCATTTAGATCGGGTGCAGGTCCATCACCTCTGGTAAACTTGTACGTAGACTCGACGTGTGACAATCCTGCTGTCTGACTAATTTGTGGTAATTGCGGCCAGACATCGTCATCAAAGATTTAGCGTAGCTCTAAAAACAGACTCGCCTGAAGCTTCTAAAAGCAACTCATCTTTCCAATGGCCTTTCAAACGAAAATCATTGATTACCATTCCTCGTGAAAGTGGCTCATTTGCGAGTTAATTCCGGGCAAATCGCATCGCCCGGAGGAACCCGGTCCGCGCCGCGTTTCAAGCAATTATCTAGTGACGTATTTGCAACGATGCACGAATGGCCATCTAGCGTTGTTGACTCGACGATGCGTCGACTGATCACTGGGGCACCACTTTGCACCCTTCGCGCGTAATTACGCGTACTGCGTTTACGCCCTCGACGATCCTGCAATTATTTTCGGAAAGCCCCGCGGAGGAAGCCTGTGCTGCAGCGTGCGTAGAGAGAATTTCAGCTGCTGAGCGAAGCAGGGGACGCTGTTGCGTCACAGCAGAGGCAAATTGAACCGGGTGGGCGCGCTGTATCGAGAATTTTAGAATTTTGGTGCTCGAGCGAGATGACGAGATGCTTCAGCTTGCTTCTGTAGAATCCTCAACCATCTGGGTCGAGAGCTTGCAAAATGGTGGTCGACTCATTTACCGTGTGTTTAGTAGCCGCTGCATGGGTCTGTCCCGATTTGAGGGTATTAAAAGAAAAATTGTGTTTTTTTTTAGAATTTTTTGTGGAAAAGTATAAGTTTAATCGGAACAGTCTTTTGGTATGTTGATATGAGATGTTCAGTGTATTGTTTAATATTCTTTTCGACCTAAAATAAATATTCCCTGTAAAGATGTAAATTGGTGGTACTAGATTCAACTAACAATATGAAATATTTGTTCTTTTATTGACAAAAAACGTCCAGAAGCTTTGTACCATTTTCGATTTTCCATGTTTCTACGACTGCCATTCAGAAAATTCTCAGCGGATAATGGTTGATTCTAGCACCAGTGCTGAATGTAACCGTATTAAACAATAAAATGTCAAGATATTGATTTCAGGTCCACTCGATATCCTGATATTATTTTCACCAACAAAGGACATATTTACACAGTATGTGTGTTATATCTTTATTTTATGTCGAAAACAATAGTGAACTACACATTGAACACCCCATAACAACATACAAAAAAGCTGTTTTGATTAAACTTGTGCTTTCACCTCCAAAAAATCTAAAAAAAAAACACTATATTTCGCGTCTGCGAATTTGAATGCCTCTTTAAGGGGGTAGGTTATCCTCGATAGCCCTAAAATAAACTTTTTCTCAAACGCCACTTGTAAAGTAATAAATAACAGTAGAGATAACGTTTTTTCTAGTTTTAATCGTTATTCTACAAGTTTTAACACAAAAAAAAGTCTAAATATCTCTATGTACATACAAGTTGTGAGTAAAAACGTAAAGGCGTGTACGCGGTGCACCGTTTGATGGCGAACATAAAATCTCAAAACTGCTCCAACGATTTGGATGAAAATTTAATGAAAGATACCATTCCCTACGATGTGTCGGGAGCAGATTTTAGAAACAAAAGTAATACAATTTTTATGTTGAAAAATACGATTTTATCGATTTCTTGTATAAAAAATATTTTTTCTTTTTAAGAATTTATCTTGAAAATCTACTCCCGACACATCGTAGGGAATGGTTTTCTGCATCTCTCATTAAATTTTCATCCAAATCGTTGGAGCGGGTTTCGAAATTTTATGTCCACCATTAAACGGTGCATTGCATACACGCCTTTACGTTTTTGCTCACAACTTTTATGTACATAAAGATATTTAGACTTTCCTTTTTTGTTCTTAAAATTCATAGAATAATAATTAAAACTATAAAAAAATTGTTCTCTCTACTGTTATTTATCACTTTTCTATTTGCGTTTGAATAAAGGCCAGTTTTATGGCTATCAAGGGTAACCAACCCCCTTAAGCTTATTCGTGTTAATGATATACGCGCCCATGAACCCTTCAACCCCTTGTATACCGAATTAATTTGATTCCTTCCAATCGACCAGGGTTCTAAGCTACAGTTAGGTTAACGATACCACTCTATTATCTCACCCCATTTAATCACCACCAAGATTTCCTTGGGGACACTGGGATCTTCCTCATAGCGTTTTTTCCACCCTCCCGACACGTCCCGCAGCCGCGTTGCGAGTATTTTCGCGATATCTCGCGTCGTACACGCTCCAAATACGTAATGCGGCATTTCGACGATCAATGTTCCATGTATAGCCACGCTTCGATTCCTGGCATGCATAATTCATGGCGCCGATTTCCGTCCCCTTTCCGGGACGCTAACCCTTTCTCTCTCTGACCCTCGCCGGTCGCTTCCCTTCCCTTTCACTCTCCTCCCATCTCTCTCCCGCCCTTTCGATTCTTCTTCTACACGGTCATAATAAATCGATCGTTCGTGAGAGCAACGATGTCCTCTTCGGTTAGCTCGTAACCGCAGTTTTTCCAGTATTCCTGCACGCTGCTTATGCTGGACTCGTAGAAGGGGGTGGAAATGCGAGGGATTCAAAAAGAGGACGAGAGAAATAAATTTAAAATATTATGCAAACTGCATGGCCTTGTATATTTAACTCGATTAAAGATTCTGCGCCATATTTTCGAGCAAAAGGATCAATTAATTGAAGACCTTGCAGCAAGAGTGGTGCAACTCCATCTTCACCAACTTCGAGTAAATTAGAAATAATGAGCTTTTAAAATTATTGCGTTAACTTAACATTAAAAAGTGCGCACTAATAATTGGAAAATATATATTTTCACAGAATAAATAGTAGTTATTGAGTTGATAAGTGTTTCCTATTTCTATTTTTGGCGAAGAAATATTCAATAATAAAAATAGAAATATTAATATTATATTTCTAAATTATATTACAATTATATTAATATTAATATTTCTATTTTTATTTATTTACAATAAATCTCTCATTTGTTATCGTATTTGAATCAAACGATGTAGAATTTATTTTCCTACATATATTACACGTCATAATTCAAAAACTGTAACAAATGGAGCTACATTCTTCCTGCTGCAAGGTCCTCAATTAGAAATGTATCGTTCAAAGCGATCCAGTTAATAGAAACTCCCCTAATGAGGTTTCCAGATAAAGTGTGATCAACCTGAGGCAATTGGGAACGTATGTACATTCGATCGGCCTCCAAAAGCGCAAAGGACTCGTTCGATCGAAGCAGGCTGAAAGGTGGTGACCGTTAATTAGAGGCCAGAGGTAGTAACGTTTTAGACCGTCGGTATCTTGACGTTGGCAGCCTGCCGAGGCCGCCGGGCAAATTCAAGGGGAGAGGTCTGCCTTTTGATTCCCGACGAACGTTTTGCTTTCCCGCCGCCCCGCGCATGCATAATTCATCTCGGACTGATTTCGTTCTGTCGTGACTCTTTCCCGCCCCTCTTTTCCGCCGGCGTGGAAACGGTCGCGCGATACCGCGATTAAAAGATCGACAGCTGCGAAACCCAGCTGAAAGCCTCGAGGAAAGCTCTTTCATTAGCCTTGTCAATGGGTCTTTCCTCGCGTCGCTCTGCTTCGCGGTCCGCTTTCATATGTGTGACACAGTGTCGCGGCAATTAGCTCGATTCGTCTACACGAAACGGGTACAAGGGACGAACTCGCGCAGGAAAAGGGGGTCGAAGAAGCTGTTGCCACGGACGATTTTAACTGGGATTCACTGAAGTGATGGGTCACAAAGATTTGGATCACTAACGTAATTAACGCGGTCGATGGTTGGCTGCGATAAAAGTAATTTTGGCGATATTTTACCGCCTCCCTTCCTCAGTATAAGAATTTGTAAGATTCTATATTCTAACTCCCTCCCCTTTTCCTTACGTAATATTTTTTACTTTGCTTTTTCTCAGTTATTAAAATTCTTTCAAATCATTAGATAATTCATTCAACTAGGGTTAAGGAAATTTAAACTGAAATTACTTTTCTGCAACATTAGTGATAGCATTTGTATTTATTGAAAATTAGGTTAAAGAATATTACCTAAGACGCTACCTGAATCCCTCTTCTCCTTTTATTAGGAAACGTAAGAAATTTGCGACTGCCCCTCCCAAAAGCTTTACGTAATTTAAGCACAACCCCTAAGCAGAGATGGGCAAGATTTTTATTTAAATAAAATTTCGAATAACGAATAAAAGTTAAAAAAATAATTCGTCATTCATTCGTTAACCCGAGTTAACTTTATTCGCCACATGACAAATCATTGTTTTAAACTTATACCCGTTTATTCGTTATTCTATTTAAATAAAAATATTGTCCATTTCTGCCTTTAAGCACCACGTGCTGGCGACGAATCGGTGGTTGAATATACACCCCGGTGTGCAATAATAGTTGGTAATCGATAGCAGCTTGCAGCGAGAAGCATGGTTGAAGTAGAAATATTCGAGTCTGCTGGTAAAACGCGTGCTGTTAGTACAGAGTTGGCAGCATGGAGAAGGAATTAAATGCAAGGAGCGCTGCTAATTTTGCAAACGGTGACGACGTCTTTTCAGCGTCCCGTGAATAGTGGAAGGGAGGGATACGGGGTGGATGTGAATCCACGTGGTCGTTGTGACGAATTACACGGGCATAAGAATCCAGAAAATGGCGGGGGTCTCGGATGGAAGCATTGTTGATCCGTCGCGTTTATGACGACGACAAAGGAGCTGCTCCATAATTTATGCGCGGCGTGGCGCGACGCGATTCAGCACACGCCACCGCATCTACCTCTTTCATTTACTCGTATTCCTCTTGACCCGGTCGGGTACAGCCCTTCCGGAATCCCGTGCACGTTCGGTGGATTCTAATTGCATTCTTGCATCGCGCGTATGTGGGGGTTCGGTGGGAAGGGCAAATGCAACCGAGCAACAGTAGAGCGACACACGTGGGCGCGGAGGAGGATCTAAGTTGGGGTGGATTGATCGATGCATTTGGTTCAGAGGATTTTATTTTAAGACAGAGAGTCTTTTGAGAGTAGGTATTGTAGGTATTTGGGATTTGGGAACGACCTAGGGGGTGATTGACATATAGGCGGCGCCCTGTTGGTTTTGGTATTTGTTGAGGAGAGATAGTTCCCTCATAGAACTCGAGGACCTGTGCTGCATTTATTCATTTTTCAAAATATGTTGAAAAACCTAACTACTTTTCAGATGGTTAAAACATCCTGTCAGAAACATTTAATTAATTGCTACTTTAATAATAGATTGTCTACCGGTACACCTATTACAAACAATTATATTTTCGAAGTCAAAACTCGTTTGTCATACATTTTTTAATATTTTTCCCTTATTCTGTAACATCTTAGCATCAACCGCTAAAAAGATTCATCCCTCTATCTTATTTCTATCAGAAGTTCTACATTTTTTACACAAAAAAGTGCACGTTGTCTTACTGTGCGGTTTTGGGGGAATTGGTAACGTGGTTGGCCAGTAACGTGAAGGATCCGAAGATATCGGGTTCGATTCCCCCCATCGCCCGAGTCTCGTTTTTTCGCCTACATCTTAATAGGGGAGAGGTGGTATGAAAGGGACACTTGTGTTTAGGACCAGAGTGTAAAAAACTAAATAACCATTCGAGTTCTAATTGGTAACATTAGAAAGGTCAGTTATCTGGCTATAATAATACACGGGCCTATTAAGTTTCTCTCTATATTTACATGTCATATTTTTCGTTTTCTAAAAAAGTGTGTTTTGCCCCTTTCATAAATTGGCTGTATTGAAAGGGACATGGATGTTTATGAATGGGACAGTGTAATAAAAACAGGAAATATTAATATCATTTTTTTAATTATCATTTATGCAGGTACCGAAATCACAGTAGCTATTTTAATTCGTAATAGGAACTAAAAACTCAACACTTAAGCTTATGTAACTAAATGATCTTAATAGCTGTAAATAATGAATTGTCTACTAGCATCCTAACCCGAATTTTAGGTGGCATATTTTTACTGAAACAAGTGAAGAATAGTAAGGTTTCGAATAGAGCTCTTACTTTTTACCCGTCGGGTACCCGGGTAGCCGGAAATTACCCGAAATAACTTCAAGCCATTGAATGTGGTATTGTTCGATCATATTTGGCTAACATCAGACTATACCACAGACAATCACACACAATACCACATTCAATGGCTTGAAGTTATTTCGGGTAATTTCCGGCTACCCGGGTACCCGACGGGTAAAAAGTAAGAGCTCTAGTTTCGAAGATGACAGGTATGAAAATGATGTCCCCTTCATAAATTTTTGTTGTGTCCCTTTCATAAATAAGACACCAAAATTGAAAATCTAATTGCTACAATTACGATATGACACAAAAAGGATCGGACATTATACGATATCGTTCTTAAATAAATACCTGTTTAGATGCAGTAATAGAGAAATCAGTCGCTGGTAACAGCACTTCACAAGACAGTTCAAGGAAATACTAAAAGTTATACTTTGAACCTCAAAAAAATTCAATCGTGTATTTCTGTCGTCGTAGATACGATAAGGGCTTGAAATTCGGTTTGATTACACATGAATGAATGTGGCTACAAAATAACAACACCTTTGGCCTGGGCAGATCCTTTATCTTTGAGATAATGACCATGTCCCCTTCAATACGTGTCTCTTTCATCCCACCTCTCCCCTATATAAAGCAAAAAGTGTGTGTTTTTCTATCGCCTAAAAACTTTTGAACGGTAAACTCTGGAGTCACAAAATGTGCCCCATCTCATTCTGCCTAACTAATCCAGATGAATGTGACTATTTTCACAAAAAGAAATAAATTTTTTTATAAAATCAGAATCTAAATTTCGGGCGAAGCCGAGTAGTAAAGCTAATTTAATATAGAAGACACTTTACACAGAAGATAAATTGGACACCAAAAGGGTTACAGAGAGTAGAGAGCATCCTCAAGTTCCCCAGTATGTACCAAGGAACAGAAGTGTATATCACGAGATCCTCCTCCTCCCACTGCATACAGCAACCCAAGTACCACAACCGCAGAGCCGTGGCCCAGATAACAATCGTCATCTTCCCTAGCCACAGCATCGATCTTCGTTCAGTGGCAACCGACCACTGGCTGTCGTCAGCCATCATTCACTAGCGAACTGACGTTCACAGGATCATGCAGTCAAAGCAGCAACCTGTGTAACGGCTGCTGCACAGAGCCCCATCGTTCTTGGGGTCACGGTTCATCGGCGAACCGCGCGTGTACGTAAGCGTACAAGCTAATTCATTAATCAACTCACGTGTCCGCGGAATCACGAATATCGCAGCAGCTATCGTAAATCACGCAATCACGCGTAGAACATGGATCTCGAGACACAGGGGCCAGTCGTGAAGCGTTAATTATTATTAATAGTCCCCTCCCTGACCGATCATCGCTGGGAGCAACATTTCAAACCTCCACGGAAACCCTCTTAAGGGGGTAGGTTACCCTTGATAGCCCTAAAACAGACTTTTCTTCAAACGCAAATTGTAAAGTGATAAATAAGAGTAGAGAGAACGTCTTCTTCTAGTTTTAATCGTTATTCTACGAGGTTTAACACAAAATAAGAAAAGTCTAAATATATCTATGTACATAAAAGTTGTGAATAAAAACGTAAAGGCGTGTATGCGGTGCACCGTTTGATGGTGAACATAAAATTGGACAAAAATTTAATGAGAGATACCCTATGATGTGTCGGGGGCAGATTTTCGAAATAATAATACAATTTTTATGTTGGAAAATACGATTCTATTAATTCTTGTATGAAAAATATTTTTTATCTTTTTTTTTTAAGAATTTATCTCGAAATTCTGCTTCCTACACATCGCAGGGAATGGTTTTCTGTGTCTCTCATTAAATTTTCATCCAATTTTATGTTCACCATCAAAGGGTGCACCTCGTACACGCCTTTACATTTTTCCTCACATCTTTTATGTAAATAGATATATTTAGACTTTTCTTGTTTTGTGTTAAAGTTCGTAGAATAACAATTCAAACTATATAGAAGAAAACGTTCTCTCTACTATTATTTATCAATTTACAATTTGCGTTTGTAAAAAGGCCTGTTTTATGGCTATCGAGGTTAACCTACCCCTTAACCTAGAAAACTCAATTCCGCCACCTACAAACAATCCCACTTCTTCTTCACCTCCCGCGCTGTTCAAATTGCTCAATCGGCGACACAGAGAAACAGAAGTCATATCCTCTAGCCATTAATCCCACGTCCCCATTTCATTCGACCGCGGAACGGCTGAGATAAATCACTCGCCTCGCGCAGGACGAATGATGCAACGACCGTTCGACGGTGAACGTCGCCGTTTTGATATTTATAGCCTGACGGCCCGCGAAGCAGCCAGCATTTCCGCGTGTTTCGGTGCGATTCATCATTATTACCTGAACGAAGTGTGCGTTAAAGTGTCTGGCTAGTTGTCGCTTCGGGAAAAGGGGTGGCTTCGTGAAGCGTGTTCCATTACTGAAAAATTTCCACGAACCTGTGTCGCAGCTAGCATACTCGCGACCTCGCGAATCGCGTCTGTCCTCGTGACACGCGAAAAACAGATGTCTACGTCGTAGCCACTGGGAACGAGCTCGTCGCTGGCTTTGTGCGGTTGTCACGGCGCTGTTTATCCAACCCCTCTGGCAGTGTCGCTGGGAAACGATCGAGTGGCCGCAAACGCTGGCGTGCCGATGATTTCGCGTCGGTGCCTATAATCGATCTACCCCGCGACGAGCGAGCACAGGACATCTGGCAGCTTTTAATCCATCAACGTTCATCGATTCGTGTACCGGTGTCTGCTCGACACCGGTGAAATAAAAACAACCCTCTAGCGGCATCTCCACCGTTTCAGAGGTGGAGAGTCGCCTTTACGAAGCGTGACATATAATTCCTTTACACCCTGTACAGAAAGGGGTGCGAGAAAAAAGGGTGGGATCCTTTCCGTCAAACCGAATGAAAAAAGTGGGATAAAGTTTTCCAGTAAAAGGCCCCTTTTCCAAGGAATTCGATTTCGATAGTTTCGGCTGACTATGTCTGGGTATTTCTACTTGCGCGCTAATGTTTGCAGACGTAATGCTAGCTAGCACAGTGGTATGGCTGAAGTAATGCACTGTTGCAGTTTCAGAGGCTGTGTGAGCACCACCACCGTCAATATTTGCGACCAGAAACGCACAAGTGGAAGCTAGGTGGAATAAACCGACACGCCAGTCGCACATATCTTACTCCGCGTACTCGACGCATCTTCGAAATCGATTCTCTCGGAAGCTAGTCACTTTACGGAAAAATTTCATTTCACAGTTTCGTATCCATTCCCCGCGGGGAATTCTTTACTCGTACCGCGAATTCCTCTTCATCCTGCATAAGCCTCGATTCTGCCGCGCAAGCGCTTCCAACACGTTCGCGTTAAGTGGTAACAGAACGTGGGTTTGTAAGGTCAGACGGAAGCAGGGTCTATTCCACTTAAATTGCAACCAGATTACCCAAGCTTTCTCATTACGTTCGAACATATCAAATTGTGCAGCTTTAAGTGGACGAAGGAGGGTGGTAACTAATTTTTTACGAGCCATCGAGGTGCCTCGGAAATTCGATTTTCCCTGACACGGGTCTGTGTCGAGCATCCACGGTACCCGTTATCGCGGGTATCTTTATTTGACGCGTTATTTGGATTTAGGGGGGAGGGATTAAACTTCGTATTCCCTTTAAAGCCGCGAGTGTACCGTCGAGATTCTAGTTTACGCTTCGCCGGCGCGGAGGGTTTGCTCATTACGTATGCGTTTACACAGCTTCATCAAGTATCTCGAGTCTCATAGTAAATTTCGGCTTGGCCTAAATTATGCTGCAATCCATGGTTACCTTAGCTTGTCCAGCGGGAGTCGGATCACGAATTCGCGCGCCCTGTTCCTCGCAACACTAATTGTTCTTACAAAGAGATCTCGATCTATCGAGGGTGGCTGGCAATTTGGATTCCACAGCTTTCGTTGTACAGGGTGTTAAAAAAGCGATGGTCATTGGTTTCAGGGGTGAATCTACACTTTTTGACCGGTGTTAAAATTGATGTTATTTTTTTTCATTACATCAACATATTCTGCTCCCTGAAGGTAGAAAAAGTCTAAAAGGGTTTCCTTTCAGGGAACAGAATATATTTATGTAATGAAAAAAAATTAACATTAATTTTCACTATTATAAACAATTTTGCAGCAAGTTTTTTTTATACAAATCTCCACCGATCCAGAGGTGTACAACTAAATGCCTCTGCCTTTCTTCTTAATTACGCTGTATTATTATTTACCGTCGTCAGGCAATCGCCACCGCGTGCAGCAGAGAAATAGCAGTCGATATTTGACCCACATCATCAGAATTAACATCGCACGGTTCTGCGTTCGCTTGCATCCAGGGTAAATGCACGTTTCCGTCGCGCGTCCGTTACAATTCTATAGGAACGGGGTCTATGTATCAAGTGTAAATTGGTATCACAAAATCCAATTCGCGGAGGGGGGAAACTTAACACGTCTGTTGCTCGTTACTCGCATCAATCAACGAGTCGGCTTCGGCAGAAACTCGGCTCGCGGGTCGAATCCAATTAAAGCGATGTCAGAAGCACACGCAAAGGCAGAATTTCGCGACTGTCGAAGTGACTTTCGGCATTTTGCGTTGCGGCTGGCACCCCGCCGGTGAAATTAGCCACCCTTTTCGTCGCGCCGCTCGCCCGCGCTCTATTATTTGCCACTCGCTCAAAGCTCACAGGGTACAGGTCGCGTGGTAACGCTTCCACCCCTCGCGTCTACATTCCCCCATCTATCCTCTTTTAAAGTAGCTGAACCTGCAGCAGCGCGCCACCCAATTTTCATCCGAATTTTCTTTCATTTAATACTATTCACCGGATAGGTACAGCTAATTTGAAAAGGCTACACGCTCGCGGCCCGACGCTGCCTAGCGTCTTTTTTTCCTTCCCTCTGCAGCTTCGCGCTGAAGAATCCACGAGCCTGCAGCGAGCTTCGCGGCGCCCTCGTTCGTTAATTCGAAACAGAATGAACGGTCTGTCTAATCGCCGGATTATGGGGAAGGATTTCGCGACTCTCGGGATTTACAGTGCGGGATTTCCCGGGGAAGAAGATTAATGCGTGACGTTGGAGGAATCGACGATATCGAGATTCTTTTCGGGCCTGACGCGAATGACTCGCGTCACTAACCTTTCTCACCAACTTCGCCTCTGTTTCAAAACTTTCGAAGCAACGATTAGGAATGAAATATAGGGGAGACCGGGGCAAGTTGATACGTTTTTCGGTTTTCATTGTTTTTCATTTTTGTTTGAATCAATTACTTAATAACAAATATGCTAAAATATACTTTGGTCCTTCCTCTTTAATATATAGTAAGCGAAAACTTGAGAAAGTACATACAAAATGAATGAAAAAATGTTATTTGGACGAAGGCAAAGTGTATCAATTTACCCCACTGCGGGGCAAGTTGATACATCTTTAAAATATCTGTTTAATGAGTAACTAATAAATTTGAAAAATATAATTTCAATCTAAATACCTTTCCAACAGTCAAAAGTTCAAAGATCAAACAGATTTTTAAACAAACATACCTAGAAAAACATTTTTATTTTCATTTTTTTTTATGCCTGGAATATCCCACTTTAACATGAGGTGTCTTCTTCTTTTTGTTATTTCAAACCATTTTCCAAGAAATATAAAGAAAAAATTCAATTAAAAGTAGTCGGGGAAAATTAATATACTGTATCAACATGCCCCAGAGAAACCGTATCAACTTACCCCACAGGAAGTCATTATGTATAAACATGTCCATAAAAAAATGTAGAGTATATAAACATAATTACAAAACGTAATTACCTTACCTTCAAAAGACTCAATATGATGCCAAATTACTTCGGGTTATAAAATACTTTATATCGTCTCAAGACGGATTGGAAAGTGAACACAACTATTTACTTTTTCTTTATATAAACGAAAACAGTTAAAAAACGATTGCTAACGTCAAGGTACACCCACGTACGCTGGATCGTAGGAAAGAATTTATCAACAATTTTCACATATCCCATTGAAATGAAGCTACATATATACGGTGTCGAGATAATTCGTCTGTATCAACCTGCCTCTGTATCAACTAGCCCCGGTCTCCCCTATCATTTAACCCTAGTTCGGTTGACGAGGCACCCGGGTGACTATTTGAACTTAGTTTTATTTATTAAACCTATCCACTACTCCTTGCAAAGTGATTCTCCTTCCTTCTACACATGTTCTGAGCAATGCCACTTATAATTATTAACATTGCTTACATACGTTATTCGTGCAGATGTATATATAAAATTAGTCACCGGGGTGACTGCGGCAGCCTAAATGAGTTCTAAAATTCGTCAGCCGAACTAGGGTTAATGGAAATATCGACGCACTCCTATTATCGACCACGGCGCGCAAAGTCTCCTACAATTCCCAAAAATCCATCCTGGAATCTTAACACCTCACACTTTTCGCGCCATTCCTCACTTAATCCCAATAACCAAGCGACAGTGCCCAAGAGGAGGGGCTTGGAAACGCAGCCAGCCTTGAACGAACCCCGCTGAGCGTCGCGGCGCCGAGACAAACAGTCGAGGAATCTGCAAGCGCCGGCGAAACCGTTTCCCCCGAGTCAATATTGTACGTAAGGGTCGTCATGTAACAATCAAGCTCGCAGACGCGGACAAAGCCAGCCCCGATCCGGTCTTTTGTATCGATCGCCGTGTCGTCGCCGTCCCTCTACGCCGGGCGTCACGCTCCGTCGATCCCGCCCTCCACCCTCTGGATCGATCCGCGTCGTCATGAATCCCATCGCGCGTGTAACGTACGCGGGGCACCTCTGAAACGCGCGGCTGGCACACCTCGCGGAATGGAACCGGTGGGATATTAATGAGATTCGCGCGAAATTTCGCTATCGCGGCGTGAAACCCCCGGGGGGTAGCTTCCCACTGACGACTCGCTGGATCCAGCCGGAGGAGACCTGTTTTTGAGGACTATCGATGTCAAACGCGACGTGCTGTGTAGCTCAGCGATTCGTGATACTAATTAATGTAGGAAGGGATGGTTCTTGAAAGGTCCGGGGAGAAGACTCGCTTCTTTGCTTGCAATCAAAACATAGAATTTAATATTCATCTTCCCTTGATGATATATATTATATTTCCGGGGAGGAAGGTCTATAGAGAGAAGAATGGAGGTTGACTTAAAAACACCTCTCGACTACCTCCATTCATCCCCACACAAAGGCACGCGTGCAGCTTATTGTTAGACTATGATTCCCTTGCTGCTTGGTGTTCATTCTCGCAGCCAAGTCGCCTTCCGCGCTCCTTAAAGTGGCCAAGTCCTTAATTACCCACTGTTCCAAGACAGCGCGGAGTTGGCTCGTGTATTAGCTCTCAGACCACACGGGCTGCTACAAAGTGGAGGATCGTGCGTCGGCGTAATTGTAACCCAGGCAGGAAAGAACAGCGAGTCTATGCCGCGGGGTTGCTCGTTGGGAAGTAGTGTTAATTAAATAGCTCGGGGGTCGTTTGTCGCTCGGAATGAGTTCGATACCGAACGCATCGTGGGTTTACGCAGGCGGTAGTTACATTAAGCTCTAATGCGAGGCAAATGGATCAAATTGGAGGGCTTCGTTAGGGCGCGCGACGGAACGTGACGAAATTGCGAACGAAACGTTTCCCGTGGATTCTCCAACACGAGGAGCTGTCGGGTGACGGAAAGGACACCTTTGAATCCGATCCTGGGAAAGCTACCGATATCCTCGGGATCTCGTGCTCCAGAAGTCTCAGAACTTCCCAGCCGATTTCCGCTATCAGCGACCTGTCTCGGGGACAAAAATATGGAAAGGAAGCGCAAAGTTCGCCCGTACGTTTCTGTCCCTGCGACAGGCCTCGACTAAACGAGACTCAGAGAGAAGCGACTAGGAATCACGTGGAGTTTGAGATCTTTTAACCTTTTGGAATGTTCGATCGAACACTCTGCGCGTTCACCGTTTCCCTTGGGCAACCTTCTAGAAGTGCGTTCGCGGGTGCTTCGTTTTTAACGTGTAGTCTACTGGAGTCTGTTGAATTCCATGAAAACCTGGGGAAAATGTCCCGTGGCTCCTTCGAATCTCGACTGCTCTTCTAAAAAAAGCACCGATTCCTGCGCATCGTCCAATCGAAACTTTTAATTGACCAGCTGGCCAATTAAAAGTTCCATCGGCCCTTCCTACAGTTAGCAGACCGTGACCAGAGCATGTGTTGAGGAACTTGGAACTGTAGCTAGATGTCTACCACAGATTCTGGCTGATGTAACTGAAACCGTAGTCGATGGGGAGACTGAAACTAATATTTTAAGGATTGCCCTTGGCAGGTCGGAAAATAGTCATTTTTATGATTTTCTTTTCATGTAAAGAAACGTGACATTTTTTAATGAATTTTTCTGCAATAGTAAAGTACCTTCCGCAAAATTGATTCGGTAATTTCTAAATTATTCAACTTTCAATTTAAGAATGAAATTCAGTAACATTAAAAATAACCCCGAAGTACCCCCGCAAAATTAATTCGGTAGTTTCTAAATTATTTAACTTTCAATTTAAGGATGGACTTCAGTAACATTAAAAATAAGCGAAAATCTTGGGGGAATGAATCTTTCCGCAATAGTAAAATTCCCCGCAAAATTGTAGAAAAATTGATTCGGTAGTTTTTAAATTATTTACCTTTCAACTTAACATGGGAAACGCAATATTGACAACTACAAATACAAAATTAACATTGAAATAATAGGCCAAAATTTTTTAAATCTTGTATACATGCAGACAGATCAAACCCCATGCAAAATTGTCACAAAAATTCCGGACAATTGATTAATATCTTAACCTTTGCCTAAAACTGTCACTAAAATTCATCCTTAATAGATGAAGAACCTTACTTCGCGGAATTCTGCGAAACGTACTTAGCTGCAGATATTCTTCTCGACCCCTCACACTCGTCGCAGCCTTGCTAGAGGATTCTACTCGAGGTAGACGACCCAGGTGAGAGGACACAGTGCACGTGCGACGTCACGTGTCGCGGATACACGTGCACGCTCCACAGCGTGCGTATCGACCCGTGGAGCGTGCACATCGGCGCGGTTCACCGAAGGCTAAAGCTCTATGTAATATTCAGCCCCGAAATATCAGCCGCCACGGATATGAGCGCTGGTCTGACGAGGAAAAACGCTTGTCGCCCGGTCTGCGCTTCGGCTCCGCCTGGCTGCCTCTGGGAAATCAGGTGGCAGTTACATTTATCGAGCGGCTGCACCCTGGGGCATCCCTGACAATTCGTGGCCAACCACCTGCACGGACATCCGCGCCGGAATCTATGCACGAAACGCCCGGGTGCTTGTCCTTTTTCAAGCACGCCGGTGACTGGCTGATTTTCCTGTCGACGAGCCCTTTTCAAGGTTTACACGTGCCACTCGCGCGCTTTAGAGAACTTTTTCGAGGACGATTACTAACTGTTCCCGCGGACTCGTGGCGAAGAGTCAGGGGAACAGGAGATACTCTGGTAGGGATGCTTTATTTAGAAAGACGCGTGACGGGGTGGTTTATTTAAAAGCCACCAAGTATTCCCGCGACGTCCTTAACAAGTGCCGCTATTGCGAGCAGGGTCGTTTCGTAGCTCGTTGGAGCTGCCTGTAGCCTTGGGTGCTTTTCAGGATGAATACAGTGTACTTTGGCACGCGCGTCGAAGATACTTAAAAGGAAGTTGCAGCTCCTCTGGGCGATACGGGGCACGAAAATTCAGAGTGCACTTTTAATTAAAGCTGAGCGCCGGGGGTGGGGCCGGGGATAATTAAATTACACTTTGTGCGCCTGATTTCTATTAGGCTGCTATTAACGTATAGAACGTAACTTCGGCGCGGATGGAGCAACAAGAACTAGGCGCAGTGCGGTACATGAACACCCAACAAGCAACATTTCAAAGTATAAACCCTACGGTAACTCATCAGGAGTAATTAGCGCGCAATTACTTTCCAGAAAAGGATGGAAAACTCTGCGATCGCAGTGTCTCGCGGATACAGCCAACCACGGGCGAGTTTGTATCTCGTATAAAATTAATTAGACAGAATGAAAACAGATAAATTTATCAGCAAAAATCGAACATTTTTTTTCACAATGCAGTCATTCTACAAATTCTTATTATTCGGGGGTCTTTGTGGTTCCAACCATAGCGATAAACATAATAAAGAAAACAAATCTTACTTTTTCCATTTTAAATGACTAGAACAGTTTCCGCACCAACGATCGTCGGAAAAAAATTGTTTCGCAGGAGCTTTGCGCCTATCCTACCTACAATATCTACAGGGTCATCGTTTAATCCTGCAACCCGCGCGCGCGCGAACTTGTAAAATGGCAACACCGCCTCACGGACGCATTCCACTACAACCATGCACCGTCACCGCGTTCGGAGAGCTGCTAGCGACCGCTGGACAGCAGTGATGCTCGAGCTTCGAGAATTTTTGGCTGGTCCTTGTCAAATTAACGTTGCAAAGAACTATTCAGAATTTCCCGGCCCCGGTTGAAAATTTTGGGGTCTTTTTCGTATAACTTTTGAACTGTAAGACATATCGGAATGCAATTTACGCCAAAAAAATGAGGAAAAATTAATCCCTCTTAATGATGGATAATTTAACATATTTTACGTTTACTTAATTTTTCTTTTATCAATTTTTTAACCATAATTGTTTAAAAAGCTGTTGGAAACTGTTTATTTGATAATGTATTTAACGCTGTTTTTAAAATTCGTGGTGTTGATAAACAATAGGCTAGTTGATTCTGTATCATTACATTTATAAATTGAGAAATTAAATTTTTATTAAATTATGTGTTAGTTCTGCAGACCTCAGAATCTATTGTTCTGGTTTTCTTTTTTATGATTTTATCCTTAATGCGGTGCATACCTAGATCAGACGTAAGGGGTAACTAATGCGACGTGTCTTTGATTGTAGCGGTGTTTGAATTTTTTTCTAGAATTTTTGTGTTAGAATGTTTTAGCTACTAAACGCCACGCCTATACCGGCTTCCGTTAATGTCATTTTTTGGAACGATGTGCCGTTACTGTGGTTTTTACAAGCAGGTGGCGAAAAATCTCTCCGTACAAGGAACCGTCAACCCTGTCGTGGCTAAAATTTTTGAAATTGAGACGGGTACGAGATCTGTTGACATTATTTTCAAACCTCATTACAGTGATCTGGGGTGCGAGTGGTAGACCGATCATAAAAGCGGAGCGCGCGGTTCGATTACCTGGGTCGGGAAATTCCCAATACCTAGCTCTTTGCGACGCTAAAATTTTCGAAGCTCGGGCATCACTCTTGTCCAACGGTCGCAGGCAGCTCTGCGCTGGGCCGGTGCATGGTTGTAGTGGAATGCGTCCGTGAGGCGGTGTTGCCATTTTCGTCTGTTTGCGCGCGCGCGGGTTGCAGGATTAAACGATGACCCTGTATATCTATGTGCGATAAAACAGCTCGAAAAAATTCCAAGTATTACTTCAAACATACCTTAATATGCAGGCAAAACGCCAGATAGTATAAACTTATAGTTTTGATTAAATAAATTCCCCAATATACCCGAAATACCTCCTTCAGTTCTTCCACTTCTAAAGGACTTTCAATTGACAAACGATGCCAACCCAATTCTGAAGGTCTCAAAAATATTCTCACCGGGGCGTGATCGAAAATCCCCTCATCTACGGGAACGATCTTGCCCACTATCCCTGCTCGCCATCTGGCCAAATTGAAATCAAGAATTTACGCCTCTGGACCCGCCGCAACTTTCCATCCCCGCCTCCCCAAGCTTCTTCAACTATTCCACGTACCTATATCAGCCGTGGCGTCGTTGCACTTTATTATCGGTATTTCGTGGCAATGAATCAGCTGATAATAAAGGAGCATGGCGCCGTGTCCAGCGGAGCGAGAACGCTCCCCCGTCGTTTCGATAACGTCCCGCGGGAGAGAAATATCGTATTACCGTTACACATTACCGTATGCCATTGCAGCTTTCCACCCTATCGGAATTCAGGCTGATCGTATCGCGGCCGAATAATACCGTGGCCGCTGCGCGCTGGCCCAGCATTATAAAAGCAAAGACTTTGATACACCGTCACGTTCCACCCCCGCGCATACTCTGTCCCTTTAACGACAGGACAATGAACTCGGCTCGCTGTTTCTCAGCGTGACCGTTAATGGCGGCTGTGGATTTTCGATCGCGCGGAAAAATACGGCGGCAAATTTCATTGAACCGGAAACTCGGGGGAAGCTGGTGGAAACGAGCGTTGATAACGAGAAACATTGCGGGGGAATTTGTTTTGCATGGAGCGTGAAAAAAAAATGGATTCCGCGAGCTAATCTGGGTCGGGGCTGCCTTTGGGATTCGATGCACGGTCGAGTCGGAGAACCACCACTCGCGGGACAGCGCCGATTTCTGGGCGAAATTTTGAGAACTTTGTGGCGGGTAGTAATCTCGCAACAGGTCTCTTTGGGGTGGAAAATGGTAATTGAATTGAGTCGACGATCGCTGCAGGAGTTACAGAGTTCGTCTATATGTACCTATTATAAAATTGTTAGTGTGTTTGAATTTCGCGGTTTTTTCAATTATATGTTAATCACGTCTGTTTGTGTGAGGTACTCGGCGGAAGTCGCTTGCTTCTTTCCAGTAGCAAGCAATGTGTGATACGAGTAGTAGGTATCTACATCCAGAAATAAATTAAATTTTTTTTTAATCAACCAAAGAGTAGAGGAAGTGCAGCATATTTGGAAGATACTGTTGGTAATTTGGAATACCGAAGTATCTAATACACTGCTAACTCTATCTAATTTGTAATACGGTAGATAATAGGGGCTAATGACCTGTTAATTAATGATATTTGTGGATGAACTGCCATTTTGACATTTTCGACTTAATCTGTAGAATGAGAAAACGTCAATCTGCGAAACTTTTTCATCAATCATGGTTAAAATATGTCGAAACTTTAGAATTAATCTGCACACTTAATCTACTGTTAAAACACTTAATCTACTCATTTGCATGTTGCTTCTATGTTTTCGTGTCAGTCTTGCGATAATTTCCAGTATACAAAGTGTGACATGAAATTTTAGGTTCCAATGCCATGTTGCTAATTCGGAATACTATGTAGATAAATTGAAATATTCCAAAGCTTAGCGATGCTTTTGTTTCACGCGTAACGGCTACCGTCGCGTCAGTGTGGGTCAGCGCTGTCCATTTATATTTACCTAAGATTATTGTGATTTTTTCAGTCCAATTAGATCATAAAAGAAAATAATTTGATTATCTACATGTTTTTTTTAAGTTTATAAAGTGAAAGAAAATTGGAATATCGCTATTCCAAATTACCTGTACCTTAATGAAATCGACACTTCCTGTCATTTTTCACTTAAACCAAAGTTTCAGTTACTTTTTGCTTTTTACTATTACTGAGAGTTTGAAATATAAAAGTTTATTAGTTTCCCTACGATATTATGCAGTTTTATTTGTTCCCATCCTCTGCCGTAAGTTTATTCGACTTAAACAAACTGGTATTCCAAATATACTGCACTTAACAAAAATTAAAACTAATTGCGCTCTTTCGCAAGTTCTCCCTCAATCACCAATTCCTATATACATATACCTGCTTCATCCTACCTCCTAAGATCCTCGCGTCTGAAGCAGGGTCTGCTAGATAAAGCCTTTCTGATGAATCCACTAAGTAGCTCACTTCTTTCCTTCTCCTTTGTCCCTTCTACCTTTGCCCCCTTCTTTCTCAAAAGTACGCCCCGTAAAAGAAGAATGCACTTTAAAGTGGGCATCGATGTCGAAAGACCGGCGTTGCGTAGAGCCCTTGAAACTTGCCTTAAGTCGAAATGAAGGCGGTTCGAAGGTATATGAGAAGCTGCTATCGCAGCTAGAGCAGTTGAAGAAACTTATATAGTCAGACTTTCCATACCCTCTGGGGGCCAAGTTTGCAGGTAATAACTGGTTGTCCGGAAACGGAAGCTCGTGCCGAACGCGGGTGGTAGCGATATTTTCAGACCACATCGATACACTTTAGAGCGCCCTGGCCTCGTTACCCGTACGATATCGATTACGTCCATCGCGCGGCTATCAAAGGGCGCGGCGAGTTAGATTACTCTGCCGAACCTGATCGAGTGCGGGCAATTTCGAGCAAAACACGAGGCAGTGTTACGATGTAGGAAAACACCTGTGAGTAGTAAAATTTATTTCAAATATTATACATGCTTTTACACTTGGGAGAGGAAGATGCGAAATGTTGCATCTGATAGATTCAGATGTAGGTACTTTTTCTTGAATGTTTGCACCACTTTGGAGCCCAACGAAACAGCTATATTTAAGATTTTTTTTGAGAAAATGATAAAGAAAATGAGAAATCTACAACGAAGCATTTATTGTATAACTATCGATGTACCTACACGAAAAAAAGTGTTTCTTTCCTTTGAACAAAATGACGTCGCTGGGATCAATCCACTTAAATTTCTTTTTCGGGCGCGTTAAATTGCTGTGCAAGATAATTGCAAAGCAATTGGGTCTAGAGCAAACATTTTCATTTTCTACATATTCACTAAATAAAGTATGGTTTTTGTGAAAATTATGAACATTTGAAAAAAGATGCTATTTTTTTACCTAAGGATTGAGTATAAAAGTGACCGTGGCAAGGTAATTCTCAAGGTCTTACATCTGTAAAATCAAAACCAATATCGACATAGTCAGAAATTTCGATTCCTTATAGCAGTAATCTATATTCAAAATATCGATTCTTCATAACTGTTTCATTCGGAACCGATATATAACAATGTGAAACAGCTATTTTCAGAAGCGTTTCAACCCCTGCTCACAACACTCTGTATTCAGAGAAACCATTCGTATCTCACACCCCTGACACATTCGATACTCTGACATAAACATCCCTTGATATAAACATCCTTTCTCGGTCCGAATCGCTCTGTTCCAAGCATACTTTACTAACCGAAGAGTCTTCGCACTCCTATACTAATATTCGTCGAAGAGGAACCAGTTGTTTTTCAACCCTCTTTTAGGTAACGCTGGTGAAGACAACGAACTCCTGTTGCGTAACTGAGTCTCCCATCCCACGGATAGTGGTGGGCTTCCTCACAGCGCGTCGAACGCTCGAACCGCGTCCTCCTCGACTCTTTTTACCGAAAATTATGAATCCCACGGGCTGGTAGCGGTGCTCGAGCAGTGGTCCCTTCTGTAACATTTACAATGTTCCACGTCGTAAAGCCGCGCTCATAAAATGCCGACGTGCTCTCCGAGTGTGCTCGTTTATCAATGTTTCTTCGAGGTGTTTCCTGGCTGCCAGCGGGCTTCGTTGTTCCTCGAGTGGCTCTAAATAACGAGAATCAGGCACGATACTCTCCTCCACCCTCCCTTCACCGAATCCTCCACTTCGACGGCGTGAAAATCACATTGGAAACTTGCGGATAAACAACTGTTGTCTCTGCAACGCTCCCACAAGGAGAGCTACCCGCTTTTAACTCCGTAGCATGAAGGCATTCTTTTCTAGAATAGCGCCTAGTTGCGATACTAGTTGCCTTGATCGAAACGCTAAACCCTTCTCTTAAGAAGGGTTAAATACTGCTATGACTAGAATGGGTAACTCAGCACGCATGCGTGAAGCTCAGGTTACCATGGGCGACCGAAATGGGAGAGAGCAGAAAATCGCTTATTTTTAAATACTGATCCTTATTAAATTTAAGCTAAAAAAGTGAATATTTTTAAATTTCAGTTTCAAATTTTTAATTAAATTGGCACCACGAAATGCGTTCAAAAAAGCAAGAAGGCTACACCACTGGCACCGTATGTTTCATGATCCGATTCGTTGATGCCACCGCCAGGGTTGTTTTGTCATTACAACATTTTTTTACCGTCAAAGTAGCCCCTGCTGGAAAAAAACTCTTAAGCATAATTGTCTGGAATCTGAGGTACTTGAAATATAATCAATTACTTGAAAGGGTTCAGCACAGGTTCCTGCGGTTTGCTGCTCGTGTTTTAGGGAATCCAATGAGGCTTGACGATCATGACTATGGTCCTATCCAGAGCTCGTTAGGATTTTCCTCTTTATCGAATCGCAGGACGACTGCTGATTTATCTTTTTTATATAAGATCGTCAATAACTTAATTGATTGCCCGGAATTAGTGGGGCTAGTTCGATACAATGCTCCGACAGAAATCTGTATAATTATTGAGCTGTAGACCCACTGAATAGAGGCAAGTGGAATGCGAACGAATTCTTAGAAAACTTTGACCTATTTACCTGTTCATTACACTCACTGCGCACACAGTTACGGAGTCGTCTTCCGTAGCATATATCGTTAAAAACTGTCTGATTCAAGTTACTGTAACCCCTATTTTGTATTTCCATAGGATTCCCGTTCATATAAATAAATGATAATAATAATATAAGACCTATTTTCTGGGTTTTAGGGGAAAATACTCTTGAAATAGGGTGAAACTATACAATAACGCCCCATTTGACAAAACGCCCCACCATTATTTTAGGCACACAAACAAGGATGCATCGACGCGATCATCAGATTCGAATTTGCCTCAGTATTATTATTGCGGCAGTGGTGGGCGACTGAGGCAAGTTCGAATCTGACGATCGCGTCGATGCATCCTTGTTTGTGTGTGTAAAATAATGGCGGGGCGTTTTGTCAAATGGGGCGTATTGTATAGTTTTACCCTAAACAATATTATGTTGCTCTGAAAACAAAGAAACGACAATTAAAGTTTCTTCTTTAACTAGGAACACTATTCGGTTGATGATGGAATCGTGCAGATTTTTTTATATAGATCGAAAGTATATGTCACCACGGTCACAAAAATGTAAATTAAAGATGCTCCCAAAAGCTGGTCTGACCTTGAAAAATCAACAAATGTGGAACAGGGGAAAGAAGAAAAATGAGAGAAAGAGAATGACAACACCGTGTATTGAAATTTAATTTTCTCTATTATATAGAAATACATTATATTAAATGAATGATAATAGATTAATGATAGATAATACTTAGACAAAAATTAATGATAATAAAAAAAATTAATGATAATACTATTGAAATCACAACAGTGGGTAATTAACCATTACATTTATGATAATCCTGTCGACAAGAAGGTTTACAAAACTGACTGAAGCAATAATAAATTCAAGATAAAGATTCTAGATAGCAAGAAGAAGCTGGCGTATGGTTTCAAATTTTAGAATTGGTAAACAAGTGACTATTCAAAGCGACAAACTTTCTCGTCAAAAAAATGTGTCGCAATAAATTAGCCCTCTTGTGATTTCAATTGTATTATCATTAATTTTATTTATTATCATTAATTTTTTCTAATTGCTATCTATCATTAATCTATTATCATTCATTTAATATAATGTATTTCCATATAATAGAGATATAATAGAAAATTAAATTTCAATAGACGGAGTTATCATTATCTTTCCCTCATTTTTCTTCTTCCCCCTGTTCCACCTTTGTTGATTTTTCAAGGTCAGACCAGCTTTTGGGAGCATCTTTAATTTACATTTTTGTGACCGTGGTGACATATACTTTCGATCTATATAAAAAAATCAGCGCGATTCCATCATCAACCGAATACTGTTCCTAGTAAGTTGTCAATCCCTTTTTACAAATTTGATAATAATCGTGTTTTACTTTGTCTTACGCTCGCTCTCTCTCTTTATATGCCACGTGTTTTTCTTAACTCGAAAAAATTCCCCTCCCCCGTAAGTCGGTCTCTATTTACGTGGAGGGCGCGGCAGAATTCAATCTAAAGAAGTACATTTTCTTTACAATGTTTTATTTGGTGCATATTTTACGTCGAACTACAATCAAATCTCTTTAATTTTCACACCATTGCAGGTCGCTCAGATTCAACTTATAACAGTCCATACAGTTTTAGATACAAACTTCCTTCCTCTATCTAACGCTAAATAAATCACCTCTCCATCTCTGTTCGCTTGCGAGCAATAGCAACGAAAGGGGGTTGCACTTTTTCGTGACACCGAATTCTCAAACTTACCCCCCACACCCGTTGCATATCTCCTGCAGGAAAAGACGTAATTCTGCGTCGAAAGTCTGCAGACCTTAATTCGACAAATGCTACTACCACGAAACTCCAGAAAGTACACGAGCATTGCTCAGCACGCCTCTATTTCGGATGCCCAACATAGACCTTGGACCCTGTTCGCTGCGCCTTCGTTTCAAGACCCTTGACAACCTCCGCTCGTTATACCGCAGCTCCAGACGGCCTTGCGAGTCTTGCTCGTCATTCCACGCTAAGGGATTAACGAGCATTTGCCAGCTCGGGGTATAGAACTCGTCAAGCCGAGTAAACTATTAGCCATCTGCTCCGAAAATAGGGAACCACCAGATTCAGCTTGAGTTCTATAAATTCTCCGAGGCTCATTAAAAAGCGAGCGTTACGCGGAGCTCTTCTCGAAAATTTGGGCGATCGGCTGTCAGCTCCAACGACTCGTCTGCTCGGAGCGCGGTGGCGTTTCTAGGGCGACCTGTCGCGGTAATCGAACTCGGAGCCCGACCTAATCGAATTTTTCCACGCAGACGTGTCCCCCCCCCGCTGTTGAAGCGTAAGGATACTGTGCCGGTATTCTCGTCCCATTATTGGAAAGTCTGTGCATGGTGACAGCTGTCAGCCGGCGCACGCAGCTTTATGTACCGGTATAAAGTTCCATTGTTAGAGTCACAATGGGCGCGGGCTGTATGTAGGAGGTTTCGCTGCTCGGGACAATATAGAAGATATATGGAAATGGAATACCTTTCGAGCGTGCCGCCGCGTTGAATTTTCTTTAGCCCCGTGTTTAAGCCTTCTTCCGCGGCAGTAGAAAAGTCCACGACGCCTTGTGCTCGACCTGCTTTCGATGGCGGACGTGCCTCGCCGCTCCAACGAATTAATTCTGTCCCGGTGACGGGACAACTTGGTCCCCGCTCGATTAAAAACGCCACTTCGGGAAAGTAGGGTAATTGTGGGAGAGATGCCGCACTCGGAGAGACGCCGCACTATCGGTATTTCAAGGATATCGGTAATAAAACACATCATTGCCGATTTTATTTGTTTAAGGCTGTTCATTTGGGTTAGTTTGTCAAGCCAGAGCGTGTTTCCTGTATTATTGTTAAAGATTTTGCTGTTTTTCGAGGTAAGCCTAGCGTACTTTGTCTGAATAGTTATACGTCGCGTCTATTTTTACTAATATAGTAGCTAAAAATTCATAGTTTTTCTTGATACAACATTTGTAATACGTTAAGGGGACCATGTAGAATATTTCCTTGGCAGAATGGGTTACTTTCGACTTAGCATGTGGAAATACGAAAGTGCGGCGCCTCTCCCAGGCATTTCGGATAGACGCCGCACTTTTATTTGGGATAGATGCCGCACTTTGATACTGTACTGTTTCGAAAACTAAGTCGATTTAAATGATGTTTTTAATGTTTAAAATACCGAAAAAGTTTTTTAAAATAGCTAACGTGGTATCTCAAGGCAAATTATTTATTTTTAAATGAATAATCTTATAATCGAAATATATTTGTAGACTATTTACACTTTTTTCACATTTTTTTTTATTTTAATCTCAAGATGCCAACTGAATATAAAAAAAATTTCGAAAAGCAGATATAATATCTGTTCCTACTGTATCCATTTAATTTTCCAATTTTATAATTGTATAAAATTGGAAAATATGTTTCATTTTACTTTGTTTTTAATATTTTTATATATTAAAAGTTAGAAGTAACAAGTTTAAATGGAAAATTAAACGTGTTTCGAAATGCGGCACCACTCCCGCATGTGCGGCGTCTCTCCTACCAAAGGATGTTTTTAGTTTCAATTTTTTTAAGGGTGACAAATATTAAAATTTTGATTTTCTTTAATGCTAGTAGAATCACAAGATGTTGAACTAATAAGATATATCCTTGGAAAACATTTTCATTGCAAAATTTAGACACGGTGACAATTTTGCGTAACATGCGGCAACTCTCCCACAATTACCCTAACCCTAGTCACAAAAGCGACGAGTGTTTCTGGTATTCTAGTCGGGGCAGCTGAACGTCGATCCAATTCGATTTCGATCAATAACGCGGAGCTTTCATCAAAAGTTACCAGCCCTAATTCCACGCCGGGCCGTGGAGCTTTTATTTTCATCCGGGCTCGAGCTGGACCGCAATGAAACTCGCGTGTAATTGAAGCCGAGGCGTGTGTGCATCCAGACACGATATATATACCGCGGTACGTGACTCAATGCGAGGGTGAGCGTCTTTGGAGGGTAGAAAAAGTTGCACGGACCTCGACGCCCGTAAATTTCGTTGCATTCAGCCGCTGTCCCAGCGGCTCGGCAATTTTCCTTAAGAATTTCCCGCGATTGTACGACACGCCAGCGTTCCACGAAAGCTAATATCCTCCATAGAATATTAAGCTCCTTGAGTGGCAGAATTTTTCCCGGAGAAATAGCGGGCGCCCGAATGCCCCCTCGTCCCTGGACTTTATACCCCTCGTCGGAAACACCCGAATTCCTTTGTCCCCTGAATTCCTGTAGCTATCTAGATTTTATCTAATACTGCAGACCACCGGGATCCCTGACCTAGGTACCTCTCGCTAGGGGATCTCTAATCTAGTCATCTCTGACTTAGGTACCTCCATGAGTCTCTGACCTACTTCCTCCCTATCCTTCACCCTCTACCCTAATCGCTTGCGTGCTGGGATCTCTAAGAGGGCAGCGTAATAATAGCTACCTCGCTATGAATCGCGCGACCACCGTTTCCGCATCCCGCGCAGTGGAACCTGCACCGCACTGGTCCCTTCCCATCCGGGCCATAATACAGTCAACTAGCAGGTCCTAAGAGCGGCTGCTTCAGGAAATTCGCCGCGCACTTGAACGACTGCCGCTTCTCTCGTCTCGAGGAGCCATCCAAGCACAGTCTCCAAGCTGCACGGCGAAATACGACGAGGACTCTCCAAGACGATGGCCCGAAAATATTCTCGTTGCCTGGCGAACTCTCTCCGAGGAACAGCGGGGAGAGAAAGCCAGCTGGGGAATGAGCGAGCACGTTGGAAAAAAGATCGACGATGCAGAAGTAAAGCGGGCTTATGCAGGAACTCGGGCAAGGACTATTGCCTGTAGGAAGCATACAGCCAGGAGAAAATAGGAAGGAACGGGGTCAGCTCCTGCCAGCCCTCTCACCTCCCCCCGAGGGAAGATGGAAACTAATTTTAGGCGTCAGCTTATTGGGCAAAGCCTTGCTACAGCGGCCCGGTAATCCTGACCGCTCGATTGAATTCCTTTATAGCGAATCTTCCCCGGTTTCTTGCCGCTCGTTCCCTTTATCGAGGCCTCGAGCCGCTCGCCGGCAAACTTCCTCGGGAACATCCTCCTTCCACCCTCCTCCTCCCTTAACTCGCCCTCATCCACCTTTTTCTTCTCTTCCTCTATATCAATCGAATCTGTCCGTGTAATCTGAGTCACGTCCTGGACGACGAGCCTCCAATCGAATTTACGAGCTCACTTTTTCCCCTTTGTCAGCCCTCCTCGCGCCGCGCCCTCTTTGAGACAGCCGCCCGAATCTCTGGCAGGCGAGAAGTTCGTCTTCGTTAGCGGCGTAACCGGGTTTCCATGGGAAATATTCTCCAGGTTGTCTGCAGCGCGAAAGTTTGCTGGGGCACGTGCGAGGGACGCGAGCTTCGGAGGGAATCGAAGGGGCAGGGTAGCTTGACTTCTAATCGCGAGGAGGTTCTTCGTGAAGCTTCGTCGTTTCGAGGGATTTCGTAGGGCGTCGCAGGGCGAGTTGGAGGGCTTTACAACCTTGACGTAGCCGGGAGGGGCGGGGAGGCTTGAGGAAAATTCCGGGGGTGATTTTCTGGGGCGGGGAACCGTGGTCCTTTGCCGGGGATTGTGAATGAGTGAAGGGTCGAATCGGAAGAAGGAAAAGGAAGTTGCGTTTTGTCCCGGGCCTGCTAATTGGGACCAGCGTTGCAGGAGAAATTTCCTCCGGGGGAAATACATACTGTGACGTCATATTACTCCCAGTACGACTCTACACCTACCTCACTAGTAGGGTTTGTCGGTTTTTAAAAACCGGGTTTGGTTTATGTATAAATTTGTGAAAATCGAAAACTGGGTTTATATACTAGAATTAATATGCAGAAATGAATTAATTGTTTAATTAAAAACGTTAACCTTTTGACTTGAAATCGTCTAGGACACAAGTATATTGTAGTAACAGTTTACTCATTACTGTAAAACTAATATTCACGAGTTCATATTTTCTGAAGAAAAATACTACCTACATGGAATAAAGATTTATAATTTGGTACCACTGTAAAAGATTTATATTTAGTTATTTTAGTTTTTTTTTCATTTGGATTTGTATGCAGTCTATTTTATTGTGTTATATTTTTATAGGACCATCATTATTAACTAAATAATTATACGGATTTGTACGGATTTTAGTTAATTTCATTTTTATTTATTTATGTGGTTTTTTATAGGTAAATACAGTATATTTTATTTTGTTAGATTTTTGTAATTCCATAAATATTGAAGAAACTGAACATTTTTTAAATAAGTACAAATATTTACAGAAGCATCATACCTCTCCGAGGCGCTGTGCTCCTCTAAAACATTCATTTGTACTTATTTATTTTTACAATATATTTTTTGTGAAAATTCAAAAACCGGTTTAACTTTTGCCTTTGGGGAATAGTGAAATTCGAAAACCGTTTTTCTCAAAAGTCGGGTTTTGTATAAACCCTACTCGCTAGCATCACGTGACTTGAGCGAGACGCGTCTACTGTCTCTCTCTTCTCATCTCTCTATCTCTTCACTTCTCAATCTCTCAATCTCTCTATCTCTCAATCTCTCCACTTCTTAATCTCTCAATATCTCCACTTCTTAATCTCACAATCTCTCCACTTCTCAATCTCTCCACTTCTCAATCTCTCTATCTCTCAATCTCTCAATCTCTCAATCTCTCAATCTCTCCACCCCATTTGTCTACAGTATGTGTCATAACATCACTAGTTCACTAAGTATACCCCATTTTCCCTCGAACTTGGCAACTCTGATGAGGACTCATCGGCAGTGCTTACCTACCAGGCCCTGACTTAGATGTTGGGATGTTAAGAGATATGACGAAACGGGTATATCTACAAAGGAGTAGATGAGAGAGAACTCTTGAGAGAGTGAGAGAGAGAGAGCAGAACGATCGAGTCGCCCTGTAGTGGCGGATTCGGAGAAATCGCTACACTCCTTTCTCCAATGCGCTCGCCTTCGACACGGTGCGGCTTCCGCGCAGACGGATCGCGTGATTACACGCACTCGAGGCAAATTTAATGCGAATCCATCGTGGAAAGCCGCACACGCTCCAGCTCGAATCCAATGTAATTAAGGAACGCGTAATGAAACGCGTCCGTTGAATACCCCATATCGAGGGCATAATAAATAATTAATACGTTCCCGAGCCGTTTCGCGCGAACCAGGCAACGTGTGTCAGCGTTGCACGAGTATTTCATGCTTCACTTTTTCCAAGACAAGCAAAGCATTACCTGTTCCACTGTGGAAACGAATGACCGCGGAAAGAGAAGCCGAGAGACGGTAATTAGGAGCTCCGGAGCTTCGGTATTCGGTTTGAATTAATTGAGGGATTAAGCGCAGCCGGGAAGGATGCTGAATGGGATTTCTATACCATTCTCTTTTCCTATGAAAATCACTCTTCCGACGAGTTGGAATTATTTACGAAAGCCCTCGAGCGGAAGAACGATCTTGTCTTCCTTCCATGGACGATATTTCTTGCCAATGCTCGTCGAGAACAGATCGCCCCGACGTCACGTTGGGTCGAAACAATAACCATCCTCACGTCGCCCCTCATTTCCGCGGATATAGAGTTCACTACCGTGGGGAAGTGTTTGGGCTAACAGGATAACTTCCCCCGGAACGTACGCGCGGAGATATGTTTCCCCCGGTCCCCGCTGTCTGACTTGTCAGCGACTGGAACTACTGCGTGATCCTTGGATACGTCGCGACTGGTGAGAAAACTTGGATAGCTTCGTTGCCCTTCCCACCCTGCCCGTGAAACTTTCTCCACCGATCCATGGCATATTTTTCCACCCTCTTTGGAAGTCTGATAGCGGTTGTGCCTCCATGCCCACACATTACACGCACTTGGAGGAGCACAGCGCCTCTCAGAAATATGATGCCTCTGCAAATGTTGCGATCGTTTCCTCAAAGCGCATTGCCTGTACCTCCGGCCCTTTGCCAGGAAAAGGCGCTTTAATGGCCCTCGTAAAGCAGGAAGAAAATTAAAATCCAGATTCCTCGAAGTCTCTCAAGGGGTAATTCGACGGACATACGCTATCAAAGCTTTCATTGCCGATGGTAAAAAGCTGGGCACAGATCCTCGATGCTGGTGGAACAGCTGGACGGGGCAGAGAGTTCCTTTTTTTTTACGAGCTCGGGCGCCCGACCTGCCCCCTCTGTCATTTCTCGCGAAGTCAGCCAGAGGGGATCCAAGGGCCAACGAAGGAGGCTGGAGAGGAAGGAAACTGTCGAGATCCGATCGTGTTCGAGGAGCTGTTCGTGGGTGTCTGGCAGCCGGCCATGCTCCTTAATCGGAAACAAACGTTTAAGCCCTCACCCTCGGCTCTCTGGAGGGGGTGGATCCCGACGTCCGTGATCGCATTCCCGGCTGGCCTCAATTTTTATCGCACGTAACAACGGGATTGTCCAGTAAATTGGACCTTTCCCGTGTACAATTACGTTTCCAAGAAGCTCCTCCTTTATTCTTCTTTGCGGCCACTTACCTCCCCCTTGGGGGATTTTCTCGCTTCCGTCCTGGAAAATTTGATTCTATAGTTGTTTCGAGGAATTTTCCAGGGCCGTTCTTTGTCCCCTGACGAGGAACGAGCGAGATGGAGAAGCTGTTTTGTGGTGGATAGTTTTAAGGGAAGTTCGGGACCTTGGCTTGCCTCGGGTGGAGCTTAGGGGTAGGGGTGACGCGCGAGATCGGAGCGGGATTCATTGTATATGAAGGGTAAGGGGAAATATAGGGAATGTCACAAAACAACTTTATCGAGAAAATTAAGTTTTAATACTTTTGACAAGGTTCAATGAATTTAAGTTTCTTATATAATTTCTTGTTTTACTTTCACAATAGAAACTTATGCTTAGGCAAGGAATGGGGCATTCCGTATTTTGTTCTAGTGCAGAGTGGACATTTCCTGTTTCTAATCAGTATACCAAATCTTTAACCTTATCTAACGCGGGTATTTGGACTAGGTCTGGGATTATTCGAATATTTCACAAGTATTCAAATGCTACGAATAAACATCGAATATTTGAGTATTCGAATACTAATATATTCGAATACTAATGTATTCGAATACTAATATATTCGAATACTAATATATTCGAATACTAATGTATTCGAATACTAATATATTCGAATACTAATGTATTCGAATACTAATATATTCGAATACTAATGTATTCGAATACTAATATATTCGAATACTAATGTATTCGAATACTAATATATTCGAATACTAATGTATTCGAATACTAATATATTCGAATACTAATATATTCGAATAGTATGGTGTGAAGTGGGTCAAAATTAGCTTACAAGATTTCACTCTGACAAATGAACCTAAAGAACTTGATTTATAATTCACATCATACTGATGTATTCGAATAGTATTCGAATACTTGGATATTCGAATTATATTCGCCAAATAATTGAGTAATTGAAGTATTCGATTATTCGAATACCGAACAATTCGACAAATAGTCCCAGCCCTAATTTGGACCTTATAACCCTTTGTGCTTTCAACAAAATATGCTATAAATCGCAAAATCACGAAAAATGGACATTCCCCATTTTCCCCTTATCCTTCACACGAATCTGAAGGAATGGGTACATGGATACGCAGAGGCGTCGGTTGGTATTGGTACTGGATGATCAGGATTTAGGATTTCAAGGACACTGAGTTAGGGATGAACGTAAGTGGGTTGTTCAGCGATTAATCGACGATTCTAGGATACGAACTCCCGGCTCAACGGTCCATTTCACAATGTACGTCCAAAATAATTGCTTTCAATTAAGCAGACCAACGATCGTACGTACTTAGCAGCGGACAAATCTCGTCAATTTACCGTACGCAGCAGCTGTGCTCTCCATTAACAACCAGACAGACGAGCTACGTGAACGGCGGGCTCGAATTTCAGCCGCAGCTGCGAAAATTCGCGCGGAAATCTTGCGTGACGTTCCCAATGGAAAAGAATGCCACCAGAGGAAATACGAATGTACTTTAACAGTCTTAAGGAAATGGACGAAATTGAGAGAAACTCGATGCTCCACGAAGAGGGAAATTAGGTCTAGAATTATTCCTTAGGTACATATTTCTTCAAGTCGAACCTATGCGGTGTCAATTTTGGAATGACACGTGTCAAGGCCTCTCTACTTTTCAGAATCACTGATAACTGTATGGCACAACGTTTCCTGGAAGTTGCCTGTATTTAATTAAGATAGATACTATTTTGCATTGCATCAGCTTTGCCAAGCTTGCGTTTCTGGGTCGATTGCAGTCGGTCTAATATCGCTGAGCTGGAGGGTTCAAAGAAACTGGAATTGCTTCACAGTAGTCTGACATTAATGCTGCTCGTAAAGGGAAACAAATGGGGCGTGGTCTTGTATCTGCCGAATTTTCAACATTGATTCAATGAGTCTTCGTAGTTCTTTTTGAAAGGCTATTAGATATTTGGGACAGGCGTAGAAGAATGGCGCACTTTTAATAACAGTATTCTTTTATTCGTTATTCGAAATTTGATTTAAATAAAATTCTGCCCTCCTTTGACACAAAATTCAGTTCCAAAATCGACCGATTTCTCGACTCACTCTTTCCACGTGGATTTCTCTAACGCCCAAAACTTTCCTCGCTTCCACATCTCGATAACTTTATTCCTCACTTTCGAATTATTGTTTCGAACCACCCCCCGGCGATTCCCCTCGGAGCATCGAGCCACCCCTTGTTGAAACGTACCCGCGGTACATGCTCGCTCTCCCATAAGCAGCTCCCAAAGGACACATCGCAGCGATACGATACCGCACACGCTCCCCGTATTTCGTAGTCACGCTCTCGCTAAAAATTGCCCGTGGTGGCCTCGGGGAATCCAGTTGCTTCCCCTGTTTGCTCAACATACCTCCGTTTTCCGTGGACCGCGAACGAAACACAGACAAAACAGAGGAACGCGAACACAGACCGTACTCGAGGCTTGAAACAAAAGCTGAGGCGAGTGTGCCGCGACCGCGGCTCCAAAGTATCACGATCCCATCGTTGCGGACCCTTTTTCGCTTCTGCTCGCCTCGAAGCACAATCCACTTGCAAATCCGTCGAATTTGTCCCGCTTTCACCTTTCGCATAAAATGTAACAGGAGTCCGGCGTTATACAATGCAGCTTGAAATCGACGCGACCCTGCCTCCTGATTTTTGTTGCGCTCGAAGTTGATAGAAAAAATGTAGCGGAAAGCGTATCAACGCGAGCACCGTGGAACGCGGTGATTCGAAAATGAAATACCAACGCGACCCGATAACGCCTCCGTAATCTGGTTTTTCGCGCCGAGCACCAGCCACTCTCTCTGCTGATATTTCTCGATCAAACGGTTTACAATTAGCCTCGCCGCGCTCGATATCGCCCATTAAACTCGGAATCGTTCGCGTGCCGCGCGTGGACTGTGCTTTTTTCCCCTTTCGGGAAACTCGCCGGCGATTCGCGAGGTGGGGGCGGTGGCTGTCAGCTGAATGGACACTGCAATTTTGCACCTTCCAAATGGCAGATTCGCGGGAAACGCGTTTGAATGCTTGCATGCTCCTCCATGCAGAGGACAGTTGAGGCATTGAGAGGAAAAACGGACTAACACATACTTTTTACAGAATTGTTTTAATAGCAATAATGTATTCCAAGAAGCAGTGGGGGAAAGATGGGATAGTTGATCAGCGGGGATACATGATCACATCAGTTTGTATCACAACTCAAATAATTAAATACAAACAAAGCAAACCATTATTATTATTTTAATAAAAAAGAAAAACTGTGATCAACTATCCCACCTTTCACCTACTATTTATATAAAATACGAAAAATGAATTCTTTTTCAATGTGTGTTAGTCCGTTTTTGCTCTCATTGTCAGTGCCGCAGTTAATCTTTGCCTTTTCTACTGCCCACCGGTTTCGTGCCTTGAAACCGGAGTCCTTGCAACTGCTTTCCTGCCGAACGCGGAGGAAATCGTATGCCAGGGGAAGGAGTGGTCCTCGCAAATGGAGAAAAGGTGTCAGGTGTCTGTCGGTTATTAACGAAGAGGTTCGCGAGGCTCCTAGGCGTAACTGAAAACGGAGGGCCATTTTAATTCCCAGCTATCCGCGGGAAGAAGGAAAATGGCTGGCAAGCTGGCCGTGGAGTACGGTTTCAGGGTAATGCTCAGTGCCTCTGGCTCGCCATTTTCCAAAGTAACGAGCAGCAATTGGACCCCGACTCGCCCCCTCGTCGTATCTCCGATCGTGGGCTCGCGAGCTCGCGAGGAACATTCGAATTCGTGATTAGGCGTCCTAATTGCGTAAACTTGGGGCAAAGGTCGGGCATTAAAATTCTACGCTTCCCCCTGTAATTCAGGGCTATTCTGCCCCCGACCTCCTCCTACTATTGACGATCGGGGCCTGGTTTCCGGGAAACTTTCGTTGCCGCAGAAGCTGAGGGGTTGGGAAAGGGGTGTGGCGAACGTTTGACCCAGAAATTGAAGGATTTCTGGTCAGAGTCTGTTTTATTTATTTATTGATTTAACGGGCTGTACGCTTTAGTTACAACGAAGCATGTAGCGGAGGAAGTTAAGAGGTACTTTGGAATTAAATTAACTTATAGGTATAATGGAAGAGAAAAATAAAAGAGAAATATGCAGAGTCGTTTCGTGGCATGGAAACAAGAGAAGTAGAACATAGAATCAGATATATGTGTGTATACGTAAAATAGGATATACAGATGTGCTGTGTATTTGTACTAAAAGGATTCAGAAAAGAGAAAGGAAAAATAGGGGAGAAATAAAAGTAAAAGTAGGGTGACAGTAACTAATATCGCCTAGCAAAAGTTACATCGCTGTGAGTTGAATAATAATTGATATTTTTGCATGCAATTCGTTTCAAAGTAAAGAGAGATTATTCATCTTTCATGGAGAATAAGTTATAATCGTTGGAACCTACAAATTTTTAATTAGGAATTAAAAAACGTATGCAAAAATCCGGTCCTGAAAAAAAGTATACCTAATATCGCCTACTCAAGAAATATTGATTAATACATGTATATATGAGTTTTTAAAGTAATTTTCACATTTGCTTTTATTATTTCCTGCTCTATAAATGTTTTTATCAAACTTTGATTTTATTTCTATTACAAAAATATAGAAATAGGATTTTTAAAATTTGTTATTTTTTTTATTTGGATGTACATATTGGACAAATAAAGTTTATGTCAATTGCTCCGCGAATTTCGTGACCCTCACCTGTAACAAACATTACATCCAAACCATTGTTCTCCGGTAGGCGGTATTGAGAATACTACTGCTAAAAGAAAACGCTATTTTCATTACGAAAAATATTTTAATCGATTCCATTCCTTAATTACATCATTAATTACGTATTTCCAGTAGATATTCTTGTATTCGCAGAATTATTAGATTTACCTTCTCCGAGTGTGATGTAAAATTGTGGCAGTCCAATAAATTTTTAGACTATTAAAATTCTCTAAAATACTTCCCTTTCTGTAATTGTTGATCACAAGACACTGTAATTAGGGTAATTGTGGGAGAGTTGCCGCACGTTACGCAAAATTGTCACCGTGTCTAAATTTTGCAATGAAAATGTTTTCCAAGGATATATCTTATTAGTTCAACATCTTGTGATTCTACTAGCATTAATGAAAATCAAAATATTAATATTTGTCACCCTTAAAAAAATTGAAACTAAAAACATTGTTTGGTAGGAGAGACGCCGCACATGTGGGAGTGGTGCCGCATTTCGAAACACGTTTAATTTTCGATTTAAACTTGTTACTTCTAACTTTTAATATAAAAAAATAATAAAAACAAAGTAAAATGAAACATTTTTACTTTATACAATTATAAAATTGGAAAATTAAATGGGTACAGTAGGAACAGATATTATATCTGCTTTTCGAAATTTTTTTATATTCAGTTGGCATCTTGAGATTAAAATAAAAAAAAATGTGAAAAAAGAGTACATAGTCCACAAATATATTTCGATTATAAGATTATTCATTTAAAAATAAATAATTTGCCTTGAGATACCACGTTAGCTATTTTAAAAAACTTTTTCGGTATTTTAAACATTAAAAACATCATTTAAATCGACTTAGTTTTCGAAACAGTACAGTATCAAAGTGCGGCATCTATCCCAAATAAAAGTGCGGCGTCTATCCGAAATGCCTGGGAGAGGCGCCGCACTTTCGTATTTCCACATGCTAAGTCGAAAGTAACCCATTCTGCCAAGGAAATATTCGACATGGTCCCCTTAACGTATTACAAATGTTGTATCAAGAAAAACTATGAATGTTTAGCTACTATATTAGTAAAAATAGACGCGACGTATAACTATTCAGGCAAAGTACGCTAGGCTTACCTCGAAAAACAGCAAAATCTTTAACAATAATACAGGAAACACGCTCTGGCTTGACAAACTAACTCAAATGAACAGCCTTAAACAAATAAAATCGGCAATGATGTGTTTTATTACCGATATCCTTGAAATACCGATAGTGCGGCGTCTCTCCGAGTGCGGCATCTCTCCCACAATTACCCTACAGTATTTCTTCCTACATATGTGTAGTTACTAATTTAGTGTATAACCGATAAATTTTAGAGCTTACTTTGCGAGATATAGCGGGTGGTGATATTAAGAACATTCATGATATTAGGTACAGTCACTCTAACACTGTAGTATACTACACACTAGCTTAATAATAATAAATACTAGTAATAAATACTACAAACAAATAATAAAAAACGAAATAAATACTACATAAAATACCTTAATGATAACTTACAAAATACTAAAATACTAACTACTTAAACATGTTATGAATTCCCCCGCCAAGAGTGTGACCAATTACCGCAGCTTTGGGGTATATCAAAGAATCTTATTAGAACAAGTATCTATACTCCTCAGATTAGCACCTTCACTTTACCACTCTACTTTTATTACACGCCGTGTTTATCGCGTTGAAACGCGCTGGCGCGAGCTACGCGGCCATTATTTATTAGCGTAATATCAACGAGTAAATTCTAACGAGGGACCCACGGGCAACTCGGTCGGCTAGCTAAAAGCCTGATCCCGCGCGTAGTTGCGAGCCTGTTATGCAGACATTGCAATGGCCGTCGTTTAGAGCCCGGCAGTTGAACGCTGCAACCGTGCTTCGAAGAAAACGGCTGGGATTTCGTCGACGTGCTCCCCTTTAGCGTCGACGATTCCTTTGAATCCTTCACGATACAGGGGACTCTCGTCGCGGTCGCGAAATCTCTATTCCTCGCGATTCCGTCGGGCTCCCAACATTTTCAACATCGTCCACGTTCGCAGCTACTCGCCAAATTGGCGGCGACTGGTGACGTCGAATCTGGTCGAATATACAAGTTGGGCGAGTCTTGTATAAATCCGGATATAAGATGGCGTATAATGATCACGAGTACACGCCCGTCATGAGGTTGCTTAACTTGAAATCATTTGAAAGTAGGAGGGTACGCATTGACTTTCTTTTCGGTTTCAAGTTAATTAAGGAGCTAGACTAACAAGGAGAGTATTTTAGGTGTCCGCCTCCGATCATTTTGATTTTTGGATATGTTATAGAGGACCGAAAAATAAGAAATACGTGTTTTTTTATTTTTCTCCGTTTTCATATTTGGAGGGTAAAAACTGCGTTCAAAGTTAGGGTTGAAAAATCATTTTTGTGGAATATTGATTATGCCATGATGTAAGCTCTTGTGTTGGTTTGAAACAAAAAAAAAAAATATTTTCTCAATCGGTATGTATGTGGCTATAGCCAGTACCACAAAGTTTAAAAAAAATTGTAAAATAATAAAATGGCAGCTCTCCAAACAAAAAGATTCATTTTTTTGCATAAAAATTTCTTGTTTTTAACTCGCAAATTTGCAATTTTGACTATATCAGAAAAATCGTGGTAGGGGCTAGAATGACACGTTTGCTGAACATATCTGCCAAGTTTGAACTAAATCGGTTCACTAGTTTTTGAGTTATTATGGTAGTCAATTGAGACAAATTAGTTTCGAAAAAAAATCAATGAAAGTTTGAAATACTATTTTAGAGTACAAAAACAGAAATATTTCGTACTTACATCTAATCACCTATTCCAAAACCTTCTAGGACCGTGTTTTTAACATGTGAATCTATATGAAAATTCAAAAAAATTTCGATTTTTGGAGCCGTCACACTAGTCTAGCCCTTTAAGGGGTAACACCACTCTAGAGGCAGAAAAAAATACCTAAATTTGACAATTTATTTTGGGAGTGTGACAAACGGAATAGAATTTCTTTTCAGAGGGTTTATTTAACACATATTGAAGTATGAAAAATAATTTTTTTAGTGTCATTTTCATACAAAATGGCGACGACAGAGCCCGTCGTCGGAAACAGCTTTTGTGAAAACACCGCCACGGGAGGACGGATTTCTCGGCATGTATGAGTCGTGGAACAAAAAATAAAAAAAATTTATAATCTATATACAATTGGCTTTGGAAGTACGTAGGGGTTTTTTTTTTAAATTAATTTTTGTGGAAGTGGTGCAGTTGTTAAGAAATAAATCGATTTTTGCCCTAAAAATGAGCATTAAATTGGTTATAAAAAAGAAAGTTTACATTCAATCAAGAAACGGCTACGCACTTCCAAAGAGAATATTGTTGTAAAGCTACTGTAAAAATTTCAAATCGATTCATGCGATAGTTTCCGAGAAATTCGTCCTCCCAGTTTGAAAAAAGTGGTTTCGAGAAAAACGCGTTTAAAGTTTTATGAACATTTTAATCCTTTAAATTTTTGTTTATCTTTAATCTGCGATGCCTGCACCATACATTTGGCCATCTAGGTCGATGTTCGTCTCCTCCTTCCTTTCTAAAGTATGGTTTAAGCAAAAAAACAAAACATCGATCCTAGGTGTTACCCCTTAATGAAATGATGAAATGTCCTCAACTCCCACAGTTAATTAATTTTTCTGCCTGTACGAAATCTCTACGGTTGAGGCAATCCTTTCATCCATCGCTACATAGGTTGAATCTTGGTTTCTCTGACCCGATAAATCGCATTTGCAATGCTGCAAATGTTGGCGATTCTCTTGATTTTTTCATGGAATCAACCTATTTACATATTCATTTAACAAGGCCATTTTATTATACGCTTTGTATTGCTACACATTTTTTCCTTTTTGTCTTTTTCTCTGTTTTCTATTATACACTAACGGGTCTTTATCCCGCATATACACATATATATTAAATTAAATAACTGATTCATTCGATGGCTCGATGAAAACCGCATATTGCGAGCCGCTGGTTAGTTATCTGAACATTTCGCGGAATCGTTCGCGTTATTTATAGTGTAACAGGTATTATTCCAGCGCGCAGAGGTGGCGCAGCTCGTTCAGACGACGCGAATCATATCGAGTTTCATTAAACCATCATTAAGCACGTTATCGGGGAGCGTCCTCCGCGCGCTTTCTCCCCCATCGAGATTAATTATCACGTTGCTCGCAATCCGCGGCTGTCCCCGGGCGTGTACGATGAATATGTAATAACGGCGAGTATGAATTAATTTGCCGCCAATGCAGCAGCATCGAGCTGCGACGAAAGTAAGCACGCGTGTCCTTAATTGGATCGTCCGAGGGCCAGGGAGCACCTTCGACCCTTATACATATGCGGGGCTGCTTAAGACCGGCTAACACCACCTTCTATTTGAGCTTCTAATAAAGCAACACCGAACTTCGAACATTGTTTCGTTTCTTAGGGTAAGTTTACGTTGGAGCTGAACGATCGGAGCGACGACGAGAACGAAGCGTAGAAATACATTCTATAGTTTTTGTAATGGAAGGGTTTACATCGAAGTAGCGAGCAGAGCTACGTTCACTAAGAGACGACCAACGATAGAAGCTTCATATACACGCACTCATAGTTTCTATCGCAGCTCAAATGTAAACTTACCCTCAGGCATATTTACAGTCCCAAAAATTTTAGAAACTCTGTAGAGCGCAACAGCTCTAGGAACTGCGGGATCTCGAAACGATTTCGAGGCAGGGGATGTTGAATTAAGTTGACTGAAACTTGCAGCAGCTAGTCTGAACACTTTTCACTGTGGAGGGCTCATTTCCGACCACCCTCGGCGAATTCGTGGCGTCAGTTAGGTACTCGATCCTGGCGATCGGTGTTTCCACTAGAACAGGGCCGGGCATTGGAGGACAGGAAGTGGAAGAATTCCTCCGAAACGTCATCGTTCAGGATACAAAAGCGACCCGGGCGTGTTTCCTCTTTCACCGGTGCTCGTCAACGGCCCCGTGAAAGACGGAGGGGCTGCAGAGGCAATTTCTGGCTTCTCCCGGCGCATTTACACTTATCTGATGGAGCAGAACTAGCAGGTTGCAGCGTAATGCACTTAGGGTAGATTGGGGCGTGCGATAGCAGGCTTCGTAGCGGGTAAAGAGCGGAACTAGGGGCGGTGAAAGGGAGGGCGGAAGGATGGGTGGAAAGGCGAGAAGTGGTCGCTGTGAGGGCGGGTGGAGAAAGTAGCGGGCCAGACGACACTTGATTCTCTCCACCTCATTTGTCTGATGTTTCTTTTGCACCGCAGCTCCGGCAGCGTGCTTTGGGAGAGACGCTCGTTCGCTTTGGGCTGCCTCAAGTGCGTCCTCTTCGATCCACTGACGGGGCAGAAAAAAAAAGTGGGCCCGCGACAAAGGGCGGTGTTCCTCCGCCTTTCGTCGGGTTCTTCTTTTGGATTTGGGTTATCGAGCGGCCGGCACTCTCGCGGCGCACAGTGGTCTGTATAGATCTAGCGGGACAAAAGTGAAAAAGTATGATCCATCCGATATTAATATATCTTTCTCGTACCACGAACTTAGAAACCGATTGCTAGAATGGGTTAGTATCAACTGAATATCAGAAGTGCTCGGTTATATCGCGATTTAAGGGGGATCCCACCCAGAAGCCACTAAAAAGTTTGGGATTTTTTTGTTCGTATAAATAAAAATATTGGGCTTGGATTTTTTATATAGTTTTAAAGCAACCTTTATTTTGATAGAAACATTTTTTTTATGGAAAATTGTACCAAATGGCCAAATTGGCCCACGCTTCCGGGAATGACTGGATCATCTGAGAAGGAAATATAAAAGAGATATATAAACTGGAATATTTTCTCTCCAACCTAGCCTAGGATTTTATTGATATTTCAATTATTATTCGACTTTTTACAAGCATTTCAGTGCAAATTGTTATGTAAAAAATTAAAGTCAATTCTTCAAACTGATACAATTTCCAAAATAATTCGAATTTTGAATAAATCCTGGGCTAGGTTGGAGAGAATATATTCCAGTTTATATATCTCTTTTGTATTTCCTTCTCAGATGATCCAGTCATTGCCGGGAGTGTGGGCCAGTTTTGTTTGCAGTGCTCCGAGAAGACATTTTGTTCGCCACTATTTTGTACAATTTTCCATAAAAAAGTTTTTTTCTAGCAAACTTAAGGTTTAAAACTATATAAAAAATCCAAGCCCAATATTTTTATTTATATGAACAAAAAACCCCAAACTTTTTAGCTTCTGGGTGGGGTCCCCCTTAAATTATTGATATTTTGAATAAAGCATTGCAAACGTACAAGTAGAAAATCATTCTAAATGCAAAATTGTTTCTCTACAAAACACAGTTCATACCTATTAGTTTTCCATATTCCAAGAAACCCCAAAATACGAATTTTTATTTTAAAGCAATCTTGGAGGCTGAGAGGTGAAAATAGTAAGGGTGATAAAGCAATGTCGATGGTGTTTTTCAAAGAAATAATAAACATTTCCACCTAACTGATAATTTATGTACGACCTACGACTTTTATCCCGCTAGATTGTTGATGGACAGAGCACTGTGCGGCGGCAAAATCCTCTCCACTCGTTCCCCGACGAGTTGGGAATTCGCGTCATTGCTGGCGATCGAGTAAACGCGATTCGAAAGGTTTTATACATACGTCGAGGGTGTATCGTGTCTCTGAATATTCCTCGATGTCGAGCAGAGATTTCCTAGATCCTCTGCTGCATTCGAATCCGCTTCGATAAGCTCCGACGCGATTGGGAAGCTTGGAAAGCGACAGGAAAGACGCATATCGTTTCGGGAGTCTTCCAGTAGAACTGCTAATCTCCTTTTATAATAATCGCCGACGAAAGTTGCGCGCGAACTGCGGACGAGGTATTTTTATTCGCCGTGTAATTAACCGGCACGGATTCCCCCGGACTCGTGGCATCCTTTCAACCGCCCGGGAATTAATTAACCTCGTACACCGTCGACTTTAGCCCCGTACTAGTTTTCAATTTACCGGGCAACTGGAGTATCAATCTCCCCCGTTGCGCGATAACGGAAGCAATATAGTTCCCGATAAAATGGATCGTGAAATTCTCGGCTTCCCGATAAATATATAAATAGACTGTGCAAGTACCGAGGGCTTGCAATGAAAGAGGAAAAGCTCACAAATCCGCTCGTAATGAAGAAAAGAAGTCGTGGGGCGATCTGATTGCTGCGAGGATCTATTGAAACTACGAATGTCAGTCGAGGGACACTCGATTGCATCTTCAAAACGGCGAATAATTCCCATAATTGGGAATTTAATAGACGCGATAGGGGCATTGAAGCTCCATCGATTGGAATTAAAAGCTCGGTGTGGAGGGAACGCGGATTGAACAGCTGGCTGCGGTAATGGCCGTAAGAAACACCGAGGCTGCAGGTAATGCGAATTTCCGGGAATAACGCGACGCGTGGATGCATTGCGCGGCCGTGAATCACGCGCGCACCGGTCGCGCCGTAGCTCAAAGCATCAGCCGTAATTGCATATCAACGCTGCGATGCTGCTGACCGGCCGAAACACGGACAAAGCGATGTAATTTGTGGAATCGTGTAATCGGCTTTATGGCTTTTACTGGCCTTGGTGTTCGAGGCTCGTTGATTCCAGCCCTACAACGTAATCGTCGTTGAACGCCGTGTCGAAGGCTAATCCTTGGTAAATGTCTGGCGACCGCCTTTTGCGCGGGGGAATGGAACTTGAGGTGAATCGTGTAAAGAAATGAAGAACTGGAACTTCCAAAAATCAAATTTTGTACTATTTTAGTATTACCATTGGCACGTGGGAGATATTCTGAAAGAAATTTTTTTTTTTAATATTGGCATTTACAGTGTTTTCTACTAGGACTCTTCAAATAAAATAATTACGGGTAATAAGGCCCACTTAAGGATGAATAATTTTTTTAAAAAAAACTTGTACATATTCTTGAAAACTTTTTTTTATAGAAATCTGTAGACTTGTAACAATATATGAACACAACAAATATGAAAATTAATAGGTTTTTAATAACCTTGTAAACGGGCTTTGTTTCGTGTAGTGTAGGTAATAAGGCCCACCTATTTGGTATGTACAATTCGAGTAAACAAAGACATCTTCTTTCTCAGGTGTGAGCCTAACGCTTTCCTCGTGTATCCAGTTGAGACACATGACACACTGTCGCATATCACTCTTGAAAGCAGTTCTGCATAAGGTAAATGTCCCAATACCTGGACATTTAAGGTACGCCGGACACTCGTTTGAGAATTTTTCGGTTATACAAATCGATTTATATACAAACGATTATGCAATTACATGGGGCATGGTGTGTACTTTATCATTAAACAAAGAAAACATATTGTAGGATTGAATAATTTGGTAAAATATTGAAAATTCGTAGTCCTTACAATGGTCCAATACCTGGACAGCTTAACTAGTATGTCCCGGTGTCCCGATTTTACTGTCCCATTACCTGGACACATGATTTTGGATGTTTCCTAGGGAAATTAAATAAAAAAAAACAACACAATAGTTTTTTCTTTTAGCATATTTCTCCTGTATAAGAAATTTATTCAAATCAGTAAATAAAGTTAAGTAAAAAGAATCTATTAGTGAATGACTAATTTTAAGGTTATGTGTATTCATGTGTTACACACGAATTTTACACATGAATGAAATATTATCATTAAAGCAAGATACAAAGAATACAAAGTGTTTGCAGGGTGCAAATTATTTTTAAGGTGTTAAATAATTATTTTATTATTGTGTCAACAATAACATGTAGGGGAAGGTGGGGTAAAACGGAACGCTTAACTTTGGAGGGTGATAACTTAAAATCGGGAGGAGAAAAAGACACGAGACCTCGACAGGAGTCTTCAGTGGACCTTAGACTATAAGAAAATCAAAGTCATTGTTAAGAAAAATGTTTGGGAACGACGGAAAATGAAATTTGCCGGAGTTATTGAAATCTTCGCCTCGCTCAAATGGTGGGGTAAAACGGAACACCCACTCGAAGACCGTGTAAACGTACAAAATCTTTATTTCTATGATTTAAAATGTATTAATTTATGTTAAAATCTATAAGTATATGTTTTAGGTATAACTATTGTAAATAAAATATAACAAAAATATATATTATACATATAAGAGAAAATATTTTATTACATAACATGAAAATTACGGAAAATAATCAAATATAAATATAATATCGTAAAAGATGAATAGATTAATATAGTTTGTTTATTATTGTATGAACAATAAGCGGGCCGGAATCACCCGCTGGTTGGAATTACCCCGCTTTCCCCTACACGTGGATTTTTACATGAATATCAATATTTGCATGGAGAACACATCTGCGTTAAATGATTATGTTATTTATTACAATTTAAACTAACAGTTTGATCGAATGAAAGATGTATCTCATACATTATAATTTTCTATACAAAATCCATTTTCTTGGAAACAAGGATAGTAATTAAAAGTTTAATCTACAATCTAATAATTAAAAGGGATAATAAACACATACTAAGGGACATTTCCATTCTTCCCCATGTATAATAGGCGTTCCGTTTTACCCCGCGAAAAGTGTTCCATTTTGCCCCATGTGCAGTCATTTAGTAAACATTTAATATTTACACTTCAGCGTGAGGTAAAGAACTTTTCATATATATCAAAATGTAGCGTAAGGACTATAGAATCCAACAATGTACTTGCCGTTATTAATTTTCGAAATCCAAGTACCGAAAAGTGGTCAAAAGTCCAACGCAATATTGAAACGTCGATACCGAAAATTTTTCAAACTCTCTTAATGAAAAAATAACTTGTGCAGAGGTCTATGGTCTATCACAAAATGCTATGAGGACCCTTTGGTTCCATGTCACGCGATACTAACTCATTCGCAGCTCTTATCTAACAGAAACATTGGTGTTCCGTTTTACCCACCCGTTCCGTTTTACCCCACTTTCCCCTACTTATTTCACAGTTAGTACACGTGGTCAGGTTTGGGGACGTTCTGGGATTTCACTGTACCAGAAGATAGACACGCGAATAAAAAACTAATGCGAACTTTAAGTTTAATTTTCCAATCAAAAAATAATACTACAAGGTACCATTTTTCTAAAACTGTATTAGTTGTACCAATATACTAAACATTATTAATAATATTCGCTTAAGAAAATATAGAGACTGTTTACCAAATCAGACAAGAGCAATATTAAAATGGTGTAAACTGGAGAGTTCAAGAAAATTTACTTTTATTACGATTGTTACAAGTTTACTAAGAAAAATATGTATATGAATATATTTTATTAAATATTTGAGTAATTGAATAAAATAATTCTTTTATGGATAAAGCAAATATTAAACGTAATAATCAGCATTATTTGCACTAGTGTCCAGGTATTGGGACGTGTCCAGGTATTGAGACATTTACCTTAATTTGCAAAACCAATTGTCTGCAGAGTTGCCGTCCACGTTTCCTTGGGAGGTGGGTGGCATGGGCTCTTGTTCACACAATCTTGTCTTTTTTCTTCTGGTTGAAGTAACACGTGCTTTGGAGTTCTTCTCAATATCGTTCTCGCTTTGGAAGGGGTCTCTGGTTATTTCCTGAGCATTAAAGCCCATTTAATATTTTGCCTTATTATCTGTTTTGTCACTTCCTCATTGCCGAGGTTATATGTTAAGCGTGCACTTTACAAAAGCATCAATTATCTGGGAATATGTTGCCAACATATGTACTTATACATACCTATAGTTGTACAGTAATTGAATGAAGAGTACTCCCAATACAAAGCCAAGAAACCGACGTAATTCTTTTATAATTGTAGCGACGCTAAATAGTTGCCGGCGAAACATTTCTTGAATTTACAGCCGACAAATGTTAGATTAATCGCGCGGAAACTCTTCGAATGACATTTCGTATGTAATAAAAGCAATAAATAACACTGCCAGTATTGTAGATTGACTTACCAAGGATAAATGACAGGTGGGCCTTATTACCAGGACTTATCTTATTACAATAGAAGAAAATTTCTGCTAAAAGTACGCGGCAAAGAGGGGTCGCTTGAAGAATTTCAGTGATACAATCAATAATATGCCCGCCTTGCACTCTACCGACTACAGTTTTGAATCCCACTCGCCATTTTCTCATTGTATTTCCTAAACCCTACGGAACTGTTTGTCGTGGTTTTGATAAACGCTGGCGGGAAAATGGGTGAAATTAGGGAATGAAAATGGAAGTTGAAGCAGTAATAGGTTGTTCCAGCCGCGGAATCGTCTCTCATTTGCTAATATTATCACGAATAATACTGCTGGAAATGTGGAAAGAGGGGCCGGGAGACGCGGGCACATTCCGGGGGCTGGAAAAGTGGAAAACTACGAAAGGTTGGCGCGAACATCGCAGCGAGGCTGTTCCTTCCATTCCTCGCGGCGGGAAACGCGTGGAAAATTTAATTGCACGCGACCGCGGGGGAAAAAAACAAGGGGAAATAAACTGAAGCAGTTTTAATTGTACGCTCTAACGGCGGCTCGCCGGGCTTCATTTTTCTCTCATTACGACGAAATATATTCGCGCATTACGCGAGACGAGCGACCGCGGCAGTTCCGCGTAACAAACGCAGTGATCCACGAGCAACAATGTCGAAAATAACGAACGGACCTCCATTAAAATTAACATCGTAAATCGCGCTACCACCGCCACTTGATTACTTTTAATTGCGCCGCCCCCGATAGACCTGCTCCAAAAGCGACCCCTCATCCGCCGTTTCGCGCAGCTAACTTCCGTTCTACTTGTCATATTTCCGTGGAACCATCGCACGAATTGCCACTAGTTAAAACAATCTCGAATCACAAGGAATCCCAACCGAAATCGTCCTGTCACCGAACTGTCCTCGAACACTTGTTAATTAACACGGCGACGCTTTCGACAAAAGCTGAATGTTGCGTGCGCGAAATTTTCTAAATTTCAAGTGGGAAAACTTAGGCATACGTGACGCGTCGATTTAACATTGCGGGAGCTAAGTTAAATGAAAATGTCACTGGCGGATGGAAAACCTGGGTTTTTCCCAAACCCTGCGACTTACTAAACCCGTAACATCGAGCACCGCGTGGAAACGCTGGAAAATCTGACTAATAAACTAATTAAATCTAAAACAGTGATTCTCAACCGGTGGGTCTCGCCTCCAAGTGCCTCGCAAAGTGTTTTCTGGGTGGTTGTCACGTTTCTTTTTCTTTTTAACCGACTTCAAAAAGGCGGAGGTTATAGGTTCGACCTGTTTGTATTTTTTTTTAAATATTATTAAGTTAGAATTATATTCTGAAATATTTATTTTTAATATGTTCTTTTTTTGCCTTATTAAATCTACCTACCGAAGTATTATAAAGGAGGTTCGCAACTCGAAAAAGTTCCAATCTAAAAACTTCGAATACTGCCTGGCCTATTACCTACGATTTCCAACTGAAGTTGTCTAAAAAAAAAAAACGCGACTACTTTGCAGCTCAACGCTGTACATTGTTTTTGCTTTTGACGCAACCCTCGACCGCCCACGAAGCGGGTATAAAAGCGAAGCACAACGGGATTGGTATCACTGAAAAATACCTACCCGTCCCATCCGCGTTCTTCGTTTTATTAAACGTCGAATTTCTTCGGCAACCCTCACCGCCCAAGCGTTTCGCCGTTTCCGCGATACGTTGAAGGGATCCCCGTAATTGGCAGCGATTTTGCGTGCCGTTATTAAAAAGGGAGGAGGCTGGAAAGAAGTTTGAAGCAGGAGGAGTTTGCTAATTAGCGAACAATCGCAACAGCCAGAGAGGGGAAGGAGAATTTGGAGCGTCGTTAGAGCTCCTTAAAAGTTGCGCGGCCCTTTTTTCTCGCACTCGAAACTAGACGCCTTTATTAAAACTTCTGATTGTCCGAGTTGGGGATACTCCGCCGCCTCTGGGCTACCGTCTTTTTCATTGAATTAACTAGCGCTGAATTATCGCCAGCTTCCATTCGTTTAGCCGTGCGACAACGCCATTGTTAGTCTCGGTTTGCAGCTGGAGCTTCCCCGAGAATTCGGGCATCGTTCAGCGTCGCCCGACAATCGTGTTCGATACTCGGCGCAAAGTGGTTGAATCGGTTTAAACGGGCGACCCTGTTGCTCGTCCATGTTCCGCTAATTAGTAGGTCGTTGCCTCTTCAATTTTGGAAAAATACCCACGAATTCGATTCCAAGATAGAGACGGGTCCTTCTGCTCGGTCCACTCGAAGTGATTTTCACCTTGGACCAGAGGAGTTTAATCGACCTCGAGCGACGAAGACACTGGCCAACTCGGTATTTGGGATTTTTTTAAGAGAAACCCTCAAATTATATTAATTGAAAACTTTATGACTATATTTGTACATATTTAGCCAACATTTTAAAAAAATTAATTAAAAAAAACGATACCTGAAAGTTTAAACGCGTTTTTCTCAAAATGGTGTTTTTCGAATTGGTTAGCATGATGTCTCAAAAACCAATCAAATGATTTACTTCAACTAAAACTAAGTCGGCTTTTGCAAAATTAGGCTTTTGCGACTTAAAATTCAGGCGAATTTTTTGCAGAAAACGATGTCTGTTTTAGACGCTGCCATTTTTTTTACTTTTCAGTATTTCACATTTAATCTAAGTAGTTCATGCGATAACCACACTCATACAGATTACACAATTTTTTAAATCTTCAATTTCAGACAACTACAGCGACTGATTTTATGCTAACAATGTGCATATGATTTTTGTAAGGCGCTCTATTTGAAGCACTATAACTCCGGATATAACCGCTATTTTTGCCTACAATTTTTTTTACATATTCTCTAAAGATTGACAAATGAAGCCATAAAGCTGGAAGAAAATATATTCAATGGTTTTGTTTTAAAAAATCCCAAAATTCGCATCATTTTTCGTCCTTGAATGTACGGAGACCCATTAAGGTCGATATATATTATCCATCGATATTCTCAGTCGCCTTGATCATATTTCCCTACTTACTCACAAAACAATCGTTCAATTAAATCCCGCGTGCAGAATCAACAGAATCGAAGATGGAGTAACCGCGACGCTAGGCAGTGATTAATGAATTATTCCAGAACCCTTTAACGGGACTAACGTTGATGGGGCTGGCAGCGTGAAAGTGGCAGCGGTAAACGAATCGTTCGGACCTTTCATCCAGACGGGATAACTGGCCCAGTTCCGTTAATTAATCACCGTGCTCGCAGGTGGGAGCTCGCGACCTGAAAACAGCTAGTCCCCCGACGCGATAAACGCGCGAAAGAGTTGATCACGTATTAATCCAAGGTTGAACGTGTACACGGGCCAGCGTGGTTTTAACATGCTGCGAAATTTGTCGGGCGATTAAGCGAAATTCAATCGGGCTCGGAAGAGAAAGGAGCGAGCGCGTTGATCAATTGATAATCAGCTTTTGAAAGGGTGTCGTTCGATGGCGCTGCATTATGCAAGCTGGCACACGCGCCGCGCGAATTACTCCCCGAAGAATTTTCATCGCTCCTCCCACGGGCTTTTTAGCTAATTGCTGCGTCCCGTTATAGAGTGCGCGCGTATTAATTACAGTAAGTGAGGCGTGCTGTTCGCTCTAACGCGCTCTCCTCTTTGTTGCAGATGCCGGGACTGAGTTGGAGAAAGGTAAGAGGCAGCCATTCGTCGCCAAAGAGCATCTCGCTTAAGGGGGTATACCCGTTTGAACCCTCGGAAAATGTATACATTTTGTGGATTTTTTTACAAGTCAACGGTTTGATGCAGATTTCCCGTTTTTTTACTATCTTTACATAGTATTATGAACTACTCGAGAAAAAAATTTCAGTTAAAAAACTATTATTTTTAGGAAGTTATGCATACACATCCGAAAGTCTTTCGATTTTAGACAGCTAAACGGTGGCCCTGAAAATAGCTGTATGCCGTGTCTAAAATCAAAAACCATAAAATTTTCTTATAAAGTATGTCAATAGCTATCGTCCAACGAAGGCTTTTTTTTATTCCCATTCCCCGTTTATTATTTATAAAGAAAAAAGGTGGATTTTTCTCTTAGAAAAATTTAACTTTACCTTTGATCTCTCACCATTTCTTTATTTTTCAAAATTTTCAAAATCGGCTTCGTTGGACGATAGCTAATGACATACTTTATAAGAAAATTTTATGGTTTTTGATTTCAGACACGGCATACAGCTGTTTTCAGGGCCACCGTTTAGCTGTCTAACATCGAAAGACTTTCGGATGTGTATGCATAACTTCCCAAAAACAATAGTTTTTTAACTGAAACTTTTTTCTCAAGTAGTTCATAATACTATGTAAAGATAGTAAAAAAACGGGAAATCTGCATCAAACCGTTGACTTGTAAAAAAATCCACAAAATGTATACATTTTCCGAGGGTTCAAACGGGTATACCCCCTTAAGTAACTCGGCTTTTTCTCATAAGCCCCGCTCACACGCAAGTGTCTTTGATCGCGAACAATAACAATCTCGACGTCTGCTGTCAAAAGTCTCGCTGCTTTCGAGACGAGTGCTCTGGAGAGCTGTTTTTCCTTAATCGAGGCCTTTGTGCCCTGAGAAATTACTCTGTCAGTGTTTGGAGACCTTCTCGCGTCTGATTCGCGTGGAACAGTGAGTTTCCCAGATTTTCACCTGGTATAGGGGAGACTGGGGCAGATTGTAACAAAAATGTTTTCAGAGTTTTTTCTCGAAAGTGTTTTCCTCAATCAGGAAATAATTTGCGTGATTTTGTACTTACATATGTGGTGAACTGATTGCGTGAAAATACGTGACAAAATCTTGAACACTTAGACATCTAGTATCATCTTAAACAAATCTGAACCTTTGTTATAATGTGCCCCAGTCCGGGGTAAATTGTAACACATCTGTTTTACTTATTTAAATACAAATATGAACACAAATAAACATTTCTAAAAAATAGAAATGAAAACGCAGATTATTATTAAACATTTGATATACATGAGTTAAACAATCATTGCTTATTCAGCCGATTCTATCAAAATCTTCTTCTTCGCTTTCTTTCCTTTTGCCTTCATACTTTTTTTCTTCTTTTTGGATTCTCGATGATTCTGTTGTGCGTGTAGAGTATTTTTTTCCGGTGTGTCAGCAAATAGCTTGCTTTATCACCATTTGGAGCGGAGTAAGTATAGTAACATGTTACAATTTACCCCGAGCTTGATTTTTTGCGTTTTATCTCAGCAAACGAGAAACTAAACATCAAATTACTAAAATGCATACACATTATAATAAACCAATGTATACTGATTCGTTTACGACAAAGAAAAACAATTCATACGATTTCTAATGGTGGTTACTTAATTGATATAAAAGTCCTAAGACAAAATTTACTTATGTGCTCTTAATACTAAAATTCTGGGCTATAACCACAAAATGAAAACATAACGCTCGTTTGTGTCACTAAAACCGACGGTGATAATATCGTCAAGCAGCTCTCGCATGCTGTGGGTTACCAGATTTGTCGTTCAAAAGATTTTACTTATGTTACAATTTACCCCGTGTTACAACCTGCCCCGGTCGCCCCTACTGCTCGACACTATTTTTTACTAGGTATATAATTATGTATACATTAATTGAAACATAAATGCATAATTGTTTTTAAAAATCATGTAAGAAGTAAATAAGACTTTAGAAATCTTATAACGATGACTAACTTATAGCGACACATTTTTTTACGATAGAGTTTGTCGCTTTGAAAATTCACTTATTTACTGATTTTTAAAATTGAAACGTAAGTTTCTAAGTAATTACTTCTAAGTAATAATTTTTTAATTTTCTAAGTAATAATTAAAACAATGCCATATATGTACCAGCTGATACACTATTTACTTCAAATGAATTTCGTTTAATTTTTCCCATGGCCGATACAACAAAAAATAGTATCCAGCAGTAGGGTAATTGTGGGAGAGATGCCGCACTAGGAGAGACGCCGCACTATCGGTATTTCAAGGATATTGGTAATAAAATAAATTATTTGTTTAAGGATGTTCATTTGGGTTAGTTTGTCAAGCCAGAGCGTGTTTCCTGTATTATTGTTAAAGATTTTGCTGTTTTTCGAGGTAAGCCTAGCGTACTTTGCCTGAATAGTTATACGTCGCGTCTATTTTTACTAATATAGTAGCTAAACATTCATAGTTTTTCTTGATACAACATTTGTAATACGTTAAGGGGACCATGTCGAATATTTCCTTGGCAGAATGGGTTACTTTCGACTTAGCATGTGGAAATACGAAAGTGCGGCGCCTCTCCCAGCCATTTCGGATAGACGCCGCACTTTTATTTGGGATAGATGCCGCACTTTGATACTGTACTGTTTCGGAAACTAAGTCGATTTAAATGATGTTTTTAATGTTTAAAATACCGAAAAAGTTTTTTAAAATAGCTAACGTGGTATCTCAAGGCAAATTATTTATTTTTAAATGAATAATCTTATAATCGAAATATATTTGTGGACTATGTACTCTTTTTTCACATTTTTTTAAATTTTAATCTCAAGATGCCAACTGAATATAAAAAAAATTTCGAAAAGCAGATATAATATCTGTTCCTACTGTACCCATTTAATTTTCCAATTTTATAATTGTATAAAGTAAAAATGTTTCATTTTACTTTGTTTTTATTATTTTTTTTTATATAAAAAGTTAGAAGTAACAAGTTTAAATCGAAAATTAAACGTGTTTCGAAATGCGGCACCACTCCCGCATGTGCGGCGTCTCTCCTACCAAAGGATGTTTTTAGTTTTAATTTTTTTAAGGGTGACAAATATTAAAATTTTGATTTTCTTTAATGCTAGTAGAATCACAAGATGTTGAACTAATAAGATATATCCTTGGAAAACATTTTCATTGTAAAATTTAGACACGGTGACAATTTTGCGTAACGTGCGGCAACTCTCCCACAATTACCCTATACATTGAAAGCACTTGCTGTAGCAGAATACTCCATGTATTTTTAAAATCATTTTCGCATTCGATCAAGTACCCCCGTCATCCGATTCGCTAGCTAAAGGGTTTACCGTGCCTCGGCGAAAATAATTTCCCCGAAAATACGCGATAGTTAAGCCTCCGGCTTAACCCCCGTCAACGGTGTAGCTTCCAGGCGAACGGAAGTGACAGTTTCGGCGTGGTTCGGGGCCATGGGGCAGCAATTAAACGCCGGAACGGAAGGCGCTCAGGTAATTTTAAAACCCTCGAACCGCGTTCTCGAGCTTTTACTGAGGTTTTAATAAACGACCTCCGGCCTCGTCCATCCGACGCTGAAATAACTGGACGGAATGCCGGGAACGCCGCAGCGAAATCTCGAACCGACCGTGGCTGGTTTCGCGGAATTACGAGCACCGAAAGCGAATTCTATCGGCGTGTCCCTCCTTCTTTATACACTTCCTCGAGGTGCTGGAATGACGCGGCTGGAATCCCATCAGGGAATTCCTACGTGCTCGTCTCGGCGTCTGACGCGATCGTTCGCGGATCGCCCGCCGTTATCAATTCATCACCCGCTGATATTCAGACGCAAGAGCAATAAGTGCTAGAAACATGTATCTCCTTTGACAGCAGAGGTACTCACATCTCGATCTTCAAAAATGTATGTGTGTTAGCTATAGGTATACTGCGCACTAAGTATATACAATCTGATACACCACCTTTAAGTTCAAAGTAAAAGTGAACCAGAGCCATTTTTTCTGCATTGACTCTTTGAAACACATTACTTTTAGTTCCCTGTGTATTGTCTAGGTAGGGGAGAATGGGGTAAAATGGAACGCTTAACTTTGGAGGGTGATAACCTAAAATTGAAAAGAGAAAAAGACACGGGACTTAATAGGAGTCTTCAGTGGACCTGAGACTGTAAGAAAATCAAAGCCATTGTTAAGAAAAATCTTTGGGAACGAAGGAAAATGAGTTTTACCGGAGGTATTGAAATTTTCGCCTTGCTCAAGTAATAGGGTAAAACGGAACACCCACTTGAAGAACATGTAAACGTACAAAATTTTTATTTTTATGATTTACCCACCAGTTTCGTTTTACCCCACTCTACCCTATTGTTATGTTGTTGCAGTGTGACATTTAACCGATTTTATGGAGAGATGTAACAACAATGTGAAGTTTGTTGATCAACGCGGACGGACGAGTGGTGCAGAATATATATTTATATTGCAAAAATAATACAAATTCGAGCATTTTTGACCGAATAAAAATAATAATAGTTTTGTAAAATTTCATAATCACTCAAATTAAATGTCTACGTTATAAACTACTTATTTTTTGCACAAAAAAATGCGCAGAGTAGAGTAGAGTTAAATGGTATGATATTAAATATAGAAGAAATTGTTGCAGGTGAATGGCCCCTGATTAACGAATACGCTCGAAGCGGATTCGCAAATGGAACGGGGATAAAATTGGTCGCGGCAAACGGCCGATAATTAAACGCGTTGCCCGTGGGTGGCCCGAACACGCCGACGTCCCGGATATTACCAGCTGATTTAGGGGGTGGCTCGAGGCCGTTACTTCCGCTTATGAGTCGGTCGCGAGTCGCAGTCGATTCGCCTCCGCTGGCAACGGGCTCGGCGTCGAGTGCTCGTTAAATATTCCGTCGTGCGCCGCGGAACTCTCCCCCAACCCAGCATGTTTATTTTCTAAACAGTCGGCCAACACTGACAGACTATATCCTTTAATTGTTAATCCGCGTGGCAAACAACGCCGAGCACGACGAACGCGTCGTTAACTTCGCGAACGTCGAGCTGTTCTCGCGCGAATTACCGAGGGACGCGTGGCGAATTTCTCTGCCGCCTGCTGCATAAAGAATTCTTTGAGCATACTTACAGAACGGCTCTGAAACGGAGGAGCCAACTTTGAGGGGTTGTTTAATTCATCTTTGGGTAATTATTTCTCAGATAACTCGTGCATCGCGAAATAATGGTGGTGCAAGGGTTCGCGTGGGAGGACATGTATGGATTTATCAGATTTATGTGATTACGAAATGTCAGCTGCGACTGGTACCAGCGTATTTCGCTCGCGAGCGTACGCGTGACGTTTGCACACGCGGCATAAAACGTGCGCTCCGATGAGGCAGCCCTGTGTCTGACTATTGATCGACCCGTTCCACTGTCGGACAACCCCATTAAAGTTTCACGTCACGCAGGATTTTTTCCGCAGTTGCCCATTACACCGATCATGCAGGCTGGTTTCGTTCGACGTCCTCGCGTTACTTTCACAAGGGGACGCCAGCGCGAAATACACTCGCTGTTTTCCTCAACACCTGTTCCTTCTCCGTACTTTCGTTTCGCAAGTTCTGGAGTCTCATATTTTTAACCCTTGTACAACGAATGCAGAGCCATTTTGATCCAATTTTGACCGAGTCGATAACTATGTTATATTTGTGTCGGCAATGGGAAAAAATATAGTAGGTATACAATGCCAATTGCAGTAAATTTATTTGTAAATATCATATTTTTTGTTTTATGTATTTCTTGTGTGATTATGTACATAGGGGAGGGTTGCCTATTTCGTACCACTTAAGACATTTTACGTTATATTTCATATTTGGTAGTAATTTGAACGCAAATGACTATTGGATATTGTAGCTTGAACTTTTAGGCACCTACTATTATATGTTTTACCTTTTGTTCAGAACAATTTAATTTGTAATTAATCTTTTTGTCACGTACTGTAAAAGATACTCTTACTCCTAAATCGTAACTCCACTAAAAATAGTATTAATAACAAATAGAAAAGAAAATATTCAAAATAAAGTAATGATTATTATATAAATAGTTATATATACATATGTATATGGATCACACACGGGCCGCAATAACCTATGTATATGATATATCTACATAACCTATATAATATACGAGTTGTCAATCCTACCGGTACGATTTAGGAAACATGATCGATTTATTTATAAATATCAATTTAAACTTTATCATGAATGTGATATGTAAGGTAAAAGTACCAATAACTGGACACGTCTCAATACCTGGACACCAATGACATTTATATTTTTACTAAGCTTCATAGAAAGTTTAGAACAATATTGTTGGGAATATATGTTATTTTGCAACTTGTTCTTTTATATAAAAAATTAAGAAAGTCCTAGATGTAAAGTTTAATATATAAAACAGTCTTTAAACATCGGAGGTGCATGCACTTGAATTCTGCGTAGATTTCTTAAGTAATTCTTAAGAAAAATACAGTTAGTTGTTAAGATGATAATCATCGTTATATAATGTTTTTCTGAGAAAAAAACGTATGTACAGATTCTTAAGAAGTTTCTTGTCACATACAAAACAAAACATTGTTCGGTTAATGTTGATTTTAATTAAAAATATACGTGTTCATGTACCGGTACATAATAATCTTGTCCTCTGCACGCTGTCCCAATAACTGACCAGCCGTCCAGTTGATCGGCCTGCCAGCATTTTAAACGGTTAGGTGAAATCCCAATACCTGACGGCATTGTCAAACCGATAAAGTGTCTGTGTTTCCTCAAATTTTTGTATATCAAAATACAAGTATACTGTACATGAATTAACAGCTTTCTATTTTCAAGTTATATTTTTATTCAATTGCATGCTACATTTTCAAAATAACCATTCACACAAACACTAGTGGCGCCCTCTGCCCCGAGCTTTGCGACATTTTCCCTATTGACCAGGTATTGGGACACCACAAATGGGACGCTGGGACATATCAGAATTCTATTGTCCACGTATTGGTACACATAACTATTTGTATTTTTACTCAATTTAATTAAAATAACGCACTGAAAACAAGGTTTTAATAGCGCATTTGCTAGAAAGAAGTAACATTTATCTGAATATTGACAGTTTTGTTCAAAAGGACATTTATTTTTGGTCCATTTTTAAGATATACAACTTTGATATCCTTAAGTGTCCAGTTATTGGTACTTTTACCTTACTTAAAATGAATGTAAAATAGTCTACATTAAACCCGCTTTTAGAAAAATACAAAAATACAGGACAAAGTTGCATTGTTTGATTATTATCAGCTAAAATGAACTGGTAAAAAGTTACATCATTCATACCTGATTTTTTAAATGTTTATAGCACGCCCAAAATAGGGTGTAAGCTCAAAAGGTTTTGTTTCTGTTTCTTATTTCGCATTTACTTGATATTTTTATTGTCAGATGTCGTTTACATTCATTAATTACTGAGAAATTGATGAGGTACGTTTTATTTGACCAGTACGATATTGACAACTCTCCCCAATGCATTTGTAATTTTAATTAATTCATTCATTTATCTCCAATTCCTCCGTGAAACCCGTAACTGTAATGAAAAAAGTTGCACTTACCCCAGAACTGTCCTAAAGCGAGCTTATTTACCACCCGTATAAAGTTTCTAGCATGTCAAATGTATCCCGATACTAATAGAGACACGAGCATCGACAGCTTGTTTACTCTGTTTACACTAAGCGTTACATCGCTAGAATAACAGACCGGGCCGCGTGCCCTGCCCGTGGCAGGTGTCAAATACGACTCCCGCGAATCGATATCCTCTGTCCACAAAGGCAGCCAGTCAACGTCCTTCCAACTTTGCCTCCCAGAAACGAGCGATATTGCTGCGACGACAACCGAGAACACTTTCGTGCGAGAACGAAAGTTAACGAGAACACCCTTTCGAGTGGAGTAAAGAAGAAGTCCATAGGACTAGAGTAGAGTTTTTCCCCCCACTATCGACGAGTCCGATTAATTTCAGAGCAATTCCACTGGAACACTACCCGACACAGTACACTCGTGCCGATGTACACTTTCGTTTAATCCGATTTGGACGTGAACGTTGTCCAGGCCTTCTCCGTTTGCCCTGGCCCTTGATCCTCCGTCTGAACTGTCTAGTTACTCGGCCCGCGACCGCAATTAGGTATGCGTGCCTTGGACCTGTCGCTTAGGAGATGTTGGAACAGCTTCCTGGAAGGACGATTTGTCTCCCTCCGCCGTAATCTCCTGGCAATTTGTGTTGAGCTTCCGAATCGTAACGAATTTATGTATTTCACTCCTACTTGTTCCATCTAGAGTCCAGCAATATGGGGCACGGGATACTCACCCAGGAACTTGCTTCGTCCACGCCCCAGTAATTCTTCTTTCCCCCGTGAACACGGACACCGCGTCCTCTTAAATAGTTAATGAAAAGTTTCGCGCCGCGTCCGGCGATAAATTCCAATTCCAAGGCTTGATTACAGTGTAGCCGGGTCAGATCGCGATAATGCGTTCCACGGGGTTAATTATTACTGCGCGTGGTTGGATAGGGACACCGAGCGGCTGCTTCCTAGTGGCTGAAGCCGTTCCCCTCGTAACCCCGCTTTCCATCATCCCCTATTGCCAGTTTACCTACCACGGTTCCCTCTGCGAGGTAGTGGTTCTGCCCGCGGAATTCGCGATGCTTCGTTTATATCGCGATGGCCTCGCGCTAACAACCGCGTTGGTTAGCTGAGCAGACTTGCTCCTGTACTGTTGAGTGTTTTTGGGGTGTCCTTGATTCGAGGGTCCTCTGTTCTTCTCTCGGGGCCCGGGCTCAGGGTGGGACTGGCTGAGATTGTAGGAATGATTCAAGTTGGAGTGTATTGTAGGAATACTGTAGGTCATGAAGGCCCACTGTGGCTTAACCCCTCAACGACCGACCTCTGAAATAAAAAACTGAGCGTGAGGCCCGGGCCCTCGGAACGAAAACGTCACTTTGCTACCTGAGGCCTCGGCACTGAAACATTACTGTACAGACAGCCTCTACAGTATCTGGTACTGACGCAGAAGCCGCTTGAAAAGCAGAGTCCGTACGAGATACGAAGGTGGGCGACCAGTGGAAAACTTTCGGGTCCGTACGAGATACGGAAGCGGGCGACCAGTAGAAAACTTTCGGGTCCGTACGAGATACGGAGGCGGGCGACCTGTGGAAAACTTAAGGTCCGTACCAGATATTGAGGTGGCCGTTGAGGGGTTAATGTGGGAGCAAGGGTGCTGGGATATGAAACTAACGTTGGTCTCTTTTCCTCCTAAGCTTAGATTGACAGAGTTAAGTATTTCGTAGTCATTTGCAAATTGAACTTAGCATCTAGGAAGTAGTAGTGTTTTAGTGTAAAAGGTGGTACGGTTCCGATATTTTAACGCCAACATTGTAAGGGATACGCCGATGGGGTGGTTTCTGGGCCACGAGGTCGAGAAGCGGAATTGTAACGTATTCTTTCTGCAACATCCAAGACGAGCAGAGCATGTTTCTTTAAATATATATTTTTGTATAGGGTGCCCTGTCCAGTGAATAAACACCCTCCAGTGAATGAACGTTGCTCAAGTAATACGAAAAATTAACGCCTATCACGCTCATTTCACATTGAAACTTACACCGAAATTTAGAGTGGACACCCACAGACGTCTCGCAAAAGCGTTTTTCTTTTAACTTCTACCTTACACGGCATTAATTCCGTTTATTCAACAGTTATCCTCACGGCCGTTCATTCACTGGCAAACGCGGACATTTCTTACTTTACCAATGAATGAACAACTTAACCTTTTTTTTTTCTCTTGACACTTTCGCCAGTGTGGAGATTAAGTTACCCCACCCCAGATAATAAATTTCAGCTATGCATGATTATGATCTTATAAGACTAGTAAAGTATCAAATCAGTAATATTATTGCAATTGTAGAATGAACAATTATTTATACAAAAAATCATTTAAATACATTGGAAACCTAACCACTGTTATTATCCCATTCATTCACTGGGATACCCCTGTTCATTCATTAGAAATTTATGTTCATTCTCTGGTCATTGCCCCATTTTTTATTTAATCCTCTACCAAATTTTTAATGAAAGTTATGACTATTAAACATAGCTAGAATTGTGTTCCGGGTTGTCTGACTTTACTAATAAAACAACTCGCTTATAGCAATAACATTCAGGGTGTTAATTAGCGAGTTTTGAATACTAAATTTAGCAGACATGCAGCTTAAGTGTTCATTCACTGAACAGGTCACCCTACCTAAAAGTCTTAAATTCTTTCAGTGACCCTTACACCTCACAATAGGAATAGGTTTTGTACTTCCTATGAGTTTCGGTAGCCACGAAAAAAATGGGCCTCGGGCGACGAGACTCGAACCCGCGTTGCGAATCCATTGCTTACTATACAAACACCTAACCAACTCCACCAACGTCGAACCTCCGACTTCTCTTATTCCGCACTCCCCCTTACAGTGGTTCCTGATCCCACACTAGTTTTCGCGTCTATTAGAGCGTAACAGTAAGTAGAAGCTTGCAGTCCCTGAATCTTCCCATTCAGAGTTGAGGACATATGTTCCTTTAGAAGCAAGGTACTCCAGAAGCTTCTTCTTTTTACACTTTCGACAATTCCCATCGACCAAAGGGTGTTCAAACGTCCAGCAACTTAATCCTTCACCTCAAGTACCGAGGTATTAAGGACGTTCCTCGAGTATCTGGTCCTGAGAGCTTGCAAGCTTAAAGCCAGAATTCACGATCAGCTGTTCGCGAATACCGCGGGCGCAGCTAGCGGATAGTGAATCTGACGCGAGGGTCGAAGCAGCAAGTTGGTGGAAAGTGAACGCATCCCGAACTCCGCTGCTAGTTCGCAACAGGAAACGATTTCCGCGGAGGAGCTCGATGGAAACGGGGTGCACGGTCGCGTGACGGCTGCTGCGCTCAGTTTCTTGGCCGAAGTTGCCTCAACTTCGCGAATTTCTTAGGGAACGGTCTGCCAGGACCACGCTCGACGAGCTTGTTCGACAGTTGCACTCGTAACTGGCCCGGCAATTACGCTCCAACTTCTTGCCCCAGCGAGTCGATTGTTCGATCGGATTACCCTCCCCAACTATCGATCCCTTGCTGGGTCTCTGTCGCTTTGGACACGGGACGTTGGGCCATTGCTTCTCTTGAAAACTCAATTTCATCGACTGTTGCATTCCAATCAGTTCTACTTGTCTGATAACTTCGAGCTACCGCATCTGAAGAATCTCTCACAGATGTGGAGTGACGTTGTGGTAGAGACCTGATTACTTCTCTGTAATTTTTATTTTATTTCTTTTTACTTTATTGTAAGGTTGACTTCCTTTATATACACAAGTTTACAAATTATTGACAGCAAATGAATGGGAAGTTATTCAGGCGCTGTGTTGATGGTCCTGACTCGCTACGCTTGTAGGTACTTTCAAGGAAGTAAGTGAAATTCCAAATTATTATTAATCATAACTGGCAACATATTGGGCCAATGTTTATTTAGTGTAGGGTGGGACCAACAGGGCATCGCCCCTTTTCGAATAAACCAAAGATCATCAAAATCGGTCCATATGCTGAGGAGTTATGAGGGGATAAACATAAAAAAACATACATACGGGTCGAATCTATAACCTCCTCCTTTTTGAAGTCGGTTAAAAACTTGAGTCTGTCAGCATAGATACCTATTGGCTAAATTGCACACCCTAGTAATCGGATCTGTGTGGCCAAAAGAGGAAGTATATAGTTTGGGTTTAAACAGAGGAAAGCTCCTAATAATAGTAATAATAATAATAATAATAATAATACGTATTTATTACATTCTCAAAAATACACGAAGATAAGTAATGGACGAGACTCAACTATTTGCTCTTTTTAAGTCTAACCCGAAGGCTAACTAATGACAAAGTAGAATCAAAATAGGAAGAGACCATAAATAGGTACAATAATTTACAAAATAAAATAAAATACAAAACACAGGCACGTTCAATATTAATCAAAGTTCTAATCAATATAATTATACAAAAACAACAACTCCCTTCAACCCTCCAGCGTATTCAGCTCGACAGGAATTCCACCAGTTCCAAGAGCGTCGTCCTCTGCCTCGCCAACCCGTGGACGTGTCAACTTCTCGGAGGGTAGGCAGTCTTCATCAGCATCCTCCACAGGACGATTGTTTTCCATCGTTGAAACGCTCACCCTCGACGTGGCGACCAATCATCTCTCGCCCTCGAGATTCCTCAGCGTCTCGCGCCAGGAATCCTCCGCCTGTTCCCAGTCGTCGCGGTCTCTCGGCTTGTCAGACTGGTCGGGAAAAGCGGAACAACGTCCCCGAGGGAATCCAATAATGGCGGTATTGCGAGAACGATTCGTTTCCGCGAGCTCGTCGAACGCCACCGCGATACTCGTGTTTTCGCCGCGGTCCTCCGCGAGTTTTATTCCCCGCGAATAGAAATATTGCGGAACACCGTCACGTAAAGTTGCCGGCTAGAACAGCCATGATATTGGCCTGCTGCAATCGAGAAGCTTGACACTTTCACCAAATATTTGTCTTCCCTCGATAGTTTCTTTCTCCCCACCCCATGCTAGGTACACTTTCGACGTTCCTCTTGCCTTCTACGTTCTGTCTGAGATTTACCCTACACGGGGAATTTGGACGATTTGATTCCAAAATAAAAGATTACTACCATTACCACCAAAAAATGTGCGTCACTGGCCAATCTATGATGAAACTACTTAGGCAAAGATACAACGGCCCAGGATGCAAATCATTTTCATTTTTAAAATGTTCAAAGTGTTTCTTGCACTTTTGTCTGAACAAAAATAATAATTGTTTTGTAAATTTTCATAATCAATAAATCACTTACATTAAATGCACCCCCACTGTACGATGTAGCAAATATGATACATGTACATTAATTTCAATAAAACCATCCACACGTAATCCAGAATCTGTTCATTAATTTTTCCGTATTCGCAGGCAATATTTACGTTAGAAACTATTTTTTTTTGCTTAAAAAACGCAGTGTGGAGTTAAACAACTAGTACAAGCGCGAAGGAACCATCGCGCATCGCGGAAATCGAATAGCTGGCGTAACTTGTCTTTCGGTACTTGCAAGTAAAATTCTCAAACTTTGGAGCGTGTAACGAACTTGTATATATCAGAGAGACATTTGTGGAACTTTAATTTACTCCATGAGCTGTCTAGTTGAAGAGGCACGGTCTACTACGACCCGTCGCCCCGATTTCAGTTAATATCCTTATCGTGCCAGCGCTGGGCGTTCGTTTTTTCCTTGCTCGATGTCGCGGCGGGCAATTTAAAGGGTCGTTTCCCTAATGCTGTTTAAATGCAGGTCCTTTGTCACCCAGTCGCCAGCGACGCGCTATTTTATGCATGTTCCTTTGGTCACGTTAGTGGCCTTCCTGCTTTTTCATTTGCCCGAGGCTGGAGGATTCAGTAGTCGGGCCTTGGAGGGGCTCCTTGAACCGTTACGTAGAACGAGGGCTACAAAGTGAAATTACATTGGCCCGCGTTATTTGACAGGGGATAAATACAGGACGCTCGGGAATTCAAAAACGAGGGAATTAAAGTTGCTCGGTTAACGAGGACCCTCGTGTCGCTTCTACCTAGGTAAAAAGAGCGATTTTCGCGACGCTGGCGACCTACTTCCACTCACACAAATTAAGGACAGTTGAGGCTGTTCGATTCCTATTCGATTCTTTAAAAAACCGAATCTTTGGGTTAAAAAATCAATCTTTTGAATCGATTCTTTAGTATTCGATTTTTCCCAGAATCGATTCTTTGGTATTCGATTTTTCCCAGAATCGATTCTTTGGTATTCGATTTCTTCACAGAATCGATTCTTTGGTATTCAATTTTATCCCAGAATCGATTTTTTTGGTATTCAATTTTTTCCCAGACTCGATTCTTTGGTATTCGATTTTTCTCAGAATCGACTTTTCGGTATTCAATTTTTTCCCAGAATCGATTCTCTGGTATTCAATTTTTCTCAGAATCGATTCTTTGGTATTCGATTTTTCTCAGAATCGATCTTTTGGTATTCGATTTTTCCCAGAATGGATTCTTTGACGTAAGAATCGAAAATCGATTCTTTGCCCTCTGGGGGAATTAATTGTCACTAGTGAAAACACCAATCAAACTGCTTGATGCATAGGTTTTCCTAGTCTTATACGTTCCCCACCATTTATACACGATTCCCGCCAAATTTATATACGATTCTTATGTTCCGCATCTTACTTAACCATTTTTTTTTGTGGCATGACATAGTACACTGCACATTGAGCCAGTTGTAAGTGATCAAGCATTAAAGTTTTACTGAATACAACAAACCAATACAGAAATGGGTACGTATTGAATTATAATTTTTTAGAAGAATCGATTACTTTATGACGATTCTTACAAAATCTCTTTTCATATCGATTCTTTGGTTTCGATTTTTTATCGATTCAAGAATCAATTCTTTCAGATGAATCGAACAGTCCTACAGAGGACTTACTGTCGATTGGAGAAGATGATTCAATCAAATCCAAGTGTTTATCTGCGCATATACGCAAAGTGAATTACGGAAGCTACGAAATTCTTTCCCCGAGGAATTCCCCGTTGTTCCTTCGCGCTGCAGCCTTATCTCCGCGTCCCCGGGATAAAGACAGCGACAAGAATTTCATAATGTAACGCGCAATTCCAGGCGATTCGGGGAAAACGAGCTGGCAAACGAAATTCCGTGGCGAGTTTCCGCGAATGTCGTTGCCTCGTCGCCGTTTCAATACCGAATTCGCCGATCCCCGGGAAAGTTTAACGTAACGAGACGAGCGAGGAAAAGCGAGCTCTTCCCACGGTTCTTCCAGCCCTCCCCTGCTCGGTGCCTCGTTGTTATTTTAGAACAACGTAATTTGAAACTCGTCCGCCGCCACGGCGTTATTTCCGCGAGATAATTTCGAAACTTTGCTCTCCGCGGAATATATATTTCTTCTCTCGTGAAATTCTCCCCATTGATCCTTCCGCCTCGCGGCCCTTGGAAGCCACTAAATGGCGGTGTCTTAATTTCCCATTTCCATTTTCATTTCGGGCTCCCCCGCGGGCCGCCGCCACTCTTCAATTCATTATTTATTCATCGGAGAGCGGGCAAACAGCGCTGTTATTTATCGACGGAGTTGCGGGCGCTCTCCGTTAATGGGGAGAAGGATGATTCCTTGCGTCTTGAGGAGAACAGACATACATGTGTGCATTGTTTTTCCATTTGCCGGATTCTCGATTGAATGCCTGTTACCAGTCGAGTAAATTCAGTGGTGGTCTCGGTCTAAAAATATTGGTTGCCGGGGAACAAAGCGATCCACCCACAACTATAAGGCTGTCATTTAATTTTTATAAGAAATAAGACGTCGTCCTCAAATAACCCGAATTAGAATTATTTTCTTTTAGTTATTTATTATATTCGATAAATATAAAGTACAGTAAAACGTAAATTTTATTATCTAATATATCTACTTGGGACTGAGGTGGTTCGGAAAATCGAACAGTTCGGAGAATGAAGCATACTTACTCAGTTTATAACTATAAAAATCACATCTAAAATTACTTATGTAATATTATCACAATAAGTACTTTTGACGTTACCTATATTAATACAAGAGTACTTAGGTACTACTGCTGTAATCTATATTCTATATGAATAAAAATGTAAATTTTCATTTATTCAAAAACTTTAATCTCCGAAAGTTCTTCACCGATTGCTTTGAAATTTTTACACAACGTTGCATTCGAATACGCGCGCGTTTTTATATACTTTTCCATTTAACCAGACTGACAAGGGAAGATCCCGAACCCGGAAATTCAAAAAATTCTGAAACTTTGTGGATATGTAGGGGATTTCCTCCTGATTACAACGCAATTTTTTTTTGTTGCCCAAAATCACTTTAAGGGGTGAAATTAAACCCTGAAAATTCGTGTATTTTCCGATTTTGTGTTATAACTCGCGAACTGTAAGAGATAGAAAAAAATCTCAAGACGAAAGTTACTTCTTTTAATTAGATCTATCGAATAGTAAAAGTTAAATCAATTGTTTAAACAATTAGAAAAAAGTTATAAACAAAAATATTAATGTTTTTTAAAATTCGTTGTTTCGCGTGAAATCTGAATTGGTGGGTTAAATAATTATGAAACAGCATAATCCATTTTTTTTTCATACAATTTCAACCTTTGTTGTATCGCGGAACTGTGCTCCTCGACAATCGAAGAACTTTTCAATCTCAAACGTTCTTCTAACGTTTATTAGGAAATAATACGCAACGCTCAGAAAAAAAGTAAGACAATTCATATACTTTTGTCTCTAATTACACATGGGGCAAATATACCAGGTGGAAATAGAGGAGAAGAAGGGAACTGTTCGATATAACTTATCTTTATTAGAACGTTTTATTTTTAACATAAGTATCGAACTTTTCTTTTATTTGCTCACAAGACAGGCGAGATAATGCCGCCGTTTAAGTATAGGTAGATAACTTTGAAAACACTTCTGTGGTGTGATTATTATGAATTATTCTTCATGGTGATGAAACTCTTCAAAAAAATGTTGGAAACATAGATATTGATTTTTTTTTCTATCTCTTACAGTTCGCGAGTTATAACACAAAATCGGAAAATACGCGAATTTTCAGGGGTTAATTTCACCCCCTTAGAGTGATTTTGGGCAGCAAAAAAAATTGCGTTGTAATCAGGAGGAAATCCCCCTACATATCCACAAAGTTTCAGAATTTTTTGAATTTCCGGGTTCGGGATCTTCTCTTGTGAGCCACAGCAACGCGTGGCCATGTACAGCTACTTTGAAATATAATGTTATATTCCTCAAAATATATGTGTACTGGTAAAGGGTTCAACACTTCCCTTGATTACCCCACATCCATTCTTCGAGTCAGGAACCCTCGAAAGCTGAGCAGCGCTGGGAATCTCGCGCATTTTCCGATCGAGAAAGCGGGTGACCTTCTTCCACCCTCTGTCGCAGCCAGCGGCAGCTTCAATTCCAAGCTGTCTTCTGACGAGAAGAGCGTAGAAAAAGAGGGTGGAAAAGGAGGACGACGAGAGAGGGAAGTAGGGAAGAGGGCCTGTTTGCACGTCGGCGTACACAGGACAGCTAGGATGGCCAGGTATTTTTCCGTTGTCCCAGAAAACGGACAGGCGCCTACGTGGGTGTGGGTGCCCGGGTAGATACATCGTTTATGGCCGACATAAAACTTCACTTTTGCATTCCGCGCGAACACGCTCGCCGAGTCGGCCTCGTGCACGCGAAGTAGCATTATAATGTATGACGCGACGCCTCGCAACGTCTCGCCGCGGGAGGCATTAAAGCTGGGGGAAAAGAGTCACGCGTAGCAGCCTGAGGGGGATACCACCGAGAATACCCCCCTGGAGCCGAGGCCCAGCCATTAGGGGCGTGGAGGCTGTCAGAGGCGACGAGCTCCTTCGCCCTTGTTAAGTCTCGAACGCTTGTCGAAACGTGACTGACTGGCGAGCAGAAGCTTCTGTGTCATTGCTTGGTATTGCAACGTGGTGACGTTTTATGTCGTTCCTAGTTGAGATGGATGGGGGATCTTTTGGGGTATTTTGAAATTGTATTTTAATCCAATGGACAGTACAGTGGAGTTTGGAAACAATGTTTAAGTAGTACAGACTACAGGTAAATATTTTCTGAATAGCCTAGATAAGTATTTATAGCTTGGTGTACATACAGGGTGTGACTTAACATGTGGGACCATTTCAGTGGTGGATGGGGGACACAATGACGATGAAAAAGGTTCATGCAAACGTGTGCCCCATTTGACCTCGTTCCCAAGTTACATCCCCTTTTGTACTCCAATAATTCTTAGGGGGTATTCTAGTGTAAGACTCGCTTTTTCTTATAGAATCTTTGGTATTTTTTTACGAAGCATCTATACAATTTTTTGCGTTATAATTTGGTTCATATATTTATCCATACGTCAGTAATGTTTACCAATTTTATTGGAGAGAAATAATTAAAATTTGTTACGGTCCAAGCGTTTGAACGCATTCGGTACAAAAAAGGCTTCCCATGGTGTTTCATATCTGCTGCTCATCTGGAATAAAAAAATTAAAATGATTCTTAATTAGGGGAAGTTTGGTTATAGCAAGTAGCGGAATTAATGAGAATGTATCGCAAACGAAACTCGGTCGAGGTGGCGCTCTGATCGGAGTGCGCAAGATGGCGTCTGAGCATGCGCGTGATGACGCTGTGACGTCAAATCAATCAACGCCAAGATGAGCTTGGTTTTGCGCTTGCGTCGATTCGTTTATAGTGTTTATTATTATAACCTTTTTATTTGAAATCAAATATCATGATTTTTGCGTGCATCATTTCAAATCGGAGCAAATTATTATTAGAGAAAGTGTGATTGGTTTGACGTCACAGCGTCATCACGCGCATGCTCAGACGCCATCTTGCGCACTCCGATCAGAGCGCCACCTCGACCGAGTTTCGTTTGCGATACATTCTCATTAAAAATCATGTCTTTTTAGACACATTTATTAAGTTTTTTGAGAAAGCAAAGTCCGAGCAATTCTTATAAAGGCAAGGGGTTGCACAGTACTGGAGTAAAAAAATGGTCATAACTGGAGGACAAAGTTAAATAAGACACACGTTTATATGAACTCCTTTCATCGCTTTTCCATCCCCCGTCCACTGTTGAACTACTCCTAGCCCCTACATGCTAAGACACCTCCAGCATATTCAATTTTCAAGAAACAAAGAGGCAGTCAGTGAGCATACCGTTTTATTCGACTTGAAGCGCCCCCGTGTATGTTTCACTACTCGCCAGGCTCTTTTGTTCCTCTTAACGGTGCTGGACAAACACGGGCCGCAGACGCATCATTCATGAACTACGTGGAAACTTTCATCCCCCCGTGGAACACGGAATAATATTACAAGAGGGGTTGGCCGCGTGAACGCGTTCAACTTATGAAAAAGTATAATTCGCACGTGCTGCCGTCGCGCGATGCAATTAATGTTGGCGGGGGAACCTTGCCCGCGTTTTAATAATTCATTCCGCGCGGCCATCGTGCCTCCATCGTCACCCTTCCTCACTAGACTACTAGCAACATCCACCTGCAATGTAGCGCTCCGAGTCTCATCGACAACCACGTTCCACTGTCCCCAGACGAACTGCCGAGATCTCGCCTCGAGAATATTTTGAGGGAGAGGGGCAAGGCGTACTGAGAGTAGGGTTGTCATCCGTATTATAACATGAAACAACTGAAAAACACGGGGCGAGAATCCTCGGCCTCAGTAAAGCGACACAAAGTTATTATATATTTATTTCACAAATACCTATTATAGGGTAAAGGCAGGTAATATGGAACACCTGATTTCAAAAGCTTGTCAAAAGCTTGGCAATTTGTGGTTTTTAATAAAACTGAACTAATGCATACTCATACTTATATAGTCAAATGTCAAAAAATCCAATGGTTTTGCAATTTATAATAAAATAACTGAAAAACCTAGGTAATTTGTAAAGAAAACTCAAAAATCTTTACTTTTTTTTTACTAAGAATGAAGATTTATTAAGTAAAATATATAAATAAATAAATATAGGGTAAAGGTACCAGTAGTCGACCATGTATCAGTAGTCAACCACTTTTAGAAAAACATGAAAAATAAGGTTTTTAGAAGTGACGATCTTTTGAACAACGTGCAGTTCTTTAACTGCACTCTAACTGCACTTTGTTCAAAAGATCGTCACTTCTAAAATCTTTATTTTTCATGTTTCTCTGAAAGTGGTTGACTATTGATACATGGTCGACTACTGGTACCTTTACACTACATCATTTTTTTAATTTATTCCTGTTCTCTGCGTCTCCTACACGTTGGGCACGTGAATAAATACGTCGGAAGCCCCACATTCTTCATGTGCCCACTGAAAGCAGCGAATACATTATGTCTACTTTTCATTGTCATTATTTTTATAATTACCATCGCAATATACGCATTCCGCATCATCGTCGTGATCGTCATTATCAAATTCATCTATGTTACTCGGTATGTTCCATATTACGTACACACATGTTTCGACAAGAAATTAAGAATTATACTGAGAAGAAAGTAACTTTATTGGTTAACTTTTATTGAATAATCAAGAACACACATATTTAATGATAAATTATACGAAAATAATACTTTATAAATCACCTTCCCTACAATATTCAACTATTTGATGCACTTTTCAGAAACTTTTACACCCCACGAAAAATATAAACGTTTCTTTTTCAATGATGGATGCCCGACTGAGGCTCAATTGTCAATATCCATCGTCTATTGTGTCTATGAATCTATTTAGTATACACAATTGCTTGAAGAGTTCGTTATTTCTTTATCAAAATTTTACGAAGTTCCATATTACGTGCCGTTCCATATTACCTGCCCTTACCCTACACTAATACCTGAAACGCTTAAGAACCCACAGATACCGCGCACACACTCATACGCACCTTAATAACAGTCCTTAGAACGGAGAGATTTCTGGAACAAGAAGAATCATTATCGTTCTCTTCAACAATACTCCCACCCCCACCCTCCCCACGAGTATCGTCATTTCCGCGATCGTCCCACCCCCGTTGCAATCTATATCCACCCGAATAGCTCCTGTCCTTATTATCCAAGCAAGGCAGCGTAACACAAAGGTCCTCGATAATCCCCCCAACCCTACCGCCCCGAATTACGAAGGATCTCATTAAAACAGGCATCAGGTCAATGCGCCTTTCGCCTTCTCGGATCCCCGGCTCCGTTAACGTCCGCGAAGAACGTCGTTGCCCCCTCGGATCGTCGACGGCAATAATCGAGCACTGAGAAAATCGTCGGGGAATTTGCGGACGCGACGGTGCCTGCGTCGGCAGCGTTCGGCCGGCGTAATACGGAATTATGCAATTCGAGTAACCGCATTTCCATTATGCAGTATTTACTCGCGGCCATGTATTCCGCCGGTGCAATGTGCAGTCGCACATGTAACGGATGATATAGGGAAGCTATGGGGTGGGTCAGGGGAGGTGGGAGAGGGCCACGAGGGGGTGGGCGACGTTGAAGACGAGAGGGAGGGTCGCTTTGTGGTATGTATGCAGCTAAAACGCAACCGGGAGGGGGGTACATAGCCGCGCGAGAGGATTCGCCTCGCCGTCGAAAATGAAATTACTCGTCCCACTTGAGATCGCGGCCGACCTCGATCTCCGCGCTGATCCACCGGCCCAGATAAAATCGTCGTTTCCCTTGGAAAGCTACTCGACGGCCCGAGGAAATTACTGTTGCAACGTATTTATTGATAGAGGGGTGGGTTCCCTGCGTCGCGGAGGACCGTCACTTCCTGATGCTTTCTTCCTCTTGGCATCACGCTTCCGGCACTCTCCTGGTAACGTTGCCAGGGATATCCTTGCATGCTTCTGTGTTTTAAAGTGGCTGGGTTTGCTTTTGGAGACTTGAGGCGGAGAGTAGTTCGGCCTTGTTTTTGGTTCCAAGTGCTTTTTATGGGAAATGTAATATTTGGGGTTTTGGAGTACTGTAGGTAGTTGTAGCTTCACTTTGGTCTTCACTGGAATGTTCTGAAGCTTTTCGCAATCCCACGTAGACCAACTATGGCGATTTAAGGGGTTATTCGTAGTCAGGTGGTTGGAGAAGAACGATTCTTCGAGAATTTATTTCAGAAAGTACATGCATAGTTTTATGCAATGGTTTTTATATTCAGATGAGGCACACTTTAGCAGGTTATTGTATTATGTTTTGGTGTAAAAGTATTTATTGTAAAGTTACAACAGATTTCCCCAAAGCTATTTTCAGAAACTCGTTTCGCGGTTGCCAACATTGCTCGTAACTGGGTTATCTGAAATAATAAAACGAAGAAGATTTAGTTCGTATAATAGTTTACCGAGTCTTTAATCGTTCCGTTTTATAAAATGGACCGTTTATTTTGAAAGTGGTGTAAATCCATTTTCTCTTGTTATTTTTTCTAGTTATACATAAAAAATTTACATTAAATTAAGCATGAATTACGTGATATCTCATTTTTTCAAAAATGGACTTACATCACTTTCAAAATAAACGGTCCAAATATTAATCTGGGACAAAATGGCGGATGTTTAAAGTGAAATGAGTAATTTTCTTAGAAAAAAAAACATTCATTTTTCATGCGTAAAATATAAACATTTGAAAAAGAAATCGTTTGATTATAGACTACTTAGATTTGAATGTCTAGACTCTAGAAGAAACTTACAAAGTTTCAGAGAGATTGGTAAAGCGTTTTTCGATTGCGGTGACCACGATTTTGGAAGTCCAATGTTTTATGAAGGAGACACGGAGAAATACTCTACGCGCTTCGCTCATCGGTGTGGTTTCGCAAGGAATCTTTGAAGATCGCCTCAACTACGAAGCCCATTAAAAGAGAAGACGGATACGAGGACAGAAGATGACGAATAGAAGGACTTCCCGGTGGAAAATTCCCATTTCTCTGTCCCCTTTTTTCGAAGCAAACACGATGGAACATTATAATTACCGGAGGTTTGTTCCATTCGTGGACAAAGCCTGGAAAATTGCAGTTCTCCCCCGCGGTTATTCTGCAGAGAGGAAATTATTTTTGCGCTGTGGGGAGGGATCCCTGGGACAGCGCTCGTTCGTCGCTCTCTGATTAAGGTAATTTGTTTTCTATTGTTGCCAGGATATTCAGCGCACTGCCTCCCAAGGAATCCTCACCGGGAGGACAATTAATTATCATTCCTCAACTCCCACTGCCCCTCGATCTCCAAGACGACCGCTGTTCCTCGAACGATTGAACGCTGAAGAACCGTTTACCCTCGCAAATAATACCTGGAAATGTAGCTATCGATCCCGCCTATCGGGATTTCCATATAGCGAAATGAAGGCCGATCTCATCCCTGTTCACCAAGTTTATTCAGCTAGCCGCGTGGAAACGTTTCACAAAGCTGTAACGATCGCTCTTCAACTTGTTGAATGGAGCCCACGGAAATGGCAGAAATTGCGAAAATTGGAGACAATCGGTTATGGATGAATCGGCGAATTTTCCACGCTCTGATCGTAATTACTGCCCATATCTGCCTCTTCGTTACCGGTACTCCTGAACTCGGAATCATTCGCTAAATCGAAAAAGCAACCGAACGAGAAACGAACGAAATTTCTGGAAAAAAGTGGAGGCATTGGTGTTTGGAAAATCTACCAATCACAATTGCAGATCCCTTTCAGCGAAGTCGCAAATTCCCGATTCAAAATTGAAAAATATCACTCGTTACAGTGCAAAGACCGAAACTCACCCCCCGACGAGTAGCCAGAGCAGGCTCGCTCCTGGCCACTGATTGCCCGGCAGCGTTGCCCGCGTGCAAAAAACCGCCGGAATGATAGAACAAACGAACGGTGCTGGACTTCAGTGGAATAACTGAAACGGGGGTTTCGGTTTCGAGCTTCGTTTCGAAATAAACCGTACACAGCCACTCTACCCCCGAATTCGGTTCAATTCGACGCGGTTAAGCGAGCTGCGAAATATTCTGCGGCAGGGTTGGGGGTCGGGGAAGGTTTTGCCAGCAATTAAAGCCCGATTCGATCGGAAACGGCAAAATGTTAGCCCTGTTGACGATCGGCCGCTCGGGAAAACAGGCATTGTCGTTAAAAGCGATTCGACACCGCTGCTCTCTGCCCTGGTTTCCACCCCCTCGAGTTTAATTTTATTCGAGGGTGTGGAGTGAAGTGGAGGGGAGGATCGAAGAAGCTCGCGTGATAAATGAAAAACGGTCGTCGCGCGGAATGACTTGGCCGCCATAAAAGGGTGAAATCAAGCCCGTAAATAACGGGCGGTTAAAAATATTTTATACGCCGCGCCGTTCGTATTCGGGTGCGATATATTCGCGGCGGTAAATCAGCCCCTGGATGCCGCATAAATTGCGGAAATATTTAGTAATTGACGGTGAAAATAAATCGCGGAGGGGAACGCCCTCGATATTGGTTATTCGCCCACTCAGGGAGGCTAGAGTCGACCCTTTTTTCCCTCGAGTCGGCCGCTCGTCGGGTCGATTAACCCCGTTGAATAGTCGCGGGAATCTGGCACGGTCATTCCCACGAAATGTATTTCTCGTCGTGCGAAACTTGTTTGGTAAAAGGTGCGGTGCGAATGGGGACGATTTCATTCAGCTTAGATTGCAAGAATTCATTCAGAGGGAAGGCTTCAGGATTGAATAAAATTTGCAGGATATCGTTTTTCGTATCAAGTAAGGTTAAGTAATTTAAGGGGAGAATCTGATTTAGGACGCTAAAGAAGGTGAATCTCGGCGAATCTTTTTAACCCAGACGAATAAAGTAGATCTTTCCAGAACTTTAGGAGTATTTTAATCTGAATTTATACAATACAAAAAAAATTAATTAAAAATATTCAAGTTCATCGCGCCGAAAAGAAACAAACGAGAGTTTTTCTTAGTTTTCATGAAGTTAGTTACATTGTCGATAAAAAGTCTAAAATTGAGAAAATTGTAGAACTTTAAAAGAAATGTTACGAGGAAAAAACTTCCGCCTTCTTATGCGAAAAATATGGTTTAATTTAATTTTTTAAAAAATGTTTTTTAGTTTACCGACCACGGTTAATTATAATTTAATTATAAAGCCCCGGGAAAAGTAGATCAATGTAACAGTTTTTCTGCTATCTATCCCACAAGCTTGTGAAATATTTTTTTTTAGAAAAAGCGTTTTAAACTTTACGGCTTCCGGCTGGGCGCGCGTATATTGCGCGACGCATAACTGCTGATACTTCCGAAATACTTTGAATTTCACTGTGAAGCTTTAGGAATATATTCTCCAAGAGAACTATCGATGAAATCAAAAAAGCAAACTCGAAAATTTCGACCCTCTAAACCAGGTTCTTCCTTCAATGTCAGATATAATAACAGCTAAACCTTAACAACTATCTCTACAATAATAATAATAATAATAATAATAATAATAATTCGTCTTTATTTACCACAATTACAAAAGAAAAAAACTTATGTGATAAATAGGCGAGGTTCAGCATACTTGTCGTTTTGCAACCTAACCCAAAAACAATCTACGTAACCTGAATATAACGCAGTGTAATAAAGACAATTAATAATAACAATATAGACTTTTGTACGCAAAAGTGATCAGAGTTGGCCAGAGTTTTTAGAGCAGAGGATTGTTAAGGAATTTGCTAGAGTTTGCAAAAGACTTAGTGCTAGACTCTACATAGAGAGTAGTTCGCAAAGAGTTGAAGAATTGTTCTGTAATACAACTTAGTGGATCGCGCATGTGTTTGCTGGTACCGTTCGAAGATCTATCTCCAAGTATTCAGCAAGCGTTCCCACGTTTATAAGGCACAGTTTTACTTTCTATCGTATTCTATCGGTGCACGGAAATTCCAGTAAGAGTATAAAAGTTACGAGCCCATAAAGTCGCGCCTCCCCTATCGATTCAGCCAGCCATTATACTCCTTAAGATGCAAACCGAATTACAAAGTCTACGCCAGCCGGAGGGGTGGTGGATCGATCCCGATAACTCCTACGATCGATCTACCAGAGACTTTAATCCCCATCAGCGACAAAGGTTATCCGCCTCTTTCATCGGATTTGCTGAACGTCGAATAATAGCGGGCTCGTCGACCGTGTCCTTCGAGACCCAACCAGACGAGGATGTATCGAGGATGTATCGAGAATGTGACGTGCGCCATCCCCCTTCGTACGCATTCGATGGATCTTCGTGAATCGAGCGAGAGCCTACAGTTTCGATCCTGCACAGAGCTCTCCAATACTCTCCATCCCTGTCGCGGTGGAGATCGCAACCCCCTTGATACACCCAGTTAATTCCCCACGTCCTCGATCTACCAGCGCGCTACTCTGAATCGCTTGTGCCCGTCAGTGGGCTTAGAATCACCGTTTTCAAAGCGGAAAGGAATTATCGCGTAAAATAGTACATCCGGACAGTGCAATCGAATAGCTCCAAGCGTTAAAATATCAATTCCGTCGATTTTCTACGTTGGATGCACAGAGTTCAGGGGATGAAAGGGATTATTACGCGAGACAGTGATTTTTAACAGGGTAATCGATGAGGCGAGGGTTCCGCGAAACGTGGCACCCCCTCGGGGGGCAATGACGGAACGTCGATGCCCGTCGGGGGCCGAAGGTGAAAGTTCCACGGGAAGTTCCCAGATAAATCTCGAGGAAGTCGCTTAAAAGTTTCTCTTAAACGGATTTCCGTTAACTCGATTCGGCCGGCGGTTCAGACGCCACTGACATCCCACGATACCGTGCAACCTAGGATCAATATTAATCTCCGAGGGTTCTGGCAACTATGCACAGTTGTATTTTACGTTTAACAACTTCGATTCGACCGGCCGGGCAGACTGATTTGTGTGACTTGGTATAATAACACCGCTTCTTTTAGTTTTGTGACGTTACTCAATGGAAAATTAATTGCAAACTCTTTCTGCGGCCTTCGTGTACAGACGCCGCGCAATATTCGCTCTTCCCTCGAAACAGTGGATTCACATTCGCCTGCAGATGTCACGTAACTTGGTGCAGCTCTGGCTTAGCTTGAGACGCGACGTCGGCACGGGGAACACACCATTACAGCTTCCTTCCATTGTGCGTTCTGATGCGGAAATGCGGATCGTAAACGGACCCATTGTACGACGCTAATGGCCGCCGCAGTGACAACGGAGAATATTTGCGGATAGCGCTACTGCGAAAGCTTGTTTCAATATTCCTCGGCTCCGATATCGTCGACCTGCTTCCCTGAAAATTTAGCCTCGTCGTCTGTTAAGATCTACGGACACGTGTCAGTCCCGCGACGGTTCAGTGCCATCAATGTCAGTGGTAAAATGTATCGTTTTCCTGTTTTGGAATGGAGCAGCGGAACAAATAATCACATGTCCACGTTAGACAGGAGAGACAGGAGATCGTAGAAAGATACAAAACTCGATAATTTAATGCAAGTTTCCCTGGATATCCAGCTTCTTAATCGTTAACTGGTGACGTCTCACTTTGTGGCATAAACGGTGACGTGGAGTTTCATAGACTCCACTTTAATAATTTGGCATTGTCGAGCGTAAATTTATTTTTGAGTTACTTGGGGATGTAATAAAGTCGTATTATTATTATTATTATATGTGGCGGTGATTATGAAAGTGATGTGAGTCAAAGAATTAAAAAAATTGGGATTTCTCTTATTTTACGTTATATTAATTTATATTTCAATATTATGAAATAATTGTTGCAAAATATCCGTCACGTAAACAACGAATGATCCCAAAAAGAGTAAAAGACTTTTCGATGTCTTCTTGCATCGACATCTTCTTCCGGGAAGTCCCTGAATTTTGGAACACCCTGTGTGTGCGTAGACTTTTAGCCCCACGATGTGCCCAGTTTCACTCTGAATAGGTACCTTCTACTTCAGAGTTGGTTATACCAACCCCATGAGAATCCACCCTCACAGCAGGTAAGAAAAGAAAGCAGCGTAAATCGGTGCAGTTAGAGAGCACCGCGGTTACAGTTCCTCGGCCTTCGCGAGGGGGTGGCGTAAATTAGGAGCCCCGGTCGCCAACGAGCCGTAAAACGAACCGAGAAGGAATAAAAAGGGGAAGGAAAGAAGGCGGAGGGCGCGCCAGCCTCGAAACCCGAAATGATCGCCGTTCCATCGGTCTGAATGGAAGCGACGAACGGTTTTCCTAATTCCCCCGAATCGCTCCGACTGCCTGGCGTTTCGTTTTACGATCTCCATCCCCCACTAGGCCTGTAATTTCCCAACCCACCCCCATCGCCGCGCTGAGTAATTGTGCCACTCGCGGGGCTGTATCGCGCGATAACGTCTGTATTTCACGGGCTTCCGCAGTTTTCTCGCGTAATCTAAAGTTCGCGGAACAACCTCCCGTGTATCGAGTCTCGCGAGGGGCTGCCCTCGAGACACTCGGTCGGGGGAAGAATAAGAGAGCGAGGCGCGAAGACACGCGTGAAATTATCGCTGACGGAAACTCGTTAAAACGAACTGGATCTATGGGACTGTTTGCCGAAAAATGGCGCAACTTTGCAGTTTCGTTGAAATCGTGAAAAATGATAGGGTAGTTGGTCGGGTCGCTATATTTCAGACTCTCTACGTAAAAATGATGCGTTAAAGTGCAGACCAATTACTTCTCTAGAAGCCAAACAGTTTAATGAATAGTGTCATTTCGCTTCCTTCTGTGTTTTTTTGGATTTACAGACTTTATAAGGTAAATTTAATCTCTTGTGCCCAACAGTGAAATACAGAATCGTATTTAAAATATTATATTTCTAAGTTTATTTTCGTTTAATGTTCGGGATAATAAGATAGTAGAGATATTGAAGGACAATGCAGCCAAAGTATGTGGCCATGTTAACTTTTCCTCTCAAAGCTAACGAGAAGACTATCTCTCGCTGCAGAAAGGAGAGATGGTCGAGTTATGATTTTTTATGATTTTTGTTTATTTTTTATTATTATTTTTGTTTATTTAGTTTATATATTCACTTTTGTATTCATTTGCCTTGCTAACTACCAGTAGATAGTTCTCTTTATCTTTTATGTGTTCTTTATTTGTTTAGCGTAAATAAATTAAATATCACTGAATCTCTAGTTGTATTCATTCATAAATAATTTTGCTTAATCTTTTGTTAATTTTCCATGAATAATTATATGAGTGGTCTCTGCCAACCACGAAATCCATTTCTCCCGGTTCCTCGGAAGAGGTGGTCAGATGTCGTGACTACAGTTTTCAACCCGATTTACAGTAAATATTGTCTTAAAGCAAATATCGACCAGTTTGTCTGAATCAATAATTCTGAACCTATAGGTTTGTTGTAATAAAATCAGTAATTTCTATATTAGTTTTAATAGCGAATTTATATTAGATCGATCGCGTCTCCCGGATTTACCCTAGCCAGTTTTTGCAGTAATTGGGACCAGTGAGATTCAGCAGAGACTGCTTTGACATTTACGCGAAGATCCACAAAGCATACACGACTATGTTATTTATACGCGGCATTCGAACTTCCATGCGACTAAAAAACGGGAAAATATCGCTGAAAGTGTGCTTAAATCGGGCTCCCCCGTTGCGGTCGGACTGATCGTGTTACAATTACTGCTGGGATCCCGTCCCAGATATTATCGCAACTTTACACGGCTGATCAGCTGCCACGCTCGCAGGACGAACATCACCGCTTTGACCTTTTAATTAACAATGTGGAAAATCCTACGCGATGGCGTTCAGCGGGCAGGGGATCAGCAGTGCATCAAAGGCAGCCGTTGACAAAGTCATTAATGCGCTATCACGTGCCCTGTATTCAGTCGTGTGTACGGGGTGTCCCGAAAACAGATCGAAGACCCTTTGCATTTTGGAATTTGAAACACTGCGTTGGAGGTCAGGGCCTGATTAAGATTTTTGGGGCCCGGGACTACCAAATCCAAAAAGTTTATAATAATACACAATAGAATACGTAAATCCTCAAAAATCGAAAATTATTCTAAATAAAATAAAATAACATTTAGTCATAACGCAAAGTGATGATTTACAAATAAATAATATCAAAAGGCAAAAAATATCGAAAAGATATTCAGAAATAAACTTGCGATAAACTGCGATTTTTAATTATTTCAAAAGAGAAATCGTAAACAAAATTTCGTTGAATTATTTTTTTACATAAATGTGAAGCTTAGATCAGGGCCCCCCTGGAAAGTGGGGCCCCTGAGACATCCCCACCCCCTTCAGCCCTTGATCCTGCTTTGCTGAATGTGCAAGCATTGAAAGTTTCAAAATTTTCCTAGAATCTCTTTTATGCTTCTCGTGTTCTTTGATAGCGAGATCAAGGGTTGACCCCTGAACCGGAGTGTTCCCCATTTTTCATTCACAGATGTGTCATTTTTGGACGTGAGAGTGTAGCGGAGGACCCCCGATTTGCATGATCTTGTTTGTCGAGTAATTTTGAAATACCCCGCACAAACGATCCTGATTGGTACGAACGACTCAGAATGGTGAAAGGATCAGCGTAGCTTTGCTGGGTTTACGGGCAAATCCCCGTTCGAGGATGTTTGGGGAAGCCGGTTCTTACGCGATATTGCTGGCAAAACCGTTTTCGGAAACGATGCACAAGCTGCGTGTCGCCGAGACCCTCATCCGAGCTATAAATTTTAGACTTCCTTTTATCGATTCCTGGAGGGTGGCAGAAGATTCTTCGGTTCTTAGAAAATCATTCTAACCTTACCTGGACGATATCCCTATATTTGCACGGAGCAGCTGAACGGATAGCGAAGCCCTTCTATTTTCTTCTGAATTCTACAATTTCTACGATCTCTCTGTTTAACAGAGGGTTCTCTGGGATGAAGCAAACAAAACGTCTCGGTGCACGTATTTACAGTAGTATCCCCGGTAAATAAGGGAATTGCAAACGGGACGATGCTCTCTTCACTTGTCCCTCAGAAACGGCGGAAGGTTTCTCGAGCGCGCGGTCGAAACGACGCTGCCCCTCGATGTCAAATTATTTCTGAGGAGTTGCAGCCGGAAAGTGAGCCGGCAGAATGTTTCCCGCTCCACCAGGCTAGGTGCTTTCCCTCGTGGAAAGCTTGGAGAGCTGGCGGGAAGCAACAGCTCGCTGTAATAGTTGGAAATCCGTAGGGAAGGTCAAACTTGAAACCCTCGATTGCGAAATGTGTGGCGGAGAATTCGGAGCAAGGTACATATCCAGACGACACGACAGAGTCTCTGTAAAATTCTTCTGAAATATAATGAAAGGGAAGTAGGAGTCAATGAAAAACTTGAGTAAATAGCAGCGGGGACAATCGAAAATGCATGGAAAGAGAACGTAATTAAAAGAATGACTTCCGGCACTGGGGGAAGAATTGTTGCGAAATTTCTGAGGGCACTAACGAATTTGAAGAAGGGAGAGGGAACAAAGGTACCGCCAAGAACAAGGAAGTTTCGAAATGTATCAAGGAGGGTCATAATTAAAAGCATGTCCTCGGGGAGTGGATGATTAGAATTACAAAGAAGCTACAGGTTTAAAGAACACGGGGAACGAGGGAGGGTCTACAAGGACCATGAAGATATTATGAATATAAAGTACTTAAGAAGAAGCTGCTGGATAACTCGCCAAAGTCTCCCGGAAAGCTATCGCCGAGTTTCACGGAAAAGTTCGGGATCTACGGAAACGATCGCGCAAGAAATCGTCGCGGAGATCTGCATGTGCCGAATACAGGCACTTGCTCCGGGATCAAGGCTGCTTTGCAATGCATAGCGGGGAGGACAAAAGCTGGTCCAGAGGGAAGGACACGGTTTTATGGAAACAAGCTGCGAGTTCGGTGGCATCCTTCCGGTCGGAAGCGATCCCTCTCGCCGATTCCGTCCGTAATCCGTCGATTAGTCACCGCTGGCGGGGACAAAGGGTCCTCGTGCCACCGACCCGACTCCCAAACGAATTATCGTCCCGCCAACTGATCGACTCTCGCGCGGGAGTAATAAGACGCTCGGGAACACCGGTTCCAATTGAATTTAATTAGTTCGCCGAACTCTGGACAGGCTGAATTATAGGGAGATTTAACGGTGCCATGGGATCGATGGGGAATCCCTTTGTTTCAGGGATCTCCGCGTCGCTCCCGTTCCGAACTTTGCCACGCGTATTTGCGTTCAACTTTCCCTCGGTTGCTACGCTTCGAACGGACTGGATAAATGGGACAGCCAGCGCGGCTTGCTTGTTAGGAGATCAAAGGATGAATCTTCCTCGTAACGTATTGGGTCGACCCATAAGTGTAACAATGTTTTGCTGAGGGTTCAGCTTAAAATAATGGAAATCGTCGAGTTTGGCATTTATTCGTTTTTGCTCTCAATGCCACGTATTATAATACATATCGATGACTTAGTGCACAGATATTGTATGTCCATTTCTAGTGTTTTCGAAAAAAAAACATTCAATGGTACACAAGATTCGGGGACATATAGTGAACAAAAATATTATTTTTGACAAATTTGTGAAGTAGGTATAAATGCCATTTTTATATAGCATAAAGAAACAATCAAAAACTATTTGTTGCATAGGTATAAAAACTCAAATTTCACAAAGAGTGGACTTACAATATTTCTGCACTAAGCCATCGATATATAGTTGTTCTTTCTGTCCCAATCACAGAATATTCCTCCACAAAATGAGTTTAATAAATCAAATAATGCCACTGTAGCGATGTAAATCATATGAGCCGTTGTTTTTGAAACTGGTATACGTTCATTTATTTATACATTGAGGTATTTAAGGGTTTGCGTTTGAATCGATTTAAAAATATTCGCATACGTTAATCAATTCGGGTAATGTTTTAAAATTATAAACATGTTAAATTTTATTATGCAATAATAATCAATAAAACTGTTAGAGAAAATAAACGTTTTTTAGCTACTGGTAGACTTATACCACTTTCGATAATAACATATGAAAAATATAACCAATAGCAATTTCAAATTTATATTTTAAATGAAGTTGGCTTTTGTAAAATGTATTTTTAAAGTAAAAAATAATCAAAATGAAGACATAAATGGCTTCATCATTACTTACTTATATTATAATGAATTTATAAATAAAAAGTATGAAAAGTAAATTACTCCGTTAAGATAACTAATAATAACAAACTTATTCATATTTCAATCTTACTTCTCCTTTACACTTGGCATAGTGAAGTATTTGTTATACCACTTCCAAAAAAAACATTCCTGCGATAACATTTTACAGTACAACTTTTTTTTATTAATTTATGAGGATATATATACACCATTGACCGTGTAATTATAAATATAAAAAGAGATATATCTATATCTGACTAAAACTACCAATAACTCATTTTTCCAAAAAAATGTACTTGAACCACTTTCAAAAACAACTGCTAATGTATAGGGTGTATGGACAGATTATCAGCGCGAGCGAATGTCAAAGATGATCGACCAAATTTCTGTTGTACGAATTCCGCTATAATTTTGAAACAGCCTGTACCTCTCCAACTATCCGAAAAGCCCCCTGATCCTTGGCGATCAGATGTCCGTGTACAGGGATCCGAGATGATTCGTCTGGCACGCTCTGATTAGGAGAATCGATACCGGGACACGCAAGCCTACATCCTTGACATCAGCTGAAGGACCGTGGCTATTAATCCCCCGTGAAGGATTATAGATCCAATCGATGTTGACACGCGTCTCGAACCGGTGTTGGTCACCGAAAGCCCGCCACGCATGCGAGCTACGTTTCGATCTTAACCACCACAGAATAACAGATCCCTCTCTGACCTATTTCAAGCACGTTTCCAGATCCCGCAGACCCAATACTCGAAATTAGAAGTTCCCCACGATCGTTGAATTAATCGAGAGGTTAACTCATAACCCCTGAGATGCTCCTCACATCCAGTACTCTTTCATCCCCTCAATTTATCATCCCTCTCTTCTCCACACTCTATCCACGAGGATTCGTTATTTATTAGCGGGGCGGCTCTGTAAGCATCGCTGAACATCATTTGTTCCATAGAATACCCGCGAATTGCGCGAGTGAAGCGTATAAATTGCCGGCGAAGCCCCGGGGCGAGGAAAGAGTGGTTGTTTTCGATGAAATCGCGGCTTTGATGCGCCCCGTATCAATCGGAATTCAGCTGATTGACTTGACCGGGAACATTGAATCGACGCCGGGCTAGCGAGGTACCGGAACACCCGCGGATCGATCGGTCCACGCTCTTCGAAGCCCCCGGACCCGCGATAAATCGCGTGCACCGCGTCTGGCCCCGAAAGTCTCTCTCGCGGTTGCGTAAATGTCGTATCGCGTTTCGAAGTTCATTTAATCCAGGGCTTTTACCGTGCTCGGTGGGCGTGCGTTAATCGATCTCCAGCCACGTGGAGTCCCTTTCATCGGGCGCAGCCAGCGCAATCTGCACCGGCGGATTGCGTGGTTTAACGAAAGAACGGGCCAAGAGGGTGGGCCAGCCAGGGGGTGGCAGGGGGAGACGGGATGTGTATCGGAAAAACCGCTGCGCGTTGGCCAATATTCAGACCGATAAGTCTTTTACCACCGCTGTCGCGGATTACGGGTTGCCTTTCGACGGGCGTGTTTGTTTAAACCGATGGAGTCGAGCCTGATACACGGGAACGTGTTCCCAGCTCCAGTTCCCTTCCATCGAGAACTAATACGGATAACTGGAAATAACATAGAGAGGGAGATATTAACACTTCTTTGCGCTTTTAATTGAGAAACTGGGAACGTTTGGGATTTAGTTGGAATCTATGCGGAGTACTGACGGTTTTATTGCGAAATAGTTTGTGGTGCGTCGGTGGGTGGAATTCCGACAACGCCGAGCAACCCCCGGTGCTCGGCTTTCACGTTTGCATTTCAATTAACCCGCTAAATCAGTGGTGTCCCTCTAGGCTGGGTTTAATAAATAATGGTGTCTTTGCTCGGGATTCAGAACGGACCTACAATTAGTAGGCCGCTCAAGTGCAATCGAGCGAGGCCCGCCGATATTAATTCCTGATCGATCCTCTGGCACGGGCTCAATTGGCAGCCGCCGTCGTTAATCGTTTCTTCTTTAAATGGAGCAACTAGGGATCGATCGTTGTCTGCAGTATTAGTGAATGGGAGATCCGCGAGAATTTGAAAGGAAATTACACGCGGTTCACTGCTCGCTGCGTGCATGTGAGTTTTTTTATTAAATAGTCACTGTGGAAACACTTTGGACACTAGAAGCACAAGGTCTCTTTTTCTGCATCATTATTCTCGCAGTTAACACACCGTTGCAATTACATTCTCAATTCTTTTAGAGCGATTTAGAGAATACGACCTCTACTTCCACGTTCCTGTCTCGTTATAAACGCGCACAACCTCTTACGAGAAGTTTTTGTACCGAGTACCATGGCGACACTCGAAAAACGCGTCAATAAAGCGCGAGCTTCCTTTTTACTCCCCAGTCGAAACTCATAAACGCGCTAGGAAACTGATGATGGAAATATCGCCACACACCGTTCGCCGATACGTTATTATATCGTCGAACAATGTTGCGAAATCGTTGAATTCGAGGCGACTGCGACTTTGAATCGAACCGCGCCGTAGTTCTACTTTGGTAACAGTAACTGACAATAGTTTCGTTAACATTTAGAGTCATTGGGCCCTATTTTTAACAGTTTTTTAAATTATGACGTGATTTATTCCAAATAAATAGAAATATGAATATTAATATTAATATTCATATTTTTATTATAGAATATTTTTCCGCCAGGAATAGAAATAAAAACTTATCATCAACTCATTAACTACTCATCTTGTAAAAATATATATTTTTCATTTAATGTTCTCTGGTTAATGTTAAGTCAGAGCAATTTTATAAAAAGTTTTTTCTACTTTACTCGGAGTCTAGTAAAGATGGAGCTGCACCCCTCCTGCCGCAAGGTCCACAAATTAGTTGTAAAACAAGTAGTCGACGATGCTCCAAGTAGAATGGTGTGTTGTCGCGTTGAAAGTTTGAGTTTGAAACCGCAGGCGATCCAGTCACTACCATGGTGCTGACAACTGTTAACTGCAGCTGCACGGAGCCTCGTGTTCCGTTGAAAGTGCAGTGATTAATGCATCCGAGGTATTGCTGGACGAGCATCGATACAGACGACACGATGCATCGACGCAGTTTTCCCATCGGCTCGTGGGAAATTATTGCTGGACGGCGCGCGGCCGTGCCGTTACCTCGTTCCGCTTCCTCGTTAGCGTGTGATTAAAATGTTTAATTGATGCGGTCCCCGTCGGGAGACATCATTACCCGCGGCAGGCAATTACACCCTTTGTCGGTGTTCCGTACCTTTGTTACTCGCCCCGACCCCATTATGCCGCAATTACGACGAGTTTTATCGTCCGCGATCGATGACGCTGCCCAGCGCGATGTAATTCTTCTTCCATGGACCTTTAACGCGGACCACCGAGGCCGGGATTGCAGCCCTTCGCGGATTCTGTGCCGCTTCGAAGCTTTGGTAGCCGAAGGGAGAGGGTGAATCGCTACTGAAATGGATAGCTTGCGAAGGAAGAGGAGGAAGTCTCGTTCCTTTGAAGTCTTGTTATACTATGGGGTTGAAAATATCGATAGCTCAAGTCCACTGAGTGTTGGGGGTGGGGGTGCAGAGGAAGGTTATTGAAAAACATGTAGGAAACTTAAGCTCACGTAATTTACACCTGAAATGAATTTGAAGAAGTGAAGGGGACTTATGAAAATCAAAGGTGAGGAGTTCCATTATCATATTACGCAGTACCTCTGAATATTTTTAGAGGTCCATTAATATGTAGAAGAGTGGCTTTCAAATCCCCCTGAATCTCTGCACAGTGGGCTCTAAAGCATAGGTAGCTTCTGTATCTTTATACCAGGGCCCGGGGATTACAGCGTGCTTCCCTTGTAGATTTATAAAAACTAAAGGGACGAGTGGAACAGAAAGGGAAGAGAAAAAATTACGCAAAAAGCTGCCCTCTGGCGTATTAAATTGCACACTTACTAGAGAAAACCCACATTGCTTTTTAGTAATCCAAATACAATTTATTTGCATTTAACTCAAGTATCTTCATGCATTAGTTTATAACTGCGAATGAAATTCCTACGTGCTCTTACTTCCCTCCGAAACCACCCCAATGAATATCGAGAGCCGAAGGCGACTCGATCGAGCTCCCACTCGTGCATTTGAATTTTATTATTCGCCGTCATCCACGGCGACGTTTGAATCGAGCGTTACATCGAGAACGTAAAACATTCCGAGGCACGCAACGTCCCACGATCCTGGATATCCGGCAAAAATTCCGTCGGAATATAAGTCGTGCACGTCGCATCGATCCCGGATTATAAATTAAAAACGTGCGCGTGTAAACTACGATCCCAGTGGCTCACTACATCGCACGTACCGGTAAGAATTTTAATTCAACGTGGCTTTGGTGGCGACGCGACCCGCTTAAAAATTCCGCGCCACAGAAATCCAATGAATTCCGTGGGAATATGATTTGCCCAGATTCCGCGAGGAACTCGCCGACTTGCTCGTCGATCTCAATCCAACTGGAAAGTCGATGGAAGAGGATGAAACTCCCCGTGCGTCCATGCGATGGCTGCTGTCGAAGGAGCCCTTGGACCCCCAACCCTCCCGCACCCCTCAGCTTCCCGACAAATTTATTTCCATGGAATCCTGGGTACCCCCAGTGATCTTCCTCGACTACTGCAGCGATCCGTGCAGGCATTCGGCCGAGTGCCTGGCGATTCGACGCAGAGAAGGGGTACGAGCCACCCTTTATCGTCGACTTACGAGTTGCCCACTCAGGACCCGCCCGGTCATGGACCAAGTGGGTCGGTAAATATCTGCGCGAATGGTAATTGCGTTAAATAAACACACCATGGACGGTGTACCTTGCAATCGAGCTACTTAAATGGCTGCCAGCTGACTCGGGACTGTTTGGCCAAGTCTGCCACTTTCGAAAATCGGACGGGGGAGCATGGGACCGGGGCGGGTCGCTCTCGAAACGAACGCGAATGGATAATTAGAGTTTCGAGTTTCGTTGAAAATAGGAGGAAAGGGTTGGAATTGCAACGCGGGATCTCTAATAATCCCAAACGTAATTACGATGGCGAGGTGGATCTGGGGAATGGGTTGCTTTCGTGTTCAAAAACAGATGCGCCCTCAAAAATACCTTCAGCGAGATGTTTTCTGAAATATCTCTGCTCCATCCCTCTTTACGCTCGCAGTTTGTGTCCCCTTTGACACGGTCGCGTTTTCGTCCTCTATCTTCCGGTCCAATTCCCTCTCTGCTTCTCGCAGCGATTTTCTGCAGGTAGAATCATGTTTTGGTGTCTGTTGGAAGGATTTAGAGCAAATTAGAGTAAGAGTGAGAGTCGAGGAGTTTTAAGGGGTTGGAAATGTTTGGGAGTAGTCTGGCATAAGCTTAAAACGATTTTAAAAAATATAATCTTTCCCCAAGCCTCGTCACTTAAATTTTAATGAAATTTATGAACTTTATTAAAAATGTAACATAAGGTTTTTATGATACAACCCCTGGCAATAAGTTCAGAACCAGGGAGAAATATTGTTTATATATAAAATGCAGCGGTCACATATGAAACGCGTGGTAATAATAAATTGGTCTATTCAAAGTAAAAACACGAAAAATATTGGGTTGGTGCATAATTATCAGGCGTTTTTTAAACAATATTTATTATGAAGAAAAGAAACATGAAAATTAAACAATAACATTTTGAAATGATTATTCCGGAGCGTAGTCACCATCTACTACAATAACTGCTTCCCATTTGCTTGGAACACGGGAGAATTTTTAATAACGAATAACCCGCCAATACAAAGGCCTGATAATTCTGCACCAACCCAATAATTATGAATTTCGTTTATTATGTAATAAAAAATATAGAAGAAGCTAAATGTTGCTAGGAAATAAGTATAAAATGGACAGAAGTTCTAAAAAAAACAGTATGGAACATGAATTTGCAAATAAATTAACAATAATTTATTCAATATTTATATTTCCCAGTATTTTCTGACATTTATACATGTATATTATTTACTCACTTCATGGGATTCTTTTTTTACGAAGACTTTTTCTATTGTATACATATCATAAGAACCTTACGTTACATTTTTAATGTTCATAAACTTGTTTAAAATCACTTCCAAAATTATCCTACCATTTTTGGCCTATCATCAAAGCTTTACCCTTTACACAAACGCCAATATGTGAGCGTGAATGTCGATCCATCCACAACTTCCTCTCTCACATTTTCAACATCCCCCCCATTCCCTTCAACAAAATGTCCGCTGTACCGAACAGAATCGACAGCAGCGCGTGGTGAATCGTAGCTAACGGATTGTTTCTCGTTTTTGGTTGCAGAGGCAGGAAGCAGGGCGCAGGAAACGACGTTACGAGCCGCACCGGTAAGTATCACAGAATCCTAATCGGTGCCGTTCCACCGTCGAGACGAGGGTCCCTACTAATATTTGTACCTCTGCCAAATAGGAAACTACGGTGTACAGTGAACGTGCCCCGAATGTACCGTAAATCGTTTCTTACCACGACTACCCCTGACCCTTTTTGCCGCCCCAAAACCGTGACAAGCCCCCGCGAAGCAGAGAATTCGCTTTGTTACACGAGCCAGTGTCCTCGCGCGACAAGAAACCCAGCAATTTCGTCGCGACGCGTAATTACGGGACGCTTGTATTCAAAACGGATCAATGACGCTTCCTTCATGCGTTTCGAACGAATTTTACGTTTGGTTTTATAGATTATACGCGTGGAATACTTGGAAAAAGGGATGACGTGTTATGATAGCGCGACGCGGAGTTTTGCAACGGAATTGTTCGCTGCACCGTTGGATCTAATTGCTCCAGCAGCATGTATTTTCCAGCAATTAAATTCTCCGTAATTGTCACCAGCAATTGGTTATCGATAGACCGTGAACGAACAGACGGACTTGCCACCGTTTCCCCATTACCTCGCGCATTTTAAACAAATATTCCCAGCTCGCGTGTAACAGACGAATATCAATTTAAGCGTTCCGTAACAAGAACGGCCCTAATAAATGCGTCGGAACGGTCGCGCGACACAATTAAATTTACAACACGCCCCCGCGGTGGGCAAACAAATTAAACGATTCTCCAGCGAAACGAAAAGAGTCAAATGTTAACCGAACGAACGCCGGCGGACATCGGGATCGACGCGAGCTCTAACATCGTTGCCCTGTTTAACTGCACGCCAATATATCGACGACCTGCAATAACGTTTTCGAACAACGGCCGGCAGTTTTTATCCGGAAATGTGGCAACCCCTCAGGGACGATCCGGGATTGATAGAAAGGGACGGGCCGCGTGAAATGAAACCGAAACAATCGTGGAAATGGGAGCAATTCGCACACAGGATCGCCAATGAGGTCGAATTAAATGATTAATCGCTTCAGTAACCTGGTAACGAGCGACCCATTATTTATTTGAAACCAGCAACGAAGCTAAATCCACTTGGCTGTTTTTAATAACGATTTAAAATCGCGGCTATTCAAACTTCACTGATACCCAGAATTCAGCGTTAATACACGGAGAGATAATTAAACAGAATCATAAACATCCTGCTCTCTGTTAACCCAAACAATGCCCCCAGCGTGTACGCCCCGGAAACTTGAGTTCGCTCTTTGACCGAAAAACACACGGAGCAAACGCATCCACCCCGCGCACGCAGTGCAACGTCATCCCCTGTAGAATCCACCCCGTTGAAGTGACATTTGAGCCTCTGTCAGTGGGACGTCTAACGATAATTATACTCGTAAACGAATTCATCGCGCGCCAAAGTGGCAGTGATCGATTTTTTGCAGGCTGCCGGGTACTGGGGGGTGAGAACGACCACGGCGAGCAGCCATGGCGACCAGGTCGGTCGAGGACATGCTCCTCGGTCGCAGGGTGAACGAGAACGGGTCGAGCCGTCCGAGAGCGGACGGCAGGAGGAGGAGGGGGTGGATTACGAGGGCGTGGAGGAGGCCGAGGACGAGTACGAGGACGAGCTGAAGGCCGTCGCCGAGTCGCACGAGGCAATGTCGAGGGACGACACTAAGAATTCGGACGTGTCGACGGCAGCTGGGGCTGGCGTGCTCGACGAGGGGCCCACCGCCGCTAAGAACTTCGACTCGCACGAGGTGATCACCGTCAACGAGTCCGACGAGGATGTCGCCTCCAACGAGGCGATCACAGACGAGCAGGTCGACAAGTACGACCCGGAGGTTCGTGCTTTCCGATTCTTATTGTTCGCCGGTCCACCGAGCATTGTGCAGCGAGCTTTAGTTTCTTGGGGATGTTTAAGAGGGTGGGGATCTTCTGGGGAGGGTGGTGACACCTTGGATGTCAGTGGAAATTGTGCAAACTTTCTGTTCCGTCTTCGTTTGTAATTATTGTTGCTTGTAGATATAGCTAGACTCCTCTCGCTTGGTATTCCAGTAGTACAGCTCGACGATTACTCAGTCATAAGCGTGACTTCAGCTGCATCTGGTGAACAGAGTTTCTTCTTCGGGTTTCTTTGTGTTTGGATAGGTGACTGGGTATTGCTATGTAATTTTATCGCGAATCATTGAGTTGCGCTCTTTGAAGTATCTCTGGAAAATTGCAACAGTGGGAAGCATGTAGCTATTGATAGCTCGGTGTTTATCTACGTCTTGAAAATTCTGCCGGAATCCATAGGAAAGGAATTCTGGTGGAATCTCTGGGAAAGGGCTTCTGGGCTCATAGTGCACCTTCAAACTCTAAGCACCTCCCTTAAGTAAAATCTCACACAAGCCACGCGACTATCCAGCTGAACACAATCTCTTAAGCCAGGAGCTCTCAAACGCTCGTTAAGGGCTTAGACCATCTTGGCCAGGTCAAGAAATACCGCATCTTTGGCAATTTATTTTTAAGTGACAAAAAGTTTTCAATAAAGATAGAGACCTTAATTTTTACCTGGCTTTTGCGTGAATAAAGGTCCATTTTCTTACACAGGAAACTGAGGTTTTTGGTTCAAAGTGTAGCTATTTGGTTATTTTTCAACCAAAAGAAAACAATTGAAGGTCCGCCGGTAGAAAAAACTGTTTTTAAAGAAAAGTAGTATATATTATTAGAAGAAAAATTTTAATGGAATAAAGTGTTTTTGTCACTCAGAAATGAATTCCCAAAGATGGGGTGTTTCTTGATTTATCCTGGTGGTCTCACCCCTTAAGTAAATGCTCTCCCTCAATAGTCGAGAAATTCGCGGACACTTTTACTTCTCCAAACATCAGCAGATCCACGTTAATACCCGCACATTCAGGCCCCCTATCGAGACTTGCGTTTCGCGGAGCTGGGAATTTCCACTGATTGAACAGCAGAATCGATAATAACTGTTCTGCACGCATGGCACTAGTGACCCAGTTCCTAGCATTCAGCAGAGCCTTGACCACTGTTTCGTCGAGAGGTTTCACGGGGCAAACCCTGACCCGCGGGCGGCCCAACCCTGACCTACCCCTGGTACCATCTCTCACTTTATTCACCCACCCTATTTACGATTCACCTGGCTCCACGCCAGGATAACGTTCACTTTACGGTAGGTCTTCCTAAACACAACTGGATGCAACATAAATACAAATTTCAAAATCAATTTTCTTGAAAACGCAGCACGATATCAAAGAAAGTTACTCTTTCTTTTCGACCTATAACAAGTAAATAAGTCAAGAAAAAAGAATACCATTTTTCGAAATCGCGCTTCATTCTTGAGAAAATCGATTTTGAAATTCTTCATGTTCCATCCAATCGCCTATAAGAAGACCTACCTTTGCGCCACCCTTTAACCCTTTAAACAAGTATGCGCAATTAAACGCACCCAACCAAATTCCTCGACCCAACTTGCTACTGAAATCGAACAATATCGAATGTCTCCCATAGACTTCCAAGAATCTGTATTCCACTGCAGTAGCAATTACTTTCTCGGCATTCAGGATCGTAATCGTCGAGCTCCCCTGTGTCAGGAAATGTTGAAGTTTCGGTCCGCCGAGCGAGCAGGAAACAGCTCCATCGACTTGCCCCGTCACCGTGGAGAATGTAAAACGAAACAGAAAGGCAGAGCGGCGGGGTTGGGAAGGGGTGCCGGGTGAGTTTGATGGCGACTCGACTTAAAGGCCATTCTGCTGGAAGACAGCACCCCTGTCGTCTAATGTTTATCGGCGCAGTATATAGGTGGGCCAGTTTCGACGGACTATCGGAAAGTACTTTGCATCGACAGAGGCCAGGGGCTGTTTCGCGATTGGAAAGCCATTTGTAACGTCTTAAGAGGGGGACCGTACATTTTAAAGGCGCTCTATCTGTCTTTCGGCTACGTGTCCTGCGACAAGACGCTACGGTATCGAGTGACTTTATAGACGTTTCTTTTAGCAAACGAAACGGGCCACGCTTTTATTGCATTCCTTATTTAAATGCCCCTTCGCTGGCTCCACGGTCTTGTGCAAACTTCCTGTCGCCCATAGCGAATGAAGATTTCCAAGTCGAGGGGTTGAATCGTTGAAACTGTCGGAAGAAAATTACTGTGCAAGATCGAGCGAGGGACGTATTCGCAGGTATGGCTCATAATGTGCTCGCGCGTAAACGGTGCGTCCCCTCTAATCAAGTCACCCAATTATCTTGTTAGATAGTTTGCGAACCTTGTTTTTCATCGGGGCAACGGGGGAATATTGAGTTGTCGGCGGAACGAGTCCCTTCTGCAAACTTCTGGCGCGGGTCACGGGCGAATCGCAGTTTACATCCCCCTTTCCCCGGCAACCCTTTACTCCTTTCTTCCCGGCTGTTTACGTTCAACATTTTTTGCGTCTCCCGGTTCCTCGTTGTTTGCCCGCGGGGGTTTGTCGACGATAAAACTGAATAAACCTGGCCACGCTCTCGCCACTAATTCGCGTATTGTACGGCTTGGAAAGGGTAGGTACGCTTTTTTAGGCGAAAGCTGGTCTTAATGAGTAGACACGAGTTAATGGAGACGACAGTTTCAATCGGAATGGATGGGGGATGAATTTCGAATCTTTCTGTTGGTTTCTCTGCAGCTCGGGTTAAGTAAAAGGGTTATAAGAGATTATTATCGGTATTTTATCGACTTAAATTTTCTGCACGGTGTTGGGACTGGTTTTATAAATAGTAGGAATTTATTGGAGTTGATAGGTTTTAATTACGTTCCAAAGCCAATGTAGCGTCGCAGTTACACCATGGGATTCGCGACTGTTAGTGCTCGCCAGCGCCGCCAGAGGTCTAATATTGCTAACTCTTTCTCGCAAGTGCTAGGTCCCAGTCTTGTTTCTATATATACAAGTTCCAAATTTAATTTCCTTGGTCCCCATGCATCTGGGACAGGGTCCCAAGACGAGAAACACACCACCTCCTTCTTTTCCCCCTTCTCGATCTCTTAAAAACCCGAATCTAATAGAGTTTGCCCCGTTACACCTCTGTGAAAAAACCTTTCCCATAAACTTAATAAAACAATTTAAAAAAAAAATTAAAAACCGACTTCAGAAAAATAAAAATGCACTGTTAAAAAAATTTTAAAAAAATTAGAACTGACTTCAAAAAAATAAAAGTGCGCTCCAAAGTAAACAATAAGTTTGTTACCTATTTAATCTACGACTTTCAATTTTTTAATGTCGGCTCCTCATAATTTGCACTATGTAAATCTGATGGCAACTTAAAAAAATATGAAAATCGTAGATTAAATAAGAGAAAAAATTATTTTTTACTTTGAGTGCATTGTTATTTTTCTGAACTCGGTTTCAATTTTTGTTTTAAATTTCTTTATTTTTAACTTTTTAGTTTTATATATATATTGACAGAACATGCTATTGAGATATGCGCTTACATACATAAAATAATAATAATTAGGTGACAGTAGTCTTTATTATTAACCAGAACTGGCAAAATATTATGTCAATATTGTAGCAGTGTGGGATGAGACCACCGGGGCATCGCCCTCTTTCAAATAAATACAAAGATAAAATCAAGTTATGCGGGGACAAACATAAAAAAAATACATACAAGTCGAATCTATAACGCAGGTGGCCGAGCTGCTGAAGTACAAGAAGAAGCGGAAATCGAATTCCCTAGAAGGCAGCAGGTCAAAGACGAAGCGCGTGCCTACCGTGAAGAAGGAACTAAGCACGCAGAGGGAGATCCTGATAGGGAGCAACGAAACTCAGTTGCCTAAGAGCCTGGTGCCGCCGGAGGACACCCCGAATCGTCTGAACGAGGAACCAGAGGCTGTTCGAAGAAGGAACGCCGAATCGAACGAGGTGAGTCTTCAACTCTAACAACAGCGCAGCATCGATCATTATCAGCAGTTGAAAGACATCGCGAGACTCTCATTTCCGCCTGGCTGTGGCGATGAATCGATTTTCCGCGAACTTCTGTCGATACGTCGAGCAAAGAACGCCCGAACAACGTCGTCGATGTTCGATATAATCGTGAGGGAAGACTTATTTCATCGTCCAAGTTTCACAGAAATGAGAAAGCTTACGATCTTGCTAGAGCTCTTGAAGATAGCGGTTCTTCCGAACTAACCAGACGACGATTCTGTTCGCAGTCAATCAAATCGGAGGATCCAGGGTTCTCCGAGGGATCTTCAGGCGAGGGAGAAGTCCCGGTGGACAATCGATACTCGGGATCCGACTCGAAGAAGCTGGACAAGAGACAAGAGACAGACCTAGCGCGTTTGAAGTCGCTGCTAGCCGAATACGCGTCCGAAGAGGAGCAGAGGCAGAAAGTTCGCGATTCCGGGGTGAGTTTTATACTGACTTTTATACTCTTCCTTCTCGATAATTAATCATTGCTAGCTGCGCATCTCCGGTTCTCGTTATTACTTCGTTATTAGTTCGTTATTACCGTTGCACTGGAATATTCGCGAGAGCGTGCCGATTTACCCGCGAGGCGAAAAGTTACCAGCTGCAAAATAGGAGGGCACGATCAAAAGATTCGTCGAACCGAGACGAAAGTTTCGTCGCGCAAAGCGAGAACAATGAAGGGGAAATATTCATCGTGGCCCGTGTTCCGCGCGAGCGATCTCAAAGGGCTGCGAATCCACAATCGATAGACCAGCCTGCAGGCCCTTGGCCATCGCGATCCTCCGGGTCAATAGCCTGGCCGAGCACCCTACCCAGAAGTTGGATCGTCTTCAGAGCCACCTGCGGCAGGACTTTGATCCTCGGGGACGATCGGGCCAATCGACAACCACCCCCCGGGAAGTGTCTTCATAACGAAACTGCTGCTGGCTCCTCCTTCGAGTAAAGATTGAATTCTCGATACCCCGTTGTTCTCGTGTCCCTCGGAAATTATTCCGAGATTCTCTGCCCTTTACATATGCAGATTCTAAAGGGAATTTAAATACACCCCTGTGAGCGTTGTCAATAATACCACCACTCTGTTTCCTCCTCCACGTGGAGCTGGGGAATTGTTTCCCAGACTGCTCGCATAAAAATTCAAACACTGCTGTGCTCTGGGTGGAGCGACACGGGGGCACGAGAGGAATCGTGTCAGGTACAAACGAGAAAGTTGTCGGGGAATGATCGAGGGAGTGAAATGTGGCACGATGATAAATGCCGGCTGCGCTTTCGGCCCGGTTAACCACCGACAACTTTTCCTTTATCGCGCAGAGACAATGTCGCGCTTCCTTTTCTTCGACGCCGGCACCACGTCGCGGCGATTTGTCCCTGTCCCACGCACAAAACACGATGGATCCGCTTGCACCCTCGAAAATCCCACGGAATCACGGCTTTTCCCGCGGCGCATAATTCTGTGAAAGAAACGCGTGGCATGCGATTAGTTGGTATTTTAACAATTACGTGGAAGGGAGAATAGTCTGAAGAAGCTTGAAGAATTTATTCCTCATCGTTGGGAGCAGAAATTAAGATACCCGTTAGCCTACCTCCACCTTCCCCCGTTTTCCGCAGCGATATTCCCCTAAAATTCCCGTATTTCCTGCGTCTGAAAGCTCCCCTCGGCTCCTCGCTGCGCGAATAAATTCCACGGCGTTCTTTGAGGAAGATCAGTCCCGCCTCGGTTTCATTATCGTCATTACCGCGTCACAAAGGGTGCGTTCTCCCGGCTAATTCGATATTCTTAACGCGACTGGCTCCAGTCTTCCAGTTATCCGCAATTGCCGCGACAATTGGATCCGCGGGCGACTAGCGTTTTTGTCGGGGCTCCCGTTCCTGTCTTGGTGAAGCTTAAACGGGGCTCGCAAGGAATTCCCTGTGCACGTTCCGCGGGGATGCTGCCCCGCTGATTGCGACAACAAGCTGCAAATGGAATTCGCCGCGGAAAATTTTACGCGGGGAGTCTGCGGCAGACGGAGCGTAGACACGCGGGGAGACAGTGTGTCTTCTCGAGAATGGAAATCGAATTGAGTAGTTTCCGGGGCACGGGGGTGGTTGCCCCTGCAGCTTCTGGGGAATGGAAAGGGCCGGCTGGAGAGTTGATGTCGGGGATGACGAAGGAGATCGGGAGACAGTGGTGGACTGAACTCTTGCGGTGGTTTACGATCGAAAGACTTCACTGATTGTGGGTGAAGATATAGAGCAGTGAGAGGTGGTTGTGGTTTAAGAGGGAATCCTATTTTATGGGCTAAAAGCGTAGCAACATTTGGGATTTTTTTTTTAAAACTAGCAATCCGATTCAGCTTAAATTTGGAACAGGTTTTTGTGCATCTTTGAAGAAGTTGCTGCTTTTTTTATATTAATTTTTAATGATAAATATAGGAGTTATGTATGATCGACCATCACTCCCCGCAAAATTCGTAGTTCGCTGGTGTGCGTGATATTTATCTTCCAGGCAGAGTTGGGCATTATTCGGCTAAATTTTCATTCGAATAAGTATTCGATTAAATTTGTGCGAATAAGTTTTTATTCGAATGATCTTCGAATAAAAAATTCGAATAAAATGAAATTATTCGACAATAAAGAATAATTTTTTATTTGACTGAAAATTTATTCGAATAAAAATTTAGTCGACTCAACGGACGAATAAAATGATCACGTGATTTCGGCGATGTATCGTGACACCACTGACTGACACCCGTGAGACCTAATGTTTTAGGTTAAGTAACTCTTGTCATAGCTCGCACGACAAGCGAGCCGACGCCGTCGCCTCCAGAAGAAAATACTTCTTTAAGGCAGGATTTTCTCGGCTCGTTCAGTCGTATGCGCACACTTCCAGACACACGTCCAAAAGTATGTTGGACACAGTACAGACTTCCATCGATAGATGTCGGGTATCACATTTATTCGCCGTTCATTCAGGTCGAATAACGAATAAATTCTTATTCGAACGAATCTGGCTAGAATAACGGTACAAATTTATTCGCGAATAACGAATAATTTTTCGTCGAATAAAATCGTCATTTGTTATTCGCGAATAAATTTTGGGGGTTTATACGAATCCGTATCCGAATGAAAATTTAGCGGAATAATGCCCAACTCTGCTTCTCTGGTACCTAATTTGAAACAGAAAACTGATAGCTTCTCTTCAGTTTGGTGAACCAGAATACCGATAAGTTATACCTACACTTATTTTGTTAAATAAGAAAATTGGTTCAAAATTGGATAGCGAAGACTAAAAAAGGTCCAGATCTTTCAGTCTAAAAACTCACCACTCTCTTCAATATTTTTATCTTTTAATTCTGGTTGATCCTAATGAGATCTACAAACGCTCCCCGAGTTATATCAGGAGACATTCTCTCCCCAACACTTAAGTTGCATAACGATCACTCGCGCCTTGATGGAGTATCCCTGACAAGCAACTGTGACCAGCACCTGTGAAAGAGAATTTTCCTCTCGCGGACCAAGTGCATCAGGCTGTCGAGGATCCTCCATCGTTTTCGTGGGAATAAAAGACGAAATCGGCGTCCCTCGAGGGAAGACAAAGCGCAAGGAAGGTGACGAGGGGTGTTGTCGCGAGCTCGCAGCCGGCTTAAAAGCCCGCTCTTCTCGCGACGGCAGATTGGACGCGTTCTTCCGTCCTCGCCAAGATGTCCCACGCCCGCTGGGTCCATTATCGTGCCAGCTACCGGCGCACGCCTCTCGTCGAGGGTGTCGCTGGCACAAAGGGGCGCATTCTCACGGCTAATTCGATATCCCCGGCGCGAGCCGCCTCGCATGCAGTCGCAGCCGCTCTCAATTGCCCTGGCTATTGAATCAGCTCGAAAGAGAGCGAGCGGAAAGCGAAGAGGAAAATCTGTAGAGACGAAGAATGGAGCGTTTGTTCATTAAGCAGGCGAAGAGGAAGGACGATCGAAAGGCAGAGAAACAGAGAGAGAGAGAGAGCAGAAAGGGTTCCAGAATCGGAGAAAGCGTAGGGTGGAAGGATATAGGGTGATCTTTATTAGACGAGAAGTTGGGAGGAAGAGGAAAAGAATTATGTACGACTTTATTGGAATCACGGAAAGGGAGGAAAGGGATGTTCGATCTTTATTGAAATAACACCTCGACGAAAATCAACTTCAGAGGACAGTACTGAGAAAACAGAGAACCCCGTAAATTTTCACATTTCAAGAAAACGAAAGGGGCATTGGTACAGCGTGGAAGATTCTGCAGAGGCGGAGAGGAGCTACATTAATTTCCATTAAAGGGAGGATCAGCTGTAAAGACGCAAAGAGAGAATGCAAGAAGGCAGAGTTTCTCGAACCGTTCCACTGGCAAAGAAAAGTGCATCCCTCGGAGGATGCAGGGGCGAGAAAAAGGGGGAATCGGGGACACGAAACGAAGCTGTTAATCTTAATTCCGTTGATTTACGGTCGCCAGCTGGAGAGGTTCGACGCGAAATAGCGAGCGGGGGTGTTTCGAGCGGAAATTACGAAGGACGACATCCGGAAGGGACGCTTGTGACGTCGGCTGTCTCACACGTGGAACGCCCCTTCGGCGATCGATCCGCCCCTATCGACCACCTCCCGCTGAAGAATTCCACTGCTGTGATTGCAGAGGACGCCAGACGTGAAGACGAGTCGTTACTTAAGGCGACGATAATAAAGTCCATCGAACCGTTCGATGAGGAACTCATTCGTGAATAATGGCACAGAATCGCGTGTCGATCTGCATCCAAGCAGGGGAAGCGAGCTGTGCGACGTGGATCGGGATCCAGAGAGAACGCTGGCGTGCACCGAGTCCTCTTTCGTCGTTAATGATCGTCGAGCCGGTGGTGGGGAATTTTCTGGCTGCGAGGTGTATTTTGCAAAACACGTTGGAGCGGAAAAGCGTGGAGGGAGGCGGGAGCGGCGACGCGGAACCTGGTGAAAAATCTCGCTCGAGTTGCCGTTCTCGAAACGGCGACGAGCGAACACGTTCATTAGGGAGCTCCGTTCGCGTTCTTCACTCTACGGCGAGTTCTTAATCACGCTGGTTCGTTGATCACTCGATAATCTTCTGTTCAAAAATTTAGTGGTTTGACCACATCGCACAGGTGCTTCGTTGTTCTGATGGATATGAGATCAGGAAACGGATCCTTTACCTCTGCTGCCTTGTTAATAAAATACTTAAGGGATAATGCCACATAGAGCCCGGAAAAGCAGCCTGATTTTGAGATTTTTTAAGCGAGTATAGTGAATGGAATACAAAATCTATTTGAAGGCCTTTATTGTAAATACCTTGAAGTATGATCCCAATTTTTTTGTTTAATTTTTTTATTACAAAATGGCGGTGCCATAGATCAACAAACGAAGCTTCTTCTGAAAAACAGTGTTCCGCGGCCCGAAAGATTTCTCCTTCAATTTTTGACCTAGAACAAAAATAAAAAATTGTTTGATTCTATATAAGATTATCTCGGAAAGTATATGAGGAAATTAAAAAATACTGTTTTTTTTGTAAGAATGGTACGCAATTGAACAAAACGTCTCAACAATTTCGAGGTTCCATGTTTTGTTCAATCACGCACCATTCTTATAAAAACCAGTATTTTAACATTTCTTCGTGTACTTCCCGAGATAATCTTATATAGAACCGAACCATTTTTTATTTTTTGTTCTAGGTCAAAAATTGAAGGAGAAATCTTTCCGGCCGCGGAACACTGTTTTTCAGAAGAAGCTTCGTTTGTTGTGCTGTGGTGCCGCCATTTCGTAATAAAGAAATTAAACAAAAATTGGGATCATACTTCAAGGTAATTACAACAATGGCCTTTAAATCGATTTTGTATTCCATTCACTATACTAGAATAAAAAATTCTCAAAATCTGGCTGTCTTTCCGGGCTCTACTGTGGCATTACTCCTTAAGGGGACTAGGCAGTCGTTTTTCGTGAGAAAGAGACTCTGTCCTTTATTTATTTGTAAAGAAATGAAAGCATATCCAGGTGTACCCTTTTACCCAATGTTTATTACTACCATACAGATTGAGAAATAAATGGTAAGAAATATATATGTGTTTTAAAAATGGCGCTGCAGACGGGTAAACATTTTAACGGTTTTCCGTCGTTTTGCCCTAATATCGGTCTTAAAATGTGACGTAAATCGATTTTAAAGGTGTGATTCTTGTTTGTTGGATTCACAGTTTCCGACCAAACCTATAAAAACAGAAATTAAATCAAAATTATACGATTGGTGGCCGAAAAACGGCGATTTTTCCGAGAAAAATTCGTTCTTGCTTATGCGCTACTAAAATCCGGTGACTTTTCAATTTTTTTATGAAAATCTCGAATTTTTACGGACCATATCAGAGGTTTGGTCCGAAATGGCACATGTTTTACACATCCTGTAATTTTTTCAAGTCGATCTGAACCTCCATTCGTTCACAATAAGGTAAAAACGAAGAGAAGAAAATATTCGAGAAAAACGCGTTTAAAGTTTCTGGGCAAAGGCGACGCTATAGGTTGCCGCTTGACGATTTTAGCTGTTAAATCTACAATTTTGCGAATTTTACTATAAATCAAGCGGCATTTTATTCAGAAAGGATAGTACTTTTGGAAAATGCAATAAAAAATCGAATTTTCGACTGCCTAGTCCCCTTAAAGTTTCTGGGCAAAGGCAACGCTATTGATTGCCGCTTGACGTTTTTAGCTGTCAAATCTATAATTTTGCGAATTTTACTATAAACCAAGCGGCATTTTATTCAGAAAGGATAGTACTTTTGGAAAATGCAATAAAAAAAAATCGATTTTTCGACTGCCTAGTCCCCTTAAGGGGGTATACCCGTTTGAATCCAGGAGATGTGTACATTTTGAGGATTTTTTTACAAGTCAACAGTTTGATGAAGATTTCCCGCTTTTTTACTATATTTGCATAGTATTATGAAGTACTTAAAAAACATGTTTCAGTTAAAAAACTATTGTTTTGGGGTAGTTATGGATACATATCTGGAAGTCCCGCGGATTTAGACGGCTAAACGGTGGGCCTAAAAACACGGGTACATTCAACCAATTCACTTCAAATTTTGCATGCAGAATCGTAATAAGATTCTACATCGTCCAAAGAGTTTTTTTTTATTCCGGTTTCCCGTTTATTATTTATAAAGAAAAAAGGTGGTCTTTTCTCTTAGAAAAATGTCACTTTACCTTTGATCTCCCACCATTTCTTTATTTTTCAAATTTTCAAAATCGGCCCCGTTGAACGATAGCTATTACATACTTTGTAAGAAGATTTTATCGTTTTTTATTTCAGACACGACATACAACTTTTTTCAGGCCCACCGTTTAGCCGTCTAAAATCTAGAGACTTTCGGATATGTATCCATAACTGCCGAAAAACGATAGTTGTTTAACTGAAACTTTCTTTTAAAGTAGTTCATAATACTATGTAAAGATAGTAAAAAAACGAGAAATCTGCATCAAACCGTTGACTTGTAAAAAAATCCACAAAATGTACACATTTTCCTAGGATTCAAACGGGTATACCCCCTTAAGGCTACAAGGCAGTCGTTTTTGTCGAAACTTAAGTTTTTCTTTTTCGATTAATTACAGAGAAATAAATTGAGACTGAGACTTGTTCTTTGACACAAAGTTTAACAACATCATAAACTTTAAGAAACATGTTTGTTTAGTCAAAAATGTGCATTATATGTGAAGCTACAGATGGGTCTTTAAAGAGGCTTTTTAAAAATGTTTCTTTTGGATTAATCGATGTAATTTCTGATGTAATAAAGTTATTATCTATTCCTCCTTCCCCTCGCAAGTGTCGTTAACCACAAACTTCGCGCTCTTGTCTGCATACTTTCCCGAGGAATAATCAATTATCGGTGCTCTGTTGGTCAGACCGAGAAGTACGCTCAGGGGGAGAACGTGCTGAAACTGCTGGAGAATCTCGTGGAGTATGTGAGCCGATTGGAGCGCCAGCAGAAAGTGATCCGTAGTAAGTAACGTCATCGATATCTTGAGGGGGATGAAACTGGGAGGAGTGACGAAGGGACTGAGGGGGTGGAGAAACTCTCGAAGTATAGTTACCGGCGCAGATGTAGGTGATGCTAAATTTCGGAAGGCGTTTTTAAATATCCTCCTCGATGAACCTGTGTTACGAATCTTTAACGAGACTCCGCGCATGGTCTCAAGAATGGGGGACCTGTTGCCAGCGTAATAGAATTTCATCGTTAATTTTCATTTACCCCGCGTTGCATTAACGCACTCTGCATATGGGAGCAACTCGGTGGGAGTGTAGAAAGTTCGTTTTGGCTCCTATAGTGCCAATTTTGAGTATTTATTTAGTTACAATTAACTCAATTACCATACTTCAAATTAACATTATTTATTAAATAAAGGACCGATATGCAACCATGCGCAAACTGACAAAATACACTTTCTCCTTGATTAATTCTTCCTTGCCAACCAACTATTATCTTATAAAATGAGTAACGCTTCAAAGCAACCTATAGTTTAGACTTTAGAGGGAAAATTCTAGGAAACTGTATTAACTATTAACACTAGTACTGCCCTCTTTAGTGAAAATGTCCTATCTAGCATTTTGAAACAACCAAGAAATCTGCAGTTTTATCATTTACTTTGTACCATACTTATTTTCCTTCATTCAAATTAAAACGTGTTGTCATTATTTCGTAATAGCTTAACATAATCTTTTGTAATAGGTGTATCGGTAGGGGATGTATTATTAACGTACCAATTAATTAATTGTTTTAAATAAGATATTTTAACCACTTTGAAAGAAGTTAGGTTAAATACATTATACTGATTATAAATCTTTACGAAGCACGTAGAGTTTTCTAACTTTACTTAAAAGGTAAAACACGTGTGGAACTTCAATTATTTCAACACATCTCAAAAAATGAAAAAATGCTAGATAGGACACTTTAACTAAGGACGGCAGAGTAACTATTAGCCGCTACACCGTTGATCTCAATGTAAATTCGCCTTTAGCAGTCCATCGCGACCAAGCTCCTCTCCTCTGACCATACAAAAGAGAATTGGAGCGAAACTTACAGCGTACTAAAAATCGGAATAGGTGATCGAAGTTCCGGTAATGTCTTCGGCAGCCTGCAGGCTCGATTCTCTCGCGGAGCAACAAGTGCGTTAATCCCCTCGGATGAATTGCAAATTACGCGAAAGGAATGGCGTTAATCTCGCGCTACGAGGTGCGGAACGTTCGAAGGGTGGGCATTCCATCGTGGAGGAGCTATTCGCCGGTAAATAAATTCCAGGTGGAGTGTTTGCAGCGCGCCAAGGTCCGTTCGGGCCATTAAAAGGAAAAGGCTGCCGCGACGGAGGCACTGGAATCGCGTTCGAGTCGACTGGGGTATCCAATAAAGTCCCCACAATCGGGCGATTAGCTGGATAGTGTCTGCGTTATTGCACGGTGTAATTGCCTCCTGACAATTGGTCCGTCCGCGTTACGTGGGGAATCAATGTAACTCGCTTCGCGCGCTACGCTTCTCCCCTTTTCTTCCTCGTTCGATTGTTTCCAGCACCGCGAACAATAGAGCTACCCCCTTTCACCCCCGCCTGTGTGTGCTCGAAAATCCACCTCGGGCGAAGCAAATTAGTCGGGAAACAAAGGGAACGAGAGCGCGTGACATCGAACACGTATTCGAGCTTTGGAAAGTGATGGTCATAGAGAAAAGGAAAACCCCTAAAGGGGATTGAAATTGCGCGTGGTTTGAAATTAAATGTGGGTGCCTCGATTCTTTCGGGTTGGCTGCGTGCCGCAGCGTCCCGTAATTTGGTAATTAACGCGCGTAGCCCGCGGTGGGTAATCCGTACACGGTGGACAGTGAATAATCTGGGAACAAGTTAGTCCGTTGCGTCGCAGCTCCAGGGAACAGCGCGTAAAGCGCTTTGCGCGCGAAACCGTCTTAATCTCCATTACGGGAACAATGCCCGCTTTAATCACGGCCATTTGCTAGCGCTGACGAACGGGTGTTTCGCGAGTTGTCGCGATACGGGGGGTGGCTAATTTTTTATGAAAAGCAAAGGTGCGCAAGGGGTGGGGTGGAGCTGGCCGAATCTGTAGATTACGCGAACAAAACAGTGAATGGGCTGAGGAACTGTGGGGAAACTGATGGAGTTACGATTTCTTGCCATCATCCAGCTCTTCGGTCTTCCTTGGTAGATCTCTGGAGCTTCGAACGGGCCAGACATTTTGCGCCTGCAGTGAGATTAAGTCGGTGCATAAGTAATTTCGATTTTCATTATTAATTTGTGTTTTTGCACCTTTGACATTTCGTGTGAGCGGCGGATTAGGTACCTACTGGTGAATAATCAAACTCATAAGGTGACTGTGCAGGGTTTTCGTTCAATAATAGGTTCCCCGATCGATTCCTTGTAGATATTTTCTGAGACTGACAAAAACGTTGCTTATCACTAATGTAAAATTTGCCGTTTTTGAATATTGTAACCCTTCGTGGTCACGCGAGATGCATCGCACCCCACGATATGTATTTGCCAATATTTGTGTAAATTTTTAGACCTTGATGAGGAAAATGAAAAATTTGGGTAATTTTAACAAAACAAATCGTACTATTTTTTCAAATACAAATTTCAATATATCAGACTTTACTTTTTTAGGGGAAAACTATTAGAGCATGGTTTTATGAGTATTGCGAATGTACAATTATGACTCAAAAGTTAAAAGATTCAAAAATACGAAAATGGTAACGCAAAAATGACGCTGGGATGCAGTGAACCCCGTGTGATCAATTCGTGATTATAAGAAAGTGACAACGGAGGATTAAACCAATTTTAACATACCCTTTCAGATAAACCATTTTCGTCACAAGTCTCAGAAATAGTTCTAGTTGCTTCTGCACCCGATTTTCCTTGGTGGAATAAGAAAAGATTGCAATATCCTGCATTTTCAGATAAATTAAATATTTCTTTTAGTATCCAAGGAAAAGTAACTGCATCAACTTCATTGACGGTCCATAAACATTATCAAAATAATATAGTATAAAACAAACAAAAAATCTACCTGCTTACATTTAGACATTTTAAAGCAACCAAAGTTACTTATGCCGTGACTTAATAAATATCGCAGCAGCACGGGAATCCGTTATTATTACCGTTTCTGTCCGTTGTCAGTGTTCGTGCAGAATGAGTTCGCTGAGTTGAAGACTGGCACTGTCCAGGATCCCACTAAAACAGGCTACCAGTCAACGTCCACACCGTTCCCAGGCACGTCGGGACCACCAAACGACTCGAGGAGGTCGAGGAAGAAGTTGAAAAAGAAGAAAAAGAAACCGACGCACCGGTACTCCACGACCACGCTTACTCCAGACTCACTGCCTGTCTTCGTCTCGGAGGGGAAGCCCGGGCTGATAGAAAACCTCGACGACTTCGAGAATCAGAGGCTGGTTCGGTTTGGAAACGTAGCGGCTCGCCAGCCTGTACCCGCGCAGGGGCATCGGGAATTCACGAGTGTGTACGATAGGCCTGCAGGTACGACGTGACGTTAAGTTCGAACTGGTAGTCCCTTGAGGGCTGTGACTTCGGAATCGCTAACATTTCGTAAAGTATGGTGACCATATTTTCTTGGGGTTTCCTGGAACACGGTATTCCTTTTATTTTAAACGCTACTTCTACAGTCACTGTTACCAAAGTAGGAGAATTTTAATAGCAAACTCGTGGCTTAGGTCTCATATTGATTATTTTGTAAGTTTATAAAAAAAATGCAGAATCGGGGACTATTATCAAAAATCGGAGGGAAATGATTACCTTAAATTTATAATTGAGGACAAATGATTACCTTAAATTCAGAAGTGCGAACAAATGATTACCTCAAATTCAGAAGTGGGGACAAATGATTACCTTAAATTCAGAATTGGGGACAAATAATTACCTTAAATTTATAAGTGAGGACAAATGATTACCTTAAATTTATAATTGAGGACAAATGATTACCTTAAATTCAGAAGTGGGGACAAATGATTACCTTAAATTCAGAAGTGGGGACAAATGATTACCTGAAATTCAGAATTGGGGACAAATAATTACCTTAAATTTATAATTGAGGACAAATGATTACCTTAAATTCAGAAGTCGGGACAAATGATTACCTTAAATTTAGAATTGAGAACAAATGATTACCTTAAGTTCAAAATCGCACCACAAAAATCGTGTTCCGGGAATGAATGGTCACCTTATCGCAGAATGAAGTTCTTCGGATAAGTCCCAGTACCAATATCCCTCCCAGTGAAGCACCCTTTACCGATCTTTCAGATCCAGAACGCATAGCAGAGTACGACGTAGCGGAGGCCTACCGCAACCAGCTGTCCCCGATGTCCAGGGAGTTCCTGCGCCGACAAGAAGACGATTACCAGGGCGACTTCGGCATGCAGGGTGAGAATTTCGTGCACGGCCAGAGTTACGAGCCAGGCCGCGACTTCTCGCTGAGCAAGAGCTGGCCAGACATTTCCTACAAATACAGCCCTCCTTGGAAATCAGAGGAGCGCCCTTTGGTGCCCATTCCCTCCGAGAAATGGCCGTGGAGACGGCCCCAGAACGACGTGAAGTACTGGCAGCAGCGTGGCAAGCTGCTGCCAGTGGAGAAGAGCTACTGGTCGCCGCTGAGCAAGGAGGAGGACGCAGATGAAGAAGCAGCGAAGCTCTGGCAACAGCAGCGCGCGCAGCACTCGTGGGACAGGCCCAGGTCATCCTGGCCCCTGGAGAAGCCAGCTCTAAAGCTGCCAGCTTCATGGCAGCAGCCCGAGAGGCCGGTGAAGCTCTACGACAGCGAGCAAGCGAACCGCTCCAACGTCTGGGAGAAGAGCCGCTTCGAGCTAAACAGACCCACGAAGCAGGAAGCAAAGGAGAAGATCATTTTGCCTCAAATCACGATGAAGACTTGGAACAGCCTAACCTCAGACCCAGCCACCTGGCCGCACAAGCTTCCAGGCGCGAAGCCCTGGCCCAAGGACGAGAACGGGAAGTCGTACAATCCCAACGCGGACCTGGTGAAGAAGCTGGGCTTGGACAAGCAAAGCAACGCTGCCGCTAAGCAGGAATCCGAGAAGTCGAGCGCAGAGAGGAAGTCAAAGGACGACAAGCAGAGCAGGTTGTTCTCGGGAAAGGAATCTTCGAAGGAGGAGGAGTTCCCTCAGGCAGCCTCCGAGTACAAGCCTGACGGAGACAGGAGCGACTCGAGCGACTACAAGGGGAAGAACAGCGAGTCGATGAAGCCCTGGGCGATGCTGGCCGTGTCGAAGGCGGCGAAGGAGTGGGCCAAGCCAGAGAACACGCAAGGGGACGACGGCACTGCTTGGAGGAGGAAGTACGAGGGTAAAAGCTCCTGGTCCAACGACACAGCCCTGCCAGAGATCCAATCCGTGGGAGCCTGGGTGATGTCCTCCGACCAGTCCACCTGGAAACCCTACCAGATCAAGCCCATGGAGCCCTCGGACGACAGTGCATCTCGAAGGTGGCCTAGGCCGATCAGCACTGACACCAAGTGGTCCAGCAAGGGCTTCTGGGCGGGGATGAACCACACCAACGCTGACCCCTGGCCTGAGAAGCCGAACGCCGCGGAGATCTGGCCTGGCAAAGCCAGCAAACCGGGCTCCTGGTTCGCGAAGGTTAAACAGACCGACGGCTGGACAGGGAAGTCGAGCAACCCTGACTCTTGGAAGGCGAAGGAGGGCGAGTGGATGTCGAACTCTGAGAATTCCTGGTCAGCGAAGGGTGGCTCTAGGTCGACTAAGGGCAACGAACCCTGGGCGTCGAAGAGCAACGACGAGGCTTCTAAGCCGAACGCTGAGTGGCCAGCGAAGACGAAGGAGGAGGAATCGTGGAAGCCTACCGGAGACGGCTGGCCGAGGAAGTCGAGCGATCAGGCATGGAGCTCGAAGAACAACGAACTGTCTCCGTGGCAACAGAAAATGAACGAGGAGTGGAACTACGGGAAGGCCAGCTCGACGGGCACCTGGCCGTCCAAGTGGAAGCAGTTCGCGTACCATCGAGTCACCGCGCTGCCCATATCCAAGCCAGGCACCACGGCTGACGCCGGCTCCTCCAAGTCGAAGAACGCGTTCGTGGCCGTTTCGGCGGTGTCCTCGCCCAAGTACACGGGGAATGACTGGAGGAAGAACGAAGAGGAGGCTAGGAACGACAGCGCTAGGTCGGACGACCAGGAACGCTCGACCGGTCAGTTGCAGGTCGGCCTCGAGCGACCGATCTACGCGTGGAAGAAGGATCCGGATCCAAGGACGCCAAGCGTCAAGGGGAACGCCAGCGATCCGCTGGAGAACGAGCTCGAGGCACTCAGGCAAATTGACTTCTGGTTCTACAAAGAGAACGAGACCGAGGTGAGAGCGGTATTGCCTTTTATTAAATTCCACCTATCTGTGGGCTTGCGCGTCGATATTTCATCGAGTTGATCGCGGAGTAAGATCCGAACCATGGGCGACTAATTTCGGGATGAAGTTCCGTCACGCTTTATACCGGTGGCTCGGATGTAGGTGGATTTTTAGGCGATTGGATGGAGCTGCTGGAGTGTCGAGTGTCCGGGCGTCTTTGGTATATTCAATTTTGATATTGGAAAGAGAGTCCTTCGTGGAATGATTCTAGTAGAAAAAGGGGATGGTTTTAAAGTTTGATGAAAACCCAGGTTTGACAACGGTAATTTGAGAACCTTTTAGTTCGCACGGAAGTCGCGAAAGATTAATAAAGCGGAATAGTAAATTTATCGAAAATCTTCCTCGGGCAGAGTTAAAACGCGATTGAAATATTCAGAATTCGAGCACGTTTTAAACGGCAACCGAATTTCCATAATTGGACATCCGACATAATGGAGTTTTAATCTTTCAGGCGTGCAATCCTATTACGGGGTGTTAATGCCCTGGCTACTTCGTTATCCATGTATAACTGTGAATAGTATTAACGGATGTATATGACAGAGTGAAGTCGAGGAAATATTAAAAGAGTAACATGCGAGGTTGTCTGACTTTCGGTAAACTTCTTTCACTGAATCTCATCAAATTCAGTTCGTAGTCGACGAGTTTAATACCTTCTCTAACCCAGTTCATTCTTCTGAAAGCTGCTGTAATTCGTAGTAATATCTCTGGTGAGTCGACACGCAAATAAGTTACAGGGCAAAAATGAATGCGAGTGTCAAGCAAATGTAATTACAACGGTGCAGATGATGCACAAAAAGCACCGAAACAACTCTGCGTCCGTGAAAGTTTGAACTGTTTCCATGAAACAGTACTGGAAATATTTATTGCATCACTCGATTTGGCTTAGGTATTAATAGTTCCCACTGCTGTCTCGCCTTTAGTCTTTAAAAAAATTTCCTATTTATATACCTATTTCTTTTTGTGAAAATAGTCACATTCATTTTGATTAACTAGACATAATGAGCTATGACACATTTCGTGACCCCAACGTTTAAAGTTCGAAAGTTTTTAGGCGACAGACAAACACACAAACACTTTCTACTTTATATATTAAGATATCTTCCACTTAAGGAGTAATAAAGTCGTAATAATAATAATAATAATTAGCGTATATACACTTCCACCTTACTTAACATTATTATTCGGAAAGTAAAATACTTTTACGCGATGGTTAAGTTTAAAATAAGTTAGATACAAAGTACTTTATCAATCTCATAGTTAGGAGGTGGATTTGGAGGCGATGCAATAAATATTTCTAGAGCTGTAAATAAAGTTTCGCGACGTATCCGTTGCAAGGGATAAAAAAGGGGAGCCACGGAGTCGCGAGGTTCGAGTGGCTCGTATTAGGATCGGAAAGTTGACGCGATTGAATGGACCCGGGGGCTGCAGCGATGCTACGAATCGAGTCGATTGCGCGTTTCTTCTGACGTGGCCGGTCGAGTTACGCCCGCACCCCCAAACTTACCGCCGGCAAACTTTCCCGGGGGATTGGATCCGCGCGCATAAAAGTTTCCCGGGGACTAGCCGCGCGGAACGCGCGAGTAAATCACGGCGAATTGTACTTTGCGCGGCGCGGGACGCGGAGCCGAGTTTCCTAAGCGCTAATTCCAGCAGCTCGCCGGCCCGCGACCAACTCTTCGAGTTTCGGGGTCGGTAGATTGCGAGCTTTCGTCAAACACGCATCCTCCTTAACTTCCCACGACAGCCTTCGAAAATTCTTGGATTCCGTCGGGGGAAATTCAGTTTCCCAGCGACCCCGAACGTAAAGAAGACTGTGCTCGAGCGAGAGATGTCATTTCGACCCCTCGCGCTCTGAGAATTCTTCGAAGATTGAACAGTCTTGTCGTATTCCAGGATAGTTATGATAAAAGAGTGTAAGGGGTTGAAGGAGCTGAGTAGAAAAGGGGTTTGGATCGATAGAGTTGAAGGAGTTTACGTTACCGGGGTTCTTATTATTTTTATTTGCACCGAGGGTTGCTCGATACCCTGGAAAGTATTGTTTACCGTTTCCCTGGGGAAACTTGGGGATGCTACCCTTGGACAAACACGAGCGTTTCCCTGGATCGTTTGTCTCTGTGTGCCTTCGCCCTAAATTGATTCATCGTGCCTCGTTTGTCTTTATCATCGCGACCTTTATCCTTGCGCTTTCATAGGGCTCTTATAATCTTCCGAAATTGCACGGTATATTCCTGCTTTTCACCAACGCTGCAAGCTTATTCCCACCGCGCGAGGATTAAACATAGGTACTATATAAAATCGTCTTGAAAACTTCCTTCAAATCGAGAGCTTTCAAAGTAAATTCTTCGTCTAATCGAATTAAGCGCGGGCCAGACTCGCTTTGTCAGCTTTCCCAGCCTCCCAGGTCCTCCGAAAAGTGTACGACGGCGTTTAAGAACCGTCAGAGGCGAAACAACCAGTGCACGGCCCGAAAGACACTCGAATTGGAAGTAATCCTGGGCATCGCGGTGCTTTCACGTGCCGCAATTTCCTGGATCCGTTGACAGGGACGTGCCTGGACTTAGCCAGGTCGCTGGCAGGCCGGAAGTGACCGATGGTTTCCTTCCTGCGCGGTCTTTACGTGATCCCTCGGCTGATTGCTAAAGTTCACCGTGGCCGTGGCGAAGGTAAAGCTCCGCCGGTCCTCTCCCGTCGCGTCCCCGGGGTCGAGGAATTTTCGGGGGTCAAGCGAGCAGATCATACCGTGCTTCTACACTGACGGACGCGATCCTCTGCCAGTTTTACGCGGCGCAGTTCATCCATCCTGTAGGAAACCCCTTTGGGAGATTTGTTTTCCCAACTTCTTCTTGGATTAATTACTTTGGGAGAGGTGGACGCTGCAACTTTCGATGTAGAGTCCACTGGAACTGAGAGTGGGGTGGATACAAGGATCAGTAACTGTCGCTGTTGCTGTGCGAAGTGGACTTGCGAGGATCAGGAAGACTTTGAAACGTCGTGGAAGTCAGTGTTTTATGAGTTGGTATTGGAGATTGATCTCTTATAGCCTCGTTCACATTAGACAAGTTGAATTTCAAGGCAAGTAAAGATGAAACAGAATCTCTACTTCACTTGAAACTTGAAAGATACCTGAAAGGAGGATATTTCAAAGTCAAATTAATTTTAAGTTACTCGAATTCAAGCGACTTGAAGTCAAGTAACTTGACTAATGGGAACGAGGCCTAAACACCCCAATTTATTCATAAATTGTAGGCGAAAAAACGAACCTCGGACGACGGGATTCGAACCCAAGACCGCTGAGTCATCCGCGTACTGTTTTTTGTTAATCGTTTTCTTTTTGGTTCCAACACAGTTTGAGAAAGTCAAAGATTACAGAAAAATATACAAGAATAATCAGTCAGTCTTAGGAAGAATTTTTCTCACAGTTAGCCTATTTGTTCGCAAGCATACGAAGCTCATGGGTACACAGTGGTAGTTACTAGGGCTGGGACTATTTGTCGAATTTTTCGATATTCGAATATTCGAATATTTCAGTTGCTCAATTATTGGGCGAATATAATTCCTATATCCAAGTATTCGAATACCGATTTATTCGAGGAGTATGGTGTGAATTATAAATCAAGTTCTTTAGGTTCATTTGTCAGGGTGAAATCTTGGAAGCTAATTTTGACCCACTTCACACCATACTATTCGAATACATCGGTATTCGAATAGTATTAGAATAGTATTACAATAGTATTCGAATAATAACTTTCGAATACTCAAATATTCGAAGTTTATTCGTAGCATTCGAATACTTGTAAAATATTCGAATATTAAATTATTCGAATAGCCCCAGCCCTAAGTTGAAAACATAACAAATTTTTTAAAATTAAGAAGAATAACCAAAGACAAATATATATGTCTGAAAATATCATTCACGCAACTAAAGCTAGATTGCGATATCAGGTACATGGGGAAAAGAAGGAACATTAAGAAAAAAAAACCTGCTCCGATATACAGTGAACTTACAGACTAAAGGCTTACAACTAGACCTTATAAACTAAGAAACTATTTACAGACGTGCCGGAAAGAAAAGAAAAATCCAGCCCCATATGGCAGAATATCACAGATATCTTTAACTGAAAGAGAATCACATGTCAGGTTTTATCCTAATCAATCTCTACGTAGTAGCCGAGATTTTCAGTTGCGGAGGTTTCGAATGTGGATGCTATTATCCGTTACCCACCAGAATTTATCAATGTTAAATCTACGAAAGTCGAGGAAATCAACCTTTGGAATAGCTACAGAGAATTTAAACTTGCTTGCATCCGTTATGAGGTCCTGCTCTACAAGCGAAATCCTTTTGTCCGCTTTGTTTCTCCTCCAATGGTACAGCAACGGAATATTATCCGTATTTTGGATCATCCCGGCATTATCGCAATATGTGAATACTTGCGGGGGGGTGTAACCCGATAGGATTTGCTCTTGCGAGAGTAAAGCAGGTTGTTCCACAACTCCGCGTACTGGTCAATCGCGTTACCAATTCCCCCAAAGTCGACTCTCCGATGTTACGAATAATTTAATATTCGAATATTTTACAAGTATTCAAATGCTACGAATAAACTTCGAATATTTGAGTATTCGAATGATATTATTCAAATACTATTTGAAGACCAATGTATTCGAATACTGGTGTATTCGAATACTGGTGTATTCGAGTAGTATAGTGTGAAGTGGGTCAAAATTAGCTTACAAGATTTCTTTCTGACAAATGAACCTAAAGAACTTGATTTATAATTCACACCATACTCCTCGAATACATCAGTATTCGAATACTTGGATATTCGAATTATATTCGCCAAATAATTGAACAACTGAAGTATTCGAATATTCGAATACCGAAAAATTCGACAATTAGTCCCAGCCCTAAGTCCCAAACTAACGGAACTCATGCTTTCCATTCGCTCGTTTGTTCACAGAAGAGATCTTCGACGACGAACGCCAGCGCGGAGAAGACGTCCGCGGCGCCAGCGCGCTCCGCGTCGACGATGACGACGCAGCGTCGGTCAAGCAACGCGGCGGGCAGCAACGGGCCGCTGGAGACGAATCGGCGGACGATCTCGATGAAATAGGCCGAAAGTTTAGCGTAGATCCTTGATCTTGCCCGATGTGTACCGGTCTGCTGCGTCGACAATAGGCTACGCGAAGTCTCCGAGCAATTTCCAACGACTCTCTGGCCCCGCGCCAGCGGTGCACCGGAACCCCCTCAGCCCTTCCTCGGTTTGTAATTCGATAGACGCGTCCGAGCACCGTCGAACGCCTCCTCTTTGCCTTTCGTTCGTCGAGGAGTACGCCGCGTGTACGAGCGAGTCAAATTCGTCGTCCTTCGAGCGAACAATCCCCGGTTCGCGTCCGATGCCGTTTCTTACAGAGGTCGGAGATATTCTAGACCTGCTCCACTTCAATCTTTATCGTCCATGTCTCTGGCAAGCGTCTCGAGTAGATGCATCTTCGGAGATCTCAAGGACCTCCGAAGTATTCCCTGCTTTTCCAACTCTTATTTGCGTAATTGAGCTACTCCTCTTGGAAAATCTATAAATAGCGAAGGTTCTTATCGAGACGGAGAGTACGGCTCCTCCTTAGGAGTTTAATTTCAGTTATAGGAACGTTCATAGAATTATCCTACTTGCCAAATAATTGCAAGGTTTTAAGGCAGCATTTTAATCCAGTGAAATTAGATCAGGAAATATTTCGTCGTTTTAAACAATATGTCAAAAATCCCCATCGATTTGAACGTCGTTAGAAATTTAACAGAGGGTCAAAGGTAAAAGAATCTAGGTTTTTGCGAATTTCTCTTTATGATAGAAATTTCACTGTACTATTTCGCGATGATAGTTGAAAGGAGCCCACCGAAGACAGTGAACTTCCCATCGCCAGCGGGGAAAGCTGGGCGAGAATCGAAGTGTGGAGCGGAGAAGATGCAAAGGGTCGAAAACAGGGATGCCAGGGCTGGAATACGTTAGCGGAGGCCAGAGGGGAGGCCACAAGGAAGAAATTGCGGTCGAGGCTTCCGTTATGGAGGTGGCGTAATGTTTATCTGTTCGGGTTACGTAAGGTGTTCGTTAAATTTTTCTTGGGGTGGAAAATACGAAAGCAAGGACGGGCATGATAACACACCTGCGCCCTTCCCCCCTCGATTACATGTAGCTACCCTTACGTGCATTTTATACAGCAGCAGAGTTTATGGGACAAGGAGGGAGGACATTCCCCCACTGATATTGGGATCGAAACGCTGAATTTCTTCCCCGTATTGGAAAGTAGAGACTTTCAATATTACTGTACATGTTTGCAAGGAATTGATCTGGAAAGTTATAGTTTTCAAGCAGAAAATCCTTTCGGATCTATGCCACTCCGAGCTTTCGCTTGAACGGACCGAATCTTTTTTCAATTTCGGAGATTCTTAGCAACCCCTCGCGCCGCTTCTTAGAAAACAGCGAGCTTCGATACCCCTTTCTTTCAGTTTACTCGAGAATCGAATGCCAGCGTCGACTTTTGCAATGAGCCTCGGATTTCTCCACATCCTGCACGCGCAAGCCTGCTTTCCTTGGGAATAAACTGGCAGGCTCTTTCTTCCGGTTCGGCCGGTTGCACTTGAGTTCGACCCCTTCGAATTTTTACCTCTATCGTGGAGCCGGGCTTTTGATTCCGAGGTGACGCTGGAACGACGAAATTCGAGTGCCCTCGAAGGGAAATGGACTTCTGTTTTCAGGGAAAATGCTTTCCCTTCTGAGGGATGGGACGTGAAGCATGACACTCGAGGAATTGGATGAATACTGGGTCACTTTGGAAGAGTAGAGTATCGTACCCTTCTCCCAAAAGTTGAATAGGAAAGTCAGGGTTGAAAGAGTCCTTCACTAGAAAAAATACCCTTTGGATCTAAGGTAGAGGAACGTGGATCAGGTACGAAATATTCTCCAATTTCTTTATTTTCGTAGACAGATCGAACTTGAGTAAAAAGTGAGTAGAATAGCGCGAGGAATGGGAAATTCCTTGATTAGGATATCTAGCAGAGTTGGGCATTAGGTATTCAAATAAAAATAAAATTATGAAGATAGATTTTTATTCGAATAAAAATCAGTTTTTAAAGATAGATTTTTATTCGAATAAAAATCAGTTTTTAAAGATAGATTTTTATTCGAATAAAAATCAGTTTTTAAAGATAGATTTTTATTCGAATAAAAATCAGTTTTTAAAGATAGATTTTTATTCGAATAAAAATCAGTTTTTAAAGATAGATTTTTATTCGAATAAAAATCAGTTTTTAAAGATAGATTTTTATTCGAATAAAAATTTATTCGTTATCCTCGAATAACTTCGTTTTTTCGAAGATTATTTATTCGAATAATGCTCAACTCTGTTATCTAGAAAATAACAAGGAATCGAGAACAAGTCGATCAAGATTTTGCATCGCTGTTCAATGGCCCCTTGATTCCTCTTCCAAGCCTCTTCAATCTGTACACTACGTTGATCAAGCAAGTACTCCTGTCCCGCGCAAGATTCTCCAGACAAAGGGGGAAAATTCACAAGGACAAAGGCTGGCGAGTGGGGCAATTAATTCTGCAACTGAAACAAAAGCCTTCTTGTGTCAAAGCGGGCGAAAATAAATTCCTTGTAATAATCTTACGATCAACATTCTCTTCGCGACGACGAGTTTCCTCGCGACTCGTACACGCGTGTCTACCCCGGACTTTCATTTCCGAAACGCTTCGATGCTACTCGACATCAATTTCCCTTGGAGGAGCTTCATTTGACAGTTGATTTAATCGTTCTACACGAACGAACCATATGCTGCGGTTACGCGAGCAGCGCCGCGTGTACAAGTTTCGCGGCGCGCCCGTTGAGGGGTTGCTGCAAGAGCTTGTACGCTTTCGCAGCGAAGGGAAGCTGCAACCGCACGGTGCGGGGGTTTAGTATGGAAATCGAGCGATAATATTTTTTCTACGGGACTGAAATCGTCGGCCACGGCCTACTGAATATTAGGAAAAACTGCTCGACCTGTGCCCTTAACGCACTACAAGTCGGCCCTTTCGATCTGTCACGAAGGGGGAGAACAAAAGGGTGAGAAGAAATTTGTATCTCGCGCATTCGACATTTCGCTTGCATTCGATCGGAACGTGTCTTTCATTCAGGGCCGGCCAGGGGCGTGGGTTGGAGCGGGTGCAAGGTCCCCCCGGAAAAAGGAAGAAAAGAGATAATAAAAAATGAAAAGATGAGAGCGGAAAATTTTTGTTTAATTAAAATTAATGTAATTTTGTAAATCGCCTTGAATTTCACGCTGTAAACACATAACTGGCTATAGGACGGACACACCACGATTGTGGTTCTGACTTCTGACAACCATATCATGGTATGCGAGGACTGTCAAAAAAGAAATTAGAATATAATCTCTAATATAATAATCTAATAACCTACTGTTATTAAGAATATGACAATGAATGATGGTCATATATTTAAATATGTTAATATTTATTTTTTTATTGGTTTTATTTTATTTTCTTTATTATTGTTATTATTATCCATTTTTCCCTCAGAAGATATTACGATTTTTCACCGTTCAGAAATAGTTTCAATCAGGGCAACTGCCCAGAGCGGCAAATTTGGGGGCAGCGAAATTGGTAGAGGGATAAAATTGAAATCAATGAAAGCCAATAAAACAGTAAGAAAAATTGAAAACGCGATAAAAAGTAGCGAATACATTTTATTCTGTTTGTTACTGTTTTTTTATGAATATTAATTTTTATATAAAACAAAATGCTATTGTTATTCAACAAATACCTACAAACAATTTCACTCCCTGCCAATATGTATATTTTAATATAGGGTAAAGGCACCAGTAGTTGATTATATGTCAGTAGTTGACACTTTTCAGAAAAACGTTATTTTTTTGTTTTTCTGAAAAGTGTCAACTCTACAGAAAAACATGAAAAATAAGGTTTTTCTGAAAAGTATCAACTAGTACAGAAAAATATGAAAAATAAGATTTTTCTGAAAAGTGTCAACTACTGATACATGATCAACTACTGGTACCTTTACCCTAACTGTTTATAAGTAAAAATAAGGAGCGGCGAAAATACTTTTTGCCCAGAGCGACGGAAGAGCTAGATCGGGCCCTGGCCTCCGGGCCCCTTTACAGAGAAGGCCGGCCCTGCTTTCATTAGAGGAGAAACCAACGCCCAGAATGTGCTGAAAGTTGCCTAATCGTTTAGTAAAATTGAGCCAATAGCCTATAGGTACTTGGAAGATCTCTGTAGCCATTTTGGGACGACGCGCCGACTTCTACTGCGTTAAATCGGCCATCCTCGTCCACTTTCGAGAGACAGCATCCGTGGAGCGCCAGGTAAAGAGAGGATCCGTGACAATATTCGATAAGTGGCATTACAATGGCGACATAAGAGAAGAGACCATCATTGTTCTTGAAGGAAGACACTGAAATCTCTCGCGTGTCGAGTCTATAGCACGATTTGAGCGCGTTTAGCTACTGTAAGATAAGAGGGTTGCTCGAAAGAGGCGCTCGTTGACTCGTTGTTGGATCTTGCTCTAAGAATCGTTGGCTAGGATCTATTGTTTCGCGGCGCCCTTCGACCCTCTGCGGTCCTTCACAGCTCCTAAAATTAATTTGAAAAGCAAAGGGGAAGATCGAAGTACAGTAAATTCTCGTTATAAGCTCATTTCTACTATGCGTTGTATGCTCGATCGCTATCCCCACCGTTTCCTGGAATCCCTCGCCGCTATGCGTTATAAGCTCGCTGCGAAACCCGAGCGTGGAGCCTATAACGAGAATCCACTGTTTATAGTTAATTCGTAAAGCTTTCTTGCGAAGGTTTTGATGAAAATTTAATAGACAGAGTATTTTAATCAGGACTAGCCTAATATCCACAACAAATTCTCCCAAAAATTACCGTAAAATGGGGGAACATTGGCAGGTTTTTGATACATTTTGTTATATAATGTAAAAATTAAAATGTTTACAGTTGCTTTAAGTATCCTATCATAACATTGCATGTTTCGTGATTGTACTACAAGTGTTAAAATGCATAAAATTTTTGTCATTTTCTTCTTTAATAGATGTTAAATACCAGCCGGTACGGGGTAACATTGGCACATCATATAAATAGCAGTAACAGGTTAATTTTTACTACTCTGAAGTCAGTAAAGACTGGTTCAGACACATCCAGTAGTTTAATCGATTAGCAAATAATTTAATCATTTTTCGTGTGTGGATATTAAAATTTAGTCGAGTAGTTTAATAAAACAATCGTAAATTACTAAATTACTCATTAATTACTTATTAATAATATAATGTATAACGTAACAAAGTTATCTATTTGACAGGCGATTATTAGATATCTAACCGCAAACGTTGAAACAATTGAGTACCTAAAATCTCGATCTCGAATGCGACTTTATATGTTCATGCGTATAGGTGCCAATGTAACTCCGGCATGTGCCAATGTTATCCCCTGCTGCCAATGTTCCCCCATTTTACGGTATATTTCACTACACATCAAGCTCCCCTTTGACTCACATATCACCATTCGAGAATTTCCAAGCGCGAAATTCAAGGAATTACGAAGCAGTTGGACCGCAGGGGGTGAGCCCTGCTGGTCACCTACGAAGAGAAAGCGAAGGGTTCCCATCGTGGACATTTCTAGTCGCGGGGGGCCGAACCCGTGGCATATAGCGCGGATTAATTAATTCCCGCGTAAGACCAGCGATGGCGCGTCGATGTGTATATAGGGTGGCGACTGAGCGCCGTTCGATCGTGAAATGTCGTTATGAGAGAAGCTCGGTGACGCTCGACCGCGAAACGACGCGCCTTCCCCCAGGAACACCGTTCCGGAAGCGATCGACGGGAAAGAGGGAGGGGGTTTAACGCGGACCCCTTGAAAGATCGAGCGAGCGATTTACGGCGGATGGAGGCGCGTGCTTGAAATTTAGATGAGCCGCCCCGCTCGAATTTTAAAGGGCAATCGAGCCGCAGCGCGAATTATTTATCGATTCGTCGTGAATCGTCGTCACGCCACTGACTCTCCCCGACCGTGTCGATCGTTTTTACGCTTCGAAAAGCCGCCGAGGACAACTGTAAATATCGCGCGTCGCGGCTTCCACGTCGGTCGAGCGTTTTTCAATCGACGCGCACTCGATCGCGAGCCAGGAATCGTTCGAGTTTCCCATCGAAAATGGAAAGAGCCGAGGAACGTTTCGTTCCAATCGCAGAGTTCCTCGGGAGCTCTTGCGACACGACAATGGGGGCAGCGAAGGAAGAAAATGGGGGTTGACTCGCCACGAGCTACGAAACACCCCCTGCGGAACGTTCCGTTTGAGAGACAAGAGGCGTTCGCGGGTGGCTGGCAGAGAGGGTTCGTTGAAAAGGGGTGTCGCTCGAGTGAAAGATCGAAAGGCGAGCGGAAAGACGAGGAACATCGAAGGGGAGACGGTACCGATACGCACACACGCATACACGGTTGTACGCACACGACGGGGTGGACGGTGAAGGGGTGTCGTGAGGGTACGCTGGTATATCTCCTCGAATTTTCACGATTCATGGGAATTCGTTGTACCTTTATAGGATCCTCTGTATCTACCCGTACGTAGGATATCGATTTAAGGGAAAACGAGAGAATAAATGTCGTACGTTGTATATTTGCCCTAGTGCTCCTCTTTCACACCCTCCTGTGACCATATTCACTATCTGCCGAGGTCGCCCTGTTCCTGGTGGACTTTGGACGGTCGTCTCTTTTAACTGGCAAAACTAATCTTTTGATTTTATTATAGTAGTTTCTTTTTTCACATTGATATTTGAATTATTTAAAGTTTCTCCTTTCTTGGAAATATGAAAAGCTGAACGAGACCTGTATTATCGATAAATGGTAAGTGCGCGGACACCCTACTTGTACAGCGGTTGGTGGCAAAGGCACCTGCTTTACCCATTGTGGTATTACTGGATGTTGGTAAAGTGACATTTGCTGATATGTTGCAATATCGAGGCAGTTTTTATTTAAAATGGAAATGTACAGTGGTACAGATATCTGTTTTCTTTAAATTTCTGAAAATAGATAGGATAGTTTTAAATGAAACGGGATACTGCTTGAGTACTTCCACAAATCAAAGCACTTCTGTTTAGTTTTGTGAGAAAGAGTTATACTATGAATTGAAGGAAAGTTGACACATGTTTCCACGACTGTGGAGTAAGAATTCTAGCTACGAAAGCTCCTGGAAAAACTGGGGGACGCAAGAAGAAGGCCAGTGAAACAACGCAACGATGATAAACAATTCTCAGATAATAGATAAAGACATTTCCATCAGTATCGAAAGAAACTTAAACGATCATAGGAAACAATCATTTATAATTACTTATCGATAAGAAATCTCACGGTTATCGTAGTCGATCGTCGTCATTATTATGTCACTTTGATAAGGGAACTGTGTCACTTCCCAGAAACGGACATACAGGAATACGCGCAACATACCTAATCATTGATTATATTGAGTTTGAGTTTCATTAATAACGATTTGAAATAAGCAGATCGAATCTTCAGAAATCTGTTACACGTTTCGTAATCGTTTATCTTATTTGTCCATTAATCTAATCGAACGAAATCGATTGAAATTGAGCCAGAAAAAAATATTATGTAAATTATTCTTGCATAAGAAGATTACGTAAAATTCTGTAAAATAAATGACACACAATTACGTGTCTCGCTAAAAGGAACTGATAACAAGAGCGTTGGAGCGGAGTCCAGAGCAGGAGCGGAGCCGGAGCACGGAAAATTTTCACTGCATTTTATTTTATAAAAGCACATGAATGAGATTTTTTTAAATACTATTTCCCAATTTTTTCATAATTGAAAAAATATTATATTGTACAGCCGCGAAGTTCGTTGCTAACGCGGGTGCGAAACGTTTGTAAAATATTACATACTCGGAGCATGAAGCGGAGCTGAAGCAAGTATTTTGACGTCGGAGCGGAGCAGGAGCGGAGTCAATGCTGGATGAACCAATATGCAAATTGAACACGTGCTTAGGGCATCGGGGAAAAACAGGGCACCATAGAAATTTTTTGAATTTTAAAATCTAAATTTTGTTAGAAATACTTTTTACACAAATTATCAGAAATACTTAAGAAATCGTACATTGCGTTGAAGTGATCACCCTTTATAAGGGGGATCAAAAGATTTTGTGCTTATGACCTCTAAAGGTTTTAATCCGGAGCAATTAAAAAATTGATCTGCTCCAAACCCCTGCTGATAACAAAGTCCACCGCTTATTCGAAGCAGGACAAAGTCCATCGACTTAGTGATCCTCTAGGTAGTGATCGGAAAATGTGTCTACCATTTTGGTCAAAAGCAGAAGTCACAAATCGGCGGGCACTTCAGTATTAAATGAAGTTCGCTGCTGATCCCACTTTTCGCTCAATGTTGTGGAATCCAATTGGGAGATGCAGTATCTCTTTCTTTTTCTGCTTATTTACTTGCTCTCTCTACTACCGGTTTAGACCAAATTTGCGTCGACCAATAGAAAACGCGGGACACATTTTCCGATCACTACCTAGAGGATCACTACATCGACTTGATTTCTAATGTTTCGAAGTCCAATTTCGTTTGTTCCCTTTACAACGGTTGTGCACTGCCGAAATAAAAACCTGTAGGTATCATCGAAAATTACGTTCATACCTATCGAATTGACCTGTATCTCTCACAAAAGCACCGTTATCACAATGTTTTTTATCACGAGATTCTTCTCAGATGTTTTTCTTTCAAATAGGGTAATTGTGGGAGAGTTGCCGCAGGTTACGCAAAATTGTCACCGTGTCTAAATTTTGCAATGAAAATGTTTTCCAAGGATATATCTTATTAGTTCAACATCTTGTGATTCTACTAGCATTAATGAAAATTAAAATTTTAATATTTGTCACCCTTAAAAAAATTGAAACTAAAAACATCCTTTGGTAGGAGAGACGCCGCACATGCGGGAGTGGTGCCGCATTGCGAAACACGTTTAATTTTCGATTTAAACTTGTTACTTCTAACTTTTTATATAAAAAAATAATAAAAACAAAGTAAAATGAAACATTTTTACTTTATACAATTATAAAATTGGAAAATTAAATAGATACAGTAGGAACAGATATTATATCTGCTTTTCGAATTTTTTTTTATATTCAGTTGGCATCTTGAGATTAAAATAAAAAAAAATGTGTAAAAAAAGTACATAGTCCACAAATATATTTCGATTATAAGATTATTCATTTAAAAATAAATAATTTGCCTTGAGATACCACGTTAGCTATTTGAAAAAACTTTTTCGGTATTTTAAACATTAAAAACATCATTTAAATCGACTTAGTTTCCGAAACAGTACAGTATCAAAGTGCGGCATCTATCCCAAATAAAAGTGCGGCGTCTATCCGAAATGCCTGGGAGAGGCGCCGCACTTTCGTATTTCCACATGCTAAGTCGAAAGTAACCCATTCTGCCAAGGAAATATTCTACATGGTCCCCTTAACGTATTACAAATGTTGTATCAAGAAAAACTATGAATTTTTAGCTACTATATTAGTAAAAATAGACGCTACGTATAACTATTCAGGCAAAGTACGCTAGGCTTACCTCGAAAAACAGCAAAATCTTTAACAATAATACAGGAAACACGCTCTGGCTTGACAAACTAACTCAAATGAACAGCCTTAAACAAATAAAATCGGCAATGATATGTTTTATTACCGATATCCTTGAAATACCGATAGTGCGGCGTCTCTCCGAGTGTGGCATCTCTCCCACAATTACCCTAGAAACAGTAGATTCTCGGTATCGAAATAAAGGGAAATTGCTCGTTGTTTCGTGAACATTTCTCTCCACTCGAAGATAATTTGGCTTCCTATCCCTCAACCTTGATGAATCGATGCGAAAAATAAGGCTTACAGCTAATTAAACACAGCTGATAGCACTGTCGGATGATTCCATTAAATCCCGTTATCGCTAAAAATGAAATTAAAATAATTACAATATTTGATTGACCATTGTTGCAACCGTTCCTCACGTCAAAACAATTCCATCTCAACGAACTATATTTCAAATAGTCGCGAATTCGATATGCTACAAATGAACAATAATTGGGAGGCAGGTCAGAGACTTTTTCCGGCATCTGCATCGGTATCACCCTCAAAGGTGGAAAACGATAGATGCGCTGGAGCGTTGGAATCAAATCATCGTGATAAGATAACCGACAAACCAATCATTACTTCCACATCGATCTTCAAGGTGAATCTCACGATAGGACGCGTTACCTTATATATAAAACACTGGGATGAAACAGTCTGCATATCGTAGTTCGTTGATCAAACGTGTGATACGAGTGGTGAAACATGGCATTCGCGAAATTTTTGCTGATCTCCAGCCTTCTGGCTGTCGTCCTTCAGGAGATCCACGGCCACGGGATGATGATGGACCCCGTGAGCAGGAGCAGCGCCTGGAGGAAAGGATTCGACGTCGAGCCGAATTACACTGACAATCAGCTGTTCTGCGGGGGAATGAGTGTAAGAATTTCACTGACATTTTGGAGACGTTTCTTCAACGGCTACTTTGCTTCGTGGCATTGTGATTTAAAAAGAGCAGTGTCGTTGGTCTCTCGCGCCTGCAAATAGCAATTATTCCAGCAGATCTAAGCAGATGACTGGATAGTGTCAGTGTATTCAATAGCTTAAATCTCTGATCGCCTCTTTTAGGTTCAGTGGGATCAGAACGGTGGCAAGTGTGGCGAATGTGGTGACAATTACGCCATTCATCGGCCCAGGCCGAACGAAAATGGGGGCGTTTATGGAACTGGAGTCATTGTCGAGAAGTAAGTGCACTTTGCTTCTGTAGGCATTCGGCGTTTCGGAACGGCCTATGGAGAGATTGACGTATAGGTCTCGCCGCTTAAGGATGTATCGGATGTGCAATATTAAACAGAAGTATATGAAATTTGAAATACTTGAATATCTACGTCTTATTACACATAGTAAATGTAGATGTAAGGAACTCGAACGACAGTTGGAGTCTTATTTTTACTCCTAGAAAAGTGGTTCACTTTACAAATGCTTTGTCAAGCATTATTTGCTAGATTTTTGGCAGTGGAAATGCACTGAATTCAGAATTTTTTCAAATTATAATTTATTTCTTTAAAACGGTGTAGCGAAAACAATTGAAACTCGGCGGATATTTTCATCTATCTATATTATACTACATATACAAAAAATTTGAAAACATTGGAACCATTTCTTCAACATTTTTTCAGACTACGTGTAAAATCAGTAACAATTAAACTCTGCAACCGTTTAGTGAAATTGTTTACAATTTTTGGAGCACATCAGGAAGATTAAAAAGAACAATCTCACAATTTTTTATCAACTTGGTACCAATTTGAAGATAGATCCGATACATCCTTAAGGGGTAACACCACTCTAGGATCGATGTTTTTTTTTGCTTAAACCATACTTTAGAGAGGAAGGAGGAGACGAACATCGACCTAGATGGCCAAATGTATGGTGCAGGCATCGCAGATTAAAGATAAACAAAAATTTAAAGGATTAAAATGTTCATAAAACTTTAAACGCGTTTTTCTCGAAACCACTTTTTTCAAACTGGGAGGACGAATTTCTCGGAAACTATCGCATGAATCGATTTGAAATTTTTACAGTAGCTTTACAACAATATTCTCTTTGTAAGTACCTAGCCGTTTTTTGATTGAATGTAAACTTTCTTTTTTATAACCAATTTAATGCTCATTTTTAGGGCAAAAAATCGATTTATTTCTTAACAACTGCACCACTTCCACAAAAATTGATTTAAAAAAACCCTACGTACTTCCAAAGCCAATTGTATATAGATTATAAATTTTTTTTATTTTTTGTTCCACGACTCATACATGCCGAGAAATCCGTCCTCCCGTGGCGGTGTTTTCACAAAAGCTGTTTTCGACGACGGGCTCTGTCGTCGCCATTTTGTATGAAAATGACACTAAAAAAATTATTTTTCGTACCTCAATATGTGTTAAATAAACCCTCTGAAAAGAAATTCTATTCCGTTTGTCACACTCCCAAAATAAATTGTCAAATTTAGGTATTTTTTCTGCCTCTAGAGTGGTGTTACTCCTTAAATAGAGCTCTGAACATTGAGAATTCAGGGAGTCGACTTTGGGGCAGAGATGGGTAACAAATTATTTGAAATAAAAATTTGTGTACGAAATTTGTATTTCAAATAAATGTTTACCCATCTCTGCGTTGGGGGAGTCGATTAAGGCGACTGGCCAGAGCGAAGTGGATCCGAAGATCTCCTTTTTTCTCCTACACTTCCCTTCGATCGTCAGTCGTTCATTGCACACTGCACATTAAACAAATAATGCTTCGTCACATCTAAATGCACCAAAAATTCTAAGTCCTACAAAATATTCCACAGATCTTCGACCTTAGAAAATACTCTATCCCAAAACAGTAAACTCAATGGGTCCTCATTTAGTTCCATACATCTTCATCAAAATATATCCCCCATCTTCTATAAGATGCTCGAAAGCCCCCTGAACCCATCTCTTCTTGTCGCAGGTACACCCCAGGCGAGACGATCAACGTGAATGTAAAGTTGACCGCGAACCACCGCGGGACCTTCACCTTCCAGCTGTGCCATTTGCAGAACACCCACCACCTGGAGACAGAAGACTGCTTCCACCCCCTGCAATTAGCTGACGGCTCCTACTCCGTGCCGGTGTCCAGTTCCGAAATGAACTTTAACGTACCGATTCGTCTACCGAGCGACGTGACTTGCGAGCACTGCGTCCTCAGATGGAACTACCGCACTGGAAACAACTGGGGCGAGTGCGAAGACGGCACTTCCGCGCTGGGCTGCGGGCCCCAGGAGACCTTCAGAAACTGCGCCGACGTCTCCATCCTCGCATAAGCGAACCCTCGCTCGCGATTCTAAAACCTCCCTGGAAGAACAAGCACTTTCGAGGCGCAAGCCTCTACGTGGAACAATCCGAACTCATTCCACTCCGAAGCGGTCCTCGCCTTTCAGATTCGACTAGCTCAAGCAAATCGTTATCCTCAAGGACAGTGGAGCTCGGGGAGATCGATAGGACAACGTCCTTGTTGAACTGGAATCTCGAAAGGGCTCGCAGAATCGGCTTCGATGGACTTTTATAAAAGGAAAAACACATCTTTCACTCTGTATGGTTGAATAACAGAAAGCTTTGGATACGTTCAAGCAGACTAAATGCACCTCCTTCTATACCTCAGCCTGCGTTGGCGGTATGCACTGCCTTAAAAGATCGCTAAGGAATCGCGAGAGCGGGATCGGCGCGAACGACTGACAAGCAGCTGTTCCAAGGCCGTTAAATAAATCGCGCGTAATTCGGCAGCCGTAATTGCGTCATTAACGGCGGCACCGGGCGAAACGTAAATTCGCGTGCAACGGTAATTGCAACGAGCCCCGCCAGCGGTAAATTCGGCCGTGGCGCAATTACCGTATCGTTGCACTTCGATGCAACCTTCCCGATGATCTATATTCCGCTCAAATTCGGGGCATTGTTGCTCCGGAATGGGAAGCTTGCGCGTTAAAAGAATGCTAATGGTAAGTGAGATTCGATTTACGCGCGACGTGCGCGCATATATCATTGATAATAAATTAGCAAAGTGGAATGATCGATTCCCGGAACATTCTAATTATAAGTCTGGAGCAAATGAACGAATCGTTGGACATTAATTTCCACCGCGTCTTCGCAGCTTTCGCAAGCTGCTGTGACAGTAGTGATAGATGTCCGTCGCTGGTAATGGATTCGTTAAGCGATAATTGCCTTCTAATTCGTTCCCTGTCGTTCGAGTAAGAGCTGCTGATAAAATCACAGTCTAAATCGAACGGAATCGAGTAACAATGGATGTCGATTGTTCGCGCGTTCCGAATGCGGCTGTTCATTGTTCGAGCCACGTGGTGGAACGCGTAATAAATAATGCAACGGGCAGATAAAACCAACGACTGATAATGCGGCCTGCAAATTAACGGGAAGCCTGTGCATGCAGATTTCTCGGCACGCTTTCACCGAATCTCCGCCTCTCTTCGGCATCGATCTTCTTGGTCTTCCGCGCGTCACACTTCTCTCCGATCCCTTTTTTATTAGATACATTTTTATCTATTTCACTTTATCGTATCGTTAACGGAGAACTTTGCGGGATATTTTGTAATCGGTGCACATTTTGCAATTTTTTCCACTCGGATTAATATCTACCCAATTCCGCGCAACACTTTTCCTTTAATTATAAGTGCATGGAGTTTTCTAGACTTCGTTTCAGAATTGAATGAGGCCAGATGTGCCTATTGGAACTTGGTTCGCTGTCTGTGACAGATTTATCTCGTTAATCATCTTGGATCCTTTGAATTCTTCTGCTAATTGCTCCGCGACAGTGGCGGATTTAAGAGAACCTGGTTTAGAGGGTGGAATTTTTTTTTTCTTTGCTTTAATCGATAGTAATATTCTTAGAGAATATACTACTAAAACTTCAGAGCGAAGTTTGAAGTATTTCGGAAGTATCGGCAGTTATGCGTCGCGCATAACGGATACTGGAAAGTTTAAAACGCTTTTTATTAAAACATTTTTCATGTTGGCGGGGAGATAAGTAGATGAAAACTATTTGATCGATCGACTTTTCTCGAGGCTTTTTAGTTAAATAATGAACACCCATCCTCGGTGAACTAAAATCATTTATAAAGAAATTCTATTAATCCATATTTTTCGTATAATAACATGGATGGTTTTTTCTCGAAACTGTAACTTTTCTTTTAAAGTCCCACAATTTTGTCAATTATAGACTTTTTTTCTCACTTCTTTACCTACTTCATAAACAATGTAACTTCATGAAAACTAAGAAAAAGTTCCGTTTGTTTATTTTCTTATATCAGATAAATAAATAATATGATATAATAAGTTATTTCATATTTTTTAAAGTTTTCATAACTTACTTTTTCAGTTAATAAACCATTCTTTTTCTGTCGGCGTTTATTTAATTCAATGACACTGATCGATGTTAACCTGCATTATCAATGCTCACAGATAGTGACAGTGTTAGATAAAGCGATCAGTGTCAAGCAAACTGTGCCTTGAATCTGTTGCACGCCTCCCTCGAATTATCGCCAAGAGCACTGAATTATTCCACGAGAAGCGCGGTGGTTGAAAGTAATTCGTCATCGAAGCTGACGATACAAGAACGCTTCGGGTAATTAGAATTCAGTGGCCTCCCTAGCAAAGAATAATCAGGTTCATTGAGATGCCGGTGACAGTCGAAACGCGGCGATCCTCGAAACCGATAGACGCCCAGGAAAATCCGAAAGGTGTGTACAGGTGACTAACGCCTCGTTTCGTAAACGGGAATGGGGATCTTTGTGCATTGTGCCGGATGCGAACGTGACTGTTGACCCTCTACCTTAATTCAAGCACGAAGAATGGAAGAAGAATAAGGGATCCATTGAATTCATTAAGGGAAACATAATGCGTAACACAGAAGTATTAAATTAAATTTATAATCGAGATAGTGTAGTGGGAGCGATTCTCTGACGTCATAAATTTCGAGCCCAGTTCACCGGCTGTGTGACATAAGATCATGACACACAGGGAATAGAGATCATTGCGAAGGTGAGTGAAAAATTTCTTCATCCAAAGTTAGTCGAGCACGGCTCCGACCGGACTCCAATTTTCTACCGGGTGACTCATTTGATAGAGCAGTGGTTCGTCAGCTGGTGTCCGCGATTTATATAATAGCTTTACTACTTTACTAGCTTTACTACTCGGCTTCGTCCGTACTTTAGATTCTGATTTTAAAAAAAAAAAATTTTTATTAACTTATTTTTTGTGAAAATAGTCACATTCATCTGGATTAGTTAGGCATGATGAGCTGGAACACATTTCGTGACCCCAGAGTTTACCGTTCGAAAGTTTTTAGGCGACAGACAAACACACACTTTCTGTTTTATATATTACGATTATTACTTTACATTCGTATGGAACCATTTCAATAAAAATATTATAATGGGTATTATAAGAAGGGAACATTATATGCAGTGTCAGTGGCGCATCCAGAGGGAAGCCAAGGGGCTCTGCTCACCCCCAAAGAAGGGGCTTTGTAAAAAGAAAAGAAAACTGCATTTCATTCTTTAAATAAATTTTTATAATCACCTAATGAGTTTTTATTGAATTTGCATTCAAAATAGTTTTAACCCTTCAACTCGGCTCCCCCCAAGATTAAATCCTAAGTATGTGTGTCTATTTATTTCTTCTTTCTCTCCAAAGTAATTTCAAATAAATATTTGATGCACTTTACTATTTTAAGTTTTGAGGGTCCGTGACGAGAAAAGATATTCTTAACAGGGTCCATGGTAAAAAAAGATTAAGAATCGCTGCGCTAGAGTATTCTGTTCAGTAATTTCATTACGCAGGCTTCGAACGCCTTCATTTAATTCCGAACAGGACTTAATAATTCAGCGCAGACTAAAAATAGCTTGTCCAATATTTCCCAAGCTCGATATAAGCGTTCGATAGTCGATACTTTGAAAGTGGCGGAGTTTGCTAGAACTAGCCCAATTACAACGCCAGAAATATTCTTAATTACCAAGTACTTAGTTCTTGAAAACTTGAAGAATTGCGGGAAATAGTATCTCGGAGGGATCGGCACGTGTAATCGTTAAGGGACGTCAAGAGAACAGTCAAGCAGAGCGCTGGTGGTTCCAGGAACGATCCCTCGCGTTCGTGTTAACGATCAGTTGCAACGAAAACCTGGCCAGCGCCCGTGGATCGAACCTACGAGCTCGCATTGCCTTCTTAACGTCCCATTGTGATTTTGCAGAACTGTCTCGAGGTGTGTCGTCACCCTGACCCACTCACGCTTTCACCAGAAGGAGCTTTGCACACGTGCACACCGCTGTCGCAATGGGCAAAAAGTCGAAGATAAGCAGTCCAAAATTTACCCAAAACCTTAGCCTTAATTTTACGATTTTGTTGAAAGATTTCATTAAAAGAATAAAACAAAATATTAGTGAAGCTGCATTTTTAGCAGTGGCCTAAAGAACCTAAAAAATCATAAATAATTTAATTAAAAAATAATCTCTCCTTGTAAATAAATTTCTTATTGTACTTCACGAACTAATAAATCATATGTAAATACTAACAAGTAGGCTAAACCAATCAGTGAATGACCGAATTGTTGAATGAGAAGCCCAGTAAATGCCCGCATACTTTTAATAAGAATTGTACTTATTAATGTTTGTATAATACACGTAACTAAAAATATGGGGCATTAAAAGCACAACTATACTCCATTTATAAACATATAATAATTTTTAAATTTATAATTGACATTTCTTTGCCTAATGGTCATTCACTGGTATGCGGTCAATTACTGGTTAGTTAACCCTATTTGGTTTTATTTTTTTTTCATAAAAGCCCCAAAAAAATCCTAAAATCATTTGTTTTCGCCACAGCTGGAGGTATGTAACTACTTAACCGAAGCAAAATTGCAACTTACACTTAGAGTAGGTACCTTTAACTTCAACTGGGAATCAGTTTGAGGAAACTTCCTGCGACACCGCGTCGTTCCGGTTGGAAATACCCAAAGGAGAATGACTTCGCGCGCAGTTTCGTCATCCCTGGACCATTCTGACCAACAGCTCCTCGTTTCCCAAGAATCTCCCTCGCCCATAGTTCGATGCACGTCAACCTCCAAGGCCAAAGTGCCCATCAAGCGATCCTCCTTTATAAACGAATTAGGACAAGCAGCAAATTCACCGCGGTGGAATCCGAGAATCGAGGACACGGTTGATCCGAGAATTTCCTGTTCCTCGAGTAGACCGCCCATCTGCAGGAACATTCTAACGATTTCAGACTGATTTTGCCTAGTAATTTCATGCACCTGGAAAGTAGAGCGTTCCACGTGCTAGTCAATTAGCCACACAGCACGAGAGGATTTCATTTGCCAGTATTTGTCGCGTCGCTTGTCACTGGCAGCATAAAAATCTTTCGAAATAATGAGTTTCAAATTGGATGCACTGGGTTGTTTCGCCGCAGCGTGTAATTTCGAGGTGTGCGCCCGTGGCTCGAGCAATTGTGTGTTAATTGGTTCGCGAAGAAGGATTTCTGACCGTGGAATATTCATGGAGATCGCGAAAGAATCTCGCGCGAGCTGTTTCGGGTTCTATCGGGTTAGGCTCTGCGAGGAGAAATTGGTTCGGAGACGGTATGTCGAACATTTACGCGGGACGTTTTGTTCGGGCAGCGTGGTGACGGTCGATAATGCATAAAATGAAGGAGTGCATCGAAAATACACGACAGCGGCCACTTTACTTTCGATTTCACCGCTTTCGCCTCGAGACATCGCGCTTCACGGACTAATATCGACGTTAGAAGAAAATCGTTCGGTAGCTGCGTGGAGGAAAGCGATTCCACGGAGGAGGAGTGAAATCGGACTCCGTTCGGCGCGCGTAATTAAGCTTCGGTACGTTCGTCGCGGACAGGAACACTGGCGAAACTTGAAGGAAGAAAGCAGAAATTAGTGGCAGGAGATTTTAGAGCTGGTGCAATTGTAAGGGGGATGAATTTTACATTGTGGTGGAGTGGGTCGAAAAATATTCGTTGACAGGAGTCGGAGGAGGCCCACACGCAACTATAGGGCTCTCATTTAATTTTGATAAAAAATAAATACAAATTTCAAAAAATAGATAAGTGATAAAGAAGGGCAATTCAAATTTTTCTGAAATAAATGTATAATGTATATTGTATAGTAAGGACAGTGTTTAAAGGGCCTACAAGTCTACTTGCCATCGGGTAAACTGACACCCTGGCCAGTCCATCACTGATCTTACAGTAGATCGAGAGAAAAATTAATTCTCTCACTGTTACGTGATGTTAGGTGTACTGAAATAACTTTGTTTACTAGAGGTAGTGCAGCATATTTGAAATACTGTTAGTAATTTAAAATACCGAAGTATCTAATCAACTGCTAACGTTATCTAATTTGTAACACCGTAGATAATGGGAGACAATTACCTGTTAACGAATGACATTTGTGGATAAACCGCCATTTTAACATTTTCGACTTAATCTACAGAGTAAGAAAACGTCAATTTGCAAAACTTTTTCAGCAAATATTCAATCGTTCCACTCATGGTTAAAATATGTCACAACTTAACAGTTAAACACTTAAGCTACTCATTTGCGCGTTCCTTTTATGGTTCCGTATCAGTTTTGCGATAATTTCAAGAATACAAAGTATGACATAAAATTTTAGGTTTTAATGCGATGTTGCTAATTCGGAATACCGAAGGTGAAGGTAATTTGGAGTATTCCAAAGCTTAGCAATGGTTTTGTTTCACGCGTAACGGCTATCGCCACGTCGGTTTGGACCAGTGCTATCCATTTATATTTACCTAAGATTGTTTCTATATTGTGATTTTTCAGTCTGATTAGATCTTAAAGGAAATAATTGTATTATCTACATGCTTTTTTAAGTGTATAAAGTGAAGGTAAATTGGAATAGCGGTATTCCAAATTACCTGCACCTTAATGAAACCGATACTTTCTGTTATTTTTCATTTCGATCAAAGCTTCAGCTAGGTACTTTTTGTTTTTTATTATTACTGAGAGTTTGAAATATAAAAGTTTATTAGTTTCCCTATGGTATTATGCAGTTTTATTTGTTCCCATCCTCTGCCGAAATTTTTTATTCGTCTTAAACAAACTGGTATTCCAAATATACTGCACTTCCTCTACTACAGTACAGTAGTACTTCCTAGGGAAATACTTTGATTAAAAAACCTTGTAATATATTACTACTTTTAATAAAGACTTATTAAGAATTTTTGTACCGATCTAAAATACAAAGCCGAACTGAAAGATTCTTTACCGCTCTAGCCTTCATCCGTCCTCTCACAGAGAAGCCAAAGGACAATGTTATAAAAAATCGCGCTACGACTGTTACCAAATCCTAAACACTCTTTCAATCAGTGGTGCACTCAGAAGCGGAGCAAAGGGGTCCTGGCACCCCAAAGAAGGGGTTTTGTAAAAATAAGAAAAAACAAGATTTAATTCTTAAATAAATTGTTATACTCACCTACTAAATTTGATTAAATTTACATTAAAAATATTCTCCCTTCAACTCAGCTCCTCCAAAAATAAATCTTCAATGCGCCACTGCTCTCAATACTAAACTAAACCCCAAGGACTCTCTCTACCTCAGGACCCCCCACAACCCTCGCCCCAAATCTGCAATAACCACCCTGAAATAATTCCCCACATTAATAATGACAATCCCTACAACCCCAGCCACTAAACAAACACCAAATCCCAATGATCCCACTCTGCAAAGAAACCATAGCTCCCCGAACAGCCGCGAACCGGTGCCGAGCAGTCGATAGGGTGGAGGAGCCGGGTTTCCCCAGCAGAGGCCGCAGCGAGTCCATGGAGTCCAGGTGAGCGAGGTGTTGAGGCAACCTGCAGCAAGGTGAGCGTGGAGAATTCTCCGGCTGGCCGGAGAGGAGGAATGAAAGGCGAGCGAGGCAGGAGCGCCGAGCAAGGAGGAGGTAGATCGCAGATCCACTTCACCTCCGGCCTCGGCACGGATCGCGACCGTATCCAGTGAACCGAGTGAACCGTTCTCGTTCTTTCGCTGCCAAGTGTGCCCGTGTCCACCTGACACACCCTCCGCGAGGGGAGTCCCACCCCTAGCAGTGCCCTGACCCCTCGAAGAAGAACAGCGAGTAGTAGCTGGTGACTGGACGCGTTGTTCGTCGTCGAGTGCTCGGTTCCACGAGTGACAGAGTGCTGGTGCTCCAGGCAAGTTTCAGAAGAACGGTGCAGAAGAATGCGGTAGGATGCGCATCCAGGAAAGATGCTTTCTGTCCGCGGTCGCTGGACTCTGCCTACTAGGCGGACTCGCGATCCTTTCGGCGGCCGTCGACGTCGAGACAGCGACGGGGACTACCGCTGGTGAGTGTCCTTGATTTTTATTTTTACTTTGGGTTCTCCTGCTCGTTGATGGGCTCTCTTCTGGGATTGAGTTAGATTGAAGCGTGCTGCTCTCGTCCTTGGACTTTAGATCGGCAGGGATTGGGATTTTGATTGGAGGGGGGCGTTTAGTTTCACTTAGCAATCTACAGTTCTATCTTCAATCATTGCAATTATTTTCTTATTACACTTGAGTCTCTCTACTTCGATCCGTGGAACGCGCAACGCTGCAAGAAGCACCGCGAGGAAAGAGCCGATCGCTCGAGCTCGTAACGGTATCCCAACGTAAAAGCGGCGAAAAGTTCTGTCACGTCCTCGTTCGTCGGCTGATGTCATCGGCGAAAGAGAAGACGCATCAGGGTCGCCGACACTCGGCTCTTCCGCGAAGCGACCAGCTTTTTCCCCGGCTGGCAGGAGAGATTTTTCCCAAAAGAGGAGAGACAGATACCCATGGAGGACGCGAGAAATCTCCAGGTCGCCCACTAACACGAATATCGGCTCCCGGCAGCTGTCGATGGAAATCACGCGACACCGTCTCGACATCCGGCACTTCCCTCGAATCGGGGGCCACCGTTTCCGAGCCAACGATTCCCGAGAAAATCGAATCGAACGGCGCGGAAACGTTAATCACGGCGGTTTCGTTGGAAAGAGCTAGCCAGACGCAGTTAGCGGAGAGTGGCTGGATTCCGAGCGAAGGAGATTGCAGAAATGCAGCTCGGAAACAAGCAACGTGATGGCGGTTTCCAAGTTGAGGAAGAACGTGATCCTTCTAACGATCATAGAGGCAATAACGTTTCTTCTGTAAAAGTCTCTGCTCGGAGACACGCGGCGGAGGCAGAGAAAAACGCATGGTGCACCGTAAGCTCGTGTTTGCCTTGTGGAAAGTTGCTGGCGAGGATCGCTTTCCACGACGGAAGATTCCAATGGGGAAATCGGCACTGGCGGAGGGACTTCTTGTTTCTTTAATATTTATTTATTTATATACTAATGGACACCCTTTGGTGGAAGGTAAAATATACAAACCAGATGACGGAGATGTGTAACAAGTGACAAGATACAGTATAACACAAAAGGAAATTCGAGTTCCTGGGCATTTACACTATTCCTACCACGACCGGTTAAATGACCATTTTTAACCCTATGTAAGCAATGTTAATAATTGCAAGTGGCATTGCTCAGAACATGTGTAGGAGAAAGGAGAATCACTTTGCTAGGAGTAGTGGATAGGTTTATTAAATAACAGTAAGTTCAAATAGTCACCCGGGTGCCTCGTCAGCTGAACTAGGGTTAAAATTTCCAGTAGAATTTCCTATATATAACGGAATTGAATCGCCTTTAAACTTCACGATTTTTCCTCAACTATACGTATAATACATTTTTCAATATTCACTTCTTGTTTTATTGTTTATTTTCTGAGAAAAATTTGTAGTCTGTCTTATCTACCGCGACCGGTCAAATCACGTGAAGTGTCGGTAGGAATAGTGTTAAACTTAAGAGCTGGTTCTTGAAAGACACATTGGTGCTCGAAAAAAAGTCTATACCGTGACAGAACTTATTCCTGGTGCCATTTTGTGGGTGGTTATTGTTCAATAGCTTTCTCCAACCTTCCTTACACTTAGAATTCGAATCGTGGAACAAAGTACCACTCTTCTTATGCACTAGCAACAGAGGAATCAGTTGCTCAAAGGGGTGATGTAGAAGTGGCAAAATTTAAGTGGCTTAAATCGATGCTACGTTGGCGCGTGGCCCTCGTGGCGATTTTGCGCGACGATCGGAAAGGTAAACAGACCCAGAGGAGCTGCATTGTCAGAGAGGGAGATGCGTGGGGCACGTTAACGGTAGAGCTGGATCCAGTTGGCGAACTGGTCGACACGCATTCGCTCCTATGAACGGCCTTGGGAAAAAATAAAGGCACGCCGAGCGGAACGCTCGAAGATGTGACGCGAAATGAGAAAAAATAGGAAGCCTCGCTGACCTTGCTATTTTCTGGCAAGTGAAGTGGTGTTAATTCTTCTCGAGCGAATCTCGAAGAGAACTATAACACCTGCGCGTGAAATCTCGAGAAAGGCTACGTGGAAGCTTCCAGGAGAAAGGATCGATGTTTCTATTGAAATATTCGAGGGAAAAAGCATAGAGTTTATTCGTCAGAAGCCCGAATGTGTTCCTCTTTGAACCGAGACGGTTTAATTTAAACAAGAAACGAGCTCCGAGCCCTCGAGGCTGTTGACTCTCCGATTTATCGTCGTCTCGATCGCCATCGAGGAGGGTTGCCACGCACGCCAGCCCAATAATTTAGGTGTAGCCAGGTAGGCATGATTCAACCGAACCCTCCGACCAGAAAAGAAGAATGTTTTGTCAATAACGAAACGCGATGACTAACCGACCTACGACGAAGACTCTCCCTAGCCTCCCTTTACGCTTGTAGTCTCTATATTTGTGGCTATAAAAATAACTGGAATATCGTATACCCTGTGCATTGAATCGGTTGATGAAATGCGTTCTCCGTTAATGATGGATTATAATGGAAGACGAGGTTTTTCCTCGAAACTGGCCTCTACTTTTATTTTGACCGGGCCATCGGGACCTCAATCGGACTGATCCGAATGAAGTTTCTCTTCTCCGAGGCCCCATTCTTCCATTTCCCTTTTGCTTCTTCGTGCCTTCCTCGACTTGCTTCGACAAAGTCGTTCTCGAGCGTCGTGCTCTTGCTGGTGACTGTAGATTAACTGTGATTATTAACGAAACAATGGAATGATTTTTTTGCTTAAAAAATAAATTTGATAGCTTAAAAAATGATGCCATAGCACCCTCATGGCTGAAATGGCAAAAAAATGTCTCAGAGATTACTCTAAACTGATTTGAATAAAATTTTGTACGAATATTCTTAAGACTATAAAATAATACCTGAAGTCGCCAATTTTGATACAATTTATTTTTTGAAAAATGGCAGCTACTCAAAGCCAAGTGTGTGATTTTTTACATAAGTATTCATCTTCTTTTGTTAATAAACAAAACGAAACAAGATGCTAATCGAAAAATTGTCTTCCTACTAGATTATAGTCTTAAGGATATTCGTGCAGAATTTTATTCAAATCGGTCCACTAATCTCTGAGATATTTTCAATACCACAAATACTGTAACTACGAACCGCAAATGAGGTAACTTGGTAGAAAGAACTGCTATGGCACCATTTCTTAAGATAACAATTTTCTTTTTGCACAGAATACAGCTTAATTAACACACAACAAGGTACACATCTTCATTTTTAAATATCATGTTTCTTTATATAAAAAAAAATCATAAAAATGACCCTATTTTCCGACCTGTCAAGGGCATGTCACCCCTTAAGTAATTTCTTTCCTGAGTGGACTGTCAGTGCTCTAACAAATTGGATACTAGAATATTAAGCGACCACCTCGATGGAAGTAAAATACAATCAATTATTCCCGTATTCAACACGATCAATAATACCAACAGCTACCCTGGAACAATTATCAAGCCCTTTTACTAATCACTATCAGAATCCTGCGGCTATCAGTTCCCCCAAGACCGTTATTGCTTTACGACACTTATTGCCACGTAATAATTACCCCGGTATCAAAACACAGCCTCCGCTGCCGCGCTATTCCAATTAAAGTGAAAGAAACAGAAACGCACAGATCTGCCTAGAATCGTGGCAACGGCGGGGCACTTAGCCTGGCCTGGTAAAGCGAGAACGAAAGATTTTTAATTGCATCCCGAGCGAGGTAATTGCAGAAGCCCGTCCTTCGGCTCGCTTGGAAAGGCGCGTTCGAATCCTCTCGCACGTAGCCACACTATTGCACCATCTCGCGAGGTAGGTAACTCTCCTCCGCGAATACGCGTCCCCAGGCTGCTCCTAATTAAATTGACGATTACGTCCCCGTGATACCGTATAATCTTTTTCAATTTGCGTAACGCGGGCGACTTTCTACTTCGCGAGCTGTTCCTGGTCCCACGCGGGGATTGTTCTCCTTTTAAACGTTCACACGTGCGAGCATCTTATTCCATATTTGCGGGACCGTACCGTTCGCTATCACCTTTCAGATATTTTCGGCGATTCCCCTCTCCGAATCGACGGGTTGCAATTACAGCGTGTAGGTACCTGTGTGGCTGATTTCGAAACTCACTGAAGCAGCGTTGCGCGATTGAAGAGGAGATTCGGACGAGTCTCCGAGGCGAATCGGCAGCCGCGAGACTTGTTCTCTCGAGCGCGGTTGACACGGCTGCGATAATTCTTCCCACGAAATAATCCTGATTTCATCGACCGGGGGAAAGGAACGCGCCGGTGTGCCTGGTCAAGCGGGCATACGCGTCCGTGTAACGGGTGACTGAACGGAAACAGCCGCCGCGAACAACTGTGCTGACCTGGGATAGTGGAAAGCGTGAAATTACGAAACGTCATTCGCTCGGTTCGGATGGATATTCATCTGTTTGACAGAGGATCGAGGCTGGGTAGCCTGGTGTATCGTTAATAGCCTCTGTACTCGGCGAAGTAACCTGGTTAACGGTACCATAAATATGCGAGTGAACGTATTCCGTCCTCTATATTCTCGACGCGGGCATAGTCCGCTCGGTATCTCTCTAATAACATCTCACAATGCTAACCCTCGATCATCTACATAACCCGTCGATCGGTTCTCTAAAAACAATAAACAGAAGGACATTCGCGGTTGGTTGGTTTCTCGGCGCCTCGCAGCACACTCCTCGCAGCCGAACTTCCTATTCTCCGTCGCATGTAGCGTTCAAAGTGGCTGGTGAAGTAGGATGCTCCTCGGGAAAAGAGGAGCAATCGTTCCTGCTCGCAATTACCGTAATTAAGTCCGATTCCCGGAGCTTCCCGTATCATTGTTCTCCGTCTGGCGACTTTCACTTAATGGTTACTGGACGCTGGTGTTAATCGAGTTATCCTCTGCAAACGTTCGATTCTGCGAGGAAAGTCGCAGTTTCCTCGCAGCGGTCGGCGAACGGGGAAGCTAAGCGGATGCGTGTAGAGAGAATAGTTTCCACTGGTGTAACTCTATCCGCTAAAACGCCGCGGTTCATCGGCGCACACCCAGTACACGGTTACTTAAGTCCCTTACACGCGAGCGCCTGTATTACATGCTCCTCGCGTAGATCACGAAGATGGGCGAGGAGAGGGCAGAGAACTCTTCGTAGCTTCGTGCTCGTTGCTCGTCTTGCCTTCGAGCTTAAGGTGGCCGTTCCAATAAGCGGCTACAGCCGCCAGCGACTGCGACCGGCGGCTACAGCCGCCAGCGACTCCAACTGGCGTCGTCGCAAATGGTATTTTCTATACCTAAGCGTCGACGCCATGGCCCCCACCAGTGCAACGACGCGCCGCACAGGCCCTTTTCGAGCACTTGAAAAGAGGGTCTATTGTTGTATGAGGTCTCGAGGATCGTCGAAGACAGTGAAAGACTAGCCGTTTTTCTTTATATGTACATCGTGTTCTGTTTACTACCGGATTGGAGAAGTCAATGACATCTGGGTGTTTCTTTTAAAATATCGGAATTCAAATTGTGGCAAAAAATAGGATAAACCTATTCCTTTCTAGTGGTGTATAATTTAATATTTTTACATCTATTAATTTGTTTTTTCTATTTTTTAACTCAATCGTGATTGAAAAAATTGGAAACTGTTTTTTGGTACTTTATTAGTGGTTTCAGTCACACGCTGGGGAAACGTTCGGTTTTCAAGTTATTATTTCTACACTTTCCATAGTATGTATTTATCATTTTTTTTTAGTTTTATTGAAATTGTTGACGTTATTTTTTTAAATAACCTCAAACTTTGTTATGAGTTGTATATTAACTCAAATTTTTATGAACTTGCTTAATAATATTCAGCATTTACAACGCGAAAAATGGAATGTTGCATTTTCCCCTATTTCTTGGGATTCAGGCCCACTGTACGATATAGAATACAAGTGATTACTCCATTATTAGCAACTATTGTCAAATCTTGTTTTCGCAGTTGCAAAGACAAATATATGTTGATTATACAAGTTCGCGGAAGGTAACTAAAAAGTCGAAAAATACTGATATTTTTTCGATGGGTTTCTTATAGAAAAATAAATGTATATAACGAATTATTTGCTATTATTTTGCAGAATCGATACTAACTATTTCTGACCCCTTTAACTTTACTTTAACAAACTTTGAAAGAAATCACTTAAAATTTTGCATAAAACAACAAATTTGACATGTGTTTACACGTAGATCAGATGTAGCCGTCATGATATTTTTACCTTTTTTTACAAGAGCTCATATTATTAGTTTACAAGAAATATATAAAAAAACATAATTCCATAAGTTATGAATTCTGACTTCTTTCCTTATTTCTGGATAATCTGTCCGAATTTGAGATGGATCGCAGAGCGGCTAGAGTCGCAGAGCGGCTAGAGTCGCTAGACTGCTTCTGGAGCAGTAGAGCGGCAGCCGCTGTGCGACTAGGAGATTCTGCTGTTACGGCGGAAAACAGACACTCGTGGCATTGTGTTGTGTCTCGAGTAGCTTAGGCTGCTCATGAACCAAACGCGCATAGGCTATAGCAACCCTGGCGCGGCCGCAGCAGTCGCTGCCGCCCATAGGAGTTGGGATGAATGCTTTTCCATTGTACCAGTCAACGCGTCAGCGGCTGTAGCCGCCGGTCGCAGTCGCTGGCGGCTGTAGCCGCTTATTGGAACGGCCACCTTTAGGCTGGCTTCGTCACGCAGAGACGTTCTATCCGACGCGGTGTCTGCTATGGCAATCGGCGCACTGCATCGCGATGTATCCCCATTATGTACTCTTTTTTGTACACCTTCGCGTGATCGTGCTAGATATTGCGGAATAATGAATGAAAGTACGAGACCGAATGTTTGCAGTCCATGGTAAGGCGTGCAGCTGCATGCATTCGCTTAAATGCACCAGTTCGATAAGAGAATTCTATCGCTGAGGCTGTAGCGAAATTATTCTAACGGAAACGTCGATGGATGGGAGGAGACTTTGACGCCCGCATAGCAGCGAGCGCGAGCGGGTGGAACAGGTGGCTAACAATCTGGGATACCCTGTATACGTAACAGAATTATGAATAAATGTATGGACGTGTTGTATGAAAATTATAGAAAACAAAAAATTATTGTAGTGTTTGGATAAAGTTATAATTGAAGGTTTTTTTCTTGCAGAAAATAATGTAGGTTCCAAAAATCAAAATTTTCGGGAAGGGGAGAATAGTTCTCTGATTTTAAATTATTTACGAAATTTGATTTGCTTTGGTTGCTAAGTATGCTTAAGGGGCTGTTTCTGTCTAGAGACCATAAAATGAGGTGATCTTTAGGAATGAATTAAAAGAAAAGTACTACATGTAATTTATTGGGACTTTTTGCATTGTGTTAAGGATGTCTTAAACTATAGAAATATTTTTTTTGTTTTATAATTAATCATTGCAGACGGAACTTGGAAGTCTTTAACGTCGAGGCGTCAAAAAATTTATTGAAATCGATGGAACCTACAGCACCTAAACCATTGGTCTGAAATAAAATACTATGTTAAGATTATTAACGAGTATGAAACTCACTTGTGACTGGCCAGAAATAATTACAAAAAAAGAAATGTTTTGAGAAAATAACGACACTTGAAGTGTGAATCACTTTTCCCCAATACTTTTCATACTTTTAACGCCTCTAAAAATTACAAATTTTCAATTTTTTTAAATTTGACTGATTTCCCCGTGCACCAGAAGTATATTCTTCAAAATAAAAAAGTTTCAATCGCATCGGATAATAACTTTTCGAGATACAGGTTTTACCGATTTTAAAAACACTGTTTCGAGAGAAACACGTTTAAAGTTGCACGTGAGCGCCGAGTGTTACCCATGCATTTGCCGCTACTCAAATGCGTATAACTTCAAAAATTTTACGAATTTCAAAAAATCCCTTTAAACACATATTCATAAAAGGTTAAACATTCGAAAAATGAAATAAAAAAAAATCTATTTTTAAACCGGAACCTTCCCTTAAGAATATAATAACCCAAATGCATCACAAAATTATCTATTTTTTTGCATTACTTAGCATAATCCACATTCGTGAAAAAAATAATTATATTTGTAGAAAGCCCTGTATGTGGCATCTCTTAGTTGTAGAGAAAACTAAATGCGCCATTCATTTAGATTTGCAAACACTGCAAGTGCCTAACCTGTTTGTCCCTAAGTAGCTAATTGTCTAATTGGCTGTTTTCTACAGAAGTGGCGTTGAGTGTAGCAACGGTATCATCTTTTAGCACTATTGCCAGCTTATTTACAACGAGTAACTGCATTAGAATTCTATAGTATTACCATACGTAGACAAGTAGAACATTTTCCAATAAAGAAAATGTAATTTTGGCACCTACAGTTCTCTTCAATTATTCAGTTCCATTAACTCCATTGTATTAACACTTTCAGTAACACAAAAGCGTTACAATATTAAGAGCCAGAGACTGGAGATTTAAACGCCCGCGCGCGAACGATCGACTATCTCCGAGCGACGCGTTGGAATCGCCAAGTTCCAAGCGCACGACGCTCGCGAGCGATGAATTGCATTATGAAACACTTGCACTCGATTCTATTATCCAACCTTTACGGTCTATCCGCGGGGTTAACAGGAAGGGCGGGGCATCTCGAAGCAGCGGAGTGAAAGGACAGCGCGATGAAATTCCGCGAGCAGCGCGAAAAAGGCCTCGCTCGTGTTCTCCCCGGGGATCAAGGAACTCGGGATCAATGATTTCGGGGGAGTTGAGTCCGTCTGAACGCGATTAAATCGGAGAAGTCATCAGGCATATGTATTTCGCTTTCGGCTCCCAGCGGCGTGAAAAATAATCGCGATCGAAGCGCGCGATTCACGTTGGTAAATTGGAGAAGGATTTTTTTCGTGAGAAGCAGATGGGATGTTTCTGGTGAAATTTAGAAATTCCGCATCGCCCCGATCGCATTAATTCCGCTCGCTTTCTACGTTCGTACGCTGGACGGTGGAAGACAAAGGTAATTAGATGAAGGTGTATTTGTTCCGCGTGTACAGTGACCGAACACATCTTGGGACAACTTTCTCTTCAGGGTTGAAGAGACCTGGGACCAATTTCGCTGCTTCCTATCAGTCACAAGCTTCGCCCTTGACCCGATTTCAGATGACTTCTACGCAGGGTGAAATGGCCACCACGCGTGCATGTGTCACTCGCGGCTACTTTCTCCCAACGCGAGACCTCGATGGCTCGAGTCAGGAATCGTGAAGCAACTCACAATCAAGCATCGAGAAACTGTTGCAAGTTTTGTATCTTGCCGGCTTAATCAAACACAAACGATCGTCCGTACGATTTCGAAATTGTCTTCGATGCAGGTGTGATTCATTCATTCGAGGTGTACGACGCTCTTAGAAGCCCTTCTCTGAATAAAATTCCGTGCGAATACGCGCGAAGAATGGATCTTTGTTTCTTGCAGTCGGATTGCATAGAAGGATGCTATGCGCAACAGATTCCACATTATGCATTCCACGAATGCGCCGTCCGCTACGTGTAAACAACACCGCTTCGCAGCCGAGATTTATTCACCGTCTTATGCTATTCCGTTTATTACATGTAAGCGAAAAAGCAAACCTCGGGCGATGGGACTCGGAACCGCAGAGATTTGCGGGGTTCTCTGGGGCAAACTGGCCAACCGCGTTACCAATTCCCCCAACGTTGTCGGCTCTCCCAAGTTACTTTCTTCCGAAGTACTATACAAATACTGAAACCAACGAGACGCCACCTATGTGCCAATTAATATATAAAATCGTTGAGTCACTCACTGATTCATCATAGATATCAACTTGGATTTTACTTATACTCGAGCTCATTTTAGAAGGAACTTGCCGACCGACGAATCGTTGGCGTTCATTGGTGCCGAAACAAATTACTATTGGCTATACCCCAAACAAACGCTTCCTCGGAGCCAATGAGCTCATTCTACATGCGCGAATAAGTTCCTTCTAAAATGAGCTCGAGTATAGAAAGATTACTCACACAAATGCCTAAAAACCTCAATATACATATATAAATGTTCGTTGAACATGGGTTACTTTACAAAAATTACTTAAAAAAGTAGAGATAAAAGTAATTCCTTTTAATTTATTTTGCTAAGTAGTCGCGTTGTAAGTTTCCAATCACCGAATGCCTACATACACTACAAGATGAAATAGAAGTGAAGGAATCCGCGGATAACGTCCTCGTTGCAATGTAGAACGAATTCTTCCCTACGGTGATTAGAACGGTGACTCGCTGGACGTTGCTGAGCAATATGGTGACAAGCAGATGGCGCGTCGCCCGATTACCTACAAATCCACCGGTTCACGGCGAAGGAGCACACACACAGCTGCATACGATCGTGGACGGTGGCAGGATGACGATTCGATTTGCCTTTCGCATTCCGGTACCGCGGTCTCGTTCTTCCTCCGACAGAAACCGTTAGCTCCATGGGGCTTGTTTTCGCGGCAACCAAGAGAGAAGAAGAGGGAAGAGAACGGAGACAATGGGCGCGATTGAACGCAACTCTCGAATCGCCTGCGAGTTCCCTCGAAAGTCTGGGATACCGGGAGCCTGCCATACCGCGCAATAAGTGTTACGAATTAGTTTCTGCGAGAGTTATCGTAGACACGTAAGTGCTCCCTTGAAGAGTGTCACTGTTTTACAGATTCTAAAGTATCATGTGGAGTGTTCGTGTGGAAGAGTCGCTTGTGTTTTCGTTGCGAAGGCTGCAGAGCTGGGCGACAGTTTGCACGGTTAGGGTACGTGTTTATTTCTCGCAGACCGTGGCACGTCTGACCGAACGAGGAATTCCTCCTCGAGGCGTAGCTCTCACATTTAAAATGCCACCGTTCCGGCCCCCTCACTTTTCATCCTTCTTCGCAACGCCGCGTTACGCTTGCTATCGGGCCCCGTGAAACGCAGTTCAGAAACTAAAAGTCTCGTTTTTCCCGTAGTCCGGCCTGGACAGGTTCCCCGGTGAATTTTGCCGAAGCATAAGTCGCACAGGACACGTAACGTTTAGATTGCCCTGGGATTGTAACCTGGCACAAGAAGCAACAACCTCGCTTGCTCTCTTATTATTGTAACGTTCTAGAATGATCCAGGAGGAAGTCGACCGTCCTCTTTCTACTTCCTATCTCCTATTGTTCTTCTGATTCAACGGCTGTAGTATCGCGCCATCTGCAAGTGGGTATCACAAAGCTTTCATTGCTTCCTTAACGATTAAGCGGAGAGATGGCGCAAAAGACTTGCAAGTTGAAAGAAGACTTTTACTGGAAAGATGAAAGACTGGAGATGTAGAATTTTCTGCCTGAGCTCGGCAGAGCGTGGAATCGATTAATCGCCAGTCAACTGGAGCTCGGAATCAAGAGCCGTTCGCTAGGATCGTGCGATTAGGAGGTTCGTCGAGAATAGACTACTATACTTCTGTGATCACGCTGCTGTAGGGTCGACGATCTTGCGCAACTGGGCGAACAAAGAATCATCTTTAGTTACGAAATCGTGCAACGCACCGAGTCTGATCATCTTGAAGTACTTTCATCAGTTCTTTCGTGACTGACGGTCTTTATGTGTATTAGAATCTCGCAAACTGCGGAGTCTCGGGGTTTGCGGAGCTTTCTATAAAGTGATCGAAAGAATACAGTTTACAGGAGTCACGTGCAGAATGTAAAAGTCGCTTGGGAGAAGCCTGACGGGCCGGCCAGTGAAATGTAACGCCATCCTCGTGCGCGGAACAAGTAGCGCGTGCAGCTCCTGGCATTTCTTCCGAAACACTTTTGCCATTCGGCGGTGTTCGCGTAATTGGCCAGCCGAGCGGCTTTCCATGCTTCCTTTGGGGAGATTCTCGTGTAACACCCCAAAAGTAATTGATATTTATGATTTTTTGTTTAAAAAACTATTGTTGATATTTGATTAGACTCTTTTGGGATATAAGGAGGCATCTTTTAACTTGCAGAATTTTTTTATGTCGATCCTTATTATTTATTTTTGTGGAATCTTGTAAAAGAAGAAGAATTACTTATAGTTTGATAGTTTCCTGTGCGTCAATGCGTTCTTTCCCGCATTCTATTAAGTAAGAAGAAAAAGAAGAAAGAGGAAGAAGAATAATAATAATACGGATTTATTATATTCCCAACTGCATACAATTAACAAAAAATAAACCATGCTAAAATAAAATAATATGAGCCTATTTGCACGAAGAAAATGTAATGGGCGAGATTCAGCAATTAGCTACAATTCAATCGATAACATACATAAAAATAATATATGGCGATAAAAATATTGTTAAAAATTTATGCATGTTTTATAAGAATTTGGGCTTCTAAATACAAAAATATCCTCAGATTTGCCCCACTTTTTCGACCTCAGTATCCAAAAATATAATAAATACAGCTAAAATATTGAAAAAAGTTTTCCCATCGCAGACCTGTAAAATTCTGAAAGGCAGTGCATATTCGGGTACTACAAACGCAGAAATACGGAGCGATAGATGAATTCGCATGCACCCCAGTCCCAAATGAAGACCATCAACAGCACGATTCGCCACGAATGGTTTGGCTTGACCAACGAAACGTGATGTACCACACGAAATAATGATCGTGCAGCGAGTAGCAAGTAGGATAGAATACCGTATGGCCACAGGCACGCTCGGTGACCGACTATTTTAGCCTCCCTCCTCTTCCCTCTACCTTCTGGCTACTCCGTCCAGTCTCGTTCCCCTTTTTTCTACCATTTATCCTGCGCGGAGAACGCCGGCTAGCCTCGGCCACGCTGCTTTACACTTCAAACCTTTCCCAGCGCATTTTGTCTCCACTGATTATCTCCAAACGCCACCCCGAGCCTCGGACGTCCCCGCTCCCTTCCGCCCCTCGAATCACGCCAAGAAGCGTTTGCCGATGGTAAACGGACTTCCTGGAAAGGGAGAACAGTAATTTGCTGGTGGCAAAGGGTCGATTACAGTGCAGAAAGTTCGTTTCCCGGGCCCGGAGCGTTAAACTGCGTTTAATCCGAAGGGGATCGCCAGTGTCGAAGCCTTTCGGAGAAACTATCCCGTCTGGTTTCTGTGTGCACCTCGCTGCAGCCGAGACCCTGCGCGAGCGATCGTTCTCTACCGAGAAGCAGCATAGTTCAAGGTCCCTGGGAGTAACGACGGAAGCAACTTCGAGAGTTTCTGCTCGTTATTATGACCACGGATTCTAGGAACACTGACGCAAATTATACTCGAGTGTTCTGGAAATTCTTTCAAAGAAGGAACGCCTAAAACTGAAGACAGTGCCTTTTTAGGAGAAGCATTAGTTAAGAATTGCTTAACCATCCAGTTGTCTTTGTGGGGGAGCAACAATCGCAGCCTCGCTAGGCAAGAACATATACACTTTCCTTTCGTAGACCATTATACGAGCCTCTCGGCTGTCGAAGCATCGACTAAAATGGCCACGTAACTGCAGAGAATAGCTCGTTAATTACACGAACCTTTCCTTCGCGAAAACGCCAAGTTCGATTGCGTCACTGCGCTGCGTAACGAGCAGAAAATATGCCGGAGAGTGTGCCGGTGGATCCGACGCAGTCGAACGTGCTTTCCTCGGTGGGTTCACGGGCAACCTGGGACTTCCGGCGACGGGGAAGCCGAGTGGAGATCCTTTTAACGCGCGATGAGTAATTCCGCGTTCCACGGCTTTCTTGGCCTGCGGACACGGCCACTTTGGGAACGAAATCGACCTGCGTGCTGGCAAGCGGATCGGCGATAAAGATGGCAGCAGTTGCGAGGGCTCTTCTTCGCAAAGTGACTTTAATTTATCAATCTCTGATTACTGTTATTTATTTATTTATTTATTTACGATGAACGGGTAAGACCCATTTTGCGACGAATGAGGTGAAAAAGGCACAATAGAGAAACAAGCATTACCACTAAACAAGAACAGAAAATAACAGAAAAAATATAAAAGATAGTCTTTCTAATCCATTTACAGTTGATATCGCTTTATGCACGCTGGCTTTAAATGAGGAAAGAGATCCATGGAAAAAATCAATCTCGTCCCAATTATGTATTCACTCCTGGGTATCATCGATAGCTCAAGCTCGCAGTAGATCGTTATTGCAACTGTAAATCGTAGCTGGCTCCTAATCGGCGATAATGGTTCACAGTTTAGTAGGTACTAACTCAAGGAAATTGGATTAGTAGGTATGCAACATGTCGACTAATGATGTTTTTAACGACCATATTCGATTATTTATTGAAGGGAATGATTTCAATTCGATCTTGAGTGTCATAGCGATGGGATCGAGTTCAATATGTACTCACGCATCCGAGTCAATTCCAAGCTTCGCTTCATGGGATTCGAATGCTACTTATTAGAGCTACTTTATGAGATGCTACTTTCGAACCTCAAAAAAGGTACATGTAGAGCTCGAGAATGTACTTGTAAGTACTTTGACGTTTGAAAGGATTGAATCTCGTAAAAATAGTATTCGAACCCTGAACGACAAAAGACAAATCACACAATTGCACAGAATAGACGACTCCTGGTTAAAGTATTCCTAAAAGGATCGAATCTATTTAGTCTTGGATAGATTATCTTATACTTGAAAGTACCGCTAACGTTTCTCAAAGTATTTATAGACAGTTTGAACCTATCTCGTTCAGGTTCGAGTCTACATAAAAGCATTGTTCTTTTTTTGGCAAAGTACTCGTGAACTGTTCGAAACTCTCCAGTCAGATTCGAATGTACTTTTATTGTACTTCATCCGATCACTTTGGGGCCCATGAAATTCTACGACAGGCTTCTAATTAGGAACTAGGCGCCATATTCGATCTCAAGGAGACTACGCGTTCCCGGCCGGGAAGAAAGAAATACCGTTCGCCAGAATGGCTCGCGATTTACCAAACATTGAGCGCGTGTACCGTAATTTTCTGGCTGAAACGGTCGAGTGCAGTGTTGGCGATGCAGTCGATGGCTATCGTTGCACCGGGCGACCTTCGGTGCAATGGATCCTTTTCACGCGGTGAACTCGACTCGGGATGCGCGAGATCTGTCTGAGATCCCTCGAGTGAAGCTGTACTGTTATTCGATTAAATCAGCCGCGGGTCAACTAAGTCTCGGCAATTATGAAACTGAATTTCACAGGCGCGTGATTCAGTGGGGAGGAGTATATAAAATCAATCCAGACCAAGCACCGTTGCGCTGTTAAGGGGTAGATATTTGCGGGTTGGGCGTCTAAAAATAGTACAATTTTTTGGAATTTATTTCTAAATAACTATACAAGACTTCTCGATGAAAGGTTTCACATTTTATTAATCTATGTTTATAATATAATTTTCCATTTTTATATTGCCATGAAAAAGATTAGGTTGTTTTTATAAAGAGGGGATGCAAAATCAAATGTTTTTTTAAGTTTAGGCCTAAAACTAGTGAACCCCCCTAAAAATATTTAAAAAAAAAAAATGGAATACCTAAAGTGGCGCGTGTTTGAATAAAAAGTTACCATTTTTGCATATTTTTAACATCTATATTTTCAAACAAATAAAACTTCTATTACCGAATTTGAAGTCCATTTTGGCAGATTCCATTAATATTATGGTTTCTTAAAGCCATATTTAAATTATTATTTATGTAAAGTTCAGACAGCTTTCAATTATTTAAACAAGGCGTACCTAAAATTGAATCCAAGGAAAAACTCATTAAAACTAATCAGTGACGTGCATGAATTAATATGATAACAGTACATACATTACTTGATGTGTAATTTATTAGGCTATTTTGGAAACCACACGAAAAATAAATAATGCGTGAAGATTTACAATGACTTTGCATCATTTTTATTGTAACTGATAATATTCTTGTACCATATTCACTTTTCGATAAACATGTTTATGTACTCGGATCTTTGATTGATATAAATATTCTGGAGGATGTAGCTATAAACAGTAGTTACATTTTTGGCAGCAGTCAGTTACCATCCAATTGAAAAAAGTGAGTGATCATTGTTTGAAAGACTTTTCTTTAAAATGAAGTCGATTAATGTTGCTAACGTAATAAACATGTTAGCCACTACGTTTCAAATTGCAAGTACAACACAGACACCTCTAAACTCGGTAGAAACAGAACTGCACAATGAAATTCGTGACGTTATAAAAAAGTTTCAAAACATACATTCCCTACCATTAATTCAACAAGCATGTACCAAAAGAGACTGCAAATGTTCAAATATTGCTTTAGGCCACCGCTTCAATAATGAAATTGCTATAATGTTATACTTCAATTTAATATTAATAACATTAATGTAATATTATAATATTTAACTGTAATATTATATATATATGTTATTAGTGGGCTAGGTAAGTAAAATTGATTTACAATTATTTAAAATTCATATAGAGTAAGTGCAGCATACTTGGAATACTGTTAGTAATTTGGAATACCGAAGTATCTAATAAACTACTAACGTTTGTAACACCGTAGGCAATAGGGGCCAATGACTTGTTAACGAATGACATTTGTAGATGAACCGTCATTGACATTTTCGACTTCATCTGCAGAGTAAGAAAACGTGAATCTGCAAAACTTTTTCAGCAAGTATTCAATCGTTCCACTCATGGTTAAAATATGTAAAAACTTTAGAATTAAACACTTACTCATTTACGCGTTTCTTCTATGGTTCCGTATTAGTTATGCGATAATTTCAAGAATACAAAATGTGACATAAAATTGTAGCTTTCAATGCCATGTTGGTAATACGGAACACCGAAGGTGAAAGTAATTTGGAATATTCCAAAGCTTGGCAATGCTTTTGTTTCACGCCTAACGGCTATCACCGCGTCGCACAGTGGTTCTAAATCGCTAAAAAGCAGCAAACCCCTCAAAACGTACTTCAATTTAGTCAGATATCGGTGCTCGTTGGTTTTTTGGGTCACTGATAGCGAATCTGAAATTCAAAATTTTTAAAACAAAATGGCCAATCCGATCTTTTCAGATAAACTTCCTCTGACACATTAAACATGCTCCCACTTTCAAGACATTAAGAAGCATGAAATTTCTTATTTTGATTGGCCTATATCTCAATAACCAATAAATATATTTAAGAAATTCAAGCGGCATTTGACGCACTGATATATATATATATATATATATATATATATATACAACAAATCTGCTATAATAGCAACAAGCTGCTATATACATCGAAAATTGAATTTTGGCCAGCTATTGGCGATTTGGGGCCACTGTGCATCGGTTTGGGCCAGCGCTATTCATTTGAATTTACCTAAGATTGTTCCTATATTGTGATTTTTCAGTCTGATTAGATCATACAGGAAATAATTTTATTATCTACATGTTTTTTTAAGTGTATAAAGTGAAGATAAATTGGAATATCGGTATTCCAAGTTACCTGCACGTTAACAAAGCCGATACTTCCTGCCATTTTTCATTTCGATCAAAGTTTCAGCTACTTTTTGTTTTTTATTATTACTGATGTGAGAGTTAGAAATATAAAAGTTTATTAGTTTCTCTATGATATTATGCAGTTTTATTTGTTCCTCTGCCGTAATTTTTTATTCGTCTTAAACAAACTGGTATTACAAATAAACTGCATTTCCTCTATATATGCATTATGCAAATTGCAAGGTTCGACAAGGTTATCGGCGTCAATACGATGCTGCGTCATTTTAATGATAACACACACAATGTAAATGTTATCATTGTATGCATTGTAACATATACATGTATATTTTGTAAAGTCGTTGCAAATTTCCACGCTTTATTTATTTATCGTGTGGTTTTAAAAGTGGCCTTAAGATAACACATGCAGGTCAGTAATTAGTTTTAATGGGTTTTACCTTGCCTCTACAGCACACTGTGTTGCGGGAATGTCTCAGTTACGTTGCGGTTTAATATTTGGAACATTGCACGGAATGTTGCCGAAACGTTACAAGTAAATTGCTATGTCCGCCCCTGTGCAACATTGTAGGAGATATTTCTGCAACATTGCTTCGGGATTTTACAGCAATGGTCACGCAATATTACTGATATTTTACAGCAATGGTCCTACAACGTTTCGGACAGTAAGGCCAAAAATAAAAATAACAGTGTTTTATATATATATGACGTGACAGACAAGTCGTCGGGTATTATTGGGACATATTGCACAAACGTGTCCTCTGCAATATTCCACGGCAATATTTCCACAATGTTACAGTAAAATTGCAATGCAACCTGTAACCAAACGGCAACATTGCAATGTGATGCAACGGTTATGCATCGTTCCTACAACAAAGGAACTGCTGTAGGGGTGGATGCAATTTTAGGTACGTACTGCCTTGTTTAAATAATTGAAAGCTGTCTGAAGTTTACATAAATAATAATTTAAATATGGCTTTAAGTAACCATGTTATTAATGGAAACTGCCAAAATGGACTTCAAATTCGGTAACAAAGGTTTTATTTGTTTGCAAAAAAATATAACACATAAACTATTTATATGTATGAAAATGAATTATCCAGAGGTATTTACAAAATGCAAAAACTTAATTTTAAGGGTTGGTGGTGGGGGTAACTTGAAAAATATGTTTTGTTTTCGAAAATTATTTTTACGCGGTTTTGTAAATATAAAAGAAGGATGCAACTCTTGTTTAAACTTCTTTTCGATATCTCTCACAATTCTCGAGATATTCCACGAAAAAGAAGTTCTGCATTTTGTCAAGGGGCAATTTCACCCCTAAAAATTGCATTATGTCACCAACAAAAAATAGGGTTGTGTTACGGATGAACTACTCTACTTGCACACCGAGTTTCATAATTTTCTGAATTTCCGGGTCCCTTGTAAGATACGAAGGAGGCCGGATTCCTTTTCGGGCCATCCGCGATACGTATGCAGACGATGGAAAAGGGGACCATCACCTACTTACGCTCCTCCAACGGCCCACCACGTCAGGTGGATCCTGATGACGAACGTTGGCCTCGTGTGAACCGGTCGCACCGTTACGCTTCCCCATTCATTCCGTAATAAAAGTCACGGCCGCCTCGACTTTCGATAGAGACCGGTCGATCGGGCTTCCTGTTCGTCCAGCAACACCGACCATCAAAATTTCGATACACAAAAAGCCTGTAAATACTCAATATTGATCGTTGAACGTCCACAGAAATCAACAAAATCGATAAGCAACTGTGGATTGCATTGCTTCAGAAATTGCAGGAAAATTCGAATGCAAAGTATATATTTTCATAATAAATACAGAGTAAATCTCCTTCGTTCGCAACTCCTACGGAGTTTCCGAAGGACCCAATAGGCTCGTAATTAATCCCGCCTCATTTGTCCAGATTTTTAAAGGCAGCGGTCCACGACCAATAGACTCTTTTACGAGGGAAACGATCTAGAAGCTGCCACGGTACTGTTACGCTATCCTAGAGGGGCTCGGTCGCCCGAGCCGCAAAAACTCGAACGACCGGCAGTAAATCGCGAAAGAAGCGGCCGATGGGAACGACGATCGGGCCAGGCCAGGTCGCTTGACGTAACAGTACGAGCGCATTTTCATCGGGCAGCCCCGGATGGAAAGTTTCTGCCTGGTCACAGTATCGCCAGCGGATCTTCGCTTGCGAAACGTCCGTGGCGCAGCGTTCCTCGCTGAAATCGCAAGCTGGTTGCCTGCACCGGTGGCTGTCAGCCTGGCGACTCCTGCGAGGATAAAATTGACGATGAACAGTCCTGAATTCCGTAATTGCCGAATGCTCTTCGATCGTCTCGCGGTCTTCGAGGGACAAAGTTGATTCAGAAGTGAGCAATCAGGCAGAGATTGCTGGTGGTGGCGTGCTGCGAAGCAATCAGAGCCGCGGGCTCTCTAATTGCGACTCGTTAGACGATAACCGATAGACGAACGTTAACGAGGTCGATTTTATCGCGGCACTCAAGTTCAGGAGCCAAACACGAGGCGTACATGGTATGCTTGCTTTACCGTTACGCGAACCTCTTTTGGTGACATTGCCTGGTCGTCGCATCGACGGAGATAATTGCGGTACATACTGCCTGAAGGATCAGGAGAATCGATATTGCACTTTGGTTCTAATGTATTATAGGTTCTTTCGTTACACTATCGGGGGGGGGGGGGGGGGTGCGAGGTTCAAAAGGTGAAGAGAGCAGAGCGAAAGAGTAAAGTTGTAACTGTTAATTCTATAGAGTTTAAATATTTTTAATGCAAACTCAATAAAACTCATTAGGTGATTATAAAAATTGATTAAAAAAATAAAACCCAATTTTCTTTTCTTTTAACGTTCCTCCACAAAATTCTCACATTCACACATATTACACATAACTTTACTTCGGATACATATTTAAATTATGCTTAACTCTTCGTGTTTACCCGGGGTGTACCGCACCCCAGGCAAAAAGAATTTTGGTCTGGACCAGTATTTCTGTAAATTTTTAAACCTTAATATGTAGAAATTTGGTGAATTTTAACAAAAAAAAATCGTTTTTTCCACAACTATTTTTTCAACTACAAACTTCATCATATCAAAATTTGCATTTGTGTACAAAAACTATGAAAGGGTAATTATATGAATATTGTGAATGCACAATTATCACTGAAAAGTTAAAAGATTCCAAAATATGAAAATGGTAACTCAACACAAATAACGCTGAGATGCAGTGAACCCTACCACGAAGGGTTAAATACTAAACTACCACACAGAATTGTTCAATCTTCCCCCAACCGACAATATAAAACAATATAAAACATAGTGTCCCTGTATCAAAATTCAATCCAGTGTTCTAAGCCATTGAATCTTGTAGGTATTGATGCTACCGAGGTACCAGGTGTCCAACCCCTTCGCGGCGAAGCGAGGAACGAAACGATCGACAGGAAGTCCGAGTACCCAACCAAGGAGCAGGACTCCAAAACCACAGTCGAGCCGAAGAAGAAGCCGCTGGACTTCAAGGTCAAGCCGGATCAGAAGTACCAGAAGTCCTTCAAGGACGATGAAGCGAAGCGTGGGGACACCAACGATGCCACGACCAACTCTGCTGAGGAGACCACTGCGAGATCGATGGAGACCATGGGAATCACAATTCCTTTACTGCTTCGCGGGGAACCTATCCTAGGCATGGTAAACGTGCCGACGTCCAACGACACCTCATCGACATCGGAGCATGCGAGTAGCACGGAGGAAGCGCGCGTGACGGAGGAGACGACGTCGTTTAGGGGTAGAGCGCTCAACATCTCTGCCCCAGAGCCGACCAACTCGTTGCACTCCAATATCACTGACCTCAGCGACGTTAGCATGGACGACGATGACAAAGAAGTTGAAGGTGACTGCCTCCTTTCTTGTATAAGTAGAAAAAGATTTTTATACTTCGGTACACTGTGAAGGAATAGGTGAATGTCTAAGTCCCCTTATTAAATTACACAATAATTCGAACACTAAATAGTCGTTATTCAGAGTTTCTTATCCAAGCGAGATAAAAAACCTTGTAGAGGTGTTGGCCAAGACTGGCGTCTGCCAGACACACAATTTTCCGGCGAGACGCGTGTGACAGGAAACGCCTCCTAATTGGTTGACCCGGTGCCGGTGTAAACCAATCGGTAATTTTCCAGGCCCAAAATCGCGCCACCCATTTCGCGCGTTTTCGACGCGCTTCAAACGTAACAGGGGTGTGATTTAGCGAGAGAAATACTCCTGGCGGAATCTGGCAATGCAGCGGGAGTTCCCCCAGGCCCCAAGGCGCAAGTCGCCCGGCCTCGCATCGTGGGTCCTTCGGAAACTCAGAGTTTATGATACCGACAATAACTATTGAAGCCATAAGCGAAAACTTTCAAAATTCAATCACGAAAGGAACGGAAAGCGGCTTACTCAAAAATAGTTTCGTTGGCGCACGTGTCATAAACCGTGCCGAACACTTGCTCGCTAAATGTTTTTATTTAGTCGTACCAATGGCCGCTACAACTGCTCAAATTTTTCCCAATTGTGGAGTTAGTTACAAATTAAAAGATCAAATTTTAACAGCCTAAAAACCAGTAGAAAGCAAACAAAAAATAGGAAATGGTAAAATGTCTTCCAAATTTCCCAGTGTCGAAAATCTCCAGTGTCGAATTCTCCATACATTCCACACGTACATCTCGCGCCGGCCCTGTTTGTTGCCAATATTGATATCGTGAAACGTGACACTGTGCAGGTGGAGAGTACGTGGCGTCTCACAATGAAACCGCCCTGAACGTCTCCTCGACGCTGCTCCCGAAGGTGACGATGTGCGTGCAAGGGAATCGCACATACGCTGTGGGGGAGAAGATCGTGAGGGGTTGCGAAGAGAAATGCGTATGCGGGGAGGACGGCACGGCGACGGATTGCAAACCACTCTGCTCGTCGCCGTACGTCAGGGCTAACAGAGGGATCGTGGATCCGCTGTGCACGGAGAAGCTGGTTAACGAGGAGCCCTGCTGCGCGATCCTGGTCTGCGCTGCAGATTCGGGTGAGCCTTCCTCTGGAGTCTTATTTTTATGAACCACCAGTAAATAGACAGAGCGGACTGTTGAGGGATAATTGGTTCATTTTTTTAATTTTTTTTTCATATAAAGAAACGTCACATTTAAAAATCAAGATATACACCTTTGTGTGTATAAAATAAGCTGTATTCGCTTAAAAAAGAAATTTGATATCTTAAGAATTGGTGCCTTAGCAGCCCCTACCTCAAGGCTCAAGGCGCATCTTCATAGTTAGAGCATTTGCGGTACCGAAAGTACCTATCTCAGAGATTACTAAACCGATTTGAATAAAATTCTGCTTGACTCTTTTACGGACTATAATCTATTTAGTACTTGTCGAGAGGAGTTTTCGATTAGGGGAAAGGTGGGATAGTTGATCACAGTTTTTCTTTTTTATTAAAATAATAATAATGGTTTGCTTTGTTTGTATTTAATTATTTGAGTTGTGATATAAACTGATGTGATCATGTATCCCCGCTGATCAACAATCCCACCTTTCCCCTAGTGTCTCATTTTGTTTATTATTAACAAAAGAAGATGAACACTTAGGTCGAAAATCACATGCTTGACTTCTCGCTACTTGTTCCAGCGCCTGAACCAGAGGAGACCTGCGTGTTCGCGAACAAAACGATAATGCGGGGTCTGCGGGTCGAGGATGGCTGCTCTAGAGTCTGCGTCTGCGAAGCAGGTGGCATTCTCAAGTGTCAACCGAGGTGCCCACCGAACGAAACCACCACAGCGACCAATCAGCACGACCGCTGCGTGGTCCTCGCCGATCCAAGGTGCCGAATTATTATCCATTACAATTCGTTCTCTTCCTCGTTGAATTCGTTTTGACATTCCACTGATAACGTCCTCTTTCAGGGACTCCTGTTGCACGATCACCCTGTGCGACGTCACTCTGGGCGACCATGAGATCAGACCAGAGACCTCCACCGATCTGACCGTCAACCTGACCGACGTGAAGGTCCTGAACTCGACGGCGATCAAGCTGAAGCTGTCAGCGAAGAACCCCCAGGACGTCACCGTGGAGATATCCGACAAGAACCACGTATGGAGACAGCAGAAGCCTGATAAAGGTGAGGGATGAAGACGAAGAAGGTCATCAGCCGTCGGAGATCGAGAGACACCCTTCTACTTTGTTCAATTTTAATTGCAGAGGGGATCATATCGAATCTAGAGCCGGCGCATACGTATTACGTGCGAGTGACCGAAGGAAGTCGAACCGGTCTCGCGCTGCAGGTCGTCCTTCCAGCGGAAGTGATCAAGACGAACATCTCGGATAAGATGGGGGACAAGGGCTCCTGCAGCCACAGGGGAAAGACGTACAAAGTGGGGGCGGAATGGTACGACGAGTGCATCTCGTTTTGCATGTGCTCGGAGGGCGGGAAGACCGAGTGTGCCACGATAGAGTGTCCCACGGACTTCGGCCTCGATGTGCTCGACCCCCATTGCTTGGACTGGGAAACCGTGCCGCCAAACTTCTCCCCGAAACCACCGAACTGCTGCCCCGAAGTAAATATCATGCACAAATACGAAGTATAATAGTAGGTCCCTGCAAATTTTGGGGAGTGATAAATTTTGGAGAGCGACAAATTTGGGGGAACAATAAATTTTGGGAAGCGGCAAATTTTGAGGGATGGTAAATTTTGGGGAGCGGCAAATTATTGAGAGCCCCAAATTTTGAGGAGTGGTAAATTTTGGAGAGCGGCAAATTATTGAGAGCCCCAAATTTTCAGGAGTGGTAAATTTTGGGGAGCAGCAAATTTTTGAGAGCGACAAATTTTGGGGAACAATAAATTTTGGGAAGCGGCAAATTTTGAGGGATGGTAAATTTTGGGGAGCGGCAAATTATTGAGAGCCCCAAATTTTGAGGAGTGGTAAATTTTGGGGAGCAGCAAATTAATGAGAGCCACAAATTTTAAGGGGTGGTAAATTTTGGGGAGCAGCAAATTTTTGAGAGCGACAAATTTTGGGGAGCAATAAATTTTGGGGAGCGGCAAATTTTGAGGGATGGTAAATTTTGGGGAGCGGCAAATTATTGAGAGCCCCAAATTTTGAGGAGTGGTAAATTTTGGGGAGCAGCAAATTAATGAGAGCCACAAATTTTAAGGGGTGGTCAATTTTGGGGAGCAGCAAATTTTTGATAGCGACAAATTTTGAAGGGCGGCAAATTTTGAACTTCTAAGAAAATTGGTATATTCGTATATTTAAACACAGGGGCTTGAGGCACCCTTAAAATAATTTATTTTCTTCATATACCGAATTAGCGAAAGCTCACACGTGAGTAGCCATATTGAATTAATTCTGAAATTGTCGCGACTATTTTCAATTAAAATATTTGATGATATTTCACGGAGAGGACGGCAGACGCTTCTTAGTCTAAGGTCGCCAAGTCTCAAATTCCGCCCTTGGAAATCAGGTCGAAATCTGGTAGCACGTACTCACCTCGTAAGATAGTTATAACTTCGCGCTGGCTTTCCAACTGAAACGATCATCACGTTCGCAGGAAGTGGGCTGCCGGAATAATGGCTCGTGCAATTACGAGGGCAAGACGTACGACAACTGGAGCGAATTGCCATCAAACGTGACCGGATGCGAGAAGCGGTGCTACTGCGAGATGGGAAAGGTGTCCTGTCAAGCGGCCTGCCCGCCTGTCCCAGCCTTGCCACCTGCAACCTTGCCCTGCCCTTCTTATCAGGTCATCCTGACACATCTACCTGGCGACGAATGCTGCAAGGAGTGGAGCTGCTCCACTGGCCAGCTACCAGGTAAATTCGGGCTTCTGTCACACGGAACGAAGGAAAAGGAGATTCGCAAATTGGCACGGGCTCTTTGAGGAGTAACCACGGGAAGATCGATCGTTCAGGCAACAAGGTTGAGTGTGTTCGCGATCTTCCTGCTAAGAGAGGGAATATGCAAGGTGTTCGAAGTTATATGAAAACTGTATCGATCGGGAAAAGTGATTTCGATCTAAGGATACCTTTTACGTTGGAGCTGCGATGAACGATGAGAACTGCGGTCAAAGCGAAGCGTAGAAATACATTCTATATAGTTTTATAATGGACGTGTTTACACTGAAGCAGCGAGCAGAGCTACGCTTAACTGGATGACCAACGATACAAGCGTCGAGAACCGAGTATTATTTTTCATTTATTGAAGATAATAATTATTCTTCAGAATCGAAGGAAGATATTTTTGAGCAGCTTTTATCGCCGTCTGATCGACACTCTTATAGCTTCTATCAGAGACGAGCAAAAATTTTATTTAAATAAAAATTTCGAATAACGAATAAAAGTTAAAAAAATTATTGTCGAATGAAAGAATTAACTTTATTCGTCATATAATCTAAAGTAAAAGTACCTTTTATTTGATCGATTATTTAAACAATTTTTTTATTCAGTTAAAGCCCAACTCTGACTTCTATCGCAACTCCAACATAAACATCCCCTTACTTCGGGGCTGCACAAGGAGCCTTTTTAAGCGCCTAGCGGCGAGCAACCAGCCGTGCGTCGTTGCTAAGGATAGAATCAGTGAAGAGAACTGCAGTAGTGTAGATGCGAGCTCGAAAGTGCGTAGCGTAAGTATAAGTAAATCACTGATTCTACCCTTAGCAACGGGACAGCTCGACGTACGGCTTACTTGGTAGAATTTCCTTCGAACACCCTGTAGATCTATCCTGGAGGTCTCTGGAAAGTAGAATTTTGTTGAAGCGGTGGTTGGATCGTAAACGTTTGATCCTCTGGTGGCGGTGGCTGTGGTGAAGCAGGTTGTATTTAGCAAATCGTTGACGTCACTTGGATTTGTCTGTAAGTGGCTGCGAACAGGATCCTTTAGATTTAACGGGGTGACGGTTCCAGCCGCGCGGACCTGACTGGGATGCTCCAGTGCGAATGCGAATCGCGAGATTCTCCTAGCGCACCATCTCATATCACTTGAGACACATTCATCAATCGACGACGCGGACCGGAACTAAAACACTGTACATTGCCCTTTACCCATTTCCTCCCGTTTCTCCATCATCGCCCAGGGAAGCCTGAAGAGCGAAAATGCGGGGAGGAGACGCTGCCCGCCGTAGAACGTACTCCCGCCTCTAACGCAAAACACTTTGCAGCGGTCCCCGGGGGCAAGAGGTGCTGTAAATGCATGCTCTGTACGGCCACGCTTGTACATACTTGGATGTCCCCTCGCTGTAAATATGCATGGACGATGCTCGGACAGCACGCGCGGCTCGACGACCTGTTCTGTGACATTAGACTTTGCTTATTACAGGAAGGAACGCGACGCCCGCGTTCCTCGGCCCCACGGCCACAGACGCGCTCGATCGGCCGCCGATCGACGATAGACCAAATAACAAGTCGGAATCGGCCGAGCCCAGCCAGCAACCGGACACCACCACCCACGGCTTCTTCCATTACCCCATGGACCCTGGACACCCGACGATACCCTACAACGGGCCTTACAATCCCGACTACAGACCCACGCGTCCCAGCGTCGAGGACGTCTTCCACTTGCCTCCTCTCACAGAGAAACCCCCGCCCCTCGTCAAGGAGAAAACCAAGTCCAAGTCGGAATTGGCAAAGAAACCGGTCGAGCCGCTCTCCAAACCCCACAAAGACGACTACTTCCCCGGCCCACTAGCCCCGGACAAGTTCCCAGACAAGCATATACCCATCTCCGTGCACTCGAACGAGAACCAACACCTGCCAGGTCCCCTGAATCCCAATAAACTGCCGTCGCCGCAGAAGCCTGGCCCACCGAGCAATCAGCCTCAGTTCATTCCCTTAAACCCCCATCGAGACCTCGGATCAGGATTTGCATTCGCGCCTACCAATATCCCCCAGGGTGGCTTGGACCCTCAGCTTGACAACTCCGCGGTGGGGCCAGCTTACCACGGGCCCCTGCTCGGACAGGACAGCGTCGACCCGAACGTGATCGTGCCCGTCAACCCGAAGAAAAAGGCACCACCGAGTGACGTGTTCGATGCCGAGAGAGGCAAGCCTGTTATGGGACTCCCCGGTCGGCCGAAGCAGGGACAGCGCAACCCCGAGCAGGAGATCCTACCCGAGGAGCTCTATCATCTGATCAACCTGCAACACCCCGGCTTGGTTCACCTGGACCACGGACCCCCGGATGGTCACCCAGGCATCTTCGACATCCACCAGCAGATCTCTGGTCAGAAACACTCGCCTACCAATCAGATACAGCCGGGGTACTTTGGAGGGGTGCCTAAGAAACCTTCCAAGCCTCACGTCTATGCGCAAAAGAACGAAAACGGCCAGACCACGTATCACGTTCACACGCAGGACATACCCAGCACACCACAGCAGATCGAGGAGCTGCTGGCACATATCAATCAGCACGATCCCAATCCCGGACCGTTCCAACACTATCCCGGACAGCCAGCCATACCTCATAACGTGGCCGGCGGCCCCACTGCTACCATGCCCCTTCACATTGACGCTCATTTACCGCATTCAGGACTCACGCACATGAACCACCCGTTCGCAGCACAAACGCCCAACCAGTCAGGTTCGTCCCTGATCAGCAATGCACATTTACTTTGACAGATCCCATGGAACACCTCGTACCGCGAGATTTAGCCTTCTTTTTTTAGGCGAGAGTGAAACCGAGCCGGGAAGTTAGGCAACCAGAAAGTTCAGAAAATTATGCCACTTGGGTGTGCAAGTAGAGTAGTTCATCCGTAAGACAAACCTATTTCTTATTGGTTGCCATAGGTTCTCGGGGGTGAAATCAGAGTTTCGGGGTAGAATGAGGCTTGTGTATCTTGTCGGGGTCTGCAGGGACCTCTGATTGACCTTTAAATGGGTCAGGGAAGGTTCCTGGGACCGCTTGCTCGCGTTCAAACCAAGTATCTATTCGGAGTCGTAAGAAATTGGATGCCGTTAAACGTCACCGAAGGAGTTTCTAAAGGTTCTGAAGGATGGAGAACGCGTGGGAACTAGTTCTACAGAGAAGTAGGTATATAACGATTGATCTTCGTGGACTTTAGGTATGGATCACAACGTGCCTCCTGGTTTCCCGCTGCCTGGTGCTATTCCTGGCTTCCCAGTCGCTTCTTCCTCTGATGAAGTCACCGTGCAGATCCTCGAGGCTCTGGATGAAAACACTGTGCGGCTGGTGTTCACGGTGCCTCAAGTTCTGGTGGGGCTTCATGGTCGCGTGGAGCTGCGATACACCAATGATAAAACGTACTTTACAATCACAATCAATAGTGTAGGAATAGGATTTGTAATTCCTAAACGGGAAAAGGGACCTCGGGCGATGAGGACTCGAATCCGCAACCTTGCGGATCCTCTGCTTACTGGTCAGCCGCCTATTCACCAAAGTCGATCCTCCGAGGTCTGTTATTCCGAGTTCCCTCTTATAGGAGTTCCTGATCCCACAATAGTAGCTATAGATAGGACACCCTGTGTCGATGAAGAACGACAGAGACTGACCAAAGGAATATCCCTTGCTACACAGAAACTTCGACGCGTCCACCTGGAAGGCTCAAGTGTTCGCACCTCCGAACGACCTGATCGCAACCCCGCAGTTGGAGTTCGAGCTAGGGGACCTGAAGCCTTCGAGCGAGTACAAGGTGAAGATCACTGTGAAGCTGAAGGACCTGGCCAACAGTCCAACGAGTAAGATCTACAGCGTGCGTACTCTGGAAAAACGAGCGGAAGTGACCACGTTGCCCCCTCAAATTCCTGTGGACGCCGAGCTCCGCGTGACGGAGACCAACTCCACATGGATGAACGTCATGTGGAACAAGTTCACCGAGTACGAGCTGCAGTTCATCGACGGGGTCCAGCTGAGGTACAAGGAGCAGGACAGCAAGGTCTACTCCGGCACACCGTTGATCCACAGGGCGGTGAGGAATTACGTGATCGAAAACCTGAGGCCGTCGACCACCTACGAAGTAGGCATTATCTTCGTCCCGTTTCCGGGTCAGCTGACGGAGCTGGTCAGTGAGAAAACGGTGAGTGTGCTACGGTTCTTGTACTCTAAGCGAGCGCAATTTTCTTATTGGTCCTTCGCTGTTCCCATTTCAAGATACAAGTGACCACATCGTTGGAGCCGAACCCGTACTCCTTTGAGGTTAGGGTGGAGATCAAGACGATTAAGTCCACGGACGTGGAAGTGACGTGGAGCGGAGTGCCCTACCCCGAGGACAAGTACGTGAACATTTACAGGGCGATCTACCAGAGCGATAGCGGCAAAGAGGACACGAGCACGTTCAAAATGGCTAAGAGAGACTCGCATCCGAAGACGGTGATTGGCGATCTAAAGCCGGGCACCAGGTATCGCCTATGGCTCGAAGTCTACTTAACGAATGGGAGGATAAAGAAGAGCAACGTGCAGGACTTTGTCACCAAGCCGGGTGTCCTTCTGCCTGCCACGATATCCCAACAAGGTAAGGGAAGTGAGTAGAAGTGAGATGTTTCATTCTCATGGGCGTAAGTTGTCTACTGGAAAATGAAGCCCTGAATAAAGGTGTAGCGATACCTCCGACTCCGCCGCACATTGGGAAAAAATCGGTGCTTCAACGGCCAAAAATCTATAACTTTTGAATGGATGAACATAATAAAGTTATAATTCTTTTTCTTTAATGAAGTTGAAGAGTTCTTCATTAGTTAGCATTACGTTACTTATATTAATTAATACTTAATTACATTAACTAATACGATAACGTCACTTGCATTATTATTATTTCAAATTCAAAAATATCTCTTCTGGCCACTCTTTTTGCATATTCTTCCCCTTTTGTTGCAGCCTTGAAGATAATATTAAAAGATCCGATAAAAGTAACATAAAAGGGAAGGATATTCAAGAAGAGTAGCCAGAAGAGATTGGGATGTTTTCGAATTTTAAATAGTAATAATTCAAGTAACATTATCGTATTAGTTAATGTAATAATTAACTATTACGTAACCCTCGGTTGTGCACCTATTATTTCGAATATTGTTATCCCACTGGGTCCATTCGATCCAAGCTAATTTTAAATCAGCTGCTGTTTAAAAACTTAAGTCGCAAAAGTTTTGAGATAAAGTTTCAACAATGTAGAATATATGTCCATCGTTGAAAATTAATATTTAAAGTATCATCATGTTTAAAACAAAATTGAAAGACAAGGAAAATTCCAGAAAAATTTTATACTTAAAAAATCATTGAGGTAGCGTCTGTAGGTGCCTGTAGAGGGTACACGAAATTACTACTACATGGCATCAGTAGTACCATTTTCAATGATGCCTCAAAGATATTATACCTTAAAGTCAAATTTTTGGTCATTTTGACCCAGTGTGACAACTGAGGGTTAATATTAGTAATGTAATATTATCTAACTAATGAAGGACACATCAACTTCATTAAAGAAAAAAGAATTATTACTTTATCTTCATCCGTTCAGAAATGATAGTTTTTTGGCCGCTGAAGCACCGTGCGCCACAAGAAGTCATTCGACCGATCCCGCTCTCTCGCAAGTGCTCCCTCGATTCCTATATATACCTGTTTCGTCCTACGTAGAAAAAACTGTATTTCTGTGATAATAATTAATAATTGTACTTTTCAGCGGGAAAGTTCGCGTCCCTGCCCCTCCACGAGGGCGATTATTACGGCCCTCTAGTTGTGGTAGCCATCGTGGCGTCCCTCGCGATTCTATCCACTCTAATACTCCTGATGATGCTGATGAAGAGAAGGACTAGCAGTAAAGCCGACATATCCCCCCGTAAAACCACGTCTGCGTACGACAATCCCTCCTACAAGGTAGAATTACAACAAGAGACTATGGGTAATTCACTCTCATTGTTTTAATACGATAGACCGTTTAGTTACAAAATTATACTCTTCCTGTCGCTAGAACGCTTCCTATAATTGGAAGCTTTAGAGAACGCTATATTAAAATTGCTTTACCGTGCATGCGTTTCTTGTTAACGCGTAAATCCTTTCGCGCGAAGAATAAGTAAGGGACTTTACCACCTTTTTCAGACCTGTGAGGACGCCGTGACGATATCAAACGGCAGGAACAAGAACACGGAGCACGAAATGACTACTATCAACACCAATGCCAAGGAGACCGTCTGAGGGTTCTGTAATTTATTCCGTTGTATTTATTTATGAGAGCCCATCGTCGTACTGTCGACCCGAACAGCGTTAGAAAAGGGACGGATGTACCAGCGTGCCTGCAACGCTCAGGGTGAATGCCAGAGAGTGCCTAACGATCGCTAAAACGTATACATACTTGTAGTTTCTTTATCGGAAGAATCGTTCTAACAGTCCTCGACTACGGTCAGTGGTATTGCGTTGTAATTAAAACTTGTACATAGCGCCGCCGTGCAACACTAATGATCGTGTTAGATGATAAGTTAACGATTTAAGCAGCGGTGTTCACCGGAGGATACCTACTCGAGCGCCACACTGCACTGTAATGTTTCCCTATACATCGTTATCAGTTCACCCGTCTGCTTTACGTGTTTCGTGTTAAGTTGTGGACCAGCAATCCCCTCCACTGGGCCTCCACCCAGCTACGTTTTGTACAGCTCGCATTTATATCGTTAGAGATCTATATGATAATAAATAATATGTATTACGTAGCAGGTGTTTAAATGTAAACCACATAAAACCATCTCTAAGGGTACGAAAAACAGTACTTTATTTGTATCGCATCCGGTTGATACATAGATCGAGTGAGTGGATACATAACTGGATACAAAGAACAGAGGTCAAAGGTTTATCCTCTCTGTGAAAAATAATCTCAGGAATTCAACTACTGTCGATCAATTTTATGGTACACCAGTCTTAATAACATGGAGTATTATAGTACCACTGGTTGAAACAGTGTTCTGGCATGCAAAAGTATAACGGAGCTTAAAAGTATTTCTGCAGCTCGGCCTCCAATTGAATAGGCTCAGTAGTCGGCGCGTACCTCTCAACGACTTTGCCGTTCTTGTCGATGATGAACTTGGTGAAGTTCCATTTGATACTGTCAGTTATAAGTCCAGGCTTCTGTTTCTGTATCCATTTCCACAGTGAGTGGGCACCTTCTCCATTGACGTCAACCTTTTCGAACATGTCGAAGGTGACATTGTATTTCTTTATGAAGTCTAGTATTTGCTCGGAAGTGCCTGGTTCCTGGCCACCGAACTGGTTGGATGGGAAAGCGAGGATCCTTAGGCCCTCCTTCTCGCTGTACTTCTCGTACAGTTGTTCCAGCTCTTTGTAGTTCGTGTCTGTCAACCCGCAGTTGCTGGCGACGTTCACGATTATACAAACATGCCCGCGGTACTTGTCCAGTGATATGTCGTTGCCGTGGATGTCTCGAGCATGGAAGTCGTAGATCGTAGTGGCCTTACTCCAGTCAGTGTCCTGATCAAAAGGCGCTGAAGTTGTCGCAGGGCAATGCTCTTCCTTATCGCCTTGGCAATCTTCTGCTATGACCCCGGAACAAACCAGAAGCACCAAAGCCACCAATTCTGTGAAAGAGGAATAAAATATAACATATTATTTTGAACGAGTCAAAGTGGCCTAGTGACCATTGAAAAAACATCGACCTCTAAATTTGCTCAAGTGCGTATTTAATCAGCTAACTGATAGTATATCGAAGCATGACGATCGCACAACGCAAAATCGACATTACACTATTTTTACCAGTATCATTCGAATACGAGGTGTTCGAAATAAGTTTAGAAGATCGTCACTCACTATTCATTTTGCCAAGCAAACGTTGCGACGCTCCAGAAACTCGAAGGTGTCAGGAAACCGGTGTGATTCGTAGAAAATTTCCGCTGCTCGATAAACGCGTCCTCACGGTTCGAATAGCCGACAGCAAGTGCGTCGCTATTTGCTTTGTCCAGAATTTTTAAGCGACTCGAAACACACTGACCTCTGTCCCTTGCGCCAGGGACAGTGGTGGATCAAGGAGCCTTTCTTGGGGGGTTGGGGGGGGAGAGGCAACGAAACGTGTAAACGTACATAACTACACATATATATATATATTTTATTATTCTTGGGGGGCGAGCGCCCCCTCTCCCCAGCAGGGATCGGTGGATTCCAGCTACCACTGATGGAGGGGAAACACCTACAGGAGCGGTGGTAATGTGTGCATGAACTGCGCCTGCGTCAGTGTTTCGCCTTCCATCAGTGATAGCTGGAGCTCGCCGAACCCTGCCTCCGCCAAGTCACGTCCTTGAATCTGCTTGAATCCGTGACATCACTGATTCTGGAACCTTGACGAACAAAGGACCTGTATCATGTCTCGAATTCGTGATCCTAAAAGTTTGTGTTCGCACTGCGTGCGATTCTACTATCAATAAACATTAATTTTCAGTTACAACGGCTTCGGGGCAACCGAGTGGCGTGTACAAAAGCTGGCGTGCGTAAAAAGTAGAGTGAGCAACTAGTAGCGTGTGCAAAAGCCAAGGGATATAAAAGGAGCATGCATGGGGGCCCAAAAAATTCATTCGTATATTTGTTTCGTTCGAGACATTTGCGACGAGTCAGTTTATATAATCTACTTTACTCTTTGTGAAATATACGTATTACACCTACAATTCGGAAGTTCGAAGACTTATTCGAATCTCCTTATCCTTGAATCTTTGAGACTTTGCCGCGCATCCGTACAAGCAGAGTATGTAGCTACACCAGATGACGCAACAGAAGCTTCGGTGCTGATTATCATCTTTGATTCACCGATATATAAAGAATCGCCGAGGAAGTCTGCTGCGTCAAAGGATATCAAAGTTGTGGCGTACATACAGGAAAATGACAGGCCTTCAGTTATGCGCAGCGCGCTTTATAATATCTTTGCTTTTCATTAACTTTATACTCGTGTCTTCTGGTCTCGCGAACAAGCCGTTCAGAGCTGTGAGAACATCCGGCTCCAATTATTGTCCGGCATGCCCCTACGAGCTCAATCCAAATTTGCCTTTTGGGATCCAGTTGGGAGACGAAGTGGCAAAATCGATCGGTGAACTCGAAAAAGATGCCTCCAAATACAAAGCTGTGGATATCGTCCGACTAAGCCGTGTCGTGTCGGTCTCGTCTAACATGGTAGAGTAGGTACATAGTTTTGGTGCGCATAGCAGAAACCGACTGCTTGAATAATGCGACAGACGTGTCGCAGTGCTCTATTCAAACTTGCTTGGCGACGTTCGAGCAAAACTTTGACATATCCCCACGCCTCTAATAACGAGCAACAACTGCACTATGGATAATAATTAATAATTCTTATTCGAGTTTGAATTTTGAAGTAGAGGTGGAGAACTATCGATATTATTGATAGGAAGTCCCTTGGCCATCGATATTATTGATAGGAAGTCCCTCGGCTATCGATATTATTGATGGGAAGTCCCTCGGCTATCGATATTATTGATAGGAAGTCCCTCGGCTATCGATATGATCGATTGTTTTTGAAGAAAATAAACAAAAATATATAAATGTGATGAAAATTTAATAAAATATATATGCATTAAAATATTATGTTTGAATTTTGTATTTCATTTTATTTTATATGTTTATGTGTATGTACATGATGTTTTATTTACTATCTTCCAATTGCAATTTAAAAATGTTAACATGTCTACATTCTTAGATTTCAATCTTGTTCTTTTTTCTGATATTAAGGGGTCATTCTGGTTAGATGGTTTAAAAAAATAGATTATTTTTTTAAACATTTTTCGAAAGTACATATTCTCAAGAATGTATTGTTAAATTTTAATTGAAAGATTCCAATTACTTTAGCTTCTACGTAGGCATTTTGTAGGGGACGCAGAGGCTCGGCCTCTATAGATGAAAACTTTAAACGCGTTTTTCTCGCAACATCATTTTTTCACATGGTGCAGGTAAAATCTCAAAATCTGTCGAACCGATTGCTTTCTAAATCGAACTGCTTATTCTGCACATCTATGCCTCCGGTCGGTACTACAACCAATTATTTCTGTTGAGTCTAACCTACTTTCAAAATCGAAACTAGCACAGAAAACACAGCCGAAATACATTGATTCTTGTATTTTGCCCGCCATTTTGTTAATATTAAGGATCATTTATTCTAGTACGGGCCATAGCGACAGTCATACTAATCAAGAATGTGTTTGTATTTTTGGATTCAGATAAGTCCAACTGCTGAAATCATCTGCACGAGCGAGGCATTTTAAAAGCAATAATTTTATTACTTTTATATTTTTTATTTACTGTGGAAATGTAGTTTAATCAATATAAAACATGTTTTGTTCCATTACTATAATTCATGTCTTCGTAATGAATTCCTGAAAATCGCTGAATGTATCGGCGCGCTAACCTAAATGACCCCTTAATGTTCCAGTGGAACTAAATACTCTTTCATTTTCTATAACGTGCTATCGATAGTTCTCCACCTTTAATTTGAACTCCCATGTGTATAGGGAGGGAGTGCAAAATCACTAACAGTGATTTATCACAGTGATCACAGAATCACGATCACGGTCGTGATTAAAGTTAAATCACGACCGTGATTATGATTTTTTTAACTTGAGTGAATTGTTTACTGTGATCGTAATTCTTGATCTTGATTGAATTATTTTTTATAAAATACTTCAATATAGCTTGCGTTACAGTCAAAGCGTGCTAATTCAGCGAATATATAGAATATAGATACCTACATTCATAAATAGTCAATGGGTGCGTTCAGCGGACTCAATTGTTGAGTGATCTCACTAGATTTTACTCACTTCGACCAATGAACGTGCAGTTTCAGAGTAAAATCTAGTGAGATCCCTCAATAGTTAAGTCCGCTGAACGCACCCACTGTATGCACGCACTGATTTGATTGGCTAAAGTACTCACAGTCACATATACATTATACTTTTTAACTAAAGTAAAGAAATATTCGTTAATTTAAATAGATCAAGAACGATTACATTGGTTCAAAATATACAACTGAGATTCTATAAGACCAGTGAGGACTTGAGAATGTTTCGAGAGAAAATAGAAATTGGGGTTATGTGGCGCGTGCAAAGAGCAGTTATGCTCTCCACCAATCAGAATCGATAACGAAAATCGCGGATCGAACGTAATCGGATCACTCGTGATACACAAATCACGGTTCTAGCCAACACTACATGCGTACGGTACATCTACCTTATACCTCATCTATGATATAACTATTTGTTTGCGACAACATAACCTCAAAGCGGCAAATCTCATAACCTATAAAATGAAACCGCTGCTTGATGTCAACAATAAAATGGAATAGAACTGTACACCACTTGTCATATATAGCCTTAAAAATTATACGTTAAATCTGAATGCAGCTGATTTAGTTCAAAAGCACTGTATAGCGAACTATTATATAAACGCCGAAACATCGGCTGTTGATGTACCATACCATAATCAAACGTTATTGGAATTAACACATAAAAAATGGTGAGTATACCAAGTAATGTTAAATGTCGTGCGAAATTATTTACATTCCTCCACCGTATTTAATTATTACATCTTATTTCAGGCACGAAATGCAGAAAAGGCTATGTAAGTGTTTATAAGCTTGTAGCATTGTAAAGCAGATTATTAAACCTTCGTGTGTTGCAGCATTTCCTTATCCATGTGTTAATCTTTCGACAGGACCACCCTCGCTCGATGGCGAGCAGCACAGAGCAACGAGGGAGCCAGGAAGGAGCAAGAGAGGAGGCCGTACCTAGCCTCTGAATGTAGGGACCTGCGAAAGGCGGAGAAATGGAGAATGCAAATAATTAGAGAGATCGCGAAGAAAGTGGCACAGATACAAAACGCTGGTCTGGGAGAATTTCGTATTCGAGACTTAAACGACGAAATCAACAAATTACTGAGAGAAAAGCGGCATTGGGAGGCTCAAATAAAAGAGCTAGGCGGTCCCGATTATTCCAGAGTGGGGCCACGTATGCTAGATCACGAAGGTCGCGAGGTAAAGAGTTTCTTCCCTGTCGCATTCAACTATCCTTACTATTTCTCATAGCAAATGAGAATGCCTAATGCCGTAAAATGTTTAGGTACCCGGGAATCGTGGTTACAAGTATTTTGGAGCAGCGAAAGAATTGCCTGGGGTCAGAGAGCTGTTCGAGCAAGAGCCGCCGCCTCCTCCTCGGAAAACGCGCGCCGAATTAATGAAGGACATTGACGCGGACTACTACGGCTATCGGGACGACGACGATGGAATTCTTTTGCCACTAGAGCAAAGGGCCGAGCGCGAAGCGAGGGAGAGAGCCGTGGACGAATGGTTGGAGCAGAACGAGAAACAGGAGCCCGAGGTAGAGCAGGAGGTAGAAACAACCTCGCAAAGATCGATACCCTCGCAGCAAGATATACAGGAGGCGTTGCTCGCAAGAAAAAAGCAAGAACTGTTAGAGAAATATGTACTTTGACAGGTTTTATTTCCTCTCTGTTCCTTATGCGTTCAATAACAACTATCTGTAAGTTTATTCGTTCATAATTGTATTTAGAGTACACTTTTTATAAAACGCGACAGATATAATAATAATTATCATTAATTTATAAGTAATAACATTGATTAAGGTAATTATTTTGTGCAGTAGACGTTCAAATTTCAATTTTCAATACTTATCGAGAGAGAGAGAGACAGGGGGAGAGAAAGAGAGAGGGAGAGAGAGTGCTGTAGATAAAATATAGATAAAAATTCAACGGTAGTCTGTTTATAATCCTCGCGATCCTTATTTGTCTGTTTCCCACATTATGGTCATTCCTATTATTTATCGGCGGTGCGCGAGCACCTGGCGCTCGAGTAAGCGATACGCAATAGAATTAGAACACCAGAGAACAAGACAGCATGAATTATCGTTAATGTCGTGAAGACTTACACCTCACCATCGCTCACACTCACACTCGTCTGACTCTTTGCTCGAGCAATAAAAATTTAAATCGTTTCACACGCTCCCCTCGAGGATGCTTTAAGCTTAAGCGTTTTCGACCGAGCTCCCAAGCGGAGTCGTGCCGCAGGAAGCCGGCCGGTTACTTCCAAATACATCTCCATGTAATTACGACTATACCGTAACAAATTGGAAACAGTTAAAGGCATAGAAATTACCCTGAAAAAAGCCCTACTTCGTTAATCAAGTACACGTATCGATCCCGTGGACACCTACGTCCCCGTATCGGCTACAATAGCTCCCTTACTAACAAACCCTTCCTACCCGCGTGCACGCAGCTCTTTCCTGATCCCCATTCAACATCGTGTTGTTTATAAACAGACTGTACAGCATACGATTACATGCGTCGCCAGGACTCAGAAGTCGAGGGTATCCTAATTTAACGCTAGCTAAAGTGTCGCGCCACGCTGAAACTTCGTCCGAGCGGACTCGAATCGATTAAATCGTACGCTCCCGTTGTTCCAGGCGTTTTGTAAGAGTGGCTCTATATCTAGCACACCGACAAACGTCTCTAAATGTCCAAAATCGATCCTGACCCTGGTCCTGAACCGCGAGCGCGTTTTAACAGGGGGTTTGGCGAGAGAAACAGAATACCGGGGCGTCGGTTCAATCGTGCGCGTGTACTGAAATGAGAAACGACTTCTGAGTCCTGGCGATCCCGTTACAATACCGTTACGCCTATAAATACGTAAACCAGAGAGAAATAGAGAATAGTTCGAGCATGGATTTGAACCATCGTTAATCACCTAAAGGCTAAAGCTTGAAAAAGTCAAGCGTTTAAACGATTCACAGCATCTGTTTTCTCATGTATCCGTTAATCAGTCGCCCGGTCACGCTCCAGTTTTTACACCGATCCCGTCTATAATACATATAAACGCGTGGATAATTAATTGTAACGATCTACGCCGTCTATCGTGCCTCACGACGTCCCGTCGTGTATGCCACTAATTTAGTATTTTAATTAATATCAACTCTACGATCACATTTGCGTTTTACGGGGTGCGCTTTGCGAGTTTATTGTGCGTCGTTTGAATTGTGAATCTGTCCTTGCCTGTCCCCCACCCCTCCCCCCCTCCTCTTGCCCATTCACGGCACACGTTGCACCCTTGACACCCCCGTCGGGCCCTAATCAAATTTACCTACACCGTGCAAGCCACGAAACGCTCGGGAAAAATATATTGTTGGCGCGAGTACGCGGGACGTTGCACAGCTATAGGTTCAAGCTGAACTGTCGAATGGAGTCACGTGGAAGGAAACGAAATCCTTGCTCCCTTCCACGAGTACTCTTACAATCATTCAAACCTGCACCTGTAACATTAAAAGAACTCTCTGTGTCATTAACAACCCAATAATCGTCTAATGAAACCTAACGTCCCGCAGTCCCTAGTAGCATTTCTGGTTGACCCACGGTATCCCCAAGTTGGGAATTAGTTGGGCATGAAAATGCCAACAATAAATGCTACCAGGGGTGTAACGCATCATGCTCGACGCGTGGAGAACGCGACACCATCGAAACTCGTCGAACAAAGTGAACGTATGGAAGGGTGCAGGTACTGGCGGTGCAGTGAAGAAGGAGAGGAAAGAAAATAGATAAGGAGGGGTTCACAGCCTGGCGTTCCTCTTCGATCGTTCTCCCTGTGACCTTGGACCTGAACGAGGATTATTGGTCCGAGGATCGCCGCGATAAGGGGTGGCGATTCGTGTCATGCGTACCAATCCATTCTCGAACCATACCGTCCATGTACACCAAGAATTCCGTGGTAATCGACTCGTGCGAACAAGCACTGCGTGACAAAGTGTCGCGGAGTCGAGGGGAATACAATGATAGGGGAGAAAGAGAGATAGAGAGAGAGAGAGAGGGGGTGAGAATGACGTTACACGCGTCGCTTTAGTTAGCGTCCCGTCCAAAGTGGAGACCGACTAGAGGGGTGGTTCGCGTTTTCGTATTATCGGGCCCTCGACTCGGCTGGGTATCCCACGGCGATTCCCCGTCGACGGACACGCGGCCTGGAAATGGTGAAAGGCAGAAAAATGAAAGATAAACGATCAAGGTTGGCTCAGGCACATATCGAGTCGGAGAGTTTCATGCCACGGCTTTCGCGGTTTGTTTCACGGCCGAGCGATTGCTGGGACCGACGAAATGCGTGTCTGCGAGTGTATGCACAGAGCGAGGCGCCCCTGGAACCAGCAATCCGAGTCACGCTAAGCCGCGCGATGCTCGCGTTCAGAGGGTAACGTGTCTACGGTGTTGCGTGGTCGTAAGGGAGACGCAAGACGGAGGGAAAGGATGTGGATTGGTAAGTAAGTCCGCCTAGTAATTCCAAGCGCCTCGCCCTGTGTGCGCGTAGCGTTTCGACCAACTCGGCCCCCTGGATGTAACCTCTATTGCTGGCGATAGTGCGAGGGATGGTCCAGGTGAGGGAGAGTCGAAACGCCCTGTACACGTATGCCGATTGTGCGTGCTAGTAGTAGTGTCTGTGTCGCGTGCTCGCGCGTATATATGTATATCGCTCTCGGTATCCCGAGTTGCATATGTTGTTATACATACGTATCATGTATGCTGAAAACACCCCCAACTCCGTCCGGCGTATCAAAAAGGAATGTACTTGGTACATCGAGAGAGTTTTGAACTCGGTGTTACCGTCGTGCGAAAATTATGACAGCTCTGGCTGATGCAGCATCGACAGATCGACATATTAGATATATTGACTTCGGTGTTCTGTTCGGGCAGTAACACGGCGGCAGGCATCCAAAAATCGAGCGGCCACCGTTCGTCTCGACAATGATCTTTTTTGGCTGACATTTTTCTTCTTTTTTTCCCCGGTTTTTCTTCTTTTCTTGCGTTTTTTTTTGTTGCTTGCACTCTATTAACGATCAGTCGTGCGTCACGGTGCGCAGTGATGCGACCGCTGCTACCACCAGCGTGTCGTCTCTATCGATCAAACCATAGTATCGTTATCGTGTTTAACGTAAAATGCATCGTCTTCTTCGTCTTCTTCTTCGCTTAACAGGAACTCTATCGTGATCAGGTGTTTCTAGGGCGCAGCAGCGAGTGCCAGCGTTGGACCTGCGTCGGCTGTCGGGCTGCCCGCATGTCGTTCCAATGCTGCAGCTCCTCCGAGCCGGAACTGTTCATCCCCAGAGTGAGCCAACCGATCATTTCTCTGCCCTTCCTTCCCATCCCGCCTCTTCGGCGGTTGTACACCGAGAGGAAGAGCGTCACGTCCCCGAGTTGGAACAGAGCGACCTGAAACAATCCTTCCCATCAGCTCTTCCCTCTAGTGTTTCGATGTATCAAATTTCAGTGGGAAATGAAAGAGAGAAGGGGGCAATTATCGTCCTTTAAGTAAAGCATAAAGAATGAGAAACGTACTTGGAATATGAAGGTTTCCTTGTAAAGGGGATTGGGTTGGGCGCGCTTCAGACCAGTCTTGGACCGCCCCATTTCGTGACCGTTGCTGTCCATCAGAGCAAGCTTGACGTAGGTGTCGGGTGGCTTCGTGTCGTTGCCGCCGCCACCTCGGAAGTGAGATCCTTTGATTATTTCCACCGACAGACGCCCCGTGGTCCCGTTATACGCCAACCCGATCAGAATCTCCGCCACGCTTCCGCCCTTCATGCTAGTCCCGTACGGGGGTATCGTCGGCGACGCGTACGACTGCACGGACTGCTGGGACCCCGTGGAATCGCTGCGTGTCAAGCTACTGGTCGTTCCCCATTCTTGCACCTTGAAGAAGATAACAGTACGATCACGCTAATACATCATGCTTCAAGGCTCTGCTTATTACATAGTAGGAACAGGGAAGCGTTTACTCACCGAAGACGAGGGCGGTGGTTGCAGCGTTAACCAGAGTGTGGTCTCTAGCTGAAGATTGATCTGATCGAAGGAGACTCTGGCCTCGCCTAGCAATCTCTCTCGACGCATCCTCCCGCCCCACAGGTAGACTCTGAGGCGCACCCCCATCGCGTTCACGTCTTCGGGATTGACGCGCGGCAGCAGGAAGCTCTCCATGTACTGGGGCGAGGTACCCTGGCGCACGCGTGTCTTGCGTCTCTGCTTCTTCGACGGGAGCAGAACCAGACGCACCTGGCTACCGCCTATGCCCTCCGGGTAGTTTCGGCCCTGCAGCACGTGGACCTGCGGGAGAACGAAGGGACAGTCTGGGTGGAGGCGAATTGTCACGAGGCGCAGGCGAACTAGGCGTAAACTCTAGAAATTCTATGTGAAATTATATGGATTACTGATAGTCGGAACTCTTAGCCGTCTCTTCCTTTAATTCGCCCGTTTTAATGAGCAACCGTCAGTGTTCCAAGTGGAATAAACAGAAATTGAGTGTCGCTATTGTTATTAGGTATTAGAGTAGACTGAGCAGGGTAAGGTCGGGCTCACGGTACGAACCGTCATCTCTCGCATCGGGGCGTCGTACAAGAAGGCTACCTCTAGGCTGCCCACCTCCTCGGCCACCGTGCCCATCGTCGCGATCACCTCGTTAGTCGTCGAGCCATTCTGCTCCACCTCCACTTCCTGCTCCCTGGTGTCCAGCAGGATGCTGGAGGCGCCCACTTCCACTACACACTGCGCAAACGGAATGGCCTGTGGTCAGAATAGCGCAGTGCGGGAGTTATTTAGGAACCGATCGGTTTAACCAGCGATTTCACTGGGACGCTATTCGCTAGCGATACGGTAAGGCGAAGTGAAATTTCGATTAGAAACTCGCGCCTTATAAGAAATTACTATCAATAAGTCAGTCGGGGATCCACCTGGAAGCTAATCTAAGCTCTGCTATGCTACGCTATGTCTGGCTCTGGTATGAAATATAAAAACATAGAATAGTTCAGCTTGTCTTCTAGATGAATTCCCGGCTTAAGAATGAATTGGAGCTAATTTTTTAAAACTTAGCATAGCGTAGAATAGCACAGCATAGTCAACTTAGCTTCCACATGGATTCCCGGCTTAAGGGGAGGTTCCGGTCTAGAGCCCAAAAAATAGGTGATCTTTAGGAATTAATTAAAGGAAAACTACTATATACAATTTAATGAGAGTTTTTGCATTACATTAAGGATGTCTTAAATTATAAATATATATTTTTTGTTTTATAATTAATCATTGCAGACGGCACTGGAGAGTCGTTAAAGTCAAAGCGTCAAAAAATTCATCCAAATCGGTGGAACCTGTATCTCCAAAAGTTATTATCCCATTCGACTAAAAATTTTTTTATTTTGAAGAATATACTTCTGGCTAGGGGGAAACCAGAAAAAAATACAAAAATGATATTTTTTAGAAAATAACGACATTTGAAATTTGAAATCACTTTTTCCTTATATTTTTCGTCCTTTCAACGTCTTTGAAAATGATAAATTTTCAATTTTTTGTAACTTTTTCTGCCCCCCCCCCCCCCCAACCAGAAGTATATTCTTCAAAATAAAAAAAATTTCAGTCGAATCGGATAATAACTTAAGGAGAGACAGGTTTCACCGTTTTGAGAACACTGTTTCGAGAAAAATTCGTTTAAAGTTTTACGTGAGCGCCGAGTGCCCAGTTGTTGCTCATGCATTTGCCGCTACTCAAATGCCTGTAACTTCGGGAATTTTACCAATTTCAACAAATCCTTTCACACGCGTATTCCTAAAAGGTTGAACATTCGAAAAATGAAATAAAAAAGAAATCGATTTTTAGACCGGAACCTCCCTTAAGGATGAATTGGAGCTAATTTCTTAAAACTTAACGTAGCGTAGCATCACAGCTTAGCTTAGTTTTCAGCTGAATTCCCGGCTTTACCTTAGGTTTAAGTTCGATTCGCCGGTGGGCGGTGGCACGTCGCGTGATAAGATATCCACGCGGATATCCGGGAGCCGATTAATTATATTTATACACCGTCCGTCGAGATCGAGAGCGCGATATTCGATCGGGGAACGCGGAAACTACGTTCCACGATTTAGCTATTCGCTCACCTGTTGTTGATCGGCTGGAGAGTGTTCCTCCGTGCAGCTGCTCGAGGCGGTGCCAGCGTCTAGGAAATTAGAGAACCGATCAGACAGAAGATTAAGCGTTACGACTGAACGCCGGAAAAATTGATGTAACGAGGGGAGGAAGGAGAAGCAAAGGATGGGCTGCCCCTCGGTCGGTCGAGTGCGAGGAACGAAGCAGCTTTTATTATAAAGAAAGAAAGTGTGACAGACCCACGATGGTCGGTCCATCCTCAGCCTGGATGGTCAGAGTATCCAGCGGTGGATGAGGAGGCGAATTCAAACGGCGAAGGGCGTCTTCTTCCGAGTCGGAGCTAGTCTCTGGATCCGAGTAGGAGAATGCCTTCGCTGTCGAGTTTCATTCGGAAATTAAATTCCCCCCGCCGCTGGTTCCGCCGATCCCACAGACTTACCTATGTTCTTCGGGATCTGAGTGGTGGTGGTGTTATTGGACTCGCATAAGGGGACGCAGACACCGCCGAAGAGCGTGGTGGTGGACGGCGGGGTGAAGCACCACTTGCGGGACAGGTACAGGAACAGTGCCAGCAGGAGGACCACGAAGCCAGCAACGGCACCCAGAAATGCTGTCGCTTCCACAGGTACTGAAAATGGTCCTGACATTAGTAAACACTTGAGAGAGAGCGATGTAACTCCTAGACGAACGCCGGGCAAATGCGTGGTTCGTCAAGGTCCTCTTATACATATACCAAAAGCCACCCTCGCTTTCCCCATTCCGTAGCCAGATGCCGCGGATAAGAAGTCTTTATTATTCGCCATCGTGATGTCCTGTCGCTCGTCACCCTTCCAATCTCTAGACCTTTAAACACTCGTCGCGTAACTGGCGACCACGTGACTTGGAATCGGTAGCCACGGTTTAATGCCGACCCCCCCGATGGCGCATTGTTTACGTCAGAGGCCCATGTTTGATCTTGACTCAACCGTTACTACGTACGCGTCCCGACTTCCCCCGAAAACGAAACAATCAAGCCGTCTACCTTGAAGAACAACTTCAAAGCACGTGGCCGCTAACGTGCGCGTGCCCGTTCGCGTTGCCTGTTGTCCGAGGCAATGATCGATCGCGTGTAATAACAGCGGGAAGAAAAGGAAAATCGTTGGATACGAGGACACAAAAAGCAGCGTCGAAAAGGGCAGAGTCGATAAATTATTTATCGCCGATGGGGGAAAGCCGTTCACCCGTGCACCGACTCGAATCCTTCCATCTCCGACGACCAGCGGTCGCGCGCGCTGTTGCTGTGTATCGAGCGCGTTTAAACGCCAGGCGACACGTTACGTCGTAATGACCTGGAATAATTAACCACCGCTCCAGTTGCCACGCAAACCGCCCGCCGCGATATTGCGCAGATCCATCGCGGGTCGTTCGCTCCATTCGGCGATTATCCTCGCGCGATTCGCGGATCGCTAGATTGGTATAATTAAAAATCATCGAGCTTTCCCCCTCGGATACGAGGAGCCGTGGATCGTTGAAGGCGGTGCGCTTCCAAGAGTCCTCCGGTTTGCGCAATGCGGACGAGACCACGGCACGCTCGTCCGTCCCGAAGGGCATACCCTGCGAACGCTTTCGGTTACACGCGCAAGTTTTGTTAACGCGAGACCGAGGGATCGCATCGAGGATCGATCGTTCCGTGAGAAATCCGAAAAAGGTGGACGTCGAGGCGACTCTGACTAGCGAGGGAACCCCGCGCGTCCACCTCCTCGGCGGTTCGCGCGACGCAATTTCTTAACTGATTAAGAGGCTCGCCAAACTGCGACAATGTCGGCTTGGATCCGCGAAATCGTGGGGCGTCAGGTCTCCCTCCGAACGGCCGAATTCGCCGCGGATAGGTTTCGCGGAGTATAGTGGACTTACCCGCCAGAAAATGGTCTGATCCAGCCAGAATCATGCTCGCCCTCGTGTCGCATTAAAGCCTTCCTCTTACGCGTGTTTCTCGGTCGGACGCGGCCTGTCCCCGTCCGCGAATGATGGATTCATTCTACGCACGCCGCGGGCTTGTCCTAGGAGACGCTCGTGGCCCGTTCGCGATCACCGAGAAGCGTGCTCACCAGCCAGCCGAATAATAATACGTGGGCGGGGGTATACACACAGCACTCTGTTGCTCTTGCCGAGACGTGTGCGCCTGCAATACCTCGACCAGCCGTACGCGTGCGCCTCGCGGCACACGCACGCTCCGCCAAGGGGATTTTCGTTCTTTCAGAGGCAGAGGTTCTCAAACTAGTCGCTAGTGACTTAATAAACACACGGATGCAAATTGAGATCTTACGCGAAAGTCAGGATATGTATATATGTAGAATGGCAAATATATAAATAATATAGGAAGTTACTTGTATTCATTGAAGAAAATCATTTAGAAATGATTGGATCTTTCGTTACTTGTCGATGTATAATTAAGGCTGACCGAACCCGATGAATGAAAATAAATTATCTTTAGCTTGATTCTTTCATTAAACCAGTTTTTTATCTAGATAATGCTGAACTGTGCGGCTTAAAAGTGAATCAGTTTATACGGGAAGAGGGGAGCGGTCGATAAATTACTACTAGTTGGTATTGGAGACTTAAGAAACACGTAATCTAAAATTATTATATTAACGCGAGAATCGAAGCGGAAATATCGAAAAACAATGATGGTTTAGGTTTACGTTATCGGGAATCAATATTTTATAAACGCATCTTGACTGTTCTGTTCGAAAGAATTGGATTGCTTTTAGGACATTGCTACCGCCATTGGTCTCCGACGAGTTAAACGCTTTAAATAATTGACGAAGTGACCTGGTTGGGCTATACTTCCAAAAACCGGTCAAACCCGATTGGGCTGAAATTTTGCAAATAGGTTCATGTTCCATAAAAATAACGTTTGCGAGAAGGATTTTTGGCGACTCGAAAAAATTTCTTTTACCATTTCAATGTCATTCCCTACCATACCGACAGAGCGGAGAATCGGATGCAACAATTATTCAATGCATTTTCCTCATTAATCTCCTAAAATCTATAAAACAGAGATCAACTTAGAAAGAGATATCAGCATGATACTGTTCGGTCGTTCAGGGGGATATTTTATTATTGTTGGTTTCGCCCGTGCGTAAGGCGTCTACCTAGAAGAAAGAGCAGATTAATTTGACTCAAATTTTGCGTACAGCTTTATTTAGAAGAAGTCAGGCAGAGACCCATCCGAAACATTATTGAACGATATTAAATATGTATATACAGGAGAATAATAAATGAATGCATTGAATAACTGTTGTATTCTATTCTCGACTCTGTCGGTAAGGTAGGGAACGACATTGAAAGGGAAAAAAAATTGTTTCGAGTCGTCAAAAATCCTTTTCGCAAACGTTATTTTTATGCAAAATGAAACTATTGTCAAAATTCCAACTCAATCGGATTAGACCGATTTTCGGAAGTTTCGCCGTCCATGATCCTTTCCATAGTTTCTGCTCACTCGATTCACTTCGAGCTTATAGATAAACGATGTCTTTTAATTTCGAAATAATAGAATTGTAAATAAAAATGATTAGATCAGTCCCAAGATTCGCTATTTCGTGTACATATTATTAAAGATACTACAGTTCCCGATTTCACTGTTTATTTAGTACACACCGGACGAGAATATTTTTCAGTTGATGGGGGGTAAGGTCCATGTGGTATTTGTTATTAGTCAATATAACCTTAAAGATGAGGCTACTCCTAATTCTGTTCTAGCGAAATTTGTTAATCGAAAAGTTTTAGTAATTTCTAGATGAAATCAAACGTATCAGAGAACAGTCTTCAATAAATTTGTACGTGCAATTGACTTTGCCTGTTACCAATTTATCTTATTTAATTTTAGCGATCTATACATGCCGAAAATAATATTCCATCGAAACTTAATGACGACCTCAGTTCCGAAGGATTTCGGATTTCAGGAAAGATAATATTGTTACCTTAAAACCGATCATCTATTTTATGTTGTAGGTACCAAACAATTTTTATATCACACGATGTGGTTAAATCATGCTTTTCATCATTGTATTACTCTGAAAACAGGAACGAATAATTATGAGCTACTTTACTATATTACGTTTCAAACACTCCGCGACTTTGAATAAGTATTTGCTAGAGAAATGCCTGAGGCAATATTTGATGTACAGCGCGAGCGTATATTCTACGGGAATTAATAATCATAAAAAATATATCGCAAAAAATGAACGCATCGCTAGGAGAAAGGCATTAAGGTCCCAGATACTGCAAGATATCAAGCAAACTAAACGAAAAGTAGAGGAAATTATCGAGAAGGAGAATATTTGGACCGTGCCGAATTTACTCTGTATGGGTAGAATCGTTGCGTCTCCTTATCTGAGTTATTTGATTTTATCGCAGGACTACCAGGTAAAATGTAATGACATTTCACCTTACAGCTATTAAGTATTAAATACGCCAATGCTGTTCGTTTGTATTACAGGTAGCATTGTGGCTATTAATAATTGCAGGATTTAGCGATCTAGCGGATGGTTGGATCGCTCGCACATGGACGTCCCAGGCTTCTAAGCTTGGTAGTTTTCTAGATCCAGTCGCAGACAAATTACTTCTAGGAACGTTGTTTCTTTCGCTGGCATGGGTGGGATTGGTTCCTGTTCCTCTGACGTGTCTTGTGGTCACGCGAGACGTCGCCATGGTTTCTGCTGCTTCATACATTAGATACAAATCTCTACCTCCACCAGTGTGTATTACGTCGCTCGCTAATCAGTCAGAAGCTTAAATAAGTTATCTCTTAATTAAATGAATTTCAGAAAACTCTGGCCAGGTACTTCGATCCTACGCACGCAACTGTACAGTTAGCTCCGACGTATATAAGTAAAATCAACACCGTCGTTCAATTGGGTTTCGTCGCTGGGACGCTGGCTGCTCCGATATTTCATTTTGTAAATCATCCGATTTTAGAAGGTCTATGTTACGTAACAGCAATCACGACATTAGCAGGAGGTCTAAGTTACCTGATATCAAAGAATACGTATAAATTATTAGGTAAAAAAACCTCGTCGAAGTCCCGGTAGGTATGTGTGGTATGAATAATGAATACTAAGAGGTACAACATTGCCATTGTTTATAAATCTATTACACACTTTGTACAATAAATGTCTCTTAAATATCTGTCCCATACAATAACGTCCACTTCATTGTTTAGCTTAAGCGACTACTCCTTTTTGCTCATATCGTACAATTCGTAGGCGAAAGTCTCGAAATTATATAGATCGTAGCGCACTCCGATGTAATCGATTTCTAATTTAAAGGGCCCGTTCTTATTATCGCCGACAGTAATTCCAAAGTTTGTGATAAAATGGTCGTCCATAGGTTTCTGTTGATCTTGGATCACTCCTTTAGATCCGAATACAAATTTGGAGAAAGGTATTTGGATGTACTGCCAATAAGGGCCGCCTCTGGTGTACAATACGTAATGATAAGCCATGTACCAAGTTATATCGACAGGCCCCCTTTGTAAAATATTTAGCATATAACATCTACCGTCCCCTCTGACTCTTAAAACGAGACTATTAAATTGGGACCAATCGTAGCTATCCTGTCGTTTAAAGGATTTCCATTTTCGGACCGTCGTGATATTACAATAACCAGCTCTCCCGGTTACGCCGTCTTTAGGTACTTGATTAGATAAAGTACCGTGGAATATACCAGTGCCGGTGGGCGACAATTCTAATCTAAAAGAGAATTATACATTCTTTGTATTTATTCGGGTAAATGACTCTTTTAAATAGTAATTAATAATTAACGTATTTAAGTTAGATACTTGCTTGGTAGTGGAAAAGCCTTGTTTATAATCCTGGTCGCAAGTCGTTACCCACTGATTCAAACATTTGTCGGTACCATCGAACTTCCACACTATATGATTTTCATTTGGTACGTGAAAAGATCTATGTAGCCTGAAAACATCTCGCGCCTCTTTGGCTAATAACGAACTTTCGAACTTCAATTGTTGATATCCTTCTCGCAGTCTCCCTAACAAGCTTAAATTCTTTTCTTGTATTGGGTTGTCGTACACTTCTTTAAAACCCGATCCCTTTGGTTCGTAAAAGTATAACAAGCGATTACTCGTGTGAAAACCTCTTTCATGAGGAGTCTTCGAACACAATCGTAATAACCGAATCATAATTCTTAACGAGTTATATCATGTGATTAAATCTTCGGAAATGGATTTACGGGTCTGTAGGATGTGACATAATTTTTATACTTCCTAAATATGATTTAACATCATACGGACATATCCTTCTTTCAGGTAAAATATATAATTCAACCGACTTATTCGTCGTTTAATAGGTGTTTGCATCTTGCACCATGCATAAGTAACTTTCCTTAGTAATTATTTCATTGCCACTCTTACAATGAGATTCAATTCGAACATTTCGAACAGACTGATTTGGAGTAAATCCCAGGGCCGGTTACAGGGTGCAAGGCTCCCGGGCCCTTGACTGTACTCAAGGCTCGCAGAAAAAGAAAAAATGAAGAAGATAGAAAATAAAAAAATGGCACAGAAATTTTTTATTTCATTAATACTAACTTCATTTTATAAACCGACTTGAATTTCACGCTCTAAATACAAAACTGGCAATACTACGAACGCACCACAATCAGGCCCGGATTAAGATTTTTGGGACCCGGGGCCTATCAAACCTTCGAGGCCCCCTCGTGGTTGATTTTTGGGACCCGGGGTTACATATCAAACTTTCGAGGTCCCTCCGTGGTTGAATAGCGCGGGGGGGGGGGGGGGGTAGTGAGCTAATCGCTTAGAACGGGGCCCCCTCGGAAAGTGGGGCCCGGGGCTGCAGTCCCCCCTAGCCCTCCTTTAATCCGGGCCTGACCACAATTATGGTTGTGTTGTGTGGTGGTAATAGTATGCGAGAACTGTCAAAAAAAGAAATTAGAATATAATTTCTAATATAATAATGTAATAATCTAATATTATTAATGATATGGGAATAAAAACGTCATATTTAAATACTTTAACGTTTATTTTTTATTTTATATTCTTTGTTTTTGTTATTGTTATTATTAACCTTTTTTTCATGAAAAGATGATATGCTTTTTTACCGTGGAGAAACTGCTTGGAGCCTCAAAATATTTCTTGCTTCCGGGGCCCTTTATAGACAAGGTCGGCCCTGCTGAATCCTCATAAATATATATGTAACTTTACTAGGAAATATGCTAAACGGTGCTCCTACGGCCGATTATTATAATTCATTAAACGCTTTGTTAAACCACCTGCTCAAAAATACGAATGACTGGAGTTTCGTAAATAATGAAAATTCAAGCGACCTCAGTTTAGGACTTTCCATTCCTATAGGCTGGTCACTGTGATAATGTTAAAATCAAAATTCCGATCATCGTGAAGATGGTACTATTTAGACGTAGTGGATTGTTAAATAATAAGAACCTAATATTTCTGCGTCCGAAGAATCACAAGGAAAATGGGAGCATCTTTCACATTAAGTTCAACTCGACTCAAGCTACGGAGAATTTCGCGGAAGTACAGCTATCCGACGGGTAAGAATACCACGTGTGTTTTAACCTAAACGGTAGTCGGCAAACTCTATCGAACCATTTAAATGAAACTCTCTCCTACATAATCATATTTATATTTAAGGAAAAAGATGATATTAACCACCGGGAAGTATGCGCGATTCGCAGGCGGGAGTGTCATCGCCAAGTTCGGCGATACGTCGGTTATGTCTACTGTAGTTAGACAAGATAAATCTGCAGCTAGCAGTAACTCCGTACTCCCACTAACTGTAAACTATCGGCAGAAGGCTTCTGCGACGGGCCGTATACCGACAAATTTTTTCCGCAGAGAACTAGGCTACTCGGAACACGAGATTCTCACGAGCAGAATAATAGACAGATCTGTGCGGCCTCTGTTCGCAGATGAATATTCATGGGAAACACAAATAATGTGTAATTTATTGGCCGTCGACGGAGTTCACGACCCGGACGTGTTGTCCATTAACGCAGCGTCGGCGGTTCTAAGCGTCTCGGATATTCCATGGAACGGACCCGTGGGAGCTGTGAGGATTGGTCTGATCGAAAACGAATACATAATTAACCCGACGAGGCGCGAACTTCAGCACAGTACATTAAACCTTGTCGTAACATGCGCATCTAAAAATCTTGTCGTCATGTTAGAGGGATCGGCCAATGACATTTTAGAACCCGAACTTAAAAAAGCGATACGATTAGCAGCCAAAGATTGCCAGCTAATTATACATTCTATAACGGATTTGCAAAAGCGTGTTGGGAAATGTAAAGTACAGATCCCAAAGAACACTGACACAACCAATGATATGGCAGAGCGTGTAAGAGAATTTTCGGAACATGAGCTACGTAATATTTTTACATGTTATAGTCATGATAAAATTTCACGAGACAATGCTATTATAGATCTGAGAGCCAAAATGATAAGTAACTTGGCGAATGATAATCCAGAAGTTGCCGCGCCTGCTACAGAAGCATTCCAGAAACTTGTTAAAGAAGTTTTCAGATCTTTAATATTCGAGACGAACAAAAGGTAGTTACAGCATGCGAACTACACATCTCGAAAAGATCGCGGAACATAACACGCGCGTCGAGTCTATGTATTTTCGATAATTGTAGGTGCGACGGTCGAGAACTGGACCAGTTGAGGGACATAAAGTGCCAAGTGGATATGTTCCAGCCGCTCCACGGCTCTGCCTTCTTTCAAAGAGGGCAAACGCAAGTTTTGTGCACGGTAACGCTCGACTCCATTGAAAGTGCTCTTAAGATGGATACTATATCGATGCTGGCTAGGTATTCCGAACACCAATTCTTCAAAAATCTTTGTGCAACATAGATGAACACATGATTTTTTGCAAACTTCCAGTGGAATAAAAGAAAAGAATTTTTTTCTACATTACGAGTTCCCTCCGTACGCGACTAACGAGATAGGTAAAGTTACTGGGTTCGCTCGGAGAGAAGTAGGGCACGGAGCGTTAGCGGAGAAAGGATTACGATCAGTTATACCGCAAAATTATCCATTCACTATAAGACTTACGAGCGAAGTACTAGAATCAAATGGTGAGTTGCGCGTATATTAGAAGCGAAGCATTATTTTCAAAGAGGATAGGTAACTTCATAACATAAGCGATATTTTTTGGTTCTTCAAGGTTCTTCTTCGATGGCTTCTGTGTGCGGTGGTAGTCTAGCACTGCTGGACGCAGGTGTGCCAATATCAGCTCCAGCTGCTGGTGTAGCTATGGGATTGATATCGAAATCTGGAAAGAAGGATGCAAAATCTGTAGATGATTATAGGATATTAACGGATTTATTAGTAAGTATTAGTAATTATTTCTATTGAGATACAAGTATAATGTGGAAAGCTAAAGGAATTGATTCTCTCTCATAATAGGGCATAGAGGATTATCTCGGAGATATGGATTTCAAAATAGCCGGCACAAAGAGAGGATACACCGCTTTGCAAGCTGATGTAAAGATACCAGGTGTCCCTTTAAAGATAATAATGGAGAGTATTGGTCAAGCAACTGCTGCGAAGAATCGAATCATTAATATCATGAACACTGTAATATCATTGCCGAGGCATGACAAGAAACATAATAAGCCGGTACTTGAAACTATAGAGATCCCCATACACAAAAGGGCAAAGTTCCTTGGTACGGGGGGATCGAATTTGAAAAAAATCTTCATCGAAACTGGAGTTAATGTACGTTTAAAGAGTACATATGTAAATTCAAATCGATTTAATCCATCAAACACAGGATTATTTGTATCGATAATAATTTCTTCTTTATTTGCAGATACATTCGCAAGACGACAATATGTATTCCATATTCGCGCCTAATCAAGATGCAATGAACGAGGCCCAAGAAATGATAAATCAAATTTTGACGAAGGACCCTGAACCGACATTAATATTCGGTGATATTTACACGGCGAAGATAACAGAGATCCGCGACACCGGAGTAATGATTTCGTTACACCCTAGCATATCCCCGGCGTTGTTACCTAATTCGCAATTAGACCGACGTAAAATACATCACCCCAGTGTGCTTGGCTTGGAAGTTGGACAAGACATAGAAGTGAAGTATTTCGGTCGGGATCCAGTGAGCGGGCAAATTAGGTTATCGCGTAAAGTTTTACAGGGGCCGATCTCCTACACGCGGAATTTGAATCCTGTCGAAGAAAAGGAGGAATAGTTTCTAGAATTTGTTACCAACTTAGATTTAATCTATAAAGGTCCGTTTATTTCACCAAAAATTTAGTTGTCCCTTATTTCTTAGGAAGAGTTAGATTTATTATAGCCACGAAGATCGACAGGTTGAAGCCTCTATTTCATTGTGAGGATTGCATTTCGAATCGTTTAACGAAACACGACCTTCCATCTTAGACTGAATACATTTTACGTACTAGGTGGATACATTCATCGGTAAATGTGCTTAAGTATTTTCGTTACGTCCTTGTTCCTGCACGAATGAAATGATGTAAATACCATTTTTTACGAATTATTAAATATATTACTTAGAAATAAAACCCAGCAGGCAACTCTTTAAATCACCCGACCAATAGTTACCGCGTATTTAAGTATGTACATCACTTTAAGGGGAATTTCCGGTCCAAAAAATAGATAATCTTTAGGAATTAATAAAAGGAAAACTACTATATATAATTTAATGTGACTTTTTGCATTGTATTAAGGATGTCTTAAATTATAGAAAGATATCTTTTGTTTTATAATTAATCATTGCAGGCGGCATTTGGGAGTCGTTAAAGTCAAGGCGTCAAAAAATTGATCCAAATCGATGGGACCGGTATCCCCAAAAGTTATTATCCGATTCGACTGGAACTTTTTTTATTTTAAAGAATATACTTCTGGCTAGGGGGGAAACCTGAAAAAATTATAAAAATGACATTTTTTTTCGAAAACAACGACACTTGAAGTTTAAAATCACTTTTTCCCTATATTTTTCGTCTTTTCAACACCTTCGAAAACTATAAATTTTCAATTTCTTGTAATATTTTCTGATTTCCTCCCTAGCCAGAAATATATTCTTCAAAATAAAAAAAGTTTCAGTTGAATCGGATAATGATTTTGGAGATACAGTCCCACCATTTTGAGAATACTCTTTCGAGAAAAACGCGTTTACAGTTTTACGTGAGTGGCCGGATATTGCCCATGCATTTGCCGCTACTCAAATGCCTATAACTTCGGGAATTTTACGAGTTTCAATAAATCCTTTTAAACACGTATTCCTAAAAGGTTGAACATTCGAAAAAAAAAATAAAAAAAAATCGACTTTTAGACCGGAACCTCCCCTTTTCAAGGGGCATTTCTATTTCGTTGAATCACGTGAATGTTGACAATTACGGAAGAACATTCTGGGATCGAATATCGACGACAGCTCGATTCAAGTTAGATGACAGCAAGCTTTCATTAAAAAAGACCACGGAGGAATATGTTCTGCTTGTGATTTACGATCGCAACAGCGGAAATGGTTGCGCGTTTCCTCTACCGTTACGTTTTCAAGCGGACATCCACTTTCGTCCTCAGCATTGTCGTTACCTCAATGTTCTTCGAGAGAGCTTACGACCACGCCTGCGAAGAGATCTTTGAGTGGGTGAACGAAGGAGTACGTTGTTCACTTCATTACCCCTATATTTACAAAGTAAGGGAGAGTAGGGTAATTGCGAATATCCAAGCAAAAAAGCAAACAAAACAAAAATTATATGAGAAATGAATTTGTTTATTATTTACAAATATACTTAAAAAATTCATCTATAAAGTACTGTTACGAATTTTTGAAAAATTATAATAAAAATCAACTTTATAGTAAAGAAGCAAAACCCTTGGTGGAGTAATCACGAACAGAGTGTTAAACATCGCAGAGGTTGCATAGAAAGCGCGAATTTAATGGTCAACCGATTAAAAATATTGCTATAACCTATACCTAATGTATTTTTCAAATTCCTCTTCTAGTGTGTTAGAAAAAATTGCAATTGGTCGAAATATCGAAAAAAATAGTAAAGGTCGTATTTAATTTTTTTTTCTGAGTCTGTAATGAATATTCAAAAATCCCTTTTGTAGATTTAAGTAATTTTATACATGCTGAAAATTTCATCAAAATCGGTCGAAAATCACGAAATTCCCGAAATCAGTGATTTAAAAAACGACCTTTACTATTATTTTCGGTATTAAACTTTGGTGTAACGGTGTAAACTTTCTTTCGTCCGCCACTGTATCTGTGGTGCCTATACGTTGTTTTCGTTTTTAAAATTAAGCGAAAAAACAAGAAAAAGTTTTCCGGTAAACTGAAAAAGATGGGATAATCTCAACCGTTCGAGATTACTTTCAGAGAATTTATTTCAGAGGTTTGAATCATGATTCAAGCAACGTCATGGTCACAAAATGTGGGTAAAAAAGTACTTTATTTCAACTTAAAAAAATTTAACAGTAATTACATGGACTTGAAAATGGACAAAATATTACTTGAAACATGATGAAAATAATAAATTGTATTCATCTTGAATAGCATGAGCGTTCTGTATTTATTACTTTTTGCCCGGCGATGGATACGACCTAAACTATTAGTGAAGAGGGAACATCGTTTTTATTTATTAAAACGCCGTAACATCACATTCGCGATTACCCCGCGTTCGTGTTTACCCTACTCTCCCTTACATTATACTCCAATGTTAATCTCATTTACACGCATCAGCGCCTTGAGAATGAACGTACCATCAATGTACAAATCGTAGTGTATATTTTTAGTAGCCACAAATTTCTGTTACACCTGTCAAGCGTCTCGATAATTAAATTTCGACTAAGTAGTCGAAATATTTGAATTGTTCCTTTCTCGCAGAGGCTTTGGATGCATATAAAGCATAAATACGAAGATCCCCTGAAGGAGTTGAGCCAAAACTGTAAGCTCGTCGAAAAGAAGTCATCCAATTCGCAGAAAGAGCAGGAAAAAGTTAGAAAATAGGTCCGCGCGATGCTTGAAGAGGAAACGGAACTATTATGCGACAGATTTCGCGAAGCAAATACCATGTTAAGTCGCGTGTCAATCCTGTTAGCTCGATTCGTTCGTAATCAAGCGCTTCGGTCGTAAAGTTTTACATGAATCGTGATATGCACTCAATTGCGCTCAGGTTCGGCTCTAATATAGCCTCGCCGTGCGTAGATACCATTATATTTAAATAGTAGCTTTTTCATTAACGAAAAGTCGATTGCAAGATTATAAATATAAGCGGTAATCAGTTATTCAGAAATGTGAATCTTGTCATTGTATTGTGCCTTCAGAATTTTCATTAATAAATGGTTAACAGAAGGAGGAATTGGGAGAAACCGAAGTTGTTACTCGTAACTGTTAGGTACGCCTGCCTTGTTCAATGGAGTAAGGGGACGCGCGAGGCCTTGCGAGTTTTATACAAAAATTTAGGTAGGTATGTAGAGTATTGTGCGGCAAGAGTGTGCACTTAAAGTTTAGACTTCTCTAAAATCTTTGGTATTACACTGATAGTCATATCATTTTGTGAGAAATAACTACTATCCCTTATTATTCGATAGACAGTGACTTCGTGTAAATTTACCTGTCACAACTTATATAAAATAAATATTTCCAAGAAGTGTCAAATGCGAACTTTTACCCGATATGTGGTGTAAAAGTTCGCACGTTGTGGGGCATAAGAACGCAACGAGAAATATTCAAAGAAGTGTTATATTTTCCTGCATAAGTACATAGTTGGGGTTATTTCCAATTTTGCAGCGATTTTTTTTTATGAAAGTCCTGCTTCTAGTTTGTCTCGAGCGATCTGAAGCATCTCCTCACTAATTGGTTTTCGGCCGGTTGTCCTCTTATGAGTTCTAACAATAAATGAATAAGACAATAAAATAAAGTCATATTTTTTAATCAAAATGTTAATAAAAACCGTATTTTGGAAAACTATTGCGGATTAAAAATTAATAAAAAACACAAAAGCCGATATTGCATGCGAACTCTTGCCCCACTGCATTGTGCGAACTTTTTCCCCCACAGCTACTTTTACATTGTTTAATCAATCCTGTTATCTATGAGGAGAATTGAGAACTTCTGTTAGCACTTTTGAATAGAAGAATTTCAGCTCTTTTAGACGACATATAAATTAAAATATTTACTGATCAGTTTATAAGAATAATATTGATTCCTAAAAATGAGAATATTACATCAGAACTAACGAATTCAGTACTTACCGCATTGTACGATAACAAAACGAAGTACAGTTACACAATTCGATACTGGTGACTCTACCTTGATTGATAATTGACTGTCAATCACTTGAAATTCGCATGGTGCGAACTCTTACCCGCTGCGAACTTTTACCAACCTTTACTCTACTAATATTTGCTTCCACCGAGCAAACGCACTACGCCCCAAGGAAATAGCGAAGAGGGCAAATTCGTGTGAACTGCGGAAATGTCTACTGTAACACAAAGTCAAATTTGAGTATTGAAAGCTGTAAGCGGTGTATGCTGCAGCTGCTGCGTTAATTGAATGCCACGAAACTGATCGAATTTATATCACGAGATTTTGATAAATGATAATCGTTAGTTTGTTTCCCTACTACAAGACACACGCATTTATTTTGACGTCGATAGCTCGGTAGACAACTCAAGGACTGTTCATCGAGTTATACATATTTGAGTATGCCCATTCGCTCGCCGTTATTACAGAAAAACTGTCGGGATGTTCTGTCGGCCGTTTTGTTATTGTTTCGCGATTTGAACGTGGCCTAACAGCTTGTCTGTGCGGGAATCCTTTCGCAGTTACAGATTCATTTGACACATAAGTTTAGAGAATTTTAATTTGCCTGATAGACGCCATCGATTTAGGTGGTGAAGAAAATTGTGCAGGACTGATTTGTCGAACTTGTCAGACTCTCAATATGCCAGAGAGATATGTGAGTGGAATGTTCAAATTTCATGAAATTATATAAATTCTGTTACGTCTTAATCGGGTTGCAAAACTTATAGCGGTTCAAAAAGGTGCGGTGCTTTGACGCGAGGATTGTTTAGTAAAAAAATTTACAGAAGCTCGATAATTGTGTACACACATTGTCTTACACAAAATCGGCCATACTGTCATTGTTTCGAAATTTAAATAACTGGTCTTTACGGGAATCCTTTATTGGTATAAATATTGATTTGACAAGTAAGTTTGGAAAATTCGAATTTTTCTGATAGAGGCCATTGAGGTAGGTGGTCAAGAAAATTGTACAGGAGACATTTTTCGACCTTGTCAGATTCCCGATATGCTCTGTTTGAACGGACTTTTCAAAGTTCTAGAAATTCTGTTACGCGCTGATGGGGTTGCAAAACTTACCACGGTTGAAAAAGGCGAGGTGCTTCGACGCGCGAATTTTTTTTCAACTAAAAAATTTACAAAATCGCGATAAGTACGTAACAAACTTGTTTCATACTGAAACTAATTCGACAAGGAAAAGAATTGGGGAGGGAAGAAAAGGAAAACAACAGATGACATGCAACGAAATATTCTGATAAATCATAAGCATACATTTATTTTTGCAATTACAAGCATGAACAGAAAACATTAATTCTTTGTATGTAAACAGTTGATATCGAACTACCTTAGCACGAGTCCCAGGCTTACATGTTACATTGGCACGATACGAGTATTTTCCAAATAGACATTTACAGATTTCGGCAATGTTGCGAACATACTCGCGTTAATGAACGCAAGAGGATTGTTTTTGATATGAATTTGTTGCAATGACGGAACACTGCAATGAATTATCGATTCGAATATAGTAAATTTGTTCCCTGACAAGTCCAGATAGCGAAGATTCTTCATGGGCTCACACCAACCGTTTGGCAAGTAACTTAATTCATTGTTGTTTAGATACAGCTCTTCTAACATTTCTTGGAATAGAAATGCATCCGCGTGAACGCTCCTAATTATATTCCCGGTCAAAGAGAGCGTTTTCAATTGTGGCAAGTTGTACAGGGAATTAGTCATTAGATACTTTATGCGATTCGAGTTCATCGATAGGGTCGTTATGTTCAGGGGTACCGCTATATGCACGTCCTCGAACGAATTCATATCCAATATAAGAACTTGCAGAGAATGCAGGTCCTCAAGCGTTCCAGGATAGATGGTCGACAATAAGTTCTTGGAAATGTCCAAGTATTCAAGGCTAACGGTATTCCTGAATGCCCCATTGCGTATAGAGTCGATTTCATTGTTCACTAACGACAGGTTCCTCAAATTAGTCAAACTAATTAAATTCAAACCAGTATCGCCAATAGTTTTGATTTTATTATTGTCTAACACTAAGGACATCAAACTGGAATATCCTTTTAACGAAAGTTGCGAAAATTTAGTATCGTTGAGGTACAGATGCGTTAGATTCGCAGACCACGGCTGAATAAAATTGAAGTTTTCAAGCGTATTCATTGAGAGATCGAGGTGTGTGAGTTCTGGAAAAGGATTTTCCGGTGCATTTCGTATATTGCTGATGCGGGTGTTCTTTAAATCCAAATATCGAAGTTGCGGATATATGCGTTCAACTACTGCCTCGGATGGGTAGCTCTCAGAGTTTTGATTGCTGAGTATCAGCTTTCTCACACTTGAAAAATTACCGAAAGAAAACAAATTGCTTGGAGAAATACGGTTTCCTTGGAGACTCAGGTACCACAGATTTGGCATCCCATCAAAAGTCCCATCCTCTACTTTCTCTATCCGGCTATTCGTGACGGTTAAGCACCTTAGCGTGGGAGAGGAAATCAAATACTTCGGGAGTATGTAGGAATCACGCAAATCTATAGTCACGTTGCTATTGCCACAGTCATCCAGATCCAGATAGTCTTCGGTTCCATTAGTCCTGATCGGAACGGTATTTACGAATGTGGGTGACAGTAAGGATATTAATACTGCCACGGTACGAAGTAGCTGATTCATGGCTCTGGTTCGCTAAAAACGGGATGTTTATAAGTTACAAACGAATCACCTCCTCTAACTGTTTTATTTTCTTTGGGACTGTCTCCGAAAGAATTGAATTCCAATATATCGCGCGAAAAATTGCGACGGATCAAATCAATTTTCAAAGCTTGCACATGATTATGAAGTATCAAGGTGATCATGACTTTGTCGATGTTTCACTCTCTATAAACGATATTCTGGATAGGGGAGACCGGGGCTAGTTGATACAGAGGTAGGTTGATACAGACGAATTATCTCGACACCGTATATATGTAGCTTCATTTCAATGGGATATGTGAAAAATGTTGATAAATTCTTTCCTACGATCCAGCGTACGTGGGTGTATCTTGACGTTAGCAATCGTTTTTTAACTGTTTTCGTTTATATAAAGAAAAAGTAAATAGTTGTGTTCACTTTCCAATCCGTCTTGAGACGATATAAAGAATTTTATAACCCGAAGTAATTTGGCATCATATTGAGTCTTTTGAAGGTAAGATAATTACGTTTTGTAATTATGTTTATATGCTCTACATTTTTTTATGGACATGTTTATACATAATGACTTCCTGTGGGGTAAGTTGATACGGGTTCTCTGGGGCATGTTGATACAGTACATTAATTTTCCCCGACTACTTTTAATTGAATTTTTTCTTTATATTTCTTGGAAAATGGTTTGAAATTATATCAAAAAGACAAATCGTGGCGAAATATCGTAGGATGTTTTGGAAAAAGCGTGTGCCGAAATAGAAAACGACTCAATATTATTAAGGCCATGCACAAAAATATACAATCATGACACAATGAGTTTATTAAGATATAGTAACAAAAAGAAGAAGACACCTCATGTTAAAGTGGGATATTCCAGACATAAAGAAAAAAATGAAAATAAAAATGTTTTTCTAGGTATGTTTGTTTAAAAATCTGTTTGATCTTTGAACTTTTGACTGTTGGAAAGATATTTAGATTGAAATTATATTTTTCAAATTTATTAGTTACTCATTAAACAGATATTTTAAAGATGTATCAACTTGCCCCGCAGTGGGGTAAATTGATACACTTTGCCTTCGTCCAAATAACATTTTTTCATTCATTTTGTATGTACTTTCTCAAGTTTTCGCTTACTATATATTAAAGAGGACGGACCAAAGTATATTTTAGCATATTTGTTATTAAGTAATTGATTCAAACAAAAATGAAAAACGTATCAACTTGCCCCGGTCTCCCCTACGCAGTATTGACAACAAATTTAGCATAACTGGCTTTTGTCTTTATGAAAGAAAATCACTGCTATCATATTTCTACTCCGTAACAAAGCTTCGAATTCGTAATTTTGAACAGATTAAACAGGTTCAGCGCGATTGATTTCTATTGGTAGCGAGAGACACGCAACAACGATACGAATGTTTAAAATTCACCACCGCACAAATATTACAATAATTCAGCTACTTACATACGTCAAGATGTGGCCAGGTCTGAAAGCGTCACAGTTATCGGAGCAACCACCTCTTCTTGGATCTGACGAAGTGCCTCTTTACTTGCGTCCGATAATAAAAAATAATACAGCAGAAACGTGATCAGAACGGTGTTGCGACGGCTGTGCACATCTGAAGGAACTCTGGGAAGTAGCAAGACTTGAATGATACGTTGCTCGGAACGACTTCGCGGCAACGAAGCCTCTACCTTTATGTTCACAATAACGCTGACCAATGGAAAAGTCACAGTGCAGAGTACAGGGCTCACCCCTACTGCGCGTTCCTTATCGAACACGTAAGTCTTTACGATAAATGTTACATATATATGTTACACTAATATTTGCTTCCACCGAGCAAACGCACTATACGCCCCACGGAAGTAGCGGAGGGGGCAAAGCTTTGTGGAGTACTTACCTACTGCAACTTGCCAAATTTGAGTAGCGAAGAATGCAGACAGAATGCGTTAAATGAATGCTACAAAAAATGTTAAAATTTATACCACGAGATTTTGGTAGATGGTAATCGTTGTTTTGGTTCCTTGCTACACGACACACGTATTTTCTTTGTGTTGATCGCTTCGCTATACCTCAAGTCTGATTGTCGAGTCATACATATTTTAATATGTCTGCTCGTCGTCATTGTAGAAAAGGTGTTCTGGTGCTCGGTCAGCCGTTTTGTTATTGTTTTGAGATTTAACCCTTTTGTAACGGCGATGCTAGCCGTTACAAATATATATATTTTCGAATCGTTTCGTGGACGTCGAGTATATCCGACGCTAGGCATTTTTGATCGTTTTCCGGAAGTGGGATATATCCAACGCTAGGCATTTTGGATCGTTCCGCGAACGTCGGATATATCCGACGCCTAGGCGCAAAAGGGTTAAACGTGAGCTACCAGCTGCTCTGTACGGGAATCCTTTGTCGTTACAAATTGATTCGACACGTAAGCTTGGAGAATTCGAAATTTTCTGATAGACCCCATTGATATAGGGCCTAAGCTGTGACAATTCGATTAAACAACATTGATTGTAACACTTACAAGGGAACATATCAAAGTGACAATCGTCGATATTCATGCGACTCTTGTAGAAAGTAGTTCTTAAAAAAATGTTCGATCCACATTGAAAGGGTAAAAAGAGCCCTGGAAAAGTTAAGGGTGAGAAACATGTTTGATCGAATATCTTGTATACTACTAGTCTACCACGTAACAACATATTAGTTAAAGGCACTTCCCGTAATATTTTTCTTTTTACACAGATAGCGATAATTTATCGATCATCTTTTAATACTTTTAATCGCTTTTTTTCTTTTCAACAATATATATGGAGGTTCCTTATCTGATTATAGTGGCAGCAATCGTCAGAAGCTTTCAGATCAGACCACACTTTAACGTAAGTAGCATAACTGTATGTTTCCGTGATCGTGATTCTTGATCATTCTTTTGGCTGTAACATCATCTTTCTTGAATACAAATGGATTTAGTGAAAACAAGGTGGATCAAACCAATTTTCACGGTTTGCAATTGTTTTCAAATTATGAATTAGTTTTCATGCGACAGGAAGGGGTCGGTCAAATATGAAATGCAGAAGTTAAGGAAGGACTATATTTTAGGCAAATAGCACATTCGGCAAACTGCACTAGTGCGCACTGAGTGCGAACTTTTCCCTTCCAATTTACTAAAATTCGCACTCAGTGCGCAACAGTGCGACCGTCCGAATACGCTATAAAACAGGCTCATCTTGGAGAATTTTTTCTGGAGAAGTTATGAAGCAAAATATTGTGAGTTTTTTTATGGCTTTATATTTAATTTTTAGAGATACGATAAAAAAATTTTATGTTAAAAATATGCATTGTACATGTCGCTATCGACGCATCTTGCTGCAGCGCCGGTGGGGGTAATTTAGAGAAAAGTATTCAACTAATCGACTTACCCTTACACATACAACTAGATAATTCCAAACTATTGTCGATGGACCTCAAAACCCCCAAAATCGAAATTTAATAAAATTATAGAGCTTAGGAAAAGAAGTATGATTTTGCATGAAAATTTTAGATCTAATTATGCAATATTGAAATATTAAAAATGAATGTTTTTATAATACTAGAGGTCCATTGACAATGCTTTGAAATGATCTAGTTGTATGTGTAAAGGCAAGTCGATTGGTTAAATAGTTTTTTCTAAATAACCCCCACCGTTTTGCAATTTCGACGGGGACGTTGTAGCAAGATACGTCGATAGCAACATCCACAATGCATATTTCTAATATAAATAATTTTTTTCGTATCTTAAAAAATTAAATATGTAGTCATAAAAAAGTTCAAAATGATTTCCTTCATAATTTCTCCCGAAAAACATAAAAAAATTGGCCTGTCTTAGCGTTGCCAAAAGTATAGTACCCCTTTACTTTCCGTGGCACGAATAATGTCATATCTCTTTGCCATGATTTATTTCGTATCAGTATAAAGATTGATATCGCTTATCGCGATTAATAAATCGATAAAGTCAGGGTCATCTTAACACTTGGTGAGCAACTGCATGCTTCGATCAGTCATAATTCTTCGCACAATATATTGAATTTCGCTTCTTTTGAAAACAGTGACAAAGAAAATAAAACAATAAATATGGTGATTCGTTGATAACATATTATTAACATCCTCTTTGCAGCGAACCAGAGTCATGAAACAGCTACTCCGTACCGTGGCAGTATTAATTGCCTTACTGTTACCCACATTTGCAAATACCGTTCCGATCAAGGCTAATGGATCCGAAGACTATCTGGATGACTGCGGAAATTACAACCTGACTTTATATTACCCTAATTCCATCATACTCCAGAAGTATTCCATTTCCTTGCCCTTGCTAAAATGCTTAACCATCGGGGGCAGCGGGATTCGGAGTGCAGTGAATAGAGCTTTCGATAAGATGTCAAATTTGTGGTACCTGAATCTCCAAAGAAACAATATTCCTGCGGACAATTTGTTTTCTTTCGGTGATCTCCCAAGTGCGAGGATGTTGATTCTCAGCAATCAGAACTGGGGGCACTACACAAGAGCGACATTAATCAGATCCTTATATCCGCATCTTCGATATTTGGATTTAAACAATAAAGGCATCTCCGGTATACGACTTTTACAGAAAAATCCTTTCCCTGAACTAAGGTATCTCGATCTCTCAACCAATGAACTTGAAATCTTCAATTTTATACGCTCGCAGGCTGAGAACCTAACGCATCTGTACCTCAACGATAATAAAATCTCGCAATTTTCGTTAGGACCTTCCGCTTTAATGTGGTTAGCGTTAGACAATAATAATATCAAAACTATTGGCGAAGGAAGTCTGGATTTGGGTGGTTTGACAAATTTGAAGAACCTTTCTTTACATAACAATCAAATCGAGTTTATACGCGATGAAGCATTCAGGGATACCGTGAGCCTTCAACACTTGAACATTTCCATGAACTCATTGTCGACCATCCTACCCGAAACGTTTAGGAACCTGCAGTCACTGCAGGTTCTTATATTGGATCAGAATTTTTTGGAAGAAGTGCCTATAGCGGTACCCTTGAATATAACGACTTTATCGATGAACTGCAATCGGGTAAAGTATTTAACAAATAACTCCTTGTTCAACTTGCCACAATTGAAAACGCTGTCTTTGGCCGGGAATAGAATTATGAACGTGCATCAGGATGCGTTTCAAAACCAAGAAATGTTAGAAGAGCTCTATCTAAACAACAATGAATTAAGTTACTTGCCAAACGAATGGTGTCGGACCATGAAGAATCTTCTGTATCTGGACTTGTCAGGGAATGCATTTACTATGTTTGAATCGATAATTCATTCCAGTTTTCCATCTTTGCGACAGATTCATCTCGAACACAATCCTCTTAAGTTTATTAACGCGAGTACGTTCGAAACGTTGCCGAAATATGTAAATGTCTATTTGGAAAATACTCGTAGATACTCAGTCGAATCGCACTGCCGTGAAGTGTCAGGCTCGTGAGCCTAAATAGTCCGTCATTCCAAACGGATTCCGACTGCCCGCAGTTTTTCAACGACTACATCTTACTGGGGATAATTAATTGCCTTTGCATCTTCTCGTCACTTCGAGTTTAGCTTTCTGCACGATACAACGTCCTTCCGAGCTGAGTTTAATAAACTAGAGTTTATGTAGAATACTGTGTTTTAAAACTAATTTCATAACCCATTTCCAATAGTTACAGTAAGTAGATACATCACACAGCTTTGCCCTTCGCTACTTCCGTGGGGCGTAGTGCGTTTGCTCCGTGTCAGCAAATAATAGTGTAATACATATATTATATATATGATAAATGATAAATGCGTTTATCATAAATGTTACATATATATATGTAACATTTATCATAAAAGCTTATGTGTTTGATAACGAAGGCGCAATAGGGGTGGGCACTGTACTCTGCACTGTGACTCTTCCATTGGTCAGCATTATTGCGAACGTAAAAGTAGAGGCTTCATTGCTGCGAAGTCGTCCCGAACAACGTATCATTCAAGTTTCGCTATTTCCCAGAGTTCTGATCACGTTCCTGCAGTATTATTTGTTATTATCGGACGCAAGTAAAGAGGCACTTCGCCAGATTCAAGAAGACGTGGTTGCTTTGATAAGTGAGACGCATTCAGACCTGGCCACATCTTAACGTATGTAAGTATCTGATTTATTGTAATATTTGTGCGGTGGTGAATTTTAAACATTCGTATCGTTGTTGCGTGGCTCCCGCTACCAATAGAAATCAATCGTCCTGAACCTTTTTAATTCATTCAAAATTGCTAATTCGAAGCTTTGTTACGGAGTAAAAATATGATAGCAGTGATTTTCTTTTATGCAGCCAAAAGCCAGTATCTAATGCTTAATCTGTTGACAGTACTGCAAATTCAGAATACCGTTTTTAGCGAGTGAAACATTGTCAAAGTCTTGATAATCTTTATACTTTATAATCATGTGCAAGCTTGGAAAATTGATTTGATCCGTCTTAATTTTTCGCGCGATATATTGAATTTCGATTCTTTCGGAACAGTCCCACAGAAAATAAAACAGTTAGAGGAGGTGATTCGTTTGTAACTTATAAACATCCAGATTTTAGCGAACCAGAGCCATGAATCAGCTACTTCGTACCGTGGCAGTATTAATATCCATACTGTCACCCACATTTGTAAATACCGTTCCGATTAGGACTAATGGAACCGAAGACTATCTCGATCTGGATGACTGTGGTAATAGCAACGTGACTATACATTTGCCTAATACCACCGTGATCCCGAAGTATTTCATTTCCTCTCCCACGCTGAGATGCCTAATTATCGAGAACGACGGTGTTGAGAATGCAGAGGATGGAGCTTTCGATGAGATGCCAAATCTGTGGTACCTGAATCTCCAAGGAAACAGATTTTTCCCAAGGGATTTGTTTTCTTTCGGTAATCTTTCGAGTGTGAAGAAGCTGATACTCAGCAATCAAAACCATCAGGGCTTCCCATCCGAGGCATTAGTTGAACGCATATATCCGCAACTTCAATATTTGGATTTAAAGAACACCGACATCAGCAATATACGAAATGCACCGGAAAATCCTTTTCCAGAACTCACACACCTCGATCTCTCAATGAATCCGCTTGATAGCTTCAATTTTATTCAGCCGTGGTCTGCGAAACTAACGCATCTGTACCTCAATGATACTGGCATTTCGTATCCTTCGTTAAAAGGATATTCAGGTTTGATATCCTTAGTGTTAGACAATAATCAAATCCAATCTATTGGCGTTACTGGTTTGGGTTTGATTGGTTTGACTAATTTGAGGAACCTGTCGTTAGTGAACAATGTAATCGGCTCTATACACGAAGAAGCATTCAGGGATACCGTTAGCCTTCAATACTTGAACATTTCCAAGAACTTATTGTGGACCATCAATCCCGGAACGCTTCAGGATCTGCATTCTCTGCAGGTTCTTGTATTGGATCAGAATTTTTTCGATGACATGCATATAGCGGTACCCCTGAACATAATGACCCTATCGATGAATTCGAATCACATACAGTATCTAACGATTAACTCCCTGTACAACTTGCCACAATTGAAAACGTTGTCTTTGACCGGGAATATAATTACGGAAATTCATACGGATGCGTTTCAAAACCAAAAACTGTTAGAAGAGCTCTATCTAAACAACAATGAGTTAAGTTACCTGTCAAACGAATGGTGTGAGCCCATGAAGAATCTTCGCTATCTAGACTTGTCAGGAAACAAATTTACTATATTCGAATCGATGATTCATTGCAGTGTTCCATCATTGCAACAAATTCATATAAAAAACAACCCTTTTGCGTTCATTAACGCAAGTATTTTCGCAACGTTGCCGAAATCTGTAAGTGTCTATTTGGAAAATACTCGTATCGTGCTAATGTAACATGTAAGCCTCGGGCTCGTGCTAAGTAGTTCGATATCAACTGTTTACATATAAAGAATTAATGTTTTCTGTTCTTGCTTGTAATTGCACAAATAAACGTATGCTTATGCTTTATCAGAAGATTTCGTTGCATGTCATTTGTTGTTTTCCTTTTCTCCCCACCCCCCCCCCCAATTCTTTTACTTTTCGAATTTGTTTCAGTGTGGAACAAAGTTGGTACACAATTATCGCGCTTCTGTAAATATGTTTACTAAAAAATCCTCGCGTCAAAGCACCGCACCTTTTTGAACCGCGCACAGTGGGGAAATTTTGCGATTTTATAGCCAAAACCAAATAACTAAATTTTTGAATTTGACAAATGAATGCAAATGTTGTTACGAGCCGGGGCTGCGGCAACGCGGGAGGTCGGCGGGAAGGGTATTTCCCAAGGAATACGGTTTATGAATTTGTTAGTTAGGGGCGCGGACGAAACTGATGCGAAATCAGGGAGCCGCTACGATTATTGACGGCGGGGACGAACCTGATGCGAAATCAGGGAGCCGCAGGAGGGTGAAACGTCGTGAACGAACCCGATGCGAAATCGGGGAGTCACTGGGTTGGAGAAGATGGCTTGTTTTGGTAAAGGGTTGCGAACGGACCTGATGCGAAATCAGGGAGTCGCGGGAAATGTTAGTAATGCCTCGTAACTCTTGATTAATATTTGATACAACTCGAGCGGTAAAGTTGTATCGGTGGGTGAGTGCTACTAATATTATAAGGATCGCTGGGTAAAAGATGGATTTAACGTAATCGACTCGATTTACACGTGAACACCATAAGTATATTCAATAATTAGTTATTGTACAAATGTAAGTGTCGCGAGTAATAATTAAATAAAATGTAGGTATATGTTACCACTAATTGCACGGTGTTGACGCACTGGCGATGCGGGGCGTACGAGTGGCTATTTCAAAGTGTCAAATAGAATATAAACCGAACTCGCGGATTCTATGAGGTTAACTATGATTCCGATGGAGACTTTAGCCCGATCTTGCTGGATATAACCGACTCTGTACGAGTGTGACACGACGTGACATTACGCGTGACTCTATAGCTTTGAACCGACGAGGGTTGAAACCAAAGGGTTTATATAGTCCCGAAAATGAGTGGGGGTTCGTTAGAAGTTTCCATATAAGGAGATCTCTCGGGGTCGTCGTCGTGTCACTCCCGTTCCCATGGTCGTGATCCAGATGGTCGAGATCATGACCCCCATTAGTGGTATGTGATAAACAAAAAGGATTTTAGGGCGTTTTCCCTTCGTAGACGCGAGCTCGAAAAACGGTTGAGAGCGGCGTATGGGAAAATTCCACATACGTAACAATGTCAATTGAAGAACAAATATGAGCATGAAATGCCTCAAATTTTGCTGTTAAATGTTTTAATACAAAGCTCGTGTAGACTCTCAACTATTTATGCTCATGTGAGGTTAGAACGATTGCAAAGAATTAATCTAGATTTTCGAGTTACTTGAAACATTTATATTGTATTATCCAAAGTTCCGAAAATAATTTGAAAGGTTGGATTAAATTCCTGGTGGCGCGTAAGATATCCTTTTGTCCTCAAAATAATTATGTTTCGTTTTTTAATACGCAATTTATACAATTTTTAAAGTAGTGTTTTAGAAATATCCTTTTCATATAAGAATTAATTTTTATTACATAAAATACTTATAAATCTCATAATATCCTGCAATGATTTTTATTCCTATTTTACGTTGATCTATTTTGATTCTATAAATGCAATTATTAATTGCTAATAGTTGCTAATTTTGTAATTATATGAATTTTTTTAAGCACGATCCAGTGTGTCTTGTATAACATACGACATAACTGTGACCGGGACTGGTTTACACGTGGTACATTATAAACCTTTTTATTTTTTTTAAACGATTTTATTCACCTTCGATGCTATGTTTGATTGTTTGTATTAATAGATTTCGTGATATTTCACAAGTAATATCAAGTGATTACGCAGAAAATGTTAAATAATTTAAAATGTATGCCGTAAAAGCGGCAAAACAATTTGTTGCATTATATCCTTTGTACATAATGTCTAGCACTGTACACAAAATTTTAATTCATGGTCCTCACATAATCGAAAATGCTGTCCCAATTGGACAGCTTTCAGAGGAAGCTCAAGAAGCACGGGATACGGATAACGAGAATGCTCAACGGAAACAACTATGGAGGGTGTTTTCAATTGCCTTCTATTACCGTCAGATCCGCTAATTAGTAATCTAAGAAAACTTCCAGATAAGAAATTAAAAAGCTTGTCCTCAAAAGCGATAACCCTTCTTCTATGCCCTGCAACACTGTATCAGCGGCATGCTCTGACAAAGAAAAAAGCGATTCCGACTGGGAGTATTAGTTTTAAGGGGAATATAAATTCGTAGGTTTAAGTGTATAAATGTAAATAATAAAAAATCTTTATCGTTCGTAGTGTTTATAAGGGCTGTTTTTTGGATAATTTATTTTCTCATATATCAGAACGTAAAAGCGTCGAATTTTATATATTAAAAATAAGTTTTCAGGTTTTGACCACGAAAATGGATATAATTCATCAATTGACATTTGCATAATTTTTTTCAAATTAAAAAATTTCATTTATGTGGGTTTGGCCATAAAATCGCAAATTTCCCCACTGTGCCGCGGAAAGTTCTGCAACCCGATCAAGGCGTAACAGAATTTCTATAATTTCATGAAATTATAAAATTCCACTCTCATATCTCCCTGGCATATTGAGAGTCTGATAAGTTCGACAAATCCGTTCTGCACAATTTTCTTCACCACCTAAATTGATAGCGTCTATCAGGCAAATTCAAATTCTCTAAATTTACGTGTCAAATGAATCTGTAACTGTGAAAGGATTCCCGCACAGACAAGCTGTTAGGCCACGTTCAAATCGCGAAACAATAACAAAACGGCCGACAGAACATCCCGACAGTTTTTCTGTAATAACGACGAGCGAATGGGTATATTCAAATGTGTATAACTCGATGATCAGTCTTGAGTTGTCTACCGAGCTATCGACGTCAAAATAAATGCGTGTGTCTTGTAGTAGGGAAACAAATTAACGATTATCATTTATCAAAATCTCGTGATATAAATTCGATCAGTTTCGTGGCATTCAATTAACGCAGCAGTAGCAGCATACACAGCCTACAGTCTTCGGTACTGAAATTTGGCTTTGTGTTGCAGTACGCACATCCGCACTTCACACGAATTTGCCCCCTCCGCTATTTCCTTGGGGCGTAGTGCGTTTGCTTGGTGGAAGCAAATATTAGTATAATATATACATGTAACATTTATCGTAAAGACTTATGCGTTTGATAACGAAGGCGCAGTAGGGGTGTGCCCTGTACTCTGCACTGTGGCTCTTCCATTGGTCAGCGTTATTGTGAACGTGGAGGTCGAGGTATCATTGCCGTGAAGCCTTTCCGAGCATCGTGTCATTCAAGACTCGCTACTCCCAGAGTTCTTTCCGATGTGCACTGTCGTCGCAACACCGTTCTGATCACGTTCCTATTGTATTATTTTTTATTATTGGACGCAAGAAACGGGGCACTTTTCCTGAGTCTAGAAGACGTGGTTGCTGTGATAAGTGAGACGCATTCAGAACTGGCTACACCTTCACGTATGTAAGTTGTTGAATTGTAATATTTCTCTGGTGGTGAAATTTAAGTATTTGTTTCGCTGTTGCATCGCACTCACTTAACCCGCAGGGTACCCCGTACATCACTGCGTCGGAAAAGTCAGATATTTTCCGTGTTGGTGGTCTTTTTTTACGTAGTGGTCATTTATTCTATGCCAGGATTCCTGTCAATTATTACTGACGAAATAGAATTTTTTTTGGTGATTCTATTTCTTTAATTATTATTATTTTGTTTACTTGAAAATTGCTCTTTTATTATTCGAATTAATTACCAACCATTAGAAATAGAAAATTATTCAATCAAAAGATAAACAAAGAGCCTATTGTGCTGCCTTTTAAAAATACAAAACAAATGTCAAGGCGTACGCAGTACTCCGCCCGTGTATTTTTGTTAGTGTAACTATTCATCGCGTAAATATTGCTCGTATCGCAGGCGGTTAATACCAATGGAAATGAATACCGCGTGGTGCGAACTTTTTTAATTCGCTCTCACATTGTTAGTTTTTCTTTTAAGATATACATATGTACATTAGGAGAGAAATGAGGAGAGGGTGAATCAAATCAGTTGTCAAGGTATGCAAACAATTTTGAATTGGGGAGAGTGGGGTAATTGCGAACACCTAAGCAAAAAAGCAAAACAAAACGAAAACTGTGTGTGAAATGAATTTATTTATTAGTTACAAACATACTTAAACTATTCATCTATAAAGTAATCTGACGAATATTTGAAAAATTATAACAAAAATCAACTTTATAGTGAAAAAGCAAAACCCTTGGTGTTCATGATTACCCGACTACCATGGGGTAATCACGAACAAGTCACGAATAAGGTCGAAAATCGCGAAATTCCCGAAATCAGCGATTTAAAATACGACCTTTACTATTTTCGGTATTCCGACGAATTGTAATTTATTTCAAAACGACGAAACACGTTACGTAGCCAACTAATTCTTCTAGCTTCGCACAAACACTCAAGTCGTTTGCACCAATTCCAAAAAAGTTATGCGATTTTAATGGGTGTAAACTTTCTTTCGTCCGCCACTGTATCTATGGTACCTATACGTAGTTTTCTTTTTTAAATTTAAGCAAAAGAAAAAGAAAAATTTCTCCACTGAACTGAAAAAGATGATGTAATCTCGACTGTTCGAGATTACTTTCGGAGAATTTATTTCAGAGGTTAGAATCATGATTCAAACAACGCCTTGGTCACAAAATGTTGGTAAAAAAGTGCTTTATTTCAACATAAAGAATCCCAATTGTATAATTAATTCGACAGTAATTACATGAATTTGAAAATTGACAAAATATTACCTGAAACGTGGTGAAAATAATAAATTGTGTTTATCTTGAATAGCATGAGCGTTCTGTATTTTTTGCTTTCTACCCGGCGTTGAATGCGGCCTAAACTATTAGCTAGTGAAGAGAGAACATCAGTTTTTATTTATTAAAACGCCATATCCATCGCGTTCGTGTTAGCCTCACTCTCCCCTACGAATGCGAAGTTCAGTGCATCGTTACAGAGTGGAAATATGATAGCAGTGATTTTCTTTCATACACACAAAGGCCAGTAATGCTAAACCCGATTACAGTACTATATATCTAGTATATCGTTTTGGCGAACGACATATATCGATGAAATCATAATCATCTTCGTACTTGGTAATCAATTGCAAACTTTGAAAATTCATCCGATTCATCATAATTCCCCAGACAATATAATAAAATTCGCTTCATTCTAAAAAAGTCAGAAAGAAAATAAAACAATGAAGGATGTGATTCGTTTGTAACTTATCTACATTCTGTTTTCAGCGAACCAGAGCCATGAAACAGCTACTTCGTACCGTGGCAGTATTAATTTCCTTACTATCACCCACATTTACAAATACTGTTCCGATTGAGCCTAATGAAAACGAAGACTATCTGGATGCCTGCGCCACTAACAACCTGACTTTACAGTTGCCTAAGTTGGATGCGATCGACAAGAGTTTCATTTCTTCTGCTATCATAAAATGCTTAACCATCGAGAACAGCGGGATTCAGAGTGCAGTGGATGGAGCTTTCGATAAGATGCCAAATCTGTGGTACCTGAATCTCCAAGGAAACAGTATTTCTCCAAGCAATTTGTTTTCTTTCGGTAATCATTCAAGTGTGAGGAAGTTGATTCTCAGCAATCAAATGTGGAGGCCTGACACTTCCTACACGACCTACTCGCCCTACAGGTCCTACTCGTACAACGAAGAGTACCAAACAGTAGTCCAAGTCCAAACTATATATCCGCAACTTCGATATTTGAATTTAAAGAACACCGGCATTAGCGACATACGAAATGTACGCGAAAATCCTTTCCCAGAACTAAGGTACCTCGATCTCTCAATGAATAAAATTGAAAACATCAATTTTACACGCCCGTGGGCTGAAAAACTAACGGATCTGTATTTCAACGACAATAAAATTTCGAATATTTCGTTAGGACTTCCCTATTTAACGTCATTAGTGATTGACAACAATTATATCGAAACCATAGGCGATAATGGTTTGGATCTGGTTGGTTTGCCTAATTTGAAAAACCTTTCGGTCACGAACAATCGAATCGATTCTATACGTAAAACAGCATTCAGGGACACTGTCAGTCTTCAACACTTGAACATTTCCATCAACTCTTTGTCGGCCATTTATCCTGAAACGCTTAAGGACCTGCATTCTCTGCAGGTTCTTGTATTGGATCAGAATTCTTTCGAGGACGTGCCTATCGCGGTACCACTGAATATAATGACCCTATCGATGAATTGCAATCGCATAAAATTTCTAACGATTAACTCCCTTTACAACTTGCCACAATTGAAAACGCTGTCTTTGACCGGGAATATGATTAGGAGCGTTCACACTGATGCGTTTCAAAATCAAAAAATGTTAGAAAAGCTGTATCTAAACAACAATAAATTAAGCCACTTGCCAAACGGTTGGCATAAATCAATGGAGGGGCTTCGCTATCTGGACTTGTCAAACAACGAATTTACATTGTTAGAATCAGTATTCCAATCCAATTTTCCGTCTTTACAGCAACTCTATTTCGAGCGTAATCCTATTAAGTATATAAACGCAAGTACGTTCGGAACGTTTTCGAAATATGTAACTGTCTATTTGGACACTCAGTCGACTCGCACTACAGCGAAGTGTCAGCCTAATCCGTCATACCAAATGACTACGACTACCCGCAGGTTTAACAGTTACGAGAGTATTTCTGATGACATTAATGACTACTGAGGATAATACAACTGTCACGCCTTAGTCAATACATTGGACAACTAAATGATGGCGTTACAGTGTTACAGAAATTTTATTTTCGACTATTGCAGCAAATGTATTCTGTATAAACAAGTATTTTCTATTATTACGTGTAATTGCAAAAATAAATGTATGATTATGATTTAAAAGGAGACATCATTACATGTCCCCTGCTGTCTTCCTCTTCGTCCCTCCACAATTTTTCTCCTTGCCGAATTAGTTTCAGCGTGAAACAACTTTGAAAAATGCCCGCGCTAAAGCACGTTACGTTTTTGAACCATGGTAAGTATTCGCATCCCGATAAACGCGTAACAGAGATCCACTACTGAAAAATCACTACTGCACAATTTTCTAGATCACCTATATCAATGGCGTCTATCATAAAAATTCGAATTCTCCAAACTTACGTGTCAAATCAATATTTGTACCGACAAAGGATTCCTGTACAGACTAGGTATTTAAATTTCGAAACAATAACAGTATGGCCGACAGAACATCGCAACAGTTTTTCTGTAAGACGACAAGCAAAGTCAAATGTGTATCTATGACTCGACAATCAGTCTTGAGTTGCCCGTGGAGCGAAAAATACGTGTGTCGTGTAGTACGGAAACAAATCGACGATTAAGTATCATTTACCAAAATCTCATGGTACAAATTCGATCAGTTTTGAGGCATCCATCTAACGCAGCAGCAACAACGTACACTGCCTGCAGTCTTCGATAGGTACTCAAATTTTACGTTGTGTTGCAGTCAGCACATCACACGGGTTTGCCCTCTCCGCTATTTCCTTGCGGCCTAGTGCGTTTGCTCGGTGGAAGCAAATATTAGTTTCATATTAGTTAAATGTCCCTATTTCTGCTCATTTTGTATTTTTCTTATTATTATAAGCGTTACGTTTGTACTATTGTTGTAACAAAATAATTCTAAATTATTTGAACATTTACGCGAGTGTTGCACGAGGTTGGGGCTAATCAATGTACAGGATAAGCAACGAAGAACTTTTAAAACATGAGACTCATAATTTTTCGATCGTGTTCTAGCTGGTTATGCTAAGGAACCGCGTCGCTATTGGTATTGGATAATTCGGCAGAAAATTGTTTTTGCGGTAAATGTTCTTATTTAATAACAAAAACAGATACCGTATTATGCTCTGGATTTAGGTTTCTTACTATTTTTAATTTTCTTTAAATAGAAAACAGGTGAGCAAGTTTGGGGTCGAGTGAATCACCGTCATGTTCGCATTTGTACTCACCAAAATTTTAGTAATATAACTTCACAATTCAATGTATGCTGTAACCTCTAATTCTAGTCGAAGGCATTTTATTTTTTGTTTATCATTATTTTATGCTTTTCTGTTGTGTTATAAAACTTCTCCATAAAAGATGTAACTTATTTTAATCTAAAAAGGCTACATATTATGTAAAGAGAAATTGGTACAAATGGTGAGTAGAAATACGTACATCGCTATTTTTCGTGAGCAGAAATACGAACATTTAAAGCATTCTATTTAATTACAAAGTATTAATCATTTAAACATCTTGAAATATCTTCCTAAAACAGTTTTTGAATTGGTTGATTTATTATTAAAGAATTAATCAATTATTCTGCAAATGTTGATCACAAACAAAAAGGACGTTATATATAAATATAACGTTTATCGTAAAGGCTTAATGTGTTTGATAATAAAAGTCCGGTAGGGGTAGATAGAAGTACAATACTTCATTGGCATGAAGTCTCGCTATTACTGACAGTTCTTTCTGATGCGTGTTGTTATAACAACACTGTTCTAATCGCGTTCCTGTTGCTTTCTTTTTTATTATCAGACGCAAGTAAACAGCCACATCGACCGATTTTATAAGACGTGGTTGCTGTCAAAAGTGAGACGCATTCAAGCCTGGCCACATCTTGACGCCTGTAAGTAGCTGAATTGTAATCCTTGTGCGGTAGTGATTCATTCCGCTGAAAACAATCGTGTTGTGAACCATTTTTATCCATTCTGAATTACGAATTCAAAGCGTTGTAATGGAGTAGACATATGATAGCAGTGATTTTCTTTCATGAAGACAAAAGCCAGCTAAATCTGTTGTTAGTACTGCATATCTGGAAAATCGTTTTTGCGAGTGATATACATCGATAAAGTCATGATCATCTTCATATTTCGAAATCAATTGCAAACTTCGAAAATTGATTCGACCCGTCGTACTTCTCCACACAACATTGTGAAATTGGATTCTTTAGAAAAAGGTCACAAAGAAAATAAAACAGTAAAGGAGGTGATTCGTTTGTAGGGGAGACCGGGTATGGTTGTCTCAATTTTTTATTTTAATTTTTTTACGGGTCATAGCTGCAGGGAAGTTTGTTTAAACTTAGATTAATATAAACTACGTACGTCCGACTTTATAAAAAAAATTGGTCCTGTGGATCTTGTCAACCAGATTAGGAGCTAATTCATATTATTTGCAGGAACTATTTTGTGACAACGTACCTCGAGGCCGGGTTGGTTGTCACAGTATCTGGATAGCTAACTTTATGAAGAAAAACTTTCGATTCAATTAAGAAAGTAATATAATTTTGTATTGTATTTCTCACAATATCCCGCTAGAGTGCGGTAATTTATATTATAATCCTTTGCAATCCCTTTTATTGTGTAATTGCCTTTTATAACCTCTCTTGCCGCACGTAACATTAATTCTTCTTATAGGTAAGTTTGCGGCATTATTATTGAGAACTGTTGCCAAACAAACATGAAAATAATATCACATGATAGATGCAGCAAGTTTACACTGGGATTAGTTGTCACATGCGGCAAATACCTAATCCCAAATGTTCTGTGACAACTTGCCCCAAACCGTTAAACAATTTCACCTCTCTATTCATGTATTAAAAAGTTTAAAAAATGCGAAAAAATCATTACAGTAAGTTAGAAAAAACTCTAAACTACGAGAATAATGCAACAATGTTATAGTCAATACTAAGAAACAACCTATACTTACTTGATAGAAAATACGGCATAATTTACTTCGAGCGCACGATAGCAAATAATGATATATCGTACCTCCATGCGACTCAACAACGACTTGTGCGATGGAGGGGGAGGCGGTGATATGCTTACGCATCGCCACGAATTATTAATTAGTACGTTCCTATTGTTTATAGTTTCTTTATTATAACTGTTGTAACAACCAACCCGTGCGACAACCATACCCGGTCTCCCCTACCTTACATTCAAAGGACTCAATGTGCTGCCCAATTAATTTGAGTGATAAAATTCTCTATCCCGTCTCAAGACGGATTGGAAGGTGAACACAACTATTTACATTTTCTCTATAGAAGCGAATACAGTTAAAAATGGATTGCTAACGTTAAGGTACACACACAAAGAATTGAACAAGAAGCTTCACATATCTCGCACACAAGGAGCTACATATATACAGTGTCGAGATAATTCGACTGTATCAACTTGCCCCGGTCTCCCCTATATCTCCGCTTAGTATCGCTTCTTGTTAATCCCTACTCTTTTAGACTACCGAATGGACTTTAAATTGGTTGTGCATTTCGTCTCTCTCTAAAACTGGTTTCTTCGTCAGAGTGTCGCCTTTTGGTATGCCTTCTCTTTGATGAAGTCTTTCCGAGCATCATTGTATCATTCAAGAATCGTTACTTCCCAGAGTTCTTTCTGGTGCGCACAGTTGTGGCAACACCATTCCGATCACGTTCCTGTAGTATTATTTGTTATTATCAGACGCTAGTAAAGGGGAACTTTTCCTGAATCTAGAAGACGTGGTTGCTGTGATAAGTGAAACGCATTCAGATCTGGCCACACCTTCACGTATGTAAGTAGCTGAATCGTAATATTTCTCCGGTGGTGAAATTTAAGTATTTGTTTCGCTGTTTCATCTCACTCGCTTAACCCGCAGAGTCGGAAAAGTCAGTTATTTTTCGTTTTGGTGGTCTTGTTTTACGAAGTGATCATTTATTCTTTGTCAGGATAACTGTCAATTAATACTGACAAAATAGAATTTGTTTGGTGATTCTATTTTGTTAATTATTATTACTATATTGTTTACTTGAAAACTGTTTCTTTTTCATTCTAATTAATTACCTACCATTAGAAATAGAAAATTATTCAATCAAAAGATAAACAAAAAAACCTATTGCTGCCTTTTAAAATTACAAAAAGAATGTTAAGGCGAAAGCAGTACTCCCCCCGTGTTTTTGCGTAACTATTCATGGGTCGTGTCGCAGACGGTTAATACCAATGGAAATGAATACCGCCAGATGCGAACCTTTTTAATCCGCTCTCACATTCTCAGTTCATCTTTTAAGATATACATAACTACATTAAAAAAGAAATGAAGAGAGAGTGAATCAAATCAGTTGTCAAGGTATGCAAATGATTCCAAATTACGAATTCAAAGTTCAATGCTTCGTTGCAGAGTAGAAATATGATAGCAGTAAATTTATTTCATAAAAACAAAGGCCAGTAATGCTAAACCCGTTTACAGTACTACATATCCAGAATATCGTTTTAGCGAGTGACATACATATATCGATGAAATCATAAACATCATCGTACTTGGTAATCGATAGCAAGCTTTGAAAATTCATTCGATCCGTCATAATTCACCGGACAATATAGTGAAACTCGCTGCTTTCCAAAAAAAGTCAGAAAGAAAATAAAACAATGAAGGACTTATAAAAATTCTGTTTTCAGCGAACAAGAGTCATGAAGCAACTACTACGTACTGTGGCAGTATTAATTTCCTTACTGTCACTCACATTTGCAAATATCGTTCCGATCGATCCTAATGGAAACGAAGACTATTTGGAGGACTGCGGCACTAATAACCTGACTATACAGTTTCCTAATTTGGACGTAATCGGCGAGCGTTTCATTTCCTTTCCCATGCTAAGGTGCTTAACCATAAAAAATGGCAAGATTCAGACAGTAGAGGATGGGGCTTTTGATCAGATGCCAAATCTGTGGTACCTGAATCTTCAAGGAAACAGTATTCCCCCAAACAATTTGTTTTCTTTTGGTAATCTTTCAAGTGTAAGGAAATTGGTTCTCAGCAATCAACACACTCCGGACTTCTATGGCGACAAGGCAATAATCACAGGCATATATCCACAACTCCGATATTTGGATTTAAAGAACAACCATATCCGGAACATACAAAATGTATGGGAAAATCCTTTCCCTGAACTAATGTACCTCGACCTCTCAAAGAACAGTCTTGAAAGGTTCACTTTCATGCAGTTGCAAGCTGAGAAACTAACGTATCTGTATCTCAGCGATAATCAAATATCGCGATTCGCGTTAGGACCTTCCGCTTTAATGTGGTTAGCGTTAGACAACCAGAATATCCAAACCATAGGCGAAGAAGGTGTGGATTTGGATGGTTTGACTAACTTGAGGAACCTTTCGTTAGCGAACAATCGAATCGTTTCTATTCGTGATGGAGCATTCAGGGATACCGTTAGTCTTCGACACTTGAACATTTCCTTAAACTTATTGTCGACCATCCACCCCGAAACCTTTAGGAACCTGCAGTCCCTGCAGGTTCTTATATTGGATCAGAATTCTTTGGAGGAAGTGCCTATAGCGGTACCCCTGAATATAACCAACCTATCGATGAACTGCAATCGCATAAAGTATCTAACGATTAACTCCCTGTACAACTTGCCACAGTTGAAAACGTTGTCTTTGACCGGGAATATAATTACGGACATTCATACGGATGCGTTTCAAAACCAAGAAATGTTAGAAGAGCTCTATCTAAACAACAATGAGTTAAGTTACTTGCCAAACGTATGGTGTCGGACTATGAAGAATCTTCGCTATCTAGACTTGTCACGGAACAAATTTACTATGCTTGAATCGATGATTCATTGCAGCGTTCCCTCTTTGCGACAAATCTATGCCCCACTCAATCCTGTTAAATTCATTAAAGCGAGTACGTTCACAACATTGCCGGAATATGTAACTGTTTATTTGGAAACTGACTCGAATCGTACCAATATAATATGTAGACCTAAACGGATGTAAATTTCTAACTTGTAAAGAAATGTTTTCTGTTCTTGCTTGTAATTGCAGAAATAAATACATGCCTGTGTTTTATCAGAAGATTTCGTTGCATGTCATTTGTTGTTTTTCTTTTCTTCTCTCCACTATTTCATTCCTTGGGGAATTAGTTTCGCAAGGGGACCTTCGGGTTTGGCAATTTCAGAAAATTTTTATATTTAGTGTACGTGAAGGTCTTCACTCAGACATTAATTTCTCAAAGCTGCAAGAAGCGTTTTTCCCCCAAAGTCGAGCAAATTGACTTTGAAAAATTCAGTGTTCCCTTACATACAGGGTGTTCCCCCTATGTATGTCAGAGTATGTCAATACTCTAGGGGGTGATTATACAGGCAAAATAAGACGAAAATCAAGAGTGGCGAAATTGCGGTAGATGCTTCGTTTTCGAGAAAATTGGCTTTGCATTTCACCTAATCGGAAGCGCGTCCCCTCAAGCGCCTAGTGGCATTTTTATACTATGAAATTCGGCTAAAAAATGGTGATCACATGAATGCCTTCAAATGAATATTAGGAGTTTTTTGGAAAATCTCGGCTGCACCATACCACTGCAAGAAACTCAGGCCCTCTAAAACATATCCAAAATTCAAAGCAATCGGAGGCGGACACCTGGGAACCTCTCCTTGTCAGTCGACTCGTACTACGGCGAAGTATCAGCCTAATCCGTCATACCAAACGACTACGACTACCCGCAGGTTTAACAATTACGACAGTATTACTGATGACATTAATGACTACTGAGGATAATACCACTGTCACGCCTTGGTTGATACATGGGACAACTAAATGATGGCGTTACAGTGTTACAGAAATTTTATTTTCGACTATTGCAGCAAATGTATTCTGTATTGTTACGAGCCGGGGCTGCGGCAACGCGAGAGGCCGGCGAGAAGGGTTACGGAGGAATACGGTTTATGAATTTGTTAGTTAGGTGCGCGGACGAACCTGATGCGAAATCAGTGAGCCGCTAGGATTATTGACGGCGAGAACGAACCTGATGCGAAATCAGGGAGTCTCTAGGAATGGAGTCACACGCGGACGAACCTGATGCGAAATCAGGGAGTCGCGGGAAATGTTAGTAATGCCTCGTAACTCTTAATTAATATTTGATACAACTCGATCGATAAAGTTGTATCGGTGGGTGAGTGCTACTAATATTATAAGGATCGCTGGGTAAAAGATGGGTTTAACGTAATCGACTCGATTTACACGTGAACACCATAAGTATATTCAATAATTAGTTATTGTACAAATGTAAGTGTCGCGAGTAATAATTAAATAAAATGTAGGTATATGTTACCACTAATTGCACGGTGTTGACGCACTGGCGATGCGGGGCGTACGAGTGGCTATTTCAAAGTGCCAAATAGAATATAAACCGAACTCGCGGATTCTATGAGGTTAACTATGATTCCGATGGAGACTTTAGCCCGATCTTGCTGGATATAACCGACTCTGTACGAGTGTGACACGACGTGACATTACGCGTGACTCTATAGCTTTGAACCGACGAGGGTTGAAACCAAAGGGTTTATATAGTCCCGAAAATGAGTGGGGGTTCGTTAGAAGTTTCCATATAAGGAGATCTTTCGGGGTCGTCGTCGTGTCACTCCCGTTCCCATGGTCGTGATCCAGATGGTCGAGATCATGACCCCCATTAGTGGTATGTGATAAACAAAAAGGATTTTAGGGAGTTTTCCCTTCGTAGACGCGAGCTCGAAAAACGGTTGAGAGCGGCGTATGGGAAAAATTCCACATACGTAACTGTATAAACAAGTATTTTCTATTATTACGTGTAATTGCAAAAATAAATGTATGATTATGATTTAAAAGGAGTCATCATTGCATGTCGCCTGCTGTCTTCCTCTTCGTCCCTCGACAATTTTTCTCCTTGTCGAATTAGTTTCAGCGTAAAACAACTTTGAAAAAAGTGCCCGCACCAAAGCACGTTACGTTTTTGAACCATGGTAAGTATTTGCAACCCTATAAACGCGTAACAGAGATTCGGCTCGCCCGGAGCATATGGGGATTCCGACAAGTTAAAATAATCACTACTGCACAATTTTCTTGCCAACCTACATTAATGGCGTCTATCATACAAATTCGAATTTTCCAAACTTACGTGTCAAATCAATATTTGTACCGGCAAAGGATTCCCATACAGACCAGGTATTTAAATTTCGCTACCTTCAAATTTCTAAAGAATAACAGTATGGCCAACAGAACATCGCAACAGTTTTTCTGTAAGACGACGAGCAAAGGGCCATATTTAAATATGTATCTATCACTCGATAATCAGTCTTGAGTTGCCCGTGGAGCGAAAAATACGTGTGTCGTGTAGCACGGAAACAAATCAACGATTAAGTATCATTTACCAAAATCTCATGGTACAAATTCGATCAGTTTTGAGGCATCCATCTAACGCGGCAGCAACAACATACACTGCCTGCAGTTTTTGATAGGTACTCAAATTTGACGTTGTGTTGCGGTCAGCACTTCACACGGATTTGCCCTCTCCGCTATTTCTTGCGGCCTAGTGCGTTTGCTCGGTGGAAGCAAATATTAGTTTAATAAAATATATATATATATATAACGTTATCTAACATTTATCGAAAAGGCGTAATGTGTTTGATAAGGAAATCAGTAGGGGTAGATAGAGGTATAATACTTCATTGCCATGAAGTCATCCGTAGCGACGTATCATTCAAGTCTCGCTGTTACTGACAATTCTTTCTGATGTGTATTGTTATCGCAACACTGTTTTGACCGCATTCCTGCTGCTTTCTTTTTTATTATCAGACGCAAGTAAAGAGCCACATCGACTGATTCTATAAGACGTGGTTGTTGTCAAAAATGAGACGCATTCAAGCCTGTCCACATCTTGACGCATTTAAGTTGCTGACAAGGAAACATATCGAACCCGAAAATTCTGATTTTAATGAAACTCCGTACGATTGTAGAGCATGTCGGAGTATGTAAGAAACGATTTTTTTTTCTGCGGAAAAACACTCTGAGGGGGTGAAATCAGCCCCCAAATTTCAGCGATTTTTCGTTTTTCGAGTATAATTTTGGACGTACAAAAATTTCTTTTGCAGCGCGTTATACGGCATCAAACACTGAACATTTTGTCCATTTATGGTTTTCTTCTACCTACCTCGCACCGTTACAAAGTTATACTCGAAAAACGAAAAATCGCTGAAAATTTGGGGGCTGATTTCACCCCCTCAGAGTGTTTTTCCGCAGAAAAAAAAATCGTTTCTTACATACTCCGACATGTTCTACAATCGTACGGAGTTTCATTAAAATCAGTATTTTCGGGTTCGATATGTTTCCTTGTGAGTCGTACTCTTCGTGCGGTAGTGATTCGTTCCGCATTTGCATCGCCCTCGCTGAAATCAATCGTCTTGAGAACCATTTTTATCCATTCTGAATTACGAATTCAAAGCGATGTAATGGAGACATAATCATATGTCATATATGCTATCAAGCAGTGATTTTCTTTTATAAAGACAGAAGCCAGTAATGCTAAATCTGTTGTCAGTACTGCATATCCAAATTATCGTTTTTGAGAGTGATACACATCGATAAAATCATGATCGTGTTCATAATTGGTAATAAATTGGAAGCTTTGAAAATTGATTCGATCCGCCGCAATTATCCGCCTACAACATAATGAAATTCGATTCTTTCTGAAAAAGTCAGAAAGAAAATAAAACAGTAAAGGAGTTGATTCGTTTGTAACTTATAAACATCCCATTTTTAGCGAACCAGAGTCATGAAGCAGCTACTTCGTACTGTGGCAGTATTAATTTCCTTACTGTCACTCACATTTGCAAATACCGTTCCGATCGAGCCTAATGGAAACGAAGACTATCTGGATGACTGCAGTAATTACAACCTGACTTTAAATTACCCAAGTACCATCGTACTTGAGAAGTATTCCATTTCCTTGCCCATGCTAAGATGCTTAACCATCGGGGGCAGCGGAATTCGGAGTGCAGTGAATAGAGCTTTCGATAAGATGTCAAATTTGTGGTACCTGAATCTCCAAAGAAACAGTATTTCTCCAAGCAATTTGTTTTCTTTCGGTAATCTTTCAAGTATTTCACCTAAATACGCGTGCATCAGAAGCGCGCCTCCTCAAGCGCCTAGTGGCCTTTTTATACTATGAAATTCGGCTAGAAAATGGTGAAGGCATGGATGCCTTCAATTGAATATTAGGGGTTTTTGTGAAAAATCTCGGCTGCACCATACGACTGCAAGAAACGGTGACCCCGCTGGGTCACGTGCATTCCGGATAGGGAACCGAACCCTAACCCGTACCCGGTTCGATACGCCGTATCGCCGACTAACCCGTCTAACCGGGTAACAGAATTCCTCTGTAACCCGACTAACCCGGTTAACCGGGTTAATGCGGCTACAGTAATATTGGAATAATACAGGAGTTGGAGTGCCTATTAAGAAGTGAGAATTCTTCGACTTCCGCATTGCTCATCAGATCTTTCGCCGATGAAACTGACACCAAGAACGACGTAATTCGGAAAATAATGAAGGAAATTTCATGCAAAATTCATTTCCATAATCTCAGGCTAATTTCGTTAATAATGGTTCGATTTACATGAAATTTGGTATGATTTTCATCAGGAAAACATAAGGAATCCATTGGTGTCACTTCCATATCGATACAATAAAGACTAAAGAATTATTTTTTTCTGAATCAGGTATGAATCCTCGGCCGACCGTAGCGAATTGGGGTCGGCGCCCTGCAGTTAAGGGGTAAAAATGTGAAATATCCATTTCAGCGTAGTAAGAAATTCTTTATTCTTTATCGTATCGATATAGAAGTGACACCAATGGATTCCTTATGTTTTCCTGATGAAAATCATACTAAATGTTATGTAAATCGAACTATTTTTAATGGAGTCAGCTTGAAATCATATAAATCCATTTTCCATGAAATTTCTTTCATTATGGGTCGAATTACGTCGTTCTTGGTGTTAGTTTCATCGGCGAAACATAAGGAATCGATCGGTGTCGTTTTCCCAAAGATCTGGTGAGAAATGCGGAAATCCTGGACATTTCTCAAATTTTAATGATATTCAAACCCCTTCGAGGGTCAAAAGCCATAAAATTTGGTGAGGCACTGCGGGGGCTTGTCCTCGCTACGGGGTACCAGGCCGCATCCACTGTCGGGCGTAGCTCCTTGCCTTAAATGACTGTCTAGTCTAGGCAAGACTGTCTTATTTCGCTAGTAACCGGCTCGTAGCGGGTTAACCGGGTTACTTCGGTTTCTTCTAGAATTTAGGAACCGTTCCCTCGCGGTTACTGCGGGTTACAGAAACCTTCCTTGGTTAACCGGGTAAGGGTTAGGGTTACTAGGTGGTTCGGTTCCCTGATTCCGGACACACGGAAGAGTTATCAGAGTCACAGATAAGACTGCATACGTAACACGGTTTTGCCCCCTCCGCTATTCCTTGAGGCGTTGTGCGTTTGCTCGGCGAAAGCACATACCTATTAGCATAGGTAATATAAATACCTATATATAACATTTATCATAAAGGTTTCTGTGTTTGATAACGAAGGCACAGTAGGGGTGGGATCTCTACTGTGTACTGTAATTGTTCCATTGGTCAACGTTATTGCGAAAATAGATATATATTACTTTATTCTGATGTAAGGCTATCCTTACCTAATGATTGGCATGAAGTCGTCCCGAGCCTCGTATCATTCAAGTCTAGCTGTTACTCACAGTTCTTTCTGATTGTGCACTGTAATCGCAACACCGTTTTGACCGCGTTTCTGCTGCATTCGACTGTATTATCAGACACAAGTAAAGAGGTACTTTTCCTGAATCTAGAAGACGTGGTTGCTGTGATAAATGAGACGCATTCAGACTTGGCCACATCTTGACGTATGTAAGTACACAGCTGAATTGTAATCTATGCACGGTGGTGATTCGTTTCGCTGTTGCGTCGCCCTCGTTGAATACCAGTGGAAATCCATCGTGGTCTGAGCCTCTTTAATTCGGTCTGAATTACGAATTCAAAACTTTGTTAGTAAATTGTTAGAGAGTAGAAATATAATAGGAGTGATTTTCTTTCATTTCGTTTTTAGCGAACCGGAGCTATGAAACAGCTACTTCGTACAGTGGCAGTATTAATTTTCTTACTGTCTCCCACATTTGCGTATATCGTTCCGATCAAGCCTAATGGAAACGAGGACTATCTGGATGAATGCGGCAATTACAGCATGACTATACTGTTGCCTAATTTGGACGTGATCGGCGAGCGTTTCGTTTCTTCTGACATCATAAAATGCTTAACCATCGAGGACAGCGGGATTAAGAGTGCAGTGGATGGAGCTTTCGATAAGATGCCAAATCTGTGGTACCTGAATCTCCAAGGAAACAGAATTTCTCCAAGCAATTTGTTTTCTTTCGGTAATCTTTTAAGTGTGAGGAAGCTGATACTCAGCAATCAAAACATTGGGGACTACACAAACGAGACAGTAGTTGAACGCATATATCCGCAACTTCGATATTTGGATTTAACGAACACCGGCATCAGCAGCATACGAAGTGTATCGGAAAATCCTTTTCCAGAACTAACGTACCTCGATCTCTCATTGAATAGTCTTAAAAACGTCAATTTTACACGCCTGCGGGCTGAGAAGCTAACGCATCTCTATATCAACTATAATGACATTTCGCAATTTACGTTGGAAGGTTATCCCGGTTTAATATCGTTAATGTTAAACAACAATGAGATCAAAACTATAGGCGAAGGTGGTGTGGATTTGGTTGGTTCGACTAATTTGAAAAACCTTTCGTTAGTGAACAATGAAATCGATTCTATACGCGATGGAGCATTCAGGGATACCGTTAACCTTCGACACTTGGACATTTCCATGAACACAATGAGGACCATCCCTCCCGCAGCCTTTCAGAATCTGCACTCATTGCAGGTCCTTCACTTGAATGTGATGTCTTTGGACGAAGTGCCTAGAGCGGTACCCGGGAATATAACGACCCTATGGATGAACTGCAATAACATAAAGAATCTAACGATTAACTCGCTGTACTACTTGCCGCATTTGAAAACGCTGTCTTTGGGCCACAATGAAATTGAGAGCGTTGAAACGAATGCGTTTCAAAACCAAGGAATGTTAGAGGAGCTGTATCTACAATACAATGAATTATATTACTTGCCAAAAGGTTGGTGTCGAACCATGAAGAATCTTCGTTATCTGGACTTGCGAGGGAACAAATTTACTACTTTCGAATCGACGCGACGATTCATTCCAGTCTTCCGTCTTTGCGACAAATTTATGTCGCAGACAATCCTCTTGAGTTTATTACCGCGAGTACGTTCGCAACGTTGCCGGAATCTGCAACTGTCTATTTGGTAAAGGACTGGACTCGTTCGAGTGTATGTTTGCAGTACTATTAACAAATGTAAACGATATTCGAAGATATCGGTCGATTCCGAGACATTCGTTGGAACGGCCGAACCAAGTAACAAGTTACAGTAAGTATGGTATCAGCGCACAGGTTCGGTCATGTTTATTATACTTCATGCCTCGTTCTCGAGATTACAACGTAGTATCGCTACTTGATGCCAGTCATCGCCACTTCAGATCCCTTACAAAAAAAACAAAAGGGACTCTCTGTGCCTCGTCTACCTAGCTCCATATTTCATTACGCTTTTGGCGTCAGTCACGTCCATTTCGTTTGGTGTTGGAATTTCGTTTCTTTTGATATTAGGAAATCCTTTTGAAGAATATCTTGCGACAGGAAGTCTCACAAGCATAAGCGTTCTTCGCGAGACAGGGAAAATAATAGATATATGGAGGAAATTCTTGCGAAGATAAGGAAATTAGAAGAAAAAATTGAGGCGAAAGGAGGGAGTGGCAGCGAGACGCAGGAGGCGTCAGAACGCCTAACTGTTCAGGGTGAGTTGCATAGTAAGGCGGTGAGTTCATTTTAAGATGAAACATAATCCGTACATTCGACAAAGCCTTTCCCTAGAGGTGGGTAGTCATTATGTTTGGTTTTCTTGCATAGTAAGGCGGTGAGTTCATTTTAAGATGAAACATAATCCGTACATTCGACAAAGCCTTTCCCTAGAGGTGGGTAGTCATTATATTTGGTTTTCTTAATTCAGGCGATAGTCAGAAAGAAAACGTCACTCAGGTTATGATGCATGAACAAAACATAGAGAGCGATGGAGAGCACTCCATGCAGGACGCAGACGAACAGTCTGAAGTTGCAGTGGCAAGGGGTGACTCGCAATTAAATTCGCATAACCTAAGTAGAATTGCGGCAACTTCACACGACAAGGTGGAGATCACTGACAACCTGGCAGAGGAACTGTTTGTATTAGATGAGGAGACAATTAAATTGTTAGGTGATGATCCCACAGCAAAGAAACAGGCCGAGATAAAGCTCAATGCCGATGTAGCTTCGCGGGTGACAAATTGGACGACTAAAGGTTTGCCGAAGGAATTAAAAGAAAGTTTACTTTCGAAGTTTCCTAAAAAGGGAGACTGTTATCTTGAAGGGCCTGAGCTTAACGAAGAAATAGCTGTGACTTTAAATGAATCTGCCATCAAGCGGGACACTCATTTTAGAGAATTGCATAATGTGATAGGTTCGGCATTATCGGCCTCCTCTTCAGCAGTGACAATGCTTATAGAGGAAGATGGACACGGAATTGATAAGAACCAGTTGTTGGAACGTGTACTGGGATCAGCCCAGCTTTTAGCGGACCTGTTTTATAGTGTCTGTAGCGCGTAAGGCTTATATTATTCCGGGATTTGAAAAGAAGACCAAAACTTTATTTGAGAAGACCACCACTGGTAAATTTCTGTTTGGTGAAAATCTGGGAGACAAGGTGAAAGAGGTTTTGGCAGTAGAAAAAGTAGGAAAGGAGCTGAAACCACCGGTGACAACTAAGAAGATACCGCTAAAATCACCGAATGCTTTAAACTTCAAGAGTTCGACTGTGAGGGCCAGAGAGACGACACAGTCGAACTACAAAAAGGGAAATCACAAGGCTTTCGTCTCTTTCAAGAGCAGGTCCCAGAGCTCACAGCGTCCAATGTCACAGTCACAGAATCAGAGGTCGCGCAATCAATCGTCCCGTCGACGTTAGAGGTAAGAATAGGTGGTCGACTTAATGCTTTTGCAAAAAGGTGGGAAACTATTACGAGCGATAAAGCTGTATTAGATGCGATTAGAGGTTATAAGATTCCTTTGAAAGCCGACATTCATCAAGTGAAGCCACCTATGATGCCCCAAAGATTACGCGAGGAGCTGAGCAACCTACAAGCAGCCATTGGTAGATTAGAAAATATAGGCGCAATTGAGAGGTGTTCCTCAGAAGAGGGACAATTTTTGTCACCGTATTTTCTAGTACAAAAACCAGATAAGACGTATAGATTCATTCTTAATTTAAAAATGTTAAATAAGTTCGTTTTAACAGAGCATTTCAAGCTTGAGGATATAAGAACAGTAGTCAATTTGATCCAACCAGAAGATTATATGTGTAGTTTGGATTTGCAAGATGCATACCTCTTAGTGCCCATACACGCGGATTGTAAAAAATATCTCAGATTCTGTTTCGAGGATCAACTATATCAATTCAATTCGTTACCATTCGGATTAAGTGTCAGTCCCTGGGTTTTTACAAAGATCTTTAAAGCGGTAATAGCTTATCTAAGGAAGCAGGGTTGGAAATCTGTCACTTACCTAGATGACATCCTTCTAGTAGGTACATCCTTGGAAGAGTGTCATACAAATCTGACGAAAACGAGGGAGTTACTAGAATTCTTAGGTTTTATTATTAACCTCAAAAAGAGTAATTTTACTCCAGATAAGAGATGTAAATTCCTGGGATTTATAGTCAATTCAGAGGACTGGTGCATACAATTAACAACTGAGAAAAGAATAAGGGTCAGGGAATTAATAACATCCTTTATGATTAAAAATAGATGCAAAATTAGAGACCTAGCACACTTAGTGGGTGTTTTAGTTTCTTCTTGTCCGGCTATCGAGTATGGATGGATGCATTATAAGATATTAGAAAGGCATAAATATCTTGCTCTTAGCGCAAACAATGGAAATTTTGAAAGATTTATGACGCTATCAAAGGAGGTTACCGAGGATCTGGAATGGTGGAGAAATCGCATTATGAGATACAACGGCCCAATTCGCTCTTTTCAATATAAACGCGAAATTTTCTCAGATGCTTCGACTTCGGGTTGGGGAGCATTTTGCATGCAGAACAGAGCCCGCGGTTTCTGGAAAGATACAGAAAGAGTGAAACATATAAATTTTTTGGAAATTTTAGCAGCCTTTTTAGGTTTGAAGTGTTTTGCCTCAGAGCTAAACACGTGTCAGATTCTTTTGCATATTGATAACACGACAGCGATAGCTTATATAAATAAGATGGGAGGAATTCGTTTTCCCGAACTGAATAGGGTTACCAAAGAATTATGGGATTGGTGTGAACAAAGAAAAATATGGGTATTCGCAGAGTATATTTCTTCAAAAAATAATGTAGAGGCCGACGAAGAATCACGAATAACAAATTTAGATACAGAATGGGAAATAAATGATGAAATTTTCGAAGCGATTGTTAGGAGGTTTGGCATACCAAAAATCGATCTATTTGCAACTAGATGTAATAAAAAATGCAAGACTTATTGTTCTTGGCAAAGGGATCCTGAGGCGTTGGTTATTAATGCCTTTACAATAAACTGGTCAGAGTTTTTTTGGTACGCATTTCCTCCTTTCTCGCTCATCCCGCGAATAATGAAAAAGGTTATAGAAGAGAATGCGCGCGGTATTATTGTACTGCCTTTCTGGCCTTCACAGTCATGGTTCCCCATTTTTAGGCGACTGTTGGAAGGCGAACCAATGGTTTTTAACCCGTCAAAAAATGTACTATTATCGCCTTGTAGGACAAGGGAGCACCCACTGGCATCCAGCCTTTCACTGATTGCAGGAGTATTATCCACGAGGCCTATGATAGAAAAGGCATCGCAGGGGCTGCAGCAGAAGTGCTTACAGCTTCCTTAGCGGATTCTACGATTAAACAATACAACACGGCACTTAAGACGTGGTGGAAATATTGTGAAGAGAAGGGCTGCGATCCTTTTGGTGCACAAGTAGCTGAAATTTTAGATTATTTAACTATAAGTTTTGAATAAGGGGGCCGCATATGGTACCCTTAATACTGCTAGGTCAGCTATATCCTTAATTTCCAGTAATGATGTTAAAGATATGCCTCTTTTAAATAGATTTTTTAAAGGCGTCTTTCGCATGAGACCACTTAAACCAAAATATGATAGGACTTGGAATGTTAACGAGGTTTTGGTGCACATAGAGAGATGGTTTCCTCTGGAAGACTTAGGGTTACAAAAATTAACGGAGAAATTGGTGATCCTGTTAGCATTAGGATCAGGATATAGAGTTCAATCGCTATCACTAATGAGGATTGACTGCATTTCGATATTGGAAGAATCAGTAGAGATCAGAATAGAGGACCTAATTAAAACCTCTAGGCCTGGATCTCTTCAGCCTCTTTTAATTTTACCTTTTTTCAGGGAGAAACCAGGTCTCTGTGTCGCAAAAACGTTGATACGGTACTTAGAGGTTACTAAGAATATTAGAGATAGCAAAGCGAAATTATTCTTATCGTATAAAATACCTCATAAGGAGGTTACATCCCAGACGTAAAGTCGTTGGATAAAAGCGGTACTAAGAGAGTGTGGAATCGATGAGATATTTACTGCGCATAGTACACGACATGCGTCAACGTCCGCAGCTTCTAAAAAAGGTCTAGACTACGACATTATTAGAGCCTCCGCAGGCTGGTCACGCGATTCGAAAGTTTTCGCTAGATTTTATAACCGTCCTATTGTTAAGAAAGAGGGTAACTTTGCAAGGACTGTATTAACTGAATAAATCTTGTTTGTTTGATTTGCATTATAACTGGATAAACGAAAGGACAATCAAAATTTGAGAAATCTCTAAAAATCTACGTTGTAATCTCGAGAACGAGGCATGAAGTATAATTATAGATCAAACGAACTTACCTTAGTGAAGTTCGATCGTAATTATACGATTGCCTCGTTCGAGATGATTACAACCCTCCCCGAAATCCCGCCCAAAATACAAATTTTGATAGAATATCTCTGAACTAGATGAAATATGGAGCTAGGTAGACGAGGCACAGAGAGTCCCTTTTGTTTTTTTTGTAAAGGATCTGAAGTGGCGATGACTGGCATCAAGTAGCGATACTACGTTGTAATCATCTCGAACGAGGCAATCGTATAATTACGATCGAACTTCACTAAGGTAAGTTCGTTTGATCTATAATTATAGCGTCATGTTATTCGAAATGAATTTTGGGATAACATCTTTCGTTCTACATTTTAATAAAAATAATTTTCTATTACTTATCTTAATGAGGTTTGAACTGCTGTTCGATAACTCTTTGAACATTCTTACGGTTTCGAGTCCGTGCTTTCTTGTTATATATAAGAGAAAAAACTTTCCTTATTTATGGATGTAAGTGTTTCGCCTTCCATTTTAAATAGTATTATCTTTATTTCAACCGTATATTTCACAAACTATGGTATCGGCGCACAGGTTCGGTCAAATGATCCAATTGTTTATGAAATATACGGTCGAAATTAAAGATAATACTATTTACAGTAAGTATGGAGTTACCATGACCATTTAAACTGCGTATTCATCTGAGCATTCGCTGCGATTGAGCATCGCACTGTTATGTTACACTGTCAGAACTACATAAGGTAAATGTCCCAATTTCTACTCATTTAAGAGGTTACTCGTCATAAAGAATGTGTAAAAAATTTGTTTGTGGTCAAAATTTGCAGAGAAATTGGTTAATACATTAATAATACATCAACTAATTAAAAAATATTTAAAAAAGATATTTCAAGATGTTTAACTATTAGTAATTTGTAATTAAATACAATGCTCCAAATGTCCGTATTTCTACTCACGAGAAATACCGATGTCCGTATTTCTACTCACAATTTGTACCAATTTCTGCTCACACAATATGTTGCCGTTTCAGCTTAGAATAAGTTACATCTTTTATGGAGAGGTTGTAGCGGACAGTCGAACTCGAGGAAGATTTATTTCGTCAGGGTTAGACGGTTCCGTACTCAAGTGCGTACCGCGGGTAACCGGGCCGAGGCGTAGGCAATAAAATGTGATGGTTGCCAGAGACTCGGTTCGGGTCGCGACAGCCTTGACAACCTTCTTGAAGGTATCGTGGGAAAGGACTTTCCCTTAAAATAGTTTTGGGTATTTTTCACCCACTCTCTGCTTTCCGGACGACCGTTGGGCGTCCATGGAAATCGGGAGAAGACCACGAGCCGTCGAGCGAGACGCTTCGTTCAAACAGTTCTGCTACACAAATTGTGTGATTTTGTTATTCACCATTCCGTTGTAAATAAACAGTAATTGTTATTGTTAATCGTGACCAACGATATTCACCCTCACGATCCACTCCTACAAGGTGTTATAACATAATAACAAATACAACTATTTATAATTTGGAAAAAATATTTATTATAATAAAAATAATTCAGATTTTGTGGTGTACGTATAGATGATTCTGGGTGTCGTTTTAAAAAGCCTTCAAACCAATGCCTTCCTGGTCTACCACCATTAAATGGATTTTCCCTTTCCAACTGTTTTATTAACAATGCGACACTATTCAACAGTATATTCTTGGTTAATGGAAAACCTTTACTGCCTACAAACAAAATCCACTGAACTAATCGTTCTTCTTCGTTATTTGTTAATATAGTCTGTGGACCGTTTTTCTTCCCTATTGGGTATATTCCTTTGTATTTGCACCTCAATGTTGAAAATGGTATGTTATATTGTTTACTGGCAGCCCTAACTGATACACCTCTAGAAACAGCATCTATTGCATTTCTTATGCTTTCATCAGTATACTGAGGCTTACTCGTCTTTTTTGTTGCCATTTGTTTTGTTTTTAAATTTTTATCTTCCATATTACAACTATGAAAAATATAAATAATATTATTTTTAGAACATAAAAGAATGATAAAAAAAATAACATGCCTTCGAATAGATATAGAGGTTACTACATTACTTTGATTTTGAGGTTATCTTACTAAAATTTTTGGGTGAGTAGAAATACGGACATGACGGTATTTACTTGACCCTAAACTTACTCACCTGTTTTCTACTTCAAAATATTAGAAATCGTGAAAAATCTAAATGGAGAGCACTGTATAATCTCTGTATGTTTTACTAAACAACAATTTTCACTATAATGGCCACCTTGTGCCTAATTCTCGAATGCCAATTGTGGCGCTGTTCCTTAGCACAAACAGCTAGAACATGATCACAAAATCATGAGTCTCTTATTTTACATTTTTTTCGTTGCTTAGGCTGTACTTAATTTAGCCCCCACCTCGTGCAACACTCGCGTAAACGTTCAAATAATTTAAAATTATTTTGTTACAACTATAGTACAAACGTAAAATTTATAATAATGAGAAAAATACGAAATGAGTAGGAATCGGTACATGAGCAGAAATTGGGACATTTACCTTACCCGACCGCATATCAGGCTCACGCAACGCACTCCTGGAGTTAAGCATGTGCAGCAGCCGGTTGGTGTAAGATGGCCTGCACGTGTTTTCTCACTTTCCAGGAAAAGCAGGGCCCTCTATTTTTCCTGGTCACGTGGCCACGCCGAATCCCTTGTTCGAACAGGGGATAAAAACCCAGGGACTCCTCCGAAAGGTGGTCAGTCGATTCCTACAAGTTAGAGCGTATACTCTTTGTTATTTCTGTACGATCCAAGCTATAATATACATTCTGTGTTCAATCAAATAAACTGAAATTGAAAGAGCAAACCCTTTAGTTCGTCCAACCCATAACAGTACGAGCACCAATTGGCTCGTGCGATGCTTGTCCGGGGCGAATGCTCAGACGAATATGCGGCTTAACAGGTTGCGGTAACAGACCAAGGTACAGTAACAAATGTAAACTCAGCTTTAAGGGACACTTAAGACATAATTCGACATCAACTGTTTACTTATAAAGAAATGTTTTTTTTTCTTGCTTACAATTCCAAAATAAATGTATGCTTATGATTTAATAGAAGACTTCCTTGCATGTTATTTGCTGTCTTCCTGTTCTTCCCTCCGGAATTGTTCCTCTTGTCGAATTAGTTTCAGTGTGAAACAAGTTTGTTACGTACTTATCGCGATTTTGTAAATTTTTTAGTTGAAAAAAATTCGCGCGTCGAAGCACCTCGCCTTTTTCAACCGTGGTAAGTTTTGCAACCTCATCAGCGCGTAACAGAATTTCTAGAACTTTGAAAAGTCCGTTCAAACAGAGCATATCGGGAATCTGACAAGGTCGAAAAATGTCTCCTGCACAATTTTCTTGACCACCTACCTCAATGGCCTCTATCAGAAAAATTCGAATTTTCCAAACTTACTTGTCAAATCAATATTTGTACCAATAAAGGATTCCCGTAAAGACCAGTTATTTAAATTTCGAAACAATGACAGTATGGCCGATTTTGTGTAAGACAATGTGTGTCGCGGAGCACGGAAACAAACCAACGATTAAGTAGGTATCATTTACCAAAATCTCATGGTACAAATTAACGCAGCCGCAGCAACATTCACCGCCTGCAGTCTTCGATAGGTACCTACTCAAAGTTGACGTTGTGTTACAGTAGGCACTTCATACAGTTTTGCCTCATCCGCTACTTTCTTGGGGCGTAGTGCGTCTGCTCGGCGGAAGCAAATATACATATATACACGCACGTATATATAGGTATTGTAAAAGCTTATGTGTTTGATAACAAAATCATGGTAGGGGTGCACCATGTATTCTCTACTTGTGACTCTTCCAGTGGTCAGCGTTATTGCGAGCATAGAAGCATAAAACTTCACTGTCGCGAAGTCGTCCCGAGCAACGTATCGTTCAAGTCTTGCAATTACTCACAGTTCTTTCCGATGTGCACTGATTTCGCAACACCGCTTTGAACTCGTTCCTGCTGCATTCATCTTTATTATCACACCCAAGTAAAGAGGCACTATTTCTGATTCTAAAGGACGTGGTTACTGTGATAAGTGAGACGCATTCAGACCTGGCTACATCTTGACATATGTAAGTACACAGCTGAATTGTAATCTTTGTACGGTGGTGATTCATTTCGTTGTTTCATCGCCATTGCTTAATAACGATAGAAATCAATCGTGGCGAACCTTTTTACATCGTTCTTAATTACGAATTCGAAGCTTTGTTACGGAATAGAAATATGGTAGCAGTGATTTTCTTTTATGCAGCCAAAAGCCAGTAATGCTAAATCTGTTGACAGTACTGTACATAAATTCATACTTCGTAATCAATTGCAAGCTTTGAAAATTGATTCGATCCGTCATAATTTTTCGCAAAACATAGTGAAATTCGCTTCTTTCGAAAAAAATCAAAAAGAAAATAAAACAATAATGGAGGTGGTCCGTTTGTAACTTATCAACATTCCGTTTTCAGCGACCCAGAACCATGAAACAGCTACTTCGTATCGTGGCAGTATTAATTTCCTTACTGTCACCCATATTTGCAAATACCGTGCCGATCAGTCTTAATGGAAACGAAGACTATCTGGATGACTGCGGCACGAACAACCTAACTTTACAGTTTCTTAAATGGGAGGAGATCGACGAGCGTTACATTTCCTGTCCCATGCTAAGATGCTTGACCATCAAGAATAGCATGATTCGGTTTTTAAAGGATGGGATTTTTGATGAGATGCCAAATCTGTGGTACTTGAATCTCCAAGGAAACAGTATTCCCCCAAACAATATGTTTTCTTTTGGTAATCTTTCAAGTGTGAGGAAATTGATTCTCAGCAATCAAGACACTCCGGACTACTATAGTGACAAGGCAATAATCACAGGCATATATCCACAACTCCGATATTTGGATTTAAAGAACAGCCGTATCCGGGATATACAAAATGTATGGGAAAATCCTTTTCCTGAACTAACGTACCTCGACCTCTCAAAGAACAGTCTTGAAAGGTTCACTTTCATGCAGTTGCAGGCTGAGAAACTAACGTATCTGTACCTCAGCGATAATCGAATATCGCGATTCGCGTTAGGACCTTCCGCTTTAATGTGGTTAGCGTTAGACAACCAGAATATCGATATCATAGGCGAAGAAGGTGTGGATTTGGATGGTTTGACTAACTTGAGGAACCTTTCATTAGCGAATAATCGAATCGTTTCTATTCGTGATGGAGCATTCAGGGATACCGTTAGTCTTCGACACTTGAACATTTCCTTGAACTTATTGTCGACCATCCACCCCGAAACCTTTAGGAACCTGCAGTCCCTGCAGGTTCTTATATTGGATCAGAATTCTTTGGAGGAAGTGCCTATAGCGGTACCCCTGAATATAACCAACCTATCGATGAACTGCAATCGCATAAAGTATCTAACGATTAACTCCCTGTACAACTTGCCACAGTTGAAAACGTTGTCTTTGGCCGGGAATATAATTACGGACATTCATACGGATGCGTTTCAAAACCAAGAAATGTTAGAAGAGCTCTATCTAAACAACAATGAGTTAAGTTACTTGCCAAACGTATGGTGTCGGACTATGAAGAATCTTCGCTATCTAGACTTGTCACGGAACAAATTTACTGTGCTTGAATCGATGATTCATTGCAGTGTTCCCTCTTTGCGACAAATTCATGCCCCACTCAATCCTCTTAAATTCATTAAAGCGAGTACGTTCGCAACATTGCCGGAATACGTAACTGTCTATTTGGAAAGTGACTCGAATCGTACCAATATAATATGTACACCTAAAGAGATGTAAATTTCTTACTTATAAAGAAATGTTCTCTGTTCTTGCTTGTAATTGCTAAAATAAATGCATGCTTATGATTTATCAGAAGACTTCTGTTGCATATCATTCACTGTCTTCCTTTCCTTTCCACCACAATTTTTCTCCTTCTTGAATTAGTTTCATTGTGAAACAAGTATGCTACACAATTCTCGCGCTTTGCAGACTGCAAATTGCAGTATCGATATACCTGATTCATTATATTTGATGAGCCACATCCTATTTCTGTTTGGCGATAGTAATATATCATCACGACAGGAGTACAAGGGCGCGGTTGTATAACTTCAGTGTTTACATGAAAACGGTCAATTGATTGCATTATCTTTGCGCGTTTTACGACCAAGAAACATCATCAATTCGTCTTTCATGGAATTTGGATCCCCCTTTATGTGCTAGTCGATTCTGCGAAGGCTATTAGCTGCTTTCAAATTCCGATTATTCGAAGTTCGACTTTCTTGTGAAGCTTTCGTTCCATATTGAGTGGTGCAATCTGATTGCTGGATACAATCGACTGGAATGCGTGACTAGAATCAGTCTAGAATTAAACTAATACTGTGTTGACACGGGTCTGAGCTTGGAATTTGATATTATACTGAACAGTAACAAAAGCAGCTGCAAGTGTTACTACATTGGCTGGGCAACATACAAGATTTCAAGGATTTTTAGAGCAGAAGTGCAAGTGATGGTACAGAACAAAGATTTAAAATACTGCTTTTCAGTGGGTTGGTTTAGATTTCTGAATAATCATTAGCTCGACCACAAATATTTGCTTCGAAGAATATTATTTGATTAAGGAAGCTACGCACATCAGCAGCGTGCTGACGGAAATAAAGCAGACGTTGTTGAAGTTTATCTTTCCCGCGAATGACAGTGAGGACAAACGTCAATCTGTTTATGCGCTACTGATTTCAGTCAGGAAGCACGGTTGATAAGGTTTATCGTTTCCCCTAACGTCGTACAATTTTATGTCATCAATTTAATTAGGAAGAATATAGACGATATGCAACTGTGTATGAGAATATAAATTCGCCTCGAAGAGACCCTCGCAGTTATCTGCTGAATACCTCCGTGCTAAACAGATCCTGAATCCGTCGTCCATACGTATCGAAGTACAGTACCTGTTAATATCCTCCCTCTCGGCCTCTCGCTTAGAACCCGTGAAACAGTGCTATTTTAGAACTATCGAAATTAACTCTGAAAGTGGTGAGAATTCTGCGAATTTTCAAAAACCCACAGTGGCGGGGTGTTCGAGGGAAATCGACGAATCAAACTCAATAGTGTTTTCATCTTTTTCAGATAAATAAAAAATGATGTGGAGACTCACCGTTCTGATCTTCTCGATCCTAGTTCCGAGCCTACTCGCCAGGACCGTGAACTTTGATCCCAATGTCGTCGATAGCGATCTGGACAATAAAATTATGAAGAAGCCGGTCCCCGAGAGGTGCGAAACAGAGGAGAGTGTCAAACTCTCGGATTTACAATTCACTCAAGTACCGAAGAAAGCAGTTAGGAGCAGAGCTATTAAATCTATAGTTCTAGAAAACAATTCAATATCAAACGTGCCCGCGGACATCTTCGAAGATGTTCCAAATTTGCAGTGTTTGAATCTGGCGCGGAACAAAATTCCGTTCAAGCAGCTGCTAAATTTCAAGCACGAGAACTTGAAAGTCCTTATTGTTGATCACCAAGATTCTGAACCAGATTATGACATCACGGGGTGGATGGAACAACAATCCTTCAATAATATGATGCTGGAGACGTCCGAGGCCTACTTTCCAAACCTGGAAAGTCTTCACTTAAACGGAGTTAATTTCGAATACTTCCACCCCTACTTCAATCAGTCGTTCCCTCGGCTGACAACTCTGTACATGACAGAGAATCAGTTACAACACGTGGACAGCTATATACTGTCCAAATTACCCAAAACTTTAAAAAACCTGCATTTAGAAAGAAACAATTTCCAATCCATCAACCTGAAATACGTGGGAAATGTGGAGGAACTGTATTTGGATGAAAATCCTCTCGTTAAAGTAGAGATTTTTGATTTAGATAACACTTTAAGAAGGCTTTCGCTTTCAAAATGCTCTCTGCAGGACAGAGTAGAGAACCTATTTAAAATAAAGTTCCCATTTTTGACAGAACTGGATGTATCTGCCAATCAAATTCACTCGATATCCGAGTACACGTTCCAATATACACAATCGTTAGAAGCTTTATCTTTAAGTCATAACAAATTAACGACGTTACCAAACTTACGGTATTTAACCAAGCTCAGAAGTTTATCTTTGAGTGATAACTCAATTGAAGCTGTCGAGGGCCAATTGTTGCCGAGTTCTCTAAAGATATTGAGCCTGCGAGGGAATCGCATAAGGAGCATCGACATTGACGGGTTTGAACTTCATCAGCTGGAAGAGCTGGATCTTTCAGTAAATATGCTGCGGTCCCTGCCTCAAGGATGGGCCAAGGATATTGAAAAGTTAAAATACTTGAATTTCAAGTCAAATCAGTTCGCGAGTATCGGGGATATGGGGGTCAGTCCCCTGTGGGCGTTGGACGAACTGCATATAAAAGGCAATGTGCTCAAGGCAATTGATCAAAATTCGCTGCAGTTGATACCCAGCCACTGTACAGTTTATGTCATTTGAAAATGCCGGGAATGGAGCGGCATTTTAAGTTGATGGCTTTCATCGCGTTGGTAAGTAACCGCGGTATTAAATACATGCATGGAGATTGTCTAAACTGTATAAATGTGAATGTCCCAATTTCTGCTCATTTAAGAGGTTACTCGTCATCAAGGTGTAAAAAATTTGTTTGTGATTAAAAGTTGCAGAGTAATTGATTAATTCTTTAATAATAAATCAACCAAGTCGAAAACTACTTAAGAAAGATATTTGAAGATATTTAACTATTAGTAGGGTAATTGTGGGAGAGCTACGTTACGCAAAATTGTCACCGTGTCTAAATTTTGCAATGAAAATGTTTTCCAAGGATATATCTTATTAGTTCAACATCCTGTGATTCTACTAGCATTAAAGAAAATCAAAATTTTAATATTTGTCACCCTTAAAAAAATTGAAACTAAAAACATTCTTTGGTAGGAGAGACGCCGCACATGCGGGAGTGGTGCCGCATTTCGAAACACGTTTAATTTTCGATTTAAACTTGTTACTTCTAACTTTTTATATAAAAAAATAATAAAAACAAAGTAAAATGAAACATTTTTACTTTTTACAATTATAAAATTGGAAAATTAAATGGGTACAGTAGGAACAGATATTATATCTGCTTTTCGAAATTTTTTTTATATTCAGTTGGCATCTTGAGATTAAAATAAAAAAAAATGTGAAAAAGAGTACATAGTCCACAAATATATTACGATTATAAGATTATTCATTTAAAAATAAATAATTTGCCTTGAGATACCACGTTAGCTATTTGAAAAAACTTTTTCGGTATTTTAAACATTAAAAACATCATTTAAATCGACTTAGTTTCCGAAACAGTACAGTATCAAAGTGCGGCATCTATCCCAAAAAAAAGTGCGGCGTCCTTGAAATACCGATAGTGCGGCGTCTCTCCGAGTGCGGCATCTCTCCCACAATTACCCTAATTTATAATTAAATACAATGCTCTAAATGTCCGTGTTTGTGATCACGAAAAATAGCGATATACGTATTTCTACTCACCATTTGTACCAATTTCTGCTCACATAATAGGGTAAAAGACTCAATTACTGACACCCAACCAATTACTGTCACCTTAAGCTGTTTTACTTAAAATAACGAATAAATAAACTATAGTATATAATCTATAGTATAGATTATAGGTTGAATTACATCATTTTTTTGTGTATGACTTTACAGCGTTTATTTATTCGTTATTTGTTGCCTTTTTACGTTAAAATAAGTTACATCTGTTATGGAGAGGTTTTATAACACAACAGTAAAGCATAAAATAATAAACAAAAGATAAAATGCCTATCAAATAGAAATAGAGGTTACAGTATTGAATTGCAAAATGTTGGTGAGTAGAAATGCGGACATGACGGTGATTGACTTGACCCAAAACCTGCTCACCTGTTTTATACTAAAAAAATCTAAATCCAGAGCACAATACGGTATCTATTTTTTGTTATTAAATAAGAACTTTTACTACAAAAACTATTTTCTGCCCAATTATCGATTACCAATAGCGAGTCTGTTCCTTAGCACATCTAGCTAGAAAACGATTGAAAAATCATGGGTCTCTTGTTTTAAAAGTTTTTCGTTGTTTATACTGCATTTTGTTTAGCCCCAACCTCGTGCAACACTCGCGTAAATGTTCAAATAATTTGGAATTATTTTATTGCAACTGCAGTACAAACGTATCGCATTATAATAATAAGAAAAAATACGAAATGAGCAGAAATGGGGACATTCACCTTACTTGGTTATACAGAATAAACATATAATACACTTAGAATATACTTTAGAACAGAATAACTTTTTTAAAATTGGTCCAAATTACTTGAGCTTGTTTGAGAAGCTAGGAGGATTAGTTTACTCGGTGACGTGTTTCGTTGTTTTCAAAAACATTGCAGTTGGTCGGAATAGCGAAGAAAATAGTGAATATCGTTTTTTCAACTTTTTTATCTGAGCCTGTAATGAAAATTTAAAAATCCCGTTTGTAGATTTAAGATCACTCGTTTCTGTAAATATTTAGAGTATGTACCACCATAAAATGTCACATCATCTGAATACTTTTGTAATTATTTCTTGTAAGTAATTCGCAAGCTTTAAATAAAATGAAAATAAAGAACCTGGTATATTTGTTTCTCAGATATTTTGCAACCTCTCGGAGGAATTGACGGTCTACCACCGATTAAAATATCAGCCAAGTTACGATGTCGATGAAAGAAACCCTGGACTGGCGCAGCTACATAGTCGCCTGCAATCTTTCTTGTGTCGTCCAGTTATCGTGGATGCATATTTGAGTATATCGTAAATTAAACTGTTACACGAAACTATCAGAGTGGACAGCGACTCGGGTGATAACCCCTGGAATCTAATCGACGTCGCAGTAGATTCGTTTCCAAGAACTTTGCTCGGATGACCGACGATAGTCCTGAGAAAAGTATAACTCACGATAACATGGATTATTGAGAAATCCTTGTATAACTTCCAAATCGCTGATATAGCAATTTGCATTCTGAAAACGTTCTCCTCTTCCTGTTATCTGCCCCTTCGACCTTAGCTTATTTATGGACGCGAGCAGATTGTCCACGTCTGCTCCAAAGACGATCGACAATATTTCTGACAAAATGTATTCCGACGTTTCTGGCCAATAAGGAATTTCGACTGTTTAAAAGTGCTGCAGTGTGTAGGGAGTGTCGACAGTGTTTCATTTTTTTTACTTACGAGGACCTCTGTTTGGAGGGATTTAATTTTACGGAGGAGGAATCGTGAAGTAGGGTAAAGACAAGTAATATGGAACGGCACGTAATATGGAACTTCGTAAAATTTCAATAAAGAAACAATGAATTCTTCAGGTAATCTTATATACTAGATCCCTAGACACAATAGATTATGATACTGGTAATTAAGTATTAGTCGAGCATTTATTATTGAAACAGAAACGATTATATTTTTCGTGGGGTGTAAAAATTTCTGAAAAGTGCATCAAACAGTTAAATATTGTAGCGAAGGTATGTTACAAAGTATTATTTTGATATAATTTATCATTAAATATGTGTGTTCTTGATTATTAAACAATAGTTTACTAATGAAGTTACTTTCTGCTTAGTATTATTCTTAATTCCTTGTCGGAACATGTGTGTACGTAATATGGAATATACCGAGTAACATAGATGAAGTTGATAGTGACGATGACCACGATGATAAGGAATGCTTATTTTGCGACGGTAGGGGAGACAGGGGTTGGTAAGCCAATTTTTCAGTTTTTGATTTTTAATCAATTATGTGGGCGAAATATCATTAAACCGGTTAGTATATTTGATAGGGCATACATTTGGCTATCCTGATTAAATTATTAATGTTGACTCAATGTGACAACAATTAAGGTATTTTAATGTTTTTCTAACACCTTCCATGCTGGTTAACCAGTCCCATGATGGGGGTTGGTTGACTTACAGTATGGGGTAGGTTGACTATATGTAGGTATAATCAGTTAAGAAAATGTTATTAGTAACTTATCTCAGTGGTAATAACATAACACAACAAATATCGCAGTCGGGTGATCGCTGATATTTCTTTTATTTTTTTATATTTTCCATCACAAAAATTACTAGAAGTAGTTTAACATGTATACTTGCGAATACATAATGGTTTGATTAAAAAAGTCTTGAAGTTTTTCCCCTCAAAATTCCCGAATATACATGTTTTTCAGACCTCTGTGAACGCTGCAAAATTGATCAATTTTCAGGATTTTTTTTAAGTGCTACGTACGTCCGACTACTTACATATATGACTCTTTTTGTAGTTTATTTATAATTACTTTTTCGTCATACGCAAGAGTTTTTTTTAGAGTTTTAACAAATTGTTTCTCCGTTTTATCTCGCTTGCAATAAACATATGTTTTAAAAATCGTGTCTCGCTGGCGTAAATGATTGGAGTTCTCAGGGTGGCCAAAAACAAGAAATCGAGATAGGTAATTCTTAATCAATATGTTTATCCTTATCGTCCGAACCAAAATAAATAATTTATGTTGCGAATGCATGAATTGGAAATTCCGAAATTTCATTCTTCTGTCGGTTACTTTTTAATAAAAAAAATTATGATAAAGTCATCAATTTTTTAAACGACAACGCGCTTGAAGTTATCACGGACTCTGAGCACTTGGGCGAGGGATGTACAAAAAGGGCTGTACAAGCCAGAATACTTGAAATTTCTCTTTCAAAACTTAACAGTAGGTACATTTTCAAATAAATACATATATTTAATAAATCTATTTTTTCAAGGTGTCACAGAGGAATGCAGGATCTTCCCCTTCCATAAGAAAGCAGACCGAAAGAATGTCTTTAAATCGTAAAGCTATCTGCAAAATTTTTGACCTTGCAAAGCGTAGCCCAATGGCAGTAATTGAAGGGTCGGATGCAATAAAGGGACTGGCCCTCGAAAATGGGAAAAATTATTGTCCAAATGCTAAGAAACATTGGAAAATTAAATGTGATTAAACAGAATTTTAAAAAATATAGTGCTGTAAAGCTTGTCGCGACACACATTGTTTCTATTTACAGTTTGTTTATTCCAGCATTACTATTCAAGCGAAAAATTATATACAAAAAAAATTTCATCTTCCAAACTCATTATTTCTTTAAACTTAAATTGCGATAACTTGAGTAAATATTAACGGACCGTTATGAGACTTGAAACATAAAACTCAGAAAACTCTGGCGAAGCCGTAAAATGTATGCACAAAACCCTTATGTTAAAAAAAGGAATAATATTTAATTAAAAAGTAATACTGGACATAACCCATGTTTTTCAACGTTCGTCGTTAAAAAGTATCGAGGTAATTTTGAGGTACATATAACTTGCAGCGACAAAGTCTTTCCTTAATATACAAGGAAGATTTTCACCAATTATCACACTGATTAATAAATAGTTGTTGAAGATATGGCGATATTTATAAATCCGCGCGCCACCAACAGTCAGCAGCTGCGTATAATGCGCTACTTAGCAGTTTTAGCATTCGCGTTGACTGTTGGCGCCGCGCGGAATTTATATATATCGCCATATCTTCTACAATTATTTATTAATCAGTGTGCAAAGTGGTGAAAATCTTCGTTGTATATTAAGGAAAGACTTTGTCGCTGCAAGTTATATGTACCTCAAAATTGCCTCGATACTTTTTAACGACGAACGTTGAAAAACATGGGTTATGTCCAGTATTACTTTCTAATGAAATATTATTACTTTTTTTAACATAAGGGTTTTGTGCATACATTTTACGGCTTCGCTAGAGTTTTCTGAAGTTATGTTTTAAGTCTTATAACAATCCGTTAATATTTACTCAAGTTATCGCAATTTAAGTTTAAAGAAATAATGACTTTGGAAGATGAAAACTTTTTTGTATATAATTTTTCGCTCCAATAGTAATGATTAGATAAACAAACTGTAAATAGAAAAAGTGTGTGTCGCGACAAGCTTTACAACACTATATTTTTTAAAATTCAGTTTAATAACATTTAATTTTCCAATCTTTCTTAGCATTTGGACAATAATTTTTCCCTCTTTCGAGCGCTAGTCCCCTTATTGCATCCCACCCTTCAATCCGGGGTGTGACGATTTCATTTTTCAATCAAAATACCGTGGATTTTCCACGTCAAGAATACCTTTCGCGCATTCTTTTACATTCACCAGCGGCTAATCTCGAGAGGGACCGTTTCTCAGCGTATCAGTTATTTCTTTTCTGTCGCGTATACTCTATCGCCCAGCGGATGGGGTCACCATGGCGCGATTTTCTGTAACTAAATATGCCAGAACGATATGCCGCACTGTCATCGCGATACCTTCGTAAACTCGAGCGGTTAGAGATAGTCTTTCGAGAACGATGCACGCCCGATCTCAGCAATTATTTCAGTCAAGTGCCGAATTAGTTCTAACTGTCGCCCCGTGCTTTTTTTTCTCTTCCACGCAAACAGAAATTTGCTGTCAACGTGGCAGGTCTTTTAACCATGCTGCTGCCAGGACGATCGGATTGCAGAATGAGCAGAGAGGTGGATCGCGGAAATTGGCTCGTCAGGGGACGAATAAATAATTTACAGCGAAAGACCTGGTTACGAAAATACAAGAATATACTGCTTTTTCTTGTCTCCGAATTTGCCCATTTCCAGTGTACTTCCTTTTTCACACTTTTCTGAATGACACTTAATTCATATTACCCCCGTCTTAGAATTAAAAAGCCGTTCCCAGATCAAGGATTCTCAAAAGTCTTCATAGAGCCGTGTGATTTTATAGCTACAGGGCGAAGAAGTAACAGAGGTAAGACATCTCTACCTACGGCCCTGGTTTCTTCACGGCGTTGAAGTTCCTGGGAAGTATCGCCACTTTATAAGCGGCTAAATTAGAGTCATCAGGGCAGAAGGTGCTAAGTCGTTCGAACGTGCTGATCAAAAGACACTGTCCGCGATTATTATAGTCTCCGAAACAGTTGTGTTTTCCACGTAGTTTCCAAACGTGAGTAATCCTAGCTTCAGTGTTCCGCGAAAGAATTGAAGGGTCCTCGTAGAAGACACCGTAAAGTGCCAAAATTAAAGAAAAAAATTGCCAGAAAATGTTCTACATGCCAATGGAAATACTACAGTATAGAATTTGATTTTTGGCACTTACAGTGTTTTCTATAATGTCTCGTCAATTCCGCGAAATTCGATATCTCATCTGGTCGCTTTCACTTCCATTATCCCGTGACTGTGTTATGTGTTAGTGTCTTATACGTCAACTATTCGTAAGTTCACCGAGTTTCTTCGATTCATGTTCGCAGATGACGGTGGCCCGATTGTGGATCACCCTGCTCATCCCACACCTCTTCAGCATGCAACTGATCACCGGAAACGAGAAGCATTGGGATAGATACGGGTTAAACAACGATCGCGAGCCACAACTTAGCCGAACTACGCCAGTGGCACCGCTTACCGAAAACCCCTCACGCGTCGAACATCACCGGTACAGACACCAAGGGGGCAACGGACTCTATCCACACATTAGCAGGACTACGCTACCAGTTTCATGGAATGAAGTAAATCCTCCAGCTCCTCCAGCTCCTCCAGCTCCTCCAATACGTCGCAGTTGCCCGATAAAACAGTGCGAGATCGTGGAGCAGCTTGTGAAGATAAATTTCACGCACATAGGGTTAAAGACAGTGGGCAACGTTTTCATCGAGAACTCGAACGTGGTCGAGCTGCGTCTCAACGACAACGGCATCACCGATGTCTCCGCGACAGCGTTCCAATCGGTACCGAGGCTAAATCACTTGGACCTGTCCGGCAACAACATCGCAACCAATAAGCTGTTGTGGTTCAACAACCTCGATGCCTTGCAGACGCTTATCATAGACGGGAACAACAACAGTGACACTGACCTCCAGGACGTGCTGGACCCGATGCCGAACCTGCGGGAGCTGTCTTTGAGAAAGAACGGAATTAGCAAGTTCACTGTGAATCTGCAATCGTTCGCGCCTGTACTGTCCCGCCTCTACATGTCCGGAAACAAAATCGAGTCGCTCGATTTCCTCGACGACGCGCCCGCCCTGTCATTCCTCCACGTGGACAATAATTCGATCGAGAGCGTCAAAGAGGACTACCTGGAGAACGTCGTGGACCTATCCGTGAGCGGGAACAAGATCGAGAAGCTGTGCGGTGAGAGCTGTGACGGTAACTCCTTGGTGTTAAACAAGGCGAGCAGCTTGCTGAAGTTGAACGCGTCATTCAATAAAATCAGCGAAGTGGCGGAGGATACGTTCATGAAAACCAATCAGCTGTCCTCTTTGGACCTGTCCGGCAACGAGATAAGGAATCTGCCGAGCACGCTGTTCGGGGGGTTGCTCCGCATGAAGGAGCTTTTCATGGGCCGCAATAACCTCACCTCCGTACCGAACGTGTGCCCCATGAGCAATATGAAACGGTTGGACCTGGCTGGTAACCAAATCGTGACCATCATCAAGCCGGACTTCTGCTCGGCGCTGGAGAAGTTGGAGACGATTCACCTGGCTCGTAACCTCATCACCAATGTCGACGCTGACGCTTTCGTGAACCTGGAGTCCCTGCGGACGCTGGATCTGTCTTACAACCTGATCATCGAGTTCCCCGCTTTGCTGATCCCGGCCTCGAGGTCCTTTAACACTCTTCTGCTGAGGAATAACAGCATCGCGAAGCTGAATGGGCTGTACGAGATGGAGTCGGAGAGTCTGCGAGAGCTGCACCTTCAGGAGAACCCGCTGCTGAAGTTCGAGATCGCCTGGATCCAGCCGCGCTCACTGCCGCGCCTCGTCATATTTTTGAAGGATTGGGATTCTCGCACGGACAATGTCGAACCACAGTCGGATGAAAATTATTCAGGGTAAATTCGATTTCGCAACGTGGGGGATTGTCAGGCGAGCCGCCGAGCAGACCAGGGGCAACCATCGCAGTATTATCGTTGTCCACGTGCTTTCTTTTTTAAGGACGCTTTACGGGGTCTTTGCAGTTAATCTTTGCGACATAAAGTTCGGAGATCCTGCTTCGAAATTGAGGGGTCGTTCTAGTTTGATTGGGAGAAAGATTAAGCTAGTTTTAAAGATTTTTTCTCAGTAAATACAAGATATAATGGCATAAATCTTTTTGGAATTTGTTACGGTACTTTTATATTAACAAAAATAATTTAAGAAGATTTTTTGTATATTTGTTTTAAATGTGGCAACTAAAAATGTGGTATGTTCGTGGCGGAGGTGATTTTTCGGCTCAGGGTTAACTAAATCAGAAAATTCGGAAAGATTCTTAATCTGTACGAGTGTCACTATCGTTCGTACCTCAATTAACAATTTTTATCGCAAAATAACCGAGATTCTTCTCGCGGAATACCCGAGAAAACACGCTTTTGAGTGGTTTGTTATTTTTCAATGAAAATTGTTAATTGAGGCATGGCCGATAGCGGCACTCATACAGATTAAGAATCTTTTGGAATTTTTCGTTTCAGATAAGCCTAAGTGGGGAAATCAGCTGCGCCACGAACCATTTTTTTAGGTGCCATAACGACACTATAAAAAACATTTAAAACAAATTTAAAAATTCCTTTTTAATTTTTTTGTATAATACAAGAGTAGCGTAATAAATACCAAAAATATTTATTTCATTATACGTTACATTTACTCAGAAAAAATCTATAAAAGTAGCTTAATTTTTCGGCCGTCCAAAGTAGAATAGCCTCTTAAACGCGTCGGAACTTAACGCAGCTTGTCATTATCGCGAGTAGCTTTAGCTTACTAACCGAAATACTAACTGTTCGTCATTTGATATCATGCTAGGCGAAATACTAACTAACAATACGCGCATTCATACTAACACTTTAGCTTTAGTATCATACTGTATAAGGAAGATTGCTGATAAAAAATAAATTTTGCTTTCGTGTAACGAACAAAGCTGTCAATTATTTATCCAAAGTTCGCTCCACTCTCCTCTCCACAGTTATTGTATCTTGTACAGGTCAATAGAAATATTCAGAGTTTTTGTAACCAGTTTTCACCTGCTTCTACGAAACGAAACCTTTTAGAACGAGCGGAAGAGAAGCCACTTTTTCAGTCGACGGGAGAAATAGTATCTTTACAGTTGAGGAGTTGAAATGGTAAACGATGTAAGTGCCAAAGAAGTTAAAAATTATCTTTTTAGTGGAAAAGAATGTAATTTCCACGCTGAACTCAGTGGTAAACGCTGTAAGGGCTAGAATCCTTTTTTTTCAATTTCTAGGGCTGTGAGATAGAGCTGAGATTATTAAGGGGGGATCCATATTTAGGACGGCTAAGAATGAGGTGATTTTTGGGAGTTTTTTTTTAAGAAACTCCTAAGCGAATCTTTTCCAAACTTTCGGGATATTTTAGTTCACATTCAAACAATAAAAATCCATTTTTACGTTACAAAGTGTTCGGTAGAAATGAAGATATATGAACACGTTCGTTAGGACTCGCGCGCCGGTGTTGCAAATTGGCGATTGTAATGGTGGCTTCATTTTTCCCTGAAATAAAAAACCAAGGATTTTCATATTTCTACTATAATTACATTGTCGATGAACCTAACAAACGAAAAAAAAGTTAAAAGTTGGCAAATTGGTGGGTCTTCAAAGAATATGTTACGATTCTGCCCTAAGATATTTCGTACTATTTATGGAAAAAGAGTTGTTCAATTCAATTGATTTATGTAAATTATATGTAGACAATGTACACAATGTAATTATACTAGAAATAAGAAAATCTTTGGTTCTTTTATTTCGGGAAAGAAATGGGGCCACCATTACAATCGCCAATTTGCAACTCCGGGGCGCGAGTCCTAACGAACGTGTTCAGTTTCCCATTTCTACCGAACACTTTGTAATGTAAAAATTAATTTGTATTGTTTGAATCTGAATTAAAATACCCTGAGACTTTGGAAAAGATCCGCTTAACAGTTTCTTAGAAAAAAATCCCAAGAATCACCTCATTCCTAGCCGTCCTAAATAGGGTTCCCCCTTAATACCATCATCGCTTTGGTTGAGAAGAAAAGACGGAAGAATTTCACTTCTGGCACTTTCATTATTTACCACATCAACTCCTCCATTTTTACATTAAAAATTAGACTCGACCTGCATTGAAACCTATTCCACCGTCTCAATCAGATCGCTGAATAGTTCGAAAACGCTGTCCCGGACGCGTCTATTATTCAGTCTCCAATAATCAACCCTAATCGTTCAAGGGTGAGCACTCCACGGCCGACCAGGGCAGTGACGTTTCCCTTGGGGAACGTCACGAGCTCCATCCACCTAGGAATACCAACCATGACCGACTTGTACCCTGGCAAATGGCAGCGATGGTAAGCTAACTTTAACCTTGACCAATCTGGAAACTTCAAGAGTCTCCATCGCCAATAAAGACCACGAAACTCGCGTTGGATCTTTTAAACAACTCTGATTAATCATGACGATGGTGGATCATCCTGTCAAGTGGATCAAGTGTACAAGTTTTCGATTTGTTTCACCTAGAACTATCTTTGAACCGGGAAAACTCTGTGCCTCAGACAGGGGGCGTCCTCTTCAATGACCATCCCCAAGGGTAACTTGTTTCGTTTCTGGCCCATGGCTTCATCCCCCTCTTCTGTTTCGACCCAGAAGATCTTAGTCTTCGTCGCTCTACAATACCAAGCTTATCAGTTCAGTGAAGTCAGGACGAGTCTTCGTTCTGTGCTTCTAGATGGCGACGTCACTGCAAATGTAGCTACCAGGTCTCGACGGTGCAGATAGTCAGGTGAGGGATACTAATATATGCCAGAAGGAAAAGGGAGGTTCAAGATATTTATGGCGTCCTGGGTCTGCTAGTGCACTTGCCATTAAGATGCTCCAGCAGACTTTCCTTTCGAATTTGGGGGATATTTGACGTTAGGATAGACGGTACGTGTAAAGGCAACGACGGTTGACAAAGATCTTATGGAAAAAGGGATTTCAGATAAGACTCTTCAAGGGGAATACGAAGGGTTGCACTGCAAAAATTTGCAGCGACTTATGTAACGCCACCTCGTCCAATTTGTTACGATAAATAACGTCACCAAGTTCTTAAGTTGCCACAACGGACAGATCCGAGCCCCAGATGCACGAAGACCAATATTTCAAACCAAGTTTCCGTGCATCGTCGACGAAAGATTCCCCTGAAGATAAGTAGTTATTTAACTGGAAGCCTTCAACGATCTTGTCCGCCTGCGATACTCGTTCCCCGATCGCGCTACTGTTATCTCCGTTCTGAAAGGTCCTTTAATGGGCTTGTCACGGAGTTACCATCGGACTCGGAGGTCGTTCGACTACTTGACGTTGCTGAAGTGGCTGTCTTCGGCGAATAACGAGATCGATTGGACCTGCGATGGCCTGGCGACGCTCGAGGACCACGATCCGCCCAATAACGAATCGAGCCAGGCGAAAGGGGCCTCGGAAGATTCCTAGACGATCCTTGGGTGCAAGGATGCTGCCATGCACCCGATCACTTCCATGGTCCTCGAGACATTTACGTGACAATGGCTCCTGAACCACTCCACAATGTACCCCGAAAACTTTTCAACCCTTCTCGCGCGCCACTCCACGTGAAAAGTTGGCCAAGTTACTCGAGGCAGTTTCAAGGCTTTACTGGCGAAACACAGACCCCGATGGTTGGCAGCAGTTTTTGTTTTCCCGCGAGAAGGGAGCAGAACCAGGGTGAGCTCTTTGAAAGGCAAACTTCAGGAAGTATATACCTGGAGCTTTACATTTTCGTTTACAGAAGCCCTGATTCCACGGATGGGGGGAGCGCGTTGCCTAGGCCCCATCAAACGAAACGGGCTGCTGAGTGGAGAACATTCCTTTCGTCTCTGCTGACCCCTCTTCCGACCCTCGTTCCTTCGCTCGTCCTAATGTATCTCGCTACAACTGACAAAGGACACTCAGCGGCGGTACTCGTGGGGCCATGGGGGGTCAACGAGTGATAAATACAACAAGGGCGAAATACGAGTGGCACTCGTGTCACTGGCCCTTCTTCCTTCCATTTCCGAACCCCTGCCGTCAATTTTCAGGGCAACAATGAGAACGACACCTCTCGCCGCGCGGCGGTGGAAAGCAAAGCTTGGTGCGCAGGGGGTTGATCCTTTTGTCACTGGCAGTGACAGTGGGTGAAAGTGTTGAAAAGATTTCCCTATCCTCTGACTAATGGTTCAGTGGCTTGGATCGGTCTGTTAAATCTGCAAGCGTGTTCAGTGGCGGATTTAACAGGGCGGTGGATGAGCAGTTGCCGCTTGGGACCCTGGCCAGAGGAACCTAACCCACACCTAACTCAGTGCCCCATCCTTACAAAAAAAAGTATGATTTTATCCAAATTATATTTTTTTTCTGTGCTACTACACTTAGCCGGTTTTTAGTAAACTAAGATTATTATTATTTTATATCGAATTTTTATTATTTTTTTCGAAAAATGGGCCCCTGCCCAGAATGCTCCTACAAGGCCCCATCCTTAAAAAAAGAAATAATGATTTTATCCAAACCATATTTTTGTCTGTATTATTACACTGAGCCCGTTTTTAGTAAACAAAAAGTATTATTATTTTATATCGAATTTTTATTATTTTTTTCCAAAAATGGGCCCCTGCCCAGAATGCTCCTACAAGGCCCCATCCTTAAAAAAAGAAATAATGATTTTATCCAAACCATATTTTTGTCTGTATTATTACACTGAGCCCGTTTTTAGTAAACAAAAAGTATTATTATTTTATATCGAATTTTTATTATTTTTTTCGAAAAATGGGCCCTGCCCAGAAGGCCCCTCTAGGGTCTCATCCTTAAAAAAAGAAATTATGATTTTATCCAAGCCATATTTTTTTCTGTATTATTACACTCAGCCCGTTTTTAGTAAACTAAAATTATTATTATTTTATATCGAATTATTATTATTTTTTTCGAAAAATGGGCCCCTGCCCAGAAGGCCCCTCTAAGGTCCCATCCTTAAAAAATGAAATTCTGTATTTTTACACTGAGCCCGTTTTTAGTAAAGTACCTCTTCATTTCTCCCCAAGAATTGACCCCTCACACCGTTTGTCACTTGGGCCTTTTTTCCTAAATCCTCCATTGACGGTGTTAGCGGACCCATGTTTATCGGGAGCGCGCGGGGGAAGGCGTCTCTGGTGGAGCCGCGCATCGATTCACCCTCTCTGTGGCGAGTTCAAAGAGCAGCGACGAACGGAAGACCGTCAACGACCGTCGAACCGTAGGAAGAAACGAAAGGAAAAGGGGGGAGGAGGCAGGGTACGTGGAAGAAGGAAGGAAGCGTAACGCTAGGCGAGAGCGCGGTTCCATCCAGTTAGGTATGGCCTAGGTTGACCAAGCCGGCCAGAGAGGCGAGAGGCGAGATATAGAGGGGTGGGAGAGGGTGGTCTCCCCTGACGATCGGGTGGGTGGCGTGGGTGTCGGTCGAGGGTGGAGGAAGAGAGGGTGGACGAATAGGTGGAAACGCATGCGCCCGCTCGGGCAGGGATGCTCGACGAGGGAGAGGGAGGACCCTGATGGTGGAAGAGGACAGAGGGACGCGCGAACGAGGGAGGAAGACGAGAGATATCGCGATTGTCCAAGTGGCACGAGACCGATAAAGATGAATCGAGGGTGTCGCGGCGTAGCTGGAGAAGGAGCGCGTCGACGGGTGTAGGGAAGGCGACAGGGGTGGGTAGAATCGGCGCAGCCACGGTGGACAGAGGAGGACAGTGGAGGACAGAGGAGGACAGAGCGGCGAGGTCTCCCGCGTCTAGCCAGCTCGAGACTCTCTGCCTCCCACCTAACTCTCCTCTTCCTTCCTCGCTTTCTCTCTCTCCTCTTTCAGTGTTCGTTCGAACACGGCCCGGTACGGTTCTGTCGCCCCGTGCTCGAGGTGTCCTGCTCGTGATGGGAGCTCGCTGTCGCGGTGCTATCGGCAAGTTCCCCCGGTAGCCGGTTCCGCGTGCCACCGATGCCGCAGGCCTCGTCAGGGTGACAGACGCGCGACTCCCTTAACAACAGGTCGTTACGCGATCGCCGATATAGTCGCCTACCCCGCAGGGCGCAGGGGAGCGGAGAGGCGAGCCAAGGGAAACAAGGGTTGGTTGGGTGAAGTGCGTAGTGAGAGAGTGTGAAATTCCGAGGGGGGTTTTACGGCAAGTGTGCGTGTGACACCCAACGGACAGAGAACCCTGGGGCTTGGACCGCCCGATGGAGGAACGCTGCTGAGACCCCGAGCGTCGAGACGGGAGAAAGACGCGGGTTCACGCGGGTGTACGCGAGTTGTCCATCGCCGGGGGGTGGTCCGGAGCGTCGTCGCTGTCTCCGCGAGCCGGCGCAAGCTTCTTACTTGTCGCCGAGGGAAATCAGAGTGATCCCTTTTGCTCGTCTAATTTGAAAGCGGCTCGGCTTCGTCGTAATTGTAATCGACATATATAACCGCGAGGGTGAAAAGCGAGGGAAAGATGTCGGGGAACTACTCGGCCCGCTGCGAGCCAGGTCTGATGATCCCGGTGTGGCGCCCGGAGGAGAATCTCTATCTGTCCGACGTGATCTTCCGCGGGTTGGTTTACTTCCTGCTGCTGCTATACCTGTTCATCGGCGTGTCGATTATCAGCGACCGGTTCATGGCGGCGATCGAGGTGATCACGTCGAAGGAGAAGGAGTTGGTGGTTCGCCGCCAGGGCAAGGAGCCGCAGATCGTGATCGTGAGAGTGTGGAACGAGACGGTGGCGAACCTGACGCTGATGGCGCTGGGCAGCAGCGCGCCAGAGATTTTATTGTCGATCATCGAGATCTGGGCGAAGAACTTCCAGGCCGGGGAGCTGGGCCCCGGGACCATCGTTGGTTCCGCTGCCTACAATCTCTTCGTCATCATCTCGCTGTGCGTGTTCGTGATACCCAACGGTGAAACCAGGAAGATCAAGCACCTGAGGGTGTTCTTCGTCACCGCCACCTGGAGCATCTTCGCTTACGTCTGGCTGTACTTGATTCTAGAGGTGTCGAGCCCCGGCGTGCTCGAGGTGTGGGAGGGCGTGCTGACCTTCTCGTTCTTTCCGGCGACGGTGCTGACCGCGTACATAGCCGATCGCCGGTTGCTCATCTACAAGTACCTGCACAAAGGCTACAGGATGAACAAGCGCGGTGTGATCGTGCAGGCGGAGGCTGGCGACTCGGACGGCGGCGTCGAGCTCGAGATCAAGCCGCAGCAGGACAGCTTCCACAGAATGATGGATGGCGACACGCCCGAGGCGAAGGAGTTCGAGCAGACGAGGAGGGATTACATCAACACGCTGAGGGAGCTGAGGAAGAAGTACCCCACCCTGCCTCTAGAGCAGCTCGAGGTGATGGCCCACGAGGATGTGCTCGGCAAGGGGCCGAAGAGCAGAGCCTTCTACAGGGTGCAGGCCACCAGGAAGATGGTAGGGGCGGGAAATCTCAGCAAGAAGATCAGCGAAAGGGCCCAGAGCGATCTGAGCGAGGTGAAGGCGGAACTGCAGAGGCAGGAGGCAGAGAGCATTGATATCGAGAACGTGAACGCGATGAGGATCTTCTTCGAGCCTGGACATTACACCGTGATGGAGAACGTTGGAACCTTCGAGGTGGGAGTGACCAGGGCTGGCGGTGACCTCAACAAGGCCTGCTCCGTTGACTATTGCACGGAGGACGGCTCCGCCGAGGCTGGCTCCGACTACATCAGCGCCAAGGGCACTCTGACCTTCGACCCTGGCGAAACCCGGAAGACTATCCAGCTGTCCGTCATCGACGACGAACTATTCGAGGAGGACGAACACTTCTACATCAGGTGAGAAGAGTCTTTACCTTGTTTACCTTCTTGGACAATCGCTAATGGACTAAATAAAGGATCTCTCATGTCCAACGCATTGTTCATCGTCTATATTATTTCCAATCAATCTCTCCAACTCGGTCAAAGCCACCCCTAGCATCGGTTCCTCTTAAACTCACTACCGATTCGCGGTTTTCTTCCACGCCAACCGTTGTAGATACCTCGATTCAGGTGTCTCCAGCAGCGGGTACCGAAATCGAGCTCGATTCTAGGGCTGGGCTATTCGAATAATATATTCGAATATTTTACAAGTATTCGAATGCTACGAATAAACTTCGAATATTTGAGTATTCGAATGTTATTATTCGAATACTATTCGAATGTTATTATTCGAATACTATTCGAATACTGATATATTCGAATACTGATGTGTTCGAATAGTATTTGGAGACTGATATATTCGAATACTGATGTGTTCGAATACTATTCGAATACTGATATATTCGAATACTGATGTGTTCGAATACTATTCGAATACTGATATATTCGAATACTTGTATATTCGAATAGTATTCGAACTATATTCGCCAAATAATTGAGCAACTGAAGTATTCGAGTACTCGAATACTGAAAAATTCGACAAATAGTCCCAGCCCTATTCGATTTCTGGTCACCATGCAGAATATTCGCGGGCACTGTCAAACGACTGAAACGTCACGCTCGCGACCACCTCGACGAAACCGCAAAGTAGTTGAAAACGATAAGCATTTGCTCGACAAAAACAGACGTCAAGATGTTCTCTCGCCTGTCGCCGGACCCTCCACGGGGACTGAGATCTTGTAACTGTTCTTGAGACTAGGGCCAGGGGTTCATCTTGTTGAGGACACTTTGCTTCATTATCATAGATCCCCCAAGTTTGCCAAATCCGTCTGCGATTGGCGAGAGAGCGCAGCTTCAGCCTTCGCAATTAAACCGGAGCCACTTGCTCTTTCTGGGAGCGAGAGGCTGCTTAAACGACCGCCAAAGACATTCGGGGGAATGGATCAAGAGCGCTCGCAGCTGCAGAGCTACGTGTACCCCGCTTTTATGGCCACGGTCAATAACCACGGGAACTTTAACGACCCCGTGAACGCCCCTGGGCATCATAGCTATGCAGGGTGGAGGAATCGCGCTGGAAATCGCATTAAAGGTCGGATAATCCGCCGGGGAAAGGTGAAAGGGAAGTTGGTCCGCTGGGCTGTGAAAAGTTTGGTACGAGCGTCGGGCACGTGCCTGACCTTTTCGATCGGTTGCCCACGCCGATACCAATACTGGTCGCGTTCTTTGGGACTGTTTCACTGGATCTCGTGGATCACTAGTTTCTGGGCAAATTTAAAAGCCTTTCTTTGACACTCTTCTGCCGGCGGGTGAAGTGGGTAGAATGGGTACAAAGTAGAGTAAATATCGAATTCGTAGCGTGGACCAAGTGAGGGAATTTGTGCTCAAGAGTGGACAGGAAGGACAAGGTTCCACTCTTTCGGAAGGCACTCTCTCGATTACCGATTCCTATAGAATTCACTGGCAGTGAGAGTGACAGTTTTAGGAATATTGAATCCACTTATTCATAAAATTGTCTTGAGGAGATCCATCTATTGGGTTAGCGCCTAGGCAAGGCGTAGTGTGAGTTAAATTGTCAAATTGTCAAATTGAAGAAGGCTAGCATCATAGGAAAAATAAAATGAGTCGAGACGAGACGTAGTGAGTGTCTAAAGGTTATGTCTAGTTGGCAGGCTAAAAGTAACGTAATTTCAGGGAGCTTTTTTTTATTAATCTAATGTGTTTTTCTTACAACTCGTACCTTATTTTAAAAGTATCTGCATATAATGAGCAACACTCAGTAATTTTATTATAGAAAAATATTAAAAAATGAACGACTAAGAGCCACTCTTCCAGAAGCTATTATTTTAGTTCCTAGCGAAATCATCCGAAATTAAAAAATCAAGAAGATTCTATTAATATATAAGTTTATCATGTTCGTGAACGAAGGATCGTTTTTATGAGAACTCTTATTTTAATCAACGAAAACCAAACAATTTAGACATCGAAAAATCGTGTTTTGGGGTTACACGGCCGGTATTTTGTTTAAAATCAATTTTTTGAAAAATCCTTCGTTTATGAACAGAGTAAACTCGAGTATTAATAGAATCTTTTTGATTTTCTGATTCCCCACGATCCGACTCGGATAAATGAAACTCCCCGCGCAGCGCCTTGAAAAAAATAGCTTCCGAGACAATACCTAATACCTAGCTGTTATTCGTTCTTTTTTTAATGTTTTTGGGTAACAACATTACTGAGAATTGCTGAATATATATATTGGTGAGACCGGGGACAGTTGATACGTTTTTCAGTTTTCAATTTTTTTCATTTTCGGTTGAATTAATTACTTAATAACAAATATGCTCAACTATACTTTGGTCCTTTCTCTTCAATATATAATAAGCGAAAACTTAAGAATATACTCAAGTAATCAAAACTATTTCCTTTTTCTCTATATAAACGGAAACAGTTAAAAACCGATTGTTAACGTCAAGGTACACACGCGCACGCTCGATCGTAGGAAAGAATTGAATAACAATCTTCACAAAACTAAAGAATTAGTTGTAAAAAAACACATTAGATTTTGCGAAAAAAAAATAGTGTATAAAGTCTTACTGAAGAGTTCACTAGCAGGCCCAACACAAAACGCGCACCCCCTTTTTCCTCTTACAGTCCTACCTTCAACTCGCACCTCCAATCCTCTTCCTCCTCTACCTACACCAAAGAAATCACATTGTCTCGTTGCAAGAACGCATCCTGTCCTACTGATCGATAGTAGCTCGCTATAATATCCGACCCAAGAAAGCCCTACATAAAACGTTTCAATTGTCCGCCGACGAGGATTGAATCCGCAGCAGACAGGCGTGCGGAGGAGCGCGAAGGGTAGCTAGGTAGCAGTATCGTGTTCGTCTGGGGAAACACGAGAACAGGCGGAGGAAGAAAAGGGACAATGGGGCAGCGTTGTTTCGTCGTTCCGTCAAACATCGTCGGACCTTGAAAAACCGTGCAGCGCGTCGCTCGGTGACGGTTCCGGGGATTGCGAGCGAAAGAGAGGGGGCGGGAAAAAAATATGCCACGAAACGTTCCATTGTTTCGCGAAGCAGATTGGACCCTGAAAAAAAGCGTTTCTCGTTGTCGATGAAACTGGGTCGAGGTCGGAGAACAATATCCGGTCAGAGCGGAGATAAATAACAAAAAAAAAAAAAGAAGCGCCGCTGCGCATTGTTTTAACGATCATCGAGTGTAATGAGCGCCGAGATCGAGGGGTGCACTCGAACGCGACGCACATACCTACTTCTGTCAACCAGCAGCGCGAGACAAGTCCAACGATTATGTACTGCCGATCCTGTCTGTTCAGTTCTTTTCAAATATTTCACGCGGGGTAGTTGGGAAAACTGTGCTCTGAATGCGACGATGGAGGCAAGCTTGAGTAATGTAACTTCTCTGTGGGATCTTTCACGGGGGAATCTTAAATCTACTCTGGATCTGTCGCGATTCGTTGAATAATAATATTGCAAAAGTGATCTTTGGAGTTGAAGTCTCTCCTCATTTTCATTGCGCGTTTAACTTTCGAGTTCTTTTCTCAATTTGAAATATTATAATCTTGGTAATAGCAATTATTAATGTATAGGTGATAATTCGTTAATATATACAATATAAGTATAATAAGAAAAATATTCTGAAGACAATAAATGTGTATTTCTTTTTAACTTATGGCATTGTATTTATTTTTTAAAGAAATCAATATTAATTCTTTCAATTTTGGTTATACACTTTGTCCTCATCTTTTTCGCATTTTCTGTTTTATTTCTTAGATTAAAATAATCAATTAGAGTGAGAACGAGTACTAAAAATTCAGCAATTACTAAACTATTTAGACCACTACGCGCCCACTCTAGGGTTTAAACGCCACTTTACCCCGATCCTCTGGGTTGAGGTTCGCGGAACAGGGAGCGACCCAGTTGCCCAGACGAAAACAGGAAGCGCATCGGAATCGAGACGCCGGCGACGGCTGGATCGCGGCGTTTAATCCGACCCGCCGCGAGAGCAAATTGATAATCGTCGGTGCGCGCATCTTTCAATTAGCTCAGGGCCGGATGGCGCGCGCAACTTCATTACCGAGTAAACTGCACGCACAAAAGGGACTGGCCATTTATTCGCGGCTCCATCGTCGCCGATGCACGCCGGGACGCCAATTACCGTCGATTAATCGTGGACGATGAGTTTCTGCCTCGCAGGGAGGATCTGGGTTTAGCGGCGGGGAACCTCGCGTCACGTGGCCCTGGACAGCGGGCCGTCATTTTGGAGAACGGATCGAAAGGGATTAGAGGCGTATCGGGTGATCGGGGTCGATAAACGGCGCGCAATTTCGAGCGTCGCGACGCGGCCTCGGTATAACTGCCGAGATTGCGAGGCAGGCTCTCTCGCGTCTCTCCTCGCGAGTGCTCGGGCTTATCTAACGAAGCGTGGACCGGCAAAGAAGATGGGGACTGGAATATGCCGACGGGTACTCCCGGGATACTCGAGACAAGTACGAGCCACTCGGATTAAGAGCGACGAAATTGCTGCTTTCTGGACTATCTCCGACGCGTCGACGATTCCTGGGTTTCTTTCCCTCCTTTTCGCTTCTTTTGATCCCTCGACCATGGCTCGCGATAGCTACCAGGCGCCTCGAGTCGCCCACGAAGATTTCGGGGCTGGGTGGTCCTCGAAATATGTGGGAATCTGGATGGACTCGACTGACTTTTGATTTAAGGGGTCGTTCTGGTTAGATGGTTTGAAAAAATATATTATTTTTTTTAACATTTTCCGAATGTACATATTCTCTAGAATGTACTGTTAAATTTTAATGCAAAAATTCGAATTATTTTAGCTTCTACATTTTGTAGGGAGCGCAGAGGCTCGGCCTCTATAGATGAAAACTTTAAACGCATTTTTCTCGCAACGTCATTTTTTCACATGGTGCAGGTAAAATCTCAAAATTTGTCGAACCGATTGTTTTATAAATTGAACTGCTTATTCTGCACATCTATGCTTCTGGCCGGTACTACAACCAAGTATTTTTGTTGAGTCTAACCTACTTTTAAAATCGAAAATAGCACAGAAAACACGGACGAAATACATTGATTCTTGTATTTTGCCCGCCATTTTGTTCATTTTAAGGAAAAATCATTTATTCTAGTAGGGGCCATGGCGACAGTCATACTAATCAAGAATCTGATAGTATTTTTGGATTCAGATAAGTCTAACTGCTGAAATCATCTGCACGAGCGAGGCATGAATTTTTAAACATGTCATCAAAATCGTCTTCGAAACCATTTTAAAAGCAATAATTTTATTACTTTTATATTTTTTATTTACTGTAGAAATGTAGTTTAATCAATAGAAAAAAGTTTTATTCAATTACTGTAATTCCTGTCTTCGCAATAAATTCCTGAAAATCACTGAATTTATCGGCGCGCTAACCAGAATGACCCCTTAGGGTAAAACTATACAATAGTTTGTACGCCCCATTTGACAAAACGCCCCACCATTATTTTACGCACACAAACAAGGATGCATCGACGCGATCATCAAATTCGAACTTGCCTCAGTCGCCCACAACAGCCGCAATAATAATTATTCTGAGGCATGTTCGAATCTGATGATCGCGTCGATGCATCCTTGTTTGTGTGCGTAAAACAATGGTGGGGCGTTTTGTCAAATGGGGCGTATTGTATAGTTTTACCCTAAATGCCTCAACGCAGTGCTGGAATAACCAATAAGGGAAATAAGCACGTGCTTAGGTCATCAGAAGAAAGAGGACAGATTTTACCATAGAAATTTTCTGAATTTTAAAATCTAACTTCTGTTAGATATACTTTTTAATCAAATTATCGGAAATGCATAAGAGAGTGATTACCCTGTATAAGGGGCCTCAAAGTGTTTTAAGTGCTTAGGGTCTCTAAAGATCTTAACTAGACCTGATTCGGCGTGTGTAGAGGAAAGAACGTAGGAGAAGGATTTGGATTTTCTGGAAAAGCGTTGAAAGTTTCCTCGAGAACTCTAAAGAACAGTGGGTGTGCTTGGTATCTTGAGATCTGTAACGTCCTGCGAACTCGTTTAATTATGGTAATTTTATCGTTCCACTAGATCTGTTCAGGTAATTAAACCGTATGCTAATTACAGCGTTTCGTTGAGTGAAAATCTAGCGGGTGTCAGGTCGCGTTCCTTATTTTTCTCATGCATTTTAAACGCGTCCGAATCTTGTTCGGAAGGGAAGATAGCCCCGCGACATAACTCTTACTTTCCTCGCGCATCAGCTGGATACGCTCCACGTTTTTCCGCCCGTAATCCCGCGCAATCGCTTCCTAGATTGTCAGCCCTCCGTTTTCTTCGAGTGCCGACTCGCAGTGAAATACGTGGATTTGCTGAATTTCATCAGCACTGACCTCTCGTTTACGACGGCAGGGAAAGAGCTACCGGATGGGATTGTCTGATCCTTGACGGGATATTGTCGAACACTCGGGATGAATCAAGCTTAGAGCCGCTAGCAGCGCTCTTAGAGACGTATCGTGACCAGATTTGGGCATTATTCGAATAAAAAATTATTCGAGATTCTTATTCGAGGTCACTCGAATAAAAATTTATTCGATAATCTCGAATAACTTTATTTCATTCCAAATTTTTATTCGAAGATTATTCGAATAATGCCCAACTCTGATTGTGACTTTTCTCGGAAAACGTGAATTAATCCTTCCTTTGACCGATCAAAATCTTTAGCTATTACTATAGAATATAGAAGCAAGCCCAGATTTGGGCATTATTCGAATAAAAAATTATTCGAGATATCTTATTCGAGGTCATTCGAATAAAAATTTATTCGATAATCTCGAATAACTTCGTTTCATTCTAAATTTTTATTCGAAGATTATTCGAATAATATTCAACTCCGATGGTGACTTTTCTCGGAAAGCGTGAATTAATCCTTCCTTTGACCGATCAAAATCTTTAGCTATTACTATAGAATATAGAAGCAAGCTTCCCGTGCACTCGGCATCGATGCTTTTGAGTCTAAAGTTCGCCCCAGAATAATCTGTTTCCATAGCCTCGAACGACCATAGTCGCCGGTGTTGGTCAGCGTGAAAAGGGAAGGGAAAGGAGCAAGAAAGAAACGTGACGTTCTCAGGGCCATCCAAGCTTCTGCCACGAGGCTGGAAAGTTTCAAGGAATCGTTGGTAAGGGGTCATTTTAATTCCCCGATAATCAGCAGCGATCTAACGATACGAGTGGACCTTTTTTCCGTTCCGCTGCGAACAAATCCGCCGCGATTCTATTTCCACCAAGAAGCGTTCGTGCTCGCGGCCCAACGAGATAAACGAGGCTTGATAAGGGGGAAAACTAATACCTAAGTAGGTACCACATCGCTTTCTTTCGCGCCCGCGATTATTACTTGGCGAAGTATCCGCCGTGTGTCGAAGCGGGTCGAGGAGAAAATCATTACGAGCCCGCTGGAATATCTTGCATATTCATCATACGGATTCGACGTGGCGTTCGACTGCCGCGATTGCTTCGGCCCATCGATTGCGGATTAACGGAAACAGAGAGCCACTTGGAGCTTCTGTAGTAGCTTACAAATCTATTTGCTCAGCCGCCAGAAGCTTCGTAACGCGTTTAGCTTTTAACATGCAAGGTGATTCTCGGTTACGTATCGGTGCTTCAAGGATCGGGTTTAAAGCGCGAAAGGGGAAAACTGTGTTACGTAAACACGATTCCACTTTCGAATCCCAACCCCACAGGTCCATACGTCGAGCCGCGCTGAGAGGCCGAAAGAGAAACACGAAAGGCTCATCCGTGGGTGAATATTTAAAGAATCCTCGAAGTGGGAACGTGTATTGGAGAGCGGTAGGAAAGAGAATGAGGGGAATTTTGGAGGACAGTGGAACGAGGGAAAGTTGGACGGAGAGGGAGGAGAGAAGAGCGGGGATAAGGGATGAGGGAAGATTGATTTAAATATAATGTAGCAAATAGAAAGAAGGCAATAATGAGGATCGATAGCAAATAAGAAAGATTAAAAGTAATTATAGTGTAGCAGAGTTAAAATAAGAATATAGGTACAAATAATATTGGGAAAGATGATTGTAACTGTGATTGTAATTGTGCTGTGTAAACATATTTTAAAAAACAAGCTTTCATTTAAATATAGGGGAGACCGGGGCAAGTTGATACGTTTTTCAGTTTTGATTGTTTTTCATTTTTGTTTGAATCAATTACTTAATAACAAATATGCTAAAATATACTTTGGTCCTTCCTCTTTAATATATAGTAAGCGAAAACTTGAGAAAGTACATACAAAATGAATGAAAAAATGTTATTTGGACGAAGGCAAAGTGTATCAATTTACCCCACTGCGGGGCAAGTTGATACATCTTTAAAATATCTGTTTAGTAATGACATTTTCAAGGTTTAAGGTTTTCAAATTTATGAGTAACTAATAAATTTGAAAAATATAATTTCAATCTAAATACCTTTCCAACAGTCAAAAGTTCAAAGATCAAACAGATTTTTAAACAAACATACCTAGAAAAACATTTTTATTTTCATTTTTTTTTATGCCTGGAATATTCCACTTTAACATGAGGTGTCTTCTTCTTTTTGTTATTTCAAACCATTTTCCAAGAAATATAAAGAAAAAATTCAATTAAAAGTAGTCGGGGAAAATTAATATACTGTATCAACATGCCCCAGAGAAACCGTATCAACTTACCCCACAGGAAGTCATTATGTATAAACATGTCCATAAAAAAATGTAGAGTATATAAACATAATTACAAAACGTAATTACCTTACCTTCAAAAGACTCAATATGATGCCAAATTACTTCGGGTTATAAAATACTTTATATCGTCTCAAGACGGATTGGAAAGTGAACACAACTATTTACTTTTTCTTTATATAAACGAAAACAGTTAAAAAACGATTGCTAACGTCAAGGTACACCCACGTACGCTGGATCGTAGGAAAGAATTTATCAACAATTTTCACATATCCCATTGAAATGAAGCTACATATATACGGTGTCGAGATAATTCGTCTGTATCAACCTGCCTCTGTATCAACTAGCCCCGGTCTCCCCTACTAAAAAGGAAAAAATAATTTTGACATTGATCTAAGTGATTGCCTTAAAAGAATTTCCTTATATGACTAAAAACAACAGCGTGGGGTGTAAATATTGAAATGTCCTTCTTATATAAATGTTATGTATAATGCTATATTTAGATACATTTTATTTTACACTGTTTAGATAGAAATTATTTCATGCTTTTCAGTGAAAATATTATATTGTCATCAGAACTACGTATGTGTGCAAAGTTTAATATAAAGAAGCGGGTGAAAATTAATTAAAAAAATTTCACCCTAACTAACGAACACATAACTGAAGCTAAATAAAAGCTTGTAAAAATAACCAAGATGGGTATGCTTTCAGGCTGAGCAACGCGTCGCAGCCGGCCATGCTGGTGTCCCCGAGTCTAGCCACAGTGATGATCCTCGACGACGATCACAGCGGTGTGTTCGGCTTCCCCGAGCGGGACGTGGATCTGGTGGAAAGCGTGGGCCAGTATGCACTGGGAGTGGTGAGGTACAGCGGCGCCAGGGGACGCGTGGTCATCCCTTACCGCACCATCGAAGGGACGGCTAAGCCTGGCAAGCAGTACACGCACACCGAGGGCTCTCTCACCTTCGAGGACAACCAGACCGAGTGAGTACCTTTTCCTTCCCGTTTTCCAATCGAACCCGCCTCTACGGCTCCCAATAGATCCAGGCCGCACTCTAATATTCAAGACACGACGTGGCCAGAGTTCAGAGCACCCCGCGCACCTACTTTAAAGCACGCCCTGCCTGAAACTCGAGCCGCGGGAGAATTTGCAGCGCAACGAAGACCGCGGTCGTCCGAGATTTATCGGTGACCTTAATTGGTTTCTTAGCGACTAACGCCGCCCCCGTAAAGAGCTTTAGATTAGGTAATTCGTGGTCCCGATCGTTGATGGCTGGTTATCAAGGTGCTCGTTGCCGTTCTTATACGACCCCGATACAGAGGCCCATCGTTCCATCGGCCGATCCAAACCATCTACTCAGGGGGATGGAAATTTATTCTTGGCCTTAATCGGAGTCTCCCTGTGGCCACGCGGTCCGCGGTAGTCTAAATCGACGTTCATTCGGGTCTTTCAATGTTTCTAGAACTCCGCTGGCTAATCTGATCCCAGTAGTCTGTAATTCCGCGATTTGTCGTGTACTGGCGAAGGACCGATGCTTATCAATGCCGAGCCTTGATTATTACTCGGTCAACCAGATCTCATCGATTTAGTCTAAATGATCATTGCCCAACACGTCACGATATGAGATTTCAAACGCTACGATATTTGGAGTTTGGACAGCGAGATGTATTTCAACGAGCTTAACGATTTATGTTAGAATATCGGATAAGTTTGACGCGCTTTGCGTAAATGCTTAGTGCATGCGTGCCTCCTCGTTTCAAATATGACAAACGTCCCAATTGCTGATAGTGTTCCTATTACTGCTACTTAATAAAAAGGTCACGTATAAAGAATGGTGTGCAAACAAATTTATTAGAGGAAGGGGTGGTAATATGGCCACTCAGTTTTATATATCTTCCTAAAATCTGATTCATAATTTAAATTGCTTTAGATTTTTTATTAAAATGTAGGTAAATTAAGTAATAAGGTTGTGTGCGATGAAAGGCGGAAGCAAAAGAAAAACAATTTAATTGAATTTAACATATATTATGAATATATGTCATTTTCGACGCTTATACAAATGTGAGGGTAATATGGCCTCCTAACAAAAATAATAAAAAATAATTTTTTGGTAAAATCGGAGATGAAAAATAAACGAATAAAGAATATTTTATTATTTATACACAAAAGTCGCACACATATTCCACTTTTTCGCACGATGTGCACTCGCTATGTGCCCATAATTCGCATGTGATGCATTTAATCCATATTTCGCTAGGTTGGTCCAAGGCATAACGTCCGCTACAAAATGTGCATATTGCATCGGTGTTATCAGAAGCTTTATCAGGAATTTCGATGTCTGAAATATCAGAGAATGAGTTCTGTGGCTCATTACCCGGGGCCATATAACCCCTCCATTATGGGGGGGGGGCAATATATCGACACGTATAATTTTGGAAGCTTTAAGTTTATTTTTGAAAATATCAAAGATTAAGTGACATTACTTATAAATATCGATTCTAAGTACCTTTTATTAAATATATCCCGACACAAAACACTTTCACTTTCTAAACCTGCAAGAAATACTTCTTCTTGGGGACTACGAAAAGCTTTCGTTCTGCAGATAATGTTATTTGTGCTTATTACAGCGACGACTATGCTCAATCTACTGTCATATGTTTGTCTCTGTGTATACAGCTAGTAGGTGCAGTGAATAACGCTATTAGCCGCTAGATATTTTTGTTTATAATATGAAAATTACCACCTTTTCCTCTATTAAATTGGGACTCTTCTTCTTATTATTATTGTACACTACTCTTTACACGTTACGCTTTTTTTAAGTAAAATAAATAAAGTGGCAGCAATAGGGGCACACACAAAAATTGGGACACCTACCGTAGCTTTTCTATTCATTTCCGACCGTCGTGGCATCCGTGTCCCTTGCATTCCTTCAACATAGAAGGAAGTTACATATACTGTTATAATAAAGTCTTCCATAATAAAAAGTAATAATCACAACGATTTATGGTCTATCTGACACCGCGAAACGACAGCGTTGCCACGATTTTCGAGAACACTTTCTGTGTAGCTATTCAGAGCCTGCTGGCATTTGTGCAATTCTCACGCAGTCGAAGATCAACGAATCGTTGGCTGACAAAAGCCTGGCAATCAGACGGAGCTCCCTCACGGGGGGATACTTCGCCCTGAATATAATATCCCACCCCGGTGGGCGGGATTAATGGAATTTAAATGCGCCGATTGCGCTCGATCGAACGAATTAAAACGGTTGGCGTGACGGCAGAGGGGCGCAACGCGAGGCGTAATCCCAGCGAGGCCGCGTAAACGATCGACCGTTATCGTGCCGCGATCGATGATTATCAATCGTCCACAGAGTAATTAGACCGGTGGAAGGATGCTCGATGTTCATACGTAATGCACACCGCCGGTGAATGGCTTGCACGCTGATAGACCCGGCGAGAAATCGTCGGGGAACACGCGAGCTGCCCGAGTGCTCCGAAGGAAATCGCGGGCCATCACGCGATCGGCACGAGAACTCGCGAGGAACTCGACGATCCTCCAGCACGGGAGCAATCTACGTTTCGATGAATTCTGTCAAGGTGACCGCAAAGATCGAGCAATTTCTTTCCCGAGATTAACGTTTCCTTATTCAGCTTTAAGGTCCACGATCCCCTGTTTTGTTTTGTTTTGTTTTTGTAAATAGAGGACCGGCTAACGAATCGCGAGTGTTCGGTAGCGACAGGTGAAATAAAATCCATCGACCGCCTGGTGGAATATAAAAAAAAGACGTACGCGAATAGACCAAGGGTACGCGCATCGATTAGGAGGAGAAGGAGCGCCGCAATCACGGTCTTAGGGTACACGATTACGTTGGAGCTGCGACGAGAGCGGCGGTGAGAGCGAAGCGTAGAAATACATTCTATAGTTTTATAATGGAAGTGTTTACATTGAAGACCGACAATACAAGCGTTCGATGACGTTTTTATAGTTTCTATCTCAGCTCCAAGGTAAAAGTAATCTTTATTAAGTTTATACTAAAAAAGTGATTATTCTTCAATTTCAATTTTAAAATTTTTAATTAAATTGGCGCTACGAAATGGGTTCACACAAGTAACTCATTGAAGGCTCGGATGCGAATAAGGAGACTAGCGCTCCAAAATGGGTAAAATTGAAGGCTCGGATGCAATAAGGGGACTAGCGCTCAAAAATGCGAAACAGTATTGTCCAAACGCTAAGAAAGATTGGAAAATTCAATGATATTAAACTGAATTTTAAAAAATATAGTGTTGTAGGTAATGCTCGTCACGACACATATTTTTTCTAGTTACAGTTTGTTTATCCAATCATTACTATTCGAGATAAAAATTATAAACAAAAAATTTTTCATCGTCCAAAATCAATATCTTTTTTAAACATAAATTGCGATATCTTGAGTAAACACTAACGGATCGTTATGATACTTGAAACATAAAACTCAGAAAACTCTAGCGAAGCCGTAGAATGTATGCACAAACCCTTATATTAAAAAATGTAATAATATTTAATTAAAAAGTAATAGTGGACATAACCCATGTTTTTCAACGTTCACCGTTAAAAAGTATCGAGGTAATTTTGAGATACATATAACTTGCAGCGACAAAATGTTTTTCCTTAATATACAAGGAAAATTTTCACCAATTTCCACACTGATTAATAAATAATTGTAGAAGATATGACGATATATATATAAATCTCGCGCGCCACCAACAGTGAACAGCCGCGTATAATTCGTTATTTAACAGTTGTAGCACTCGCGTTGACAGTTGGCGCCGCGCGAGATTTATATATATCGTCATAACTTTTACAATTATTTATTAATCAGTGTGAAAATTCGTGAAAATCTTCCTTGTATATTAAGGAAAAACTTTGTCGCTGCAAGTTATATGTACCTCAAAATTGCCTCGATATTTTTTAACGGCGAACATTGAAAAACATGGGTTATGTGCAGTATTACTTTTTAATTAAATATTATTACATTTTTTAACATAAGGGTTTTGTCCATACATTTTACTGCTTCACCAGAGTTTTCTCGTTATCTTTTAAGTCTCATAACGATCCAGAAATATTTACTCAAGATATCGCAATTTATGTTTAAAAAGATATTGACTTTGGTCAAAGAAATTTTTTTGGTTTATAATTTTTCTCTCGAATACTAATGATTCGATTAAAAAACTGTAAATAGAAAAATATGTGCCATGACGAGCTTTACAACAATATATTCTTTCAAATCTAGTTTAACAAAATTTAATTTTCCAAGTTTTCTTAGCGTTTGGATAATTCTCTTCGCATTTTCGAGCGCTAGTCCCCTTATTGCATTCTAGTCTTCAATTGTCGCCTGTTAACTTGGCTGTTTCTTAAACTCCCTCTGGAAAAAAGTCTTAGGACGCCCTTGAAATGTACCTTTAGGTAGAGAACACAAGCGTCATGGTGGAAAATTAAACAGAAAATCACGCGACGAGAAGTGCGGCACGAATTGAAAGCTGCCCCTGTCGACGAGCTCGTTACCTTCCCCCGACCTATTATTGATGAAACAATTAATGTCCTCGCGTCTCGCCAACCGAGATTTACCCAACGACCGGCCGACTAACGAAGTTACGGTCCGCTCGGGCAAATCAATGAAAAATGGCAGCCGAGCTGGGGATGGGGAAAAAATGTTTGCCAAACGAGCCGCATCCACTATGCCGCGGCGACAGACATTTTTTAATCAAATTTAATATACGCTCTACGCTGCCGTGCGGCCCCGCGGCGTAAAACTCGTCCGCTGTATTTTTCGCACGGTTTATCGCAACTCTCGATTTCGCGACGGTTCTACCGATATGGGAGATTCTTTTTTAGTATCAAGGTTGTAGTTGTATCGTAATTAGCGGGGAAATTAAACGGGATGGGGTCACTGATCGTTGGAATAAAGATCGGTGTGGAAATAGTCGATGGGAATGGCTTTAGCTTACTAAGGCTGCTCGCATCGATCGTTTCAACCTTGGTCCTCTACGCGTCGCGATACTCTGCTGTTGCTGGTACTAATAAATCAACGCGAGACGAATGCGTGGAAAGGGGTTTTCTTTACTAATAGAGAATTCCGAGGGGAATGTGAAACTATGTATTATGGGGTGATTTTTCGCTTTGTCAACCTCGAGTTACGGCAGAGATGGGAAAATTTTTTATTTAAATGAAAATTTCGCATAACGAATTAATGTTGATAAAATTATTCGTCATGTGTCGGATAAAGTTAACCCAGCTGAGGGAATGAAGTTAACCCTGTAGAGTTAAAGTTGACACTAACAGTCAAAGTTAACCTTTACAGTTAAAGTTAACTCTTAAAGTTCAAGTTATCCCGTAAAGTGAAAGTTGTCCCATAAAGTTAAAGTTAACCCTTAAAGTTAAAGTTAAGCCTTAAAGTTAAAGTTGATCCTCACAATTAAAGTTAACTCTTAAAGTTAAAGTTAATCCTTAAAGTTAAAGTTAATCCTTAAAGTTAAAGTTAACCTTTAAAATTAAAGTTATCCCGTAAAGTGAAAGTTGTCCCATAAAGTTAAAGTTAACCCTTAAAGTTAAAGTTAAGCCTTAAAGTTAAAGTTGATCCTCACAATTAAAGTTAACTCTTAAAGTTAAAGTTAATCCTTAAAGTTAAAGTTAACCTTTAAAATTAAAGTTATTCCTTAAAGTTAAAGTTGTCCCTAAAAAGTTAAACCCTTAAAGTTAAAGTTCAATTTAAGTTCAAATTCAAGTTAAAGCAAAACTTAAAGTTATACTTAAAATGGAAGTTGAAAAATATATTCCACGTGGAATAAATTCTCGCCGAATAACACATTAACTTTAGATTATTTGATGAATAAAGTTAAAGTAACTATCATTTGATCCGTTATTTAAATAATTTTTAATTCATTTAATGCCCAACACCGAGTTATGGCACACACTTACATTCTACTGCGTCTGACTTATAACGTCCTTGTTCTACTGGCAGACGCAGGCTGCTTCACTCTCACTTCGGTTATCGTTGAAAAGATTCTCGAATCTACTTGTACTAACTACCAAAAGGCTCGAGTTCTAGCTCAACTTGTTAGACCCGTCGTTAGTACGCGTGTTTCGTTTAATTCCTCGCAGCAGTTAAGGGGGTTAATTTCACCAGGCGTAACAAGCATCGTTGGAGCGAGCGTCGAGGAGAATTACGCGAGGAAAACGCGAAGGAATCGAGGCCAGTAGGCAACGGTAATGGGAATCGCCTCCGCGAATTCGTGACCAGCTCTGATGTACGTGCGATCTTACCTTTACGGCCCCATTAGCTTCTCCTGCGGCCCTCCACCGACGTCTGTGCTTCTTCCACTATTCACTAGCAAGAGCCACGAAACACCAGCTCCGAAGAGTCCACACATTGCAAAGACTAACTTCCCCTGCAAAAGTCCAAAGTACGTCGACTTTGTTACACTTCGAGAAACGAATGGGGGTGAACAAGTCACGCGAGCAATGTCGCCAGAAGTTTTGTGAAACAATGAGTGGAAAAGCTTAACCCCTTCTTCTGCGTGTTTCGCTTAGTATTTACATATTCATAGGGACCATTTCCCCCCACGAGCCTCGACAAAGTCAGAAGTTAGCGGAGCCTTTAGTCACCCCACTGCGAGGAGATAGTATTCAGCTTCGGAGCCCATCGAGTTTGTAAAACACCGGTCGAATTTTCTGGGGCCGAGTAAATCCAGAGGGATAGACCGCGCGGAAGCGCCGAGCACCGCGCGGATTCGTTTCTAAAGCTCTCCATCGCGGTGTTCTGAAGAGAAGGCAGCGCTTGAAACGAGAAACTCGTCGCGCGGGAGCCCACGTCACCGCCTGGAGAGATAGAATTTTCGTCCCCACTGTTTCGAGACAAATGACTTTCCTCTCGCGGCCTCCCAGCGCTGGGAACGTGGACGAAAAGTCGAGAGGGAAGCGCGTTCCTCCTCCCTTCGACGATACCATCCATTCTCCCTCGACGCGTTGAGGTTCGACGAGCTAGAAATTTGTCTGCGCTTCGAGGGTGAAAAGTGTGCGACGTTAACCTGGCAAATGGCGTGTCTCTTTGTTCCACTTAACATATACCACAGTCGTGGGTGTTATTAAGTCAAGCGATGCCACAGGAGCAGAGCCTGAATTGCTGGCGCAATAAAAATGTCCAAAGGCCCGCGGTGCATTGTTTCAATCGACGGAGGGGTAGCATTGGTAACGCGGGACACAGAGAGTATCGAGAGGCGTCTCGAGCGAACAAAAAAAGTTCGAGCCCGTAAATGGGCCAATACAGGGGTGGGAAGCCCCTGGAATGCAGCGTGTTACGCCCCCGCGCACCCTTCGCCCGCTGGCCAGTCGGGCAACCCCGTTTACTTCTCAAGTGTTAAACACCCTCGTATCTCGCCAACCTCCCTGTCTTCCAGCCTTTCGACTTAAAAACCGCAAACACATCTGGTCGTCGATTGGGGAAGAGGAATTTGAACGAGCAAACGACTCCATCTTTGTCGCTCGCTGTTTCGCTCTCGAAGCGGGGAATACACAAGGGTGTGTTCTTCAAACTTGTAGGCGGTGGAGTCGGTTTGCAGCGCGGAGGTTCAGACAAACGCGCCGCTCCTTATTACTCGACGAAGCTTATTCCATTCGATCTTCAATCCTCCCTCGTTCTAGGGGGAAAGCAATTTAAGCTGCTCGCCGGCGGGGTAGAATTTTCAACTCTGGACAGCCCGACGGATCCAGGCAAATCCCGTCGAGGGCACACGTTAATTTCGCGTGGTCTCTGTGAAGCTCGATCGCTGGGACGCGAAAAAAATTTAGTAATGAAAAGAAGGGTGGAGGAAGTCGTTTGTATATTCACCCCGCGAGTAAAGGATACCTTAAACCAACGCGATGATTCGGTGACAGTGAATATTTTGCTGCGATGGACGGCGGCCGCCGTGAATAATCACGTTGGTTTGGAGCAGAGATGGGCAAAATTTTTATTTAAATAAAATTTCGAATATCGAATAAAAGTTGAAAAAATTATTCGTCATGTGACGAATAAAGTTAACTCGGGAACGAATGAATGATGACATTTTTTAAAACTTTTAACCGTTATTCGAAATTTTATTTATATAAAATTTATCCCATTTCTGGTTTGGAGGAGCCAATTCTCATATCCCATTTTTGATTTTAATTAGTCTTTTAATTTAATCCTCCGACGCTCGCGACTGTCGAAGCTTTGATCTCGCTGGTATTCAAAAGGAAATACAAACGGGAACGCCGCCACCCTCGCTGTTTATCGATTCAAATATTTAGAAGCTAGTCGCGAGCGCGAGAATGAAGGACGCGGAGTGCGTTTTGAGCGAGGAGCATCGCGAGCGTTGGGGGTGACGTCGCGACGCGGCTTGAATGGAAACACCGATGTTTTCGCGAGCAGTAAATCCGCGAGAAACCACATCGATTGCTCGGCGAACGAATTTCGAGTCACGAACGATGTGCGCGCGTTTGTTCGGCTTTCTTCCGTCGAAGACGAATTCCGATGTTCCTCGACGAGACGAGGGGTTGGAATTCGCAATTATACGGGGACGTGAGGCGTATGAATTATCGCGGGCGATCGGAGACCATTTCTGATAATCTCGTGGAATGGAACACCTCCCTCCCTTTCCCAGCTCGATAGATTGAGGCTTGTTAACTCACCTTCTCCTTGAATTTTATTTCAAGGTTCCTTTACTGTGTCCCCAGCGTTACAGTACTCACGCAGATTCAGTTTTAAGAGGCCTTTTGGGTTAAAACACTCGAAAAATGGGTGATTTTTATGATTATTTTAGAAGAAGAGATTAAACATATCCTAAGAAATGTTTTGGGTTATTATTAATACACTCGTTGGGGTACAAAAAAAATTGTTTCATGTTTTCGGTCCTGATGCATTTATAAAAAGAGATGCCTAAACAGTACGTTTAAAATTAAAAATCCGAAAAATTTCGTAAAATCTATATCAATGGTTATCGCATTATCCTCTATCGCGGCAAAAAACACCAAAACTAATATGATTGCTGGACATTTGAACGAAATAGTGTTAAAAAAACGGTACCTACTTTTACGCATAAATGTGCAGATAAAAAAGAACTCCGTGTTTCAAAAAATTATGTGAGAAGATCACGCGATAGGGAGTTCAATTACGAAGCAAATGTCTCTAGGTTTTTTTTTAATCGGTTCATTCGATCTTCTGAAATCGTAGTCACCACTTAGGCATCTCTTTTCGGCAGCGATGCATTAAGACCGAAAACATTAAACAAAAATATTTTCGTACCCTAACGAGTGTATCAATAAAAGCCAAATACAGTTTTAGATTATGTTATAACCTATTCTCATAAAAAATTCATTAAGATCACCTATTTTCGAGCGTTTTGGCCGAAGGGTTCCCTAAAGATTCGCAACCCTTATCCTGTTACATTCGGCATGGTTGCTAGGAGCCCAGCGTATTTATTTCTATTTCCCGGCGCAGCTGAGTGGACTGATCGATGGGGAAATCGAGTGGCCCGGAAATCTGGCGATACGCGGGCAATGAGTTAACGCGAGGGGGTCGCTTTGAAGCGTCCTAATGACGCCCGTTGCAGTGGCGCTCATTAAGGGACTTTCGAATCGGAGAAGTTGTTCGGCGGAGCGTCGATGGCGCGGAAACTTGGGGCGAAAGCTCAAAGAGGACCTGCTCGAAACTTCCCCGCGGCTGGAATTTCATTCGGCGAGGAAGAGATGGCCCAACTTTTCCGCGGGGAGTTGGCCTCTTCGGGTTCGACTTCAAGTTAAGACTCGTTACACCTTTCATCGCCTCGCTAATTCGCGCAATTTACACCCAGCTCGGTTTTTCTGAGCATCTAACTAGACTGGGCGCCTCGAGGGCTGTTGAACGTTGAACGCTGCCAGTTCAACCCTCCTAAGGATTCTGTGATAGATACATCGGGAGGATTTATCGGCTTCTGGATGGGGGTGGAGAATTCTGCGGAGACTGTCGACGAGGATCGCTTCGGGGTGGAGGAACATTGTACGCTTGCTGCAGAGGGTCTCTATTTCAAGTTCTGTGCACTGTGTTCACCGCTTTGAAAGAACACTGAAGGGTTCAGAGTGAGGCGAATGTTACGAATTGAAGGATCGATTGTCGTAGATGGTAGTTGCTAATATTGTGCCTCTTAAGATATTTTACGAGGCAATACTTTAAAATACGAATTTAACATTAACAAAAAAAGTAAAATTATTTACTTTAGGGTGTAATTTTAATTCATTTTACGGTGTTGAGTTACAGGTTTATTTTTAATTTTAGACTCGTATGTTATATTTCGTAGTTGGCACTAATTTACACGCAAGTAATATTCGATATTGAAGCTTGATGCTTAAGAGTTTTAACTTAAGGGGTTACTCCACTTTGGAGCCTAAAAAAAGCAGCTATGTTTAAGAACGAAAAATATTTAAAAAAAAAATGCGTCGTTCCTATTCATTAATCAGAAAGAAATTGATGAGGTCCGATTTCGGAGAGCAGCACAACATTGGCTGCCCTCCCCAACTTGTAGAATTCAAATGTCTTCGCGTGCGGACGGTTCCTGAAAGAGGGCAGATTACGAGCACGGATCCCCGAACACCCCCGAAGATTAATCGATGAACAGACCCACGCCCACCGTTCTCACTCTCTACCCTTCGTTCTGTATCCACTGCACCCTCTCCCGCCCGTCCCGGCCCGCCCCCTCTGCCCCAACCCCTCTGATTGCGCGTTCGAAATTTACGAGCGGGACTTTCGCCGGGGTCATAATTTTCCACGGTTTTGGGAATGAATTCGAACATTCGCGGGACGGGATCTTCCGTGTGACGCGAATAAATCCTCTATTTCTGCCGTCGTAAATCCTGCCCGCTTGGCAGATTTGCTCCTCGGCCCCGAGGGGCGCCGCCCACGCCCCAAACTGCTTCCTGTTTTTTCCTCCGCGTCGCGTTCCCCGCCCGATCTTCGCATCCTCGGTATCTTCGGGCGGGAGCCCCTCTTGTTACGCTGAAAAGGAGACTGGAAGAACTGGAAACGGAGTAGAAGCTCCTCGGTATCTTCGACAAGACAACCGAAAGGTCAATGGCCAACCCCCTTGCACGCAAATAGGCAAACACCTAAGGCACCCCTGTCTGCGTGAACTCGCAACACCTCCTCGGAGCTCTTTGCTCGAGGTTTCCTGTTAATTTCACGATACAATAACGAGGTGAAGGGTTCCACGGACCGCTGCTTGCTCTAATTGCGCTTGGGAGGGAAATACGCAAATCGAGGGTGGGATAAACAATGCGTGGTTGTCGAAGGCTGCGAGGCTATCGAATGAGTAAATTTTCTAGTTACTGAAAGGGTTTGCTGTTTCCAAGCACCTGGGATTGTTGTGGCATATTTTTTGGAAGACTCACGTGTGAAAGAAGACTCGTGGTTTTTCCATGATGAAGGGAGACGAGGGTAGTAATGAAAGGGAAAGCCACTTTTAAAAGAGCGACGCCTTGGGGGTGCGTTTCGACCGGGGAATATGTAATAAGCGTGGATGGACACCCACGTAGTCCTCTAGCCGCAGGATCACCGTAATACCCCTCAGAGAGACGGTGATGGGATTATCCTTCGATAGACCAAACACATATGTCTCAGGAGTGGCGGACAACAACGTGGGGGACCAGTACGATTCGTCAAACGAACCAACCAGACCGCCTGCCCATTTGACCGCGACGGATGCGGCCGTTTCGGGGGTGGGAAGACTGATTCCAGAGTGTAACACGGATGGGGGATGAGATAAGAGACGAAATATTAGAGGTGGATTTTGTGGAAGATACTTTCCGCGATCTTTAACTCTGGGGATTTGAATGGCGGTGATTAGAGGAGTAGAAGATTACACTTGTTCCCTGCGTTGATCACACATAAGCATTTCTATACACACAAACAAAATAGATGATGAGCCGTTGTTTTTGAAAGTGGTATAAATCCATATTTTGGAAAAAATATTTTTCTAAGTGCTAAGTGTAAAGGAGAAATAAGATTGAAATAAGAATAAGTTTGTTATTATTAGTTATCTTAACGAAGTAATTTACTTTTCATACTTGTATATTTATAAATTCATTATAATATAAGGAAGTAATGATGACGTTTATGTCTTCATTTTGATTACCTATTATTTTTTTCATTAAAAAATACATTTCACAAAAGCCAAGTTCAATTAAAATATCAATTTAAAATTGCTATTGGTTATATTTTTCATAATATGTTATTATTGAAAGTGGTATAAGTTCACTTGTAGCTAAAAAATCATTTATTTTTTTAACATTTTTATTGATTATTATTCCATAATAAAATTTAACAAGTTTATAGTTTTTGAAAAACTACCCGAATTGATTAACGAATGCGAATATTTTTAAGTTCATTCAAACGCAAGCCCTTAAATATCCCAATGTATGAATAAATGGACTTATACAACTTTCAAAAACAACGGCTCATATGTACTCGATCCTGATAGAAATATATGCGATGTGCAAACCGATTTTTGCAGCAATACCGTGTACTGTGACTTTGTTGCAAAGATTCACGAGATTACCACTTTTCAGTCTCCCGAATGTGGAATTATCGGATGAAACGAACCAACCAGACTATATATTACTGTAATCGCGTCGTAAATCGTTGAAAAATCGGTGCGCGCGTTAATTCGAATCGGCGACGTTACGAGAAATGACAATGAAAATGGAAGGGGGGTCAGAGGGGATGAGAATTTCGCAGAAGTCGGAGGATTGCAACAGAACGATAAAGGGTGGGGTGGCGCGTGGGTGCGAGTGATGTAACTCGTTATTTGATTGCGGGCAATTGTAGGTATAAATGCGTTTCGAAATAATTACTCCCCTAATGGACGCTGGAAATGAAGAAAGAGTGGTCGCGGCGGGTTGTAATTTCTGGCCTCGTTAGGGCAATTTATTTCCCTTCCGGCTGTTTCTTATACTCTCGTGCTTCCATCTGCCTTAAGTGTACAGGCTGCCACCTTCCCGATGCAACGAGACAATGCTGTAACTTTTGTATGTTTCCTGGGAGGCTGTGGGCTGCACAGACTCCGGGCTCTCGTATTATTTCAGACGTTCAGGCGTACTTTAATAGGTCTGTTTTTTAACTCCACTTCCATTGAATTCTTAATTAAATCTCCAACCAAAGCTTTCGACAAGCTCAGTCAACTAGCGCCGAGGGGTGGCTAAGGAAACTGCATAAAATTAGAAGAACGCTTTATCGATGACCTACAGTGACTTGCAGGTTTCTTTACATAGACTCAGGGGATTAACTAATTGGGAAAGTCGCTGGCTTGTTTTTTTTTTCTTCGTAAATATAGTGGTATTACTTGATTCTACGTTTTAATTCGAAAAATAAAACGACACGCATAGTGTTAACAGCAATGGGGGATTTAAGGAAAAAGGGTCAAGTGGCAAATGTGCCAAGGAGCGCATTTTTTATTAAAAAGAAGAGGTAGTTTACTAAAAATCGGCTAAGTGTAGTAGCAGGGGAATGGTGTCTAAAACGACCCCCTTAAGGTGTAATTCAAATAAAAAATACAAATGCACATTATTTAAATAAAAGTAAAGTGGTTTTTGTATGTTAGTTTATCTACCTTATTATTGGCTTAGATCAAATTTAGCTAACCGATCAATTATATTTTTTATTCGCATTTTTGTGAAGGCATATTACAAGGGATTCCTAGAAAAATGACCTCTAGGATGATTTTATACCTACTCATAGTAATACGATATAAATACCAACATTAAGAAGGATTGATTTATTTAAATGAAAACAGAAATTAAACTCAATCACAAAATATGATTATACTCAATCATAAATCTTAGATAATTTTTTATACATAATCAATGAATAGAAATACTTAAAATCAACTAACAAACATAAGAAAATGAGATCAGCTTCATAGATTCAATTTTTTTCACGCACTGGGATCATTTTACCCTACTAGAGAGGGATCATATGACCCCAAACATCCTACTCACACTCAGTGGTTGAATATAACGTCAAATTATTACATTCGGTAGCGAAACATACATCAAATTATTGTTGAACTGTCATTAAAAACGCGGAAAAAACAACTATCACACTAAGCCGTTTATGACAAAAGTTACACAACGTTGAAAAAGACCTTACCTTAGATAAAAGGCAGTAAGTTTGATTTTTTCTTGTTTATAACACACACAACCCTGATATTTACATAGCACTTCGTGCTACACTTGACGACGTACAGGCTGAACCTTTGTACATCGACATTAAAAAATATCAGCACTAATAGCCGCAGAACAGCCAAGAATCATTTTACCCCAAGGGATCGTTTTAGACATATTTTCCCTACCTAGAGAAGAAAGATATACTGTCTGGATAAAATCATAATTTTTTTTGAAGATGGGTCTCTGAGGGTTTTCTGGGCTCCTTCAGTCACCCCTTAAATTCACCACTGGTTAACAGTCCCTCCTGAAAAATACATAGGCAAACACTTGTACCTACTTGAAATTCTTCACAATTTTATGCAGTTTCCTTGGAAAGAAACAAGAAGACGCGTTTCTTCTTCAGTGCAACGTTACCTCTGTTTAAAGATAACCCAGCAAGAACAGCTTGTCATCCCTCCTGTAACATCCCCGTGTTTTCCCCAGTTCGACGTTATTTCTTTACCGCCGATGGTGCAGCGGTTCGTGCATTAGCGGGGCATTTTCGCGAGCGTATCCGATTGCACGTGGAATTAGTCTCCTCTGGATATCAGTGTCAACCCCCGGTGGACAGGCTTGTTCACAAGCAACGATCTAATTTCGCTGGGAAAATCGATAGGGCGAGCGGGCCTGTTGTCGCGCGACGGTAAATTGCCCTACCACGCTACACATCCACGATTATTGCAAATTCTACGGGATTTATCGGCCGATTTACACGCTGAATTCTACCCTCGAAACGCTGCGCGCTCCATGATAATGCGTTACTCGCATACGGCAAGCAAGAACGTTCGGGGGATGGGGGTAATTTTGGTGTGACGCTAAAGAAGAATATAATAAAGGAGTATCCTTCTTAATTTAATTCAAAATTTAAAAATATTCCCTTTTTTAGTATAAACTTAATAAAGATCAGTTTTCGAAAATAAGCGATTTTTTTCAACAGCCGGGGTGGACAATTACCCATTTTACCCCCTTTCCCTGAATGCCCGTAACGCCAATGAAGAATTTAGTTTTTCGGAACTCGATTTTCCACGAATGATGAAATCTAGCGCCTCGTAAATCCCCAGCCCTCCCGTTAATGCTACAATATTATTGGTAATCCTGCACTGCCAGAGGTTGAACATGGAAAACTTGACTTATCGGCGGGAATGGGACAGAAGAATCCCAGAGTGGAATTTTATCCACGGAATCGTGTCCGTTGATAAATCGTGCCGATCAATTCGAAGGTAAAGCTCCCGGCGTAGAGAGAAGATGGCGGAGAGCGCGAATTTGTTACTCGGTGTTTTACGTAGCTGGGTACCGCTTGTACGGATTGATAAATCCATACTGCGAAAGGGCGTTCCTCCGGCACGGGGGATGGACTTTCGCGCTTCGATGACAGCTGCCGATGCGATCGGTCCGCGCGAGAGGAATTTTCGAATTTTCACACTGCGATAGAGTTTTATTCCCTCGCTACGTGCCTGCCGTCCAGTTCCCTATTTAGCATACCGTTCACTCTTCACCCGTAAAACCTTCGAAGCTCAGCGAAGCTCGCCCCATAAGCTTCTTCAAAACAACGGCCGCGTCACTGATCGATCGGCCTCCACGTCCGCGCGACGTGAAAACTACTGTCCCGAGACGCGGCTCTCGTTTCGGCCGCGATAAACACCTCCTCCCTCGGGACTATCGCCAGGCGAACTTACGCGTTTAAAGGGATAGAGAGTCGGAAAGTTGCTGGAGCAAAATGGCAACCGTTTCTCCAACGATGCGTGCTCGGGGGAGAAGAACGAGCGTGAATGCTCGACGAAAATGCGGGCGTGTTTCGAAGGTAAATACGTACGTTGAAGAATATCTGTTCTGTGCTCCGAGCAGAAAACTCGGAAGCTGCGTGTATCGCTCGCAGCTTTTGCATGAAGCCTGATAGAAGATGCGAGAACAGACACGATATCGACATCCGTTGTATCTCCGAGAGTCAAAGTGCTTTTATAAATGCCCTGACGACCCTTCAGAACCACTTGTTCGCCAGAGGGTGAGATCGTACACTTTGAAGGGCGGCGTTCCACGCTGGCTGCGCTTATCCGTCACGAGCGTCACCCCATTATCAATATAAAAGCTCGTTAATTAAATTCCCCCCGCGTAATTGTTCGACGGGATTGATGCTGTTTCCTGATTAACGAGGTGGCGTTTTATCTCGGCGACTGTCAATGATCACCGCGGACGTGTTGCTATTAAGTATCTACAAATACAATATTAGTTCGATTCTATACTAATCTAGGGTAAATGTACTAATAAATGAAAACTTAAGGCTAATGAATGAACAGTATTATAAAATTATGTTTGTAGCGCGATTGATTCCACGTGCTGCAAAAATTGTTTGGATATGAAGTATAATTAATTAATTAGGTGCTTGTTTTAATAACTTATTTTACTCATTTTAATATAAAATGCTCATTCACTTGTACGTGTTTATTTACTGGTACATTCACCCTATCTTCTTATCTATGTCTATACTATTATATAGATTTAAAGTTGCATACTTTGAAATGAGCTTTTTTAATCAATATTAACTGTACTAATCAGTGTGTTACATCAGTTTGTTCGTTTTGACAAGGGGAAGGTTTTAACGATTTTATTTTTTTTATAAAATCCACTGACTCACTTACTCATTACGATTTCTTTAGAACCACAGACCATATGACCATGAAAGATAAGTAGATTCTTCTTAACTCCTAGGTTTTCGAAATCTAAGTGTAAGAAATCTGTTTCTACAATTCCCTCTCTTTCACCAAAAAAGATACATATCTCGGGTAACGCTGAGAATTTTAAGCTAGTATACTACATAAATAATAATAATCCAATTACTCGATGTAGAAAATGACCTTTTCTCAGTAGGTGTCCGTTAATTCGTCCCATAATTCTCTTTATAGAAAATTAAGCGATCATCACCGTATTTACTAATTGAGCTTACCACTGTAGTGTGTTATTTCATTTAACCAGAATGTATTCTGCGTACTAAAGGGTTTCCACCCGTTGATTTAATAATAGGAATAATTGTAATCATAATACAATTTAATGGATCAGCTTACACAAAACAGCATCCCACAAAACCAATTGTAAAAGTTGCAAAGCGTGAAACAAGAGAACTGATGCCTCTGAAATACCCCCAGAAAGCCGATACTCTGGCCCGGCTTGATCGTTACCGCGATAGTCTCTCTCCCTTTCTCTCCCCCGAACCAGAGAAGCAGCCTCTGAATAATTCGCGAGAGGTTTGCCTCGCCCCGGCCATAATCCCGATGCTCGTGGCAGGGGCGTTTAAAATTTCAAAATTCGAAAGGCCACGGAGCCGAAAGCAGCTGGTACTTAGCGCGTGCGGTTCGAAAGCCGGATAAATTTCATTCGCGGTCTGGCATTGTGAATCACCCGCTCCCCCGTCGCCGAAACTCGCAAGCTCGTTAATTTCTGAACAGTGCCCGCCACGGAAACTTGCCGCGAAATTTCAATGTCCTCGAATATTCCCACGTTAATTAACCTCTTCGAGCCCTCTTTCCATCAGGATCGAAGCAGCCCGCGAACGGCGCCTGGCCATTGTCACGTCTTCGAGCAGTCAGAGTGATTAAACTCGCCGAGGGAAATGACACGTCGTTCCTGTCGACGGTTTTATAGAAATTGCGCGACGTGTCGTAAACCGCCTTTGTGGAAAACCAACCCCTCGTCGATGCTCCGTCGAAGATGTTCGGGCTTCGAGGGACCACCTGCCCTGCTATTCAGCTCTTGCTTTTATTTGGGCACTTGTCACGCGTTTGTAGAGGCTCGTGATAAATTAGGGTCGCCAGTGAAATAGGGGTGGTTACGCTTACCATTTCAAGTCTCCGCCTCCAATTTCTTTGGTTTTTCATACGTTTTAGAGAACCGAAAAATTAAAAATAAGTTTCTTTTTAATTTCACCCGTTTGCATATTTAGGGGTGAAATCACCCCTCGAATTTTATAAGTAGTTAGAGAAACAAGTTGAAATTCGCAGAAAATAGAGGGAGTCATTTCGTGTAATTCAATAATGAGCTTGAAATTTTAGACGGGGTAGCTTTTTTTACAGGGATGGGATTGAAGGATACTGTGATGTACATCACGGCGCTAATTAAGGCGTGGAAGTAACGCGAGCGCATTAATTACGCGACGTATCAATTAATCGCAGCGGGATTGTAATGGCAATTACTTTTCAGGGCGGTTATCTCTGTGGACGTTTCGAAGTGCATCACTGATACGAGTTCGTTAGCGTCGTTCGACGCAGGAAGCCTGATTAATTAGGTAGCTGGGGGAGGGCAGGCTTATTTAAACGGGAAATTAATTATCGTCGCGGCTGGAGGCGAGAGAAGAGGCCTTGGATAAATAGTAAATCCGCGACCAGACGTGTGCATTGTCTGACTAATCACCCTGAGCAACGCGACATTGTACTTTATCCCCGCTTCACGGGATACGGATTAATCTTTCCATCGCTAATAACATTTTCTGATAATCTGCGCCTGCCGCTTGACGGGATTTGTACGAGAGTATTAAAAAGCACTTAGATACATAGAAATATAAATTCCATTCAATTGCCCGTTTACACGTTACTATCGCGATTCACGGCCACCCATTTCGTTACGCCTGCATGTCACCGCGATGACAGTGATATATTTGTCGCCGGAGCTCGATAAAAAGGCAACGTAACTTTCATAAATAGGAAAGTAAACGGGAGTGACGTACGCGCATCTAGGATGTCCGCGTGGGTGTAATGTAATCGTTGTGGCATTGACCGTGAGAGCGATAAATATCACAGGGCCTTTCGAGTGATCTTTGCGCTTCACGAGAGTATCGATTGACGTTGATGGACCGTGAAAATGAACGTTGTCAGTCCAGCAACGGAGCTAGAATCAGAGTTGGGCATTATTCGATAAATGTTTCTTCGAATAATCTTCGAATAAAAATTCCTTAACAAAATGAATTTATCCGAGAATATCGAATAAATTTTTGCAATAAATGCCCGACTCTGCCTAGAATTTTGTATTTAAATCTCTCCCGTTTTACAATATTCTACTACATTCAGAAACCTTCTCGCAGAGCAGATATTTCTCTTGGAAATGAATACAATCCCTCATTGTCAGAAATTTTCCAAACTCCACAACCTTCACCCGCTTCGCCCCGTTTCTTTTAATATCATTTCCCTCTCAAAAAACGACCTCCCTCTACCTGTGACTTTTGAACTTTCCGTCGCGGAACGACGGCTTCTGTCACGGAATTCTTGTCGCTGGAAAGCAGCTGCAGTTCTACCAGAATCCAAACAATGGAAACAGGAAGCCAGAGGGTGGCCGGGTTACGGGCGAATCTACAACTTTCCCGTCGCGTAGGGTAGGAAAAAAGGGTTGGTTTTCGTGGTGGCCGCGTGTAATGCATAGGGCGCAGCCGAGCGCGAAACTACGGTGGATGTGTCACGATCATATATTATGCAAGGGCCGTGTATGCGCGTTACTTCGGGAGCTGTAAAGCCTCGTATACATTGCAAGCATCGTGACGGACAAACTGCAGCTGCACACGTGCCAGAGGCGGCGGAGCTCGCGACTGCGACAATAGACAGCGGGGGTGGAAGGTGGTAGACTTTATGCGGGGCGAATCTTCGAGCGTGCTCCATTCGAGGGCCCCTGTATCGAGCTTAATCCTCTATAACGTCATACTTTCAGGTGACATATCTCTGGGGAGCGGGCAAACGTTGTACGAGTCTTTTACCTCAAGCTTAAACAGTTTCTTTGTTGTACTTTTTTGTGAATCGAAATTGGAAATTAAAGTTCTCAGTTTTTGTTCGGATCTGAACTATTAATTTCACATTCTTGCTTCCTAGTTTTAGTTTTTTTGTAGTTATTTTATTGTATTACTGGGTATTTTCTTTGTATATTTGAGTATTGAGTAATAAAGACGAATAATAATATATGTTATCAACTTTCACGACCAAAATTGAACACCTGATCTTACACAGGACTTTAAATTTTCTAGATATCTTCCTGTAAAACTAGTAATTCTGACTTATACTCGTTTGCCCACCCACTAGAGATATATTACCTCTGCTTTATATTGCAGTAGCTAATTCGCAAAAGTTCCATATTCAACTATTGTAATACAGGAACCATGGACTCTTATTTTATAATATATTACAGAGAGTTAAGATCCACTTACTGTCATCGAAACCCTCGTAGCGTAACTGTATCTAATATCGCCACTGTTCCTAATATCGCCACCCCCTATATCTCGCAACGTAAGCACTAAAATTTATCGGTTATGCACTGAATTAGTATCTAACTGTATGTAGGAAGACATACTGATATTGCAGCGTCATGTGATCAACAATTACAGAAAGAAGTATTTTAGTGAATCTTAATAGTGTAAAAATTTATGCGACTGCCACAATTTTACATCACATTCGGAGAAGATAAGTCTAATAATTCCGTGAATGCAAGAATATCTACTAGAAATACCTAATTAATGATGTACTTAAGGAATGAAATGGATTCAAATATTTTGCGCAATGAAAATAGTGTTTTTCTTTTAGCAGTATGGGTGTTCTTAATACCGTCTACCGGAGAATAATGATTTCGATGTAACGAACGTAAAAAATAAAATATTTTAAAAATCTATATTTTTAAATTTCTATATTTTTCTAATAAAAATAAAATCAAAGATGGATAAAAATACATTTATAGGGCAAGAAATTAAAAACTCATACATACATGAATTAATCAATAGGTATTTCTTGAGTTGGCGATATTAGGTACACTTTTTTCAGAACCGGATTGTAATTAAAAATTAATTTTAACTAATTAAAAATTTGTAGGTTTCAACGATTCTAACGTATGCTACATAAAAGATGAATAATTTCTCTTTACTTTGAAACAAACTGCATGCAAAAATATAAATTATTATTCAATTGACAGCGATTTAACTTTTACCTGGCGATATTAGGTACAGTTACCCTACCTACCTACTTTATTTAATCAAAAAGATTACTCTCCCGAGAAATGTTCAGAATGCAGCGCTGAATCGTTGAAACACTCGTCTCTGCCAAAAGAATTTCAGATTTAGAGGGAAGTGAGTTACCGAGGAACGCAAGATATTATAATACTTTCGATGCGGAAACGTGTGCGCGAGGTGTTGGAATGGTTTCAAAGGATACGCGGTGCACGTCAGTCAGAATTCGCGTTTCTGGGATGCTTCCTGGCGTTGGAATGTCGTTTCGCCTCGGAACAATGGGCCGCGAGTGGCGGCAGGAGCCGGGGATCCAAATTGCGTGCGTCTTCTCTGGTGCAGAGTCCACGAGCGCGACTCGAAATTCGAATTATGTCAAGTGCAGGCCTCGCGTGAACGCGGCCGTGCGTTTAATCCTGTCGAGGGACCCGAACTTTCGTCCCATTGTCGGGGAAACTGAGTCCTTGCTCAAATACTTTCGTTAGCTAGCGTTAAATCGACCGCGAGCTTTCGGCATGGACGCGCCCTGCTTCGCGGTTTAATGGGCCGAGCTCTGGCCTATAATCATCCGCAGCGCGGGGCCCATTCCGCGATTCCGATTCTCGACTTTGGCGTGTCGGTTATTTCTGCCTAGCGACATGGCGAAATTCATTACATAATATTTTGAAAATATACCATAGAAATAAAATTGATATTAACTTTAAATAATTGTAAATATAATTTTAACATAAAAATAAAAATTAAATAAACTATAGCATAAGAAAGAAAAAATTTTCAACACGTATATATATCAACTCATCATATCGAATTCGAGGTACATGTCACACCTCGAATTGAAATAATTACTAAAATATAATACAGCCAATTTATTAGGTATTTTAAATGTAGTTAACTGAAATATTACTAATATTAATCAAATTAAAAGACTTATAAAAATAATTCTTAAATATTCAGCTATAAAAATCAAATTAACCTGACCCAGACCGTAACACGACGAGTTCCTTCGTCGTTTATTACTCACCGAACTTCTAATTAAGATTGGCCGAGGATATGGACACTTGAAATTAGGAGCAACTCTAAGAATTCCCCTGCTCAAAGTTATATGCGCTGGATAGTTTATGGTACGCAGAGGGGAGTTTTGAGTAGTTACTTCAGTGGAGGAGGGAAGATGATAGTAGCGTTTCCGCGTGGAAATCGGCGAGGAAAAGAGAGCACTGGCATTCTGCTTACACATTACTGTAAATAGGGGTGTATATGCTAGCACAGTTTACGCGTTCCGCCCTACAGTACCGGATCTCCTTGAAGCAGACGCAATCTCGGGAATAAAAAGCGCGCCCTCGTGTCCCGGACACTCGTGGCCTGAAATTTACGTGCCCCAAAAGTGTCTTTCGGCCGTGAAAACACCAGAAACACGGGCTCCACAAACAGGGGGCGGGTAAAAACTGGGGCATTGCGCTGGACGTGATGGGGAAGTTCGCGGTTAACGTGCGCACACTGCACATGCCAAAGCAAGACCATCAATTTTAAAGCATACGCGATACATCACACTCTAAAGACACCTATAGACCACTTAACACATTATCACACGTGTGAGTTTTCCTTGCAATGCTCACAACTTATGCACCCTTTGCTTTACAAACTTCTAAAGTGACTATCACGTGGAATATGAATAAATGAGACTCTTGGAAGGCAAACCTGATCAATTCCGTGAAAATTGATACCTACGTTAAGCGCTCATTATATCAGGGGTGGATTTTGAGATTTGACGCCCGTAGGGTAACAAGCGTCTGCCGCCCTTGTGTGAAATATTATCAAATATTTTATGAGTTACTTATGAGTTATTGCTAATTTGCTAGATCAAAAAAGGGGTTTTGTTTTTAAAGATGTCTCAAGCCTCCGTGTCTTATCCTTTTCAATCTCTTTCGCTCAACCCTTGTGGCGAATCAAAATTTATCGCTCCCCAAATTTGACGCTCCCCAAAATTCGATGCTCCCCAAGATTTTCCGCTCCCCAAAATTAACTGCTTTCCAAAATTTTCCGCTTCCCACAATTTATTGTTCCCTCAAATTTGTTGCTCTCGCAAAATTTGCCGCTTCCCAAAATTCTCCGTTTTTCCAAATTTGTTGCTCTCCCAAATGTATCGTTCCCCCAAAATTTGCCGCTCCCCAAAATTGACCGCTTCCCAAAATTTGACGCTTCCCCAAAATTTGATGCTCCCCAAAATTTGTCGTTCCCCCAAAATTTGCCGCTCTGAGCTGCATCCTTCTTAGCCTCTACACAACTCCGCTCCCGCATTATACACGCGCGTACTAAAATAAAAAAATTCGCAAACAGTGAAGCTAATCAATCTGTCTCCAGAGACCCTCAAACCGAAGTGAAAACAACGCACAATCTCCTAGCAGACGTGTTAGCAATTAACTGTTTCAAAAATCCAGATAGCTCGTGAAATCACAGCGCGAAATTTGCATTCAACCCTCGTTCCCTCCCCAACCGTCGTATCTCCACCGTTTTAATGACTGGCGAACGCGTTTCTCTGCGTGGCGGATGATGCATCGCGGTGTGCACGGTGCAGCGCGACCCACATAGCGCGTCGTTTGCGCGCTTAGAATATTATTAAAACATCCGTGGGCCGGGAAATAAACGGGCCACGCCGGCGAGAAATATTATCGTCGTTACTCTCAAATGTAGCAGAAATTCGTGATACGGACAAAGTCTGGCGCAGCGTGCTTTTCTCCAATTCTTCCGCCACGCTCGCATACGTTTCGCTTTCCGCGTCCGCTCGCCGACCGAGCACGGACTTATCGATTTCTCATTACCTGCCTGAACACGTGCTCCGAGCTGTAGGTGCGTTAGGACCGTGTTTCTACTCCAGATGCACGGGAAAAGGGCTGGCAAGCGGGGCAAGAAGAAGGGTGGAAAAGGGTAGCGAGGCGATCATGGAAACGCGCTGTTACAGAACACCTCTAGGTATCCGGGGACTCGAATTCTCGTGTCGGGATTATACGCCACTGATAAGGCGCTTTGATTATTCTCGTAGAACCTAGACCTGTTTTCAGGACTGTTAAGAGAGGAAATCACTGTGACGGTCGAAAATAAGAGTTTCTTTAAAGGCATTCTTCGATAACGAAATTGTAACTTTCTACGAAAAATCTGTACCTATTACACATCTGAAAATACAGATATTTAACTACAGTCGGTGTAGAAAGTATTCGTACAGCGACCAAGTTAAAGTAAAACTTTGTATATCCATGTCAGTAATAAAATTTAACGGAAAGCAATGATTAATCAATATTCTTTGATGTTTGTAGTCCCATTTTATTTGCACTAGCATGGATGTGCTTGCTCAGGATGTCAATGTAAACTCTATAATTTATAATTAGTGCAAATAAAATGGGACTTAATAACAATTTTATATTTACCCATGACAATGATCCAAAGCATTCTGCATATAATACTAGGCAGAGAGTTTCATATAGCCCACCAAAATATTTTAAAACGTCGCTATAATCACCACATATCAATCCCATATATATAGCATCTATGGGATTAATTGAACAAAAAAATATGTAATCGTAATATTATATCTAAAGAAAGTTTGAAAGCCATTCTGCTAGAAGAGTAGAGTAAAATACAGCCTGCTATAACATCCAACTTAGTAAATTCCATACCAAATAGCCTCGAAGCTATTATAAAATCAAAAGGCAATCCCACAAATTATTAAAACATTATATATTTATTAATTATTTATTCAACTGTACGAATACTTTTTGCGCGTCAATTTCTGCGCGGTTATCTCTTTTTGTTAACATCTTTGTAAATGTTAAAGGGAATAAAATTTTGTTTATACAAAATCTATTCTACAAACATCAAAGAATATTGATTAATCATTGCTTTCCGTTAAATTTTATTACTGACATGGATATACAAAGTTTTACTTTAACTTGGTCGCTGTACGAATACTTTCTACACCGACTGTAATATTTTATGCTCCCAGAGTGAACAAATTTTGAGTAGTATGGCCACAGCATATGATGGTGTCTTAGGTCCTGCGAAAAATTACAAAACGGACGGCTGTGCCTTAACTTCATACTTTACACCTTAGTGTTCAAACATTTCGCAATATCGATTGGAGCCTACAGGTTATGGAATCCCTGCGGACGATCGTAAAAATCACGAAAATGGATGTTATAAGACACTCGTGGATTTTCTAGGTAACGACGTTTTAAGGACTCCCAAGATGATTCTTGTTGCATTATACGAACAAGCTACTCGCGCAAGGTTCGAAATGTTCTTTGTAGGAAATAAGTTTCAATTTTTGAACTCACTCAAAAATACACATATGTATCCCTTCAGTTGGAAAATGGAGGAACGTTGAGTTTAGTTTAAAGTATGATCACTTGGAGAAGAAGAGAAAGATCTCGGGTTCGATTTAAGGATTACAACTTTACCGATTTTTTCAATTACCGGTAAATCGGTAAAATTTTCAATCAAAACCGGTTTACCGGTAATTCACATGTATTTTTGTAAGGTATTGAAAATAATATAAGTGTAAATATTACAAAAAAAAAACATTTTACTAAATCTAATCGAGCATTATAAAAAATATATGCAAATAAAACTGTTCTGAACATAAACTATATAATGATATACCACAAAATGCATATAGGTATTATCAAACTATTGACAATGCTTGTTAAATATGGATCTTCATTTCGAACCTCTAAACCGGTTTACCGGTATTACAATCCCTAGATCGATTCCCGATCGGTCAACTCTTTTTCTCCTACACATATTAGGACTATTCAGTTTGTACTTACATTGATAGACATTCCGTATCCTGTATCCTTCGTCCTCGAAGGCACACTTAAGGGGTAACACCACTCTAGAGGCAGAAAAAAATACCTAAATTTGACAATTTATTTTGGGAGTGTGACAAACGGAATAGAATTTCTTTTCAGAGGGTTTATTTAACACATATTGAAGTATGAAAAATAATTTTTTTAGTGTCATTTTCATACAAAATGGCGACGACAGAGCCCGTCGTCGGAAACAGCTTTTGTGAAAACACCGCCACGGGAGGACGGATTTCTCGGCATGTATGAGTCGTGGAACAAAAAATAAAAAAAATTTATAATCTATATACAATAGGCTTTGGAAGTACGTAGGGTTTTTTTTTAAATCAATTTTTGTGGAAGTGGTGCTGTTGTTAAGAAATAAATCGATTTTTTGCCCTAAAAACGAGCATTAAATTGGTTATAAAAAAGAAAGTTTACATTCAATCAAAAAACGGCTACGTACTTCCAAAGAGAATATTGTTGTAAAGCTACTGTAAAAATTTCAAATCGATTCATGCGATTGTTTTCGAGAAATTCGTCCTCCCAGTTTGAAAAAAGTGGTTTCGAGAAAAACGCGTTTAAAGTTTTATAAACATTTTAATCCTTTAAATTTTTGTTTATCTTTAATCTGCGATGTCTGCACCATACATTTGGCCATCTAGGTCGATGTTCGTCTCCTCCTTCCTTTCTAAAGTATGGTTTAAGCAAAAAAAAAAAACATCGATCCTAGAGTGGTGTTACCCCTTAAGCCTGAGACTCGAGCCATTTGACCCCGCAGCGAGGATTTGTTTTGAAACGATCCAGCGACGATGACTGGGCGTGGCGTCCTCGCTCCCGGGAATATTTATGCCATTCTGCAACACGTTAGCAGGATTTCCCGGTTTAACGTGGGCAAATAAGACTGTGTTTACGATTCTGAATACCTGAGACAAATGAGGCTACGCTTTGTTACCAACATCGTTGTTTAACTTTCTAGCATTCAGAGTAGATGGTTGAAACATCGACCAATCTTCCTTCACTCTAATTAGAATATAGATACAGACAAAAGCACTCTCGTGATTCGATTTTCGGGGCGGGAAAAATCAAGCAGCAAGGACAAAGGGCCGCTGTATCGTTGGAACTCGATTCTATTTACTCGCGCTCGTTCTCGCCGATCGCGAAAAATCGAGTTTCCGCTAGATTGGATTGGCCCGCGCGGACTCGAACGGACGAGATCGCCGATGGATCGATGAGGAAAAACGAGCAACCCCGCAACGAGTTTCCTTCTCCTTCGGGAGAACGGGGAGAGCCACGGGTTCTCGCGTGGAATGTGGGTCAGTTGGTAGAAACGGAAGGAGGGTTCCGGCGGCGCAAGAAACCGATCGTCGCTCTTTTTCATCCGTCCCCGTCGTATCCTTCACTGTCGATCGTTTTCAACTGGCAGCTTTTGACGGCTCCGCCGAAGAATTCCGCCGCGTACAGGCATTTCCAATTGACGGCGACAAAGGTCGCGCCGTTTTATTAGCCGTAAACGGGCCGAGGAATGCGCCCCCTCCGTGCTTATATCCGCGCATTCGCGGGAAATTGGACAGAGGAAGAAATACGGGGATGCGCGCGCGAAGCGATTTGCTATGTATAGTCTCGTAGGAAACGCGATTCGACTACTGTTCCGCAGCTATTTGGCAAGGTAAGTTCGTGCTGCAAGAGTGAATGAACCGCCGAGTAAAGGAGCAAAGTTCGCCGTCCGCGAGAAAATTTCATTCACCAGCTGGACAGCTCGGAAACACAAGACATCTTAGTAGTTTGCTTCAATGCTTTGGCGGGGGTTGAGGGTGACTGAAAGGTACACAGGATCGAAGGAAGGAAAATGAAGTCTCGCGGGGTTTTGTCCCGGGCTTGCTAGTGGACTCATCGGCAAAGCTTACGGGCGCATTGTTCAGATTAGTCAACTTACTTGACGCCAAAGTCGCTTGAATTCAAGTAACTTGACTAATGAGAAAAACGCTTTACCTGGGATGTTAGGAGTGGACGAAACGGGTATATAGGGGAGAGATGCCTATATCGTACCACTTCAGACATTTTATGTTATACTAGCTGACCCGTTACCCGGTTTCACCAGGGAATTAGTATTATTATTATTTATTATTTTAGATAGCATATTTATAAATAGCCTATAATCTAATCTAGGACGTATTTAATGTAAATTCAAAATTTCGTTGAAATCCGTTCAGCCGTTTAGGCGTGAAAGAAGGAAAAACAAACAGACAACGTTTCACTTTTATATATTAGTAAGGATAAGGATTTCATATTTCGTACTAATTTGAACGCAAATGATTATTGGATATTGTAGCTTGAACTTTTAGGCACCTACTATTATATGATTAACCTTTTGTTCAGAACATATTAATTTATTACTAATCTTTTTGTCACATACTGTGAAAGGTACGAATTAGGCAACCGGTCTCCTAAATCATACCCCTCGGTTTCCAAAATCATACCTCCACTAAAAATAGTATTAATAACAAAGAGAGAAGAAAATATTCAACATAAAGTAATGATTATTATATAGTTACGTATACATATGTATATCAAATCTTACTGGTATGATTATAGTGGTACGATTTAGGAAACACGATCAATTTATTTATAAATATAAATTTAAACTTTATAATGAATGTAATATGTACTTAAAATGAATGTAAAATATTCTACATTAAATCCGCTTTTCGAAGAATACAAAAATACAGGACAATATTGCATTGTTTGATTATTATCAGCTAAAATAAACTGGTAAAAAGTTACATCAATCAAACCTGATTTTTTTAAATGTTTATAGCACACACAAAATAGGGTGTAAGTTCAAAAGGTTTTGATTCCATTTCCTATTTCGCATTTACTTGATATTTTTATTATCAGATATCGTTTACATTCATTAATTACTAAGATATTAAAGAGGTACGATTTAGGTGACCAGTATGATATTGGCAATTCTCCCCTATACGAAGGAGTAGATGAGCGAGGACTTGCAAGACAGCGGAACGGCCGAGAGGCCCTCTAGTAGCGGAGTCGGAGTCATCCTTACAATGCTTTACTCTTGCTTTGATGCTCGACGAGATAAACGTCGTCCGCGCTGTGTCACCGAGTCGCGAAAAGGGCGCGCGAGTAATTAAGGGTTGCGGGTGATTCACTCCTTCGCTGAAGTGTTCGCGAAACGTGGAGCTGTCTGTTTTTAGATGAGCGAAGCTGCCGGGGAACGATGGCTTCCGGGTTGCAAGAAGGGCTTCCACCCTTTCAGCTCGCACAGGGTGCTACCGGTTCTCACGGATAAAGTGCTTCTTTAAGGTTCATGTAAACACGGCTAACCGGGTGAACGTGATGGCCCTTCGTGAACTTCCTCACATCTTCAACACGCTGCTCAGCAAACGAATATCTCGTTCCATTGAGCGCACACCCTTTCGGAGGATCGACGATCCAGTTACACATTTCACCTACCGGAATGATCGATTCGGAGCTATTTAGGAGGCGTACAATCGCGAGCAGAATCATCTCCACTGAATATTCGCGACGTTACAGCCGCGTGTATTGTCGCGCGTTTTACGGCGGCCATTAAACTTCCTTTATCGCGTCACAGGGGCGTTGCGGATAACGCTGCCGCGAATGATTTACGACCTATCCGAATCGCTGACAACTTTTCCGGTTGGCTTTTCGAAAACACAAACCCGTCCAGCTTCACAAACTGGCCGGCTCTGGTCCCATCAATCGTGCGGGGTGAGAGGGCGGGCTTGCGCATATTTTTCTACTGAATTCAATTACGGAATCGATTTGGTGAACAAAAGGGTAGGAATAATCCCCGCGTGTCGCAGAGATAGGAAGGAAAGTTAGAAGAAATTCAGCTGGATTGAGATCTTCAGCGGCTCGAAGTCTCCAAGTGTTCCTCGATCGTTAGAAGCTCGTCGACAAGCCGGACGGTCGACGAGCTACGTGCGTTGTATTTTTATACGCCCCGAACGGCCCGCTGATACGAAGATTGTTCCTGCGATGGGGGCAAGGCCGAAGGGGATGAACCGTCCACCACTCAGCCTTGACCAGGGGAGGACGATATTGACCAGATGAGACACGAAAATTGAATCCTTGCGGAGTACGACCCGGCTCTTCCGCGAATAGAAATCCGTCCGACATCGCTCGTAAACTCCGACGTAACCTTCTCCACGGTCCTCTACTATGAGCAAGATTTGAGGGACGAACTTTATTCCCAGACGACTCCGAGTCAACCCCCATTGACGCGGCTCGTTTCGTGAAGCTCGAGAGGGTGAATGCTGCGTTACCTTTGTTCAATCTGAGAAATTTGTTTTGACTATGGAGGCAGGTGCTTGCGACTTACAGAGTAACGCGCCCTGGCACCCCCCAAAGAAAAAGGAAAAAAAGGGTTAATGCAACAATGACTGAAGTAATTCAAGAGCTTCGTAAAAAGAAAAGAAAACTGGATTTTAGTCTTAAAAGAAATTTTTGTATAATCACCTAATGGATTTTATTGAATTAAAAATATTTAATAAATATGTATACAGTGAGTAATGAAATATATTCAGACACTTTTCAAAATCGTATAACTTTTTTAAAATGATTCCAAACAACTTGAGTTTTTTTTAGAAGTTAGAGTGATTAGGTTGCTAACATAGATGACGTGATTCGTCGTTTTGAAAAAAAGTGCACTTGGTTAAATAGCAAAAAAAATAGTAAAAGGCGTTTTTTTAAAATTTCTTTTGTGAGCCTGTAATGAAAATTCAAAAAATCCGTTTGTAGATTGAAGTAAGTTGTATACCTACATGCCTACAATTTCATCAAAATCGGTTAACGTTGCTCTGAGCTATAAACGCTTGAGGATCGCAGAATAAGGTCAAAAATCGCGAAATTCCCAAAATCAGCGTTATTTTGCTATTCCGAGCAAGTCAAACGACGAAACACATCACTTAGAAAACTAATCCCTCTAGTTTCTAAAAAAAACTCAAGTCGTTTGGATTAATTTTAAAAAAGTTATGCAATTTTAAAAATTGCCCGAATAATTTCATTACTCACTGCATATACAACATATTAAAAATATTTTTATCCATTCAACTCGGCTGCCCCAAGATTAAATCCTGAGTGCGCCACTGGACTTACGAGTCTACTTGTTTCACCTTTCATTTTCTGTTTCGCTTATCTCTGTCAGAAGCTTCTTCGGTTACATCAACCCTGAAGGCTATAATTCGATGTTTAGAGTAGATCTTTGATTTGCTTGTCGACCTCTACTGATACTCCTTTCAGCAAAAGGGTCGCAGCAGTTCGGATAAAGGTTTAGCCGTGGTCCCTAGGGATTTCACGAGGTAAACGGGCGAGGGAAAGCGGACAAATGGCCGTGAAGCTAACAGCTGTGTCCGGGGCCATTGAGAAAATGAAGGTGGAAGCGGTTTGTTCGACTGCTATTCAGTGATATTTTGATTACAGAGGGTGGAGCGACGATCTATTGAAAACGTTGCTGGATGGAGCGAACTCGGACCGTCCGTTCGAGTGTAAACGGTCGCGTGCATCCCGTTTCCACGGGCGTTGAATAACATTGGGCTGGATCACGCCGCCAGCTAGGGACCATTAGCAGAGAAGGCCTTAGTCGATTTCGAGAGGGCCGAATAACATTCGGCCGGCCCGTAACCCCGCGACGACTGGCTGGCCATCGTAAACAGACCTAACTGGGTTAATGCGCGTTTGCATTAACGTCCACGGGCACCGCGCGACGCATTGAATAACATTTGAATGCATTATGACCGGATAACGATGATGCTACAACTGAACAACGCGAGTTAGACCTCGGGGAGCAGCGCGGAGTGTGCAGAGAGCGAATATTGAAAGGGGCGGGTTGTTTGCTTATTTTCACCCCGAGTGCCCGTTCGCACGATCTCTGAATATTGGCTCTCGAGAAACCTGTAACACTAAACGCACCACACCGGCTCAAATGACCGGTTTAAAATTCGATTCAAAATTCTGCGAAGATCGTGGGTTCGAATCCCATCGCCCAGGGTTCCATTTCTTTCGCCTACGTTAATTAGAAGAGAAAATTAGAAGATAGATCATCGAGTTCGTGGAATCTTGACTATCCACTTGATTACATCCAAGGAAAAGTGCAGCTTCGCTCGGAGAAGATGTTCGAGTGGATATCCCGTAGAATGGAGGCAAATTGCATCCGATCAGCGTGACTTTGGCGGAAGACCATCTCGCAGAAGCTGCCGGGGCATGGAATGGAGCCACGGTAGTCACGATACCCACTTCCGTCGAAGGGCTAACGAAATTGCGAAGTTCGCTTTCGCCAGCGCGTCGCCGATAATCTTTGAAGCGGCAGCAAAGGTTGCCCAAAGCGATTTGGTCGTTCACCACCAGCCAACCACCGGCCTGGCTCCCGGCTAGTGTCAATCTGTTACTCTTGTACAAAGGAGGAAAGTGTGCGTGCACACGAAACCAGCTGGATTATCGATCGATGCTGTATATGTGCTTTGCTCGTGGTAAACTGTACGTACACTACAAGTCAGCGGGTTATCGCCGCGGCGTGGCTTCAAGTCTAAGGTCATAGCTATTTCAGGAAGACTTTGCCTACCGAGAGCCACGGAAATCGAATGAAAAACACCTCTATAGACGGATTTCCTCGCCGCGCGTCGATCTAACTTCCAAACAGAGTACTTTTAAGTTTACAATTGTTGCAATAAAGTGTCGAGATAATCCGAGGGTTCTTCGTTTCACTTCGCGGCACTGTGACGCGACAAAACTTCCATCGTTTAGTCAACGTGACAATTTAGCCAGTCTGCTCTCAGTCGCCCCCTCTGGACACCCGATAGTAATCATGTAACGCCAGGATGGTTGAACGACCGGCAGGCTTTTGCCAAATTAGACGCTCGAATTTGAATTTCAAATCGATTCAGAGTAGCTGCCAAATCAATTTAGCGAGCCATCTGGCTCCGACAACGTCGAATCCTATCCACGTGCATTCTAAGCGGCCTGGCTGCATCCGTCGCTACTTATGAACCCTCTGACACGCGAACATTGTCGACGATGCGTCGCGTGCGCTCGCGGTACCTGATTTTTTCGACCTTGCAAGTGTGACGCCTTGAAGATTACATAGATTTTACGTGTATCGATAGCAGAAAGCTGGAACTTAATGGGTTGAAAGGTTTGGCATTGTTGTACCTATGTAGGAGCGTTGGTTAATTGAACCCTCGATTAACGGGAATATGAGAGTAGGGCATTAATTGGGCTAAATTATGGAGAAAGCTTTCAACCCTCAATGATCTGAAATTGAGGAAATTTAGGTGGAAGATTTTAAGTGTTACAGAAATGTAACTTTATTTTTAGTGGGTATATTTTATTTCTTGTTATTCTTTTACAATGTTTTTTAATGGGTTATTTAATAGGTTATTTAAATTTTTTGTAGTTTTGTGTCTTAGAAATGAAACTATGCTTTGGCACTTTTAAAAGTTGTATAATGTAAGAATTCTTCCATGGGTTGGTACTTTTTTGCAAAATAAAGGTCACAGAATTAGGGAACCCCTACTGTGTTTAAGGGGGTAGTGGACTATTGAATATGTAAAATCGTTAGTTTCTTTGACGCTAAATTATTTTGATATCAAACAATCGTTATAGTCGTGCTTTTGACAATCTATTGTGGGCACGTTTGCGAGTATTTACAACAACAAAAATCGTCGGAATGTATAAAATTGTCGAAGTTATTAATCGCTGAAGGTGACGTACGTCGATTCAGGTGAACCAATCATCTGAAAGCACAAGCTTTTAGGCGATTAATCTATACACAAATATCTACAGTGTGGAAACTTGCCGATGAATTTGAACAAAAATTGTGGAAGTTACACACGAATCAATTTTTTTCCACATTTTTGCGGGAAAAACTAGTCTTTGATCAGTTATAAAATGTTTTACAAACATCCAATGTCGATGCGGAATTTCTACACGATAGAGAATGGAATTCTACAGCCCCAGTTACAATTTTAAGTGAAAATATTCATTGGTTGAAGAGTTATGATGTACACCGTTTCTGAAAAGGTGTTTCGAGAAAACCGGCTTCAAAGTTAAGTGCCCTATTCCAATACCGCTCTGCGAAGCCGTTACTCGACGGTGCACTCAATTATGTTCGCTGCTATTACTTCGACAATTATTTGAATTTCTTCATGAAATTTTGTTTAAAATTTTCATAAAGTATAAGACTTTCAAAATCAGTAAAAAAAGAAGTAATCGATTTTCTGAAGCTGAAATAGTCCACTACCCCCTTAATTAATTCTTTGTCATTTTAAGGGGCGGTGGCTTCCTACATAACATGGCCCAGTTGGAAATAATTTGATCTGGAGATGCATAGAAGTTAAGTATCGCCTGGCTGACACGATATTTCACAGTTATCTGTCGCCATTGACGTTACATTATATTGCCTTCGCGTCGATTCTCCGATGCATAATGCAGGTATCGCCCGGCGGCCATAATGCAGCCATAACTCGAGCTTATTGGGCTCGATTACGTGGCAATCTAGAATGACGATCGTAACCCAGTAAATTTCCACGTCGTTAATTCCCTCGAACTATCCCTCGTAAGGCTAATTTCGTTAATCAGAAAATAGAATACCTCGCGCGAAGAATTTATCAGTTTTGACCCACCCTTCTTGCAATTCCACCCCGCCCCCTCTCGATTCTCAAACTTAAATAGTCCCTTTCGCCGAGACACCACAAGTTACGTAAATAGAATATTAGCAGAGAAGGGGATTAGCGTGCCTGGGGACAGCGTTGACCCTTGGCGATGCGAAGTTCAGCGAGTGAGCGATCCAACCGCGAAACTTGGCTTCAATTTTCTCTAAACCCAATAAGCGTGCCGTCCAACTTAGCCAGCCGGCACGTTCGATCAGCAAGCCAGTCTTGAACCTTGATTTCCTTCTGTTCCAGAAAGGTGATCAACCTGGAGATCATCGAGGAAGACTCGTACGAGAAGGACGCCCTGTTCTACGTCGAGTTAGGCGAGCCACAGCTGCAAGGAGGTGAGCACTGTGCTTTCTAATCCTTAAAACCCGCCAGAAAAACAGGCAATTCTTATCAACGTTTTCCTCATCTTATCAATTTCTCCTCTCGCGGAGGGTGACCGCGGCTCCGCGGATTTCAGACAATTTCTAAGGAGATAAACACGGAGAAGACACTAGTATCGAATGCCTGCTTAACGGTTCACTTATCAGAAATAACGGATAGCTGCGATCTCCCCGCGGCGCCAGCAAAGAATCTCGAACGACACAGAAACGGGGAAACCTTTGAAGCTTCTCGCAAAAGAGTTCCAAGTTCGCTCGACTTTGTTACACCGTTTTTCTTCCGCGACCGATGCTGCAAGCTCCGGAAACGAGAAAACGATACCTGCTCCTCGGTAGAGGAAAAAGGGAAAGCAGGGGGTGGGATTTTATGGAACTGGGAGCGTTTGCGAGACACCGTAGTCGAAGAGATAAGGGAATTTAATTTTCCTCCGTGCGGGAACAGAGGCGGGATCTGTTTTTAATAGGTGGCGGGAGCTTGGAAGCTCGCGCGAGTCGAGAAATAACCGAAAGATCGGGGCGTAACGAGATTTAAATAACGCCACGTCGCGCGTGTAATCGCGGGCGTGGAAAATGAAAGCAGTCGGATGCTCGGTGAAGGGTGGCCCGGAAAAGTGCTCAAACTTGATAGGATCCTTTTTAATTGAACGCCCGTGCCCGTTCTGTTCCCCGACTGACAAGGGGGAGAGGTGAGTTTTTCTCGATCAAAGGGAGAGAAGGTGTACGAACTTTTGTTACTTTTTCGCTTGCACCGTCGGATGGCGGAGGATCGTTCTTTAATTTTCGACGAAACGATCAGTGCGCTTCCAGCTGGCAATTTCCATGATCAAAGAGGCCTTGGGAAAGCGGCGGAGGAAGCAGCGTGTTTGCTCCCTTCTCTCGTAAACAACGTTATTACGACGCTAGTTTGATAGTGGCTCGGGGAATGGAACGAGTGCATCGGAACTGATTTCGCTCCTTCTCGATGGAGTCTGCGATGTGAGCTTCGAGTGTTGCGAGGAGGAGGCTCACTGGGGACGGAGGGAAAGATGTACATTCGGGGAAATGTCCTTAAATTACGTAAGAGTTATTTTAGCGATTTCTTACTCCCTCTCTCCTCAAGTATAAGACCACCTTCCCTTTTCTTGCGTAATATTTTTTACATTGTATTTTTTTCAGTTATTAAAATTCATTTAGGGGTTTATATCATTTATTTAATTCGGTTTCGTGTGTAAGATGAAACATCGTTTTTTAGACTATTCATATTGAAATTGGGTTAAAAAAAGAATTATGTTAGACGCTATTTAACTTCCTCTCTCCCTTTGGAAGAAAACGTAAGACAGTCATGAGCCCCCTCCTCCCCCCAGATTGTTTCTGAAAAATCGATGCAAAAGGTAGTATAGATTTATCTCATTCAAGTTTGGGTTTAAGGGAACATCGATGGCTTAGTGCGCAAATATTGTATGTCCACTTTTAGTGTTTTCGAGAAAAATTGATTTAAACATGCAATGACACATAAAAATATTAAAAAAGAATATTATTTTTGACAAATTTATGAAGAATAATAAATTTATAAATGAGATTTTTATGCAGCATAAAGAAACTGGCAATACCTATTTGTTGCATATTAAAACTCGTATTTCACGAAAAGTGGATATACAATATTTGTGCACTAAGCCATCGATATTTCTGCATACGAAAGTCATCTTTTTCTGGAAACTCCACTATGAATTTTATTCTTCCATCGTGATAGTGGGGATCAATCACGTCTGACCATAGATAGGCCACTTCCACTTGCGCCCCATATTTCTCTTTTCTAAAGGTGAACCGAAGCGTTCCATGCCTATCACACATTCTTTTAAATTCAGAGATCAGTGGTCGATACACGTTCCCCTAACCATCGTCCCCAAAGCCTTCGATTCGACTAATTGCGCGGAATGTCGACCTTAATGAGCGCGACGATCTAATCGAGGAGCAGTTGGCGGATTCTTTGTTCGTTATCGGAGCGATAGTAGCGATTAAATGGTGGAAGGAGAGGTGGAAAATTAGCGGTATTATAATAATTCGCGACCATCTCTGCAAATCGAGCTTCTCGAATCTCGGATACGTTTTCTCTTGACACACACATAAGCGACGGATGACGCACGATTGTTTTCGATGGAAAGCCATAAATTACCGGGCGATTATCGATCGCGGAAGAAAAATGGTTGGAAGGTCGACGACGTTCTTCCGTGAACTGATTTATCGTCCACGCGAAGAAGGAAATACAAACGCGAACGAGCGTGATCCTTAACCTTCTTTTTATCCACCGATGCGCCTGAGCGAAACTGATGTTAATTACACCGTTGCTTTACGCGTTTAACGCAACTGGATCCGAACGGATTGGACGTAAGTCGCAACGAAACAGAGATTTTCATTTGATATCCCGTTGATGTTGATTGCCCACAACCTTCGCGCTGTATAATTCGTGACAAATTGTTGCAGCTGCTACTGTAAGGAAGCTGAATTCGTAATGGTAGACATTTGTTGTAATATTTCTAGCGCGATACAGAATCTTGCAGCTTTGTATTATAGATACCATTATAATTCCATTATTATTACACTCTGAAGCAGTGTTTCCCATCCTTTTTTGAGTCGCAATCCCCTTGTATAATATTTCAATAATTTACCTCTATATAAGGTAAGGTAAATATTTTATTCCTCCCATTTATAAATAAAACGGTGTTACATCATTAATAGAATATGGCAATGTAACCATATTAAAATAAATAAGTGCTAAAAATAACCTTGGCGACCCCCCAGAAAACACTTCGTCACCCGCAGGTTGGGAATCACTGCTCTAAAGTTAATAACATGTCATTTAAAGTCAGCTAGCGCTTAAGCTTAATACTGCTCGAGGGCTCGATGAAATATTTTTGGGGTAGTGGTGTATTTAAATATATCACCCACGAACTACCCTTTCTTCAGGGTCTCAGCGTGAACTGGGAAACTTGGAAAATATGGTGGCTTTAGCTTTGTATTTAAAATTGGCCTTGACCGAGCAATGGTCTCCGACCCAACGAAGAAAGAAGGAGAAGAGTTAATGCTCCTTAATTTCTCATTCTCCGACAGCTTCCCCATGTGCCACGCGGAGATTGCCATTGGATTCCGTTTCGGGGTTCGTTTTCCTCGGGGTGTCGGTAGCGTTGGTCGCGATTTACATATTACGAGGTTCCGTAACGCGTGCACCGCCCTGCTCATGCATATGCATTAGCATATATTTCTCCACGAATAATACTCGCGCCCTTTTATACCGTTCAGGGAACCTGGCTCAGCCGTTTTGACGACGTATTTACTCTCGAGGTCCTGTCCCTTTAACTTCTAAAGCAATCGTCGGAGAGGCAATGATTGAAAAAAGGAGGAAGACATCCACGAGTTTACTTCGAGCTAAGTGACAGCCCTAATCGCCAAGTGTCTCCAAAAATTCGAAAATTAGAAAAATTGAATATTCGAAAATTAGAAAATTTGAAAATTTAAAAATTAGAAGCTTTGAAGATTTGAATATTTGAAGATTTAAAAATTTGAAAATATGAAGCTTTGAAGATTTGAAATTTTAAAATTTTTAAAATTTGAAGATTTGAAAATTTGTGAAAGAGGCAAAGAGAGCGAGCTGTCGAAAGAAATGGCTGTTGATAAGGACAACTATAAATGGAGGACGAGCAACGTGGAGTTTACAACGACGACGGTTGAGGGCTAATTAATTGGTTAATTAGTGGACGGTTGGTCGTGGAGTCGAACGGGCCGGAGGTCGATTAAGAATTCTCCGGAAGAGAGGATACGGGAGGGCGCTTAATGGCCCGCGAATGCTATCCAGGCCTCGATTAGGTAAACGATGCGCGCTCGCTAATAAAATCCTCCGATTAGAGCGAATACCTCGTCCGAGTAATTAGCAGCGGCTGCTAGATAACGGGGCCCATCGTTCTTCAACCAACTCCTTTCATTTATCTTCGAGCCCCTTCTGTAGCAGTTTACGCCTGTTTCTAATCAGTCACTTCGCGACTTCCCCGAAGTCCCTGGTAAACTTCTGCGAAGCGTCGGGCTTCATGCGCGTCGCGTGATCCGCGAAACTTGATTTGTTTTCGCGGGCGTGGGTGGCCACCGTTTCGCAGTGCTAATCGCGTTTGCCAGTGGCCGTTCAGTCACCGACAGTTCGTCGTCATTTGCATCATTCCCTCGTTGTGCACGTTACTTCACCAAGTTCACTAAAGTTCTTTCGAAGTTTCAAGATGTGTATACATCGTAGGCATTCGGCGTTTGGCACATATGTGGCGCCCATTCAGTTTCGGTATTTCTAGAGTTCGGAAAATAATAACATCGCAGTCTTGGCGTTGGGAGAATTGGTAACGCGACTGCCCAGTACGCGGAGGATCCGCAGATCGTGGGTTCGAGTCCCATTGCCCGAGTTTCGCTTATTCACCTATAATTAAAAGGAAACGAGTGTCGATTTGGGGGACTACCAACTAGGGACTATTTGTTGAATTTTTCGGTATTCGAATATTCGAATACTTCAGTTGCTCAATTATTTCGCGAATATAATTCGAATATCCAAGTATTCGAATACTATTCGAATATCCAAGTATTCGAAAACTATTCGAATATCCAAGTATTCGAATACTGATGTATTCGAATAGTATGGTGTGAATTATAAATCCAGTTCTTCAGGTTCATTTGTCAAGGTGAAATCTTGTAAGCTAATTTTGACCCACTTCACACCATACTATTCGAGTACATGAGTATTCGAATACATTAGTATTCGAATAGTAATGTATTCGAATAGTATTCGAATAATAATATTCGAATACTCAAATATCCGAAGTTTATTCATAACATTCGAATACTTGTAAAATATTCGAATATTAAATTATTCGAATAGTCCCAGCCCTACTACCAACAACAAAGTCAATTCACTTCTTTGCGATTTACAGTGGCTCTTAAAAATATTCGGACACCCTTTAAAATCGCATAACTTTTTTAAAATTAATCCAAACGACTTGAGTTTTTTTGAGAAGCTAGAGGGATTAGTTTGCTAAATGATATGATTCGTCGTTTTGAAAAAAATGCACTTGGTCGGAGTAGCAAAAAAAAATAGTAAAGGGCGTCTTTTAAACTTTTTTTTGTGAACCCTTAATGAAAATTCAAAAAACCCGTTTGTAGATTTAAGTAAGTTATATACGTGTCTAAAATTTCATCAAAATCGGTTAACATTGCTCTGAGCTACACACGTTTCAAGATCGCCGAATAAGGTCGAAAATCGCGAAATTCCCGAAAATCAGCGATTTTCGACCTTATTCGGCGATCTTGAAACGTGTGTAGCTCAGAGCAATGTTAACCGATTTTGATGAAATTTTAGACACGTATATAACTTACTTAAATCTACAAACGGGTTTTTTGAATTTTCATTAAGGGTTCACAAAAAAAAGTTTAAAAGACGCCCTTTACTATTTTTTTTTGCTACTCCGACCAAGTGCATTTTTTTCAAAACGACGAATCATATCATTTAGCAAACTGATCCCTCTAGCTTCTCAAAAAAACTCAAGTCGTTTGGACTAATTTTAAAAAAGTTATGCGATTTTAAAGGGTGTCCGAATATTTTTAAGAGCCACTGTACTACACTTGAGTGGAGACTGATACGCGAAGCGTGCAGAAAACCGCTAGGCGTAGTCGTTACATAAAATTCCAGAATGATAAGATTCGCTCGAGTCTCATCACTGCAGAGGAAATGTCGACCGTGAATCTGAGCCGGAGATAGTAGGCCAGACGATCCAGCAGACAGTGTGTAAGCCGTTCTTTATTTACACGCCTCCGTTATCGCCTATCGGTCGGAGCCTTGTCGGCGACGATACGTCTGCGCCGCTACTGTATCAGCGATCAAACATCAGGCGTGTATTATTATTACATACTCGAACTCCATCCGGGGGGTCGCGTGGGAAGATAAGAGGAAGTCGCCGCTATCGCGTCTCGCGTCAGCGGTAAAGATAAGCCGAATTTCTCGCGGCAAGCACGATAACAACGCTAGTAATTGACCGCCCCTGACGATGACACGGTCGTTAGAGTTAATTAACTCTCGTGTGGGACGATCGGTGACTCCGCACTATCGTGGCGTGCCACACGAACACATCGTGTATCGTTTAAATGGAACTTATCTGCGCAGGAAGTGGATAGTAGAGTGGCAGCTCTGTATCCTTCTCTGTGTTGACTAGCGTGAGCCTTGGAATCAAGGTCGCTGCCCTTCGGAAGGAGAAAATGGGCCGCGATGGCCGATAACGAGGAGCTGGAAGGAGGCGCATTAATCGGTCGTGCCGCCAGAAGCAACAACGTCCGCATTCCGCGCCGCGAACGCCATCATCGGCGCGAGATAACGGCGCCGCCGACACGGAAGGGCAATCACGCGAAAGGTCAACGATGATACGAGAAACTAGGCCGTCTGTCGCGTGAGCGGGCACGCGCCGATGATAAGCCCGCGATAAGAGGCCTGTGATAAAGCGTTCATTCACCGAACCTACTCGATCTTCACGCTGAATGAACGTTGCGCGCGGGGAAGAAGCAGCGGCGGTGATAACGCGGTTGACTGCGACGCCTGATAACCGAACAAGGTCATCGGTGCCTGCTAGAAAAAGGGGGACTGCGTGCCTCTACTTTCTCCCTGAGAAATGGGGCCGAGGGATGCTGGTAGTCGAGGAAGGATGGGACTCGAAGATTGCTGTGACATCTCCTGGGGTTCTGACTTTTACAACAAGGTAGTCAATTTGTGGAAAAACAGAGAAATATGCGAGGACTTGTGAGAAGACTTAGGTATCAGTCGAATAAATTTTTATTACAAATTTATGTGGAATAAAAATTCATTCGTAATTCTCTAATATAACTTCATTTTATTCGAAATTTTTATTCGAAGATTATTCGAATAAAAATTAATTCTTGGAGGGAAAATTGAAGCTTCAAGAGGGTTAATCCTAGAGAAAAGAAAAGTATTCGTGTTTTATACTATGAGCTGCTAGTGGAATCGATATCCCCGGTTTGCTAATAGAGCCAATAAAGGTACCTGCTCGAACTCAGCCGCGAGGACATTGAGAGGCTCGATGAAGGAAACAATTAGGGCTGCCAATGGATTCAACCCATTAATCTTACTCAGTAAGGTCGGCGCAGACATTCATCCAGCCTCAGATGCGAGGAAGTTAGAGCAGAGCATACATATACCGACAAAGCAATCACAGCTGGGGCATGTGCGAAATGGAACTGATGGAGAACTCTAGCGTCGACTGCGAGAGTTGAGATATCAGGAGGAAGTATGTAACAGCGAACGACGACCTCCTGATAAGCCGTGCGTCACTGTTCGTGCTAATGAACTCGGGACGAAGATACCGAGGTACTTTTTCCAGCTCGCGCAATGTTGCATGGCCTGGTGATCTCTGAAACTGGGCCACCATATCGGCGACCCCAGATTACGCGAGGCTAATCAGTCACGACGAGGATACACGGTTTAATTGATACGATTTATTCAGTGGAGGTGGATTCCGGGTTAGAGTCCTCTTTGAACCCCTTATCTCTGGTCAGCAATCAAAGCGACCGAAAGGAATCGCTTCCCTCGGTGATATTACTTTCGCACGCGACGAAATACATCGTCCGATTAGCGGTTATAGCAATGCTTATAAATACGATTGGCTAATTGCGAGGCAGTCTGATAACACGTACAACTCTGTTGCGTAATGCCTTATCTCGTGCAGGACTTGCTGCACTTGCATCAGTGGGAAATGGCCCGCGATGACCAGTCTGTATAATGACTGGCACTTTCTACTGCGATAAAGACCGACTAAGCAAACGCGAGGCCTATTACCAGCTGCGCGAGGCGTTCTTTAAACGGCTTATCTTGTAAATAACAAACTACGATGCACAATCTGCAGTGGCTCTCATTTGTCCCAAGAAGATGAACGGAAAGGAGTACCGTAAAATGGGGGAACATTGGCAGCAGGGGATAACATTGGCACATGCCGGAGTTACATTGGCACCTATACGCATGAACATATAAAGTCGCATTCGAGATCGAGATTTTAGGTACTCAATTGTTTCAACGTTTGCGGTCACACCTCGAAGACATCAACATTTCTATACCATCTACATCTGGCATGCATGACATTATAAATAGAACTATTAATATATTTGATGATAATGTCTGCAAAATATGTTTTTGTAAATGGGAAACATATAAAGGACCTGACTGGGTGCAATGCATAACGTGTCGTCAGTGGGTCTGCGGAACTTGTAATCGAGGAACCGAAACAATTTCTTATGAATGTCCAGTCTGTCTGGATGACGATTAGATTTTAGTTAAGATGTAAAAAATAAAATAAAATAAACAAATTTAAGTGTCAATGTATCTAAAGGTTGGAACCGACAGGTCCAGTAATTTAGTCGAGTAGCGAGTAATTTAGTAATTTACTATTGTTTTATTAAACTACTCGACTAAATTTTAATATCCACACACGAAAAATGATTAAATTATTTGCTAATTGGACGAATAATTAGGGGTAAACTACTGGACGTGTCTGAACCAGTCTTTACTGACTTCAGAGTAGTAAAACTTAACCTGTTACTGCTATTTATATGATGTGCCAATGTTACCCCGTACCGGCTGGTATTTAACATGTATTAAAGAAGAAAATGACAAAAATTTTATGCATTTTAACACTTGTAGTACAATCACGAAACATGCAATGTTATGATAGGATACTTAAAGCAACTGTAAACATTTTAATTTTTACATTATATAACAAAATGTATCAAAAACCTGCCAATGTTCCCCCATTTTACGGTAACTCTTTTTTTAGAGAATTGTTAAGCAGTTCCTACAATTTTTGCATTTTAAAAATTATATGCTATTAAGGAAATCTCCATTAAAATTGAGCGATAAATGGAAAGGGGCTTAATTGGACGAGCAGAACGAGGGAATGGCTCCCAAAAAGCAGACGCTTTTCAGCATTCGATTCGCCCAACGGGTAAATGTAATAGGTGCAGGTTTATCACGGAAATCTAGCACGGGTGTATCAGCAGACTCGCCGCTGCAATTTGCAGAGTACCTACACCTTTCCTCATCAGGGTCACGCGTAAGCGCGCCCATTCAAGACTTTTCCACGCGTGGGCGTGAATTACCCAGCAGCGCGTAACGTAAGCTGGCCAGGGCGGAGGGAACGCCGTCTGCTTATTAATAGCCGTGGTTAGCTTGATAAATTCCTTAACGGAGATGCTCTCCGGGATCAGCGACGACCAGCCGCGCGCGGACACTCACAATTTTCTCGATATTAATAAACACGGGGTAAGGAATGACGCAACCCATCGCGTCACCGAGTGCCCACGCGAAATTCCACGTGGATAGCAGTAGGGCTAGTTTGGGTACTTTATGGCAAATTGGGCGAGTTTGAGAATGAATTTGCGCTTAATTTTTTGCAAAAACCACGAAACCATAATTTAGGCGATTAGGTATTAAAAAATATCTTGCTCTTTCGATTTTTGTTCCTTATTTATTTGTTATATATATTATTATCAGTAGCTTTATAAAAAAAAATCGTAAAAATCACTTTCCTTGTGGTTCCACGGGAGTCTTCTCTTAACTCGGCGGGAGGCGCTACTGGGTAAAAATTACCACAGAGGCACTAGTTGCGAAAATATCTTTTTTTCTGCGTTTTGAAGACAATTTTTTAAAGAACTTGAATAAAGATTTTATTATATCTCATAAATTTTGTTTAATTCTTAAAACACTGTACTTTCACATAAGAATTACAAAGAGTTAAAAAAAATATTCTGAAACCGTGGTTTTTTACGTTTCAATTTTGGGTATTTTTGACCCAGTAGCGACAACCTGTGTTACAATATGGGGTGCGCCTACCGCCGGGTTAAGTTTCTTTTACATCTGTATTTTTATTATCATCTAATCCAGCGGTGCACAAGGAGCTGTTTTCGGCGCCTAGCGGCGAGCAACCCACCTGTCTCGTTGCTAACATTAGAATCGGTGAGGAGAACTGTAGTAGTGTATGTGCGCGCTCGTAGGCACGTAGCGTAAGTATATATGGCTAGGTTCAAGTCATACCAAATGCACGTACACTACTGCAGTTCTCCTCACCGATTTTAACGTTAGCAACGAGACAGGTGGGTTGCTCGCCGCTAGGCGCCGAAAACAGCTCCTTGTGCACCCCTGAATTCTAATCCAAAGAAACGATAATTCTGATTCAAAACATTCAATTTGTATTTTGGCGCCATGCAATTTGTGCAATTTTCCTTCACGAGTTTGCGCCACAGTTTTCTGAAATCTGGCCACATTGTTCGAGAAGCCTCTTCGCGTATCAAAGATCGCGGGTTGATGCGACGAGTCATACACGAATACTCGAGCAGCAGAGTGCACAGAAAAGACTTTGGAGAACGAGGGTAGAAAGGGAGCATCGCCGTTCCACGTCAGAATCAGACAAATAGGCTCGTATTAACAGCGCCAGGAAGCAACCTCGCAATTTCTGGCCCCCTTCCTTTCCTGTTTTCGCGAGGATCCATTAATACCCGTCATCCACTCGCTCGATGTCGCCGTTTAAAGCGCGCGGCAACGATTCCGCGCCGTTGTTCGGCCAATGTCGCGGCCTTGGCTCGGATTCGGTCGCTCGTTGTGATTGCCCACGTCGAATCCTTCGCTTTGAGCCTCGAGGACCTTCGGAAAAGTGGAACGACGAGGGAGTAGAAGGACGAGCGTCTCGTTGCTCGGTGTAATTGCCGGGGCACCGCGTTCCAACGGCCACCGAGGGGAATTAGTTTCGTTTCCAGGGCGCGCAGACGTCCTCTCTCTTTGCGAACCGCTCTAGTGCAGATTCTTTCCACGTAATGGATCACCCAACCCGCTCCCCCTTCCTCCGTCCACCCTCTAGCCCCGCGGTGATCTAGATTTTAGCGATGCGCGCTCTTTGAGTCTGTAGAGCCCCGGCTGAAACGCACGTTTTAGAAGCAAGGTCGACGGAGTGAGGGTCACGGACGTGTTTAATGAAGAGACTTCCCCGGGAACCACCCCCTTATCGGGAAACACGCTTTGGTACTTTGGTTCTGGGGTGGAATTGCTGGGTATTCCGGACAGGTGTGAGAGAATGACACACTTTTCAAGTATTCAAATTATTAAGTATTCAAATTATTAAGGGCTCAAATGAAGTATTCAAATTATTAAGGGCTTCAGAAGTAGGCACCTAGCTTGTGAGGTTCATATTTCGAGAGGAGAGATATTATCCCGATTTCGAGTTGCACGTGGAAGATACTATCGCTAACGTTTATCTAGATCATCCTGGGTCACACATGGGGCACTAGGGTGGCTCTTATTTATACGTGCCGAATTTTTTCGTATATCTTTGCTCTCATCTCCAATAACGGTGTCATTTAATAAAAAAATAGTCCCTGGGGAAGATTATTGTAATTGGACAACGAGAAAGAGTGCCGACCGGGCCTTAAAGTTTAGAATTCATCAATGGTTTGAATTTAAAGAATTTTTAAAAAATGGTAAGCCCTATCGAATTTTTGTTCAAATAATATTAAAAAAGTATTCAATTTTCTAGAATTACTGTATACATAATTTTTTTCGTGCTTCCAACCTCTCAATATTCAAACGCTATTATCTAAAAAATGGTTGTAGGCACGAGAAAATTATATATGCAGTAATTGTAGAAAATTGAATGCTCTTTTAATATTATTTGAACAAAATTTCGATAATAATTTTGAGAAATTCTTTAAATTCAAACCATTGATGAATTCTAAACTTTAAAATACAGTCGGCACTCATTCTTGTTGTCTGATTGCAATAATCTTTTTTAGGGACTATTTTTTATGAAATGGAACCATATTACGGGGTGAGAACAAAAGAAATCGCAGATTGAAAATAAGGGTCACCGTAATGGAGCACAGTATAAAAAAAGTACACGAACCCAAATACACTATTACCTTCCATACAGGCTTTACGTCCCTTAAACTTTGGGACAAAGTTTTTGCCCTACTCCCTGGAAATTCTCTGAAACACTCGATACCCTCTCTCACTATACACCCAAATCTCTAAGGACCTCTTTACAACTTTGCACTCTAAAAACTGTCTAAAGATTCGCTAAAAGACTCGCAGTTATTGGCGGAAAGTTCACTGGTCACTCTTATATCACAGTATTAGGAACAGTGCAGAATTTTCATGGTAGGTTGGAATGGTGTTCGGCTCGCAGGAAGTTTGACGGGATTAAAGGAAGAGAGGGCTGCCGAAGCAAGAACGTCTCGTTGATTATGGCGAAACTTGGGCCACGGAAAATCTCTAGTCTCCCAGCGTCCAGGCGAAAAACGCGGGCCAATCGTGATCCGATCTCGGTAATTACCGTGGAGGCTACCGCGTCGGGTGGATGATTTTCCGGGGCGAAGTTTGCGAGCTTCGATAAGCGCGGTTTAATTAAAGAACCGCGAAACTTGGTACCACGGAGTATTTTCATCGCGAGCAATTTTTCATAGGGCACGCTGGTCCACACCCGCTTCCCCTGCTGTAATTTTTTTACTCCGCTCGAGTGAAATATTCTTTACCAGCGCTTCTTGCGTATCGACGCTTTTAGAATAACGAACAGCTTCTGGTAATCATGCTGCTGCTCTTGCAACGATTCGTATTTCACTCGCCGCCTCGGGAACTCGATATTCAATTTCGAATGTGCAGTGTAACTGCTTCTTGTTCTGGAAAAAGTTCCTATAGCTTGGTATAATTTGCTGGGGCATGAGGAATAGAGATAGAACTGGGAGAACCGTTGAGTTATAAAATTTAAGAAGGATATTCCATCGGAAATCATGAAATCAAAGCTGAGGGAACTTATCACTGGAACCTTAAACATTCGAGTATTCGAATAATTTAAAATACGAATAATTTCTTCAAATATTTCAAATACGAATAATTTCTTCAAATATTTCAAATACGAATAATTTCTTCAAATATTTCAAATACGAATAATTTCTTCAAATATTTCAAATACGAATAATTTCTTCAAGTATTTCAAATACGAATAATTTCTTCAAATATTTCAAATACGAATAATTTCTTCAAATATTTCAAATACGAATAATTTCTTCAAATATTTCAAATACGATTAATTTCTTCAAATATTTCAAATACGAATAATTTCTTAAAATATTTTAAATTCGATTTCTCTGGTATTCGAATATTCCAGCCGAAATTCGAATACCCCTAATTATTCGAATAAAGTACAAATATTCCAGTACTCCTAATTATTCGAATAACGTCCGAATATTCGAATACCTACTCCTAATTATTCGAATAACGTCCGAATATTCGAATACCTACTCCTAATTATTCGAATAACGTCCGAATATTCGAATACCTACTCCTAATTATTCGAATAACGTCCGAATATTCGAATACTCCTAATTATTCAAATATCCGAATCTCATATTCAACTTCTGTGGTATTCGAATACATAGATAATTCGAATATTAGCTACTACCCTACTTCTCACCTCGTTCCCAGCCATTGCGAGAGGGGGGTGAAAGAGCATCGATGGAATTGTATCGCCGAAACTCATTTGTCAGGGGCGACAGGAATCTTCTCGGACAGGCAGGCCGGCATAGGTGTGGGGGTTAATTAAAGCGGCGCTAGAAATCCAATCGAATTAATTGGCCCCTGAGAGAGGAGGAGGCAGATGGAGCTTAGGGAATCGAAAACGTCGATTTGCGCCAGTGCATTATACAGCTCGCAGCTCACTGTCCCAGTGATTTAACGGCCATCAAATTCTCGCTAAGACCGCCATTCGAAATTTAATGGAAGTTCCTTCGAGGAAAGTTTTCGGCCAACGTAACCGCGATTAAACAAAGTTCCGCGTCCAGTGTGTCTGTCTGTTCATTGATTGCGCGATGAATCACCGCGAATCAAGTTCCTTCCAAACCACTCCTCCTTTCTCCTTTTACTCGGAATCGAGAGTGGAATAATGTCGAGCTAGAGCAAGGGGCTTTCCCAAGCTTCTTCTCATTGTTCGTCGCCTTCGGTCGTTTCTCGACGGAACGAGCCGCTAAAGGAGATGGAGGGAATTGCTGGCGAGAGAAACAGTCGGTCAACGATAAACTTCCTGCGAGAATCAACGAATTAAGTTCCGACTTGTGACGTGACTGGATGGGACATCTGAGGGATTAGGGGAGGAGGACAGAAGCGGCGGCGACTGGGAAGGGTTTTTCGAAGGATGTGGTTTATATCGAGGTCCAATATTTTATTTGTTTATTTATATTTATATTTATAGATATTATAGAATATAGGGTGAAGACACCAGTAGTCGACCATGTATCAGTAGTCGACCACTCTCAGAAAAACATGAAAAATAAGATTTTTAGAAGTGACGAGCTTTTGAACACAGTGCAGTTAGAGTGTAGTTAGAGAACTGCACTTTGTTCAAAATCGTCACTTCTAAAAACCATGGATGCATGGTCGACTACTGGTGTATTTACCCTATTTATAGATTTATGGATAGAGAAAACCAGTAGAGGACTAATAAAAACAGAGACATAACAATGAACAAAATAAAGGGAAAAAATAAATAGTATCTATATACAAGATAAGGAACAAAGGAAAAATACGATGAAAGTAAATAGAAGTTAGCGAGAATTGTTAACCACCTTCCTCACTGATTGTGAAGGTACTAAATGCGCAACAGAGTTAGAAGATCTACATAGCCTATCAACACAGTGGTTCATACCGAAGGCCTTAATTTCGAGACACTTGATATTTGTTACCCCAAGATGATCACGAGAACAGTGTTTTACGAGTAGAAAAGAACGCGATCTAAGGAACTCGCGTGTCATCCCAGAAAATTCAAGTTCCATCGATTAATCGCTACTATCTGCTTTCGCCAAGCAGCAGCGCCCAACTTGACATGAGTCACAGAGCCAGATCCCGTCTGACAACGTTTATACTTTAAACCCTGCCCATTCTTCATGGGTTCCTTTTGCATGGCCCCTTTTCCGTTTCGCGCGTTACAGCTCGCAGCGAATACAGCTGCAGCCTCGAAAGCTTTGAAAAATACGGCGCACGTGCTGCGCGCGATGCAATCCTCGTCCTTTAAGACCAGCATTCCCTGGACGAGCGAGAAGGGAATGAAGCAAGACTCCGTGCAGTCGTAAATCCACCGGTTCTCCCCGAAAGTATCTCCCTGGGAGAAAGTAATTAGAGGATGCTTGCTTATTTTTCATTAACAGAGTAATTGGGGGATTAACAGGGAGACGTTGATTTCAATCGAGTGGCAATCGAAGTGGCTAGAACCGACTAGAGTGGGAGTGAACTGGGAATTCTGGGAACTTTTAACGGGTCACGATTCTCTGTGGGCAAACCGTGCTGTAATTGAGTTCGTTAACAGCGGCTGCAACGACATCCGGTTGAGCAGGGTCTCCTTACTCGCGCTCAACTGCTCAGGGGGGCTGCATTAGCGTCGAACGAGCTTCGAAATTAATAAAGCGAAACGAATCGAGCGAGTTCGAGGTCGAAATTGCAATTCGGAGAGGTGCGTGGAACAAAATTTGGAAATTTGTGTTTTCTTCTGTTCTCTTTATTTCGAGAGAAATCAAAAGAGAGGAAGCAGGCGATGGAGATATAATAATTGCTTGTAAACGTTGCTAATTTCTCCGTGGCAATTGCAAATTTGCAAGCTCCAACTCGTTGGATTGGAACTCTGGATCGACCTCAGCGAACGCGAGGAGAGAAAAGGGGGATGTTCGTGATCGAAGGTCATAAATCTGAGAGCAGATATTGACGTACACCCCTCGTTTTCCTTCTGCTTGGTGCTATTTCATCGGTGGATCGTGCACGGACGCACCAGCCAACTGCACCTCTACGTGACCGTCTCTGAGAGCCAAGACTGATGAACTTTCTCGGATCGGCTTCTAAAACTCCAAGGAGTTACCGTCCCGTTTTGCACAGACGCTGGCTGACTGATCTACATGTCATTCCACGCCAAATCGATCATTTCTTGCATTCGATATGTGGGATTCCAGCGAAATTGAAATATTATGTAGTCCATGTAAAATTAGAGGGAATTTAAGTCATCGCTTTGCTGGTTTAGAATTTGTTTAAAAAATACAGACCGTCAACTATTGTAATTTTGGTCTATTTTCGTGAAAGCGCGTCTTAGAACCTATTTATCGTATTGAGTTCACTCGTTTTTATTTTAATCTGGAATGTCTGTGGTACTTGAGTAATATTTTTCAAATTGGCATTAAAAAATCAAATTGAATAAAATCAAATTATAAGCAAATTTTTATTTTGCAAGTCGCATGTTTTTAAATTAGAAAAATCTGACCATGTTCTTTAAAGTACTGCGCCCCGTTTCATGTAAGCTAAACATACCACTCGCATCCCCTATTACATCAATCAATCAGGTCTAAAAACAAGATCGACAGGTTTCGTACATAAAAAGTGATCGATTTGGCGAGTGATGAACATCGAGCATCCTTTAGGTTGCTTCCCTTCAAAACCCACCCTTAGAACCTTGCCACTTCCCTCCGGAAGTCCGAGGGGCAATTTCAGTTGCCACGCGTACTCTACGTGCTTCGGGCCACGGAACTTCGAAATTACGTTGTCGAGGAATTTTCGCGACGGATAAACAGACTATGATAACACCTGAGCTTAGCCCTACACCGTGGAATTCGGGGATAATCCTCCTCCACAAACTGGACGGATTTGAAACGTGTACGCAGTGAGCGAACAAGCAAAAGTATTTCTACTCCCTTACTTAGACTATTGTGCACCGTGGTTCCTGTACTCCCAATGCCACGAAGACGTCCTTTGAAAGCCAGCTAAGAGGATGGCTCTGAAATCTTTCTGCAAAGGGTGGCCATTCAAGTACAGCGAACGAAGCTCGCGGTATTCAAGGATCATTTTCGAAATTTCCGAGCGGGAGTTTTATATACTAATTCTATACACGTTCGTGGGGTGCGTAGATAAAATTCAGGGGCTGCGCGATATAAAAGATCAGCCTGAATATAGAACTCTTCATTGAACCGTGGAGCAGCAGCCGAGAGGAATCTTCCTCGGTCGATTTTAAATTTAAATCAGCCCCTTGCTCGCCGAATCCTCTGTTCGGCAATAAAAATCGTGGAAATCTGTGTTTGAAAGGGCGAATGACCAAACAGAAGGAAATCCTCGACCTGCTCAGGAATATGAATCCCTATTTCGAGAGGCGCGACCGTTCGCCCGATGGTTAAAGAGAATTCCAGGCGAATTAGATCACGGCAGAGAGTGGAGGAGATCATTCAGGATCCGCGATGTGAATCGGCTCGCGAGGATCGCGTCTGTTTCACTGCGCTGCTTTCAGCTGCATCGAGATTTTTCTGCGTGCACAGCTGCACACTCGTTTCGCCCGCGAGATCAAAAGGAAAAGCTATCAGACAGCGAGTCGATTGTGTGCCGCGGCGAGTTGATTAGCATCGCGTCGACTCGTTTCCGCGGGAGAGGCGATTAAATCGTCGGACCAGTCGCTCGATGCTTCTCGATGGATATTCTTTGGTAAAGGAGGCGTTTGGGCACGTAAAGGCAGGCTTAACGGCTCGCTTTCTTATTCATCGTCTATTAAGGCTCGGCTATTAAAAGTTATTTCCAGGCGGGTCGCTCGCTGGCTCGTTTCGCCGCGCTAATTTCGCGAGATGCTCCCCTCTTTTATTCATCCGCTCGGGGGGCCACGATGCCGAGTGAGTGATCGCTCATCGCGTATTAACGATCCAGGGAAGTCGACTGCTCCAGTGGTCGATTTGCTTCAAGTGGAAATTCAGTGCTGAAAAATTCAACTTGCTCGGCTTTGACGACGCCATGGGAGGGATGTGAATGATTTTCAGGGGTGGAATAGTCTAACAGCAAGAAATATTAGGTTGGTGCTAAAGTTTGTTCGCTTTATTGAACCTAAGTATTTCCTTGAAGGGCGGGCAAATGAGTATAAGTCGAAATTCTTAATCTTGCAGGTAGAAACTTGGAATCTACTATGGAACACCTAGGAAGTTTGTAAAGAAAACTGGAAAAACTTTACTTTTGTTACTAAGAATGAAGATTTAGTGAGTGGAAGATACAAAGAAACAAGTATATATATGATTTTTTGGAATTCATTAGTACTCGTCTGCTCGCCCGGAGATTTATTAAAACTAAAAGTATCTTTTTGCCATTTTTCTGGTAAAGTAAGGTATAATGAAAAAACATTTTCGTACATCTACCAGTAAACGAACGAACTTTTTCCACCTACCTATTAGTTTAATACAGTATACTATAAGAACGTAGTAATAAATAAGCTTCGTTTTAGTGAAACGGTGCACTTTCTACCTAAAGACCGTGGAAACGGAATTTTGAGGGATGAAAGAGCAGCTCTCTAATTGTTGAGGCGAGTGCCAATTGATATTTCCGATAGAGATGGGATCGTATAGAGTCAGAAGGGGGAGTATGCTCTCAGTGGAATTGTTTTTATTACCATTTTATTGAATTTCCCTTTGACGATTTCCACCCAGCACAAAAGAAGCGGTCGTTTCGATGATCGAATCGCGGGTACTGTGGAGTGCTTGGCACCGTTGCTCGTCCCACAGGAGATCAAACCAGCCACTGTGTCGCCCTGCTGTCGATCGGACCTACTTCAGTTCAGGCAAGCATAAATGCACCGAATTGACGACTCGATTGTTTCGTCGCTGTTGCTTGTTCTTTTGAAAGCAAAGAATCGAGGAATAAGGGTGTAGAGTACAATGGTTGGCCACGTGACAGTGATTACCACAAAAATATAAAGAAATACCTATATTCTTCCATTTTATTACTTTCTTTCTTTCTTCCTTCTATATTTTTATAAATCCTTGATTTTCTTTCGATAAACTCTACTTATTTTCAGATTATTAGAATTTTTCTCGTACTGTTTATATTGATTTTCATTTCAAATTTACTAAATCCAGGTTTATGATTGACTATTTATGTGCCAATACTTAAATGGCCAACCATTTTCTGCTGAGCGAATGAATATCGCCACTTTCTTCTGCAATATTTTACAGTAAAAAAATTCGATTGCAACAGATTTTGAAGAGGTGGATTTTCAAGTCCCACTGCCTGTTTTTACCGAAACTGTTTGCACAGTACCTACAACATCCGCGAAATTGCAGCGCAGTTTCAGAGACGAGTGCCCCAAAATCAACTTCAAAGAGAATGGTCCCGGAATCAAGCTGCCTCTTAAATAACGCGGAGGAACAGTTAGGGTTGCGCGATAGTGTCGCCGGAGCGCCATAATTTCGCGAGATAACCCGGCAAGTCGGACGGCCGTCTGAATCTCCCAAGAAGAATCCCTCTCTGTTTGAACACGAGGGTGGAGCGGCGTCTTATTGGAGTGGCTGCACCGGCCTCGTATATAGCTGCTCGAGTAACGTTTCGCTCGCGAGTTATCCTCTCGAAAGCAGCGAACTTCGAACACCGTTTCCGAAAGGATTCCCTCCGCGGTCCCGAAAGTTTCAACAACTTCCAAGCAATTGTGCCCATCCTTAATTGCTCGCCCTCGAATTCCCAGCTTTTACGAGCTTAAAAGCTTCTCCCCCGAGCCCCTGGGAATTTAATCGAACGGTTCGACCGCCGAACACTCGACGGCGCTTCTTCCAGGGCGGTTAGATTCGTCCTCGCAAAATGGCACCGATAAATATTCCCCGTCGAGGGGGGAGAGAGGTGGAACGAAGACGAACGGCTGGAAGGAGCGCGCGGGGCAGCTGGAAAAATGAAATTCGGTGCCCGTGCTTGCGCGTTACCTATGCGCCACGATTTATCGATCTCCCGCTGGGAATAATTTCAAAGTAACGATAAATGGCACCCGCAGCCGCCGAGGCGATACCATTCCTCCTTATGGCGCATCGATGCTCTTTTATTGCCTGTCAATCGAGCTACCAATGAAAGCCGTTGCGCTCTTTATTACGCCAGCAATCGAAGCGGAAAGTCGTTCCGCCGTGATACTCGGGTGTACCGAAAATGGGACGGAGGAATGGCGCGAGTCCACTTGTGAATTCAGGCGACTGAATTGTGTCATTTAAGAATCGAGATGGAGCAGTTTAGAGAAATGTCCTCGTCACTTCGCGGAGGCTATCTGCGGCGAAGATACGACTGTGGTGGAGGAACCCTTAAATTCTGCGAACCTCTGTTTACGCAGCTTTGGTACTAATTGCACGCCACTTTAATCTCGCAGAAATGGGAGGGAAAAATTTTAACGAGGCAGCCTTAATGGTTGAATGGTTGCTCCGGGGTAAATTGAAATGGAATGGCTTGCATCGAGGGAATAACAAGTATTACACGATCGTGATTCCCATGTATTCAAAAGCGTCCTAGTTATCTAGTGTCCATTATCCCTCGAATTCAAGTGGCCTTGTGGCATCGTAAATATAATTCGTTGGAGGAAGAAGCTTCTTGAACGTAACCTGTGATGGTTGGATGAGAAACTGGAGTTTATTCTTTAAATCAATTTTTATTATCATCTAATGAATTTTCGGGAATTAAAAATATTTTTATCCCTTCAACTCGGCTCCCCTGAAAATTAAATGCAGAGTGCGCCACTGGCCTTTGTAGTACACGAAAACGCCCTCAGAGCTAAGAAATTTACGTAACAGAGAAAATTAATAGCCCTCTTTGCTAAAAACTTTCGACAGACATTCGCGTAATGCTCAAAAGTCACGAAAGTGTTCGATTCACAAATTTTTGAATCTTAAAATGTTAATAGGTTTTAATGTTACCCATAATTTTTGTTGAATTTACCAATTTGTTGTGTAAATGATGCTTGAAATTTATTGCAATTTTCGGTGCGTTTCATTAAACACGTGCTATTTGCCGATATGTTTATCTGATTAATTTGACTTTTATAAGTTATGTTTAGTATTATATGACCATCCCAGCTGCCGAACAACTTTTTTGCAATATCAACAATTTGTCCCAATTTTTTATGTTAAATGTTTATCATCTTTGACTTGAGTTTTAAAAAAAGTACCTCCGTGATTTTTTGTATATTAATTGAGGGAACATTAAACTTTATATTGCGTCAATTTCAACTGCCCGAATATGCCCGAACAGAAAAAATGGCAGGAATCATTAAGATGTTCACCGCTTATGCGCGTGCTACGCCCGGCGGACATAATAATATACTTGATGGTAAATAATTCAAATTATTGCAAATTGTTAAATACAAACCCAGACACATGCCCCAAGTCCGGTTCTGATTAAATATGACAAACAAATTTTTTCATTTAATTATTATTTACATTGTTATTTAATTTGTTTATTAATGTTCTCATTTGTATTTTATTTTTTATGTTTTACGTACTACGTAATGAGAATTACAAACCAAATACAAGAAAAATTTTGAATGTGTACGAAGTTATGATATTTCTGTGGTTGTAAGGAAAAACGACCCATGTCACAATTTCAAAAAACTTGAGTTTATGCATTAATTCAACTGTAGAATATTGGATGTGTGTTTCTATCAGAAAAAAATGCATGAAAACGAATTTTATACGTTGAAAAAATAATGCAATTTAACCGAAGTCCAATATTCAATTAATACGCATTTGGCAAAACAACCGAAGTCCACAAAATTTGGAGAATACGACGTATCTTTCCTTTGTGATCGCTTTTTATTTTCTATTTTTACTTATCTGCATATACTATAACGTATTTTGGGTAAAATAAAATGAGCAAAATTATATTTCATATTTTTATTTTACTAGAAGTCCAGTGGACTTGTGTCGTTCTGCCTAAAGTGTATGTAAATTATTACTATTTTGTTTATTATTATTTACGTTAATTATACGAATATTGAATATTATGCAAAGTGAAGGAAATATACTTTTATATCGTAAGAAGAAAACAAGGAAACATTGCTAATAAGAAGAATTGGTGTTTGGAACTTTCAACGACAATATCTCGAAAGTGAAAACATGTGACATGGGTCGTTTTTCGTTACAACCACAATTTTGTCTCTCAAATCCATATATGTAAAACGACCGTAACGGTTTCCAGGTATTTCTGCGAAACTGATGAAAAAAAATTTCCAACAAAAGTGAGTCAGTATTTAATAGACAACAAATTGCAAAAGTAAAAATTAATAAAAAACCTTTTTATTCAATAAAAAAATCAAGATCACCCCATTTTTTTTAATGGAACTGCATATTTTTTACACACCTATTGATGCATCTTTATATTCTCTTTAAAAAAGTATTAGGATACTTAAGTCGAAAACTGATTAGTTCAGAAGCTATGAGTTTTGTCCCGAACGCCCATATGCGCGAAACACTGTGCGACTGTCACAGTGTAGTGTGGTGTATCAGTCAGCTCTATCCCCGTAGATATATATGGAAATGAACGGGGCAGCTCGAGCGAAATCGCTCCACGCGAAGGGAAAGGCACTAGGGGAAGTCGGCCACTTCGCCACCCTTCTTGATTAGGTGCTTAGGCCGGGGAAAGGTTTGGGGCACTACATCACCTAATCGGGGAGCTCTGACGGCTAGAAAAAAGGCCTTCAGAGGGGACGATTTATCTGTGTCACCTACACAACCTGATCTTGGGGGGTAATGGTCGTAGCCATGAAAAATAGACAAAACAGTCGAAAAAACAATAAAGGAACAGTAGTTAGGGTTGCTCAAAGTCCAGACTTGAAATCCTATTACAAACTCACAAGAACACATTGTCGGCGTTATACGTAATTCGAGGGTGAAGGGGTTTATGATCGCAAAAAAGTAAATCCACCAAGTGGGTGCTTGATCTGACTAGGTCAATCCATCATAGAGGAAGGTTGGGTATGCGATGTGGGTACAAGTGGAGGTAAACTGAGGAACAGCCCCTTGGATATCAGTCACCGTCAGGTTTTTCTAGCTTATTGTAATATTGACGAAACGTTGGTAGCTTCACCACCCTTATAAGTAGCTTGTGAATGAAATTCTGAGTATTTGGAAGCATCTGCCACGGGTCAAGTGCAGACGTCTGATCTTCAAATGATTGCGAATACATAACTGCGATTAATTAGGGCCCCTGAAAAAAATGTATATAGCGTTTCTCGTACCTACTCTGGGCGGAACCCGGAAGCAACGCGTGCATAATGGAAAGGAACGGAGGAAACACGGCGTCAACTCCAGTTTCCACTGCATCAACGCTGCAACAAATTAGGCACGGTAGCGGTTAGGTTTCGCGATGCGCCTAATGCGTTTACGTGCACGCGTGCCCTTATACCTTACGCGCAGCTTCGTTCCGGAAATTCGACCGACGTCGTTCACGGAAAAGGTTGATTGCGTTCCACGAGGAGCTGGGATCGGGTGCGTGCAATTTTCAATCGAACTTTGAAATAGGAATTTCAAATAGCTCGCTCATGAATGAATAAATCGAAAGTTCCTTCTCTAGTGACGATTAATATAAGTTTGTGACAGTGCGAGACAGAAAAATTTTAAATATGAGAATTGATTAGTTTTTTATGTTCCGTGATACTATTAAAGGATAAATAAAATTATATTAAAACGACGAAAAATAAGATAATTGTAAGGGCTGATTTCACTTTCTCAAAGCGAATTCCTGCAGAAAAGAAAATTATTCTTTGCATATTCCAATCTGCTCTAGGTTCGCACGAAGTTTCATTAAAATGAGAATTTCCGGGTTGGGAACGTTCCCTTGTAAGTCCTAATCCAGTGTTTCCCAACCATTCTTGAGTCGCGATCCCCTTTTATAATATTCGAATAACCTGCGACACCCTCCTCTTATATAAAGTAAGGTACATTTCATAAGGGAAAGAAAATACATTAAGGCGTCAGTCTACTGTGACGGTTTGAAAAATGAAGCTATTTTTAAAGATTTTTTTCTTCGTAGATACAACATATAATGCAATAAATCTTTTTGGTATTTATTAAGCTCCTCTTATATTACATAAAAAAATTTAAAGACTTTTTTTTAATTTGTTTTAAAACTTTAAACGTGATTATCTGAAAACAACACTTTTTCAACTGATTGCAGAATAACTATTTGACCAATTAGTTTGAAATTTTTACACGTTATTCAGCACTTCAGTGGTTACGGCCGGGACCACGGATACCTTTTTCGATTAAACACTTCATACTTTTTACAAGGGTTTTACAAGGCAAAATGATTGAAAAATTCACCGTATTTCAACTCATAAACTTCAAACCTCTGTCATTTTGTTTATTTTTTATCAGTAAAAATAATCCTGGTCCCGGCCATAGTCACTGAAGTACTGAATAACGTGTACAAATTTCAGACTAATTGGTTAAATAGTTATTCTGCAATCACCTGCACCAGTTGAAAAAATGTTGTTTTGAGATAATAGCGTTTAAAGTTTCAAAACAAATTAAAAGAATTCTTCTAATTTGTTGTGTAATATAAAAGTAGCTTAATAAATACCAAAAAAATTTATTGCATTATATGTTGTATTTACGAAGAAAAGAATCTTTAAAAATAGCTCAATTTTTCAAACCGTCACAGTGGACTGACCCCTTAAAAATAGATATTTCAGAATGTAATTCTAACTTAATAATACTAAAACAAGAAACAGGCAATACTTCACGATTGACAGGTTGAGAATCACTGTCTTAATCCCAATATAATCAGTCTACAAGCTTGTCCGCGATATTATTTCCAACAATTCAATGCTGCACAAAGACGTCCCAAGTCCAGACTTCACGAACCGAAGTTTAGGGAACAGAGTCCTTTGTAAAGCGCAACACAGAAGCCAGCCCCGCGCAAGACCGTGAAGCGAAGGCGAAGCTGGAATTTTCGAAAGCCCGGAATGTGTCTCGCCAAAATAGAAAGATCAGTCTGAATCACGTAAGCTGGAGCACTGTTCCCGTAAAATCTCGTAATCCACTTAGGGTGCGCCGGCTATTCAAAGGCCAGCGGCCACTGTAGCCCTTTAAACGACTGAAAGGGCTGCGTGGAAATCGGGCACGGTCACAAAGCTCCGGCCTAACCGACCTTCCCAACGAGTTTTCCCTGAGAGTTTACCTTGCCTTGCGAGTCGCTGCGATGAAAGGTGAGCTTCAAAGGCGATAAATCCCAGACGCCCTGGCTACTACCACCCACCCTCCAGCGATCGTTAATCGATTTCCTTTTTCCTTGCCCCGCTACCCTTGCATAATTAATCCCTCAGGTTAGCCTTACCTTGGACCGAGGAATCATTCTTCTCTAGCCGGAGGGTCTCTTCGATATCATTTTCTTCGCTTCGACAGCTCAAGTCCTTAGTGTCTGAAACAAATGAAAAGAATTGAGGAAGATGATTGAACTGGATGATCTGAGAGTTCACCCTGTGTCTTCTTTTTCTCCACACCTCCGCGATTTTAAAGCAGAAGATCTATTTTTTTCGAGTTCCTTGGGGTGTTTCAGGGGTGTCCCTCATTCGTCAGAACTTCTACTTCATGAATCTCGTTAAGCGTCGCGATTAAAAGGCAAACGAGGGGCAAGCATCGAGGTAGGGTGCACGGGAGGGCAGTAGGAATTCCGTGGTGTCGCAGTTACGAACTCATTGCAGGCTTATTTCGTGGAAACTCGGGATACCGCGACGTAAACGACGTTACAAGGATATCTGTGGAAAAAATAGGGTAATCTTGGTTGGGGTGGGAGAGAGCCTGCTTGGTAAATCGAGGGAGGTCCCTACCGTCACAATCCACCAACCTCTGAGTATCCCTTTTTCCCTCTCGAGAATTTTCCAGAAGCTCTTCGAGGAGTGAGCCTCCGTTTCGTTCGATTTAACGAATCACGGGTGGTGGAATTACAGGTTTTTACGAGGGACGATGATCGTGGCGAGGCAGAGGTTGGAGAGGGTGACAAATGGAAGCGTTTCTGGGTCGCGCGGAGGGTGGATGTTAGGCTGTTGGCATTTCTAACGCGATTAAACGTATTACCACTGTTGGCTGCATACAGGGGGGTTGCGACGCGTGCACCAACCCTCTGCGCTGCTTCAGAGTGGCGTGCTTTGGATGCTAGTGGTTTAGTAACGAGCACATTATGTCTGTTTGTCTCGAATATTCTCACAATTCGATAGTGCAGAGTATTGCGGTTTTTGGAACACATTATAACTTCCTCTGGACATCTGGAATTAATTGTAGATATACAAATCACAATGTGCTTTTTCTTCTGTGTTTATCCTATTTTAAATTCCTTAAATAATACTAATTAAAAAAATACTTCTAACTTAAAAGTTTTGACCCCGAAATATCTGTTCAAAATTGCCTATATGATCCTCCAAAACTTTTATTAATCGAGCATAAAAAAACTTAAAACTGAACTCTTATAACGGAGAAAATATCAATGTATAAAGTTAACTTAAAACAGAAACAAGACAATCTAAAAGTTCGATAAATAACGTTTATTTATAAAAGTTAACTCCAACGTAAAAGTTCCCTTCCTCGATTACAGAATTGAATTTTACCAGGGACGCCTCTGAGGGCCACTTTTCCAAGTACTTAATGGACCATGGCGTAGAAAAACAATACCAATGAACCACGACATGTCCGAAACTCGCGGTCGATTTAATCAAGGGCTAATTTCCCCAACTAATGAAAACCTAGAGCAGCGGAACAGAAGGGCCGCGTCGTTGCGCTTTTACTTCGCCACAAAACCTCCGAACGCTCAAGAGACGATGTGAAAACCGCGTGAATTTAACGAAACTCATTGCGAACTCTTTGCAAGTTTCTGCATCGCTCGAAGCGCGTGATCGCGTGGTTAAACGTTATTCGCGGTAAGCTCAATTACCAGTCACAAAGTGTTTAATAATCCAGACACTCTAAAAGGCCACGGCGATTAAAAACCTTCAGAAATTACACTCGGGTAATTGCAATTTACTGAGCCGACTCCCCTTCAATATTACCCCCAGGAGCTGAATTTTATTTATGCCTCGATTTAAATTCCCTCGAGCGGAGCCCGACTGGAGGATTTGAACCTGCTCTCGTTAGAAGTTAATAAATTCACAGCTCGGAAATTGCCAGAGGTTCGCAGACGAGTGAAAAGTATTTAATGGACATCTCTCGCGCAGTTCTGGGGTGGAAAAAAACGACAGGTGGGGGGCTGTTATTTGTCAGGTTGGAAAGGAAAACGGGAAAGAATCAATTATCGGCATTTGACGCGGCCGCCGGGAAGTAGAGAAACACTCGAGGACTGCAGGGGGGAGGAAATTGAATCTGACCGAAAACTCGGGGGGTGGCTTGATATCGGGTTTAACCGTGAAGAGGTTTCTCCAAGCTTTTCCACGGGATAAGGAGCTTTTCCAAGCGCGAGACGGCTGCGCGAGGGGAGGGCTAAAAGCTGCCGCAAACAGAATGATATTTCGCATCGAAACGGTGCATCTCGCGCGAATCCACACGAGCGATGCTACAAGCAAGCTGCACCGCGCCTCTCCGCGTTAAAACGCCGCTGGAGTAGCTTTCTAGCGGAAATGGGACCTTGACATTCGAGGCTCTGCTAAACTTTTCTTTCTTAATGCAGGGGGTGAGTTTCTTTCTTCTCAAGCTTTATGGGGATCACCGTGGAACTTGGAATAATTGTACAGCTAGAGTTGGGCATTATTCGAATAAATTTTTACAGAATAATCTTTTACTAGAATAAATTTGTATTCATTTTATATTTGCATTACATTTTCATTCATTTCTCGATGTCCAAAGGGGTGCGTTTCTTTTTGCGGCAGTGATTAAAGGGTGAAGCTCGAAAGATAGAAGCTTTTTTTATACATGTGTTTATTCTAAATTGGTCGCATTAACAATAGAGTCATTATCTACCTCCTGTCTACAATATACATAGATTTACATAATGCTGAATCTTAAGAGGTCGAGTGAATTTATCGCGTTGAAAAATTGAATAACATTCTGCATGCTTTCAGATTCATTCAAGTAGAAAAGTTTGAAGTTCTCTATATTGAACCGAGAGATATCGTGGCCCGAGAAAAAGGCTCGATCGAGCAAACACTTGCCGTAGACAGCGAATGTTTCCACGGTAAATGTTTTCATTCCCCATCCAAGCATCTATTGCGTTTATTTGTTATCCAACCGGGTTTCAGTTTTGCTACAGAAGGGGTTCGTTCCCGCGGGCGATGAGAGTAAATGTAATCTTTTAAAAGATTCGCGAGACGATTTAAAGGCGATTCCCTGGAGAAGGGGAGGAAGAAAGAAGCCTGGGGAGGACGTAAAGTCGATCACCCCGGTAACGTGACGCGTGTCGTTAACCATCGTGTCACGGTGACGAGGAAAACGCTTGGCCGAAGGCGTCATCTGAATGGTGGAATTGAATAAGGGAGAGGGACGAGGAAGACTTCTGTTCAGAGAAGGTCGAGGCAGATGAGGAAGCAGAGGCTCGTGACCCTAGACAAATTCACTAGGGTGAATAAGAGATTGGGTTAGAAAGAGGACCACAGGTCAAGAACCAGTGAGTCATGGCATAAACAGAACTCCGATCCTCATCCACTTGAAGTTGTCCTCGTTATCCTGGGGGAACAGAGTTCCTCGACTTACTATCGATTTAACCATAAAGCGACCACGTATCCTCCGCCTCCTGGCTCGCCAATCAGCGGATTTCTGGCGACGTGAGTGGATGTTGTTGACGAAAGAATGGGACGCTTTTCGAGATTAGATTATATCATAAACTTGAGATTTTGGGGAGGTTTCTAAGGATCAGCGCGACTCTGAGCTACCACGGGTCACTTCCATGGACAATGGAGATTCTAGGCTTCGAAACTGAGCCCGCCTCGGAAATATCGACCTGTCGAACGCGTCTATTACGAAATGGACAATTGGTTCCATAGCTCGCGCGCTTCTCCTTCTTCGTGTTTGTCGAGCAAACAAACGTTCCATCGACTATTCTGGATTTGCGTGGAGCGACAGACTTATATCCAAGGGGACTCGGATAAAATCGTGGAATTCCAGCCTTCATGGTGTATAAAATCCTGATTTCCTTGCACGCACGAGCTTTGAAGCTCTGTGATTCCTTTAACAAATAAACCAACGACGTGTACGAGTAAATATCAACGATGGAAAAGATGAAGGTACCTAACTAAATCCAAGGACGTGTGAAGATGTCACGTGAGTGGTAAAATGAAGAAGGAAGAGTACTTTGACCTCCGTGCCAAGCGATGCCAACTACTAGGAGCTCTCAACTGCATACGATTAAAAATAGCACGAAAATGTAACCCAGACGATGGTGAATGGGCGATTGCTACCATAAAGTGCAATATCCAGTAGCACGTACACCGAACCCACGAAAACTGAGCTCGAGTATTCTGGGAAGCGTCCAAGGAAAAACGACCATAAAGCCGCGGGTCTGCGCAACTTTTGTTTTCGTGCTTGGTGGCCAGAACGACTTTACTATGGCGCGTGTAGCAAAGTGGGGACGTGCTATTAGGGGTTGTAAATATTTTCATAATCCTCGGGCAATCGTAACTTTCTCCATGAACTTCAGCGATCGTTCGCGCAAGCGACACTGCGTTTCTTCGAGCCAACCGAAGGCAACGAACTGTTACAGCTACGGTTTAAGTTGTATCTCTGGCAAACAGGGTTGGACATTAACTAAATAAATAAATTATTGAAATAACGGATCGAATAAAAGTTACTTTGGCTTTAGATTGTTCAACGAATAAAGTTAATTTTTTTAATCGACACAAGATGAATACATTTTTTATTTTTTGCTTTAAATTTTCATTTTTATTTTTATGGGTATTTACTAAATAAAAAATGATTGAAATAACGGATCGAATAAAAGTTGCTTTAGCTTTAGATTATTCAACGAATAAAGTTAATTTTTAGTCGACACATGATGAATACATTTTTTAACTTTTATTTTAAATTTTTATTTGAATACAAATTTTGCTCATCTCTGTTGACGACTCGAAACTCGATTGTCCGCTTTGCAGTAACGAATCGATGGGAAGTTTCAAGAACCTAAGATAACATCCTATGTCATTCGAAGTATTCAGTTCGACAACCCACGACCGCTTATAGAGTTATAGTATCGTGGAGAAATTATAACCACGCTATTGAGTATCAAAAGTTGCCCTATTGTTAGTCTCGTGGGAAGCAACGACACTGCTTTACGTCAATGTACATATCTTTCGCTACTTTCATCGTTATTCAAGTATTTTTAGCATCGTTGCCGTTGAAGACGCGTGGAGCTCCGCAGAGGGGTTATAAAATATTTCCAGCAACCCGTCGAACGAGTTATAGCATCTGACCTAACACGGGCGTGATCGATACTACAATCTTTCGAGCCGCGTGCATTCTAGCCGATGACAAATGCATCTTCGATCGACACGTGTGCACGCGCCGGAGGATCGTCCGTATTTCACGCTGGAGAGGAAATGAGTTCGGATGCATCGGGGCTTGGTATTGAATTAAGGGTACAGGCAGTCGTTTCTGTAGAATATGAAGCATTTCTTTTGAAATTAATTACACAGAAATAAATTTAAACTGGGTCTTGTTCTTTGATACAAAGTTTATTTCTGTGTAATTTATTTCAAAAGCATGCATTTGTAACATAATGGAAGCAAATTCAGATGTATCCTTTTACACAATGTTTATTATTATCATACAGATTAAAAAAGTTTTTTTGAAATATACATGTGCTTTAAAATGGGCGGTGCTGACTTTTAAACATTTTAACGTTCTTCTGTGGTTTTACAGTAATATTGGTCTTAAAAAATGACGTAATCCAATTTCAAGGTGTGATTCTTGTTGAAATTAAAACAGAATTGTTAAATCGGTGGCCGAAAACGGCGATTATTTCAAGAAAAATTCGGTCGTGTTTGTGGGTTACTAAGAATCTACTTTTTAATTGTTTTATGAAAATCTCGAATTTTTACGGACCATATAATAGGTTTGATACATCCTGTAATTTTTCAAGCCGATTTGAACCTCCGTTCATTCGCAAATACGACAAATCCAAGGGAAGAAAAGATTCGAGAAAAACGTGTGTAAAGTTTCTGGGCAAAGATGATGCTATAAGTTACTGCTTGACTTTTTTAGTTGCCAAATCAAGAATTTTGCGAATTTCAATATAAACCAAACGGCATTTTATTCAGAAAAGATAGTACTTTCGGAAAATGCAATAAAAAAATAGATTTTTCGACTGCCTAGACTCGTTATGGGGCGAACGTTGTAAGTAGAATAGTTCGATGCTCCAGCGAACCCTTTTCCGTCAGACCAGCGGCGCGAGAAACAACAAATTTACCACAATCGCGAAAGTCCTTTTGCTCGGGCTAGGTTAGTTGATAGAGCCTAATTTACGATAACTAATAGCGTCGCGGCGAGGCAAGCGAGCAGAAGGCCGCGCAGAAGAAAGCGGCGCAGGGAAGTGGCAAGGTAATAATGTTCAGGGTAAAAGCTGCTTAGACGTTGGAGCATTTTAATTGCTACTTGTTAGCTAACCCCCCGCTGAAATATGCTTGCTTGTATTAAATTTTATCGACTATGCCGCGATACTCGCTAACGACAGAAGGGAACAAATGAGGCGATATTTATTCATGATACACGCGCTGCCTCGTTTGAATACGTTCTGGGGAGAGACTAAAACAGATGGAGGCGAGGCAGGGCGGAAAGCTGCACGGAGGAAGAATGCGCTGGAAGGTTTCGAGTAAGATTGAAGTGCGAACCGATTTACAGTATGTAGAGCGAGTAATGAACATGACGCTGTTTGTAGCTTCGAAACACTTTCGATATTAGTAAAACAGTCACGGTTTTAAAGTAGTCAACACTGCAAAGTGATTCGAAGAAGAAGAACTCGACCGATTGCAAATTTGCAAGGCAGTAGATTAACACGTCCCGTGTCACGATATTTATCGGTGGTGAAAAATATTTATTTATAGGTAAAGTTGCTTTTTACACCACAGAAAAATACGACAACTAACTATGTATTAATTTAACACAATCTGATGGTGTAATAAAGACGTATTATTATTATTATTCTCAACTCGGAGAGCCGAGAAGAACTGAAATTCTAGAGAATATTACACAACTATTATTTTTCCATAATTAAATATCGCAATTTATTTTTCTCATTACTTTTTACAGTCCCACCAATAATCTCAAGTTCCCCTGTGGCACGGAACGTAAAACGACCATCACTATTTAACTGTATGCCAGTGGAGAAATGTCGCGCGCAGTAGTAAGCGCCGATATATGGTCAGACGGTGGCAAGCAGAATTAGCGTCAGTCGTCCGACTCGTTTTACACGAGAATCACTCATGAAACTTTATCAATCGCGACTCTTGGTGTTCAATCTCTCCGAGACAAAAGGGATGAAAGATCTGTTTAAATTCCCAGAAAGTAAAATCGATTGAAAAACGCGAGGAACGTTTAACTCTACATGTACATATCGGAATTCGAAGGAAATTAGGATCGATTTCAGAACTTCTCTTTGTTTCCCATTCGCACAACGTCCACCTTCTGACTACATATATCGGCGGACGAGAAAATTTCCTCTGAAAGAGCACAAAAGGCATCGTTTAAGTAGTGCGCCGTGATTTTCTGTTTTCAGCCGAGGCAGGAATGGCAGTCGCGGCGGAATTGAAGCAGCCGGAAGAAAGGACAGCTGAGGAAAAAATGGCACTGCTGGGGAAACCGAAGCTGGGCGAGGTGGCGAAGGCGCAGATCAGGATCAAAGAGTCCAAGGAGTTCAAGAACACCGTGGACAAGCTGGTTCAGAGGGCGAACGCCTCCATACTGCTCGGTGAGTCGACTTCTTCCATTTTTTGACAAACTCCCAGAAATCTTTCAATGCCCCTTTGACCCTCCCGCGCGATTTTCAAAGATGATGCATCTACACTTTTAAATTCTGCACTTAGAAACTCCTTTCTACCACTATTTCGAGATGTCAGCATTCTGAATGCTTCGTATTCTCACTGCTATCTACGATAAAATCTTTTACGATGGCGGTAGGAGAAGCGTGTAAGCCTGCTCGAGGCACGAGCCCATTTTTTATGTAACCTGGTAATCGTTTATCTGCCACCGTTATCTCTTAACGCCGCTCTGGATATCCCATCTTTCCCTTAATCTCCGACGTTTTATGATCCCAAGCGTCCCTTGCCTCCACGCTCCGCGAATCCCAGTGGGTATTATCGTTCGAGAACTGTGAGTCGAAATCCTCCCCTTATTGCGCCACTCGAGCGTAAATTTGCCCGTGAATGGGGCTTGATTAAAACGAGACACATTAAGAAACCACTGACCTACTGGTGTCACAAGCGGTAAAGGGAACAAACGGAAGCGTACTGGAAAATATGCTCGACGGAATACAATTAACGATAGAAATAAAAGATCTGTCTCCGCGCTCCCTTTTTGCTCAGAGTGGTGCACTTGTGTCGTCCAAATTGTCAGCGATATACAAAACTGCTTCGAATCAAGCTTGGAGTGCAGCGAGGGGCAACTCTTACAACTGTAGTGGAACGCGGTTTACAGGATATCGGAAATAAAGAGAGTAAAAAGCTTGTAGTAATTGAGGATAAGCGTAAAAACTTTCCTGCTTTAATTTAATTATAAAGTAATTTTAGCAGTGTGTAAACGGACTCAGGTAGCTTTGGAAATGTCAGAAGTTGATTTTCGAGGCGCTTTCCACCTCTCTGCCAAAGAAGTAGGGAGTTTATCGCGATTAATAACGTTTAAGGAGTTATATACCTTGACACGTCGGAAAATAGGGTTAGGGTAATTGTGGGAGAGTTGCCGCACGTTACGCAAAATTGTCACCGTGTCTAAATTTTGCAATGAAAATGTTTTCCAAGGATATATCTTATTAGTTCAACATCTTGTGATTCTACTAGCATTAATGAAAATCAAAATTTTAATATTTGTCACCCTTAAAAAAATTGAAACTAAAAACATCCTTTGGTAGGAGAGACGCCGCACATGCGGAAGTGGTGCCGCATTTCGAAACACGTTTAATTTTCGATTTAAACTTGTTACTTCTAACTTTTTATATAAAAAAATAATAAAAACAAAGTAAAATGAAACATTTTTACTTTATACAATTATAAAATTGGAAAATTAAATGGGTACAGTAGGAACAGATATTATATCTGCTTTTCGAAATTTTTTTTATATTCAGTTGGCATCTTGAGATTAAAATAAAAAAAAATGTGAAAAAAGAGTACATAGTACACAAATATATTTCGATTATAAGATTATTCATTTAAAAATAAATAATTTGCCTTGAGATACCACGTTAGCTATTTGAAAAAACTTTTTCGGTATTTTAAACATTAAAAACATCATTTAAATCGACTTAGTTTCCGAAACAGTACAGTATCAAAGTGCGGCATCTATCCCAAATAAAAGTGCGGCGTCTATCCGAAATGCCTGGGAGAGGCGCCGCACTTTCGTATTTCCACATGCTAAGTCGAAAGTAACCCATTCTGCCAAGGAAATATTCTACATGGTCCCCTTAACGTATTACAAATGTTGTATCAAGAAAAACTATGAATTTTTAGCTACTATATTAGTAAAAATAGACGCGACGTATAACTTTTCAGGCAAAGTACGCTAGGCTTACCTCGAAAAACAGCAAAATCTTTAACAATAATACAGGAAACACGCTCTGGCTTGACAAACTAACCCAAATGAACAGCCTTAAACAAGTAAAATCGGCAATGATGTGTTTTATTACCGATATCCTTGAAATACCGATAGTGCGGCGTCTCTCCGAGTGCGGCATCTCTCCCACAATTACCCTATTTTTATGATTTTTTCACATAAGAAAACGTTATATTTAAAAATCAAGAAATACACATTTTGGTGTATAAATTAAGCTATATTCTCTTAAAAAAAATCATAAAAATAACTTTATTTTTCAACCTGTCGAAGGTAATAACCCTTTAAGTTGGAAATCACAAACTCCATCTCTAGAAGATTAACACCTTTTAGAGTTACAAAAATATAAAAGTACTTACACAATACTAGCTTCCTACTAACGCGTCTACCTCCTTAAATACCTCCTTCCACCCTGACAAGCTTCTCGTTAATTAAACCAGCAACCCTGCAAGGATTGAGTTTCAACCCCTAAAGAATTCTCGCGTTGCGTGCTCCCAAGAGAAAAGAGAATTTTTATCAATCCTTCATCTAGTCACCATCTCAAGGATCAGCCGTGCACAAAGGCCCGACTATTGAAGGTAAACTGGAATTCGCGCGGAGCCCGGTGAAACTCACCGCCGAAATATTCAGCAGGATCGAAAGTTCGTAGGAATCCCTCGGTGGCCCCCGTAAATCGGCTTGCTTCGGGAAGAAGCGTGCTCCATTACGCCGCGGCTCCTTTTGTTCGACGGCCCGTTTTGCATTTCACGTTTCGCCGTGGCCTTTTGTGAGCGGAAATCGCCCCGTTCCCGGGGACACGCCTTCTTCCCGCCGACAAAGCGCCCCCGATCTTTCGGCTCGTCGTCGCCCTGTTCGCGGGTTTTCACCTCCTCGAGGTATCGAGATACTATAGACGTTTCCTCGGCCGCCGATAGAATTCACAGTAGAGTAACACGAAGGGAGACACGAAGTTAATGGGTTCTGCTTCGATCGCGAGTCGATGCAAGCCCGGTCTTTGGAGCACTGCTCGACCACAACGCCAGCAGCTTGATCCTTTTACGTATCGACGGGTCGATTGATTTATTGGCGGGCAATATGTCCGTCCTGCCAGGAGACATCTTCGTTAATTGAGCACGACAGTCTGGCCCAATCTCGTGACTAGGATTGTCCTACAGCGTGACGTAGACCTTCGTGTTCGATCTAACGAGCAATCCTCCAGGGTTTCAAAGAGCTAAGGTTTAAGAGTCTAGTCTTGAAGGGTTGGCGAAGTATCCGTGATAGGGGAAACGCGCGGGAGCTTGTCAACAGACCGTGGCGAATATTTAAAGAATATTTTACCACCGCGGTCAGCCTGTTACCATCAACAGAGGTCAACAAATTAACCAGCCTCGGCTACTCAGCGACCGCCATGTTTCTCAGTATTTACATAATCAAATGCAATTTTCAAGGTAGAGTCGCGTGCATGCGTGTAACTCGGTCGTAAAGCAGAGTCGGGATTAAAATGAAACTTAAACGAAGCTTCATTTAAATCTGACTCTATTTGAATTTAGATTCGAATTCAAATTTCGTTCCGCAACCCTCCGGAACCGGCTCGCTGAGATGCAAGGTGGGCCCATGGAAATGGGTATTCCATCTAGCGGCTGTTGGTCGTGCTAGTTTTTCTAGAGTGTGGCTGGTTTACCTTCGACTATCGACGAGCATCGGCGAAACGGGCATCGAGGAAGGAATCCCTCTGACGAGCTCGTTACGCGACAGCCACCACCCACCCCCGGCGCGGCTCGCAAATTCGATTACGTGCTCGTAATTGAAGAAGGCCGGGTACAAGGTCTGCGAAACTTGCGCGCCCCGTTTAAAGCGACGTACCAGATGGCTAGTGGAATAAACTCCGTAGGAATGAGCAACAGACTCGATTACGGTGGCGATAAATTGCTGGACGATGGACTAGGAGGTTGATAAGCCGAGGAGCTTGCTCAAGCTACCCCTAGATCACTCAACTCCTCTCTAGACGTGGCACTTTGTACGGTGATCATTTTCGACTTCAAAGTCTAGATTCGTGCTTGTTTATTACTCTGTGTGGAATAATGATGACCTGTGGTGCACCCAGAGTGAGAGCCAAGGGGCTCTGGCAACCCCCAAAGAAGCGGCTTTGTAAAAAGAAACGATAACTTTTAAAAAAATTTTATAATCGCTTAATGAATTTTATTAAATGAAATTGCATTGCATAAATTTTTCTTAAAAGTATTCTTATCCGTTCAACTCGGCTCCCCGAAGATTAAATCCCGAGTGCGCCACTGACGATGACAGACGTTGGAAATTTATTGAAGAACTCTGACAGGTTTTACTTTATCTGGTATTTTAAATTGAGACCAGAAAATAAGAGCAGTGACAAATATTTATAAACGAGAAGGGTAGCTTCTCATTCTCTTCTCATCGCGAAGTCACTTTTAAAGCACGAATCGAATTTCTACATTTACTGGGAAAGCCACCAACGTCTCCAGTGCATTTGTTTGCTGCCGTATCGAAATCAACTGGCAAACAGTATCAGGTGGATAGGCAAACTTGCCTCGTAACGATTCCGAGCCGCGACGCAACGGCGCACTCGGTGCAGCGCTAACGATATCGGGGGAAGTTGCCAGTACTGCTTTAAATGTAAATCCCCGAGTTTCTTTCACGTGTGGGCACGGTTCAATGTTTCCTGCCTGGAATCTGTTTAGTGATTTCGAGGAAGACCGCGAAGGAATCCAGCCTCGATCGTCTGGAAATCGCACTGGAATTCCACTTGGCCCTTGGGAAGACAACGTTACTTGGAAAGTGAAAAGCGAGGCGAGTGATTATACAACTGGGCAACTGCCGTGTCTTTTGAAACTCGATGCGACCGAATAATACGCTCCCATAATAATAATATAATAATAATAATACGTCTTTATTGAATTCCCAAAAACACAAAGCGAAGTAATAGGTGAGACTCAGCAATTAGCTACGTTTAAGTTTAATCTAAAGACTGATGTCAAAGTACAATAATAATAAAAAGAGAATATTAGTGCAATAAATTATGAAATAAAATAAAATGCAAAATACAAAACCGAACAAAAACAAACGCAAGCTGGCTACACACGGGGAGGTTTCCCCACGGTCTTTATCCGTCGCGTTTCAAGTCTGCGGACTTAACTGCATGTTAGTGGTGCATGTCTATGATCGATTTATACCGTCACGGTTCTCGTGACAAACTTCAACCGCGTGACAAAACAGTTGTTCAACATTAACGTGCAGTTTTTGTCTGCATATAAAAACCGACAGATTGAAATTAAAAAAACTGAAAAAACTTACTAAATTATTACATTATAGTAATGTTATCTAAAGATATCGATACACGTTTCATGAGTAGAGAATTCATTACACAACTTATAGCAATTTCTGAACAACATCCTGCGTTGTGGAAAACAAGTTCCAAAAAAGATTATTTAAATAAAAATTTAAAAGAAAGAAGTTACGACGCTCTGATTGCATTTTGCAAACTTACATATCTGGGGGCCGACAAACAATTTGTAACAAAAAAATACAGAACATGAGGAGCTGTTTCGTTTTGTGCAACTCCGTTTGAGTCTGTATTACAACTGAGAAAGCTTTCAGCAAAACGAAAGTCCACAGTTTCGATCAATCCGCGGATAAACCAGCGGTTTTCATCCATTAACACGCGGTTTTATCTGTGACCGATTTATCCAACGTGATTTGTCTGTGAACTTTCATCGTATGGTAGTGGGTATTTGCAGTTTTGATCCGCCACAGACTTTGATCGCAGGTTTGTCCGCGACAGATGAAGTCCGCGGGGAAAACTCCCCGTGTGTGGCCAGGTATTACGGTAGGCACGTTCAACTTTACCCTGTCTTCTCTGTCCCTGTCTGATATCTCCTCATATAACAAGTCGATGTTGACTAACTGCTTGAAAGATTCTCAGAGTCGAACGATGCTCTTAGCCTGCACACCAGCCGACAGTAGAAACTCAGGATTATGGGACAACAGTGTTATTCTGGAAGTGTACAAAGTCAAAAGATCGTCTTCGCTGCTTGGAATTCAGATTAGACGCGCAATGTGGGAACATAAATTCATTCATCGTCGCTGCCACGGAAGGTGCGCGTTTCTCCGGTAGAAATTTTCCCGAACGATCGAGTTGCCCACCGGAAGAATCCCCTTCTATCGAGCTTGAATAACGCTCGTTTCGGATCAAGTTCAACTAATTTCAAAGACGAAGCGTTTCCAGAGGCGAAACAATACAATAAGGTCGCGTTATAATAGCGTTTCCGGGAACGCGCCTTCTGGGACATCGACGCCGGTTCCAGCGTCGTTCAAACTTATATCCCGACGCTCCTTTGAGAACTTTCCCTCTCTGCAGAGGCAAGTGGCCCTTTGTAATGCACACGGAACGATCTTTGTTCCAACCGAACCAATTCACGAGGGAAAAAAAGAAGTGCCTGGAAGAAGCCCTTTGTGTCCCCGCGCCTGCCCTCGAGCAACTTAATTTCCAAGTTCCGCGCGAGAAGCTGTCGGACGAACGCGTTGAATTAAACTGCTGCAGGGGTGGAAATGAAATGGCGACTCTTAGTTTAGTGGCAAACAGATTCGCAGTTCCTATTAATTGAATTGGAATCTTCACTGAAAGATATTTTATAGGCAGAGGAGGGCAGAGTGCTGGTACACCCTCGTACTGATTGGATCCTTGGAAGGGAGCACTGCGATAAATAATATAGTTCCCGAGTTTCTGAGTAGCTCAGACAGAGCTGGGACATTTATTGGCACCGGATAGATAGAAAATTGGACACTGTGACATTGAACGTCGCCTGTCTCTGCCCTGGTTATTGGAAAAATAGAATTCTGCTTACGAGCGAACGGAAAAACTTCTCCCTTCGCTGGTACTTTCTATTGAAACGAACCGGTAAATCTACCCAGAAGAGAGACAAGATTGCCCCGCGCAGGGTTCCGCAAGAACCACTGACCCACATACGCGCGAGACGTCTGCGAGACCCTTTCTTCGGGCCTCGCTCGAGTTTCATCATCCCGCGATGTCGTTTGCTTCCCTCGGAACCCTCTGACATCTAATCCCCCTCGCTGAATATCCCTTTTTATAGTTCGTATGCGAAATTATCATGAGGGTAAGCGAGGCTGTAGAACACCGCCGGGGCCATGAGTTAACAGAGACCGGCCAATGAAAGTTTTACGACGAGGTCGGCATAGGGTGGCCGTAAAACTATTTAACTTTCAAAGCTCCTCGTTAATTCCTTGCCGAGGAATTATCCCTCGGAGGGTGGAATCATATCGTCTCGGCGATAAGCTGCTCCAAGACGTTTTAAGAGTTTCAGTGGTCATCGATTCTTAAGTTCCGTTAGGTGGAAGTTGGGTCGCGAGTTACTAGCAACGGAAATGTGCTGTAACTCTTGTATAAGGAGATGAGAAGAATTAATGGTATTTTACCGACGACGTCGTAGCTCCTGAAAATTTCAGATCTCGCTATATTCCTGAAATGGAACAAGGTGTTTTACGAAGCACTAACCTTCCATCGTTATCGATCCAAGAAAATGTGAGCTGTTTGAAAGTAGATTTGTGGCGAGGAGAAGGGATTGATTGAATTAATCGCGCCACTGGTGAATCTTGCAACCACTGTTGAGGAAGAGGGGCAAGGATCGCGTTCGAAGCGTTTGCATTCCGTTCGAGCGCTCAAAGCGCGGTGTCGAGGTGATTTATGACCCCGTCGAACAAGAAACTTTACAACAGACGGTAACTCCGAGATCGTGGCTTGGCAAAAAGCTCCCAAGGTTCATCGACGTCCCAGCTACCCCCAAATCCCTTTCTTGCGTCGAGACCCAACGTAGCCTTCTGGTTGCTGGGAATTTTGCGCTCGTCGTTGAGGTTTCCTTCATAGGAGCTTGAATAATCAATTTGAGGTGGAGTCTATGGACCGCGATCCTCTTATCAGAGTACTACGAACTCTGACAACGTTTTGGGGAGTTAACCCTCATAAATACATTGCATTAACGTTAATTTTCTAAAGTAGTTATTATACTGGAGTCGCTAGATGCAAATGCAAGCTTGGATTTTAACTGTAATTAAGGGGATACTCTAGTGTAGCTACTAGTTTTTCAACGCCATCGTCGGGAATTTATTTAACAAAAATTATAAGTTTATACTATTTGGAGTTTTGCCGGCATATTATGATATGTTTGAAGTAACAATCCGAATTTTTTTGAACTTTTTTATCGCACATATAGACGGTGGCGCAATTTTCCACAAAACATTCTTTTCCGACGGGCATTGGTGTGGAAACTGTTCTAGTCATCCGAAATGGAAAAACTAAGGTTCATTTTCTTTATTATGTTTGTCGCTATGGCTGGAACCTCAGAGGAGTTTCTATCTTGTATAAAATTAATTCTACAGAACGAAAACAGCTAAATTTATGAGCAAAAATCGAACATTTTCTTTCAAAATGCTGTCATTCCGCAAATTTTTATTGTTAGAGGCCACTGTGGTTTCAACCATAACGACAAACATAATAAAGAAAATAAACCTTAGTTTTTACATTTTGGATGACTAGAACAGTTCCCACACCAACGCCCATCGGAAAAGAATTGTTTTTTAAGAAATTTGCGTTACCGACTATATCTATGTACATATATGTGCGATAAAAAGGTTAAAAAAATCTTACTATTACTTCAAACATACCATAATATGCAGGCAAAACGCCAGGTTGTATAAACTTATAGTTTTTGTTGAATAAATTCCCGAAGACGGCGTTGAAAAACGGGCAGTTCCACTAGAGTACCTCGATAAACTGATAATTAAACTAAGCCCCTTCGATTTTATTTCTTATCAAGTCCACAGCAGCGCAAAACTCACGAGCTACCTTTTCACAGGCACCAGCTCCTGGAAGGAGCAGTTCACGGAAGCGTTGACCGTGAGCGGCGGCGACGACGACGACGGCGAAGGTGCTGGCGAGGCATACGCGCCATCCACCATGGACTATCTCATGCACTCCGTCACGATATTCTGGAAAGTGCTGTTCGCGTTCGTTCCACCAACGGGTAAGTCGCTCTATCCATCCCGCAGAAAGAACATACCCTGCCTCGGTATTCCAGAAAAGCTGGGTGAAGCTGCTACCTTGCTGCATCTGGCACGCGTGAGTTATGCTTGTAAACGCGCGTGGGATAGGCCCCATTCGTTCTCGGGCGAAAGCTTGCGCGCCAAGTGTCCCGTGCAATACCTCGGTACCTTTGCAACGCGATACTCCTTCAGTGATATGATATTCTCGAGGCGACGTGGAATAAAAAAATTCTGACAGACCAAAGGAAAAATTCGAGAAATTCCTTAATCGAGAAATTTCCTAACCTGGTTAAGTTTAACTCTTCGCGAGTTCAGCTATGTTTGCCGAGGGTTTCTACCCCTCGTTGAGAGATCGTTAGCAAATTACACCCGCGGATAAGATATTCAGACGCGAAATGGCCAAAGCTCCGCGGAATAACTGTGCCAAGGTGTGGCCAGCGATCTTTCATTGTCTCGCGGAAGAATCTGCGGGATTTCGCTGCCCGTTAGCACCGACACACATTCCTCTCACGGAAGGATCTTCCTGTGGGCTTTGCTGCAGACAGGTAGCGAGTTTCCAGGACGTGTGGAGCGTCGAGGAACACTCGCCCTGGCAGGGGGAAGACTTTTATTGCAAGAAAGGCTCCCTCGGGAAATGGAAATCGAGGGTTCCCCGCGGGGGGTGTTTGTCCTTTAAATTCGAGCCCGGGTACGCCCTCCACCCCGCATACTTCCTTTCCTCCCCTTAATTCCCACATTTCGCGCTTGTTAATACCGATCTTCCGCGAATTCCGCCTCAACGAGCCCGCAGACTTCCGCCACTGTCGGCATCACGTATTCCCAATATTTTATTCATTGTCGCGAAGATAGGTTTTCCAAGTTGCTTTTCCGTCGGTGCGAGGACCGAAGAACTGCCGTTACGACCGAGGGGAAAACGCTGGCAAGCTTTCCGCAGGATGTTTATGCCCGCCTGATATCGAAGACGCGAGTTTACTCGGAGAAAATGGCTGTTTACTGTTCCGACCGAGGAGCGACGGTTTCCACGGGAAATCAACCCCGCCTGGTCGCCGTGGAAACTTCGGAATTTCCAGCAACACATTTCGGCGTGGCGGTTTCTGTACCTTTTAAGAGAGACTCGAAGACTTTGCGGGGACCTAAAAGAAACACTTTTTGATAGGGAGTATTGAGAATTAAACTTTCTGGGATATTTTCCCAGACTAATTTTCAGGGGAGTTTGTACAGATTCAATTTGATTCGTGTACCGTGTCGTCACGATCGAGATTAACCTCAAGTTGTCACACCAATTTCGATTCGAGTCAAGCCAATTTTCAATCAGCTGTTGTATAAAAACTCTCTGTTATCTTAAGTCGTAAAAATTCTGAGATAGAATTTGGACATTATAGAATATATATATATTCGTCGTTGAAAATTAATATTTAAAGTATCATCATGTTTGAAAAAATCTTTGAAAGAATAAGGCTTCTACAAAATTTATTTATTTATTTCACATATAAGGGTAAGACCCATTTCATAACAGAACTGATAGTAAACGATACATAGTAGAGACAGACGTTACACAGAAAAAAAACGAAATATGTAGAGTACATAATAAATATGAAAACAGAAAATTAAAATTCTGCTTAAAAAATCATAACTTTCTTAATTTTTAACATTCTGAGCTAAAAATGTATGTTTATACTCTTGAGATATGCTACTGTAATAAAAATAAAAATACTCTTGAAAAATGCTACTTTAATCAAAATAAAAATACTCTTGAGATATGCTACTTTAATAAAAATAAAAATACTCTTGAGATATGCTACTTCAATAAAAATAAAAATACTCTTGAGATATGCTACTTTAATAAAAATAAAAATACTCTTGAGATATGCTACTTTAATAAAAATAAAAAAATTCCCCTCTCTCAGGAAGCCTCTTTGCCTATAGAAGATACATGAAGTTCCTACTGTATAGCGCCAATTGTACCACTTTCAATGATGCCTCAAAGATATTTTACCTCAAAGTCAAATTGTAGGTCATTTCGACTCAGTGACAACCAAAGGTTCAAAACCCAAGGAATGATAAATCGAATGCGAGATACCATAGAGTGTTTTGCGACTCGATAAACGTCGCATGAGTGCTTGGAATTTCGCCTGTAAACAGTTGAAAAAGAGATGGGTAATGATGCAGCACTTCTGTTCCCAGCAGAACCTCCATCGGCCATAAAATCAATCCCCCGTGTCTCTTCGTTCCAATAACGATAAAATACCCTATTCATTTCCATGGAACGCCGCTCGTCGTTCCACTTCCATCGCCGGGGCCGTAAACACGGTCGGGGAGGTTCGAGGGGAGAGAAAAAAAAATTGTGAAATCCGAACGGAGAAAAACGGAGCGTAATTAATGCGCAAACACAATTTTCTCGTTTGGATTGGAAAAACAGAAAGTGCTTCGGCATTGTTTCAGCCTGACATCCCGTGACCCGATAAAGAGGGAACGGTGCTTGTCCGATCAATGTTCCATATCGCCCAGTAACAAACGTTCCATTCGTTTGAAAATGAACAAATCCCACGCAGCCTGAGCGTGAAACGCAGCAAAACGAGAGAGGACATTTTACAATAGTACCTATAGTAAAGAGTTCTAAATCAAATTGGAGTTTTGGGGAGAGAGAAATCCCAGTTTGAGTTTGACTCAGAGTGTTTCGATAGACGATCAGAGTGGTGCGTCTATCGAACCAAACTGATATTTGGATTTCCCCCTCTCAAAACTCAAATTTGATTTAGAACTCTCTTTACTATACTACCCTTCACAATTTTACAGTGGAACGAATGTCTGCAATGAATTGCTACGATACCAGAGGGTGTCAAGGTTCGCCTGGCACTCGGTTCGCAATAATAATTCCCGGGAAATTGCAGTCACTGCCATGAATAGGGTGTACTTGTCGTTACTCCGCTGTAAACCTGTCGAACCCGCTTGAAATCGATAATGCTCGACATGCTCATGACAAGAAAGAACCTATATACTTTCGCCTCCCCGCTCCACTCTCTGTGTCCAATCCTATTAGTCAACACAGTTGTCTGTTTTCGATCTGGGTGGATCTTCCGCCGAGGACTCGTTAAATAGATTTCATCCAAGCGACGTTGCGAGTTCAGAGCGGTTAAACTATTCAAAAGAAAACGCTCAAGCTACAGCCGTTAAAGAAGCGAGGGAAATCTGCTCTCCTCGAGGCTTTTCAAATTTTCATCCAGCCCCGCGTCGGGGAAGAAGAAGAAGAAGGACAGCTCGGGAGGAGCGTCAGCAGGCCCTGAAGCGTGGAAGATGTTTCACGTCTCGCGACGGAGAGCGGAGCACCGGGGTTATAAAATTAACGTCTCGGATCGCGCGATGGAAAACACAGCCATAAAAACAACCCTCGAGGGGGGAATACAAATTTCTCAGCCGCTGTCGAGCTTGAGCTTACATCAAGCTTACAGGGCAACTACAAAGTTCGCTCGAGGGAATCTTTGACCGCTTTTATTTCTCTGTCTTCCGGCAACCCTTTCTAAACGAAAAGAAAACTGTGAAGCTTGTATTGGAGAACTACTTTCGAAGCCTCGCTGTATCGGTTCGATAAGTGGTATCGGTGAGTAATAGTTCAGCAACTGTTACCCCAGAAGGGGTGGATAACGATAAAACGCAACGGCGGGCTGTGGATACTGCGGAAGAATGCTTCAGCCGAATCTGAAGAGCCCCCGGAGGCGTGGATTATACAGTGGTGGTTTTCGATCGAGACTCGACCGTGCCGGGTCGACAGCCACTCGACGAGGGCCCGCAAGGGTGAAGTGTGTTCCTGACACGCCCTCGAGGTAATAATTCGCGCTTGTTCGCGGCCTTACGTGCAAATTTCCCACCCGACGACCTCTGATCGGTCGCAGGCAATTCCTCTGGTTTGGCAATGTATCAGGGGTAGCCGGCATCGACTGTCGACGAACTTTTCTCTGCTGGCAGCGACGAAGAAGAGTTGCAGGAATAATGTTCCCTTCGACGTGGGAACGCCCCGCGAGGACGGTGCTCGAGTGCCATTTATCGATCGCACTGTCGAGGATCTTTGGAGAGATAAGAGTCACAGTCGAGATAATGGCAACGCGTATCTGATAGAAGGGAAGCTCGAGGATAACGTTGGCAGCCAAGGACGAGGGGATGTTTGCCCCGTTGCATCCCCATGTTTTTTTACACAGTTTGGGCATTGGAAATGGTGGAGGCGGAAAGAGGGGAAGAGTGAACTGATTTGGCTGATTTTCTGCGTTATTCCATCACACTCGATCAATATCTCGATACTTTAATCAGATTCTATGCGATAGGGGGCGTTCCTCTTGACGAGGACGGGGACTGTTGAAATTAGGATGGAACGATAAATCAACGCGAGGGGATGAAGACAACAGGGTCCTTCAATACTGCAACCGTGCCTCTGGACGATGACTCGTGGAAAAAATGATACGGGGAACCGTGTCTCGTGATTAACGTGATAGATCACGACTGCTGTGGCCATCGATCAGCGCGGGTGGGAGATGAAGATTGACTGGAACAAGGAGCATGTTCTGTAAAACGTCGAGGAGTTTTGTCTCTAGAATCTAGTGTTTCCTTTTCATTTGTCAATTAAGAACAACACTTTGTTCAATTATAAATTGATTATTCTGAAGCACGTTGAAGATTGCCAGGTCGAAGGAGCACATAGTACCTCCGAGGAAAGAAGCAAGGAGTTCTTTGAATCAAATTTAAGAGTAGGTAGGCGGTGTTTCTGAGAATAATGGGCTTTATCTCCGAGTAAGTAGCTCCTAACTAGCAGGGAGAAAGAGTCGCGTGGATCTCCACGAGCTCGAGGATATTATCCTGCAGGAGGGATCGGGGCTCCTGAGAGATTTGTGGTTCTCTCGTTGCCTGCTCGAGAGATAACTTCAGCCTTTGCTGTCGGGCCACAAAATCGTCTGGAGGCTTCAACCACCGCGTGTTTACACGCCAGACACGTCTGCCTGGCGATCTCTCCATTGGGTAATTATCGTTCGTTCTTTTAACAACCCAGGTTCGGTCGAAACGAAGGGCGAACGTCAGGGGATCATTAATGTTTCATAGCTAAGATATTACCGTAATGGTCACACGAAAATTTAAAGAAGGGAAGAATTATATCGTCTTTACATTCCATAAATTGTGGGGTTGTAAAATAGTGATACGAACGTAATACTTAAGGCGTAGTATTAACTCTCGGATGATGAACGGTTCAAATAACCACGCAGGAGGCGGTATCTGGGTCTGTTTAAGACCCATACTGACTATCCCACTGTTCTTATTTTCGATAGCGTTATTTTTCTCGAAACAAATCATTTCTTCGATTTTTGAGAGTTTCTCGATTACTGTTACTTTTGAATCCTTGCTAAGCTCTGTATTTCTGAACTTATCCCCTCTCACTTCTCACCATTCTCTCTCCTTTTCTCTCTCAGGTCTCGAGGCTCCCTGACCCTCGCCTATTTCACTTTTCTTACTTCTTTTTTCTACATTAATTTTTTCTGTTACATTGACTTTTTTCAGTGTAATAAAGACCTTTTATTATTACTAATTATTATTTATTAATACATTTGGAAATTGTACACTTGGGTAAAAAAAGTCCCAGGTACCGTCAGTCTCGGCTGAAATTTATAGTTATTCATTGATATAAAAATATGAGTTTTGAACTCTCCTTTGACCGCCACAGGCGACTGAAATTCGCGCGAATGTTACGCCGCAAGAGTGTGTCCCGTAAAAAGTATCGCAGATATGGATTTCCGCGGTGGCCTCAACTACAAACATAAATTCTGCCGTTTTTCTGGCGGCGGTCTGTGCAGGGGCGTCGAAAATTCCATTGCAAAAAGTTTCGAGCGTGCGCCGTCGCAGATGCAGCCGGCGGTGCAATGAAAATTCTAATTTCGTCCAGCGAAAAACAAATTACAGATCTATTTGGCTCGCGTCGCTGCTTCCTGTGCCACCGAGGGAATAATTCCCCATGCAAATATCTTCGGGCCATGTATGCTCGCAATTATAATCAAGAAACCCGCCGGACACTCACGCTCGCCGAATAAAAGTCGCCCGGCCGAGGATTATGAAAATTCAAACGAGCAATTAAACGGTGAATAGCGACCCTTCTCCTCTGCCTTGGGTGCTCTATCTCTCCTGCGAAAGAGGAACGAACGGGGTTGAAACATTCTACCGCGACGTTATCCTCCACGAACGACGACACTTTAATCCTCGTTACCGTGTGCGCACACGAGTGAAGATAAAGCGTTCTCTTTCCAATCGCTGTATAGAAAACCCTCCCCAAATGAAGCGAAGAATGGCAAGGTTACAAACCACATGATCACCCAAACGGTGCCCCGATACAATATCAAGCGTGTTCGATGTTTGCCCGCGCAGAAAAGCGAGAAAGTAACAATTGCAAGGATGCTCCCACGAGGCGTACACTATGAGAGAGCTTCCCATTTCTTGGCCAACAAACACCGTCGGTGGTAAAACAAGCGCGGTGAACGAAATTAGAACGGAGAGGAGGAAAGCTGGCATTGTGACGAAGAATTACGAGGGAGAACTGTGCGCCTACATGCCCGATTAAACTTGTTCCGGTAAACTATACTGGGTTCCCGTCGACGTGCAAATCCCCCGGGACACCTTACAGAACAGAAGACTCTACTTACTCTGGCTTTAACTCAGAACCACCAGGCAGCCTGTGGGAGCTTCAGAATCTTCCAAACCCGACGCACGGCATTCTACGCGCGCTGACTATCAGCAAAGAATACTTTGAACCATATCGATACAGGACGCCTCTATTCTTGGCGTCTTATCAGAGTTGGGTATTATTCGGCTAAATTTTCATTCGAATAAGTATTGGAATAAATTTGTGCGAATAAATTTTTATTCGAATAATCTTCGAATAAAAAATTCGGATAAAATGAAATTATTTGACAATAACGAATAATTTTTTATTTGACTGAAAATTTATTCGAATAAAAATTTAGTCGACTCAACGGACGAATAAAATGATCACGTGATTTCGGTGATGTATCGTGACACCACAGACTGACACCCGTGAGACCTAATGTTTTAGGTTAAGTTAGTTAACTCTTGTCATAGCTCGCACGACAAGCGAGCCTACGCCGACGCCTCCAGAAGAAAGAGCCTTCTTTAAGGCGGGATTTCCTCGGCTCTTTCAGATGTGTATGCACACTTCCAGACACACACGTCCAAACGTATGTTGGACACAGTACAGACTTCCATCGATAAATGTCGGGTTTCACATTTATTCGTCGTTCATTCAGGTCGAATAACGAATAAACTCTTATTCGAACGAATCTGGCTAGAATAACGGTACAGATTTATTCGCGAATAACGAATAATTTTTCGTCGAATAAAATCGTCATTTGTTATTCGCGACTAAATCTTGGAGATTTATGCGAATCCGTATCCGAATGAAAATTTAGCTGAATAATACCCAACTCTGCATCTTATTAAACATTTAATCTCCATAGCGTAGCTGGCGCGTCGATACTCTCCCCTGGTATATGCAAAGAGCCACTTAATAATCGTCGGACCGAAGGGACGTGGACGAGTTACAGGGCACGGGCGCAATAAAGCTGGAAAAAGGAAGCGTGATCTTCGAGGCGACCTGACTCCGTAAACTAAAACCGATTACGCCCGCGAGAGTAGCGTGGATACGATAAGGGGATGCGAGCGGGGCGGGACCAGGTGGCCCTGTAATATGCATGGAACGTTATATAAAGGAATATTAATAGACGGAGAGGAAAGTTCTTGGAGACGCGTCGCAGCGGCGAGGGACGGGACCCTAGAGCGGCCATCGATTCCGTGGCTCGTTCTGTGATCACGGAGACACCGTGTCTGCAGCTTGACGGACAACGTGGCTGCAGATTTCTACCCCTCGAATTGCGAAACAGCTAACTCGCCCGGTACTCGCAACTCGCGCTGGACTTCATTAGCTATTCCGGACTGCCTTATGATAAACCGGCGGATCGTAAAGCCTGGGAGAAATGGGGGAAGGAAGGCCGTCAGATAACCCGCGTCCACTGATTAAATTCACCCTCGGGGGCGCCGCGAGCTCGGCAACGGGCCTGTGTACTACAAATAATCTTTACACGTTTGTGCATGGTGTACTAGCTTCCGGGGAATTCAACAACGTCTGTCCTGGACCTTCTGTGTTGTCTGAGATATCACGGTTAGTACTACTTGTACTCGATTTAGAGGTGATTGCCTTCCCGTTCAGGGGTCACTTTTTTAAGAGCAGTGAAGATTGCGAGTGTCCTTGACATTTTGTGAAGACACCCAGGAAAAGATTTTCATAGTCAACTCTTCTTTGTCATACTTTTTCAATATTTTCCCCTTATTCTGCAACACCGTAGCTTTAACAAGATTTAAAAGATTCTTCCCTCTATCTTATTTGTATCAATAGTTCTACGATTTTTAATAGAAGCGAAGGTTGCGAGTGTCCTTGACATTTTGTGAAGACACCCAGGAAAAGATTTTCAAAGTCAAAATTTCTTTGTCATACTTTTTCAATATTTTCCCCTTATTCTGCAACATCTTAGCTTTAACAAGATTTAAAAGATTCTTCCCTCTATCTTATTTCTATCAATAGTTCTACGATTTTTAATAGAAGCGAAGGTTGCGAGTGTCCTTGACATTTTGTGAAGACACCCAGGAAAAGATTTTCAAAGTCAAAACTTCTTTGTCATACTTTTTCAATATTTTCCCCTTATTCTGCAAACACCTTAGCTTTAACAAGATTTAAAAGGTTCTCCCTCTATCTTATTTCTATCAAATGTTCTACGACTTTGACACCAAAAATGTGCCATTTGTCCCACTGTGCGCCGCTTCTCCGATGTTACCCTTTTCCGAAGCCTACAAATACCGAAAGTAATGGGTCGCCACCTGTTTCAATCGCGCCACAGGCCTATCCCAAACGCCGAGTGCCTGCAACAATAATCCAGTCGATCCATCGAGGACTAACTCCTCCCCAGATCGTGGAATCGTCGAGACTTGCAGCGTCAGGGAAATTACGCTCGCCGGCGAATGAAAACATCGAAAGGTGAAAGGGGTGGCGACGATCGCGACTGCTCGTTCATCAGAAAGCAGGAAATTCGTATCGTCCCTGGGAACGGTGAGCAGTAATAATCCGCAGAGCGCCGTCTACCATATCTTCCTATTACGATCTAGTATACAGCAATACCTCTCGACCGGTATTAGAGCCTAACCCGGCGAAATGAAATTTCCGCAGGTAATTTCCGCACGGGCCGCAATCCCAGCAGCCTGGCCGGATATCGATCGACATTACCGAGCCGGCGTTCACTTTTACACAGGCCTTTTTTCCCATCCCCTCCGCCGACGCTCGCACGACCCGCCGAGGAAACGGAATTACGTTTTTAATTGAGAAAAATAGCCCGCGCAAATTACGATCCACCACCTCCCCCGACCAACGCCCAGCAGTTGTTCGATTCATTCAGACCGTTCACGCGCACGATTGATCTCCCCGATTTTCTCTCTATTCCATGGCGATCTCCGCATCGTCTAGCAAATGCCAGCAACTCATAATTATGAACGTTCGGAGAAGTAAGGTGGAGTGAGGTCTTGTTTATTAAGAGATTACGCCACTCCGAGACGCTCAAAACAGCACCGAATTAGACGAATTTTTTTACGATTGTTGTTTAAAAAATAGTCACAATTTTTTTTATATACTATAAGACATGTAGAATAAAGTTCTTAATTTTTTTTTCATTTATCTTCTAATTTCACCCCCAAAAAATTCTGAAACTTACATATGATTTCGGGCCTCTGAGGTAGCCTAATATGATTTCCCTCTCGCATGATTTCCTAATAATCAAGGAGGCTCTGCTTACGAATCACGCGATGTGGACTCAACAAGGGGAGGGAAATAAGAAAATAACTGAGGGGAAGAATCTGTAAGGGGTCGTATACTTGCGTACACGAAGGCGTCCTCCAGTGTTTTCGAACGTTATTGCATGGTTATCACGTAACAGGGGCTGTGAACGAGGACAAATTGAATTTCGCGCCCCATTCCACTGCTGGAAACGACTGGGAAGGTGACGAGCCGTACGCGACAGTAAATTTCCTTTTATCCAATGCTACATTTTTATGGCACAACAAAAATGACGTACAATTGATAGAGGGACTCAGGCTGCTATTTCACTCGAAAAGCTGTTATAGGAAACAACTCCGCGCGGAATAAAACCAAATTAAATCCTCCTAGGTGGATGTGACTCGCGTTGAATCCAGCTAGCTTCGCGAAACAAAGTTGTCAGGTAGATCTGCCTGAGCGAGAACGCGGGACGAATAGCGTGTCAGATAGGACAGGCGCGACTGTCGAGCGTTTTATCGCGAATCTTTCAACGGGCGTCTGAAAGGATCAGATAGCGTTCCGCGTTGCAGGCGGCCGAAAAATAGGCCACGAGCACCGTGGAAATGTTTTCGCCCCCGACGTGTCATCTCTCCACCCCTCTGAATCTCGCGATAACGGGATGAACACGCGGAGATACGACGCGATAGACGTCTCCGCGGGGAAACTGAGATCCTCGTAACCAAATATACACCCCGTGAGCTCAGAGAGGATATCCCTTCTTATAGAATTTTCTTTACACCCGCTGGAGGGTTTCCATCCCCGAGCCCACATCTACTTCAAGAGATTCAACTTAATAATTCAAGCCTGAATTAGTGGGACTCGAAGCAAGTAAAAGAAGCTAGAAGATGCTTAAACTTTTACAAAATCGTGCTATTAATCGAGCTGCTTTATCAAAACCACCCAGTAATTAGAAAAACGAAGCAGCCTCTGTTTACTTCGTTAGATAAATTATTTAAAGGCTCTCGGTGCACAGGCTGGCCAGCTTCCTATTCGAATCCCGACTGGCGAGCGAGGTGATGAGAATAGAGGAGGGTGGGAGAGAGAGATATGGGGATGGACAGAGAGATGCTTGGCCCATTGTGTACCATGCAATTAGCTTGGCGTTTACGTCTCGTGGTTCAGGAGTCTGGTACAATTCAGGCGCGAACATCCCCGTGTATCCCCGTGCAGGACACGGGGATGCAGGCCTCGGCATATCCTGCCATTCCGACCTAGCTATTACCATTGCGTCCACTGCCGCCACTATAACTATTATCGCATACGTCGGCCGACACTGCTCTCGATATTGCCTATCGAGGCGAGACCGCCAGCCACCGTCGCGGATTCCTCCACGCAAACGAACGCGTGATGGAGACCCTGCTTCCTGCCTCGGCCATCCATCCTCCTGAATGGGAATTTCGGGGGTCGCGCGAGGAAACGGGGGAGATGATTAGTTGGTAATGTGATTTCTTTGAGAAGAAGGGACCCATACAGCACACTTCGTTGCAGCTGCATTGCAGGAACGTTGCTGCAATATTGCGTTGTTGCAGGTTGCATTGCAATATTGTAAGAACGTTCCTGCAATATTGCCGTGCATTATTGGAGTGGCAATGATCCTACAATATTACAGCAAAATTGCAAGAACGTTACTGTGCAATGTTTCATTGGCAACGATCCTACAATATTGCAGCAATATTATAAGAATGTTGCCGTGCGATGTTCCCTTGGCAACGATTCTACAATATTTCTGCAATATTGCGCGCTCATCGACGTGCAATGTTCCAGTGGCAACGATCCTACAATATTTCGGCAATATTGCGCGCACATCGACGTGCAATGTTCCACTGGCAACGACCCAGCAAAATTGCCTACATATTGCCGTGCAATACTGTAGTGGAAATATTGTGGAAACAGTACATCAATATTCTGAAGCAACTATGACTTTGACGAAATTTGAAATATGACGACGAGTAGATTCTACAGCATGTTTCTGGATGTGCTAGAATTTCTCGTTGGCCGTTGAAGATATGAAAAAAGTGTTATTGTGAGAGTTGTTTGTACATGAATTTAAATTATAGAAGAGATTTGAAAATGAATTTAATTTGTTTAGATAGAGTAGATACTATATATTTTAATGTGTGAAATTATTATTATTATTATTATTATTATTATTATTATTATTATTATTATTATTATTATTATTATTATTATTATTAAACGTGTTTATTGTACAAACACGTATATACAATCAAGCAAGAGAAAAGAGAGATGAAAAGACAAATGCAAAGCTTTAGTCTAAAGACTACTTTCCAACCTAACCTAAAATGACACCGAGTTATAGTTAGAGTCCGCACCTACAATGTTAAAATCCCTAATAGGTTTGTCAAATGAGTCTTCGTTTTTTAATAATTTGAGTTTAATGTTTTGTAAGGTAGGAGTATTATCAATCAGCGGTTGTAGCTGCGGCGGTAAAGTGTTCGTCTACGATGCTACAGGTCTCGGTTCGAATCCCCCTGGGGTAAAAATATTTTCTATGAGAAAAAGACACACGGGCGTTATACTACTACGATTCTGCACACATATTCATGTCGTCGCGTCCCTCACTGCCCGAAACGTTACGGTGGGACCATTGCTGTAAAATTTCCGAAACGTTGCGGGAATATACTCCTGCAACATTGCTAAAGCGGACATAGGAATGAACCTGCAACTTCCCTGCAATGATACGGTGCAACAGTATAATCTCTCACCGCAATATTTCCGAAGAGTTGTGCAGGATCATTGCCACAATTTTGCCGTTTCGTTGCAGAATCATTGCCGGAACATTGCAGGACTACATGTTTGCAATGCTGCCGCAACATTGCAAAAATACATACCTGTGATATTGCGAAGGCGGACATAGGACTGAACCTGCAACGTCTCTGCAATGTTATAGTGCAACATTGCAATCTTGCACCACAATATTGCAGAAACGTTGCTGCAATATTATGGTGCTGTGTGGGGAATTGACGAAGGGGTTGAAGGGTCGAAAGCAGAGTTGTAGTAGTAAACAAAGGTCTTCCTTTCGTCTTCTATCAGTGTAGAAGTTAAAATTTGATATTCTCTTAGATACCGATATTTCCCAGGTCCATTTGGAAAGTTTCCTCCTCGACAATCTCTTCGTCTTTAAAGAAGAAAGACCAGGTGCGCGGAGGGAGCGTGAAACGGTAAGAGAGTGTCGACTCTCGTTTCATCCGGAATTGAGCGAGCCGCGCAATCCGTGATTTCATCATTTCAGGGACTTTTAAATGCAAATACCCGGGAAGTGGAAAATGAGATTGGCCACTATCTCGCTGCTGCACTCTTGTATTATACTTTATCCTCCATCAGAAAAGTTTAGCCTCTGGCAGCGGCCATAGCACGCCCTCGTTCGAGCATTATCCCACGGCTTCGTAGAGTTCCACACAGTTTTTTACCCTTTTACAAGAAGATCCTGTCAATCGGCGGCTCCACTGAAGGAATTGTCTAATAAATAGGAAAAACGATGTAAAATAACAAATTGCTTCAGAGACAAGAAAATTGATTCGATGTGTACCATGTAGATTCCAAAAAAGGTACACTTTGTATCGACAAAACAGTGGCTGACCGCGCGTCTGATAGAATACGGACCTCTACCACTGGCGCGGTAGATAACTCAATAAGAAGAAGACGGTAGCTCGCTTGCGGGGGCCGTGACACTGTTAAGAGCTTCTCGCTGAGAAAGCACAAGGAAGAATCCTAGAATACACAGGAAGCTCCACCCTCCATCTACCTCACAATTGACAACGCCAGAAACCAACAAAGCTGCAGATCCACGCTCTGCTCGAAGTATTTCGTTTCTCCTTTATTGCCTTACAACGCATCAATTATCCCGCGAGACCGATCGTCAATTTAGCCCCAAAGTGACAGGGAGGAATGCAGAGGGAAGGGTTGGCGCGCGAAGGTGAATAATACATTGTCTCCGAGGCGTGTTGGTGGCCCAAGGAGCTGGAAACGGGGAGAGCCGAGACGCCCCGAGAAAATAGCGAAGGAAAAGAACGAGGGCCGGAGAAGAATGCGCTTTATTTTGCCGGGCACAATCGGACAGCGGCGCAAAAGCCTGCTGAACTGGCAAAAGCCCTCGAAAGCACTGTATCAAGCTGCCCGGGCTTTACTTTGTTTATTCCCGTTCTTTAGCCCCGTACCAACGCCGCCGCCAGCCAGCTCCCCTATAAATCAACGTCTCCGCGAATGCTTCGGTGCATGATGCGGACTTGCGCTCCTCCCCCGAGGAATGAATAAAGTCAGAAATCGCGATACGACGCGGATGAAATACGAGTGAAGCGCTGGACCACTCGCGATTGCCACGGTGCAGCATTCTTAATTAGATTCCCTCTGCGGAAGGTATTAATCTGCGTGCGAATAAGTAAGCATGGTAAATGCTCCTCATTCCATCTTTCTATTTCCTCAGATTTTAAGGTAGGAATGTAAGAGAAATGGGCAGAGCACTGGTAAAGGGAAGAACTTCAAGTTTCTCGACTCTAAGGGGTGGTTCTGGTCTGAAAAGAGATTTTTTTTATTTTATTCTTTGAATGTTCAACCTTTTAAGAATACGGGCTTAAAAGGATTTCTTAAAATTCGGGGACAGATATCTCGATAATTTATTATCCAATTCGATTGAAACTTTTTTGTTTTCAAGAATATACTTCTGTGCAGTAGAGAAGCCTCCAAATTTTTAAAAAATTTGCAAATTTGAATTTTTTAAATGCGTTGAAAGGAGGAAGAACAGAGCAAAAATTATTTCAAATTTCAAGGCGTCGTTTTCTTGACAAAAAATGTAATTTTTTATAACATTCAAAGCTATGTCCATTAAGGAATTTCATGCCCTTTAATAATCTGGCATTGTTTCTTATTTCAGGCCAATATCTTAGGCGCTACAAGTTTCGGATGAATTTTTTACGCACCCACTTCAACGAATCCCAGTGCTATTTGCAATGATTAATTACAGGAAAAAATATATTTCTATAATTAAAGATATTCTTAATACAACGCAAAAAGTTCCATTAAATTATCTGTGACTGTTTTCCTTTAATTAATTCCTAAAGATTACCTATATTTATGGGCTCTAGACTGGAACGTCCTTTTAAGGGCACACTTACTGCTCCACAATGTTCGAAAGTGCAGAGTTGCTCGAGAAGAGAGGGGGCGCCGATGAACGCGCCTCCCTCGTGGTTCTACGCGAAATTTCCTCAAGATTTATCGCGCGGTCGCGGGCTCTTTTTGGAGTAATTTTCGCGCGCGAGATTTATGGCGCGAGAAGAAGAAACGGGCCCTCGGAGGAGACTCCGCGGAACATGCAAATTCAATCTCATCGACGGGATCGATGTTAATGCACTGGCACCGGTGTCGCCGGAAGAAACCGTGCCAGGATGTAATGGAAGTGAAAACAGGAACGTGCGTTTTTATCGGGCCAACGGAGAAAAGGGGAGGCGAAATTACGTTCATACAGACGATTTTGCGGTGCAGTAAACCAACGACGTACGCGCAGTTTTTCCGCCGAACGGGAAAATCGATCTCATTAAACGGGAGCCGCGTATTTGCAGACCGGTGTTTACGCTTCCGCTGGCAGAGGCACAACCGCAGCGAAATTTCGCAGATAATTTCCACGTGCCGCGTGAGGAACTTGCAAATTCTCATTGCGAATCCTTGAATCCACGGTGAATGGGTGGATCGAAGAAGGGTTGAAGAAGGGTTGAAGAAAAATTGAAGATTTCAAGGGAAGTTGAAGAAGTTTTGAACGAGGGTCGAAGAATGTTAAAGAAGGGTCGACAAATGTTAAAGAAGGGTCGAAGAAGGGTTGAAGGAGAATTGAAGAAGTTTTTAAGAAGGGTCGAAGAATATTAAAGAAGGGTCGACAAATGTTAAAGAAGGATCGAAGAAGGGTTAAAAAAGAATTGAAGAAGAGTTGAAGAAGAATTGAAGAAGAGTTAATGAAGAATTAAAGAAGACATGAAAAAATTTTGAAGGAGGGTTGAAAAATGTTAAAAAAAGGTCGAAGAATTGAAGAAGAATTGAAGAAGAGTTGAAGAAGAGTTGAAAACAGTTATAGAAGAGTTAAAAAGGTTTTGAAGAAGGGTCGAGGAATGATAAATAAGGGCCGAAAAAGTATTGAACGGGGGCAAGAACCGAGGAACAGTGAACAAGGACCCAGACGAACTCACAGATCGAGACAACGGTGTGTGCCGTATCAGTGGTTCGGAGCGTATCGCGGCAGTTGGGATGTGCGTCACGTGAGGCCACTATAATTTATACGGTGCAATCGGGTCACGTTCGGCGAACGAAACGAACGGCGCTGCAGCTGCTAAGCATACCCGCGATCCCGACATCCTGCACGCGGAACACGGACCATAAACACGTTCCACGGCCGCAGCAACTCGTTCGAACTCTGGAACGCCTCTAATAGGAAAAGTCTGCGTCGCTTTAACGAGTTAAGATTCCACGAGAAGTCTTTTCAGCTGCCTCCTTTTACGGGTCCGCCTTTCAGGGTAGCCGATCCGGCCGTTAAAAAAGGATCACCACGGAAACGGTCCCCGGGCAAATTGCACGGCAAACGGCTAATTAGGATTGTTAAAGCTTCAGATGTCCAGGCTACCTTTGCTCGGTATACCCTTGATTGCGTTATCAACCCTGTGTTTAGAACGTCCCGAGTCTCTAATCAACTGACTGCGAGCGTAATTCTTCCGACAACACAGATACCTGACCCACTTCCACGGACCCCGAGCTCTCGAACGAGCACGATCAGCGTTAAAAGTTGCAAATTAAATTTCTGCAAACTCCATACGATTCGCGTTTGATTGGTGGAAAGCTCAGCCGTTCAGCCGTTTCACTGGCGTTTCGCGTAAATTGCGGTTCTGTCAGGGTCGATCTGGAGAGCGTACTGCGGCACGCTTTGCTGAATTTACCACGGATAATATCCTGTAATTCGTGGGCTGGCTGAGCGGTGACTTGCTCGTCGCCGTCACGCAACAGAGGTTTAGGTAAATTGGCCGTCGATGCACGATTTATAAGCTCCGCTGAATTCTAACCATTTAACGATTCCGATGGCAAGATGGGCGTGAACAGCTGCGATCGAAGGGCCATTCACGCTTTGAAGCAACTTTCGTAAACTCGTAGCGAGCGACTGGTGGTTGAACGAATTACCGATGGTTCGCGTAAACCGATTCTTAATCCAACCGTGGAGCTCGCAACTCCCGCGCCGCTTCGTTCCGCGACATGAATAAACGATGCCCCTCATTTTGGATCGCCACCAAAACGGATATTAACGATGTCTGACCGCGAGTAATACCCGCGGTGGGATGAATTTTAAGTGGGATACGATGAACGTTTGCGTTGCTCCAGGTGCGGGGTGTTGACGATCGATCAGAGGAAAAGTCGTGCGTCTCGTGGGCGGCGCAAAGTGATTGATGCTATTGATGATCCCAGCCGGGGCGAGCTAGTTGATCTCATTTACAGCGTTCTCAGGTCAGCTCGTGGCTATCGATCTCTGGTTTCCGTGAATATTGGCCGCGTCGATGGGCTACCTGCGGCTTGATTTATCGGCAAACCACCCCGCTGAAACCGCCCTCGTGTCCTCATCACGCTACAGCGCCGACGAATTTGTCCTGGGTGGGCTACCGGCCTCGTGACCGTACGTCAGTTTATCCCGTTTTACTCGGCGACAAGACCGGGCGTAGGGTATTACTTCAAAGCCCCATCCCTTTGGGCCACTCCATTAACGCGTCAAGATCTGTAGTTCCGCGTTGTACCTTGTACCCTTTGGAATTGAATAATAGTATTACACAGATGAATGTGGAGGCGGGACTCATAAATGGGAGTTGAAACGAAGATGGGGTCTGGAATGCCTGATTTTATCGCCGATGCGACTCTAAACAATGGAACTTGGAGAGTTACATGACCACATGGCGTGATATTTAACAAGTCTGTAATAATAAAATTCAGGGACTCGAAGGCCTATAGGACCTCCGCCAGTTGGGGTGATATCTGATGATATTTTATTACTAACATGAGCATAGATACCAATTAGAGCTGTAAATATTCGAATAATCCGGAGTATTCGAATAATTCAGAGTATTCGATGAATTCAAAGTGTTCGAATTTCGGATTATACAGAATACGAATCTAAACGTGAACTATTTTTTCAGATTTTATTGTGCTATTCTTTTCATGCTGGCCTCCACAATTATTTGTTTTCCAAATGTAAAATTTGAAACTTTGTTAATCTGTGGTAAAGTTATAAATTGTGAAACGAACGGTATAAATGCTACATAAATTTTGGAACGTAATGTATTTAAATGTTGAATCATAATTCTCCATAATACTCCCAATGATTCAAATAATATTCGAATTATTCGAATCTCAAATTCGAATTCTACTTCTATTCGAATATTCGAATTCTACTGGTATTCGAATACCCCTAATTATTCTAATAATATTCGAATGCTCCAAATTATTCGAATAGTATTCGAATACTCCGAAATTATTCGAATCCCAAATTCGAATTCTACTGTTATTCGAATATTCAAATATTCGAGTAGTCGTAACAGCCCCAACTCCAACGCTTGAAGACCAACGTGACCTTCCCTTCAACGCACCTCCATACCATTAGCATAACAACCCTTGCAACCAACCCCAAGGGATAAAATATAACTTCAACGCAATACATGTGACGTCCAAGATCTATCCTGCCGTACCCTATTCAACATTCTAATTTTGATAGTAAAATGCGTACCTTACAAAACTTGAAAAAATCATCCCTTCACCCAACTCATGACAACAACTTCAGACTGTCACTTGCTCGAACGGCAATTCATTTACTTAAACCAGTCTTGCGATTAGAGGAATCGCAACTGACTGAAGGATCTGTTTAAAAAAAAAATGAAGAGAAGCAATCGTTCCAAGCGTGCACTGTTGGAACAGTTGCGGCGGTACAGGGTTCGCGCGCGGTCGAGGGAACTACAGTCGTTACGAAGTTTCGAAAGCCTGGAGGAAAGTTGCCCCGTTGCTCGGTAGGTTTCCAGGATCTCGAGAAGGATCAGACGTCGGATACAAATTCCAGAACAGCGACGGTTAACCGACTCTGTTTACGAACTTTGGAAACGTAGATGCCACGCTCACCCAGACTTTCGGCCGACGAAATAAAATCCCTCCCAGCTTCCAGTTATTCCCACGGCGCTCCTTCGCCAATCTTCTCCATGCAATCAAACGTTTTATCGCGTCGCGACCCATGGACTGCTAAAAAACACTCGTGAAAGAACAACATGCGGCTAGAACACAGTACCATTTCCATACAAACCCTTCGTCAATGTCCTACACCATTCGATTTCAGAGAACCTATCGATTTCAAGTGGTGAATTCCGTTACTCATGTTTTATGCAACGAAACAAGTGGAAGCTACGGAACACAGCATCTCCTTAGAGAACCGTGATCCCAGTACCAGAAGAATTAAGACCGAGACACCGTGGATGTTCAGAGATGCATTCACAGTTGAAGGCTTCTCATGGTAATCTCGATGCTACCCCCGTTTGTCTGCTCGAATAGAAGGTGCTCGCTAAACCGCCCCCTAATGATCGAGTCATTTCACATCGATGACGATCTACCAAAAACGCGGCTGTTCGCGCGACACCCTAATGGCACCTCGGAGAACTTGCGCATTTACCAGCGCAGGTGGTGCAACGCTGGTGCAGCGCGTGTGCTCACGGTAATCGAGTCTCTGCTATTAAAGTTCGAGAGTTAAGCCTCCGCCACGTCGCCACGACAATTTCCGACCCGCTGTACCGTCAGAGGAACGCGCGCACCCCCAACGGTTTGCGAAACGGGTTCCGTTCGTTGCTGCTGCTTAATTCAAAGGGTCTGTCGCCTAATGGCGTTTCAACGTTCAGCCTCGCTAGGTCGAGGGGAAAAAACGGACCCGCTGAAAGTACGGCAGCGCGTGGGAAGACTTCGAACCTGCCGAAGTGGTAATTCCTTTGACGCGAGAGGCACGTCGCGAAGTGGCACGGTTCTAAGAGGAAAGTCCACTGGCCTAACGCAAGCTGATCGAGCGCAAACAGCCCGACATTTGACGAATTAAATCTCGTTTGCAAGAGAGGAAAAAAGGTAACGAGCGGAATGGAAATTGCACGGGTAACACGACGCTTCCATTTGCCTCTATATCGATTCGACGGAGGCTACAATAGCAACGGCGGGGGACGAACGGAGCGAGCGGGCCGATGGGAATCCGAGTGATCCATCACCGGCGAAAGTACGAATTACAGGCTGCCTAAACGAGCCTCAGAGAACTTCGCCGGCGAAACGGTCCGAGCTTACGTGGAGATATCTCGCCGGTGATCAGTGTCCCCGGGACTCGATCGCTCGTGGAACGTTGAAGGGAGCGAGCATAAGAACGGACAGGAATGAGGACGAATATGGTTCCCGGGATCTAGTGGAATTACCTGCTGTTTGACGCGACACGAGCCACCGAACATCATTCTCGAGCGTCGAGATAACGAGGGACCCTTAATCCTCGCTTCGTTGACTTAGCGCTAACTCCGAGAGCTTATGCTGATTAGCAAACACAGACGAGTTTCGAGTACCTAAGCCTAATGAAAACTGCGAGAACCATGCTTACGTACAACGTGTACCGCGATCCCTCTTCGCTATATCGGATGAACCGTTTACTCGACGTGCTTGCGCGTCTCGTTTGCAGGGCCGCGGGAATCGCTCCCCCGAAACAGTAAAATCTCGCTGCGATTTCACGCGGGGCAAAATGACGGTGTTTCGTTGATCGCTGACGAGCCGGGACGCGTTCGTCTGCCGAATTGTTTACGGAGATTATCGCGCGACGATACGCGAAGTGCTCGAGGGGGCGGCGCATTGTTCGGGGCTTAATAATCTCCGGCGCGTTCTCGGCGACCTTAAAAGTAGACAGAGATTAATTGTGAGCAGCTTAATTGCCTCTGAAGCGCGTAGTTAACCAAAACACAAGAGGGCGCTGGGAAAAAAGCGCACACCCTCCTGCTGTCGACCAGCTTAATTAACGCTTCAGCCGCGGCTGTGTGCAGGCGCGTTATGCAAACAAACGTGTCAACACGTTCTTTAATTCAGACGGCTTCGCTGCTCGTTTAGCTAATGTCTGTAATGAACGCTCCGTGAAATTCGCCGAGGGCTCATCCATATCGTAGAGAATTGAACGCGTGGTCGTTGGAAAGGGGAGTTTGTGATTAGGGTGGGACGCTCGAGCGTCCCATAAAGTTTATATAATACCTAGGCGGCGAGTAGAGTCTAGTAAACTAGAGTTGAGCTGGGAGTTGTATAGGATTAAGATTATGGAGGAATATTAGGTATTTCGGGCCAAGAGAATGACACATTTAAACAATAATAATAATAGTAAATAGGGATATTAAAACTATTCTTAATCTAACTCTACTCTTCGGCCTTCTATAGGGCTGTAACGAATATTCTCTTAAGCTCTTGTACGTTGCTCTTGTGAGACCGCATCTTGAATATGCGTCAGTTATCTAGAGCCCGTTGCACAGCAAATATATTAACATGATCGAGAGGGTTCAACATAATTTTTTGGGATTCGCTGCCCGTACTTTAGGGTGTCCTATGGATCGTGTTAGCCATGATTACGGCCCTATAATGGCCTCACTGAACATTGCTATTCTCGCGGATCGGAGACAAAGCGCGGATATGTTGTTCCTATTTAAGGTCTTAAATGGTCACTTCGACTGTCCCGATTTGGTAGCCTCCGTTTCCCTCATCGCGCCGCAAAGGGTATTGCGATCTAGGCCTCTGTTCGACTCGAGGACACCCCGTTATCGCCACTACTCGGTTGACCACATGAATCGCGCTATGGCTGTTGCCAATCGGCATTTTAATGGTATTGACCTGTTTTTTGGGTCTTTAGAATCGTTCCGGGCACTGGTTTATAGGCATTCTGGTCACTTACGGGGTTATGAGTCATGAGTCACGATTCATGATTCGTGATTTAGTATAAGATTTAGTATAAGTTAAGATAATTTGTGAGACTGTGTTAGTTCGATTGGTTGTACATTTCTGTAAACTATTGGTTTTTCCCGTTTATAATAATAATAATAATAATAATAGTAGTAGTAGAAGCAGCAATAATAATAATAATAATAATAATAATAATAATAATAATAATAATTCCAATAATCGAATACCAGAGGATTCGAATGTGAGACTCGAATAATTAGGAATATTCGAATATTTGCAATGATCGAATTTCGAATTGTACCGAACAGTAATCTGAACATAAAGTATTTTATCACACTTTATCGCCTGTCGTTCGAATAGTTCAAATAATTTCGAATACGAATAATTTCTAAGGAAACGAGGGGGATGGAGTAAAAAATCTTATGAAATCTTATACTTCTGGAGGGAGGGGTGTAAGAAATCGCCAAAATTACCCTTACGTAATTTAAAGACTGCCCCTAACCGAGAAACTTCTCCTAGTTATCAGGCAGTCAAAGACTCTATGTTCGCCTGTTTCAGATATCGCTGGTGGCTACCTGTGCTTCGTCGTCAGCATACTGGGGATCGGCGTGGTGACGGCCGTGATCGGCGACGTGGCTTCCTATTTCGGCTGCACCCTAGGAATCAAGGACTCCGTGACCGCGGTGGCTTTCGTCGCCCTCGGCACCAGCATTCCTGGTAAGCTGCCTCGTTCTAGCGCGCCGTGAAAACGCGCGAGGAGCGCCCACCAGTCAGCCCCTCTTCTCAAGCGGCTCCCCTGAAATCCCTCCGTGGAATTTTCTACATGACGGAATCACGGTGGGCGATAAGTTCCTCCTGCTCTCAATGGCGAGCCGCAGGGGCACAATTAGCGCTAATTACGCACGCGTCGTTTCAAACGCGAGAGCCTTGCGCGCCGCCTAGGACATCGCAATCGCGAGCCTACCAACCCCGCGACAACTGGCTCACTATTTCACCCCTTGACCCAGGTCACGGCTTTCCGGGACGATCTACCCTTCCTGAGGAATGCAAAAAATTTCATGGAAAAAGATTAACGCCCCACGAACCAGTGAATGCTTCAAAGAAACCGCAACGAATCAGTGGGGAACGATACTGTGCAGGCTCTTACAAAAGGGTTTGGGTGGAGCTAGCCGAACGGGGGATTACTACATACAGGGTCAGGAGGGTAGATACAGGAAATCCCGGAATACTCCCCAGAACATGTGCACTCGACAAAGCACGGCTTAAAACGAAACAGCGTGTAGGAGATATCGACGAAACTATAAACGTTTCAAACGGTGGTCTAAACCACGTCCAACAGTTAACGGTGTCGAATAACTGCGCGGAGTTTACAGTGAAAACGACCGTAATACTAGGTAACTGAAGTAACCAGTGGTTTGCTGGGGGTTGAAAATGAATCGTAACGCGAGGGTGTAAAAATAGTATTCATATGGAATGGTGTCCTTTGAATATGAAGCGAGATACAGCTCGTATTATTTCGTCCACGATTGATGCTTCGTCAGAAAGCTTCTCGGCCAGCAGGAAGCACTAGAAGCCAGTGGAAATAACGATGCGTCTCGCAGAAACTCGTGTCACTGCGAAGGAAGGCTTGTTCCTCTTCAAAGTGGATATTCGATGAAAAAGAAGGATAGGAAACAGCGACGGGCGGGAGAATCACGAAGCGATTCAAGCTTTTAGATCCCAGGTTCGCGGGGAAGATGCTCGCGGAATCCTTAGCGAAGTCGATACGAACTTCGCGATTTCCCGGGCATTGTTCCCTTTATGTAATAACCCAGGCACATACAGCTCCCTACCCGCTGCTGCACATATTTCATTCCTGCAAATCCTCCCCCGCAAGCTCCCCTCGCGTCTCAATTACTCTCCTCCCCCCACGGACTTTCGTTTGTCTCGAGCAACGCGAGCGTACACCGTGAACGAAATGAAGAAATACTTGCTCGCGAAGGGCGACCCTCGCCCAGCCTTGCTCCGCAAACATCCTAGCAACCCTGGAGAAGTCTGCTGGAATTCGAAGGAAGAACGCGTAGCCTGGTTATAAATCCTTCCAGATTAAGAAACCTTCACCCTTCAACTGCCATCCTGGAGTTTCAGAATTTAGAAAGAACATAATCAATGAAATTTCATTAACACTTCCTCCTGACAACATCGTCGGCCTCCCACGGTTAGGGGATGATATTAATGACTCCGCGTGGCTAAAGGTTGTCAGAAGAGTTAGAAGAAAGCATTTATCATGGCGGACCGAGGGAACGACTTCGCCAGGAACTCGGAGCCGCCCTTTTTCCACGTCGTTCTTATCCCTCGATCCCCTTTTCTGCAGGGTGGTGCCTCGGAGAGGGAAGACGCGGGAAAGCAGATACGTTGGGGGCGCGCGTGATAAATCTTGCAGGGGGTCGCGTCACTTTCTAGAATTTTCCGTCTACACGGATCCTCCCCACGGTCTCCTTTTGCGCATTCGAGCGGCGTGCTTTCGAGGAATACGTCCGAGGTGAGAAAGATGGGCCCGGAAGGTTGGGTAAAGGTGCCTGGAACGCGAAGTCTTCTACGCTCGAGCATCGGGTAACCATGTTAGACCTTATTTACCGATCGCGACCCTCGGGGCATGAATGCCACGACCTTCGATCCATCGAAATACCCGCGGAACCGACCAATTCTGCGCCTGCAGAACCAGGATAACATTGTGCTCCCTCGAGAACTGGAATCGGGAACAGAAGGTATCCCTGTGGCTAGGAACTCGAATGGTAATCGAGGTCGTCAAAGGAAATAGGGATGGATAAAGAAAGGGACACGAAGCTCCTCGCGAAGTTGCCTTTTATGGCCAACCCACACTTGGTTAATTGCACAAAGAAAATGGAATTCGGTGGATCCGCCGGGCAAGCAGTGCTACCGTGCGCAATTGCCTTGAAATTTTTAATTAAACATTACCGCGTTAATCTCTTTCTCGGTATACTCCAACGAATTCTCGCTTTTCACGACGGGGCTATTCAGAAACGGCCCCGGCGCGTTTATTCCGCAGAGGAAGCTACGCGGTGAAGGGGCAGCTCTGAGAAATTTGTAACCGCGCGGTCAAGATGCGCTTTTCCAGCGAGCTCTCTTTTGAGAAAACCAAGGATCCGGTTATTGTGCGCGCAGGGAGAAAAGAAGCCGCGATAAGCAGGCCCCTTTTCAACGCTTCCCAACGACCCTACCCTTTACAATTTTTCTCGTTTGAAGGCTCATTTGTCCGACGGGAAGACCCTCGTGGAATTCTCCATCGGAGCAGCCTGGATATTCCTTAACCATTCTGTGAAATATGTGCCTACGCGCGCGTTTACCTCGACGCGGTGATAAATACACTTAAATCTACTTTTACTCGATACGTTCTCGAAAAAAATTCTGATTACGTCACTTTCGATATAAACTCGGAATGGACGACTATTTATATTCGTCGAATATCTCGATAACGGTGGGAGATATTTGAAAAGAGTTTAAACAAAAATTGCATCCTTTTTTTATATCTACAAAATTGCGAAAAAGTAATTATCGATTTAAGGATTAGTGGCGGGGGTAAATTGAAAAGTATGGATTTTTCGATCATTATTTCCACGTAGTTTTGTAGATATAGCTGCAATTTTCGTTTACACTTGTTTTCGATATCTCTCACCGTTCTCGAGATATTCCACGAAAAAGAAAATTCTGAATAGTTTTCAAGGAGTGATTTCACCCTCCAAAACCACACTCTGGCACCAACGAGAAAAAGGTTTGTTTTACGAATGAATTACTCTACTTGCACATTAAGTTGCATAATTTTCTAAACTTCCAGGTTGCCTAACTTCCCTTGTTAGACCGTGTTAAACGAAAATCCTATAAAAACAGAATTTAATGTACATCCACGATCCCCTGATGAACACGAAAGCTTAATAAAGCGACAAGAGTATCGCCACAAGGTTTCATAACGATAAACCCAACGAGTAAATCGGTTTTAATGATGCAGCACGGGAGCACAGTAGTTCGTTGGAAGGATTCCGAGTCAACAAAGGAAGACACGCGGATGTAATTGAAATACGACGGCCTGTAAATCACGGTGGCAGGCACGCAGCAACGTAGCCGTAATAATGGGAGTTTCATGGGTGTATCAGAACATTGTTCTCCACCGAAATCAACATTATTCTCCGTCGATAACGCGCGTTGCACAGGGGTGTTTGCTACAATGCTTCAGACACTGCTACGCAGTGTTGATGTGGCAGGCTTTCAGAAGACCAAGATGATGGTAGTGGATAGACACAACAGAGATTGAACCTTCCAAGTTTCCTTTCAAAGGAAATATCCCGTTGCAACTTCTTCTCTTGCCACTACAAAAAGAATTATACTTTTCGTTCCAACCCTCCGCGCCACCTGCTGCAAAATTCCACTACCCCGTGATATTTTTATAACATAAAACGCGCACGGTGCAAGGGACCACGGTTCGATAAAAGCCAGACAGACTGATTTATTCCAATAATCATACGAGTATAGCGGGGGATGCCTGTTGACATGAATACGCCAACGCGCACGGAGCAGTGATAAACGCGTTCGCGCGCGGCCACCGGTGGTTTTCACGGGAGGATGCGTATCCAGGGCGAATCTACCCGTTTCCAGGGCGATTTTATCCGTTTCCGGGGCGACACCCGCGACCCTAGACCCCTGGCAAAACAAACCAACGGTGATACTCGCTCCCATCAAAGAGTGAAACTTCCACGGGCCGTATCTCCTAATCCCGACGCTCGAGAGAATATCGATCTCGCTTTGCGAGCGACGCAACTTTTCGCTGCAACAACGCTGCCAAATGAAGCGTTAACAACGAACGTAACTCGAAAATATTCGGTTAACACAAGTAAAGGAACTTGTTCAAAAATTCTTCAATTACATATCACTCGAAGATTCAGAAATTTTTTAATATGATTTCACTCAAAGGTTCAGAAATTCGTCAATAAGATTTTACTCGAAGATTCAGAAATTCGTGAATAAGATTTCATTCGAAGGTTCAGAAATTCTTCAACAAAATTTCACTCGAAGGTTCAGAAATTCTTCAACAAAAATTCACTCGAAGGTTAAGAAATGTTTCAATAAGATTTCACTCGAAGGTTCAGAAATTCGTCAATAAGATTTCATTCGAAGGTTCAGAAATTCGTGAATAAGATTTCATTCGAAGGTTTAGAAATTCTTCAACAAAATTTCACTCGAAGGTTCAGAAATTCTTCAACAAAAATTCACTCGAAGGTTCAGAAATTTTTCATTAAAATTTAAAATATCACTCGAAGGTTCAGAAATTTTTCAATAAGATTTCACTCAAAATTCCAAAAATCTGTAATTCAACCTGTGCTCCAAGTTGCAATCCCCCATTATCCAACAAGAACGACAAAAGCCTATCCTAAAAACCTGTCTAATCCACTAAACCCAATAAAGAACTATAACCAAACCTCGTCACTCAAAAATCAAAATACCAACTTCTTCCCTGAAAATTCTGTCGCATCTTCGAGGAACAATGACCACTTTTTCGGCAGATAACGTCAGGCCTCCCCGTATATCGACAGCTTGTGCAAGGGGATGAAAGGGACGGGGGTGGTACGAGCCCCCGAAGTACGACCATTGTTCGAGCATACAAAGGCTGGGCGTAATAAATTATCACCAGGCCCTGGTCTACTGGCCAGATATTACGAGCTCGCCTTATATAGTAACCCCTGGAATCCTGCTTGAATACGGGGCAAGTCTGTAGGACGGGGGGTGGTGTGATTCGTTGATAAATTCACGCCGGTCATGTTAATCGCCCCTCTGTAATTTGCATTAGCCGGCTTTCTAGTTGGCTGGCTCTTTTAAAAGAATGAACCAGCCCGCTTTCACGCGTTATCCAACTGCTGGGGGGTGAAAATGGCGCCCGAAAACCACAGCGTTAAGGTGATAAGTGTTGTTTCACAGTGGTGTTTTATTACGCAGACCATTCCGGGTTTTATTTTTGGGTTAACCGTGTTTGACGTTCTCTGAGAGGACGGGGGTAATTGGAGACTTTGCTGGGAAAAGGTGGCAGCTTCATAATTCGCTGAAATTTAATTATAGGTAGCATTGAATGTAAAAAAAAATTTGATTGGTGCAGTAAACTAAAGGTGAAAATCGTTCTGTAGATTCTGGTACAGGTGACGATTTTCAAGCAGATGAAGCTTACCTATATAGTCAGCGTATTTCAAGACTCTTCATTCATTCAGGTTTAAATTAATTTATAACTTTCTAACTAATCCTATCATAAATGTATTTCGCAACTTCTTTCTTTTTTCTTTTCTTGCCCTACGTCCAAAATGAATACCTAATACAAAAATATGTAATTATTTCCTTTCTCAAAAATTAATTACACAACAATCTCCCTCATTACAAATGACCCGTAATGAACGTGGAACTGTCGCGGTTAATTATTAACAATTCTTTCATAATATCGAAATATAAATCAATATAGGGTAAATCAACCAGTAATTGTCCGCATATCAGTGTATGACCATTAAGCAAAGAAATGTCAATTATAAATTTAAAAATATTATATGTTTATAAAGGGAGAGTAGTTGCACTTTTAATATTCCATATTTATAGTTACGCGTATTAAGCAAACATTAATAAGTACAATTCTTATTAAAAGTATGCGGTCATTTACTGGGCTTCTACACGTTTTGCATTTTATAATTGTTTTTTTAAAAATTACGATAAGAATAAGTAATTATTTTTATAGAAATTTCAAGAAAAATAAATTTAAATGCATATTCAACAGCTGTTTTATTGTTATACATAAATATATTCAAGTAATAATCACAAAGGTCCATAAATTCAACAATTCGGTCATTCACTGGTTGGTTTACCCTAACATAAAATAAGAGAAACCTCAATTTCTTTAGTTTTCTGACTTACGCCACTTCCATAATCACCAACACAAATATCCCATCACTACTACAGGGAACTGAACAAACATAGAACATCTTATAAAGAACTATAGAAGAGGCATTATATAAAGTTAAAGGCTTTAACCATTCCCTTACCGTTTCCTTTTCCACCAGCTCACGTGCGCTTGAAAGTAGCAGAACCTTGACTCTTTCATCGCAGGATCGATTCTTGCAGAAAATGCTGCGAATCCCGACTCGTGCCACGAAAGGGAAAGAGAACGTATCGAGTACAGACGCGTGGGTCAGGCGTTAGGGGAAGAAAGCTCCCGGAGCAATATCGAAGGACGCGTCGTAAACGCTGGTAAAGGGAAGTGTCGACGGGTGAACGAAACTCGCGACACAAGAAGATGGATAACAGTTTGTGATCCAGGCTGCCACCGGTTATACGGCCATCTTTTATTGGACGGAACTTCCGTTTTTATCGCCGTGATTCTAGAAGTTTACGTTTATTACTGCTGTCGAATAAAAGTAGCGTGATTAACCGCGCCAGATTTACGGCGGCGATAACTCGTGTCGGTGGGGAAAACGCCGCTGAGGAAATGTCGCGGCGAGCTCGTGAAAACGTTCTCTAATTCTGTTTCGTCCACGCTCGGAGTATTGAATTGGAGCTTCGGTACGGGGGAGATAAAAAGCATCAAGGATCGAGATAAAACATCGGGGAGATTTCGCCCAAAGTTTAATTCCACTTTCCACTTCGTTCGGCCCGCAAACGTTTCCACTGTTCCATTCGTTTTTCGAATATAATCGCCGTGCACGATAACGCTTATTAAAACCTACCGGGGAATATCGACGACGCGACCGTTCCGTTCGGACAACTTTTATATAGCTTTCAATTTATAGGCGTCCTTGTTCGAGAAAGAGAGGATACTATTACCGAATGGACCCGACGGATCCTGGCGAAGCGTCCGAATCGAGGTTATCCAATTTTATGCAGCTTGGATCGGCTCGCGCAGCCTGTAATGACTCACGGAGTTCGATCAGTCATCTTTCTGATTGCGAGTGGTTGTATTTGTCTCGAGGGGGTGGAAAGAACAGGACTTTCATATTTCTAAGAACCTAGTATCATGCTACTGTTTTTGGTAGAATTCTTTCATATTTGGAGATTCTGTGGTCCTAGAAATATTCCAGCGACAAGGGTATTGGTTCTTAGAGGCTTCGACACCCCCCAAGAAGGGGTAAGAAAGGTCCACCACCGAAGTTATTACAATATTGCATGGAACCAAGAGGGACTCGACAGAGGACTACATATGTATATTTAAAAACGCACAGATCCCAATTTCGTTATAAGAGTCTCCAGAGGGATTCCAAGAGGAAGGCCTGCGGGTGCAGTGTGCCCGTGATATCCGGCTGACTGGGACAATAAGAGGGAATCCCGATTTGAAGATTGCGGCGAGCCCACAGGAAGCAATACTAGGATGTTGGCTCGGACGGAGCGCGCACCAGCCGCATAAATATTGATGAGATCGTGCCAGTAAGGAAGTTTCCGCGAGCTCGTAAAAGTGCGGGGGAGGACGCGTCGCCGCTGGGAGGGCAATAGCTACCTAAATAATCCACCACCCGTGAATTACACGAATCTACCCAATCCCCTCCCCCCAAAACGGAGCGATATTACCGTGCAATTGACTGCAACCAGACGATCCTATCAACCTAAACGTGCACGCAAAGCGTCCCAAGAAAAATAACGCAACGAATTCCATTACTCGATCAATTTTCGCGTGCAAGTGCCTTTCAAGGTTAAAAGTAACGCTCCGCGAAAGAGGGTAGGATCTCCCCAGCGGCTTCATGAATTTTTATAGTAATGTAGAGGAACGATGTTACCGATAGTGCTCCCAGAAGTCACGAACTATGCAAATTGCCCGGATAGTCCGGCACGCATTGTTCCGCCGCGAAAACCGTGCCATCGGCCCCGATTAAATTAAAGTTCCAGAGATACAAGCGTCACAGCCGCCGGTAGAATGGTTTTAATTAACGAAGAAACAACCAGCGAACTCGCCCCGGTCCCGAATAACTCTCTTTTTAAACGAGCTCGCCGCTCGCGCTTTTGCCCCTCCAGCGCGACGATCAATTCTCGTGACTCGATTGCGTCCGAGCGTCGCAGAAACGTGCAGCGTTAATTTACAGATTGCCCCGTTACGAGGAAAAAGAGCAGCGAACGCAAAAATCACGCCAGCCGTAACGAACGCGTTTTTTGGGAATTCATTTATTGAGACTCGCTCGACGACTGTAGCAGGATCTAACGATAACGTATACGCTCGTCCTGGATGCTTCAGCTTCCTAGAGAGAACGGAAAATCCTGAGTTAATCCGGGGTTATCCGTACAGGATGCTTCAACTATTATTATTACTCAAAGTATTTTTACTATATTTAAAATTTCGTGAAAATATTTTCTACAGGAATTACATCGTTTCCTGAGGGTATCAGTAACGCACCCAGGGGGTGTGCTAAGGGACCCTGGCACCCCCAAAGAAGGGGCTTCGTAATAATTTATATTTAAATTAAATCTGGCACCAACTTAAAAAAATTCAGAGTCGTAGATTAAATAAGGGAAAAAAAATTATTTTCTACTTCTTAGTGCATTTTTCACTTTTTAGATATTTAATTTATATAACTACATTTATTATTAATCAGTAGGGGAGACCGGGGCTAGTTGATACAGAGGCAGGTTGATACAGACGAATTATCACGACACCGTATATATATAGCTTCATTTCAATGGGATATGTGAAAATGTTGATAAATTCTTTCCTACGATCCAGCGTACGTGGGTGTACCTTGACGTTAGCAATCGTTTCTTAACTGTTTTCGTTTATATAAAGAAAAAGTAAATAGTTGTGTTCACTTTCCAATCCGTCTTGAGACGATATAAAGAATTTTATAACCCGAAGTAATTTGGCATCATATTGAGTCTTTTGAAGGTAAGGTAATTACGTTTTGTAATTATGTTTATATGCTCTACATTTTTTTATGGACATGTTTATACATAATGACTTCCTGTGGGGTAAGTTGATACGGTTTCTCTGGGGCATGTTGATACAGTATATTAATTTTCCCCGACTACTTTTAATTGAATTTTTTCTTTATATTTCTTGGAAAATGGTTTGAAATTATATCAAAAATACAAATCGTGGCGAAATATCGTAGGATGTTTTGGAAAAAGCGTGTGCCGAAATAGAAAAAGACTCAATATTATTAAGGCCATGCACAAAAATATACAATCATGACACAATGAGTTTATTAAGATATAGTAACAAAAAGAAGAAGACACGTCATGTTAAAGTAGGATATTCCAGACATAAAAAAAAATGAAAATAAAAGTGTTTTTCTAGGTATGTTTGTTTAAAAATCTGTTTGATCTTTGAACTTTTGACTGTTGGAAAGGTATTTAGATTGAAATTATATTTTTCAAATTTAATTAGTTACTCATTAAACACATATTTTAAAGATGTATCAACTTGCCCCGCAGTGGGGTAAATTGATACACTTTGCCTTCGTCCAAATAACATTTTTTCATTCATTTTGTATGTACTTTCTCAAGTTTCCGCTTACTATATATTAAAGAGGAAGGACCAAAGTATATTTTAGCATATTTGTTATTAAGTAATTGATTCAAACAAAAATGAAAAACAATGAAAACTGAAAAACGTATCAACTTGCCCCGGTCTCCCCTACTAGCAAAGTATTGGGCCAATATTGATTTTATTCTTTAAATAAATTTCGATAATCAGATACTTAAAGAAATTTTACTGGATTTACATTAAAAATATTTTTATCCCTTCAACTCTACTTCCCCGAAGATTATCCCGAATGCGCCACTGCAGCGCATCCTAAGCAATAGTTTGGTTTCGTTGGAAGGGGTTAATAAATAAAGTTCGGTGAAACGCCCTGTATAGAGCGGAAAGATTACAAGTAACATCTTAGAAGTTTGAGAAGGAATCGGAGCCAGAGTCGGAAAGTTTCCTTCGTAAATCAGAAAGTTGCAATTTATACAGCCAGCGAGGCTACCGAACCCAATGTTCGGATATACGAATTGTTTGCCTGCCCCCAGCTCCTGAATGGCCCTTCGTCGAACTTCAGTCGTTGGCTCCATACGCGTAACTCCGTTTCGACAAGCACCCCGGCCCAGGGAGTGGTTGATGAAAGGCCCCCGATCGGTGTGCTACTTTGAGCACGCGGATATGTAACGAATTTACGGGAGAGGCTGTTGGATCACGCGCTGGTTGCACGCTCGCCGTATTATTATTCCGGTCGGTTCCTCGTTAGAAGGGTACTCACTGCTGAACCGGGGCTTTATGTCGGGGCAAACGCAGCGGGCCAGTAACCGTAAACTGCAAACTGGTACGGACGACGTGTCCGACCTACGCTAAGGTGTTGCCACAAATCGCGGTGCGCCGCAAGCTTTAGCGTCCTCGCCGAATCTCGGCGCTAAGGGACGACGAAGAACGCGACGCATGTGGGATGCTTCGACTTTGCAGTTTTAGAAATGGTCTCTGAGGAATTTTATTCGAAGAACTTTATAGGAACAATTTAAGTGGGTACCACTGAAATCTCGAAAGCAATTTTTTTTATTATTATTCATTCTGGGAAGTGCAATACTTTGTGAATATTTAGAACAGAGTCTCGTGAGGAAATTCGAATAATTACGGAAATTATAACGCTGACCGTAATTGAATGCACCGTCGAGTAACGACCCCGCGGAGTGGTATTGGCGCAGGAGACTTAACTTGGAAGCCGTTTATCTCGGAATTACATTTTTATTAAACGTCCAAAGCCATGCAATATATTGTTTCAAAAATTAAAAAATACTTATATTCGTAGAGTGCTATTTTTTTGTCGCGGAGTGTGTAAGTCTTTTAAAAATAGGTGTACAGGGAAATAGTGTACTACATTACAGAATTATTTATTTATTTACTTATATACGGGTGGGCACCCTTTCTTAAGAGATAAAATGTACATGAAGACGGAGATATGTAACTGTAGTGACGCAAATACAAAATGAATTAGACAGAGTTGCAGCGTATTAACGTTAAGAGCTGGTTTTTGAAACACACTTTGGTGTTCCAGAAAAAGTCAACGGCGTGACAGAACGTCAATGGAATTATTCTCGCCGAGAAACAGAGGTGTGGTGTGACAGATAAAAAATAATAATAATTCGTCTGTATTCATCACAAAATTACATGAATAATTATGTGACGAACGGGCGAGATTCAGCATACCTGCGGTTTTGTAACCTAACCCCGAAACATTATCAAACATATATGAAGCGAGCGGGACCACACAAGAGTCAGACAGAGAACCGGGAGACAAGAGAAGTTAATAGCGGAAGCCACTGTGGCAGTCGAAAATAAAGAGTATTTTCAAGACATTCTTTTATAATGAAATGTAACTTTCTACGAAAAACCTTTATTACTAACTGAAAATACATATATTTAACTAATATTTTATGCTCCCAGATTGAAATTTTTTTCGATAGTATGGCCACAGCATACGATAACGTTAAGTTTTGCAAAAAAAATACAAAAAGGGCGCTCGTGTAACTTTCCAACATTTATTCCGAATTGAAAAATTCGAATGGTTTCTTAAAGTATATTACAATAGCTTCAGTTAAGCGTACAGATTTAAAAAAATATTAATTTTTGAAGAAATGGCGGACTTAAGAAGAGATCTGGAACAAAAAGTATAAAAAATCAACATGTTTTTTCAAAATGAATTATTCGATCAAAAAACTGGTACGCTTAACTGAAGATAATTGTATTACGAACATTCCCTGAAAATTTCAAGTGAATCCAATAAAAATTGACTGAGTTATTAATGCGCCTGTTTGAAAAATGCCGTTTCGAGATACTCGCGTATGAATTTTCGACAGAAGTTATTTACTGCAGCTCAAAGATCGCAGCTGTATACGGTCTTATCATGGCCAGTGATTCTCCACCTAGTTTTAAACAATATATAAGCTCATAATCCCTGTTATTAGATACATTTGGATTTTTGGACATAAACTTTTTGGGCGATTGACACCAAGTTACCTATACGTGCACTCGATTCCGAGCGCTGCGCTACCTATACAAATGTTACCGTAGCTCCCAGAATTTTTCGACATCCACATTGAAACTGTGCAGGCAGTGCAGGTATAATCTTGAGACCCCAAGCATTAAGGAAATGCACAAAAAAAAATTTCACAGTGGCTTCCCCCCTTAAGGAAAGTGGACGAGAATAAAAAAGCGGGCGCCACATTTAAATACGGTTAAACAAGACAGAGAACAAATTTCCAAGGGAAGAGAATACATATTATACATGTATTTATCCCTACTAATGAATAACAAAGCTGAATAATAATAAATAACATGACAAGCTCAACTGACACACGAGAATAATTTAATAAATCCCCTTGTGTACAAAGGGTGTAAGCAGTATTCGGGACAGACACCTGTCCCCGCACCCCCAGCGTGTAAAGCATATGCACATCAATCTCGTAGCGTCTCGCGTTCAACGTCATCCGCTTTTGTTCGCCCAACTTCGGCGGTAAATCGCTGGAAAACTCGCTGCAACGTTGGTAATTTTAAACGGCCAAGACTGACGTTTGACTAAAGGCTGAAGTTTGACAGCGTGAAGCGTCGCGTGTAATCTCCGCGTTGCTGTAAATTCCAGACCGATGGGGTAACGAACAGTGACGGGGAACGTGGACACACGAACAGCAACGTGCCATGTTCCCTCAGGAATTTTGTATCCTCGTCAACCAAGTTTCCTTTAAACGTAAAGCTTCGAGAAACCATCGTACTCGGAGAATCGCAGCTAACGCTGACGAAGTGAGACAGCATACGAGGTTGGGCGAGAGTTAGGGGTTGTTGCCTCGTTGTCGATCAGAGAAATCGATGGTCCAAGCGACAAACAGGAGGACCAGTGGGGCAACGGGACGAAAACACGGTTTGGGGGTGGGAAAGGGGGCAAAGGGTATAAGAGGTTGGAGCGTAGAAAATCTGAGCATGTGATATTATTGCAGACACGTTCGCGAGCAAGGTGGCCGCCTGCCAGGACAAGTACGCCGACGCGAGCGTGGGGAACGTGACCGGAAGTAACGCGGTGAACGTCTTCCTGGGGATCGGCATCGCGTGGAGCATCGCGGCCATTTACCATGCCTGCCACGGCGAGCGGTTCGAAGTGGAGCCTGGCAAGTCAGTATCGATTCAATTTTATTCTTTCATATCTTCTTTACACAGGATCTTCCAAAGTATGTGGTGCGGCTCAAAACTATGGGATGGGGTGCAATGACTTTTTGATTGGAAAAATCGATGTTGGAAATTGCAGGATTTTTCGGAGTCGATTCGATAGGTCTTCTCGAGAATGAAAATTTGCAGGAAGAAAGTTTATTTTGCACTCTCGTTTGCGAACCGTATTGTGAGCTTTGGAACTTCCTGTACACCTTGCATACAATTCCAAGTTTTTCGCGGAGTCTTATTGCATTCAGGCACTCAGAGATAAAGTTGTTCTCGAGTAGGCTCGATCCACCTAAGTCGATTCGCGGAGAAGCCGATACGAAAACGAGAAAACTTTTACGAAGAACCTCGTCGAACTTGGGCGACCTGATCGACGATCGCTAGACTCTGCATCCGGCGGCGAATTTTCAGGGGCCTGCTTTATTTTTAAAAAAAGGGGCATATGTTGGGTATCAAAATCCCAAAGAAGGTCTCTGAAATGCAGAAAGAATTCCCAATATTTCAATATTATATAGGTATCTACATTTCCAATATTCATCCTCTTGCTGATTTTTAACAGTAAAAGCACGAATATCGGTCATCGATACGTGGAAAATATCGAAACATGGTCTCTCTGGTCTCGCTTGTCCCCTGTTTCCACGATTTTTACACTTCAGGGGATACGCCACCTGGTTGGCCTAAAAGAATCAGCAAATCTAAAATTTGTTTTCTCTGGTAATTCTTCAGTTAAATACTGAGATCTTATTAGATTATTTAGGATATTATTTTTTAAAATTATTTTTATAAAATCTATTTTTCATTAAGTTGAAATAAGAATTTTTTATTTTTTATGTTCCAACCGCTTTTGGTGACAAGAAATAACGGTAACGGTAGATAGTGTTGTATAGCCCCGCCAAATTAAATCTTTAAGTAATAAATAATACGTGAAAATAACATTAAAATGTTAGCATTTCCTGAAAAGATCAAGATATTTCACTGAAAAATTACCTGAGAAAACAAATTTTAAATTTACCCATTCCTCTAGGTCTACAAAGGTGTGTACCTACCTCCTTAAAGTATACTACTTTCACGAGTCAGATGGAACGTCGTAAACGAGACTTAAGTCTCGAGATATCCATCTGTACCGCGATTCCTCGAGATCGGATAAGGGGGCCGTGGACGCGGAACGAAACAATACCCCAGGTGGGGCACGGTAACCGGCAGTCGTTCCGCGTTTACGATCGCCGTAGTCGGAAATGCTCCGAAGAAATTCGGTCGGGGATCGCGACAGCCAGTTCGCCAGAGCTGCTTGTCGATTTACGAGAGTGAAACGTGACCTGCACCGACGACAGCCCCATCGTTCTAGTAAACTGTTATCCCTGACGTATCGGCAAGAATATTCCGCGGGTCGAGCGATATCGATATTTCCACGACACGTCCAATATAGAATTTTCCGCCGAAGGCACGGAGAACACAAACGTTCGAGTTTAAAGGCCCCAATTTCGTTTCCGGGAAGCTCACAATTAGCGAATTCCATACCGATTCACGCTAACCTCACAAAATTACACAGTTCGATTTTACGAATAGATTGCTGACCAATGGGGAAAATTGTCCCTGCGCGATGCTATGAAATAGAGATCGTAATTACAGGCGAAAAAAAGCGAGCTTCCGCGATGGGACTCGAACCCAAGATCTGCGCGGGGTCCTCTGATTACTTGGCAGTCGCGTTACCAATTCCCCCAACGCCGACTCCCCGAAGGTACTCTTTCCCGAACACTACAACTAGGGTGACCTGTCCAGTGAGTGAACACCCTCCAGTGAGTGAAGGTTGTTCATATAATACGAAAAATTAACACCTATAGCACTCACTTCACGTTGAAACTGACACTGAAATTTAGACTGGAGACCTACCGATATCTCGTAAAAGCGTTTTTCCGTTTAATTATATCCGATACGATATTAAATCCGTTTGTTTAACAGTTGTCCTCATGGCGTCCCACATGTTCAAGGTAAAGCTTGTTGCGTGATATCTATAATTTGTATTTTGAGGTGCATTTAATGGTCCTATGATAAATTTGATATTATAATTAGATTGTTATACGTTCTTTTAACGAAAAATACTGTATGAAATAACGGATTTCTAAGAATTTTTGTCGAGTTTCTTACGTGTTCATGCATTGGATGGGAGATACCAGTGAATACCAATGAGTGAACGACCGTTCATTCGTATTTCGCTGACATTTCTAACTTTGTCAATGAATGAACAGGTTAGGTTAGGTTAGGTTTTTTTCTCTTGACAGTTTCGCTGTCAATGTGGAGGTTAGATTAACCCACCGCAGAAACTAAATTTCAACTATGCATCATTATGATCTTATAAGACTAGTAAAGTATCAAATCAGTAATATTATTGCAATTGGAGAATGAAAAATTATTTACACAAAAAATCGTCTAAATATATTGGAAAGCTAACCACTGTTATTACCCCGTTCACTCACTGGGGTACCCCTGTTCATTCACTAAAAATTTATGTTCACTCACTGCTCATTGGCCCATTTCTTATTTAATCCTCTGCCAGACTTTTAATGAAAGTTATAACTATCAAACATTGCTAAAATTGTGTTCCGGGATGTCTGACTTTATTAATAAAACAGCTCGCTTACAGCAATAACATTCAGGGGATTAAATAATGACTTTTGAATACTAATTTTAAGAGACACGCAGGTTAAGCGTTCACTCACTGGACATGTCACCCTACACAAACTAACAGGGCGCCACCTATGTGCCAATCGCACCATAGACCGTTCCCAAACGCCGTATGACAACGCAATGGTGTAGCGAACGGATATCTCATGAAAGTTAACACCGCGCTCGAGGTGTATTTTATTTCGCCACTGAGGGATCGCGCAGCGACTACGAGACATCCCGTGCTCAGACTTGCAGAATCTAATTTCATTTTTATCGACAAGCCAGCACAATTGCTGCAAATAGAACGGGTCGAATGCACACGACGTTGTTTTCGTGGACGATTCGATAATGCATATTTACACGGTGCAGCGTCGCGCGGCACGATCGTCGCTCAGCGATAATCAACCGTTTCCCATGCAAGGGGGCGCGTTCTCCAGCGCGTGCATAGAGACACTAAGGGTGCGTTCCGATTCACGCAGTGAGTGCAGAGATCGCAGCGCAGTCGCTGCGCGCATTCATATCGTTCCGTTTCGTTACTGCGATTCGTGCGTTCTTGAAAACGAACGCTTTTTCCTGCGTTTCATGCGAAATCAAAATTGATGCTACAATGGAGAAAGAAACATTGTTTACAATAACCTAGATACTATTACATAATAGTGATAATGAAATCAGCAGCTGTGATTCGTCTGATGAAAGCGAAAATGAAGATGATATTAACTTGCCATTTAGAATTGGAATTGCTCGAAAATATATATTTTTTTAAAATGATAACATGATTTGAGTCAACCAGTAGAAGTCGATGTCAGCAATATTAGACAGACACAGAACATACCTTCAAAAATCCGAAAACTAATAGCACCTACCAAGGAATAATAGAAAATTAAACGGCTATACCTCACGTATGCGTTTAAACTGTTATTTCTTAATTAATATTTTCACTTATGCTTTCAGTGACGAAATTAAAGGGGGGGAGCGGGTGTTTCTGTCCCAGGCGCCGATTTGCGGGGGGCACCAAATGAGAAATCTTTAAAAGCTACATCAGTGGCTTTATTCAAATTTATATATTACGTTATTCCATTGGGAATAAAGGAGATACACATTTTATGGAACAGTAATTAAAATTGATTTAAAATTGATTGATTTATTATCTAACAGCAAAGCAATTAGGGTACCTGCAATATGTTTGAAACCAGTTAATAAACACGTTTATTATGCCTTTTATATGTAAAGTGTGGACTCAACCTCCTAAGGTGGGCAATACAAGGTGGTAAAATGTGGGGGGCCAAACAGAATCCTTGCTCCGGGCGCTTACAAACTAATTTCGTCCCTGTATGCTTTTTATATTATTATAATTGGATTTAAAAAAAAATTGAAGTTAGCTAAAGTCCCCTTTATTATAGGAATTACAAGTAACCCACCCATCATTCCAATAATGAGAAAAAGCGTTAATGCGGAAATAAGAATTTTCATATGTATAGCTGAAAATAACATAATTCTAACATAAACTGATGAAGTAATGGTATCGAAAGTGTTGTTTAATGCATATAATTAATATTATCACTTCTTATTACTGCACAGTAGAAAATACTCGGTAATTCAAAAAAGAAGAAATCACAATCGCAGTTTCCAAGAGTATTGTTAAAAAGAGGAAACAGTTTGGATCAGTCTAGTTTTGAAAACATAAGTAAATTCAGCGTTCTCCTTCTGTATATCCACTTTCTACTCTGTTATTATCTCTCTTTTTCGAAGTCCCAACAATTTGTTGAGCTCTTTGAAATGTGCCCAGTAGAGGACAGCAAGAATTAAATATATAAGTTACTAAATCGAACAACAAATAAATAATAAACATTGGTATATGCCAGTATCTTTATTTTCCAATGATGTAAGATGTAACAAGCTACTGTTACAATACCCTACTCTATCGTGCATAATGTATTTACTAGAGTTGCAAAGAGAAAGTGCTTATTCTGATTCTTCACCTTCTATTAGGACATCCATGAAAAGATAGGTGAGTATAGTATCCTCCTGCTTGAAGTCGCATTCGATTCTGTACTCACCAGGATCCATGTCACCAAACAAACCACTTATGTCGCATTCTTCGGCACATTGTTCACCCTGAAAAGTAAAATTCACATGTATACAGACTTTGCAGTTAATCCATTTTGTTCACCAGTCCTAAAGTTCCAGAAAAATTACTAAAACTTAAATTATACTAGTATCAAGAATTTGGAAGAAGCGCCTTGTTAATGGAATCGATATAACATTATACATTCTTACTTCAACCATCGAACATGTATCCTCCTCAGGTATAGGATAGTCAATTAACGCACACATCTTTAAATCATCGAAGTCCTTTAGTGGCTGAGGAAACTGTTTGTTGACTGCATTGATCATATTTCGACCTTGAAACACTCTTATATCAGCCTAAGGAGAATTATTAAGTTTTTTAATCATTCTTATTATTATAACAATTACATGAATTTCTCTGGAAACTTCTTTTAAATATAGATATTCATGGAAAATATTTGCCAAGCAGAAGAAAAATGTTAAATATAGAAGTAATTGTAATCTGAGAATTATTATACAACCACCAGAGGATTGACTTCCTCTTCATGAATATAAACACAGTATGGGTTGTTAACATTTGAATTAGTAGTGCTGACTGCATACCGTCACTGCTCCCGGACAATTTTTCGTAACATTGATGGTCGAAGAAATCAGACTGTTTACAAGCTCAAAATCCCAGGAGGCAACCGCATCATTATCAGGGACGTTTGTCTTAAAAGTGTTCACTGTGACTTTATTATCAGCCTGGTAAATAGAAACAAGAATTTGTTACGCAAAAAAAGAACAAAGACAGTTTAGTTGAAATAAAATTAACATTTATTTCTTTCAAACTCAACAACAAGGGATTTTAGTGACAGAAATATATGATGTGGATATAGCAGTAGGTCTTCCATGTAGTTAATAATTTTCAATATTTAACGATATATAGATTATCTACAGAGTAATAACTTATTGTTTAAAAACCTCAAGGGTATGTATAACTACTCAAGTATTTCCGAATTAATTACCTCATTGCTTGAGAAAAAGTAATAAAAATTAAGTTCATTGATGGGCGAATTCCACTTACACCCAAATCGCCCACAACCCCCTAGATTTCCCTTAAATATCGCGAACGCGATCTAGGCGTAAGAGAAATTCGCCCAATACACTTAGAGTCGGAGGAAAATTTTTCAACTTACATCAACACATGACTGCATAGCAATACAGAAAACGAAAAGTAATAAGAATTTTGCACTTCCAATTGAAAACTCCATCACATTTGGAATAAGAACTACTCGATGAATACTCAAAATAAGACTATTCTACCTTTGGAGCGCAAGTCGTATTTAAACCCATAAAACGTGTTAGTGTTTGTTGCCGAATGTTTTACAACAATTAAATGTAAACAATTGCTTTGAAACATCGCTCATTAAATTAGATGCTTTGTCTCGATGGTTGCGTGATATTTTATCGTTCATCAAATTGGAGATCACGTGGAATAAAATTGAATAACGTGGGAAAAAATTCTTATGATATCACATAAAACACGAAAATGTCAAAATGAAATTTTGAATTCTAAATAACTGCGTGTTTAAACAATATTTCTGGCTGTTTCATAAGTATGGATCAATATTTATAAATTTATAAAGGCTGCGATATGTACTTTGCCTTTCTTTATATTTTTAAAATATCCTAATTCTTATAATAATATACACAAAGTCAACTTAAATAAAAGAAATTTTATATACAAATGGTAAAGGAACATTCTTTTACATTTTCCAAAATCGAATCCAATACAAGGGTAGATCAAAAGATGGAACTACCCAGATAGCACACGACGTCTATAAGCCGCCTTTAAGACGTCTTGAAAATCTGAAAAAAAGTCTTAAAAACGGCTTATACACGTCGTGTGCTATCTGGGTACTTTATTGTTATTGCATTTTGTAATAAGTAACAAATCTGTAAGAAAAGCAGATGTGCGTGTGCATAAACACGTCCATGTAACAGAAATCTGCTTTATTCTAGTTCTGACAATGAAAAAATTGGAGTGATTAAAAACCAGAATAGGACTTGCGTCACCATTGGAAATGTGAGAAACCAATAATAATACAGCATTCGATGAATTTCCTTAATTAATAATGGCCAAAAAATGTTATGAAAGTGTTTATGAATATATATACATTATTTTTTACTACCCAAATGCACATTTACAGATAAATAGGTATTACAAACCATTAAAATAATATGACAAAAAACATTTTTTATTAACTTCCAAACATATATTTTTTTAAAAAATGTGTTACAATTGAAGGCTCGGATGCAATAAGGGGACTAGCGCTCGAAAATGGGAAAAAGTATTGATCAACCGCTAAGAAAAATTGGAAAATTAAATTTTGTTAAACTGGATTTTAAAAAATATAGTGTTGTAAACTCGTCACGACACAGAATTGTTTTATTTGCAGTTATTTTTATCGAATCATTATATAGTATTCGAGATAAAAATTATAAACCAAAAAAATTGCTTCGGCCAAAGTCAGTATCTTTTTAAACATAAATTGCGATATCTTGAGTAAATATTAACGGATCGTTATGAGACTTGGAACATAAAAGTCAGAAAACTCTAGCGAAACCGTAAATTATATGCACAAAACCCTTATGTTAAAAAAGGTAATAATATTTAATTAAAAAGTAATACTGGATATAACCCATGCTTTTCAACGTTCGCCGTTAAAAAGTATCGAGGCAAGTTTAAGGTACATAAAACTTCCAATGACAAAGTTTTAACTTAACATACAAGAAAGATTTTCACCACTTTTCACACTCATTACTAAAGAATTGTAGAAGATATAACGATATATATAAATCTCGCGTCACCAACAGTCAACAGCCGCGTATAATGCGCTATTTAGCAGTTTCAACACTCGCGTTGACAGTTGGCGCCGTGCGCGAATTATATCTTCTACAATTATTTATTAATCAGTGTGAAAATTTGTGAAAATGTTCCTTGTATATTAAGGCAAAACTTTATCGCTGCAAGTTACATGTGCTTCAAAATTGCCTCGATACTTTTTAACGGCGAACGTTGAAAAAATGGGTTATATTCAGTATTATTTTTAATTAAATATTATTACATTTTTCAACACAAGGGTTTTGTACACACATTTTAAGGCTTCGCTAGAGTTTTCTGAGTTTTATGTTTCACGTCTCACAACGATCCGTTAATATTTACTCAAGATATCGCATTTTATGTTTAAAAAGATACTGACTTTGGCCGAAGCAATTTTTTTGGTATATAATTTTTATCTCGAATACTATATAATGATTCGATAAAAATAACTGCAAATAAAACAATTCTGTGTTGTGACGAGCTTTACAACACTATATTTTTTAAAATCCAGTTTAACAAAATTTAGATTTCCAATTTTTCTTAGCGTTTGGACACTACTTTTTCCCATTTTCGAGCGCTAGTCTTAACCACGCATCTTAACCACGCGAGGATTCTCGCGCTGCGTCGCTAACGTGCCCTGTGAATATTTCACGGGAGGTAGGCTCGATTGTACACCGAGTCAGATACCGCGCCAGCTACCAGCAATCATTTATTTATAGTATGGTCACGACGAACCGACCTGCTGTCGCTATAATTGATTTTCGAACGAAGTCGATCCGTCGTGAAGTCATACATCATTCGAATCGCGACAGATGCGGGCGGTGGGCGAGCGGGACCAGGGAATCGCAGTTGAACCACGCCGACGCAGATGGCGTCGCGATGCTCTCGATCGTTTTTGCCACCCAAGTGTCGAACGATTTCGCGCCATGTTGCGTGGAAATTCGGAAAAAAGACGACTATCTCTGTGCAAAGGATGCACCGAGCTCTAAATAAACTAGTCGAGCAAACATCGCGTGGCCCTATTGACACTCTGATTTTTATTGCTAACAAATTCATTCGGCGATTAATAATGCTTTTGCTTGACACTTTGGCGGCCCAATGGACCAAATTTTGTATAGGTACTCTCCAGGACCCTGCGGAATATATAGGCCACCATGAAACCTGGATACCTCCAATTCTTCCCCCTCATTTCACCCCCTCGACCCTTTCTGATAATTTATGTTTTTGGAATTATAATAAATTAACTTTGGGAACGTTGAAAAATTTGGCTTTAAATTAAAATATCAAGGTAATATGAAATAAAGTTGAATTGTTAGTTGAAGTTGAATTTCTATTCGAAAAATTTTGCAGAAAAAATTAAATTTATTCGAATAAAAAAATATTCGTTATCCTGAAATAACGTCATTTTATTCGCAATTCTTATTGGAGATCATTCGACGAAAAATTTATTCCTTATTCTCGAATAACTTCATACTATTCGAAATTTTTATTAGAATTTTTATTCGATAAAAATTTATTCGAACTTTTATTCGATAAGTTTATTCGAATTTTTATTCGATAAAAGTTTATTCGAATTTTTATTCGATAAAAGTTTATTCGAATTTTTATTCGATAAAAGTTTATTCGAACTTTTATTCGATAAGTTTATTCGAATTTTTATTCGATAAAAGTTTATTCGATAAAAGTTTATTCGAATTTTTATTCGATAAAAGTTTATTCGAATTTTTATTCGATAAAAGTTTATTCGAATTTTTATTCGATAAAAGTTTATTCGAATTTTTATTCGATAAAAGTTTATTCGAATTTTTATTCGATAAAAGTTTATTCGAATTTTTATTCGATAAAAGTTTATTCGAATTTTTATTCGATAAAAGTTTATTCGAATTTTTATTCGAATTTTTATTCGATAAAAGTTTATTCGAATTTTTATTCGATAAAAATTTATTCGAGTAACGCCCCAACTCTTGGTGCAGATCACTCTGTGTGGAAGCACGCCGACGCCAGTCAGAGTGGTGAACCTGCTTAAAAGCGTTCTCCAAGTTCAAGCATCTAAATGTTCGACACTGTGATTATGTTTGCAACAGCCTGGCCTTCTCCGTGACGCTGTTCTGCACGGAGGCATGTCTGGTGATGCTGGTGCTGCTGCTGAGGCGGACGAAGAGCATCGGCGGCGAGCTCGGCGGGCCCTTCGTCCCGAAGGTGATCACGTCGACGATCCTTTTTTTCCTATGGGTGTTCTACCTCGTTATGTCGACCCTGGAGGCCTACGGCGTCATCGAGGGCTTCTAAGGAGGCCCGACGGACGTCACACGTCGGCCTACCCCGCTGCTGCGTCCCTATCTTAACTCTTTACGTCCACCGAGGCGTGTGCTCAACGAAACGTTCTCTCGGCAAGTATACCGCCTTTTCACGCCTCCCCATTAACCCCTATTAATAGACGCAGACGCTATCGCGGCTCGTGGCCCATTTTCGTCGCGTTATTTTTCGGTCGTCGAAGGGCAGAGGAACACCCTCCGCTCGCTATACTAGGCCGAGGAGTGCCGACGTTAACAAGCCACGAGACACGGTCCAAACAGACTCACCCGCCTATTCCGCGCCGCGCGTCGCCTCCTTTTGGAAGCCAGGATTAAATATAGCCTGGGTCGAGGCGTCGTTGCCCGCGTAAACGACGACAAACAACTCTCGCGTTTGGTTCTGAGTTGTGTGGGAGCAGTGCCACTGTGGAAGGGGTTTTCGCACCGGACACCCAATAATCCGTGTCTCACACGCGCTTGTAATTAGCGCCAAGTTCGTTGGATGAAGGTTGCCTAGAGTTACAGCATTCGACTTATGCAACCCAGACATGAATTGAGGGGCCCAGTGGAAAACAGACACATGCCATCGTTTTATGATTTTAGAGGAAAGCAAGTTGTGGCTGCAAGGAATTTTTTAGAAAATTTTTAGGATTTTAGAGAAAAGTAAGTTACATGAAATGTAATTATTTTAAACGGTACTTGAATTAGATGGTAAATGACAACTAGTTATTGTCAAATTTTAGCTGAAAAATTAATTTTATAAGGTCACGTGTCCCCAACATGCCAAGTAGCATAGGCCCCTTTTCCACTGCACATTTGTTTTTCCTCAGCGCGAAGAAAATTTAATATGATTCCACTCGATAAAACGTAGGGTAAACCAACCAGTAATTGACCGCATACCAGTGAATGACCATTAGGCAAAGAAATGTCAATTATAAATTTAAAAATTACTATATGTTTATAAATGGAGTGTAGTTGCACGTTTAATATCCCATATTTTTAGTTATACGTATTAAACAAACATTTATAAGTACGATTCTTAATAAAAGTATGCGGTCATTTACTGGGCTTCTCATTCAACAATTCGGTCATTCACTGGTTGGTTTACCCTACATGCTATTATATTAGGAGGTGACGGAATTGCGCCCTCATTCCAGGAACGATTTAATGGTACAAAAAAAACGAAAATGGGCCCCTCAGTTCCAAACGGCATTACATACATGTTTATACCTGACCGATCTATGGTTTCTACTTTCAGGACAAAAGGGAGTCGGAACCGAAGGGGTGGGATTCCCGGTGGCGAAGCAGCCCTCCGAGTTGCGCCCGGGGAAATTCTTCTACTGATAGCTTTCACCCTCCCCAGCCGGGACGATTAACAACGAACGTGACCGCGTGACGTTTATCTGCGTGTGCGTGAATGCGGGTAGTAGAGGTAGCTGAAATGTGTAGCGTGTGTGCGTGTAATTGACGAGCAGCTAATTGAACCGCGACGCGAATAAATCCGTGAGAAAGACCGAGAGAAAGAGGGGGAGAAGCTTTCGTGTGCCAGGAAGACGAGTGAGTTTGCCTTAAAATAATTTAAAACATAGGGAGAAGTTACGCGAAGAAACGCGTTCTAGTCTCGAGCCGTGCCTCGTACGTTCACGGCGTCTATCGAATACGATAAAACGGAATAAAATATATTATACACACATACAGACACGTAAAGAGACACGCAGAGGACACCCATACAAAATACACACACACGAGATAGCGTGTTAATTTAATCGTTCGAGGAACACAGGTTTCTATGGTATTTTAGTAGCGGATTGTACTGCAATTCCTTTTTCGCCAGAGAACGACGTCGCTAATTTTATATAAACGTGTATTACCGGCGCGTTCGCGATCCCGCGACACGCCCGCGGGGGTGGTGGCGAGTTCTATCAGCAGAGAGCCGCGGATCGGATCGATTTGCATCGCAAAGTCCGCGTCGCTGCTCTAGAGGGAATACCGTGTGGACGAGTCGACGATGGCAAGAGGGGTGCGCGAGGTAAAAGAGGATTATTCTCTTAAAGACTACCTTTGAAGAACGAAAGGGGATACGAGTCTGAGAGAAGGGCTCCTATAATATCCATGGAAAATCCCTTTGGGTCACCCGAGGCGACTATCAATCCCCTCCAGTCGCCACGAATACGTCCCCAGGTCCCCGACTTAATCCAACCAAAGGGAAACATCGAATCCCACTTTGATCCAGCGAGGAGTCTATCGAGAACCACAGTGAACAAGTGCCGCGCGATCGCGTTATCGGAAAGCAGCCCTCTGCCGCGACGATCGATCCAGAACGTCACCACCGCGACGGGACATGTTTGTTATTCGTTTAAGGGTAATTAGCTAGGCCCGAGGAAGATAATTCAAAGTGCGCTCGCGGCTCGGTGCAGAGGCCTTCGCTCGAACGTCGAAGTCCTCGTTGGTGTTCACTGCCTTTTGATCGAGGGTCGCTCGCCGTTGCTCGCGCAGCGTTTAGGAAGGTTAAGTGGATCGGGACACATTAGACAGACGAGCGCGCAGAGACGCGGCTCGCGTGGGACGCTGGCTGAGGGGCCTGATGCTATAGTCAGCGCGAAAAGTATTGGCTGCTGAGAATCACCTCGATTCTCACGAAATGAAAGTTGAGGAAGTGGTAATCAGTATACTACCTAGAAGCTTTCTGATGTTTACAGCTTTGAGGTATCGGAAGAAGTCAAACCTCTTGTTCCGAAACCTCAAAGCTGTAAACTTTGCAACTCCCGGCAGCTTTTACGAGCAAAGCACTGTACCTTTTACTCGGACTACAGCAGTCTCTGGCGAAGGGAAGGGTAGAAGAAGCCCCTTGACCAGCGTTCTTTCTTTCACCATGCTGAGGGTTCGTCGGGACATCGTGAGAAACCGATGCTTCGAAGAATCACAGTCACCCCACCGAATGAAACGTTCTCGGTGAGAACAACTGTCTCGGTTAATTTCAGGGGGAACGTCGCCAGTCGACTGAATCTAGGGTAAACGCACCAATAAATGAACACTATTATATAATTAAGCTTGCAGCGCGATTGATTCCACGTGCTGTAAAAATGAAAAGAAGTCTCTGATTAATTACTTGCTTATTTTAATTACTTATTTTACTTGTTTTAGTAAAAAATCTCCATTCACTGGTACGTGTTCATTTACTGGTACATCCACCCTAGTGAACATCCTTAGGAGAGAGATTCCACCGACACTTTAAAGGTTGTAACTATCGACTAAAGTATGCAGTTTATTCTTTCCGCGTGGCCCTGAAGGAATCGAGGAAGGCCTCCGGTTATCCCTCCGTGTCGCCAGCGATTGATCGTCGAAGGCGCGCGTAATTGCGCGAGACGGATCACCGGGAAATTCTAACGAAAGCTCCAGGCTTGTTATTTACAGCTGCCCGCATCGGACGGTCCTAAGCGTTCTCACAACGCACGATATAATCGCGACGATACAGGAAGGGAAGAATAGGGGGCGGGACGAAATCCTCAGGAGATATCGGAACGTACGAGGGTCGTATTTCACGGGGGAGTCAATCGCGAGTGACCTCTGAATCGTTTGCAGGCGGAGGAACGGTGGTGCAAAAGGAAAGCTAGAACCGCGAGCTACGCGTTCGAGGTGAAGCAAGCGAGGAATCCTCAGGAGGGAGGTCGAAACCAATGTCCCGGATTTCCGGTTTAGATGATCGCCGACCCCGTCCCACGCTACCGTTCCCTTTGTGCCAACCAACGATCCAACTACCCAGAATTTCAAAAGAGACCTTTTTTATCCACATCTGTAGAAATCAAACTGATCCCTGCACCGTCAATCTCGTTAATTTCGAAAGCACGATCAGGTATCCGTTTGCAATTGCTTCTGAGCCCTCCGTCGCGGCTCCCTCTATCAGAGATAACAACGGAAGAGAAAGAAGCCGCCGGTGAAAGCGGAAGCATGTTCGCAGAAAGCGTCCAAGCGGCTTTGATACATGAAACGAGGGACTTGGGCATTAATCCCTCGCGGTTCCACGGGCACAGATCGCTTCGACAGAAAGACGCACACGACCTGCTGCTGGCTCGACGTTAATATTAATATTAATCCACAGAGTATCGATGCTGACGAACGACAAACGCACAGAGGGAATCCCCGTTGTCGCGAAAGATACCTGAAGAGTTTGTTTCTCTGACGAAGACCTGGTCCCTCGAGAGTTGTGAACACCATGGAAATCTAATCTAGATCATAGCTTCTTCTCTATCCGGGACGTTTATTTTGTGACGCAGGGACGTCTGGAGAGTGTATCTCGGCTGTAGCTTGGAAGGGCAACGAGCACGACTCGCAATTTTCTCGAATTGGAAGTTACGAGGCATCGCGGGAATCGACTTCCATGGGCCGTAATATTTCGCGAATAATCCAGCAACCACGCTCGGAGCACGGCGTACCTGCTCCCCTGACGAGGCGTGGCGCGCGCCCCACGCGCGGTCGCTAATTAAATCCAGCCGCGGACGTTAATTTGCTTTTGATCCTCCGCCCGGAGTGCCTCCGGTTGCGCGGAGAAAAAAGTGGCGGCGCTAAATCAAAGGGGGATATAGAGGGTTCCGTTGGAATTCTGTTTCGACCGCCTGCAAACGATATCTACGATGGAGGGGGGTTGAAGAATCGCGTCGCCCTTCGACCAGCTCCGCGGCGCAGCCAATTACGCGAAAACGCCGTTTTTCGATCGTGCAAGAGCGAAGGGCTTTCGCGTCTCATTTCACTCCGCTGCAGGTTGGGGGGGATTTGATACTAGCGGCGTGAGAAGGGAGGGGAAAGAAACGCAGCGAAATCGTGGACGACGCGACGTCGTCGCGACGCCAGCCAAAGATCACAGAGATGTATACATATGTATGTATAAAGGAGAAGAGAAGTATATAGTGTATGTATACATACGACATAGATATTTTAATAAGAGGATCGTTCAAAGAGATTTAATATATAAAGAAGAATATATATATATATATATATATATATATATATATATATATATATATATATATATAGATATATTGAAGATATACATATACGTATAGTAGGACGTATATACACGACACTCAAAAGCAAAGCGTTAAAGTGATAAACCGTAAACGGGATTCGGATCGTTGCCGAATTCTCGTCATTCGACCGCTGGGCGAGTCGATCGTCACTCATGCACGACGAAATCCAAAGTCCTTGTTGTGGGACCCATGTGACTGAAAGGACGTCGAGTTTTATTCCTCAGCGAAGTAGGTATAGTATTTATCAAAAGTTGACAGAGAAATAATGAAATAAATGTGCTATATGTGAAGTGGAACAATGAAGCTGCTGCAACAGTTCTTTGATCACCATCGTCTCAAAGAACTTGCAAGGGAAAACGTTCTAGTATCGAGTATGTACAGTGGCGGACTGGGTCTAGAAATATTGGTTGTCAGAAGACAAATGGGGCCCACACATTAGGACTATTCGAGTACTCGAATATTGGAGCAGCTTGAAATTCGGACCGAGCCGAGACTCGGTTTCCGAACCGAGCCGAGTACTCGAAGAGAAACACAAAAAAAATCGACTAGTCGGTTCTCTTCGAGTAGCTCGAAAAAATTCGAGTACTCGATTCTTTGGAGCCGCTCGGTTTTTACGAGTACTCGGTTCTTCGAGCCGAGTCAGGCTCGGCTCGCTTTTTTCGAGTCCTCGAACAGCTCTACCACACATAGGTAACTATAAACCTATCACTCAACCCGAATCAGAATTATTTTTTCGGAGTTGTGTACTAAATTCTGAAATATAAAGCTTCCTCGAAAAATGATTTTATTAAATTCTTTTTATTAAAATAGTAAAGCAACGGAAATTTTAGTTGCATGCGCTAATAATATCCCTTCATGGTCACACCTTATAATCACAAATTAGTCACGTGGGGTTCACTGCACCCTAGCGTCGTTTTTGAGTTACCATTTTCGTAGTTTTAAATCTTTTAACTTCTCAGTGATAATTGTATATTCGTAATACTCATACAATCATACTTTAATGGTCTTTTTCTAGAAATATAAATTCTGATATGATGAAATTTGTAGTTGAAAAAGAGTGATTTTCCACGGTTTTGAAAAAACGATTTCTTTTCGCGATTAATCCTCTTTAGAAGCCGTAAAGGCGTGACATTTCACCTCGAAAGTTGTTTTTGGGGTGCGACACACCCCGTGTGGCCACGATAGGATATTGGAACTTCTATTATATTTTCAAGCTGCTAAAAAGTCTTAAACATTTTTAACATATTGTCTGACATTTAATGGGCCACTTGCCATGGGGCAAATTGACACCCTAGCCAGTCTACCACTGAATATATACCTAACCTCAGTTGCTCCGCGATTCTCTTTTTCGAATCCGTTTATCAATGATTTCAATGATGAAACACCATGGTTCAATTACCACAACCCTATCGCTGATCCCGATTATCCCCTCAACACCTTTCGAGTCACATGGGTTATTCCTCAACAGGACACGCGGCAAGGAATTGATCGATAAACCGTAATCAAAAGTGCTACGCGTACCTCGACGATCGAAGCGTGCAGCGATATTATCGGCGGGAATTCACGGGAGCGGACGATCCCTCTTCGTGCATTTACTCCAATTTACTCTTCATCCGCGCGAGTCCTTTCAAATCCCGCTAAGCGGTTCCTGCAACAAAACCACTTCAACCGTTCAATGTTTATAGCCACGAATAGCCGTTCCAACTCCCCCTCTCTCCCATGGACCATCGTTCCTCCTTTTTTACCTCCATCTTCAAACAACGCTGCCTCTTCTTTCGATCCTTCGCAAACATGTCAGACTCTACTCGAGAGACTCCATTTTCGTTCACACGGTCTACCTTTCCCTTCGTCCCCTTCTCTCAATTTTTAATAGCAATCCCACAGACTCGCGTCATCACGAACGACAGCTCGAGGATAGACATTTCCACTCGTTAGAATTAAGACGACGCGGATTAAATGGAACGCTCGAGGTGTTTGTTTATAAACTAAACCTCCGGAGTTACCATTCGTCCTCGCACCAAATTCTGATTAATCGTTCATTATGAATTTCCAAGCCGAAATGTTTCAGAGACTCGAAGGATTGATTTGCCGATGGAAATAGTTTTATATTTAACAGCCAAGTCAGTGCGAAACACAGACGAGAGTGAAGCAGATCGGAGGCACTCGAGGGTTCCGTTTAATCGGTCGGTGCACTTACTGTTAACGTAGGGAACGTAGGAAAGAATGGCAGCGAGCGGGGAGCACGATTCCCGCTGCTGAGATGGACATTCTGTTTGCTCGAACCTAAGAAGGTCGTTACGCGTGGCCACCCCCTATCGATATCAAGCACCGCGGTATTTCAAACAGTCGCGAGAATCTCGCGACGAGAACCAACGTCCCTTTCCTTTACCCTTTATTGACCTGGACTGCACGGTGCGTCCTGTTCAGAAAAAAAAAACGAACGAGATCCAGCCTCTCGATCGAAACGACCGAATTTACACGAGAATAGGGAGGAATTAGAAACGTGTCGCGTAGGTTGATTAAATTCTGTAGCCAGGTACCTTTGTTAGGCCCGAGGCCAACGGATATTTGTACGTTTTGTATTTTCTACGGGAGATATCAAGCAAAAGGCGATTAGCTGGATAGACACAGGATATAGGGTTTTAGTTTAGAATTGGCAATTATGATAGATTTCGTAACGTAGAGTTTAGTTGTCGATGGTTGAACCAAACCAATCGTGCCACTTACAGTAAATGCAGATTCTTCAAAATTACGAGACTCGAATGAGCGAAAGACTTAAAAATGGGGATCGTCGTTTCGTCTGTTATCAAAGTTTCAGACCAATTCACTTGCCATCTTCGTCCATATCGGCGAGCGACGTTTCCGTTCTTATCAAGGCTATGAATTCTGCGGAAGTCTCTGTTCAATGGGAATTCAGTTGTTTCTTAATGACAATCAAGTAAGGATCAATCGTTACGCGTTATCGTTATATTCGTAGGAGAGAGCTCAACCACTCGGTGGGACTAACTCGATATAGATTACCACCACTGGTTTATTTATCTTCAGTATTTCCACTCCATCGAATTCTTTGCAAACAGACCAAAGTACTGTGGGATCAGGAAGCCCCATAAAAGGGAGCTCGGAGTAAGATACCTCGGAGGGTCGGCTTTGGCGACGTTGGTAAGGCGGTTGACCAGTAAGCAGAGGGTCCGCAAGATCGCAGGTTCGAGTCCCGTCGCCCGAGGTCCATTTTTTCCGAGGCTCCCGAACACAAGAATATTACAATACCTATTCCAACAGCACGTACTGAAATTCACAATTTCGCCAATTCAATTCGCAGTCCAATTAAAAATAAAAATAACCAACAAGAATCGAATGGTGGTGGTGTGAATCGTTACTCTCTCTGGTTTAAATTAAAGAGTATCTGCATCATCTAATCTAATCAAATTCAGGATCAAAAGTTACGGTCATACGCACACCCAGGACCAGCACGCGAAAACCAAGAAACATCAATGACGTTTTCGAAGCGACAGGAATATCAAGTAGCTTCAGTTGACGATTTAGAAAATCGTCTGTTTATTCGGTATACACGCTAGTTTCATCTACGATATAGTCAGTCAACTGTATACGCGAAACGACCAACGTTAGAGAAAACATTTCAATCTGGACCAAAACCGAAGGAAAACACTTAACGATCTCGCGTTCGAGCGTCGTCAGTTTAATCCTCTCTGCGCGCGGGGTATCGAAGAAAAAATTCGACGCTTCGATATTCCCCAATTGTCCTCTCGCGTATCGTTTCGCGCGCAGCGAGGGGAAGAGGAGAGAAAATAATTCTTTCTTTCGTCCCTCGTACAATTCTCGACGCTGTTCTACCCAGCTTCTTCTCCAAACTGTCGTCCTTCCCGAGGCGTTTTACATTCGGTTACATCGACCACGGGGGCTGGCCACGCGACTCTCTGTAAATACACAGCGCGCTAACGCGTCGTGGTTTCTTATTCGATTTTACCGAGGCTCCTCTATACATATACACTTTTTCGTCTCTCTTTCTCTAAGCTATACACGATTAACTATACGATTCTACTCCTAATCTATACACCTTAATAATACGTCGCTCTTTATCTCTTCGATCTAACGTTCTGATCTTTGTCTTTACTCACGACTCCGACGGATCGCGCGGCTGCTCGGCTAGCGAGCCAAGCGGGGCCGTCGATTAAGTAATAAACGTAGGACCATTTCGAAATTGCGCGCGATCGATTAGGGTGCAGCGCGCGTAGCGTGACGCCTCGCGACGCCCGGCGAGCAAACCGACGCCCCCGGGGATTTTGATTATCGACGGGGCAGAGGAGCTGCGAGCGCGGGCGTGGGGGGCGTTTTTCTAGGGACTTTTTCGGCAACTAACGTTACACTGTAAGATAGCTAGAAACGGGGGAAGTTTTTGTAAAGTAACGCGGGAGAAGATTGGCCGCGAGGTAAGGAGGCAAGGCAAAACGGATGATGCACACTGAGATCCGAGTTTTGTACCGTCACGCGAAACATACACAACTAGTTCGCTCCGCCAGTAGATAATACACACGTGTATATATTGTATTGTTGCGTAATTGCCTAACGTTAAACGATAGATAGGTTACTACGAGGAGAGTATCGTGAACCTTCTTCTTCCTTGCCATCAGGAGCATCTGTCCGACGACTTAGGATGAGTGTAGACTATACTATACATGTATATCAGATTATCCCCGTTGTAAATAGATAATGAAGATCGCTGATTTTGTGAAATAGCGCGGCGTCCACGCGAAGTCAGAGGTCAGAGCTCTTTCGTTCGACGATCAATTGGGATCTTCTCACGTTTACTTGACTATCATTGAAACAATTCAAAGTCGAAAGTGGCTTCCCCTGATTTCCCGTCGACGTCGCCATGATTCTTCGTTTCGTTGACCGTTTCCTCGCAGGTCGTTCAGAGGCCTCGAATATTCTCGCTGTTCGATCGTTTGCTAAGATCCACGGTGGACAACCAAGTGTCCCATTAGCTCTTAAGGAACTCCGTTAGAACTTAAGCCGTAAGCGAAGATAAATCGAAAAGTCGAACGATTGCGTGAGAGGCAATAAGGAAGGGAAAAAGTGTCCGCAGTGATTAAGACAGAAGAGAATGACGAAGGAGACACTGGTCCCCTAAACACTCGACGGACATCATTCTTTCCGCTCTATCTTCGTCGTCCTTTTATCCTAGCTTTCCTAGTCTCTCGTTCCTCTCTAACACGAGGGGCCATCGATTCGCCTCTGATCGTAATTAAATCTGTACAAACGATTACTCCTCTCCTCCTGTTGCTTCTTTTTCTTCTCCCCCACTTTCCTTTCACAGGCGTTTCGACCTTCTCGCGCACCGACTTCCATTACCCGCCACATTTGCGCCATACAACGAAATGCGATTACGTTTACGTTCTGTACCCAACTGTTCGACTCTAAGCCAGGAGGCAACGGGCGCGGAAAGATCGACGCTCGTCGCGGAGTGTCACGTTGCTGAAGAAATCTCGCGAGTCGCTACGCAACCTTCTATCACCAGCAGTTCCTTCCTTTGCACAATAAGAAAGGCTTTGCAAGTGAAATACAGTGGAATCTCGATCTTGGAATTACTTGAATAATTTCTACTCCAACGGTCCAAGTTCCACTGTATCAGAGACGAATCGACGGGAAGCTATCTCAACGTTGTCGTAACGATTGACTTCACCGGACATTTTAATCGCTATTGATCGCTCGCGGAACTGTGCTTCGGGCAAAATCGAGGACCATTTGGTTAATAAGAGGACATTCCACTGGAAGGACGTTTTAAGACAGTAACGCGGGTTGCAGCGCGAATTCAGCGAGGTGGAAGGAACAGCGGGTCATTACGCGAGAGTATCGATCCTTCTGCCCGGTTCCTCAGCCACGATGAAGCTTTATCTTCCATGTTCTGTGTATAATTCCCACTGTACAGAAGAGCAAGAATGGACCGGAGGGGGTCCCTCGTAAAATCGTTGTAAGACGTTAAGCCGTTTTATGCCTACGCTCATTATTATTGGCATTATTATACTGTCGGTCTGCCTGTTCGTCGCTCGGCAGGATCGGCGGATCTTGAAGAGTGCACGGACGACGAACGGGACCGGGCAACGTGTTAATTGTTGATGTACGATCTCGTTGAGAACCCCTAAGAGAACGAAGCGGAGCCGGTGGTGTGTGCTCCTCGCGAGGGATCGATGGGAAGACCACTTGCCCTCGGCGCGACGATACGGGAGGAGATCGTTTAGTCGAGGAACGGCGAACCGGACGCTCGCTGGCAAGCAAATAGTAATATCCGAAGTCGAAGATAGGGGACATTATTTTAGGGAGACGCTCGATTGTTCCACGAGACGTCGTTAATCTGTTGTTGTTAGGTCTCGGCGGATTATCGATCACGCTGAACGGTGCGTCGTCGCGTCGCCTCGTTGCTCGATCGCAAGTGGCCCAGGCACAGGACACAGAAACATTTACGCGACCGACTAAGAATCAATTAATTGTAATTGAGTCGAAAGTGCAAAATATACATGACATTAAATGTTATTTACACCGGCGTGGCTGTTTATTCCGAACCAGTTTCGGGCCTCCCTTGCAGATCCACCCCCGTGCTTAAGGGGTAATGCCACAGTAGAGCCTGGAAAGGCGGCCTGATTTTGAGAATTTTTTTAAGCGAGTATAGTGAATGGAATACAAAATCTATTTGAAGGCCTTTATTGTAAATACCTTGAAGTATGATCCCAAATTTTTGTTTAATTTTTTTATTGCAAAATGGCGGCGCCATTGCCCAACAAACGAAACTTCTTCTGAGAAACGGTGTTCCGCGGCCAAAAAGATTTCTCCTTCAATTTTTAACCTAGAACAAAAAATAAAAAATTGTTTGTTTCTATATAATATTATCTCGGGAAGTATACGAAGAAATTATAAAATACTGATTTTTATAAGAATGGTGCTTGATTGAACAAAACACGGAACCTCGAAATTGGGACGTTTTGTTCAATTGCATACCATTCTTACAAAAAACAGTATTTTTCCATTTCCTCGTGTACCTACTTCCCGAGAAAATTTTATATAGAACCAAACAATTTTTGATTTTTTGTTCTATGTAGGTCAAAAATTGATGGAAAAATCTTTCCTGCCATGAAACACTGTTTTCCAGAAGAAACTTCGTTTATTGAGCTGTGGCGCCGCCATTTCGTAATAACGCCAATTTGTTTACAATAAAGGCCTTCAAATAGATTTTGTATTCCATTCACTATACTCGCTTAAAATATTCTCAAAATCTGGCTGCTTTTCCGGGCTCTACTGTGGCATTACCCCTTAAGGGGGGAACCTGGCGTAACTAGCTGAAAATCGAGACATTTTTCGGGTATTTTTTCTAAAGAAAGTATTTAATCGATTTTTCTGAAACTTTCAGGGTTTAGTATTGTTAGATTAACCACTTGCGCTGAAAAGACGTGCCACGCACGTCGTAATGCTTTTGTCACAGAATCGCCAACGACGTGGTATGTACGTCGTCATGCGATTGTCACAGAAACACTGGACCGTTCTGGTACACGCGTCGGTGAATTTTTTGCCAGCGCAAGTGGTTAAGGTAGATAAAAAAATTGTTTTTATTAAAAAAGAACGACAAAGAACAGAGTTATAAGGGCGTATGCCCAGTCCGTTGACGACGCAATTGTTCCGCGGCGGGCAACGTAACATCTACTGTATTCATCAGAAACCAAAATTCAACAAGTTTTGTTCAGTTTACGAATTCACGCACAAACCTTAGCTATTCGTAATTTAAAAGATGCAAAATTGAACAAATGACGGCATCTTGAAAAATATCACTTTTTCGAACGCAAGTTTTCCTTAATTGTGCAAAAACAGTTATTTATTTAAACAATATCATTATACCAATGACAAAGTTCTATGAAGAAACTGTTCATATATATCCGTGCACAAGTTCAACTGGATCGGATGAATATTTTTCAAGTTACATTGTCCGCCAAGTGTAAAGCTGTCGTTTCGAGAAAAACGCGTTTAAAGTTTTCTGGTCACTTTAATTTTTCGAATTTCGTGTTGCGCCTTTTGGAGCATATTTCGCGATGTTCAAATATTGATTTACGCAAAAAGAAAATCAATTTTTCCGACCCGCTACACCAGGTTCCCCCCTTAATTACCTCCTCGACCCGGACGCCTGCGGTGGCCATTCCGTTTATGCCCACGATATACAACTCCACGGAGTGGCGAACTTTCGGAACGGGTAACCGGATGAAGGACTCGCGTCGGGTCGGTCGTATCGTTAATTGACGGCTGAATTTTTAATCTACTTTCACGGGGCACCGGATCAACCCCCTGACCGGAACTACGCGCTGTTTAATCACCTCCGTGCCCTCCAGCGGGGCTGAATGTTTAATGAGTTCCGACAGCTCGAAAACACAAGCTGTTTCCTCGTTTCGGGCAGCGTCCTGCTGTTTTAACAAGGGAAGATGCCCAACCTGGGAATTAAAAAAATTATGAAACTTTTGGGGTATGTAGAGGAGATATAGGTATGTATCACGCAAATTTTCTTTTGCTACTAAAATTCACTCTGAACAGGTGAAATTGATCTCTGAAAATCCGGATATTTTCCGATTTTGTGTTATAACTCGCGAACTGTAAAAACTGTTAGTTACCTGATGATAGTCCTTATTAGAATAAGTAACATTTGTCTGAAAACTTTTTTCCTATCTCTTACATCGCGAGTTATAACACAAAATCGTTTAGAAATAATAAAAAGAAAATAATACTAATAATAAAATCGGAAAATTGGCGGATTTTCAGGATTCAATTTCACCCCCTTAGAGCGAAATCAGGAGGCAAAAAAAATTGCACAATACATACGTACATATCCTCTACATACCCCCAAAGTTTCATAATTTCCTGAATTGCTGGTTTGGGGATCTCCCCTTGTAACTAACAAAGTTTACTTTAAATATAAAACGCGGTTTTAGGCGTGGGAGGAGAGGGCGCAAGTAATAACGTTATGATGTAGTAACACCGAAAGTCGGAATCTAAATGCCTTTGAGGTTTATCGGGGCCCTATTTATGTGACCAAATGGTAGTTCCATATGCGCTAGGAATTTCCAAAAGTATTCCAATTATCATAATTCTCGTATATTGACCAACAGATAAGCTTAGTCTACGAGGAAACAGTTGGATTTTCAACCCTTTTTGGGGAACGCCAGTGAAGACACCCCCTTGTTGACATAACTGAGGATCCTGTTCATAGATAGTGATGGGCTTCCTACCACTATTATCACGTCAAACACACGGATCCCCCGATTTCCCCTTCGAACTGCTCGAAACAGTTCGAGCAAATACATATTCTTATAATCACCTAATAAATTTTGATGAAATTGCATTAAGGGGGTAGGTTAACCTCAAAATTTTCGAAAATTGTTTTTAGGATGTTTGCATATTCCGCTAGCTACATCTTTTCTACGTATTTTAAACGCAACCGGGCCCCAAAATTCCAAAAATTGAAGGAATTACAGTATAAAATGTGAGAGCCTGCCCATGAGATTGTATAACGATGTCCAACTTTAAACGCGATTTCCCAGAAACTACGTTTTCCAACACAGTGCACATAAAATCTCGAAATCCGCTCCAACGATTTGAATGAAAAGTTACAGCGAGCTGCAGTAAACTATTCCCCTCCATGTATTGGGAGCACATTTTCAATATAAATTCTTAAAAAAAAAGATAATATTTTTCCTACAAAAAAAGAATAAAATCAGAAACATCAACATAAAAATTGTATTAATTTGTTTATCAAAATTTTGCTTCCTGCACAAGATAGAGACTGTCTTACAGATTATAAAAATGCCTTTACTTTATGTTTTAGGTAATTCACCTGTCCGGAATCGTGTTCACCATCAAACGGTGCATCGCGTACACGCTCACATTTATATTTATAACTTTTTTCCCTGTAACTATATTTAAAATTTTCTTCTTGTGCATTAAAGTCAACGAAATGACGTTTAAAAATAAACACAAAAATGATCTCTATATTCATTTAGTACTTCAGTATATGCGTTTGAAGAAGGGCTTGATTTTGGGCTGTTGAGGGTAACCTACCCCCTTAACTAAATTTTTCATAAAAATATATTTATCCGTTCAACTCGGGTCCCCCTAAGATTAAATCCTGAGTGCGCCACTGACAAATTTAATTCGTTCTTCGTTGACAAATTTAATCATACAGATTAAAGTCGTTAACTTTTCATCCCCCTGTCGATCTTTTCGCGCAGCGATTCCAATGTGCAAATTAGCCAGCCACTGTGTCGTCGCGAAAGTACTAATTGGTTTTCAGAAAGGGCCGATCGACGCGGAAATGGCCCTATTGTATGGACGGCACAATGAGCGGCTGGTTACTGAATCGCTGCATTCCCTCTATTCAACGACGCGTTCGAAGGGTTTGACGAGTGTCGAGGCGTTTAACTGGCACGATTCACCTGTTGTGCCGTCGCGTAGCCTACTCCTCGATAAATAATAAGGAAGGCAACTACAGCTCCGACTCGAAGAATGTCACTCGTTTATCGCTAAGTAGTTTCCTGTGTCGCAGGAATAATAGCCGAGATATCGCGGCAAAGTATCGTGCGTTCGATCTTATTCGGCGGTCACTAAAACGCGTTCCGCCCTTTTCTTTTTACCAAGAATCCGCCCGAAATGTGTGTCGCGGCCGATCCTACGGGCCGATAGAGCCGTCAGCGCGATAACTTATTACAAATAAATAAAGCAAGATAAGGGGACACGTAACGAGCAAGTATTCATTCTCGATCCACCCAACGTGCTCGTTTTTTCCAGCTCGACTCCAACTCCAACGATCTTCATTGCACTCTATCTCTATCTCTCTGACTCCACGCTTCCTCCTACTCGGGCCAATGTTGTTCCCCGATAATTCCGCTTTATCGCGCGTTAAGCAAAAGAGCAAAGCCTCGTACCTTTCCCAAGACAAAGTGATTCCTAACTGACCACGAAACCGTGATTTCTTATCAAGTTCAGCAAAACCAAGGTCGTCGGATGAAAGGTGAGTAAGCAATCAAATCTATGACTCTTTCAATCGTTTGAAAGACCTATATCTTCGATCTCCCTCACGGAAAGAATAACTCTGCGCGTTTACATCATTGAAAAATGCCCCCAGAAAAAAATTCCACGGCGAGAATAAATTTCCATCGCTCGAAACAAGTGCGAGAGTATATAGTTGATCGGTTTTCATTGCGTTAGCGGTGATAATGCACCCGTTAATGGCGTTCACCGTCGCTAACGAAATTAATTTAGACGCGAGCCCCACGAGCAATCAGTTTGTCAGCGATTCATCGCGGTCGTACGAGGCAACGTTCGGTGCAATTTCGTTTCGACGTTTCCCCGTTCCACAGTGGCCGGGAGCAAACAAAATTTCTCGCGATTCGCTGGTTAATTAACGACCGTACCGCGACAAGATATCGACACCGTCGTTCCGATTGGCAGGCACGAGGAGCGACGGAAAAACAGATAAATGCAGTGTTTTCGCGGCTGGAGATAATGCGCGAATTAACCCCTGACTTAAAATCCAAATTAAGCGCTTTTGTAGTCGGTTACTTGCGCCGAGGTCGGGTATATAATTTTTCAATTGAACGCGCACTTCTCAGAGTATTATTCGCGTGTTGATCGAGAGTGTATACGCAGTTTCTGGCGGGCAGATAGAAAACAACTACGAGGCATCGATCGTCTGCTGGGTCATCGCTATCTGGCGGCGCTATGCAAATTTTACAGCGTTATTTTTCTCGCCACCCTTGTCAGGAGTCGGACGATACCGCGGCTAGCATTGTCCACCGAGCGGCAGTGGGCATAAAGAATCGTTGCATCGGAGACTACCAACCTCGGGAACGCGACGTTCCATTATACTAGTCGAATCTCGCGGTAACGTCGTCAGCTGAACGTGATCAGGCGCTTCAAGTGGACACAGTGAACTGATATTTGAGATCGAGGATCTGAAAGCCTACTGGAAATCGTTTCTCAGGTGAGCAAGTACGGTCAGAACTTACAATCGAACCCGCTAACGCCGATTTTGAGAATACTGCAGATTTGTGGGATAATAAAAGATATGTGGCACGTATTTTTAAATGGTTTTATATTAGCTTCACTCCTCTGTCCTTTTGTTTGTTTGGTTTAAATGTTGGAAATTAATTTTAACTCACTTCCACGAGTCTAATAGACTTGGAACTTTGCAGACGTGCATAGTTATGATGAAAATACAAATTTTTTTAAACAAAAAATCATCCTCTGGGGGGTGAAAAAATTGCGTCCGCTACGATAAACACGCATAACCACAAAGCCAAACAACTTGTAATCAGCCTACAACCACAAATAAAAATTTAGACACTAAAAAGTATGTAAATAATAAGAAAAAAATTTAAGTTAAACTAATTTATTTAATTTGATCAAAAATCCACTAAAAACTAAAAAGTAATTTAAATAAATTCGTGGGCCAGAATATGAATCACTTTCAGACAGAATCAAGCGTCAAAATGAGCGATAAAAAGCGATGAAATATCCTGCTCCATAGTTTTTTTAAATTAGTTTTTTGTTTTTAGTGCATTTTGTGATCAAATTCGACAAAATCGTTTAACTTGAATTTTGTTTTATATATATTTTTTGTTATCGGTAATTATCCATGTTGAGGGGGTGAAAAGAGCCCCCAAAGTTGGGGTGGAAAACATATTTTCTGAAATTTTCTAAAAACTGAGCAGGGTGATCTATCTATAAGAAACTCACACTTTAGGCAGATTTATTCTGCGCCTAATAATTCGCGAGATATTCTGTTCTCACCCGTTCAACATGGACGATTGTCGATAACAAAAAAAAGTGTATAATATTTTTCACTATTCTGCAAAGCGGGTTCGATATGTTCCCCTGTTAGTTCAGAAGTGAGACAAGAAGAAAGCGAGAAATTAGAATAAGTGGCGGCTATCGCGCAGTCCCTGTCAATATCTCCAAGAAATCACGTTCGAATGGTGAAGCTCGCGGTAGCTATCGATCCGTCGCGCGTCGATTTACAGCGACTAGCATCTTGTGCGATAAAGTTGGCGCTCACCGCGAAGCAGTCGAGCTTTCCAGCGAATTGCGACTGAAAGTGTTCGCGGTGGCGTCGATCGATTATTTTCCAATTTACAATAACTCCCACCGGACGGGATAAATAACGTTGCCGCGGCCAGGAATAATGGAACACACCCGCGAGAGGTTTACGGGGTGAGTTACGCGATGCAATAAGGTATTCGGCGCGCAGCGGAAGCTGCCGCGAAAGGGCCCTTCCGCCCCTGACCGAAGAGTTCGCCGCGAAGAGGATGAATCATAGCCGAGGCACAAGCGAAACCGGGGGACCGTGTTTTTTGAAACGCTCCATGCGGCCGTGTGATACTGCAAGCGAATTAAAAGAGTGGAGCATCGTTTTTACGGTGGCGCGCGGAATTTTAATTAAGCGGGAGCGAAAGAAATTAATTACAGTGGGTGGCCGCGATGTTTCGAGTCGAAGGGGGGCTGGTCGCGAATGAGCGCGAAAGGAGACCACTTAATTCATTACCGCGGACGCTGATGCTCGAGGTGCATACGTTCGCAAAGTGGCCTTCGTTCTAACGAGAGGGTTCGGTTGTGGGGGTAGCGTGGCCCTTATTTTTCAACCTCCGATTTTTTTTGCCCTCATCCTCTAGTATACTTCCATTTCATAAAAAGATAATCCCTGAAAAATTTTGTTACAATCGGATGATAGGAAAGGGTCCCGAATTAAAGTTTAAAAATCTATTTCTCAAAAATGGTAAGACCTATCGAAATTTTGTTCCAATAATATTAAAAGAGCATTCAATTTTCTACAATTATTGTATATATAATTTTTTCGTGCTTTCAATCATTTTTCAGATAATAGCGTTTGAATATAAAGGCCTTCACTATCCCGTCTACGGCGTGACATATTGCCTATTATTTGAAAAATGGTTGGAAACACGAAAAAATAATATACAGGGTGTCCCAAAAATGGTGGACCATCAAAGGGGTGATTCGTGGGGTGATTTGCCACAACTTTTGTTCTCAGCAAAAATGTTCTCCGAGGCTTTATTAACGGGATATGAACAAAAAGCACCGACCAATCAGAGCGCGAGTCTGGCGGCCGAGCTCCCGCGCTGCGACTACAAACAGTGTTGCCAGGAAATGGGTTCCTGCAAACTATTCGTAGTGGAGAGGGAACACCTACAGGAGTGGTGGTAATGTGTGCGTGTGGCGACGCCAGCGCCAAGCCAAACCAGTGGCGTCAACGCGAAGCCACCACGAAGTGTAGGTGTTCCCACTCCACTGATAAGTTTGTTCATCAAAAGTTTCCTGGCAACCCCCTACCGATGGGTCCACTAGCATGCCCGGGACGAAACGCAACATCCTTTCCACATCACTTAAGGTGGCGGGGAAACGGTTTGCCATCACCTCGTCGGTGCGGAGGGCATCCTGGACACGGGGGAGCGGCTTGTGGATATCTCGCCTGGTTTGGCTGCTGTTTCAGCTGATGGCGGCAGCGGCGACGACGGCGGGGGGCGGCCGCCCTCCTCCTCTGTCTCCGCCGCTACCGCGACAGGTGAAAAACAGAAGCCTAACGAAACCAGGAGGATGATATACAGGGTGTTCCAAAAATGCTGCGGTTCCTTGAAGGGGCCGACTCGGGGGGTGATTGCAAACAACTTTTTCCTTCGGAAAAATGCTCTCCGAGGTTTCGTTAAGGAGATATTAACAAAAAGCACCGACCAATCAGAGCGCGAATTTGACGGCCGAGTTCCCGCGCTAGCGAGGCTGCGACTGTGAACATGCATTTTGGCATGCATCGAAGGAAATTGCATAAATGGCAAATGAAAAAAACGTAACAAATAAAATCGAACATTTTGTCATGGTTTGTTTGTCATTTAATATGAATAATGAATAAAAGATAAATGAATGAAAATCACGTGTAACGTAAAAAGATGAATACACAGCTTTTTTTTAGCAGAATCGAAAATAATAATTATTTGAAATGGGAGGATACGGAATACGTAAATTTCCTTGTGTTAATAACGTAGCCACGAAATGGTAATGTAACAGGAAATTAAAAAAAGTTAACACGTTCTATGAAAAATAAATTAAGTGATCAGTGTTAGTAGCCGTGCACTGAAGTGAGTATTCGGTACAGTAACCTGGACGCACATGACATTGCGACCCTTAACTTTCAGTAGTGCCGTATACCTGGAACCAGCTGTGCACTGGGCTCGTCTGTTGATGGCCAGGTTCGGTTCAGTGACCCAGTGACACAGGTTTTCAACCTGCAGGTGAATTTCCGACAAGAGAGGGTTTTAGTTACTTTATTGGTGACCATTCATTTTTCAATTTAACGCAGGTTTTTTTTTCAATTTAACGCAAATTTTTCTTTGGAGTTTTTAAACAAACTTATTCATTATCAGCAACAGTGTTGGCCGTTATTGAACTACGGATTTTTATCACAATAACAAACTACGATCACTTTTCGTTCATTTCCCGGTACATTACCTTTTCGTGTGTACGTTATTAACAAAAGGAAATACGTATTCCTTATCCTCCCATTTCGAATAATTATTATTTTCGATTCTTCTAAAAAAAACTCGGAATTCGTTTTTTTACGTTACACATGATGTTCATCCATTTATGCTTTATTCATTATTCACTTTAAATGACAAAATATTCGATTTTATTTGTTACGTCTTTTTCATATGCCATTCTACGCAATTTCCTTCGATGCATGCCGACTTGCTTGTTCTCACGCTAGAGCGGGAGCTCGGCCAGACTCGCGCTCTGATTGATCGGTGCTTTTTGTTAATACCTACCTCGTTAACAAAGCCTCGGAGAACATTTTCGCTAAGAATAAAAGTTGTTGCAAATCACCCCACGAGTCACCCCTTTCAAGGTCCTCCACTATTTTCGGGACACCGTGTATACAGTTATTGTAGAAACTTTAATGATCTTTTAATATTATTTGAACAAAATTTCGATAGAGCTTACCACTTTTGAGAAATTCTTTAAATCCAAACCATTAACCTTTAGAGGGCCGGGATTTTTTCATTGAAATTGTAAATTTTATTTACTAAAAATTTATGCATATATACCATCAAAATGGCCCGCAAAGCATCCAAATTCTTAGGTGGCCACTATAGTGGCCAGCCCGGCCCTCTAAAGGTTAATGAATTCTAAACTCTAAGGCTGACAGCCTTCCCTGTTATCCGATTACAATAAACATTTGCAGGAATTATTTTCTCGTGAAATGAACCATTCTAGGGGGTGAGAGCAAACAAATACGGAAACAAATTCGAGACGTATCAATAACTCCCCAATTGAGAGGGCACAGGAATATTTGAGATTCAAAAGGAGTGTTCGTTCTCTACCGAAACGATGCTATCTGCCCACGGCCGATCGTTTGAGCTCGCGTCAAAAGTACTTAGGATACAAGCCAGCATCTAGCATGCCAGACGATCTTTCTCTTGGCAACGGACGCGAGTCTTTGCTCGCGGTCGCCCCTTGACCAGTTTCTGCGGTGCCATTGCGCGGATAGGTGCTCGGGACGAAATCTACGGCCGAGATTCGTGAATCCCGCAGCGGGAAAGAAACTGTACAGTGTTAACGGGCATGAGCGTGGACAGATGAGACCGCTGCGAAGAACACGCTTCGCTGGGACTGGCGCTGATGAAGATAACACGAATGTCCTCGACACTTGGACCACAAGCTCTGTTAGAACGTCTCACGATCGGGTCCCTCTTTTGAACGCCTTTCAGAGAAGCTCCCTCGGGGAGATTAATTAAGAAACAGCCAAGCTTTTCCCTCGCGCTCCTTTTACCATACCGTCGCTACCATCCCGAGCAGGTAATCGATTGCACAACTTCCCCTAATTCTTTGCTCAAACAAGACCGTCACTCTATCACGAGCGAAGAAGGTTTAATGAAAGCTTTCTGTTCTCGGTGAACGTAAACAATGGCGCGGTTCCAGCGTTCTTCTGGGGACAAGGAATCGCGGCGATAAGGGCACGGGAGTACGCCGCGATAGCGGAGATAACGCGATAACCCGCTTTCTGGCGAAAATATATAACAGGACCAGGCAGCGGCTGGGCGGCAAGTTCCTTTGAAATCGCCGATATGGCTCTGTTCCGCGGCACCGTGCTGCTGGCTCTGCAACTTCTGGCCACCGGGGCGAACTGCGCCGAGCTCGCCGACAAACAGTGGTGGGAAACCGCCCTGGTTTACCAAATCTGGCCGAGGGGATTCCAGGACAGCGACGGCGACGGCGAGGGCGACTTAAAGGGTACGTTTTCAGCTGGCCAGGTGAATCCACAGGTGTGTTGGTGGCGGAGAGTGTCTAGTTGTAAACGGTACAAATCCTTTCTGAGAGAACACTGGTGGATATTTGTGACGTAAAGTCTATGGGGGTAGCAGCATGGGAGTGTGGGGTGAATCTGGGTGAGTCGGTGGGACGGGAGAGGTGGTGGAGTGGCTATATTTCAGACTCTATATGTAAGAGCGCGTTAAGGTACAAAACAATAGCTTCTTTAAGGGCCAAACAGTTGAATGAACAACGTCATTTCGCTTCCTTCTGTGCTTTTCTGGATTTATAGGCTGTACAAGGTAAGTTGAGGTTTCGTTTAATGTTTTGGATAATAAGATATTGGGACACAATGCTGCTAAAGTATTTGGCCAAGATTTCCTTTCAAAGCTAACGAGGTGACCACCTCTCATGATTGGGATACATGGTTCACTTTCGAATTGTGGGTGAGAGATGACTCACTTTCTAAACTTTTATTCTATCAGCTAAATTTACAATATTTTGCGAGTGATTTTTTTTTTTATTATTTTTGTTTGTTTATTTCATTTATTCACTTTTGCATCCATTTGCGTTGCGAATCGCCAATAGGTAGTTCATTTTTTGTTTTATATGTTCTTTACTTGTTTAGCGTAAACAAATTAAATATCAATAAGTCTGTAGTTGTAGTATTCACTCATAAATAATTTTTCTTTCTTCGTTGTTATTTTTTTAATGAATAATTACGTGAGTGGTCTCTCCCAACGACGAGAACCATATTTCCCGATTTTCCGGGAATATTATCTTAAAGCAAATATCGGCGAGTTTTTCTGAATCAGCATACAATTCTCAACATATTAGGTTTATTCTGTTAAATAAATAATAGCAATATTAGTGTTAATAGCTATTTTATGTTAGGTTAACCGACTGTCCCAGACTTACCCTATGTGGAATTAATCGCTTTCGATTACTTTTCAATCGTCCACAGTAGAATATATAGACTAGATGTGATTATTTTAAAAGCATTGATCGAGAAGCATATCCCTTTAGCCTTGGACTATCGAAATCTTTGGTAGAATATAGATGCATCGCTCCCTGGCATCAATGTTTCAAAGGAGCACTGCTGGCCGTGGGAGTCTATTTTTAAAAAGTATCGAGAGCGCTTAGCAAATGTCTACCGCGTTAAGAATGAGCTTCTCGATCAGGGTTGCCCGCGTGACTGCTCCCGTTTATCGTTCGCTGGTTAAGATACCAACCGAAGTTACTTCAGATCCCCATTGCAACAGTGATAACAAGGGATCGATAAATTATCATACGATGGGAATAATTATCCAATTCCACACCCGTGTTACAATCAGTCGATTCTGATGGGAATTAATTAACTTCAGAGCTGAATTTATAGCCAAGTCCATAAGGGATGAAATGCACGTGGAGAAACGAACGTCATCTAGATTGGAAACACTTCGCACTGTTTTGCATGGAATTTGATTTATGAGCTTGTTCGAACTCCCGACGTTGATGCATTGGGAAATATGGGAAACACATTATGCGACAAAATATTTACATTATCGATTTACAAGTAAAACGAATGTATTCTTATGCACAGGCATAATCAGCCGCCTCGATTATCTCCAGAACCTTGGGATCGACGCGATTTGGCTGAATCCTGTTTATCCATCTCCACTGGTGGATTCTGGATTCGATATTTCCAACTACACTGACATAAACCCTCTGTTCGGTAGCCTAGGTCAATTCGATGAGTTTATAGAAGGAGCACATGACCGTGGTACATACTAATAGGCAAATTACATTAACTCAGCACGAACGTAGCAGGATTTACAGCAGGAAGAAATGTTTCAGATCTCAAAGTCATTTTGGATATAGTACCGAATCATTCGAGTGACAAACACGAATGGTTCTCACAGTCTACCAAAGGTGTTGATCCGTACAAGGACTACTATGTTTGGTCGAATGGCTCTGTCGACGACAATGGCAATAGTCTTCCTCCTAATAACTGGGTAAGTGACTCGTGATGACCAAAATACCTTTGGAAAACCTAACGCTACACGAGCTTTTATTCAGGCGAGTACCTATAGCGACGAGGAGGGATCTGCATGGACGTGGCACGACTCAAGGAAGCAGTGGTATTATCATAAATTTCACAAATCCCAACCTGACCTCAATTTGAGAAATGAAAATGTGTCGCAAGAATTACTGGTAGGATATTAGCATTACAGCAATGTTACATTTTGTAAGTCAATGAGAAATTAGCATACATTTATAGATCTATTTTTATATCCCAGAATGTGTTCGACTTTTGGCTGAAGAGAGGTGTCGACGGTTTTCGAATCAACGCTGTGTCATATCTGTACGAAGATGAGGATCTAAGAAACGAACCTCTCGCTGGGAATGGAACTTACACGTCTGGGTTGCCTGAAAATACAGCTCTTCTGTACAAGTTCCGCATGTTTATCGATGACTGGGTAGACACGAATAATGCCTCCTCAAAGTGCGTGTGCAAAGATTACAAACTTCAAGGCAGCTTATTCTTCAATGATTATGTGACGATGATGTAATCATTCATTTACAGATTGCTCATCGCAGAGTCTTACGACTCTGATCAAGTACTGATAGACCTTTATGGCAATGAAACTTACAAAGGTATTCCGCCACTTAATTTCCGTTTCATCACTTGTGTTCAAAATACCAGTACCGCTGAAAATATTAGAAATGTTCTGCAAGACTGGCTGGACATACTTCCCAGTAATACGAGTACAAATTGGGTGGTAAGTAGTCACCCGTTGAATCACACAGTGGTTAAGACAGTTCAAGTTAAAGAGACCAAGATCTTTCACCTAATTTCAGCTTTCCAATCATGATAATTCAAGAGCAGCTACAAGAATTGGATTGAACCGTGTCGATGGCCTTCATATGGTTAGCCTGTTGTTGCCTGGTCAAGCGTTTACTTATTACGGAGAAGAGATTGCGATGCTGGACAGAAACATGTCGTGGAATGAAACAATAGACCCTATGGGTTGCGCTAGATCAAATAAAACGTACGCCAAGTATTCTAGAGATCCTGCCAGAACACCTATGCAATGGAATTGTAACGTATCCTCAGGATTTTCGACCAACGCAACCACCTATCTCCCTATTCACCCAGATTATGTAGAGAGAAACGTTGAAACACAACAGCAAGGAAAGAGTAACTTAAACACGTATAAGCTACTCACAGCTCTTAGGAAGGACAAGGTTTTCACCCACGGGGGTCATGAGTTTGCAGGGTTGAACAACGATCGTGTATTTGTTTTGAAGAGGTATGTAAACAATGAATAAGTATTCAATGCGAATATTCAATAATCCCCTAACTTCCTTTATTATCAGATTTCTGGATAACTACTCTACGTACATAGTTGTCGTTAACCTAGGCCTGCGTCACGAAACTGTTAATTTAACTTCGTTGTACCCAAACCTGGAAGACTCTATGGAAATTATCGTGGCTTCCAGTAATGCTGTTTATACTACGTAAGCCTACATCTATATTCCAAATTTTATGGCTCTGCATAAGAAATCTTCACGAATAATTGAACTTGTAACTTTCTCGTCTAGGGATACTGTTTCAGGAGAAAGTGTTACGCTAACAGCCAATGCAGCGTTCCTATTAAAAGCAGAGGAAATACAACAAAGCACAACAGAATCAAGTACAGAATCGAGTACAGAATCGAGCACAGAACCTAGCACAGAACCTAGCACAGAATCAAGCACAGAATCAAGTACAGAAAGCAGCACTGAGACGTCTACAAGCGAATCAACTACTCCAGCGGAAACGTCTACAAGTCCTATCTGGACTTCAACGGAGCCAGCTCCTAGCACAGCTGCTAAGTCCATATCGACATTACACTTGATAATAAGTACAAGCTTTACTGTGATACTGTTATTCAGACTCTGAGCATTTCTATAAATAAGACTTTACAGAATAAAAGTTTTAGTTGTGTAAAAATCGAAGTGATTATAACACTTTAGACAAAGTATTCTTGCGTCGCAACCTTCTAGCTATAAAAAGGATCGGTAGCGACAATGTACCCAACTAATTCTCTACAGATGCCGACAGTGTCCTAAAGTTATTTATAGCGACAAAGACATTGGTCCCAGGTGTTAACGTTCTGTTCCTGGATCGTCACTCTAATTTATATTAATGACGACACGAATACTCTCGCTGTCCAAGTACATTGATAAAGCAATGAACCTGTCGTATGACTCATAATAATCTACATAATGTAGCTGCAGGTGTCAGCGCGTGGCACTTGCGAGGCCAGTTGCATGCACGCTAAGATCATGGGTAGCAAGAGTACTTCAGTCTCTATAGTCGAGTTAGCAGCGATGGCAGTTTATCATGGTTCATTCGTGAAGCGAATGGGAGTAGCATAAAAGCAGGAGTGATTACCATATCGAGCACTTGTGCTGTTATTACTTAAATGCATTTTAATATATCGCGAGTCGCGAATAATGCGTTGCTGCGCGCTTCCAACGTTGCGCACCGAAGTTATCAGCCACTTATGCCGACCGTTTTCTAATTAAAGCGACAACGAATTTGAAGAGACGTAAATACGCTGAACGGACTCTAACGTATCTCCCCGCGCGATAAGAAGAAAAGGAAAACAATAATAGGGGCGGCGAGGGCAATTTCGCCATTGAATCGGTGTCTATTTCTGTCTATATCTATCTCGCGTAATAAATGCCACGTTCGCCTCTGTTGTCCCGTGCCGTGACACAAATCGTTGACGGTCAACCTAAATCGTGTCACCATTTTGTAAATACCAGTATCCCCGCTGTATCGGGGAGCAAACGAGCGCGCAACGGAAAAAACGATGAGTTGGGGAGACCGTTAGTCGGCTACTCCGATAGCGAAGTGTACGAGCAACAAGGAAAGGGCTATGAAATAATGGGATCCGAGGAGACTACTCACCTGTTCTGCGGCAAGTCGTTCTACGAGGCCATACGCATCAACGAGTCCAAAGGGAAACCAAAGGACACAGGTTTGACCACAAAACTTAACACAAAACAAGAGAAGCACGCGCGCGACAGACCCGACATAAACGACACGCGTCTTGAATTCGAATTCGGCCAATCATCGTGTCTCCCACAATTGCCCGCGCATCCATGCGCGGTGTGGGCTCCTGGACCGGAAGTGCCGAAATTGCGATTCTCGAGTCGGGGTTCGATCGATCGATGTCCTTAAATACCGCGGGAAACTAACAAGGAAAGATTTCGAACCCGGAAATTCAAAAAATTCTGAGACTTTGTGAATATGTAGGGGATTTCCTCCTGATTACATCGCAATTTTTATTTGTTGCTCAAATTCACTCTAAGGGGGTGAAATTAATCCCTGAAAATTCGGCTATTTTTCGATTTTATTTTGTAACTCCCGAACTGTAAGAGATAGAAAAAAAGTTTGAAGGCAGAAGTTACTTCTTTCAATTGGGACTATCATTTGGTAAATTACAGTTCGCGAGTTATAACACAAAATCGGAAAATAGTCGGAATTTAAGGGGTCAATTTCGCCCCCTAGGGTGAATTTTCCTTCAGGACGCGGTGCTTGGGAAAACAAAGTAATGAAAAGTGGAAAAATTTATTTTCAGAATCGATAAATGACGATTTTAGATACAGCACGGTTGACCCGATATGGATGAACGTTCGCCTGTGTATATTTTGGTTTTTATGGGTAACGTTGATAGTGGTGATTATTGGATCCATTTTGTCCTACTGTTGCCTTTTGCCGCAGACATGTACCAATACAGACAAGGTACCCAATTTAAATGCAACAACTGCGGTGAGTATTCGAACGAGTATCACTATAACTTTAATTTTCATCTTACGATCTTCATATTTTTAATATTTATTCGTTTAAATATTTTAGGTCACTGCAAAATAATTCGTATTCCTTGTTCCTAACTTGACGTTACCCAAATAAGAGTGCAAATGGAAAGTCTGTATGTTGATAGAGATAGCACATTCCCTGTGCTATCAGCAAGATACAAGATAAGCATTTAATTCCATGCTGACGTTGGCAAGGCTACGGGTCCAACGTACATATATAAAGGAAATTAACTGTGTAACTTTATTAGGGCTGGTAAACTGTAGTATAATAAATGAAAGCATGGCAGTAAATTAAGGTAGACTTGTATATCGTAATAATAAACATATCTCTATACTCTACACAAATACATTCGGTGTATTAATTATGTAGCGATAAATATCTTCAAACGCCCGCGGTTGTAACATTACAACTAGTCAATAAGCACAAGCTCAATGAGCAGGATGCGCACAAACGCCGAAGAACGGTTTGCGCCGCTTCCTTTGTGTGAGTGCCCTATTCATCGTTCGAATCGATTGAATCGAAATCAGAGCATTTACATCAGCTCTGAACTACGACGGCACGGAGCCCCGCGCAAGACAATTTTTAACAGCAATCTACCCATGCTATCTTCCCGATTATCTATCCCAAAGTCCTCTCAAGAAACCTCTCAAAAGCTCCCCGAAAATTGGTAACCTTTTACCCCACGTGGTGTGCCTGAACAGTGCTAAATGCGTCACAGAAACGCAAAACTCCACTGCGACCCTCAGACCCCACAAATATTTACCCTCGTTCCCATGAAAAATGCCTCTCATCTATACAGGAGAGCTCTGCGAGCATTGTTTCACGTCGCAACAATGCGACCAAAACTCAGTGTTCAGGGCCCTTCCAGTTATGGAACCTTTCAGGGACAAGGGTCGTCCCTGATTGTCTCTTCCAATGCGTTTGTGGTAGTAAAAGTAAATAGGTCCAGGGGACAAAAAGGGGGCCGAGAACCCAGCTACGTGTCTTGGAGGGGTGAAACGCGTTTGTCCATTCTTGTTGCTGGGGCGTTAAGGGACTAACGAAGTCGCGGAGCTGTGTTTCGAAGCTATCGCAAAAAAGGAAAGGATTTTTTCCGCGTATATCTCGTAGATCCCCTGTCACGCCCTTGAATCCGTTCAGAGGCCGTAACATGGAGAGTGGGAGGTTGGATTTAGATAGCGCAGAGGCGAACGGTAACGTGAAGAAGACGCCAGTTGCCACGTACAAGGCGCTACCGGACGACGACTCTGCCAGGCAAGACGTAGCGGAAACCGTCGCGATGGGAAAGCCGAACAACGAGAATGAGATCGACGATGGGGTTCACGAGAAAATGCTCAAGGACGAGAGCAAAATCTCTCCCACGAAAGACACAACCGAGGTACATATGATAATGGCACGTTTTTTTTTAGGCACGCTTACTGGCCTAATCTTACGCGCCGATCGATCAAACGCGATCATCCTCGCTCACAGCGGAACTGATTTCTTTTGTCTTGCGAATATTCTTAATATTTTTATTGCCGTCTCGTCCCATGGTAAACAGTTGATTGATTCCTTTTGTTCCGCGTGGGAGTTATTGCTTCGATATAAAGGCCACTCTGTCTGGCCGATAATGAGCGATTGATCCACTCTAGAACGACTCCCCGTTGTTTTCTGTTCGATAATCGCGAGCGTTTAAATTTATCCCATGTCGGAATGAATACACTGTAGGGAAGTAAGAATTCCCCTTTCTTGCATCATCTTGGTGTAGAGGGACAGGTCTTGGAATAGATGCTGGGGGAATAACTCTGATTCATTCAGTAATCGAGTGAAACAAGAAAGGTATGTGTTCTAGATTGTTACATTAATGGACGATTCGCATTGCTAGGTGAAATTCATATCTGAGAATGGGGACGCCAAGATTGACATTGAAACGGTTAAGCAGGCTCTCTGCGGAATGGGCAAGGAGGAGCTAATGAAATTCGCTACCGACCCATTCTGGGTTCGATTGAGATGGTTCTTGTTCATCGCCTTTTGGCTACTGTGGCTAGCCATGTTGGGAGGCGCAGTGGCCATTGTCGTAATGGCGCCGAAGTGTTCAGCGCCTAAGCCGAAGGAATGGTGGGAGAAGAGTCCTATCGTACAATTGGATCCTTTGGAAACGAGTACTCACGACTTGAAAGGAGTAGAAGCTCTGTTGCAGACTTTGAAAGAGCAAAATATAGATGCAATTTCTCTTGCGTCTATAGTCAAAGAGGGTGCAACAGGTATATACGTTCATATTCTTCGTGCGCACACTTTCGTTGACTGTGCATCGTTAACTTAACATCGCATCTTGAATTACAGGAGGAATAGAAGACTTCAAAGATATTAAGCCTGAATTGGGAACATTGAGCGATTTAGAGGCTCTTATAAAGGCTGCGAAGGATAAAGATCAGCATGTTATCTTGGAACTAGATCCAACTAGCACTTCGGTCGAGCATCCATGGTTCAGACGCTCTTTGGAGGAAGAGGAACCATTTACGTCTTATTACGTATGGGCAGATGGAAAGACAACACCGGAGGGCAGGCAAATTCCTCCGAACAATTGGGTTGGTTTAATTCTCTTTATACAGCGACCTCTGCGTCGTGCGAAACTTTTAATAATATATGTTACTTTTAGTTGAGCGTAAATGGAGGATCAGCGTGGGAGTGGAACGAACAAAGGGCGCAGTATTACCTTCATCAGTTCAATACAACTGAGCCTGAATTGAACTACAATAACTCAGCAGTAATTGCAGAATTTGCTGTAAGCTACTTGCCTTTTAGTATATCGCGGGGATTAACGAGACACTGAGTAATTACGTGATCTTTTATACAGGATGTGTTGAGTCACTGGATAAAACTGGGAATCAGTGGCTTCCGATTAGCTAACACCGGATACTTAATCGCAGATCCAAAGCTTCGTGATGAGTTCAGGAGCACTATCCCTACGGAAACGGATAATTATGATTCCTTAGTGCATGCTTATACGAAGGATCGCCCAGAAAATGCTGCGGTCTTGTCGAAATGGCAGGAAAGAGTTTACAATGAAACAGAGAATAAGGGGTGAGTTATCTCGTATAGTAATGAAAACTTCCGAAGATATTTCGTGCATTCAATAATAAACTAACGAGTTGAAATAATTTCTCAGATTGTTCGCCCTTCAAGATGACATTGGAAAAGATATTCTGCAAGTCTACAACGAGAAGAGAAGACTGATCGATATTCCACAGAGTTCGCAGTTCCTTGCAGCTGCCGATACTAATATAAATGCCACTGCTTTGCACAAAGGTATCTCGCAGTGGCTAGAGTTTACTTCTTGGCCTGCTTGGGATGTAAGTTTCTGCGGCGTTGATCGATATATCCTTAATTACGGTATTCATCAACGGTGTCCTGTATATTTTTCAGCTGACTGGTAAAAAACGTAGCTTGAGGCAAAGATTGCCTGCGGATATAGCAGACAGCTTGACACTTATGACGCTACTTTTACCGGGAACTCCTATACTGACGCTGAACGACACATTATCTGCGAAGGATGCATTCGCAACTTTGTCCAAAGCGCGGCATAGTTCGACCTTCCTTTACGGGGAAACAGTATTCAGGACTGTTAATGGAAGTGTATTTGTGTACACAAGGTAACGGAATTATCATTATAAATGTATTATTAACATACGAACAACTTTAACCCGTACACTAAACTTTCCCCGTACCTTCGCGATAGAAAGTTTCAGCTGAAGATCCTGTAGATAATATTAAAACTTTTCAGCAAGTAGAATCGACTAATTGATGCTGTGGTAAAGAAATTTGCTGTACTTTAGGTCTTGTAGGTCTCAATTGCTATAAATCGTCTCAATCATCCTTTGAGGCCATGCCCAAAGCTCGAATAACATACACTCCACACAACTCACACATGTGTACTATGTAATTTACTAACTAAAGATTAATTTGCCCTGTTCCACGCTTCCTTCCATGCAACGCAGGAGCTGGTGAGTCCTCTCACTAACATATTGCATGAAACCTATCTTCCGTAGAAGTAACTTTGAGTGATAAATCGTTATTGTCTTGACTAACTCGAAATGTGTATATTAGTCTACTTGATTGAGCCTGTTTCTCTCGACCTTTCGAATTAACTTTCGAAATAATCGTATTTAAACTGTATTTAAATTATCTAGGCTGAAGAGTGGAAATCCTGGCTACTTGGTAGCATACCAATCAGCAGAAGAGCCTACCGCAGTGGACTTATCCACAATACCGCATATTTCGGAAGAAGTCAGCGTGGTTGCTCATAGCCCCAATTATGTGCAAGACAGTGACACGATACGGTAAAATCGTCTATCTTTCTCTTAAGGATGAATTTCAGTGACAATCTCAGCTAAATTTAATCAATTTCCAAGATATTAATCAATTGTCCGGAATTCTTGTGACAATTTAGTTCGGTGCTTGCTATTTCCGTACACAAGATTTCAAAAGCTTTGGCCTATTATTTCACTCTTAATTTTGTAGTTATATTTCTCAATATTGCGTTTTCCCGTAAGAATACATGTTAAATTAAAAGTTAAATAATTTAAAAACTACCGAATCAATTTTTCTAAAAATTTTGCGAGGGCTTTTACTATTGCAGAAAAATTAATTCCTCCAATCTTCCAAGATTTTCGCTCATTTTTAATGTTACTGAAGTTCATCCTTAAATATGGAAACATTGAAAGAGGATTATTTAATTAATGCAACGTTCTTTTCATCGCAGGACCAAGCTGGCTACTAATAAGGTCCCTATATCGGGAAAGAGTACAGTTGTGTTAACGTTCGTGCCGAAGAATTAATCGCAGCGTGAAGAAACATTCTACTTAGTCAAGCTAATCCCTTGCTTACTGCCCTCAAATAATGACATTTACTGAATGAAATTGTATATTACCTCTGCGTGCTGAAAATGTGTGTAATAAAATATGATGCAGCAAAACATGGAATATTGTTGTTAGCTAATTGTTTCTCCCGAGGGAAGGGTGTTCATTTTATTACAATTATGTCTAGAATAATAAACTTTATTCAATATGCAGTTTATGTGGATCTGTAAACCTCACTGTAACGATATAAAATAACGCGGGTAGAGGAACTAAAGCAATCATCCCTGGGTGAAAGCTGAGTTCACGAAGAGTTGTTACAGCAACTATGCCATATGCATGTAACAGCCAATGACCTAAAATAACTATTATGTTCTTCAAATCTGACACAGAACTCAGTAATAACGATTTCATTGTCTGAAAGAAGATGAAATACAAATTGACAAAAGCTGTAAGAATTGAAATACTCGAATGTACCTTGATGCAAGGCATTACAAAGATTTTACCTGATTTAGTTTAAACGCAAAGTGTACTGCATTAGACAGGACGGATAACGTTATTATTATATACGGAAACGAATAATCTACAAAAGAATTCGGGATGTTTAGAAAAACGAATTAGAGATATTCCTTTTAAAACAAAAAAAATTGGTCTACTCACATATTATACCACCGCCGACCGCGTGAATTAATGCCAGACTCGGATAGAAATAAAGAGCGGCATAAATGGAAAACTTCCCTTGCCTTGGTAAACATTTATTTGCTATCAAGGGCCTTATCAATAACATAATAACCGTTCCTGAAGCATAAAAAGCAAATACCATAGTGTACCTAGAAATGCAATGATTCATTATCCTTCGACGTACGGATCAATTTCGTACTTTCATGATTATGCGAGTACTAACAATGGATAAACAGCTTCCTGAGTGCAATGTAAAGTTTCCTCGTATTTCGGACGAGGATTGTGCAGCAGAGTGTACCAGTCTGAAAGCTTGGTGGTTTTGCACAATTTAATTCCAAACGAGCCTATGGGATCGGTTAATTGTAAAGTGATGAGAGCTGCGGCTACCACTTCGAACAAAGCGGATAGATGCAACGCGATCACTTCCTTGGGTATGTTACGCCTCATCGATACCATGTCGATAAAAAACCAATGTAATAGCAACGCTAGTAATGCCATGAACCCGAGGTAGAGCCAGTCATAAACCATTGGGTCGGAGTCGCAGAGAATGCACGCTGAGGATGCATTGGCCCTAAACCCTCTAGGGCAAGCACCACACTCGCTCCAATTCCCATCGGATAATAGCTCTCTTCCACAATATAGCCCAGGGCACCCCATGGATAAACTTAAAGCGTTCGCTTTTGATACTAAGCACATGGATAATTAAGTAAGATGAACGTAATGCTCGCAAAAGTTTCAAATATCTGTATACTTGTCCCCTATCGACACAGTGTAGGTTCCCCTATCAATACAGTTAGGCAGTAGCCGTAATAAGGAATGATACAATAACATGGCTTCGTGAGCATTCACATAACATACCATAAACCTTATAATTTCGCACTGTGAGTACACAGGTTAAGGAAGCACTAAGAAGTACTTTGTTTTGAAAATCTGGCAGACCGATTTGACAATCAGGTTTGTAAACTCTGTTGTGGGGGTTAAGTCGATAACTCCGCATTCTGTTATATCATCGACGAAGTATAGGATAGACCTATCACGCAATGTAATTGTTTGTCACACACTCGGGGGGGCTCGCGAGCCTTTTTTTTTTTTTTTTTTTTTTGTTGCCTGGAGAAAATCCCTAACGGATACCCCGCCCCCCGGGGGAGGGGCGGGGTTATGTGGGGTTTGCACCCACTAAAAACTCCAGGGTGGCCTCCTGACTGGGGAGGACCGCACGACGGGAGGGAGGACTTGGGCGAGATCCAAACAAAACGATGCGTTCGCCACCTCCCCCCCGGTGCACTGGCACCTCTCCTGCCGAGCCCCCCCGGGGGGGCCCATCCTGGAGGGGGGTTGCAAGCACCCCCTCCGGTTAAACTCTTTCCGAGTTATGATGGGGCGGCGCGATGGAACCACACATCGCATCGCCCCTCGCTCGGACCGCCGCTACTAAAGGCCAGCGAGCCCCCGCTCGTATGACCCCCACGGTCCCGCAGGCCTGTGGACTGTAATAAACAGAAGGCCAGCCACACTGTAGATGGACCGCCACCCCCCGACGCACGCTCCGAGACCCAAGTGCTCGGAGCGCTCACGCTACGGCCGGAGGTGCGCAGGAGGGCGGCGGCCGCCCCGACCCCCGAAACTGCCCGTAGCAGCTCTTCCCCGTCCTCTGGGAGCACCCATCCCGGGTACTCCTCCGAGTGCCCCCAGCCTACCAGGGTGTCCCTCCCACTCCCGCACCCGCTCTGCCTCCTCCTTTGCGGACATAACGACCTCCGCGAAGGAGGATATCACGGCCCAATCCTCCTGACTCCTCAGCATACGCTGAACTAAGCGAGACATGCCGAGGTCAGGTCCCACGTGCGACCTGAGAACCCGGCGCTCCGCGTCCCACTCCGGGCAATCCTCCATTGTGTGGTCGACCGAGTCCACGTCACCAGAGTCGCAGTGGTGACATCGCGGCGACGCCTCACGCCCGATCCAGAACAGGTATTCGCCGAAGCATCCGTCCCCAGTCAAGACCTGGGTCAGACGGAAGGAGAGCCTGCCGTGGCCGCACCCCATCCAGCGATCGAAAATGGGACGGAGCGCCCCGACAACGCGCCGGCCGACGTGCTCGGGACGCGCCAGCCACTCCAACCATCGGTCCTGCATTCGCTGCTGGGCGCGAAGGCGCGCCATAGACAGCCCGTCCGCCGGGCAGTCCCCGGCCTCTCGGAGTTCGCGGATCGTGGAATAGACTTCCGCGTCCATCTCCGCGAGGAGGTGAAACGGGGGGGACCTGCCCAAGGCGGACAGCTCGGCGTACGCAACCGTGCGGTACGCTCGCACGGCCCTCAGAACGACCCTCCTGTGCACCTTCGCGAGGAGATCCCTCCCCGCGCGGCACGTCCCCAGATCGCCAGCCCATATCGGCGCTCCGTAGAGCGCCATGGATCGAACGACGCCGACATACAGGCGCCGAGCCCCGTCCGATGGGCCCCCAAGATTGGGCATGATGGTCGAGAGTCGACCCATCTGTTTTACCAATCGGGGACCCAGCGCCCTAAAATGGCGCGTCCAGCTCCAGCAGCTGTCCAGCTCGAGCCCGAGATACCGCATGGACCGCGAGATCAGGACGCAGGCTCCGCCGACGTAGAGGGTCGCGCGCTTGGGGATACCACGGCCCGTCCGGTTCGACAGCCAGATGGCCTCAGTCTTGCCGACGGCCACCCTCAATCCGAGCGTCCCTATCTCGGCCAGTATCCGCCGCAGCGCCTCCTCCGCACGGCAGACCGCGGCCCTCCAGAGCGGCCCCGCAGCCACCACTAGAGTGTCGTCCGCATAGCAGACCATCGACACCTCCGGAGAGGGCATCGGCACCCGCAGCACCGCGTCATAGGCCAGGTTCCACAATATGGGTCCCAAGACCGACCCCTGAGGAACCCCGCGGCACACCGGAGCCTCCCCGTCGCCCTCCCGGCTGGTGTATCGCACCACCCGCCCGCTCAGATAATCCTGGATCAACCGGCGTAGATAGAGCGGGATCGCGTGATATAGCAATGCCCTCTCGATCGCCGCCCATGAGATGGAGTTGAACGCGTTCGCGATGTCTAACGACACCGCGACGCAGATACCACCCCCCTCCGTCGCCACCCCGGACAGCTCCCTCACCTTGTGAATCGCGTCCATGGTGGAACGCTGCCGTCTGAAGCCGTACTGGCGACTCGACAGATCCGGGCCAGCACCGGACTCCAGGTGCTCAAGCAAGCGGGCAGCGACGACTCTCTCGAGAAGTTTGCCTGCCTCATCCAGGAGGCAGATCGGTCTATAAGCCGACGGCGACTCAGGGGGCTTACCAGGCTTACGCAACAGGATCAACCTGGCCTCCTTCCACACCGAGGGGAATTTCCCGGTCCTCAGCACGGCGTTGAATAGTCGGACAAGGCCGCCGCCCAGGGCGCTCAGCGAGTGCACCAAGACCCCGCCCGGAACCCCGTCAGGCCCCGGGGCCCCTCGTTTGGCGCGACACCGCGCCACAGCCGAGGCGAATTCCTTGTCACCGATCTCCAAGTCGTCCGACCAGCCCGTCGGTCGACCCAGCCCAGCATCCGCAGCAAGAGCAACGCCGTCTCCCCCCTCCAGGGGGGGAGGGGGGAAAAGCGTCGCCATGACTTCGCCGAGGAACTGGGGGGCCAGGCCCTCAGTGACCGGGGGCGACCAGGGCCCCATCTTGGAAGCGATGGCCTTGTAGGGGCGTCCCCAGGGGTTCTCCTCACGGATCGCGAGGAAATCCTCCCGGGATCTAGACTTGGCCCTCGCAATGGCCCGCCGCACCCCCAAGCGCGCCCGCGAGAAGACGGTGCGCAGCTCCTGGAGCCTCTCCTTTGCTACCCGCCCCCGGCCCGTTCGACGGCGGGCATTCGTGTACCGGCGTCGCGCTTCTACACTAGCTTTACGCAGGACGTCGACCTCGGCGCACCACCAATATACACTCTCCCGACCTCCGCCCCTGGTACTGGTCCGGGGCATCGTGGCATCGCAGATCTTTTGCATAACCTTGCGGAACCATTCCGCCCCGGCCTCCGGGTCATCGAGGGTGTCGAACGGCAGCCCCGGCCACGCGATAATGGCGGCAGCCAGCCGAGCCGCGTCGGGATCCAAACTCCCGAGCCTCCAACGCGGAGCCGGGTGTCCGAGGGAGGCCGGCCGCGCGGGGGAGACGGACGTCTCGATGAAGATGTAGAGGTGGTCTGAAAGCGTCGCCACCTCCTCCGCCACCCGCCATCCAGTCACACGACTCGCGGCGGCCGGATTCGTCCAAGGGCTCGCGAGCCTCCTAACCTAACCATTTATGTCACACCCAACGTTATCGATTCAGTTTAAAATAAGATCGTAACGCTACGCGTGGTAGGAATTAGAATTCAACACACTGATATATATACTATGGATACGAGATTCCCATAAGCCGGCTGTACAGCGGCTGAAGCGACTAGAAGGGTGATTTTCGATGCTAGCGCCGCCACCGTTCATCAATGTATTAAAGGAAATAGCGCGAAGTTTGAAAAATGTGGTTTATAACAGACTAAAAGAATAGTGTAATATAATGTATTATTATATTATGTACATAATGTAGTGTAATCATATAATACGAATTGGTTGTATAATTCTTGAAATTCAAAAAAGGTAATCAAAGCAAATGAAATTCATGAAAATAGTGAAATAAATATATACATAAATGTAATATAAAACGAACTGAAGTAATGATTAATGAAGTTCGCAAAAAGTGAATTTAAAACATTTGTAAACAGTTTTGTCTGTTATGGATAAAGGAAATGTAGGTATGCATTTCTTACGTTTTAAGAGAGAGAGCATTAAATGAAATTGAATTCATAATAATACTAAAATAAATTTATTAATCTTACAATACATATAAATAGGTATAAGTGGGTATAAGCAAAGAGGATAAGATAGAGTAGAAGCAGAAATATGCGATGCAAGCGACACCTGGTGGTTCAGGCCCAATATTATTCAGTTTGATGGTGGCAAAGTGGGAGGTGAAGAAGCCAAGCCAAGTGAAGCCAAGCCAAGTCAGGCCCAAAGACACCTGTTTGTAGCCATTTGTACGTGTTTGTAGTGGGCTTGTGATATTCTTTGATTTAAAAGTGAAGGAATTGTAAAAAATGGTTCGTTGCCACGTTAAGGGATGCCACAGGACACAGGGCACAGACAAAAATCATAATTTTTTCTCAGAACCGGCAAATTTAATGATATAAGTATAATGATTTCAAACAATAATCTAACTTTCAATGTTATTAAATAATGAAGTTTATGAAATTAGTATCAATAAAGGAATCTCTTTTACATATATTTTGTAATATTAAAAATCAATAATACGAGTATTAAAATTTAATATCATTGCATGGCAGATGGAAGCAATGGAGAGAATTTTGCCAAATCGAAGGGACCAGAAAGGATGTCTCATTTGCAACACATCAAAACTATCCAACAGAACCAAGATGTTGAATATGATCAAGCAACTTTGGAAACTAGTGATCGCAAAAAGCAAACCGAAGATAGCATTGAATTTATGCGACCAGCTTTGCAACGTATGTTTAATTCTATATAGATAAACTGTTTGTATATTTAGTGATGTGGTTGCGAATATATTAATGATACAAAAATTTTATATTTCTCAGATGAATGTTTACGTAATAGTAAAACTATTATCATGGAAATTGAAAGAGCGACAGAAAATACACCGGCTATAGCCAACATTCAGACCAACAGTAAAATACGTGTTGTAGTGTCAGGTAGGAAATGCAATTGCCAAAAAATGAGAAATTTAACAGAGAACATAAATTATTAAAATTGTTTGTGTGTGGTGCCTTAATATAGAACATAGTGTGGTTTCTGGTTTTCCAATGACTCATTGGTGTCATAATAATTATAAATACATAATTTGGCAAGTACCATTTCCCCACATTGCATAACAATTGTAAATATGAAATCATAATTATTCTTAATTAATGTGTGATACATTTTTCGAGATAGGGGCAAAATGTCATACCCGAAAATATTAATACAGGAAAAAATATTTCTAGTCTGTTTGTAAATATCATTTTTTTTAATTTACCATTTTTTTTACACATTCTCATGTGTCTGCCATATTGTAGTGCGCATGTAAAATAACTAAAATCATTTTATAGGAAATAATTACAAAAAATTTCTATAAATACTTGAAAAAGTTTCACGTTACCTTTTTTACGGGTACCTCAATTTGCCTTGGGATCAACTATGTACAGAGCAGTAAAGAAAGGTTTATTGTTTGTAACTATAAGTAAATAATTAATAATTTATTTAATCAATAACAATACAGTAATGGAATTCCTAAGTGTTCCTGTTTTATCCCAGTCTCTGTTACATGTACATGCACTCTTACAAACCACGAAAAAAGACATTCTTTTTCTTTCTTTAAACTATATTCAGCATTACACTCACATACAACTGTTACACACTCACTGAAAAATATTTGACTTTTTTTGTTTCTTTCCTTTAAAGATGATACAGACTGCGAAGACATACCCATTAGCCAGGATCAATGTTCATGGGATTGTACTAGCGGAAAGAATGATTTAACAGTAGGTTCAGACCTACTCTCTAAAAGTAAAACTACAACTAAAAAATCTAAGTTAAAAAAGTTAACAGCCAAACTTTCACAAAAAAAAACAAAACTTAAAAACTACAGGCCAAAAAATACAATTATCACCAAAGTCATTGCGAATTATTAATCAGAAACGCAGGATAGCAAACTTACGTAGTAGGGTTCAAAGATTTCAAAGACAAAAACAAAATTTAACCCAAAACTGTATGGATACAGAAATAAATTCAATCATAAGTACTTGCAGTAAATATCTTGATAAAGATGCACACACATTTTTTGCATCACATTTGCGATTGTGCGGTGTTAAAAAAAATCGTAGACGATATTCAAACGAGCTGAAAGATATAGCATTATCGATAAAATATCACTCCCCGAAAACATATCGATTTCTATGCAAAATTCTGCATTTGCCAACTATTAGAACTTTAAATCAATATGAAAAACAATTTCCGATTTATCCGGGATTAAATGAAACTGTTTTAAATGAATTAAAACGCAGTTCTCAGAAATTATCTATTGAAGCTCGAGTGGTTAATATTTTGTTTGATGAAATCAATTTAACAGCGGAAATTCAGTATGACAATCATTTAGATCAATTCAAAGGTATTGCAGACAATGGCAAAAAACGGACATCAGAAATAGCCAAGAGTGCGTTAGTTGCCATGATTACATGGGTTAATAAACCGATGAAAGAAGTAGTTGGTTACTGGTTCTTAGGACAAAAAAATAATACAAAATTAACACATGATGTAATTATAGATACAACTGAACAATTATTTGCTCATGGTCTCATCGTCAAAACAGTGATTTGTGATCAAGGGCCTAGAAATCTTGGAATTTTAAAAAAATTGGACATAACTTGTGAAAAACCGTATTTCACAGTTCCCGGATATAACGATAAAGTTTATCTAATATTTGATCCGCCACACTTATTAAAAAACATACGTACTAATCTTTCGACAAAACCATTATATTATCGGGAAGGTCGTGTCGATTGGAAGGTAATCGAAAAGATTTTCGAATTAAGTAAAGAGGTGCCACTGAACATGATCCCAAAAATAAATGATAATCATTTTCAATCAAATAATATGACCAAAATGACGATCTCACTAGCTGCCCAAATTTTTTCAGATTCCATGTATACGGCATATTTAGTTTACAGCACAATGTTTCCTAATCGATTTCCGGACAATGATAGAACTGGCCAATTTTTAACAGACATGGACAAGCTGTTCGATACATTGAATTCACGCCTTGAAAGGAAAACTTTAGAAAAAAAATTAAATTATGCCATTTCAAAGGATTCGGAACATACGAAATTTTTAAATGAGATGCTAGGTTATTTAGAAAAATCTCATTTCATAACTACAACTGGGAGGTGTCACGCCGTCCGACACTCCATCGCCACCCAGCAATTCAATGCTTCATATTCGATAGAACTCTAGACATAATGATAAGAATCACCCCTCCACTCTGTAAATTCCAATACGAATAATCGATTCCGTTACCAAGTGAGAAATAAAGGGAGTCAGTCGTTGCAAGCCTATTGTCGTGTGACGTTCATTCTGTCCGACTCCAAGTCTAATTAATAGATTATTATTATAATTATTATTAGACAGCGTCTACCTCTAAGGAGTTGTCGCGTTACGAGTCCTATTTAGAAGTAAAACATTAATTTACTTCACTTTCACTGGTTCCACGTGCTATTCCGAGCCGTCCAGCAGAACACGTGCGAACCAATATACTGTGTCACCAAATTTGGGTATTTCCCCGTGACATTTTGGCGATCCTGCCAGGATCACGATCTCCTGCGGTGATAAGTGTCTTCTCCAAACTTCCGAGGCCAGGACTGCGAGAGCCTGCACCCAACGAAGGGACTGTGAGAGCCAGCGAGACGACAACAGGAAGATCGGCCTGAGAATTTTCACTATAAGGAATCAAAGGTAAGCGTGGCTCACCATTCCTTTATAACATATCGCGAATCTCGCGTTGAATATTGTACGGACTCGTCTGAAAACGAATCCCTCGTCACAAAAATGGAGACAAGATTAGATGAGCTTGAAGCATTAGTCAAAGGTTCTAACGCTACGTTGATTGAACTGATGACAACCATGAAACAGAACCACACAATACTACAGACAGACATTGCTGTGTTAACTCAAGAGAATACTTCAAGAAGAGCAGAAATTAAAGAGATAGGAGCTAGAATAGGTAAACTCATGACCACCGACGACGAACGATCACATCATTCCGTCATATCGGAAGACGAAATCGATGAACCTGTTTCGCGTCCTGGAGAAAGCGCCTGGCATGATCCGAGCGTCACTCCGTCCCTTCCGATCGTGAATCACCGTGCCAATATCCCAGCAAAGGACGTAGTACGCACGATCAAATCTTTCCGCGGCCGCGACGACACTGGAGTCGAAGATTTCATAACGTCCATTAAGATAGCCCGCACGCAATGTAAGGAGGAAGACTTTTTATTACGTTTGATTATTGCCGAGAAGATAACAGAACATGCGGAAAGAAGCATTAGACATTTATCGATTAATTCTTACGACGAACTTTACGACGCTTTACGGAAGCACGTAGCGCCAGCAACTACGGTAGGAAACGCGCGTAGCAAACTAAAGGATATCAAACAAGGCAACACGGAATCCGTGCATTCGTACAACTTAAGATTTCGCCAGCAATATAGCGAATTAAGATACACAATTCAATATAATTACGCGAAACCCCAAGCACGCAAGGTGATGCTTGACTCGAAAGAAGAATTCTCTAACCAAACATATATTCAAAATCTCCGTCCAGATATCAGCCAATTAGTTTACGCCCGGCACCCTCTAAATTTAACACTTTCCCAGCAATGCGCGACTGAAACTGAAACATGGTTATGCGAAGCATCCTCTCGTTCCCAACCAAGTTCAAGGACCGCGCCATTACCAAGGCGACCCCAATCATCACGCACGACACAGGAATCATCGATAAGCCGTTCCCATCCGACGGCAGCTGCGTCTACCGAAAGTCCTTCAAATATTCCAGTATCACCCGCACCGCGAACAAACCTGAAGTGTGCATATTGTAGTATAATGGGGCATACAATCAACCAATGTAGGAAACGAAATTTTCATTTACGCCAGCAAGGCAAACTCCCGCCTCGTGTAAATCAACTGACGGAGTTGCAACACCAAGAGTATCACGAACCTCCGGTAGACTACGACACATCCACGCGCAGCTCGGAGGAATGCGAAGTAAAGGAAGACTACTCATTGACACAGGATCAGGAATAAATCTGATAAAATCTTCGCTACTCGATAAAATGTTAACAAGAATTCCAGAGAACCAAAATTTTTGCATGGGTCGTGATTTACATACAACCAATAAAAGGGTACAACTCACCAGTTTAGGCAAAATACATGATTTCTTTGAGATACCAGATAATTTCCCGATATTAGAAGACGGGATAATCGGACTACCATTCCTCGACGCACATAATTTTACTATTACCAGCAAAACGCTTACTATAAGCGGCCAGACGATTCCATTGATAAACGAACTTGCTATCCCCGCGAAAGAAACCGTCCCAGGGACAATTCAAACAGATAATGGGATACAACGCGTTCTATTTACGAATCTTCTCGACTCCGATATTCGTACCCCTATCAATAATATCACCTTCGAACACCAAAACGTCCCATTAGGACATCGTCTACGCCAATTGATGGATAATATTCGAACAAATCATCTGGAAAAGGACATCCGGGAACCATTAGAGAAAATAATTTTTTCGTACTCTGACATATTTTCGTTCAATGACGATCCGTTACCCGCAAATAAACTAACATCGCACTGCATCACGACCAGCAGCGATAAACCTGTATTCATCAAACCGTATCGTCTGCCGAAATGCCATGAACAAGAAGTAAAGTTACAGGTTAGCGAAATGTTGGAAAAGGGCATAATAGAAGAATCCGACTCAGATTACAACGCACCGCTCCACGTAGTCGCTAAGAAAAGGGACGCGAGTGGGAAAATAAAATGGAGAGTAGTTGTGGACTTTCGTAAATTAAACGAACTGACCGCCCTTGACGCGTATCCACTACCCATAATCGATAATATAATAATAATAATAATAATAATTCGTCTTTATTTATCACGTTTACAAACAACAAAAAGAAAAAAAACAACTTATGTGATAAATAGGCGAGGTTCAGCATATATGCCGTTTTGCAACCTAACCCAAAAACAATAACAATATAAAACAAGTAAAGCTAACGACACAAGAAATGAGCAAGAGAGAGAACCACGTGACAAGGGGAGTTAGGGATAGTGAGCAAGAATAAAAGAACGGGTAGCACATTTAAAAGCAGGCATAGAGGTCAAAGAGCGGATATCCAAGGGAAGAGAATTATAATATAAGGATGATAAATAAGAGAAAGATGCCGTAAATTTGACCGTACGATGAACAGGCACAGACAGATCAGCACCACGCCTTGGTATATGGTGCATAAACAGAGTGCATAGATGAATTACTGCATAGTAATTCACTTAGATAGATAGGCGTTTCGGATCCCAGAACTTTGTGTACGATGCAACACAGGTGCAAAATCCACCTCTGTCTGACTTTGAGCCAGCCAGAGCGAAGAAAGCACGGCGAAATATGATCAAATTTACGGACATTGTAGGTATAGCGAAGACACGAATTCTGGATACGTTGCACAATATATGCACAATATATACTTGACAGTTTAGGTAAAGCCAAATTTTTCTCGGCCCTCGATCTAAAGTCTGGATTTCATCAAATCCCAATGCACCCTAACTCTAAGAAATATACAGCATTTTCTACACCTGATGGTCACTATCAATATACACGAATGTCATTCGGCTTAAAAAACGCTCCATCCACGTTTCAACGTATGATGGACAAGGCAATGTTAGGATTAACTGGAAAATACTGTTTCGTTTATTTGGATGACATAATTATATTCGGCGCAACCCTAGACGAGCACAATCGCAATCTTGCAATAATCTTTCAACGATTACGGGAAGTAGGTCTCAAGATTCAGCCTGACAAATGCGAGTTCCTCAGACCAGAACTCGAGTATGTAGGTCACAGGATCACGCCTCAGGGTATAAAACCAAACGAACGAATTTTGGAATCTGTAAAAAACTTCAGAGTACCCCGGTATCTTAACGAAGCTCGATCATTCCTCGGTCTTACAGGATACTACCGTAAATTTATCCGCAACTTCGCAAAAATTGCAAAGCCTATTACCGAACTAACACGTAAAGATGTACCTTTCGCGTGGACAGACAGGTGTCAAGTCGTATTCGAACTCCTACGATCAAAAACTATGTGAGGAACCAGTACTTTGTTATCCAGATTACTCTAAGCCCTTTACACTCACGACCGACGCATCAAACGAAGGTTTAGGAGCAATCCTTTCACAAGACGGTCACCCATGTTGCTTTATCTCACGTACGCTAAATGATGCGGAAAAGAATTATACGACAACGGAAAAAGAACTCCTAGCTATCGTATGGTCAATTAAACGTCTCCGACAATATCTTTTAGGCAAAAAGTTTAAAATCATCACCGACCATATGGCACTTAAGTGGCTGTTCGGCATTAAAGACCCATCGTCTCGATTGTTATGATGGCGACTCCACCTTGAGGAATACGAATTCACCATTGAACACTGCAAAGGGAAAGAAAATACAGCAGCCGACGCACTGTCCCGCGTCCTAGCTAACCGCCGCATGGACGCTGACACACTCGTGGAAGAGATGGAATCAGATCAGCCGCTAGAAGAGCACATTAGTCCCACAGCTTCTTCATCAGATCTCGACGATTTGCTACCACACGCAGTTTTACAAGATCCAGATACCTCCGACACGGAATCAGCTTCAATAGCCGCATCAGAACCATCCATTTCCCACGATTCGCTATCGCGCGAATTCAACGCTTGGCGGGATCGATCACTTCACGTACTGGACACCGAACCAAACGCGCACGGCGGTCAATGGATTCGAGTATTTCGCGAAGATCTAAGACCGAACAACAACCACGCATGGCTCCTTCGACTCAAAGAAATGATTGAAAAACGCCCTAATAAAAACCTCAAGAATATTAAAGTACAACTGTCGTCAGACCCATATTCGGACATCGAACGGTATTGGATCAAAGAATACTTGTGATTTCTTGACGACAGGTACACTCCTAACGCTAAAATCTCTTTTTGCGCCAATCCCCGCATGACAGAACTCTCAGCAGAGGAAAGGCGGCAGCTCATTCTTGAATGTCACAATTCTGGCATCGGACAACACGTAGGCGAAAACAAAACTATCGCCAAAGTAAAGGAGAAAGGAAACTGGACGAATCTTGAAAAAGACGTCATAGATTTCGTTAAAACATGCGATAACTGCCAACGAAACAAATCGACCCGTATAAGACGTCGCGAAGAAGCAGTCATTCCTGATACACCTCTGGAACCTAACGACAAAATTGCCATGGACATCTATGGACCTCTACCCCAAACGGCCAACGGAAGCGTGTACATTTTATCCATACAAGATCTGCTCACAAAATATCTCGTGCTCGTCCCTCTGAAAGAAACCCGTACAGCAAACATCATAGATGCTCTCATCAATCACTACTTGTATATATTTTCATCACCTAAGCATGTCCTCACGGATAACGGTACCAATTTCGTCAGCCAGTTGATGCAGGATTTTGAAAACACCTTGAATATCAGGCACATTCGAACCACAGCCTTCCATCCCGAAAGTAACGGAGCACTGGAAAGAACACATGCCCTAGTGAAAGACCTTATACGAACAGCCTTACACGGGAAGGACTGCAATTGGGACGAAAAGTTGAACATGATATGTTTCGGCTATAACACCGCATCGCATGATGGAATTGGAATTACACCATTCGAACTCACGTTCGGTCGCAAGGCAAACTTACCATCCACCATATCCACCACCCCAGCTCTCTCCAAAATCACGTTAATTCAGTCCTGAAAACACCGGCACAACGCCTACATCGAAGCAGCAAGAAAACGCATTGAAGCGAATAAGGAAAAACATAAGAAACAACAAGACGCAAGACTCATTCGTTATCAGCAAATTTTCAACGAAGGGGATCTCGTAATGCTACATAATGATTCTCCTACGTCCAAAATCGACGCCGAGTGGTTGGGACCATACACCATATTGACGTCCAACTCTCCTAATTATCATATTTTAAAGGACAATCGGAGCTACAGAGTCCACGGAAATCGACTTAAACCATATACGCGTTAACAATTTTTAAACTGTTACAGGATAAAATGATGCTGTTACCAATACTCGTTCTCATCTCAGAAGTACTAGGTGATGATATCCATCCCGTCACCATCACAAGATTCGAGCACACCCCGAATCTTCACCTTGATCCCATCGGGCCGACGCGACTCTACTACAAACAGTGGAAAACAATAGTCTACATGGACCTCAGAGAAGTGCGACAATCAGAGCTGCAAATAACACAGGCTCTGCATCACCCACTTCTCACCAAGGCAGGCCCGCTCACTATGTCTGTATTGAACCATATTATCAATAGATTTAAGCGTAGTTTAACTCAAAGAGATACATTGTTAACCAGTCTAGGATATAGCAAACCTATCAATCTAGAACATAATGTACGACGAAAAAGGGGAATACTTAACCCAATAGGCGAACTAGCTAATATATTATTCGGCACTCTTAGTCAAACAGACGCTAATTATTATAACACAGAGATAGAAAAACTATATGCAGATAACCGTAAACTTAGCACTCTCATCGCGAACGAAACGTCGATCCTGAAGACGACACTCAGGGATCAGGAAACGTTTAAGCTAAAAATAACCACTTTCATACAAAACCTATCGAATAAAACTAATGTCGCGATACACAAATTAGAAACTCAGGAACTAACGTTACAATATTTACTCGAATTTTCTGAAATTGTAACGGAACACAGCGAAATGATAGAAAACCTCCGATCACTAGTCACTAACGGCAGACAAGGTAAAATCGATCCAATTTTACTCAATCAAGAGCAAGTCAAATTAACTCTCTCAATATTACAATCAAATTTTGGCATTAAACACTTAATAACCACTGATCCCGACGAATTTGCCCACAAATTCCTCAAGGTAGCAAAAATAAACATTTTCGTACTAAATGGTAACAAATTATGCTTTGAAATTCAAATTCCTATCATCGAAGAAACCGCGTATACCTTGTACGCGTTAGTAACTATTCCCTTACTCACAGAACAATACCTACACGCTATATCACATGGCGAAAACTTTATATTAATCGATCATGAAACGCAGCAACATTCCACCATCACCGAGCGAGAAATCGACAAGTGTCTCGTCTTAAACGATATATATATTTGCGAACATCTTTATCCTACACTTAACTCCGAACTAACCGATCCTTGCTTACGTTTAGCCCTAGACCGCCTACCAGCCAACAGAGACTCGTGTCCTATTTCAATCGTCATAACCAGACAAACTATTTGGGTACCCTTACATTCTAAACATTCTTGGATTCACGGGTCCTATGGTGCAACAGTACTTCGAGTCACTTGTCCTGACAAAATCGGCACAGTTACCATTCATTTCTCCGGAACCAACTTAGTAGAAATACGACCAGGATGCATAGGACACACACGCACAGTTACGCTTTACTCAAGCATGAACGAAATAGACCCAAAATTCCTCGCCATTCCACTAGGCATTCCTAACTTTACCCTACCTTCTTTAAACGATACAGTCACCGTATATGGACGAATACCCGAACTTCAAGATGAAATACTATCATCCTCCTCTCTTCTACATAAATCCAGACTCCTTGACGATATAACCAAAGAAGCCCAAGAAATCTCAACTCATGCTAGAATTTTATCCCGTTCCGAAACTACCTGGACTTTTCTACAAATCCTCACAGGCACTTTAGTTATACTATCATTATTGTATCTAGTTTTTAAGCTTAGATTATGGAGAGTACTCCTATGTTTATGTAAACCATGCAACTTTTACAATTGTTTTAATACAAACACAGCTGGTCAACACCATCACAATACTGCCAGCTCTATGTCCATGAATTATACATCTGAAACTCCAGCTGCCTCAGGAGTACCATCGCCCACACCGCCCAATTTTCCCACATTGAAAACTATCACATCTCCAACCAGAACAAAGGAAAACAGACGCTGTTTTACGAATGCCAAACCCTACGAACGTAAAGGAAATTCGTCAGTTTTTGGGTTTGTCCGGATATTTTCGAAAATTTATTAAGGACTATGCTAGCCTCGTGACCCCATTGACGATGTTAACCAGGAAGGACATCCCTTGGACTTGGGGTAAAGCTCAAGAGGAAGCAGTAAAACGAGTAAAGGAAGCCCTAACAACGCGACCCGTTTTAGCCATTTTCGACAGCTCATTGAGGACGGAGTTGCATACCGATGCAAGTTCGATAGGACTGGGGGCGATTCTTTTTCAATTTACGCCGGACGGGACGCGGCGGGTAGTTGCCTATTATAGCAAGCAAACCACCGTGGACCAGCGGAAGTATCATTCCTACGAGTTGGAAACAATGGCCGTAGTTTTTGCACTTCGACATTTTCGCGTATATCTGATAGGATTGCAATTTGTTGTGGTAACGGATTGCAACGCATTACGAACGACATTTACGAAAAAGGATCTTATACGACGGGTCGGACGATGGTGGTTGGAAATACAAGATTATACGTTTGAAATAGAATATAGAGCAGGAACCGCGATGCAACATGTAGATGCTTTGAGTAGGAATCCGGTATGTCAGATCGAAGTATATCCGGTAGATATAACAGAGGCCGATTGGATTCTAGCCGCACAATTACAGGACGACCAAATTAACCGGATCCGGAAAATATTAATGGAAAATGTACGAAATAATGAGACCAAGCAGTATTTCACTAACTACCTACTGAAGAAAGGAAAAGTCTATAGGAGATTAGATGGTAGACGTTCAGCATGGGTGGTGCCGAAGTCGGCTCGATTTCAAATTTGCCGACTATGTCATGATGATGCAGGACATCTCGGGTTAGAGAAGACGTTGTTGCGTATTCGAGAAAATTACTGGTTCGCCGATATGAGTGCATTCGTCAGGAAATATGTTAACGCCTGTTTAAACTGCGCGTATTATAAACGGAACGCGGGGAAGAAGCAAGGGAAGTTGCACCCAATAGAAAAGACACCAATACCGTTCCACACGATACATATAGACCACGTAGGGCCGTTTGAATCTAGCAATAAGAAGAACAAGTACATACTCGTGATAGTTGACGCTTTCACAAAATTTACAATCATCGAGCCAGTAAAGGATACCAAGGCGAAGAGAGCAATAAAGATATTGCTGAATGTGATACATCTTTTCGGCGTACCGCATAGAATCATCAGTGACCGAGGGACGGCGTTTACGGCGAGGAGTTTTACAATCTTTTGTTCAACCTATGGAATCAAGCATGTGTTGAACGCGGTCGCTACCCCTCGAGCGAACGGACAGTGTGAGCGATACAACCGCACTATCGTTGCGTCGTTGGCTGCAACCGTCGCGGGGAGAGACCATCGTACATGGGATGAATTTGTGAAACAGATTCAAGGAGCGTTAAATTCGACCCACAACAAGGCTATTGGAGTGACGCCTATGGAAGCTTTAATGGGTTACAACGCACGGAACACTGCGGAGTTGAGTTTATTACAGGAGGTGCAGACGGAAATGGAGCGAATAAATTTGAGCGATTTACGTAAGAGAATCGGAAAGCACATCACAGAAGATCAGAAGAAACAGAAAGAGCGGTACGACAAGGCGAGGCGTGAGGCTACGCAATATGAAGAGGGGGACGTTGTAATGGTGCAGATTACAAGCGAGCCAGCGACTGGGGAAAGTCGGAAGTTTTCACCGAAATTTAAAGGACCCTTCAGAGTACATAGGGTGTTATACAATGACCGTTATGAAGTGGAAGATTTGCGAGAAGGAGGCAGAGGGGCCAAAACGGTGGTCGCCGTCGAGAGATTGAAGCGTTGGCTTGCAGTGGTCAACGAAAAACCTCGACAGCACTAACTACTGTGTATTATGAGTTTCAGGATAAGAGAGGCATCGGGAGTTTTTACCTGACGATGTTTGCGAGGTTCCATTGCGGTGACAATGGGTATGCCGTCACCGAATGGTTACTGTTGAGAGCCTCTATGGTGGGGGAGTTGGCTGCCGCCGACCCCACATAGTGTGGGCTGTCCACCGTGGCAGAGGATTTGGGCGATGCCATCCTTGCATGAGTGTGACTTGCCGTCTTGGCGAAGGATTCGGGCAATGCCATCCTTGCAAGACGTGGGATTTGTTTGTGCTCTTCATGACAGCGGTGACGATGGTATCACCACTGTATGAGTGAGTTGTAGGTGTCGTGGTAGGGGGTCGCGAGCGCGGACCCTACACGATGAAGATATCGATACCTCGAAAGGACATCTTTGCATCATCATAGCCAAGGAAAATCGGCAACGGGCTGAGAAATACAGCACAAGACCCAGTTGGCGGTGCAATTGATTTTGAATATTATGGCTCATGGGACCTTGAGCAATTTACGGGGGGAGTATAACTGAAAACCTTGTTGGGTGTTTTATTGGATTTGTCTAGATCGAACTGAGGAAAGCAAACACTGTATTTACCGGTAAATGAATTCTTTGTTCTAGAAAACAACACGATGAGGATGCTTGGGGCAAGCATCGTCGCAGGTTGGCCGAATGTTAGACAATCCGACACCGATCAACGGATGCGTACCCTAAGGCGAGCACGGCGACGCCAGACCCGTCATAAATTAGATAGGGTCTGACAAGCATCTTCGACAGCGTTAACGAAAGGACCCGGCATGCAGGAAGAGGCAGTCTTGCAGAGATCTCTATTGGAGACACACACCTTCGTCGAGCTGTTCCGTCTAACCGAATTATATGGATTTGATTTATATCGCGTTCCTTCACTGTTAAAAATCTTACATTAGATTTGAAGGACGGATTTTTTCATATAAAGATGCACGAGGATTCAATTAAGTATACGTCGTTTGTTACGCCATTGGGGCAATACGAGTGTCTTAAGATGCCTTTTGGTTTGAAGGGTGGACCGTTAAAATTCCAGCGGTTTATTACACAGATATTTAGGGACCTGATCGCGGAGGGGGATGTTTCCGTATACCTGGACGACTTCCTTATTGCGACGGTCACCATAGATCACCACTTGCGGGTATTAGAAAAGGTGTTCCGGTTGTGTGTCGCAAATAAGCTTGAGTTGCGTTTGGATAAGTGTAGATTTTTACAGACGGAATTGGAATATTTGGGATATGTAGTGTCCGGTAAAGGGATTCGGCCTACAGAGCGGGGAATAAGCAGCGTTAAGAATTTTCCAATCCCGCGAAGCGTTCGGGATGTGCAGAGTTTTCTGGGGTTATGTTCGTACTTTCGGAAGTTTATCGAGAGCTTTTCATTAATCGCGAAACCGTTGTACGATCTCACCAAAAAAACAGCAGATTTTAAATTTGGCCCGGAAGAGGTGCAAGCGTTTGATAGCCTGAAGGAGTGTTTAACGCGTGCCCCTATCTTGTGTATTTACTGTCCGCGAGATACTGTCCTGTATGACTGAATTGCATTGTGATGCGAGCGCAGTGGGGTTTGGTGCGATTTTGATGCAAAAGAAGACTGATCAGAAGTTCCATCCGGTTTTTTATTTTTCGAAGAGAACAACGGAGACGGAGGCCAAATATCACAGTTTTGAGCTGGAGACATTAGCAATTATTTACGCGTTACGCCGTTTTCGAACGTATCTAATTGGGATACAGTTTAAGATTATTACCGATTGTCAGGCCCTTAGTCTAACTTTAAATAAGAAGGATACCAACCCTCGAATAGCTCGTTGGGTTTTGGAGTTGCAAAACTATGACTACGTGTTGGAGCATAGACCAGGCTGTAGAATGGGTCATGTAGATGCTCTCAGTCGGCAAATTCTTGTTGTGCATGATAATTCGTTCGATAGAAACCTCGCGTTGAGTCAGGATAATGACCTTGAAATAGTTAAGGTTCGTGAGAAGCTAGAGAAAGCGGACGACAAATTTTTTGAGATGGCAGATGGTCTTGTTTATCGAAAATTTAGGGATCGGGCGTTATTTTATGTTCCTGCCGCATTAGAACAGAGTGTTCTGCAACGATATCATAACGAGATGGGACACGTAGGATTGGATAAGACAGTAGAGAATGTGCTGAACAGCTATTGGTTTCCGAAAGTGAGAGAGAAAACGAAAAATCATATTAAAAGTTGCCTTAAATGTATTGCGTTCAGTCCGAAATCGGGAAAAGAGGAAGGCATGTTGCATGAGATTCCAAAAGACAATAAACCATTTAATACTATACATATAGACCACTTGGGACCGATGACGAAGAAGCAGGCTGTCAGTAAACGTTATATCTTTTTAGTAGTGGACGGGTTTACGAAGTTTGTGAAATTGTACGCGACGAAAACTACGAATACTGTGGAAGTGATTAAATGTTTAAACAATTACTTTGCGACGTTTAGTAGGCCCCTCCAAATTGTTTCTGATCGGGGAAGTTGTTTTACGGCACAAGACTTTCAAAATTTTGTTAACGACCGAGGTGTGCGTCATATTAAGGTCGCCACTGCTTCGCCACAAGCAAACGGTCAGATGGAAAGATTTAATAGGACAATTATACCGATGATTGCAAAATTAGCAGATGAACGTAATGTTTGTTGGCATGAGACGTTAGATGATGTTGAATACGCGTGTAATAATACCGTAAGCAAGTCAACGGGAGAGACTCCGAGTATGTTGCTGTATGGGGTGCACCAACGGGGTCAAGTGGTGGATAGTCTTAAGGATGCGTTGGAAGCCGCGGATGCAGTTACGGAGATTAGAGATCTGGTAGGGAAACGGGATCAGGCCGCGGAGAAAATTAAAAAAAGTTTTGAGGCAAATAAAAAATATTATGATAAGAAACATAAGCCAGCGGAAGAGTATCAGGTTGGCGATAGAGTAATGATTAGAAATTTTAGCAATGTCGGCGATTCAACAAAACTTTTACCTATGTATAAAGGCCAGTATGAGGTGGCGAGAGTGCTGCGGAATGACCGGTACGTGGTCAAGGATATTGACGGGTTTCAGACCACTCGACTTCCTTATCAAGGGACTTGGGAAGCAGCGAATATGCGTCGGTGGGTGCCGCCTCAATCGTGAGAAATTATATGTAACGATTCTATTGTAATGTAATTAAGGCTATTGTATTCTAGATGTCTAAGGTAAGATAGTGTGCGTAGTGCTTTAAGGATTCTTTTTATTTGTAATTCGATTTAATCGGGACGATTAACAGTCAGGATGGCCGAATTGTAGGCATTGGACTGGCTGGGTCGGGTGTTATTGTGCAGGCGCCCCGGACAGGCGGGCCCTTGTTTGGCGATAGTGGCGTGGTGAGAGATTCGGGCGTCAGGGCCTCAGAGCTGGCCGCATGGTGTGTCGCCGTTAAGGCTACGGCCAGGGATGAATGTGTGTGTGTGTGAGTGAGGGTGAATGGGATATAAGAGCGTGAAGACGAGGAGTAGAGGTTGTCGTTTCTTGGCGGGTGACGGAGTCACTGACTAATAAAGCCTTAGCATCGTACACCGCTTGTCGTATTATCTTCCCGCTGGCCCTCCTACAACCTAAATCTACGTAACCGCGTATTTTCCCATCTCAACCCCTTTGACATCCTTTTTTTATACCCATCTCATCACTGCACACAGCAATTTCTCACCTTTTTTCTTCAAGTCATTTGCCTTTTCTTTTAAAGCTTCAAATGATTCATATGTAAAACCTGGTTCAGCATCCACAGTGCTGTACCAAGTTCTAAGGACGTCTGGGTGAGGAAGCGCTAAATCGAACGTTTTCCTAATATAAAAGTATATGCCTTTGGCGAATAGAAATGAACGGTCAAAGCAAAAACCCGTAAACCTGGAGGATATTTGTCTCTAGTGAGTTTACCTCAATTTTTTTTATTTTTCACCATGCGATTAAACAATTCCATTGAAGTGTCTTCATGCGCAGACAAACAATAAAAAGCACTATCAGGCAAGAATTTTTGTTGCTTTAATTCCTTCACCACATCCTTTAAGGAATCTACCTTTTTTCTCAGACGTCCGACTTTTTGCTTTAAAATTTTATTTTCCATCATTGTTGATTTGTGTTTTCTTCGTAGATTGTCCAATTTATTCCTCGCACTACATGGAGTGTCCTGGTAACGGTGGTCATGGAAAACTGATCGGGTGTTACACTTCTCCTTCAGTGGAGTTGTTTGGTTTTGTCCAGTTGGCAGTGAAAAGCACTTCTCTGGACTAACTGCAATGAGACATAATGCTTAGTACTGTACGTAGAGATTTTAGCCTGTGACCACACTTTTTTCCACTTTCAATATCTCAATAATAAATCTTTAAATATTCTTTTAATAATATATGTAATTAACTTAAATACTGTATTTGAAACATATTTCAACTTACGTATCCCTTTGCTCGTTGAAGGAGAGTCATTGTAGTCCGTTATTATACTTGCCACAGGGACTTGTTCAATTATTGATTGTGGCCCAACATTCCCATTATCTGAAATATTCATTACATAAGCTAACGTAGAGGTACAAAGAAACTTTCGTTTTAACCTTTTATCAATATAGACACACTTTCTTACCCGTACAAATATTCTTTTAATAATATATGTAATTAACTTAAATAGTGTATTTGAAACATATTTCAACTTACGTATTCCTTTGCTCGTTGAAGGAGAGTCATTGTAGTCCGTTATTATACTTGCCACAGGGACTTGTTCAATTATTGATCGTGGCCTAACATTCCCATTATCTGAAATATTCATTACATAAGCTAACGTAGAGGTGCAAAGAAACTTTCATTTTATCCTTTTATCAATGTAGATACATTTTCTTACCTGTACAATTAACTTCCATCAAAACATTCCTTCGCGGTTCATAATATTCTTTATCAGAAATTTTAGCCACATCTTGAGCTTTATCTGAAAAAGATATAACTGTGGATGTATCAATGAGAGCATTTACATGTAAAGCAGAAAGAAAAACTTGTGAAAGAAAAAACATTCGAATACATTAATTATCAATTTTTGTATATATACTTTTATAACGGATACTTAGTTTTAATAACATTTATTAGTGATGAAACACTTTTTTACCTCTATAATTTGTTTTAACCAAAACGTTCCGCTGTTCTTGAACCCTTGCCTCTTTTGTTAAAATTGTAGGCACAGTTCCCAGTTTTAAATGTTTCCTATTATAGTACACTACAAAAGAGTCTTGTGTAAAATGCTCTGAACACAAGAAAGTACTGCTTTTGATACTCAGTTCTTCTAATCCGATTAGTTTCAACCACTCTGTACATAATCGTTCGTCTCGTGGAAATCTACACATAATCGTACGGAAATTAGAACAAAAATATATCAGTACTATTGAAAATTGATAAGAGGTTATGTTATCTTTACGTACTTGTGTAATGTCGCATTTTTCTTATTGTTGCTTAAATTACCACAAAATGCACATTTGCCCATTTTGACAATTTATTTTGCACAATTTAATTACTTTTTCGCCAATAAACACTTTTTCCATACTCGCGTCAACGGCAGTTGGCGTCGGTTGGCGTGGGTTGGCGTCAGTAGGCTGTGGCAAAGTAAGGCAGGTGAGGCAAAGTGTGGAGCACCACGGGTGATCGCGGGGCGAAGGGAAGTAAAGTACAACTGAAGGACGATGGTGGCGCATCATGCACCTTCAACTCCAATCCATAGGCCGGTATTCATAGTTGCTACTTATTCTTAAGCAAATGCTTAAGCATGCGGCATCCTCTACTAACATAGTAGCTAGTAAAGGATGTCGAATGCTTAAGCATTTGCTTAAGAATAAGTAGCAACTATGAATACCAGCCATTGTATATACAAAGAGGAGATATAATAAGAGGCGTCACTCGACAAGGACAGAAATAACCTAGGGAAATCACTAGACAACCAATTTAAATGCCCATTCGGCCCCATTCGGCAATGATCGGTAAATTTCGGCAATAATCAGCTAATTGCGTTAACGTACATTTTGTCGATTTGAATATCCCGCTCGAATAGACAACCAATTTAAATGCCAAGGTCAAGTAAGGACTTCAAAGGTTCCGCCCAGAGTGACGCCCCTTATTATATCTCCTCTTTGGTTTTACCCGTGTTGAATCACTGATATATATATATATACCAAAGAGGAGATATAATAAGAGGCGTCAATCCGGGCGGAACCTTTGAAGTCCTTATTTGTCCTTGGCATTTAAATTGGTTGTCTATTCGAGCGGGATATTCAAATCGACAAAATGTACGTTAACGCAATTAGCTGATTATTGCCGAAATTTACCGATCATTGCCGAATGGGGCCGAATGGGCATTTAAATTGGTTGTCTAGTGATTTCCCTAGGTTATTTCTGTCCTTGTCGAGTGACGCCTCTTATTATATCTCCTCTTTGTATATACAATGGCTGGTATTCATAGTTGCTACTTATTCTTAAGCAAATGCTTAAGCATTCGACATCCTTTACTAGCTACTATGTTAGTAGAGGATGCCGCATGCTTAAGCATTTGCTTAAGAATAAGTAGCAACTAAGGGTAAGGGTATTTATTTTCTTTCAGGTTACATAGTTCCCTACTAGATGGCATTTCAAGTTTTCTACTTATACAGCCCAATGAACAATAATCTCATCATTCAAACATCCCATTCTACATCCATTATTTGGTTTAAACATCACATTGTTTTAGTGTGCTTATCCTAATTAGTTTATGCTACATTACATGTAATTTTTCTTATACTATTGTATATTACATTCAGTTTACATGTACTTATGTTTCTATATCTATAACTTAATATAATATAGTCTAATATAGTAATCAGTCTTTTATTTTAAGTTTTCCCCTTTTCTCCGTTTGCTCCTTAAGAGCCCCTGTTTCGTCCTTTACCCGTGTTATGTTTCATTTACCTTAACTTATCTATCAATCACTAGGCACATTTTTGTACTTATCCATTTCCAATATTGCGTTATATATCTTTTTTTATTTTATTTAAAAAACCTACCACTAATCTAGCTATACTAGGTTCAGTCTCATTTATTCTCTCCATAATTTCATCTCCCTCCTTGACGCCTTTTGACGTCATTTTGTCTATCATTTCCCCTCTCACTTCCTCATATTTATTACACTTCCATAGTACATGGTTAATGTCTTCAATTCCCTCCCCGCATTCGCACTCTGGAGATTCTATTATCCCTTTCCTATGCAGGGATTCCGCCAGATTGTAATGGTTTGCTCTCAGTCTGTTGAGTGTGGTTATAGTTTTTCTTTCTATATTTCCTATCTTCTTAAACCACGGTTTCCTTTTCCCAGTATTATTTATCTTTAAATTAAAATATTTGACTCCTTTCTCCTTTCCTTCTTCCCTCATATCTTTGGTTGACTTATCCCATGCTCTCTCCTCTAGTGCTGTTCTACAGTCCTCCATCGGTATTTTCCACTGGACTTCTGCATTTTCAGCCGTTTGCTCTTTTGCTTTTTTGTCCGCTCTTTCATTTCCCTCTATACCTGTATGTGCAGGGACCCATGCTATTCTGATTTTTCCAGTGTACTGTTCCGCACCGCTCCTTTCTCTCTTGTGTTGTCTCTCTCTCTCCAGCAAAAGTTTCCTTATTCTTCCAGTCCTATTATCTTGTTCTTTCCTGTTTTTGTGTACCTCGTAGCTACTAACTCCCTTGATCACGCTCATTGAATCCGTTAAAATCAGAACATCTTTTTCCCTCCATTCTTCAGTCGCATATTCAATAGCTTTTTCGATGGCTATTGCTTCCGTCGTATATATTGTCGCATTCTTATTGATTCCAAAACCTCTGTCCTGCCATATTTTATTTCCGTCATTTCTTTCCGCAATTACTATTCCCACTCCATTAGAATTTGCATCCTTCATTTTCGATCCGTCTGTATATATTTCAACCTCTGTGTCCATATTGATGCCCATTTTCTCTTTGATCTCTTGAATCAGTATATTACCATCTTGTCTCGTTACTTCATCCCTCAAACCTCCCGCGTCCCATTCGATGAGATCGTCAATGTTGATATCCTCTTCTTTTTCTGATTCATCTTCTCGTAGTGTATCTATATTATCCTCTTCCTTTTCCATTATTTCCTCTAGAAAGATAGTGTCTTTCCACGCTTGTAATATATTGATCTGTGTATCGTTGCCCCTCTCGTTCATAGTTTCTGCTAGGTGTTTAATAGCTTCTAGTGGTTCACTTTCCCTCTTATACCTTTGGTTGGTTATATATCTTTGAGTTATAAGTTTGCTTCTGTTCATAATATCCATTTCACCCGCTTCCACAGTCATCACATTGGTCGGAGTAGTCATCCTATAGCCCATCGCCGTTCTAATTCCGGCATTATGTATTTTTTTCACTGTATCTTCTATTTTATTGTTCTTATTGCTATTATTGAAATAAATAGGCATCCCATATTCTATCACTGATCTAACCAGTGACTTGTATAATAGTATCATCGTTTCGGGATCGGCACCCTTTTTTATATGACTTATGTATTTCAACATGATTAGTCTCCTTTTGGCTTTCAGAGCCATTAGTTCTGTATGTGTTTCAAACTTCAGTTGTCGGTCCAACGTGATTCCTAGGAATTTAATATTCTCCTCTTCTTTAATTTCCCGTCCCTTCACCATAATCATAGCTTTTTCCCTCCTAGATGATTTATTCTTTCTAGAAAAGTTAATTAGATTGGTTTTATCTTCAGCAATATCCAGTTTAATGTTGTTTAAATTTTTAATTATTATCCCCATTGCTTCTTCAAGTACTCTTCTGTTTAGCTCTCTCGCATTACTTGTGGTGTATACCACGATGTCATCCGCATATTGCAACATATTAACCTGCTGTAGGTTTATATTGTTTGATATATCTGCCGTATATATATTATACAAGATCGGGCTTAGTATTGCTCCCTGTGGCAATCCTTTCTTTTGTGTTCCCTTCACTGGCTCTGAGTACCCTCTAATGCATTTTATCTCTCTGTTTGTAATCCAATTTTCTACAAAGCTGGTAATCTTTTCTGGACATTTCTTCTGTATTAATTTTTGGATAAGTGTGTCGTGATCGACGTTATCGTATGCCGACTTGACATCTATACAAGCAGCTAACGTGTCTCGCATGTACTCAAAACCTCTTCTCACATCACTAGTCAAAATTGCCAGGTTATCTATAGTGGATCGTTTCTTTCTGAAGCCGTTTTGTTTCTTGTCCATGATGTTGTTCTGTTCAGCCCAGTTGGTCAGCCTGTTATTTATGACTCTCTCTAAGATTTTGCCCATACACGCCGTAAGAGAGATGGGCCTTAGAGCTTTTTTGTTCGGTTTATCCAGGAAAATCACTATCGCACCTTTCCATTTCTTGGGGATAACTTGATATTTCCAAATTTCTTCATACAACTCTCTCATAATTTCTACGTAATCTGGAGTAAGTTTTTTTAATGCATTATAATCTATTCCATCCTCTCCTGGTGCTGACTTGTTGTTGGCGTTTTCTATAGCGCATTCTATTTCTCTTGTTGTGATACTTCGGTTCCATTTGTTGTTTCCTGTGTCATCCCCGTTGTTCATATATGTCCGTATATTTCCACTCCTGCAATGGTTCTCTTGGAGTAGCTTCTTAATTTCCTTTTCCTCCAACTCTTCTCTTTCCTTTATCGATATGTTTTTATTTATACTATTTTTGTCGAAACCTTTCTGTAAATTTCGTATTTTCCTCCATATTTCTGTACCATGTGATCGGTAATTAATTGTCGATGCCATCTCCTCCCATGCCTTGTTTCTCTTTTTTTTTATCGTTTCCTTTACTTCCTTTTCCGTTTCTTTGTAGGTGTTCCAGTTATCCTCATTGGGATTCTTGGCAAATTTTATTGCTGCCTTTTGTCTTTCCTTTTTCTTGTTCCTACACTCTTCATCCCACCAAGGGTATTTTTTTGGACCGAGTGTCCGCATATTTGTGTTTTCATTCTTCTTCCTGTCTCCTCCCTCATCCATTCTTTGCTCTTCCCGTTTTTCTTTGCTTGCATCTAATAAGGCCTTCTCAATGTTTTCTGTAAACCTATCGCATTTCTCCTCTGTTCCATAGCATCTACTGATCTCCTCTAGTAGTGAGTCCTTGTTTCTTATTTGGATCATTTGAAACATTTTCCAGTCAATATTATCTTTCGCAAACTTCCTCGTTGTAAATGATTTTTTATTTTTTCTTATGATACTTTTTGTAACATGTAGTCCTATAATCTGATGGTCTGAACCTAAGGTTTCCCCTTCCTCGATGACATCAGAGTTCTGAAATATATTGAACGTGGTTATTATAAGATCTATGTTTGATGGTCTGTACTTGCCCGATCCTATTCTTGATGTCGTATTTTCATTTGTTATGAACATGTCATGCTCTTCAATGGTTTCCCCTAGTATGGTACCGTCTCTGTCATTGGTCGTGCAATTCCATAATTTGTTCTTTGCATTAAAATCTCCCATAATTATTGTTTCTGTGTTGTATCTTCTGTTTGTAAAAAGTTTTCTCCATTCTTCCTTGTTTAGCGTGTAATTTGGGTCTCTGTAAACAACTATAATATCTGTTTCTTTGTTATCCATATTAATTGTCACGGCTAATGTTTCTGTTTTATTTTCTACCCATTTTACATCTTCTCTGACCTTAATATTTATATTACTTTTGCTTGCTATCACTATTCCTCCACCTTTTCTGTTTCTACTCCTATCCTTTCTCACTATATTATACCCATCGATATTAAGGCCGTCTTTGGTTGTTAGCCATGTTTCAGTAATTCCGATTAGATCATATGTCTTGATTTTTTCTTTCAATTCTATTATTTTCCCTTTTATACTTCTAGCATTCCATGTCCCAAATACGCTTGATTCATTTTTATCCCCCATTCCCGAATTTATTCTTGATCGTTATTATCTCCTATATATCTACTAGTTTTTTATTTTTACAAACTACTTATTTATTTGTTTGAGATTGATGTTCAGTCTTCTGTATTTTTTATCTGCTTTGTCCCACCACTATTTTTTCTTTCCTTATTCAGTTTGTTTTCTACTTTTATTCTTACCTCTTCTCTTACTGAGTATGTTGTTCCTTTGGTTTCATCCTTCTTTTTCTCTTTTTCTAAAGTCTCGTATCCATCCGAGTGCTCATCCCCCGTTTTCACCTCTTCCAGCCATTCTACCGTTCCTACGCTCGCGATCTCCACGTCTGTGTTGTCCGTGTCTTCTTCTCCTCCGTTGTCCTCGTTCATCTTCCATTCTTTTCCCATTTCTTCATTGGTGTATGATGACATGTCCATTTCTTCTTCTTCTTCTTCTCTATTTGACTCGTTCGGACATGTATGTTCTGCATAAATTCTTATATCCCTGCTGAAATTTTCCTTTTCCTTGTAGGTCTTTATCACCTCTTCTTGTATTTTAGTGATTCTTTCTTTGTTCGTTTTATTGTGTTGTCTGGGCTCCTTTTTTCCTCCAATATTTGTTTCTCTATTGTTATCTCTATTTTTTTCTTCCTCTAACTTGGAGTTCAGTTTTTGTATCAAGTTTTTCTCCCTTATGATTTTAACTAATTCTTCTAGCAGTTCTTCCTCCGTTTGGTTTCTCCTCTTATCTGTTCTTTCTGTTCTTTCCCTGTTTTCTTTCCTGGTCTTTTTTCCTTCATACTCTATCCCTCTATCTTCCATTTCATTTGGCGGATACCAGTAACTTCTAGGAGCAACTTCCTTATACAGATTATTTTCCTCCTCATTGGCCAACTTCTGGGATCTCGGTATGATTTGGAACCTTTTCATTTCTTCATTTCCGTTTTCGAAGGTCTGTCTGTTGGGTTTTTTATCCGTGTAATTTTTGTTACTATTGTTATTGTTGTTATTATCGCTACTTTCTCTTCTCATCCTTATTGTGTAATCTTGATCGGGGGTTCTTCTTTTTTCTTTAAACTCTTCATTATTTATTAATGTCCGACTTCCATGTCCCCACTTATGTTTGTCTTGTTTGAGGTTAATTCTTTCTATTTTTCTGTTGTCTCCGCCAGTTTCTTCTCTCCTGACGAAATTACATTGTTCATTGTTTTTTTCCCACGCCCTTCTTAGTTTTTCCATTTCTTTTTCCATCGGGTACTCTAGGTTCTCCCAGTATTCCACTTTCTTTATACGTTTTAGAGTTGGGAAATCGCAGTTTCCCAAATCCTCTTCGTCTTCATCTTCTATCCATCCTCTGTTTTGCCCATATCTGTCAAATGTTTCTTGTTTTCTAATTTTGTCTGCTGCCTCTTTGTATGATATATTTTTCTGAGCCATTATTTTCTTGATAGTTGCCTCTTTCTGATATATTGGACAATCCTTTGCCACGCTGAGGTGTTTACCTTTACAGTTGGCGCAGGTAGGGCTTTCCATACATTGTCCATGGTAGGGTTTTGTGCATACGAAACATTTTTTTTCTATTGTTCTACATACATTTTGAACGTGCCCAAATTTAAAACAATTAAAACATTGTTTCACTGATTCCACGAAAGGTTTTACATTTATCCAAACATGTCCGAAACCCACTAACAATTTAGTGGGTAGGGATTCTCCCTGCATTTTGATTAGGATGGTCTTTCCATCTTCCCACGTTACCTTTCCGTCTTTCACGCATCTCTTCTTCAATCTTTCTAATGTGAAAGTCCCCTGTCCTTTCTTGAGTTGCTTCTTCAATTCCTCTATTGAGTCGTGCCATTCGTATATTATTCCCTTTCTATACTTCCATCTGTTAGGGATATACGCACTATATTGTTCAGGTTTTAGTCTGCTCTTTTCCAATATGTTATTTGCTTCTTCTTTACTTTTGTAGGCCACTTCGGCTCTGTTAAAACCGACCATTTTCAGTCCCTGGAATTTTATCCCAGAATCCATTAATATCTTATATATTTTTAGTAAATTAGTTTTCTTGTTGGTGGTTGTTTTATCTTTGTTCAGGATGATTGTAACGAGGTATTCCCCTCTATTTGAGTTCCAATCATAAGAGTCACACTTATTTACATTTTTTTCCTTCGGTTCTGAGGTTTGTATGTCTTTTCTTACTTCTATTGTATTTCCATCTGTGTCTGTCTCCTCTTGATTATCTATTCTTATATTCATTGTGCTGTCTTTTATTTTCTTACCGTCCCAATTTTCGCCTTCCATATTCATCGACTTCCTTTTTTTATTATTGGCTGTTATCTTGAGCTCACTATCTTGTGTTCCACTTTCTTTGTTCATCTTGATCTCTTCATTACTCATTGGGCTGTTTTCTTTATTTTCTTCATTTGCTAATTTTGTGTTTTTTCCCCATGGTCTTCTCACGTTCCTTATCACTTTTTCCTTTAGTGTTCCATCTTCCAGGTCGCCCAGAGGGCGGACGTTTCCGTCCAGCTTAACCTCTCAGTGACCACTCACGTTGTATTTCCAGTGTTTTAGGATTTCAATTATTTTCCCTAAAACCTATTATCTATTTTTTTTACCGCTTCTTTCGTCTACCTTCTACTAAGACTTCGTCCCTTTTCCCCTCTTCTCTATGTATTTTCCTTCTTATTATTTGCGAAAACTATCACTCACGGTCTTCCGTCTCCGCCATCTTTTTTTCATCCCTAAGTAGCAACTATGAATACCGGCCTATGGATTGGAGTTGAAGGTGCATGATGCGCCACCATCGTCCTTCAGTTGTACTTTACTTCCCTTCGCCCCGCGATCACCCGTGGTGCTCCACACTTTGCCTCACCTGCCTTACTTTGCCACAGCCTACTGACGCCAACCCACGCCAACCGACGCCAACTGCCGTTGACGCGAGTATGGAAAAAGTGTTTATTGGCGAAAAAGTAATTAAATTGTGCAAAATAAATTGTCAAAATGGGCAAATGTGCATTTTGTGGTAATTTAAGCAACAATAAGAAAAATGCGACATTACACAAGTACGTAAAGATAACATAACCTCTTATCAATTTTCAATAGTACTGATATATTTTTGTTCTAATTTCCGTACGATTATGTGTAGATTTCCACGAGACGAACGATTATGTAAAGAGTGGTTGAAACTAATCGGATTAGAAGAACTGAGTATCAAAAGCAGTACTTTCTTGTGTTCAGAGCATTTTACACAAGACTCTTTTGTAGTGTACTATAATAGGAAACATTTAAAACTGGGAACTGTGCCTACAATTTTAACAAAAGAGGCAAGGGTTCAAGAACAGCGGAACGTTTTGGTTAAAACAAATTATAGAGGTAAAAAAGTGTTTCATCACTAATAAATGTTATTAAAACTAAGTATCCGTTATAAAAGTATATATACAAAAATTGATAATTAATGTATTCGAATGTTTTTTCTTTCACAAGTTTTTCTTTCTGCTTTACATGTAAATGCTCTCATTGATACATCCACAGTTATATCTTTTTCAGATAAAGCTCAAGATGTGGCTAAAATTTCTGATAAAGAATATTATGAACCGCGAAGGAATGTTTTGATGGAAGTTAATTGTACAGGTAAGAAAATGTATGACTTTCGTCCTAGATCTCCTGGCGGCCGCTAGACTGGCGCTCAAGGAGAAAAGGCTGACCTTTTGCGCATAATACGACTACAATCTCTACTACTACAGCCTCATTAATACATATGTATATGCCTTCTAAGTCACGACACCTCTCGCGATGGCCAGGGGAACTAAACAGAAATCGGCACACAAAATCGCTGGGGTAAAAGGTACAAAGTCGGAACACCTGTCTATTACACCGTGGTCTATCCTATACCTCGTCTGTGTTGATATACATTAATTTAATGATAGATCTATTTAAGTGTTGATTTATATTAATAAATTTATTATTCATTAGGAACTGTAATTACGGATTCAGTTGGTGATATCATTTTTCAACGACTGTAATTTATACTTTGAGATGAATGTTTGCAAGCAGGTTTGAAAAACCAGAAAAGCTTCCAACTGCTTTCCAAAAGCTTTTTTTATACCAAAAAAAAGAAATGAATGAAGAAATGTACAAGAAAAAGTTCATTGTAACTATTATATGATTTTCATTTAGGTTTATGTATTTAGAAATGTAAAAGTAAAAATATTATTTTATTACAGCTTACTACACAAAAAGTTTGTAATAAAAAACAAGACCGGAAAAATAATACCAAGCAACAATTTCTTAAAAGAACATTACACGTGCGTTGGCAGCATAGAAAAAATTTTAACTCTGAATATAAATTTATGGGCGCAACTATTTGTACAATACAAATAACATTGAATGGCAATGAGGATTATTCTGCCTAGGATTTGAAGTCGATAATGTTAAATGTGTATGCTAACGAAGACAACAGATGTTACTTCCAGGAGTGCTCAGTATCTATTGCGAGTTTTGAAGGAGTAGAAATTGTAAAATCTTGCATCAACGAAGAAAAATATGGTTTTTGTGAGTACAGCAAACGTGCATTAAAAACAAAAGCTCATCTCTTGAAAATGTTCTTGCTAACAACAAAATTATGTTCCAATAGAGTTGGTAATAACTGAAATAAAACCAAACTAGGAAAAAGCCTTGACTTTACGATTCGAGAACATAGCAATGACTTAAAGGATATAAATTGTACTCGTATTTCAAATATGTTTAAGAAATTAGCTGCTTTTTTTAGCAATTTATAACTGCTAGTGGACTCAGTAAGGCATATCTAGCAGGCCCTGCCTTAGACGCTGAGTTGTTAGAAGTAGGACGAAACGGATATATATAGGAAGGAGTGGATGAGGAAGAATTTGCAAGAGATCCAAGTGGTCGTGTGACCCTTTCCTCTTTTAATAAAGTAATGAGTAACAATGATGATGACAATGAATTTCCGAAAAGTGATGAAAAGAATCTTTTGAACGCATATGACATTCAATGTAATAAGCCTCAGAACATCACACTGAAAACTGATAATCTGAAATTATTAATTCCAATGGTTAAAGAGAGTGATATTGAATTTTCTGACTGTAGAAGAACTTTAAATATACCGCTCGGAGAGGCGCCTTTTAATATACCTTCTCTTTGCCCCTGTTAAGTACGTAACGTCATCTGACGGTCGAATATAGTACGGAGACCATATGCGATATAAATCGGTAACATCACATGTTCAATATAAGTAGAGTCACGCAAACACAGCCTCGATTTTGATTGGTGCCGCCATTTTTTGTCAAAGGTGTGAAAATACAAATGGCGGCACCAATCAAAATAATGCTTTCAAGCAACGTTGTATATACCGCCACTATACCGACATTTATATTTTCACACCTTTGACAAAACATGGCGTCAAACCGACCTAACTTAGACGTGATTGCGTGACTCTACTTAAAGGGTCTCTAGTTCAATACGAAGCTGAATTAAGGCACGTTCATAAAAGAAAAAGCAGTGAGGCATTATGGGTCGCGTTGGCGAATAGCGCAACCTATGTTGGTAACAATGCGTTTCTCCCTATAGGAGCGATTTCAAAGCACTATTCTTACGGGGTTGCCTGTGTTCTACGTTTTCTATTGGTCGACGCAATTTATGGCAAAACCGGAAATAGAAAGAGCAAGTAAATAAGTAGAAAAAGAAAGTTGTGATATTTTGACAATTTTTTACATTTTTTGTGATAGTTGCAGTGGTTAGAAAACCCAAAGTTAGAAAACCCTACATGCTCCGTAGATATCTAGAAACAGTCTAATGTATTTAACCTAACTGCTTTCCAGATGGTCAAAATATAGATAGGAAATGGTAAAAACTTCAGTTTTCTCGGTTGTTTCCAAATGCTAGATAGGACATTCTAAAATGTGCCCGCCGATTTGTGACTTCCGCTTCAGACCAAAATGGTGGACATATTTTCCGATCATTACCTAGAGAATCACTAGTTTAAACAAGTAATAGAACTTAAAGAGTTGATTCAAATTATCAGAAACGTTGAACCTATAGAGTTATAAATAGGAATAGATAAGATATGCGCAAAAATAAATGTTACAATTATTACTAAACCGCGTCAGATATTAATCCCCAGATAGCACAACATCTGGTAGTCTTAAAGACGTCCAAAAGGCGTCTTAAAGACGTCTTAAAGACGTCTTGTTACAAATCAAGACGTTCAGACCTAAAATGGACATAAACTAGACGTCTCTAAGACGAGGTGTGCTATCTGGGTCATAGTCATGACGTTAAGCACTCGGTCAGAAACAACTGAGACAAGTATCATTATTGTAGAATTCTATTTTTCTCGTCTGATGTAGTGTAATTCACTTGATGCTGGAAAGAATTGTATTAATTACCGTAGAAAACATAAAACGACAAATGAGGCACACACCTAAAGTTCGTTAGAAATTTGTAATTGAGTTGATAATTTTGTTAGAGGGAATAAAATTAAATTCAACTTATAAATAAATATATAATTAAGAGAAGCACAATATTTATTTGAACGTTGGCGCATTACCATGCACTAGCGAGCAGGGCGGTGAACGCTCCACTAGCACCAACCCAGCTCTGAAAAATCTGAAATTCGCTGGATAACACGTAACAGCGATAAATGGTAATGAAAGCGCATTAATCAGATACATAGTGGGATGATTTTGGACCAATAGTTTGGAAGGATGTTAAGTGGCGCGATTGGTTAAACGTGCATAGATTCGTTGGTTTCTAGTGAGAAAGCGACGGCGAGCGAGTGAGCGAGATGAGCGACGGTGCATTGGGCGAGGGGATAAAGATTCGTAAAGTGGCGCGATCTGGGGCGTTCGTGCGGGCTCGTGCCGGATCGGCAATCTCCGGCCGACGATTGCCGAGCGCACATTACTATTTTCAGGCACACAAGGCACCTCTTGACGGGTTTTCAATAAGTGAAGAGGGCGACGGTGCGAGGAGCCTGGTTTTTATTCTTTTTTTCATTGAAATTTTACGTGCGGTAGATGCGGGAATAATAGTTGGCCGGTGGGTGCGCGCGATAAAAACGTACGATGTTGGAAGACGTCTCGGCGGGGCTCAACGCCTGACGGTCTGTCGGTCGGTTCCGGCAAAAATGAAAGAAGCTCGTCGGTCCGAGCAGCTGATGGCGGCCGAGTGCTGTTCGAGCCTCTGTGTCGTCCCCCATCGCGGCGTTTAAGTGAGTGTGTGCGTTTCGCTGCGCGTACGGAGTGCGGCCACCGCGTGCGGCGGAAGAAAGATAATCCCCTGTGGAAGATAGATTTCGCGCGGTGAGAGACCGCCTCCTAGAGCCGAGCTACGCGAGCTATTTCGTAACGGTGCTTCTTCTCTGGCGGCTCTCGCCACCCGACACGCAGGCACGACCACGGTAAGCCTGGCCTTTGCTACGGCCGTTCCGCGGCCCTCGGCGCCGTCATCCCGAATATCCCCGTACCGAGGGGAACCGAGCGTTAGAGCGAGCCCACCGGGTCTGGCATTCAGGTAACGCGTAATCCACGTACAACGATCGAGCCAGAGGGACACGGTGCCGTGCCTGCCGCTTCTGTGTTCCGCACGGTGTAGGTGGGAGATCCGAGATCCGACGTACGACGACGGGGCGTGCGTTCGCGTGTGACAACGCCTAACAAGCAACCGATCGCGCCCCTTTTCTCTCTCGGCCGATACCGGACCAGCCGCCGGCAGCGGCCGATTCCCTTTACCAATTTTCCGTCGAACTATGAACTTGATGGATCCACTCGATTGACAACCCACCTCGGTTATCGCGCCTCCCCTCTTACGCGGATATAGATCCTCGTGCTATGCACGCACCGCAATCAATTCTTACCCCTTTCTGGTTCAGGAACGCCTGAACAGTAGGTTACCGTGTCCAGATACACGCCACGTGCGGTCCTCGTAATTTCGTGCAGTGCTGCTTTGCCCGTTGTGAGTGTAGTGAGTTGATCCCCGTCAACGCGGAATGCGGCCTCCTCGGGGTGGACGCAATCCACTTTAGTCGCGTCCAATGCCGGATAAGTACAACTGAGGCACCAACGTACCTCCAGCGTTCCACACTCATCCAGCTCTCACAGTGCCTCTGTTAATATCAACATGTCGTCTGGGAATTTTGTGGACCGGATAGACCCCTTCGCCAAGAGGTCTCTCAAGAAGAAATCCAAGAAGTCGCAGGGCTCGTCCCGCTATCGTAACTCCCAAGACGTCGAGCTTCAACAGTTGCCGCAGCTCAGAGGTTAGTCTACGCTCCACGCTCTGTATCTCTTACCAAGCGCATCTTGCGTTTACATTTTCATACTAATGTCATCGAGGTGCAGCGAACGTGCGAGTCGTTGGAAACCATCTGCGCGCCGTACATAATTCCTTTCGAGTAACATTGCATTTCTAAATAAAACTAGGACTGTTTAGTAGCAGCAGAAGTTTAGCGTTTCTTCAAAACATATAACATATTGAAAATGATGCTGAGTCGCTTCAATTTTCTTATTCTCTATCGTTTGTGTGCTTTTATTTAGATAACTATGATAGTTACATAAGTCGCATATTAGAACACGTTTGTCGTATGTGCTTTAACGCAGGATCTTCGAATACCAATGAAATTAAACCTGCCCGAAGTGACATTAAGATATGAAAATGTAAAGTGTGTAATACTTCTGATAACGCCGAATATCGATGCTCTTTTCTCTGTCTTGGAACTCGAATAAAATGATCGTTCGATGTCATGTATTTAATAAGTGGAATTATCATGTTGTTGCGTCAGCAAGGTAGGCTGCACTTTGTTTTCACTTTTGACAAGCGCAAAGTTCAAACATCCTTGAACTTGTACAATTGGCAGTGCATCTGCCGCTTTAACATTGAGCAATCATAAATTACATTCTGGTAGTAAACAAAGTTAATAGCTGGCGCATTAATGATTTCGACATATATTTTTAAAAATACCCTTCGATCTTTCTTTCTATGGAATTTTCGGTGTTCCTATTAATCACATGGTGAAATATTTCTACGATTTAGGGATTGAAAACTACGTATGATATATTGAAATGGTTGAATGACTTTTGGTTGCAGTTGACCGATAGATTTATTTCCATACTTTTAACAAGTTTGAGAAGTTTATCTAACATGATGGAATTTATTACTAAGGCTTTCAGCTTGATATTAAATGAAGTGTATAAATAATGTAGACCCGAGACTATTTTAACGATCATACATTCCGTTGCTGTATATATTGATACGCGAGATTACCGAAGCTAACCTCAAAGCTTGCGAGGAGTAGTACGTTCGCGCTGACGGCAAAAGTTTCTTTCATGTTTCTAAATAATCAATATTATCTAGTGTAGATGAGAGGAATTCAGATTAATTGACCGTTTTGAGGGATAGCTTTGGATTCCGTGAATACGTGTTCGGCGTACTTAGTATTGACGTATGTTCTGAAAATCGATGAGGAGCGGCAAAGCAGAGGTCAGTTCGCGTTACTCGACCGATTTTCCTGCGATATATATTTTCAAACGTTATCGGCGATCGTGTGCTAGGAAATTAAAAGATTCGAATTGCACAACAACAACGTGTAAAAAAAATTTGATCGAAAAAGACGATTTTATCGCATCGATGTGTGACGCACTGTACAAAGGAAGTGTACGAGCGTCTGCATGCATACGTTTTGTCGCTCGCAATTTTCCGTCGCGTCATGTGCGCGTTGCCTTATGTCATGTATTTTTATCTGCCGATCGGGGATCCGATTTTGTCAGAATAACAGCAGTTCGCTGCGAACTCCGATTCCGCTCTTGTTGATTAGGCCGTTCCCCTGCTATTCGTCCTTCGAATCGTTCTTACATAACCTGCACAACCTTGTTAGCTCTCGCAATTGGATGCTGCGTACACCAGCGATTGTTTCACGAATGCAACCGTTGCAGGTTTAATAGAGAAAGCTGCGTTGAAGTAATTAAACAACATTGACCGAAATGCGAGATGTTTAATCATGAAAAAGTAAATAGGATAGCGTGGAATATAATTTTTCTCCACACCAGTATACTAGAACAAATCTTGTATATATTTAATGACAGAGTTCTTCGGATATTGCTCCACGACGATTATGTTTGTAAAAATTCCGTGATGAAGCTAAACCGTTGAAAAAGGAGGATGACCCTTCGATGCTCCCCGACGCGAGACCCCTTCCAAGCTCGGAGAGAGCCCACACTATTTTCGCGTGAAGGCACTTGAAAACAGTATGTAGTGACCCATAAACTGGTGGCACGTTCCAACGACGAGCGGTTATGCGAAATACAGGCATCCACCTTGCAGTAGGCAGTGTCGTTCACCTCTGCCAATAAAACGGCAGTAGTCCTTAGTATCTCCTTCCCCCTCTCTCTCTTTCTCTCGTTCGCTTGCACACCGTCTCCTCCGCCTCGTTGCTTCTCCTCTCGCACTTGTTCCTGTCCCTTTGCTTCCACGGTTGGGTCTCTTTGCCATCTCTGTCTCTCGTGTGCCCACCGCGCTCGCACATAACCTATACGCACGTGTTTTCAACTCGGGCGTCGTGCACGCGCGTTTACGCATCGACACGAGATGCCACGCGTTTCGCAAACCGAACGATTCTCGGTCGTGAACTCGCCTCTCCCCAAACGAAAAGTCCAAGTGCACGTGGTATCGACAATTCCGATTCGTTTCGAATCACATACGATCATCAATCTCTTCAGCTGCAATCGTATTTCGCGCGTTAATTGGAATGACCTGAAAGGTTCGAATGATCGCGTAGATTCGACGTTGGCAAAACATTTATCTACCAACTAAGTTTGCAGCCGCATTTCTGAAACGCCCTGTACAACATTCTCCTCGTATTTTTAACCGTAGAACACGGTGCCAATGCGCGGCCAGAAAATCGTCAGACAGCTAGTGTGCTCGGTCGCGTTGGTCTTTTTATTAATTCAGAATTATACGTGTCGCGACAGACGTCCTCCGCCACACTGTCGCTCGTAATGCCTCGCGGTGCGATAGGGTCGCTGGCGTAGTAAGCCAGGCTCCGTGCGGGATTTATGGACTGCATAGAGTCTGTGGCGTAAGACCAAAGCGGGGAAATGTGTTTCGGACCGGTTAGGCACTGGGGGGAGCTCGGTGACGGCGATCGTAGTGCTCGGGAGGATTTTCAGAGAGACAGAGCGGCATCATCCCGTTGCGGGGAGTCTTGTGTTTTAGATTAAGCGCGTAGAGACTCCGTAGACGGTGAAAAGTGCTAATTGACTAAGCGTCACCGATTATATTTCCCGCTCGTAGGCGTAGAACATCGCGAAAGGAGGGAGGGGTGTACGTTAGATTTTCAGCGGACGATAGTTCCTCCAGCGACGCCCAGACAAATATTGGCTATTATATCGCGCTGGAGATTCTCGCATTAAGATAATACCGAACGAGTGGTTGACCAGGAGGAAAGATGAGGGAGAGATAGGCGTTTCGGTGCTGCCGGTTGCAGCTCAACCTACGAACACGACTTATTTAGAAACACGTAGGTGTGTGGGCCCGGTGTCTGCCTACGTCTCGCGACGACCAGCAGCCGAGGGCGCTTTGAAGTTCGGGTAGACGGTAGCGTCGGGCCACGGGGAAACTTTCCTGCGTTGCCGATCGAAGCCCGCCTTAATTAAATCTGACTCGACCGGTCGCCGGGAGTCGCTTTCGTGCCGCGTCTCGTTGGAGACGCGCTCTCCAACGGAAGGCTTGAAGAATTCCCTGGGCGCGTGCTTCCTTTTTAACGATACGATCAAGTATGTATACAGAAAGTTGCGTCGACACGCTGCAGAGTGACTGGGCGAGCAGTGTGGCTTATTGATTTATATGTTTCAGTTATTTACGATGACGCGCCAGTCCCGCGTGTTATTAAAGCAGCCGCGCGAATAACGTTCATGAATCTAGATCGTTCAGGGAATAACGAAGCGCGCTCTAATTCGAGCGTCTGGCCGATCGATGCGCAGCCGATCGCGAGGGGAATTTATAGGCGTCGCCGTCGTTCAGCCCCGCGAGATACGTTCGACGTATTCTTGCCGCCGTATCGTTGCTGTTACAACATCGCTCAACGATCGCATTTAATCGCCTGCCGACAGATAAGATGCCGCGGATTTATCATCGCGTTCGAAGCGCTCACTTCTGCTGGCCTTCACAGTGATTTCGACTCCTCGTTGAGCGAGCTCTCGCGCGCTGGTGTATTCGGCTTCTGCATCGAGGCCAAGGGGGACGATAATCGATTCCGATTCTTTGGATCAGCAGCGAGCGACTCTCCGGCGGATCAGTCGAGGAGGGATCGTTAGAGGAGGCGCAGCGTACACGTGGAAGATGGAGCTGATTGCGAAATCAGTTTAAGCTCGATGACGCGCCGAGGGTATTACCTGTTATTAGGCTTTCCAGCAGACTAATCGGGGTTTAAGCAGCGAACACGCATACGCCGATCCTCCTAGCGGATTCCCGTGGCGGCACGCGTGTATGCCCTCGAGCACCGGCTAGCGGCCGCCGCCGTTTTTCCACTTGTCGCGCACGAAAGTGGACTAATTTCGTACACTTCCGGTTTCCTGTAGGGTTCTCACGCGCCCAAGCTCCTTTACCCTTCGGCGACCGGTCGTACGCTTTTTTTTTACTGTTATCGGAATAAAGCTCGCGCGTAAGACACTCGGTGGGGAGCTCTTCAACTCTTCGACGTAGCTGGGAATTCTACTGGATCCCGTCGCGCAGAGTTTCATAGATATATTCGTCATGTATAGTCAATAATGTATAGATATCTTCAATGATACAGATGCATCGGCTCCTCCCCTTTAATTCATCGTTTACTGATTCGCAATATTGCTCGCCTATCGCGATCCTCGTCGCGCCTCAAGGACCCTCGCGGAGGCGACATAAAACTCGATGCATTAACATTATTACGTCAGGTGAAACGAACTAGAAGCCGTCAGGTATCACGATGCGTGGCTACAGTCGAGACAAAAACACCTGGCCACTGAAACCCACGATGTAGATCAGTGATGAGCAATTATAAATTAAAACTCCTTGATTAACATATTCAAGTATTTAATATTGCGGCTCGCGTAGAGTATTAGGTTTCCACTTTTGGTCCACTAGGGACCAAAGATTCCTCATCATAAATGCTCATCTACTAACTCAAAAGGCTTCTACTTTAAATCTTCAGGCTAACTTAGTCGCGAGTTCCTATAAGTATTTTCTGTATCTCGCGCGTATTTCTCTTGCTCCAGCGGAAGAGGGAAAGCGATCCCTGTCGAGGGGCGTGAAAATCTCCCTCGGATATGTCCAAGCAGCCGAACGGAGCCGAGAGGCATATAAACAAGCCCGGTTTATATATTTTCACGGTTGCACGTGGTTCGCCGTCCTCGGCCACTCCGATACACACTGGCTACCGAGCCGTAAACGCGCGAATACGCGATTCGCCTAATTGACGGCGCCATTGATCGCCACGGCCACTGTCAAGATCATCGCGGTGGCTGAAGGATGATAGCGCAGTTTTCCGTCCGATGAAGAGAGTGGGCGAGAGCCGCCGTTTGCCTGTCGATTGTTAAGCCGCGTTCGCAACGATCCTTTCGCGTAGTGTCCTGCTAGCTGACAGCCAGGAGTCGCTTCGCTTTTTCCAAGCACTCGCGCCTTCTTCTCTCGTTCCCACCCATTGATCCGTAAATGTGGCCAAGACACTCGCGAATACGTTGCCATCATTTCTGCATACGATCCGTTTGAGCGCGCTTGCGTTTAATCCTGTAACCGCCATCATTGTGTTTACCACGTTTTCTTTCCCGATTTCTCTTCTTTGGCTTCCATGGGCGTGTTTAGTAGCTCCTCCTTTCATCGACGATAGAGGAACACTGTGTACACTCGAGGACATTATCGTTTGCTCTGACTGAACATATTTGAGAAGCATATTCTTCCTTGTAACGGGGAAACGTAGCAGAATGAAACATCCTGCACAGGGCCCGATCTGAGGGGGCGCAAGCAGGGCAACTGCCCAGAGCGGCATTTGGAGGTGGTAAAATTGGTAGAAGGAGAAAATTAAAATCAATATAAACTTCGAGAAAGTAAAATTTTTTGGAAAAGCGGTAAAACGTTTTCGTTTTAATATTCATTCTCATTTTCATTGTCATTGTATATTTTTCAATTTTTTTTCATTTCTCATTTTTCATCTTCATATTCCATTTTTCTTTTATAGATAGGTACCTATATATTTAATATATTATTTATTTATGTACTATATTTCTTTTCTTACTCAATCTATGCACAAAGTGTTTTGTACTCTTGTTATGTAATGGGTTTAAACCCATTTATGAATAATAATAATAAAAAGTAGGTAATACATGTTTGAATGTAGTATCAAACTTATAAAATTGTTTTTAAATCACCCATATAATTATTAATTTTTTTATCAAACAAAAGGCTGATGCTATTCAACAAATACCTACAAAAAGTTTCACTAACTGTCAAAAATTATATTTCATTTAAAATTAAATCATTTATAATTAAATACAAATGGCGGCGAAAATCATTTTTGGGCCCTGCTTAAAAGTCACCCCGTACATCGAGCTGCCCGAGTAAATAATTAGTCGACTGATTGACTTGCAATCTGTTTACGATCGGTAATCGGGCACCGTTTGCACCGAGCGTGATTCCCCTCTCTGCTCGATAATTATGCTAATTAATCGAGTGGTTTTTCGATCGTAAACAAACGTTCGGAGGTGAGACCGCGCGAGCTCTCGGCTCCGCAGCGTTTCTGCCATTGACATTGACGCGAATCATTAAGGGAGAGAGGCGTCGCGCTAATAACAGCCACGGGCATCGCGAGGGGAAGGCGGCGCGTGCATCCGCGAGCAGAGGCGCATCGACGGGATCACCTGAATAGATGCGACGAATGGCGTCGCGGCGCTTAACGTTCTTCGCTGTTCCGCTAATTGGGCTCGATCCGTTCCACATTCTATTCGTGTTTCTGGGAGGTGAACCTTGTGTCCCTTGTTATCAAGCATCCGAGAATAAAAGCATCCGCGAGGAATCACGATGAAGACCAAAGTGAACGTTGTCCAGGCTGAAATGTTTCCCTAGCAGAGGGGTCGGCAACTCGGGACTTAAGAAGGGCCAAATAGTTGTGAAGTACATATTCTTTACTTTTAGAAGAGCAGTGATCCCCAACCTGTGGGTCGCGAAGTGTTTTCTGGGGGGTCGCCAGTTACTTTTAGTTGGCAATTTTTAGCATTTATTTATTATAATTATTAAGATAGAATTCTATTCTGAAATACCAATTTTTAATGTGTTTTCTTTACCTTACCTTATACGGGGGGGGGGGTGTCGCAGGTTATTTGAGTATTATAAAAGGGAAACATTACCATAGAAATTTAATAACACAAAAATACATACACATTCTTTGGTGGGGATAAAGTCAGTCAGCGGAGATGAACCAAGTAGGTAGGTAGGGTAAACTCGTGTAAATCCGTGGTACGGATTACTCTGTGATACTTTTTCATTTATCTGTAACTCGAAATTGTCTGACTCAATTTAGATGGAACAAAAGCTAACAGACAGCGTTGATCTTCTAGTTTTTTTGGTAAAATAATTATTCAATTGAAGTTAGTGTGATAGAGTGAGAGATAGTGTGATATTCGTGAAATTTTTCGTGCTAGTCGTAGACGATCGCTTGTTTATGTATTACATGTGCTTTACGAGATAAATGGAAAGTTGAAACTGCAGTTAAGTGATGGTAAAATGACACTTTAACATGTCTTACTCTTGAAAATATCATACAATAAGGCATCAGTGTTATTGTTGCTTATGAAAAGTGACTAAATTCTAATTTTTCGTGCGTCCGAGTCTGCGTTTCTGATTGTGCTGTTTGAGAAATTCTGATGGCAAATACCAGATACCATGTTTCCTTACGTCTCAGACATCTAACGATCATGAAACGATTGATTATACACAAAATAACAACAATATAAAATAATGTAAACTAATATAAAATAATATAAAAAAGTAGCTGATGGCCATATCACGGAGTTACCAGAATACTATCACGGAATAACCAAAGTTATCACGGAGTAACCAGAGTATGTCATGACAACTTAATTTTGTATATTTTCAATTAAATATACTTAGTAAATTTCTGTTAACTTATTATTTGTTTCTCTGATGTCTGACCTATCATTATACCCTAGACTCACTTTCAGAATATGTAAATATTAGCAGTTATTAGACAAATTCTAAAACTATCACGGATTTACCCGAGTTTTCCCTATACAATAATCATATGCGGTACGCCACAGCCATTGTGATTACAAATTTACAGTGTATTAATTCATATTAGATGCCGGAGACTTTGCAAATTTTTCCATTCCTTCAAGTATCACAAGTGCCCAGTGCCGGATTAAGACATTCCGAGGGCCGAAGTACTTAAAATCTTAAAAGATTTGGAGGCTCCCTTATGCAGGGTGATCACTTCAACACAATGTTCGTTTCTTTGTTTCAGTTTCAATCATTCTTCGATCGTCAATCTTCTCTCTCTCCCTCTCTCGCTTGCTCTGATCCGCTCGCCACTGATTCTCATCCCTCCACTATTTTTTCTTTCTTTCCACTCGCACACACTTGCACACAAACACTTAGCAATATTATTACTACGTAAAAGATATTAAAATTCAGAAAATTTCTATGCCCCCACCTCCCCTTTTCTCCCGATGCCCCAAGCACGTGCTTATTTTGTGTATTAGTTAATCCAGCACTAAAAGAGCCATAATCTAGCTCGCGAGCCATATGTTACCGACCCCTGACATAGTACTGCAGTGTTTGTCGTGGGACCTTGTTCCTCGATGTTCGATTTCTTCGGGAGTGGTGATTGCTCAAGGATCGGCAGTGGGGCCCGTTTCGCATTCCTTCGCTCTTATCACCCTCCCTCGCGCGACGATAACAGCTGCGTCTTATCGCGTTCATTCCTAAGTCGTCGGCTTCCGTACACAAACGCTTTCCTACTTCTTGACGGTGCTGTCGACGTGACTATCGACCGTAACCAGCCCTCTGGATTAACATTTTTGAGACTTCCTAGTGGTCGAAGCTCGTAAATAGCATTCGGCGTGGGCAGGGCGATCCCACTCGCCTCTAGTTGTTCCTGAACACGCGGGCTGTTGTTTCTCTCTGAAAATTGACCTAGTTTCGAACACGCCAAGATTCTGCGGTTGTAGCTGGGCCAGGAAGCCTGTGGATCTCACCTGGAAGTCTAAATGCCGTCGCGCATTTTGGCGAAGCGCGGCAATACGAAGAGAAATGTTTGTAAACAATTGACGACCGAAGCGCAGCGGCAATTAATTAATTATTATTAATTTCTTCGATTCGCTTCGCCAAAATGTTTGACGCCGGGAAGATTCCGGTGTAGAGTCCATAGAAATATGTGATCTTTAGGAATTAATTAAAGAAAAACTGCCACAGATAATTTAATCAGACTTTTAGCATTGTATTAAGGATGTTTTAAATTATAGAAATATATTTTTTCTGTAATTAATAATTGCAAATGGCACTGAGGATTTATTGAAGTGGAGGCGTCAAAAAACTCTTGCAAAACTGGAACTTGATTATTAAAGGACATGCAATTTCCTAGTGGACATAGCTATAAAAATTACAAAAAGGACATTTTTTGGCAAGATAACGACTTTTGAAATTTGAACTCACTTTCGACACCTTTAAAAAACACAAATTTTGAAAAATGTTAATGCTTTCTCCACACATCCTTTTAAACACATACTTTTAAAAGCTTGAACAATCGAGAAATGAAATAGAAAAAATTCGTTTCGTGGAGGAAGCTGGGCTAGGATCGTGGGAACTAAGAATATCAGAAGCTTCTACCGTATCAGGCGTTAGTAGCTACTTATTTTTACAAAGAAACATTAATAGATTTCTCGCGATTCGGTTCCTCTGAAACAATCGACGTGCGGTGTCGGAAATGAGTGGAAACCGATCCGCGATATGTATCGGTATTTATAGCCAGAAAAGCAAACAATCGCGATGATTCACTGTGCATCTTGATACCGCGGCCGATGGTTTGTCTGCTCGATAGTTCGATCCTTCCGCTTCCCGAGTTGGGAAGCGGAACCAACCGCGAGCTTGCCCGAGGCGAGGTTTCGATGAAAGCGGGATGCTGTGGATTAGCGTAGACCGGTCCGATAAAAATTGGTACAAATTAGTAGCGAGCCAGTGATTCGGAAGTCCCGGTAGAAGTAGGAGAAGTAAACGGGGCGGGGTGATCGATAGAGTTCGATGGTGGCGGTTGAAGAAGGTCCTAGGTGAAAGAGGAACGGTCAGCACGGTGACCTATGAGTCATTGCCGAGGTCAAGTCGATATCCAACAGTTGCTGGTCGAGTGGAGGTGTAAGCTGCGACTGCTCGTTGAGCTCTCGTGTAGGCAGAATCTGCTTGCATCTATGCGCCATCGTCAGCAGAATCCCGCGTCACAAGCCGCCGAGGGTAAACTTACGATATGGTAATATCTCACGATCGGGTTTAACCTTGAATCGGTGGGGCGAGATCGAAACGCGAACAACAGTCTTCTACTGGAAACACTTTTCGCCTCATCTTCAGTCTCTCGCTGAATCTATCTTCGTAGTGCCCCTTCGTGAGTTCGATCGGTATAATACGCTTGGGAAATTCAGTGAAATGCAGCGGGGATACCTTGTATGACCAGGTAGCCAGGGGGAGGCAATTAAATGTCTTGTTGCCTGCTTCATCGCGCGACCAACAAAGCCATAGCTTGGACGTTAATTGTGTTACTTCCGTAATTAACGGTACACGTGACTCGCGGCAGAAAGTGAGCAAGGAAGGACTCTGACCCACGGAGTCAATCATAATCTCGGAAGCATTCGAAACAGTCATGCGATTGCATATAGACACTAAAGCCGGGTCCACGTTTGTTACCGCACCTCTCTCTGTTACCGCGACCTGTTAACCAGCTAAAATCAAGTGGCGAGGCACAGTATGTAGTAACAGAGCATCGTTAGGTAGGTAACAGATCGCGGAAACAAAGTGAGGTGGGGTATGAAATGTGGACCCGGCTTTACAAATGTAGACGATGCTCTGTCACTGCATACTGTGACTCGTTACTAGGTTAGGTCGTTTCGATGAATGTCTCGGAATCGTCCAACATCGTCTACAGTTGTTCCCATGATCGGTTAGTTAGGTAAAGGCGGGTATCCACTTGTTACATGTCCTCGTATCGTATCGCCATTGCGTATCAGCGTAGACGGGCAACATTGCACCGTCGCGTATTAAAAGAGTGACCCAAAAATGAGGCCTTTTTTAGCCTCTTTTTGGTCCCACGATTTTGCAACTAAATTTTGTGCCAAATTGTACCTTATGATATAACATTTCTGAGATATGGGTATGTAATATGGGTAGGTAATGGCCGATTCAATATGGTGGACGATATATTAAAAAAAACGCCCACTACACAGTCATTTATATTTCTTGATTTTGATTTTTTTTTTCGTGAATTTGGAACATCTAAGTTCAAATTCTCTGTTAGCAGACTGCAAACCCCCTGGAAATAATTGTTTAAAATATCGGACTGACATAAAAGTTCGTACATCGAAGCGTATGGGCTGACGCGTTAACGAATTTTCACTTCTTTGACGTCCCATATCTCAGAAACTAATTGTCACCTCAACTTGAAAATTTGGTGTGATTGATGTTTCATCATAAGGTATCGTTTCGCATAAAATGCAGTTCCAAAATCGTGGGACCAAAAAGAGGCTATTTCTTGGGTCACTCTTTGCTGCAAAGATACGCAACAGCATCAGTGAAGATACGGGAAAAACTCACACACCGTTGAATCGTATTGTATCACTGGACAACACGAAACGGCGATACGATACGAGCATATGTAACAAGTGAATACCCACCTTTACAAATCCCAGTAACAGAGCGAGGTGCGATAACAAATGTATCTCTGCTACAAGGGAGTCGTCACTCGCAGTCGGTTAATGCCTCTCACGCTAACGAAGGGTGGTAATTAGCGCGTCGAGACCCACGACGCGTTTGTCAATAACGAAGGGAACCTAGCTAAGTCTCCCCATTTTTATTACCCACCCAAGTTAAAAAAACTGGAACAGCACACCGCGACGAAGACTCCTCGCGACGGTCCCTTGATCCTCAAACCGCGGGATTGGCCCCGACGTGGATCTCCTTCCGCAATCACGCCCCATTGTAGCCGCGAGCGTCCCTCGCGCTTGGAAGCACTCCATTCCGCGAAACACGGTTCGCCCAGAATCGAGACTTTTCCCCCCTTAATCAGAGATTGGATTCGCGCCAAGCGTATTGGCCGAGCAACACGGTCGATCCGGGAGGGCATGTGCGGCGGTTGCAGGGTCAAGGATCTGCGTCTCGGCGGTGATCGTAAAGCGCTGAGGAACGAGGATGCAGGATAAGGGCTCGATTTAACGGTCCAGGTCGTTACGAAATCGTAGACACAGCGGTGTCCACGCGATAGATACCGCTGCTTCTGGCGACACTCAGCCGGGGTGGTAGTAACTCGTTCCTAAGGTGAGAATCCTGATGTAGGGACGCAAGACCTATCCCAGACGGAGCGCTCTGCTCGAAGGGACAGCTGCGATCCGGAGATAGATAGGCGAAAATGAAACGTATGTAGAACTCCCTGTTGGCCCCTGTCGATCGTCGTTGCGAAGTGGCGATAAAAAGTGATCGGCTATCTGGGTAGAGGATCGAGGACCTCTGGCAGGAAACAAGCCTCCTCGCCTGGCTGCCAAGAGCCTGATACTCGGTGATTACACGATACCATCATAAATTCAATTACTGCGGTTAACTGCTATCTGCGGCGGATCTACATGGCGCTTTGCTCGCGCGACGCGCTCCAAGGATGGCCAAGCGTAGCCGGGGAGGGTGATTTTCATTAAGCGCGGAGTGTTGGTCGCGGTCGAGTGTCGGTTGAATCGGTTTAGAGGAGCCTAATGTTTCGGGGATCGGTAATTAGTCAGGTGGTGAGCTTTTGGGTGTCAGTCCCTCGACCAGTCTTCCGTGGGAGGTCGCTGGTCCTGAAGTGGAGCCGGTGAACCACGAGATGACACGTTTGATGAAGGAGAAAGTGGCGGTAGGCTTGGACTACTGAGTCCCAAATAGCCATTTTCTCAAAAATTAGATTGACACTATATTTAGTTCAAGATTCTAATATTTTAGAATCTTGAATTCTTGTACAAACTAAGTGATACAATGCGGATGCTGACCTCAAGCATCGAGCAAATAAGGTACGCGAACCTTTTCCCCTTTTCGAGTCTCAGGAATTACACAATCGCAAGGTTGGTCGCAGAGTGAAGGGAAACGGTCGAGGGCAACGTCTCAGCGATGACGCGCGTTACGAAAGCAAAAGGAACTTCCTTTCAGCGGGGACTCCCCTTCGGTGTGCAACGATGGGGAGGACGTTACACCTTAGCGATTATGCAGGAGCCAACGTAAACCCTATTACCGCGGTTGACCGTTCTTTGAAGAGTAGCGTAACCAGCAGGGGTAGAAGAATATACAGGGTGGGGCACTTGAAACTGTAACTTCCAGCGTCTGGTCAGTCTTACGGTGATCCGCGGGAAGGACAGAATCCAGATGACCCTTTGGGATGAAGCATCGCTGCCGTTCGAGGCTTTCAGGTGTAAACCGCGATCCTCTCGAAAGGGTGTTCTCCAGTGTTACCACGAAGGGTCGGAAGACACAATCGTGGAGGATTATTTATAGACCACCGAGGTGTACTCCGAAAACTTTGTTCCACTCGCCTCTCCCCTTGAAAGCGCGCAATTTCAGGTGCCTCACCCTGTATAAATAGGTCGTTGCACGAGCCTCGTTCGATCGACCTCCCCTCGCAGAGTGGTGTCGGTCGTTCCGAGTAAATAAAACGCGATCTAGCAAACAATTCTGTTACCCTTTCGGTCGTTCCCGTTGAGAAACGCGTCCCTCCCCCTCTTCCGTCGGGAACTGTGTCAGCTGCTTTAACGTCCGGCGATGCGGTAATTAATTAACATCGCTGAGCGGGCGTTCGAGGAGCGAGTGAAATTAATATGTATAACTGTCGGCGAACGGAGAACAATGCGGGGGCTCGTTAACGGGCGAACGAGGTGAGAGAGGTGACGTTCTTCCATTACGGTATCACCGTGCCAGCAATTATTGAGAGTAGATCAGAGCCGACGTGGACTGAAGGAAACCGTTCGATTCTCGTAGCGACAAATTACGCTGGGCCCGTTTACAGAGACGGCGGTTAATTGTCCTCGAGAAAAATAGGGGGAGGGAGGCTGATAGACGAGAATCTTAATAGAGTGATCCACGGTCTCGTTGCATGCCACGTTCCACGGCGGATCGTCCCCTGTTGGCGGTGGGCCGGGGCTCGTTAATTCGCGCCCGTTAACTTTGTCGTTGCTTTCCTAATTGAAGAAGGTCAGGGATTTCCCTCTTCGCCGCGGCGATCCTCCTGAAACTTGCAACTCGTTTGCAGAAGTGGCGGCAGCGTCGCGGCGTCCTTAGTTTAGTATTCTTCGGCATTTAAGGCAAAATGTGGCAAACGTTCTGGGATACCCTGTATACACAATAATATTGGAACTAAATTTACACGCGTGTGGTATGAAAGTTATGGGAAAGGGGATAAATAGTGTTTGGAGAAAATCTTAATTTTATTTGGAAGATGGGGCCCGGGGCCTTTTGGGCAGGGCCCAGGCGGTAACTGCTCATCGGACGCCTGTTAAATCCGCCACTGGTGGGACCCGTTTAAGGGGACTAGGCGTTCGTTTTGAGTGAGAAAGAGACTCTGTTCTGTATTTATTTGTAAGAAAATGAAAGTAAATTCAGATTTATACATTTACCCCATGTTTATTACTACTGTACAGATTGAAAAAAAAATTGGTAAGAAATATATATGTGCTTTAAAAATGGCGCTGCAGACGCGTAAATATTTTAACGTTTTTCCGTCGTTTTGTCTTAATATCGGTCTTAAAATGTGACGTAATACGATTTCAAAGGTGTGATGCTTGTTTGTTGGATTCCTAATTTCCGGGCAAACCTATAAAACAAAAATTAAATAAAAAATATTTTTCCGAGAAAAATTCGTTCTTGTTTGTACGTTACCAAAATCCGGTGACTTTGTAATTTTTTTTTATGAAAATCTCTCATTTTTAAGGACTAAGAGGTTATGCCTACCTGTAAGGTTTGAAAAGACAAGTATTTTCGAGATTTTTTTTTAAAAACTTGAAGAATTTTTTATATAAACGGTTATATATTCGAAAGTATATATTTAAAGTTCTTGTAGTTGTGTTTGCAACGCGATATCTAAATAAAAATGGAATTATAGGCGATCTACCGGCAGCGTTTTTTTATTTAAGCACTTTGCCGTGACCACTGTAGCTTTGACATGGTTCGTCAGAAATAAAAAATTCAACCAAATTTAGTTAGTTTATTAGATTATCTAGTCGTTAATCATGGTTTTTTCATTTCCGTTGATGAAAATGATGAAAAATGAGAACGAGTCTGTGGCGAAAATCGATACTTTTGCTATGAGAAACCGTCATTTTGTAGCAAATTAATTTTTCGGGGTAGTGAACGATTAAGGATTAGATCATTTTATATACTAACTAAATTCCCGCGATTTTTTTTATTTCGGATGAAACAGGTAAAAATTAGAGTGTTTACCGCAAACAATTGAAAAAAATCCCTGCCTGGAGATCGCTGATATTTCTTTTATTTATTTATATTTTCCATCGCAAAAATTACTACAAGTAGTTTAACATGTATACTTTCGAATACATAAAGGTTTGATTAAAAAAGCCTTAAAGTTTTTGCACCCTGAGGGGTGCAAAACCTTGAGAGGTAGGTTTTCCTATATGCGACTGGACGCTACGTGAAGATTTTCAAAGTCAATTTTCTCGAAAATGGAGCGCAATATCAAAAATATTTATTTCTTTTTTTCGATCCATTTACTTGTCATAAGTCGAAAAGAAACAGTAACTTTTTTTAATATCGCGCATCATTTTCGAAAAAATCGACTTTGAAACTCTGCACGTTGCGTGCAGTCGCGTGTATGAAAATTTACCTTTACTCCGCAGAATATACCTATATAGCATTCAAGCTTATGCTTGAACCGTCAAAAGTACAGGAAATCTGAGTCCACGAGTAGAACCCTTATCGAAGCCCGGTTTACCCTCCACTTGCCAGCTCAAAGGCGTTTGGGATGTGTCTGAAGAGCGCCAAGAAAATGATGAAAGAGGAATTCTCGGCGCAGGACGTTATTCGACGGAGGTATCCATCCAAGCACTGGAAACGTCGCGCGATCGGCGCCGCAACCAACCCCAGAATCACTGTGCATAGGTGGGTCGCGAAAGCGAATGGAAAACTCTTGATGGTTGTTCGCTTTGCGGATGCACGGGGTCGCGTTCCGCGCAAACGAGAGAGGAGTTAACTGTGCCGAGGCAATAGAGCCGCTAAACCCAGATCCTCCGGCGTACAGGGGGGTTGAATCGCGGAATCGATCGAAGAGCGTGTGCGGGTGCACGCGGAAGGGGAAAGAGAGAGCGCACGATGACATCATCGGAACGTCGACCTTCCTGCGCGATCTTGGAGACAGTCTCGCGTTGCGCCGTCTCGTCCTGCTAATGAGAATTACGTAACAGGCACGTGTGGAGCCGCGGAGACCGTCGGGCGCGTTCTCGAGCGTTTCAATCGGACTGAAACTGTTACGGTGGCATTACGAGAGATTGGAGACACGTGGACGACGGAGGAAGAATGGAATAAAGGCGAATTTACATACAGGGTGTTACTCTACCTGTAGTCAATAGGGGGTGATTATACAGGCAAAAATAAGACGAAAATCAAGAGTAGCGAAATTGCGGTGAAGGCCTCGTTTTCGATAAAATTAGCTTTGAATTTCAAGTAAATACGCGTGCACTGTAGGCGCCTTAAGGGGAGGTTCCGGTCTAGAGCCCATGAAAATAGGTGGTCTTTTGGAATTAATTAAAGGAATACTACTAATCTCATGGAACTTTTTGCATTGTATTATGGATGTCTTAAATTATACAAAATATATTTTTTGTTTTATAATTAACCATTGCAGACAGCACTGGGGAGTCGTTAAACTCGAGGATTCGACTGAAACTTTTTTATTTTGAAAAATATACTTCTGGCTAGGGAGGAAACTAGTAAAAATTACAAAAATGACATTTTTGTCGAAAATAACGACACTTGAAGTTTGAAATCTTTTCAACGCCTTTCAAAATTATAAATTTTCCATTTTTTTGTAATTTTTCTGGTTGCCCCTCTAGCCAGAAGTATATTCTTCAAAATAAAAAATGTTTCAGTCGAATCGGATAATACCTTTTGGAGATACAGGTTCCACCAATTTTGAGAACACTGTTTCGAGAAAAACGCGTTTCAAGTTTTACGTGAGTGTCGAGTGATCGGTTGTTACTAGGTCTGGGACTATTGGTCGAATTTTTCAATACTTAATTCCAATACTTAACTTGCTCAGTTATTTGGCGAATATAATTCGAATATCCAAGTATCCAAATACTATTCGATGATTTATTATTATTATTTAAGTATTCGAATAGCATGGTGTGAATTATAAATCACGTTCTTTAGGTTCGTTCTTTTACAAGCTTTTATTTAGTTTCAGTTGTGAGTTCGTTAGTTTGTCAGGGTGAAATCTTGTAAGTTAATTTTGAACCACTTAAACATATCCGATCGACTTGATACTTTGCACACATACATAGTTCCGATGACAATACAATATTTTCACTAAAAAGCATGAATACTTTATAGTAAAATTCTTTTTTTAACATGTACTATAAAGGAACCAATAATTTTGATACCAGCCCAGATGGCCGCCTGGGAAGAATTCCCTCGTATGACTAAAAATAAACGCGTGAAAGTATTGTATTTTGCAACTTAAATATAAATATAAATATAAATAAATATTTCGAATACTGAAATATTTGAAGTTTATTCGTAGCATTCGAATACTTGCAAAATATTCGAATATTAAATTATTCGATTAGTCCTATCCCTAGTTGTTACCCATGCATTTGCCGCCATTCAAATGCCTATAACTTCGGGAATTTTACGAATTTCAACAAATCCTTTTAAACACGCATTCATAAAAGGTTGAACGTTGAAAAATAAAATAAAAAAAATCGATTTGTAGACCGGAACCTTTTCCTAAGGTACGTTTTCCTATACGTGACTGGACATCACGCGAAAAACTTCAAAGTCGATTTTCAAACAAATGAAGCGCGATATAAAAAAAATTTACTCTTTCTTTTCGACTTATAACAAGTAAATAAGTCGACAAAAAGGAATAAAATTTTTTGATATTACACTTCCTTTACTAGAAAACCTACCTTGAAATTCAAAGCCAATTTTCTCGAAAACGAAGCCTTTACCGCAATTTCGTTACTCTTGATTTTCGTCTCATTTTTGCCCGTATAATCACTCCCTACATACTACAGAGTAACACCCTGTAAATCAGTTCCTTGACGGTTCAGTGCGAGTAACTGCCACGGACGATATTTCTTACCACTGACACTGACGGCAAGTAGCTGATACGGTGTGAATCCGCCTCAAAGAAGATTTGTATTTTCAAGAGGAATTAACCCCGTCGGCTCGCGCCACGTGTTCTCGACCACCCCGTACATCGATCAGCCGGCGGGGAGGAGAATGGGGCGCAGAGGTCCCGGAAAGACGGCATAAAGCCCGAAGAAGTCGAACGAGACAGATTCACGGATGTACGCGTTCACGGGGGAGAAGAAAGCGGAAAGCGGGCGTGAAAGAGGGAGAAAAGCGAAGGGAGAGAAAGAGAAAGAGCCGGGACACCGACGAACCCCCAGAGAAGCAGCGGTGGGAGTATTGATCCGGAATGCCGGCGTCCGCCTGCCTGGAACACTCCTCTACTCCTTCGCCTTCTCTTCTGCTCACTCTCTCTCTCTCTGCCTCCCTCTGCGTCCACCCTTCTACCCTGTCTATCCTCCCGCCTTTCCTTTCCCACTGCTCTTCGTCCTCTTCCTTCGAGCGCTCCGCGAGCCCCTTCCTCCCGCAGCCCTAACTAGAACCACGAATTACTCGTTTGCCCCTTGCCTCGTCCTCGATGTCAAACCTACGATCATCGTCCCGCCTCGCCTTTCACACCCCCTCGCGACGGGGGCATTAAAACGCGTCCGTGATTGCCCTCTGTTTCGTTCCTTCTCGATCGTCACAGTCGTCGCGACGCTCTACGTTTCCCCTCGATCTCGCAACCCCATCTGAAAACTCCGCGTACGTACAGTCGATTAAGCGTTAAGCCTGATTTACCTTCGTGCTACTCGGAATGGCTACTTGGAAATTGCTACAACGCCTCTCTGTGCCACGCTGGTCAGCCGGAATTTTTTCTCCCAGATAACGGGCAACATCGTTAACTGCCCTTGCTGTAGAGTTGCATAAAGTAGCTGTAACTAATCGAGCTGGAAAGCGGTTCAAGAGTTGCCGTGGAAGTTTCAGTAATTGGTATGTTGAAGCTTAACTGTATCTCTGTAATGATTCGATCCACGTTAAGACGACTCGAGAGCGAGTTTCTGCTCTCTGCTGGAAGGCCGTCGCTTCCGGTCCGTAGCGCCGTTGACTGCTCCCCTGATATTGATCGGCAGGGAGGATCGTTCGAATGAGGAGAAACGAGGATCGAGTAAATGGGTTCCCTCGAAACGTCGCCAATGTTTGCTTCCTTGGCCCTGCGGTCGAGCTAACGAAGATCATCTTTGCTCTTCGCGCTCGATAATCTTACACTCGGGTGGGTGACGTTTAACTAGGGAAAAAGTGCGACCACGCAAGGCTGCCTCTCTGTTCTTCCTCGGTCCTCGACGCTTCCCCGGCACAATCGAAGAATCGCGCGCCGAGGAAACAGGCGTACAGGCATTCACGACGCAAGGCCGCGGAGCTCGTACTACGGGGCGGCAAGAGTACGTGAAAGTACCCGGTCGCGTTATGAATGAAATTATAAATACGTGCATGCTAGATGATCGTGCACGTAACTCGGGAACGACCCGGCGCGTAACTCTATTTCTGGAATCCTTTCGCGACGAACCGATTATTGTTACCCGACGCTTCTGTCCTCCCCGACTTGTCAGTGAGTTTTTCAACTGGCGTTGGAGTCGCTCGGTTCCCTTCCATTGAGCAGTATTTGAGCGCGGAAATAACTTAAATAACTGTGTCCCTCGCCACGGTTGGCCTTCTGACTGGTACAAAATTATCCCGAAATGAATCAGGAATAGTAACGATAATCGTAGTCGATTTAGGTCTCGATCGTCTACTGAGATTCAAAGACGGAATTATTCGGCCCTGCGATGCGGAAGATGATTTTTGACTCGACGTCCACGGAGCACGAGGCGCGACCCTGATACCGCGACGTAAACCCGATCCGTTAATAACCGATAATAAAATCCCGCTTCCGACATGCGACACCGCGTGCCGCAGCCAACGTGGCGTTGGCGAAATTCTAATTATGTTTTGGACCAGTCGCCAAGCGCTCATTCCGGGCACGGTGTCAATTCGCGAGCCGCGAACGTCGTCAGCCGGGGAATTACGTTCGATCTTGACAATCGATTCCCATCCTCCTTTCTTCCGCTTGTGGCGCGTGCCCGTCTTCCGGAGTCGGCTGCTGCACGAGGTTGTGCTTTATAAATGAGGCTCTCGCGTGGGGGCTCAGTTAGCTAGGGGCATGGGGGATATTTCTATAGGAGAATATTTCTTAACTCTTTGCTTTTTGATAATTAGAACGCTGCGCTTTCACTGCGTGCGGGAGAACTCTAGTTGCACTTCTTATGCAGAGAAGCTGAACGCCTAAGAGCGTTCTCCGCACAGAACGTAGGGTAATTGTGGGAGAGATGCCGCACTCGGAGAGACGCCGCACTATCGGTATTTCAAGGATATCGGTAATAAAACACATCATTGCCGATTTTATTTGTTTAAGGCTGTTCATTTGAGTTAGTTTGTCAAGCCAGAGCGTGTTTCCTGTATTATTGTTAAAGATTTTGCTGTTTTTCGAGGTAAGCCTAGCGTACATTGCCTGAATAGTTATACGTCGCGTCTATTTTTACTAATATAGTAGCTAAACATTCATAGTTTTTCTTGATACAACATTTGTAATACGTTAAGGGGACCATTTAGAATATTTCCTTGGCAGAATGGGTTACTGTCGGCTTAGCATGTGGAAATACGAAAGTGCGGCGCCTCTCCCATGCATTTCGGATAGACGCCGCACTTTTATTTGGGATAGATGCCGCACTTTGATACTGTACTGTTTCGAAAACTAAGTCGACTTAAATGATGTTTTTAATGTTTAAAATACCGAAAAAGTTTGTTAAAATAGCTAACGTGGTATCTCAAGGCAAATTATTTACTTTTAAATGAATAATCTTATAATCGAAATATATTTGTGGACTATGTACTCTTTTTTCACATTTTTTTTTATTTTAATCTCAAGATGCCAACTGAATATAAAAAAAATTTCGAAAAGCAGATATAATATCTGTTCCTACTGTACCCATTTAATTTTCCAATTTTATAATTGTATAAAGTAAAAATGTTTCATTTTACTTTGTTTTTATTATTTTTTTATATAAAAAGTTAGAAGTAACAAGTTTAAATCGAAAATTAAACGTGTTTCGAAATGCGGCACCACTCCCGCATGTGCGGCGTCTCTCCTACCAAAGGATGTTTTTAGTTTCAATTTTTTTAAGGGTGACAAGTATTAATATTTTGATTTTCATTAATGCTAGTAGAATCACAAGATGTTAAACTAATAAGATATATCCTTGGAAAACATTTTCATTGCAAAATTTAGACACGGTGACAATTTTGCGTAACGTGCGGCAACTCTCCCACAATTACCCTATTCACTGAATTAGGTTTTGAATTAGTTAGTAGGTACATAAAATATAAAATATGAACTATAAAATATTAAATATTAAATATTAAATATCAAGTATCAAATATAAAATAAATGTATTATATTTATATTCACCCCCAAAGAAAAAGGAAAAAAGATTATTATAACCATGACTGAAGTAATTCAAGAGTTTTGTAAAAAGAAAAGAAAGCTGGATATCATTTTATAAATACGTGTTTATAATCACCTACCGAATTTGATTGAATGTGCATTAAAAATATTTTTATCCCTTCAACTCGGTTCCCCCAAGATTAAATCCCGAGTGCGCCACTGTTAATACACATAAGCAGAAACACAAAAATGCATAAAATAAGAGAAAAAAGAATAGTACCTAAATAAAAAAATAAGCAACAAAGATGTGAGATAACACTTCCAGAGAGTAAAGGAATAAAGAATTCACCGAAATAACAACGCCGCCGCGAAAAGACAGATTTCTGCAAGGTTGACGTACAACAGCGTGAGAAGGCCACTCTCTCTGTCCCCCAGCGTCTATTACCTCAGACAAGAGAAGTCGCATAATTCGATAAATTCACCGAGGCCGCGGCGCAGCCTCGCAGAAAGCAAAGTTACTTCGGGCCACGGTCCATTTCCCTCGAGATGATAATTATGCGCCGTTGATGCATCGATGAAGTGAAACCAATTAATCGTCGAACGGGGCCTCGCAATTATTTCAACGCACCGCCCGAGCGTTGCAAGCCCCTTCTGCAAAATCTCACCGTATTTCTTTTTTAATTACAACCAGAGAATGTCGGCCACTGTAGCGGCGTGCGACGGGGTAGAAAATAAATGAGGCAAAGCAACCGGAGGTCCTGACTGCGGATGGAAACGCGCGAAATTATCGAGGCTGTACGATCTCGCGAGGAAAAAATCGACTGTTTTCCGCGGCCCGTTGACCGACCTGAAAATAAACCAAAGGAAACCATCTCCCGCTGGCTTTCCTCCTCTTTTTGCATTCGCATCGCCGTGGCCTCTATCGACCGTGAAAAGAGCGGGCCACGAGAAGGAGGATAATTTAGACGAACAGCCGTCGATCGACTAGACGTCGAATGTGCTTCAATATTTCAGAAATCTCAGCGACGATACCTCATACTCGTCTCGGCTCCCCGCTGCAAGGTCGCATAGCTGGAATGTTCGTTTCCCGATTCCATCTAGATACCCCTGCACGGAGTGTCTATACTTACACGATAAGTATCTGATTTCATTCGGGGGAACAAAGACGAGCTATTCAGCAGCCGGCGAACGTGACTCTCGATATCGTTCCGCTCGATCCGGCCAGCAAAAACTCGGGCAATTATCGCGATCGAGTTAATTCGCAGCTTTGTGGAAACGCACCACAAGTCCCCGATATGAAATGCCATTAACTCGATCCCTCGGCGAGTATTTTAATTACGTGCGCCCAGCACACCCACGCGCGCGCCGCCCTCCATTTTTTTCCCACCCCTAGCGTGCACAGTTTCGAAGGAGCCTGGCGCACTCGAAGCGAAACGGGGAACAGCTTTCCCACCCGCGGAATCATATTCCGGCTAATATTCGGACGGGGCTCTACGGGTTCGTACTCCGAGTGGCCGTCTATCGACTATTTTCGCCGGCCACTTTAACGGCATTCTGACGTCGTGATTGCAGCCGAAATTGCTGGCTGGAAATTTCATTCACTCGCTGATATGGCGGACCTTTCTCTGCTCCTTCACCTGTGTCACGGTACGATTACGTAAATCTCGCGGTGCGGAGGTATTACGGTAGAAGAGGTTAAAGGTGCCGGCTTCTACATTTCGTGGTCGAGTATTTTAATGACTCGTTACTTGGTTCTACGTGCGTACCTACCGCGCTAGTATTCGCGCGTGCACCCACGCTTCCGCAAAGTTGCCCTCGCGGGGCTTCACGCAACAGCCCCGACCTGTGCGCGTCCCCGTAATTCCCCGCATTCACCTCCGAGCATCCCTTCCAACCCTGATGGCCGCCGCGCCACACAGTGGTACATAACGACATTCTTTTCTCCAGATCAGTCTACGGGTCGTAATTTGTCAGTAAGCTTGACAATCTTTTTTGTAAATTCTTCGTAATTAAATTCTCTATTGATCTGTCGAACCGGAATTTCGAATTTCGTTGTTAATTTTTTTTATTTTTTATATTTTATCTTTTATGTTAGAATATTTCGCTATATATAAAAAAATTAGCAACGAAATTCAAAATTCTGGCTCGACAGATCGGTGGAGAGTTATTATTATTATTATCGACGCGAAACCCCTTTTATAAACAGGTAAATTCAAAAGAAATAGAACAGTCTGCATGCTACAACATAATTCGCGGCAACGTAGATAACAAATTATACTGGAAGTCGGTTAAACAATTGATTCCGGAACGAATCGAGCAATACAGAAAGCAGGACTATGTCAACTAGGGTTTATACAAAAACCGACTTTTGGAAAAAATAATTTTTGAATTCCACTATTCCCCCCAAAAACGGTTAAACCGGTTTTCGATTTTTCACAAAACAAATATAATTAAAATAGTAAATAAATATTTGTACTTATTTTAAAAATGTTCAGTTTCCTTAAGATTATGGAATTACAAAAATATAACAAAATAAAATATACTCTATACAAAACTAAATAAAAAAAAATAATTTAAAATAACCAGAATCCGTAACAATACGTACAATTTTTGAGTTAATTTAAAATTTATGGATCTACAAAAATATAACAAAATAAAAATAGACTGCATACAAAACAATGAAAAAATCTAAAATAACTAAACTCCGTACAAATTATGAATCTTTTGGAAGGTGATACCAAATTATAAATCTCTATTCCATTTAGTATTGTCTTCTGAAAATATGAACTCACGGAGATTAGTTTTACATTAAACTGTTACCTACTACAATACGCTTGTGTCCAAAGCGATTTCAAGTAAAAATGTTAACGTTTTCTAATTAAATAATTCATTCATTTCTCTATATTAATTCAAGTATATAAAACCGGGTTTTTAAATTTAAAAACCGGTTTTCGAATTTTACAAATTTATAAACAAAAACCAGATTTTAAACCACTATTCCTAACGACACATTTCACGTCATTTGACCGGTCGCGTTAGGTAAGACAGACTATAAATTTGTCTCAGAAAATAAACAGTAAAACAAGAAGTGAATATTCAAAAATGTATTATACGTATATTTGAGGCAAAATCGTGAAGTTTAAAGGCGACTCAATTACGTTGTATATAGGAAATTCTAATCGATTTTTTAAAAACGGTCTTTTGACCGGTTCGTGGTAGGAATAGTGTTAAAAACCGACAAACCTTAATGTCAACCTTCGACTCAAAAAGGGGCGCAATGGTCGTTGTGCGGCATGAAAACGTATCTATGCCACGAGCTCCTGACAGTTAATCTGACCATGTATAACTTTAAACAGAAACAACAGATCTGAACAGAGCCTACGATCGCTAAGGGTAGTGAGCCTTGTTTTTTGTAAGGCAGGATCATAGTCGTGGTCGTAGAATCGCATAGGGTTACAGTTGCCCAGGGCAACTGTAATTTAATAAAATTTAAATTTAATAAAATATATATGAAATATATATAAAATAAAATGAAATACAAAAATCAAACATAGTATTTTACAGCATATATATTTTGTTAAATTTTCATCACATTCGATAATATCGATAGTCAACACTATCGATATTTCTCTACTACTAGTTATCGTCAAGGCCAGCCCGAGGAATTTATGACAAGTGCAACGTGTAACAACTTCAGTGATTTTCTCCGCCTGAAGTGCTTTGCAAATCTGGCAATAAACCCGAGGGTTTTCGTCGCCTTACAAGTAATTTTCCGATAGTGATAACTGAAATTTAGCCCAGTCATAAACGTTACTCCAAGGTCAGAAACTTCAACCACCCAATCAGTGGTTTGTCACATAGACTATACGTCGATAAAATGCAACTGACAACTTTATGAGTTCTGGTATCGAGGTCATCCTGCAACTACGAAGAATTTAAAAGAAAAATTGTCAAGTTTACTGAAAAATTATGGCCAGTAGGCTGATTTAAAAAAAAAGAAACGTCATTATGTACCACTGTGCACCGGTCGTCAAGGTTCTACTCCCGTTCCCTTTACTCTATTTCCTTCTTCCTCCTCTCTGTGCGCCTCTTTATACCCGCACCCCACCTCCCGCGCCTTCTTGCCCATCCGTCCAAGTACCCACGACTTTTTACCGTCTTCCGTTCTTCCAGCGAGACGACTGAAAGCCCACGGTAATAACGTCCCCGCCGTGGACGCTCGGTACGATTTTCAATTACTGCGCGGACCCTTCGGCAGATAAGGATCTTACGTGGAACAATCGTCGAACGGGAGAAACTGGAGCGCGTCCCTTTTTTTACGCCCGATGGCGCGTTATACGGTCGATTTGTTGCCTCGCGGCGCCAACCGATTTCCAGGGTGCAGGCTCGTACGGAAAGAGGCACGCGAGCTGCACACTTTGTGCACAAGCAATGGGTCGAATTTAAGCGATCCTCAAAAACGCCTCTTCTCTTTTCACTCTTCCGAGAGTCACGGATTCCGCGTTGGTAATAAACGCCGGGGCATAGAGTGTCGGAGCGCGGAAGTCCGCTTTAACGAGCAAATAGCGACATTGCTTTAACTCCGCGGCCTTCCACGTTAATTATCTTGTCCGATAACGCAATCTATTCAAAAGCGCGCAGGAACGTGTCTGCGCGAAGATACGATTATCGAATTGTGATTACAAGTCCGATACGACAGGTAGGTCGCCGTCGGGGCCTAATCTGCTGAGGATGGTTTGAATAGCAAAGTCGAGGTATCAAGCTGCGTAAGGACGCCGTAGATTTATATACTTTCATCGATTCAGCTTCGCTCCCCGAGCAATTTAATCTCCCGCCGTAACGAGGAATATTACGCTCTTGCCTCGCGCGACTTCGCGGAGATTTGACCGCGTTAAGCCGGCCAATCTGTCGCGGCACGGATCCCATTTTCTTTGCGCTCCGATCAAAGGATTAAGGCTTAAGATGAATGGGGGAGAACGAGTGGAGATGCGAGTTTAAAGTTCACCAGCCGGTTAATCAATACGCCACGAGCAAAAAGGAGATAGGGACCAGGAAATGGCAGAGCGGCACCGACGAGTGGGAAAAGGGAGAGAGAAATACGAGAAAACAGTCTTGTTCTTTCTGTCCTCTATCCCCCATTCGCCGGCTGGCGTGAATGAAAACTTGGAGCCGATGGAACGATCGACCCCTCAAGTACAGCCACGTTAATAGACCCGTGTAATTTATACCACGGCAGCTATTTTCCCGTTAAACATTCTCAATAACACGCCGCTGGTGCTATTGAGAAAATAAACCATTCCCCAGCCTTTTACGATAGTTGTTTGGCGAGCGTCGAACACTCGAAAGCATTTCTCCAGCGTGCCAATACAATTCCTCTTGCTGTGGACTCCCCTTTATCTGCAATAAATAAATATTCGAATCTCAGAAACGCAATTTCCATGTCGAGCGAGTGCATTGAAATATAATAAGATTGTATCTATGTTTCCCAAAGCAATGTCGAAGCGTTCGAACTTTGGACGGTTGTCCTTTCTTCCTAATCGCGTTCCGGGAACGGTGGCTTCTCGAAATGCTCACGCATGTATTCGTGCGAATGTTCGGTCGGTAGCGTCGGTACGCTGCAAGAAAGAATTTAAAAATAAACGCTGACTTACGCACGAAGCAAACGAATCCCCAAGGCGGAGCGAATTAGCGAGAACCGCTTAAATCAACGAACAGACAATTAACGATCAGAGCGAATATTGCCGAGGAGCTGAGCGTGTGGAAGAAAATCGCTAATTTACACGGCGAATAGAATCGATTAACGCAGCTCGCTGCAGAGCAAGTCTCGAGCGTGCGACAACACTAATTATACGATTATTGTTGAACGCGGAATTTATAATTAGGCGACGAGGAGCAAAGCGTCTCCTCGGCGTGGTAAAAACAGGTAAAAGGAAAGGAGGAACGCGAAAGAAATTACAAAGCCGCGCGCAATCCCTCTCGAATGGAATGCACCACGCTACGGTACTGCCAATGATCAAGCTACACGCACGCCACATGGCGCGCGCGTGCCGTTCGTACCATAACCTCACCCGACATAACCTCAAATAGGATACTCGATATATTTCGCCGGCACGGTATCAAAACATTATGAAACGAGCATTATATTTGCATAAGTTTATATATGCAACATGTTGGGCCACATTTTCGTAATAGGTTAAGCGAAATTCAATGCGCGTAGTAGTATGTTATATCGGGAGAATAAACGAAATCAGTTGGATACAACAATCATTGGAACGAGGTTTACGATTGGTAGAACAGTGAATAATGATTTTAAGCAGTTCAAATTCCAAGCTGCGTTAAAGAGTGGAATAGAGGAGCCGCGACGACATATGTCGCTTTCTGAAAATCACCTCCGCCATTGTTCACGCCTACGAGTGCATTCTTCTCGCATCCACACGAATTTGTGCCAAGATAAGACTCATCACTCGGTCCATTAGGCTGAAATTAGGCGGATCATTGCCGCGTTGGACAAATGTTTTACAATAACAAGATCGGTATCGCGCAAATCAGATTAGATTGGAGCGATCGTTATCTCGCGCAACTTATTTTCGAGCTGCCTATTACATAATATATTCGACCACGCGGAGATGCTCCCCGAATGTACGTACGCCGACGCGAGATAAAATTGTAAGCCTGCAAGTCTGCGAGAAAGGATTCCACGCCGTATTCTAACGGCTGGAAATATAAATATAACTATGATGATGCGGTACACGTGAATTGTACGTGGGCGTCGTCTACTTTTACGCTTGCATCCAAGTGTCCGCAACTCTTGGACTTTTCCAAAGCAATATCTATCCTGCGCGTTTCATCTATCAACGAGAAATAGGTAAAAGTATTTCCAAAAGAACATTTCAATATGAATTTAAAGCTCTTCGTCAGGGAACCAATATACTTTCTCTTATAATACTAATATTTGTATTAAATCTCGCTAAGTAAGAGGCGTGAATCAGCACGTGCTTTGAAGATTGATGTAATTAAAGGATCTTGAGTCTGTGGGATTAAAAGTCATATAGAGTATCGAGAATGATTCTGTTGGCATTGAGCCGCGGATGAAAAAGAAAGGGGACATTGTTGAAGACCGTCCACATTATCGGTCACGTCGATCCGTTTGATAATTGCGACGTAGGTCTCGGTACAGGGTGTACAGATTTCTATCTGGCCCGAGTGCTCGCGAACCGATCCCGAGGATGTTACGCTGCAGTCCATAGGCGAACCGAAAATAACTCCACAGCCTTCCGATCCCAACTACGCCGGGATTGACGCACCTCGTAGGTGGCACAACGAGTGATTAATATCATGAACGACATAATGACGATACTAATCACTGTGCCGCGTATTACAATAGAATCGCGCTTATCCAGGCTGCCTCTAACGGCGTTGTTAAATCATCGGTGGCGATAGACCTCTGTTTAAAAAATCTACTTAAAAATGGTTGCTGTTAATTATTAGCAACACGGTTAATACACGGGGAGCGTATTTTTCACTAAAAGAGACAGTGGCGCACCCAGAGGAGGAGAACAGGTGCAAAGGGCCTCTGGTGGCACCTCAAAGAAAAAAGAGATTAATGTAACCACGACTGAAGTAATTCAAAAGCTTTGTAAACAAACGAAAATTGGATTTTATTCTTTAAATAAGTTTTTGTAATCACCTAATGAATTTCATTGAATTCGCATTAAAAATATATTAATCCTGAGTCTGCCACTGAGAAGAAATATTGCGTGGTAGTAGTTACTAAGGTCCGCGTTGGTTCTGTCTTTATTCTAATTATCGTGGTACGAGTTACATGAAGTTTACACGAGATCGTTGGCGTGTTACAGATGCGTTGCTACCGGAACAAGAAGATTTGTTCATCAGAAAACTCCGGCAATGCTGCGTGACCTTCGACTTTATGGACCCGATGGCAGATCTTAAGGGCAAGGAAATTAAACGTAGCACGCTCAATGAACTGGTCGAATACATCACGGTCGGACGCCTCGTTCTTACTGAGCCTGTGTATCCGGAAATCATTAAGATGGTAGGTAGATGGTAAAGTTAATACAGTGCAAAACACTGGGTACAGGGTAAAAGTAGTGGGACACCATTTGAAGTAAAATAACTTTTTTAAAAGTGGTCCAAACGACTTGAGTTTTTTTTTGAGAAGCTAAAAGGATTAGTTTACTAGGTTGCGCGTTTTGTCGTTTTCAAAAAAATTGCAATTGGTCGGAACCTCGAGGAAAATACCGAAGGTCGCTTTTTCAACATTTTTATTTGAGCCTGTCTTGCAAATTTGAAAATCGAATTTATAGATTTAAGCACTTTTAAAATCGTATACCTTGCTCAAAATTGGTCCAAACAACTTGAGTTTTTTTAGAAGCTAGAAGGATTAGTTTGCTAAGTGATGTGTTTCGTCGTTTTGAAAAAAGTGCAATTGATCGAAATAGGAAAACAATAGGAAAGATCATTTTTTCAACTCTTTTAAAAGTAACAACTCTTGTCTGTGCTCGTAATGAAAATTTGAAAAATGCTTTTTATAGACTGAAGTAAGTTGTATATACGCCTAAAATTTCATCAAATTCGGTTAATGTTGCTCTGAGCTATAAACGCTTAAAGATCGCAGAATAAGGTCGAAAATCGCGAAATTCCCGAAATCAGCAATTTTCGACCTTATTCTGTCAATCTACAAAAAGCATTTTTTTAATTTTCATTACGAGCACAAACAAAAAAGTTGAAAAAATGATGCTGTTTCCTATTTGTTTTCCTATTCCGACCAATTGCAACTTTTTTTCAAAACGACAAAACACGTCACATAACAAACTAATCCTTCTAGCTTCTCAAAAAATCTCAAGTTGTTTGGACCAATTGTGAACAAGTTATACGATTTTAAAAGAGTCCACATACTTTTGTCCCCTACATCCTGACAATTTTAAAAAAAAGTTGGAAAAGAAACCTTCACTATTTTCTTCATTATTCCGACCAAGTGTAATTTTTTCAAAACACGAATTTTAAAAAAGTTATTCTGCTTTAAAGGGTGTCCCAATACTTCTGCCCCCCACTATAATTTGGCTTATAATTTGGCAACGGGACATTTGGCATATAACGTCACGTTTGTTGCAGATCTCCGCAAACCTATTTCGCACATTGCCACCTAGTGAAAATCCAGATTTTGATCCAGAGGAGGATGATCCAACACTGGAGGCGAGCTGGCCCCACCTACAGCTAGTTTATGAGTTCTTTCTACGTTTTCTTGAATCTTCAGATTTCCAGCCCACGATCGGCAAAAGAGTTATTGACCAAAAATTTGTTTTACAGGTAAAGCTTGTAGTATAAGTCACGCGGGGTGGCACTGCGTGTGCCTCTTTGTCAGTTGCTACCATTTTTATTCGTTTTCTTTCGCAGTTGTTGGAGTTGTTTGATTCAGAAGATCCCAGGGAAAGAGATTTTCTGAAAACTGTCTTGCATCGTATTTATGGGAAGTTCCTCGGCCTTAGAGCCTTCATACGCAAACAAATCAACAACATTTTTTTGAGGTATTTATACAGGACAGTTGGAGGGCCGAGATTCATAGTGGTGTAAGTCATTCGCATGGAGTGTCTCGTAAAATAATGTTTTGCGGTTAAAAAACTCTTATAAAAAACTCTACGTATATATTTCAGTTGTGTGAACACTTCTGAAGGCTCAAAATACTACCGTAATAAATATGTATATACTTCAAAATTTAAAAAGACTTTAATAATGTCAGCACAACGCATGAACAGCATCCAATCAGCATCAGCACGTTCGTTATATTAATTTATAAGAGCGACGACACTCAGTCGGACTTGCCACAGTATGTTACGTTTTTCGAAATGCTCTGTTCTTGTTTGTTAAGTGCTAAAGAGAAATGTTCTTATTTCTCAGTCAAGAATGAAGATGTAACTTAAGGGTTCATGCCTAGTTGGCAGACGTTATTTTCGGGAATTTTTTGTGGAAAATCTAATGTATATTTTTTACAACTATTTGCTTATTTTAACGGTACATATATTCAGCAACTCTCAGTAATTTTGTTATAGAAAAATGTTAGAAAATGAACGAATAACAGCCACTCTCTCGAAAGCTATTTTTTACGGTGAGCACGATTTCTCAGAACCGGGTCATCTGAAATCGAAAAGTGAAGAAGATTCTGTTAGTGCATGAGTTTATTTAATTCGTGAACGAAGGATTTATGTTTTTGATGAAAACTCTATTTTTAATTCACGAAAAACGAACAATTCAGATATCGAAAAATCATGATTTTGCGTTAAAAGGCCGCTATGTTGTCTGAAATCATTTTTTTTAAAATTCTTCGTTCACGAACTAGATAAACTCATGCACTAACAGAATCTTCTTCACTTTTCGATTTCAGATGATCCGGCTCTGAGAAATCGTGCTCACCGCAAAAAAATAGCTTCCGGGAGAGTGGCTGTTATTCGTTCACTTTTTAATATTTTTCTATAACAAAATTACTGAGCGTTGCTGAATATATATACTTTTAAAATAAGTAAATAGTTGTAAAAAATATACCTACATTAGATTTTCCACAAAAAATTTTCGAAAATCACGCCTGCCAACTAGGCATGACCCCTTAATTCACTACGAAAGTAAACAGATTGATTCTTTAAAACTTAAAAACTGGTAATTCAAATCATCAAAATTTGGACTTGTACCATTATGATTCCCAAACCTGAAATTGCAGCGTGTGTGCGCATAGATGTAACGCGATGAATTAAAACTGTTCGCTACTGTTACAGGTTTGTATATGAGACGGAGCATTTCAACGGAGTCGGCGAGCTCCTTGAAATTCTGGGTAGCATTATCAATGGATTTGCTCTTCCCTTGAAAGTCGAGCACAAGCAATTCTTGGTGAAGGTAAGGAAACTTTGCAGCAGGGAATTACGACCCATCAGATGTCTTTCGACGTTATAATTCATGATATTTTGTTCCGCAGGTGCTGCTACCATTACATAAAGTGAAGTGCTTATCATTATATCATGCACAGCTAGCTTATTGTGTGGTACAGTTTCTTGAGAAAGACGCGACTCTAACGGAACCAGTTATACGAGGCCTCCTGAAGTTCTGGCCTAAAACATGTAGCCAGAAGGAGGTAATGTTCCTCGGTGAGATCGAAGAAATCTTGGACGTCATAGAACCTAGCCAATTTGTTAAAATTCAAGAACCCTTGTTCAGGCAAATCGCGCGTTGTGTATCCTCGCCACACTTTCAGGTACTCGGGCGCACGAGTCTCGCATTATAATTCCTCGAAGCACGAAAGATTCGCTCGCTCTTACACGAATGAACCCATTTCTCTTTGCACAGGTTGCTGAAAGAGCACTGTTCTTTTGGAATAACGAATACATAATGTCTCTAATCGAAGAAAACAATCATGTAATAATGGGAATTATGTTCCCAGCATTGTATAGAATTAGCAAGGAACACTGGAATCATACGATCGTAGCTCTTGTTTATAACGTTCTAAAAACATTTATGGAAATGAATAGCAAGCTTTTCGACGAACTTACTGCCAGCTATAAGTCTGAGAGGCAAAAGTAAGTAGTGTTTGATTTTAAGAGAGAGGTTCAGGGGACCGGACACGGCCGCCGTTTGTTCCCCTCGGAGCGGGCCGTGATAAGAACTCGTCGATAAATTCACGCATTGCCTATAGAAATATTTTCTAATGTCAGAGAAAAGAAGAGAGAAAAGGAAAGAGATGAACTGTGGAAGAAACTGAACGAATTGGAGGTAGAACGACGTAACGCTCTCACAGCTACCTCCAACAATCCAGTTCCTGCCACTAATGCACCTGCGACGCGAGCCCGCCCCTGAGCTGGTAAGTGAACGATCCTGGCGATCCTTGCGCGGTCATAGCGCACACTCAGATACGAAGAGTAAGGGAAAGAAACTGGGAATGTATTTTTCGTGATTTTGCGATTAATAGTATATTTCGTTGGTGGCTACTGGGACTACAGAACTGTCGAGTCACAAAATGTTCTAAAGTTCAAATACCCTCGTAAGATAACATTAAAGATGGTGTACTGGTTAAAAACAGGAAATTTCTCCATTCTTTGCCTAAGCTTCTCGCGTCAAAGTAAAAAAAGAAACTATTTAAGGGGTTACGCCGCCCTGAGGCGCTCGAAACAGCACTAAACTAGACGAATTTTTTTTGCTGATACTATGAGGTTGAAAATTATTTCTTTTCTTCTTATGTGTAGAGCATGTATTAGTGCATATATTGTATAAATACTGTACAAAAATATTAAAAAATGACCGAGTTATTTGTTGTCTCGCGAAGCTCGCCCGCCGTTACACGCGTGACTGATATAACAAATTATAACACCCAGGTTCATCTGAAATGAAAAACATGATGATTTTCATGTTGCTTAATAAAATACTTACCATGTAGCATACGGATTTGAGAAAAAAAAATTTATTCCACAATTGAGAGCAGGATAAAGATAATTATTCATTTTTCACCTGGCAAAACGAACTTAAAACATTTATTATATACGAATGGGTTATCGCATGAAAAAAATGATATACTACATTGTAGATAATACCATTAAGAACATGCGTACCAAGTTTGAAATCAATAGGACAAATAGTTTGGAGATATTTGATATATCACCTTTAAAAATGTAGTTTCGAGAAAAACGCAAAACAAGAAAAGTAGAATGGTCACTACCTGCTGCGGAATATCGACATCCGCGCCTCGTTTAAAGTCTATAACTCGGTTATTTTGGGGAATTTTTGCGTCTACCGTGACTTAAATTATTCTTAAAACTTCACGTAATAAGAAAATGCAAAAAAACATTTTTCAAAACTTTCAGGGTGGCGTAACCCCTTAAGAAGAAAATTAAATTCATTGATCGTTGTTTCTTCACTGGTGAAGTAAAGTATTAAATGTTAATTCACTCGATAAAGCTGCTTTACGACATTCCCCGTTTCCCCCCTTGCCCTTCGTTCAAAGAAAACGACGCTTCGAACGAAGATAATAAACAAGTAACAGCGCGCTACAGCGAGTTTTTATTTTAGGTGGAAGTACAGTACCACGCTGCCCGATCATTAGTCCTTAGTTTACGTCGATTGTCCATACACTACCTGCAAAAAATTACTGTTGTTAGTGAAGCAAAGTGTCTCACAAATGGCATTCTTGACGTAATGTAATTCCTTTCATTAGTTACGCCCGCCGCGCCTGAACGGCGGAGTGGAGAAGAAAAAGAAGAGAAAAGAAACGAGGGAAGCAGTAATCACACAATTTTATTCTTGGTGATAATTGATGAGTTCTAATATTTTTATTGTGTACATTAATTTCCACTTTTCTTTCTCTCCCCTGCCCCCAACCCCCCTCTTTTTCTTTGATCAGCAATGATTTAAGTTGTACAATGTACTCAGTGTCAGCACATAATACCGAGGATGTTAGTCCCTTCTTAACTAAGGTTTAGCTGTGCTCGGTAGGAGGGGATGGTCAAGGTGTAAATTCGAATAGATAATGTATATCGTTAATAATATTGATTTCTGCATGTGACATTCGCTTCTGTTTCTAAATGGCCGATGTCCTCTTTCACGACTGACCCACCTTACTCTGATCCTCGCCTCCGACGGAGCCAGCGGGGGCGTTGTTTGAAATGTATCATATATTCGTATTAATGATAACGATAACTATAACAAAACATAATAAAATTAGGTAAATATATAAATATATATATATATACGCAAAATATATATATATATATATAATACAATATATTATAAAAATATAGTAATATTGATGATACAAGTCACACATTCACACATGTACACGAGAATACACCGAGTTGTGGTAAACACGTGTATAACGTACAGACCGATGTGCTACAGATACTAACATTGTGCTGACTGCATGCCCGCAGCGAATGAAAGAAATTTTTTCAAGGAAGGAGAGAGCCGTGACGATACGCGACCAGCGTATCAATGAATAATATTATCGAATGATAAGGTTCAATTCATTGAAGCAAGGAAAAAAAACGTAAAAAATATATGTTGTTTTTTAAATAAAAATGGAGAAAAAATAAAATAAAAAAATAAACGAAGCGAGGGGCAAGTATACAATAAATAAATAAAAAAAATTTAATTGTACCAAAATATCCATTGCTTATAAATATAATAAATAATAGAGATACAATGCATAAGATTTATTCGGAGCTGTGCTCCCACAGGCCACCGCAAAGACGTGGGATCGTTTTTAAAGTTTCTTACCATTGCATAATAATAATAAACAATAGTAGCTCTTAATAAATAGATGGTTAACAAAAAAAAAATGAGTGACTGCTTGCTCATATTTTCATGAAGTAGCCGAGAAACACATCCCGACACAATGTTTGTTATAATTTTATTTTTCCATCGTTCCTTTCGTTCTGTTCGTGTCGAATATGTTTCTACCTCATGTCTCATAGTACACATTCGTTTACATTGTACACACTGTTTATCTCCACTTCATGAAAATTAGTTGAAAAGGATAAAATTGAAGTATATAATTATTGTAAATGCTGTAATGTGACTCGAGGAGAACAACATAGATAAATTCATAAGAGTTCTATACGCATAAATAGACACTTTATTAAACGAACGTCTAATTTATTTCTACTCTCTGAATTTTGTTTCAACGTTGCTCAGCACGCAACAACAATAACGACGCCGATGGCGGAATCGTTGCTTACTCGTCGCGGCCTATTTTTCGCTTAGGTTCTCGCAAGTATCCTTCTCCTCCCCCCGTTCGCGTCGATTCTAACGTTCTCAGGATCGTTGCGCTTCGGCCGAGTTCAGCGTTTCGGCGCAGTTTCAAGTGTACTACGAATAAGGAACTCTGATAATATATTTAGTATTTTTTTATATCGCAAAAACTGCATTTGTACGACAGGCATTGATTATCGCAATCGGGCACGGCACGTTGCCGACGGGGCGAGTGGTTCCACGAATCTGCGGGGAAAAGGAACATAATCAAAAGATTGATACAATAGACATCCTACGAACACAAACGCGAGCTACGCTGTGATAGTCTATTATCGTATGTACTTCATCGTCGGAACGCAATCATTAGCGATTATATTAGTTTCCCCCATTTTTCTTATGCAAAACTGAAGATCCAGCAACCTCAATATATACGGCGTTAGCCCGAATTATAGTGACGATCTATGATTTCATTGTATATATAGATTTAATAGATATACTATAGTTCTGATACACGTATTAATCACTGTTAGGGAGCCAACAGTTGTACAGTTGATTTTAGAATGTAAAAAGAGTAACATAAACGAAGGTTCATTAATTTATCCTTGTCATGTTAAACATAAGAATGGCTAGCTATTCGCATAATAAATCTAAGTGCAGTAATTGAATAAGATTCTTAATTCTTTACTTGTATACTCTGGCACAGCTGTGGAATCTTATCTCTGAATCGCTACGTCCACGAAAGAATGATTATGATTTTGCCTGAAGTGTAAAAAATAACCCTCCATTCTAACATTTAACAAATAATTAGGTACACGGAGTCGTCTGTTTCGTTTCACAGCACGCTAATTATCGAAATAGTATGCAGGTAAGCTAAAAGAAAAAAAAACATTATTCTTCTCCATCTACAGGGTCACTCGCAGATAGTTTGTTGCTGTATTCGTCGGGACCTATTCAATTATAAAAAAAATTAAAACCGACTTCAAAAAAATAGAATTGCACTAATAGTAACAAATAATTTTTCCCTTATTTTAGCTACGACTCTCATATTTTTTAAATCGGTGCCTCATCATTTGCACTATGTAAATCTGGCGCCGACTTAAAAAGTATGAGACTCGTAGATTAAATAAGGGAAAAAATTATTTTTTACTTTTTAGTGCAATTTTATTTTTTTGAAGCCGGTTTTATTTTTTTTATTTTTTTATTTTTAACTTTTTAGTTTTATATATATTGACACAACATGCTGAGGAGATATGCGCGTACGTACATAAAATAATAATAATTAGGTGACAATAGTCTTTATTATTAACCAGAACTGGCAAAATATTGGGCCAATGTTGATTCAGTGTAGGATGGGACCACCGGGATATCGTCCTCTTTCGAATAAAAAAAGATCATCAAAATCGGTCCGTATGCTGAGGAGTTATGCGGGGACAAACATAAAAAAAATACAAACGGGTCGAATCTATAACTTGTTCCTTTGTGAAGTCGGTCAAAAACTAAGGTTAACCAAACAGTTCAATAATCTTAACGGGAGCAAAAGTGCAACATAATACACAACGTATAACTCAGAAAACATTTAAAAGCTTTAGCGATGGCGCTCGTGTACGAAAGAAATTGCTCGTCCCAAGTGTCTCCGCCTTTTTTTAAACAGCATGCCCTCAGGGGCGTCTGCAGACTTTTTTCTAGAGGGGGGGAGGGGGGGCAACTTTGGGATGATGGTAAAGAAAAATATACCCCTCTTGCTTTTTTAACCCATTTTATAGTGCCAATTTAATTAAAAATTTAAAACCAAAATTTAAAAATATTCCCCTTTTTAGTATAAAACTTAATGAAGATCACTTTTTAAAAATAAGCGATTTTTTCTCAAAAGCTAGAGGGTGGCAACTCCCCCTCCCCTGCGGACGCCCATGCATCCCTCTCATTCTAATAGCCAATTACTCTCGTCATGCTCTCCTGCTATCCCGAGCCGAGAAATACCAAGCGAGCATAACCAAAGTTGGTGGAACGTCCACTATGTCTATCTTTGTCGCACACACTTCCTTTCTGTCGCTCCTGTCCCGCCACATCCACCAGAATTATGTTTTCCTATTAACTTCGCAGAATTTCAGCCCCGATTTGAACGAAATGTCGGTATCATAGGATGTTTGAATGCAACAGAAATATTTACCATTTTGAAATATTATATTTGCGTAAGCTGTAACGAGTGTTACTGAAAATTGCGTTGCAGATTTGCATAAATTAGCGACGGAACCTTAATAAATTAATTACCGAATAATACGGGCTTGAATGTGAGTAAGAACGACACAGGGAATTGGAGTATCGAATATTTGTTAATAATTCAAGATTTATGCATGGAATCTATATACATAAAAGTCATTGCTGATAGCAGTATGCAAATTTATTCCCAGAAAATTATGCTTATTGTATCGATGTCCTTGCACTGTTGATAATTGGAAAATAGTTGTAATTTTCATATGGGAAAGTAGCCAATAGTCCATCTATATTTTAAAATCCAATTTGAAAGGTAGGTAATAAATTAGTCGCGGGAAATGAGAAATCGTGAATTTCCTAAGCTTATTCAATGTTTCTAATGACGGGTATCTCTGTCCTTATCGCATACACTATCTCCAGCATTCAACTACCTATTACCTCTTGCATCCTTCTGTGTTCCTATTAACTTGAGCGAATTTCCTGATCCAAACGTACGTGACGCGTTTAGTTAGCAACGCCGTCGGTAAATGAAACAACTGTTTCAAATACTATTTTACAATACAAACACGGACAATGTATCCTTACAGACGAGCGACTGTGATGAAAGTGACAAGCTTGCGCCGTAACCAAGTCAATTTACTTTTAGATTTTAAACTTTAAATTCTGAAGATGTGAATATTGTTCTTTCCTTTATCACAGACGAGGTATAGAATAGACCTATATACGAGGTATACCTCGTCTGTGACTATACGCTCTCTTGAAATCGGTTGAACGGTAACGCGTACCTTTTTTTACGGCCCTGATGGGTTCTTAAAAATGGCATGTTTAAAACAGTGCGTTAATGTAAAGATTTTTGCAAGGATCATTTTCGGTGTTCTTTTTATTTTTATATGATGTAATAGAAAGGAGTAAGTGGTGGAAGGAAGTTTCATTAAAAAACAATACTCTTTTATCACTTGGCTGCATTTCATTCAATCAAGTGAAATGCAATAAAATGAAATCTTACAAGTGTGGTTGATAATTCAGTTGAAGCAATATCTTGTGCAAATTTCATATCGATGAATAGAATCGAAAATGCAGTTGCTGATCGCATTTAACGCCTTTTGTGTAAAAACTCCTTACCTGTAAAGTAGAAATATACACGATTAATAATCGCCCTAGTTACAATGCATATTAGGCAATAAAATAGGTTAACTTAAAACCATAAACGAGGTATAAATTATAAAATAGACCTTACATCCTATGCCTCGTCGATGGTACAACGCAAATGCCTAGCGGTGCGTAGCAGTGAATTGTATGAACTAAAACGATTATTAAATTTCCTAACAAACCAATTTCCTACTTTATCAACGTTATACACGTAACCTGCATTATCTACAGATCGATTTAAACAGTAGCGTCACCTATTATTGTCAGTTTTAGTTTGCATTTTTTCCGATAACCCTCGTATGTCCGTAAATTAAACAAATTTCTTACGATTAAGAGTTTAATTTCAAAGCAATAAATAAATAATTTTGTTATTAAAAATGGATGTATAATGCCTAATAAGCCTGTTTCCTCTGTGCATCGAACTGTCGTTTACGGTGGTACATACACGTCAACTGTCAGTTTTCTGCGTCGTATTTGTATCTTGTATATACTATGGTAGGTATAATTTGAAAAACTACAGTTGCCGAAAATCATCGACACAGTGGGATCAGTTGTCAAATTACTATGTCTAGACGCAAAAGTTTAAATAGACGTTTATCGAGATACAGCAAAAACAGTACTGGTTCTGCTTTTCTGGATCCCGACACAGAAAATTTGGGCGATGGTAGGTGAAAAAATATATAATCCATTGTAGTTTAAATATTTGTATTGTTGTTAGATATGAATTATAGTCGCCCCATTTCAGAACAACCACATTGGTGGAAGAACCTGGAGAACAATACTGTAATGCAACCCTCCATGTCTTACAATACGCCAAATCAGACAAGTCCTATCTTGGATCCTAATTCGCGAGTCGATTCAAGCCAGCTGCAAGATGGATGGTGGAAAGTATTGGAAACGACAGATATTGCGGATAATCTCAAACTTACAATGCCTACTAGGAAACCAGGTATATTTTTTATGCCTCGAGGTAAATGTTAACTACGTACTTTGTGTTAACTAAAACGTCTTATTAGATGCAGATAATAACACAGTTACAACATTGGAGTCTGACGAAGAACCTAGAATTATAAAAAAGAAAGTTACCTTGCGCTCAAGGAAATCACGGGGTAATCCTTTCGTGAATATTTCGGAGTCTGAAACGTCAGACAAAAAAAGTACAGAGGAAAGTCCAATGAATAAATCTGAGTCCATTGATAAGGCTACTACCAGTTCTAAACACGCAAACAAGCTTCCAGAGAGTAGTTCAGGTCTAAGCCATAGCACGGATGTCGTTTTGAAATTAAAGCCTACACTTTTTAAAAGAAAGCACAAGGACCGGCAGCGAAATGTATTTGATGATGTATTAAAAGAAAATGAAGTGCTGACTCCGGAAAAAAGAAAATCCTTAAAACTATCGTCGCATAGTAAGCCTGGGTTGTTGATGGAAAATAAAATTCTTGCGACAACCGATTCTCCAATTGTGAAACAGGGGGGGACGAGAAAACTTGTATTATCCTTTGAGAATGATCACGATCTTGCGCGTCTTCCCAACCCAGAAGCGCAGAGTACGTTACTTGAAAGTTCTTCATCTACGCACAGTAGTAACAAGGATAATAGCGAGATGGAAGCTCGCGTACTGAAACCAAAGTCGACATTTCTGAAACGTCGTAAGAGAGGCGCGAATAAAAATGTGTTTGCCGATATATTTGCGGAGGAAGAAACTCGTAACGATGTAGAAATAAGTAAGTGGAAAGAGAAGGGTATCGATGCGAATGCTGAAGCTTCGCAAACATGTTCGGTGAGACAGGCGAGTGGTTCGATTCGAGGCTCGCAATGTACACCAAGCAATGTCGTAAATGAGATTAGGGCCGGTGACGCGAAAGCAACAAAGGGGTCAAGATCAACCGAGGCTATTACTCCATCGGTGCAGGATCCTAGAGGACCTGTTAAACCTAATGCGTCAGCTCAGACTTCTATTGCGTCAAGCGATACTTCCGATAAGAGTCAAGATCCTAACATTTTTTTAAAACCGAGATCAACGTTCCTAAAGAGATCGTGTAAACGTTCAGAGACGAATATCTTTCAAGAGATACTCGAGGAAGATGGCAACGTCGATGCGCTTAGGCGATCTAGATCCCACACTGGTATTGATCTCACGAAAAAAGATCTTATGATGAAGGATCAAGCTACAGTGGCACGTGAAACAAGCAGACGTGGAACTATTGATCAAGAGAGCAACACTGATTTAGAGGAGTTACATCTAGAACTAGCAGGTTCCTCAGAGGAAAATGGAAATAATGCCGAGGAAACATCAGCATTGTACAGGAATACCGAAAGTGACATAGAAATTTCTGAACTCGGTTCAGAACCGAAGGAAAAGCGACAACGTCATTCGGCTTTACACGTTTCCACAGAGATCCCTGAAATATCGAATCGAAGAACTGCTAGTCTACCACGGATCATTAACGAAGTAAGTAAAAGTAGAGGAGGTCCAACGTGGAGCGTAAGGCATCGAGAATCTGGGAGTGATGTTGATGTGTCTGTTACTTCGAAACACGAAGAAGGTAATCATATTAAATCACATTCGCGTAACCAACATGAACGTGATGTATTAGAGGAGAACAAAGGGTCAGCTCGTAAGTTGTACACACAATTTTCTATAGTTACATCGGATGATTCGGACCAGGAATCTAAAATTATTGAAAGAACACGAAGGAAAGGTACAAGTAAATTGGGGAAACCATCGTTTCGGTCTACCGTAGACGACTCCGAGCCGGAAGACCTGCAGAGCACACCGAGCAGGCTCAGTAAAAAGTTAAGAACATTGATAAGACAGTCAACCGTAGTTACTCACAGAGACACCGATCTAGAACCGGCTCTTAGCACTTCGAAAAGGCAAAGCAAAAATTTAAGTAAGTCGCAGAAATTGTTAAGCTCGTGCGTTATCAGCGAGGCTGAAGTGGATGATGTTCAAGTAACTCCGAAAAGGCAAAGCAGAAATTCAAGTGTGTCACAAAAGTTGTTAAGCTCATGCGTTATGAGCGAGGATGAAGCGGAAGAGGTTCCAGCAACTTCGAAAAGGCAAAGCAGAAGTTTAAGTAAGTCACAGAAGTTGTTATGCTCACGCGTTTTGAGCGATGCAGAAACAGAAGAGGTTCAAGCAACTTCGAAAAGGCAAAGCAAAAATTTAAGTTTGTTGCAAAAGTCGTCAAGCTCGCACGTTATCAGCGAGGATGAAGCGGAAGAGGTTCCAGCGACTTCGAAGAGGCAAAGCAAAAGTTTAAATAAGTCGCAGAAGTTGTTAAGCTCACGCATTATGAGCGAGGATGAAGCGGAAGAGATTCAGTCGACTCGGAAAACAAGGGAAAGTAAGAGTGTTGGTAAAGCGCAAAAGCGATCAACTTCAAATGCTATAAAAGAGTTTGAGGCAGAAAATCCCAACACTCCGGTAAGACGGAGCAAAGTTTTAAGTAAGTTACCAAATAATATTTCCTCTGCTGTGAACCAGATAGAACCGTGTGAAATTGACGGCGGGGCAAAGAGTCAGAGCAAAAGTATCAGTAGGTTGGAAAGACAATCAACTGTAGGCATCGTGAACGTGTCTGTGACAAAAGATGTTGAAATTAGTCGAAAGAAGCACAGTAGGAATTTTATGTCGCGAGAATCTGTTTCACCTGCCCGCGGCGATTCTCAATTGACTGTACCGATCACAGACAAATCTACTATGCACAGAGTTCAAGAAGAAGAAGAAGTAGTAGAGGAAGAAGAAGAAGAAGTAGTAGTAGAGGAAGAAGAAGAAGAAGTAGTAGTAGTAGAGGAAGAAGAAGTAGTAGTAGTAGTAGTAGAGGAAGAAGAAGAAGAAGAAGCAGTGGAAGAAGAACAAGAAGTAGAGGAAGAAGAAGAAGGAGGTATAGATGCAGGGTCCAAGATCTGTGCTACGCGCAGATCAGAGCCGCGGATCGAATTTAATCCAAACGTTACTAAAGACAGAGAAGATGAGGATCTTTTTAACGCAAGTAGTAAGAATGCAAAGGAAGCGAAAGAAGTTTCGCGAAACGACACAGGGCGAAACGTTGGAAAGAATCGCAGCGTTGCGTTGGATAAAGCTAAAGGTTCAATGGGACCTACAAAGACGTCTACGAACCGGGGTAAAGACTCATCAAGGAGTCAAAGGAATATCGAGGACTTTCTGTTCCCGCGCGAGACTGTCCCGGCTGCGGAAGTATTCGCCGACAAAGAGAAAGCGGAGAAATTTAAGAGGGAGCTAGAGAAGATAAAGAAACAAGCAATGGATAATATGAAGCTCAGCGGGAACAGCCACAAAAGCAAGTTGCCTCTGCAGCAGAAGAAGCCGAGCAACTTGATGAAAACTGCGAAAGCAACACAGAAGCAACGTCCTGCGAAACCGATTCACAAAGCGTTCTTAGTAAATGGACAGGTGTACAAGGTTCCCCGTCTTCCTCGCCCAAAGTATTGGGTCACGGACCGTCTCTACAAGTATCTGTGGAAGCAGTTGGAACCAAAGTACACACTACAGACCAGAGTGATCTCTGAAAAGTTTGTTCAACAGATGTCGAATGTAACGAGCTTTATTGTGAAACAGAAATCTTACACAAGTTACAAGGCCGAGCTGTACGCGCTGATGAAGGAAATGGCCCGGCTAGGTATTATTCGTACACGATATGAATTTTATACTTTTTGCCAGGAATTCTTTCCGTACGAGCTACGCATCAAGATGGTGCCAATGCTGTTGCCGGGGAATAAGAGAAACATCCCTTATGAAAAGGATAAGTTAAACAAACCCCTTCTTCGATCGTAACCGTTCAACGCGCTTTCCACGCGATTTCTCCGCTTTAGTGATTAGCGATTCAACCGAAGAGAATCGCGTCTGTAGAATAAGTTAAAGCGTGCGTTTCTCACTAATCGTAAGCGTACTGAAATACGTTTACGAAATCAGCACACCGTGTTAAGTTCATCGTTTGATAAGAGTGTTATTTATAATGTACAGAGCCTAGGTAGTCGCTGTTATCTTCGTTGATTTTACAGGAAATTTGTATAAATGTATAACTATATTTTGATAAAATATACTTTTGTTGTTTGTAAACATCCACTCCCAGGTGTGTGAATGATGCGTGCGAGATTTCGGATCCTTGGTAAGACTGGGTCTCACGCGATCGCAACTCGAACGAATTAACCTTTAGGGAACCGGCGAAGCGCCATTTGGGGCTTTGAGTGAGCACACTACTTAAAAAGGATTTAAAGTATAAATACAAAAATTAAAAACAAATATAGAAAAATAACAATGCTAAAAATGAAGTAGGGTAAACCAACCAGTGAATGACCGAATTGTTGAATGAGAAACCCAGTAAATGACCGCATACTTTTATTAAGAATCGTACTTATTAATGTTTGTTTAATACGCATAACTAAAAATATGGGATATTAAACGTGCAACTACACTCCATTTATAAACATATTGTAATTTTTAAATTTATAATTGACATTTCTTTGCCTAATGGTCATTCACTGGTATGCGGTCAATTACTGGTTGGTTTACCCTATATATATTTCAAAAATACAGTATGCTGGGAGTATATATCGACGAGCGTTACGAAGAGTAGCGCGTTTCATTTTTTTCTTACGGACAACTGCATGTAGAAAAAATGAAACGTGCTACTTTTCGTAACGCGCGTCGATATATACTTCACTCTCACTCTAAACAAGTCACACGTATACAAGCATGCACACATCTTTCAGTATTTCAACACATTTCAGAGTAGTTGCTGAGTTGGACGCTATTCATGAGCAGATGCCACTACATTCAGTTCTCAAATTATGGGTCGGTAACACAGTTTGGGTGGCGACACAACATCCATAAGGTGATAGGTGTATCCTATACCTTTGTTGTGACACCACAGACGATGTCTATACCGCGTCTGTGCCTTTATTAACTTTACCGACTTCAGTCATTCAGCCGAATTAGTTCCCAGAGTTACGGTTCCTCGACGTAGAGTGCGCGTGAAAACCACTGATTTTTAACGAAGTCGGTATTTCAGTTCGCGTGACAAGAAGATCGGATAATAACTAATTAATTATAACCAAAATATATACAAAAGTTATTCTCCGCAATAGTCCATTTCACTGAAAGGGATTACAGGAAAGCGCGCAGGTTCGTTTATTATTTTATTCCCTCGCCTTGCAAGCTCCTAAATCTCTTGTAAAGTCGTTACAGATCATCAAGCAATCATATTTGTTGACATAATTGCTATCTTTCAACATAAAATATTTGTTTGTTTTATGATCCAAGGAACGATGACACCTACGAAGTAAAGTCCCGCGAAAACACGCCGATGCCAGGGAACAGATGGATACTATAATTCGAAAAGTCATCATCGTCAAACAAGTAAATGGGCTCGCGCTTAAAGTTTTTGAAAAGCCTGTTAGAACGATCGCGAAAAAGTTCTTAGACAGCTCCACTGTTCGAAATTATTGATGTACACGATATCGCGAGTTTCTCGTCGGTACTGCTCACCCCTCACGAATTACTTGCAACATGAAGGCAAGGATGCGCGCATACGAGTGCTGTCTAATTTGAACGTTCTTCGTAGGCTTGACATATTGGCCATGGACGTGGTACGTTCGCGGTGACGGTCCCCGTGAAAATGTGAAGAGCAACGTTTACCCTTGCGGAGTAAATCTCGCGTTCAAGCGCGCTTGAAATCGCTGCTGCGCTCGCCGTGTCTGTAAACACATAGGTTACAAGCCCCAAACATCAGAGTTTCATCGATTTGACGTTCGATCGAATATCCGTCGCCACTATGTTGTCGCGAAAGAGCAAAGACTCGAGAACTATCAAAGAAGGTGTCGTTGGGAAGTATGTTAAGAAAGAAACTCCCCCAGAAATGCCAAGTAAGTTCTATTCAATTTCACACGCTTGACAGTGAATTCCATGCACTGAATACATTGTTAGAGTACTCTGCTACCTCTTGCCTGAATATACTCTTCGCTCCAAATTTTCATCTGCTTTTAGTTATCAATGTCTGGACCACAGAACCGAATAGAAGACCGAGGAACCGTAATAACCAGGCTATTTCAACATCCATGGTAAATAATAAACGTGCAACTGGTAAACACGGTATGTTGCTAAGGAAATAAGAATGAATTTTTATGCAGTCCACTCCGCAACCCAGCGTGGTACAGAAATTTGGGAACACTAAAACAACGATGAGCGCCGTGGGTCTAGGGAGTCACGAAGGGAAGTATACTCCTAACAGTTCTGTACCAGATCTAGCTCAGAGGTAATTCAACAGCATTCGAACGTCCGTCGATGATTATTTAAGCCCACAGAATTCCTTTAAACGTGTTTCTTTAGATTCGCCAGCCTTTCCGTTAATACCAACACGAGAGACGCGTTGCCATCTCGCACGGTGACTCCGCTGTACCATTCTGGTCTCTCGCCTGCTATATCCCATACTTACGTTAACCAGTACGCTGGATCCGAGTTTCAGTTAGATAGGGTCCAAACGCCACAGATGCCTTACAAGCCTTTCGATATCGATTCAGGCTACGAGGAGTATAATCATTCTGTATATCGTCAGAATACGGGGTATAAAACTATCATCAATGTAACGTTTTAAAAAATGTGCATGCGTGGTTTATACTTATATTTTCAAGACGTAATAGGTGCCAGTCAGAGAGGTCAAGTTCTAGGAACGAGCAACAGGAAGAGCTTCCTTTGCCACCTGGGTGGTCTGTCGATTTCACTCTCAGGGGCAGAAAATATTACATAGATCATAATACAAAAACCACTCACTGGTCTCACCCTCTCGAGAAAGAGGGCTTACCTACGGGTTGGGAAAGGATAGAGTCGCCAGAATACGGCGTCTATTATGTTAAGTACGTATGATGGAAGCGGAGGTGTTGAAATAGAGAGTCATCGGTTTTACAAGGATTATTCATCGCTTTCAGTCACATTACACGGCAAGCGCAGTACGAGCATCCGTGTTATCCCCACGAAATACAGGCAGTACGCGTCGTCTCGCCTCCACGTCATACGCACTTTCACTCTCACAGCGTCTTAGTCCCAGCCAATCCCTATCTCAACGAAGAAATACCTCACTGGTTGTATGTATATAGTAGAGCATCAGTGGCGTTAGATCGTAAGCTACGATGGGAGCTCTTTCGCTTGCCCGAACTCGACTGTTTCAACGCTATGCTTACGAGATTGTACAAACAAGAGCTGGAGGAGGTAGTCATGCGCTACGAAGAGTACAGGTTTGTTGAAAGTCTCGCTCGACGAATAGTTTGATGCTTACATACATTACTATCCAACGTTCCTCGTCTAGATCAGCTTTATTATGCGAAATGGAACAGAGGTTAAAGGAACTAAATCCGGAAATGCTGAATTCCACTTCGGAAGCGAGCGCCCTACAACAGTCCCTCCCTTGAATGAAGTTTAACAGAAGAAGCGTCTTAAAATATTTTACCTCTTGCATGTCGAGGAGCGTTCCTGCAGTGAGTGGGCAAAATTGACCAAGATTATTCTTATAGCTGTATCTGTGAATAGTGTAAGCTTAGCGAAATTCTATTTTTTTAATCTATTTTATTAACTATTACTCAATAAAGTAGTATAAATTTTAAATACTAAATCATCGCGGCGTTCTCTATTCTCCCATTGTCTCCGCCTGCAAGTTCGGAGGCGTGAGTTTCTTGCCCTGTACATTGCTGCGACTTGGCGTCAGAGTTAGTCCGTCCAAGTGTACCATATAACACTTTTGATCCTTGGCCATTTGCTGCATTATCAGAGCTTCTGCAAAAGATTTCACACAGCATAGTATCGATCGTCAAGATATAATGGAAGCACCGCGATACGGATTATTAAGCTTGCTTCGAATACTTCGTTCCGCTGGATCCGTTGGTTTGTCTTTCATAAACGCTAAGTAAAATAAATATATAAAACTGTTCCATCCGATGAAGGCGTAGACCATGGCTATCCGATGTTTAGTCTTCGACGCATCCGCGGCAGTTTTTGGTCGCAACCATTGGAACAGATACTTAAAGTTCATTTTTCAGCTTCTGCGAGGAAAAGTGTAAACAATATGACGAGAGTGCAAAAGGCTTTTCCATGGAAGTGGGCGTTTCTTAACCTCACGCTTCGATTTCTGAGCGACAATCGTACCTAAAAAGGGAATACAATTATCGCCGGAAATGCAAAGTTTCATAACACGATACGTTTTTTCGGGACAGTAGAGTAGTCGTGTGATCGGCCAGCCGCCATTAAAGATGCTGCGCGATCACTAAGAAACAACGTGAAAATAAAAGTTGCCCTGTAATTGGTCAGACATCGTCAGGACTGTACACACTACGTCTGATAACATTTCGATTTCATTTTAATTAGATGCACTGGAATCTAATAACGGCTATAACGCGACTAAGTCTCGATTTTGGAGATGCACCTAGAATTTCAAGAGACTTGCATTATTTACCATTTTACTTTCTACTCTCTTTTGAAAATGATTTTAATTGTATTCTCTATAAGACACGAAAGAAAATTATTACGGAAAGGAGTTAACTATTTAAATCCCATATCTCGCAAATGTAAATGAATTTTCAACGTTTCCTCCGCGGTAAAAGAATATTTAAGTAGACTTTAATCTATGGATATCGGTTTTTATACAGCTTATCGGAGATCACTGCGCAAAACGCGACTAGTTGCGCGAAAACAAAATTAGAATTTCTAATGAATATGAAAAGGTGTGTCCTCGCTAGCGTTCGCGATTGCGAAGGCAAAAAATACGAAGCTACATTGAAGCAAATACTCCGGGTATTAAAATACAATTGCAAGTTATCGCGAAGGGGAATTAACAGATTAATTCTTCGTTCGACTGCTACAAGAATGATGGAACTCGATATGAACCTCGAATGTTTTTCGTATCGTACAGCACTGCTTCCTATCGGAAAGCGGATGGTGATTGGTTGCGCGAACCCCAGGCCAGAATGAAGCATTGGAACGGGACGTCTGGCAATCGAATAAAAGGGGAGGGAGGAGTGATTTCGCGCGTTGAACGGATTCCGAATAATTTCCAAGAGATTCGCGAGCCACGGCGTCGTCTCGAGCGATCGAGCAGATAATCGAGCAGGCGAATCCGTCCCGTGAAAGCCTGACGATATGTCCGTCATGGGAAAGGTGAGAGCGAATTAATACTCCTAATAAGCCGAAGTAGACGTCGTTACAAATCTTCCCTTTATTCTTAGCAGCCCCTTATCCCTGGCGAGACTGTTCCTTCCACCGTCCCATTACAACTCTCCGTACCTCGAGCAATTCTCAATCTTAATTATTCCCGTTGTTTACGAGCCTCTATCGCCGGTGTTTCATCGTTTCTGTGACTCGAGCCGAGTTCCGCTGAACCGGCCTCGAGCGAACCACTGTGTACCTTTGTCAACGTGCTGCTCGGAGCCGGTAAACATTCGCGAATTTTCATCCAACACTTATTTTTCCTTTCTTTCGCCTACAGCCGGTTCTCTACTCCTATTGGCGGAGCTCTTGCTCGTGGAGAGTGCGAATCGGTAAGTTTTATTTAATCCTAAGACACAATTGCTGTGACCTCTTGGATAAACCATGCTGCACTGTTATCTCAACTTGTAAACTTCACTTCACAAATTATCAGTCGATATATACTTTTAAACAGCACTGAATCTGAAAGAAATCCCATACGACATAAAGCCCGTGAGCTTGATAAAGGGCGGAGGGGAGCAGCATTCCAATGAGTTTCGTGAAATTAATCCGATGGAGCAGGTGCCCGCCCTACACATTGACAATCACACGTTAATAGAATCTGTGAGTATATCGATTGCACGTATTCTGTTACCTGTGTCGTTTTAATCTAACGACTGAAGTATCTCGTTTGTCGTAGTTGAATATTCTGCAGTACTTGGAAGAGACCAGACCGCATCGGCCTCTGATGCCTGCGGATCCAGTGAAGAGAGCTAGAGTTAGGGAGATTTGCGAAGTGATCGCTAGTGGCATTCAACCGCTGCAGAATCTGGTTGTATTGATCTATGTGGGAGAAGAACGGAAGAAGGAGTGGGCCCAGCATTGGATTACCAGGGGTTTGACGGGTACGCAAATAATGAAATTGAAAAGATAACGTTAAGCGTGTATCGAACAAGAAATGATCGTGATAATTGTCTTTCAGCTGTAGAGAAATTGTTGTCGTCTAGCGCAGGAAAGTATTGCGTCGGGGATGAGATCACATTAGCGGACTGTTGCTTGATACCACAGATATTTAACGCGAGGAGGTTTCTCGTCGATCTGAGACCGTTCCCGACAATCCTGAGGGTGGATCGTCATTTAGAGAATCATCCTGCTTTCACCGCTGCTCACCCAAACAATCAGCCTGATTGTCCTCCAGAGGCGACCAAGTAGCAAGCAAGGCAGACCACCCTCTTCCTCTTCTAATTCTCTAGGAGTCGGAAGGGAGGTGGTCCAATATTTTGTGGTTCGATAGTGACAAAAGGTGTCGCAACCTTGCTTTTATTAAAATTAGTAACATACGATTATGTTGCACATTTCGATTGTTCGAAGTTAAAAATGTCGTTAATTTCCTGACGATTGTGTTACGCATTTCTTAAGTTCATTGAACTTATTATCTGACGCGGCAAGTGACATCGTGTTTTAATCATTTTTATCGATTGCGGTTTACTTTGTTGCACGAGTACACACCTTTTATCACTTGCGAACTACGTTTAGGTGCTGAAATGGTGAACAGTGCAGGGTAGGGTATTATCACTCTAATCTTGGAGCGTACGCGACGTCGAATTACGTGCTGTGCGATCTATTCTCCGCGGCGAGGAGCGCACTGTGCCATTTCTGTACTTATTCTCACAGGATAGGAATGTTGGCCTATTTTCATTTTATTTTTTGTTACGTTTTTCCATTGGTTTATACGCACAATCAAAATTAACAAAATTTGTCTTCGTACGGTACTTACATATTACTTTATAAAGTGTATTGACCTATTATAAATAGGTTCTGTTGTCTGAAATCAAAAGTTTACTTTTTATACTTATAATATAATTTTTCGGTTACTTTTTAGCTTACATAGATTAAGGAGAAGTGTTGCTATTAAATAATAATTAGGTAATAACTTTGAATTCATCAGCGAATCGTAAAGTAGCAGATTCGAACGTCGCAACGGACACGCATACTCACATACACCGAGCGAACAGTAAAGGAAACGTGTAACAACGGAGATGCGATCTGCCGAAGCTCCGTAAGAAATACCGAGGAATGAAAAGTACAAATCCAGATTCCTTCTCTAAAGCGTTTATCATTGGGTACGTTTCATTTCTCCCTGTAAGCTGTATCGGTCCATGAGTAAGTGTTAGATATATTAGATACACCGTAACCTCGGAGTTGGCATATTTTTTAGCTTTAAAAGATAGATAGGTGTGCTCGATGTTGGCCGTGACAGAGACTTGTGATATGTACCTTAGCAAGGGCATACTTGATTTCTTCGGAGCATTCCACACACTACGACTAGAAACAGAAAAGAAATGGTGGAAGAGAACTGTGACTAATAGTTTGTACTTGAAAACTTATTAGAATGTTTTCGAGCTTCAATCTTGAGCACACTTCGATAATTTTTCCAATGTATTTTTTGCAAGACATAATCTTATATAGAGATACATTTTTTATTGTATCGCCTACATTGTATAACTTCTATATATTTTGTAGTTTTATACATGGAATAATACGTTTATAACGTGCGACAATGACCACAGGCGTCGGGACGAAACTGAATCATGTGTCAGGCATTGCCAATAACTCGATCTACATATTGGCATTGCTCCTTATTGCCGGGTTCCTTCACTCGTAACGGCATCGTGCCATCGAAATTGAAAGTTCGCGACTCGTCCTTGTAATCGTCGTTACGAATCGGTTTCCTTTCAAGGCATTCGTAAGTAACAACGGAGGGGTATTTGTTTGCATGCTTCGTCAACTAGGCGGCTAGGAATTGTTATAATTTATATTATAACGAAGAAGAATGACAGAGATATACATTTCATACTTAGGCGTGTGCATCATGCAAGTGAGTGGCTAGATAATAATGTATATAATTTTTATACAAGAGGTTCGAATGTTGCATCTAGGAAAACACTGTCCAAAAGTCTGTCCCATACTGTTTCAGTATCGCATGATGTCTACATACACTATAGTGTTTATAGTGGACATAGGAAGGGATGCAAACAAAGCGACGCCCTTCGGCTGCAAACGCACAACATTTTCTTCCGTCAGCCTCCGTTACGAAACGTAGCCTAGAGTGAAAAGTTGATTAACACGGTGTAAGATTATTAACAACAAGCTGTTGTTATCGCGACGAAGAGAGCCGGAACCTTTTGTTCTCACCTCCCGCGATAGTAGTTACTCTTATAAGCGAATAACGCCAAGAGAAATGGATAATTCTCGCGCGGAGTATTTCAATTACAAGACACCAACACGAAGCGAGATCTTTACTCGATGAAACAAATTCTCCATTTCTCTCCACAATGCTTTCTCGTTTTCGTTTTTTTAAATGAAGAACCGACGACTACTTTCAGCGTTACGCTGCTCCTTCAAACTATTAGCTTGTTCGCGGAAAGCACGTAGGAAACAGGAAAGTACGCGATGCGAAAGTAAGCGCGCGTTTGGCGGCGCGACACGGAATAACGAACAATAGAGTATCATTGTACGGTCCTGGCGAGACAAGGGCAATAAAAAGTGAACCGTTTTAGAGCCTCGTTTACTGACGGTCCTAAGTAGAGTTTAGTTTAGGTAGCGCCGCGTACTATTTGTAAAAGGATGCGTGAGGAAGACTTGTAGGAGTAAATGCGAGTGTGTATAAATAAGACGAACACAACAATAAAACGGTACGTAGAGGCGAGAGAACTTAAGCAAACGAACGAGCCGGTATGATATGCATAGATATTTTGTAAGTGAAATTGAATTATGTACGTTCACTGCTTATGAAGAATAATAAATTCTGTGTCATAGTGTATGTATGTTGATTTGTAGAGGCCGAGAGTAAACGTTAACGGGAGCTATAAGTACACTTGTGAATGTGCACTTGTCACTCGAATAAAGATACGTTTTCAATGTAGCCATACGAATTATATCAACGAAAGGACACGTGTATTTGTAATATGGTGATGGAGGGGGATTCGATATGATTGGAGGGGAAGAAGGTGCCTTGAGTCATCAAAGTGTTTGCTGTAAACGATTACAACTAAATCCGTTTCAGGTTAAGATTGGTGATTAAGCCTGAAAATTAAAGAGGAACTTAACATTACACTTAAACATAATGTAACTTACCCGGTAAAAGAGATTTGGTAGCATACTCTCCCACCGTGGAGCGTTCCGAACAATTTCGAACTGAAAGAACTTTAACCTCGCAGCAATTGGAGAAAGAAATTCGGATCGGTTGACGGAGAAGCGTAAGATGGAAAGCGAAAGCGCCGATCCACAACTCGAGAAACTTTATCGACCAAGTTATAACCTTCTCTCTTTCCTTTGCCACCATCCGTCTGAACTCTGACATACTATTTCGTTTTCAATCGTCTTTATTACAAATCCGTCGTGTAAAAAAATACATTCCCTTATCCTCTATTGACTAGTTAGATAGCACCTTTTTGTACGGAGAATTTGCACGCCGATGGAATGCTTGAGAGTATACCATGTGCTCCACGTGATATGCTATTCCTGAACGCGAGGTACATACATGCAACAACAACAACAGCAACAGACTACTACAGATACTTCGTACTAAAGATAGGTGGCGACGAGTAATAATAAAATATCAATCGGACTCCAAATGTACCTCGGCGTCCCTCGTTTGTCGTTCGGGGTATACTTAAAAAATACTGCGCGCGAGAGATTAATTCGGTACTATCGTGGTTCCGTTCGACGAACGGAAGGGCACGATAGCCGTTGCGCGTCGCACGCCAGACGCATCCGTTTCCCTCTCGACTTTCTCGTATAGGCGATATAAAAAAGAGAGCTTACAGACTAATCGACTCGTCGCATCGTCGTATTTACAGGTACATACAACGCCACCGTCAAAGAACGTTCAGCTTTTCGGCGAGCTTTCTATCAAAATTTGGAAGGCTTGAATCTCTCGGCTGACCGAGCCCGGCGATCTGAATTGCGATTTACTCGTCTGCCGCGAAGCTAAACGTGATCGCGGGCAACAGAGGCATCTCCTGAACCCTCCCAAATTTCGACAAAATTACATATTGCACAGGATCCACCCGGGCGCCGTGCACCGCCGTACCATCGAGATCACGAGGCGGAGAGAGAAAAAAAGAAAAGAAAAGAGATGTTCGATGGGGGCGAGCGAGGGGGGTTGGCTGCGGCGCGACAGTCCCGTGAAGCTCGAGTTTTGTCGGTGAATGAAAGAAAGATAGATAAAGAGAATTATGCGTATGGTGATCATACAGCGACACTGAGAATGGACTTTAATGGATGGATCGATGGAGATGGATGGACACGTGTGGCCAGGTCATGAAATGAAGAACAACAGAATGCATTTAATGAGCGATTGTTTATTATGCTCTTATGGTCACTTGTCATACAGGTAACGATGCTTTCTCATGAGTGAAAATAGTTAATATATTATTATGTTCGTAATTATTTTATAATTATTCTTTTCTTTTTTCTTTTTTTTGTTTGTTTTAACATTGAAATGGAATAACTTTGATGATGAAAGAATAACAATTCATGGATGCAAATAAATGTTGGTTAGAGTGTAACGTAATTAATTAAGAGTAAAATTCAAATGCTCTGTGAACTAATCATATATGTATGCGTGTGTGTATATATATATGCTGTGGATATATATATATACCTTCATCGATAACAATAATAGTGGTGCCCAAAGATAGGTCGACGGCTTAGGGGTGGGCGGTCCACCCCTGACCCTGCGAACGTTTTTGTTTCAACAAGCGAGAGAAGTTTCGTCGAATGAGAAATAAGAGAAAAACAAAAAGGAAAGAAAAAGAACGTATCGTTTCGCGCCGTTTCAATGAACAGAGACCTTTCTTTCGCGGGTGGCTTCCTCCGTTAGGCTCGCAAGCCGTGCGACGCGCGCTCGCTTCTGTCGCCGCGTCTAACTGATCTGCACATCTCGGGGTACCATTCGATTATTTATCACTCTGGATAGATAGAATTTCGCGTCGAATCGAGGGGGTGGGGGGGTTTACATAATTGTCTAAGGGCGACGTTAGATGGTGAGTACCCGTCGCGTCGACAGGGAACACGAGAAAAGGCGATAGGTTTCCCTGTCGATTCGAGCGGGAGGTCGAAAAGGATTTCGCTGGCAAGGTGCCATTTAAACGTGCGCGCTATCGGATCGAGTGATCGGATAACACCATCGAGGAGCTGACGATCGACCCGCAGGGATACAATTGAACGCCGGCAATAACGTGTGTAGAAGGAAAGAAAAAAGTGACGCGGCTTTTGCGCCTCATTACAACAACGCACACTCGCCGAAGGAAGCGATTCGACGCGCAAAGGAATGCGACGCAGAGCCGCGCGACATTTCCCCTTTCTTCTTCTTTCTTTTGCTAAAACGATCGTGAGAAAACAAACGCACGGATGGATCACGATCGATCCGCCCTTCCCTTTTTCGCGGGCAATCGACACACGTATTATCCAAGAACACGGTGCATGTATCCCATATATTTTTTCTAAACCGACTCGCTCATGGAACGATCCTCAGTAATTAACAGCCCTAATGGTAGTTTCTTATCCGTCGAGAGAGTCTTACTCGTCTATAGGTATGTATGCGTTAATGTTAATATGTATACACGTATATATATGTATATATAATATGCACATATTATATATACGCACATATAAATATACATCCATCTTGGGAAACGTGCTACTCTTTTCTTCGCTGTCAACTTAGCAATTAATCAATGGAGAGCTTCCTGAATTAGATTCCTAAAATTCCTTGTGACCGTTCGAAGCTGAATCGCAATACCCTTTTCGGAGGCGAGACCCTCGGAATATAATCCATTTATATGTATATGTATGTATGTATATATTTATATATATATATTAAAAAATACAATTTTGCTCGCTGCTCTTTATGCACCGTATGTATTATCCTGACGAAACGAAACAAAAAAAACGAACAAACAAAGAAACGAAATGACGACCGACCGTGCGGCAGCGTGCGCTCATCGGCTTGCGATGGAGTTGAAAACGTGTTGACCGGAAGGGGGCGAACAAGGGGAGGGAGCATCCTCCACTGTTTCTAGTGGCATCGTCGCGTAGCCTTGTTGCCATTTAAACGATCGGAGAAGAGGCTCACGGTGCGCACGGTCGTCCTCTGTCTCTCCTATTATATTTATTTACTTTATAGCCAAAGGAATGTAAAGGTACAATACTTGATCGTGTAATCCATCATTGATGAACGAGTTCTCTCTATGGTACCTTTTTCTGTTTTGTATTCTCCCTTTCATACGCAGCCAGCTGCTTATCGAAATTCGAAAACACTCGTGGAAGATAACGCTATTATAGTTTCACCCTAAACGTAACCGGCATGCATCGTGAGGTCGGATGCGATCCTTGAACAAAGGGTAAAGCACAGACGCGCGGCACTGCGCCTCGCGTGAAAGTCCTCTATTTCCTTATCTGCTCTTTTCCCCCATCTTCCGCGTTCTTTCGCGTAAAGTAGGCATGCAACATTTCGCGTTCGACAACTGTATAATAATGTTCATCTGTGTGTGTGTTTGTGTATTGGTGGATGGATGGGTTGGTGGCGGGTGTGTGAGATGATGTCGAGTAGTCTGAATGAACATGAATGTGCAACACAACGCGCGGCACCTCCGCCGAGGCGCGGGCATTATTCTTCTCCTCCTCGCGACTTAGCGATTATTAGTCTACTTATACTCAACAAGGTACTTAATAGTTTTTTTTTGTTTCTTTCTTCGCCCTCCTCCCCATCGTCTTTATAATTCCCCGAGCTGCTATGTGCTACTTCTACCTCAACAACAACGATTCCGTCCAAGTTCTCTGGTTACTCTTAATATTTTTTTCTCTCTCTCCCCCTTAAATCGCTTTTTTGTTTGTTTCCTCTTTCTTATACATACGCTTACCCAAAATAATGTACCGTGTATTAACAGTTCTAACTCTATAGTCTCAATAAAATAACGTTACGCACGCTTTTTGTACAACCCTCTTCTTAATTACTCGTTAACGAACACACTCTAAGTCGTTTCTTTAAATATGCTCTCTTATTACATCCCATCTGTCCGGTATCCCTCTAAATAGATCTCTCTCGGATAAGTTCTCTCGGTTCTCTCTTTTTTTTTATTAGATATCCTGAAGCTTCGAGACGTCGGTGTTCAGCGACCAGGTGATTCCAGTGTTTGTTTCTTTCTCGGTCGTCGGTATGCACTGCTGTCTCGAATACACCGACGCGGGGACTACTAACTCGTTCTACTTCCACTCCAGTTTTCGAACTCTGGCCCGTGAACACGCCGCAGTGCTTCGCGTCGGTTAATGCTACGCACGAAGGTCGACCAAAGTCAGGATATTCACTCGCCCAATTATAGTATCTCTTTTCCCGGCTGTGGTCTCGATTATCATCCAGCTTCCTTCATCGTTCTTCTTTTAGATAAAAATAAAAGCCTCTCTTTTCGTTTTAATTCCACGCGTATCTCTATAATAGATAGATTCTCTCTTTCTCTATATATTTCTTTGTCTTTTTTACTTTATATAAAATATTTACAGCCACGTGATTTTCTCCGCCTCCCCATCTCAATTTTTTGTATATCCCTTCCTATTTCTCTGGCTCATTGTAAGGGCATTGCAATGCAGGCGTATCGTGAAAACGAACGAGACGAAGCTTCGACGAAGAAAATAGAACAAGTATTTCAGAACCAATCAATATGAATTCTTCTCTCCCCTTCTCTCTTTCTTCCTCTGTCTGTCTCTTCCTCTCTCTCTCTCTCTCTCTCTCTCTTCCTTTTGCAATTGGAGACTCAGAAACGCGACACATCCGTGTGCAAAATGGTAACGTACGTTGGTTAAAAATTCTGCGTACGGTATACGATTCACATACGTATGCGTGTACAGTGTGTTTAAATGGAAACATCCGGCGAACGAGTTTAGCGATTAAGACATGTTGTTGCTGTTCCTGTTCCTCTATATATAATAATTATTTTCTCTGCTCTATTGTCGATCAATGCAATGCAATCAATCACTATTTCATCTCGTCTTCTTTTCTTTTTCTGTTTTTTTCCACGGTTTTCCAATTTTCCTCTTTAAACTTCTCTGCGACATCTATCGTATCTCTTAATATATATTAATACTTCCTTAATGTAACAGTTACGGTTTACACGTCAATGTTCCTCCACATCGTTCCTTCCCTTTGCCAGCCTCGATTATTGTAAACGTCCTTCTCCATCGTTTAAACGTTTGATTATGGCGAGCGATCGAAAAAAGTGGCAGTAAATGAATGTCTCGAGAATGATGATCGTTCGAATGCCACGTTCCCTCGGGAACAATGCTTCCAAAGCTCTCGCGAAGAAAAAAACGATACTCTCTCGTTTGATAGGCCAACCCTCGTAGCCTCTGCTCTCTGGCTTCTCGCTTAACGTCGCGCCCAGCAAGTATTTCCAAGTTCGATTCGAGAAAAGAAAAGAAGAAAGTACACGTGCATATCCGTCCATCCGTCTGCTAACTCGAGAGACTCTTGCCTTCCTTCTACAAAAATTCCTTTCGCACATTCGTGTGGGTAAGAAGCTCGAGAACTTAGGACTCGCTAATCGAACGGCTCTGTCCCGTCATCGTGGTAATTGTATTATATGATTTTTCTTTGCTTGCGTTTTCAAATCCATCCGCAGCTGTGAAACAATTCTTTGTACACTGCGAGAACCCAAGCAAGCACATACAGATGTATCGTTTCCTTTCCTTCGTATAATACTTCGTAACGATTTAATATATATATATATATATATGTATGTATATATATATTGTAATGAGAAATAAACATATCCCGACTTTATTCAAAACAACCTGCTTATACGCAGAATATACACATCTTTAACAACACGTTCTACCGTCAAAACGTCAACAAGTGTGGCTGATGGGATATATCAATATGGCACTAAAGTGATATTGGGTGGAGGGTGTGTATGCGTGTGTGAATGTCGCGCAGAAAGGTTTTTTTGCTCTTTGCCTCCCGTAGTTTCCTTTATTCCCCCCTTTTTGTCCTCCTTTTGCTCGCGGTAACGAATATTCGTGCCGACCCTCTCCTCTCGTCAGTCGTTTTCCTTCTCCCTTCCTCTCCCTCGAATATCTTTGTACGCGCATAACACGACGAATGATCGTTACTCTCCTTTCCTTCCCCCTTTCGCTCTGTACAAGGTGAAATGGAGTCTATGCGAGTGTGGAGTGATGGATGATGGAACATGAATTATACGATGTAGCCTAGCACACACAGCCAAGTAACGTGACACGCAAGCCACCCCGCGTGGCCACGTGTGTCAAATTCAATTATAGTTACTGTTAACAATAGTCATAATTAGAATTGAGGCGAGTCAATGCAATTCCTACAGTTTCCCTGATTACTACACTCTACATCTCCACGTGCGAGAGTATAATTACATTGTATGTATATGTATATATATATATATATCTTCTTTTTTTTCATCTTTTACCCATTCTGTTAATATTTCGACCTCGATTAATTGGATTAAAATGTTGAACCTGTAATGACGACTTTATAAGAGATTTTTAAGACACTATCTACACATCTACGCCTATTAACCGTGTATACACAACTATTACACGGCGCGGAACGACCGTGGCCGCGGCCGCAACCATTTACTTAGAGGATGAGCGAACGAAATGTTATCTGAGACTGTACAAAAAAAAAACACAAAAACAAAGCGACGCACGAAACAAGGATCCGAAAAATTGTAAGTATGTTGGCGACTGCCGGCTTAAATTAGTCTAGCACTGTGTCCTCTCGTTAAACAACTCGTAGGTAACATTGACTGGCCAACCAATACTGTCTTGCCACATCGCGCAGAGGTATATATACGTGGTAATCGCCGTGAAGTTCAACCGAATGCCATTTACGCATAGACTCTGGAAAGGAATTCTGAGAAACGTGATACGATCTTTTTGGGGGCCGCGCGAACGATCGGGCCCGCCCCCTGAAAATCGCGATCCAACGTTCCCCGTGCGACGACTGCCTGTCTAACGCGCATTCGCCACCTAGTCAATGAACACTCGTGATCATTTGCTTCATAATATTTACGATTATTCATAGAACACTAACAATTGTATAGATGCATAAATCGCTAAAGGAAATACTTATGTTTAGACTGGCTGATCGCTATGGCTTGTACAATATATTTTTTTCTCTCTGTTCGTTTCTTACCGACAATACAAGGAGAGTTCTTTTTTTTTTCTAGCGTCCCGTGGGGGGCGAGAACATTTGGAAAATGGATATTAGCGAATATCATCCGTGGCATCATTGGTAAAATTCGATCGTACCCGATATTCACTGTGCACAAAATTTGATTTCATATATATTTTTTTTTCATACTGTAACACTAACACTATCAGATTATGCAGAAAGTACATCCATTCTTGGCTTCTCCTTGCCGGTGAACTTTCGTGCGCCATCAAGTTTCTTTTCCTGCGCAAATAAATTCTATAATTTTACACACTATCAATGTATCGTGGCATCTTTCGCGTACTGGCAGCTGATGAACATATCCCTTTCTCTCTCTCTCTTTCTCTCACTCTCTTTCTCTCTCTCTCACTCTCTTTCTCTCTCTCTCTCAAAACTCCATCACAGCTAGTCTTATACATAATCTGTTCTACTAAGGAATGTGTTTACTGAGAAAACCGTAACCTAGGCTAATTATCTTGTGCTACCTACAAGTTGTTTGGCATAGAGATTTACTTGAAAGATATAGCATTTCATTATTCCCACTTGTTCTTCGTTTGTTTTTCCTTTTCCGTATTTTTTTTTACTGCGGCTAAACAGTGCGCACACTATGACTCGACATTTACGTACTAATCGAATCGAACGAAGGTAATTGATTTGATTTCAGTTACGAGATATGAGATGAAAGACGAAATTATTATGATGACTCATCGGTGTACCGTCGATAACAGAAACATTGTGATTCAAATGGCGCAACGTCAAGTGTGTTAGTCCGTTAACTAAACGTATAACCTCTTCTTACACGAAGTGAGAACACTTTGTTGCTTATAAAAACGTTTTAAAGAAAAACAAAAGCAATACATAAATCGTTATACGACAAAATCTAGTTGCTCCACTTCACTGTAATAAGATCGATGTTGCTTGCCGCGTATTCGTCTGAGCATCGCACGAGCATCGAGCGAGAGAACATTTCGTGGACGGTGAGCCGAGCGCGGACTGAGCGCGAACCGAGCATTCGCCAAGCGGCTCGGGCCGATTCGTTCGCTGTCGGTACATCGGAGGGAGCACGTGATCGGATCGCGTTCAGCGTAGACGTGTTCGGAAGATTGCGTATGACGTAAGAATCTTTCGTTCGAACTTATTGAAATGTACCGTGATCATTTTTTTTTATAATGATATACAGAAGTTAAATTCGCGTTGTAGAACAGATAAAAAGTAGCATAGAAGATTGTAAAAAGAAAATCGGTAGGTTAAAACGTTCACGTAGAACTAGCTACCGCAGTATTTATATTCGTGATTTTTGTTTTTTTTCGGATCGGTGCTCGTGCGGACACTTTTTGGATCGGTGCTCGTGCGGACACTTTTCGGATCGGTGCCCATGGGGACCGTGAATAAATCGTGCACGAGCAGATCGGCGCTCATGCGACGGTGATTCGGGGCAAATGCTCAGACGACTACGCGGCCCGACAAACGCTAAACATATAAAAGACTCTTGTTAATGTGAGTGTATACTTTTAATCTACCGCGTAATGGAGAAATTTAGTGCGATTTAGGTACGCCAGTATAAGTATCGATGAGAGTTATGAACGAGGAGAACACGAATCCCGTGTAGAAACGAATGAGACGCGAAACGTTTTGGTAAGCCTAGACCCGTGGAAATTATTTAGAACACACCTGCCTACCGGCAGTCAATAGGTGCGAAGTTATGAAGTAGAAATAGAAAGAACGCGACGATAGGACAAGATGGAGAACAGCCAATAATAGATGTTAATGTGATGATGCGAGTAATTCGCGTTAAATTACTGTACGTAACTAAAGTAGAGAAATATTATGCTGCCGTTAGTGATAATAGCGCGGCGGCTATTAAAATATATTGATTTATAAATTAAATTAATGCTATATGTGACATTCATAACGTGTTCTATTAAAATTCTTTACAATAGATCTATCTACAGCAACCTAATAATAGTTTGCATTCTCTATCGTAAATCTGTGACTTTTCAATGCATTTGGGCAACACAGTGAAGTTTAATTGATAATAGTTCACATAGAATTTATGAATAAACTTAAAACCATGTTTCACGTACGCGGACGCAAAAATATTTTGTCAACAATGTTTATAATATCATTCCATTCCATGTGTATATATATATACACATATAGTAAATATATATGTGTATATATACATATATAAATATACACATATATGTCATTTATTTTCCTTTCTCAGATAATATGAATTCTCTTTTTATAATAATCTAATTCAAACTTCTCATGTATATATATATATATGCATCTTTATATATATATATATATATATATATTTACTCTTCTCTCCCTCTCCCTCTCTGTTCAATATATTATTATTACTCATGTTATGCGATATTTATAAATATACAAGTTATTATTTTAAAGAGCGGTGAGCCAGCGCCTCCAGCCGTTAATTGTACTCATGTACATTTATATATTTCATTTGACGCTACAGCTAACGTTTCCAGTTATTTTAACTAAACCCATTATTGATTACCGCCTATCCCTTTATATCACCCCTTCCTAATACCTACCCCCTCCCCCCCAAAAAAAACAATGATTCGAAACGCCTGTTTGTTAATAGATGGTAGTGAGAGGGTATCCTCCCCTTTATCTAGCAATGAAAAAGCTTGTATTTCATATCGACGATTATCAACAGAAAAACAAGACTTCTATCTAAAATCCATTTCATTATCTAACGATTTGATTCAATGTCCAAGTGCGACTGTTAAAGACGTGTCAAAGATTCACAATGGTTGGCTTAAATAGAATCCCATGTAAAGCAGCATCATACAGAACCCAAGGATGCATGACATGACTGCTGATCGTGGCAGACACTTCGTGTACGGCTTGTAAACACGTGTAATAAAATAATCTCAATTTTCTTTTTCCCATGCTCCGCTTAAGGTACTTGATCATTGCATAGTAAGCGAATATCTGCTAAATAAAAGCGGGACGTTTCCCTTTCCTACGTTTGAGACAACGGTATCCGTACGTGTATCGATAAAACTGCGCGCGAAGACTTCGCGGAAGGAAAGAAAGCTGAAAACTGGGCATGCGGCGTGGAAGATGGATTTGCTCTACGGTTCAACTATCGAAAGCACACGTGTATATAAATATAAACATTTCAACGCGATAATAAAAACTGTATCCGTGCAACTATAACGTAAAGGAATGACGAGAACGAGGTTTCTATGTCACAGCCCCTTGCATCCCAGCAAGAGCGTCGACGAAAATGTACAACTGCATTAAATTCGAATTGTATTCAACTGATGTACCTTGGAACTAAAAATAATTAGACGCGAGTTTTAATATACGAAGATTGTGTCTACAATGTCTGTACCGTGACCGCGCTGAATTTAGTACTCGAGGGAATCTTCTCTAAACGAATCGAGTATGATTCTTATCCTATAGCATCCTATCGCAATGAATTCCCCACTCCTAAGGCATATGTAAGAAAGAATGAGACCCGATGCTATCATATTTCTGTGTACATTAATCTAAACGCTATAAGGTATAGTTGGATGAAGTTCATTTTTTTTCCATTTTTTTTCTTCCTTTTATATATATATAATATTTTCTTGAGAAATAAAGGCTTTGGGATTATGAATGAAACTTGGCAATAAGGTATTATGTTACTCGTTTAGCTGGGCCAGCCAGCGTCGTAAATATATAAATATATGTTTATACGTAGAATAGCTCTCCCTTTGTATGTATATTTATCTTCCAGCCAAGTTATTTCTGCTTTATATATGTAAGATCTTTGGTTTTGCCAAGGTATTACTCTGTACTTAAGAGACTGCTTTCGAATAGTATGTTAAGCAAGAGTAAGGTCGCTTAAACAGCCTAATCATTTCATAGTTCAAGGAACAGTTCAATACAATAATCCATGGAATCTCTCTCTCTCGTAAAAACGATTGTAAACAGATTTACGGGATATACGTTAAACTACTAATTCCTCAGATCGAAGTCATTCAATTGTGAGTTCTGTATGACCTTGTAACTAAGAGTGTCGTCTCGTATCGATAGTTAAGATTATGCTACTATATATGTATACTTTAAAAAAAAAAAAATAACTCGCTTTGATGAATCGAAACAATTGCCCCGCATATAATATAACATCTCCACCTCGATCTTTCAAGAACAACATCATGGCCGAATTGTGCCATTTCATTTCTAATATAACAATAGACTTCATCATGCCATCTTTCAATATGCTATACCATATACAACTAGATATATTATGTGACTCTGATGTGGTACGTGTGTGTTATTCGTGATAAAGCCCCGTAACGTGGTGTATCACAGAACAATTGTAGTAGTTATCATATATAACATATAATATATATATATCTATATATATATATGTATATGTATCATAATAATCTTAAAAGATAGATAAATGTTGACGAGCCATGATGGATGCATGAAACAGTGATGTGAGAATGCAAGCGCTATAGTGATGTAGCGATAGATGACAACGGGTGGTAGGTGGTGGTGGTGGTGGACGAGTGTTTTAAAGAAGGGAAAAAAGAGAGCTATCCGCGGCATCATCTCAAGATGCGAAGAGGTGAATAACGGAGCTCAATAATGGGGATGAACAAAAGTGCCGTACTTGAAATCAATGGATCATACTGGCGAGGACATTTTGACGTGCTCGTTTCGCCTCCTCTTCGCTGATCCTCTGCTCAATTAAATATTGAGCAGTACCGATCGCATTAGGATAACCCGTGATAGTCACTATGCGGTTCCTGGTACCAGGAGCGAACATGCCCTTCTTAGAGATTTGTATGTTGGCGCCACTTAGGTGCTGAATCTCAATTAGGGCACGACCGCCGGGTCCCAGAATAGCTCCCACTATAACCTCTGCAATTTCTATGTCTACTTTCTTGGTCTCCTTGTTGTTGGCGTCTACCTGTGTAGGACTCTTACTTACAAGTGATAACTGGTTAGTGCCCAGGCCGAACGAATTGTTGTTCAGATGAATAGCACTGGCGGCTGTGTTGTTTTGCCTGAACGGATCGAACGGCTCGTATCTGTCGAGCGTATTGCGGGGCGTGGGAGACGTGGATCCAAGGGCAGGGACCGTGCCGATCGGGCCAAACACGCCGCCGTTATTGTTCGAGCCGTTCGCGGTGGTGGTGCTATCCATAGGGTTTCCAAGGTAACTCATGCTGGACGGCATCCCGATGCCCATCCCGAGGATGTTATACTTAGCAAGAGTGGCGATAGCGGATAGAATCTCGGTAGCGGCGGGCTCCGAGAAACCAGATGTTCGTAGATTCAGCTTTATGTGCTCCAACAATTGCGTCGTAACTGGCGCTGTACCCGCCGTTATCGCAGCTCCTAAGTTCAAGTTCAAACTGAGACCAGCACCGTTCAACAGGCTCACTGTAAGCAAAAATCAATGGCAACGTGACAATTATCTTTCACCTAGCGGCGCGCGATCTTATTAGCGATCTTACCTGTGTTAATTCCAGCTGTAGAAGTGTACGTGGGAGTACTCGTGGGAGCTTGAGCGTAAGGGCTGCCTGTGGGATTGTAATTAGCTACGGGACCACTTACATCGGCGTAACTAACGTTAGGGCATGTACCACTCTGTGGATCGTCCGCTACTTTCGCTAATATCATCATCAATGCGTCACGGTTATTCTCCTTCTCACCGATCACCGTTATGCACCGCTCTTGCAAAGACACGTCCTTCGCTTTCTGGCTTATTTGAACGTACGAGCCGGACTCTTCTTTAATTTGCTTAATGTAATTCCCAGCTTTACCTATTATCATCCCCGCGGTGCTGTTCGGCACCAAAATCTTCACCTGAAAAAGTAGGTCAATCATTTTCTGCGAGCGGCAAACCATTTTCTTCTCTCTAGCTACGCGATAACAGTATTCTATCGCGCGCTGCTGGTGTATTAGAATTGTTAATGTTAAAACACTTAATAACTAGGTCATTGCTAACAAGAACAAGTCACACCGTGATAATACCGATTTTTATCGACGCGTACATGGCCTAGCGATATCGCAGCATATCAAGTGGACTAAACTTTTTTACCTGCTTGTCCCTTTCTGCCGTAGTTTTCCCGGATTCGAAGTCAACGGTCGTTTTTAACGTGAGATCGGGCTTCTCACGGATCTTGTCCATAATGAAGTCCATGACCGCCATTATGGCTTCCAAACTGCCCGTTATCAAGCATACCCTCTCTGTTGTTCCTGCGAAGTGTATAAGAAGAATGTGTATACATGCTGTTACTTTCTGTAAATGCATAAACGCATGGACAAACCTCGGCGACATACCTGGGTAGAAGTCGTGCGATTTAGACATTTTCACTCTGGCTCCCGTGTCTTTTTGCAACTGGGCAATCGTGTCCCCGCCTTTTCCAATAATGGCTCCCGCAGCCACCCCAGGAACCAATACTTTGAGATGATATGTTCCATCTCCTCCTACAAAACAGCAAATTTACACGGCGATTAGTAATCCCATGGGAAAGGAAGCCACGTGGGGCTCAAATAAATTATACGGTCTAAGGAATGGTCTATTATTAGTTGCAATGATCCAAGTCTCGAAGTAATGAAAATATTTATAGACAATTAAGAAAGTGTCTAACCCAGAGAGATTTCCAAGCATTGCGTATCAAACACGCATCTCTACGTATCTACGGAAATCGTGACGCGTGTCTCTATACAGAACCTGACAGACGCACAAGTGACATAAATGGCAGATAATGCTGTGTGAAAGTTTCATCGGTGACAGTGTTTGACAGGGTGTCATCATTGAGAATTATGCATCGCACGAGACACTACAGAATTATGCTTGTTAGACCGATGTAAACATAATGGAAACTAGAATGTAGACATCAGATAGTTGGAATCAGAGGTGTCTGAGAGGTGAAAGACAGACAGAGAGAGAGAGAGAGTGAGAGAGAGAGAGGACATTTAAATACAGCTGTCCCATGAGTTAATAACATACTATTTGCGGGAAATAACGCATTGCTCCAATTAGTGGGTATTCCAACGGGGTGTTGAATCGAGGGTGCGCAGGAGTAGTCACGCGTACGGGCGGGCACGCGGGCGCAGCGGGCCGACGGCAACTAATACGCGTAGGGCACGGGCTGGAGCGAATTGTCGCGTAATCGTCGAACGGAGGATAGGGTGTGCGTGACACGAGAACGGCACGAAGTTTCTTCTGCGTGGAGGGCAAACAGCTGTTTGACAGATGGAAGCCCTGTATGCGCTCGCTCGCTTGCTTCGCTTCGTCGACCTTGACCCGCAACCTCGGGCAGCGGAACGGTGCGCCCGCCTGACAACTCACCGATACGCCACATCCTAGTAACCGCCACTCGAAACGGGCGGGCAGAGAAGCGCGTTCCTCTGGAGTACGCCGCTTTCGCGACACAGACAACAGTGGGCACTGCACTACAGCGGGAATATGGTGGCGGCGGAATGTACACGGCGATACCACGTACGAATGGGACGCTCTGTACAGACACTTCCGACAGTCCCGTCGCGAAGTTAGCGGCCCGATGAAACGGCAGGTACAAAGTTGCAGAGTCACGGAGCTTGATCGACAGCCACCGCCGTGGCAGCGATTCTCCATTAACGACGTCCACAAAGGCACGACCGCCCACGCAGGAACAACAAGCGACGGGAACGGCGACGGCGACGGCGACGGCGACGATGGTCACGATGATAGCGAAACGTCCAGGGCGAGGAAACACGACGGGGAGAAAGAGGACGATGTTGACGATGACGGTGGCTAGGAGTAGGAGAGGGGGAGGGAGGGAGGTGTAGTGGACGACGACGATGACAACGGTGACGTTGACGCGACAACCGAAATGAACGTCAACGTAAAAGAAAAAAAAACCACCATCACAGGTGCCCCGCGTAGACGAGACGGCGGTCCGCAGATATCAGAGCTGGCAGGATAGGGAACAGATCGAGGGGAAAAAAAAGGGGGTGACGAGAGGCAGAGGAAAAGAGAAGGAGACGTGGCACGAGAGGATGCGCGAACCGCTGTGCGGTGCACCGTGTTCGCGTTCGCGTTCGCCAGGCGCGTTCGAGAAGTGGGAAACGAAAGGGAACGGCCTAGCTAGCTAGCTAGCGGGCGAGAGCGAGCGAGCGAGCAAGCGATCGCTGTGTCAACAGCAGCACCAGGCACCAGCCAGACGTAAGATTGTCAAAGGCGCGCGAGAGAGTAAAGAGCGCGCGACCAAGTCAGGGGAAACGGAGCAGGATGAGAGATACGCGGTGCACAGGCCGAGGAGAGGGACAGAGAGAATTCGTTATATACGTACATATGCGCATGGGTGTGTGCGTGCGCTCTATCGGTTGCGTGCGAGTGTGTAGAAGGAGGGAACCATGGGACGACGTTACCCGTACAGAGAATAATTCGCGGCGGCGATGGGGAAACGACTGACAACGCGCATATGAAATACCTGATCCGTAATGTGACCTCTTCGTCGCGCCATTTTCCGTGTCGCAATCGAGCGGCCGTTTCCTGGAGTCTGCAATCTCCGGGGAGGGACACGTCTCCATTCCTGAGTCGGCGGCCATCTTGGCTGGTTCGGTACGCGCACACACAGGAGAAAGAGAGAGAGCGAGAGTGAGAGAGAACGGCGGTGAGGACGATAGTGCGAGAGTGAGAGAGACAGAGATGATGTACTTGGTCGACACAGAGAGAGAGACGATGGCCGCGGCCGGGGGGCAAGTGTCGTCCAAAGTAGCAGAGGCAAGCGGAGGAGACGCACCACTCACAGACCGGACGAACGAACGAACGAACATACGCACGACCCACGATTACTGTTTCTTGGCGGAAGGGAGACCGACCACGGACGTACGTACGCACGTACGGACGAACAAACGACGGACGCTCTCTCGCGGGGTGCCGCGTCTCACTGGCGACTGCTCGCGGCTCCCTTGCCAACCAGCTGGTTGATACTCGATGGTGTGGTGTGGTGTGGTGTGTGCCTCTGCCTCTGCCTCTGCCTCTGCCTCTGCCTCTGCCTCTGCCTCGGCCCTCGCGTTCCTCTCTCGCCCTCTCTGTCTCCGTCCTGCCTCTATCACCTCCGATCGCTAGCCCAAGCCTCTCTCTTTCCCACTAGCCCTCGCGGGATCCGTGCACCAGGGACGTATCGTTCGACCTGCACCAGGGGCGTCTTACCTTGGGCCCTCGAGCGTCCACTCGCACCGATTTTCTTCTTATTTCTATGGAATATTCCAACCGCTTCGAAATTCTCCCTCGCCGAGACGATCGTTTTTCGTTATCGATTCGGGGTTAGGGGCAAGCTTCTTCTCTTCGTTCATTTAACTTCGCTCTCACGATTGCCAGTTATCCCGACGCTTTATTATATAATTTATTGTATCGCTACGCTGCTGTCGTAAGCCCGCTGAACAGATTCACTATTTTGCCACCAACGATTTAAGGACTTTGCCGTCGAACGTGTGTCGTCAACTACGGCTTGATCGACGAATCGCTATCGATTGATTTCACTTCTAACGCGCTTGCTAGTTACTGTGGCTCTCTATGGTGTACGGGAGAAAACATGTTTCATTGTGCTGTGGGGAAAAATTCTGGTTTACAGTTTGTTATTCTACTGGGTAATACTCGGTACGTAAGAGGAAGCTGTCTGCGCTGTGAAAACTATTTTCCCCGCCAAGGACGTTAATCTCGCGTTGTCGTTGGTGCGCACTGCGGTATGACATCATGGTTCATGTGCAAACGAACATAGGATGCGTTTGATTTCCTAGCGACCGTTCGAAAAACTACAATCGCAGGCGTGTTTGTTACGCGTGCGATGTTTGGATCGCTATTTTATCGCTGCGGGTTGTCGGGTGTTATGGTAACTTCGCTCGGACCCGTCTGTTGTTGCACTGTTCTAACTTCTAGCGTAGATGAGTAGGTAATTATCGGGCGTCCGCGACCAAGTCCCGTTATTAAAGCGACATTACCGAAAGTAACGCATTCCGTCGGTCAAAGTATATCCTCTAACTGTAAGTTCACTGGCTACCCCGGTTCCTTATCTTTCGGCCAGTCCCAATAGATAGACAGCCATTTTTTTCGAACGCGACAATCGTAGAACGCTTCACTCGTGCAACGATTGTGCACGTGTGCCTGACGAACAATTTCAATGCGCGCATGTAATTAGAATGAAGAAGAGCAATGTATTTTTGAAAGCCTTATCGGAGGAAGCAGCATAGATAGCGTACGCTATTGGCACGTAACGAATCACGTGGCTCGAGAATGAGATTACTTTTGCGTTACTGTTCGTGCAATTTCGCTCGCCGCATATTACACGCGTTAGAAAACGAACGCTCTAGGAGCAAGCGTGTAAATGAGAAAGATTGGTAGCGATTACGCGTTATCGGTATTTACAATCGAGTTACGCCCGATACGGCACAATAGATTCGTTTTCAAACAAACAGAAAGAATGCAGTATTGTCTTCTAAGACCACTGGCGCACACCCCTGATCGGCGTTACTTTTAGTCCCCTGAGTCACAAAATCTCCTCTCCAGTTAGTACACATAAGGCGTGTACAACCGTTGGCCGATTCACTATCGATTGGAGTAAAGTTCGAAGTTGCAAGCGATGTCAAGCGATGCGTAATTACGTAGATAAAAATTTATTTCGCATTACAAATGGTGGTAAAAATCCGTGTAAGCGGCCGAGGCCATGTACACACGCATACACGCGGCGCGCACGGGCGTTCGGTAAACAGTGGCGTGTCGCAATGCTGTTACTTGTTAGTCGTGAATGCAGCACGTCGGTTCTACCGACAACAGCGACAATTCGTGAATCGCGCGGGCTCTTCCCACCCGAAAGGTTGCCTTTAAGCCACGAGGTGGCTCCTGAGTGCTATTAAACGTTCACCTGATATAATACGGGACCCACCGTTCGTACACGTGCGCGCACGTCCGCATCCCGGGATCATCCTCGTCTCACCTGTGCGAACAGATTTGTCCATTCCGTCGCACTACTTCCCGTCCAGGCCCGTCGTGTCTCTTTCGAACTGGAGGCGCGAACGCGAGCGCCGACTGTCCCTACCCGTGTGCCACGACGTCTGTCCTCACGGATTTCGATTCTGCATAGGTGTACGTAGCGCACGTATATGCTGTCATGAATTTTTCGAGCGATGGCAGGCTACACAGCGTTGCTCGGTATATAATCACCGCACGACCTCGCTCGATTGCACTTCTCTCCTGTATGACGTGCACTGTGCTTCGCTGCCGATTACACTCGTTTCGAACTTCTAACGCCAGATACACTTACACATGCGTGTAGGTATATATGTGGCACACGAGTCCGTAGCCATTGCGGGCGTATACTTTGCTGGGCGCTATTCTTGCCGACACGTATATGGGATCTAATCGTTCCTATGACTGAATCCAGTAAATCGCGGCGTTATTCGTCGGGGAACGATAATGGAAAAGGTTACGATCCGAAAGCGTTAGGTCCTCGAATTTTTTGGTCTTTTGAGCCCGACGCTTGAGTAACGATCTTGGAATTTTTTTTCCCCCCTCTGCTCCCCTCGTTGCGTCACGCGTCCAGCGCCTGGATGAGGTAGCGCCTCTAAATAAATATATATATATCTCTCCGTAGAACTATTCCCAACCGGTTTATCTTGCGATGCGATTTCCGATTGTGATATCCAGATGGTTCTCAGGAGAGTTACCTAACAGCTGGAGGAATAAGTTCCTTTAACGTATATTGTCCTTGTCCCACAGCGACTCAAGTGAACGAGCTAGATCCCTTGCACTCTTTTAGACTCCGGGTTAGCAGGCTATCCATCTATACTTAAGCGTGAGCGCATATTGTGCTGCACGCACGATGCATACATTTAAATGCTTCTCCAAGGCCGTTGCTTACTTACACGCCCCGGCACAGTGCCGTTAATACATTACTCATAAAATCGTGGGTCATGCGTCTTACTAAGTCTCTCATCTCTAATCACGATAAGATTAGATTTCTACACACTTCTGTGGCTCACTACCACACGCGGGCGGTATTTGTCTATGCTAATGCAGGCACGTATTATTTCGACCCGCAGGGCGGATCAATGTGCTGCGAAACGAAGGATTCTTCGGAAAATATAATTATTCCGAGATAATTCAACAAATAGAGCAGCTTCCGCGCATCGAATATTATGCAAGCGGAACAGTACGATACCTTGCTACGTTGACCTCATTTCTCGTTTGACCTTAATATCGCGCAAGATACTCCAAGTCGATCTATATACACAGTACCTTCGTACTGTCAGGTTTTTAGGAAACTATTTTACATACGGGTGTAATGCAAGCGTGAATGATATCGTTTCCGGACACACGAAAAAACGGGAATATAATTAAACGACGTATTTCTGTGTGGTTCGTAATTAGGTGTCCGATTATTTTATGTCGTACTACTTAAAAGTGAGCGGCTTATGTCACGCGTTGCAGGGGCAGTCATATTTTACGCTTATTTACGAAAGCAACTAAAACTGTCAGCGGGATAATAAGCGTACGACCAGCGTGGAATATTTCATTTTTCTCTTAACAGAAGCGTATTATTCTGCAAACATCAATTTTTCTCGCGAGTCTTCTTGAACCCGTGTAAACGCTATTTTGACTAGTGAGTAACCCGAGGGAAACATAACCTTGTTCCAAGTCTTGCATCAAGTAGTCTTTAGATAATAATTTAATTATATAATGCGACGTCTTGATATTATACGTTTCAAGCACTCGCGTCAAAAATGTTGAAGTACTTTACGAGCGCATGTTACCACTTTACGCAGACGTTCCGTAATGGATGATAGTGCCGCTGAAGCGCAGGTGAAGATCTTATTTTTTGCCAAAGCGAGGGAATTAACGGGAAAGAAGGAATGCAGGATCACTGTTCCGCGGAGATTATCATACGTTGATTTAATAGATAAAGTAATTAAACAGTTCGAGCTGGAACGTATACGCGACACTTTAATTCTGGCTGTGAACGAGGAATTCGTTCCTTCGGACGCTACGCTGTCGCTTTCGGAGAAAGACGAAATCGCTGTTATTCCGCCGCTTAGTGGAGGTTCGTCAAGTTTCTGACATAAGTAGCTTAATAAATCTGCTGCAGAACAATAGTTTCGCGTGTCACAGGAAAAAGGGTACAAATTAAATTTTTAGGTTAAAATGGGCGCGCCGAACGACATTGTTAAACTGCAAGAGGAGGAACTAAACGCTGGCGAAATAATTGACTTAGTGACGTCTCCCAATTGTGGAGCTATATGCAATTTTATCGGTGTCACTCGGGATAATTTCGATGACAAAAAGGTTCCTGTACTTTCTTAAAATTTTAAGCACGAGCTCATATGCGTTACTCATACACATGTGTTTTCCAGGTCTTACGACTAGAATACGAAGCCTACGAACCGATGGCTTTAAAAGAAATGAACAGTATTTGCTCAAAAATTCGTTCTCAATGGAACGTTCACCGTATCGCTATATACCATCGTCTCGGAGAGGTACCAGTATCCAAAGCCAGCGTGGTAATTGCTATTTCATCTCCTCATAGAGAAGAGTCGTTGAAAGCCGTCGAGTACGCAATCAATTCGTTGAAAGCTTCAGTTCCAATTTGGAAGAAAGAGGTGTACGACACGCAGGAGACTCAATGGAAGGAGAATCAAGAATGCACCTGGTCAAACAGTAAATAACAATATCACGTTGTTGCAATATTTCGAGGGTGAAATGAATTTATTCAATGTTAAAATTTGGGAACTACGTTTTATATAGATAATATATATGTTAATAAATTGTTGATAAAATCTGTGTAGTTTTGCGACCATTCTCCCGTTTCATAATCGTGTCTTTATCGCAATGCTTACTTTGTATAGCCGACGATGCAAGACATCTACAGGGATCGGATGATATGATTGCTGTGCCGAATGAGGCAGTAGAAACCGTGATAGAAAGTATCGGCATATGCGAAGAGGAAGAGGAAGAGCAGAAAGTTATAATCGATCCGAGTCTTGTTCAAATTCGCGCCACGAATGAAGAACTGAATAATAGAATAGCGTCTTTCATCGAAAGGAAACGTCAGCAAGTAAATATCGTGAATGTACAAGAGTTCTGTTGCCACAGGTTGGTTCACCATTATTGCTGAAAACGACGAAGCTATCGAGTATGTAAACATGCTTAAAGAGTCATTTCTATCGTCTGCTACACGTTTATAAAGAAATGTTGTCAAGTTTTTTGTTGTTCGTTAAAGAATTCTTGTATGCTCTAGGGAACAAAATGAAGAAACCGAGGATTCCTGTGCAAGAGTAGACGCCATTCTTATTAGAAGAAAGGATTCTAAAAGCCATGTTAAAGGTAAGTTGGATCGTGAATCGCTAGTTAGATAGCGATTATAGTACTGAGTACTGAAGTTTATAGCTATGGATTTCTTTAGTTCATAGAGTACTCAATGCATGGGGACCGCAAACGGTTGATCACTTCACTTTACGCAAGGCTGCGATGTCAGGAACGAATCAGACGAACAGTAGTTATTCGTCGATATTGGACGATAGAATCTCAACTACTGAAAAGATTCTCGGAGTAAATCGACCCGTTCCCAAAGATGTGTACGCAAGACTGAAAAAGATCGAAGATCGGATATTATACTTAGAGGGCATATCTCCAGAATATAAGGACTTTTGGGTACAGTTTTGAAGAACCGTTACGAAATTTTACAATCTGATTAAACGTTTCTATGCATTTCGTCGATTTTATCTGTTTATAGAAGTCGGAAGACATTAACAGCCTTAAAGGGACCTTTAAACCGATTCGGAAACGAGTAAGTATACTTTTTTCGAAATTATCTAATTTATACAGGACGCCAGTACGAAATAAATAAATTTCAGACCTATTCCATGGCAGAGCTTGATTCGAAGCTACATGAATTAGAAGATAAATACGCCAAAAGAGCAAATTAATTTAAATAGAGAGCAGTATGAGACTGTAAATCGATTTGTACATTATTGATGCACTGTAATTATGTTTAATGCACATTAAACACATGATATACAATTTTAAAAACAGTTGTCCTAACACCTATTACATAAATCGAACAAGAAAAAGCAGCGCATATATCATCATACATAACTTTATTAAAACAGTTTTCTTAAAGGCCGTCCCGCATTTTGGCGAAGCGAATTGAAGAAATTAATAATTAATTAATTGCCGCTGCGCTTAGGTCATCAATTGTTTCTAAATTTTTCTCTCCGTATTGCCGCGCTTCGCAAAATGCGCGACGGCCTTAATGCAATAACGAAAACATCATAACAAACCACGTTAAAAATAAGCGGTAAGCCGTTTAAACACGTTTTTGCCATCGAAGCGCGAGAAGTGTACGGGCACAATGAAAGGTGGGGCTACGCTTTCCACGGCAAGGTCAGAACTTTTGTTCGGGCATGTACTTAGCATTAGTTCGTGTTTCGGTTGATAGAGGCAGTCTTCGTCGTGCTGCCATACGGTATGGCTGCGGTTTGTCGGAGTTTTCACCTCGTTCCGATATAATTTCAAGTGAATCGTTGATAGTGATGTTTTACTTGGCCGGGAGTTCAATAAAATTTAATCGCCCCACCGATTGCTGGTGAGTACTGTCACGCGATTTATTTAACCACATCCATCTCATTATGTTTACCGAGCACGCGGCCAGCACGTCGTCTGCCAGGGTGACAAGCATCATCCTTTTTCCTCTCAGCTGGGTTGATGGACCGTTCGGTTTGATCGGCTCCCCTGTTTTTCGATTGCTTTCATTCTCTGCCGGGCTATATCACCTTAACGCTTCCTCTGTAATTCAAAAATACCTGTCGGCCGTCCGATCGGCGACGTTTAATCGGATTACGATTGCAGTAAGAAACGGGGCACGCTTATTTTTCAATGGATTTTGACTTTTAGCCATCTTGAAGGTTTTCGGCTCGCGGGGCGATCCTTATTTTCGTGACGTTTGGGGGGACGGGGGCGACCGTTTAAATCCCCGACAACGATACCCGCTTTCGTTCTTACGGACATGTTCATCGTTTATTTTTACGCGTTCTATATTTGTCCCTGGCGCGTGGGTTTCTTCTAATACTTTTCTTAAATGCTAGGGAAATAGGGTGATACGTCTCTGCGACGAATTACATGTACCGACGGCGGTGTTTATTCGGAGAAACTTCTTGTTCCCTCGTTCGTTCATAAAACAAGGACGTTCATGTTTTGCCAACGAAGTCGAGATCGTAGAATTGAAAAAAGGAAGAGTATATCGATATTAGGATAACCGAGACACCCGTGTGTATACAAACACGAGGTGCAGCGAAAGCAAAGACAGTTCTTTGTAACAGCTCTGTAAATAATGGAGACAAACATCGGAACTGTTTTAGTCTAAATACATTATAGTAATCGTTGGTACATAAATTCTGTATATATCTGAAGCAGGGGTTCTCAACTCACCCATTTTAGACTTCATCCTCCGAATTCTTTTGTAATTCAATACCAATCAAGGATAAATAAAGAATCACGGTTAAGATTGCATATTTAGCGAACCCAGCGATATATCAACTCCCACGTAAATCGACTGACCACAGGGAGGTCAATAACGGCCACGTTGGGAGCCCCTGATCTAAAATAAAATAAAAATGACCGTTAGCCTCGTTCGGAAGGACCTTTTCCCGGCTCTTGCATCGATTAAAGCCGATATCTTGGGCGATAATGCTTGATTCAAGGAAACGAAGTCCACGCGTGCCGTTTCTATCGCGGTACGCCAATAATTGCATCTTTCACTGACGGCTCAGGAAACACGATTATAGATCCATACACGGTAGCGAGATCCCTATCTTGATTAACGAGCGCGCAACGTCTAAAAGAGAAAATCGTGTCGGTAGCGTTACCAGAACAGAAAAGAACGCATTTCGGAAATGTGAAACTTGGCGTCGACGGAACAAGAGGCTCCGCGCGCGGCGCGCATACACGGCTCGAAATTCACCCGTAAAACGAATTACCGTGTAATTTAGAACGCGTTTCGCGGCTCACGCGAGGAAACCCTTCGGTGGGCACGGGTTACGTGGCGCGGTTAAAGCGACAAACGCGTCGTTGCGAGCTTTTAAGACGTCTGAAACACTGAACACTTATCAACGACGGTGCGTACGTGCGCAAGGGAAGACTGAGCAATCTGTTCCACGCGGTTAATCTATTCTAATTGAACCACGCCGTCACTAAATTATGGTTGGCGCAATAGGAGTCCACCTCTTATCCGTCCCTCGATCGTCGTACATATAAAAACGCAACCAGTCGATTTCGCCGAGTTCTTTCAACCCGGCTCATTAAACATCGAATTCCCGAGAATTTCCTGGGCTTTGGCGAGCGGTGCACGGCTTCCCCGAAGACTCCGCTGTGGCAGAAGTAAATGGCCCCGGGGCAGGCAGGGACCTCGTTCAACTTTTTAAATTTTAAAGTAGCCAGGTATTCGTTGGCCGTAAAACTCCTTAAGTATATTGACCGTTCCATATTGGCATGAATCTGTAAATAGTTCAATACATCGGGACGTTGTTCGGGTGGCCCATATCTGGCGCGTGGCCCCTGTGAACAGTTTGCATCGTAAATGTGTTCACAGGTTACCCATTGTGTTTTCTAATGGCGAGCTGCGTGGCAAACATGATTTCTCTTAATCACGGCACGCAACAGCGTGTATAAGTGGCGTAACTCGTTCCGCCTAGCTGATGTAAACAGAATTTCAATAACAACGCTGGAACAGTAGAGGGTACCAAGTACTCTCGAGCCTTACAGATCTCTTCGTTATCTGATACGAACGTAAAAGGCGCAACATCGGTGGGGAAGACCACTCTTGTTTTTCCTCCTGCTGCTGGCGAATTAATTTACTTTTCTTTTAATCTCCATACGAACTTGCTCTCGCCTGGTAATTGGGTCCGTTAGCGAGGATAATAGGAAGAAAGTTTACACGCTTCCGCGGTAATTACCTGCACGACGTTCTAAATACGCGATTGCTCGTTATCCTCCAGCTTATTATCCACCCATTTGTCCACTGTATTCTTCGACCTTGTCCCAGCAACTTTAAGTAGACTACACTTTGCATCGAGAGACAGTTGTCGACAGCTGTTATAAAGAAACTGACGTTAAATTACAACATCGCGTGGATCGACTTTCAAGCTCGAGACCACTACATTTTTAATACCCTGTACAGTTCGAGTGAAGTGAAAGTCGAAGAAAAGGTGAATGTAGAGGTAACCACCCTCATCGAAGCCTACTTACTCAAGGTTTAAATCATTATAAGAAAGATTGTACGCGCTTGCGTTCTCGGGATTCGATTCCTCCGACAGTTTTACAGACACGCGTGATGTATCGTGACTACGTAATGCGTATAGTACTCGGAAATGAAATGACTGAATAACTGATCGAGCGGAACAGCGTACAGTTAATTGTCCACCGTGAGAAGCATCGATTTACTATATCCCCGGACCGATGATGTAACCAAGCAGAGGGTACCGTTCGTTACTTCCGGGGGCCATTCGATGGCCAACGAACAGAGAGGTGGCGGCCGGTAAAGGCCGTTTACACGGTTCACGTTTGCTGCCGGGTACTTTGTTATTCGACGAAGGAGCTATCGGAAATACCTGTTGGCGGTCTCGTGAATGAGTGGGAGGATTACGTCTATATCGCGGCCTGCCGTGATCGTTGCGGGTGCGATCAGGATCCACTGCATTTGCATAGATAACCCTGCAAGCTTCGAAATCGGGCGTCCTCTTCTCCGCGTGCACACGTGTCGCGAGATCGATACTTTGAAATCTGTCGCACTCTATTTCTAACGATAAGCGTTCCTCAGCAGAGGAGTCATAAAATCAGTAACCAATTTCGATCAGTGCCTCTCCCGAGTGGAATAAGATCCCAGAAGAACGAATCAGGAGTTCCTCTTGGTCCTGGAAGCTTGAAGAGTGGTGTCCTCGTGGTAAGAAGCAATTTTCATCTCCATCCACTTTACCGTAATGCAAAGATTGATATGTAAAGTAGAGTCGCGGAAAGCCAGCACGGAATCTGCATTAACCAGCGCAAATCGATTCGCTGGAGATTGCTTGGGTTGCCTTGGTCGCGTCGGAATGCCTCGTCTCGGCTATCGTTCCCCAGCTTCTTTGACGAAATGTGTCAAAGTCTGCCGGTCGCTATTTATACCAGCCTAATAGGAAATCGATGATTTCGATAATGGTGCTCGACCTCCGGGACGGAATTGAGAGCGAACTAGATCTGGCGGTCTTTGTGTCGAGCCTTGTGATCGGGGTGCAGTAGGCTTTCTTGCAAGAGTCTGCCGTGCTGGAAGTGATTGCCCGCTCGATGTTACGGATCGCGGAACGATCGTGCTCCTACTGTCTGCCTAACCGCTTTTAGAGAACCCGATCCGATCGATCTCGCCGGGCTCTAACGCTGATTTAATAGCACTACCTGACGTTTAGTGGCTTGATTAATGTCGATATCCGAGAGCACCTGTAGCACCTCACCGCGGTTGCCCGTGCTAATCCATCCTCGCCGAGCATTTTGGATGTAATTACATACCGCTTGACGAGGATTTTGTTGCTAAAAATTACCTACCGGCGCGATACATCCGCCCTGCTTCATGTACAGGGCGTTTCAACTGTGGTGTGCACGAGCTATCTCTTCTGAAGTCGTTGGAGACAGTAGTAGTATTCTTTTACTGCGGTTTACGCTTAAGAGAGTAGGGTAGACAAGGGCGAATCGGATCAAAATAAGAATTTAGTCCATATTTCTTACATCGCGATAGAAATGGTCATTCCGATCATTCGTAGTACCTCGTCCCTCTCCCCGGCACCTACTGCAATAGCTCGTCAATTGTTTTAAGTCGTTATTTAGAATTGGCATACGTTTTTTTGGCGAAGGTTACAATTTTGGTCCGTATCTAACCTACGTAATCTTCAATTTCGTATTTAAAATAAAAAGTAAGCTTGAAAATTCAAATGTGCTGATTGTTATTAGTTTGCACGGTGTCCAAGTTTAGTATTGGATGTATTTTAGAGTATTATATCATAATATGTTTATGCAATCTACAATCTTTGAAATACTTATATATGGGGCTAATCGGATCACGTTACTTGGGGCGAATCGGATCACTCTTTTTTTCATTTCAGTATATTGAGGTATGTTTGATGTAATACTTATTATTACGACATAGTTCTTAAGTATTTTGAAACGTGCGATGACAGCATGAAAATGCGATGTATAGTAGGAAGTTGCTCTGCAATAATTTCGGTATGTATATACAATTTACTTTGTTTAAATTTTTAAACAGTTAAGGGGGCACGCCACATTAATCACGGTTTAAATTAAACGTAACTTAAAAAAAAATTGATTTCAAACTACTTTTGAGAATCAATTTATTCTTCACAGATTTATTATTTAATCATAATTTAAAAGGCGCTTACGTATGGTTGAGGCGAGCCCAGTCCCATAGCGAGAGTTTACTGTATATCCGATACATAACCGTTACGGAACTGATATAATATCGGTTCTGTGGAACCGGAACCGAAACCGAGATAGGCCAGAACCGTTTTCACTCGTAACTGTTTCAAGATTATTTCGGTTCTCATAACTGTTTCGAGAACCGAAACCGATATCATAACTGTTTTCAACTCCTGCATTAATCTCCCTTTTCCGTTTTCATTAGAGGGTGCCAGGGCCCCTTGCCCCCTCCCCTCTGGGTGCGTCGCTGACAATAAAAGTACCCCTTTCACAAAAAAAATTCCTTCCACCCCCTTTTTTACCCTTCCCGGTTTGCTAATGAAGAAACATGGTAACGCTGATTTATATCAAGTGGAGGAATGTGGAAGAGTTAATATTTTCCAGCGATTCGTGTCTCGATCTTTCGCAGCGAGGCCAGCAGGCCGGCAGGCCGGCAGCGGTTTGGAAAACGTCAGTGCAAGAGGATACGCTCTAAAAAGCCCGAGCGTCGCGGTCGAAAGTGTTCGTTCACCGGTTGCCGGCGCGGTGCAGCGAAATGACGCAAGTTTTCCAGTATCCAGCGGGAAGCTTTCCCCGGGCCGTGCCTCGTTCCATCCCCGTTCTTTCGGCGAGTCCCGTTTTATCGCGTCATTACCGTGGTGCCGTGGTCGGCTCGCGCCTCCTTCTACTTAATTGCACGGTCCCTTGCCTACTAATTACGCCGCTCGTCGGCCGTTTAAACACGCGCGCCTTCCCTACCCCCGTCATCATTTCCGAACTGTGAATTTTTGGGTCACGCCTCTATCGATCCTGTGGTATTAAATGCCGCCACGCTCCACCTATCCCTCCCCCTTATTTATTTTATCCTGCGAGGCGCAGTCAGATCCTTCGTTAATTCGTACTTATTGGAGCGCGAGCCCTTTCGAATGGAAAAGGGTGGGGGAGCACGGGGCCCGTGTTAACGAGGATTCGTATTGCTAGAAGCATGGAAGATTAAAAGCTCGCAATGACAGAAGCTGAAAGGAGTACAAGGAAACAGAGTTCGCAGCGTGTGGCGGAGGGATTCGTTATTTGTTTCCTGAAATTTTCCATCAGGATTTGTTGTAGCAGTGCTCCGCAACCGGTGTGCCACGAGACGACGCGCAATGCCTCCACGAGGAGAAAAGACACAAGTTTTTAGGGAACAAAGTTTACCATAAATAAATGCAATTTCTGCGCAGGGCCTGATCTAGCTTATCTAGCATTTACATTTAATCATAAATGATTAGTTTAAAATATACTTTTTGACAGAGAGTGAAATTTTTTATAGGTATTTGTTGGATAACAAAAACCTCTTGCTTTGTAAAAGATTTAATATTCATAAAAAGACAGTAACAAAGTAAAATCAAATAGGGTAAACCAACCACTAATTGACCGCATACTAGTGAATGACCATTAGGCAAAGAAATGTTAATTATAAATTTAAAAATATTATATGTTTATAAATGTTCATAATTCTTATTAAAAGTATGCGGTCATTTACTGGGATTCTACACGTTTTGCATTTTATAATCGTTTTTTTTTTTAATTACGATAAGAATAAGTAATTATTTTTATAGAAATTTCAAGAAAAATAAATTTAAATACATAAATATATTCAAGTGTTAATCTCAAAAGTCCATAAATTCAACAATTTGGTTATTCACTGGTTGGTTTACCCTATATAGGTAGGAGGTAGGTAGAGTAAAAGGGGGTAATGGCGGTCACTTAAGCTATAATTACAATAAAACCAAGATATGAGGTGAAATATTTCTTGAAAATGATTTTTTTATAAACTTAAACTATCAACCTATTTGTAGAATAAGAAAATAATTAGTATTACATTGATTTATTCAGTAAAATTACGAAATTCACAAAAGATGTGTTTGACCGCTATTGTCCACACCTTCGGGTAATAGTGGTCACGTTGCGAGAAATCGCAGTCTAGGGGCCACTACATTTTTCACACGTGTAACCATCCGCTGAGTCCCATCCACGAAATTCAGAATGAGCCCAGGGCCACAAGAGATGCTTCGAAAACCCATTTCATTATCATGTCCAAACTGATAGCAAATGATACACTTGTACACTGCTTTTTCAAGCGTTTTGGAAGCCCAATTGGCTTTTCTAATTGTTCTAGGGCGTATTTCTGCCAACTACAGAGTAAAATTCTTCTAATGAAGAAAGATATTTTTACTCTATATACACTGGGGAATAATAATAATCACGTTGCGGCCGCTAACTTGTCAGTTGACAGTTGTCAGTCGTCAAGCGACCATCATTGCCCGCATAGGTATTCATTAATAAAATTGAAGATTATATATATAAATTAAATATATTTATATTAAATTTGATTCTAATCTTTGCCTTTACAGTATATCTGTATTTACGTAAAGTTGAAATGTTAAAAAGCTTCAAAATTAGTATTTATCTCTTACATTGTGCACACAAAATATAACATCAACGACTTTTAAAACACAAAAAGGCTTATTATCCTTGGTTGCTTAGCCACGATTAAGGCACGATCCTTCGACAATACAGTAAATGATGTCGTGGAACGTAAAAAAAAAAAGAAATTGTACATTTCAGACGTGGCGTTTTATAATAATAATACTGACCATCATTGCCCGCTGACCGCGTTTGCCCCATTCTTCCCTACATATTTTTTGAATCTGAAAGAGAAACACAACTCTTACAAAATATTTTGAAAAATCAATAAAAGGACAACGTAAACACTTTTATTATTTGCACCGCGGAATTCCGGAAAGGGCTTAGGTGTGTCGAGGACGGGAGAAGATTACGGAGCGCTGCGTTGTAGGACACAGAGAGGAGAGAATAGAATGATCGGGTGACGTTTTATGGTACCACGCGTGCTCTACAGTGCAATCAACGTCCTGTTGGAGAAAATACAATGACATATCGCCCCCGTTTCGCCCTGGTTGCCGGTTCTAATAAACGGAAGTCCGCGTTTACCCTCGTTACCGTTAAGAAATCGTTGCCCGATGCGGGCCGCGTGTTGCACGCCGGAACACTCGCAAATTACGTGTAAAATATTATCGCCGTGCGGGGCATAATATGGAAATCCGTGCATGCTCGTACGATAAACCGCGGCTGCTGACGGTCTATGCGAGCGGCGATAGGACAGGAAGCGTCGGGTCGGCGAACCTGTATCGGCGAATATTTCACCGGAACTCGTTACAGTTCGCGTAATGGGGATCGATCGAGGATTCGCCCCGAAACGGCGTTCGCGTGACCCGGCTGTTCGCCGAAACTTTCGATTTTAATTACCCGTCGGGCACGGGGGCCAACCAACTGCCGTTTAGGTAATCTCCTTGCGCCGTCAACGACTCGCGTAATTGAATAGACGAGTGGCAGGCTGCACGTGAGCGCGGGATTCTTTTCCAGGGCCTTCCGTGCGCTGGGACGATCTTGAATCGCGGGCGATTGGTCCGTGTCGCGACTCGTGCGAACCATACCGCCCCCGACGCTTGCGAGCGCTGATAAGCAAGTAGAAATAACTGGCAATGGACAGCCGGGTCAGCTGGGGTACACAATGCTGGCCATGTTTCACGATTATTCTAAATCGATTGCCTTAAGAATGAGGTACTCAACGAGCATATTTTATTCCACATTTTCCCCACCTTCCTTAATCAGTTGTGATTTTGCAATAACTAAATACTTTTATACCAAAACATAATATAATAACCTTTTAAACTGTCCATTATCTGAATACAAAAACCTTTGCATAAAAATATGCATGTACTTTCTGAAATAAATTCCCAGAGAATCATTCTTTTTTTACCTCATGACTGCGAGTAATCCCTTAAGGCTTAAGGGGACATTTTAGTCTCTCAGTCGAAAGATCCGCCACTTTTCGGTGATGGTTTTTATAATGAAATACACACTTAACGTTTTCGAATTTCAGGGGGTATATTGTACCACTCTTGAATTATAAGAAAAAATCTTTGTTGTTTGTTTATTTTACTTGTTTTATTTTATTTGAATTGCTGCCGGTTGAAATTTCGGACGACTGGATCAGAGGAAACAAAAAAAACCAAACATATTTTTAATTTGCAGGAGTATGGCTATCTTGCTAACCACAAATATCTTAAGATTTTTTAATACTTTCCCACATTTTATATCTATTAAACAGAAAATAAATGCTCTTTTCGGTACTTTCAACTTTGATCAACTCCCATTTTAATAATTTTGGTTCAAAATTGTTCTTTCGTGGAAAGCGAGATAACCATACTCTTGCGAATTAGAAATATGTATTCCGATGATCCAGTCGTCCGAAATTTCAACCGCCAGCAATTCTGAAGCCACCAACTTGACAGCGAAATATTTATGTAAACAAATGAAATAAACACACAACAAAGATTTTTTCTTGTATTTCAAGAGTGGTAGAATATACCCCCGAAAATTCGAAAACGTTAAGTGTTTATTTCATTATAAAAACCATCACCAAAAAGTGGCGGATTTTTCGACCGCGAGAGTAGAATGTCCCCTTAATGAAAGATTTTTAGGTCGAACTTTTTGCTGTATAATGTATATCTATTACATCTTACTGCCACGCCTGGCCCGTAATAAAAATCTATCATTAAATATATAAAAAAAATTCCCAAAGAAAGATAAAAAATTCGCACGTCACAGTAGAATACCCCCTTAAATTACGTAAGATTTTTTGAGGGGAGAAGGGAACGCGAATTTCTTAAGTTTTCTTACAAAGAAGAGGAGAGGGAGTCAGGTAGCATCTTACGTAATATTCTTTTAACCTAATTTTTAATACGAGTCGTTTAAAAAACGATGTTTCATCGCACGCACAAAACCGATTTAAATGAACTATATAAACCTTTAAAAGAATTTTAATAACTGAAAAATGTAATGTAAAAAATATTACGTAAGCAGGTGGGTGGAATATAAAATCTAACGAATTCTTATACTCGGGAGGGGGTAAGAAATCGCCATAATTACCCTTGCGTAATTTAAGAACGACCCCTTAGCTTAATAATTCGCTCGCGTTAAGCGGACCTCGTAATTATTAGCGGAGCGCTTAATCCTGTCCCTCGAAACCGATTCACCTCGCTTAAACGCCGCAAGCTTTCCCTTCGGTGCACCGCTGGAAGCTCACGGGAAGCTTATTCCCGCGTTGGCCAGCAGTCGCACACGGATCGACCTACATAGATCGGCCGGGGATTAGCTGGAGCCTAGATCACAGGAACGATTAAAGGAGCTGGCCTCTAACGAACAAAGTATGTGTATATTTATACAGCATAACAGCATATAGGGAGTACACAGTGAGATTCTTGACTAAGTATCGATCGTTCAGAGGGCAAACCTGGGGAAACAAATTCATTCATTTACTTCAAGCACTGAAGCGCTATCATAAATCACTCTGCACAATCGTACCCTCGGGCGAATATAACGAAGTCGCACGGAGTGGCTCTTCCTTCGCCGCCTTTGTACAATATTTACGTTACATCGCGTCGACGCTACGATTCCCTGGGAACCTGCCGAACGGAGATCCATCTCGTGGTCTTGTTCCTCAACGGGGTGGCTTCCCGTCTATCACACGGAGCTCTCAGGAGTCGCGTCGCATCAGCACGATATCGTTGTTGAGGTAGCTGATGAGAGCCGTTGAAACGCGATCCACAGCGGCAGCTTGTCTCGTGACGAAGTAGTACAAGGGCGCCCAACTTTTCGCGCCGATACATGCCGAGCAAATGGTCTCGCGATCGGTCTCGCTGATCTGCGTGGCGTGCTTGATGAATGTGCAGAACTGCGACTTGGTCGCCGGGGCGTACACGGTCTTCAGCCGCTGGCCCATGTCGCCCAGCAGCCGATAGAACTTCCAACCGCGGAATCTGCTGCCGAGTATATTGATCGTGTGCAAATTGCGGCACCTCTCCAGTATGCGGATCAGGTAGCCCGAGCGTAGGTACAATTTCGACGTCGAGCCTGCGGAGAGGGGAAACTTTGCAGTTGGATCGTCGGCACCGCTGCTCACCGCGGTCAGCTTATCCCTAATTAGAGCAGAGAACAGAGCGGAGTCCCTATAGTCCAGTGAAATTAGAGGGAATTATGGTCAATCTGCGGAATAGTTTCCATTATTCCGTCGTTTTAAACAATGTGAAAAGTCCCAACGATGTGACTGACGCTAAAAAATAACAGCTTTTCGCTAATATCTCGATATTGATTGGATTTATGACAAAAATAGTTATTATGAAAGTTGTAGCTTAGGAAATTTTGCACAAAAAAGGTTGTATAAGTTTTTTCGAAGGAGTAACTATTCCCCGGGCAGATGCTAATGTCACTGGACTACTAGGGCGGCTGTTTGAGCTTTCGAGCTCTTAGCATCGGTTGGGTAACAGTTCTCGGTGGCTCAGCGTTCCGCGCCTTCTCCCGGAATTTTCTATCGAACGTTGGTCGACGGTTCTTACGGATCGCATGGAGATGTATGCAAACGCGCGGAAGTGTTCTCGCATCCAACTTCGTTAGCCATTGGCATGCGATGCAAATGCGGCGGATGGTATCCGAGCTTACGTTAGCGCACAGAAATTTACCGTCAGTTAAGAGACTACGACTGACGGAGCTGCGCGTCTTCCTTCTGTATCACACATTCGCGAAAATTCAACTGAGGATTCAAAGAAGCAGCGGGTCGACTGTGATCCGAGTTGGAGAGGGTCGCGTGATCTCGACGAATGATCCATCCGCGACCCCTTTCCCTCGAATGCAACGCGACCCCAGAGACATTAAGGACAAATGCAATGAAACGCGTTGGGAATACTAATTAGACCCAGCCCGTGGTAAACACGGTTGCCAGGTCGGGCAGTGCGTGGTACCCGTGAATCATACCCGAGGAACACCCCGCGAATCGATACGAATTTTCTACCCTCTGCGGGCCCGGCTGCTCGCCATTGTCGAGGCTGAAGGATGAGGACGACGAGGCGCGTGGCAACCGGCTGAGTGTCTAAAAGCGCGAACCGCGACAGAAACGCCAAGTAACGCGACAGAAAAGAGGAAACTTGATGCGCCATTAGGAAATGGTAGCTGTAGCCAATATTTTTCTTGCTTGACGCGCAGCCAAAAACCTCCCCTCTCTGTCCTCTTATTCTATTTGCCGTCGGTATCGTTCCCTTTCATCATTTCTGCCGTGCACTGCGGACGCTGTCTGTCTGACCGAAGCGCGAAAGAAAAGCGCAGCGACAAGGCACAGCCGGGGGGAAATCGGGTGAAAAGGATTCCGCCGAGCGGGGAGGTTTTTGAACCCGAGCCAAAGGTTTCGCTTTGTCGATACCACTCGACGGGAAATAAAAACTTAATTAGAGGAAAGACGGGCGACGACGACGGACTGAATGGGACCTGTGCAATTAGAGACGTGCAGCTCCTCGAGGCTTTTGTTCGTCAATGAGAGCTGCCGCAGGATATCGTCGCAGTCCGCCCTCATGCTTATGCTGAACTTCTTCAACAGCGGCATCCTCTTTAGCTCCTTGACCACCTCCGCCGTGTCTTGTTCATTGTTCGTCACCTGAAATTGCCAACGGAGGAAGTCACGTTTAGCTTTTAAACCTCGGACGACGGACGGCTCGAGTGATCGCATAAAAGTCAGTTTTCCTTGGAAGGAAAATTTACACACGTAAGGTAAATGTCCCAATACCTGGACATTTAAGGTACGCCGGACACTCGTTTGAGAATTTTTCGGTTATACAAATCGATTTATATACAAACGATTATGCAATTACATGGGGCATGGTGTGTACTTTATCATTAAACAAAGAAAACATATTGTAGGATTGAATAATTTGGTAAAATATTGAAAATTCGTAGTCCTTACAATGGCCCAATACCTGGACAGCTTAACTAGTATGTCCCGGTGTCCCGATTTTACTGTCCCATTACCTGGACACATGATTTTGGATGTTTCCTAGGGAAATTAAATAAAAAAAAACACAATAATTTTTTCTTTTAGCATATTTCTCCTGTATAAGAAATTTATTCAAATCAGTAAATAAAGTTAAGTAAAAAGAATCTATTAGTGAATGACTAATTTTAAGGTTATGTGTATTCGTGTGTTACACACGAATTTTACACATGAATGAAATATTATCATTAAAGCAAGATACAAAGAATACAAAGTGTTTGCAGGGTGCAAATTATTTTTAAGGTGTTAAATAATTATTTTATTATTGTGTCAACAATAACATGTACTTATTTCCAGGCCCGGATTAAGATTTTTGGGACCCGGGGCCTATCAAACCTTCGAGGCCCCCTCGTGGTTGATTTTTGGGACCCGGGGTTACATATCAAACTTTCGAGGTCCCTCCGTGGTTGAATAGCGCGGGGGGGGGGGGGGGTAGTGAGCTAATCGCTTAGAACGGGGCCCCCTCGGAAAGTGGGGCCCGGGGCTATAGCCCCCCTAGCCCTCCTTTAATCCGGGCCTGCTTATTTCACAGTTAGTACACGTGGTCAGGTTTGGGGACGTTCTGGGATTTCACTGTACCAGAAGATAGACACGCGAATAAAAAACTAATGCGAACTTTAAGTTTAATTTTCCAATCAAAAAATAATACTACAAGGTACCATTTTTCTAAAACTGTATTAGTTGTACCAATATACTAAACATTATTAATAATATTCGCTTAAGAAAATATAGAGACTGTTTACCAAATCAGACAAGAGCAATATTAAAATGGTGTAAACTGGAGAGTTCAAGAAAATTTACTTTTATTACGATTGTTACAAGTTTACTAAGAAAAATATGTATATGAATATATTTTATTAAATATTTGAGTAATTGAATAAAATAATTCTTTTATGGATAAAGCAAATATTAAACGTAATAATCAGCATTATTTGCACTAGTGTCCAGGTATTGGGACGTGTCCAGGTATTGGGACATTTACCTTATTAACTATCCTGCTATGTATACAGAAGCAGTGCCGCAAGCAGGATTTAATCTTGGGGGGAGCCAAGTTGAATGGCTAAAAATATTTCAAATTCAATGAAAGTCATTACGTGATTATCAAAATTTATTTAAAGAATAAAATCTGGATTTCTTTTATTTTTACGAAGCCCCTTCTTTGGGGGTGTCAGGGTCTCTTGCTTCTCTCTCCTCTGGGTGCGCCACTATACAGAAGTACAGAACCAATTTTTCCATTTCTAAAATTTCCCCTAACACCGTTGCGTTACGCTTGGGTCTCCTTAGACCCAGATAAATTTACCAAAGGAGATAAAGAGAATAGACCTCTTTCTGTAGAAAGAGAAAGTAGCAATCGATATGCTTGGTAAGGAACACCAGAGCAGTGTCCCTACTCGATTACCTCGTAAGTTCGCCATAGAAAGGGGTCGCAGGCGATTCGCCCGAAGAACGTGGACACGCGCCTGACAGTGCAGAGGTCCTCGTAAGGCAGATAGGAGAGGATCTCGAAAATGATCTCCACCGGCAGGGACGCGATCGTTGTGGGGAACAGCTCTCCCGGGTCCGCGGCTGGCGCGTCACACTTGTTACCGATTCTGGCACGCTTCCTAATGGGTTTTCGAGTAATTGCTGCCTCGTCCATTCTCGTTGCGTTTCCATTTCCGGCATTGCTACGCGCACGGTGCTCTCACATCCTCTTCTTCCGATACGCAGGGGGCTGGGCGGCGTCGTCGCGGGTTTGTCTGGTTCCGGTGCACGGTGATTCCGTTTATACGGTTTTTGGGGGGTTACTGCATTAGCGCGCCTGACGAGACTAGGAATTTTGACATCTGTCAGATCCTCGCCCGCCGCTTTTGTTTTCCACACTCGAAAGATAACCGGTGCTCGTCGGGCTCGCTGCTTTCGCTGGCCATTTCCGCGCATGGTAAGTACCTGCGCGTAGGGTCAAGATTTTCGGTGATTAATCAGAGGAATGAGGATACTCCCTTCGCGGCGGAGTATCCTCGTTGACTTGGATCGAGCTCACCGATTCGGTGAAGCCCCCTTCCCTCGTTGTTATGCGAGCCACGGCGATCGAGAAAATCACGATATATTGTGACTCATGCGCCAACCATTCGTCTGTCACCTGCTTCCCATTCTCGTGGACGGCTGGGGGTACCGTAGTAACGCCACCGATTCTGCCTTTTCGGTAAGTACACGCCTGCGTGATCCTAATGGTCGCGTGTTGTGCGTATGCCGCGCAGGAAACCATGCGAGGAATTCGGCTTTGAGGATAAAATTCTTCGCAAACCTCACTGTTCTGCTACTTCTTTATTCTAGCGGGGGAGTTGGAGGGGTGAGAGTGAAACGCTTGTTTGAATTGTTAGAGGAATAAGTTCTAAAGACTCTTCGGAGAATTTTGAATTTAAGCTTGTATTACCGATAGCAGATGTTCTCCTGAGTGTTCCGTGGTAAAAATGAAATATCTTTCGCGAGTAGTCGAATCGGTGGATTCAGGACAGAGAAAGGTGTGCGACCAGTAATTGAAAGACACGTCGCACCATTTGTCGACTGCTTGAATAACGAACGACCGCATTTATAAAACATTGAACGTATCTTATATTCGAGGAAAGATCAATGAAATCGATAGGGCAGCGTTCCAATATTTCGCCGAGGCGACGCGGGCCGCTATTCCCGGCGACTGTCTCTCAACTTAACGCGATATTTCCAGCCCCGTAATTATCGAAATAGTGTCGCGGTCACGCGACCCCAAATAGTCACGAGCCCGCCGAGCGGTCGCTTCGATCTCGTCTCTAATTTTCTTTCGCAGTGCCCACCTTGATCCGATTACCCACATAAACTCGGCTCGAGTCTGACAAGAGTCAAGGTGCCGGCTACCGACGCGGTTATATTCGCCGTCCATTAACATTCCAGCGTTAGAAGAGCAAAGTGCACGGCAACGTGGGCCGAGTAATCGATGCACGTCTATAAGTACGATACTTGCGCGAATAAACACGCTAATAAGCAATGTGTTCTCCCCTAGACTCTTTCCCTACCACTCTGCGCAGTGTTGCCAGCCACTTTCTTCGATTATGGAATCGCACGCGTAAAGCTGACGAATTGTATCGGCAGCGACCAAAAAGTCAACCTTCGAGCATGTCGCGTTTATCTACTTTGCCGATGTTCCGAGTGTCAGCGACGCGACGGCGAAAGTTTGCGTTGCAGATTCTCGCATCGAACGGTTATCGACGTTTCTGTCAATGGACGGGATGACACGCGTCCTGGGCGAAACAATGCGGGACATGCAAAACAGGTGCACACTAATGTTCGCCCGTTACGCTCCACGCGTTCTTAACGAGACTGGCATTATCCACTGTGACGCGGTCGAGAGAGTTTCTCGTCGAATTGAATGCTCTCGACCGACGAGGTGTCGACTGAAAGAGACCCACGGGGGTTACTGTGAATCTCTGCAGACGAGATTGCCCTTCACCTTTAAAATGTCACCCAGCGAGTACGTTAAATTGCAGATATATTATGCTGGCCCAAATGAAGACCATCTCCACGGGAAAGCTGGAAGGGAAACGACCGAAGGAGTTGATGTCGTCGTCCAGTCTGTCTGGTATGTCGCAGCTGTCCAATAGCAGCGAGGAGACCCTGGAGCCTCTTGTCCATAAACCGCACAAATCGGAATCGTCGGCAAGGTATGCCGCATGAAAGTTCGAAACACCGTTCGATTAGAAACACGCCTCGAACTTTCTCCTAGACACACCGTTCATTCGTAATTAGACGCCCTTGACTGTGAGCCATATTTTTTTTTTAAACGCCAATGAGGTTACGAGCGGCCGGCGTACTTGATGGCCACGCGTGTCGAGTTAATTGATAATCACGCTGGAGAAGTTAACTGCCAAGTTGCCAACAATTACTGCGCGCTATAGTAGTTGCACGTGGCAACCGTTACGGTTTCATTAATCCATTTGGAGAGAATCGCGTTAAGTAGCCCGTCGTTTTTTCTTCTTTTCGGAAAGTCGGATAGTGATTAGCGATTTGAATTCACGTGGTTATCGAGGAGTAGGGAGGTTATACCTGAAAGATCTGACCGCGGAGTGGGGACGAGGGTGCCAGCTGATAAGAATTTAATAATAATAACCCGCGCGGCAGTCACCCTGTAACCGTGGAACCGAAAGCATATTACTAAGTAGGTTTCGTTTCTTTATCGTTACTCTTTTGTATTTTAATAATAATTACAACGTATTAGAATACATCAAACGTTTTCTTTTTTATCGACATTTGATACGACACTGATGGCGCTACGTAACTGACAGGCGATTTGTTTTGCTAGAAAAATTAGTGCTAGGTGTCGCTTCCATCGTTTCAAATTTTCGCGCGCGTTGCATGTAGGGCTGGGACCACGGTGTAATTGATCGTAGCTGGGACTATTCGAATAATTTAATATTCGAATATTTTACAAGTATTCGAATGCTACGAATAAACTTCGAATATTTTACAAGTATTCGAATGCTACGAATAAACTTCGAATATTTTACAAGTATTTGAATGCTACGAATAAACTTCGAATATTTTACAAGTATTTGAATGCTACGAATAAACTTCGAATATTTTACAAGTATTCGAATGCTACAAATAAACTTCGAATATTTGAGTGTTCGAATGATTTATAATTCACACCATACTATTCGAATACATCAGTATTCGAATTCTTAAATATTCGAATACATCAGTATTCGAATTCTTAAATATTCGAATAGTATTCGACTACTTGGATATTCGAATTATATTCGCCAAATAATTGAGCAATTGAAGTATTCGAATACCGAAAAATTCGACAAAAAATCCCAGCCCTAGTTGCGTCGACGGAGAGCGCGCGCGGGTCCCAGAGAGTGTAAAGTAGTTTGTGCAACGTATTTTTGCAGCACAACGAAGGACAAAAGTCCACAACACAACGAATGGCTATTGAATGGACCAAGCGGAAACAAGACATCTATTTTGCGTTTCAAGTGAGTGCAAGATATCTCTATTATCGCGGTACTATTCCCGTAACGTTACGTGACTGTGGTCGTAGGGCACACTATTGTTGTCAACTCTTTTTTCATTCTAATTTCTTTACTGCTTCTCAGATGCTCTGCCTTAGCAACTCCTCCCGAACAATCACCCGCAAAAATACTGCACATGACCTACAAGATCTTTCAAACGGACACTAAACTTATCAATCTGCTGCTACAGTCACATGGCTTAACGGAGGTGAGTTATTTGCAACTTATACATGTTAATATGAGCTGGGCGGAACGAGCGATGTAATCTGAAAGCGTTTCCAAAGAATTTTTATTGGAATCAGAAATGGCGATATAAACGCATAGCGTATGCTGTGCGATATCTAATTATAACAGTATGAATATGTACAAAGGTTGTGTTACATCCGATTATTTTTTAAGTACTCGCTAATCCGTAATTACAAAGTAACGGTAGAATCTATGTTTGGAAAAGAACACACAGTTTGTTCGTCGCTATACATTTTACCATAATCACCGGCGTTACATTCTCTACTGAAATATTGAATTTCAGTATATGTTACGTAGTAGTATTTCATATTACAAGAGCTTGCATACAGTTTGATTTATTTGTTAAAGTAGTATTACTGCGAAGTAAGTTACTCAGCATATAGATATACTTCTTTCTTTTTGTGTTATTTTCAGCATATTATTGCATATTACTTCGGCATTAATAATTGCAACAGGACGTATAATCCTACAAGCAAGTTGATTCGGAATTTATTAAATCAAGCGAAAATATATATTTCTATAAGACGATCGGACGACCAATTACTGTTGCTAGTTACATTTAAATTTATATTTAATTCATACATACTAAACTTTGCATTCTCCCGAACACAATTTGTCTTACATTTACTAAGTTAATTTTTAATACTGACAATTTTACAGTCTATTGAAGTATAACAGATTCAAGTTAAACAGCAGTCGATAGTGTCATGGACCGAACGTTTTAAGAACTGCTTCTAATTGTAATAGTAGGTTTAAGAGAGTTCGTTACTGGATACAATTACTCCAGAACCAATGCGCCCCTGGGCACAAATCCACGTCTAAGTTTGCACGGGTCAGTGTCGTTCTTAACATTCTCACACCTTCGCAATCTAAACCCCAATTTGCCAGGTTCCCAATTTTTCGCAATCTCTTGCAGCTTTTGAACATGTTCAGCACAGTAGTCGCTGACACTTTACTGGCTTCGTATATATAAAAGCATGTTAAATTTTGTACTAAACTGTTTTCACATTTATCAGACTTTCGGGGATTCCTCTGTTTAGTCACGCTCAGTAACTTCTCCAAGTGTTCGTTGGTGAGATCGAAGCAACTGTGAACATGCAGCGCCGTTAACTCTGGCGCCAGCGAGAGGACTTTTGTGATAGCAACAGCGCTCACTATGTGGCCCAATTGAATCTTCTTCAGATATTTCAGCGAAGGAGGGTCAGCTCCTTCCGACCAAACAATATTTGAGCCATCATTGGTGAATGTTCTGAGATTGGTACAGGTGCTGAATATTTCTTTCAAATCCACTTGTATAGGATTTTCGTTCTGAATTATTCTGAGGTTTAGTTCGCGTAGATTGTGACCGTTCGTGCGAAGATACTCGTAAAAACCTTCCAGCCATTCTCTTTGAGGTGGTATACAGTGGACGCTTAAGGAGGTGACATTGGGAAATAGTCGCAGAGCTTCTGGAGGATGATAAGGTTCTAAGATATGTAGCTTCTCAACTTTTGGACACGTTTGCGCCAAAAGTTCCAAGCGGACCGGAGTTGTTCTAGAGATTCTCGCTTGAGTTAGGCTGAAAGGAGTTTTGAATCCTATCACACCTTTGTTCATGATCTCCATTACTCTTCCCATGTGATTATATTCCGCCAAGGATTCCAATCGTGGGACGTGCACCAGAGCCAAAAGTACTCCTGCACTGGTTACCCCGGTATTGGCAACGTTCAATACTCTCAGCGTATCGCAAAGAAAGTTTCTACTCTCGTAATATTCCAGTAAGACCCCCTGCTTTTCCTTCTTCGCCGATTTAGAGTTCTTCATCTTCAACTTAGACAGCAATGTCTTCAGGCGCGACCAACTGGTGGGCTCTTGCATCGTCGCGTGAGGCACTTTGTCCCGGAGTTCTACTTGCAACAGTAATTGCTTCAATCCTATGTCCGTTACTTGTCTGGAACAAGCTACGTCGAGAAGCACAAGCTTCGGACAAGCTTTCCCCACAACTTGTAGCACCGCGTCGTTGGCTATGTTGCGTAGAGTCAGACTTATCAGATTCTTCGTATTCAAAAGCGCGGATCTCAGTAATTTGCAGTCCAATCTTAGCAGAGCGGAGCGAGCCAGCTCCAAGGACTCTAAACCGATCCCTTCTGATGCGAGCAGTTTTAACAGCGACGTCTGATGGCTACACCCGTAGTAGCAACACAGATTCACTTTCAAGTGCTTTATATCGTGTCCGAGGAGGAGGGCCAGTAGGTACAGAGGAGCTGGTCCGGAAATTAACGTAGATCCATCGGATGCTGGTCCATATAACATTTTCGAGGTTTCCTCGATGACTCGGGTTCGTAAACGTGCTGGCAAAGCGTTTATATAGTAAGGTCTGATAGTCTGCTTCGCGTAAGCCAATACTTGTGCGGCGGACGATTCTTGCGAAAGCACCTGCAGCCGTCGGCACGTCCCGTCGAGTTGTTGACACACGCGTCCCAAGCTAAGCCCCTGTAGGGAGTTAGGCTGACGGTGGCCAGGCATCTTCTCTTGTTCATTCACTGTAATGTTCGAGGTGTTGATCAATATATAAGGAAGATAATGGCAAGACGATGATGGATTTGATATTTGAAAAGGAAAAATTCTATTTGTAGATATGCAATCGACTATTTAGGGTGCATAAAACAAATTAATGATACGTTTGTCACAGAAATTTTTTCACGTATATTGTAGGACATTTTAAATCAGCAGGAAGGTAAAAGTTGGAAGATGAAAATGTAGTTATGGTAGTGTTAGATATCGCGGGGATTAGTATTCATGCATACACGATCAGTAATCGAAGTGTGTAACGTTAGTATTGTAAGTTTGAGGTTAACTACGTCTGAAACGCGATACGGGGATAGTTTTCACGCGATTTTCTCCTCCAAGCCCGGACATAAACGTTGGGGACACATTATCGAGGCTATGTTAATCGAAAGAAGCTATGCAGAGAACTTTCCTATGCAATTATCAGCGGTGAAAAACTCTCGCTCCTATCCCCGTAAAACTTTCGCGCGACAGTGCGCGCCGATGCTTTATTCCCGGCTCTTTCACCATTGCCTCACGAAATTACAATTTTAAATTAAAAAGGATCATCGTATCGAATTCGAAATACATTTACAAGTGAAAAAAGATGCTTCTGCATCTGGTCCTGGTATGCTTTTTTATAAAGAGCACGTAATTTCACTGTAATTTATCGTTCTTATATTGAAATTTGAAGGGTCGCGTGCACCATCGTTTTATCAAGTTTCGAAATTATTCGATTATCGATTGTGAAACAAGCCGAAGCGTTTCTTGCAACAGTTCGCGAAGAGGCGATTAGCAAAGAGGACATTAATACGACGGGCTCGTCGCATTACGATATTGTCACATTGCTGTAAAATTGAAGAGTGACTCGATAAGGAAAGTGAACAAGCTCCAACTTCCATAAAATCTTCGACGACAGTTATGGTGTTATTTTAAAAACCTGCCGTTAGGGGTCATTACTGAAAACTCGTTAAAACCGCATTTTCATGGCATTATGTTCTGTTTACGGCGAGAGGCGACAAAACAAATACCTTGACATTTAAATTAAAATGCAAATTTATGCCTCGGCTATCCTCGTTTTCGGAGCCGAGGATTTAAGAAAAAGGAGACGCCTCACTCGGACGTAATTAAAGAATCACGTTTCTGGATTATTCCGAAGAGTCAATTGGTTATAAATGTAGAAGTCATTCGGGTGGGCGATCTAATTACTTTCGAACACTATAATTCCATACTACCGGTTTATAAATTAGACCACGATACTTAACGACTTAGAATAGAAAAAGTAGACTTATTGTTTAGTATTCGCCGGAGGCTCGTCAGATCGTACGGAACGAGCGTTAGCATGCACGTGCTCGCCTCTCCTCCGCGCTCTCTGTGTCGCGTTAGATCAATCAGAGAAACTAGGAAACGTGCTTAAAACGTGGCTCGCTAGAACGACGCAGCGGATCGCGCGTCGCGAGTAAATCAAACGAGCGTGCATGCCGTTATTACTTTCGTGCCTTCGCCACGAGTCATCCGATTCCACATTTTTTCTCCCTCCCTTGTTTCGATCAAAGGAGGAACGCTAATTCCTTACCTAACGCGTCGCTTGTAATCTTGCGGTGGTTGCGTAAAAACTACCGTAATTGTCTAAATCGTTCGTATCCATAATTTATCGGATCCTTGGTCGACATCGTGGCCTACGGTCGTCTCGGTAAATTAACGTCGTTCCTCTTCGATTCTCTGCCGTAGTGTCGGCGCGAGAGTCGTCGCGTCTTCGACGGCGTGAAATGGTATAAATAGATCGGCGATAATTCGAGCTCGGTCGGCGGGATGGCGCTATTATTCTGTAACTCTTCTTGTCGCACTTTATCGCGCCCGTAATGCGTATTTATTTGCATCGATTTCTATTCCCCCCGCTGCTCTCTCGGCCCCGCGCCGTAAATGCGTGTCAGTCGACGTTCACGTAGCGTCTATTGCGATAGAGTGACAGAAAGGTGGCATCCAGGCACGCCGCAATTGCGAAAATGCGCGTCTCTCGGGCGCGAGAGCGAGGGAACGGACCGACCGGCTTCTCGTTAATTAACTAACGCCTCGTAATGTAATTTCGCGAGCCGACGGATAACCATCCGCGCGAGTCAACGGGACCGTAGGAGCCGCGACGGATTTATGGAATAAATATTTTTGCGCCGTAGTTACGTAAAGACTCCGGGGAGGAAACAACATTCAGATGACGCAGGGGAATCGCTCCATTCAGATATTCGGACCGTTCCATCTAGATCGTTTGATTGAAAATAACGCGGAGGCTCTGTTAAATTAATCGATCGGTAATGATTATTTATCAGGGTCAGAGGTGTTTAGATAATTAGCTGTTGAATTTTTAAATCTCATCCTTTTTTAGTTGATGGGAGACGAAGTTTCTAAATGCTAAAAGGAATGCGCGCCAAAATTTAGATTCGAAGTAGCGCTGCTCTTTCGAGCGTAGAAATCCCGCGCACGTGATGCGGCTCATCGAAAAACCGGACACAATATCGTAAACGCAGCTGGGGGAGTCGTTCACACGTTCGGTTACATAAAGGCAAACACGTCGAATCCTGACGCGCACCGCTGCGACACTTTCACTGGACCATTTTTTTTTTCTTTTCAATCATTCTACCTGCAATCGACGGCTGCTACTTTCTAGTAACGGTATTTAAAACGACTGACAGTTCGTGCGAGCGCGTTTCTACGTCGCTTAGAGTAATTAGACGGCCGATTTCGAACGGAGGATTTTTGTATTTTGGAAATCGTTTGTGGCATTCAAAGTCGTGGCGTTTCAGTTCGTTCTCCATTATCTGGATGCTTTTAAAGTCAACTGTAGTGTACAGAGCAGATAAATAATTCGGTGAAACTATATTCCTTTTATTTTGGACGGTTGACTCGTTTCTCTTCGATCATTTCGAGCGGAATGCCCCCTCGATTCGAGGTACACCGAGTGTATGCTATCCACGTGTCGATACGTCAACGGGAATTCGACAGTCCAAACAAGGCTTTAAAGATTTCGGGCATGGCTGATAAATTTTCAACGCAGCTTTTGTTTTATTTCGACTGTCCTGTATTTGTCTGAAGAAGAGAGAATTTCCACCGCCTTTTTTACTATCGCATTCAACCCTTCGTGATCCAATTAGCCTGCCCTACTTCAGTCGCTTGAACGTCGTAGTATCTTCATTGAACATTTAACTCCTGTTGCGCGTCGCTTTTAAGGTACATATTGGGTATGACGGGTAAAGGCACTCGGTAAGGCGTTCTTCTGGTTGATCGAAGCAGCGTAGTGGAATAAACACGAGTGAAGTAAAGTGCCAGGCGACCTCAGCGTGGCGAAGGGTTCAAAGTCGAAGAATAAGCATAAGCAAACGAGATGTTAATCTAGCCGTGCAAGGTCTCAGTCGCAGTCGGTAGACGAGGAGCATCGGCCAACTCGATCGCAGATTTCAGACGTGGCCCTAATTAAATTGGAATTAAGTGGCTGTTCCCGAGATCACGCACGAGGTTAGAGTAAAGTATAGTTGAAGGTCCGTTTAGTGAGGGGCACCGAATAATCGCACAGTTAGGAGAGTGGTTAAGTGGCGCTTAATTAGAGGCAAGGCGAGAGAAGGCAATCTAGTGGCAATCGAATTATAACCGTCACTTCGATCGTCACAGTTTGAATCCTTTGCCAACGATCGCGTGGAAGGGGATAGCGCAGCTAAAACAATGATCTGTTTTGGTAAGATGAATGAGTACAAAGGGAACAGAGGTGTTTAGGTAGCTGGCAAGCAGCAACAATTGAATTTGAATGGTCTCTTGGGTAATGGTAATTAAGTGCCATTTGCCAAGTGGCGCGGAAGGTTGTGGTGAAGCACAGCAGGAAGGAGCAGCGATTACAGAGGTAGAAGTAGAGAGGCGTCAGGTGCCTACCTTGAAACAAGCAAGTCCCCTACGGGTGTCTCCTGAGCGGCGGCTCGTGCTAGACTACCGCCTCCACGAAATTGCATGCGTCTGCTCGGCTCGACTCCGCTCCGTTCCGAACGGCTCGCGACCTCGTCGTCCGGCTTTCAGCTTGCCCGTCGCACGGCGCGGCGCGGCGCCACGCTTCCCCGTCCATCGCGGGATGGCTTCGACTCCCCTTCAGCTCGAGAGGCCTTAAAATACACTCGTCTTTATTTATTTACCGACGCGCCGGCCCGCGATTACGGGATATCTCGCGCGTTACGCCGCCACACGCGATACCTCGTTATCGTGGAAAGCGCTGCTTCTCCCCCCGGGGAAAAACCGTTTGCTGTCGCTGGGAGGCCGAGGGAAGCTATATCTTCCGGACCTTTGCATAGGCCCGGGGACTTCTGGGCTAGAACTTGCATTGTTTGGAAGATTAATAGTCTAGAAGGTACCTAGTTCAGGGGACCCATCGTCTAGAGGTCTTCTAGTCTAGAAGTTTCCTAGTTCAGAAGTTACTTAGTTCTAAAGTTACATAGTTCTAAGGTTCCTAGTTCAAAATTTACCTAGTTCAAAAGTCACCTACTTCTAAAATTACCTAGTTCTAAAGTTACCTAGTTGAGAAGTTACCTAGTTCACAAGTTACCTAGTACAGAAGTGACTTAGTTTTAAGGTTCCTAGTTCAAAATGTACCTAGTTTAAAAGTTACCTAGTTCAGAAGTTCCCTAGTTCTAAAGTTAGATAGTTCAAAAGTTACTTAGTTCAGAAGTTACCTAGTTCTAAAGTTACCTAGTTCAGAACTTACCTAGTTCTAAAGTTAGATAGTTCAAAAGTTACCTAGTTCAGAAGTTACCTAGTTCAGAACTTACCTAGTTCTAAAGTTAGATAGTTCAAAAGTTACCTAGTTCAGAAGTTACCTAGTTCTAAAGTTACCTAGTTACCAAGTTCAGAAGTTACCTACTTCAGAAGTTACATAGCTCAGAAATTACTTACTTCAGAAGTTACCGAGTTCAGAATTTACCTAGTTGAAAAGTTACATACCCTAGATGTTACCTAATTCAGAACTTACCTATTCTAGATATTACCTATTAGTTCAAAAGTTATCTAGGTCAGAAGTTACCCAGTCCAAAGGTCTCCTAGTCTATCAATTCAAATCGATGAAATCATTTGAAATTCATTCGAATGTACTTACGATCGTCGATTGGAAAGCGCGTTAATTGCGAATCATCTGCCTCTGTCAGTTCCAAGAGGTTACCACTTACCACACATACTCGTCACCAATCCTACTCTCAAAGTCTGAAAGCGATGCGCGTGAACAATTCAAATCCATCAATGCCTCCTCGATGATCATTTCGCGATCACTCGTTCAATCAGCTCAATCTCTAATCGGTCTCGTGTCTTGGAACGTGCTCGACCGCGACAAAAACGGGGATGTTGTGACCTGCACAACTTTAATATGCACGAAGCCGCGAACCATGCGGAAATGCATCATCCGCGCTCGCCACGGACCTTAAAAGGTTGCCCGACGCTATTACGCGAACCTGTCACGAACAAACATTTTTTTCGGATAGAATATCGTGCACAGTCTGTCAGCGTGCATTTTAAGTGACAACAGTCCTTAGCTAGATTTATAACTCGCTCGTCCTCCATTTGAACCAGAAGATTCGCGAGGAAAAACATTTTTCCTCGCTGGATGAATCACGCGTTGATTACCGATAGAGATATTCCATTTAATTCAAACGCCGAGAGCGCAACATTGTTTTGTTCCTCGTCGTTGCTCCTTTTTGCACGCGATCTCGTCCTCGGAAGAATCGCGGCCGGAATCCCCCGTCGACGAACGTCGTAAACGCGAGGAAAATGCAGCCGTTGGACAACGCGCGGGGCGAGGCGTAATCGATCGCGGCAGTCTAGGAAAAAAAATCGCCGGACAAAACGCGCGGAAACGTCGCGATCCTGTCTCTCGCGGCGCGTCGACCGGCTAAAGAGACGTTAATTAGAACGAAGCAGCGCGAGAAGACGCGGGTACGTCCACCTTCGCTCCCCGTCGTCCCTCGTCCTATCTCTTTTCTCTTTATCTCTCTTAAAGGTGCGCAGCGCACCGTGCTTTCACCTGGTATCGATCGGTTGCGATCCCTCGCAATAACGAGAACCACGACCGCCGTAGACTGCTCCTGCTTTATCGCTAAGCTCGCTCTGAACAGGGGCGAAGCCGAGTGGCCAGAGATCGGCAACGTTTGTTAAGGATATTGGAAATGGGTTATGAAATAAGCTTTAAAACACAGTATTCAATACTAAATGCTAGTTTATTAAACTGAGCTCGGAAGGACGTTGTGTCGTGCTTGAAAGCTAAACTCGAAGTGAAAGTGACGACGCAAAGGCAATAGGCAAAAGTCCGTTGTCCACTTGAGACAAAGGGACAGCCCTGCGTTCTGTCTCTTACCCTAGCAGTCAGGTATAAGAACTATTGTTGACATCTGTTTACTGTTAAAGACAGCGGTTCTCACACGTAACCAAATTCATTTTTGAATCCTGGTTGGTAACAATTATTACCAATAATCCAACAAAGGAGAAGGATTTATCGAAGAATAACAGACGATGCTAAATCGTTGAGGACGAGGCAGAGCAATTAATGAGCACGTCGATGCATTATCGAGAGATTTTCATTAATTGCTTGGGAAACTCTTAGGGAGGATTTAAAGCGCTGCTCGTCGCCTTTACGCGAGCCACATTGCCGATCAAGGATAACGAGCCTGGTAACTGGGGAGGCTCGGGGGAGCAGACGTTGAGATCGTCTCTTTCTGATTTTGTTTGGAGGAATCGCGTACACGTCTGCCCTGAGAAAGGGTAATTAGAATTCCAGTAACTCGACCTTAACCTCAGCGACGCGAATGCTCCAATTTCGAAGGAGCAACCACACCTTCCGAGCTTCCGAGACGCTTTCCTTACGCTGTCCCTTTGAACAGCGACTGAAATAGAGTGGATGCGTCCGAGAGACCTCGCTACCGAATCCGAGAATAGTCGAATGATTCCTGAGGCCTTTCAGCCCTGATGTATCGAGGCGCCCTGCAGCCTCGAATTTGCCAGAAATAATCCAATGGTACCTGGGCTTGTGGGCCATTCTACAACCTTCAAATCTACGACAGCAAGCAGTCACCTTGCTTTCGTAGAAACAACATATAATATATACCAAAGAACGAAAGCTTAATGACACTGAAATACTGATCTCGATCGTTTTCCCTTGATCGACGCCACGACCCAGTAGCGCCGGTTCTAAAACTGTCTAGACTCGGTCGTGGCGCCTAAAAACAGGCTAACCTCGGTTCCCGAAGGTGTAAAAAACGGACGGAAGTTCGGGAAGAAAAAGAGGAATGGCAGAAACGGCTGGCGGGGAGCGTGAACGCGGTATAAAACGGGCGTAATTGTCGGTCGGGTGTATTTCATCCGTCGCGGCCACGCGGGATTATGGCGGGCGAGAGAGCAGGTGAGGACACGAGAGCGGAGATGGTGGGATAAGGTTTGAGGGTCACGCGTTTCCTCGGAAGGTCCGTGACTGAAAAGCTAACCGGTCGGTCCCCCTGGACGCCCGGCTCGCCGAGTCACTCGTCGAAAACGGACAATGTGTACCACGGCCGGCTGCCTCAGATTTCCTTCTCGGTTTCCGCATTGCTCGGCTGAGCCGTGGCGACCCCGCTGTTCCTTCCGATCGATCCTCGACACCGATCGTGTCGCGCGCGATTGGGAATGAGACGGACACGGGGGGCCTTCGGAATCGACGTCGATTCCAACAAAGTCCTTGAGAAGTAACATTCTAGGCGAACGACTGGCTTCCTCGTGTTCTTCGTGCTTTCCGCTTTGAACGTTGTTTGCCGTAGGCTATCACTTCCTCGCGTGGATTGTAGGTCGCTGTTTGGAGCTGTGCTAATAAGATCGGTTGTTAAGTTGAATTGTGGCTTTGGGAGCGAAAATGGACTAATCTACGTTTTGGGGAAATTGAGTTAGTAGCAGTAATGCGTTTTAATTGGCTGTAGGGGAGAGGTGGGATGAAAGGGACATTGCAATTCTCTGAAAGATAAATGATCTTCCCACGATGAAAGTATTTTTATTTTGTGGCAATATCAATGCATGCCCAAACAGGTGTAACTGCAAGCCACGGTTGAATTTTCTCGCGCTTCAAAGTAAAACTTTTGTTGTTTTACTTTTGCGTTACCAATGTCTGATTTCTTTATTATTGCATCTGGAGTGATATTTGTTCAAGAACAATAAGAGATATGTCGGGTAACCTCTTGTTTACTATGGTATAGTGCTCGACACTATTTTTTGCCGAATATATAATTATGTATACAATAATTGAAACATAAATGCCCACGAAAAAGCATATACAATCTTCTTAAAAATCATGTAAGAAGTAAATAAAGCACAGAAAACAATTTGAATACACGTAATTTACATACAACTTTTGAAAATTTATAATGAGGGCTAATTTATTGCGATACATTTTTTTGATGATAAAGTTTATCGCTTTGTGTAGTCACTTGTTTACTGATTCTTGAATTTGATGCAATAAGTCATTTTTTCTAACTAATAATTGATAATTTAAAAGAATGCCATTTATGTATCAGATGATACACTATTTATACATTACAGGAATTTCGTCAACTTTTCGCGTGACCGATCGGCAAGAAATAGTGTCCAGCACTATAACTGTAGAAATTAGATTTATGATAGAGGCAAAATGCAGTTTTATAAGAAGCAAAGAATTAGACATTCAAATATAGGAAGAAGCTTAATATGACCGTGTGGTGTTGTAGTTAGATAACCGACATTTCTAATGTTACCAATTACTAATTAGACCTCGAATGGTTATTTACTTAAATAGATATATTTTTTAAATATTCTTATTAATAGATAAATATTTTTTCTGGTCCTAAAAAATGTCCCTTTCATCCCACCTCTCCCCTACTAATCATATAAAATAGAGAAAAATATCTCAAGGTGGATGTGTTAGAATCACCTTCGTAGTCCCAGCTAACGACCCACGCGAGTCCAAAGCCCTTTCCAAAATTCTTCACAGCCAAGAGTTCAACGCACGAGGAACATGTACGTAGGTACTCAAGTTCGCCAGTGTATTTTCGGGGTTCCCGTTCGCCCCTCCGCCGACGAAGAAAGGAAATATGAAAGAGGAGTCGGGATGGATCGTGAAATTATTTCGCATGCTGAACGTTCGATCGCTTAACGATCCTGTTCCGCGGCGGAGGGCACGCGTTCGTGACGCAAAAGCAAATCCATTAAAGACGGGGACGTGAACGGAGGAGTCTGCATCGATAAATGATGAGTCGAGGTATCCGTCGGCGTGACGACGGTCACGTAGCCCAACAGAGGACTTAACCCGCGCACCCTTCTCAGTATTTTACCCGTTCCCTATCACTCTAGAAGACTTTCTTCCCCTCGCTCCGTAAACAAAGTTTTCGCTCCATAATTCCTTTATCTCTCTTCCCTATTCTCCCCATCGATGCACTATCTGGATCTATCTCCAGGCAAAGTGGAGCCCACCTTTGGCATCGGTGCGCTAACATGTAGAGGAAGTGCAGCATATTTGGAATACTGTTAGTAATTTGGAATATCGGAGTATTTAAAAAACTATTAACGTTATTTCATTTGTAACACCGCAAATAACAGGGACAAATGTCCTGTTGACTAATGACATTTGTGGACGAACCGCCAGTTTGACATTTTCGACTTAATCTGCAGAGTATGAAAACGTCAATTTGCAAAACTTTTTCAGCAAGTATTCAATCGTACCAATTATGGTTAAAATATGTCATAAACGTTAGAGTTAAACATTTAATCTACTTAATTGCATATTCATTTTATGGTTTCGTATCAACGTTGCGATTATTTCGGGAATACAACATGTGACATGAAATTTTAGGTTGCAATGCCATGTTGCTAATTCGAAATACCGAAGATGATAGTAATTTTTTTTTGTACAGCGATGACAAAAGAGAAGAGTGAGGTGAGTGCAGTGTTTCATGTGTGACATGTGGATACACTGTGAATGTTCTGGTTATGACTCTGGAAGTGACACTTGTGTCTACTGCAAGTAAATCATAAGATTTAGAATTGATATTAACCCAAGATGATTATTCTCATACTGTGATTTTTGGGCCTAATTAGATCACAAGAAAAAATAATTTAATTATCTACTTGTTTTTTGTAATTTTATGAAGTGAAGATAAATTTGAATGCCGATATTCCAAATTTCCTGCACCTCAACAAAACCGTTACTTTCTGTCATTTTGCAATTAGACCAAAGTTTCACATATTTTTTGTGTTTCATTATTACTGATAGTTAGAAATATAAAAGTTTATTAGTTTCCTTATGATATTATGCAGTTGTATTTGTTCCCATCCCCTATCGTAATTTTCTATTGATCTTAAACAAACTGGTATTCCAAATTCACTGCACTTCCTCTACCGATCCCTAGTTTCCTCGTGAAACCAGAGATCGACGAAAGCTCTAGAGACGATGATTTCATGGAAGCAGCGATTGCGTCAAGGTTTATTAAAGCTCCAGCAGGGGCATCGGATCGTGACCGAGGACGGTATCGAATTACGATCAGGTCGATCTTCATCGGAGTCAAATGGTGTGATCTACATTCCTACTGGACCACGTGGGCGATCGTGGTCCCTCGTTTGAGGAGCTTAGCTCGACACACGCGACGGTCCCCATTGACTATGCAAATGTAGTCGCGTGGAAAGTTTCGCGGACCCTAACGAGAAAGGAACTTCCGAGGACGCTGATCGGTCTTGGGCGAGCCATTCGGGACACCCTGTATGCACGTAGTTTCCTCGGTACGGTGTACCTGACCGTTTTAAAAGGAACTCAACCCATTAACCGCCATTGCCAAGTTTCAATGGTAATGCAGAAGGCTGACGCGGAGATCCGATGCATTTGCATAAATCATTGCCGTAGAAAGTCCCCAGGCTTTGCTCCAATTCGATCGGGTTACTGGGCTGACAGTAGCGCGCTTCATTCAATTGTTTAGAGTTTAGAAGTTTAGACAGTAATCACGATGACGGTGCCTCTTTGGGGCTTGCAGAGTTTGTGAGAATGAAAAGAATAAGATTGTACAGGAAGTCGATGTTAGCAGTGGTCGAGCTTGAACGGTGGAAAGTTTTGTTTTGTAAATTGCGCTGCTGTTAGCTAACCTTGCATGCTAAATAGGTATGCATCTGTATATGTATATGATTGCCGTGGAAAGCTTTGCTCCAATTTGGACGAGTCACCACGCTGGAGGTTACTTGTTTGGAATGAATAGGAAAGATAGATCTCGATGGAGGACGAAGGGCGTTCTCAAGGATCGCGATCATTCAAAGTCGATGGACTGTAATTCACGATTAACGTTCCTTCGATCATAAAAGATTTTTTGCGAATTAATTACCAGGAGATGAAAACAAGCACAGACTTTTCTTTTTACACAATGTTTATTACTACCTTGCAGAGTAATAAAATATTTTTTTGTCTACATATCTATTTTACAAATGGCGCCACGCGAGGTTGATTGTACACAGTGGTTCGGATAAAGTGTCTTTGGTTTCGCCTTGATATTGAGCTTAGAAATAAAGATACAGCGGTTTCCTTGGGATGTGGTCCTCCTAGAATCTGTAATTTCGCAATGAACACCGGAAAAAAGAATTTGAACAAAAATTAGGAAAATAACGAACAGGAGAAGGCGATTTGAATGATAAATGTCGATTTTCGGGGTGCACACATGGTTGTTTTCTTTTTATCTCAAAAAGTAGAGTTTTTATCCTTAATGCTGAGCTCCACTCTAAAAAGGAATATATTTTGAACATGCTGTAAAAATTTCAAATCGATTCGAACCTCGGTTTTTTCGCAATCAGGGTAAAACCGCAGAAAAAACGCCCACACATCAACAATATATTTTCATAAATTTTTATACAGTTTATAGTATTAATAAACATTACCCAAAAGCACTAGTCATAATTTGTATTCATCTCCTAGTAATTAATTCGCAAAAAAATACTTGATTTTCACGCGATTTAACTACTTATTCCCCTTAAATACTTTGTGACTACTGCTGTGACTCCTATTGGCATATCTACACAGCTTTATCGGCGTTAAAAGCGGCGCTAAAATTAGCAACCACGTTACCGTTTAACACCTCCACTGTCCATTTTCAGTCGTCCCTCCCAATACATTCGTTTATTTGTCCTTTTAAAGAAGAAGTAATGGAAACCTTTGAATGAAAGGGACACGGTGGCTAATAGCAACTAATAGGAATCGTCCTCTTAATTGCTTTTGCGTTTAGAAGAGAAACAGCAAAAGAAAGGACTTTGAGCGCCGTCGCGCCCGACGCCTTCCTCGCTCTTATCACACAAAGGTGTCCGCCACGGTGATTAACAGTCGGTCTGCGTACATATACATATTGTTCCGACGAAAAGTGACCGCAAGGCCGATGGAGCCGATACGCTGCGAATGACAATGCGCCGGGAATATTAAAATCGCTTCCACGTTCCGGTAAATCCACGCCCGGCTGTTTACCACGGCCGCTGTACGAGCTAGAAATCCGAAATCGCGCGGCAAACGCTTCGATAACGGATAGAAGAGAAGAAGAGTAAACAACCACTTGCTAAATCGTTAACGGTTCCTTTCAGGTTCCCATGAACGAGACGGACTTCAACATCCTTTGGATGGGTAACCACCCGAAGCCAGACATCCTACGCAATCTAATGCCTCACCAGAAAGTGAATCACTTCCCAAGGTACAGAAAGTTGTCTTATTCAAAGAAAGATTGCGAGCATAGTATTCGGAGCAATTAACCGCTGTGGATAATTTAAGATAACGAGGCATATTGCGCGCTAGTTGCTCCAAGGAAATGATTACTAGTTGATGTTGAAGTTCTAATGCGTTGTTGTTCCGTAGGTCGTATGAAATCACGCGGAAGGATCGGCTGTATAAGAACATTGAGGCAATGCAGCGCAGTAAGGGGCTACGGAACCTGGACTTCATACCTCAGACCTTTCTTTTGCCCAGCGAGTCGAGGGAACTGCTGACAGCGCATTTCAGGTATCGCGGGCCCTGGATTGTCAAACCCAAAGCCAGTTCCCGCGGTCGCGGCATTTATATCGTTAACAGTGTGAGCATAATAATTTCTAGGTATTAGATAACGTGGGCTGCACAGCATGCTCCTCTTCACGCATCGCCAGTAAATCGTGGCCACCCCCGCCTGTAATAGAGTAATACTCCCAGTGTGTCGTAATTGCTCTCTGTCCCGGGCAACAGTCTGTGATTCAAATTTTGTCGCGTAGGTAGTTGTCTATGGTAGAGTGAACATCGAGGAGCAACAACTTTGTGAATTTTGCCGACATTAGTTTTTAAACACACCTTTTCGAATACTTTTCCTCGCTTGATGTTGAGACGCGAGTATAGGATGCCGAGGAAGTGATAGTCGTGGGTTTTCATTTGCTGGTTTAAAGCGAAATCGCGTTTCATTGCTGAGTATTCTCAGGGGCGGATTTGTGTGTAAGTAGGCTGTAAATTTTGGGGAGCGAGAAATTATTGAGCGAAAGAAATTGGGGAAGGTATAAACCTTCACATATATATATATAGGTATAAACCTTCACATATATATATATATAGGTATAAACCTTCACATATATACACAGAAGCTTGAGACAACTTTAAAAACAATTTACTTCTTTTTCATATAGCGAATTAGTATTGAATTAATTTTGAAATTGTCTCGACTCTTTTGAATTAAAATATTTGCCCCTTAGAGTAGAGGCGCCAAATCTCCAAAGCCGTCTCTAAGTATTCTGTTGGATGTGTATTCTGTTCCTTTCTTTATCCCCGAGACCCACGGCTGCGCCTTCTTTTACACCTTGTACAAAGGACAATGTTAAGTCGTGTGTAATATATCCCCAAATGCTTGAAACATGAGAATTGTAAGAAACAGTATCTGTTCGACGGGAACAGTACAATGTAGTGAGCACACGAACTTCTGGAAGCAGTGCAGGCGCAAAGAAGAAGGGTAAATATATTGTATAGCAACCGCTGCACGCTCGTTTCACTTCGATGTAGCACACCACTGAACATTGTCCTTTGCTTGGAACCTCATAGAAGAGAGCTAATTACGAACGTCGCGCGTTTTACTTGCAGCCAGAAAAGATTCTCACGGACGAGTCCGTGATCGTCGCGCAATACATAAATAATCCGCTTCTGGTCGACGGTCACAAATGCGATCTGCGATTGTACGTCGCCGTGACGAACTACGATCCTCTGCTGATATACCTGTACGAGGAAGGTTTGGTGAGGTTCGCCACAGTCAAGTACGACGGCGGCAACCAGTACGTGTGGAATCCTTGCATGCACCTGTGCAATTACAGTATCAACAAATTCCACGTGGATTACGTGAAGTGAGTGAAATCGTCTCTCCTACCCTTATACAGCAATTCTCGCGCGTAAGCCTCCTTGCTAATTGCTTAATTTCTCTTCACCTGCAGAAGCGAGGACCCAGATGCGGAGGATGTAGGTCACAAGTGGACTCTATCAGCGCTGCTTAGACACCTGCGCTCGATGGGACAAGACACGGAGCTGCTCATGCAGCGCATAGAGGATATAATAATAAAATCGATCCTCGCGACCGCCTCTGGCATTGTCAGCGGCATCAAGCAGTTCGTGAAGCATCCGGAAACATGTTTCGGTAATGAGTTTGAATCTCAGCTTCGAATTAAAGCCGCTAATCATTATTCTAACGAAATGTATGCCTTGTTCTAGAATTATTTGGCTTCGACGTCCTCATCGACGACACGTTAAAACCGTGGTTATTGGAGGTAAACTTAACGCCGTCGTTGGGGTGCGACTCACCACTGGATGTCAGACTGAAATCAGCGTTGATAGCTGATCTGCTCACTCTCGTTGGTATACTAGCGATCGACCCGATATTACGGCCTCAAACTACGCATTTAAACCGTACCACAGTTGCCTCTACCAAAAAAGTAGCTAGTGTAAGTTTCTCGGTACCGGTTCTTTGTCGTGCAAGTCAATATGTAGGTGTTTCTAGTGTAGAAGAGTGCACTCCGCCGAGACGCTGTCGCAGAGGAAGAAGAACGTGAGCAAAAGCAATATCAGTAAAACGGGGTTGAGCCCGGAGCAACAACGGATAGTAGCGTCCGCGAAGGCGCAATTCGAGCGCCGCGGAGGATTCGTTCGTATATTCCCCAGCCCGAAATCTTGGGAGATGTATTCGCAGTATTTAGGTGAATAGAAGTACACCTCCTTATTCCACGCTGCGTGATATTATTCTGTAGCATTGAATGTAAATGTATTTTTAGATCCAACCACGGGGATACCAGTAGTTTCAGACCCCCTGGGACCAGGCAGAGTTCCGCAACACGTAAACACGAATCACAATCTGATGTTACACGAACAATTATTCCCCGCGGCTAGTCGCACCACTGGCTTCATAATTCCCGAAGTCACGCTGGACAGGCTGTCTAGGTATTTCCGTGAAGATCTTAGAGAATTGAACGCTTCTTCTGTAAATGCAGTATGTGGCTTATACGACTCGTTGTAGGTACGAGAGATACGAGAGAGCTTTGGTGAAAGGGCACAAACAGAGCTTAGATCGTGGCGACAGTAAGGAGAATATGGACACAGATAAGCATAAGTATAAGACTCAAGTAGTGCAATCCATGCACGATGGAAATAAACTTAGGTAGGTCGTTTAGAAGCATGAAACAAAATTATTGGTGGCATTGCATTCGAGAGAACTGTTTACTACATCATTCATTGAATCTCTTTTAGTCCCGGGGAAGCTAGGAAAGCTTTCGGTTTATACTTAGGGCACGTACTGCGCAAGATTTCGCAGCCCAGCGCGGACCCAGCGTGCTGCGATCTCGTGATGAAATTCCTCCAGCAGTCGGCTAGTAACCTAAGGACACCTTTCTTCTTCACGGTAAATTGAACAGATTCTAAAGATACCGCAGCTCTTTAACACCGCCATTATTTCACACAGCTGCCGAGCAGTAAACTCAGCGACAAAGACCGCGCTGCCGTCACCGCTAAACAACTGTCAGACTTTTTACATCTGTACAATCGGGAAACAGATCTTTACGCAGACACCGTCGATCGTCCACGTACTGTGCCTAATCGGCTTTTCCAAAAGTTCTTGGCTGGTGCAAGGTAAGTCCACACACACACGCGTGCGATCCCAATTAATCATCTGCGTACAATATTCTGAAATGCACGATTTAATCACCAAACAGCGAACAAGACTTGGACGATATACTAATTCTGCAGACAAGACTGTACAAATGCGCCCACAGTTTCTTGGGAAGGAGCGGTTTCGCAGGCAGCCTACCGGGTCCCAATCTATTGGGCTCTCTGCCGCACATTACGTCGCGCGTGTACTCTAACGCGGCTACGAGCGAACAATGTAAATGTAATCAGTCCATTACGAGGCCTACGAAAGCTCCGCGTACATAGTTATATAATGTGTGAATATTCGTTATGGCTATGTTTGCTATTGTTGAAATACCAGGTACGGCTGCTCTAGAACTTCCCAGTACAAGTGGACAATCATCCACACACACACAACACACACAAACACTTATACATATACACATATACAACCTTGGCGTTTCCCATCGTAAATACATATAGCACAGAAAAATGAAACCGTCACAGAATTAATATTTTGGGTACGCTTCGAGGGCGCTTTACTATTCGCTTATTTATTAAGCTAGAAAAGTTCGTTATTACGACACTTCCAACGAATTAATATCTCGAGCCTTCTTAAAGAAGTTTTCTTTCATAGTCTCTCCAATCGAGCTCGTACTCGTACGATTTTATCTGAAAACTAGTCTTCAGCGTCGGAGATTCGGCGGAGCTGAATAGGGATATCTTAAAATAAGGGGGCATGGGGGGGGGGAAGGTGTTGGATTTAGGTTTCGCGAATTTTATCGTACGAAACAGGTGGCCAATTAAGATTGAAACATTTTAGGGTAAAGCAAGAATCTTAATAATTAACGAATCAATTATTAAACTTTAACGAGCACACTTGGTCGGCCTACTCAACGGGCAATTAGAGTTTACTCCTTAAAACGAAATGCCGTGTCAAGTTCTTGGATCGTTTCTTCGAGAATTCTACGTCTGAAAAGAAAATTGAAAAGAAACCTTAATTTCTCTTATTTTGCGGATAAAGTTTGCGAATATCTTTCATTACATCAATTGAGCGAGCAGCTTCGGTTAATTAAAATATAAGTTCTGTTACCAGAAATTTCAGAGGCACCTCAGTATAAATAACTACAGTTTTTATAGTTCTATTAAACATGTTCCTATTTACGCTATACGTATTTTTGTTCGGTTAAAAGAATGATGTTTCTATTTATGTTTCGTTGAGTGCCTTTTCTCGTCTAGTCAAATTAAAGACAAAGGCACAAAATTATCGCGCGCTCCAATTCCTTCTTTGTTTACAATTACTTCGTTATCCTTTAAAATTACTTTATATATAACAACACTTCGCCTGAAAGGTTGAATTCGTCCATGGAGGAGGCAGTAGTTAGGCATAAGATTTAGCTAAAGATTTACACAGGAACGTTCAACGAATTCAGTTAATGTAAACACGCAGTAGCGTTAGTCCAGTTAAGCGTTTTTTCGAAACCGATTTTTCAAGTGCAATAATTAAGAACAGAGCGGTCGATGAACTCGGGGGAGAGCTGTTATAAGATACAAAATGCACTTTGTATAGTGATAATGGTACACCTGCTCGCACAATAATTTAAGTGGTGATTCAGCGACATACCTAATGATATTATAAGTGCATGAAGTTTGTAAAACGCACCACGATTTTTCAGACGTGGCTGCTGATAGGGAGTGGGAAATGTTGTTCGGTACGGTTGGCAGGTACCAATCGATTAGAGTAAAGTAATTACATAGTTCGTATCCATCCATGTAATGCCGTCAGTATTTAATACAAGGATTCGCAGCTTATAGTTCCAAAGAATATATTTCATTTACATCTCGCAAGCTTTGTAACACGCGTCTCGCTAGATTGGATCTGAATCATTGGCTCGCATGAACTTCACTCATTCGCTGTGATACGAGCGCGTACGTCGATACAGATCGCAAGCTGTGCGCAGCAACTCGCGCTGTCATTACTCAATATATTATACATGTTGTCGCGGTGAGTTGATCTCACAAGAAGCAAATAAAAAAGGTCCTAACATTATGCTTTAATAGGCACAAGGAGAAGGTTAAAGCGTGAATGAATATTGTTATGGCATTATTGTATTTATAGTGCGACATGTCAACACGAGTTTAATCTGGCATTATTAAGTTCTCGTTTTCAAACTAAATGTATTTATACCAACAAATTGTCAACGAGTAGCGTAAAGAATGTGGTACCAACTGCGCTTTGATTGTGTCCACGCGTTATATATTTTCTTTTTTTTTTAATTGTACACTCATAGGAATGATAAGTACATACGTGAAATTATTCAGTTCTCGTTTGAAGATAACAGTTTCATTATATATTTTTATTTATGACATATTCCGTGTTTTATTTATAAAGATTCATTGGATAAAGTATTTATTTCGTGTATAGGTATTAATTAAGTGTAAGATATGTTTAGTTTTTAGAGTATTATCATTATGTATATGTTTCGCACGTTACATGTCGCTGCTTGAATTTATATTGGGACCTTATTTCACAGTCGTGTAAAATATTGTTTAAAAGAACATACGCGAAGATACAGGTCCCATGTTCATTGTTTGCATCCAGCATTTATAGATGAATAAGCAAGCTTAACGCCTTAAATTAAGATTATCACGTATAAAGTACCTACTGCCATTATTTTGTAAACATATCTTTTCTTTACGACTGTAATGTATTTTTTATATCCCGAGCAATTTGATTCACAAAGACACATATTTAGTACCGGAAATGTAAATCGTGTAAAGCTGCACAAAAGTATGTTTGCCCCTTAGATTATACTTCTAATTTCGATAGAAATACATACGTCGGAACATAACTTTATAATGTTAGTTTTATATATTTCTTAATTTCGTAAGTTAATCGTAAACGCAACGTGTTAGGGAAACGAAATGTACGCGAAAGTTACTTGTTATATTTACACAGATCCAAGGAGGGTACGGAGTATTTAGGTGGCTTTTTAATATTACGTATGGCAAGTGTTATACAATTCATCTCGTATTATTATTGTACTTAAATGTTCGCGATCTGATAAGCGAAGAGCCTTTTGTGCTGGTATATTTTTGTGATGTGAGCTATATATATTGTGTTGTAATACAATGCGCGATCGAAAAGTGCTTTTTGTCTTTATGCAGTAAGTTCACCGTTTCGCGAGCGTGACTGCTTGTAAAACTTTGCAGATCATCTTGGTATAATCGCAGTTTCTTTTGTGTCGGCATTGAATCGAAGCAATAGTGAAATTATCATTTGGGATCTTACGATTAGCATGATGTACATAAAGGGAGAGAAAAAAATTGTTAATACATACCTCTGTGTTGCGTACGCAACACTCCCTTCCTACCTGTGATTTGTAAAATTTACTAGTCAGCTTACTGCATTTACTATGAATAAAATAATTGCTGTGTAAAACTATTTTATTATAATCGAATATACAAATTACAATTTGTTGCTCAGCGATATGACAACTGCGCGGAAACATATTTCGGAATATTGCGGATGAGAAATTGCCTTTACAAGCAAATTTGTCGTTATTTAAGATCAATCATTTCAGCAGTTGTTGTAGGGCTGAGTATCATACAGCCTTCTTAGATCTTAAATATTTAAATGATATCGAAAGGCATTGATTGTATGTATCTAAAAGCATACGTATTTTCGCATTGTAAAATTCTCTTCAAATTCAAGTATTCAAAATAAAACATACTAAGCTAAAACTGTCTCCACTGAACCTTTCAAATTTCTTGGAACTTTTGCTGTAGTTTTTAAAAATACCCTTACATCTAATCCCAAATTTTTAGATTACACGTCCAAGGACTCTATGGGAATGATGCACCAGCAATGTTGGGGCGTAGAAATCATGTATGTACACAGTACGTGTAGCTGTTTTACTGTAAATCATGACAAGAATGGTTTTCGAGTCAGGCCGGCTTCAGGAAGGGTAGGGGGACTATTGATAATGTCTATGCATTGAATTACCTGATTAATAGGCAGGTAAACAGGAAGGGGAAGAAAATGGTCATTTTCTTTATAGACCTGAAGGCGGCCTTTGACTCGGTGGACAGGGAGATACTCATAAAGGCGATGAGGAAGAGAGGGGTAAGGGAGGGATTAGTGGAAAGGTGTGCGGAGGTTCTAAAGGAAACAGTGTGTAAGGTGAGAGTAGGGGAGGAGGAAGGGAAGATGTTTTGGACGGCTAGAGGAGTGAGACAGGGGTGCCCGATAAGTCCAAGCATGTTCACGGTGCTGCTTGCGGATTTGGACGAAGAACTACAAAAAGGAGGATGGGGCGGGGTAAGATTGGGGGGGAAGAAGGTATACACACTGGCGTACGCGGACGATATAGCGGTGATGGCGGAGGATGAGGATGGGATGAAGGGGATGTTGGGGAAGTTGGAGAAGTATATGGATGGGAAGGGACTACAGTTGAATGTGGAGAAGTCGAAGGTGATGAGGTGCAGGAGGGGTGGAGGTAGATGGAAAAAGGTGGGGTGGAGGTGGAAGGGAAAGGAGCTGGCTGAAGTAAGGGAGTTTAAATATCTGGGATATACGCTGATGGGAAATGGAGGGCAAGAGGCACATGTAAGGGAGAGAGTGAGGAAGGCGGCGGCGGTGATGGGGCAGGTGTGGGGAATTGGAAAGAGGAGATTTGGAAAGGATTGGGGGAAAAGGGTCTGGATGTTTGATAGGTTGGTATGGGCAGTACTAAGTTATGGGGTTGAAATCTGGGGTTGGAAAGGTAGGGAGAGGGTGGAGGGGGTGCAGGACAGGTTTTTAAGATGGGTGTTGGGGGTTGAGTGGTGTACGCCGGGTTATTTAGTGAGGGAGGAGTTGCAGCGGGAGATGTTGAAGGGAAGGGCGGGGATGAGGGCGTGGGAGTATGAGAGGAGGCTGGAGGAGGGACAAGGACGGGAGGTGGCAAGGATGTGTTGGGAGGAGATTAAGGGGAGGGCGAGTAGAAGGGGGGTTCTGAGGGGTTGGGAGGAGGAGAGGAAGGGGTTCTATGAGGAGAGGGGATGGACGGTAGAGGGAGTGGAAGGGATGAGGAGTAGGGGAGAACTGAGGGGAGAGGAGCTGATAAGTGTGGAGAAGAGGTTGCAGGAGGGGGATAGGTGGGAAAAGATTAGGGAGGCCAGGTATAATAGGTGGTATGGGGCGGTAAAGGGGGTGGGGGTTCCTGGATACTTGAGGAAGGGGTGGGGGGAGAGCAGATGGAAGAGAGTGGCGAGGTTTAGGTTGGGGAGTGAGATGAGGGGAGGGAGATATTGGGAGGATGAGGGGAAAAGGAGATGTAGGGTCTGCGGGTGGGGGAAGGAAACATGGGAACATGTCTGGGAGGAATGTGCGGGGTGGGGGGAGGGAAGAGGATGGCAGGAGATGGCGGGGGAAGTATTGGGAGACGATGGAGAGGGGGAAGGTTGGATGAGGAAGGTGGAAGAGTGGAGGGGGGTAAAGGATGAAGGAATGAATGGGTAAGGAATGGGAGTGAGAGGAGGCGTGCGGAAGCGGGGGTCCAGAGGGGGGAAGGATGGACGGGGGAGGTATGCGAGGCGGTGGCGAGCGAGCGAACGGGTGACTAGATTTAAGGTTTAGGTTTAAGGAGTAGTTTTTAAGTAGTTTGTTAAGAATATTGTAAAAAGAGGTAGGATATTAAGTGTAAGGAGGAGGGTCAAGAATTGTAATCCCCAAGGGGGCGCAATAAAGTATATATATATTAGACAAGAATGGTTTTTGATCCTCTATAAGCTCACGAAGTTTGAACGCACTGCAATCAGTCACGAGCTAGCGCGTTTAAATTCCGCGAGGGTGTATGTAATTTTAATTCCCTACCGCTGATAGTGTTGCATTCCTATTTTATTGTGAGTCGATAACATTGGGTGTGACACGCAAATGGTAAGGAACTCTAGAGCCCCCGATCCGTGTGACAAAAATCTGTATTACAACCCTGGAATTTTGCACGAGTGCGCATGGTTTGCGCACGAATTTATAATTCATGGAATGTATGAAGCGGGTAGTTAAATTGTTACTAAAGATTATAATGCAATTATTTATTGCATTATTTATTAAAACAATTTTGTTCATATCTAACTGATTATCGTTGATATTTTTTACATAGTCATTTAATAAAATATTTGAAAAACCAGATAATTAAACAAGATATCGCGGTAATCTATATATTACGCATTTCAGAAAATGCTAAATAATCAGATTCTGATCTAATACAAAGATATGTTAATCTATATAAATATTTGTGATTCTCAGCCGCAAGAACTGAGATTTCAGATTACATATTATCATTTATTATGGCCTCAATTGTTGCAAACACGAGTCAATAAAGGGCGAATTCCACTTACACCCAAGATTTTTACTTCTTCAGTGAGAATAGAAAGACCTGCTCTTTGTAAATGATCAAAATATATATTTCCCACAGTTCCTGTACCCTCTACACTCAATACCTTACAGATACTAAAATCTAATTTATTGGGACCAGAATAAGACCCATAACCAGATATATAAATTTTAGTCGAATCATCTAAAACCCATTCACATAAATATTCATTATTAAATCCTTCCAAAACTCACGAACACAAAGAACACGAATTTATATCGTGTGCATAAATTTTGAAGTTGAGACCACCTAGACAATTTCATGTCAACAGGCAATACCCACTTCAAATCAATAAATGTAATTTCATTTGGTGATTAATTACAATTGTAATATTAAGTACGAAAAGATCGTGGATATAGAACCGGCAGTGCGATCGGTCAATTAATCCTGGCACAGCATTACTCGTGAAATAAAGTTGAATATTGAATCCACGAAGTGGGCTGGCATAACGTCCGAACATTCTTCCAGCTTCTTCACAACGCAGATTCGAAAGGTGGTGATATGCGTGCACTCTTTGGTTCCAAAAACAAGAGGTAGAATGTTAACCAGTCCTGCTAAAGATCCATTGTTAGGGCCAAGCGCAGGTATGTAGGATCCAAAAGTAGTGTTCACGCACTGCTGAATCTCTTGCTGTTTCGATTGCAGGCATTCTGGTCCATCAGCAGATACAAACAGGGCAATGCGATCTCCTTCCCTGAAGCAGACGAAGCTCAAGAGAGAGTCTGTGAAATTCTGAATTACTTTGATATTCTCCTTCTCTTTGGGATCCAGGCAGGGATCTATAGCCTCTGCGAAGTTGCTCACGCACTTACTGAGAAATGGAGTCCTGCGGCAGTACTTTTTAAACACCAGATCCAAATCTCCAGTAGACATGTATGCTTTTATCTCTTCCTGTAGCTTCGCTACGTCGACAAAATTTTCAAGGCACTCTTTTATTGAATCCATGGCTTGGTCGGCTTTCTCAAAGGTGCCTTCCCCTCCGTTCTTGTCACAGCTCTGTTTAAAAAGGTTCTTTGCCCTTTCGAGTGTTGGTATCACAGTGACATTGAGATTGCTCAAGTTTGTTCCTCTAAGGTCGTTTATGTCCTGGACATTCAAAATTTTATTGGGAACCTCATTCATATCAGGTACATCGTCTTGTGAGTTTGTATGCTCCAGGAGATCACAAAGGAACAGGACAGTGACTATCATCAAGTAGCTGGTCATTTTGTCTGTTCTAAATCTAAGTCTGAAGTAAATCGTGGCTGTTAAATGTTGACACACCGTACCAGCGAATTGACACTGAGTACGGGATATATATTCAATGGCAATACGACAGAATACTAGGTGGAAGATATAACGTACATTACACAGAAATCAGGGATAACCAGAGAGCAAATAGACGGAAAAATAGACAGTAAGGAGTTGAAAAGAGAACATTCGGTGGAGGGAGGAGCAGAGTGAATGTGTATGGTTCTGGAAAAAAGAAGAAGAAAAGACGCCCATGAGAAGGAAGAAGCCAAAAGGAAAGCACAAGACACACAAGTGTCCCAGAGACACTTACACACACAAAACATGTAACCCCATTTTGAGGCCGAAAAGCAAAAAATAAACTTATTTACTACTACTAAAACATCATTGTCATACTCAAGTTTATAAAAATAAATTCTAGAATTCGTTAATTTAATATTCCAACATTCTGAAATTTCAAGTTTTTCTTTATACTTAAGTAATTAATAATAAATAATTACTATTTATTAAACCTAAAAAATTTGCAATTAAATCTAAATCTTGGGCTATATTTCCCAAAACCGGTCAAACCCAATTGGGCTGAAATTTTGCAAATAGGTTCATGTTCCATAAAAATAACGTTTGCGAGAAGGATTTTTGACGACCTGATTTTTCAAATTTTTTTTTTTTCATTTCAATGTCATTCCCTACCATACCGACAGAGCGGAGAATCGGATGCAACAGTTATTTAATGCATTCTCCTCATTAATCTCCTAAAATCTATAAAACAGAGATCAACTTAGAAAGAGATATCAGCTTGATACTGTTTGGTCGTTCAGAGGGATATTTTATTATTGTCCTGTCGGTATGGTAGGGAATGACATTGAAATGGTAAAAAAAAATTTTCGAGTCGCCAAAAATCCTTCTCGCAAACGTTATTTTTATGGAACATGAACCTATTTGCAAAATTTCAGCCCAATCGGGTTTGACCGGTTTTTGGAAGTACATATAGCCCAAAAGACTTTTCAACAAAGGTGCAATTTCATACTGGCGCTCGTTTTGAGCGTCAAAACCAGTCACGTGATCGGTCCACGGGCCTTTCACCGTCGACGCTCATTTTGAGCGTCAAAACCAATACGTGACCGACACTCAACCAACGAATGAGCAATGAACAAGCGGAAAAGCTAAACCGAGTTTTCCGCTTGATGCTGAAAGTTCCGTGCCCGTGGACCGATCACGTGACTAGTTTTGACACTCACACGAGCGTCAAGTATCAGCATGAAATCGCTCCTTCATACTACTGTCTATCAAATCATTCAAAATCTCGATATCGCGCTCCAACGAACGTATGCGCCTATATTCACACTAATACAACATCTATTATCGTGACGAGACGAACGGAACTTACGGAACTCGCAACACCGTCGGCCACCGTCGGCTTCACTTCGCCAATCGCCATAGAATCTTGCCGTTAATGGCGCGTGCCCGCATAAGTGTTATGTGAGATTTAAGACATTCAACGAAATCGCAAAGTGAAGCATTTAAAAGAAACTAACTTAACCAAATGAGCTACGCACTCTGTATACAGGAAACCACACGAAACGATACTCCGTTCTTCGCCTGCTTCATCGTTTAACAATCTTAGGTGGCATGAAGATGACACGCAAACAGCTCGAGTCTTGTAAATATTTATGACGATGGCCCACAACGCGAGAATTTCTGAAACTGTCCTCTTTCCAACCAATTAATGAGAGAATACTCGCGAAAACGGCGGTCCGTGTTCCACGAAAGTGCAACGAATGATTAGAATGCAAGGTGCATAAGATTTTAGGATTTAGTGATGCTCATTTAGAGAACCGAATTCTAGATAAGGAATTTACTTTGAAATCTCGAAGACGCTCGTTGTTTATAATTCTACTCAGAAAATATATCTGTTGTGATAATTGCTGTAATTTATTTTAGTAAGTATATCTCGATAGAATTTTAACGAGACCGATGTAACGTAACGATCAAACTACAGTAACGCTTCACTCGATATTGCAGATACAATGGAACCCGAGAGTTCTGTTATGTTAGACTCGTGCGCAGACGATTGCATTTTAATTGAAACCGTGAAGAGCATGGTCACGCAGAACACACATACAGATTTGGAAAGCGACGAAGAATTCTTTCTTGTATCGGACGATGTTCAGGATGTACAACAAAATGTAACAGAAGCGTCGAACCAAGAAGCCATGGCGATTCACTGCGACGAACGATTTCCATGGTCCGCTTTATGCAGAGTATGCGCTAATAGCAGCGATCATTTAATTCCAATATTTGACGGAGAAGGATTGCAGCATGATTTATGCAATAAGCTACACAAGTATTTACCTATACGCGTACGTATTCGAATAATTTCTCGTGGGAATTGGATTCATATGCGTGAAACGTTACATTCATATCATATTCTTGGTACAGGTATCTGAAAGCGATGCACTTCCATTACAATTATGTTATCACTGTGCCGCTACGTTGCTAGCGTGGCACGAGCTCTTAGAGGGATGTTTGAACGCTGAAAGACGTCTACTACAAATGCAAGTCACGTTGCAAGAAAAACAGGTACATACAGAACTAAAACACAACGGATAATGATCGAATCTTAAACGTTTATATTACTTTCGTAGGGTTCGGAAGGACTAGAGGCTTCTATGCAAGACACATCGGTATCTAATGTTCCAGAATCTCCTGTAAGTGTGAAGAATTTAAAACGATACTGTTTCTTGTGCATCTTTAACGACTGTTTTAATTGTAGCATCAACAGCAGGAAACCATAAAGGATGAGAGTTGCGAAGAATTGGCTGTTAACGATTCAGACAGGTAACAACTTTGTTTTATTTAAAGAAAATGTAGAAACTGATAATGCACTGGAACTGTATGATACATTTAATCGAACGTGCAGAAAGTATGCCCTCTATAAACGAATCGAAACGTAGTAACTCTCAAAACATTTTGAATAAATACGATTAAATCCTTTATCTGAATACATAAAAGTATAATTGCTACACGAAACGGACGAACGAATGCTCTTAAAGAAAACTTTGCGCGTTTGAATATTCCTGTCTGGAATGAGGAACGAGGATTATTCTATGCGGACATACAAAGAAAACGAAAGTACATATATATGCGTGACTATGAAGTAACAAGAATTAGACTCTAAAGATTATCAAGACCGATAATCCTTCCCTCCCAAGTGCCATTGATAATTGGATTGAACAAGAACAATCTTCGGCATCGTTACACTGTAGCTGCAAATTCGGAGTCAAGTATTGACTATTTTGCAGGTCCAGTAATATGCGAACACCGTTTAAGGTGTTCCTAGACACGCAGAATATATTTCGGAAGCCATACAGAAAAAAGTGCCAGCTACAAGAAAGAAAGCCTGCAGACAGTGGAGATTGCGATGCAATGTGGATCACTGTTATGAACTCGACGCTCGATCAACCGGCAGTAACGGCTGATCCCCTACAAATTAACCAAATGAATGAGAGAGGAGAGGTTTCCCAACTGTACAGATCGAACGGCGTAGAAAATGGAACTAGCAGAGCGACAGACGTTGCGGATGCGAAAGACTGTGATGAAAGAACGAACGGAGAAGAGGTTCGTGTCAGCGATATAAGAAACTCTAAAGAGCCTGGCGAGCATGTAAAGCACAAAGCTTCCAGCGACGCTCCGGAAACTTATCAATGCGTAGAGTGCGGAAAGTGTTTTAAGTTGAAGGACTCGTTTCTGAGGCACATGAGAATTCACAGGGACGAAAGACCGTTCACTTGCCACGTTTGCGGGAAACAGTTTCGAGATTCCGGTGGCCTTTCCAGGCACTTGAAAGACGTGCACGCGAAGCTAAAGAACTTCACGTGCGACATTTGCGGGAAATCGTTCGCGTCGAAGGCTACGAGAGAGGATCACCGTAGGACCCATACAGGAGAGAGACCCTACATATGCGACTCCTGCGGAAAGACGTTCAAGTCGAAAGCTTCCCTGTATATTCACAGTAAACTACATACAGACGAGTTCCCCCATCCGTGTTCCTACTGTAGCAAAAAGTTCCGTAGAAGGCAAGAGATGCTGGCCCACGTGACCACCCACACGGGGGAAAAGAATTATGGCTGCGACGTGTGCTCGAAAAGATTTCGGGTGAAATCCGAGCTGGTTAGGCATAAGCTAATTCACTCGGAAAGTAAGCCGTTCGTTTGCGTGAAGTGTGGACTCGCTTTCCGACAGAAACGTTACTTGAACAATCACATTAAAAGCAGACACGTTGAAAGTTTACGAGCATGCTAATGTGTGTCTCTATAATTATCATCTACACAGATAGTTCTTCGACTACTGTCTGGGCGTAGAGCGAAAAACATTCAAATCTGGTACATTTATTATTTTTCCAGGTTTGGTCTACCTCAGAAGAAATCCTTCGCGGCATACTGTTCGCGGCATTTGACAGCGAAGTGTACAAATAATATAATTCAGACCGATATTAAATGTAGAGTTCCCCGGAATCGCGACAATGCGAATGCCGAGGAGAGCGCGAGGGAAAAAACTAACAGCGACGACAGCACGAGCTATTTCGCCAATTCTAACAGCGCGGACTTAGATATGACAGAAATGATGAGAGCCATGCTATCTCCTAAAGAGTGCTCCGATGAAACTGCATCTTTAGCAAAAACAAGTGCTAGTTCGCCAAAGAAACACATATGCGAGAATTGTCAGCGAACTTTTAAGAGAGAATGCCACTTAATACGGCACGTGGCCAAATGCAAGACAAAGGCAAGAGATAGTACCAAGACGATTGACGCGCGCTGTAAAGACGAACGCATATCGAGAGATTCCGATAAAAGCAAGGAGGAAAGCGCAAAGAACGAAGGTAGAAGGAATTGGAGACTATACCAGACCTGCAAAAGAAAAAGGCACGAAACGCACCCGTGCATGTACTGCGACTACACGAGCAAGAAGAAGAAGCTGTTGGAGATTCACTTAGCGGAGTCGCATCCAGAATTCACCCGTAAGAAAGACAAGAAGCTTCGATGCATCGATAGAGAGCTGGTGATGCGTGCTAAGATGGAGGTGGATGGAAAGGTTTATTATCACTGCGACGAATGTGGCAAGAACCTCTACTCGCCGTACACGTTCTACTGGCACGCGCGAATCCACACCGGAGAACGTCCCTACACTTGCCATTTGTGCGGCAAGCAATTTCGCGTGAACCAGGGCCTGGCGAGGCACTTGAGGGATACTCACGCGGGCATCAAGAATTTCCCCTGCGACATCTGCGGCCGGATGTTCACCACGAAACGGAACGCGGAGGATCACAGGCGAATTCATACCGGCGAGCGGCCCTACGTCTGCAACGTTTGCGGGAAATCGTTTAAGCAGAAAGCCTCTCTGTTCGTGCACAATCGCACTCACTCGGACGTGTTCCCTTTCAAATGCAACTACTGCGATCAGAGTTTCCGTACGCGGCCGCCGCTCGTCGTTCATATAACGAAGCACACGGGCGAGAAGCCGCACGCGTGCGACATATGCGGCCGTTCGTTCCGCATAAAGTACGAGCTGAAGCGTCACCGACTGATACACTTCGACGAGAAACCGTGGGAGTGCAACGAGTGCGATCTCTCGTTCCGCCAGAAACGCTACTTAGTTAACCATAAGAGAATTAATCATAACACGAACACACTGGCGACTGCCACCAAGTAACCGGTGGATAACTCTCTTTTCAGGTCTATAGCTCGTGCCGATCTCGACGTGAAACGCGAGTCGAGCGACCCGCTAGACGATCAGCATTCGGAAAGACAAGATAACGATTCGCAACCGGTTTCAAAGACTGATACGAACTCTAACTGTAGCGTCGATAGTCCTGGAGAAGAGACGATCCAGCGGAAAGAGAATCTGGAAGCAGCCTCCGAGAATTGTACGAAGCGCGTGGCCTCTTCGTCGCAACGAACCCTGGAGCAACAAGACGAACTGGCCCGCTCGAAACTCATGGTGAATGGGTCCGCGCACTATCAGTGTGACGATTGCGGGAAAATACTGTCCAGCTCATACAACTTTCTGGTCCATCGTAACACTCACACCGGGGGGAGGCCGTTCACGTGCCATGTGTGCAACGAGAACTTCCTTTCTGTGTCCGGATTGAATAGGCACATGCGGAACGTTCACGCGGAGATGGAACAGTTCGCCTGCGACATATGCGGTTGTTGCTTGGCCTCGGAGGCCTTGCGGGACGAGCACAAGCGTACCCACACGGGGGAGAGACTGTACGTGTGCGAGACCTGCGGGAAATCGTTCACACAGAAGGCATCTCTGCACGTTCACAAGTCGTTCCACTCGGATCAATTCCCTCACAAATGCCCGCAATGCGAGCAAAGCTTCCGGCGGAAGCAGGAGCTAGACAAGCACGTTTCCGTCCATACCGAGCAAAGGCCGTACCCTTGCGACGTGTGCGGGAAACGGTTCCGTACCAAAGGCTGTGTCAGTCGTCACAAGCGCGTCCACAACGGCGATAGAGGGCCGTGCGTTTGTATCGTGTGCGGCGCGAGATTCACCCAACAGCGTTACCTGGAGAGCCACCGCAAGAACTTGCACGCGGCTACGCGTTCGATGGCATGATATCGGATGTCTGTTTGTTTTGCAGGTGGAAGACCGAGCCGGAAGGCGTCGCGCGTACATCCACGGCCGAAAATGATAGTACAAACGATGAGGAGCCAGAGTACGTCCAGTGCGCTCAGTGTGATATCGTTTTCGTCAGCATGAAGTATTTCATAGATCACATGAACGCCGAGCACGAGGCTCACATGCATTATTGTCAACATTGTAAGCTGATGTATCACGGCAGAGACAGGGACTTCGAAGAGCACATGACGATTCACAATTTGAACAGCGAAGATTCGAAAGAAACCGCGAGAGATGTGATTGCCATTACCGGGAACGATGCGCGGAAAGAAGACTCACAAGCCGGGGAAGCTCCCAGTAACGAGACAGAAGAGTCCTTCACTTGCAACTTGTGCAGCCGAACTTTCACGAAAAAGTCCGATTTGAAGAAGCACATAAGCAGGTACTCGTACATGCACCGGGTCCAAAATTCCGACGAAATGGAGCTGCTGGATAAAGCGAAGCAGACGATCAACGCTCGGGTCTCCTACAAGTGCATCACTTGTAAGAAAGTCATATTAACGAAGCGCGGCTTTCTGCGTCACATTCGCGTTCATTCCGACAAGCGGCCGTGCAAGTGCGACATATGCGGGAAATCGTATCGAATCGAGCAGGATCTGGCTAGGCACGTGAGGGACGTTCACGAAGGGTTGAAGAAGTACGTCTGCGATATCTGCAGCCGCGCGTTCGCGAACAAAGGCGCCAAAGATGACCATCGGAGAATTCACACGGGGGAACGGCCGTATGCGTGCGAGCATTGCCCAAAAACCTTTCGCACGCTCAATTCCATTTACATTCACAATCGCGTGCACACGGATTACAAACCGCACAAGTGCACCTACTGCGACAAACACTTCAGGAGCAAGCAGAGGCTGACCCACCACGAGACCACGCACACGCGCGTCAAAGCTTTCGCCTGCGAGATCTGCGGCAAATCTTTCTCCGTCAAGGGGGAAGTTGTCCGACACAAAGCGATACACAACGAGGAGAAGCCATTCGATTGTAAATGCGGCATGAAATTCGGGCAGAAGAGATACTTGAGGAATCATATTAAACAGCACCACAAAGAGGCGTCTTCGTGGTTGATAGAGGAATTACTGGGAGATAATAATTGAAGCGCGGGTCGTTGACTATTAGTTTAAAGAGTTTTGTACGATTATTATATACGGTGAAATGTACAGTCAGACGGGTGTATTCTATTTGTTATGTAATTTTTGTATCATAAAAGTGAATCTCAAATATTATACATCGAAAGTCGATTAAATTGCATTAGCGGTACATATCTTATCAAGTCGAACCTGCTCCTGTTGTACCTATGAACGGTTTCTTTGTAAGCGGTTTCTAAAAATACAATAATTATTAAGACACTTACCTTAACGAACCTTTAGGGGATGTCCAGTTGCTGTGATAAAATGTTCAACGTTACAGGTTCGATATACACATGCATACAGAAGGGTAGATGTACCGTTTGTGGCCATTTTACTGTTTTTGGCCACGAGCATAATTATTCTATTTTTAAATTGCTTACAGATCATTATTATGTATATAGAGAATTTCTCATCATAAATATTTTGTTTAGTATACCACCCAAAGTATAAGGTTGCATTTATTGCTTTCACGGAAAAATATATTTTTTAAGAAGTGGCCAAAACGGGTACAATACCTTAAAGTGGCTACAAAATGGTAACAAAAAAAAGAAACGTAAATTCCCTGAACAAAACTTTATTATAATTAAAATTATAATTAAAATAAACAGTTCTTGTGAAAACATTTAAAAAATTATGCATGCCTAAAAAATAGGTCTCTTTCCATATTCTTATATTAATAATAGTTATTTATTCGAGTCAAATATGGATAACGATAGTACGTACAAAAATATAAAAAGGATAAGCATGGTTATAACATTATCCTTATAAACTATAAAGTTTTAAATGAGTTTTATATAAAAAATAATACTGTCCTTTGGCTTGTTGCATTACGTCTAAGGCACTTTCTTAAATCTGCATAACAACAATGCCTTGAATTTTTGTATCAGTAGCTGCAATGATTTAGCGTTATTTTAACAGAATACTTTTTATAAATAGCTAATACGATATACGTTACCTTTTCAATAATTTCTGACATACTCTTTCCTTTATTGGAACTATCAACATCGCTTATGCGGAGTTTACTGAGATCGATAGATTTTAGTAAAGTGTCGAAATCATTCACACACAATCTTCTCATATTCTGAATGAGGTGTGAAATATTGACATAGCTCTTCTGTTTTTGTTTCTGGAAAAGAAGGATCGTATGATACAGATATGCTAGTAGAACAACTATGAATATTATTATTCTATACGTATTAAATGATACATACTAAACATATCGACAAATCTGATTTAATTATATCTTTTCCCTCTAGCACTCTTATTCTTTCACGCTCCGCCAATCTGAACTTCTTTTTGAACGACTTTGTTCCTCCTATTATGCACCTTATGATGCTCCTTTCCTTCGTACTTTCCCAAGGATTGTAAGTCTCTACATACTCCTTAAATATTTCATAATGTTTCAGAACATTCAAGTACTCCAAATCAAGTTAAAATTGTAAATATTTGTTAAAACCTCGTTCCAATCCTCCATAATAGGTACGGATAATTTTGCAACCAGTTCCATGGGTACTGTTCCTAACTCACGTGAAGATTCAAAACTGTACTGTTGTCTCCTTATATTGCCACTGCTAGCACAATTCATCACATGCCTCTGAAATTTTATTTCAAACAAATTCCACATACATTATCATGTAATTACCTTTACGCATATCTAATTTGACAATACCAGATATTTTGTAAAACACTTTCCGTTTAAATTATAAATGAACTTTGCAATAAACTTTGCCCGACGGGCAAAGTCGAACCAAATTCTTCTTATTACAATAAATATTCAACTCGACTAAATATTTAATAAAGCCGGTACACGTGGAGCGGTTACGTCAAATCCGGCATTGTTTCACAACATCCGGAAATATGATCGCATGCCGGTGTTGAGAATATCTTTACCTCGAATTCTGTTTCCTCGATTATATGAAATGCGTCGAAGGGGCAACGTATCTTCGCCAAAGAAGCATGGTTCCGGCCGCATCGCACTAGATGATACGGTAAGACACTCTTGCGAATTCTATGCGTGTCCTCGTACGGGCACGTTACTATTGGATCCAGCGATTTCATGTTTAATGCGCAGATGATTTAACGAGAGACGCTATAATCTTTCTGATTAAGTTTCTGTTTAGAAATGAGAGAACGATAAATATTTAAGTTTCCGATAAGCCAAGAGCGCGCGGGAAAGATCACCACGTGTTGCCCCCTGTTGCTCTCCCAGACAAAAGTGAGCAAACAAGGGCCTGCATGTTTTATGGGCGAAACGCATTCGTACAGGATCTTCCGGTAGGGGGATTAGCATTTTCGCGGTAACACGTGGTTCGGGAGGATGAAAGGAATGACTTTTAGAAAACTAAGAGCGTAAGAGTCAACGGATGGATGACGAATTTGAATTTTGACCGTTAATTATTCTGCTTTTGTGCGCAGTATCGTACCATTTGAAATTTAAATAATTTCTTAACCTCTATGGAGATTTAACGTACAATATTATTATATACATACCTGTTAAGTATATGGAACAGTTACATATTCAATCAGCGTAGTAGGAAAAGCAGATTTTACCGTAGGTTTTAAAATGTTCAAACACTGTTTCGTTACATATATATTTTCTCAAAATACAATAAGAATTAAGGAAACGTAGTACCCTGACTTTGTTTTTTTATGAGAGAAGAGTGGAAAAGATTTATATATGCTTATTTCATTTCTATTGTTCTCTTGTTTAGAAGGAATGTTTAGGAACGAAATGAATTTTTACGACGCCGTGGTTCTCATAAACCGTCATTCGTAAGAGGGAGATCTTTCATTTAGAAATTTATTTATACTTCCTCAGCTTAAATCCATCAATTTTGTTTCGTTCCAAGAGACATATGTATGGGTAACTCATTTCCCAGCTTAACAAGCGTTTGTTTTACTACCGTCTCTAATAATAAAGAGTCCACAAATAGACTATATAGGATTTCTTGCGTCTCTGCTTCCGTAAATTAGAAACATCGTTATTGGAGGACATCTCTGTTTCGAATAGAGCGATGACAACAGTCATCGTCGTGTTGTATGGATAATAAATCGCAAAAATACATGGATCAAACGAGTACATTTCACCAACACTCATTTATTTATAGACTTATGAAAATTATTATTATAACATCTTTATTACTCATAAAAAATAAATGATATAATACATATAAGACGAGTAGTAGTAAAAATAAATAACTAGAGAAAAATGATACTTTTCTTCATAAACTATATGAATATTAGGACGCAGGACCACTGGACAAGTGGTTTTTCCGTATTTTATGATTCAAACAGCATATCTATAGTTAAAACAACCTTGCACGTGCACGTAATACATCGAAAACTATTTATAACCGAAACATCGTCACCGTATTATTGCTCGAAATAAGTTGCTCGACGCAAACGCAGCGACGATGGTGTGACGATTATAAATATCATTTATGAGATCTATCTTTCGTTAGCTCTTTAATCAAAGAGACCTGTACAAACGTAATAATCACAAATTCATACTTCGGCGCTGGTATTAAATAGGCATGGATATTGTCAACAAGTGAAACTTTTCGAAATTGTATAATCATGTACAGGGCCTTCCAAAATACGTAGTACAACTGGAAAATGTAAAATAATTAAAAAACATAGTTAATGAGATCATTTAGTTTTAAAATTCGCAGTATACTTGCGCAGTATACTCGCTATCACATGTAAGTTGATTGGGCGCGAGCTCCGCGCATTTTCAAACTTCTTTACATTAAAAACGAAGTATCGCGCGAAAAAGAGTGTCCGATTTGTTTTTTGAAGACGAATTACTTCCTCTTGCGCTTTACCACGTGTCGTAGCTTACTCCGTACAGATTTCAATGAAATGTTTCTTATCGGTACGAAAGATTAATGCCCGCGATATGAAAATATGTATATACACCGTGTTCTATAAATGTTCACTTCTGGTTTCCCTCCTGGATTTTATTTGCACATGTCTCTATCGAGGATATAATAATCGCTGGGTCAGTAGAGGTGGAAAGTCGACGAGACGGCCTGACAAATATATCAGTCTTATCCCACGCAGTTTTAAAGCAAGTGGCCGAACGGAGACAACGGAAGAGAACAGTCATGAGAATTCGCATCGACGGAACCGCGGGTCTACAAGGATTCCATTCGTGTACTTCATTTTAAAACGAACTCCACGTGCTCTTTAACGCTTGAAATTTCAGTCGCTTATTTATCTCCTTCAATTTAAAATGCTTAATTAAAAATCGCGCAGAGTTCCTTCGCTACTCTTTCAAAAATCCCTTCAAACGCTTGAATTCGGGACGTAAGAAATAAGCTTACCAGTGTTATCGTTTAAGTTAAGAGAAAGCTGACGCGAAGTATGACTCTAATCAGTGATTGAATTCTAAGAAACGTGACCCAAGTTCGTCAGCAAATATGCAGAGAGTCCTTAGCTTGCAGATGACTCGGGGGATCGGCGAGTCGAGCGAATTCGTGACGAAACGTATGTGCTGTTCGTTCCTCTTCTCCGTCGGTTTTCTTTGTCTGCTGTTCGGTTTCTTGCTCGGTCGCTTCGCCACGCAAAGGGCGGCAGAGTTTCGTATAGAAAAGAAGCGTCTTGAATTAGCGGGAAACGGCCTCGAGACCACCGAGAAGCTTCAGCATTTGTTACTGAAGCAACTGGAAGGGGCGCCCCTTGATGCTGACTTCCAAACGTACGTTCGTGTTTCACATTTCGTTACGATACAAATAGTTGTCGTATTATCTTTAACGGTTTATGAAACCTAGGGACTGGCAGTCTTTTGATCTGAAGAGCGACGACGTGCGCCGAACGAATGGCACCCTGTCCAACTTGTCGCTTATTCACAATGTTAATGAATATCAATCGTGTATCACTGCGATCGTTCGAGGATCCGTAGAACCTGGTGACTTAAGCTCTGCACGCTGATTTTCTATACATTAAACGCAATCAATTATCCACTATTAAATGTTCAGACAGGTATGTGGTACTGTCGGCTAGCGGCGAAGGTGTCGGTATTGTCTTGAAACTAGCAAAAGCTCTGAACGATATCAAGGAGCAGCATGGTTGGATGCCGCGTAGATCTCTTATCTTTTGTTTATTCGCGGGAACTTCTGATCCATGTTCCGTGATATTGCCCAGTTACATGCTGCACAGAATTGTGGCCTACATCGTTGTACATCATCAAGCTTCACAAGGTTTGTTAACATTCATTCGCGTAAGAAAGTAAAATACAATCAAATGTTTGCACATTTCAAATGATTATAGGTAGGGGCCCTTTTGTCGTGGCTGGGTCTGACATAGTGCAATCTATGGTTCTAGAAGTAGCTGGTATCGTAAAAGATAAGTTTTCTTACAAGGATCAATTGATACCTTTAAATAATATGCCTCGCAACGCTACAACTTCTCGCCTTACTTTAAACGTATCTCACGCAGTATTGTCGTTCATGGTGAGTAGCTACAATAAGCACGAAGATATATCGAATAGAAAATTACAAATTCTTCCTATGTAAATTTAGAACAACGACGTCGCGTCTAACGAAACGGATCTTGAAAGAGAGCTACGTAAAATCATTTTAACGCAAATACTTAGTCAGACTGTTTGGAGACTATCTGATTGTTTAATTATGAAATGGAATCCGAGTTATTTGAACGAGACGATTTCCAAAGCACTGGAGTCTGTAAATAGTACCGAGTTGTCGCAAGTCAAAGGTACTCGAGATGTTTAAGAGATTCTGCTTTTAGAATATTAAATACGATTGTATATTTTCTTTTAGAAAAAACACGGGACACCTCAGTCACGTTGCTAAGTAAGTTGAACATTTTAATCGGAAGAATTGACGCAATCGATAGCAGCAAGTATGTAAACTTTATAAGTCGCTACACTAAATCGCTATATTTACATATCTCAATATTTTCGGGAGCACCGAGAATCTATCCTTTCCTTATGTTGCAGCTCGCTCGATACGAGGATATTAAACGATCTGCTGATGGATTTGGATAGAGCTCTTCTATGCCCCGATATATCAGGAGCCAATTGGGCAGAGTTCTTTAGGCTAAATCACGAGTCGTTTAATATAATCTTACAGCACCTTAATCGAATGGTAATGTGTTACGAAATGGCTATTCAACTTTTACAAGATTGATAGAAAAGGTACAGGAAAGTCTAGGGATAAAAATGTCTTTAAAAATGACTGTGGTAAACACGACTTAGTTACCACTGGAAGTTTCTCGCGTACTCTCATATTTTTTAACAATTTTACTATACTCTTTAGCTTAATTTAACATTTACGAGTTCCTACTTCCTGTTCGCGGATTATTATAAATCATACCGGTATTCACATTTATACACGTGCAAGTACAAAACATGTATTATCTCCGCCTGTGATAAATAAGAGGAGCACGAAAGTTCCATAATTTATATTAAGGTATATAAATGCCCGCTATACTATGCAGTACTTCTTTCTCCATCTGCGAAGAATTCAGCGTTCCTTCGATAGGTTTGCAGTTTGGATTGAAGACGGAATAGGCGCTGAGCTCGCCGGGCTTCTTCGGTCTGGTACGAGTATTTAGCCAAATAAACGTGAAAGTAGACGCAATGAAGTATATAGCTCCGAATTCGAATTCTATCGCAATGATATACAAGGTACTCCAGAGAAGGAAATAGAGTAGATACGTTACTGCCTTAAGCACTGTACATTGCGACGTTCGGTGTTCGCTGTCATCCGAACAGGTGCTTTCCGTATCCTGGACATCCTGCAAGCTTTCAATCCTTAATCACGCTGATCTATCGTGTACATTTTACAATAAATATTGCTTCAGGTATATTTCGTAAGAGGTGTATTTATTGCATAATTACATCTTGCAAAGTATCAACATCGTAATTACATCGTTGCGACGTGTAAGTAAACGTGTGCATCGCTACTGTCTATTGAATCGTTCGGGGGCACTAACAGCAGTAACATAACCTTACCTCCTCGTCCTTCGTCGAAGTTAGCAGCAACTGGTCATCAGTCGTTCTGTTTCCACTCCACAGTAAGATATTCTGCATCGTAGTTTTGATCGATTCTGTCATCTCTTCCCTGCGTTTCTGACGTCTATAAGCATTCAGTCTTTCCTTTATGTTGACACTATCCATAACGGGGATAGTCGTGTCGACCGTGTCGTTGACGTCTCTTCGATATCAGTGTATACTATCGTTCGCGTCGCGCTGTGTTCACTACTCAACCTAAATTGACCTAAGTGGTGATTTTCAAATGCATCGTCATGAATCATTATCCCCCATTGAGCTCGTCCTTTCGTATTTAGAGCTCAATGTCATCCCTATATGCAGTATGTAAGTATGTACATGCATATATTTTGTAAACTGTCACCGACGCGCCTGCGGAACGGTTAACGAAATGGATTCGCAATCGCCCAAACGGGCAGCTTCGAATTTAAAAGGTTTGTTTGTAGGCAAAATATTTGCGTGACACGGCGAACACGATATTGTGTAGCGTTGTAATCTGAGAAATCTATTGAACGAAATTGTAGTAACGATGAGACGGGAAAGGGATAACGTGATCGATGCGAAAATGCACGAGCCGTGCTCGCAGTTAAGCGAAGGCGCAGCCAATTTTGGTGCCTCGTTTTTCATATCCGGGATCCTGGCTATCGTGTTCAAGACGATGACCGCGCCATTAGAGAGGATTAAATTGATCCTGCAGACGCAGGCGAGCAGTCGTCAAATAGCGAAGTCGGAGAGGTCCGCCTACTCTGGCTTCTTAAACGCGATCGTTAGAATACCTAAGGAACAAGGGTTCTTGTCGCTGTGGCGCGGCAACTTTCTCAACATATGTCGATACTTTCCAGCGCAGGCGATCAATTTCTCTTGCTTCGACCTGTACTACGACGGCTTTCGACAAGTACGTCCGTTGCAAACGAACTGGGTTCCGTCTATCTTGTTAAACTAGGTTTAGGTTTATTTTTTCTTTTGGTACAATCTTTACACAAGTCACCAAAAGTGGCGTTTCGAGATACATTCTCATATTGCCCAACGAACAATAGTCTATTCTTATCTACGTTATACTCAACGGAATGTACCTATACACTCTATTCATACACAGATTATACTATATTCTCTTTAACATTAATTCATTCCTTCCATTCTTCTATCTCCTTCTCTCCTTCATTATTATTATTTTGTTCTCAACTTTCATTCCCATTTCTAACTTAGATTTTAGTTCTTGTTAAACTAAAAGTGTGAGTTTGGAAATGTGCTCACGTACGCCGTGTAACAAGGAACAGTGTTATCGTAGATACTCCAGCCCAGGATGAAAAACAGTCACACCCTCATTCCATTCCTGGCCGGCGGTGCCGTCGGCATGACCTCCTGCGTGCTTTTGTACCCGCTCACATTTTGCAACACTCGAATATCGGTAGACGTGGGCGACAATAGGAGGATTCAACGGGAATTTCAGAATTTGAACGATTGTTTGAAGAAGATTCAGAGAAACGATGGTGTCAAGGGCTTTTACCAAGGAGTAACGTTCTCCGCTACCGGGATGTTCCTGTACAGGTTTAAGTGGCCGCAGCTAGAGGTCGTACTAGTTGTGATCCCAATTGCGATTACAGAGAAATCGGTGCTGAAAGTTTATTGATGTTCGGTGATCTTTTAAAACCTGCCATTCATCCTCTGAATCGCATACGGGATCATCGAGACATTCTGAAGTCGATACGATTATCGTTTCCAGTCTTCCAAAACATTAACTTGGCGATAAAAGAATCGGAGAATTAAATTGTTCTCGGAGAATAACGGTAACTCGATTCATCAACTTATCGTGAATTTCAGAGCCACTTACTTTGGAGTTTACACGATCGGTAAACGAGCGTACTTGAACGATCTTGCCGGTACAGGGTCTCTCACCGCGAATGCCCCGTTCATGGTGTCCCTGCTGATCGCCCAATTTGCGTCTATGGTCGCGGCACTTATTGCCTATCCATTAGACACGATAGCCAGGCAGAAAATGCTTTGGAGCGGCCGCGGGCCGAAGAATTATGCGTCGATACGACAAGTGGTCGGTAAAGGGGCGGTGGGAATTAGCGCTAACACGAAAACTGTCCTTGTTTGAACGACGCAACGATTATTATTTGTCGTCAGGTCGCTATGATTACACAAAAAGACGGCCTGCTCGGGTTTTACAGGGGCGTTTTTACGAATCTGATGACGACGGTGTGCGGATCGTTGCTTCTAGTATCGTACGACTTGATCAAAGAACGCTACGACAAGTTCGAAGAATCTAAGGTATACGATCCACGAATTAGCGACGATCCTAGGTTCACTTCTCTAAATTATGTTTTCTGAAAGGGTGCTTCTAAGAGTTGAAGATCGTCGAGGAGACCGAACGTCCAGGCACACGTTGACGCATTATGTTTCCTTTTGCGCATCGTTTTGTACGTCTGACCGAAGTTATTCGAATAAAGCAGCTGGCATATTGTTAAGTCGTATAGAGTATTCTTTAAGAACTAATGATTTCTACGGAATAAAATATTTATTAACGTAAAGATTGCAGAAGTCTCAGCGTCGCAAATTTATGGTACAATCTTTTTCCTTCGTTGCTCGGCAATTGTATTCAATTCCTGCCGCGCATAAGTGTTTTCAGGCTTGAAACTGTTTTATTCCGATGAATATTACACGCCTATAAAAATAGTGCCATGAATTTGTACGTCGTCGGTGATAGTGCAAAACCGCGTAGGAGCAGTTTGTAAATATCGCGGATCTGCAAAAGTAGCAAAATTGAGATTTTGCACTTACGGTTACCAAGAGCTGTTTCGCTTTTTTTAAAAGTCACACCATTGATGTTAGTATTTATTACAAGGAGTGCTAAAACGGCTAAAATATTAAGTTTTTCTTCCTCCTACAAAATTGGTAAAATGCAAAACCGCGATATTTACAAACTACTGATACGCTGATAGTTTTTTACTATCACCGACGAAATTTCGTATAATTATCTATATCTTTTCTACTATCTTTTCTTAAGATACCTCCTTCGTTGTATTCGAGTTGCAAAAAGAAAGAGCGTAAATAGGTAACGAAGAGGAATTCGTTCGACTTTGAAAATGTGTTTAGTCACGTGAAAGGCTAGCCGAAGCTTTAGTCGAAGGAATGTTTAATGTCTAATCTAACACTTGACCCAAGTAATCCCCGATCCCCCGATCTCTACGCCATTGTTCGGAAAATACGAATACCTTGAGGCGATTTCTATTTCTACTAATATACATAAATGATCGTGTTTAAAAAGAACGTGGCGCCGGGTGTCGTGATGTCCGAGCACACTTAACCGACAGAAATTGCATAACAAACCATTCTCGATAGAGGCTTCGCCACGATAACATTCTAACGCTGGCACGTGGAACACCGGCATGTCACTAGCCCGTGTAAACACCGCGCAGCGCGAGGAGAATCACCTGTTGAGCAACGGAGGGAAACGATCCATGGATCATTTGAGGAATCACAGTTCCGGTCGCTTGGCAAGCGAAAGTGTCGGCGATGGACGCGTGTTGGTCCTGTACACCGGTGGAACCATTGGGATGGTCAGAAACGAAAATGGAGGTAACACAAGGAGCTGTTAATTTCGATTGTTAATTAAGTTCCTCTAATTCTTCCTTCCCTCCTAAAGTGTCCTACAATTAGTCTTCCAAATTTTTCCCACTTCTTCGTGTTTAAATTCCTCTTCTAAATCTCTTCACCTAAATATTGAAAAAGGGCTAAGCTTAGTTTTATTTCAGTTCTAGTGCCCAAGGCGAACAGCTTCGTGAAGAAGCTCCGAAACTATCCAAACATGCACGACCGAGAGTACGCGGAGGAGCGATTCGGATCCATGGGGCCGCTAGTACTTCCGTAAGTGCAGGGGCCATTTGTTAGAGAGGACTAAAATTCCACAGCACGCTAAATAGTTTTCTTCTTTCTTCTTCAAAGGATGACCGCGACGGACAATCGACGCGTGATTTACAGCGTGTTGGAATACTCACCGCTCTGCGACTCCAGCAACATGACGATGGACGATTGGATTCATATCGCTAATGACATCAAGGTAACAGGTAACACGAGGGGCCTTCAGAGCCGGTCTCTTCAGTTTCTATTGTTCTAGCAATCGTACGAGCATTTCGATGGATTCGTGGTTCTCCACGGAACAGATACACTGGGCTACACGGCGTCCGCCCTCTCGTTCATGCTCGAAGCCCTCGGCAAGATAGTTATTTTGACCGGCTCGCAGGTGCCCATCTTCGACACGAGAAGCGACGGCGTGGACAATTTTCTCACGTCCCTGGTAATAGCCGCGAATTACAACATCCCAGAAGTATGCGTTTACTTCGGGACGTACCTGATGCGAGGGAATCGCACCAGCAAGATCTCGGCCACGGCCTTCGAGGCGTTCGACTCGCCGAATTTTCCGCCCCTCGCCAAGGCCAACGTCAGGATAGAAGGTCAGCGATCGGACGTGATTTGTTTAATTAACTTCTCACGATCGGCACGTTCATTACGATAACGTATTTGCGAAGTTATACGCCGTAGAATCCTAACACAGTAAAGACCGAGTTAAATACTATCGCAGTGTATCACTGTCGAGATCATAATCCCAGTATATCGCTGTATAAGATATAGATTCCGTTATCGGAGATGTTTGATAGGAAAGTCACGCCTGGTTAAATTGCCCGAGTAGAATATTAATATTATTCATAGCCTGATTCAGCGTGCTACGCACGTGTCCAACTGCGTTATGGAGACTTAATCGAAGGTATTAGAATCTACGTGGTGTTATTAGCATACAGGTGACGAATATCGTTATGGAAAGATCAAGTTCTCCGATCCACCGCGCCAGTGTAAGATGATTCTTTCACGTTGCAGTGGACTATCGAGCGATCTTTCGTTCCTGCGGGCTGGAAAAGTTCCACGTGCACGCGGCCTTGAACAGAAACGTTGGATTGCTGCGGATATTTCCAAGTATAACCACGGCCCTGGTGAAGGCGTTCCTGCAACCCCCGATCGAGGGTGTCGTGTTACAGTCGTACGGGATGGGGAACGTGCCCTTGAACCGGGAGGATCTAATTAAAGAGCTGCGCGAGGCGACGAAGCGCGGAATTATTATAGTGAACATTACGCAATGTTCAACGGGCTGCGTGTCCGACGCGTACGAGCCTGGAAAAGCGCTGGAAGAAGCCGGTACGGTATAGATTTCACACGCAGTCGCTTCTATTTCGCTCGAATTAACCCTCCTGCTGTCTCTCAAGAGAAGAATGCAATGAAGAGTGCGTGTTAATCGCCCCTCCAGATGGTAATAGAATATTTAATGCGTCAGGTGTGATACTGGGCTTCGATATGACCCCTGAGGCAGCGCTATGCAAGCTTGCCTACGTGTTGTCGAAAAAGGATTGGGACAGGGAGATGAAGCGGGAAATGATGCAGACGAACCTGCGGGGAGAACTAACCGCGGGGAGGCCGCCGACTCTTCAGGATCTGGATCTCGTGGAGGCGGTCGCTAGATCATTGAGGCTTTCGTCGACGGCTGAGCTTCAGGAACTGGGCACGATCCTGTTCCCAGCGATGTTGAACGCAGCTGTACTCGCGCACGACACGGTGAAGCTCGAATCTTTAAAAGGATACGTGAGTAAACATACGCGTTTCGCGTGTCCGCAGTACAGATGTTGCTTTAGTTTGACATTCCAATTAACGCGCGCTTACGTTTCAGGGCGCAGATATTTCGCAGAAGAACGCTGACGGACGAACTGCATTGCACATTGCATGCTGCGAAGGTGATCTGAACGTCGTCCGCTGCCTTTTGAGAATGGGGGCGAGCGTTCATATAAAGGACCGGTTCGATCGCACCCCGCTTACCGATGCGATCGAAAACGATCACCACGAAGTAAAATATCGTTCTGTCTACATACAATTCACGATTCTAAATGCCTTGGGTCGGAAGTAAGCCGTGTTCTAATTGATCGTTTTATAGATCGTTAAGGTGCTGATGCAATGCGGTGCGCATTTGCACGGGAGCGCGTACCTGATAGGAGAGAAGCTATGCGCGGCGGCTGCCGTTGGGAACGTGAAGCGTCTCAAGTCTTTCCACGCCGCCAGTGCCGATCTCGCGCTGCAGGACTTCTCCGGACGAACGGCGTTGCACTTTGCTGTGTTGCATAACAAGGTGCCAGCCCTCAAGTACCTGCTCGAGCACGGCGCGGAGACGAACTGCCAAGACAAGACGGGGCAGTCGCCGTACGACCTTGCTAAAGCTATCGGCTCTACGGAAGCACTGGCGTTGCTGCCGCCTCCTAAATCGTCGGATGTATCGGTCGTTACGGTGGAAACGACAAGTTGAAAGCAAAGCTGCTGTTTATCTGCGATGGTACAACGACCACGGGAGAGAACACATAATAGGACCTAACGAGCGTATTCTTAAACGATAAATCTTTGCGTCGTGCCACGATTTTTACTCGACACGGCTCGGCGGTAATTGTACGACACACAATGACCGTTTTCGTGTTTTAGCGATAGTCCGTGAATGGGACAAGGGGGACTCGTAAACGCGCCCATTTGTCCCACAAGCGTTATTAAGTGTTTCGAACAATGGTCAGCGAAAAGTGAAAGCCCGAAGTGATTATCACGCGGCGACATTTCACACCGCGCGCGCTGGAATAATAACGTATTTCCTTGAAGTAAATTGTGATGATGAGGCTCAGACGAGCGTGCAAGCGAAAGAGAAACTTCAGTAACTTTGTAGAAAAATATTCTCTCTCTCTTGTATTTGCAACGGTGTGACAGAATATATGTTATTGTAGATGGAAGAAATGTAATGAGCTACCTGAGGAACACTTAATACTGGATGGTGTACGCTCAATGCTTCTTCATCTTGATGTACCAAAATTCAAATACACTACCTCCTTTGTCCCCAACTGCTTTCACGATAACTATATTTCTTCCACCCACTGTCACGTTGTCACACTATGCCAAACTCGTTCATCACGGTCTTGAGAAGCTTAGGCGTGATCAGACAGTCCTGATAAACGCGAGCGCAATCCTGGTTTCCTCTTTGACCCGCAGCCACGGCGTCTTGTATGATCGTGCCGTTTATCGCGTCCTTGAACCACCTGTGACTGTTTTGAATTAATCGAGACGTTAAAATCTGTTACGCGATGTGATTATGGATCTTGTTTTCTCTTTTAGTGGTACCTGGATAAACCGTCGATTATCTTGTCTGTGCTGGTCGGGTTGTCAGCGTGTTTGGCGACTGAAACGACCGAGCAGAGGACGCGTTGCATGCACGGGGCCACGTAATTGTTACTAAAAAGCATCTCATTGATAGTGTTACCCATTTGCGACCACTCTGTGTTGTCCTCTGAGCCTATTATGTGCATAAAAAGGATAGAAATATACTTGTGGATACAGATAATTGAGGAGTGATCCTTTACTCACGATAATTCAGATGGGGATGCTGAGGTTTTGAGAAAAAAGGCTTGACTACGCTCAACAGAGTAGTTAACAGTCCAATGATCCCGATGGCCTTTGTGTTTACGTTGAGCAGCGGAGCAGCTTCGCCGTGTTCTCCATATTTGTTATTAACTGGTATCGAGATGAAGGGAATGGTCACGGCCCAGTCGATCTGGAAGAATTATAAAGAAATAGAGAAACCGCCAATCTTCAATTACAATTTCCACTGATTAGAACTTACACGAAACTTCTCGTCTTCCGAATTGAAGGAGATTAGTCCATTGCTCGGACGATGACCGAACGCTTTACTGTGGCCTCTAGAAACCTTCTTCTTCCCAACAATATTAGGGTCCATCGCTTCAGAGAGATTAAAGGTGAACAGAAGAAACAACGAGACCACGAGCGCCACTGAGTTCATTTCTCTGCAGTCTGGAGCAATTAAAAGTCCATCGTAGAATATATTTCTATGGCGAATAGTCGAAGGTTCGAACGATCGATAATACTTTCTTGAACACTTACGTTGTACGGGTAGCTGATGAATTGCGAGCGACGCTGGGGCACATGTGACGAATCCTTGATCCTGTCAGCAGTTTTTGTACAAGAGTCGGCCTTCCCCCTGGGCAAATAGGAAATTGTATTCCCAACGAGCGTAATTAACGAACCCCAAGAGAAATTTCTGGTCAAATTACTGGCGCGAAATGGGTATCGCTAACGCCGTTATGCCGGCCATCGTCACGGTGAAAAATTTCGTAGACCCACGCGTAGACTCCACGTTTCGTAATTACATTTCTACCCATGGCTCGTATTTTCACCGGGAAGAGACCTGAGGTGTTCCCGTTTCAGGAAGATCCTCGCAGTTCCGCACTCTCGGTGCCTTTTCCCAACCCAAAGCGATACAAATTCGTTTAAATATCAGTTTCAGTTGAGCGAGGTCTTATCCAGAAGCGAGGATTTCTTGTGACTTAATGGCTATAGACCGAACTAGCAGGAGGTCCGTTGAGAGACACTGCTAGCATCTTTTAATTTGCCTGTGCATTCATATGTGAGGTTTGTTACTGCACGCATACGCGGCCCGACTTTCGTGAATTTTCCCGAGCAACCTGCAGAACGAATTCCTCGTCTGAAAATCGGGCAAATGACGAACGCACGCTTCACGGAGCTTCTGCCTGCCATTCTGTTTCATTTGAAAACAGACTAACATCGAACATCTTTCCTCCGTTTAAATACAAAACCTTTGACTCTCTGCGTGATAAGCTTCGATTAGCGAGAGCACGATATTTACGGCGGAAGTGAATAAATCTGGTAACATTGATAACGTAATCAGCCGATAAAGTAGCAGCGAACGTAACCGCGACAGATCTGGGAAGAGATCGACGCGCGCTTTAACAGATCGTTACCGTTCGTTGCGAAAGATGGATTATTTCGAGTTACAGATGCGCAGCACGACAACAATGCCTGTTACGAGTAAATCGCGGCGACAATGGACGCGTCCTCCTGCTTCTTCAGGAGAGACGAACGAGTCACGCACCGTGATAGCGTCCCATGAAAATCTAACAATGAAAGCGAAACCGCTGGGTCCAATTATTGTCCATGGCTCGTCCTGTCGTGACGACCCGGAGTAGGCGCACCGCTATATATTCCAGAAATCATGTAGATGTAGTTCAGTCTCTACGCAAACGATCTGCGCGACACGCCCTCGAATATCCGTTTCTTTTTCACCCTCTAAAAAGGTACTAGGTGTAACGAAGTCAATGTACTTACAAGGGAAGATCCCAAGGTCGGAAATTCAAAAAATTCTGAAACTGCGAATATGTAGGGAATTTCCTCTTGATTACATCGCAATTTTTGTTTGCAAATTCACTCTAACGGGGTGTATTGACCCCTGAAGATCCGGTTATTCTCCGATTTTGTGTTATAATTCGCGAATTGTAAAATAATTTTTTTACCAAATGATGGATCTAATTAAAAGAAGTAATATTTTTCTTGAAACATGTTTTCTATCTCTTACAGTTCGCGAGTTATAACACAAAATCGGAAAGTAGCCGAATTTTCAGGAGTTCATTTCAACCCCTTCGAGTGAATTTGGGCAGCAAATAAAAATTGCGTTGTAATCAGGAGGAAATCCCCTACATATTCATAAAGTTTCAGAATTTTTTGAATTCCCGGGTTCGGGATCTTCCCTTGTTAGTAAATGGCACTATTCTAAACTGATTTCGATTTTTTATAGATGTCGTTCAATTTTCGAAACCTCATTCTTCTACTGGTATCTTCAGCAACGGTGGTTCGAAGCAACCCAAAGTTCGACGATGGAGGGTAAGATTACTCTTCTGGTCTCCCTTGCCTGGGAACAATTAAAACAGGCGTATGCGACAATCAAGATTTTACAAATGGAATGTTCTAAACAGGTTCGTACCGAGTTCCATGATCTACTTGGAGAAGAGTCCAAAGTCCCACGATCAAATAGCGATGCCGTCTCAGGTGGATTCGCGAAGCGAGACGCCGACGAAACGCGGTGACACGGATACCAACGACATCACGGATCGCAGCCAGGAGCCCCGGTTCGGCTTCACTAACGTAGGCAGCACAGGAAGCGTAAGTCACTCCCATCGAAATCAATCCTACGAGAAGACTGAAATTCAGATTGTAACAGAGAATTGTACAGGGTTACGGAGTTTCAAGCTACGCACCCGCAAAGATAGACTTAGGTGGACTGGTCCTGGGCGCCATCATAGGAGTAGGTTCCATCCTCATTATCCCCAAACTGCTCTACGTCCTCTCCGGAACTTACGGACATTATGCAAGAAGTGAGTCTATCCTCCTCTTAAAATAAGTATTGGAATATTAGAGGACTCTAAACTTGTTAGCTTTTATTGTAACAAAGATATCTAATTGACGAGTCTGTACCATTGACTCTAGGCGAGGAAAGCGGTGTTTCTCAAGTCCTGACCAAGCTGGATGACGTTCTGGCTCGTCACGGCATCGATACCACCTCCTGCATGCAGCGAGCAGTATGCACTTACTCGCACCAGGCAGCATCGTCCACGAGGGAGGCAAACAAGCTGAACGACGAGGAGAAGATCTCCTCGTTCGACAAAATGGTAGATACGATCACGACGAATCAGATCTTCCGCACAGCTATGGAAGGAACGGCGATCCAGGAGGCGGTGGAAGCAGGGAGAGCAGGTCGAAGTTGTTCCAGGTCTTATCCTCACTGTGGCTTCTCCATGGAGACGATCTTGTCTCTTCTGTCCAACGTGATCACCGCTGCTACTAGTGCTCAGACTGGGACCACAGCGCCCACGGGACCAGGAACATTCTAAATAGACGATATAATAAAGATTAAAATAAGTTCATAGGCGAGCTTCTGCGAGGACACTCCAGAAGCAAGTCTCTTCCTCGTCTCCTCGCTTCAGTATGTACAGAATTGTGATTGAGAATACATGAACGCCATGTGGCGAGGCATACTTGAAGCGCGTATGCTTCCGTTTGATTACTTAATTCATAGACGTAAAGATTGACCAACTCCCCATGGAGCGGTCTGCTTATGTACTCTAGGTAGAATAGCTGCGGGCAACTGTTCGATGCTTACGAAATAAAAGTAAATTTACAATCTGTTTGGGTAATCTTCTTTTATTTCATCGTCTTACACACGCGTGAACCGAGGAAAGTGAAATTCTGGATCGTTACTCTGTGTACTTTTCCGTGCAAGACGCGACAACTCTCCCTCGAGCGTGAACACCTTTTTGTTTACAGCTCTCTAACAAGGCGAAGAAAGCTGTACAGAATAATCATAGGTCGCAACGGTTCGCTATCACTTAGTCTGCGCGCCACGCTACTTTTCAACGACGTGGGCACAGTTTAGTTGAACGTTGAAGGTACAATCTTTCGGAGCGTATAGAAATATACTGTTCTTTAAATATAGTAGATCCGCGTGCGAGGCTTTCATTCCTAAGAGAAGTGAAACGAATTCTCTAAGATCGAGTCGCCGATACTTTTAGTGGAACCTAAGCCACGAGATAGAGAACTCTTTTTTATAAATATATGTATGTAATAACGATACGTTCATCTCGTTAATATGTAATTTTATCCTTACAGAAAAAATATTGGATATTTTCTATCGTCCCTTATATACACGTTCTTTGGTCCTTAGCGAGATACTGTGAACAATGCAATAAACGCAGCTTATTAAGCATCTTGACGCAACTCTGTTCGAGTGCTTCTACTTCCAGATAAAAGTATACCTCCATTGTATTACAATGATGCAGCGATCGCTAATTGCATTAATGCACCGATGTATATTAAAATCTTGAAGTGATTCGTACTGCCATAAAATTCGTATTGCACTTAAAACCGTTCGTTTAGGCATAGAACTGCACCTTGCCTATAAACGTTAGTTGATTTTTACAGGAATAAGAGCTCTGTTATCTACAACGTACATTCGATGTACAATTTCCTACACATATCCTCACTGTACCCGTTTCCTTCGTTCAATTGGCAACAAATCTCGTCAACGAGGCACGACACTCGTTCAACGATTACCTCTCTCTATATATATCTACATATATTTATTTATACTATAACAATCATTTCATGTATTGCCGTTTAGGTAGAAGCAACACGACCCCTATAGCAACGCACACGTGCCACAAACTGTGAACGATGTAATAATTCCTTCGCGTCTGTAGAAACGCATAGCAAACGAGTCCGAGGCAGACTAGAAGGAGGCCAGCGGGGAAATATATGCTTCTGCAAATATAAATAAATGCCCATTTACAGGATACACCAGCAGAGGTATCAGCATAATATTTTCAGCAGGAGTTACATACCTGTAAGGACGCGAGGGATAACGAACAGTGCCCCTCCGTTTGCACCTCACGCCCCAGGACAAGCCGATCAAAGCTGAGCCCGTGATGGCGGGCAGAAGGAACACCCAGAGGGCTGTGCGGTCCATCTCGGCGCTCATCGCGAGGACAACGGTGCCGGATATCTGGCAGAAAGCGGTGAGCTTGGAGCCGAACGAGGCCATCGCCACCAAGGTGACCCAGATGGAAAGAAGAGCATTGAAGAAGTCGCAGAACTGGAGGACGCTCAGCCTCATGATGCACACGCTGTAGATGTCTTCCCCTGCCTCGCAAGCGTGATAGAAGGTCGAGAAGAACATTACAGCGGCGTAGACAATCGCTTCCGTGAAGTACTCCCTGCGGACCGCCACGTAGACCGACCCGATGAAGGCCAGGTTGCTGAAGGTGAGCAACAGCACGCGGATGATCACGTCGCTGTTGCCCAGCACGTAGGTGTCGTCCGCGCAATCGAAGCCCCGGTAGGCACCCGCGCAATGACACGCGGCGAACACGAAACCTCCGCTCATGTAGTGCATGCACTTGCCCTGGGAGTTGCAGCGACCTTCGATGCACGGCAGAGAAGAGATGCGACTTTCTACTCGGGCGTCGCAGGGGTTCATGCAATCGCAATCCTCGCAGGTGGTCCCGTTTATGCAACTCGAAACGCAGTGGCAGTTCTCCTCCACGCAGAACGCTTTTAGGCTTATGTGCCAGATACCAGGCTCCGGGAACGGGACGTGGAGGATGGCTGGCCCTGTGGAATTCACGTAGATGTCCGCCGCGGTTGTGTTGTCCACGCGCGAGCAGCCCCCGCCAGCAGTGATGTTGGAGTAGTGACCTGTGCAGTAGAAAGCAATGTTTACGTGTCCATAATCCCTCATAGAAACAGAGTTGGGCATTATTCGGCTAAATTTTCATTCAGATACGGATTCGTATAAATCCCAAAGATTTATTCGCGAATAACAAATGACAATATTCGTCGAAAAATTATTCGTTATTCGTGAATAAATCTGTACCGTTATTCTAGCCAGATTCATTCGAATAAGAATTTATTCGTTATTCGACCTGAATGAACGACGAATAAATGTGATACCCTATCGGGTATCTATCGATGGAAGTCTGTACTGTGTTCAATATACGTTTGGACGTGTAGGTCTGGAAGTGTGCGTATTTGTATGTATTTAAAAACGTTCGATGACCGCTTATAATTTGAAGAGATTGATTTTATCATTAGTTTAAATTAGAATTTTTTATTCGAAGATTATTCGAATAAAAACTTATTCGCACAAATGTATTCGAATACGTATTCGAATGAAAACTTAGCCGAATAATGCCCAACTCTGCATAGAAAGACGATTAGCGTTTCTAACCCAAGGAAATGCAAGCGACGACGATGACGTTCTTCTTCTCCTTCTCCTCAACGTCGGCCATCTTCAAGCCCAACGTCAGCGTTCCACCGACGTCGTATATTCGACCGATTTCGAAACTAAGGACGGAAAGGGTGTCTGCGGTGAGATTGAACGCCGACGGTTTCGTGCCGTTTCCGTGCAGGTGTTCGTAGTCGAAGAGGAAGAAGTCGGGCAACGATTTCCTAATCAGATCCACCGGCTTCACCTGGACCAAGTCGTTCGGCGAACTATCGACCAATTGCAAGGAAACGTGCGACGACTCCCCGGACAGCAGGCGAAGGGTCACATAGTGTAAAGTGTCCGAGTAAGGCTTGAAGAGCATGCTGGTATTCGTGGTGTTCATGATCGCCCCGGTGAGGTGATCGTCCGCGGTGACGTGAACCGCGATCCTGCACTCCTCGCCGCAGGTGGACGTCAACGAGAGACTGGACTCGACAAACTCCTCGGGGATGAGCAATTGCATCACGGCAGAATCCTCGCTTTTGTTTATGTGCACCTCGTATCCCTGCTTCGGGTCCACTAATGAGACTATGGACGCTGAATCTAGTAGCAGTTCTGCATCTAATACCGTGTCGCACGTCGCGCCGAGACCTACAAGATTGAAGGTTCACAGAAAAGAGTCTTCGCGCGATAGGTTCCATTTCTGGTGACAACAGAGGTACCTTGTTGAGTGATCTTCCCGTTGTCAGGATCGCTCCACGATCTGAAAGCGATAGCGTACCAATCGCCCGGCGTAGGTGCCTCTATCGTGATCGCGTACTCGTCCCCGGTGCTCTCCATCTTCAAGGCATAGTAACGGCGCCTCCCTTTCATGAGCTTCGCGGCTATCTTCGATCCATCCGGGCGCACGAAGGGCAAGCTGCCGGACTTCAAGAAGAGGGAAACATCCCGTGCTGAGCACCTACCTAGTCCTCCAGTTTTCTCTTCTTTTACTGTGAACCTGCAAACAGGAGAGTTACGATTAGCAATGCCGTGGAATCGTGCGGTTTAAAGGCGGAGTATTCTCGTTGAATTTTTACTTGAACGTAGCCGCGACGGTGGAATCCGGCACGTCGAAGTGGATAATGGCGATGTGACGGTAGGCATAGTAGTCGTCGAGAACGTTGTTCGGTCGTTGAGCGTAGAGTTTGCCGCATAGTCCTTGTTGGGTGCCAAGAATCCATGCCAATGAAAGGACTAATACGCTGCCTCGCATATTATCGTCCCTACGATCCGCCACATAACAAGCTACTTTTTCGGCTGGTTGCCCTGGTTAAAAGTTATCCTATATCGCTGCCCTGCGCAGAAAAGTTAATTACAAAGATGAGACTCGTGAGAAGACACTGTCCGCTGAGTCTACAGGGGCTGAAGCTTGGCAAGGTCCAAGTAAGAATCCTGACCAAGTGAGCTTATCAACTGATTCCCTCTCTTCCCTAAGATTGCAGGAAGAGATCGCCTCTGTTAAATCGGAAGAAGTCGTGATTACGCGCAACCGGTTTCGAGAAAAGTGGCGAACACGATAAATGAGGAAATATCCCAATTCGCGGTAATTCGCGCGGAGGAAATGAAGTAACATGAGCTACACCTTCGCGCTCAATCTTTACGAGGCTTGTTTCAAGCGTCGAGAAAGATTCATGTCAGTGTGCATGACAAATTAAGTCAGATTTCATTGCTAATTCGCGGGCTTCCTGTGTTCGCAAGATGCGATAAGCTTATCTGACGGTGACACGGGGCAGAGGTACTCCAACTTCGAAATCTGAAAGCCGATACAAAAGAAAATCGTTTGAAATACTATTGTACTGACTATAGAATACACGTTGTATCTTAATATATAAAGCAGAAAGCTTCTATGTGTTGTGTATTTGTCTATCGCCTAAAAACTTTAGGGCAATACAACTCTGGGATCCCGAAATGTGCCTCAGGTCATTATGCCTGGTTAACCAGATGAATGTGACCATTTTCACAAATAAACTAAAAAGAAATTTTTTTTATAAAAGCAGAATATAAATATCGGGCGAAACCGAGCGGTAAAGCTAGTTATACATACGCGCCAACGATTGTGGAGGAGTACGATATTTATCTCGTGACCTATGAACCGATTACAGAGGCATCAATGAAATCGTTAGAGGAAGCGGGATACAATAGAACTAGGCCTGCAATCCTCTCCAACAACTTAAAGTAAATCATTAGCTCCGTAACAGCCGAGCGGTCTTGCTGAATAAAACATGAAGAATCGATTCCCTATATCGTGACCATTTACCAATAGAACTTCATCAGTTAATCGGCGAATCGCCTGCAAGTATATATGTACTCTCTTTCCAATGCATTCGAAGCGCTCGTTAACGAGCAGCGTGCCTGAACCCAGTGCACAGATCAATTCGAGGATTGTATTCTCTAATTAGTATCACTCAGCCGAATATTTGCATGTGCGTGGTAAGAACAATGGAGCATCGAACGTTTAGCTGGTCTCAAAAGTGGAGCAGGGATTAATTAGCATGCTTCACGGTCTTCCACGAGATCCACGATATCGAGGGACCATTATTCTACTTGAAATAATCGTACCATTCTCTGCGACCCCTCTGAGAACAAAAAGAACAAGTTTCAAGCGTCTCTGTAATTCGGCAGTTACCCGGTAATTTGTGGTGCCCCGTACGAACTCTATCCCGTGTCAACACACTGATACAAACGTTTACGCTCCATTAGCGTCGACACGTATGTACATGTGCAATTGTCGCACACTCGAGAGATTGAATTTCAGGAGGGTCGAAACAATGCCCGTTCGAAACCAAAGGGAGATAAGGTTCAAGCTGCCGAGATTATCTTGGGCCCCTCTCAGCAACAAGTGTCTCAAGCAAGCAATGCTCACTTCCCAGCAGAATTTCGCCAGCCAATCGAACTTAGCGCGGGAAGTTCACTACTCACCTCGTGACCCTTCCCCGTTGGTCGAATACTTTCAATAATGCTAGTCGAACGAGGGGGCGACCGCGCTGCTGGCCGAGCGAATCAAGCCAGTTATCGTTCAGCACTGACACATTCTCGTAATCGCCTGAAAGCACACTAACAAGAAGCCTGCATTTAACTTTCAGTCTGGGAAGCACAGCACTCCCGGGAATCGTCGCTAGAACTTTACTACACTCTCTTTATCGCGGTATCTCTTTGTTGGTCGATATCATCGATAAGATTAGCCGTGCGGCTTAGCGCGAGTGAATACAGTGATAATGAAAAATGAATGAACCCACGTTCGATTTCCTCATTTTTAGCCACGGTTTATTTTCATCTATTCCCGTGCAATTGTCTCCCATCTATCTGATTCACCATTCACTTGGAATTAGGTGCTGATCTATATCCGTAATTGCGCTCGACGGTGTACGAATGGGATGTACAGTGTCTACTTCCGATTGACGTAAACGAGCAACGTGCAAATAGCTACCTGTTTACTAACAGTCCTGCATGATATGGCACCAAGCATTCGAGTATCTCTTTAGAACGGCAAAGGGCCTCTTACCAGTGATATCGGAGGACTGGATTCCATATCCTGCTAGGCGTGCGCTAATTTCTTACTTCCACTGTACACGCGGCGAACACGTACCGCAGCCTTGTGGGAACACGTGGTCACTTTGACAGCTGCTCCCGATCTCACGTGAGAGCGCGTCCGTGGCCGCACGGTGGACTGAAAATCCCCGGGAGCCGTTTATTGATCGCTCTACGCGGTGAGATTCGCGCCACAGACTCACCAGTGGCGAACGCTTGTCGAATAGAACTGACCGGCGCAGTCACTAGCGCCTGAGTATCTCGTCCTCAACTCACGCTGCTAAGCAAAAGGCCCGCAGGGAGGGAAAGAATTCGCGGTGATTCAAGATTTCCTCCTAACCGGACGTTTAATATCGAATGGAGGCGAAGTGTCGCGCTGCCGTGGGAGGCGCAGCTCCAGCACGTGGGTCGATCAGCTGAGCGGGCGAGCTCGTTAAAACCTCCTTCTCGCTCCTACGAAAACCTTCCGCCTCTTCTTAGCCCTCTACAGCCTAATTATTCCGCTCTGCAAGTGTTTTTAATTTGCGTAAAAGGAAAAGCTGTGTCAATGGTTGCGGAACTGTGTAAATTATTACGATGTTTTAAATAACCCTCGTCTCCTTATAGTCGCATTCCGGAATATAGTGTTTGGATATTATTTATATTGTATTTATAAATTTATAAAAAGCTTCTTTCTATATACAAGTCTTATACAGAGTGTCCCACCAGAAATAGGGATTTTCTTAAAAACAGTCTTTGCCTAAAATTCCCAAGTATCCATCCACCTCAAAGAATGCATTGGACTCTCGGGGTCCAATGCCGAGGGACCAACCATGCCATATGCCAGTGGAGAGAACAGATAGAAACTGTAACAAAAAACGTATACTTTCTTATTAAATTTACTCGTGAAAGCTCACTATCTACTCGAAATATAGTTACCTATACATGGTACTTGAAAGTACAACGGACACTATTGTGTGATAGACAACGTGCCCAATTCTGTTTGGGATTAAAATAAGCAAGCTCTCGGTGATGTAGTTCAATGTTATCCCAGTCAACATTGAGCTGTACAATACAGCTGGGAAGTAATGATGGAAATACAAGATCCTGCTCATAGCCCAGAACGGCGCGTAATGTAACATCCAACCAATGAACAACCATTTCCCAGCATTCAGTATCTTGTTTCTTTGCTCAAGCACGGCAGGATGTTCCATGCAACCGCGTTGTTGACGTACACAAGCAAGAGTGTATAATACAATGAAAAGTATTAGGAAGACGATATTGCCCCACCATATAATTGGGTTGCCAAGCAAATATATCCTCAAACTATTGCCGGAGAAGAATTGACCCTGAAAAGTTTACGGTTCTATTACTCTCGAGCGCTTTTATTTTTAGTGATCGTGAAACTTACTCTGTAATTGATTGGCCACTGCCAGGGGCGCGACGACACTTCTCCCTCTTTCACTTTCAAATCTGAATTCCCTTGCAACATAACTGCGTGTGATTCGAGAAATCTATCTAGAAATCCGGGCGCATATACTTGGAAACTGACGTTTGGCACTGTTAAACGAAGGAAGATGTTGGTTAATATAATTGATATAGCGTATAAGTATATGTATACTAACATTTTGTATAATTATTATCTTCGATATTCCACAATGCATTCTTGTCTCTCATGTTCGGATTACAAGATACTTCTTGCTGACTGTATGCCCTGTAAAAATTGAATTATTTTTCACATGCAACGTCTTTCTCATCGTTTAAAATTTTACGGAAGTCGATGACTAACCATTTGGGCAATGTTTTACCGCTACACGTTAGAACACAATGATGCAGGTAGTGAACAAATTTTAATTTACTCGTAACCGTTTGGATTATGTCACCGTCTTTACCATTCACTATTAAAACCTTCCACACGTCGTTAGCGTCACCGGTACCGTTCTAGAACATAAATATATATGTAATTGCATAATGAATTACAAAAATTGCAAAAAGTACTTCTTACTTCGCCGTATCCGGTAACTTGATAATGCTTTTTGGAAAGAGGCGCGAACTCTTTGTGCGAATGCAAATTTCGCCGCGTGATTATATGCTCCAATCGTATAATGTCACCGTGCTTTACTAATACTGGCTTGGATGGAATATCCTCGGTGTCAAATTTTTTTACTAACCATTGGTTATTATCGTCTTTGTGAGAGTAGGTTGTGACCTAAATAAAATGTGCATATTATTACTCGTTAAAGCGTAATCGTTAGAGCGTATAAAAGATTAATACCTGTTGTTGTCTGGCACCAACGCCTTCTGGATAAAGATGCCAATGAGAATGTAAATATCCTCCACCGGTACGGTGATTCTTTAACGTGATTGTAGCACCGTAGGCCAACTGCCGCGGCATTGTAGCGTTATATAAAGAGTTTCCTTCCAACAAAGATTGGAATTCGGAACTATAAAATCCATCTCCACTTCCACTAAAATATTTTAGATCGTTAGCACGTCTTCCCATAATATATATACCTATCTGATATCAGTAATAAATAAGTCTACTACCTTTTAGTTAACACAGAAAGATGAATGTAAAAGAACAACAAGTACAGTAATATTGGTAAGATGATGAGACAAATACATCGCGCCAACAACTGTTTTCCCACATATGTCTGTAACGAGTACACATATGAATGAGTTAATCTTTTAAAATTTATACATGCTATTAAACCTGAGCAAGCTTACAATGGGCTTTGTGAGATCCCCTAATTCCCTCCACAATTCGAAGGCTGTATAGAGCCCAACCAGAAGCACAACGAATAGGCCAATAAATTTCACGCTAATCGTGCAAGCGAGCGAAACTCCCGTGAATGATAACCAAGCCCACCATTGCCACGTGAATGATTCGTTGCGAAGAGAACCCATACGAGCCATTCCCCATGTAGCGCACATCATGAAACACAGTAGTATGGGATCCAGCAAGATGTATTGATTTAGTGTCAGCATTCCTACATCTAAAATGTATTAACTATTGATATAACATCTTGCACTGGACAAATATATAAAGTAAAGCAGAATATACATACCGAATAGAATAAAGAACGCAGAAAATGCTGCTGCCTGAATAGACTTTGTCAAGTCCCATACAATGAGGTACGACAGAGGAACCGTAGTTGCGCCCAACAGTGTGCAAAACTGGAAAATACATTCATAAGGCGTTCGATTTAAATGATTCACCGTAACTCACTTTCATACTACTCACAATTCTCATGCCAACGTATTTAACATTTTCAAACTTGTCTCCTGGCTTTTCGAAAGGAAATGTTCCATCGTATCCAGTTAAGTATCCAGACAGTGCTATTAACATCTAAAAACTAACAATGTAGATTCTTAACACACACGCAGGAACAGAAACTCAAGCGCACGTTATTTACCTTCCCAAGTGGCGGGTGAACATCGAAGAAGAATGTCCTGTTAATGTACCAGCTCCCCATTTTGCCGAAATGAGTTTCATCCCAACTAAAGCATGGAAACATTGAAAGTTTATAGAAAAAGATTGCATATTTATTACGCGATGGTTTCATATTTTTCACGAGAAGCTTACCAGACATGGCGTGGTTCTGTGATTTTGTAAAATCTTGTTCCTGCTGTGAGTATTATAATGAGTCCGAAAAGTAGCCACCAGTTTCTGCAGAAATGTAAATAAAATAGTTCCTGTATTATTTAAACTTTGGGATACATAAAGCTGGGAATCCACTGGGAAACTAAGCTAAGCTATGCGATGCTATGTTTTAGCTTACAAGGAAACATATCGAACCCGAAAATTCTGATTTTAATGAAACTCCGTACGATTGTAGAGCATGTCGGAGTATGTAAGAAACAATTTTTTTTTTCTGCGGAAAAACACTCTGAGGGGGTGAAATCAGCTCCCAAATTTTCAGCGATTTTTCGTTTTTCGAGTATAACTTTGTAACGGTGCGAGGTAGAAGAAAACCGTAAATGGACAAAATGTTCAGTGTTTGATGCCGTATAACGCGCTGCAAAAGAAATTTTTGTACGTCCAAAGTTATACTCGAAAAACGATAAATCGCTGAAAATTTGGGGGCTGATTTCACCCCCTCAGAGTGTTTTTCCGCAGAAAAAAAAATCGTTTCTTACATACTCCGACATGCTCTACAATCGTACGGAGTTTCATTAAAATCAGAATTTTTGGGTTCGATATGTTTCCTTGTTAGCTTTTGGTGGAAGCGGTTCCATGAGAATGTATTGAAGCTAATTTTTTTTAAACTGTAGCGTGGCATAGCATAGCATCGCATCGCTTAACTTCCCGGCTTAACAATATAATTTTACATACAAATCTGGCGTCTTTTGTTTCTCATTATTGGAAGACTGTCTATGCAACTGTACATTCTTCGTTTTGCATGTAGTTTCACAAGTGCTACTTGTATTCTTCATATTACCAGTCAGAATTACTTTCTTCTCTTCCTAAATTCTCTGACGACTTAGGTTACCTCGTGCTAAGCGCTACTTAACGAGTAGAATGAAATGAAAGAGAAGAAACAGTTATTCGGAGAATGTAGGATTCTTGAATTATAGTGCATACCGCTACAGCATAACTACAGCGCAGCCGTGTTACTTAATACTTGTTGAGTTTGCAGTTCTTCAGGAACAAATTCGAAGTACCGCTATCGTATCGCAGGAGCGTAGCAATTGAAAGAAGAACCCGGGCTATTTAAATTCCTCGTTTCTTTCTTTAAAAATAATTATAAATTCGTAGCTATAAAGCGAATAATAGCAAATGGCAAATAAATACGGAAGTTTATAGAATTGTGGCATGTAAAAATCGCAACAGAAGCGAATCGAGCTAATATTGTTTGATATTTCGATTGTTACCACATCGATTATTGAGCATAATACAACTCGATACCAGTTAGCACAAGGATTTCTCTTCGATTAGGTATTTCAAATTAACAAGAATTCGAGCCATTCGGGCATGTTCGGGCACGTGTAGCGCGGTGGAAGAGAATAACGATTTAATTTACTGCTTTAAACTAATGAAAAGATGAACAAACTGTAGAAGAAAGTGATATAAGATACTCGGTAACGATTAATATACATAGCGACGTTTGTAAAAGCAATACTACGCAGGTTAATTCGAAAGTAAATACAATTGTTTATTATTGTCTTGCGTGTAGGTCAAAATGGACGTTTTAGACCTATTTAATCCGAAAGGCACGTTTAAAAGAAGAATATTGGCCGGGCCAAGTAGTCGGAAACAATTACCAACAGATATGTCTTTGTTAGACGCGCAATTAAACGTGACTACGCGAAGCATCGAAAGTGGGACAGATTATGTAGCGGAATATGTAGAAAAAGAGGAAGCTGAACTGCTGGAGGTATAATACATTAATTAATAATAAACTGAAGAAGAAATGACTGGGTTGGTTAACTTTCTTTCATTCCAGTCAGCGAATTATCATAATGCAAATGAACAATCTGACTTCGAAGCTGTATCGATGGGTACAGTTCCCACGCAAGAGAATGCGACTAACGAAGAAACGCTGAAGATTTACAAGTCGTACAACTTCGCTTATAATCCCAAGACTAATTTAACGATCACCTCTAAGAAAGATCAAATAGTATCTATGATCGAAACTAATTCGGTGGTAGTAATTCAAGGGCCAACTGGTTGCGGTAAGACTACGCAGGTGCCGCAGTTTATTTTAGACTCCTGTTATAAAAAGCGACAACATTGCAATATCATAGGTAATTCTGTTGTATTTAGACCAATGTTCAACCTCGTTCGGATAATTTCACTTATTTACGATTTGCTTCGCAGTTACACAACCTAGACGTATCGCCGCCATAAGTATAGCGAAACGAGTTAGCGAAGAAAAAGATTGGCCAGTGGGTAGCCTCGTTGGGTTTCAAGTGGGCCTAATAAATAGTACGTGTCGAGATACACGTTTGACGTACTGTACCACCGGTGTTCTGTTGCATAAATTGATAAACTCAAAGAATATGCTGGACTATACCCATGTTATACTCGACGAGGTTCACGAGAGAGACCAAAATATGGATTTTCTTCTGCTAGTTGTTCGAAAGCTGTTGCGCACTAATTCACGTTCAGTGAAAGTTATTCTAATGTCCGCGACATTCGAAGTCGAGAGGTTTGCTAAGTATTTTTCTTCCCCTGTGAGAAATAAACTTGTACCTGCACCTATTATTGACATAGCGAAGAAAAATTACTATAACGTTGCTATATATTATCTTTGTCAAATGGGTATACTGGGTCCGGTAAATATATGATTCAGTTATTAAGAATAATAATAGATATAATCTAAATCGCTTGAATATATCCATTGCATTATATTTTCAGATGCCTGAGATTTCTGCCTCAGAACCAGGCATTTCGAAGAGAATGATGGACTTCTGTGTGAATCTTATAAAAATTCTTGACGACGTAGATATAAAAGCTGATGACGCGAATTACGATTCAGAGACACATACTTACGAGAGACACGTGATTCTTGTATTTCTACCGGGAATCCATGAAATCGAAGAGATGCATAACTTGTTGATGTTACCTAAACACGAAAGGGCTAAGTGGGACGTAGTAGTATTACATTCATCTATTACAAACGAAGAGCAACAACGAATTTTTCAAAAACCACCCCACGGTTACCGTCGCGTGATCTTGTCCACGAACATCGCTGAGAGCAGTATCACTGTACCCGACGTAAAATATGGTACAACGAGCTAACTATATTAAGTTAAAGATCATTCCCATGGCAATATTCTCACGTTTCCTTCTTTTCAGTAATTGATTTCTGTTTAACGAAGCAACTTATCACCGATCCAAGAACTAATTTCCAGTGCCTGGAGCTTGCATGGGCAAGTAAAGTAAACTGCGAACAAAGAGCTGGTCGTACGGGTCGTGTAATGGATGGAAGGGTGTACAGACTGATACCGCAAGTATTCTACGAGGTGAATTTTATCTTCTTGATGACTTAAATGTAAGCGAATAATGTTGATCAGAAATGTGCTATAATATCTATAAAATCTGTAGAGTGTATTACCACGAGAATCTCCCCCCGAGATGTTGCGAGCTCCGCTAGAAAATTTGGTTCTCAAAGCAAAGGTTTTAGACATGGGAGAACCTAAAGCCCTCTTAGCGCTCTCTTTGGATCCACCCGATCTCGGCAATTTGGAAAGAACGATATTACTGTTAAAAGAAACAGGCGCATTGCTCAATAAGAGTGACGAAATACAAAACCTTGATGGGGAACTGACGGACCTCGGCCGAGTTATGGCTAATCTACCACTGGACATTCATATAACGAAATTAATTATGCTGGGTCACGTTTTCAGCGTTTTGAAAGATACAATTATCATCGCTGCCAGCTTGTCCGTGAAAGATATGTTCAGCAGTCCTTTCCAGCAGAAAATGTTGGCATACAACGTTAAACTCAGTTGGGCTGACAATTCTTGCAGCGATTGCATAGCTTTCATGAACGTTTACAAAGTATGGATCAGCGAGAAAGCAAATCGCCGGTTAGCTACCGACGATGCAGAAAGGAAATGGGCAAAGCGGAACTTTGTGCAGATAAAAGTGTTGCGCGAGGTCAAGGCCCTCGTGACAGAATTAACCGGCAGGCTGGAGAAATTTGGTGTACGAGAGAGCGCCGGCGTCAATAAAGTCGTGTGGTCGGAACAGGAGCGACCGTTCATTTTGAAAATCGCGATTGCTGGCGCGTTCTATCCGAACTATTTGGTTAAACATGTACCAGGGGAAGTGAACGAACATGCTGGAGTGAGGCTATTAGGCGGCTTAGACCCATCCAGAACGGTGTACCTGCAAGGGTGGCCCCTGAGACAGCCTGGACTGCTATACGCTCGCAGAATCCAAGATATCTTTACACAGCACTTGGCACCGAACGTTGGAAAAGTAAAAGTGTCTTTCGACGGCTCTACCCGGGTCTATGTTCAGTTTGTGAGAAACGAAACAGCTGGACACGAGAATGCCGACACGTTAAGCAAAATATCTCCGGCTGTTTATAAAGCTATCAGAATGAGACAGTGTAACTTTCCCATGGAAATACCTATACTGAACGACGATGTGGCGATCCACCGAGCGGAGGAGATGAACCTGAAGAGAAGATCGTTCTTCGATAGCGGGAGTTTTCTAGACGACAGGATCAGACCTCGATTACCGAGTATTCGGGTGACCCGTATTCCCATAGTTGTACAGCACGTACGTATTTCTTAAAATTACGTGGCAAATATTTCATTTAATTAAACAATGATTCGCTGTTCCAGGTCGAGAGCCCTGGTCGTTTCTGGGCACAAATGTGGGACTCTAGAGTAAAGAAAGGACTGGACAAAGTACAATCGGCTATCGAAAGAACAGTGAAGTATATGAGCTCGTTTATCATGGCCCCAGAAACGGGCACGCTCGTGATCGCGCCGTACGAGCAAAATAATTGCAGAGCATATTTTCGGGGAGTAGTCGAAGGTCACGTGACGTCGCCGGAGGTCCTAGTACAAATATTTTTCATTGACTTTGGATACTCGAGCGAGTGTCGATTGTGCGACATTAGATGTATCAATAACGACAGCGACATCACCGATACCCCATCGTTGTCCTTCGAGTGCGTTTTAGCGAACATTCAACCGGCCGTGACAGATACTTTAAAAGATACTTGGTCGGATAGCGCGTACGATTTTTTCTGGGGGTTGATTAACAAATCTGGCCAGCTGTTCGGCGACATTTACTCGGTCGTTAATAGCGTGGTTGCATTGGAACTGATATATAAAAACGGAGAGGAAGAGATAAGCATCAATCAAAGTCTGACTGATAAAGGATTCGCGATTAAAAGGGAACCAGACTACTTCTCGCGGTTTAATAATAGTTTAAGGCTCTGCCAGGAGGACTTGTCGGATGAGCAATGTGCTCACTATGAGAAGCTACAGTATAGTCAAGATTTTATGCCAGACGTTTACCCAGACCCGCCCGATGCGTCTGAATGTTACACGACTGTGAATCTGCGAGGGCCGTTCTCGCCGTTGGAAATAGATTTGAAACATCTGACATCGGCTGGCAGAGATAAGAGGGTCAACATGGCCACAAATTCTGTGAACGCAGTTCTTCTAGACACTGACCCGGACGATATCCATCAGCGACTTTTAGTAGCTTCGTCAGTCTCTCAGAACGTGCACGGCAGCAACCTAACATTGTTCAACACAACGTTAATGCCACGTATTCCTGGATTGGCTGCTTTCATCGCACTGATCTTTACCCCGTGCATGGAATTGCGGCGGAATGCGTTTGGTACTGATTACGTAGGCGCGTTGTGCGGACTGGGATTTCATCCTGTCACCAAAAAAAGCCTTTTCCCAGAGCACGACATAGAGATTTATTTCGACACTCAGGTCACCGTGAACGATTTGCAATATGTAAGTACTTTGCTCAAAGCGCGTTGTTCTGCTTTGAATATTCTTTGAAATTTTTTATCCCTGTTCCTCCGCCAGATAAACAGAATCCGTCATTGGATGAACATCGGGATGCAAGTGAACTATCAGTCTGAAAGCGGGGATAACATGGAGGAGATTATGGTTTGTCAAAATAGGATAAAGATTGCTCTTTTCAAGCTGATCGAATGGAAACGGAAGCCGCGCACGCCGGAATTGATTAAGAACTTTGATAGATGGAATCTGTACGATGAGACTATATATCGGCAACCTAGTAGGCTGTCCATGATCGCTAATAACATATACAAATTGCACAATGCATTGCATTTGGAGGAAGCGTCCGAGTTGGAGGAAATGACGAACCATTTGAAAGCCTTACGAGCATTAACAATCGAGTAAGTGAATTACCAAAAGTGAACGTTTAACATTTCTTACTTTGTTCCGATTATTGCACAGTTTTTTTTCACGTGACAGAGATCCGAGGAAAGCTGGAAATACCAACATCCCTTGTAAATTGTGCCAAGTCACATTGTCCGACATTTTCGACCTGTGTGGCCATTTGTACTCGATGCAGCACAGGGAAAACGAAAACAAATTGGGAGTGCAGCTTTAAGGGATTATTATAGGATGACGTGTAACGATAAAACATATATATATAACATATATATAAAATGATAAAAAACGTATTATTAGCATTTACTACATGTATTAGTTTACGCAATTGACCAAATATTACGTAAATCGAAGTTCTTTTAAGTTTATTCATACGTAAAATAGTTTCTTCAACATGATTTTTTATTTTGTGATAATGGTAATAATAATAATTCATCATCTGTAACAGTGAATTTCTGTTTTTCTTCTGTATTCTACGAGGACGGTGATTATATCGTTGAAGTATTTTCACAAGATTATTGTTGATTTTATTTTTGTAACGAATTATATTTTTTTAAAACGAAAGTAATGTAAAAAATTGTGCGAGTGAGGAATAAAAATCAATGTTATAGATCTGCTATTAAAATATATCTACATATTTCTATTAAAAAATGTATGTACCTACATTGCAGTTAATTAAGGAACACAGAAAAGTCGATCTTTTTCACAATTCTTATGTAGAACTGACAAATATATTTCGATTATATAGTACGGCGGTGACTGTGTACGTATATACAAAGAATGGATTCAGATACCTGAATTCAAGCAAGTGTCAATGCCCTAAACTTCTCTCTGAAGGTATCTTGCGCCCGGTTGTGTGTACAATAGCCGTCCAGGCACATTCGCACCGGACGCGCTGACATAAGTACCCGGCGGCGGAGGCGGATAAGGAGCAGGCGGTGGTTGCGGCGCTCTTACTGGAAACCCTGACGTGATTCCTCCCGTTTTCGCGCCCTTTCATGAAATCATGCCACAAGATTGATGTATCGTGTAAGTATTAACAATTAAAATATAAGAGATACCTGTGGCGGTTGCTGGATCGGGATAGCTCCTCCGTGAACTGTAACGTGGCTGCTTGGCCGTAAGTAAAATTTATCTTCCGCGTAGGCACCTTTGTGATCCAACGAATGTAAACTTGTCACGTATGCTAATACAGAGAGAATCATTGCAACGTTCTTGTTAATTCGTACAATTTGAATTCAATGCGAGATATAGATTTCAGGGTACCAGTTTGGTGTGACGACAGCGTTGCTCTATTCCCTGAGAGATACACCGACTTAGGAGGTTCGGGTTCTCGAGAAGGTTGCGACGTCGGCGCGGAATAACTGTAGACGCTTTGACCGGTTGGGGCCGAGTAGAAATTGGAGGCCGAATATTGATTATTCTCTGAAAGAAAACACGCAACGGCGATGTTAATGATGGGAAACACAGACGTTAATGTGGATGGCTTGTTAAAGCACGAGCACGGAAGTTAACGAAGGTTTATTCACTCACTGTTCCAGAGAACAGCTCGGGAATCGCCAGATCTCCTAGCTGCTTCCTCAGATTCTAGAGGCACAAGTATCTCTGTTTAATATCTCCCTTTTCTTTGTAAATATACATACAACTTCTACGTGTATATGTACTTACTGGAAGGCGGGGGATTGTAACTTGGGATCGAAGGTGTTGGTTTATACCCATAACCGGCGTGATAGGGGGATGCTGTTGGCGGTGGAGAAGGACTATGCGTTCTCTTCATCGGCCCCTGAGAAACCACAGGTCTGTATGTAATTCAATTCTTCGCAGAAATAAACAAGTTATATGAACTTACGCTGGGTAACAAGGTGTGAGTCGGCGTGCCAACAGCGACTTTATAAAGAGAACTACTGCTTTGCGGTGATGGGAGAAACACTTGTGGATGAACTACTCTAGGACCTGTCCCAGGATATCCTCCTACCGCTGTTAATACTTCGGAACAGACGCTACGTAACATAAACGATCAATTACAACTCTGAAATAAATTATACATGCAATTTCCACGAAAATGTAATACAAACTTCTCTTTAATCAGCTGTCGTCTCCTATTATCATCCTCGTTCAAAACCTTCTTCAATTGTAAAAATAATTGATGCTTTTCATCTTTTAATTGCAGGAGCTCGTTCTCGAGATTCGTTATTTGTTCCCTAGTTTCACCTAGAGTCATTACGTCCTGCTTCTGTTGACGTTCCCTCTCTTTCCTTTGCCTTTCCTCCTCAGCATCTGCTTCTTGCTCTACGCATTCACGATAAACAGTTTAAATAAAAATGAAACTTCAACGGATGTATCGTAGCGCGCATGAAATGTCGCTTCTTATCATACCACTCTGCGAACTTGAATTACTTTGCAGTAAGAGATGGAAAACATTGAATGACGAATCAACTCGCTCAAACTTCCTGAAAACAACATTTCATGTGCGTTGTTCTATAATTTGGAGGTTACCTTGTTTCTTCCGTTTTCGTTCTCTCGTAATGTGGGCCTTCAACGCTTGCCACATTTGCTCGCTACGCTGAGGCGGGCCGACAATTACCGCTGGCATTTCTTTTCTAATTTCTTTCAAACTTTAGTAGGATAGAAATCTATTGCAATGTAATGACAAATCGTAGCTACATCTCAAAACGTATATTTTTTGTATACATTATTCTGTGAACAACGCCAAGCTATGTTGTTAATTCTCAGCACCAGGTGGCGGGTACTTCGGCAGTCTGTTGCAGGGCCGGGTGGGAAATTTGGTAGATTGTGGTGTTTCCGTCAAAGAGGAGATATAATATTAAGAGGCGTCACTCGACAAGGACAGAAATAACCTAGGGAAATTACTACACAACCAATTTAAATGCCCATTCGGCCCCATTCGGCAATGATCGGTAAACTTCGGCAATAATTAGCCAATTGCGTTAAGGTACATTTAGTCGATTTGAATATCCCGCTCGAATGTACAACCAATTTAAATGCCAAGGTCAAGTAAGGACTTCAAAGGTTCCGCCCGAAGTGACGCCTCTTATTATATCTCCTCTTTGGTTTCCGTGTTTCTTGGGATTCGGGGCCCGTGGAGCTTTGGAGGGTTCTGCTCGCGAATGTGTTAAGCAAAGAGGATAAGATAGAGTGGAAGCATCCCATAAGAGCCCCTGTTAAAAAGTAATATCAAAGAGGAGATATAATCAGAGGCGGATTAAGGTCGGTTGAGGCCCCGGGCGCAAAAGAAAATATTGGGCCCCTTACAAAAGTTATTGATAACTGCAACAGTTACTTCAAAATTGCGTAGCGTTGCACAGTTTTATACTTTTCTCGCTTACAATTTTACGATCCGGTTACAATATGAAATCAAATTTGGTGTCATTAAAAAAAAATAGAAAGTTGGTTTTTGTGGGGCCCCTCCGAAGTCGGGGCCCCGGGCGCGCGCCTGGTGCGCCTACTGTTAAATCCGCCTCTGGATATAATAAGAGGCGTCACTCGACAAGAACAGAAATAGCCTAGGGAAATCACTAGACAACCAATTTAAATGCCCATTCGGCCCCATTCGGTAATGATCGGTAAACTTCGGCAATAATCAGCCAATTGCAGTAAGGTACATTTAGTCGATTTGAATATCCCGCTCGAATAGATAACCAATTTAAATGCCAAGTAAGGACTTCAAAGGTTCCGCCCGGAGTGACGCCTCTTATTATTCTCTTCTTTGGTAACACGTCAGGATAGTAACAAGTGGTAACAAGGTCGATGACGAATTGAGAGGCGAAGAAATAAGCTTCTTCGTACGTTCCTCTTTTTAATAATACAATGTTTTCGAGTGTTTAGGGAGGAGGCGAAAACAAATGTCTAATGTTGTAAAGTTCATGCGTAACTCTTTTCTAATAAGTTTAATTTATTTATTTCAAACTTCGCGCTTTAAGAGCTTGCGCTAAACGCCGCTAGGGCGAGGATCGCAACAAGTCAGAAGCACAAATCCGTAACTTATAATTAATTATGCAATTATGTTCAACAACAAAATTGTTTATTTATTACTCTAAAAAACGTATTAAACGTTTCTTCATTTTCCGAGAAGAATTGCCGTAGACATCTAGCGGTGATAACTCTAACTAAAGTTCCGTGAAAACAACTCCATATCAGGGTAAAATACAGACTTTTGACGAAAACTTATTCACGTTATCACTGCCAAAGAGTTAACGGAATTAATAAAGTGACTGTGATTTGCGAGCAGTGTTCGTGTTATAAATTTCGCGTTGGATGAAATAATTGAGGTGGGTTTAATAAGGTATGCGTTTTTGGTACTTAAATAATTACTACGGATGGCATCGCTCCGGCTTTGTTGATATTGTTGCACGGTATGTCACTCGTGTCTAATTTGTAGAATGCTTTCAATAAACAGTAGCAATGCCTTCTTATCATAACTATAACGTCTTATAAAGAACTTGCAATTTTAATTATTTATACAACTCTCTTCCATAGCCCTTCGTTGTGCGAAGAAGAAATATTCTTTTAAGATTCTAAAATAATTACAAAGAACCATGGCGCACTACAAGGGAGCAGCCAGCGAGGCTGGCAGAGCGATGCAGTTAATGAAGAAGAGGGAAATTGCTCAGCAAGAGATAGAATTAAGGAAAAAGAAGATAGAGGATGATTTGAAGATTCATAACATAGAGAATAAGTTTGCGACGCATTACAATGCAGTCGAGCAACAACTCAAAACTTCCACTATTGGTTTAGTTACTTTGAATGAGATGAAAGCGAAGCAGGAGAACATAGTAAAGGAACGTGAACGGAAGCTTGCGCAAAAAGAGCGGGAAAAGGAGCAAGAAAAGGAGCGAGCTCTTGCTGCGAAGCAAGCTGAGAAGAATAAGCAGAAGAAACAAATACAAGCATTATCGTTCAATCTGGAAGAAGACGAAGTAGAACTTTCGGACGAAGAGCCAGAGATAAAGGAAGAACAAATAAAAGACGGCGAACCGGAAATAAAGAAAATAAAGAAAAACCCAGACGTGGACACAAGTTTTCTGCCTGATAGAGAAAGGGAGGAAGAGGAGAACAGATTGAGGGAAGAATTGAGGCAAGAATGGGCCAGAAAACAGAATGCGTTGAAAGAAGAGGAAATTGAAATAACGTTCAGTTACTGGGATGGTTCGGGACACAGACGAAGTGTTATTATGAAAAAAGGTAAAGGTCTAATTATTACTGTGCCTGATGGGTGTTTCTTTGTTTTATAAAAGTTATTTGTTAGGAAAGTAATTTCATATTAATTGTTATTAGTTCGCACTGTTGGCAGGTAATTCTATCTATCAGCTCCTTCAAAGGTGTTTGGAAGTCTTAAGGCGCGAGTTCAGTGAACTTAAAACAGTCATGGCTGATCAGTTAATGTACGTGAAGGAGGATCTTATCTTACCGCATCATTACACGTTTTATGATTTCATTGTAACGAAGGTAATTTTTTTTATAAGTATAACTAAAAATTATGCGAGTACGGTACAATTGAAAGTTCATTTATTGGCACTGATTTCAGGCGAGAGGGAAGAGTGGACCTCTCTTTACATTTGATGTTCACGATGATATTCGTGTTATGCACGATGCTTCTGTTGAAACAGAAGAGTCTCATGCTGGGAAAGTGTTGCTTAGGTACTGAATTCTTTAATATAAATGTTATATTTGTATCTTTTTCTTTATGCATTATTAATTACTTTGCATTTCAGGTCTTGGTACGAAAGGAATAAACACATATTTCCTGCTAGTAGATGGGAGCCCTTCGATCCAACGAAAAGTTACGATAAATACACGGTATCTGATAAAAATAGGAAAAAGGATAAAATTTAATGAAGAATAGATTGTATAGGAAGTTATTGTATAAAGAAAGGGATAATGCACATTGTGTTCAGTACTGATGAGTTAATGATTTAGGATAATTCGAATCCTACTACACGTTTTAAATATTCAAAACATTTTAATATATATTTAATTATAATCACTTTAACTTTATAATGTCTTGGTTCCTTAATGAATAAGGATAGTGAATAGGCACTGCTTAAGCTGGAAGCCGGAGATCGTAGCGTATTTTGTACATTTTAAGACAATGCACGAATATTCCATAAAGCCGTTTGTTAAAAAAATATTTCATATATCTGTCGCAAGTAGTATACTCAAAGATGTTTATATTCTAAAGATTTCATTGTGTGACATTTCATTTTTATTTCACGTAAAGACGCGACAATACTATTAGAAATGCGCCACTGTCTGAAAGAGTTGTAAAGGTATGAAATAAATTTATATAATTTTAGAAAAATACATCCGCTTCGCGTGTCTATTCTATTTCATTTTCGGCGACTTAAAATTGACAATAGACTAATGATTCGGGCTTTCTTGCCACTTCATTAGTCAGATTTTTTTTCAATATCTTGCAAACATTCTATCGTTCGTTCGGTATTAAGTCTTGAATATAGTTTCTACTACATGTGCTTTACTATTCAAAATATCGTTCTCTTGACGTGTAGATCATTGACTCACGAAAACTTCCTTCCAAAGTTCTAGCAGCATTTCCTTTGCCTCTTTGTTCATGGCATACGGGTTACTGTCAAAATTTACCGTTTTATCATTTACATTTTTAACATCGCTCGATGAATTCATTATCCTCCACTTCTCTTTTTCGGCAATGTTAAGCAATTGCGAATCGTAATCGATTAACTAACAAAATCGGATAATCATAATTTTTAAAGTTCGTAACTTTCGTACAATGCTCCTGCCAATAACACTTACTTTGTTATTATAATTACCACGGTTTACATCTTCACCTTTAAATGCTTGCTACTTAGCATCGTTTCTCCGAAGCGATATGTTTGATTTGTCATTGTTACGGAAATCTATTTTTGCAACATTTTCATCTGTTTTCAACGAAACCTGATTTTCTAAATATGCAAGTAAATATAATATTAGATATATATTTAAAATATATGCTATTTACATACGATAATAATGTTATTTTTCACTTTCGATACATTATCATCGCTTATCCGTTCTTCCGCGTTGATTTTTATTGTCATACCTTCATCAAGCATCATATACCTTGGGCATAACCGAAAAAACTGCTGCGTATTTCGAGCCAGATTACCCGTTTCGGATGCACACAATGATAAAGTGTTTTTGAGTCTTTTTCGATTCTCGCATTGATACAATAAAGTGTTCTCGTTTGCTTTCTACAGTACGATTTAAAATCTTTACAGACACCGCGGTATAAAGTTACATTTCCCCTTTGCACAGTGAAAAAATAGTTACCTTTACTTCATGGTTCATTTCTCGTATAAGATTATCAAGATTTTTCACCTTTAGCATTTCTTTTTCCATCCACCCTTCGTTTGTACCTATACTGCGCAAATTAATATCATCTTCGCTTTCGTCTTCGTATAATTCCTCATCCTTGTACGCTAAATCGAGACTTCTTAAGAATTCTGCATCCAGCTTGGATGTTTGCTCGCACGGCTTTAGTTTAGTCAAAGTAATTATCGCTTCTTCAACATCCGCTGTTTCGTACATTCTTTTCGAATCTAATTATATAATACACAAGATGTCACGCACACACTAGCTGCTCGTTCAAACGCTAGCACGTGTACAGTCCGTGCGCGACACCCTATACATAGAAAATCGCCAACACGAGTACGTGATATATCTGAAACCCTACAAAAATGCTGAAATATGTGCTGAGAGCAAGATGTAATTCAATGTACGAGCTATTTTAGATCAGGGATTTACGTAAGTACACGCTATACATCACACTCGTGCCTATATGGAACGATCATACTCTCGTAAGAATGCAGTAACGACGACATTAATTATCTCAGCTTATGTCAGCATTTATCCGCCTCTCGTTTGGCGCTGTTACTCGAATTAGGTAACACAAAGCTACCTCTATTTGCTTTCCACGAGATTTCTGAATTCTCGATCTGATCCTCTTCGGCAGAGAAATCGGAGGAGTTTAAATCTCTCGCGATCGAGCTAGCAGACGAGTCCGAGGTACGTTGCGAGTCTATCGACAACGAATATACCGATTTCTCAAACGAAAGAGAAATCTTGCCAGATTTCGAGACATTTTTGGAGACAGTCTGACTTTGGATGATGGTATCTTTGGCGATGTCAGCGGAATGGTCCGATTTCGCTTTAGCTTCAGAGGGTGAATGACCTCGTCGCTCGACGCTGGGGTTGGCCGAGGAGGCACGCGACGATTGATTGCTATTGACTTTGCGACGGGATCTCGTCTGCGCCTTGTCTTCCTCCTCGTCGCTGCTACCCTCCGTGTATAATTCTTCCCCCGATATCCATAATTCCTCTTCTTCCTAAAGAAGACAAGTACAGAACAAATTCGTTAACTCCAGCTGCAATCAAGAGTTCCCGACTTCGTTAATTCTTTGATTCTTCCTCAGCAATGACTTTTGATTGGGTTTAGAAAGTTTGAATGAGTTTATTCCACGTTCAACGCGATATATTGTACGAGAGACTATTTCGAAAATCATATTCCTACTATAGGAAGCTTCGTAGAATTTATTACATAGGATAGTATAAATAAAACGAAACAGAAAATTGTACCTCCTTTTTGATTCTCGCCAGTTGAGATTGCACCGCGGTTTTCACCGATTGCTCTTGCAATATCAGGTTGGTCGTCGTTTTTTGATTGGCCATCCTATCCCTAAATATAACACGGACGGCGTATGGGTAAATAATTTCGTAGTTGACGGCACGCGAATATTATATGGGGAACGACGAATATATTTAGCATCGAAGGACCATCGGCAATAACGCGAGAAGGTTGTCGGTTCAAAGGGTCAATCGAGCCGTGTAATCCCGATACTTTTCCCTCGACAACCTTAAGACTGGTCACTCTTTCTTCGTGACTCTTTAAGTAAGAATAGAAAGTCTTTGGAAGAAAATTGCGACTAGCTTCACGTGGGACGATGCAAACTCTTTTTTTTCCCACAATTCGATCGATTTGATTGGCGTATGTGTGTGCTCGGCGCGTCCTTGAACTACAGGAATTTCAGCGAGGGTGAAATGGGTCAGGATTACGTGGCACGATAACAGAGTGTTTCAAATTCACGGTCACTGCGAATCACTACGATTCGACGATCCCAACGCGGAAGCACTATTCTCGATACGTTATCACTGTTATTAAGTTTCAAGGATATTTGCTTCGATAACACTCCCGGTGTCTTTAAGTACTATTTCTTCTATGATCGAGTTTAACGATTCTTCCGCAATTACGTTTGCATTGGAAATGTTACTCGATCGATGAAATGCATTGAGCCCAGGGTGAATTGAAATGTATTGCTGCCTTGTATTGCTCACAATTCGAAAGATCGGTTCGCGGAGATTCAAAAAATATACCTCGGTCTTATTAATTTTCACGCTTCGCAGACTCTAACACCGCGAGGAAGGACAAAACTCGCGTGGCGGCTTTTTCTGGTTCGTGATTATCACAGTGATTCTCAGTAATGACAGGTGTTATCGAACCGCATTATAGTAGATTTGATCTCCACGATTTCTAAATTCTTTCTTCCGAAATATTTTCACGACATATTGGAGATTTGTCGTAGGGAGCTTTTTGCGCGACGGCTTGATGTTTTACGTTTGTAAATTAATACACGAAAACAAGGAGTTTTGACGTTTCTTTTATTCGCCTCCCGCTGTGAGAGAGTTTAGTGGATACTCGTAAGCTGCACGAGACACTGCATACTGACTAAACTGACTTTGAAATCAGCGACAGCAGCGGCGCCTATGGCCAGATACAGCTCGATATATAAATAAACGCGTTAGCTCGCTTGCGCGATGGTCCATGTGCTTTTCTACTGTCACTGTGATCTCATTTTTTTTAATACTCTTACTCACAGGGCCGGTCGAAAGGAAGGAGGAAAAACAGAACGCCCACTCGCTCGCAAAATAATGTATATAAAACTGTTGATGTAAAAAGCAAAGTACTGTTCTGCAGTTAATGTTTCCAGTACGAGTGTCACTAATATTAAGTCTGTTACTAATACTACTTGTCGACACTAGTCCTGGCTACTACAATTGAAAAGTCATAGGTTATATGCAAATAGTGTTGATGTTTTTATAAAGGTCTATGTAATTAATTTAATAGTAAAATGCGCGCTCCTATAATCCGGCATATATGTTCCTCACATATTAATCGTCTTCCGGAAGTTCGAACAACCATAAATAAATAAAAACACTTTATGAATAGATGTTCTTCTCGATTTTAGGAAGTCATTTTGGAGCGCCACAAGTGACAATTCTGCGAATTAAACGAGGGCGGGAAATCTACGAGCATTTGAATTTATGAATGAGTTAGACGACGCGTTCAGTGGCTAACGACTGGTATTTAGCACGCAATTATTTATTTTCCATCTTTTGCTTTCAGTTTGTTGCTATAATATAAAACATATGTCAAATATCTACGCTGATAGACAATCGCTGCCATAATTCCTTGTGTTTTCCCTTGAAGTTTGCTCTCCATTCGATTTTCGCGGGAAATTCAAACGCAGCGTTCGGAATACTCGCTCCCTCTATTATTTTACTTTATCTTACTTTGTCTCTAAAGATATAATTTACTACCATTATTTCCAGAATTGAAAGTAATTTCCTTCCCGCGTTTCTCAATCTTGCTTCAGAAAATATCTACGCGTCGGACGACATACGCGCGAAAGTATCAGTTAGGTATTAATAGCTACTTTCACTTCGTGCACGGTCTCATGAATAGTGGAGTTCGACACCGTTACTTTCTTTTTATTTTGTTTCGGTCGGATCAAATCAGAGCGTATAAAACAAATATAAATACAGAGTACTTATACGAGTATTTAACAGAAAAAGTTAAGAAAGACGGATAATTTTCATTATTACGAGCTCATTGAAAGATCAACGTGAAACAGTATTCTTCCGTGTATACGAAGTATGTGACAGTTTTGTGTAACCGTTAAGTATTATTAACCTGTTAGTAGATCTGACACTTTAATTTCGTGAGAATAATGAGTAAAAACAGAAAATTAGCGACGAAATGCAGTATAGAGGAAAGAAATAAGAAAAGTGACAACCCAGACGAAGGTAATAAACGTGATTTTTTCGTGTTGTTAATTTGAATAAGAATGCCTAAATTTTTCACCTGTTGCAGCGCCCGCCAAAAAGACTATGAAAGTGGAGATAGAAAATGATTCGCACCAACACTCCTATGAGTCGCGTGTCTCTGGCCACAGTACTCCAATCCGGAGGAAAGAATATATATATAACGTAGAAGACTCCCCAGAACTCGATTATCGATGCAGTCCCATTTCGCTTCCCTGCACACAAGACGGGGGTAACGAAATCGCTTGGGACTGGCAAGTTCCTGGCCGTTCCAATTCCAACGAAAACAATAAGTCGCATAACAGTCTCGTAGAAACTCCCAAACGCACGAAGCAGTTGCAAAAGAAGCGAAACTCTAATTCTCCTTTATTGCAAAAGCCACTAAAAAGGAAACAGGTGAAAATGGAGAATATCGAGAACATCGGGAAACTGTCTGCGGAATTAATGGCTTTAACAGAGAAGATGAAAAGTATGCAACAGACGTGCAAAAATCCTATCGCTGTGAGAGAAAACTCTGTAAAATTCGAAGATGAATCTAGATTCCTGACTGAATTGGACTTTGATAGTAGCGATGCATTGACAGAAGTTGGTATTAATAAGGATAAGCTCAAAACAGGCGTTGTTACCGTAGATAGTAACCACAAGAAAGGTTCGAATTATGAAGATTTATTTGATGATTCGGTTGACGACTCGATGATAAAGTGCAGCCAAGAGATCGAAGAGAAATTGAATTTATGTAAAAGTAAAGGAAATGATGTACTGATAATGTCCACTGTCACCGAAGAAAGAGAGTCGTCTTCTAAATCTGAGAATGAAATTCTGTTTTTCACAGCGTCTAATAACTCTGCAGAGAGTTCCAAGAATTCCAGTGTCTCCAAAAGTTCTTTGTCTATCGGTACAAGCAGTCGCTTGAAAACGTATTCGAATAATTCAAGTAAAACGACCTCTAGTAACGCTTCGATCTCGAGTTCGAAAGACTCCAGTTTCTTGAAATCTCATTTTAATAATAACGTGTTAAATGTACGAGAGAATGACTTGTCGCAATTTCCAGATGATTCTTTTGATGATTGTTTAGCGACTTGTATGGAAGACGATAAATTATTATCAAAGCTGGCAGAATACGATTTTGCTGTCTCAAAGACAGACAATAGTTTGAATCATTCTAGAAAGACTTATAAACAAGGTGCTTCCAATACAATGAATAATAGAAAAACTTCGAAAACTTTCGTTCCGAAAACAGTAAACACTTCGCATAATGTTAAATCCAGTAGTCACGGTAATTCTAAGCTTATTACTAACGATTTGGCAGATGATCCCGGAGCGTCGTATCGCTCGGAAGCTATGCAAAAATCTTTCACCGGCAACTCTCCTCTAGAAAACAGAAAGTTCTTTAAAACAAAAAGTTTGTCGGATCAGTACTTTCACCAAAAGAAACCCTCCACTGTAAATGGCAAAACCAATCAGACAGTTTTATCGTCTGACAAGCGAGTTCAATCAAATTCGTTTAATCTATCAGTAAGTAATAATTCTTCCATTGTAAAAGGTCAAAAGCCGTGCGGGAGTAATAAATTTCCATCGATTAATGGCGTGGAAAATATGCATGCTCTCAATAGATTAGAAGAAAAAGATGCTGGTAATTGTTCTGTTAAATACAAATCCACTAGCAATTTGTATAGCATAAAGGAGGTTGCGAAAGACTCTCAGCACGTACAGTGTACCCCCCAAGAAATAGAAAGAAAACGACTGGAGGCGAAAATCAGGCTAGAGGCGAAACGAAAGTTACAGCAGAATACCAGGGTGGTTAGCACTCCGTCGGAAGTCCCAGTAAAAAAGTCAGTTAAAAGGTGATACGTCAATCTCTGATTAAAGGAATCAATGAGATCACTTGCCGCAACACTGTGTTGTTTTCTTTACAACTACCAATGTGCCTATTACTCGTATTTCTGTGATTTCAACTGTGTATTACGTTAAAATAGATAACTACTCGACAAAAAAATATTAATAGAACACTTAGAGATTTAAATTTTAAGTGTTCTAAGAAATTGTGCCAATAGTTTTAAAACAGAGATATGTATTATGTAGGTAGTGACTTTAAATCCTGTTTATTTTACAGATTTTGGCTTGCTACTCTTGAAAGTTGTCCTCTCTTTTCAATATATACAGTTGATGAATTAAATTAACCATTTCAAAATAGCTATAGGTATATTGTTGGTTTTTGAATATATTTATTTGATTATAACGAACAATATGTGTAAAGTCTGCGCCGTAACATGAAACAAGGTTAAAGGAGAATAAATACTTTGTAAACTTTCTTGTAATAAAGTTTATATATTATATATATCGTGTGCTTTAACAATAACTATCAAACTTATACCTATTTGGGCAGTGGCGCACCCAGATGGGTGGCTCAGGGCCTCTGGCACGACTTAAGAAGCTTTATAAAATTAAAATAAAACTGGATTTTACTCTGCAAATAAACTTTTTTAATTTTCCAATGAATTCTACTGAATTTGTATTAAAAATATTTTTATACGCTCAACTCGGCTCTCCCAAGATTAAATCCCGAATGCGCCACTGTATTTGCGTACTCCAATCGAACGCTAAAGTTACTTTTTTAAATCGAACTCCGTATACACGTGTAGCGCTATTGTCCGACCGAATCGGGTCTATACTACTGCGAGTGAAACTTCGTTCCCAAGACTGCAAGTCTGATCAGAAATAAATTCGCAACACATAAACAAATTTCGTACTCGAACGAATAAACTCTTAGACTTCGAAAGCTACGAATTATCTGACACAAATACTCTTTCCTACTTAGAAACATGCAACCGTGTCTGACCAATGTTAAGCCATTACTACTTCCGCGTAGAAGAAAGAGCGCGCGCCGCAGCGCGACTAAAGAGAATATTGAACACGGCTTTCGAAATGTCAGACATAAGTGTCTAAGTACTATAAAAAGGCGAATTGATAAGCCGAGAAGGTTATGGTACACGAGAATATAGAAGCCGAAGTATCTCACCGCGCATGTTTAGCAGGCGAGCGAATTGAATCGATAGACTGCCACGTGACGTCACGCTGTGGAGCACTATCCGTTTCGCGCATCCACCGAGCACTCGCGATCGGTAAGACATTTTCTCGCGCGGCAGGCACGAGTCTGCACGCACGGTAGGCAGATAATCGCCACGGGACCGTACTTTTCGATCGGTTCCGAGGCGACTAACGATCGCGCACGCCGTCGACGTCGCTCCGTTGCGCGTGCTCGCGAGCAACCCCGGCGCGCATCCCGTCGCCGATTGGCGGAGCCGGATCGAGAGCCGACACGAAGCCAGTCGGCCAGCGGCAAACGTGGGGAGAGCACGTGTCGCTTCAACATTGTTGCGCGCGTCTCACCAACCCCATACGTCGGCATGCACGAGTCTACCACCACCGTCGTCGCTCCCACCACCGCTCGGGCAGACGTCACCAACGCCGCTAGCGTCGCCGTGGAAAAATCGTCGGCCACCCCTGCAGAGGTGGCGGCGGTTGGCAAGCCGAAAATCGCAGTACCGTCGCGTACATCGAGTACAGTGCCCGCGAATGCGAGATACATTAGCGGACGTCATCGACCCGTCACGATGCTGCTCGCGGTGATCGCGTTCCTTTGCGCCGGCTGCAGTGCCGAGGTGTTCACCAACACGTTCCTGGTGAGGATGAGGCAGCCCGCGGAGAGGCACGTCGCCGATCGCGTGGCTGTCAGGAACGGATTCGTTAATCTTGGACCGGTAAGTTCCTCAGCGATAATTTTGCTTTTAAGAGCAATGCGGGGGCGAAACAGTGGCGGATAGTGGGGCACTCAGGATTTAATCTTGGGGGAGAGTCTAGTTGAACGAATAAAAAGATTTTTAAGAAAAGTTTATTTAATGCAATTTCGATAAAATTCATTAGGTGATTATAGGAAATTTATTTGAAGAATAAAAACCAGTTTTCTTTTCTTTTTACTAAGCCCCTTCTTTGGGGGGTGCCAGGGTCTTCTGGCCCCCTCTGGGTGCGCCACTGGTGGCTTCAAGGAAAAGGCCCAGGTGGCAAATGTTTTGGGACACTCTGTACTACGGATAAATTTACGCGCGTGTGGTATGATAATTATAGGAAACAAAGAAAAATATAGTATGTACATAAAATTATAATTTTTATGGAAGATGGGGCCCTGTGGGCCTTCTGGCTAGGGGCCCAGACGGAATCTACTCATCAGCCATCCGTTAAATCCGCCACTGGAGTAAATTGGAGAGCTCTGCTCATTTTCAAAGTTTCAAAGCACTGAATTGAAAGCGGCAGTTGGATATAATATAAGCGAATTAAATTACACCATCGGAATAAAATTCGAAGAGGGCCATTGAATTGTCTGTGATACTGTTGGTGGTGCAGAGCACGAGAGCCTCACACTGGCACGTACTTTTCGCCCACTGTAGCGGGTACATATATATGTGTTGCGACCGCGCGAAGGAAATTGCTTATCAGGGGTGAAACACAGTGTGGCTTAGGGGCGCGAGTAGGGTGAATACGCTAGGATGAAAATGAAATCTGTCTTAGGCGATCGATAAGTTTGCCTGGAAAAAAATACTCGGTAGGAAGTGGATGTTTATGTACCGTCGGGTAGGTCTCGGTTGGGTCTGGGTTAGCCTCGGTTTTCCCTCTGCTCAGGTTCAGCTAGGTCGTCAGCTAGACGCGGGTTAAGTACACATTAGATTGGCTCGGACGTTGTTACGAGACGCGTTGAGTTAGGTCGAGTTAGGTCAGATTAGCTCGAGGTCTAGATGTCTATTAGATTTCAGCTTCATTTAAGTTTCATCGCGTTAGGGGCAAACTAGCTACGTGACGGATAATGACGTCTTGTGTTCTAATCACTAGAAAATCATCGCTAGCCGAGTTTACTCTCGCTCCACTCCGCCGCTGCTTTCTACAAACCGATATTCACCGTGAACACGCTGGATCCACCGGCGGCATTGATTTCGCGTCCGTTGTCACGAGCACCCGCATTATCGTGGAAACGTGCTCGAAACGGTTGATTCAGCGGCATAAATACTTCGCATGCGTGTCCACGATAAGATTAACATTTCCTAAAATAGGTTTCCAACTGGATGAAAAGCGCCATTCAGAAACGAATTAACGGATATACAAAGTTCTTTTTAATATTTTATTTTGCGAATACTCGGACATTTTTCGAAATTTTGTAACAATAGACGAGACTCGTTTTGCTGCCAGTTTGTATACTTTCGCCGAGCGCACGATAATTTCGTAGCGCGCCTCGGGTTGGCTACCTTTTAATCGAAGTGGAAACATCGGTCACTGGTCAGGCGACGCAGCAGTAGAAGCAACGCGGACTGATCCGACGCCTACGCGAGAAACGATGCGTAGGCACCGCAGAATGCGTTCAGCTTCTCTCTCGCCACTTTTCCGACATCTTGTGTACACCGTGTTGATTTACAAGTAAAACGATACACGGTACCTTAGACGCGACTAGCTCCCCCGAACACCTACGGAATTGTATTCTCTTGTGCTTGATGGAGCACGCTTCGAGGAAATATCTCGAGATTACTAGTTTCGCCTGAAACATTCCTCCCTTCCTTTCACTTTTTTCCTCGCCGAATCAAATTTCATTATCCTTCGTTACGTGACTTCTTGCGTTGGGGTTTCAGTATTCGCGAGTCTTGTTCTTGAATTCTAGGGAATTGCAGTTTTTCTGCTTGAGGTAGTGAGGAGGAGTTTGAATGAAAATTCGACGTGCTAGGTAATAGGTAACAGAGGGAAGAGAAAAATGGGACGTCTGTTAAGAAGTCCGTTGGCAAGTTCTGCCAGGGCTATAAGTGCTCTCGTGAAGTTAACTTTTAAGAATATACTATGGAGTAGTTCTCGCTGTGAAGGGAGGAGTGTGTTAAACGCTTCTCTGGCATTCCGCGGCTGTTGAAACGATTCTCGGAGTTCCATTAAGGCAACAGAATAGCGAGTCGAAAAGCAGGAAGGCACGGCGAGGTGCGCTTGAAATCTTTGTCTCTCCTCGCGTAATGTTTCTCGAGGGCGCAAGTTCTGGCTGCGAAGCTACGAGGTCTATCTCGCCAAGATAAATTGCGTTAGTCGTTGGCCTGTGCGACGTTAGGGGTTGTTTCCTTTTATTAGGTTTGCTGGACGAAAGCTATTGGCCCACGTCTTGCTCGGGAGGAGCTTGAAAAGCTGTGCTTCTTCGCTTCAGAGCTGCTTCACTGATTATGGCGCTCTAGTTTGCACTTTAGATGATTCTGTTGCATGCCTTCCAGTGTTTGCGATCGCTGTTGACAATAATTCTGCTCCAGCTCAGTAGCGCACTCAGGATTTAATCTTTGCGGAGCCGAGTTGAAGGGGAAGCCGAGTTTTTATCCCTGATATCGAAGGGATGAAAATATTTTTAAAGCAAATGCAAACATTTATTTAAAGAATAAAATCTAATTTTTGTTTACGAAGCCCTTCAATTACTTCAGTCCTAGTTACATTAATCTTCTTTTTCCTTTTTTTTTAGGGGGTGCCAGGGTCTCTTTTATACATTATTTTTTTCTTAGTACTCACCATTTACTTTAGAACATTTAGAAGAATGGAACGAGCAGTGTTGTTCTCCAAAAATTCAATCCTTTGTATCCTCACCTCTGAAGCACCCTGTACAATCGTCCATTCATATCTTACCCACCCCCTTGCGTTCACTGTCACAGTAATGCCACTTGTTACACGTCTCGGTTCTCGGTGTCCTGTAATTTCATACGGCTCGTCGCGTTCGTCCATCTATATTTAGCCCATTGTCGGATTCGTCTGCCGCCTGTCATCGCCCACGCAATACGAAGTGTATTCTAATAATGACAATGATCGACCGTGTTCCATTATGCGTTCATTAAGAATCCCGTTGTCTTGTTGTCCGGGGAAGTCCATATAAGACACTGGCGATGCTCCTCGAAGCGAGGGGAGCGAGCGTCATTCGATCCCTCGGACGACGGCCGGTCACACGAGAACCTCGGCGACGTGATCGCTGGCGATTTTCGAACTCGATCGGACGGAAACTTTATATCCCGTCCGAGCTGAACTGTAAAGTCGATCGGATGGAAAAATAGAGGAGATTGGTAGAGTCTGCCGATAGAAATAGGAGAAAGAATGTCGAGGGGATCGATTTCTATGCGAACGACGCATTTACAGTTCTCCGTGACGTTATTTCGCCCGGTCTGCCACGATTAATCGCCCCGTGACGTACGCGCGTCGGATTATCGCAGGGATCGATCGCCGACGACCGATTAGAACTGTCATCGTCGCTAATGAGGGACTTTCATCGTCAAAACCGAGGGGCAAAAAGACGTCGCGCACGAAAGCGTCGAAAGGAGGCGGGAGAAGAGGAGCGGGCTCCCTTTGAAGCGGGCCGGGAGAGGAATGAACAGTTTGCCAGGGAATAATAAAGAGATTAGTCGAGCGAAGCCGCGCGAAATAATCACGTTAAATAGGTCGATCGATCTGAATGGTTGCGGTGACGATGGCAATATTACGAGCTCGATGTTGCGAAACTTCGCGAAGAACTAACTAGGAACACTATTCGGTTGATGATGGAATCGCGCAGATTTTTTTATATAGATCGAAAGTGTATGTCACCACGGTCACAAAAATGTAAATTAAATATGCTCCCAAAAGCTGGTTTGACCTTGAAAAATCAACAAAGGTGGAACAGGGGAAGAAGAAAAATGAGGGAAAGATAATGATAACTCCATCTATTGAAATTTAATTTTCTATTATATCTCTATTATATGGAAATACATTATATTAAATGAATGATAATAGATTAATGATAGATAGCAATTAGAAAAAAAATAATGATAATAAATAAAATTAATGATAATACTATTGAAATTGCAAGAAGGCTAATTTATTGCGACACATTTTTTTGCCGAGAAAGTTTGTCGCTTTGAATAGTCACTTGTTTACCAATTCTAAAATTTGAAACAATACGCCAGCTTCTTCTTGCTATCTAGAATCTTTATCTTAAATTTATTATTGCTTCAGTCAGTTTTTTAAACCTTCTTGTCGACAGTATTATCATAAATGTAATGGTTAATTACCCACTGTTGTGATTTCAATAGTATTATCATTAATTTTATTTATTATCATTAATTTTTGTCTAAGTATTATCTATCATTAATCTATTATCATTCATTTAATATAATGTATTTCTATATAATAGAGGAAACTAAATTTCAATACACGGTGTTATCATTCTCTTTCTCTCATTTTTCTTCTTTCCCCTGTTCCACATTTGTTGATTTTTCAAGGTCAGACCAGCTTTTGGGAGCATCTTTAATTTACATTTTTGTGACCGTGGTGACATATGGGTACTTTCGATCTATATAAAAAAATCTGCACGATTCCATCATCAACCGAATAGTGTTCCTAGTAAGGTGAAGACACTGTGTTCTATCTCCTTCAATTTCACCACGCGCTCACTGTCTGTTTATTCAATTTTTAAATATCTGTATGGCTCATGCCCGACGTCGTAGCGTTGTAGCAATGGCCACCGTAGATGTCACAGGGCGCGTTTATTACGGTTCCACGGTTATGCATTGACTATGCAGATCTCTCGGCGTCGTGTGCGTGCATCACGAACAGGAGGGTCGAGCTTGCACCGTAGCCGTAAACTGTGCCTCGTTGTGCAGCTTCTAAAGCGCCCCAATGCACGCGCCTCGAAACTTTTCCGCCCCCTCACTCGACATTACGTAATATCGGCGTCGCGTTATCATTTTCACGCCATTTCCTCTGCGTCGACGAACTAGGCGAACTGCTCTTTCGTTTGAGAGGACGAAAGGAAGAGCCGTCGCATTCACCAGTGTCGTTCTAAAGCGAAATTGATTCCGAGCTGGGATCTATGAAATCCTCCTGGTCTTCGATTCTTCGATCTAAGGGATCGCAGCTTCTCGGCAAGCAGTAGAGAATGGGAATCACAGTGGTCGTGTTCTCGGAACGTGACCATGACGCGGCTCGTTAGTCTCTTCGAGGGAAGAAGGACTTGTATTTTTAAAATTCGCGTCATATCTGGGAAATAGAAATTAGCAACGTTGCAACAACCTTGCCGTGCCACATTGCATGGGGCGGACATAGAATTATTGCTGCAACGTTGCGACAATGTTGCGGTGCAATATTGCAGGGCAACGTCCCTGCAATATTACTGCAACATTGTGGAAACGTTGCCGCAACAAAGTGTGCTCAGACAAATATCATCAATTTTTTGCAACGTTGCGCCAGTATTGCGGCAACGTTGCTGCAACTGCCATTTAAACCTAAAATATTTCCGATGTTTTTAATGATACGAGAAAATGTCTAAGGAAAAAAATGTTTGCGACAGGGAGACAATTATTCTGACGGAGACGATTGTTTTCTCAAGGTTATATTTCTCGAAATTTCAAGATTACCGATGGTTTTTTTAAGGGGATGACGTATTTTCATTACTGTAACGTTATAGCCAATAAAAATACAAGTTCAACCCTGTATAATATGTTGTCCTTTTTGTTTGGCAATCATTCCTTTCTTGAGTCATTTTCTCGTATCATTAAAACTAACGGAGATATTTTAAGCTTAAATGTTAGGTGAATCACCCTGTATATTTTAATGTGTAGAATGACACAGGGTGGAAGTTGTAGTACATACCTACAGTAGCGGACAAAAAAGTTACCACCATTCGAACCATCCTACCCTAGTGTAGTGTTACAAAATAACCTAATAGAGTTTGTCAAAATAAGCCTTCGTTTTTTAATAATTTGAGTTTAAAGTTTTGCACGGTGGTGTTTGAATACGTTAGCAGTGTTATCAATCAGTGGTTGTAGCTGTGGCGGTAAAGTGTTCGCCTACGACGCTACAGGTCGTGACGGTTCGAATCCCCTTGGGGGGAAAAAATTTTCTATCAGATCACGGCCATTGTATTTCTAATCTATGATTCCGCGTCCGTCGCTGACACACATATTATATTATTAATACACAGTTATTTATCATTTTGGCCCTACTGCCCGAAACGTTGCAGGAGGCGGACATAGAAATATTGCAGCAACGTTGCGTGCAACATTTAAATCTTGCACTGCAACGATGCTGTAACTTTGCTGCAACAAGAAGGGTATGCTGTATGGGCAATTGCATTACGGGGTTGAATTAAAGTACAAACACTCATATTTTTTTAAAAAATAAAAATGTTAAAAGCAGCGTACAATAAAGACTAAGTAGTTTCATTTACATACTTTAGGGGACATTTTTCTTTTTTCTCTTTTGAATGGAACCCACAGGAGATATTTTTGGCACCGCAAACTCCTTACGCGACGACCCTGTTTTGTTTAACATAAGCTACACGACGAACAAGATAAACTATCGTCATCTATTTTGGGGAAAAAATATTCTTTAAATTATAAGCTTTCAAGTACCTACATAAAAAAAAATTCATAAAAAGTCCCCTCTTTCCACGGTCTTAGATGTATGTAACCCCTTAAGAGTCCCCTAAATTTTAGCGCAGGGTGGCTGCAAAGTTCCTTCATTCATGGCTCGCGATCTCTCCTATATATTAACGATGTAATGGAAACAGTATGGGTCGTCCAGTGGCATCGCTGACCCAAATAAATATCGTTGGAGGTTGATTAAATGGTATCAGGTCACCTGGCGAGTATTGTTTTAAGAACCTGTGCATAATTAAACGACCGAACAGGGCGAGGGCTCGGACGACGGGATCTCCCGAGTGTTCGCGACGTATATACCTATTCCACCGTTTACGACGTCGTTGGAGCGCAGCCCGCCATTTTGCCGTCGTAAAATGTTTCATCGCCGCTGAAAGTTGCGAGACGCTCAGCTCGGCAAAAACTCCGGCCACCCGACGTCCTGTGTCCCACGCAAAGGCCACTCATCTATTGGGCTTTCGATCATAACTGCCCTTAGAAATTATATGATTTATTGCTGCGCGAGCTGTTTATATCGAAGATTGATTTCAAGGCATCCCCCGCGAAGAGCGCTCAAACTTTTCTTCTCGGTCTGCTCGGTCTAAAAACCTAGGCGCCTCGACGCCTCAGCGTTTCTTGCGCCCCTTCTTCTCGTCCCTTATGTGTCAATAAAGCTCGCGTGGAGGTTTCAATTTTACAGTGCTTCGTAGCGGAGCAATAGCCGAGGAGCTTGGCCCTACGAAATGAGAAAATTCCTTCCCAGCTATCTGGCGACGCTGGCTTTGGAATTCATGGAAATCCGTCCCCACAGTTTCAGCCTTTCGAAATCGAAGTGCGCGTCTTACGAGGCATCGATCGAGCAATGCGATCCAGCACTCGCTGCGATCGTACTGGGCAACCGGGACTCGACGCGCGCGTAGGAATTGAATATCCAAGACCGAGAATAGGGTGATAAAGGAACGTCTACCTAGAGTTTCTCTATATCGCGCCTCAGTTGCTCTAAACAGTGGCTGTCGCCCCATTTCCACCAAAGAGAGGCTGTCGAACCGTATTGGCCGATCGATCGGACACTCCACGCGTCTCTCCCTCGGTTTCTTTCCTTTTAATTCGCCTGGAGAAACGATCCGTTCCCCTTTCCCTTTCAATCACGCCGAGGAACGGAAAAGGGAGCGCCGATGCTTTGATGTCGACTCCTAAAGCCCTTCTTTAGTTTGAGGAACCTTATTGGAGGAAAGAAAAAAGCTGCGTTGTTACTTGCACGTTCTCCCTGTTTCTGATAATTTGGAAGCTTGGAAATAAACCTAACAATTAGAATTTCCCTTGCTTTACCAAGTCGAAGCGAAACAGTATCCCTAGCTTCTCAGAACAACACAGCCTTCGGTGGAATTATCAAATTAATTATAGACTTAGCACACTTTGTTAAAGTAACGTAAATTGATCCTACGCGCAATGAAAGTTTAATTCCTAAAAGACTTCTGCTAATTAATGATTTCCTAGATACTATATATGTACCGGTCGTTTTCCAGTGGATCGTGTCGATCAACGTGACGCTCAGGTCCCGGCGTCTTCCTAGACGCGGGTATATACCACTAGCAAGTGGCTTTGCGCGCGTGTATCGGCAATGGGATTTGGAACGGAACGAAGAACGATGGCAGCGGCTGGCGCAAACGGATTTCGATATCTTAATGAGATTTATAGCGGTCACGTGTAACTAGACATCGATACCCAGCGTGCACGCGCACGGTTTCCTTGCGAAAACTTGCCGAATGCTGTGGAACTTGGACGTATTCACCCGCCGCGACTATGCAACGCGAAATATTAAAACAATCAGCAGAGTGGGCTGGGAATCATTTATCCTTGGAACACAGAGGGAGAGGATTAAAATCTCGCGATTCGTTGAACGCGGCAGGGTGTGTATTTGAATCCGAGTGGAAAAGCGGCGGGGAAAGCGTTCCGAGAAATTACACGGTGAGTGTGCAACGTTTCTTGATTTCTAGGAATGAAGATGAAATTTCTTGGTCGCTTATCTCGCGCCATAAACGACCATTTCGTTGCGCTATGAACGAAGATTCATTCTTTCTTGTAGTGACAAGGTTCATCACTGGAAAGTGTCTTTGACTTTCTTCAACGAAATGAGTTTTTTTCTTCGTGGGAAATTAATTAATTAATTACACTTACCTGGGAGGTGTTTACTCGAATTTAAGTACACAGGGCATGATTAGGGATTAAACAGTTTAGTTTTTGTAGAAGAAAAAGAGTCGGCCGATTGGGTGCATGGACCGGGAATCGAACCCGGGATCTTTCGCTTGCCAGGCAGCTGTTTTAATCACTTTTTTTTTTATATCCAACAATAGAATAATAACAACCGTATAATTCCAACGTATAAACTGAATATCTTTATCGGAAACGCTTGGATACAGACTAAAGATCCGTTTTGGGTACGCGCAGTCTCCCCTTGTACATACGATATTGCACTTTTGTGCTACACTAGCTTGTGATAACATTAATCTTTTGTCTTTTCTATTAACTCTTAACTTGTGCAAGGCATTTTAGCAAGTCACTGTATAGAAAGGGATATCGAAAACAAAAACTATACTCTACTCTTATAATTCGATGAACACGGACTTTGGCGTATGTCTTACTTTATCTTTACGTCACTAATCAAGTACTCGGCAATACTTGTTATGTACTATACCAATAGACATACTAGGCCCGGATTAAAGGGGGGGCTGCAGCCGCGGGCCCCACTTTCGGAGGGGAGCCCCTTCTAAGAGATTAGCTCGCTAAACCCCCCTCCCCCCGCTGTTCAACCACGGGGGGGGGGGGGGGCTCGAAGGTTTGATAGCCCCGGGCTCCAAAAATTTTAATCCGGACCTGAGACATACCTGCTGTTTTAATCACTGAGTTACCTAGAGCCGACGACGACGACTCTTCTCCAAGTGAACATGTTTTAAGTAGAGACACTATAATAAGAGTCTGGACAAGACAAGGCCACTTTTAATTGGACCGCCATTTTTGGTCTATTCCCGCTGATTTTTAAATCTGTCAGTTACACTAATCTTAATTATGCCACATTTTTTAAAAACTATATGTTTGAAAGTTAAAAAAAAATGATTTTGTCATACTATTTTAATTGTCTGTAATATCTATTTATCTGTAAATGTGCATTTGGGTAGTAAAAAAATAATGTATATATATTCATAAACACTTTCATAACACAACCTTTTTTGGCCACTTTTGATTGGCTCGTTATCTATTCCCGCTGATTTTTAAATCTGTCCATTATACCAAAATAATTTTAATATATAAAACTGAAAGTGTGTGTTTGTCTGTCGCCTAAAAACTTTCGAACTGTAAACTCTGGGGTCACGGAATGTGTCCCAGCTCATTATGCCTAAAAAATCCAGATGAATGTGACTATTTTCACAAAAAAAATAATTAAATAAAAAAATTTTTTTTTAAATCAGAATCTAAATTTCGAGCGAAGCCGAGTAGTAAAGCTAATGAGATATAAAGTAAAAAACCAAATCTTGTATTCTATTTGATATATGTTATTTTATTATACTTTAAAATACATTTAAAAATAAATTTTAAAATACCGCCATAAACGTAAGAGTTGTTAATAGTGGTTAAGAGTGAAATTGTGTATATCTCCTTCTCTCTCGTAGGATTTAGACCAAACATGGTATACAGTGGCTCGTGTCAAGACTCTTATTATAGTGTCTCTAATTTTAAGCACAACGGAGCGCCACCTATCCGCCGAAACCTGGACGACAGGCCGTTACCCAAATAAACCATTCTATCATTTAAGACCGTCGAATTGGGAAGTCCACGATTTATGAGCGATTTGCCCGTTTCGAGTGCGCTTGCCCACCTATCTCTCGATATCGTGAACGAGTCGATGTGTAACAGGGGTAAATAACAGGGGCACGTTTAATCTGCCATCGGTGGGATCGATTCCCTATCGCGAGGCGAAAAGTTATTAATCGGATAACGGTCAGTCCCATAATCGAGATAACTTTATCTGGCTGTAATTGGCTCGATTCGATCGACGAAACGATACCTCATCCCCCGACCATTAATTTAATTCCGTATAATTCAATCGATCCGCCGTATTTACCTACCGGCTCCTAGACCACCTTAGGAGAGTCTGAGGTTCCTTGGAAGGAAAGCTCTTCCGCTTCGTGGCCCTTCTATTCGTTCGTCACACAAGCTGCCACTTTCGGGGGTATTACCGACATTGGAAACATTAGCAACCCTTCTACTTCTCCCTCAAGCCGATCGAGAGGGAATTAATACGTTCGCCACGAGGCAGAAGAGCTCGTGACCAACTTCCCTGTCGCATGTACCTACCACTTTAGTCGCTTACGAACTTCTTGGTGGTCGATTTCGTCGCTACTTATTCACTGAAGCGTGTAATTCGCGGCGAAAGTTTCACTACTTCTTGTACATCGTTCTGTCGACTCTGTCACTATCTGAGACTCGGGGAACCGAACCACATTTGTATGGATATATGTATTTTACAGCTGACGATAAATGGACCAAATGGTTGGAACAGTCGAATATAAATTGTTTTTTTTCTTCTGTTAAGGTGCTGGGCAGCCAGACGGAATACCATTTCGTGCACCGGGCTCTGCCACACGCGCGGAGCAAAAGGTCCGTGCCGCACATGAGAAGATTGAAGGTGGACCCTCTGGTAAGCGGTGCCTTCTAACCCCGAGTCCGCTTGAAATCCTTTCCCCCTGGAACGATATTTGCCAATGTCGCAGTTTTCCACTTTATAAAATTTCGATGTATCCAGCGGCGCGAAACAAAGCACGCAGAGCCCTTTCCACCTTCCACATCCTTGCCCTTCATCCCTCTCTCCTGCTCCCTGTAATACATTTCATTCAGAGCGTTCATACTTCGACGGACTGTTACATTTAATACCACGCCTTGAACCCGCGTTGCGTTCTAAGGAAAACAATTTCGAATTCTGAAGCATCTTGAAGACAGAATCGCGCGAGGTAAATAGTCCGTGGGGCGAGGACACCGATATAAATGCTAATGAATGTTCAATTTCGAAAGGTGACGAGAACATAATCGGACGAGGAGCAAATTGCTTGCATAAAATTACGCTTCTTCGTTGGAAGAAGATACCCACGGAATCGCCATCGATCCTTGTAAAAGAACGCTCGCTCCTTATCACTGTCCCTTCATCCATTTTCATCACACGTGTCGTCCTTTTCCTTTCATCCCAGCCATGGAACGGCACTCGGAGATCTACCGGCGACTCTGTTTAATATCTTCTACTCTTTCTTCAATTTCAAATCGAGACTCTTAATTCTAAAAACGGAATTAGCTCTCGGTTTGTTCAGCGGGAATGCGAGAGCAACTGCGTTAGCGTAAATCGTCGGGGCATGAGGGTTGGTTTAAATGTTTCAGGTGCACACCGCGGTGCAGCAGCCTGGATTCAAGAGGGTGAAGAGAGGCTACAAGCCGCTGAGCGTGGATAATCTCGTGCCCCTTTACGAAATGAAAAATCCTGGGAACACCGACCCTTCGGACCCTTACTTCCAGTACCAGTGGTACCTGAAGAACACGGGGCAGAACGGCGGTAAGCCGAAGTTGGATCTGAACGTGAAGGCGGCTTGGGCTCAGGGTGTCACTGGGAAAAACGTCACCACCGCTATAATGGATGACGGTGAGTGAGAAATACTGTTTCCCTTGTGTTGGGATGGTGCAGGTCGCACTTGCCCGTGTCAAAGAGGCAAGGAGGCCACTGGCACATAGCACTGAACTGATACCTATGTGCGCGTGGACCTTTAACCTTTAACTTTTGTAATTCGAGTCGTGTAGTTGCCGGGGAGAATAGAAACAACTGCGAGGGGTAGCAGAGGAGAAATAGGTAGAGGCTGAGGGTTGCGAGGGCTATTGGAGAATAAGATTGCTGAGTTACTCAACTTTCGAAGGGGTGGTTTCGATGGTACGCCCCGCTCAAGGGTTATCTAATAAGTCAGATCATAATGCCAGAACTAAAGCTTCCTATAGATCATGGATCAAAGGACACTCGAGTGAAGGAATTAAATTTATCGATTATTTTAAATGTGGCGTTGCAAGGGGTGGCGTGTAATCGTCGTTTCACAGAGTGGATACATAGTTAATGGACGCTTCCGCAGATTTAACGGCAGCAATTTTGCTGGTGGCTCTCCTCCGCAGATCTCATTAACAGAAAGCGCTTTAGCTAAGATTACGCGCCACGTGAGCGCCGCATTCCCGAGGTTGACTGCATTAATTGGACGACGCGACAGGAAGATAATCACTCACGGATATTGCCCTGACATGATTTCATTAATTACCATCGCTCGTTACTTTCCTGGATACCTTAGCGCCACACGTTTCGAGGAAATTGGCGCCAAAACATGCGAGGGTGACAGTGGCATACTAAATGGTACGAACATTCAAGTAGATAGAGGGTGTTCCAGGAATGGCGGACCTTTGTGGTACCTTATTCCAGTAATCTTGAGAGTTCATGGGGGATTAAATAGTGGTACTGCAAACTGGTGGAATATTTGCATGTTTTGGGGACACTTTGCTGCATAATACAAGAATTAAGATTTTTTGCATTTGCTTTAAGTATCCTATCATAACATTGCATCCTTTGTGATTGTACGATTTTTAAACTTTTCCTTCTATAAGGCGACTACTTAGGCATAGGCAGTTGAAAAATCGATTCTTTTTTATTGCATTTTCCGAAAGTACTATCTTTTCTGAGTAAAATACCGTTCGGGGTAAATTAAAATTCGCGAAATTGTAGATTTGGCAGCTAAAAAGGTCAAGCGGTAACTTATACAGTCGCCTTTGCGCAGAAACTTTAAACGCGTTTTTCTCGATTATTTTTCCCTTCGTTTTGCCGTATTTGCGAATGAACGGAGGTTCAGATAGACTTGAAAAAATTGCAGGATGTAGGTATAAAACATGTGCAATTTTCAGCACAACCAATTATCTATATGGTCCGTAAAAATTCGAAATTTTCATCAAAGAATTAAAAAGTCGTGGGTTTTTAGGTCGTGTTTGTGCGTCACTAAAAATCCACGAACTTTTAATTTATTTTTCCCTTCGTTTTGCCGTATTTGCGAATGAACGGAGGTTCAAATTGACGTGAAAAAAGTACAGAATGTAGGTATAAAACATGTGCCATTTCCCGTGCAACCTGTTATATAGTCCGTAAAAATTTGAGATTCAATCAAATAAATTAAAAGTTCGTGGATTTTTAGTGGTGCACAAACACGACCTAAAAATCCACGACTTTTTAATTTTTTGATGAAAAATCTCGAATTTTTACGGACCATACAATAGCTGTTGCGCGGGAAATGGCACATGTTTTATACCTCCTTACATTTTTCAAGTCGATCTAAACCTCCATTCATTCGCAAATACGGCAAAACAAAAAAAAATAGACTGGAGAAAAAAGCGTTTAAAGTTTTTGCGCAAACGCGACGCTATAAGTTACCTCTTGACCTTTTTAGCTGCCAAATCAACAATATTGTGAATTTTAATATAAACGAAACGATATTTTATTCAGAAAAGATAATAATTTCAGAAAATACAATAAAAAATGAATTTTTCAACTGCCTAGTCCCCTTAATACATGTTAATTAACTGCCAACGTTCCACCAGTTTACAGTACCCTCTGTTTTTAATCTGTCCAGGTATTTTTATACAATTCGATAGCAGACAAATATAGTTCTCTCCACCGTCAAGAAGAATAAGCTACCAAAGTTTGACTAATTACCCGATCACCACACAGCCGCCCTCGAATTGACCCATTTGCCCAGCTGTAATCGAGTCGGACGCGAAACAGAATCTATATCCAGAACTGTTGATGCAGCCAGATCGATTAAACCGCGCGCATCGAGCCTCGTCTCGCACAGATAATCGACTGGAGGCTCGGTGGCCAACAATCCACTGAATCAAAACTGACGTAATCGGGTCCGTCTCTGGGGACACGTATTGACAACTAACCGCTGATCCAGTCACGAGTGACGTTCACAATCGTCCACAATCGCTCACACTCATATTCTTTTGAGTATCACAGACGCACCCCAATTTCGAGTCGTTCGTGGCAACCACCCCCGAAACCGCGAGCGATCGTTCAACGAAACGGAAAAAAGAGGCACGCACGCGAAACGGTAATTTGTATATAAAGCTGCAGCACGGGCGTGCATATTGGTTTTCGATAAAATTGCGCGTTTTGCGGATAGCGTGGATGTTGGGCATTCAATAATTCCGATAAGGTTCGATCGTAAATGTTTGACGATGAATATTTCATTCTGCTTGATTTCTCGCCGTGCAATTTGCTTTGAATATTCCCCTGCCTCTTTGCAATATATTTTTAACGCGAATATTGTTAGCATTGTAATTATGCCACGCCCGCGGGGCTCCATTGATCCCGTCGCGAATTCTGTGGCTTCTAAATTTGTACCAACTTCCCTGTTAATGTACGGGCGAAGTTTGGCCTCAACGTCACGTGCTCCGTCGACGATCGTTATGCAACGCTGCCACAATGGCAACGGTCGCTCGAGAAACGCGATTATGCCCGAGAATTGCCATTCCAGTAAACACGAATCGATAATGTAGCCGCGGTTCTCTGATGCTTATTAAGTCCTGGGCGACACGATACTGTCTGTTAAACTTGTAATCTCGGATATCCAGGGATACAGCTCGTTAGGGATTTGCACCTTTTGTGGCTTACCTCGCTGTTATCGATTTCAGTTTGACAGTCATCGTTTGGCACACACTCGAAGGTATATATTCCATGCTATCGCCAACGATTATCGTGGAAAACTGTATGTACATTTAATATTCAGCAGAAAATTTGTTAATACTCCGCGTTGACAAATTATCCTCTAGTTTAGTCGCTTCATGTGCAAGTTTGATCCCTGATGTTTCGTGTGGGTGTTTGAACAGGTAGAATATTGACTCTGAAAGTCCTTTTCCATGGTAACACGAACACTGCGGGAGTTTCGTTGTAAGTTGGGATTAATTCCTGAGGTAAACTTTAGTTAGAACTTTGAATGTACTGTTGGATGCAAAAAGGGCTTGAAAGGACTATAATTAAAATTAATTTCATGGATTAATTTATTACATAATTTTGATTGTAATGATGCAACTACAAAGGAGATATAGGTAGCAAATTTTTAAATATTATAGACAGTTTTACAACAACTTCACTAAGTAGGGTAAAATAACCAGTAATTGACCGCATACCAGTGAATGACCATTAGGCAAAGAAATGTCAATTGTAAATTTAAAAATATTATATGTTTATGAATGGAGTGTAGTTGCACTTTTAATATCCCATATTTTTAGTTACGCGTATTAAGCAAACATTAATAAGTACAATTTTTATTAAAAGTATGCGGTCATTTACTGGGCTTCTACACGTTTATTTAAAAATTATTATGTGTTTATGAATGGAGTGTAGTTGCACTTTCAATATCCCATATTTTTAGTTACGCGTATTAAGCAAACATTAATAAGTACAATTTTTATTAAAAGTATGCGGTCATTTACTGGGCTTCTACACGTTTTGCATTTTATAATTGCTTTTTTAAAAATTATGATAAGAATAAGTAATTATCTTTATAGAAATTTCAAGAAAAATAAATTTACATGCAATTTCAACAGTTATTTTGTTGTTATACATAAATATATTCAAGTACCTATTAATCTCAAAGGTCCATAAATTCAACAATTCGGTCATTCACTGGTTGGTTTACCCTATGTATAAAGAATATCTAACTTCATAATGTTTATAGATACTTTTCTTGAAACTCACTTTTGGCACTAAAGCCCTTCTTGCGTCCAACAGTACAATTGCATCCGCTGCATTAAATCTGCTAGCATAACAGCAACTGCGTTTCTTTTGTTGCAGGTGTCGACTACATGCATCCAGATCTAAAGTACAACTACGTAAGTATATTCATTATTATGCACCATTGTGTTTGTAGCTGTGGGGTTAATTTGATCGGGACCGTTTACTGTCTACTTCGCCATTCGAGAAACAGAATATTTGTTAGGTTCCTTCCATTGTCCGGTTCCATTCTAGCCGAGTGGCTTTCATAAAGTGCAATAGCACAACACTATGCCTCTTGAATTCAAATCGCGCCACAAACACTGTCTGTTCACACGGAATGTGGGTGACGATAAAGCGTCACGACGTTTCCATTTTGCGTCCCGAAGGAGCTCATCCTCCTCGCGGTTTTCTGTCGAACAGGCGACACCAGGTCGATGCATTAAACGTTAATCAACGTGGAAGTCGAAGAACGAGGAGCTGTGGTCTCCGTCGACGCCCTCGCGCTGGGAAATGAAAGGCGAAACGGTGAAAAATCACGGAAGCGACACGTCGAGATTGTGACAGGATTGAAAGACCTTCGAACGTCTCACCAGAAATTGCAATCGCTTCGAATGTCAGTCCAACCTTGAAACCTTCGAATAGGGGAAGGTGGGGTAAAACGGAACGCTTAACTTTGGAGGGTGATAACTTAAAATCGGGAGGAGAAAAAGACACGAGACCTCGACAGGAGTCTTCAGTGGACCTTAGACTATAAGAAAATCAAGGTCATTGTTAAGAAAAATCTTTGGGAACGACGGAAAATGAAATTTGCCGGAGTTATTGAAATCTTCGCCTCGCTCAAATGGTGGGGTAAAACGGAACACCCACTCGAAGACCGTGTAAACGTACAAAATCTTTATTTCTATGATTTAAAATGTATTAATTTATGTTAAAATCTATAAGTATATGTTTTAGGTATAACTATTGTAAATAAAATATAACAAAAATATATATTATACATATAAGAGAAAATATTTTATTAGATAACATGAAAATTACGGAAAATAATCAAATATAAATATAATATCGTAAAAGATGAATAGATTAATACAGTTTGTTTATTATTGTATGAACAATAAGCGGGCCGGAATCACCCACTGGTTGGAATTACCCCGCTTTCCCCTACACGTGAATTTTTACATGAATATCAATATTTGCATGGAGAACACATCTGCGTTAAATGATTATGTTATTTATTACAATTTAAACTAACAGTTTGATCGAATGAAAGATTAATAGTAATTAAAAGTTTAATCTACAATCTAATAATTAAAAGAGATAATAAACACATACTAAGGGACGTTTCCATTCTTCCCCATGTATAATAGGCGTTCCGTTTTACCCCGCGAAAAGTGTTCCATTTTGCCCCATGTGCAGTCATTTAGTAAACATTTAATATTTACACTTCAGCGTGAGGTAAAGAACTTTTTATATATATATCAAAATGTAGCGTAAGGACTATAGAATCCAACGATGTACTTGCCGTTATTAATTTTCGAAATCCAAGTACCGAAAAGTGGTCGAAAGTCCAACGCAATATTGAAACGTCGATACCGAAAATTTTTCAAACTCTCTTAATGAAAAAATAACTTGTGCAGAGGTCTATGGTCTATCACAGGGTTGTCTAACTGACGACTCACGAGATGCCGGGGGCTCCTCCGCCTTGCGGCCACGCTGACGATCGCAGTCGAATTCGTCCGTCCCTACACAGACATAAATACATTCGATTGCTACGGCCGGCTACGGCCATACGTTTACATATAATTATAATTAATACGACAATACGAATTGATATATACTTACTTTTACTCGTCTCTGTGAATGTGAACGTGCCATTGAGGCCGCGTCATATTATTGACATGGGATGGTATATCCACATCAATTTTTGTTATGGGTATCCTTAACAGCGAAGATAATGAATGGTCCGCTAATCTTGACCGATATTTACTTTTTATTTTTGTCATAACGGAAAACGCACTTTCGCATCTGTATGTAGAACCAAACATTGATGAACGAACGGATCTGCTTGCAAATTACACAATGCAACTCGATAATACATTTCTTGGTCTTCGCTGTTAAGGATATATCAGTTTGTATTGTCGTATTAATTATAATTATATGTAATACACGGCCAACGTATGGCCGTGGCCGGCCGTAGCAATCGAATGTATTTATGTCTGTGTAGGGACGGACGAATTTTACTGCGATCGTCAGCGTGGCCGCAAGGCGGAGGAGCCCCCGGCATCTCGTGAGTCGTCAGTTAGACAACCCTGGTCTATCACAAAATGCTATGAGGACCCTTTGGTTCCATGTCACGCGATACTAACTCATTCGCAGCTCTTATCTAACAGAAACATTGGTGTTCCGTTTTACCCACCCGTTCCGTTTTACCCCACTTTCCCCTACTAAGAATTTTCAGCGACAAGTGAATTTATAGGAGTTCAGTGTCTAGGAACGGCCTATGGTGCGATGGAGACATAGGTGGCGCTCAGTTAAATACAGTCCGAAACTTAGAAACCTCGGGGAGTCGGCGTTGGCGGAATCGGTTAAGGGGGTAGGTCGATAGCGCTAAAACAGGCCTTTTTTCAAACGCAAATTGTAAAGTGATAAATAGCAATAGAGACATCGTTTTTTTCTAGTTTTAGTTGTTATTCTATAAACTTTAACACAAAAAAAAGAAAAGTCTAAATATCTCTATGTACATAAAAGTTGTAAGTAAAAACGAAAAGGCGTGTACGCGGTGCACCGTTTGATGGTGTACATAAATTCTCGAAAATCGCTCCATCGAATTGGATGAAAATTTAATGGGAGATGTGTCGGAAGCAGAATTTCGAGATAAATTCTTAAAAAAAAGATAAAAAATATTTTTTACAAGAAATCGATAAAATCGTATTTTTCAACATAAAAATTGTATTAAATTTTTTTTCGAAAATCTGCTCCCGACACATCCTAGCGAATGGTTTTTGGCATCTGTCATTAAATTTTCATCCAAATCGTGGAACGGTTTTCGAGATTTTATGTACACCATCAAACGGTGCACCGCGTATACGCCTTTACGTTTTTTACTCACAACTTTTATGTACATAGAGATATTTACACTTATCTTTTCTGTGTTAAAGCTTATAGAATAACGATTATAATTAGAAAAAACGTTGTCTCTATTGTTATTTATCACTTTTCAATTTGTGTTTGAAAAAAGGCCTGTTTTAGGACTATCGAGGGTGACTTACCCCCTTAAGGGGTTACATCCACCTAGAGGTCCGGAAAAAGCATACAAGTTCTGGAATTTTCTTTGGGAAAAGTATACGTGAAAATCATGCACAATGTTTTTCTACTAAAAGATACATCTTTTAACTATAGTAGGTATTCTATATTTTCACGAGATATTATTATTAACTAAAGAAGATATCGGCTTGGATATGAGACGTGTTTTCTTTTTAAGCATTAGCTGATCGACATTCTCTAGGCTAAACGATGCACCTCAAAGTAACAATTCGAATTGATTTAAAAAATAAATAACTTTCAGAAGTAGGTACCTGATGTTCTCATATTTTTAAATTTTGCTTTCAATTTTGCAATAATGGAAATACTTGCAAAGCTTCCTTGAAGAAAACAGAAATTTTTCCACAAAATTCGATATTTCAACTTCAAACGACTGCCTTCTTTTACCAAAATACAATATTAAAATTCGGAGAACATCAGGTACTTCTGTAACTTACTTATTTTTAAAATCTATTTGAACTTTTGCTTTCAGATGCATCGTTTGGCCTAGAGAATGTCCATATGCTACTGCTTAAAAAAACATGTCTCAAATCCAAGCCAATATCTCCTTTAGTTAATAATAATATCTCATAAAAATTTAGAATAATATAGTTAAAAGATGTATCTTTTAGTAAAAAAACCATGTCTATGATTTTCACTTATACCTTTCCCCAAAAATTTCCAAAACTTGTATGCTTTTTCCAGACCTCTAGGTGGATGTAACGAAGATAATCCAAAAATCGTGGGTTCGAGTCCCATCGCCTGAGGTCCGTTTTTCCCTTACAAATTGTGCGCAAATACGGGGCGCAAAGTGCAAAAACAAAGTGTTGAAAGATACGCGATCCCAGCTGTCGATAAAGCGACAATTTGGTACGTACTACGAGAAGGCCTCGTCAACTCGATTCGGATCACGTATCCTCGCTCGGTCTTCAGGATCATCCACTCGACGTCCTAGCAGGGAAGCCTGCGTATTAAGCACGGGTCCAGTAACTGCAGGGGTTCTAAGGGCCTCTAACGTGCACCGAATCACGCGCATTCAAATAGACCCGATAAACTCCAGTTAATCACAGTCGCTGAGGAGTAAAGGAGTTCAACGCGGAGAAACGTTCGATCAATTTTTCGCAGGGCAAACATGCAACTGGATAAGAACGATGGGCACTCGACCTACTTCCAGGTCCAGCACGATCGAAACAAATATTCGCCGGAGGGACGTGACGACTAAAAATATCAAATGTCACGTTAACAACTATATATGTACCCGGTGCAGCGTAGAACAACGGGCAGAATCAAGTGTCATACCTCTCCTCGTTGATTCGACGCCAAAGCGAGCGAATTTGTCCGTTCCCCGTTGAAAGGCGAAACAAAGAGAGCTGAAAAGACAATGCGGTCCGCGTTTCGCAGAAGCTCGCAATCAACTTTGAGGACGGGCGTACAATGCAGGGAGGAAAATTCGCTCGGCGCTGGAGGCATACAGGAGCAAGTTCACCGCGAAAAAGTCCGAGAAGGCTAATTAATTTCATCACGCTGTCGAGCGTGACTCGCTCTAGCTTCGTCTCCCGCGGCGATATCGAGAGGCGGGCGGCGAGGAATTCACCAGAGGAGGATGGAAATGGGGGAAGCACGTCAAGTTTCATAAAGCGCGGGTGGATCGTTTTACGACGGAAAGGGGGCGAAGTAAACAGCAGTGGGTCGAGCTGATTAAGGCACCCTGTCCAGGAATTCTGATATTCTCAGCAGCGACGTGTCTTTCAATTAGGCGAGTAAAATACGAGGTGACGTGGCCGTGAGAGCTGAGCTATGACCGAGGAGACGAGGGTCGTCACCGAGGGGTTGGTCTTCGAGGAGACGAAGATTAATGGCCGTCCGACGCTGTGCCAGGAGTCTACTAGCGATGGAATTAATAGAGGAAGAATTTTCACCGCGAGCAAACCGCGCCATCCGATCCCACGGTCGATTAATTAACGACGTTGGAAAGTCTTCGTTGAAGATTTATCTTGACTTTCGTTGTACAAATTCGCGGGATATTTCACGCGAGAAGAATTCCCTTGTTAGCGTGAAAAGTCCTTGGAAAGTGGAAAAAAACATCGTGAAATATCGTCGAGGTGCAACTCCATTTAAATATGGTTTAGTCCTCGTTACGTAGAAGTCGCTCGAGGGAGGCGCTGTAGAAAACGTGATTCTCTGTTGTGCAGCCCTGCGTGAGAGTAGCGCATTCAAAAGTTGGCGAGTCACTGGAATCGGAGACACGCTGGAAATCGGGAAAGAGTCAATTATGGGACGTAGTTCAAGGGTCAGAAAGCTAGCTACTGCTTAACAAGAAGAGTACACTTGTATACTTGAAATCGGTTTGTGGGATTCGCCCAACAGGCTCTCCTATCCACTGGCAAAGCCCTGGGGAGCTATCAAATTTAACGGTTACGGAGTCTTCTTTCCTCCCTGACGTACTGCTTGATAGTAAAAGTATCGTCCCTTTGTTCTCCTAACGACGGAAAGGGAAGCTAACAAGCTCCATCAGTTTCGCGTTTGGAATCGTTTTTCTGATGAATAGGCGCTGCTCGCTATTCGCGAATTTTCTGGATCAACTTCATCGCTCCCCTCGCAGGAAACTGATTTAATCCAGGACGTTTTGTTTCAGAACGCGAAGGCTTCATACGACTTCAGCAGCAACGATCCTTACCCATACCCGAGATACACAGACGACTGGTTTAATAGGTGAGTGAAACAACTTGGAATTCATGTAATCGTGGGAGTCAGAGAAACCGCTTTTCTGAGAGCGGCTGCAACGGAGTTGTTTGAAGATTTCTGTTTACACGCGCGTTGGAGTGAGGCTCTTTGATCTAAATTTTAGTTAGAACTGTTGCATAAAAGAATTGTCCCGAGGGAATCCGAGGAGCACTGTTATAGTAACATTTAAACAAAACCAGCATTTATTCCGAGGCAACGATTCTGTTTGAAAGTAATTACATTTACATAGTTGCTGTGCAAAGATCGCTGCTCCTAAGTGTCTAGAAGCAGGAGAAGAAGCGATTGCGTGGCAAGGGACGTTTCGACGCGAAGGGGAAGGTAAACGCTTGCGATCGCGTAATTAATGATTACTCGGTAACAATTAGCGTCGACGGTGGCTCGGGGGTTATTAAGAGCAGAAGATTGCATGGAGTTTCTTGTCTCAACTCTTCATTGTTTTTCCCCGTTGGAAGGAAGGTACGATGAGGAAAACTGACGAGGGGGACAATAACGTTCGAGAGAGGGCAAATCGACGTAACTTTTTATCCGATAATGAGAAATCGACTTTCTGGTCGTCCGTGGGAGGCTTCTACCTCGCGGTGGAGCCTCTGGAAAGAAAATAGTCTGCTAGGCTCGGCAGAAATTCGAGCGGTGGGTTCTTAACGAAAGTTCTCCCTTATCGATTCTCGCCAGCCAGAGGGAATCGCGGGGAAATAATCCGGTAGCATCTGTCTCTTACGTAAAAAATTTTCTGCGACTGGCTTGCGTAACCTTCTAAAGCAATTTCAGCGAGTTCGTGCGGCTGACGAGGGGACGCCTCGTACAAACGTCGCGAATAGTCTAACGTGCCTGAATAGTCCCATCTCCTTCGGTTCTCCATCGCCCCCGAGCTTCGTTTTTACGTCGGAACTCCTACCTACCCCTCTTAAAGAATATAATTTCCTTCTTCTCCGCTATTCCTCCAAGTGTCTGCTGTGCAGTTTCCCCAGCAACGAGGAACATCTGATATTTCTTCCTCGCAATCCAATTATTGTTCCCGCATTGAAACAAATTGCAGGCGATTGTTTCTGAAGCCTGCGGAACGCTCCATCGAATCCTCCCGAGTGTTAACGAATTTCTCGTCAAACCGGGCGCAGTTATAACACGATTTCACGGTTAACGAAGGGGCAGGAAAGCCCGTCGAGGGGAGGGCCGTAGAATTTATTAAAACGCTTCCTGGCCAGAAGATTCCCAAGGAATCCGTTAATCCGCGATATTGCACCGTGACCTCGGTTTAATCGTCTTATTTACTTATCCGTGTACAGACGTGTGGGACGAAGAGATTCTCGCGATCGTCTCGATACCTCGGCGCTGACGCGTGCCCGTCAAGAGCCTCTCATGTCTTTTACGAGCATAGTCTCTCGATTTTTATGGGTCCAATCGGAACGTCGTAATAAAGGGAGGCACGTAAAGCTCGGCCGTTTGTGATGAAAGAAACGAAGGGCGGACGACGGAGCTCGCTTGGCGAAATAGCTCGTTTCAGATTGTCGCTGGTAAAATCGCGAATCTCTGCATCCCTCTTGGAATCCACTTCGTCCATGGTGGAACTTTCAGTTGCGGGCTTTGTGCTCCCTACTCGTTTGCTCCTCGCTTAGCGAGCAAGTTTCGAACTGTAACCTTGTTCCGCGCGTTTCCGTGAGGAGGAGAAGGAAAATGTCTTTGCGATACTCCTTTGAGGAACGCCCCCGTCGCTTTTCTCGAGGAAGCGCGCCGTTATAATTTGTATGGCGAGGGCGGGGAATAGATAAAGGAATCATTGAGTCTGGGTGATCGTGGGAATCCTTCTATGGGGTGTAAAAAAAGGCAATTCGCTGAACGAAACTTGGGAAAATTCTTAAAGTGTAGTCTAAGTAGTGTAATTGCCCGTTTTTCAACGCCATCTTCGGGAATTTATTTAACAAAAAGCATAAGTTTATACTGTCTGGCGTTTTGCCCGTATATTAAGGTATGTTTGAAGTACTACTCAGAATTTTTTTTAGCTTTTTTATCCAATATGTACGTAGATATAGTACGTGGTGCAAGCTTCTTCAGACAAAATCTTTTCCGACGGGCGATGGTGTGAGGATATATATTTATGTATATAAGCAAAAAAGAAACGATTTTTCTTTGACTCGCTATGCCAGGCTCCCCCTTAAACTCCAATCAGATCGTGGAAACTCGTTGATACACGGCAAACATGTCACAGACTCGACCACGAATTTAACAATAAAATGGCATTCGTTGCGGTCCATTTGTGGTGCCTGTTAAAACGGTGGCACCACATGCGTAACTGGGAACGCAGCTGTTCCAAGCCATCGTTCGCATAGCAATAACGCGGTGAATAAATGGCAGACGTCTTTGGTAATTCTCCCGTGGTCGAGCCGTGTGCGTTCGCAGAGCATGCGCTATGAAATTTTCATTAAATCACCGAGTTACAAAGTAGGACTTCTGTTGCATGCCTTTGGACGCTTCAAGCTCTGTCCACTCATAAATTTTCATTCGAAGAAGGTTGCTATTTGCGAGTTACCAAGCCCCACAATTCATCAGGCTCAAAGGCGAACAAAGGGAAGAAATTTCATCATCCACCGACTTCCCATTCCCTAAATTCTAGAAAACTTAAGAAACAAATATGAAAACTCTAGGTAGATAAAGGCGGGGGTAACGAAGTGTGCAAAGTATGTAAAACGGAAGTAGGTACGGATGAAAGGAGCTTCCTCCGAAAAGTTTCATAAAATTAAGTTCGTATCGAGTTTTGAGAATGCTGCTCAGTGCTCTGGGGATTCCTATTAGAGCTGTTCGAGTACGTGAATATTCGAATAGCTCGAAATTCGAGTCGAGCGGGGACTCGGTTTCCAGTACTCGAATGAAGCGAGCGGCTGGAAACAGTCGGGTGGCTTAAACGATCCACATGTTTCATTCGTCAATCGCTACCTTCACTATGCAATCTACTCGCTTTTTAATCGAGCCGCTCGGTTATTTCGCGCGCTCGGCTCGGATCGGTTATTCGAACCGAGTATATCCCAGCTCGCTTGTTCCGAATACTCGAACAGCTCTAAAGGTAAACATACCTATTATGAAACACCTTCTCAAACATGTCCCCTTTTTGAAATAGCATCACAAATAACGAAATAAGTAATAGTTAAGTATCGCATATATAAGCTGAAAATATTCTATCGATATCTATAAATTCTTTTCTTTCTTTTTTGATCTGTTTTTATGTTTCTCATACTTACAAGGTATTTTACCTAGTCATTTGTAACATTGGGACATTGAAATATAGGGACATTGAATATGAAACACCGGGTCATGGTACGAAAGCAGTGTTTCATAATACGTACAGGTCCTTCATTTAGTTTTTTAGTCATATTATTTTTAATTTATAATAAATATACATTTTATGGCTCCTTATATAATCACAAAACAATGGCCTATCGAATGGTATGCAAATTTTCAAAGTTAACACACTAAATTTTATACATTAGATGATAATTGCATAACCCCATCGAAAAGCGTTTCATGATAGGTACGTTTACCTTAATTCCTACGGTTCAAATCTAATTCCGTGCGTCTAAACAGATCCTCACAATTAGAAATCTAATCAACCTTGTTTTCCTTCGAAAGCCACGGCACCAGGTGCGCAGGGGAGGTGGCCGCAGCTCGAGACAACGGGGTGTGCGGCGTTGGGGTTGCTTACGACTCGAAAGTCGCTGGGATTCGCATGCTGGATCAGCCTTACATGACGGACCTGATCGAGGCGAACAGCATGGGACACGAGCCTGACCTCATAGACATTTATAGCGCGTCCTGGGGGCCGACGGACGACGGGAAGACCGTGGACGGCCCGCGAAACGCCACGATGAGGGCCATCGTGCGAGGAGTTAACGAGGTGCGTATCAGTGTCACGTTTTTCCTCCGTCTCGATCGTGGTATCTTCTTACCGTCCTTGGTTCGGGCCGCTCTTAAGGGTGCAGATTAACCCTGGCGCCTGCAATCGTCGCTCTCGGCTGTTTCTGGTCCCTTCTCGAACTCGAGACTCCGGGGGCGAGCTCACGTCTTCGAGAGGAGTAGGTAGTAGCCATGGCAATTCAAATCGTGCAATTTTAAACTTTAAATCGTGATTCGAATTTGTTAGGATTCAAGGAACGTGTGGGAATAGTTATGTAGAAAGCTATTACCCTCAATGACCTGGAACTGAGTAAATTAAGTTTGAAGATTTTAATTGTTAAAGAAATGTAGCTTTATTTATATTGGGTATATTTTATTTCTTGCTATTCTTTTGCAATGTTTTTTAATGGGTTATTTAATAGAGAGCAGTATAGTTAATATAATTTTAAATTCTTTACAACTTTTGTTTGTTAAGCCTAAAATTGAACTATGGCTTGGTAGATTTAAGGGACCTTCCTCTAAAAGTCCTTGGTTGGTACTTCCTTGGTCTAAAAGTCGATTTTTTTTTATTTCATTTTTCAAATGTTTAACCTTTTAGGAATACGTGTATAAAAGGATTTGTTGAAATTCGTAAAATTCCCGAAGTTATAGGTAATTGAGTAGCGGAAAATGCATGAGTAACAACCGGCCACTCACGTAAAACTCTAAACGCGTTTTTCTCGAAACAGTGTTCTTAAAACGTTAGGACCTGTATCTACAAAATTTATCCGATGCGACTAAAACATTTTTTATTTTGAAGAATATACTTCTGGTTCGGGAGGAAACCAGAAAAATTACAAAAAATTGAAAATTTATAATTTTTAAAGGCGTTGAGAGGACGAAAAATATAGAGAAAAATTGATTTCACACTTTAAGTGTCGTTATTTTCAGTATAAAAAACATTTTTCTCAAAAAATGTCATTTTTGTATTTTTTTCTGGTCCCCTCCCCTAGCCAGAAGTATATTCTTCAAAATAAAAAAAATTTCAGTCGAATCGAAAACTATCTTTTGGAGATACAGGTCCCACCGATTTGGATGAATTTTTTGACGCCTTGACTTTAATGACTCCACAGTGCCCTCTGCAATGATTAATTATAAAACAAAAAATATATTTCTATAATTTCAGACATCCTTAATACAATGTAAAAAGTCCCATTAAATTATATATAGTAGTTTTCCTTTAATCAATTCCTAAAGATCACCTATTTTTTTGGGCTCTAGACCGGAAGGTCCCCTTAATAATTCTATAATGTGAGAGTTGCACTATGGATTATTATTTTTTTGTAGAATAAAGATATACCGCGTTTAATTAGTTTTTTCTCATTTTAAAAGTTGATAGCGTTCTACATTACTACTTAGGCCCATGGGCCAACACATGTGTTGCGTCGCTTTTTGATTGATTGGACAGCAAGTATAGTGCGAATGAATCGATAGAATGGCTGCCATAAAACATGTTCCATGAGAGCTCCATCAGCATTCACAGCACGTTCCGAACGCATCCAGCGGGATCGCGTGATTTATTCGGTCCTCAGCTACCAACGGTGTTGCAAATAAAACCTCTGCCATACGATCCTAAAAGGAACATGTTTCCTGGAAAATAAAAACGCTTCGCGGTCCCTGGCCGGTACCTCCCTATTGTCCAGCCAGTGTTGGCTATATTTCAGTTTTGACATGAAAACCCTGCTGACCTTTAAGCGCGGTGCTCGGGAACATCCTGATTTCTCACGAGAGGAAGATCCACGTGTCCAGGGGGCGAAACTTTTATGGAAGCAACCAAGTTTAATTTTTATGTTGATCATCCTCCCTCGAGGAACGATTGCTGCATATATCTTCTTCAGCTGTCATAGTTGCACTTTGCAGTTCCGTTGCGAAACGAAAATTCGATCCCGCTGTGGATTTGTTTGCGAACTCAATACCATTTGTTTCTACGTTGCGAAAACAAAGCGAAATATAGCGGATGGTTACCGAATTAGAGTCAGCTTCCATTATAGACGCTGCTATTGTGATTTCATCGTTGTCTCCAGTTACTCAGCTCAAGTTCCTATGACAATTGAATCTTGGAGCCAGCTTATTTCACTGTTTCCCCGAGGCTTGCTGTTTCAGATGATTCTCTTTCTATGAACCTTTCATTTAACAGCCTCGAGTGTTCTATCAACCTTCTCACATGTCACCCATCATCGCTCCATTACCTCGCAACTCGAGTGATTTAAGTCAAAACTTAGTTCAAACTCGGTTTGTACTTCTGAACTACGTATGTGTTCGAGCGAGTAGAACAATTCTACTCAGTAACTGCTGACAGTGGCTGGAAGCAGTTCCTCGAGCTTTCGTATTTTCAAGCGTTTCTCCAGACCTCTTCGCTGCTACATTCCTCCCCTTCCCCCGCGATCAGCATTCCAACCCCACGTCGCTGCTTGTATTTCCTACACACGAGTTCCTTTTGGCGTTTTTATCGCCCCGATTCCTCGTTCTTTTTCCGCTTCGTCTCTGCAACTCGTTCTATTTCAACGCGAACACGGCATCTCCCATTCACTGTGTCGTAATTTTCCGTGTTTCCTTCCTGACAGTTTTCCTGTGGAAATGCTCGTGGAAAGAGCAAGGGTATTTTAAAAAATTTCCCTTTGAACTTTTATCCCAGCTTTAATTCGCGCCTGGACTGTGTCGTTTCTCCCTCCGTCGCTAAAGCCAATGCAGCGAATAAAAATCTAGCTGCACATATACCGCGCTTATTGCCACGATTACCGGTGTTTCCTTTCCCAAGGCGAAAGTGCTCGAGGGCTAATAACGTTGATTCGTCGATTAAGCCCCGTGCGTTAAGGAAATGGCGACCACTTAACTTGATAATTAAACCGTGAATATCCGCCAGCTGCCACGTTCGCGGAAGTCGTTTCACTTGGCCCTCGAGTCGAGTGTAAACAGAGCACCCTCCGCGTCGATCGATCTCTCCAACGATTCCTTCGAGCTCGAAAACCCTTTGTGTGTCAGAACTTGGGGGAGTTCCCGTGCGTCAGTCGTGTTCATGACATCGATCACTTAGAGCCACCCCCGAAAATTTCTCGATCATATTTAGTTAAGTAACTTTCCCCGTGGAGCTCGAAACACCGAGGCGGACGTAACTCCTTTCCAGGAACCACGCCGGTGGAAACTCGAGGGCGAAATAATTTTTCTTGCACGTGATTCTGTTACTCGCTCCACGTTCGCTGCACTCGAGCGGGAGATTGAAGCTGAAAGTAAAGTAGATTCGCTGGGAATTTCTCGCGGAACGACTGTGGATGACACGAGCTGGCATGAAAACCGAATGAAGCTCGCCGGTAACGAAGCATGTTTCAGGGAAATTGAGAGGTACCTACGCGCCAGTGCGTTAAATGGATCAGAGAGAGAGTATCGGCGAACTTGTCGAGATCGTATCCCATCGCGAAGTACCGCGGCGCTGGAGATTTCGAAATTTCTGCGCGCGGTCGAAGGGTAACCAATAATTGCTCCGGATCCAATCAACGTATCCTTCGCTCTGAACGAAAGCGCCGATAATTCATCGGATAGACGGCGAAGCCTTGGAGATTTAATTATCGAGATAATTAGATCGATGCGTGCAAAGGTCGCGGACGTTTATTTAGCAGTGTTTTTGTCGCCGAGTGTCGTAATAATGTTGTTGGAGTAATAACGGCTGGAGATTGGGAAAAGTGGGGGAATCTCGATTGTCCTCTGTTTCCCGGCGTACCCACAGGCAATTTAATTTCGTATGCAATTTCGACGATTTCATCGAGAGATTCAGGGGTTGGGGAGGCGAGTGGAGACTAGAACGAGTGTGTGCGATGGGTTCTATAGCTTGGAATTGTTAATTGCTCTCTTTGCCGCCGTTGTCCACGTTGGCCACCGCTAATTAACTGAGTAATTAGCTCCCGCCAGCTCGTATACGTTCGCCCGTTGTTCCATTCTGTTTCGATGGAAATTGGTATGCCTGTGGTTCTAAAGGACTCATTGGGGTTTCCTTTGTACACAGCTTCCCTCTGCTCACTCTTTCCTGGCTACTTGTGTTTATTCTTCCACGAGGTACCATTTTCGTGAGTCCTGTTTTTATTTACGAGAATACCCCAATAACTAATTGCTGTAACACTTCGGTCTTACGAAACACAGTCTTTTGTTCCGAAAGTTTCCTTAACAACCGATCGTTACGAGTGCTCGAGTTATGACAGATCGTTACGGGATGCCAATAGCCAGTCAGCAACAGATGTTCCTTGAGGATAGGGCTTGTAACGAGGATATAAACTCGAAGTAGGAGGGAAAGTTAGAATTTCGGGGAATACTGGTGCTATTTCTTCAGATCACTTTGATAACGGCGCGTTAAAGGGGATTTATATGAGACGTCTGACCATTCGAGCACCTATTCTACTTTCCGAGAGTTCTAGCTTCGAAGAGGAACGTTTCTTATCAATCCTGTTTGTTTGTTTTTATACGTTTCGTTCCATATGGCGAAAAGCTACATATTACACAATGTTTGTATCCATTGTAGATTGTAAAAGCGAAATTTCTGTTTCACAGGGGAGACGTGGGCTAGGCAACATTTACGTGTGGGCGTCCGGCGACGGAGGAGGAGAGGACGATTGCAACTGCGATGGGTACGCAGCAAGTATGTGGACTGTCAGCATTAACAGTGCAATCAACGACGGTCAGAACGCTCATTACGATGAGAGCTGCTCCAGCACCTTGGCCTCGACGTTCAGCAACGGTGCTAAAGACCCGAACATAGGAGTGGTGAGTGTCGATGGCCTTTCCCTTAGTCTTCAACACTACTACCAACAGAAGTTTAATTAAACCTGAACGAAAATCTGGCAGATTGAGAAACTTTAGTCTAACCACTGTTTGTTAGCATCTCGAAGACCTCCCTCGAGGTTCTCGAAAGTTTTGCGTCTTTTAGCCACAAGTTCTAAGGCGTCTAAGGCAGGTGTACCTTGAAAATTCTCGAGTATTTTTAATCATCAAATTATATTCGAAGCGGTGTAAAGCTTCCTTCGCGTGCTCCAAGTGATTCGAACTGTCTCTGGCCCGCTCCAGTAGTAATCCTTAAAAATGATGAAACTTCGAATCCGGTTAATCTCTCCTGCCAAGGTTTAGCAGTCTTTTTAGCAGCTTGAGCGGAAAGGCTCTCGGCGCTTTAACTTTCCGCTGGTATCGATCGCGGGGGCGGTAACTCGCTTATGCCCCGTGATCAAATTTTTCGGCCTCTGTCAGGAATGATTTTAGAGATTAATTGGGGATTAACGAACGCGTGGAAACCGGTGAGCTTTGGCCATTAGGATTACCATAACACTTTCCGCGTAATTTCTCCTCGTTCATCGCATTTTACACCGCTCAACGTTTCAAAGCTATTAGATTCTCCTGGATTTTTTAACGATTACCGTTAATTCAATTTATTCGTGGTGTCATCGATGCCGAGAGCTATCAGCAGCTTTTAAACTGTCACGGTACATGTTGCATCGCGAATTCGTGGAATTCGCTCGGGTCAGTCGATGCAGCTACGGGGAACGCAGTTATCCGAGCATTTCAAACGCGTAGGGGTGGATTCCAGCCCCGCCGAACAAGCATGCGAAGTTGGAGACAGGTAAAAAATAAATGAACCCCGCAAACACGGTCCTGGAATCCTGGCGCGCTGCAAGAATGCGCGATTCGAATAACCGACGTGAAATTCCTGCGAACTTCCCCTCTAGGCGTCGATGCGAAACTAAATACTCCTCTGTAGCATCGATATAATCAGACCTCGATAGATTTAGGGAGGCAATTTCCGCGGGACAAAGGAAGCGAACAGTAATCGCATTTTTCAAACGCCCACGCGTTCCAATCAGACAGTAAAGCGTCTTTCTGCTACTTCATTAGCGAACAGCGGAACAAAGAGCGCCTTCTAATTGCAACGAGCAGGTTGGAGCTTTTCGAATCCGCACAGCCACGCCTTTATCCGAGCAAGAGAACCGAAGTTGAAACCCTCAGAGAAATGGATCGAGAGAGCCCGAGAAGTCAGGATCGTGTCGCGGTCGACGTGGCATGAATTATAGAAAATTTTAGAAGGTTTCCCTCGACTCACCCGCCCACGGGAGAATTGTTGATTTGCCAAAAGGACGCGCACGCGCGTCTTGAGACGAAGCGCGGCCCGCACCGAATGCCCTGAGAATGGGTATCGTGTTTCCGGCTACAGATTATTAATAATGAACGGTAATTGCAACCAGTCACAGGATCCCCTTCAGGACGTCGAACAGCCGTGTGGGCGTTCAAGGACCAGGGGAGGATTGCACGTGACAGACAGGGTCGAGGAGCAGGGCTTGAAGCACATCCCTTCGCTGATCAAGACATAAATAATGCTGTATACGTTTCTCGCAAAGGGACTGATGCGCTTGTCTAAGAAGATCGAGGGGGCATTTGATGTTTAAATTCCACGTCCTATCTGAAGTGAAGTTATTCGTGGTTAGGTAGGATACTAGCAGCAGGAAGCAGTGGTAGCTCATGCTTAACCACCGCGTTGTCCGCGTGGACAAATTGAGAACGCGCGAGGGGATGATTACAGACGCACAGCGAGCAGGGAAATTCGAGAAAGCCGCGATTGCTGAGGGTAAGCGGTGGTTAGCTGGCTAAATACAGACGCCATGGTTTTCCTGGGGAAGAGGGAGGAACTCCTTGGTTGGTGGTGGTCAGTAGGCGGTGGGATAGTTTTAATTTCGTATTAATTTCACGCCGGGGGATCATTGGCACAGCTGCGAGCGGATCGCGATAAGAAGGGGCGAGTTCGCGCACCGACTGAAATGAAATCCACCCCCGCTATGGCCTGTTGTTATTCAAGCGCGGCAGACGAGATTAGCTCGCGGCCGACGAGTGCTCTGTCGGGACGCATTGCGATCTCTAGGTTGGATTGCTTGCTGATTGCTCCGCGAGGGTGCGATATTGAAAAGTCGCCGATCAATGACTGAGGTAGGTACAGCGTTTGGTAGGTAGACATTGGTAGCGCGGGCCATTAGTAGGGTGTAATGATCACGGGGGTTAGTGCTTGTTACTGTTAAGTTAGGGGTAGTTTCGCGCCAACTCCAGTGGAGGGAGTTTATAGGGTCCTGATGGGTGAAAGTACTTGGTAAAAGTACTTAAAAAGTAATAGGAATACTGAAGTGGGGTAGTGGAGGAGGAAGGAGGAGCTGTTTGAACGTCGAAGGGGTGTATCGACGTTGCTAGGCAGAACATCCTGGAAAATGGAAAATCGTGGAGCTGGAGGAGCCTTTCAATAACCTTTTACAAGATGGTCGTTAACTGCGTGTTACCTATTCCTGTTAAACCCTCGCCCTCGGGCCTCACACGCTTCCGGATAGATTTTCCTGCGGGTTTTCGCGCTCGACAGCCGAGACTTTATGGGCGAACACGATCCGTCAGAGCCTCCCCTGCCTCCCTACCGTACCACGAAAATTTCACGCCCGACTGGATGAGAAAATGGGGAGGAAAGCTGGGGGCGGGCGCGCGTGGCGTGGATTACACGGACCGGCCTTAAATAAGATTTATTTTCACTGCGATCGCCCATATACGCCAAATGGAAAAGGAGCACTCCCATCACTTTTATTTACTCGACTTCTTCCCGTATTCCTTTCATATTTCCCCTGCTCGAAGCGTGTTATCGTAAGGGAGTGGAGGCGAGACATATGTACTTTAGTCATTCACTCTTGCAACTTCCCCGTCTCAACCCTGCAACGCCCAGACCTTTGAACCGTTATTTTAAAATTGTGAGACTGACATACATGTATCTTGTTATTTTGCAATGGAAAATATCGTTTTTTTTTATAATAATACACAATAAATTTTTGTAGAGAATGTTTGAGTTTCTAAACCGAAGTCATTGAAATCTACTTTATCATCAGGAAAACTGCGGATGATTGCTATGAAAAGTTAAATATAAAAGGGTGATAGAATTTTATATAGGTACTTTTAAAACGAGCGTTGTACCAGTGCAACACTGGGAGTTGAAGGGATAAATGAACAAAAACTTCCTTGAACCCGTGCACGTGGCAAATTCATACCTTCACCGTCTCGGAAAAGACGAACTTGTTTCCCTTCGTGTTGCATCATCCTCCGCCGCGTATACCGTGACGAGCTTCCCGAATCGTTCGTAAATCGACGTGAAACCGCTTCGGTGTATAACGATCGTTTCCCGGGGAAATTGCACGGGCGGTGAAAGACTGCATCGCTCGTCAGGCAATTTTTCACAGCGGTCGGGGACGAGGGCACGCGTTCAACACGCGCAGGTAACGCCGCTTATGGTCACGTTTTATCGCGGTTTTATCGCCACCGAGCGCGACCGGAAGCGAAGTTTTGATGTGGAAAGTTTGCTGGTATCCACGGGACACGCGCGGTTACGCTCGATGAAATTACACCGTTCGGAAGTGGAAGGTTTAATCGCCTGTGGGATTTGCCGCGTCCAGTCGCGTTAATCGGCTCGATCTGCTCGGGATCATTCCTTAGATCGGCTCGCGGGCGTAATGATCAGTTATGCGCAGTTCTGTTGAAACGTCCTGGAGCCAAACTGCGTCGAGATGCGCGGACGAGGTCAAGTTGCAAGTTCAAAGGTAGATGTAAGAAATCACAGGGTGAATAAAACGTAATGGTCATTGGTTATCGGTAGATGTTTCTAAAGAAAACTTGCGAGAAAGAAAGAAAGAAAGAAAGAAAGAAAGAAAGAAGGAAAGAAGGAAAGAAGGAAAGAAGGAAAGCAGGAAAGCCACTAATTTTTGCGTAAACTGTAATAATTTTCTGTTCAAGAGTGACCGTTATTTTTTACTCGAATGCGGCACGCAAAGTATTGTGTAGTATTGTGTTATTATTATCATTATTATTTATGAACGGGATAGCCCCATAGAAATACAAAATAGGGATTACAATGACTTGAATCTGACACTTTTTAACAATAAAGCTACGGAAGACGGTTCCATAACTGTGTACGCATAGAGTTCGTGAACATGTGAATAGGTCACAGTTTACCAGGAATTGATTCGCACTCAACATGGTTCAATTCAGTGGGTCTACTGCCCAATAATTATAAAACGGCAAATTTTAGGCATGTATACAACTTACTTCAATCTACAAAAGGGTTTCTTTAATTTTTATTACAGGCTCACAAAAAAGTTTAAAAAATGACATTTACTATTTTTGTTTGCTATTCCGACCAAGTGCATTTTTTTCAAAACGATGAAACACATCTCTTAGCAAACTAATCCTTGTAGCTTCTCGAAAAACTCGATTCGTTTGGATTAATTTTATAAAAGTTATGCGATTTTAAAAGTTGTAAACTTTCTTTCGTCCGCCACTGTGAATCTTGTTTTTGTCATTTTAGTTCGCTTTTTAAGCAGTGGGATTTTTATACACCCTGTTCGTCCTATTAGTGTTATTAGTTGAAGATCTTTCGAATAAGATCTAGCTAGCAAAGTTTCGCTACTTAAACTGTTTCAAAGAATGCAACGGAAGCTAGTTAACGAACAAGACTTTTAGAGGAGCGTGATTGCAATTCGAAATGTCCCTAAGGAATCATTAGCATGCCAATAGCGGAGAGTTTCGTAACGAGGCGTATAGAGTTCCGAAGGATCGAAAACTGAATACTCCTTTCCCCTAAAAATCGACTAACTTGCAATTAACCCCGGCCGACACGGTGTTTCTTGTTTCAGGCCACTACCGATCTGTACGGTAAATGCACGACCACGCACAGCGGAACCTCAGCCGCTGCGCCAGAAGCCGCTGGAGTGTTCGCCCTGGCTCTCGAGGCTAAGTGAGTTTCCAAACCGATTTTAATACTATTTCCCCGGCAAAGGGCGCTCTTTGATCTCTTACGTTTTCATGCTGCCGTCGCAAGAGTTTGCAGAAAACTCGCGGCAGCTTTTCGCTCACGTCACTTGGAAACATGAAAGAAATTCTATCGCCGCGGTCGCGCAATGCGGCTAACTGGCACGAACGCAATTTCGCCGGTCATCTTTCAGGAATAAGGACGTCGGAGCTTTTACCTCGTGCCAGTCCGATCGATGGCCGGCAATAAATATCGAATTACCAGCTGCGACCAGAAATATCAAAGCTTTCAAGCGACACGTCGCGCGAAGTTGAACGAGCTTCGCATGTCGCAGTCGCGGGTATTTACTTTGGGCAAAGCGTTTTCCCCTCCGGCGAAGTTCCAATTTCTCTCGATTTTTCCTCAGATCGCTGGCGCTGCATAGTGTTCCACCGCGTGGCAATGAAAAACGATGTCGAAGGGTTGCATTGCCCCTGGCTCAATGTTTATTGCGGCACGAAAAGAAACTCGTGGTATAATTAACAGTAATCGGGTCGAGTGATAGTCGCTGTAAGCTTCTCTTTTATCGCTCGGAAAGTAAACATTGCTAGTCGGATGATCGAGTGACGGCGCCGCGACCTTAACCTTTTTTCTGATACTCCCTTTCACGAGAAATAAAAGAAACTTTTCAATAGAGTTGCCGCTGAATTACAGTGTCCTACGTGCTTCGAGCGCGTACACGGCTGTAGCTGTTTTACAAACGAAGCAAATTCGATTTTCATTTTGAATTAGCGGAGGACAGAACCGTGGTAGAAACGGGAAGTTGCAGTGGACGTGCCGTAGTTTATATATTTGCCGTTCGTACAATATGGGGCGATCTTGTAATTCGTGACGCAAATGGAACGTGGGCAGAATGTTTGCAATTTTGTATGAGTCGTTCGTTCTAATTGCACAGCGGAGCTCGTGTTTCGTTATTCAATCTCCGGTAAATATAATGCTCGAACATGAGATATTATCGATACGACCACTGAAACGCCAACGAAACGGTGTTTAAATATTTTCATTTGCTGTTCCATTAAAATTCTCGATATTTTCGTGGAAAATACCATGTAGCTGGAATTATTCACCTGCCAACTGAATTCCATGTTTACTCAACGAGTATGGAATATCGTTGACCTGTTCCACTGAAAAATCGAAAACCAGTGGGAAACTCGGTGCCTGCGCAGAGAATATCGCGAATGTCACTTGGAGCTTCACGAATGGAGAAATTTCGAGTTGAATCCCAAGGCCGTGTGGCAAAAGTGGAGTTGCAAAAATTAGGCAACGGAACAATGGCTTGAAGGTGGCTGAAAGATCGTTAATGGGGCTCGTCCGTTTAGCTTCTCGGTGTCTTGTAAACCTCAGTCGCTGACTAGTGACCCAAAAATGGAACTGTACCACTAAAACGTCGAGCTTTGCTCCGAGACATCATCCCTTTGATACTTTCCCGCTCTCTGCCCTCTTGTTTTCCTGTTCCAGTTCCTTTGACCGTCCACCGATACCAGCAGGTATTGATTCGCCGGCAAATGCACGTAAAGTGTTCTTTTCCCTTTTCGTAGGTTCTCTTGACCCGGTGGGGCGTCCCTAGTTACAACCCGCAGGACCGCGAAGTTTTTTGATGTTAAACACAGAGCTGACTTTTCAGAAAGCTTGCGTGCCAGCATCCCCTAATGTTGCTACTTTTATTTTAACGATATTTTAAGACGTGGCCTTCTCGAAGCACGCGAAGTGGTTCGTAGATGGGAGATCGGAGAGCTCACGCCAACATTTCCAGGATCCTAAATAGGTACCAGAAAGCATTCGTGTCGATTTTAGTCCACAGCTGACCTGGAGGGATATTCAGCACCTGACAGTGCTGACATCGAAGAGGAACTCTCTGTTCGACGCGAAGGAACGATTCCACTGGACGATGAATGGAGTGGGACTGGAATTCAACCACCTCTTCGGCTACGGTGTCCTGGACGCCGGTGCGATGGTCGCGTTGGCGAAAAGCTGGAAGAGCGTGCCGCCGCGGTACCACTGCGAGGCTGGTTCCGTTCTCGAGACTCAGTGAGTGTTTTTGCAACCTGCTATCGATCCTGCTCGGACCGTCCACTTGGAGGCGGTCAAACGGAGAGGGAGTGGAGCATATTGTTTTCCTCTTCCTCGTTGGAAAGTCAAGGAGCATATAAACGTAGGGTGAATGCCTACTGGATTTTATTACTCGCGGATGACTGGAGTATCGATCTTGGTCGCCTCGACTCCCTGCTGTTGCGTGTTCCATTGTGTATGTGTGTGAGTTGTTTTATCGTGCGCGAGGAGAACGCTTAGCATTGTTCCTTCCTGACATTAGAATCCCCGGTTGAGATCGTAACTTTTCTCTTTGGAAAATAGTGTGATGTTTGCTCTCTCACAGTTCGATCTCCTGTTGTGTGGATATTATTTAGTTTCGCATCGAGGAATCCGTATATACTTCTACGATAACTCCTTCTGGATTAGGTTAATTGTGTTAATCTTCACGGAAGTATCGAACTTTTTCAGGGAAGTAACGAATGACCGATCGATCCTGTTGAAAATAAAGACTGATGCCTGCGCTGGCACCGAGTACGCCGTCAACTATCTGGAGCACGTGCAAGCTGCTATATCCGTGAACGCCACGCGCCGAGGCGATCTCGAGCTGTTCTTAACTTCGCCCATGGGTACCAGGTGCGTTGACAAACTCCTTTCGTTATTCAAAATTTCTGCTTTTAAATCCGTAACGAAGAACCGAAGTAAGAGAGAACGATTTCAGGTCCATGATCCTGAGCCGAAGGGTGCACGACGACGATCACAGGGATGGCTTCACGAAATGGCCCTTCATGACGACTCACAGCTGGGGAGAGTACCCCCAGGGAACCTGGCTGCTGGAGGTAACCCCGAAAATTAAGACTCTAGCTTCCCAACGGCAATCACTGCTTCATTATTAGCTGGGGAAGTGATATTACGTAAGAAGATGGGGTGGTGATAGTCAGGCCCGGCTCGAGCATTCTTTTCGCCCTTCGCGAAACTGCCAAATTGCGTCCTTTATTTATAATACATTTATTTGAGCTGCTGACCATATCCCGAATTTTTATTCATAGCTTAAAACATTTATAGTGCAGCTTGTAATATTTAATTTAAGACTTCATTTTAAAAAATACCCCTTTGACAACTTTATGCTCCAAGCAGCTGCCTAATTTTGCCCATCTGGACGAGCCGGGCCTGTTGATAGTGTTTCTGATGAAGCAACTATGAGCATCTGTCCACTGACAGTTCTTTGGTGTCTCAATATTGATCCCTGACTGGTTGGTAAAATTCCAGAAGAGTCCATCGTTAGGAAATTATCGACACGCTTGACAAAGAAAACTCAGGTTTAGAAATTCAACGAAAAACCAGCCTTCCCCTACCAAGTAAAATCACAGAGGAGCACCCAGCTGCTCGCGATTAATTTCTACAACATATCTAAGAAACATTTGTTTCAGGTGAGCTTTAATACCCAAACTCCACGTCGCGGGTGGTTCAGGGAATGGACCCTGATGCTGCACGGCACCCGAGAGCCACCGTACACCGGACTCCCGGCTGCCGATCCCCACTCGAAGCTGGCGATCGTGAAGAAGGCCCACGAGGAGCGATCGACCGCGATGTAACGACCAACCCGAGGACACTAGGGCCGTTCATATCGACAAACGTTCACGCGACTAGTCTTATTGTTTAAGGATCATTTATACAGGCGTGAAAATTCGAACGCAACCGTGCTGTCTCTCCCCAATGTCCCGCGTACGCTTCGTGTCCTTAACGATCCTAGTCTCTACCCAGTTACGTTCGAATTTTTCAAATCAACAACAACCGCGTTTCCGTACAAGTCCCTGTGATACTCTACCCCACTAGTTTAGCCCGCTACCCCATTCAGCTTATCCTTGCTTTCGTCTTGGTGGAAGATCATAGATTTAACTATAAGCTCGTGTCGACGGAGGGGAGCGAAGGCTAAAGGCGTTGGAAAGCTGCGTACAAGATTATTCGAGCAGGTTTATCAGCGACGTGCCCGATTCTTTTACAAAGATCTCTTGATAGACTACTAGTTAATTTAGTGACCCCTTCTGTGTGGCATGAAACAAGCTCCTCAGGAGCAAGGAGGTTCACATAGCTTATTGTTCGTACTCGGGGGAAGCGTCGGTCATTGGCGGATTTAACGGGATTAATCCCTTAGGATTTAAAGGCCCCCCCAGGGTCCAAAAGAAACTTATTATTTTATCCAAACAGGATAATTGTTTTTCTGCACTACTAAACTTAGCCTGTTTTTAGTAAACTACCTCTTCATTTCCCGGAAATCCGCCGCTGGCGTCGGTGATCTCGCTTCTATTCATCGCGACGAGTCCTTTCGCGGACTTAGCAAGGGGAGGAATATCGTCGGGCGTGTCAGTAGGCAGGCAGATGACGAAATCGAAGAACCACAAGGTAAAAGACAGTGCGTCCTCCGGTGCAAGAAGGCACCGTCGAGCAAGTTTCGTCTGGGAACAATAATCATCCAGAGTCGCGCTCGCAACTCGACGAGCCCGTCCGTCTCGTACCAATTAAAAGCCAGCGAACTCGTAGCCGAGTTCTTAGCGCGTTGTCGAGTTGGGAGGCGTACGAACGCTATCGGTAAACGAGCGATCGCGGCCCACGCGCGTCAACGTCGATGCAAAATCTGCGACAGAAGTTCAGAAAGAAATGGGAACACCGCGCTGATCATTTTGGACGTTGTATCTATTGCAGATTAGATATCTGATTATATATCAATGACTATATACACAGAAATTTATTGATCTTTATTAGGAAGAAACGTTTCACTCGGTCGAGCAACGGAAGCTTCGAATTTCTCGTCTCCTTTGTAGAAACAGACACGAGTGCTCGAGAAACAGCGAAGTAGAGGAGACATTTTTGCACGTAAATTTTCATTCCTTGGATCTCCAGCTTTTTATACCGTCGATTTTTCGAACATTGAGGTCACCCTTTGCAGAGGATCTTTTCAGTATCAAAATGGCCCTTCAAAGACTATATACCCCGACACTCAGACGTTTCTATCCCTGAGCAATCGCGTCAGGTGTACACTCTTATATACATATTATCTATTTACACTAAAGCTACATATCCACGCGTCTCGGACCCTTCACATTACGCACAATGTATTTCTGACGATGGTCATTTTTTTACAAAATTCTACGACAATGGTCGTGACGAATTATATCAGTAGCGACGAGGTCGAAGGCTTCGTTGGCAGAGTCGAAATTCTTAGAGGACGGAGGAATCCCGACAGACGTTCGCGCGCGTGGGCCAGCTCGATCCAAGACACGCAATCCACCCACCTTCCTACTTTTTCATTCCGATTCGTGGACACGTTCTGACAATTCTCGGTAAATTACCTTCAGGAGACGACGTAAGATTCCCGACTTAAAGATTTAATTATTTACTCGCTGAGGAACCGTCTTATGATCCATACACTGTGCGCTTTTGTAAAGCCAAGGGGGAGGACTGTTTCGCGGAGGGAAACTGAGATTTCTGCTCCGAATCGATAACTTTCCGATGATTGATCGAGGGAACTTGAGAAACTTGGAGGCTGACCGAGATTATTTCCCGACTGCATGTATGGAAGACTCGACGGCGCGATTGGGATCGCGTGGGGTGATCGACTTGGCCACCGTTCCCGCGAGGTTGGGCTCCCAATTTCGCAGCTGAGTCTTCTCAGAGTTACGTTCCAACGTGTTTACACGACCTCGTTGAAAAAGAGCCTCCCGGTTTCCCTCGAAGGAACAATCGCGCGCGTAGAACGAAGACTAACGATGGCTAGATTGCGCGGGTGGTCGCGACCATAAACGGGCGGATTTCTTACGTACACGCGATACACGCTCCGCTGCAATTACATTGCTACGAAATTTAAGACGACTTGGCCTGTGCTCGCCGCACTGCAGATACTATCCTTGACTCGGGAAATTGGCGATTTTCCGCTCGCAGACGGTGGAAGGGATCGCAGGATGACTTGGGGGAAGTGAGAGAGCGTGTTGGAGAGAAAGGAAGGGTGGAGAGAATATTATACGAGGGGAGGGAGAGAAAAACGACGAAGATGTGTAGATACACTAGACACGTAGCGATCAGAGAGTTCGAAGTTTACGGATAAACGACGTCAAGAGCGACATCAACAAATGAATACATATTATATAACACATACGTATATATAAATATATATATAGTCAAAGTGAATTTAATCAACCTTATTCTGTACGCGATGTACGTGGATGAATAAAATCTTTATTTTTTGGCCTGCATCGTTTTTATATGCTATACCTGCGATCCATTGACGTCACCGCCTCCCCTTCGTATCTCGCGAGCGTATCGGAGCGGATCCAGGGGCGATCGAAGCTCTTTCCCACTTCTTTTCCTTCTTTTTCTGCGGCTTACCCCACGATCGCTCCAACAGACACATAGAAAATCGCGCGAAAATCGTGCTTTCTTTCGCAGTGGACGCAGGCTCTCGAGGCGGACGTTACAAAATAAGGTTGACTAAAGGAGTACAATGCGTTCTAGGTGTATTAGACCTAAGTAGATGACTCGTATCAACGTAGAGAAGCTTCGATGCCCAATTGAGATTTGTTTCGTTCCGAGCACACAGTTTTCAGAAGCACGCCCATTAGCGCCGAATTTTGGGAGACCATTCGAATCCTTGAGTGCGCATGATTCCTCGTGAGGTCCATCGGGATCCTCGAAAGACACGATCTCTCACTGACGATACCGCGCCGTGACTGTGCGCATGATTAATTCATTCGACTGTGGATTTTGAACATGTTTAAACATTCTAAGCTGGCAGTTGCGGTTTATCGGGGTTATAGTTTATTCAGGGATCAAGAGTTGGTGATAGAGGCACAGTCGTCGAGCGGGATTGTCAGTGGAAGATCACAAAGATTTTGCAAACATTGGAGAATTTTAATGTAGCGGGTCTACAAGTGATTTCGTATGAAAATAAAGATGTCTATTGTCAAATGTTACTCCTCAATTGTCGAAGGTACGTTGTTATTTTTCCCTGGAAGGAACTTTTTCCTGTCTCGTAAGGAGCTTACCTTCGTTTCGAAGGGATGCCACGATTTCTGTAGAGGGATATACGTTCGGTAAAGAATTCACGATTTCTGTCACAATTCCATCGAGGCGACCGACAAACGGAAAAGGGATAGGCAAAGTGGATTGCCGTAAGAAGCTACAGAGAGGTAACCACCGCGAGGAGCTTGAGTCTATCAGTCTCACCCCCTCGCAAAGCTTTTCAATCGATATCGGGAATATCAACTTGTGATAACCAAGCGAAGGAAAAGGGAAATAAAAACGTCGACTACTGAACGCGACCGAAGTAGGTGAAGATGTCGAAACATTTCAGCGAATTGTTTGCGCGGTGTTAAGGTCGCCGGTATAGCTTCCCTCCTTTTGTTTTCTATTTTTTTTAAATCGATACTTAAATACGGCCAGCCGTGACCTAAAATAATTTTTAGTTATCCCGCTGCGCTCCAATTACCACTGGCAATATGAATTTTCGTCGTCGCTGTACCACTGTCCTCAGTTTCCAGACTCCGCGGCCTAACGCGAGGGTAGTTTTTTCGTTTTATTATCTCTGTTTCTTTTTACGCAGAGATGGCTGCTCGGGCTTGACAGATTGCCATCGATCATTGTAATTAACTGCGCTGAGAACGGATCGTGAGTCCTGCCAATTTGCATAATTGGGTCGGCGCTGTTAAAACGTTATTTACGCGGCTTCGTAAATTCTGCCGTGTCCTCCGAAAATTAACGCCCGAGACGTACGAATTTGTCGAGCAAAGAAGATGCATGATCACGCGCCGAATTCGGTTCAAACTAAGTCTAACTCTTTTTCTCCTGCATTTTATCGTGACGCAATAATATCGCCGTATTAGACAGTCTCCCGTCGCTGCACCCTAACGTTATGATATTTTGAGATTCCAGTAGGGTAACTGTACCTAGTAACGCCAGGAAAAAGTTAAATCGCTAAAAATATGAATTATTATTCAATAATAATAATTCATATTTTTGCAAGCAATTTGTTTCAGAGTAAAGAGAAGTTATTCATCTTTCATGTAGCATACCTAAGTTAGAATCGTTGAAACCTACAAATTTTTAATTAGAACTCAAAGAAACGTAAGACGTGCAAAAATCCGGTCCTGAAAAAAGTGTACCTAATATCGCCAACTCAAGAAATATTGATTAATTCATGTCAAGTCATTTTCACAATGTGGTTTTATTATTTCTTGCTCTATAAATGTATTTTTATCCATCTTTGATTTAATTTTTGTTAGAAAATATAGATTTTTAAAATTTTTTATTTTTTACGTTTCGATGTATACATTGGACAAATAAAGTTTATTTTGGTTGCTCGGCACATTTCATAACCCCATCTGTAACAAACATTACATCGAAAGCATTGTTTTCCGGTAGGCGGTATTAAGAATACCCATAGTGAAAATATTTAATATCATTACTGAAAATATTTTAATCGATTTCATTCCTTAAGTACATCATTATTAGGTATTTCTAGCAGATATTCTTGCATTCACGGAATTATTAGACTTATCTTCTCCGAATGCGATGCAAAATTGTGGCAGTCCCATAAATGTTTACATTATTAAGATTCACTAAAATACACCTCTATCTGTAATTTCTGATTACATGACGCTGCAATTACAGTATTTAGGTACTAATTCAGTGCATAACCAGTGCATAACCAAATTTTAGTACTTTGCGAGATATAGGGGGTGGCGATATTAGGAACAATGGCGATATTAGGTACAATTACCCTACCCACCCGAGCGACAAATTGTTTCGCAGTCAGTTTTAGAGAGAACGCCAGGCGTGTCCACTGTGTGTCGAGCGTTGAAAAGCGCCAGTTATATTTCTATCGAAAGTAATTTAATTCGCGAAACAGACAATTATTCACGAGTGTTTTTGCAGCGGCTGTTGTCCGCGGCTTTTGAAGCGGCCGTGCTGGAGCGCTCGCACAAACAGGGATACACGTTTCCCAGCTTCCCGAGCACGCGCACGTTCCCCGCACGAACTCGCGATATTTACGGGGCGGCCACTCTTCCAGCGGGATCGGGACGACAAATATTCCAGCGGCGGCTGTTAAAAAGAGGACCGAGCGTAAAGTGGCCCCGCGGAAAAATAAGATTTTACTGGTGTTTCATTAACTCGACCTACATACATGCCGGAAATTTCAGCGCCGCCCGTGCGTACTCCTCCGCGGGGAGTGGATATTCCCGTGAATTGATCATCAGCTGGAAACAGAGCTCTCGTTACAAGATTTCCTTCGGCCTCCGTCGTTTCATTCCCGCCGAAGTCACGGACACGCGACTTTGCTTCCCGTTCGAGGATTATTATTAGTAACAGGATATAACCCTGTTGGTATATTATGGCGAAAATAAGAAGAACTAAATACAATTTACTACTAATTAGGCTACAAGTGTTAAGTTTAACGTGGGTTACGCATACAGTGACGCACATAGAGGGCTGAGGGGGCAAGGGCCTTGGCACCCCCAAAGAAGGAGCGTTGGAACAAGAAAAGGAAGCTCAATTTTATTCTTTAAATAAATTTTTATGATTACCTAATGAATTTTATTGAATTTGCATTCAAAATATTTTTATCCCATTAACTCGCCTCCCTTCAACATTAATCCTTCGTTGACATTCTGGGTGTGAGCCACCCATAAACTGATTTTGACGCTCTATATCTTCTATATGCAAAATAAATACCTTTTTTCCAAAGCCGCGTTACAAACTTTTTTTTTCTTAAAATACTATATCTGAATAACAACCCTATAGACTTGTAGTTTGTAATATTGAAATTTGTTAAAGTTACAATTTTTTTAAGGGTTTCTTCGTTTTCTCTCGACATATGGTAATCTAGAATTTTTTTACAAAAACTGTGATAAAATTTCAATATAAAAAAACTATGGGAATACATTCTAGGGACCTTGAAATTGACCCATGATTGTTTTCATAACGATTGGATTTTTTAGATGAGAATGGCAGTGGTTTAAAAATTGTTTTGGGCGTGAGCCACCCAATATGTCAAAGTTGATCGAAAAAAAGAGGTGTGTCAACGAAGGATTAAATCCTGAGTGCGCCACTGCATATACATATATACAAAGTGTACAAAATAGTCACCCCTGACCGCTTGCAAGACATCTGATTACGTTTGCCCCGCGATCGATTTGGAGACTTTTCTATTGCAACTGGACTCCCACTAGCTTTACCGCGCTCCTATATCGTGCTTTATAATGTTTCAGTGGCGAGCACCGTTCGCGAGTCGGCGATTTATCGATAGGCTATCGCGTGGGCCTTGCCGGCCGCTAATCCCCGTTTCGCGAGCATTCGCCAAATTTGTCCGCTGCAGGGATCTTAAGTGGCGGCTGGCGTGGACACAATGACGTAGTTTCGTTATCTCCTGGAAAGCCGGCCTACGGACGAATTCGCGAATGGATTTAATGAGCTGACGTCAGAATCCGTGCCTGGTGGCGTTCCTTGGAATTGCGAGCACGGTTCAGCGTGGCCCACATTCGGCCGGAACACCGCCGCGATTTTCGGCGCTTCTGCGAGCGCGGGGAGCCCGTGGGACTTTGCATAAATGGAACGGGGTGGTTGAGAATGGAGGATTCAACAGAGAGAGGCAGTAATTAATCCCTTGGAATTTAAAACACTAACAGGGCCGTGATATCATCGACCTCCTCCACTGATTTCGACCAACCGGGATTAAAGGGCTTTGATCGGTGCAGGAACGCAGTGAACGCACACGGCGTGCTACATTCTCCATTGGAGGGATGACGTGGCTTTCTAGTGGAGCGTACTCGAGCTCGACTGTATGGAAAAAAGCCATTATTTACAGTCCCGTGTCGTCGGGCCGACAAAGTTTCCGCGCGGAACAAAAGGAACGCACTCGGTGCTTTCGCAGTGCAACGGCGAGCACGCTCGCAATGTTTGAATATCGAGGGCTTGCGCGTTGCGACCGCGAACTTACGGGGCTTTGGTGGCGAGAGCTGGACGGAGAGAGAGAGAGAGGGAGAGAGAGCCCGAGAGAGGGTGGCGTTCGGCGTTCGAACGGGGGTTGGAGTGGGACGGGGAATGGAGACGAAAGTACACGGGCAGAGACGAATAGGGGTAGTGAAAGGGGTTGAAGAGAGAAAGATAGATAGAGAGTGCGGAGGGGGGAGCAAGGTTGGCTGGGAAAATCGGAGAGGGACGAAGAAACTGAAAGAGAAGGGGCGAGGAGCAGATAGAGGGGGAGAAATAGAATGGGTAGGGGGTGGGAGAGCGCAAGAGATAGAGAGGGAGGGAGAGAAAGAGAGGCGGCACGGTGGTTGAGTCTGGCCCGACAGTCCGCGTGTTACCCCCAGCCGTAAAGCAGGGCCGCGATTTCTCGACTTCCGGTTACCTCGTACTCGCCAGACTCTAACCAGAAACCGTCCCGAATGCTTTCCGAAGGTACGCGGACCGCGCTTCGGTGTCCCCCTCGATCTCGCGGGGCACAGTGAACCGGAAGTGACACTCGAACCAGTCGGGAGCCCCCCAGTGAGACCGAGCGAGGGAAATAAGCGACAGTTTTTCTTGGATTTTCGTGCAGGTAAATGCAGACCGTTTGTTTCTCTTTTATCTCATTTAAGTGGCAGATAGTAGGTACAGGGAAATATGACGCGCGTGGACTAACTTGCCATTCAAATATTAAGTTTGCAATGTCAGTATGTCACATGACACCATGCACCCCGCGTAGAGTATTCTGCTTTCAAGACGATTAGCTTCGTGTCTAGTGATTACTCGGTATTAATTTCTTGAAAGAGATCGTCACCTTTCCATTTCATTGAAACTCGACGACCCCGACGTCGGATCCTCTACGCGCGGAACCAGAATGCCTGCTCGATTGCCTCGGAATAGGTGCCCGGAACTTTTTCAATTTGGAATCGAATCGCTATCGATGCGTTCCGCGAGCAGCGAGAAGAGGAACTGGCACTTTCGGATGCGCCCAATTCTCTTCCGTTCGAAAAGTTTCCTCGATGGCCCCGAAAGTTTTCCGGGTGCAACGGTTTAGCACGATATTTCGAACAGTGGGGGCGTAAAGGGGATCCGAGACTCATGGTTCGATGCAAAAGGAGGTGATTCCTTTAGAAATGGGAAAATTGAAGAAATATATAGTAAGATCTATTTATACAAGTGTCCTTTAGTGTACAAAGTTTCTTCGACACCCTTGACTTAAGTTTTCGAAAGAAATTAAATCCCGCTTTGGAGCGCCTCGTGTAGTATAATAGATCGTAGCCGTTCGTAACTGAATGAGAAAGTTTGGAAAACAGAGTTCACCTGAGGGAAGATGGGAGGAGGAAAAGTAAGGGTTTTCTTTCTTTTCTGGATTTACGTTTCACGCTCGATCCGACCCCAAGCCGGTTCGTTTGCATTCTTCTTTTCGCCGGCCGTTCCGAGGCCTCAATCACGTACTCCATTGACTGGAAAATGTAATCCCGCCCCGGCCCTGAATATTTTTATCCCGCGGCAAAAAATAATCGGCGAATATATCTTCCCCTGTACGTGTCGTTCTATCAATAAACCGTGACGACGCGTCTGCCGTCGTTTTCATAAATCTTCGTGAAGGATCGGCCACCCTCATCTTATCGGGTAGCTCGATATTAGCGTGGTCCGTGATCAAAATTGCCCGATATAGACACGTTCCGCCCGCAAATCTCTCTGAACGATTGGCCCCCTTATCGTGTTACAATGATAGCGCGCGATGTCCTCGAAATCGCTCTGACGTTGCACGCGAGACATGGAATTAATCGTAGTTGGTTGTATGTACAGGTTTCCCTTTAATTGACAGCAAACTGGGCGATACTTCCCCTTAGAGCATATTACTTCCCACAGTTGTTTCAATTTTATTAGCAAATGAGGACCTTGCAGTGCGAGGGGTGCAGCTCCATCTTTACCAATTTGGAGTAAATTAGAATAAACTGTTTATAAAAATATCGCTCTGACTTAACATTAAAAAAAGAATATTAATTGAAAAATATATATATCCACACAATGAGTAGTAATTATTGAGTCGATTAGTATTTACTTCTATTCTTGGCGAATTTTTCAAATCCCGAGCTGCCCAAAACAAAAATATTGCACAAAACAGTAATATCTACAGATTCAAAATTTGCAATAAATTGTTCCAAGCGATGTACTATTTTTTTACGTATATTAGATGTCATAATTCAAAAACTATCAAAATTCTGAATACACCTTCTGCTGTAAGGTCCTCAACAATTTTCCATCCACGACGAATATTCAAAGTCACGTTTCCCAGAAGTCAGATCTCGTACAGAAGAACTTGAAGACCCTTTTGCCTATAGAATCAACACCCCATTACCAAATACGAGTCTCTCCACGTTATTTTCGTCGGTCTTTCACGATCCATAAGCCGTTATTTCGGAGCTCCTTCAGCGAAAGCGGAGGCAGAAGCATCCCGCCGGAAGTTTGCTCGCAGAAAGGACAAAAAGCAAGCCGGCTCGGATGCATGCGTACACGATTGTCGCCAAATTAGCAATTCCTCTCTCCACGGGGTTATAATTGCCGCGCAGCGAGTAGGCAGTCGGTTTCCTCTTTTTCCCTTAGACGTTGACTCTGTATTTTATAGCTGCGCCACGTGGTTGGACCAGCAGAATTAGCGAGCTTGCAGGAGCGTTTAACGAGCAGCGACGCGAGCGTTCAGCGAAACGACGGAGCTTAAGTAGAGTTGCCCGTCGACCATGTCAGCGAGCCGCTTTCCTTTGGAATGCAAATTTTCAGCTGCGGCGTAAAAAACAAAACAGCAAAGAAAGCGGAAAGCCCTGTTAGGTTAATCACTTGCTTGTGTAGATAAATGAGTCGGATAATGTGCTTAGGTCGTGACTAAGGTGCACGTGTAAGCGTACGTCTCGAGAGCACAGCCGATTATCCGCTCGATCTTAATGTAATTTCTTCATGCCACTTTGGGCGGAATGTTTCGGTTCTGGTTGGATCGGTGTAATTGCCCGCTTGATAAGAGTAAGGAGAGTCGAGGTGAGATATGATCTGAACGCTTGTCGCTTAAGAGGATCACGTTCCTTGGCGGTCTCGGTTGAACTTTCTGCGAAGAGTCAGACGATTTCGCGTCACGTGCAGTCGCAACGAACTCGAAGCTAGCCAGAAGATTCCGCCCGTGAGACTAGCATCTCGAGTCGAGGCGATAAATGCCCGAGCTCCCGATTCTCTTCCACCTGCTTCCTGGTTGAAGAGGCCGCGTTCGTCATGTCAGCGTTTCTCGCAATGACGAATTACGCGGTGCTTATCGATTCGCACGCGGAACGGGCGGTCCGCGTTGACGTTAGACGAGACACCAAGGGGTGATTACGCGGGATGAGGAGTAGATTGCGGGCGTTGGACAATGGCGCAAACGTAAGGGAGTCGCGCTGGAGACAAAGGAAAGCGCTATCTAAAACGCTGGCGGGACACCTGACTTGTCTAAAAGTGGCGGAGATAACGGCGACAAAACGGGCATTCGAACAAAGCCATTCTTATCAGCGGCTCTTCTTTATCCCTGTACTGTAACCTTTTGCGGGAAAAGGTTGAGGGATTTTCGGCGAGGATTTGCAACGTATGGTACAGTGTTCAGTGATATTGATCAGTTCGCAGCCTCGAGTCAATTGCTTTCCCACATTCGTTCCAGCCAGGGTAGGATCTACGAGCCTTCTGAACAGTCACCTTGACATTTAACCCTCCGATATCTCTCTGACTGATACCCCTCCAAAACTAATGAAAGTACACCCCTTCTGTTTACAGGTTTCAATCAGGGAAGGAGTGATTGAAAAGCGACCGAATGCGGAGGTGGAGGAGGGAATCGTGGGTCCTGACCGGCTGATCCAGCACCCAGCGCGTCGCGGGGGTGGGTGCTGGAAGGTCGCGGAAGGGGGAGGGTGGTTCGGGAAGAGCTCCGTTCGGCGGAGGTTCGAGGTTGGCGGGCTTTAGGGAGCTGGTGTTCCGAGGGACCCGGCAAATGTGGCTCTGTGTACGGTGAGCCGGGGTTACGGGGGCCGCGGGGCCCGTGGCGGTGGGGGTAGAACACGTGGCGACGCAAGCGTGAGGCTACCCCTGAGTCCTCGCACTCTGTGCGCCCCTGGGGCCGGAGGAGGCGCACATGCCCACGCACAGGGAACTGGGCCTGGCGCAGCCGCGACTGCGGCCACTGGTCCCCTCGCAGCCGGAAATAATCCTGCTGGGTCTGGCACCGACGAGGGATCTGGACTTCCTGACGAACCAATGGTGAGTCATTCCACTTCTGTTCTAAAAGCCTGCTTGCTTACTGGGGTCTTCTAGTGTAACGAAGTATTTTCTTTGCGTTTTTTTGGAATTTTTTATGAGGAGCTTGTAAAAGTTATTGCTACCCGGATTATTTCTACATACTTATCTATATTTCGATTACATTTTCAATTTTTTTTAGCGCGAAAAGATTAAAATTAACTTAAGTGGACCACTTTGTAGTTGCTTTTGAAAAAAGCGATGCCCATGCGGTGTCCACTATTGGACGGTTTCTGATCATCTGAAACAAAAAATTGAAAAGGATTCCTTATTGGTATGTCCTTGGCTATAGCTGGTACTAGAATGAAAGAAAGATATTGAAAAATTAAAAAATGACGGTACTTTGAAGATTGAGTTTCGATTTTCATACATTTTTTCGACTTTTTTGGGCGGTCAGAATGAACAAAATTAAATATTATCACACAATTGTGGTAGGGGCGATAGCCACACGTGTGTTGAAGATGTATGCAAAAGTTGATATTAATTGGTCAAGTCAATCTTGAGATATCGTGGACACCAGTTCGAAAAACATGGTTGCAAGAAAAAAGGTGTTTAAAAATTTGCATACAGTTTACACAGTAAAACTGTTACTTACCATCAGTCAGCCAATCCAGGACCAAAGTGGATCCTTTGTTTTGACGGACGTCTCTCCAAATATAGGACTTTCCAAGACAAACAATTAAACAACCCTTTGCTGAAATATACCTGCCAAAACAATGTACGCGGCAACCGTTCTGCTCAGCGAGCGAGCCGTACCGATACCTATATTTCAAAGCCTATAACTCTATAAGTATTATGAATTGGACAAAATCCTTTTGAACACATATTTTCCATAACAGATACTACTTGTAAAAAATTGAAAAAAGAAACATTCGATTTTTTTGACTCGTTACACTAGAAGACCCCTTTAAATACACCAAACGGGAAGCCTTTGTGATGGTTCGCTTAGAATCGACTTAGGTAAAGCCAAATTCCAAAGAGCTATTGTTTAATTCCCTTTTCCTTGCACTCTGCCACCTCTCTTTGATATCCAGCAGTAATCTAGTGTAGTGTTGACATTCCATTCCCTGTAACATTCCTTTTCCATTTCTTCAATGTGTTCCCCTTAAGTGGTCCTTGGCCCAATGGAGAAAGGCGAGTAGCTCTCCCTCGACTTTCCCACCCAGCTCCTTTTCTCTGTTACTGCTCAGCTGATCGGTAAAACGTTAGAATGGTCCAGTCGAAAGGTTGGAGCTTCGAGTACCTCGATCTCTTCCGCACCCTCGCTCCTAAAGTCCTCCTGTGCTTCTCACACGCCACTATCCCCGGCGTAGCCGCGAGAGCTTGTCAACATCAACAGCAATTTCGTTGAGAAGCGTGCTACACGGTCCTTCGTATTGAAAGCTCGCGTTGCATCCTCAGGTACACGTCGAGAGGGCCGCGCAACAGGGCACCTGGATATGCTGCATGCCGTGCTACTGGCTGCGGCGAAGCAAGGCTGTGCACAAGGCGCTGCTCACGTTCGCCATGCTGCTGGTCACCAGTCTGCTCGTCACCAGCCCGGTCCTCTTCCTCATCACCACGCTGCCCGACGGAGAACAGCCCCGCGAATGCGCACCCCTGGTGAGTCACCCGCTCCCTTTTAACCTCGAACGGTTTTTACTCCGCACAAAAGCCTCCAACGTCGCCAAGTTTTCTTCCACCGACCGACCCATCTCGAGGCCGAATTAAGCAGTCGGGAAGCACGCGTCCCGGTGTCGCGGACGGGGTTAATGTTTCTCGAGAAGCTTAACGCGCGGGAAGCTGACATTAAAACTCTCTCGCGGTTAAGTCCCTCTCGGCGTCGAGGAGAGTGGAAATCTTGAATTGTTGCGAGGCGCACCGGAGCGGGTCAAGAATAAACCAACAGAAAACCGGGCAACCGAAATTTCGAAGGATGTTTCATCGGATCCTGGATAGACACTGTGCTCCCGACTGCCTCGTAAAATAAAGGTCGAACCATAAAACGACGTACGTATTCGAAGGCCCTCGGAGTCTGGCGTTCTATAGCAGCTCGATCGCCAGGATATTGTAGCCTTTATCGTTCTCCTTTTGTACGCTGCATCCGGGCATCTTAGTACAAACTCGCGCGCATTTCGATTTCGATACGCGCGGACTTGCTTTACGACGTTCTTCGGTGTTTCATTGCTAATCTGACGCAATGGCAAGCGGGGCGCTTAAAAGTTACAGTGTCCGGGATCTGTTGCTATGAAATGCCCTTTTCGCGGGTGTAAAGGTAGCGATCGGTGCTCTGCTGAGCTAATTTTAGTATAAGTCCTACTAACGACTTTGTGATCGCGAATGGTGATTGCGAGGTGTTGAATATAGTTTCTGTAGAAGCTTCTGAGGAGATCACAAGTGGTGATCACCTGATGTTCAAAATAATGGTATCAGGGACCCTAAAGAGGCGATCAAGCGGTGATCGCGAAAGCTGATTACCTGTTGTCGACAGGTGAGGTAGTATAAATTCAGAAATAACACCACGAGAGGTTTCCAAGAAGCAATCAAGCGTTCATTACGCGAAGTCAAGGACGATATCTGTGTACAAATCTGAGTGATGGATAAACCACGATGTTCCAAAGATTCACACGATTGGACTTCACATTTCCATTCTCCAATTCAACGTTCATCCCACTCGTGAAATATCATAAACGTCCGTGGCTCCCTCAGGAATGGTTCACATAGGGGGATGAATCTCCCCGATAGGACATATCCGTTGCTCGGTCGCATCCACGAATTTCGGCGGTCACTCTGCGTCTACGGAGATTCACCTCCATAGAGGGCGCGTGAATGGAACAGGACGATTTGTAAGCTGTCGGGAAGGGCAGCACGGTGTAACAGGTTTTGTCCGCACGAGTCAGACCGTGAGAGTTTATGTCTTTGCCTGGCGTGTTTCCCCAAAGCGTTATATCACGCGCTTTCACGTTGCCGGAGCTGGACGTCACGAGCAAAACCGAATGCAACCTCCGGAAATTTCGTCCATATACAAAGGGTGCGTTGAAAATCTTAATACAACCGCGACACAGGAAACAGCGTGCGTGGAAGCAGCTCTGAAGTACCTATGGAAAGAGTTCTCTCTCTTCCAGGAGCGGATTTGGGTACTATAGGCTAAATAGGCTGTAGCGTAGTGCGGCAAATTTTGGGGAGCGATAAATTTTTGGAAGCGACCAATTTTGGGGAGCGACTAACTTTGTGAATGATAAATTTTGGGGAGTTGCATATTTTGGAGGGCACTACATTTTGGGGAGCGAGAAATTTTGGAGAGCGATAAATTTTTGGGAGCGGCAAATTTGGAGGAGCGACCAATTTTGGGGTGCGGCAAACTTTGTGAATGATAAATTTTGGGTAGTAGCACATTTTTGAGGGCGCTAAATTTCGGGGAGTAACAAATTTTGGGGAGTGATAAATTTTGGGGAGCGAGTAATTTTGGGGAGCAGCATATTTTGAAAAGCGCCAAATTTTGGGGAGCAGCATATTTTGGAAAGCGCAAAATTTTGGGGAGGAACAAATTTTGGGGATCGGCAAATTTTGGGCGAAAGAAATTGGGAAAGGATTAAGCACAGAGGCTTTCGACAACTTTAAAACCAATTCACTTTCTTTTCATATAGCGAATTAGCAATAACTCATATATGAATTGCCATATTAAATTAATTTAAAAGTTGTTCCAACTCCTCTAAATTAAAATATTTGATGATATTTCACACAAAGGTCGGCAGACGCTTGTTAGCCTAGGGGCGTCACATCTTCAAATCCGCCCCTGCTCTCTTCCTCTCTTCCCTGCGCCACGATTTCACTTTCACCCCGCACTCTACGGACGTTTAATGACGAGCGAAAATATGTCATGTTTGTGGCGAAGCCGAGGCACGCGCAGGAACGGGAAGAATTTCCCAGAGATTTTCCCCGCTCCACTTGCATGCCTCGTCTCCTTCGAAGGATTTTCAAGCGTCTGGCTGCAAACGAGATCAAACGTGCCCCAGACATCCTGGTTTCACCTATGTAACTTTGAAGACAGTGTTCGTTGGCGACAAGAGATGAATTTTCGACGTAGGCGGAGATTGTCTGATAAACGTCTCGATTTCTCATGATCGTCTGATGCGAAAGTGCTCGCGAATCATCGGGGCAGTCGCTTGTACTCGATCTCTATTGGATTTGACGCAGTCGTTGTTGAAAACCTTCAGCAGAGCTAAACGCGCTGCAGCTGTGTTGCTCTCGAGCGAGTAATCGCCGTGTAATTGGTATCAGCTCTCAGTTATCCTTGCGTGGCTTCTCAATTAACATTAAGCAACTTATAATTGAGTTAAAGGTCATTGAAAGACGATCGTAATTCAATATATACTCGGGCACCGTGTTTGCGCGTTAACCGATGCTGTAATGGATCGAGCTTTGCCGTGATCGATGCCTGCATCCCTCATTAAGGTACTCTCATCGAGTCCAGGGAATTGTTCAATGTTTTATGATACTCTATCCAGGGAAATACAAACTCGTCGTGTATCGCCTCTGTACTTTACCCACTTAGGACCTAAGCACTTGAAATAGTTTGAGGCCCCCTCATGGGTGATTACTACAACGCAAAGATAATTTGACTAAAAAGTGTTTCTAACAAAAGTTAGGTTTTAAAATTCAATAAATTCCCTGCGTGTCCCCATCTCCCCTGAACCCCTAAGCACGTGCGTATTTTCCTTATTGGATAATCCAGCACTGCCTCGTCGCGCACCGAAACTACTCCCAGTAATAATCCACAGAAAACCAGGAGGTACGAAATACGGCTCCGATGGCCCCTTTAAACATTCAGCTTCTTGCCTATTTCAATTTGTCTGACTGTATTATCGAAAGCCTCGTTATTAAAGCCACCCCGTGCTCGCAGAGTCAACACCAATCTCGTCGCGAGCTTTGCGCACCGAAACGGTCCAGTGTGGTTTATATTCATCTCCGTGATCACGCTGGGGACGGTTGTCCCAGCCTGCATGAAAATGAGCCGTTTCGACTCTCCCTATTTTTCGCCCGTGCCGGGGGTTTCGCGAGAGGGGCGGCCGGCTAAAGGTCGGGCGGAGGGACGTAATCGTTAACGCGGGCGCGATCGATCGATCGTCTCGCGACCGGGCCGAGAATAGACCTAGGAGCTTAAAAATAGATCGCCTCTAACAAGCCTCTGTTTACCGTGAATTTATTAAATCCATCGACCGGCCATTAATTAGCCAGAGTTGTGCGTTACAGTGCGGCGAGGGGCCACCCTCGATTACCCCGGCAGCTAGTGGGAACCGCGAAAAAAAAATAAGCGAGAAAGATCGGCTAATTGGTTCTAGAATAGACGCGCGAGATAGATTTTTCGATTCTAGAGCGAGGCACCTTGATGACGCTGATATAACCATAATCCACGCTCGAAATACACAGGGGTAACTTTACCCATTATGGGGTAGTGGTATTTCGCGAGACAGGAGCACTTGGGACTTCGAATTTACGTGGAGATTTCGTAGATTGACTTCTGGAAACCGTAACAAGCTCGATCACGTAAGACTCGTGGACTTGTTTGTTTACGACGACACACAGTGCGTTGAATCAATGGGAAGTCGGGACAAAAATCATAACTTTTGAACTAATTAGTTTTTGACCTATATATCCCAATACTTCATTAACCAGAATATATAGGTGCATCGATTGGTGTAGAAATAAATATACAGTTGCATTAAAAAAAATTGAGGTGATCTCGATTTTTTATTGAATAAAACGTTTTTTATCAATAATTACTTTTGCAATTTGTTGTCAACTGAAAACTAACTTTTGTTGAAAAAATTTTTTTATCAAATTATTTTTATCACCTGCATTTGGGGTTAGAATGTTTTCATTAAAATATATTTTACATATGTAAGCTTATTTAGACTAAAAAAGAAGAAGATTCTAAATACGTTAACACTATTCCTACCACGAACCGGTCAAAAGACCGTTTTTAAAATATCGATTAGAATTTCCTATATACAACGTAATTGAATCGCCTTTAAACTTCACGATTTTGCCTCAAATATACGTATAATACATTTTTGAATATTCACTTCTTGTTTTATTGTTTATTTTCTGAGAAAAATTTGTAGTCTGTCTTACCTAACGCGACCGGTTAAATGACGTGAAATGTGTCGGTAGGAATAGTGTTAACATATAATGTATTGTTATTATAAACTTTTAATAATAATATATAAAAACCGTAAACGTAATTATTCATATAAAACATAATATAAAAAACACACTTCTTAAATAACATCATAAACAACCACGGTAACCTAGCAACCAAAACCGAACTCGATTCCTGAACATCTTGATGTAAATATGAGATGATAAATATCACCCTGCAAAATGTTTGATTTTTCAATTTTTGTCCATGTATCAACGCACTGTGCGACCGGGAGATTGTTGGAGGAATTTTGCGTTCTGATAATGGGATTGGGGTATGAACGTGTAGGTGCCATCGGGTCTGGCTGTCGTTGAAAGCAGGTCTCCGTCGTTCTTTCCGCGTGAGAGACGAAATGATTCGAGCACGTATCGACCAATTTATTCGCTGCACTCGTCGGACGGTGCACCGAGCGGCTGGCAATCGACGCCCCGGGCTATAGATACGCGTTCCAATTAAACAATGATTCAATTTGCCCGGTCAGTCGTGTGGCATGAAAATCCTCTTGTCGCGACTGTTATGGACACTTTTACGGTGGAATTATCCGAGTCGAGTCTGGCTTTCTTTGCACCCTCTGTTTTATTTAAAGCCCCTTTCGGCGCTCGATGCTCGGTTTTTACACGCGAGAGACGTCCGTTCAAGTCGATTCGGCTCGGACGTAATCCCTCAGCGAGGTTACGGTATCGCGATCGGTTTCTTCGTTGGAAAGCCGGTAACGTTTCTTCTCAGCGTCGAAAGTCGATTCCCCGGGATCAATTTGGACGATTGATCGACGAGAGGGGCTTCCAGGTAATCCGCGATCAATTAAGCGGCTCTTTTCGCTACGTCCTCCGCCGGGCTCCAGCCTGTTAATAAGTTTGCCAGTGATTACAGCTGGCCTCTGAGCGTGGCCAGAGAGATTCCAATCAGATTGCCGCGGGAATCTTCCGTGAAGGGTTGGAAAGCCGTGGAATAACCTTGGTTACGTCGAGGTAACGGGCTGCTGACGTCCACGGACCATTAAACTTCTTTTAAAGTGTCTTATATCAAGGATCCGAGATAAATTGAACATTGAACTGAGAGTAGAATTCTTGAATATATTTTCCGGGATACTCTGTATCGCGATTTTCACCCTTCCTGATGAACTCATCAGTTCCTTTCAACGTGATGCAGTGAACACGCATCTCGAAGGAGAGTTCTGTTGATTTACGAGTCACGGTAGCGTGGAGGAGTCAATTTGCTTAGTTGTTCTTGATGATTTATTCGGTATTCAATATTCAGAGATGGAAGTGGATGTATTTGAAATGAAAGTCTTCGGTCGTTTAGCCCCGGAGAATCACGAGGTGGCACGGTGTTGGATAGCTGTACCGCCGACGAAGCCATGCAGCGAGGTAAGGTTTCGAGGCAAATGTCAACCCTGCACGGGGGTCAGGGCTCTACCCTTCATCCTGACCTTTATCTTTCCCCGTTGGACTCGAGAGTCGACGAAATCTTCCTCCTTTGCTCGATCTCCTACGCCCAAGATGCGCGGCTCCCTTTGTCTGAGAAACTAGCTGCCTACACTACTGAAGTCACGGTCGCACAAGTAAAAGTAGAGGCAAAACCGGGACGTTGAGGATAAAAGCTCATAACTTTGACATTGTTAATGTAAAAGAGAAATTGAAATTAGGATTCATTAGAATAAACTCTTTATTAAATAATAGTATATATCCATTTTTTTTTAATACAATAACAAATACAAAAAATTACCATTTAAAATATGGTCCGTTTTTACGTTTGTAACCCACGGCTTGGGTAAAACCAGGTACCATACTAAAAACTGGCCCTAGCACCTAGGGTAAATACGGGAGACGCGGTCGAGCTAATATAAAATGGCTATTAAAACTAATATAGAAATTACTTATTTTATCAGAACAAACCTATATGTTCAGAGTTTTATGCTGATTCAGAAAAACTGGTCGATATTTGCTTTAAGATAATATTTACTGTAAATCGGGTTGAAAACTGAAGTCATGACATCTAACCACCTCCCCCGAGGTGCTGGGAGAAATGGTTTTCGTCGTTGGCAGAGACCACACACATAATTATTTATGGAATATTAACAAAGGATAAAGCAAAATTATTTATGAGTGAATACAACTAGAGATGCATTGATATTTAATTTGTTTACGCTAAACAAATAAAGAATACATCAAAGAAAAAGTGAACTACCTACTGGCGATTAGCAAGGCAAATGAATTCGAAAGTGAATAAATAAACTAAATAAACAAAAATAATAAAAAAATCATAACTCGATCCTCTCTTCTTTCTGCAGCGAGAGATGGTCTTCTCGTTAGCTTTGAGAGAAAGAGTTAATATGGTCAAATGATTTGGTTGCATTGTCCCTCAATATCTCTACCATCTTATTGTCCCGAACATTAAACGAAAATAAACTTAGAAGTATATTTTAAATACGATTCTGTACACCGCTGTTTGACAAAAGAGGTTAAATGTAACCTGAATTTACCTTTTAATTTACCTTTTAAAACCTATAAATCCAGAAGAACACAGAAGGAAGCGAAATGACGCTATTCTTTCCACTGTCTGGCTTCTAGAGAAGTAATGGGTCTACACTTTAACGCATTTTTACGTAGAGAGTCTGAAATATACCGACTCGACCAACTCTCCGGCCCGACCGCGTCTCCCGGATTTACCCTATAACAACGGAATTCGTCCAATTCTTCAGTCCCCCAACCAGTGCAGCCTTCCTGAGCCCACTTACAACAAGCTGTACACTGCATCTAACCTTCATTCAATTTGGATGAAACATAGGATTCTTGGACATAAATGCAAATGTCTTCACCGTCTTTATCACTACTGTTATCATTATCCTTCTGTATTTTGTTTAATTTTTTTTCTTTCTCTTTAGTTGTAGTCCTTTATTAAGATTTAGTTTAATGTTGATAACTTCCCCTTTGTCGTTTCTTTCTTATACACATTTTGTCCAAAGCTGGGTATTCGATTTTACCCCGTACGGTTTTGCCCCAGCAGACAATTTTGTAAATATTACGAATTTTCAACAATACTAGGGCGAAGTACAAACAAACTGTCTTAGTTATTTACACTTTAATATGCAACAATTAACATAATTCACACAAAAAAGTACTTACCTGAACACTGTCAAATGTGTTGAAGTTTTTTAACTATCAAAAATTAGATCAGAGTCTTCAAAAATACACAAGACGATCGTCTTTTGTTGATGAAACAATGCACATCGTGACAATATATCGCTGCAACGACACGGGAAAATTTACGTCCGTTTTACAAATAATAGCACGTCTCTGTTTTACCCAGGTACTCGATTTTATTCTAATCTCCCCTACATAACGAACAATACAGAGACGCCACGCAAGTAGTCCCTACTCAGTTCTATGTGTACCCAACACATCCTTCAACTCGATCTTCTTAAACTGTTTTCCTAGTGTGACGGCTGAAAGAAACTTAATTTTTCGGGAATTAAAAAAGAAACATGTATTGCACGTATCATCTTGCACGATTGTACCTTCATCCTATCACTTTTTAAGGCTATAGAGAAAAATTTGGCAATGTAAAAACAAGGCTCGTTATAAAGCGACTTTGCTTCGCACGAAGAAACATCCTTTCCGTTTATCCTCTCCGAAACAGATTGTGTTCTTAATTTTCGCGTAGGAAGATGCCAGCAGAAGCACACTATAATCGTAAACCAGATGCGTGGGAGAGTCTGCTCGTTGAGACCGTGAGGGGGATTTTCCGTCGTATTAAAGAGTGGAGCGCGACGAAATTTAATTTGCATAGCACGTTATCCGAGGCGCTTTCTTACATGTAACCGAAGCGCAAAATTTCCCCAACGTCTCAGGCGAGGCACGTGCCCGCCGATGTCCCCCTTTAGTGCGTGCAACACGCTCGGCACCGCCTGCCAAACAAGGTAAATACACTGCTTCAGCTGGAACGAGCTCCCCAGCTGCAGCCATCTTTCCCAGCCGGATGTGATTTGGATAGAGCGGTAGGCCGTGCTCGGAATACGAATTGAAAGCTCGCAGATGTAATTTAATTTCACTTAACGCGAACTCCTGCCTCAACCTTTGCATCGAGGAGACATGGGAAAATCGACACACGCCTTTCATTCTCTCTCTCCCTCTCTCGTGGAAAAAGATTCTAATTTACATGGCGGCGAGACTCCAGGCGAGTCCTTTCTCGCAGTTCGCGCGTCCCTCGGGGGCGTGCGACCGAGGAGGCGCTCTTCCACGCGAACTTTGATAACGAAACTCGCTTCCCCTGGGAGGCTAGATCACCGATTCTATTTCCAACCCCCCGATCACTCTAGGCGAAAGCTTGATCAAGCTCGACGACGCGGAGCAACTTCCATTAACGCGGCCGAACGCACGCGAGTTTCGCGAGTTCATGTCGCGGCTAGACGGGCAGAGAGCAATTGAGCGGACAGCCCGGCGAAAAGAGGGCTCGAAGAAACGTCGCGGGGGTGGGAGAGGGATTTGTCGGCTCTGCCCCTTTCACCGCCTCGATAACAGATAAGTCGTCGATAACGCGGGTACCATGATGTTTACGAGCGACCGCGATGCCAAGGGGTGGAACACCGAATCGGGGGATACCGTGAACGCGATCCTCCCCGAGGCTGAAACCTTCCCTCCGACATGGATTTATTACCCCTAATGCTGGGGCCAACTACACCACAGTGTGGAGAAAATGACGAGTGTCGCCGCTGAGCAATCGAGTGGCTTGGATTACATATTGGAGGGTTCGGAGGGATCTTACAATTCTAATGCGATTGTGGGGGATGAATTTTGGTTAGATCGTGTTACAGGCTTCATTTCGAAATGTGGAAGTTTGGAAACCTCGCCGGGCGGAAACTTATCCAGAAGAACTGGGCCAAACTAGCTTCCCCTTATCACCCGTCATTTATTTTCTAATATTCTGAAGAAAATGGATATCCGCTACTCGCGTATCTCTCTCGAAATGCGGCGTTGCGGCGGGTCAGAAATGTAATACCGCTAAGGGAAGATGACGATTGAGGTAGCCGGGTATCCCGTCAACATTAATTTCACTTTGCTCGCGTCCACTCCGGCTCCCTCGGCTAGGCAAGACTTAAATTGCTCGAAAGGCAGCACTCGGGGCAGTCGCGATTTTCGCAGCGCGATCGTTCGTCTCTGTCAAAAAGGCGCGCGGCTATCTACTTCGCCAGGGGGCAATTGATGACAATGAAAATCGTTGACGCAGCTTCCGCTGGCCCTTAGTCCGTGGCATTTCGAGGACGTCGAGTTCCTCGATTTTTATCCCGCGTAATTTCTGGTCGATTCTTCACCCTCGGCGATCACTTCTTCCTTCGTCCCCCCCTATCCCATTCATTTTTTCCTTCCTATTTATCTACGGACAGCTTGGAAGCTCACGCGGCGCCATTCGTCTCTTTCAGCGAAGACGTATGACTCCTGACTCCGCACGAAAGAATTCCGCGGTTCGACACATTAAACAGGAACAGAGGGCGGAAGAATCGCGACGATCTCATACGGGGGTCGGTCGAAAGAGCTGGAAGAAAAACACTCGTTTCTTTCATCGTTTAATGTCCACCACCGATGACGAATTATTGAAAGAAACCTGGGGCGATGCTTTCAATGCATTTCTTAGCGGATTTACTTAGTGGGCAAGTTTCTTCGGCGCGAAAGAAACGCGGGAAGGGTGGCAGGGAAACCTTCGAGTAGCTTTTATATCTTTGACAGTAGGTTCGATGGATGTGGGAGCAGGAATATTTCGAGAATGTTGACGACAGGAGACATAATAAGGCTGGAAAAACGATTTCCATTCCAGGACGAAGCCTGCATCAGAGAGCGGGATGGTCCGGAGGGTGTCTGCGACTCTCGGGCCTGCGAGGAAGCCTCGAAGCGGATGGTGGCGTTCATGAAGAAGGGGGTGGATCCTTGCAAGGACTTTTATCAGTTCGCGTGTGGCGGCATTCGCGATCAGCAGCCCTATCAACCCAGTTCGAGCTTCAACATGCTTCAGGCGAGGGTCGACGATCACCTTCACAGTGAGTGCGCCATTCGATTAACGTTTTCTTTCGATTAAGATATTGCAATGCCGCGGATACAGCTCTCGCTGGAGCTCCCCACCAAGTAAAAATATTTGCTCGAACCTCCCCGGCGAAATTCAAAACATTCCGCTGGTTTTGCATAGCCCGTGGCTCAAGAATTCCATTCTACCCGAAAAATATTACCACGCGATGCTCCCACCGACGCGCCGAATTAAAGCGATCGATGGTCCTGGATTTTCGACCGCTAACCCCACTTCCGCCGGCTGAAATTAATTCGAAAAAGAGAGAGAAAATACTGGGGCTCTTATCGAGAAAATCCACTAGACGTTCGGGTCCAGAAGATTGGATAATCGGTCGGAAAATGTAGGAAAATTTCTCCGCCATCGTTTCAAGCTTCTACCAGCGATACCGTTTCGTCTGAGCGGTCGTTAGCGTTTACACAGAAGTGACTTTGCATCTTGGTAAACTTTGAGCGCATCGTTCTTTCGCTGACGACGATAATTCTTTCAGTTTCGTCATGCCCACGAAGTCAGCCTCGTTGCTTCCCCTTCGACGATTTTAATCAATTCACGACGCGTTCTCAGAAGCCAACGCCGTGGTAGAGGGATCAAAAGGTCGCTCTTGAGAATTTCTTTCGCATACTCTCTTTGAGCAATCCCACTTCTCTGCAAGAAAGAGCGCGTAAAGGCCGTTTCGGTGGGCTAGCGTGCCCTTTTATGCCGTTTCCTTGAGCCTCTCTTCGCAATCTGTTGCTCCGATCGCCGCGTTTTTGATGGCCTCGTTAAGCAGTCCGATTATTGAGTAGTCCAGTGGATGCTAATCGAGCGTTTGTAGCTCTCCACTGAGGAAGAAACGATGAGCAGTAGCAGAGCTGGAACGAGGATGGTTGGCGACTTTGTGCGAGAAAATTTTTTACGCCTCCACTTCGGGGGCCAAAAATTTTTGCACCTGTTTTCTATTTACAGTAAATTCTTGATATAAGCTCATTTCGACTAAGTGTTGAAAGCTCTAAGCTATCCCCGGGTGTGGAGCATATAACGAGAATGTAGTGTAGGTACTTTTTGCCTTTATTGAGTGCAAAAAATAAAGAAACAGGACTACATTTACATTTTGTTTATGTGGGAATTGGATTACTTTACTATTAACCTTTTAGCGTCCAGTGTGACGTATACGTCACACCATTTTCAGACGTATAAAAAAAATCGATAGTCGATAATTTTGGGTCCCAAAACGGTACAGTTCTCTAAATGGCTCCGAGATGCAAGCCACTGATACGTTTACCGCTATAAATAATGTTTACAGTAACCATGGAAACGTTTCTGGCGAATGCATGTTGGACATTTTTCGATAACCTGAAACGTTGCTCTTGTTTTTTTTAAACAGTTGAGAGTAAAATTATTTTTTTACATTTTATTTGGTAGATACGAATAAATTAATTGTTATACTAAAATAATAATGCTTGTAAAGTTTGATTTATGAAAAAAATTGCTTTTTTAATCCGTACACACCCAGTTTGGCGTATACGTCACATCGAGAAAATCATATTTCGACTGGTTTTTTTGGGGGAAAACAATGAAGTGCATGAATTGGGACCATTTTTCAGTTAAATAATCGCAAGAAATCATTTTTTTCCGCCGAGAAAAGTGTCTGGGCTTTAAAGGGTTAAGCAAGCGATATAATTTTTTAGCGCCCCTTCGACTGGCGCCCTGTAACTTGCATAATGGGTTCTGCCGGCCTTGAGCAAAGGTTGACGATAGACTCTCTGTGACATTCTTTGAAATGTGACTCCTGAAATTAGCCGGGATACAACAAGCTCCTAAATCATCCAAATCTGGGTGTATATCTGCAGCGGCGTGCGCGGGTAAACAGAAGACGAGCCAGGGGGGTATGTAGGTCACACGCGATTAAAAGAGTTGGACTTGCATACGTCACGGTGCGCTGACGCAAGGGGTAGAAAAACAACTTGCTGCGTGTCCACCCCACCGAAAAAGTTGCTCCGTTTCGCGCATTTCGGCGCAGCCAGAGTAGAACAGCCACCCTGCTCACGATTCTGACAACTTTCTGGATACTTTCCACGGCTGCTGTTCGAGGCAGTGGCTCCTTTTTAACTGCGAAACAGTCGTTGAACGTGGTTAAACGGTTTCGCGGGCGCAACAGCTGTGTGGCCTAACCAAGGGAACTTTGAGTCTCATTGTTTCGGTGGGAAAGTTGGCTGAGAGGTTGCGCGGACTCTTTCAAATTCGTGGAGATGTTTCAGTTAGAAAGTAAACTCGGTCTTCGTTTGAGAAACATTGTAATTTAAACAGAAGAATTGAAATCAGTCTCAAATCTGTTATAACTTCAAAGGAAAATGTGTTGAAATCAGTAGAAGGGTGGTTTCTGTTTGAAGCACGAAAATCACGAATGCAGCTGAGAAAATCACTTTAGATTGATAACTTCTTTGAGACGTATCCATGACTTTCCTCGTCTTTGGCGACTCTCTCGCTGCTCTGCCTTCGAATGCTCCCCTTGACGACGGTAGTCGAGCGCGAAGGGAAAAAGGGTCAGCGGAGATGGAGATTTAGAGGGCTCGAGTCTATGAAAAAACATGCCGCGTTCTCAAAGCGTGACACACGAACGCGCCGCGTAATAATTCATCGCTTTCCCTGCTCACTTTTTCGCGCGAGCGCCAGTCACTCGTGCCTTCTAAATCGCGCGACGTGGATCCCCGGTTCGGCTGCGAAAACGCGCTCGAACGAAGATTAACGCGCATAATACGCCAGGGAAGATCGCTATAAATCTTTCGAACAATAAAAAAAAAAGGAGGCACTTGATAGGTACTTTTGTTTCGATGGACGAGAGCACTGGCGAGCGAGCTTGGTAGTTCGACCAGACGAGGGTGAAATATTTCAGTGGAGCAGCTAGAAATTCAACATCCCCCGTACGTCGATTGCCTTCGGACATTTATTCTCGCTCGAGCAAAATGTTATACAAAAACATCCCCGCCCGAGGTATTCTTCTTCCATTAAAATAATAATCCCCGTGTGTCTCTTTCGGTTCGGTCGCGCAAACACTTGGAGCCACCGATTGTTTCCATTCTCCTTGAAAAGTCCCTATAACCTCCAACTGCACGTCGGAGCGGTGACAAAAAGGCGAGCCCCGTCAGAAGAGGGGCGAACTGAAAGGGGTTGGCAGGGGGTTAAAAATCAACTGTTCTTTGTTCCCTAGTGCGAACACTTGGCGCCAGAATCTTTTCGTGTCTGCTAGTTCAGAGGGATCTGCGCTGTCCCCCGTTTCCACGAGACAGCCTTTTTTCCTCCGATCTGTCTTGCGGGGGATCGGGTTGGATCAGCCTCGATGCCAGCTCGGGATTTGCTTGGCCAATTTCCTTCGGGGCTGTCTCACCACGCGCAATCTCTTTCCAAGCTTCTCGTCTCAGGCCACGTCCTTCGCGGGACGTCTTCTTTGCTATTCGATTTTCTTTCGATACGCTTAATGCGTGTGCTCTATGTCGACGAAGAACGTAAATTCTTTTATAATACAAACTACGGCCATAAATCACCTTTAAGCCTGAAGGTGTGAGGTACTTGCGAAGATGGAGGGTCTCTGTATTACTCGGTGATATAAAGTGTCCCTGTGTCTTCCATTCGTTCAACGCGGAAAACCTTGGCTTTTCCTCGAGACGTCGAACACGCGCGCGTTCGCCGCGGAAAACGCGTTCGTCTTCGTTGCCGGAACCCCGACGGCGAAGCCTTAGATAGCAGCGGAATTTACGTAAGAAGAACGAAAGGGGTAGCAAACTTGATTAATCCAGGCTGTTTAATGGGTCAAGTTCGGCCTCGAGTTGTACGAGTTACGTGGGGGATGCAGACGATTGGATCGAACCGTCGATCTCTCGACGGGCGGGCTCTGAACGGCAACGAGCCGTATCGCCTCGGAACGAGATAGCAGAAGAGTGGAAACGATTCGTGGTTTCGAACTTTCGAACCTGTCTGTTGTTTCTCGTTTTTCCGCGAGGCAGTTTCACGCGTTTCCCTTGGTTTACTGCCTCGCCCGCGGAACACAGCCAGGTCAATCCCGTATCGCTCGTCCCGGCGTTGGAAAAGTTTAACGAACCTGTCGTTTGTTTTTCCTCCCTCCTCCGAGCTATTCCTTCTGATTAAGCGGCGAAGTTGGTTCGTTCATTTGCCCGGCTACGCGAAATCTATACGCGGATGCACACGTACACTTGGCCGACCGTCGCACCGACCAGCCGCAAATTCGATAATCTCTCAGGACTCAGGGAAATTAGCTTTATCGCCGCGGCGGGGGTAAATCTATTTCAACTTCCCCTGGACACGGTATTCGAAACCCTAATTACTTTCCCGCCCCCCACGAAATAGCATCTACCTCTCCACAACCAAAAATAGTCCCGTCGCATATGCCAGTATTTTTGAACGAAATTAATTGCCTCAATAAGTTGCTAATTTTCTTCGATCGCCGGCCAGTGACACGTTTCGTAGAACTTCACGAGACTTCCCATACAGCACACTTCGTTGCAGCTGTATTTCAGGAACGTTGCTGCAATATTGCGTTGTTGCAGGTTGCATTGCAACATTGTAGGAACGTTCCTGCAATATTGTCGTGCATTATTGGAGTGGCAATGATTCTACAATATTGCAGCAATATTGCAAGAACGTTGCCGTGCAATGTTCCATTGACAACGATCCTACAATATTTCGGCAGTATTGCGCGCACATCGACGTGCAATGTTCCACTGGCAACGATCCTATAATATTTCGGCAATATTGCGCGCACATCGACGTGCAATGTTCCACTGGCAATGATACTACAATATTTCGGCAATATTGCGCGCAAATCGTTGTGCAATGTTTCAGTGGCAACGACACAGCAAAATTGCCTACATATTGCCGTGCAATACTGTAGTGGAAATATTGTAGAGACAGTACAGCAATATTCTGAAGCAACTATGACTTTAACAAAATTTGAAATATGACGACAAGTAGATCCTACAGCATGTTTCACTTAACTGGATATGCTAAAATTTCTCGTTGACCGTTGAAGATATGAAAAAAGTGTTATTGTGAGAGTTGTTTGTACATGAATTTAAATTATAGAAGAGATTTGAAAATGAATTTAATTTATTTAGATAGAGTAGATACTATATATTTTAATGTGTGAAATTATTATTATTATTATTAATATTATTAAACGTCTTTATTGCACAAACACGTATGTACAATCAAGCAAGAGAAAAGAGATATGAAAAGACAAATGCAAAGGTTTAGTCTAAAGACTACTTTCCAACCTAACCTAAAATGCCACCGGGTTAAAGTTAGAGTCCGCACCTACAGTGTTAAAAATCCCTAATAGGTTTGTCAAATGAGCCTCCGTTTTTCAATAATTTGAGTTTAAAGTTTTGCACGGTAGGAGTATAAGTTCGAATACGTAGGCAATCTTTTCAATCAGCGGTTGTAGCTGCGGCGGTAAAGTGTTCGTCTACGATGCTACAGGTCCTGGGTTCGAATCCCCCTGGGGTAAAAATATTTTCTATGAGAAAAAGACAGACGGGCGTTATACTACTACGATTCTGCACACATTCATGTCATCGCGTACTTCACTGTCCGAAACGTTGCGGTGGGAGGACCATTGCTGTAAAATTTCCGAAACGCTGCGGGAATATACTCCTGCAATATTGCTAAGGCGGGCGTAGGAGTGAACCTGCAACTTCCCTGCAATGATACGGTGCAACATTGCAATCTCGCACCGCAATATTTCCGAAGAGTTGCAGGATCATTGCTACAATTTTGCCGTTTTGTTGCAGAATCATTGCCGAAACGTTGCAGGACTACATGTTTGCAATGCTGCTGCAACATTGCAAAAATACACACTTGCAATATTGCGAAAGCGGACATAGGACTGAACCTGCAACGTCTCTGCAATGTTATGGTGCAACATTGCAATCTTGCACCGCTATATTGCAGAGACGTTGCTGCAATGTTATGGTGCTGTGTGGGTTGGGGCGTTTTAAGGGAATTTTTCGCGGCAACGTTAAGCCGCCCTCTCGAGGACACGTTTCGAGGATGCATTCCTCTCATTTTCCGCTCGACGGACTCGCACCACATGCGAGGCGCAGCTTTGCCCCGTCGCGATTCCTTGCGACGACGTTAAAATTGGGACACCCTCGTGCCGCCAGCGTGCCGTTTCCACGCTTTCGAGCATTAAGAATACAGAGCCGGAATTTAAGCGGCTCGCCGGTGGTTACGTATGTTTTTATTGCGGTAACCGCATCGAACTCGCGGTGCTGCAGTCCCTGACCGAGGGGAACGCTGTGACGTTCCGCGGTGGCAGAGAATTCGGTGAGAAGCTCTACTAAAACAGTGGAATTGCCTTCGGAGCTTGGTTTCAAGGAAGAGGGACATAGGGGGAGAATCCTTCGACCCTGCGTCGTTTTCTTTGCCAAACAACTAGCAGAGATCGAGACGAATGGAATTCGGGCAGTGGTAAATTCGGCCCTGGGATAAATTCTGTGTAGCTAGCTATTGGGAGTACGAATCGATGCAAATTAAGGTTATCGGCAAAGTTTGGCGCCACGGTAACTTCTTGTTACTTAAAATTCGTGCTGTTCATCGTGATTCGGGGACGCGGAGTCTTGAGTACAATTCGTAGTATTCCGCGGGAAGTTTCGTTTATGATGGCGGCGGCGACTCGTGGCTCCGAGAACTTTCGTAAAAACTCGCACTGTATAACTCCCTGTTATCGAAACTTCTATTCGAGACGCTTGCGAGGGAGGGAGACTCTTGGAGCCTCTATCTTCGGATACAGGGCGACGCTGTTATGGAATAGAGGACGCGAATTACGAAACGTTTCCCTCGAGTGTGATTCGCTGTTTGCAGAAGCCCTATCATATGCAATCCGTTCGAAATGCCGAAATTCAATCGAAAAACCGATGGGAATCAATGATTGCTAGCCAGCAGAGCGGCTCGCAGGAATGTAACGAGATGGGGTTTGCGGACCACCCCCTGAGGAGGGTGCAAACAGGGCCGTTTCGGTAACTCAGCTCCGGGCAATGAAGAGACCCCCTCTAATTAGCCTCTCGTTCGATGGTCCTTGAAACTCACCTCGTTCCAGCGGAGTCTTAACAGTTGGCAACAATAAATTTCTCGAATTACCGAGGCACCACCCTCGAGCTCCTCTTTCTTCCGCGTCTTCTTCGACCACAAAGCGCCGAGAAATTTACCCTTCTCTGTATCGACTTTGCTCCCGTTTCTACGTTCAGAAAATCTCTTTATTCCATTCACGATATCGACATCTTATAGAATCAGCTCCAGCGAATTCGCTGGGGCAAAGATAAGTCTTAGGTGGGAAAAAGCTTTCGAGTTCACTGCCACGCAATCTGGTCCAATGAAACGGTAATCTTGCGCGATGTAAAGAAACTATCGGGAAATTAACGAGCTAGGATATCGAGCACGACCCGGTTTCCCTCGACTAACCCCACCGTCGATACCAATTGTCCAATCCATCGATACTCGAGCGGGGGTGGTTGCGTGCCTCGAACGCAAACGGTCGATCCTCGCAAATTGTCCTAACGCGTGTCCGATTCGAGTCAAGGAGCCGCTCGACACCGTCGCGGTATCCTCTGCTGTCCTGTTTGTTGACGCGCGAACGTTATTAATGGGACGTAACTGTTAGCAGTATCGATCCTCGAGGGTCTCGATCGACTCCGGCTAGGGGCGAGCAATTTGCTGGTAATTGGATGCGCGGAATATTTAGAGGGTGGCCGTAACGAAGCTCCCCCTTCCTTGATAAAAAGACACTCCGACTTTATTAATGACACCGCGAGACACAAAAATATAGAGAATGGCGCTGCGGAGAAATAGAAGGTTGAATCTCTAGCGTCGGCGTATATTTCATTTTAATGGGAGTCGGGGGGGTTGAAATTTCTGGGGTGCCGTATTTTTTCTTCGGTCGTTTCGAAGATTCAGTGGGGAGGGGCCGCGCTGTAAAAGCTGATACGCTCGCGTCTGCTTTCTCGCTTCTGTTACAGCGTAACGGCACCGTGTTACAATGTTTAAAAGCTCGGGGAATGGCGCATGCGATGGAACATGGCTTTGAAGCCATCGGGGACACGTGCAGCAGGATATAAAACCACCCCGATGTGTCTAACCTCCCCTTTATTCGAAGCTCATCGGGTTGTAATCCCTAGAATGAATTTTCCCGGTTACCGTTTAATGGTACCAATAAACGGAGACGGAATATTTCGCGTCGTCGCTATAACTTTCCAGCTCGGCACGTGTTGAAGGCTAATGAATATGTGTCGCGGCTAGCGTAACCTTTAAGTGGTCTTCTCGGCACGCGGAGTGTTTCGAATAATTAGGAAAGTATTCAAGGTGGCGAGACAATAATTCCCAGGCAAGGTCTCGACGATTCCGCGAGCAGCTAGTCACTTTGCGGCCATCAAGATCGCATTACGACTCAGTTTTTCCCTTCTTCAATCAGATAAGCCTCGGCAATTTCTAGCCCCCCGACGACCTAATTGCAAGGTCGTTAGGTGACATTCGGCTAATTAGCAGAGGGGGTGGCGGAAAAGGAACGAAGGATTAACCGTGGCAGCGTTTAAAAGTTTGCATCCGGCCAGCTTTTTAATATCGTCCTTTCCGCGGGACACATTACACTTTGGCCATTATGTCTCTGCTTATATTACCGCTACGTTACGTCGGAATAATACGCATCCCTGTACGCTAACGTTGCAATGGGCCGGCTTGTAAAAAATGCACCGTTTATACGCTCGCAATTTGCATGTGCGACGTGGGTGTACACGAACACAATGCCCCATTGAAAATTGAATGCGATATGGAGCCGAGGACGTCCTGGTTTTACTTTAATTTCTGACACGTATGTCGTGGCTCGAGAGCAGTTTTACTTTGCACGAATATGTATTTAATATTACAAACTGGATGTATTTAATATTACAAACGAAGGTGGATATTCAGCTACATATTCTGCCATTCCCGCGACTTCCTCGTTCTGAATATTTTACAATCCTTCCCTTGACAACTGGACACCTCCGTGTTTAAAGCACCTTCATATTTCAGTACCTAAAATCATTAGCAAATGTTCTTGTCATAGGCTCATTTTTCGAAAAAGTAGAATCGATCGCTATGGAGCGACGCCAGAGTCTCCGTCAGCATTTTATAAACTTCTGTTTTTTAATCAGTTCAGCAGAATCTCGCGGAAAGTTCTTCGTGCCGCGACTGGCGTCGTCGCAAAAACTTCTCGGCGAATCTCCTTCGATTTGTCGCGAGACGGGGGAAAAGTTGCCCCCGGAAGCCATCCCGGCTGCGTCCTGTTCTCCAATTTCTTTCACACGCAAATTGAATTCGCCCACCCGCGTTCGAAGCTTTTTTAAGCGGCGCCTTAACGACCGTTTGATTGCTGAAACTTTCGTTTCCGCGCCCGCGACCGGATGAACGGGGGAGCCAACCTGGCGAACGGTTTCTTAACGCCTGCCAGCTCTGTCACGGTACGTTCTACTCGTTTTCTTTCGGCATAGACGAGTTAGTTAGGCGCGTGGAATGATGGGTTTTTTTGGAAAAGCAGCAGAGCAGAGGGAGGAGGGATTGTTAAGGAAGAAATGAATGGAAAAGGTGAAAATAGCTGTGGCGAGGGGGTGGCGAAGGGAGAAGGTGAAGCAGAAGAAGAGGGTCGAGGGAGAGGGGTATGAGAGGAGGAGTAAGGAAAATGAAAACAGGCCTCGGCAAAAGCTTGGCGGCTTTTATGTGAGCGACTAGCGTCGAAATTTCGAGTTCCCATTTAGACGGCACCGCGGGACGAGAAAGTGACGACAAAAGGAGGGAAGAACGCGAAGGGGCGGATGGGTGGAAAGAGCAAAAGAACCGACAGCCGCGGACTTCCGCCGCTACTTTGGTCTCGCGACGAGTGGCCACGAAACTCGCCTCGGAGTGCTGTGTAACGAGTTTGCAGATTGCGATTTCGACCCATTTCGCGCATCCGTCCACTTTATTCGCGACCGAGCTCCTCTATGCTCCTCCCTTGTCTTTCTTCCCCCGATTACGCTGGACGGACGGTCGCGGAACAATAACCTAGCACAGAGAATTTGGGACGGGTTGATCTTTTCTTCGGGCGACTATGTCCACGGGACACTATTGGCTGCATTCGAATGAAAGGTCACTTGGTCCTAGATTCTGTTATTCGCTTAGACTTCAACTTCGGCGTCGCCGCTGGAAAAACATTTGACGAAAACACCAGAGAAGTCTTGCAGATCATAACGTTTGCTTCTTCGAAGCAAACATTCCTTTTCTCAGACGTATTTTTCTGTGCACAACGATGGAGGTATCTAAGAGGTTGGAACGAAGAGGAACACTCTGTGCAGAGTTGCGAAGAACTTTGTTGAAATTGGAGAGTCCTTGTAGAAAACACTGCCAAAATTAAACAAAAATTTTGCCTGAAAATGTTCAACGTGCAATGGTAATACGGGAGAATGGGTAATGGTGGTCACTTAAGTAATAAGTGTAATAAAACCAAGATATAAGGTGCAATATTTCTTGAAAATGATTTTTTTGTAAACTTAAACTATCAACCTATTCGTAGGATACGAAAATAATTAATATTATATTGATTTTTTCAATAAAATTACAAAATACAGAAAAGATGTGTTTGACCGCTATTGTCTACACCTGTGGGTCTAAATAGTGGTCACGTTGCGGGCGATGAATTTAAAATTTGTCGCATATGTATCCATCTGCCGAGTCCCGTCGACAACATTCAGAATGAGCCCAGAGGCCACACGAGATTGATTGAAACCACATTTTATTATCATGGCCAAACTGATAGCAAACAATACACTTGTACACTGCTTTTTCCAGCGTTTCGGAAGCCTAATTGGCTTTTCCAGTTGTTCTAGGGCGAATTTTTGTCGTCTACATAATAAAATTCTTCTAATGAAGAAAGATATTTTTATTCTACACTGAGGAATAATGGTAATCACGTTGATAAAATTGAAGCTTACATAAATAAATTAAATATATTTATATTAAATTTGATTTTAATCCTTTGCCTTGATAGTATATTTGTATTTACGTAAAGTTGAAATGTAAAAAAAGCTTTAAAAATTAGTGTTTATCTCTTACGTGGTGCACATAAAATATAACATCAACGACGTTTAAAACACAAAAAGGGTTGTTTTTCTTGGTAGCTTAGCAACGATTAAAGCGAGGTCGTTCGACAATATAGCGAATGATGTCGTGGGAAATAAAGAAAAGAAATTGCACATTTCGGACATGCCGTTTTATAATAATAATACTGACCATCATTGCCCGCTGACCGCGATTGCCCCATTCTCCCCTACTATAGTATAGATTTTTAATGAAATTTCCCTTTGTAAATAAGTTACTAATAGTGCTAAAAAATGGTATCGCTGCTACGTCCAACTCTTCTTTTGTAGAAAACAATGTACATACAGGGTCTTCTACAAATACAATTTTTTTCTTCATAAATTCGACTCCTCAATTATTTCGCGGGTGGTCGAACGATCCCTCCGCCCTCAGGCAGGAACGATCCCTCCGTGGTTTCAGGCAGATTTTTAACCGAGAGAATCTATAGTGAACGGTCTGCATTGTGCCGTATCGCGCCTGCCCTCGGATCCGCTGGAAATTAGACTCACCTAAAAGAGCCACAAAAGAAGCCACGTCCGTAAACAATTTCCGTAAGAAAGTGTGTATTCTTCGCGGCGGAGTGGTAATTAATCAATGTTTGCATAGAAAGTTCGTCGATATAACTGGTCGAGATATTCCGTGGAATTTTTTAGGGAACGCGAGCTCGATTATCAGCGCGCTTTTATCGCGAGAGCACGGTCCATTTGGCTCGTTCTCTGAGCGATAGGCTACTCGAAACGGCGTATAACAGTTGCGCGATCTCGATTATTCGACGCGAAAGTCTCTACTGAACCCCATCGCTGTGGAAAATCGGGATAATCGGTGGATTGGATTGATTGATTAACCACGGGCCACGGCCGATTCGCATTGAATTATTCGTGCATTCGCTCAGCACTCGGGGCGATCGACAAAGGGTATATTTCTCTATAAATTGTCGATGATTTGCCTAAGGCGACTGCTTATTTAGAATTACGGTTGGATACTCTGTGTGTCCTATTAGCCTTGTAGCACATTTCTACATTATTCCCGTTGCGGCTGTGGCGTCCGAAAATTCGCAAATTCCCATTCGATGGCAAGTGCCGGTAAAGCGAAGAACGCGCCTTCGTTAAATTGTACATCACGCCGGAACGTTCACGGTGACACCACGGTTGATTACATTAAATCTTAATTCCCTTTACGGCCTCGTGCTCTGGTAGAGAGGAACGACACAGTAAAGCGAGGAGCGACGTGGACGCAATATCGATTTTCAATCTACGCTGCCGTGGCCACGAGTCCCGCACAGATTATTAATCGCAAATTTCCTTGGATTCGCTGGCCCGTTCGGCCGGGAGGTATGTACACGTCGCTCGACCGGCGTAGGAATCGAGAAGCAGCTGGTCGAACGCGACAAGGAATCGATCCCCGGTGAAATTTTACCGAAACGCGTGGGAAAAAGCTGTGGTAACGATCGCGGGGCGACTATGCGCAATGGGAAAGCGTGAAAGTAATAAAAGCACGGAAAGTGGAAACAAATAGGAGACGTGGAAGTCGAGGACGTCCCGCAGGAGGTCAGCGAAGGCCTGACGGTTGCCGTTACTATAAATATTTCATGTTAATCGATATACGGTGCACACGGAAGTGTGTCATGCACGTTGTCCTATGACTCGACACAATGCTCCACATACGGTGCAGCGATCGTTCGTCGAACGACCTCGAAGAATTGAAAAAGTCGACGTCTCGCTACCCTTCGTTGCTCGTGATCGTCCTCGTTTCCCTTCTTTTTTCCCTCCTCCGTTCATTCGTCGGCGCCCCGACGTTGGCTGCGATGGCCCGCGAAGGGGTTCCCACGCGAAACAGAAATTGACTGAGCTCGAGGAACGAAGATGTTGAAATTCGAGATTGGCAGCCGGTAGATCGGTAGCTGATAGCTTGCATAGGGAGCGAGGGAAGTTTATTCGTTGTAAAGGTGGACCAGAACAGGAGGCGATGAATTATGGCAACGGAGTTCATTGGAGTTTGCATGAAAAATTGCAGCGAAAGCAGCTGCACCGTGGACTCAAGTTCAACGTTGCAACAACAGCAATTTTTCCCTCCGGGAAGAAATTCCGCAGAGAACTTCCCACCCCCTCGTACGATCCTCTTTACAGGCTGTTTCCCTCTCATGCAGCTGAATTTTCGTTCCTACACGTGCTGCTCGATGCACCGATAAAATAATAGATGAACTTTTAAATCACTTCAGCAGCCACTGCTGGCATTTTAATAGCAGTCCATACGTCCGTCTGGGGCAAAATTTCCGTTCGATCTATCCCAAGTCACCCCTTCCATCGCTTTCAGTCAGGTCCGAATGAACCTTTGCCATTTTCGGTCACCGAATGTGGGGGTGTGCCGCGATATATTCGTCGCGGTGGAAATCGTCATATTTTTCTACCCGCATCAGTCCGTGATTCCTGATATAGAATATTTCCGCGACGAGGGATGCTCCTCCTTGATGTACATTTGACAGTTCGATAGACCGCGATGCCTATCAGGGGAGGTTAATCGCGCCAATTTTGATCGTTATTCGCGAGACCGTTCGTTTCGGAATGCACGGAGCGACCTTCGCCCCGATTCGCAGCATATTCTGCCTCTAACGTGTCCGGAATGTATCTTTCAGAGCTGCTGGCGAACAGGACGGGCCACATGGTCGGCGAGTTTGAGAAGCTGGGCCAGTTCTACACCGACTGTTTGGAATTCAAGGAGAAGCCGGTGAATTTTACACCCGGTAAGTCGATCCCCGATGGACCCACCGGTCGATGCATTCGACGGGGCACGGAGTAGCTCTCTATTTGAAAACGATACTCCGCGTCGCGCCAGAGAAATGCAGGCGGGATATTACGCTAGGTCGTCGCCTACGCTAACATCGCCGTTTCCGCGGGCGTTGCGTCGCGTTGTTGTCGGTTTATCCCCGGGATTCGCGTGCAATCACGGCGAGAATGAAACTGGCGCACCGCGCACAAAGACTCGAGCAATCAAACTTTACTGCATAAATCCGGAGTATGTCGAGATGATAATGCTAGGGGTAGCGTTCTTTCCGACGCTTTAATACGGGGCTTGAAGAAGAAAGTGCGGGTGGTAGGAGCAGCGAAGTCCTGCGAGTGGGGAGTGAATACAGTGGAGCACTTTTAACTCATTAGGAACACTATTCGGTTGATGATGGAATCGCGCAAATTTTTTATATAGATCGAAAGCCCCTACAGCACATTTTGTTGCAGAAATGTTGCACAAAAGTTGCAGTATATTGCAATGTTGCCGTTTGGTTACGAGTTGCATAGCAATATTACTGCAAAATTGTGGTAACATTGCCGTGCAATATTTCAACTGCCAGATTTGTTTAATGTTGCGGAAATATTGCGCACACATTGCCGTGTAAGATTACAATGGCCAGGTTTGTGCAATATTTAGGAAATATTGCGCACATATTGCCGTGAAATATTACAATGGCCAAGTTTGTGCAATATTTCGGAAATATTGCGCACACATTGCCGTGAAATATTACAGTGGCCAAGTTTGTGCAATATTTCGGAAATATTGCGCACACATAGCCGTGAAATATTGCGCATATATTGAGGTACAATCCACGTGAAATATTTCAGCAACGAATCCGCAATAAATCCGGAATTTCGCGGAGCGATCCCGAATTGTCGACACGCAGAATACAGTCTAAGATTCCACAGGCTACCACCAAGGGAATGTATGCGAACGTGGACAATATCTGACAAAAATTATTAATACGATTATTTAATTAACACTATAGTGTGTAAACAATCTCATAAACAATATTCAGCAACAAAAGAGATTTGTAAAAAGTGTTACACGTACCAATTACAACCGGTGTCCCTACCATTACCGTTTAATTGATTATATCTAATTAGAACGTTCCGAATTGTCGAGGAAAAAAGTCTAATTCCGGATATATTGCGGTTTCATTGCTGATATCTTGCACATATGTTGCAAGATGTACGGCGCTCGCAAGATATGAGCAAGATATCTGCAATGAAACCGCAATAAATCCGGAATTTCGCGGAGCGATCCCGAATTGTCGACACGCAGAATACAGTCTAAGATTCCACAGGCTACCACCGAGAAAATGTATGCGAACGTGGACATTATTTGGCAAAAAAATTAATACGATTATTTAATTAACATTATCGAGTTTAAACAAACAATTAAATATTATTCAGCAAAAAAAAATTGTAAAATGTGTTACACGTGCCAATTCCTGCCAGTCTCCCTATCATTACCGTTTAATTGATTATATCTAATTAGAACGTTCCGAATTGTCGAGGAAAAAAGTCTAATTCCGGATATATTGCGGTTTCATTGCTGATATCTTGCACATATGTTGCAAGATGTACGGCGCTCGCAAGATATGAGCAAGATATCTGCAATGAAACCGCAATAAATCCGGAATTTCGCGGAGCGATCCCGAATTGTCGACACTCAGAATACAGTCTAAGATTCCACAGGCTACCACCGAGAAAATGTATGCGAACGTGGACATTATTTGACAAAAAAAATTAATACGATTATTTAATTAACATTATCGAGTTTAAACAAACAATTAAATATTATTCAGCAAAAAAAATTGTAAAATGTGTTACACGTGCCAATTACAGCCAGTGTCCCTACCATTCACATTTAATTTATTATGCGTAATGAAAAAGTTCCGTATTGTCGAGAGAAAATTTCTAAGTCCGGATATGTTGCGGATTTATTGCCGAAATCTTGTCGTTTAGTTGCGAAACCTGGCAACTAAACGGCAAGATTTCGGCAATAAATCCGCAACATATCCGGACTTAGAAATTTTCTCTCAACAATACGGAACTTTTTCATTACGCATAATAAATTAAATGTGAATGGTAGGGACACTGTCAGTAATTGGCACGTGTAACTCTTATTTGCAAATCTCTTTTCTTGCTGTACCTATATAGTTTATGAGTTTGTTTATTGAGTGTTATATAGTGTTAATGAGTGTTATATAGTGTTATTGAGTGTATATATAGTGTTAATTGAATAATTGTATTAATTATTTATATCAGATATGTCAACAAATAGAATACAGTCTTACACTGTACTTGCAATTGTAAGCCGCGAGCCTGGAAAGCTAACACCTGGCCTGGGGTTTTTCCCTACGCCTGGTGACCGTGTGATCGGTTTGGCGAGCCACCCTTGACTCGCCGAATACGCGGCTGAAGACGACGCGACCGTTTTATGATAGGATAGATAGAAGCGAGGACTATAAGGTTTAAGCAAACTGTTAAACTGCATACAACAATAAAAGATATTTGTAAAGAACTCTGATCTGTGAAATGTAAATCCACAAACACTAAAAACTAGAAAATAGAAAAAATATATAAACAAAGTTTATGTTAAACGATTGTATTAAAAATGCGTTACAAACTAAAAAAACATTATTTTTTTGTACAACGCAGGATGTTTCATAACAGAATATGAATCAACTTAATACAACATCAAGTGTCGAAATGAATTTGTTGTGAAATATCCACTCCACAATTAGGGAGATGTAGTGGGGTTTGTCAAAACAAATCTTCGTTTTTGAATAATTTGGGTTTAATGTGTTGCACGGTAGAATTATAAGTTCGAATACGGAAGCAATTTTCCTAATCAAGGATTATAGCTGCAGCGGTAAAGTGTTCGTCTACGGTGCTACAGGTCGCGGGTTCGAATCTCCCTGGGGTAAAGTATTTTCTATTTATAAAAGACACGGACGTTATGCTACTACGATTCTGCACACATTCATGTCATCGGGTCCCCCTCACGGACACATCCGGAATATATGTATATAAAATACCGTTATTTTTTTTTGGCCCTACTGCCCGAAACCTTGCGGGACCATTGCTGTAAAATCTCAGAAATGTTGCGCGACCATTGCTGTAAAATCTCAGAAATGTTGCCTGCCCATTACTGTAAAATCTCAGAAATGTTGCGTTACCATTGCTGTAAAATCTCAGAAATGTTGCGCTACCATTGCTGTAAAATCTCAGAAATGTTGCGCTACCATTGCTGTAATATTTCAGAAATTTTGCGATACCATTGCTGTAAAATCTCAGAAATGTTGCGCTACCATTGCTGTAATATCTCAGGAATGTTGCGCTACCATTGCTGTAAAATCTCAGAAATGTTGCGCTACCATTGCTGTAATATTTCGAAACAATGTTGCAGAAATATATCCTGCAATGTTGCACAGGGGCGGACATAGCAATTTACTTGTAACTTTTGGGCAATATTCCGTGCAATATTTCAAATATTAAACCGCAACGTAACTGAAACATTTCGGCAACAAATGTGCTGTAGGGGAAGTATATGTCTCCACGCTCACAAAAATGTAAATTAAAGATGTTCCCAAAAGCTGGTCTGACATTGGAAAATCAACAATGGTGGGACAGGGGAAAGAAGAAAAATGAGGGAAACAGAATCACCGTCTGTTGAAATTTAATTATCTCTATTATATGAAAATACTAAATGATTGTATTAAATGAGTGATAATAGATTAATGATAAATAACAATTACAGCAAAATTAATGCTATTAAATAAAATTAATGATAATACTATTGAAATCACAACAGTGAGTAATTAACCATTACATTTATGATAATGTTGTCGACAAGAAGGGTTAAAAAACTGATTGAAGCAATAATAGATTCAAAATAAAGATTCTAGATAGCAAAAAGAAGCTGGCGTATTGTTTCACATTTGAGAATTAGTAAACAAGTGACTATTCAAAACGACATACTTTGTCGTAAAAAAAATGTGTCGCAATAAAGTAGCTTGTTGTGATTTCAATAGTATTATCATTAATTTTTTTCTAATTGTTATCTATCATTAGTCTATTATCATTAATTTAATATAATGTATTTGCATATAATAGAGATAATTAAAATTCAACCGACGGTGTTGCCATTCTCTTTCCCTCATTCTTCTTCTTCCCCCTGTTCCACCTTTGTTGATTTTTCAAGGTCAAACCAGCTTTTGGGAGCATCTTTAATTTACATTTTTGTGACCGTGGTGACATATACTTTCGATCTATACAAAAAAATCTGCGTGATTCCATCATCAACCGAATAGTGTTCCTACTCAGTTTCTGGGTGTCAGTGAATATGTGTACATATGAAGATATATATATATATATATATATATATATATATATATATATATATATATAAAATATAGATTGAAGAACTTGCTGAGTACGTGGCGCAAGTCTCGTTCAAGTGTCTCCCGGCTGTTCCGTTTATCCGCGCTTCGTAAACTCTTCAAGAAACACCTGAGTCACCTGAGAACGGGGAAGACGTAACCGAAAGTTTTGAGAATCCGTTATAACTTGGTAGCCGTCAGTGGATGACACTATTGAGAAAAAAGGGTAGGTACCTATATCCGTGCAGCGAAGCAAGCCACGCACCGCGAAACTTCTCGATCCCAGGAAACTTCTCGATCCCGTGCAATCTGAAAACTCGAAATTGCTCTGGACGCGAGCAGACCTCCGATACGATCTCACGTAAAGTAGACACCGTCCCTCGGCCAGAGTGCACGTGTTGCACATGGATTTTGTTGAGATTGCGCGGCAGCGTAACCATAATGCATCTGTCGCACCGTTCATTCATATATTCAGCCGTCGACACAGTTGCCCCGTTCTTCGCCCTCTTTCCGCATTTCCCTCTGCCGATCCTCCGAGGCAGAATCTCCTCTGGCCGTGGCAATCGATTATTCATACGCACGGGAATCACGGGACCCGCGTGGAGAATGAAACGGGCAGTTTCCACGCGGATCGAAGTCGATCCCTTCGTACTATCCACCCTCGTATATACATACATATATCCATGTGTCCCCTCGCGTTATAATATTTATGAACGGCGATATTTTAAGCGATTTATGTCGCGCCGGGCCGAAATGTAAATATTTCATCGACGGGGGATCCTTCTCTGCGATTTGTTTCACGCTCGTTCGACCGTCCGACCACCGGCTCCTTTGTCCAGCTTTTGTTCGCGGTGCTACGGATGCTCTTCGATATTTTCGGGTTTGGCTCCGAGCGTTCTTCTTCGAGGAATGTGACGACAGGGAACCGGAGCGTGGAATACGCTGGATAAATGTAAAGGTCCGGTTATGACCAAAGGGAAGCTGATACTGAAAAAGTTCACGTGTGAGAACTAATTATAATTGCACTGCGAAAGTTTAAGGTAGATAGAGGCAGGCGTGGGAATCGTTGACTTTTACTACTGCGCCATGGGCCGACTATAAAAGCAGTGGAAAAGCGCGTGTTCGACGATACGTGTCTCTACACAGCGCTCTCCGAGGAACACGATTTATCAGCAGCTACCTCAATATTTCAGAGTTTCCTTTTTAGCTGGAACTACACTGGCGGGTTTCGTTTTAAGAAGAGTAATGACAGCGAGCGAAGAAATTGAAAGCGACCAGGCGGTACAAATAACTGGATAAAACAGAATCACTGAAGTAGACGATATTATCGTCATTTGTAACGGTAAACACAGTATCGATCGGAAGTGTTCTGCGAGTTACCCAGAGGCGCCCAAATCTGGTCAGTCTCACGATTCTCCTCTGTTTCTTCGAGCTCCCAGTAGCATCGTATCCGTTACGTAAATGGAACGGTGCAAGGGGAGGACGGAAGTCATTGACTCGCACCACTTGGCTACCCGAGAGTCCGAAAACTGGAGCCAGCGGAGGACGATTTGCATTCAACGATACGTGTATCCGCCTCACGCGATCCCGGCACCACGATTTGTCAGGAATAGCTGACGCTCGGCGAGCAGAATGCCAGAACGCATTTACTAAATCGCATTGAAACGTCGCGAACCGCGACTCCTCGTCTGCATTTAAAACCCCACCCTCTTAGAGGAAGATTGAGAGTCGTTGGTCTATCCATTTCTCATGCCTCCTCTCTCGTCCCGGGAGCGTACAGGTGACAATGGATTCCCCGGGACAAGCGACTCCATCGCGCAAATAATAACGAAGAATTTGTTGGAACGCTTTCGCGGGAGAAAAGCTCCGCGGCGAGTGATCGCGGCTGAAAAGAAAAAGGGCATTTTCCGATGGTGCCCGCTAATGCTTTCGCGTTCCCTCGTTTTTGTATTGTGCACCGGTGCCGTGGAAGACGTTTCACGATGGCAAAAAGGGAGCTGGATGCCGGCTGAGCGAAACAACCCCTGACGGGACGCGAGCTTGGCGGTGGAGGTGGCGGCGAGCGGAGGTGCTGGAAGAAAAGAATCACCGGACGGGATTGCGGGTGGTAGACACAGCGGGAACGATGAAAGGGTGTCGAGGAGGAGAGGGAACCGCGGGAGAGCCGTCGAAGAGAATGCAATCCACGGAGGGAAGCTTTGGAAATGGGATGGACATGAATACTCGAATCGTCGCACGAGTTTACGATACTATAATGGTTAGAGACTGCGGAGGGGTTGAATTGGAAAGAGAGAATTCATCGATGGATAATATGTAAGAGGTCTCGGTTGAAATTCCAGGTCGATCTTTCCTCCCCACGCAAGGAAGTAAAAGGAAACGTTGTTGCAAGATATATATTTCGAATTATCGGGCCATTTCTTCCGTCCCGCGAGAAATTAATTTCGGCTGGAAGGGGCTAATAGCAGCGGAGCATGACGGTTTCTTAGAATTTATATCGCGATCACCGACTCGAAGTACCATGCTACCCCGTGGCACGTTCGTCGAACGTTGGAACGAGGAATTTAAGGTGGAAAAAATCCGAAATACCGAGGGCAGAGAAGCAGGTTGGTCGGAGGGGAGGGTGGTCGCCGGACTCTCACGTCATTGCAATACAACCGCACGCTCTAACCCAGAAAGTCAATGTAGGCGGTCTAAGAATAGAAACGGACCGATGTTGGCCGTCGTGGAGCCGATATCGTACGGCCGACAATGCGATTAATCAATCAGTATCGGCGCCGAATCGTCGGCTGGCCGTCGATTAATCGCTGATCGACTTCACAGAGATTCGTTTCTTTTATATGTCATCGCGAAACTTTCTACGGAACCGTTGAGTATAGGATGACAGGACTTTTATTATGGATAAGACCGGTGACAATGTCCTTTCACATGTCAGAGGAAATCAGGCGATTCTAAATACACGTAATGCTTAATATCGAGCACAACTGAATCGATCGGATTAGAATTCCAATATATCCTATTGAACCTTGGCGATATTATAGCTCACTGGTACAATTCAATAGAGATTTGATTACAAAGAGGTCCCATGGCTCTACACATGAATATTCTGTGCGCCCTTCCTTATTAAGGGGGTAGTGGACTATTGGATACGTAAAATCGTTAGATTCATTGACGCTAAATTACTTTGATAGCAAAGAATCGTTATAGTTGTGCTTTTGACTATCTATTGTGGGCACGTTTGCGAGTATTTACAATAAAAAAATCGTCGGAATGTATAAAATTGTCCAGGTGGTGTACATCGGTTCAGGTGAACCAATCATCAGAAAGCAAAATGCTTTAAGATGATTATTCTATACACAAATATCTACAGTGTGGGAACTTGCCGATGAATTTGAACAAAAATTGCGGAAGTTACACAAGAATCAATTTTTTCCCACATTTTTACTGGAAAAACTCGTTTTTAATTAGTTATAAAATGTTTTACAAACATCCAATGTTGATGCGGAATTTCTACACGATAGAGAATGGAATTCTACAGCTCCAGTTACAATGTGAAGTGCAAATATTCATTCGTTCAAAAGTTATGATGTACACCGTTTTTGAAAATGGCTTCAAGAAAACCGGCTTCAAAGTTAAATGCCCTATGTCAATACCGCTCTGCGAGGCCTTTACTCGACGGTGCACTGAATTACGTTCGCTGCTATAACTTCGACAATTATTTGAATTTCTTCATGAAATTTTGTTTAAAATTTTCATAAAGGATAAGACTTTCAAAATCAGTAGAAAAAAGTAATCGATTTTCTGAAGCTGAAATAGTCCACTACCCCTTAAACAATATGCAGTCTCATTCTTCCCCAATTGTATTTCTAGCCGGACGAAACGACAACCTGGACATTAATATCGAAATCGCAATAAAGGGGTAGGAATGACAGGCAGTGTAAACCTGGTCAGTCAACACCGTTCAAAGGCAGATTTCGTCGCGGTGGCTCGCGAGCCGTCGTGTTTAGCTTCACGGGAGAATCCTCTTACTGCTTTATAATGCAACGTCCAGCGTACAAGCCACGTGGTAGCGGAGTTGCCCGGGAATCCCCGGCCTATCATTCGATTTCACGTTAGCTTCTTAAGGGGGGAGACCACTGTCTCAAATCTGAACATTTTTTTATTTTTTTTTTACATTTTCTGAAAGGCGTATGTTTCAAGAATGTTCTCTCCAAATTTGATGAAGAAATTCGCAAAATTGACGGAGATATGGTGTTTTTCGTGAAGCGGTGTCAAACGCGCGACTGAGCCACGCGGAACTTTGAACGCGTTTTTCTCAGAATGACATTTCTCAACCGCGTTGACGATCTACAGAGAAAACTATACGTCCAATTGGCTTGATCAAGGACATTTATTGTACGGAAAACCCGTCGCTTTTACGTGACGATCAAACATTTTCAATTTTCAACCTGCTTCTATTTTTTTTAGCAACATTTCCCCAATTTTGTACCCCGAAAACATGACTTTTTTTCAGTGGTCCGCCATTTTGTCATTTTTTACAATTTTGACATTTTGCGATCGTCACGTAATAGAGGTAAGCTTCTAGTTTTTAAATATTATTGTTTTTTTGAATTCCGATTAACCATATGGCCTGGGCACTGTCAACGCGACAAGCATATTTTTGCCGCAGCGTAAATTGAGACGAAGAGGATACAGGAAATGAATCCATGAACTTGATTGAAAAAATTGTTTTTTTTACCCTTCAATATATACATATTAACTATACTAAGCAATAAATTGATTTGCTTGCATCGTTTGGTTGAAATAAATTCCCGAAAACACCCTTACTTTTCGGACCATTAAAACTCGGAAAAATCGATTTTTTCTTTTTTACATTTTCTGAAAGACGTATGTTTCAAGAATGTTCTCTCCAAATTTGATGAAGAAATTCGCAAAATTGACGGAGATATGGTGTTTTTCGTGAAGCGGTGTCAAACGCGCGACTGAGCCACGCGGAACTTTGAACGCGATTTCCTCAGAATGACATTTTTCAACCGCGTTGACAGTCTACAGAGAAAACTATACGTCCAATTGGCATGATCAAGGATATTTATTGTACGGAAAACCCGTCGCTATTACGTGACGATCAGACATTTTCAATTTTCGACCTGCTTCTATTTTTTTTAGCAACATTTCCCCAATTTTGTACCCCGAAAATACGACTTTTGTTTTCAGTGGTCCGCCATTTTGTTATTTTTTACAAATTCGACATTTTGCGATCGTCACGTAATAGAGGCAGGCTTCTAGTTTCTAAATATTATTGTTTTTTCGAATTTCGATGAACCATATGGTCTGGGGACTGTCAACGCGACTAGCATGTTTTTTCCGGAGCGCAAATTTTGACGGAGTGTATACAGACAACCGATTTATGAATTTGATTAAAAAAAAAAATTTCTTACCCTTCGAAATATACACTATTGACTATACTAAGCAATAAATTGATTTACTTGCGTTGTTTGGTTTAAATAAATTCCCGAAAATACCCTTACATTTCGGGCCGAGACAGTGGTCTCCCCCCTTAAGGCGGGAATCGATAGCGGTTACGCAATCGATGCCCGATACCCTTCGTAACCGTGTTTGCCTGGAAAACCGAGTTCCCGATTCTCTTGCCAGAGGAAATCGATCGCACCCGCGATTTCAACAGAGACAGCAGGGAGAGGGCAGAGAGAAAGACGACGGAATTTATAGCGAGTCCGTCCTTGGCTAAATCGCGAAATCTCGTTACGTATCGATTACTCTCGCGTATGCACGAAAACTTTGCTGAACCCCCACGTGCCCCTTTCCACCCTCCTTCTAGGTCGTCGCCTAGAAGAGACTCGACGTCGCGAACCTTATTTCGAGGAGCTCACTCGCTTTCCCGACGGACAGGAAACGAGCTTCAAGGCCGTTATCACGCGGCCACGATAACGGGAACCTTGGAAGTTTGCTCGCTGAGCAGCCAGCGCGTGTCTATGGAGGACAGAAACGTTTAAACGCGCTTTGTGCGCGTTAAAAACCGTTGTCTGCTTGTTTCTCTTTCTGCGTGGCTGCTCTACGTTCGACAATATTTTAAACGATTTCAGAAACAGCTCCAGTCCAGCAAGTATACTTGTGAGATGTCAGTAATACACCTTGTGCGATTCCCTCTTGCATATGGAGCAGCTCTATGAATAAACATACGATTAATTATAGCAGAGAGCATCCCTGCATCTCCGACAAATCGTTGCAGGCCGCAGAACGGCGCGGCCAGCATCGCGAAACGCTAAATGCAACACGTTAACCGAACGTCAACGTTCCGCGCACCGGCGGGCTTCAATTTTAATTCCTAACCGCGCGTCGCCCCCGATTTAATTGGAAGCCAGAATTTCAGTGGCCACGGGCACGATGCGCGTGGCTGTTTTGCCGCAGCTGTGGTTTTCGCTTTGAAAAGAATCTCACGTGACGCCGGCGTCAACACCGATCGCTGGCAAAAAAATCCTTCGCCATAATTGAAATTCGGAAAAAACAAGGAGTGGGAAAGGCTGTGGCGTTGGGGATTGGGGTGGCGATCGATTAGCTTGTCGCCGGTGAAATACCACAGCCGTTGGCCTTTTTCATCGGGCCGGGCGGCTGGTTTTTCGGGGTTGATTCGCGGCCGATGTTCCGCAAGCAAGCACCCTCGAACCGTATGCAACGTTCTCGAGGGGTGGGGCGTAAGCGCGAGGGTGGACGGCTCGCTGGCGGTCAGCCCTGATGCCTTTTTATCGGGGCGATTTGCATTCGGTGACATCGACGGCCGGCTGAAACAATTTTTCTCTTTCGCGGCAAAAATCTACCCCTTCGTCATCGACAACCCCCCCGACGATTTACGCTGCCGGGGCGCGCGGACCGCTGGAATTTATGGTCCCCTATCGCTTCGATCGCGACCGTCGATGGAATGCTTTGACTCTCCACACGTCCACCATTTATTTACGATGACGGAACGGGGAAAATTTCAAAGGCGAAACGATAAGGGAAAGAGCGTAATTTGACAAGAGGGAAGTATATTCAAGGATCTAGCGGACTCTTGGGAAGAAACTTTCGAATTTCTCTCTGGCTGCCGCTGTCCATTTAGAAAGAAACTAATGATTTTGGTTTGCAACTCGAGGGTAAAGTTACGATGAAAAATTGAACTGATATTAACTTAAAGAGCTACTCGCGACGCGGATATTCATCGCGTGTCCAATCTAGTGGCCATTTCGCTCGCAAACTAAATGAAAATGGAGGAGCGCCGGTTCCGGGATAAACAAGTTTCCTGCCACGAATTACATCGAAAGCGTCATAATAGAATGTTATAGAAAACACAATAAAGCTTTTCCAATTACAACAGAGCATCCAGCCGCGGCGCGTAACTCCACGTGCTCTATCTGCAGCAAAATCGTTCGCTCCGCGATATTCCATTTTAAAATCAAATAACTCGTGTTGCGTTACCGATACTCGATCGCTGTGATTTATTGGAATTTCGCAGTTGGCTGGGGGCGAATTTTTCATAAATTCATACTTCATCGCGGGGAATGTATTCTCTGGATTAAAAACATTGAGAGCACTTGCACCGGTTGCCGACGATTTCCTGGCTCATTAAGAGCAGCTGGAACATTGATTGCGAAATAGAGTGAACAACGGATGATCGTCGCTTGTTATAAAAGACGAACAATTGTCGTTTTCATGTGTATTGGACTCTGTACGATAGAAGATGCTTCGGTGCAGCCAGGATTTATCCTCCTAACGACCGCGGATATCGACGAATGAACACTGATAGCTCGTGTAAATGACTCTTAATCGCCGTTGCCGAAACGACACCGATACGCGGCTCGATAACGTAACCGACAATCACGCGGATAATAATGTCACCGGCGGATTAGCCTCGCTGGTGGGCGGGCGTGTGCGGACGGGCGCGTAATTAATCGCGGGACAATTAGTGGATATATTACGGCAGTCGATGGGGCTTGTGCGCGGCGACGGCGGCTGGCGTTTACAAATCTCAGAGAATGGGCCGGCTTCGCGAACGACAGCAATTATTCGCTGCATCGAGCAGCCTTGGGCGACTACCTTTATGCCTGTGGAACTGATAAAAATAGTGTTGTCGAGCTATCGATTGCACGGCGCAGACGGAAATGCTTTAAACCGGGGGGCGGAGTGGCTTCTCGCTGATGCCTTCGCAGCGGGGGAGTCTGCAAACGCTTCCAATTGTGCCTGGTCCGATTAATTTGTATTTTTCTCTGTATTTTCCCTTAGACCAGGGGGTGGCCTGTCGATTCTGAAAACACAATGATATTCTCTCTGGGAGAACTTTGGAGACGACGAGCATCGAATCCTGTTCGACTCCTTTCAGCTAGTTTCTATGGCCCTCGAGCGTGATGGGCTCGAATTTCGGATCCCTTTGAATATTATAGAAGATCAGAAGTTTCTGAAAATTTTCAGAAGCTTGGGGGACTTAGCTCGCAGGCTTAATAAATCTTGAAAGCTTTGGAAGTTGGGAAGCTTTGAAATCTTGTGAGAGCGAGGGAAGATGTACACTGACGCTTAAAGTAGGTAACGAAAGTCATTATAATTTCTATTTCCTCGGAAACTCGTAGGGACGATAGCTTTAATTCCTCTCGTTCTCTAAAAGAAGGGAAACGCTTCAATGCTTGAGGGCCAGAAAGACTCGAGATTCTTTCTAAATTCTCGTAGATATGAGATTTGAAGTAGCTCGGCACGATTCCCAAGAAAGTGATTCGTATGCTTGCTTCGAGGTAATGGGTGCCGAGTTAACAGGCAATTACTTGGGAACGGCTGGTAACACGCGTCGGCCACCCCCTGTGCGTAATTATGCAGGTGAAGGCGGCCTAATGCGCATCCAATGACGTCACGGCTCGCGCGTTTGGTCCTTGAAAGCGTATCTGGCAGCTTTCGCCTTGCGATTGTGCTTTTTTTTGCGCAGCGGGCGATCGCGTGCGTGCGGCAACGATAACGCGATACGGCGAGAAAAAAGGCGTACACGCATCGCGGTGCCTCTTGGAAATGAAACGAAAACGTCGGCTCGCGTGCGTCCCGACGCCCTGGCCCCGCCATCTGACCCACTTTCCCTCGAAGTCGACTCCCTCGTCTTCGGCATTCGATCCTCTGGAAGGTCGCGCTGTTCGTGCCGGCGTTGCTGTATTGTATTGGACTAATACCTGGTGGAGATGCCTTTTTTCCATTCTCTGCTTTCACAGAGAATTCTTTTCTGTTTTCTCTCGCGCTGTTGTAACGGATCCACCTACCACCGTGGGGCTTCCGCTACCCTGGCTCTTAGTATCGAAGTGTTCTATAGAAGATATAGTCACAATGGGAATTATTGCTTCCAACAGGATTAGATGACTTATTTTCGTTTAGTGAAGCGTGGTGTAGAATCGAACTGGGACCGAGAGTTTGCTTTGGGTGAAAATGTTTACCAGGGATCGGTGTATGTATCTTTGAAACTGCTTTAACGGCAAGTCTGGCTGTGATGGTGTAGCTTCCACTGCGCGTCTGACCTATGCAGGTGGTATTCTACTTAAACATTTGCAATCGGGATTAGTTGGCTGGTAGCTTGATATTTATTGTCAACGGAAGAAGGCGGGAAATTGATTATCACTGTGGCACCTGTGCCGTGCAAGACTGAAGCAAGAGGCGATCCGCTCCCCCAATTAACGGGAAGATTAATTGCACTCGGCGAAACCAGCCGCGAAGACAAAAACGACGAAAACGAGCGCGTCGCCAGCGCCAGTCGAAAGTCGCCAAGGGTGTCAAGGTTAGGCAATTTGGCCTCGGGCTACCTCCGGGGGATGATTTACTTCCCGGCTAGTCGAGAAACTATTCCGCGCATGAAACGGCGCGGAAACTATGCTCGGATTCGAAGGTGAACTTTGTTCTGTTGCATTCAATTGCGTCACCCCCTTCCCTCGAATCTGGCGAGACAAGGGTTGGCTAAGTTGGCTTACCTAAACGATAATCGGTCGAATATATCGCGCTCCATGCTGGCGCAGCTTCTTTGTCGCGAAACATAACAAGTGGATACATCGAGGAGCAAATCTGCATTGTTTGCACTCTCTATCCTTAAGAGGGAAGCCTGGTGTAACTAGATGAAAATCGAGGCATTTTTAGGGATTTTTTTTAAAGAAAGTATTTAATCGATCTTTCTGAAACTTTCAGGATATTGAATTATCAGATTAAGGTAGATAAAAAAAATTTATTAAAAAGGAGCAGCAAATAACAAAGTTATACGGGTTTATATATATATTTCCACTGCGGGAAACGTAAAAATCGAGCAATGTTTGTTTAATTTATGAGTGCACGCACAAATCCTATAAATTAATAACTTAAAAGATGCAAAATTGAACAAATGGCGGCCTTTTGAAAAAAAGTTCACTTTTTCCAACGAAATTTTGCCTTCAATGTGTAAAACAAGTTATTTATTTAAACAGTATAATTATGCCAATAACTAAACTCTGTGGAGAAAATGTTCACAAATATCCGATCGGTTGAATATTTTTGGAGTTACATTGCCTGCTAATTGAAAAACTGCCGTTTCAAGAAAAAAAGATTTAAAGTTTTTTGTAACTTGGTGCTCCGTAGGTAAACCGGCTATATCCGCTTTAATTTTTCGAATTTCGTTTTGCAGCTTTGGGAATTGCAGCTTATGTGATGTTCAACTATTGATTTATGCAAAAAAATCGCTTTCTTCGCCCCGCTACAATTTTCGGGAATATTTTATGGAAAATCAAATGTATATTTTTTTACAACTACTTGCTTATTTTAAAAGTACATATATTCACCAACTCTCAGTAATTTTGTTATAGAAAAATATTAAAAAATGAATGAATAACAGCTACTCTCGCGAAAGCTATTTTTTTGCGGTGAGCACGATTTCTCAGAGCCGGATCATCTGAAATCGAAAAGTGAAGAAGATTTTGTTAGTGGGTGAGCATTTTTGTTTTTGATGAAAACTCTAATTTTAATTCACGAAAAACGAACAATTCAGACATCGCAAAATCATGATTTTGTGTTAAACGGCCGCCATTTTGTCTGATATCATTTTTTTTTTAAATCCTTCGTTCACGAACTAGTTAAACTCATATACTAACAGAATCTTAAAAACCGGCTCTCAGAAACGTGCTCACAGCAACAAAAAAAAATAGCTTCCGCGAGAGTGGCTGTTATTCGTTCATTTTTTAATATTTTTCTATAACAAAATTACTGAGAGTTGCTAAATATATGTACATTTAAAATATGCAAATAATTGTAAAAAATATACATTAGATTTTCCATAAAAAATTTCCGAAAATCACGCCTGCTAACTGGGCATGACCCCTTAAGGGTAACCCCCCATCAAATCACTGCAGTTATAGGTAATTTTTAGGATTTTATTTAAAAAATAATGTAAAGGTCGCAGGGTTAAAAGACTTCTTCAGCTGTATTTGTACATCTTTAAAGATAATAAACAAATTTTTTGGAAATGTTATCTAATACTGCAGACTCTTGATGGATGTGACTGATCGGATGATACAAAAAAAGTTCCTCATCTGCGGAATTTTCAACGTCTCGTAGAATTATGTGAAATCCACAAACCACGAATATTCTTAAAGTTTATAAGATTGTTCGTGGAATCTTTTTACGAGGAAAGCAAAATATTTGAACAACAAACATCGAAAAATCGGGTAATTTTGGACACGAAAATGTTTATAAAAAGAAAACATTGCTAACACAGTTACCCCGCCAGTGTAGTTAAGGGTTGAGAGATACTATCACCAGATTTCTCACTAATTGAAAAGCAGTCAGAGACCCGTAACAGTAGCAGCGGTGTATATTATTGACTAATTCCACTACACCCCGATTCTGTGCCCAGCGTCAAACGCAACCACCGTTCCACGACGAAGCAGGCGAGAGCCACCGAAGTAGATCTATGTATAGACATCAGGAGGTCGCGTTAGAGGGTTAGAGCCGTCGTGCAGCTTTTTTTAACCCCCTCCCCTACGATGTTAACGCTCGTCCGAGGAACCGTGTCAAGGACAGTCCGAATCGGTCGACACTTCCGTAACTTTGCGCGGGCTCGTTCGAAAGCCCGACGCAGTGGTTTCGGTCTCTGAAGCGAGATCGATGTCAGAGCAGAGTACGCGGACCTGGTCTACTCGAACTTTTCCGAAATATTCGCCTGAGAGGGACGTGGACGTGGCACGCAGGCTCGCAGTCGCGGCAGGCTTCGTCAAAGTCGTTTCTTGGCGCGGAAGAGCGCACTTTTCACTGAAAGCAGGAAGTTCACGTCTCCTCGTCACAAGAGAGCACTGAATGGCACAGCTGAAGAGCGCAAAGCTTGCGAGCGTACCTGCCTGACTCTGTGTGCGACCCTTTTTCGCGCTTTCCTCATTTCGCGCCGCACAATTGATTCCGCGCGCTACTGTCCCGCTAAAGCGAATGCCTGCAACGAAATTTAAATTTCTGGCAATACCGAGCGACTTCGCGGTACATTTCTCGGCCCTTTTACGCGCGAGAGACTTCAGTGCAGCGAGCCCTCGTTGCGACTCTACTCTTCGATCCAGCTTCCCGATAAATCCCAAGGGAATAGGCTCGCAGCCCGGCGACTGGAGGGTGTCGAAGGCGTGAATTAATCCGCTCGGCCATGGTTAATTTCGATGCCATAGGCGACCGTATCTCGATTGAATTCCCCCGCCGGGGAAGTCGGGGAAGTCTGTGGGTGGCGGAAATGGAACTTCCGGATTGTTTCCATCGCGCGGCACTCTCGGCGTACCTCGGAGTTGGCGCGTTTTCGATCTGCTTAGTTCGCCGTTCGGTCGGGTCGCGCGCGGGGCACAGAATCTCATTAACATGGCATTAATCGCTAACCGGTGCAGATTAAAGTAGTCGAAGTTGGGACTCGTAACAGTCGGCAATTTCGAATCGAAATGGAATAGAACTGATCTGGTCAGCAGCGAGGAGAACCCTCTCGACATCGGCGACGAACAACAATTGCTTTCGAAGCGTTGATACGTTTAAACTCGTGTGCACATGGCTGCGAGGGATTCTCGGGAGGATTTGTCGGAATTTCTCGACGCCACTGGGCGACACCATATCAGCCAATGAAACATCCCCGCGGCGTACTCGAGCAAACGTTGCGCCGTAAATAGCGGCGACGGAGACACAGCGAAATAAAAACTGGAATTTCGGGCACCGATCGAAAGCAATCCGGCCAGCGCGTGCAGCTTGCGTCATGCAAGGATATAGATGTAACCCCGGGGAGGTGATTGGGGCGGAGTGGCTGGGGGTTGGAGGACGCCCGGTGGTTGATGTCGATTCGGTATATATAACACGACCGCGCGATTGTTCGGCGCGATTGAAATCACGCGAAGCTTTACTTAACGACGAACTTGCGGATTTCGAGAGCACGGATACACTCCCCTGTCCCCGCGCGACACCCTTATCGACCCCCTCTTTTGAGCCACCCATTAATGGCGCTGGGGATGCTCCTCGTGCTGGAGTGCCTCTAATCGAAATTCTCGGGCAACGTTTCAGGGAAGCTCGTATAATCTTCGGATAAAATATCGCTATATAGAGGCTGGAAAAATGTTTGATTTGGGACAACGGAGGGGGTGAGTCCGCAGTAAATCATGGAGTAAGAGGGGAACACGTTTTGCCTCGTTGCGAGGAATCCATGCATAGAATTTAAAAGCGAGGGAATTTAGAGGGTAGTCGCTCGGGGGTGTCTAAAGTGTAGGAGAGAATGTTCAGTTATACAAACCACATGCTAGAAATGAACCTGTAGGAAAGCTTTCTGATCAGGCGATCTTTATTCCGCTCTATAAATAGCAACGTATTTTCCACCTCCCTGCTTCCAACAGAAACACCGTTCCACGAACGAAAAAAACGATCTCGCTAAACACGTCCGCTTCGATTTGCACGTGGCACGTCGGGAAGTAAATTTTATTATGAATTGGCGTGATCTTGCCGCCTGATAAGCTCGCCAATGATATTATAAGCGGTTGTATTATATTGCGATGATTATCGCTCGCGGCACGCAATCCCTAGGGGCCGTGATTTCGTTTTTTGTATCCTTCAATCTTGACTGCGTTTATACTCCGCGTTGTTCGGGGGTGCGTTTATTCGAGTCCGCTGCGCGTAACGAGGAACTGAACGGCGAAGTAAGAAGTGACGAATGGTCCAGGACCAGCTAACTGCCTAACGAATAATAGAACAGTGGAACACGTAGATTTTATTGTCATTACGATGGTAGGTACGTCGCGAGGAATTCACGCTGCAAACGTGCAAGCTCTAGTCCTCCCTTCGGGTGATTAATTGTTTCATGAAAATTCTTGCAAAGTTTTAGTTCCCTTCTATCTCTTATTCAAGGAGAAACTACTCCGCGATGGATTACCCGCGAACACCGTGATTGCGTTCGAAACAGCCTCGATAAATTGCACTCCACGCGAAGCGTCGCTATTTATTCTTATTCCATCGTCCCATCGTTTAGCGAAGATAAAACGACCAACGAGAGGCAGCAGACAAACGGCAATTGCCCTTGGGTAAACGCAGTTAACTTGCAATTACAGTTGTTTGCGGAAGAAGTTGCTATCAAATTTACGCCGCAGAGCGTACGCAATTTGTTGGCGTCGGGCAAATAATTGCACGATGGAATTTATAACAGGGGCGAAAGGTATCGTTCCGAGCGATCTCTGAGGATTGTCAAATATCGGGGTTGAAACACGGCCGAGTAACGATGCCGTTGTATCCACAAGTCGAAGGTCACCGTTGGCCCTGTCCCTTCTTCAGGGACGAGCTGAAGCGAAGATTGCAGAGCTGGATAAGGGTGCTGTTGATCTTTGAAATGGATCGACCGACGTGTATATTCGGGCTTTATTTATAGTTTATCGGTTGCACCCCCGGCGAGAGGGCGACAGAGAGGGGATGCGAAGGTCGCTGATGAAAAAGTCCCTCGCAAATAGGGTGGCAGCGATGTCGGGATCGGAACTTCGTTCCGCTGGCGAAAGCTCTATCATTATAACCCGTGAAATCGAAGCGTCGACCTTGGAGCGGGACGTTACCTGCGAGAGCTCGGGTGCTTTCCACCACTTGTTCCTCAAGCTCGTAGCTTTTTTTTCTCGCTGGCAGGCAGTGGCTCGACGCGTGAAATTCGAGTCCCGACACGTTCCGGCTCGGTGAACCTCGTTAAAGCTTGTTTACGACCGTTTGTTTCAGTTTACGAGCTTTTACGCGAACTCGGCGGCTATCTACCCCCCAGGAGCATCGCGCCCGCAGACATTACGCCGCTGGTATCGAGGATGTTGAGGGTGAACGGTGCCCCCCTCTTCGATTTCTACGTGGACGTGGATCTGTACGATCGTTCCAGGTCGTCCGTGTTCCTCGACCTGCCTACGAAACACCAGGAGGACGCGTTCTTCGCGGAGAATCTGGTGAGTGGCTCCTACGGATCTGCCACTAAACGGCGGAAGAATAAGGCGGATTTCAAGTAAAAATATTATTATACTTGCTAATTGCTGTCGCACTCTTAAAACTCGCTAAAGACCCTCCGTATCTGCTCTCCCTGAAAACTTTTCGAGGACTACTAAGTAATTAGCTAGCTTGCCTCCGCAAAGTGTTACTCATACTTAGAGCTCCTTACCTCTAAACAATTCACTGTCTGCTAAGCCACCCTCTCAGTCGCATAATTATGACACCGGCAGATGTGTACAATATGGAAAACTCCATTATTTAAGTAGGTCTCGTTTAGGACGACCACCGATACTATCCTTGCTCCACTACTGTCGCTCTATTCATAATGCTCTACTACTAGAGTTATCTGTACATACTTATTGCATCCAGTAACTCCCACTGTCGCCTTTACCATCAAAGTGGATACTGTTTATATAAGACCACTACCAGCAGCAGTGCTGTCATTGCGGAAGCCTCTAAAGGGAATTTCATTCTCATAGCTGTAATAAAATTCAAGCAAGCCCGTGGAAGTTTTGTATTTCTGTTCCACGGAGATCATAACAAACCCTGCTACCTAATTGTACACTTTACTGCCCTGTCATAACTCCCGTTCTAATTACAGTTCCAGGGGTAGCTTTACCCACGGTCCAACCAGCGTTTTATTGTTCCCAGACGAGGATCCCCTAAATCTTGGAAACGCGGCCAAGCCTTATTCATCGATTCACACGAAAATTAACGATCGGGATTACCGCGTTTGCTTCTGCCATCGAGACTTACGGGGATGAATACTTCTCGGCGGGGGCGTGCAGCCCGCGCAGGCTAATAGATAGCGCGTTTAAGCGGAGAAACCCCGGTTAATTCCTCAAGCAAACGTGCGGCGAGTCGAGGCGTGCGCATAAATCCTCGCCGGCGGTCAGAACCGTAAGCTTGCTTCTTCCAGATGCGACGCGTTAGTACACGGATTTTTGCCGCTCGTTTGCGACAGCTTGGCTCGCGACGCGACAAAAACGTCTTCATTATTCATACCGGCCGCTTAATGCCGAGCTTATCGGCGCTTCGCGAGCTTAATCTGGCGCACATGGTGTATTCTGGTCACCAATGCAACGAACCAGGGTGGCCAATCTTTTCCCTCCACACGGGCACGATAAATATTCCAAATGCTTCTAATTCGTTTGAGTTTAATAATCGAAATGTCTCTACCCTGCCCACAGTTTTTTAAATTATATTCCCAAATTGAATGACAAATCATTGATACGGAACAAAGAAATAAGCTGGATACTCCCGATGGGCGTAGAAGTTCGCAACTTTTCAGCCTGGAGCGATATGAGTTCGATTTCGAGATACGTGTATCGCGGCGTTCCGTGGAACGTGCCGGGCATTAATTATTCCCCTCGATCTTTTAAACCGTTTCTCGACCGCGTGCACGTCTCGGGATGATCGTGTGCGGTGAACTCGAGGTCTCTCCCGGCCTCTGTCTGCAAGTTTCCAGCACTCAGAGTTCCATAATTTATAACCGCGTTCCTACGCTCTGATCGAACCACGGATGCAGAAAAAGATGGCCCCTTTATGAGTGGGAATGTTCGTTTGATGCATAAAAATGTTGCTGGGTCTCTCCGTCCCCTTGAAAGCCGGCTACGATTGAATACAGGTGGAGCAGAGGCTATTGAAAAGCGCGCGAGACTGGGGAAAGAAGCCGGAGGAGACGCCAGCCAATTTGACGGGGAAATTTCGCGACAGGAATCGGATTATCCAGTGAATTTCGGATGCTAATTACAAGGCTGAGGGGCGTAATTGCGCCGTTGGGATGGGAAGCCTGTCGAGCTGGAAGGAGGACGATGCTTTGAGATTAAAGAGTGCTTTTCACGGTTGAGCATTGCGATACTTTGGCGAACGATCGGCGAACTCGATTACCATCAGGCTCGTCGAGTTGTCTGGGCGGCACGACTGACAGAGTTGGGCATTATTCGAATCAATTTTCATTCGAATACGAATTCGTATACATCCCCAAGATTTATGCGCGAATAACAAATGACGATTTTATTCGACGTAAAATTATTCGTTATTCGCGAATAAATCTGTACCGTTATTCTAGCCAGATTCGTTCGAATAAGAATTTATTCGTTATTCGACCTGAATGAACGACGAATAAGAAATGTGATACCCGGCATCTATCGATGGAAGTCTGTACTGTGACCAACATACGTTTTGACGTGTGTGTCTAGAAGTGTGCGTATACGTCTGAACGAACCGAGGAAATCCCGCCTTAAAGAAGTATTAATATTTAATATTCTTTAATTAAGAATTTGATATGCAATGCTTACTTTTACATCTATATATACAGAATTTTAAACAGTTTTCATTTAAAAGAGTTTCGATTATTATTCTTATTAGTCAAGATTTTACATATAATAAACGGCCTGCAGCCGCCTCTAGGTTTGGCCGCCCAGGTGTGTAGGCACCTTCTGCACTCCCGCCAGAAACGGCCCTGACTCTATGTAGTACCACGGTCTTACACCTTCCTGCAAAGTGCGAGCTATGACAAGAGTATGACTTAACCTAAAACATTAGGTCTCACGGGTGTCAGTCAGTGGTGTCATGATACATCGCCGAAATCGCGTGATCAATTTATTCGTCCGTTGAGTCGACTACATTCTTATTCGAATAAGAAATTATTCGAATAAATTTTCCGTCAAATAAAAAATGATTCGTTATTGTCCAATAATGTCATTTTATTCGAATTTTTTATTCGAAGATTATTCGAATAAGAATTTATTCGCACAAATTTATTCGAATACTTATTCGAATGAAAATTTAGCCGAATAATGCCCAACTCTGGGCACGAGCACGGCTGAGTGATTCAGCAACGCGATTTCTCGAGCTAGATTCATTCAGAGACCCAGAAACGTGACGTGAGGGTACGTGCCAGTGGTAGGAAGTTCGGTGAACGGTCTCCGTTGTCGAAGAATCAGACACTTAATCCAAACGCTTCGAGTGTGTCACTGAGAAAGCTGCTTCGCTGGGTCGAGAGCTATCGAGTAGTTTTGCCGCTCGACGTTCTAAACAGGGCTTTCTTGGATCGAGGGGAAGCTTTTTCTGACACCAACCCTTGGGGCGCTTCGTCATTAACGCTGAGCCAATCGTGCGAGCTCGAAACATGCTTGAGGAACTACTATTGACAGAGTCAAGAGTCCTCCAATTTCCCAGCGATGTTCACTGAATTCTGTTTCAACCGGTAGGATACAAAGACGTGGCGGGCTTTCAAATTTCTCAGCGATTTCGATCGAACCTCTTTCTCCCCTGCGGTGTGTCCCTGCAAAGATTGAATAATCCATTCTTAGGGAGACAAACTGCTCGTAAAGGGGATTAATACCAGGATTAAGAATTAAAATTAGCTTCCTATTAAACCAGGGGGTAATTCCCAGCCGACAGAAGTTTTTAATAAAAGCCGAGGGGGCAGGTTGAAGGGGTTGAAAGGGTCGGTCGCAGACAATTGCCGGGAGCTGCTGGTCCGAGAACGGAGGTGTCCCGTTGGATGTACCGGCTCCCATCTCGACGCGTGCCAGTTCTTTGTCCGTCGAGCTTCCTTGCGATTGCGACAGGGGCTTAAAGGCCGAGAGGATTTTAATACTTAAGCTCGACAAAAGAGTCGCCGTCGTGGCGGGGCACTTAAACTTGCCCGTTAGCAGAGACAGACGAACGTGGAGCGACTCGCGACTCGGTTCAGAGGCTTCTTCCCTCCATTCTCTGCGTCGAGTCAAAAGTAGGCGCTTCAAACGTCTTTCGATTCTGTCGGCGGAGAAGCAAAATCGGCCGCGCTCGAATTGTAAATTCCCGCGGACGGTTCTTTAAAAGGCTCAGCCGCGCGCGAGTGAAATTTATTCCGAGGCGAAATTGTGCCTACACGAGAACTCAATTTCCTCTCCAAACACATCGATTCGAAGTTTGGCACGAAGGCGGGGCGCGGAGGCTTGAAAATTCTGTCGGCCAAACAGTCCAACATCCGGGTCGCGCGCCTCGTTTCATACTAATAATCGCAGGGAGCGTGCCAACTTATTTCACGGCTCGCCGGCACCACGAGCACCGCCGCTGAGACGCAGCGTTTTGTAAAGCTGCTTATGAAGCGTGTGCCACTCGCGAGGGGAAGGCACTTAATCGCGCAGAAGTATGTACACGTTGATATCGCGGGGCTGGGTCCCGAAGATGGCCTTTTAGTTAGTCTTTGGGGCATTTTCAACGGGATCTTAAGGGGGTTCTGCTTTGTTGGACCGAAAAACTAGGTGATACTTGCGATTTTTTTATAAAAAAAAAATGTTGAACGGATTTATTTGAAATTTGGCAAGTTGTTTTATTGTACTTTTAAGTACTATTACAAATTTTTATGAGGCTATACAAAAAAATGTGCGTGTGTACAACGTCGATTGCAGAACTTTGAAAAAACGGGTCGTGTTGGCGTTGAAGGAAAGTGTCCTATGATTTATCTGAAACACAAGAAGGAAAAGGGATTCTTAATCTGCATGAACATGGCTATCTATGGAACTAGAATAATTCAGAAACATGAAAAATTGCTAAAATGACAGCCTTTTGAAAAAAAGTTCGAATTTCGTAAAAAAATCGCAAGGAAATATTTAAATAAAAAAGAACGGTAACAGATACAGCCATTATCCTAGTTCCATAGATAGCCATGTTCATGCAGATTAAGAATCCCTTTTCCTTCTTGTATATCAGATAAACCATAGGACACTTTCCTCCAACGCCACTACGATCCGTTTTTTTTCAATGTTCTGTAATCGACTCTCTACACACGCATATTTTTTTTGTATCGCCTCATAAAAAAGTGTAATAGTACTTAAAAGTACAATGAAACGACTTGCCAAATTTCAAATAAATCCGTTCAACAGCTTTTTTTATAAAAAATTCGCAAGTGTCACCTACTTTTTCGGTTCCACAAGGCAGAACCCCCCTTAAGGGGGGAGACCACTGTCTCAAATCTGAAATTTTTTTTTTATTTTTACATTTTCTGAAAGGCGTATGTTTCAAGAATATTCTCTCCAAATTTGATGAAGAAATTCGCAAAATTGACGGAGATATGGTGTTTTTCGTGAAGCGGTGTCAAACGCGCGTCTGAGCCACGCGGAACTTTGAACGCGATTTCCTCAGAATGACATTTTTCAACCGCGTTGACAGTCTACAGAGAAAACTATACGTCCAATTGACAGGATCAAGGACATTTATTGTACGGAAAACCCGTCGCTATTACGTGACGATCAGACATTTTCAATTTTCGACCTGCTTCTATTTTTTTTAGCAACATTTCCCCAATTTTGTACCCCGAAAATACGACTTTTTTTTCAGTGGTCCGCCATTTTGTTATTTTTTACAAATTCGACATTTTGCGATCGTCACGTAATAGAGGCAGGCTTCTAGTTTCTAAATATTATTGTTTTTTTGAATTTCGATGAACCATATGGTCTGGGGACTGTCAACGCGACTAGCATGTTTTTTCCGGAGCGCAAATTTTGACGGAGTGTATACAGAAAACCGATTTATGAATTTGATTAAAAAAAAAATTTTCTTACCCTTCGATATATACACTATTGACTATACTAAGCAATAAATTCATTTACTTGCGTTGTTTGGTTGAAATAAATTCCCGAAAATACCCTTACATTTCGGGTCGAGACAGTGGTCTCCCCCCTTAAATATTTAATATGGGAAACGATAAACTCGTTTCTATTACGATATTTCCAAGTATTCGGCGAATACTTTCCAGCGTCCCTGATCTTATCACCTTTCGATTGGGTGTCGAGAGCGACAGTGTCGATATAATAGTCACGGGTAAAACCATCCGTGGCGGACGTTCACACGTACCCATTTCAATCCGATGCTGGGGGCACATTCTCGATAATGTTGGAGCCACGAATTCAATATCGGCGTTGGTGGGCAAGGAGCTCGCACCGCGGTGAATTTCAATCGAACAGCACGCAGCGTGACGAACTTGTTGTGGCTGAATAATGGATAGTCGGCTCCTGATCGACGTGGCAAACATCCCGCTCCGCAAGGTCGATGGTCGATCGATATTCCTCAACGATCGGGGGGAGATTAATTAGATCATGGCGACAGGAGGGAGCGACGATCAATTCTATTTTCTATTCGAGAAAAAGGACTAGCGGGTTAGAGGCTACTGTTGTGAGATTCGTTAAACCACAATTCTGTGCGTTGTATTATAAATTATTATATCCTGAATTTCAACGTCAGAAGAGTTCTTTAATTCCCCTGGAAAAAATTTCATCAACAGTAGAAGGTAGAATCGCTCGTATTTTCTAGAGCAGTGAATCGACTCGGAATTAGCTTGCCACAGCTTTCGAAGCGTATTGCATCGATTACAGGCTGCAGCGTCCGTTTATAGAAGCACGAATGCGCACAAGGCGATAGAAAGAGCGATAAGCTGAGCATAGAAAATGCCATAGAGTCGCGGAGCAGCAATGCGCGGAAACTCGGCCAGTGACGGGAAGCCGGAAGGCTGGAAACGAAGAGGAAGTCGGCTGGCGTTCGTGGCTCCGTTAGCTGGATCCTAGATAGGAGCAGCGCGGACTAGACGCATTGGATAGAGCAGACAGAAGGATAAGACAGACTGGAGCCAGGAATTTCAGCTGTCGAGGAACAGGCGAGAGTTGAAATAGTTGGCGTTGCTTGGCCGACCGCCAGAATCCTCGGCTGACACCGAAGAACTATCTCCCTAATTTTCTTTCTTTGCCTCACGGCTTGACCTTCCGATTCCTCGCCTTCCTCCCTTCCTCCCTCTCTGACACTTCGTCGATTTCCCTCGGCCTCGATCGTCTCCCTTTTTTCCCCGCGGAGATCACAGGATAAGATATAACGCGGGAGTTTTTCGTGTTGAACGGTGATGAAGATTGGAGGCGTAGGAATTTCAGCGGCGGAGAAAGATCGATAAGAACGAAAGGCTGAAGGGGCAGAAGTTTGCCTAGAATTGAACGGGACGTGAACGGCGTAACTGTTGCTGGCCCGATCGTGGCCATTTCGGTGAGCAGATTACACGCGGTGGCGTTTCGTGCGGCCGTGCCATTTCGTAGCGCGAGTATCGTTTCATTATGCTAACGAAATATCGATTATGATAATGCACGGAAGCGATTGAATTGCGTGGAATTACTATTACGGAGGGGTCGCATGAAATGCGACCGCCCTTGCGGCCCGTTATCGTGTTTGCCTCCGAGGATCATCGTAACGAGATAACGCGACAGCGAGTGGAAGCAACCCGTAACAGCCGATCCCACCCATTAATTGAAAGTCGAGGGCCAAGTGCAACGAGGTGCCCGTAGAGGATTTTCTCCGGTAAAATGAACATAGTTATCGTTACCTCTGCTTCTACCTCCCCGTTTATGAACGCAGAATGCACTTTTCAGTCGGTGCACGCGTTGCCGCGAAAATACGTCGTTAGCAACTATTTCCTGCACTGTCACTGATCTGTTGCTCGATCTCCGTGATTAATGGCGCGCCCGCGTCGAGGGTGCCTTAATATCCCCACTATCTCCCGAACGTTACGAATCATTAAGAAAAATCGATTCCTCGGTGCTAATTGATAACGCGTTTACTAAGCACGACGTTGACTCTTCCTTGCGTAATCAAGAAGGGCCAACACCAGCCCGTTGGGTCATTAACAACTGATAAGGACGCTTCTGGTAGCGCCGACCGAAGTCACAGAATTGCGTCCGAGTTACTATTTGAAGAACGTAAACCCCTGACGGAAATGGGGGTGGAAAGAAGCTCTGAACGGTCTCCATTATTAGCCTCAGGAAAAAGCCGTAGTTCCGCCGCTTATCGCCACGATGGAACGGTGGAATTAACTTGGCTAATTTTTCTGTAGCGATTAAGCCCGCGCTGAACGGCGGCGACGCGTGACCCCGCAATGCGAAATCCGTTGCATTTTAAGAGGCTCGTGTAAGCGCGTTTTCCACGGTGCGCGATGCGTGCAAATATACATACGCGACGATAAAAGGGAGGGCCGTGTGTGACGTGGCTCGATACTTGGCACCAGCCACCCTTGTTTGCCGAATCGTTACACGTTTTAACCCCCTTTAACACGTTTCTCCGCCTCGGTACACCCCCGCGGGCGTCGATTCCGTTGGAAAGAACGCTTAGCACGGGATCGAACGCGGAATCAAAGCGGGAGCTAATTTTTATTTCTCTTTAGGAAGTCTGTACACGGTGTCCAAAAAGGTTGCGACTAAATTTATACAGCGCATTAACCTATTTCGATTGGACGACGACCGGTTCTCGTAACTGATTGATCGCGTGGCTATAATATCTCGCAGCAGACGTTGGTTGTTTAAATTCGAAGCTGGAAATAGTCCGCTGTCGAGTGGCTGTGTTCTCAGGAATTTTTAAACAAACTGAAGCTAAACTGATATCTCCTTCACTGTGAATAGTTTGACGTACAAGGTCTACGTGTCCTTCAATTATACAGCAATGTTAGGTGACTCATCTTCTGGAATAGGGTGGCGGTCACACTGTTTGCCGTGTCGGAACACGATCTAAATGGAAACTAAGTGGAATAAATTTTCCGGCGACTGGGAGGTTACGCGAGGCGTGGTATCGGCTGCGGGCAGGTGCTGTAATTCACTGTCTCGGTTCGCAGAGTGAAGAACTACGTCGGGCAAAGACGCACTTGATGACGGAGAGGCGACAGAGGAGATCGGTGCACGAGGAAAGTCGAGCTTACACCATGATCAAGGTGCGTACACTCGTTCCTTACTTATCTAGCGTTTAACTCGATCTCCGAGAAGCGCGCAAGTAGAATAAGCGACTTCTCAAACGGACGCGACAGGAGGAATGGTTTAAGTAGAATGAGACCGTCTCTGAGCGGACGCTTCGTGCATGGTGACTGGCGTCTACGAGATATGTACGTGGAAAAGAAACATAGGAGTCGAAACAATTTCCTGAGAGATCTGCCGCGGAAGGGTACAAAGTTACTACATTCCTTTCCAGTCAGATTGAAACGACGAGCGTATAAGCGGATTTTTCGAAAGCCTGGTTTGGGTATTTCGCTCGCGTCCCCTCGCCCGTATTTTTCGGGACCGCGCGACACAACGTGGCTGTAATATATCACGTTATCAGCTCGCGGTCGAACGAACGATCGCGGTGGTGTCCTACGTGCCACGATTCCCCAGAATTATTCGATAACACGTTTCGCGAAGACAGCCATGGTCCGCCATCTGTGCAGCTGTAAATCCTGGACGCTAACAAACGAAATCTCTCCCCCTGTGCCGTCTTCTGCACCGTTCGTACAGCTCCTCTTTTATGTAAACGAAGCGTCAACGTTTTTTCAGAGTGGGAGAAGGTTGAATTTGCAGGTTGTGTTCGGTTGTTTTGTCAGCTCGTGGTTCAGAGTTGTGATTCAATCACGGCCAGGCCACAATTCGGTCAGACATTAATCGATATTGTGCAAATACTAAGTCCACACTCGGCTGCAACGAATGCATGCAGCATCGCCATTTCCTTTATCAGAGATGCCAGATACAGTGAAATGATGATTGCATTCGGCTGGTGAATTGAAGCACACTTGGGTTCGGTTAACGTAAATCAGGCTCGAATGATAAGACTGGAATTGTTATTAATTCCTCGTTGCTTGGTCTTCGGGAGCACCTGGATTCTATCGCGATCCTCTCGAATGTCCATTAATATATTCGATATTGGTCCTCGTTGGTGGAGAAGTAGCCATTGAGTGTTTGCTAGTATGACTGATTGGCGAGTCCTGTGGCCTGTCTTCGTCGGAATAACTGATGGGTGTTGGCTGAGCTCTTTTTGGCCATCTCTGAACGTTGCAAAATGTTATTTTTCGTTAGTCTTGACGTCACATCGTTATACTGCTGGACACTATTTTTGCCGAACATATACAACTTTCTTAAAAATCATGTCAGAACATACAACTTTAGAAAACTTATAACGAAGACTAATTTATTGCGACACATTTTTTGACGATAAAGTTTGTCGCTTTGAATAATCACACTTGTTTACTAATTCTTAAATTTGACCATACGTCTTCTTTTTATAACTAATAATTGACAATTTAAAACAATGCGATCTATTTTGTTTAACTTTTTGCGTGACCGATTAGTAAAAAATAGTGTTCGATTTTGTCTCCACAGTTTTCCAAATAGGAAATATGAAGTGATTGATAAGAAACTTCTAAACTTTGACTGATATACGCCGTTGATAGAAGTCCATTCAGCCCCGATTCCATAGAAAATTAGCTCGTCACGGTATATGCTTCGAACATCACCAAAATCCCTCCTAACGATCCAATACAGAATTTGCATACGAGACCACGTGTCGCCACGTAAATTGAACGTCAACCAGTCTCGTTGATCGTGCACCAAGCGAACGAGAAAGCTCGCTGGATCCACGCTAGCCACGACCAAATCGTCAGCGCAGATTTTTCTCATTTTCCGGCGGAATGTAAATGCGACCCAAAGAAGCCCGGCCCGATCCCTTGCTCCAGACGTCAGCCACACTTGACCCACTTGTCAAACCCGTCGAAATCTCAATCCCGATATTAACCGTGATCGGTGCCGATTCGATCGAGAAGTATTCGTGGCATGTCGGCCCAGGCGTGGAAATCGATGGAACGCCGGGAACGTAATTAGGTTACCAATACTGCGACGAATAAACCAGCCGCTCGCTGGGATGCTTCTCGCTATCTCGCCGTTATTTAAACGTACCGCTGCGTTCCGACGGAAACAGCGTGTCGTAAAATCGAAACGGTACATCTCGAATGGTCCTCGACACGGTCTACTGCGTCTGCTTCGTTAGCTCTAAAGACCGCGAGAATTTTTACGAGGCACGAAAGAACGATAAATTTCGGAAAGTTAGCAGGCGCTGAAAGAAGATTCTGAATGATTCAGGGTGAAGTATCGCGATACTTTAGCCTCTGCTGTTTGAGTATGCATAGTTACGAGGGAAGATCGCGATCTATACGAGCGGTTTAACCTTCATTGTTTGAAAATACTTTTTTAAGTCGCAGCACATGTTCGTCTGACAGTGACGCATCCAGAGGAAAGGGTTCTTAACACTCCCCAAAGAAAGGGCTTTGCAAAATGGAAGGAAAACTGGATTTTTTCTTTAACCCTTTAAGGCCGGAACACTTTTATCGGCGGAAAAAAATGATTTCTTGCGATTAGTTAACTGAAAAATGGTCCCAATACATGCACTTCATCGTTGTTTTCCCCAAAAAGCGAGTTGAAATATGATTTTCTCGATGTGACGTATGCGTCAAATTGGGCGTTTACGGATTAAAAAGCGATTTTTTTATCATAAATCAAGCATTACAAGCATTATTCTGTTAATATAACAATTATTTTACACGCATCTACCAAATATAATTTAAAAAAAAAAATTTTACTCTCAACTGTTTAAAGAAAACAAGAGCAACGGTTCAGGATATCGAAAAATGTCCAACATGCATTCGCCAGAAACGTTTCCAGGGTTACTGTAAACATTATTTACAGCGGTAAACGCATCAGTGGCTTGCATCTCGGAGCCATTTAGAGAACTGAACCGTTTTCGGACCCAAAATTATCGACTATCGATTTTTTTTATACGTCTGAAAATTATGTGACATATACGTCACACTGGGCGTTAAAGGGCTAAATACATTTTTATAATCACCGAATGAATTTGATTGAATTTGCAGAAAATATATATTTACCCCTTCAACTCAGCTTCCCTTAAGATTAAATCACGAGTGCGCCACTTTCGTGACGTATCGAACTCGAGATACGTTTCACTGCTAAGTTCATTTTCAGATAGTACGACTAAATTTGCGTTACCCTAGCACGCTAGTATAATTGATTCAACTAATCCGTGGAGAGCGGGGTGGGAGAATTTGCAGCAACTGTGTCGTCGGAAAGGGAGCAGCTCAAATTGCAAGCACTCTAGTTCGGATATTTAGGAAAGGGGACAGCCATAAGGTACGTTTCGCTGGCATCGTATGGCGGCCATCGAAATAAAATCCCTTCACGATCATATATTTCGGGGTTGCGTGGAGGTTTTATGGCTCGATACAGGACCGTACGTGTCCTCGTTTCCTCTCGGTCTGAGGATAATTACCTGGGTGGGATCATTTGTAACGTGGTGGATGAACGTTCTATACTGTCCTTTATTCACAATTGGTAAACAAGCCGAAACGAAATATGATAGAGGGAGCGAATTTATGGGTAGCCTCCTTCGATTCATTACTCTCGTGAAACAAACAAATCCCGGACCCGAGCTGCGGTCCCGGAAAGAGAATAATAAAATGCATTTTACCGAGTTTGAATGATAAATCGACTTGACAAAGTTCTGACGCGAACTGAGATGCAAGCGTGCAGTTTCCAGTGATGCTTTAGGGAAGTTAGCGGGGTGAGGATGACCTTAACCCTCGCGATTAGTCACTAGACGAGGGAGTCAGACTTTGGGGGAATTTAAACTTTGTAATTGAAAGCGAGCTCGGTGATGAGCAACGCTCTCGGGGCCCTATTGCCTGGGAGGAGTTGTCAGTCGAACAGCTCCGAGACTCTTCAATCAACACCTGAGCCAACAGCTGGGAAAGCTTCCACGCTCGCAGGAGAAAAATGAAAATCCTCCATCATCGAAATTCACGCGAACCACGTGGTCCACTGTTAATAATTGCCACTGTTCATCAAACCAAATTATGAAGTTACGCGGAAAAGAGCTACATCTTCGGTTCCCGAGCTGTTCCCTTTACTCCTCAAGGCTTCCAGGCGCAGAATGGATCGCTGACGAAATGCAGAAGAGAAACGATCGGGAAACAAGCGCGGGACGTGTAACGAGCGCACTCGGTGCGACAAGGAGGAGATTTTACGCGAAACGCGACGCCCGCGAGATGATCGAGCGGGCAAATTCGTGGGAGAGTTATTGCTTGGCGCGGAAAAATATACCATAATAAAACATACGCGACAGCAGCTTTTACAAGGACAGGCTGGCGAGCGGGGGCGTCGCGCGTCGCGCTGGCGAGATATATCTTTCGTCTGAAATAAAGCGTAACGCGGTGTCTTTAATTCGGCTTGCAGAAATACGATCGAGCCGGCCGAGTGCTCTAAATCACACATTCGGAAATACTGCCTCGCTCCAGGGCTGTGCAACTGAAACGTGAATTATTCGTCGCTGCATCGATTCTCCAGCCCCACCTGTGCCTTTCTTTTTCAAGCTGCCGCTCAGTCCTCCAGGGATCTCCCCTCGAATTCTATAAAATGTACTCTAAGCCTAAAACCCTTCCGAACTCTATCGCACGGGAGCGGACAACATTATTTCTCGCTCGCGGAGCAATAGTTATCAAAGAAGCAGTTATGAAACACGAGTCAATTCCACCACCCTATTCAACCCTGTTGCTTGGGTGGCAAAGTTTGCTCGATCGAAGGCCGTCCGTCTTCATCGAAGCGAAGTTCGTCGGGAAATGTACAGGCGAAAGAACGGCCAGCGTGACACGCGAAAAGTTGAAAGCAGTTTATCTTGACCCGGGTTGTGGATGGTTTCGTTATCGGGTCGCTGCGTGTACACACGGACCCTCTTCCACCGTGTCGAATGCGGGCGAACTTCTGCGCCCGCTTGTTTCGCCCTTCGAAACTTCCCAAAGCTAGGCATATTCGCCTTTCGCGAGGAAATAATTAGCAAAATTTCGCTGGCACGTACCGCGGCTAGCATCGCCGCCAAAGTGGAACGTCGAGTCGTGCAGCGAAGTGACTGACACGCGTCCAAAAGTTGCGGAAGGATTTTATCGTATCGCCTGTTCGTGATGGACGTTCATACCGGCATCGTGAAAAAGGAACAATGGGAGCAAAAGGTTCGATAAAAGCAGACAGCAATTCGCCTCCCCGTCAGAAATTTCACGAGATCCATCCATCGTCTATTATAAAAGCAAGCGGCAACTTTGCCCCCAGAAAAATAGCAATTCCGATAACGACTATCGCGAGACTGAACCGTGAGCGTCCCAATAAATTAACCCCCGCCCCGGTGGCCCCAAAATCCAGCAAACAACGGAATAACAAGTTCCCCGTGCTCGCGAGAAGTTTCCGAACATGGGATCGCGATCGAGCCAGGGGGGGAAGCGAATTTTTCAAGCAGTTAAATTGGGATTTATCGCGACGACGGGACGCGTTTCCGTCGCTGATTTATATTCAACCCTGACTCGGGGCGGGGGAACAAGGGAGTGAATTAAGACGAAGAGCCACGTCGAGATTTCTTCGTCTTGGAGCCAACAGTTTGCTCTCTTTCCTCCCATTTCGTTAGTTTCGTTGCCCTGTTTACGTCCGTTTCTTCGTTTTCCTGTAGTCGAACAGCGAGAGGAACTCCGGAGGAACGGGTTTATCGAGTGCGATTTCCGTTGACGCGGGTTCGCAGCCCTTGGAAGTTTCCCCGCGGGACATCCGACTTCCTCGATCAGCAGGAGTCAAGGGGAAAACGATAAACGACAAGCCATCCAGGGGAAAAGTTTCAGCAGTTTCGAGGGCGAAGCGAACGATGGGCATTTATTCCCCTGTCCCGCACGGCCCTGTGTGCCTTGCTGGAAATTCGAAGTCGCGTATAATTCATGGAGCAGTGGCAGTGCACGGAGCAGCACTGAAGGGTGTGTTATTTATGGCAGCGAGTGACCTTGCCGAGTTGCTTGACGCCGGAGCACATGTAGGTCAATGTTTGCTTGTTTCGAGGGAAACTGACGAGGAACTTCCGTTTGGTCCTAGAATTATAATAAAACCGAAATCGCTATTGGCAAGAATGCATTAATCTTGCATTAATTTTCGAATGTCTTGACGTCGCTCAGCAATCGTTCGCTTGTATCGACGATACTTGGAATCTGGGTGGACGATTCAGGATGCTGGGCGCAGTTTTCGCGAGACGATCGGCGCGGAAACGGCGCCGTTAATATCTTCGAATGGCATCCGCGAATTGGGCGTTATCAAGGGGCCGTGTTTGCCGGGCGAACTTGGCGGAAGAAGTTGGCCAAGTTGCGCGCATAGTTGAGCCGCGCTGCGTCATAACTGTCTGCCTGTACAACACTTAGCTTAGAATTAATTCCCGTGCGAGGCGGTAATAGTACAAGTGATTTGCTAAGATCGCTTCCGACGCCGTTCGAGTTCGGTTAGCGTAGAACGTAGGCCAAGGCATAATGCCAAATAACGCCATAACTGGCTGAATTATTCCCGGCGGGCGTGGATGCCTCGAATTTTGACGTCTCGATGCTCGCACAATCGACGGGGGTTGAATTTTCTTCGAAACTCGATTAAACGTCGCGGACAGATAGTCGATCGCCCGTGAACACATGATTGTAAATTCTGACGTGATTTGCATTTTATGGCGTTAACGCTTGTCGCTCGCGGAATGAAACGAAAGGAGAAATTTACGAGCTATCGGGAGAATTGCCACAGCAGAGGGCGTATCGTTGCACAAAAGGTGCGTTGGTTTTTTAGACCTTTCCTCGAGGGATTCCTATCGAGTCGATGCTTTGATCCATCGTACCGGATGCATCGATGCTACGACGGAATCTTTGCCAGGGAGACAGGAACTAGAGACGCAGCGGAGTGTCCCGAATATCTGGCTCGATTCATTGGTCCGCGACGTTGCTCTAGAAATAACCGGCGATCGTCGAGAACGTCGAGCACTCTGGAGTCACTTGGATACGAAATTAGAGAAACTTGCGTCAGAATTTTCCTGTCGAATTAGCTACGATTCCGACGGGAATATTTGAACGAATTCATACGGCGAAGGGTGCAAGAAGCTCGTGATCGACGGGTAGAATCACGCGCAAGAAGCGAACTCTGCTTGATCAGCAAAATCGCGAGGATCCGGCAAGCTATTCCACTCGATTTCGCGGTATGAATCAGTAAATGAAGAGTAGCGGTTGATGGAGAGCGAAGGGAAGAAGTTTACGAAGGGAAGGAAGAATTTCGAAGAGAAACGACGCGAAAGAACGGAACAAGGATGCAGGAGGAAGATGGATAGCATAGGATGTCCGGCGAAAATACGTGGGAAAATCTATTTCCTTGCAAACTGCCGTAATAAAGCGCCAATAACGCGCATTTCGCCCCGACTCAGCGCCAGTCATCGACTGTTTTCACTTCGGTTGGCACCAAATCGTCGTCGCCGTCGAGGCGTTCCCCGAGGTGGAAAAGGACAAAGGGAATCGCGAGGAGGAGAATCATAATTTCAGACTTATCGCCCACTCGAGTGAATGAAAACGCGGTGATTATTTGTTTTTGCTGGACACCGCGAGACCGTCTCTGAATGGAAAGTTATCTCGGCTCTGGCATCGTAACTCCAACCACGCAACGCAGATTATCAATCTAATTTGCATTCTGAAATACGTCGGTAATCTACATCTACAATCTGTCATCATATTAGCGACACGTTGCACGATCATTTCCTCCAGGGTGTCTTCTAGGGTCTCGTGGCATTCGACCGGTTTTTATATAATTAATTCGACGGAGGCGGAAGTAGTCGGGCGACAAACGAGAAAGTGCATCGAACGAAGAGGCTGGCTGGCCGAGCAGTGAATTATAGCGAGCTTCGCGGTTAAAATTTCATGATATCCTAGTACAGTGTGTCAGGCGCAGGTGAAACCCTGGGATGAAATGTTTCCGCGCGCTTCCAGGGCGGAATTTAATTTGCGTAATTGATTCATCCCGCGACGCCGGCCGTCGAATGTCGCCCGTTAAAGAACAAACGTCACCGGGCCGCTAGAACGTTTCCGCGAGATGCATCGCGGAGGGAGATAACGTAGGGGAAACAAATTTAACCCCTTCGCAGCGAGCAAATAAATTTTTCGCGGCTGCAATTAAAGCTGGGAATCCGTGGAAGCAAAGTTGCAAGTTCGGTGGTAATTTAACTAAAGCAGACGAGGGTTGGGGTTCTTCGGTGGGGGATTTAAAAGGGATGGTTTCTGTTCGAGCGCACAAAAGGAGGGAGTAGTACGTCGGTTGTTTAAGGGTTGAAGGGACGCTGGCTTGAATTCAGCTCAACGCTATTAAATTACGGAGCCCCGAAAACTGGAGCGCGCGACTACTTACGATTCGACGGGATGTATCTTTTTTAACTAGATTTTTCTGGTAGCATAAGGCCAGCTAAATCTGCACGTTCGTTCGTCATTTTTCACGAGGCAAGAGGGTGAAACTAACGAGCATTGTTCGAGTATGGAGTCTCGACACCGACGTCGAATCTACATTCGCGGCGGTAATAAATGATTATGCGCGGGCTTTTCGCAATTTGGCAGCGGTTTTGGCGGAGTCTTTGACCACGGGCTGCCGATGGAGCGTCTTTTGTTCGCGCCAACGGCGAATTGGCAGAGGGAACGGAGATACACTGCCACGGAATCGCGTGGTTTAAAGTGGGCGCCAGCCACCGTCGGCGACGGCCAGCGCCCCATCGACCGGCGTGCATTAGCGATAGAGAAATTTCGGGGCTGGTAACAAACAGCCGTCCCCGAAATAAATAGTCTCTGGCTGGCCTACATTCCGCAAGGCGATCGCGTACGTACGCGGCAAATCGTTGCCTTCCATCGCAATCACCCCCCTCGAACCGCCCTTTCATTCCGGATTTTTCAATGGAAACCAAATCGCGCTCGCTTCGCGAGTTTCAAAAGGGGGAAGGTTCGCCTATCAATCCTCCTTCCTTTCATTTTCAATTTAGTTGCAGCGGGGTTGGAGGTCAGATTCTCGTCCTTCGCCGATACTTGTGATGCTCTGTTGCATGGCTGCGATATACATACATACGTAACCTTTATACCCACTTCATTTCGTCCGAGCTGTTCCAGATACTTCGAAAGCCATAAGGATATAAAAGTTTCCCTCCTGGCACTCCTATCTAGCATCTACTTGTAAATCATGTTCCTTTCGTGCAAGGCATTCAGCAGAAATTTCTGCGATTTATTCCCTATAAATTTCGGAGGCTCGTGGTCAGACATCACCGCGATTATTTTGATCTGCCACCCACTCCAGCGACGTACAATTATTTCAGATCCTTCACTTCTGTCTAACTCAGATATTCCATTCATTCTAGGTCGAATTTATCCGCTTCAAGCTTTTAGACACGATTCTTCCGTCTTCTTAATGTGACTCCTAAAATTGCATTTCCTTCGGCATGCATAATTCAGTCAATTCATTTGCTCCGCACGTAGATCCGCTTCGCGGACCTCCGCGATCACTTGAGAGCTTTCTACAGTATTCATCGGCATCCAGCATGCCTGTATATCCGCTGCGATACTGTATTTTATATATTTTTCCCGTAAGCTTAAAGCAGATGAGCGGATAAGGGAATATTTCAATTTATTCGTTGTAAAACAAGAAGGGGTTCGTTTGAGGCTTTCCCTTATCTCGGGGCGAAGCTCGCAGACCTAAAATTCACGGATATCTCGTGTCCCCGTTTCGTTTCGTGGCAGAGATCGTTAATTTAGATACAAGGCTTCGATTAAATTTAATAAATGCCACGTTCGAATCCCGAGCTACCAGCATCGATATTAACCGTCCGATGAATATTAATGTTATGCTCGCAGACATCGCGGCAGCAAGTACAATAGATCCCGAGGCTATTTTCGAAGCCGTGTTTCCCGAAAATGAAATGTCGCGGATGTTCATTTCCCAGCGAGCCTGCACGGGGCATGTTCCTTCCTCGATCTGGAAAAATTCATTCGACATTTGTTGTCCGCGCGTATATTTTCGATGATTCTGTCCAGGGTGTTCGTGCACCAGAGCCAGTTCGATCGATTCATCGAGCACGCGAGAACGTTCCCCGACGTATTGGCCGGTCGCGAAAGTTTCGTCGGTTTTGATTAATGAGCTGCGGCAAATGGCCCGAGCTTTTGTGTAATATCCGCGCTGTTCTATATGCGCGTTTAATGAAATTTCCCGTAATGTACTGTTTACCGAGGGGGAAAGCAAACGAGCGATAATTAAAGGTTGCGGAGTGCAGGAATACTGTGCAGCCGTGTTCAGTTAATTCTTCTTAATTTACCGATCAATCGCAACGAACGATTATTCGACCGCGTATCAGAAAAAGAGGAGTCTGGTGATTGGAAACAAGTTGGGTAAGAAATGAACGCTTTGAATGTTCGTGAAAAGATTCCACTGCAGCCTGCGAACTAAAAGGATTTTTTGCAGGGTAACGATGTCACCCTAGCTTCGAATATCTTTGATTGCTCGAGGTAGGTAATATCTTTTATCCGATTTCCGCGCTGCCTTTTCCGTTCAAAGAAACCGTGGCAGGTCACTAATGCTCGCAGATATCCAAGCGACTGCACACAGCGGAGGTCGCGTCATTTTGCTTTCCCACGAAAACCACTGATACGCGACGGATTAAAAGCTTCCCCGACCTCTATGCGTAAGCACTTTTCTCTCTGATTCATCATTTGCGACTTTCGTGCTCTTTGCCGTCAATCCCACCCTCCTTCGAGCAGCGACTGCCATCCAAATGTTTGTCGGGGAAGCGATGAATCTGGTTAGGCCTCGTTGGGGATGTTCGTTAGAAACGGATTATTCTGGCAAATTCCGTAGGCGTTAATGGGCGAACGTTATCGATGCATCGCGGAACGTTTCGCGTAACTCACAGCTGTTTTCACCCGCGATCCTTGTACATCGGGAACGTTGGCTCATAAAAGAGACATTACGGTCTTGCACGTCGGCCCGTTGGAGGTGCCCTCGGTCCTTCGGGGAGGGTTCTGCCTGGCACACGTAGGGGTAGCGCGCCGTTCGGAATGATTCATCCCCGATTTATTCTCCAGCCGCGGCCCGATTTCTGATTCCTCGCCATCGTCTCTGGCACATGCTTCGCGATTACGTCCCAGCCCACGCTAATTAATGACCGAAATTCCGGTAAATGCACCACTGCTCGGGTGATCAGGCATCACCTGCGACCACCCCTTGCACCCTTTCTTCGACCTCTGGCGAGGACGGTCATGGAAATCGAATTGAAATTCAAATTAATGACTCCACGGAGCTCGTGGATGGTCGAGTTTGGAGACGTAACGTGGCACGTTGTTACATCCCTTAATAACCTACCCTTGGAACGGAGTTTGCTCACTGCCACTGCCGTCTCTTCGCGTCTGTCGCGTATTCACTATTTGAATATTCAAATTTCCTTTATGCGGGGCTGATTATCACGAAGTGGAGAGCGGTCATTGCATTGAGGTTCGAGGGCGTATTAATTCCTCTCAACAGATTGAAGGAGGAAATTCAGGGTATTTTTGTTGGAAATGATCGCCTCGCTAGGATCATCCTGTACAGTATCCCGCGAGTTCTTTGTTTCGCACGTTAATTAGAGTGATTCAGCGTTCTCCAAACAACCTCCACTTTGCTTAATTTCTGGGAGCGAAGAGAGCAACCGCGCCGCGTGCCGGCTTTGTTGCGCGCTGCCGGCCGTGGATTTAATAAATTCGCGTTCCAACTTTTCATATCCGGACGCGAGTAAACCGCGGGGCGCATTTTACGCGATTCCGCGATATAAAATGCTACGGCCGTTTTTTCTTCGCGGCTACTGCCAGCCTGCGGGGATAAGCTGTTAAGCTGTAACTGGAGCAAATAAACTGGCCGTAGCCAGGAGACAGTGTAATCGGATTCGCCTTATTAATTTCATCTCGCCCCGCTGTGTTCATTAAGCGAATCGTGCAACTTCCACCTCAGGCTACCTGTAATTTGGAAAATCTCACCCCTCTTTCGAGAAGCGATTCGTTACGAGAGGATTATATTTTGATGAGATTGTGGGCGAGAAAGAAGGATCGTGGTAAGCTCCACTGTTTTTCATTGTCCTGGCAAACTTTAAACCGTCGAAGGGTCGCTTTAAAGTCCCTTCGACACTTCATAGCGCAGCCGAGGCAAAAAAACCTGACAGGCCACCGAGACCAGTAATCGAATCCAGCTCATTAAGTCGCTCTCGTTTGCAAGGGGGTATCCGTTTCGCGAAACGTCGCCCTAATTTCGTCCCGATCGCTTCCAATGGTCGAGTGGATCTGGAAGCTTTCAGGATCGCTTTTTCCAGCGTTTTTCCTCGAGAATCCTCGAGCTAGCGGTTGGGTAACATTTTTCCTCTCCTCTTGCAGCCACATTAACGTTCTTTCCAGACTTGCCGCAACGCTGTGGTTTATTCTTTTATAAGGGCGATGTTTAGGGGAAGGCGTCTCAGCTGTGCTTCTTCCTGTTTGATAATTCATACACGGAAGGAAACTAGCGAGATTTCCAACGGCGTCAGAATACCCAACGTTGCTTCCCCTAATTGAGACCCCCGGCCCTCGCCTCCCCGCACCGGATTCTTCCTAGCTCCTTCTTATTTCTTCGTTTCGTCTGGTCCCCAGCGAGTTCTTACGCGGCAGGCGTCTAGAGCTCGCAATTCCACGGGCCGTGGCCCGCGAATAAAACACGAGGAGCGAGCGGATATTGCTTTAGTTACCATACCATTCGGCTCCCTCTGGCCAAGCTGACAAGCTTCCTAGCCGTGACTTCATTTATTTACCGAGGGAGAACCGCGTCGAACCGGTGAACGCCGCTGGAGAACACTCGAGGACGGACCGTCGATGAGGACGTTCTTTCGCGGAATCGATGCCTCGATCCCCGTGGAAAGTTGGGGAATTGGGTCGCGTTCTTTTCACGGGGGAAGCAGGGGGGGAGGGTGAAAGTGGGCACGTCGATTGAACGATATCGAGGAGCAGGAGGAGGACGAAGAGGTGGACGAAGAGGAGAGGGTTGGTTCGTACGCGATGACACACCACCGGAAGAGAAAACGGAATTCTCTGCTTTGTGCAACGCTAACGACTTCGATAACGATGCCCATCGACTCCCTAGCTCTCCTTTTAATTCCTCGAACCTTTAATAATGCCCACGTTACCGGGCGTCGATGGCGAGCGAAGATAATAGAAGGATCTGAAGCATCCACCTCGACTCCATCTTTCGCGCTGGATCACGGGCAGCACTGTCCTCCAGGTAAAACGTGGTCTCGAGCTCAAGCAGCTTTCGAACGCGGCTACCAGAATATTAATGAAGATCCGATGGCGCGTAAATATCAAGTCAAATATCGTTGGAACGTTGAAGATGATAGGGGTGGTAGAACCTCGAGTGCCTTTTTCCCTTCCGTGGCTAACAATAAAATTCAGAACGCGGTGAACTTTCAGCCAGGCTGTTACGGAACCACTACCTACGGGATAGTCGAAATAAAAGCGCATAAAAGCCCCCGATCGTAAAAACCGTGACCGTTTCGATTCCGCGAGAGAACTCAGCCAAATTTCTGGATTCTTCGAGAGAACGCCTTTTCGAACTACTCGGGCGAAACTGCCGACGAAGGCGGCGGTATATTTCTCCCAGTTCTGCTTCCGTTCTCCAGGGGGTGGATCGGGTCGAAAGTGGAGGAGGAGCAAAAAGGGCGCTCGATAGCCTGGCCTGTTCGCGCTGCACCGAGGAACGTACGAAGAGGATTCCCGCGGGCTGGCTAAAGCTCTCCTCGAGTGGCAAAGTTGCGAGGGAAAGTATGCCAGAGATAGGGCCGAGGCGCGTCCTCGATCATGAATAGCTCGATAGTTGCCTTATCGCTACGGGGGCTGAATCAATTTCGCCTTTTTTCCCCGTCGTTGTTCCGGATACTCGGGGCAAGACGCGCCGGCGGCAGCGTCCATCGATCTCTTTCCAAATTATTTACGCTCCGGCGATCCCTGGACCAGCCAGGAAAACTCCCGCCGAGAAGTTTGATCGCCGTTATCGCGAGGAATTAATAAACGTTGCCGGAGCCCGTTCAAAGACCCCCTGGGCCAGTATCTTTGTAACCGATTGTGGTTTAATCTCGGACGCTACGGAGGAGCTCGAAGGGTTTCGGTAGGATCCGTTTAAGAAAGACAAGCATTAGTTGGAACGAGCTGACAGGGGCTGAACGTGGCTGGACCTTTTTGTAAATCTGCTCCTGTTACTTTCAGAATAAGATGGAGGAGCAGCGGTCGAGGAGGATTCAGAAGATCATCGAGGGTCTCCTGCCGAAGACGATGGATCCGAAAGACAGAGCCTCCGAGGCTGATTTGCTGCAGCAGTTCTGCATGTCCCTTAGCAAGGTAGGGAGCAATACCATCGACGACTCGGTTCTACCACTTTTTAAGTTTATCGAACGTTTCGAACGTCAAAGAGCCTCGGTGCCGACAACCCTCAATGGAAATCACGAGTACAGAAAGCATTTCAATTCATACGTATCTAGAAGCACATTTCAGTCTGGTGGCACCTGTTTTTTAGAAATCATTCGTACCATTTTCTCTCTTGATGAGCTAAAGATCCCAGGTGGCACCGTGAAAGACCCTTTCATGACCATTCGGGCCATTGAATGACGTTCCACTTTCATGTGGCAGATCTATCCGAAGCACAAGGACCTTTACAACTGGGTGGACGTCGATCAGAGGGTCTACGTCCCATTCAACATGTCCTATCTACAGGAGAGCTTCGGTTATGTGAGTAGCCGTTAACGCGAGCTGGCATCGACGAGGAACGGCCTGACGCCTCGCCACAAAAAATGATTTGCTTTCGTTCCTGGGTTAGATAAGGTGGGGGACGCTGCTGAACGTTACTATGGGCTCTGCCACTGCCGATCTCTACAATCACAGACGCAACAAGGATCGATCCACCTACGACGATCAGCTGGTCTACGTTTACGTCACCGCTCCGCGTTACTTTCGCAGCGTCGGGAAACTGCTGAATCGCTTCTCCAGAAGGTAAGGCGCGACATTGCGGCTCGATAAATTGCCTGGGAATGTCCCAGTGATGGGAATTCGTGGCCACGGGGGTTGGTCTCTCTATTTACGATTATACGAGATCTAACGCGTGGAAAATTATGGGGCAAATGTTTCTTAAAGAAGGAAGCGTATTTCGGATGTAGATAGCGATGATGAGTATGGAGAATATTTTTTCAGGATTCCAAAGAGGTTTAAGGGGTCAGTCCACTGTGACGGTTTGAAAAATTAAGCTATTGTTAAAGATTTTTTTCTCCGTAGATACAACATATAATGCAATAAATCTTGCTGGTATTTATTAAGCTAGGTACTCTTATACTACACAAAAAAATTGAAAGATTTTTTTAATTAGTTTTCAAACTATAAACGTGATTATCTCACAACATCATTTTTACAACTGGTGCAGGTGATTGCAAAAAACTATTTGACCAATTAGTCTGAAATTTTTACACGCTATTTACCACATCAGTGGCTATAGCCGGGACCACGGAAATCTTTTTTGATTAACTATTTCATACTTTTCACGATGCAAAATGATTAAAAAATTCACCGTATTTCGACACTTAAACTTCAAGCCTCCGCCATTTTGTTAATTTTTTATCAGTACAAATCATAATGACCATAACGATTACAACCCACTTTGGATTTTTTGTTTCAAATGCGTCGTTACCCCGAAATCAACAGCACTACACCGTTTTCTCAAAACGCTCACATTAGTGCGATAGGTACCTATGTATTTGAAAAAACTGTTAAAAATTTAAAGTAGTTTTTTTTATACCGTCAACAAGTGTATTAATAAGTAGACATTAAACATTATTTACGTTCGACATTCCGTTTACTAAAAAATAAACTGACCCCTTAAAGAAAGAGAGAATTCCCCTGACAGTTCCAACCCTCGATGTTATCCGTTAAACGAAACAGCTGGCTGAAATTCCCGTGGTCTTCCATCTTTGCGGTTTTTGATAAGAACGAGTCTAGGCCCCGACTCGACAGAAAATAATTCATTGCGGTGGAGGAGCACGAAAACACGCCACCCCTCGGCCCGCTCGCGGCGTATCTTCCAGAGGAGCGACGAATTCGATTCTTCTCCGTTCTTCCGCAACATTAAGCTCGATTCCTGGAATATTAAAGACTCCGTCTGCCTCGAGACCACGGGGTCGAATCGACTACCTTCGTGGCTCGTGATTTCTGGCGTAACAGCTGAGCACACTAATCGGCGAGCGGAGCGAAACGCCAGCCACCCCCTCGGGGCAATAATCAGCTTCTCTCTTTAAGACCCCCAGAGACCGAGGTACATTCTTCCCGACAGATGTTTCCTCGTCGTGCTTGAAGACTATCATAAAAAAAAACTGGCAAAAATAGAGGGAGCTGGTAAGAGTGTCGAGGAATTTAATACTGGGGTAGTTTTGAGCACCGATAGAATCGTTAAGAGTTTGCGGCGGAATGAATCACAGACTTCGCGATTCCGTTCTCCCAGTAGGAGGATTTAAACTTGCTGGTCTCTTGGAGCATGAAATCTCGCAACGCAAGGGAAAAGAGTGTAATCGCGGCGGAATGAATCATTAACAAATAAGGCCCTCCACGCAACAGAAATACTCGCGGATCGATTGCGTTAGTTAAAGCAAGGGCAAATTGTGTGTTCGCGATACAGGGTGCACGCGAACCTGCGGCCATTCAACAGCTGTTCGCTTTCGCAATAACAAGCAACGACTCTCTTTTTCCATTCTAAATAAAAGCTTACCGCCACCGTACAGCCATTATATTATCATCACCAGAGGCTTGTTTATTAGCCGGACTATCGGCGTGATATTAAAAATAACGATGCCCAATAACTATCGTTGCGTCGGCGATTTTTACGATCGCTACTTTGCCACAGAACTGCCTTTAGTATCGACGCGGGGGTCTCTTTATTTTTTAACAACGCCGGGCTTTGTGCGTGCCACCCCTGCCCATAGTTCGTAACTTTCTTCTTTATGGCGGGCATTACAGACAGATTTGCGTGCTCCAGCGTTTCTCTCGGTTACGCTTCTAATTGATTAATCGTGCCACGGTTTATTCTGAGAAAATGAGTCCACGGTAAAAAATTAGTGATTTGATAGAGGAACGTGTTTTTACGCTGCGGCGAGCAACGAGTGAAATAATAATTTCATTTTACAGAATCCCGATGTCGTCCGTCCACAAATAAGAGAATATTTTAAAAACCAATATTCGAATTCATTATATTTTAATAAAAGGGACGGAAGCTAAGCAGGAATATTGCGGTGGTCCCGCCAATATTCCGTACCCTCGACGCTTGCATTTATACTCGCTGGATATTGAAATGTTCACCGTCTTTTAGCTTCGTTTTGTTGCGCGTCAGCAGTGAAATGAAGTAGGTATTAAAAATTCCGATGTTACGGGTATCGCGAATTGATCGCGTCAACTTTCAACGAGTCCCCCAACAAGTATCACCCTCTTTGATCTCTAGGTATCCTACGTTCAGAGAATTTCCGAGAGCAACATTTTGAAACACGAACTACCTTTCATCCCCGAAAGTTGACCGAGGCGCTCGTTAATTCGCGCTGATAACGCGGACGACATTGTTCAGGAAGTTGGAGAGCCGTCGCTCCCGGGAATAAATATCGCTCGGTCAACGTAGATGGGCTAATGAATGAATATTAATGAAACGAAATGCAGCCGGCGGACCGAATGAATTCAATTACGCCTCGGCTGCATTCGTCTTCGTTAGTCTCGTCGCGTGCACCAGAAATATTGTTATCGAACGGGCTCCCCTGCGGCGGGGAAGGGTCGGGGGTCGTTTCAATCGCCGACACTGATTCCAAGAAGGGGGGTGAACGCGGTAATTAAGGGGGGAAAATACGTTCGTTCGTGGCGGCGTTGTTCCGCGATTGGATTCTGCTCGATTTAGTGGCGATCGTTTAATCCGCCGCGCGAGAATGCTCGAGAAAAATGGTCTTCATTGCGGACGTTGAGTTTCGCCACTGTTCGAGCGCACCCCTGCCGCGCCAGGGATTAATATATCGAATTACGCCGGAATTGGGAAGCGCCTGTGTTGGCGGAATATTTGTTTGCACGGTAATCGGTGCAACCCGTGGAATAACGAGCACTGGGTACGGTCTTTCTCTGATCGAAACGCAATTAAGTCGCCTGCAGCTCAGTCAATTAGCGAGTCGTTTGGCTATCGTGATTCGTTGTTTGTCGAATTAAAAACTGAAATCGCGGCCAAGGGAGCCGGAAAACGATCGAGCAGAGTGTTCGTCAGCGAGCTTGCGATACAGTATCGTCGGTTTGAATGACATATTGAAACGGAAACGCGACGAAGCGGAGGGCGTTAATTTGCAAGTGGAAATCTGTCACTGCCGTCGAAATCTACTTATTAAATAAATTTTTGATAGCGATTTTCACGGAGTATGCCCTCCAAAATGTAACCGTGGCACAGGAATTTGGTCGAAGAAGCGAGCCGCGATAGGTTCATTACCGGGGTGCAAAGGAAAACGAGGATAACAAGCTTATCTAAATAACATCGAGGGAGAAGGTGCACAGTTATTGTCATTTTTACGGCAAAACTCTTTGCATTAGCAGCCAGAGGAAATTTTATCGTGGTATACAGGAGAAACGGGGATCGTTTAGTTATCTGAATGTTCCACAAAAGAAGTGACCAATTATTTACATTCTGGTCCCCGTGGGAGGACGCAGAACGCGAGCTCGCGTAAAAGAAACTTTTATTCTTTATCGGGAGATAAACGAAGAGCAGGGATCACGGGTATATAATGGTATTTGAAGAAGAAAAGAAATAGGCAATTAATTAGGTATACTATGGTCTTCGACGTGGACCCCACATTATTTAATATAAATTATATAACAATGACGATAAGTATATGGGAAAAGTAAAGGTAACAGAAATACCACAGAATGACCCCCCCCCCCCAGTGATTCCCAGATATCAATTTAATTATTTCTCCTGCCCGCTACAACATTCTTTGAAAGCAGAAGCGTGGCGGTTTCGCGCACGACAGGTTTCCATGGACCTGAAAGCCGCTCGGACGAGGGAATTTCTCAATGGCTACGCAACCGCGAGCTGTTTTTATCGGGGTAGTTGAAGCCCCGTCCCAGGGAGTCATGCTCGAGCTAACTTCTCCAGCGTCGATTACTGAATCGTACTGATTACATTAAACGAACTTCTCGCCACGCTGGGATGCATTCCACCGTTGTACAGAGGCAGATTGCATGCACTCTGGGCGCGTGCACCGAGGTACTTCCCTCTGACGATAGCGGAGCGACAGATTTGCATAATGCATACTTAGGGGCGCGTGCAAACAGCCTACGCGTCGCTGCGCGACAACGTTGTGGCGTGTTCCGTCGAGTGATTCGTCCAAAGTCACTGGTTATCGCCGCTTCCGATGGAGCCGTTGTACCTGGACGCCACCGGTACAAGTGTATCTAGTCGACGAAGCAAGTCTCGCGGATGCAATCGTTCGAAAAAGCCTTCCCTCCGAAGCACAGTTTAATTACACGAAACAGCTGAGAGTCGGACTCGTTTATCGAGCAACGATCCAACTTTGCACCGAGTGCCCAGAGAGTAGGGGGTTAGTCCGCGCCGCAAACGTTTCCCGAAACGGCGGAAGGTTGGAACGAAAGCGTTACGCCGAAAGGAAATGTATCCGTCGGGGATTGAATTTAATTAGCGAACAGAGAGAGAGTTCGATGCGTAAATTGGTTTCTCCATCCAGTTTCTCGAGCCACTTGGATTCCAGCCATTCAGGTAGCAAGGGGAACGAGAGGAAAAGTTGTAGGCTAGGAAAGAGGACCACGGATACTTTAATTCGCTTCGTTCGGTCTGCGAACGCGAGGAATGCACCCCTTTTCAGGAAACCCGGAGGGAAATTTCATTCGGCGTACACCTCTCGTTTAAAGCAGATCTTTCTGCAAATGTGATGGTTCTTTCTGCGCCGAAGAAATCGGATGGGGGTGGATCGATGCGGAGCTAGATATTCGGAAGCGTACCCTGAATATTTAACAAAGTTTTGAACACCGAATGCTGCTTGACGATAGCCACTTCCTGCTCGTCTCGCCAGCAGCCGCGATAACCATGAATTATTGACTTCGTATCCAGTTAGCCTTAATATTGACAGAATAGACAGATAGCCGAGCAAACATTTCGGGATTCCGAAACGCCACTCTATCCAGGCTGCACGCGCTGCTCGCCATTATCTTCCATAGACAGACAGACGCGACTAGGGGATGAATGCATCCAACTACCGCGATAATTACTGCCGAAGGTATTCTGCGCAACGAGAACGAGACTGCCGGATCCTACCGCCAATCTGTGCTCAACCATGTATCGTCCCTAATGCTCGGACTTGTTCTGCTGTGAGTCGAGATGGCTATTCGTATTAATTTCGGCCAGCCGAAACACGAGCGCGGCAAGCATCCGCTTCGCTAATACAAGGATCGTTAGTGTGGATCGATAATAGCGATGTCGAAGATCTCTAGCAAAGCCTTGACACATGACACAGGACGTACGACCTTCGGCTACCTAATTCCGCGTAACGGTTGCCAGAGCTCGTGGCAATTAAGAATTTTCAAATACCATTTGAGTTAGTTTCGGTAGCAGGTAACCGCAGCGATCGTAAATTGCATAGAGAAACAGTCAAGTCGATGAGAGTTAAGCCGTACTTTGAACGTCAGAGAGATCGTTAGCTCGGTACACACAGGCATCCCCCCCAAACATTTACGAGCCGAGAAGTCCGTACGCGGCGTACATCGTTGTAGGCTGTGGTTAATAAACGTAGCGGGGCCATAAATTTTAATGCCACTACCCAGCACGCATCGTAAATCGATGCGTAATTCGTCCATTACCCTTCGTCGAGAAATTTCAACCCCCACCTGGGTTACGCAGTTAATGCCGCCCAGCCAGAAAGCTGAATTTCTGCGTCTGCGAAATTATGCCCGCGATGAAAAGCAAGCCTCCCTTAACAATTCATCCCCGGCGAGGGAAACGTTCGAGTCAGCATGAAACAACGAACCTCCTTCGTCTGTATCGGTATAGCGAACGCGAGGTGCATTTTGGCAAAAGGGAATATAAATACCGAGGTTTCTATAAATGAGCTCGCACTTCCGGCTGCCGCGACCAGGGACGTGAGGAATCGATAACGCTAATTCGTTATGCTTTCGAGGGCAGCTGTTCATTATTATAGCCCCGAGGCTATTATCCTTTCGATGAGATATCGTCGATATCCACCGTAGTCATTTAATACAGATATCTAATGGAAATTACGGCCTCCGAAGTCGAACCCTTTACTTTAAAAGAGGGTCTTTAAAACGTTCTGACTGTCGATACTTCATTAAGTTCGTATAGAACAGAATCAACTGCCCGCTTTACACCTGCATGCGAAAGTTAGTGGCTCGAAAGTGCACTTACATAGGTGTTTTGTCACGAAGGATCATTCACAATGGATTGTTGCTGCTGTACGCGGTGGACACGCTGCACGACATCGTGAACGTGACTGCCAGCAAGAATTGGGACCTATCCTGCTTCAGACTAACGAAGGATGTCTTCAGCGAAATTATGGGCGCCTTGTACGTGCAGCAATACACTCCTCACTACTTGGAGACGTTGTCCAATAGGGTAAGGAAAAATGAAATCATAGTAAAGTGCTGGACGGAGAAAACTGAAAGGGGAAGACGCATTGGGTGGTTAGGTTGCAGGGCTGTTTGAGCGCGTGAAGGAGACAGTAGCGGAACGGATCTTGGTGAAGTCCTGGCTAGACGAGGAGACCCGGACGCAGGCGTTGCTGAAACTCAACTCGTTGAGGGGAAGATTTCACGTGTGGCCTGGTTTCTACAATGAGAGCCTGCTGGCCCGCGAAATGACCGAGGTGAGGCCTCGTTCGATGTTCTTTCCGTGCAACGCGATGAAACTTCCGCGGGCTTTCCGTCACTGTCTATTACTTCCGACAGGTGGAGATCGACCCGGACAACTTTTTGCGCAGCGTCTTGAAACGCTTTCGACAGATCCGCACCGTCGACGACAAGGTTCTCAGGAGGAACGTGACAGAAAAGTGAGCAGACTTGTTACCGTAAACTGGGGAACATTGACATGTTTTTGGAACATTTTACTATATAATATAAAAGTTAATATTTTTACATTTGCTTTAAGTGTCCTATCATAATATTGCATCTTTTATGAATGCACTACAAGTGTCAAAATGCATAAAATTTTTGTCCTTAACCTTCTTTAATTCATGTTAAATATGTGCCAATGTTACCCGGTTACGGGGTAACATTGGCACATCATATATAAATAGCATTAAAAAGTTAAAGTTTTACCACATCTGAACTTACAGTCGGTGTAGAAAGTATTCGTACAGCGGCCAATTTAAAGTAAAACTTTCATATCCATGTCAGTAATAAATTTTAACGGAAAACAATGATTAATCAATATTCTTTGATGTTTGTAAAATAGATTTTGTATAAACAAAATTTTATTCCCTTTAATATTTACAAAGATGTTAACAAAAAGAGATAAACGCGCAGAAATGGACGCGCAAAAAGTATTCGTACAGTTGAATAAAAAATTAATAAACAATGGAAATAAACTAAATATATAATGTTTTAATAATTTGTGGGATTGCCTTTTGATTTTATAATAGCTTCGAGGCTACTTGGTATGGAATTTACTAAGTTGGATGTTATAGCAGGCTGTATTTTACTCTACTCTTCTAGCAGAATGGCTTTCAAACTTTCTTTAGATATAATATTATGATTACATATTTTTTTGTTCAATTAATCCCATAGATGCTACATATATGGGATTGATATGTGGTGATTATAGCGACGTTTTAAAATATTTTTGTGGGCTATATGAAACTCTCTGCCTAGTATTATATGCAGAATGCTTTGGATCATTGTCATGGGTAAATATAAAATTGTTATTAAGACCCATTTTATTTGCACTAGCATGGATGTGCTTGCTCAGGATGTCAATATAAACTCTATAATTTATAATACCATCGATGAAATGTTGAGCTTCCACTCCAGCTGCACTCATACAGCCCCAGACACATACAGAACCCGCCGCCGTATTTCATCATGCATCGCAAATTTTCTTTCCTAAACTCTGTATTCTTGTTTCTCCATACTGTGAAGTCTGTTTTAGAACCAAATATTTTGAATTTGTTGGCGTTAGTGAATTCGAAATATTTGGGTCCAAAACAGACTTCACAGTATGGAGAAACAAGAATACAGAGTTTAGGAAAGAAAATTTGCGATGCATGATGAAATACGGCGGCGGGTTCTGTATGTGTCTGGGGCTGTATGAGTGCAGCTGGAGTGGAAGCTCAACATTTCATCGATGGTATTATAAATTATAGAGTTTATATTGACATCCTGAGCAAGCACATCCATGCTAGTGCAAATAAAATGGGTCTTAATAACAATTTTATATTTACCCATGACAATGATCCAAAGCATTCTGCATATAATACTAGGCAGAGAGTTTCATATAGCCCACAAAAATATTTTAAAACGTCGCTAGAATCATCACATATCAATCCCATATATGTAGCATCTATGGGATTAATTGAACAAAAAAATATGTAATCATAATATTATATCTAAAGAAAGTTTGAAAGCCATTCTGCTAGAAGAGTAGAGTAAAATACAGCCTGCTAGGTATAACATCCAACTTAGTAAATTCCATACCAAGTAGCCTCGAAGCTATTATAAAATCAAAAGGCAATCCCACAAATTATTAAAACATTATATATTTAGTTTATTTCCATTGTTTATTAATTTTTTATTCAACTGTACGAATACTTTTTGCGCGTCCATTTCTGCGCGTTTATCTCTTTTTGTTAACATCTTTGTAAATATTAAAGGGAATAAAATTTTGTTTATACAAAATCTATTTTACAAACATCAAAGAATATTGATTAATCATTGCTTTCCGTTAAATTTTATTACTGACATGGATATACAAAGTTTTACTTTAACTTGGTCGCTGTACGAATACTTTCTACACCGACTGTACATTAACACTTAAATTTGTTTTTTATGTTCAATACACTCTATTTTATATTTTTATTAATTTTTTTATTTTGTAATTAACATTTTTAAATTTTGTTTTGTTATCCTATTATAACATTGCATCGTTTGTGATTGTACAAGTGTGAAAATGCATAAAATATTTTCCTTTTCCTTTTTAATAGATGTTAAGTAGATGCCAATGTTACCCCGTACTGCCAATGTTCACCCAGTTTACGGTATTTCCTCTTTTAAAATGAATTAGCCCAAGACTCGAACGATTCTCTTCGGAATAAATTAGAAGCTTGAGTTTGGAAGTATAAACTGTTGCATAGAAGCGGTTCTATAAGTGTGAATTTCTTTACAGACGCCGTTATCCCTACAGCGTGAATGCATACTACGAGTCATCGACGAATACAATAGGTAAAGGTGATCGTTATAGAATAAACGCGACTGGGTGAGCAATTTTGAAGCACGTGATCAATTTCAGGCATTCCACTGGCGATGATGACAGCTTGGTCTTGGTCTTGGGACGGTGGTCCCGCGTATGCAGCCCACGCAACCTTGGGATCGGTGATCGGCCACGAAATCCTCCACGCTTTCGATCTCCACCGACGTCGACTGCCATTGGACCCCGATCTGAACGTCGATCAATGGCTTTGGATCACTCCAGAGTCCTGGAAGAGGCTGGAAGCGAGGATCGAGTGTGTCGCCAGACTTTACGCGCGGAGCTTTTGGAAGAAAGTACAGTTTTATGGGAACGACGTTGCTGTACAGGTGGGGAACAGCCATTCCAACGATTCCTATTTTGATCGAGATTCGGGGGCCTATGTAAGGCGGCAAAAACTAATGATTTATCTGCAGTTCGATTGGAACGTGACGAGGAACGAGAACGTCGCTGATATCGGAGCCTTGCAAATTTCTTACAAAACCTGGCACACACTGACGAACGGAAAGGATCGAACTCTCCCTGGATTAGAGGGACTTCGACCGAACCAGCTTTTCTTCATAAGCGCCGCCCAGGTAATTAATACTTCCTTCATCAAATTACACTGACTCAAAGGAAACACCGCGAACCTCGACTCACCGATTGGAACGCAACTTTGTGAGTTTTTAGAGTGACTCGAAACAAGAACAACGGTGTGTTTCATTTGGGCCTTATCGCCCTTTAAGGGGGTGAAAAGTAACATCAAAGTCAAATTGGCACCTCCACTTTTTCGCTTATAACTCTCAAAGTACAACAGACAGAAAAAAATGTTTCAAACAAAAGTTTAATCGCGCAATAAGCGCTGCAAACGTGCAATAACCAAATTTTGAAAAAAGTTTTTTTCGTTCAGGCATTTTTTTAAGCTATTTTCAAGATTTGGTAACGCAAGTTTATAGCGCTTATTGCATCGTTAGACTTTTGTTTGAAACTTTTTTTCTATCTGTTGTACTTTGAGAGTTATACATGAAAAAGTGGAGGTGCCAATTTGACGTTAAGGTTAGTTTCCAGTGGAAACTTTCCACCCCCTTAAGGGATTACGCCACCCTGAGGCGCTCGAAACAGCACTAAACTATAGACGATTTTTTTTTACTGATACTATGAGGTTGTAAATTATTTCTTTTCTTCTTATGTTTAGAGCATGTATTAGTGCATATTTGTATAAATACTGCACAAAAATATTAAAAAATGACCAAGTTATATGTTGTTCCGCGAAACTCGTCCGTCGTTATACGCGTGACTGACATAAAAAATTATAACGCCCAGGTTCATCTGAAATGAAAAACATGATAATTTTGGTGTTCTTTAATAAAATACCTACAATGTAGCATACGGATTTGAGAAAAAGAAATTATTGCACAAATGAGAGCAAGCTGAAGTAAATTATTCGTTTCTCACCTGACAAAACGAACTTAAAACACTTATTATATACGAATTGGTTATCGCATGAAAAAAATGATATGCTACATTGTAGATAATACCATTAAGAATATGCGTACCAAGTTTGAAATCAATCGGACAAATAGTTTTGGGGATATTTGATATATCACCTTTGAAAATGTAGTTTCGAGAAAAACGCAAAAGAAGAAAAGTAGAATGGTCGCTACGTGCTGCGGAATATCGACATCCGCGCCTCGTATAAAGTGTATAACTCGGCTATTTTGGGGAATTGTGGGGTCTACCATAACTCAAATTATTCTTCAAACTTCACGTAATAAGAAAATGCAAAAACAAGAATATCGATTTTTCAAAACTTTGAGGGTGACGTAATCCCTTAAGGGGAGGTTCCGGTCTAAAAGTCGATTTTTTTTTATTACATTTCTCGATTGTTCAACCTTTCAGGAATACGTGTTTAAAAGGATTTGTTGAAATTCGTAAAATTCCCGAAGTTATAGGCATTTGAGTAGCGGCAAATGCATGGGCGCAACACCGGCCACTCGGCGTTCGGGTAAAACTTTAAACGCGTTTTTCTCGAAACAGTGTTCTCAAAACGGTGGGACCTATATCTCCAAAAGTTATTATCCGATTCGACTGAACCTTCTTTTATTTTGAAGAATATACTTCTGGCTAGGGGGGGAACCAGACAAAATTACAAAATAGTGAAAATTTATAATTTTTAAAGGCGTGGAAAGGACGAACGGTATAGGGAAAAACTGACTTCAAACTTCAAGTGTCGTTATTTTCTCAAAAAATGTCATTTTTGAAATTTTGTCTGGTTTCCCCCCTAGCCAGAAGTATATACTTCGAAATAAAAAAAGGTTCAGTCGAATCGGATAATAACTTTGGGAGATCCAGGTCCCACCGATTTGAATGAATTTTTTGACGCCTTGACTTTAACGACTCTCCAGTGCCGTCTGCAATGATTCATTATAAAACAAAAAATATATTTCTATAATTTAAGACATCCTTAATACAATGCAACAAGTCCCATTAAATTATACATAGTAGTTTTTCTTTAATTAATTCCTAAAGATCACCTATTTTTTGGGGCTCTAGACCGGAACCTGCCCTTAAAGAGCGATAGCGCCCAAATAAAACACACCGTTGTTCTTGTTTTGAGTCATTCTAAAAACCGACAAAGTTGCGTTCCAATCGTTGAGTCGAGGTTCGCGGAGTTCCCTTGTCAGTGCCTTGAGATCGCTAGGTGACATTTTCAACGTTGTTCCAGACTTACTGTTCTAATATGACTGCCGAGGCCTACATTCTCTCCGTTGAACTCGATTATCACACGCCTCAGCCTGAAAGGTGATTTTCGCGCATCAAAGATCTTTCGACTTCGGTTTTGTTTATCGGGAATAACCGTGTCTCTTTGTGTTCAGGGTCAACGGTATAATGATGAACTCCCAGGCGTTCGCGGACGCGTTCCGTTGCCCGATCGGAGCCAAGATGAACCCCCCGAACAAGTGCACCACCTGGTGATGATCAGGCAGGGACGATCGTTTGCCAGCCACGTCAGATTTCATCTACAACATCAGTTCTTGATCATTGGGATTCGGCTCAGAAAACGGCGTCTTGCAGTTGGAGACCCCAGCGAGGAGGGTCAACAATTTTGTCAGCGATTGTCGAGCGATCCTGCGTCGGAGGGAATCGATTCAGGTATCCCCGATTAAAAGACAATTCAATAAATTTGTATACCCAGAAGGGTAGAGAGTGTAATCGTCTACTTTTCCAGGAATTCTATCCAGACGGTTGAGCGGAGTGGAAAGAAAAGTATCGCGTGGGAAAAAATCGATAAGGCTCGTTCGATCGCGATGACAAAGGATCGATCGATAGAAAAGCTTGCAGTGTTTCGAGAGAAGAGGGGCGGTTGTACGGGAGCCGATCACCATTCGGTATCGAAGCAAACTCGTTTAAACACGCCATTAATGTTAATATCTCTCCCTACGACGCTTTAGAGGATCTTAGATTAAATATAGTGAAAGCAATAAATTATACGAAACATCAGATGAGAGAGAGAGAGAGGAAAAGAGAGTGTATGTGTGATATACGCGAAAGGTAACGGAGAAAGACGACGTACACACAAGCAAAACACACGTACACGCAGAATAAGCAAATTACAAAGCGCTTCGGTCGTTCAGTTTGCGACGAGTCGGTTAGAAATCGGTAAGCTTGCTGATGGAATTAGCGATCAACGTTGTTTCTTAGCGGAACGAGCAGTTCTCGGTAGAGATGGGAGAGATCGCGTCTTGTTTGAACGGAGGACAGAGAAAGTGGAGTGGTTCTCCAAGAGGATCAACTTGGAACACGGTGCTCTGACCAATTGGAGCTGGAAGGTGGCAAGATCGAGGGTTGCACTCGCATGGAACTTCCCGAGTCGATGTTCTTCAGAGAAGAAGCGGCTGATGAGGGCGTTCGCGAAAACGAGGTCGACGAACGCGAACTGTAACCATCTACGAAGCGGATCTATTTAGTTTCTCGCGCACCGATTGTCTTCGCTCTTGTTAGTCTGTAAACTCTGTAAATAACGTGCCCTTCTCCCACCCGATCCTTCTTCAGTTTAGTTTAGTTGGGCTGGCTGAACGCGAGGGAGATCCCTGCGTTCAGATGACGCGACGATGAGCGCGGATCGGCCCGAAAGCAACCGATCTGCTTCGAATCCCGCTCAGCCAACGCTCTCGCCTTACGTTGCTTTCGCGAGAGAGTTAGAGACCATGCTGATTAGCGCGCGCTTTAATTCGCCTTCTATTTCGCTCGGTTCTTAACCCGTACGAACACAAACTCTTCGATTAACGCTTCGCTTTTATTCGTGACACCGTTTCGCTCGGTTCTCGATGGAAAATCGGGTTTCTGTTCACCCCAGCCGTTCACGACGAGCAGCCGACACCTTCTCGCAGAATCTAACCAGACTTAATAACACCGACACACACTTCTTTCGTTCCATTGAATTACTGAAGGATCTTACTGGATTGCTTTACAGTTCAAACCAGGCGCTGGACACTTCAGTACTGCCGATTATAAGTACACGTTTCTTTCAACACCTCTATCACGTGAATTCATCACTCGCAGGCACGATTTTTCCTTGCCGTTTGCGACACGGTGCGCTGTTCGTCGCGACGCTATTTCCCTTGGTCGTCGAACGGAGATGCTGGTTCTCGCATTCGCGACGGAGAGACCAGCGATAATCAGCGCTCCGCGAAACAAATTTCAGCGAGCCGCAGAAATTTCATCGTCGTGAGCCGACGACTAGCGAAGGTTGTTACAATTTTAGTGCGTTTACGCAGGAATCGCGATCTGTGATATTCTTAAGCAGTACTTAAGCAACTCGAGGGATCGTTCGACGCGATCGTTCCCGATGGTTCAGCTGGATTAAAAAACTCGTGCATCTGCGCGCAGAGCACACCCTGAAACACGTGGCCATCGTTGACGACGCTCGAACGTCCCTCGTCGAATCGAAAGCATAAAGTCACGTTATTTAAACACCGTTGTAAATGTAAATGGCTGATAACTCATATGGCAAATAAATATGGTTTATATACAAGTGAAACTGTTCTGAAGTTAGGGAGAAGCTACTTTGGAAATGCAACTTTCTTGCTAATAATCGCGATCTCGATTCGATTCCTCTGTCGATCGTTCGCGCAGAGGAAACAGACGAGTCTCTCGACGTTCCTCTGCTTCTAACCCCAAGTGGAATATAAACAGTCACGCAATTAATCGTTTTTAAAGCAGAAACCAACGTCTCGTAACATTCTCCTGTCGAAACTCCGTTCACACGTGCGAAAGTTGTTGCGCGAGTAAAAATTTGAGAGATGAGTTCTCTGGCAGTTGACCTACCATGTCACTTGCTGCCTGGCACCTCCTGATCCTCTGGGTAACGCGCAACCTGGTTTCACTATCGCGAATCTCCTCTGGCTATTCGTCATCCGGAGGACAAACGGTCGAGGCCTCCTTTGGAAATCTCGGTTATTTATTGCCCGATCGATCTGTGCAGATGCAACTGGTCCATTGTCCCAGAATGAGCACGGCACGTTTCCCCTACGTGTCGGAATTCGAGTACGTTCCACGGCTTCATCCCTCCAGGAATCCAGATTGCCCCTCGCGTTTCCCTAGGAACAGACAAGTTCGCGATGAGTTCAGCGGATGGGATCAACCGTCGATCGAAGTCAAGGCTGTGCTCTCTCCTTGCTCGAAATTCGCGAGGGAAAAGTAAAATATCTACTTGATAGTGTTGGGATGATAAAGGACAGCTTCTATACTTTCGTTTTCACTTATTACTTTGTAGAACATTCGACACCTTGGGCGATAGATTAAATGCTCGCTGGGAACGAAATTATGAGGGAGAGAATCGGGGGACGACGAAGAATTGCACGAGGAAAATTTTTATTAGTCTAAAGTTCATCAATATCGGGAAGGTGAAACTTACACTTTGTCCCTTTTTCAATTAAATTGCAATTTGTTCTGCATTCGATGGAATGATAGTGGATTTCCAATGAATGATGAGTTGATCTTATCGTTAGACCCAAACGGAAGAGAAGTTCGTGGTGATCGACCACGTGCTCGAGTCATCCACGATGAGAAAAATTCCGCTGCAGAGTCCGTTCGTGATTAAAGTTCGTCAAGAGACAGTGTTGCAAATGTACGGATTAAAATTCCAAAGTGTGAGTATTACAGAAGTCGTGAAGCTTGATTTTCCCAAAAAGTTAACTGGCTTTTATCGCAGACGAGGTATAGAGTAGACCTAACATCCGATGCATTGTACTGTCTCGGGTTTGTGGAGTGCCAGGCCTTCTCGATATATGTAACTTGAAATGCACCACCCAGGAATTAAAACTTGGTATATTTTAGGAAGTCGCTGAAGTAGAGAGGTCTTCGAAAAATTTTAAAGTCCCATCACTTCGAGCAGCTCGCTGAAATATTGCAAGTTTCATTTATCTTTCTGTTTTAACAGCATACTCGTATTCAAGGGTAGGAATAAATCACACATCTGTATTTCATGTAGAAGTTACAAACATTAGAAGTTACATTTATTCTTACATTCTATCAGAGTTTTGCAAGAAATTCTTATATCTAACTAGATTATTTGACAATCGCAGCCATCGGTTCGGTTTTCACCGATTACCAGGTCTCACCACGACGAGGTTACTGCGTTTCGAAATCCGTGGAGAGATAGATGGAATCAAAGTTCCGTTGATCTCCCTCTACATGAAACCCTTAACCTATTAAACCAAAGAGGTGGATGGAAACAAAGTTCCATCGATCCCTTCGGTTTAGATATCGAATCTAGGGAACTGCCAAGCAATCACTCGATTAAAATAAACTCAGCAAAGAAGGAAAGACTAAGGGCGAGCATGAATGGAGTATTGAATGGCGCAGTTCCTACCACCCTAATGTCTGAGTCGAAAGGGAAAAGCGCTCGGCGTCTCCCAGGCGATTCCTGTTGCACCGACTCATGCGATCCGCCAGGAGCAACACTAGGTGTCATCTGACTCAACGCGGAGATTGGGTAATCGGACCAGGAGACTTACGCAGGCAGTGTACCAAGCAGTACACCCCCTACGCCCGAAACTTTTCCCTTTTGACAAGAACACCAGGGGATGAAACTGATCCACACATACCAATTCCATGTTCAGTCGCTTGCTTCCGGAAACGGAAGCAGCGGCCACCTCATCAGAGATGAGGAGCCAACAAAAGAGCAACAAAGCTACTGATTCAGTGACTACAGGGCAATTTTACAAGGAGCCTTAAATACTTCGTGCTATAATAAATTAACCTAGGCTTCCTTAGATGTCTTCTTTCACTACCACTGTTCACTATCACTTTTCATTATTTTCTTTTAAATATATTATTTGATTAACCTCTTTCCTCGTGAGAGCGTCGCGTGGGCCTGAAATGCTGAAACAATCAACTACATTATGTTAGTAATGGTGTGGTGAGCTTCAGAGGAAACTAAGGAAATACTTTTTGGGTTGGTGCCGATCGAGATGATTTCGAATGTCAGAAGAGCACGCATGAGCATGGAAAACCATCGTAGAGATACCAACATGAAGAAGAACAGGAAATATAAATCATGCAAAACCATCAAAGAAATTCGTCAAATAAAATAAATCATGTAAACCCATCGGAGAAATGCATCAAATAAAATATATCATGTAAACCCATCGAAGAAATGCACCAAATAAAATAAATCATTTAAATTCATCGAAGAAACGCATGAAATAGAACATCTTTTGCAAAAATCATCGAAGGAATGCATGAAATAGGACAGATCATGTAAAATCATCGAAGTAATCACTTAGAAAGGAAAAAAACTGAGTTTTCATCTTGGCAGAACAACAAAATTTTGAACTTCTTTTAACGAACCCCAAAATTTAATCCGTACCGACCGAATAAGTTAATCCAGGCCAGGGGCCGAGGGAGTTGCGGACGGACCAGGTCCTCAGGAAGTCCAGTACTTTCGGATGGACCAGGACGTTCGGGAGCTCCATGGTTCCCAGAGGTCCTTCAGGTCCGGAGACTCGACGACAACTGAGGATCTGAAGGTACGTGGGGCACCCCACCAACTTTGGGACACAACACCAGCGATCACAACAAGGTGAACGGTGAATTTCAATTAAGAAGGTTAGTTAATTATTTCACAGGAATTTATAATTCCGTTAAATATTCATTCCAGTGGCTATTACTGTGATTAATAATGTTAACAACATTTACACTAACCACCCAGTATAAATTATTATTAATTATGACCGATAAATCTCGAGATATAAAGCAATTACTAATATTTAGACTTGGACTTTGAAATGATTTTCTGTGACGAATGAATGTTATTTTATTCTCAATGTTTAAACGTTCGATAAATGTTAATGTTGATACGCATTATTAGATAGTATCAATTATAATGTATAAATTCATTTTAGTTGGACGACATGTAAATGAATAGGTGCAGAAATATTTCTAGACATATTTGAAAGAATAATTTTCTTTCTATAGAGGATTTTAACTAATTGCTCTTGCTAGTGAGAACGGTGTGCATGGTCTACAAGGGCTCGACTAATTATCAGGCCCTTATTCCAACGTGTAAATAATTTGACAGCAACTTTCTGTGGAACTTTAAAGAACTAGATTTTACTGTAAATTTCTGTGTTGATGGTAAGACAATTCTCGAGGCAAATGTACAAATGTGACTGGCTCAATTAGATACAACTGGAAGTTAATACCAGGAATTAAGTTAACACCACAAAGTTTCTAACACACTGTTTAAACATTTTAGAAAAGTAATAATCATTACTCTACCATTTTCTGAACCCCATTTTCTCGGGCCAGAAAAACGCATTGGATGTTCGATTTATTCCATACCTCGTCTGTGCTTTTATGACTGACTTTCTGCTGTTGGCTCTGCTGGTATCATACCCTTCGCTGGATACAACCTGCATCGATCGAAGGTCGCGAAGGTGGTCCAGCTTGTCAGACCTCGATAACTACAATGTTATCAACGCGTGGTGAAACGATTTATCCATCGTTGATGAGGATGCCAACAGAGCAGCTGGCAGAATCTCGCGGGTAAACTTATTGATCGCGCGACTTTCAACAAGGTTGTTAACGCAGAGGCGAGGGAAGAGGTGATCAACAACGGGAGCCCAAATTACATGGGCTGCAACGTTCATTCTGATAGCCCAACATGCGGTCGGACGTTTTACCGCGAAGAGCCAGTCCCGTTCAGTCAGGTAAACGAAGTTAAACACACTTGCCACCGAAGCAACAAGTACTTTGTTACTATTCCCAAATCGAGGCACCTTTCTGTCCGAACAACTCGATATTCCCATATCTGACTTATAAAAAACACCAGGGCTATCGAGTTATTTCAGAAGGTTGGTCGCTTGGATACTTGGGTCGATTTCCCAGCGCGACTCGCCAGCAAACAGGCACTCGAAGCTGGGGGAAAGTTTCTTCGGGGGAATCTTGGACCGCAGTAAATAACTGGCATCAAACGATTCCAGGGTTTCTGTTGTTCCTGCGACCCGGAGCTAAACGCGAGACAACAGTTCGGAGGTTCGAACGACTCCTTGGAAAGTTTCCACGCCGGTTCCAAGTCAAACTACAACGACGGTACAAACACGCCTCGCAACAGGTTACGAACGGAGACTGAATACACGAATTTAGACGACAATCGAATGGCACACCGCCAGACAGTGGGAAGCGAAGCTCGATCAGAGAAGAAGCCAAACACGGACGCAAATCCTAATAGAAGTCGAACAATCGGAAGCGACGAGGCCGTGCCCGATATCCGACCCGGGAAAAATACACGGGGCAAACCGATCCACGCGATTTCGACGGAAGAATCGCGCAATGATCAAGAGACAGAGAATCTGAGGGGATTTCTCGCGAGAACGAGCCAAGCCTCGACTTCGTCGGTAACGAATTCCATCTTGCGGGAGAGATATTCGAAAAAGCAGGTTGAGGGTTCGTCGACGTTTGCGTCGCCTTTGTCACCGGAAGTGGAGGCTGGAAGGTCGCCAAGCGGCGATAAAATAGCATCAAGGGTTGACGTTGCGCAGGATCGAGCGTCGGGGCGGAAGAACGAGGTTCCTGGGAAAGGAAGCGGAAGAACTGGGGACACCGCGAGGAATCAGGATCGAGTGGAGAACGAGGGGAGGCATCGATCGAGGCTTGGGGAGAGTGTGAATCGCTACGGATCCACGAGTGCGGCTAAGAATTTACAATTTGCAATGGAAGCTGGTAGAAATCTGCGCGAGCCTTCTGCCAGAAAGAAAGAGATTGGGAAAGGGAGGGAAAGGGGCATCGCACATGCGACCCGTTTAGTAGATTCGTCAGTGGTCAAGGAGCTAGACGAGGGAACGAATCAATCTCCCAATGTAATTCGTTTAGCAGATCCATTACGTTCGACTAAGTACGAATACAGGAAGAAGCTGGCGACAGGAAGATCGAAAGAGAAGGATGGTCCATGGAAGGACGAGAAGGATACTGGAGGAAAGGGTTGTAACAAGTGTTCGTTACCTGAAACCCTTCACGGAGGTTCCTTGGTAAAGTCGGACAAGAGGAGGAACAAAGTGTTTCCCGTTGCTTCGGCAATCGATTCTCCCGCGATTCGACCTGCTATGCATTTAGACGAGGCTTTAAAAAATTTGTCGACAGGCGTATTGAATGGCAATAAGTCTCCAGCGAATAGTGGGGGTTTGAAGAGAGGTAATTTGAATAGCGTAATAGAAAGTACGTCGGATATTATAGCGAAGGACTTAACCGAGGAACGCAGAGTGGGCGGATACGTTCGATCGAACGTTAACGAGGTAGATAAAGGCGTTCTTGAGGAGGACAGGGTGCTCGCCACCGAAGTGAACGTGTCACCGAAGAGCGACTCCTTAAAGCGTGAGAAGAAGCTTCGTAGCAAGGAGGCGATAAAGAATTACACGCCGCAGAAGAGGACCTTGATGGACTACAGAAGCAATTACAACGCTCCGGGCGCCAAAGGCCTTCATAGATGCGATGAAAATAGTTGCCGGACCAAGGCGAACTTCAGATGTTCCAGGAGACATCTTCGTGGTCGAAAAGGGCGGCGGTACACGCGACGTGGATCGAAGGTACTCGGGGATGCGTCCTCGGGACGCGGTCGGCGAAAGAGGGGCGAGAAAATAGAGGATGACAAAGGGACCACATCGAGGAATCAGAATTCTGGTGCCCCCGTCCAAGTGTACATAGACGATTCCAGGGTCCAAAAGGCTCGCGCAAACGCCAAATCAAGGTTGGGAAAATTGGCGCACGGTTTGGCGAACAATGAAACGATAAGAATGGACGGTGGGGAGGTGCAGGGGGCGGGCGAAAGTAGAGACGATTCGATTTTGGGAAAGGAGGCCAATCGGCAGGACAGCGTGGATAAACAGATCGAAGAGAAGTTCAGTCGCATAAGCGACGCGCTCAAGGAGGACGCGATGGGGCCGAAAGTAATCTCGAAGGAGACACAAGAAGAGACGACGAACGTTGACCAGCAGGACGAGACTGAGAGGCTTCTCCGCGGCGGCGTGGAGCTGTGGAATAAATTCAACCAGCCGAACGACGTTTCCTCGCGTCTGGGAAATAACGAAACTCCTGGCGAGACGGGTGAAGCCACCGAGACGGTTCTCAACGCGGGAGAATTCATAGGAGAAGCTCTTCAGGACAGCTTTACAGGCTCCGATCAATCGGTTAAGAAGGATAACGATCTCGATGCGAACGATCATATTTACTTGCAGCCTCGGAAGGACCAAGAGGCTGGTGAACACTTGTTTGCTAACCAGCAGAGTAACCCATCTGTGGATAACTTGGACGATTTCGTGGATAAGAGTTCAACCACGAGGAACTCTGACTTTGTTATATCACCGACGATAGAGTCACCCATTAGCGAACCGATTGAAGCGAGTGCCATCACTCCGAGCTCCAGTCCCTTGGAGGAAGTTGACAAGACGACGCATACTGATTGGAAGAACGACGATAGTACCCTCACGACCGCGCCAAAATGGTTGGCAGAAGAAGGAACTTCTGAAAGGACGCAAGCTCTGATCGTGATCGATGTTTTCAAGGTGGTAACCGATCCGCTGCAACCACTGCCAGGCACGACGTCTGACGATCAGGTGGGGGCGCCCTCCGAGTTCAAACCAGTCCACAGGACCCTCCAACCCATCACGACCACTACTCTGTTGTTGACAGAGTCGACGGTAGCGACGGAGCGACCGTCGGTAGTTGAGAGCACAGTGGTAGTTCAGAACACAACGACCAGTCTTCAGGCGACTATAATCACAGACGAGACTTTTCGTCCGTCGCGAAGACCGTATGAAGACTTGCCACGGACGGGGTCTGGAGGCGCAGAGTTCGACAAGGAGGTGGACATCGGCGACATTACATTCCCTGACGAAACTGACCTGCCAATCACCACCGGTCGCACAACCAGCGTTCATGAAAAGTTCGTCGGCCTGGAATCGATCTCAGGCAACACGGTGGCGATCGAAGGGAATAAGAAGCATCGAATGGGTTTCCCAGGAAGGAAGAAGAAACGGAGGACGCCTGCGATGATTAAAAGCAAGGATTTGCCGATGTACAGTGGGCACGGTGCTCGCAGGAACGACAGGAGCTTGTACAACGGTAATCCCGTGGATTATGGAAGGGAAAAGGATTCGACACGGCCGGATTCCGCGATGAAATTCTCGCTCGAAGCGGCAAACGTTGACCTCGTGAAGGAGAAGATGGGCGTGACGAGTAGTTTCTTCCGTGCGCAGAGGAACTACGTGCAATTGAGGGTCGACGGTCGGGATAAGCATCGAACCACGAAGGGCGTTGAATTTTCTGCGGGAAACTATGAGCCGAGGGTGGATAATATAGCGGAGGGTGGAAATGAAGTAGACAGAAAAAGGGGAGTGTCCTCTGACCGTATGTTGGACTGGATGCACCCGTGGTCCGTCACAGCGGAGACGTCGGAGTACACGGTCAGGCCGAAGTTCCACTACAATCATCTATCTTCCAGCAAGCCACGCGAAAACCCTTCGAATCTGGTGGCGGATGACATTCCAGGGAGAATACTTCCACCCTGCACGGAGGACAGTGGTCTTCGAGTCGAAGATGATAGACCTGAGAACGTCATTTGCGTGGCGAAAGGAAATCAGGGAGGCAGACGGTTGCTGTCTGTTCGGAGCTTCAGGGGAATTAAGAACGAGGCTGATGAGCACTCGACCAAGAACCAGAAGAAGGTCCATGACGATGAGGACAATTTCATAAACGAAAAAGACTCGGACGACGAGTACGAGGACGGCGCGTCCGAGCACCGGAAACGCTTGAAATCGATTCGCGGTAAGGACCACGAGAAATCGAAGAAGCGGGACGCCTCTAGGTCCGCGCTGAAGCGAAAGAACAAGGAGAAGAATCGAAGTAAGAAGCAATCGATTTCGGAGGAGGAGGACCCGTCGGAGGACGACGATTACCTCTTGCCGGAGGAGCAGGAATATGACGACGCGGGGACTTTCCTCGAGGAGAGAGAGGCTGAGGCTCCTAACAGTCCCGAGGAATTCCTCGAGAATTATGAAGGAGAGCCAGATTGGGGAGGACATCTCGAGGACGACCAGAACGGGGCCTCGAAGACCGCGGAGGACGCGCAGGAAGATAGTTCGTACAATCGGTTGATCGACGACTCTGCCCCGATCAGTTTCGATAAATTTGCTGTGAGCCAGGCGGATCTGGAGGCTGGCAAGGATTTCGAGATTTCCCTAACGGGGAAAATTCACTTGGAGAGCGACTCGAACGGTCGACCAGTGTCCATCAGCTTCAACGCGGCGCCAGAATTTTTCGGCAAGGACTCTACCGGCGATGGAAAAATGGACGGCTACGGTAATCGATTTCCATCAGAGTCAGCGAGTTCTTTTATTGGCGCGTCCGACACACTCGCGCCCCTTGGAACAGACAATGCTAATTTTTTGTCGGACGTTTTTGACGTCCCAGTGCCGTTGAACGTTCCCCTCGATTCCATGGCGGATGGAGGCGATCGATTGAACTCCAAAGAATACTATCCAGGTCCGACTCACAGCAGGATTCGGAGCCCAGAGAGGTACGACGGCGAGCTGGCCGAGAATCGTCCTCAGAGACTGCTCCATTTGCAAAAGAAATCCGTGGAAACGAGCGGCGATCCTGCCAAGGTAGAAACAGGATCGTCGAAAGACTCGCTCGACGTTAACGGACGGTACAGTGGCCCTAATGGAAATCTTAACCGTTTAAAGAAGGAGCCCTCGAGCCTCGCGCAGGACGCCAATTTCGCCCCCGAGGAAACGGTAGTGGAGGACGACGAGCAGTCGTCCGACATCGACCAGAATGAGTCGTTGAACGTTCAAGATAGAAATCGGGTCGTTCTATCCTCCAGCGAGGATAGCTTAAAAAAAACACCGGATGAATCTCTTGAAGCCTCGCCTCAGATTTCGTTAGACCTCTCCGGCGTGCCTGAGAACACCCACGCGGGCGAACAAGCTGGGAATCAAAGCACCACCGTGCTTGAAATTTATCCCGCGGGCGAGCAAGCTGAGAATCAAAGCACCACCATGCCTGGAACCTCCCTCGCGGGTGAACAAACTGGGAATCAAAGCACCACCGTGCCTGAAATCTCCGTCACGGGCGAGCAAGCTGAGAATCAAAGCACTACCGTGCCTGGAAATTCCACCATGGAGATCGTGGTTGATTTAGAAAATAGTACAATGGTCACTTCTCAATATACAGATACGACTGTGTGTCCAACCAACACAGAGACTACCATTAGCGAGCAGCTTGATACAGCTACTACGGTCAGCTTCAGGGATGCAACGGAGGGATTCCAAGAGGTGACAGCGTATCCGAATTACGAACCAGCTGAAGCGTATCAGCTGCAGAATGAAACTGAGTACCGCACTTTTGGGGGCGAGGACAAGGAGTCGATCGAGAAGAAGAATATGTTGGCGGTGGCGGACTTTGTGAAGAAGCTGGAGAACCTTGTAAACGACACGGGGAATTCGAGCAACGAGACCGGTCGCACTTTAATACACTTGAAGAAGTTTATCATCGTGCCTGATAATCAGACGCTTTGGAGCGTGAAGGAATTCGCGGGGACCGGGACACCTGAGCAGACGACGTCCACGGAGGAAATAATCATGATTGGAGAGGGAGCGGCTGATGATAAGAGTAATAAAAATTCCTTGGGGGACACGGAAGAATTGGACGAGCCTGAGACAGAGATGGACCAGAAATCAAAGGCGAGCGATTCTCCTTCGATAAAAGAGATAATCAGTTCCGTGATCAGGGGCGACAAATTGAAACGCGGCGCGATCCCTGAGAGAACTGACGGATTAAGTGGCGAGAAATCATTTGTAAAAGCTGTCGATTGCTCGGAAAATAAGGGCAAAGGCTGCCCTGGAAAGCAGGAACTCGATACGTGTCTGGAAGTCGGGAAGAACTTGGAGGACTCAGCCAAACCAGGAGAACGAACGTCAACGAAGAAGGACGCTTCGTTGCGGAATGTCGGGGAGAATACCGGCGACCAATTTCTTGAAACACATCCCGAGAACGCGAAGGACCCCTTAAAGAAAGACACCGTCGTTTGCACGGGAAATACGCCTGATGCAAAGGAGAAGAGGGAAGCATCTGCAAGTAATGCTAATTCTGTGAGTCACAAAGGGGGAAACAAGAGCCACGACAAGGGAAAAGATGCGAGGCACGTGAAGAAGAAGCGGCGGAGAAAGAGGAAGAGAAAGTTGAAGAGGAAAAAGGGGGACAGGAAGAAGAAGAATAATAAAAAGGCTAAAAATAAGTGGCCCTTCAAGAGGAACTTACTTATGCTTTCCGAGGAGGAACAAATTGAAACGTCCGGTATAAACGATGGAACTCGGTGGAAGATCCCTGACAGACTTCGCGAAGGAAACGAAAGGAAAGCACGCTCTTCAAGAAAGTCGAGGAGGGAGAATATGTTGAAGGAGCCACATATTCGAGGAGGTCAAGATTGCAGAGAGAGCAGACACCCTCCAAACGTGGATCTATTCAAATACAAGGAATCTACGCACTGTCTACGCTTCAGTGACTTATGGTTTGCTCTGCTGGACTCATGCACCATTCGTTGTGTTTAACGTGACCATCTAAATTCTTTCAGGTACTCTGTTTATCAGCTAGAAGAGCCTGTGATCGATCACAGGATTCATATCGAAATATACGAGAAGCGAAGTTCGATCGACGGATCAGTTTCATGGAGAGACTTGACGAACGGTTCGACGATAAGGTAAACGAATCGACAACCATGAGATGAGCTATGTCTGAGATCTTGGAATCACTAAATTCACGCTACACAGGACGTTTATCCCATCAGATTGGGCACTGTCGATAGGCACTATAGAAGTAAGGAGGATACCCTGGTGCTTTCCTATAGCGATCTAGAATTAATGCCATACGCCGGGTACAATTTGGATCACGCGAACGACCGTTTACTGGTGCCATCGACGCTCACGGGGGAAGGATCAACGCACCCTGTTGCCGAAGGTTTCTATTTAACGAGAATGAAATGAAAATACCGCTTTCGTGAATGTTAAAAATCATTGGAGCATCGAGTATTTTAATCCCATTACACAGGATGGTCAGGTGAGTACCTAGTGGTGCAAGCAGACAAGATCAACGAGGATGCAAACGAGTGCGACAAAGCTGGCGTGGGATTTACTGCGTTCGTCGAGCAACCGGATCGGTGTGGACGTGTCAGGGGAACCTGTTTGAAAAATCAGCCCCTGGCCTATTGGAGGCGCGACATGGTACGTATGACAAGTGCAATAAATGCAGTAATGCTGAAACCAGCCTGCCCTCGAGTGGCGTTTCAGTTTCACGTGCACGTACGCGCAGTACTTCCAGCACACTATGTCAAGCGGCGACCCACAATGACATAACGCTCAGTTTACAAGGTTGTTGGGTAGATTTTATCTCGACAGGACAATCGACCATCGTCATTATCCCAGTGTCAATGCTAAGGGAAGTGTTATCGACCTACGCTAACATTTTGCCATCTGAATTGTAATAGACGCAGACGCGAGGGGTATATCAGCCACGGAACATTATTACTCGTCACGCTGTTATGATTTGTTAGGCACGAATTTAATATGTCCTCTCATAAAATATTGCACGAGCTGTGAGGCGGTACGTGAGCAAATTCACTGTAGCAACTGCATGCCAAGCACGCGTAATCTCATCTAAATAAACATGATTGCAATTATTACACGCAAAGTGTCGCTCCGCTATTCACCGGGCGTAATGTCCCTCGGCAAGCCCTGTCATATTTTACCGGTGAAATGTTTCCCTTAAAATCCTCGCGCAATCAGTGATATAATACCACTTCCACAGGGTCGTGCAATTAGATTTAGTAGAGTCTGCTCGTTTTTCAACCGGGGCCATTTAAATCGTTATCCTGGAGTTTGATTTGTCCCCGAAGGTATAGTAATGTTAAGAAATCGAAGGGCACGTCGAATATTTCCTGATTTTCTCGGACATTCCCGCAAACTGGCGAGTGTTATCGAAAGGTACACGTTCGATCTAATGTCACGTGTCGGTAGGAAGCACGGGAGTCAGGGCGGGCTGGTTGCTACTTCTTGAGCAATTTCGCCAGGGTGCCGAGCGAGGCCATCAAGTACAACGTGAACGGAACCGGAAGCCGCGAGTTCCTCGCTCTCGAGTACCATTCGCCGCACGTGTCTGTGATCGACGTCGAGCTCAGAGCCGACTACAATGCCCTCCTCAGAGCAGGGTGAGTTCCAGAGGTGATGATCGTTTCCAGGATATGTTTCCGCTGGATTTCCAAGTCACTTTCACCGGGCCATATTTTTCTATTTTTCCCAAACCGATCGAACCGTTCCTTGAATACCTACGTAATTTCAAACTGATTTTATTTGAGCTATGATACACTTGACGCGCGCTAGATGAAATGTTCCCCAGCGCAATTCATTACGCTCCCAAACGTGGAATTGCTAAGGGCATTCTCGTTCATCTAACTCGACTCGCTCACAAAGACTAATCGTCCGAGTAAACCGTGCAAGGGAGACAATGTCCATGAAATTCCAGGTCGTCGGTACGACTTACCGAAGTGCATGTGGATAATACCGCAATTGATTACACGGTGATAACGGTGCTGATTACAAACAGAGGCTCATCTTCGTCCCCTTACCGAGCACGGATTACAGACTGTCCCAGAGGACTTCCGGTATCGTGGCTGAACGCTGAGAGTCCGGCAAAGATAATTTCACCCCACCGTGATCGTAAAATAACGTTGGATCTGCGCGGAAGGCTTTCATTGGACGACTTCTCTTGTTCCGGTAAATGCTGCGACTAGATCAATGAAATCTCTCTTGATTTTATTACTTTTTCTTCGTTGAGAAGAATTATTCCCCACCTTCCCCCTCGTTCTTATCGGCTCTCTTTCTGCCCAGTGGAGCTGTTGAATGGCGACGGAGAACCGGTAGCCACGAGACCAATAAAAGTGCGAAAAATGGATCGCTGCTTTTGCGTGAGGCATTGCGCCTGTTCGTGCATGGCCAACGCCCATGGAACCAGTTGTCAACCGATGTTACTGGAAAATTATCAGGCCGCTGGTTTCCGAGGCTCCATCCCGACGACACCTGTCGAATCTCCCATCTGGTCCAATATTATCACCATCCTCGCTTTGTTGTTGACTGCTCTACTGTTGCTCTTGCTGTTTATGGGTAGGGACGAATTCATGTGTCCTCATTATAATCGTAAACAACAGTGTATCTCGTAATCTGTTATCCCAAGCAGTGAGCTGTAAAACACGTTCGTGGTAGCCGCAATTGATTCCACCGTCCCTTTTGTATAAATATTTTGAAGTAAAGTGTCCGTTTTAGGCTTCCTCAAGTGGATAATCGGATTATTCGTCCCAGCGGTGAGTCGTTGGGGATTGGATGCCTTCCTTTACACGGAAAAGATGAGCGAATACTTTGAGAAGGATTTGAAATCAAAACGAGTGGTTTTCGACCAGTTCGGGGCACCCGTGCATCCAGACACCTCTGCAAAAACTGTTAGGATTTGCAATAGGTAAGCGTACAAGTTTACCGAAGCAAATACAGAATTCATATTTCATATTCATACATATTTCATATTCAGACTGTTATATTTAACTTATTTTATGTTATGTTATGTTATCCTATTTTTATTTTATTTTATGTTATTTAATCTTTAATCCTTTATACTTTGTATACTAAAGGGGTTTCCGCTTTAAATAATAATAATAATAATAATAATATCCGTACGTTCTTCTTCTTCTTCCCAGGAAACTAGAATTCTTCCTGAACCTAATATTCTTCCTCCTTTACCCGTTCGCGTTTTGTCTTGGGTACTCAGCGAGGCCACAACGACCTAGTCAACCTGATATCACCTATGAATCCAAGGTAAAAACAAACATATCCCAAGAAACTAAACCGTTCTGTCTTTCGTGGAACCCTGTGTTACACGCAACCCCTAAATCCAGACGAGTTTGATGACCGAAAAAGACGAGCCTCCCACGATGGTACGCGTCAGCACGTACGGCGACGGCATAAATTCCAAGATGGAAGCGGAGGACACGAGATACGTAATAGACGAGCTGAAGAAATCCCAAGAATCCCTGCAAAATCACAGCAGACAGAAAGTATGTCCCTAGCGAACGTTTGTTTATCGCGCCAGGGAGGGTCTGTTAATAACGCGGATCGTTTGCAGAGGAATCGTGGGATCGTAAGAGAGGCCAGCTCGTCCGACTGATGAAAATCGATGGAAGGCAATCTCCGAAGCCAGACACGTCGAAATCCACCGGTTCAAGTGAAATAGGCGATCTAGCGTGCTAGCTAAAGGGAATTATACGCAATGCGGTCGCGCGGCGAGACACAGGGCCAGAGAATTTCTGCACGCTTTTGGCTGATATCTACGGGCTGGGTGGTGTCCCCGCTTTAACCTATTTTTTTTCCCCCGCCGGGTTACTATTTATACGCACCGGCTGGAATGTAAATATTCATACCGAATGCACGTATTTCTCGTGCGTCGCGCTTTAGTCGCGGCGAATAAAAATAAATGCTTGTTACACCGGGGAATTTTAGCTGCGGGACTACCGTGCGGGGAAAATTTCAACCACGCGCTAATCACGCACCAATACCAGCGAACAATACCAGCGCGTCCGCGAATTGATTTTCTCATCCCCCATGCCGGGGGCAGAGTCCTACGCGCCCCTTGCCTCTCGCCGTTTTTGTTTTAAACGGCTATTTTACGCGGCAACAAATCGTGCAACGACAACCGATGGCGATCATTTGCTCGCTTTGATAGCAGTCAATTGTACTCGCGCGTGAATGGAGTGGGGTCGCGTGGCCAATGCCTGATTTTATGCATGAGCCTTTGAGTGGTGCACCTGATCGGGTGCTCGAATGGGATGGTGTATTCGAGGAAATTCTTTGAATGGCAACGGCTATTTAGAATTCTAAGTGGAGTACCGAGGCGATAGCAGTCAGTAGTGAGATCGAAGTAGAACAGAGGAATATTTCGCAGACGGGCCCCTCTGTCACCGAGAAATTTTCACTTTACTCGAAAGGGACAGGCCGATCGTTGAGTGCCGGAAGGAATCGATAAAACCATCTCGTATCCCAGCTCGCAGCATCTCAGCGTCTCCTTTTTTCCCAGTGTCTAGGACATCTGCATAAACGTGCAATTTCTCGGCGACAGGTAGCCATGGCTACCACCTTCCCGAAGCGTGTACGTTTCTGCCGTGCGGTCGACACGGGATCTCCATTCCCGCCAGACTCGTTCACTTCCCTTCCTCGTCACATCCTCGTAACCGGGATTTTACAGGTTGTACATTGTTAAACGAACTACAAACCGAGCGCCGGCTGTTATCCTTTCACCGCCGCTCACCTACCGACGTTTAATTCCATTTTTTGCCCGAGAATCATATTTCTTTAATGGCGCCATCGGAGCAGGACTACTCCGCGCGACGCACAGTTAATATCTCGTAACACGAGGATTATCTCGCGGCACTCTGCGCCGGAATGAAGTCGCGCTTTGTTCGCTCCGATCTGACGCGCTACTTTCAGCGACGGCTTTTCTAATTTATCTTTAAGCCCGCCGCTGACAGCTTTCTGTTGATGGTGAAGTGGGTAACCGTTAACGTTGCCGAGAGCAAACCTCTCGACCAACCGTTTCCCGGTGTTCCCCGTTTCCACTGTTCGCAAACAAAAATTCGCAGCGAAGCAGTTGGATTCGCTACGTTTTACTCGCCGTGCCAATTTCTCCCGCGGCTCGTATTTTTAGGCGGTAATACCAGGGACAAAGTTGCGCGGCCGATATTTACATCGCAAATATTTTTTCCCTACAAATATGCCCCCGTTTATTGTTCCGCGGCCTTGTTCCACGGAGCACATTCGCCCTGCGGGCGAATTTATTATTTCTTCGTCACCGTATCCTATCCCTGGGTTACTTGGTAATTACGTTTTCGCCGATGGAAAGTCGATGGTCGCTTTGTGTTTGCCCCGCAAACAGGCTCGTTGCACAGCGCGCGGACATTATTTAGGAGAAAATTCGAGCGATCCAGTTGCCAGCACGCGGAATTTCAGCTGTCCCGTTGCAGTAATTACCGCATTACCGCTTTATTCGCAATTTATGAATATTGCACCCGATCCTCGCGCTTTCTCGCCGCGTCGGATTCCGCGAATTCCGTGCGGCTTCTTGGGCAGCATTGGCGTTCGCTTTCAAGATAGGCGGCCGCCGCGAGGAAGAAAAAGGCAAGTGCCCCTTAAGTTCTGGCAGCTTGCGCGCGGTCGATGCATTGTGCAGGTACGGTTATCTGCATGCACCTGTGCCCGACTTGGATGGTCGGTTCGTGCACGCCCGCTTCGGAGAGAAAGCCAGTTCTTTTCTCCATTGTAATTCGGTAGCCTCCGGCCACTCCAGATTGACCGTGCCTCGACTGGCCATAGAGAGGCTGGGGGCCAGGAGAGCGCGCGAAAAGGAACAATGCTGGCCACGTCGGCTCACAAAGGAACATCGGCGTGTGCATTTCTTTGCTGAGGAATATTTTCTGCTCGCGGCGACGCTCGAAATGTCAGCGAGCGGATAAGGGGTCGCGGGTACCCTTGTCCGCGGATTTTCTGCCAATTACCGCGATGCCACATCGTCGGCACACATTGGTCCTGCTCAAATGACACTCTAACGAACGTTCGATCAACTCGACGGCGGAAGACGACATTAAGGTAAAAGTACCAATAACTGGACACGTCCCAATACCTGGACACCAATGACATTTATTTTTTTACTAAGCTTCATAGAAAGTTTTGAACAATATTGTTGGGAATATATGTTATTTTGCAACTTGATCTCTTATATAAAAAATTAAGAAAGTCCTAGATGTAAAGTTTAATATATAAAACAGTCTTTAAATATCGGAGGTGCATGCATTTGAATTCTGCGTAATGATTCTGCGTAAGAATTCTTAAGTAATTCTTAAGAAAAATACAGTTAGTTGTTAAGGTGATAATCATCGCTATATAACGTTTTTCTGAGAAAAAAACGTATGTACAGAATCTTAAGAAGTTTTTTGTCACATACAAAACAAAACATTGATCGGTTAATGTTGATTTTAATTAAAAATATACGTGTTCATGTACCGGTACATAATAATCTTGCCCTCTGCACGCTGTCCCAATAACTGAACAGCCGTCCAGTTGGTCGGCCTGTCAGCATTTTGAACGGTTAGGTGAAATCCCAGTACCTGACGGCATTGTCAAACCGATAATGTGTCTGTGTTTCCTCAAATTTTTGTATATCAAAAGTGTAAGTACAAGTATACTGTACATAAATTAACAGCTTTCTATTTCCAAGTCATATTTTTATTCAATTGCGTGCTACATTTTCAACATAACCATTGACACAAACACTAGTGGCGCCCTCTGCCCCGAGCTTTGCGTCATCTTCCCTATTGACCAGGTATTGGGACACCACAAATGGGACGCTGGGACAAATCAGAATTCTATTGTCCATGTACTGGTACACATAACTACTTGTGTTTTTACTCAATTTAATTAAAATAACGCACTGAAAACAAGGTTTTAGTAGCTCATTTGATAGAAAGAAGTAACATTTATCTCAATATTGACACTTTTGTTCAAAAGGACATTTATTTTGTGTCCATTTTTAAGATATACAACTTTGATATCCTTAAGTGTCCAGTTATTGGTACTTTGTCCTTATATTCTAGTTACGATGAGAACATTTCTCCCCTCGCCGTCCAAGATGCAATTTAACGAGCAACGCACGATTAACCGCGCAATCGAGGCTCGCGCCAAGAGATTCCTAGAGTAAGCCAGTCATTACAGCAAGCCGCTCCGGGAACAGGATGATTAATGCGCTGTTTCCGGTGAACCGTCGGCGTTCAAGGTTACGAGATAGAGAAAGGTCGAGGAGTTTCTACCCCTTGAAGTTGCGCGAGGAACCAGCACGCGCTAAATATTTACGCATATGATTATATCAGAGGATGGCTCGGGTTAAGGGCTGCTGGGGAAGAGGGCTGCCTGCTCGAGCACGCGGTCAAAGGAAAATAAATAAACTTACGTCCCTCTTCGCAGAGGGAAGGCCGTTTTCGGTTTCCAGAAGCGGCGGATGTTGATATTTTGAACGGGCGGGCGGATAGGGAAAAGAGTTCGGCGTTTATGTAAAGATTCAAAGCACCGCGACTTCTCTTTGTTCTGTTAAAGGGGTGATTATTCTGAGGAAATAGGAAATGTATGTTTTGGAGGCTTTGATATTTGGATTTTGTTTAATGCAATTTATCTCGAATTGGTATGGCACTTTTACGTGATCAGTTTTCCGAATTGTGAAATTTTCTTTGATGGTATTGAAAGTAGGGTAGATCGGGGCGATTGTAATACGTTAAATATCTGAAAACATATGATAGATATTAAACCAAATTTTGGATATATGATGAAGAATGTCATTTGAAATACACACATCCATGTTCTGGCAGTATAGATACACAATAGACATGTATAGCGAAGAAAATAACTTTTCGATGCCCTGAAGTGATTATTTCTTACTGATTTAAAATTGTAACATAAATACTTTCTATGCAAGTATGTGTTTTTTCGTTTTTTAATACTTAATCTGACCATTGTTAACCCTTTAGGGCTCAGACACCTTTCCCCGTGGGAAAAAATTATTTCTTGCGATTAGTTAACTGAAAAATGGTCCCGATATATGCACTTCATCGTTCTTTTCCCAAAAAAGCCAGTGGAAATATGATTTTCTAGATGTGACGTATACGTCACACTGGGCGTGTACGGAGTAAAATATGGCTCAGTATTTAAAATACAAAATTTGTGTTTTAAATGCATGTTTACTATAATGTGTAATCTTTTCTAAACATTACTAAACGATATACTCGTGTTTTATTAATTTATACTTTTAAGATCTCTTACAAATGAAAAGAAGAATACATATTTTTGTTATAGAATGTATAAAGGAAGGATAAAATCTTAATTTTTACTATGGTAATTTACAAAACAATTTATTTTTGCGCTGGAGCATAAGTGAACATTGCACTTATAGCACTTTGATTGAATGTAGCCAGAAGGGCAAAGTTTACAGCGCTGTCTGTCATCGCTGAACACGACCCAATGGTCAACATTGTAGAAACGCTGTAGGTTCGAGGGTTTCGAATTAGAAGTCGATGTTTGCTGTGAGTTCTTTGGTGGTGGGGCATATACCAGGGGACGTCCGCATAACAGAAACCATTATACGAATGAAAAAATTTCGCTTTTTTATTCCGTATATGCTCAGTGTGACGTAGACGTCACATGACAATCAAAAAGCAATTACAAACTAAAAATTGATCTAATCAAACTTTACAAGTAATATTCTTTTAGTACAACACTTAATTTACACGTATCTACCAAATAAAATGTATGAAAAATGATTCTACTCTCAACTTTTTAAAGAAAACAAGAGCAACGTTTCAGGTTATCGAAAAATGTCCAACATGCATTCGCCAGAAACGTTTCCATGGTTACAGTAAACATTATTTGCAGCGGTAAAAGCATCAGTGGCTTGCATCTCCGAGCCATTTAGAGAACTGATCCGTTTTGGGACCCAAATTTATTTACTATCGATATTTTGTATACGTCTGAAACTGATGTGACGCATACGTCACACTGGGCGTTAAAGGGTTAAAATAATACTGATCGTTACTTATCACTTTTGCAGGTCTCGTTAATTAAAATTTATAATTTACGTTCAAAAGTCTGGTCGGAGGCGATTGTATCATCGGCAGTAGGGATCGGTTGTATCGCGACAGAACCGAATATAGACAAAAAAGATGAATAATATTGTTGCGTTTGCATAGCGACCTATACCACAGCACAAGCAAACCAAATAAAGAATGGGTATAATGTACTGAATATAATATTGATCACATGGAGAATGCACCAGCCAAAACGTTTTCTATTTCTGCCACAATTGCGATATCGCATAATTGGTTATAAATTTTAGTTTTTTCATTCATTAATATAATTAAGATCAATAAATATTTAAATTTTGTTAAGTTAAATTTGTGCTACTGTGGACTCCATGCAGTGTTACAACCGACCCGGAGTCAGGGACGGTTGTAACACTTCCTCTGCTTCTCATTTTTGAGTAATAACCTGGATATTACTTGACATACAGCGAAACAATTGTCTCCATAATATTAGATAAGTAACATTTTCTTATAAGAACCTTTGTTCTAACTGTGATAGTTCTTGCACAATCGTATTCCAAAGTTAAAGTGTTACTATCGGGCCCCGGTCTACCCTAATGAGTTTAGATAAATTGCAGAATCGAAGGGAACGAGAGAATTAGCGCGAAAATGAATTGGCTATTCTCATCCCGTCAACCAATAAAACAGAACTACATTTGGCGTTTAAATGGAAAGACTACGGCGAACAGAATATATTATCTAGAAACGCGTCTTAGGTGTAATTTCATTAGGGACAGCGAGATGGCACTCGCGCTCCCTCTTTCCCGCGTTTTTTCGCAACCTGTCGACAATTATTTTACGCACCCGATACTGCAACGTAATTTTCCCACAAATTGCCAATGACCGTCTATTCTAATTACCGTAGATGTGCTAAAGATTCTCTAAGATTCTATCGCAAATATGAATACTATACACCAAAGATGTAGCAGCTTGCTTCCTACCTGTCTCTCCACGGTGGTCATCACTGATTGTTCCGTTGTAACATTTCTCTTCGTTAATTACATGCAAAACATTACTCAAATCTCCACACGCGAGAATCCGTTGACTTACCGGTTCTAAACTCGTTAGCATCCACCACTCAACACGAATATTACACACTGCACTACTTAAACACAGAAATAGAGTCGACGAATTCTAATACTATCTAACCGTCGGTGATTGTTTCACCATTGCATACTCGCCGAACTAACAAAATTACGAAGGATGCGCTCTGGTGGCAATCGAGGAAAGTGACATCTTTGTCGTACCGGTCCACGATGCGCAAGCAGGATGCGCGTAGTTGCGCAAGACAGTGTTGTCACATGTGCGTGTCGTCTGAGATTCTTCTCGTGAAAAAACAGGTTACAATTGACGATTCAGCACTGAAAGCTATCATTCTTCGCTGAATATAGAGCCTACGCAGTAGTCGAGCATTCGTTTCACTTGCCATACCCATAGAAAGTAGACTAATTGCAAGTAATCCTTCAGCTGGCACAGCAAAGTTACTGTGCAGTCTGAACTAACCTTGACTCCGATCTCCTTTTGATGAAAGAAGCTATTTTCATGTCATTACCGATGGAATCGTTACTGTGTACTGGATTAGACATTTCAGATCTCGCTTCTTGTGCATTCCAGATGCATCGCTCGAGTCGGCAATCATTTTCTTGCGCTGGCAACGTTCGTGTGTTTATTGTAGATCGGTGTGTTTGCGCGGGAATTCGACTGCGGTAACCATGGCAACCAAGGCAGTGATGTTCGCGGGCATTTCTCCCGGAAACGCATCAGGATGGGCTGCAGAGGCTGTTACCTTCTCCTGCTAGTCGTCGTCGGCGGAGGTAAGTCACGTTCGAATGATAAATACCGAGGGTACACGCGGCTAGCGTGCACAGGGCCGTATCAACTGGAAATTCCGTTGCACGCAACCGCTACGTCAAAATTATTTCACCCCCGACCGAGCAACCGGGCTCGCTTCTAATTTATAAGCGGCTCCCGATGAATTTTCTGCCGGCACGAACGTGCTGCTAGAATACGTAGCAAAGGGCCCTTGTGGCATTCGCAATTTCGATGATATTTTAGCACTCTGTACAGATAGGGCGATTCGTAACAAGTGGGAAATCTCCTGTCCACTTTTATATAATTTGGCGGGAGAATAAGTCGCGTAAATAGATGGCGCTGCTGTGAATTCGAGGCGCGAATACACTTTTCAAATTCATCTGTGGAATATTTGAAAGAAAAGGGAATAGTCACAGTGGTGCATAGGGTGTTCAGTAGTTGAGGGTGCAAAAGTTGTTAAACCTCTTCTCTGAAATCCAGGTCTTAAGGAGGGGTTCTGCCTTGTGGGACTAATAAAGTAAGTAATATTTTCGAATTTTTTATAAAAAAAACTGTTGAATGGATTTATTTGAAATTTGGCAAGTTGTTTTATTGTACTTTGAAGTATTATTACAAATTCTTATGAGGCTATACAAGAAAAATGTGCGTGTGTAGAGTGTCGATTGCAGAACGTTGAAAAAAACGGCTCGTACTGGCGTTGAAGGAAAGTGTCCTATGGTTTATCTGAAACACGGAAAGGAAAAGGAATTCTTAATCTACATGAACATGGCTATCTATGGAACTAAGATTATGACTTTATCTGTTACTGTTCTTTTTTATTTAAATAATTCCTTGCGATTTTTGGACGAAATTCGAACGTTTTTTTCAAAAGGCTGCCATTTTAACAATATTTCATTTTTTTTAATTGTCCTAGTTCCATAGATAGCCATGTTCATGCAGATTAAGAATCCCTTTTTTTTCTTGTGTTTCAGATAAACCATAGGACACTTTCCTTCAACGCCAACACGAGCCGTTTTTTCAACGTTCTGCCGCAATCGACGCTCTACACACGCACACGTTTTTTGTATAGTCTCATAAAAATTTGTAACAATACATAAAAGTACAATAAAACAATTTGCCAAATTTCTAATAAATCCTTTCAACAGTTTTTTTTTTATAAAAAGTTCTAAAAAAATCTCCTACTTTTTCGGTCCTACAAGGCACAACCCCCCCCCCCTTAAACTCGTTTGCAGTTACTTTAATTAATACCAAGTCTGAATTATAGTCTGGGCCATTCGTGAATTTAGTTATAGACGATTCTGAAATGCCTCCCTGGGCAGAGCACGTCCACCAGCTAATGGAGTGCGTGCATTACGCGGGTGCATTGATTAAAATTCGCTCGCCTTGTACAATCCGACGGGAGATAAGCGTGTAACTCTATTTAGAACAGCGCGGTCGACTATTGGAAACTACATTCCCCCGTCTCTCGCTGGGCGTATTCGCGAAATTAGCCGAGCCGATAAAAGCCACGGTGCATTCCCCGTGCAATGGCGAACATCTGGCGCCCCGGCTCGGCGTAGAATCGGCTCGCACAATGGTGATTACGAGGACAAAAGCCGGGGAACACCATGAATATATCCTTGGTGCCAGCAGCCCGTTGTGTCTTTGTCTTACTGCGTTTCGTCCGCTCTCTCGCGTCTCCGCTTCCACGATTTTTCACCCCCGTCCCCCGCGCGTCTTTCTCCCTTCCCGCGCAATTTTTCTACCCTCCCCGTCCGCGGCTCATTGTGCAAAATACAGCCGCTCGATGAGCCGCCCACGCGCAGGGACAAAGGCGCGGAATTTAAGGGAGTTTCGTAGTTGCTGCCCCTTGTCAAGAAGGATGCAGTCGTTTTGGTGCATCATACACCCGTTACGCTTTTCTACCCTGACTTGCCCGGCGCATAGGAATAGTTGCAGCGATTCCTCGGCTCGGCTCGGCTAACCCGTTAGTCGATGGTTATTTATTGCGAGATCGTGGTTTATCGGCGTTCCTTCGTCGCTGTCTGCAGCGATGGAATTCGACGCGTTGCCCGCCACGGGGCAACGGCGCGGCTTTTGTGAAATTCAACCGGCAGCCCCGTAATTCCACCCCCGCTGATTTACATTTCCGCATCGTTTAAAGTCCCGCCACGGCGCAGCAAAGGGTCTCTCGTAACCAATTTCGTGCAGTTCGATCGGCAAGCTATTAATTTAGCGCCACATAATACGCGGCCCGTTATCTTCTGGCAACTAGATAATTGCTGTATTTTTCCGCCGCGACGTTATAAGATATCGCCGAGGCAGTAATTACGGGGAGAGGGGGGACAACCCTGACCTTTTCAGTCTTCGAGGAGAACTTCCGCTGGCAATAATTCCAACGTTCGCTTCCTGCTCTCAGCCTTGTTCCCACTTCTTTGCTCCACTTTGAACACGCGCACCGCCGCGTCTATTTCTACTCCACCGTTATCGTCGGGCGATCTCCATCTTCGCGAGGCTTCTTTTCCCATAATTAAAGCAACGGACCAGTCCGATGTAATCCGCGATGTCCCCGGTCGTCGGGCTGCAAACGACATTTATTAAGGTATTAGTGTTTCTTTGGCTGGCGTAACGGAGCAGTCAGCTTGTCTTCCTGAATACGTCGCGACGAGACTTCTAGTTAGAGTTGCTCGAGTTGAAATTAAAGTTCGCGAGGAGACGGGAGCCAGAAGTTTCCGTGCGGGCTTGAAGATGGTTGGCATATATTGCTTCTAGATTTATTTTTCGTTTTGAATAAAATTATCCACGGGACGTTACGAGCTGCAACTGTATCGCCGTCCTCGTAACGGTTTCCATCGTGCAATGAAAAAGGGGCCAGGTCTAATTACGGCTCCTCTCCTACTTTATCTCTATCGAGGCGATCATTACCATCGACCTGGGCGAGATTCGAGGTTACCAGTGCTCGCAGCCGCGCGAAACGGGCAAGATTGAAATTTCTAGTTGCTCCTTTTAGCCGCCGCGTGACAAGGCTCCCGATGGATAAGAAAAACGACCGAATCGTATCACCCGACCGGTTTCAGAAAATAACGCGTCACCGACCGTAACTTCCTCTCGATATTAACTGTCTCCGACGCGCTTCGACTTTCCAGGGGAATTATAGCGGTCCATATCTCGAGGATAACGAACGCGATTGAATCGAGAAACTGGCGCGAAGAATTCGCCCGGGGATTATTTGATTTGCCGCAGTTACTAATTCGTTGCGCCAACTTTCTTTCTACGGTACCGCATCGGTAAACACGAGGCAGTGAAATTTTCAGGATCATAAGCACGTAAAACATTCTTTCCCACGCGCAAACTTTGGTACCAAAGACTCGTTTGCGAAATAAGAAAGCTAACGTTGTACGTGAACGACTTTTGTGCCAGCCTGCGCGTAAAGTCTTGGAGATTGTTCTTCATAGAAGGTAGAATGGCTGCTTGGAATTTGCACGCGTGCCCCACCGAGTTCTGAGTGTTCCTGGGGGCGCGTTTGCATTCGCGACGCGTCTGTGTTAACGTGTCCCCCCGAATTACGCAGGTAGATCGTTGCGTGCAGCTGCCGACGCGAATCCCGCATTAGCGCCTCGAACGGCACGATTCACGCAACATCGGCTCGTTCCCGTGAAAGCCTGGCAATGGCCTCGCGTTCCACCCTTCACCCTTGCGCACTCGCAACGGGGAACGCTCGGGCTGATCTGAGCACTGTGCAAACCCGGGCCACGTAGATCTGCACAGTTTCGCAGAGTCTTTTCGCAGGAAACGTCTACGGGGGACTTCGACTACCTGGAGCGTTGCGATGTTGCGGTACAAAGGCGACAAGCAAGCTGCCTGGTACTTAATTTGCAAAGAAGCCGTGCAACGTTTCTTGTTATCGCAGTTGCGAGCTGCTTCAACTTTCTGCGCGGAGAAACTTCAGCGTTGCATTGAGAAAAATAAAACGGGGGAGAAGAGAGTCTCGCAAGGGAAATTAAACTTTATTCGCAGCTTTCTCAAGCATTAATGCCACTGCAGTCGGCTGATCTGCATGTAGGTCAGGATAGTTCTTAATTCAAAGGATCTGAAACTTCTGTGTAACATGTGAGTTAGGAAGTTTGACTAAGGAGCCTAGGATCGGTGGTCTTTTTCCAAACATTTCAAATATACTCATACCTCGCTGGTGCATTGTTTCGCCTATCCAAACAGACAGCAATGTGCGCTGTAAAAGCAGCCAACCTCAAGGTAAACACGGGGAAAATATACAAGAGTAATCTCTGCTATCGTTCACGGGGATAGCGAAAACTTCCACTTCGCACTGAATATTTGACTTGAAAACTCGAAATTAGGTCTTGAACTGTGAACGACGAGCTTCCGACTGCATGGTTTCAACCGTGCGCGCTCAATCCTGAAGATTCCTGTTGAATTTTCCGAGTTAAACAGCGACGGTCTTCGCGGCACTCTGCAATCCCAACAAGAGAAGACAAGAGGACTTGTTTGGCGGAAGTAACACGAGGACACTCCTAGTTCTCGGTGGTTTGTCGTTTGAACCAGCATAATGTTGCGACTTCCTTCCCGTCAGCTCTTAACCTCCCTCCGTAAACAATTCCGGACGTAGGTACAGCAAGCATCGACTAACCACATACGAGCTTTAGCGTATTTTCTTACACAAAGGCTCGAATCCCTTGGAAGGTATTAGAGGTCCAAGCTTTCCTTGGGTAAAGTTCTGTTTACCGAACAGGCAGGTTTAATTTGTACCGGGTTCACAGTTGAATCAACTTCACCTTAAACTTTAGAACTGCAAGCTGACTCTGAAGATTGGTGCTCTTATTTGAACTTGCTCGCGTGTTATTGCGTCACACGAAGTTTCTTCATCATTTGGCTGCTCCAGATTCGCCACCCGACTAGTTCTGATATTTCACGGTACACCCTGTACAAAATTCCAAATTCCCCAACCGACAGGTTGTGATATTCCTCTCGAGATGGAACCGTCACGTCGAGCGGTTCAGACCTGGGAAGAAAGTGGAGAATTAATTAAGAAGCGCGAGCAGGTATGCCGCTGCTCTGGGCCCGTTCACAAAACCGCCGCGAGGGCCATTATAACCGCGCGTGCAACGGTGGCGGGCGCATAATCCGACCCACGCGAGGAAAAGCGCTCGTTCGAGGCTATTACCGCGCGACAGAAGCAACGAGCTCGAGCCGATGAATAGGCGATTCGCGTGAAAAACGCGCGGACCATTCAAGCGTCGCGTGGGTGCATTAACGAATTCGCCGAGGGCGATGTAATCGTTGATCGACGTCGTCGCGGGAAATTATCCAACAGACGAGCGTGCCCCTCGAAGCGCGCCCGTGAAGCATGAAAGGGAACAGGAGGGGAGAGTTGGGATTGAGGCGACGGTTCAGCGTGTTCGCTCGCGTCGAGTTGCGAATGGAAATGCCGAGATTAAATAGAGGAGAAGCCACGTGGGACTCGCCGAGCCGCAAATCTCTGTCCTTATACGATGCCCTTCGACGCGTTTTCATTCGTTGACTCGCGTGTGTCGCGAGCACGAGCTCCGTCTGCGCGCGAAAAACCGTGGAGCACGCTGTGGGCCAGACCAGTCGAGCTCCTTAATGAGGGAGAGGATCGAGCCTCACTGTGTGCACACCTTGGCCTCCTGTTCACTGGTGTGTGTGTGTGCACGCATACCTGCAGGTATGCGGCCATGTGGTACGCAGCTGGGCCACCTCCGTTCGCCCTATCGGAACCAGCTTCGCCGCATTCCCTCCCGACTACCTGGGAACTTCGCCGTTTCGTCACGAGCTCCTCCTCGTCCTCGTGACTCTCGTTTATCGGAGACCCAAGTTCGCGTTCCCTGCTGACCAGTCCCTCGGCGGTACACTCTGACAACGTCGTCGCGAAGTGACGATATGCAGTGGGTGTTTGTGGTAGACGCTGTTGACCCATCGTTTTTTTTCGAGCATCGGTAGTTTAATTCCGTTAAAACGCCATTCGTGGCCAGGGTGTATAGACGGGGAGCGGAATTGTGACGTTTCATTAATTTAATTGAACGGGGCCGCAGCGGCGGCTTGCACGAGATCCTCCTCTCGATCTCATTCGTCTTCGCCTAGTGGGAAATCTCGATTTTCTCGGCGAGCGAGGCGGAGAGATCTTTTCGCCGAGCAGCCGCGCGAAATTGAAGGCACCGAGCGCGATTTATGAAGTGTCGCGGAAGAAAAATAATATCAGGATCGTAACCGCTGTTCTATTTTCCTCTCGGAGATTGTCTTTGAAATTGCTACAAAATTGTTGTCCCTCTTTACGTTCTTATACATCCTCCACTTCTTATCGCAGCTTTCCCTCACGGTACACCGCATGTAGTTTATGCTCCCCTTGCGTTGGATTCTTTGCGAATGAACATTTATTCGTAACAAACAGCCCAGCGACGACTAAAGCGACTGTAAAGGTTCTGTTTTGCGCTGAATGAATTGCCTGGGTGTTTGAGAAATGTTTAGTACCTCAACCTGGTCTAACGTTTTATTATCGTACATTTTGCAACTGCGCTAGCATTTTCCTCAGACCATACAATTCTATTACAAATTTTATTCACTGAAGTCTGACAAGCAACAGCTAGTGTTTCCTTAATTGCACATTCAGAATAATAAAATTCGTTTTGCGTGAAAGGATTGTGCCGTTCCCCACGGTCGCCAGCAAAATTTCACGTCCACTTTGCGCTGCAAGGAATTCTACACCAAAACAGAGGGCAAAGCGTATACCTGGAAAAGGGGCGACAAGGAAGAAGGGAAGGGAAGCTCGAAGCAGGGCCCCGAAGGAAACCGGACCACCGGTTGCTCCGCTCCTGTTTGTCGTCCCTCGATCACGATCCCGATCCACGCGGCAGTCTTGCCGCGCCAGCGCGATCGAGAGGATCGATGCCGCGCATCGCGCCTGTGCTTTGCTTCTCGAAAACCGTCCCACGGAATAGTTTCTTGAGAAAGCAGTGCAGTGAGAGGAAATTCAGGAAAAGTGTTCACCGTCGTCCCTCGGGGTGAATCGTCTTGTCGAATCCCCGGACAATAGTGGTAGAATTTTCAGTGGTTCTGTGCAAAGGTGATTGTTTATCGGAGACGCTGTTCGTCTGCTTCCACTCTCCTCGAGGGCCATTCATTTACGTCCGCTTTTTCCCCGCGTTGTTATTTAAAGTTTCACGAGTCGAGGATCTGGCTTGCCTCTGTCATGTCCGTGTCTCCGTGTCTCGTTTTTCAGTTTGCTCTTGTTTGCTCCCAAGAGCAGTCTCTTTCCCGCGGAATACTCGCGAGCATATATCAGGGGCCGTCACCAGCCACGTTTTCCACAGTGGATTCTCCACGGGCGAGTAAAATAACCTCGCAGCCCGGCTGCCGCCGCTGCTAGCTGTAGCAGACAATTATTTTAATACCCTTAAGATCACACCCCGCTTACAGGATCCTTCTCAGTTAATTTCTTGAGAAGGATATCCAGCTCGCTCGCCCGCTTCTTAAGCTTATTTAATCTCTTCGTCGTCTTTTAACGGCGCCGCGATATAATCCCGAATTCATTGTCTCCCGAGCTTAACCTCGCCTCCTCCCATCTCGATCCTCTTTCTCTTAGCACAGACAGACACTGTCCGACCAGCTCCTTTTTGCTCTATCGTCGGTCCCTCGTTCGGCCCCCGAGTTTTATTGCCTCTCGATATTACCTTTTCTACTGGGACAAAGAACTGTTGACCCCCCTCCATAGTTCCACGTATCGATCGATCGCAGCTGTATCGCCGAATTATCGGGATTTATGCTCGCCCCTCTCCGCTCGGCCGTGACGAATTAGCCGACGACCGTTTCTTAATGGGGCCCTCGTCTCGGTCGGAGTAGTTGCGACAGGTTCGATTATCATCGGTGGTGCAGTGATCCGCGTTGATCTCGCGGGTCTGTCGAACGTCGACGACTCGTTGTTGGCCACCGCGAGACAACCGGAAGCACGGGACGTGACCCAGGCCTGCTGATTAACGCTCGGTGATCGTTTTAGGGAAGACGGAAGACGCATCGCTCTGGCGTGCCGCCCAGCGATAGTGCCTCCGTTCCAGCGGCCGATAACAGTGTTTGAACTGTCAGTTGGTTCGTCGTAGTGATAGTGAGTCGGTTTCACAATTTCTCTTCGATTCAACGGCGTTGTGATTAATCGTTGGTGGACAGGTGATATCTGACAACAAGTGAGCGCTGAAAATTCTCCGTGTATATACCGTGCTCGATTGTCGTGAAATCGCCACGGAACACCTGTGCAGAGTTTACAGATCGTCGACAACTTCTCGGGATTATATCTTCGCGGTTGGATTCTCAGGAATGTTGGAAAAGGAACGCTCTGATATTTAGAGGAGCGAAATGGTATCGATGGTAGTTACAACTCGTCCCGAAACTCGTGGCGTCCTGAGGCCGGCGTATAGCGCGCTCGATGCCTCCAAAGACGTTAGGAAGAAAAGATCCCGGGTGCAGTGGCGATAAATAACAGTGCTCGAACTGTTCCACGAACGCTCTTCCCTCTGCGCTCCTGAGCGCAGCGGTATCTCGGCCGGCTGCAAAAATAGAAACTGCTGATTGATTCCTGCGTCAGTGGATGAGACTTACAGAGCCTCGTCACGAGTGGAATGTAATTCATGGACGGTGGTTCTACCCAGTCGAATTACAGTGTTTACGCGTAAGGCGAGCCGGTGCGCTGGAATCTCGTGGTCCCATACGGCGGCGGCCTTCTGAAGAAACCCGCGATCGTGCTTACGAGTGTATCGAGCGAATCGCGAATTGACCGAGTGTGAGACGATTCGCTTTATCGGCGCTTACGCATTGGAATCGTCGAAGAAGACCAATAGAAGTTCATGGGACCAAGGCGAGTGTTGGATGGTTGAGCGAACTGCTTCGATATCGCGACTCTGTTTAGACAGAGTTTGTTTCGTGTCTTCGATACTCCAACTGGTGTTCACCTGTACCGAATCTGTTTGGCGGTACGTGAGCTTCTTCCACTCGCGAGGTGCACTGACGAGACTCTTCGTGGAGGACCGCGGACCTGCTGTCAGCGGATGACTGGTCAGCGTTAGGCGCTCTGAAGTGATACCGAGGATCAGTCGACGCAATCAGGAATCACCGATGGCGAACAGCATTGAGTGGCTGGCAAGCTGCTCCTACGGCTAGCACGGGCTACGACGAAATTACGCTGCGCAGCTAGGCAATTGCTAGGATAACGCGGTCACAGTCGATTAGAGGATAGTCAGCAGGAGATCAAGAGGCTGCGCCGACCTAGGTATGCACCTTATGCGCTCTGCATTTACATGCGCTCGCGATAAAGCTGCTGTCGGAAAGTAGATTTCTGCGCCAATGATCTATGGACCCCTTTTGGATCTCATTTTCTTTTTACAAGGCGTGTCACGGTGCTTGAATTTATTTTGGAGAGCTGGCTCGAATACTGATGGTTCCTTAGATTCTTTTAATAAAAATTTATTAGTTTGGAGCAGCTTGATGCCGTGCTACCGTACTCTTTACGCGAATGCAACGGTGACAGGGGCGAATTTGGAAATTATTTCAATAGATATTTGAATTCAAAAGAGTCGGGTCAATTTTAAAATTAATTCGATATGGCAACTCACATGTGAGTTATTGTTAATTCACTACCTATATGAAGAAAAAGTGAATGGTTTTGTCGAAGTTATCTCAAACCTCTGTGGTTAAAACTTTTCCAATTTCTTTCGTCCACAATTTGTTGCTCCCCGAAATTTGTCGCCCTCAAAATCTGTCGGTCCCCGAAATTTGTCGCCCCCAAAATATGTCGCTCCCCAAAATATGCCACTCCCCAAAATTTGTCCCTCCCCAAAATTTGTTACTCCCCAAAATTTTGTGCTCCCCAAAATTTGTGGCTCCCCGAAATTTGTCGCCTCCGCATTTGTCGCTCCCCGAAATTTGTCGCCTCCACATTTGTCGCTCCCTGAAATTTGCCGTCTCCAAAATTTGTCGCTCTACAAAACTTTTCGGTCCCCATAATTTGTCGCTGCCACAAATATGTTACACCCCAAAATTTGTCGCTCCTCGAAATTTGTCGTCTCCAAAATTTGTCGCTTCCCAAAATATGCCGCTCCTCGAAATTTGTCGTTTCCAAAATTTGTCGCTCCCCAAAATTTGCCACGTCCAAAAATTTGTCGTTTCCCAAAATATGCCGCACCTCGAAATTTGTCGCTCCTCGAAATTTGTCGCTCCCCGAAATTTGTCACGTCCAAAAATTTGTCGCTTCCCAAAATGTGTCGTCTCCACAATTTGTTGCTTCCCAAAATTTGCCGCCTCCAAAATTTGTCGCTCCCAAAAATTTGTCGCTCCCAAAAATTTGCCGTCACCAAAATTTGCCACTCCCCAAACTCTGCCGCCCTAGGTTGCACCCTGTACATAAATCCGCCCCTGAACGGTGTATCATAGACACTTGCAATAGCATTCGTATCTTAGCTGTGTCGTACAGCTTGACGACGTTCACATATATCGGATTTGGTAACGTGTAAATGTTATCGTCTCGTAGGAAGGTTTCATAAGCGCTCAGGTTCGGAGCTAATTGTCGGCTCGTTAATAAAGCCGTGATAATCGGCCGCGTTGCGGCAATTAAAGTTACGATACCGCGCGTTCCCGACAATTTCTACGTCGTTCTACGGTATCATTCACATAAAACCCACGCGGGGAGAATCCCCTCCAGGGCGATACGCGGATCGAATGACGAGATGACGCGCGTGGGCGTGCTACGCTGGCGCGATCGGAAGACGCGAGGCTGGTTACCGTTGCAAAACGAGTAGAAAGAAGGCTCCATGGGCGCGGTAATGAGTTATCTCGGGATTGCTTTCGGCTCTGTCTCACCGTTTCCTTCGGCACTCGCGTTAATTCAACTTAAAACTCAACGATTCCTTTGGCGTTTAATGCGGTCGATAAATTACTGCCGACATTATCCACCATAATCACTGTCGTAACATATTTCGCAGCTGACTTTGATCTGCGCTTAACGATCACGCGATCATCGATTTTTCCAAAGCTCGTACAGTGGGCTGCAGAAGTTTCCGACTGGCAGAGAATCATTCGAAAAATGTCTCTTTGTGTGTGTTGTAACTGGTTACACGTGCGAGGGAGAGTGCGTGGCCGATAAGGCTCGGGCAAACGCTAGCCGCGGTCGATTCATATTCTCCGCGATTATCAGAGTCTGAATGAGACCCGGACAATACCACGAGGGTGGTGGCTCGACGGTTGGTGCCGGTTATCTTCGTGTGAATGCACTTGCACCGTGGTGTCGGTTAGTTTTGAAAAGAGACAGAGAGAGGGAGAGCCGCGCCATAACGAGTGTATCCGGTACAAAAGCGAGATCAAAGACAACCGAGAGGCTTCTCCGCTTCGACGCGAGGAATCGAACGGCTGCTCTCGCCTCCACGCCTTCTATCGCGGCCAATATCGTGAGAGCTGGCCTTCGTTAACGTTTTCCCCGCTAGAGGCCCGTGAACTTGACATGCTCCGAGCTTTTCAGCCAGCCAGTTTCGATGAAATTCCATTTCTTCTCTTCATCTACGAACAGATCTTGCTAAATTTCTTGCAGACTTCTTGCTGAATAAGACTGGTGTGCATCTCGAGTCAATCGAAAGTGAATTTGCGGGATATAAATAAACGGAAACGCGGGATATAAATAAACGGAGCACGGTGAGGATCCACGAAAGAAAAAGCTCATCAGCGTCGCGGTGGCGCAATATCTCGCACGAGTTGGCAACGCGCGTCGCGTTGTCACAAGCGAGCACGTGGTTTATTTGCAAAGAAAAACGAGTGTGTCTGTGGCACGCCGAGGAAAGTAGAGGCAGAGAGAGAAACGGAGGAACCGAAGGACCACGATCTCCAGGGATCACATCTGCGGGCCACGAATCAGACCCCACGTGGCGGGAACCTCGGTTCCAGTGAAAAAGTCGCGAAGGGTGTTCTCGTTCCTGGAGCCATCAAAGCTTTCCAGAAAATTAGGGAAGCTTCTCTGAACACAGATTCTAGCCTCACATTCCCCAGAATCTGATATAGCTCGTAGTATAAAATGTTTTAGACAATTTTAGATATACGGGGTGGTTTCATCTATGAATTGTTTTCGAACAGTAACATCACAATGACTTTTAGAAGTTCAAACAACATCGAGCACTAATGCAAGACAGTGTCTAGCAAATATTGACAAACGTCTGCGCTGCAATCCCGCGCTCGTGAAGCGCAAAGGGTTAATCAGCAACCGTGAAGGATCTACAGCTTCCGATCTTTGCGGGCCATTAACGGCGTAACGACGAGGGTGGTATTAATAAACCGTGAGCCCCTCGTTCTCGGGGCATCGCGAAATTGACTCGCAAGAATGTTTTCAAACGCCGCGACTTTTTCACGTTTAATTGTAGCGGCCTCGCGTGTTACACAGTGTAACTGCGCGCGGCGAGTATGATAAATAGTCGAGTAACGATCAAAGGGAGCAAGCAATACGAACAGAAATAGCGATCGTTTCACGGAGCATTTCCATGCGTGCTTTTCTCTCTCTTCCTCGCCCGGCGCAGTTGCATGCAGGTCATGCACCTCAAAGGCCAGCCCTGTCAGGGCCGTGAATAGCCCATCGGCTTAGGAACCTGGTGGGGGGCAGGGAAGAAGGTTGTGAAAGGGCATCGAGAGTTTTCAGAAGGTACTCAGGGGAATAGGGGGCCCACCCGTCCGGAAGAATAGGACCGAACGATACAAGATTGCGGGACAGAAACGATACACCTATTCAGGGGGGGCAGGAAGACTTTTTTCGTGGAAACACTGACTCGGGTCAAAGGAAATTCGTTTTCATAGATTTTCCGGGAAATTGAAGCTAGAAGAAGGCTCTTTTCTCCCTGCCATTCTCTTTCCTCTGTTAAATAATTATGTCCTGTTGAGAGATGGGAGAAATTCCCTCTTTCGGAGCTGATTAATGTTGGCAATGGTTCCCGCTGAAAAAATCAAAAGTCCCCGATGCTATTCATCTTTAGGGCCAGCGATCTTTAATATCGCAGTGGCGCAGTCGGTTCTTTTTACCCAAATCCATCAGTTACTCTCGCGTAATGGTACGCTAGTTAGGTACGCCAGGGGTTTCCGCGGAGGGATTGATATTCGAAACGCGCTTCTCTCGTATTTCACTCCTCGCGGATTCATATATAAAAGTTTCAATCTTCGTTGCAAATCACGCTCCACGTGAAACGAGAATCCATCCCGGTGATGTACTTTAATTGCGCTGTGATAAAACATTCGACATTATGAGCGAAAAATCTTGTCCGTCATTCTGAGCAACCCTGTATATAGCTGCGTCGATGTGACTCTATAGGGTGCTCCATCGATATTGTATTTTCTGTCTTCTTTTATTTTTCTCGTACCAGTCAAGGGGTTTGATGAAAAGATAGACGCGTTTGAAATTATTCCAAAGAGATGGGACCATCCTGAAAAGGATCTTGTCATTTCCCTCTTTGCAGCGTGGATATTGAAACAGCCTGTACTATATATGTACTGGTACGCGATTAAGCGACGTCGAGGAGCAACATTATCTCGCGCCACGTAGGTGAACAGCAATCCGTTAGAAAGATTAATGGCTCGCCATTATCAGGCCGATACAGTGGAGTCAACCTGTAGGTTTTTCAGGTGCAGAAGGTCTTCATCGTGATTTGACGCGACGAAAATTCGTTTATCACGTGCCGCAAAACCCGATCGCTTTTTTCGCCCCGACCTCCGTCACATTTTTATCGCCGGGCGCTATTCTATTTTCCATTTTCGAGCACTACGCCGAACAAAACCTTTTCCTGCTTTTTCCTATTTTTTTCCACCCACTCGAGAGCGCTATTGTATACAATTCATCTGGTGCAAATCGAGACGAAAATGATTCGTCGCGCGAAAAAAGCACGTTTCGCCACTCAGGGCAGATTCCACCGAGGAGCACACAATACATCCGATTTCTATTCCGACGGACGGTGTGACAAATTACGCGTCGATGAAGTATCGTCACCTCGCGCCGACCGTGAAACTTGCATAGGTATAATGCTTTCTTTATATTCAAATCTGACGGGAGATCGATCGCTCGCTGGTCGAAGATCGCGAGGCGGAAATGGCGATGCATGTGGGAAGCTCGAGTGAAGAGGTAGAGGAGTCGAAACGAGATTAAAGGTCTCGTCGCGCGATCAATTGACGGGTCAAAAAGGTTTAAGCACCGTGCACAAGCCTCTCGAACGAAGTTCGCTTAACGAGCGTCGCTAATGCGTACGAGTCTTTTCGCGATTGGCGCGTGCAACGATTATTAACCCATTAAAAAGAACCGTGCCACGGTCGGTGGCCCACGCTCTTCTCGCATTCCTGCCTCGTTTAATCGCAGCGGAGGCGATCCTCTCGACGATCCCCATCGTCGCTACGCAGCTCGCTTGCAAACACGCGCACTGGTGTCCTCCTCGAGGCGTCACGCCGATCCTGAAGCCCTGGCAACGGTCCAAAGGCCTGTGTTTAAAGGGCCCCGTGAAGCACGGCGAAAAAACGCTTCCTCGATAGATAGGGGTGCCTTTATTTACGCCCCCGTGTAATCCGGGTGGCCCGGAAGCGAATAAATCGAGAAGCACCCTCGTGGCATAGTTTTTCGTTCAACCACCGCGCGGCTCTTCTTCTCTCGAGTCTTCTATCATTCATTTCGATAACGTCCATGCGCGATCTTCTTGCGCTCCCTAGGCGATAAATGGCACCACGCGAATGTCTCCGTTAATGACCACGTCCGCTTCATTCACCAGCTGGTAATCCTCGGTTTTTGATCGCAACCGATTTGGGACGCTTCGCTGATCCTCTGCTTCTCGATGGATTCATAGGATTTTATGTGATCTGGGAACTGTCAACGAGTTCTTTGTAACCCACGTGTTTGAGGCAAGTAGACGCGTGGGCGACGAGGTGGTAATGTAGGGGAGAGGTGTTATAAAAGGGACACTTTTGTTTAGCGTCCATTTGTGACAATATCGTTTAGGTATTTAAAAAAGAAGTACATCACAAGAAAGCGTGTTTATTTCCCTTTAATACAAGTATATTACAAACTCATAAATTGTAATAGAAAATAACAAAATCTTCGATTTTCAAATAAGTGGGAAATGTCCCTTTTAGGACTAGGTGGTTTTAAATGGGACAGTATAAGCCATGAAAGGGACACGGTAATAAAAATAAACTTATTAAATATTACAATTATAATTGTAAATCTTAATATTCCAAAAAATGGAATCTATGAAAAAATAATTCTTTGTACTATAAATCATCAATATTTTTGGCTATCTTTATAGAGTGTGACATTAATCATAGGTTTAGCAGCTTTTTTAGTTATAAAGTAATATTTTTTATAAAATTTATGTCTTACAAAATAAGTGCAACGTAAGAATACCCACGAGTGGTAAATATAGATACATATACAAAAAATGTATAAAACACTTAAATAATAAAATAGTTTAGAATGAAATTCTACCTGAGTAAAAATGAGATCAATTGTACTAAAATAGGTAGGTACGTTTTCATATTGCAGATTAATGACTTTATTATTCATTTTTTATTATAAAGTTTCTCGTTTTGAATAGTCACTTTATTAATTCTTAAATTTGAAACAATACGCCATCACCTAATAATTGATAATTTAACACAATGCCATCTATGTATCAGATGATACAGTAATAACTTATAGGAAAGTAAAATCTAGTGTCCAGCAGTACATGTGTATGAGAAGGACAGCCATGAAACGGTCGTCATTTAAGACTTGTTATGCTGTCCATTTTAAGACTATAAGTGAATTTAATATAATATAACCTCAAACAAACAAAACAATCGATTAAGCTTACCTGTTAAGTATTTTCGTTTCAGTTTAGTACAAGCTATTTTAATGATATAACACTTTAACACTTTGTATATATCTTGTTCTCAGAAAACGACACAGAAAATCAACGAAAATTTTACTTTTACTGCCGAAAAACATCAACCGCGGATTATTAATCTATTGCAAGTGAGACCGCAGTGAAGTTTACGTCAAATGACTGGGCACTAGTGTGCCATAAACAGGAAAATAACTTACATGTCTAAACATCAAGTCATTTTAGAAGAAATCTACGACAGACAAGTTCAGACCTGTGAAACAAGTTACTATTGGCTATACCCCAAACAAATGCTCCCTTGGAGCCAATGAGCTCATTCTACATGCGCGAAATGAGTTCCTTCTAAAATGACTTGGAGTATAATGCGTTTAGAATTTTGGCAATTCTATTTGTCCCATTTAAGTCCCATTTGTCCCATTTAAGTCCTGTCCCTTTTATAGCACCTCTCCCCTATTCCACACGAATCGACGACTTCGAAGCTCCTCCGATGCTTCTGCGGAGAAAGTGTATCCACCACTTGCATAATTAGCATTCGTGATCGACTGTGCTCGCGATCAACAGGCGATAAAGAACATGAAGCTTCCTCTCGCGTGTGGTCCGTCGTGTTTGGCACTCTTGCTCGCCACTTGACTCAGGCTTCGGGCTGTCGATGATCGAACGCAGACGTTTAGGATGTGGACGATCGATAAAAGGAAGAATCGTGTGAGGTATTTCGATGCTGGAAGCTTTCCCTTTTTCTCTCGTTCAACGTCACGATGGACTTCATTCTAGTACAAGCCACACTTTAGACAGTCCATCCCAGTTTCAGTTTTTACACTCGCAAATCCTCTCGTCGGCTTCATATTCAACCACCACGGTGTTTATACAAATGTATTCGAAAGGGATTTGGTAGGACCAGAAGTTCTGGCGTGTTCAGAGACTCTTCTTTTGACGGGTAAACCGTGAGTCGCGTTAAACCCGCCTTAACTCTCTGATTCCGGCAGACCTCAATCGAGATCCTGCCCGTGTCTATCCGCTGGATTCCAATTGAGGCCCAGATTACGCTGATCCAACGGACCTCAATTGAGACGTCGTCTATCATTAACCCATAACGGCTCCCTTTCCCCACGATTTAATCGTCTTCTTCGAATTCCACGATCCCACCGCTTGTGACACGGTCCCCCAGGGCCCGGGCCAATGTTCCTCGCGTAAAGGGGCAGGCCCCCTATTTATGCAGATCCCTCCGGATCCCGCAATCAGGCAGCTACTGACCCTCTCAAGACGAATCCCTCATTAGTTTCGGAGCAGCCGAGTTTGAAAAACAGCAACCGCAACTTCACGAGCCGCAATTTTGCATGGAATAACCAAGTACCCAGCGTCTTTCGCACTCACGCCGAGGAAGTGAAATAATAATGGTCTCGCTGGTGGATTTAAGATCCGGGTCAGTGCATCCGAAAAATGGGTCCCCGCTGCGGCAGCGTTGGCCATGGAACGTGGCCATTCGTGGTTTCTAGCCACAGGCGGAATGTATTTTGTTTCAAGACGATAATTACGAGGAACCGTCTGTTTCGTCCCTTTCTCTTTCCGTCAACGTTCTTTTCTTCCCTTTCTTCGTTCTCCACCTTCTCTTCTCCCCCTTTTTTATCACCGTCCAAGCATTGTGCGACGCCTGCATTGTCTCGGGAAGAAATTCCTTTTTTGTTGGCCGTTTAGCGGAGGCCTGTGCTCGCGTTCCACGCTCGCGCTTTCTACTCCGACGTCTTAATTGTGGGTCAATTTCGGGGGAGAGGGAACGGGGCCAGGCAGATCCTCCACGCACGAATCGCGCGGCGGTGGTCCACCGGCGATATCTGGTAGGAACGATCTAAAAGTAGAATTCCGCCTAGGAGATGCTCGTGGCTTGGTCGCGTGGGAATCGTTCAGGGGGCCGCGGCAGAGAAGCGTGTACAAGCTCGAAAGGGGCGAAGGTTTAATTCAATTTAAGTCGGTCTCGCGATGTTATTCCGTGGCGCGAATTGAAAGTTCGCCCTGGAGGACGGGCGACGAAGCGCCACTGCGCCACTTCGATATTTATCGATGGCATTTTCGAGGCTTCCCTCCCATCCACGTAATCGGGATTACCGCCTCTGCAATTGCCAGGAATACTTCTAATTGCCGCGAAGTACCACGGTTACGATTGCCGTTCCTCGAGCGTAGAAATACGCGATTCAGAAACGAACGATATCGATCCGGCAGCGTCGTCAATTTGTGCGGATTAATCGAGTTGGGTAGAGATGCTAGTTTCTCCGCGAGTGATTCCTGAATGTAAAAATTGCTGACCATTTGAGGGTCTTTGATGTTACATGGGAACCACTTTGCAACGGTATTTACTCGGATATCGGTCGGTGGGATCGGAGCTCGTAACGAACGACCGTTAAGACGATTAATTTGCCGGAATATCGATGAAATAAATATGCATGACGAGAGCAAATATACTTCTCGATAGTCAATATTCACCGTGCACCAGCCTGACCAGGCATATTGAATTCGAAACGGGCACGTTATGGTCTTTAACGATTCGACGCACGGCCGCGTGTTCGCCCATTACAATATCTAATACGCCCGAGGCCCGAAAACCGAATTAATTCCAGTCGGATATCGGCTAGCTACCGGATATTTGACCGTTGGTAAAACGTGTGGATGCCGCTCTCAGCCGGAAGTCGATCGAAAGAACCGTTTCACGGAAGCGTGTGCCTCCGTGCCGCCATCTCGCCTTTTGAATTACGAATTTCAGTGGTGTTGGTGTTAGTAACGTTGCACATGAAATGGATAGGTGTGCATGCAATGCCTGACTGATACGTTTCCTTAACGACGCGTGCTATTTTATTTGTTCCAGATGATTCACAAAAATGTGACCTCCCCGACGATGACTGACGAAATCATCTTGAAGACCTTAAGCGCCGGCAGCAACATTCCATTCGTCGACGAGGATGGCCCGCCGCTGGCCGTCGACCATCATCGAGCTCGACCAAGCCTCGCGAGGAGAGAGTTGACGAAGGAAGCCGCCTCTACGGGCCTAAGCTCGAGGAACGCGCCGAGTTTCACGACTTTCCGTTCGATAGTCCAGCCAAGAGTCAGCCAGGAGGGCGAAGGGTCCCCCGCCATGCTGCAAAAGGGGGCGATATTCAGTCAGAAAGATTCGCCTCAGCATAGATACGCCAGGCAAGCTTCTGCTTCGAAGAGGAGCAAAAGCGAGACGACGGAGGCTGGATCGGAGAATCCTCTGCAGCGTTACGAGAACGCGGTGCTGAAGTACCAGAAGGCTCGTCCGAAACGGCAAGCTAGCCGTGATCGTCAGCAGCAGCAGCAGAGCCACGGTTACTCGAGCAGCGACGAGAGCGTGGCGAGGAACAAGTCGAAGAGCATCAGCTCGATCGACACTCAGTCGGTGAACAACATCCTGGACGAGTACGAGGATCTCGACTATCGAAGGTCGTCGGACCTGAGTGACATTGGAAGCATCAGCGTGTCGAACTTCGAGGCTGTGATGATGGACCAGCAGAAGAAGCAGGACAGACCGAGGGTCCCGGGGACGAGGATGCAGCCCAAGTGTTCCCCTGTCCGCGAGAAGGCGCAACCAGTTCTGAAAGTGAACCAGCAGACGCAAGTGAGGCAACGATCCAGAGAGAGGCAGAAAGAATCCGTCAAGCACGTTGCAGCGTCGCCGACGGAGGACAATCCCTCTTCTCGCGTGTCGCCGGTGACGCTGACGGTGGAAGCCAGTCGATCTAAAGTTCCAGAGGTGTTGCTTCGCAAGGGAGAAGTACAGAAGAGAGTGGACGAGTGGCTGAGCCAGACGCAGAGTCAGAATTTCCCGAGCTCCACCAGGGAGAAGCCCCTGACGAGGTCCAACAGCAGCGCGGATCAGAAGAGCCAGAGGAGGTATCGTCAGGACTCGAGGTCCAGATCGATCGACGAGGGCAGGGACAAGCTGAACGGGACGTCCTCGAGCTACGACGATCTGAGTCGCGCTGACAAGAAGCTGGAGCGTAAACTGGACAAGGTGAACGTCGGCGTGAACACTAGCAGAGGGACCTACAAGGAGTACCTAGCCCTGAAGAACAGAAACAAGCAGCAGGATTACGGTTTCAGCGCGTCGAGCAGCTTGGTCGGCAGATCGAGGGACATCAGCCCTTCGACCGGTTCCAGGATCCCCCAGAGGGGGCCCCTGAGCTCCAGCTTCAGATCGAGGCGATTAGAATGCAACAACGAGGAAGGCCAAGCGGACGGAGCCGGCGAATCCGCGCAGCTCGGGCACATCGAGAAGAACTGTCGCGGCAAAGCTGCAGCGGAGAGCAGGCTGACGAATTTGGTAAGGCCCAGAAACGAGTCGGAGCACGGGAGGATATCTGGGGTAAGCAGCGTGGCTACCGGCAGCTCGACACCGACGGGCTCGTCGTCGCCGTTGCCGTCCACGTCACCGTCGGTTATTCCCTGCCGGCGATCGTCGTTCAAGCGGTCGCAGAATCACGATCAAAGCGCGAGCGGCGGGACGAGGCCGCTCGTTAAGGAAGAGACAGGCCAGAGGGCGAGAGGAGGGAGCAGCGGGCCGAAGGGCCCGAGCAACCTTGGTGACCAAGGCGAGCCGATCTCACCAAATAAGGACGGAGAAAGTAGGCGGCCGGCTCTCACGGGCGATTCACCGCGAGCCGGTGATAAAGCAGCCGATGCTGCCTGTAAATCGATGGAAGCATCGAGGAGCGGCGATCGACCCACGCGGGACGCCCAGAGGATCTCCGGGGAATCGGCTGAATCCAGGTACCACCGCCAGGATAACAGAATGGAACAGGCGAGGCAGGACGCTGCTTACGGTGGCGTTGGCGCTCGTGTCCGGACCATCCAAGGCCAGCAGGAGTCCCGTGTCACGAGACCAAGGAATCTTCAAGTCGGCAGCTTGCCGCCAGAAGCTAGAAAGCCACCGGTTCTTCCCAGGAAGGAGCCGATCGCCTGTTGCCCGCAGGACGCAAAGACCGAACGTCTGGGTTCGCCGCAGTCCAGCTTCAAGCCGAACAATCGCGTTTACGCGGCTCTGCAGCAGCTCAACGAGCAGAACTCGGCCAAGTCTAGGGTGTCGAGCGCGAACGAGGCCCCCAGCAGATCTCACTATTCCTCCCCGAATCACGTGGAGAAGATTTACGAGCGCAGCCTGCAGCCGCAAGTGATTCACGCGGATGACCTCGAATCGGTCCTACGACCTTCTTTGCAGGTTTCCGCTTACGGCGAAGGAGGCACCGGCCGATCCGATCTCAAGTCACCTTCCAAAGAAGCGGTTACGCTCGGGGAACGGAACGAAGGGGAGGCGCAGCAGCCGGGGCAGGAGGAAGAAGCTTACGAACGGGTCGGGGAGCCGCGCTACGAACACCTGGAGACTATCGAGGAAGACGATCAGAGGAGCGAGGCGTCCATTTGCAGATACCCGGAGATCGGGCTGAGCCAGTGCCTCAAGATCCAGCAGGCGCTGCCGAACGGCAGACCGAGGTGCACTTCCGAGAGGAAGAGGGATCACGAGACCTGCGGCAGGCGCGATCAGCCGAACGAACCTGCCAGGACGTTCGTCACGTTCCACTCAGCCGGATCCACTCAGAACGTGAAAAGCAGCCAGCAGCAGGGCCGATCCTCCGCGACTGGTTCGTCGGTGGGCAACGAGCACGAGGAAAAACGAGACGTCGCGGAACCGATCATGATCCTCGAGGACTTCCAGATCCCCTACGATTCCGGGAACCTGATGGATGGGAGCCAGCCGTGTCACACGCGAGAGAACAGCAACCTCTCCACTGCCACTATTCCCCTGGACGAGCTGGAGAGTGAAAGGCAGGCGGGAAAGTTCAAGGTCGAAGACGCGTGCCTTCGTTTGAGCGAGGTGTCCGATCGAGCGATGGAGGCCAGGTATCAGGTCGACCAGGCGGAGGTTGCTGGAAGGGCTGATAACGCGGCGGGGAACGAGAGAACCAGCTCGAGGGAGATTGAGGATCGCGTGGTGAACGAGGTGCTGGTGAAGAACCTTCAGTTCAAGCAGGATCTGCCCAGGGATACGTCGGAGCACGGCGACACGCTGAGGATCATCGAGCATGTCGGCCAGCAGAGGCCGATCGTCTTTCACAACGTTCTGTGCGACAATTACGAGAACCTGCAGGACGCGAGGTTTAAGGAGACTAAGGTGTACGTGACAAAGGAGGAAATGGAGCGTCAGAGGCTGATGGACCTGCTCAGGAAAGGCGACTACGAATCTGTGAGGGCGGTGAGTGATAACAGACATGCTATCTTACCTTCCTTTCTTCCTGCCGTCGTTCATTCGCTGATAAAGCCGTCTCTCGCCTGTCAGTCGATTACACTATTCGACGATTGCCAGTTTCTATCGCCACGGACAGGTTTCATTTCTGCAAATTACACCGTTAGAGCAATCTTTTACTGGCGATAATTGCACACGAGGCCCGCCGTGAAAAAACAGCTAAACGGGGAAAGGCGTTTCACGCCTTCCACTGCTTTCTCCGTCGTGAGCCATATTTTAGAGGCCGTGACGCCTTCCGTTCGCAAATTACAGCGCGAGATTCGGCACGGTCGAGTAGTCTAGCTTGACGTAGAATTATAGAGACGATAGGGTCTATCGATTTCGATATATCTCTCGCCCCTCGGTTCCGCTGACAAGAGAGGACATCGCGCGATCGATCGCGTCTGAGTAACGACAAATCTAGATATTTCTGTAAACTTAGCTTCTTCATTAAATTATAACAAATTCCGCGGGATGTCTTGGCAATCTTCATTCAATATTCAGACTAGCTCATTGCAAAAGGCAATACTCTATCTCTTGTCCTCCCTTCGCAAGGTTGCACCTGGACCGGTGGATATTCAGGAATCGAAATCGACATTGTCACGGTGTTTCATAACCAGCGCGCGTTCCGGTAGCGCTGCCGGGGCCCGATTTTAATTCGATCCCGAGATAAGCTTCATTGGAAAGATACGGCTGACAGCAAACCAATAATTACATTCGCCGTTTTCCATCGGCGCGCATTGTGTTCCGCGTGCCGAGTCACTGGTTCCTCCCAGTAATTACAAGTTCCGGAATTAACCCGAGATACGTTCCATTTGCCCTTTATCTCGACCACCTCGTACATCGTATCGCCATTTACGCGAAACCCACTTTTCCGCGTTTCACCGTTTCGTCAGTTAACCCCACCTCCCCTGGTTCTAACAAGCGTAATCCACGGCGGCGATTCTGGCTGCATATACAAATTTCCAGCGATTTCGACGAGGCACGCGAGCACACCGCAACGTACAAATAGAAAATAGTTGCGAGCGTGTTCGGTCCTGGTGCAGAATTCGAGCGCAGTTGCGCTTGTAATTGCGTAGAATCTACGCCGAATCCGCTTCGCTTGAAATGGAACTTTGTTGGGCGGGATATTTAGCCGGGGAACGTACTCTCGAATGATTGAAAGTTCCCCGGATATGAATGGAAACCGGTGATGTTTATTAGAGCTTGAGTAACGCGTTGACTTCCGCCAGAATCCTGCAAACGTGTAATTCACGTATAAGTTCTGTGTACCCTTAATTGTGTGAAGTAGGCGCTCGATTCAGTTGTGACAAGGGTGAGCTAGTGATTCGTCAGTGTTCTCTTCGCCAGGCCGTTTTTCAGCCGTCCCTTCTTCCAATTAAGATCCAGACAGGTCCCCTGCGATCTTCAGGATCGCGGTTCAAAGGAGCGCGTCTGAGAATAGGAGAAATTATTGCTCAGAAGGGGTAGTACGTATCGTTCCTGGACATTCGTGCGCGCGGTTGCTCTTGAAGGTGCACGATCTCGGGACACGGCACCGCGTAAGAAACCAGAAGAGGGTTGGTGGAGGCTGAGAGGGGGCTGGAGAGACGGAGAGGGCCGCACGATTTATGATTCAGACGGGCTGGGAAGCGAGCATTAGGTATGCGGTTCATAGTACGCTTTAACGCGCAAGAAAGATGCAATAAATTGTAGCACGCGTGCTAGTACGTCTCGGGGCCCGAGGGGAGAACGCGAGACTCACCCTTAACGAGGTTTCGGCGCAGCGTCGCTCCTTTTTTCCCTCTTCTTCCCCCTCTCGGGTCTCGCTGCTCAAGGACAGCGTAAATTAATTTTCACGTGCTTCTATTCGGCGAATGGTGGCTCGACGCTCTGATCCTTAACTTCGCGGGACGGAATTACAGCACTCCGTGCTGCCTTTTGTAGCTCGAGTTACGACTCAACGAGTTCGGGGTAGCGAGCATGTGGGAATTCTGTCGTTTTCACAAAAGTCACGTGATATAAAGGCGTCATTCGAGCGAGAGGCGTTAATTGGGCGAATAAATAAGGGGTTCTTCGCGGCGTAGGGAGAGTCAGACTCGGGGTGCTCACAAATTTGTAACGCAAACTCGGCACGCGTGAAGTTCTCATAAAAGCAAATAGAGAAGTGTTAGTAAACAGGGGTGTCGGCATCGAGCGTTTCTACGTTTCCGAAACATTCCAGCGGGATATTCACCCCGAGGAAACTCGTTATTCTTTTTTTTTTACGTCACCGTGGGCATCGCTGGTGGTATCAGATTATTGGCACGGTAGCGTTGCATTCGAGCGGGACAGGAGGCGACGGAAAGCTATCGAAAAACGAGAACAATTTCCTCGGAGGGCGTTCCAGCGACGCTGTTTCACGTATCGAGCGACGACGGGCGCGAAGCAGAGCGATAATCTGTCTGGGAAGCGACGATAAATGGAAACGGGCGAGAAGAAGGTAGCTTCCAGACGGAGAAAACGCACGGACGACACGAACTCTCGGTTGTACGCGGAAAACAGGGAGGATCTGGGCAGACCGCTGTTTCTCTAAATAAATGACAACACGAAGGGTACAAAATGAAGCGAGGATATTACAAGGGTGACGATAAATGGAGGAGACGATGACCCTTTCAGGGACCATCCACAAGATAGGAGACATTTATCGAGTTTCCAGGGAAACTTAGAATAGCCAGAAACTCTCGATCACGTTGGAAAGTAGGACGCTTCTTTAATCGCGCCAATGCGGGGCGACAATTCCACGAAATTGACTTATCTAGCAAGTGGCTCGCGGGTAGGATAGCGTCGATCGGATTCGCGTGAAAATTCCTGGACGACATGAACTCCGAGGGATGTTGCTCGTCATATTTCGACCGCGGATTGCATCGAACACCATCTGCTCGTAAATTTTCGTGATCGAGGAGCTTGGAGAACCGACACCATCCCCCAGCCATCCCTTCTATCCGTATGCACCGACACGCGCGCGTGCATTTCTGCACGAACGCGCCTATGCACACGCACGCCACGCGTTCGCGTGCACGCGTGCATATACGACAGGCTCGTAGCCTACGTCCAACTATGCGTATCTGTCCGAATATTCCTGTGCACCTGTATTGTGCACCGGTGGAGAACGATGCACCGCATCCCCAACGAATTATGACTCGATTAATTCTGCTGTGATTCCCGCGCGGTATCTGTAATGCACGCCAGAGATTGTTGGCGGCTGTATGATTCTGAGCTTTGGGGGGTCGAATGTCGGGCGGAGGTGAGAGTGATACCGAGGCCTGCATGAATCCCCAGCGTATCAGGCACAGTTGCCCCGGCTCGAAAGGGTATTGTGCTTTCGTTGCTGGAAAATATCCGACGAAAGGAAAGTCGATTACACATTTACGAATAGAGGCGCAAAACCCATCGTGATTCATCCCTTTGACGAATTCCATTGCGTCGAGCGGGGGTTGCGGTGAAAACGCGTAGAAATGATTCCATCGGGCTGTAAAGTTTGCTCTCGGCCGTTTCGAGCCACTTTGCTTCTGAAAAGCCAACAAAGCCCGCTCGCTCGCGCCAGTGTACACAGGTTCGAGGACGCTCGACTGCTCGAGCGTCGATATTTTGCAAATCGTGCGTGGCCCCTTACGAATTGATGCGCGCGAGTGCACACAGCCCGGGTACGAATACGCGGCGCTTACGTGTAGTCAGCTCTCCGACGGCTTCGGAAAAGCTCGCGACTTGTGGAATTCTGGGAAGCGCGCGCGGACGTTACCCTGCTGCTAGTGTATCGATCTACGGGGGGCCCATCGATCGCGCCGAGGAACGTGTATCGCGCGCAGACAACGCCCTATCACCGGCAGTGTGCGTCTCGATTAATCCTCCGGTGATTTCGATGCATCGCGGTCCGAAATTATGTATGCAGCTGCACGTGCGCCCGCGGTACAAATTAATTGGCGGCCGAGGTCCGGCTGCAAAAACACTCGAGAATTCGACGCACCGCGACGAAAACACTCGTTCCAATCGATTAATTATGGAAATAGGAGTCTTTCGCTTTTTAATTTCGGATTCCCTCTGCGTCTGTTTGCTCGTCATATATTCCCGATGGATACTTTTCTGTTCTCCTTTTGGCAGTAGATGACCACTGTAAGGATAAATTCATAGGGGGCCTTAAGGGGGTATACTCGTTTGAACCCTCGGAAAATGTATACATTTTGTGGATTTTTTTTATAAGTCAACGGCTTGATGCAGATTTTTCGTTCTTTTACTACTTTTACATAGTATTATGAACTACTTAAAAAAAATGTTTCAGTTAAAAAACTATTGTTTTTCGGAAGTTATGGATACATATCCGAAAGTCTCACGATTTTAGACGGCTAAACGGTGGATCTGAAATAAGCTGTACCTATGTCGTGTCTGAAATCAAAAACAATAAAATCTTCTTATAAAGTATGTTAATAGCTATCGTCCAACGGGACCGATTTTGAAAATTTTGAAAAATAAAGAAATGGTGAGAGATCCAGAGTAAAGTTAGATTTTTCTAAAATGAAAAACCCACCTTTTTTCATTATAAATAAGAGGCGGTGAATAGGAATAAAAAAACCGTCGTAAGATGATGTGGAATCTTATTACGATTCTACATGCAAAATTGGAAGCGAATTGGTTGAACGTAGCCCGAGTTTTTAGGCCCACCGTTTAGCCGTCTAAAATCGGGAGACTTTCGGATATGGATCCATAACTTCCCAAAAACAATAATTTTTTAACTGAAACTTTTTTTTAAATAGTTCATAATGCTATGTAAAGATAGTAAAAAACGGTTGACTTGTAAAAAATTCCACAAAATATACACGTTTTCCAAGGGTTCAAACGGATATACCCCCTTAAGAGGTAACGCCACTGTGGCTGTACAAAAACGTTGGGTACCTTTGACAATTGTTTGTGGGGAAACAAAGAAATAAGCTGAAAATCTGTTTAAACGCCTTTATTATACACACCTTAAGTAGTTTAAAGCTATTTTCTTTCTCTTTTCTTTTTTCAAAGTGGCACTTTAAATGCGTTTTTCTCGGAACCACGATTTTCAAATTGGCTTGCAGGATAAGTTAAACAAATTTTGTTCGAGTCACTTGAAATTTTTACAGTAGCTTCTAAACTACATTCTCCACAGAAATACCTACCGATATTTTAAAATATTGTTCTTCGTAGAAATGGCCAGCATTTGAACACAGAATTCACCACCACGTTCAGCAACATCTTCAGCTCAATAATTGTCCATAACATTAAATGTCTTCAATAAGTCGTAAAATCGGTACGACTTTCTATGAAGAATGCAGTTTAGAGGCTACTGTAAATTTTTCAAGTAAATGGAATCAAATTTGTTTAAGTGAAAAAATTAATTAAAATGTAAAAACGCGTTTAACCGTTTTGCTGCGGTGTTCGACTATAGTCCACGCATTAAAAAAATGCATTTTCTCGTACTGCGATAGGTACTCAGCAATGTTCTCCGAAAAAAATGAAAAACTGAAAATTAAAAACTTTTTTTATTGATGTAAAATCGTCACTTTTCAAGAATTGTCCGAAAATTGAATACACAGCCAAAGGGTTAAAGTACCATTTTGAAAAAAAAAAAGATAAAATAGCTTGAAACTACTTAAGGTGTGTATAAGAAAGGTGTTTAGACAGATTTTTGACTTATTTATTTGTTTACCCACAAACAATTGTCAAAGTCACGCAACGTTTTTGTGCCTCTATTGTGGCGTTACCCCTTAAGCTCTGCGAAAATAGCCGTTGCGCTAAATTCTTTATAGTTGCCTGTAAGTTATTACACGAGGAGTGACTCTTGTTCCAAAGTTCTGTCCAATTTAACTTGCAACTACCTGCCAGGTATTTCCCTCGTGGTTAAAGACCCCGTGTTTAATTTTATGCGAATATGAGCGCTAACGCGAGGCGCAAATATCGGCGAGTCGAATGGCATTCGGAGGTGGAACATCGAATGCCAATGAGGCGTGAAAGAATTCGTGGTCGGATACAGTGGCGTTCCCAGGTGAAAGGAGGAGCCAGGTGTGGAAAGTGGAGAGACGTCGGTGTCTCGAATGACAGTGTCGATTTACTTATCTACTGCGCTGTCGCTTCTAATATTCGATATTATTTATTACACACACCGAGTGCATCATCTTCTGCGCATAAAATGGCTGCCACTGCAAACCCACTCCCTTCTATCGGTTGCAAAGCGTTACTTATTCCGGAGAACTTTAAGATCGCACTCGGCCTCATTTCGAGCGCCGGTTTCGAGATTTATTCGCGCTTCAAAGCCCTGCCATAAATCTCGCGAGCACGTTGTTAAATATGCTTCGCGAAATTCATTGTAAATTAGTTGCGACTGAAAGCGGGAGGACGTTTTATGTTACGCGGGGCGAAAAATCGCGTGCGGGCCATTAACCATTCATAATGGATAATCCTTTTAAATATTTCTACGCTGGTGAAGAGCGGGTCGCGGGAGATGAAAATTATTCGGTCAAATTCCCGATGAAACGTTACGCATTATTAAATTTATATTTTCCCCGGGCAAAAAATGAGCCCTTTAATCTTCGGTGGCTGGGTCGAGCGGCCGGAATTTATCGTCTTTTATTTCGCAGCGCGTTTCTCTTTCTCTGCGCGGCGTACCTCTTCGCGCACGGGGATATAATAATCGCGTTGTTAATCGTTAATAATGCCGCCGACAAATTTCAACGGCCAGCAAAGAGCCGACAAAAAGAGGAGAGTGGAACGTTACATTATTACCCGCTGCTCCGTTATGTGAAAGTTTTCTGCCCGATTCAACAATCTGCCCCGAACTCCATTTTTCATAATTAAGTAACTAAAACGGGTGGCTGATTTTCGCCGCAAACTCTCCACTATTTCCCCTTTTACGTTCAACGATCGAGAATAAAATGTACAAGATGGGCTACTAAATTCGATACAACTGCAATTGCCGGACGACTGCTGTTGCAAGGTATGTTCATACATACGTTGAAGCAACGAGACCAGCTCTCGTAGAAAGCTACATTTTCGAGATGGGCGATTTGGAACGTTAATCAGTTACACGGGCTTTTCGTTGAGGGATTTTCGCTTAATGAATTTCGTTGCGTTGGAGGCAGAGCGGAACTCCATAGCGAAATGTAATTTAAAATTCCCGTGAAACGTTGATGGGAGCCCGGTTGATTCGCGGTTATAGCGAGCCTTTGACCCGCGTTCGCCGTTTAAACTGCTCGATCGAAATTGTTGATAATTAATAATACGTCGTCTAGGGACAAAGGCCTCGCTTGGAATACGCGTAGAATAGAAGCCGTCGGGCGAGAGCACTTGTAAGCTGAGGACACGGTGTTATTTAGAAATCGACTGGCTGGCACAAAGGGATGACACCTGCACTGTGTCTCGAGTGCACTCGAAGCGCCACGCGCAGTGCACGTCCCGAAGCGCCGACGGTTCATTGGTTTTCAATGGAACTGCCTCGATACCGCGACAAAACAGTCGAGCCGTCGAAAGGAGTTCCTTCTACATCGTTTCCACCGAGTGAAACACGTAGAACATAAATCCAACGTGAGTTTAAACCGGGCCCGGTTAAGGGGTTATGCCTACGTGCAAAATGCGGAAAAATGGATTTTGGCGTTTTGACATTTTCTTAAAGTACAACATCTCAAAAGTATTGTGTAAAAGTTTCAATTGGATCCGGCCAAAATTGGCGGAGCTGTGCGAGTTTTAGTATAGGTATGTCCTGGAGGATGTAAACCTAACTTAAAACTTTAAACGCGTTTTTCTTGAAACTACATTTTCAGAATCGGTGACCAAAATATCTCGAGAACCGCTGCATCGAATGAATTAAACTTTTGTAGGATTATTCTATATATAAAAATCTTATCCTTAGTCGTGGTCTTTTCATTTCCGTTCCGTAGTTTTTATTGTACAGATGAAAAATGAGCGATTTTTGCGGCAAAAATCGATATTTTAATTTGAACAGCTGCCATTTTGTAGCAAATTCATTTTTCGGGATAATGAACGATTAAGGACAAGATAATTGAATGTACTAACTAAATTCCTTCGAATTTTTCATTTCAAATGAATCAGGTCAAAGTTAGAGAGGTCACTGCAAACTAGGGTAAAACTATACAATACCCACTTTTAAAGAAACATCTATAAAACCAATATTTTTTAATAATTCTTTAAATTTTTTGCGTAAACACATTAAGTGTTCATTACTCTTCACAACTACACCGAAATTGTGATAAAAACATAACTGAAAATAACTGAGGCAAGTTCGAATCTGATGATCGCGTTGATGCATCCTGGTTTATGTGCGTAAAATAATGGTGGGGCGTTTTGACAAATGGGGCGTATTGTATAGTTTTACCGTACTGAAAAAAAATCGCTGCCGGGAGATCACTGATATTTCTTTTATTTATTTACATTTTCCATTGGAATAATTACTACAAGTAGTGTAAGATGTACACTTTCGAACACATAAAGGTTTGTTTAAAAAACTCTTCAAGTTTTCCCCCCAAAAAATCTCGAAAATACTTGCGTTTTCAGACCTTGCAGATAGACATAACCCCTTAAATTGCTACAAATATCCACCCACGAACTCGCGAGACTTCTAATTCCTCTGTCGTTTCAGCCCCTCTTTGCGCGTCCACCGTAATCGACCGGCCACGCTGGACACAGAACATTAAGACGTAGCGAAAATGAGCTGCACACGATACTTTGCTCCGCCGAGACGATGTATCGATTTCCACCGACGAAGACCTATGAGTTCGCGCGGGGCCGGGTAACGAATACCCCGGGTATAAATTGGCTGATCCACCGATAGCCGGGCCCGAACATGAAAATACAAGCGACCATCGTCGGGCTGTATCAGTTTCGCGTAGTTTATGACAGTCGTAAAACGCGCGGAGGCAACAATTCGGCCGGGTGTCCGTTGTCTGCGAGTTTCGAGCACGCCGGAGGATGGACCGACACCGATCGCTCTTCCATCGCCAGAAATAATGAATGCTACCCTGAAATATGATTTCGCCGTGGCGAAAGCGCGTCTCGGTTCATCATTGTCCGCGATTCATCAGCTCTATCACCATTCTATAGCTTTTCGGCTGCTGTACTTCAAGTGCAGTTGAATCGAGGCGCTCCTCCACAGCATTGGCAACGGTGAAATTTCGTAGAATCGATTGCAACGAATCTCTGTTCATCAGTGTCCATCGTTTGTCTTCAGCTTGATTCTATTTCGATGCCTGTGGTCGATTCAGTTGCTGTATGTACTCTGTCCTCGACTGAGATTATTACAATTTCAATGTCCTGTAACTAGCATACCCTTCTTTATTCTTATCCAGAATGCTCCGTAGCCTCACGCGACATCGAGGCCTCGTAGAGGTTTCTCCAGTTGTTCATCGACCCCTAGGAGGTCCAATCCTCGGGAGGATATTATGTGGCCTCGGGGAGTTGGTAGGTAGCTTGTTCGACCCCGGTGAACTTACCACGGCAGTGGAGGGTACCGGATGCAGGGACACGCCGACGAGAAGGTGCGAGGATATTACATTCTGCTTGGCAACTTCTCTAGTTCTCGTCTACGTTCTCTCCCAGTATCTACTTTCTCCATGCTCTGACTGTTCCCCGAGGCTCCCTTGTTCGAGGCCTACAAGAGATCATACGTGTACTGTATGTCCAGGTGAACCCTTCGAGAACATCATTCGTACATGTTTACGATGTACTTAAAGCCACGCTAGCCTGTCCCTTGCCCGTTTCGTGCGTGTTCGCCCTGTACGTGGCCTGCTCGTTCAAGCACGTGGGCAAATGCTTTGACACTGCAGGATTTAGTGGCGATTTAAGGAAGATCGACGTGATTCGGGTACTAGCGAGGGTTATGGTCAGACTTGCGATTGAAGCATCCTGGATTCCTGTGATGGTATGCTCTGGAATAGGGAAAACCTGTCCAAAACCGTATACTTAAGGTTCTAGGTCCATAACTTTTTAAATAATATAACAAATTGGGTAATGAAAACGGTATTTATTAAAGGGTTTCGTAAACAACTCAAAATAAGAAAAATATAATTGAAAAGTTTAAATAGGGTACTTAATTGAACAATAAAACAAAACCTCTTCTTTTTCCGTCTTTGCCCACCCTATGGGGCAAAACCGTATAGTATTTATTATCAGTCTAAAATCTAAATTAACAACGGTAGCATTGAAAATCGTCGAGTTCTTCGGATCCCCAGCTGGTGCAACCTTCGTGTGCCCATCCACTACACCTTGTAAATTACACCCAATTTTGATCCCATGTTTCGATTGATTATATTTATTATAGCTTTCTTCATATTTTCCGAGTTTCAATCTTATCTTGTAGTGTTTCTTTTATAATTACGTGACATCTTGCTGACACCTTTAAACAAAAATGGAACACAACTTAGTTTACGAACCGTTGTTCGGTGTACGGTTTTACCCCGTACGGTTTTGCCCCAAGACGTAAGAACCCACATTTTTGGTTACAGCTAAATATGAAAATGACAACAATCGGCCACGATCATCAAACTATAATAGAAATAAATACTGTTAATATATATCTTCATGTAACTTACCTTTTAATTACCAGAACACTATATAGTCCACTTGAAGTACAGTCGAAAATAAGATCACAGCACGTAGAAATATAATAAATTTAATAATTAGCTGGAGCGTATGTATTTTGCCACGAGAATCTGTTGACTGGCAGTTCAATATGGTGGAAAACCATTGCTAAACGCGCGTGGGATTCGTCCATTAATTTTCAGAAATAAGAACGGTATACGATTTTGCTCTGGTATACGGTTTTGGACAGGTTTCCCCTACTACTGGGCCAGCAACTGGGTTAGGTAACGTCTCTAAATGTTAATAACATAATATACCTTCCGCAATTCACAGCACATTCCTCTACCATTCGCTCAAACGATCCACTTGCGAGTGAATTGTTTCGTTTCGTTTGCTGCTACAGAGTTACACTGTGTCTGTACCGAGGTACTTTTGTATTTTCGCTGGGAATTCCGTCGCGAGCTGGGGCCGCGAGGGTCCCACCGATGTTATTTCAAATTTCAGACGTATTTCGAGATACCGCTGAATCCGCGAAAGTTTCTCGTATCGTCTGGAAGTTGGCGTCGCGTCCTTAGCCGAGTGGGGCGAGATAAAATTACACCGGGAACGCTAATTATACCGTGGCGCCTATAAATCCGGCTCGGCTCCATAACTTCCATGGCCGCGAACGGTGTCCCGCGATTAACTCCAGATACAATTTTAACCGGGGGGTATTCCCGATCGGGCTGCGAACGTCGACAGCTCGAAAGTGGCTCACATTTTCTCCCTTTCACTCACTTCTCCGTTCGTCGAACGAAACGGTTCCCCTCAAAGGTTCGCCAGGGAGGGTGAGAGTTTCGAAAGCGTTTCAATGAAACGGAGAACAGCTCCTGCTGCCTTTATCTGCGTGCCATTCCTGGTGGAAACGCAACCGTGCAAAGGGGAGGAAGAGTTCAGATAAGTAGAGGAGTCGGAAGAAGACGGGGATAAAAAGTATCGGAGGAAGATGAAGGAGATCTCGCGGAATGTCGTGCTCGATATGCTCCCCTCTCGTTTCATTCTTTCTTCCACTTGTTCGTCCTTCGTTTCCACGCCCCTCTTCTCTCCTTTTCCGCCGCGAGTTTCTGTTTCTCCGTCTTCACCTTTTATATTCTTCTCGGCTCGATCCTCCGCTTCCTCCAGCCTGTTCCCTCAGTCCGCTCCGTCTTCCTTTCTCGCCGCGTACCTGCGGTTTTCCAGCCTCTTTGGTAGCTTTGCGAGAAGGCAGAGGAGACCCTGAAGAGGAAAGAGAGACGGAGCGTATCTCTTGAAACCAGTTCGACCTACAACAGCGTCTTTGCATCGGCTTACGCGAAACGAGAACGCATTTGCCACGACTGCGGCCGGAGTTATAGGCGAAACTGAGATTCGAAGCATCTTTCCGACTTTATCGCGCTGGGAGTATAATCTGAAAAGACCCGCGAAATTCTCGACGAAGCCGAATTCCTCTCGATGGGCTTCCCGCTTCGATTACAATGGACTGTTTTGGAATCGCACGTAATGTTTTGAGAAAGAATGAGTTTGTCGTGGAATTCGAAGATCATCTCTGACTCGAGATATCGCGATTAAAGTCAGAGCACGGCGAAGAGCGAAAGAGATAATATTTGTGCGAGGCACGGATTGGAGGAGGAAGGACTGTGTTACATGTTTTAATAAGGGAAGCCGCCTCTAGCGCGGGCCAAATCCGGGAGGAAAATCAGAGGTGTTCGTAACTCGATAAGGGAAGACAGAAGCAAGCTCAGCGCGAGCGAGAATCTTTTATCGGTGGGGTACACGCGAACGGGAGCCAATTTTCGTGCAGGGTCCACGATCAGCCGGAAAGTGGATTTTCCCTTTATCCCGTCGCGACTTCTCTTTTGTGTACGTAACTCGAAAAATTCCTTTTCGGATTCCGAAAGTTCGAGGTCGCGAGCGCACCTCACGGCCACTTCCGGTTTCGAGTATTGTGCAGTTCCCAACGACAGAGTTGGGCATTATTCGAATAAATTTTCATTCGAATACGAATTCGTATACATCCCCAAGATTTATGCGCGAATAACAAATGACGATTTTATTCGACGTAAAATTATTCGTTATTCGCGAATAAATCTGTACCGTTATTCTAGCCAGATTCGTTCGAATAAGAATTTATTCGATATTCGACCTGAATGAACGACGAATAAGAAATGTGATACCCGGCATCTATCGATGGAAGTCTGTACTGTGACCAACATACGTTTTGACGTGTGTGTCTAGAAGTGTGCGTATACGTCTGAACGAACCGAGGAAATCCCGCCTTAAAGAAGTATTCTCTTCTGGAGGCGTCGGCCATCGGTTGTAAGCGATATTTGGGATAAAGAATTATCAGATTATGTGATTGTGTCTCCTTTTATGTGATGATTCCAACGTGTTTCTCCTGGACGGCTTAATGTGTGCCCCAAAATAATATTTACTATGTCCACTGATTTGCGATGTGATTTCGAATTCCACAATTGTGAAAATTTATATAGGACTTAGGTATGCATTATAACAGATTGACTATTTTTTTATTGTCTTCATTATGTAGTACCACGGTCTTACACCTTCCTGCAAAGTGCGAGCTATGACAAGAGTTACTTAACCTAAAACATTATGTCTCACGGCTGTCAGTCAGTGGTGTCATGATACATCGCCGAAATCGCGTGATCATTTTATTCGTCCGTTGAGTCGACTAAATTCTTATTCGAATAAGAAATTATTCGAATAAATTTTCCGTCAAATAAAAAATTATTCGTTATTGTCCAATAATGTCATTTTATTCGAATTTTTTATTCGAAGATTATTCGAATAAGAATTTATTCGCACAAATTTATTCGAATACTTATTCGAATGAAAATTTAGCCGAATAGGCCAACGACACAATCCGCCCATTTTAGCTGCAAATACTCCAGCGTGCGTTGTCTCCAACGAGTTTCGCGCGAAGCGCGCTTCAATTCCACAACTTGACGAACTTGATCTCGTTTCGCATTTTTACATTTTATACTTGTGGGGGAACCGAGCTTTTCAAATTGACAAACCTTTGTTCCCAATTCCACCTTGCCAATTCCAAGTTTAATCCATATTTCACACTCTCCTATACCGTAAACTGGGGGAACATTGGCAGTTATATGCATGGACATATAAATTCGTATTCGAGATCGAGATTTTATTATAGGTAACATTGTTACGTATTAATAATTTATCTTACTGACTTCAGATTAGTAAAACTTAACATGTTAATGCTATTTATATGATGTGCCAATGTAACAATTAGATTTTAGTTAACCCTTTAGTGCCCGCAACTAGATCACGTTGAAGGAAAAATATCCCGTTTCGTGTTTATCGTTAAAAATGGTCTGAATTTATATATTTTTATACAAAAGAAATTTTTTTATTATTTAATTTATTTTTTTCGGAGGTCAAAATGCATAAAACCAAAGAATACAGGGTTCAGAAAGGTCCAACTTTCTTCAGTGAATAAAACTACGCTAAACATGTATCACTTAAACTGTTGCAAACAGGCCCGGATTAAGATTTTTGGGGCCCGGGGCTATCAAACCTTCGAGGCCCCCCCCCGTGGTTGATTTTTGGGGCCCAGGGCTACATATCAAACCTTCGAGGTCCTCCCGTGGTTGAACAGCGGAGGAGGAGGGGGGTTAGTGAGCTAATCGCTTAGAACGGGGCCCCTCTCGGAAAGTGGGGCCCGGAGCTGCAGCCCCTCCTAACCCCCCTTTAATCCGGGCCTGGATGCAAACAGCGAAATGCGAATGCAAACGGCGAAGCGGCAAAAAAGGAATGTATCATATATGATACGTTTGACGCTAAAAGGTTAAGATGTAAAAAATAAAATAAAATAAACAAATTTAAGTGTCAATGTATCTTACTGATTTCAAATTAGTAAAACTTCACCTTTTAATACAATTTATCTGATGTGCCAGTGTTACCCCGTACTGGTTTTTAACATGTATTAAAGAAGAAAAAGGACAAGAATTTTATGCATTTTTATACTTATAGTACAATCACAAAAGGTGCAATGTTGTGATAGGATACTTAAAGCAACTGTAAACATGCTAATTTTTACTTTGTATAACAAAATGTTTCAAAAACCTGCCAATGTTCCCCCAGTTTACGGTACCGTACAAAATCGCAGAGTTCGTTGCTCCAGCTACAACGAGATTATCAACCACGTGCCCGTCGGGCAGTCGATTTCCTCTTGAGAGACGATCCCGAAAAAGCCCGATCGACCTTCCTGTGAGGGATCAGTGCGTGGCCGAAATCGCCATATGGTGCTCGTCGCCTTTCCGACTCGCCGATCAAGGGGGTCGGTGTACCGGGAAGATCTTGTCGCTGTCATTCACAGCAGCCCACCGAGATCGCCGAGCGTTTCATTAAAAAGTCCAGCCGAAACAACCGTGCCATTACCCGAATTCCAGTCGGCCGATCCGAGACAGAAATAGCATCGCGAACCGTAAGAATATTTGAATTCCCGGAGCAGCGATCCAAATACCGGTCAGCAGGACTCCTCTCGGTTGATCCAAGCCTCGTTCAAGGAACGTGGATCGATCACGACATAGTCGACGGGATTCCGAACCGATTTTATCCACGTCGAGCATCCACGAAGGGGGAAAAACTTTCCATCTCTAACCCAGAGCAAGGGAGTTGTTCGTGGCTGCCAGAAGTGTGTTCCGCGAAAGTTTTGCATGGCAGCGGGATATCGTCGCGTAACGTCCCTGTGTATCGTCGTAAAATGAAGCTCGACGAGGATACGGTAGCTCGGGATAAGCGATCGAAGGGGACACGCGATCCGCCCGCGACTCGGCAGCCCGTTTCACCCTCTTCCCTCCCCTAGCGTCTCACCGGTCTAGCCCCGATATTTTACGGGCGGCCGTAGCGCGGCGATAAAGGACGGAGGAGAGCCGGTAACTGGCTTCGCTCGCCGGAAAATTTCATTTTCCGCGGCGAAGGGTATACAGAGCGCGTCTCGAGTATCAGGCGATCGAACTTTCGCCTGGGCGCGAAACAACGAGAGACACTTTGCATCGAACGGCCGGCAGAAGTGGTTTTATTGGGGCTTTAGCTGATTACGCGAGGACAGGGGCGGCGTCGAGCGATTTCCTCGCCGAACCCCTCTGTGCATCGATCCGTCGCGGGTTCGTTCGATTTCCATCAAGCCAGCCCTTGATGGAAAACGGGAAGGGACGGTTCGCTCGTTCGCTGGAAAATTAAATGCTACGCCGTCGGGGATTAGAGTTCTCAGCGACGAGCCGGCTTCTTGTGTGTTTTTCCAAGCACGTGCTACCGTCGTCGCGGAACTTTCAACTTTTCTGGATACCGCTGGGACGTTACGCCAGAGTGCTAGTATTAAAATTACGCGATCCTCGTGAAACAGAACGCCAGGCGACGCAGAGTGACGCGCAGGCAAAGGTGGATTAAGACGGATCGAGGGGAATCGATTAACGGTCGAGTTGCACGGAAACGAATGACGCAGCTCCGACCATCTGTCGTATTCCCTGGTTGTCGCGGCATATGCAGCTTCGCGAGTCACCGAGCGCCTAATAAACGCGACGGAGGTACGACAACAAAGGAACAGCATCGTGGAGATTGAAAAGTCTGAGAGACGAGGATCCTATTCCACTCGCGGGCTATATATAGAGCATGGTAGGATGAATTGCCCAGTGAATGAACAGCTAAGCGTTTTTTCAGTTTCAAATAATGATAAAAATTAAATAATGTCTTAATTTATTAATGAAACAAGAATTTGTAACAGAATCGGCTTTAAAAATGTCTAAAAAATTGTTTGAGATTTTTTACTTGACCGGCGTCTGAAATAAATCATAAAAATGTAATCAATGCCCAGTATACAACCCCTGGCAATAAGTTTTCGACCAAACGCAATGGTACGAAGTCAACGAGAAACACCAGAATTTTTTGTACGTGAAACAATGCGGTATAAATATAACACTCATGGTAACTGTAAATTGATCTAATATGCAGTAAATACACCAAAAATAATTAAGACATTCGTTTATTATCTACTAAAAAACAATGAACAAACAAAATGTTGCTTGGAAAAAAGTATTTGGCCAACGGAAGCTCTGGAAAAAAGTATTCGACCATATAAATTTGCAAAAAATAAACAATACTTTACTTAAAATTCACATTACCTAATATTTAATTACATTTCCACGTGCACGTATAACAGCTTTTATGCGTTTTGGCATTGATTCTATAAGCTTCTCGCATTCTGTCGGTGTGATTTCATCCCACGATGCCTTAATTGCTTCGCGAAGCTCATTCTTGTTTTTAGGTTTTTTTATATGAATTAACTGTCTCCACGTTGCCATTAATTCTCTATTGGGCTTAAATCAGGACTATTTGCTGGCCACTTTATTATTTTAATTCTATTATTTTTCAAATACTCTTGTACTTTTTTGCTGCGGTGGCAACTCGCATTGTCTTGTTGAAAATAAAAATCATTTGAATCCAGGAACCAATTTTCTATACTGGGTATTAGGACATCTTCTAAAACCTGCGTATATATTTCGGAATTGACAGTTACATGTAGTATACACAGTTTTCCTACTCCTTGGGCTGTCATGCAGCTCCACACCATGTAAGACTTAGGATATTTCTTTTTAAAATTTAAACAATCTTCATTGAATTTTTCACTGGTTTTCCTCCAAACAAATTGTCCAGCATTATCACCTGCCCCGATACACACACGTGATTCGTCACTAAAAATAACTTTTTGCCAATCATCCACAGTCCAATGCCGGTGTTCCTTACACCATTCCAAACGCTTTTTCCTATGCAGTTTCGTAAGAAACGGTTTTGTTTTCGCTTTGCAAAATGAATATCCCATTTCATTTAACCGGTTTCTCACTGTACGGTCACAAACATTTTGTGCCCACTTTATATTTATTTCTTTAGACGTACCTCGCCTCATATTTTGAACAATTTGTCGCAATTGTTGGTCATCTCTTTTTGACGTGGAACGAGGACGTCCACATCTTGTCCGATTAACTACACTTCCACTTTCATTAAATTTGTTATTTATATAGCTAATCGCACTATGGGAACAATTTAAAATCTCTGCAACTTTTCGTTGAGTATTGCCCTCTTTTAGAAGTTTAATTATTCTTTGTTTCAAATCGTCAGAAAAATGCTTGCGTGGCGGCATGCTGAATTTCTTTGACCTGCTTCGATCGTTAGCTAACAATTGACTGATCGCGGAACAGTTTGTAAACATACGTTTTCAATACATTGTTGTATTGCACTCTGCGTGACTTGTGAAAGAGACAGCGAGTGAGAAGATGAAGAAAGTGAGAAAACAGTCGACATCGAGCGATAAGCGTACAAATTTCTTACTCGCTAGTATAGCGCAACACTGAGATACAGAGTTCCAGAATGCAGCAAAACAGTTTAGTAAAAGAATGCAAGATTATTTGCAGAATACTGGGATCAAAACTGAAAAATGGCCAGCTAGTGGGTACACCAAACCTATTTTTCATTACAAATTTATGCGTAATATCTTTACAAAGCAATTAAGGCATCGTGAGATGAAATCACACCGACAGAATGCGAGAAGCTTATAGAATCAATGTCAAAACGCATAAAAGCTGTTATACGTGCACGTGGAAATGTAACTAAATATTAGGTAATGTGAATTTTAAGTAAAGTATTGTTTATTTTTTTGCAAATTTATATGGTCGAATACTTTTTTCCAGAGCTTCCGTTGGCCAAATACTTTTTTCCAAGCAACATTTTGTTTGTTCATTGTTTTTTAGTAGATAATAAACGAATATCTTAATTATTTTTGGTGTATTTACTGCATATTAGACCAATTTAAAGTTACCATGAGTGTTATATTTATACCGCATTGTTTTACGTACAAAAAATTCTGGTGTTTCTCATTGACTTCGTACCATTGCGTTTGGTCGAAAACTTATTGCCAGGGGTTGTACTAGTGAATGAACAAAATACCCAATTAATGAATGCCTTGTACCCAGTGAATGAACACAAAGAATATTACTTCATTTTCCGACGACAAAACGCTGAAAACGCTACAAAAGAAGACAGGAAGTTTAAGTGAGGGACCTAACATTAGAGTATAAATATATAATCTATATATTATAATAATAGGAACTTGACAAATTTATTTATACCTATCAGAACACAGTTTACACAATATAATGGTTAACTGTCAATTGTTATCATACGTGTTTTCTTACTACTTAGGTTTCTCGCCGTGAATGACAGCACCCGAAGCCACAAAACAAAAAAATTAATAAGCGACCGAGACGTTCATAGATTCAAAACATATTAGTATCGCCGTTATCTCAATAATTTTTCCTTCATTCTAAATATAAGATCATTGTTTTCAATGAAATAGTATTCTTGTTATACATGAAAAAAGTCAATTTGTTCATTCACTGGTCAATTCACCCTACAAAGAAAAAACAAGGGTACGGAAAATCGAGTCTCCAGGGTTTATTTAGGGGTGACTCTTAAATCTCAGCCGAAGGGGGAGCGTTCAGGAGGAACGTGTACGCGCGCGTTACAAGAAAATTCCATTCGGCGCGAGGAGTCTTGCAGAGCTCTAAATAATTTCCAAAGATCTCGAGGTACTCTGTGGTACTCCGTGCAGGACTCGTCGCGAATTCATCTGAATCCACGGACAGCGATCCTTTATATTCCTGGTCGGACGCTGGGAGACATATTTTTCCCTGCTGCAAAGCGCCGCTACGGTCCCTGCTTCAACCCTGGCGACGTCGGTGGCGTGCACCGTTCGTTTTTATCTTTCGTTTCGTCCCGGCCGAACGTAAGCAGTTGTTTAATAATGAATAATGCATGGGGGGATAATGGATCAGAAGGAAAACGCGGCGACGATGAAAGAGCCTGTTTTAAAAAGGGTTCGCGCAATTTCCTGAAGTGGCGCTCGTCCCTCGTGTATTCCTTTGCTCTGTGTGCAGCTGCTGGCGCACTTGGTCCCGCACCACTCGCTTCTCGCCCAAGTTTATTAGAACACGGACTTTGCGGCCGAGCCGCCGCACAGTTAAGTAAACTCGCCCGGGGAAAGTACAATCTACTTGAGGGTATAACAAGAATTAGACGAACCCTCCAGCGCGAGCCGGTTAATTGCTATTTTCATTAATTAAAAACGCCCCCACGAATTGGTAGGAGTTCGGCCGGGCAACGCGGGCTCCCCTTAAATTTCATTAGTCCCGGCGAACTTCGCCACTGGCGCCGCGATCGTCATTGGTCCACGAATTCAGATCGAGTGGAGGAAATCCAAAGGGCTCGAAACTTTACCTGTACAATATACTCCCGGATGGTCTACAATAATGTGTGAGCTTCACTCTTGCAAAGTGCCTAGTCACCTTCGCATTTTTGTGGCCCGCAGGGAGCTAAGAATCTCCCAAGTCAACATTGTCTCCGCTCGTAACAAATTACTGAAAGGGCAGTATCTCACCTTGGTACATCCCTTTTTCGTGTAAACTTATCGCGGGAGAAGCAGCCGAGCCAACGTTTCTCCCACCCCGCACGTCTCCTATCTAATTCCTGCTCGTCTTAAGAGGATTAAGGCAACAGAAATAAAAGCTCGGTACGCGAGTTCGCGTGGCCTTAAATTTCCCCCCTCGGCGATCTGACAGAGGCTCGGGCATAAAGGCTGTGTGTATAAGAAGCGAATAAGGAAAATTCTTATCTCTCGGGCGGGAGGATCGCGTGGGAGGGGCGCGTAGGGGTTAATTAGTATTTATCGCGAGTATAAGCCAGGAGATTGGCTAGTGGCTGGGAGGCGAGTCTCTCGAGTGGGATCCAGGGGTGAATTTTATCGTCCAAGTTTCCCCGTGCCAGCAACTTTATCCAGTCTCTATATCGCGACACATTTTTTACGGTAGGCGAGCGAATGAAAAGGCTGGCCGGCTTGCAAAAACGTCCGCGAGGTATTAAAGGGCGTGAATTTTCGCGTGAATTGAAACCATCCACCGATAGATGGCTACTGTACAGTGACGGGGATGCAGGGTGATTCACGCGAATCCGTGGAAATTCGCGGAATCGTTTGGTTTTATAGTTTACACCATTTACTACCCCCGTATCGCCCGTGAGTTTTGAACTTTGGAAAATCGTTGATTTATGGGCGACGTCTCGAAAATCCACGGGGGAACTGTTTCCATCTGATTTATCTGAAAGATTTAACCCCGATGGATGTCGAGATTGGGACAGCGTGCGCATCTTTGTGATGAGATTTTCCCGAAATCACGACTCGATTGTTTATCGTGATGGACGATAGGGGTAATCCCAGCGTAGAGGATAGAGTAACGAATTTATCATCGTCGTTTTTTGCCAAATCAAAGGATAATGATTCTTCATCATCGAGGGTCCTCTACGACCCTAAGTATCCTTAGAAGTGCTCGAAAGGTCGTTCGTCGTATTCTATACCCCGAAGAGGGGCGCGAGTTAAGCTTAACATCCTATCTTTCACTCTCGCTGGCTCTTGGTCTGTCCTGCTCGTTTTTTCGAACCAAGGAACCCAGGAGGTTGTCCACGGTGGGAACAATGACCACCATTAATCTTCATAGTACGTCATAAGGTGGGAAATAAAAGCAGCTCGGTGGCTGGCGTCGCGCTTGGACCTTTTGCAATACAATTTGCAAGGTGAACTATGCATACTTGCAAATTTCAGCCGCGATACATTCTCTGAAAGAACACGAAGGTTATGAGGGGAGCTAAAATGGAAAAGCAGACAGAAGTCCCTCCAGCAGCTTCTGCTCGCGTGATCCCGTTAGCTCTTTATTCTACGATCGTTTCCTTCCTCGCGACACTTTCCCCCGATATTTCCCCTCTCAACCCGCTCCGCAGTGGCTCTGGGTCTCTTCGCCTCTCTTGGTTTCCTCGGCGCTTTTCACGCCGTGACATTGTTACGGGCTCCACTTTCCTCGCCCCCGAATGCCGGGAGATTGCGGACCGTATTTAGAGGGAGTCCGTAAATCACAAAATCCGCATAACGCCGACGTTATCGCGTGAAAAGGGGGATCGACTCGCTGTCAGACACTGTGCCATCGTTCTCCATAAACAGGCGCACACCTTTATCCCGTTTATATTCCGAGTGGACGTCCGATACCGGCGATCCTCATCGGTGGAGAGAGCGCGAGTTTGTATTATCGTATTATGGAAATACCGTGTCCGTGGGAAGCTCGTCTCTCGTCGGTATAAAACCGCGGGGGAAGTACAAAGAAGAAAAAGGACGGGAACTGGAGGAGCCGCTGGACGAACAGCTCGGTGGAAGTATCTGGCTACCGATATCCTCCCAACCCCCGATGTCCTTCGAAGCGGAGAAGTATTTATAGGACTTCGGTAGAAATTCATGAGTGTTTAGATCCTCGATCTTTGCTTCTCTCCCTCTTTCGCTGGATAAAACCGAATTCCCAGAGTACTTATAAAAATGAACCGAATTCCGTCACATTGGCAATATCGATGGTGGACGAATTTTTTCTCGTTTATCACACGCGTCACGCGGACCCTCGGCTTTGCACCAGTTGCATTTCCGGCAGTTCGCCGTGGTGGATCCGCGCCGCGCGGCACGACAAACCGATTCGGAAATTGGAACGTGCTCGCGCGTAGAATATACGGGCATCCGTCTGGCGGTGGCTTAATAAAGCTTCCGTGGCAGTGGTTTCGACCAGGCTTAATTAGCTCGTGGCTCGTGCTGCCTGGAATCAACCATCTCTTCCTCCACCTATCGTCTTGGAGTTGCCGTGGAACGCGACACCGGCAACTGACGTGGTTTATGTCGACTTTCTGGCTCGCGTCGAGTCACACTTCGCTCTCCCCTGGCCTAATTGAAGACACAGGATGGCTTCCACCGAAATTGCATCGAGTCGGTGGGAAACTCGCGAAGGACGACCAGACGCTCCTTAATCGAATGCATCGAAATTACAGGCTACCCTTCCAGCAGTTCGTCTAACCGTTTTCTTCGCACCTCTAATGGCGCCCCCGGTGTGTTCTTTTAATATCCGTGACCTGAACCAGCACTCCTGTTGGTAGAGACTACAGGGTGCACGAGAGCGTTCCTAGTGGCAGCTTCGAGTGAAATTAATTAGTTTCTGTTGTAATTAACCGAGACCGCAAACGATGAGGTTCGTTCGCCGCTGTAGCGCGGTACAATCGAAATTAAGTGCGTTACTCCGTGCCGCATGAATGAAATTGTTTCGGAGCGAGATCTTCATGGACCGCCTCTTCAAAGGCACTCTCGCGATTCTGCCCGTGCATGTTTAATTGATCGAATTTCTGAAAACTCTAGCCGTTCCTTATAACCAAAGCCTTCCTTAAACTCCACGTAGACGCGCGGAACGAAGCAACTTTCCTGGCGAGAGATCCGCAAAGAGCTACCGTTTCACGCTCGTAAAACCTTGGAAGAAAAGTTGAATTTTTCGGAGCAACTTCCCGGTAGGGAATCGGAGAGCAGGCCAATATTAATAAACGTCAAAACGGTCGCTACGCTCGATTTATCCGCTTCAGTTTAAACGTCCATCTTGCAGGTAATTTCCTGCTGAAAGTTACTTGGGCATGTACTATCAATATCAGTTGTCGAAAGCGTGCGCATCGATGGCAAGAAAAAGGTGATCCTTCGTTGCGTCTCCTGATCCCTTGCGAAACTTAGAGCTCAACGATCCCTGCAAGGATCTCCAAGGAAGTATGGGGTGAGGGGATGGAAGAGGCTGCGAAGCATCCGGGGCAACGGAACATCGCTTAGCACCGTCAAAACTGCCACGATAACGCCCTGTCGATGCTTAGGAAATGGCCTTTTCAAGCTGTCATCGTTCCTCCGCACGGTTAGTGAGTGTACAGGCTTTGAGGGAAGCGATTCGATTGTCTCTCCATTAATCAGGGGGAGGACTTTCAATCGAAAGAGCTCTGAAATCCTCCATCATGATTCCTCGAGCGTGGAATCGAGAATTACACTTCATGCTAGATTATTCCTCGCAGAGAGACGCGGCTCGAATCCCTCTCCATTATCTCGCGCGTCGAGGCGCTTTTTCCTCGCTTTCGGAATACGAAAGATTCAACGGCTGGGAACAATGCGTTCTTCCTCTACACGTCCATGATAATTCGCCCATTACTCGGATAATATTGTTCGACCGATAGGAATCGTCACGCTCGCATCGGGTCAGCAGGAAACGCGCGCTTCTGCTGCACGCAAGGCACGAGCTAGCATGCGTGTAGATCGAGCTCGTCGGCACGACCCGAATCGCCCATTTCCATAATAATATTGATGTCGACAGGCATGGGTGTAATACCAGCCGCGTTCACTTTTTATTCGCTCCTCTTGCAAAATATCCTGACACGGTGCGTCTAGTTCCTAAAGTCTAAAGGTATTTTCTGACGAATTCGAGCATATCTAACAGTGTGGAAATCTCGATGCAACATTATCGAGTTTTCGACTGCTAACGAATTCGACCATGTCTAACAGTGTGGAAATCTCGATGCAACATTATCGAGTTTTCGACTGCTGACGTCTGTAGAGAAATCTGTAGATTCTTAGAATTTTAGGAAAAGGATTCCTTTTTGGAGTTCTAGGATGAAAGCACTAGTAGTCGGCCACCATCCAGTAGTCGAACACTTTTATTGTTTAGCTTAAAGAAATAAGTACTGAAATAAAACATTTATTAAATGACAATTTTATATTATATTTTGAATTTTTAACTTTAAAATTCGACAAAAATGCTCTTCATAGGTAAAACAAATAAATGCTTTTAAAGTGATTTGTAAACTAATTTTGATTTTACATGTGCCATTACTGTTTTCGAACACGAGAAGCATAAATGCGCTTTGAATAGAAACGACAAATGTAATTCAGTTCTATACATTTTTTACTGGAAAATGATGCTATTTCACCGAAAAAGCATCAATAATATTATACGCGCTTAAAAAATAAAAAAAAAATGGGATAATTTATTTATTTATGGGAGGTAGGTAACTGGACCATTATGCTCTTTCAATTTTCAATAATCGACCACAGCTGCCGACTTCTGAAGCTAACTGCATTCACAATGAACGCTAAAAGTCGACCACGTGTTAACTATAATTTATCTTATTAAAATTTTGATAAAGTTTTTAAAAGGACTTATTTTAATTCCGCATTATTCCTGTCATTTTTAATTATCTACCGTTATTGCACACTATATTTATATAAAAATAAATTTTAGTTTGTAATGCGTACATAACCTATTTTGAATTTTATATTAAAGAAAGGTGGTCGACTACTACTTAGCTATCGGACTGATCGACTTTTAGAGTTAAGCGGTCGATTAATAAAGCATTCGGATACTTAGTTTTAACGCTAATTATTTATTTTCCCCGAAGTTTTATACTAACACAAAATTTTTAGTGATACATTAAATACATTTGAATGACTTCAATACATTTTATATATTTTATAACATTGATTGTTTATTTTTTTTAGAACTTTTCATTCCAGTTTATCTTTAAGTGGTCGACTACTAGTGCTTTTACCCTCTATGACAAATTGAGAGCTCGGGCTATGCTTTCCCGCGCAACTACCGCGGCCAGGATCGGCCAGGATATCGTTTGCCTGGCCGCGTGGCGCAATATTCACGGTTTACGTGCAATTTCTGGTTTCGTCAGGCGAGGGCAGGAAAAAACTTGCTAGCAGAGACGGTGAATTATCACGCTTATCTGTACCGCGCGTACTGGAGTTTCCGGCAAAAGCCGTGCTACTCCTCGTGTGCGGGAGATGCAGAGTTATGCGCCGGCGATAATACGTTGGCGCGTCACGTGCAACGGAAGTCGGAAGTTATCCCCTAACGTTCACGTACACAGGTCCTGATTACAAAAAGTGCTTGATATGCGGCGACGTTGACTCAAACGAAGCAATTACCTGTGTGTACTTACTCTATGAATATGGGTCACAAATTGGAGAGACGAAGATATTAACCCTGTCGGTGTTTAATAAAATCACGAAGTGATTTTACTTAATCATTTTGGTCGCCACGAGTTGAAAGGTGCCATTTTTGTGCCACCCACGCAGCTAAGCTCTCGTGAATGTTGAATGGAGTAGACCGAGCAGCTTCCTCGAAAGTAGATCTGCAACCACGAGTCTTGCAGGGTTGAAAGTGTTGCAACTATGGCTCCCTGGGGCTGCAGACTCCGCTAGCATCAAGCACGATACGCACGCAGTGTGAAACTGTAACAGGTATCATGCGCGAGCTGATATGCAAGCCGACTTGTATGCACTGGATCATTGCGGGACCGTGTCCATGCGTGCACGCATGCCACCGTGAAAGCGTCGAAATGACGTATGCGGACTTGTACGAACACCGGTTGTCGGCTCGAAAGTGGTTGAATTATTTCCTGGCACGTGGCGCGATCGTTAAGCCCGTTACGTCGCTTCGCCCCCTCCGAGCGTCGTCCTCTTTCTTTCTGGCCCGGTCAGCTTACGCGTGCGGAGACTCTGAACCGTTGTTAGGATGTGGGAAAACATGTGTGTTTTAACTAAATACAAACTTTATTTTAAATGTGAAATACGCTTCACGCTTGGGAGTTCCTATGGGTTTAATCGGTGCTTTAATTATATGATTGAATGTGGGTTCAGTGGTCACTAACCCCGGGTCTCCACCAAGGCGAACACGAATAAAAACAGTGTTCGCGAACGTTTTCGTCTGTTCTATAGTCGTGTCCACTCCGCCGCAAACATGAACAAAACTCGGCGTATGAATCGTATATGAATATTTTGTTCTGTTTGCGGCGGTGTGGACACGACAAGAACAGAGGAAAACGTTTGCGAACAATGTTTTTGTTCGTGTTCGCCTTGGTGGAGACCCGGGGTAAGAATTTCTAAAAGTTGGCAATGGTTCCGTGTGCGCAGCAAGTTTCTAGAAATCCATCTGGCGGCTCCAGAGTTACTTATTTTTAACCCTTTGTAGTGAAACGGGATGTAGAGTACCCCAGGATATATCTTTGCTAATATTTCTGTAAATTTTTAGACCTTAATAATGAAATGTAAAAATTTGGTGAATTTTAACAATAAAAAAATCGCTTTATCCATAATTATTTTTTCAACTACAAATTTCAACATATCAAAATATACATTTCTAGACTATTAAAAGACTATTAGAGCATGATTGTGCGAGTTTTACGAGTCTACACTCTACAATTATTAATCAAAAGTTAAATATTAAAAAATACGAAAATGGTAACTCAAACATGACGCTGTGACCACGGAGGGTTAATATTTTTATAATTCTCCTACTTTGACCAACCTGTGCACAATTAGTCAAAGCGTTCCTAACACCGTTCAGATTCGTCCTCGAGAGTTGGTTGCGTTATGCAGGGACAAAAAAGGGCAAGAAGGTGTGCTTCACTCCCGTTGAAGAACGCGAAAGCATTATTCGAATCGCGCCGGGTCTCCCTAGCGAAACCCCGCAGGAAACTTTCCGCCGGGATTCGCGGTCTGTATTTTTAACAAACTTTGTTCCACGGTAAACCCAGAACGCCACTGAAAAAGTATACTCCGTTTGGGACTCGTCTCCCAACGGTTTGTTCCAGCAAATGTGCGGTGAATCGTGAAAATAATCGAGTTCATGTGGAATTACAATCCGAACCATAGCTACAATTTTGTAGATATTCTTCCCTTTGTTTTTTTTTGTCCCGGAGAATACGAGCTACAGAGAAAAATATGGCGTAATTCGTGTATACGTATCCGCATGATCGACACGCATTTCAGTTGTAAAAACTGGCCGGGCAGCGGCCTAAATAAATATTTGCCGGCGTGTCGAATAGCACCGTGGTGAATCTCCATTCGTCCATCATTTCCCGCGCATCGATTCCGATATTAAGCAAACATTTACGATTTCCGTGCTGTTTCCCACGAGGCGAGGCCACGGCTCGCATCGATCCCGCCAAACAGAAACATCACGCTCTCTCCCTTGGCGCATTCTGTCGATTTCGTTCGACCCGCCCGGCAAACATTTGCAAAAGACGCGGGACACGTTGCATCGTTCACAGCTGGAGACACGTCGGGGCCGTTTCGAGCCGAAACATTCAACGGACGAACGGGAAGGGCGCTGTTACGCCTCGATTCGATTCCGTGGTTTTCGTGAGAATTTCGTTGATCCCCTAAGAAGATGGACGAATAAATATTGAGCAGCTCCCCGGGGAACAACGACGAGATGGCGTCTAGACAGCGTCAGACGCAGTCACGATCAGACCGCGTCGTTGAATCGACGATAATAATGCTTCCTTTTGATCCCCTTTTCTCATCCCCTTCTCCGTTGCCAGGAGCAACCGTGGGGACTATTTTGCCAGGGTGTTCCGTAAAAATACTCGCGGAGGAATCGACGTCTACCGGAATCTTGCATCTTTACCCTCGTCGCGACTATTGGGGTGGCTTTTAAGCGACTCCGTTGCAGTTAATTGAAGGATTCCACTCTGAAATTCATTTCTCCTATTCTGAACGCTTGACTCTATTTATTAGCTACCTTATTATAACACAGGGAGTCTCGAACAGAAGTAGGAACGATGAATTGTAGAAAGTCAAATTAGTCCACGGAAAGAAAGTGGATATCCCAGCTCTCGATCGAAATGTTTCTCTGAAACCCTTCTTCTTTCATCCCTCTATCTGTTCCCCTCTGCAAAGTTTCTTCAACCCCACCCTCCCCTTCTTCCCCTGCCACGCCCCCGTTGAATTCCAACCCTGGAGCGTGTACACCAGGCAGGTCGAAGCTCCAAGCAGGTGCAAGCCCAATTTCCCATATCTCGAGTTCCCCTGCGAACAGAAGTTATCGTGGCAAGGGCCACCGGTCCATCATCGTCGCTGAACAACCGCGAGGGGTGTGGGCGCGTGAAAAACGATTCGCGAAGCGGTCTGGCTGGGGGGCGTCGTTGCGAGGAAAATGCTCGAGGGTGTCGTAAAGATTCTGCGGGGCTCTAACCCTCCTTGCCGGTGAGCGAGAGACGGGGAACGTTTTGTGGTTGTTCGCGCGAGCTTTATTTACTCTTCTCGCTGCGGGCCCGCCGTTGATTTTGCTCTTCATGCAGCGTCGTTGTTCCCGGGAACCGCTGTTTGCTCTTTGCACACGGATCGCCCGTGCTTTCCGCGGACCGTGCTGGCTGCTTGCTTCGTCGGATCGGACAGTGTGCGTCGGATTCGCGCGATACACCTTGTGAAACGTGCGCCAGGGTCCATGTAACTCGGAATAACCAACAACTGGATTTTTCGCCCCTGTGTATCGGGCGGAAGGCATTGCGTTGCGCGACACGGTCGACGTACCACGGCCAATGAAAATAACGGGAAATTGATAATTTCATGGCGGGAGTTGCAGGTACATGGACATCTCCGCGAATCCATCACTGAAATGTCGATAATAATGCACGTAAAGTGTATCGCTAATTACGTGCATATTAAGTGTACTTATAATTATGCACGGGCCCGGGGCACTGTTTATTATTTCGAAACGGTTCGCAGGATGCAGACAATTACGCCAGCAAAATGTATTTCTCTTAATTAAAGCATTCAGCTTGCGTTATTGTTTGAACCGACGGGACGGTTATATAATTTCACTCGACGGCTCACTGTGTGTCCTCGCGAAAGTAAGCACGCGCTCTTTTTGGTCCCTCGTGAAAGGGCTACGGTGACTGGCAGTTGACATTCTTTGTCACAGATGCTGTAAGAACTCTTTCCATTTTTAGTACCCGTTATTCCATTAAACTGATGCGAATTGCACCTATATATACGCAACTGTACCATCCAATTGGTCACATTTGTAGAACTTAAATATTAATATTACCCGCAGAACTTTCAAGTTCGCTCAGCAGACTTTAGAACGTAACCGTAAACCGATCCGACAATCCTGACGTTCCTCAATTTTCTAACGCCCTCGAAGCACGGAAAAACGGCGGCCAAAGCGTTTGTGAAATTTGTCACGCGCGCTTCCGTGCAAATCGCCGCTCCTTTGTAGGTGCCCGTTCCACTCGAGATCACGATTCGTTTGCCCTGGCTGTTGCTGTTTTCGCGGCGACGTTCTTCCTCCATTAAACACCGCCATTGAACCCCCCTTTGTGCGCTCTCCTCTTTTTCCCGTCATTAAACGACGAAGCCGGCGCGCGAGAGGCGCTAAGCGGGTGGCGGGCAATTCGAGACGAACTGCCTTTTGCTTATCGAACCGCGTAAATCGGCGGCAGACACGCGACATCTCCTTTGTGCATCTAATGCTCTTTTTCGCGGTGTTGCAACGCCGTAAAGACCTCGCGACAATGGCCGTCATTTTCCTAGGCAAACCCGTCACGATCCTTGAGAATTCATTTCTCTTCTCTTCTTGCACTCCCGGGACTGCAAACATTCTCGAGTCACCATTGTCTGCGCAGCGTGGCGCGTATTTCGATCGCAACGCGTGTACTCTCAAAGAAATTCATCCTCCCCGCGTGTCGCATAGCGGAGTACTCTTTCTTTCGCCAGAGATCCACGGAATTCCCGAGCGTTTATAGGTAAACGCGGAGCTCGAAACTCGAAACAATAAACCCGGTTAGCACGCTCGAGCGAAGCGCTATGCAGCCGGATCCCGGTGCAGAATACACCGTGCCGTTCGCCCCTATGCGTATGCACTCGTACGTGCATCGGTGCATTAAAGGTGGCTGTTTCTCTGGGAGGACTTAACGCGCTAATCACCGCGGTATTCTGGAAACAACGTCGTTTCATAGGCTAATTTCAAGCTTACGAGATCAGTGCGCCACGTCCAGGTCACCGATTCTCGTCGAATTTCCTGCGCACGTGCTCCTCCGGGGACTGAAAAACCGTGCGATCGTTTGTTATTCAGCCTCTCTCAAAGGGATTACAAAATTGAATAGCTTGAGCGTTTATAGCCGCCGTTGCGTTGTTACAAGGTAATGGACACGGTGTGATGTAGACAGGAAGTTGTTCGTTAACCCGACAACACACTTCGCGGAATAACGATTCCTCGCTCCTCCTACGAAACAAAAAGGTGGAGGAACGTAATCGCGAGTGCTCGCGACTTACGGTAGAAATGTTCTTCTCGCGCCGGATGCTGTAGATTGCGATCGGATGTCGTGACGGTAAAAACGGTTTACCCGCGGGTAAATAAAGAGCAGGTGCACGCGGCGATCTGCGCAGGTAATTGTACGACGTATTTACGCAGGCATGCGCGTAAATGCCACATCCTGCGCCCGTATAATTCACGCTGGACGAGCACAGGATATTCCATCCTCCTCGCCTTCTTCTGCCTCGTACGCGGTGTCCTTTTACCAGGAAGTAGGACCATTGGCGAAAGACACCAAGTAATTTCTGACACTTGGTCCTTGGCGAGATTGAGCAATTTGCCCAGCGCTCAGAATTCTCAAACGAGCTCTCCCGAGAATTGAAAGAATTTACCTCGCGTGTACAGGGTGAATTAAAAATCCGAGGAAGATGAAGCGGAGCTCTATTTCTTCCGCCACTTTCCAGTTTCATCGGCCGCGGTGTGTGGCACTCCCTCGAACAGGTCACCACGTTTCGTCCATTCATTGTCGGCTATCAGATTGCGCTCTTTCCTCTCTTCCTGTCTGCAATCGTGACTTCGATTTGCATTCTTCTCCCGTCGCCGCTCGATAAGACACGTACGGGGCGTCGCGAATCGACGGGCGGGGTTCATTAAGCGTTCGCTCATTGAAATAATTCATTTTCTAAAGTGCAGCCAGTGGCACCGCGGCTAGCCAGATGTCTTCTCCCCGATCATCAAATATCACTGATTGTGCGCTCTTAATTACAAACACCGCGGCCGATGTTTCATTTCGTTAATCGTCATTTGCGCTCCAAATAGCTTCTAAATTTAATTTTCCCCGGTGCACTGGTTGCCCCGGAAGTAACGATTATTTGGTTGCCTGGGATAATTGTTATTATAATATGTACAACTTTACATGGCGCGCGCGTGCCCGCACTCCAATTTTACGGGTGCCCTTTGTAAAACTATTCGACGAACGGGCTCCCGTGTACCGACCTGGATTAACGTCGATCGATTAATTAACCGAACCGGCTCGGGTCAGCGCGATCGCAGAATGCCCGACCGCGTTCTACGCAATGCGTTCCATACCGAATCGAAACGTTCCCGTTTCCCCATACACGGTGCACCACTGGCGCGTGTTAAATATTCCATCAAATAACGCGTACCGTATTTTCATTCGTCAGTCGAGAAAAAAAGTAACCGATCCACTGCCATCGTCCATGCTCCGGGGAACTAAGGTTCTCCTGTGTTTTCTAATCGATTATTCGCGGTACGCTCCGCGCCAATTACCGGCTCGACAGCGAGGCTTTAGAATGCAAATATCAGTGCTTTTTTAAATCCTTTCTCGCGTCTGCAGTGAGAGTTTACGCGCACAGTGTCAGCGCGAATTTATCAGCGGCGTTGCTCCGCGAGTTTTAGAAACGGCGTTAAGGAACAATGGGAAGGAAAAGTTTCGCGCGGTGTATTCCGAGAATATCCTAGCAGAACGCGGGGCTATGAGAATACATTTAATTAGAGTAAATTCCAGGCGAAAGAAGAGGCCAGGAGACATCCCGCGTGTCGCGGCAGGGAAAATTGGACAGATCCTTAACGAGAAACCCCTTTCCCCTGCCCTCGTCGGTTAACACCTTCCGCGTCTCGTTCTACACCCTCTGTTCGTCGCCCCTTAGACGTACCTGCCTCGAATAAATATCTCCTATTCAATTTCCCTTCGAATTCGTCGGACCCGCCTATCCACCGCCAAAGAGCCATGAATCCTTAAGCAACGTCTGCCGAATAACAAACGACGTGCCGCGAAGCTTTAATTCCTCCGAGTCATGGGGAAAAGAAGGGAAAAGGTCGATCATCCGACGAGACAGAAACTTTCCTCCGTTGAAGTTGTATCTTGATTCCGTGAAGCGGCACCGAGTGCTCGGAAGTTGGATTTCGATTCTACTGGGAGTCCGCCGGTGGTCAGAACGGTATCGACGGGTTGAGTTCGATAGGGTGTAGCGACAGCTCCAATTAAAGACAGCCGCGACACGGAGGAGCGGAGATGCCGCGATGATCGATGCTCGGGACCGAAAGCAATGTGGACCAGCTGGCAGAGGCAGCGTTAGGTGATCGCGACGGGTCCTGATTCAATTTCGCGGAGTTGAAATCGAATGAACCGATAAGTCGGGGATCGATAATTGAATTGCGAGCGGTCGTGCATCAAAACATGCCAGCGGCCTCGTTCCGACTGCTGCCGGGACCAGGCAGACCCATAGCTCATGCACGCTGCAAGTACACTCGAGCCTCCATTAATATCGCCGCGTCTGACGCGGACGGTCCGCGAGGCCGTTTGTCCTTTGGTCACTTGTTCCTTGTACCGGAAGTCCCGCGCGCCAACGATCTCGTCTTCCATGCGATCGTGACAACGATACTGTCTCGATTGACACTGGCAGTTGGAGAGCAGATTTTTCAACGGTCCTTTGTTTTCGAAGTGAAGGTTTACATCGGAACCATAGACTTATAAGGGGGTTGCAAGGCTCGCGGGAAGGGGAAGGTCACACAGGCAATTCGGGTAACTCCGTTCCTCCTCGGTGCTATTCGGAAATACAATGACGTTATATATATATCATAGACTTATATACATATCTATAGGGAGGGATACTTAGTCGAAAAGGTTAGGTATACTTATACATACATTCAAAATTTCGTATATCATGTAGGTTACGTATATATAACAAAATTAGTAAATAAAATGTAGCCTTTTTTAAATAAAATCGTATTTATTTAATCGTAGATATCTGCAATAATAGTTATATTTTTAAAGATTTTGTAAGTTTAAAAGTTCATAAACATAATTAGTAATATATATATATTTTACTATATAATTATTTATGCATATTAATTATGTTTATGAACTTTTAAACTTACAAAATCTTTAAAAATATAACTGTTATTGCAAATATCTACGATATATATATATCGATCATTTGCTGCGGCATAACTCAAAATTCATAATTTTGGAGGAAACGCCTTCAAAAGTTTTGTTAGACAACGATTGCCTTTTCTATACTAATAATTCAAAAACTGCAAGTTTTTAATTGTGTCGTTATTGCAGCAAATGAGCGATACAGTAAAAATAAAGATATATTTAAGGATAAGAATAAATAAAAGACACGTATAAATCCATGTATATTTTTATTGTCCTTTAAATAATATTAGTTTATTTAATTTATGTCTATCTCTAATATTTACATTTTGAATTTCGTGCATAAATCTTATTTTCGCATACACTTGTATTGGTAATTAGGCTATGAAAATGAGACACATATTATACTTTTTCATATAGATTTATTCAGGACACTCGGAACGTCTGTTACGAACGAAATCTTTCTTCAGAATGAAATCATAAAGAGACCCGTCTAGCACGGACTCCATCAGTTGGTCGTGCTATCGCTTTAATCACTATAACATAAACATTACAGCCCTGTCCTCTCATTTATTCCAGAGCAGTAATCTAAAAGATAATTTTTGTATAAATAAACTTTCATTCGATAAACAAAACCAACACGCCTCCTCAAAAATTAATCGATTATATAAAAAAAAACTTTCCTTGTGTCCTTTCTGGGGCAAGTTACATATGGTCCAACATTTGTTGAGTAGGATCAGGGAAACCCAGAAAAACCTGATCAGACCATTAAGAAAACTATATCTACATATATGTATATAATTACAAACATTATTACTCATATCTATATATTATTCCAAACACATCCCAGCCCTGAATTCCAGGAATTTAACAGCTGGTAGTGGTTTCGTCAAAGCATCGGCCAACTGATTACCTGTAGGGATATATTTCAATTTTATTATATTTTTCTCAATCTGTTCTCTCGAGAAATGATATTTTATATCAATATGTTTTGATCTTTTGTGGTTAGTTGGATTGTTTGCTATGCTAATACAACCATTATTATCTTCATAAATAATAATTGGATTGGAAACATTTATTTCAATACTATCTGCTAATGATTTTAGCCACAATGCCTCTCTGACAGCTTCAAAAAGAGCCATGTATTCAGCTTCAGTCGATGAGGCTGCTACAGATGCTTGTCTTTTCGTGTTCCAGCATACTGGACAACGTTCAAATAATTTGAATAAGAAACCTGTAGTACTTCTTCTATCATTTTCATCGTTTCCGCCCCAATCAGAATCAACATAACCACTTAAAAGATCGTTATAATCACCTCGGACAAAAGTTAATTTAAGATCAATTGATCCTTTGAGATATCTGAGTACCCGTTTTAAGCATTGCCAGAGATCTTTGTTATTCTTATTTAGATATCTACTTAAAATATTAACAGCTGTGCTTAAATCAGGTCGAGTACATAACATTACATACATCAAACATCCGATAAGATTTCGACAAGGAGCATCAGTTTCCTCATCAGAGTTTAAAGCTACGTAATTTAATTTATTTTCGATAGGTGTACTCACAGGATTGCAGTCAGACATATTAAATTTACTTAAAATAGTTTTAATATATGCACTCTGACTCATAGTTATCCTATCTTTACTTCTTTCAATTTTTATCCCCAGAAAAAATTTGATATCTTTTAAATCTACCATGCAAAATTTATTCATCAAATAATATTTAAGATTATTCATTGCTTCAATATCAGCTGTGGCAATGACAAGGTCATCTACATAAAGTACTACATATATACTTTTTGATATATCTCCTTTGTCTAAAATATAAATACATCTATCAACAGAGGAATTTCGAAAACCTTTATCTATAAGTGATTTTTCGAAAACTTCGAACCAGCATCTTGCTGCCTGCTTTAATCCATATAAGGCTTTGTTTAATCTACAAACTTGATTATCTCTACTTGCAACTCCCTCAGGAACTTTCATGTAGATTTCCTCTTTCAATATACCATTTAGAAATGCAGTTTTTACATCCATATGATGGACTAACAAATTAAATTGATTAGAGAACGCCATTATAAATCTGAAACTTGATATCCTTGCAACTGGTGCAAATGTTTCAGTATAATCCACTAAATACTGCTGGCTGAATCCTCGAGCAACAAGTCGAGCTTTATATTTTAGTGGATTTCCAAACTCGTCATTCTTTATTGCAAATACCCATTTACAATCAACGATATTCTTATTTTCAGGCTTTGATACTAGAGTCCAGGTATTATTAATTAAAAGAGAATTTATTTCATCCCTAATTGCTTGTTCCCACTGAACTCTATCATCTCTATTTTCAATTTCCTGATATGACGTTGGAATTTTGTAAATTAAAGATGGAGCACACATAAGGCAATCATCCGGCATATCGACTTCATTATAAGAAATTGGTGGACGATATTTAATCCTATCACTCCTTCTTCGCTCGGGAGATATTTGTCTTTTAGTTTGATTATTTTTAGATGAAGGCTTGTGTATATCTGTTTCAACTACAGATTTATTTAGTCCATGACTTAATTCGGTATTTTTATTAATTGCAACTTCTTTCGATTTCAATATATCTGATTTATTACTATCAGATTTATGATACGTTACTGATTTTGACCTCATGTCAGATGCATCAGTTTTAGGTTGTACTGATTTTGACCTCATGTCAGATGCATCAGTTTTAGGTTGTACTATTACGGGCCTGGATACCAAGAAATTAGTCTCATCTACTATAACATCTCGAACTACTACAAACTTTTCAGCTCCAACATCCCACACTTTATATCCATTTGGTTCGTACCCAACTAGAATGCCCTTCCAAGATTTTTCTTCAAATTTCGATTGTCTAGTTTTATTGTGTACATAAACGGTTGAACCAAAAATCTTTAAATATTTTAGCTGAGGCTTTTTATCATGCCACAATTCATATGGTGTTTTGAATTCTTTTAGAGCTTTAGTTGGCGTCAAATTAATTAAAAACGTGGCAGTAAGAACAGCTTCACCCCAAAAACATTTTTCTAAACAAGCTCCAGCTACCATTGCTCGAGCCTTCTCAGTTATTGTCCTTACCATACGTTCTGATACACCATTTAATTGTGGGGTTCTTGGAACTGTCAAGTGGTAGCTAATACCTTTTTCTACACAATACTCCTTCATCTCAGTCGACAAATATTCTCCGCCATTGTCACTATACAAATTGACAATTTTTAAATTGAAACGAGCTTCACTTTTTGCAGCATAGTCTCGAAAGACTGAAAACACATCTGATTTATGGGTAATCAAATATGTAACACAATAATGAGTGTGTTCATCAACAAAAAATACAAAATAATTTTTATTATTAACCGTCGAAGGAGTGATTGGACCACAAACATCCGTATGAACAATAAACAATGGTCGTTTTATATAACTCTTTTCTTTTGCTTTTCTAAATGGCAATCGTGCTTGTTTGCCATTTATACAAGCTTCACATAATTCATTGTTAACTATTACTTTTTCGATCTGCCCTATATCTTCAAACATTTGTTTAGCTTTTAATTCTAAAAATTTAGTTTTTCCAATATGACCTAACCGTTGATGCCACAATTCATAACTATCCTTTTCGGTACTATTTACTTGGACAATAGAATTTACTTCATTTGAATGAACTATAAACTCAATTCCTGTTAAATTATTTAGTTGTTTACCTGTCATTATAATATTTGCGTTTTTACTTATCTTGACGCCCTTGTCGTCGAAAGTGGTAGTCATTCCGGCCTGCTGTAGTCTTCGGACAGACATCAAATTGTAGGGCACATCTCGACAATAATAGACATTGTCTATGGTCCCTTGGATACCCATGTTGGTGGTGACGTTGATCGTTCCCTTCTTCGTCGCAGTTATAAATGTTCCGTTCTTCGCCACGGAAATCTTTATTGGCACCTTCAGTTCGTTAAAATTTACAGCTAAATCTTCTCTGTTGGTGAGGTGATCGGAAGCTCCAGAATCAAGGAGAAAAGTAATTTTATTTTGAACATCGACTTCTGATTGAAAATCTCCAACCATAAATGCAAAACTTGAGACATTTGCTTCTGTCGATGGTTGAAGTACTTGTACCGTTTGAACGGTTTTAGTTTTCTCAGCATTCTGTTGTTGAAGTCCTCTTTTATAATAAAAGCAATCTTTCTTGACGTGACCCGTCCTTCCACAATGGTAACATTTTACAATAGATGATGACTTATACGGTTTGAACGACCGTGTCTTATTTTGTCCTCGATAAAACTTCTTGGGCGGTCTCGGGTTTTCGACGTTTTGTCTCTTTGCAATATTGCCTTTATTTGCTTGAAGCACTTTTACACTCGTGTCACTGCTCTCGTTTCTCACTTTCACTTCATAATCAAGAAGTCTCGTTTTGACGAATCCTAATGTTAAATTGTCTTCAGATAGTGTTTCTATTGCAGTTATTATACCATCGTAGGATGTAGGCAAAGTTAATAATAAATGGGACACTTTGTCAGTTTCTTCCAACTTTGCACCCGCTGCCAATAGTTCCGAGATCAGATCGTCAAAAATTGTGAAGTGACTTATTAACGACGTATCACATTGTAATTTTAAACCTAATAATTTTTTTCGTAAGGCTAATTGCGTGGCAATGCTTTTGCGCTCATAAATAGCGTCCAAATTATACAACACTTGCCTAGCACTACTTTCTGTCTGAACAAAGCTAAGGAAAGAGTCTGATAAATATTCCACAATAATGTTTCTGGCAATTTTATCAGCTTTAATCCAGTCATCAGTCAACTTCTCTGGAATTTGATCATCGATAACTTTAATAACATCTAATTCAGTTAGCAAAGCACGAATTCTAAATTTCCACACACTATATTTTTCGCCGTTAAAGGCTTTAATGTTCCTTTTCATATTTAACTTCTCCATTGTCTTTTACAAGAAGTAACAGTCCCTTTTAACTAATGTCTTTACACGAAAAATCAAACTTTTCACTTTTTCACTTTACATGCGCAACTCACGACGTAACTGGGCCCATAACCTATTGGTAATTAGGCTATGAAAATGAGACACATATTATACTTTTTCATATAGATTTATTCAGGACACTCGGAACGTCTGTTACGAACGAAATCTTTCTTCAGAATGAAATCATAAAGAGACCCGTCTAGCACGGACTCCATCAGTTGGTCGTGCTATCGCTTTAATCACTATAACATAAACATTACAGCCCTGTCCTCTCATTTATTCCAGAGCAGTAATCTAAAAGATAATTTTTGTATAAATAAACTTTCATTCGATAAACAAAACCAACAACTTGTACTATAATACGTAATAAATTATTTATGTGATTACTAAAAAAGCATTGTTCATTCGCATGTTGCTTTAAATCGTTCAAAATGTTTTTGCCGATTAAATTTTTCATGACATTGTACGTAAAAATATGCATTTTAAAACATTGGAATGTTTTCTGCGTTCTTATGAAGGCAGTTGCAGCAACTTCTACTTCCATACAAATATGTATAAGATCTGCCGATGGATATAACAATGACTCCCTATTTTTTACATTAATGAGATTGCAGCCGGTTTGTGTTGTTCCCGTTAAAGCACGGATGCATTCACTGCAATGTACCATTCTTTTAACTTTTTTCAACACACATCCTGCAATATAAATAATAATTTCTTTTTTATATTCCGTTATCGAAGACAATAATTGCCCGTATGGTAGATAATCGTGATCCGTTTGTTCAGCTTTGAAAACATCCAACCATTGTTCATTGGAATTTATGGAGACATTGATAGTTTTCATTGGATGTTGTGTGGATGGAACGTTTAATATGGGTATATTTTCTAATGCAATGCAGTTTGAACTATTTCTGTCTCCTATTTCCGTATGTACTATTAATTTTTGAATTGCACTTTTAAATTGTTTTACCGTAGGGTTATTATTATATCCACCATGAAACCTTATATTACTAAAAAATAATTCGAGGTGGTCCTGGCTGACTTTGTATGTCGGTATATATTCCAGTAAATTTGTTTCAATGCACGTAAATGCATACATATCCAACATGCTTTTTATGTTGCATAAAAATCCTAGAAAACCCGTTTTATATCGAGAAAGAAGTATGTTTTCTTTTCCTCCTTTTACAGATAATTTTCTTATATACTCTGCACAATGTGTGCATTTGTTTGAAATTTCTACAAAATTATCTTTATTGATTGGTCTTTTCAAACCATATTGTCGGAGATTTTTTGAATTAAAAATGTCGAATGATTTTATATCTATGATTTTATATCACGACCACTACGACGCTTTATGACAGTAACCGTTGAGTAAATGTTTTAAAACAGTAAATGTTTTGAACACAGCCATTAATGCCGAACCGACCATAGAAGTCTATGGAAGCGACACGAACCGAATACACCCGAACTTAACTACCGAACTGCCTGTATGGTTTCTGCCTTTTCCCCTCCGATCTTTCGTTCCCCTCGCCCAAAGTCCTCGCTTCCGTTCCGTCTATATAAGTCTATGATCGGAACGTCGAATATTTATGAAACTCCGAGACAGTTCCTGGGATTCTCCTTGCGAGACTCGAGCCTGCAAAGAAGAAAATCGCGCAGGAATGCCGAGAATGGTCGCAGAGGAGATCGACGCGATTCTGAGAGCCGTGAAAGACGTTAACGGGACTGCTGGTGGAAGAAGTTGGACCAGTTTCCTGGTCGCGAATCCGCGATTCATCTCGCGCCAGATGGTCGCATTATCCGGATACGCGCATCGAGCCGCTCGTGGGAAATCGCGCGAATTACCCTGCATCCGATTTGACGCGTCCGTGCAGCGGAAGCTGGGTGGAACGTCGCTTGCCTGTGTATACAACGCTCTGCAGACTGCTGTAAAAAAATTTAATTACACTGCGCACGTGTGAAAAGGCTTCTTTCGTATATCGGAAGAATAGCTTGAAAGGAGATAGTTCAAAGGAACTCTATTCTCCAACGTGCAAACTTGTTTCTTTGACTTTCCTAACTCCGCTGTAGAGCAAAGGTTCTCCGAGATACCGAAGCTGTCAGCGAGCAGATACATCATTCCTCTGTAATCAGAGGCGATTGCTCGCGGGTGAAAGGGGCGATCGAGAAGAGGGTGAGAAAGAGGATCGAGGAATTCGGTGGAGCACGCACCAGCCGCGGCGCGTCGTCTGGGCCTTTCGGGGTAGTCTGGGACGCTTGCGTCGCGTCGGTTCCCTCGTACGCCGGCGTTGCTCGGGGCAACCGATGGGGATGAATCTACGCGACGCCCGGCGTCGAGTTTCCTCGTAGCGGGTGGGGCTGTTAGACTCAGTGCGCTCCACGACGCCGAACTGACCACGTACAACGCGACGTCGAACCACCCCTGGTTTCATCGCGACGATCCCGTGCCACGGTCAGCCCCTCGATCCCTCGATCCCTCGATCGATCGCGGCCGATGACCCGTCGCGCTGCAACCTCAGCATCGCCAGGATCGCGCGCCGTCAACCATCTGTCATCGATCCTCCTCGATCGAGCCACGATCTCGGCTTGAAGACAGTGCTGTGACGGCTACGACGATCTCGTGAATCGTTCCGGTATCCCACGGACAATCGATCTTTCCCCATCGACGACGATCTCGAGCGAGGGATGAATAGATCCTGAAGGCAACGCGATCTCTCTGTCATTTTGATAAAATTGCCAACACCGCACTGCTGTTGCTCGTATTTTATTTTTTGTCGAGGTGTTTCGTTGCTTGAATTCTCAGTTGAGCTGCTTCGAAGAAGTCTGCGACGACGTTTAAACTTGACCTTAATCGACAGTGTGTGACGTGGACCCTTCGGCTAGACTCCGCGCAAAGATCCATTGGTCCAACGTGATTAATCGATCGACTTGCACGCAGTGGGGAGGGGTTGAAGCGATCGTTGACAGTGGCAAGAACGGTCTTTGAATAATGCTGGTATTTGGACTCGCGTCGAAAGTGATTCTTCCCTTGTCATCCGTTAAAAAGATTAATCGACAGACGGGAGCAGGTGTTACGCGGGCCGAAAGGGGTGTTAAACTAATTGGAAAGAACGTAACTTTCCGCGAGCCCGGCGCTCGCTTTTTCTCCTTCAAACTCTCTTTCCCCTCCACTTTGAACAAGCTCGTCCTCTCGCAGCCCGAGCTGGAGCGTCGAAATTAAGCCCATAATCTTCGCAGGTGAAAGTTGGCCTCTTAAAGAGGTGTCCCGTCGAAAATTAAATAGAGGATCCGGCATTAATAAACTCCGTGCGCCCTGGGTAGAGGGTGAATTGAAAACAAAATACGATTGATATTAAACAGAACCGTCCCTTTCTGTTTTATTCAATCAACTCGTTGCCTTCGGAATCGTCCCAAATAAAACTAAAACAAATCCTTAAAGTCACTTTGAACCAGTCCCTGTCTCGAGATCGTCGTGGACCAGGGAAGATCGAACGAAATCGAAAAGAAAAGGAACAGTGGCTTCGAGATTGATGAACTGTCAGGGTGGTTGGACTAATTAGCCGCCGATCGGTCGAGTGAGGACGCGCGTGCACGTAAAGTCGCATCTGTCGTTCGAGCATCGATCCTGGGACGTGTACGTGTCGTGTGAAGGCAGCAGTCGAACGACTCGTGATCGTGCAATCGAAATATTGATCGTGACAGTTGCAGCGCATCATGATAACGTTCGTGCGCGAGCAGTGAGGATCGCGAGTGACGTTTCCACGTTTCCACGTTTCGTTCTCAGCTCGAGGCGAGGTAGGATCAAGGACCTCGGGGCTCGATCGTAAGTCAGGAGCAGCAGTAAGTCGTTGCAGAGTTTTTCGCGGCTCGGGGCCGAAGATTTACGAATGCATCGGCGAGGTTGCATTAAATCTTTCGAATCGACTGGGGCCGACGTGCCTGCCCATTTTTTTTTCTCTCCCCTCAACCCCCATCGTTCTTTTTTCACAGTTCTTTCTCTCCTTCTTTCTCTCTGCCTCCGGAGCCCATTAAAACTTCGTCGAGCCTGCCGCGTACGTGAAACTCCCTCCGTATTTGATTTATTCTTACTTCCACGGCTGGGGATAATCAGGCCGCTCGACAGAGCTTACGGCAACTGTTTTTAACGCCTCGGGGAAGGCTGCGGTAATAAGTTTGCGCGAGCGCGAAAAAAAAACGGGGAAAAAAGGAGGGGATAAAGGAATCGCATTACGAATTAATTTCAGCAGAAATTTATAATCGCCAGATAATTGCCCTGGGGACTTGTCCGAGCGCTATTAAATTACCGTGAAGCATCGCGGGCTTCGTTCGAGCTTAATAAGCGGTAACTTTAAATTCCAAGCTCAGACGGAGGCAATTTCGAACTGCACCGCTTTTCCACCGCCGCGCTTCTTTCTTTTCCTCCCTCCACGAGGCTTTGAAATAAAACAAACAGTCGGAAGACAATCGAAATCGATCGCTGAAATAAACATTAGTTCCATGAAGCGGGTTCGTGGACTTGCTTTGCACGGTTCACGTTTAAAGGCTAACGAAACCCTCGTTGTACAAGAAAAATCATTCCACACTTACTTCTCTTCGACCTTCACCACCTGCTTCTTCATTTTCCCTCGCGAGCGCCGCTGGATCATCAATTAAATTCTTCTCCTAACGATTCACACGCGCGTTGCCGGTCTTCGCGACCCTGTCGAGGGAGAGGTTGCTTCTGGAACTTGTTAAATCTTCGCGGTGCGCTCCAGGGAAGTTTCTTTCGTCGAAAGATGTACAAGAACGAATATCCATCACCCGAGATCGGGTCAACGATCTCGTCTCTCATATCCTTCCGTACTTAGTGTACGCGACTTTGATTTATCCGCCGTCGAGCGTGTCCCTCCCTCGACTAAATCGTTCTTTATTAAACTTCCTGCAGCCGAGTCTCTTGAGCGTGTAACGAAGCAACGCGAGATCGAAACTTTCTCTAGAAATTGTATCACCCGGTCTCCAACTACCCGGCGCCATTGGCTCACCGAAATATTGTATTCGTCAGCACAAGAGATTCAATATCGTGGATGCCTCAGTGTCTCTCGTCATCAGCTATATACCTTCCCAGAAATCCTCCGCTGAATTCTCGAAAAATGTAATTAGATTCATAAATGAAGTCCCCGCAAATTGTATCTCGCTTGTGTTTGAATTGAAAAAGCCACCCCGCTGATTTTCGGTCAAGTAACGAGTTAATTGCATGCGATTAAGCACGCGCTAAACTGGCCATGATTGCGCGGCGACAGAGAGGGAGAGCTGACCGAAAGCGACCCATTGTTTGCCCGTCGCCATTGTCTTCCATCCGATTGTGGACTCGGCGACATCTATCCCCCGCGCGATCAACACTTTTTCCACCTCCTCGGATCTCCCAGTCACGGATTTCCTTGAGAAACTTCTGCAACTTTCCTCGTAACTTCGAACCGAGCTGCTTGCCTTTGAACTCACAAACGATCGCCCATCGATTTCGTCTTTTCCACGGCAAACTTGGCGAGGGATACTTGAATATTGTCGACGGAGCTGCGCCTTTCGATCGGCAGTTGGTTTCTTCTTGGTACTCAAAGAGCCCTTCAGCTGTGTGCTTTAACGCATGTGCCTTCAATATTTCATTGTGTATTCAAGTTCCGAGAGTCTCAAGCTCGGAATGTTCTTCGCGCAAAACTTCTCCCCTGATCAGACGATCGATTTTTATCGTTGACCTGAAACACAGAAAAGTACAGTTCGACATTATCGGGAGCTGCGCGAAGACTTTCGGAATTCCTTGCTCCATCTTCGTCCACGATGACGAATTCGACGCGTTCTCCGTGGCTGACAGGGAATACGAAGGAACAACGTGTTCCGGCGGCCGAAGTGAAGCGGTTGTTGGATAAACGAGCGAGCGGCGTTGTTCGTAGCAGGGGCTGGATGACGAAATCGCAATTTCCGGCCCCGCCGGAAGCTAGACGTAGCGAGTAGGCCGCGGCGAAAATCGCGGCACTGGCTAGAGGAAGATTGCTCTGGAAAAACGGAGAGAAATAAATTGAAACTGTAGGACCAGTTCCCTTCGTGCGAAAGCAGTAGTACTCGATGGCCAAGAACCCTGAAAATTTTCTATCCAACTCCATCCCACAAAGTTGATGCGCGGGAAAATTATTCCACAATTCCGGTTCGCTTTTCCCAGAAGAACCATACCTTATTCAGGTACAATTCCAGCTTGTAACAAGGAGGGAAGGGGAAACGACAGAGGACGAAACGGAACGAGAAAAGGGGAATATTTCTGAAAACGATACGAGGATTCAATGGCCCGTGACCCAACGAAATCGCGTGTTTCCGAGTAAACTCTCTGCCCTCTACGTGGATACGATAAGCGATGTAATGGAGAAATCAGAGGGAAACTGCGAATGAAACAGGGAGGGGAATGTTTAAAACGTAGATAGAAAAACGCGGCAAATTAATGGAGCGAAACACGATGGGGCGGAATGTGCCGAGCGTGACTGAAAATTTTCATTTCCGGATACGCAACTCTTTCATCCCCCGACTAGCAAGTTTAGTTTTCGCCCGGGGTACACGGCTGCGGGAGTTTAAATTTGGCATGTCCGTGCGCGGATGAATATCGAGTGGAAAATCGAGAGCTGGACTCGGTTTCAGCAACGGGGATAACACGCGAGCGTTAACTTTGATTGAGCATCGCGCCAGAAGCTTTCCGCGTGTTTCCGTGAACGAAAAACTAACCCAGATAATGAAACATTCCATTTCTGGCGGAGCAGCGAAAGAATTCCCTGGGAAAGCCGAGGATCGACCAAGAAGGGGATGGAACGATGCATTAACCCGCGGGGGATCAAGCTCACCTCTCCAAGTCCCTCTGTAATGCCGAAGTTTCGAGGAGGATCGGTTATGGTGGCGGTATTTACATTCGCCGAAGTAAACCGAGCGTAGAAGTTGCGAGTTCGATTGGACCGAGGCTCGCGATCGCGCCTGACCCACATCCAAGCTGATTCAGGGGTGCGGGGGTGCTTGACTGGGGAATACAAGAAGCCTCGTTATCCTCCGCCCTCGGGCAGAATCGAAAGGTTTCATCGTCATTTGTAACGATTAAGGTCCCCGTCGACGACCCTGCATAATCGCCGGCAAACTGCATCTGGGATTACCGGCGAACATAGTAGCGGGACAAAGGGTAGAGAGGAGGCGTCTCAGAATTAGATCATCCCGGTTTGGCGTGCCTCGGAGGAGGAGATGACGGTCAGATTACGAATCCTTGGGTCGACTTAATCCTCGGTTAAGCTTCTGTGTCGCGCGGGGTCCGCGGCCTTTCGCCGCTCCGTGCACATCCGCCGGAAATAAATTCATTAGAGCGGGCCGCGATCGCGTCGTCGCTCTCGGTGTGATTTATGCGACGGCAATTTCGCTGCTGCGCGATTGCTTTTGTTTCCCACGTGATCTATCACCGCCCGCGGGCTTAATTCGGCCCTCATTTGCACGATATTTTCGGTTTAAGGGCGCGCAGGGTGTTTCGTTGCACGTGGCAGGCGGGGGGTAATCTTCTGCTTCCTCCTATTAACACGTTCGCCGATCCTAGTTTAAATACACCCAATTGTGTACTCGTATGTACGTGATGAAATCAAATCTTTTCCCTCTGCTTGTGTTGCCTGGGGATTAATAGAGCTGTTGGATATGTTTCCTGACGAGAATTAGGTCGATTTTCACGGTGAATGTGTTCATGTGTATGACTGGGTTCAAGTTATACCAAATGCACGGACACTATTGCAGTTCTCCTCACCGATTCTAACCTTAGCAACGAGACAGGTGGGTTGCTCGCCGCTAGGCGCCGAAAACAGCTCCTTGTGCAGCCCTGTGTTAAGAGAACGAATGCGCTGGAGGTATGAAGAGGCGTTTCTGAACAGTTAAACGGAGCCTGTTACGACGGGTCCAGTTTGCCGAAAGGATTGCTCGGAACATAAATACGACCTAGTAGGGAAACACGATAAAGTCGACTATATAGTTGCACGGTCTTATCCTATTGTCCTTAAATGTATTGCGTTGTCTCGAACCAATCCTCGAGAGGATCCCGTACGTTACGAGGCATTCCCTACTCAAAGTTTTCAGAGACAACTTGCTCGCGCACGAAAGCGAAGATTACGTACGAGCATCGCAAAGTGTTCCACCCTCGCAGCCCTGTTTTTCCACAGAAATTCCACTCGGAGGGAAGTTTACTCGTATCCTTGATGAATCCAACGATTGATGGAACATGGGAACGTCTTCCAGAATCCTTGTGCCCCCCGAGCTCCTTTGTCCGCACCACCATTTTCCTTTCTGTTTGTCGCGCATCGATCTCCAACGCGAGATTGCTTTTTTCGTTCAGCAGTCTGCGACCGAATTACCCTCGAACGGAGCTTAAGAAATTGAGTCCCAAGGACCCGGCAATATTTCGCAGCTCGGTTCGCGTAAATATCGCGCGTAAAATATTTCACTGCCCTTATCTGCGGGTGGAAACGAATGCCGTGCGAAATAAAGAAGGGCGACACTCGGTTATCGCGACAAAAATAACGTTTCCACCCTTAGCGGGAAGTGCAAGTGAAACGGAGAGAGATTCTATGAAAGAAACAGAATTCGGGGTGTCGTCGGGGGAGAGTAGTTCCCTGGTGATCCGTACCAGGCTGTTCTGGTTTTCGTGCGACGAGGAAAAGACCTTTGGGGGTGCGAGTGTCCGAAGGGACTAGACAGAACCGCGACTAGAGGGGATAAAATCATCAACGACGGGACCAACGCGATTAGAGCTCGTTCGCTAAAGCGATTAAAAAAATAAAAGCACCGTTAATTCGATATTGTCGACGGTGACGAAGGTTTCCCGAAATTGCTCGCAGCAAATCTCGTAAAGTTGCTTGGAAAAATAAGCAAACGCAGTTAAAGGGATGAACGCGTCTCGCTGAGGAGTTTGCCTAGGTGTCAACGAGGAACCGAGGGGAGCGCGAGATCGAGGGTGAAAGGAAGAGAGAAGGGCACCGTCGTGCACGACGAGGGGTAAGAAGGGGGTTGCTACCCGGCGGACGTCGGTAAATATTGGCCAAAGCTCTCTGTAGACGATTGAATTAACGATTCCATTAAAATCTCGTGCCGGGGGTCGCCCTGTTGGCTATTTCCCTTACAGAATCTATTCTCCGTCGCGTGAATATTCTACGCGGATACTCGAAAAACGGAGGAGAAAATCGTCCCGATCGACTGTACCATTTACAACTTGTTCGCGCTCGCCACTCCCACCCCTTGTAAATCCATCGATCCGCCGGCTAATCGATAACGCAGTCCAGCGTAATTCAGCCAGCTTAGTGGTGGAGTTAATTACGTTTTTTTTCTACAACAGACACAGCGGAACCGTATTGTTCCGCGTTTGAAACAATCAGCGGACACAAACGGTACGTTTGTTAGTCTCGTTTGGCACGATGACACGATTCCACCGCGTTTTCGGGGTTGCTTCCATTCCCGCTGGAATCACCGCGCGCACACACCGAGCCACTCCATCGCAACAGCGCGCCTTTTACTTTTTATGAGCTTTAATGCGTGCACGCGGGAACGATGTGAATTCGTAATTCTTGAGTCCCGATCCCCCACACGTTTACTCTTGGTTACTAGAGGGCTCCCACTGGATTTTTCCTGCTTTCGTTTCCATTCGTTTTATGCAACATTCACCAGTGGACAGTTTATAAAAATTCGAGGCACAGGGGGGACGGACGCCTCGTTAAAAATTTGCAGCCTGTGTGTACAATGGGAATTGAATTAACTCCTTTTTCCCGTGGCAGTTGCACGACTTTTCGCCGGCAAGAACGCTTATTCGGAGCATCCCGGTGCCAGGGACAATTTATAGACCCTACCCCCGACACACGAGCAGCTCGCTCTTAATTGCTTGCTGCCGTCAAGGACGTTGATACTCGCGCCACGTTACAAACAAGCATTCGTATCATTCCATCCATATTGCACGTGCGACTTGCTGAACGTTGGAGCCGGAGCATCGTGTGGGTGAAAGAATTTTGGCACACTCGTTGCCTGGCAAATAGAAATCGCGATGTCGACGAACGTTGGAAAGAAAGGGGCCCCGCTTTGTGTCACTCGACTTCTACTTCAAACCTCCCATCTCGAGGCAACAGAGAATCGATACTGTTAGTTGCGACATCTTCGACGCGACGTACCCTGCGTCTTTAGCCGCCTGATGAAACACACTCGCCGCGCTTCGGCGGATATCAATCACGGTAATTATTCACGCGACGGAAGGTGCACCGGTCGTGTTTACGGTAGGCCGATCAAACGGAGCTGATATTCCGCGTCTCCGTGGAAAACACACTGCAACCAGATAATTCCCGATCGGTTCTCGATTACATTCGAATCGTCTGGTCGAACCAGCAGGTCATTGTCCCGTGATTCGCGGGGCCTGGTCCTTTCCGCGTCGAAACACGTCGAGATTGAGCGTTTCACGCACGCGAAACACAATTATCGTTCGTCGATCGTGAATGGCGCCCACGGGAGGGCGCAATCGCCCTCGAGGGCTCGTTCGAGTTCGCCATCGCAATGTTTCCAGCCACGACGCTTTTGATTTCCGCCCCCTCCGACCGCGAGCGCCCCTTGATTTACCGTTTACGGTGCTTGACGGCACCTAATGAGCCCGGGCCGGCGAATTAATCACGGATTTTTATGGGGGCGCGGTGTATTGCGTTTGTTTGTGGCGAGCGTTCCGCGCAACCTTCCCCTGTGGGCAACTAGAATCGCTCTCCGTAAAAATGTCCTCGTTTTTTGCAATCCAGGATTTAATATCCTTCGATCGCGAGAGGGTGCGCACGTTGAGAGAGACTTTTGTAACGACCGGGTACAGTGGTAGACAAAGGCAGTGCTCCATGGAAGAAATGAACAATCTGTGTAGCGACTCGAGATTAATCGTAATTTCCAGACTCTCCATTTGCACTCGCAAGTGTGCGGACATTCATCGTGGAAATTAATGTAAGAACAAAGCGACCTTGGCGTTTGATTAATCCCTGCTCTACGAGTGGCGGGGAAACAATTTATTTTGAAACGTTCGCACGCTGGCAGACCTGGCGCTAAATTAATCCCTTTGTCCGAGCGTTTGACGCGGCGCGTGTATTTAGCTTTCCGCGATGCTTAACGTTTCCGCTGTTTTGCGTGTCGTTGAGTCGATAAACGAGAAGGGGATCACCGGCTGCCTTCTCTGCCAATAGCAAAACCGAATTGTAGTTTACCGTATCGTAACTTCTTTTGATAAGGAGAATTCGCGTGTTTCGGTTGGTCCCAGTATCCCGAGGCAGCTTGCATAAAATCCCATAGCTATTCAAATGAAAGCTGAAGCTCGCGGCTATTTTGCCGCAAATAAAGTACCCTTTGCGGCCAGATCGCGAAGCAGCTTCTCGATTTCATGCACCGCTCCACTTCTCTGTGCACACGATCGCCCTCTGAGACTTCATTTCCTTGGCTCTTCCTTGCGGTTCTTCATCACTAAAATCTCCCTCGTCTTGGTTCTCCCTTGCTCCTTTCTCTTTCCTTTCCAACTGACGGTGGTCCCTTCGTTGAACTCTATGTACATGTGTACGTCATTTCCTCGGACCGAGGTTTGCTGTCGAAAGGACGCCAGTCGACGCTCCTGCTGGGTAAACGGCGCCTGAATCGTCCATTCTGGAGCAAAGGGAACCATCTACTCTGCGCTGTTGCGAAAAGGGATCCTAGGGCCATCCTCCAGGCGTCTGTTTGCGACTAAAAGTTTATTTCAAAAAGTTTATTTAGCTACATCAACAAACTTCATGCACTAGAATCAGAAAGGACTCGAACAACAACGAAGTATCCTTCTACCTTCGTCGTTTTCAGAGAAGTCCCGCATCATTTTACCTTCGCTCGCGAGAGGGCAGAATTTTCAAGTGCTTTTCGAAAGAGATTAAATCCTCGCGTCTTGCAGCTATCACGAGTGCCCTCGGAGGCTCGAGCAGATCTTTCACCGCTCGAGCTTCGAGGCGCCGAAGAACTTTCAAAGGAATTTGTTAAATAGATCCGTCGTTAAAGGGTAGAATGATTATCGGGGAGAAAGGAAATCGTTATTAGATGGACGCGGACTAAGGGGGACAGAGTTCAACTTCTTTCTCTGATATCGCGTGAATGAAATGCCCCTACGATCTTCCCTCCATTTCCCTTGCCCTACACCCCTTCGATTCTTCCATTCCCGGCACCATTTTCGTAGCGGTCCGCTCTTTCGCCGAGGAAAATCCATAAGTATTAAGTGGCCCCGCGCGGGCCGGTTCCGCCCAAGAAATTCAATTAAGACCGAGGGAGGAGATTAGCTGGAACTTTCCCTCAGATTTTCCACCCGGAAGGGCGATTCTCAGCCGGCCAATCGTCTCGCGCTCTCCCTCGCCGATCGCCGACGATTCCGTTGGAACGACGTCCCTGGAACGATCGCGCGGACGGCGATTAACGAAAGGAGAAACTTCACGGGGAAACCGTTTAAACTTTTACTGCCGTGGTCGCGAATTTCCCTCCCCCTTTCTTTACGCCTTTTACAGACTTTCCTTCTTCCTCGACGGAGTACAGAACCCCAATTCACTAGTTCATATTGGGTCGCGTTAATGGCACATTGTACGCGCCCTGGCTTGGACGACTCGTTTTTAACATCTCCCACTTATTTCTTAATGAGTAAAACGACTGTATGTCGTTGACACCGTGTCAGAATTATAATTACAAAGTCGAGAGCGAACTGTTTCCTGCTTGCAGTAGAGGGGCAAGTAGAAGCGCTCAGTGAGTGGTCAGACACTCGTGATCAAACATCCACGCGCAGTCTTAGAATTTACTGGACCCATGAACTACTACTTAGATCACTTATCATTTCCCTATTATCTACTATTCTTTTGTCCTTTCACACAGTAAGGGTAAGGGGAAAAACAGGGAATGTCACAAAACGGCTTTATCGAGAAAATTAAGTTTCAATAAATTGGTCTACCATTGAAAAAACAAGGTTCAATGAATTTAATTTTCTTATATAATATTCTTCTTAAATAATTTCGTGTTAAAGAAAGAGTGGAGATATTCAGTAATTTGTTCCAGTGCAAAGTGGATATTTCCTGGTTTTAACCAGTACAAATCTTTAACGTTATCTTACGGAGGATTTCAACTATATAACCATTTCTGACTGGACAGTTCTTTAATCTCAGTTGCCACTAACAAAATATGCTATACAATTACAAAATCACGAAAAATGGACATTCTCGATTTTTTCTCCTTGCCTTTTATTTATGATATCCATCAAGCTACCATTCCGTGTACACTCTGAAAAACATTCAACCGACTGCATCTGAAAACTCTAGTTACCTCCGAGAGAGACACTCGTCCAGTTTCGCTGGAAAATTTCGAAACCCCGGGAGACAATGAACCCTGGACGCTACTCTTTTAGTTCCCGACTTTTCTCCTCATCCTTGGCCGAAAGTGAACTTCAGCTCGGTCAAAGCCAGCCACGACGATGTTCGCAGCGCTTTTTAGACGTTAGTGCCGGTTCGTTAGACCGAGGAGTTATTACGGAGCGCAGGCTGGCTGTATCGTAACTTTTCTGCCGGTTAATGGCGCGTGAGAATGTACCGTCGCGGCGCCTGTCGATATTAAACGTCGCCAGCCACGGTAATTAGGCATTTTCCGGATCCACGAGCACACTGGTGTTTGGCATTCTTCTCCTCGTTGATTTATTTGCTTGTTCGGTCCGTGGAAACTTTGCGCGACTTCCTTCTTCGCTCTTCCACTCACTCTTACACCGAACGAAGTATTCGACGTCATATAAAGCGTTATGGAACTGATTGACGATCTGGTCGAGTCGAATACCTTGGAGCAGTGTTCTAGCGAATGAAATATCCCATCACAATGTGGACTAAGTGGAAATAACTTGGATCGAATAACGGAGCTGCGAAATATTTCAATATTTCAAGGAAAACTTCCCGGTGATCCTCGACATTGAAAAATTTCAGGTGAAAGTTCCCATCGTGACTGGAAAGTTCGAGTGGCCTTCTTCGTCGCAGAAAGCCCGCCGCTGGAGGAGCCAGGATTCTCATAAGGTTTTTCGCTCGTGGCCTAATACATTCTTGAGAAATCTGCCAAGATCCTTGCTGGGACGCTAACATACTTCCAGACAGACCCTCGTCACTTTCCTCAGAGGCGTGGCGGGGAAACCAGCGGAGGATTGAAGGAGAATGCAACCGGAAAACTCGGGAGCTCTTGTTAGCAGCCACTCGACGTTAGTCTGGGTTACGGCGCGACATTTACTTCGTTCCTTTTATCTTCCCGCAAGAACCGCGCTTCCGCGATCCAGGGCGAGTGGACAAGGAATCAATCGCAGAGAAATTTCATTTCCGAATTATCAAAGTATCGAAACAAGCCGCTAATTTAATGGGTGGTCAATGAATTCCGAAATTAAATTAATTAACTTCTATGCACCGTCCATTTGCGGTTCGACCATTCGTTTCGAGATATTTTCATAATCACTGATTTGATTGAATGCTCTGCGATGGTCGTGACCAATTACGCGAAGCTTCTGTAATTGATATCTCCTGCTTCCTGGAAATTTGAATCGTTTCCAAGTACCTACTTCTATATTTCCCGATACTGTAGCTTAAATCTAAAATCAACTATAGAATGACGTCCCCGAAAAGGAAACCCTTTTCATCGTTCTCGTTAGGTGGCCGGAACCGGAAGAAACCGCCGCTGTTTGCTCGGCAGAGTAACTTTTCAAACGCGCGGTATTAGGACGGGCGGACTGTATGAATAATTGACGATTCATGCCTCTATTAGCTTTCGGGATATTCCGGGGTTCGCGAATTATTCTTCGCGCTGTTAAATAATTGATGAAGCACCGCGTGCTCCAAGATTTATAGGACAGTTCGATGCATCCGGGGCTATCTCGAACATTAGCCTCCCCAAATACCTTTAATCCATCCGGCATAATACTTCTCAACAACTTCGAGTCTTTGACTGCCTCCCTCTCGTGCCTTGCCCCTTGAAAGAAGGCTGGGTCGATCTGGATTCTTCGCGAATCACCAACTTCATCACGAGTTGCATCGCTTTGACAGACGGCCACGCGCAGTCTGCAGGGAGTCCTATTAGCGGAGACGTCGAAATTCCATCGAGAAGTTGCTTCCGAGCGACTCTCTGGATTCCAACTACGCGACCCTTTGCTCCCGATGGACACCTGGGGGAACGGGGACCCAAGGAACTCTCGCGTACAAGCGACCTGCGCGTGTAACGCGCCGTACTCCGCGCAGTTCGGAACTCCTCCGACAGACAATGATACGTTAATCCAGTTGCCTCGGCGTGTAACGCGAAACTGCAGAGACGCGCGCCGGTATCTTGCTCGGTTCACTCCCTCGCTCTCTAACTCTCTCTCTTTCGCGCTTCTGCTGTGAACCCGATACGTCTCCGCGCTGACGGCGACGCTCCAACAATTTGCAAATTTATGCACGCTGCCGGGTCCCGCCGGTGTATCGGCTTTTTTTGCAATTCAAATCGTAATTCAGTGCTTGGAATATCGGCCTCATAATTCCACGGGACGGTGCGGTTCGTTCTCCACTGGGGGATAACCGGTTGATCGTTTGAATGCGCCATTCTTGGGCGCGGAACTCGCGGCCCATTTGATGAGCACCGAGCTACGCGAACAGTGAATATGCATACCGATGAAATGAGAATTATCTGCCGTAAAGAATCGTTTGCTGCACCGTCCACTCTGTGCACCCCATTCAGGTATCTAGATCGTTGCCGCGTTAGCTTTTACGAATGTGGCCGCTCGTTACACTATACACGGGGATACGAAAACACTCAGCTGAAACGAAAGTAGTGCAGGATCCTTTAAAGGATTTTGGAGATGATATTCAACTGGGTGCAACGTTTTGATAACGCAGGCAATATTTTCTATACCTATGATATATTTTCCTTCAGGTAGCAATGGTCGATGCGTCATAGGCAGTCATTAAAAATATTCCTCCAGCAGACAGACCACCTCCAGCCAATCCGATTCCCGTCTGGTCCATTTGATCCTGCTCGAATTTCCCCAGCGGCCAGCTCGGGTATTTTCCCGCAGTGTCACGAGACAAAAAGCCACAAAGGGGGCAGCGCGCGCGATCCGTCGCATCTCTTGGCGATCCTCCGTTCGGAAAGCTGCTGGTATTTCTGCGAGGTCGCCGCAGGGGCAATCGCAGCTTAGTATAATCCGAGAGGCTGCCCGTTTTTGTTCTATAGACCCGGCGCAGTCGATACACCGACGACGCAGCCCCCTCGCCCACGGGCTGGTCGAACCGAGGGGGGTAACTGTTGCTTTAGCATTTTCGCCACCGTAGGATATCTCGTAAATTCACCGCTGCACGTTCCTCCGCGATAACATCGAGAACCCATTCCATTATCCAACAGGAAACGCTTCTTCCCTCTCTTGCGCGAGCAAGATCGCATTGGGAAGGCGCGCGTTTCTTTTTGCCCAGCCGCCTCCGTCCCGCGGCGATTTATAATATCGCTAACTGCCAGCAATCTGCTCGCGTATCCTACTATGAGTTCTTCTTTCCTTCGATCAGTCTCTCGGTGTCTTCTTTTTCGCAAAACCTGTGCTCTTTCCAACTTGCTGTTATCTCCTTATACGCGAGGCGATCCTTCGATGGAGGGTAGATGCACATTTATCGGCAGCAAGGTGGGAGGAAAAGGATCTGGCGACTTGTTTCGCTAATTAACCTATCTAGACCATCGAGGAATTATTTTCACTTTACTTTAACAACCTAATGAGTATACTGAATACTGTAACGTAGCTTGAATAACATTAAAGTAGCTGCAAATACGGATACCCGTCTAAGTGCCTCGATATTTTTCGTTGAACCAAAGGTGCATCATTTTCTTCCTCGTGCTGTAATCGGTAGAATGTATTAATTAAATGCACAACCCAAGCTGCAGCGCTTTGTACCTACCGCCATTTTTCGCCTGAGGTAACGCTATTAATTAATTTTTCGTTATCCATCTTGCTGTCCTATTATTATTATTATTATAAACGGGAAACCCTCTAGAAAACAGAAACATGACGTAACAATTAATACAAGGAAAAATAACACAGTCTGATAGCTTCAACTAATATCGCATCTACGCAGTTAATAATTGTACGAACAAACAGCACATTATTTGATACCGGAAAGACTCAAGCGATAGAGACAGAGGCGGATTTAACAGTAGGCGCGCCCGGGGCCCCGACTTCTGAGGGGCCCCACAAAAAACAACTTTCCACTTTTTTTTATTGACACCAGATTTGATTTCATATTGTAAGCGCATCGTAAAATTGTAAGCGAGAAAAGTATAAGACTGTGCAACGCTACGCAATTTTGAAGTAACTGTTGCAGTTATCAGTAACTATTGTAAGGGGCCCAATATTTTCTTTTGCGCCCGGGGCCTCAACCGACCTTAATCCGCCTCTGGATACAGAAAACAAATCCAAGTTAGCATATTTAAAAATTTGTTCCGGTTTTAACGACAGTCATATCCATCTTCGATTTGTCCTCGTATTAACGAACCATTAGGCCGTCCTGATCCACAAAGCTTTCCGTCTTCTCGAGTCATTCACTGCCTCGCCACTTTCAAACGAGCTCTTCGGCCGTTTCTCGCGTTTGGTATTTACCAGACTGCACTGTGCCAGCAGGGGCGAGGTTGCCCGTGCCGTAGACGTCCGTGTTTAGGCGTAACTTTGCCCGGTTAATTCGGGACTATCGATGGTTATGCTATCAGGAATCTGGTTCACTACGGAGCGATGGCGTTCCTGCGGTGCATAGTTTTAGGTGTGCAGCACGCGGCAAGTGCGCCACTCCCCGTGGGAATGGATGAGATCGGGTGCAGAATGCATTTAGTAAATGCACGCTTTAGTCAATTGCTTTGTAACCCTGTTAATTACAGCAGAGGCCATTCTCTACACTTGACGTACAATAACGGCCAGCGTTATCGCGCTGGCGAAGAGTTTGTTGCGTTGCCAAATTCGGGAACTGCGAACGTTTGCTGCTTTGCCCAGGAACTTGGCAAAATACTTGGTTATTCTACGATCATTATTGGTGAATCAAAAGGGAAAGAGTCTCTTTCCTCTATTTACGAATAGAAGGTTTTACTTAGAGACCCAATATAATGAATTGGCGGTATCGTTGTGCCCCGTGCTTCCAACAAAATTGTCTTCCGTGTCGATGGAACTCCAGTATCCGTGACTACTTAGTGGCCACAGTTTCCAGCCGACGGCCGTTGAAATTTCCATCGACGTTCGTATCACGCCACAAAGTTAAAAGCAGGGAATATAAACGCGCGATGATGTCGAGAGACAGGTTCTACAAGTTTCAGACCCGAGATCAGCTTCGCACCTTCAGTGTTCAATTCTATTCGGTATAAACGATAGACTGTGACGTTAGTTGCCGTAGTTGCGAATTAAATTGTGTCACAGAGACCACTTGAAACGCTCTCCTCCTCCAAAGCTTTATTACGGAGCCGCGTGATAGCGTCGAAAACAAATTAGACGGCTTTTCTGTTGTGCTCTAACAAGGAGAGTCTCCCAGGTGTCAGCCTCCGATTGCTTTGATGTTTGGATATGTTTTAGAATTTAGAGGACCGAGAAATAAGTTTTACGTGTTTTTTTATTGCGGCTCGTTTTCATATTTAGGGGGTGAAACCACTCCTCAAATTTATAAGATTTTCAGGTCTTCGTCTCCGATTATTTTTGTGTTTGGTTGATATGCTTTAGAGGATCAAAAAATAAGAAACAGGTGTCCTTTTATTTTGGCCTGTTTGCATGTTTGGGGGGTAAACCCACTCCTCAAATTTACAAGATTTTCAGGTGTTCGTCTTCGATTTTCTTGGCCAAAAACCAAAGCAAACGGAGGATATTTTATTCTCGCCTATTCTCATGAAAATTGAGGGGAATTTCACTCCCTGAACATGCAAACAGGATAAAATAAAAGGACACCTGTTTCTCATTTTCCGGTCCTCTAAAACATATCCAAAATTCAAAGCACTCGGAGGTGGACACCTGGGATACTTTCCTTTTAAGTAATTTTCCAGCGGGGCACGGAATAGCGTTTGGTGTTCACGCCGCGCGATTGGTCGATTAGGATCAATGGGTAAAAGCAGACCAACGGAAAACGACGCTCGCCTCTTCGCCCGCTAAGGGATTTCCCTTTACACCGAGTTTCTGGCTTCGTACACCCGGGATTCGCAATATAACGTAATTTAATGAAGTGAATGGCGCTCGTCGCCAGCCAATTCGAAAGGTCCTCGGCGAACACCGCGCGCCAGTGACCCTTCTCTCCCTTTCTTCTAAAACACTCGCGTCAGGGATTCGTGGGTCAAACGGGGCGATTCTGGTCCTTTGACATCGAACAAAACCAATTTTCCTCGGCGAGAAGAAAGAGAAAAGCGATGGCATAGAAATCAGCCTCAAAAACGTGACTCTAAATTGTCTCTATCCAACGTCTACCTTTAAGGGTCTTTAAAAATTCGGGATAAGAGCGTGGCAGGCTCAGGAGCCGACGCGCAAGTAGTAGTAACCGATTATAGACAGACGCGTCAGCCAAAGCGTACCGTATTTCAAGCGGTCATCTGAATCGTACCTCATCAATTTCTCAGTAATTAATGAATGTAAACGACTTCTGACAATAAAAATATCAAGTAAATGCGAAATAAGAAATAGAAACATAACCTTTTGAGCTTACAACCTATTTTGTGTGTGCTATAAATATTTTAAAAAATTAGGTATGATTGATGTAACTTTTTACCAGTTTATTTTAGCCGATAATAATCAATCAATGCAATTTTATCTTGTATTTAGGGTTGCCATCCGTACTTTAAAATAAAGTATCTTACGTTATTACACGTAAAGTTATCTATATAAATCTTTATAAAAATAATAAAATGTTCCTCTGTAATACTAAAGCAATAAGAAATATGTATGGAAGAAATAGAAACAAATAGGATTAAAATGTACTACTTTTAGTTTTTTTCGAGGGTACTTTTTTTTGTACGTTATTTTCCTGTAAAAAAGATGGCAACTCTGCCTGTATTTTTTAATTTTTTTAAAGCGGGTTTAATGTAGAATATTTTACATTCATTTTAAGTACATATTACATTCATTATAAAGTTTAAATTGATATTTATAAATAAATCGATCATGTTTCCTAAATCGTACCAGTAGGATTTGACAACTCGTATGTTATATAGGTTATATACGTATATTATATTCATAGATTATTGCGGCCTGTGTGTGATCAATATACATATGTATATATAACTATATAATAATCATTACTTTATGTTGAATATTTTCTTCCCTATTTGTTATTGATACTATTTTTAGTGGAGGTACGATTTAGGAGACCGGTTATCTAAATCGTACCTTTTACAATATGTGACAAAAAGATTAATAACAAATTAATTTGTTCTGAACAAAGGGTATAGCATATAATAGTAGGTGCCTAAAAGATCAAGCTACAATATCCAATAGTCATTTGCGTTTAAATTAATACCAAATATGAAATATAACGTAAAATGTCTTAAGTGGTACGATATAGGTAACCCTCCCCTATGTATCTATTTTGAATCGTAGATCCTTTCAAAATCGATCTTCTCGACAACGAGGTCTTCTCGAATTGTCAAGCGTTTCATTCTGACTTAAGATTTCAATGAATATTCCACGGTGCAGAGCATCACTGGGTAACAATAGCTGGAATTATGATTAGCAAAGTTGGCGATGCGGGATAAGTTGCTTCCCCGTGAATCGATATGCAGCAGCTCGGGGAAATCGCGATGAACGCCGCGGGGAATTTCGTTCTCGTCGCGACAATTAATTTTCGCGGACGTTACTGGTGGCGGGCTTGCCGCGGGTGTACTCCGCGGGGAGCGGGCGATTAAAATTAACGATGAATAGGTAAGTAAAGGGCGTAATAGGGAAGGAGCCGGGTACGGCTTGCTGGAATTTCGGAGTTTCGAGTTCGGACAAATGATCCACTAAGGAGATGGTGCCTCGTTCGGTCTATATGCCATCTAATCTAACTCGGGCCCGCGTGGCTGCCATTACTCAGCGAGTTCCTCGTGGTAAACGTCGCTTCTCGAGATTACCCGACGAACTAAGCATCTATCCCGCTCAGCCGCCCCGATCCACTCCCCTATCGTTGCAACAAAACCTGTTTACCGGTTTACGCCACCTACTCTAAACGGTACACGCCGATTCGCGGTGTTTGCTTAATTACGTGGATGGACTGAATGCGAGATGCGCCGGTATTGATATTAACTTATCAACTAACGTGCACTCACGAATCAGGGCACGTCCCTCTAAGAGTAACATCATTGAATAGAGTATCCCTTGCGCGTACATCTTCTCTTGTACCGTCGCTCAAAGTACCGCAGATTAATTTATCACCGCTCGAAGCCCGGGGTACATAAAAGGGACATTTTTCAGGGGTACACTTCTATGGAAAAAAAGGGACGGAATGTGTGTCACGCGTTATCTTCCACGAACGTGGGACGAAAGAGCTATCTTTCAAATGTATTTTTTTTTTCATATTTTGGTTTATTTACGGCAACAGTGACGGATGCTTTTTCATGCCTTGTCGATGCCAACAAAGTCTGTGACGCTTTCATTTTCGTCGTGTTTTCAATGAATTGTGGCCCGTTACACGGGGTCCCTTTCCGAGAGAGTCGGCTTTCATTCCCGGAATAACGAACGATATCGTTTTAAACAGCTCCAACTCGGAATAATAACGATATCGGCTGGATAACGCCTGCACCCGCGATGGTCGGTCAATGGAGGGACGCGAAATCACGTATCGCCGAGCTCTTCAAACATTTACCGCGTCACTGGAAATTGAAATAATCCGTCGATCACGCCCGGGCCGACAAATATTCCAACTTAATAATTAATCGCGAACGCGAGAATTGAATCGACAGCGCGCGATTGTGCCCAAATACGTGCCGAGTCCGCTATAATCGGATGTAAAAACGACTGCGATCGTTCGCCTCTAACCAAAGCACAGATATGTACATAGCCATCCTCGTTAACCACCGCGTCTCCTTTATCGACCAGTTGCTTTCGCGGCTGCATTAAAACTGACAAAATACACGAGTCTATTCAGTGGAACGACTAACGGGAAGATAAACGCGTCAACTTATTTATCGCGCAAATGGTCGATCCGTGAATGAGCGAATCAATCAGTTCTTCTGGGTTTGAATGCACGCCGCGCTAATGGAGTTCCCGTCGCGCTATCTTTCACACGCCAAGCGCAAACGGTGTTCTATCGTAGGGTCGTGGAAAAAAAGAAGCGGATCGAACAATGGCTGAGAGCTCTCCTCGCGACGACAAGAAGATAGATCCATAATGGTTCACGTGCGATCGAGTGGTCGGTGGTGGATTTCAGGGTGAGAAACTCCGGAGGGCGGGCCGGTTTTCCATCGACCAGGCTGCAGAGGCCCCTACCAAGCTGTCCGCGCAGTTTTCCAGCCACGTTGGTAGGCTTTTCCCGTGGGATGCACGAAAACATGGCCTCTGTCGCGATAGGAACACAATAACGGTTTGTTTCGTCGCCAGAGAGCCCGCTGACACGGCCAATTCGCCCGCTCTGTTCGCCCTTCATCGTTGTTGTATTTCGCCACGAGAAAACTTTGTCACACACAGAGGACTCGCGTTCCGTTCACCGTCAACTAGATTGTAACCAAAAATCAAGTTTGTCTTCCCTGAGTGGAAGATTCTCTTTCCTGGCTTTAGTTTCTGATGGAATTTTGATGGAATTACTGTCTCCCTGGGCTGCGTCCATTGTTAGCCAACGCCAGTGAACACTTTGGCAACTCACGCGCTAGAGATATCATCTGGAGCCAGTAATACGCCGCAGTATCGCACCACAGAGATTTCGTGCAGCGTTAACCAACCCCGACTGACCTCGCTACACAGCCCGCACCCTTATTCGAGGTAACGTGGATGACCGATACTAACGAGGCGCCCAGATGGTTCACCTGTAAGCACTGTGCACTTCATTCCGATGGTTGATACAGTCTAGTCTCCAGCTATCAAGCTTCTCTCCTATCATTCGCTGAATACCAAGCTCAGTTCGTTACCGATTCTCTGCAATATGAATTCGAAGCTCGTTAAAAGAACTACCGTACGCTCCGCTCACTCTCTGCAACCGTTACAAATTACTGCTCCGTTGGTATCAGATTTTCAAGCTGGAAGAACTGCCGGCGAACTCGGTAACTGGCGTTGAAAAGAAGGAAACGACAGCGGGGGCAGCAAAGTTGGCAGCGGGACGCGTCAAACACACGTGCTCGCGCGGCACAAATTGCTCCTTGAACACCTCCAACCGAACGTTCCTCGACGGATGTGCGACGGAATGCGCTGGAGCAACGCGAATTTAAAGTTTGAAGGAAACGCTGCCGGACAGAGGAGGGCGAGGATTTATCGCGTCAGCTCGCCCCGCGTATTCCATTTTCCACGGGAAGTTTCGCAACTTCGCGGGGAATGATTAAAATTTTCGCGGGCCGTCTGAGAACGAGATTGGTCCGCGTGTCGCGAGCGGCCGGTGATTCGCCACGAGTTTTCAGGGAGGAGTAAAGTTTTTTGCGAGACCGTTCTCTTGGACGAGCGTGTATGCAATTACACCGACGAGCACGAGCTTGTCCCGGTGACGGAACGCGCGCGGACCTTTCCCGAGCGACCAACGAAACGCCTCGTAGCAGGCTGCAATTGACAGAACGTTTCCGTGCTACGTGACAGACGGTGATTAACGACCCGTCTGTTTTCCCAATGAACATGTACGGCCGGGTACCTTCCCACTCGCAAGCTCGGTTATTTGCTCGCCCCGAGACAAGCGGACCGTTCATAGGCATTACGTTCTTCTGTTGCGACATGCCCGGCAAAGAATGCCCCTCCCTTGGCTGGGAAAAATCGAACTTGCCTCTCAGGAATTGGGGTGCAGGAAATAAAAGGGGGCTGTGACGAATGTAGCAAGCCCTGTCATAGTAGGAAGAAGAATTAATAGGGAGATTACTGAAAGGTCAACCACGAAGAAGGTCACTCTATATCCGAAAAAAGGGAAAGCCTGTGGAAACTTGTTTCAGGATGCGAATCCAAGGCTCCACCGCAGGAAAGGTGATCCCCCAGCAAAGATCCTTTCTGTGTCCTTCGACCTTCGAGGGATTTCGTGCGTGAATCCACAGATTCTATAGAAAGTTCTCCCGAAAGCTAGATTTGATTCCGAACCATGGGTCCTCCTGATTCAATTTCCTGCTATACCCATTGTATTTTATCCTGGACCGTTGCTCTTCGCAAAAAATCGTGATACTCGGACATTTAACGTGGGTTTGCTTTCGTTCATTTGTAAGGGAGGGAGGGATCATTGCGTTCGTTAGATGGGGATTCAATACCCCTCTCTGAGTCATAAAGAAACTTCTCCTCGCTAATAAATCTTATGTACGAAGCACCGAAATCTTGAAACAAGTTACGACGGGGTGGTTAGTCTTCGGGAGCCAACGGGAACGAAGTGGGGTGGAGGAATACTTTTCCAGCGAAATTTTAATTCTGCTGGCCCGATTGGATTCCGTTGCTATGGCATTCGGAACCGATTATGCGCGGGTAAACCGAAACCACGCAATCTTGGTTCGAGTTTCTCGCTGGCTGGCTGGCAAATAGTACCCTAACTACTTGCTCCCGGGGGCGAAGTCGCGCTGCTTCAAACTACTTTGATCTACTTTACGTCTGCAGTCCAGATGGGTACCGGTGCAGTCGACTGATTACGTGTTAGCGAGAAAGGGGCAGAGCGGTGAGGAAAGTGAACGCACCGGGGTAGGTGTGTTAGACCACGAATTGGCTCACGGGTTATTAGCAATCGTTAGTGGCTAATTGTGTCGCGGGGATTATGCGGTAGCTCCCAGCAGCTCACCAATTATCGCTGCGAACTTACATGGAAAATATAGTAACAGTAATATAGATGTCAATTTCAATTCCAATTAAATCGCAGTAATCTCTTCGTCCACAATTTCTGTTATTCCACGTGGGGGAAAGTTTCGAGACCAGATCCATGAATTTGGGCACGCGTGTCGCTCTTAAATCTCCCCCAAAGTCGATCCCCTCTGTTTCTGTCGGTCGGGTCGCGACGTTCTTCTAATCCTAATGGAGGAGAGGCTCGCACAGTGTGGTCACGTCCATCGAATCCCGGGGGGCAGGCGAGGGTCCTTATAAATTCTCTCGTTCCCTCTCGATCGTGTCCCCGATAGTTCTTAAATTCCCCGCCCGGCCGATGATCGTGTTTCTTCGCCGGGCTGGCCGCTGCAAACTCGAACTTCGGCCACAGAAGCAAAGGGGGTGAAAGGAGAAAACGCACGACGAAATGGGAAACGGGAAAATTGGATCACGGACCGCATAGCCGGATTTATCCCGCGCGAGTAGACGCGAAACCCCGCGGTGGTGGTCGGATGCAGCCGTGGCGCAACGGGATCCTCGATTATTTATCGCTGACACATTACGCGAGCGAGAATTGCACGCACGCGAGAATTATTTCCCCTTCGTTTTCCACCCGTCGCGTCGATTCTTCGCCCAATACCAGCTCGGTTTAATAAAATTTTGCACCCAACGTGGATCGAAACGAGTTTTCGATTTACTCCGTGACGATACGCAGAGTAGGAGAAACCGGGGCTGGTATGCCGGTTTTGCAGTTTGTGATTTTTAATCAATTATGTGGGCGAAATATCATTAAACCGGTTAGTATGTTTGATAAGGCATACATTTGGCTATCTGATTAAATTATTAATGTTGACTCAATGTGACAATAATTAAGGTATTTTAATGTTTTTCTAACACCTTCCATGCTGGTCAACCAACCTTATGATCGGTGTTGGTTGACTTACAGTATGGGGTAGGTTGACTATATGTAGGTACAATCAGTGAAGAAAATGTTATTAGTAACTTATCTCACAAGTAAACATTCACTTATAAGGAATGGAGTTTCTCGTTTTGGAATATATATTTTTAAAGTACTCATAGTAGCTAAGAAACCCTGAAAATTATATCTGCAATGGACCTATTTTACTCATGTTATCAATAACATTTAATATAGTCTCAAGGTGTATGCGAAAAACGGCAAAATCCTCTTATTTAAGAATACTTGGCTAAAATCTGGCAGTTGTATGTTTTTTGAGGCGCTGAATCCGAATATGATGTTATTTTTTATGTAAAATAATTTTCTAAGGTAGTTCACTTAATAAAAAATTGGTTTTTCGAAGATAACTCAAACAGGAAAGATCGGAGAATTTTTTAGATAGACGACTTCGAAGTTATCATGGCGAAACATAATGAAAACACTTACAATTTTATTGGAACACGTTAAAGCAGTCACTGTGAAGATCATCGAACAATGCATTACTCATACATATACTCATCTCACAGACTGTTTCTCAGCCTAACCTAAACTGGTTATAAATTGGTATCTTGCCCTATGGGTCCAGATGTAGCCCCTGGGAGTTAAAAACAGGTTAAAATGGATTTTCAAGTAAATTAGTATGAATAATACGAAAAAAATATTTAAAAAATTCTTCGGCTTTTCCGTTTTGAGTTATCTAAAAAAAAAAAACGATTTTTTATTAAGAGAACTACCTTAGGAATTTTTTTTACACAAACAATAACATTATATTCAGATACAGAACCACATAAAACATACAGATGCCAGGTTTTAGCCAATTATTCTTAAATAAGAGGATTTTGCCGTTTTTCGCATAGGTCCTGAGGCTATATTGAATGTTATTGATAACATGAGTAAAATAGGTCCATTGCAGATATAATTTTCAGGATTTCTTAGTTACTATAAGTACTTTAAAAATATATATTCCAAATCGGGAAACTCCATTCCTTATAAGTGAATGTTTACTTGTCAGTGGTAATAAAATAATACAATGTCACAAGAGTTGTTTCATTATGAAATATTAATTTCTTTCTTTCATATATTAATAATAAGCTGAACAATTTTTCAACTTAAACATTAATCATACTGTATTTATAACATAGTATGAAGTTTAGGGTTGTTATCCAAATATCACCCTAACGAAACGGGGTAGAGATTTGAAATGTCTCTCAGTGTTTTTTTAGGCAAAGAGCATTATTTGGTACACATAAATATTAAAATTGGTGCTGGGGACGTTTTTCCTATGCTTTCCCGGTAGACCCTTTAAACAAAAAATAAAAATCGCTTTATGAATAACAACATAACAATTTAAACCTTATTAGTCAACCAGCCCCGACCGATCATTTTACCTTCAATAATTTATGTATAAACAAAGATACTATGTTAATATATCGTCTAATAAACAAACTTTAAAATAGTCCCTTAGCATTTATTCTGTTATAACTATATAGAGCGTGAAAAAATAAAATGTTTAAGAAAAAATATTTACTTACGTAGTCAATTTTTCGGCAAATGCTGATAACTGTTAAAAAAAAGTGCGATCGCGGGGTCGGACATAAATGCATTGCATAGTAGAAGTGACTGACTTCTTTCTACATTGAATATTTCCGCAGTAGAGCATATGTCGGTGCAAAGTTATTAACAAACCTAACCCTTGGGACAACCAGCCCCGATCTCCTCTACCTCTACTCTGTACACTTCCTCTTTCCTGGGCAATTATTTCCCACAATCATGTTCTCAAAACTGGAACTTGCGATCCCGGGGTACATCAGCTAGTTCACCAGTACTGTGATCGCGACAGTTCTATCCAGGCTTAAAGTGAAATGGGCGCCACGACTCGGGGTTTTACCAGAAAAACAAACACCCCCGTCTTGTACCAATTATAACTGTCGCTTAAACCCGATTAATTTGTTAGAATTCCGTACAAGCATCGTCAACGTTGTTTCTTCCATTTTCCAAGCTATAGCCATCCTCCCTACGCCGCAGCATCTTCAGGGAGCGGAAGAAGAAACAATTTAGCCCATCTCACGCGGCGCAATTTAAACATGAATATGTAAAGTGCGAGGCGGCAGCGAGATCGCGCTCGATAAGAAGGGCCGTGAGCGCGCGGTATCCATGGAAATGGCAAGAATAACGGGGAAACGTCAACAGGGGAAATACGAGCCCCGTAATAAGAATTGCGAGATAGCAGCCTCGCGGAAACTCGTTTTCACCGCGAGCATCCGCGGAACGGCGGAAAAACGCGAGCGGAAGCGATCCGATGGAAAACAACGCCCGTCGAGGGAAGGCCAGGCGGCTGCGCTGTTGTTTTGCCCCCCTGAAAAATTCAACAGGATTCGCCTCTTTCGAATTTATATTTCAATTTTTCCGGCAGATCGAAAGGTCGCGTGGAACGTAAAACCCGTGGCGGTAGACAATAGCGCGGCCGTCAGTCCCTTCGACCTACCCTTTGTCTTCTATTCTTCCTCTTTTCTCCTGAATTATTTTTAACCGCAGACGAGCTTCTCCCTGGTCTTCGAGGTTTATTAAAAACCGTCGCGTCTTGTGCTCGTCGTTTACCCAGCCGTCGACCTTGCTCCGCTGCATCGAACGGCTAATTGATTACTCGCTCGCGACTAATCGCTGCACAAAGGTCGCCGGGCGCCGTATCGATCCGCGTGCAAAGGTAAAAGGCGCCTCTTCTTCCGCGAACGGAACGTAATTACCCCTTCGGGCCGCACAAAGCACGCGATTTCAAACTTTCGCGGGCAATTAAAGTGGCCCGTAACTCGGCTCCGCGAGTTTTACAAGAAACCCATTGTATCTCCCGGCTGTTGGAGAAGAGGGTTATAAGTACGGTTGAGTTTCTCGGCAACCGAATCCTCGTTGACTTCCCGAGTTCATCGTGTATTCGTGCTACACGCTTCGCGATGGGAATTTCAGTATCCCTCGCACTATCCAGGATGTTCACTATGTAGAACTCTCATTTAGATGTTACAGAGTTGAGACGTCCAATGAGGACAATTATCTCTATCGCGCGATCGGCTCGAACATGGACGATAGGTCGACAGGTAGTCTGTTTACCGGTTTCCCAGTTATCTCCGCGAGGTAGACCCGTGTATATCGTGGTTTACGAGTCGCTTCAGGAGCAACGATAGCACGACGGGGCACTTCGGCGAAGGTAACGCGAAAACCATAACTCTCGGTCTGTTGCTCGCGTTTCCTTTCGACCGTAAAACCGATCTCAGAGCTCCGTCCATTCCTCTCCTTTACGCATAGTTGTCTATCGTAACTAGAAACGAGTATTTCTCATCAGTTTAGCCCACTGCACTCCAATGCGTCTACACATCTGATCGGATCTTCTGACTACCCTCTGAAATAAGCTTAGCTAACAAGTGTGCTATCTCTGAGGTCTTAGACATGGACACGCTTAAACTGTTCCGTTAGAAACTACGCGAACCAAAGTGAAATACGATTCTTCTTCTTCTTCCTTATGTGGTTCTCACGAGCCTCCAAGTTGTTCTTCGCGGCGTGATTTCCGCCATTCCCGTTTCGACGGGGGTGCAACACGTGGCGCCAGACAGCCACGATACCACCGAGTCTCTATACGAGCAGCCATTAGCTGAAATTTGTGGCGGCACCGTAACTATCACGACTTGGATATTGTAATAGTTGTATCGGCGTTTACTACGGCGCTATCTACTCTCTCCGCGGGCGGAAATAGTAGTAACGTGGAGGTAGCTTGTAACTTTGCACCGAGTGATGCTGTTTGTCGCTTCGAAATTACACTTGATTGTGCGCTCGCTCGAGCGGGGAATATATTTCATCGGGATCCTATCGCCTTTCCCTCGCATGCAACACATTTCCAGGCACTTGGGTCGCAGCTGAAAGTCCTGTAACTTGGCAGACGTTTATCTGAGCTGTTTATTGTTCGCAACGCGAAAGCCTGTCTAATGTTCCGTTTCGCCATCTTCTCTCGGTGAGTTCGTTGTTCTTCGGTAGCATTTATTACGGTTTCACGAGGGATATCGAGCCACCGTTCGGTGTTTGCTCATCTGTCGGTAATTGAAGACAAATCGTCGGAGGGCAGCTCGGCCATTACCCCTTTACGGGCTTTCTTCTGGCCTGAACGCCTTCTTCCGCCGCTTCCCGTGATTCCCCAGGCCCTATCAGCGCCGCTGACTGCCGCAATTGACGATAACTGCGAGTTGTTGGCCGACTATTGCCCCGATAAAGGTCTTACGGGAGCACTTCCACCTATATGGATCGTTCCGCTGAGTCACGCGCGCGCTGCGCCATCCCGCTATCGGTGCTCCGCGAAAATATTGTAACACCCACCGTGCAGTTTACCTCCTGCAGCAACTTCCTATCTGCGAACAAAGAAACCACGCGCTCCCTGGTGAACCGCGGAGTCTATGAACTTCTCCGCAATTTACCAATCCTGTAGATTGTAGACCGTGGTCAGCGCAATTTCGTTGGCTGTATATTTGGGGGACGTCAAGCCCACGCGATTATTTCGGCAGTGCGAACAACGATACGAGCAATTAAAGCGATTTAAATGGATTCAATTGCTTCCGTTTCGCGCCCTCGCACAAGCTACGCGGAAGTATCCCCTCGGAGAATTAATTGAAACAACATTTTATGCATTAAACGCTGCTGGAAATGGTAGTCCTTTCATACCCTCTTTTAAGGGTGAAGAGTGTACAAAGTATAATAGGGGAGAGTTGCCTATATCGTATCACTTAAGACATTTTACGTTATATTGCATATTTGGTAGGGGACAGGTTTGCAGGTTGCCACCCCTTAGCTTTTTTGATCATAACTCGTCATAAAATTAACGTATCGTTGATTTATGGTATAAGTTGGAAAGAGGAAGTGTAGAGCTACAATCCTGAGCTAGAAATCATGTAATCTCTCGAAAAAGAAAAATTATACTGCAAATTCTCGAAAGTATCTAAAATTGACTCCTTGAAATTTTGGCTTGCAGGTTGCCACCCCTAGAAAAATTGTTGAAAGTGTAAAAAGACTCAAGTCAAAACATGATTCAGAAAACTTTTCAACATTTATTAAATTTTATTTGCAGTCAGTGGCTGTAAACATGAAAAAATGAGTGGAATTGCCATGAAAAATCAGATTTGCAAAATGGTATGGAATCATTCAAAATCATCATCGGAATCACAATTCGGGCAAGTGTAAACACTGTAGCGCATATCGGCATATTTCGCGTGAACGGCTGTTTTGCATTTGTGACACTTGATAGAGTTGTTTCTATTGAAAAGGAAGCAGGGTGGCAACTTGCATTCCGACGCATTTTTGGAAAATATGAGAAAAAATTGTCAATTCATAATACGTTTGGAAATCTGTTTGGCATATGTAAATTAGATAAAAAAAAACAACACAGTACGAATAGTTACTTTATATTGTCGATGAAAATGTTCAATTTACGAGCACGGGGAAAACACACAATTTCAATAATTCAATTTCTTGACAAACACTATAGGTATCACACTTCGCTCAGCAAACACAGTGTTATTGCGTCTGTCCGCTTCAGAGGTTAATAAATAGTGACAACTACTATTTTAACGTCGATGTGAGCCAGAGTTGAGCTTATGACACTGTTAGAAAGTCGAAATACAGCAGGGGGTGGCAACCTGCAAGCAGTGGCAACCTGCAAGCCTCTCCCCTACTAATTTGAACGCAAATGACTATTGGATATTGTAGCTTGATCTTTTAGGCACGTACTGTTATAAGCTTTACCTTTTGTTCAGAACAAATTAATTTGTTATTAAGCTTTTTGTCACATACTGTAAAAGGTACGATTTAGGCAACCGGTCTCCTAAATCGTACCTCCACTAAAAATAGTATCAATAACAAATAGAGAAGACAATATTCAACATAAAGTAATGATTATTATATAGTTACATATACATATGTATATGGATCACACACAGGTCGCAATAATCTATGAATATAATATACGTACATAACATATATAACATACGAGTTGTCAAATCCTACTAGTACGATTTAGGAAACATGATCGATTTATTTATAAATATAAATTTAAACTTTATAATGAATGTAATATGTACTTAAAGTGAATGTAAAATATTCTACATTAAACCCGCTTTTAGAAAAATACAAAAATACAGGATAAAATTGCATTGTTTGATTATTATCAGCTAAAATAAACTAGTAAAAAGTTACATCAATCATACCTAATTTTTTAAAATGTTTATAGCACGCACAAATAGGGTGCGAGCTCAAAAGGTTTTGTTTCTATTTCTTATTTCGCATTGACTTGATATTTTTATTGTCAGATACCGTTTACATTCATTAATTACTGAGAAATTGATGAGATACGATTTAGGTGACCACTACGATATTGGCAACTCTCCCCTACATTCCGTAAACATTCTGTGAACATTGCCTCTGTCGACCGTTTTCCACCCCCATTCGAATCACTCGATTCAGTCCCTTATCTGCCCCTTTTAACGAACAAATAAACACGATCGTGTTGTAACGGGGGCGTTTACCTAAAACCCTGCAGAAGCTCTCCCTTCACAGTTATTAAGAGCCCATCCAGTTGAAGGTTTCACATCGGTGCCAAGAATTCCAAGGCCCTGCATGTATTCTCGGCGTGACCCCGAGCAATCCTCCGTTAAATATTCCTCGTTTCATCAGCGAACGCGTGTTCGGAACGACAAGCCCAGGCATGGACCTTTAAATTCTTCACCGTTGTCCCGTTGCACAGACACAGTCCACGTGGATCGCAGAAGCCCCTAGAAAATTAATTTCCAAACGACGCGCCGGGCGAGGATGTTCAAAGACAATCTCCAAACGAGTCGTGGAAAATTTCAACGTTTCCCTTCCGCTCGACGGTGTGCGCCTCGTCGAAGGGAAACGCGCCGGGTTGAATCCCTCGACGGGCTCCAGAAATTCCCGTCGTTTCGAGAGACGTTAAACATTATTTTCATTCGCCCCGCTCTCACGGGCCACGGGGGGATTCATGCTCGACAAGATATAAAAAGAGAGAAAGGGACGTTTACGTGCACGGGTGGCGAAGGGAACGGGGGAGGAAATAAAAGAGGGTGAGGGAGAGGGCAGGTAGAACGTGCAGGAGATATTCAACGGTATTTTTCGCGACGGTGCGAGGCGACAACTTTCCATCGGATCTAACGCGAAAACAAATGTCCTCGTTGGCAACGACCGGGAAAAAAGAATACACCGAGGGGGTTGGGAAGAGGGGTGGCGGATGAGAGACGGGTCTCGAGGAGTTCCTTTTGCCCGGGCGTCTTCGTGCCCGGAGAACCGCAGGAATCTCCGGACGCGACATCTCTCCTCCTCTTGAAATATTATGCATGAGACCCATGGACCGCGAAGACTTAAATTACCCGGAGCTTCCCCCGCGCACGCTCGTCTACGCGCGATATCCATGGAATCCCATGGAAATTGCCTTCATTACGAGCGGCCACGGTGCCATGTTCCTCCATCCTCGATCTTCCCTCGATTCTCACCTCGATGTTTCGAGGATTCCTCAGATTTCTTCGTCGCGTTATCACCATCAGTGCGTCCCATCCACGGATCCCCGCGAAATTTCCCCGTTCGACGGCGATTTTTTCCTTCCAACGCTCGTTCTTCCTGCCCTTTAATTCAACGCGGCGATAAAACTGACGGGGTGGATTTAGAGGGGCGCTGGTTTATAAATAATTCACGGTTCTTTCCCGCTGACGATATTTCAGAGGCGACTTCGACGTGGATGAGGGCATCGATCATGTTTCGCGAACGATTAGAGGGGTGATGCGTAAAAATAAATGGCCGGCGCTCGTTGAAATTGAAAAAAACTACCGAACGGTGACGCTCGCTGCTACGATCGATTCTCCCCGGGATATTTATCGTGGATGTTGTAAATTTTAGCCAGGATTATTGTTCGGAGATCACTCCCCAAGTTTGCAGTAATATCTACGGCCACTATGCAGCAGTACTTCAAATTGAATCTCGAGGTGAAAGCACAGCGTCGTTCTGACCTCCACCATGGGGGTAGCCTCCCTAAATTCACTCCGAATATCTCTTCTACCAAGTTTCCCTGCACTATCAATAACCTAGAACTTTCTTCTCATCCTGATCTTACCTCGGATAGGGGGCGAGTCGTTCTCCATTCATCCTTCGCGAATGCCCCATCGATCTCGTCGACTAAACGCTGATTTACAACCCCGCGATAATTCAGCCGTGGGATACGCGTGTGATCCACACGCTGCGTGCGCGATAAGAAGTTAAAGTCGCATAGAGGGGCCGGCTCCTGGCCGTTCGAGGTCTCCGTGGTTACGAGAGGATATTCATGGGACATTAAATGGAAATCATAGCTTTACGCGCGAGCCAGCAGCTACATGGCTCGCGAGAGCTGGCTATCTGATACGATACGCCGTTTTACTTATAACCTGCGACCATTTTATAAATATTTAATGGTCGGATGCCCGTACTTTACCATATTCTCCAGCTTCAGCTCTCTTCTCTCCTCTCTTGCGTACATGCACATGATCCTGTTCCTTATATAACGTACCCCTCGTCGTCTTCTTCGTTTCCACTCGTTTCTCCTAGCTTTTTAAAACCTTCACTACATTAAAACCGACTCGAGCTCCCATTCTTTAGTAGGGTTTGAAGTTCCTTGAAAAGTGTGCGTATCAATAATCCAGTACTTATAGTCTCTTCATGAACCAGCTTATATTTCGCAAGGAAAATCGCAAGATTCCATGGATCCTTCGATCAAACGTCTACAGCATGTCTCGCGCCGCGATTTCTGTACAATTTGTTCCGAGTCCGCTGACAATCGTGCCGGAGTCGCGTCGCGTTTCGAGGGGATTCCTCGGATATTGAAAATCGAGAATGGAGGGTATCCTTCCGGGAAGATCGAGGAAAATTCACCGGGTTTGGGAAGGGAGGGAGCTGGTATCGAAGTTGCAGCGTTGCTTGTCAGGATGGAACTCCGGTCCTCCGAGAATTCCGCGGAAAATCGTTGAGAGGAGACAGAGGGGAGCGGAAGGGAAGGGATTATATCGCAAGCAGCCTAATGTTCTCCTGTGTCCTATACACTCGGAGTGCATTCAGCGTCGCGTATGAAAGGGTGACTTAATAAAATGGGTCACCGTGGATCCAAGCTCGAATGTTGGGACGAGAGCACCTCGAATGCCTCCCGTCCACTCTTAATTCGCCCCGCTTCTGCATCCCCGTTTCATTGGCACCGCGACACACTGCCGTGTCCTGTTTCCCGTTGAGAGATAGGTAACTTGGAAAGCCCCTTTCGAATAAACAGGCGCTATCTCGCGAGAGACATCTCCCTCTCCTCCGCGGCGGAATGCGAATCACGTAGCGCTGATGCACGACTCGATAATTCGCTAATCACTCGCGTATCGAATACGCTGTGTGCTCGGCGCCGTATGCGCACGCCATGCAAAAATCGCGCCGTGGCGAGAGGGTATCGCGGCCGGCGGATCTCCGCGTGTCCGACATTTCCAGCCGGGATGCAAATCCGCCGGGATAACGGCCCGACATTGCGTACGTTGTAATTTATATTAATACGAGAGCGCGTGGCAAATTACCCGCGTAACGACGGTAAGCGCGTTATTAATGGAGGCCCGGCGATATTATCCGACTTTTCGTGCATCGGCCATTAGTTCTCGTTCCTACGCCCGTCTTCCTTATCCCCGGCACCCTGTTCGCCGTGTATTTTTACCTCGTAAATCCTCATCAGTCGGGCTGGACGCTGGTGAAAGCGTGCCTCGCGGTTTCGATATATCACCGATCCCCGTGCAATTACGATTCTACCGACGGATAATGCGGCGACTGTTATCACTGCGCAACTTTCTCTGACGAGGATCTATATGAAAGCGAAAGAAGTACAGTGGTCCCCGGATTATCGAGAAAGATTCGGGTCTGGGGATTCTCCATAAAGCGGGGCAGGGGAAGTAGTTTGCGCCTAATAAACTGACCCTTGTCAGGACCCTCGCACGAACCTTTCGACAAGGAGAGTGAACGACGTAAACCGAGAGTGAGTGAAATACCGCACCCGCGGGAGACCCTCGGTCTACGGCGAATTGAGATTCAGTATTGAATATGAAAATTTTCATATTACTGATTACACTTCGATGGGAGTACTACCAATGGATTGGGGAGTTTATGTCGACGAAAATGAGTCCAAACACGAAACAATTCGTTCAATTTTTTATTATGATAACACAATTAGATTCCAGTTCCCCGGTTTAAGGGAAAAGCACGCTTCTGGTGATTAACTCACAATTATCTAAGTAATTTGCCAATTCTTGTAGTATTTGCAGCTTCGATTGGAAGATTGTCCGTCATATGTGTCTTTCCTTGGATATTGAATAACATTTGATACTGTAAAAACATTAATATTATTTGTTAGTGGAATAAAGAGATCGGAATATCATACATTTTAAAAACGATTAGATACATACTTTTTTGGTATTATTAACGTAGATTATTGTTGTGTTTGTATGTATGTATGTACATAGTGTGTAATGTAGTGACATTCACTAAAAATGAACCGAATTTCTCCATATTTGAACTCATTTTCATTGGGAAATCCTAAAAAATCCATTGGTAATACTTTCATGAACTTTTATCAAAAACATGAACGTTTTATTTTTCTTTACTGGGTATTTTACCTAGCCCAGCGACTTTATTGCTCTCGGCAGTCAACGGGCGGTCTACCTGGGACCGAAGGGCCCTCGCTCGCACCGAGGAAGCAAAACTGTGGGGTGGGTAGGTCTTTCCCGATGATCCGGGGAAAAAAGCTTGTCAATAATCCGGGGACTACTGTATATAGCTTTCAAACGTTGTATAAAATCATTCTGCCTTTCGGCGATTCACGAGCGTCGAGATACTTTGGAGCAGGGGTAGTAAAAAGTAGGCATTGACATAACACGACGCTCTCTGCACCGTGATTCTGAGGGGTTGGGTCGCCAGTGGATCGATCAGGCGACATCTAAAGGGTTATTCTCGGGGCTCCAAAAAGAGTGCCCCTTCTGGGAGCAAGCCGCAAACAGGGTTATGAAAATAACCGCGAGGGCCGTCGACCCGTTTCCCCCTTGAGCTGGCCACACACCTTTCGATGTAAACACGCCTCCCACTCTCAGCTGGCCGCGCAGGTTGTGTGCTCGACCTCGTGGGCCAAGTCGCGGTCACATCAGTCGTAAATCGTTTGCCGAGACGGGTCGCCGCGCTTGTCGGCTCCGCGCCGCTTAAACAGGGATGCGGGCCCGCCTATAAATCATCCGAGGCTCGATCGCAACACCGTCGGGTAAATAACGAATTACGCGGCTTTCAATTTGCTCGCGCGACTCGCCGTGTGGGGAGGATCGATTGGGGAATTCGGCTCCAGCCGATTGCGAAACGGACAGCCGTCGCTGGCGGCCTCGTTACTCTTCGTTAACGTCTGAGCTGCGCGAGCTGAGAATGCCGGATTCGCTCGAGGGAAAGGGGAGTTCGGTCTGGGAAACGACGAATTAAAAGTGCACCGCGGTAACCAGTCGCGTTTGCAAATAGTCAAACGAGGGAAGATGCATTCTTTCTCTTTCCCTCTTTCTTTCCTTCCTTCTGTTCCGGGACGTTTTGCTTTTCGGTTAAAAGTGGAAGACTCTGCAACGACCCTATAGAGCTCGCGACAGTGAAGTTTGGCTGCGGTTAGATAAAGTGCTTGAACTTTCGCCGATGTTCCCGCGGAACTGTGAGCAACCCTCTTGAACGCAATTAAAGTGGCACCGGAAACGAGGATCCAAGGAGTGACCGAGCCTCGCTAATAACGGGGTGGAAGGTAGAGAGAGGAGGTCGAAAGGGCACAGGAGTGGGAAGGATGAAGGGTCGACCTTGAAGCGGCCAGGCCTGTCAAGGCCAGGGTAGTGGAGGAAGGAGGGAGACAGAGAAAAGGTCGTCAGCCCCTTAGGAAAGGGGTGGAGGCCTGCTCGCAGGTTAAAAGCTCGGTCACAATAGGTTGCCTGCAAAGCTCTGGTTCCAGGGGGTCGGAGGCGGAGGAGGGTGGCGGCGTCGGCGTGGGCGGAGGGGGTGGCACGAGCATGTGCTGCGTCCTTCAGGGTGCCGAGAGGGTGTTCCCCTCTACGGGGGGGAAACACGGGTCGGGAACGGGGAACAACAGGGGTGTAGGGACCCCCATCGGCACCCACGACCTGCCCCTCGAGTCTCTCTGGGCGGCTGGCCTCGACGAGGGCATGGGCTTCCCCCCGAGGTGCTCCTACGCCAATCACCACACCACTCTCACGAATTCTGCCACGGGCCACGCACCCGCGAACCCCGAGGAGCTCTGGAGAGAGAGGAACCTCTCTTACAGGTACACTTCACTGGGGAGTCATCGCTCGAGTCGTTTTCTTTGCGCTGACGATGATACCGTTGGGTGAGTGCAAAAGTTCTCAGAATTCGCGTACTGTAGATCGCCCACCTCTCATTCCCGACCATCGCACCCCTAACACCATCTTAAATGGAACTTTTGCACTTACTTGATATTCCGCGACAACGCTAGGTAAAGTCACTCCATGTCTTAGTATCTCGATAATCTCGCGATTACTTCGAATCGGTAAGCCAAAACGCCACCTATCCAAATCGTGTGTCGATCCTTGGCGCAGAACCCCGACCACCTCCACCGGAATCGACTCGTCGATCACGGACGAGATATGGACGTCCGCGAACGAGGCCAAGTTCTTCCGCACGTCCACCACCTCGACGGGCATCGGCTCCTCGTTGAACCTGCACGAGAACAACCGTTCCCTCGAGTCGCGAGACGGGGACTTCTACTCGACGGACATCGAGGACTCGAAGGATACCTATCGCAGATTTTATCCGAACACTCCTACAACGTCAGGCCTGGGTTCCTCGTCGGACAGACAGTCCGTGGAGACTCAGCGGGGATCGAAGGATCTTCCGGATCATCTGTGGGCGGCCGCGATAGAGGATAGATTCTCGAGATTCAACGCGATCAAGTCCCTGCAGACCATCACGCGACAACCGCGACCCAATCACGATTGGGTGAAGACGGAGAGGATCTCGAGGTTCACGAAGCATCGGACTATCAGCCAGTCGCCGAAGCAGGAGGAGGAAATATGGACGTCGGAGTTGACCGAGAACAAGGGGCCCCACAAGTGCCACCATCAAGCCAGGAGGAGCTTCTCCACGTCGATCGTGGCCGATCTGGCCGTCACGCCGGACGGGTCGCAGCAGAGCCTCGGCAGCGGGGAGTTTCTGGTGAGTCGTACCCTTCTGTGTCTCGGTGTTGTGTCGTAGAACTTAGAATCTAGATATAAAAGCTACTTTTAGAATGTATGTACCTACTCATTCGACGCTGGAATTATTCTATCACCGATCGTGGCTCGTCTCGTTTAATCCAGCTCACATGATCCACTCACCTAATCAACTGCTAGCCCTTTAAAATTAAACGAAACCGATCTCAACGAGATCTACTTGCTCTTAATGAACGACGAGTGTCTCCGCGCCCACGCAGCCATTAACGAAACCGTTCCCTAATTACAATTCCAAGGAAACTGTCGCCAGTTATCTCCAGTTGTGTCTCGATACAACTTTGAACTGGTCACACTTGGATCTTCTCCAACTAAAATTTTGGTTTTGGTTCGTGGTGACAAAGCGACGACGGTTTCACTGTTGGGTCAATTGCGAATGATGGATCATGGAATGTTATAGAAACGCGATTATTTTAACGCACTCGAGCGCGAGACTACGCTTTCACTCTCTCTCCTTCTCGCATGCTGCTCGAGAAAGCCGATAATTCGTAATTCATCGGAACGTCCCGGATCTGTCTTGAAATTTAGATCGGCTGTCACCGCGAGTTACAGGACGACCTCGAAAACCGCGGGCTCCGTCGGCTGCAGCGAAAAATCAATGCTTGCCAACCTGTTGCCCCGAATGATACTGCATGAATTTTAATCAAAGACAGTGCGCTGCCGGTCTCTCTGGCTTCGTTTAACCTTGACTTTCTAATTACATCTCCGCTCGTAGCCTTTCCAATGACCTCCCGCGGTATCACTTACGATGATGCTCGTTCTGAGATTGAGCCTTCCACTCTCTGACGATTACCCTCGATGAATCGGTGACCGAGGAGGCCTGGGAATGGGATGCACAGGTGTTTCCTTGATATAGAGGGAGAGCTGACTATCTACTTGGTATAGCAATTCTCTCATTCATCATAGACACCAGAAAAACATTAGGTTTCTCTTATATTTCTTCACAACCTCCTTGTGCTCATTAATCACCGATTCTTCCGAGCCGAGCCGAGATTCTTCCGATTCTTAAGTAGGTATTAAGTGTGAAGTATTAACTTCCTAGAGTGACAGCTGAAAGAAACTTGATTTTTCGGGAATTAAACAAGGAAACTAGTGCCGCACTTACCACTTTACACGTTTGTAGCTTTATCCTATCACGTTTTTAAGACTATAAATTTTTTTATACATGTTTTTGCAATACTAGTTTCTGTTTTTAATTCCCGAAAAATTATGTGTTTTTCAGTCGTCACACTACTTTGTAAGACCCCTTAAGGGGGTATGTTACCCTCAACAGCTCGAAATCAGTCCTTTCTTCAAACGCATATTCTGAAGTAATAAATGAATATAGAGATAATATTTGTGTTTATTTTTATACGCCATTTCGTTGAATTCAATGCACAAAAAGAAAATTTTATATATATTTATAGGAAAAGAAGTTATAAATATAAATGTGAGCACACGATTCCGGGCAGGTGAATTACCTAAAACACAAAGTAAAGGCATTTTTGTAATCTGTAAGACAGTCTCCATCTTGTGCAGGAAGCAAAATTTTGATAAACAAATTAATACCTACAATTTTTCTGTTGATGTTTCTGATTTTATCCTTTTTTTGTAAGAAAAATATTTTTTATCTTTTTTTTAAGAATTTCTATCGAAACTGTGCTCGCAATACATGGAGGGAAATAATTTCCTGCAGCACCCTGTAAATTTTCATTCAAATCGTTGGAGCGGTTATCCAGATTTTATGTTCACCGTTTTGGAAAACGTAGTTTCTTCCTAGAAATGGCGTTTAAAGGTGGACATCATTATTTTTTACTGTAATTCCTTCAATTTTCTGAACTTCGGAACTCGGTTGCTCTTAAAATACGTGGAAAAGATGTAGCTAGCGGAATATGCAACCATCCTATAAATTATTATTTCGAAAATTTTGAGAGTAACCTATCCCCTTAGGGAATTAGACCACCTTGGACGCAGCAAAATTGCAGTCATTTTCGGCATTTTTTTTTTTTAGGAAGGAAGGATTTTTTTTTATTATACAACCCTCGCCAGAAAAAAATCGTATTTTTTTCGTACAAAATGGCGGTTGTAGAGCTGTGATACGGAAGATCTTGAGGAGCAACGTTTTCTACGGTGTTCAATCTCACGGTTATACCGTTTGATCTAGGACACAAAACCAAAAAGATTTATATTCTGCATGCCTAAAACTAGAAAAGTACTTAGGGAAATACAGAAACATTAATTTGTCTCGAAATGATGAACACGGGGAGAAAAAGTGCATTTTTTTCCAAATGTGTCAATTGCAAAGAATATGTTCAAGATATCGCAAAACCGCTACGTAGTTCTCTAGTTTTAGACATGTAGGAAATAAAACTTTTTGGTTTTTTGTTCCAAGTCAAACGGTATACCCGTGAGATTGAACAGGCTTCATATTGAATTTTCTATTTAATTCATTATCTTCCTAAAAAAAATGCCGAAAATGACTGCAATTTTGCTCCGTCCAAAGTGGCTTAACCCCGTAAGTGGCTTTGAGTTCGCCACGGGGTTCGTTATGAAGAAAATTTCCGGTGCTTAAAGTGCACACATAGGTACATATATGCATCGCAACAGCTTCTGTCTAGCCGCAATTATGTTGTTGGTCCGCGAGCACGGGCAAGTAAGCTGCGCCCGCGAAACGAGTATCGATATTCCCGCGCAATTAGAGGGATCGCGATCACACGCAAGAATAACCGTTTAATTGGGTCGAGCCGTGGTCTCGCGAGTCCGCGTTCAACGGATTGCGTCCAACGCCCGTTCATGCGGATTGCGTGCGATTTTACAAACGTGCCTTAATTATCATCACGTGCACCATCCCACCGACCGTAATTAGCTGAGATTATTAATTAGAGCAACAGCGTCAGTGGGATCGAAGGAAATTAATTTCGATCCGACTGACAATCAGCCGAAACGCGTCGAATTCAGGCGGCTGAGATCAATTACAGAACGGTATTCGGTGATACCGCGCTTATTCTCCGCTCTCGCGATTATATTGAGGGAAATCGTGGAATGCACGGTGCGCAGAGGTATTACGGGGCTCGGAAGAGTATAATTCGCACGCCTGGCGTTGGAACGCGAAAATAATTCGAGGTATGGCACGGGGAAAGCGAACGCAGCTGTTCGACCCGTGCGTTACATGGAAATCCTTTCCCCGAGCTTTTTCCTCGTGGATCCTTAGAGGATATCCCTCCTGTTGGTCGAAGAACTTGCCTGTCATCGGGTTTCCATAATACTTCTACCCTATTCTGACCACAAGTGCCAGCCTATTAGCGTATCCTTTCTGCTGTCTTCACAAGATCCCATAAATCCGCGTCAGCGTATAGTTAATTATGCTGATGGGAAGAAGACCGTGTGTATCGCCGGTGCGCCGAAGAATTTCGCTTTTCCCGCGGTCGTTAGAGCCCCGAGCTATTGGACGGAGGAGTAACGTCATCTTCGTCGGTGTTATTCCAACGCGCGCGTCCTCTGTGTACAAACAGACGTATATACCCAAGGCTCGTCTGTGCGTCTAGGGATTAACGTAAACACGGATTAAACCGGCGAAGCGTCTGGGCTGTGGTACGCGTCTGCCGGATTCACGGAAATAAATTTCGAGCAGACGGTGGCGGTGGGTTAACGAAGAACCAGCGAAATGTAATTAACTCCTTGAACAACGTGGACGAACGAGGCGGCGCACAGTGGGCCGGATTCACTTATGTTGCGCCATTTGGGTCTTTTTTTTAACATATCGGAATGAAATTTACACCAAAAATAGGAAAAAATTATTCCTTTCTAATGGTGTAAAATTTAATTTTTTTTTCATTTATTTATTTATTTATTTTTTAATTTTGTTAACTTATTTGTGATAAAAAAAATTTTAATTCTGTTTATTTGGTACCTTATTTAATGCCCTTTACAGTGCCTTAAGCAAAATTTTGGAAAACTTTTCGTTTCCGAGTTATAAAGAAAAATCTAAAAATAAATGAATGCAATCAAATATCGCTTCGTTGAAATTAAAGATCAATCTTTTGCGCTAAACATCATCTTCTATTAGTAATTAATGTAAATAATGTATTGAAAAATAATTGTGAATATAGTGAGGAAATTTGCGATATTTTTTAAAATTGACAAAGAATATCTTTAAAGTCCCACCGAGTCCCAACTTCTAAAATATTGGAATATTTTCAGTACACCCTCCTCTACATGATTATGTAAAAACCACATCCTACTTTGTCCTACTTTACAAATTATTACTGTTTAAAGCGTGTCGCGCGACGCGTCGCGCCCGATATCGGGACTCCGCGAGACACTCAGACACTCTCCTAAGGATTTGGTTACATTGTAGGCACATGAAATTGTTTATGCTATGATGCAGATAAACCTTTGACAAAGTCTTGGATTTTCTGTCTGCCGTCAGTTGAAACAGTACCATCAGAGACTGAACAGTGTCACATTCGAAACCTTTTTCCATAATATTTTAACGTTACGCTCTATTTTTTTTCGGTTTCTACAATTTTAGTTTTGTCTTGTATAGTTTATATTTAGTGTGCATAATATATATATTTATCTTATATTTATTTAAGTGTATTAATGAAGTTCATGAGTGAAGTTTATATTTAAGTTTTGTTTTCTTACATTTCATTTGACACATATTTGGTAAGTAGGTACGATAGCACTTACACATTTTAATGGGTATGTTCTAGCATTCAACCGCATTGTGCATTTCCTTTTTTTATTCAGATATTAGTTATTTAACGATAATGGAGGCTTTCCGTACACACCAAGACTTGTTCTTGAAACTAAAAGGTTCTTCCAAAAACCTGAATGACTACGTATTCTTACATCAAATTATATGTGAGAAAATCGATATTTCTTCACAAAGTTCAGACGCACTAAAAACAATGTTAAAAAAATTTGTTTGTAAATTAAAGCAGAAATGGGTCAAATCTCGCTATATAGAAACCAAATTCCTTAAAAGTAATGCGGAATGGTTAGCAACAGATTTCATATATCCAAGTGAAATATTAGCACAAATCCCGTCTACAAGTTCAAAAAATCCTGCAGTGAGGCCGAAATTGTCTGTTGTAGAAATTTATAAAGGGAAAAAATCATATTCTAATTCCAGCAGAAGTGAAAAACTACGAAGAAGTCGATCTTTAGTAAACAATTTCTCCTTGGAAGAATTACTGAGTGCAGTACAACTGAGTTATAGACAACGTGGAATGCATAAACAAACACGTCTTCTTCAATATCTACAAGATAATGAAAATAAGGAGAATATTGAAACGCTGTTTAAAAAGAAGTATGCGTCAAAAGGAACAATTTTTGCACCAGAAAAAGCTTTAAGCATATTTATTACCGCTGATCTTTCAAAATTTCAATATATAAGTATTAGAAATGAATCAATTAGGTGTAATAACAACCAGTGGCCCTCATACTTCCAATTACGTAAAGAAAAAAGTAATTGTTACCCATCAAAGAATAAAATTCAAATCACCGAAAACTATGCGAAAGTAGAACTACAAAGCTTGTTAGACCACACAACATCAAGAATATTAAAAAATTTAGGGAAATTAACAGAAAACACAAAATTCGTACTTACATGTAAGTGGGGTTGTGATGGTGCTTCAGGACAACCTAGGTACAAGCAATTTCAAACGGATTTTTCAAGAAACGAGGATAGCGTTTTTGTTTCAAGCTTGGTGCCTTTAAAATTACACAATGAATTAACTTGCAAAGACTTATGGGTAAATCCTTGGCCATCATCACCATGGTATTGTCGGCCAATGAAATTTGAATTTGTAAAAGAAACAGACGAAATAGTAAACCAGGAAATAAGTCGGGTTAATGATGAAATTCACAATTTAAAACCATTTAAAATAAATAATGTACAAATAGAATATGTCATGGCCCTGACAATGGTGGATAACAAAATATGCAATATCATAACAAGTACGACATCCGCAATGCGTTGCTATATTTGTAATGCCAAACCAACAGAAATGAATAATTTAGATCTTGTCAATTCTAAAGTTTGCAACAATAGTAATTATTCGTTTGGAATTTCGTCACTCCACGCTTGGATTCGATGTTTCGAATGTTTGCTACATGTAGCATATAACATGCCGTTTAAAAAGTGGACAGCAAATACACCAGAAAGAAAGAAACTCCACAATGAGAGAAAGGAGGAGATACAACGAAAGTTCAAAGACAAAATGGGATTGTTAGTTGATATGGTGAAACAAGGATGGGGTTCATCAAATGATGGAAACACTGCAAGGCGATTCTTTTCCAATGCCCAGATTTCGGCAGAAATAACAGGAATCGATATAAATTTAATTAAACGTTTTCATACCATTCTACAAGTAATTTCCTCTCCACATAAAATAAATCTTGAGAAATTCAAAGAATACACCCAGACTACAGCAAGATATTTTATCCATGACTATGGGTGGTATTATATGCCAGCCTCCGTACATAAGCTATTGATACATGGTGATGAAATAATAAAGCATGCACTGCTTCCAATTGGCCAATTATCAGAAGAGGCTCAAGAAACAAAACACAAAGATTTTAAAAAATTTAGAGCCAAGAATACTCGAAAATATTCCAGAATTGCTACAAATGAAGACATATTTCATAGATTGTTATTAACGTCCGACCCATACATATCGACCTTAAGAATCAGATCATACAAGAAGAAAGTTAAACCACTAGATCCTGAAGCTCTAGAGCTGATACTGAAATAAAATCAAGAAACTCAACTAACAGCCTGTTACTTACAACACGAAATGGTAAGATTAGTCAAATTACTTTTTATGTTTAATAGTACCTATTGAGAGTCAGAATACAATTTTAGGCGAAGGCTTATCTGCATCATAGCATAAACAATTTCATGTGCCAACAATGTACCCAAATCCTTAGGAGAGTGTCTGAGTGTCGCGCGACACGCTTTAAACAGTAATAATTTGTAAAGTAGGACAAAGTAGGATGTGGTTTTTACATAATCATGTAGAGGAGGGTGTACTGAAAATATTCCAATATTTTAGAAGTTGGGACTCGGTGGGACTTTAAAGATATTCTTTGTCAATTTTAAAAAATATCGCAAATTTCCTCACTATATTCACAATTATTTTTCAATACATTATTTACATTAATTACTAATAGAAGATGATGTTTAGCGCAAAAGATTGATCTTTAATTTCAACGAAGCGATATTTGATTGCATTCATTTATTTTTAGATTTTTCTTTATAACTCGGAAACGAAAAGTTTTCCAAAATTTTGCTTAAGGCACTGTAAAGGGCATTAAATAAGGTACCAAATAAACAGAATTAAAATTTTTTTTATCACAAATAAGTTAACAAAATTAAAAAATAAATAAATAAATAAATGAAAAAAAAATTAAATTTTACACCATTAGAAAGGAATAATTTTTTCCTATTTTTGGTGTAAATTTCATTCCGATATGTTAAAAAAAAGACCCAAATGGCGCAACATAAGTGAATCCGGCCCACTGTGCGGCGGTGCTTTGCATCGCGCTTTTCAAAGCCACGCGCCACCGTCCACGGCTTGGAAATTATTTCCGTGGGCCCTCCTCGCCTCGCGTTTAATTTTCGTTTCATTCCCGGACTTTTTAACGTTTCCGAAGTGTGCTGGTATTTTAACGAGCCTCAAACCGTACCGTAAACATGGTTGAATTGTTTACTTAAAGGGATACATACATATGTTCAGCCGCAGCGATTAAAAGAAATAATAATACGATACTTATTACACATGATTTATTAGTCCATAAAATTCACGAAGAAATTTATTTACTATAATTTTTGTATTAAATTATTTATGACTTTTGAGGTTCTTTAGACCACTTCATATAGATGTTAGAGATACAGTGGCTCTTAAAAATATTCGGACACCCTTTAAAATTGCATAACTTTTTTAAAATTAATCCAAACGACTTGAGTTTTTTTGAGAAGCTAGAGGGATTAGTTTGCTAAATGATATGATTCGTCGTTTTGAAAAAAATGCACTTGGTCGGAGTAGCAAAAAAAAATAGTAAAGGGCGTTTTTTAAACTTTTTTTTGTGAACCCTTAATGAAAATTCAAAAAATTTGTAGATTTAAGTAAGTTATATACGTGTCTAAAATTTCATCAAAATCGGTTAACGTTGCTCTGAGCTACACACGTTTCAAGATCGCAGAATAAGGTCGAAAATCGCGAAATTCCCGAAAATCAGCGATTTTCGACCTTATTCTGCGATCTTGAAACGTGTGTAGCTCAGAGCAACGTTAACCGATTTTGATGAAATTTTAGACACGTATATAACTTACTTAAATCTACAAACGGGTTTTTTGAATTTTCATTAAGGGTTCACAAAAAAAAGTTAAAAAAAACGCCCTTTACTATTTTTTTTTGCTACTCCGACCAAGTGCATTTTTTTCAAAACGAAGAATCATATCATTTAGCAAACTAATCCCTCTAGCTTCTCAAAAAAACTCAAGTCGGTTGGATTAATTTTAAAAAAGTTATGCGATTTTAAAGGGTGTCCGAATATTTTTAAGAGCCACTGTACATGTTCGTAACTTTGTTACGTGACTGATGCGAGGCACGATCACCGTCTTAACGAGCGCTCCAAAAAAGGGCGTCTTACTGGGAGTGCTAACTTTCCTCGGTTAAAGGGATGGAAAGGGGGATAGTGGGAAACGGGAAGAGATCCAGAGAGTGGAAGTCACGTAGGTAATCTGCGCTCCGTCTGCTCGCCAAGAAGGAAGCTACACACAGGTTGGTGGAATCCTTGGCGGAGGCTTGCCAGCGTGTTCTGGCGCGAACGGAACGAGCGGAACGCCGGATTTCCCGCAGGAACATTATCATTTTAGCCGGCGGGGATTGCGGCGTCTCGATTATCGGTTCGAGGTGGCTCTCGTCAAGTAATCAGCCGCTGGGATTCGACGCTGCTGCTCCCTCCTACCCCGTTTTTTCCCCTGCTTGTTCTCCCTAGCTTCCGGCGACCGACGAACCGCTAACGAAACGTAAATTTTCGTTCCCAGGGGTCGTTTCTCCCGCTGGATCGTTAGCAAGGAATTCCTGCGGTCCGCGACCGCCCTTTCTGGGCTCGATGTTCAACGCAGGCTGGAATAACGTCAAGTGGTGAACAATATCAGTGTTCTCCGAGCTCGACACGAAGTGGACGAGAAATTTAGTTAAACGGGGATTCTGCTACGCTAGGCTAACGAGCAGACGTGTGGGAATTTTAGTGGAAGAGAGAAAAGATGGAGTAAAGAAAGAAGAGGGTGGTTTTGGGGTTGAAAATCAAATTCAGTTGGAGCAAAACGCCACTTAGAATTAGTAATATCCCCTAACTCGTCTCATGATTCACGATCAATCTGAATGCTTGCCAAGGAATCTGCACGCGACGTCGCATTAATCCCGCGGAAAGTCTCGCCCACGGAGCAAATAAATCTGTCGCCTGGTGAAACCGACGGAAGAAAGTTCCCTTTGAAATCTCGGCGGAACGGTGGGGTTGGGGGGTGGTCGAAGGGGTGCACACACATCGGGGCTCCATAAAGGAGCCGAAAATTCTCAAACGGCTCGGAAGAGATCCCTCGTGGATCGCAGGAACCGCGGTGAATCGATGCGGCCCAGTGAAATCGAGTTACCGCTGGCGAAAACGACAAACACGACGTCCCTGGCCTGGCAAACCGCCGCGAAAATTGAAATTCCGAGTCGACGGATCGTTACCCGTGTATTTCGTGCCATCGGGAACTTTTCGTGCGGGCTGGCAAGCGTTTTCTGTTCGACTGAAAGCGGCATGACCCCGAGTCGTGAAATGGTGAGGAGCGACCAGAAGATCCAACTATCCGCGCGATTACGGTCACGTACCTAATATCGGGTCCTTCCCTCTCGCGTGGAGATATAAGGGAAAATCTGGACGAGGATTCTGGACGGATAGTTTAAGATTGTCCTAGACTTTCTTAGAAAAATATTGAATTTTTTTGGGGACATTGTACCAAAATAATGAGTAAGGCACGAGATATTCATGATTCGCCCTACCCTTACTTTTATACGAAAGGGTGACAAGGAATCTGCGTAGAGAAAGGTACAGTTGATTAAGGGGTTACGCCACGCTGAAAGTTTTGAAAAATCAATTTTCTTTTTCTTACATTTTCTTATTACGTGAAGTTTGAAGAATAATTTAAGTCATGGTAGACCCAAAAATTCCCCAAAGTAGCCGAGTGTTAGACTTTAAACGAGGCGCGGATGTCGATATTCCGCAGCACGTAGCGACCATTCTACTTTTCTTTTTTTGCGTTTTTCTCGAAACTACATTTTCAAAGGTGATATATCAAATATCTCCAAAACTATTTGTCCAATTGATTTCAAATTTATTACGCATATTCTTAATGATATTATCTACAATGTAGCATATCACTTTTTTCATGCGATAGCCCATTCGTATATAATAAATATTTCAAGTTTGTTTTGTCAGGTGAAAAACGAATAATTTTCTTCACCTTGACAGTAATCTCATCTGTGAAATAATTTTTTTTTCTCAAATCCGTATGGTACATTCTAGGTATTTTACTACGGAACACGAAAATCATCATGTTTTTCATTTCATATCAACTTGGACGTTATAATTTTCGGACGAGCTTCGCGGGACAACAAATAACTCGGTCTTTTTTTAATAGTTTTGTACAGTATTTATACAATATATTCATTAATACATGCTCTACACATAAGAAGAAAAGAAGTAATTTGCAACCTCATAGTATTAGTAAAAAAAATTCGTCTAGTTCGAGCGCCTCAGGGTGGCGTAGTAACCCCTTAATGTTCTCACAATCGCTGATTCGAATAATTGTAAATTGGACAAGAATTCGATGTTGACGAGGTAATTCATTACTGCACTTTTAATTATCGACTTCTACAGTTTTCGTCTTGCAATTCACTCGAGATCAGAGGCTCGCGGGAGCAAAAATCAATAGCGAACATAAATCATGGGCTCCTTCGATTAATTGCTGTTCTCAAAACCACCTGTTGTCTGGACAGTAATCTCGTATAGTAAGCGACAGCAGGGTCTGCAAGCATCGATTGTAGCGATAATAGTTATCAGTAGCCGAGTGTATCGATCCCTTCGGCAGTCGAGGCGGAACGAAAGTGTTCGAGCAACTTGTTCGCCAAGAGCAGCACAAGTTCCCGTCTGTCGTCAAGTTGCACCACTTTATAATCACCTGCTATTCAATTCGAAAGACCCGGTGAAAGACTTCGAACGTACATTTCTATCCCTTGCTACTCGCAACAATATCCGTCGACCAGATCGCTCTCGCTGCTCGATTTTCCAAAAAAAGAGAACGAGGAATTCAGCCGGTGCAAAAACGTGGCGGTGTTAATTACGATTTCATTTGCGCGGGGTTGGTTAAATATACAATTAAAGCCGTGTCATTTAGCCTGACGCCAAACACACGCCTCGACGCGCCTTCGTACACGTACAAATACCAGCGATGTTTCTAATTAACGCGACAGATGTTGAGCTCGTAAATATTTATCGAGATAGTCGTTGTTTCAATGGAGCTCGTTAAAAACAGGCATTCCCGTGCGGAAAATAATAGCATTTCGTAGTAGCTGCTTCAACTAGACCAACTCCATTACATTACTCCCAGGTGTCGCATGAATTCGTGGACAAGAAAGCGACGGGAATGGCGGTATTGTCGGCGGAGTAACGGATCGGGGATTGACGACCACGGAACGGATTTTCGATTATCGATCTGGTCGACAACGAAATCTGGGGATGCCGGCGCGATCCGCGGCGTTTGAAAAGCGGACAGGTGACAGGGCACGGATGAAAACGTTGATTGGCATCGGTCGATACGTTCGAATGGATGCTCGGAGCCGCGCGATAACGGCCTCCGTTCGCGTTATATCAATTAAGTACCCGCCAGCCTCGAAATTGATCTACGCTTAATTGGAAGCGCGTCGAGCGCGCGAGAAACCGCGATTTCTACGCGCCAGTCCACGGTATTATTGCGCGTAATTTTGCAACGGCCATCTCGTAACCCGCCCCCCAGGCGAGCTGTTCGTCGATCCGTCAGCGACGAGATAAACGGGCTGACGCCCACGAAATTTTAATCGAATCCACGGTGCCACGACCATTGGCGACGTTGCTGGAGTTAAATCGATGAAAGATTCGGATTATTGTTACGTTTGGGGGTGTCGATATGGGAAGTTAAAGATAAGGTGATGTTAAAATTGTGATGACACCTTTGAGGGGATTTTCGGGAGACCCTATTCAAATCACCAAAATGAAAGCTCAACCTAAGATTATTGAATTGCAATTGGTAGAACGAGCAGAAATAAGGATTAGGCTTATTGGATGATACTTTGTGACAGCATAGAACGCTCAGGCATGTAGCGAGATGGAAGACAGGCAGACACAAGAAGGCCATCGGTGTCCGAGAGCACCGCGTTCGTCGAACTCGATGCTCGAGCAGGCACGATAATTTTCCAGCGGCGGAAACGAAGCTCCCGATAATTTTCTGCCGCTTGGAAGGCTTCTTTACGGTTCATTTGCATAAATACGAGGTCAAAGGGTGTCGATTAGAGGCGGCCCACTGTCGAGGATGCTCGCTAACGAAATTCGAGCCCGCCCGCTCTGCTTCCATTAGGGCATTATGCACCGGTACGAGGGGTGAGGTTTTGTTTCTTTCCACCCCTAACTTCGTAACGAACCCCAGCCGTGGACTGATGATTACTTATAAGGAGGCTCGTTTCGCTGGCGCCCTGAAAATCCTGCTTGCCTTGATACCATTCTGAATACCGTGGAAGGGAAACGCTGATGCTAAAAGCGCGGTAGATAAGATTGAAATTCTCTTGCACAACAGGCAAGGATTTTTTGTGTTCCCCTCGGCGCGACTATTATTGCGCTTGTTCAGGTTCAACGACCCATTTGGAGGGCGATGCCTCTCGATCCCCACTTCTATTTCGCACTCGAAAATTGAAGGGAATTCCAAATCTCGCCGAGCGAAGTAACACTTGTTTCCCTCCCAGTACCTTCGCCTCTCGTCGTCAACTCTGTATGCATCGGTGTGGGAAATCCTGCCCCATCCCCCGGCCACGTTTCCAGCAGTCAAAAAGGGAAATCCCCTGCCCCTCACCGCGAGACTTGCCGCCACACGTGCGCGTCGTCGCGTGTCTTCATCCAGCGGGATCCTTTTGCAGGGATGTACGACGAAAGTGGATTGGCTGGCGAATGGAAATCCCGCGCGCAAGTTCATGGAAACCGACAGGGAAGCGGGATGCCAGGATTTTTCTACCATGTTGTCTCTCCTAGCATTCCACGTGAATATTACGATCCTCTGCCAGAGGATCCTCACTTCCGTCAGGCGAAACGGTTCTAGCGTCGCGAGGACAGTTATCTCGTAATTAGCGTTCCACGTTCCTCTCCGTTTCAAGAGATTCAGCGAGATATTCCGAGCAGGGGAATGTCGCGACGACTGATGGCGAGTAGTTTGAAATTAAAGCATCGCTACCGTAACGTAACTTGCGTTCTCTGGGACAGAAAATTGCTCCGTGAATGTCTTTCGTCTCCTCTAGGCACCATCTTCGAGATTACGATTTAAGTGTGCAATTATGAGCGTGTCTCAACGACTTTCCTACTCCATAAGCTTCACTGACGTCTGGTATCAGCTTTCGACCGTAGCTCTTATCGCTGACAAATACCACGGATATCTCTGTGCAAGTTCACTGGCGTTTCGCTGCGCAGTTTTGCCTGCCGGAAGGTCGTTCGCCGTCTGCCCGATATCCATCGCATGATTCAAGCCTAAAGCGCCTGAACGGCACGGGGGGCCGCGCGTGGAATCGCCATCCTCTGAGCTTCCGTCGCTTTTATTGCGTTTTATCAGCGCCCCAGTGTGTTGGACGCTGCAACGATGTGCCCAGGAAGAACTATTAAACGAGGAAAAAGGCTGGACCGGGTCCAGCGTGGCTCGCTAACGGGCAAAAAGTCGAAATAAATTCCCTCTGTGTTGTTGCATCGGACGCATAGGAAACACATAAAACCCTGGAAAACACCAGGCCAGACAGATAGTTCGGGGATTGAGCGCGTTCCGGCCCGCCGCCCCTAACCACCCCTCGGTTTACTTTTTAATTTTCCCTCGGCGTATCCCATTTTCGCGGGGACAACGGGGCCGCGACAGAATTCCCGGAAATATTTATTGCTCCGAAATGAAGGGAGGAAAAGGGGGTGAAGGTGGGTGCCGCTTTTGGGAGCCGCACGCGACCATGTGCGAGAATAACGGTGCTGTTCTCGCATTCGCATATCGCCTTTATTTCCGGGAACCTTCGTGAATCGTGGGGTGGCTAGCAAGCCGATGCTTTTAATAGAAGCAGACGTGCACTCGAAGATTCTCCTATCTAGAAACATCTGTCACGTCCTCGTTCGACGAGTGGATGTCTCTGACGTGTTCTTAACTCAATTAAGCGCATAGAGTTTTTCTGGAAACAGTGTTCTCAAAACGGTGGGATATGTATCTCCAAAGGGTATTATTCGATTCGACTGCAACTTTTTTATTTTGAAGAATATACTTCTGGCTAGGGGGGGATACCAGAAGAAATTACAAAAAATTGAAAATTTATCATTTTCAAAGGCGTTGAAAGGATGAAGAATATAGGGAAAAAGTGATTTCAAACTTCAAGTGTCGTTATTTTCTAAAAAAAATGTTATTTTTGTCATTTTTCTGGTTTCCCCCCTAGAGAGAAGTATATTCTTCAAAATAAAAAAGTTTTAGTCGAATCGGATAATAACTTTTGGAGATACAGGTCCCACCGAATTGAATCAATTTTTTGACGCCTTGACTTTAACGACTCCCCAGTGCCATCTACAATGATTAATTATAAAACAAAAAATATATTTCTATAATTTAAGTCATCCTTAATACAATGGCAAAAGTCCCATTCAATTATATACAGTAGTTTTCCTTTAATTAATTCCTACAGATCACCTATTCTTTTGGGCTTTAGACCAGAAGGTCCCCTTAAGCGCATCGAAGGGATTACCGCTTTGGAAGCATGAGTCTTTAAGAATTTATAGAGTCCATGAGATGAGAAGAGTTTCAGTCGTAGACGCTCAAAAATGCGACAACAAGCAGAATCACCTAATTTCCGAGAAACAGCTGCCAGCTCGTTGGTACTGGTCCTTTGCGACTCCTTTAGCCCGCGATTGGCTCCCTCGAAAACAACAATATAGAAAAACCCTCCACTCGCAATTAGCGAAAGCGAATCTTGACTCTGGTAACCTAGCAAGGGTTCAAAGAAGCGTGACACGGCCAAACAAAACACGGAGCCGTATGAACGCTTCGGCGAGCCTCGAAAATAGAAACGTCTTGTCGTGTTCCCGGCGGTGTCCATTTCCGACCTAGAGCAAAAAGGCAGTCGAGAGATGCGCGCCGCGGCTCGTTATTACTGTTTGCCCGTTCCGAGCTGCCTCCAGAGCCTCGGTCCTACTGTGACCAAGAAAAGGGAAGAGAGAAAGCTTGCCACCTCTGCCAATAACGGAGCCCTCAACGACGACAGCCAAGTATAAACGTCGCGCGGATAAATTCGACGCGTCTGTATAAATTTACGCGCTTCCACTGTACGACCGTATGAAAGACTCTTCGTTCCTACTCGTTTCGCGTGCATTCTCCGCAGAAATAGCTAAACGCGCTCCATTCCGCGCGCGTTTTATCGAATCATGCGCATCGACTCCGTGTCATCGCGGTGTGTACTTCAACTTCGACGCCAAATGTGGGTTCACTGTTCTTCCAAGTCCGCTTTGACACCTAGAAGCCCAGAAATTCTGTGTTAGTTTAGAAACACTTAACGCTTAACGTTCGCTGGCACGGAATAGCAACACTAGCAAGTGCTCGTAAAATCGCTGAAAAACCTATTCCCGTGGCGCGTTGAATTATCGTGCTTTCGCGGGAGCATTAAATTCCGCGGCTTCCGAGAAGCCCAAACTTGCTGAATTTCCAACGATTTCGCTAGCGTCAGATGCACGCAGACGAAACATTAGCGAGCGCTCAACACTTGGCGCTAATCATTCGTTTAAAAGCGACGTGATTAACGAGTGGGGCAGGTCGGGAATCGCTCGGTGGGCAACGTAAACCCGCGTGTTTCTCGCAAACTAAACGGTTGTCCGCCTCGTAGAACCTTTTTCAGAGCGCAACGATTTGTCGTGACCTCATGCAAGGCGCATTGAACCATGACCCCAGCTATCGTCCATCATTCTTTAAAAGCAGTCGGAATTTTTGTTCCCCGGCTACCTTGTAACCGAGTGACGTCGTCCTTTGTCGCGCCGTGATTCACGATTCCCTCACGAACTCTTTCGTGTTTAACGTTAATTCAACCCCACCCGCGCAACCCCTTCTCTTCCAAGCATCCCCCACAAAAAATGGCCCCCGCCCGCTTTATCGAGCGCGCTCGGCAGCCCATATCTCAGCCCCTCGATAGCCCGAAATCGGTGCATCAATTTCCTTAGTATTCGAAACACGACTTCCTTGTCCCGACGCGACAGAATAAATCACGGTCGACTCCCGGCCGTTTAAACCGCCGGAAAGGAAACGGTTATTAAAGGCATCCTTATCGAGCCACGTCAGTGGACGATATTTCACAGTGGACGTTGTCATCCTTCAACTCCTCGCAGCGTACCTGCCGATATCCTAGGCGGAGGCGTCGAGTTCCCTCGCGACAAGTACAAATCGAGGGGAATCGGGGATCTCGCGGTGCGTGTGCACCACGGGAGACGTAGGCATTCCGGTGCGGGGACCGCCCTCGAAAGGCAGACGCGTTACGGAGCGGTTGGGCTAGGTCAGTGAGAGAAGTCGTGACCGAGGCACGTAGGTGGACGCCGCGCCGCGCGCCCACGTACCCAGACTGAACTTCGACGTTGAAAAGTGCGCGCGAAAGTGCTCGTGGAAAGTCGGAAGCGGCGAGAAACCAGCCAACAGTTTCGACGATTCCCCTCGCGTGTTTCTTCGAATCTCTTGAACATACCAGGGGATCGCTAGTGCTCGTTGGACTACTCGTTTTGAGTTTCCTTGTCGCGTTACTGTCGCGAGCAATGTGCCCGGTTTCTCTCGGCCGTGAAAGTGGAAACGCTTCGTTGAGTGGCTTCGATTATTGTTCCCGCTTGATCCAAGAATCTCTTGCACTCGTGTCCGTCGTTCTTTTTTAACGAAGCACGATCCACCGATTAGCACCTCGTAAAAGCCACGAGCCGTGGCAATTTCCTGCAGTTACGTACCTCAGGCTCGAGCTGGTGGTCGGAGCTCGTGGAGAGTTCATCTCGCTGTGGAAACCGATGGCGACCGTCAAATCACCATTCTGGTTGTGATTCATCGATGTGTCATCGTCTCGATTCGGTACACGTGCCTCGCGAAAAGTTGTCGGTCCGCTGGCGAGCGCACGGCCGCACGCCAGTGCGCGGCGCGCGTTGGCATGCAACGAGCGAGTGCTTTTACTCGTAAATAGATTGTATCGAGCAGCGTGCGAGTCGCCAGAGAGAGAGGCGTTGGACAACATTCGAGGCGAGCCTCGAGCGAACCTGGTCCATCGTCCTGTAACGGGTCTGTCGGAAAATCGGCATCGGTTCCGCCATTTCGGTTTCACGTGGCCCCTGTGACCCGCGACCGTCATCGAGTATCGCGTGTGACTCATCGTTCCGTGTTCCCAATATTTAATAAAGTGGATAACGTGCAAGTGCCTTTTGTGAACGCGCAGGAGGTGCCACTTTCAAGAGCTTTGGTCGTCTCTCCATTGTGTTCTTTGGTACAGTGTCTGTCGATAGCCAAAGCAGTGCGAAATCGCGTGTCTCTGATGCAGTCTCAAAGGCTCCGTTCCCTAGGCAAGTCTGTCACGGACGACGATGGCCCGTTAAAATTGCATGGCCCACGAGCATCACGGTAATTGCGGGGCCTACATTTCCCTTTCCCGGAGGTTGACGAACGTGGTCGCTAAAGAACGCTCCGATATCGCTCGATATCGCTTGATACCGCGCACGAGGAACAAGCTTCTGCCCGCGGAATAGATTGCTTTCGCGCTGCTGCACTAGAAATATTCTGAATTTCAAATGCGACCGGCGAGGCGAAAAATAAACTGCTCTGTAATGCGGCGCAAACCGCGAATCGATTCATTCGCCCTGTGCTTTCCGAATAATCGTCAGCCAGTCCGTGTATTTTTAAGGCTTATCCACGGTGCCTCGTATAAGTGCGTAAGGTGCATCGATCTCTCCGCTGATCGATAAGAGTCTTCTTCAGTCCTGTGGTCATTCAAAGACCCTCAGTATTCGAGATGGTTTGCCATCTTGGTCTTTGGACCAACTTGTGTCTGGTAAAGTGATTGGATTCTCTTCCATTGGTTCGGTCATACAATGCAGAAGCACTCTGTACATTTTCGTTACGTTTGCCATCAGTGTGGACTGGTCAGTGGTCAACTCGTCGCGCAGAAGTTTCTCCGTTGCTACGGTTAGATAAAAGGTCCAACATCTTGTTTTCACTTCAGAGAGACACTCTTATGCGTCGAGATATTTAATTAGCGCCGACTCACATTGTTAAGCTTGTTTCCCGTGACTGGGTGCGTCGGGTTTTCGAGCGGCTGAGTAAATTCTTGCCACGTCCACTCGGCTGCCGCGCGTGCCGTTTCCTTTCGAACTTTCCTCTGTGAATTATTCTCCTAGACCACACACGCGTCCCCCGTCGAATTTTCCAATTATCGCGCCGTGTTCTCGCGGACGCTCGCACGCGCCCATTTGAATTCCCGCGGAGAGTAGAGGAGAGCGAGTCAGCTGAGCGTGAATAGGAAGCCGGCGAAATTAAACGAAAGAGGAATTCCGCTGCTAGAAAGTATCGAAGTGTGATTTTCATTTCTCTTTTCAATTCGCAGACGAGTGCGCCCGTCGAGATTTACGATTTCCTAGACACACTGCCGGATACATCGCCGATACCTCCGCGAGTTTCTCTCGCGCATCTGACGCTCCTCGGTCAGCATAGTAAGCGCGGAGAAAAAGTCGCTTGGATAGCAGCCTATGCGGTATTGAAAGATATCCCGATAACGAACTCGTGCTCCTCGAGGAAGCTAGGATTGTAGAGGAATTCTTGATTACTTCGAGCCTGATAGCCTTTAATCCCCGATGAAATATGTAACAGTTGCGATAATCCACCGTTACCGGCTCTGTAAAACCAGTAGGACTGTTTACATACTTTCCTCTGTTTTGCTGGAATCGTGCAAAAACGAGCTGGTCCGATTACGATCGCGCTTGTCTGATCTACATGGAGCTTGGTCGGACTTCTGCCGGCCGTAACTACTGCGCGGGCCAATCCGTTTAGCCTAAGGCTAACCGAAAGCGGACGTGACTACTTGGAAGCCGAGTTCCATTCGTCCCAGACGTTCCTTTAGCTACTACTACTAATCTACTGATTCCACGGCTGACCAAACACGGTCGCGACTACTCCGAGCCAAACTGATACATACAGCCGGATCGAATTTGCTTAGCCCTGGTCCGTACAGTGAACGACCGAAACTACTTCACCCTCGATTTCCATTTAGCTTCTAGTCAGACACGTTAGGTACATCCACTGTGTTCACGGTTCTACCGAAGACGTCACTATTCCAAGTCACATTCTGTCGTTGTAATTAAGCACTCGCTTAAGTGCGGCTTACAATTCTTCCATAAACAAACTCGTCTTGACTGCCAAAAGTTATAATTATGCTTACACCCCGCAAAGTGGGCATTGTGCACCGCGACGCAATCGCGAACATTCTCAGTGTCTTGTGACTTGTCGGACGAATTTCGGGCGAGAGATAAACGCCACCATCCGGTGTATAATTTCTAGTCCAAGTTCTCGTTAGCTGGCCCAGCTACGTTAATTATTCAGCAAGGTTTTGCGCGAGCTTCTTGCCGTGGCCCGCTTTAATAGCACGGCGATACCGCTATCTCCTATCAAATATGAAAGACGCGACGCTCGTACGTTAATTTTATCAGCGATAATAGTGGACAGTGAAATACTTCCCTGGGACGTTTGTTGCTGCGCGGTGTCTCTGAGGAGTGATAAAGTCCTGGTTCAGGCGTGGAATTAATTGGAACGAGGAGCACCGCGCGGGAACTTATTTCACGCTCCTCTCCGCGATCCTCCGCGCATCTCGCGGTTTTTTGTATCTTTCGTTCCAGCGACGGGGAGAATTTCTAAGCACGTTATTCAACAGAGATAGTCACGCGACTCTCGACACTAGCATGCGATACGCAGAGTCATCAATGTCAGTCATAGCACAGTTCGCATCCACGGTGCGCGTTTAGATCCGAGCTACTCAGCGGCGAGTCGATTTATTCGCGCGTGAAACGGCCACGATACCAGGAACCATTACTCGCGGAAACGCGCGGCTCGCTGGTCGATTTTTCCAGGAATTCTGGCGGGGAAAACGCGTAAACCCTGCGGGAAGTTGAGCGGATCCGAACTTCCATCGAGCGGGGATTATTAAGTTCGTGATGGAAGGGATCGCGAGAACTCGTCGCCCGTTCGCTGATCCCCCGGCGATAATGCGACTGCATTTTACGAGGCGCCCCGTAGAAACAGGCTTTAGGCGTGATTGCACGTTTCGCTGGCCAACAAATTCTCCAATCTCGCGGGCTCGAATATTTCTCTCTCTGTCGAGCTTCCCCGTGGTCCTCCGCTCTTGAAATAAAGTTCAATGATCCGCGGCGAAGTCGCCTTACACATTTCTCACTCCTGCCGTTGAATTTTCACGCCGTTGTTTCTAGTCGCGCGAGACCTATCTGCGAGCAAATGCAGAGGTGGCAAGGAAATTTTGAAATTCCTTTCCAAGGGACGGATCGCTCGTATTCCACACGTGCCGCGTCTCACGGAAATAAATTCAGAGCCTGTGAAAACAGACGCTGGCTCGGTCAGAGTTCCGTGGATCCTCGCGATCGCGTGTCCCTATAAAATCGTTGGTCTAGAGCGTCGCGGTAAAATGGTCGCGACCTACATAAACCGTAAGTAAAATCTTTCGCCTCTCGACGGACGACCGCGGAACGACGTCGTAAATAAAATCGTCCCCGGGATCGTTTGCGCATGGCGCGAGTATCCGCGGCTTTTGTTCTCGGGTATCGATTCCCGATCGAGCTGCGGCAGCTCGGGGGCGCGATTCCAGTTACTTTTTGCCGAGCTAACGTAACGCGCCTGGACTTTCTTCGACAGAAGTAATAGCCTGGCATCGACGCGCTCATTTGTACGGATGTGTTAGTCCGTTGGTAGCCCGTGCAAATCGATACACAGTCCATTAAGAAAATTCACGTCGCGGGATAGTGTCCTGCAATCGATTTGAAGAGCGTGGCGAATCAGCCGCGTCGATTCAGCTGGTTTCGCGACGCTTATCAGGAGATACGGTGTAACAGCACAACCGGTGAACGGTCGAATCATTTAAGAGCGTTGTTAAACATGCCTCGTGGGTTACGTCAGCGAATGCCGACTATCGGGTTCTCTCGAGTCACGCGCGCTCGACCCATTTCTTCGTGGAAAAATCGCCATTCAGTCGGCTTGGAGTAAATCGCGTCGATCGAACGCCGTGGACCTAACGAGCGTGGCTGAAACTGTTGCAACTGCGCGACTCTTGGTCAGCCGATGCAGTCAGGGGCGTTTATACGTGTCGTAAAGCCGAAGAAACTGGGCCGCGATTGCTTCCTGGAAACATTTCGAACGACTTGAAGCGAAGTTTCACTATGGGTGCGACGGATGAGAAGAAAAACGAATAAATCCAGCCATTCTTTTCTTATTTCTCGCGAGGGCAACACCCTCTATCTGTTGTAAATTAACCTAGATACTCTCTTCGTCGCTTACCTCTCTCGTAATACCGTTCGTAATATAAACGAACCGCGATACGTTCGTGATATAAGTGAGCCACGATTTTTAATAAAGCACCGACACGTTATCCTCGTTTTTCTCTCGGAGCATGGCGTCTTTCGTGCTAGCGTGACGAGGACTGCGCGGAATCATTAGTCGGTGGTTTGCTCGTAATTGCCAAGCACCCGGTGGAAAATTGGCCGTGCCCATTTGTGCCTCGCGATCTTTGCCCCAGCCATGTAGAGTTATAAAGCGAGCCGACGGGGCCAAGAACCCGTCCCCTCGGTTCAAGCTTTTCCGAGCTCGCAAACGCCTTCGTTTCGCCTTCTATTTATTTGCACGGACCCCGCCGTGGCCTGTAAATACGAGCTCGCCTTGAAATTGAGATAAAACTGCGCGGAAATCTCCCAGCGCGAACTTTCGCCGTAATCGTGCAACGCTGGCCGATATCGACGCGCTCAGAACCCTCCCCGCAACGAAGTCTAGGTGCCCTTTTTCTAAAAAATTTCATATTCGAAGCTTCTCCCTTGTTGCAAGTTTTCTGTTGTACAGAGAAGAATATTTATCTACTTACTTTAGAAAGAACGATTCAGGAAGAATGCTCCGAGTAACATACTGTAGAAATGGCAGACAACTTCTCGAATTTCGAGTCGAAACTTCGACTTCTTCCACGATTAATCGTGGCAATATTCCCATCGATAACCTGCCAATTAATTGGCGACTAACGCCAGTGCAAGAACTGCGGCGACTTCATTGAACGGGCACGTTTCGCAGGTGGATCGACCGCTATCGAAAGTTTTCGTGGCTCCTGTTTACGATCCAACTTGGAACTAGCGGTGATTACGAACGGGAAAGCGAATTTATCGCGATGGGAGGGATTAAAGCGATTATCGATCGTTCCATTGTTCCGAGGAATGCAGACCGCTTCGGAAATTTGCGTGGGTGCTTCGAGGAACTGAGTACACACGTGCTCGTATGACATAGCGGAAGTTCATATTCCGTTTGATTCATTTGCGCCGGTAGAAAAGTACCTCTCCATACCTACAACTTCGTTAGGAACAATGATAGTATTAGCGCAGGCTATACGGTTAGCACGTAAATAGATAAATAGTCTTATTGTCTCGGAGCAGTTTCCTAAGAACTTTTCAAACAACTCTTCACCTCTGACAAAGCCTTTCATCGTGGCAAAAGGTGCCCACGTCTGCTCCACGGAAGCAGAAACAATTTTCTTTACCAAGAACCTTGGAATCCCTCTGGAAAATCGTAAAAATCATTTCGTTTATTCATCAAGACCCCCCAGTGTCTCAGAAAGATTCACGTCCCACGGACACTATGATATTTCCTGTCTCGAGACGACTTTGCGACCGTGATTTTAATCCAGACGCCATTTACTTGCAAACGAGGGGCGGGGATCGAAGACGGTTGCATTGTACCGTGCAATTCTCTCGCGTCGGAGTTATTGCTGCCTGTGTAAACCGCGTTAGGTATTAGCCGAGCGTTCGTGTAGCCGTGTTACGGGCGAGCAGAGTTTCTCTTTCTTATTGAAATGCTAATAATTCCTCCTCCCGCTCTCGTGATCTCTCCTGCTCCGCCTTATCTCGTTCAGGAGAGGGAGCCTCGCTAACGTTATTAGGTCAAACGGTCGCCTTCTTCCTCGCGGATACGAATTTCTCCGCGCGTTTACGTCGCCAGACGAGCGCTAACCATTACCACGATCTACAGTGATCCTTGATAATCGAAATCACGAGAGATATTACGAATCAACTGTTGCAAACACCTCGCGCTGTTGATTCTTCCCAAGATTCATTTCTTGGAATCTCAAGCGCGTCGATTACCATTAGGGTAATTGTGGGAGAGTTGCCGCACGTTACGCAAAATTGTCACCGTGTCTAAATTTTGCAATGAAAATGTTTTCCAAGGATATATCTTATTAGTTCAACATCTTGTGATTCTACTAGCATTAAAGAAAATCAAAATTTTAATATTTGTCACCCTTAAAAAAATTGAAACTAAAAACATCCTTTGGTAGGAGAGACGCCGCACATGCGGGAGTGGTGCCGCATTTCGAAACACGTTTAATTTTCCATTTAAACTTGTTACTTCTAACTTTTTATATAAAAAAATAATAAAAACAAAGTAAAATGAAACATTTTTACTTTATACAATTATAAAATTGGAAAATTAAATGGGTACAGTAGGAACAGATATTATATCTGCTTTTCGAAATTTTTTTTATATTCAGTTGGCATCTTGAGATTAAAATAAAAAAAAATGTGAAAAAAGAGTACATAGTCCACAAATATATTTCGATTATAAGATTATTCATTTAAAAATAAATAATTTGTCTTGAGATACCACGTTAGCTATTTGAAAAAACTTTTTCGGTATTTTAAACATTAAAAACATCATTTAAATCGACTTAGTTTCCGAAACAGTACAGTATCAAAGTGCGGCATCTATCCCAAATAAAAGTGCGGCGTCTCTCCGAAATGCCTGGGAGAGGCGCCGCACTTTCGTATTTCCACATGCTAAGTCGAAAGTAACCCATTCTGCCAAAGAAATATTCTACATGGTCCCCTTAACGTACTACAAATGTTGTATCAAGAAAAACTATGAATTTTTAGCTACTACATTAGTGAAAATAGACGCGACGTATAACTATTCAGGCAAAGTACGCTAGGCTTACCTCGAAAAACAGCAAAATCTTTAACAATAATACAGGAAACACGCTCTGGCTTGACAAACTAACCCAAATGAACAGCCTTAAACAAATAAAATCGGCAATGATGTGTTTTATTACCGATATCCTTGAAATACCGATAGTGCGGCGTCTCTCCGAGTGCGGCATCTCTCCCGCAATTACCCTAAGCTCGATTATAATTAAACGAATGTTGCCCGCGACTCGTAATACCGTTTACGATTTATCGCCGAGGCTGGGGGTTGAAGGTGCAGTTATTACTTTCCTAGGGGAGGGTTTTCGTATCTCGCCGGTTTCGCCTGGATTCCCGCGAATCCTTTTATCCGAGGCCGCGGTTAGCTCAGCCAGCAAGCCTCCAGCCAGCTCTAATAAAGTTAGCCTGCTCGTGTTCTCGGTGCACCGCGGATAAGACACTCCCGAGATTGCATTATACCTGTCATGCTGCCGTCGGGACGCTCTCCAGAGACGGCTGTCGACGCCTTGTTCGCCGGGGACGCGCTCAATCTCCTTTTTCCTCGGCGTCACGGAACGCTTCCGCCGATGCGACGGAGACGCGCAGAAACGAAGCCGAGAGGAGCTGGCTCCTTTAGAAAGCGACCCGGCACGAGCAATTTCGTCTAATTTCGCGCGGAATTCCCCTTGTCTTCCCCATCGTCGTCGGGAACAATTACTCGAAACCAAGGCAACGAGCAACCCATCCCTTCTTCGCCGTTTGCCTCCTCTTACTATTATTGTTGCCTCTGTGATGGTTATGTTATACATAAAATTACAAGGTACTGTGAATGCGGAAGGAAAAGACATTCTACTAAGTTTCCTTTCACAGAAATAAGTCGAAAATGTGAGGAACAAATCGGAACAAATCGTCTTCTATCCTTCTTTATTCGATCAAAGGGTCTTTTAAGGATCAAAGAATCCTTATCACAAGGCTCAATCAATTGTCACTAACACTTGCGCCACGTACTTCATCAGAGAAGGGTACAAAATGGTCCAGCAAGATTCTTCCGTGGGAAGCAAATTCTTAGCTAATTCGATATTAATAGCGCGTTGCCCGCGACGTGGCCAGCCTGTATAAACCATAAACTGTCCGTCCACCTCTTAATTGCCAGCGAATCCAATTACGGGGCTCGAGGCTTGGCCGTGTCTGGTTGAAAGGACCAAACGGGAGCCGGTACCGCGACGAGAAATCAGCCTCGAATGTATTCAATTAGCCGTCGGAACGGCCCTCCGCGAGTAATTAGTATCGGGTCGCGCGCGCGTGGTCCGAATCGGTTTTTCCTCTCGTTTGGGCGCGCGTGAAATCCTGTTTGCTTCTTTGGACGCGCGTGCACGCCGCACCCACCGTGGTCGTAACGATAAAGGCGCGTCTTTATTACCTTTCTGCCCCGACAACGATAATCGCCACGGGACACACACACGGTTCAGTTGCCATTGCGAGCGGGATCAGCGAGAGCGGGTCGCGGATCACCGTGCTGCTGAACAATTTTGAAACGTATAATAATGGCGGCAGCAAGTAGACATTCGGGCTGAAACGCTTCGCGTGGTTTGTTCATCGAACGTCGTGTGTGGCGACGCTGCACTCTGTTATTACGTTTATCTGTCTTTAACAGACCCTTGGTGGCGTAAAAATCGGCCATTTAAGGGCGCGTTTCAGCTCCAACGCGGCGCAGAGTCCCCACCAACCCGCAATTAGAGGTCGTTAAATCTCGGAAATTACAAGGACGAAAGTTTTTAAACTTTTCCCGTGCCCTTTCTCGCTAGTCGCTGCGTTTTCGGTAACGCGTGCTCATTACCGTGCATAATTCACTGAAAATATCTGGGAGAGTCAAAGTGTTCTCGCGCTTTGCTGTCGAAGCAAACAAAAGAACAGTTTACACAGACCTACGAGCAGGATCATTTCCATTGCGAAGATAAAATACGCGAGGAACGATTTAATTGAGCGCCGCGGGCACCGGGGAGATTGATAATGAATTTCAGGGAGAAGTCCGCGAATAAATAATGAAGGCAATTAGCCTGGGGAACCAATCACGCATTAAATGCTGAATAAATCACAAGCTGGTTACAAATGCGTTTGATTTAGTTGCCTTTCGAGCAGCAAATTCTTCGAATACCTTCTATTTCGGCGATCAGGTCGAAGAATCCCAGTTGTTATTCGTCAGAATTGCTATTTTTTCACGCGTTGTCTCGACGGAATGACCCACCTTCCTGCTGGATATTTTTAAACGTTTCGAGTCGAACTGGCCTTCGACGTGGCTCACCAGTCGCGCGTGGATCATCGCTCGACTTTTCTCGTCGACGTTACAGTCGAATCGTGGTTCTTGAATTGTCACACCGTGTCTCGTCGGCGCCGAGTCCCTTGGAAATCCTCGGTCATCTCGCTAAAAGTGTCCGTTCTTCCGTGATTGCTGGCCAATTCCAAGGCGCTCGATCGGTGCGCGAAGAACCAGAGCTGCTAGGTGGGACTGTACAAACAATTTATCGAGGAGGATGAAGTGGTTCCCCTCGGGTCCGAAGCTTTCAACGGGATCGCTCGATTCTTCAGAGAGCTCTGGAAAGTTTGCAAACGAATTTCCTCGGAGCGTCGCGTCCTCGATTTCTTAAAATATCCGCGCAAACGTGGCTACTTCATCTTTCATTCCTCCGCCGGAAGAGGAGCGTCTACGACAGAAGGGACTCCTAAAGACGCGCCGCTACTGACGGAAGCAAAGAAAGAGGGAAGGGGTCTCTGTGTACCGTGGCAAGAACTAAGTGGAAACCGTCCGCTGATCTCGCAGAACTGTGCCAAGGAGCTGGCTTCTTTCGATCGCCCCAATTCCCCGCGTTCCTCGTTGCAACGCGCCTTAACACCTTCGCTTAGTGTCACCAACCGCGAGATCTCCACTGTCATTGATTCAAATTTTCATAGCCGTGTTTGCAATGATTTCCACAGTCACTCGAGGCCATCACCTCTTCTTCTGGCTTCTTCTCAGACCTGAAACTTCGACCTCTCGCTTAGGACACTAAAGAGAATATGTTTGAGCTATGCCACCCCGGGCTTCGTGTCATTCAACTTCTGCATAACTTTCACGCGTCGGGTAACTTAAAAGTTACTTAATGCCCCGAGACGGTGTCGGCAGACACGCTTGTGTGCGCGAGACTTTCTTTGCCTTCGAGACCAAGAGATCCATTTTAGACACACTTTGTGTGCACAGAGACGCGGATAATTCGACGCCACCCCTGAGGAACTTGTGAAACCCATTCACAGAGGAATATCGATTGTCAAAGTCTAAGCTGATCGCACAGCGTGCCAACCCGCTAGCATCGTCAGGAACAGGCAATTATGTACGGTTCAGACCGCTGATCACAGTTCCCAAAAAACATCCTCCGAAACTAACGTCCTGTTAACGAGCGAGGGAGGCCCTCGACGAAATAGCATCCAGCGAGAAAGATCTTGGGGTTCGAACGCTCGAGGAGAATTCGAGAGCACCTCGGATGCTTGGAAGATGATGAAGAGTGGCGGGACGGGCGCGAGTTGCAGTTTTTCGTGGAGACGTCGGCGGAAGCCTGTCGGACGCGATGCCGCAGCAAAAGTTCCACTGCGGCGATTGTAAGAGTCGTCTGCCCGACTTGACCAGCGACATGTGTCGCCTGTTGTCCTACAGAAGCTTAAACGGCCTGGTGAGAGAGAGCGAGCTCAAGTGGAGGAACGAGGAAGAGGGAAAGTCGTCCGGGACCCACGGCGGAGACAAGGTAAGACCCAACAAGTGGACAACGCTCGGTGATTCTGCATTGAGAACTGAAGAAGTTAATGTATCTAATTCTCCGTGAAATTCACAAATGGGAGGAAATGTTTTAACGAGACCCAATGCTTCAGTGCATGATTGTTAGGTAAGAGGTTTGCGTTTGATGGTGGAATTATTTTAGAACTCAAAACAGATACGCTGGGAAAAACGCATCGCGATTTCATTAAAGGGGCTTCCCTAATGGCGGTCTGGATGAAATTAATGATTTCCACGCGACTCACAATTTGTATCCATTCGGGGGACATTGTTTGCACCCTTAATTGCTGCTAGAAGTTACGGAGACACTGTTTCATCATTCCTTCGAACGTCACCTCGTTAATCGTTGTCGGGGTCCATTAAAACGCCGTGTTAATTTACACGAGAGACTGTATCCCTCGTTCCAATATCAGGCTGCGAACGAACAAATCCCTTCTCCATCAAAGACGCCAGAGGGGCGAGGGGAATGCGATGCGTCAACGCGAAACTCGCAGAGGAAATTGCAGCCGGGAGGAATCAATTTCTCGCGAATGAAAAATGGCCCCTCTCCCGCACCCTCGTGCCCCGTCCCACGCAGAAATCAAACGATTAAATAAACCGATAGGAAACTGTGTCGTAACGCTCGCAAAGGCTGAGAGTAAATAGTGCTCTCTCGTAGGTACGAGAGCTTGAGCTTATCGACTGCCGCATGACAGAACGTTTTACTCCGATTGCGAGTCGGGATCGCATAACTCGATGAAACGGTTTGTCGTGGCGCAGCCGGGGTTGAACGTTGAATCGCACGATTCGTTTTCCATTCCTCTGCGCCCCCGCCAACCCTTGCGCCCACATGCCGCGAGTCGTGGATCCGTTTCCGTACGAAATAGCGTTTCGTTGGTCGCTCGATTCCCATCGAGCGTCACGTCCCGGTATCCCGGGTCCAGCGTCCCATTCGTTACGGGGAGAAATATTGCAACTTGTACTTTTTGTCTCAGTGCCTCGATAAAAGCATCTCGCTTTGTGGCCCGCGTTCGAGAGAGTCGCCTCGACTCCACACGAGCATGGAAATCGTCTGATATTCGACCGCCAGTTGCCCTCTCCTTTCCAGCTCGATTGATTCACGTTCCAGGGAATCCCGAGCTATCGGGGCACTTAATAGAATGCTTTTATTCCAAAAGCGATGTCGAAGCTCCCTCCGCCGGCGTCGTTTTAAAATTTCCGACCCGTAAAACCATCGACGTGTGATTATCGACGAAGCTGCTCGCAGCCACGAGCAAGGCAATCGAGTGTCGAACAAGCGAAGCGGGTAAAGAGGGTGGCAGACGCAGGTTAAGGGATGAAATAAGGGAAGCTGCGAACGGCACCTACCTTCGAATAAATCGCATCAGCGTTCACGACGCTGGCGGGCTCGTTGCTGCTTTTCACGTTCGCTGTACGTGAATTATTTTGGTAATTTTCTCTCCCTTCAGCAGCCTTCTCCGCTAGCGAGCTGAAGCGCGGACGGTTGAAAATTAGAATTATTTCAAGACGCTTTCGAATCTGTTTAAACCTTATATACAGCTTGAAGTTCCTGAAGGCTTTTAGGCACTGTTGGTCTTAATAAATCTTGGAAGCTTTGGAATTCTCGGAGGTGTCGGGAAGTTATTTTAGTCAACTTTAAAACGTACCTATCAGTTTCAAGAGTCTCGCTAGAGTACAAAGCACATCGCGACTTTCAAATCTCTCGAATTTTCTACTCGCTTATTTGCTTGAAAGAAAATTTCTGTATAGTAGAAGTAGGGGTAAAACCGCAACGTTAAGGCTAAAAGCTCATAACTTTGACATTGTTAATGTAAAAAAGAAATTGAAATTAGGATTGATTAGAATAATCTGTTTATTAAATAATAGTACATATCCATTTTTTTTTAATACAATAACAAATACAAAAAAATTACGATTTTAACTCTTTAAGGCTCTGGCACATTTCACAGCGGAAAAAAATGATTTCTTGCGATTAGTTAACTGAAAAATGGTCCCAATACATGTACTTCATCGTTGTTCTCCCAAAAAAGCCAGTCGAAATATAATTTTCTCGATGTGACGTATACGTCAAACTGGGCGTGTACGGATTAAAAAAGCAATTTTTTTCATAAATCAAACTTTACAAGCATTATTATTTTAGTATAACAATTAATTTAGTCTTATCTACCAAGTAAAATTTAAAATAAATAATTTTACTATCAACTGTTTAAAAAAACAAGAGCAACGTTTCAGGTTATCGAAAAATGTCCAACAAGCATTCGCCAGAAACGTTTCCATGGTTACTGTAAACATTATTTACAGCGGTAAACGCATCAGTGGCTTGCATCTCGGAGCCATTTAGAGAACTAAACCGTTTTAGGACCGAAAATTATCGACTATCGATTCTTTTTATGCGTGTAAAAATCACGTGACGTATACGTAACACTGGGCGCTAAAGGGTTCAAATATGGTTCGATTTTACGGTTTTACCCCATGACCTGGGCAAAACCGGGTAACATACGAAAAACTGGCCCTAACACCTATAATAACGGAACTCATCAAATTCTTCAGTCTCCCAACCAGTTAGAACAAGCTGTAAACTGCACCCAACATTCATTCAATCTGGATGAACCATACGATTCTTGGACATAAATGCAAATGTCTTCACCATCTTCATCACCACTGTTATCATTATCCTTCCGTATTTTGTTTAATTTTGTGGTTTTCTTTCTCTTTAGTTGTAGTCCTTTATTAAGATTTAGTTTTAATTTTGATAACGTCCTCCTTTTCGTTTCTTTGTTATACATATTTTCTACAAAACCAGGTACCCGGTTTTACCCCTTACGGTTTTACCCCAGCATACAATTTTGTAAACATTACGAATTATCAACAATACCAGGACGAAGTACAAACAAACTGTCTTAGTTATTTATACTTTAATATGCAGCAATTAACATAATTCACACAAAAAAGTACTTAGGTACCTGAACACTGTCAAAAGTGTTGAAGTTTCTTAACTATCACATAAAACACACTTAAAACACACACAAGTCGGTATAACTTTGGTAAGCACGCTTGTAACATGATTATCCTTTGTTGATGAAGTAATGCATATCCCAATAATATGTCGCTGCAACGACGCGGGAAAATTGAAGGCCGTTTTAAAAATAATAGCACGTCCCGATTTTACCCAAGTACCCGGTTTTGTCCTAATTTCCCCTACATATTCGAAAGCTGACTGGCGATAGGTAAATATCATCAACCCTGTGAACAGCTTCCGTCCAGTTACTATCAGATCGACTCTATAATCGAAACTCGCGGCATAGTATTTTACCAGGGCGGTCGTATTTTTCTTCATCGCGATATATTCCAATTCCCCGTATAATGGCCCAGCGTAGTCCACTTTCCGCGCTCGGAGACCGCCCGGACAAGAAAGCTGATTTACCGCTCCGCGAACGGTGATTCGGAGAGTCGAATGGAAAATCCTTGGAGAATAACAGAGACTCCTATGCAGCCGTTGTTTCTGACCCGAAGTTGGGAAATCATTCCCTCAAGTTTGACCTCCCCGTTTTTATTTATCACGTCTACAAAGAGCGAAGAATCGTTTACGCGAAATACTGTTGGTGTAGTGAGACTATTTCGCGGATAAGTTGGAAAGCAGCCTTCGACGCGCGGTCCTCGAATACGAGGGAAAGGAAAATCGGACAGGCGAAGATGGGTAGATTCGATTAGGCGTTTTAACAGCGCGAAGAGGAAAGAGCACGGGACCGGAAGTGGCCCGAGGCGACTCGAAAGTTTCCCAGTCAGCCCGCGGGCCAGCCCGTGAAAGAATCGGGAACGACGCCGTTCCGGCGTTCGTTAAGCGATCCAGCGAAGACGGGAAGTTTTGTTATCTGAAATGAGATCCTGGGACGCTCGGATGGCCGACGGAAGTGAATTAAAAATTCGCGAGGCGTCCGCGATCGAGTGCGCGGAACGATTCCTCGTGATTGCAGCGGCGTTCGACGACCCTCCTCTTGGAAGATCGAGCCGACGCTCGCGATTTTGCAGAATTTCCGTTGGTACGGTTCTGTCGAAAGCAAATTCCAATTACGGCGCGTTACCGGGCACGATCTTTGTAGGAACGCTGCGAAGACCAATATACGGTGAATAGCTGAAAATCGAGGCAAGTGTTTCAATACGAATTGAATTTCAACTTCGAACTCGCGTTCCGTTTGGCGCTTATAAATTTCTGCGCAGGGCAGAATAGTTTCGTGGGAAAAGCAGGGTATATACTAAGGGAACTCGAGAGAGGTAGGTACTCCGTCGCGAATGGCCGTGTAATTTCTCAGATTGACGTTTCGCAGCACCCGTTCGAATCGTATTCAAAACTCGGGCGCTGCATTCACTCCAACCATCCGGTTCGTCTACTAAATGGAGAGTGTTGCTTTTCAGTGTTCTGCCTCCAATTTTCGCGGTAATCTCTAACTTTTCAATCTTCCACCGCGAGAACCGAAAACCTTGCTCTACGCTCTGAACGTAGGTGTAGGGGAGATTAGGGTAGAATGCAACACTTAACTAAGGAGGGTGATAACATAAAATCGGAAGCAAAAAAAGACACGGGATTTCAACAGAAGTCTTAAGTGAACTATAAGAAATCAGAGACTTTGTTAAGAAAAATATTGGGCAACAAAGAAAAATGAGATTTACCGGAGTTATTCACATATTCGCCTCGCTCAAGTGGTAGGATAAAACGGAACACCCATTTGAAGATTATGTAAACATACAAAATCTTTATTTTTATGATTTAAAAAGTATTCATTTATGTAATAAACTATAAATATATGTTTTAGGTATAAGTATTACACATAGAATATAACAAAAATATATATTCTAAACATAAGAAAAAATATTTTATCAGGTAACATAAAAATTACTGAAAATAATCTAATACACACGGATTTTTACGTGACTAATGAATATCAACACGCGCATGGAGAATTTTTTAGTTTTTAGTGCATTTTAAATAAAATCGTTTAACTTAAATTTTTTTTGCATATTTTTTATTATCTACTTTTTAGTGTCCAAGTTTTGATTTGTGGTTATAAGCTGATTTCAAGCCGTTTGGATTTATGATTATGGGTTATATTTATTGATGACTGGGTTATTTTTTCACCCCCAAAGTTTTTCTCATAATTTTGTATTGTGATCATAACTACGCACGCCTGCAAAGTTTCAAGCCAATTGGATTGGTAAAGTGGATTAAATAAATGTTCCGTTTTACTCTACGCAAAAGTGTTCGCTTTGCCCCACATGCAGTAATTTAGTAAACATTTGATATTCACACCTCAGCGTGAGATAAAAAAACGTTTTAATACGTCAAAATGTAGCGTGAGGACTATAGAATCCAACGATGTTCTTAGCGTTATAAGTTTTCGAAATCCAAGTGACGAAAAGTGGTCGAAACTTCTATACCGAAAATTTTTACAACACTCTTAACCGAAAAGTAACGTATGCATGGGTCTATACTCTATGGTCTGTCACGAAATGCTGTGAGGTCCATTTGGACCCATGTCACGTGATACTAAATCATTCGCAGCTCTTATCTAAGAGAAACATTGTTGTTCCGTTTTACCCACCCGTTCCGCTTTATCCTACTCTCCCCTATTCTGTAAAACAATCGTCCATTGATTCCTATTGGAAAATCGTCACTCGACCCACGACATGCGGTCCCTCATTTTCCAAGCAGTCGACCTAGAATTGCGTTTCAACGCAAACAGATGCGCTGGAGGACCTTGAAGAAACTTAACACCTTCGCTGGCGACGGGAACCGCGCGATAAATAATGCATACGGCGTTGTTCGGTTTCCAACCGCGAAATGCAAGATGCGTTTAACTTTACTGGAAGGCCGTGATGCGAGCAGCACGCAAAAAACTAATTCTCCGCTGCGTGACAGCGGAACACGCTTTGCTTGGTGCTTCGTACCCTTGGCGAGCACGAGATCGAATCGGGAAGCTGACGAACACCGTTGCATAAGTACGATCACGTAAAATCGAGGATCAAAGTCACGAGCTCTGGATCGTTACTCGCACGATTGCCACCCGTCGATCTCAGCAACGTGATATCGCGTGGGAGGAGATATACATTGCAGGGAATACGGTAACTCGACACTTTTGATTCCCATATCCGGAGAAACAATTCTATTGTAGCCCGCCTCCGAATCGATACCGTAATTAGCCCGCGATGCGTTCTCAATAGCAACCGATGATTCAGCTTCCAATGTCGATGGAAGGTGGCGCAGCGGCTAGATTAATTGTAGCCTCGCCTTTAATTAGAAAATCCCGAAACGCGGCAGCACAAACGTCGTTGAACTTTGAACATCGAGCTGCCCGACAAACATAGGGCAGTTGCCCCAAATTACCGAACCAACTGGGACACACGAAGCCCCAATACTGGGCTCGGGTTCGCTGGTCGGTCCGCAAAGTGTCCGTTAATTGCGATCCTTTATCAACAATCGCCGACAATCGGCGACGCGAGCCGCGCGAAATCTCGAAGCGGCGTTCGGGCGCAGCTATTGATGCACTCTCGTGGTTCCGTCGAGAGTGCCACGAAAGAAGATGCAGCTGCCAGAGGGTCCACTTCATTTCTACGAGTGCGCGCAAGCCTGTTTCAGCGAATCGGGAATCGAGGACGACCGAGACGAACGGACAACACTCCGCCAATGGATTTCATGAAATTCCATCACCTAGGATATCTACTGTTTATCGACGAGGGGCGAAAGAATCCGTTAAAAGCCCGCGAAATGGGATTGAACTGGAAAAAAAATATATAAAAAAAATTTTATGTTAAACGATTTTATTAAAAATGCCCAAAAAAAAATTACAATGCACTAAAAACTAAAAAAGAATTATTTTCTTGTACTACAATTTCGATGGTGTTCTTTCACTTTAAATAAAATCGGGGGGCAACATGTGCAATCAGAAGTTGAAGTATCGATTGACAAATGAAACATCATCAACTACAGTTTATCAATTTTATATCAGATTACAATCTGTATCCTGTAATTAAAACATTTTGTTTCATTAATGCAAATGAAAACTTCCTCATTAGAAATACATTTTGACGTTTGCTTCTGTAATAAAGTGATTCATAATATTGTTATGAAATATCGCGTCCCACGATTTTATTTACCTAAAGTGAATTATTTAAAGTGAAAAAACCCCATCGAAATTGCAGTACAAGAAAAGATTTATTTTTTAGTTTTTAGTGCATTTTAATTTATTTTCTTCGTGCATTTTTAATAAAATCGTTTAACACAATTTTTTGTATATATTTTTTTATTTTCTACTTTTTAGCGGTCGTGGATTTACATTTCACAGATCAGACTTCTTTACAAATATCTTTTATTACTGTATACAGTTTAACAGTTTGCTTAAACGCTGTAATGCTAAAGTCACTAAAAAAATAATTGTTTTCTTGTACTACAATTTTGATGGTGATATATTACGAGCGCCTGCAAAGTTTTAGTTTTACTGTTCGTACATACGTGACAGATCATTTCTCGATAAATTGTGTATTTTCGGTAATCGCGATGCGACTACTTAGCGTCCAGAACGCCGCGGATTTTTTGTCGTTTTCGTAAAGAACGCGAGTAACTGATTTCAAATCATTCAAATTCGTTGTTATTGGTTATATTTATTAATGGCTGATTCCTTTTTTCATCACCTATGGGTTAATTTTTTTTTAAATTTTGTATTGTCATCCAAACTACGCACGCCTGCAATATTTCAAGACGATTGGATAGTTGAAAGCCGATTAAATTGGAGTGGCCAGATTTGAACCGCACATAAAAACATGCAAACAGAAGATCGAAGCTGAATAAAATCGTTTAAAAAAGGAACTACAACAGCTTCGTTCGACGATTGAACAAATAAATACGTCTAGCTTGGAAACGCGGAGAAACAAAGACGAAGGTGGACGTGGCGAAGAACCGGACGAGGTCGATATCGATACCGTGGCGCTGAAAGACCGCGAGTCGCTGTCTACGATTCCGATATACGAGAACGCGGACACGCCGGCTATCGATCCGCGGGACTCGTATTTTTCCGCAGCGTTCCGCAATAATATTGCCATTTACGTACGGACCGCAGAGCCGATACACGCTTCGCTTTACGTAATTCCACCTGGGAACGCTTGGAAGCCCATGAGCTTCGATTCGAGACCTGTGTGCCCGACAGTGTATTCAACTAGGGTAGATGTACCATTTGTGGCCACTGCACCATTTGTGGCCACTGTCTTATTTATTCCGATATATTAAGTATTCTTAGTTCACTTTCATTACAATGAATTAAGCTGTCTAAGGATGGGTTGTTGGCACCATTTCTACTGTTTTGTTGTCCCGTTTTATTTAATAATCATACGTGGCCACAAATGGTGCAAAACAGTCCGGCACGATAATATAATGATTTTTTAAATAATTATGTTTAAAACATTGTTCAACGTAGAATATTTCAATTATCTGTAGATTTTGGATTACACTGATATATTCTTTATTTTTGTGTACGTATTCTTTTGTAAGTTATGTATCTGTGAATGGTACGGAAATCCTTAAAGTGGCCACAAATGGTACATCTACCCTATTTGTCGAGTGACAGCAAATGTCGTTATGGACAAACTAGATTTCGAGGAGCTAGTAGTATAGGTTTACGATGGAGTATCCTAGCAATCGCCACCAGAGCAGAGTTTTCCACGATGCCTCTCTCAACAGAAGCGCGTAAATAGAGGGTGGAAAGAGGATCAACTACCTCGAGACCTTTCTATTCTACTCTCTCCCCTTTCATTTGATTTTCGGATTAAAACTACGACACAGTGAATGGCTACCACAGATTGGGAGACTCTCCTACCACGAATCTCTTTGTCTCCACACATTTCTCGTCCTCAAGAGCCCCTCGCTGAGCACAAAGCTTCTGATTGGCAGTCTTCTGCCCCTTTCCAGATACACTAGTATTAAGCTCGACCTTTCGCCCCTTTTAACGGATGGAACTATGTCTACTCATAGCGTAAGGAGATCTGCGACCCTTCTTAGACGAAGTAGATGGATAAAACTACCCCTCTAAGCGTGTACGGTGAACGCAGCGGGCGATAGACTGCATCGAGGCGCAATCGTAGCCTCCTTGATCGCATTAAACTTTAACTCCGTTGTAAACTCGAAGCATAGAACGTGTAAAGCGGCCTGGACCGCTGTAATCGCGTTCGTTTGTCCGCATTAAAGGGTCTGATACGGGAAGGAGCATTTGTCGACGTCGAAAACAGTGCTGGTGGCCGCGGGAGAAAACTGCTGGAAAGTGGGAGGGTTCTGTGGAGCGTACAGATGTCGACAAGCTGCTCCCGTGTACAGACTCGCACGAGTCGGCGGCCTCTTGACATTTAAAGCCGCGCAAACCTCGTAACGAGGTAAACGACCGACACCAAACACTCCGCGGCCCTTTTTCGTCGGGCTTTTAAAAAGCTTCGACTTTGGTAACTGATGCGCGAGGAAAACACACCCACCCCCCTTTCTGTCTTCTTCTTCCTCCTTCAGTCTCTTAGCAGTCTCTTAGCATCCGAACCCCTAGACTCTCTAACGGATAGTTACGGTGTGGTTAAACATTTTTTTGGAAGTACTCCCTGGTAAATTGGCGGAACCGGAGAACGCCGTTGGGGTTCCCCTTGCGCGAAGCGTTTCGCAGTAACGATCCTCCCAATTACGAAATACGACGCGGGTAAAATTAAAATATTTCCTGTGGCAAAGGAGGATCTCTAGTTGGGAAGATAGTAAAGAAAGAAAGCAGAGAAAAGACTGAATGGCAAGGCTTTTCATAACCATTCGCCGCATCTGATATCGGATTATTCGAAAAAATCACGGCATCCGTAACAGCCAATAGCGGCGTCCCGAAGCAATTTCCGCGATGGTGAACCTCCGCGAGGCAGCGCGGCAGGTAATTAATCGAAAAGTTCTCTACGTCGAAAGGGGCTGTTGCAAGGCTGCATAGGAAAATAACGAGATCGTTACAGCGAAGCGACAGGCCATAGCTTCGAATCACGCTGCGTAATGAAAGGATATTGGGGTGGATACGCGGGTAGTACCGTTGAGGGGATTGATGGTGCCGTGGAAGCTGATTTCCTTCAAAGAAGCTTTCCTCGCGACGCTGCGGTTTACATCGCGTCACGTGGAACATATGCGCGGTCGTCGTTTCGGTTATTTCGTAAATTCTAAAACGCTGGATTTTCTCCAGGGAGCAGTGGGGTGTTGGAAATTGATGCGACAGCGCATTGCTATACTATAATACGGCATTCGCTATCATTATTCTGTCAGGGGCAAGGGGATTAGCTAAATTTATGCTGCTGCGTGTACCATTCAAAGTAAATGGAATTATTAAGAGGGTGTAGTAAGAGACGGGCAGATATCCATGAGCGTACAACGGCTGGAATATGTAGGATGTAGGAAGTTGCTTTTAACGGCGGACGTCATACTTGTTCCTCTCTCCGTCTCTGTTTTATCTGGACCAGAAGGAACACAGTACGTATGGGGGAGGAAAGGCGTACGCCACTCCCGGCATTTACCGTCGCAACTTCCTTTCCATCGGGGATTAAGCTCCTCGGGGAAGTCGTAACTCGCAGAATCTTGGAGGGAATTCAGTGAGCTGCTTTCCGTGGATGCATCCCTGTGCAGAGGGCGCACGTTGCTCGTCGTCGTTGCGCTGCTGTTCAGCCAACGTCCACAATTACGAGGGTACGCGAGCAACCAGGACTCACGTTTATCAGACGTCGAATGCCCTGCTCGGCTTCCTTAGCGCGAATTTCCTTCCGTTTCTTTCGCTTCGGACCCGCTGTCCTTTTCGCTCGTTGCTTCCTTCCTCGGGCGGAGAGCATCCATCGAATCTCCAATGAGAGATACGTTTCACTGTGTGCACGAGCCATGGGTTACTTGAAACTCGAACGGGCGAACCTTCGATCTTGGACAATGTAGCACCGTTTAAGCGGTGCTGCTCGCATTTTATGGGTCTCCAAAGCTATCTTTACTCGTCAGACCTGCTATTGTGCACAGTATGGTGGCTTCTTCTTCTATTGTACTTTTTCTACTTTTTCTACTTTTTCTACTTCTTCTACTTTTTCTACCTTTTCTACTTCTTCTACTTTTTCTTCTTCTCCTCCTACTTTTTCTACTTTTTCTTCTTCTTCTATTTTTTTACTTTTTCTTCTTTTACTCTTTCTTCTTTTACTCTTTCTTCTTCTACTCTTTCTTCTTCTACTTTTTATGCTTCTACTTTTTCTTCTTCTACTTTTTCTTCTTCTACTCTGTCTTCTTCTACTTTTTATTCTTCTTCTACTTTTTCTTCTTCTACTTTTAATTCTTCTTCTACTTTTAATTCTTGTTCTACTTTTTCTTCTTCCACTTTTATTTTTTCTTCTACTTTTTCTACTTTTTCTTCTACTTCTTCTTCTACTGTTTCTTCTTCTGCTTTTCATTCTTCTTCTTCTACTTTTCATTCTTCTTCTTCTACGTTTTCGTCTTCTACTACTTTCCTTCCTCTACTAGTTTTCTTCTTCTTCTTTTATTGTACTTTTTCTACTTTTTCTACTTTTTCTACTTCTACTTTTTCTACCTTTTCTACTTCTTCTACTTTTTCTTCTTCTCCTCCTACTTTTTCTACTTTTTCTTCTTCTTCTATTTTTTTTTACTTTTTCTTCTTTTACTCTTTCTTCTTTTACTCTTTCTTCTTCTACTCTTTCTTCTTCTACTTTTTATTCTTCTACTTTTTCTTCTTCTACTTTTTCTTCTTTTACTCTTTCTTCTTTTACTCTTTCTTCTTCTACTCTTTCTTCTTCTACTTTTTATTCTTCTACTTTTTCTTCTTCTACTTTTTCTTCTTCTACTCTGTCTTCTTCTACTTTTTATTCTTCTTCTACTTTTTCATCTACTTTTAATTCTTCTTCTACTTTTAATTCTTGTTCTACTTTTTCTTCTTCCACTTTTATTTTTTCTTCTACTTTTTCTACTTTTTCTTCTACTTGTTCTTCTACTGTTTCTTCTTCTGCTTTTCATTCTTCTTCTTCTACTTTTCATTCTTCTTCTTCTACGTTTTCGTTTTCTACTACTTTCCTTCCTCTACTAGTTTTCTTCTTCTTCTTTTATTGTACTTTTTCTACTTTTTCTACTTTTTCTACTTCTACTTTTTCTACCTTTTCTACTTCTTCTACTTTTTCTTCTTCTCCTCCTACTTTTTCTACTTTTTCTTCTTCTTCTATTTTTTTTACTTTTTCTTCTTTTACTCTTTCTTCTTTTACTCTTTCTTCTTCTACTCTTTCTTCTTCTACTTTTTATTCTTCTACTTTTTCTTCTTCTACTTTTTCTTCTTCTACTCTGTCTTCTTCTACTTTTAATTCTTCTTCTACTTTTTCTTCTACTTTTAATTCTTCTTCTACTTTTAATTCTTCTTCTACTTTTAATTCTTCTTCTACTTTTTCTTCTTCCACTTTTATTTTTTCTTCTACTTTTTCTACTTTTTCTTCTACTTCTTCTTCTACTGTTTCTTCTTCTGCTTTTCATTCTTCTTCTTCTACGTTTTCGTCTTCTACTACTCTCCTTCCTCTACTAGTTTTCTTCTTCATCTTCAATGACGATAAAAAACGAAATGTCTACAGTACGATCTTCCTGTTTTCTGATGAATCCCTCAATATTGCCATATCTAATAAAACATACATCCCAACATACGTTCCAAGCCTCGAACGAAACGTCGCTTGACATCTTGGCGAATTTGCATAACGCTCCCAGCACGATGACACCTCATGGCATAGGACCCACCACAGCAGTCCGGCTTCTTAACTTCCTGAAAGCTCCGTCGGTTTCCGGACGTGCCTCTGAACCAGAAGACAAGTACCCGCGAGAACGGTTCCAGTTCCCTCTCGCGGAACGTTGAAACCGTTTACTCGCTTTCTCATTATTTTCAACAACTCTACCTGTGTATGCGACTATAACGCTCCTTCTACCTTAGCGAAGTTTACCCGAGGACTGTGGCCTTCATCTGTGCACGCGCACGTCTGCTTAATTCGCCTAGGAAACATATACCTGTCGCGGGCCCTTCGTGTTCACCCAAGTTTCACTTAGATCAGCCGTGTATTAACGAAAGCAGAGCATTCCCCGCGATACGTGGCCGGTTCCACCCTGTTCGCACGCCCGTCCCTTAAGTTCCAGCGAAGACTCGCGGCAGGATGTTTGAAGGGAGGATACGAAGCTCCTTGCACGGTAATGCACAGCTTCTCTGGCAGTCGAGATGGCTGGTGCACAGGCGGCGGGGAATTCCGTGACCTGGTTGCAAAGGGTTATTAAATCGGCGCTGCGAAGGTACGTCGGGCTTCCGTAAAAAGTAAATATCGAACGCGCGGAAAAGTGCGCGCCTAAGGAACGAGTTGAAAGCTAGCTAGCTATGATGAAACGGGGAGATGTCGTAATGCGCATCAAACGAGAAACGTATTCCCTGTATAAAAGGAACAGTGCTGGGGTTCCAAGCAGATTTCAGAGCAAAAAAGGGCAGGCATTGAAGACGTAAAAACAGTTCACTGCAGTGGAAATCTGCGGCCGCTTCCACTGTTGGCCTGTCGATCACGTCCTTCGAGCAATTACCATTCACAACGGCGCGCCGATGCGCAACGACGATCGTACACGTGTCTGGAGCGCGTCGAACCGCGTCACGACGAGGCGGATTACCGCAAGATTGTTCATGAATATTTAGAGACTGGCGAGGCGCGGATAAAGGGCCCTGCCCCGCGCACGAGCCTCGAAATATCGGCGGGACGCGACAGGCCTCGCGATCAGGCCGAGCGATTTACGCGCGCCATTTAATGGCCGCCGAAATTCGCGGGGCCGGTCGTCAATCGCGAATTTACGATAATAACCGCGATCAAATTCGAGAACGATCGGGGCTGCGTTTGTCACTCGATCGTTTTACAGCCCGTTACTCGAACCACGGTTCCGCCGATGGATCCCACCGTTCCGGCGTTAATATTTTTATTATTCGAGATCGCGCTGGAGCTCGCTTGTGAATCCCAGCCGATCGATAAGCGACCGTACCTTTTCGTTCTTTATCGTCACCTCGACCTCCGACCAGGATCATCGAATCGCGACTCCCGCGGTAAAACGGTGGCGAATCGCTGCTCCCTCTTTCTCGCGGCGCTTGTTAATTCCGCGTATCGGGACGATAGTCGTAAAACGATACGACCGTTCGGCGAAACCTACACTCGACTTTCCAGCGATTTTAAACGAAGGTATTAACGGGAAATACTGGCTACTCTTTTTCGGCTTGCGAGGATATTGTCGAAGGGAAGGTCAATAGTTTCCTCGAAATTTTATCCTTGAAGCTTCGCAAGGGAGAAATGGTACTTTATTCGCGAGAAATCGAAGGGAACAGCGGCCCGGCCCTTCAGACATAATTGAAATCGTCTTATTGTCGCGCTCGTTAACGCTAATTCCGGGCTCTCTATCCGCGAGCAAGGAGTTCTCGCTTAATCAAATGGCCCTGTAATAATCTGAGCACCGATCTCTCTTTAATTGCTCCCGTCATCCTCTCTCATTCTTGCCAATCTCCAGTGGCTTTGTTCTCCGCTCCCTCGTAAAAGGCAGGAAAAATGGCCGTCGTTATTTCGCTGATTTTTCATCCTCGCAGTGGGGTAAGTTTGCTAATTACGGGAGAAGGGATACGCGGGGAATCTGTCTGCGTGGCTCGGATAATTGGCGCGTTCATGGTCGAGTGACCGAAGAAATTGGTAGAAGAGGCTCGTATAATACTAAACTCGTATCTGGTGGCTTAGTCCAGGAACAGGGCGCGACGATATCCCGCGACGAACGGCAATGTGTCTCCCCTTAAAAAATGATTTCAACGACTTTGCCCCAATTTCTGATGGGGAAATAGATTCGCGTCCCGTTTTAAGCGATATTTACGAGCGCGTGCTCAGCTGCTCCGAAATTATGTGGGCCAGCGAATAGCTCGTGAATCCCGGAATTCGCGGGGAGCAGAGTTACGGGGGAGGGTAAACGACGCTTCCGGTTACACGTATGCCGCGTAACACGATTGTTATGAGCGCGATAAAATGTACGGGGCACCCAGCCCCGTCATTTTTCGTCTCATTTCCCTGGCATCATCCGCGCCATTTTTCTCGGCCGAGCTTTAACTCCTCGGACTCCCCTTGGTATTTATCAAACCGCAGAAATGAATTCGGTCTCGCCGGAATTGGGACCAGAAATATTCCTCCTTGGAGACATTTTTCACAGAGAGGAATGCCTGCTATTTCAGTCGTGCAATCTTTTCTTTCGCTTGGAATTCCGCGCAATTTTATTCCAGCCGGCGATGAGAAATTAGGGGGCAATCGATTCTCGTATTTCTGACTCGCCGAGAGAAATATCGTGACGCGAGACGAGCGCGAGGGATCGTTTCGCGTCAGGGCAAGTCGATTGTTTTTCGCGAGACGGAAGGTCGTGCTTTTCGAGCTTGCGAGAGCCGTCTGACCGAGCGCAGACGTGGGCGGGCCTGTATCGCGGCCCATTTGTTTCCGCGACGTTGAAAAATGCCGTTTCTTTCGGCTGGCCCTGCTCGCTGGCCGGGTCAATGCCTGAGCGGTACATAAACACACGGGTCTCTGAATCACGCGAACGTGTTCCGCGCGCGAACGTGCACGCAACACCTGTGCGCTCGCGGCGCTTGACGAATGGGGGCGGGATTCGCCCGCGAACGCATTGAAACTCGCGAAAGAATACCTGTGCCGGGGAAATGTCTCGCGACACTTGTGACAGAGATATTTCGAGCACTGTGAATCAGAAAGAATGTAAGGGAGAGTGGGGTAAACACGAACGCTGGGTAATCGTGAATGCGATGTTACGGCGTTTTTATAAATAAAAACGATGTTCCCTCTCTAGTAACTAATAGTTTAGGTCGTATCCAACGCTAGGCAGAAAGTAAGAAATACAGAACGCTCATGCTATTCAAGATAAACACAATTTATTATTTTCATCATGTTTCAAGGAATATTTTGTCCACTTCAATTGCATGTAATTACTGTTGACTTAATGATACAATTGTTTTTTTTAAGTTGAAATAAAGCACTTTTTTATTCAGATTTTGTGACCAAGGCTTTGTTTGAATTATGATTCTAACCTCTGAAATAAATTATTTTTTATTCTTTTATGTCATGGGGCATTGACGAAAAACTCGGATGGGGTAATCTCGAACCTTCGAGATTAGCAACGTTAATCAATTTTGATGAATTTTTCGGAATGTATAAAACTTACTTAAATCTTCACAGGGGATTTTTGAATTTTCATTACAGGCTCAGAAAAAAATTTTTAAAAACGACCTTAATATTCTTTTCGATATTCTGACCAATTGCAATTTTTTCTAACGCGCAAGAAGAGGAATTTGAAAAATACATTAGGTATAGGTTGTAGCAACATTTTTTATGGGTTGACCATTGAAGTCGCCTTTTCTGTGCGACTTCAGCGATATTTAGCATTCTGTTCGTGATTACCCCACGGCAGTCGAATAATCACGAACACCTAGGGTTTTGCTTTTTCACTATAAAGTTGATTTTTATTATAATTTTTCAAAAATTCGTCACAGTACTTTATAGATGAATAGTTTCAGTATGTTTGTAAATAATAAACAAATTCATTCTGTCACGTAGTTTTCGTTTTGTTTGCTTTTTTGCTTAGATTTTCGTAATTACTCCACTCTCCCTTATTCGTCTGAAAAGCTGTCAGTAAAAAAAATGGAAATCTGTTCTCCATCGAAATTTATGCAAAGCAACATGTTTCAACTTAGAAACTCGTGACCGTAATCCGCTATGGCTGTCTTTTGCGAGATTGATCCTGAAAATGTAATTAAAACGGAGGACTGGCGAAATTCTCGTGCATTTTTCTGGCGCACGCGCAAAACCAGCACGAGCGTTGCGAGGGTTACGTGACACGACCTCGCGTTCCACGGCGTTCTCGTAAAAACATGGGACTCCATAAAGCTTAGAGGGAAGTTTCAAGCGACGTCCCTCCGTCGTAGCAGTGTTCCACGCAAATTCTGCGTACCTCGGCTTTGACGACGAAGATAGTCGACACCCGGTCGCATAAATCGGGGGTAATACGACGTGACCGTAAATCGGGCGGCGTTACGAAAAATTACTCTCGCCCTTGCCCGGGGGTTAGCCGACCTCTGCGCCTCGTCGAAAGGGCAGCTAACGTCGGGGATAATAAACGGGTGAAATATCGAAGCAGTTTTCGTATCGTATCGATCCTGGCCACTCGTATTTTCGCCGAGCCGTGTTATCGAGACTACTTTCAGTTTATTCATCCTCTTGCTCTGCGGAGTGTGCGTCAACTCGAAGCCAGGGAAACGTCCATCAAAGATGATGAGGTGCCTTGATGTTATCGTCCAGAGAATGACTTCTTGTGTCTCGTTAACGTGATTGATGCAACGCGGAAGCGAAGGAAGTATTCGAGAGGGTGAGATTGAGTTGTTTGGGAATAAGATAACTGTGTTACCTAACGCACAGGAACTCGATGAGTCTGAACTGTATAGCTACTCTCCGCAGTGAATGGTAAACAGCAGACGTCTCGAAATTGCGCCCCTTAATTTTTCATTTCCACGGGCCCCGCCTCCCGGACAAATAGTGGTTGCGTTACGTGTCGGTGATTCAGTCGGTCGACGCCGCTGCGAAAATTGAATTACGACGCTAATTGTAATTTCACCCGGCGAATCCGTCGAACAACTAGCGCGGAACGACCGTGCAGTTACGAACGAAATAAAGATTGCTGTCCGTAATTAACATCCATTTCGACGATCAATGGGACGAGATAGTTGCTGTTTAATCGTCCCGTGCAATTTAATATTCAGCACGTTCAGAGGGATGGTCCGTTGTAAAAACTGCCAGCAATCTGAAGCGCCACTCGAGCCACTGTAATTGACCGATTTTCCTGAACCAAGTGTGTCGTGCTCGAGTCAACGATACATTATTACGGCGCATATAGGTAATTAAGCACTTTCTGCGAACAAATCTACCGGTAAAACAAAAGGGCCCGGGGGCCATGGAAGCTAGACGGAGAACAAAGGCCGGTGGCGCACAATGGCGGACAAAATTATTGCGGGGGCGGTGAATCGGGTATCAAAATCAGCCAACAAAGATGAGGCTCGCAGGTCGAGCCCAAAGGGGGGCTGGGAATCGATGGTCGAACGCGACAAGGGTGCGACCAGGACGCGGCCCCGAGGAATCCCTCGCGCGTTAAAGTTCCATCACTGCCGGAAGTTAATTTAATCCCGATCCAATTAAACCGGATATAACGGTAAGCCTGTTGGTGGGTGCAGTTGGGCGCGTCGGCAGTTAACGTGCCGACGCTGGCCGTGGCAGTTAACCACTGCGTAAATTGGAAATTGGCCTCGCGTCCAATAAATATCGGATTAGCCAATAAATCGGACGGAAAACGGCGACGGGCGCGTTATACCAGGCGGAACAACGAGAGGGGTGCACGCGGGGAATTTCGCGTCGATGCCGTTTCCGTCGGATCGCGTTCCACTGCGAGCAACCTATCGAATACAGTTTAACAAACATCGATAACACGATCTCGCAAAAGATCCTGGCTAAAGAATGTGTTTTGTGATTCGCTAGTAGTACGATCGTGGATTACGCAGACAAGCGAATCAGTTGAATCTAAAGTGTAATACGCTTGGAGTTCCACAAGGTTCCCCGAGAGTCGAGAGCTTTGAATTGAATAGTTCGTAAGCTGGCGTTTCCTTTACACGAGTCAGTGGAAATTGCTCGAAGACTCGCTACGGAGATAATTGAACGCCCCATCACCAACACTCCGCGGCATCCCTTGCACCATAGTTGGCGCACGACTGGAACACTGTAATGACGTATTTGGCCCGGAGTTACCCTCGGCGTGTTACACGTTACAGGGTAGGTACACCGTTGACAAGCACGAAGACGCACGATTCCCGTAATCCCCCAAGGGAAACCCTTTGTCCGCGCACGCTAAGACGACGCGTGTCTCTATCGAGCACGCGGAAGCCCTTTGTCGCCTGCAGCAGAAATTACCTCGAATTAATGCCGTCGACTTTCCCGAACGCACCACCATCCCCTGTGCTTTCCCGTCTGCGAGCGTCGTCGAGCTTCAGTTTTCCCAGCCATTGTCCCGAGTCTCGAGTATTGTCTGCCACTGGCATTCGTCCTCTTCGTTGGCTGCTGTTATAAACATATTCCGAAAGGGGCGCAGCCGTTCGAAGAGCCTCGAAGGTTTTTACGTAGGCGCTGCAACAATGCACGACGAAGAGGGGAAGTATTTCTGACGTCAAAGTGGATGGTTCGGTATTAAGGGCAGCGAGTTCATCGGTTAATGAAATTCATGGACGAGGAAGAAGGGGCCCTCTGGTAAATGCACTGTCAAAGGGAATCAATTCGGAAGGAAAAATCTGCAGGATATCGAGGTCAGGGATAAGTACTCTGAGATACTCGAAGGATTCGAGTGGCGCGATGTCAAGTACCTACTCGTTGAATTAGCATCGGATTAGGCTGACATGCGACGTACAAAGCTACTTACAGGTCGACCGAGCCGAGGGCTCAAGAAAAGCTCCACTTGGATCGTCATTAAAGACGCTCGTTAAACGAGAACTGGGGAAAGGTTACGGCTCATCGCGTATTAAATTAAAACGGTCTTTATTTCAATAGAGCCAACTTGAATGGAGAGATTCGTTATTTTGGTAATTGCGCGAGCGTGGGCTTAAAAGTTTCAACGGTCATTCGCAGTTTTCTAGAGGGTGCACAATAGTCGCGTGCCATATCTTCGTGTCCAGGTCGGAAAAGTAGTCCACGATCGAACGAGAGTGGAGACAAAACAGTTAATCCACGTTGTCGAGGCAGCGTGCTCCAGTTAGACGAAGGAACACATTCATTCTACGCTGATTCGATAACTCGCCCTTTTTTTACAGTCTCCTCTCTTTCTCTCCCTTTCTCTCTCTGTCTCTGTCTCTCCTGGAGACGTGGATGCACGCTTTTTCTCGGTCCAGGTTCGTCGAAATCAACCTGCTTTCTCCCCGTTTTTATTCGACCCCGCCTCCCATTCCCTCACTCGGTTTGTGTTTCCTGGCGTTTCATTATTTGATCCATCCTGCAGCTTTTTGCGCAGGACGCCTCGAAGAAACTGGCGAAACGATGACGTTGGGACTTTGCCGACAGAATACACTGCGGGAAGGTAACATGGATGCAGTTCGAAGCAATCTTCTTCATACCGATTCCCCGCTTCTTGCATGACGTCCTCGTCCTTCGCCATTGGGAATACCTTCTTCCTTTTGAGCACAGAGTGTGTCTAAATAAGTTAGTAGCCAGGAAAAACGAGTCTACCTTTCGTGCGTGAACGAAAACTAAATGAATTGTGAAAGGGCATCCTGCTCCTTTGTCTTTTTCCTCATCGCTCTTCGCTTTGACCTATCAGATCGATACTCTGTGTCGTTTGCTGACAAGGGGTCCAAACTTTAATTACTCGTGGAGCGAACGTAGAGTTTGATTGACCCGTATGAAAACACTCGATGGGACTCGAATGGGGAAACAGAATCGACCTTTCATTTATCGAGGGATCTTTCTAACAATTGCGTATCTATCCAATAAATCGATTCGAAATCTGCGCGAGAGCGTGACGAAAGGTGTGAAATAAAGATCGAGGGTAGTCGCTAGTCCCTGTTGCGAATTCGATTCGCCTTCGCGGCGACTAATTTCAACAAGTCGATCTCGTCGCGCTACTCGCCCCGGTATCGGACGCAGTACAGCTCGGTGAGACGAAAAAAGAGCATGGAGACGAGCGCGACGAAAACGATGACGGAGAGCAAAATCGACGGAGAAAGAAAGTGTGTTACCTCGTGTCCGTGGCGCAGGGAAGAGAATTGGTCGCGTGGTATAAAAGCTCCTGAAAAGAGTGAAACGGGAGGCACTCCACTCACTAAGCTTTCCCTGTTTCTGATCGACTTATTTTCAGTCACGTAGGCGCCGAGAAGCGGTGCGATTGAAAGGCGGCCACTATCGCTGACCGTAAGCTCTTTCTTACTCGCGATCGGCGACGTGACCGCGCCACGTCTCGATAGATCGCGGGAACAAAACCGCGGAGGTAAAGAACGAGACCAGGGAAACGTAGTCCAATGGCCAAGGCAGAGATTATCCTCGATTTACTCCCGCCTAACGAATTCGTTTTCCGGTAGAACTACCGCGAACGTGACCTGTAGAGTATTTACGAGGCAGTGGCTTTTCAGCGTCTCGCTGTATTTCAAGGGGGTAACACGAAGGGTTCCAGTGGAATGCGAGGACGTATGCAGAAGTCAGTGGAGTGAAGACAGCGACTCGGGCTGTGAGTGACTCAGCAGTTGGTCATCAACTGCCTTCGATCAGCGTTGATGACTCGAGTGTTGCGCGAGAGACGCTCCGAGCCACCGATCATTAGTCTTCCGTTACCCACAGTGGTGCTTCGTAGCCTCTAAGTACCCCAATATTTCCAATAACGACCGACAATGATCACCATCTTGTCACTGTTAAAATGCAGCCGGGGTTCTTGGAATAAATGAATCCCCATCGGCGTTTATTTGCCGATGACGTTTCGCGGGGCTGGTATTTGAGCGGCGAGAGCCAGACGATAGAAAAGCATGATATACCGTGGGCGTATTGAAACGACAGTGGCATCCTAGGGCAAAAAGAGAGTGGAGCTGTTGGAGGGGCCGACTAAAGCCGCTTTTCTCTTCTTTTGTTTCAGGAATTGGAGAGGAGTTATACCCTGTCGACCCCGGGGGGCAGCAGCCCCGTTTGTTGCCCGCCCTGCAGCCCTCCGCCCGCGCCGGCCGCATACATATCGAGCGCACGTGCCTCCTCGCGGAGACTCGGCGCCGGAAGTGGAATCGGAGGACCGCCATCCCCGGAACGGGATCCCCTGGGAAGACTCTTAAGGTCAGTTCGATCTTCCATCCAGCAAGACGCTATCGCCTAACCTCTTGCTACCCGGCGAAACGGGAAATATGTTGGCTTCTTCCACGATTTAGTCCTCGAGTCCGTTGAAGAATTCTAAGAGCAGCTGTTTGTCGGGGATAGACGCAACCGTGATTCGACATTGCTGTTTAAAACTAATAATTAATCACGAGTCACAAGTGGTGGAGAAATATTAAGCCTGTTGACGTTACCACTTTACTACTCCCACGCTCGAAGTAATCGTTCAGAGTAAACATACTCGTAAACCGGGAATTAGTCGTCATTAATCGGAAATATTTGCTGAGGTGGCAGATGTAGGGTGGATCCATAAAATCGGTGTTTGGTCCTTTGAACGCAATCGCCTGAAAGCCGTAAAGCCCTCGGAAGCAGTTCCTAACCTCGTCCGACCCTCGCCACGCTCGATCGCCTCTGTTCGCGCCAGCTCCGCTCAAGATCATCAATCTTGGCGCGGTAAACGTGCGCAACGAATGCATCATTCAACGCGAAGCTGCCACTTAGCGTGACTACGGTTTCGTCGCTTGGGAAATTAACCAGTCACTCGATAAGCGAGCCACTTCGGGGCAAGTGCTCGCCGCGGCACGGGGCGTCGGGCTGTAACTCCGATTAATTGGAATTTTAGCGGCGCGGTTTGCAAGAGTTCCGCCGCGACGATCGAACGGGACGCTTTAAAAACTGTTGCGCGAGGGTTTTAGGTGTCCGTCAGGAGTCGCGGTTTAATGCAGCCGCGATTGAGGGAAAAAATTCAGGACCTTGCAGCAAGAGGGGTGCCAATCTAGTTTTGACAATTTTTTAATTATGACGTGTAATATTCGTGAACAAAAATTCTACATCGTTTGAGACACGTTTGATAACAAGTGAGCGATTTATTGCAAATTTTCGACCTGCACCCGTTACTGTTTTATGCAATATTTTTATTCGGGGCAGCTGGAGATTTGAAAAATTCGACATAAATAGAAATTAAAACTTATTAACTCGATAACTAGGGTGAAAGCACTAGTAGTCGACCACTTAATGCTAAACTCGAATGAAAAGTTCTAAAAAATAATAAACAGTCAATGTTATAAAATACATAAAATGTATTGAAGTAATTCAAATGTATTTAATGTATCACTGAAAATTTTGTGTTAGTATAAAAGTTCGGGGAAATAAAAAATTAGCGTTAAAAATAAAGTGTCCGAATGTTTTAATAATCAACTGCTTAACTCTAATAGTCGACCGATCCGATAGCTAGTAGTCGACCACCTTTTTTAATATGAAATTCAAAATAAGTTATGTGCACATTACAAACTAAAACTTAGTTTTAAATATAATGTACAATAACGGTATATAATTAATAATGACAGGAATAATGCATAATTAAAATGAGTTCTTTTAAAAACTGAATTATCAAAATTTTAATAAGATAAATTATAGTTAACACTACGGCTGGGACTATTCGAATAATTTAATATTCGAATATTGTACAAGTATTCGAATGCTACGAATAAGCTTCAAATATTTGAGTATTCGAATGTTATAATTCGAATACTGATGTATTCGAATAGTATGGTGTGAAGTGGGTCGAAATTAGCTTACAAGGTTTCACCCTGACAAATGAACCTAAAGAACTTGATTTATAATTCACACCATACTATTCGAATACATCAGTATTCGAATACTTAAATATTCGAATAGTATTCGAATACTTGGATATTCGAATTATATTCGCCAAATAATTGAGCAACTGAAGTTTTCACATATTCGAATACCGAAAAATTCGAGAAATAGTCCCAGCCCTAGTTAACACGTGGTCGACTTTAAGCGTTCAATGTGAATGCAGTTAGCTTCAGAAGTCGATCGCTGTGGTCGACTATTGAAAATTGCAAGGGACTGATGATCTAGTTACCGACCTCCCATAAATAAATAAATAATCCCATTTTTTTTAATTTTTTAAGCGCATATAAAATTGTTGATGCTTTTTCAGTGAAATAGAATCATTTTCCAGTAAAAAATGTATAGAATTGAATGACATTTGTCGTTTCTATTCAAAGCGCATTTATGCTTCTCGTGTTGGAAACCAGCAATGGCACATGTAGAATCAAAATTAGTTTATACATCACTTTAAAAGCATTTATTTGTTTACCTATAAAGAGCGCGTTTTGTCGTATTTCAAAGATTAAAATATTCAAAATATAATATAAAATTGTTGTTTAATAAATGCTTTATTTCAGTACTTATTTCTTTAAGCTAAACAATAAAAGTGGTCGACTACTAGAGGGTGGCCGTCTACTAGTGTTTTCACCGTACTACTTATTATGTAAAAATATATATTTTTCAGCGTATGTTCCCTTTTTAATGTTAACTCAAAGCAATGATTGTATAAACAGTATTTTCTAATTTCCTCGAATTTCATAAATATGGAGATGCACCCACGCTTACTGCAAGGTTCTCAATTGGCAGAGCCTTTGAAGAATAAACTCTGTGTTGCGAAATGATCTGACCATGGAATGAGAAAGACAACGGTGCCTTCTAATAATTGGGCTGTGATGAATGACATTGAAAAGTAGTCGAATATTTGGCGTATTTGGGAAAATTGTAGGAACCAATCGACACAGCCCGCTATCAAATCGCGACCGCTTAAGACGCGGCTCCAAGCTTACAGCGTTCCATTAGCGCGGAGCGTACATAATTAAGTAAATTCGTCGGTAGGGATTCCATGTGGTCGCCGTAGCCGCGGTTAAACTCGGAACTTGCTGCTTGCAGATTCCTGAAGACCTTCTACAGGGAGCTCGGCACCCGTGATCCACCCCATTTGCCAGCATGGGCGTCGCCTCTTCCTCTTGGCACCCTTTGTCCGGCGCACTTTCAGCCGCACCTGCAGCTGCTCCACAAAGGCGAGCAGGAACACAGGCTCGAGAACATCAAGCCCGACCAGATCTTCGCCCCTGTCAGGGTGAGTGCCATAAATCATCCCGCGGAAACTACTTCGTCTCTCTCGCGGCATGCCACTCGTTGACGTCGCTCGTAAAACTTCCGCGGCGACCAGTATTCGCGACTGCCGCCGCAACGAGCGTCCCGAGCGAGTGCAAACGAACATAGGGCAGAGGTGGAGTCCTCTGGGAGGAAATTTCTGATAAGAATCCTGGTCTACCGTCGGAATTCCTCGCCATAACGCATGGAACTCCAGTTCTTAACCCTTCTCCTCCTTGCCCTTCTTCTTTTTCTTCCTCTGTACCTTCTTTTTTCCTTCGACAAGGGTTCCTTTTTCCCTCGTTACTTCCCCGACGTTTACCGATCTCGCGAACGCGTTCAACTCCAAGGAAAGAGTCCGTAGATCCGAGATTGAGATTTAAATCCATGTTGCACGCCAGACGGAAAGTTCTCGGTGGCCAGTCGCGGCAGGTTTGTCCCTTATCAATTGTACCAACAGAAGCGGATCGTTCGCCGGCTGTGGATTTGCATGATATCGACTACGTAATTGCGAGAGTCGGTCCCCCCCGGGGAACAGCCGGCGTTTGCGACGACGATTTTCCCCGCCGAGAGCCGAAAACTTGCCTCGCGCGGAAACTTCGCGACGTCGCGTGAAAGCCAAGTTCCTCCCTCGCCGTCTTCTCTCTCTCTCTCTTTCTCTGTCAAAGTTCGATGCCGGCGAGTTTCTTCGGCAACTCGTCGCGAACCGCAATCGCGCTGGTCTTCTTTCTCCGCCACTACACCGGGGAAGTATTGCTTTTCGGTGACTGGATGCGCCAGCTATTCGAGTTTGAATCAGAGGAGAATGAGAAATTAAGAACGCCTCGCGGGAATAAGGGACGGTGAAAGCGGTGGAAAAAGCGCGGAAGATAAGGGGAATTGCTGAAGACTCGCCGCTACCGAACCATAAACGAAACGCATTACGTTAATGGTGCACTTTCGCCAAGTAGACGAAAGGATGAAGGAAAGTTGGCAGCTGGAGAACCGAGGATCGACTGGAGAATCAAAGAAAGAGGCGAAGGAGAAACAGAGTGGAGGGGATTGGCCCGTGTCGCGTGCAATATTTCACCGTGCCTTTCGACGTGGTCGCAGTAAATTCGTTTCTGCCTTTGTTTTGACTCCAAGCAGATTTTCGGCGCAGACCGCGCGCAAAAAGCGAGCAGCAAAGAAGATGTGTAAAGAGAAGGAAAACAAGTTAAACCGTTGGAAAAAGAGGATAAAACAAAGACCGAGGTTTTTCCCTGGACTCTCATGGAGCCACTAGGAATCCGCTCGGAACCGCTGTTCCGTCTGTCGACGTTTGCTCCCATGAAGGATAAGTTCTCTCCGCTCGGAGCCGGCAAATCACGTAGGAGGCTTCGATACGCTCCGCTTTCTGATCAAGAGAATTCTTTAGCAATCCGGCAGAGAGGTTTTCGGGCACGAGCCGCCTCCTAAACGGAATTCGCAAGTTGGATATCCGATGAAACGTCCTGTTCCATTCCACCAGCCGCACAGTGGTTCGAGTATACTACATACTAGTTGGACAAAATTATTTTTTCGCGGGTTTGGGTTTATATGGGGTTCAAATTGCTTGAAAACAAACCTGATTCGTATTACAGTTTATTATTTCAATAAAAATATCAATAAAATAAAAATATGACTAATTCAATTAAGGGAAAAGAACAAAACGACAGTATTGTACTTTAAATATAATTAACAGTTATAACATTATGTCTATTCCTGTAATTTCTGAGTTTTTATGTTTAAAACCTGGTTTTTGAAATCAGTCTTCTCTGCATCGCTATTAAAATAGTGTTTTACTATATGTTCCACGTCGATCCACGCGACAAGGGTTGAATGTACGGAAAGTAGAGACTTTCTAGTTTATTTTAATCAATCGATCGATCTGCCAAAATTTGCAAAACTATATTTTTCTAATTGTTTTCGAGCGCGACGCTCGGCATAGTTTTGCAAATTTTTGCAGATCGATCGATTAAAATAAACTAGAAAGTCTCTACTTTCCGTACATTCAACCCTTGTCGCCTGGATCGACGTGGAACATATAGTAAAACACTATTTTAATCCACTGAGTGGTGCTACCGAGCGTCGGGCTCGAAAACAATTAGAAAAATATGGTTTTGCAAATTTTTGCAGATCGATTGTTTGATTAAAATAAACTAGAAAGTCTCTACTTTCCGTAGATTCAACCCTTGTCGCGTGGATCGACGTGGAACATATAGTAAAACACTATTTTAATAGCGATGCAGGGAAAACTTATTTCAAAAAGCAGGTTTTAAACTTAGAAACTCAGAAATTACGGGAATAGACATAATGTTATAACTGTTAATTATATTTAAAGTACAATACTGTTGGTTTGTTATTTTTCCTTTATTGAATTAGTCATATTTTTATTTTATTGATATTTTTATTGAAATAATAAACTGTAATACGAATCAGGTTTGTTTTCTAACAATTTGAACCCCATATAAACCCAAACCCGCGAAAAAATAATTTTGTCCAGCTAGCATGTAGTATACTCGAACCACTGTGAGCCGTCGTGAAGACTGAGGGACTCAAATGGAACATAAACTTCGTGCTTAAACTCGCAGAAATTCAGAAATTGTATAGCATACACGACACGTAGAAGACAATTTTTTTACTCTCCTATTCCCGCCACGTAGAAACGTTCTTCCTGGAAAGTGTCGACTGCGGAGAACCAGGTGCGCGAGGATTTCCAAAGTGGGGAATGCAAATTTCCCGGGAAAATCGTAGAAACCTTTAACGATCCGAGAACAAACATCCCCGACCTGAATCTCTTGCCGTAATTAAGGGCCACCGCGGCGAGAGGGTGAGCGGTGAAAAATCCCAATGCCAAGTTAAAAGAGAAAGAGCGAGGTTTCGCGTCGAGAGCCAAAGACGGCGGTCTTCAAACCGTTCCCGATGTCGCTGCCGATAATATCTTCGACTGGAGTGTCGCCGCAGGAGCGTAACTCTCTCGGTTCTCGAATAAAGAAGGTTTTAATCGCAGAGATGCGACCGGCGATGAAGAGCCAGCGCGGATCGCTTCTCTGGCTCGCGTAACGAGGCATTGTTCTGTCGCGGCTCGATAAGATGGCCGGCTTCGCTTCGTTAACGTTTCTCGAAAGGCTTTTTAACCGTGCCACCCGACGGAAAGCACGGCGACGCTGATAACTCCTGGCGAAATGCGCGACGAGCGGCCGGCTGTCTTGCCTTTGTGGATCGAAGGGCACTCAAAAATCGAGCTTTCATTGAACGGGGCTCGCTTAATTGCTTCGACATTCCTCCTTGCGTGTTCTCTCGATGGGAGACACTGAATTCATGTCGTTTGTTGGGGAACTGGCATTCAAGGGCGCGGAGACAAAGGATTTAGAGTGGATCGGCTGGGGAGCATTACATAATAATAATAATGAAACGTCTTTATTACACCATTTACAATAGAAACAGAAAAATAACAATAGATATATAAATGGCGGATTAGGCGAGGCGAGGTGTGGCTGCTGTTAGGTCTGACTTGAGACAGAAAAAGGGAGAGAAAGACGAAAAAAACAAAAAGAATCAGAGGGGAGGGTGAGTGTAGAAATACAGACATTGTGAGGACTCAGTAGTTGACCGCGTCGACAGGGTCTAATATATGTGAGGATGGTTGAATAGAAAAGCTTTAGTAGCACGTTTAAAAAATGGTGGGGTGGGAAGTGAACAGATAATATCGGGTAGGAGGTTATAGATCATTATAAAAATGGGGCGTCAACATAGGAAAAGAGCCGGAGAATTTAGCAGTATTGGAGTTAGGAACGGAGAGACGGTTTTCACTTCTCCTATGGCTGGAATTGGAAGAATGGAGTCCGGCGATTCGAGGGATTATGTCACGGAGGTAGGGAGGTATTTGGGTAGAGAGGATTTTGTTAACTAGACAACACAGATCCAATTTATTAAATGATTACTGTTGCGGTATAGCGTGTATTAAGGGGTGAGTCCACTGTGGCAGTTTGAAAAATGAAGCTATTTTTAAATATTCTTTTCTTCGTAGATGCAACATATAATGCAATAAATCTTTTTGATATTTATTAAGCTACTCTTATATTACACAAAAAAAAATAAAAGATTTTTTTTTAATTTGTTTTAAAACTTTATCGCGATTATCTCAAAACAACATTTTTTCAACTGGTACAGGTGATTGCAAAAAAGCTATTTGATTAATTAGTCTGAAATTCTTATACGTTATTCAGCACTTCAGTGGCTATGGCCGGGACCAAGATTATTTTTACAGATAAAAAATTAACAAAATTTGGGAGGTTTGAAGTTTAAGTGTTGAAATACGGTGAATTTTTTAATCATTTTGCCTTGTTAAAACCTTGTAAATAGTATGAAATGGTTAATCGAAGAAGGTTTTCGTAGTCCCGGCCATAGCCGCTGAAGTGCTGAATAACGTATCAAAATTTCAGACTAATTGGCAAATACTTTTTTTGCAATCACCTGCACCAGTTGAAAAAATGTTTTGAGATAATCGCGTTTAAAGTTTTAAAACAAATTAAAAAAAATTCTTTTAATTTATTTTTTTTGTAATACAAGAGTAGCTTAATAAATACCAAAAAGATTTATTGCATTATATATTGTATCTACGAAGAAAAGAATCTTTAAAAATAACTTCATTTCTTGTGCAATTCGCTTATACTAGCAATTGAGCTATCCAAAGTTAACTCTGACGTTATCGCCTTGGGTGAAAACGTAAGTGATAGTCGCGGTATCGAGTAGCCCAGAAAGCTGCCAATTTACTGACATACATGAAACCCACATCAACCGTCGAAACTGTCGAGGTTCATTTCGGTTTCCCTGAGCTCTGCCAGTCGCTAAACATCTCAACCTCACTCCACTAATCCCAGCAGTATCTACTGCCAGCCACGCAAACCAAAGATTTATCGAAACCACGATAAATCGGTTCCCGGAGTCTCCTTATCCTCCTAGCACACGTGCTTCCCCGAAACCCGAAAGATCTCACGCTCCATTCGTTCCGATTTCTCGCCGCGAGATACGTACCACGTATATGACGACTGCAAGGAAAGACGATTCTCGATATCTGCAGCCTACGATGCTTCTACTCCCTTAACCTTATCCTTTGCGACAGCCTTTGGCGACGGGGAGATGAGGTGTCGCGATGCAGTCATGAATAATGTCCGAGTTTATTGTCGAGCACTAACGCAGATGGAATGTAAATGGGATTGGAGTCACTGACGAAGCTGTTGGAAGACGTAGGAGGCATGAGAGCGCGGAAAAACTAGAATGCACGTTTTGTTCCGGTGGATCCGTGTCTTTCAAGGGGAACTCTCCATTCACGGTCAGACGCGGGACACAAGGAAAGACAATCTATGCGACAAGATCGATGGATTTGCCGAGGACGACGGGAACTGCTGGCTGGCGAGGGAGGTGTCTGGCCCAGATACATCGTGACGCGCGAAAATTACTCCTCTCTATCCCTCTGTTATTTCGCTGCATCCAGCGTCGAGCAGGTCGATAACACCACCGTGTAACGGAGCCACGAAACGCAGACAATGCGCCACGTCGACCGGAAACGTGCATGTCGAAAAATGAGCCTCGTAACCGTGTCATCCGAGGCTGGGGCCCCTGTGCAAGGGTGAGACGAGACACACATAGACGCACGGAGGTCGAGAATGCGATAGGCGTCGCCCTGTGCGAACGAATTCGCGTCACAGAACCGGCGAACGTGTCGAGGGGGAGCAGAATCGAAAGCGCGCTTCTTAAGTCTACTCCACGCGCCGCTTTCGCTCTTCTCAACAGAATGACTAACACGCAAGTGTCATTATAGTCATCACTCTTCTGTGATCTTCCTCGCTGATCGAATTCATTCTTCAGTAGGGGAGAGTGGAGACAAAAGTAACATTTTTTACATTTGGTCTAGCCTACAATTACCTTTTACAGATATATAAATAACAAGTGTGCCTTAAGATAGTATGTTTCTTGGTCTATCATTTGAGCCCAGATTCAGCTTTACGTGATAAATAATTGAAGAGTTATGGCAGTTTTCCGCATTGACTGTCATTGCTACTTTTGTCCTGCAGGGGTAGGACGAATGTAACATACCGTGGGAACAAAAGTAACACTAATTATTTTGAGGAGAATTAAGTAAAAACACTTTTTCCACTGCAAAATTGAAACATTTAAATATACATATTTTAAGTAATGACAAAAACAAATAAATTTTAAATAACGAAAGGTAGAAAGTATAACCAACTTCGAACATTTCTTTGGTATTGTGTATTTAGCTGAATGATAGGTATTCAATTTTACCTACTCTGAATTAAAATTATGATACGTAGTGAAGATCATCCATGGTTCTCACCCTTCGTGGGACTAACCCTTAGAATCTAGATATTGGATCCACTTCTCTCTCGAACAGCTTTTACCGAAAGGGTCAAAACATTCGAGACATATACAATTATTATCATCTGGAGAATTCCTATCCTGTATGCTATTCTGCTCGCCCAAGTCACATGTTACTTTTGTCCCCACATTGACGTGTTACTTTTGTCCCCAGCTATGTTTTTCAGAATAGAACTGGTATAAGATACAAACTATGCGAGACTTGTTGAAATCAAATACAGGAATTTATAGAGACATTATCTAAGAACGCTCTAGCAAATAATTGTCTTAATATCTATAGTTTAACTATGAATATTAACAAAAAAAAAACAGAATAAGAGACACTTACCTGAATGATCTAAATAAAAATATTAGCTTGCCCACAGTATACGATTCCTATTACTGCTCAGCATCACTCAGTACAATAAAACAGACACTATCCACATGTAACTGTGTAAAGCAAACGTTTTAGAAATGTTTGTGGAATGGGGAAGAAGGCGTATATAACTTTCATGACGCCGTTACGTTTGTCCCCGCTCTCCCCTATATCAGAGTACAGCTACGAAATTTTTAACAGCGCTAGAATTAGAGAGTTGGAATTCGGACGATTGAAAGAATGGATCAGCGACGCGGAAAATGGAAGCTCGCGAGATAGGGATATCTTGGAAATTTCATACCTCGAGATTCCAAGCCTTTCGTCTAAATAGATTCGAGAGACAAAGGACAGATTTGAAGTCAGCTTCTCGGGGTGGCCTCGGCCACTATTTTCACGGGTCACTAACTCAACGAGCAAGCGACGAAAGAATTATCGAGCAACTGCGAGTAGAATGTTGGAAGCAGCGTGGAGTATAGTTGCAGGAGGAGGTATTGCTCGAGCAGTAATAAGCGTTCTTCTGTGTATCGCGCGGAAACGTCGCCCCCGAAGAACGATGGCGTTTTTCCGGATCACCGGCGCTACAGGCGTCGACGTTCGCTCCTCGAATATTATTTCCATTCTCTGGGCGACGAATGCACTGCGCGCCAGTGCTTCCCCCTCGATCTGGCCAACTGGAAACGATTTCTTTGTCTTGAGGCACTCGTCGAGGCTCGTTGCATGCGAGCATCAACTCCTCGGACACGCTCGTCCACCGAAACGCAGACATTGTTCCTTCCGCCTTTCACCTGTTGTCTCGACGTTCGCGGAGGACGGGCCATTATGGCCATTTAGAGGCCTATTTACCGTCAGCCAGCAACCACGGGTAAATACAGTGCACCGATAGCGGAGGCTCCGCGGGCTGATTTAACAGACTGCCTTCGCGTTGTGATAAGATATTCAGACGTTGCACGACAGTTTGACGCGCCAGTTGTTTCCCGGTGAATGCAGTCGGTCCGATTCACCTTGTTACGGGGCGAATCGGAAATTGCGATCCTCCCTTCTCGTTCCGTTGCTAATTACACTTTACTCTGCGATATTACATAATCTGGAATGCACAAACCTGAGCCCTGCTATGAACAAGGGATTGCCTTGTTCTAAGGGGAGTGAATCGACTGCTCTTCTATAATATTATCCGTTATGGAGGAGAAGCATTCAGTATTAAGAAAGCAGTGGCGCACCCAGAAGGGGGCCAAGGGGCCCTAGCACCCCCCAAAAAGGGTCTTTGTAAGAAGAAAAAACAAATTTAAAGAAATTTTCACAATCACCTAATGAATTTTTTACATTTACATTAAAAATATTTTTATCCCTCCAACTCGGCTCTCCCCAAGATTAAATCCTGAGTGCGGCACTGTAAGAAAGTTCCCGTTTTTGAAGAAGATATTATATCCCATTTACTTGGTAAACAAGCAGTTCTTGAATGTAAATGAGGGATTTACTAGAAGACTATGAACGGTCCTCGCTGTGTTCCTCGTAAACAAAAGACGCCCAAAGGAAACGGGGCTCTCTTGAATCGACGTCTCGCTCGCCCCCGTTCGTCCGTTCATTGCGCTAAGTCCCTTCGAGAATTTGAAAGAAAATGGGGTAGCTCCTTCTCGTGATCCCCGAGCAGGGAAAGCCTTTTGTATCGAGTTTCTTTTACGACGTATTTAGTCGCAAGAAACGGGGCTGTTTTCACGAAATATTCCCCAGCTCGGCACCCCCTTGGATAGGGGTTGAGCGCGACCGGCAGAGGCTGGAACGAAAGGCGGTCGAAACTCCTCGCGAGCAATGAAAGGGATCGATAGATGGATCCGTGTGCGCGGGTACGTGTGCTCGTGCAAGCGTCGATGGAGCTTATCCTGTAACGAGCTTACGATCCTCCGTAGGTATCGTCGTCGATGTTGCTGGCTCCGTGGATTTATCTGCGACACGGGGGAGAAGGAAAACAGCTTGCAGCAATTCGCTGTTCACACCAAGAATACGCGACGCCGTTTCCAGAGCGAGACACTTGCCTGCGATTTATGGAAGTGGAACTCGTTTGATGTTTCGCGACACGTTTATTCCCTTTTCTTCTCCCTTTTCGCTCCTCGCCCCTTCGAGGAACGTGGATCGTATATGAAAGCGAGGCTACGCGGCGTTAATGACAGTGCGAGTATCTCTGCGTATTCTATCGACAGCGAGGCAACAAGATTACTCGATCCAGTGTAATGGGCACTGGTATGGTTTTCACCAAAACAGAAACTGACGCGATGGATACCATTCTACCCTGATTGGGGAGAACAGGATTGAGGCAGGCTTGATAATTAGCGCGTACGAGGTATCAGATCACAGTGTTCACTGTTTCGATGGCAAGAATTAATAGAGCACGGGGGTTAAGATATTCTAGAGTTCGTGAGCACCTGGTGGGAGTCGAAATAACACGCTACGGGAGGGCCGAGATCATAGAGACCCCCGCGACGAAGTCTTTGATTGATCAATCTGCCCAAATAGTAGAACGTAGAATGTTTCAAATTGTAGGGTAGACTTATTGAATTTGGGAGGGAGATCTGAGTCTCTGATCGTGCACTGAAAATCATAGAGTATACTTGGAGAGACCCATTGACGTGGAGCAGCGGATATGAGATCCACTGACACAAGAAGGGCACCTAAGTAGTAATACACCAGAGAATCGCATGGTCTACCCTAGTGGAGACAGAGTACAGGACCACGTAATAGACTGTGAGAGGTTTAGGATCGCAGGACGCAGAGGTAATGGGTCACAGGAGACCCAAAGTCCTGCTGCGAAGCAGCTACGCAACGGAGCATGGAAGACCTTTATAATAGAAGGCTTACCCTGATAACGTGTATGGGACATTCCACGCGAAATCGGACACTTTTCGGAGTAACATTTCGAATGTTGCTGAAATTTGAATATGTTGTAGGATTTAGTGATATTTAAACGTACTTCAAAGGATTTTTCAAAATTTTAAAAAATGTCGATTTTACAGCTGTTTGAAAGTAGGGTAAAGGACCTAATTAAGCGGTTGACGCTGACATTATCTGTTAGTTTTGTACTTATAGAGTAAAAGTATATGTTGTTCTTGTTATTTATTATTGTTTAATATGTTTACTTTATGAAAAAATTTTGGTGGATCTTAAAACGATTTTTATGTTATAAATTCATCAATTTCAAAAATATATTTGGGGATTTATTACTGACACCCTTCAAATGTATTGGACTGAATTACTGACACCCCAATTACTGCCAGCTACCCTATTACTGTTTATGTCATTTTAAGGTTACTTCGTGTCATGCACATGAGCAATTACTGCTATGACAGTACATAATACCAAAATGCTTGAAACACTTGTACCAATCACTGTCACCCAATTAATAAGTAAAAAAACTTAATGAATCGTTGAATTCGGATTTTTATTACTTTCTATGATGCTTTTATTATTTAAAACATTATATTTTGTTCTTTAATAGCTTACATATTACAATTACAACATTTTCTTTAACGCCTGGTTTTCTCTGTCCCTGGTAAAGAAGTCATCGTTTCCATTTTCCTAATATTCGCTTAAAATTTTTTATCGTTTTATTCAAATTAACGAAGAAAAAATTAAGTACTATTTTTTGTATCGTATAAATAACAATTTGAATTGTATACTATTTTTTTTTGCGCATCATTTTACAAGATTTATTCGTTATTTTACGTAAAACAGATTAGGGTGACAGTAATTGGGTCCTTTACTCTAAGTGCTAACTTAGGAATGAAATAAATATATCGAATTATCTATCTAGTAGATTGAATTTCATCTTTCATTCCTAACCATGTGTAGCCTTGAAGATCATAGTATACCATATGGTTGAATTTGTCTTGACAGACGCTTTCATATTGGATAATCAAATATATAGCATTCCATTTAAAAAACTGAGGGTCAGCTTCGTTTCAAGGAAAATATGGCGAACACCAAAAATTGAGTTACCGTATTATGTTGTCTATAAAAAACAGTAAAAGTTTTCCTTCTTCTATTTTTTACAAAAACTTACCATATTCAAGAACACTGTATAAGAATAGCAGATATAGCCGCTTGACCGCTGCGGTGTACCGCACGGCTCAACCAGTCGAGCCGGTGTGATTTGACGCAGCGTCAACTTTCAGCAATTTGTACAGGGCCAATTTTAAAATGTCCATATTTTTGAAAATTCGTCCATTAAGGGGAAGGATAGAACTATATTCTCCATTTTTCAGATCTTTAAAATCACGCCCGATGTTAAAAACCTGCATTTGTTTAAAATAATTGCACAAAAATGGTTCAATTTTTTTTTTAAATTGAAATAATTTTTTCTTAAAACTTCAATGTCTTCTCTATAAGCACCGTAAAGCTCATCTCCATCCGTTCACTACTTCCACAGCTATAATTTACTGAAAAAAAGTTATCACTTACCTTCAAACAGCTATAAAATTGAAATTTCTCAAAATTTTGAAAAATCCTTTGAAGTACGTTTAAATATCATTAAAGACTACAACATATTCAAATTTCAGCAACATCTGAAATGTTACTCCGAAAAGTATCCGCTTTCGCGTGGAATGTCCCGTATGATAATAAAAGGTGAAGACTTGCATCGTAATAGAGAACTGTTGCACGAATGCCATTCGATATCAACTCTGCATCAGACCCCTTACACCGGTCGAATTCATTTACCACCCAACAGAGACCAACTACAGGCTCGCACATTTTTGCACGCACGAGCCAGCAATCTGGCGTCTTTGAACAACGGATCACGTACGACCAACATCGGTAACGACCTCGTCGACCATGATGGATGGCCACGCGGTATCAGTAAACAATCGGGACGGTCATGGTCGATAATCTTAATCTGTTGCAAGACGGACATCCCATCGATGCACATGACTCACCGCGATAATCTGTTCCATAAGCAAGACGCGTTGACTCGACGTCCACGTAACATCTCTTCCTAGGATCGATCAACTTGGTCATTAAATCGTCTCGAAACATTTTCGCTCGGTTTCTTCCTCAAAATTCATTCAAGCTGACCGCGCGTCAGAAAGCGAAGCGTCACTCGAGGAAACAGCTTCTCTTAGCGCTGATTACGTTCGTTCCCAGAGCGAAAGGGGCTCGGAACGCCCTTCCAGCATCGAATCTTTCTGGCGGTCCCTTTATTTTCCGCTGCGCGAGCCGGCGAGCCCGAAAATCGCCCGCGTGGCAATTAAAACTTGCGAAGTCTCGTTAGCTGAGTTCGAAGCGGTGTTCTCGCGCAGACGTCGGTGGATCCTGGGGAAAAAGGAGCAGCAGGAGACCTGCTATTGTTCTTGCGTTAATTGCGACGCGTTACGACGCGTTTCGAGTCGCTTATTAAAGGCGAGCAACAAGAGCCGTCAGCTGAACCTGCGACCGAAAAAACAGAAGGTGTGTTTCCTAGCTCTCGCTGTTCCTTCTGTTATTTCTTAACGAATCGCGCGCGCGTCGCCTAAAGAATTTAAAGGAAATAAGAACACCGCGGTTATACGATGAATTACGAGCAGTTTCCCGTGTACCGGAAGCTTGGTTCGTTGGGGATAGACAACCGCGCCGCAATAAGAAGAAAAGTCGGAGACTTCGTGACCAGCTTCTCGGATACTTCCCGGCTTTCTGATCCCTAGCTGGCAACCAATTAGAACTTAGACCCACCGTGTGAACTAGTATATATGTACGTGGAAGACACTGGGCAACAGAGAGCTGGAGAAACCGGTGCAATTCAAGGGATACCTGGACAAACCGTATATTTGGCTGACTAAATCTAACAAAATACTGGGCCACTGGCAAACCAAGAACATGTCACAGATTTCTTACTTCCCGAGACTCGTCTGTTCCGCTCTCAATATGTAGCGGAAATTAGAACAAAATCGGGTACCTGGGTAAAACCGGGACGTGCTATTATTTTTAAAATCTTAAATGTTTCATCAACAAAAGATGATCGTTTTACGAAATATACATAGTAAGGTTATATCGTCTTGTGTGTTTTTGAAGGCTCTGATCTAATTTTCGATAGTTAAGAAACTTCGACACTTTTAACAGTGTTCAGGTGAGTACATTTTTGTGCGAATTATGTTAATTGTTGCATATTAAAGTGTAAATAACTAAGACAGTTTATTTGTACTTCGCCCAGGTATTGTTGATAATTCGTAATATTTACAAAATTGTATGCTGGGTCAAAACCGTACGGGATAAAACCGGATACCCGGTTTTGGACAAAATGTGTATAACAAAGAAACGAAAAAGAGGAAGTTATCAACATTAAACTAAATCTTAATAAAGGACTACAACTAAAGAGAAAGAAAACCACAAAATTGAACAAAATACGGAAGGATAATGATAACAGTGGTGATGAAGATGGTGAAGACATTTGCATTTATGTCCAAGAATCGTATGGTTCATCCAGATTGAATGAATGTTGGATGCAGTGTACAGCTTGTTGTAAGTGGGCTCACGAAGGCTGCACTGGTTGGGTGACTGAAGAATTGGACGAATTCTGTTGTTATAGGTGCTAGAGTCAGTTTTTAGTATGGTACCCGGTTTACCCAGGCCATGGGGTAAAATCGTAAAATCGAACCATATTTTAAACCGCAATTTTTTGTATTTGTTATTGTATTAAAAACAATGGATATATACTATTATTTAGTGTTGTATAAAGCTCGAGTCTTCAAAGCTTTAAACCTTAACCTTAAAGACTCAGCCTTTAAGGCTAATATCATATGAAGCTCGAGCTCTCGAAACTCGAGGTTCAAGCTTCGAAGCCCAGGCCTCGAAGCTAGAGGTTCTTGTGTTTAATAATAATGAAGTTAACTGCACGTCCTTGATATTATATCTTATTTTGTGCAACCACTGTAAAAAATAAAACATGTAAAAAAAATGATTTGGAAAGGATAATACCTCCTTAACGGTTTCGAGGGTTGAGCTTTAAAGTTTCAGCCATAAGAGGGAACAACACAGTGAGAGTTGATAAAACTGAGTTTTTTTTCATACTTTAAAAGTATAACCTATCAAAAATATTAGGTCGAAATTCACGTAAATAACGAAAAAAGTGGCCCAGCTTTGTCTATCAGATTAAATAAACGTAGAAAATTGAGAAACCCTTGTTTGTTCGGCCTATAACACTCTAAAGTGACTTCTATACTTTGTTTAAATATCTGCATGTATTTTGTAATAAAGGAAAGTTTCAAATATTGCTTAAAATATATGCATATATTTGATCCTCCTATCAGTAATAGTTTAACGAAGTTTGCGCGTCACGGAAATAATTCACTCGAGCTTTGTACATCACTTCACTACATACAATTTATACGACTCGAGCGTTCGAGCTTGAAGACTTGAGCTTTAAAGGCTCGAGCTCTTACGGCTACAAGGTTCGAGCCTTAAGGGTTCGAGCCTTCAGGGTTTGAACCGCGACTCGAGCTCTTGAAGCTCAGGGCTCGAAGCTCATTTTTACAACACTACTATTATTAAATAAAAAGTTTATTCTAATGAATCATAATTTCAATTTCTTTTTTACATTAATAATGGCAAAGCTATGTGCTTGTATTCTTAACGTCCCTGTTTGCCCCTACTTCCCCTACTTATAATCCAACGATTTTCCTGAAATTTCAGTTAAGCGACGGCACAGTTTCGGAGGCGCCCCGTCGCGTGGCCATCGAGGGTGGCCCAGGAAGCGGAAGGACGACCTTGTGCCTTCGACTTCTTCATCAATGGGCGATCCAAGGCGATGGTCCAGCCCTGGCTTTGATCGTCCCACTGAGGGAGCTCCGCGGCAGTCCCGTAATGAATTATTTGGCCAGAGAGCTGTTCCCGAGGACAGCTGCCATCGGTGACGCGGTTGCTCAGGTCTGGCGCACCCTCCACTTAATGGAGGACCGTGTCCTCTTTGTCCTGGACGGTTACGACGAGTGCGTGGGCGGCAGAGCGTCCTTGGGCGACGCGGTGGACCTACTGGAGGGTCGCCTGTTCCCCGACGCGAGGATCCTGGTCACTTGCTCGCCGAGCAACTCCGTAGCCCTGTCGCCACTCGTTCAGAGGAGGATCCACCTCACTGGCCTCGAGTGGCCACACGTCGAGAGGCTCTGCGTCGCCTATTTCATCCACAACGACATCGCCGAGAAGGCCTGCGAGTTCCTCGAGGCCCTGAACGTTCAGCCACAGACCGTCAAGCAACTTGGTCAGCACCCTCTCGGCTGGATTATGCTCTGCTGCCTTTACCAGGTATTTACTGTGTTCTAACACGTGCATGAACTTATAGACGCGAGGGTATGAGCTTGTAAAATTAGCACTATGGTCGCTGCATTAAGGGGGGAGACCACTGTCTCGGTCCGAAATGTAAGGGTGTTTTCGGGAATTTATTTCAACCAAACAACGCAAGGAAATCAATTTATTGCTTAGTATAGTTAATAGTGTACATATCGAAGGGTACGAAAAAATTTTTTTCAATCAAATTCATAAATCCGTTTCGTGTATACTCTTCGTCAAAATTTGCGCTCCGCCAAAAACATGCTAGTCGCGTTGACAGTTCCCAGGCCATATGGTTCATCGAAATTCAAAAAAACAATAATATTTAGAAACTAGAAGCTTGCCTCTATTACGTGACGATCGAAAAATGTCAAAATTGTAAAAAATAACAAAATGGCGGACAACTGAAGAAAAAAGTCATGTTTTCGGGGTACAAAATTGGGGAAATGTTGCTAAACAAAATAGAAGCAGGTCGAAAATTGAAAATGTCTGATCGTCACGTAATAGCGACGGGTTTTCCGTACAATAAATGTCCATGATCATGCCAATTGGACGTATAGTTTTTTCTGTAGACTGTCAACGCGGTTGAAAAATGTCATTCTGTGGAAAACGCGTCCAATGTTCCGCGTGGCTCAGTCGCGCGTTTGACACCGCTTCATGAAAAACACCATATCTCCGTCAATTTTGCGAATTTCTTGAGAAAATTTGGAGAGAACATTCTTGAAACATACGTCTTTCAGAAAATGTTTAGTAATAATCGATTTTTTCGATGTCATTCTGAGGAAATCGCGTTCAAAGTTCCGCGTGGCTGAATCGCGCGTTTGACACCGCTTCACGAAAAACACCATATTTCCATCAAGTTTGCGAATTTCTTCATAAAATTTGGAGCAAACATTCTTGAAACACACGTCTCTCAGAAAATGTAAAAAGAAAAAAAAATTTTTTTCAGATTTGAGACAGTGGTCTCCCCCCTTAAGGGGGGAGCCTGGTGTAACTAAGTAGCTGAGAATCGAGGCATTTTTCGGGAATTTTTTTTTAAAGAAAGTACTTAATCGATCTTTCTGAAACTTTCGGGATATTGAATTATCAGGTTAAGGTAGATAAAGAAAAAATTTTATTAAAAAAGAGCGGCAAATAACAAAGTTATAAGGGCTTATGCCCCAGTCCGTTGGCGACGCAATTGTTCCACTGCGGGCAACGTTGTGTCTTCTGGTTTCATCTGAAACCAAAAATCGAACAATTTTCGATTAGTGTATGAGTGTACGCACCAATCGTTTAAATTCATAACTTAAAAGATGCTAAATTGAACAAATGGTGACCTTTTGAAGATAATTCAAAAAATTTTTACGATTTTTTTTCAAGAGGCCACCATTTGTTCAATTTTGCATCTTTTAAGTTATGAATTTATACGATTTGGGCGTGCACTCGTAAACTAAACAAAAATTGTTCGATTTTTGATTTTACAAGGGGAGGCCGCTACATCTGGGACACGGATTTTGATGAAACTCATATATATTGTAGTGTAGGTGTAGTAGACCAATATATGTCTCACATGTTGGGTCCACTACCCCATAGTTTCCGAAATATTAATAAAAAAGATGTTTATGCGTTTACGAACAGAAGCGATAGCGAGGTTTATTGTAATGATGAATAGCGGCGCGTGTAAAGGGTAGGTCTCGCACCGGAACATTCGCAGTTTCGATTCTCACTGGAATCATTTTTTTTCTATAAATGTATTTTCAGTGCCAATTTATATTGACATGATTCAGTACGCATGGTATGCTAGTAAACTAACAGACAATAGAAACATTTTTCTAAATGTAAATCAGGTGCAATTTCCACCTGAAATTAGAACAAAAAAATGTACCTCTGGCCATACATCTTTTATTAGCTGTGCATGGTGTCGTGAATTTTATTGTTTCATTTGTTTTTACGATAAATGTCATATTTTAGAATGTAAAAATTGTACTTTATCTTTTGAGAAATAAAAAAAAACAAAATACATTTATAGAAAAAAAAAATGATTCCAGTGAGAATCGGAACCTGCTGAATGTTCCAGTGCGAGACCTGCCCTTTACACGCGCCGCTATTCATCATTACAATAAACTTCGCTATCGCTTCTGTTCGTAAACGCATAAACATCTTTTTTTTATTAATATTTCGGAAACTATGGGGTAGTGGACCCAACATGTGAGACATATATTGGTCTACTACACCTACACTACAACATATATGAGTTTCATCAAAATCCGTGTCCCAGATGTAGCGGCCTCCCCTTGTTAGACGAATACAGTAGACGCTACGTTGCCCGCAGTAGGAACAATTGCGTCGCGAACGGACTGGGTATACCTAAGCCCGTATAACTCCGTTATTTACAGCTCTTTTTTAATAACATTTTTTCTTTACCTACCTTAACCTGATAATACAATATCCCGAAAGTTTCAGAAAGATCAATTGAATACTTTCTTCAAAAAAAATTCCCGAGAAATGCCTCGATTTTCAGCTAGTTACACCACGTTCCCCCCTTAAATTTTGGGAATAGTCATGGTATATAATAAAGTCAGAGCCGACCGTTTTCTCTATCGCTTACAAGTTTTGCGCGCGACGGGGAACTCCGGTAGCAAAGCGCGCGGAAATATGTCGCGGCGGTTGCAATTTGTTAAGAGACCGACAGTAAAAGCTCCCTTCGTTCAGCCGGGTGCGGCGTAAAAAGGTCTGGGAGCCCATAAAAAGGACTGTTTGAAAGTGCAACCGTCCCGTTTCCCCAGGACTCCGGCAGTTTGCCGACGGAGACTAGCGCGCTGGTCCAAGCCGCGGTGAAGTGCATCGTAAAGAGGAGCTTGGACCCACCGGTGCCCTATAACGAGGAGATTCCAGGCCACTGCAGGAAGCGGCTGGAGGATTTCGGGAAGCTGTCACTGGCCGCGCTGAGGGAAGGCAGATGCTGCTACACAGAGGCGGAATTGAGGGCCCGGGGTGGCGGCATCGAGGTCACCAGGCTAGGCTTGCTGACCAAGGGGCTGACCTTCGGGCAACGACGCAAGCCAGACCTCTACACGCCCGTCCACATGGCGGTGGCCGAGTTCCTGGCCGCATACTACTTGACGTCCGTCGCCCAATACGCGAACATACTTAGAAGGGAGCTAGAAGGCTTGCCTTCAGGAATCATCAGCCACCTGGCTGGACTATTGGGACCCAAAACTCACCTGATCCTGAATCAGCTCTGCCCGCTGGAGGTACCGCCCCGAACTGTGTTCTCGCTGCTGAAGGCGGCTGGTGCATCCGACGGGAACATCTCCGCCGTGTGCAGATTAGTCGGAGCTGGTCCCGGCTTTGGACCAGCGCCTAACGAGCGACCACCTGCGCCGTTGGTCCACACCTCGCCTCTTGAGCTCGAGGGCTGGGCGAGAATCCTTGAGAGCCCGGCTTGCACCCTGGAAGCTCTCGAGGTGGTGTTCCAAGTGGAGAGGGGATCGGACCCGAGGTACCTGGACGACTTTTTCGAGGCTCTAGCTGGCAACGAGAGCGTGAAGCTCGTCAGGATCACGTCGCTGTTAGGCCAGGAGTTCCCTGCTGACGAGGCGCAGAGGCTCGCTGGCCACTTGAAGAGCGTGCTAGGCAAGAAGAAGCTCAACGACTTCGAACTGGTCATCACTTGCCTGGAGGAAGCTGCTCACGACAGGTCAGTGATGTTTATATTAACGAGATTAGGTTTAGAGTGTGAATGCATCATTGAGTATCAGTTGCTGATGGTTCGTAATTAACTTTATAGTTAGGAAACTCCACAGAACGTTTCGAGTTAACCACCGAATCGAATTTTGCTCGAGATACCTGCCAGTTTCCATTTCGATAGCGCGACTCTATATCGTGTTCCCGCTTCTTTCATACACTCTTCAACTAAAAACTCATTTCGCGCCGCATCCGACCCTCTATATTTGCACGGGCACCGACGACGACAGCACGAGACCGAAAACTTTCCCCGATACTCGTCGTTATTGCTTCCCTGCGGCTGGATCCCCGGGAAAACACGGGGAAATCTCGGAGTGCCCTTGACACGTTTGAGTTCACGGGGCACGAGGGCCCGGCGAAATTGCCAGATGATGAAAGGCTAGGCTTCCATTGTGTCGATCTTAAAATAACGCGAGTTCAGGAGCCGGAGGGGAAGAGGCAGAAGATCTGCGCGAGACGCAATAACATTGCAACGCAACGGGAAGTTTTCAAGAGGCCGCCGGGTTAAAGTGAAACACTCGTTAAGCTGACGGGGTAAAAACCGTCTGCGCGAACGTCGGGCAATATCGGAAAGTGGATTAAAGAAGTTTGCCCTGGAAAAAGGGCCCGTGTACACTGGACACGCAAATAGATCAATTTTTAACTTGCCTCGGGAAACGGAAACTTCCGCGCCAAGTGAAAATACACGGAGTGTTCCTGAAGTAGTTGAACGAACGCTCGGGGAATGGCGAGGCGTCTTCTAATCAGCTTGAAAGTGAGAAGGGATCGTACGCGTTGCGATGAATTCTTCACTCTGGTCGTCATACCTCCGCGTTCTCTGCGGCGATCCTTTCATCGAGCGGTGGTCAGAAAGTAAATTAAAAAGTTTACCCTGCTGTCGCTTGACGGGGAAGAAGATATTTACTCTGGCTCGTAGCGTGGAACGGGGGCTCGGTAAAAAGAACGTGTTTACCCCGCGAGCCGACTAGAAACACATACGCAGTGGGTGGCGGGGTGGCTCGAGGCCGCATTTGCATAACCGCTCTAGCGTCTCGTGCGCTTGCTTATATTGGCCGTGTCAGGAGACCTGGTTTCCAGGATTCTTTGCAACAGAACGGAGGGATTTGCACACCCTCGCTTAGACAAATCGAAACTCAGAGGGCAATTTCGTGGAGCCGCAGCGATAATTCCTAAATATCCCGCCACTTGCCTTGTGTCGCGGAGTTCAGATTGGAAGAGGGAAAATGGAAAAGGCGTGGGTTAAAGGCAGTCTTCCCTTATAAACGAGGCAAAGGGGTAAGTTTGCGAGGGAGAATTTGATAGAGAAGTTCTCCGCTTTTTGATCATTTTATTCCTCGTGATTGCTCGCCATTAGTTGAGATGGAGGGAAACTGCGAGGGGGGCGTAAGCAGATCTCGGAAGGTTTGAATATTAACGGGGACAAAGTTTTAAAGTGCGCCACGGTAAAACCAAATTGGAAATTGCACACCGCTCTCAGCCCTTTGGACCAGGAAGTTTGTTTATTTATCTTGAGGGCGGCACAAGAAGACGCTGGCGCCGGCGGAGCGTCGTTTATTCATTGGAGCGGAAGACACCGTTCAAATTGCAAATGATGTCGAAGGAAATGTTGACTCGCCGTGGGGGATGATACGTCTCGAGAGAGAGAAATATCGTGGATCCGGTGAAACAAAGGTGTTCCACTTTACACTTTCTCTATTCAACCATGCCTTGAAAATAACCCAAATGAAATGCAAATGGAACATCCATTACCTGTGCTATTAAGAAGACACTATAGTTTAGTTTACAAAACTATCAAATTTCAAGACATCGAAGACAGAAGTGGCAGCAGTGACTGAATTACAACGCAAGGGGGTGACTGACGAGAAATTTCGATGCATTTTCAATCCTCTCGTGCTAGCTCACCCCGACTGAACACTCCAAGGCGATAAAGTTTCCTCGGCGACCGAAAATATATACATCTCCGTGAGTTTTTTCACGCGTGGCCCCGCGGGTGGCGAAAAGGCCGGAATTCGATATTCAAAGCACGACGCGACCCGGCCCGCCGGCGAACACACGCCCTCTTCTCTGGAAACGCGGCAACAAGAGCGGTATAACAATGAGCAACCACCAAGAGGGGTTGAATCGCGGCTGCACAAAGTCGCGGCGGAGAAAAAGTCGAGAAAGTGGTGGAACAATATGCCGCGGAAGAATGGGGGTAGCTTTTTTCAGGGGCTGTTCGAGGGTCGTGAAGGGCCAACGCCGTGGCCCGTGGCGAAAAATTAAGGAGCACGGCGGGGGGTGGTTTTCATAGCTGAACGCTGGACGAGATACGGAGACCTCACTGCCTACTTTTTCTTACCCCTCACCAAACCCCTTTCCGCTTCCTTCCACCCTTCGTTTCTTTTCCCGCCTTTCTATCTTTCTCCATTCGCTTCGTGTTTCTTTCCTTTTAATGCCGTCATTTTTTTTCGCCCACCTCTCGTTCGTTCGCCCGCCGCGATTCCCCCTATTACTCCTTTTGCTTTTGTCTCCGGGCTTTGAAAGTTTTCGGACTTTTCGCGAAGTTTACGCTCGGGGGCGCGACGCAGAATCTTCCTCGCAGCGAGAGCTCGACTTCGGAACACTTTGACGCCATTCCTCCCCGAAAAGCAACGAGCCGAGACTGCAATCAAATTGCTGCCCCCTCCTTTAATCTTATTTCCTTCTCTTCCTCTAATTACACACCGTGAATCTTTTTTACTGCACCTCGGGTCTATAATTTCTCTATCTTGCCTTATTAGCGTCTTTCGTTTCCCTCGGCTTCCTAGGAGGGTAAAAGGACACGGGACACCCTAAAAGCTCTGGATGGTAACTCTGTGGAGTGGAACGCGTACGCGTGCACCCTCTTTCAATTAATTAATTCGCTAAACGCGCCTAAAGCAAAATCCAATACAAGAGAAAAAGTTCGCGCGAACACGTGGCGAACCGCGAAAAGGGACGAAGAGAGATGGGGACATCTAACTACCATTTGCCTCGAGGCGGAACATTCTCGACCCGCCAGCTCATTGTTGCGCATCCAGACGCTCTTACCCCCCTTTCTCCGCTCTATTTCCCGGCGTGGCTGTTCCGTCGCTTCTCCGCCCTCGGCGAGAACCACTCAAAATTGGCCCGCGGTCTCCCAGGAGATGAGCAGCCGAGAAAGAGCGCCGACCGATCGATGGATCGAACAGATACGAGGAGTCCTCCCGCTCGCTGCTCAGCCACGTCGAGTGCGCCGAACGAAGGGGCGAAAAGGAAACACGAACAGTCGCGCCGCCCTAAAAGGGGGCCGCAATGTGCTTCACGGCTTGTTCTGCTCTCTCGATTGCCCCGCAATTTCGTTCTCCGCTGCTTTCGGGGGATTCCTCGCGCGCACGGTCCGATTGTATCGGCGGAAAATTACGAAAACGTCGGGCGGGTAACCAGTCGAAACGCGGAATGCAGAAAACTCTCTGCTTTGTTGGAAACCGCGATGGTTTCGCGCAATTACCGGCCGCGTGACGAACGCGAAAATTACTTTTCCCCTCTCGGCTTTCGTGGAACGGCTTGCTTTTCCTCGTTTGTATTGGTGACGTGAAGGGAGGACGCTGCTGGCACCCTTAGGACGAATAAATTCTTTCTCTTACCTGTTTATGGCCGGACAAGATTTCCCTTCTTGGCAAACGCCGTGTTACGAGGCACGCTAATGCACTGTTTAAATGGTAAGAACCTTTCCGTGGGACCTCCAACCCTAGATGCTTCCAAGAAGAGAGTATGGAAAATTTTATAACTCGAATGCACTGTAGAGTCGAGAAGGGCCTTGGAGTGTGAAGTATAATAAAGATCCTGGTAAATAAACACGATCGTACGCATTTGTACTGTTGCGAGTGGAAGCTCATTAAATATATGTTCTATAGATGTCATCGATGAGTTCCTCAGAATATTGGTCTCTGGGGACATTATTGACACTGATGAAGCGGCTCCGTTCCATAAAATCCTGGTGAAAATGAACGGGCAATGACAGCTGACGGAATATTTCCAGTGACTGGTGCGTGCAAGTGATAGCGGACGTGCTTGGTCAGACGAGCTCTCGATATGCAAATATGGGCTCTTCGGCGTGGTGGAAAATGGATTTTGGAGCGGAAAATTGAGCGCGCGGATATACCCCGAATATACATCTGTTAACGACAAAAAACGGGGCCGGAAGTGGATTGTTTACGTTGTATTTATCTGCGCGAGTGATAGCGGACGTGTTTGGTCAGCCCCGTTCTGTCTCCAGATATAAACGGTGTGGAGAGTGAAATTCTTGTTGGAAAATTAATACCACGATTATTCCACTGGTAGATACATCTGTCAACTTCGGAATGAAGCTACAGAGACTATTGAATTTGCATGATCACGTTGTATTTCTTCCGACAAGTGGTAGTAGACGTACTTCGTCAGCCGAGCTCCCGATCTCCATACACATTCGCTTAAACCCATTGAAACCCAAATGACTGATAGTAGTTTTACGAATAGATACACCAGCGAACGTTAAAAACTGGGACGTCGGACCATCTCTCGTTCGCTATTTACTTTGTGCCTTTTTAAACAAAGCCCTCGATTCGCGAGTTATTTGATCGTTCGTTAAAATTGTATCGTTACCCAGTCGCGCCGCTCGGACGTGAACAATAACAGCTTCACATACTTTAATTAACTTCCAAAACGCGTTGCCTCCGTTATTTTAATTTTAAATATATCGAAATTGAAGGCGGCGCGGCGCTTTATTTGCTCGAATATAACCACTCATGAATATGCACGGCCGGTTATTTACGACAGAGCCGACGCGTTTGTTTTCGCGTTGCAAATTGTAATAACGCTCTTCGACGGTGTATCGCGCAGGGTAAAAATTTCTTTTTGATCCCTCGCCCGAAACTGTGCGCCCCGCCGTGTTGCTTATCGTTCGCCGTAAAAATCTTGCGCGTGCTTCCCCCGTGTAGCGTCGGAGAAAATCCAGACTCTCGTTTGCAATTCTCCCAGGAGAAGCGACTGTAGTCGGTTTTGCATAACCGTTGCACACACGGCCGCGCGTACGTACACACACGCGAGCTGCCTCTCGAAATAATAGCGAATAGACAGCGGGGCGGGCATTATACATGCATAAATCTACCGGAGATACCAGCGCCGGCCGAACCGCGTCTTGAGCAAATTTACATGGAGGGGCCACTCGAGAGTTGTAAAGAAGCGACTGGCGAAAAATGCATTCTCCAACTCTCCGAGTGGATTTATGGCCGACCGAAGCGATGAGAAATACCGATACTGAACGGAATTTGAAAGGTTTTTGTCGATACCCCACCTCCCTCGGCTGCACGATGACCCGGTTATGTAGGTCGCCTCTGTCAAACTTGTTCCTATTGATCCGCGAATCCCGGCCACATTTTCAGCTTCTTCGCCCGGCATTTCGCAAACACTGCAGTTCCGCGTATCGGTAACAGTGTGTCAAGCAGCCACTGATGATGGAAACTGCGATGCTTGCGAAACGTTGCCAGGAAAACTACAGCGGTTCCTTCACTCCCACAACACCACATTCTCGTACCCCGCCGCGAAACTGCAGAATCTAGATCGCTACCGAATGCTATCGGCGATCTACATTGACGCAAAGCCACCATATATCCCTCCGTTTACAGGATCCAGTATGACCTTTACCTCTTCCTCAACCTTCGTGTATCCATTCGTGATTAAAATTCACTATGTAACCTACATTTTGTAATCGGTAAAACATTAAGAACTCTGTTAAAACCAGCGAAATATACTCGAACCTGTAACAGTGTCGATTCAGTTCCAGTTTGACCCAGTCCAGCTGGAATTCTCGAGTCTGGACAGGGACAATGTAGCTATTTGTAACAAACAGAGGCATCGATCGGTTGTTTCAGGCTGGAGTGTGTGGTGAACGCCCTTTGCCGTGGACTGAGTCACGCGTCCGCTAGCCTGGCACGGCTTGTCCTCGACATGAATCTGTCGGGCGAGCAAGTGTCCCGGGTCTGCGATGCTCTTCGTGGCTGCGTTCAAGTGCAAGCGCTGCACTTGCCCCATTTGGGCTGCGGCTGCGAGGGCCTGGCCTCCGTCGCCGAATTGCTGAAGGAGAGGCCGTTGCTGGCGCTGAACCTGGCCGGCAGTTGGGGCGCCAAAAACGAGGATCCGTCCAGCTCTGGAATCAGTATGGGTAAAACCTTGCCGTTACTTTTTGTTTTCTTTCCTTTCACCGTCTCGTTTGCGTCGTTTCGCCATCGAGAGCCTGTGTTCGAAGCGGACGAGCTCGTTTGGAAAACGAACAGCTGCCAGGAAAGGTGTGGTTATAGAAGCGGGTCACCTTTTCACTCGTTTCGAACACGGGCCTCGATTTTTCTGTAGACTATTTTCGCTGCATGCACATTTGCCTTTCAATTCTGCTTCTTTTGCTCTTGGTGATCTTTGATCGATGAATTTTAACGTCCCGTGAGAGGGAATGGAACGACGGTAGTCTGGTGAACGCGAACGGAACGATCTTAGTTTGCACGCGTGCGTCGGGGCTTCCCTAAAGGCTGGATTAGATAGGAGGAGCTTTAACTTGACGTGAGCACGGTTCATCGGTCACTCGATCAACACGCATAATCGCGAGCGTGAGCTTAACGAAGCCCCAAGGCTTAAGACGGACCGGATTAATGATCGCGCGGGGACAAACGAGCCCTAAATTCCCTGGCTCTGTTTGATCGACGAATTAGCCGGCCGTAGCAGAGAAAAAAACGGAACGGGCTGCTTTAAACTTTTGTGCGCGCCACTTCGTCAACGCGGCTCGACATCGAACGCCATTAAGGCCAATTTCCGCGATGGCGCGACGTGATTTATTGCGATCGGGGTACAATTTGGTGGACTGCAATCGAAATGCGTTTGATCGTAGATCAAACGAATACTCAACGAGCAATTTCGAAAGATCGATTACCGAGCGAAGTGTCGAAGGGGTGTGAACGAAAATGCCATCGGGAGACACAGCGGCACAGGAATGTAGACCCTTAACAAGCACGATGTCCAAGAGTAGGGAACGCAACACGGGGACCATTAGCTGGGCACGGCCTCGGAATTAGAAAGTTGGAATTAGAACAGCTTCCGGCCTGGAGCGCGCGATTCTGGGCGCGCAAGTTCCCGCGGCGTTTTACATCGCGCGCGAGAACGAAACTTCAGCCCTTTCGAACTTTAAGCCGTACCATTTGCCCCGAGTTACCGTGGCTACGTGGCGCGCAAGGGCGGAAAAGGGACGACGTTCAATTTATGAAGCTGGCTGGCTTTTCTCCTCAGCGAAACTGCGAGCCCGAGGAGCCAACTGTCTAATACAGCGATTTGTCCTGGATAACGTATATCGTGGGACATTCTCCAATTTACGTCGGAATTAGTTTCATCGTTTCATTTCTGGGCCATGGAACGCCTTCCTCGGCTGGAGAATCATTCGGGGCATTCTTACTCCAAATACCTCCGCTACGATCCAAATGCAGAGCAAGCAGTAGTAAGAATCGAAATATCTCAGCCGCTGACAGCGACATCGCTTACGAGTTATTCTGGCGTAAAGGATAATTAATTCCATCTTGCACTGTACACTTCTTCTGGTTCTTCGAAAGACTGCGGCGACAATCACGTTGAATCGTTTGATAGATAAACATTAGACGGGAGAAGATTGCTAAGGAACATAGAACGAGGTTTCCAGCGGCGATAATTGCGACTCAATCAAAGCGGCGAGGTAATCAGCGCTCCCGGAGGAGTTCTAAAGGAGGAAAGTTGGTCGATGCTAATCGGGATCGATCGTGTCGTCGAGTTTCCAGCAGGAAGTCCGACGATCGAACGACTCCGATTATGGGAAAGCCTTGCGGTGGATCGTCGAGTCGCTCGTAAACCTCCAATCGGGAGAATCAACTTTACGATCGACCCTAGTTCTCGGGCGAGTTTTCCTCATTTGACGGAGTCCCCGATAAGATCGCCGTTTCCTGCCGCGGCCTTCCTGTTTGTACGGGCCAAGGGGAGGGAAAAATCGCCGCAACCTCGACGGAATAAATCGCCGGGATGTTTTCCTCCGGGATAATAATAACTCCCGAATTGTCCTCCCGAGGAAGATGAACTACGTCCTACAGGGCTGGTTTATACGCGGTGCCTCCGTGCAAACGACACTTTCCAACTGAATTTCCGCTCCCAAATAACGTATTAATCATCGCTGGTAGACCCTGTGGGTCCTTTGTTACAACCCTTGTCCAAACCATCTCTCTCAACAGCCCCTTAACACCCTTCTCTCTCCACCCACATCCTTGCATTCGACCCTCGCGGACCGGACCCGATGAGGACTCTGTCCTCCATGCACGAGTGAATTCGGCGAAAGAGCTGTGGACACCGCGAGACTCGACAGTGATCTTAACATTTCAGGACGCGTCCTCCTAAAGCGCGCTTTGTCCCAAAAGGGAGGGTGCGAGGCGGTTACAAACACTGCTTTCCTGTCGGTGGAATGCAAGTAACGGGGCGTAAATTGAAAAGCAGCAGAGTGGAGGTTGAAATTCGAGTACACTTTGACACAGAAGGGTCGTCTGCATCCACTACAATCGTCGCCCGAAAAATAGTGGAAACTATTTAGTTCGGTTCCTGTCCATGTCCCATGGGAAACACCTCAACAACCCAGTGTATTACGCACTTCTGTATAGGCGTGTAGGCTTCGTAGTACTATTATGCATCCCTCAAATGATTTCCCCAGTTTCCCAGGAACCTACACGACCAACCCCTCTTGTCTCGTTGCCTTAGACCTTAGACAAACGGTGCATCGTCTCGCGGTTCATGTTATCGTCGTGGTTCGTGTCGGCAAACACGCTCGCGTGTGTCGCACTTGCTGTTCCTTGGCAGTCACGGCTATTGCAAACACCTGAGGCAACCCCGTCGCCATTTCCCCTGAGCCAACACCTCCAAGACGTTGTTCGACGAACGAGGAGCGCTGCAACTTCTGTTTCTGCTTATCGAAAGGGTAGCAAGGTTCCCTGAAATCGCCAATCGATTAACTCGCGGGAGTCGAGAGCTGATAGTACCTCGCTGAATCCTGTTTGGAGTCGAAAGTGTTGTATTTCGTGGACTGCGAAAGTCGCCCTAACTCTATCCTCTGCGAGAGTTTGCAATTTTAGGGGTGGTTCGCGCAAAGTTTGAACGTTCTTCTCGGTGCTTTTACCGTGAAAGTGGCTCACGCTTAGAATTCAAGGCCACCGTTGAATCTTCCCATCGTTTTTGACTCGTGGAGGAACCGAAAGCAACGGGAATCAGAATTTCGACTTTTACCTAAGTATTTTCTTTAAACGGATAACAAGGAGATCGAATTTATTTGAGACGGGCTGAAGGAAGTCCCGCAAGATCCTCCTTCCGTGCCCGAGGTCGAATCGAAAGCAATCTTTCTCTTTTCTCGGGACGACGACGGCGAGTCTATAACGCCGTAGACAAATCAAATCTTTCAGTTTGACGGTTCCTCGAGAGAGCTCGTCGATTCTCCGCCATCCCTTTTCCGGATTGTTCTTCGATGATATATACCTGCGACGGCGGGGAGCAACTTCGATTCACTGGGAGGAACGCTGTTTCCCGGCGTTTCACCGCTCCTCGCCCTCCCAGGGGCATCGGCGAACGTTATTCCTACTGAGTGTCTACCGAATTTTCGTTAAACGACAGAAGAATGGCTCGCGGTAGCCAGAGTCAGTGGAGCAAATTTTTTCCGAATGTGTAGTTGGAGGAGGCGGAGGAGTACAAATTAAAAGATAAAATTTCAACATTTTCAGAAAAATAAAAAATGATAAAAGCCAAACGGTGAATTCCACACACAATAAAATCTCAAGTGTGGCATACTCCACGCATTCCACACAACTCACGCCAGCCCATGACGGTAGCACTCACAAGGAGAGCTTCCCAGGTGTCCGCCTCCGATTGTTTTAAATTTTGGATATGTTTTAGAGGACCGAAAAATAAGAAATACATGTTTTTTTTATAACGGGCAGTTTTCATATTTAGGGGTTGAAACCACTCCCCAAAGTTGCCCATACGGGGCACAAAATTGTGTTGGGTAAAGCTTGATATAAATTCAATTTGCATCATAACTTGCTGTATACGATGTTCTTGTCGTCAGTCACCATTTTTAAGGGGCAATTATGAAGGGTGGTTTCACCCTTAAACAGGTAAATGGGCCAAAATAGAAAGACATGCATTTCCTATTTTTCGGTCCTCTAAAACATATCCAAAATTCAAAGCAATCGGAGGCGGACTCCTGGGAACCTCTCCTTGTCAGTGGATTGCGATCGTCCTGATTTCCTTTTCCACCTCTATGGCGGCAGTCGATTGATCGTCGTGTAATCGCAATTTCAATATAGCAACGTCAAATTGCTGGTTCGTCAGCTACGTGGCCCCCACGGGGAATAATTACCCGCGATTCTAAATAAGATTAACCTCCTCGGACGTTGAAATTTCTTGCTTCGCGGCTCGTTTGAAATTACACGGTCTCCCTATTTTCTTCTTCTTTGCGCGAGTGTCTATCGTGAACTGCTCAATAAGCTTCGACGTATCTTGCACGCGTATCTAGTTGCACCCAATAACATCGACGAGCCCCACGAACGTCTGCGCAACGGATACTGCAATCTCTCGTCGGGTACTCGCTCTTCCAGGTTCAATAAAGCTTGCCCTGTAGCCGAGCACGCCTATTTGCTTCCGCTACGAGATTCTAATCAATTCCCTTCGTGCCTGGCTTCGATGAATCTCCTGATAACGACGTAGCTACGAGCAGGGAAGCGGCACTGAAAAGAAAGAGAACGAGCGTGGACTTCGATTCTTCTGGAAATTCAGGATTTTCGGGGGACAAAGATTTCTGCAGCTCTCCTCGGAGGAATGAACGGCGTTGCAATAGCACTTTCGGATAATTTGGCAGATGACCGATGACCTCCCAAAGCCTGTGCACCGAACAGCCCAGTCCTGATTTATAGGTCAACATGCTTCTTGCACCAGAGCGCTGCATCAAAGTGCTCGAACAGCGACTGCACGCGGGAGTGGTTCGTGTAGCCGCCATCGATTGTCCCGTTTCTTTGCACGGTTAGTTACGGAACATCAATTCCTCGGATGCAGTCACAACGAAACGTCCCCTCTCCCCGTCAAGCCAAACGGCCTTTGCAATCGATTCAAGCACGGCAACGCGCCGTTCGATCTATCATTCGAAACGATAACGCAATTAGGAGACTCGCCCTTTGTCGTCGGTAGAAAGTAGAGCCGTCATCCAGTTATAACTATCAGCAGTCGCGAGGTGAAATTGCATTGCAGAGAAATTGCATCTCCGCGACGTTACAAATTGACGTTCGGCTGGCTGTAGCTCGCAGTCTTCGGTAATTAATTCCACGGAGAGCAAGAAAAAGGGACTGCAGAGGCGAAGGGCGAAGATCGATCGCGACACGAAATATTTCGGACACCTCCGTGCCACTGTCAGGGGATGAAAAACGCTGGTCCTTTCTCTGTGCTCTTTTTAACGAATCGTGTAATTACCCTGCGATCCGTCATGCCAACTATTCCCGACTTTAATGAAATCCGAGGCGAAAGAATTAAGCGGGGAAGATGCTCGGCACCGTTTATTATTCCCCTCTGCGATTCCCGTTGTTCGGCGTAGCGGAAGCGAATGAATTTAGATGCGACCAGGAGCCCGTAATGTTCTTTGATAATTTGGGTCAAGCCCCCGTTCCGCTGCTCGGCTAAATGGGAGCCTTTAATCCGCGTGTGTGCTTCCATTATCTGCCTTAAGTGGTTATTTAGTGAAATAGTGCCAGCGGCGCGCAAAAACCGAGCTACTCTACTTGAAGTCGGACACCTTTTCATCTTTCCTCTTGATCAAGCGTATCGCTATTGGAGACTGCGGTATAGAGTTGCGCGTTTGAAACCTGCAAACCCTCTGATCCGCGGTGGCAAGATTAAAGTTGACGGAATTCATTTGGTTCAGATGGAATTCGGGTGAAAAGCGAGGCGGGTGCTGCTGGCGAGTTAATAATTGTCGATTCGTTAGCGCAGGAACGCGTTGTCTTATTACAAATTGCGGATCGATCCGGTTACCAGCGGCATAAGCAAACATCTCGTAACTCGAAGAACTTGAAGCACCTTGGTCCGGAACTATTAACGGGCTCTTCCCTGACATCGCCGAAGAACAACATAGGCGCGTTTGCTGGGCCGCGTTAATGCGGGATCGCTGAACGCTCGCTCGCGATCCAGCCTCGAAACTTCGCGTTATTAATGCCCCGAGTTCGCCAAGTTCCTCGGGCAAGTGATACGCAAACAGAGACGCCGATGTCTGTTCTTTCGTGAGCTTGCGTGGCGGCGGTTGCGCACGACGTTTCAACCGATCTCTATTTAACGGCGCCCACTGCTATAGTCAGTGTTTGCCGAATTAATGATACTCTCTTCTGTCAAACACCATTCTTCTCATGGTGCCCCTATGTATGGGATGGGACTAGAGTTTGGTAGTTGGTGGTTAGGGGAAGAGGACAAGTGTTCGGTATTTATATCGGTGGCTAGATGACGGTTACTCGCAAGCATAAATGTCACTGAAAATATTTTATCACTGAGCTCAGAATATCTCTTCAGGGGTTAGGCTAGTGCGACGGCCGTATAATACGGCAATCTTTGTAAATTTTTTAAAGAAAGACCATTGAACTTATAAAGTTTTATTAACTGATATTTCCTGAGTATACTAAATTTTGTTGAGGTACAAACAGTGTATATTTTTAAAGTTATCGTAAATTTGTTGGAGCGTCTTAAAATATTTTGATTCCATGTTTCTTGTTTTTAACTCGCAAATTGCAATTTTGACTATATCAGAAAAATCGTGGTAGGGGCTAGAATGGCACGTTTTGTGAACATATCTGCCAAGTTTGAACTAAATCGGTTCACTAGTTTTTGAGTTATTATGGCAGCCAATTAACACAAACTAGTTTCGAAAATTACTCAATGGAAGTTTGAAATACTATTTTAGAGTACAAAAACAGAAATATTTCATACTTAAAGCTAATCACCTATTCCAAAACCTTCTAGGATCGTGTTTTTAACATGTGAATCTGTATGAAAATCCAAAAAAAATCGATTTTTTGGAGCCGTCACACTAGTCTAGCCCCTTCAGGGGGTATACCCGTTTGAACCCTCGAAAGATGTATACGTTATGTGAATTTTTTTACAAGTCAACAGCTTGATGCAGATTTCCCGTTTTTTTACTATCTTTACATAGTATTATGAAGGACTTAAAAAAAAGTTTCAGTTAAAAAACTATTGTTTTTGAGATGTTATGGATACATACCCGAAAGTCTCCCGATGTTAGACGGCTAAACGGTGGGCCTAAAAACTCGGGCTACGTTCAACCAATTTCCTTCCAATTTTGCATGCAGAATCGTAATAAGATTCCGCATCGTCCTACGAGGGTTTTTTTTATTCCGATTCTCCGTTTAATATTTATAAAGAAAAAAGGTGGACTTCCTCTTAGAAAAATGTAACTTTACCTTTGATTTCTCACCATTTCTTTATTTTTCAAAATTTCCAAAATCCGACCCATTGGACGATAGCTATTAACATACTTTATGAGAAGATTTTATTGTTTTTGATTTCAAACACGACATACAGCTTATCTCAGGCCCACCGTTTAGCCGTCTAAAATCGGGAGACTTTCAGATATGTATCCATAACTTCTGAAAAACAATAGTTTTTTAACTGAAACTTTTTTTATAAGTAGTTCATAATACTATGTAAAGATAGTAAAAACGGGAAATCTGCATCAAGCCGCTGACTTGTAAAAAAATCCACAAAATGTACACACTTTCCGCGGGTTCAAACGGGTATATCCCCAGCCAAAACGTTTTCTATTTCTGCCACAATTGCGATACCGCATAATTGGTTACAAATTTTACTTTTTTAATTTATTATTGTAATTAAAATCAATAAATATTTCAATTTTGTTAAGTTACATTTGTGCTACTATCGACTACATGCAGTGTTACAACCGATCCGGGGTCAGGGACGGTTGTAACACTTTCTCCACTTCACATTTTGTATTAATAACCTGACTTAACATACAGCGAAACTGCTGTGTCTCAATAATATTAGATAAGTAAGTAACATTTTCCTATAAGAACTTTTGTTCTAACTGATAGTTCTTGCGTAATCGTATTCCAAAGACAAAGTGTTACCACCGCCTCCGGTCTACCCTACTAAACGATTTAGTGAATAGAAAGTGTGTGACAAGTACAGTTCATAGTATACCTATACTAATGAACAAAAAAAAACACGTGCGAACAGGGTAGTTGATTAATAGTGAGTAGTGGGAGAACCCTCTCGACCGAAAAAATCCAATAAAATGGATCTGCTCGACTAAATTGTTTTACTAAACGGCTCAACTAAATTTTAGTGTCCGCCTACGGTAAATTTCTAAATTACTCATTTACTCGACTAAATTACTAAACGTGTCTGACCCAGCCTTTATGCACCATCAAAAGTGCAGAATTTATTACCAAGGAAAATTTATTTTCCTAAAGAAATAGCCCGCAGTTCAACCTGCTCCTACGCAGATACCTCTAACATTTACTCGATCGCGCCAACGTTGAAAATGAACTAGGTACATAGGAAACACATCGCAACACCTATAGCTCGTAAAGCGACCGGTACATTGTCGATTCGAGGCAGCAAGGGCTTTAGAGACCTCGATGAACCGCGAAGGAACAATTTTTACTTTTCAGCAATTTCTCTAAGCAAGTTACGATCCAGCACTCCGTTACTTCTCCCAGGATTAGTTGTTTCCGCCCCATAAGCCAGGTCGGAGTGCTGCCCGGGGCCGAGAGAAGTCTCGTTCGGTTTTCGCTATTTTCCCCGATAAATTGTTTCCACTTTCCTGTACCCGCCTTTTCCACCGTGCAATCCCATTCGGGTCACCGCGGTGCCGCGCTTCCAGCGGCTACCGTTGCAAGTAATTAATCCACCGGTGGACACGCGACCGCGTTTCACGTGTCCGCTCCTCGTGCACGCGTTTCGAGCGTAACACGAGACGCGCAGATGGAGGAGTTGCGCTTTGAATAAGACGGAAACGCGGTCGACGTGAAACCTAACCGAGCGGGGACCCGTTTCTACCTTGTGGTCGCGTTCGATGATTCAAACCCCCGCCGGTTTTTCAATCGCCGACACGTTTCTCGGCCAATGTGTCGACGTATCAGGCTTCGATCACGCGGAGAAAGTTAATTAATCACGCCACGTACGGAATTCTTCGAATTAATTCACCGAAACGATAATAAAAACTCTCGACGGGATTAAACGAATTCGGAGAGATGAATACTCGATGGTGGTGCTGAGTTTCGAGTCGGAATTAAATCAGATTCAGGACCACAGGAGAACGATCCTATCCAATGTACCGTGGCCGATGGAAACGGCCATTACCGCGCTTTAGAACGGGAAATGGTTTTTGTCCGAGGCACCGTGCGTTGGGCGTAAATTCGTCGTCGATTGTGCGATAAAAACAGCCTGGTTGATACCGGTCGCGTTAAACCGATACCTCAGGAGAGAAAACATCAGAGTAACTGCTTCTCAGCGATTTTCGTCGGGCCACGGGAAACTGATAACATTATTTCCATTTTCATTTCCACAATCGTCGTAATACTCGGTACATAGGGGAGAGGTGCCAATATCGTACTGGTCACCTAAATCGTACCTCATCAATTTCTCAGTAATTAATGAATGTAAACAACATCTGACAATAAAAATATCAAGTAAATGTGAAATAAGGAATAGAATCAAAATCTTTTGAGCTTACGCCCTATTTTGTGCGTGCTATAAACATTTAAAACATCAGGTATGATTGATGTAACTTTTTACCAGTAGTCGACCACTTTCAGAAAAACATGAATAATAAGGTTTTTAGAAGTGACGATCTTTTGATCAAAGTGCAGTTCTTTAACTGCACTCTAACTGCACTCTGTTCAAAAGATCGTCACTTCTAAAAACCTTATTTTTCATGTTTTTCTGAAAGTGGTCAACTACTGGTGCCTTTACCCTATTACATTCATTATAATATAATACGTATATTATATTCATAGGTTATTGCGGCCTATGTGTGATCAATATACATATGTTTATGTAACTATATAATAATCATTACTTTATGTTGAGTATTTTCTTCTTTATTTGTTATTGATACTATTTTTAGGGGAGGTACGAATTACGAGACCGAGAGGTACGATTTAGGAGACTGGTTTCCTAAATTGTACCTTTTACAGTAGGTGACAAAAAGCTTAATGACAAATTAATTTGTTCTGAACAAAAGGTAATGCATATAATAATAGGTGCCTAAAAGATCGAGCTACAATCTATGTAAATAAAAATGTAAATGTTCGTTTGTTCAAAATCTTAAATCTCCGAAAGTTCTTCAGCGACTACTTCAAAATTTTGACACAACGTTGCATTCGAATACGCGCGTGTTTTTATATACCTACCCAAAGGGGCGAGGGAGGGGGAGGGGGGTATTCAAAGGGGTGAAATGTGTTTTCATGGAGTCCTCAATATCTCTCTTAGGCCCAAAGCGAAGCGCAGGGGTATTTTGCTAGTATGAAATATAACGTAAAATGTCTTTTAAATGGTCCGATATAGGCAACCCTCCCCTACTATTCTAGTTCATCTTTCAAATGGATACGTAATTAAATAACGCGCAACTAGTCAAGCACAAGTGGAAGGTGGTACCACCTCTGCTATTCCCAAGCAGCAACAAGTAGTAGATGGTATTATTGCCACTTGCCCCTTTTAAAGACATTTCGCCACTTCGTTAATACGCGCCCCAGTAACTGGCAGCCAAGAGTAAGCAATATTGCCACCAATTTCGGGACTTGTTCCAACACTTTCCCACTATAGCACCATAACGAATAATCAATCCCACCCCAATTTCATGACTGCTTAATACTTTCGACTACCTACCCGCTCGCGCTAGTAACCGTTCCAGCGGAGACCTTCCCCGTAACAGGGGTCGACGAGCAGAAATTCCGAGCGCGAGTTCTCCACCGACGCCCTCTCATTTCCTGGCTGGAAGCGGCGCTCTCCATTTTCCCCAGAACGGTGCGGCGGTCGTTGCGCGCGCGGCCGTCCCGTAAAATCAACAGAAATATTAATACGAGGTCCCGTCCGCGTAACTTACGGCGGCCAACGAATCAGCGGCGGGGAGTTAATGAAATTTCGGTCGGGTGGGGTGGATTCGTAAAAATTCCACAGACGAGCGAACCCAGGGACGTTACACGAGTTCCCCGGGCGAATTAATATTCCCGCTCTGGAATTCATCGGCGTACCCGGCTTTCTCGAATTTCCGGTAATCCGCGGCGGGCACGTACCACCGTCTCTATGAGATCACGTCCAAAAAGGAGTTTGTTAACTCCGCTCGAATCCAGGGACCAGCGGCGAATTAAACCGGCGGCGGGACAGCGGTCCTCGAAAATGCTCGCGGCTCTAACAGGATTATCGTTTCCGCGACTCGATCGCGATTTCCGGAAACGCTCCCGACATACCTACTCTCTGGGTTAAACGCCCCGCGATTCCGGGGCTAATCGAGTCGCCGGCGAACACTCTTCGGCGATGAAACGTCCATTTCGACGAATCGTGATTCTCCTATGCGAGGCAGAATGCAGGCTCGACAATTCTTCTGACGGTTGCTTTTGTTAGCGCGTGCATTTTACGCTCGTAAACTGGGGATACCTTTATTGTCAACGACGCCCCTATATGCTGTAGTGGCTATTAGTATGTAGTACAGCAGAAACTAAAGGATCCTCGAAAAATAAAGGGCGGATTTTTTACGAGAGATTGTGTGCGTAAAATTGACAACAGCGATGAACAACTGTGCAGGGAAATTGTGGGAATTTTGTGAAGCCTAGCAGCGTTCTAAATCCATGACACTGGCTGACGAACGTTACACCCTTTTATCTAGCAGTACGTTCACCCGCGCGACGACAGTCCGCGCGCATTGTTCGTCATTGAAGCCATTATCTTGCAGCGGCGTTCGAGTGCGATGAAGAGAAGGAGGAGGGCCCTTAATAGAGTTCCCTTCGTAACCGCTTCCTGCTGGCATCCGACTCCGTCGCTTGTTTTACGAGCCGCTTACCGACGTGGAAGCCAACGACGTTACCTTTCTCGCTTGTACACTTCGTTTATATTAATTCCGCGCGGCGGAGGCTTTACGGCCAGTAAACTCGGCTGAACACGCTTAAGGGCTCGCGGTGTCTCGTCTAATGCGGTCTAACGTCGCTCGCGCTCATGCACCGACGCGGAACCTCACGGTCTTCCTTGCGGAGCTGCGACTTCCTCCACTGCTCACGGACGAATTCATCTGAAACGAGGAATTTCATTTGGTAGAAGATGTAGGTGAACGCTTGAAACCTAGAGCGGTGAGACAGTACCTCGGCCATCAAATCTCTGCACGGTGAAAAAAGCTGGAGACCATTCCATCGGTCTTTTGCGAATTCCCTTGTTCGAACTCTAAACTCTGCGACCTCTTGTTTAGATGGCCCGGCGTTCATCGTGCGATTCGAGTGGACGTTGAATGGGGAGAAAATTGGCAACGGCACCGAGTCGACTAGCGCCCCAATCAAAGTTCACCGACAGCGTCCAATCAGACCCGGCTAACCAGCAATTTAGGTCGATTCCGCGGGGAAACTAAGTTTCCCAAACGCAGCCACGACTTGGACGACGCGAATCGCGATCGCAGAAGCATTTCTGCTGCCCGGGGCAACTGGCTTTGGAAATGAGAAGGTCGAAATTGTTGCGTAGGTTCGGGCTCCGGCTCCGGCTCCGGAAGCAGCGGCTGCGCCTCCAGCACCCTTGGCACGCTACCCCTTAATCGCTGCTACTCGTCCCTGCCTCGGGGTGCTTTGGCAGCCTACGGCAGTTTAACGAGGCCCGCAACCCTCCCGCGGCTGCCCCTCGGGCTTGGACTTGGTCCCGCGCCCGCCACCGGAAACGGGCCGCTGCCGCAGAACGACAGGGACAGGGACAGCAACGGGAGCAGCAAGAGGAACAGCGACAGCGTTCTCTGTCATCGTTTGCCGCTACTCCACCCTCTGCCCACTTGCGACGTCAGCAGCCACCAAGGAACCGGCTTCCACGAGATCTTCAACGCTATCAGGTGAGCATTTTCAAGGGATTTTCACTGCGCGAGGTAGCCTCGAGATTATTCGTTGATTTCGGATCGATTCCGGGGAAATTGAATCCCTTTTACTTTGGTTCCTTTCCGTTTTTTTCGATGTAGATATCAGCTAGTTTGATTCAGTGGTTCTGGGGTTATTATTCTGTTTTGATAATTTACCCTCCCTCGTTATTTCACCCTACGCGACCCCGCAGACTACCGCGAAGTATTTCACCGTTCAATCTCGGAGACGGGAAAACTGAAAGGAACACCAAGTTTCTCTCAGCGACGCAACTCTCTCGTCGCGTCGTCGAGCAACTTCTAACCGTAGGCCGCGAGTTCTTCTGGAAGTTTGCGAGATTCGGCTAGCGAACGGCCGCCAAATGAGTTATGGAAATTAAGGAGACGGACGAGTATGGCCATTCAGGAAATTATACGAACTTCCTGGAGGAAAGTTCCCTCGGGAAGGGCCGCCACCCTTTACGGACGGACGATTGTTAGAGGAGGAGAGTTTAAGGACGAGGTGGAGGATCGCGGGTCAACATCGTTCCCGGCAAGGTCGTCGAAATTGCGAAAGTTGTTCTCGCGCTATCTCGCAGCCGGGGAAGCGATCACTCGGATCTTGCGGAATAACTCTCCCCGACTTTTCTATGGGTAGTTCGAGTTCAATATTCGTCGGGGCGGTCGACCAGCCACGTAGGTCCTTTCGATCCTCGCGCTCGTTAGAGGCGTTTCAAGGCTTCTGGGCCTCCTCCCTCTGGACAGAACGACATTCTGTCACCTGCTCTTGGTAATTCTAAGCCTCACCTGCTCGTCACCTGGGGATCGTTGATTGTTCCCGCGTGCCCGTTTTTCAAGCAGTCTACTCTTTTTCCATGCTGCAGCCCCCATAATGGAATTCTTTGTTCCTCGTTACGCGTCATAATACGAATATTAGCATCCCGCGGAGGGGCTGGAATTTCATACGAATTCCCGGCGCAACCGCGTCGAATAATCCGTCCGCCAACGCAGTTTCTACTGCACACTGTTATAAACGAATTGGCGAACATTTTTTAAATATCCGGGGCACTCGACGGCAGATGGGGAAAACGAAGGGCAGACGGTGAAGACCACGTGCCTTTTCATTTCAAACCCCAGACTCGCTCGCCCACTCGCTTCTGTTTACCCTCATTCTCGTAATTTCGTTTCGTACGTAAAGAGGCGTTACGTGGCAGGAACGTTTCTGTACCCACACATCCACCGGAGCCTGTGGGGTGTAGGGAACACAATGAGAAAGGAACGATGTCAAATATGTTTAATATTCCGACGAGAGATATTTATTTTAATCCCAATTTATCCGAGTATTGTCTCAGCCTGCACTCAAACCTGTATATCAAATTACTACCCCCTGGAATATTAAGCATATCCGACATTCTTCCTCTGCCCCAGTGTTCGTTATTTGCGAATAAATCTCTAGAAGCGGGAGAGGCAGAAGACGTCGGAAGCTGCAAAAAGAATCACAGGAACACGAGGCTTTTCCTCTGTTACGCGACGAGCCCGCGGCTTCGAACCATTTGTTTCGTCGGTCAGATGAAAAGGCGGGACGAAACAGAGCACTCCTGCCTTTATGAATCCGTTTACGGGCCGTAAGCCACGGGCGCGATACATCTCGCGTGGAAACACGCGGCGAAACGGAAGTCGACCGGCTGTAGTTCACCTCGGCGCCCCATTGTTTCCTCGTTTACGAACGAACCTCGACTCAGCAAACCTTAAACCTTAAACACGAGAAATGACATTCACTCTGTCCCTCCTCTTTGTCTTCGCGGCCTTTTATTTGAATTCACTGCGCCCCTTCGCGGAGAGTGTTCCGGATGCCTCCAACTTCTGATTCAATTGGGAATCATTCACCCCGCTCGCAACCAACCCTCGTTCTCCAACTTGACACAGCACAGAGTTCTACCGTCCTCGAACTCTCCCAGTATAACGCAATCACTTCGTAAAGCAACATTCCCAGCAAAATACCAGAAACCTCCACTCGACTCTCGCCAGCTCCCGACACCGAGGCAGCATCGGCAAAAAAGCACGGTTGAAACGGAATATTATGTTTCCTCGTTAACGTCCGCTGCACCCTGGCTAGCTCGCCCGCTTCGATTACTTCCGGTTGCACGTCCGGTCGCAGGCGTTGCGGAATTTCACGGCACCGTGTTCCCGTGACGAAGGAAGCGGACGAATCGCATCCGACACGCGACTAGTCCCAGCGCCGGCGAATAATCTCTGGAATATTTTTCCCTGCGTTTCGCTCGCGTCGGGTCGCCCGAGACCAGTTGCCTTGCTTTTAATTAAAAAACATCAGCGTCGACATTGAAACGCGCGCCAGATCCTCGCGTACGCGAGCCACGTTTTCGATTCGCTGGAACGTAAGGGGACAAAAGCGGTGGTAGGGGGGGGAGGAAGGAGTCGAGAAGGGGGCGCATTCGGAGCGGGGAAACGAACGCGGTTCCGGGCGCGACAAAGCACGGGGGCCTATTCAAAAGGGTTGAAAGGGCGCGTGGACGAGAATTAAATGCAAAAAGGATCGAACACAGTTTGGTCAGCTCTGGTTGGAACGGGTAGAGAACCCACTGTTACTTCTCTCTTTGTTCTGTTCGTTAATGGGTCACGAGTCAACATCCTCTGAAAGCTCTATTTTTCCATCTCCCCAAAGCGTGCCAAAACCCACCGCACATCGCTCGGCCAGCGTGCCAAAAAATCGCGCCAGGTATTCGAATTTTACATCTAGCCCTCAATCAGAACTTTCTAATTAGATTCCAGGGCCGACGGGTCCGGCTGATTTTCTGTTTCACCTCGGCTCGCTGTCAATGCGACTCTTCAGTCAACGATTTCCCACTGTTTGTGTTTCAAATTGAAACCAACCACCCTCGTACGTATTTTTACGCTTCAAACGAAATAGCGGCCGAAAACTTCTTGGCGTTTGCGCTTCAAACAGAGCGCGCCCCGATCGAAATTTCCATCGACGGCGAAGTTTCGTTTAAGTTTGCTCTTGAAGTGGGTGGATCCTGGATAGGGCAACGATGCGCAGGGAGGTGGGGCAGGAAGGAACAAAGTGGAAAGTGGAAAAGTATCCTGCGAAGCGCGGTGCAGTTAATGTCGTTGAGCATCCGGACTGGCAGGGTATACTCTTACCCGGAACTTCCGACAATCTTCTTTGAGGGTAGTTAAAAGGAAACTACGGCAAGACTCGAAGCTCTGACTCGGTGCAATTATCTCGTTACGAGATACAATGACTACGCGTTCCCATCGACTTGTGCTTTCTAACGTGGCGCCTCTTCTCCGCGACCCTTTATACAGCGACGCGACGCGAGCTAGCAACTTCTCCACTTTCATTCGAAGCAAACATTCCACGAAATCTTCATCGCTAGACGCCCGTCTTGAGACATCATAGCCTTTCAACGCTCCGCGCGTCCTCTCGTCCACTCGAAACGCCCTTAAAAAGCTGGAGAACACTCGCGAGAGGAACGTTATATCACCAGAGGAGATTGAACTTTGTCCATTCGCGACTCTACGTCGCAATTAACTGTGTCCACTTTCCAAGTGAGAAATGAAAGAATGTCGCTTTTTAACTATCCTGTGGAGCAGACTTGGGCATTAGTCGGGTAAATTTTCATTACGAATAAGTATTCGAATAAATTTATGCGAATAAATTTTTATTCGAATATTCTTCGAATAAAAAAATCGAATAAATTTTTATTCGAATATTCTTCAAATAAAAAAATTGAATAAAATTAAATTATTTGACAATAACGAATAATTATTTATTTGACTGAAAACTTATTCGAATAATTTCTTATTCGAATAAAAATTTAGTCGACTCAACGGAAGAATAAAATGGTCACGTGATTTCGACGATGTATCGTGACACCACTGACTGACACCCGTGAGACCTAATGTTTTAGGTTAAGTAACTCATGTCATAGCTCGCACTTTGCAGGAAGATGTATGACCGCGGTACTATATAGAGTGGCGTTTTGATTTATTTTAAATAAAAATATACCCAGTTATAATTAAATTAGATAACATTATATCGCATTGCTTGAAAAATAACGTGGCTTGTTACTTCCAGAATTAGAGACTTATGTATGTTGTGCCCTGGCAATGCCCAAGACACACGTAATTCACAATCACATAATCTGATAATTCTTTATCCCAAATATCGCTTAAAACCAATAGCCGACGCCTCCAGAATACTTTTTTAAGGCGGGATTTCCTCGGTTCGTTCAGACGTATACGCACACTTCCAGACACACACATTCAAACGTATGTTGGACACAGTACAGGCTTCCATCGATAAATGTCAGGTATCATATTTATTCGTCGTTCATTCAGGTCGAATAACGAATAAATTCTTATTCGAACGAATCTGGCTAGAATAACGGTACAGATTTATTCGCGAATAACGAATAATTTTTCGTCGAATAAAATCGTCATTTGTTATTCGTGAATAAATCTTGAGGATTTATACGAATCCGTATCCGAATGAAAATTTAGCCGAATAAAACCTAAATCTGCAGCGCAGTTACACCTTCACGAAGCTCCTGTTCATTGTAATTTAAGCGTACCACTTTTGCCCCAAAATCTAATCCATGAATCCATGTATCTTAACGTTTCGCGAGCAACTCGACTTGGTTTCAGGCTGTTCCAGAAGTGAAGTGAGTTCGGTAAGGAAGCAGCGAACGATAAAGCGAGTTAACGGGATAAAAATGTCCCGCGACCCGTTGCTCACCCTGCGCCGGAGCCACCGGGCGCGAAATCCCTGGCAGTAAAGCTGTCGAAACTTAAGCGCGCTGCAGAATGCAATAGCTTCGCGACCGTTTGACTTACGAGCGCAATTTTATCGCGAGAAAGCTCGCTGCTGGATACCGGCGTGTTTAAATTCAACTCATTCCTCGTTCAACGCTCGTAACACGGAAGAACGTTGCCCGCGAACGCTCCAACTTCTTCGTTCATTGTACGTATCCAAAGATCCACTGTCCACCCTCGCGTACCCTCCGAAATATCGCCCCTTGCCCGAGAATTATATCCAGAATGGCGCCGATGAACGACACTGGACGTGGCCCGAGAGGGAAATCAATTCGCCGGGAGGGAAGGCTGAAACACGGTATCTGAAACACGTCGCGCTGGCCCCGTGATCCATCGCCTCTCCCGCGGCCGTTTATTTCCGCGGGAGCGTGGGGATCGAGCGTTTTCCTCGTCGAGAGCCAATACCCGCGGCTGAAATCGAGAGAAACGGAGGACCGATACGAGCTTTGATTTAGAGTATCACTTTTATTGGCCGAGTAGCTTATCCGGTAGCGGGCGCGGGGGAGAGCGTGGGCCGAATAAAATGTTTATTTTCGCTGGCGATTCAAAGCACGGCCCTGGCACGTAGCGAGCTCGCAGGGTATATTTTTGCTGCGAGATAGATACGTCGAGGGTACTCGAGCGGATCTACCCGTGCTGGATACCATTAAAGGCGCGCCATTAGCTGTGCCCCCGCTACTGCCGTCGGCCCGCGCCACTCTAATAGCCGAGTAAATATCGTCCGACCGGTGGATACCATTAAATCCAGACGCGATCCCTACCGACCAGACAATCCATCTCCTTAAATTGTCCCTATTAAACGCAGCTACGCGCCCTTGCGCGCTGCGTCACGTTCGCCCACGTCAGACTTGCCGTGAATTAGGGTGCTCCCTGTGCTGGGAGGCGAACGGATCATAGGCTAATCCTCTTAGGGGCAAGTGTTTAATTTGCCAGAGGCTGATGGTTCGTTTGTTCACTCGGGTGATAGCCACGTCTAGGAAGACTGTACACGGGGTGAATGAAATATACGTTGCCGACGGGAGGGTTGAAAGGAGGTTAAGCCCTGTCTCCACGCGAATCGTATTCCTTTGAAGGAATACGATATGGATATCTATAAACTTGCGAAGGCGAGGGTAGCTTGATAGAAGAATGCCCCACGGAGAGTCACCCTAGAACAGGGGTGTACAGGGTTATCCACCGAAGACTGGCGGCGCTCGCGCGAGTACATATGAGAATGGCAACAGCGTAACACGCATACTTACTACTACAATCATATGTCAATACATCTGCCATCTATGGGCTGTTGCTAAAAGTATAGGTTCGTGTAGATGCCAGTAGAGAGCACAAGGCGTTTTTGGCTGTCTGCCCAGATTATTTTACATTTGACGTAACCGACGGGGAAGAAAATGACAGCCTTTTCCCTCAGAAACTGATTGAGAATGTTAAAATGCTTGTTGATCACCCACGGTTTCGTCGTTCAACGAGCATTCTAACATTCTCAATCAGTTTCTGAGGCAAAAGGCTGTCGTTTTCTTCCCCGTCGGTTACGTCAAATGTAAAATAATCTGGGCAGACAGCCAAAAGCGCCTGGTGCTCTCTATTGGCATCTACACGAACCTATAGTTTTAGCAACAGCCCATAGATGGCAGATGTATTGACATATGATTGTAGTAGTACGTATGCGTGTGACGCTGTTGCCATTTTCAATTGTGTTCGCACGAGCGCCGCCAGTCTTCGGTGGATAACCCTGTACAAGGAGCTGTTTTCAGCGCCTAGCGGCGAGCAACCCACCTATCTCGTTGCTAACGTTAGAATCGGTGAGGAGAACTGCAGTAGTGTACGTGCATTTGGTATGACTTGAACCTAGCCATATATACTTACGCTACGAGCCTACGAGCGCGCACATACACTACTACAGTTCTCCTCACCGATTCTAATGTTAGCAACGAGACAGGTGGGTTGCTCGCCGCTAGGCGCCGAAAACAGCTCCTTGTGCACCCCTGCCCTAGAATCTCAATAACCGAAAGCGTGTTCTTTCCTTTAAAATCTGCCTTGTCAGTTAATGGAATCAAACAGGTACCGAGAGGAGTTACATAATTACATTTATTTCGGACCTCGTTTTGGTAATAGTCTTAATCTCCCCGTCGACTTCTCCCTCTCGTGATGGGTCGGCGGGAACGAGCTTTAATTAAAAGTCTATCCACTCAATTATTAAAGGGGCTACCACGCCAGGAGATGGACTGGCAGGATATAATCATCGATCTTGGGTAATTACTAGCTTGTCAGTAGCTTTGATTAAATCCTTTTCCCTCTCCTCCTCGTCTTCGTCACGCCCCCTTCCCGTCTTGCCACGGAGCAGACAGGACGGAAGAATTCTTTGGAAAGTTGTCTGCGCGGATTGTATCGATTTTCTTCGTGTGCCTTGTACTCTAGGAAAATTGGGTGCGTTTGATGTATCGCGGCGAGTATATTGGATCGTCGTCGTCGTGAGTTCGACGGCGGAGCGGGAAGCAGATTGGGAACGCGTATTAAAACGCGTCTCCCATCTCGTTAGAGGGAACGGAGAATACTTGCCTGTCGTCGTCATTTGTGTATCTTTCCCATGGCAGGGTACGTGTGTACGTCACACAGTGGAACGACGTAAGGGCAATAACTGGACATGGCAATTACTTCCAAACGGTTTGGACTTTCATTGTACAAATTTGCACACTTTCAATTCATGTTAAGTAGAATAACTGAGATTTAGAAAAAAATCCTTCTGAGTTTTATACAAATAACGAGGGAACATCTCGAACCCGGAAATTCAAAAAATTCTTAAACTTTGTGAATATGTAGGGTATTCCCTTCCGATTACAACGCAATTTTTGTTTGCTACCCACATTCACTCTAAGGGCGTGTAATTCACCCCTGAAAATCCGGTTATTTTCCGATTTTGTGTTATAACTCGTGAACTGTAAAATAGATTTATTCTATTAATCGCAGGTAGCAGCAGGTAATTTTTCTACTTTTTAAAACATTACCATTAAAGAATTAAATTCAGGTATTCTAAAATACCTAAGGTCTAAACCTTGGGCAACTTTGAGCAAAACTTTAAATCACCAGTTGAATTATCATAGTATTCAGTGCACCGCATTTTTATTTTATATAGTTGTTTAGTGATGAAATCCAAGTTAATTCAGAATGTTTTTTGTACAAAATCATTAATAATAAGATACTCAATAATATCTAAAATATTGAGAACTTATGAAGTACCTAATAAGATTTAGGCAATAATTGTTTAAAGTGTAGCAAATGAAAGACAAAAAGACTGAAATTTTCATATAGGTCAGATTCATATACAATTGCTTTCGACACTTGAAATTTTGGCCGATGCCCAAATAAATAAGCCATTCTCGTCCCACTGTGCGTCGCCTCACTATTCGAAATCGAATTCATATGCCATTGTTGATCGATTCTAAATTAAGTGAGCATCAGTCTAATCGATGTTGGTTTGCCCGATGCCTCAGAGAGCCGAACTGCAAGCTGAGGTCCCTAAACGTGTCCAAGTGTTTGCTCGGCGGATTGGATGCGGGCTGCCTGGGCGAGACCATCAGAAGGGCCCGCAATTTGGACGCCCTAAGGGCTGCGGGCGCGTCCAGGCCAGCGGATGTGATGCCATTGGTGCTGGCATTGACGGAGGCGCCTTGTCTACAACTTCTGGATCTCGCCAGTCCGCGGCTGGCCCTCGACGATCATCCTTCCAGGCTGCTCTGTCACGCCCTCGCCAGGAACACCACCCTTAAGCTGCTCAGCCTCGAAGGATGGACCTTTAGAATAGAGGTGAGTCCACCTTTCGGAGTATTCTCCTTCTCCTCGAAGCAACAATCAACCAGCAACCGGCCCCTTTTCCTACTTTACTCCCAGTAACTTAAACTCATGGTTTTCTTAACGATTAACGCGGTGTGTATCTAAGGAATTAAGCGAACAGCGGGGTGGCAATTTGCAAAGATTGGCCGCTGGCAATTGGCGTTCGCCGGCAAAGCCAGGCATGGGGAAAGTCGTGGAAGTCGAGGAAGAAAAATAGAGGGACGCGATTCTCGGTGTTCGAGTATGAATCGTTGGAGCGCCTGGTGCTTCTCTTTCCCGTTTGGGCGGTCGGCAGCTTGCAATCCCGAAAGTGCCTGGCTGGTAATATCTCGCTGCACCTCTGCGCGCTGTCCGAGTATGCAACAAAGTTGCATAACGCCACGGCCACGTTGAGCGAGCAGAATTCCAACTAGTCGTCTCGATAACAATGTCTGAAAAGTTCGCATAAGCTCGCCGGTGCGCGGTGCGGTGGAAACCTTCTTCAATCTGATATAGTGGCTGCGAGCACGTCGCTACTTCACGTTCGAGGAGCTTTTATTCAACCGATTACCCCTTTCGGGCTAAATCGATAAAATAGCGAGCGGAGAGCTGCTTGCTCGAGAGTCAAACAATTTAGCTTCCGTGGTTGCAACCGAATCCTTTCTTTCTCGGGCATAGTAGTAGTCTGTTTTTCCTCCGCGTCCTCCCGCTTTCAATCGCGTTCTTGAGATCTTTAGAGGCAGACAAGTTAAAGAAACGCGAGAGTAGCTGGTCACTGAACCGCATTTGGAATCGGCGGGAGCGTCCAGACTTCTCCGGTTACATGTTCGAGGTTTCGACGAAGTAACGGGAAGGGTGGGATTCGTGAAAGAAGCTGATGGGGTGTCCGGGGTCTACTAACAGTAACTTCGTGCCTCGTAAAAAGAATCCCTCGAAGACTCTGCGGTTTCTTGCCGGGGGAGACCGGAATCACCAAGATTCACGCGTATCGCACACCTTCTCTGATAGAATTCGTAATTTAGTTCAGCTGTAATTTGTGGTCCGGCAGCAGGATGACAAGAGTAGGTTGGATTTGAAGATTTTTTTCGATGGGGAAATGTTTTTATCAAAGAAACATTATACAGTCGCGTCGGTAAATAAGTTGACACTCTTTAAAATCGCATAACTTTTTTAAAATTGGTCCAAACGACTCGAGTTTTTTTTAGAAGCTAGCGGAATTAGTTTTCTAGGTGACGTGTTTCGTCGTTTTGAAAAAAAATGCACTTGGTGTGAATATAAAAAAAAAATATTAAAGATCATTATTTAAACTTTTTTGTGAGCCTGTAATGAAAATTCAAAAAACCCGTTTGTAGATTGGAATAAGTTGTATACATACTGAAAATTTCATCTAAATTGGTTAACGTTGCTCTGAGTTACACACGTTTAAAGATCGCAGAATAAGGTCGAAAATCACGAAATTCCCGGAAATAAGTGATTTTCGGCCGATTACAGACCAAACACATTTTTTCAAAACGACGAAACACGTCACCTAGAAAACTAATTCCGCTAGCTTCTAAAAAACCCCAAGTCGTTTGGACCAATTTTAAAAAAAGTTATGCGATTTTAAAGAGTGTCAACTTATTTTCCGATGCGGCTGCATATATTAGAAAGGTCATACTTTTTTCTATAAATGTGAAATTTTCAGTAAAAAATTCAAAGCAAAAGTTACATGCTCGTATCAAAAGCTGGACTGTATCAGCGGTTGCATACCATTTACCATTAGCCTTCAATTCTCCTAACTCTCATCATCAGCAAGACAAAGATGTGATGAAAATACCGGAAGTCTCGCTACATTTAATGTTCATTCTAACTGAAAACAGCGTTCCAATTGTATTCCGTCCCGAATCAATAAGGTTCTATGCGACACAAGAGTGGTGTGGTCGCTCCAAAGCCCCCGGGTCGTGTGACAAAAATGTACACTGTACAGTCCATCGTATACCTTGTCTGTGGTAAAACGTTCTGTGTATGTACACAGCGTCGCGCCTAGCTGAAGATTTCCGCGCGCCCGTGCGCCCTAGGTACATAACATAAATACGCCTTCCCTTTCCTTCCATTGAACCTCTTAACCTTTCCTCCCAGCCTCTATCTTCTCGGGCCATTGTTGGCGACGAGCCATTATCTCCGGTGAAGTACGAGTGGCTGGGTCGGGGGAGGAAAGACACCCCCGAAACCGAGTGAAGAGAAAGAGAACACGGCCACGGGATAATCCTACCTGGTGCATCCTTGGATTACCCCCGGAAGTGGGTAATTAATTATCGGCGATTTCGCGGGAGAAAAGAGAGATAAAGGGTAAGTGACTCGGGGTATTGTTTGGCCCTCTCACTAATTGCCGAGGAGAAGTCGGCGCGGAGAGTTCCACTTCTGAAAGGGGACACCCACTATCACCGCGGGAATAAGGTCTGCTTTTTACTCGCCGAACCCTGTCCTGTTGCAAGCATATCAGTTTGCACGGAATTCTGCTTACCTTACGCTCGACTGTGCTGCGTTAACTAACGCGAACCCATAGAGGGATGGAAATGGGTTGCGGAATTATCACCGATAATTGTGGCTGCGGAGCATTTCGCTAATTAGTGAGCAGTTGCCGTTTCCCAGGTACTTTGGACATCTGAAACAGCTGCGTCAGTATTCAGGCTGTGCCCCACTTTATCACCACTGTCTCCAGTCGATTCGTCACCACTCGCGAAAGGGAACACTGACTCGATATGTTGAAATTAATCTAGACCCCAAATTTCTGCCCCAAACGCTACAATGAAATGTACACTCCCTGTTGAAATATTTCACGAAAGCACGAGACGCAGCATATTGTACGATAAATTTAGAGGACAGTGCTCGCCGAAGATCTAGTTACGATGTTCACGGTCTGACAGTGCACGGAGTCGTTCCACTGATCCCCGCTGCGACCAACTTTCCGCTGTAATTGGAAATGCACCATTACGCGACGCGCGACTGGAATGGAAGCCACAAGTCAGCCGCGGTTCGCGAAGCAAGCAAGGAGAATTTATGCGTGATAAAAATTCCCTTTGTCGGAATTATTCGATCGACGTCTGGCCACGACCGCTCCGTTTCTACTGGCCGAGCATGAAAGTCTGTTTCCACTAGCGATCCGCGAGCCAAACGCCGTGACTCCTTTGTTCTTTTCCTCTGCCTCTCTTCTCTCGATATAAAATGCTATTCGCCATTCTACTTGTCGCGACGCACGCGAAAGAAACGGATGGAATAAGAAAAAGAGACGACGCGGATCACCGGTAAGCAGGGAAATGAGAGATTCGAATGTTGACGGTGCAGAAACTCATAAAACTATTCATCACGGGTGCATACGCGCCGTGACACGAATCTCGTAAAACGGGTGTAAAGCGAAAAGAGAAGAAGCGAATTCGCGTGAGACGATCGCGGAAATTTCATGGAATTTGGAATTATTGCCTCGCCTCATTCTTGGTGCTGTACACGAGCATCGAATTTACCCTCACCGTTCGGTTCGGTTTAACGCACGCGGTATATCGTTCGTTCACGGCGGTGTTTCACGATGATGAAGGCGACGAAGAGCTGGCTACGCTTTAGCGGAGGATTTACACCGAGGAAACGAGAGCAAATACCTTTCCTCGATAAGGCGGGTCACGGTTTGTCCGCGTTCGTCGGAGGCGAGCGTTCAGCGTGCTTTTTCGCGCGAGATTTATGCGAGAACCCGTCCGCTCCATTATTCAGAACGCATCGCGGGTACGTCGCGACGATGCAGCCTATTTATTTAAATGCACCGCCTGTCGAAGGGGCCTTTAATGGCGCACGACGGTGTTCGTGTAAAACGGCGGCTCGAGAGACAAGGAGAAAATTTCGAGGTGCGAGGCGGTGAAATTTAAAATTTTCAGAGATCGAGATGCTTTTTCTTCGTCTTGTTAGAAACGTGTACGAGTTGTGCTCGATCGCGAACTCCGTCCTCCGGCGTATTAAAAGGGGGAACGGATTCGAATAGTCAGTCGGACGTTGGGGGAAGAGGAAATGCTGATTTATTTAAAAGCAGGAACGGCAGCAAAACGGGAGAGATCTCGCCGCGGAGTAAAGTATGATATCGGAACGAATACGCTCGAGGGAAGTGACAGCGAACAAGATACATATCCGCGACACGGCCAAATGGATTTTCCATTATTAAAAATACGCTCGAGAGCACGCTCGTCCGTGTGATCCAATTTACTTAAATCTGCCTGGGAGCTACGCGGCTCCGCGTAAACCAGGCAAGCGCTACATTCTTCCGTTACCCCTACACATCTCCCTGGGAAATAGAATACAGGAGAAATGGCGCATTAAGTAGTCGAATCGATCATCGCCGACGAGTCTGAATACCTGCCCATTACTCGAGAATGCTTCCCCAAAGACCCCCTTATTTATAACACGCTCCGGTCCGATGATTTATAAGATCCTCCTTATCCATTTAACCAAATCGTGCTAAGAAAATCTATGTTAATCGAAAACGAGAATCTGGAATAAAAGATCTATCTGACTCTCTTACTCTGCAATCAGGGAACGATTTGTTCAAATTCTTCGGTCGAAGGGAGTCCAAGGTGAAATATGCGATTCTTAAACGCCATAAAATGCTTTTCGGGGAGGCCGCAAGATTCTCCATTTCGCCGACATCGTCGCGGTGATATTGCCCGCAATAAATTACGTAGCACCCCATTCTGGCGTTCCTCAACCCCCTCGGACATCATTCTCCGCGGTCCTGGCCGATGTCTACGAGAATCGTTGAAAATTTCCATGACAATGCCTCAACGTCTGACGAGTATCCCACACTAACTCCTGGTGGCATTATGCACAGTGAGCGCATAAAAGTTTCTTCTAAACAATGTCCTCTCTAATGGAGAAAACGACGCTGATGAGACATGGAAGCAACCACAATCCCCTGTTTCGTATTTTAATTAGCTTTATGTACACTTGGGATCAGTGGTGCACACAGAGGGGGGCAAGGAGTCATGGAACCTCCCAAAGAAAGCGCGTTGTAAGAAGGAAAGAAAGCTGAATTATATTCGTTAAAGAAATTTTTATAATCACCTAATGAATTTGATTGAATTTGGATTAAAATTATTTTTAGCCGTTCAGCTCTGTTCCCACCCAAGATTAAATCCTGAGTGCGCCACTGACACTTCGAATAGAGTAAACTCCGGTAAATCCGTGATTGTTTTAGAATTTGTCTAATAACTGCTAATATTTACATATTCTGAAAGTGAGTCTAGGATATAATGATAGGTCAGACATCAGAGAAGCAAATAGTAGGTTAAGAGAAATTTACTAAGTATATTTAATTGAAAATATACAAAATTAAGTTGTCATGACATACTCTGGTTACTCCGTGATAGTACTCTGGTAACTCCGTAATAGTTCTCGCTAGCCCGTGATATGGCCATCAGCTACTTTTTTTATATTATTTTACATTAGTTTACATTATTTTACATTATTTTACATTGTTTTATATTATTTTATATTATTTCATATTATTTTATATTTTATTAGTGTTATTTTGTGTATAATCAATCGTTTCATGATCGTTAGATGTCTGAGACGTAAGGAAACATGGTATTTGGTATTTGCCATCAGAATTTCTCGAACAGCACAATCAGAAACGCAGGTTCGGACGCACGAAAAATAAGAATTTAGTCACTTTTCATAAGCAAAAATAACACTGAAGCCTTATTGTATGATAATTTCAAAAGTAATACTTATTAAAGTGTCCTTTTACCATCACTTACCTGCAGTTTCAACTTTCCATTTATCTTCTAAAGCACATATAATACATAAACAAGCGATCGCCCACAACAAGTACGAAAAATTTCACGAATAATGCGCTGCTGGAACAAAATGCTCTCTCACTCTATCACACTAACTTCAATTGACTAATTATTTTACCAAAACATAAACTAGAAGATCAACGCTGCCTGTTAGCTTCTGTTCCATCTAAATTGAGTCAGACAATTTCAAGTTACAGATAAATGAAAAAGTATCACGGAGTAACCTGTATTTACCCGATTTTACCCTACGTATCGACAGTGTCTTTGATCTCTTACCTAACCTAGGGAGAACCTATGAACTCGTATTGCTATTTTGTGCATATTAATCGGTCACTTAGTGACGCGATAACAGTCACAAAACAGTAATACGAGTTCATGAGTATCATGGAACGCGGTCAATCGGGACCCCCCGAAGTCCTCCTAGGCTTAATCGCGGCAGCAACGAGGGTAAACTACGCGCCAGGGGTGGTCGAGTCGGGGCGGGATAGAGGAGGGCTGGAAAAGCGCGTAATTCGCAGAATATCCCCAGATAAATCGTACAACCGTGAAATCCCAACGTTGGCTCGGTGATATCGCGCGCCAAAACAATGAGGCGGGGGCGGGCAGATTTAATTCAACGCTCGAGGGTGATTATAAACAATGCAGCTCGTTGGAGCCTCCCCCATTCCCCTCCCTCTTAGCCTGGCCATTATTGTTCGGCATGTCACGAACCAGGATGATTTCCATTTAAAAAGGACCGTGCCGCGGCTGCCAACTCATTGGATTTATGCACCCATTCAGCCGCTATTTTTCGCGAAATCGAACGAAAGCTGGCGCTTGATAGCATTAGCGGGTGCCGCGGGCGGGAATCAATTTTCCCGAGCGGGAAGCTTTCCACGGTGGACGCGCTGACCAGCAGCGACGACGCTCGCGCCGGTAGCTCCTGTCCCAGTGAATTTTGCGATGACAGCACTGACAAACTTTGGACACGGACGTTCATCGGCCGCTGGCAAATTCGCGTCGCGATTCGCGTTAAAAGCCACCATCAAAGCGCGGCGGGCCGTCGTCATTAATAATTTAGGAGGAACCGACGAAGCGAGAGTCGATTTACCAAATGTCCTCCATCGTTCGGCGTTGCCACCGGCGAGCGGCTGGGTTCGCGGATTTCCACGTAATATTTTGGCCCTCGACGTGGAACGAGGATTCTTGCACGGCGACAAGTAACAGCGGTTCATTATATTTCACGCGAAACGAGCTGTAATCGGGCTCCGGCCGCCTCCCCGGCAATGGGACCATAATTTTGGTCAATTTTCCCTGCATTATTCAAGCCGAGGTCGCGCAAAAACTGCCTTCATAAATTCAGACCGTGGGATTATTTCACGCGGCGATGAGGAAAAAACGAAATGGCTCTGGAATGGGGGAAATCCTTGAAGGTGTTGGAACTCTCTGTTCCCGTGAATCGGAGGACTCTTGGGTATCGTGGAGAACGTAAACCAAGTGCGCATGGTTTTTGCGAAAGGTACGTCTGATGGTTTCTTCTTCGATTTCCAATTGTGCAACCCCATTTCGCAGTTGCCGTGATCTAAGATCGCAAGAAAGTCTGCGAAAGGAGCAAAACGCTCGGTTCCAGAACGGGGACGTAATCGGTTCGCGGTAAAGGTGAACGACACGCTTTTTGCGGCTTCAAGGAGGATTAATTTCGGCGCGAGGCCACGGCTGGAAAAGTACAAGTCGCCGATTAAAATACCAAGCGACACTTGTTGCATCAATAAAAGTGGCAATACATTGAATCGGTGGGAAGACGTTAGCTGAGAGTGAAAACACCACATTGTGACTCTCTTCTTCCTGTATCGTCTAATTCTAAATACCTACAGGAAATGACACTTCATATGCACCGACGTAATAAGCTGAAATTCACAAACAAACACCACCAACTCTGTTGAAAGTGGAGTGTCACAGACACGCTTCCTCCTTTTCTCAAACGCAATTTTCCAAGGAAAGCTCTGTGCTCGCCCCTCTTAGAGGGTGTTTTCTCGACGGCCGCGGAATTCCCCAGGCTGGTTGACTGTGCTGCGGAATATTGCATAGGTCTTGGTAACGCGCGGCGCGACCCGTTTCCTCCGCGTCACAGGAATCGCGGGAAAGTGGAACGAAGCTCTTGGTCCCGATCGAGCAGACCCTGCTTCGAGATCAATTTGAAACTGCCACGCTGCCGCATCGCGCCGCGTAATGACGCCTCGAAACCGTGCCGGCTAATTAGGTCGCGCTATTTAGAGGCGACTCGATATATCAATCTCCTCCGAAGAAACAACTGGTTTTTCCAACGGGCACAAAGTTCGACGCACGTCTTCCGGATTCCGCGTTTGCGTTTCAGCACTGTTTCTCCAGCTAGGGGATTGAAACGCTGCAGCGATCAGAACGATCGTAAAACCGATTCAGGGATTAGTCGCAGCTTGTTAGCTTTGTATTATCGTGGGATTCCCGTCTTCCCTCGCGGCGCGTTTGATCCTGTAATCTCGGGACTCGTTGTGCTCGCGTGCCTCGCTTTGTTCCCGTCTCACTGCAGTGTAACGCGGTACCTGCAGCGATTTCGGGGTCACCACGCGTTAGCGTAACCCTGTTCCCATGTTTAACGCCGTTTACTTCGCGTATTAATGACGGGGGCGGGATCGAAGAGCCCTCCAGAGGTATCTCAAAGGTATCTGTGTCACTCTGCACACGAGATGTTATATGTAGGTGTGCGAGGTGTAGGTGACTGACGCGGCGAGCTCAGCTGCGAGCCGGGTTTTACGGTAAACAGAGAGCACTCGCGTTGCGAGAAAGCTACTCGACCGAGGCGCGAAAGTTGCCGAGGGCTCTAACCGCAGTATTTAAGAGCCTTGTCTCAGCAAGTGCTACAGAGGCACCACTTTAAAACGGAAAATGTGTCCGGGTCCGCAGGAATCGGACAGCTTGGCCGTGTTCTCCGAGCTGCTGAGATACACCAGCGTGCGTGAGCTGAGCCTGTGCAACGCCCGCCTGCATCTGGCCGTCCACGAGGGTCCTTTGGCCAGATTAGGGCGCCGGGACGACGCCGGGGCTGAGCTCCTCAGGGCCGCGCCGCCTCCTGCCTGCCCCGCGATTGTGTTCCTCAGACTGGCCGGTTTTCAAGTAAGTAATCCTCTTTCCAGTCATATTTTCCGAGCGCCGTCGGATGAAAAAGGATCCTAATATATTCAGACTTTGTCAAGAGTTTCGTAGTTGTAGTTGAGGTCGCCATCTTGGCAAATGGGCGAACCTATCAATTCTTAATAATGAGGTGCCTGATCGAAAATGGAAGCTTCTTTGGGGGATAAAAGTACGTGGGTAGCTTGGAATTATTTAATGTAAGGCAGGGCCGTTCCAAAAAGATTAATCCATCGAACGTGAAAAACGGTCATACGTTTTTCGGTTTTCAATTTTTGTCATTTTTTGTTTGAAGTAATTACTTAATAACAAATATACTAAATTATACTTTGGTCCTTCCTCTTTAATACATTGTAAACGAAAACTGGCGAATATACATACAAAATAAATGGAAAAATATTATTTGAATGTACCCGGGTTTAAAACCCGGTTTTTATTTATAAATTTGTAATGTTCGAAAAGTGGTTTATAAATTTAAAAAAAAAACGGTTTTATATACTGGACTTAATATGCAGAAATGAATTAATAATTTAATTAAAACCGTTAACATTCTGACTTGACACAAGCATATTGTAGTAGGTAACAGTTTACTGTAAAACTAATCTTCATGAGTTCATATTTCCAGAAAAAAATTCTAAGTGGAATAAAGATTTATAATTTGGTACCACGTTTTAAAAGATTTACATTTTGTACGGATTTTAGTCTTTTTTCATTTGGTTTTGTATATATAGAAATTATTCTGTTTTATTATATTTCTGTAATTCCATAATATTAAGGGGGGAGACCACTGTCTCAAATCTGAAATTTTTTTCTTTTTTTACATTTTCTGAAAGACGTATGTTTCAAGAATGTTCTCTCCAAATTTTATGAAGAAATTCGCAAAATTGACGGAGATATGGTGTTTTTCGTGAAGCGGTGTCAAACGCGCGACTGAGCCACGCGGAACATTGAACGCGATTTCCTCAGAATGACATTTTTCAACCGCGTTGACAGTCTACAGAGAAAACTATACGTCCAATTGGCATGATCAAGGACATTTATTGTACGGAAAACCCGTCGCTATTACGTGACGATCAGACATTTTCAATTTTCGACCTGCTTCTATTTTTTTTTAGCAACATTTCCCCAATATTGTACCCCGAAAACACGACTTTCATTTTCAGTGGTCCGCCATTCTGTTATTTTTTACAAATTTGACATTTTTCAATCGTCACGTAATAGAGGCAGGCTTCTAGTTTCTAAATATTATTGTTTTTTTGAATTTCGATGAACCATATGGTCTGGGGACTGTCAACGCGACTAGCATGTTTTTTTCGGAGCGCAAACTTTGACGAAGTGTATACAGAAAACGGATTTATGAATTTGATTAAAAAAAAAAATTTCCTACCCTTCGATATATACACTATTGACTATACTAAGCAATAAATTGATTTACTTACGTTGTTTGGTTGAAATAAATTCCCGAAAACACTCTTACATTTCGGGCCGAGACAGTGGTCTGCCCCCTTAAGGAAACTGAAATTTTTTCAAATAAGTAAAAATATCGATTTACTATTAGAATTATATTTTTTTCGTGAAAATTCGAAAACCAGTTTAACCGGTTTATTGGGAATAGCGAAACTCGAAAACCGGTTTTTCAAAAGTCGGGTTTTGTATAAAACCTAGTTAATACTCCTTTGGGGCATGTTAATACATCTGTAAAATATCCGTTTAATATTTAACAAATTTCAAATACAAAATTTTAATCTAGATAACTTTCAAATAATACAGACTAAAAATCAACAAAGCCGTAGTCCAGAAACTACATAGATTTTTATCATTTCACCACGATTTTTCTTATCAACTTTCCCCGGTCTCCCCTACTCTAAATTTGCCGTCCGTTAAAGGTACAAGTCTCTTCCATTGGAATTGTTCGAGTGCTGAGTAGCCCTAAGTACATACGCGTGTACCAGAAACGGAACGTAACGATGCGTACGGTTGTCGAAGAGAAGGCTAGCCGACCTATCGGGTTGCTGAGGTTCTGGCCCGTTCGAGACACTCGAGCCCGATCGAACCGGACGATTCGTAATTCGAGGCTGACGATGATTCGTTCGCGGTCTGGCCGGCGGTCGCCCTAACCGCGATAGATTATTCGTCCTGGTTTGGATACTGGTTTCGCCCCGCGCGAATAAAACGACCGGTCGCGTCGCTTGTAAACTCGACGAATCGATATCCCGAGCAGTAACAGTCCAGGCAACTGTCCCCTATTCTTTCCTCCAGATGGCCGCTGATCAGAATTCGTCCACATCCCCCAAAATTCCCATTCGTCTTTGTTATCTCACCAGCCCCGGGAAAAGGAGGAAAAATTGTCGCGAGCAGAGCGGGCTGAAAGCATTATTTCTGATTGCAGGTGACAGTGAACGATCGCCTGGCGCTCCGAGGTCCTCTTCTTCTGCCTTTCCTGGCTGGCTTCACCGCCCTCAGCGAGCTGGATCTCTCCCTGGACAAGTCCACCATAGGCGGGAGCAGCGGATCCCTATTGTTCATCGACGACAAGATCCTCCAGCAGTTCTTCGGCTGCCTCTCCTCCCACTTCAGGAACCTGCAGTCCCTGCGGATCAATTTCTGGCGGGTCACCTTGGAGGACAGCGAGAAGACTATGAGACAAATCGCCAAGTACGTGAAGCTGTGCAACCTGAGCTTCCTCAAGGCGAACGGGCTGATAGTGACCGACAGCGCGAAGAAGGTACAGATGGAGCACGTGTTCGTGCAGACGATCCTGACGCACCTCCAGTATCTCACTTGGTTGTGCCTGGACGGGGTGGAGCTGAGGGAAGCGCAGGCATCTAGCATCGGGAAATGCGTGAGGGATCGGTACCCGGGCACGTCACTGGAAATCAGCGCCAAGGACGTGCACGTCAAGTCGGTGAAGGCTCTGGTGGCAGCGATAGAGGACGGCGGAAGAGCCGAGGTCGTGTACACCGGCGGATCGAACTGTAGACTGAAAATCACGAAGATCCAGAAGAACGGCAAGGGCAAGAAGAAGTGAAGATCCGCTGGAGAACACTTGGTTGCCAACGGCACGGAACTTTCTTGATTGTTTGGCCACGGGGAGCGTGGCCAACGAACGACGGGGCTGAGCAGTATGGAGAATTGATCCTGGATGGACGGGGCCAGGGACACAAAAGGGGTAGAGAAGGAGAATCGTTCGATTTTTGAGCGGCCATTGATCCGGTGAAACGGATCCCCGGGGATGGAAGCGAGGGTGAAGATAGCACGAGTACGTAAACGAGTAGTATTTAGTGGGAAAGGAGTCGAGCAATGTCGAGCGCGTGTATCGTCGACGATTTTAGCCATAAGAGGCACGTAGGATAAGCAGATTATACATATACGACGGAAAAGCGTGGGAAAGAAGGTGATCGAATGTCAAGCCGACACTTTGTGGATTTTCGTCTTACTGTGATTTCCTTTTCTGCGCGTCGTCGCTCTCCTAACGATAGATCATAGATCATAGGCGTTGATTAGCTCTCGAGTATTCTCGATGGTCCGTTAAGAACAGCGACAGAACATCTCGAAGGAGTATAGAAGAGATATCTTTGTTTTTAGAACAGAATAGCGCCCGTTCGGGCAAGACAGAATAGGTGGGAAGAAAATTATCTTGCATACGACCAACGCGCTTAACTTACAGGAAGATATTTAAGAATGAAAGATGGGAAAAGATAAAAAGAGGCTGTTGCAACTAGGTACGTTCGTTGTTGTTAGATGGACTGTAAAATATGATTCAGAGTAATATATTATTATTATTATTAATTGTCCTCATTATTGCGAGCATCATCATCATTCTTATTATTGCTACGAGTATTAGCATGTTCTGATCGGGATTATTAAATGTTGACGATGGATTGAGTCGCACGAGTGAAAATGGCTTCACCGGATACGGCGCGTTGTTGGAGACTTTGAAGAAATTTTATAGATTATTATATTCTATATATGGTAGCGGGTAGAGAAGGTGCCCAGAGTGGAGGCACGTCGTCGGATCCTCGAATTCTGCAGTTACACTGCGCAGAGAAACGACGGCTATTATATATTGTATAAAAACAAAGCGAAGAAAAAAATGGAAATATACTTCAACGAGCAAGAAGCGTGCAACACGACTGCCAAATTCGTAAATCGTAGATTACAAAACGCGATATTAATCACGAGTTCGTCACTTTTTCTAGGATAAGCCTGCCCGTCGATCGCCGGAACCTTATTCAGCGATCTCACGATTTGCGAACTGCCGCCGACGGCAACCACGAACAACGCGATACTGCCATGCGTCCGTAAATCTAAGTCCGACGCGAGGATCGGTCTCGGTTCACAGTTTTACGCGAAGCAAATGTTCCACAATGGTGTTCGTCCCCCTCCCCTTTCACTCGTACTCGATTAATTCGCAGGCAAAACGGACTTCTCCGGTCCCCTCTTATTCCGTGTGTCCATTTAGATAGACAAGGGGCGAGCGTTCCGCACGGTTTTTCATTTTTGATAGTTTGCTATATGTACATAAGAGACACGTTCATTCGCGCCGTACGAGACAAATGAGATATCCCTATCGAAGTACGATCTGTTACATTTGCGAGGCCGTTTCGAGGAGAAAGCTAAATACGCGGCGAGGCCGAAGCTGACGCCACGCGCGTCACCGTCGAAACGGTTGTCTTGGGTCTCTTACTCCGCGTGGAGTCAGCTTCAGCGATTTTATTATAAATATTTATGTATTTATATGTGTATACATATCCTTCAAATAAATGTAATACGTGTTTGAAAGCCTGGCGGTTTAGTGATTCCCCGCATCGACAGGAAGCGGACGCGCGTGGACGAGACTGTCTTTCAGGAAGAAGTTGGTCTGGCGAAGAAACATTTGTAATCTCAATGTTACTTGGATTGAAATGGTAGGAGAGGAACAGCGATGGTAGCGCGAGAATATTGAGAAGAGACTCGGCAATCGTTTATAAGTACCTTCTGTTTATTATTTACAGTCTGTCGATATTGAGAAGATATTTGCACCCTCTCCCGTCTTCGTTCTATACAGTAATGTTAATAAAACGTAACAATGTTGACTTTCATCTCGGAAATCGCACCGCTCTTCGTTAAGTAGAAGTCTCATCGGACTCGAAACGATCGCAAGTTATACTGTCGCCTTACGTGTATACGATGGTACAGTGTCTCAATAGAAAAGTTCTCTATGCTATCCTGAGGAGCGCGTGTATAATTTCTATCGACGCTTCGTTCCATCCTATCGATAGGTTTTGGCCTATGTCATCACAGCTTGAAGTATACGATTCATATACCTCAGCTACGTGGAATGTCCCGGTCATGGTTACGACTTATGCTTACAAATCTTTCATTAATCTAATTCGACGATCGTGTTTCGAAGGTGTTACAATGCTCGTGAAGATGATGGGCGAACGATGACTGATCCGTTCTATCGCGCATTTATAAAATATGCAATAGAAATTCATGCCGGCTGAGGGAGCCCGTGAACTAATGAGTGCCGCAGCTTCGTTTCGATCAATGATGGCGGTGAGTGGAAAGTTGCTTTCATCAGCTTTTTCGAGAAATCTTCTATAGTATATTTGTTTCGATATTGCTCGCGATCCGCCTATCGAATCGCTTGTAAATAGTATCTGAAAGATACAAATGCACCGCCGCTGAACGATCGTCCTCTGCGTGTTAAGCGCTCGTGAATATTCCGTATCGATCAAACGACGAAGCTACTTAACGCGAACAGAACACACAAAGTAAATACGAGATTGAGGAAAGCACAAGTTCGTGTAAACGTAAGAATATCAATTTATATTACAATTTATAAAGTTGCATTTATATATAATATACACTTCGTATTTCTTGTATAATAATGACTAGCTGTCTACAGCTGTCTGTAAATTGTTACGGTCGCTTTAGTCGCGTGCGGACGCGGCGGTTTTTCCTCCCGACACGCAATCGACCACAATTGCTCAGGGTTTAACAGTACAAATTATAATATACAGAAACATATACAGTAACAAAGGGGGAGATAAAATGTCCTTACAGTTTCGACTTAAGCTAAGCCCTGTAATAGTAAAAAAGATCTAACGCCGTGCACCAGAAGTTCCTCTAGATTTTAAATGCATTTCGATACTGAGACTCTAACGGGCAATGCAAAACAGTGCTTGTCCATTTAAATTAACACCCTAAGTTGCAATGCTTGGTAAAAGGAGAGTGTTGTGGCGGATGCGATCGAGCCGATATCTGGTATATATATACACAATAGGAAAAATGAAGGAATGAAATGGAGAATGAGAATCTAACGTCGCCCTTAGCAACGTATTAGCATCCCGTGTCGAATAATCCCGCGGTTTCTAATTACGGAGCAGATTTCTAAACAATTTGCAATCCAAGATGGTATTCGCTGCTACTTAAAACAATGCATCTGCAGAATTTTAGAATGGCAAAAATATTTTGCATCAACGCGATGTTCCTCGCATGCTTCTGGCAGATCCCGCAAATAAATACAGTCTTGGAGCACTTATAAGAACACTTTACGACATGCATACTTTTCGTAGATCACATGGGTGCGTAATCCAATTGAACCGTCAGATGCCTTACTCCAGCCGCTTGGAAAATCATTTGCGTGTGCGCCACGACGTATTTAGGCTCCACCGTTCTAGCCACTTCTAATTTCATGCACCCGACGTACACGTCCGAGCACAGCGTCCAGAAATGTGGTTCTTGCACACTGTACACCCCAGCTAGTTGAGTCACTTTATTGTAACACTGGGGCAGAACATGATCCAGCGCCAGTGGCTGTCTTTGCATCAATATTTCCCAAGAGTCTTTCATTAAGGAAAGCACGCTTAATACTATCAATACTGCGATCAGCATGGAACAAATCGGATCGGCGATAAACCAACCAAACAGACGCATTAGTATGGCCGATATAATTACACCTACGGACCCAAGAGTGTCGGCTAGGATATGCAAGAAAACACCCTTCATGATCTGAGAATTTGTACCGCTGAAGGAAGGATCGATTTCGATATCGTGATGATCGTGGCTGTGATTCATATGGGAATGTCCGTGACCTCCGTGGGAGTGGGAATGGGAATGGCCGTGTCCCACTCCATGGCCGTGACCGTGTCCGTGATGAAACACGTATATTCCTATTAAATTAATTAACAATCCCACGATAGACACGTCCAGAAGCCTTTCGTGTTTGATCTCCGGCGGCTCGATGGCTCTTTCAACAGCCTCCGACATAATGAATAGAGCGATGAAGAACAAGAGCAGGGCATTGACAAATCCTCCCAGAACCTCTGCTCTGACATAGCCATAGGAGTAACGGTTGTTCGCTCTCCACTTTGTTATGACCGACGCAGCCAAACCGAACAATAAGCCGGTGCAATCGAAGAACATGTGAAAGCTATCCGATATCAAGCCCAAACTATTCGTCCATATTCCGTACAGTAATTCAATGAAGGCGAAGGATAAATTGAGTATAAGGAATAAGAAGAGATTCCTGGTGTTTTTGTCAGAGAATATCAAACGCTTCCATCCCAATACCTTCTCCTTTATCCGACTGCCGATGTTGCGCGAGTCTTTGTGCGAAAGAGGTAGCATTCTGCAACGATGCCAGGATTGCTCCTACGAGTGATGCTGGTTCTGTAATAAAAATAAAACCGTTCATTGAGTAATCTTGGATTTCGCATATGTTACGTTTGAAACATGATTTTCCTGAATGAACTTTTTAATTACAACTATCTGCACGTTAACGCGAGCGTTCAAGCTCGAAATATTTACATTGACGGAAACAATCATTGGAGATGATTGAAAATATGTCGAAGATAGGTTGCTGATCGCACAGCTGATTAAAAGACACAGTCACTTATCCGTTAATGACAACAGCCGCATAGTACTGCTAGGAATTGGATTCTTAAATGAAATATACCGTTCAAGATTGTTCGCCACGTCGCCGTTAATTAAGCTATTAGCTCCATGCTTATCCTTAATGGAGCGAATGAAAACACATCACTGACACGTCGGAACGGTGAAAGGGTTCTCTTAACCTAACATTAACGGTTCTATCGTCGGAGGATTACCTTTCTAGTATGAAATTGAATGCGGAGGCGGAGGTTCGTGATCAATTTAATCACACTTAGAGGTATTTCTATAACGAATACATTTTGTAAACGCGTCAGAGGTTGAAAGACCCGGGACGTGGAAACACTCGGCGTGGCGCCATGCTTAACTCTTTACCTGGCATGACCTGGCAGTGACGCATTTTCGCGTCAAAATTCTCGGTCCCTTTTCTGGCATTGGCGTACTTTCTCGCCTACACCATAGAGAAATTCTAGTTTCATCTAGGGACTTTGGCAGCATTAACTCTTTCACTGGTGCTGAAGCTGGCAGCCGTTTTTACGCGTTGACTGCTAAAATATCCGCGATAATTTAGTTTCGTACCGTCTATTTTATTTAACTCTTTCGTTTATATATTACCGGGACATGAGAATTGGTTTTGAATTAACCACTAATTTTCGCACTTATTAATATCCTGTTTTTGAAATTTTGTCCGATTATTGGAACGCCATTGACGGAAGTAGCGAAACAGAGGTCGCTGATACAGATAACTATAGAAGATGGCGATTCACGAACTTCCCTTTTCTTTTTGAGTCGACAGCCATCATGGTGAGTATTCGCCGAGGGCTTTTCTCCTTTCGTTGTTAATGGTATTCAATCGAATGCAATTTTGTGAGTGCGATAGAAGTTCTCGTTTGTGTACTGTGATATTGTCCTTTGGAAAACTAATTCAAGAGTCGCGTGGAAATTTTATAAGTACCTGAATGGATAACCTTAGCTCGACGATTTCGTCCACATGGTGTATACGATGCTCCGGATATATTTCATTAGAAAGCATTTATATCGAGTTCCAATCACTTTTACCTAAATTACCAGAAACGTGCTAATCGTTATCTTCGATGAGAAGTGAAAATTGTCTCTGGTTTCGGAACTTGTCAACGTATAACCTGTATTTCACGTATATGTTTTGTTGACAAGGTAAAAGATTTGTGAAACGCACATTATTCTTGTAAAATGATCTGACGTAGCTCTGAGCAACTTATTATGATGATACACTCATTCTAGATCAATTCTATGATAGCAACATACTGATTTAATGAGTCTGAATAGTGTTCGGTGTACAGATCACGCACTTGAATTCTTTGGACACTTTGTTCATTTCTAATTCATATTTCAGCCGCCTAAAAAGGATACTAAGGGGTCTTCAAAGCAACCACAAAAGACACAGAAAAAGAAGGAGGGAGGATCTGGTGGCAAAGCCAAGAAGAAGGTTTGTATTATCTATTTTTTACATCTCTCTCGCATCGAAGAACCTATAAATGATGAGCACTTATATTCTTGAAAAACCATGGAAGTAACAACTGATTTAATGAGTCTGATACAATGTTTCAATTAATCTGCATCACAATTTAAATTCGAACAATCGATTCTAATATCTTGTATTCGTCGGTTATTTGCAGAAGTGGTCCAAGGGAAAAGTACGCGATAAGTTAAACAACCAAGTGTTGTTCGACAAAGGCACATATGAGAAACTGTTAAAAGAAGTGCCACAATACAAATTGATCACACCGTCGATCGTCAGCGAAAGGCTAAAGATCCGTGGATCCCTTGCCAGGAGGGCGTTGATCGAGCTGCAACAGAAGGGACTCATCAAACAAGTCGTGCAGCACCATGCACAGCTTATTTACACGCGTACTACTAAGGGCGACGATCCGGCTGCGTAATTCGTTCATACGCAATGTGTAATTACGTTTAATAAAAAAAATTCTATAAGACCAAATTCCGATGTGTTCTTTTAACTATTGCATTCGTATTAAATTCGATAGAAAAAGTCACCGATGACTCGAAAGCTTTTTAATTTTTTACTCTGACGCTGGCAATGCCCGTGTCTCTCGAGACCCGTGATTCAAACTGTTCATTGAAACAGGCGAGAGGTGAATGAACGTATTCGCAGTGACTCTTTAGTATACCGAAATGCTTAGAAGAGAAAGAACGCGGATCGGAAATTCGAGGGTTAAAGTTACGTGGGAAAACAGCATTGCATTTTGGAAGATCCGATATACCGCGTGTTCCAATGGCACGCGCGTATCTGTAAGACTTGAAGATACTTGAGAATCGAAGCTAGCCATGGTGAAGTCGCGCTCGCGGGTCAACTGTTCGTTGTTTCGAAGTATAATGGCTGTGTTCGAATGAGACACGGATCTTTTCCTCTGCCCCGTTCCGTGCCAGGTACAAGCTGGTCTCGAAGCTCAAAATTCTAGTGCACGCAGCCATCTGAAATGACAAAACGGACCCCCGTCACGGGTTCATCAACGTAACATTACCACGAATTGTCCCTCGGCCCCTGACAGGAGCACGAACCAGATCTGTCGCGACGAAATTCTATCGAATAACATTCAAGGGACAAGTGCGGGCAAAGGTTCCGAGGAAGGAAGGTAGAACGAAGCCCTTGCGCAGGGTAGAGAAGCGTGACACGGTGGGAAATACCGAAAGGAGGGAGAGAAGCGTGCGAAGAAGAAGAAGAACCAGTTATCTGTTATCAGGTTCGGAAGTCCAATGAAGATCCACTGGCATGGCCACGCGACTCAGCCCCCGAAATTCGGAGGTGAACGCTCTTGAGCAGCGGGGCTATCTCATTGGCAAAAAGATCGGACAGGTTATTTACCCCCAAAACTTCTGTACCCCACCTGTTCGCTAACCTCTCCCGCTGCCCCCCTACCTTCATCCACTCTGTAACATTGTTTCGTACGATTCCTTTTTACAACTCGTCGCTTGCCTTCATGTACCCCCGTGTTCTTCTCCCTCCCGTTAAACGGCTACACGTTTTTTGTGTCGCTTCGCTTCTGCAGCCCCCCTTGCTACCATTCCCCCTTCACTCGTGGCTTTCTTTTTCTTGGACAATTACTGTAGCGCTCTACAAATTCGTATGACGATCTCTGGTCACCGTCTTTTCGACGAATCTAATTTTTATTTACTTGAAGAATCAAGATCTTCCTGCTTCTCTTCACCGTCTTTATTTATCTCGCGTTCTTTTTATTGAATAAATCGGAGTTAACGCTGCTGAAACTTTGCAATCGCCAGGGCTCGTACGCGACTGTGCACCTGGCTGAGTACGTAGACGGAACGAGCTCGAAGAAACTGCGATTAGCCTGTAAGATATTCGACAAAGAGAAAGCTCCCTGTGACTTCCTCAACAAGTTCTTTCCCCGTGAACTCGAAATCCTTACAAAAATAGAAAATCCCCATATCATTCAAGTAAGGCAAAACTCGGCGAAAGGAGATGAGAGAGGAGACTGAAAGCAGTGGCTTGCGAATGATTAACGGAACGATAAACTTGCAGGTGCACAGTATACTTCAACGCGGTCCGAGAGTCTTCATTTTCATGCGCTACGCCGACAATGGTGACCTGCTGGACTTCGTCAAGAGGAACGGCGTTGTGCCGGAACAACAGTCGAAGCTCTGGTTCAGGCAGATGGCTTCCGGTCTCCACTACCTCCACGGCAAGAACATCGCTCACCGGGATCTCAAGTGCGAGAACATACTCCTCTCTAGGAAATTCAACGTGAAGCTGGCCGATTTTGGGTTCGCGAGGTTCTGCATCGACCATGAAGGCAGGCGGGTCCTCAGCAAGACGTATTGCGGCTCCGCGGCATACGCCGCGCCGGAGGTAGTCTCTGGCACCCCGTACAACCCGAAGCTGGCAGACGTCTGGTCCCTCGGGATCATCCTGTTCATCATGCTGAACGGCTCGATGCCCTTCGACGACGAAAACTTGAAGAAGTTGCTCAAGGACCAGATGTCGAGGAGGTGGATGTTTCGGTCACGGGTGCGGAACACGGTGTCCGCGTTGGCCAAGAGCATCGTTAAGCATATCTTGGAACCGGATATCACCTTGAGGCTGACGCTAGAGAGGGTGCTGGGCCACGAGTGGGTGCGCACCAAAAAGGAAAAGTCAGGACCTCTCACTGGTAGACTCGTGCATTCGGCGCCGCCCATCCACCCACAAGTGATTTATCGATTTTATATCTTTCCTTGGTAGAAACCGCGTGACGTAGAGCCGTGGGTGTAAGCTTAGTGGGACGATAGATAGAATGTCTTAATGAACGTAATTCCATAGACTAGAAAGTAATGTTTGCTGGGAGTACATGTGTAAAATGAACATCCTTACTTTGTCCCAGGTCTGCGGAGGCGGAGGAAACTTGGTTGGAGCAGGGGCTGCGGGAGGTGGCAACGTGCCCGTGGTACTTAAAGGGTTCTCATCGTTCAAGAACAACGAGAATCAAAATCACGGTATAGCCGTCAAGTCCACGGACAAGCCTGGGAAAGACACGCAATTGTCCGCGGTCGACTGAACGATGATCGGACCGATACGGATGAACCAGCGTCGTTCGCGCGTCGAGCGCCGACAGAGTGTGCAGGCAACATTTGCACTCCGCTCAGGACACGGACCTTTATAATTCACTTTTTACTCTGCTGATTATTGATGATCTATACACGGTTTTTAATAACGCATACTTTAATAAAGGATTTTACCATTTTAACGAGGCGTACTGCTCGATCGCTTACCAAACTGAGCTCGTGCTCCCTGGTTCTTCCTTACTCATGGAAATCAAAGAGGCAAAGGGTGGCTCCCTAGTCCACGGAGTAATAATAATTAAGTTTATTGTACAACTAGCGTCTATTAATATACAAAACTATAATTTTTCTGATCGCGCGTCCAAGAACGCGGCCTGTTATGCGTAAGGTCGATAATATGCAGCGGTCAAGTAAATATTTTTTATATAATATAGTTTACATTAAAACAACAAATAATTTACACGATTCGATATACCATCGCCGCGACCGGGTCAATCTCGCTCGGCATAGCACCCCATGCTGTCGAAAAATACATGTATTTGCCAGAGAGAGATTGACCTGGCGACCGAGAGAAAAGAAATCATAGAGGACGTTTTCTAGTGAGGTCAGGGCTAGAGGATCAGGCTCGGGGAGAACATGCTTCTTGGTGTAAAAATATTAATTCGTTCCATGACCTTAATCAATGGCGTCGCGTGTGCAGAAGGGTGCGGCTCACTGTTTCGTGGGCCGGTCGTTGTGCGTGTTTTGACTCGATTGCGAAACGCGGGACGCGTTACGCTCTGTCTACGGATTCCGACGAATCCGCTAATAACGTGTTATTCCCAGCGACGATTTCCTATTTACAAATTATCATAATAAAGCGTCTACGCGTAGATTTAAGTATTTTTTACAAATGTCAGCCGACGAGTGTCGCATCGTTTCTCAGATCAGAATTTTCGGTTTCCGGAGTGGTAACAGAATTCCACTCCCTTTAGCGTTAAAAGTCTCTTCATCCCTTAGACCCATCCTCCGGTAAGCTTGTGGAACATTTCCTCGTTCAGCGTCTGATTGGCTTCTTTCGATCGCATCGACAGGAATATGTAGCCTCCGATAAATTCGTGGACGACTTTACAGTCAGCGGATTGGCACTCGAAGATAATATTCTCTTCGTCGAACTGCACCATCATATGCTTCACCTCCCAGTTTACGTTCCACGCCTTCGCAAAGAAAATATTATTTAAGAATGACTCAAGCTTCCCAGAAAATATTTCCCAATCTAGAATCCACTTACTTTCATGGTGTTGTATCTCCAAGTCTTCAAATGATCACCACTGTGAAGCTCCATTCGCATCAGCTTGTTATTAGCGATGCCCAGCAGCTCGTCCTTGCTCTTTCCAGTGAACCTGACCACGAACAGTGAAATACCGTACTCGGGAAGTAATTGCCAGGCTTTGATGTAACGCAATTTGGCTTCGACCAGAGGAAGATCCTTCACGTTAGCATGTGCCTCCAGGATCCTCTGAACCAACTGCGGAAGAGTCAAAGGTTCAGCCACGGGAGTGAATTATTACAGAGCTAGGCGACAGTCCTGCTACGTACCTTTCCTTTGAATTTTTTCACGAATCTGGGGGCAACGTAGTCCTCTGGAACGATATCGAGGGAATTCGGATTGATCGCGGGTGCAGGTGCAGGCCTCTGCAGTTGCAGGAAGGCCGCGATGCTGTTCACTTCGCTCTCGTAGGATGCATCTGCGAGGCTGCGTCCCTTGCCTGCTAGTCTGCACGCTGCCATCCACTTTGCGTATTGCTGTTCCTATAAGGCAGAAGGAAGGACTCGATTCGCGTTATATTATAGCGGCAGGGGCGGATTTGGTGCTCCTAGGCCAGAGTTGCCAAATCAGATTTTTAAAAATGCGTAGAGAATAGTTCAACGTTCCGTAGAATTCCGTAGATCCCCCGTTGCAAAAACCGTTGATCTATGGATTTTCTTCATAAGTGTTAATTATTATATGTATGAAAGAAGCTAATTCCCTTACTCATGGAAACCGTCCTTTCCCAAATCCTTTCTAGAAATCTTATATTTTGATCCTCCCCTAACATCCTCAAAAAAATTATTGTCACAACAAAAATTCACATATTACGAAAAAAGGTCACGTGCAAAAGTTGTGAAATCGACTTTTACGAAAACTTTCACATGCAAAGATTCTGACATGAACTTTGCTAATTCCTATTGTACTCGTTCAAAATGCAGGGTAGTAGAACTAGAAAATAATAGCTTGAATTCCAGCGATTAAGTGTGATGAAAAGCTCTTGTAGTGAAATTGGAATTTAGCGACCCGCAGTAAATCGGCGGTTTGGATCGTAAAATCAATGGATCAAATTAAACAGTAAATGATTTCTTTAATCAGAATCTTTTGTTTTATCAATTAACTCATGAAAAAGGTAAAAAAATCCGTAGATTTCAGTTTACAATCCCTAGATCCGTAGATAAAGTAAAAAATTCGTAGATCTACGGAAAAATCCGTAGGGTTGGTAACACTGCCCTAGGCTAACAAGCCAAGTCTGCTACTCTTTCCATGAAATATCAATCAAACATTTTAATTTAAAAGACTCGAAACAATTTTGAAATTAACTCGATATGACAACTCACAAGGAAAGATTCCGAACCAGAAAATTAAAAAAATTCTGAAACTTTGAGAATATGTAGGGCATTTCCTCCTGATTACAACGCAATTTTTGTTTGCTGCCCAAATTCACTCGAAGGGGATGAAATCCACCCCTGAAAATTCGGTTATTTTTCGATTTTGTGTTGTAACTCGCGAACTGTAAGAGATGGAAAAAAGTTTCGAGACAAACGTTACTTCTTTTAATTAAATCTATCATTTGGTAAAGAAATTATTTTACAGTTCACGAGTTATAACACAAAATCAGAAAATAACCGGATTTTCAGGGATCAATTACACCCCCTTCGAGTGACTTTGGGCAGCAAACAAAAATTGCGTTGTAGTCAGGAGGAAATGCCCTACATATTCAACAAATTTTCAGAATTTTTTGCATTTTCGGGTTCTGGAATTTCCTTTGTCAGATTCCGAATTATTGCCTACACATACATTCGTCTCTGCATAGCAGGGAATCTGAGATCGCGAACAGGAAGATGATGAAAAAAGACGGGGGTGCGAAGGAATGCGAAGCCCACGGTACTCACATTGTCGCATCTGATCCACATCTCGGTCATGCCCTCGGCGTTGGGCACCTCGAGCCTGATGCTGTAGCGACCTTGGGATTGATGGACAACGGGCGTGACCTCGCAGCCACGCAGATTGATCACGTAGGCAGGTGACTCGGAGCTGTTGCTTTCCTCCCGGGTCTTGTACAGCCTGAGCTGAAGGTCCCTGCAGGTGACCCAGTAGCGCTTGAAGGCTTTCAACGTGAAACGCTTGGGCTTCAAAAAGCGCAGGTAGTCGCAGAGCTCCGGGACCTGGGTGATGTCGCTGGGCCCGTTGCTGATGTTGCTGCCCTCCAGGGTCACCTGGAGGTCCGTCAAGGCCGCGTCAATGTCGTCCTCGACGGGCGAGGAAGCGCCGTTGCTGTCGTAACTCGGCTGCGGCACGCTGGCCTGCAGATTCACTTGCACCTGCAACGCGGAATGCCAATCACGTCCACGTCATTCACCGAGATACAGCCGCTCCTTTTATCGTTATGCACGCGGACCGAGAAGCTGGTAGGCGTGTAGGAAAAGCCACATGAATCGCTAACCGTTTTCTTGGCCGACATAAGGCAACGACATTTGCATGCGGAACGCTGCGTGGGGGGTTCAGCTCAATGTCTTTAAGTGGACGAGTGCCTGGAGGAATCGAGCAGTAGGAGTCTTTTACGTCCTTTCTAATTAAGCTTGCGCCTCGGTAGGAGTCAGCCGCTCAGTACCGTCCATATCTGTTCAACCCCCACTGCATGACGTATGATAGGGTAAAGGCAGGTAATATGGAACGGCACGTCATATCGAACTTCATAAAATTTCGATAAAGAAATAACGAACTCTTCAGGCAGTCGTGTATACTAGATCCCTAGACACAATAGACGATGATACTGATAATTGGGCCTCAGTCGGGCATTCATAATTGAAAAAGAAAAGTTTATATTTTTGTGGGGTGTAAAAGTTTCTTAAAAGTGCATCAAATAGTTAAATATTGTACTGAAGGTAAGTTATAAAGTATTATTTTGGTATAATTTATCATTAAATATGTGTGTTCTTGATTATTTAACAAAAGTTAACCAATAATGTTACCTTCTTCTTAGTATAATTCTTAATTTATTGTCGGAACATGTGTGTACGTAATATGGAACATACCGAGTAACATAGATGAATTTGATAATGACGATGACGGCGATGATGCGGAATGCTTATTTTGCGACGGTAATTATAAAAATAATGACAATGAAAAGTAGACCCAATGTATTCGCTATTTATTCACGTGCCCAACGTGTAAGAGACGCAGAAAACAGGAATAAATTCCAAAAATCATGTATATTTATTCATATCTTTTACTTAATAAATCTTCATTTTAGTAAAAAAAAAGTAAAGATTTTTGAGTTTTCTTTACAAAGTTCCTAGGTGTTCCATATTAGGACCCATTTTTTCGAACGACCGATTTTCACTCATTTTAGTTTTTTTATTATAATTGCAAAACCATTGGATTTTTTACATTTGACTATGTAAATATGATTATGCATCAGTTCCTTCGCCCCCTCATGTTAGTTTGATTAAAAAACACAAATTCCCCTGCTTATGACAAGCTTTTGAAATGAGGTGTTCCATATTACCTGCCTTTACCCCACGCGACGAGATGCACTTGAAGCTAAATAGTACAGGTAAACTACCATTACATCTCAACCATTGAAACACGATCCAGAATCTCCACGAAAGATACATCTGGTGCGTCAAAGTGATAGCAGCAAGTCCTCCGCCGTTTTCTTTCGCGCCATCGCGAGCTATTTCCGTGCACCAGCTCTGCTCGTATATATAGATCGATCTGGTACATGGGTACCGGATGTTTGGATCATGAAAACGTTACCGCGTAAACAATCGGGGGCAGCTGTTTGGCCGCGATCGCGCGCGAAGTCCCGGCGAGCAGAGAAGGAATCGATGGTGTAGGTACCTGTAGAGCGGCGAACATTAGCATCTCCTCCTCGGTGCAGTCCATCTCCTCGGCCAGCAGCTGCCACTTGGCCTGCTCGTAAATCATGTTGATCCTGACGGCGTCGGTTTTTGGGTTCAGATCGTAGAACAAGTAGAACTTGAACTTGAGCCTGAGGGTGTCGAATTCGCGGATCCCCTGCTCCATGATCGACAGGGATGAGTCCAGCCAAGCGACGTTCATCCTGGCCCTCTCCACGAGATTCTTCGGCCTGATCAATTTCCCCCGCACCTCGGGCGAGATCGAGGTAGGGCTCTGTGCCAGGGACTCGGACAGTCCCCCGTTCAACGCTTCCAGACTCATCGTGCTGTTGTTAGCGTTGAACGATCCCGTGCTACCGAAGCCGGACGAGTTGTTGTTCCTCTTCCATGTGCCGGTCTGTTGGGTGAACGGAAAAGCGAAGGGGATCGGTGAGTTGGTTGTTGCTTCGTCGGGGCCAGGTCGTGCTCGTGCCAGAGAAAGAGGGAGCGGGTAATAAACACGGTTCATGTGCTACTCCCGGGGCCCGGAAAAACGGCCCTCTCGCGAGAAGCAAATTAGTTTTCTCAGACGAACGACTCCGCGAACGGTAATGATAGGCCGAAACCGATAAATCATTGCCGCGGCAATCGGGTCGATAGGGGATTATTTATTACCATAACAGGTCCGGCTCGCAGGTATTTCCGATCTGCAACAGGCCGCACAGTTATGGGCCCTGGATACGGGCCCAGCGGCCAAGGGGTTTGTAGCTCCGTACTCACCGAAACAGGCGAGCTGATCGGTGTGCTGTGATTTCTGTTGTTGGGTGTGACCGGGGCGCACATGAACGGGCTGCTCTGGTCCAGGCTACCCGTCGATCCTCTGGGACTCTGGCTCACTGGAATGAACGTGTTCGTGTCCGCTGGTACGTGCCAGTGGCCGTTCTTCTGGTTCTCGATCTTCTTCTTCACCGGCAGGTCCTTCAGGTTGTATTTCAGGTGGTTCGGCTCCAACGGTTTGCAGAACGATAACTCTTCTGGGTGTCCGATACCTGGAGGGTGCAGAGGCCAAGGATCAGATGAGACACTTTGTCGTCGAACTCTGTTAGGGTTTCATCTACCTCGGGAAAAATTAGGCTGACTTCGTTTAGCATTTACATACTTTGTATCGGTTTCTGCTGTTTATCAGCGGTTTATTTTTTGCGACATTCTTTTTGTCGCCGGGAAATGATATCGGAGAACGGAGCTTACGTTACCGCGTCTATTTGCGAGTATGACACGAGGAAGGCTATCGGCGAGGTCATCTGTCCGCGACAACGTGGACAAAAACGAGAAACCGAGACTAAATAACCGTTACGACAACTTGGATAAGCTGTTTCGATGATTGCCACTCGGCAATTTCCATCCATTTCCATTCCCACGTCCGAAAGTAATCGAACTCTAGCGGTCGATTAAATAGTAGATTCTTTGGCTTGGCGTGAAATAAAATAATTTCTGCTTCTTTTCTTGACTTAGGGGGAAAGCTAGCTAAGTAGGCGCCGCGATACAATGCCTTCCATTATCGCGGCAGACCACTTCCCTGATTAAAAAGCCGCCGTTAACCGCTGCGGCGAAGTTGAGGCACGATGGCACCCGTGACCTTCGCGTGACTGGTAATTTAACAATTTTATTTCATTACCGTCGGACTAATTAACGCCGTCACGGTTACGTGTCGCGCTAGGCAGAGCCATGTGTTCAGGAATCCCGTTTCGAAACCGTCGACCTTGCAATATTCAGGATTAATCTCCACTTGATAGTGCGAAATCAATACGACCCATATTGCTAAAAGCAAATATCACCAAACATGCTATTTTCATATACATTGCGCGTCTATACGCCATCGAATCTAATTCGAGAATCACTAAACCTTGTCCTGTCTTATCATCAGAGTTGAGCATTATTCCAATAAATTTTTATTCAATCTTTAAAAAAAATTTCGAATAAAATGAAGTTATTCGAGAATAACGAATAAATTTTTATTCAAACAATCTTCAAATAAAAATTTCGAATAAAATGAAGCTATTCGAGAATAACGAATAAATTTTTATTCGAATATCTTCGATTAAAAATTTCGAATAAAATGAAGTTATTCGAGAATAACGAATAAATTTTTATTCGAATATATTCGATTCAAAATTGCGGATAAAATGAAGTTATTCGAGAATAATGTATAATATTTTATTCGAATAAGTTCGAATAAGAATTGCGAATAAATCGAAATTATTCTAGAATAACAACTAATTTTTTATTCGAATAATGTACAACTCTGCTTATCATCCACACTCCCACAACCCTATACATTTCCACCCATTCACGAAGACAGACTCTATCAACTTGCCTAATTCTTTGCACAGGTTGATAACAGTGTTGAACGTCTTGACAGAGAAGTCGACTTTGCAGTCGAGGCATCGCATGTCCGGCAGCTGCACCCTCAGGATCTTGTGCATCGGCGTGAAGTGTAGGAGGGCGTCCGCGGCCACGCCATACTGATCCAGGGTGCTCCTGGTTCTAGTCAGCCAGTGGTTCCTTGCTGGCCACCAAAGCGCGTGATCGGACCAGTCCATGGCGATGTCTGTGAACAAAAGAACGAAGAGGAGAATTAAAAAAGCCGCGTACGAATGCGTGCGATTGATCGCTCGACGGGACCCGTGCGTTTTTTATCTGTACGCGTCGATCAGAGGCAATTCCGTGGCGTGACGAAGATGGACGCGGTCGATTGGATGATGGTCCGAGGGGGGTCGATTATTTAATGCTCCTTAAAGGGAGGCAGACCAACGTCAATTTATCAATGAAGATACAACGCGACGGTGGCCGTAGATGCGCGGGTTTATTGCCTTCATCGTCGGCCCCTTTTAGCCATTTCGCGACCCGTAGACGATTCCGGAAACAGAAAACACCCGTAATTCGGCGCTGGCATTGGGGAGGAACATCCAGGGGGGATTCGTTTGTCCGGGTGAATAGCACGTCGATGTCCTGGGACGACAACGAACCACCGTTAATGCTTCTATTTCCCTCGAGGCTCAGGGCATGCCTGCTAGAGTGTCTTTAACCCCCAGCAACACGTCCTTAAGATTCTATGAATCGAAGATCGCTGGGGGTGGTGGTCAAACAGGATAATTTGAAAATCCTGGTGAATTTATTACGTAGGGGATGGTTGCCTATATCGTACCACTTAAGATATTTTACGTTATATTTTATATTTGGTACTAATTTGAAGGCAAATGACTATTGGATATTGTAGCTTGATCTTTTAGGCACCTACTATTATATGCTTTACCTTTTATTCAGAACAAATTAATTTGTTATTAAGCTTTTTGTCACATACTGTAAAAGGTACGATTTAAGCAACCGGTCTCCTAAAACGTACACCTCGGTCTCCAAAATCGTACCTCCACTAAAAATAGTATGAATTTACAAATAAAGAAGAAAATATTCAACATAAAGTAATGATTATTATATAGTTATATATATGTATATGGATCACACACAGGCCGCAATAATTTATGAATATAATATACATACATAACCTATATATGTAACATACGAGTTGTCAAATCCTACTGGTACGATTGTAGTGGTACGATTTAGGAAACATTTAAACTGTATAATGAATGTAATATGTACTTAAAATGAATGTAAAATATTCTACATTAAAACCGGTTTTAGAAAAATTCAAAAATACAAGACAAAATTGCATTGGTTGATTATTATCAGCTAAAATAAACTGGTAAAAAGTTACATCAATCATACCTGATATTTTTAAATGTTTATAGCACGCACAAAATAGGGTGTAAGCTCAAAAGGTTTTGTTTCTATTTCTTATTTCGCATTTAGGTGATATTTGTATCATCAGATGTCGTTTATATTCATTAATTACTGAGAAATTGATAAGATATGATTTAGGTGACCAGTACGATATTGGCAACTCTCCCCTATGTACCTACATATGTAGGATAGCTCCAAGGGTGCGTGAACAGACGAGACTCGGATGATTCCGCGCGACAGCTCCCTAGATTTAATTTCTCCTGCGGTCGCAAATGTACGACTTCCCAAGAGTCTGACCGCAGGCTTAAAGCCTGATCCTCGACTCGGTGTCGCGACACCGAGACGACGCGACGCGCGAAGACGTCAGAAGCGCGGCCTTTCGGTGTTTTTCTTTCCACGGGTGCAACGGGCCCGTATATCCGGGACATGTGCGTCAGAATTCCACGATGCTTCCTATACGGGACTGCGTGACCGATGATATACGCGCGACAGACCTTAACGACCACGTGGTCGATGTCCTGCCGCGCGTCCTGTTTACTTTATAGTCCCAAGAAACTCTTATAGTGGATGGCTATCATCGAAATGGTCACATCACATATCTAACCAGATAGAAGCATCAGAGTTCGAACCCCCATCGATTCTTCATCTCGCTACGTCTCTGTTACCGCCCCTCCGACGCCTCAACCGTAAATCGTCAGAGCGCTATTATTCCTGGCAACATCGAGGACCCCCGTAATTGCTGCGAGTCAAGGTGGCCATCGCGATACACTAATTACGCGTCGAGCCCCCCCTGTTCGGAGTAACTGTTGCGGAGATAAAATCGGTCGGGTGGGGTGCGACACAAAGAGGCATCGTCTTTCCCGGCAGCTCGTGCTTCAAAAGACTTCCTCGAACGTTTGTTTCTGCACGGGCAAAAGCTCGCGACAATCCCAACACGCCCCTCGTCCTCTTTCCCGTCGAGTGGGCTGGCATCCTCTTTTCTCTTCCCTTCGATTCCGCGCGCGCGCGCGTAACCGTGTGCCCGTTCTTTCTCGCAAGGAACTACCTCCCTCCACACGAGAACCGGCTACAATGCGAATCCAACCTTTGAGAATCGGCCGTGCATGTCCCCAACACGCGCGTACACGCGAAGACTCATACACGCGTCCACGGGACTTCGCACCCCCGTTCTTTGTGACCATTCTTTCGCGCCACCGGTCCACTCTCCTTCTCCTTCTTTCGCCCTCTCTCTCCGTTTCTCTCAAACTCACCGAGGAGCCGCAGGCGGGAGACAACCCCTTGCACGAAGACGTCGACAAGGGTGTCGGCTGGCTCAAGGGTTTCATCCCTCGCCGCCTCTCGAAACCGGGGAAAACCGGTCCGTTTGTGCAGGTCCGGGGAAACACGCACGGGACACACGTGCGGCCGAAAAACAAATTTTCACAGCTGTTCCGCTCCGTGTCCGCTCGATTTAACGACTCCTGCACCCCCCGAAATCCGTGCCGACCGAACATCTTTTAAACCAACCTATTAGGGCGAACACATGCCAGCTGGACGTGCAAGAGGATACTCGTGACGTGTGTAATCACCGAACTTTCTGGCCTTTCGAAATTATGCTCGCGTATTTAAGGATTTGGGAAAGAGGCAGTCGAAATAATGGATGGCTTTGGCGTGTTCTACGGTTTCCGTTGGTCGCGAGAGGAATTCTCCGAGGCAAGCGTAGGCTAAGCTCGTCGGTCCCCCCTTTCCTATGCGACAGACCCGAGGCTCGCGACGAATTCAAAGGACGACGCGGATGTACCGTTAATGGAATGATTTTTTCCAACGGTGACCCGCGTGCCACACGGTTTTTACGCACCGTTACGTTACATCGGCCGTTCGTGGTCGCCTCTTCTGCAGCTCGAGGGAGCGGCGCATTCGCGCGCGAGCCAACGAGAGAGAAGAACCGTGCTCCCACGGCAAGAGGCCTCGCGATTCCGCAGCTGCGGTCTATAAATATTCCGCGAATTTTAGGACACGACGCGGGGCTCTCCTATCGAGAGCTCGGGGACCTTCGACGCCCACCCACGCGACTGTACGCTGGTGGAGCCGAGGAACCGATTGTTTTCGCGAAACGAATTCCTGCGGTTGCAGAGAGGCGGGCGAAATTTCATCGCGGCACTTTAGAGTTATCCTCCATGGTCGCGTTCCCCTCGGGTTGGTTATGACTCGTGGCGAGGGTACGCGGCTACCCACCGCGCGTTTAGTATGCATTGTCTTTCGTTACGGCTGCCAAGTGAAGCGGAGGCACTTCCAACCGCGAGATACGAAGTTCTGCGTGTCTTGGAATAAAGTATTCGTATGTACACCGGCCGTGTTGCGTGCTACGCGGCTCTGTGGCTCTTATGCAAATGGCACGTTTGTTAGGTAACCCCATTCGCGAGGATTCTTAGAACCGATGAAGTAACATTTCTATCGGCTGCTTCTTCGGAATGATCTGTATCTTCTTTAGAAAATCCCTCACGAATGTTTCAACGCCTGCAGCTGCTTGTATATACAATCCTACAAGTTGCGGTTAAGAGTACAGTGGTTGTACAATTTAAAAATATTATATGTCTATAAATGGAGTGTAATTGCACTTTGAATATCCCATATTTTTAGTTACGAGTATTAAGTAAACATTAATAAGTACAATTATTCTTATTAAAAGTATGCGGTCATTTACAGGGCTTCTACACGTTTTGCATTTTATAATCGTTTTTTTAAAAATATGATAAGAATAAGTAATTATTTTTATAGATATTTCAAGAATAATAAATTTAAATGCAATTTCAACAGTTGTTTTGTTGTTATACATAAATATATTCAAGTATTAATCTCAAAGGTCCATAAATTTAACAATTCGGTTATTTACTGGTTGGTTTACCCTAATTGGCCGGGCGGCCAGTGACTGTTTTTTAATCATGTTAATGGTGAAACAGTAATTAGCCCCCTGTTAAAAATAGAAACAAACACAACAAATACGTACATAATAAAATATATCCATTTATATAATAATTTTAATCTTATTTCTACCACCAAATCAGGTAACATTTTCTTTTAGGTTATATTATGTGTCAAATAGCGGCTAATCACTGTCGAATCGATTGGACAATTACTGTCTTGTCCATGCCAATAACTATACTCTTCGTAGGAAACATTTTTTGTATTTTTATACATTCTTGACTTTTTTTTATAAACTCTATTTATTTTTAGATTGTTGGGGGTTTTCGTACATATTCATACTAATTTCTATTTCAAATTTACTAAATTCACATTTATAATTCATTATTTATGTGACACTTTTCCTTAAGTGGCCAACCATTGTACTCTTCACCCTATTACTAGCAAAATGGTACAATCGAAGTGGATCACCTGCAGGCGTAAATGCAGCCGACAAAAGCGTTAAGGTCGAGCCGCGATATTTCTTAACAGAGCTCGCTGCCCTCCCATTTACAAGCCTGACATTTAGCAGCGACGACGGCTCTTCCATGCAGGAAGTTCAACCGTGGAAAGTGCAGCGAGTGCAGCAGGCTATAAAACGAAGTTTAAATGCTTTTAAAAGGACACTTGCCCAGCGAAGAGCTGTACATGAATGTTATCTCCAAGAACGAAGAAATCGATCGACCATTAAAAGCGCCGCAGGAAACACCGGGCCAGATGCACATGCAGGGGGAAGAAGCCGCGCTGATTCGACGACAAGAAAATGTTCTTTGCATAACAACGAGGCATGGTGTACCGCTAGGAGCGGCACGGTGACACACTAACGAGCAAAACGATGTCTCCTCCATATCCCTTCGCCAGGGAGCTCGTGGCAGCCACCGGAAACGCGCTCTCGCAATCCACCGTGCGAAAACGGACGGCCGGCTTCCTCCAAGACTGTTTCATTGACGCGTGAAAGTGCCTCTCGCAGCGAATGCAGTCGGAGGATGATTAATTAGAGAGGCAAATTAAGTGTCTAACATTTTCGCTGGAGAACTTTCGAATATTGTATGAGGGAAAACTCAGTCCATTGGCGGTCGTTCGCTTTCCTCGCGAGCCTCGAGCCCAACGGCCCCGATATGTTTGCAACCAGACGCTATTTATACCCACCCCGAAGCGGCTATTCTAAAAAGTGACATCGACTGCCGCGAGATTGGCGAGGGCGGGCGTGTTTTCCTCGCGTTATGGTAACATTCGACGCGGCGTAATCGCGCGAAGGAAGTCGACGATGACGGAACAGAAACCGCCTGGGTTTCCTGGTGGTGCTCTCTCGACGGACTCGAGTGAGTTCTATTTCGGTGGGACCGCGTCTGGAGCGGCGAGTAAATACCCCGTGTGTAAATCGAGATTGAAACACGCCGGAAGAATTCCAATGAAACCGCGCGTGCTGCGAGGAAATTCGACGGCCAGTCGCTATTCGAAGAATTGGAGTATTTGCACGGGCGAACGCAGCGTTTTATTAAAATTCCTCGTAGGTGCGGGACGGGGAGAAAGTGGAGGATTAAGTGGCACGCAATTAGGGAAAGGCACGCGTCCAAGGGGGCCCGATTAAGAATTCTATAAAGCGGACGGGCAATTTGAATAATTAGGCGGGATCGCATTGATATTGCACGCGGCACCTGTGCCCCCCCCCCCCCGGAGGAATGATTTTCGATCGGCTCGACCGACCGTTACGCTCGGCGTCAGATCGACGCGCCGCGAGAACTGGAGCCCGGATAAATTGGCAGTCTAAAGGGAGGCGGTCATTAAGGCAGCTTCTTAGCCGAAAATTTATCGCCGTGCAGCGAGGGTGAAGCGAAGCGAGTGAACAGACTACGCCGCGGGGCATCGCTTTACTGAAAAATCCGGACCGCGTTGCAGGCACGTCCTCGCTATTAACACTATTCCTACCACGACCGGTCAAATGACAATTTTTAAAATTTCGTTTAGAATTTCCTATATACAACGTAATTGAATCGCATTTACACTTCACGACTTTTCGTAAAATATACATATAATACATTTTTCAATATTCACTTCGATTTTTATTACTTATTTCCTGAGAAAAATTTGTAGAGTGTCTTACCTACCGCGACCGGTCAAATCACGTGAAGTGTCGGTAGGAATAGTGTTAAGGGGCTAGACTAGTATGACGGCTCCAAAAAATCGTTTTTTTTTTTCATTTTCATACGGACTCACATGTTAAAAACACGATCCTAGAAGGTTTTGGAGTAGGTGATTAGCTGTAAGTATGAAATATTTATGTTTTTGTACTTTAAAATAGTATTTCAAACTTTCATTGAGTTTTTTTCGAAACTAGTTTGGCTGCCATAATAACTCAAAAACTAGTGAACCGATTTAGTTCAATCTTAGCAGATATGTTCAGCAAACGTGTCATTCTAGCCCCTACCACGATTTTTCTAATATAGTAAAAACTGCAAATTTGCGAGTTAAAAACAAGAAATTTTTATGCAAAAAAAAAGGATCTTTTTGTTTGGAGAGCCGCCATTTTATTATTTTACAATTTTTTTAAATTTTCTGGTACGGGCTATAGCCACATACATACAGATTGAGAAAATATTTGTATTTTTGTTTCAGACCACCACAAGGGCTTATATCATGGCAGCCATGGAAACAAAATATTTTAAGACGCTCCAACAAATTTACGATAATTTTAAAAATATACACTGTTTGTACTTAAAAAAAATTTAGTATACTCAGGAAATATCAGTTAATAAAACTTTATAAGTTCAAACTGATAAGTTCAATCGTCTTTCTTCAAAAAATTTTCAAAAATTACCGTATTATACGGCCGTCACACTAGCCTAGCCCCTTAACTCAGCGAGCGAGCCTCTTTTCAGCTATTTACATCAGCATCCTTCATATCGCCTCGATGCTCCTACAAATATTAAGTGTCTTCTCACTAGACTAAACCTCACAAACTGTGTTTACGCTTCAAGCATACCGTCTAAACACTCGCATCCAATTCAGCCGGTACTTAAAACGCGGACAATTAAACCTGCTACGTTCTACACAGCTCGTTATCCATTTTTCGTCGAGGATGGCGGAGCTGGCACGACCTGGAAAGCGTAACAGCGAAACTGGGCCGAGTTTGCGATTCCCCCGGCGTGCTTTGCGCATCGAATACCTGCAACAAAGCGATCCCTGCATCGGAGTGTACACATGTAAGCCGCGCGTGTGTGCATACACGCGAGCGAGCACGCCGGTACAAGGCTCATTATCGTCGCTCGTTGCATATCAAGCCGAGACCCCCTTCGCCCGGGACCGTTGATCCTGAGCACGGCGAACAGTGTCAACAGCTGACCAAGCAATTCGTCCTGACCCCGTGTAACATGCAGCGAACCACGTCCTCGGCGATTCCGCTTCGAACGTCCGCCCCCTGCTTTTCCACCGCAACCCCTTTCAACTGCACACGAGTCGCTGGTATCGTTTCATCGTCGCGCGTGTCTCGCCCGAGCACTGTTTTCTTTTAAAATAACCCTCGAGTACTCCTTAAACGACAGGATTATCTCGCTCGTCGTAATATGCGCGTAAATATTGAGAAGCCGAGCAGGAGCACGCGCTGCCTTGTGTAAACGTGCCGAGAGAACACCGCTGCTCGGGGTAAACGCGTAAACGGGGGGACAAAAAAGCCGCGGCGCACGTGGCCACACATAACACCCCATTTTGCGCGGGACAAACGATCGACGGAAGTCGCGATACAATATTATGATATAATAATGGGAACACAAGGAACGCGGGCCTGGTGACAATGCCGCGACCGCCACGGCGCTCAAAGCACCCTCCGGCCCCCTTTTTCCACGAGTTGCTGCGCGAAAAGCCGAGAAAGGGGTTGCAGGGAACGCAGCCACCCTGGGCCGCTCGCAATTGTGCGGAGAAATGTGGGCCATTGAGAGGGAAGAAAGAGAGGGCCAGAAGGACGCGCGCTGCTGGCTCTGTCGACAAGGACGCGGGCTGGGGTGCGTACAGGGGTGGCTTCGAACCTCCACGTGGGGAATTTCAAGAGCTTTGCCGCGATACGCCTCGGCTTCTCTTACTCACTATCTTTAATCAAGGTTTCTCTACTTCAGTCACTTGAAGCGACTATATGGCAAAATGAAGAAGTCCAAAGCAAAGTTCTTGAAATTAAGTTCGTTCACCCTGCAGCACGCTCTTATCTCGCCCTTCTACGCACCGAATTCTCGAGGACTCGACGAAGAAACGGAACCGGAAGAGATCCGTGCCTGCGAACTACGAACGAGTAGCAGCGTGGAATCAACCCTCGTGATTCTCCACATCTCCTTCGCTCTACCAACCCTTGTTTGGCGAGCTCGAGCATTGTCGAGCCACCCTCGAGCCGCGCGGAAAGAGGAGAACGCGAAAAACTGCAGGAGCCGAGCGAGCCAGGAGAAAGTGCCGGGCCTCGCACGCCCCTTTGATATCACGGCCGATTAAGCGCGGCGCCGCTTCTTCTCCCGGCGGATCTCGGGGCGAACGCTGTGAAATCAAAGCGAGCAGACGCGGGCTGCTCGCGAGGGAGGCTCATCTTGCCTCCCCGTGGATTCGGTTAACGGGGACCGCCCTCGTCTACGATTTGCCCTGGCGCAATTAAATTCAGACGCTGTGCAGGATACCGGGTGTTCCAACTGTGTGTATGATTAAGTGTAATAAGGCAAGTTATGTGTAATAAAGTTTGAAATAAGTTAAGGGACTTTTGGCACCTTCATTGTTAAGGAGTCAGTTCACTGTGACGGTTTGAAAAATGAAGCTATTTTTAAAGATTCTTTTCTTCGTAGATACAATATAAGGTAGATGTCCCAATTACTGCCACATTAAGCTAATCGCGTAACTTTTGTTAATTATTTCAGAAGTTATTTAACCTCAAAATCATTCCAAGTTGCAGCATAATAATGCTTAAGATCTCTTTCCTCTAAGAAATTTTTTTTATAGTACAAATAGTATATGTTAATTGCTAATTAATTGAAAATGTATGAGGAAGTGCAATGTCCCTCAAACTGTCATTCACCTTTAATATTAATTTATAAATATAAGTATGCAATGTTTCTCTATTATTATCTAAAACGGAATTCAAATTTAACATTAAAATTTTTTTCCCTTACGATTTTGCACGCATTATTTCACTATTAAGTAAAATAATTAAAGTGACAATAATAGGGACACTGACCGTAATTGGGACATTACAGAAAAAAATTAAAAGAATTTTTTCAATTTGTTTAAAACTTTAATCGCGATTATTTCAAAACAACCTTTTTTCAACTGGTGCAGGTGGTTGCAAAAAAACTATTTGACCAATTAGTCTGAAATTTTTACACGTTATTCAGCACTTCAGTGCCTATTGCTGGGACCACGGAAACCTTTTTCGATTAACCATTTCATACTTTTTACATGTTTTTACAAGGCAAAATGATTGAAAATTTCACCGTATTTCAACACCTAAACTTCAATCCTCCGTCATTTTATTAATTTTTTATCAATACATATAAATAATCCTGGTCACTAATCCATAGCCACTGAAGTGCTGAATAATGTGCAAAAATTTCAGACTAATAGTTTTTTTGCAATCACCTGCGCCAGTTGAAAAAGTGTTTTTTTTTTAGATAATCCCGTTTAAAGTTTTAAAACAAATAAAAAAAAATCTTTTAATTTTTTTGTGTAGGTAATATAAGAGTAACTTAATAAGTACCAAAAAGATTTATTTATTGCATTATATGTCGTATCTACGAAGAAAAGAATCTTTATAAATAGCTTCATTTTTCAAACCGTCACACTGGACTGATCCCTTAACACAGTAAACAGTTTTGGATGAGTTCGATAGTGTAAAACAATCACCGGTCTTGCCGGTACATACTTGGTACGGATTGAACGGTAAAAGGGTTAAGAACCGTGTAAAGATTGAGACACTCGACACAGGTAGCCAGCAACGCGTTTGGTTTCCGCGTAGAGAGCCCGAAGCGGGCACAATGCACCGCGGAGGAGCGAGCGGTATGCAAATCGACAGGCCTGTACCTGTTGCGTTCTATTTAAGCGCGTCGCGTCGTCTCGTGCCCGCCTCCAATCGGCTTTCCCGTGTCGGAGAACCGATCGAATTCCGATCGAAATAATGACTGCTATCCGACGAGGTTGCCGCGATTATGCAACTGCAGCCGCGGCAGCCAAGTGCAGTTGTCGCGGCGCAACCTTTCGTCATGGTTAATGCACGAGTTGGTTCGCGGCGCACGAAACGCGTCGTCGACTCGCTAGCCAGCCCTTAATTGTTCTAAAATAAGCACTGACTCAAGCCCCAACGCCTTTAACTGGGCTTAATCCGTTTGCATCGTTCGTCACGACGATCCAGAACCGACGATCGTCACGCAACACCAACGCGCGAAACGATTCGACGAATCGGCGCGTGGGCAAACAGTGGCGTGTGAAGAAATTCGTGGCGCAATCGGCAGCTCGCGTTTCTTAATGGGAATTTCGGAACTGGAGCTTCTCAATGCGGCGTGATCGGTTTCTACGGACGTCTGTGGGATAATTAGGTATTATGCAGTCGACGAAGCAAGGTAGAGGTCATCGAACGACCGCTCGACCGTTTCACGCGGTTTAAGACTGAAACGGTTAGATGATCCGTGAGAAGAAGCTTCCCGGAACAGAGCGAACGATTTAAATGCTCGTTACGCGGCGATGCTGCGCATTATGCAATTGTACCGTGGGTAACGAGTCCTTCCTCCAAGATGGAAGCTGCAATAAATGTCAGGCTTTTTGCGCGGGGCACAATGGAGGTTAATTCGTTTGTTTCGTTGACTGCCCTTTCTTATTATGGCAAGCAGTGAAATAGCTGTGCGAGTAACGCAGCCAAAGTACACGCCATTCTGTTATCTGTCTTTAAATTTTCCACACAGTAAACTCAGTAAACGCTACCGTCGCGACGACGTTCGATGTTTCACTGCAAATATCACGCCTAAGAATAACTGCCAGTCGATCAGTAGCGCACGTGCGACGTTGTTAAACATGAAATATTGTTAGAATTATTAAGATATTTACGTCCGATGCACGCAACTGGTAGGTACACTTGGACCGAGGTCAAGATTACCATAATGCAACTCGCGCGAGTCGAGGAGGCTACCGTCGGCGCCTGGAGAAGCCCATCCAGCCACCTTTTCCACGAAAGACCAGAGCAGCGTCGCGGCTAAATAGGCCTCGAAATTCAAGTGTAGCAGAGCTTTAAATAACTCGCCTGATTAAGCTTTATCTGACATTCCCGGGGGCGTGCACGTCGCTCTTGTAATTACGCACGCGGCCCGCATAAGTACACATGCGTAGAGATGCGTATCGACTATCGCGGCCCACTTTTCGATCCACTTTTGCCATCGGCGTCCATCAAGCGTTCGAGTCAGCTTCTATTTCAGGAATCAGAAAAACTCTGACACTCGAAAATACGTACAACACTTGCGGATAGAGGGAGCGATTCTACGAAAAGGAAAGTCCCCGTGGATAAATCTGAGCGTGCAACAGGTGCTCGCTGGAAACTGTCTCCCTCGCCTCTCGATCGATAGCTTTACATTTTATTCTCGGAAAGCGCGGCTGCTCTTGACCCAATAAGAAGGGAGACAACCGACGCGTAACTGTCTTTCCACCCATAAAAGGGTGGCGTCTGCGTACGTAAGATTGCCCTCCGTTTTTAGACAAACGCGGCACCGAACTGTCCTATAAGGGTATCTGCGATTGGTCGGAAAGCGAGTGTAATGAGACGCTTTGCGAAAACGCGCGGACGATGACGCACGGGCACGCGTCATCTCGTTCGCCCGACGAAACTAAATAGCAACGCGTGGCACAACGATGACGCTACCTGTGTGGACGGACTTCCTCCGAGCGAATGAATGAATATGTATGCTGAATTTAATTAACGAGTCAAGGCCGTAACTGTTTCCGTTGCAAACGCAGCGTCGCCGCGCTCAGCGGGCTCGGTCGTCCGCTTTTTTTTTATCGAATCCCTTCGTCGCGATGGAAAGTCAGGTTCCTTTTCCACTCTCTGGCTGACAGAGGAGACTACCGCGATAGGTCAACATCACGCTATGGTAGCAGTAACCTTCGAGAGTATTCGAGCAGAAGATCCTCGCACAAAGAGGTAGGGGAGACCGGGGCTAGTTGTTACATTTTTCAGTTTTTTATTTTTTTTTTGATTCCATATTCAATACTATCAATGACTCTCACTTAAACTACGTTCTTTCCTCTACCGATGACCGTTATCGCATGTAATTAAACGAAAACCATGACTTCAAAACAAGCCATTTTGAAGGTCGAGACATGTATCAACGTGCCCTGAGTAGGGACTAGTTTTTACACAATACGGGACAAGTTGTTACAGGATTCAATTTTACGAAACGAGACTTATTATGAGTAATATAATTATATTTTTTTAAATTAGAAGAGATGATATCGGCGCACAGGTTTGGTCTATTAACTAATTAAATTGAAGCTATTTTGCAATTTTTGAAAATTTTTGAAAATTCCAATGTTTCGATCACTGATTATGATCATTATCAAGGAAAGTTAGATAAAAAGGAAAAATACTGCATATGCTTTTAAAACAAATCTCACCCCATACAGCACACTCTCGTTGCAGCATAGTTGCAGTATAGTTGCGGTGCAAGATTGCAACGATTCACGCAACGTTGTCGCAACTATTGCAGCAATAATTCTATGTCCGCCTGCTGCAATATTGCACAACAACTTTGAGGCAACTTTGCACGGCTACTTTGAGGTAACAAAAAACTGTTTAAAAAAAAATAAAAAAAGTTATCGGTTACGACAGATTTGAACTCCGGATCGCCCGCATGACAATCCGACGCGCTACCGTTGTGGCCACGGAACCTTCTTGGATGTAGAGTACTGTAGATGGTATATATAGTGATTACTCCGTACGTTAAAAACCTTTGTACTACTCGTAGTACTCATGAGTACTACGACCCCCATATATTGTCGTTCCAAAAGCACTGTGCGTCGTGCTCGCCTTCACGAAAACATCAGCTTAGCACGTGCCACCAGTAAAGTAGATTCTGACTTATGCTTGGAACTGATTAAATGGTTGCCTTCTCCGACATATATTTTATATTTTAGTTCATTATACTGGATGTCCGCGGGAACAGTAAACACCTGGATATTTCCTAACGTATTGGAGATATAAAAGAAATTGTTTACATGAAATTGCATGGTTGGAGGGGGCAAATTTACTACGGAACTCTTTTTTTTAACAGATCATTTGATAGTGCGTTTCAAGACGAATTCAATAAAATATAATGTATACACTTTATTTCAGCCGGTTTTGGAGATATTATGTTTTAAAATTTGCTAACGCCGCAAAGTTGTGGCAAAGTTGCGACAAAGTTGCGGCAAAGCTGCGGCAAAGTTGCTGCATAGTTGCGGCATAATTGCGGCAAAGTTGCTGCATAGTTGCGGCATAGTTGCGGCATAGTTGCGACAAAGTTGCGGCATAGTTGTGGCAAAGTTGCAGTGCATTATTGCAACGCAACTATGCAGCAACTATGCAGAAACAATTCTATGTCCGCCCCGTGCAATGTTGCACGGCAACGTCGCAGCAAACATACATCGACATTGCGCTGCAACCATGCAACATCGCAAGGTTACTGCAACCATCCTGCAACTTTGCCGCAACGAAGTGTGCTGTATGGGACGTTGAGAAGGAACGTGTGACGCACGAGTCGGTTGACCGGTGACTGATATCATCTGTGCGCCGATATCATCGCTTGTAATTTAAAAAAAAAATTTTACGGTCGAAATTCAATTCATTTTTACTATTTATAATTATATTTTCTTGGACAGAAGTAAATTTATTAATGGTAAGAATCTATTACAATAAATATACAATAAAATATCTATTTTAAAAAGAATAAAAAACTACTGAAATCAGTTGCACTAATTATCATCGTCCGTTTCATACGGGGACGATAAAAGTGATTTTTAGGTTTTGCACACTTCTCATGTGCCCACTTTTTGCACTCTATGCACTGAATCCACTCTGTGGAGCCTTTCTTTCTTTCTTTCTGTAACAACATGCTCCTTTTCGTATGTAACAACATGCCCCTTGTCTTGTGTAACAATTTGCCCCGGTTGACACCATTGTGTATAAAAAGCTATAAGTTCATACCAGTTTGGTGTATTCTTATGTTCTTGGTACAAATCTGTAGCTAAAGGAACATTGATTCAAACGTGATAATATTAATTTACATACATTTATCTGTCTGTTCGGTAGAAAAGATTGAAGTAGAAAGAGAAGTTACTATTAGTACCGAAAACACAAAACACTGCAATAAAGCGACAACGCGTGAACCGACTACAAACAAACAACATACACAGCTGTGTATGGTTGAAACACATCAGCCACTTCATCGTCGAAGTGATAGTCCAAGCGACAAAAATTTAAACTGCCCCTGTAACATCTAACCCCGGTCTCCCCTACACTACATAAGTACAGAGAGTCAGACTCCCTTGTGAAATGAACGTGATTCTCGCCGTTGCTTCGAGTGAAACGTGACCGCGGAGGGAGGGATCGTTAATAACCACGCGGAAGGCGAACACGCAGATTGCATGTCGCCGGCGCCGACACGAGCGTTTTCCGCTGTTAAGAAATACCTTGCCGGGATACCTACTAGGCAAGTATCTATGTCGGTCATCCGAGTTCACAATGCTCGGGACGGTTGCACGTTGATCGCCACGGGCGATACAGGCGTTCTTGTCTGTCTTCGTTTCGTTTGACGTCCGCGTGCACCGCGATTTATATTTCCCCTGTTCTCGCGTCAAAGTCGTTTTGAACAACGTAATAAGCCGAGTGCGGCCGTAGCGCGGGACACAGCGAGAGCCCGAGGTAGCAAATAAGTGGACACGGTAGCCGCGGGGCCCGATCCTAGCGAAGATTGCGCTGGAATTTCGTAAGTGTGGGTGGCCCCTGTCTTTGTCCGCCAGCAAGCGATAGAATCGGGTCAAAGCGGTGCACACCCTTCGTTCGATATCTCGTGTCTATCCGGAGATCGATACGATAGCGTCGCGTGGGCCCTACCTGCGGGACCCTCCGTGGATTCCCGATCCGATCTTCCGGTTTCAAAAGCCAGAGATCACGGGGAAACATTCTGGAATTGGCAATGTCAGCACTCCATTAGAAGCTGAATGATGTATGCGCGTCTTCCCGTGGATCTGAAGTTTGTATTGCGAAACAAGCGGGTTCGTGTCGAGGGCGTAACGTCGCAACCGGGAATAAACGTCGAGCAGGCAGAAGGATGCTAGGCGTTGCTCGATGGAAAAAGGGTCGCAGAGGTGGGCAGGCTAGTGTGACTCCAGATAACGCTGCAGCAACGTATCGATTTCGTTAGGCTTTCGACGCGGGCAGATACATGCGGGCGTGTCTATCGAATTGAACCACTTTTTAACTGGGGAATCCATACGGGTTAGTACGATGGAATTAAACCGTTCTGGTCTGATCAGGCAGTGATTTACGACTGCTGCCTTGGGACCAATTAAATAGATCTCACGAGCGAATTTTGAGCGCCCCGGACGCTAGTGGGCTGGTAATTAATTTTATGCTTCTAGAGAGTACTTCCGGGTTTTCTGCTTCGGCTAGGCTCGAAAGCGTTCACGTTACCTATTTGCACATAATACGATTCGACGCCTTACGTGCGATTTCCTTGCACTTTCCACCTACGTTCCCATGGATGCAACGACAAAAGTGCACTTCCTCGAGATACAAGAGCCAGGTCACTCTGGCTACGCTCGCGGAATCGAAGGATGCGCGACCACCCACGCAACCTATCGCGGAAGATGAAAGGTCAACGAGAGTCCCTGCACACGTAATCTACCATTCGTTGCGAGGGTGAGTTACAGTCGTGGAATGATGGTAATAGTGTTAAAGTGTTTGAATTTCGCGGTTCTTCAAGTATAAGTTGATCGCGTGTCCTCGCGTGAGCTCCGAGAGAGAGTCGATTTTTTAAACGACTACTTAGCGTCTTTTGACTTCAAGGAAAAAGATGTTCTACGTTCGATGTGTATGCTGCCCTCTTTAGTTAAAATGTCCTATCTAGCATTTTGAAACAACCGAGAAAACTGACGTTTTATCATTTACTTTGTACCGTCCTTATTTTCCTTCATTCAAATTAAAACATGTTGTCATTATTTCGTAATAGCTTAATATAATTTTTTGTAATAGGTGTACCGGTAGGGAATGTATTATTAACGTATCAATTAATTAATTGTTTTAGATAGGATATTTTTACCATTTTGAAAGAAGTTAGGTTAAATACATTAGACTGTTTATAAATTTTTGCGAAGTACGTAGAGTTTTCTAAGTTTACTTAAAAGGTAAAAGTTGTGTGGAACTTAAAATATTTCAACATATCTTAAAAATTGAAAGAATGCTAGATAGGACAGTTTAACTAAGGAGACCAGTATGAGTGTATAGTATAGTTAGTATGTATTATGTTTGTCCACGAAGTTCCCTGTAACTACTCGATCGATTTTCTTGAAACTTATTGCATTTACTTTATCTTCAATCAACTTAGGTCATGGAGAAAGAATTATAAAAATCGGTTAAGTAGTTTTGAAGTTATACCAAAAATAAGAAATCTGTTCCATTAACTGACTTCATTTTTTAAATAAATATAGTTATATGACTTAAATAACTTAAAAGTAAAAAATAAAAAATTTAGAAAAAAATTAAAAACGATTTAAAAAATATAATATTAAAAATGCGCTAAAAAATAAAAAATAATTTTGTTCGAATTTAATCTACGATTCCCAATTTTTTTAAGTCGGCGTCAGATTTACACAGTGCAAATGATGAAACGCCGACATAAAAAATTGAGAGTCGTAGATGCAATAAGGAACAAAATTATTTTCTACTTTTTAGGACATTTTTATTTTTCTTCAAGCCGGTTTTAGTTTTTTTTTATATTCGTTTTATATTTCTAACTAGTAGCAAGCAGTGTGTGATACGGTTAGATAGTACTTACACCAAGCACTAAATTAGTTTTGTTTCATCTATCAAAGAGTATTGAATTTATTATAGTAATCTCTTAACAAATAGTTTTCAGTGAAATGAAACGCACTAAGGGTGTGGGATATGATTGACTATTCTACTCACGATTCCACTCCCATTTCACCGAGGCGCCATATCTACCTTGACATTGCACGACTACAATTTCTTATCATTCCTGAGCGAGATGCAAGTTCGAGCAGTGAAAAACGTCGCGACAATGATCTCGCGAATGACGTTCGCGCACGCAATTATATAAGTACACAGACGGCGAAGGCGAAGGGAGTGGTTGAGCGTGTCGCGAGAGGAGCACGAGAGGGCAGAAAAAGAGATGGAGGAAGAGAAAAGAGAGAGTGAGAACTGAGTAGAGCGAGGAAGAGAGCGAGGGAGCACAATAAATGTCAGAACAACGACCTCGCAGTGGCTCGTCGACCAGGCGAAACCTTGCCCATCGCGAGCTTAATATTCGTTGCGAACCACCGTTTCCAGATTTCCACCCCCGAAAACTGAAAGCTCGATGGTACCCCGGGTCGCCTAGATTAATGTGCTTCCTCCGACGAAGCGATTATACCCATGGAAAACGGGGCGACATGGCCAGACTCTATCCATCATTCGCTGGAAACACGGCAATCCGTTCGCGCCGCCAACTTTCGGCACACAATGGGCCATACGCCGTGAATTGTCATGCGAGTGGTGTCGGGCATGATCGATGGCCGATAGGAGAAAGGATCGAGTTAAACTTCCGGTGGAATCGGAACGACTTCGTCGTGGAGCTTCTCGGCGCGAATCCTTCACGGTTAATTCGACTGCGTCGCAGTAAATTACAGTAATACCGGCTTCATTATTCTATAATGAGAAGTAACAGCCTTCGGAAGAAGCAATCTCCTCGGATACCTACATACAAACCACCTCCTTCTCTTCCGTCCTTTCTAGACTCGCCACGACGAGTTATGGAAATTACGTGCCGAAGAGTTGAGCGGTGGGACGCGCGAGATGGAAACGTCACTCTGCCACAAGTGTCACTTTGCTTCTCGCGATTCGTCGGGGTGGAGCCCTCGACGTCGCTCACACACGCCTGTCAACATCCCCGCGACGACCTTCGCGGGTCCGGCGAAACCGCTTCTTTCGCGAACACCAGAAGCCACGGAATAACGTCACGCGGTAATTTTGGTTTATGGTAACGCATCCGACTCCTCTCCCCCCAGCGAAAACTGGGTCACGCGAAAGTATTTATAGAGTCCGAAAGGGGGTTGCAGAAAGAGCGGAGGTTGGCCTGGAGAAAACTATTATTGGAGCGGGCTGGTTCGCACTCGACGCTTGCTTTCAGAAGGTAGTCGAGACGATAGAAAATCTCGCGACCCTCAGCAAGGATCAACCCCCTCGTTACAACGTCGTTTGCGTTCCCCACACTGACCCAGCTGGTTCCACCCCGTGATTTCGGTTTCGTGCGTCGACGATCTCTCGCCAGGAGAACCAGGAGAGCACAGGCACGATCGCGTGGGTCGAATCGATTTCATTCCTCGTCGAGCTTCGTCTGCGGGCGCTCATTACGGGCACGGGGCTCGCTTCCGCCAGCTAAACCTTCTCGTTTCGCGCTCGATGAGAAGGAAAACGAGCGGGAAATGTCGAAGGGGGAAACCAGAGATGCGGAGGAGAGCGGAACGTAGTCGAAGGCGAAAGAAGGTAGCGCGATAGGGGAAACAGCGGAGGGGAGGGAAGAGGATCGCAATTAGTCGTTGCACGGGAAATGCGCGCGGTAATGAGGCACGACCGGCTCGCACTTCCGGGACGTCGACGTTCTACGCTGCGAGAGAGAGAGTCGCCTCTCTTCCTGTTTCATTATGCGCGACTTCCTCGGTTTTCTCGAAGAACAGGGGGATGCGGCGATTGTTTCGTCGCCCTGGGCCATTGTTGGCGAATCTGCTTTTTGCCGTTCCCGCCTGGCTGCACTCGGTCGCATCGGAAAGCCTCGCCGCGCTCTGATAATTCCACGCTCTGCACACCCCTCGAAGCGTTGAAACGCCGGAGACGGATGCTGCTTCTCGCGTTTTCAAGCGTTTTAAAGCGTTTCGCCTGGCAGGCTCTGAATTACAACGGTAAAGCAACGATTATTAGCGGCTTCGAGTAAGAAACTCGGTGCAATGGAGAGTTTGGATCTGAACAAAAAGGTTCGTTGCGATGGGAAACATACCCTCGCGAGCTCCATTGTAGTGATGTGCGATATTGGTCTCAACTATCGATAATGCATATCAATAAATATTTTTTCGTTCATTATCGATACATGAAATATATTACTCAAAAAGTATCGATATTGGTAATATCGATAATTCGATTTAAAGTGTTAAAATAGTAACAAGTAATTTAATTTTCTACAATTATAAAGCAAAAAAAACGCCCGCAACCCTCTACATATCCATTCGGGCGATCTGGGTGTAAGTGGAATTCGCCCATGGAGGGTGCAAAAAGATTATCGATATATGGACCAAAAGTATCGATACGTGTAATTATCGGTGTTTGAAATATCGATGAAAAATATCGATATTCTGACAGACAAATATCGATATATGCAGTTATCGATAAATATCGCGCATCACTACTCCATTGAACGTAAGTTGATATCGACAGTCGCGGTGCCTTCGTTGCATATCGATCGTGCTCTGTAAATTTTACGGTTCTTGCGCGGTCGGAGAACGGAGAATTTTAACTACTGTAATGAGTCTCTTTGGCTACAAAGTTTTTGTGGTCATGGAGAGAGAGTACTCGTTAGGTGGATTGCAAATTCCATATGCTGGCTGGCTAATTAAGTGATTCGTGATATCCGTCTTCTGTCAGAGTATCGTCGGCCTTTCTGATGCGTCGTCGGGATGTCCGGTTGCGTCTGGCGCTTGTGCGCTCCTCAATGAACGTTCGAAGACCGTCAGATTGATATATTCCCCGTAATCAACGTGCCAGCGGCGTTTCCGGCTCGTGGCATCACTGTCCTACGCAAACGAAAGCCGCGGGAATGATGGACTTCTTCTGGGAACCCAGAGCAAGTCCACTTCGAATCAATTTAAATTTATTGATCAGCACTGATCCCCTTAGACGTATACAGTATTGGAAAGCCTTATAGATCTCCAGCATAGGGGAGGGTTGCCTATATCGTACCACTTAAGACATTTACGTTATATTTCATATTTGGTACTAATTTGAATGCAAATGGTTATTGGATATTTTAACTTGATCTTTTAGGCACCTACTATTATATGCTTTACCTTTTGTGCAGAACAAATTAATTTGTTATTAATCTTTTTGGCACATACCTACTGTAACAGGTACGATTTAGGCAACTGGTCTCCTAAATCGTACGTCCACTAAAAATAGTATCAATAACAAATAGAAAAGAAAATATTCAACATAAAGTAATGATTATTATATAGTTACATATACATATGTATATTGATCACACACAGGTCGCAATAACCTATGAATATAATATACGTACATAACCTACAGTGACGGACGAAAGAAAGTTTACAACTTTTAAAATCGCATAACTTTTATAAAATTAATCCAAACCAGTTGAGTTTTTTTTGAGAAGCTACAAGGATTAATTTGCTAAGTGACGTGTCGTCGTTTTGAAAAAAATGCACTTGGGCGAAATAGCAAACAAAAATAGTAAATATCATTTTCACAAATTCTTTTTGTGAGCCTTTAAAAAGAAGTTTAAAAAATGACATTTACTATTTTTGTTTGCTACTCCGACCAAGTGCATTTTTTTCAGAACGACGAAACACGTCACTTAACAAACTAATCCGTGCAGCTTCTCAAAAAAACTCAACTCGTTTGGATTAATTTTATAAAATTTATGCGATTTTAAAAGTTGTAAACTTTCTTTCGTCCGTTATTGTACGTATATTAAGATTTCGCATTTACTTGATATTTGTATTGTCAGATGCCGTTTACATTCATTAATTACTAAGAAATTGATGAGGTACAATTTAGGTGACCAGTACGATATTGGCAACTCTCCCCTATCTGAAGTCGATCACCTTCGGAATTAAACGTGACAATCCACGCGTCGATGTACGCCATGGAATGCGACAGAATGCAGCGGCAACCGAATTCGGCGCGAGACATCGAGGAAAAATTATTCCCCGAGCGTCGAATGACGTAACCAGCCGACAGCGATGCGAACTGGCGCCACGAATTTGCATTTCGCAATGGGCCAGTAAAATCGCGTTTCCCGCGTACGCATCCGAAGAAGATATCGTCGAGGGTGTGCGCGCGCGGTTCCCGCCGAACCGAGCTCGTGAAACAGGGGGGTGAGTCGTTGCCGATAATCCATTCCGCACCTACGCTCACCGTCCCAAAAAAAATCTGGACGAGCGGAGCGCAGAGTGTGCTGTAAATATCGGTAAGTGACATTTCCCGAGCGTGATAACCGCTCGCCAATACGGAACGACGTCGTTTCCCTCGGTTCACTATATTATCTTCCCCCAGTGTGCAAATACTTTCAATTTCAATAAATTCCCAGATGGTGCGGTCCGATAACGAGTTTGAAGTAGTTAAACCCACGCTCTTGAATCGAATGATCGCACGGTGGTCAGCTCGCGAAGACATCTATATCGATCTGAATCCAGGAAACAGCCACCCTTCCCTGACGTCTTGGTCGTATCAGCGAGAATAATTCGCTTCAGATTACGGCAAGCTTCAAGTTCGCGATGGTAGTGTTGCAATCTTAATATATAAAGTAGGAAGCTTCTATGTTTGTGTGTTTGTCTGTCGCCCAAAAACTTTCGAACGATAAACTCTGGGATCACGAAATGTGCCTCAATTCATTATGCCTGACTAATGTAGAGGAATGTGACCATTTTCACAGAAAAAAATTAAAAAAAGAAATTTTTTAAAAAAATCAGAATCCGAGTAGTAAAACTACTTAGTTTACAATATCCGAGGTCGAAGTGCTAAAACCTAGCCAGGCCCAGTTTCTCAGTGTTCGAGAGCAAGCAGTGGAGAAATATATAGTTCCCAGACGCATTAACTATTTCTGGTGTATATTCTTGCCGCGTTCCCGGCGATCGAGCACCCCAAGTAATTTGTCTTCGCCGTCGTCCGCGTCCAAGCCTGCTCCGACTCGGCCGTCGAAAGAAAGAAAAAGCTCGATTCGACCGGGACTCGTCGATCGAACGACTGGTCTGCAACTCGTGCGCGTTTTTTCTGCGACCGTGCGAGGGACTATAATTTTTTCCTCGGGCCGAGTCGCCCTAGGGTGGCTCCTAGACAGACTGTCTGCCTTTGTGCACGATTCCGCGCGAAACAACGTGGGAGGAGTCCAAGGAGCGCGGATCGATCGGGAGGAAAAGCCGCGAAACGGCGTAGGGTGGTTTATTTTCGCCCGAAACGTTCAGATGGAGGGAGAGTTTATGGAAACGCGACAGGCAATGCGATAGGCGTCCCTCGCAACGTTGCAACGTTGTTTTCACCGTCCCTTTGAAAAGTTCTCGTCCCGGGGACTTTATGCAAAGGTTTACGAGCAATCCAGCGCGGTCGACACGCTCCCAGCTAGCTGCAGGAATGTCACGAGGAATCTTTACGACCGGCGTATCGGGCATTCCGTGAATAATCGTCTCGCGGGAAAAATACCGCGGGTGCCTAGCGAGCTCGAAATTTTCGCTGTATTAAATCTTTTACCGGATCACCGCTTCCGCTAGACTAGTGAAAGTCACGGTGGCTTCCCGGATGGTGCATAGAAAATCACCGCAGAGGAAACTCGGCGACAGTATCTCTGTGTGCACGTTTCGCAAGGATTCCGGTCGTTTTATCGTCGCTGTGCATCCTTAACTCTGCACATTCGCGAGTATCATCGCGCTTCCGCTGACGTCAAGCCTCCCCTTTCCCTGTTACGCCGCTTCCGGTTGGCAGAAAGCGAATCCACGGGCCGCGCGACGCTGCGGTGCCTCGATCAAACGGTCGTCGCGTGTTTCCTTCGAGAAGCCGTTTCTATACAAGGGCCGAAATTGCGGTGCCTTCGCTGCCAGCGGCTCTGCAGAGAGCTGGAGAATGGAAGGGGTGTAGGAAGCTCGTGAGGCAAGCAAATTGGTCAACCGATTCAACGAAAACGTGTCTGGTCAAAGGTTCGCTGTTCCGCAACCAAGCTGATTCATTATTATACAGATAGGGGAATTTTATTAGCCGAGATCTGCGCTCTGCGGAAATTCAGTCCGCGGATGAAATCAATTTATACGCCGCTCAAACTTGCCTGATAACTTGCCACATGTAGTGTTCCTTCTCGAGAACGAATTCAGGAGAAATTTTATAATTTCTTATTTCTCATTTCTCGAGAAATTACAGTGCTTCTCGAGAATCTTCAGTATAGGAAAATTATTATAAATCCCATTTATTTTCAGAATTGAATTTGCAGTTAGTTCAAATTGTGTGTTAATCGTGAACATATAAACACATCTACGATCAGTAATAAATGTTAGCAATATAGGTATATGAAGAATTGCACGATTGTTTATAAACTTTTCTCTTCGTATCGACGATGCTCTATATACAATTAAACCAACATCCACTCAAAATAAAAGAAATTTTTCTACAGCCGCAGATTTTGTCACAAAAAAAAAGGAGTAGATTGGCTGACGCAACATTAGACGCATTGTGCTTTTGGAAAAACTATTGTATTACTTTCGTCCCCATGGTATGTTATTTTCGTCCTACCCCAGCAGGACAAAAGTAACAATGAGTCACTGCGGAAAATTGCCATAACTCTTTAACCACTTATCGTGGAAGGCTGAATTTGTGGTCAAATGATAGACCAAGAAACACACTATCTTAAGGAATAATTTTCGTTTCTATATCTGTAAGAGGTAATTGGCAGCTAGGCCAAATGTAAAAAGTGTTACGTTTGTCCCCGCTCTCCCTTAATGTTTCGCCTTGCTCACATTTTATATTAAATAAATAAATTTATCAATTATATTTAATATCTGCTTTTTCATTTACACAAGTTTTGTCTAAGTTGGACACGAATACAAATTTAGATAAATATTATCAACATTATTCCAAAAATATAAATTCTGCGATATTTTTTTAATTTGAGAATTCTCGAGAATTCTCGAGAAATATAATCTGATTTCTCATTTCTCGAGATGCGAAAAATATCGAGAAATCAGGAACACTAGAGCCACATGTAAATCCATTGGCGCCGTAAGTGACTGAAGTGCCAGTCAAAGTCCTCGACACTTCTCATAGACAAGATTTTTCGTTCTCAAGAGTCAAGATTGAGTACGAAGCACGAGGAAGAAAGGAGATACGATACCAGGCATCGCCGTACCGTTTCCGGAAGCGCCGTCAGCTAGCGATCCCATGTTTTTCCTCGCACGCCCGCTGCATTCGCGATCGAGCCGTTCCGCGGAGCCGTCGTGTAAACGCGCATTAATGTATCACGCCCGAAGCAATTATACAATCTCGTTAGCATTCTTCTACACGTGAACTGCTATCGCAATGAATGACTCCCTTTCATACACGAGCCACGCGCTTCTTGCTAGCCCTCCGCTTCGCGCAAACGCGTGTAGCGGGTATGTTAAACGCGCGCACTGTGTGTCACCGGCCGCGAGGAATCTTTAATACACTTGCCCCCTGCTCCATTAATTATCCGGAGTTTCCCTTAGCAAAAACCGTGTCGAAGATGGGCACGAAACATCGCAGCGTTTTGTCGGGTTCCTGCGAGACTAATTGCCACGGCTAATTATTAAGCAGCCCGCGCTCGTCTTTCCTCCGATTACCCTAACAGATCAAGCGCTCGCATATTTCCTCCTCGCTCTATCTGCACTTTTATGAATCACGCATGCATATGCCATTACGTATGATTTTTCGCGCGTCGACATAGAGATACGCGCGCGATGAATAATTGCTCGCTACGCACATGCCCGCGGAGTTGACGCCGGATGAGATTCGATACTTCGAAAGCCGAGTCTGGACATTGTTTCAGCTACGCGTCAGGCGCGGGGACGTCTGTTCTGCTCCGGTGAAGCGGTGCTCCGTATCTTGGTCGTTAAAGTACCTTCGATCGTGAGTAATAGCGCTGCATCGAGATTCTTGGACGTATATGTACATACGCGCAGCTTTATGCTCCTGTAAATCTTTCGGGACGTTTATGGAGGCTGGAATTCCGCCAATGATACCTGGGCGTAAGGAGTTACTATATCTAGAAGCCCCGGTGCAGCTTGAACTCCTGCTGCGACACAGAAATGAGAGTTCCAAAGTGACATCCTCGCGGCGATGGCGTTTCCCCTTGGAATTGAATCAGGCATCGATAAAGAGACCAGGCGCCGATGAAACGCAACAAGGGCACCGAGGACGCTGAATCGCGTGGGCAGATAAGCCGCGTTATCAATAGTGGTCGATCATAAACGGGCGCCAGAGCAGCAGCGACACGAGTCCCGAGTACACGTGGATACCAACGAGGGAATTAATAAGCGATCGAAAGAAACGGAGTGCGTAGACCGCGCTGGTCGCCGGTGTCTCTCCTCATGTGGGCCGAGAAAACCGCGATTTACGGTCACAGACGCGGATCTCGGGAATGATGCAACGTGGCGCAGACATCGGCCGCCGATCGGCTCTAACTCGAGTGACTTATCGGCTATTATTGCCCTCCTTGTCTTCGCTATGCATCACTGTCAGCCATTCCCCTTTCATACGCCATTCAGGCGTCTTTTCTGTAAAAGAGCGTTTAATTATCGCCCTCTATAAATACGCCAGCGCGTTACGCTCCTCTGATAATTTAATATAATGGGCTTTGTACGCCACGACAATCGCCGCTGGCACGCTAGAAATAGTCTGAAAAATCCGGCCGATACGTCACGGGGAACGTGTAACAATTACCGATCCTTTACTCCTATTGCTTTCGAACGCTGCCGCTGGTGTCGATCGAAGCGTGGAGAATATCGCTCACGCCCCCGGCTTCGTTATCCTTCGCGTATCGATCCTTTGTCGGCCTCCGCGCGACAAGACAGAGACACTGGGAGCCAATTTCGCCTCTAATCTATCAAGTTATGAAGCGGTACGCGTGACAAGAGCCGACACACTGCACACTAAACACCATGAATGGACAGGAAGGCGTTCGAGTGAATGGAAACCGAGAGGCGAGTTTCGCCTACGCGTTAACTGTGAGTATGTATAGGCAGGGACAGGTCCTGCATACGTGTGGGGTAGATACTATACGTAGCCCTCTGCGTATGAATATGGATGGCCAGGGGCCGATCGAACCACCAGACGGACGAAACTACGCGTCCCATGGAAGACTCGCCGTGTCTGCCGTGCGTGTGTTGCCACGGAAGGTACACGGTGTTAATTGTTTCGCAAAATACCCAAGATACGATCTCGCGATCGTAATCGCAAATGCTTCTCGGCTGTTCCTGTCGGTGGAATTTCACTACATGAGTAGATGCAACAGTTTAGAATGACAAATTTCGGCGCGGCAAAATTGGTACAAAGGGAAAATTAAAATCAATAAGAAAGAGTGAAACTTTTTAAAGAAGCGGTAAAACAGTAGGTATGTAATACATGTTTGGATTTAATATTACGCTTATAAATTGGTTTTAAATCACTCATATAATTACTATTAGGTATACTAGGGACAGGTGTGTACCTATATTAAAAATATGTACAAAAAAATTTCACTCACTGTGAAAAATTATATTTTAAAATAATTATTTATAATCCTTATCCTTGCTAATATATGTATAAAAGTGAAACGTTGTCTGTTTGTTTGCCCTCCTTTCATGACTAAACGGCTGAACGGATTTCAATGAAATTTTGAATATACATTAAATACGTCCTAGATTAGATTATAGGCTATTTATAAATGTTCTATCTAAAATACTTAATAATAATAATTCCCGGGTGAAACCGGGTAATGGGTTAGCTAGTTTTCTATAAAGGGTGGCAAAAATGATTTTTGCCCAGAAGTAGCCCTGAGTAGATGGCCCTGCAATCGAAATCCTTGCAACAGATTGCAAGCGAGCAACAAAGTGAACTGTCCACGAGTTGGTTGGCGCTACGAATTTGGAGCAGATGGGGCGTTTGAAGAATTTTATTCATGGGCAAACGGTGGTTCGCATCGGGCACTGTTTAGCACGCCCATGGTAATTAGCAAAACGAGCCGCAAGAAGACAATTGTGCGTTCAACGCGGGCATCAACGTCGCAGCTGAAAAGAATTCGGCGAGATAAGAGCGAACCGCTAGCGATACTCGCGGAGCATAATATTGATACAAGCTGATAACTCTTCGAAAGATCGTTTGAAGACGTTAAAAAGAGACTCGGTATCTCGCCTGCTGCCAACCGGAGCTCAAAATCGAATCGTCGCAACTCCACGCGAAAATTTTCTGGTTAAAGTATAAGGTACAGAAAGGTAGTGTAGGAACCACATTCCCGTTGCTAACATTTGATCTCTGGAAGCTGGGACCGATACTTGAAAATAAACGAAAGGGTTGTAATAAACATTATTTAGATACAGTGTGTATCGGATAAATACAGTGGTGGACGAAAGAAAGTTTGCAACCTTTAAAATCGCATAACTTTTATAAAATTAATCCAAACAAGTTGAGTTTTTTTAGAAGCTACAAGGATTTGTTTGCTAAGTGACGTGTTTCGTCGTTTTGAAAAAATTTCAATTGCTCGGGATAGTAAAAAAAAAGGTAAATGTAATTTTTTAACTTTTTTTGTGAGCCTGTAATGAAAATTCAAACGAAAATCGCCAAATTTCTGGAAATAAGCGATTTTCGATCTTATTCTGCGATCTTTAAGCGTTTATAGCTCAGAGCAACGTTAACAGATTTTTATGAAATTTTAGGCATGTATATAACTTACTTCAATCTACAAACAGCTTTTTTGAGTTTTGATTACAGGCTCACAAAAAAAGTTAAAAAAAATTACATTTGCCATTTTTTTTTGCTATCCCGAGCAATTGCATTTTTTTCAAAATGACGAAACACGTCACTTAGGAAACAAATCCTTGTAGCTTCTTAAAAAAACTCAACTCGTTTTGCAAGTTATGCGATTTTAAAAGTAGTAAACTTTCTTTCATCCGCCACTGTATGTAACAAACGGCATATTCAATCGGAGTTGCCGCATTAAGGCGGATTCACACATATCACTCCCATAACGATCTAGTGGCGCCAGTGTCAGAGATAGAAAATATGATTTCCCTGCTTCAGAATGGAGCAGTGCATACTCATCCACGTGAGTTACTGACACAAACAGACCACTGACGATGACTGCACCGAACCATCACGGGACTGATAACTTGTGAATCCGCCTTTAATTGGCGTGGCTCGTCGCGAAACTCGTCCCATCGATGATAACCGAGGGATTCAGCTAATTAAATGGCATCGTCCGAGAGTATCGAGTCACTACTGCTTGCTAATCTGCGTTAATGAGTCTCGAGCAGCGGAAATAAATTAATGCGACTCCTTCGTCAGAGGGGAGTCGAATTATGATTGAATGAAGAGCAGAGAGCGCAACGACTTGGCGCGCTTTGTATCAACGCCCAGAGATAAACGGCGAGATTGTGGGTGAAAGGGGGAAGCAAGTAAGAGCGAAATGAACGGGTGTGTGATCCAGGTATGCGCTCGGGCGGCTTGCCAAAGACACTAGGAATGCATCGCGCAGCTCGCACCGGACTCGATGACTAGGTACACGGCTATGCACTCACCGAAATTGCGAATGCACCGTGCAACTTTCTGCCGCGGCGTCGTTGGAAACAGAAGCTCCGGGATGAGAACTTTTCTGAATGGAAGCTAGAGGATAACTACAGGCTCCATTTTCTATCGTGAAAATTATGAACGCTCTGCATCATTGATTAACCGTAACGGGTCTGTAAAGCACTGCACCAGGAATTTCTCATCTTGATTAAGGCAGCGAGAGTTTTCAAAAGATATCTGTGCCACGGTCGGGACCTCGATCTCGATGACCCCCATATACATAGTCCTGCCCTTCGCGTTCCAAGGCCTGGTAATATATTTTTGGGAAAAATGGAATGGAGTGTTTTTATTTGCCTCGCAGTAAGCCCGTGTGGGCTTCGGCTTCGACTTTCGACGGGCAATACGTATGATTTTTGCAGCATATAGGTGAGCACTTTTTTGCAAGGTTGTTCTCAGCGAGTCACGGTGTCGCATTTAAATCGTACGAGCGCAGTAGTCTGGGGATACCTACTTTTAGCGGCCAAAATTCTGATCTTTCTGAAACTTGGTGATTAAGGGTTTTTGAGGTCCTTTATAACAAATTTGGCACCAAAAATTCAAAATTCAAAATAGCGGATTCAATATGACGCGCATTGTGATCTGGAAGGCGGTATTTTATAGCCAAAATTAAAAATCATAGCCGTACTAGAGTCAAAAAGAGAAAAAAGAATCAGTTCTAATATTATTTTTGACTAAAAAAAATAAAATGTTAAAAATACACGCGTCCGGGATACCCAAATACCTCGAGCGTCATTTCTAAAAGTGTGCATAAAATTGAAGACTGCAGGAGACTGCACTTGAGATTTGCATGCTCTTGTTAACAATTGTGTAAGCTCTCGTGTAAAAAAAGTCACGCTTAATCATTTTTTTATAAGCCTTCTCAAAGTTTAAATTTATACAAACATTGCATTATTTGTACATGGACTAAACAATGCCTATGAACATATAAATAACTTAAATATACTTGCTCACCTATATAACTGTATGATACAGACACGTATTTTGATGTTTTATAACGAGTAATTAAAACAATTAGATTCATATAAAATTTCATGATTTTGTCTTCGTAATATTATATCTAATAAAAGAATCGTCTGAAAAGGGAAAGGTATGCGGATTAAGAAGCTCTGGAGAATTGTCAATTCATACAAAAAAAAAATGACATTGTAAAGCTGAAATTGGGAAATTGAATTTTGGCCACCCTACAGACCACTGTAGAGCGTCGAGATTGCTTTACGTCCCTTGGTACAAAGTGCTTCCCCTGCTACTGACTCTCCGCGCAATCCAGCATTGTCCCTTTCGCAGCGATGCCAGATATGATCGGTGCACGGAGCTACGACATCCACAAATTTTCGCTGCACCTGTCTCCCTGCTCCTTCACCTCTTGGCGCATACCAAGGAACCCGAAAAACTGCGAGAGCTGCGATTGCATCTTAATTGCATCCGCGATACTTCGCGCACCCAAGTGCATTCCTGGACTTCTCCCGAGCTGTACACTTAAAGAAAGACGGGAATACTTACTGGAAGGGTCTTGCAGAGGATCGCGAAAGCCACTGTCGCTTCGAAAGCGGCAAAACAGCGGGCTGTCGCAACGCGTCATTCACCGGGAGCGTCGTGTATTTTCGCAAGCTGAATGCTCCGCTCGCGGATCGCTGTTCGTGACAAAGTGCATCCGTTGCGTAACCATGCGCGCTTCTTACGGAGAAAAGTTTCTCCGCGGGCCTGTCAATGATGCCATTCATGCGAAAGGTCGATTACTCCTATGCTCGACGTACACGCATCGTTTCCCCCTCGGATTGATAAACTCGTTCGCAATACGGCGATCCGAGCGAAGGGGACCAGGCAACTTCGTCGCATGATCGATGCGCGCCTGACTCACGCGCCGAGGAAAAGAGAAGACTCCCGGCGACGGGAAGGTGAAACCCACGGGGTGTACCGTGAAAGAAAGGCGAAGGTCGGGGGGTTTCTACGGGCGTGCAATCCTTACAGACTACGAATTCCTCGTTTTGCAGCGAGCTGTTTTGTGCTCGGCTGTGTAGAAATCGACTAGTGACGAGGCACTTCCGTAGCACTGAAGAAGAGCTATTGTTGAAGAGCCACCAAGAACCCAGTGCCGTGGTTCCCAACGACATTTCTGAATATTGCAAGCCCGTTTCAACTCCCTCACGATCGAGCAGTGATCCTCCTCCCCGAAGTGTCTCCAGAAACGAAAGTGAAGATTTCGACGCATCGAGTCTCGTCGAAAAGTTACGAAATCAAGAGTGACGGGATCGCCAGGCGTCACTGACGTCACGGGCTAAGTTTAAACTCGGCGGCGCGGTGCGACGCCGGGAGTGCTGCAGATCAGAAACGGATGCGGTGCGTGCACCAGGCCGGCGTGTTCCTGTCGGTCGACGCACAATGTGCCATTGTCTCTTCCTCTTTCGCGGTTTGCCCGCCTTTCTCCGTCACGGCTGTATTTATTTCCTCTGCGCGTTGCTCGGCCACGTAGGTGCGGGCTCTGTTCAGGTAGGCGTGCACGCGTCTCCACGTACACGCGCGACGCGTGCGGATGCTGCGTGAATTCGCGGATGTTTGAGTCATCCGCCTGCTTCGCGCGCTCAGAGCACCGAAACGGGAGCTGCGGCGAACTTCGCCGCGAGATATTGCGTCGTTCGCGGAAAGAGGTTGCGGAGGCCTTCTGTTTGAAGTGTTGCAGTAATCTCTTCGTTTTGCTGAGTGCTTGGATAATTTTGAGGGAACTTTGTTTATTTACAGTAGTTTTTGCAGAAACCTCGCAGGCACATGGTTTGTATTAGCTGAATAACGTTGAAATCCAATTGTGGATAAGGAGCTCTATTTTCCGAATTAGCGACGATGTTAACGAAACGAATCGGGGGATGCGGTAAGCTCCACCACCAAGGAGGCTTACCGGTGAAAGCAATTTTGGCGACACAGGCCACGATAATGCAATTCCGCGGCAAAACCCATGACAAGTGGCGGAGACATGCAACGAGTTGGGGTGAAAGATGGAACCGCGTGCACGTGAATCATCGCTCTTCCTGCCATTAATGGGATTCGCCTGGGCGCATGTAATGTATTCGGTCGATTTTCGGTCGGATAATCGGCTTCTCATCCAAAAGTTCTTCGTTATAATTCGACCGGTTCTCGAGGGACCACCGGCGGGGACCAAGCGAAATTAACCCTCCGGTACTCGCGCGTGTGCACGGAGTGCACGGATGTCAGTTTTTGGCTGAAAAAAACGTTATATCGTGATATATTGTACCCAGCACACCTATGTATTCTTCCAGCGGACATTTTTGCATAATACTATGTACTTGTCAGGTTAAAATTTAGTTTGGAAGTGTTTCTGATTGAATGAAAACGAAAATATGCCGCGTATCTTGCCGGCGACCGCGCCCGTGTACTCACAAGTACGCCTCCAATTGCTTTGGTTTTTGGATATGTTTTAGAGGACCGCAAAATAAGATATACGTGTTTTTTTATTTTGCCCTGTTTGTATGTTTAGGGGGTGAAACCACCCCCCAAAGGTTTTCAGGTGTTCGTCTCCGATTGTTCTGGTTTTTGGATATGCTTTAGAGAACCGAAAAATAAGATATACGTGTTTTTTTATTTTGCCCTGTTTGCATGTTTAGGGGGTGAAACCACCCCTCAAAGGTTTTCAGGTGTTCGCCTCCGATTGTTCTAGTTTTTGGATATGCTTTAGAGGACCGAAAAATAAGATATACGTGTTTTTTAAATACAGATAAATGTATATAGGAACCCAATTTTAGCATTATTGCCCCAGCCTAATCATTTTTCTTAATAATACGTCACCGTGCACTCAGTGCACGACGCGAGTGCTCGCGGGATCCAAATAGGCGCGAGTACCGGAAGGTTAAGATAGATGCACCATTTGTGGCCACATTAAGGTATTGTACCAGTTTTGGCCACTTCTTAAAAAATATAACATTTTTCGTCTAAGCAATAAATGTAACCTTATATTTGTTTGGCGGTATACTAAACAAAGTATTTATGATGTGAAATTCTCCATATAATAATGATCTGCAAGCAATTTAAAATTAAGATAAGGTAAATGTCCCAATACCTGGACATTTACGGTACAACGGAAACACGTTTGAGAATTTTTCAGTTATACAAATCGATTTATATAAAAACGATTTTGCAATTACATGGGGCAGCGTGTGTACTTTATCATTAAAAAGAAACAACATATTGTAGGATTGAATAATTTTGTAAAATATTGAAAATTCATAGTCCTTACAATGGCCCAATACCTGGACACGTGATGAAACAGCAGCAATTTGGATGTTTTCTAGAGAAATTAAATAAAAAAGCAACACAATAGTTTTTTCTTTTGGCATATTTCTTCTGTATAAATAATTTATTCAAATCAGTAGGGGAGAGTCTTGCAGTACCGACCGCTCTAAGTTTTTTGGTTATATCTTCGGCTAGAGTCGATAAAAATCAAAAATTCAAAAACATGTTTGTAGTATAGATGGTACTTAATAAGAGGAGGGAAATTATTTTTGTGAAATTTAATAATAAGAATTGATAATTCGCAAAAGTAAAAAAGTTGTAATTTCTAGGAAACGAAAAAGTGTCGCCCAGTACCGACCAACTGTTAAATTAGTAGATTTTTAAGTCTAAATGACTAACAATGTTAATAAAAAGACATTTAATTGTTACAATAGAAGATTTTTCAAATTTTATTAGTACACACATCGCAAATAAAATAATTAATATTTTCCTGATTTGTGCATTCGACGTGTGCCCAACCTTCACATTCGATAAACTGCACCCAATCTTCATCAAATGATTCCTTGCAAATAACACAGTGGGTAACTTCTTTATTAATTCCTATCTTCCTGTTTGGCCGGTTATCACACCTATCCTTATTTACATTATCCCCTAAATTTCTTCTTTTCAAGTTTTTTTGAGGTTTCCTTAATTGTTTTTTAGCTTTTCTTTTCTCTGCTTCTTTTGCACTTACAGATAAGAAAAATTTGATCTCTACTGGTTGATAGTCTGTTGGTCGGTACTGCACGACAGTCGGATGGTCGGTACTGCACGACAAACATGTGGGAACATTTTAGATCATGGTATATTATGTACCAAAAAATATTGAAAAACTAGGGCGTTTTATTAAACTTAATAGACTAGAGACAGTACACATCATAGAGCATAATCATTTACTTACACGAGAAACAAAAAATCGGCTTTGCAAAATAACTTTTAACCTATGGAATATTGACGAATACGTTTAATGTCTCATAACATCAAGCGCAATGGAGTACACGATACGACCCCGAAATAGGTTATACAGAATTGTGATTTTTATTTGTTTATTCAAGTAAAAGGCGCATATCTGCCGGAAGAAGCGAGAACTAGCTTTGGTCGGTACTGCAAGCTGGTCGGTACTACAAGACTCTCCCCTACACAAACTTGAGTAAAAAAAATCTCTTATTGAATGACTAATTTTAGGGTTATGTGTATTCGTATGTAACACATGAATTAAATATTATCATTAAAACAAAATAACAAGAATACAAAGTAATAATTGTTAAGGTGTATACTAAACATCATTAATAATATTCGCTTAAGAAAAAATAGAGACTGCTTAGCAAATCAGCTAACGGCAATATTAAAATGGTGTAAACCGGAGAGTTCAAAAATATTTATTGTTATTACGAGTGTTACAAATTTAATAATAAAAATATGTAGGTATATGAACATATTTTATTAAATATTTGAGTAATTGAATAAAATAGTTCTTTTATGGATAAAGCGAATATTAAATGTAATAATCAGCATGATTTGCACTAGTGTCCAGGTATTCGTACATTTACCTTAATTATGCATATGGCCAAAAACAGTGCAATGGCCACAAACGGTACACCTACCCTACACATTTCGTGGCCACCGAAGGGAATCGAAAGATCAGTCTGCACGAGCTAGAATCTCGGAACCGAACGAACCTCGCGCAAAGTCCGCTCCACATCCCACATCGATCAAGGATGTTCGTTCCTCGATCTCAGCTCCGTAACGATAACAGCCGCGCGCATATATTTATGGAGCGGATCGTTACCGAGGAAGCACGGACAAAGATCCCTTCATACGGTCCCGCTAGGTCAAGTAAAGCCAATGGAGCGAGGCGCACGTGACTCTAGCCCGTGTACACCTTTTTTCCCTTCGTCCATAGAACGTATCCGATCGCGAACCTCGCCCAAGGAGAACGAGCCTCGAAAAGCTGTACAGTGGGCTCATTCAAACGATTCGCCAGTCAATTATGCGCCCCGTATTGCGAAACGCTGCCTTCCTCCTAACGAGAATCGTGCTCCCATTCGAGGAGCACAGAGCGCTCGGCCATGTACACGTTCGTAATAAAAGGCCGTGTGCCCCTGTTTCCCTGCATCCTGGATCACCGAGCGGCATACAAAGTTCAGTTATTCGGGAGGTTGCGAGTTAGGGTTCTCCGAGCCTTCGCAGGGGTCTCGTTGTTTGGTTTTTGTGATCACGGAAGAATAGAAAGGGGAAGGTCCGCTACTGGATAGCGAAACAGAGCTGATGAAATTCTACAGAAATCCTTAAGGTTTCAGTCGATCATGGAATAGAGTCTGTAGAATGACATTTCCACTCTATCTGCTACAAAATACGGGGACAGAAGGGTACGAAGAGGGGCCGCACGATATCGAAGCGTGCAAATACGTGGCACGGCGTGCGTCTCTCCGTGGGTTCGATATGTTTGACCGGGTGTCGGATGTCGGTCGTAATGCGCCCGATGGAGAACACATCCGTTATAATTGCCTCGCCAATGGGCGATCGAGAGTCAGCTTACACGCAGAGAGGATCGATATACGTTTCGCGTATTTCACTTGAGGCGCTCGAGGGACTTGGAGCGGCGAGTCGAACGAGGCCTCTATTAAATCACCGTTCATCGCAGCGGTGGAAGCAGTTCGTTTGCGCGGATAAGTTTAAAACGGCGCCAGTTACCCGTCACTTCAAACAGCGTTTCCGATTATTATGCCCGGTCCTTCCGACAGTTGGCGCAATTACCATTATTCGATCGGTCAAATGGGACAAGCGGGATCGCTTAAGCATGGCTGCCTTCCAAAACCTAAAAACACGGTTCTTCGAACTCAGTGAAACGTGTCAAACTCTCTGAGCCACCTGCATCCTCGTTAACCGCGGTCGTGCTGCTCCAATTCGAGCGAACCGCTGACCTGAAATCGCGACGACGGTCCCGAACGAGCTGGCGAGCGATAACGACACCGGTCGCAGGGGATGTCGGTGGTTATTCCATTGGCCCCGTGCTCCCAATCACCTTTTCGCCTGTTCGTGGCTTAAAACAATCCGCAACCTACGCGCTCGCTTGCAAATTACGCGTCCACGCAATCAACGGCAACTGGATATCGCCGCTCGTTGGTATTCAGGCTCGCCGTAATCCGAGACGACCGGCGTCGTTTCTAGCGCATTGTTCTCGCCGACGATTGGACGTGAAATCTGCTTCACGAGTTCTTTAACGACCAGGAGAAAGCTCGCCTTATATAGGTCCGCGAGGAAGAGCCTCGGGGATCGCGTAGTTTCGTCCACGGAAAAGGCACAGCTTCGTCCCACGCTTGACGTTTCATGGCTTTACAGTGGGACTCGCGTAAACGTGCCGAGGATCGACGAAAGGGGAACGAGAGAGGGAATCGATGGTCGCTTCTCAGAGAGTCGCGACAACGGCTGCATAAGCACGTCTGGTAACAGCCGAAGGGAAGTGACGGATTACGAGCGGCTGCATAACTTCTTAGAGAGCCGCCGGGGAGGCCGGAGTAATTATGGAATGGGATAGAAAAAGTGGCCTTAAGAGAAACAGCGGCAACGACGAGAGCTATGCCGACTCAGATATTTGAAGAATTATCTTAGGAAAGTATCTTTCAAAGCAGAAGTGAAGAAACTAGGAAACAGGTACGAAAACTCGTGTGATACGCAGCGTCCGACTGGTGGAAGATGACGTAAAATGCGGGGAACGGCAGTCGTTGAGATAGGGTTTCAAAGGAGCGTCAGAATTTTACGGGAATCTGAAAAGGAATCTCGGAATTCCTCTCGACTAACGTCACTGCTTGAAAGAGCACGGTCCAGCATCGAATGGTCCATAAAAAGTTGAGATAATGGGCCGAAACAACGGACCCTCTGAAATTGTTCGGGTCTGGACTCTGGACGGTTCGAAAGTGGGGTGGTTTTACTGAGGGGACTTTCTACGTTTCGTGCATTTACAGAGGGATTTATCTTTGTCGACACGTAGGGTGCACGTGCAAAGAACGAACGTAGGTTCCAAAGTGGCAATTGACCCTGGCTGCTGCCCGATTGGTCAACTGAATAGATCAGGAGGATTAGCTGGGATTTTAATATCGATCGTGCAGCTTGGTTGCAAATGAATTGACCGTTCCAAACAGACTAACAATAAGCTATCAAGCGTGCTCCGATTACGTTTATCGATACCCTTCTCGTTAATCTTCGTGATGTGAATATGATTCTTAGAAGAGCGATGCTTCAGTAACCGAGCAGATAAAATGAAGGGATATAAAAAGATGGAGGTGAAATATGAATCTGTCGGCGATTCTAATTTGTCCCTGAATCCTGGTGTCTGTCATTATAAAGACAGATAGATCACGGCTTGTTTCGCAGAACTCTGCGCTGGCCAAGAAACACGGAAACGTCAGTCATGAAGATTCCGTGTTCGCTAGGAGAATGACATCACGGTATTACGCACATGGAGGGGCCATTTTCTAAAACATTAGATTCCGTGAAGATCCTGCTAACAGGGGTGCGGTCTATTTGATCTCATCATCGTCCGAGTCACGCCTGTGGTTGCCTACCCAACAAATTTCCTTTCTGTGTCAGAAGGGAGAGACCTTGAAGTAGGTCTCCGAGGTGTGTCTCGAGCTACGACGTCCTTGGAACAAAGCTTACCCCACGTTTATCGAAAGAATCGCCAAAAATTCCAAAGCTTCGGTGAAAAAGTTAAGAAATCGAAGCTCGTCGTGAGTTGTTCTACAAAGCGGACCTCCATTCTCGCCTACGTAGGCATCACTTCATTCTCGATCGTCACGAATTCGTTGAACCGCCTTGTGGCCTTATAAGGCCCGTCCTTCGTGCTGTTAAACCACAATAATGAAGTCACTCAGTCAAGGTTTCGGTCGGTTTCCATGAGAGACCAGAATTGTTGTCCCCTCTGCTCCCACTGAGAGAATAGTGGTCGACCCTTTTAAATGCTCTTACTGGGACATCCTCGTTTTAATCGACTGGTGTGTTTATTAAATATGACACGCATTTCAACTACAAAAATGACGTGGGTACCTATACCTTCACGAAATCGCGTCCGTTCACCCTTTAATTTTTTCTTGATTCTATTCGTAGTCCAGAGGAATGAGTTCTCGAGAAGAGCGACGTAATCGATGAAGATAAATAGAAATATCTTGAGTTACGACGCGGTATCACTGCCAGCAACCCATTCACTTCGGCTCCTGATGCCGAACAATATTGACCTGTTATCTTATCCGAGGGAACGCAGACCAGGGCCATCCTCGACGTCACTTCTTCTTCCGATACTCCTGCCCTTTACGCGCGATAAATTTTCACTGCCGGTTTATTTTAAGGACACCCGTTCCGGGGACTTTCTCGCTGGCTAAAGCCAACGTCGGGTAGGTACAGTGCTGTCTCTCAAATGGCACGCGTTTTCGGATTCTCTATAAGCGCGAAGCTATCCCCACTACTTCGTTTGTAGTCGCCGCGCCGCGGCATCGGGTATCGGATGTCAAAGAGAAAGCCGAAGAAAGGTTCATAACCATTCTCAATAGTGACACACCTTACACTCTGACCGCGTGAAATCAAAGGAAGCCGAATAGACTACTCGTCTCTCAAATTGCGTGCGCCCGGTCCCGACACACGCGACTATAGAGAGACAGAACTGTATATAGATATGCTTTTAACAGCCGAATGACTGGCAAACATTACCCAGCGGCTCGCCGAGGGTAAAGGAAAAAACTGCGCGGTTCGCGGCTGAAATCGAAGGTCGGCAAATTTATTTGCATTGGTGACGTAAGACTGATACGGGAGTTATGTCACTTAAGCATAAACCTCGCTATGCGATTGTTGCGTCAGCAGCTTTCACATTACAGTTGCAAAATTCGCAAGCTAATTCCACGAACGAGTTCGCTGAGAGAAGCGAATTTTTCCTATAATTTATCCCGAAGCGCGTCGCAATTTCTGCTAATGATTCGATTAAACGTTTCCTCGGTTTTGCGGCAATGTCGGTGACGCAATCCACGGTTCGGGAAAAGCGTCTTCCTCCGGCATTCCGAAAGATGGCAAATACTCGTGCATCAACAGCTGCCCGATGACTCAGTGCTGGCTAAACTTTTTTGTGTTCCCGTCGTTGCTGTTGGAGCACAGCCAACTGGCCAGCAAGCTCCATCGAAAACCGTAGCTCTGTAGAGGCGCCATAACCGTCGGTGCTGCTATTGAACTTGCGAAACTTTCGTCGCGATTTACTGTCTTCTAACAGCCGCCGCGAATCCGCGATCGACTACATTATTCAGCGAGCCATGGAAGAAGAACGAATCCCAACAGGGAGAACATTCTAAAGCCGTAAGTCTGAATAAACAAGGTAGCACGAATCGGAATCGAATCTGCGACGTGCATGGCATGGAATCCTCGAGGATCGACTCGTACTACTTTCCTCATTTACGAGTCAAGGGTACTTGGCGACCGGACATGCAAAACGGAAGCACGAAGACACTCTCGTCGCGCAGGATTGTTTTACATTGGACGGAATTGTTTCTCTAAAGCGGAGCTTCGTCTGAGAGCGTTCTCTGGATAATTAAGTGACTACGTCGCGACGCATCCTTCGTTCTCAATTCATTTAAAAGGACTCCTCTCTCTCTTTCTCTCTCGATATCTTCGTTCGTTCCTATCTCCCTGTCCCGCGGATGATTCACCCCGCCAATTACAAAACCCGTCGAGCACGTTCGCCGGACTGTGAAATGCTAAAAACTGACTGCTCGCGCTCGCACGCCCCAGGGAATTATTCATATCTGAGAGAGAAACGGCTGGTTCCCGGGCGCCCGTGCTCGTGTAACTTAAAACTGGAGTAAAGTGTGTATCACAGCCGCGGCGTGACTCACCGAATCCAGGGAAATAGTCGGCCAAAAGGAGCGGGACGCGTACGCAACGGGATGGAAAGGAGCGTGAACGAGCTGCGATGAATCGCCGTGCGTGTCACTTTCCTCCGCGACGGCGGTTTGCAGCGGCACTCGCAGAAATTGTTCGTTAATGCTTCTCAATTAGCCCGATCGATGGTTATCGCCACGGGCGAGACTTATTACCGACGCGGAATCGAGTAGCGGCGTGTAACTTATTAGCATACCTAACTTAACGGTTCGAGGATGATCGATAGTATTCCGAGGCAATTATCGCCATTCCCCCCACACTGTACCTATCTGCTGGGTAATCGTACAGCATTCGCGGCGGGATCAAGGCTGGAATAAAAGGTTATCGCGTCGAGAAGCTAGGAGTAGTTGAAAATAGTTGCGAGGGAAGACATTATCGGCTACGCAGTCGCCTGGCGTCGTGTGTCGACCTGTAATTCCCTGTAGAGAGCAGTAGCTAATCTCCTTAAGTTCCTTTCGAGAAAAGACCAGCTTTTACCCTCGGAGGTATCGCCCCGATCCCATATCCCGAGCAAATAGGATTATCGCGACCCCGAGCCGCGATGGATCTTTCGCGCTTTCTTCCTTCCCACAATCAAAGCGATACCTACCTTGAGCAGTTCTCGGAGATACGCCGGAGTCGGTCGAGTGGCTATGATAAACGATGAAGCTTACTTTTGCGAAAACACGTTCGTGGGGAAACGGAGACATCGATATAGCACATAGTGCTGCGCGACGTTCGGTAGAAACATTTTTGCAGAGGAACGTGCGGTTGATAAAGAATATCTTTGCGACGAGTAAAAAAAAACTGATAGGAAAATGAGCGAAGCAGTGGTAAATGGTAATGATTCATTCGATACTTGTCACACCGTCCTAAGTAGTTCTTCCCCGGGATCGAAAAAGTTCTGGAACTTTTCAATAGGTTTCATTTAAAACATGGACCGCGGAAGTTTTTTAAAAATGTTTTCACAGTATAAGTTTCGAGAACCGATAAAATAACACTTCTTGAATAGGTATAAAGGTTCTAGTTGGGATGGAATTTATAAAATATAAAAATAAAAAATTTTCTATAACAGGAACAGATATTTTATATTTTATACTATTCAATGGATAGTACTACAACAATATTGAATAATATAAATTTATATTCATGTATTCTATTATTGAAATATAAATATTATAAATATTATAAGTTGTAAACTTTCTTTTGTCCGCCACTGTATTTCGGTTCATCTAAATTCTAAGTTATAAAAAAATGTTATTTAGGTATTATTCTTGACAAGTTCTCTTTTCTGTTCAATCCTTCTTATGAAACCATTAATTACTTATGTTATGATTTTCATATCTTTTATTAAATAAACATATGAAGAATATGATATTATATAGTTAAATAAAACTAGTACTTAATAGTTTAGTATTTTTCTTTATCTTGTGAAAACTTTTTTAATAAATGTTCTAATGTAACCTGTTTCCATGGAACTTGTATTAGGTATTGTATAGGTTCTAAACTATCTGTTCCATGAGAACACTTTTTAAAGAAGTTCCTAAAGGTAACATTTTTTTCAATAAAAATTCCACAGGAACAGATATTTTCTTAAACGAAACATATAGGTTCTAACAGAATTTTTTTAAAAACGAGGGTTCGAAAACTTCTTCTTCCTAGTTTGAACTTGTTAAGTGCAAATTTTTTACACTTCCTTTCAGTTATTTAATATTATATAAGATTTTTTTAATGTTGACACCTAATGAATGGATTACCTACTACGGTAATCTAAGCGAGTAATAAAGTCCGCGTCTTATCAGATAAACGTAGAAGAAGATACATGCATCTCCATGCCAACAATCAAAACGGTACTAATTCTTTTTTCGAGATATTACTCCCTGTACTCCATCTGCGCGGTTAAAGATATTGAAAATAGGAGCACCTTAAAAGATCCCTGTATTCTCACTACGGCACAGATGAGACTGAAGCAAAAATTTGCATTTTAAAAGGTACCGGTGTCGAAGGGCTGATCAAGCATTCTATACGCGGCAGTTTCGACACCTCCGTTGCCACTGATTGCACGGTATTCAGGATACTCGTAATAATAAGGCGGTAACCTGGTTTCAGACGTACGCGCGAGACGTAGGATGATCGATCAAGAGTGATATACGGTGATAATTGTCGGCGGTGTGTTAACGGCACGAAGGTGGCGTCGATCGGCGCGAACGTTCTCCAAGGTAAAAGAACCCCGCACGCCTCGTCCAAGAGTACCGTAACACCGACCTTGCCTCCAAATGGCGAAACGGTTCGGGCTGCACTACAATAAATGCCTTCGATTCTTCTGCGCCTGGTAACTGCAGCAACAGCGAGAGAAGAGAAATGACCGGTATCGGGGACGAGGCCGCCGGAATGAGAGAATTCGGCCAAGGAACGATCCCACCGAAACCTGTCCGATCCTTACGCTTTAAAACTCTTAAATCCTATCTTCTCGTCGCGAACATTTAAACGATCGTCCGGACGATCAAAACAGCCCGTGGCGCAGGAAATAGCGATGATCCAACTCGATTCAACGGAGACATCTCATCTGCATACCGCCTCGCCTATCGAGTGAAATAGCTTGATTCCGCGAATCGAGAAATCAACGAGCGTTAATTAGATACGATTCCGCAACGTTTCGTTAACGATCGACGAAGAACGCCAGCAAAATCTGTCGATACGGGAGCGAGAAACAGTACCTAGAGTAGATGTTCCAATTACTGTCAGTGTCCCAATTACGACCACTTTATTTATTTTATGTAATTAAAACGTAACGTATAAAAAAAATGTACAGAAATATGTTATTATTAAATGGAGATTCTGATTTTCATAAAAATAAAACAAATATATGTACTCATATGTACCTAGTGCTTAAAAAGTAATATTGACAAATGAAAGTGCTATTTGAGCGTCAAAAACGCGACGACGTTAGTAGGAAGTGATGGCAAAATGATACTAAAGAGCCGCAATTTTACTATTCAACTTCTATCTATTGCATAAAATGAATTATTCCGGTCTAGAAGAATTTATTGTTAAATTATAATAATTAACGGTGACATCATTAGGGACAAAATTTTTGGGCTTGTCCCTATTACTGTTGGCAGTATTCGGGACAAAAGATCGTGGAGTAGGTACTTAGGTATACGTATGACTGTCATAGGGTAAAGACACCAGTAGTCGACCATGTATCAAAAGATCGTCACTTCTAAAAACCTTATTTTTAAATTCATGAAAAACATGAAAAATAAGATTTTTCAGAAGTGACCATTTTTTTAACAGAGTGCAGTTAGAGTGCAGTTAGAGAACTGCACTTTGTTCAAAAGATCGTCACTTCTAAAAACGTTATTTTTCATGTTTTTCTGAGAGTGGTCGACTACTGATACATGGTCGACTACTGGTGTCTTCACCCTATCTCAAAGTTCTAACTTCTAACCGCAAAATCAGAATATGCGTTCGATAATTCTGGCTATTAATTTAGTTTAAATCGAGTCTTAGTAAAAAGTACCGACTGTAATCGGGTCTCATTGTCATAAAAGGGACCGTCAGATATCTGATCACAGTTATTAGGACCAACAGGGTGGCAGTCATTCGGACACGACGATTTTTGAGGTGACAGTTATAGGTACACTAGGATCGCCCGAGAAATTTAATTAATTATTAATCAATTCTTCATATTTAATTCATAAAACTATTTTTTTTTAATGAAAGAGATGTCAAATAAAATTATGTTCCAAACTGAGACGATATTTAGATTAAACAACGCGTAAAATGATTAAATGAAGTTCGCTTATTATCTTAAGGTGGCAGTAATTGGGACATCTACCCTATATCCATGCAACCTTTGATATTTCCCCTGGAAGTACCTACATACCTCGTCCGCGGGGGCACTGAATTTATTCGCGGCTCTGCAGCCAAGAGATGGTGTCCCTTTTCCCCCGCAGACAGGCAGAATTTCGCAACAAGGCCGTGATCCGAACGCTGATCCGCGCGAGGTAGCCCGGAATATAAAATTACGAGGCGGGGGAGGGGTAATCCGATCTCATACACGTAAGCCGAGCAGATAATTCGAGTTAAGTGGCTCTCTCGAGTAAGTCACCGTGCTGGTTCAGCCTTTGCCTCGGTGGCTCGATCGGGTGAAGCTGAAAAATCAGCGTCGAGGCGGTGTGTGCCCACGCGTAGACACGCCGCGCTCTTGCTCTCTCTCCTCTCGGCGTTTTTCTTCCTCCTACCTTGCCAGTCAGCCTCCTACAGAATGGTACGTGTCGTAACTGACTATAAACATCGGCACCTGCGTGCCTGTCACCTTTCTTCTACCCGCCTGTGCCGGCGATTGCTTCCCAGCGGCCGTAAACTGCGAGCGATGCCCAGCCGCGTCACGATTGCCCGGGCGAAAACGCGCGAGAAGAATTTCCGCCGGCTTCCCGTAGAGCTTTCGGGAGAAAAGTGGTCGCAGGTAAGTTCCACGAAGGCGACGCCGCTCCGAGAAGAAACCTGAGCTCGCAACAATGGGGGAATGCAGACGGTCGGAACGGAAACGACTGCTTTTGAGTTTCGATTAATTAAACGGACGATTCGCGGCCTCGAGGAGACGATCGGCTTCCAAACCACCTCCTGCCACCGCCAGCACTGTCTCCTCCTTCGATTTCGCGGAAGCCACGCAAGAAGAATGTAGTCTTGTCATCGAGTCACTGATGTACGGTACTTTCGAGCCTTCGACTTCTTTCGCGCTATTCCTCCAGCCGTGCACACGCACGCGTCCAACCGACGCGACGAACGTTAATTATGCGAGCGAAGTGCGCTCTTTTCTTCCGCCCGTGCGTCGCGTCTGCAGGGTAAAGCTTCTTTTAGAATTCGAAAGTCGCCACGGGGTAATTGTTCCCTTCGGAGCGAGCATCTCGCCGCGACGGCCAGAGATTCCGATACCGACGCGTCTACGTGCGGAGTGTGCTAAATCTCTCCTCGGGAGGGCGAAAAATCCGCGCGAAGCGATTCTGCCGCGAGTTGCCTGAAACGCCGGAAGAATATACGGCGGTGATCTCAGAGGCGGGGTATAAATTTCAGCCGGTTTTTGTCTAACTCCGGTCCTAAATAGCTGGTGGAACGCGATCGTAAGATACCCGACGCGAGGTGTCTCGTAACGTGCGTGCACCGATGCATTCGTATCGCGCTTAAACGCGCCATTTATAAGCGCTCGCATCCGTTTAAGTAGCGAAACGACCGCGCCGTCGCGTCCAGCCGTTTCTCCTTGCTCCCAGATTGTCGACCTTCCGCCGCGCCGATGTATCCCAGCTACGTGATTCGCCACAATGAGTTCGTGGCTGCGCCCCGGGTAGGTACACCCGGTATATATTTACATAGGGCTTTGCCACGGGGACGATGGTGTTCGAAGCGGTGGACGAGCACCTGTACGACTACGGTAACCTGTCAAGCTGGAAGGGCAAGAAAGGGCCGGCTAACAAAAGCTCTTGCTGTCTCGCTGTCTGGATTCCTCCTTACCTGCTCCTCCGTTCTACCGAATCTTACTTTCGGTACCTGGCGGATCGGCAGACTCGGACGTAAATAGCAACCGCTGTTCCGTAAGTAATAAAAGTCTGACACCGTCGCAATCACGGAGGAGGAGTTTCGGGCGATTCCACGAGAGATAGGAGTTTGTACCTGTCCACATGGGTTACACGAATCGATGCGTGGGTGTATTGGAACTCGTGAAATTATAGCGATATTCTATACGGAAAGGGCATATCTCCCAGGTGCAGCTATTCTGCTGGTTGACTGGAATTTTCGTGTTACTTCAAAGAGGAGGAAGTAAAGAATCGATTGGACGTGGGAAGTTCTACCTGTCGAAGCAGGAACGTCGCGTTGCTATGAAGGGGTTGGGTGAATATAATAGATTGCTAATATGTTCACTAACTTCAATCCTTAACCCTTTAGCGCCCAGTGTGACGTATAGGTACGTCACATCATTTTCAGACGTAAAAAAATAGATAGTCGATAATTTTGGGTCCCAAAACGGTTCAGTTCTCTAAATGGCTCCGAAATGCAAGTGCTCGAGAGTGCTTCGGCGTTCGGACTAATACAAAACTGATTCTTGTTCAAGGGAGACAATCTTAAGGGAGAGTGGGATAATTACGAACACCTAAGTAAAAAAGCAAACAAAACGGAAACTACGTGAGAAATTAATTTGTTTAGATTTACAAACATACTTAAACTATTCATCTATAAAGTACTGTGACGAATTTTTGAAAAATTATAATAAAAATCAACTTTCTAGTGAAAAAGCAAAACCCTTAGTGTTCGTGATTATTCGACTGCCGTGGGGGTAATCGCGAACAGAGTGCTAAATATCGCAGAAGTCACACAGAAAACGGGACTTTAATGGTCAAGCCATAAAAAAATGTTGCTACAACCTATACCTAATGTATTTTTCAATTCCTCTTCTTGTGCGTTAGAAAAAAATTGCAATTGGTCGGAATATCGAAAATAATAGTAAAGTAGTTTTTTAAACTTTTTTCTGAGCCTGTAATGAAAATTCAAAAATCCCTTTTGTAGATTCAAGTAAGTTTTATACATGCTGAAAATTTCATCAAAATCGATTAACGTTGCTAATCTCGAAGGTTCGAGATTACCCCACCCGATTTGTTCGTCAATACCCCACAACATCAAAAATTAAAAAAGAATTTATTTCAAAGGTTAGAATCATGATTCATGCCACGCCTTGGTCACAAAATGTTGATAAAAATGTGTTTTATTTCAACTTAAAAAAAAACAATTGTATCATTAATTCAACAGTAATTACATGCAATTGAAGTGGACAAAATATTACATGAAACACGATGAAAATAATAAATTGTGTTTATCTTAAATAGCATGAGCATTCTGTATTTATTACTTTCTGCCCGGCGTTGGATACGACCTAAACAATTAGCTAGTGGAGATGGAACATCGTTTTTATTTATTAAAACACCGTAACCATCGCATTCGCGATTACCCCGCGTTCATGTTTACCCCACTCTCCCTTATATATCGTAAAGATAGGTGGACGTGACTCAAAGTGATGAATCCTGCGCGACGACGCGGCAGTTCGAGACGACTCGTTGTTGTTTTGGGAGAAAGTCAGTGTTTACTTTTACTCGTTACCTCCAACGTTGGCCAAAGCCGAGGTTATATCGGCACTCGCGTGAAATTATCATCGCATTTTACGCACAAGGGGCATATCTTGTTGATACGAGTTATCGCGCTGTCGCACGAGCAACGATTAAACACCGTGGTTGAAATCCTCTTTCACCGGAAGTAGTCTTCTGCCAGGCTCGTTCCGGGGTGGTGATGCGCTCGGTGACTCGACGGCGGATCGTTGAACCGTCCACGAAAATCGTACTCGAGGAGCGATGTAAAAATACCCTCGTCTGGACGAAACAAGTACCGCTTGCGTTCTAGCCCTTACGTTCTCAAAGATAGCGACAGGATAAGAAGGCTGGGAGCGTGTTCCTCAGCCAAATAAGTTGCCATCACGAATGGAGGAACACGTTCCCTTAATCAGAAGGGGGAATGGTTCAGAATCGTCGGCTTGCCGCGATTTATCGACAACGTAAAAAGACCCGTGACTTAGTTACGAAGCGCGGGACGAGATTTAATGAAGGGATAAAAGGTGGGACGCCCGTCGAGCATAGGAGGGCCCTTTTAGGAGCGGTGAAACGGTCGGGGCGGAGGAGAGCCAGCTCGAAAAATCGGATGGAGGAAACGCCAAGTTAAAATAAGCCTGGTTCGGTATCTCTCTCGAGCAACCGCGCAGACAGGAGAGACCGGAGTGTCGTCTTCATAAGATACCTACCGCCGAAAATACCCTGATGTCTAATAGAAGGCGGGTCTGTGCGCACCAAGGGTTTACACGTTTAACGCTAGCTCGCGCAAACAAACTACAAACGGATGAAAAAAGGAAACCGATATCCATCGCGGGTGTGAATTACAGTCGTATATAAACTGTGCTGCGAAAATAAACCTATACGTGTACAGTTTCAGATATCGTTTCAGTTTTGGAGTAAACATATACTTGACACCGATCTCCTTCAAACACATAAGCTAACCAGTGATCCTTGAAGGCAGCTTCGATCGCGTCGCATAAACAGGATCGAGATCTTTCGATTATACGTGCTCGCCAGTGATAAATATGGAGCGAGAATGTTTATTTAACTTCGCACGCGATAATGGACTGTTCTAATGGATTTGTGAATTATGGTAAGAGAGGATTTTATATGCAACCATCAATGGAACTAGTTCGCCAACTTTGCCCCGGTGTATCGCTTACGACCGGAAATAAACCGCCAGTAATAATATCAGCTAGCCTATCATCGAGGTCGGTCATCGCAGAAACCGGCCTGGATGAATTTCATGGGCAATTTACACCAGCAACTGCACGGTATCTTTTTAGGACAGCTGCAACGAGGCTAAGCTACTGCGAGCTCTGCGATACTCTCCAGAAGTCTATTTGACCGTGCGCACATACGTGGGCTACGGTCCGCTCAATTGATCGAAATTGGCTAATTCGTCGTGGCTGAAACTATCCCGCTCCCAATGCGGCTAATTAGTCGGTGTATTGGCCGATAACGCGCTGAACGGGAGTTTCAAACTTAGAACAAAAAACTTTTTCAAACTTAGATCAAACATTATCCTGCATCTTCGGTCAAAGTTTGCGTAAAGAATACCATCTATGCCGATTACAGTACTCGATTAAATTTAGTGGCATTAATCCGGTGTTCTTTTAACCCCTCGTGGTCACACGGGGTGCATTGTACCCCAAGAGCAATTTTCGATTTGAAATATCGCACCTTTACGTCTTCCAAAAATAATAAAAAAAATTTTTTAAAAAATCGGTTTTTCCCACAACCATGGAAAATTGCTCATTTTCAACTACAAATTTTATTATATCAAAATTTATGTTTCTAGAAAAAGACTATTAGACCATGACTGTATAAGTATTACGAATGTACAATTATCACTAAAACGTTAAAAGATTAAAAAATACGAAAATTAACTCAAAAAATGACGCTGGGGTACAGTGAACCCCGTGTGACCAATGTGTGATTATAAAAAGGTGTGACCATGAAGGGTTAAAGATATTTATAAATATTGAAGAATTTTCATGTAACACTGTATTCTTGCATTCAAAATGCTTGGTAACAATGGTTGAAATTTGGGCGTTAATGGGTGAAAGATAAGCAGAGAAGGGGGCGGTGTTCGTGGAAACAGTCGTTCTCCGGTGGCGATTCGCGAGTGGAATCAGACACCAGCTCGGTTACGCTTATCTACGACGAAAGTGACCGTATAGTGTTCGTTTTACGTGCGGTAGCGAACCATGGGGAATGGGCCGCCGGTCTCACGTGTCTCTCGTCTCTTTCCATCGAGACTGTGGGAGCTCCCTTTAGCATATAAAGGAGTAGCTCGGTCGCGTCCGCCGTCATGGCGAAACTAGTCCGACCATCCAGTTTTTCCACTCCCGGTGCACGCTTCGCTCGTGCACTCGTCGCTGGGTGGGAGACCAGGTCTCGAGCAGTCGCGTTCCTTCCAGCGACACGCTAATAATCCCGCAACTTGTTGCTGCTCCGCCACAGCGAAGCGCATCGATCCCCGTCCAACCGCTTCGCCACGGTATTTTTCAAACATCAAGCCCGCCTTTATTCGCGCCACCGTTTAAGTGCAAATTACAATCCCCCATTCAAGCGTCAACGAAACACCGTACAGTCTACTCGAGATATCACGTGACAACTTGCCCGATCACGTGTTACAAATTAATCGCCAGCGACCGTTCGGCCGTTCAATTTTCGCGCGCCGCCCCGTCAGCGATAAGAAAATGAAAACAGAGATAAATGTGTGTAAAAGTACTCACCGAGATCTTCGACCAAACGTAGCATGACACCGCCGATGTGCAGTTCCCCCTTTACACGTAGGCTCCTCTCCATTTGCAGATCGGTCACGTAGACACGCAGGACCCAGCTGCCGTCAACCTCGTGACCATCGGAATACATGTTTCCCGGCCGAACGTTGAGAAGCGGAAATGAAGAGAAAAAGAACGAACGAACCCGCTCTCCGCCGCGCGTACGCGCACCTCTATGTCCCAGGCACTTGAACTCGAAGCGAGGAGGAAACAGTCTCGTTTCAGGGCGCGGAAATCATGATTTATCCGCGGCACTCGACACACCGCCGCGTCAACACACTCGCAAAGATTAAGCGTTGCTCGATAAGGAACGAATCGCGCCGCGTGTAGGTGCAGCTCCACCGAATCTCGCGATTTATCGGACGACTATTTCGAGCACGGACCGTGAGCGCACTTGCGATACCACTGCCTACTCTCGGCGCCGGTGACTCGCACGAATTCGTGTTTCGAATACGGTGCAGAGGCGCTGAGGTCGTGCGCCAACAACTCAGCTGGTTTCTCGACTGGTGTCGACTGAGCGCTCCCGAGTTTGCTACGCTCTCTCGCTGAGAACTATTTACAAGTGACGCGCGCTCGGAATGCGCGCGCAGATCCCCACCTCTGCGCGCCGCGAAGCGGACGCCATCGCTATTCCCCCCGCGCAGTCAACTCGTCACACCAGTTCATTTCCTTTCCCTCCGCGACCGTTGCTCCTTCGCGCTCCCGTGCTCAGCAAATTTTATTTCGAATTAGACTTGAAAATAAAGATGTGAAGTAACGCTTCGATTCTGCGTACGCAGTAATCATAATTATAATCAAACGAGATATCAATGTATTCCGGGCAATGACTTTTCTAAGTATCTACCCGAAATCATTAAATCTTTCCAGGATTTCTTCATTTCGAACGCCAATGAAAGTAATGGCGGAGATGATCCCCTCGACACTTTGAATTCATCTTAGCTGAATAACAAATGCAAATGTACATAGATTTCTAGAACCAATCATTCTACTTGTTTATTTCGTGATATTATGTTTAAAGTAGGCTATTTTTTAAGTGCCCAGGTTTAAAGTCCTTCGTCGTTTGTTCTTTTCTATTTTAATGCCTTCGAACGCTTGTCCTCCAGCTTCTGGATGGTACTTATTTATATACTTTCATTCGAGTCCTTTTTCCGCTGAACGCTGTCCAATCTCCCGCACTGGTAAGCTGTGTTTGATCGTCATTATTGAAAATCTATTTCGATTAAATATCACATTGAATTTAAAGTTTCGTTGCTATGGTGTTCGCAAATATCAGAGGTTCGCCTAGTTGCTTTCCGTAGCGCTAGCGATCGGTTAGGGAAAGTAGTGCAGAGCTCTTTCTTTACCTAGGTAGTTGTCTGTTTTACCATTCGTACTGATACCACAGATACCACCACTATACCTCGTCTGTGGTGCCACTATATTTGGCCCTAAAATTATGGGTCGGTAACACAGTTTGGATGGCGACACGAAAGTCGAACATCCACAAGGTGATAGGTCTATCCTATACCTCATCTGTGGATATATACCTCGTTTGTGCTGATACCATCTCGTAAATGGGAGCCGAAGGAAAGAAAATATCGTTGCGATTTTTATAATTGTAATTCATACTGAGAAATATTGAGAAAGAAGGTCTGGCGAAATATTCTCGCAGAAACGAATAGAAACGTAAGATTAATTTCTCATCATTTTTCTTTCGCAAACATGTTTTGAGGTTAGAGCTGGCGAAGTATTCATTTTATATTTGTTGAGTGTTTCTCTTCTTTACAAAGGTCGAACTTGTGCAAATATTTTGCTGACATTTGTTGCGATGATTGTCCACTTTAAAAGACTCGTTTTACCATTCTGCAAATTGGATAAACTTGGGAAGGTTCGAAAACAGTTTGTTAGATACGATTCTTCGCAGCCTTCCAAAATATTAGAGCATTTAAAGAATAAGAGTTTATTGCGTATTAGAGGGAAGGAGGCTTCAAATTTTTTGCAAGGATTGATTACGAATGATATGAAGCACTTTGAAGAGGGAGCAGCTAATTTGTATGCGCTGTTCTTAAATATTAAGGGTAGAGTAATGTTCGACGTTATTGTCTATAAAACTCAGGAAGACGATGTATATTACATTGAATGCGATTTACAAGCTGCAGACCCGTTACAGAAACATTTGAGAATGTATCGTGTCAGGAGAAAAATAGATATAGACAACTTAGGGGATAATATAAATATTTGGACTTTATTTGATTCCGCTTCAGATTTAAATAGCGAACATGGCGATAGTGTTAAGCAAAAGCTTAAAGGATTAATATTTCCATGCGGCACTCTCAATAATAAAGCAAACAAAGTAGTCGACGATATTATGATCTACGAAGATCCTAGACTTTCTGACTTAGGCATGAGAATCTTAGCGGAATCAAATATAGAAAGAAGCCAAATAAAGAAATATTTAAGTTCCGATATATCAATTTCTGACAATACATTGAGCTATAGAGCGTTTCGTTATAAGCTCGGAATAGCCGAAGGTACCGACGATTTACCACCAGGAAAACCTTTACCCCTTGAAGTGAATTGCGATTATTTACACGGAGTTAGTTTTCATAAAGGTTGTTACATCGGACAAGAACTTACAGCGCGCACTAATCACACTGGTGTTGTGAGAAAACGTTTAATGCCTATATTATTCGACGAAGTTCCTAATAAGTCCTTTTCTTACGATGACAAAATTCTAGACGAGTCTGGCAAGGCAATAGGTAAATTCAGGGGAAGCGAACAGGAATATGGACTAGGTTTAATGCGAATTGCTGAATCTCTTAGTGCTAAATCTCTAATTATATCGGATACGAAGATAAAATTGTTAAAGCCGAAGTGGTGGCCAAAAGACTCGCTGAAACGAAGTGCTTTGGCTAATAGAAAATAATTAATATATCCGACGATAGTTTTTATAGAATTCTGTGCTTCGTACAAAATTGTAATATATGTAAATGTAAAATAAATCTTCTGCGAAGAGAGATTACAGAGTATTTCGCATCCTTGTTGATTTTTAGGATGGAATCTGTTGCTAGTACATCCGTGAACGAAGTTGAGATTGTTGATCGCAATAAAGGCACACTTTCCACGAATCGGGAGTCGAAGGAAGTAACAGGCGGAGTGTTTACATGCTCTTATTGTTCGCTGCAAGAACGTTTTGACTTCAAAGGTGCCAAACCTCCGTTTGCACGGCAAATAACGTACTCGGAAGAGTGCTACGTTATGAAAGACCCTTTCAGTTTGCCGAACAAAGGGGAAGTTTTGGTGCTCGGCGGTGATTGTAATTTTTGTAACAAACCCGTATGCCTGGGGTGCAGTATTTATTTTGGAAAACGATTCTGTTCAAAATGTGCGCTGAGCAACATCAATCATTTGCCATCGCAACTTCATGCAAAGATAAAGAACTTAATAAAAGATCACGATTCATAAAAATAGTATTTTATTAGATATTAAATATTTGCTTCCTTTTCACAGCTTACGTTTAAAAAATATATATGGATAAAAGTATTAAAAAAATTCCCACAGTGTGGATACTGTTTTGATTACATACTTTTCGCTCTTAAAACTATTGGAACAGACTTACGATGCGTCTCTGATACATAAACTAAACGATAATATTAAAGCTAAGATATTAGAATACTTAAAGATACCATTTAATTTACTGGTTTCTTAGGTTTGGCTGCAAGTTTCTCAGCCAAAATCTTCTTTTTCTTCTCTTGCTTGTTCTTTCCCTTCTTTTTGTGTCCATCGGCTTTCTGGCCTTGAAATGCACCTGCTTGTTGCGGACTACTTTGTTTCTTCTCAGTTATTCTCTGCACGGCATTGTCTCTATTACGGACCTAACAAAACCATAACAGTTTAGTGTTTGTATTTTACTGTTAAAACGTTAAAAGTCAGCAGCTGAAGTAACTTACCCCCACAGCGACTTCTGCGTTATTCTTCAGCTTTTTGGGCGAACCATCGTGCCCATCTTCCTTAGAAAGCGATCGTTTTCCATGTTTACCCTTTTTCTTTTTATCTTGTTCGGTACATGGTTTTACTCTAACTTCTCGATTTGCAATCATCGTGCCATCCAGTTCCAATGCTAAGGCAGCAGCATCTTCAGTCTTGAAATTTACATAACCAAACCCTTTGCCTACGCCAGTCTTGTTATCTCGGATTATACGTATAGATTCTATCTCACCGCAGCCATCGAACTGCTTTCTAACGGTATTGTCATCGATATCTAAATAATTATAATACGTTTTAATGGCAAGTCACCCTACATATTACTCGATATACTTACTAAAATTTAAATTTCCTAAAAATACACTCTTCTTTAAATTCGGTTTTCCATCTGACTTGCAGGCTGTATCCACTCTTAGACAATTCCCTTGAAATTCTTTTCCATTCATGCTCAAAGCTGCGGTAGCAAATTCTTCCGAATCGAACCTGATGTACGCGTAGACAGACTTCAATCTAGGATGCATTTCCTTAGTAATCGCTGCAACTTTTTTAGACACCTTCATAGACTTTGCTACTATTCCCCTCAAACGCATAGTTTCTATGTGGCCAAATTTCTTGAACTCCTTTTTCAACTGTTTCTTTGTTACTTCTTTTGGAAGATTACCGACAAAGATAGTTTTCCTGTCCATTTTCAATTCTTCTAAAGGAGCATCTGCATCTTCTTGATCCATTTTGTTTTGCTGACTACTGTTCAACGAACTATTATTCATTTCTTCATCCTCTTCCTCTTCTTCATCCTCCTCTTCGTCGCTGTCGTCATCGTCATCTTCGTCCCCAGGCCCGATGAAGTCTTCGTCGTCATCGTCATCAGCAAGACTGTTGCCCAGAAGTGCCTTTAGACCCAAAATGGATTTATCACCCTCTTCTTCGTCTTCTGAATCCTCATCATCATCTGATTCCTCCTCGTCATCATCTTTCGATTCAATGTCTTCATCGCTATCATCGTCGCTATTTTCCTCCTCCTCCTCGTCATCGCTTGTAGAATCTTCATCATCGTCTTTAGCGGAGCTAGAGTTTTTAGCATTCTGTTTCACGCCCTTGAACTTCTGTACCCCTTTCTTTTCCTGAATCTCTTCTATCTCATCTTCTTCCTCCTCGTAATCGTCATCATCGTCGTCTGAGTCATCCGCTAAACTAGTTCCCAGGATGTTTGGAACATTCTTTCCTTCTTCGCTCTCGTCTTCATCCGAATCATCTTCATCCTCACTATCGTTGCTCTCTTGCACAAGGCTTTGCTCTTCCAATATAATTCCTTCATTAATATCCTCGTCTGATTCAGATTCATCCTCTTCATATTTTATGTCCTTTTCCTTTGGTTCGTTCTTAGAAGACCGCTGTTGCTTTTTCTCAGCCTTTGAGAGCTCTTTTGTCTTATGTTCTTTGTTCTTTCCCTGAGACTTCGGAGGTGTGGTGCTTCTCTGTTTCTCCATATTTTCCTGCTTCGTGCTGCTATTATTCGCCGTCTTCGATCCATTAATCAACGTAACTTTCCCCGTCGGGGTTTGCTTAAACTTCTGACTCTTTTTCTTTTGTATAAATCCGTCTTTCGGCGAATGCAAAACGTTTTTCGGCGTTAGTTCTTTGTTTCCTTCCAACATCGCTTTAACCATGTTCTCGAACGATTCGTTGTATCGTAGAAAAGCTATCCTATTACAGACGAAAGAGAAAATTAACGTTGCACAGGTAAGTACGTTAAGTTCGTGAACGTTTCAAGCCATTCAAATTTAGTGATGTCACAAGGTTAATATTCCACGTGCGATAATTCATATAGCGGGTAAATCGAAGAATAAATTGCAACGAAAGTACGCAGATAATATCCCAGTGAAATTCTTTATACATACGCAGCTTAATAACAACTGTAGCTAATATACTTACCACAAGTTTCTACGTAAAAGTGGAACTGCCTGGGATGACTTCGCCGTTAAAAATGCCGGCTCGGAATGAAAACACTTTAAGCGCCAACAGGAAGGGCAAACTCAGCCATAAGCGCTTTGCAGATTTTTTTGCGGGTTGACAACATACTACATAGTAAGAAACCAAATTCTCTATACAGAATGCCCGGCATGAAAAATTTCCCTATGAAGATATTAACAATTTGATCCTAATACAAATTATATTTACAATCATTACGGAAGATAACTGATTAAAATACAAGATTAGCTAACTAACATGTTTTAATAAACACGATAAAAGAGTTATACGTGCACGCGGTTTCACACTCGAAAGAGAGGTTATGTTTACAAATAATACGTTGGACTAATATACTGATTTTTCATGCGAACTGCTGTAAAAATTGATACATTAATAACTAGGAAGATTTAGGTAATTTCTTAACAACATTCTATATCATATTGTAATATTAATTTTCTGTAAAAATACTTCATTCGTTTTCGCAAATAACAAATGTCAAAAGCATGCGATTTTCTGCATAACTTTTCGTTGACACTCTATCACGGTATTCGTTAATCTTTCAGATTAGATTCGCACGTATACAGAATGGACGGAATGGAATTGTTTAATACTTTTCTTCTGGGGCATCAGCCTCAATTACAATCGTCCGGAGTGCCCAGGTTATTTTGGGAACCTTTATTTAAAAAGCTCCAGTATCAGACTTTTGATTCTGGGCTTATGTTTCAATTAATGAGAATCGATTTTGATGATTCGCCAAGGGGTCCGAAAGATCCTGTTTGGAAACTCTTTGTTTCCTCTAAAAAGGGTGTCTCCGCTCAGGATCCGAATAATATTTATTTAATAGATCATGCGTGGACTTACGATATCTCCAATGCTAGACAAAATCTGTTAACTATCCCGGGTCTCTTGGAGCGTATGTGCGCTTTAATGGGTTTTAACACAGAGACGGAAGGAAACGAACGTATAGACTTTGTACTGAATGAAATGTGGAGGTACAACCAATCATTTTCTCTGAGCAGTGGATCCTTAGAAGACAGAATGCCAATTTGGTACATCATGGATGAAGTAGGATCTGCAATAAATCATAGCGATGATCCTAACTTCAGAACAGTGCCCTTTTTATATTTGCCAGAAGGTGTAACTTATACACTGTTATTTCCTGTAAAAGACGTTAAATACGAAGAGGAAGTCACGAGAGATTTTGTCGAGGGACAAACAAATGATCCAAAGAAAAGACAAGCTTTACTTTTACCATGGGTGGACGCCACTTTCCTCGGAGAAAATTTCGTACAGACAGAGCCGGATGAGAACTATTTCCTGGCTGGTCATCTACGCGAGAGTTTACCAGAAAATGTAACTCCAGAAGAATTTAAAAGGGATGGGACCACAAAGTTAAAAGTTTATTCACAGTATACGTTTGTAAACGATTATTTAAACGACCCAGCGTTCGAGATTGTAGATAACGAAGAGGAGGCTGATATTTTATGGTACACGACTCACTTTAAAGAATATAAGGAGTTAAGTATCCGATCGCCGCAGGTGTTCGTGAATCAGTTTCCATTCGAAAATGTTCTGACCATAAAAGATTTACTGTCCATCGTATGTAGACGAAAATCAGGCGGGAAATCTTATGACCCCGACACTCTTCAAACTTATCCAGAGTGGTTACCGACTACTTACAACTTAAACACTGAAATAGTACAATTTGTCGCGTACTTCGAGCAGAGGGAATCAATGGGTTTAGACAATCACTGGATTTGTAAACCTTGGAATCTCGCCAGGGGGCTGGATACCCACGTGACAAAGAATTTATTCCACATTTTGCGATTGCCCAGCACGGGGCCAAAGATCGCTCAGAAGTATCTCGCGGATCCCGTGCTGTACGAGAGGCCAGAGATTGGCAAAGTTAAATTCGACGTGCGATACGTGGTAATGCTGAAGTCCGTGAGTCCCCTGAGGGTGTTCGCCTACAAAAACTTCTTCCTGAGATTTGCAAATAAGGAGTTCGCTTTAAATAATTTCGACGTGTACGAGCAACATTTCACTGTCATGAATTATTCAGAGGATACTCCGCTTTGTCACGTGAAGTGTGCGGACTTTATCTTGGAATGGGAGAGACAGTACCCCGATTTCTCGTGGAGGGAGCACGTGGAGCCGAAGATCTTGCATATGTTTCGAGAAGCTTTCGAGGCGGCGATCGCAGAAAAGCCGCCGAAAGGCATCGCTGAGAGCCCACAAAGCAGAGCTGTATACGCGATTGATATGATGCTTGAATGGAAGAGGGCGGAAATGCAGCCGGTCTTGTTGGAGATGAATTTCTCGCCCGATTGTAAAAGGGCATGCGAGTACTATCCGAACTTTTATAACGACATCTTCCGGTGCTTATTCTTGGACGAAATTAATCCGGAAGTATTTCACGATCTCTGCCCGAGTTGCAATTAAATTGCTGGATCGATCGGAGTACAACTGCCCAAGTACTAAGTGCACGCTTGCAGCATAAATATCGAGAAGCTATTAACGACGGTTCTACGGTCAGTCTTGTGGCCAGATGCATTTATTTATTCAAAAGCTGCGCGTCGCGCATTTCGTATGCGGTAATGAGCAGAAGTAGCTCCAGTAAATCTGCATGCACGAACGTTAAGGGTACGTTTGCTCCGTAAATAATTACCACCTCCCATAACTTGACGCTAGAACGGCAAGACTACCCGCACCATCTAATGGAATAATAAACGAGGATGCAATTGGAACAGTTTCATGACGGGCCACTTCGGTCACCGCGTAATGTTCGCCTCTATTCATTAGAGAGTATGCTTAATTCAAAAAGAAATCATGAACGACGGGAGCGGTAATGCCAGCTTTTCAGCGGTGTACCGTTTCTCCATCCTCAATAGAGGATTCTCTGGGAGTCCGAAGAATTTGTAATAAAGATCCAGCGCAACGCAAAATACATGGTTGTAGCTCCCTTTCTTTTTATTTAATTGCTATCCGTACACCGAGAGATTGGATTTTTAGCGAATACAAGGCAGTCCGATAAACCGTTATGAAATACGGATTTTCATTTTCTGGAGAAGTTTATATCCCCGTTTATAAATTCAACGTACGTTTTTCTTTTTTCTTTATAGCTGCATACTCGCAGCTTTTTATCGCATTGTTTTGCGCAGTCGGGGTAAATACGCTTACGACTTTACCGCGGAGTAACGCGCACCTTCGAGCTTAAATCCGGAATTAGTTTACCCAACGTTTTTATAGAGATTACACGAGTTGTTCTCGAGTCCGTAAAAAATTGCAATTTCAGGCAAGAACGATTAACCGGGGATTCCGAGCTTCGATTACTTTCGCGCGCGTAATTTGTAGTTCCCCTCCGTTGCTCGACAGCGTAATCAACCGCAACAATTATTTCTTTATTTCGCTGTGTACCGTCACCGGTCGAATCACGCGCTGACAATTGTTTGCAATAACAATGAGCCCGGCGCCATCGTGTTCTGTTAATTATCGCGGCGTTCGTTATTCGGTTATGTCGCAATGAGTTTCGCCCGCGGTCGTGCCCATTTGAAAAAGCTTTGTCGCCGCACTTCCTAGCTATTCAGTGTCCGACCGCATGCAATTAAGCGCAAACGTATCGACGCTTGAATGCAACGAATTTAATGCTGTATCACGCCCGAATAACGTCCGCCTACTTTACTTTACGGCGTTACGCTCGTTACGATTCAACGGATATTCAATTATAATTATCTGCCAAAGAAAATGCGATTCCGAACGGAAAATCGATGTAACGCTCGACACTGAGCGTATCGCGGGTTAATCGAACGCATACAGAACGATCAATCCGAACCGGGATGCCCAATTATTTGTTCACGTTCCGGTTAAGTTTAGGGCAGAGCGGGGACAAACGTAACGGCGTTATGAAAGTAACACGCATTCCACAAAAGTTTCCAAAACGTTTGTTTTACATAGTTACGCATGTTTAGTGTTTCTTTTCTTTGACGGAGTGACGCTGAGCAATACAATGATTCGTATACCGTGCGCAAGCAGATTTCGTTATTTCGATCATTCGGATAAGCGTCTCCTCTGTTGCTTTTTTTGTTAATATTCATAGTTAAACTATGGATATTGATGCAATTATTTGTTAGAGCGTTCTTAGATAATGTCTTTATAAGTTCCTGTATTTGATTTCAATAAGTCTTGTATAGTTTGTACGTTATAACAGTTTTATGATGGAAAACATGGCTGAGGATGAAAGTAACACGTCACTACGGGGAGTAGTTGAATCCAATATTAACAATAGTTTTTAAAAAAAAATTTATAAATATTAGTTACTTTTGGGGCCGTTACACGAGATTCCATATTAAATCAAATACACAGTATCAAAAAAATGTTTGAAGCTGGTTATACTTTTTTATAATAATAATAATAATAATAATAATAATAATAATAATAATAATAATAATAATAATAATAATAATAATAATAATAATAATAATAATAATAATAATAATAATAATAATAATAATAATAATAATTCGACTTTATTCACCACAAATTACATAAATTATATGATAAATGGGCGAGGTTCATCATATCTGCTGTTTTGCAACCTAACCCCAAAGTTAATCTATCAGAAATAAAGCTAGTGAAACAACAGAAGAGCAAGAGAAAGAATCAAACAACAGGGGAGTTACGGATAGTGGACGAGAATAAAGGAACGAGCAGCACATTTAAAAGCAGGGATAGAGGACAGAGAACAAATTATCGTTACCTAATTTATCGTTATCTACTTAAAATATGTTTATTTAAATGTTTGTTTCTATCGTTTCTGATAATAAAAAAATCCTATTTTGCTTTAGAAAAAGTGGTTTAACTTAATTCTCCTCAAAATAATTAGTATTATTTTCGTCCCCATGGTATGTTAATTTCGTCCTACCCCTGCAGGACAAAAGTAACAATGATAGTCAGTGCGGAAAATTGCCATAACACTTTGACTACTTATCATGGAAGGTTGAATTTGTGGTCAAATGATAGAACAAGAAACACACTATTTTAAGCCATAATTTTCGTTTTTATATCTGTAAGAGGTAATTGGTAGCTAGGCCAAATGAAAAAAGTGTTACGTTTGTCCCCGCTCTCCCCTACACGTCCCGAAATGCAGAATTTTATTCTGTATATAAAAACCTTGCGCTCGTTGCGTCGATCAGAAAGCAGTTGACATAGAGCTAAATAATCGTGTGACGGCAATGCTATGTCGGTCGCTATTCTGTTCTATTTTTTTTTTTTTTTTATAAGAGGCCGATTATCCCCCTCTGCTACCCTCTGCTCGTGAAAGGGGTGCGTGTGGCTCCAGGTAGACGGCCTCGTTCCATCGTGCCGTGCATTCCCGAATGTTACCTTCGCGGGGGTGGTCGCGCGGTTGTTTCTGCACGCTGCCTCGCTATTCACCCCCGCGAATTACGTATCGGATAGGCTGGAAAGGTGGGTGCGCAACCACCTTCTGGCAAAACTCCTGGCGGGCTTCTCCGACGTCGGCGTCGCCAGTAATCACGGCAATTAAGCAAATGAGTTCTGCGTATAGGGACGTCGATAACGAGGGCGTCACGACGCTCGAGACAAACGGAGTGGTTCCGCGGCCGCGAACCACTCACCCCTCGTCGCTCCCCGGTTCCTCGACCCCTAACATCGTTTCGCCCGCGTCTTTTCCTTTTGTTTCCAGCCGTAACGACAGCCTAACCGACGCCGTCGGCCTTATGCTTGATACCGACTACGCGATATTACACCCCCAATCCCCAGCCCTCGTCGAGATTGATATCGAAAAGTTGCAACGACTGGGCGATCGCGTTGGCCCTTTTATTTCCGCGGAGGCCACGTCGGACCTGTTATTTCTCTAGTTGCGAGTGTCGATCCCCCGACTCTCGCCCGTCGGTAATTCCGCCCTGACTCCGGGGTAATTTAGTAATTTCGTTTCGACCCTTCTCGCTCGCGCTGGAAAGAACTGGCCAGCGCGCGTCGGCTGATTATTTGAGAGCCTTCGTTCGAAGGCTTCCGGCCCTCCTGGGGAAAAAGAATACGTTTAATCGCGCTCGCGAAGAACGCGAGCAATTTTCCATTTACCTAATGCCTTGCTTCTTCTCTTTCTAAAACGGGGGACCGCGAAATTAGTCCGGCGCATCCTCGTGCACCGCCGTTCGCGGCCCTTCCGTTCGCCGAAACGCGCGGAAGGGGGCATGGAACTGGCCGGTCGCAAAAAGCGCAGGAATAAAAGTACGTAGCGCAATTAGAGTTCCCCTAAGTTGCCGCGGTCTGAGAGCCAGTATGCACGAATTTCGTGTCGCAGCGCGATAAATGTCATTGCATCGCGCGATGCGGCGAGGCTGGGCGCATTAAAGCCGACTGCGCTGTTGCGAGTTGCTCGACGAGAGTCATTTCTTCCCGGGGATGGTTGCCTGGCTAAGGGGCGGGGGTTGAATACGTTTCCGCGCTTTACGCGTCTCGAGAAGCGCGATAGCGGCGGTTCTTGTCCGCCGACGCACGGACTGCCTGAAATCCTCGTTTATTGTTAATTAATGCGGTTAATTGTTATTTCATGCGGAATAAGCATGATGCATGCGGTCCATTACGGGCAACTTTGTCCCGTGGAAATTACGGAACAACTCGGTAAAAAAGTCTCTCTCTCTCTCCGACGAAACTCGTCAGTGAAGCTCCGGAGATGTGTTTTTTATCACGTCTTTGGAGCGTGGAACGGCCATCGCGCGTTTCCCTTCGTTTTTTGAACATGTAAATTTGCCCGCGCCTCGACGAAGAACCGCGTTACCTAACGACGCGACGTTGAGACCGAAGCTCGTAATTCCAACTTCCACGTTTCGCACGGTAATTCCCTCGTTAATGTTCGACGAGTTTCTTGGAAGCGACGCGCGTGTCTCTCGGGCTACGAAGTCGAGGTAAGTTGGTTAATTTTTTAATATTTGTTCGGGCCCCGAAAAAGTTCCGCCGTTGAAGCTCCTGAAGCGTTTCGAGATGTAGCTCCTCGCATCATCTTAGTATTATTCGGAAGGAAGGTACGTCGATCGTGCAACGTCCTTGTAAATTCTTAACGAGAGCCACCCTGGAAGAAGCAGCGAGGGGGTTGCGTGCTATCCAACCCACAGAATATAAAACAACCCGCGCGTCGTACCTCTTCCAGTGGACGTCGTGTCCGGCCATTCGACCCTGCATAAATTTTCGTCAAACCAATTTCTTCCGACTGTTCCCTCGTGAGAGGAGAATTTCTTCTAAAGCGTCGTTGCCTTGCTCCGTGTCACGTGGATTCGCGGCCTTTCCGCCCCGTCGCTTCCGCAACGGGGGATACGAATGCAAATTCTTATCGTTGGGGCCACCATTTAAATTCCGTGTCGCATGTATCTTTGATTATCCTGGATTTTACAAGCGTCAAGTAAGACTGTAACGCGTCCTGGTATTCGATTTAATTCCTCCTTCCTGTTATTTTTCTAGTCTGTGTGCTGGCACGCGTGTGTGTGGTGTTTGCGTTTTATTGAGACTTACGTAGACGACCCTCCCTCTTTAAACGAGATGCAGCGGAGAGGTAGAAAGGGGCGGTTTCGAAGCGCGCTTCGTAGCAGGCCGTCAACCCCTCTTTTAGGGTAGTTTCAGGCGCGCGATACGCGCTTTACAGTGTCGGACATGTTCAGCAGATGGAGATCTCCCTCCTTGGCCCGACACGCGTTATTGCACCTCCTTAGGAAGCATCTTCCAGCGTTCCTCCTTCGTCTGTTCTCATCCGTACATCCCCTCGGTTCTCGAGGCTCCTGCAGGGAGCAGGCTTCATTACGCCCCCATAAATCACGGCCAATGTACCTTATACGCATCGGACCACTGGTAGGCATCACGCCATTATTAATTACCACCACGCGATGCCGATAAAAACGGGGCTCCTGCGGAAGACGTACTGTGATGCTTGGCGAATCGTTGTGAGGGGTGCAGTGAAAGATCGTGGGGGGTGCTTGTGATATATAGAGTGTTCCTTCAACGCGTATATATCGTCACGTAAAATGAATGTCACCATTTCGAAAGCTGAGCAAACTTAATTAAAAGAACTCTCTCGAAAATGTATCGTTTTATTATAAAACCAGAGTGATCGGGTTCTCCACGCTCGAAATTCTCGTCAAATCATCCAACCCATCGGGTTCTACCGATTTAGATCGAAACACTTGTCGCCGTGCGTAAATCAGCGATCGCGTTCGGCCACCAAAGCGGTCTCTGTTGCTTCGTCATTTTGACAAAGGGTTTACATCAGTGGGCGCGATCGAAAAGCGTTGAGAGGATGGCCGCGATCAAAATATCATTATTTCCGTTTTACACCCTCCGAAACTCGATAATGCTCTATCCGTAATTGACTTGCCTCAATGAATGACCGTGGCATAGGTACTATCGTCATTGTGGGTAATGAAAGGATTAAAACAACGTTCGAACCAATCCGGTCGGCATTTAATTATTAGTGACGCCCGTACCCCTCGTCGTCCTTGCTGTCATCACATACAGAGTGCCCCAGAAGTAACCGAGTGAACTTTCGAAGCTTCCTCGGCTCGCGTGAATAGCGAAAATACGCCGCGGCGTAAAAGGTGTCTAGTTCGCGAAGTGAAAGTTTCCCGAACCTTTATTCTTTTCCCCAGACGAGTGGAATAGACTTGGAAAGTTTGGCCAGTTGCTTCTGGCACACCCTGTACGCGTATATATTCAGAACGCGGGATTTTATTGACCGACCAGACAATCGAGTCGCATATTTACACGTACAAGCGACGTGGGTCGCGCTCGTTCCCCTGCCGTTCTATAATTGAAATTTAAAACGTCCCGAAATCCGAGGATTAAACCGCGTTCGCGCCGCGTTTCATCGAGCCGGCTCCCCCCTCGTCATCGATTCCGAATCTGGCTGTGCAAACGGCGGAGAGCGTAACGCCAGTTGTCGACACCGTCGCGTTTACTCTGCGTGCCCCTTGAATCCGATCGGAACGACTTTCTCGCCTCCGCGACGCTAAAGAGTTTCCCCGCTGCGGGATCCTTTGAAAATTCCGCCGGGCGGTGCTCGAGGATCCTGTCTGAGAGGAACAAAGTGGACGGGCCCACGTTCCCGTGCTCTCGTGTCTGTCTTTCGAGAAGGAGGGCTCGCTGAAGTAGTGATTATCGCGGGAAAACGTACGAAAGCTTCATTATACCGGGCGGTTACATTATGTACGCCACTTGAAACGGCCGGAACGAGCACAGCGGGCCGCGAGCTGGACCGTAAGCGTCTGGTCCGCGTCGTCACCTTCCTTTTCAGCCGGCTCCTTGCGACGCGAGAAGCCAGCCTCTCTGAAGGGTCGCGGTCGTCCACTCGTCCATTGCGCAATTAGCGTCGCGGCTGGCTTCTCTTTTACCCCGTTTCCAGCGTTGGTCTTGGTCCGTTTCTCGCCCCCGGCGCCAGCGCGACGAGGATACATTCACGGAGAGTACACACCGCGAGGGAGAGAGCTGGCCGCGCGTTAATTGCGGGCCAACTCTCTCGTCCGCCGTCTCTAATCTTCCGAGCGGGCGAACGCGAGCCAGCGAAAATACAAAAAGAACTGGGCCACGGCGGCGGGGGAGGGGCTTTCAAAAATGCAGAAGCCTTGCATGCGAAAAGTTGTCCCGACGCGCCACTCCAATCCACGCTGGAGAAAATCGAGCTCTCTTGTCTCCGAAACCCGGCAAGATACTGACCGAACCTGGAGATTTCACTCCTCCAATCATTTTTTCCATTTCGACTCTCCCTTCCGAGTATTGTGATCTCTTAATTCCCCTCCTCCCTCTCTCAAAATGGGGTTCCTTAAGGATCGCATCTAAGTAGGTCCTTTTCTGTTCATTTTATTCATCAATGCAGAGGCGGATTTAACAGTAGGCGCACTAGGCGCACGCCCGGGGCCCCGACTTCTGAGGGGCCCCACAAAAACCAACTTTCCACTTTTTTTTAATGACACCAAATTTGATTTCATATTGTAAACGGATCGTAAAATTGTAAGCGAGAAAAGTATAAGACTGTGCAACGCAGTGCAATTTTGTAGTAACTGTTGCAGTTATCAGTAACTTTTGTAAGGGGCCCAATATTTTCTTTTGCGCCCGGGGCCTCAACCGACTTTAATCCGCCTCTGCATCAATGACTTGGCTAAACTGATTTGCCGTAGCAAATTTTTGCTATTTGCGGGTATTCTAAAGATCTAAAAATAGACACTGTACCATGTAACTTACAAGGGAACATCTCGAACCCGAAAATTAAGAAAATTCTGAAAATTTGTGAATATGTAGAGGATTTCGTCCTGATTGCAACGCAATTTTTGTTTGCTGCCCAAATTCACTCGAAGGGGGTGAAATGAACCCCTGAAAATTCGGTTATTTTCCAATTTTCTGTTATAATTCGCGAACTGTAAGGGATAGAAAAAAAGTTTCAAAACAGACGTTACTTCTTTTAATTGGAGCTATTATTTGGTAAAAAAAATATTTTACAGTTCTGGAGTTACAACACAAAATCGAAGAATAACCGGATTTTCAGTGGTCAATTACAAATTGGGGTGAATTTGGACAGCAAACAAAAATTGTTTTATAATCAGGAGGAAATTCTCTACATAGGTATTCACAAAGTTTCAGAATTTTTTGATTTTCCGGGTTCGGGATGTTCCTTTGTTAGAGCATTCGTTTGAGATAAATGGCTTGGTACCTACTGAATCATGCAAAATGCAATTTAAGTGTTTTTCACGGGGTGTATCCTTGGTAGATGTTGAATACAGGCTCGGGAAAGTTGTTCTTTCCGAAGTTTCAGAGATTTGAGACCTGTGAATCCACTACACTTCTCGTTTAAATTTTTCTCCGCACTACCAACGTATTTATAATGATGCGTATAGAAAACTAAGGTTTATTAAAAGATGTACAATCAACTTTGCTAACCCTCGAACCTTCAAACTATTCCACTGCACCGTAGTCAGACTTCACCTAGAATATGCGTCCGTTATTTGGTCGCTTAATCAATTAAAATATAAACAGCTCAATGAGAGGGTGCAGTACAGTTTCTTTAGGTTTGCTGCAGATAGGCTAGGTCAAAGTATGTCAGTTACTGACCACGATTACAATCAAATTATGAATCAGCTGAATCTGCGATACCTTGAGTTTAGGAGAGCTGAGGCAGACTTGGTTGTTCTTTTTAAAATTTTCAGTAGCCCTCATAATGATCTACTAGTTTTACTACTCGGCTTGACCCGAAATTTAGATTCTGATTTTATAAAAATTTCTTTTCTTTTTTTGTGAAAATAGTCACATTTATCTGGATTAGCTAGGCATAATGAGTTGGGGAACATTTCGTGATCCCTGAGTTTACCGTTTGAAAGATTTTAGGCGAGAGACAAACACACAAACACTTTCTACTTTATATATTAAGATTGCCCCCAGCTGCTCGATTTGATAAATTCCTATCCTCCTAAGAGATTATTTAGATTCACACAGACTATTCTACCACATAGTTATATTTCCTCAATGATCAACTCGGACCCTGTAAACTGTATATGTAGTGTGGCTAACTGATATTGTACTAACATAAACCTTTTTGATGTTAACATAAGCAGTTTCAGAAATTCGGTTCATAAAAACTTGCAAAACATATGATTTGTCCGTGTGAAATGTGCGTGTACATGAGTGATTTTACAATCAGTGATATACCTAACTCAAGTGATGTAACTCACATTGTAATATCACTCATGTAGACTAATGGGGACTTATCCCCGTTTATCAATAAAATAAAATAAAAATAAACTACTTGAGTCATTTTTCTTTTCCGTCGTCTTCTATTTTTCGTCCCCCTCTTCTGCTTAGTGTACCTACCTACCTGGCCCGCAATAACGTTCCATGCTCACTTTAACCCCTTGAATTTACTTTCTTGGGGAAATTGTTTCCGTTTAGCGCTGGGAAATTGACAATCCAAGGTAGTCTATTAGCATTTTATAAAGATGCTATCGAATCTACCGAATCTTCTCGATACCTCGTAAGCTTTTCATTTCCTGAAGATATATTAGAACTGATAGCTGGCGTCTATTTAAACGATCGGGTTCACCCTCTCGTGGGGTACATTTTATTAGGGAGAATAAAAAATACGGAAACGAAGCTGTCGGGCTGTTCATACGACGCGAAATTCCGTCAAGTTGCCGGGCGTCGTTCCCTGTCGCGTTTAATTTAAATAGAAACGTTTCATAGGGAACTACAAACTATTTAATTAAAGGGCAAGTTAGGGCTCGACGGAACGACGGCGTCGGTGTCGTTGGCGAAATTTAATTTCGGCCAAAATATCGTGGCCGTTCACGGTTAATACTGGCGCGGAAAAGAAAGCAACGAAGGCGGCATTTTATGCGCGAGCGAGCTCGTCGCTACTCAGCCGTTGCGTCTGATTTTCATTAATATTGATCATCGTGGCTGCTCAGTCATGCGGTTCTTGTTTGCATCCAGCTGGCCGTCTCCTCACACCTTCGCTCCTGTGCTCGCTTTCATTCCCTCTCGCGGGAACCCCTCCCCAACCGCCCGTGTTGTCTTAAGGAACGATAATTAATTTCTTTCCCTCTTACCTTAATTAATAATGTTCCGTTGCTGCAAAACCGACGACCTGGAATCGTAATGAAAATTTATCGCGGATGCACTCCCCCTCCGAGCGACTCTTTCTTAACGATATTCGCGCGCTACGAAATTGTTCGACCCCGGGGGAAGTACCGTTTTCCTGGTACAAAAGAAAAAGCAAAGTGAAAAGCTCGCGTGAACGCAGTGCTTCGTAAAAATTAACGGAAACTGCATGGATAGCGGCTGATCCGATTATTTAATATCACGCGCGCGAACTGACGCACACAATTAGCCTGTGTCTACAACTAATTGGTTTTATTCTCGGCTCGTCCCTTACCGATCCGTACGATCCTCGCGGAACGAACGAACGGACCCTCGAATATGATGATCGATAGCTATGCCCGCTGCAATCCCAGCGTTCCCCGCGAGCGCATAATTAGATTCCCAGTTTTTCCTTCCTCTCGTGGAAAATCGGAGCGCCGCGGTGCGCGGGGGACCCGCGGCATCGCTCGGCGATCGAGTTTCGATCGCGGGGCCGTTAACAATGCAATTTCGATCGGGATTCCAGGTCGAATGGCTCGCTCGTATTACTGTATATTCGCGGAATTTCGTAAACGCATTCGGAATGATGAAAAGTTCGTCCCGTGACAAATGATTCCGCAATGAAATTTGCATTCGCGCTAACCGATGCGTGGCTAATGGAAAACATGCGCGCGAAATTGGACTTACGATCGAGTTGCCTCCCGTTATTCGGCGTTGTTGCGAATTACTTACGCGCGCTTGCCTCCATTGATTAATGAATATTTAAACAGTGGCGACAGGTGTTCCTTGGTTTTAAATATCGCTCGGCGAAATTGGTTCGCTGTAGTAAGTACTCGGGGCAAGGACGATCGAGTGGATGATAGTGGTGTTGGAACGCAGGTTCGTTGGAGGCGATGAAATGACGTAGTCGTCCCGTGAAATTGAATAGTAAATCGTTTATTAGTACGAAGGTGTGATAGTGTCTCGAGTTAGCCTTGGCCGACATTCGTGATTAGAGTGAACCTGTGATACCATAAGGTGAACGAGTGTGATAGAGGTTTGTTTTTTTTTCTTTCTTCCTTAAGTGATGTAAGAGATAGATGTTAGAGCTAGTTACCCTGTTCTGCGAGCTGGTGTTCTCCCCATCGATCGGGCCGATCTCACGTTCTCTTTACGATCCCCGCTCCGACTCACAGGCTGTCCCCGTCTTTCGCACTCCTTTCGAGGCGATCGATCCTCGCCCATCATTCACCCTTCGATTCACCACCCTCCGATCCACGGTTAGATTGCAACGCGGCGCGATGGAAAAGGAGAACGCCCGTGCAAGCTAACTTTCAAGAGTGCTACATTTTGTTACCTTTCCGAGGTACTTCTAGTGCCTATGCCTCTTCTCCTCTCCTCTGTGTTCTGCCTATGTCGCTAAGTCGCAGCTAAAAATCAGCGAGACTGAAGGGGAGGAACGCGACACCCCCGTTCTCACGATCCAACGCAACAATAAATCATAATCTCGCGATTCGGACACGCGCACCGAGAAACGAAAGGAATCGCCCACTCGTTCCTTCCTACGCTGTCTAGTTTTCCAATTTCGTAATTCTTCGGTTCTCATTCTCCGCGTGATTTACGATGCCAAGTGATCAGCCAATGGATAATCAAATTATATGATAAACCAAAGGCGAAATCCAGCTCTCTCGTTTCGTCTCCACCCATGACGCAATAATAATAATAATAATAATATAATAATAATAATAATACGTTACATAACAATTGTTCGATTGCGACAAAGCACTCGGTGGCGAATATAGATTGCAGGTTCCCAAGGGAGGATACAACCACGTCCCCCGTGTCTCTTTTTAAATAAGAACAATGACAATAAATTAAGTTCCATCGTACCTACTGTACACGCGCGCCTGCGTATGTATATTATATTTATATATCGCGTATATATATAAAAAACGATCTTGAAAAACGTTCGACTAACATGGACGTAAAATCGTACAAAAGCGTTTGTCCCATCTCTCGCGAATTCCATCGTGCGTTTTCCCATCATCTCTGGCGTCGCCGGCGCGGGCGTGCGCGCCGCGATAGCCCGGGACGCGGCGCGGAGAGCCCCGCGTCTGTCCTCTCGCACTCTTTGATTGTACGCATCTTTGATCACGCGCGACTGGTCGTGCGCCCTCGTTCCCCGCGATATAAGTACGTGTAACACCGCCTACGGTTCACCTTTATTCTCGCCCCGCGAACTCGTCCCCGCTCGGCCACCCGCGCGCAGATCGATAGCGCCCCGTGGTCTCCGCGATTTTGATATTGCGTGGGGAATAACGACGCTCTCGGCTGCCTCCGCCGAGGATTCCGAACTGGCGAATCGTTCGCGAGATGTTCAAGCTCTTCCCGAACGACGTTGCAATTTCGCGAGATCTGTTCGTCGAGGGGGGGAGGGACCGGATATCAGAAGCGAGGGTGGTCGAGGGGGTGGTCTTTGCGCGCCAGGTAGTGCGCTCTCTACGCCGCTTACACACACACCACATTCCCCGGGTCGTACATATAAAATTATATTTACAACAGAGTGATCTTTGTCGTGAGGTATTCGCTCTACATGCATCTAAAGAGTGTACAAGTTACCAAGAAGCGGAAGGGAGGCGGCGAGAGTCCGGAAGTGTCGTTCTTAAATCTCCACACACTGCCACTTTCTCGTCATCCGTACTCGGACTTGCCGTCATCTCGCTCTCATGCCACATTACACACGTGTTGTCGCTATCTGCGCTATACGGCGCGCTGCTCGTTATAAATAATTTAAAAATTATATACTTTATATATATATATATTAAATTCAATCTCTGTCGTCTCAGTTGCTCGTCACACGCCGCTCGTTCACGCACACGAGAAAGTTCGATAACGATATGGTACAGCTATGCTACACCGGAAAAATCCGGACGCTTCTCTCCCTTTCTCTCATTCTCTCTCGCTCCCTCTTTCTCACTCTCCCCCTTCGCTTCCTGTTTAATATTTACACGGGGTCGCTCGCGAATAGTCGTCTACTTTCGTACACTTACAGTATGTATAGGTATGGTTGCTTCTGTGTATCGTACGCGTGCCTGTACAGCCTAGCGAGAACGCTGCCCCTCGATTATCCTGCACCCACCTTGGTCTGTCCTCTGGCAGCGTGATCGAGACACCTCGCGAGCGTGAATTCGTGCGACTACCAAGAACTTCGAAGCCCCGCTGTCGGCCGCGCAGTTTACAGTCACCGTTCGCGACGGAAGGAGGCACGGCTTGATCCGACGCGAGTCTACTCTCCTTCCGTGAACGCACTTTCTGAAAGACGATTTCTATTTTCATCAAAGGAATCGTTTCTCCCGTATTCAAAGAGGCGGCGACGGGGCCGACGACAACAGGCTATCGTTAGTTGATCCGTTCTGAAAGGAAACGTCGCGATACGCGAGCGAACGAACCGTTGTCTGCAGCTTCCAGGTAACCCTCTGCCTTACGAGGAGCTTTGAGAATGCAGGACGAGCGGGAAAGGACTCGTAGGAGGCGCGCTACTGTATTCTCTTTGCGACAGCGAAATCAGCCTCCCCTTTTCATCCGGCCTCCTCGATGGTTTCTCTTATTGAAACGCGGCCTCCTACAGGTTTGCGAAAATAGGAGCAGAATCTCCCATCGAGCGCTCGCGATTAAAGCTATCCGCGGTACGATAATTAGCGTTCGTAATTGACGAGGAAAAATTGCGGCTCGATTAAGTGGTGCTTGTTATACTGAGTGAGAAACTACTGGTGTGCGCGCGCGTGAGGGTGTGTGGTTCTAGGTGCACGTAAAGGTATTTAAGGTGCTAGTTTACAATCTGATCGATGGCGTGTGGAACGTGCGCGTGGGACATGAATCTCTCGTCCCGTTTGGCGTTTGGTCGTATCCGAAGTTAGTTCTTACGAAACCAGTTGGCAGTTATCACTCAGTCGTGGGCAGTCTTTGCGGAATTATTTAGGAATTATTTGGCAGTGGATCGGTTAACCTCCGGTTACTCTGTATTCTTTCGTCGCTTAATCGGTATCTCGGTGAAACCCGTGGCAGTTGTCCAGAAAGGTAGTCGCACGAAACTCGTCGCCGTGTTCAGATGGCCTCGCGAGCAGCTCTACTTGTATAAATTACAAACTAGAAGGCTAAAAAGTCGAAGTACTTGTTAGCGTCCTTTGGTACCAGCCTGAGTCTCATTGGATTACAAATAATTTGTTAAATAGTCTTGCTAAATCACTAAGAGATCACTGTTTCCGTGAGTGTTCATCCCCCTTCTATAGTCTGACCATCACGTTACAGTCTTTCTATTGCTCTGTTGATATCCCTCGAACTCCCATCGAGTACGGTTGCTCGCTATTCGCGATACAAAATACTAAAATACTCCCTATATCACGGGCGACTATTAAAGGAAAAAAAACAGACGCCAAGCACCGTCGCCTCGCGTACGAAAATAAAATACTCTTCGCCTTGGTAAGAACAACGGAAACGATCTCTAAAATAAATACGCTAAAGGAAACGCGGGATCACTAGTTTTTAGAAAACCGTTACAAGCCTGACGATCGAACCACCGTTCACGGCCTCTTCTTCCTCGCTCTTCCTCCCTTCATCGTCCCCGACCATCGATGACCCGGAAACATGTTCCACGGCGGGCCTCCCTCGTGACCAAACATTAGGACACGATGTAGTCCGCGGAATGGTGGGAATGATGGGAGTTTCTGTGCTTGTCCTTCCTGTGGTTCGTCCTCGAGTTACTGCTGCGGGTGCCAGTGGTACCGGTGGTGCCGGAAGTGTGATGACTATATCCACTGTCGCTGCCGAAGCTGCTGTCCGGCTGGCCTTGGTACAGCCTGCCAGAGGATATCTGATCGCTGTCCCTCGGCCCGTAATACACTGGCTGCGTGTACTTGTCCTCGTTGTAGAGACGGTCGGTGGGCTGCGAATAGGTGTCCGAGTACTCTCCGCCGACTTGCGTGTAGACCGGGGCTGCCTCCTGGTTCTGCACTCCGTAATAGTCCGCTCCGTACTGCGTCGAGTACTTGTACTTGTCGTTCGACTTGCGCGATCTGTCTTTGTTGCTTCTGCTCTGGCTGGAGTAGTGGTGCAGAGGGCCTAGCACAGGAACGCTCTCGTACGGGTTCTCTTCGACCCTGAGTGCCTGGGTGGCTGGCATCGGTGGCACAAAGTAGGGTAGCCTGTGCGCCACCGACGGGACGGACTGTTGTCGTTGATTGCTATTCGTTCGGGTGCCAGCTACGCCTGGAAATGGAGCGCACGTGTTAAAGGAGATCATTGGATCCTGATTCTTATTATCGGGTGGGAAAGCTTGTTGGGGTTGTTGGTCGAAGTCTCACCTGCGACGCTAGGATAGAGCTGAAGCAACGCGTCCAGCAACATCCCCTCGTGGAACTCTCCGACGTCGTGGTTCTTGTCTCTCCTGCGTCTGTCGAGGCTCCTGGGGCTCCTGCCGCGTCTCTCTCGCGGTGGCCTGCCACCAGCTGGACACGTGCCCCAGGTAGGACCGGTGGAGGTGAGCATCCTGGCCTCGGACGGCTCGCCGACCGATAGCTCGTCCTCGGCGAACTCGTCCTCGCTGACTGGCTTCGACGTGGACGGTCGATGATGATGTCGATGGTGATGGTGAAGCCGATTCCGTGCGTTCAGCTCGCTCTCCTCGTCCGTTTCCGGATGGTCCCCTGCAACGGATGAATAATTTATAAAGCACCCCGTGGCATTCGGTGCGCGTACTCGGCCCGTATAAACCCATAATTAATTGGACGGCTCGTTAATTAATTAACTGGCAATCTCTTTCTCGCGTCGAAGTTACCATCTCTCGCCGGCTGGATCCGATCGAAACGAATCGAGTGCTTTCAGCCTGGCGGGAATCGGTGTCAGAATTAATTGGTTAAAGAGATCTGTTGTTGTTTGATTTAAAAACGAGCACATTCGGCAGGCAGGGGGGTAGTCAATTGTTACGTGCGACTATTGTTCCCCGACAAGCAAAGCGTCTCACCCTCATTAGCCGATTGAACCATATGGATCAAACTCTAGGAACGATGCGCGCGACCTCTCGCTATCGAACGACCCTGCCCCGGGCTTTTCTTTTGTTTTATTCCCAGTTTTATTAGCGTCGATTCTCCACCGCTCTTTCAGCTGCCGCGGTTTTAACTTTTGGCCTCGGGTAATTAAATTGCGCTACTCCTGCGCGCCGGCCATCAACAACCGGGCGATCGTTAACCGGTCGTATCGTTGCGCGTATCAATTCGACGTTAACGAGAGCGCCGTTCGTTTACGTCGGGATCATTAAAAAAAAGCTCTGATACGCCCGCGGTTGGAATCAAAACAGGAAGTCTCGATGCCCGGTAACTGGGACGCGGCACCGCGGGCGCATTTTTTCGCCGTTTCCAATTGTTCACGGCTCACCCAATTTTCCGCATGGATTCTCCTCTTTCGGGCGAGAGTAAAAAAAAAATTGTATAAACTTCACCCCCCGGCGTTGGCAATCGTCGACAGCGGGAGGGAATCAGAGGAGAGTTCAATTCCGATGCTAACAAGATGCTGGAGAAGTTAAGGGGACTGCCTCGTAAAAGATGGATGCGAAGGTAGAGCGACAATGAGACGAAGGAAAGAGACGTTGAACGGTGGGACATCGTTCATCGATTGGCTCTGATCTACATTGAAGTTTGCTCTTTCATAATCACTAGAGTCTCTGGAGGCGTCCTTCTTACTTAGAGCAGAAGAAAGAGGAAGACGAACGGTTGTCTGTTTACTGCGCTTGCACTTTTAATCTCCGTCATCGTATACCTTTTCTCCTTTATCGCCGAGCGGTGTAAGCGATGGCGAGCGGGCCAGGATTTCCCCGGGGACGCTAAATTCCACGGAACGAGAAGGAATTCGTTACCGTGGGAAATAATTTAAAAACCGCGAAATGCACGCTCCTCCCGAACGACAACCGACGGCCGCGTTATTTCTCTTCGGTTCGCTTGCACGCGAGAGACGGTTTTTCTGGGGCATCGGTCATTGGAGCGAGTGCTCTGCGCGCTTTATCACCCGCGGTTAGGTCTGAAGATATTCAGACTCGTCTGATCAATGATTTCTCGAGAAACCACCCTTTTCAGGGGAAGTAAGCAACACTCAAGTCGATACTTCTCAAACGTAACAGTATTCAGAGCGTTCATATCATTGGGCCCGCGAGGATTCTCGACAGTACGGACGTTGGAGCAAAAACTTCACACAAAGTTCACGGCGCCAGAGTTGAGCTGATGTTTTTCTCGCGAAAGGGATGGGACCACCCCGCGCGATGACGTTAACCAAGACAAATTATCGGGCCGAAACACGGGAATACGATCCTGTATTATATAGTACGCGAGCACAATGGGTTACAAGCGTCGCGCGGCATGTGTATTCGATTACAGCGTCCTCGTCAAACGTCGAAAGTCTCATCACCATGCTAATTAGCCATCCGGACTAATGGGAAGTATAAGTCAGAGGTCGTGTCACGCTTATCTCCTTCCAGCGAAGAGCGAAGCTGGTGGATGGATACGCCCCGGGAGGGGCGAGGGGTCATCAAGATACCCGCCGCGGGAAAGGAACAAGATACACGGGGAAGAAGATGAACAGCTTCCGATTCCGTTCTGACAGAGATTAGACACCGCTCGGCGCGCTTCATTGCCGACGGTTCGTCGAATTAATAGGGAGATAGCGCCAGGAGAAAGGAGATTTTTGACGAGAAAGCGATCTCGTTTAGAAAGTTGACAAAAGGCTCAGAGTTTTTTTGGGGGGAGTTTGAAAGAATCACAATTTAGAATTTGAAAATTTGGGTGGCAAGCTTTGGGAGTAGCATACACATGGCGAGAAGGGGAGATACGGTTAGATCGAAGGCGGAAGGTGGTTGAAGGACAAGAAACTCGCAAGCCAGTGTTAGCCTTAGTTAACGAGGCAAAGTTCAGTCTGCTTCAATTCAGCCACACGTTAATCGCCAGTTATATCCTCGAAAGCGTGTACTCGGATCCTACCTATGTTCTCTCCGAGCAGGATCGAGCTTGAGGATCACGCGACACCCCTCAAAGTCCTCACGGGCACGTCTCATCTAGAAGGAGAGCGTGTGATTGCCTTTCTGCGCGTTCGGGATGTGAAAACTCGTTCGCTGTTCTCCGTGGGAACTTGGTTGGGAAGTGTCGCGACGGTAGAGAAAATTCGGAATCGCGATTCTTTCTTTACTCACCGTTGCTGAGTTCTTCGTAGACGGGATTGTAGAGGTCCTGCGACGTGTAAGGATCAGGACCCGGGCTGCTGCAGACGAACACTCCTCTGTTGTTGTCCTTCACGTCCAGCATCTGCCGTGACAATGAGAAATCGTTAGCCCCTTTCGATGTTCCTTCGTTCGGTTGCGGTTGGTCGCTTTTAAAGCTATCGCGCGAGTGTGTTGAAAGGGCGATACGCGCGCTGAGAGTCACGCGGTAGCCGCGAAAGGAACCGCTGCTAAGCGAGATGTAATAACGAATAAAGCCCCTTAACACTGTTAACTCCTGGTTTAAGGACGGGAAGCATCCAGCCTCTGTGTTCCTCGCTTAAGGCGGGATTCGGGTTTAATAGCCCCTGAAATTTATGATTTTTTTTTAAAAATCTGTTGTTAATATTGCATTACACTCTTTTGGGATATAAGGCGGCATCTTCGAACTTGTAGAATTTTTTTATGTCCATCCTTCTTATTATTTATTAATTATTGTGGAATAGGGCTGGGACTATTTGTGGAATTTTTCGGTATTTGAATATTCGAATACTTCAGTTGCTGAATATTATTTGCGAATATAATTCGAATATTTAAGTATTCGAATACTGATGTAAGAAATACTGGGAAAAAATATTATATTGTCATCGGAACTACGTATGTGTGCAAAGTTTCAAGCCAATCGGATATGTTGAAGTGGGTCAAAATTAGTTTAGAAGATTTCATCCTGACAAACTAACGAACTCAGAACTGAAACTAAATAAAAGTTTGTAAAAAATGAACTTGAAGAACTTGATTTATAATTCACACCTTATTATTCGAATACATCAGTATTCGAATAGTGAAATATTCGACGTTTATTCGTAGAATTCGAATACATACTTGTAAAATAATCGAATATTAAATTATTCACGATGTTGCGCCTGTCACAATCATATGATTGCAAAAAGAAGAAAATTTTTTAAAGTTAAATAATTTACCTTGGGACTGAATCTAAAATTTTAATTTTAGTTTTTATTTATAATACTTTTTTCGTCGGTATAAAGAATAATATGAAAAATTTGTCTAAGGAAAAGTCTTACTTTTTTTTCAAACGCTATAACTCTTTCAATTTTTCATTTTTTTTTGTTTGAAGTGGACCAATCCCAGCGTAAACTATCTAACTTTAAGAAACTTCTATTTTTTTGGAATCAGATGACTGTGATAGGTGCTACACATCCCGGCAACAGGAGTTACATCGCCGAATAGGTGGACAAGACTCCCCAATCATTAATAACTAATATAATAAGGATAAATAATAATATGAAGGAACGACGTAAAAAAAATATTTTCTGCAAGTTTAAACATGCCTCCGTACATCCCAAAAGAGTTTAATCCAATATGACCAACAGTTTTTTAAAAAAATATTCTTAAATATCAGTTACATTAGGGGCTGTTAGACGCGAATCCCCCCTTAAAGCGGAACGAGCCGTTCTCGCACGCACCCCCTGCTCCTCCGCGACTGCATTCTCTGCTTCAAACACCTACAATATCCTCGCTTATCATCCTTTCGCAAAAGACACATCCAGTGGTTCGAGTTGTATTAAAAAGAGACAATAGTCTCGAGGCGAAACACGAACCCCAGGGCGAGCACCACCGCGCTTTCGTTGCATTTTGGGTCGACGATTAACTCGTTCCCGCCCTTAAACACCCTCGAGAACCTTCGGCTTCCGGTAGCTCCAGGCGAACCCCGATCACAGAAACGCTGACTCGGTCGCGAACCACGCGGAAACGACTAGGGGTGCTGAAAGTTAATCCTTAAATCGGCGGAGATCTCGGGCTGACGGGAATAATAAGGAAGCCTGACGCGTGATTTATCCGGCGCTAATTCTACTTCCCCGAGTATTTTGCACGCGGATCACTCGGCTTCCCGAGGTAGCAGAGGAAACGGTGAGACAGGTTATTCTTGAATATCCAACGAATTCTAAAATCTTCCCCGGCCTCGTAATTAATTCGCCGAACTTCCTGTCCCGCGAACTCGCTAAAAAATTCAACAGCCGAGAGCAGAGAGGACCGGAAAACGATAACGCGACGGGATCGTCGCGGCGGGATGATCGATACGATACAGCAGGATTTAACCCCTGGCTTCCGGTTAACCCAGTTTCGCGTCTGTCTCCTCTCGCGACAGACGGCTTCCGGTTGCCCTGTGTCTCCGTTCCACGCGCACGGATTCGTCTAATCGATCCCGCGTCGCGTTGCATTCACGGGGATAAATGGCGGAGGCCCGTGCACCATGATTTTCTTCGGAATAATGAGAGCTCGCGAAGCTAGTTTCGCATAGGTTGCCTTGCTCGCGTTTCACGGGAAACGAGAATCGCATTAGGCTACGAGCGAACTCCGAGCGCCTGGGGCGGCCGAGTTACAGCTTTGCAACAACGACGGCGGGAGGGAACAATAGCGCGGAGAGGTTCGAGCACTTTCCAAGTATGTACTTCCTAATAAAATTTGATGGCGTTGACTTTCTGGCAGCGCGCGCCCCCGTCGTTCGTTACACAGAATACAGCCACGCGAAACGTGAACGAGCTAGCAAAGTTACCTCTTGTCAATGTTAACGTCGCAGTTTTTAATCCCCTAAGACGTCCAGCGTCTCTCGAGGCTGAGAGCAATCGAGTACGTAGCCCCAGTGACCTCGAATCGCCGAAATCGAGTTACTCCGGTAATCTAAGGAATCACGAGGGAGCCAAGGCAAACGAAAGCCACGAATTGAGGCTCCCGCAGGTGGCTCTATCATCCACAAAGGAGGATCACTCGATTACTTTTGCCCCGCTCCCGTCGAACGTGAAGGGTTCTACACCACGGCCCTTCTGCCTGTCTTCTCGCATCTCGTCTAATCACGCGGCTCGCCCTGCGAGTCTTTCCCGTTGCCAACTTTTTCCTTGGATTGGCGCTGGGCTTCTGACGCGTCGATAACCGAATTATCGAGCTCCTTTCCGAGTGTAGGGGACTCGAAGCTTGTTAACGTCACAGGAGCGATGATGATCAATTTCTTTTATAGAGATCGTACGAATGTTTCTCGTCTCGGGCTGCAGATGCGCAGGCACCGACGTGCAATTATCTTTTCCAAGGGGCGAGCCTGTGCTACTATTCTGTAAGGGAGGCTGGAGAAACGTAGCTGAGGGTGTAAAGAGACGATACCCCGAGATCGTTTACAGACCAAAATCGAGATGCGGCTGGATGATAGACGTCGGAGCAAACGCCCGGAGCTCTTTGCTCTGAATACAGACTCGGAGGGCGATATTATCGCCGGCGAAAGAGGATCACTCGATTACCGGCGTCTCGTTCAGAGTCGACGGACCCGGACGAAGGTAATTGTCGCCCTTAGCGAGCGCAGCCACGGCAACGTACCTCGAGGGTTCTTTCTAATAAGAGCGCATCGCGAACGAGCGTTTCCTTCTGGAATAATAGGTCCGCGCTGCCTTGCCTGGTAAATTTCGAGGCTCGTGGAATTCTGGACAAAGTTCACGGGGCACGAGACACGGAGTCGATGAACCTCGGGCCAGGCTGGCAGAGAGGAAGTGGAAGATGCTCGGGCTGCTCTATCGCTGAGCGTGGAATCGAGCAAGGAACCACAGAGGCTAGTCGACGAAAGCGAAAGGATAATCGATTCTCCGTCCGCTCGCCGACAGCTTTCAATTTCCCGGCCAACGGATAGCCTATCATTACCACGAAAGTGGGAAACGATTCGGATATTTCACGGGTATCGGGGCCGAGCGGTAAACACTTTCTCGGAATAACGCGGCCGTAAATCTGCTTTGAGAGTGATCGCTCGCGTAATAGAGGAAATCTCAGCCGCGTTTATTACATCCCCCGTTTACAGAGAACGCGGCTGGAGATAAAACGGGCGGATAAAGAGCGAGGCCCGGAGAGAGGCTAGATCTGGAATCTAGAATCCACGGGCACCGAGGAGCAAAGATAGGGAGAAGGCAGAGAATGAGAGGGAGATTGAGATAGAGCCTCGGTGCCCGTCGTATCCAACAGCAGGAAGCAATATGTCCGTGGCGTAATAGCGTGGAGCACGGAGGTTAATGGGTTGTCCCTAACGCCCCTAACCTGCCCCACGGTTCCCAGCTCCTCTGCCCCTCTCTGTCCGTCTGTTCGTCTGTCCGTCTATCTGTCCGCAGAGCACGGCCGTGGGCCCACTGATCCACCTAGCCGTCCCGTCACATTGTATCGCGATAACGTGCCCCTCTAATCGACTAATTTACCGCGTCTCTTCCAATTACCGGATGCTCGAAGAATACGACGCTATCGCCGGGGCTGCTAATTCCCCGGCACACCGTCCATCCTCGCTGCGTTCGCGTTACGATAAACGGTAACGAGTCGAATAATTCAGCCACCTCCCGACCATTAATTTCGACCGTTTGGACGCCACCGGCACGTACGGAGAGACTCCGATGCACGAACGATCTTCCCACTGATTAGCGCGCCTCCGGAGACTAATGCGACGTTTAACGGATCGATCGGCGGTCTGGATCCAAGCGGCGATCGTTTTTCAAGCAGGTTGCCATCGATGAACTGTTAGAAACATGAGCTACGATCGTAGAACACATCTTTGATTGCAACGGAAGAGCGAAGCGCGGTCACGTTAAGGTAGAATTGATGGACATCCGACGTATCCAACTTCTCATAGATTCGAGTACCGATGTAGCAGGATCGCGCAAGCGTGTTCGAGGAAATGAAGATCGACCACCCCTCTGACAAGCTGGGTGCATCGTCCACGCTGCCGTGGCTGCAGCACGTTACCGTAACCTGCTAATTGTTAGTTACGGCGCCAATTGCATTAGGTTCCTAAGTCCGGCCCCTCCTTTCCCCGCCGGTCATGGTACATCGGTATAGCCGTGAAGCTGCCGCGGTTTCGTGGCCTAACGACGTGCCAGGGTATGGATTAGAGGGCCGTAATTGAGCCAACAACAGGTGGGACAGCGAATCGATGGTTGACCGCCTCAAGATTGGATGTTTATTGGCTTATCTCGCGCGGAGGAGCGAAAGAAGATCGTTCACCGTTCGACGAACGTCCGGAGGCATCGGAGGCGTTCAAGTATCGGGGCACGGTCGAGATCACGCTCGATGAAAAACTTGCTTGAGACACTTTCGTTCTTGCCAGCGCGGCGTCGTAGGCGGCTCGAAGCAGCAGCCATGGCCTCGTTGCTTAACGACGCGTCGCGGCGTCGATCCAGCACCGTAATCGAGGCGACAACAGGTGGATATTAAATCGACAGACTTCCGGCGGCATAGTTTGCCAATTTATTTGGTTAACCGGCGCAAAATGCGCGCTTGAAGCGGTGCTATTGAGACCGATCGACTGGCGAGAAACAAGGGCGAGAGCGTAGAAGCGGACGTAGAAATTATCCACGCGGATCTGGAAAAGTTCGCGAAGAAACGGCTGGAGGGAAAGTCTAACGAGCACTTAGGACACTGTTCGAATGATCTTCGGTGCCCAAACTCGTGTACCGCAGGGAGAAATAGAAGCGTGCTCGAGCAATTAAATTACGTTCGAGGCAGAGATAGTCGCAGCGGCCCCATTTGCGAAATTAGAGACCGTTTCGTTCGTGCGATCGCACGGGGAGTAAAGGTGACGCTGCACAATGGTGACTCGTCAATCTTTTCCTCCATTTTCCTCCGCTTTTCCCCGCCACCCCTTTCTCTTTCTCCCCGTGTCCACCTTCCCGTGTGCCTTTATCTCCGCGGGAATGTCTCTCCACCCCGTCCGGCTAGGGGACCAGCCGAAAAAAGGGGTCGGGGTGACCGGATGTACATTCTTCATTCCCTTAGAAAAAGTTTGAACACAGAAGTGGTTATTCCGTGTCCACGTGTATTGTGTCGGGAAACGATTGGTCCGCGCGAGTCGATGTCTTCTTCTCGTTCGAATTCGATTAAATTGTTCTCTATTCATCCAGCGCGCGTCGCGACACCACTGCTCTACTATCGATCTCTCGCGTCCCGTTCAATCTCTATCCTTTCCCCGACGCCGTCCTTCGCCCACGTTTTGCCGCGCTCTGTTTTCGATCTGGATTCCGCGCGCCGCGAGGGATGCGAGGGGATGGGATGGGATTGTGGACCGGGTCAATAACCACTCCTCGTCAAATTTTTCAGTAAAGTAATTTTATTTTCTCAAACTCTCCTCCTCCTTCCCTCGGTACTTCAATATACACAGGACTTTCTCTGGTTTCTCTTGCTATTAAACCGCGAGGCGTACTCTCGCTCGCCTCTCCATCGCGTTTTAATCCTAAGTTACTCCTTGTCCTCTTTAACCCGCCCGGAATTTATTTACAAGACACAGTTCGCCGTACCGGCCACGGCAAGAGACACGACAACGTCAATAAATAATAATAATTAATCTGCGCGGCGATAACAACGATCATCGTGATAATAATAGTTATCGAGCGTCTATACAAATCTGGGAACATAAGTCTCGTAATTTACCGTTCACTCGGGTGCACAGCTACTCTCTGACTTGTTTTAATACTTTTTTTATATTATTATGTATATATGTTCATATATATACGATACTCTTTCTCTCTCTCTCGCTCTCCCGCGTCCTCTGTCTCATTCTGTGTATATTATTTACAATTTTACGAGTCTAATTCTATATACAACCATGGAGTGCGTCTAACTCTCGCCGTGCTCACACAACCATCGATCTATTAAGGCCCCTCGCCCTAAGCACTTTCATCCCCCTCTTCTATCACACCCCTCTCCACTCTCGTCCGCGAAGGGGATTGTGCGAGCACGGCCGCGTAACAAAATAAATACTGACTAGTCCGCGCTAGTGTCTTCGCCGCGTCACTGATCGCGAGCAAAGGGGAGGGAAGGAAAGAAACTCGCCGGGGCTATGTTCGCCCGGAAATTCCACGAAGGAAAAGAACGAAATCGAAGGGACGGGATCGAGTCTCCCGTTGGTGGAATGCAACGTAAAGAGCAACGGTGCCGCACGGAGGCGCGGGGACGTAAAGGAAATCGAACGAAACAACATGAAGAAGACGATCGTACAAGATGGGACGACACCTGGTGTCTGCTCGCCGAACCCGGAAAGACACTAGACTACCTACGACCTTACGATGGAGCGTAGCTACGACGACGAGTTTACACTGAAACGCGAGGGCCACGAGCGAGGGGCGTTGATCCAACGACCTTGGAACGATCGTGGCCGACGATATCACGGGATATGTGAACCGTCTCCTGTGCCCGCGGCCGTTCCAGCCGTCACTAGGACACCTGGAGCCAGCCGGGGGCAGACATCCGAGACAGGGCAGTCTCTATAAGAAGATATCGCTGGCGAACGACATGTGTCACGTGCTCTGCACGTTCAGGTAGATGTCCTCGGGCTTGCTGAGGAGGCTGTGTATCTGCTGCATGGTGCAGAGCGGACACACCTCCTCCTCGGTGCCCTCGGCCACGATCCTCCTGGCTGTGCCCGGCGCCCTCCTAGACCCAGAGTCCACGATGTACGAGTATCCCTCTGAGTCAACCGAGCTCGATCTCAGCGACGACGAACGAAACATCCTCAGAGACTGGCAGACTTTCGTCCCGCCCGTCTCCGCCCGAATACTATGATTGCTCAGATCGTACCTCGTGGACTCTAACTCCGTGTCCTTGAAGTCTATATACGAGTAACCCTCGGAATCAACCGACGGCCTCCTGCCGTTCGTTACCTCCTCGCGGGGCACGACTGTTTGAACCGGTCGCTGGGGCTGGGCGGGACAGTCGGCGGGACAGTGAGATTTGTCCGAGGGTGGCTGGACTCTGGGTCGATGGGTCGGCGTGATGGGAAGCCGGGAGTTGACGGGCCGGTCGGGTGCGCAGCTGTCGTGTAGATACTTGTCGTTGCAAGTCGTGACGCAGGGGACGCATGGGACGCATGGTACACGGGGCGGAGGTGTAGGGGGCAGGGGTTGCTGGCTGGTGATCAGTGCGTTCTGACTGGCCAGCAGCAAGTGACTGTTCCTGAGAACGTTAGTGGCGTTCTGCAGGAGCGGACTGGTCACGGTGCTGCCACGGGGTGGCGCGTGCGTGGCTATCGAGAGCGGGACTCCCTGGGACTTGGCCAGGAGGGCTCGCGGCGTTCGATAGCCGCCTAAGACTGCCCTGGAGGGCTTGTCCTGGACGCGCAGTATCGCCCTGGGGTCCCGGTAGTCGAGATAGTCGAGATGATGCGGCACGGGGGCGCGCGAACGTTGCAACTGCTGCGGCTGTCGTTCCCTTAGGCTGTGTCGCTGATCGGGATTTCGTACCTCGATCGTCGGCGCCTGGCCGGGGTGGTGAGTGGGCAGGTGATTGTGCAGCTGCGAGTGCGTCACCGCTTCCGGCAGGTCCTCGTACAGCACAGCGCCACCCGCACTCCCTGTGCCCGGGTGCGATTGTCCATCCGTCAACACTCTGCCACGGCCTCCAGCCGCCGCTGCGGCCGCCGCTGCCGCAGCCCCTGCTGCGCTCTTGCACGGCAACAGGTTCTGCACTTTCCGTTTGTGCCTGCAACAGAAAGTACACGCTTCCTTAGGACAAACTTTCTTAAACTGTTACGAAGCTTCGCCGCGGAAAACTTCCTCCTAACAATCTCCCTACGTGACAGCGATCGCGCGATTACCACACGTCAAATACTTGGGCATTCTACAAAGTCCCTAGACGTCATCGCCAGCCTCAACTTTCCACCGGGAACGTCGAATTCCGCGGGCTAGGAAGGAGACAGCTGGTCGAACGGCTGTGTTAGAAACTGGGCTAATTAAACAGAAAGAAATCTCGTCGCATCGACACGGTACAATTTCGCTTTGGTCCCTTTCTAGCCTCAGAGTTTGGTCCCAGAGCTAGCGTAGAGGTTTCACTGGCACCCGGACGGCAGAGTTCGAAAAGCTATGTTGATATTCTACTTTGGCTGGTGCACCGCCTTTCAGGGACCGCCGCCCTCTCGGCTGCCGTTCGTCGGTAGACCAGATTAGTTGAGAGCTCGTTGCAATTGTTTGCACAGACAGGCGTTGCCGTAGCTGCACCCGAGAGCTTTTCTCAATGTAAACTTTAATGAATCGCGATCCGCTTTTGCCTATCGGCACCGTGCTGGATCCAGGACGCGTGTGCTCGCACTTTTCACCCTTCACAGGGGTGCAGATCTCTGGACTTGCTCTTGCCGGTTCAAGAGAACCTTCCGTATATTCCTGAGAATAAACTGAATAGGAAGTGGAATTTCGATCGCTGGATTTGATTCTGACATTCAACGATGGTGGCTGTTTACTTCCTACTTTACGCGATCAAGATCTAACCATAATAAAACGCCTCCGGTGAGTGACAAAGAGCCCTTCAGCCGCGCAATAATACACACGGGGATCGGAAGTGCAGGAGAAAGACGGACGAATTTTCCGGCGCTGTTAAAAAGACGAGACCATAGGAATTTCTCGTTAAGGATACCTACACACTGCTATTACAGTGGGAACAGGTAGATCCGGGTTTCATCTACGTCCTCGCGGAAAGTTCCCGACGGAAGGTAGAATCGGGGAAGAACCACGACTTGCGGTACGCCGTCAATCTCGCCTTCCATCTTTCGGGGTGCACCCGTACACGAGGAGAAGCTTGGCACACGGATGGGGCCCACCTACCACTACGTCTACATGCTTTCCGTCGGTACGCCGCCGCTCCGGCAAAGTAGTTTACCCTTCAAGTTTTAATTATCTAATTAACTCCGTCAGTTCGATAATATTTGCCTGTGTAATTAAACCGCCAACTAAGGTTAACAACTTGCGGCGCACTTCCAATAGTAGGTCGTCGAGGTGAATGGCTGGCGGGGCACGGGAACAGATATCTGTGTGTATTATGGGAATAGATTGGGGGCTCGCGGGGATATAACGAGCGACTTAATTGCTGGAACAGGAACTGGCGCCTCGTCTGTGATTTTTCCACGAGTCGGTTTTCTCTTTCGCGGAAATTCGAGGGAAACTGCGCGTAGGTATGGTAAGTCAGGGTGAGATGGTCATACGGAAGAGATGGGCAGTGACAGTATTTTTTAGAAGGAAACGCCTGATTGCGCTGCCTCGACGTGGGTACAAAGTGTCATAGAAAAGTAACATTCTTACTTCAAAGTGTTGGAATAGAAATTTAAGCTAGTGCTTCAAAATGTATGATCAATATTTTGGTCATCTTGGTTGTGTTATTTATGCTGAATATTTTTAATTCTCAAGATGTATTTTCGATAGTGCATCGTTTACAGTGTTTTTAATCTTAAAGTATTCGGGGTTACGTTTGTTAGTCTAAGCGAATGGGAATGGCTATCTTACCAAGGCTTTAAGGTAAAGATGGTCAATAGTTGTTCAGGAGAGCTGGTCATAGCAGTATTTGATGTAATTTAAGATATTTTGGTGAAATTCCGAGAAAATTATTTCGAAACCAAAAAAAAACAAGATTGGCTAAGATGTAAGTCATGTGATTATTGGGCCCATGAAAATTGCACAGAGTTTGACACTGTGTGTCATACATGCGGACTAGAAGACTCGCAGCAGGAGCCCAAAAAAGTTTTGAGCGGGCAAAACCGAAGGTGTATGAAAACTAGAAAGAATCTGAGATAACCAGTTAAGGACCACAACTTGTTAGCCTGAAGGGTACATATGACCATCTCTACCGGACATTAAGGGAGATATGGGCAAAGACACTTTTTTCATTTGCAAAATTTGTATATTAAAAATAATTTTTCGTTCATTGGTATTAACGGACATGTAGACAAAGGATTGAAGTTTTGTTCTACATCATTTTCGTTGTTTTACTTCAAATAGGTTAGCTGTAGCAGACTCTAAACGAAATTATGACCATCTCACCCGGACTTACCCTATACATCGCATCGGATCCTGAACTTTGACCCGCCAACTGGAACGTAACTTCATCCACGAGATAACTCGGATCTCAACGTGACTGCGTTATATTAATTTATGACATAGGCGGTGCACTCGCGCGTAAGTAGAATTACACCGTACGGGAACGGCCAGCGCGCGCCGCAGCGACGAACAAACAGAACGAGCGCGACGCTTCAATTATCTCCAAACCGTCGACAATTTCGGTCTTAATTCAGGCAACCATGGTTGGGTTTCCTAAACCGTATAATGAAACGCAAAGATGGAGGGAAACGAAATTAGTTCGAGAGGCGGCCTTAAAAGATTATCCCGAGCGCGGGCAAAGAGCCAGTTACATCGTGAAGCATGAGGCAAAGGCGGTTAAACGGGGAACCGAGAGACGACCTCTGGTTTCAGGCTGCTCGCCCGCGACCTGCTTCCCTCCCGCAGAGGCTCCTCGCGGAAACGTTGCCGGGTTTCACGCTCCGCGGTCCGAGAGCTGAAACCATCGCGGCGGATTCACGCAGCGCCGGGTCTGGACAGAGGGACGAACGTAAACTAGGCATCCTCTGCCTCCTCCGCCTCCTCCACCAGCAAGACTTCAATTTGCCTAATGCCGTCGACTGTCAGCCATGCCGCGACCACACTTAGCGGTGCTCTTGACGCGCATCGAGCGCCAACACGCTCCGTCAGCTCTCCCCCAGCTCATAGACGCACGCCTAGGCTCGCTAGATTCGCCATCCGGCGAGGGCAGTGTACCGGATGCGCATGCAAAGTTGCTTCTCAATCGAGCTTCTTCTTTGTCCGCCACCTCTTCAACCAGTCGCAAAGGGGAAAGAGCGCTTTGTCCTTCATCATCGACGCGAGCGGAGCTCGAGGAAATCTTGAGGACTCGCGCGTCCTACTACCACTCGGCGCCAAGCCGAGAAAGACAGGATTGTTCGACGCAATTGTCAACGTCGTCGCGTGCAACGCTACTATGTTTCAAAGGAACGCGTAAACCCTGTCGTTCGACGAATCATAGGGTCCCATAGGAACGGTCGTAAAGCGTATATCGACTGTATCGCATGAGAAACACTGGCGAGCTGAATGCACCTGGAACAGGCTAGCCGTGTTGGTGATCGCGTACCCGTGCTAAACATGGTATCGCGAGCTTGCGGTCGTATAACGGGCCATAAAGCGCTTTGTCGACTGTCGACCCGACGAGCACCGGCACACGCCTTCCTCCAAGGGCTTCTCTAGCTCGCTGCTACACCCTGCACTCTTGCAAATGCTCGTTTTTTGCGAGTGTTGTAGGGGTGCAGACGCAACAGAAGACACCTTGGAAACGAGTCTAATGCAAGTTTATTCACGATCGAACGACTTTAAAGTCAACTTAACGCTACAGATAGACACTTTACACCCCACTTTGCTTCTGTAAAACTTCGATCTAACAGGAGGTACCAGTGAACCGGTGAATCGGCATGCCACGTGGCGTTGAATTAGCTTCAGACTTTCACTCGCATAATCGAGGGTCCACGCGATCCATGAGTTACGAGGCGCGATTCGCTGATGGAAATTCACGGTGGCGCAGCAATTAGTAGTCGGGATTGAATATCGGGACGCGAAGCTATACAAGATGGGCCACGTTCTGGTCGGTACTCCGGTCTGCGGGATCGAAAGCGCGCGGGGATTGGTTCTGATGGATTTCGACCAGCCGCTGCGTAACAGCCTCCGCGGGAAACAGATGGAAACTTCCGGGGCGCTTCTAATCAAACCCATTCTGGCCAGCCACCGCGCCCTGGCTTTTGTGCCCTCCAGTCCTCTCCTCTTCGCTCTATATTCTCCCATAGACATCGTAATGATTTTTCATTAAGGTCGACGTCTGCCGCTGCCCCCTTCCCCCAACCTGCCGCCCTGCAGGCACTCGCGGCGAGACGTTCCATCTGGTAATGGATTTCATTTAGTCATGACGCGGAAGCTAGCCAGAGAGGACGAGCTCCCCGGCCTAGGAGCTGCGTCATCGGGGGAAGAAGGGATCGGTAAGCACAGCGGGACGCGTGAGTGGCAGAAGCGTAGGAAGTGGCATTTTGCGTATCGAGGGCGCGAGAGACACTGGGACACCTTGCAACGTGCAACAGTCTCCTTTGCCTTTTCCCACCCCTTGTGCGACCTATTTCTTCAGAGAGCGAGACGAAGCGAATTCGCCGCGCCGCTCTGCGTTGAATAGGTCATTCAAGTCGAGCTTTTAACTCGAGCTAATTAAATGCCTTTTCTGTTTCTATCTCGGCGCTATCCGGCGCATACAGCTATCTGTCTAGCCTTTCGCCTCGTGCCAGTCGGTTTCACGGCTCGGCTGCTCGTCGCGTCGCACAGTGAGACGAGAATGCCTTATTTATTTAGACATCGGCCAAAATTTGAAGTGTCGAAATTCTGTTCTATAGCTTCATTAAGTCTTTATTAAGTGTTCGTAGCATTAGAAAACACAAAGAAATAAACTTTATATTCGCATTAGGGTTGATCCAATTGTATTATGAATCTGACCTGTATGAAAATTTCAGTCTTTTTGTCTTTCAGTTGCACCACTTTAAATAATTATTGCTTAAATCCTATTACTTCATAAGTTCTCAATATTTCACCTGCTACTAGCTGCGATTAATAGAATAAATCTACTTTACAGTTCCCGAGTTATAACACAAAATCGGAGAATAACCGGATTTGCAGGGGTGAATTACACGCCCTTAGAGTGAATTTGGGTAGCAAAGAAAAATTGCGTTGTAATCAGAAGGAAATACCCTACATATTCACAAAGTTTCAGAATTTTTGAATATCCGGGTTTAGGATGTTCCCTCGTTATTTGTAGAAAGCCCTGAATGATTTTTTTTTCTAAATCTCAGTTATTCTACTTAACATGAATTCAAAGTGTGCAAATTTTTACAATGAAAATCCAAACCGTTTGGAAGTGTAATTGCCATGACCAGTTATTGTCCTTTCGTCGTTCCAGTGTGCGTCGCGCGCCGCCTGTACCCTCGAACACGCTAGGCGACTGTCCTTGCGTCATCGCGCTCCCAGTCATCCTCAGGCTTCCTCGGCAATCCCTTTCGTGACGCTGATTCTTCGCGAACGCCTAAGGAGATGCTCGGCGAATCGAGTCACGTCCAACCGAAATTACCCCCGCGTTGTAGCCGTTCCAAGATTGAAGTTTTAGTTATTCGGTGGTGGAATAACTCCCCTTAATTGTGGCTCGAGTTACGCGCGTTTGGCACCTCCAAAAATGCCTGCGGAATATTTAGAAGCGCATTAGGGGCGTTACGCCCCGCGAGTCGCCCGAAATGGCCAAGTTGGCGCGCGCGGAACCCCCGCTACCGGAAGCACGAACCGGTTAAAGCTGACTCCGTGCCCGCGTATATGGCCTTGCACCGACAAGCGCATCGGATTTTGAAGTTTACTCGCCGCCGGAGTTTCTCGTAAGCTTCTCGAAACTACAAATTTTGCATATCAATGCGCGTGGGTACACCCGGCCTGTCGACTCGATAAACGACTTTCCACCCTCGCCGCCCCTCGACCCGGTCCCTTTCAGCATCCCGTAGCCGTAACCCGTGGGATTCTCTATTCCTCCGCCCCGTCGTAGGTAATATCGTCGCGCTTCCACCCTTGTACTCGCGGATACACAGCCATTCCCACTTCCCACCACCTCTCGAACTGACGAGCAGCCCTGTATTTGTTTGGACGAGTCTACGCGGGAAAGATGTCATTTCCTCGGCAGGAAATTCAGCTGGAACGAATAACTTCGGTATTTACGTGTTTAAAGAGTTACGGGGCCCCTTCGGGCTATAAGTTGTAAGCGCGCGAGGTATCAGCCTCCTCGGGGAACTTCGATCGTTTACGACTATTTGAAATTTTGGTAGCGACATAGCCGAGCAAGCTACCTGAACTTTGCTAATCTCGTGTAAACCGTTTAAAAGTAGTCTTACGATGCCTTTGACTTTACTAGTTATCTCGTGAAGGGTGAACGACGCGCGAACAAGGTTACGTTAGAAATTGCCTCGCGCGTAGACAGTTTATCACCCAGCCTTCCGGGACTTTATCATTGCTTCGTTCGTTCGAAGATCAGATCACCGAAGAAACACACAATCCGGTCGTTTATCTTGACTAACGCGTGGCCACGCGTTCTCCGCCCACGCGAGGCCATGCAAAACCGAACCTACCCCCTGTGCTTGTGTTATACAAGCAGGGATATTGTTTTGCGACCGTGGATGGGTACACGGTTGTCAGGAAGGGTTGCCGCGGTGTTATTATTCCTATCTGTCCAGTAGGGTGTTTCATATTATAGGGGTAGAATTAAAATATTATATTTTTATTTTACTTTACGCATGCCTTGATTCATATTAATATAAAAAACATATTTGACAAATTTTAGGAAGATTGAGTACGATTTAGAGGTTGCATACTTTGCACACAACTACGGTTGCAACACTTTACACTGTTTCTTTAGAGCTATACCTCACACTCCGCTTTTCATTTTTTATTAATAACTTGGATATTACTTAACATACAGTGAAACTGTTGTGACTCACTAATGTCAGATAAGTAAGTTCTATTTCCATACAAGGGTATTTGTTGTAAATATAAAAGTTCGTGCGTAATCGTATTCCCAAGCCAAAGCGTTACTACCGCCCCAGGCCTACCCTAGTGATAAAGCTGTGCAACCCTTAAATATTATTAAATTTGTTTAAAATTTGGCATACAGATGACTTAGATGAATAAAACCAAGGGGGCGAACAAAGTTACATGAAAATAGCACCTTTGGAAAATTGAAACACCCTACTGTCCAATGAAGCAACCTCCTACGCGGTGGTTATCGTTGACGAGTCGATTCTACCCCCCTGACTTGCTCTTTCCGCGGTCATCCATGCATGGACGACCCTTCACGAGCGAGAAATACGTGGTGCAACGACCCGGACACTGTTTTCTCGCACGATATCAGAGATAACTAGGCGCTTGCTGATTGAAAGCTTCACGCGCCCTTGTTTCTAATTTGAACAGGTGTACAGGATAACTCCATCCCAGTTGGAAGTGCCGTAGAGGGTGCGAGTTGCGGAGCCCTCGAAGTTCTTTAGACTCGGGGATCGCGACGCTGGTTAATATTTAACAGCGTAACGCGCCGACACGAAAATCTCTGGCCGATACTCGAGCAACGAGGGTGTGGGTGCCGATGAAAGTCTAAAGAGAGGAAAGTAATCTCGGGGCGTGTATACAGGCGCGTAGGTGTGCGCACGTGCCGCAGCGGCGCCGCTTGATTGAAACACCGCGGATATTTAAATTGCGAAAGTTTAGGAATAAATTTCGGTGGTTCGCTCGTCGCGTCCCTTCTCGCGCCCCTCGTTTACCCTCCTTTTTTAGGATTTACCTAATGAGCTGGCGGCCACCCGAACAAACACAGCCGGCGCCCTTTCGGCTTTGCCCCCGAGAGCGCAGATTGTTCTTTTATCGGTTCGTGTTACGATTTAGGGCGAGCAACTTGCCCTCCATTCTAACGCGATCGCTTTCGATGAATCTTCAATACGCAGTCGGTCGCCATTTTCATTTCACAAGACGCGCAAGGAAGGGAACTGTGATTCGAGTGATTAATCTCTCGCTGGAGAACTAATGAGAGATCAATAGCCCGGCGGGGATAGATAAAAGAGAGTAATCGGAGGTGAGCCGAGTTTATTCGACAAACTGATATTAGTGCCCCGGCTATCTGCTTGTCCCCTCGGTTAATCCGTTTTATCAGCGATTCGATCGGCAAAGGGACACCTAATCTCTGACCAGTGCCAGCAAGAAGCCCACTCGTCTATGACTAATCCGATACTGGCCCCGTGGAGTAGATACGCAGGTTCGAGGGCCATTGAAGATGCGGAACAAGGGAGAAGCCGGTGGACGGGAGGCCGAGTGTTCGGCTGCCGGTCGAATTGGAAGATACCGTGAGAAGAGGGAGGGAGGGGTAGATAGGAAAGGGTCGGGGTTGGTAAGTGAAACGGAGCTTGATTAACCAGCCGTCTGACTGAGCCTCCGCCCCCGCCTCGAGTGGAGGTCGAAACACGGTGGAAGCGAGCGGCGTAACGACCTCAAAGGTGCTTGGGCTCGCGTAGAAGGTGTGCAGTCACGTCAGACATCTACAGAGTTGTACAATGTCCCTCGAGTCCCCACTTGGCACAACCGTCGAGCACATTGTGCATTACCGGAAGACAGGAGCGTAGATGAAGTGGAGGATCCTTTGACGAAGGGTATTAACGTCGTTCCAACAGCCACTGAAGCTCCTTCGGGTGGTTACCCTTGACCAGGAAGGCACGGGCCAGCGATTCCTCTCATTGTTCTTCCCTCCGAGTAACTGATCCTTCGGGGGTAGCTCCGAGAGCGAGGGAGGAGCGTCCAACGCGGCCGGAGTTTGTTTCGGAGTGGTCTTTCCTCGATTGAAATAACGAACAACGCGGGGAAAGCATCGCTAAAGTTTCATACACTTTACCTGACATCCGCAACAGCCTCGAACAATAGACACGCAGTCTCTGCTTTTATTTAGCTCCGATATCGCTGCGATATATTATCGTTCAGAAGATTAAAGACCGTCAAACGAAAGGACTGAAATATCCACCATGGGAACGCGAGAGATAATCGAGGAGCAAGGAGCAGGAGGTCACTGTTTGTCGCGGCTAAAAGCATCGCCAATATTATGTGGATGTAGTATCGGATGTCGCTGCGTCTAGCTTGTACGTCCTTCGGTGTCCGATTACAGTTTACGTCCCGAAGGAGAATCATACTCCGATTTCGAAGGATAACGCGGCTCCCGTGGCCCCGGACGGAGATTGCGGTCGGATGAGTGGATCGTTTCCTCCTTGGCTTTCCCTCTCGCCCACTGGACACCATTTTCCTTCTATCCCCGGCAGCTTTTCCATGGGATTCGTCATATAGGGGACAGTCTGCTCGCAAATAGAAGGATTCCGGCAATGGCTGCAATTTCAAGGGTAGCCGTTGATCGACCCCAAGGCAGAACGAAGTCTCGTTGCGCTATTTTCCGCTACCTACCGACGCATCGTCGACTTCCCCTTTCGCAATCTGCCCGGGGGAATTAATAAAAATGCAGGATGTCGCCTGTGGACGAACGGCCGTCGATTTTTATATCCCCGGCACTTCCGTAGATTTTCATCGGAGCGATTCAATCTCCGTGTCTGCGCGGGATGTGGGTCAAGGGTCGACACGCCGGAAGGGAATTCGCATTTCAGGAGCATCACGTTGACGTCCTGGCAGACTTTAATCGCGTCTGCAGCGTGCGTTCAGCGGCCTGTCACTCGTCAAGCTCGAGCCTCCAATTCGATTTGCCCGCCTCTCCGATCCCGATCGAGCTTCCCTTTCGCACCTCGTCGCCGCTGAATATTCAGAAGGCGTCCGTTCGATGAATGGCTTAGCTGGCCCGATAAGAGGGGGGAGAAATCGGGGCGCAAGGACGAGAGCGACGAAGGAAAGGGTGAGACGGCTCGGCGATCGGAGGAGCGGGTATTATGCTTGGGAAGACGAGGAAATTAGCTCCCGCCAGTTTTAATATCCGTTTTATTTTATTTCGCGTAGAGGGATGATGGCCGACCGGACCCAGGGAGCGGCGTTCATCGCCCCCCTTCTCGCAGGATGCCTTCGCGCGCGTATCGGCGCGGAAGCTCGCGAGGGAGAGGAACCAGGATCGACCAAACCAATTTCCTACGCAGGGATTATTTTCCGCCGCGGAGGAATTTAATATTCGCACTTTCCAAACTCCTGGCCCCACCCCCGCGATCCTTCGGCGTCGTAATTCAAGACAGTATCAGCCGCGCGGGAAAGAGTGGGGTGGTTTTATCGGGCTTATCGCTTAATTAGAATTTTTAGCCAGCCCCGTCTGACCACGCACGGCGTAAATCCTCTTCGAGATTCCTGGCGTGAACTTGCTCGCTCGGATTCACCGGAGAAGTCGGGGGGTCGTGGCAAGTGAGATGAAAATTCTCGGGGCGGATGCCTGCTCGCGGAGCCACCCCTGGCCCTTTATCCCGCGCGTAAATTCGCTAAATGAATTTAACTAACAGACGTCGAGGAGGACCGCCGGCTGTCCCTGCCTCTCGACGTTGCTTCAGCCGCCTGTGTTTCTTGAGATTACTAGATAGCCTGCAACGCGGGGGTGTCGGACACGCGACGAGGGACATAAATCACCTCTAAATGATCCTCCCTCTTCGTCACTCACTCTCTCACTCGCTCTCGCCGCGGCGTCCAACTGCTATAACTGACGATCCCCCTTGAAACGGGGTCAGGTACGCTGCCCGGCTTCTCATTATTGCTACGCGAGGAAATAATTAAGCGAGGATGAGATTAAGAGGGTCGTGAGTGTCGGCCGCCATCATTGCGGACCTTAACCCATCCCGAGAATTTTTACCTTTGCAAATTCCTCGACAAATCTCGAAGTAAGCTGCAAGCATGCTTTCGTCGCTGTAGGATTGTGAATCCTTTTCCAAGATTCCATGAGTTTTCTGCTACGAGATGGTTTTGGGGGCTGAAAATGTAGGGTAAACCTGCCTATTTCGTACCACCGTGTGTAAGCTTAAATCGTTGTGGTACGAACATATAAAAACAATCTAGAAAAAAAATTGGATGAGGCTAAAAAGAAAATCATAATCAGAAAAACAAGAACTGCAAAGGAAACTCGTAAGAGGATGAATACCGCCAACATCAATACACAAAAGAAAGAAAAGAAGAAGAAGAGAGACGATGAAAATGAAAGCTGGTTTGGTAAATTGTGTCAAGAAAATAGACTGGGAAATATGATACCTACAATGCACGCAGTGCTAAATGTGGGTACAAGAGCTTTGTGCGGGAATAAATAGAATTACTTTTGAATATGTATGTGATGATTGTAGTAATTAAATTTGAAAGTACGAATTAGTATAAGTATGGAATATTAATCCTAAATAGAACTTTTTATTCATATTAAAAATAAATCGTTTTTATGAATAGAAGTTGATTATTTTTTGTTGTTTGAGTTTATAAATCTGTTTGTTTCATTAATAAACAGTTGAATTACTCCTAATTTTATTTCATTTTCCCTGTTATTTTTCATGTAATAAGCATTTGTTCTTAAGGAGTACGATTTAGGCAAGTTTACCCTAATTGGACCTTCCTCGCATTTAACGATCGCGTTACGTCTTCCTCGCGCGATCCTTCATTTTTCCGAGGAACGGCACGAGCGTTCCCTCCACGCGGGGGTGGAGGACGGAGATCGTGGAACGGAGAACGGTGCATTAACGAGACCCAGCGAGTCTCCTTGAGGAGGTTGAACCGAGTCTGAATTCGATTTACCTTCCTATCTCGCCCCGGTGCCACGAGTAGTTAGCATAATTCTGTTTATGAAACTCCGCGAACACTCTGCCGCCGCCTTTGCTATTTTTTCCCTCTTCCCGCCCTTTCTGTCCGTTTCATCGTTCCTCGAGGTTCCCGCTCACGTGCCCCGCGGGAGCACCCTGCCGCTCTCTGTTCCTCGCCGTGGAAATTCTTGCTCTGTCGCTTACAGAAGACGAGCCGCGGCTATTAATGGTCGGTTCGACGCGCGGACGCGACCAACGCGACTATTACCAACCCGCAGTCGCCGGCAATGAGCCGTAATTATCGGTGTAATCGAATTCTATTCCAAGCTAGCGTCGGCTGTTAATTCGACCGGTAACTCGCCAAAGAATTGCTCCCGTCAGATTTCCATTTGTCGCGTTGCTGTTGTCGCAGCAAATAGAGGCGCGCGCGAACGCGCGACAAATGGAAATTTTACGAGGGCCTCCGGCTGGCAATCACTTTGTTAACCAAAACCCTCTATCGCGGTTTCCAATTAAATAAACCCCCTAATGCCGGTGCAACGGGGACACTTTGCAGCTTTTCAGCGACGGATTATTGTGGATGGTAGCACACAAGTTCCGGCTAGCGAAATCGTTCCCCCAAAGTTTACACGGAAAAGAGCCTTTCGACGTTGTTTACTAAAGCATCCAACTTTCAAATTTCCAATGCACTCGGCGCATAAATTCACAATAAAGCAGGTCCGACTCCACCGTAATTCCCGGCGGGCAATCCCGCGAAAGCGAGCGTCTGCCTGGAGTTGTCCGCGTTGCGTAACAAGGATCACGGAGTAAGGTAAATGTCCCAATACGTGAACTCGTCCCAGTACATGGGCACTAGTGAAAATAATACCGATTATTACATTTAATATTCGCTTTATCCGTAAAAGAACTATTTTATTAAATTATTCAAATATTGAATAAAATATCTTAATATATGAAGCAGGAAGTGTTTGTTTGTTTGTTTGTCGCCTAAAAACTTTCGAATGGTAAACTCTGGGGTCACGAAATGTGCCCCAGCTCATTATCTGTAGCTAATCCAGACGAATGTGACTATTTTAAACAAAAAATAAGGAAAAAATTTTTTTTTTTATAGAATCAGAATCTAAATTTCGGGCGAAGCCGAGTAGTAAAGCTAGTATTCATATACATATTTTTCTTAGTAAACTTGTAACACTCGCCAAAGAAATTCATTTTCTTGAACTCTCCAATTTACCATTTTAGTATTGCTCTTATCAGATTTGCTAAACAGTTTCTACACTTTCTTCAGCGAATATTATTTTAATATCGTTTAGTATATTGCTATTACTAATACATTTTTGGAACTATTTTTAGAATTATTTTTTATTGAAAGATTAAAATTAAAGTTCGTATTAGTTTTTTATTCGCGTGTCTATTTACTGGCATATTGAAATCCCGGTACGGCCCTAAACTTGACCATGTGTACAAACTGTGAAATAAGTACGCGGTATTGTTGACACAATAATAAAATAATTACTTAAAACCTTAGCAATTATTACTTTGAATTCTTGTGATCTTGATTTAATGATAATATTTCATTCATGTGTAAAATTCGTTTGTTACGCACGAGTACACATGACTTTAAAATTAGTTATTCAATAATAGATTCTTTTTACTTAAGTTTTTTTTACCGATTTGAATAAATTACTTATTCGGGAGAAATATGCAAAAAGAAAAAACTATTGTGTTGTCTTTTTTATTTAATTTCCCTAGAAAGCATCCAAATTACTGATGTTTCATCATGTGTCCACGTAATGGAACAGTAAAATCGGGACATACTAAGTACTTAGTTAAGCTGTCTAAGTATTCGGATATTGTAAGGACTATGAATTTTCAATATTTTACATAATTATTCAATCCAATAATATGTTTTTCTTTAAAGGGGTAGTGGACTATTTCAGCTTCAGAAAATCGATTACTTTTTTTTATACTGATTTTGAAAGTCTTGTCCTTTATGAAAATTTTAAACCAATTTCATGAAGAAATTCAAATAATTGTCGAAGTTATAGCAGCGAACGTAATTCAGTGCACCGTCGAGTAGCGGCCTCGCAGAGCGATATTGGCATAGGACACTTAACTTTGAAGCCGGTTTTCTCGAAACATCATTTTCAGAAACGGTGTACATCATAACTCTGGAACCAATGAATATGTTCACTTAAAATTTTATCCGAAGTTGTAGAATTCCATTCTCTATCGTGCAGAAATTCTGCATCAAAATTGGATGTTTGTAAAACATTTTATAACTGATTAAAGACGAGTTTTTCTCGTAAAAATGTGAAAAAAATTTATTCATGTGTAACTTCCACAATTTTTGTTCAAATTCATCGACAAGTTTCCACACTGTAGATATTTGTATATAAAATAATCTCCTCAAAGCATTTTACATTCAGATGATTGGTTCACCTGAATCGATGTACACCACCTGCAGCCGTACAGGACTATCTTCAACGATTAATAACTTCGACAATTCTATCCATTCCGACGATTTTTTTTATAAATACTCGCAAACGTGCCCACAATAGATTGTCAAAAGCACGACTATAACGATTCTTTGGTATCAAAGTAATTTAGCGTCAAAGAAACTTCAATAGCCCACTACCCCTTTAATGATAAAGTACACACGGTTTATCATATAAATTATAATTGCAAAATCGTTTTCATGTAAATCGACTTATATAACTGAAAAATTCTTCCACGTGTTTAAGTACCTTATACGTCCAAGTATTGGGACATTTAGGTACCTTAATCGATAACCGAAGGAATTCGGCGGTGCCGGAAGACGTTCGCATCGCGACGGCCAGCCAGACGTCCGGTCGGCCATGAATCTACCGCGGGCCGCAGAGAACAGAGGCGAAATTGCCGGCGATACGCCAATAATTCGCGAAATGCAATTGCGCGACGAAGGGGCGACCGATATGCAGCCGGCGGCGGTCCTTGGACCACCATCCGCAGGATAGACCCTGCGGTCCAGGAAGATCCGCTCACGGTTCCTCCCCATGGCCGCGTCGTTCCCCCGAGTGCGGTTCGCATACTCGACATAACATAACTGGCGTAACGTCGCATTAGCCGACGTTCCCGTGCACCAACTAATCGGCGCTGCTGCGCACACCGGCTTATATTAACGCACAGTAGAGGGAAGGGTATATCCCCGGTGTATTAAACCGGCTACATGGACCAGGCATGCACTCCCAGCCAGATATGCATACAGAGAAATGCCATCGACTTGCAGGTGCATCGATGCGCTCACAGCTTCCTCGCCGACGCAACCTACGCTCGCTTGCTTGCCCCTACCCCTCACCCGCTTTTCGCGGGCATCCCCGAGCGCGGTGTATGAATATGGATGCCCTAGGGCTGATCGAGACGGACGAATCTACATGCATCTTCGCGTTGCTCGGATTTGTCACGTTAGCCGCCGCTATCGCAGACCGTGGTGTTTGTTAATTATTTCGCGACATAACCGAGATCGGATTCGGCGATTGCGACCGTCTCGCTGTCGCTCGATGTTCCACGATTCCGAGTGCGGTCGCACTCGGTGATGCAATTTCGGGGAGCGCTAGTGCATCGGGGAAATGTAGTTACCGAATATGTGCTCGTGTTATTGGAGCATGTCGCGCTGCTTTCTGCGATTCATTTCGATGTTCTTTAACAAGTATAAGTGTCTTATAGGTGGCTGATGAGAATTGTGGTGTGGTGCTTTGGTAATATCGCTCGTTTTCAGTTATTTTAGAGGAGTAGAGTGGGGCAAATTCGCATTGGGTGAATTTAAGTGTTTGAGTTTTGGTACTTGGCTGTACTGATTGTCAGTCAATTGTCAATCGAGGTAGAGTCACCAGTGTGGAATTGAGTAGCTGTACTTCGTTTTATTATCGTACAATGCCGGCAAGTACTGAATTCACTAGTATCGATGTAATATTCTTATTTTTAGGAATCAATATTATCCCTATAAATTGATCTGCATATATCTTGTGTAACATATCGTTTGAAAGAGCTGAAGTTCTTCTTTTTACGAATACTGGTAGTACTTTTCAGTTCTACTCACAGATCGCAGGATTGGTTAAACGACGGAAAAGTAGCTGTGAGGGCAAAAGTTCGCACAGTACAATGGGGCAAGAGTTCGAATGCAAACTCCCCATTTAAAAATCAGCTTGAAGTAAATGAAGCAATGAAAAGAAAATCTGAATGCGAACTGCAAAGAAATACCTAATTGGAAAAGCAAAAAAAATAACATCTACTTCTGGAAAATTTTGAAAGGAACCAAACAAATCGGTTCCAAAAAGGGAATAGCCCATCAACGTCTATGGAAAAAATAATTTGTCCTGCGTGTGAAGAAGAAGGCACTGATTCTCCAAAATACCGATGCCCGCGCTAACTACGAAGGTGGGAGTAATGTTATGTGCTATTACTGTTACCTTGATTAAAAACAAAAATTAATTGTAAACTCTTAGACGTTTTGCTATATTACCACAAGTATTGTATGTAGGAAAATAAAACACTTTTGTGGAAATTTCTTTTTGCGTTCTTTTAACCCTACAACATGCGAACTTTTGCCCCACATATCGGGTAAAAGTTCGCATTTGACACTTTATGGAAATATTTATTTTATATAAGTACCTATGGATGCTGTGATAGGTAAATTTACATGAAGCCACTGCCTATCGAATAATAAGGTAGAGAATCACTGGCCGCGACAAGACCGTACACAGCTGCGATCTTTGAGCTGTATAAAATAACATCTGTTGAAACTTTAAACGTGAGTATCTCGAAACGGAATTTTTCAAACGGGCGCATTAATAACTCAGTCAATTTTTATAGGATTCCCTTGAAATTTGCAGGGAATATTCGTAATACAATTATCTTCAGTTAAGCCAACCGGTTATTTGATCGAATAATTCTTTTAATCGTAACATTGAAAAAACATGTTAATTTTTCATACTTTTTGTTCCAGATTTCTCCTGAAGTCCGCCATTTCTTCAAAAATGAATATTTGGTTAAATCTGTACGCTGAACTGAAGCTACTGTAATATACTTTAAGAAACCGTTCGAATTTTTCAATTCGGAGCAAATGTTGGAAAGTTACACGAGCGCCAGTTTTGTAATTTTTTTGCAGAGCCTGACGTTATCGTATGCTGTGGCCAAACTACCCATTTTTTTTCAATCTGAGAGCATAAAATATTAGTTAAATATATATATTTTCAATTGGTAATAAAGATTTTTCGTAGAAAGTTACATTTCATTATAAAACAATGTCTTGAAAATAGCCTTTAAATTCAACCGTCACAGTGGCTTCCCCCCTTAAGTGCGCACTGTTGCCCCACTCTACTCTATTGTTTTTGCCAAATCGGATGCGTCGGTGGGATTGTGCGAGAAGCAGATTGCCACCTCTTTCGCGGCGGTCTCCGTCGCGTGGGTCGTTGCACCGACGCGAATATCGAGACGGTAATTTGAAGCGTGGAAACTCGCTCGAGGATTCAGTTGGACTCGGTATGTAGGTCGCGCGTCAACTTTCTCGCGGGAGGAGGCGACACTCGGCGTTTTCTCGCATGGTCGAGGATTTTCTTTCCCCAATTACGGGGCCACGAGGGCTGCGTACAAAAAGCCAGGCGGGTGAACGACCGTCCGCGCGCGGAACCGTCGCGTCGAGTGCACCAGAGTGAAAACGTAACGAGGCGGGTGTATACAATGACCGGTGAATGGAGGATGTCTAACGGGCCCGCGAGATTCGCAGGTGCGTCGAAACAGAACGAGAGAAGCGTAGACGGGGGCGGCAATTTTGACTCGACGATGAGGCAAGGTGAGCGAGCACAGCCGTGGAGATCCGCGAGCGCTGAGACCCAAGCGTTTATGTTGCATCGCGTCGCGTCGCTGCCCTCTGCAAATGAGCCAGACATGACGTCGAGTGCCGCGGAGGAACAAAGTACGTGTGACAGGGGTTCGGAGGTGGCAAGGGTTGCTTCTGTACCATTCACCGGGGGACGCACGCGAGGAGACAATGACGATGACGTAATTATAGCCAGTTAGGGTAATATCCCCGGCTGCGAAACTGCAATGGGATGGGATTAGAACGATGCCGATGGTCGGTCGCTTCAGAGATTCTCAGCTCCGTCCACCGTGCGGCAACTTGATAATTTCCAATGCCTTTCTCCTTCAATTTGCCAAGATTAAATCAACTCGCCACGGCCCTCGGTACGGTCAGCTGAATTTTCCGACCGCAATGAGTTTCGAATGCGACCCCCGTCGATCCATTCAAGGAGCCGCCACGTTTGAGGGGCACTGTCTCCCCCGGCAGCTAGCATTCACGGATATATCACAGCGAGAATGGAATTATGTCTGCGCGCGGAAACACCGCGGAAGAGCATCCAGCGGGTACGACGGGGTTACAGTTACAGAGAGAACGAGGTATGCACGGTGTAACGGGCACGGACCGAGCAGCCGGTGTAAGGTGGACCATTTCTGGAACAGGATCCAGCCACGTCCCGTCGCCTGGGTAGCCCACAAACCCAGCTATGCGCAAATTAGGCCAAAGCATGGCTGTAATTGAATCGATCCATGGTTACATCGAGCTGTGCCCTGCTTCTCTTGATCCTGCACTGGGTTCTCGTCCAATTCATCGCCGTTGGTTATGAGAGCCAGACAGACGTTCCTCGGAGCAGGAAACCACAGTGAAGAGACTAAACCGAAGGTGTGTGGGTGGAATAAACGCGAGGAAGGTGTCGCGGAAGCCGTGGAAAACGATTACATCGCGAGTACCTAGCGTCTAGAGACTGACAAGCCATTCAGAGATCGCAAGTTTCCGCGACACCCGGTTGAATCGCCGTCACCAACACGCACAGAGAAATCTGGCGGGTGTCTGCGACGTCTGGGGACGACCCAGACCCAGAGCACCCATCCTCGAGAGCGACACTCTCGCCGCGTTGAATGCTGCCTCTCCTGACGGCCTGTCATCACCAATTATAACCCATTCAGGACTGCCGCGGGTTAAATTACCCATAGACTGCCGTTTCCCCTCTCAGTATCTGCCGCTGCGTATACAGAAACAACGAGCATGATTCACTGCTCCGTGCCCCTCCGCAGCCCCTCGTCGTCACCCCGAGCTCGACGCGGCAACGGCAACGTCCACGAACCCCCGCCCGAAATTATCCTCTGATGGACGCGCGAGGTGCAACTGCACGTATGCACTTCCGGCGCGAGCGTCCACGGTGTCTAATGGCCCCCGAGAACGGTCACAATGGGCTCTTGATTACGCCTGGTTCCGGGGATGCGTTCGAAAACAAACGTAAGTGAGAAAGAACGGATTCCCCGGCGCAGCTGGACACAAAAAGCTATCGCTGGTTGCCGAGGGTCGAAGAAGAGGCTGGAATTCAAGCGCGATCGAAAGCTGCCAGCAACTAATTCCCGGGTAAATATCAGGAAAAACGGCCGGGCTTCGAGGGTGACGAGGATTTTTGTCTTCCCTTAATTACCACCCGGTCCTTGACGCTAACGTGGAGCGTCGCTCGCCAGGCTTTCCGGTCACTTCGAGAACGACGGCTCTCGTCGCCCCGGAGGATCCTCACGAAACGACCCTGCCATGAATAAATCCTTCTCGCTCCTCTCTCGACGCTCGGCCGCCCTCTTCCACCTAGCTCGATCTCGAATTTTAATTTCGCGCTCTTAGCGATCTTTCAGTAGATTCCATAGAAACAACGGTGGATCGAGAGGGCGTTTTTCCAATCAGCGTCGCGACGTCGATGCAGCCAGGGGATAATAATCCGGAGCTCGCAGGGAATTACCTACCAACAAGAAGCGTCGCGATTTACACCAGCGTACGCGCGAAAGATTTAATTCCTGCCGTTCGAGGTCCTCTAACGACCGCTCCTGCGACGCTCTCCCTGCTTCTTACGCTCGCTGCGCGCCCCGGTAATATCCGTAAGTGCATCCTGCGATTTTCTTGCACGTGCACTTCTTACCAACGTCTCGGCCGCGGAACAGGGCTGAGAAACTGGCTGCGGGTCTGCTGAGCGACAGCAAGATAGAGAGGCACGCCTTCCCTCCGATCGCGAGAGGTAGATGGAGAAACGGCAGTACATTTCCAAGACACCCGAGGCGCAGCGTTAACAAGCAATGACTGCAACGACGCCGTCGTCGACCAAGAAGGCCGCGTCGACGACGAAGACGAGCACACAGAGACGCAACGCCCGAGTGTGCCAGGCCAGACGGCGGCCACTCTACATAATTGCTAGCTATTGTGTGGTATGTGTGCGCTCCATCCCCCGTCGTCACTAGCTCCGAATCCTCGCGCTTGCCCCGAGGCGAATGTATTTTTTACCGCAGCTCGCGACACCCCTGACAAGCCCTAGTGACCGGTGTCGTTCAAGGAATAAGGGGAAACGTGTGGGAATAATTCTGACCTAGGTTCAACTACTCGCGGGAGAATTGATGCTGCGAGTGCTCTTGCGAGTTTAAGCGAAAGTGAGGTCCTCCGTACGTGGCGATGGAGACGTGCAAGTCGGATTTTCTTGGAGTTGACACGCGTTACCCGAAAAGGGACACCGAGGGCCGTTTCTTTCGTGGTGTGAAATAACTGGCGGTCCGCGTATCGGGCGCAATCACGGAACTGTGGCGATATCGGAGGATTGAGAGGGTGCAGCCGCGCAATAAGACGAGGAGCGGAAAAAGCTTTCGAGAGAAGGGGGTAGGAGTGAAAGCGAAGTGCTCATGCAATGCAGATCGTTAAAGCATCCCTCCGTTGCGCCGGTGACCCGAATGTGGCTTACGGAGACAAAGTGCGGCCAGAAAAGTGGAGGGAAATGCAGACGGGGGAAAAAGGAAGAGGAAACGGACTGGTAGAGAGGCAGCGACGAGTGGCCCGTTCGCTTCCTCCCTCTCGCAATTCCCTGTTTCCCGTTTACATCGTCTCGAATCTGTGCCGCGGCAAGTGGAACGTAAGTAATGCTATCCCCCCGCGCAACTGGAAAATATCGTCGAACGGAGCATTTCCCGGGAGTCTTGTCCTTCTTTCTCCCATTCTCCCCTCCCACTCGGTTCCCGGCAATTCCCGCGAAATACCCCCGTGACGTTTATCGTTATTGCCGCGCGCGTTATTATTTCGCTGGGAGAAAAATCAAAGATTCGAATTAACGCGGGCCGCGCGCTCCACTTTCTTCGCCGCTTCGAACGGCGAGTCTCGAAAGTCCCGAGTGTGAATATAATAGCTCCGCGATCCGTGCACCCCGGGGAAGAGAATGGGGGACAAATCCTGATACTATACCGTCGCCGATTCTTTTCCAGCGGAGTCGCTGGAGATAATCGGTACTAGAAAGGCGCAGCTCGGTTCGATCGGCGGTGGAAACTCCTGACACAGAGACCGAGCGCATCGGGCTAAGCTCGACGTGACGTTTTACCCGGCGAGAATTCAATTCGGGCCGCGCAAAGTGTCGGATCAGCTTTTAATGCCGTCGATATTACACCAGCCACCGTGTTTTTATCCACACTCTTGCACGTACACCGACCTCCTACGTGGTTTCGCGAAATTCCTCCTCCATTCAGCGCACCGGCGCGTCTATGGCCCACTGGGAATAGTCTGAACGCCTCTGTCTAGACGTAGTTTCCATATGGAGAATGGGTAACCACGCGAAGAAGCGAAAAGATGGCTGATAGCCGGGGCTCCGGGGTGAAACGGAGAAAAATATAGGTTAGATTAGGCGAAGAGGCATTGCTGGGTAGCCTGTACCGTTCAGACTGCCGCTTAAATAAAGGCTATAGGATCTCCAGACTGCTTCTATTCCCCTCCGTGTGCTAGCACCACCTTTTGGCTGCTGCGCGTGGGAGTTTTGTTTGATGGAGGCATTTCCCTTCAGGGATTCATCAGATCAAAATAAATGCGGGATAGAGAGACTCTGTGGGGTTGCTGACTCAAGATCGTTCTTGACAATTTTTCGCATTCTGCATTCTGTTCTGTTCAGGGTATGCTGTGCGTATGCGAAGAATGTCTGACCAGTGATGCGCGTACCTACTTCGCTTTACTACCTACTCGACAATCCGAATGATTTTTGAGGACTTCGCAGCAAGAGGGATGCAGGCCCATTTTGTAAAGATTTTTAGTTATGACGTGTAAACAAATTCTATATTGTTTAACAAATGAGCGATTTATTGCAAATAAATAAAAATAGAAATATTAATATTAATCTAGAATAAAAATATTAATATGTTTATTAATCTATAATAAAAATATTACTCTGCAAGAAAAATATTAATTTTAATGTTAATCTATAAAAAATATTAATATTAATATTTTTTTATAGAATATTTTGTAATATTAATATTTTTTTATAGAATATTTTTTCGCCAAAAATTGAAATAAAAACATATCCACTCAACAACTATTAATTATTGTGTGCAGGTTCAATGACAATACGACAGAATACTATGAGGCAGATACAGAAATGCGACTGTAGACAAATTTCTTTCATTTTGAGTGAATGTTGGTTTAATTTTATATAGAGCATCGTGCGATACGAAGAGAAACGTTTATAAAAAATCGCGCAATTCTTCGTATCTATTCCTAAAATTGATTGCAGATTGTAGATGTGTTTATATGTTCACGATGAACTAATAACATACGATTTGGACTAACTGAAAATTCATTTCTCAAAACAAATGGAATTTATAATAATTTTCATACACTTAAGTTTCTCGAGAAATACACTAATTAATCGAGAAATGAGAAATAAGAAATTATAAAATTTCTCGAGAAGAAACACTAATCTCGTTATATTCGTCAAATTGTAGGTGTCAAACTACTCCATCTTCATTTTATTCCACATTCGAAAATCCCCTTTATAGGACATTCTTGCCAGTGGACTCGCGCGGGTGTAAATAAGGTGGAGCCGTGGTCGTTTAATCGCAACGAGGACGGCAAAATAACAGCGAAAGGAGCACAAGGCAGGCGGTACGATAGCGAGCGGCGGGTTACATCCACTTACAATTTGTCGCGGCGCTCGATTACGCTCTCGCCGGAGATTCCGCGAGAAGGGGGCGAGGAGGATCTCAGCTCGCGTCTCGTTCGCGTGGCCGTTTCGAACAACGGCGTGGAATTATCGCGAATTGCCTGGAACGGTCGCGACGACGCGGCGATGCATCGAGTCTCGGGCAGGAAATAGCATCGGGCCAGAGTGAAAGAGCCCCGCCGCCGGGGTTGAAGCAAACGGAGGACCGAACGGCGAGGAGCGTGTATCGCGCGTCGATGGAACGAGGACGAGAGAACTCGGAGATGGGAGAACACGGCTCTGATTAGCATACAAACTACGCGCGACCGTGTTGGTTCTCCACGTTTGCTCGGGACGCGAACGAGCGCCGCGTTCCGCCCGCGCATAGGGTGTCCGTGATCGTGATTAAAGGTACGCGGGGTCCGGAAACGGTGACCCACTGCGTCCAGCAACGGGGCAAATTTTACTTTCAGCCCGTCACAAGGGGAAAGCAAACAGGTCACGACGATAGTGTCTCTGAACGTCGCTTCGTTAATCGATTTCAAAGTAAAGCAGGAATCCTCTTTGCTGCCTTTCAACTCTCCCCGACGCGGGGCCGTTAATTCGACGGGTAAATCCCACGACACTCGTTATCAACGAAAGGTACCGGTGTCCTCGGGAATCCCGAGATCGAGAAAGGCGTCGGAACACGCCGTTTACCATCGTGTAACGAGCTGGAAGGCCGAAAGAGGAACGCGCGGGAGGAAGATACCACCCAGAGAGTCTGAGAGCTCGTAGCGGAGTGTCGTGGTGTCGCGCGGAGCGGTAATACTCGAGATACCACGCTTGTGGGCCACGATAATAGCCGGCTATTACGATAAACTGAAAAAAGACAGGGTACAACGAAGACTCTGTTTGTACAACCGTGTCCTCGGAGCTTTCGAACGGCTCGTTCCCGTGCAAACGAGTCTGTTCTCGAATCTGTTACAGTTTCGCCTGTCGGGGATCGTCGATCCGACCGAGGACCAGAGAGAGGAAGGGAGCGGGTGCGTGGGTACAACACGCGAGGACTAGCAAGGCTCGAGATATTACCGAGAGCGAGCGATAATGACCGGCTATTACGATAACCACGCGAAAAGAGGGCCAGACAGGGCCAGCATTGTCGCGACGAGTGGACCTTGCCGAGAGGTTTGCCCCCGATAAAAATACGACAACGCTCGTGGATGGTGAATGCGGGCCTCTGTACGATCCAAAATCGTCTTGGCCCGGTGCCGATCTCGCGGCCAGAGTTCATCGATCGTGGCCATCATTGCTCGTCGCGCCTTTTCGCCAGCAGCCCCTTTGGTGTAAGCGAGATTACTGCTGTCTCTCGCCAGACGACAAAAACTGCTAACGGAACGCACCGTGCGTCCATGTTTTTTATTGCCGTCCGATATCTAAATTGATTTCGCCCCCATCTCGTAAAGGATCAGAGGAATTTGATCGATGATGCGGCGAAAGGGAAAGCAACGTTAAAGGCAGTCTCGAACGAGGCTTCTTTTCATAGCACGCGAGTTATTCTCCTAGCTGACGCGAGGGAAGGGAGCCACGGTTGTGGCCGGCTCCAGAAACGTTTCTTTCCTCCATTGTATTTCATTTTTTATTACGACGTGACGCATAAAACAGCAAGAGACAATGTCTGAATGGGCGAAGGCGCGGGGCCGCGTAAATCTTCGTGCCGCGCACCACCACGCTCGGTGGATGCATATTTCTTGCTGCGGGGCTCGATCCCGCGTGAATCTACGGGCACCAAGGAGAAAGAGAAACAGCGTCATGCATTCACCGTGTCGAAGATTATCAACGTGTCCCAGTGTTCCGTCGCCGCTGGCGCGCGACACCGCCCCGGCGCTCGCCCACTTCTTCGATGGCCTATTTTTGGCTAATTTAGGACCCACCGAGCGAGCCTTTCCTCGACTCGCACCTTTGTTCGTTTCGACCGAAGAATGCCTCGTGATCGCGTTTCCACGAGCCCCTCAAACGTGCTTGACCTCCTACTCGGAGCATTCGAAAGGACTTCAATTCGTTTAGAACGACTGAAATCATCCCGATTCCCAAAGTAGAGCTGAGAAGACTTCTAGCTTCCTCGGTGGCCTATTCTCGCCTAATTTAACCGCTCACCGGAATGACAATGACTTCTGCTTCCTCCCTCTCTTTAAAACTCTTCCGTCCTGCCTGTATGCTATCCCCAGCGAGTTAATACCTGACAAACTTTCCAAGACAAAGAAGCTAGATGACGGAAAACCCAGAGGGTGTAAAGCTCGCTCGTAAAAGAGGCCACGGCGTCAGTAGCACGTTCCAACACCAAAGCGAAAGGGCCTATTTTTCGCTAATTTAGTGGCCACTAGAATGCCAATGGCTCGACCACCCGCGCCTCTGTATCCCAGCCGATTCTTTCGCCCTCTTTTCTCCCTCCGCTTCGCGGGTCACCCTTCCCCAACTGATAGCCCCTCGAACCCTTGAAATATGGTTACAACCCGAGCGACCTCGAACCCCAAACACCTTACGATGTCCGGCTGGAATGAAACCTAGTCTTTATTGGCGAGGGGGACAAGACACCGGCACCTCGACGACCCTGAAGAACGGTTTTATACGCGACTGTCCACATACTCCTATCTCGTCATACGTCCACCGATTCTACTGCCTCCTGCGCGCGTCTCGCTGTCACCAGCTACGTATATACGCACGTAGCTACGGAACATGATAAACTCTGGCTTCTACTCACTTCCAAAAAACGACGGACACGATCGCCGCCATCAGGAGCAGCACCACAGCGCAGGTGATGATCAGGGCGGTGCTCTGGAGCGATGGATTCGTGTGGTACGACGCATCGATCATCTGCAAGCAAACAAACAGTAGGCTCGTTAAGTCTTCATTCCGGAGTAGCTCACGCTTCACGTTTCAACATCCCGCGACTATTTAGATGCTCTTTGAACGTTCGGGAGCGACGCGAATCGACACAGCCGCCTCCAAAGGTACTCGTTCGCGAGGGCGGATGCTAATGTGTTGGACGAATACAAATGAATGAGCAGGTACAGCGGAACGCGGCAAAGTAAGCGGCGCCGAGGCACGTGCGAGCCGTGCACCGACTCTGAACACCGTGTTACACACTCCGACAGGATTAATTAACGCTTCGCCGGGCCGTTATTATTAGCGGTTGCAGGAGCTGCCGATAGACGGCTGATATAAATTGATAATAGCCTGACGGCAATATTTGACACGCGGGCGATTGACGCTGCGGGTCAATTTGACGCGTGTCAATGTTGGCACGAGCTCGAGATTGTGCGTGACGCCCCTTATGATTACTCGTGCAAATTCAACTGCGCGCGACGCTTAAAGGAAATTGCCACCGCGGGGGAAATACGTGGCACGGCTCCTCTATTTATTACTGCAAAAGTATCGCGAATAAATTATACCGGCTCCAACTGACGCAGGCTTAAGTGAAACAGGAGATCGTTAGATGCATTCCCTCGATAACACTCGCGACTCGTGGTCGTTTCGAAATACCCGCGCAACCTGTAGCAATATTATCAATCTTGAAACGCAGCAATCTGATATCTAGGTATTCTCTTAACTTCCACGATCGACGAGGTATCGGCTGGCGATGGGGTGGAGATGGTTCAGACGCTCGAAATTCACATCAAGATCCCCGCATCCCTCTCGCGTCGTCTGGAATTCATCGCGAGGGCCGCGTAGACGCGAGCAGCCCTCGGCAAAGGCGCGTCACGCGTGCCTGACGCGAGAAGAAGAGCAGGGCGTCGGCTGGCGGCGTTACGTGGCGCGCCTGCGAAAAGGGAAAGTGATTTTTGCCGCGAAGGATCTCCGGGAAGGAGAAACTTCCTGGCGGAGTTCTATCGCCTCTGTCGGTTCGTGCCCATTGTGGCGGCCGCCCCTCGCGGATCGATATCCGCGCGCATTGTGAACGCCAGGAGACTCATTTACCTGGAGGCGTGCGGTGCGCGTCCAAGAGGGATGCTCGCCGGATCGAAAGGACGAGGACGCGGTTTGGGACTCCCGATTTAATGCGTATCGATAAGCCCGCCCCTCCCCGCCGAGTATTATACTCGTTCGATGGATATTCTGGTGGCTGGCGTCGCGCCAGGGAAACCGTTCGATCAGAAGGCATTACGATCGAGGCGATACTTTCTCGCGAGGCTTCGTCGCGAATTCCTACATCGTCGCGCGAATATTTCCTTTCTTTGCCGAGATCTTTGGAATCTTAGGCAGCTTGTAGAAACGTGGATGGTAGCTTTGGATTATGAACTTTGGGAGCAGCGAAGGCAGACTCCTCCGCGGAGAACGCTAGAATACGCGCGTTATAGAATATTGTGGCACGCGTGGTTTGGCGACGGGCCAGGGGTGGCATTTATCAAAACTTTCGCTGGTAAGTGAGAGTTGTTTCGATACGATCGCTACTCCCACATACGCGAGTATATATGTACCTAAGTTCAAACGAGGTATTAGATAGACCTAACGTCTCGAGGGAGTGGGCATCGCTCGAACTGAAATATCGGCTTTGTGCGGATTCAATAGTTGCGAGGCGAGCTCCATGTTAAAGAGCAGTGACTCTAGGAAGGCATCGCGATTGTATCCTATCCTCAATCTATATTGGTTGTTCGGTTTATCCTGTACCTCGTCTGTGATGTAAGTCCCCCTTTGGTTGGGAATCATCCCCCTTTCACAGGGCACTTAGAAGCGGCTCGTACTCCTCGTGATTCTCTTCCTTCTCGCGGAGGCTCATCGCTCATCATTATAGGGATATTAATGGCGTCAGCTAATGGATTCAGCCGAGAGCTTAGCAGCCAGTCAGAGAATTCCTTCCCCTTTGTCCTCCCATCCTCGCGTTTTTCAGCTCGCGCAGGAATTTCGGAAATAAAGCCAGCCACGATGATGCATTGTCTCCGGCGGTGGAGTCTGCCTCCGTCGAATCACATCGATCGCGCTACCGATGGTCATTAAATATCCAGTATTTTTTTTACTTCGCTGCACGTCGATGGAATAGCGAGCGTACGCGTGGAGAAGAAGAAACAAAGCGAAAGGTCACGAACCTTCCTTTTATCGGAACCCGACGCAACTCCGCAGGGAGGGCGACGTCCAGCTCGATAAAACCGCGAGACTGCGGCGTACCGTCGGACAGGACGAAGGACGAAGTCTCTCCACCCTGGAAGCGGAGAATTTGTGGAGCACGCGGTGCACAAGGGGCAAGAAGGTCTCGCCAGATCGGAGGCCGCTCGAGAACGATACCGGTGCCCACACCTTTCCTTTCTCACGACCCTGCGACAAATGCATCCCTCGGACTACTCGAAAAAAACGAAGCCCCTGCACTTTCCACGATGTCGGGAAAGGTTTTCCGCGTCGGGCGGAATTTAACTGAGGCGAGATGGAAAGGATAGAACGAGGGGGTCAGTGTATCGAAGTTCGAGGAAGGGTAGCCAATTAGCGAGCAAAAACCAGGGGAATAATTACGAGCTCCTAAGAACGAAGGCTCGAGGAGTGGAGAGGGATGAAACCGCGAACAAAGCCGACGTGTCCGTTGGACTCGCGTTGTTAGATGCAACTTTAGCCGATATCGGCTCGAGGGTAGCGCGATATTCACCGTGCAGGAAACCATACGTTTCAGCCGCGCTACGCGTGGTACTTACGACTGCTCTGATTCAGCATCAGCGAAACAGAAACCCGTAACCTGACTCCAGATCCAATTAATGGAATCCTAGAGGAGAGCTGAACACGTGCCTCTACGAATGCAATAACGACCGTAAATTGCGAGTGCTACGGTATCGCGGGGGTAAGCCTGGGAACACAGGGGGATGACGAGGACGTTTCCTGATCAGCTCCTCCCAGTCTCAGTTTCTTGTGAAAATGAATCACGGAGACGGCTGGTCTATAACATCCATTAACATCGTTAGTTCTTCAATTACAACGATGGTAAAAAGTGCGGCTCGCTGCGGTACTACCGATTGCAGAACAGCAATTGCGGCTCCGATAATAGGTCGAGAATCTCTGCCTCCTCGATGGTCGAATGATAAACTTGCTAATGCTCGGCGTAATCTACTTAAACACCAGAACATCGACAGTTTTGGAATCTTAAGCAGACGCGTTTCCTAGCGATTCGCGAATCACTGCATCTTTCAATTATTAAGATATTGACTTTAGCGAAATATGGGTTTGGGTTTGGTTACTGAAGAGTTCCCATGATCAATCATGGATGTCTTAGATAATACAGGGTCGATGAATGTCAGAAGCTTCCCTCGTTACGACGACTCGTTGGCCCAGAGAGATGTTTAGAGACGCTGGCTGATGACGAGATTGTGACAGAGAATAACAAGCTTGCTGGGTTTACGCAGTAAGACCCGCTCGACGCGTGTTCTGTTTGCGAGACACACGTGTTCCGCGTGTCTAAATGTGTTTCTACCGATGTCTAAACACGTTCGGGGGTTTCTAGCTCGCGTGCAGCTCCAAAATAAGACACATTGTTAATCACTGCAGCGGTCGTATAGTTTTTAATTAGACGTTCCGCGTGGGGGTAACTTGAAATATGATTTAACGCTTCACCGATGTTGTTACCATTTCTATTTTCCTCGTGACTGTTATCGAGGCATTCTTTAAATGAAGCATGCATAAGGGAGGGCAGCCCCTTTGTGGCTAGCAGTTTACGTGGTGCCGCTATCGTGTAATAAAAGCGATTTTAGGGCGAACGAGGTCGTCATTGCCTCGTGCACTTAATTTGCATAGCGACGCACGGAGGAGATCCCTTCGCATTATCGATCGAGGTGCAAACGATCTCTTGAATTGCTGCGCCGGTCGGAAACTAAAAGCTCCCTGCTGGTCTCGGTAATTCGAAGACCACCCTCGAAATTGTAGCAGTCAATGCCGATTATCAGAAAGAAAGGAAGAAAGAAAGAGAACCGTGAGAGTATCGGAGGTAGGGTGCACCCTCTCACGAGCCGAAATCAAAGCGAAGAGACTGGAATGGAGCCCCGGCGTGCAACGCAGGTACCCCCCCCCCCCCGGTACAGTATCTGATCGTTCGGCGACGCAAAGGCGCCTCGATGGTTTCGTTTCCATCGAGTTTCGGGCCGGTGGCCGAGTTGCTTGCCGCGTACCAGACACAAACAGTTCCGCGGCAGCGTCTCCCGATTAATTAGCGTGGCGTGGTTAATGAAGCCCGGCCGCAGAACGGGGCAAAGGGATGTGAGAGTTGGACTGTTCGCGGGGCCACCGAGGAAACAGAGGAGCGGAGCGGGGGCAAGCTGGGCCAACTCTGCTCCCGTGCAATCGATATCGCGTAATGCAATCTCGCTGGATGAACGCGCCGATATTATGTTCCCTGGGATTTGTTGGGATTCGAAAAGCGCGGTCCATTCCGGGGGGTATAAATAACCGTTCGCTGGCCCGCTGTTGTAACGTATATTTTAATGTCACCCCTACCAGCGTCACGTATTCCCCCGCCGTGCCGCGCCGCGCCGCTTAAAACTGCCGCTACTTCCCAAAAAGCTTCTCCTCGTTTATCATGCGAGTGATTCAGCGGCTAGCTCCGAATTTCACTTGATTCCGGTTATTAATGGATTCCGCGTTATTTCGCGTTCGGCGCATCGCGAGGGGTTTCGCTGGAATCGCGCAGACGCCCTTAAATGGGGACGTGGAAAACATAGCCGAGAAGAGGAACGGTAATATAAATACGGCGAATCGCGTTGGAATCGATGTTCATTTGTTCGGTATCCGTATGGTGTACTAGTGCGAGCGACTGTTATTTATTAGTTCATTGTACGAGCGTTGTTGATGGCGCGGCTCTTTGGCTGCCGCGTCTCCAGGAAAGGCTACGAACTCTGAGTTCCTCTTTTGTTCGAATCTCCGAGCATGATAGCGTAAAACTGCTGGCCTGAATGTTTAAAATCGTAAACAGACGACCACTCGCGGTTGCAACTTCCCAGCACCTTTGTTTCAGTTTCGAAATCAGCGCCGCGCGCGACAATATTAATATCCGCGCGGGGGATCCCGACGGGCCCGAAATAAATATGCGCATAGCGGAGTCCGTCAAATTCGTATGAACATGCATGAGCCTGTAAAACATTCGATTTGCCGGCCGAGACATTAGCATGAACGGCACGTTCGCAACAATAGCGGAGCACGGGACGGGAGGGCAGGGTTCGAGCGATCGAAAATCGTCTCGTTGATTTAACAACTCTCCGCGACCGTACACAGACAGCCTCGGGGTGGCTTTCTCTTGCCGTCCCACCCTCTGGCATGCCAGTCGAACACGTCTCCGCACGGCCAGTCGGCCAGCGCACGCTAATTACGCATTTGTTCAGGAATTTGCATGCGTTACGCCATCACGCTGCCAAGAGTTTACGTGTCCGCGTCGTAACGAATCGTTTCGAGGCAGAACGACCCCCGCAATCGGCGGCCAGGCCCCGATGCTTGCGCCCGATTCCCGCAGGCTCACGATCGGCACGTTTGCCGTGCGTTTGCAGCGCCACGCCGCGCCGGTCAAATTGTCCTATTGAAAATCGTCTCGTTAGACCGACGATTCTGACCAGCGTACCCCGCGTGGAATCCGTGATGCGTTGTTGCTCTTTTTCTCTCTTGTTTTTCCCGATTTTTCCTTCTTTTTTTTTTGACCAGCCGCGTTGTTCTCCTCTGGTCACCACAGCCGATTCTGCGAGGCGAATCTGTGCTTGTTTTCCCGTCCAAGTTTCGATTGATTTCAGTGTATTGCAGCGGCATTCCGCGGAAGATAAACGAGTTGAATTTGGGCTAAGGTATCGTTTACAACGAACGCTGAAATTCTGGTTGAAAGAAGCTTAGGTGTCCGCAGACTAATCTCCTCCGGCGTGGTTGGATTTCGAGCGCAGCCGGATGTTCCCTGTAACGGCGAGCGGATCGCAGACGCCTCGAGTACTTTTCAATCAGTGGCGGTCTACTTTTCGAGGCAGCGATCGTTCGCAACGACGCGACGCGGTCGATTCTCGAGCGTCCCGTGGAGAATCCGGTCGGTTGTTTTGGTCCGTCCGACCGGCTATTTATCCAGCAAATATTTCCTCGGTTATTTTTCCATTCCGCTTCTTCTTTATTGTTTTCCAATCACCGGGCCGACATCGATCGTTCCTTTCATCCGTGGAAAACACGACGCGGTTGTAGCTATTGTCCGAGCCGAGCTTCGTTCTTTTTTCCCTCTTCCCCGCCCCCGTCGCCCTTCGGCGAGTAATTTGCAGGGAAAATTGCCTGCGAGACACTTCCGACTGTCGCGATTCACGTAGAAAAAAGTGCTTCGAGTCTCGAGGAATCTCGCGCGATCGATCTCCCTTCTATCAATTCTCCCCGCTTTCCGCAACCGCCAATTTGACGGCGCGCCGCCCTTTCCCTCTTCGATCGACTCGCACTCTCTCTCTCTCGGTATGCCCAGCGACATCGACGTTCCCGATAGGCTTATTTATTATGGATAATATCGGAATTGGATTCGACAAGATGGAACGTCACTCGCTTTCTGTCCCTTCACGGCCAACGGATTAGTCGAGAAAAGGAAGAAAAGGGGGAAGGGATCGAGGGGGGACGGGAAGACGAAAGTCGAGGAGGAACGGAGTAGCTTCTCCTTGGCCAGGATGATCGGGGAAAACCCTTTTTATCCCGAGGATAGGACGAAAGGTCGGCCATCGGAGCGTTCTAGTTTATTCGCCCTGCTCGGCCGGTCGCAGACCACCCTACCTACCCCTTTTTATCTCTGCGGATTCGCCGCGACGAGAAAAAGCTGAGGCCAACAGACGCGTAAAATCCGTGTACACGCTCTGCCTCTCACCCACCCCCTCTCCTTGCCTTTTCTTCGCCTGTCGATAAAACAACGCGCGTTTTATTGCCGCTGTTTTCTCGGCCGCCAGTGGAGGCAGTTCATAAATATTTGATGCCCCTAATGGAATCTCATACACGGTGCGCAAGCTCGCCGCTCTTTGCGCTTCGATCGCTCTCCGACAGAAGCCGGGACAGCCTTTGTCGAACTGACGCTAAACGGATCGTTGTTTTCGTCCGTTCGCGGGGCATGCTGAATCGGCTTTGATTAATCGAGCTGGATAGCTATAAACCGAACATAAAGCTGGTCCATTCACAGCTCAGTAAAGAAAAATTCTGAAACTAGAGCGTAGAAGTGTCTCGATTCCTTTTGAAAACAATATTCGCACCCTCGTGGTGGTTTGGATAGACGAGGGGGGTCGACCGGGGGACCTAGGGACCGCGAGGGTGGCAAATGACGGAGATTATACCAAGAGGAGGGTTTAATGACGCGGACATCAACATTCCGCACGCGGTTTAATATCGCCGCGTCGATGAGTCTCGTAAATCATTCGGCTGCTAATGGAATTCGATTGTCGAAGGGCGGCGATTTCGCGATCCAAGCGGGACGAGCGTCCCTAGCAGGGGTTAATCTCCTTGCAGGCATCGTACTCTCGGAAAGTATCCAAAGTTGAACAACCGAGGAACCACTGTAGTGTAACTATTACACCGGACACTCGAATCCAAGTGTACCTACGAACAAAGTTTCTCAAAGGAGGGAACTTGTTGCCTCGACCATCCCTGAATCTGGAAAGGCCCGATTAACATGGAGAAACAAGCGACTCGTTCGCTGTCCTCGAAATTATCATCGGGGGGAGCGCGGAGCCTTTGCATGGCACATTATTGCGAGAAGGTCGCAGAACGGCAATTCGAAGCGTATAATATCTGGTCCCCACGAAATGGCGCAATATCGTGGGGGATGCAGGCGGTGGGATGAGTGCCAACGGGGATACAAGACACGGGATATTATGTAGGAGTGTTTAACGACACGAAGAGAGCAACATTCCGTGCGTGCTTTAATATCGCCTCCCGTTTCATTCGGGACGCGCGACGCTCCTCGTCATCCCCCGCTGGATATTCTGCCTAAAATCCACTCACCCCAGCCCGCCGCCGGCGGTCGACGGGGACCGTCAACCCTTCTGGCTGGCCACGTGGCACCCGTGGGGTGAATTGTTTTTGATATTCGAAACGGAACGAATGCGGTCCCGCTTCGGTGAACGCTTCGCGAAACGAGCGCTGCACCCCTTTCTACACCATACTCTAGCTTTATCTCTCGCCTCGGCTACACTCAGATTTGTCTCTCGCAGCGTTACACACTTCCCAGCAGTGGTTCTCTCGTTGTTACCGCGTCGGGGATGAAAATTTGTTACCTAACGAGCAAATACCTTGATTCAAGCTCCCGGAGACAGGCTTCCTTCTCCTAAGTAAACGATCCTGCCGACGAGATCGCATCTTCATTTAGATAAGTGATGTCTGGTAAATGAAGCAGCAACCCTGATCGGGGATCGGTCGATGGGGAACGAGTGGCTGTTTCTGGGAATTGGGTAGAATTCTTTCCCACTGTTTGACGCAGTCGGGAAACGAATGGATTGGCCATTTGTGGGACGTGAGCTCTCAGGGACCCTTTTCCTTCCCCCGTGTCGGTTACCGCGGCACCCCTCGGGGCGTTCTTTCTTCCATCCACTGTCGCGCTTCGTAAATTTCATAGAGAGGAGGAATCGACGATTCGGTGAACTTGGTATTTGGTATTCCAAGTACCGCGACGTCGATGTCGCCAACAGGATTTCGTCACGTCGGGAAAGGGAAAGAGATCGCGTAATAACCGTGCCATTCTTTCGACGCGTAACTCTCTCAAAGGAAGCTCGAAATGTTTCCGAGCGGGGCGACGGGGGATGAAAAGGAAGCCACGAATCCAGCTCGTCGCTGGTCGGGGAAAAATATTATTCGACCGAGGTTCCGGAGCAGCTTGAAAAATGCTCCGAAAGATTGAATCCTGCGTCAGCGAAGCTAGCGACGCGCGAGACACGTAGCAGGCGCGGGATGAAATTTTCATTTCTGAAAAAAATTCGTTATCCTATGCACCAGCGCCGTGGGACTGACAAGCAGCCAGCGCATTAATACTTGCCTCCCTCTCCACCTTGTTTCGAGTAATACATCCTCTCAAGTCTGAGCGAAAATGCTTGAATAGTCAAATTTCACAACGATTAAGTAGTATATCCATAACATAAGTCAGCCCTCGCAAGCGGAGGTTATTCCCTGGCTCTTCTTAATTAATTTTGCGATTATTATATCACTTTGACTAAATTTCATGCGCTATCGTGGTTTCTTTCTCGAGTTCCAGTTGGGGCCTTGTCAAAGGCACAACGCTGCGTCCCGCGAAATTGCCAGAAACGCGAACTATATCGTGCGTCGTTGGGTTTCCGTATCGGTAAGCCCTATAACGAGCGGTAAACCTCTATTCCCAGGTGCGTTCCGGGAATCGAAGACAAATGAACCTTCTCGATGCAAAGTCTCTCTCTCTCTCTCTCTCTCTCTCTCTCTCTCTCTCTCTCTTCCTTTCTACTTCTCTGGTTGCTACCCCTGTGTGTGTCTTCCCTTCGTCGGACGAAACGAGGTTACGCGACGGGGAGAAGATATTGTTTCCCGGGAAATGGAAATCTTCGCGGAAATGCAAGCTTCTGTAGTATCCCCTCTCCGTTAATTTCTCCTTTGTTGTGCGCGAAAGAAGACGGAGAGGAGGGAACGGTGCTCACTCGGAAATTCAATTTTTGAGCAGTGGAAGCTCGGCAAATGTAGTATTTAGGGAGCTTCATATTTCAAGGTGAAAAAGGAATTGGAAATTTTCAGTGAATCGCGGTTTCACCTTTCTCGCTACCTTCTTTGATCGATTCCGCCGCAACTCTTTCGCGTAATCCTTTTGCCCGCTCCCCGGCGGCACAAAGGGGCGGCAAAAGGGATGAGCGCGTTTTTACGGGGGTTGTCGGGATTCTTGAGGAAAGATCGACGCCCACTGGCGTGGCACTCGGTGCCGGGAAAAGTTCCAATTTCCCTTTTATCGGCAACCCTATTCCATTTCGGGCGTCGCACATGGTAGTTCCTCGAACCGCGGGATTAAAGGACGAACCTAGCGATCCTCTTTGTCCTCTTTCTTCTCTGCCGCCGTTTTGGCGGTCGAACGAAGCAGGGATGATCTCACGGTTTCGGACTCCTTAAACTTTAAAACTCTTCTGACTTATCTCTCGACTAAATTTCCTCCAGCCACTTCTGAAACACTGTAATTTGTAACGAGCCGAAAGGTACACGGTGGCGTATGGATTTCAGCGATTCACGTTCGCAGAGTGCTCACACGATCATCATTTTCTCCCCCAGCCTGCTGCTCCTTGTCCCGTCACTCGCCTGCAGAGGTGGCCATTATTTAAATTTCGTCCCCGCTGATTCATCGTTTCAACGTCAATCTCTGCTAGCTCCGTTCGCCGTGGAAATTTATCTACCACGGGGCGGGAAGCGAGGAAGGAGCAAAGAGAGACAGATAGAGAGAGAGAGAGAGCCCTCACACCCGAGAAAATCGATCCAACGGTCCGTTTCGAGAAGGAAACCGGGACGCGGTTCGACGAAGAACAGGAGGAACACCCGCAATGGCGTCCTCGCGCTCGAAAAGGGGAACCCGTGGTTTTAGCTTTAATCCCCCGTGAACAATGTTACCGGCTTTAACGTTCGTTACACGCAACACGTAATTTTCTTCCTCCCTTCGGTCGGCGGAAACCCTTTCGTCCGACCGCGGCAAATACACCCCCGGATCCACGGGGGTTCGTTTGTCTTTGGAGCGCCGAAACACGCCGCCGCGTCGCTCCAACCTTGATGCTCATTACGCCCGTCTTCGATCGGGATCCACTGACCCAATAACCGCTGTATTACCTGTGTCAATATCACCAGCCAGCCCCACCTGCGGCTTACACAGCCCGTTAACCCCCGGTTATTATTGATCTTGACAAGAATCCCGCGAGGTTCGTTGACGCGCATTGAATCGACGCGTGCACGGACCCGTGATTCCGACCCAGTACCAAGCGAACGCGAATTACCATGTCCTTCCTAGAATTCGGTGAGACACAGGAAACTGGAGCGCAGAGATCGTACGGTCGACGAAGGCCAAAGGGGTGTTGTTTCAGAAGAGAGAGTTAGAAAATTGATCGGAAGACAATTATCGTGCTTCATTTTTAAACAGTAACGAGCAACCAGGCGCCAATGTCCAGCGAGTAGAATCGAATGTCGAGGGGTTCAGGGGTTGCTGGTAGAGAAGAGGCTGGATTAGGAATTTTTTTCCTCGCTGAGGCGAGGGTGGGCGGCAGCCGATAATGAAGTAATCCGAGGAAGGAAAAGGTAGGTCTGCAGGATCTTCCTTTTTCACGGGGCGGCTACGAATCGAGGGGTGGATTGGACGGTGTTGAGCGTTCGGTGCGAGGACCGCCGTGTGATATTCGAGCAGCCGCCAAAGGGATCGTTAGGCCGGACAGGGACACGATTCTCTTCGAATGTACACATTCTCCCTTTAATCTGGCTGCAGCAGACGTCGCGGCAGCTTCGTGGCCCGGGCCGGAAGGGGGTGAGTTTCAACCGTTCCTCCCCCCGCGCTCTGCCTCTGTCCGAGCTCGTTCCTCCTTCCTTGAATTTGATCAGAGGAGCGAGTAGAGTTCTCTGCGTTTATTCCAACGAAACGTCTCCTTTATTAACAGCGACCATTCCTCCCGAATGCTTGTCGGGAACCATCGCAACGTCCCTCGCGTTATAAAACAGTTGCAGCCCTCTTATTTCCTCGAATAAATGCATAATTCTCCCCGCGGTGAACCGTGACACATTTCCTCCTTCCGCTCTTTCCGGGGAAAGATTTATGGAGAAACGTTGCTCGTCTTCCTCTCTCCCGCGGCCAGAAAGAAAACCGAGAGAGCTTCCGTTCGAGGAGAAGAGCAGGATTTATCGGTCAGTCGATCTCGCCGAAGACGCTGCCAACTACGTTCGTGAAGTGGTGATTCAAGGGTTCAAGGGCGATCCGAGTCGAAGTAACCGTGAAACAGGATTCGCGATCCCTGCTGCGGTCACGGGGAGCTTCCCTCCTCGAGAAAGCTTGGAGAGGGGAAGCTTGCTCGCTAATCGCGGCTCTTTCTCGCTCCGCTGCTAAGCCCTTCGCCAAGGAACTCTCGCTTTCCCTGGAGGAATCGCGTCCAGCCGAGGATGGATGGCGCGGTCCCCGGCTCAGCCTGGCAGAACGCGCTCAACTTCCGAAGTAGCCTCGTTTACGGAGTTCGAAGCGGCATTAATTCCTGGGGAACCGCGACGGCCGCGTGGTTTTTCGCGCGGAAAGCGCCGGGACTCGTGGCGGTTACGCGACGAAGGAAATGAAAACAGAGAGCGATGAATATCAGCGGTATTAAAGTTTGAACCAACCCCTCCGTTTGATGCTTCGCCGCGAGATTAAAGCTCTCCGCACCGTGCCGCAACCAGGACCAAGAGAGGCACAGCGAAACTGTGTTTCCTCGGGCAAAAACCTGCGCCAAGGTTGCGGCTTTGCCGCGCTTCGTCGTGCGGAACGGGACCACCGCGGGACGCAATTAATTGTCGGCCAATGAGCGATGTTTCGACCCTCCGGGGAATAATTACAAGCGCAATATTAATACCTGCGGAGAAAGCTGTGGGGGTAGCTTTCTTAATGTCTAATTACAGGTATAAAATCTGCATTAAGGACTTTAAAGTGCTACAATTTAAGACGTCCCCACGAAACTCAACGAAACTTCCGATTTACAACGAGACCGCGACATCTCGAATCGAATCGACCGTCCCTCGTTTGTCTGTTCCAAACGCAAGTTGCGCGTCGCTGAACCGTGAACAGAACTTGGGAGGATTCCGGAGCAAAGCTCCTCCTTATCCTCTTTTCGTCGTCGCCCTTTCCACTTGCTCTCGCCGCTCGTCTCGTTTACCGCAACCCCGGGGAATTAGATATTAGGCGGGCGAGGGAGGCGAACGCGACAGCCGGTGCGTAGTCCAAGGGGTGCGTCGTTCTCCGCGTGTTTCCTGCCGGAAAATTAAGACGAACCACGGTTTTGTACGCGTCGGGGCGATATTGTTTTACGCGTCACCCTTCCTCCGTCGGCCAATCAAGGGGCTGCGTTTTCCTTGCCAATATCGAGCCCCCTCGACCCCGATTTCGCGCAGGGGTGTCGTTCCGAACGTCTTTACGCTCTTCACGAGAGATCGAGAAGGAGACAGGGAGAGGCTGATGGTTTAGTTGGAGAGAAAGGAAGACTTTTTCGAACGAGAAAGAATGGTTGCCCAATGGCAATGAAGACGTTGTTCATCCACTTTGAGATTTTGCTGCTCCCAAGAGGCGTCTTCCGGGATTTCCTGGGGTTTTCCAGGAATTAACAAGGATATAGAGCTGGCTCGTTAGTCATTAAACTTCGTGCAAATGTTCATTAAGAGTTAATGATGCCATTAGACGTTACCCGGGGGCCGGGATCGTTAACGATGCGCTCGGAATACGGCGGGATGGGACGCGTAAAGTCGAGGGCGTTAAGCGTAATCAAAGAATCCAGGGGGGTCTGCTTTTCGAGGTAAAGGGTAATCGTTTCCGGCCGAGGAAGCTCGCGAATTCAACGACGGCAACGGACTCTGTCGCGTTCCACGAATGCCTTTATTTCCTCTAGTGTTCAAGGAGGAGAAAAAAATGGGAGATGGTCTGGGAAGGGGGAGGTGGCTCGCGCGACGCGATTACAGTCGTGATTCCTGGCGAGATTCAGCGGATTCCCGCAAACGTCGTCTCTTTTCCGGTCCCTTTTTATCCCCCTGGAATGCATTTCACTCGGTTTGGCAGGTTTTGACGCTCGGTTTCCTCTCGTTTCAACCCCCGCGCTCTCGACGCCACTGCTAGGACCCCGTTTTTATCGAGGAGCCACGATTAAGCGTGACACGCGTCAGGACGTCGAATTCCTGTTCGCAGAAAGCTCCCACCGACTTCATTGTTTTCTCCCAGTCCCACCTGGCGTCGTTCTCCTTCTCTGGCTCATTATTATTCGGCTTCTTGCCTGCTCGCTCTGCACCCCGCTCTGCCGCCCTCTCCTGCCGTGCCACGGACGCAATCTGCGTTTTTGCGCGCCCACGAGTTATTAGAGTATGGGTTATTAATTACGCCGGGGTTAATTGGCTTCTGCGCGGCGACCACCGAAAGCAACCGATTGCCCCGTACCCGCTTGCGCTTCTCCTTTTCTGCTCGTCTGGAGCCACCTTCTCGCCCCTCTGCTCCCTCGACTTCCTTTCGTCCGCTCGTTCTAAGATCGTCCTCGAGAGCCAGTTAACCATTTCTCGATAGTTGAAGATTTCCCAGGAATCTTTGTCTATAAGTTTCGTTCGAGGCAGATTCAATTACAAAGCTTCGTAGCTCGGTTCCCCCGCAATCCTAAATCCCCGACTGTCAAGAAAAAGGATCCTTTTGATCTAGCACTGATCAAGCTGGTCGACGAGAGCACTCCTACTTATAAATTTGTTGGTGCGCCGCGGGAGGCAAATATTTGCCCGAATTCCCGGGGACGTGGAAACATCCCCGGCCACGGAATACCACGAGCGGTAACGAGCTTCTCCGCGGTAACGACGAATCAGCTCGAAATGCGAGCCTTCTTGATTCTTGGCGCGGATGGCTCGTGCACGCTGACGATTTTAATGGACCGCAGGATTCGAGAAGGCGAGGCCGCAGATTTTTCCGCACGACCCGCTCCGCAGCGACGACTAACGACGAGGATTCCAGCAAAGGGTCGGTCGTTTCGTTGCCGCGTTTCGCGCGAACTCGTCGCGCGGAGCTTAGCAGCCGTGGCGCTTGCGGTTTCGCTACACCCTCGTTACGATCCCCGGCCAACCCTTGATTATTCCGGATACGCGTAAACACCGTTCCCGCTCGTCTGGCCCGCGTAACTCGTCGCGCGGAACGAGAGAAACCGTAAACCCCGTCAACATTTGGACGACTGGCGATCCTTCGACGCCTGGATCCCCCCGTTGCCCACGGAATTCCTACGTCCACCGTAAATTCTGTCGCCCGACGTCCGATCTTCCGGTTACCCGGTTATTTTCTCCTAAATTATGGATCCGTGGAACGAGCACCTGCAAAATTTCCACGCCAATTCTGCACCTAGCTGAGCACACAGCGAAACGGGAATTATAAACGCAAAATGTAGGTATCTGTTTGTACATGCTCGACACTCAAGCAGTAATGCACGGTTCCTAAGTCAGCCAGGTTCAATTTGCCTTCGTCCCTGTGCAGCTTTTACAAACGAATGCTTCGATTGTACTTGCTCAGTGCTCGCGGGGTCAGGACACTCCTACGTAAGCGCGATCGTCAGTCGTCGAGAACCAGGACGACGTGGCGTCGACAAGGTCGGGAAAGTTTTCACGTGCTCGTTTCCACGGAAGCTGACTGTGTAAACACACCAGCAACGGGTGCAACGACGGGAGCCGATGCAGGCCTGCTGACTTGTGCGGCGCGGCGTCTGGCTTCTGTAACGTTGGGTCCTGCCTAGACTCTAATTATAATTGGTCCCGTCTCGATGGCCAACTGGAGGGAACGTCGTTTTCCCAGGGAAGGGACATTTCGATAACGGAAGCGAAGCTTCGTAGACCTCGGCCGAGAATCGCCGTCCCAGACTAAATATTTCTATAAGGGCGGACCACTCGAGATTCCTCGTCTTAAGGCCGCGCTTCCACGGGCCATGAAACGAGAAGCTTCCATCCAGCTACGTATTTATTCTAGCGAGCTTCGCCAGTGGTTTAAATCATCTAGTCCCCGAGGAAGGGGTGCTCGCGTCGATGCACACCCCGTCGATTTATCACACCCTTCCAAGGGCATGGGAAGATCTTATTACGCGAGCGAAACGGTTATTCTCTGCCTTTATATCGAAGTAAAGCCCGTGAACACCTTGGGAACCGAGCGGAACGCGGTTACTCGCGAGTATAATAATGGCGCTAACGACGCGAGATGCTATCAGCCCCGGGAAAAATCTCGGCTAAGGGCTTTTCGCGATCTCCTTTCCAGGGGAAGAATGGAAGCCTCGACATCGGCCCTACGATATATCCCGGATTAGACGACGCACGGACTTACGTCTCGAGCTCCGTCTAAAACCGTAGGCAGGTCTCTTCGGATTAAGCTATCGTTAAATTTTACGCTTATGCAATCTCGTATCTCAGAATCCGAGCGGCCAACACGGCCGCCACTTAATGCCCTCATACAGGGGACTGCCACACTCATTTGCGATTTTGTGACAGTGTTTCAACTGCCACCTAAGTAGGCAGTTCCAATTTATTCGAATTAAAATTCCAACATAGTCTGCGAATCCAGTAATAATCTATTAATTGCTGCAACATTTGTTGGATTTTAATCGCAAACCATACTGAGGATGATAACTCCCATTTCTTCGACAGCTTTTACAACAGTTTTGATGCAGTGCATCAACTGATTCGAGGACGTCTTGCATTTTGTGAAATAAAGCAGTCAAAGCAACAACGGACTAACTTACATTTTTTTCGAAATTGAATTAGTAGCAATAATTCCAATAGGCTCTACTAACCATATAAAATAGGAAAAACAATTTCTTTTAATGTAGGTTAGTCCGTTGTTGCTCTGACTGCCTCAAATAATATGCAAATGGGAGTTTCCGGTCCGATACGATACCTTTTAGCATAAACACTGCATAAACAGTGCATGGCCATATTGAATTTTAGTTCGAAAAAATTGGAACTGCCTAAATAGGTGGCAGTCGAAACACTGTCCCAAAATCGCAAATGAGAGTAGCAGCCCCCTGCCCTCAAAGGGGTTGCAGACTACTTGCAAAGCAAGAAGAATTCTCGTCCCTTTTGTGTTCCGATAAACCTCCATAAACTAAGTAGTCAACGATCAAAGGAGAATTTGTTTATTGCGGCAGCTCGATTGCCACGCGCGATCGTTTACAAACCACAGCGCATTGCCTTGTAAACACCTGTCGCTGGGGGAACGCTCCTCTGTTGCCCACGCGATGCTGGATGCGACGATGCTGGTCGCTACTTTGAAGCCGCTCGCTCGAAATCGGCCTCGCGGCTCGCGGGCAAGGAAGCCCGATAACGGTAGGCCGCGAAAGCGGCGGATTAGTCGCTGATTTATGCGCGCCGATAAAGCACCGGTTGTAGGGTAGACGCGAGGCATGCGGCATGCAGCATGCGGCCCGTTATGCGCGACTCGACGCGAATGATTTAGCGCTCTTCGCCAGGGAAAGTTAATGCATTTGGCGGCGCGGGCCCACCAGGGAAACGTGGCGGCGTATGGGTGCGCGTAAATGGGCATGCCGGACGTTTCAGCCTGTACTTTACGCGCTTACGTGCTCGCGTACGCGCTGATTACAGCCACGCTCGATCGCGCACCCGCCGCGATATAATATCGGCTCTAATCCGCGACACACCGGACATCGAGGTGCGCTCGCGCCGCGGGAGTCTCGCGCGAGGGCCATTTAATTACCCAGCCAGCTGGCGTCCACCGAAACTGGTCTGGCCTCTTTCATTACGGCCAGATGTAAATAACCAGCTGTGAGTCCGTCGAATCACATTTATCTGGTGTGAAAAGTAATTTAGCTGTCTTACGTGCTATGTGCTTTTTCCAGGCATTGATTTACTGGCAGTTCTTACGGCGATCCTGATTGTCGGTGTAGAGTCGGTCGGTGCGTAATGAAGGCGTGCAGTGATTCTTTTGAGCAAGAACTGGTGATTGGCGGTGTCGACGCGTCCTGGCGTAGAGTTAAAGAGCTTTCCACTTTGCAAGGAGTTTAATCGCTGACCACGAATGGAACGCGCTGGCGACTCGTCGCGGGGAGAGCGGTGAAACGGGAATCGGATTTAAAAGCGGGAAAGAGAGGACGTTCAAGAATCCCTGGCCGCGACGATATGCCGCGGAACACGCGAAGCGGAAAAATATTACCCGTGGCCGGGTAGGAGCGGAATAAATCGGTGCTTCGTACGGGGGAACAAAGCGCGCAACTGTCTGCCCGAGTTCCTGCCGCTTTATTCCGCGTATGACAGAGTCTTCGGGCGAGGGAAAATAGAGGAAGACCGAGGACCTTTAGCGGGATCAAAAGATTTCGCGTCCTGCTGGCGTACGCGAGCCGTTCCCGCATAATTTCGCTATCGTTCAACAGACATTTTCACGCGACGATGCGCGTCACGAGACTTCTCGTCGTTGACGAACAGACGCACCGAGGGCTTCGCGGACTTGGCACCGATGAGTAGCAAGACAAATGTGCGAGAGTGTTGCTGAGCTCCCTAACGTTTATCCGTTGTACGAAAAAGACGAGAGGTAAATGTTTATTTCCCCGCATCAACTGGAATAAAATTCATAAATCGTGCCGGAAGCGGCCAGCCCACGAGGCTCTGGTCAGTAGGCTATTGCATCGGTTATTGCGATAGGCAAAGCAGCCGTTGCACGCGATCCGACCGACGGAATGGCAGGAAATCCGGGCTATCGACGAAAGAGACGAGACACAATCGGTTCGAGATAATCCGGGCGACGGCCCTCTCTGTCGATGTCCAGGAGGAGGACGTCGACGTCTGGCATCGATTCGCTATCTGGACGCTCCGAAATGACGATACGTTCCATCGAGCCATGCCGATAAACGAAACCAATTCCGCCGCTGCTGTAATTAACCGTAGCTCCAGCGATACAGCCCCTCTGCGCGTCTCGCAGAGGGAGACCGGCAATAACTACCCCTTTTTCTTCCCATTTTCCAGGCCGCTTCACTTTTTAGTCCTCCCAGCGTGCTCCGAGTCGCGCAAACTTCTGCCTAGAGGGAACAGCATTCTTTTCCCTCTGCTCATCTTTCTTCGCGACCTTTTTCTCGCTTTTCCACCGCCCCCCAACGCGTTATAACCTCCCCCGTTCAACTCGCGCTCTCTCGCCGACTGAAACAAAGCGGATTCCCAGGCGTAATAAAGAGACTCGCCCTGACGCAAAAACGCTATCACCGAGGACTTCCTCCAGGTCTCAGTCGTCCTTTCCCGTCTCGTTCTTTGATCGAAGGTTACCGAAAGGAGAGAAGGCTCGTCGGAACCTGATTCCACCGTTGACCTTCGGTCTCATCGTTTCCCTTCAGTTCGATGTCTCGAATCGTCCAGTTTATGCTTTTTCATCAACTTTTTCCTCCCCCGCGACCGGGTGACGGCTGGGGCCCCGCGCGGCCCATAATTCAAACCGAAACTCGCCCAATTGGCCGCACTCCTCGCATTATACCGGATACTTAATCTAAACTTTCGGCTGTTGTTTCTCGCGTGCGCGACTGCACCCCCTCCCCTCTGACGAGGAGACGGGTTTTCCAGCGATAAACCCTGGAGACGAACTCCGCCGAAAATGATCACGACAACCCCGCGCGAAGGGGAGAGTCTCGACGAGGGAGGTTGCGAAGCGACAGCGAGCTAACCAGCCCGGAGAAGGGTGGCTTAATAAATACCGCGCGACTGTATCGTCCTCTAATAAACCCAGGACAACTTACGCCAACTGTATTCTCCTGCTACTTTTTAATTACTATCATCCGGCTTGCCTGCCGTCCTCCTCACTCCTTTAATTCTTCCGCACCCCTGCCACCCTCTCCTCAGTGCTTTTTCCTTGTCAGCAAGCAAAACGATTCTTTGCCCGGCGTCTACTTCCTCGCCGTCCTTTTCTCTGGTGCTTCCCGTGGCGCAGGAAGGTCTCTCGACGTTCTGACGCGCGTCCTTGATTCGGCTTTGAATCTCCACGCAAATGTCTCTCGAAGGGACGCAGGACGATTCAACCTGAGGGCGAGGTAGAGGTTTCTGTGCCCCAGTTTCTTCGCGAGGGGTGACGGAGCTCGGTCAAGGAACACCGAGATAGAGGAAATGTTTACTGCAATTTCGGTAGTTGCTGCTTGCCAGCACGGTTTCGGGGGGACACGGGGAGGGAGGGAGAGAGAGAATTCAATTAAGGACGCCCGATGCGTTTAACGCCCCGTAAAGCCAGACGAGAGGGCGCAAAAAGCAGCGGGGCTTTCCTTCGAAACTCGCGGGATTTGCATGTGCACGGGGCGAAATGTTCGCACCAGTCTACACCCTCTGCGCCCGACTACGTGTGGGTGGGTGTCTCGCTCGGTGTAACCAGCTAGCTGACTCGCTCGGCGAGCGCCTCCCGCGCTAAATAATTATTCTAGATTAAACTCTCGCTCGCTGCAAGACACTGCTCGATATTAAGGTGATTTAATATAACGCGAGGCCGGGCCGAAATTAGAAATTATAAACGGCTACGGCCGCTCTAAATAACGAGAGTTTTATGGGAAACACTATCTAGGGGGGATTAAAAGGATATTCTCTCGACGGGTCATTGTGATATCGCCTCCATGGTATCTTCTCTATAAATTAACGCGATAACTGAGTTACATGAAAAGTGTGGGAGCGACAGAGTTCACCGTTGACGAAACCGGCTCAAAGTAATTTCCACGAGCATCCAATGTATGTATATATAATTACATACTAATATCAGTGCTACAAATTGACAGCGATGGAGAAGAGAATCCACTAATTTGCGACGCCATTACGCGGATACGTTTCGGCTACCCTTTCGGGAGGCCCTGGGTGGATTTTCGTCGCGGCAGGGTTCCCCGCGAAATTCCCTCGGCGTTTAATCGAAACGAAACGGAAGATAAATTTCGAGGTGCGGGGCGGAGAGGCCGGGAGATTCTCCAATTACGAGTAATGATGTAAAATCGTCGGGCGATAATGGGCCCCGGGGTTCACGACGGCAACGGGACACGTGTTCTCTATTAATAGGCCCGCGACGTTTTTACCCGGGCCGTTCGTCGTGAGAGGAGAAGCCGAGGGTGGACGGAGGACGATGAAAAAGCGGAGGCGACCGGCAGACCGATGGCGCCTGTCACTGGTAAATACGCTTTTTTAACGGGGCTGGCTAAAGACAATAACAGAAACGCCGGTGTTTCGTGTCGCTCGTGCAGGCGATGTGTGTTCGCTCCCTTTCGTCCGTTTACCCGGAGACGTGAGAGAGTCGCGAGCCGAACCGATTACTCTTCGTGGCTGGTCTCACTTTTAACATCGACCCCCGATCAACCCTCTCCTCCGTTCTCCATCCACCCGCTCCGTTCCGTCGATTTGCTGGGCGACAAAACGTAGGGGAAAGTGTTGTTCCTTTAACCAGTTGTACCTTTGACGACCATGTGTTACAGAGTCATCTGTTAAATGCATGCATGTGAAAATAGAAATTTTTGTGCATTTCTTAGGTATCAGATTTGTAATTTAATGGCTTGTTGTAAGGATATCGTAAATTTTAACCCAAAAGGGGAAGAAAGAAATTGGTGGCATGACATTAGGTCTTAGGAGAACGTGGTTAGAATGTTACTTTAATTTGTGCAGTAAATGCGATTGGAAACAGCGTTCCACCGATGTTGATGATTCCACGAATTAATATTAAACCATTCATGCTCACAAAAGCACCACCTGGGACAATTGGTGCAGCAAACTCATCTGGATGGTCCAATGAATTCTAACTGTTTCTATAGTTTATGCACCATTTTATAAAAAATGTTCGATCATGAATTGATAAACCTGTCCTGAATCGATAATCACGACAGCCACGTTTCTAACCCAGTAATTAAGGGGGGAAGCCACTGTGACGGTCGAAAATAAAGGCTATTTTCAAGACATTCTTTTATAATGAAATGTAACTTTCTACGAAAAATCTTTATTACCAACTGAAAATACATATCTTTAACTAATATTTTATGCTTTGAGATTGAAAATTTTTTCGGTAGTATGGCCACAGCATACGATAACGTTAGGCTCTACACAAAAAAAAATACAAAACGGATGCACGTATAACTTTCCAACAATTGATCCGAATTTAAAATTTCGAACGGCTTCTTAAAGTATATTTCAATAGCTTCAGTTGCACGTACGGGTTTAAAAAAATTTTCATTTTTGAAGAAATGGCGGACTTAAGAAGAAATCTTGACCAAAAAGTATCAAAAATCAATATGTTTTTTCAATGTTATTGTTGAATGAATTATTCGATCAAAAAACTGGTACGTGCAACTGAAGATAATTGTATTACGAATATTCCCCGAAAATTTCAAGTGAATCCGATAAAAATTGACTGAGTTATCAATGCATCCAGTTTGAAAAATGTAGTTTCGAGATAATCGCGTTTAAAGTTTTGACAGCAGTTATTTGGGAAGTGACATCGGAATTTTTCAATTTACTAAAGTGCATCCATTCCAGGGCTATGAAATAGATCATGTAAATCAGCTGCATTGTCTTCCTCCTCGTTTAAGCCACATCTTCGTCGTAATCGACCTTCATATGTCGCTGCTTGCGCTTTTCGGTTGGCAGCAGATATACGTAACGTGTCCTGCTTGTCTCGGTACGCAGCGGCTGTTGGTCCAATTTTAACATTCAGATGTTCCAATATCCGTAGGAGACCAGTATGATCATCATTGAAGAGAATTGTGGCGAAATAAGCAGCTAAATGTACTATGACGGCCTCACTTGATAGTGTTTTAGGTGCGAACTTCCAAACGAGAGCGTTGAAGCTCTCGTTATTATTCTGAGTGAATCCACATAAACATTTTTTTAATAGTTCTTTGTCACTTAAGCCTTCATAAATAGGGGTGATGGCAACAACAACATCCTGTTGCAACAACTCCAAGTCACCCGCGCGGGCACTCGGATCCGAGCGCTGTACTACCTATACAAAACCTGCCGTAGCTCCGAGAATTTTTTGAAATCCACTTTGAAACTGTGCAGGTATAATCTTGAAACCCCAAGCATTAAGAAAATGCAAAAAAAAAATTAGGAAAAAAAATTTTTTCACAGTGGCTTCCCCCCTTAATTTAGCTAAACGAAGCGGTGTTGTTTTAATGACATTTCATCCGCATACATCGCATAAAATGCATCCACTTGTTCCAGGTGTATTTGGCCCTTTGAAATCGTTTTATAGGAATGTGGTTAATAATTGGATGTTCTCGCCAGGTAATGCAGGAGAGCCCATTTCAATTTATGAAATTGCAGCAATAGTTGGCGCAGCTTAACCAGAAGCATTCAACCCTAATAATATGATTAAGGGCCTCAAGAGTTCTGGTTTATACCCTTTAAATGAAAACATTTTCACTGATGAAGAATACATGCCAGCAAATTTAACTGATCGAGCAATACGGCAAGAAGAACAATCAGTGCAACCACTTCAAGATCTTTTTATTCAAAGTAACGGAGAGCGGGGCTAGTTGACTAACGAGGTTAGTTGAATAATTCCCTTTAATTGTTGTATTATGGAATAAATTATGCTGCGATTCGTGATATTGAAGCATATGAATGACCAGCTTGCCATTTAATGTGTCGCCGTGGCAAAAACTTCAGATCGGAAAAATACCAGGAGAGGACGACCAACACGAAAATCTACCATTTTAACAAATACACCAGAGAGCTGTTGAAGAGAAGAAAATAACAAAAAATAAGAAAGCGAAGCGCAATATTGTATAGTTTTATGATATAGTATAAGTTTTATAGTCTATAAGTTGCTGAAACGTATTACTGTAACATTATAATAAACATTTGTGTTCATTTATGCCTGCTTCTTTTTATTTCTTTTTGTTATTATGTATCATTATATACATACTGGTCAAAGGAACAACGGGTTGTTGTACCTTTTTCCTTTCTTTTTTATTAACTGTGGTAGAATGACAGTAAAAGATATATTAAAATTTGCTAAAAATATAAGTGTTAGTAAATGCCTTGAAAATTTATGACACCTTTCCAGAATTTTTTTTAGCAAAACTGAGGTGGAGAAAATTCCAAAATTTCGAACTGGTCAAGGGTACAACAACTTCCCCTAACGGACGGGAACAGCGCACGGAATAATCCTTACGAGGACGCCTCGCATAAATGGAATTTTAAAGCTGTCGCAGCGAGCGGGGGTAGCGTGCGCGGGGATTACCGGGCGATCGTGAAAGTTGGCGATATTTTAACTGCGAGTTGGCTCGTTAAAAACTGCCTGCGCGCGGAGACGCGCCGAGAGGCGAGGGACAGAGGGACGGATCGTTTAATTACTCGAAACAATTCTGCGGACGAAATAATTTCCGCGCACGCGACCGCGGATTAAATCGTCGAACTTTCGCGCCAAGAAGAATCCCGGCGGGTCGAGCGATGCGCGACGACCAATAAACGAGACGGCGGGCGGCGGGGATTAATCGGGCTCGGTGGCCGAGATTTATCGGACCGTAACGAGACCGGGGGAAAAATGAAGCCGTTCGGTGTCGCGAAATCCGCGGAGAATTTCAAAGGTTTGTCGCGGCGGTCGGCAACTTATTCGAGAGTTGAGGCACGCTGGTAGCCCGGGGCTTCCAGCCACCCCCACACGGGCCACTTTAATTGGAATTCTTTCCCCGTCTTCCATCTATATCGCGATGGCCCGTAGATCACGCCCAACACCACGAAAAAAGTTATAGAATTGCCGTATCTGTGCCCGCGCCTGGTCACATATTGTGGTTAGCAGTTTCCCGACTATCCTTCGCGCTGATTCAATCCCCCTCCCCCCTATATCCGACGATTTCACAGATCGAGCCAAGATCTCGAGAAACGCTTTGTTAAGCAAACCATTTCCGCAGTGGAAAAAGTTACGCGAAGATTAACGGAGACGTGAGAATGTTTTTGCTGGTCGAGATACCGCGCTCCCGTTTCAATTTGCTGGCGCCGGATAAGGAGATCCGGAATTTATCCAGCGCCGAAATCCCGTCCTTTCGATATGAATCGAGCAACCGTAGAATCGTGTGATTCTGCTTCTTCCGAGTGTTCTTCTGCGCCACCTGTTCCGCCATTCAAACCCGTAACTTGCGATTCTTATTCCACTCAACTGGCACACCACCGTCGCTTCCTATTTCATTAACTCCGTAGATAACGGTAACCATCTTTGGTCGATCCTTTCCAAGCCTGACCCCTGCGGCGAGCGAAGAGCAAAGTAGCGGAGTTCAATCTCCTCGAGAGATTCAAGGAACCGTGCTGCGCGAAGACGGAATATTCGACAAGTTTGGGAAACGCGGATTACGTTGGAGAATATTTCATAAACAGCGAAAAGCCGCGGGTCTCTCCAAGGCGGGCGAAAGGTCCAAGTATCCGGGGTAGTCGATGTAAGCCGCCCATCGGAAGATTGAACGGGAGATTACGTGTACACGTCGGAAGTTGAATCAAGAATTAACGAGCGCGTAATCTAATGGTCGAGTAGAGGCGGTCCGCCCGGCGTTAGTAGCTTGAATCCAGCGCCGTGCAAAGTTTCCTTCGCAGGGAGGGGGCGCAGCTTTTGTTGCTCCCGTGGCATGGGCGAAGCGAGACGAACGATGATGAAATAATGGAGAAATCGAACTCACCGGGATGGCGACGCAGTCTTCGATCTCGGTGAGGGGCTCCTCCGAGCAGAAGGTGCCGTCGGTGAGGAAGGGTGGCCGAGGGGGTGGCGGCAACCGGAACTCAGGGGGTGGCCCGGGGCACTCGGGGCACTCCGTGCTCTCCAACGTCTCCAGCTCCTCCATCCTCCACCTCAGCGTGCTGAAAACCACACGGAAAATCAACGCTCGATTAATCCTATTGACAGAACTATTAATCGGCGCGGGGAGGATGCTTTATCTCGGCCAGGACCGCGCAGGTAATTTATTCTTCCCCCGACCCGCCCGCACGCGAGCCACAACGAATCGCGGCATCGATTTTATCCCCCGCGACCGGCTGAATAATTCCCCAACAGTCGCGTTCAAGGGGGTTGGACGGACCTTTTAAAATCGAATTATCGACAGACAACGACTCCGGTTCCCCGAAGGTTACGAAACGTCTACAGGAAAACAGAACGAAACGATCGCGGAGATCTCGTTACCGCGGTCCCCCCAGGAACCACGATCGTAGGGGGTTGGCACGACGGCAAACCGCCAGCGTCTACGGAGCGAGCAAGAAAAAATCAGGGAGAGTCCACGAAACGGAAGGGACAACGAGGGGTCGTCGCTCAGATAAACTCGTTAGCAACCGGGTATCGTCCAGGGAAAACAGCCAGCGGTCTAAGCGAGGCAATGGAAGCGGAGCAGGGTTGCCTCGCAGGCGCGACGACGCTCGAAAAAAAAAAAATGGCAGTTTGACCGGGAAAGTTGGCGGCTTGGGGTTAAATTGATAACGGGGACCCCTCGCAGCGGTCGTAGAGTGGATTTCGCTGGCTAATTAAGAGATACGCGTCTGGTAGCCGACCATTAGCAGCACGGGGCACCGTGACGCTGGTGTAACTCCCTCGATAGGGGGTGAAGGCGGTTTTTCGGCGCGCCACGTACCGTGGAAGACATATCAGTGGGGGTGCCTCGTTAGCATAGCAAGCACCTTCGGGTCAAGTCGTTCCAGTCGGTGCCGACTGCCTACTGCCGTTTGAACGGTCCGCGGCAGTCGGTATGCTAATATCCGAGACTTAATTACAGTCTCATAATGAATCAGTCACGCCACCGGTTCGTCTGTCTCCTATCCGTCGCCCCTCGCTCCGGCACACGCGATTGTATTCCCTTGATTAATTGTTTCCGCTCCTCCGCAACCCCTGACGGCGTCCTTCTGACTGAGGATGCGCGATCGTGTATCGTTGCAACGGAATAGGCAATCCGCCGATACGTCATACAGTAAGGGATATTGCGGGGAGCCGGCGATGGTTCCGTGACGCATGTGGGGATAGTTTCCAATACACTTAGGACACGAGTCATCAAACGCAAAATACTATCGCGCGATAGGATTCTATCTTCCCTCCCGGTTGGGACGCTGAGAGGAGGAATCGGCCAACTTCCATCGAACAAACACACACCTTGGAAGCGGGCGAATTTTTTTAAAAGCAAAGTTCGACGCCAGTGTTTCCCTAAGTCGTTGACATTCAACTGGGAAGACGAAGGCGAGCTGAGGGGAACGAGAAGCGGCTCGCGTGCACGCACGAGCGAAAGGAACTAGGAGGAAGAGGCGGAAAGAAGGGCATCGGTGATGAAGAGGGTATCGAGCTACTATTTTACGCTAAGCGAGCGCAATACCGGGGGCCGGGGGATGGGACGGGGGCTGGTGAAAAGGGGAGAGGAACGAATGGCACGTAGGTGGATGAAGCGGAGGAAGGAGAAGAGGAACACGTCCGCGCTCAGTTTAATAAATGCAGCCTTCCTTCCGTTCCGTTTCTTGGCGCGGCCCGATGTTCTACCTCGACGCTCGGCGACGCTGCAACCCCGTCGAGCTCCTCCGTTTCTTTTCCAACCCCCGCGCCTGCCAGCGTCGCCCTTTCTCCGCCGCTGCTCTCATTCACATGCAGAGCAGAATGCGGACGAGCAGCCAACCGAGCGGCCTGAAGCGCTCATCTCGTTTCTGGCTCGGCTCCGCGCGGACCAAATCTCCGGTTCGCGTGATTTTTATTTAATTCTCCCCGATACACCCCCTCCCCGTCTCGTCCCCACATCGCCAGCCTTCTCATTCCGCGCCACCACGCACGTCCCTTTTCGCCGCGATACGGACCGTATTCCGGTGCCGTTTCCTCCGCCGTCGAAATTCAACCGACGCGATTCTGTCACGGCGATATAGGTACCCACCGCCGCGACGATGATTTCGGGAGAAATCAGAAAGGAGATGATATCCAGTTCGATCTGAGTCTGGCGAATGTTCAGCTAGGCTGACAATGGACTGGGAATTTCTACTGTCAGTGGAATTACCGAGGAACGCGCGAGGCGGACAGTAGATCTACACCGTCTGTGGCGTGACCATCATCGATCGACTTCTCGCGCGACACGATACCTTGGAATCGAACTGTATAAAGGAAGATAGAGGAGCACACAGAAGTAGACGGAGGATTTCATAGAATCAGCCGACACAATGTCGTCTCGTGGAAGCCTATCGGTGTTTTCCACTCGAACAGGACACCCTGATTTCCTTCGACGAACAGACTGTGCATGGATTCCTGTATCCAAGGCTGGAAAGATGCACCTCGGTATCTCTGCGAACGCGAGTGTATGGAAACAGCGTCACGACAACGGCTGGCAACGGTGTGTATGATGGACTCACAGGAGAAGGCCTGCGAACTCGTCGTCCATTGTTTTGTAGGCCACCAGGAAGCGCACAGAGCTGAGACTCGGTCAGGAATTACTCGAGAGTTAATTGGAAGCGCGTCGTACGATTTCGCGCGATAAATCTCGCGGTGGCTGCATCCGGGTGCAACGACAAGCCCCCGCTGCTCGAAATAATCCGTGACAACGGGCTCGAGGCCCGAGCTAGAAGCCAGCGCCGGCTGAAATTCGGCCGAATTCGTGAATTAGAACTGATGTTCCGCGAGCACGAAGGCGGACGTCCTCTCTAATGAAATTGCGAGCTCGTGCGACGGGCGGTCGCCGAAAAAATCGCGTTGCACTGGTCGGTTTTTGGCGGCACGCACGGAAATTGCGGGGCAGCTGTAATAAATACGAGTACACGCAGCGACCGGGTTAGCAGCTCGCGGTTTCGGCTCGTGAAGGCGCGAACCAGGCTTTATCACGATGCGTAATGTCAGTCGGGTGACAATAGTCGCGTGGAAACGCGTGCTCGCCGCGCCTCTCGCGTCCGGTAATTTCATTACGAGAACCTGGAGACAGCCTACGTGTCGCGCTCGGCAGAATAAATACGTACCCTGTATAACGGCATGAAAAAAGAACGGGACAGAAAAAGGGGGGCTAACTCTAGCGAGTCGCGTTGCGCGAAATTTCATAACGTCGCCGTCCCGAAATTCACGACGTTCGCCATTCCTCCCGAAACGAATGTCGCCCCGGCTCGTATTTACGGCTGGCCGGATTCGTTTAATGTACTCGCGAAATGTGCCCGTTTCGCATTTCGGAGGAGCCAGCCGACGAACTATTAAACCCCGAAATGCCTTTCTTCGAGACCCGAGGCTTCGTCGATCGAAATTGGGCGATAAAAACGAGCCCAGGACGAAGGAAGCCGCCATAAAATTGGGTCGCGAACCGACAACGTAGGCTGTTATTCCAGCGAGAGTCTGAGGTCAGATTGGGCGAGGGTGGTTGGAAAGAGAGACGAAGAGGTGTGTTTAGACGGACCAGCTGAGGAATGTCCTTCGGGTGAACTTTCGCGAGACGTCGCCCTTCGCCAACAGAGAGGGAGAGTTTAAATTAACTAGTTTTAATCCCACGGGGAAACTTGGCCGTTCCGCGAATCCCTTTTGTCGAGCTCCGAACGCTAAGTAACCAGATTAGCGCGAGCCAACCCCGAAACGTCGCGGGAATTGCGTTAATCCAGTTCCGAGGCCGCTGACGGCCGAAACGTTCGGCTAATCGTTTTAAAAAAGCAAATTCACTGCCCAGCGGCCGCTCCTTCGCTCAAAAAGGGTTTCGAAGAACTTCGGCAGCCGATGGGGCTAGAAAAGGCGCATCTCTCGCGAGGGAGGAAGCGGAAAGTAGGCGAGATTAATTCGGCGAGTCCCGAGATTCTGACGCGCGATTCGACGTCAGAAACTTGGGGCATTAATTATTATCATTACTACACTCGCCGGCGGCGCCGAGTTGGTATTTCGTTTCGCCGGGGCATCCATCATCGTTGAGAGGACTAAAGTTTCAAGCGTCCATGAATAACGTTGAATTGACTTTTCAATGCCTTCGAAGTTCATCAGGAGCAAGCTGCACAATAGAGAAGATGGATCTCGATGGGTCGCGAACCGTATCTCCTGCGACGCCTTTCCCTTTCTGACTATCGTTGGCTCGACGCTGCACCGTCACAGGAACTCGATATTATCTAGCAATTAAACTATCAGGGCCATGATACCAAACGTTCCCCACGAATTCGCGAACAGTTTGCAGTTGCTCCAGCGGATGATTGTCGAAAATAGCGGTATTAGGGCGCCGTTTCGTAAAGCCAACTGTGTACGTATGCATATGCGTATCGAGAAGTGGCAGCGGAGCGTAGGCGAGCACTCTGTCGACAGGGGAGTGGCGTTGGCGATTTCGGTCCGCGTAGAACCGGTGCGGCATTATTTCAGCATTAGCCTGGCACGCCGACCCAGCCCGTATCTCCCGGTTAAGTGATACATAGAAACTGGACCGACGCACGCGTTGGCGTGTGCATGTTACAGTGCACGCAACCGGCTCGCTACCTGCAGCTAATACGCGTCACGAAGATGATTATTGCTGTTTGCAAACAGCCGCGGGTAATGCCATCGATGGGCGTCCTCGCGATTATCGTTCCGCCTACCACCCCGCATTTCCTGCAGCGCAACGGACGAGTCGCCGCTTCCAGGGGATACGGCCGGAGTGAATCTCGCCGGACGAGCCTGGATTATGAAATATCGCCGATGCACGGGCAACGTACAGAGCCGTTCTCGAACAGTATTTTCCTCCCACATCGTTCTCAATTTGTCCGCTTTCTCTGACCCAGCGGCGTCCACCAACAGTCATCAATTGCCGTGCTCGCGAGTTGAACGCGAGTGACGCGCGCTCCTCACTCGACCCACGCTAAAGGGGATCCATTTTAGTCGCTTTAGGGCCACGCTGCGCCGCTTTACCATTCTCAGAGACTCTTTTTAAACCTCCTCAAGCATGGAGAATCCTCTCTCGATTCTCCCCGCGCGAGTCCAGCCTCCGTGAAATCGTTCGAGGAGCTCGCTCCGCTCCAATTGCGAACAAAGTACCAACCCTACCCCAACGATTCCTCTGCTCCTCTATCCGTCTAATCAGAAGAACCAATTACTCTAAACAAAAGAGCGATAACGATGTTACGAGGCCGCGGGGAATAATCGGATCGCATCCCACGGACCATAAAGGGCGAGAATGACGTTCGTTTTATGACGCGATGGTTAATGCAAGGTAATTCAGCTACGTGACGCGGCCGGGGACGAGGAAGCCTGCCGCACGTAGCGTTGGATCACGGCAACATAACTCACGCGGAAAAGACCCAAGGCGTCCTCGTCTCTATGTTAATCTTCCCTTCCCCCGTGGCTCGGCGGATGTCGCTGTAACGCGACCCTCCCTCTTCTTTCCATCCTCTTCGCGGCTCGTTTACGCGAGAATCGCCGATTACTGGCTTCAACTTGTCGGACCACACCGGACGACAGGCTTCGCGGTACCAGTTTACACGCTTGGAAAGCCGCTGGGCGGGTATCCTTGCGAGAGGAGACAACGTGCCTCGATTAAACGAGACTGGTGTCACTGCGATCGGCGATAAACGTCGCCAACAGCTTCGCGAAGATCATCCCCTTTGCGTCCACGTCGGGGCGTATCGATAGTCGTGAAGCGACAAACAGTGTCAGTCCTTCGTTGACTACACTCCAACAGGGGGATGCAGGGTTGTCCGTTAGCTTCACTGCTATCCGATCGCGTGACCGTTGTTCGAAGCGTCGAAACGGGACGCAATCGAATTCAGCCGCGAAGCCCTCTCAGAATTTCAATGCGAGTAAAGTAGCAGGCCTCCATTTAGGCGCACGAAAGGGTGGAAGACCGTTAACGACTGGAAAGGCCGACGAGACTTTTTCCCGCGATCTGATAACGAGGCACGCGTGTTCCGCCGCAGACGCGCAATTATTTCGCCCGAATTTTCGCCCGCAGCTCGGGCTCATTACGATTATGCATGCAGCCGGGATCGTTTCCGGCGGTATCTCTGCGAGAAAATTACTCCAACGTGCGTAAGAGATGTTATTTATAGGTGGACGCGGACAGTAGAAAGGGTGGCGCGCGGCTACCGAACAGGAGGGTCGTGCCAAGGGCGCAGCTCTCGATTATTTCCGCAGCAGCAGCGCTGGCCAACCGCAGCCGCCCTCCCACGCCTTCTCGTAACTTTCGTTTTGATTCCGAATCGGCTGCGACTCGGTTTTAATTAGGGACACGGGCTGATTTAATAATTTCCGCCCCTTAAATGGACGCGACACCCCTCGCAACTCGGGCGCACGTGCGAGCGATCAGCATCCGTCTCGTTTCCGCGGTCCAACGTTTCGGTGGATGCTGGATATTCTGGCGCAACGAGTTGTTTATTAAATTCGCAAATGGCACCGCGACGGGATTGTGCTTCTTTTAAAGCGAGATTGTCGTTTGGAAGATGGCCAAGATTACGGGGTAGTTTCGGGGCAAGAATTCTGGCCGAGGAATACAGGAATAACTAATTACATGCATTCTATGCTTGGTCGTCGTTATTGAAATGTTTCTTCCTGATTACTACTCGTATCGATTTCATGAATTTCACTTGGCACAACGTCTGGCTGTATTTCAGCTCTCCTGTAATACGATTCACTGCCGTTGCCCGAGTATACCACACAGCTCGCCCCGTCTAATAAATAATAATAGCAATAATTCCTGTCGGATGGAGGAAAGTTTCTGTACCTCGATGCGCTACCTTCGGACTGCGGGCTCTCGGGGGGAGGCGCGCGACACCGCGCACAATGGGGGGAAGAAAAAAGGAGCTCGATGAGCTGGAGGGCCGACAGTCCCACGGACGCGAGATATGAAATTATTTATAAGACCGGCCAATAAGCTATCAGAAAGCTATTAAAAGTTTTCGCGATCCAGAAATAACCTCTGCGCCCGACGATATTCCCCGGAGGGTGATCTCCTGCTCGTAACATTTCCCAAGATCCCCCGGAGCTGCGCGTCGCTACGAGCGATGCGTGCCCGTTCAACGCACTCTTTTCCCCCCTTTATCCCCCGCCGTCTCTGCGACAGTCCCCTTTCCAACGATTCTTCCATCTCAGCCACCCGAAGAAAAAGAAGATTTCCGGCGTCCACGCTGCTCCAGACCGTGTGCGCCCGGGAAAATGGAACGTCTCCTCGGACGTCTACCCCTCGAAACCACGTCTACGACACCCCTCCCTCGAATCGAGACATCTCCAACCCGTCCGTGCAATTTTTTATTCCTCTTCGATCTTTAAAACCCTCAGCCTCAAATTTCCGCAAAGATTTCTCCCCTCTCTTCTCTTCTTTTAGCAGCTTTCTGATTAGGAGACAATCGCGCGCTATCGATTTCGCGAGTAGAAACAATGGTACCTCCCCCTTCGCCGGAGCTGACCGCAGACGATCGCGCGGGCGTAGGCGCGCGAGCGACGAACAATAAAGCAGAGAGCCAGGCCGCAAATAGCGGTCGCTGAAAAGGAACGTGTAAATTCGTAGGGCTTAACGATCCGTAAATCTGCGAGCATCGGGAAATACGCAGACCGCCTACGCGCAATAATTTTCCCGCGTAACGATCCGCGCGCCCGCGGCCACTCGCGGGGGCGCGTGTCGTAAATAAAGGTCGGGCAAAACGGCGCCTGTCACGAAGACGAGCGACGCCAGACAATCCTAACGATTCGCTTACAATTTCCACCATCTGACTCGCGACCCTCCTGGCAACGGCGAACAAAGATGTTCGGACGCATTGTCTTTGCAGAAACAGGGAAGAATCCTGACAGCAAGCTCAATATTTGCAAGGAGCCGAGCGGAGGAGCGTCTTTCACTGGAGGTCGAAGTCCGAGGAAGGAAGAAAAATCAGTGCATCGATCGCGATCACTCACGCTCGAGGATAAATTTGTAGAACGCATGAAAGCGCAGCGGTGGCCGCGCGCCGAGTGCTCTGCAAATATTTGCGCTGTGACGAGTCGCCATCGATCTCCCCGATGATACAACGACAGAGAGTGTTTGCAGACACGCGGAGACAGAGGAACGATCGGGGGCTAGAATGGCAGCCGGCAATCTCGCAGGATGATCCCCCTTGGGCGGCATCGATACTCTCGTCACGAGTGTCACAATTGCCGGACGCCGTTGCCGTTGCCATTGCCGCGGCCAGCCTCGCAAAAGTTGAACGCGATTGAGCGGGGGCCGAGAGGCAGAGACAGCTCGAAACACTGGCGAAACTCTCCTCCCCGGGAGCTACAGAAACAAAGTTCGCACCCTCCGCCACCTCCAGCATCGCCACCTCGTCCTGCTTCTCTATCTCCTGTTCGGTCAGGTTATGAAGCAGCGAAATTTCACGATGGTCATTCTTGCCCCTCGTTTCGTTTCCTCGATCCCAGGCCTGTACCCCGCTGTCGCGCAGTGATCGTTTAATCCGACGCTCCTCCACGGCGCTCCACGTCCACGAAACGAATTTAGGGGAGGACCGGCGAAAACCCCGCGGCCGTTCCCGGTAAACGGTGGCACCGTTTCGTTCTGACGTAAGTTCGCTCTATTTTCCAATATCCAAGTTTAGCTAGGGAGCAGGAAGCGCGATACGCCGGGCCACTTCCGAGATACGCTGTCGTTAAACTGTTGCCCCCGTTACCGATATTGGCCTCCACTTCAGCCCCGCTTCCATTTCACGCGGATCCCTCGATACATTAATTTCGTGGCCGGCTGCTCGGAAACTTCAGGATTCTTCCGATCGTCCCCCGATTCAAGGGGAATCTCGACGAAAGGGAAGGTAACGGGACATCCAAAACTACTCTCGACCATCCTTCTCGGCACCACCTAACAACCGCCCTCGTAACTTTCTTCCTCCCACCTTTTCCCTCGCGGAACGCCGTTACACACCCTCGCGCGCTCCGTGGGGAGAACTTTTGCACGCACGTGTTTCGCGTTTCTCACCGGTGCTTTATTAAACCTCGAGCCTTGCCGAGCACGGAAACGACTTTCGGAGTCCCCGCGAGTCAGGTATTCGGCGGGGGTGAGCCAGGCGCGGTGCATGGAACGCAACCCTCTCGCGATTACTGCTTCCTCGTAGTTTACGATCTGAGCAACGCTTGGCGGTGTATTTTATAGCCGGAACTTGGACTTATGGCTCGGTAGCTTGATTGTGATTAGTGTCACCTCGAGAAGAGGAGTTTTAGCGATCGTACTGAACCGTTTAAGGGACAGGGAATCCAACGTGGCCGAGGTTAGTGGCAATTAGCATTATTGAAATGGAGTATCGTCCGAATGTCATTAGAGAAACCCGATTTCTGCACGATAATCGTTACCGTTACAAATATTTCCGCAAACGTTTACGGGAGTTTGCTTCGCCAGGAATTTGTGAGGGTGAAAGGAAAGTCGATCCATGTGCCCGTTGCTGTGCCGGCCGCGGCGTGCTTCCCTCTGCCGTTGCTTTCGCGGACTATCGGCGCTGTCCACTGCCAAGGGCGCGAGCCAGAGGAATTTTCGAGAGGACACCAATTATTCTTGCAGAGGGTCGATTTATGTAGTAACAACGGTAAAAAGGGACGTTTATAAACGATCGAATAAGTGTTTCAACAAATTCAGGATTGAAAACATTGGGAAGAACGCGACCAAAGCGGGTATTTTCGGAGGTTCTCGCGGAGGGGCAAGTTCTGCTACGCAGTCAAAATAAACCAACCGGTGTCCCGAACAGAAAACGAATTCCACGGACAGTGGCGTGGCTCGAATTTTCACCGTGAACTCTCGACCCATAAGTTCCTAATAACTGTCAGCGACAGGCGAGCTGGTTGCCACAGGATCCTGGCGAGTTCGTGGGAGTCTCGAGATTATTTCTAATTCCATCCCCGTTGTGCGGTGCGCGAGCACGGTCTCGTCCGCGGCTTCTTTAAATCGACCCGAGCGTTTCGCCGTAGCAACGTATTACCGGGGGGCTTTATGAAAAGAGGCGGCAGCCACCGAAAACTGAAAAGCATCGCGATCCCCACCGTCGCTCACAATTTAGCAAATGGAACGGCCACGTTCTAGCGGCGTTCGGGGATTTACTTAATTAGCGCGATGAAAATTCTCCATTAAGGCGGGCAATCGAGAGTAAACACGACACCGTGATTCGATGGAAGTTAACCAACAGGTGAACGAACGGAACAGCCGTCGCGGTGGTTTGCCAGCGGCGTGATAATTCGCGAAAGGAGCGACGGGTAAACCGCCAGCCCCGACAGAATTCAGACGCGTTAATCTCTGGCGACGGTTCGCAGGTATCGATCACCGCCGCGGCGTCGGCTCTTTTCAATTCCCGTCGGGGATGCTTTATTTGTTTGCCCGCTGCGTTAAGTGCAGCCTTTCTACGCCAACCCCTGACGCACGCGGAATTCCTCCCCAGCGCTGGCGAATTGAATCCAGTCGCGACGGAACTGTCGCGTTACGCAAACCGCGGAAAATTGCGTGGATCCTCGAGGGTGATAACCGACGACGCTACGTGGAATCTGCTCCCGAACGAGCGCCGGCAAGATTTCATAACGCGAGGATTAAAGGGAAGCAGGCGCGGCCTGTCCAGAAATTGCTCGTGGAAGTCGAGTCACGAACGGTTTAATTTCACTTCTCACGGCGTGGCTTCTACTTCGAACGAGCAGGATTATTCCGAACGAGTTACCCTCGCACGGTGAACGATTGTTGGTGCTCAAGGCTCGCGAGCTCAAGCCGTTTCGCGTACGGGCAACAGATTTTCGGAGCGAACCGATCCGACGGCGACCACTCTGGCAAATCCGAAATCGATGCCTGGCGAATCGCTCGGGTCACTTTCCACTTTCACGCTGGGCTCGGCATCTGTCGGAACACCCGGTTTTCCGAATGGTATCCCGAGTAATCCGCTTTCCAGGGGGGAAAAAAGCTCGCGGAAACGCCACGATGTCGGGACCCGTGGGTTGTGTCGCGAGGCCTCCACGTGACGATCGAACGTGGACGCGATTCGCACTCGTCGAAAAGGTAAGTTTGCCGGCGAAGCGAGATTTTCAACCACACGTCCCATTTCCCAGCCCAATTACCCGATCACTGATGCTCGTTTCCACTTATAATTGTACTAGTATCATCTGCTGACGAGTTTTCGCTTACAAGCTGTCGCGAGTGGACAGGAAGCATGCCTACCTCAAGAATTCGGGCGACACCTTGCCGGTCTGCTAGCAGCGCATTTCCTTCGAGAACACGGACACCTTCCTCGTGGCTGGAAGCGCTGGCACACTCACTCGTATCACAGTAAACACAAAGATTTCTGTGTGCCTTCTCGGAGGAAGCGTGTATCCTTGTACTGGGATCACTCCGTTTCTACAATCTCACGAATATCACTCTGCCACGATTGCGTTCTCAACGTCGCGATCACTTTCGCGGGGATCACTGGTCCACCAATTCCTCGTCCTTTCGACGAGAAACGCAGCGACGTATCTCGAGACGAAGCTATCGCGAGCCATACGCCGTCAACGAGCACGATAATCCAACGTGGTCAAGCACGACGCAACGATGCACTTCTCGCAGCACTCTCGATAATTCGCTCACACTTCGACTTTGCACTCCGAAAGATTTCACCGTTTCGCACAGCAACAAAACTTCCCACACGTATCCCGTCGTCTCGCACTGTCGATCCTCGTTCTCGACGATTCCCAAGTGAAATCCGCGTGACCGATCGCGAAACGCTTCTGCCCCGCGAGTCTAGCACCCTCGATCCCTGAGCAAACTTGGAGCACGCGGTGCCGCAAGGACGTAGACTCAAGTGACAACGCTCGCTTGTCGGCGGCGCGCGGCACACTGTTGCTCGCCGTTTTCTCCCGACCGTTCGGAGGCTCCGTTTCGTGCCTACCCCCACTGCCTGGCGCTCTACGTTCTATAGCACGTTCCAGCTTCCCTCTCCGCCGATCATCCCCCACTTTGGCCGCTGCGCTAGCAACCCCCACTGCTCGGCCGACTTGTTTCTTTGTGGTGCGTGGCAGACTCCTTTCACGAGGGTGCAACGGAGAGGGTTCCGCAGGGGTTGGGGATAGAAGCCGGAGGGCGGAGGACAGAGAGCGGTGTCGTCCTTTTAGAGAGTGAACACGGTGACTCGGGCGGGGAAAAAAAGAAACACCCGGGGTGTGGAGGGTGTGCGCGTGGAGTCCAGGTTCAGAGGCTACGTTGCCCTTTGCGACGTGCCTGCACCGTGGTGCCCTCCACCGTCCCAACCACGGCATACAGGGGTGTTTCGTGTCGACGAGCTGGCACAATGCGTCCGCGGGGTTGAATGACAGGACTCCGCGAGGCGAGCCTGTTCCGCGGGGTGGTTGCGACGAGACAAAGTCGCCGTTATTCGCGCCGCAGTCGCTTAACTGCACAGCCGGACGTTTTCCATGGTGCACTATTCATTACATTATCCACCTCGGGTCTGAAGATCGTCGGAGCGATGCGTCTACAGCGGAGACACACTTACCAGGACGATGACGTCAACGCGATTGATGCTGTACTCGCGTCGCTCGCACGACGCGGCGAAACGCCTAGTTACTTGGCTATTATCTAGTTTTGTTGCGCGTGCACAGGAAACTGCATTAGAACGAAGCAGCGCTAACGGAACATCCGTCTCCTTATCGTGGCGGCGAGATCGCCGGCGTTGCATAGCGTGAAAGAGCAACGGAACTCGCGCGTGGGATATAGGTCGCGAGCTTAGCCAACCACGCCAACCACGTTCTTCCGATCGCGAACAAGTGGATGTCTCCTGCAGATTAGACAGAGATAGGGTAAATCCGGGAGACGCGGTCGGGCCTGAGAGTTGGTCGAGCCGCTATATTTCAGACTCTGTACGTAAAAATGCGTTAAAGTGCAGACCAATTTCTTCCCTGGAAGCCAAACAGTGGAATGAATAGCGTCACTTCGCTTCCTTCTGTGCTTTTCGGGATTTATAGTAAAACTATACAATACGCCCCATTTGACAAAACGCCCCACCATTATTTTACGCACATAAACCAGGATGCATCAACGCGATCACCAGAACTTGCCTCAGTCGGCCACAACTGCCGCAATAAAAATACCACCAAATATTACGGCTTTTAAAAAAATATACAAGAATTTATATTTTCGGCCTTCAGACAATTTGCGGTTAGTATGTGAGAAATTCAATTTTCTAAGTCACTATTGTATTTGCGATAAATTCACACATATATTTCGAAAGTAGACAAACTAACCTCTTTAAATTGTTATTGCCCGAACCTTTTTTCACTACGTTGTTGCTAAATTAAAGCCGAGACGTTTCGTACTCCAGAATTTACAATGTGCCCCAGCAAAGAATTTACAATATGCCCCACCTCAAAATCATATTTTTCATGAGTAACGTATTTCTTTTCTTTTTGCTGGATAACAGAAACGTCACATAAATATACATAGACATATAAGGAATACATTACGGGCGAAACTAACATAGGTATGTTTCGTTCGTCAATCGCTATCTTCACTATGCAATCTAATCCAAATTTTGACAGCTTACAGTCAGGTTATAACCTGACGAGTATTAAATAAGGTAAGTTGTCAAAATTTGAGATGCCACGTGTTTTTACAAATATGTATCGTTGTACCATTGAATTGCAACCAAAATGCAGTCTCAAACACATGGTAAGTTGGCAAATTTTTACTTATTTATGTCGGAGCGTTTTGTCGCATAGATGGGGCGTTTTACCTGACGACTGTGTTACAAAACGCCCCATGTAGGGTTCAGGAAAATGATTATTTACAGTTATTTCCAGTTATGTTTTTATCACAATTTCAGTGTAGTTGTGAAGAGTAATGAACACTTAATGTGTTTACACAAAAAATTTAAAGAATTATTAAAAAATATAGGTTTTATAGATGTTTCTTTAAAAGTGGGGCGTATTGTATAGTTTTACCCTAGGCTTTAAAATGTAAATTGGGATACATTTACCCTCTTTTGTCAAACAGCGGTTGTACAGAATCGTATTTAAAATATACTTCTAAGTTTATTTTCGTTTAATGTTCGGGATAATAAGATAGTAGAGGTATTAAGAGACAATGCAGTCAAAGTATTTGGCTATATTAACTCTTTCTGTCAAAGCAAACAAGGAGACCATCTCTCGCTGCAGAAAGGAGAGATGGTCGAGTTATGATTTTTTTATTATTTTTGTTTATTTTGTTTTTTTATTATTATTTTATTATTATTTTTGTTTATTTATTTTATTTATTCACTTTTGTATTCATTTGCCTTGCTAATCGGCAGAAGGTAGTTCACGTTTTCTTTGATGTCTTCTTTACTTGTTCAGCGTAAACAAATTAAATATCGATGAACACTCATAAATAATTTTGCTTTATCCTTTATTAATTTTTCATAAATAATTATGTGAGTGGTCTCTACCAACGACGAAAACCATTTCTCCTGGCACCTCGGGATAGGTGGTTAGATGTCATGACTTCAGTTTTCAACCCGATTTATAGTAAATATTGTCTTAAATCAAATATCGACCATGTTTTTCTGAATCATCACAAAATTCTGAACATATAGGTTTGTTCTGATAAAATAAGCAATTTCTATATTACTTAGTTTTAATAGCCATTTTATATTAGGTCGACCGCGTCTCCCGGATTTACCCTATAACCGTAGATATTCGTAAACGGAGAGCACCGATACGAAGTAGTACGACTGATCGAGTAGAAGATCGCGTCCACTCGGTTCCTACGACGCCTGCCATCGGTGCCCAGCGTCCAATCATTTCGATAGCATCAGCTTAGCAGATTGAAGGGTACCGAGCGCTGTCCCGGCGACGATGCGCTTTGAGCCGCTGGCCGCACACTTTGCTACGCACTCCCACGCGCATAAATGCAACAAGGCGAGCGCATCGTGAAAATGCAGCCGGAATTGCCGACTATGTTCTACAGCCGTAGCGGCGCACTGGATGGAATTAATTAAACGCTCCTTCCCCTGCCTCCCTGTCGGCGTGGGTGTATTTACCCGATGGGCTTTGAGGATCGGATTGCAGGCGCCCCGTGAGAGAAGGTCCCGTCGTTTGTTCCCTCCACCCTTCCGCGCGATCCCTACCTTTCGCTCGCCCAATCTCTCCCTTTCTCTTTCGTTCCGGCCTTCGCACCCCCGCGTTCCCATGTCCCCCTTTCGTTCTTCGGCGGCGTGCTGCTCTTCCAGGCATCGGTATTTCGAGAGGCAGCAGGGACTACCGGCGGATATCCGCAAATACCGCGAACGGGTATTTAGAAATCCTTTCGCCGGGCCGGTGGCTCGCGAAGGGAAGCGGTCTGCGGCGCCTGGCGTCGCACAGCGTCGGGGACTTCAAACGAGGCCGCCTCTGCGGAACAGGTTCATGCCGAAACGGCCCATTGTGGTTATTGTAGTGCTCGCGATATTGTGCCGAGCCGCGATGGACGCTCGTCATCGGCCTGGTAGTAGTGTAAATGGCAGACCTAACTCCCTCGGGGTTTGCGCGCTCTGCAGCCACCCCCAACGACCGCAGACGCGTCACGGCGAGGCTGAATGAGACGAGCTCGCCGCGCAAAAACCTGCGCGGCTTTGCCGACGGGGATGAGTGCCGATCGGGCCGCGCGAATCTACGATCCCTGAGATTATTCGCCGGTGAGGGTGGACGGGCGGACGCTGGCGCCTACCCCGAGCGGCGACAGCTTTTCTGGAAGCGCTCCAAGCGAGGCTTGTTTGCCGAACGCCCAGCCGAAAGGTGATGCAGCGAATTTTCCGAGTGTTTGCTAAACATTCTCCTGGAGGTTGTGCATCGTGTCGCCGAGTAGATCCTCGTCGACACGGCTCCACGCGTCCCCGGAAAGGCGTTAATGCATTCCGTGAGAGAGTGGTCGAAAGCGGAGAAAGGGTGGCTGACTTGCTCGAGGATTTTTCCAGACGACATTACACGGTTGTCTCCGAGAACCACTCGCGATACAATTCGTCTGCATCGCTGAACGAGCCACTCAGACATTAAATAACCTTCCAGTCCTTGGATGTTTAATTACCGCGTCATCGAGAATTCGCAAGTGACACGGGAATATTTGAAGCATCGATCGAAGCTTGTTCGTACCGAAACGGGCCCGAATCGAAGGGCGGTTGAAATGCAGGATCGAAATCAACGGGACGGTTAAGAGTTTAAAACGCGAGCAAACATAGCTTCGGAGGGCGCGGGGCGTGCGAGAACCCTGGCCGCAGCGGTTGATTCCATCGTGGTGGAAGATGGCGCAGTCTGTTTGCGAGGGATGATGCATCGTTCGACAAACACGGGTAATCTTCGTCGGTTTTCGGGCGTCAGAACTTTGTTTAACCTTCCTCGAAAACACGCGGGATAGCCAGTGTATCTATCCGTGAGAGCAAATAGACCGAGCAACTTGTCGTATCTCTGGAGAGGCGTTCTCGAGAAAAACACGCGATAACCGCGTCGAAACGTAAAGTTCGTTGCTCTTAAAAATCCCTCTGAAAAACGCTGATAAACCTCTAATAACTCTCTGACCTCTTTGCTATACAGGTTTCCTTCTTCACTTCTTCGGAGTCGCTTCGCGTTCTTTGCGAGTTTCTCCGCTTCCTCCTGCAGCCTGTCCCAAAATTGATCGCGCAGGTTATCGACGCGTTATCGCGGGACAAGGTCCTCTAGCGAGCGCACGTATCTCCTGGACCAAGGTGTCCAGTGTCCTCGATTACCTCCGGAACGACCGTGGTCGCCCTGGCTCGCGTGCTTTTAAATAAACATGAGAGACGCGTCGTCGAAAGTCACGACTCTTGTCCGTGGAGTTGGACCGCGAACGGCCCGGGGACAGAGCGAGGATCGTACGAGAGATCGTGTAAAGACGATAACGGGGACACCGATAAGATTAAACAGCGCGGGTACAAAGAGCCGAGTTGTCGTCCGAGACCCGTGTCGACGCTCGAACGGTTTTCCTGGACGGTGTTCGATCCTCAAAGGCGCCCTCGTGTCAACCGGCACGGTGACCACGAAAGTCAACCACGATGGAGAGCGTGAACGCCAAGGGGACAGAGCATTAAAGTATTTCTAACTATAAACAGCGTGAGTCATGGCGTTTCGACCTGCGCACGCGCCCTCTTCGATCGTCCACGATAAAATTGATATTAATGGACCTATGAGCGGGACACTTTCAGTTTAATTCGTGGCGGTAATTTTCGTAGCGGCCCCTTTAACGCTTTTACAACGGGTAGCGATGGGGACATTCCACGCGAAATCGGACAATTTTCGGAGTAACATTTCGGATGTTGTTGGAATTTGAATATGTTGTAGTCTTTAGTGATATTGAAACGTACCTCAAAGGATTTTTCAAAATTTTGAAAAATGTCGATTTTACAGGTGTTTAAAGTAACTTTTTTCAGTAAATTATAGCTATGGAAGTAGTATACTATGACCTCCAAGGCTACACATGGTTAGGAGTGAAATAAATATATCGAATTATCTGTAGTAGATTGAATTTCGTCTTTCATTCCTAACCATGTGTAACCTTGAAGGTTATAGTATGCCGTATGGTTGAATTTGTCCTAACAGTCGCTTTCATATTGGATAATCAAATATATAGCATTCCATTTAAAAACTGAGGGTCACCTTCGTTTCAAGGAAAATATTGCGAACACCAAAAATTGAGTTACCGTATTATGTTGTGTATAAAAAAACAGTAAAAGTTTTCCTTCTTCAGTTTTTTACAAATACATACCATATTCGGGAACACTGTATAAGAATAGTAGATAAGTGTAGCCGCTGGCCGCTGCGAGTATCGCACGGCTCAGCCAGTCGAGCCGGTGTGATTTGACGCAGCGTCAACTTTCGGCAATTTTTACAGGGCAGATTCTAAAATGTCTATATTTTTGAAAATTTGGCCATTAAGCGGAAGGATAGAACTATATTCTCCTTTTTGGGGATTTTTTAAAATCGTGCCCGATGTTAAAAAACTGCATTTGTTTAACATAATTCCACAAAAATAGTTCAAATTTTTATTTTTTCAAACTGAAATGTTTTCTTAAAACTTTAATGTCTTCTCTATAAGCACCGTAAAGCTCATCTCCATCCATTTACTACTTCCATAGCTATAACTTACTGAAAAAAAGTTAACACTTACCTTCAAACAGCTGTAAAATCGACATTTTTCAAAATTTTGAAAAACCCTTTGAGGTACGTTTAAATATCACTAACGACTACAACATATTCAAATTCCAGCAACATCCGAGATTTCGCGTGGAATGTCCCGATGAGGATCGTGCGTTGCTAGGAGCACGGTCTTCTTACAACGTTGTTTCGTCACACTTCTCCACGTACGAGCGTTGCGATTGTCATTTCTAGTTAACAGGTAACCCTTCGCTCGTCCATCTACCATCGATACTTCATACATCATGCACGACTATATCCTCTGGTATCCATCAACGAGACTCATTTGCAATACCATTGAAATCGTACGAAACCTTCCACGTACCTGATCGAAAGCAGCTCGGTTTATCTAGCAGCTACGCGAGATCTGTTGCAAGATCGCGGCGCGATGGTCCCTACAAATCTTGCCACGTTGACGGTTTAATAAACGGGCCACCAAGCGCAACTGCCGCGATTTTTATCCGTCCTAAGTATGTATTCGAGGGATACGGCAAAAAATCGCCGATGGAACCGATGCACCGGCATCTACTGACCTCCCAGGTCTTCCCTGGCGATCGGCTCGACGGCGGCATGAATGCATGCACCGCTCCGACGCGTCTGTCTGCGCTGGGTGCCGAGGCCCAACTGATTTATGATCCAAAAAGAAATTACGAACGTAGGTGGACGATGATTTATCGTCTGGGAATAAATTGCGTATACCTGTGCCTGGGCAGGGGTCGTCAATCCGCGGAGGGCGTCGCGAAGGTAGCCGAGAGGAAGAGACACAGTCCTGGATGGAAACCGATAAACCGGCGAGGAAAAAATCGTCTGAATTTACTCGCACTGCGTAGCCGTCGAACCACGCGGCTTTACTTCTCGACGACGCTGGGCTTCCATCGGTGGGAATTTCGAGTGCAAGTTCCGAAACCACGACACGTATCCTTCAGTAATGAAAATTTGTCATCATCCGTCCATTACTGCAGTTAGAACGCACGGTAATCCAATACGTTCAGTGAATTTTGACGGCACCGTTTGCCCACGGACATCTGTCGGTACGCGTACCTCGGAGGATGGTCATTTTGCCGGATGAATTCGGGACAATGAAACGCACTCTCCTGTAATGAAAATTTGTCATTTCCCGTCTATTACCGTATCTATTACGGCAGTTGGACGAAATGTACATAGGACGGCGCGTCTGCAATATCGTGATTCGTGTTTGCCATCGCGTCCACCACCTGGTGCGTACGGCGTCTGATCCTTGGCTCAACTCTCCGTACCGCTCAAAGGACTTAGACAGTCGAGTGATTGCTTTAAATTCGCGTTAGCCTCCAAATGAATCTTGAAGGCTGAGCTATACTAAATCCCCCGCTAACATTGAAATATCTCGCTGGACGGGCGAATCGGTCGTCGCTGTTAATCATCGGGGCACAAAGCGATGGTTGGTGTGTCTGTGGAACGCGCGAAATCATGGAAAAGCCGCATGGAACATGCTGCTGCTGCATAACCGAAACGTCGCCGCGAATTTGAACCTCGAACTCCCGAGCACGTGCACGCGGTCGGGATTACAGGCTGGAAAAACGAAGATGCAGGCTCGAGATACAGCGCGATATAATTCATTCTGGCACGGTGTATGAAGTGGCTGTTGCGATGAATTTCAAACGCCTCGGTTGCGAGCTGCGCAGGAAGCGAATATATATCAGCGAGGAGGCGATGCGACTTGCTGGATTAGTCGGCACTACCTGGGCTTTGATACCGTGCATGATAAGAAGGGAAAGAAACAGTAGGATCGTAAGATACATACCGATTTTTACAATCTGGAATTTCAGGACGTTTGTGTACCTTTGAACGACCCTAAATATCGTGACAGCATTGCTGGAAGCTGTTTCTATTCTCCAGTGACAGAATGCTCGAGTTTAAAAGCCACCTGGAGGCAGGTGAGGGAGCAAAAACCGGGAGGAATGGACGATAACGTCGGTTTTCGACGAGCGTCGCTATCGCCGCCATCCAATAGCCGCGACAGCCGGTGTTTCGTGAAATGGAGACTTCTGGCGTGTTTAGCTCTAACCGTTAGACGTCTCATTAGCTTATCTGGACACGTAAATTCTAGGCGTTGCAACCTAGAAAAGGGTCCGTCCTTTTTCCATGCGTTTTCTGTTCTCGCCGAGAGGAATCTCAGTGGAGACCGGTTTCCAGGGTCCAGTCACAAACGACCGACCATGTTCCCGCCGTTTCCCCTTTTATTTCTACACGTAGAATCACCTAAAGTCCCTTGGTCCCTCCGCTAGGTGTACATAACTCTTTATCGATCCCCAGTTAACGGTTTCCCAGCCTCGTATTAATCCCAGCCGCATAAATTACAGCCGAAAACGATCCGTCGAAAGGTTCCGTCCGCTAAAACCAAGGATAATTCACGGTTCGGATAGACGTTATTCCGCGTCGAGATGGATTGAGCCTGAACGCTTATGTAGCGCGCTATCCAGGGAAGTGTCCAGGGTCTGAAAGGCCAGGCGGGCAATTATAAATCCGCTTCGGGCTGATCTAGACCGCCAAGAGGATCACGGGCAGAATGAAATACTTAATGAATCATAATCACGAGTCGTTACGGGGTTACGGTGATCCAGTCGGAAGGTCTCGGTATACCTACGTCGACGTGGAATCACGGCGTCGGACAAAGGGCGCGCCGTTAGAGGCTGGCCTTAACGATGCCCAAGGAAATTACGCCAATTATCGCGACCGGCTGTTTTTCATGACGGAGAAGGTTCGCGCGTGCACCACGGATCCACTTTCCTCCGGGCCGAGCCGGACCGCTTCACGCTGCCACCAATTAGCCCCCCGTGGACCGGGGTGACCGTAAATTCATAAATCCATCAGCCAGCGAGCCGAGGACGTCTTGGAGAGCTTTCAGGACGCGATGAGTACCGCGGCGGGGCGCCTCAGCGCAGAGAACAATGCCTGTGACTTTCGAGACGGGTCGGAATCGCGCGCCCCTGGGGCCCGCGAGTTCGCCACGCTTGCCAGTCCCCTCTTGGAAGGCTGCTGCTGCTGTTTCGGCACGCAACACTTTCCGGGAAGGTCCCTCTCCGCGGGAGAATTTCGGCACACTGTCCTCGGCGAGCTCGGGGGCCTAATCGGTGGTCGACCGTGCAAGAAGTCGTGGGAGATTTCGTCACGGGCCCTGGAAAATCTCCTCGACGCGCTTCGTTGTCAAGATCCAGGGTTAACTCTTAGTATCATAGTGTAACACCCGAGTTACGCGAATTTAGAAAATGGTGTGCGTTATTTGAAGGCTTTTTCATGAACTTTAAAGCGTTACTTCACTATTACCATAAGTAACAAGTGTCCTAAGTTCTACCGTGTACACTATCTCGTATTGTTAATTACAACTCTTAATTTCGCCAGGGTCACTGAAAGTACCTGGTAAATGCTAAGTTTGTCTCTCAATTAGGTATTTCGGATTTCGTTCTTGAATAGTTTTGATGTCGAACATAATAATGTACATAACACTAGTGTAACATTCTGCAAAACCGAGCATTGGCTTAATATTGTAATATATAGGCACCTTTATGCATGATTTAACACTGGTGTTATATCCATACTTTGTCATTTATATAAAAAATTGTTACACTAGGAATTTTTTGCTTATTTTTGCGATGAAGTGTAGACAAAAATGCACCGGTAAGAATTTTTCTGGGTAAAATAAAAAAATCCTGATACTAAGGGTTAAAGGCAGAACGATTAATGGTACATTTAATTAAATACAGTGAACACGGCGAAAATATTCTCGGCTGGTATACAGAGAAGGTACGGTGGTAATTCGAGGTTTCCACGGTGGAGAAACGGAAGAGTTTCTAGCGAGCGATGAAACTGGAAAGTTCCCTGGAAGTTAAGAGTTTCTCTGCTCGCGGATTAACCGAAAGTAACCGGCAGCACATCCTTAATTGGACCATCGTTCTTACACGCGTACCGCACTCGCGATCCCTACCCTCGTTGGGTCTCTGCGTTATTTAGAAAGTTAACAGCCACTAAATTCCCCTTCAAACGGGCAGCCGATGATCGGCGTTTACGCGATGCGGAATAATTGGAGGATCCTTCGACCCCGAGAATTTCAACGAAGCTCCGCGTCGCGTTGCTTAATCGGCTATGAAGAAGCCCGCGTATGTACTAAAGATCGAGCACGAATTTGTCCCCGGGATCGAAGGCATCGGGGCCGTGGCGCAGAAGAAATCCCTGAAAATCGATCTGAGCGCGTGAGGCTTCACGCTTCGTCCCAAGCGGAATCGGCGCTCTTAACGCTTTAATCCCTCGGCGTGGCTCCGGTGTTGGAGAGGCTCGGGGCTCCCTGGAGGAAAAAGAGCTCGCTCGCTTCTGCTTCTTCGGTTATCTCTCTTCCCCTCTCACGAGCCATCCCTCTGTCTCGGTGTTCACCTCGAAATTCCCTGTTTCGCCTCGAAAACCACTCTATCTCTCGGCTCTTTGGCTCTCACGGCTCGTCTCGTCCCTCTCGCGACCACGCTCCAGCTATCCTCGTCCCTCTCCTTCTGCCGGGTTCGGCCCGCAATCGGCAGTTTATAATCTGGGCCGCTTTGGGAGACGTCAGTTGGCACGCGAGCCCCCGAGGCACCCCCTCGTTCGAACGTCGACGGGTCGATCCTCGTACACCGGGATCGCCGGGGAATCGAAGGGATGATATCTGAATTATCTGCGCCGGTGTTTTGCCGTGGTGGGTCCGTTAAAACGGCCGAAAAACGAGCGGCAGGCCGGGGCGAGCAGTTGGTTGAGACGCGGGGATAATTGGTGGTCAGGTATGCCAGCTCGCTGGGCCCGCTCCGACAGCTCGCTTTAGCTATACGTCCGCCTCGACCAAACTTCGTCCCCTTCTGCGGGATCCCAATGTCTTCATTTACGCCGGCATTTGGTGTTTCGGGATGGCCGACCAAATATGTATGGAAACTCATAATCGAAGGGTTGATCAAGCCACTTCTAACAGCCGGTGCATTCCATTCGGGTTTTATCGGTTTATTGGCCCGTCCTCGGGAAAGCCGGGTTGCTTACGGGAAGACTCGATAGGTTCGCGGGGGCTTTTCCCACGCCGCCGCTGGCTTTCTTGATTTGCATTTTGATAACCGCCGCTGAGAGAACAGTCAGCCGGGAGCTTGGAAACGAAGAGACAAATCCGCGTTATCCGGCGAAAAGCGGTCGCTATCGGTGCTCGATGCATACGGGGGCATACGAGAGAGTTACGATTTCGGTAATAAACGGCTCTGCGTCCACGAAGGGATCGGATATAACGCTCCTCCCGGGAGGCTTCGAGTAGGTACCTGTACCTTCCACTGGCTCGGCTCGGGTATCTTGCACGGGCTGTCCTATTTGCATACACAGAAATTCATCGTGAAAGACCGCTACAGAGTGTGCGCAAACACGGCGGAGTGCATTTAGGGAGGGTCCGTCTACAAACATGTCCCAATACGATGGCCCGATGTCGATGCAAACGTGCCTATGCGCGGGATAAAGCCGTCTCTTTGGAAAATCCTCTGTAAACTGTACGAGTGTACCGGCGGCGAAGGGCTTCCTGGGGACGGCAGGGGCCTCCATTAAAGCCCCTTTCACGCGGCAGAGAGCGTATAAAACACCTGGACAGAAAAGGTTCGAGGGCGAGAGTTTGTCCAGGGTTGTTTTCCCGGCTGGTTGTCTTCGCGTTGACTGTCAGAAACGAGACGATCTCCGTGGACGCGAACGGAAGAAAGTTGTTCGCGCATCCTGGCCCACGGGAGGCCAGGAATTATTAAAGCGTTACGGTCATTAATTATCTCGAGATTAAACGGATTAGCGGGCAGGATCGGGGTTAAGGGAAGGAGAGTATGCCCTTTGGGGAGACTGCGTGAGGCTTCGTGCGGCTTCGTGAGGAGATTGAGCGGTCTTCATTACTCGCCGCCCGCTCATTATGCTCTCAGCTTGAGACCTGGTACCTTTCTGCCAGGGCCTCCGCGCCGCCTCGCGCCGGTATCGTCACCTTCCGCAGAGTTCTCCGCCCCGCACGGGGATATCCCCCGAAGTCACGAACGACTCTCATCCAGGCGAGCGACTACGTTAGCCCCGCAGTCCTCGCGCCAGCTCGCCAAACGAGCTTTTAATCCACCGCGCCGTTGCCGTTTATAGGTCTATCAATCTCTCTGCAGAGGGAGGGCGAAAGGGAGAGTCGGAGGATCGGCACTCGCGGCATAGCTCGTAATTTCGAGGCTTCTCGGGGAAATTGGAGCGCGTTTCGGCTCGTTCTTTCGATGGCACGCCGGCTATCGATAACGAGCTGTACAAAGCTGGACGTTTACGGAGCGCGCGATACCCGAGCCAATTATCATCGGCGCAGCACGACGGGACGCGGACACATTCGGCCCAGAATACCCTCGTATCTCGTCGTTCTCCGGAAATGTCCGGATATGCCAATAATCCGTACCAATTTCAGCGATGCACGCGGCCGCTTATGAGCCGGCAGCTTGGGATAGCCGCGCATAATTATCATCGACGCGGTTGTTCAGCCGCGGGTCGAATTGCCGTTCCGCCTCTCCGCCTCATCCCTTGCCCGTTCTTCACCGTCATTCCCGGCATGCCTGCACGGATCCTCCGCAGAGCTCGTCCATGCCTCCTCGGAAGCGTTGAATTCACCATCCAGGGAAGAGGGACGCGCGAGGGCGGGAAGGAAGAAAGCGAACAAGCGAACAAAAGGACAGGACAGACGCGCACCTGACCAAAGAGAACCGACTGTGTACCTGCTGCCGGGACAAACTCGCGGATGTATCCCGAGCTGGGAACTGAAACACACGCGTGCTTCTCCTTCGCGTGGAATCGCTTTATCTACGCTTCTTATGGAGTGGCTCTAGTGACGTCGCGGCGACCCACTTTTCTTGGCACCGCGGGAAATTTCATAATAGCAAAAAGTACCTCGAAGGAAAGAGTCCTACGCAGAGGACCGTGGGCTTTTCATCGAGTGCGAAGCATCCATGAGAATAGCGGGGCAATTTTCTTCGTGGGAAGTTAGTGAAGGTTGCTTGAGGGCAATCGAGGTCATACGACGTCAGTTTGAATACTGAATGAGTCAGTTTTAGTACCGACATTCGATGCTACGTCCTTCGATCTGAATACAATGGTTCATATAGCGTAAAGGTCCATCAGTTTTCCGAGAATGGTTAATAAAACCTCGAGGAGTCAGTTACAGAGCTGAAAGACTAAAGAATCGCTAGTAATAAAAGAGATTCTGTCAAGCTTTTACGATGGCTGAAATGTGTCCTGTGTATTAGAAGCACTTGAAAAAATGGTCTTCGCCGTAGCGACCAAGGTGAAGCATTCAAACTTCTTGAAACCTCGGTAAACGTGGAAGCTGGTGAGAGTTTTCCATTTCTTCAGATCTGGGATCATTGGCGCGAGTCGTAATATTTATCGCCAAATATTGTACATCTGAGACTGAATCTCACAATTCAGATGAAATTTGTGGCCGACCATTCAGGATCTCCATTAACACTAAAACTACCACACCAGTCAAAATGACTGGTTTTACAATTTCATTTTAATATTCCTACTTCATGTTACATTTTCTTCTCGTAATGATGTAATGATTTTTGCACCGATAACTACAAAAATAATATAATGAATTTTATTTCTTTCTTATTTATTCGAAATCAAAATAACATTGTATCATGGCTACTTATACCAATACCAGTCAAAATTTACTTTATACTATAAGAATAACTTAACTTTGAAATGGAAATTTATTTTAATATTTTTGTTATCAAAGCATATATTCTTTATTATACTTATTCAATGTTCTTATTGATGTGTAAGTGATAAAAAGTGTCAATCCTCATTTAGGGTTCATGGTCCCAGATGGGTTAATAATACCCCAAAAATGTTCTACGTAACACGGCATTCCTTTTGTAAGAAAGTAATAATCTCAATAAATATAAAAATATTCTATTATTATTGTTTAAAGACCAGTAATTTTTACTGGTTTTAGTAGAAATAGCTCCGTCCTAACTGTCGGTAGTTCTAAAAGTGTCAAAGCAGCGGCTCGCAGATAAGCTCGCGGGAGGCACGGAATCGTGCGTGGCGAGCAAACGGAAGAAAGTCTTCTATGCGAGCGCTTTATGCCAGGGTAAACCCCGTAAAAGGCTCCCCGTTCGCCCGCCTTTGCGCGAACGTATCTCAGCCTGACGCATACGCCTTATAAGTGGAGAGAAAAACGCGGGTGCCCGACGGAGGAACGAAACAGGGGGAGGAACGTCCGAGGACAGAGGAAACGGAAAACACGAAGGGGCGCGATTGTCGTGGTCGCGGTCGTAGCTGACCATAATCTGAAATGCCGCCCCATTCACCTTTCCGGGAACCTTACGCAAATACTTTGTTATTTATGTAAGGATTACCCGAGGCTCCCCTTTTCCCCTAATAAATACAACTTGCTCGATTCTCTCTCTGTACGAGGGGGGATTTTTTATTCCACGGTGGCGCGACTAAAGCGGATCGGATAAGGACGCCTCTCCGTTTGGTTTGACCGGGCGTGCACAAGTTATCGCGCGTCCACAGTGTTTCCTCGCCTGCAGATAAGCCTCAGTCAAAGCCCACCGGTCCCAGAAGACTCGATTTTCTGGAAACACCGGCTTTCGGGGCTCTGAGCGACACGCGCGGCCAGTTTCTTTCTGCGGTGGCCCGTGTGGCTAGGTAGGTACGCGACGCCGTTAGCGAGCGGTGCATTAATATTCTGTCCTCTCGCGACCTGGACTGGCACGTCTGACCCTCGTGTCTCTTCACGAGTCCGAGATCAATCTCCGCACGACCCGTCGTTGAGGAAAGGAATCAAAGGTCTCTGTGCGTGACGACACGGTGGACTCAGTGAAAACCAAAACGGAATAAAAACACCGCGCCATGTTTAATTCCTCCCCGTGGTTCACAGAGGGAATGCGAGACCGAGGTGGAGGCAATCAGAGGTTAACAATATTTTCAAGCAATCCTTCGAAGCGCGCGCTTCACGGTGAAATTGCGCTGGGCAGGATCGCGGCACACCTGGCCCATAAATTCGGTGTCATTAGATCCTCCAGATATTATCCGGCCCTGTTCGAGGATTCACCTTGGTCCCTATTATTTTTTACGACCGTCATTATCCCGAATAACCTCGATCATTCCACCGCGAGGGAGGGTCAGCGATCCTCCTCCCCTCCACCGAAATCACGGGGGCCAAAGTGATCCAACCTTGTTCCCGCTCGGCGCCACGGGGATGGTCGCGAGCCCTGCGAGTTGGTTTTTCGAATTTCTCTGTGGGCCGCGGGTTGGGTTTGCGGGCGAAAGTTCCCTCGGTTTTGTTGTATCTGCCGCGCACGCCTAGCGCTCCCGCCAACTCATCGCGAACAATGGATCCGTCATTTCCAGGCCGGGAAATCCTACTCATCCTACTCATTAATCGGAGCAGCTCGGAAGTCCCGAGTGGCGGCTTTTGTTCGCGTTTAAAATAATGCCGCGCCCTGGCCCCCCACGACTCGCATTTGACGAGTAATTATAAATTTTCCCGGAGATACAACCGGGCCGTTTGTTCCCTGCGAAGGAGGCGGGGCGCCAGGACCAAAGGCGACGATTTCATTGCGAATTAAGTTTGAAACGGTGACGAAACGAACGCCTTCTGCTCGGGACACCAGATCTCACTCCTCGAAGGGCGCGTTACAGCAACGTCGAGCAACAGGAATATTTTTAAAATCTCTTCGATCCTAGCAACGCGATCGACATCCCTGTGTCTTCACTACGCATAGACGACGGAGGAGCTGCTCCCTTTTCGTCACGAAACAAACGTGGGATTTTAGCGTGAGGTGGAAGCCGGGCGCCGATTCGGATTCGAGGGAATCCAGCAGTCGGCGCCGCCGGTAATTGCTAATTTCGCTAGCAGCGGCGTGTTTAATTAAATCATACCGCGGCGCCGAACCGCAGGGACGATCGTCGAAGGCCGAACGTCGGGGTTGGGGGCAGGACAGACAGCGGGGGGAAAAAAATAATGAAAGGAATCGGGGCCGTTTCTGGCGCACGTGCAAGCACGGATACACGGCTTTCCCTTCGTCCCGCTGTTTCTCCGTTGTGTGTCGCCCTGCGAAACGTGCGGACCACTGCGACCAGCCGAGTACACACACGGGCAACGATAATGCCACGGGTCAAGCGGCGAGCACGTTCCTCGGTTCCTGCTGGCCAGATATTTCTAATTTTCTTCCTGGTCATTGGCGACCGAGGACGCCAGAGCCGCGCGTGCACCGTGCACGTGTGACCACGCTCAAAGCCCTCCGAACAGTCCTCCGCCGAGGACACTTGGGATATGAAGGCTGCTCTGTTTGCTGGTCGGTCCTTTACCAATCGCCGCATTTATCTGGAGCAACGTGAATTAGACACACGAGTACAGATCTGGTGCAGGGAGTGCATCGAGTGACTATAGTACAAGACAGAGAGTTGGGCATTATCTGAATAAATTTTTATTCGAATAATTTGGAATAAGAATTGCGATTAAAACGAAGTTATTCGAGAATGAGTATTTTTTTATTCAAAGATTATTCGAGAAGAAAGAATGAAAATTTGTTCGAATAATGCCCAAATCTGCTACAAGAGCTGTCCACGGTGGCCACAGATACCGTTCATAAATATCGTTCGGTTTAGCGTTAGTATAAGGGAGAGTGGGGTAAACAAGAACGCATGATAATCGCGAATGCGATAGTTACGGCGTTTTAATAAATAAAAACGATGTCCCCTCTTTACTAGCTAATAGTTTAGGTCGTATCCAACGCCGGGCAGAAAGTAAAAAATACAAAATACTCATGCTATTCAAGATAAACACAATTTATTATTTTCATCATGTTTCAAGGAATATTTTGTCCTTTTCAATTGCGTGTAATTACTATTGAATTAATGATAAAATTGCTTTTTTTTAAGTTGAAATAAAGCACTTTTTTAGCAACATTTTGTGACCAAGGCGTTGCTTGAATCATGATTCTAACCAATAAAATATATTCCTTTTTATTTTTTGATGTCGTGGGGTATTGACGAACCACTCGGATGGGGTAATCTCGAACCTTTGAGATCAGCAACGTTAACCGATTTTGATGAAATTTTCAGCATGTATAAAACTTACTTAAATCTATTAAAGGGATTTTTGAAGTTTTATTACAGGCTCAGAAAAAAAGTTTAAAAAACGAACTTTACTATTTTTTTTAGATATTCTGACCAATTTCATTTTTTTTCTAACGCACAAGAAAAGGTATTTGGATAATACATTAGGTATAGGTTGTAGCAGCATTATTTATGTGTTGACCATTAAAGTCGCGCTTTCTGTGCGACTTCTGCGATATTTAGCACTCTATTCGTGATTACTCCACGGCAGTCGAGTAATCACGAACACCAAGGGTTTTGCTTTTTCACTATAAACTTGATTTTTATTATAATTTTTCAAAAATTCGTCACAGTACTTTATAGATGAACAGTTTAAGAATGTTTGTAAATAATAAACAAATTAATTTCTCACATAGTTTTCGTTTTGTTTGTCTTTTTGCTTAGGGGTTCGCAATTACCCCACTCTCCCTTACACTCTAGAGTCTAATTTTAATTTGGTACCTAGTAATCATTAGGTATAAAGCAGCGTTTTCGCTGGACCTCGTCTTTTGCACCTGTATCGTGCCTGTTCAATTTAATATGTATGTAAAAAATGCAATAAAGACGTAATAATAATAATAATACTGATACTTAATTTTCAAAGTAAGAATGATATCGCCTAACCCAGTCCTGATTTTTTATACGGTGATCCGAATAGTCCAAGGTGGGCTATGTCTCAACGTACAACTTTTCCCAAACGCGCCAGTTTCGCCACGATGTATCGAACCCATAAAGGTGCCCGACAGGCCCACAAGAAGCACAGGTAATCGTAACGCGATTTGCACGCCACTAACCGATTGGTCATGCGTCGGGAACCTCCGTGGCCGAATTGTTGCAGGCGCCAATTACGTACCCATCCTTCCCTGGCAGTGCGCGCGCGTGTTTCGAACCGGAGGATTCGAAAGTTCGGCCCGTGAACCCAGTGGCCACGACACGAACAGGTGTCGGCCGCACAAATTTCGACCGAGGGAACGACAGGCCTGGCCGCGCCGCTTGTTCATGGTAATGAGATGCATCGATAACATCCTGTTCTCGTTAGGTGCCGAGGGAAACACGCCGCCGCGGTTTTTGATCTTCGGTCATGGGACACAAGAGCGAGCAGAAAAGTGTCGCAACCCATAGCGGCCTTTCTACGACTCTGACCCGTGCTTTCGTATTCTACGAGCTGCTCCTTGGCGACGCTATCACCGGCTCAGATTTAAGGGCCGAGATCGTAGGAACTGTCTCGAATCTAACCGGTTCCTCGTCGGTAGTTTCACGAAGCAGATCTTTCATGTACCTTGGCCCGATCGGGATCTCTGACTTTCTCATCTACCCTCGGTTAATAATGGAGACCGTTCGAGACACCTTGCGTGCAAGCATGCAGCAACGCGCGTCAGATAATTTGAACACGAGCGATTCGGAACCGGCGAGCCACTCGCTGCGAACCAAATGCTTCTCCTCGAGACAGCTGAATAGAGAAGGTTTCGAGGTTGCTTCCCTTACACTGGCTCGAGCTTGCTCTGCACTCGATTTCAGGGTTGCTCGGGGTGTCGCGTCGCGTCGCGATGTGACGTGTGACGGGAGCTCATAATTCCAAGGGCCGTGGAACGTTTGCTCGCGCGGCAGGTCGAGAGGTAAAAGAGAGGGTAAGGAAGTCCCGTGGAACCGGTCTGGATTTTATTTCGTGCACGTTTGTCTTCCGCTCGGATTACCCTCGCGGCCATAAGCGGAAGATAAGATACGTCCAGGATACCTACGTAAGGACCTCGTGACATATGGCGGGCGTACAAGCACGGGCTCACTCTCTCTCTCATTTTCTGTCTCTCTCCGGTGCCTCAGTTTCCTCTCCGTGCTGCTATCCAGCCGGAATCCCTCTCCTCGTCCCTCCCACGCAGCTGGACGCGTCCGATCTCTCGTTTCTCGGATCTCCTTCCGTCGGCAACGACCTGCTCACGGATCGGAAGGAAGTTCGCGCTGGTACGCCGATCCGTTTCAGGAAGGATATTCCGCAGAGCGAACATTGACCAGTGAACGAACGTTCGGTCGATTAACGACGGACAGATTTAATCGATCAGATTTCCTGTTACCAGCAACTTCCGCGCACCTTCTGTTTCCTACGTGACTATCGTTTAGCTTTTTTTCATGGGAAATGGTCGGCTTCCCGTGGATCCGGAAAAGGGTAGCCCAGGTAGTCCTTCGGTTTCGTTGCTTCCAAACTCCTTTCACGCTTTGCCGAGTGAAGGCCCAGAGCAACGTTCCACCGAGAAGAATGCTTAATTAAAACATCTTAACCCTCATCCGTTCCTCATTTCACGAACTGAAGCTGTCCCTCGGTGCCAAATTGACACAATGGTAAAATATTTTTTATATTTCTTTATCCAAATTGATGGGTTTATATTTACATCTTAGACTTTTCACAACCTTCGCATAAAATAAAACGATGTATAGGACACACTGCTTGTTTACAAGAATCACAAATAACAAATCAGTATAACTTATTACGGGAAAACTGTGTCAAATTGACACGAGGGACGGATGAGGATTGAACTGTTTATAAAAGTGGCGCTTCAGCCCACTTCCCAAGGAAATACCCTCGAGGAAAACCTTTCACCTCGCTGAAGGCAAAGACCACGCGTTACACGCGCCTAGCAAGATCAATGCTCCGTTGCACGGAGACGCGACGTAGTTTTGGAATCGAATTTCCCCGGCGGTCGGCTTATCACGGTGCATAAAATCATGTAGGTATCGCGTGATCTCGAGCGTGGCGAGCACGCGAGCGTCAAAGGACCCGCTCGTTTTCACGCGGATAGTTCGAGGAGCCGTTTTTCCTCCAGCGGAGTGTATCGTTAAAATCTGAGACTGCTGCCTCTGGTCCCTTCGCAGTACCGATTTCTCTGGAGAAAATAGAATCTCAGGAAGCGAGAAGACCCGAGCATCCGTTGCGGGTAACGCGCTTATTCTAGCAGGCGGAGCAAGAAAGGGACACCGCGGAGGAAAATTCGAGCGTCGATGTTCTACTGGTTTTACGTGCCGAGAGCTCACCGGCTGTTTTGCAGCGACGAGGTAAATTTGACAGGTCCCCGTAAGGCGATAATGATATTATCAACTTCCCTTGTTGGCTGCCTCACCGACGTCTACTTGGATTGCAGCTCGGGGCGCAATTTGTCGGAGTCTGTATCTTTGATCGAAAGCAGGGGATCAGTAGCCGCAGCGCGAATAGGCGGAGAAACTATCTCGGAAGCGAGATGATCGAGATAAAGGAGGCGAGTACCCCTCGGTCCGATCCTGTCTGACGATCTCCCCGCCAGCCGATGACGAGGCGTCGGTCCAGAAAAATTTTAATGGGATCCTCGGGGCCGCTGTTGTCCGAGCTATTGTGCCTTAAAGACGTTATATCTCTCGCTTAAACGACGGGATATTGCTCCGAGGCTGTGTCCGACTGCACCTACCAGCCGACCGGGTAACCCACAATCGAGGAGAGAACGTCTTTTTCTTTCCTCGTAGAGGCCTGCGTAACGCGCCTTTCGACACTGTGCGCTGCTCACCGCGGCGAAGTAAGTATTGCGTAAGCAAGTACATACAACACACAATGTTTCGTGGGAATGAAGTAAGCATACTACCTTGCACAGCGAAGTAAGCTAGTTACCTCGCAGACTGAAGGGTCACTCAATTTAAGTGGTTGTTACCACCGAGCTTTTAGCGAGTATTAATTTTACAACGAACAACTCTCGGCCAGGCTCCTCGCCGAGGAAAGGAAGAGAGCTCGGGGAACTCTACCGTTCCGTCTGGAGCGCGGGCACGATATCCCCGGCGAAATAATAACGCTCCGCGGTAATTGGAATTCCGGCATGGACGTTTCCGCACGGGCGAAATAATATTTCTTCTCAGCCGTTGTAATCCGTTACAACCACGCCGGGGCAGCCGCGTTATCTTCGTTTCACGAGGGAGCCGCGTAAAAAAGGAATTAGAATCCGCGGAGAGGTCTCTAGCTTGAAAGGAACGGGCGGAGGGTTGGAAAATAGAAGGGAACGAAACGAAAGGGGGGGCCAGAAAAAAGTGGAGGGAGGAGCGCGTAGGTCGATACAACGGGGAACGGCCGGAACAAAAACGCAGCCTTTTATTGGCCTCTCTCCGCAATTGAAACGCGATGTGCAACGACCGATGTGTCTACTCCGGATGAGATAATCACTTAATTACGCCCGATGCTGGTGCTCGTACGCACGCGAACCATCCGGCGCTGGTAATAAAGAGGAGAGAGAGACAGAGGGAAAGGGAGAAAGAGGGAAAGAATGAAAGAGTGAAAAAAGGGAGGTGGGGATAGGACCTGGTCCTCGAGACACGAACGCCGTTGTTCGCATACTACTGTATCGAAATCGTTTGCATTTCGAGGAAAACGTGCGATCCGGGGTGCGGGGAAGGGCCGGGCATACGCCCTTAATAAATACGCGTTGCGTGAGCGTCGATAATAGACACACCCCATCAGGGCCCGTGGGACACGCGAACGGCAGCGGAGTTTTATCAGCGTGAAAGTGGTGGGTATCGGTGTCGCGTTTATCCAGTCGTGAGCAATGGTGCACACAGCCGAGCTTCTTTCTCGGGCTGGTCGTCTAGTCGCCGAGTAATTGCCGGTTTCGCGTGTTAATGTCTTTATGGAGAGGCGGATAAGTGGAATCGAGTCGCTGCAACCAGTTTACCACATGGCACCTTTTCCCAAAATAAGACGTTTCCCGTGACGGGCAAGGGCTGCGAGGGAGCGTGCGTCGCACGGTCTGCGTCTTTATTAGAGCACCGGGGCCCGAATCGCCCTGGAATCGACCATCGGGGTAATTACACGCTCCGCTCCCCCTATATCGTTCGTTCTGATCGCGTCCTAGCGCCCACGATCGGCCAATTAATAACCGGTGTTAGTTACGCACGCCGATGGCCCCTTTCCTGTAACCTCTTCGGGGTTCCAGGGGCTGTAGAAACGCATATTGCGATGGGAGTTGTATACTTACAGGGATCGAACATGGGGGGCTGATTTGGAGATGTGGCTCGACTCACCTGAAACAGATAAAAGTATGGATGCGTTAAAGGAGGTTTGTGTTTCATGGCGCAGTGCTATAGGAATTTAGGGGAGAGTTGACTATATCGTACCAGTTAAGATATTTTACGTTATATTTCATATTTGGTACTAATTTGAACGCAAATAACTATTGGATACTAGTTTTACTACTCGGCTTCGCCCGAAATTTAGATCCTGAGTTTATAAAATTTTTTTTGTGAAAATAGTCACATTCATCTGGATTAGTTAGGCATAATGAGCTGAGGCATATTTCGTCATCCCAGAGTTCATCGTTCAAAACTTTTTAGGCGACAGCAAACACACAACATACAGTAGCGGACAAAAAAGTTACCACTTTCCTGATTTCTTTATTTTTATTATTTTTAACAGCAACTTAAAGCTGTAGCATGTGTTTAATATACATATTCTGAAAGAGAATTAAAAGCTACGTAAAACTTAGTTAAAGTTGTATTTATTAATTAACAGACCAAAATTTTATATAACATTATACAGAAGCTATACATTTTTATGACCGACAAAAAAGTTACCACTTTTGAAAAGTAATAAAAATTCTAATATTTTGTCGGGGCACCTTTTGCTTTTAGGACGGCCTCACATCTTTTTGGCATCGAATGTATCAATTTTTCGATAAGGGTAACAGGAAGGTCATGCCAAGCTTTCTCGACAGCCGCAAATAACTCATCGGGTTTTTTAAACTTCTGCCCATTGAGCTTACATTTAATCGCACCCCACAAATTTTCAATGGGGTTTAGGTCTGGCGATTGTGCTGGCCATTTCATTACCCTTATTTTATTGTTGGAAAACCATTTTTTGACGGACTTTGCAGTGTGTTTTGGATCATTATCCTGTTGGAATATCCATCCAGCAGGCATGACCCGGCGAGCATGTGGCTTCATTACATTTTTCATAATATTACAATATTGATACTGATCCATTATACCGTTTATTCGGTGAATAGGATCTAACCCCGAAAGACTAAATGCTCCCCACACCATTATACAACCTCCTCCACGCTTAACCGTACCAATGGTATAACGAGGACTAAACCTTTCATTGATCGGACGCCGTACAAATCTAATTCCATCGCTGTGTATTAAATTAAATTTTGACTCATCGCTAAATAAGACCTTTGCCCAGTCAGCAGCGGACCATGCAAGATGTTCACGCGCAAAATTCATCCTTTTTTGCATGTTTTTGTTGGATACAAATGGCTTCTTAGCAGCAATTCGGCCATTTAGTCCCTTCTCCGCTAGTCTCCGTTGAACCGTTCGGACACTAATTTCAACATTTTCAACCAACACTTTATCACGAATTTCTGGGGCTGTTAGCTTTGGGTTCTCTATAGATTTTCGAACTAAGAGTCGGTCCGTTCTAAAAATATTTATCGATTTTAGTAAAATTTTGTTGCCAAAGTAAGACAAAAATGTGTAATATTAACCTTTCATTAGTTTTTCTTGGTCGCCCTCGATTCTCCACGACCAATGGATTCTTTTCGCGACAATAAATGCGACGGATTGTGCTTTTATCTATCTTCATATGCTCAGCAATTTGTTGAAAAGTGTAGCATTCGTCATCACGTAACCGAACTATTAAACTTCGCAATTGGGGATCAGTTTTCTTTCCACGAGGCATTTTTAATCGGTTTTAACCTCTTAAGCGTCTACTCAAAACAAAAGAACGCAGAAAAGGAGCGTAAACCAGAAAAACGAAAGACAAATACGCGGGAATTTGAAAGTGGTAACTTTTTTGTCGGTCGTAAAAATGTATAGATTCTGTTTAATCTTATATAACATTTTTGTTTGTTAGTTAAATAAATTCGACTTTAACTGGGTTTTATGCAGCGTTTAATTCTCTATCAGAATATGTATATTAAACACATGCTACAGCTTTAAGTTGCTGTTAAAAATAATAAAAATAAAGAAATCAGGAAAGTGGTAACTTTTTTGTCCGCTACTGTATGTATAGAAGTTTTCTACTTTATATGTATATTAAGATTGTAGCTTGATCTTTTAGGCACCTACTTTTATATGCTTTACCTTTTGTTCAGGACAATTTAATTTGTTATTTAACTTTTTGTCACATACTGTAAAAGGTACGATTTAAGCAACTGGTCTCCGATATCGTACTTCTCGGTCTCCTAAATCGTAAATCCACTAAAAATAGTATCAATTTACAAATAGAGAAAAAAAAATTTAACATAAAGTAATGATTATTATATAGTTACATATACATATGTCTATGGATCACACACAGGCCGTAATAATCTATGAATATAATATTCGTATATAACCTATATAACATACGAGTTGTCAAATCCTACTGGTACGATTTAGGAAACATGATCGATTTATTTACAAACACCAATTTAAACTTTATAATGAATGTAATAGGTACTTAAAATGAATGTAAAATATTTTACATTATACCCACTTTTAGAAAAATACAAAAATACCCAACAAAATTGCATTGTTTAATTATTATCACCTACAATAAACTGGTAAAAAGTTACATCACTCATACCTGATTTTTTAAATGCTTATAGCACGCACAAAATAGGGTGTAAGCTCAAAAGGTTTTGTTTCTATTTCTTATTTCGCATTTACTCGATATTTTTATTCTCAGATGTCATTTACATTCATTAATTACTGAGAAATTGATGAGGTACAATTTAGGTGACCAGTACGATATTGGCAACTCTCCCCTATATAGTACTCTGAAAGTGTCTATCATAAAGTCTGTTGTTGTTTCTAAACTCTTCAACCTCTTCTATTTGATGGCGCACTGGGAAACGACGTTTTCGCCAGACTTAAGAGATTTCGCCGACGGAGAATCGTCGTTCGGGCATGACGGCCGCCATAGTTCCTAACGAGTAGAGGAAAGTTGGCGGTAGCTCGCAGGCCGGAATATTAGAGGCGGTGTTAGTTAATTCAGCGGAGTGCGCGCCCACTGCGGGCTGTTAGCAAGCCACGCTTGACGGGAGCGTGCGAGAGTTGCGCACACGACAAACACCAAGCCAGGTATAGTTGTCGCGTGGCCCTGGGCCACGTCTATCTTTCAGCCAGCGACCTCATTGCCGTTCAGCAACTTCGTCTTCTTCGAGAAGCAACCGATACCGTCGCCCACGCTCGCTACCGTGGTCCGAGGTACACGCCAACCAACGATCTGCTCGTTGATCGACGGCCTCTCGAAACCTCAACAGATTTCGCTTGCTGTCAGCCGCTATTACGGCAATAGTTTTCGCGTCGAACCGAGAGATCCATCCATCGTAATAACGCTTGGCTATAGCACGGAGTGTGTTTTTCCCGGTACGCTCGCCGAACTCCACTCTCGCTGGCCACCCTCGACAACTCTCCTCCTCGGATCCTTATTTTTCAAGCGGCAGAATCGCGCTCCCTCCGCCGTTGGAAAAGCTTCGTCGCTCCCGCAATGGAGCCGTATCCTTCCTTAGTTACCAGGAAACTCCATTTGCCGTTCATCGATTTGAAATCGAGCGAACATTGTTCGATACAGAGCCGTAAATGTCTCCGCGATCGGCGAAGCGGAAGGGGCATCGGTTAGGTGGAAGTAAAAACAGAAGACCGTGAGGAGAGACACAACAGAGAGACGTTGTGTATCGAGAGGAACAGTCTTTGCCAATGAGGGATCCTTTCATGGTCGACGGGATTTAAAGATGCACGCGGAAGAGCCTGTCCTTCCCACCGGGCTTTGTCCTCCAGATTTTCTTTCCTCTGCCGTCTCCTTGCTTCCTCGTTTCGTGTCGGATTCCACGCTCCGAGATACTCCTTGGGAATAACAGGCGCGGAAAAGTTCGCTCGGGCATAACCGAGGGCGAGCGATTAATCGAGTTATTCCTTTGCGATTTTCAGCCGGTCTGGGATTTCCAGCAGCTCAGACGTCGAGCCTCTGCGCGGCATTATTCGAGCCAATCGCTCGAGGGGGGTGGAAAAATGCGTAGGTATATATAAGCGGTCGGTAGACGGGGGATAGCTCGAAGAAAGCTTCTTATCAGGGAGAGAAGGACGAACTGGTTCGCACTTCAATAACTTTGGAACTCTAATCTGCGGTATAGGGGGAAGCTGTTAGGGACGCAGCTCCATCCACCCTCCTTGTCCACTTCTTCGGGACTTCCCTGCTTGCCTTCAGTTTTTTAAATAAGTAGAACGCAGCGATAAAATATTTGTGGGGTTTGATGTTCGTTGCGTAAAGAGTAGGGGAGAATGGGGCAATGATGGTCAGTATTGTTATTATAAAACGGCGTGTCCGACATGTGCAATTTCTTTTATTTACGTTCCACGACATCATTCGCTATATTGTCGAACGACCGCGCCTTAATCGTGGCTAAGCAACTAATGTTAATAAGCCTTTTTGTGTTTTGAACGTCGTTGATGTTATATTTGTTGTTCACCACGTAAGAGATAAACACTAATATTGAAGCTTTTTTACATTTCAACTTTACGTAAATACAAATATACTATCAAGGCAAAGGATTAGAATCGAATTTAATATAAATATATTTAATTTATTTATGTAATCTTCAATTTTATCAATGAAAACGTGTGCGGGTAATGATGGTCGCTTGACAGTTAGCGCCCGCAACGTGATTACCATTATTCCCCAGTGTAGAATAAAAATATCTTTCTTCATTAGAAGAATTTTATTCTGTAGATGGCAAAAATACGTCCTGGAACAACTGGAAAAGCCAATTGGGCTTCCGAAGCACTTGAAAAAACAGTGTACAAGTGTATTATTTGCTATCAGTTTGGCCATGAAAATGAAATGTGGTTTCAATGCATCTCGTGTGGCCTCTGGGCTTATTCTGAATGTTGTGGATGAGACTCGGCGGATGGATACATATGCGAAAAATTTTAAATTAATCGCTTGCAACGTGACCACTATTACCTGCAGGTGTGGACAATGGCGGTGAAACATATCTTTTCTGTATTTTTAAATTTGATTGAATAAATCAATATATTATTATTTATTTTAGTACCCTACGAATAGGTTGACGGAATAAGTTTACAAAAAAATCAATTTCAAGAATTATTGCACTTTATATATTGGTTTTATTACACTTATTGATTAAGTGACCGCCATTACCCATTCTCCTCTACCGCAGGTTAAAACACCGCAGAAACAGAAGCCGACTACAAATATTTCACACCCGCTATGAATCTTGGCCCGTCGACCATATCACCCACAATTTTTCCACGTTGCTCTTTCAGACAGGCGTTGAATTTTTAATCCGCGCGAAACTTGCAGGCAAATTTTCCGCCACGAATTGCAGACCTCTGCGTTCGATTTTACCATAGTCCTTCCTTCCAACTGGAGAAAGTTCTCGAACAAGCTACGAACGTCGAGAATTTCCCGACCTTCTTTTCCTTTTCTCGTCTCTTCTGCCGCGCTCCCGACCATTCCATCACCTCGTCGAAACAAATCAAGGTATTATTCTAGCGCCGCTCGAATATGCACCCACATTTTGGAACTAAATTTCTCTATAAATAACACGAGCGACGTTTCCATCACGAACTTGCGAAACTCGCTCGTACTCGGCCCGCTTCCCATTGCCGACAAACTTCCAATTCCCCGTCTAATCATTTTTTCCCCGACTCCACCGGCGATAAGGAGACAACGAGTTTCGCCTCCCACCTTTCCTTTTCTCCCGTTGCTTCGTTACTTTTACCACTTCCCGCCCACGTTAGTCGACCTGAATCAGAGTTTTCGTAAACAGGAATGCTGAGTAGGTACCATCTTGCTAGCAAGTTGCCGCGAGTCCGCTGCGGACGTCGCCTAAATCAGAGTTTCTCCGCTTCATTCGGGAAACTCTTCTGCTAAGAGGAAACATCGTTTACCGCCGTCAATCTCGCGAGACGGAGCGATCGTACGAGTGAGTTCGTGGATCTCGGGAATTCGACGGCGCGCGATAACGAGTTACTCGAGCACTGAACGACTAGAGCAAACATTTAATCCCATTGTCTTGCTTCGAAAGAAACGCCGCGATTCTTCGTTCCGTCGAAAGAAGACACAGGCGACCGCTCTCTGTATGCAAGCGGGCGAGCCGCACCCCCGCGTGGATCAACCCCCGAGGTTCTACCGAATTTCACAGCGTTATCGTTACGTCCGTTGCGATAACTGTGCCGGTCGCGTGTAACCGCGTGCTTGCTTCACGCGCAGCTCGATCCGAGCGCGAGACTTTGCGGCTCGGTGTAAGATGTCGTCTGGAAACTTGGCAAAGTAAACGGACCCGGAACCGTGGCTGCCTGTTAATTCACTTTCGAGCTCGATTAATCGATGGGAATACGACTCCGTCTGCTGGCAATGCGGTGGGACTTGGAAGGAAGGTAGACGAAAGGGAAGTGTCTTCTTGTGAGCAGTGTTAAGTGCGAGATAGTTTTGAACTCAAGGATTGAAAAATATTGGGCCGTCGGATTTAAATAAGCTCCTCAAACACGAGATACTGCCTGTCCCTCGTCCCCAGCTGCGCGTAGGAGTGGTCTACAAGGTGTTTGCACGGAGCGGCGATTAGGAAGACCTGCCCCACGGTTGCCGAGGAAAGTCGAAGAACAAAGTAGGAAACAAACGACGCCCGTGTAAGAGGTACGATCCCTCAGTGGACAGGCTCGCGGTTGAAGCTCTCCAAGTCAGACGGACACGGGAGGCGCCGAGCGAACATTAATCCCATTGTCTTCCTTCGAAGCTGACTGGCGAGAATGGCGCAGGTCTTCTTTCCGCGAAACGAAGACGTACGCCCGTCCCGCGGTGAATAAACGCGCGGTTCCTACGGACAGGTAGTTCGGGATGTATGTATGTAGACGGGAAGATGGGATGTGCTCGCCGGATATTAGGATCGCGTTCGCATTCCTGGCGCGTGCAACACGAAACGGTGCTTCAGCCCGGAAAGATGAAAGGATTGGCCGCAGCGGATCGCTGAGCGCCGCTGATGGACTCGCGGTTAAAAACGCGAGCGTCTCTCTCTCTCGAGATGAGACGAATCGAGGAAGCAATCATGGTGGTTGCGAGATCGATGGAAAAGTTTCGACAGACTTCTCGCGGTCCGACGATATGCGATCGTCGTTGAGGAACGAGCGGAGCGTCTCGGTCTACGTGGTTCGTATTTTCACGGGCGACGGCGCCGAGCTAAGTTCCCCCGCGAAGAACTGGGGTGTCTGGCGGCTTCCTGCAGGAAATACTGCAGCGCAAACTGAAACTCCGTCGGAGCTGGCCGCCCCATAGCCTTGTCTCGCTTACTTATGTATGAAAGCTACGTGGCCCGCGTTCAGTCTGTCCCGCCTTCGGTCTTTCGCGACCACCCCGCGCCCGCTGTGCAAACTTCTACGTTATTCATACGTCGCGGATGAACGATGAGTATCTGTCCGGCCGTGTCCACTTCTCGACGACTCTGTCCATCGGGGGAAGACCGTCGTCTGAACTTCGCGAGAACTCGAGAAAGTCGCGGGCCCCGCTCGTCAAGGGCAGTTAGACGGGTGTTTAATCCTCCGTTGCGGCAGGGACAGAGCACCAAGTCTCGCGCACGCAGTGCCTGTGCCTTTGATTTACATGGACCGATGAGTTGACTAATGTAAACGGGTTGGTCAATGGAGAGAGCAAGCCGATCGATCGGGGCACGGCCGTGGCCGCTGCACTGCTGAGAAAAAAGGTGGAAACACTTCCCTTAGATTGGTCGGGGCTGGGGAACCGCTTGGAGGAAGAGAAAGTGCCATTCTGGATAAGCAGGAACCACGTGTGTTACAGTTAGCCACGAAAGTGCATTAGCGCTGGACGTCTGGCCGAGTTCACGGAAGTAACGTGTCGCGATAACGTTTCCGAAGGGACGAGAAAGTTACGGCAAATCTGACGCCTGCTAGGTACAAGCGGGATGCTTTCCGAGCAACAACACACGAAACCAATTTCAGCTCGCTCACGTGTGGCCTTCCAACTTTCAACGTTACAGTTACTGCCGCGATATGTAAACCAGGCGATGCATCGTGTCGAGAGTTTAACGAAGGCTTGTTCATCTTCTATCACCCACTTTTTTTACTCATTCGACTTTTCAGCTTTTCAACTTTTCCCTAATCCACCCACATTTTCCTTCACTTCCATTCTCTACCCTCGTCGCGTTTCTCCATGCGGTGAAGTTGAAGCAGACTCGCGGGAGAAGAATGATCGCGTTAGAGGAGGAAGACGAAATAGAGGTTGCCGCGAGCGTGCACGCGTTGCGAAAGAAGACAACGAACCGCAAGCCAGAAGCCAAACGCCTGCTGCGTGCACGGGGGATGTGGGGATGCTGGATTCAGGGCGAAAGAGGAAGGAGGAGAAAGAAGGAGAAGAAGAAGAAGCGGTCGTGGATAAGCAGAGAGCAACGTAGCTGCCGGACAGAGTGAATTATGGGACAATTAGTTCCGGCAGATATATAAGCTTCAGACACAGAAGCAGCCGCTCTGTCTTCTTCCCTCCTTTTGCCCTCGTCTATTCTCTCGGTCCGCGAGCCGCCTAGAGCTGGCTAGAGCCGCCTAGAGGGGAGGTTTTTGGTCTTGAGGGAGCTTTCGCTCGGTGTCCGCGCCGCGCTATCCTGAAAGCTAAGAAGACCGGCTGGACGACTCATTAACCACCGTGCTCCCGTGTTCTTTGTGTCTGGTCAAGTTGTACCAGCCATTCCCCCGTTTTCCACCATCCACCACCCCTCGCGTTCCCAGGATTCCGCGGAAATCTACTCCACTTCTTCGCCTCTCCACTCTTCCTTCAACTCTACGCGCACACCATTTTGTCATCGCGTTATTCATACTTCCTCCAACTCTCTCATCGCCTGGCGTGCGAGAAAGCAACGCTCAGAAACTTCCTCAAGTACATACTACTTACGCATAAATTATAAGTTCGTAAATTCGGCAATTAAACGAAGCAGACAACACTAATTGAATTACAAACGCACAATGACAACCGAATAGGAATGCAAGTGCGATCTTACGGACCCAAGCGTGGCTCGACTAGCCTGTTTTCTCTGATTTTTTTATTGACGACCTTACCTCGGCGCTCGAAACCTGTCTACCTTCATTAGGGTGTTTCATATTATAGGGGTAAAATTCAAATATTATATTTTTATTTTACTTTGCGCATGCCCCGATTCCTATTAATATAAAAAAAATATCTGACAAATTTTAGGAAAAGTGAGTAATATTTAGAGGTTGCACACTTTGCGCACTAAATAATATGTAGTAGGCTAAGGAAACACGATTTTCAATGATAATTATTTCTATTCTCAAGCCCTTAAAACAGAAGTTAAACTTCAAAGAAGACTTACATTTAGATAAATTTACATTTTATTACTACTATTATTGTTCAGACCTATTAAAATTCTGTACGTTATTATTTTACCCACATTTTTAAAACCTGAAAAAGCGAAAATATGTAGTCAGACCGGGAACGGTAGTAACAGAGGAGGCAAATGTACATTGTGTTGAATCTCAAAATATATAATGAATATTAACACCAATTTTAGATATACGTATGATAAATAATGACATTTGGAATATGTACACACATCCATGTCCTAGCAGTATAGATACGCAATAGACATGGATAGTGAACAAAATAACTTTTCGATACCCTAAAGTAACTTTTTCTTACTAACTTATGAATCTAATGTAAGCACTCCCTTTGCAAGTATGTGCGTTTTTAATCTATAATTTGACCTTTTTTTAAAGTAATACTGATCGTTACCTAGCACTTTGAAGTGTCTCGGTAGTCACAATTTATAATTGAAGTTCAAAAGTATGGTCGGGGGCGATTGTAACATCGGTAATCGGGGTCGGTTGTGCCGCAACAAAACCGAATAGTGTCAAAGAAAGCGAATAATATTGTCTTGTTTGCATAGAATCCATGTAGTGTTACAACCGATCCGAGATCAACTACGGTCGCAAAACAATTTACACTGTATCGTTAGGGCTATAACACTCCGCTTCTTATTTTTTATTAATAACTTGGATATTACTTGACATACAGTGAAACTGTTGTGACTCAATCATGTCAGATAAGTAAAACCTCCATATAAGGGTTTTTGTTGTAAATGTAATAGTTCCTGCGCAATCGTATTTCCAAGCCAAAGTATTACTACCGCCCCAGGCCTACCCTAGTGATAAAACTGTGCAACCCCTAAATGTTATTAAATTTGTCTAAAATTTGGCACACAGATCACTTAGATGAATAGAACCAAGGGGGCCAGCAAAGTGATATGAAAATAGCACCTTTGGAAAATTGAAACACCCTAACCTTCATAGCTCAACGATCCCGACCCACTTCCCTATTTTTGTTCCACTCTTTCCTATTTCTGTTGCACTCGACATGCACGGTCAGCAAATTCGGAGACGTCGCTGCTTAGAAGGGCGATAAAGTAAACACGCCTTGAGCTCCGGGACAAGGACGTCGCGAAAAAAGCGTGGGAAAGAAACGCGCGAATCTCGTCGAGGCTGAGGACTCGTAGGAAGCATATATCACAGCTCCCATTGAAGAATGCACAGTAGCTTCGAGTGTGGAGCGCTGTGGATGGCCCTAGCGAGGAGTCGGATGTCTCCCTAGCTCCCGTCATGGGCATCCGTAGGGGGGTGCAAAATGGGCAGTTGCCCCCTGGCTTTTGAGAAAAAATCGTTTATTTTTCAAAACTGATCTTTATTAAGTTTAAACTAAAAAAGGGAATATTTCTAAATTTCGGTTTTAAATTTTTAATTAAATTGGCACTATAAAATGGGTTAAAAAAAGCAAGAGAGGTATAATTTTCTTTACCATCATCCCCAAGTTGCCCTTCCCCCCTCTGGAAAAAAGACTGCGGATGTCCCTGGCTTATGCAACGCAATTCTTTTACATCTGAACAGAATGTAGCTTCTCTGATCAAAAAGTAATGTAATTGTGATAAATTTTGAAAGCTCAGCTTTTTTCAAAGATGTACATATTTTAGAGCACCGATTATCTTATCCCAAGATGCGATTATCTCGATTAGGTGTATCTCTCGAAGCTGATCGATGCCAAGTCCGAAATAACGTCGGTCCGCGCAAAAGCCATCATATCTGTCCGTCTGAAGAGCCAAGCAGTGGATTCCGTTCGTCTTCAGTTCCCCCGTTATTCCACTCCAATAAGAGAAAGGCATTCTCCGGCATAGCTCGTTAATAGGACGCACCTCCGCTTCAGGGTGGCTGCCGGGCTTCCTGATTAATGGCCGTGCTAATCAAATAAACAATCCTACATCTGTCGACCGAATGTGTTGCCAAGCTGCGGGTACATCCCTGCTTGCTCCCCTCGCCGCGATCGAGTCGAAAGAAGCCACAGTTCGTGTTTTCGTCCCCCTGGGTAGGCTCTGTCCTCCACGAGCCGCTTTTCGGTAGCCAGACGGGGCAGCGGAAAGAAGCGGATAGCGAGAGCGAAGAAAAACACGCCGCGGCTCCCGAGTGGCAATTAGAAGGATTAATGATTCCGTCACGTGGGCGACGCCGCGCCGCCCCGCGTGGCCGTTCTGTTCGACGTCTTCCTCGGCGGCGTTTGTCATCTTACAATGGCGGGAGGGAAAGGGCCACGAGGAGCTGGTATTGTCGCGATTAGACGGGACTCGTGTACGGTTCTCATCGTGCTGCGGCGAGCGGCTACCGTTCATAAATCAACGTTCCTTCCGCTTAACGCCGCGGCGCACCTCCGCGGAGCCGTGGCCTGTCGGCGTGTCACCGCTGCTGTGATTCTTGTCGATTGTTCAACCACAGGCAAGCGCAAGCTGCGCGAGTACTTGCATCTAAATTCATTTGAGCTTCTTCTGGAATCGTTGCGTTTCGAGTGGTTCGGCCTAATGGGGGTGCATGTAGAATTACATACTACAAACGTTATGCACCCACAGTAGGAAGCCAACGAGAGCCGTGGCTATTTCCTGAAATTTCCCACTTGCAATTCCATGAATCCGCAACTCGCCGCGCATATGAAGACACTTGTAGACTCGTAGTTGCGGTCCACGCTCCGACATAGTTTACGATAAATCAGCGCGCGCCGGTTAAAGTGTTATTTCATCCGCGGCGTAACTGTAGTCCCAACGAGATTGTTTCGTATTAATTTATGGTGGCGAGTGGGGTACACTGTGCCACAGCGTATATACTAGCACCGACGCTCAATGTGGGTGGATGCGGATGTGTGAATCTCAAGCTCTGTTTCATGGAGTGCGGGCAATTTTTTAGCGCTGGTTGATCAGTTCTTCCTATACCAATACAGTTAGGGTAAATCCGGGAGACGCGGTCGGGCTGGAGAGTTGGTCAAGCGGCTATATTCAGACTCTATATCTGTGTATATGTAAAAGTGTGTTAAGGTTCAGAACAATTAATTCTCTAAGAATCAACTGTTTCGACTAGGACTGGGACTATTTGTCGAATTTTTCGGTATTCGAATATTCGAATACTTCAATTGCTCAATTATTTGGCGAATATAATTCGAATATCCATGTATTCGAATATCCAAGTATTCGAATACTATTCGAATATCCAAGTATTCGAATACTATTCGAATACTATTCGAATATCCAAGTATTCGAATACTATTCGAATATTTATGTATTCGAATACTGATCTATTCAAACAGTAGGGTGTGAATTATAAATCAAGTTCTTTTTGTACAAGCTTGTAATTAGTTTCAGTTGTGAGTTCGTTAGTCAGGGTGAAATCTTGTAAGCTAATAACTTGATTCATGATTCACACCGTACTATTCGAATACATCAGTATAGTATTCGAATACTGAAATATTCGAGTAGTATTCGAATACTTAAATATTCGAATGGTATTCGAATACTTAAATATTCGAATGGTATTCGAATACTTTAATAATCGAATAATAACATTCGAATACTCAAATATTCGAAGTTTATTCGTAGCATTCAAATACTTGTAAAATCGAATATGTATTCAATTATTCGAATAGTCCCAGCCCTAGTTTGGACCAACTCTCCCGCCCGGCCGCGTCTCCCGGATTTACCCTATTCCAACAGAGTGTAAGAATCCTTATATTCAACTCTGGATCCTCGATCACTACAAGTTCATCAATCTGGCGACAGACGGTGCGTCGCCTCACGATGGACCGTAGATCCTTCCGTTTCCCGTGCTGCATCGTTTAAACGATGCAAGGATCTCGCCAGTCTCCTGTTCTCGCCAGAGACCGCTACATCGTCTCCGCGGTGATCCGCGTTCATCCGCGCCACGGTCAGCGGAGGCGTACATGGCTCGCGCACGAATCGCGTCGCACGCTTTGCCAGGAGCGCGGGCATAAATCAATGCTCCGTTCGTTTAACGCCTCGTCGTTCCGGCAAAAGGGAGCCGACGACTCTCCATGCCTCTATCGTGGTTCGGCTCCAACACTTGCTCCCGCGCGGCGACGTCCCAGCTTCGGGGTAAATGGCCTGATATCGCGTGTGCGCGTTATCGCGACGCTACGAACGCGATGAGAGACGATGATACGCCGCGTCAATCTCGAGGGAGCGATAATTTACAAGTTTTCCATCGTATCGCCGGTCGCCCATGTAGATTATCAGCAGGGGCTATGTTTCTCGAGCATTAGGCTTCAGAAGGAACAGCTCCTCGGGGATCGAGTGATTCGGTCGATCGAGCGAAAACAAACCAACGGAGAAGTGTGCCGCGGCGTAGCGCGAGTGGGATGAAAAATGGAAATGCGCTTGGCAGGCTACAAGCGTGTCGTTAGGAAAAGGAAGAAAGGTGCCGCGAGCGTGGTCGTAAACGCGGCGATTTTCACGGTTCCAGAAAGCGTATCGCGACGTCTCTGTTAGCAAGAGGGGGTTCTCTTTCCGCGGAAAGCTTGCCAGGTCGGCAGGGCGGCGTGACGCGAGGCGTCTCAGTTCGCGACGACGTTCCCGGAACGAAATTACCGCGAGGCACGTTCCTCCGCGACGCGATGCCGCGCTCAAAGTAGATTTACGAACGCCGAGATCAACGCGGAACGATATATGGGTAATCTCGAGAGCTGTTGCAAACTCCCTCGAAAGTGAATACTTAGGTACTCGAGAGCGACGGCCGCTAAATTTTCCTCGGTAAACTTGGTCGTTTTGCAGGCTTGCGCCATTTACACGCAGCGAGAGAGCTTTTCACTCTTTCACGTCACACTTACCGATCATTTTCGAAACTATGGCAAAGGGGGGAGAGAAACGCGAGAGTTCCTCGTTGCTTGGCTGCGAGTTCTAGTTGGACGGAGCGTTATCTGTGATGGAATCGTTGCGTTATCAAAGAGGACACCGTTATCGAGGCAACATTTCCCAGAAAGTGACACCGACTTGCTCTCGTTCCGCGTCTGCTGCCTCCTCATTTCCTCCACGCAGTACGTAAATCACCGAGGCAGTGGCAGCAGCCGCGATTTCACCAATCTAAACGATTGCGTCTTGCTCGCTCTCGCGGAGAGTGAGACAGTGGAGCGGCGCGATCTCGTCGAAGATCGATGATGATACGTGGAAACGAGCAGGCGACTGGTTACACGACTGTCCAGCTGTCGCGGCCATGTCGGAGTTAGTTACGTATGCGAGGTGCTCGAAATGATCGCCACAAGTACCTTCTCCTCTAACATAGCATTGACTGTTCCTTTGATTGCCGCAGTATTCTTTCTTACTAAGTCCATTTAGAAAATAAAAATTCAGAAAACACGAGATCTCTCGTACTCCGTTACCCTCCCTTTGCAATCGAGTACATACTTCTATATTCCAACTGCGCTGTCAAGATTCGCGGGAAAGATCGAACGCTTCGAGACGACACCCGCGACAGTTGGCTTTCTCCACAAGATTTTTCCCTTCAGCACGCGTCCCTCCTCGAGGCGTCTTCGTATCGTGGGCCGTGCTATTTTCGGTGGCTGGCAAATCCTCGCGATGTCGCGCGTGGACGTGAGCGAGCACGCGGCTGGCCTAACCGTGTCGTACAATTTAGTAATGAACGTTGTAACGACTGGTCCGTCGGCGTGACTATTTGCGTGGGCGCCGCGGGATCGACGACAGTCAGCCGAGAATCAGGAATAATGTATCACCGGCTGTTCCGGTGGACGGGGGCGATTTGTAAACGTATCTCCTCTCCGAGTGGCAGCTGGACGATCTATTAAGCACCGGCTTAGGGGGACGCGATACGAGTAGCCTGTCTGTTTTTCAGCCGCTGCCCCGAGACTCTGTCCGAAATTGTCTGGAATCGTTCACCGTCGCGACAGACGATTCATAAACAGCTTCCTCCCAAGGAACAACGGGGCATCGTTCGCGCTGAAACGAGCTCGCGTGCTTAAACAAGCGATCAAATTAACGACGAGACGCGGATTCCCCGGCGTTAGGGGCGGGGGTGGAGGGAGTAAAGGGTAACGAGAATGAAAAGCGTGCTCGAGGAGCTCGTGTTCCCGACGACGGCGCGGCCGAACAACGCCGCGAGTTGTCTCCCAAAGCGGGACCAGGCGCACACCGCCGTTTGCTGGTGACACTGTTGGCTAAATATACCCTCCGAGGCGGTTAAAACTGGAGGAAACGTTTTGTACGCCTCTCGCCTCCCCTTCGGCTCGTTCGCTGCCTCTTACCTCTTACCTCGTGCACTCCTGCTCCCGAGCGAGCGTGCCGCTTGCTTCCGCAGGTTCTCACTGCTCCGCAGAGTGAGTGGCAGCCTTTACACCGGCTTCTGGAGCCGTTGCTCCGTCACCTTCGCTCACACGCTCGCACTTTTACATGTGGGCGAAGTTAGCCACACCTATGTGGCCATTGCACTGTTTTTGGCCATGTGTATAATTAATTTATTTTTAAATTGCTTGCAGATCATTATTCTGTGGAGAATTTCACATCATAAATATTTTGTTTAGTATACCGCCCGAAATATAAGATTACATTTATTGCTTACAAAGAAAAATATTATATTTTTTAAGAAGTGGCCATAACTGGTACCTTAAAGTGGCCACAAATGGTGCATCTACCCTACTGCATTGTATTTAGTTGCACCGAGCATTGTACCGTTTGGAAAAAAGGTTTAGCTATTTTGATTTCCAAGAAAAATAAAAAAATGAAAACTATCCTGAGCACCTATATAAAAAGAAATTTTAAAAAAATTAAAATATCATTGTTGTACTAGTTGTGTACCGCCTTGTAGCGTTTGGAGTTTTAAAAAATTCGAAACCGTTTTCGAAATTAAAAAATGAGGAAAGCCATGTTCAAAGATAGTCCAGATTTATTTTGTTCAAAACCGCAAAATCTCGAACTTTGAGGAATAATGATTCCACCGGATTTCGAAGTTAAATATGATATCAATCGATTCTTCATGGCGAGATGTTTGCAATATTGTATAGAAATCGCTGTACGCTCGTAGGTCAGTAATCCCCTCTGGGAACTAACATTGTCCATTCTGTTTCGTTTTTTTATTTCAATGTTTCCAATTTCTGGACATTTTTTTATTAAAACGTGGGTGATATCAAACATTTGTCGGACGGGACGACGTTGGTACAACCTGGCACAATCTGGGTTAAAATGGTACAGCGCAGAAATTTGGAATATTGTTTACTTGGTAGATCCCAGCCTACTTTTCAGTGATAATTTTTTTGAACGGCACAGTATTGCATACTACACCCTTAGTATTGGGTTGGTGGATAATTATCAGGCGTTCTTTAAACAATATTTATTATGAAAAAAAGAAACATACAAATTAAACAATAACATTTTGAAGTGATTATTCCGGAGCGTAGTCACCATCTACTTCAATAACTGCTTCCCATTCGCTTGGAAGTCGGGCGAATTTTTATTAACAAATAACCCGCCAATACAAACGCCTGTTAATTCTGCACCAACCCAACACAAAATAGTACAACAATGACTTTTTAATTTTTCAAAAAATGGTGTCCCAACATCACACACATCACTTTTAAACCAGATTTCCGTGCTTGTCGCGGAGCCAGAGGTCCTGCCAATTATTACCAGAACTCGAAACTTGCCGTTCCGAAAGTTGGAGCGCGCCGCGCTAGCTTCCCCTTGTACTTTGCTCAACCGTCGCAGAGAGAAAGTTCCCTTGGAGATTTTTAGGGTTGCCTCGGGGGTAGACTCGTATTTGCCGGTCGTCAACTTTACGCGGTGGCTGGAGACACGGTGCGGTGAACGTGGGGAGGGTTGTCGACTGGCCGCTGGTTCCGGCGGAAGCGATAAACAGATCGGTGGATAGGGGACGAGCCGATTAATTCGCCTGTCGCGCCCCTAATAATCGTAATGATAATAAGCATTTCGACGGTGGCGAGCGATGCTGATTGGGATGGGCGGCCCGTCAATCGCAGATCGCTGCGTAATGACGCTGCGAAGCGACGAGAGACCGCGACTCGGCGCGTGTCGCGCGACAGAACAACGCTCGTCCGCGGTGCCCGCCTATAATTAAGCTGACAAGCTTTGACGACGTACGAGGGCAGGAACAATGCCGGAGTAGGCTCCGGCGTGACCGCAGAACGCGACGAGCAAAGCGCGTCACGCGACACGACGCGACGCGACGCGACGCGACGCGCCCGTGTCGCGGCCGAGTGTATGAAGGTACTCCGCCTAGGCTGAGCGCGACGCCATTATTTCGAATATCCGTCAACGATAGCCCGACGAGGCTTCAAAAATACGCCGACCTCCCGTTCGTCGCGCAAATTCGTCACCATCCGCGACCCCTAACGCATCGCCTCTCGTTGCCTCCACGCCGACGCGGCGTTCCAGTGGTCTGCTGCATTGCGTAATTAATTCATTAGCTCGTGATTAATCACGGGGAGAATGGTATTCGGAGCATTTGTTAACGGGTCGGCTAGTCCATGCGCCTAGGTTGCAACGAGCACAGTTTTGAAATAGATCGAACACCATGGTACATCAGAACTTCCTGGTCAGGAGTCCTCCACTGCTCGATACCAAGCCGCGAGACACGCGAACTCTGAAAGATCGGTCACCCGCCCCTCTTTAAACCACCGCGGGGCCACAGATAAATAAGCGATCACACGTCGATGCATCGAGCCTTCGTACTCCGCGTAGGTGGCCCCAGAGATATCGGAACACTCCACCTGATGTAATCCCGGGGGGTGTGAAATCGATAATGCCTCCGAAATAGTGTCGTCAAACGCGTCACCCTTGAAAGTTCGCGCGTCTATTCTCAGCCTGGTACCACAGTTCCTCTCAAGGTTTTATTTCCCCTGAATGGAGGATGAATTTATACCAAATACATTTTGCACGGGGAAAGGAGCTCGGGCGACGGAAATACAGCGACCTGTCAATGAATTCTGACTATACTGTGAATCATGAATCCGCAATCCGACGTTTCTAGGCGGATGGATCGACCGCTGAAAATACTTCAGTCAGATATTATACATTCTACATGTTGTGCACTTTCAACATGGTATGAGAGCTCGCTTTTTCTAAAAATTCGTATCGACAAATCTCTGGAAGTAGGGGCATGACAGGGTAGCGAGGCAAGATGGGGTATCGCTCTAAACTCTAATTAAAAGATGCTAGGCACGTGACAAATACTATAATAATGTGGTTGCTGGCAAAAGCGAGTGGCGGTGCAAGCGTTTTTTATTTATGACTGTGAACCGTTTGCGTGCTGCGTCGATGTTATTTCGTGTGATAAAAAGATTTGAAATAAATATATATTTAAGAATGGTAAGTCTATTATTTGTATTCTATGATAATCTTCATTTCATCTATTTTAATGTGACATTATCAAACTTTCAATATTTCTTTAATTGTTGTACAAATATATTAATCTTTGGAAAACGATGCTTTAAGGCAAGATGGGGGTCCTTGATACGGGGAATGATGGGGTACCCCGTCCTAACCCCTAATGGTTGTTCATGTGAGATTAAACAACGTCATCGTTCTCTATTATAATTTAATTCAAATAAATCTCGTTATTTTTAGTTCGAATTTATAAAATGGTCAGAACATATACGAAAAAAACAGAAGGGGAGACTGCGAATGTTTATATTGTCAGGATTCATACTTGCAATTCACAGAGGGTTGGGTTGCATGTCAACTATGTGGACGGTGGTCCCACAATTTCTGCGCAGGGGCTGACGAAAACAATTGCGATGAAATTCACAGTTGTGTCTAATGTGAAAATACTTAAGTAGGCGAATCAATTCGGTACCCCATTTTACCCCATTTTCGGTAGGGTGGACCGGGGGGCGATAATAACAGGAGGACGATTGTAACACGTTAAATATCTCAGAAAATATGATAGATATTAACACAAATTTTGAATATATGATGAAGAATGACATTTGGAATACACATATCCATGTCCTAACAGTATAGATACAAAATTGACATGTAAAAATAACTTTTCGATAACCTAAAGTAACTTAAATTGTAATATAAATACTCCCTTTGCAAGTACGTGTTTTTTCTTTTCCTTAATATTTAATCTGGTCGTTTTTAAAGTAATACTGATCGTTAGTTATCACTCCTAAGTGTCCCGTTAATCCAAATTTATAATTTAAGTTCAAAAGCCTGGCTGGAATCAATTGTAACATCGGCAGTCGGGACCGATTGTACCGCGACAGAACCGAATAGTGACACAGAAAGCGAATAATATTGTCTTGTTTGCATGGAATAATATAGCACAGCACAAGGAAACAAATGAAAAATGGGTGGAATGTACTGAATGTACGAATTAATCATATGAAGAATGTGCCAGCCAAAACGTTTTGTATTTCTGTCACAATTGCGATGCCGCATAATTGGTTATAAATTTTACTTTTTTCCATTTACTATCATAATTAAAACTAATAAACATTTTAATTTTGTAAAGTTAAATTTGTGCTACTATCGACTCCATGTAATGTTACAACCGACCCAGAGTCGGGGACGATTGTAAAACTTTGTCCGCTTCTCATTTTGTATTAATAACCTGGATATTACTTGACAAACAGCAAAGCTGTTTTGGCTCAATAAGTGTCAGGTAAGTAAATAACATTTTCGTATAAAAACTTTTGTTGTAACTTTAATAGTTTTTGCATAATCGTATTCCAAAGTCAAAGTGTTACTACCGCCCCCGGTCTACCCTGCCCCATTTTACCCCGCAGAAGGGGCAAGACGGTTATTTCCATTTGTTTCGTAAAGTTTAATAAATTACAGTTAGACCCCTGACCTCAGATAGTCCGAAGCGTGTAACAATCATTAACTTATAGTTGTATTTGGAGTAATAAAGACTTAATTAATAAATACAATCATCACTTTATTTGCATTTTTCCTTAGTTTCCCCATCATGCCCCTACTTCCCCTACTTATCACACCATTAGACGCGCACAAATTTCATGCAAATCGGACTCATCGCACGTCACGCGAATCCTACTGCCGCCACTGTCTCGAGACCATGAATTTTTCAAACGCTTAAATACCATGCGCTGGAAGCATTGTCCGCCGGTTGCGAGGGAGAGCTCGTCGGGGTGTGAAATTCACCCCCCGAGCTTCCATGTGCGTTTGCACATACGGCTTTCGCCACTGTCGACCCACGAACATCCGCGAGCGCAGGTGGTTTCATCCAGGGGGTAGACTGCTCGCTTCTTTTCGCATTTCTGATTGTGTCGAACCCCTGGAGCCGCGCTCGCGCGGCGATAAGTCTTTTTCAACGAGAATCGTAAAATTCGTGAGCGAGAGAAAAGGCAAGCGACGAACGTCGACGCAATTCCTCGGGAATTCTTGATACCAGCGAACAGGAAAGCGATGTCAATGATTAACTGGTTCGGTTGAAATTAAAAAGTAATCACGCTGTCGTTCCAATCCGATCGTTTCCTACGTTGCTCGACAACCTCCGCGCGCTTCCCTCTCGACCGTAAATCATCCCCTTGGAAAATAATCGACAAGAAGTTCCCTCGGCTCGCTCACCCATTCAATTTACCTTTCACTCGAATCCACCGTTCATTTCCGAAATCCCCCGACGCAGAAGCGACCCAGATACGCATTGTCATCCGAAACTGAAGCACGGTAAAGCCCGAGACGGTTCTCCGCCAGAAGACAGACGCTGTCGTGTCGCGGGCAAACAGGAATCAAGCCCGGAGAATCTCCCCGATGTTCATTTCCTGCTCGATACACATCCGACCGCGTCGCGGGATCGACGATGGGAAAAAATTAGCGCACAGTGGAACGAGTGATTTTCGCTTTGGTAGACAAGGCGCGGAGGAGAGACGGGAGTGAGAAAGGAAAAAAGGAGAACGGGGCGCGTGGAAACGGGGGCAGATTTTGAAAGGCACCGCGGTGGGACGAAGTCGAAGAGAGGGCCTCGTAGCTTGTGACCCCGCGCAAATTCTATTGTCGAAACGTCGGGGACTGCTGGAAAAAGAATCCCGGGTAACTGAGGAACAAAAGGGGCAGCGGACGGGGAGCAGGGCGTAAAAGCTGCGAAGGAAGCGCTCCCCGGCTCTTGGCAGTTAAGACGAGCCAACTTTTCCGCGGCCCTCGATTGTTTTTCCGCGCCGAACGCGCCGTAGCTAAGCCAATAAAACCTCGTCACCCAGCTGGGGGCTGGGGGTGGCTCCTACAGGAAGTATAAAACTGTAAGAAAGGCTGGCTAATCCCCGGCCAACGACGCCGCTCCACCGACGAGCTGGACATTGTCCCGGATTCTCTGGCCGCTGCGGTCGCGAAGGAAAATGGAGCTGCTCCAAAGGCGAGGCGAAACAAAGAGGCAGATGCTGTATGGGGGAAGTTCTGACTCGTTGCCTCGGCCGGAAGATACGCGGACGTGAAATCGAGCCATTGTCTGCCGTGCAATCCGAGGATATTTCGCCTGTCGCTCGCATGATTGATCGGCGAGGAACAGCCATTTCGATTTTTTTCAAGGGAACTAACAAGGGGACCTTTAGAACTGGCAAATTCAGAAATTGTTTATAGGGTGACCTGTCCAGTGAGTGAACGCTTAAGCTGCATGTCTCTTAAAATTAGTATTCAAAAATCTTTATTTAATCCTCTGAATGTTATTGCTGTAAGCGAGCTGTTTTATTAATAAAGTCAGACATTTCGGAACACAATTCTAGCAATGTGTAATAGTTATAACTTTCATTAAAAGTCTGGCAGAGGATTAAATAAAAATGGGCCAATGACCAGTGAGTGAACATAAATTTCTAATGAATGAACAAGGTTACCCCAGTGAATGAACGGGATAATAGCAGTCGTTAGGTTTCCAATGTATTTAGACGATATTTTGTATAAATAATTTTTCATTCTCCAATTGCAATAATATTATTGATTTTATACTTTACTAGTCTTATAAGATCATAATCATGCAGAGCTGAAATTAATTTTCTGGCGTGGGTTAAGAGAAAACTTGTCAAGAGAAAAAAAGGTTAAGTTGTTCATTCATTGGTAAAGTAAGAAATGTCCGCGTTCGCCAGTAAATGAACGGTTGTGAGGACAACTGTTGAATAAACGGAATTAATACCGTATCGGATATAATTAAACGGAAAAAACGCTTTTGCGACATATCTGTAGGTCTCCAGTCTAAATTTCAGTGTCAGTTTCAACGTAAAGTGAGTGCCATAGGTGTTAATTTTTCGTATTATATGAGCAACGTTAACTGACTGGGGGGGTGTTCACTCACTGGACAGGTCACCCTACTTAGTGTACGCGAAGGTCTTCACTCGGACATTAATTTCCCAAAGCAGTAAGACGCGCTTTTTAACCAAATTCGAGAAAATAGACTTTAAAAATGTCTGAGGTCCCTTATATACAGGGTATTTCTTTACCTATGGCCAATACTCTAGGGGGTAATTATACAGGCAAAAAATAAGACGAAAATGAAAAGTGACGAAATTGCGATAAAGGCTTCGTTTTCGAGAAAATTGACTTTGAATTTCACCAAAATACGCGTGCATCGTAGGCGCGTGCCCTTCAAGCTCAAGGCAACTCGGAATTTCCAAAGTCGATTTTCTCGAATTTGACTTCACGTACACTAAGTATAAACAATTTCTGAATTTGCCAGTCCTGAAGGTCCCCTTGTAAGTAGACTTCGCTTTCTCCACGATAGTCGCAAGGGATGTGTGCTTTCGATGATCCTCTGCGACACGACACGTCCCGCTACTAAGATTTCAATGGATCCTGTGTGTTTAAAATCACTGGAATTGAATGAGGTGGAGACTGTCTCGACTGGAGGACCCAACCTCGAACACCCCTGTCTGTTGTTTGCGTAGGATCCTTTCGTTCCCAAGATTAGTGAGACCGCGGTTCGAAATTTGACGAAACGTTTCGGGAACACTTGTCCACTGAGGATACCTCGAGATTTCCTCGAGGATTCCGAGAATCCCGATGGACGGACGGGGGTAGACAAAAGGGACTTTGTCGAAATGTACCTGGTGAGCCAGCGAAGCCAAGCGTCGACCTACTCCAGGACCGCTGAGTGAAGCCACTGTGTTCGTTCTCGGCTACTACCTCGCCCACCTACACGGATCTTAGAACTGGTCCCCGCAACTTGTTCTAACGATATCTAAATACGGCGTGTCGCGCGAACCCACCGCTTCTTGCAGCTTCCTGCTTGTTTGCCCCGTGTCTCGTACAAATAAACGGTCCACCCGAACGCGAGAAAACAGCTCGCCAGCATCCGCTAACCCAGTGACGCTCGCGTCCTCTCATTTACGTCGCCCTTAATCCGTGGAAATGCCGCTAACCGCGATAACTCTCCCCCACCGTTCGAGGGTGGTCACAGCGGTGATCCACGATAATAGCCAGCAATTATTCCAGGAGTTACGAGTTCGAGCAAAAGTAAAACTCAAAGGAAAAACGGCGAAACGATAAACGTCGATTTCAGCGAGATAGGCTTGCTTCGAGGAAAAGGAATCGCGTGCGAGTAACGAGTCCACCTTCCATCGTCTAACAGCCTAAGTCTAACCCCCACAGTGGAGGAAATGGCATCGTCCCTTCGAACGTTCAAATAGCAGTTTCTCGATTTCCCTCTTGTTCCAGGACTTTTTCCTCCGTGCAGCCCCGACTTATTAAGCCACTAGCAATCATGCGAGTTCTTCGTGTCCTTGATAACATCTTCCCCGGTTCGTTGCCTGCCCACCCTCGTCGCCGAGATTCGTGTTTAGCTGGCCGCCGAATTGGTATACTGTATTAGAATACTTTCGAACGCAAAGAGGCCTTCTAGAATCTCGTTACCCCGTCCCCGGGTATCTACTTTGTCATCGAGGTAACGTCCCTTTCATCTCGGCTTAGGGACATTAAAATTGCTCGCTCGTCAGGCCCGTCCTCGCGCGTCGCTATCAGCTCAGTGCTGCGACTGCCCGACCTCTCATCTGTATTTCCAGTTTGTTGATTGGAAATGCGAGCCCGAGTTTGGGCCTCTATGAAATTGATATTACTGCCTCTTGCTCGTCAGATCGGTGTCCTCGATAGTCGCCACGCGATTCGGAGTTCCGATCGTTCCGAGTTTCGCGTGCATTCTCAGCCCCAGCTATTCGTTTAAGGAAGCGTTTTGTGCCAGGATTGTCGAGGAAAGAAACAAGGGTGCGAGTTGCACGCCAAGCAAATCGATTCATCATTGCAACGGCGTTGCTGTCCTGGCGATCGCGCGACGCGCACGCGATTAAATATTAGACGTTCGCGTATAAATAGAATTGTTAGCGAGATACGTAACTTGTTTACCGTTTCGTCTCGACGTGACGGTGGCAAATGGCATCGATTGTGATCCACGTGTGTATACTTGAAAACGTGCAATTAGAGACGCATCTGATTTTGTAAAGGTAAGAGGGTGAAGCTGCCACGGTTCGAGTTTGGAAAGATTAATCGTTCCTTCGCGTTGAAAGACAAACGGGATGCGAGTGACCGTTGCGTCGGAATTTCAAGCACCTCGACGCGCCGCGACCTGAATCCTGAATCGGCTATGCGCTATATCGATCTGGCGCGTCATAAACCGTGACGAATGCGGCGCCTATGACGTCCCGACCCGATTGAATAATCCACGAGCGAAGGAACGACGTCATAACGCATAGGTCATAGGAGATTCTCGGCCAGTAGGTATTTCTGGAAGACGACCTTTCGCGGCAGCTTCGACATATCCAAAGTAATTTCCCGGAAGTTCTTTCCCTCGGATCGAAGCGACGGGTACACATGTACATGCGTGTATTTTCGCCCGACCAACGATGGAAACGAGGTCGCGACTCCTCGCCGTGGATCTGGGCCAATTACCCTGTTTTCGGGATCGCTTCTGTCTATTACCGAGCGCTATTCACGGCGGATGAGCATAATTTATAGTTGACTCCGTTGATTTTAAACTCTCGTCTCTTTCCACGAGCGGATCGCATGTACAGAGTTGCGCAGAAGAAAGAGGTCGTTTAAACTCCCGCTGAAGATGTCCCCAGTTTCCTGAGAAGGAAAGCAAAGTGGGCGAATCGACAGCACGAGCTCGCGAGCAATTCCACCAACTCGATTAAAAATCACGCGGCGATAATAGCGACAATAAAGATGGGAGGCCTTGTGGATCGCCGACGTCCTTTTGTCACGATCCGTTGGGGAAACTTTCCTCCGCGAGACTGCAATGCGGACTCGCGTTACTATTAATATTCCGCTCATCGATTCCTCCTCCATTCATCATTGTCTTCGCTCCGTTACCTATAATCCAACTTTGCCGCCCCCGGTGGCGTCGTGCTCGTTAAAAATTTCATAAGAGCGTAACTCGCCGCTTTGTTCCCTTTATTTTCGTCTTCTCGGCGGACGGGCAGCCTCGCGGCCGTGAAATATGTACCGGTTAAAAAGAGGAGGAAACGGACGGGCGAAGCGGGCAGCAGTTCCACGATAATGTATTAATAACGAGGTCGTTCCTCGGGAGCCGTGGACCCCTCTCGCAGCTTCGGATCCGCGTTACCAATATATTTCCCGGGGCCATCGCCTAAACTCACCCTCGCTTGGCGTCGCGATTCACTCGCGCGAGCAACCCAGAGGAGAGCCGCGAGCGGAGCGAGGACATTAAGCGGAATCAATGAGCGTGTAGTTCTGGCCATTTTGAATGGCCGATCAATTATTCAAATGATCGAGCCGAACGTGATTTCCGCGGAGTGGTGGAGCAGGTGGCGGGGAGCGTATAGCATGTGCGAGTAATGTTCCCGAGGAGAGTCGCCCTGACGTGCGAGGATCCAGCTGTCGAAAGCACGCTCCGCTTTACGACGTCGGAACGACGTGGCTGCGCTGGTATTCCAGGGACACATCGTGGTTACAAATTGCCGTCGGATCTCCTCTTTTTTTTACCGTCAACCTGTTTCCGCTCCGCCCTCGGGGAAACGCTGCCGCGCCGGGTCTCTTCGATTGCGTTAAAGCCGGGCCTTAATGGTTCTTTGTCGAACTACTTCAGCGACGATCGCGTCTCTCAAAGGCAGCCGTGATTGCTTCGTTGACTTCTCCGGGAGGAGCTCCTCTCGGAATCGAAGTTGGATCGAACAATCGGGAACGCGAGAGGCAAATGAACGAGGGAACGAGTTCCGTGACGGTGGAAATCGACGGGACGAGGTGATTAGTAGCCAGCTTTAGTCGCCGAGGATAGAGTTGACCCTTCGTCGATCCAAGTAAAAGCTGTCGTACTTGCTGCATTCGTTTCCGGGGTACTCCTCGCGCGATCGTTGAAACATTCACGCGACAGTGCAGGTGAATTGATTGTACAGAGCGTGGAAGACAGTCGAGGCCACAAGTTGGGTAAAAAGTATTGAAAGCTTCCTTATCTTGTCCCCTCGAGCGGGTTAGCTTGGCTCGTGCTCGTTTGGATCGGCGGTCGTTCAGTTTCGGTGGCGACCCCTGGCCCCGCGGCAGCGAGCAATTAATTATGCCAATTGATCGAGTGGGGTATCAGTCCGGCACGGCCATGCATGTTAATGTGCGAAACGACATCTGTTTCCCCTTTCCGTGCACGCACACATCGGTGCCCATACTCGGCCGTGACTCCCACTCGAATCTAAATCGCGTCTCCTCATAACGCTGGCAACATGCAGATAATTAAAATTGCCCGGTTAGAGAAGCGCCTCGTACAATACAGGCTAGCCAGTTTCAATATTTTTTCCCGCTCCGCGGCAATATTTTCCAAACGCTTTCATATCGAAATCCGCCGAGGTACACGGTGCAGCAATCCCGTGCTCGTTCGATGCACACCGTGCGTACCCGTATATGTATATTTCTCTGTGTACATTCGTGCAAATAAATTCGATATATATAAAAAGTCATCATGGCCCGATTCGTCCGATTGCATTCCGCTTTTAATCGTCCACTTAACGGCGTCGCTCCACGGCTCGCTCGGTTATTTTGCCCGTTTTAATCGCGGCCACTGACGAAAGCAAAAAGATCCAACGTTCCTCCCAATTGATTCCCCGATTGTCGCGTTGTCCGGTTAATTGGAAAATCGAACTCGCCCCCCGTTGCACGCACGCCTAGGTGCGCATAATGCACGCACATGTGCGCGTATCTGATCATATTTGTCGCGACAAAGGGAGAGAGACAGCGATTGTATGTATAGGAGGCACCGTATGGCCGGTGCAGGACGGAGATCAGGTGGATCCACAATGGTTTCACGGGGGCCTGGCCGGGACGTCCTCGAGCCTAGGGACATATGCTGCGGATTTTTATGGGGGGGTTCGCCGAGCCGCCCTCGCCGTGCCCAACGTCATCCCCCTTCCGTTTCCATTCGACCCTCGCCGCGCCAACTCCACCACGGAGCACTAACGTCGCGTCCATTGTGCCCGGACAATTCGCGTCGAGACGCGGGATCATCAGCCCTCATTGTCACCGACTAATCGAATCTGGCACCGAGCGAATCGTCCGCACGAATCGCTCGAACATGTTCGGGGAGGCTGCATAGACGCGGTCCTCGAGTGCAGTCGCGACGCGCCGCTGTAAACGAGGGACTGGGCCCGTGCCGTTCGACGTTTCATCGGTTGGAAGAGATTCGGTAAATATTTCCCAGCGTTTTTCTAGCCCCGGAGGGTTGCGCCCGTGTGCCGGCTCCCCAGCACCTTGTTTGCCCGTAATCCAACGCGTAAACACCATCCTCCACGGTTTTTTCGTTCGCAACGATCTCGCGCGATCGTTTCGCTCTACACCCCGCCGAGCGGTGTTTATTAATTGAATAATTAGGCAGGCTGTTTAACCAGGCACCGTATTTAATTAAAAGAGCAAATTATTGACATTTCGCGCCTCGTTATTAGGTATTCCATTTGGACCTCTCGAGGGCTCGTAACTGCAGGCCGTGAAACACGATTCGTTTCACTGGCGAGCGAAACCGACACGCGACAGGAACCGGCCGGGAAACGTCGACTTTGACGGTCGATTCGTCGAAAGGAGACGCGTGCCGCGATCGTGTTACGTTGCGTAGGAGAAGTGAACGAAACGACTATTTTACGAACGCGTGCGGGGGACACGGTTGTCGACGCGATGCCAAGCTTCCGTTCGCTGCCGGTGGACATCAAACGAATCGACGCCCAGCAGTCTTCGACGGCTGGCGCCTTTGATCCGGTCAACCATCCGTTTCTCCAAGCCCTCGGTCGTGACGACACTGATAATCAGTTTCGTAGACTGTCTTCCAACGGAGGAAACGGGTAAATAGGAAAACAGATACTGCTTTTGCCGTTACACCCATTTGTTTTCGAAGACCGATCCTTCAAATTCATGCACAGAAGATTTAAACAAATCCTCAGAGCGCCATCGGATCACGCTGAATCTCTCCCATCAATCCCGCACCATTCATCCGACGAATCCAGCAACAAGACGCTTCCCGAATGCCGGCGTGACATTTTTGCGAGCCTCGACACCGCAGCGTACTCCAACGGCACTGTACCAGGAATCTCGGTGCATTCCGCGCGGGACGCGTCTCCATATTTAGCAGCGGGAGCCGGGAACCCGTTTAAAAACCGACAGCTGGACCGCGCGCCACGCAGTTGCAAAGCGGGCTGCTTCTAATCGCGATCGAACTGCATCCTCGATGACGTATCTCGCGTAATGGCAAAGTAACGTGTAACGCGCGTTCAGTTAGCATGGACGTTAATAAGGTCCGCAATGAAGGTGGCTCGTTACGATTTTTTCGCGATCCATGGGCAAATAGCTCGAAGGAACCGATGGGGCAGCGTGGTCCTTTATGGAATATCCATGGGGGAAGGTTATGGGACTCGACGGTGCTTAACGAGCACTGGCTGCGTAGCTTACATATATGTATACTTGCTGGCGAGTACGCGAGAAAGTGCCCCGTTCCCCTTGGTTTTCCTTTTTCTCCTGCTCTTTCCTGGTTCGATCGTCCACCCCTTCGTCTACCCGCGTGCCCGCGCATACACGCTCCTCGTGCTGGCATTCTTAATGCTAAAGGGCCGGCGTATCCTGCGCGGTCCTTCTCGCATAATACACAACAACGGTGTATAATACGCTTCCGCGTGCAGTAGCTATTAAATGACTGGTTACATGGCCCGATAGGCGTGCCGCGGCTACTTCCTGGACAGAGAGGGGGCTCGGGGATTCTCTCGAAGGGAATCCTTGTCGATGTACCCTGGTTCGATTAGCATCTCCCGAGAACCCTCCTTCCCCTTTTGGTACGACTTTCCTTGCGACGCTCGTGCGAGACAGTGTAGGTAGGGTGAATTGACCAGTGAATGAACAGTGACCAGTGAATGAACAATTTGACTTTTTTCCTGTATAACAAGAATACTATTTCATTGAAAACAATAATCTTATATTTAGAATCAAGGAAAATTTATTGAGATAACGGCGATACTAATATTTTATTAATCTATGAACGTCGCGGTCGCTTATTAATTTTTTTGTTTTGTGCTTTCGGGTGCTGCCATTCACGACGAGAAATCTACATAGTAAGAAAACACGTACGATGACAGTTAACCATTATATTGTGTAAACTCTGTTCTGATATAAATAAATTTGTCAAGTTCCTATTATTATAATATATAGATTATATTTTTATATTTTTATGTTAGGTGCTTCATCTAAATTTCCTTTCTTCTTTTGTAGCGTTTTCAGCGTTTTCTCGTCGGAAAATGAACTATTATTCTTTGTGTTCATTCACTGGGTACAAGGATATTCATTTATTGGGTATTTTGTTCATTCACTAGTATATTGGGCATTGATTACATTTTTATTTATTTATTTTATTTATTTATTTATTAACGGGAAGGCCCTTTAGTATAAAAAGATTATAACAACAAAGATAATAAAACAAAGAAAGAAAACAAAAATAGAAAATAAATACTACAATAAGTAATAACAAGAAAATAAAACAAAATAAACATAATAAAGAAACAATAGAACACATTTTACTTTGACAAAAATCGTTTAAATAAGTGACATCTGAACAACGCAAATGAGACCGCAAAAAAGTCAATTTCTAACGGGCAATGATTCATTGCATCCATGGCCCGATTAATGGGATCAACAGTATAATGAAAGTAAGCAGGGACAGACGTTACAAAAAGAGGTCTCGGACGTAACGACCGTTGCGGGGCATGAAATGAAATCAATGCAACGAGTTCCCGACAGTTAATCAGACCATGGATTACTTTATAGAGAAATAACAAGTCGGTACAGACACGGCGATCGCTAAGACTTGCAAGTCCAGTCTTACGCAAGGCAGCCACATAATCATGATCGTCAAACCTCATAGGGCTACCAGAAAGTCTCATGGCAAGTCTAAGAAACTTATGCTGCACCCTTTCTATTAAGTTAACATATTGCTTATGCTTAGGGGACCAGATAACTGACGCATATTCAACCACTGGCCTAACTAGTGCAACATATAATAACTTCAGTGTCCTGATTTGTCTGAAATGTTTGCCAAAACGGGCGATAAACCCAAGGGTCTTCATCGCCTTACGAGTGATAATGCTATAATGGTTACGAAAATCTAAACAAGAATTAAACATAACACCAAGGTCCAAGATCTCAGTCACAACTGTCAGTGGGGTGTCGCAAAGCATATAAGACGATTGGATACAATTGATAGCCCTATGAGTCCTGGCAACCTTACATTTACCGGTGTTAAGGTACAACTTATTGGCGGTACACCACTCCTCAAATCTCGTTAGATCCATCTGCAACATTTCAACATCGGCGGGCGCACTAATAGTACGAAAGATTTTCAGATCATCAGCATACATGAGAAACTTGCTATGCAGAAAAACAGCGCTAAGATCATTAATAAAAAGAAGGAACAGGAGAGGACCTAGATGTGAACCTTGAGGTACTCCTGACGTTACATTAACAGGATCAGAGCGCTGATCATACACACTGACAATCTGCACACGGCCTTCCAAGTAGCTACTAATCCAGTTAAGAAGCGAACCATTGATCCCGGTTGAAACTAACTTATTATATAAAATACCATGATCAACTGAATCAAATGCTTTCCGGAAATCAGTGTATACTGTATCAACTTGCAAACCCGAGTTCAAAGCTGATGAAACGAAGCTGTGATAAACCGCTAAATTAGATGTCGTCGATCTACCAGGAACAAATCCATGCTGCTCTTCACAGATGACATTTGCAAGACAGGGTGTTAAATGCTCAGTAATAATTTCCTCAAAGGTCTTAGGTATAACAGATAATTTACAAACCGGCCTATAGTTTCTGACATCAGAGCGATCACCCGCCTTGAATACAGGAGAGACCAAAGTGGTCTTCCAAACTGCTGGGAAGGTCCCAGTTGAAAGAGAGGAGTTAAAAATATGTCAGAGGGGCCTAGAAAGAATAAATGAACACTCCTTTAAAAACTGAGGCGGAATACCATCATAACCTGGACCTTTCGTGGAATCTAGTGCCACGAGCTTAGAATATATTTGGCTTATTGAAATAGATACCGAGTGAATATTCAAATCACCAACAGAGGATAAACCGGGATTCAAGACAGGCGCCGCTCCGGACTGGGGGTTATATACAGAACCAAAGAATTTAGCAAAAAGATTAGCAGCTGCCAAATGCGTTGAAACAGAGTTACGGTCTAGGTGTACCTTAGCAGGAATACTTTGCGGACTTCGCACGGAATTAACAAATTTCCAAAAACAAGAAACATTATCCGACACAGCACTCTCCACGCCATCGATTTAAATACGATGATCACGCAATAAGGCCGCCTTACATTTAGAACGAAGACTAGAAAAGTGCAGATAGTCACCGTGTCGACCCGACCGCTTAAATGCTCTATGCGCTATCTTCTTATAACGGATCAGGGACCTCAAACCAGGGGAAAACCAGTGCGGAAACGTAGATCGAACGACTGACCGAACAGGAATAAAGGCATCAATTACCCAATTAATATGACCATAAAGTCGCTCAAGGGCAACATCTGGCTCAATGTCTCCAGTCTCTTTATCCCAGTCGATAGAATTTAAGTAACCCAATACACTAGGGTAATCACCATGTTTGAAGTCCCTATATTCGATGTTTCCACCCACAAGATCAGGGCATACAAAAAGATCGCTAAATAACATATACAAAGGTGGGTGGTAAACATCAGGTAAAACAAAAGAATCAATAGCACGGTCAACTAAGACTTTAGCACTGCTCACAAAAATAAGGTCCAACATCGCGTCGTATTCATTAAAGACAGAATTAACTTGGGTAAGATTACAATAACTTGCACAACCAAGGAGGAGATCAATAGCAGCTGATTCATTCGATGACACTCCGGATCTTTTGAAACACGCTACATCCAAGTCGTTAAACCAAACCATTTTTATGATTTATTTCAGACGCCGGTCAAGCAAAAAATAACAAACAATTTTTTTAGACATTTTTAAAGCCTATTCTGTTAAAAATTCTTGTTTCATTAATAAATTAGGACATTATTTAATTTTTATCGTTATTTGAAACTGAAAAAACGCTTAGCTGTTCATTCATTGGTCAATTCACCCTAGGTACACAGATATCCAGACATTTGCTCCTCTGAAATCCCCTCGCCGTCTTTGACGATCCCCCGAATCCGAGCTTTCATCGACCGCCCCGACAATTAGTCGTGCATAATGCAATGAACCTATGTCTGAAATAATTGTAGGCGGTTCGCGGTCGGTCCGTGACCGTGCCGGCGCTGGCTTTCTATTTATTGAATAATTGGTTAAGTGACCGGATGCGCGGACACCGAGCGAGAATCAGAGATGTTCTCCCCGGGGGAGGGAAGGTGGTAACAGAAACTCGGGCTACGAGTGTTCGGCCGGTTCTTCGTTCCCTAGGCGCGTATCTGGACGTAGCATCTCTGGTCGAAGAGAAGCGTTTCCGAATCTCAGGAGTGCGAGCCCCTCGGCCCGATGCTAGCGAGATCCTCGAGCTCCTTCGTTCCAGCCGTGGAACGTGCCGATTTTATCAGAGAAAACTCCTTTCATCCCCTTCGTCCGGCGATTCGGATCACGTATATTCGTCGGCCGGCTCTCGGTTAACGGGGCCCGGTTCCCCCGCTGGAGCCGCTCTCGACCAGCCAGCCCCACGGCCTTTCGAGCTTTCACTATTTACTCCGGGAGTCAGAGATCCTCTAGATTCGACTGGCCGATTATATTCGAGGGGCGAAGCGCCGAGCCGTGTGCCGACTAACCGATATACCTAGCCGACAGGGTTGGAACCTTGACCGGGGAACCCTTTCGCCGCGGGATCGTTTATTGATCGCGAATAAATATCTCGATCCCTTTCAAGCTTCCTCGAAGAGGCAGGTAGGCCTGCGCGATAGGGCGAGCCTTTTCTTTCGTAACACAATGGGCCGTGAAGAAAGGGGAAATGGAGTCGAAGGCGATGCGATTTACGGCGGCCAATCTACGCACTTGATTGCCACTGTGCTCGTTCTCTCTACCCTTCGAATGGTGCTTGCCTCTGCCGGTACTAATTGTAAGGGGAACTGGAAGTTGGTTAGAATCGCGGGGACATTTAACGAGATTCCATTTTCGGCGCGATAAGGTTGGCTCGATCGACGACATGTGGTTCGGCGATGAGCATCGGTGGCTCGTAGGTACACGCGTCGTTTGTCTGGGCGCAATTCCGTGGAACTGCGGCGAGGAATCGTACGAGGATCGATCGCCGTACCTTCTAGCTATCTGTTCGGTTGCGGTCTCCAGCCGTGGAGGGAAACCCGAGGAGCAATCGACCTCCGACACCGAAGAAAGGATCCGACCTACGCGGAGGATCACTTTGTCCTCGATATCTAATTTCCTCGACTCTTCTACCAGACCTATCCTTCTTCGCGCCGCTTCCTATTTCTCAGGAATTTTCACCTGTTTGTCCTCTTGTGCCCCTTGCTCCTCATGTCCTATTTTATGACTAGGTGCAAACGACCGTTCCATATACTACGGATACTCTCTTTTCCCCCATTTGCTCGCGTAAAAGAGTTGTGCATCGTAATGGGCGACGGATAATAAAGGAAGGATAAGAAGGATATTTTCACACAACAGAGGTTGGACTGACTTGGACGGCGTTAGCTCACGAAGGCATAGGGGAGAGTCGTGCATTAACGGCCGCTCTATGTTTTTTTTTTGTTATATCTTGGGGAACAGTCGATAAAAATCAGAAATTCAAAAACGTGTTTGTAGTATAAATAGAAGTGAAGTATTTTTTCAATATTTTTTTTTGAACATAATATAGCATGATCTAAACTGTTTCCCCGTGTTTGTCGTACAGTACCGACCAACAGACTCTGTCAACCAGTAAAGACCAAATTTTTCTTATCAGTAAGTTCAATCTGTTAGAAACTCAAATTAATTTATAAGATGTTCATTTAACCTTCCTTCTACTTTTTCCCGCAGAAAAATAAAGTAAATAAGGATAGGTATGGTAACCTAACAAACAGGAAGCTAGGATATAATGAAGAAGTTATCCAGTGTGTTATTTGCAAGCAGAGTTGGGCATTAACTAAATAAAAAATTATGTAAATAAGGATCAAATAAAAGTCACTTTAACCTTAGATTATTCGACGAATAAAGTTAATTTTTTTATTCGACGAATAGAGTTAATATTTTTATTCGTTATTCGAAATTTTATTTAAATAAATATTTGCCCATCTCTGTTTGCAAGGAATCATTTGACAAAGATTGGGTGCAGTGTACCGAATGTGACGATTGTGCACACGTCAAATACACTGATCAGGAGAATGTTAATTATTTTACTTGCGAGTTTGTACAAATAAAATTTGAAAAAAATCTTGTATTGTACTAATTAATGTCTTTTTATTAACATTGTTACTCATTTAAACCTAAAAATCTACTAATTTAATTGTTGGTCGGTACTGGACGACAATATTTCGTTTCCTAGAAATTACAACTTTTTTACTTTTGCGAATTATCAATTCTTATTATTAAATTTCACAAAAACAATTTCCCTCCTTTTACTACTTAGGACGTTTTATTAAACTTAATAGACTAGAGATAGTAGGGGAGACCGGGTATGGTTGTCTTAATTTTTTATTTTGATTTTTTTACGGGTCATAGGTGCAGGGAAGTTTGTTTAAACTTAAATTAATATAAACTACGTCCGTCCGACTTTATAAAAAAAATTGGTCCTGTGGATTTTGTCAACCAGATTAGGAGCTAATTCATATTATTTGCAGGAACTATTTTGTGACAACGTACCCCGAGGCCGGGTTGGTTGTCACAGTATCTGGATAGCTAAGTTTATGAAGAAAAAGTCGATTCAATTAAGAGAGTAATATAATTTTGTATTGTATTTCTCACAATATCGCGCTGGAGTGCGGTAATTCATATTATAATCCTTTGCAATCCCTCTTATTGTGTAATTGCCTTTTATAACCTCTCTTGCCGCACGTAACATTAATTCTTCTTATAGGTAAGTTTGCGGCATTATTATTGAGAACTGTTGTCAATCAAACAAGAAAATAATATCACATGATAGACACAGCAAGTTACACTGGGATTAGTTGTCACATGCGGCAAATACCTAATCCCAAATGTTCTGTGACAACTTGCCCCAAACCGTTAAACAATTTCACCTCTCTATTCATGTATTAAAAAGTTTAAAAAATGCAAAAAAATCATTACAGTAAGTTAGAAAAAACTCTAAACTACGAGAATAATGCAACAATGTTATAGTCAATACTAAGAAACAACCTATACTTGCTTGATAGAAAATACGGCAAAATTTACTTCGAGCGCACGAAACCAAATAATAATACATCATACCTCCATGCGACTCAACAACGACTTGTGCGATGAAGGGGGAGGCGGCGATATGCTTACGCATCGTCACGAATTATTAGTACGTTCCTATTGTTAATAGTTTCTTTATTATAACAGTTGTGACAACCAACCCGTGTGACAACCATACCCGGTCTCCCCTATACATGCCTCAGAACATCGAGAGCAATGGAGTAAACAATATGGCCCCGAAATGGTTTATAGAGAATTGTGATTTTGATTGATTAATTCAAATAAAGTGTTAATATCTGCTCGAAGAAGCGAGAACTATCTCGCGTCGGTACTGTATGTTGGTCGGTACTGCACGACTCTCCCCTACAGCCAGCCAAGACTCGCGACTCGCAGGAGCATCGCATTTTAATCTCGTTCAGAGACAAACACACAGGCGCCAAGAATCGATCCAAAGATCGTCCGCGCAGGATCAGGGGGAGGAGCACGTAGTAACGATTCCGTGCAATTCGTTGTTTCACGAGGACGACGCGCTGCTCGGATCCGGAAGCATTATTCATCGTTACATCCGCAGCCAACAGAGGCGCAATACCCAGCCGCTGCGCCACGATCTTCCCTCCCGTCATCGAATTATGGAAATGCACTTGGCACCCATTCTAATTCTTTTTTATTATTTCCCAGCAGAGTTTTCCCGCCATCTCTATGATAATGCGCAACGAAGAAAACTCCCATTCTCCTCCGCGACTCCTCGAATCCCTGTGTCCTCTCGCAGCTGCATTATACGCGTCTTCCTCGGTCCGCCCAAGGTGCTCCGTCATGCGCGACTCATCGCTCTATCTCTCCACCGCGTCTTTTTCCACGGAGAAACGCCGCGACTTCGCGACACGAGCCCCATTGTCTCCGGTCGATACGCAGAATCGCGGCGTAACCGATGCACCGAAGCACTCTTATTTCTCGCTTTAGAACCTTAGGACGAGAACGCCTTTCCTCTCCGCCCACGGACCACCAAAACAGATGACACCGTAGCGTCGCGCCGCTTCGCCCGCGGTCCCATCGATCCTCCATTCGCCTTTCGGGGGTCTGGATACTTTTATCGAGGCGGGCTACCTGCGTCCTCACCCTCCGCCGTTGTTTCCCCTCGGATTTACGAAGATCGCAAATCTCTTGCACGCAGAGAAGTCGCGGTAAATAACGCGATACACCCTCCCGTAACTCCTGCCGCTGCACGCATCGGGAGACGGGGTTTATAACCGCTCAGGCGGCCGTTTCCGCTGGAAACCGAGCATCTGTCGCCCCTGATCTATTTCCTCCGCGTCGATTTGATAAACGACCACCTTGGCTCCAGATTTCGATTAAATTACCCCGTATTCCGCTCGAAGAAGCCCGACGAACGGAACCAGGCGACGCGAGGGACAAACGGGAATCAGAAACCAGCCGCCTTCGAACCATCCATCACGCGGGTACTATTGATGGTTGTTTTCTGCAATTGACGCGCTCCTCGCGAGTGCAATTTTCCTGCACACCCTCGTAGACGTTGGCTGCAGACACCACCGTGGTGCACGTGACCCAACGACCTCAGAGTTCAAGGGGAACCGATATGTACATAGTCAGACATCGCACTCCCTTTTACAACCCACGAAACAATCCCTTTTTCCAGCCAGCAAAAATTTCTCCCCAATTCTCATGGGAATGATAATTTCGAATAAATTATCCTGTGAAGTCGTACATTTCGGCCGTTCCCTTTTTCACCCTCGTCGGGAATAATTATCCTTTGGAACGAGCGGGTGGTCGCGCGCGCTGTGGTCGAACGCCAAATCGAGCGACGATGTAATTACATAATGTTACGTTCTGTCGCGTTAACGTCACATTGAGACCCATCGAGCCGTGACATTACTCTCCCGAACGGCGGACAGCCCGCCGAGCGGATTCCCCGACGTTTTTTTCCCTTTCCCGTGCGGCTTCACAATTTCGCGAAACAATTTTCCGGCAATAATATCGGGAGCGGGTAATTTCATGCGCGATTAAGTGCTTTATTAATCGGCAGATAAATTCGGTAACAGTCGGTGCGGGCTGTTTGTGCGTAATATTGATGCGGCGAACGATCGATATCGGGCAATCGAGTCGAACGTCTGTTAGCGGTTAAGGGGGATGGCGCCCGTAGAAACGGAAGCTCCCGCGAGCCCGGCTGGGACACGCCAGCGGTGATGTATCAAATTATTGTCAAACCGGTAATGATATTGGGCGCGTTAACGATAATCGATGGATTAGCGACGACTATTATCGCAGTAGCTGATATCGCTGTAGAATCGAGCGAGACGACCGCGTTCCGTAATCGCGTTGCTCTCCCTCGATTTCTTAAACGACGTTCCATCGATTCTCGACTGTCCCTGTTGATCCACGCGAGCGGAGGAACGAGTTACCCGCGAATGTTCGCAATCAGAATTTCGCCGCGAATCGTTTTTCGAATGGGCGATCGCAAGATGGAAGTTCGATAACGCGATTCCGATATTAACATCGCGATAACGTGGGACTTTCGAGACCAGTAAGCGACGCTCTCTAAGATAATTCCGGGAGTAGATAACGCGGAGGACTTGAACTGTCCCGAGGCGAGAAATTCTAGAATTTCCTTTGAATGGTACGGCCGTGTCGGGGGAACGTCATGGCGAAACACTGAGGCCCGAGCACGGAAACTTGGAACGAGCCAGACGACGAGGATGATCGACATTTCCATCGATATGCATCCGAATGCATCCGAATGCAGGCACCCGTCCAAAGTGCATAGAGTCTGGCTCGCTCGGTTTGACGTTAATCCAGTCTCGAGCCACGGAAACGCCGGGTGCCGCGCAGTTAGTCGCCGCGTCAGACGGCCGGGAGGATCGAGGGATCGGGATGCAGCGGATGGAACTCGGTCCCGAGCCAACCCAATTTCCTAAGATTCGTCGAAAGCCCCGTCCAAGCGACGGGGGGGGGGGGGAGCCGTCAAGGTCCGGCTGAATCGAACAGCGAACGTCAAAAGTTCGAAACAAGTTGGCTGCGATGACGAGGCATCTGCTGTCTACGAGTTCAGGGGAGCTAAATTGACGTAGCCTTGTCCCAACTTCTTCTACCTGAGGGAAATTTCCTCCAACTAGTTCAGCCAGTTAGATTAATCGTCCAGAAAATCACTCTCTTGGCGGAACTCAATTTTCGAAGAGCCTGCACTTTCCGGGGTGAAAATTCCTGGACACAAAGCCGAGAGTACGGGCGGACAAAGTATCCGAGCGATATCTGGAGCGACTTGAACGGCTCGCTCCGCATATTTTACAGCCTCGAATCGGTGTCGCGAAGTTATTGAAAACAGCGCGAGCATCGGTTCCGCCGTCGAAACTGCATCGGTGTTTTACGAGGCCGGGGCAGAGTCCCCGTCAACGAACGAATGCGAGGGCACGGAGTCGAGTTATCGGCGGTTCTCTCGCGTGACACGCGACGCGGATGCTAGCTGGCAGCGTGCTAGGGGGATCGCAGAAAATTATTGGAAATCCGTTTTTCAGGACACACGACGCTATCTGCGTCGCGATAAATTTTACGGCCGTTCCTTCGACATCCGTGACACGTCGGCCGCTCGCGAACCATCGATACTTAAACGATCGACCGACGTTTCCCATCGTTGTTCCAGCCGGGGACAAAGGAGCTCGAGCGACCCACTGACTCGACTGCGCCAGAGCAGCGGAAGAATCTATCCCCGACAAACGTTTCTCTTCCTCGTTTCTCCAAGTATTTCCGCAACGAAATTATCCAGTGGAATCAATCTACGGAGAACGTTTAAATAGAGGTACCTAAACCACGCAGTGACAGGCTAGGCTGAACGGAGCAGGCTGCAGGTTTGAATCCTCGAATATAGGACAGTTATCCAGCGCCCGCACGCAAACTAAAACAAAGCGAAACGACGTGGAACTCGCTCGATAACGAACGGAAAGAGGGAGGCAGGGTGCGAAACAGACGTTTGCGGTCGGACAAGCCGAGCTCGACTATCGTAGGAGATTTTTATTATTATTATTATTATTAAACGTCTTTATTGCATAACAAGCAGAGGACAACAGAGAGAATATAAGAAAAACGACAAAACGCAAAGGCGAAGTTCAGTTCGAGACTGTTTTACAACTTAACCTAAGACGGTAACTTAACCTAGTTCTAAAAATACAGAGAAAGAAAAGAAAAATAAGAAAGGAAGACAGAATATATTAACCTAGGCTGAAATAATATAAAAACCATGACCAAGACTTAGAATAAAGCAGGAAAATTAAATATAGACGAGTACACAGAAAACAAAAAACAGAACATACCGACCAGATCGCACAGTGGGCTAAGAATCATTATAAGGGGTGAAGCAACAGAGAAGATTTACACGCACATCGGAAGGAGGAGAGAGTCGGAAGAGCGCGAATTTCAGGAGGGAGTGAATTAAAATAATTTTCTAATCAATTGACGCGCAACAGAAAGCACTGGGAGATTAAGCGAGCGCCGAGAATCACGTACAACGCGGCACCGATCGCCCAGCTGATCTCGAAGGAGGTAGCTTCTTTTTCCACGCGGGGCACTCACGCTCAGGCTCGAGCAATTTATGCGAGGAACTTCCGAAACGCCGCGCAGTTGCAACGGGAACGAGAGAATATTGAATTCCCTTACGAGTTGCCTTACGATTTTGCCAATAACGGGCCAAGAGCCTGACGCGATCTCGATCCATTCGAGCGTTACCGAAACGAGGCCGAAGCAACGGGTCGAAGTTCGCTGAATTCCGACTGCATCGATGTTGCGCTTTGGTTCAATCGCCCGGAACACCTTGCAAATTGAATAATTCTTGGAAACACTTTTCCGCAACGTTGAAATAGGGGAGAAAGCATTTAATCCGTTGAGAATCGAACTAAATTTTCCGCACGCTTGCCATCGTTTCCGAAAGTTGAAGGAAAAACTCGCCCCCCTCGAGAGATTTCATCGAGAGCGTCTCCAGCGCAGACACCCAGCCGCAGAGCCTCGCAGTCGAAAGAAAGGGGCTCGCGTTCAGGTCTGCCAGTGATTTATCCGCGGCTATTAAACCAGCCGGGCTTTGTAATAGCCCGCGTTCCACCGAGAGTTCGTAATTGCGCGGAAGAAAGACGAATTCTCCGGAACTAACGAGGGCCCGGTCGCGCAGCTAGCTCGCGCGCCTCTCGCTAAACGATCGGATCGACCGCTCGAGAACCTATTTTCGAGCATCGCCGTCGCGCCCGGCGTGGTGCGTAACCGCGCGTACGTAAAGCGCGACGCTTTCGGAACTCCGCAGACTAATGGGGCCCCGAATGTTTTCGCGTGTCGAGAGTTTCCCTCGTTTGGCGAACGAGCTCGGCCAATTTGCGCAGCATCTCGAGGGCCGCGAGCCTCGTTCCTCCGGCGCTTGTTCACCTTCTTCGGCATCGAGCCCCCGAGGCGTCGCTGAACTTTCGGCAAATGCCAGCCGAAGGGCGAACTTGGGATCCATGGCGCGCCTAGCTAATGGCCCGAAACCTCCTCGCAGCGATACGGCGCGGTTCTTAACAACGTCGGCCATTGGACGGGACACCGCTCGCGCCCTGGGACTTCGGCGCACGAAACCGTAACGGCAGATACCGACAATCTGGCACTAATCTGATCCAGCTTTAGCGCCGTCGCTTCACCGCCCCGCGAATGTTTGTCGCTCCTTGTTCTCAACTTCTGCGAAGAACCCCGCTGCCCGAACTGACGCCCTAATTTACATTTTCCTCGCAGTTGCTAAGGTGGCGGGGTCTCGGAGAGCTGCGCTTAATTACGCCGGGAAAAGTGCAATCGAATACTGCCGCGGATTCAGCGGCGAGAGGTGGGCCGCCGAAAGCGTTCAAGAACGAGGAACATAAGTTTTGCCCTATTCTTGCGCCATCGACCCAGAAACGAGTTTTGTTTTGTAGACGTTTGGATTACCGTGCTCGGGAATATTCAGCGGAAAGTTCTGGAATCAGCTTAATTTCGACTCCTTTCCGAAAGTTCGCTCCGGGAAAGGATGTTGCGACGAAATACGCGGCTCATTGTTCGTAGTTTCCCCCGCGATCTCTGCTTGCGTCTCGGCGAGCGAGGGTTCGCCGTAAAATACACAACGTGCGGCGCGTAACCCGCGAAGTAAGAAGTTCTGGGCGATGAGGGGATTGTGCGTTCGGTTCTTGTCCAAGGTTTGGTCTAGCCAAGAGGAAGCTTCGAAAACAACGAGAATGGTTGTTATTCGTTCGTTCTTTAATGTTTTTCTATAACAAAATCACTGGGAGTTGCTGCATATATGTACTTTTGAAATAAGCGAATAGTTGTAAAAAATATACAGTAGCGGAGACCGGGGCAAGTTTATACAGGAGCAGGTTGATACAGACGAATTATCTCGGCACTGTATAGATGTAGCGCTTTGTGTGCGAAATATGTGAAGCTTTTTGATCAATTCTTTACTACGATCTAGCGTAAGTCTGTGTACCTTGACTTTAGCAATCCATTTTTAACTGTTTTCGCTTCTATAGAGAAAAAGTAAATAGTTGTGTTCACTTTCCCATCCGTCTTGAGACGGGATAGAGAATTTTATCACTCAAATTAATTGGGCATCACATTGAGTCCTTTGAAGGTAAGGTAATTACGTTTTGTTATTTTGTTTATATGCTCTACATTTTTTTATGGAGATGTTTGTATATAATGACTTCCTGTGGGGAAGTTGATACGTTTTCTCTGGGGCATGTTGACGACTACTTTTAATTGGATTTTTTGTTTTATTTCTAAGCAAATGGTACGGAATTATGCGAGAAAAACAAATCGCGGCAAAATACTGCAAAATATTTTTCAAAAAGCGTGGTGTAGAAAAGGAGTCAATGTCCAAATAACATTTTTTCATTCATTTTGTTGTATTTTCTCAACATTTCATTTACAATATATTAAAGAGGAAGAACCAAAGTATATTTTAGCACATTTGTTATTAAGTAATTAATTCAAATAAAAATGAAAAAAATGGAAAACTGAAAAATGTATCAACTTGCTCCGGTCTCCCCCAGATATTCCACAAAAAATTCCCGAAAATCGCGTTCTTTTTCGGAAGCTGCCTAGGGATAACCCCTTAATGTACAAGGGACAGAGACCAATTTTCAAACAAAAGTTTAATGTTCACAATAAGCGCTGCAAACTTGATCTGACAAAATTTTAGATTAAAGAAAAAATACGCGACGAAAAGAACTTTTATTTCAAAATTGTGTTAACGCAAGTTTGCAGCGTTTAGTGCACCATTAAACATTTGTTTCAGACATTTTTTCTGGCTCTTGCAGTTTAGGAGTTATACGCGAAAAAGTGAGATTGGCGATTTAACTTTGAGATTAGTTTTCACACCCTTAATGGGCGATTGGCCACGAATAAAAGATATTATTGTTCCCACCTTGAGTCACTCTACAAACCCACAAAGTCGCATTCCAATCGGTGAATGCGGTTCCGCGGCATTCCCTTCTCAAACACAATAAAGCGTCGAAGAAATTCAATTACCGAATGTAACCGCTCGAAATTTCATGCTGGTGAAAGTTAATCGCTCCCGAAGCGTTATAATAACTCGAGTGATGGCATGGTCCGCGCAACAGCATTCTGGCGGCTTTCGCGAACAGGTGTTTCGCCGGTGAAAGGACCAGTGTCAAAGCAATTGGTGATTCGGGGCCAATGTGCGGGCACATTGACGCGTCGAGGAATTAATTGGCCGATCGAGATCACTGGGATCGCCGCACCCGGAATTAACGACCATAAGTCGCTCGTTCGCGTGGAACTCGGGTGGAAATTAAACGAGCCTCCAGCTTCTTTTTCCCCTCGCTCCTCTGCTCCCACGAAATCTATAAATCGAGTCACAACCCGCATCCTCTTTCGCCTCGCTTCAACCGCTGTCCGTTCGCGCCCGCTCTCTCATTCACCCTAATTATCCGACGAAAGTACGCGCTTTATCGCGGTAAAAAGCGCGGCATGTTCATACACGGGATCGTCGTCAAAGAAGCTAACGATCTATTCGACCCGTCTCTGCCCAGTCTATTATCGTAAATGTCGACGACTACGGTCACGAACATAGTCGAACATAATACGGAGAACACGATGAAGGGACCTTCCCGAAATGCTAATGATTCGCACTCAACACAGGCCAAGTTCATTCACCCTGTACCATGCTTTTCCCTATCGATCAAACTATCCTCTATTTCCCTCCGCGAAACAACATCCTCCTCGCTCCACACGTGGATAGGTTCCTGGCTGCACGATGCACCGTTTTCGAGGCTGCGAGATACTCGATGCAGGCGACAGAATCTCGAGGCCGCACTCGAGTATCTGCAACGTGGTGAATTCAGGCCGCTGCGCGGCGGATGCACCGTGCTAACAGGAGATGCACCGAGAGTGTAGATGCTGCCTCAGCAGGACGCGTGTCGCGAGCTTCTCTTCTGGCCTCTTCGCCAACGGCTCTGCCCCTTTCGTCGTGTGTTGGTCGCGGGAGCGGGGGAAAAAGCTGAGAACAAGGCGGAAAAGAGGGAGAAGAAGGAAACCGGCGGACGAGGAAGGCATCGAGCCACAAGGCCGCCGTGAAACAATGCGGGCATCGATCGATCCTCCTCGAGACGTCGCCTGTTCCTTCCCCTATCGATACTCGAACGCGTGGAACACAACGCGCGGGGATTCCTCGGCGGTCGCATTATTAGCGCTAGCGTCCAAACCGATCCGAGGCAATCGAGTGCTCGAGCCACGCTTATTTCGGTAAATAATCGCGGAGCCGTCTATGAAATTTGCTGGAGATAACGGAGGCTCGGGGGAAACGTCTAGACTGATTAATCCACGGCAGTGTGGAGTGTGTTTCGACCGTCTGTCGCACCGGCCCCCTTTCGCAGCGGACTGCCGGGATTAGCGAGGCGTTGGGAGGGCAGGGTGGACAAATAAAAAGGCCGTGGATTTCTATTCGGAGGACGAATCGACGAGTGTGTCGGTGTATCGGCGTAATCTATCAGGGGGATCTTCCTCTATTTTCCTTTTGCTACACTACCCCGGATCGGGTTCCTCCGGACCCGGCGTTTCCACGAATGCGAGAGTGGATGTCCACGTTCCGGAATACCTCTCGGCCACTTTTCGTTCGTTCGAGTGAGAAGGTGTCGACGGTGGATCACTGGTTTCTCGACTGGTCAGCTAGTTCCTCTGCTCCTCTCTCCACTCGCCAGTCCCACGATCGGGTAGACAGCCCCGAGCAATCGGGAAACGTGGAGGCGAGCATCCCACGGGATTCAACCGGGAGGACTTCGGATAATCCTCGTTTCGCTTCGCCTAAGCGTCTCTCACTTATCGGACTCGTATCTCAGCTCCTTTCGCGGACGTCGGATCTCCCTGGACTCTACCTATTCCCCATCGGATCTTTAGACCCGCTCCGCGCCGATCTGAACGCACGAACCGCTCCCGAGCAATTATTTTCGCCAATCAGTTATTCGCAGGTTTCTTTCAGGGATTTTGTACTGACCGTGTGATCGACGTAAAAGGGAAGACGTCCCCCTTTCATCCTTCTCCATTGCTATCGGATCTTTAGACACAGTTGCCCAACGAGTCGTGGATGGAAACTTTCGGGCATCGTCTCTCGCGAATCAATCTCTCGCGCCACGTTTTCATTTTGGACCACCTCGTAAAACGGAGGACCCTGCCATTCGATTCTCGACTCGATTGACCTTCCCGGCTTCGACAAGACGGAACGCGGGTAATTGTCCCTCGTAGCTAACGCCCAGGGACCGTCGTAAAATGTTTGATAGGCTGTTCAGAGCTAAGCGAGATCCGTGTAACGAAATAGCCTCGGAAAGAATGGCAGCTGCTCGCGTCTGTTGGAAGGCTGTCTTGCCACTGTGTCACCCGGCTCGTGTAAACTCGCCCCGGCCAAGATTAGGCGTGTTTACTGTCGCAACGTACCAGTTTGCCCGCGCTTTTACAACGCGCCTCGCCCTTCCGGGCGCGAACGATGACGAGGAGAGATATCGCGATAAGGGCGGCGAAATGCTCGCCAGGTTTCTCCGCGGGGACCAGCCACTCCAGCTACGTAAACCCCGTCAAAGGGGTTTACTGTTATTAAACGGAATCTTGTTTGCCCGATCCCCTTTCAATTTCCGTTTTTTACTGACCGTTTTTCCCCCAGGCAGATAGTCGAATCTCGAGGCCCCGCCCCGCGAGCCTCGAAGGCGAGAGATGTCCCCTGAACGCGACGGAGTTTCCCATGAATGTTTGAGGCGAGAGTACAAGGAATTCAAAGGTGCTTGCTGTAGACGTCCCGCTGTCGCTCGAGGCATCAAAGATGGCACAACATCCTCGAATATTTGGAATTTTATCGTGGAAATGCAAGCTCCGGATGACTGCAGCTCGCAGAGGAGAAGGTGTTGCTGCGAAGCTTGGATGGGTCACGTGAACGCGATGCTCTGGCGATTGACCGCGTAGGGAAGCTAGGAGGGAAAGCTCGCGATAAAAGCGTCCAGCGTTTACCAGGCTAGACCAGGAAGCTCGGGTAAAAACACAATCGAGTCTGGGCCGTGCACGAGAGACCGGGAAGAAGCGGGGGCGGGAAACGCGAAGAAAAAGGAGGAAACCCGCGGGGGATATGGGGGAGAGGAGCTGGATCGTAAAGCAGAAGTACCTCCTGGGATTCGTATTATTCTTTTGCGGAACGTCGTTAGGAGTGAAAGAAGAAGACGAGGAAGATGGGGATGGCGCAGGGTCGGCGGAGACGCAGGGGTGGCCGCACCCACGGACTCGAAGACGTGGTCGTTACGCGTGTACGCACGCGTGAAGTCTCTTTATTACCGAAACGAGCGGTAATTGGCGGTGTTTAATGACGGGCACTCGCGGTACTATTCCCGACCGCGATAAAAAGGATATCTATCGGTCATAGATGGGCTGCTGGGCGCGTTGCTAGGGCTCTTAACGAAAATGGGAGTCATCGAGGCGATGTTAGGGGAGAGTTGCCAATATAGTACTGGTCACCTAAATCGTACCTCATCAATTTCTCAGTAATTAATGAATGTAAACGGTATCTGACAATAAAAATATCAAATAAATGCGAAATAAGAAATAGAAATAAAACCTTTTGTGCTTACACCTTATTTTGTGCGTGCTATAAACATTTAAAAAAAATCAGGTATGACTGATGTAACTTTTTATCAGTTTATTTTAGCTGATAATAATCAAACAATGCAATTTTGTTCTGTATTTTTGTATTTTTCTAAAAGCGGGTTTAATGCAGAATATTTTACATTCATTTTAAGTATATATTACATTCATTATAAAGTTTAAATTGATATTTATAAATACATTGATCATGTTTCTTAAATCGTACCACTACAATCGTACCAGTAGGATTTGACAACTCGTATGTTATATGTATAGGTTACATACGTATATTATATTTATAGATTATTGCGGCCTGTGTGTGATCTATATACATATGTATATGTAACTACAGTGGGGAACAAAAGTATGTGAACACTTTTAAAATCGTATAACTGGTTCAACATTGGTCGAAACAATTTGAGTTTTTTTGAGAAGCTAGGAGAATTAGTTTGCTAAGTGACGTGTTTCGTCGTTTTGAAAAAAGTTGCAATTGGTCGGAATAACAAAAAAATAGGAAAGATCATTTTTTCAACTTTTTTGTCTGTGCTCGTAATGAAAATTTAAAAAGTGCCTTTTGTAGATTGAAGTAAGAATAAGGTCGAAAATCGCTGATTACGGGAATTTCGCGATTTTCGACCTTATTTTGCGAGCTTCAAGCGTGTATAGCTCAGAGCAACGTTAACCGATTTTGATGAAATTTTAAGCATGTATACATAGTGTATACAGCTTACATCAATCTACAAAAGGCATTTTTAAATTTTTTTTTAAACGACAAAACACGTCACTTAGCAAACTAATCCTTCTAGCTTCTCAAAAAAACTCAAGTTGTTTGGACCAATTTTGAACAAGTTATACGATTTTAAAAGTGTGCACATACTTTTCTCCCCCACTGTATATAATAATCATTACTTTATGTTGAATATTTTCTTCTCTCTTTGTTATTGATACTATTTTTCGTGGAGGTACGATTTTGGATACCGAGGGGTACGGTTTAGGAGACTGGTTGCTTAAATCGTACCTTTTGCAGTATGTGACAAAAAGCTTAATAAAAAATTAATTTGTTCTGAACAAAAGGTAAAGCATATAATAATAAGTGCCTAAAAGTTCAAACTACAACGTCCAATAGTCATTTGCATTCAAATTAGTACCAAATATGAAATATAACGTAAAATGTCTTAAGTGGTACGATATAGGCAACTCATCCCCTAATCGAAATTAATAGCCGCCCATCGCGAATCCAGCACGAACGATAATAGAGAGTGATTCTTTCGGACGATTTCAGCGATGTGTCATCCCGATCGCGGCGGAACTTCTTAAATTTATCTTGCTCGCGAGGGACGTTCGCGGTGCAGGAAGAACGCCGAAATGGCCGGCCGAAGCGTTAATTAATTAAGTTCATCGGAGCGTTCGTTTTCGACGAAATGTCGGGTGCGCCGGACAAGATCGTCGAAGGGTAACCGAGCGTGAGACCGGAATGTCGTTGGCAAACTATCCTCTCGCCCCTGAAATATCCTGCTGACTCACTTCTCGGCCCCGCGAGAATGGATCTCCTAATAACAAGCTCGTCCACTTCCAATTTCCAAGCCCGGCCTCCCTTTGAGCCTTCCCAGCGATTAGTTGCCCCGTAATTAATAAGTAATCGGTGGGTCGATTCGGAAGGTGACGCGGCCATATTCCGCTATCTTTCGCGGCTTATTCACCAGTCGCGTCCTCTCGCCAGCCGTTCACCCCCGTTCACCCCGTTTCACCCGCACCCCAGCCAGTCGTTGCTAATGAGCGAAACTCCTGCGGTGCTTTTTCCCCTGGAGGTCAATGCCGACGCGCGCCGTTCCCCTCTGGCTAGCTTGTTTTCACCTTTTATCGCGGCAATGAATGCAACGTGTTACGTGGCTCCGAGTTGAGCGGGCGAGCCGAAAGAAACCACGATTCTCTGGCCTTGATCTCGAGGCTGGGGCTGAAGAAGGGCTCCTTGGGGCTGCTACGCGTCGCTCTTCGCCCCTCGCTGTCAAGAGCGTTGCCATTTGCCGAACCCTCGATTCAGAGGACCTCGAAAAAGCCGGGGGTGTCTCCCCCGACGATTTAAGGAAATTTTTTCACCGGTTTGGGATCATTCGTTAGACTGTCCCCACGCTCTGGGTTCTCGTCGGTGTCTGGCAGGCGGGAAACGGCAGCAAGGCGCCTTGACATCGCGTCTCTCTCATCGATCTTCGTACGCAAAAGCGACGGCGACAAAGAAATTTGAGAAAATTGCCTCTGTCGCGATACGCGCGACAGGAAATGGGGTGTCTTTTAATCTATCCGCGAAACGATTCTTACAGAAACGGAGAAAGAAACACGCAGGCAGCTTCTGTTTAGAATACCCAAACGTGATTCTTCACCCCAAAATCGTGGTTCGGAGGAAGACGATAAATCACTCGCGGTGTTTGAGCGAGACTACAATTAGCATCGCGATGAGGACGTTAACCACCCTGAATGGGGGAGAGAGAGAGTCGCGATTGAGCGCCGGTCTCGTTACAGTGGGTCGTCAGACTTCTTGAGAAGGGTGGGAAAAGTGTAAGGGAAGTCGGTGTTCGTTATACGTACACGGAGCGAGTGGCAAGCGATTTGACTCATCGATCGAAGGGGGTCAGAGTTCTCTCTGCTTTCCCCTGTCCTTGCCGTAAATGGCAATGTGATTTAGGTAAGCGCGGGGCCAAGGGTGGCGTCCGAAGTTGCCGGTGGTCGGAATTCAATTAAGCCTTAAGTGTGTCTCAGAGCTATCACTTGGGAGCTCCCTCCGCTAGATGACCTTCTGGGCACAGACACTCTATCCTAGATACGTACGTACGTCCTCCATTAACGTGCGTGTCCCCCCAAGACCGAGTAAATGTAGTTACCTGTGTATGTACGCAAGTATGCGCGCAGATACGCGTCTCGCGTCCTCGGGAAGCTAACGTTTCGTTATCGACTCGCATCGGAACTCGCCTGACTCACTGCTCCCCGGGTCCCAGGTAATCTACCCTCTTCCGAGGGAAAGATTCGCCTTATCGGCTGGTTCGAAAAACGTCGAGCTAGAAGGCTGGAGGCTACGAGTCCCCTATCGATTCGAGGGAGAGAGTTAACCCAACAGTCGGCCCGATAACTTAAAAAATGAGTTTCATCTTCAGTCTTCGGGGACGTTCGAAACGACTCCCCGTGGCGGGCTAAGTTCCAACTCAAGGATTTCGAAAGTCGAGGGTAACCGTGACTTCTGGTCCTCGGAGGGTAGCAGGATTTTCCCCGATCACGATACCTATTCCAAACTCGTCGAGGTCGAGATACAGAGTCTCAGTTACTCTTAACAAGGGAGAATCCAGACCGGCAAAGAGTTACAGAAACCCCTGCGAATCCCTTCGTTTCCATTACAGCCGCAGGCGAGCCGGAGCTTTCCGCTCGGACCCTCGAATCCCGGCTACGTTTAAAACCCGATCGAGTCCAGCAGACGGCGTTCATCGAGTCGTCAGCCAGCGTACGTATCTGACGTCTGCATCGGGAACAGAGGTAGATCCACGGTAGGCGGATCAGGTAGCGAGAACGCGCTGCGTGGGCGATAAGTACGTGAGAACACGCGAGGAAGAAGGCGGCAGGTAGATCGAGGCTGAGTCTGTACCTGTGAGCTCGCGTTACCAGCGGGCCGAGTTATTAGCAGCGGCAGCAAGAGCGAGTTGACCCTGCCGCATGAGTTAACTACGTTACGAGCAGGTCGGGGAGATCGCATTACTCGTCGTGGCCACGCACCCTGAGGGCTGCGCCCCGAGGATCCACGCCTAAGATGCCGGAGACGTTCTACGTGATTCTATTACGGCCACTAGAGATCGTATCTAGACGCTGACCCTGCCGGGGCCCCCGCGTTCGATCGGAAGTTCGTGCCATGGGACGCAACGCGCGTGGCCCTTCGATCGGATTTGTTTCGACGACGACGTAGCGTAGCGGGAGGGGTAGGGTTCTCGCTCGTTCACGAGATCACGATCGAGGAAGCCGAGGGAGAAATCTTCGAGGTGGAGACGTTGGAGGAATAGGTGGAGATGGTGCGGGGACGAGTTAATGGTTTGACACCTGATAGACTCGGGAAGAGGCCAGTCGTAATTGCTGCTCCAGTCTGACTCTTTTCACGGCCTTTTCATCTCTTTCAGTTCAGTCCCTCTTTTCAGCCGGTCGATTGGAAAGCTAGAAGAGCAGGAGCTACGTAGGTACATAGCGCTACACACGCTGGGAGACTAATCGATAACTATAATACTTCTCCTTTTACGTCCGCGTCAGCGTTAATTCGTTCGCCGCCTCGTGTACAGGGCTCGAGTTTCAGTCACGATTCGAATTATCGATCGGACGCGGGGGTGGATGCCTTCGCTCGTGGATATTTCCCGCTTCGATGGAGATTCTCTTGCGTTCCTAAATCGCCCGACTAATTATTTCTCCCTCTTACACGGCTCGCTCGTAAGCAGACCGCTTCTGGCGCGATTTTCCCGAAATCGGAGAGCGAGACGCAAAGTTCGACCGTCAAAGGATCGCAGCGGTGGCGGAAGCGGGTTTCAGGGTTCGTTACCTATCGGAATCGGTCGGTTACACCTTGTCAATCGAATTACCTTGGATAGGGATACTATTACCATCGGCTCAGGTGCGCGCATACTTGGAGCATACCTTGAAAGCTTGCTGGAGCGAGGCTCTGGCCCTTTCGGGGCCGACGAAATGGGTTAAGCGGATAGGAAAGAGGAACTCGAGTCTACCACGGGAATGGGGAACGGACGAGCAAGAATTTTAACGATAACCCGGGAAAAATTTAATTTAATGCGGCAGTTTCTTGTAGCCGCCTCAAACAGCCCTCTGATAAAATTCAATCCGCCAAGTTGAGCCGTTATTCCCTCGTTTCCCCGGCAAATGTGTCGTTTCGCGGTGGAACACGCTCGATTAAAAATAGAAGCTCGTTAGAAATCTCGGGACGCGGGTCTTGGACATTTAATTTCGCTGTTCCCCCTCCGGCGCGGGCTCGCGCGCGGCGTTACTCTTATCTTTATTAACGGGGATCATCCCCGTGGAGGATTTCCACCTCGCCGCGGAATATTCCAGTCCGTACTCACCCGGGTCCGCGTTCCCGCCGTTTTCTTTGAGCTTCTACGTACGTAACGAGGGGATCCTGGGCCCAGCGTCGTAATACTCACCTGAAAAAAGAAAGAAGACACGGCGGATAGAAAAATAACGTCGGAACGTCGCGTAAAAAGGAACGAGGGGGTTGGAGGAAGAGGAGGGAACGCGCGGACGTAGCCAAGTGGGTTGCTGGAGGTATGAGATGGGCGGCGGGAAGTGAGGGGGTTGGTACAAAGAGCATCCACGGAACGGCTCGCGTTGTGCTCCTTTCAGGAACATCCGACAAATTCCATGGAAGTGGTAAGCTCGCTGTCGACGGGGAGCCGCTTTGTATTTAAATGCATGCAGAGTAATAAAAGGCACGTCCGCATCGGCACGCTGCGTACCTACGAGTTTTTCCGCTCTTCGTCCCAGCTTTCCTCCCTTTTCCCTTCCTTCTGCCGCAAGCGGACAGTCTCGCGTAACGAGTTAATAGAATCGTTTGTATTTAGGCAGACTGGTCCCGTTCCCAGCGCATATTATTTCGGCGTCGAGGTGTTCTCGATTTACCTTGGCCGCCGACGAATTCAATTTTCCCGGGCGCCGTCGCCGAAATCCCGTAAACGTTTACGAAGCTTACCAGCCGATGATCGGACGTGCGACCGGCCTCCGCGGCTTCGTTTTAATTAATAAAAACAAACAAAGCCACCGCGAGTTCCCTGGCCGGACTAATGGAATTTTTAAGTAAACGAGCTAAAATTCCTCGGAGCATTTGCTCCGTGGGCACCGTCGCGACGCCGCGCGCCGCGAATTTTCGTGCAAACACGGCTACGAATTAGCCCCCCGTATTTGCTCTCTGCCCATCGGGTAAGGGAACAGACAGTGGACAAAAGCTTGCTGGCCCTGCTTCGTTTCCTTCCTGCTTCCCGTTGTTTCTCGAAACCAGTCCACCGGCCACGGTCCACCGAAGGGAATTCAATTTCTTCGAAACAACCTGCCGATCCCCGCCGTGGAGCGGGAAATCTGTTGCTGGGTGATACGGGGGAGTCGCCGAGATAAAACTTTCTCCCGCTACCGTCCGTTTCCTCTCTTCTTTTCGCGTTGCACCACGCGATAAGTCTAATCCATTGTCGGATACGCAGAGAGTTACTTCCTCCTTATGTTAGTCCTCTTAAGAATCGAGCGTCGTCGCCGCGTCGTTGACCAAAGCGAATTGTCGCGGACCAGTTCGTAAAGCGGCGGTTATCCCGCTCGTAAAATTAAGTCCATCGCCGGGAAACACATTTCACGCGTGTCCGCGATCGCTATCGGACTCCGTCCACCGTTCCGTTCCCGACGACGGAGCCTCGCCGCGAAAACGGCTAGGCATACCACAGATTTTATCTCGGCACGAGTTGCGGCCCCGTAATATCCGCGGCGAAACGAAACCGCCGCGCGGTTCAGGCGAAGAATGCGACGACGCTTTGGTTTGTAGATTCTTTTCCAGCCGGGGCGAGCCTGTCCGTCCTGGCGGCGCTGATCTACGGTCCTCGCCACGTGAAAGTCGCCTATTTTTCCATGTCCATAACTGCATAGCTTATCGGGCCGATGCAGCGGCGTTCGGTGCGCCCAGCCGCGGACAATCTTCGCTAACGTTTATGCGAAGCCACGGGCAACACGGTTGTTTTCCTGATAAAGGCTAACCTTCCACCCGCGACCGTCAAAGTGTTCCGGTTTCAAAGTGCTCGGACGCCACCGCTTGAGAATTCGATTCGCGCGTTTTCGACAGAGCACGGGGATAAACTTCCGTTTACCCGGCGAACACTCGCGCTAAAGAGAGAAGTTTCGCGGAAGCTCGTCCGAGTAATTTTATTCTTTTACGTTGTAGAAAAAAGAAACGACGGGAGGACGGCGTGGGCATTCCGGGGCATTATCGACGTTTTGTACTTAAAGCCGCGGTTCACGTTCCACGGGAGGAGATCCTGGGAATTCTCGCAACGTTTTTCCTCGGAGCCCCGGCTAAACTGCCACCGCCGAAAGCTACAAGGGGGAGGAAACTTGTAACAATCGTGGCGAACTTTCCTCGTGACGCAAGACAATGGAATGCGAAGAGGCGTGCCAATCGTCCGTATCGATACGACATGTGTCTATACTCTATATACACAGGCATGGCGCGGCTAGCAGGGTGAAACGTCGGGCAACGAGTCCAGGAGGAACAGTCTTCGATATGACCTCCCGAAGGCGTTTCGAAAATAGGTCAAACGGATCCGTGGATTATTTCTCCCGAGGAGATTTCGCCAGACTGTGCGACAAGGATCATGCTCTGTACACAGGGAATACGAAGGGCCAATAACCGATCGGGGGAGCGGCCACGAAATTTTCGACCGGAGTCCGACGGTATATTGCATCGAGCGATCAAGGGGCGCGCTCCCGACGATTGGAATTCCAATCGAGACGGATACAGTGGACGATAGATGCAAACAGTTAGCCAAATATAATTACGAGAGGAATATGACGAGTCCAATTCCGCTGAACGTACCGGGAGTAAATGGGAGGACTCGAGAAACACTGAACCAAGGAACGCGGAGTTGAGTATTAGGGTGGATCGAGAGACACGGGCAAGATATTTGCAAAATGTTTGAAATTTCACAAGTTGCTTCCGAAGGACGGGAGTCGATGATTCGTAGGAACGTTAGAAGGCACATGGATGACTGTTACCCGGTGCACTAGAGCAGATTGCCTCGACCCGACGGGGATTATTTTCCGGAATACTGACAATAGAATCTCGCAACTGTAATCGTTTCGCCGTACAAGGAAACCAAATAAACTCTCCAAGTTTCCCGTTTCTATCTTCGTATCTTCCCGATGCTGCAACTTTGGTAAATACGGCGTATGTATCAGGCAGCCTGAAGAACGGTAAACACATTGGAGGAGCACGATTCGAGAAATGCGGGGAAATTGAAAAATCGCGGTAGAGTGGCGGATGGACGGAGGCAAGAAGATCGGCTGGTCTCGAAGCGAAGCAAATTCAGCAACCGTTCGGCTTCTTTTCGAAAAGCTTTTCCAATTCTCCCGGTACGTATCCGGGCAGCGTGAGCTGGACAGAAGCTTCGTGCGAGATGGCCCGGAAATAACGCGGCCAATCGCGTACGGGAGGTCCGTCTCCCCTCGATCCGACCGCGGTGCCCTTTACCAAAGCCCAACTTCCTCGGGCATTATTTCCCTTCTTCTGCTCGTGACTCGATCTTGCCAGGAGTTGACCGACAAATCGGCTTTTCCGAGACGCGGCCGCGTCTTTAACCGCGAAACTCTCGGGAAATTACGTCTGATGCGATTACGAAACGTGGCTGTCTCGGAACGATCCAGAAACCGACCCTTAATTACATCCCACAAATTGCTTTTTGCGTGACTTCTTCTGTCAGGTAAAATGGTATCGCGATTCGAGTGGCTGCTTGCTGACGAATGACCAACGATTATTGCTGGCTTAAGCTAGCAGAGGGGACGCGTGAAATTATTGCTGGCAATCTGACACATTATTCGAGAATGACGCGCCTCATTGCGTCCCACCGATAGTCGTCGACGCCTGGCAGCGATGCCCGGATATCTTGTCGATTGCCGCGATCACCCGTCGCGCATAAATCTCCTACGATCCACCGACGACGATATTGCAATCGCGCTTGCCACTTTGTCGCTCACTTGCCGGCCAACTAATTCCAGTCGGAAACGTCTGCGAAGAATCAATTTTCATCCCGTCGACGAGGCTTTCCTACGCGCGGACGTCGATGATCGGGGGGTGGCATTAATCGTAGCAGCGAGGAAAACAGGTCGCGAGGGGGTGGAAAGTTGAAACAGGCGCGCAACATCTGACAACGCATTAGCGCGAGCTCGACAGGCTTTCGATTCACAGCAGCGTGCCACCGTCTCGTCATACCGAGCAGACATTATATTTAGATAGCAGCGCCTTCCATGAAATGCCACGTCAACCAGCTGTCAATGTACGAGGGACTAACCTTCCGCCTCTCGACACGTCGATCGCTAATTTAGCTGTGACCGCGATCGGTGCCGAAAATACGAGCCCGAGTAAATTCTTCGTTGCCTCGTTCCGGTTCCGCGGCTATGTTTTCGAGCTCGTCCAAGATCGACCGCGAACAGCGGCGGAGCTGGTTGGTCAGAAGCAGGAGCGGCATTAAATGCGATCAGCGGGGATCCACTTTGGATATTGAACATTTCCATTCCATGGACGAAAATGAAATGTTTATTGGGTTGCTGCGTCGGCGATAGGGTAATACGATTTTGACAGAGGTGCCGCAAGAAACGGAGCGTGATTCGTGTGTGATGTATGTAGATCGGATCGGATAACGGCCGGAGCCAGGCGAAATGAGCCGGTCGGAATAAAAATTTCATGCGCGAACTTTATTTTCCGGCCGGACGATATAATTCTCCCGATGTACAGAATGCGGGCCGAGATATACGTGTAATTCCGATCTACATATCGGCCCGGTATCGCGGAATTATTTGCTGTACGGACAGGGGCGTAAACCCCCGATATGTCCCATAAAGCCTCGTAAAAGATACCCGAATACCGGGCAATTCTATTTCGCGAGGATCTTACGAGCCGATCCTCCCGCGGTGCACGATTTCTAGTCGGCAATATGCACGCTCCTCCCTCGCCGATTCTATAAGTCACGATATTTATTTACGACGCGCGCCGAATATTCCTTTCCCGCGATACGCTGTAATAGCGTACTTTTATTGCGTACGAGGGGTAGTGCTCGCGTTTACACGCCCGTGGAAACGATTATTGCGCCCAGCCGCGGTTGGAATTACTCGCGCGAGCGTACGGCGTCGCTCTATCGCCGCGATCTGGTGTCCCGCGAAATTTCCCGGCGCGAGACTCGACGAGGGAAAAAATAGAAAGCTTTTAACGGGGGAAAATTCTCGGGGGCGTAGCGCGCGTCCATCGTTAATTCAAGGCCACCAACCCCGGCGGGTTTTTACGCTCGCGGAAGTGAATTCTGCGATGGGCGACGACTGTCACTTCCGGTTCGGTTTAACAGCCGCGCAGAAGTCACGAGGACGTCGTTACTTAGCTGGACGAGACACGAGACGCCGGATTTCGCGGTATCACCGTGCTCGTGACGACGTGCTGACCTCTCCGCGAGGTGCTGACAGACGGACGCGACGATTAGACCGCTGGCTTGAAACAGTGAACGCTGGGGAAGAGGACCTCTCGTGGCCTGTGCGCCGTGCACGAGATATCCCATTCTTCCGAGAAACATGCTGCACTGCTGCCTCTTGGTCAGCAGTCGGATAAATTTTAGGAATTTCCGCTGGTGCAGCTGCTTCTGCTTTAAACCCTCGATGCTGACCGCTGCATCTCGCAAGGACTGATATCGCGTTCTGCGCGCTGAATTCTGGCAATGTTTGAACGCGACAAGCATACGAATGCGAACGGTGTTTCGTTATTAGCGGGCATAGCTTCGGGGTGAATTCGCCACGCCAAATATTAGGTCCATTCTGACCTTGTTTCCGAGGTACGGGCGTGTTTGCGTTTCCATAATTCAGGCAATGCTTCATGCTACACGTACAACACTGTTGACTCTTTGCAGCTACGTGCATACGACTAATTAACACATATTGACGTTCCAAACGCGACAACAACAAGGCGTAATATAATTCAGTAGCTTCTTTCGATGAAACTTTAACAGCAACTTCATTTCGCGACACGTTCAATTTGCCAAATGCCATCGAGGCGAAAATTCGGACTCACGGATCAGCTTCCTCGCCGGATAATCCAGCGGGGTTACGGTGGATCCATAGCCGCGCGATGGTTTCCCCTGTGTCGTGTTTTTTACGGCGTCGTGGTGTTCAGCCTGCTGGAAAAGGAGGATATCGTCCAGGAAGGAGTGACTTGGATCGGGGACGTTACGGAAGACGTAACGACGGGGGATACCGCGGAGGGTTACGGTCCACGTGGGACTCCTTCGACGCCCTTTCAAGTCCAAGGACGCTGGCGATCGCGAGACACCGTCTGCAACTCGCTTTTCACTATCAACCCCACCCGAGAACTTCCTCTAAAAGCTCACTGCAAGCACCAAGCCGAGGAAGAATAGCTGTCGAGGAGCCTCCGATTCCTCGAGACGGTGAGTCGCCCTAATAACGAGACGCACGCCATGTTTAATGTCCGTACTTGTTACACGGCTCGTATAACGCGGTTTCCACCGTTAACCGCGACCCCGCGCAGACCGGAATAACTCGCGCGAGGTAAGAGCTCCGAGGCGCTACTTTTCACGGTCGTGCGCGTCCCTGGTCGCGGTCCAAACCAGAAGAGAGCGATCGTTTGTTACCGGTCTACGCTCCATAACCGGATAACCGGATTCGTACGGTTACGACGCTGGGCTTACGTCACGGGAAAGATACTGACTCTTAGTCGGTAATAACGGGCAGCATAATAGATACTAGTCGCTGGCGTTCACTGTCCGTATCCTGAATAGATCTCTGGCATAATACCGGTCGTACGGTCGCGGCTTACGCCGATGCCGCTCGGTTACCGTAGACCATAATAACTCGTAATGGTATGGCGTAAGGACGCGCAGTGCAACGAAGAGGGATGCACGCAGAACGGGAGACGCTCGTAAGGGGATGCGACGATAAAGGCGAGCGAAAAGAATGGGGACTGTGGGTGTATGCTAAGGGTATACGCGGATGATTGGGAGATGTCTGAAAGGAAATTGTTAGCGCCACGAGCCGCGGGACTTTGTAGCAATGTGTGTTAAGTTAGCTCACCATTTTTGGGAAAATTAAAAAAATCATTGTTGGACTAGTTTGTACTAGTTTTGTACCGTACTGTACCGACCAGGTTTCGAAAATTCGGAACCGTTTTCGAAGAAAATTGAAGAAACCAATTTTCTCAATATTTAAAAATCGACTCTTATGTAACACTGTAGTGGATGTTGGAACGCCTCACCAAAAATCCAGCGATAACAGTTGGAAATATAATTTTTTAAATTAAATTCGTTGAAAGTCAAACTTGTTGCATTTAGAAGTGCCATCGAATATTCAGAATCAAATTAGAGTTAAAACCTATTTCGAACGGTATAATGCTCAGTGCAACTAGTATAATGCAGTACAATTGAGAATAATGAGGTTTTGCGAAAAGTGGAAGGCCAATTTCACACTTGGTTCTCTCAATTTTTTCGAAAACGATTTCGAATTTTTAAAAACTCAACGGTACAGCGCGGTAAAAAAAAATTGCAATTGGTCGGAATAACAAAAAAAAATAGGAAAGATCATTTTTTCAACTTTTTTGTCTGTGCTCATAATGAAAGTTTAAAAATTGCCTTTTGTAGATTGAAGTAAGTTGTATAAGATCGCAAAATAAGGTCGAAAATCGCGAAATTCCCGGAAATCAGTGATTTTCGACCTCATTCTGTGATCTTCAAGCGTTTATAGCTCTGAGCAACGGTAACCAATTTTGATGAAATTTTAAGCGTATATACAACTTACTTCAATCTACAAAAGGCATTTTTTAAATTTTTTTAAAACGACGAAATAGGTTGTTTGGACCAATTTTGACCAAGTTATACCAAGATTTTAAAAGTGTACACATATTTTTGTCCCCCACTGTATATAATAATCATTACTTTATGTTGAATGTTTTCTTCTCTCTTTGTTATTAATACTATTTTTAGTGGAGGTACGATTTTGGAGACCGAGAGTTACGATTTAGGAGACCAGTTGCCTAAATTGTACCTTTTACAGTATGTGACAAAAAGATTAATAAAAAATTAATTTGTTCCGAACAAAAGGAAAAGCATATAATAGTAGGTGCCTAAAAGATCAAGCTACAATATCCAATAGCCTTTTGCGTTCAAATTAGTACGAAATATGAAATATAACATAGAATGTCTTAAGTGTTACGATATAAGCAACCCCCCCCCCCCCCTACATAGTACAACAATGATTTTTTAATTTTTCCAAAAAGAGGGGCTATCTACGCACACATTTTGTATCACCGTCTCAAAAGATATGCTGCGGAGGATTGTTGTATTATTCATTATCTGTTGTGATAAAGCTTGTCAAAATCAACTGTCACCCTCGGGCCAACCCTCGAGGTGCTGCTCCGAGTACCGAGGGTCGAAAAAGTACAGCAAGGTTACGAAAGCTGTCAGGACTGCAGGTTTTTTCCGAAAATTTGCATGAGACCTAGACGCCCTCGTTGCGGAAGAACCAGGGTAGGTATCGTGAATAAGGGATCGACTTATTCGCGACGCAAAAAGTCGAGATCCCTTGTCTGGGTGGTCACGCGTGTTGAAGGTGCAGCGGGATGGGAAGCGATGAAATATTCAAGAAATTTTTTCCGCGACCACGCGTGGGCGCGTGCGAACAATCGGCTACAAATGCGGGGGCGAGTTTTACGATCAGCCCTACCGGCTGCAGTCCTCTCGCATTTTGCGGTTTTGTCCTTTTCTCCGCGTCTGAGCCTCCCCCGAGGCTTTCCCCAATTCCAGCGCGAAGGGGCCGCGAGGTAACGCGTGCACGCATGCCATTTTCTACCCGCCGTAACTTTATTTTCCCTTGCGCGGAAACTGGCAGGGGCTATCGGGGAAATAACGCGTAAAAAACTGTAGGGGTTGCTCGAGCCGAAAGTGTAAACCGGATCTCGCGTGTTTTTCAGAAAAAGGAAGGAGCACGAAATCACGAGAGCGTACGACAGTTCTCGTTGTCCGCGAAACGGGGAACGTGACGGCGCAAGCCGAACGCGGAGCAACAGCATCGGCACCGTCGAAGGTCCCGTGCCCCTAATTTATGAGGCTGCGTACGTACCCTTTTGTCGCCACCCCCCAGCGCCACGGTCTCCCGGCGATAATAATTCCGTCGCCCCGGGGGGATTAAAATAACGCCGCGCGTGCCGAATCTGCGCGGTGGCGAGGCGAAAATAAAAAACAGCTGAATTAAAAGTTAACGATCGGCCGTGCGTCATGCATCGAAGGAATCTGCCGGATTAAATTGCGAGCCATTCTTCCGCCGAGGGTGAACCGGGGTGCGTCGCTCCACCCTTAAAAATAAATCCGCTCCCTCCCGAGCGATCTACGTCCCGGCGAACGAAACATCTGCATCGAGGGGGAGGGATGTAAGAAGCGGAACGATACACCTACGGAGCGGGCCAATTAAGACGGCCAATTTACGGAGCTTCCTTAAAAGGGTATTCCTCGGAATCGTTTGCAGGAACGTACGATTATCGCCGGCGAAAAAAGCGCGGCTCGTTTTCTAACCCGGCGGTTCGTTAGTTTCCGCCCTTAAAGGGGGGAGGGCCGCGTTGCTTGGAAATCCGCTCTCACCCCTTCATGCCGGATAGGAGGAGGAGAGGAACTCCTTGGAAAGGCTGCTCCCGAGGGAGCTGCTTAAATTCAGGTGCTCGCGGAAAGGAGACTTTTCATTGAGCCGAGCCAGCCAGCGGCCGTTACCGCGTCGGATTGCACGTCGGATATGTATATGCAAGCGGGCGAAGCTCGAGCCGGCTCAAGCGGAATGCGCATATGAAATTTACAGCCACTATAACGCAGGAAATGCGCCCCCGACCACCCTCGCTTCAGTCACGCCGGGCCCGAGCCTACCTCCCTTTCTCTGCCTCTCTTCTCCTTCATCGTTTCCGCGACTCCCGGTCGTTCTCTCTTGACGACGTCGTATCCCAGGGACGCGCTCAGCCTCCACGCACAGGATCGCGACTCAGGCGCGCGAAAGTGTCAGGAATTGGACCCGGAGGAACTCGTCGGGGTACGCAGGCGGGTAATTTTATACATATTTCAGGGTGCGGGACTCGCGAGCGCGGCTCTAAGCTCGCGAGATTTGCGATGCTGTAATAATTACAGCGGGAGTACGAGCCTCTGTCGACAATTCCTGTCAAATCACGTTGACACGTTCAATATCGTCACAGGTTTCACGCTCGCAGCTTCCAAGTTTCTTTGTCTCCGCTTTTCCTCCTATTCTTCGAGGAAACTTTCCGCTCCGCCGACGCGAGGACGCTAAAACCCCGATTTCACGGTAAAAGCTTCGACAGAGGCGCGAACACAAGCCGTACAAATGGTCTCGTCGCTATGTCCTCGTTCTTGGTAGTGATTTGAAATGCGAAACAGTGGAGGGAATGGGACGAATGCGAGCCGACACGGCTGCCTTTATTCGTATTTCATTACGCTCCTCTCACTAGAGTTTCCACCGAGTTATACGGAAGAAATGGCGTTTCCTAATTATCCTAGCTTTGGTGGCCGCCGATACGAGCGAGCAAAACTGCCGATCGGAGGTCGCTATCAAGTCGCGGTTTTACGAGACGCGCCCTTAACACCGAGCTTGCGGAAAATACGCGGGCGAACAAACAAGCGTGGGGAAAGAGGGAGGATTTAAAGACTCGACGGCGACGGAGGCTAGGGAACGAAGGTCTCCGCACCTCGTAACCCGCGAGAAAGTCAATTGACTCCCGTGGGATTGAAGGATTTACGGTAAAGACAAGCAGCAGCGTCGTAAAAGGAGGCGAGGCGAGGCGTGGCGATGTCGTAAAAGAAAAAGCTTAATATCTTTCATGGTTCCCGTAGGCTCGACTATCGCAGCTAAATCTCCTCGACTCATCTCCGCGCCGGGAATTCATCTTCTCTTTGGAAAGAGAACGATGGACAATGGTGGAATCGAAGGGAGGAGGAAAAATCAATCTCCGTGCGCCCCGACGAAACGCGATTCCACTGACGGTGGCCAGCATACCTATATTGGTTTACGTAAAACGTCGGAGCCCATCTCGCGAATCAGCGGGCAACGATACGCGGAAAATCCTAAACCTCTTAGCAGTGGCAAGTCTGCTCGAGACCGCTTTCCACGGAAATTTGATTTTTGGTCTTTGAAACTCGCAGCGGGCTCGAGGTACATACGTTTGCTCGGCGGTCACGGTTATGAGTTGGATTTGTTCCCAAGCTGGAAGCACTATTACGGGACGAGCGAACCGTGTTTTCCCGTAAACAGTTTAGAGTAAACGCGCACCTCGACGCAACGGAGAAGAACATTTCGAACGAGCGCGCGAGCTTTGCTGGGCTTCTTCGCGGTGCCTTTGATTCCGGCGAAGCCTCGCGACAAACCGTTCTCGCTGGGCGAACCTTCACGCCCACTTGCCGCCGATTAATTTTGCAAAACCCGCGAGCGAAAAGGCGACACTCTTTCCCCAGCGAGCCTTCATGCACCTTGACCTACTATTCTGATGTTTAAGGCCCACTGACTCGCGCTTTTACGTAAACGAGTCCTTTGACGCGGCTCAAAGAAACCAGCTCTCTGCTAGAGGGAAGCTCTAGCCTCTAAGCCCTAGGGAATCCGTCGACCCTGATGCTCCTACGTCCTCCACCCTGTACCCACATATTTCTACGCAACGTTACGTAGGTTCTCGGATTATATGTACGTGCGAGCAGTTCGTTCGGATCGGCGGGATCACGATTGGACGATAATTCCCGTGGATCGAGTTCCTCGATCGCGGCGCTCGTAAGTAGGTTTCCACCTCCGAACAAACTTCATGCATATGCACGATCGCCTTCTTCGTCGGAGCTGGCGTTATCGCGCTGTAAAAATGGTAATAGCAGAATGGAAAGGCTTGGGAATCCTGGTGGCAGCGGGGTCCGCTTGTCTCGTCGCGTTACCGTCCCGGTCCCGATTACAATCGAGCGTTTTATCGTCGACGTAAATCCGGAGGAGATTTAGCCGAGAGAAATTAACGTCAGGTGGAACAGGCGAGGCGCGCGGCAAAGTCAATCGAGCAGAACTAGGATTGAATGCGACGAACGAGCAAGGGTTACAGTTCGATTGCTTCCACGAGCTCCAGAACGATCGTTACCGCTCATCGGTGCTGTCCATTACGAGGATCGTAACAGCCGAAAGTCCCTCGGTGGCTCCCGGCCTCGCGTCGCGTCCCGTCGCGGCGTAAAGGAACACGTATAACCATCGCGTACGAATTATGCTCGAGGACGATCGCGCGACAGCGATAATTCCAGCCGTCTGAGAAGTTTAATCGAAACGTACACTCGCGACGGCTCTGTCTTTACAGCGTATGGAGCTGGAGCAGTGGATCTTGGCGCAGCAGTAACCGTGAGCGTCTGCACGCACCGCTTTAACTGCAATTCCGACCGACTCTCCATCCCCCGTTCACCGTCCTTCTTGTTTCATCCCTTGTTCCGCTCCCGTCGCATCGCCTCCGTCCCCTCGCCCGTCCTTCGGTCGATCGACCAATTATAACGGCCCGGGAACTTCTCGGTTCGAGGCTGTTTTCGCAATTACGTAAACGCGGCTGGTTGGCGAGCGTCTCGCGGCTTTATTTCGAGGCGAACGGTGGATCGGCACGGGTGTAGGTACACGGGCGCTAGAACAGCCACGGGAAGAGGAAAGTTTTGTCCTCTCGGTCCGTCCCGGGAGAAGTTCCTTTTGTCGAAGGAATCAAGAGAGCTCGTTACCGATCTGCAGCGCGGAACGATGGAAGTCACTTCGCCGAGAATCGGTCGCCTTACCGGCACAGTTCGCGACAATAGGGGCGACTGTAACCTGGGACAAGTTTCTTCCCCCGCGAGTCCTCGAAGAAGCCTCTCGATTTCCCTTCACCCAGCGATTCTCTGTATGGTAACTTCGTTATCCTGGGCTACGCTGCTTTCTCTCACCCTTGGCTCTATCGAGCGTGCCTCTCCCGCGCTTCGCCTAACGCGAATCCAGAAATTATTCCGTCTTATTTATCTTGGGTCGCGATTATTGCGAAACTTTCATAGTCTCTCTCTCTCTCTCTCTCTGTTTCGTCGCGATCCCAGCAACGAATCGAGAGAGACTCGAGCACGACGGTGCCTTTTTCGAAATTTCCTGGGTGTACGCGTGTTTCAGCTGATGCCAGAGGTAGCGGGGACGAGGCAAAGATATCTACAGCTGGGGAAATAAATTTCGTCCGAGCGTTTCCCATTGCTCCCATACGCGCGGTTACAACGTCGGAACAAAACTTCTCTGCCGTTCCCCGGATCCGTCTCTTCCCCCGGTAGTGATCTATTCCTTAATGCATGTAAATGAGATGCGACGGTTGGCGGGTACTCGTTGAAATACCGGCGTGGGTCGTCTCTTGGCCCGGGCTACTGCCACGAGACAGAACGGCGAACCAGACGGAGAAGATGGGGCTTGTCAGCGAGAGAAAAGGAGGATAAACGGGGAAACGGAGGGAATTTCGAGAGGAGAACGGCACCGTTAGTGGTTCGCGTTCCGTGGCGTTCCGTAGCGTTCGCAGCGCCCGACGAGGAGGCGGGTTTACCTAACCCGCGCGGAGAATGTATCACCAGGGATGCGAGGGACGGTAAATTCGCGGGCTCGCGCTCCGACTCGGCTGTCCCCGTCGTCGTCGTTTCCAAGCACAATGCAAAGGGCGGTCGTGGTCTTCCTCGTCGTTCACGTCGTCGACGTAAACTCGACGCCGACCGCACGGATAAGGGCGCCAGCAAAGTGTGCGCCGCTCCATTTCGCTGGCCGTCCTCCGCAATGAAAACGCCTGCCCCCAACCATTCGTAATTTCCGTCGACGGTCGGATAATACGGACGCGCACCCGACCTCGCCTTCCCCAGTAGTTCGCCACGCGATCCGGGGATCGTGTTGCTCGGTTTAGTATTTTGTGCCCTCGTTCGTTTCGTTATACATATACTGTACAGTGTACACCGACGGGGACGGTGTCCTTTGGCGGCGTGGGACGGAAAGATGAGATCAGTTGCAGTTTGCAGTCGGGCGAGCACGCTCGGGTACCGCGCGGAAGAGGATTTTGGTGTACTTGGGTGTACTCGAATGGATCGGAAAGTATTCGAACGAAAGGAGCAGCGTCGCGCCGTAGCGCGTGTTATTCTCCTCCCCATTTGTCGCGGAAGCCGTCCCCTCTTATCGAGACCGATTCGACCAGCCTCGATTCCTGCTCCCCGATCGATTTACGTGGCTGAAGTTTTTTAATCCAGGTAGGATTGGCAATTTGTCACGCTATCTGGTACTTTGCATCGGAATATTTCAATGCGGCGAAGCGTTTCGGGCGTTGTGTTTTGCCACTCGTAAATCGCGTGTATCGCGCTCCTATCTCGATTCCACGATGCTGCATCTCGCCCGAGAGTGCAGCGACAAACAATGCCGCCAAGGGGGAACGATCCCGCGTGGTCCAGCCCAGATTATCTGAACCAGAAACCCCTATGTGTCCGTGGAATTTTAATCGAGAATCGAGCGCGAATAATCCCGCCGGAACAGCAAGTGCAACGACTTGGCCGCGCAGTCGAACTCGCTACAGCTTCGCTTCCGGCGAGTGGCGTTGCAGAAAAATTACGCTTCGCTCGCCGCGTGCCCTTCACTTTGCCGCTGAAACTCTCGCGGAATTAATTCCCACCTCACCCGGTCCTGCGTAATTTTCGTGCAACGCGGGCGAATTAAATTTAAATTTTTTCTCCACCCCGTTATCGTGAAATGTGTCTCCCAAAAGGCGCGCGCTCGCGTATGAACTTTGCGGCGGAGTTAATCGTAACTGTTGCTCCGCCGAGGTACGAAGGAGAAAAAAAAATTCACGACTCGCAGCGGCGTTTAAAGGAAACTTTTACGCTAGGCGGAAGAGAAGACCCGCGCAACGAGAGCCGTGGATAATTATAATTCTATTATACCCCGGTCGTTAGCACGGCAGACTCGTATCATCCATTTATTAAGCGTTGCTCCACCGTGCTGCAAATTTATGGTACTTCCTCGAGCACTTCGGAACGGTATCGAAAGGCAAGCGTCGCTGCAGGTTACGTTTACGAGGAGCTGCGGACTTCTTGCAACACCCCCGCCCTTTACCCCGATACGTTTCCTGGCCGTGGAAAAAAGACGGTCACGCGGAACGAGGGTCGTAAATCTATCCTCGTTAATTTTATTTCGTTCCTGCCGTTTCACGCTGCCCGTTCGCAGCGAGCGAACGAGGGGCAAAGGGACGAGAGCACGGGTCCCGTTCGAACGCGAGTGATCCGCGTGAAACGCGTGTGTCACACACCACGTGTAAAATCCGGCCATTAACTGCGAAGTAAAGTTGTCACGGTTCGCGTTCAGCTGGATCGTGGTTCATGCTTTCGTCGAAACGTAACCAGTCCCTTCGGACAACGCATTCTCACCGAAACCGCGATACCTATCGCGTGACGCGTGTTTTTTTTATTTTAATAAAAATCCCCTGTGAATTTCAAATCTGGCGGTGAATCGATAAAGGCTCGGCAACGCGTTGTTCGTAGTCGAACATTTCCGCCGGCGAAATACCTTCGAAAATTATGAATATACCTACGAAGGAGAGGCACCGCTTGGAATCGAAATGGTTGGCGAATTTCGTGCGAAATCGAAGCGAATCGTTGCGGGGGCTGCATTAACGACGAGCGCATCAAAAAACGATAAACGCGTTTCCATTCCGCGGCCGTTGCCATTGTTCCGTGGCGAGGGTCCGCGTATCGAGGATCCATGGAAACGCGGAAAACAAAGGGCGGCTTCATAACATTATTCAGGGCTTGTTTATCGGCAGACACTGCATACGGATGGTGATGGATGTGTTTTATTTCGGGCCACGCGACCCTTCGTCCCTCGGGAGACGGGCAAGGGCGCGTTGTAGATTGTGTAGACTGTAGAGCGTGGAAGGAAGGACGAAGCAACAGCGAATAAAGCGGAGCATAGGGTGCCACGGGGAAAAAGTTGAGCGGAACGAGGAGGCGCTCGGTGATGGATTGGCCACGGCCAATCACCTCGTTTGTATCCATTTGCGCCGAATATTGTTCCTAAGATCTCTCGTGCCCTTCCCTTCCGTCCGAGGGCCCGTGTGATTCATCTTTGGCGAAAGCAGATAAGGAAAGACGAAAAAGAAATCATTACCGACCGCTCTCCCCGACGGGACAATGAACGATGACAGGGACGAAAGAATCTGCGACGTCACGACGGCGTATTATCGTTTAATCACGATTAATTGCCGCCGCCGAAGTGGTTGCGCGATCGACGCTGAATCCATCATCGCGAACCTGCCAAATGCTTCTCCTTTCATCAAGGAAATTAAACGAGCCTACCTACGCTGTGAATAGAATGAATGGATGGCAGCTCGATTCGTGATGTTTAGTCGCCTTCGACAATTCTGGGGGTACATTGCGAGAGGAATGGGATTTTTCACTTGGTCGTTTCGAATACATTGGAATAGCTGACAATATTGCGGGGGTGGATGGAAGACTCTCGCGGGACAGGGGGTGCGTCAAATAGGTTGAGAATGGCCTGTCTAACGTCCACGAGGGGGGAGGGTTGTGGGAGGAAGCGACAACAGGAGGCGAATGGAAATAACACGGTGGAACACAGCCGGAAAGGGGGTCTCGTAGTTACCAGTTAACGAGTCGACTGATTGTCTATAAAACTTGCTAACAAACTCTCGCCCACCCACTCCACCCTCGTTCCTCCGTCGCTGCTCGCTCACTCTCGCTTTCCATTCGCGGCGCCAACTGCCGTTCCCCGTGCGACCCTTATCGCGAGCCAGGAATGGTAAAGGGAAGACGGCCTTCTCGAACGACCCCGGCAACTTGCTACAAATTGGAAAATATAAAATGCAAAGTCGCCCTCCACTGCCACCCTTCCGCGGCTCTGCTTCCGAGAGTTGAATTGTTAACGTATTACCGGAGTACCTTTCGCGTGCTTATTCGATTTCGAATCTTGGCGAGTCCACTTCGATAAAGAAACGTTAGAAACGCGGAGCAAGGGAGCGGTCACCGTTCGAGTATCGTTTTTTAATAAAATCGAATACCAGCGCAGCGCCCTTGGACGGTGCAGGAGAATCCTCGCCGTTTTATTTCCCCGCGCGCACCATTTCGTAAACGCCGGAGACTCGGGCGGCTGCAAGTAGCAGGGTAAACATCGACGAGCGAGGCGAACGACGGCGCGGAAAACATTTATATCGACGCGATCCCGGGGCGAACGGAGAAGGAAAGAGGCTGATCTCTATTCGTCGGGTAACAAGGGAAGACAACGTCGAGTTTCCATGGAAAAAGTGTAAAAAGCGCGTGAAAATTCACTTATTCAGCGCCAACGGAGGGCAGGGAGGCTCGAAAGTCGACAGGATTCTTTGTCACATCGCCACCCCCCGCTGTTCTTCCCTTTCGTCTGCGCCGGCTTGCTCTCTCCCTTTCTCCGCGGCGAATTCATGCAAAGCACTGCTTTCACGGTGCGGTAATTTCATTTTCGCAACGAACTTACTGCCTACCCTCTTCCACCTCCCTCGTCGCTCGTCCTCCACTGTCATTTCCCTCTTCGACGCTGCCACCCCGACCGTTGCGAAGGTTAAGCGCGCAGTTTCGTTTACACGATCTTCGACCAGACAGCGAACGACAAGGATGCTCCTCGAAAACCTTACTTACTCTCCAGCCTCTTCTGGTTTATTCATTTTTTCGCGATAGAAGCCCGAACGGCGCGGTAGAAAATGACTGGCTGCTGCGTGGTGGAAACCAGTTTCTGGGTCGAATTGTGGGGTCGAATTAATGTAAATTCGCGTAATCGACGCGCGGTCGGTGTTTTGTTTATGGACGATTACGCGTATCGATTCCCCGCGCCGAGGATAATCGATTTCGTATAATTTAGCGGCGACGCTGCGCTTGGGGAATGCAAAGGATAATCCACCTATGGAGCTCCGCGAAGCCTCTCCTATCCAATTTGTTTATTAATGGTATTACCGAGACGTTTCCTCGAAGTGGATACCTGTTTCGCATCGACCATGCGAAAGACTTCCAAGCTTCCCCTATACCTACTCGATTTCCCTTAATCGCGCAGCGAGTAAATAAGTAAAAACGAATGGTAGATGTGGGGCTCGACGGAGAATGGAGCGGTGACGCTCGGAATCGCAGCTAATTCATTATTCTAGCCTGCATTCAACGGGGACCAAGTTTTGGAGGGCGATATCTTCACACTCCGGCTGCCACGAATTCACGGCGCGGCCGTGTATTTGGAAGTTGCTCGAGCTCAGGGCAGATTTACACCGACGTACACGTGTAGCCGCACGTACACGCGCACGTACAGGCGAAGTCGATTACAACACCTCGGAGAATCGAACTTTAATCAGTTATACGGTTGAACGGCTTACGACTAATCTCGCGCTTAGCTCGTTATCGTGAATCGACATCGCGGACTGTTAAGTTCCGCGACGTTTGACGGAGAAATACGGAGCAGGAACTTCGTCCGCGTTTCCCCGCCTGTTCTCACGTACGCGGCCCGCTCCGGAGCGATAACAACCGGCGAAGTTAAAACACGGCGGAAAGTAGTTCACGTTAACGGAGTTGCAGCGTAATCCCTGGATCTCGCGCGGTACACAACCCGCGAGATATCAATTGCCACGCCAGGGGACGTCAAGCTGGAGGATAGTTGGCAGTGACCGTTGTATCGAAGCCATGAAACCCGTGGCTGTGCTACAGCCCTTAACGCCGTCCGCTGTCTCGTCCCCTCGCCGCTCGCGGATATTGTTTATTTGTCTGACAGGCTAGAAACACGACACGACTGACACAAATACACGGGCAGGAACGTGGCCTGAAAAGCGAATCGATGCGGCTTTGCCGGTGCAATCGTGATGCAACACCTCTCGTCGAGCGACGGGCAAACGAGCCACAAAACACAGAGAGGCTTGGCTCGGGAAAATTGGTCGGTGGCGGAAGGAAAAAGGGCACGGGGGAGGAGGGAAAATAGAGAAAAAGAACGGCGGAATCTAAAGAGCCGTGAGCCTCAAAGGCACCAGCCGGGGGGTTGTTTTACATGGTAATTCTTTACCGCTCGCCCGAGATAACTTGCACCGGGTTACACGGAGATATCCAGCCTAGCTGATGCACTCGCGGCTAGACTGCTATCATGCAAAATTATGTTAACGAATAGGATTAATTATGCGCGGGTATCGCGTGCACGGGCATTACCATTTCTAATTGCCATCGCGGGGCTTGGATAAGTGAAAGCTATACCGACTTTCCATCGGCTTCTCCAAGAGCTGCACTTTATTATCAAACCCGATACCCTTAAAGTCATTAGCAAGGCGTCGAGGAAAGTCACTGGGGTTCACATTCACCCTCCTCTTTTGATTTTCGACGGAACGTTTCTCAGGACATCGAGCATAGAGTAACCGCAGGAATCAAGATACGATCTTTCCTTTTTGCTAAGATTATCGGTCCCAGCGTGGCTTCACGCTCGATTAGCCACGTCCGACATCGCGCGATCTCTGTCCGGGTGTCTGATGGAGTTTAAATCTTTTAACAAAACACTCCGGACCGGTGCGCGATCCTACATGAGTTACGACAACGCAAGGGTGGAAGGGGTTGGGGGATGAGCGCCGGGTTAATTCCCCGCGATATTGTGCAGGAGTGCAAAGTTGGTGGTTACTCATCAAGTATGCACCATCCCACACGGTCGACACCTCATCCCTGAAGGTGAGAGTGGTGGATATCGAGCAACCAGGGTTAGACGAGGGACAAAAGGGGTTGAGCGAGGTGAACGCGTCCGATATACGAGAACTATTCCAAGTACAATTCCAACCTCGGACCGTAAATTAACATCCAAGCTCTCCTCCACAATTCTTCTGGAGGCTGTGTCTCGCCTCGCAAATTAAAAACTCGTATTCATGGACCAGACACCGGGAATGTATCTAGAATACATCTTGGGGATCGAGGAGGAATGGTTGAGCTTCAGGATTGAATGTCTCCTTCGCCCTGATGTGGAGAAATTTTCAAGGAGCTCCCACCCCGCGGAGAAATGATCACGAGGTATCGTTTGCAGGAAACAGGGGATCCTGAATAGGCCCTTGATTCGCCCCGAAACAGCCTTTATAAATAATTCCTCTCGCTCTACATATCCGAGTCGGCTCCGCTCCTGGTGCTTCACCCCCGGCGCGCTCTCGCCGACAGGGGGTGACGCGGAAGTTTTCGAGGAGCATGACTTATGTACACGGTGATTTTCGAAGTCGACGGAAGGGCGGCGAAGAAGACGGCAAGGGTGAGAAGCCCGGCGGCGCCAAAGTTTCTACGCGACGATGCTGCATAAAGTCTCGCCCCTGACGTCGGGCTCCATCGACAACGACTTAATGCACGTCGATTAAGAGTTCCCGAGCGTGGCAGCGTCTACAACTATTAGACAGGCATGCTAGACAACCGGGGAAGGCTCGAATAGCGGAAGAAGATCGTTTTACGACAGCGATTCTCAGCGCGCCGCGCGATCCAATTGAATTCCCCTGGCGAGTAGAGAAGACCGAAACGAGCCAGGCAGGCGCGGGAAATCCGTTGCTCCTGTGTCGCCGGCGAGCTGCTCCCTGTTTTTCGCCCGGCGAAAAACGGGATAATTCCGTTTCTATATCGCCGGGAATCGACGCAGGTGATCATCGTGCACGTAGCTGCCGCTTCGGAATGCCAGTCAGGCGAGCGTGTTTCCCGCCTGCAGGCGACATTGATTATTCGATAAGAGGAAAAAAGGCGCCACGGTTTATGAGATAATCCTATCGACCCGTGCGTCGGTGGAACGAAGACGGTAAAGCCGGGGCAGGTTCCTCGGTGAAAAAGAAGAAGAAAGGAAAGGAAAGTTTGGGGGTAGGAGGAACAATATCATAAGCGATTCGAGGCACGCTCTCTTCTTCCATCCCCCACGACTCACCCCTTGCCACTCTGCCTCCAGGAGACTTTCATCTTTCCTCTGACCTCTCTTAATTCCTCCAACGCTCATCGAACACGCTCCTCGTCCAAATGACACCTCTGTTTCTGCACCTCTTAACGGAGGACGACCTCTCTTCCGGGACGACGCCCCTCGGAATCGACTTGCAGCCACTTTCCCGGCTTTAAGGCCGCCAGCCGAATCCCCGCGAAGGGGGAGAGTTTCGAAGGGTGCGGGGATTTTATTCTGATCACCGACCATTCCTCTTCGACGCTCATCCGTAATACAGTGCGCCCCCCCGTTCGGAGTGGAATTCCAGCCGAGAGAAATGCCACCGGGAGACCGTACGCGATGGAAATGGCAATTTTCGAACGAGCGCTTTTCAGGGGCTGTTCGAGAACATCTCGAGCCCAGAAACATAGCCGCGGAAAGTGTATAAAAATGGGACTCCGAGTGAATCTATTCCTGGGTGAATCGCGGGATGGAAAACATTCCGAACGTTTAGATTCACCGAATTATTCCAGAATTCTCTTCGCGCCGAATATAATTCCGACCGTCTGAAAGCATACGCTGCGCTGTCAGAGATTTTCGATAACTTTAGGTCGGCATAGAAGCGACGCTTTTTCATTCCCGCGAAACATATCGAGACCCCGATCCTCGCGGAAGCCTCACAGACACATATCGCGTCCCTGATATCGGTCGGCCCCATTACGCCGAGGGGATACGTCCGAAAGGTAATCCAGGGTGCAACCGGTGCAAACCCTCCCAAGTATATCCGTAGCTCTTCCAGCGAAAGATACGGGAAACCTATACGCCGTAAATCTTCATTCTCGACCGTGTCGTTTCTACCGTCATTGTGTGCAAATGTATCCGCGGACGGAGTGTGACGAGCTCGTAAACGTTCCGTATACGAGGCCAGAACGCATACGAGATGCGCTCGGCGCCCATTCGAATCCGCAATTTCGAGGGGAGGTCGAGGAGAATACGCTCGGAATTTCCGTCGTTCGGGCGATATAAAATGCCGATCGATCGAAGACGCGTTCAGAAATTTGTATCGCGGAAGACAACCGTCCTGAGCGTTCATGTGCCTTCATTTTAACCGCGCATCTGACTCTCGCGTTGCCTCGCGGATACAGGAAACTGCTTTCAGGTGACTTGTCAGGCGCATCGAAAAAGTTTTCTCTTAATGTTATATCTGAAGCTTGTACCGATGCGTGACGTGGCAGGTAAATTCGAGGGAAATGGCACGCAGAAAATATAGACTTCGATATGCAACCAATCACATTGCGACATGAATGCGACCGACACATTGAAAATGGCAACGTGTTTAAAATTTGTCACGTGCGCTCCATTTTTCATCTCTTTCATAGATTGCCTTTTCAATTCCGCTGCTGCAATCGCGATCCTCGTGATTAAACCTTAATCAAAATCCACGTTTAATAAATTAACTGCTCCGCGACGGAATCCTGCCGTATCTCGGTACAGCCGGAGCGATTAACTGACCCCGCGCGGGGCGGGTAATCGTAGGAGAAACTGGCGTTTTAAAAACTTGCCGTCGGCGACAGAGTTTACGTCTGCTTTGTGCCGTGATTCTCGAGCCGCATAGTGAGCTCGCGGGGAACGAAAATGTAAAATTACGACTCGTCTGCGTGGGAGATTGAGATTCTTGCGGGCGTTACGCCACGCGGGACAAGCGTGACTCGATAAGCCAGATGAGATTTAGTAAACTACTTTGCGCGGGATGGCGGTGTGTACAAACGACATTTGCCGGGGTACGCGAGGGTGGCGCGTATTTTGCACGGGCAAACTGATAGGGTCGTGGAGCTTGAAAAATATCCCGAGCGGGGCGACTTTGAAAAATATCTGGTTAACATGTGTCGGCGGGACTGTAATATGAACGGGGCCGTCAAATATTTGTCGTATATAATTTTCATTAAAACAGACCGTTGGAAGCGAGAGCAAACAACGGCGAACGCCGCGTTATTTCGCGGATCGTGCAAACACGGACAATGGCAGACGACCGTCGAGCCACTTCGCATACGAGACTTAAAAGTGTTTCATCCGGTTGGCCGATTTCCCGCGATCACGCGTCACGAAATAGCTTAAACGGACAGCGGCGTGAACAGGAGCAAAGTCGCGGAAAAAATAGGGTCCGGAGTGTTCCAGTCGTCGCGTAAATATGTATTTACGTGTGTAAGCCAGCATGAGAGAGAGAAAAGGGAAGAGAGAAGCATAAAGGACTTCTCTCCACGGGATATGTAGGATACAGCGAAGCGTGAAGCTTGAAACTTCGACACGGCGTTGTCGGGTGTACGTAAGAAGATGCAAGCGCGTGGGGAAAGGGAGAAGGGTGATAATAGCATCGGAACGTCTGAGGAGGCTTTGGGCGGCGTAGGGGTGTGAGGGCGCGAACGACCAACATGCATGAGCGACCGAAGAATCGTGAAAGAGGGAGGGAGAATCGGAAGCCGCTATCTATCGGGATACGGTAGTCAATCGATATTCTAGCCGTCGGTCCGCACGCCCCGCTGGAGCTGGAGTAGGTACACGTAGGTATGCCACCTTCGTGCCCTCCGTCTCCATTTTCCGCCCTTTTCTGCCCTATTCCTCCACCCGCGCCTCCCTGCGCCAGCTGTCTTCACGGTATCTGGACGTGTTCTATGTTCCCTCCCGCGTAATATCGGCCCGAAAGTCGATAAGAACAATGCGACGGACATTTTTTACCACGCTGCCGGACAGCTCCGTATTCCAGCGAAATTAAACATTTTCACGGCACGCGGGGCGGTTTCTCCACTATCTTTCCACGCGTATGGTTAAGGAAAATGTCCCAATACCTGGACACGTCCCAGTACTTGGACACTAGTCCAATTAGTACTGATTATTACATTTAATATTCACTTTATCCATAAAATAATTATTTTATTCAATTACTCATATATTTAATAAAATACATTCATGTACATATTTTTCTTAGTAAACTTGTAAAAATTAATTTTATTGAACTCCCCAGTTTACATCATTTTAGTATTGCTCTTGTCTGATTTGCTAAACAGTCTGCACTTTTTCTTAAGCGAATATTATTAATAATGTTTAGTATATTGGTACAACTAATACAGTTTTAGAAGAATGGTACTGTGTAGTATTATTTTTTGATGGGAAGATTAAAATTAAAGTCCGTATTAGTTTTTTATTCGCGTCTCTATCTACTGGTACAGTGAAATCCCGGAACGACCCTAAACCTGACCATGTGTATAAATTGTGAAATAAGTACGCGTTATTGTTGACACAATAATAAAATAATTAATTAACACCGTAACAATTATTACTTTGTATTCTTGTTATCTTGATTTAATGATAATATTTAATTCATGTGTAAAATTCGTGTTACACACGAATACACATAACCCTAAAATTAGTCATTCAATAAGAGATTCTTTCTACTCAAGTTTGTGTACTGATTTGAATAAATTATTTATACAGAAGAAATATGCCAAAAGAAAAAACTACTGTGTTGCTTTTTTTATTTAATTTCCCTAGAAAACATCCAAATTGCTGATGTTTCATCATGTGTCCAGGTATTGGGCCATTGTAAGGACTATGAATTTTCAATATTTTACAAAACTATTCAATCCTACCACATGTTTTTTTTTAATGATAAAGTACACACATTGCCCCATGTAATTGCAAAATCGTTTTATATAAATCGATTTGTATAACTGAAAAATTCTCAACCGTGTTTCCGCTGTACCTTAAATATCCAGGTATTTGGACATTTACCTTATCACGAGGCTATTCAACGAACGCCGCCTGTTCTCTGGCGAGTCCAATGGGGTTATCGCTCGTTCGATAAGAATGCAAACGTCGACAGCGTCGGCACAAGACACAAGAGTTAATTACCGAGTGCGTTCGAATGCGGTGATTAATCGCCGCGTTAATTACCGCGAGTTAACTCGCTGCGTTATTCGCTGCACGGGTTCATAATGTCGCTTGAATACGATTACTCAGCCCCAGCTGCGCGGACAAGATCTCCGAGGAACGAACGCCGCTGCTTTTAACGCTCGTGTCGCCGGGTGAAAAATCTGGATGAAATTTATCTTGGCCTCTCGGAATTATTAATTCCATCCGCTTTGTTTGTGCTTCCGCGAGGCTGAGCCACCTTGGCCAATAGTAGAAAATACACAGTAGATATCCAGTGTGGAAAGAACTGCCATGTAAAGTTTCCCCCGACTCGTGAGAAAGAAATTCGCAGTTGCCATTCGGTGTAAGTTCCCAGAACGAAGTAACGGAGCCGTGGCAAACCGTTTTACGCTTGGCGGAGGGAAATTTAGTTCTTTGAGGACGCGAACAGCCGCTCGTCTGTGGAAGAAACCTTAAGGATCGGGGTTTACGGCGTCGCGGTTGCAAACCCCCTTGCCTCGCGAGGTTCACAAGGAGTCGCGCGCGAGGATCGCCCTAAACATCGAAGCGTATAGCCGACATAATCCAGCGAGACAAAAAGATCGAGCACTCCTGCTGCCGCGAGGGAACGCGGATGGGCAGGAGAAGGAGGAAGAAGGAACAGGAGAGACCCTGAAAAAGAGGGCAGAGAAAAGGGGGCGAGCAGAAAAACAGGGGGAAGAAACGTAAGGTGGTTCCAACAGTTCGAGGGGTAAGACAACCGAGGAAGAGAAAGAGAGAGTCTTTCCCCGTGGGTCGTCGACGAAGTGGGAGTGACTCATAAAACCTGGAAGCATGTGATTTCCCCCAGGAGGGGTAGTGGCGGAATGCCGTCTTGTTCCTCCTCCCTTATTCTTCTTTCCCTTTCTTCTACTACCGCGTCATCCTTCTGTAGTTTCCTTAGCACATACGCGCGCACCGCCTCGCTTCACGGTTTTCCGTTTCCCCAGCAAAAACACCGCGACTCCTGCTATTTGCCCGAAGAAAATCTCTTTCTTACATACCCACGGACAAAGTCGAAGTTTCTCATTTGGCTCCTTTATCTGACGCGCCCTCCGATCCCGTGGGACAAGATCGAAGAATTTAAATGTTTTTCGAAGGAACGAGATGTAAGCTACGAGGTCTTTGAGACACTCGGGGTGCATAACTTTACAAACAACTCGATGTAAGCGCGAGTTTCTTTCGTCACAGTGGCAAGAAGACTGAAATTCAACGCGAGGAACCTCGAAAGCGGTGCAATTTTTCTCGACTCGTTTACGCGCACTCACCGAGTCGATTTGCGAATCTTGGGAAACCAGGTTAAAGAGTCCCGACCGAATAAGAGCGTTTTACGACGCGAAGTATTTCGTGTGGAGCACCTGCTCGTAGCTCTCGTTCATCCACCGCTCGCGAACTTCGTTTTAATGCTAATAAAACGCTCGCTAGCCTAATCGTCTCCCGTCTGCGAAGCTCTGGGAAACCGACTGTTTTCATAGATTTCTGCCCGCGCGTTGCGTGCCGCCCGATCGTTCGTCAAACGGCGCACGATCGCCGTAAACGATCATCGAGCGAGCGTTTAAATAATCCGTGGCGTTTGAGTCGTGAAATTTGCATCGATGCACCGGTGGCCAGTGGAATTTTTGCGCCGCGTAAAATCCTGCTCGCCTTTCACATCGATACACTCGTCGCTCGATACACTCGCCGATTCAATTTCACCCCCCGAGCGTGCCCCGACGCGCGAATAAATTAACGCCGAACAGGAATCGCCGGGTAAATTTGAACGCGTCGCGACAATTCGTCCGCTGTTGCAGAGAAACGGGAGAAAGAGGAAGGCGCGAGGTAGACGTCGCGCGGATCGCGGTTGTCGAGCGAATAAAAGGCACCCAGGGTGGGGGGTAGAAAAAAAGGAGACACGTGGGTGTAAAGCAGAGCGCGGCGAAACGATTCAGAACCGTGAAATGCTCGCGGGAACCTGAAGCGGCGCGATGTTTGCAATTAAAGCCGATTAAGCGCTCCCTCTTTTCTACTCAATTCCCCGAATAGTCTCCCCCCGTAAAAGGCGGGAGGTTTCGCGCGCTATCCACCACCATCGCCATCGTTGCCGGCGCCCTTCTGCCCCGCCGCCACCCTCGGTCCCTTTCAGGCCGACAGGCCGACATGTATTTCGAAATGGATGCAAATTTACTGTTGCGTACCTCTTGCTCTCCCGAGGGCGAAAGCTTTACGCTTTAACGATCCTTCGCCGCCCCTCCGCGCACCTGCGGAACGCATTAATTGTCCGTCGTTTTCGAGTCCGCGGGATTTTCGTCTCGCATTAAATGTAAATCGGATTTCCGACTAACCGCCGCAAATTACTTTCCTCGACCCGCTCTCTGATGTGCTTAAACCGAAACGTTTATCTTTATGTAAATAACCGTCCCCTGTTCTATCTTTCTCTGCCGCCCCGTCTCTCACCCTCTCCTTCGGAGAATCGAGGACGTCCTCGCGACATTCCCACGATCGAATTGAATTAAATAGGAAGATTCCAGAACTCTGGATGGATCGGTTCGATGGCCAGGAAAACACTCGAGTTCGCAGCGGAGGTTATCGCGCATCGTTCCGAGGATTTAAAGCGGCGTGTGTCGAAACACGATAGCCCCGATGTCCGACACGGGGCTGGATGAAAAGCTGGCCTGGTTCGAAAGTTTCTGGACGATATACGCGCGGGGGTCGTTTCCGTTTCGACGTCGCAGGGATGAAAAGCTGGAAAGTTCGATCGGCGCTAGCGACTTTAGCCGTGCAATTCCTATGTACGTACACGGGCAAAATCCGCGCGTATGCGTTCGCGGAGCTACGTATAGGTATATCTGGCGACAATGCTCGCCACCAAATGTCGGTGAAGTACTTTTAAGGAGCGTGGAACGAGCACAATGGTGTGAAAGGAAGAAGTTAAAGCGCCCGTACTTCTACTCGCCGATGGATGGGGGAGAGAATCGATGCGAGCGAAGGATGCCCATTTTCTCGCGACTCCATCGAGCTTTTTCCTCCCCCTCCCGGGTTCAGATCCGATCCGACAAACAGAACTTTGAATTTTTGCGACAGAATCGCAGAGAAATGACCGCCTATCTTTCGAAGCGTCCCAGTGGAGTGGAATTCAGGCCGGAAGCTCGGCGAGCTGTTCCGTTCGACCAGCCGTCAACGGTGCACTGAATATCGGTAAATACTCGAAAATATTGGCGCAGCGTCGGCTGGGTATCGATAAGGCTGCCGAAACCGAGGTTGACTCAATTTCGCGGAACTTGCCGTAGTTCCGTAACACTTCCTTCGCTCGATCTACAATTTATCGTCTTCCTAATACAGTTGCGCATGCACTTAGCAAGTTCGCAGACAGGATTTGCATACATCGGCAGAAGGGGAGAGGTAGCACGAGTCTCGTACACCACGAAACGCATTCCGCGTACGTGTACACGTGGCCATAACACAGTCCTCTGCTGCGTTCCGTCGGCATGACGGAAATCGGTGACCGTGAGAAAGAGGGTAGAGGAATGAGGCGAGGCGGACAGAGAAGCGACGGGGGGCAAATAAACGACACTTGGCTGCAGGAGGATGGAACGCGCATTGTGCCGCATGTTGCAACCGCATGCACCGGGACAGAGATGCCCCGGTGCCAGCTCGTTCTCGAGTTTTCAGATTGCACGGAAGAACAGGGCGGCTGGAAAATCGGGATAGTCGCGGATATGACTGGGGCGATTTACAAGCGGCCCCGGCGAGTATTAACGTCCTCGTTTCTATTATTCAACGTCAGTAATAGAAGCGGAATTAACACAAGCCCTGGGGACAGTTGACCCCGAGCGTCGAGATTTTCTGTCTCTGGCACCCTCGCGTCGGCTTCTCGTGGCGTTCTGTTCGTGGAATGGTCCGTTCTTTAATGCGTCAACGAATCAATCAAAGAGGAAAAGAATTTTGATGGTGTTCGACCACCCCAATTCGCGCCGCAAAGCTGTTCATCGAGCCAGCGGAAAGGTTTGAAAGAACTTGGGATGCGCGGTTGAATTTACGATAAGCGGAGCATCAGAATGGCCACGTACGCGACCGTCGGTGATTTATAAGCGGCACGAACGGCCGCATCGTCGCGAGCATTAACGCGTCTCGTCCGTTATTTAGGGACACCGATAGAATTAATAGAAACGTTAACCGCGTGGCCGCGCGTTCCGTCCTGCTACATTTACGCCGTGATTTCCCATTACTTGACACTTTGTATATCTCAAGTAAATAATGGCTGATATAATTTCGCGATCATTTACGCGGCCGGAGTTAATTGCCCAGCGGCCACTGCCTCGGATAATTAATAAGTACAATGAACCGCGCTCGTCCAGCTACCATGGGCCCTTCCCACAAACGATCAACGGTATTTAATGCGTTTTTCTGGATATAAAGCTCGCTGATGCGCTTCGCTTTATCTCCTTGCAAGGGAAACGCCACTAGAATCAAGGGTAGCCCTTTCCTCGTCACGGAGAGCCATGGCGTAGCTTTGAGCCGACCACTTGACCGCCTCGATTCTTCCGCTGCAACTTTCTCGAGGAGTTCGCCACCTTCTTAGCCCCCGAAATTGCGGAGTTCACCCTTGCCGGCTACTTCGCCAACTTCCCTTCCTATTCGTTAGGAAATATTAAAAGATACCTCCACCTTTTAAGAAAAGGGACCAGAACGACGATCTACGAGGAGCAGATTACCCAAGAAACGGAAGAAGGATTGTATTCTCTTTCTTCCGACGTTCCATCCATTTTTCCATACACGTTCGCCTGACCCAGTGAAATCAGAATACATTCCTCGAACGGTATCGACAACACGAGATCGAATATATACGCCGTGTCTTCTGACATTTCTTCCAGTATTCTGATGCTCGGTCGCGTACGGTTACGCGTTGCAGGCTAGACCACCGTGAATGCGCTGAAGGTGGTGGTCGGTGGGTGTCAGGTAGGGATGGCAGCGTGTGCACGTTTGCGCGCTCGAGGATGTGGCAAGTAGACGCGAGATACGCCGGCTATAAAACGGTCGGCGGAAGAGTGTGTGGCGGGGTCGGCGTGCTCGCGAGCATTCGCGAAGAGGGATACGCGACGAAGCCTCACGGGCCATTTCCCAGGAAGCCGTGCTCGGGTTACCTAGCTACGTCCCATGCCGACGCCGGCGTCCCTGCTCCTCGCCCTTTACTTCGCGGGAACGCCAGACGAACCAGCGGTCCTCTCCTCTTTTTCTCGCCAGCCGACGACGACAGATGAACCCGCGCTTAACGCTTCGATATTCACCGAGGCAGCCCCCTTGCTCGCAATTAACGTCGACGTCGGACGATGGTATTTGGCTTGCGATCAACGACGCTTCATCTGCCACCGTTTAACCTGAATTTCACCCGGTTAAAAGGTTCGGGGAACGTTGCTCCGCGAGGCTAAGCTACCCACGGGTTATATATTGGCTCCGCTGGATAAATAGGAGAGAGGATATTCATCGCTTCCAAGCGTGATAAGCGCAGTTAGGCGCGCGTTAGAGGAAGATAATTTCCTTAAATTCGCCCGGGTTAATGGCAGCGTAACTGTTTTATGATCCTCCAGCCGGGATTTAGGGGGCTCGATTAAAACGCGATATCTCGACCCGCTAACGAAAATAGTTAAGAAGGCAATAAAGCGGTTTACTTCTCGCGGTAGCTGGCGCCTCTGAGTCTCTAGCTCTCGCAGTGCAACGATCAATTCGGTCTCGCGTACAATTCAGTGTGTTTTGAAGCAGATGATTGAACCAAGCGATACTCCATGACCACCGATTTACGGATACCAAGAGGCTGGTAGGAGTAAATACGCGCCAAGTTCAATGTCGCGGGACAGCTACATTGAAAGGGAGTCCCTTTGTAAATACTACCATGGAAATACAGTAGCTTATGGATTCACGGAATCCACGCGTAAGCCGATTTAATTGGCGCGGCCGCCGGTGTACCGCCACTTAGCGCACAGTTAGATATTTACGCGGACGTAAAGCGAGGTAAACGCGCGCTTTATACGTAGTCGCGAAGGGCCAACTTAGGTGGCGCGTACAATTATATGAGAATGTCCGCGCGCGACCGAAAGTAAATACGGCTTTCTGTGTATTTTACGCTGGAAAGTGGCGACCGGTGTTCAGCGTTATTCACGAGGTTCAGGGGCTTCCTAGGATCCTATCCAGTAGCCAGGGGTAGGTAACCTATCGATTTCATCGATCGACTTCCCCGACCACCAAGTTCGCGAGGCGCGCTAAATTACCCCTTATCGTCGATCGTTGAGGCAGTGAAATGAAATTTAATCTCGACAAAGATCGACGGTGATGATTCAATGTCGCGATTAATGCTAAGCGTTATCTTTCCAAGGATAGGATTTTTTATTGAGAGTGCCGGGGCACCGGCCCCAGGATACAGTGGACAACGCAAATGCCGACGAGCGCGCGGACGTATCTCATTAATAACGGTAAGTCTCCGGTGCAACGAAACGACCGTAATAATTGGAGCCACTCCATTAAGGCGGCTTGAGGGAAAGGTTCCTTTCCGAGTGCAATGGTATCGCGATTGATTTACTTTTTAGAGGTGCAACGAGATACTAAGTAGATTAGGGTAAATCCGAGAGAAGCGGTCGGGCCGGAGAGTTGGTCGAGTCGTTATATTTTAGACTCTACATAAAAATGCGTTAAAGTGCAGACCAATTACTTCTCTAGAAGCCAAACAGATGAATGAATAGGGTCATTTCGCTTCCTTCTGTGTTTTTTTGGATTTATAGGCTTTGAAAAGTAAATTGAGGTTACATTTAATCTCTTTTGTCAAACAGCGGTGTACAGAAGCGGTGTACCTATTTAAAATATACTTCTAAGTTTATTTTCGTTTAATGTTTGGGATAATAAGATAGTAGAGGTACTGAGGGACAATGCAGTAAAAGTATTTGGCCATATTAACTCTTCCTTTCAAAGCTAACGAGAAGATCATCTTTCGCTGCAGAAAGGAGAGATGGTCGAGTTATGGTTTTTTTATTATTTTTTTATTGTTTATTATTATTTTTGTCTATTTAGTTTATTTATTCAGTTTTGTAATCATGTGCCTTGCTACTTGCCAGTAGGTAGTTCATTTTTTCTTTGATGTGTTCTTTACTTGTTTAGCGTAAACAAATGAAATATCAATGAATCTGTAGTTGTATTCACTCATAAATAATTTTGCTTTATCCTTTATTAATTTTTCATGAATAATTATGTGTGTGGTCTCTGCCAACGACGAAAACCATTTCTCCCGGCACCTAGGGAGAGGTGGTTAGATGTCATGACTTCAGTTTTCAACCCGATTTATGGTAAATATTGTCTTAAAGCAAATATCGACCAGTTTTTCTGAATCAGCATAAAATTCTGAACATATAGGTTTGTTCTGATAAAATAAGTAATTTCTATATTAGTTTTAATAGCCTTTTTATATTAAGTCGACCGCGTCTCCCGGATTTACCCTATAGGAGTTAGTCCGACGTTAACGAATAGCGAAGAGTAGCTGGGCGGAAACCCGGTTAATGCGAAAGAGGGAGTCTAGTCGAAGAAATCGGTGACTCCCGATCGAGGGTCTGATCGAGTGGTTGGATCTGCGATCTCTCTCCGAAAAGTTACCACGTATTCCTCGGACTACCCGAAGAGTTCTCGTAATATTCCTCTCGAGGTGAAGCCAGCGCGCCTCCGATACTCGAACACGATCGGAGAAGGTGCCTGTGCTCGACTTAGAGCTGGACGACTATTATGCGCCGCCACGATTTACAAGCAGAGACCGAGGCTCGAGGAGGTCCAACTGGGAGGCTTCGTCTCCAACTGGGTCTTTAAGTCGCTTTCAGTGGAAAAGAGATCGGTGGGTTGGAGGATCGAGTTCTCGCGAGAGGGACTCAAAGTGGCCGCGGCTCGATTTAAGCCGACACCGTGGAGCACCTTCCGCGGAGAATGAGAACGGAGTCAAGAGGGATGAATCGAAGAAGAAGACCATTTCGCTCTGGGTATTCTAAGGAAACGATGTGCTATGAAATATCGGATGTTACTTTCGAACTGTACACGGCAGTACGAGAAACGGAGAGCAGAGGTAGGCATTATTCGGCTAAATTTTCATTCAAATAAGTATTCGAATAAATTTGTACGAATAAATTTTTATTCGAATAATCTTCGAATAAATTTGTGCGGATAAATTTTTATTCGAATAATCTTCGAATAAAAAATTCGAATAAAATGAAATTATTCGACAATAACGAATAATTTTTTATTTGACTGACAATTTATTCGAATAATTTCTTATTCGTCGTTCATTCAGGTCGAATAACGAATAAATTCTTATTCGAACGAATCTGACTAGAATAACGGTACAGATTTATTCGCGAATAACGAATAATATTTCGTCGAATAAAATCGTCATTTGTTATTCGCGAATAAATCTTGGGGATTTATACGAATCCGTATCTAAATGAAAATTTAGCCGAATAATGCTCAACTCTGACGGAGATGAACGGAGCACAGAAGGAAACCGAGCACGCGTGTTAATTCAAGCAAGCTACTGTCAGAAGGGAAGGGAAGGTACGGTCCCCTGGAGAACAGAATACGAAGGAAATAAAAAACGGGAGGAAGAAAGCGGAGGGGAAGTCTATAAAGACGTTGGTGCAGGACCACTTGACTTCAGACAGCGCGGAACACCGGAACTCCGATTCCCAATCGTAAAAGCGGAGGATGCGAGCTAACCCATTCCGAGAGGAATCTATTCCGAGCCTACCGGAGCGAAAGAAGTAGGTGCACCGGTAGGAAGGAGTAGAAGCGAGTAGAGGGGAGTAGAAGCGAGCAGAAAGCCGAGGCAGCCACGCCAGATGCCAAATTTTACGAGTTCTCTGGTTCTGTCTCTCGACGAAGCCACGATCCCTATCCGCCGTGCTCTCCTCTCTATCCTTCCTTTCACCCTTTTTTTTCCCTCGTCCATTCTCCGCGGTCGAGCGGAGCTTCAATCATAAATCCTGACGTAGTCTGGCCCTGCACGTCGCTAATCCCGATGCGTGCGATGCCAGGATGCCAGGATGCCAGAAGGGCAGAGGGCGAGAGCCTGGCTCTTGGCAGAGAGTCAAAAGCCACCCCCGCTGGTCCACGACACCGCCGTCCCCCGTGCCCCTCGGGGGTAGACGGCACGAGGACCCGGGTTCGCGCGCCAGGAAATCCTCGTCCCAGGAGCACCAGGGGTCATCTTTCACGAGGATTTATCACTGGGGCCGCGACACCTCGCCGAACTTCCCATTCTCTTTCGCGCGCGGCTCGGTCGAAAAATTTCTAACCATTCCTGGGTGGGGACGCGCTCTGCCTTCATTGTTTCGTTACTCCAAACAGACTTCTAGGGGAGAGACTACTCGCTCTCTCCCGGGAAATCGAGCGATGTCGAAACAACCCCGCCATAACGGGATGATAATTTGACGGAGAGTAGGCGTGACAGTGATGTCGGCTAATCCAGTTAAACCCTTTTTCCCCGCGGCACTGAGAGCCGCCTCGATTTGCTGGTAAATCGCGTCGAGGATACTGCAAAGGAAGCCAAGGGTTCGATGGCGCTTCACGCGGCCGCGCCGACTGACATCCGTGAGAAAGGCTAGCACGTGTACGCTGTCAAACGCAGGAGAACTGACAAGCCGACGCGACGCGGCCACGTGTGGTACGTGCACGTGACACGTTACCCGTTACAACGGCGCGGAGGGCAACGGGCTCGCGATAACCGAGCAGCTTCTGTGCCGCTGGCTGCTCTATGCGGGATATCCCCGTGACCACTGCCACGACCACCGCGCCGCAACCGCCGGAGCAGCGCCGATCGAAAGTCGCCGGGTCAATGTTAATTCGGAATTAATTTTGTGCAAGGAACGCTTCTGCCTGCCGATCACCGTCACGCTTGGCAACCAGAACTGTTTTGCCAAGCGTTGCTGCCTATTTCGCCGGACGGCTCGCAGATATCCGTGCGTTTCCCGCGCGATACCGATGCAAATACACTCGTTTAATCGTCGGGAGTAGTTGGATTACCTACGAGAGTAATTTTCATTTTCGTTCCAACGCTCGAGTTTCGGGTTTCGCGAAATGAGTTTAGCTGAATCGGGCAGCAACCTAATCCATCAGGCCGGGCGTGTCCGCGCCCACCAGTCATGGACTTTGTCTGCGCGCACTTTAATCGGCGGAAATCGTCGGCCGACGAGGGGGGAAATTGAAAACCGCGGCGCGTGGAAGCGATAGCCGACGGGGGTATCTCGTTTCCTAGCGCATTAGGCGAACGATTACAGGGACACGCGTCAATACCGTGCACGCGGATGCGTGGCACTCGTAACGTGATTAATCGTCGCAAAGGGTAATTAATAAATAACCTCGGCGTAATGGCAATGGCGAGCGGAACGGTAAAAGAGTAAGGCGTCAAATGGATTCCGTCGCAATGGAAACGTTCTGTTTGCCTTCTAAATCCATCGAAAGTCCCACTAGAGGAGAGTGCTGCCTGGGAGGACGTTCCCGTCGAATTCCTAACCAAGTAAATTTTCCTCGGCCATTCCGTCCAAGCCACGACGGTTACTTGTTCCAAGTACCGCGAAACTTGAGCGGAAGCTAACGTGTAAGTGGAGCCGCCCGGCTCCTGGCGCTGAATTATCGATATAAGTTTGGTGCTCGCGGTGGAGGCGCGGAGAGAGAGAGAGAGTTCCTGTTGGGTGCCCGCGGCGCGGCGCAATGTTCGCCGGAAAGGTGCAACGCGGTCGATCCAACGACAAAGACAAAATAGCGAGAGAAGTAATCGGTCCGCTGACACACCTGACAGGTAATACCAGCTGCAGAAACTTATTGCTAAGTCCGATCGAATTGTAAATCAAGTCTCGTGCTGGGAAATGTCTCCATTAGATCGGCGCGAGACGTCTCGCGTCCCGACGACGACGCGAGCTCGCTTGTCTCCGGCGCCGGCGCTGCGAGCTGCTCAACCCAATTCACGTCCAGGATCGAATCAAAACGCCATCCGCGGCTGGCGCAGCCTGCCAAGTCGGCACGTACGCGTCATCGCGGTTTATACACCAGCGGAGAGACAGACGCGGTCTCGCCCATTTTTTCTGCGGCTATGCTCGTGTCCCGACCATTTCATGCGTATTAAATTGCCGTCCCGCCGAGGGTCGCGGTTCGATCGGCCCTGCCCCGTTCATCGCCGAAACGAGCCAGAACGAATTCCGCGGTATGGACGCATCTTTCATTGAACCCACTAGAGGGGAATATCAAGCAGGCGCGTGGTTACCGTTCCGAGACACGCTTTTCAAACATTTCCAATTTCCATGCACAACGCGGCGGTCGCGTGCATTGCGCCAGCACGAATTGAAGCATCCGGGAATCCAGAATCAACTTCTTTCGGTTAATCGAGCGTCGAGTTGCAGCAATCGGTAGGAAAATTATCAATTTGGTAAGCTGTCGGCAGCGCGTGCGTGGAAGGAGCGCGGACCATTCTGTTTCACGGAAACTTGCGACCCCCGAAATTGTAATCGTTGGGTGACACGAATTAACGCAACTCGAGCGCAAGTTGGACGTAATCTGAAGTTCCCCGACAACCTACTTGCCGGTTAATCCGGTGCGCGTCATTGCGCGCGGATGCGTGCACCATTCACAGGAGGCCGAAATGGATTTTGACCAACGGACGACCATCCTAACCGACGAGACGGAACGGAACCGTAATCGAATCGAGGAACGGAGGAAGGGAGCCGTTGCTTCGAGCACGCAAACTAATAATAATTCCGGATAATTTCGATTATCGATAACCGCTTTAATATACACAGTACACACCCTCCCTATTGGTTTCCATAATGCCACCGCGCTCACGTTCCAATCTGCTCTGACCGATCCTTGTCCCCTTTTTCCCTCGCGACCTCGATAAATGTGCCCATTTCCCCTTTCTTCCTCTCATTAACTCCTCGTTCCACCCCCCTTCCCTTTTCTATCACAGACATTTGCAAACATTTCCACCCCGTTTGATCATTCGCGGGCTTTGTTCCAAAGTTGAAAAATGAGGACGACGAATTACGCGCTTGTCTCCCATTAATCGTTGATCGGCTGGAAATCTCTCCCGAGGTTTCTTTCATGTAACTTTCGAAACAATAGCGCGGGGGGAAACAACAGGGCCACCCCCGAACATCTCCCGATCCACTTATCCGTCCGTTAAATTGTATCATCGAACTTTCGCCAAGTTGCACGCGGTTCCGGGGCGTAATTCCGGCGATTAAGCCGCGTAAACCAGGGAATAACGCGCCCACCGACGGCGGCCTCTAAACGCGTTACCGTCATTCGGTTAGCGCGAGTTAAGCCGGCTGAAGAAACGCCGGGCCCGCCGGGCGACTAAATGTGCAAACAACCACGAAAGAGCGAAAAGGCGAGGGTGGAAGGAAACACCTCGTGGACAAGAGGTGAGGTGGAGGCGCTTGCGAAACATCCCCGGGATCCTGTTGGCCCTGGGTACCTCTAGGTTTGTCGCCGCTGATGTATACCTGAGGTAGCTTGTTGCGCAGGGTGGCTATGTGTATGCCTCAAAGGATATGCGCGGCTGCACAACGTGCAGCGTGCGGCTTCTAACTCTATTTCCCGCGGCACAACGTTTCGCAACTCGGCAAACAATGTTCGTCTGATTATCCGGAAGTTAAGTGCATTAACCGTTGAAACACGGCTGGTCGCGCGTCCAAACCGACGACCAAATGACGAGCGAGCTCTGGGTGGCCTCGAAGTCGAGTTTCCATTCACGGACCAAGGGATTTCCTATCGATGAGTTCGCGCACGAGGTGGGATACCTCGGGAATCGTTCCGATAGGAGTGTTTTACGAAGGTAGAAGGGACGTTGGACCAGATGCATCCCGAATTTAAAATAGAAGCAGTGGAGACGAGCTTTCGGGGTGAGCTCACGAAGCGAGATGGCAGTGTAAGCACCGAGGGCTTAATTAATAGAAACAGTCGCGCGTAATAGCAGAAGAACGGAGTGGAATTTTCGAGATAATTCGGGGCCCTCCTCGAGACTCGCTCCCGTTTGCACGACGAAGCACGGCGCCGGCTCGAGGATTCGGTAACGAGTTAAATGCGCTGTGGATATGCAGTCGATAATCGGCCAACAAGATGCGCTCGACTGCGTTCCTGCATCGAGATTCCGCGAGTCTACGGAGCCTGTTGAGTTCCCGCGAGGGAATGCGGTACCGTATATCGATTCGCAATGCTGTCCGTTATGCAAGCACGATTTCTAGCACCCGCCTGTTCGATTCCCCAACTTCCGTCGACCTCCCCGCCGTCCACGCTCCATCCCGCCGAGTTTCCCTCCACCTCTTCACCAGGAATGCATAATTTAAATGTCCCGCGTCCCAGTTTCCATCCCTTTCGAGGGAATTGCTGATTGCTATGCCGCCTCTTCCTCGCGAATTACAGACAGCTCTTAGCATTCATACTTTTCAGCTGCCACGTTCGCCTCCGACTGCGCCGAGAGAGAACTTTAAAAAGCTTCGCGCCGAATTGCGCATTGTACGCTGAGCGGCAATGATTCCCGTGGAATTAAAACTATCCTGGATAAAGCTGCCATTTATTTTCCAAAGCTGTCCCTCCGGCAAGTGGAGCCCTTCGAAGCGAAGTAGCAACATCTTCGGCGACGAGATGCACGGCAATTAAGTCGAAGAGGAATTTCCGACGCTAGGGGGCAAGATTTTCATTGCCCGTAACTAGGGTGACCTGTCCAGTGAGTGAACAACCCCCCAGTTAGTGAACGTTGCTGATATAATTCGAAAAATTAATGCCTATCCTATGGCGCTCACTTAACGTTGAAACTGACACTGACATCTAGACTGGAGACCCACAGATATCTCGCAAAAGCGTTTTTCGGTTTAATTATAACCGAAACGGAATTAATTACCTACGTGTTTTCAGCAGTTGTCCTCATAGCGTCCCACAAGTTCAAGGTAAGCCTTGTTACGTGATATGTACAATTTGTATTTTGAAGTGCATTTAATAGACCTATGATACATTTGTTGTTATAATTACATTATTACATGTTCCTTTAGCGAAAAATACTGTATGAAATAACGGATTTCTAAGAATTTGTCGAGTTTCTTAGGTGTTCATTCATTGGATGGGAGATACCAGTGAATACCAATGACTGAACGACCGTTCTTTCGCATTTCGCTGACATTTCTAACTTTATCAATGAATGAACAGGTTATCCGGTCTTTTTTTCTCTTGACACTTTCGCCGTGAATGTGGAGGTTAGATTAACCCACCCAGAAACCAAATTTCAACTATGCATAATTATGATCTTATAAGACTATGTAATAAAGTATCAAATCAATAATATTATTGCAATTGGAGAATGAAAAATTATTTACTCAAAAATCGTCTAAATATGTATATTGGAAACCTAACCGCTGTTATTATCCCGTTCACTCACTGGGGTATCCCCGTTCATTCACTAGAAATTTATGTTCACTCACTGGTCATTGGCCCATTTTTTATATAATCCTCTGCAAGACTTTTAATGAAAGTTATAACTATCAAACATTGCTAGAATTGTGTTCCGGGATGTCTAACTTTAGTAATAAAACAGCTCGTTTACAGAAATAACATTCAGGGGATTAATAACGACTTTTGATTACTAATTTTAAGAGACATGCAGCTTAAGCGTTCACTCACTGGACAGGTCACCCTACCTACCGTTCATCGAGCTTCAAAGTTACTTCGCAGCTAGGTAGTGAACGCGGGTAGCTTGAAAATTGATGGCATGGTGGCCGAATTGCTCGAACAGAAAGTTCCGACTGATGTTTGCGTACGTTGAAATAACTGAGAAGCGAGAGCACGCATGTTTTTCAGCGAAATTTTTGGAAAAATTCGAATTAATAGCCTTCCGCGGTATGTATTCCATTCACAGAGCGTTATCGAGACTCCGCCACGCGGAAATTTCATTTGCGCGGATGCGTTTATCGATTCTTCGAGCGGGCTGACGGCCGCGCAGAACTGCCGGGGTGAAAAGTGTAACGAGAGGAAGGGCCGACATTAGTTATCGACGATGAATCGTCTCGGGGGCACCTTGCACACATGGGCCCCAGGAGGACAGCCCGGATTCACCGTGGAAGTACGGTCAACCATAAAGTCAGTTAGGTAAGCCGCGCCCTTAACAATGGGAAGCCACGCGCCATATGCGGCCCCACATGCTGTGCGTGTCGTCCTCCTCGGCTGCACTTCCACGACGCATACACCCCACCAAGTAGGGTTACGCTCCTCGAGGGTGTCCGCATTTTTTTTCCCTCTGCCATCGACTGCCAAGGGTGCACATAATGAAGACCGTGCCAGTAGGTCACGTTGTTCGCCACGTGATTCATGACTTATCATTCCCGATCGCCGTTTACGTGGCCCAGAATCCAGCGCGGGGCTTTCTCTTACACAGCAGCGAGCTTTTCTCCCCGACAGCCCTTTTCAAGCTTCGCAACCCTTTTCATTGGGAAATCTGTTCCACGAGAAGTGACGAAACCGATTCGAGTCGATAATATTCATCAGGTTCGCCCCTCCGGCGTGTCGGGCGCAAACAGCGTGAATATCTTGCGGAGCGTGGGGCACGCGAGCGGTTAGACTGTTAGACCGATGCTTCGTTGCTCCCCTTATCGCGGGAGCCGCGACAACGCATTTACGGACGCATATTCATAAAGCGTATATCTTGGCGACGGGGGATGGGATGGTGAATTTATGAACGGAAGGTCTATCGTTGGAGATCGGTCGGGCAGATCGCGGGCCGGTATCGGTCAAGGAATGGCTAGGCGACGGTTTCACCCCTCTGGAACGGCTCTAAAACACCATCCGTGCAGAAGGGTCGGCGGATCGGGTAACACGGCCGCATGAATCTCCGACGGTGGGACCGAAATCGCATTCGAACCAAGCTAAACCCGGCGATGTATTCATGGCCGTATAGAACGCGCCTGGTATGGGTGGTTGTACGGCGAAGTGTCGCGGCGTGGCGTGGCGCGGCGTGGCACGACGAAGAGGGTTGGAGGGTGCGAGAGCACGAGGGGTGGGTGTCGGGGTGTTGTGTCGCAGCCGCCTATACACAACGGTATCTCCCGCGTATGATAAATCTCCCGTCGCGGTTCGAGCCTCTATCGTATCGCCGTAGCTATTTTAATATTTTAAAGTTCTACCCTAAATGCGCAGTATATCAAAACTTCTATCATAAATTACTCCGCGTCTCCCCATCCCCGACACACTCCCCCTTTCCCTGCTAGCCGCCGTTCACCCTCACCTCTTCTCTTCTCTTTGCCCACTCGTCCGCGCGCGTTTCGCACTTGCCCTTTCGGCGGTCCAACGCTCGGGGAAATTAACGGGCAACGGCGCCGACGACGCTCACCCGCCCTGACATCCGCACGAAATATTATCCGCGTAATGCGGAAACGCCGACCGCGTTCGACCGCGTTCAACCGCGTTCAACCGCCCCCATTGTTGGTCTCCGCAGCGGCCGCTTCTCAATTAATACGAGAGAGGATCGACCCTGTTTTATGCCGGCAATCGCAACGCGAAATTCCATTGAGGAGCGACGCGTTTGAACGGGGGTGGGGGATACCCCTATCGATGGCCACGAACACCGCGACGCTCGAACGGGGTCAATTTTCAATGGCCCTTTTGTATTCTCAATGGGTCTTATTTGCATTAGCATCCTGCAACAACGCACACTCGTTCTCGCCACGCTGGCAATTGTTGCGGCCGATTTATCGTCACCGTTTCGTTGCCCCTGTTCCTCGTCGCGTCGAATTGCGCGATCCATCGCGCCACCGCCACGGTGGGAATAGTTGGGCGTTAATTAGTCGGGCAACCTTTAATTGCGACTTCGTTCGAAACCATGGAAGATCTAGGAACTGGTGGGTCAACTAATTCAGGCATCGCGGTACACGGATCAACGACCGTCTAATTAATTGTCTTAATTATCAGTTGATTTAGCCAACATACTTCAATATTGTGGTATCTTTGTGGAATTTACTGTCACACACGCACGTACGTACTTGCGTATGTGTATCCCCTAGATGTTCCATATCGAGGAAACTCTGAATTACCGCAGGAAAAAAATTAGTATACAAATGGCACGCCGGCAAGTAGCACGGCAGAGTTGGGGAGTACTTCGTCCCAAAAATCGCCCCGGTTGTTGGAGCAATCGCGAAGGCACGGCCCGGGTTTTACGAGCGTCGAAATTAAGGGAGCCCCGGGCCGCTTTCGTGCATACGAAATCACTTATCGTTAAGCACCGCCATGAAAAGAGGGTAAAGGGGGTAGGGCGAAATGGCAGGGCGACGGAGGGAAATGGAAGTCGGACGAGGCGGTAGGTGCTCCGCATTACCTGAGGGGCGGGAAGTAAGGGAGGGTTGGGTATTAAAGGCGATAAAACAATACTCCAAGTTTCGAGGCGGCAGCGTCCATTATTGCCGCCAAAACTTTGGTGTAACTGGAGCTCTTCAGCTCGGGGGTGAGGTCTAGCCTCCAGAGAGCAGCGGCTCGAGATCCGCGTTGCATTAAGGCATTCTCGAATAGCCTCTACTTTTATTGAGAACTTAATACCCGTCTATTTACCTCGACAGAGGGTTGAAGTGGGCCGAAATGGATGATCGATCCATCAGGTTAGCCGGATCGCTAAGCACACGCCAGTTTACAAACTCCGCCGACGGCTCGAGAATTCCGACCACAGGAAACGAAGTCTGTACAGGGCTCGCGCACAATGCACGTTCCAGAACCGATTAGTCGACGAACGAGCGACTGCAGGTACCAATATTGCGAATGGAGATTCAATGGACACACGAGGATCAGTCTAATAACGTCCAAAAGTGATATCTGTGGCCGATCAGAGTCGTCGTTAGATCTCCGGCTTGAAGCCGATACGCGAAACATCGAGGCATGGTCATAGGGAATGTAACTTTGAAAGCACAGTAATGACTGCTACCGTTTCAGAAGGATACGCCAGCGAAGAAGCATAAAGGGAGTTATTATCGGTCGTGCTTTCCCCTTCGAAGGAGCGAAGCGAGAATCTAGATACCAGACAGCGCCGTTTCAAGGGACGAAGCCACCCTCTTCCGGTGTCGACCTCGAAGGGGTCTGACTTCGTTGCGTATTCGAGCCGTAGGACGAAGGCGAGGCCGTTAAAAGGGGGCAGAAACACCTTTTAATTCCCTGCGCTGAGACGCGCGTTATATTTTATCCGGGGCTGTTGTCGCTATCAATACCGTCGGGGTTCCTCCTCCCTCTCCTCTCCTCAAGCTTTACCCACTCCGCGATCAACCCTTATCTCGTCCTCCATATTTCCGTGCTCCTGTCCCTTTTTTCCTTCGCGCCACCATCCTCCCAACAGTCTATTTAATTTAAATAACTTTCAAAAGTTCCCCGCACCCCACAGATATCAGATCCTCCGTCGCGCATTTCTGCCTCCCCCCTTTCTTTTTCCCTTTCGCTTTCTCGTCCTTCCTACCTCGAGGACACTCGCCTCGTGGTCGGCGCTTTGTTCGCCCTGACTTCGTCCCAGGCTCTTTGTTTCCGTTCTTGTTGTCTCTGTTCTGCATTTCTCGTGTTACTCGTCTTTCAACCATGCCCTGCCCGGGCTGTTTCCCGATTTCGCTCTAAAATAATTCCGCGGATAACGACTCCACCCCACCGACACGTCTTTTCACGTTAATCCTCGGTGGAAACCGGGGGATGGGAAATTTGTCGCGTTTTGTTGTGCGCGTGGCATTAATATTTGATTCAAGGTGTCGGGGCTGAAGTGTCCCTTGGAAGCGGAGGTATCGAAAGTGTACACGGAGAGGAAGAATTCTTGGGGTTTTAAATTGCTGGGGACCGCTTAATGTTTAATGGATTATTCACGACCCCGAGTGCGAGCTACCCTGGTGGATATTCATTCGTTACTCGCATCTTTCTTACGCGCACTAGCGGGTCAATAAAGACGGAGATACTCTAAAGAAATTCACCCCCGTAGCTGCTCCGAGGCAAGGATAGATCGATCGATCATCAAAATTGACCGTGGAAGAATGTGGCCACGTTGATGGCGCGCACGCGAATGCAATATTGATCGGTGTGCCATGGTGCGCTCGCGACCGGCCTTGACGAGAAAGTTCATCGGCGAAACGACGGAAAGCACAAAGTGCATCCGAGGAAAATTGCATTCCTTCGAGTTCCTTTCCTGACCCACTCGAGAATCCACTGAGCGCCGGGCATCGTTGAAACGCTTTCCACACGCTTCGCTGCTCGCGCTTTTCCGCTAAGAGTCGATGTAAGATTTGAGAGCGTCGGCGCCGCTTCGGCTTCCTCGCTCGTGAAATTTCCTTCGCCGCGTCGGATACGCGCGGAACAAATCGGCGCCCGGGGCCATTTTTCGCCGGCGATCCCCCTAATTGGCTGGCCGTCGTTCGCAGGACGAAAATCGGACCGGAGCGTGTTTTCGATACAGGGAACGGCAGTTGTAACGGCTGCAAATTCATTCCCGCCAAGATACGATCGAAACAACTCGCGAATGGATAATTGAACGTTCGGCAAGTTTGCTCTGCCATTTCGAGCACCCTTTTCGTGGTTCCGCCTCGCTTCATCCCCGCGTGGGGTTTGCTACATGAGCGAGCGAGCCACAAAGCCGCTATCTTTCCTGCCCACAAAAGCGCAAATGACACACGAGGCACTGACGGTGCGCCGAGCGCGGCGTTCATCGATCCACGGGCTAATGACCTCGTTAAAGACACGAGGCTGTGCTACGAAACTGATGGAAAATAGGTCTTTGCGTCTATCAATCGAATGGATACGAATGCGAGTATTAATATCTCCTGGGCCATAGCGACTGCTCGGCAGATGCAAAGCAAATAGGAACTCTGGTTGAAATTTCGAAAGCCAAATGATTGCATACCGGCGGTACGTTTAGCAACCAAAACGAGCGTTGCATCGTCCCGGACTAATATTAATTATCTACCAGTTACCCGGTATCCATGAAGTTGCTGATCACCTCTGCTCCTCCGAAACGAGAGCTAGCTCCTTGAATTCCTTTCTACACTCTCGAACAGCCTCGAATAGCTACAATACAAAATCTCGTAAATTTTCCGCCGCGCCGTTTAAGTTAAATTAGTCGACAAAGCGTTAAATCGTGTTTTCAACGGCGGAATTTAAACCTCGAATTGGGGAAACGTTCGAAAGTAACCGTGCGCGATTTTAATTAAACGCAACGAAATAAATTGCGCTAGAAAAAGTAGCTGCCGCGCGGGGGGTGGGCCCTCTGCGGAATTAGAATTGGAGAGCGAGGGAATTCTCCGCGGTAGCGAGTAGTCCGAAATCGTGTTATCTGTTTCGGTTCGCAGCGATTCCGCTGGGAAAGTAAGCGATCGAGTGCGGCGTGGGTGATTTGCGCGTGCAACGACACGCGACTATCAGGTGAGGGCAGGAGAAACAACTTCAGGTGCGCTACTAACAAACTTTACGGCCGAGTTTCCGGCTCGCCGCAAATTCACTTCGTTTTGCTGTTACGCGGACAACGCGTGCGACCGAAACGCTCTGTTGCCTCGTCGTTGGAATTCTGTGTGTGTTTTTTAAACGGTAGCGCCATACAGTTGTCCCCGTCCCGTCGATTCTCGTTACGCTCCCACGAAACTGTCCCAGCAACGCCGGCATCGGACTCGATTGGACATCCCCTATCGATGCCAAAGCCCCGAACGTCCTCTGGTCGGAAGATCGGATCCTGTTCTCGGTCACGGGTCGCCGCACGGCTCAAAGAACAACTTGGTCTAGGTGTTTGAGAGTTCGCACGGAAGGATCGATCAAACGCGACCGCGGAGCGAATAAAGCCGGCAGCGTGCTAAAGGGTGCCCTTGGCCCTTTTGTCGCGCCACCCGGGAGAGACATCAAGGAGACATCCTCTGTGATCTTGCGCGGCAAAGGTCGATAAATGAAGGGAGGATCCGGCGAAAGTTAGGGTATCGTGAAACTCGAGAAAGATGAAGTGGCAGGCGTCGGGCTCGCGTTACCCCCCGGATCATCTACCCCACGATCCGGAGCCAGTAATTAGAGGCTGCCCGCAGAATCATGCCGGACGATGGATTTCGCAAATATTTAATATCCACGCGCGAGCGATTCAATGAGCAAACAAACCCGCGGCAGTTATAGGTTTGCGATTTCCCGAAGCCTCGGTGGAATTCCGATAAAATTTAAATGGAAATTTTATCAGACATCCCCCTGGGTAGCGGCAAAAAACTGCACAGAATAGGGGACCTAGAAAGAGCAGCGAGGCGAATGACGTGCGAAGGGCGAAAGCGCGCAACTTGCCCGGCTACCAAACAATGAGGGAGCAGAATTTTTCGCGACGGAGTTTGATGAATCGAAAGAGGCAGACGGACGGAAGGAAGAGCGAGGGGTGGAGGAACGGGCAAGGATGAAGAGGTACAACGGCAGTTAGCCTACTATCTAGCGTGTTTATGGTAATTCGGGCCATCCCGCTGACCCAGGAGTAGCATGCATATACATCAGCCTCACTTTGACGCCGATCCATCCAGTCACTCTCCAGCGACCAGACCCTCTTGCACCCTCTATATTCTCTCCGGAGACCAAACAGTGCCTGGCACGCCCATGTCTACCCCATGCTACCCTTTGCCCTTCCTTCCTTTTCCCCCTTTCGCCCTGTCGCTCCCTTTAGCCGCACTCTTCCGAACCTGCACCACTCCCTCTCTTGGCCCTCTCGAGCGTGACACGCCGAAGAGCCACGCAATTTGCTTGCCGGCCGATGCCTCCATTGGTCAGGTAAAGAGACCGCGCGGGAACAAATGGGGGAGCAGGGCTAGGTACATTCAGAATTTTCCTGTGATTTCGTCGTTTCCACGCGAGAAGTTTCCCTTGGACGATCGGGACCCTGTCACCAGAAGACGGCGGAGAAATTTTCGAAGATCCATTCGAGCGGTTCGGTTCCACCCGAGCTACGAGGGAATCGTTGGGCGTCGAAGGGGGTGAGCGATCGATAGAACGTTCGAGGGCGATTCCGGAAAGAGCGTTTCTCATCGGGAAGTCATGGTCTTCACGGGTGAATACGAAATGCCCAGTATTTTCTTGTTCGACGGATGTGACCAGGCCCGCCCTTTCCCCCCGCGGGCAATTCAGGGAGTCCGGCGAATTGAAGCCACCAGGGGTGGAACGGCGCGGCGGCCGGAGGAAGCGATTCTGACGTTCGTTTTGCCGGCGGGTTTATCGATGCGTTATTTCGCAAATGGCGAGCCATTTGTCGTGTGACGCTCGGACCTCGTCGCCACGTTATATCACGCATGGCTTGGGCCGGGCTGCCCATTCACCGTGCATGTTTTCTCTTTTTCGTCGCCGTTCCGCACACGCGTTTCCTCTTTAGCGCACACGCTTTCCCGATTGCACAAGCTTACGCCGCGATTTTACGCGATGAATTACGCCCGCGATCGTGTCGACTCGCCCGCCCAACCACCCCTCGCAGATAATGTCGAAAAATTCCTGCTCATTTTCAGGTTCGCCCAATTCCACGCGCCAGTTACCCGTGGATTTTCAATCAAACAAAAATACGAAGAATTCCCACGCTGCCCGCGCGTTATCGATAATTGGTTCAGTACAAAATTCCATTATCGCGTAATATCTGTCGAGCCATGTGTAACTAAGCTCGAAATCTATCTTCCCGCCGTGGGATCCCATGGTTTTACTGCCTGCTTTCGGTGCTCCAGCACATTTACGCGCAGTTCGCGCGCTGCGCTTTACGCCTCGCGCTTTTAACACACCCTTGGGCGCGTCGTCTCATCAGCCATGAAAATTTGCTACACCGTCGAGTAGCGCTCGTTCTCGCGCGGTTTATTGTCCATTTCATTACCCCTGATTAAAGGAGGACCGTACGGAATATTCGACACCGGCCTTCTTTTCGTTCCCGCCTCCTATTTCGTTCGAATCACCAGTTTATCGGATCGTAATCCTGCTCATTATCGTTTTAATTCATGCCCCTCTCTCCCTGTTAATCATGCAGATCGTATCGCCATCGTATTTTCGGTAAAAATATACGGAGAATCGAAATACAATTTTAACATTCGACGTACCATAAACTGGGGGAACATTGGCAGCACGGGGTAACATTGCGCATATCCATACGCTGGAATTACGTTGTTTTACGTCAGATTAGTAAAATTTAACCTTTTAATGCTATTTATATGATGTGCCAATGTTACGAGTTGATTTTAGTTAAGATGTAAAAAATAAAATAAAATAAACAAATTTAATTTTACTGGCCTCAGATTAGTAAAACTTAACCCGTTAATGCTATCTACATGATGTGCCAATGTTACCCCGGTACACTAACGTTTTTAATATGTATTAAAGAAGGAAAGGACACCAATTTTATGCATTTTGATACTTTTAGTACAATCACAAAAGATGCAATATTATGAAGGATACTTAAAGCAAACGTAAACACGTTAATTTTTACATTATATAACAAAATGTTTCAAAAACCTGCCAATGTTCCTCCAGTTTACGGTACCTGCTAGAACAAACGAACCTCGAATGTGCAATCCGAACTTCAACCACTCTATTTGTAACGGTGGATTATTTAGAAGTACTGCAACGGCGAAGTAACGCGAAAGTAAAGAGAATTCGTGGAAAAAATGTTCGCCCCGTGGCCGCGTCGACGCACGCCGCCAACGGGAAAAGTCAAAACAAACAGCAGAAACGCGCGTACCTACGTTTGCAAAAATTTTCAGTTAACGAGAGACCACCGCGTTGAATGTGGAGAGCCGCAAAACGCGAGTAGGACCAGCCATGGAAATTGGTAGGTCAAAGGTTGCTTTAGTGGAGCGGTTGCTGATGCCAGAGGATGCGCGAGGAAACTTTTCAACCATGTACACGCTGTAAACAGCTTAAAGTAGCCACCATGGGACATGCTAGAGAGGAACGCGCGAACTCGCTCTGCTTTCCGTTAACAAGAGAATTAGCCATTAGCGGTCGTTTCTCAAGAACACCGCGCAACCTCCAATGAAAGACCAGCTACCACTGCTCGATAATTGCGAAACATCCGGTTACCTCGCACAAAATTCGCGTGAGCGATGTCGAAATCGCGTGCCCGCCGACGTTACGTTCGCGAAATCTTTGCGAAGAATGATACCTTGCTCGCCACAGCGCTGTATTGCATCGAAAGAAGCTGAGAGCGAACCCGAAAAACGACAATTTCCGAACTTAAATCCGTGCACTCGGATCGTTCATCCATTCGGTACCACGAGAGGATCTAATATCAGGACGTAAAACACTCGTGGAGCATCGAAGAGAGTCTGAAGATGAAGGAACGAACGATTGAAATTTCTGAGGGAGCAATCTTGTAAGAAGCGATGCCAAACCGTGATCTACGGCGCGTAAATTTGTTCGTCGTGCGTGTCGCGAGGCTTTATCCCGGATAAGCTGATTGGCGAACAGAAGGAAGGTGTGTCCACCTCTGGATCGAAGAGTTATCAAGATCGAACGACGTGGCGGTCAAGGAAGCGACTGCGTCTTCGTGAAAGAAAGAGGCGGGAGAAAATTGATGAAGAATTCGACGAATCTCTCGGCCCGTCGAGGACGAAGCAAACAATTAAACGACGGCTTGCTGCATAATTCAGCGTTTTGGTAATCGCGTTTAAGAGCGTCGAGACTACTCACGAGAGGGCTGGAGCGCCGCGATGCTCCGCGCCGCGCGCATGCTTCTCCTCTCCTTGTATAATTGCGTGGCTGTAAAATTCGCGTGGCTCCGGCCACTCGACAGGTGAAAAAGAGACCTGGCCCTGTCGAGATCGAGCCACTTCCATATACACGCGGTGGCGGTTTTAATTGCTCCCTCTTCCCGCGGCTGAGTCACAAAAAGCTACCACCACTTTGTCGCTCGCGCGCTAACGCGAGAGAGACGCTGCTTTCGGATAGGAAATTCGCGAGACGAAAGACGAACGGGGCGAATGAAAGGGAAAGGGGAGAGAGAGAGAGAGAGAGAGAGACAGATAGAGAAGGGAGGGGAGCGAAAAGTCGTGGTCGACGGTGGTCGTGACCGAGGTCGAGCCAAAATGCAAAGCCGGTAATCTGATTTGGCGGCTCGCAGAAGGCAGCGTACCCTCTAGCCCCCGGTAGCTTTACCCCGATGGTATGCGGATTCCCGTCAATTATACATTATAAACAGTCATAAATATGCAAATTCTGCGACGGCGGAGAGGCCACGGGGATGGGAAGGAGAGAAGCACCGGCGTGCGTGAGCGAAAGCACGGTTACGCGATTGCCGGGACCTGCGAGCATCTCCCACGCGGATTTCCACCTTCCCCTTACGCCAGACAAACGCAATCTCTGCCCATTTTACGGCGCAATTGCGCGCAGGGATAGATTTTACCCGCTCCGTTTTCACCCCCCTTCGATCTGTCTGCGGTGAGAATGTTCCGTTCAACTCTATAAAATTGTAGCACATTCGAAACCCGGAAAAAGCTTACGAGAATAGTTCTAAAACATTCTGTATAAGGGTTGAAGGACCTCGGAACAGACATTGGAACGCCAACGTGAAAAATTGTATGGGTTATCAACGGCGTTCCGCAGTGGAGGTTGAAGTAAATTGGTGTAAGAAATTCCCGCAGCGAACAACTTTTAAGAACACGATTCCACGCAATGTACCGAGATCATTTTGCCCGGTAATTGAAGCACCTTCGATGACCCTTGAATGCTATACGCACGCTCACGCACTCTCTCGCGCCCTCCTCGTTTCCCGCAGTAATTACAAGGGATATTAGTTGCTCGTGGCTGCTTTCTACCAAGAGTAATTGCGACCGTCCCCTGTGTGTACCCGCGCAACTCCTAAGCGTCTAATCGGGTTCTGGGAAATTACTACGTTCGAAAAAGGAGCCGTAATCGCGCAACGATTACCCAGGCTGCATCTATTCCGATCGATGTAATCGAAAACTATCGAAATTACGCGAGATGCCGGGCAACCTTCGCGTCGGTAGCGGAAATAAGGAATGTCCTCGTGTAGAATTAAAAAGAATTCTTTTTCACGAATAGAATGTGGAATATGGATGGAGTAGCGAAATAGCCGTGGCTCGTAATTTTACATTTATACGCGTAGATATGGGTCACAGAGCTATCAAGAGCGGAATATTTTCATGCAAATCGGCCTGAACTGTACTCGCCAATATGGCGTTTCTTATGGGCGCGGGAATATCATGACGAACCACCGTTAGCCGGCGAAAACAATTTCTACGTACGATAAAACGTATCGGCTTGGAATCATGGGAATTCATGGCCAGTTGCAGCCAGTTCACCGATTCAAGATCGGCCGCATCGGCGCGAGCTGTGTGTGTTGCGCGTCGCGTCGCGGCCCATTGCACCGAATGCAGTTTCGTGCCGACGTACACGGGAGCAAAGGGGGAGTTTCGCGGTGGGTAATGCGAAATACTCGAATTACATGCCACGAATGGATCCATTACCCACGCTCGTTTTCGTGTACATCGGACCAGAGGATGAAAGTCTAGTGGCAGATATCACGACGAGCACGCGATCCTTGACTTTCCACCTGCTATTTACCCCGGGAATTACGCTCAACAGAATACTGGCATTACTTTTATCGGCTTCGTGGCCAGTGTCACGATAGCGTGCTTATTCCTTCCGCTCTAATCTCTCGCTTCGTCTCGCCGAGTGAACTGGCCCGAAAGCAGCGCCACCACGTTCAATAACACCACGGGGTCGCAAGAAAGTTCGAACTAGGTGAAGCGTAGATTGATGGATATTCGACTCACCGAAAAATTGACGCTGCCTTCGCTTGCCCCGAGTTCATCGTACTGTCAATCGTCTGTCCGAGTGCTAGCCCTCTTAAACGGCCATCCTTTTATGGTAATCCAACAGTATTTTCACACAAGACACTTATTTCTCACGTGCCAAGTTACCGCGCCAACCGAACGATCGAACACACGTCATGGGAATGCCACGCTGTTACCTCGCGTTGTTAATTGGTAGGGGGGCGCGAGGTGGCGCGAATCGTAACTCGAAGGAACAAGTGTCGCCGCTGTCTGTTGACTTCGGGAAGAGTCGTGCGCGATCGACATGTATTCGGGAAGAAACTTTCATGGTTTATGGAGCATCGCAGAGAACGCGAGTCGTACGTTTCGGACGTCGTGTTTCTGGCGAATGAACCGCAACGCATTAGGCAGCAAACGCGAGCATAAACAAATACGGATGAGTGGTCGTGCGAGCACGGGTTGGCGCGTATGTATTTACAATCCATCGTGGCCTTTGTGATCGGTTAGAGGCGACAGGAAACGTGAGGTGCCGCGTTCGCATTCCTGCCGATCCACCCCGACCCCTTCGCACCAATTCGCGTCCATGCGCATTCGCCCATGCTTGTCCAGTTTGGTGGCCATTTTGGGCGATTGTTCGCGGTTGCGCCAGCCGGGGATAAATCATAATTTTCAGGCATCCCGTGTCACTCGCGTCAGTAAATAGTAATTACACGTAATAACATTACGATGCCAGCGAACGTTGCATTATAAAACGTTCCCTCAGAGGGCACGGATAATCGTTTCCAAAGGTCCTTGCTTGTATTCGCAACGACACGTCGTTCTTTATGGTTCTCTTGGCGGGATTGTGCTAACGCTGCGATCCCAACTGCTACGTTTTATAAATAGGCATGACTATAAATCTGAGTTTCATTTAAAAGATAGTAGTCTTATCGTTGATTCATTGCGGAATGCTCATCCGGATCGTGTTTTTTGCAAACATAACCAAGCAGTCCGGAATCAAGTAGCTCAACAACGTAGTCCGAATACGAGCCGTATTATCGATAATACTTGATATATTTCGTTCGATTGTTTGCCTTTTCGTGTACCGTGTCGCGGTTACGGTTTCATATTTCCTTTCGTGCCATATCGGCGAATAAATTCCAAGGCCTAGGGTCCAAGCCAGAGTTAGACATTCGAATATATGTACATATGTGTAAAAAGGATCTTATTGCCCAGTATTCATCAGATACGGAGCTGAGGGATGCGGGTCAATTTTCTGAAAATAGGTAATATGTTATAACTATGCCCACGAAACTAAATAATAGATCTTTCTATCTTCGGGAAAAACGATTCTGGCGAAAAACACGATTATCAAAGTGTCGAAATAAATGTCGAATTCCACTTAAAGGGGTATAACCGTTTGAAAGTGTCAAAAATCGGATTGATACCTAAATCGTACCTCATAAATTTCTCAATAATTAATGAATGTAAACGACATCTGAAATAAGAAATAGAAACAAAACCTTTTGAACTTACACCCTATTTTGTGCGTGCTATAAACATTTCAACAAATCAGGTATGATGGATGTAACATTTTACCAGTTTATTTTGGTTGATAATAATCAAACAGTGCAATTTTGTCCTGCATTTTTATATCTTTCTAAAAGCGGGTTTAATGTAGAATATTTTACATTCATTTTAAGTGCATATTACATTCATTATAAAGTTTAAATTTATATTTATAAATAAATTGATCATGTTTTCTAAATCGTATCACTACAATCGTACCAGTAGGATTTGACAAATCGTATGTTATATAGGTTATGTACATACATATATCATATACATAGGTTATTGCGGCCTGTGTGTGATCCATATATACATGTATATGTAACTGTATAATAATCATTACTTTATGTTGAATATTTTCTTCTCTATTTGTAAATTGATACTATTTTTAGTGGAGGTACGATTTAGGAGACCGGTTGCTTAAATCGTACCTTTTACAGTATGTGACAAAAAGATTAATAACAAATTAATTTGTTTTGAACAAAGGGTAAAGCGTATAATAGTAGGTGCAAAAGTTCAAGCTACAATATCCAATAGTTATTTGCGTTCAAATTAGTAAAATAAATTCCCGAAAACACCCTTCCATTTCGGACCGTTACAGTGGTCTGCCCCCTTAAGAGAAGGGACCACTGTCTGAAAAGTAAGGGTGTTTTCGGGAATTTATTTTCAGCCAAACAACGTAAGTACATCAATGTATTGCTTAGTATAGTTAATATGTACTTATTGAAAGGTAAAAATTTTTTTCAATCAATTTCATAAATCCGTTTCCGGTATACTCTTCGTCAAAATGTGTGCTGCAGCAAAATCGTTCCAGTAGCGTTGCCAGTACCTTAGCCATATGATTAATCCGAATTCAAAACGACAAAAATATTTAGAAACTAATCGGAGCCTACGTCTATTACGTGAAAATAAAAAAAAGTAAATTTCAAAATAGATAACACAATGGTGGACCACTGAAAAAAAATTATTTTTGGGGCTTAAGATGTTAACAAAGAAAATAGAAGGAGGCCGTTCATTTAAAAAAACCTGATCGGCTTGTAACAGAGACGGGTTTTTTGTACAATAAATGGCTTTGCTCATGTCAATTGGACGAATAGTTTTCTCTGTATACTGTCAACACGGTTGAAAAATGTCATTTTAAGAAAAACGCGGTCAAAGTTCACACTCGGCTCAGTCGCGCGCTTGACACCGCTTCACGAAAAATACTATATCTACGTAAATTGCACGCATTTCTTCATAAAATTTGGAGAGAGCATTCTTTCAGGAAATTTGAAAAAGAAAAATCAATGTTTCCGATTTTTTACAGTAGTCTCCGCCATTAAGATGTAATATCAGAAAAAAAAACATTTGAAGCTTACTGGCACGAAGGATCATATTGTAAAAGAAAGGGTTAGTTAAATACATTAATAAAAATAGAAAATGATCATAAAAGAAAGATACGAGAGTAATCTTCGTATTCTCCAATTTTAGTTCCGTTGTTTTGCCAAATGCGTATGAATTGAATATTGGACATCGATTAAATTACATTTTTTGGAACATACAAAATTTATTTTCGTGCATTTTTTTTCTCATATATACAAACATAAATCCTGTATTCTAAAGCTGAATTAATGCATAAACTCATTTTTTTAAATTATTACATGGGGCGTTTTTCCTTACAACCACAGATACTCTTTCAAGCTTCCTCGCTGGATAATGAATGATTTCTCTTTAGAATCCTTACATGATGGTAAACTGTATTGATATGAACCTCTAATTGAATCCTCGTTAAAAGCCAGCTTTCAGAGTCGATCTCCAATTACAGATATCTACAGCATGCAATTTCATGCGAATGAATCTGATATGAATGGAAATAAAAATGTATTTATTTGTTTCACCTTAAAGATCCATTCATTATTTACGAATGAATGTCCCAGTTATATATATTTGTTATTTGAGATAAAGGTTGCCCAACGCCGAAGTGAAGTGATAGGGGGCGTTAGTACGCCGTTCGCCGTAAAAAATCATTCGTGCCGTTCAAAGCGGTCCCCATCGTGCCCGTGTAGCCCGATTAATTTCGACAGGTGTCAGATCCCCATCGTGCCCACCGACAGATATCAAAATAGCCCAAGTTCGGTCCGTAACGTATCTATCGTTGTCAGTGGCGTGACATCGGTCGTTCATATCCGGCGTCAAACGGCACGGAACGCCCCGAAGGCATCGGCCTCTGTTCAGGATATTGAGTCCGCTAATAACGCGCCTCCCTCGAAAACCCTTTGGTCTCCCTGCCGATCGCGTGTCGACTTAAACACACGTGGAAAAAATTCGTAGCGCGTCCGACGGCCGAGCTACTAAATTGCGACGACTGGACCGGGGCCAATGTAACCGCTCCTCCTTCGACACACACGGTGTATACACACAGAGGGGGGAAGTAACAGCGTCGTTCCGATTGAAAACCACGAGAAGGCACGTTCCAGGGAGGGCAATTATCGCAATTATCCACGGGCGAGATCGTTGGAAACAGAGTGTCCCCTGAAATTAGTTGGCCCCCGCAGTGCCCTCGATGAATCATCGTCTCGTAGAGATTGCGCGACGTGCGTGCAAATCACGATGTCCCGCGATTTTCCGCCGCGCTGGTCCTCTCTATTTCCATCCTCGATACCGCCGTCCCGTTACACGCGCCCCCGTGTCGGTGACTCTCCCGCTAAGAGAGACATCGTTGCGTGGCATGCGTGTCGGACGATCTAAGCGGATTATTCTCGCCCTCCCTGTTTCCCTGGCGTTGCTCGCGTCTCATCCTCCTTCCTCCACCGCTGTCCCGCGTCCTCCCTCAGGCTCGTGGGAAACAAGGCGTTGCAACGCATCACCGGACCCTCTCCCGTGTGCGTCAGATGCACGCGTGCAACGTCGTTCACGCGCTCTCGCCGATCGCCCCGATACAGGCCAATCTCCTCGCCAGGCTGTCGTCGACATTGATTAAATCGTTCTTCCATGGGATTTCGCTAAACCCGAGCCTCGGGTGTTTCGACGTACAGGGTGTGTGAAAAGTAGTGGACAGGATTGAGATGGAGTTTAGCCTCCTTTAGCGTATCGATACAATCTTCCAACGTAAGCGGGGCGTAGTTCACGATGTTCTATACAAACGATCTCCCGACTCCCCTCGACCCTCCGACATAAACAGGATGGATGTTGCAATTTACGCGGTCCAAATAAAAATAGGAAGTCTGCCGTGGAATAGTTTTACGATCGCGAGAGTATGCAACACGAAGGCCTGCAGAAGATCTTCCGGATCGGACCTGCCCGTCTTTTATGGCCCACCGTGAGGTGTTCACCGATAAGTAATTCATTTCGCGAAAGCCCGCTGCACCTACGCCTCGACGGTTCGCGCTCGCGCGAAAGGATTACATCGCGATTGGGAGCGTGGCAGGAGCGAGCGGTGCAGATAGCGCGGATAGGAGGCACGATCCTGGCTTTCGGGGTCGATAGGTATAAGGTGCATTGCGAATGGCCCCGAAATGGCCCCATGTCTGCGGCACGTTCGTGAGGATAGCCCTGTGTCGCTTCCATGTACGAATATGGATACGCGCGTGTACATAGCTAATGTATACATTAGGGTATTAACCTAGCCGCACCTAGCTATCCCACTGTAAGACGTTTCCTTAATTAAAGCCATCGATTCGCCGACTGATTAAACTCGGCTCCGGCTGGGGAGGTAGCTCCATGGGTTTAGCCTTGGCGGTGCCCTCCATGCCCCTTCGACAAAGTTGCAGCCTGATATTTCCCCGTTGCTAATGTACGCGGTGTAGGGTTGGAAATTGAAAGGACAGTATTATCGGTGATGTGGCGATAGACGGCGATACCCGTACGCCAGACTCGAAAGGAAGAACGTGAAGCGGCTGTAGAAATGTACGGCCCTCGAAGCACGTCCCTGTCGGAGACTAATTAGTGGCGAAAACTGCAATAAGCAAGGCTCGTTTGCTCGGTCGAAATATCTTAATGAAACCCTCGGGACCCTCGGAGTTCCTTGGTACGTCCGGGGGAGAAGTTCCAGCCACTTGTTCGAGTTCAGTGGGATATTAATTTAGAGCCCCCGCAGACACACGCAGACGTTTTTAATCGCGGCCAGTGTTATTATGTAGATTAACTCTCGACGTATTGCCCCGCGCGACTGCTTCGAGGCTGCCCCGGCGACTGAACTCGGTTTGTTCGTTGCTGTATTCTTTCGTCTGAACTCTCGGAGTGTTCACGCGGAACTTCGTTAGCCCGGTTCGCGCGGAGAAGGACGGATTTTCAAGCGACGAAGTTAGACGGTCGGTAGATCTCGACGGGGCACTTAGCTTGTCTGAATGCGCCGCACAGAGAATGAGAAATGAGACTAAAATATATCTTGCTCGCGGCGGTGGCGGCGGCGGCGCTGGAGGTTCGAGTGCTCCGAAGTATGCCATTAGGGCGACTTCGCAAGCTAATAACCATGACGTGGCCCTCTTTACGGTATTACCATCAATTAATTTCATCGACAAGTTTCCTGATAATATCGATCTGGAAACTTCGCACATGCGGCAAACTTGCCCGGTTACGTAAGCGCCGTAAGTACATACCACAAGTGCTTACAGGTCTTTCGGTGTTCGCGATCAAAAGTTATTAGATCGAACGTCTTATCGAACTACGGAAGTAACGCGCACGCCTGATAAGGGACTCGTGGTCCCCGCGCCGAGTATCTCGACTGTTTCCCGCGGTTACGAGTAAGCGAATTAAATTCCTCCTCCCCCCTATCCCTTAATGCTTTTTGCTCCTCCGTTCCGCTCGAGAGTCTCGCCGAATGCCGAATAAAAAGGCGAGGAGACGCGCCGTATCAAATATAGCCGGTCTTTTGACCGGCCATAAAATTCTCCAGTGTCCTCGCGCGCGATTCTTCCTCTTTTTCGACAAAACGGCGATGATCTATTCCGGACGTCGTAGGAGCAATTATTAACGCTCGTAAGTAATACGAAGTCTGCGCGGCGACTTAAATTAGATATCGCGAGTGTGCAGAGGGTTCCTTATTGCCGCCGCTATTCGCCGGACACCCTTTGATAAATCTCACGCGAATGCTTAAATGGCGGCGCTAAAAGGGTAAAGATCCGCGGGGCGCGCCCCTTGAAATCGGATCAAAGCGACGTCCTCGTAAATTACTCAACCTGGTGGATTTAAATGGACGGCCGGTTACGAGCCAAAGACACTAATCTCGACCACATTATTTTCGCAGTCTGGCGCCATGCAACCAGTCAAGGCTGTACCAATGATAGTGGGGAGGGGGAGAGATGGAAAGGGTTCTGGCTCTTTACTCACCACCGTCCGGGGATATTTGGGCCAATGGATCGGGACATGTAGCAGGATTTGCGGATTAGGCTGACTACCGAAGGAGGAACGACGTTACGTCCGCGTCTGGCTTAACCGCGGGAACAGATAACATTGCCGGAGGATACATCGAGTCGGATAGTTATGGGCTAACATTTTATATCACCCTCGGTCGGCCTTCTGTCCTCGACCCACTCTCATCACTGTGAAAGACAGCGAACTTGAACAAACTACACGTGGCCCGGGACAAGTGACTTACAAACGGGACAAAGAAAGTTCGGAAGGACACAGGGGACTGAGTACATCCGGAGGAAGGAGCATCTGGCGAGTGAGACAAATCCTGATACCGTTGATTATATCAAGTTACGGACTAAGTAGCTATCTTTTTTTATTATCATCCCTGCACGGGGTCTTACTTACAAGGGAAGATCCCTAATCCAAAAATTTAAAAAATTCTGAAACTTTGTGAATGTGTAGGGGATTTCCTCCTGATTACAACGCAATTTTTGTTTGCTGCCCAAATTCACTCTAAGGGGGTGAAATTAATCCCTGAATATTTGGCTATTTTTAGATTTTTTGTTATAACTTGCGAACTGTAAGAGATAGGAAAAAAGTTTCAAGACAGAACTTACTTTTTTAATTAGATCTATGATTTGGTAAAAATATTATTTTACAATTCACAAGTTATAACACAAATTTGGAAAATAACTGGATTTCCAGGGGTCAATTACACCCCCTTAGAGTAAATTTGGGCAGCAAACAAAAGTTGCGTTGTAATCAGGAGGAAATTCCCTACATATTCACAAAGTTTCAGACTTCTTTTAATTTTCCGGTTCGGAATCTTCCCTTGTTAGTTCGTAACCAAGTAGGTAGACTGATTGAGCCGTAAAGTAAAACCCGGTGAATTCCAAACGCGCACAGCGCACCCATGTTTATCAAGTTCGATGTAGAACGTAGACGAAGTGGCGTTGTTTGTTACGGTTTATGAGATATTCGATGGAATCCTCGCGGTGCCATAAGTATGCAGATTGCACGGCGCTCGTGACGTTTAAAATTCCAAATTCGTCATCGTGCCCAGATTTCGTTTGTCGTCGGTAGAGTCGCTCGAACGGGATCGCCCCTTAAATCGAGTTGCAGGAACTCGCTCGGGCGTGATGAAAGAAGTTGGAGGTTTCTTCGTTCCGGCTCGGAACGTCGTCGCGCGAGCTTCCGCTCGAACAGCGGATAGACCGGCTTGTTACACTGATTTACTTATGGGGCAAGTACTTGGTTCGTTACCCGCCCTCGAGATTCTATAATATTATAAAGGAAGTCGAACGTGTGCATGTAGCTCGAGAGCACTTCTCCGCCGAAGTTTCTCGGTACCGTGGCGGGTAGGTATTTTTGCATCGCGCTGTTAAAACGGCAGGATTAAACGGGGCCCGGCGTATCGATAAATTGGAACGTCAAATTTATTTTATCGCCGGCTCGTTATCGCTTCGGATCCGATGTAGGTACCTTCCACTCCGGGAATCGATATGGCTTTTCCACTGCGATTCTATTTTCTAAGGAGCCAGCGATTCTTCTTATTCTCGCGACACGACCTACTTCCCGGGCGATATTTAACGACTCGAGATCGAGGAACGGTGTAAGTCCATTTCTTAGATTTCCGCTCGTCGACAGGGAATAAGACGGCGAGGGGTGAGGCTGTTTATACTTTTCCGCCGTCGGATCCGGCGAAAAATCTGCCACGATCATTTTATCGAGGCGACGGGGATCGAGGTCCGTAAACGGATTAAATGGAAATTCTCGATCGCTCTCTTCATCGGCACAGGCGACCGTAGAACGGAGCGTTGCTACTTGTCACTGTTTGTTGTTTACCGATTCGCTCGCGCGTCAATCTACCCAGGCCGAACAAAAAGCTCTCTCGAATACCGGGTAAGGAGCCAAAGCATGGCGGATATTACTGAAACATAAATCTGAAAGCAGCCATCGGCCGGATGGGTTCTGGCCGGTAGCCAGGATGCTTCTTATAAGTCGCAATACGCATGGGCTTTTACATGGCGTGCGTGCTCAGTCAACGGTTAACGATGTGTCAAAACTATTTTTGTTTCCCGGCGCTCGCGATACATTTATGACGACGCGTACACTCGTGTCCCTATCGCTGTCACGAAATCGCAAGATATATAACTTGTTATCGCGGCCGGGGATTTAACGTTGCAGGCTTGGAATAAGAGCAAAGCGCTCGAAGAAACGAGAGCGGACCGCAGTCTGTCACTTTCGACCACGGATTCCAGCCGCGGCCACGCTCGTATCTCGCCGTTGCTCACGCTCAAAGGAGCTCGTAATTATTTCGTTGGACTGGTAAAATGGCGGTGCCCCTCGCTCCAGGGCGTACAGATTGCGGTACAAAGCGTGGAAAATATTGGTGTCGCGGATACCGCGGCGGTGTTTAATTCGTGTCAAAATACGGGGCGCAAAGGGACCAACACGGTCGCACGAAAAAGAACGAGGAAAGAAGGATGAATGTGTCTAGCAGTTGGCTAACAATACCCGCGCTTCCTCTTAATGCGCGGGCTTGGCTTTTTTAAACTCGGCTAGCAACCCTGCGGGGTATTGTTCCGCGGGATCCTGAAATTATTACGTAAGACGTTGCAGCGGTTCGATCGATCGCGAGGAGGGTCGAGGGTTCAAAGTGAAAAGCACCGGGGATTTCTAAAATCATGCCGGAGCGTGGCTGGGAATAGTGGACCGTTAATGACAAAGATGAAAAATGTCGAGTGGAGAGGCTATTACTTCCGTCGCGAGCGGAAGGTGGTCTCGATGTTGCGGGGTCGATGCACCGTCGCGAGTCGCGGCGAAATGCCCCAGATATGGAAACGGACCGAGGGGAAGGAATCGTGGAGGGCCCTCGAAGATGGTATTGAAGCCATCGCGAAGAAACAGCGGTGGCTGTGTGCCGGACGGATTTTTGCGAGTTCAAGTGTGGCGGAACTTTGCTGGGGGGAGCAGGTACAGGGCGGAGTAGCTGGGAACGAGGTCTTTTCGCGCGATGCTAGCAACGACCGTCGGAATCGAGCCTTTCCAGTAGCCTCTCGCATAACTTTGCGGCTGTTGAAAAGGAAAACGTCTAAAGCAGTTGCACCAACGGGCTTCCCTTTTTGCAGCGTCTACCTCAATATCTCTTTGCTTGAAAACAGCTCGACAGAGAATTATCGAGAAAATTTATACTGGCTACAGTTTACTTGCTGCAGCCTCTTTGCCCCGTAGTCGATCGAAATTAACATCTTCGAAAGGCCAGGCGAATGAAATTGGGAGAGTTTGCAGTGGCTGCGTAAAACCTGCAACGGAGATCTGTGTACATACCTTTCGTATGGTGGCGCATTTTGCATTTGTATAGTGGCACGTAAAGAGGGAGATAGAGGTGGAAATTCGGAAGTGTCTAGCGTTGCGCTTAAGCCGCCAGCTGTGTGTATACGTGTGTACATTTGCCATCCAATCTCGTTGCGCAACCCTTTGCTTGCTTATGAAATATCACAAACTCCTGGGGTTGTTAATCAAACAATAATAAGCCTGCATCCACGTGTTGCGGAGCGATATACAGCTAACGGTGGCAATCCCTTCCGTATTATCGTCGTGGCGCGCCTTTGATAACGATTCAATTACGATCACTGCGCTTCCTTATTTTCCTTACATTTCCATGAGCGATAGATTAGGAGCCGGTTGTTGGGTTGCTGCTCGCTCGACGTGGTTTCTCGAAATATTTCGGAGCGCCACGGGACCTTGTCGTTTCCGTAAGTAGAACGAAGCCAATAAGAGTGTTCGCTCGATCGCCGATTCCATCGGTGGTTCCGAGTTAGGTCGGGAGGTTAACGCAACTCGAAAATTACGTGTTCCTAGGTTATAAAGGGGTGAGGCGGCCGTGATAGGAGATACACACATAAGTACACACGTACGTAGCGTGGAGGGTTTAGCTAGGTGAATGTTGGGAGGACCAATTCAGCAGGCAAATTGTTTGAGGCCAATTGAGGTCAGAGGCCCTCTCTTCTGGCCGATCTCCTTCCTCCTTTACCAGCCACGGAGGCGAGGCTCTAATGAAAGTAACTGAAATACTGCTACTGAATGTCGCGCTTCGGATCTCATTCTCTTAAGGAAATGCCTTCGCCATCTCCGTCTCTGAGAAATTGGACGCGGCCTTCCTAATTACCAAGAGAGCTTCTAATTTCCCTGGATGCGTTTCATCTCGATCCACCCCCTTTCAGGGGATAATTCTTGCTCCATTAAGCGACCAGCTAATATCGCACGGAAAATGGCAGCTGTCTCGGGTCCAAACACACGTTCAATTCTTCTCTACCTTTCCTTGACCCCGAAATCTCGAGCAGCGGAAACTTTGATCGAGCTTCCTTGGCCAAGACGCGGACGAATCGAATCGTCGACCTGCACGTCCAGTCGCTCCATTTCGGCCGGAGGAAGTCGCCGGCAATAAACCTCGTCGTTTCATTACCGTTCCCCCTCGGTCTCGAGCACTTTTTCCGCGAGTCGCCGATAAATCGACGCGGAATTTCCGACACCGAGCAATTATCGGCAGCGGTCGCGTGTCCACTCGGCCTCCCCCGGACCCACGGATCGGTCCATTACTTTCGAATGGGCCGTCAGTATGTGTGGACCCGCTCCCCGTGCCCCTTCCCCAACGTATTGCCGGCGACGAAGCGACCTATAATTCAATCTTGTCAAATCCATTAACGCCAGCAGCCGCGGTCAGCTCCCATCGCCACGAGAGACGTCCTGACTCAGCACGGCCTCCGACATTCGCTAAACGTGCGTGCCGCATGCATTTTTTCCATCCCTCCGATCATCTCTCAATAACCCCTTTCCCGTCGCGACGGGGAAATGGCTCCTCGACCCGTTATTTCCAAGTGAATTTAACGCATCCTCTGCCTCGTGCTTAGCAAGTAATAAACCACTGTAACCCGAGGATTTTGTGCCCCATCTTTCCCCTACATGGTATTTCCCACCCCTAATCCCATGTTTGCGCGCGTCGCGTCACCGCATCGGCCGATATAACGGGGAATTCTCGGAAAAAGCGAGCGCGGTTTAATTGAGTCCGTAGAGGGTGTGCTCTACACAGGGTGTGTTGTTCACCTTCTATCTGGCTGAATAATAGAGCGGTCGTAAAATCTGTTCCACGTTTCCGCCGGGCCGTTCTTTCCCGACCCGCTCGCGTTTAATTCGTCGAAAAAGCGACACTCCCGCAGGTGCGGTGCACGAGCATCGTTGCCCGCGTAATTGTCTCCGTCGCTGAGCGGCACTTCATTCGGACAATTACGCGCCGGTCGTTTCCCGCTGGTAACTTTACATTAAGATTAATTGCGTAAAGAAGCTCAAAGGCGCGGTCTAATTGATAGAATCGAGCGCGGCTCGTTTAGGTAAGCCACCGCAGTCGTTCGGTTATGCACCCTTCGTTGCTTTGTTCCGTCCGTACCCGAGCTTGTTAATCCATCAGCTGGCGAGGATGCCAGTTGCCTATGACGCTCGGTCCAGCGAACGCGTGTCACAATTAGAAGGGAATTTATTTTAATCGCGACACGGAGTTTTCGCGATCCTCTCGCGTTATTAGCCGCTAGTTGTGTGCTGGCGTTTATCAGAAACGATGATTACAGAGATTACTGGAAGCACGCAGCGTCGCTTGCTATTAGCGTGATTCACGCCAGCCCAGACCGCGCCTCGCCATGCTTCCAGCAGCGCATTCGTTAATTCCGTGGGTGACCGCGCGGTTCGTGTCCGGGCACAGTAAGAATTAATTAAGAGGAGCTACGTTTGCGTTATTTATCGAGGAAGTGGCGCTAAGGTGATATCGATTATCGTTACCGGGGCAACTGGTCGTATCCCACCGCTGATTTAATACAGCAAATCCCCGCGGGTATTTATCAAAGTAGACGAGCGTGCACCCGCTGATGGCAGCGACGCCGCCATCGTTCACAATTAGAGCGATACGCGCGGCTCTCGGTGAAACCGCCCGCGCTACAGCTCGCACGCCCGCCGACCGAAGGAACGTTGCATTCACCGCGCACCTCCCATTAACGCGAGCAGAGATCCACTCCTGGCTGTGGTGCACGATATAAGTAGATCCATCATCATTGAGAGTAACGCAGCAGGCACTTCACTCTCTACGCCCATTACCGAGCTTTCTTCCCACGATGTGCCCCCGCGATTCACCTGTTCTGCTTTCCAGAAACGACCAGCAACGTCTGGAAAACGCTCGCTTCCTCTTCTACCCAACGCTCCCGAATTCGTCATTCAGCGACCGTTTAATCCTAGTTTGCAAATTATGTCGTCAGAGACGTATCCACTTCGCTTCGTCCCGCATCTAACCGCAGCCGCTTCGCGAACACGAGTGGGCTTAAAAATTCGTTAATGGCCTCTTCTTGTATATTTTCACTGTTGAACGTTATCGTCGGGTCGAAGCTGCGTACGCATCAGATCCAAGTCGGTGATCTCGAGTCCGTGGAAATACTGTCGGTGCCGCGTAGTAACGTCGACGCTGCGCCACACAGTGGGGCTGGAGAGGAAAAAAGTCTTAAAATGAAAGTTGTATTTTTGTGTATCCATCACTGTATCCTGATAGCCAATGGACCAACGTATCTAACCTTTATGACAGATATGTCATATTCATGTTAATTGCAAAGAAAAATTGATCTGAAGTTGATCTTTCGTATTCTAACAGGAAACGTGTCAATATTCGTACCAGATTGTCGATTTTTTTCTGAATTCCTCTAGATATTTTTATTTTTTTACCTCATGTATTTCGAATGTGTATAGTCTCAGCTTATATGTGACATAAATACTTTTCGAAAACTCTTTACCGTAATCCCACTATATAACTTCAAATGAACCTACCTAGTATTTCAAGTTTTCATTAACCCTTTTAGGTTTATAAAAAAAGCTTCGCCTCCTTCCGGGCTCTAGGTAGTACTCATTGAAAGCAGATACCATCTACTAACAGCCCTCGCAAATTGGCTGCGTTTATTTGCGACTTTGGCTGTTATTGATACATAATCACAGGAGTGCGCTGTGCATGCAATTTCGCAGAAACACGTCACATCGGCATTTCTCGCTATTTTTCCATAGTTTCTATTTTATATTACTTTTTGATCATTTTAGTTTCTATGGACAGTAATATTAACAACATTAAATAAGGAAAAACAATAAAATAAGAATAAAAATTATAAACAAAGTATTGTTACCATAAGCAATACAGAGAAAACATATTTCATAATTATTTACTAATGCTTATATAACATTCCCTTTTTCATTATAAATTAACATTTCAAGATTTTTAGGCTTATAACCAGGGATAGGAACCCTAATGTTCTACAATGTTTTATAATGTTCGAAGCTAATTAATTCATTGTTTATGTAATATCACATACATATTAGTACATAATTATCATACATAGTTTTTGTATACCGAATGTTTACGAGGTTTATTATTATTTCATTTGTTAAAGATGGTTCAATTTTATTACTGTTCCTGTCCATATAACCGTTGGCTATTAACAAATAATAAAAAATATAAAAAAATAATATAAAAAAAGTACTCAAAAATATTGAGAAACACCGAAGTTATGAGATTTTTTCCGTAAATCCTATGTTACATGCCCCACTGTGCGCCATGTCGAGCTCTCAGCGTTAGCGCGTTCAAGTTCTGCGATTTTCGTTTAACTCGATGAAAATTGTCTCTCAAGTCGAACCTGTGCTAGCAAGAAGTCTCGGCGCAGCGGGCATTTAGGCGATCCGACCGTGGACAGAAGATCGACTTATCGCGAACTACTCGATGCTGGGCGCGAGGGTAGCGGCGTGGGGGGGGGGGGGGGGGGAGGAATGCAAATTCAAGTCGGAGCGATGCGCAGGTATACACCTTTAATTCAACATCGCGCTCTGCCAGCACACGGCACGTTAACAATGGGGTAAACAGAGAAAATTACCGCTTGCCACGAGCATCGAGGCTCTCCTCCACCCTGGCAGAGGTCATTTGGTTGGCGTGACAACCCTTCCACGCCCTTCCCTCTCCACCACTCCTTTTCGACGTTCACCTCCGACCCCTGCGTGACGAGCCGCCCCCACCGATCGCACAATGCGCTTAATGAAACTCGATATAGCTCGGACCGATAACCCTACCCCCACGGGTTGGCTCCCGGGCTGAAAGCCCATCCACGGCCACCCCTTTGACGGACGTTCCCGCTGGAGGGGTGTCTAGGAAAAAGGCAAATTAAATCCGCAAGTAAAATCGCCCGACCCCTCGCTGAGAAGGGTGCGAAGGGAATCTGGCGGAAGACAGCGTGGGGTTTAGGCGACAATGGCCTTGTTAAGGCACCCACTAATTGCAGCCAGCTCCTTAATGGATCCTTACGAAAATTGCATCGACCTAAGCCGGTTACGGAGAACACGCTCGATCCTTTCTTCTTATTCTTCCCAAAGGCCGCGCCCCTCTTCGCTGTCGGTTTTGTCTTGGCTCGGTCTGATTCATCCCCCCCTCGGATCGCGGCTTTCGAGGGTATCGGGCACTCCTACACCTGACGCGAAACAAAACATCTCTGATGGTATTGGGAAACAGCAGAATTATCCCCCGGCATCGCACACCCAGAATTTCCTTTAGCTCGGTTCCAACATGCGGTCCAAATAATTCGGAATCTTCTCGATGAGCGTACACGTTTCTGAATAGGCTCTCCGGAGCAGCGCCTGCTTGCCGGCCGTTCTTTCTTCTGGTTCCCGAGGTGTGCGCGCGAGTTTAATCGGCTGGATCCACGTCGACCCCGTGCTCGCCGCGTTAAACCTCTGCCAACGGCACGGGCTATTTTAGCAGATCAAAGACAGCGCCGGGGAGATTGATACGCGGCCCGCGGGACACGCCCCACAAGATTCTTGCCGGCCACGTTCGGCTGGCCGATAAATAAAGTTAGGCCCGCGCTGCATTCCCCGCGGAATTGTTTTGTCGTCGGCGTCTCCGGGTGCTCGTTAACGCGGCCAGAATTTTCGGCATTCTGCCTCACCTTCAGACGCCTCGCGGCTCGTGCAGCTGTTCCGACCAGCATTCAAATTTTTCGCCTCTCGGCTCGCTCGTTTCGTCGAGGACCGACGACGCCCTTTGAACCGCCCCACTCCAAGTCGCCGGAGTGTTTAACGCTGAACAGGACGACAATTATGCTTCCGCGTAGACTCGATAGTCCGCGATCCGCTGTTCCAAAACGGAAAGACACTCCTGCGCTTATTGCTCCGCAAGCGAGCTCCGCGTAGATAGGGAAAGGTGTCTAAAACGACTCCCTTAAGGCGTAGTTTATATAAAATGTACAAATACATATTACTTAAATAATAGTAAAGTAGTTTTTGTAAGATGGTTTATCTACCTTATTGTTGGCTGAGATCAAATTTAGCTACCTGATCAGTAGATACATTTTTTATTCGCAATTTTGTGAAGGCATACTAAAGGATCATTTTGTACACCTAATATGCATACACAAAATATGCGAATATAATAAATTAAAACAATTTTTTAAAAAAATCAAATCTTAGATCATTTTTCGTACATAGTCAATGAGTAGAATTAGTTGAAATTAACTAACAAACATAAGAAAATGAGGTCGGTTTCACAGACTCAAATTTTTTCGCGCACCCACTGGGATTCCTGGAATCATTTTACCCTACTAAAGAGGGGTCGTATGGCCTTAAACATCCAATTCACATTCAGTGGTTGAATATTTACCGGTTGAATTCGGTAACGAAACATACATTAAATTATTGTTGAAGTGTCATTAAATTCGTGAAAAAACATCTGTTACACTAACAAGGGAAGATTCCAAACCCGAAAATTAAAAAAATCTGAAACTTTGCGAATATGTAGGGGATTTCCTTCTGATTACAACGCAATTTTTGTTCGTTGCCCAAATTCACTTAAGGGGGTAATGGACTATACGTCAAATCGTTAGTTTCTTTGACGCTAAATTACTTTGATACCAAACAATCGTTATAGTCGTGCTTTTGACAATCTATTGTGGGCACGTTTGCGAATATTTACAAAAATAAATCGTCGGAATGTATAAAATTGTCGAAGTTATTAATCGTTGAAGATAGTCCGGTACGACGCGCCGCTGCAGGTGGTGTACATCGATTCAGATGAACCAATCATCTGAAAGTAAAATGCTTTGAAGTGATTATTCTATACAGAAATATCTACACTGTGGAAACTTGCCGATGAATTTGAACACAAATTGTGGAAGTTACACAGGAAACAATTTTTCCCACATTTTTACGGGAAAAACTCATCTTTAATCAGTTATAAAATGTTTTACAAACATCCAATGTCGATGCGGAATTTCTACACGATAGAGAATGGAATTCAACAGTTTCAGTTAAAATTTTAAGTGAAAATATTCATTGGTTCAAGAGTTATGATGTACACCGTTTCTGAAAATGGTGTTTCGACAAAACCGGCTTCAAAGTTAAGTGCCCTATGCCAATACCGCTCTGCGAGGTCGTTACTCGACGGTGCACTCAATTACGTTCGCTGCTATAACTTCGACAACTATTTGAATTTCTTCATGAAACTTTGTTTAAAATTTTCATGAAGGACAAAACTTTCAAAATCAGTAAAAAAAGTCATCGATTTTCTGAAGATGAAATAGTCCACTACTCCCTTAAAAGGAGTGAAAATAACCCCTGAAAATTTTGATATTTTTCGATTTTGTGTTATAACTCGCGAACTGTAAGAGATAAAAAAAAGTTTCAAGGCATAAGTTACTTCTTTTAATTAGATCTATCATTTGGCAAAAAAATATTTTACAGTTCACGAGTTATGACACAAAATCGAAAAATAACCGGATTTTCAGAGCTCAATTACACCCCCTTAGAGTAAACTTGGGTAGCAAACAAAATTGCGTTATAATCAGGAGGAAATTTTCTACATATTGACAAAGTTTCAGAATTTTTTTAATTTTCGGGTTCGGGATGTACCCTTCTAAGCCGTTTATGACAAAAGTTACACAACATTAAAAAAAGACCTTATCTTAGATAAAAGGCAATAATTTTGATGTTTTTCTTTATAATACACACAGCGCCGATATTTACATGGCACTTCGTGCGACACTTGACGACGTACGGACTGAACTTTTCTACATCGATATTACGAAATATCACCATTAATTGGCATATTCTTACTTCCGGTACGCAATCTGGTGGCGAAAATTGAAGCACTCAAATCGGGTTAGCTGTCACATGTAATTGGCAATATTGGGATTTTCGACTGTTTGATGATCGATTTTGTAAAATTTAACAGACTATTTAATGACAAAAATATTATTGCAATATTTCAATACTTGTGAAACACCAGTCTTGTAACGCGATTGACCCGATTACAGAGCTTACTTTAGTAGATGGCGCTCTCAGAATATTTCCCAATAGAACAGCCAGGAATTGTTTTACCCTGAAGTAATCGTTTTAGACACCTTTCCCCTACGAACTGTCGAATATGCGACTTTAAGGCGATTCAAGCGTGGATTGCCGTGTTAGTAAGGTAGTTAAATCATCTTGCATGTCACTCCGACGTCAACTTCCTAGCCCCAAACATCGCGATAACGCGTACATACATATTTACATTCCGTAGCGCTGACGCGACTGAGGTGCTCGTCATGCCGGAAGGGCCCGTCCCCCGAAATATTTGTCTATGGCCTATGCATTCTCCGAGTTGTCGTTGAAAGGATCCATCCAAATTGTAGCGAGCTCGTTGAAACTTACGACCTCGGCGAGCCGAGAGTGACATAAATTATTCCCGCGAAGTATCGCGGTCACGCGAGTTTTTGATGGAGGATAGCGCGGTGCCGGGCGAATTTTATGGTTTTCCAATGGCATCCGGGCTTCGCACAACATTGTCGGTGGCCGATAGGGTTGGAGACGCGTGGCGTCGCGGTCCAGCGACGCGGAGTCGACGCGTCCCGTCGACTTGGAAATATATGTCCCGCGGAGATCACAGGCCGCCATTCGTCCTCCCCAGCGGCGCTAAAATTAAGCGGCATTCCCAAGCCCATCCCACTCGTCGGAGCAGAAAACGACAGAGAATTCGCAGAGGAAATGAGCCACCCCAAAAGAAACGGAGGTGGATGCCACGCATTCCTGAATCGACGGCCATCGATCACGGGAAACGTCCTTTAAACCTCATGCGACACGAAACCACGCCTTTCTTTTGTCCCCGCTGGAGAATGAAACACGAACACCGGGTCCAGTAATTACCGTCAAAGAAGAGGCGTATTAATTGCGCGAAACGGAATTGTGTTAATATTTCACGGTAATCCCGCGGATTAACGCCGCGCTCGACTCGGCATAATGGGCTCCCGTCGTCTAAATAATCGACCAGTGAATTAAGCCGGTTGCTTCGAAGATTTAGAGTGGGCGAAAGAATGGGGAGAGCCACGGTTGCGCATCTCTGTGGTATAATTCGCGAGAAGAGGAAGCAATTGCAGATTAACGCGTCAGAGCTAGAAACGTTTCATCGACGGCCTCGCGCAACAAGGGCGGTCAAAGGAGAGAAAGAACGGTACGGGCAGTGGTGTGGTCTTTTTACTCGGCACTACCATAAAGCGATATCTTCCGACGAGCCGCGACAATGTGAAAATGTCGGAGCTTTTTCGTTGTCAGAGGTATCGAATCGGTTAGGGAAAAGATAAAAAGTGTCCCTTTGGATATTCCCGAGCTTTGGCGTTTGAAAGGTAATCGCGGGACTCTGTGAATTCGCAGTGTTTCGCGTTCAGACCCGAAAGAAGCGCTGCTGTGCCAGAGGAGCTAAGCCTGATCGATCGTTCTCGTTATTTCGTCCATGGACCAAGCGGGCTGAGGCTTGGCTCCGCTTCGGCCAACGAGATCATTTCTTACCTCTACCGGACTCTGCTGCATAATCCGCGATACGATCTTCCCGTGGCGCACACGTGCCAGGAAAACCTTTGTCCCATCTCGAGTGGAACCGCACTAACTCTTTGACGATGTCGCGTGGCTATGCTTAAATCTCGAAACTGATTTCCGCGGTGCCATCGTTCCGCTCTTCTTTCAAATTGTACGCGTTAAAACGATTTTGCTTCGAGCACGCTGTTAGCAGTAAATCGCGAACCATCCGCTCCGCGCGAATACACATTTCCAAGGGGTCGTAAATCCCGGAAACCTCGTCTTCCCGACGTCTTCTTCCCATTTTTCGTTTAATTGCTTCTCGGTCTGATTCGTCTTCATCTCTATCCGAGCAACCAATGGAAATACACGTACTCCCATGAATAAAACTGTTACTTAAATATCAACGACCCTGGAATATCGCTATTTTTGAGAAGAAACGATAAAAGAACTTCCCTCACAGGCTCGCTGTTGCATGACGTGCACTCGATTCCGCACCCGCGGCACGTTATGTGGGCCAAATTTTGCAAAGGGCACTCGACGATAAATTTCAAAGGACCCTTGTTCAATTAGCCGCTCGGGGAATTTGGGTCGCAATTTAGATCGTCACCGGGTGATCACGGGTAATAAGTAATTTATCATTCCCAACCACGAGCCGACGCTACGTCGAGCCGAGAGTTTCACGGTTTCCTAAATTACCGTGTAACACGTATGCAACGCTGTGCGCTAAACTTCCCACAGTGTCCCTTTAAAGTCGAAGAATTTATTAGTATCGGTATAACAATCACGGTACTTTATCGTGTACCAGGATTTTTGGATCGTCTAAACGTCCGTTTGATCCATCGCGCATTACGAGTGGGAATCCTGTTTACGGTCGGCATGTAAACTGCCCGCGAACATAGCCGTGTTCGGATTATAACCGACGGACTGGTTTCGTTCTCTGTATGTACGAAAAACTGCGGGCCGGATGAAATCGTGGTAAAACGGATTTGGTTTTCGGCCGATGGCCGTTTCAATAATCGAATTTTAAATGCCGCATAATATCCGCTCTCGTATCGTTCCCCATTGTAATCCCGTTGATCGTTTAGCCTTCTATTTTATTTTATTTTATTCCACGATGCTGAATATCGCATGATTGTTGTTGGTACCGATCGAGCAAACTGCATTAAACCACAGCGCCATTGAATTTCAAAATACATACACACAACGAGTAAAGGATTTTGCGATTGGTCTTTCGACCGACCGTTCATCATTGTCGGGACACAGAAAGCAATGAAAATCTCGATCTATAGCCTGTCTGGGCTACCCCTAAGCACCGAGGGAAGAGAAAACTGGAGAGAGGAGAATAGTTTCACGCAGTTTTCGCACCATTACTCTCTGGAGCTCTGTGACAGCCGATAATTGGACGTGTCCTTTGATCCTCGACTCTCAGACCCATCCACGCCCCCGCAGGATTTTAGGAGGTCGCGTTCGGATAGATCACCGGCACGCGTCCCCTGTCCCACGCGATCCTATCGATCCGATGGATTCAGGGGTCTTCTTCTCACCGCCGCACTCCTCGTCATTGCAATCTTTTCCACGAGAAGATTAACGACCTCCTACGTGGCCCCTCGCGGAGCGCCGATTCAGGTTTCTTTTTCTTCTCGCTAACAAAAACCGAGGGTCTCTATGCGCCGTTAAATTGTTAACAAAAAATCATTCTGCCCCGATGAAGAGAGGGATTAAAAGAGCGGAAGCCGATCGCGCCGTTCCAATTAATTTGTTTAACTTAGCCGACGTCCCTCGGACGTCGTGAATCACCGTTCGAAAGGAGATTAGAGATCTACCCGATCGAGCGGAGGTTAAGTCTCCCCGAGAGATTTTTCCTCCGATTCTCCGCCAACCTCCCAGGAAGGGGAGCAGCGTCTGCGAAACGGAGTTTACGTAAGTGCCCGGCGTGGATAGAACGAAACGAGAAATTTTCCAGTAATCTTCGACGGCCAGAGATTGAGTCAAGACGAACTGAATGGCCGTCGGAGATCGCAGTCGTTGAAGATTCTCGGATTTGCTCGGTCCTCTCTCGAGGAAAGTCGACTTCTCGCTCTTAACGACGACGGCGGAGGGGAAGGGGGGCGAGAAGAAGAAGAAGAAGAAGCCGCACAGAAAGGGTGCAGGTGGAGTAGTGCGAAGGGGTTGGGAAGCAGTGAAAGAGAACGAAGGCGAGATAGAGGAGGAAGAAGACGAAGGGGTGCCATTGTCACGTGGATTTCCAATTAAAGAGGTTGGACGGCGCGGGGGAACGGGGCTGGGGTTTCGACGGATCAGAAATCCATTGCGTCTTCTCGCGGAAGTCTTGGAGAATCCCTCGACTTACCCCTCGGCGGGAAATATCCGTTCGATTCGTCGTCGAGCTTCCTTCGATTCGGACATCGCGAGGAGTACATAGGACGGGGAGGAGCACGCAGCGGCTGCGGCTCCGCTGGCGCGTTTAGTTTTATAATTGAATCCAGTTGTTACAGCCGATGGGCAACCGATTGCTTTCGTTTGGTAAACACTAACTTTTAATTATTTCCTCCCCCCGCCGATGGAAGCCGCCGCGGGAACGGCCGAAGGGGGGTGAGAAGCGTCGGCGGAGCCACGTGCTGCTGGGATATTGATTCGGCTAAACAGCCCGTAACAGTAGAATAAACGCTGCCTGGCCGAACTAGAACGATACAGAGCGAAAAAAACGCTTGCGCGGGCACCTGCGCGCGGAAAGATGGAAAAAGAAGGACGGGCACGGCAGCCGGCCAGACAAAGAACGCGGGAACAATGCGCACGGTCAGCCTAACTGCGCAAACATTGTCGGCCCGGTGATTGCTTCGACTGCGCGGGGCTTTTGCATCCGAAATCGACGGGGCCGAGCGTTGGCCGAAAAAAAAAAATATATTGTGTACACAGGGTGAATTAATGCAAGTCAACACGTGGCAACCAAGGTGGGTCGACCGACGAAACAAAAGCAACGATTTGCGGTGCGTAATACCCGTCGGTCCGCTCCTCTTTTGTGCCGGTTTGCATCGCTTTGATGTCGCTCGTCTGCGAGAACTCCGACACTTTTTCCCCCGCGGAAATGAAATGCTCCAGTTACCGTTTCGGCGAACGAGACCCACGGAAGCCTTTGAGGTTTCCATTCCTGCAGTCGAACGGTGCCGTTGGAAATTTCGCGGTGATTTCCCGGGGAATTCGAAACTCGCGGCGACCGCAATGGTCGTCGGACGCGTCGCTTAACGCGCGCGCGGGATATTCGAAAGAAAGCGGTGGCACGACGCGTCTTTCAAAGCCGTCGTGCTCGGCGCACAGTGAACGCTGACAAATTCCAGGCGCGCACTTGTGCCGCGTTGCTGACTAATTAAACAGTCAAATTAGCGGCGATTACTGTAATTTTCGGGCGGCACGGAGGGGGCAGTTTCCCGCGTTTACGGTGCCACTAACGGTAACGCGGGCATATTTCGCTCGGCGCGCGTTGCCTGTTTTACGAAGCGTCTCGTAATTCGCGTCGCAGCGGACGCTAAAGGCCGATTGAAATTTAAATTATAACCGAGCGGGTGTCGTGTGACTAGGAAAAACGACGATAAAGTTCGTCGGCCGGTCTTTCCGCAGTGCGGGCAGCGATTAAAAGACCGCATTAGTCGCAATTCCCCTAATTTCCTGGACAATAAAGCTCGCCCGTTTATTGGCACGCGCCCCTGTTCACGTGTGTTCCGCCGCGCGAGCCAAACAGGTCAGCGTTATTTTTAATTTTTCCCCGTTCAACGGGGCCGACCGTCCCATTAATTCGAATCGTCGTTTCCTCGGAAACGAGGGCCGCCGCGATTTAATCGCGACCGCCGAAACGCACGGGACATTGGAGGAGCACGCGTGACCGAGTCGAACTTTTGCGTCGATTCAATTTTCAACCCTCCGCGAAAAATTCGCCGTCTGCGGAACACCGGAGCTCGGCGAATACACGGACGAATTAGTACGAATGAAACTGTGGCACCGCGCCGCCATTAGGCAAATTGAAATGGCAGGTGTTGCGAGAGTCGTCGCTGAGGTATGGAACGCTATGAACGAGGTAGACGCAACTTTGCAATTCAATCGTTGATGAAATATCGGTTACAACTCATCGGTGTGTCAAGTCGTACCAGGTTGGCGCGAGTGGCGCTCCTTAAAAGTGTCCTGGAAAGTCGAGATATTAAGGGCTAATGCCACAGTAGAGCCCGGAAAAGCAGCCTGATTTTGAGAATTTTTTTATGCGAGTATAGTGAATGGAATACAATATCTATTTGAAGACCTTTATTGTAAATACATTGAAGTATGATCCCAATTTTTTGTTTAATTTTTGTATTACAAACTGGCGGCGCCACAGCTCAACAAACGAAGCTTCTTATGAAAAACGGTGTTCCGTGACTGGAAAGATTTCTCCTTCAATTTTTAACCTAGAACAAAAAATCAAAAATTGTTTGGTTCTATATAAGATTATCTCGGGAAGTACACGAGGAAATTGAAAAATACTGTTTTTTGTAAGAATGGTACGCAATTGAACAAAACAATTTCTCAACAATTTCGAGGTTCCGTGTTTTGTTCAACCACGCACCATTCTTATAAAAATTAGTATTTTATAATTTCCTCGTGTACTTCCCGAGATAAATTTATATAGAACCGAACAAGTTTTGGTTCTAGGTCAAAAATTGATGGAAAAACATTCCGGCCGCGGAACACCGTTTTTCAGAAGAAGCTTCGTTTGTTGACCTGTGGCGCCGCCATTTCGTAATAAAAAATTAAACAAAAAATTGGGATCATACTTGAAGATACTTACAATAAAGGCCTTCAAATAGATTTTGTATTCCATTCACTATACTCGCTTAAAAAATTCTCAAAATCAGGCTGATTTTCCGGGCTCTACTTTGGCATTACCCTTTAAAGCATAGGTACGTTGCTGGGACTTCTCTTGAAACGTCGAGCTAGACAGCCCCCCAGAGCACGGAGTTCCGATGAATCGAATGTTTGCGGGTGAAAAAAACCGTAGGTTCGTGTATGGACGTCCGCCCGGCCGTATGACGATTAACGAACCAAGCGTTTAGCATGGATAATCACTCCCGGGAACGAGAACCGTAGGCTGAACGGCATTGAAGCTCTCCGCATCCGCGATCCCCGATGCAATTATCAATCGAGAGTCCGCTATGCATTAACATAATCAGATCAGCCAGCCGTTCGAAACCGTTCGCCTCCCCTATCTCCCTCTAGCCCTCCAGTTCGTCGTAGTCATCATCAACGTCGGCACTAAAACCAACATGGCTCCCTGCCTGATGCGCGGCCGCGCTCACGACATGCAACAATGTGATTATTCCTAAGTCTAAAACCGCGCATCCGTTATCGAGCAATTATCTGGATTACCAGATCCAAAGAATGATAGCCACAGGCCCCTTTATCGGTTCTTCGCCCTTTCTGGTCGATCTCGATGCTTTCTCTAAGATTAAAGCGAGACACAGGAAGACGCGTGAGACATAATACGTTGAATGACCGGAGAAAATGCGTGGCATGGCGTTCATTAATAGATTCGGCGCTATATCGGCCATCGATGGTCAACATTACCGACTTCAATCAAGTCACGGAGTGTCTTGGTATTATCTACCAGAGGATTGTGACTGCAATTGTAGAAGAAAGACTGAAAAAGGGATTTCTAGGCATTAGATTACAGGCTTGAACCATGGAAGTCGATAAACGACGACTAAAATGTATCAGAGTTTGAACCCGTGTTGCACAAACGCGACGAAATAGCCGTTAGACGCGCTTAACGATCTCGTTAATGGAGGGCCGCTGGAAAATGGATAAATTTAGAAAGCAATATGTTCTAGCCCGCCGATGATCGAGACCACGGGGTAGTTTGTTCCCCATGTTTCCTGCAAGTTATTACGCGTAACTTGTTGCGGTGATTCGAGGCCGGGCGCACGAAAACGGTCCGCGTTAGCTCGGCGAATGAATTTAAAATAGAACGTTATGAGAACTTAAGGCGTCCAGAAACGCGGCGGGCTAATGAGGCGGCTAATTAAGCTTCGTTAAGCGAAGAAATTCCTCAAGTGGCGCAGCCGATACTTTAATGGTTCCCACTTTCCGTGACTAATTAGTATTACGTAAAACGTAGCTGTGACCGAGGAGAGCTCGACGGGTTGCGCTCGTTTCGAGCAAGCCCAATATTAATTGGAAAGCACCGTACAAAATACCTCGGTGCTGCCGATACTGTTGTCCTTCGGCGAACACATCGCCAACGCGTGAAATCCGTTGTAGGTATACCTACATCCCGACAAATAGTGCGAGCAAAGGGTATCGCGTTCCTGCGATACATTTGCGGAGGAATTCGTAGACGGTTTCGTAGTCGATGAAACAATTTGTGACGGCCGTTCGCCCGGGGGTGCACGCGGGCTCTCGGGTCAAGAGATCGACTATTGACGGGGGAAGAAATATGAACGCGAGCAGGGGCATGGACGTAGCAAAGGAATAGGGCACTCCGCAAAGACGCGGAGCGTATTCTTATTCGCCGTCACGCAATATTTCCATCGGCTCCTCTCCGCTAGACGAGGAAAGGATTCGCGAGGGAATTGCGTCTGCTCGTCGGTGAATTCTTCGGCGTCGCGGAGGCAGCGAGATGGGTTTCATGGCCGAGGCTGCGCTCGTTCCTTCAGCAATGCGATACGGGCGACCCTTGTCGCACCGAGATCGCGGGAAAGCGCGGAGAACAAGAGGGAAGAGATCGGTGGAAAGAAGCTGCAGCCCTCCCAGAGGAATCTCGACTTGTACTCCCCCATCTTTCGGTAAATTGGAACAAGCCCGGCTTCCGTTTACGCCACTGTCTCTCTTCTGTCGCGGCGAACAAGCCTCCTCGCCGCCTTGGAAACCTCTCGCGCACGCCGGGGGAGCAAGTGTCGTGTATCTTAAAGATATTCGATTCCCCCTGTGATAAAAACATCCGCCGAAGTGCACGCTTCGATTTGAAGAAGGACGGTACAGGCACGCCAACGATCCAGAATTTCGAACGAGAATAAAGCGACTGTTAGGGAGAAAACTCGAGGTGCCGAAAGGGGACAAGCGGAACTCCAAGGAAGTCCATTGCGGTGGAGGTACGAGCTAGCCTCCGGCCGCTGGCCTCCGATTACGTTGCTTTCGCGAATCGTGAAACACTGTCTGGCATTCGGTGGCCAATATCCCACGGGGGCGAAGTACCTACGTCGCTTCCAACAGCGTTCTCGCACGCTCCGTGGACAGAGTTTCCGACTAAGCGCTGATGTTTCGCGCGTTTGATGACACACGGGCTCGGTGTCCTTCCCGTGGCAAGATTCGCTGGCCAGCAAGGACTCGAGCGAATATCCTTGTCCGCCCGGATTAATCTGGTTTCACGGAGTGGACTTGGTGTCAGACCTCGTTTCACGAGTTCCGTGGAGGACATTACCGAAGAAGTAGGTTGTCGTCGGAGCTTGTGCGTTCGCCTCTAGCGCGAGGTTATCGTTTCGGTGCTTTCGAGTCCCTAATCGTCACCCCGCCACGCCTTTAATTTAAATTCCTCGAGAAGCGCGCTAAGAAACGGATTCGTGTGAGTAGATTCGAGATGAACGTTTAATGTCGAGCGCCGTCGGGTTGATATAAAGCGATGAACGTTATCCAGTTACTGTTACGGTAATACACAGAACTAATGCGGCACTTGATGCGTCGATAGGACGTTACGGCAGCTGCATCTGGCTACTCGAGGCAACCCCCGTCGCGCCAAAGGTCGGCCTTCCTCGTGGCAATCCATGAACCACCGCCCGATAGCTCATCTCATGAATCGTGGAATACTGATACCGGCACGGACAGCGTCGGTGATGAAACCGTGCCCGTGTTTAGTGTACACAGTTTGCCACTAAATGCTAATGAACGGTGAACTGCGAGTTACGGGGGGATAACTTCTCCCTATGAACGGCGTTGGCTACTCTGCCGTAGGACTTGGCCAATACGTGCTGGCCAAATTACTCGTGGAATCCTAATTGACCGCGTCTCGCGTGACCCGGGGCCCCGTTGCATTCGTTCGCGTGTCGAGGGTCGATCGAAATTGAATTCGAGTACGAGGGTACAAACGTTATCGACGGGACGACACAGGAGCCGCAATTTTATTAGGAAACGGAGTGTGGTATCCTAGCTTCGCGGGACTACAGATACCTTATGAAATATATCAGCTCGTCGGATTACCTGCACTCTGCAGAGACACGTCGGATGGATTATAGACTCTACAGTTCGCAGTTTAACGAGCGTGTTAAAGTCGTCGCGCGAGTCGCGTGCTTCAACTGCCGGCAGACGTGGGTAAGGGTCGTACCGTGCCGCCTCGAGTGCAAGAAAATGACCAGCTCTGAAACAGACGGAGAAAGGGAGAAAGGGAGAGGATTTATCGTTGTATAATGAGGAAATTCCTGAGCGCCGCTTATTACGATATCCTGCGCGGTGCATTATGCGGCCATGCATTATCGCTATAACTTCTCCCGGGACAGTCACGTGCTGCGTGTATTTACGTACATACGTGCACGTGGCAATTTTCTCTGCGATACGCGGGTGCATCAGTTTCCGTCTGCGCGCATTCATCTCTGCTTCTTTTTTCTTCTCATTTTCGTCCGCCGTTCAATAGAGCCACTGTTTCTCATATTTTCGCGCCAGCAGCGGACGCTTCGATCCTCGGCGTGGGTAGTCGAAACAGGGGCGAGAAGGGAAGAGGGCTAAAGAAGCGAAGAGGGTGGAGGGAAGCGAGTAAGATTATCTCGCGGCACGACAGGGGATTATGTCTGGCTGTCTGCTGAACTGCTTCTTGCCAGAGCGAGCTCTCCTCTCGCGAATTCTCCGCGATTTTCGTCTGCTCGTGGCAGGGAGCGCGGGATCGCGCGCGACTGCATCTTTAAAGCGACCCCGGCTGTATCTCGGCGGGGAGCGCGGCTCTGTCCCGCGGCAGACCGCGCAAATTTATTCAAATTGAACGATTTGGAGTGGGAATAACCCGTCGGGGGATCCAGACTTCTCGCCAGGATTTATTTCGCCCGCGATTTTGTGCCGTCCGTGAAAATTACGAGACGGTGATAAAAATTAAAGCGCGTGGGGAGCGGGAGAGGGGGGAGAACGGAAAGAATCGACGAAGCTGACTTTCTGAAAGCTTTCTACCCTCGTGAATGTTACAGTGGTGGCGGTCTCGCCTCGCGCCCACCCATAAAAACCCGCGGTCTTTCCCCGCCGAGATTTTAATATTTGATCCCGCGACGCGGCGATTTCCACGTACCGCGAGCCGAGCCACGCTAGAAAAGAAAGGGCTACCGGGGCCAGCGTTAAGAATCACGAGCTTCATCTTTTAACTATTCATTCGGGCCGAGTTGAACCTACCGTTGCCCCTGGGTAAACCGTGTCTGTTTACTTGGAAACGACCACTTTCGCGGTTCAACCGATTTTACGCCGCTCGTTCGAGGGAACTTTTCATTTAACTTGCGGCAATTACCTCGCCAGCGGTGATTCCGGAAATCGCGGGCATTCCGTGAAAAGACAACCCCGCTTGTTGGCTCGCGGAGACAAAGGGCCGGTAGCGGAATGATTTTAAAGGTCTCCGTGGGAGTCCCGTTCTTGCCTCGCTCGTTCAATCTCCGATCCCCGCCCGTTTTCTTGCCGCGACTTTTTCGCGCCCGGCTCTATTCGATTACTCAATTAACATCGAATTAACTCGCCGCAAAAGGAGCCGCGCGGGCGCGTCGCGCATCAGGGTCGACGAACCCACCCCTACCCGCTCCGCTCGCGCGCAACCTTCGCCGGCCGGCTAATGCGGAGCCGAATTTGATTTTCCGTGTAGCTGGACCGATAATGCGGATACGCAGCCGTTAAACCAGAAGTGTTCGCATTCCACGTACTATCCCGCTGACGGCCTAGCCTTCCATACCTAACGTAATTAAAATGTGCATTACCGAGGCCGCTGCATTATGCAAGAGTCGAACTCGCTTATCGCGCGCCTCTTCCAACGCCGCGTCTGTCTTCATTATGAAAGGCGGCCAATAATTTTCGGCCCAGCACCCACGGACAAATGGGATTAATTTTCTAACTGCCTTTGAGGCCGCTCGGCTGGACTTTAATTACGGGATTCGTAGCTGAAACAGAGGCAATAAAGAAACGACGGACTAGGGTGACCTGTCCAGTGAATGAACATCCCCCAGTGAATGAACGTTGCTCATATAATACGAAAAATTAACGCCTATCGCGCTCACTTCACGTTGAAACTTACACCGAAATTTAGAATGGACCCCCACCGATGTCTCGCAAAAGGCTTTTTCTTTTTACTTATAACCAATACGGCATTAATTCCGTTTATTCACAAGTTCAAGGTAAGCCTTGTTACGTGATATCTACAGTTTGTATTTTGAGGTGCATTTAATGGCCCTATAATAATTTTGTTGTTATAATTACATTGCTATATGTTCCTTTACCGAAAAATACTGTATAAAATAACGGATTTCTAAGAATTTTTCGAGTTTCTTAGGTGTTCATGCAATGGATGGGAGATACCAGTGAATACCAATGAGTAAACGACCGTTCATTCGTATTTCGCTGACATTTCTAACTTCATCAATAAATGAACAGGTTATCCGGTCTTTTTTTCTCTTGACACTTTCGCCGTTAATGTGGAGGTTAGATTAATCCACCCCAGAAACCAAATATCAACTATACATAATTATGATCTTATAAGACTAAGTAAAGTATCAAATCAATAATATTATTGCAATTGGAAAATGAAAAATTATTTACACAAAAAATCGTCTAAATACATTGGAAACCTAACCACTGTTATTATCCCATTCATTCACTGGGGTACCCTGTTCATTCATTACAAATTTATGTTCATTCACTGGTCATTGGCCTATTTTTTATTTAATCCTCTGCAAGACTTATAATGAAAGTTATAACTATCAAACATTGCTAGAATTGTGTTCCGGGATGTCTGACATTCGTAATAAAACAGCTCGCTTGCAGAAATAACATTCATGAAATTAAATAACGACTTTTGAATACTAATTTTAACAAACATACAGATTAAGTGTTCATTCACTGGACAGGTCACCCTAGAACTTACCAGAAACTCCACAACGCACCTTCCTTACGTGCCCTTTCCCACCTTTTCTCGACTATCGACCCTAGCGGAATCATTGCCGCAAAACTAACGGTTCGTTTTCACCCCAGAAGCAAAGGGTTCGCTGAATAGGGAGAACGCGTTCACGCCTCAAGTGTCGCGAGTCGGTGTATCTTATCATCGGCACGCACACCATCACCCCAGCTCAATAGGCAGCAAGTATCCGTACCGGTGAAAGACGCGGTTAATGTATCGTGAACGAGGCATTAATTAAGACCGAGCGGTCTAATCGCCGCCAGCAAGGGTGAACGAGTCGAAGGTACGTCGCGATGAGCTGCACCCGATTCCACTCGCGCGTAAACCCTCGCGTCTTTATTGTTCGCGAGCCCTCTGATAAGGACCGGTTCGGATAACCGTGCTTTGTAACGGAGCCACGGGGAGCCCTTCCTTTCGAGCCTCGTAACTTCGCTTATCGCGGCGAAACCGTGACGCGTCGCGACACAGCGAGGACCGCGGCGTTATCAGCTCGCCGACTGATACCGAACTTTAATTGCTGGAGACGTAGACGAGGCTACGTCTCTTCAAGCCGCGACGCCCCGAGTCGAGGGACGCATCGATATTTAATTACCGTTAAACGATCCTCGGTTGTTTTCCTTTCCGCGGGAGGACACTTCCGAACGAGAGATTCCTTCTCCGTGGATTCGATCAAACGTCCGTTTGCCCGTACTCGAAGCGGTTTCCGGTTCGAATAACAAGAGTTTGTTCCAATAGAGATCGCTCCTCGTTTTTACTCGTTCACTTCGCTTCGTTTCTCCCCCGTCTTTCTCGAGTTTTTAAGTCAACTTTGCGCGAACTTGCATGCCCCGCGGACGTCTCTTGCCCTGGTTCCTTACCGCTGCACCCTGTCCGCTCTCGCCCCTCGTCGTCCAAGGCCCGTTCTCGAGTGTCCTGTATCCCGGGGACACGTTCCTCGCAGCACGAAGAAAGGTCTCGAGATGTTTTCATTTAAACGAGCCCGTCTACCCCCCTTCGAATCGCCCCCGTCTCCGCGCGCCCCTCGCCCTCGCCACTTGCACGTTTCCGTGAACACGGGGATTTGTTCGCCGTGTCGTAATAGTTTGTACACACTTGCAGGAACGTGTCGAGTCGCAGTGGTGCGTTCCTGTGTTTGTCAGCCAGATTCCCAATTCCGAAACTAGTCCCACGCGTCTCCTTCTTCAACTGCGACGCAAAGGGTGGAAAATGCTCGCGCTGTCTGCCCCGAATTTCCCTCGAATTTCCAAGGTTCTGTTGCGAACTTTGAACCGGATGAAGTTACCGTCTCGATCTGTTTGGCTTCTTAATTTCTGCCGCCGCGTATTGTTCACTGGGAGCCAGTGTATTCGAGAGTCGAGCGCGCGAAGTTTCCTACGCTTCGGGGACGATTCAAACGAGCGGGAAATTTATGGGAAATTTCACCCCCTTTCGTGTCTAATGGCAAACACAGCGCACAATAGCCGCACGCCTGCGTGCGCAAGAAAGATCGTGTACGTGGCAGGTCATTCGGGGAAACTTTCCTGAAACTCACTTCCCCCGTCGTTCTCGCTCGATCTAACGGGACTTTAAGTACCTCCTCGGCGGCGAGGAAAAAGTTTCGCGGCGGATTTTTCGCCCAAGTAACGTCACCTGCGCGACGAATGGAAGCAGCCACCCTCCCTCCATTCACCGTCGAAACACCGATAGAACGTTCACCGGGATTCTCCGGATTCTCTCCCCCTTCTAAATTCGTCTGCTCCCTCGCCGGGCGATCCCTTCGAATCGGAACCTCAGAGGAGATGAAAGGACAATCCTCCAGCCTTGTTTCCTCGCAATCAGAAATTACCAATCTCACGGACGCCTCGCCGTCTTGATTTCTTTATCTTCACTGGAATCGTTTGTACCGGTGGAAGGGGGGACAGAGTCGGTGGAAGAAGTAGACGGCGGAGAGATTTAAAGAAGAATTTACACTCCCGATACGCTTTGCCGGTCTCCATCCTCTCGGGTTTTCGCTTTTGCAACGGGAGCCGCTCGGCCCCGTCTTTGTCGGCGAGCCGTCGGAAGAGGGAGCTGAGGGAACGAGGAAAAACAGACGGGAGGGAAAGCGTCTTTCCTCCCTCGTAGGAAACAATTACGACGACGCGGTCCTTTCCACGGATACGATGGAGGCTTTCAATTAGTGGGTTGCGGTGAAATCTTTGGTTTGCGGAGGGTGGGCAGGACACGCGTGGGAGACTTGTGACGGGGGAGGGGGACCTGGTTCGACGGTGCCCTTCGTGGAACGTCGAGGAGCGTGTCGCAGGGTTTGCCGTGTAGGACAACCGCTAACCCTTCGTTGCTTTAACATTATCTCTGTGTACCCAGAGATCCCCGACAATACGGCTGTTCGAAACTTCGCCGTGGTATCATCTAAGCCCCGTCGACCTTCTCCCCACGGCCAACTTTGCCCGCTAAACTAGCACGCACTCGCGCGGCCCTCCCCCGCGCCCACGAGATGAATATTTACACGCACACGTTTGATCGTTGTCGGCTCGCCGAGTTTGCATACGCGCGAAGGGGACGGTCGCAGGCGCGTGTAACGGCGACTCGCAGGAGGCTGGAGTTGGTAGGCTCGTCGTCCCTCTGTGTGCGCTCACGCGCGTGTACCCCTTTCAGGACGAGCCTGTGATTACCACGTGGAATCTTCCTCCTCCGGCTCTCTTATCCCGCCGAGCGTCCTGCATCCTTTCATCCCCTTCAAAGCCACCGAGCGACAGAAAATTTAGGATCGCCTTTCCGAGTGGTTCCGCATCCGGACGACCGTGGGAGGAAATGAACGAAAGGGGTCGCGCAGAGGCCTCCTGAAAGGGATGACCCAGCGCGACAGAGACGCGTAACGATCTCCGGTGGGGATGCGGCGACAGTGGGAGGTCTAGCTGGGGAATTACTCCGCGGCATTTCGCTCCGATGTTCCCCGCGATTATTGAACACGAAAAGCCGCCGCGACCTCCCTCGGCCATTGTGCCAGCGAGCGTTTGCGTTCTTCGCGTGGAATCCGAGCCGAAAAGGTGGAAAGCGTTACATGGGCGAGCGTACAAAGGCAGGCAAATAAAATCTCCGGGTACAATATCGAAATGCATCGATCGCTGGCCCAGGGGGGTGATCTAATAAACCATGCGACTGGATCACAGCCAATCCAAAGTCTGTTCGCCCGTCTGCGATCGGATGCAGCTTCAATTTGTTCCGCGAGGAATGCACTCTGCGAGATCGTCTTTCATTTCGGAGGAGAATCCAAGCTGGCTTTTGGCCTTTCTCTCGACGAAAGGGTTAAGGGAAGCAACCCGTTCATTTCATCTCGTTCGCTGCTCAAGGTCAGGCAAATCCTTTTGGGCGTTGATGGAAATGGGCCAGAAAGCTGACACTGTGCGCGACTGGCGTTCCGAAATCAATTTTGACGGTATTATTGCGCGCAGGACAGACGCTTTCACGGTTCTCTCGCTTGAAAAATGGCTCGCTTCCGGCGACTAGACAGCGGCCAGATAGTGCTGTGATCGAATTAATAGCGAGATAGCTTTGACCCAGCCGTTCACGCAACCCTTGTGTGGCAACAGCTGCACGAGGAGCCGTTATCTAGCGACTTTGATTCCCCCGAGTGGTAAGTCGAGTGGGACGCGTGAAAGGGAAGAGCGCGCGGGATAGTACCCTTCCGGATTTCAGTTCGTCGATCCCGGTGTCCCCTCACGCACGCTTCTGCAAACATGGTCTCTCCGTGGTGTTCAGTATTGAAAACGTGGAAATCCCCGATAAGAATCCTCGCTCGCGAACAGCCATGAATTATCAATTCTTCACGGCATCGACTCCCTTCAACGCTTCCCGTTGTTCGCCAGTTTATCGGGTGGTCTGATACCGCTGCACCGCAACTGTGAAAGAAAGATGGATTTTTGAGGGAGGCAAGGAACGGCTGGGTCATTGGATCTCCATCAGTTCCACGATTCTCTCCCTGTCGAGCAGAGTAGCCTCCTCTCCAAGCCACGAAGTAGAATATACCACCACTAGTCAGACCTACGATCAGCGCACACGTGTACCATCTTACCAATTCGCCTTCGCTCATAACCGACGTAAGTATTACGGCCAGGTCGATCTCCCTCGGGCGAAGGTATTGTTTGAAAGTCGATAAGTTAGACCCCAGGGGTGGAAAGAACTAACGTTATGCTGGCTAGAACGGAGGGCAAGCGCTGTATGGAAGCTTTCCAGAAACCGCGATGCCACCTAAGGGATGAAGGCAGTTCAAGGAAACGGTGTCGTTGAGACACACGAGCTTACCCTTAGCTCGTACAAGGCTATGTGCGAACATACGCCGTATATAGCCGCGGGATGTATCTAGTATCGCAACTATTTAGACGCCGTGTACAAGGTGGCGTCGCATACACGACATACGGGAAACATTGGACGATAGCGAAACGGTCACGAGTTGAGAAGAAAGTGCCGAATGACGGGAGGTCTGGTTCGGCGTTGAAGAAAGTTTTTGCGCGACATGGCTAGCGTTTTGTCGCGTAAACAACGGCGGTCAAGGTAAAGCGGGGGACAGCTTTTAGCCGAAAGAGGGTTGCACCGGCGGTCTCACCCTCTTGGCCAGCGTCGTAGATCGAGCTAGACGGTGGCAAAGAAAGTCGGGTCGCGGGGGTGGGCACCGGGCGACGAAGGGTGAGAAGGAAGGAAGCGCGGGGCCTAGGAAGGCGAGCTGCGAGACAATTTATGGTCGCTGGAAACAATGCGCCGCCGGCCGACAAAGGGTGCCACCTACCCCTCCTTCTCCCTCGGGACGACGGCGAAGTTGGCTCTGCTGTAACCCTGGCGAACTTCGAGCCACCGTGCCCCAACTTCCTCGCCTCGAGTCGCCGATTTTCTGTTACTTCCCGGACCTTTCGTTCGCTGCGAGATCGAAGCTGCGCGCTGGAAGCGGGTAGCTTTCATCGATGATACTTTGATGCACGTTACACGCGCACTTTATGGACCGAATCCGCGGTATCCGCTACGATTTCGAGGGTTTCCAATCTCCAGGCTACCGAGAACCCTGAATACTCTAGTATACTACAGTATACCCCCGGGTATCGGGCTCTCGGCTACTCGAATACTTTTTCCCCGATGCCTCACGGGATCCGGGGCGAAGTCAATGGCCCCAATGTACATCTTTTCGCGTGATTTGACGGCGAGGCAGATGTATCGTCGACGGGAGGCTGGCTCCCAGCTTTACATGGCGCCAGGAGAGCGACGACCGATGGGAATGGTGATTCGCTGGAGAATATCGAGACTAAAGGGGGCGAGAAAGAATACTTAACCCAAATCTAAAATCCTTCGGAGAGATCGCACACTCGAATCAAGCTGTTTGAATTCACGCGAAAGGTCCTGTCGCAGGCATCGATCCTCTCGATTCCCTTTAGAATATCCACCAACATCCACTTCGTCCGCCTTCGCTTCAAGCTCCGCAGGGACGTCTTCCGTCTTCCGTCTGTTAAATAATAACGCTGCATTCCGCGCGATCATGTTTAAATCCCAAACGGTTCTGTCCGCGTCTCGGTCGAAAGCCAGTGCTCGTCCTCGATGTCTGGCCAATGCCTCTGACTGCGAGCCAAGTCTCTGATTGCAGATTCATTCTGCGTGGCGGCTGGTTCAAACGCTCGAAACGATGGCTCTGTGCAGCGCCAGCGCGTAGGTATCTAGGGGTTGTTGGGTATATAGGTGGGAAGGAGGGACATGTACCGTGTAACTCGGTGTATCTACTTCCATTCGTTTCAACCCCTCTATTCGGAGAATTGGATCGTATGTACAGATACCTCGACTGCGAACGCGACGAGTTTTAAGGGTATCAAAGGACAGGATATTAAAATCTCCCGGTCGCGGAACCGGGAGCAACCGAGACAGGGAGTTTCGCGGGCGGAACTGGGGCCCCCGGCGTAAAGTATCTTTACGACGTCGCGGGCACGAGTCATATTTTATGGAGCACGCCCGTATCCGTCGAGCCTCCTCGCCGAGGTATTACGCGATCCAGTTGCAACTAAAACCGGGATCCTATCCGCGGTTTAATTTCGCCCGGTGGATTCAAGGAAATTGCGCCAGTTTGTTAACTTGCACGCCATCTGAGCCGCGATATGATTCCTCGATATTCGAGAAGCTTCTTCTTGTTGTGGCGGGTCGAGGGAGGAAAAAGGAAAGGGTGGACTGAAATTATTTAAGGGGCAGCGAAGCTTCGAATCGGCGAACGGCTCGCCGATATCGCCTTAACGAGCGGAATATTTATAAAATAATTACTCGGTCGCGAAACGCTGCCGGCTATTCCTCGCGAGGGCGCTCGATTTAAACGAGGGAATCGCGCCACTTTCTTCCCCGGGACCTTCTTTAAGCCCGAGACAATGAGCATCGGTGGTACACCGGCAAAAGAATAATCCGAGAGAAATACTGTACACTTATAATTGCTCCTCCGGGAGCCGGCGAAATTATTCGCGAGCGGCGATCTTGATCTGGATTTAATCCACTCGACTTAATTATTTAGGTCGCCTCGGGGCACTGTCGCCAATTTTCAGCGTTTAACGATCCTTGTAATCGAAACGTCTCCAAGGTTTTTCCATCCCCATCTTCATAATTCCGCTGAAACGTTACAAAGCGCGGCTGAAACACGAAAGCGCCGCGGCGACTTGTAGACGCCGTTCGAAAAGTTTTTGTGTCGCGCAGTGAGTAGAATTCAGAACGAGTTAACGTTCCGTGTAGCGTGACGGTATCGTTTAACTGGACGAGAGTTGAGCCGGAAACGAAAGATTTGCGAGCCGGCGTTTTCTATCGCGATTGTAGGCGTGTAGCGCGAGAACGACGACGCCGACGGCCGCGCGAGCGCCGTGCCACGTTGCTGGAATTGATTATTATTACTCGCGATAATCCGCGACGAGGACAGCGGACAAAATAACGCGAGCCAGCCGCGGCGGGGCTCGAGGCGGATACAAATTTAGCCGTGGCAAAGCGGAGAGACTCGAACGTGCCGCTCGTGCGCGGAATTTAGATGGAAAGTTACAGTTTTAATTCAAACTCCCTGCAAACTCCCGTTTATCGCGATGCAACTGGACGAGAGCCACAACGAAAGTGAATGTCTGCGAGGGATTAACTTTGACCCCGAAGGGGCGGGCGAAAGCTCACGAATAACAACGATTCCGTTGTGAAACGAGAGGCTACAACTCGCAACTCGGAGGATAGCATAAATTTCCCCTTTCGATTCGCAGGCGAGCTTAGAGATTTTCGTAAATAAACGGGAATCGGCGCTATTGACACGAGGGATGTTGGTCACTGAAACGAATGTAGGTCGGAGGCGATCTTCGCGCTAGTCTGTTGCTTTCAACGAGCTCGTCCGATGGTTCTGGGTGTAATGAATGTTGACGAGTGAAAGCCAGCGCTCGTCTGGGTGAACCGGGACGGGGACCACCGCAACGATAACGAACGGTTGAAGGGAACAGAGAGGAAAACGGCGAGAGACCAGGCCGGAATTCTGCGAAGATAATTTTCAGCGCAACAACAATAGCGGGCCGAGAATTTCGTGGCTCGTTGGGAGGAACGTTCTCGAGCCGACTGTTCACGCACGAGCGGCATACAGAGGTGAGATCTTGTCGTGTGTGGCGACCGAAAACATAACTCCGCCATTACGCGGCCGTATTAAGACAGACGCATAAACAAAGGGGTTGCAAGGGGGTTGGCGGTGGCTTAACGGTCGGTGGGTGAATCGTGGCGGGAACCCGAGGCTGTCGTTGCTCCGCTCGCGAGACAGTCCCGATTCATTAGAGAACCTTGCGGGGAAACTCGCGCACAATGCGCTCCTGAGACGCGATATACGGCAGAACTCACTTGGAACACGATTTCTCGTGTCTTCCTTTCCAACCTTAACCGAATCTGCTGCGATTAGAAAGCGGCTGCGAGCTCCGCGAGCAGGAACAATCGGCTTTCAGCGAAATCGACGCGTGTTGTCTACTATCTTCGCGTTTAAACACGCATACGCTCGGAAACCCGTGTCCTCGCTGTGTAGTTTGCTTTAAATCTCTCGGAGAATTCCTTTCTTTCTCTGTTGCAAAACACTTGTCAAGTCCTTTCACTACTTTTAGGATAAGAGTCGCAATCGAGTTACCTACCCTTCGGCTTCTTTATTGACTGGTATTGTTTCGTCTCCGAGCGCCCCGCTTTCCCGCTTCTCCCCGAAAGGCAAGATTGCTCGTAATAAAGGAAAAGTAGTCGGTAAGTGGTTCTCGCTGGCAGGACGACGGGCGTTCTGATGAAATCAGAGTCAAGTAGCATTATGGGCGTGACATCTGCGAAGCAGCTTCATTTCCACGACAGAAATCGGTGGTAAGGCCACCGAGGGCGAGCCCCACGCAACCGGGACGCACCACTCAAGGGGCGCACGGTGTGGATTTTAATAGTGGCCGACACGAGCCAGCTCGAAGATCGCATTCGAGATATTCGACGGTGCTTATGGGCTGGCTGAACTGTCGAGACCGATCTCTATCGCACATTTCGATAAGTGCTTCACTTCTCGGCACGACGTTGGAAGATCACGGTTACTAGCTGCTCCATTGATTTTCCCGCGAAAGAGTTTCCTCGACCTTGCCACCACCGCGGTAAAAGCATTTTTCACCGAGACATGGATGACCTGAGGGAAGAAGATGAGTCTTCCGTAGACGACTCCCCAAGGAAACACAACACCTAAATTAACCGTGGAATCTCCCTCGTTGCCCTCGGTAGTTCGCGATGGCCTGAGATACACCCTACGTTTGCAAATTGAAGCAACGTCCATCCGTTTCACCTAGCGAAGTCCCTTTTGTCGAGGGTGTCTATCGAAAGGAGGACTGCACCAGTCGGTCGCCAAGTCGACGGGGGCGTACAGCGGTAGGTACGAGAAATCGGGGTGTTTGCAGGCTTTCCAGCGAACCGGGGGTGGGAATTACTTGGGGAATTTGGATGGAGTGCTCTTCTGGATTCGAAGAAACGGGAATCCAATTCGAAGGGTCGAAGTTAAAGAAGAGTGGGAGCTCGCTGCAACGAAGGGGACGCTAAACACCCCATTGTCGCGCAAGTGGCGCGGGGGTGGTACTTAAATCGACCACCTTAGCCCATTTTCCCGCGTCTGGTCCGTGCCGCGGCACGTGTGTATTCATTTGTGTGTAGGGTCTCGCGCGAAGCGGGTAGAGGGAAAAAAGGGTCGTTGGAACAGGGCGACGAAGGAGTGGGACGGTCGTGCTGGAGGTAGAGAAAAGCTCTTCGTAGCTTTGTCGGGGCGGCGCTTTGTTCGGAATCGTCGTTTCGCGCTGTTAACCGTGGCCGAACGGTGGCAAAAGAGAGGACCAGAGGAAATAATGTCCGTTGCGGATCTGGACAGCGGCGGAACGGGGGAAAAGATACGCGGCGGGGCGAAGGAAAAGGGGGGCGAGAAAGAAGACGGATAGAGAAAAAGCAGAAATGCCCGTTGGCCGTCGTTCGTGTTTCGGGCATTGAGTTTGCCTAACGGACTCCGAGCAAACACTACCCGCGAGATTCTTTGTTCTAAACCGGAGATTTATGCGCGTTTCACGTCGTTGCCCAGATTTATTCTTCCCCGCGCACCTACCCCTCGTCCGCTTTTTCCATCCCTCGTCGCGATAGCCGCGCGAGCAACGTGCAAATAAAGTAGGCGCGCGCTCCACGGTAATCAAACCTGCAGGAACGAAAGGGACGAGATCTCGCGACGCTCGTTTCGCGGAGCGGAAAAGGCTAACTGGCTTTTACAACTTGTCTCGACTTATATCCATCGCGTTAGTCACGAGCACAAGGGTCCATTTACTTACTCGTTTCACTTGCCACCTAGAATTCATCGTTTGCCCTTTTCGAAAGCTTACGTCCGAACGTACCATGTGTATAAAGTACACGGGCTGCAAACGTGATTGCAAGTTCAGCAGCGGAAAACTATGCATTTGGAAAAAGGCATTGGCAGAATCGTTCGTGGGTGTAATTTCACAGCTGGAGAAATCCGCGCGTCGACTTTGCGGGTGCAGTAGGAGGAAGGCAGTGCACATTTCAGAAACATCGAGGCCCTTTAAGGACATCGAAGGGTATCGGGAATCGCGTTTCCTCGCCGTATCACGGTAACGCGAACGAGCCACCGCGAAGCAACAAAGAATTTCCGCGGAAATGGTCGACTTCTGTCGACTCTGCGAAAATCGTGGCCCGATGTCGTTCGGACTTCTCGCCTCGGTAGAGTGTCTCGTTCGTGCGTGGTGGTCGTTATCGGAAACATTTTGCAACTCGACTGCGAAAAGATCTGGAATCGCGAAGAGCAGCAGCTCGGCCAATCTTCTGTTTCGCGAAATTTAACTACAGATTGTACCCCGGATTTCGTGTTCGAGGGATGAGTTGCATTTGCTCGTGATAGCTGAGAAATAACTGGAAAAAAGTTCGCAGCGCGGGACAAAGGCTCGTTGTACCGAGAGGCAGGCACAAAGCGAACGAAGCGCATCGTTGCTCGCTCGATTAGAAGCGCAAGGCTACATGGTTATCGAGTGCAACGCGCGATGGAACACGCTGCGAAATTATGCGCCGCGTAATTACGTCCCCCTGAGCTGTTACCCGAAATCCAGGCAGAGCTTCCTCTGTTTTTCGCGCTAGCTTTTTCCGCCGTTAATTTCAATTAACAGGTAAACAGAGCGCGTGGACAGAGTTGGCCCCGAGGCTCGCGGCCGAAGGGGTTGTAAAATCGGCCGAAATGAAGCCGACACGGTAAAGTTCGAAGCGAACCTAAAATCCGCATAATTGAAAATACGCCAACTGAGGTATGAAACGAGCTCGCAATAACTCGGTTGTCACGTTGGTGCGCGGCTCAGCCGGATTTCCCTCGCCCCCGCGGGCTGGGTAAACTAAAAATGGAATCAACAGAGTTTACCTTGTTTCGAATAGCTCCTTTTATTATCCTGGCGCAAGGCTAGCGAAAAAGTGTCGCTCCAGTAAATTGATGCAACGGTTGCCACTTGGATACTATTATCCAACGTATCTATACCCATACAGCACACTTCGTTGCGGCAAAGTTGCAGGATGGTTGCAGTAACCTTGCGATGTTGCATGGTTGCAGTGCAATGTCGATGTATGGTTGCTGCGACGTTGCGGTGCAACATTGCACGGGGCGGACATAGAATTGTTTCTGCATAGTTGCTGCATAGTTGCGTTGCAATAATGCACTGCAACTTTGCCGCAATTATGCCGCAACTATGCAGCAACTTTGCCGCAATTATGCCGCAACTATGCAGCAACTTTGCCGCAATTATGTCGCAACTATGCAGCAACTTTGCCGCAGCTTTGCCGCAACTTTGTCGCAACTTTGCCACAACTTTGCGGCGTTAGCAAATTTTAAAACATAATATCTCCAAAACCGGCTGAAATAAAGTGTATACATTATACTTTATTGAATTCGTCTTGAAACGCACTATCAAGTGATCTGTTAAAAAAAAGAGTTCCGTAGAAAATTTGCCCCCTCCAACCACGCAATTTCATGTAAACAATTTCTTTTATATCTCCAATACGTTAGGAAATATCCAGGTGTTTACTGTTCCCGCGGACATCCAGTATAATGAACTAAAATATAAAATATATGTCGGAGAAGGCAACCATTTAATCAGTTCCAAGCATAAGTCAGAATCTACTTTACTGGTGGCACGTGCCAAACTGATGTTTCCGTGAAGGCGAGCACGGCGCACAGTGCTTTTAGAACGACAATATATGGGGGTCGTAGTACTCATGTAGTATGAAAGTTTTTAACGTACAGAGTAATCAATATATATACCATCTACAGTACACTACATCCAAGAAGGTTCCGTGGCCACAACAGTAGCGCGTCAGATTGTCATGCGGGCGGGCCGGTGTTCAAATCTGTCGTGACCAATAACTTTTTTTATTTTTTTTTAACAGTTTTTCGTTGCCTCAAAGTTGCCGTGCAAAGTTGCCTCAAAGTTGCTGTGCAACGTTGCAGCAGGCGGACATAGAATTATTGCTGCATAGTTGCGGCAACGTTGCGTGAATCGTTGCAATCTTGCACCGCAACTATACTGCAACTATGCTGCAACGAGAGTGTGCTGTATGGGTAGGGCTGAGTTGGCTATATCGCATCACTTAAGACATTTTACGTTATATTTCATATTTGGTACTAATTTGAACGCAAATGACTATTGGATATTGTAGCTTGATCTTTTAGGCACCTACTATTATATGCTTTACCTTTTGTTCAGAACAAATTAATTTGTTATTAAGCTTTTTGTCACATACTGTAAAAGGTACGATTTATGCAACTGGTCTCCTAAATCGTACCTCCACTAAAAATAGAATCAATAACAAATAGAGAAGAAAATATTCAACATAAAGTAATGATTATTATATAGTTACATATACATATGTATATGGATCACACACAGACCGTAGTAATCTATATAACATACGAGTTGTCAAATTCTACTGGTGCGATTGTAGTGGTACGATTTAGGAAACATGATCGATTTATTCATAAATATCAATTTAAAGTTTGTAATGAATGTAATATGTATTTAAAATGAATGTAAAATATTCTACATTAAACCCGCTTTTAGAAAAATACAAAAATACAGGATAAAAGTTGTATTGTTTGATTATTATCAGCTAAAATAAACTGGTAAAAAGTTACATCAATCATACCTGATTTTTTTAAATGTTTATAGCACGCACAAAAAAGGGAGCTCAAAAGGTTTTGAATGTAAACGACATCAGATATCGTTTACATTCATTAATTATTGAGAAGTTTATGAGGTACGATTTAGGTGACCAGTACGATATTAGCAACTTCCCCCTACATATCACGTGGCGTTCTCTGTGTGTTTATCGATTAGCCTGTGTACATTTCGCCTGATCTCTCTTTGCGTTACCTATTCTATAGAAAAGTACGTACTTTTCTCGAAATTTTCACCGTCCGGTTGCAGGGAGTTAAATAAAGGGCGTGTCCGTGGCGTCGACGCGGCTGGTAAGCGTGCGGGAACAATTAAATCCGCGCGGACACAGAGCGCGACCGATTCGAGTGGGAGTCAGAGGACGGTTTCGGCCGCGAAATTAGTGGCAGCCGCGAGTGAATTGAGCGCGGCGTCGCGGGGCTGGTGTCTTCCTCTTTTTGCGATAGCGGAAACGCGGTGTCGCGAGCAGGAAAGAGGGAAAGCCGCGGTGGAGAGAGAATGGCCGTCAGACGGGCAAGCGTTGCCGAGGGAATGGCGACGAGTTGGCACTTACTGTCAGCCTCGAATATTATATACGGGCGCGGGTGGCGAGCACGGTTACATTAATATCCGCGTGAACGCCGCGTCCGGATTTTCGAGATGTGTGCGCGCCGATAGCGACGACACACGCAAAATCCCGGGGCAGAAACAGGCGGCGGTGCGCGCTCCTGATTTCCCGTGCGGATTCGCCGCGTCGGTGGACGCCACGGATGATTTAAAAGCCGCGCGTAATCGGCTAGCATCCGCCAGCCGCGTCTTCTCCCCGCTCGCGCGTTGCCTAATGAAATTTCAAGATACTACGAGCACTTGCTATATCGCTCCGGAAATTCGCCAACAAACTTCACTTGCAGGCTTCAGATGGCTGTATTGTATTCATTCAACTTCGTCGACACATCGTGTTGCAGTTATTAATACGTAAAATGACGTGTGTCAATAATTCCGCGACGCGCGGCTGCGTTGAATTTAGGGCACCTCTGTGCAGTGGTCTGCCACGGAATGCACAGTGCGTATTTCATTTAAATATGTATATCTACAACGGATGACTACAGTGGTCTGAAAATAATCGCCAGACCAAAAGACTCGGAATACTTAAGGGGGTATAGGACTATTGAAATCTCGAAAAATTGATTTTTTTATTTTTATTCATTCTGAAAGTGCTTTGTGAACATTTACAACAGTGTATCATGAGGAAATTCGCATAATTACAGAAATTATAGCGCTGAACGTAATTGAGTGCACCGTCAGGTAACGGCCTCGTAGAGCGATATTGGCGTATGGAACTTAACTTTGAAGCCGTTTATCTCGAAACTACATTTTCAAACACGGTGTACATCATAACTCTTGAACGAATGAATAGTTTCATTTATAATTTTAACTGGAGCTGTAGAATTCCTTTCTCTATCGTGTGGAATTTCCGCATCAACATTGGATGTTTGTAAACACATTTTATAACGGATTAAAGACGATACTTTTCCATAAAAGTGTGGAAAAAAACTTGATTCGTGTGTAACTTTTACGATTATTGTTTAAATTCGCCGGCAAAGTTCCACACGATATGTATTAGTGTAGAAACTAATCATTCCAAAGCATTTTGCTTTTAGATGATTGGTTCACCTGCGACTATGTACACCAATTACAGCTGCGGGCTACGCGGGACCACCTTTAGCGTCAAATAACTTGAATAATTTTCAACATTTTGACAATTTTTTTTATTTTACATTACTTGTAAAACCGTACATGAAAAAACTGTGAAATGTGCCAGTATGGTGATTATTTGATACCTAAGAAATCCAACCGACTGGAAAACATCGATTTCAGTCGTTTAATAGTTCTATACCCCCTTAATAAGCTCATTGTCAGTGAAGTGCTAAATTTTCATCGAGGTAATATAGTTGCGACATCTCGAACTTGAATTACACTTTTTTCGTTTCATCGTGCATTCTGGTCTCAATAGACTCGTCCCGTAAATAAATAAATAAATAAATTCGAACAGGTTGTCGAGCCCCTGCTCCCCGTTCGAGCAAGTCGAGAAAAGACATCGTTACCGCTTAAGAAAGTCGTTGTCCACGAACCCTGGTATCTCCCATCTGCTAGAATCACAGGAGAATGAGCTTTATACGCCAGACGTTCCTTTAAGCGACGCTTGCTCTCGGAAGTCGGAACGTATCCTCCCGCGAAACAAGCCGAATCCACTAACGCGAGATTGGATAGCAGCGTGGGTGAGCCCCCGACTGCATCGGCCACCACGTACGAGGCTGCGATTTCTCCCAGCGATAAGAATTCTGCGCGGGAAAACGGGGAAAATGTGTCCCTGGATCCTTGCACGTGAACGAAACTCGTTTCCCGTGATCCTTGGTCGCCAGCGTTCCGCGACGTTCGCTGAAACCTAGCTCCTCCGTGCGGTCATCGCGTCCAAATAAATTCATATCCAACTCCATCGAACCGGGAACAAGTTAACGATAAAGAATTCCCACCGAAATTCGGCTAGCTGGCCGTGACGAAATGGATCCCGCGTAAACCTTTAAGCCCGTGGAAATTTTTCGACACTCTATCCTACCGGGATCGACGGAAATTACTGGTTTCCTTCGTGTTACATAGTTTGCTGGGAAACGTGGAAACGCGACACCCACGTCCCTTCGAAACAGAGTGAATCTGCAGTTCGTTATTTCCGGTCGCGAGGATCAGTGGTCCGCGCGCGAAGGGTCGCTGCGTTTGACCGCGTCATGTTAAATTTCCCCGACCAACGAGGAAACAAAAACAGAAGAGCCGAGATAGAAATCTGACCCGCTTCGAAAACAGTTTCGAAACCGCCCCTTTTTTCGTGAGCGACTTTTTTTTTTAATTCGCTGCGCAACAATTCTAGTGGCCAATGGCGCGGGCAGAAAAGTAATGCCGAACAGACGGCCCTTGTCAGGGCTCGATTTCCGTGGCAATCGGACCTTTCACCGCGGTTTTGTTGAATTTTTTGACGGAACCGCCATCCGCGTGGAATATTGGCGCTCCTGGCCACTTGTTCCCCGGCCCGCAGTCCACGCACTTGGTAAAAATCAAACTTTCCTCTAGTTTACGGCCGGACCAACGCGTCGCCCGGGGCTAGGCTCTGAAATTCGGCTCATTTCAGCCTTGCTCCGACCGCGAAAACAGAAATTAATTTCGTCGACGCAGAGGTAAATCCGACAGCGGCAATGCTCGCGAGCTTTCCACGCTTCTCCCCCGCTGACAGCCTGGACGGAGCGAAATATTGAATTTAAAATGAATTTAAGAAACCAAGTTGCCCGTTCAACCAGGGGAACTGCACGGAAGCTTTGCGACGAATCCATTGCGCGCCAAGCGAATATTCCCCGACCAACTGCTCTCGCGTATATTCTATTAATCGAATAATAATTATGTACCTGTGGCATCGTCGCGGGGATAACCGTTGCGGCTAATTTTCCGGCTGATCGATTCGATCTACCAGGAGTATTAAATTTTCCATACGAAACAAAGGCTCGATTGGTAGTTGAAATAACGCGGAAGCTCTGCCGTGTAAAATGACAGGACTCAAACACTCCTTCACATTTGAAATTGTAACTACGATGCAGTTGATCCGAGTTCCGCGAGACACCCTGTACATTACAGAGTGCCATTCTCTATAATCAACAAATAAACAAAATCACGGCCAGCGCGTTGATCGCGGATGCACACGGATGGCTGTCACAAAGAGTTGATCGGTCGGCGAGCGACCAGTATAGAGGTACAAACAACGCTGGCTTATCCGCCCCGCGGATCGCTCATTGTCACCGGTATCGTCCAGTGGCAACGTCGATATTCGTTGGTGCATTAGATTAATTGGCCCCGGAAGCCATATCAATTCGCGCCACCTTTTGCGGATAATTCGCGGACGAGAATTTCGCGGACGGCCAAACGAGTCATTAATTCGAACGTGGACGATTTGGAAATGCGGGCGTGCAGGCGGGGAACGGTGCGGAGGCCACGGGGAAAGTAAAACGGCTCCCGATGCCTGTCGACACTGCTGGGCTTTGTTTTCGCTTATTATCTTACATCTATTCATTGGCATCGTTATTATAACGCTACGAATCGTTGTTATCGTACAACCGTTGTATTATAATATATAATGAATCGGGCATTGTCCGGTGCCCGCAACAGCCACGCATAACTGCCACGAATTTTCGGGTAAATTGAAAATCCCCGGATAACCGAGCAGAGCCGCCATTTCCTTGGTAGACACCGAGAACTCAATGGGGTAGCGTGCATTAGCTGGGAAAACGAAACAGGGTTGGCGTCGCGTTCGCGGAGATCGATTCGAACTTCGAATCGATTTTTTCGACCGCCGTGTTTTTTTTTATACCTAGTCAATTACTTTTCCATTTAACGCGACGGTGGGGCGAGCGGGCTTTCAGGCATCGCCACCGCAAAATCACTTTCATTCGGCCGCGGTTCGACGCAGCTGCGCTCGCCCGAAATTAATGCAATTGTTTAAAACGAGTATTTCTATTGTTCTTTTTTCAGAATCGAACTCAGGGAATCAGAAGATGATAGGAACTGGAGAGCTCGCGAGGATCCTCGAACCGCCGGCGACTCTTAAGGCGCTCGGTAAGTGAAAACTGAGAATTACGATTCAGTCGTTGTTCCTACTTGCGAATCCAGAATTCGTTGCCGACGAGCAAACCCCTTGCGCCACGTGAAACCGCGCGTTCCTCGCGCGAGCGCGTATTTCCACGTTATATATTCTCAAGATACAACTCCACAAATTTTCCCGACAACTCGTAATTATTCCGGCCGGGTATCGAGTTCCTCGCGAGCTCAAAGTTCAAGGCTCTCCCCGGCTGGAGGAAAATGCGCTGGCTAAATCGCTCTTCTCCCGAATTAACGCGTTCGCGAAGATTATCTTCGCGAAACTACCGCCCATGTTCCCTGTTTCTCTCGGCTGCATTGAAAAATGAAGGCGGGTGAATAATACGGTGCAACGGACGACCATGGGCGACAGGGTTCTCAAGAAAAATACGAGTTTTAAGGCGCATCCTCGAGGCGTCTCGCGATTATTCCACGTAAACGGCGAGATTAAACTGTGCTCGAAATCCAGTAATGGCGCGGGGATGAAAAGTTGGAGCGCTCGGCCAAGTCGCCCGCGTTCGCAAAGTCGAAATTTAAAGTCTTCGATGCTCTTCCCGGCCCCCTCCCCCCGCGAGTGCAACGGGAAGGGAAAGTTCCCTCGCCGCTGTCGGGATTAAGTTCGAACAAAAAGGATTCTTATGCTCCAACTTCGCCGGTGGAGGCCCGGAAAGAAAAGGAAAAAAATCGCGAGGAATTATTCTGTCGAGCATTAATTCCATCCGATCGCCGTTCTGACTGGGATTCTCGCGGATTTTGCGATCGAGAAAGTCGAAAACATTCCAGCTCGCATGGTGAAGCAACGAACTGTAATTCACTGGCTACTCTTCGTGTGGGATAATGGGGCTTAAAAAATAAATCTCGCAGACACGGCGCAGACGCAGCTTAAACACTGAACGGGGTAGTTTTCATAATCTTTATTTTCATGATAACTTCACAGTCCCTGGTTTAAACACTTCCGCGAAAGACAGCCCAGCGGATTCACGCTATTCGTGCTGATTCACCTCGTGGACAATATCGAAGCCGAGCTTTGTTGCTCGCCACCGCTAATTGCGACGTTGGCAGGAAATCGAGGCGCTAAAAATTGCTCGCCGGTAATTATTGCGAGGTGGCCCAATTGATAAGCAAAAAACGGAAGAGCCAGCAGGTTGGCCTTTGCCCGGGAATCGGGCCTCGTTAGCCCGCAATCACGATGTTTCCAGCGGAGCGTCGAAGGGTTTCCTCCAAGCGAGTTCGATTGCCGTCGTCGCGCGCGCCTTAATTGCATACACGCGCGTTTTCGCCTGCCTATCGTGACTTTCCACCGCGACGCTTATCGATTCTCCTGGAACATCGGTAGCCGCCCGCGCGTCCCAGGTGAAGCGAATAAACGCCTCTGTATTTTTCACCGTCGCCCCGCGGCCCCCTACCCGCTGTAATATCAAAGACTGTGGGAAAACTCGTTTCAAATCCAAGCGCCGTTGAAAAGTATCCGAAACGGTGTCGTTAGTCGGGAAAAGTACACGGGTATTAGAGCAACTTAATTCGACCTCATTATCGGATAACCCGACTGCTCGAGTTCGTGTTTGTTCTCCTCTCTCGTTTCGTTTCGTTTCGCTTCGTTTCGGTGGGCGACGGTCGTACTTATCAACCGCTGGGCAAATTAAAATAATTTGCAGGCTTCGTTATTCCGCTTGCGTTCATAAACAACTTTTTTGCCCCCTGCGAGAGGAAACTGCTCGGTTTTTATCGTCACTGGGTCACGCGATCTTTCATTATACATGCTCCCCGCGGATATAAATATTTATTCGGCTTTTCGCGACGCGAAAGTTGGTCGTCCCGCTCGCCGGTGCGCTTGCGGGGTAGGCGCTCCGAATTCGAGAAATACGAGGCACCGGGGCGTCCGGATCGAAAACCGATCGATAATGGATCGTAGAGAAGACGCGCGGGCCGGTTTCGGATCTCCCGATGCGGAGGAGTGATTCTCCCGGTTCGGTTGGTGCGGTATATATCACCGTAGCCCGTACGTGCGATATTAAAAATGAAATATAAGCCTTTGGAACTACGCGGTGGGACCCGGTGTGAATAAATCGCGCGGAAACGTTAGCGGGATTGGTCGGTGGGACCGGAAGTGCCGGCAGTTTATTGGAAAGGGGACCGTGCCGTGGATGGACGCATTATGCGCGCGGTAAAAAACTTTGCCTGTACCTCGTCCTCTCGACGTTTCGCCTTTGCAAAAAATCTCGCACCTCTGCGTTGAATTAGGAGTCCAACCGAGCCTCTGAACTAATGGAATCCAGCGTTGCTTCGCGTTTGATCGGCTGGATGGTTGGAGCGGAGCGGTAATTGCGACGCGCAGGCTAAGGACCTACTTAGTTGAAATTATTTGGGACTCCGTGCCACAGCGCGAAAGTACCCTAGTCGCTACATACACACACGTTGGCTATCGACTATCGTTCCCGTTTCGTGGATAAGAAAAATTACGGGCTCCCGGCTGAAATTCTCATCTGAAATTCGTGTACACCGATGCTCTGGCATTTGCGTGGGCAAAGTCAGGACGGAACACGGCACGTCCGGTACATGTAACGGTTACTCGAACATAAATTATTAATGAGTACACACGCCCACGATAAAAGCAGCAACCGAAGGCACCAGCAGCAACGACAACGCCAGATAGCCTCTCTCGTTGCCCCGGACCCCAGACGTCCCGGTTCCGCCGTGACGTTTCAGCTATCGTGACGTTCGCCCCCCTGTGCAATGCGCACACCGTCCGCCGAAAGAGTTCTGGTAACATTTAAATCGCTCGTGAGAGCGGAATAGGGTCACGTTCATGCTTCGTTATATGTAGGATAATAGTGTCGCCGATGCTCTTATGCACAGCAGCGTGGGAACAGTGAATGCGTTTTTATAGTCCACAGGGGTTTCTGAGTGGTTGCCTTGTTACAATCAGACACTTCTCAAGATCAATATCTCGGATCGTAACCGATTCGCAGTTACTTTCTTCTCGCTCCTCAGACCCTGAAAAGATTAAAAGGCTCTTGGTTCTTAAAGGGTCATTCTACTTTGAATCACCGAAAAATGAAACTATTTTTAAAGATATTTTTCTCAGTAAATGCAACATATAATGAAATAAATCCTTTTGGTATTTATTAAGTTACTCTTAGATTATACAAAAAAATTAAGAAGTTTTGCAATTTACTTTAATTGGTTTTTTTACATTGTCAATATGGCACCTAAAAAAAAGAGGTATGTTCGTGGCGTTGGTGGTTTCCTGGCTCAGAGTTATTTGAATAAAAAATTCCAAAAGATTCTTAATCTGTATGAGTGTCGCTACAGCACATACTTAGTTCAATTAGCAATTTTTGTTGATAAGTAACAAAATGAGGCCGATTTGAAAAAAAGTTTAACAAAACACCCAAAAGGATGTATTCTCGGGTGGTCCATGAGAAAAATCGTGGTTATTTCTCGACAAAAATTGTTAATTAAGCTAAAGGCTACAGCGCTGTAAAAAAATTAAAACATATTAAAAAAAAATTTAATCTTTTTTTCTACAATATAACAGTAGCTTAATAAATACCAAAAAGATTTATTTCATTATATGTTGCATTTACTCAGAAAAAATCTTTACAAATAGCTTAATTTTTCGGCCGAGCAAAGTAGAATGACCCCGTAAGGGGACCTCCGATTAATATTTTTCAGAAAATCGATTTTGATATGAAACATTTACAGGATATTCTCGGGATGTTATAGTACAAATATTTATATATATATTCGTAACGATATAGATTCTACAGTCACATTCAAACTCCGTAATTCAAACTCCGTACGCAGGTATGAGCCGAGAATACTTTGAACTGGTTTTTCTCGAAACACGATATTTTGAAACGGTAGAACTAATGGACCGATTAAAAAAAACCTTGATAGACTTGATTCGTAATCGGACTCGCTATCGCTGCACCGTACAGCATATTTTTTTAAACATGGTCTTTTTTATTTGCATATTTGTGCGGAAATTTACCCGCTTTCTGCACTGTTTCGTTCAAATGTACACCTAAGTAGTTTTGTTCCTTTTTGCCCCAACAAGAGATGCTGCGATAGTCATTGAAATAAATTTTTAGAAATTATTTGAATATTTCATTTTCATTTTGGCATTTCTTTTGGCAACGTCTGCATTAAGCGCCACCTAGAAAATGCACCATAACCGAAAACATGAAACAAAAAGATTTTTACACCCTAACGTGTGTATCAATAAATATGAAAAATATTTTGTATGATATGTTATAACCTCTTTTCGTAAAAAATTCATAAAGATCACCTATTTTTTAAGAGGATTGATCGGAGAATACCCTTAAAACGCCCGGTACATACCGAAGAATCCCTTTCGGTGCCATCTTCGTGGACCGTTTAGCCCAGAATAATTGAGTATTAGATATCCAGTAGCGACTTTCCGTGTAGTTCGCACGTTCGTTTGTAAATGAAACATTGAAGTTGTCACCGGCGACCCCCAAGCGCACCGAATAAAAGGACCGGGTGGAAGAGTGTATTAAGTATATACGAGCGACGCGTGGAAAGCGTGTTGCCCCCGTCCAGTGCCGTAACTAAAGGCGGCCACCATCTGCCGGCACTATTTTATAAATATTTATACGCCCGCGGCCTGATATATTTAGTCGCCGACCGAGCAGCACCCGTGGAATCCCGGAATGAAGAGGGGCAATAGTTTTCCCGGACAGCCGCGGAGAGGGTCCTCGGTATTTTTAGCGGCGTTTCAACTTTTTTCACAGTCACGTCTTGCTGCCGTTCGCTGTCCTCCCCTATATTCTCCTTTTCTCCCCGCGGGGCCGTCCATTTGTTCGAAGACGCTACGTGGAAGCAATTATGATAATCGATCCGTCAGCGTCGAACGCTGACACTCATGGGTGACCATTTAATGACTCCCCCCCCCCCCGGCCGACGTGCCTCCACGGTGAATCTTTTTTATCGGGCCCCGTAAAGGTGTCTCGCTCGGTTTGTCGTCGCGTCCGAGTATCGCCGTTCCGGGCGCGACGAGGCGGACGACAAAACCTCCTGGCCCTGGGATTTCCTCTCGATTTATCGACAAATATTTAACGAGACGGAGCGTGCTCGGCCGTGAGCGGCGTCAAAGCTGCGAAGAAACTCCTCCGGGATTGTTGAGGAACTTTTTAAACGATTAAATTACACGGCGTGCCGCTAGCCTCTATCGACTTTCTGTCCCGCGGCCATCGCCGTGACGATACAAACGAGCTACGACAGAGCGTCGATTAGAGGTGTCGTTTTATTAATGGACCGCGTGTTACACGGGGCTAATGCTGCCGTTCTTGTCCCCCGTCGGTGCAGTTTCTTCGATAAAAAGGGGTCCGTGGCGTCGAGACTCGTTCATCCGGTTTCCCATCGTCATATACCTAGGTAACTCATATCGGAGCATTGATATAATCAGCGCTACACGTATCCCCTGAACACTTGAATAAAGGAGACGAGTTAATAGCAAATGCTCCGAAGAAACGACAGATGAGAAGGTTATCACGAGCACGTGACGGTCTTCGTAATCAGCGTCTTCGGGTTTCCAAAGTTTCTCCACTTTATGGGTCCGATTTTCTCGCTCCCCTCGGGTTAACGAAGGATTAAGAGAAAACCCGGAAAACTCCAACTACGATGACGATATTACAGAAGAGAAAAATTTGGGGAAGAAAAATCGCGTCGCAGCCGTCGATAACAGGAAGAAAGTTGCAAGAGATTGATCAATGCAGGTCCGAGCACGAAGGAATATTCTCGGGAGATTCTTTGAACGGGTTGGGAGCAAGATCACGCGGAGCACGCGTCCTGCTGACATGTTGAGCGATGTTTAACAAACAGCAGCTGATGTCTGGAGTGGTCCTAAAGCAGCGTTACCGATGTCAGAGTTCAGCCACGTCATTCATATACGTGCCGCTTGTATCTATACCCTTGTAATTCGAGGGTCCTGCTCTTGCAGTTGGCGCGATGGGAACATTCGGTGGCAGTTGTTTTCGTTTTGTAGCCAAGTATACCCCACGGAAAGATGTTGGGAATCGGATATTCTGTTGTCCACGATAATTCAAGGAGGGAGAAAGTATCTTGCTGCGACTAATTGGGAATGGGAATGTTTTAAGGTAGCGCTAGATCTTCCTCAATGAACGATGCATGTGCGGCAATTATTTTTGATGCTCGTGTACACCCACACCCTCGACGACTGCGGAGTCGAGTCCGTCCGTGAAGCGGAGCAAAGTTATCGTCAAGTTACTGCGCGGCGGTTGGAACGATGAACTTAACTAAACTCCGGCTGGCGGAGTTGGAACGCGATGCGAATGAACTTGATTAATTGCTCGGCTGAGTCACGAATTAGCGTGTGAACGAGAGAGCCGCGGGTAGATGCAGGTCGAGCGAAGGGAGGGTAGAGGGGGGACGAGACAAAAGGAAAGAGGAGAAAGAGAGTTATAAGAGAGACCGGAGCTAGTGGAGAGCCAGCAGGAAGTTTCGACCCGGCGACCCACTTCAATCGTCCGCTCGATTATCGAGTGCCAATAAAAAATCGATCAACCGGCGGACCCGTATTCGCGTGCCGTCATTTCGGGCGAATTTCCTAGTTAACTGGGGAGCGTCGCTCGAAGAGGTCCTCGCTCGATCGTGAATCTACTCCATGATGCGACGCGCCGAAGAGGGCCCCTGTGTCCCCGGGTGGAATGTCGCTGTGATAGCTTCGATGCAATTAATCTCGCCGCGGAAATGAGGTTCGAGAAGCTTTATTTCCCGGGGAGGCGCGTGAACGCGGGGAAATACTGGGGGAGCGGTTTTAAGTCGCGTCGCTCGGGTCCTCGGGGGATCCGTAGCTCGCGCGTATCGCCTGGCAAAGTAAACGGGGAGGAAAGAGAGAAAAAAGTCTATCTTCTCGAGCGCGATATTATCGCCCGAAACTATTTTTTATCCGGAGCAGCAGGGGTGAACGAGAGGGAAATCGTTCTTGCCTCGCGTTGATTAGTTCTGTTGCGATATATCTCGATCCCCTGCCTCTCGGTCCCCAGAGGAAACCAGATCGAGGAATGCACACCGTCCAGGCCACCCTCTCTCCCCCCTCTCGCCCCGTTTCTCTCTTCTACTCCCGTTTACGTCGATCCGCTCTGTTTCCCTTTCCGCGCCCTTCTCGCCCGCACCCGTCTGACTCAGGCTCCTCTGGTAAATAACCCTACGCGGAAAGTTAATGCCGCCAGTCGACCATGCTGTGAAACTTCACGCCCGTTCAGATCGCTTACAGGTCGTTCCTAAAAGAACGCGACGACCGCCATTCGGCAGAGGATCTAGAAGCGCCTTTACAAGCCGCAACTTTACCGTGTCCGAACCGTTTTTGCTGGGATTAAAGCAGGAGGACGTGTTTACCTCGCGGCGTTTCAGAGGATCAGCTCTCTTAACGATCCTTAATTTCCTGTATTTAATGTCCGGATTAAAGGACGTCGCGTTTCGCTTGCACCATTTCGTTTGTTCCTTTTTTGCATTCGTCCACTCTCGTGCCTGTCCCTCGGTGTTGCGCGTTGTGTGGGAATTTTGTTGGAGCAAAGAAAGGCTAGGAGTCTCCAAAGTCGCTGGACAGGAGGTGCCTCGGGAAATTCGCGTGGACGGGGAAAGTTGCCAGTCTGAAAACTCTCGTTGGTGGTTAGTTTGGAGGGTGCTGTAGGAGACAGCGCGCGCGCGCGCATGGGATATAGAGAGTAGAGTAGCCGGGGTGATAGATAACGGGCTGGTCGTGGCCCCAGCTCGTACTCCAGGCAACTTCGGCCCACCGCCGATAAATTATTCGACGCGCTGTTTTCCGCCAAAGATTCTTTCCCCTTTGCCCCCCTGGCGCACTGCGGGGCATTCGGTGCAGCGAAAGGAAGAAGGACGCCACGGTCACGGGGGAGGGTGTAATTGAAGAGGGTGTAAAAACTGTAGGGCTGCTGGGAGGGCGTCGACGATGGGGGTAGGTAATCCAATGTTATTCTGCCTTTCAGTCAACGACACACGCCACCCCTCTGTTGCGAGTGCGGGCCGAGTCGCAAAGAGAGACGAGTTTACGCCCTGAAAAGTAACGTTCTATCTTGCCGGCGTGATGCGCGCACACCCCGAGTGATATTAAAAACAGTGGAAAGGCATCTGATTCAAGAAACGTGGCGCGCCCATGGAACCGGTGCCGTGCTCCGTCACGCCTTAGGGAACTCGAAAGAAAACTCAACCCCTCCGAGATCGATCCATCCCCGAACGGGAAGGGGCACGGAGGACGGGGAGAAATTGAAGAATTCGCCGTCTGGAAACGGAGTAGAGGAGCGACAACGTATCGTATACAAACTAGTGTCATTCCGCGAGAGGAGGTACTCGCGCAGAAACAGAGGGGTTGCGTCGGGCCGAGGGGGATGGGTAATCTAATGTCACCGCGCGACGCACTCGACGCCAGCAATTTTAAAAGGGGGATGCCGAGAGTCGCGGGACACTGACTGAATTTGCGCATAAAAAAAAGCCGCGAGCTTCCGAGTGCCCTACTCGAGACTGCTCGAAGGGGGTTGGAAAAAGCGGGCCAGCGGGGCGTGTTCCTCCGGCGTGCTCCGACGGAAAAAGTGGGTCCTCACCCCCGGCGTTTAGTAGCCAGATGCGCATACATCGGATCCAATCACGTGCGTTTATTTAAGCTGTTTGTTCGCCAGACCAGAAGAAAAGTGCGTCGAAGGGTGTGTTAGCTCGTCGCCTTCGTAATGAGCCGGGGGTACTAGAGCGAAAAGAGTATTCTTCCTTTCTAATCCTGTTTTTCGTCGAGCACTGAACGGAGTCACTGCGTGGGACAGGCTCACCGATCGATAACGCATCATCCTACTTTCCCTTTCAACATTTTCCTTTCGGCAGTCGGCAGCCACCATTCGTCACGCGACGAAAATTCTTAAGAGGGAACACCATTGTGACGACCGGAAAAGTAAGCAATTTTTAAGAATTTTTTCAGGAATAATTTACAGTTGTTATATAACATTTATATTATCTACCTTTAGTACAATGTCGTAAGGGATTATAACAAAAAATGAGTAAAGGAACATGCATAAATTTTAATATATTAATGAATCTTCTAGACTCCTCACGCGCGCTGGTAGTATGTGCAAGAATGGAACAGTATGTCCGAAATCACATGTAATTTTTTTATAATAATAATAATATATATATATTTCAACGGGATAAACCCTTTGTTATAAGAAATACAAATCACAGTCGCACAAGCCTAGAACAAGTAATTAAGAAGTACAAAAGAAATATAATTAACAGAAAGAAAGCAGGAAAATAAGCGCGAAAGAGACCATTAATGAATAGTGACAAAGCCAGATATAAAAGAATAATAGTAATAATATTATACCAGTAGAAGACATAATATTGAATGTTAGGGGGAGAGGGACATACGAACAGCGATCAAAGCGGAGTGATTGAAGGAATTATAGGAATTATTAAAGAAATCAACAGAGTTACAATAGCGATTCGCAGTTATTAAAAGTCGATTAAGACTATTGAAATAGCCGTAGAGAGTTCGATGTGACTCCGGAAGGAAGAGATTAGGATTTCTAAGGCGCCGTACAGGTGCATAGAAACTAAGTTTTTGGAGGATTTGAGGACAAGAGATACAATGATTAATAATTTTATATAAAAATAGAAGGTCAGCAACGACACGGCGTTGATCAAGGCTCATTAATCCAAGGCGCAATAGCATAGAGTCGTAATTATGGCAAAATATTGACATAGGTGATTCAGTGAGGTATGATGCCAGTCTAAGAAACCTGTGCTGAACACCTTCGATTAATACAGAGTGACATTTATAATAAGGAGCCCAAATAACAGATCCATATTCGAGAATAGGACGAACCAAGGAGTTATAGAGAGTGCGGAGTGTGGTGATATTAGAAAATAATTTAGAGATGCGATAAATAAAACCTAGTGTTTTATACGCAGAGCAAATCAAATGTAATTTTTTTAGAAACTATATGAGTGTAGTTTCCGTTGCACGTACAGATATTTTGATCGAAACCAAATTTTTTGACATACGCTCGAAAAACTGTATTTTATTCATAGATTTTCGAAACCTTTTCTTCTAAAGCGCACCATTTTTACAAAAATAATTTATTTAAAAAATTGGTACGTGCAACGGAAACTACATTCATATAGTTTATAAAAGAAAAAGGAAATTTGAATTCGGAATCTGCTGTTCCATAGTTACACATTCTACTAGCTCGAGTAAGGAGTCTGGAAGATTAATTAATACATACCTATATTCAAATTTATGCATGTTTTTCTACTCATTTTTTTATAGTCTCTTAAGACATTGTACTAAAGGTATGTAATAAACATTTTATATACAAACTATAAATTATTCCTGAAAAATTTCTTAAAAATGGCTTACTTTTCCGTTCGTCACAGTGGTATTCCCCCTTAACCCTCGGTGTTTTCGTTCCACTTTCCTCACTCTTCAAAACCGAAAGCGAATCGATTCGACGAGCAAATGTTGGACCAGTATGGACGATAACGCGTTCGTGATTTCGTCATCTCGTCTGAGGCTGGACGAAACGTCGCGGCACGTTGGGAATGCAACAAGGAGCGTGACACACCTCAAGGAACGATCGGATATCGCGCCACGCGCGTTTGCACACCGATAACAAAGGTGCGCTCATGCGAGCGCGCTGATATACGGTTCGACTACCGGGAATCGTTGCGTCGAGACGGCGATAGTCGACACCCCCGGCCTGTCTAACCGATAACTCGTAATCGTTCGGTTCAGGAGCAATGTTTACGGACCGAGTCGAAGCTCGGTGCCGCGATAGGAATATCGCTCTGTCGACGGAACATCGATCCGCCTGCTACCAGTGTTTACCCTTAGATCCGAGGGTTTTACATCTGCCCGAGATTACGGTCGTTCCGAGGCCGTAAAACGAGGAGCGCACGAGCCTCCAACGACGCGAACCGACGCCTCTTTCGACACAATTAATCGCGGCTAGAGGGAACCGCTGAAAAAAAAGAAGGATAACCTGGAAAATAACCGGGGAAGATCCGAGAGGATGGAGCGCGGGAGAGGAAATTATTTGGCTGCTTTGATACCTCTTAATATGTTCTAAAAGACCACCCGGCGAGATTAAAAAGGGGATCACTCCGCGCGGCCGGGGAGGACGGGAGAGCGGGCTGTCGCCGCTTATATCACTTAATTGCGCGTACCACCACGTTAAAGGGAGTCTTTGACGAGGTCGATAATTACTGTCTGGGCGAGCGTGTGTACACCGACGTCGACGTCGGCGTCGACGACGACGCGATTTCGAGCATTCAAGCGTCGTTACTTTGATTATTTCCCTGGTCGGCGGGTGCCCGCGGTTAATTTCACGTTCGTTAGTTGCCCAAAGCACCGAGAGTAACGGGAAAGTTATTTACCGATCCGTCGGGAAAGGCACGGGGAACGTATGCGATACGTTACGTACGCTCGATTTACGAAATTGTTTCGGCTTTTTTGGACGCCCGTGCCCCTTCTCACCCGCGCTCGTTCCCGATCGATTTTCTCGCCGCTCCGAAAAATATACATCCGAGGAAATTGGAGCACCCAGCTTTTTTATACGAAACCTCGCGACTCTTTTTCCACGGATGTACAGAACGCTTCAAAAAACTTGGTCGAAACTTTGGATTACCTATGTAACGGTGACTGCATACCTACTGCTATTCAAGGCACGCGGAGTATGTACCTACGTATATCCTCCCTCGTCCTCTCAAGTGCGCCAAACTCTTGACCCAGCTGTTTGCGGTCAGTGCTTAGAAATCTTATACTTCATGCAGCAATTCCGCGAACGCATGAGCGGTTCGATTACATCGAATGGCGATGCAGTCGTAAGAAAACAAAGGGTATAATATCGCGCGGGTTCAGCGACGTAATCGAAACGGTGGCTCGTAAACGCACGTACCTATCGATGGTGTACACAGGTGATGTTGACGCGGCATCACAGAGCGAAAACACGTCGAGTGGTCGTACCGGAAATAATCAGTTGCTGATTTATGGGATCCTCAAATTCCGCCACGCGATTCGAGCGGGTGGAAGCGAGGCTCGCGCGGCGTTTACACGCTGGCAAGTGCCGCGCCGCCCGAATTCGCCGGGATTGTCCGGGGACAAAAGATCCGCGATGCAAGGATCCATCGCGGCTTTGCTGCACGGAATGGTTAATGGCGACGCGGGCGACGGTTACGGGTGATTTGTGCACGATTGTTCGCGACCCGTCGCTCGTGGAACACCAACGAGATCGTCGGTTATCATACCGCGCTCCGCGTCCACCGAGCCTCCCTTCTCCATAAATCGAAGCCCTCGGCTTGACCCTCGACTGAACGTCAGTTTGCCCGGCAAATATTTCCCAAATCCAGATTTCCGCCAGCTTTTTAACGTACCTACATTTAGAGAACCCGTGATGGAGTAGTCCGTCTGATTTCCCTTAAACAACTCGGTGATTTGGGCGAGCCAGTTGCGAGCAAACGCGAATGCCCAGTCGATTCTATCGATCGATTAAAGCGTGGACGCCGAGGGGTGCGGAGGGCACACATGCGCGTGTAAACATATAAAATCGTGTATTATATACGGGGAACGTAGCGTTTCCGGCTCATACATAGAGATGCGAGTGATTTACATACATATCAGTTTCATTTCGTTCGGGCGTGCTACCCTACGGTGGCACTGCATAGCCTCCACGATATCGTGGAGCTATGGGGGAGGCGCGAGAGCCACCGCAACGTAGGCGTCTAATCTATGGGTGTACATCGACGTGCTCGACGTTCACCGGTCTCCCATCGAGCGACAGATGTCCCGCACACAATGTTCGTAACGAACGCGGGAAATATCATTATTCCCTTTTAATTCGATTTCATCTGCGTAACCCGTGCAACTCGCCCCTCTGGGATGCTCGTCTGTTTTGCATGCGTAACTTGAGCGGTGTACAAAGATCCTTGTCGGCATTAGAGTAGAGCAAACACGCGATGGGGACGAATCAATCGGCTCGGCGTTACCTACGCAACGAAAAATCGAGTCTCGCCGGTCGATGGTAATGCGATTCGGGGAAGAAAACGATGCTCTTCGCGGGATAAATCCTCGCGGAAGCAGAAGGCGGACGTTCTTAGAGCGAAGCCAGAGAATCGGGGGCATATATCGAGATAACAGCGTCGCTTCGAGTAATTTTCGGAAGTGGCGAGGATAGCGGAGGAAGGCAGTAGTTAGATAATGCGATCGCACGGACAATTTCCATAACTACCATTGTCTTTGCGCAATCGCGTTCGACGATGCTATCCCGCCTCCGGTGCCGGGCTTCCGCCACGATTCTCCTCTTGGTCCATGCACCGTTCCACGACGGACGTGTCCCGCAAACGGGGGCCGAGGGGAGGCGTCTTCGACTTAAATCTCGAGAGGTCCGATTGTAAGCGGCAGAGGAGCGTAAAATAAATAACACCCGGTGGATCTCTCCACTCGCTGCACGGGCATTACGAAACTTTTCGGCGGAGTCCAGCAAACTCGCCGTGGACTTTCGAATACGTAGGGGAAATTAGGACAAAACTGGGACGTGCTGTTATTTTTAAAACGGCCTTAAATTTTCCCGCGTCGTTGCAGCGACATATTTTCGGGATATGCATTACTTCATCAACAAAAGATAATCGTGTAACATGCGTGCTTACTAAAGTAATATGTACCGACTTGTGTGTTTTTGAAGAATCTGATCTAAGTTTCGATAGTTAAGAAACTTCAACACTTTTGACAGTGTTCAGGTAAGTATTTTTTTGTGTGAATTATGTTAATTGTTGCATATTAAAGTGTAAATTACTAAGACAGTTTGTTTGTACTTCGCCCTGGTATTGTTGATAATTCGTAATATTTACAAAATTGTATGCTGGGGCAAAACAGTACGGGGTAAAACCGGGTACCCGGTTTTGGACAAAGTGTGTATAACAAAGAAACGAAAAAGAGAAAGTTATCAACATTAAACTAAATCTTAATAAAGGACTACAACTAAAGAGAAAGAAAACCACAAAATTGAACATAATTTATTTATTTATTTCACTCGTACGGGTAAAACCCATTTTGTAACAAATAAAGGAATACATCAACATCGTAGAGACGCGTTACTACTAGAAAACAACAGCGTATACAAACACGTCGGACAAAAGGAGCATATGGTTACCCAGACCTATTGTGGAAAACTATCGCTCTTAATAGATGCTTTCCTTATAAGCAGAAGGAGAACCGTTGAAAAAATCAACATCCCTGTCGTACAAATTAGCCAATTTACATATCCTGTTCATGGGGTCAGTATTGCCAAATCTGGAGATATACTCCATAGGTCTAAATAGCAAAGTTTGTCTGATGGCCCGTTCCCGAGCATTAAAATTGATTAGACTGACAAGAGAGGGGCTGCACACGAATCCATTAATAATCCTAAATAAGAAGGTTAAATCACTAACAGTCCTCCTAAAAATACGAATGGAGAATAAGACGGTGAAGACATTTGCATTTATGTCCAAGAATCCTATGGTTCATCCAAATTGAATGAAGGCTGGGTGCAGTGTTGTAAGTGGGCTCACGAAGGCTGCACTGGTTGGGGGATTGAAGAATTGGACGAATTTCGTTGTTATAGGTGCTAGGGCCTGTTTTTAGTATGGTACCCAGTTTTATCCAGGCCGTGGGGTAAAACGGTAAAAAAGAACCATATTTTAAATCGTAATTTTTTGTATTTGTTATTGTATTAAAAAAATGAATATGTGCTATTATTTAGCCCTTAACTGGTATCCTGGGGTCAGTCATGACCCCAAGCATGCAAGGTTCGCTGCAAAATTTTTGATTGTCTAAGTTTCTAAACTGAATTTCTAATTAATTTTATAATAACAGTTTAACTTTTTCATACATTACCTAAGAACAAAATATTCATAGAGGTTGATCTAACGTCGACTTTACAAATTTCTGTATCCTTTTTTCTTTGGGGTCTGCCACGACCCCAAAATACCAGTTACGTTTGAAAAAAAAACAGTATACCAGTTAAGGGTTAATAAAGAGTTTATTTTAATGAATCCTAATTTGAATTTCTTTTTTACATTAATAATGTCAAAGTTATGAGCTTTTATCCTTGACGTCCCAATTTTGCCCTTACTTCCCCTACGTTAGTGTCAGTAACACCCTGCTGCTTCGATTTCCTTTCGAGATTCACTTCTCTACGAATACATTCGTCGAATTTGTCACGTTGGACTAAGTAAGTGGACGTTCGAGATCAATTAAGAAGAGGTGTAGTACACGAGCACCGATCCCCAATCCTCGTCGATCATTCAAAGCCCGACTAACCCCAGTGTGTCGCGCCCGTCAGAGGGAAATGAGCCCTCGATGGCGACAAAACATCGTTATAAAATCGCATCAAAGCGTATAACGCGAAATCCCGTAATCCGCGACGACGGAGCGGCGCGCCCCGAGCGTGATTGATTCCTTAATAATTGCGCGGAGGGATCCCCCCGCGGCACGGCCCGGCCTCGCGAGCACGGCGAAGCTCGATAATGCAAATTTCAAGCCGCGAGGGTGAGACGTGTCGGTAGTCGCAGTAATTATGTATGGGGTGTCGGCGTGGCGGGGGGGCCAGCGCTGCTCTGACAGCGGCAAAAGGCAGAGACGAAACCGGAGGGGGCAGATAGAGGGAGAAAGTAACACCGCGACGAGATATGTACAAGTGGGGGGTGTCACTCGCAGCTGTTTCAACCCCACGCCACGAGCCACCCCCGAAACGAACGAAGGAGTAACAGCAGTCACTCGGTCATTAAGGGGCGTGATCGTTGTTTGATTGCGGAGGTTGAGCCTACCTTTTTCACCCTTCCACACTCTCCGCACAGCGAAGGGAAGTCTGAGGGTGAGTTTTTGCACCGTGGCTTTGCCAAACGTCCATATTCGGCCGACGAACAAGCCGAGGAAATGGAGTGAGATGAAAGCTCGCGAGCCTTCGTTTAAGACTACCTGTGAATTTGTACGATCACTGTGATTGGAAAAATACATTATCCCCCCTCGCTGCCCCTCGCAGCCTTCGGCCCGAGCATCCAACCCTCGCCGCGTCGTTGAAGGATATTCTCGGTTTAATGGAAGCAAAGAGAGGGCGGCGCAACCAGACCCCCGTCGCTCGTTTCGCGATTTGGATTATTTTTGCCCGCGTTTTAACCGAGAATCGATACGCCATTTGCATAATTACCAGGCAACGAGCGGCAATCTGTTCCCGCGCATCCATCTTCCTGTAAAAACTAATACCGTAAATGCGAGATTCTGACTGGTGCCAACTGCTGACCCCGCCGCGCCTGTCATCGGCTTTTTCTCGCGGCCCAACTTCGCCTGTGCACGGGGCGAAAAAAGAGCGCGCGACCTGGAAACAAAATTCGCGGAGCCATCGCGGCAGTTTCTATCCCCCGATATCGTTAGTAATTTAAGGGCGGCCCCGTTGCGCGGCCGGTGCTCTCCGGGGCGAAATATCCGGGGGAAGTATTTCGGTTATTCCGCGCGGATCGTCGGGCGTAAAAACCGCGGGGAATCGCGCGTACACGATTCCACGCCGATGTTTATGACCGTCGAGTCGAGCACCGGGTGCGTATAAAAGAGAACGATCGGCGCTGCTCGAGAAAAGATTCGACCTGCTAGTCCCGGAGTTTTGGAACGCCTCCAGAAGTGGCACGTAGACGTGACGCACTCGTAAACGCTCCACTGGTCCGTGGATATTTAGCGAATCGTCCCGTATTTCTGCGCACGTCCGCCCCCGCGTATTCGAGCGGGACACAAATTAAATCGACCTGTCGCAGGTTCCCGTCACTAAATAATACTTAGCAGCGGATTAACGCCCGGTCTTTACCCGAGCGTTAGCAAACCCCGCGCCTCCTCGCCTGCGGTTCGCCTCCTATTTCACGCCAGACAAACGACGGCCGCTCCAAAGGCCGGTGCCCGTATCATAACAGCAAACGACTCGGAAAGAAGCGGCGCATTGGAGCGCCACGCGAGTCGCAGAAATAAATTCGAGAGCATACCTACTGTGATCAGCGCCGAACACGGAGAAAGACGGTGGGCGCGGAGTGATTCGAAAGTCGCGAATGATGGTGCAAGGGGGACCGAGGAGGCACTCGGCGAGGCGCCAAGGAAGAGAGGACACGAGGAGAGGAAGGATGAAGGCGAGAAAACTTGACTCGTAAAGAGAAACCGAGAAGTGACTAAGGCTGGAGGTCGGTCGGGTTGTCGCGGCCAGACTAGCCCGTTTCGGAGTTAAAGTTTCCCCGGTGATGACCAGACCATCGCGCTGCTCCGTCGATGGAACGGCTAAAGGAGTGTTTTACGATAAAACTGCTCGGATCCAATTTATCTGACGCGCGCCGCGGGAAGAACTGGGTCGTTTCCGGGCTGTCGTTCCTCCCATTTTTCCATCGACCTTCCCTTTCGCCCTGCGCTTCGCCTTTTCCCTGGGAGTGGACCAACCGACGGAAGGATATATTCCGCGACTGGTCCACTGCTAATGGCAGACGGCACACGTTGTTCCAGCTTCCATCACGGGACATTTACCAGGGTGCCGTCCAGACAACACTCGGCGTCGGATTCAACCCGAAACCGAGCAAGTGTTCAGACAGTGGCCCTCTTCATCTTCCCCAAGTTTCTTCCTCATACCTGTTCCCACGTATTGGTCAAACTTTCTCCAGCCACCTCTCAAGCAGAATCTTTACGATTCTACTCTGTTCAAGAGTCCAGCGTGACTTCCGCCTCCCCCTGAGGCACGACTGCATTGATATTCATTTTCTTTGGTAGGTAGTTGCGCGACTTTCGCGGGCTCTGCGGGAGCCCCTGCTCGCAGGATCAATTATTATTCCCCTCGTTTAAATTGAATCCCGATAGCGAGTCGCTTGAATCGTGATCGTTATCGTATCGTCGCGACCCCGGCTCTTCTAAAGTCCGCTGGAAAGTGGAGGGAAGTCGGTTTCATAAATGAAATGTCCCCCGGAGGGCTGTGGAAGTTGCAGGAAGGAGGCGATGTCCTGCACGCCGTGAGATTGCCCGTTAGCGGGAGAAGAAGTCTAATTAATTCTTTTCTTTTTCCGCGCCGCGGTAACGAGAAGGATCGGCGATAAAGCGATGATTTATGCGGTAACTAGTGGCGCTGGTCGATCCACGACCGCGCGGCCGTATTAAATAATGACGCGAACGGTAGGAAGCTCCAGTGACGTTGACTAATATCACCGGTAGGAAGCTTTTGATTAAGGGCTCCTTTACACCTTCGCGCGACCCCCGCTGGGATCAACGGCCCCGCGAGTGAAATAACGAGCGGACAGGAGGTCGCGGCGTAGCGTAAGCGATCGTTCCAAAGATGTCACGGGAAATCCACCGTTTCACGTGTCCGCGTCGGACGGAGAGAGCCACGGCGAGGATAAAAATACAAAGCCCTCGGAATCGTGATGTCGCAATAACGGGCAAGAATTAGTGATTCACAGGGAACGAGCCTATTTACAAGTGTTTTACAAGACAGCGGAATGTTAGACGTTTCCCTCGTGGTTTAACGCTTAACGTGCACCTCGCGTGGGAGTCGCGCGCCACTTTCTCTACCAAGATACAGCTTCTCGTTTGATTCACGTGCTTTGTGTATTTATGGGGTGCGCGGGATGAGTTTATTCGAAAGGGAAGTCACGTCCCCGACGGAATTTGTCCCGTTATCGGGCTCCCAGCAGGAGCATTCTAACAAATTGTTGGTCTCGCGGAGGTTTCGCGGAGTCGCGCGGCAGGAGGTTGCATTATCTAAATCGCGGGGAGCAGGGAGGGCGTAACGCGGCACGCGCGTCGTCGGTCGGCTCTTAATTAATTATCTCGCCGGGGAACGCGGATAAACAATTATCGAGCGGTCTAACGAGGGGACGGCGGATGGCCGCCGGTGGTTATCGCTCTCCGCGGTGCCCGCCCATTTTTTACGACATTATATTTCTGGCCGGGCTGTAGGACTGCGCGGCGTTATCCGTATTAGAGATGCGAATCGGTCCGAGACGGAGTACCGGTGCCTATCGGTGTCCGGTAACGAGATACCTTAACGAATACCGCGACATCTCTCGCTGGGCAATCAGCCCCGGCCGCTCTCGTTAAAGCCGCGCGATCGAAATGTATTTAAAGATGCTCTTAATTTCCGCCCCGTTATCGGGCGGGTTCTCGCTTCGTTTTCGGTTCCCAGACTGCTCCCGTCGCACGGCGAGCCAGTATTTACGGCCGGGTGCGTCCTCACGCACTTAAATACACGATATCCACGTAATTCCGGTTCGCCTAATGGAGATAAGCCGAAACGTACGACGCGGTTTTCTCGGATGGCGTAATGAGGGAGGACACGAGGTCCTTAATAATGCGCTCCAACTGCTCCCTCTCTCGGCCCGTGCTCGTCTCTCTTCCACCCTACATCCCCGTGCTCCTCCTTCCCTGTCTGATCCTCGGAGCACGGTGGACGCAGGTGCACCGGAATTGCTCGACCGACTCGCACAATCTGAGCCTCTCCACGGCTTTACGAGCGGCTAAAGCCCAGCTCCTGACGCCGGGGGCGTAAGGTTACTAAGCACTTGAGAGAGATTCGATAACCTCTTTGCAGCGACATCGGTGACGAAATAATTAATCGCCTCTGCCGGGGGAGGCGATCTTTGAATGTCGCCCACCCGTGAGTAGGTATCAGTTTTTCGCTGCTCAGAGATTTCGCGTTTCTCCGACATTGTAATCTCGTAGGTAGGGGAGAGGTGCTATAAAAGGGACACTTTTGTTTAGCGTCCATTTGTGACAATATCATTTTAGGTATTTCAAAAACAAGTACATCACAGGAAAGCGTGTTTATTTTCCTTCAATGAAAGTATATTACAAACTCATGAATTGTAATAGAGAATAACAAAATCTTCGATTTTCAAATAAGTGGGAAATGTCCCTTTTACGACTAGGTGGTTTTGAATGGAACAGTATAAGTCGTGAAAGGGACACGTTAATAAAAATAAACTTATTAAGTATTACAATTATAATAGTAAATCTTAATGATACAAAACAATGAAATCAATGAAAAAATTAACTCTTTGTACTATAAATCGTCAATATTTTTAACTATCTTTATAGAGTGTGACTTATCGGTAATACTTTAGCAGCTTTTTTAGTACAAGACGCCATCAACTAATAATTGAGGATTTAAAACAATGTCATCTATGACATTAACAGAGGATAGACTAATAACTTTACAGGAAAGTAAAATACATATAGTATCCAGCAGTACATGTGTATGGGAGGGACAGCCATGAAACGGTTGTTCCATTTAAGACTATAAGTGAGTTTAATATAATATAACCTCTAAACAAAGAAAACAATCAATTAAGCTTTACCTATTAAGTATTTTCGTATCAGTTAAATACAGGATATTTTAATGATATAACACTTCAACACTTTGTATATATCTTGTTCTCAGAAAACGACACTGAAAATCAACGAAAATTTTACTTTTACTGCCGAAAAACATCAACCGTGGATTACTACTCTAGTCTATTGCAAGTGAGACCACAGTGAAGTTTACGTCAAATGACTGGGCACTAGTGTTGTCACAAACAGGAAAATAACTTGCATGTGCAATGCGTTTAGAATTTTGGCAATTCAACTTGTCCCATTCAAGACCTGTCCCTTTTATAGCACGTCTCCCCTACTCCATGCTATATGTATGTTCAGATTTGGAAGTAAAAGTTGGGAAGAGCTTTAGACTCTCGGCTAAAGAAGGAAATAGAGAAACTACCGTGTAATTCGTGTAATCGATTAGAATCGCGACCAGAAACTCGTAAAGTTCGCGAGATTCATCCGATGGGAAGAGCTCGAGACGATTGGAGCTAAAGGAAAGAATAACGCGAGGCTATTACGCGAACGGTGCTCCCGAAGCGGGGTGGTTCGAGGGTTAGAAAGTAATAGACTGAGAAATTTCTCGGAGACGAGGAAAAGGTCGCGAAGCCAGCTATCGCGCATAAAGAAATTTCTGCTCCAGGCTACGCCGGCATTTCCCGTGGGAGTCTGTAGTCTGTGCTCCCCGCTGTTTCCTCTCGCAATTCTTTGCGGCGGTACGCAGTCTACGCGGAGGAAGAAAGAATCGTTTCCACTAATCAAACTACGGTCGGGATCGACTTACCTCTCGATCCTGAACGGAAGCCCCGTTTGTCACGAGTGCACTGCCAGCATTCTCTGTTCCTCTTCGCGTGTCCACTTTCCTCCCAGCTCCTCTGTCCGCGACCGTGGTCTCGCTGGCTGGACGTCTCAGTCGCGGGCACGCATGGAAGCTTCAAGTTCAGGGTCTCCTGTTTCCTCGCGGCCGACAAGCGACGTCTGTCCTCACGGATAGACCCTCTGTTCCGTTCCTTCTCCCCTCGAGCATGTAATCTGGGCTCCTTTCACGAGAGTGCTCTTCGTTCCACCACTCTGAACTTTACTCCGAGTCAAAGTCTCGTCATAACTTTCCTCGCTATTCTCATCGCATTTTTCTCCGTACTCGCCCGGGAGAAGTGAATCTCCGTGGGGCCCGAGCTAGGAGATCAGGACGTTCCTCGGTCCTCGTTCCACGTTCCCTCGTCCCAGGACCCTTATCCGCGAGGCGATCTTACCGACCACGTAGATGGCGATCGTTGAAACGCCGCTCGAATCGCTGAGCTCGGTGGTAGGAAGAACGCTAGGGTTGTTAATCGATCCTCATTACGCGCCACCTCGATCCTCCTCTCGTCTTCTCGGCTCGAAAGCAGGATCTCGTAACCTCTCACGGCTCTCCTCTCCCTGCCTCCCTCTCGACCGCTCTCTCCCTCCGTCGATTACGGCGATTTTATTGTCTCGGCGAGATCGATCCGTACCACCGCAGCCAGACGATCGACCGATGTCCGATAAGGCGCTAATGCGCTAATTGGCAAACGGAGCCCACGTATCCTATCCCTCGAGTTAATTATATTTAATTGTCGGGCCATTAATTGTGTCTTTAATTACCGCTGCGAGATACGTACGCCGGCGATGGTCCGTGCTCCTGCCGGCGGATGCTCGTACGTCGAAAACTCAACGACCCGAATTAGACCTGAGCGTCCCGCTCCCACTCCTTCGGTGCACTCGACGATGGATAAAGTTGCGTGAACGCTGGATTTCACTGACGATTTCGACTCCGCGGCTCCACCTCGAAGGGAGAGGGGAACGCGAAAGGCGAAGCTACTCGTTTGCTCCTCGACGCTCGCAGCCTCTTCGACAACAGTCTCTCACAGTTCTCCGATGCGCTTCAGCGGTTCCCCGAGAGGATCGTTCCTTCTCCTTGAAAGAGTTTCGCGCGGGCAGCTCTTCTCCAAGGGTCGTCCACTTTCTTCTCCTTAGGGTGGCGAGAGCCTTTTTCCACGTCCCCCTGGAACGCACCCCAACGTAAAGTTCCCTTATTACGGGGATCGATCGGTCACTCTTCCTCTTGCGTTCTTCCTCGTTCGATCCAAGGAAGGTTCGCTCGCACGGCGTGTCTGGTTGCGCGAGTGGAACTCGCGAAAGGCGGGAATCCTGGAAATTACGATAACGAAGTCGTCGCCTAATGAATCCCCCGGCACGGGATCGACGCGACGGCTCCGCTCGCTCTCGCGCCTTCGTAGCCGGCTCCCCGGCCGCTGCACAATCTCTAGTTCGATTCCGCGAACAAAAGGCGAAACATTCGATCGGACAGATATTCGGGATTACATGGAGCGGCGCCGGGAATCTCGAGCATCTCGATTGGCGTGGCTGGATTGCATCGACGTCCCCGCGAACACCGGCCGAAAGAGAGGAGAAAGCCGCGACGCGTTAGAAAGGGCTCCGGCTCGATTGAATCGAGCTGCTGGCCGTCCCACGCGATCACCTCTCGCCCGTTTGTTCCCGCGACCGAACTCTCTCTCCCTCTATGGGCTGCTCGTCGACGGGAGCACGAAATCCGGAGGTGGCTTCACCGAGGGAGGAGGTGACCCCGCAACGAAGCGGGTTCTCGGCACGACTGAGAGGCTCGAACCTCGACGACGAGAGCCACCCCCGCGGGAGGGTGGCAGAGCGAGATATAGCGAGGCCAGAGGGTGGCTCGACCGCGGGAGCGAGCGAGAGGGCGCGGGAGGGCGCGTGGCGCAGAGCGAGAGGAACCGCGCGCAGTCGCAAATTCGAAAGCCGAGCGACGATATTAATTACATCCTTTCGGGCGACGGAAACGAATCGAGCGCAGCACGCCGGAATATAACGAAGCTACGGTGCGCGTTTAAAAGCTATCCGGCCTTCGAAAGGGAACACCGTCCAAAAACGTCCACTCCCGCTCGTCTTCTGCGCTATCCACCCGCGACCTTCTCCATCGAAACCGTCCTCCCCTGTGCGCCTTGCGCCGCGACGCTCCCTCGCCCTCCTCTGCACGCACCCCGAAATAATGGATGGATAATCTGTCCTGGCGTGGCCCTCTGGGACTAAAAGGTTCCTACGAATTCGTCGGTCATCCTCTTCTTACTCAACGACCCTCTTTCTCCCGCTCACGTTTTCACTTTGCTTTTACACCGCGTTCATCCTCCCCCTCGAGATCCCTGGGGATCCCCCGAACTCTGTTGATCGCGAACTTTTTGCCTCGATGCATTGCCAAGCCGTTCCTCGCCTTCCCCTGAATCCCCGAACAAGGCGACAGTGGGTATCCAAGTTTCGAACGAGTCGATATGATATTTGCAAAAAATACAGCGCCCCGTGGCTAGCAGGAAAAAATGGGGAATAAAATGAAACGGCTCGTTCGGTTTCGTTGCGAGCGATCATCGATTAAAAACGCTCCCCTAATGGTCGAATTGGCGGGACGGGTTATTCAATTATTTTGCCAGCGGTCGAGGACATATTCGGGCAACGTTTCGGACACTGTCGTCTAAAAATCTCGCCCCCGTATCGGCGGCGGAAAAATTCGAAAAAGAGAGAGACCCGGCGATTACCGCGAATTTGCATAGCGTCCTAACTTCGTTCTTGCGCGGCGAATAAACGCGAGGAGGGAACGAACCGCGCCGATACGACGCCTTTAGTGGCACATTGCGCGTGTCGTTTGCATAGAAACTACGTTTTATGGCCACCTCTGCCGACGTTCGACGCAACGGCCTCCGCTCTAAGGACCTTATTGGCGGTTTTGGTAGCAAGTCCCGCAATTAGAAGTGTACCGACCGCTCCCACACCGTAAACATAAAACCCGTTGCGCTTCGCCCACGTGCAGCCCGCTCCGCCCAGCAGCTCGCCTCCTCCACGCGCGTGAAAGTCCACGGAATCACAGTCGCGTCTCACCTGAACGCGCGTAAAAACGTCACGGCGCCTCGAATTTACGATGAGAAGGAGCTCGCTGCGAGGAACGCACCGTTAAGACGAGCCAGCGCGTCAATGGAGAAAGCTTCACGCATTTATTTAGTGGCAATTGATGGAGAATTTATTCTCTCTCAAAGTAACTCGGTTGAATTTCTAACGTGCGTTTGGATGCCCGTTAACGAGAAAGAAATTGACGATGCATTTGGAAGAAGGAATAAGGTTTTTCACGCGGAAGTTTCAGCAACCAAGGACGCGGTCGACTAAGCAGGCGAGTTGACGGAAAGCTTGACGCGCAGCCACGAGAAAACATCGAAATGAAGTGCAACGAAACGCAATAATACTCTGGTCCGTGGCTGATACGCGTAATCCGCTCTCAGTAACATGGCAACTGGCTCGACTTACAAAACCGTATTTCCAGCGCTTGCCGCGTCGATGGTAGAATAAACAGGGCAGCCAAATAAAATATTGATTTCATAAATAGTGGACCGAGCCAAATAAATGTTGCAAATAAAAGGCAGGCATGGCGAGCGATCGGTGGGGTGCGCTTTCGAAGGGCGAGGTCCTTGCAAAGCTATCGGGAGGGTCGTAACGAGGATTTACACCGTCGAATGGGATTTCTCGTTCGCCTATGTCGGAGGCCTCGCAGACACTCGTCAACTCGATCGGGACTTTAAAACAATTTTGATATCTCATCTCGCGCGAAGCCAGCCCCAAAGCGTTCGACGCCGCGACCCTGCTCTAAAGAGAGCCACCGACCAGCCGCACTCTCCCCCAGCGAAGGAAAGGAACTTTTCAATTTCCTCGGAAAAACCGCATTACCGGCCCACCGAGGATTCGGTGATACGCGACCGTTTGTCAACGGGGGCAAGGTTTATCAACGGCTTATCCAACGAAACCGAAACAGTAATTCAGCGAGCCGGGTACAGGGTCGTTCAAAAGCGCGCTTGCAAACTTCAGCGTCGGTATTTGGTGAAGTTATTACGCACCGTCCCGCAAGCCGTCCCCTTTAATCCGAATAAAAATGTCCTGTTGTTTGACAGCTTTCGCCATGATATTTTCATTCGGATTAAACGCGATCGCGCAGCCCAAAAGGGGAGGATCGCGTGTTTACCGAAAACCTTTTTCCGCTTCCTTCTGTACGCGCGCTCCCGAATATTTTTTACACGACCCAGCGATTCCAGCAAGTAAATCCGTGGATGGGCGCTCCAGCGGGTTTCGAGTAATGAAAATTCGTTTGCCATTTAATATTAATGGCATTCCCGTCAACGCGATTACAATTTCACGTGCCGATCGTGCTGACCGGTGATCATGGAATATTTTCCAACGGAGGATTCCAATCAGGAGCCGCGGGACATTAAACGGGGATTCGCCCACAATGGTATTCACATTTCTGATGACTTGCGTGCTCAGAGGGAGGCTCTCGGTTTTCCCTCGCACTGGGTGAAATCTGACTGACATAATTTCGGCGAATCGTCCGGAGAGGCCGTTGTAACTAACCGGTTCTCGCGGAAATTTGCCACCCCCGCGCGAAAAGCGAACAAGGGAAAAAAGTGGGAAGAAAAACGGAGGGAGCAAAATCTGGAAGAGTGCTCGATCGATTCCTCGCGGGGCAGCCCCTTTTCTCTCCCCAAGTCCGCTTCTCGGATCGGTCCATTCCCTCTCTCTCTCTCTCACCTCTTCGCTTTCCGCTTTCTCCCGCGGCCAAATAAATTAGTTGTCACGAAGGAGCGCAGGTTGGCCAGCTGGCTGGCAGACGAGCGATAAAATTACCCGCGGGCGAGCTTAGCGCCGGGAACAAAGTTCAGCCACGCCAGGAGCATTTGCGGAAAGGGTTTAAGGGCGCGGGGGATTGCCGTCTCGTGGCTAATTCGGCTCGCGAACGCAGCCGGATTGGCCGCAATTTGGACGGCAAATAGAAGACGAGCACGGTCTGTATTTACGCGCCGATGGTCAGCGACGCGACGCGGCACCGAGAGGGCCGTCGGAGGGGCCATAAAAGCGGCTGCCAGTTTTAAAACGTAACGAAATTTATCGGAGTACGACGCCGCGTGCCGCCGTTCGTCGTGAAATAAATCGGGCCGGACAAGTCGAGCTTAAAACGTCCGAATTGAAATTCTCCGTCATTGCAGCCCCGATAATTCCGCATCCAGGGGAACGGAGGGCGTCTCCTCGCCGGAGGAGGTCGAGTGACACGTAGTTAGGAAGGTAACTCACCTAAATCTCGATGGCCCGGTTTCCTCGGAACCGGAGGCCCATAATTCTGCGAGAGCTAGCCCCGGCTGCGGAAGGATCCGCGGGAAAAGTGGCGCACGGGCTTCGAACTGAAACGCCGAAGGAGCTAAGGAAGAAAACCGCTAGACAATGGGGTCGAGGGACGGCGGGGATGGTGGGTGGAAGATAAAGAGAAGGCAGGGGAACCCGGGGAGGGAGAAGAAAGAATCGCGGATGGAGGGGCGGTAGGGGTGGGAAATATCCACGGAAATATGCTCGCGATGGTGGATTCAACCGGTGGAAAGGGATAGAAGGGAAACGATAGAGAGCGGATGAACTACTAACCGGGATTGGATGCTCGCAGGAATCTGGAAATTTGCGAAAAGCCGCAGAACGGAGCCAAGAAGACGCGCGCACGCGGCACGGACGGAATCAGCATAGGAGCGGCATTAATATCCATTATATTTCCAGCGACCATCCGTTCCACCGCGCCGCGGCCGTCCTGCCCGCCCTTCTATCCTCCCGCCGTTCGTCTTCTTCCGTTCGTTCCTGCAGAAACGGCACATCCGCGTACCGTTTCGTGATTTATAGAGAAAGTTTAGCCCCGTGATTACCCGACGAGGCCCCCGTTCAGCGACAGTTGGCAACCCGTTCTTCGATCCACCCTCCCCCGCAACAACCCCATCGTCCTTCCACTCCCCCGTTATCTCGCTTTCCGTCATTCGCTCGAATTAGTCGAAATGCCGTTCCCTGGTCACGTTGTTATCTTTTCCGAAGCGTCGTCTGAAAGAACCGCCTCGGGCTATCAGAGTTTGGATGGCCGAGGGCCTCGGAAGTGGCGATAGCTCGCCACCCCTTTCGCTCCGCGGAGAAACAGTCTATGGTACATACAATTGGACAGTTTGAGCCTCTCGTAAGAAACTCGGTGCTCTCGAGAGCAACGATACGGTCCACGGGATGTCACTGTCATAAACTCGATTCGATTCAGCGTCGTCTAGGAAGGACGACGTTTCCCTGACGTATTCGGGGCGCGAGACTAGGGCTGAGCCCGTTCCTCGATAAAAACGGCCACGGAGCAGATGACATTATTCGAGAGATAAGCGGAATCCCCTGTTCATTTCGCATTCTTTCGGTGGCCGAGGCGCGGAACGCGGCGTATCCAGCCCCGGCCACCGGAATTTTCAGCGCGCGGGACAGAATTGTCGCTGTCAAACGGTGTCGCGCGGCCGTGGAAAAAGAGTAAAAACCGAGAAAAAAGGGTAAACGGGAACGGACGTCGTAATCCGGGCATAAGCGATCGAGAGATTTTTCTAAGCGAGATTAAACGGGCCGGGGAACACGTCGCCGCTCGCCGATAATGTAATCTCCGCCCGCGCCGCCGCCAGAATCCCGTTCCCGCGGCGTTCTTGCGCGGGCAACCGCCTCGGTATTCCGGAGCGCGGTGCCCGCAAAAAAGTGTCCCCTTTGACAGATTCAGCGGTGCGCGCGGCCGGCGCGCGCGTCTTTCGGCGTCGAACGCAAGAAAGCCCGGGGACGCGGTTATTTCGTCGACGCGGCACGATAAACGAATTACGTAAGAGAGAACGGTGCCTTTACAAGAGCGAATATTGTGCGAGCACGGGCCCGGCAAGAAACGCGGGAAATCGAGGAGCGCTCGCGCCGAAGGGGCAGGGGGCGGAGGGGGTGGCGTTTTTCGGGCGACGACACGAGACGGGACTAGTTGCTCGCTCGCGAACACGAACCAACACCAGCCAACGTAATGCCTTGCACGCTGGATAATGCGGTCTCGGTGTCGACGGTACTCTCTTCGTCTTCTTGCAGCGAAACCACCTCCTGCCCCGGCGCAGATGCACCAAAAACTACGTGCTCCCCCGGCTAGACCGCGCACCCTCAACCCCGTATCCCTCCGCTCGTCGTCCCGCTTCCGTCTCGGCTTCCCTCCCAGCCCGCGACGTCGTCTTTATCCGCCCCCCTGACTCCGACCCTCGAATCTCGCTCATTCCAAACAGATGTCGCGTTATGACTCTCCCGCGAGCAACTACTGCCTACGATTCTCCCCACGGCGTCTACGTTCGCCAGATGTCATGTAAAAAGTTCGCCACCGAGTGGCTGGCGAAGGAACGGGGCTTCCGCGAGTATTTGCATCGAGCTTCGCGTGCATTTAAACGGCGGGGTTAATTGCGCCGTCGAACTGAATGGTCCACTCGTGTGGTAGACACTTAGAAGCGTTGAGTGAGTTTGAAGATAGAGGAAGGGGGTATGATGAGAATGTTAAGTAAAAATGCAAAAGAATTGATAATTGTACCTTTAATCTGAGTTTTTATGAATCAATATATAATTATAAGGTATTACTTTAGCTTTTGGGACAAAGTTTGAGCAATATATAAATAAAAATTTGTAGTTATTAAACTTTTAAATAAAAGTAGTGAAAAACCATAATGCCCCTATCACGGGGTATAACGGGGTACCGAAAATGGGGCAAGATGGTTCCTCTAAATATTTCCAGAATTGATGCAAATATGAAGTTTTTCTATATTATTTTCTTCAACCCCCGCACATGAGTTGTAGGACCATATATTTTCAGTATTCGACAAGTTCTTTCTCTTCTGTTTACGAAAATACACTCTTAATTCACCCTAATGGTACACTCGTGGTCACTTTATTTCCCTGTGTCAATATTTTGACATAATTACGTTCCAATGTTATTTGTTGAAGGCAATATTCTCGAGCAGCTTCCTTGTTGCCCCATTTTGTTGCTTAAAACCTCGTCCACAGTAGGGTTTGTCGGTTTTTACAAATCGGGTTTACAAACCGGTTTCTTTTTAAAAATTTACAAAATTCGAAAACCGGCTTTTAAATTTAAAAAACCGGTTTTATATACTAGAATTTTAGTATGTAAAAATGAAATAACTAATTAACTAAAAACGTTAACATTTTGACTGGAAATCGCCCCGGACTGAAGCATATTGTAGTAGGTAGTAGTTTCCTGTAAAACTACTTAATCTTCATCAGTTCATATTTTCTGTAGAAAAATAATAAAAGAAATAAAGATTTATAATTTATATTTTGTACGAATTTTAGTTATTATTTTTTCATTCGATTTTGTGTGTAGTGTATTTTATTGTTATATTTTTGTAGATTCCATTTTTTTTTATTTACTTGGATTTGTATAGATAGTGTAAGTATATTTACTTATTTTATTTTGTTATATTTTTGTAATTCCATAAATATTAAAAAAAAACTGTAATTTTTCGCAAGTACAGACACTTATTTACTATTTTAAGTATATTTTTTGTGAAAATTCGAAAACCGGTTGAACCGTTTTTTGGGAATAGTGGAATTCGAAAACCGTTTTTTTTAAGTAGGTTTTTTTATAAACCCTAGTTCACAGCTTCCCTCATAACTTCTTTTGACCATTCTCCTCGTCTAGTTTCTTTCTTACCAGTTTCAAATTCGAACATAGTAACGAAAATTCGACTTAAATTGTTCAAGCTCGCATGAACAACCATAGTACCCCATCATTCTCCGTATCGAGGACCAAAGCTTGATTCAAACCATCGTTTTCCAGAGACTAATGTTATTTATACAACAAATAAAAGAATATTGCAATTTTTAATATTGAACTTTAAAGTAAATAAAATGGAGATTATAATGTAACAATAATAATTCTCTTACCGCGTTTAAATATATATTTATTATAAGCCTTTTTAGTCGCAGCACGTGGACAGTTTCAAAGCTTTAAACCAAAAACACATGCTTCCCCACTCATTTCTACCAACGAGCTAACTGTTACAATCCAATTCCTTCCTTTTGGTACTTTCGTCAAAAGTCTATTAATTTTCGATTATCGTATTTCTACAACACCCCATCTTACCTTGTTCCCCTATGTATCGCGTGTGTGTGCACGCAAGCCATCGCAAAGAATCTCGAATCTGGGAGCCTCCATCAACGAAAGTGCTACCACTACTTTGCACCCTCCCCCCGCGTCAAGACACCAAGAGCGCCCATTCTTTTATTTAACGGCCACAGAGGCCACGGAAGCACAAGCTTCTACCTCTAATTGATTCATCGCTCCCCAGCCCCGTTCGCCAATAAAAGTCTTGGAGGAATCGTTAAGTCCTCGTCCACGAGGCAACACGCGCCGAGAGAGCACGATATATCTCTCCCCTCGCTGACCAACCCCCAAGAAAGAAATTAGCCGCGAGTTAGCCGTGGCGGCCTGAGCCCCCGGTTGACCGGCTGGGGTGACCCCCGAGCCCGTTTACACGCGCGTGATTAATGTCCTTAACGTCGCCCCCGATTCCGCGTAGGCCTGGCCACGGTTTTAATAACCGCCAGCCCCCGGTAGCGCGCGAATATTTACGAGTGGCCGCTAATAGGAGGCCCGGCTGATGCGACGCGGAAATATACTACGTATAGGTATAGCAGGGCACGCGTGCCGTGGCAATATGCCTGGCGATGTCCCGTGGCGTTGCCGGAGCACGCCCCCCGTCACCTCGCGTCTTCCATCCAGGAGGGGTGGAGGATAACGCTTGGCACCGCGGGGGTGCCCCTGTCTTCGCGCGAGCAGATGAAAGTTTGATGAGATCCAGGCCACGTGACTGCTCGCCGGGATCCGGCAGGTTCATCGCCACGGATCGTGTCGGTGACACGTGCCGCAGGAATGCCTTTCTGTCGGAACGATGAATTCGTGGCGCGGAACGTTTCCATTCTCGATTCTGACGATGGATTTTAATATGGGGACAATCTTGCGCACGCTCACCCTCCCGCCTCTCTGCCTCCATTCAAGCTTGGTCGAACGATTAATTTTATGGGTTAATAACACACCCCCTCCGGGCAGCTTGAAGAATGATTCCCCCAATTTCCGGGTAGAAATTGTCCCTGTATCGCGCAGCGCAATCTCGCTTTGTATAATACATTAGCACGCGTCCCCAGTAGAGACTGAATTTCTAGAGAAACAGATACTTATTTGGTCGACGCGGTCGAATCTGCGAGAGTAGATCTCCGCGCAAGCATCAGGGTGGCTGATTTCGCGGGGAGCATGCTGTTCAGGCGGTTATCTCGGTGAACGGTGGTGCCGTAACCGTAGTCCGATTTTTTACGAGGCGGCATTTCGCGCGGCCAACTTGAGCAACAAATTCTATTACACGGCCGGTGTAACGGTCGTGCAGCGAAACAGTAACGAAAACTTCTGCAACGGTTACCGCCGCGGTTGGGGCCACATTGGCCTGGTTGAAACAGAAGCGGTTCGAGGGGAGTAAAAAAATAAGGGCGGTTGGCTGGGCGAGAGGATCGAGCTCGCGGGAGAAGAGGTGAAGAGCGGGGTGGACGTGGAAGAGAGCTCGAACCGAGAGGGCATCGATGGGCTACTTTTCCCTCTGGGTACTCGTCACCGAATTCGATGAAGCTGTATATATAGCGAGGCTTTCGGGAACAGAGTTAATGCAGTTCGATGCTGCCGGGCGATAAAGTTTTTAGCGTTGCCGCTGCGCGCCGTGCAATTCCCTCCGCCCGATTTAAACTCCGCCATAAAACGTGGCTCAAGCGTCGCGCGATTAATTTCGTGGCTGTTCCACTGCGTCCCGTCGCCCCTTTTTCAGCCGCTAGCTCTCCTCGCTGGCCCATTCCTTGGACCGCGGCTCTTCGCCGGCACACAAATTGGGCAGATATCGGTGGTCGCGTGATTCCAAACGTCTCTCGACCTCGTCGAAGCGACTCTGCCGCGGCACAGTTCTTGTTCACGAGATTTACGACCCCCTCGGTGGTAAACCCCCTGACGATGCTTCTTATCGGTCTCACGCGTGACGTGTCGCTCGCTGAACTTTACCGGAGCTGTTCTTAGTTGAGGAATTGAGTAGGCAATCAGTGTATGTACTTGGCTTACTTTCTGTTTTGCTAGTAGGAGGGACGATCAGCAATTAGGGGTGATATTGTTACACTGTCTCCCTGAAAAGTATAAAGGAAGAGCCGTGGATTAACATACATACGTGGTTACCGTGCGTGATGCATTTGGACGGCCCAGAACGACCGCGACGAGAGACACGTTTTCCGCGTGCAACGTCAAAGGGCTAAGCTCGCCGTGTAACGCCGCCGAGGAGAAAAAGGAGAAAGCCGGGCGACGAGTAGAGACACATCGCGTATGATCTCCGAGACAAAAGGAGACGGCTCGACGACTCGTCAACTGGATTTGCTTTGAGACGCGGACGCGACGACGTTAGACACGCTGCAAACCCACGAAGCCGTGTTACCTACGTCCGTACGTATGTAAACTGGGCGTATTACCCCGTGATACACTCCGCTGAAACGTGTCTCGCGCACCTTCACGAGAGCTTCGCGGAGAGCCGGGAGAAGCATTATCTCTGGAGCAAGTTGAGACGCGTGGCCCCACGCTGCACCGTCGCGGAATACAGCGTAGGGAACGTCAGTCAAACGATCTGGCGTCGAAGGGACCGGCAAGTGTCCCGATTTACCTTTAGTTGAAGCCTCGGCGATATTAAACTCATTGCGCGCGCGGCAAACCCAGTTACCCGGACACGTAGAAGTTGGTGGTGCGCCGAAACTCGCGATAAACGCGGGCACACGAAGGCTCGGGGGATGAACGCCAGGCAAGGCGAGATCGGGAAGGAAGTTTCGCGACAAACAATAACAACAACAACAACAGCGGCAGCAACAACACTCGGCAACTGCCACACGCTCTGGAGCTGCACGCGTCGACGATAATTACAACAATAACTGTAACTACGTAGGTGGAGACGGAGAACCGCGGCTGGTTTAATTAGAATCCTCTCTGTCGCTCGGCTTAAACGCGGTCGCGCTTTGAGCCGCGCGTTAAACGTGCCAGAGGAAACAGCCGTTAGGCTCCGCTTACAACGGCGCAACATTTTTACTGCAGAAGCTACTGGAGATAGCGCGAAATGGCTGACACTGCGAGGACTATTCGATGCGAGTGTGCTGACTTTTTCTGAATAGTTTTCAGAAACCATCTTCTGTCTCGTATCGCCGCCGCGCCGCACAGTGGAACGACGTAAGGACAATAACTGGATATGGCAATTACATCCAAACGGTTTGAATTTTCATTGTAAAAATTTGCACACTTTCAATTCATGTTATGTAAAATAACTGAGATATAGAAAAAAAAATTCATCTGGGCTTTCTAGAAATAACGAGGAACATCCCGAACCCAGAGATTCAAGAAATTCTGAAACTTTGTGAATATGTAGGGTATTTCCTTCTGATTACAACGCAATTCTTGTTTGCTACCCAAATTCACTCTAAGGGCGTGTAATTCACCCCTGAAAATCCGATTATTTTCCGATTTTGTGTTATAACTCGTGAACTGTAAAATAGATTTATTCTATTAATCGCAGCTAGTAGCAAGTAATTTTTCTACTTTTTAAACCTTACCATTAAAGGATTAAATTCTGGTATTTTAGACCTTGGGCGACTTTGAGCAAAACTTTAAATCACCACTCGAATTATTATAGTATTAAGTGCAACGCATTTTTATTTTATACAGTTGTTTAGTGATGAAATCTAAGTTAATTCAGAATGTTTTTTGTACAAAATCATTAATAATAAGACACTCAGTAATATGTAAAATATTGAGAACTATGAAGTAATAGGATTTAGGCAATAATTGTTTAAAGTGGAGCAACTGAAAGAGGAAAAGACTGAAGTTTTCATACAGGACAGATTCATATACAGTTGGATCAAACCTAATGTGAATATAAAGTTTATTTCTTTGTGTTTTCTAATGCTCGAACACTTAATAAAGATTTAATGAAGCTATAGAACAGAATTTCGATACTTCAAATTTTAGCCGACGTTCAAATGAATAAGGCATTCTCGTCCCACTGTGCGCCGCACAGTGTGTTGATATCTGGACAAAAATTGAAAAATCAAATATTGTCTAAGGCGATATTTATCATTCAATATTTACGTCTAGAAGTTCAGGAATCGGGTTTGTTTAAAATTGCTACGTAATTGTAGTTGTTTATGATCTTATTTACCATCTTAACCTAGAAACTACATAAGTTCTTCAAGCATCAGTCGCAAGTCATACGCGGTAGAGTTAACTTTCCTTTTTTTTATTTAGATCTTAACAATATTTATTAATCTTGGCTCACATTATTCACCATGGATTCTACTATTATAATTGAGTATGTATGCTTCGGAACTATTGTCCGGACTTATGGTCTTAGGTACTGATTATAAAAAACTTCTTAGTCCTGAGAATGAATATTTTATTTTAACCGAAGTTTTAAAAAATACGCAAAAAAACGTATGCGTGATTTTTTATATTTGGTACGCCTAACTTTGGACTTTATGAAAAGAACCTGCGACTATTTGAGAAATAATTTTTTTATGAAGTACTATGTAGATAAAAAATTCTAAACAAACCAAGAAATGTTTGAAAAGTGGCTTTGTTCTGCACCAGGGGGCAAAAAAAGAATGTTCTAAACATCCGATCTGCTTTTTCCAATTGTTTGTACGATATCTACCATGACTTTTCCAACCTGGATGCTGTTGTCGGTTTCAAAATAGCAGTCAAACCGCGATGCACGGGATAAAAACAATTTGATACAAAAATGTTTCGAACAAAAGTTAGTCAGTATTCAGTTGACAACAAATTGTAGATGTGAATATCGATGAAAAACCTTTTATTCAATAAAAAATCAAGATCACCTGAATGTTTTTAATAAAACTGTATATTTTATTATACCCTAATCAATGCATCTTTATACTCTCTTTAAAAAAGTATTACAGTAGGTACTCAGGCCGAAAACTGATCAGTTCATAAGTTATGAGTTTTGTCCGGAACGCCCATATAAGTACTTCGACGCACTGTGCACCGGCCTGTTTCCGTTTCAGTCTCATTTTCCTACGTTCGTCTCGAGCCGCGCGATTAATCAAATTTCCTAATTAAGCGCGTAATTAATTTGGAATCCAAGGTAGTCGGCGCGGGGCTGTCGGCCGCGTCGACTCGGTAGCTTCGTGCGTGTGGAATAAATCACGGTAAAGGCGTTATTAATTTCCGAGGAAAGTCGTCGCGGTAAAAACGCAGCATGGCCGAAGACGATCGATCACATTGACAGCGGCTGCGTGCGTTCGAGGATCGCGGCAGCTCCAAGTGATATGCGTTTCGGTTGGTCGAGGAACGCATCGGCCAAGGGATTGTCGAATCGATATTTCTCCAGCGAGCGGATAGAGTCGCAGGCCGCGCGTTTTAAAGGGACGAAGATGAGGGGGCGAGTGTGTCGGTCGGGGGAAGAGTGCTTTTCTTGTTTGCCACGTCCATGTCAGGATGTTATTTGTCCCGGATACCCGTGGGACCCAGTGACACAGCCCGTACATCGCGTTATCGCGCTCCCAACCCTGCATCAACCCCCTGGTTCGTGCGGTGGCCACTCGAGACGCCGAATTCCCGGCCGACGGGTACAGTCACCAGAAACCCCGTGCACACCCTCGCTCCTCGGGGTAATATTTAATTTCTTGCCCGACTGATTTCCTCCGCTAAACCCTCGGAATACTCCCCCAAGGACCGGGCATCGCGCTCGCCCCGCCGACCCGCCATGATAAAATACCGAATGAATGGGGCTCTCCGAGGTATTGCCATTTTTTTCCGAGGGAGCCAATCTTCTGACCATTGCCCACGCCGTGTCTCCTTTCTCCCCGCGGTTGCAACGCATACGGTGGTCCCGAATGCCTGATCCAAGTTTTGGAAATGGAGGAAGATTTTCGACACGTAGCTGTGCTCGATTCTTCAGGAACACCCTGTCTAGTCCGTGCACCGTTCACGAGAATGCGTCCTCCGGGACCGTTGGACAGACCGAGCGGGCCTTCGATCTTATCCGCGTATCAAGGAACACGCTCGTACGGTCGACGTGCCCTAGATCCGTCAATAAAACGCCGAGGACGTGGACGAAAAATTGGTTTCCACGGGAAACAAATCATTCTCGCGCGTCACCACCTCTCATTCATCGGTCGATCTCCCTCTCGACGCGCGTACACGCGACTGTTTTTCTTTCCCCTCTCCCCGCCGCCTCGATAATTGATTCCCGAGCTCAGACGTCCCTTTCTTCAGCGGGTTTTTCAATGTCTAGCGGAGCGGAAGCAACGCAAACTCGACAGACGCGATATCAGTCTCATCCCGTGGCTCACCCACCTCCCCGGTTCTTTCTTCCCTCTGCCTTCGCGCCCTCTCCTCCTTCGCTCTCTTTTCCATCGACGCTTCGAGGCACCCTCGTTTTCCGCGCTACATTTGCTAATAACGAACGATAAGCTCGACGGCCTCGCGACTGCGCCTTGAAGATAGGGGCGGAAGCGAGCTCTCGCCCCCGGAACTGCATGATTCCTCCGTCGATGAAGCCGCTCGAGTGTCGATCCGTCGCCTTCCACCGATGGGAAGCGCCGGGAAATCGCTCGTAGACGCTGACCAAAAGCTTCGGGGACGAGGAGCGGCTCACGAGGAAGCCGTTTACAAACTGTTTACAATGGAACACACGACGGGCTCCTTTACTCGGGAAGCTTTATGGACGGGGAAACCGTATAATTGTGCCGCTAGCGGCTCCCCGGCTCGCGAAAATACTTGGGGAAAAGTTGCCCGTGGCTCCTGCGGCGGAACTTCGCCGAGAAAATATCGCGCGGTTAAAGACCGCGAAGAAGCCGCGCCGTTAAAGGGAGAACCGAGACGATGCTCGTCCAGGTTAGCCGCGGCTTTCTCGCTCCCGTAATTCCGAGTGCTTGGCAAATGTTCCACGAACACGTTATCCCGTCAACCGTGTTCTACGTCCGCGGACAATTCTTCTCTACCAAACGGGGGTTGAACTCGCCCCTGCTCGCACTTCGAAATCAGCTCCTTTAAAATCGAAACCAACCCCCCAGTGAACTGAAAGTTCGAGTTGGTATATTTAAAGGAGCGGAGAAAAGGGACGATACGTCGTGGTAATTAAGCGAACGATACACTGTCGGGTGAGTTGAGGCAAGATAAACCTGGCACGATGACAAGTGCACCAGCTGGAATAATAGCGGTTGCCCGTTTCGTTAACACCTCTCGCTTTATTTTCTCCATCCCCCGTGCGCTTCTTTAACGGGCTCCTTCCCCCTCGCCCCGGCTGCATCCATCGCCCTGAGAAATTCCCTTCTTTGTTTCACGAGGGTTTTAACTGGCGCGCTTCTCCCTGCGCTTTACGAGGAGAGCCGGGCCGCGCTGGTAAGAACGTTTAAATTCAAACTGCCGCCGCGTCCGTGCCGCGACGGATTAAGACTCGCGGGATAATATTTTTTTCCCTTAGCCCCGCGCTGTTTCTCTCGTTCGCGCCGGCCTCGTGAAAATTCCTAGTCCCGGTTAGCTTATAAATCTCGGGCGTAACGAGAGGAGAGAGACGGGGTAGCCGGAAGGGTGGAGAAGGCCACTGGATCCAGGGCCAAATTGAAATAAACTTACGAGGCTTCTGCGAGGACCGGGGAATAATTCAGACTGGCTGCGAGGAGTTACAAGTTAGCCAATAAACGTCTCCCTCATAACTCCGCGAGCGTAATGGATACAAGTGGCGCTTGTGCGAGCTTCTGCTCGGCCTCCGCCACCCTCTGGCATCATCGCCGCCTCGCCACCGCGTGCCCCCGCCCGTGTAAAACAAAGAAAAGCATCCGAGGCGAGGAGAAAAGGAGCAGCTCGCCCGCGGGACCGTTAACGGACCTCTCGCGATCGATAATCCACCGTTCAGCCGTGCCTGGCCCCGTTTCCGTTCCAGTTTCACCAGCCCACGAATCTTGGCTGGCCAGAGCTTGTCGTTAGCAAACTTCCGCTGGTATCTGGGCCGTGCGTACTTACCGCGAATTTTTTCCACGAGATTGTCGCGTATTCACCTATTTAAGTTTCTCGAATGGAAGGGCTGAGAATGGATCTTCGAAAAAAGGGCGTTGGGTTGAGAGTGCAATCTTGCCCGACTCGAGATCGCGGCGCTACTTCGCGGTTCCTTGCCGCGCGGATGCGGGCCGAGATGGTACGGCTGAACCTCCAGGAGGGTTTCTATTGCCCGGAGGATTATTGGCTTTTATCAGAGCCCGACGCGAGCCAAGACGCGAAGTCTCTTTTCCTCGTTGTATTTGCGTCCCATTTGGCACTGCGCTTTCAATTCGATGCGCCGTGCATTCAGTGGATACTCATTCACCGTATCCAGAGCTTATTGTCTTTCCAGCCGAAACCCCCAGCCAGCTACGTCGATTTCGGGTTACTGCCGCGTGGATATAACCGCGGACGCGAATCCTGTCGCGTCTGGCACTGGCTTCAGAACCGGAAACTGCCGCGCTCCTGACGAAATTCGAATGTCTCATTCGACCCGCTGACTCCTTCCACCGATCGTCATCGGTTTATGCTTTCGAACGTCCCAGTACCTCGAGCCAGAACGGGCAGCCTGGATTTTAGAGTATTCGTGTCCCCCTTTTCTTCTCCGCGCTCGCGGATTAGTTGGGTCAGAGGAGATGCTCGAGGGCTGCGACTCGCGACGAAGTTTTCGAAATTTGGGAAATTCTACACGTTCATGTTTGCTGCGAGCAGTAAGCTGCAAGGGTTTAACAGGGACCAGGAGCCGAGCGCATCGATCTTTCTTGTCGGAAAATTTCTATTTCGGAGCCGCTTTGTGCTCGAGGAGCGAACGTATCGCCTCGACGGCCTCGTTGGCTCGATTGATCGAAGATTCGAGCAATCCGCGTCGCGTAACGCCCGTATCGGAGTTGGGAGGTCGGTTCGCGTCCATTCTGCCGCTTTAACCCCGTAGTTTGCTATTTGTAGCTGCAGCTCATAGGGGCAGGTATCGAGCACACAGCGTCGCGTATCGGAACACGGTTACAGAACTGCTTGAGTACCTGCGCGCGCGGTACAATCACACGGCTTATAATTGAACCAACCATTTATATTATTTCGCGTTGATCGATCGATCATCCTCATCCATGACGTATCTACCTAGACGAAAAAGAACTCGCATGTAACTCGGGGAAGTAGTGATGGGACTGATACCAATAGGTACTATTGATGATATGAATTTCGATACTCAAGTACTCAACAGGAAATATCGATACGCATCGAAAGTTTAGGTACTTGGTATCAATTATCGATACCGATTCTTCTTCAACCGATACTACATTAATACTATACCGAATCAAATCCGGTTTGATATTTTACGAAAGTATCGATATTCGTTTGATACGTTACGAAATTGTCGATACTTGTTTGATACTGTACGAAATTATCGTTATTTATTTGATAATTCTGTGATCAGATGGCAAACCTGTAATGATATCTATTTAATATCTACTTGAAAATATATATATATTATACCTGATGCATGCTTGTACGAAAGTATCGGTTTCAATTTACAATTTAATACTTCACGAAAATAGTATTTATTACCAATCATGATTTGATAATATAACTAATGAAGTAGGAGTAGGAATCAATATCGTAAACTACCTGTATAATTGAATTTTTATTAACACGTTCCCTGCCAGACCGTTTTTTGAAGACTTCCCGTTCAAGCCGCGTGGGGCGTATACGCCCCACGCGGCAGGGAACGTGTTAAGATGTCCATAATTGACTCCATAATGAATTTTTAAAAAATTCTTCATTTTACAATGATAATACCAAATGGCTTGAACGGAAAGTTCAGCGTGGGGCGTATACGCCCCACGCGGCAAGGAACGTGTTAATAAATTATGTACATATACATTATTCCTTAATGTGTAGAAATTGGTGGAGATATCAAACACGTGTCGATAAACACGTATCGATATTTTTGTGTAGGTATCAAATAGGTATTGATACATTCGCATATGTAAGTATCAAAGAAGCATTGATTCCTTTCGATACCTTTGACTTTGATATGTATCAATACCAGATTGAAATTTGTAGAAGGGTATCGATACGTATCGATACGGAATCAGTCCAAACACTACTGGGAAGTCGTTTACGATTGCGAACATTGAATATCGAGTCGATTCCCTTGATTTCTGAGAGAAAACAGTGGAATTCTTCTCCTTCCCTTCTCTTTACACACCTGTAACTAGCGGGGAAATACTAAGTAGACACTTAGTGAAAACTAATCCACCGCACAGAGTGTACATTAATCTAGTAGTTCTGAAGTACCCTATACAAATGCGCCTTTAACGATCAGATTTACCCGAAGCCGTGTCAATACATTATAATTAATCAACACAAAATTTACTGCAAACACCGCCTGTATTAATTTGCAATTATGTTTGCCTCTAATTTCAATTTACACCCAGTACCCCCAACCCCGCGCGTTCGAGCCCGGTTAATTAATTGATTGGTAAAAAAAATTCACGCCACCCTTGGCGGATTGTCGAACAAAATCAACGGCTCCCCGATCGGAGCGAAACGATTTCCCGCGTGTCCGTGATCGACCAGCGGCTTCATTACTTTGCAATCATTTTTCTATAGAAATCAATTATCCGTTTGCCAGCGATCCTGACAAACGATCGATTAATTACTATCCCCGCGCGCTCCACCGTTTCCCGCGTTCCTATCCCTCGGCAACGTATGATCTCGGTTGGAAAAATAGCGCGGCCTCTCGTGCTGGTTGCCGGGGAAAAAAAATTAACCCGGTCCGCGGGGTTTGTAGCGTCGAGAGAAAGAGAGAGGGCGGAAAAATGTTGCGGCCACCAACGGAACGAGCCCTCGTCGAAATTAATGGAGATTCGATCCGCGAATAGAAGCGGTTTATCCCAGCGCGCGTTTTCCACGCGTGAAACTTCGGAGCGAACTGCTTCCCCGGCGACTTGAACACTATCGAGCTTATTACGAGCGGAGGGTGTTGGACGCGCGGAGCGCGACGCGACGTAATCAGTGGAGTTATTACTCGCCGCGAGATGACGCTTTGTTAACGCTAATTAAAATCCTTTACTTTCCCTATACACCTTCTGGCCAACCTCCCAGCTGGCGCCATTCGATCTGTTTTCGTTGCATCGGCCTGGCAGAGAACGAAAACACGAACATCCAGAGCGAAATCCGAGCGCAAAGGCCGCTATTTATCGCGTAAACATTTACTCGGGAAATTATTAATAATCCAAACGGCAGGCGGCCAACAACGGCCATGTCGAGTTTTTCGAATCCGCCCAACGTTTCATAATACCCCCGATAATTGGAGTTTACATAACGGTGACGAGCAACGCGGCAAATATATTCCTCCACTTGCCCACAGCTCCGATTCGCACGTTTCGGGGAAAATGAAGTCGACGGAGGACTCCTCGGACAGTTTGAAGCGCCAAGGCATTGCATTCGGATACATTGGCCACTTTGCGTGGCCTTTGCTTTGGATAAGGGGCCACTTTTCGCAGCACTTTCAGCGAGCACGGGGATTCTACATAGAAGCGTCAAACGTTCGGCCGACTCGCAAAGCGGCCGCGCGAGATTTCCCGGCCGAACGGGACGCGAGTTTTCGAAAATGGCTGGCTAAATATTTCAGCGCGGGAAACACCGGCAAACGGGGTCGTCCTTGGTTCTTCCTCGGGATAACCGTTTTCTTTTAGAAGGTGCTGGGCGCATCGTTGCAACGGCCCATATACATACTCCCCCCTTCCCCCAAACGTGTGCATAAATACACACGCCGTGCGAGTAGACTGCACAGTGCACCGTGTATTGTGCATGTACAACTCTATAGCTACGTGGCATACATAATCGAGGGACCCGCAGCTCCCCGAAATGGCTCTCTAAATTTCCCTTCCGCTGGAAAACCGTAGCTGCGACGTTTCCGCGCGCCTTAAGCGCCCCATCCCCCCGATCCTACTATCGGGGGCACTTGCGAGGGAGGTCGTTTTAAGGGAAGAACCGTTGCGTTGGTCAACGAGGCTTCAAGATCTGTGGAAGAAGTGATTTCAATAACAAGTAGTCTAAAGCTTTAGGTATAGCCTGTATCTATCGGAAGGGGGTTAAACGAAGACGGCATCGTGTGTGGGTGCCCCCGATATTGATCGATGTAGCCCCGTGCCGCAGTTCCACCGATTTGTCAGACTTATCGGTCTCCATTTCCATGCCGGTGGAGGAAGGCGCGTGTAATCGCCGCGGCGTGGCAATAAAAGTAACCGCGGGCTGAAAAACGCCGGCTCGATTAATTGCACCTGGGAAAAACGAGCAGACGCGGGAAAGGAATCGTCGGCCCCAGCGAGCGCAAGCAAGAGAGAAAGGGAGTCGAAGGGGGTGGAGGAAAAATGTTGCGACAGTGGCGGTGGCAGCTGTGTTAACGCGATAAGTCGAATTCCACGGGTTAATGAAAGGGCTGGGCGGGCGGCGTTCGATGATCGATCGACAGGCATCGATGTTTCTCTGGAGGCGACGCGCGGACGAGGGGCCCCACCTTATCGCGATATCGGATAATTTACAAGGGCGCGTAATGGAGATTCCTGAGCCGCGGGGATTGACTGCGGCAATAAATTGCCACGAGGGGTACAAAAGAAGGAGAAAGGGCATGGCGAGGGGGGTAGCTGCTAACGAAGAGCGAAATGGTTTCGCGCGAGTCTGGCTTAATAATGCCAGAGCGCAGTTAGGGCCCCGAGAACGTGCCCCCTCCCGAAAATGGCTCGCAGGAGAGTGAGAAGCTATCGCCGAGGGAGCGTACGCAGGGGGTGTGTGCTCGATCGTTCGCCCTCCTGTCGTACGACGGAAATACAATCGATACAGTTTACTTCGGCACGAGATTAAAGATCGATGGAAAGGTTGACAATGGGCCAGACCGTTGCGTTCTATAGGCGTGCGCTTTCCTTGTTGCACCCCGATACAAGGGGCCACCCCCTGCGGCAGTGACACGCTCGCCTGTGCCTCCCCCTTTCCATTCAACTCTTCGATCGAGCTTTTCCTCGAAAATCCGGCGCGATCCAAATCTACTGCAATCCTGTTGTTTATTATGCACAATGGGGAAAAAACAGAAACATGTTTCACGGTAATTCGGGTACTAATTGCCGAGGAATATCATCGTATACAAGCATAATCTGCTTCTCTCCCAAACTCGGGCATTGTGCCTGAATTCAACGGGCACGGGGGCACAACGAGTATTAATATAATCTTGTCAGAATTCGACAAATCGCGCCCACATTCCCCGGCCGTCACAAAAGCACAATTTCATGAGCGAGCGATTTTAAACACAATACGGAGGTAGTTGGTGCCCCTCGGACCAGCGGCAGTTCTCGCCGCTCGTGCCACACCCCCGTGGGGTCCCGGGCTGCTTCGGGGGCCCCATTATGCCGGCGACACAATCCCTAAATTGTCAGAATTACCGTGAGCACGAGTAGGGAGAGGGTGGAGCAGACACGGGGGCAGCTGTCGCGGCGTCAGCTGACGGATTCCTTGGATCGTTGCTCGCGGGAAAACTACTCTCCGAGTCCTCGTAATTAACCGGATGTCTGGTACACAATTCCCCGGCCGAAGTTGTGCCGCGAGTCGTTCGCCGCCTCGTATTATCTCGCCCGCCTAAAGCCTGTTATCGATGCCATTGTTCCACGACTCCACAACAGAACCGCGACTCCTCGTGCACGCGCGTACACCCCTCGAAACAATGCTTGTCGGCGGTCGTCGACGTCGTCGCGAGCTCGATCTTGCGGCAACCGCCGCGCCGACGATCTCTGGCGTCTGGGTTAGGCTTAAAGGAGCGAAAGCGGGGCGCGAGAGGCGAGGAAAAAGGGGAGCTAGATTATCGGGCGAAGACGCTCGGAGGGTGCGGCGATCCTCGGAATTGTTGGAGACCGAGGAACGACGAGGCGAACTATTTTGGGTGGGAAATTTTGCGAAGGGCGACGGGACCGTTAACGAGGGAATTGAAACGAGCCGCGCGAGGAAATAGCGGGGAGAGAAATTACCAGAGGGCAGCGTAAGAGCATCCCCTTCCCCCTCGAGGATTATAATATTCGCAGGAGGACACGAGGTGACCACGTAGGACGGCGATACCGGGAGCGTTGATGGTGGTTCGTGGGGAACACGTCGGACGGCCCGGCCAGACTTTACGAGGGTCAAGCATTTTCTAATTAAGCCGGTCCTCGCGCGTAAAACGTTGTGCCACCGCTCGAGCAGCGCCCTCGCCACTTCAAGGACCACCCTCGCCACCGTTCCAGCCAGGGTTAATTCACTCAGCCTCCTTCTGGCCATAAACACGCGTCGGAATGGTGGTCCGTTGGGGGCTGTTTGCCACTTGAAAACTGTGAAATCGCGACAAAATTGCTGTCCGCCGATTCCGATCCCGAGCCCCACCCTTCCCTCTCGCCTCGGCGCGTCCTCTTGTTTGCTTATTTGTTTCGACGGCCAGCGAAACAGTCGAAACGGACAGGCGCCGAATAAAACTTAACACGGAGGGCGGGTAGAGCGCCGCGCCATTCGGACAACTCGAAAGTTCCGAGTATCGGTGAATTTTGCCGGCCGCGAGTCGATGCTCGGTGCGCTACATTCTGCTTGCCCACGCGGCCGAAATATTCGTTAGCGGCGGCGAAATATTTACTTACAGGCCGGTCAACAAATTATTTTACATGGTCGGAGTGGACACTGGCTCGGGGATCGTGCAAATTCACGGGATAACCCGCTGCCGGGGCTTGTTCGGATCGTCTATTACCTGCGCCCTCGTTAGCGTCTATTTCATCTACAAACTTTATTCCCGCCACACGGAAAATCGAGTTACGCGCGTCGGGGGCGGGGTTCGCGTCCGTATCGATGACGCACGGATTCTCGTCCCGGTTGAAATGTTAATGAACGATGGAAATATAACGACGCGGGAGAAGGGGTGGCTGGGAGGACGGGAGGTATTGAATGCGACTCGCTCGAGAGAATGGAAACGAGTGTCGAGGCAGCGTTAGTTAGTCGGATCAGTAAATTACGCGCGAGCGGCAGGACGCGAGCCAGATGAGAATGGAAAATTAGCGGCGGGAATCGCGCCTGTATCGTAAGCGTAACCCGCACCGGCCATTCGTTCGTCCGTTTATTATTTACATGGAAATATTTCACAGGGGGATGGAGGGAGCGCGTGTTCACCACGCATGAAGACATCCGGTGGAACGATCACCTGGCGATTCGTGAAAACAGGAAAAAACGAGAGAAAAAAGCCAGGCGTAATTATCGGTGGCCGTTGGCTATACGCCCGCGGCGTTTCATTACGCTTTTTAATTAACTTTTAGCCGACCCCCTCCCTGAATATGTGCCGGTCGGAAAGAGCAACCGCCCACATATTCGTAGGCTTACGCACGGGTTCGCCGTGTCCATTTGTTTCCTTTCTTTTCTGGTCACTATTTATCTTTTTGTTCCGCGTCGACGTAACAGCCCGCGGCGGCTAGCCAGCAAGCGGAGGGGCATTCTCGTTGCGGCCAATTTCAGAAGGCTCGATCGCATCTATGGTAATTTAATTAATTCATTCCCCGTCAAATTACTCTGGACGTCAGAGTCTTTAAGAACGTCCACGCTAAGTGCGTCCTTGAGTCTCCCTCGAGCTGACCCTGGAATTCAAGCTTGTGTCCATTTTTCGTCGCCAGTGAAATCGGGATTAGGGCGGAGGGGATGTAATACCGGTTGACGAAGACGAGGTAAAAGTGCGACTGCAAAGCCGAAAGTATCCATGCAGCGGAAGCAAACAGTCAGGGTGAATGGGGTGGGAAGAGGGTGGGTAGGAAGAAGGTACAAAGGGGTCATTCAATAAAGGATTATTAAGAGGTCCTTCTCAGTTGAAGGACCCGGGAAGAATGGGGATTAAGCGAGCACCGGCCGGCCTTTATTATACCCATGACCCCCAATTAAACGTAAACTATCGATTTAAGTAGGTCAGAGGAGCTCTACCTTTGACATTAAAGCTATCTGAAGACCTGAGATATATCGACGCGGCTGTATTGCGAAACCGATCCGCCTCCGGCTACACGGTCGTATTTAGTAAACATCGTATTGTGTTCGTTATCGAGACCAATAACGAATTCCCGTTTCTATTATCACAGTTCTGCCACCGCACCAGGCATTCTAATTAAAGAAGCTCGCCAATCTTCCCCGGCAATAACATTCCGCTTCCCTTTGTCGCGTGCGCCTCCGCAACGCCCCCTTTGTTGCTTTTCCATCGGGCGCAATTATGAATATAACAATTACTTAACCACGTTGCACGCGGCGAAATCAATTTTTCCGATGTCGTAATTGGGACGGCCGCAAATGAAGCGACGCCGAGGCTGGCCAGACGGAGACGCGTTCATTAAGCCCGCGACAGGGGCGAGGCGGTGCGGAGGGCACGCGAAAAGCTGAAAATCCGCATATTCACCAGGAGCACGCACTCCCCTAATCGCATTAACGGGCGACGGGGATCGGTCAAAGGACTCCTTTCCGGTGTTCCGGTGGCTTCGAATCGCTGCACCTTCACACCGGGTGCTCGATAATTCTGGAGAATGATTTAGCGATCCGGTTGCATTGAATTCGAGACTGAAGGAGTCTTGTTCTCGATATTAATCGACGTAACGATATAATTATAACGAAGTAAGAGTAAAAAACGAGCTTTGTTTGACGCTCCACAGGAAAAGGACCACGGCCGTTCACTTTCGTCTGTTTTTGGTCACCCTATATAGCGAGTATTTGGCGCTCAAAGAACGTCGGCCACTCGACGGGCCCATTGTCGCGCTCAACCACGTTGGTATACACTCACGCGTGGCCAGCTTCGTGTCCGTGCCGATGGCTGCGTGAAAGTCCGCGAGTTTTCATATTTTCACGGTCAATTTGTCCCACCGCACGACCGCACAATAGGCTGCGTCTAAATGGTCGCTTTTCATCCGTAGATTTCGGCCATCGGGGGCCATTGACGGATTACCGTCGTCTCACGGACCCCCGGCCCCCTCTGTCGAGTTCTTAACCCACGGAACTGCCCCGACGTGGATGACAGCCAGGCCAGGGACGATTTTTTGAATATTCACTTGTAAAACGCTGATGGGAACCGTTTAAAGCTGGCATTGTTCGACGGCAGAGAAATGTGACGGCTTCTGCCGCTATTCTTCCTCCCTCTGCAAATCGTCCCGCCTCACCCCTTAAGTTTTCGCTTTCTTCTCTCCCCGGCATTGTGCTCGCGCGATAATTCGATCGACGCGGGGGAATCCTCTAAAGAGCGACTGCAGAGAGTAACTGCAAGTGGAATTGGGGAAGCGGATGCCCCTCGAATTCTCTAGCAATGGACGTACGTGGAATTCACGAAAAAAAATCACGGTGCTCGCAGGTCCCCGCAAGAAACCAGACTAAGACGGTCCCCTCGCTGGAAAGTTGGCCTGTTCCCGAAGCTGCGTCGACGGAGGCGAGCGTGGAGTTCCATCGGTGGGAAATGGAGCGCGTCTGGCAATATGGAAAATAAGCGAAGGGGAACGGGACGCGGCTGTGCGGAAGAAAACAGACCGATTTCCCAACGGCGGATGGGGCGAAGGACTGTTTTCAGCTGACTGTCGAACGGGAGAAAGGATTACATAGCCGTTCGACGGTAAGAGCATTCAATGGCTGAAAGGAGAACAAAGAAAGGAGGAACTCCGAAGTCTCTTGCCCTCTTGATTCCGCGAAAGTCGAACGACCCCCGTCATACGTTTCGTTGGCCTCCTTTCCTCGCTCACTCTCCCTCTGTGCAAGCTTCCAAACTATTCCATCCGTGTCTTCCGACAACCTATATCCTATTCCACGGCGAGGGGATATTCGCCGGACTCTTTTCTTCGTCCGCTTCTCGTGCTGGACCTCTTATTCCTCACGCTGCTGCCGTCGGACTTCCCAACATCCGAACTTCCGGCCGAATCCTCTCCTCGAGTGACCGTATTTCCTACTTGGTCCTCTGTCTCGAAACACAGAGAGAGGGAGGGAGAGAGAGAGAGAGAGAGAGAGAGAGAGAGACTTCAAAGCACTGTTGTTTCATCACTCATCGATTTCTCCGGCAGCATCGAATCACGACGCGGTTCGTCCCCGACTTGGCGTTTCCACTGAAAATTGGCTCCGTCGCGAAATCGAGCGAGGGACGAACGTGTCACGGGCGTGTAACAGGGACGGGCAGAGGCTGCAATAACGTTCAAAATATTTAATCTTCATAATCCGTAAAATGGCGTGTCAACCGGCTGGACGGCGCGCGGCGAAAGCACTTCATGATTATCTGCATACGTTACAGCGCATGTTATCGTGATGCACCCGTTGCTTCGCGCGGGCCCCAGCGACCGGCTATCGCGAAAAATTTCTCGCTTGATTCGCAGATTAAATCGGGACATAATCCGAATGCATTCCATTTTGCGCGCGAAGTATTAAATATCTCTTCGGGGAGGCTTGCTCTCTATTTCAACGGTAGGCAGAAGCGCAAACAATGGGATGGATAATAAACTAAATAAAGTCTCCCGGCACTTTCGCTCGCTCGCTCGCTCGCGCGATAATCCCGTAGATGGAACGCGAGCAGGAGCAAGACAGAGCTGGCTTTCGAACGGGCGTCGAACCAATTTCCAACTGGATACGCTCCCGCGTCCGCCGAGTGCGATTCTTTTTTTTTGTTCCGTACCGCAGACCCGTGGAAATATAAATTATTTGGGAATTAAGTTAATTAAACGACAAGCAACGGGCGCTGGGGAAAATGGAAACGGGATAAAAGTCATCACTGAAACCATGCCACAAAGGAACGTTATTGTCACGTTATGTCATTATTTGTTTGCGCAGCTCAAACCTTTCCCAGTGATTAATCCGTCACCAACTATGATATCAAAATTACCAGCTCTTTAAGGGGACTAGGCAGTCGAAAAATCGACTTTTTTATTGCATTTTCCGAAAGTACTATCTTTTCTGAATAAAATGCCGTTTGATTTATATTAAAATTCGCAAACTTGTTTATTTGACAGCTAAAAAGGTCAAGCGGTAAATTATAACATCGCCTTTGATCAAAAATGCTTTTAACGCATTTCACTCGAATCTTTTTTTCTCTTGGTTTTCGGCTAGTTGCGAATGAACGGAGGTTCAAATCGACTTGAAAAAATTACGGGATGTGTAAAACATGTGCCATTTCGCGCCAGACCTCTGATATGGTCAGTAAAAATACGAGATTTTCATAACAAAATTAAAAAGTCACAGATTTTTAGTAGCGCACAAACACGACCGAATTTTACTTGAATTAATCGTAGTTTTTCGGCCATCAACTTAATAATTGTGTTTTAATTTTAGTTTTTATTGTTCAGCGCGAAACTACGGATGTCACAAACAAGAGTAACACCTTATAGGGGAGGGTTGCCTATATCGTACCACTTAAGACATTCTATGTTATATTTCATATTTCGTACTAATTTGAACGCAAATGATTATTGGATATTGTAGCTTGAACATTTAGGCACCTATTATTATATGCTTAACCTTTTGTTCAGAACAAATTAATTTGTTATTAATCTTTTTGTCATAGGTATACTGTAAAAGGTACGATTTAGGCAACCGGGCTCCTAAATCGTATCCCTCAGTTTCCAAAATCGTACCTCGACCAAAAATAGTATCAATAACAAAGAGAGAAGAAAATATTCAACATAAAGTAATGATTATTATATAGTTACATATACATATGTATATTGATCACACACAGGCCACAATAACCTGATAAAATACAAAAATACAAGACAAAATTGCATTGTTTGATTATTATCAGCTAAAATAAACTGGTAGAAAGTTACATCAGTCATACCAGATTTTTTTTAACTGTTTATAGCACGCACAAAATAGGGTGTAAGCTCAAAAGGTTCTGTTTCTATTTCTTATTTCGCATTTACTTGATATTTATATTATCAGAAGTCGTTTACATTCATTAATTATTGAGAAATTGATGAGGTACGATTTAGGTGACCAGTACGATATTGTCAACTCTCCCCTAATTGGATTACGTGACTTTTTAAAACCAATATTACCTGAAAACCACAGAAACACGTTAAAATGTTTATCAGTCAGCATCGCTATTTTTAAAGCAGATGTATATTTCATACCAACTTTTTTCAATCTTTATGATAATAAAATAAACATTGGGTAAAAGGATACACAGCTGGATTTGCTTTCAATTTTTTTACAAATGCATTACGAAGAAAGTGTTTTTTTTCACAGAAAACGTCTGCCTAAGTAGTCCCCTTAAGTAGCACATATTTCCTTCATCAAACAATCTTCCTCATACCCTGATACAAACATATATTCCCATAATGCCACGATATACACTCAATGCGCATTTGCAATACGGGCATACTGGCGATTGGGGATTCCTAATCCTGTCGAGAGCACTCTGCATCGATTTGGGGACAATCCACATCACTTACCAATGCTCCCTGTCATTTGTCCCATTTCTCTATAGCACTTGCATGCCATTATAACTGTACGGGCAGAAAAACATTCCTCCTTCTGTGCCCGGGAGTGTTCCAGAGGGGTTGCGCGAACGTCCATCGAAACCTCGGCGCTCGATTCTCCCCCGAAAGTCGCGGCACAAAGGAAGGTTACGATAATAATGTATTAACGGGCGCTTTACGAGCGGGCAATTCCGCCCCGAGGCTTTGCCCACATTCGGACCGAAATCCCTAAACGCTCGGATCCCATGAAACGCGTCTCTGAGCGGCGATCCTTGCAGCCGGACGGGGATCGATAGAATCCAGCCCGAGAAGTAACTTATTACCCTCCGTGCAGCAGGGTGAAGCGTGTACGTAGAAGCGACTAAATATAACCGTATAATACGCGGCTGGCAAAGAGCGCGGATTAACCGGGCTTTCGAAGAATGAAAGCTGCTCCACGGCTCCCCCTACATTCACCCTCCGCCCCGCGAATATGACAATATGAGCGCGTCAGCACTGTGCTTGCCAGTTACAAATCGACAGACCGGAGATTACCACTGAAACTCGCCGGTTAACGGGAGCCGAGGATTAATCTCGAGCCGAGGAAAATGCGTTCGCGGCTGTACAAAGCTGGTCGGAATGAACTTTGACCATTGAATCGCTCGCAGCCGTGTTAATAGAAGCGCGACTCGATCGCGGCGTGGCGCAAAAATATAAAGGTCCACTTTGCTCGACTCTCCCGCGGCGAATGTTCCGCTGGATCCAGCGCATTACACTCGCGGGGCATAAAGGTGAAATTAAACGAGCTCGAAAAGCAATTCATCAGCAGGTTTTTGTGACTCTCGCGCTAAAGGTCAGGGGAGAGAGAGGGAGAGAGCGGCCGCATAGCGAGCTGGCCACCGCGCCACTGGAAATTAGGATTCATCGCGCCTGGTGAATTAAAGTCGAGAAATTTTTTAATTTCGTAATATGCAGATTAGCCCTTCCGTGCCCGTATAATTAATTCCAGCCGCGTATTACGCGCCGTCTAAGTTTTTGCTGATACCGCTTCCCCAGCGAGCAGGACGTCCTTCTTCCCCTTTTTTCTCCGCCGTGGCCGAACTTGCCTGTTGATGAAATTTTTACGCCGCTGTTTCGCAACGAGCTGCGTCCACTTCCTCGGCGCCTAGTGTTGGTCGAAGGAGAAAATTTGGAAAGGTACCAGCGGCGGGTGTAACATTTACTTCTACTACTGACAAAGGGTTCAGTGTGCAACCGTCGTCGCCTGGTCCAGCAATCTCTCGGCTGCAAATTGCCAGGCGCCGTCGCAGGGATTCGAAATCTGGACGCGAGATTTTCATATCCGCCAGTGAAAGTCCAGCGTCGTCCTACGGGATTCTCGAATCTCCCGGCGGTGTTCGCCAGCGATTAGTTTCGGGCGTGTCAGCCCGAGCTGTTTCAACGTAGTTACGTATGGAGTGCGTAGATAATACGGAGGAAGGAAGGCTTCCGTCGCGTCGGCCGGAGAAGGGCTGTCGCGCGAGAGAAAAGGGGGATGGTGGCGGTCGAAACAGCCCAGCAAGAAGGGGCTGCTGGCAACACCTTGCGCTGATGCCTCGATACACCATAAATTATTATATTCGTATTGTAGCGTCGTCCGAGCGGTCCCTCCTCGCGAGTGCACGCGTCCACCCCCGCGATTCTATCTTCCTAACCCGCGAGCAGGCTGCGGCATCGGGAAAACTGCACCGTTTTGTTTTTCCTGCACGATTTATTGCCGTGCGGCTCGCGCTCCCTGGAACTGATCGCGGTTACGTGCCAGGTCTGGCGACATTACGACTCGTCCCGTCGCTCTCGCTCCACCCCTTCACTCTTTCCACCATTTCCACCCATTCTTCCCTTTTGCCCGCGACCTCAAACCGGAATAATCGCTCGGATTAAACGGCGTCGGGGAAATTCAGAGAGATTGTTCATTCGCAAATGCGCGTAGAGTTTTTTAGGCAGACCGATTGAAATTGACAGAGTCCAGAGACTTCGATCCGCGATCATTCAAGGAGACTTAGGATTAAGGGGTGATTTCGCCGCCCTGGCTTCGATACCTGTCGCGTGAAACGAGAATTCCCGTTGCTTCCTGCTCGGAGGCATCCGCGAGAAGTGGAAAAGTCTGCAGGCAGGTGTCGAGTTCAGGACGTGGAGGTGATTTCTCGATATCGCGGATATCTGCACGCGGACCTCAGTCGTTCCGTTTTCATCCCTTCGGTGCCCGCGCCGCCATCTAGCTTCCCACCGCGTTCGCTTCCCCTTTCGCCTCCATATTCAGCACGCTTTCCCGTGGATTCTTATAGAATGCCAGGCAGGGAGCCTATCCCACTGGCCCCGACGTCAATGCCGCGTATACATACCAACCCGCTGAGCATCGTCCTTATACCTACTCGTACGGCTACACGACTTTGGTATTACGATCTGGGAGAGTCTGCCTGTCCCTCTCCCCTCGGGCTGCCTCCCTATTCAGCGCAGCTAATATTTTGATCCGAGATACGTGCTCGGTAATTCCTTACGCTGAAAGGGCTGGTACTTCTGCGAGAATCAGGGAACCGAGCCGCGCGGTACGAGCTTGATGTTCTTTAAATTTTAAATCCGAGATGTTCGCGGGCTGAATAGACGCGGCGGATAGGGGAGGAGCGGGGAGGTCGATCATCGAGGTGGATGAGGGAAGGTACGTAAATGCATTCCGTGGATACACTTAGCTCTTTCGGCACTAACGAAATCTTCGGGGCCGAGTCATATTTCGAGGCGGACGCGCCGCCGTTGGCTTGCCAGCGGAAACTTCTGCCGGCTCAGCGAATTTTAAGGACGATCGATCAACGTCCCGCCAGGTGGAAAAGTGCTCGCGTGCCAGAGCAGTCTCTTCGTGACGAAGTTAATAGCGTCTCTCGCGAGCCCCTGCAACGAACCGGACGAAGAAATTGCCGAAAAACAACCGCCCAGCTCGCCCTCTGAATCCTTTCTCTCTCTGAGTCTGGCTCGCTCCCCCGTTGCCCGGAAAACGCGAAAACATTCATTAACGTGTTCGACGAGTATTTGCCGGGTTCGATGCCCGTTCCGCTCGGCTGCGAGCGTTTCCGCGCAACGATAAAACGAGCGTCTTCGAGCTGTCTCCGCTAGCTGCCCTGAATTTCCCACTTGCCAGCTTTTTATCGGCTCTCGCCACTTTCTCGAAAACTTTCCCGCAACGCTGTATGTGCTTCCCGGGAATCGTTCCTGGAGGATTGGGAATTGCGCGCGGAACTTCGGAACGTGTAAAAACGAGAGGAACACACTATTACGCGAATATCGAAGGCCCTATTAATCATCCGTTACAGAAATGTGAAACGGTTCTTCTACTTGTCTAGCCTCGAAGCTGCGATTCCTTTGAGCAATAATGAAATCCCTGTCGTTCGAGCCGGCTCGTCCTCGGGGTCTTTGAGGCCGGAGAGTCGCGCGACGGTCGGTTCGTGCAGCAAAAAAGGGGGGTAATAAACGGCAGGACGTCTTGGCAGGTTCCTTTCATCCGTAGATCTCATATCCCTTTGCCGAAAAGTTGTCGTCGCGTCGCGTCGCGAGCCACGAAGGAGCGGCGGGGAGAAGAAAATTAGGCAGAGCCGACGCGGGAGGCTCACCCTCTCGATGATGCCGGCGTTTTCTCAAAGAGGAGGTCTAGCGTGAGACAGCGCAGAAGGGGGACACGTCTGATAATCCTTGAGCGGAGGACTGTCGCATAAGTTCCCGCAGGAAGTCACTCTGTTTACCATTCTAAAGACGTCTTTAATATATAACGGGCAATTTTCCTCGCTCTATGCCCGTAAACTTCTTTGAGAAATTGGATGTTCCGAAGAGGGTGGCAGCCGTCTCTTCCCGGCTCACCCCGTTCCTCCCTCGGTTCACGGGGACGTCTACGCTGGGAAATAGCGGCGCGGGGGAGGGGTGGTTGAAAGCGAAGACGCTCCGGCGTAGGAGGAAAAACAGGAGCTCTGATTCCAACGAGCCGCTGCCTCCTTGGGCTTAATAATCCCCGCATAATCCACAGAGCCTCGGAGACGCCACGGCGATTCCGTATATTGTGCAGGGGAACCGCGTACTGGCATCTACTTACCTGCTCCCGCAGTCGTTTTAATATCTGACCTCGTTGCAGCCACCCACGGCACCAAGTTTTCGACCTCGTTGCCTCCTGTTTACTCCCCCGATTCTCTCGGTCCTTCTCCCTTCGCCACCCCTGCGCGGCAAGAAAACGAATAGCACGTCATTAGCCTCTGTCGGGCTGGCAGGTCTGTTTACCGAGAAAATCGGCTCCTCCGCTGTTTTTGCCGTGGCAGTCTTGGATTGTGCTTCTTCCGGGGGCCCATAATGCGTTTTGCAGTTCTACTTTTTCGTGCTGCAGCCACGGTACTTGGCCCCGCGTCGTGTATATTCCCGGTGGGAATGATGGAGGACGCGTTCCATAAAATAACATGGAGCTGCGAGTACTTTCGAGCTGCCCTTGTACCATCCTACCGTTTGGCTCGGCGTAAGCGTCAGAGATGACGGAAATGTCATTGTAACGGTACGTCGAGGCATCTCGATATCGACCACCCCCGTCCCGCTATTGTCGTTATCGTTATCTTGAGATATTGTCGCGGGACGCTGGCTTGCAGGCATTGTTTCACAAAGGAGGACACCGGGAGTACGTCGTTGAGACGATCGGTGGCCGACTCTATCCCCGTGGTTTCCCCACCTACGCGCGAATTTGTTCCATTTCGAGTGAGTTCCCCTCTCGAAACGATGGATCCTGCCCCGAATGGCCCATTCCCGGCGACCAACGACCCTTTCTCGATGCTCCCGCGGCGTTAGGATGACCTACGCGCGAATTCAGATACTCCGAATGCCGTGGAAACGCGAACGAGTTGTACAGTCGATGAAAAAATCATGCTCCTGCCGTGTGGTGAAAATTTGACGAGGCTATTTTATTAAAGCACCGCTCCGCGGAGTGGCGTGCGCTCGTGAGGGTGTATCGTCACCGATGGAGGACTCTCCTCGCATAGTTCGCATACTTTCACCAATCCTGCCGATCCACCGCGCCGAATACCTGAGACTCCAGACGGGAGACATGCCACAGCTTCATTAAGGATTCTTCGGAACGCGTAAAACAAACGATATTATCCCGACCCGAGGTATCGATACCTTTGTCGCCGAATTGCTCGACGAATTCTTGGTCACGCTGAAATAGTACCCACTCTCGAATCATGCTTAAAACTGTTATATCGCTGAACCCTGGGCTCGTTACAAGGCGCGGAACCGAAACTATCGGTAACTGCGAGGCCAAGAAATTACGGCGTACTATCGTTATGCCCCCGTAATCAGCTCCGACGCGGCGGCGCAACGAAACCGAGTGTAGCTGGAGGCGACGCAGCTGCCAAAAGGATCCTCAGACTCATCAAGAATGCATTACAAGAGTCAATCGACCGATCCCCGCGATCTTCGGAACGAGATTACGCCTCGCGGTAGCTCGCGAGCTGTTGTACCGTATTAACAGTGCCGGCGGAGTCATAATTGACGCGGCTCGGGAGCTCGTTTTCTTTGGCGCTCGTCGGGAGCGATTCGTCGATCAGCGTAACTCGGTTAACGATCGATCAGAGTTTTCCGCGGCGCGACGTAGTTGCACGGGACTTGAGATCGCGTTAGCCCCGAACCGTTGTAAATTCAATCGCGCGCTGGCTGTTCCACTCGACTCGACTTCGCGAGCCCCGCGAACGCAAACACCGGCAACGCTTCGGGATTCTGTTGAATTAATCTGGATCTCTAACTCGGAGCTCCGCGCGAAAGGATCCTCCGCGTGCGCCTCGAGGGAACGCGTGTCGTTGGCGGTGATCATCGAGAGGAACTCGAGGCGAAATCAGCGGGAAGATCTTCGTGGCTGGACATGATTCACAGACATCTTTCCCGCAGCCTCGCCGGCTCTTTATCCAAGGAGATCATCGAGCGAGGCCCCAGGGTCGATTGTGTTTTCCGGTATTACCAACAAATACGATCCGATAAATCATCTCGTGAATCGTCGGCGTGGCCCGAGCCACGGCAGGCTTCCATTGTTGCGAGTCCATAGCTTTGTACAAATTCTTCTCTTTGGCATCTGTCCGACATCTCGCGCGCCCTTCTGACCGACGCTGGGAGGGGTAGCTCGTCCATTCTCTCCACCCCTCGTCTTTCGTCGCTTTCCACCACCATCCCTGCTTTCTTCCAACGCCTTTTTTTTCAATGTTAGGTTCCTCGTCCCTCGTGCACCAGCTCCTCTGCTGGTCTCTGAGCTCTCTACTCTCGTTGTCTTCCCCTGCTCCACCCTCGTCTCGCTGACCCGTTTTCTGCGCTCATCCCTTCGCTCGCGCCGATCCCTTCTTCTCACCCTCTGCAGACATCCTGGACGCGAATTATTGCTAAGTAACGCCGCACCACCGGCAGGAGGAGCCTGCCCAGTCTTTTTATTACACCCTCGGATTATAATGTCTCTGTCATCCCCTCGGATAATTTATCGAGGACCTGGACAACGGGCTCCGGCGAGCTGCGGCGGGGTCCTCCCGTGCCTTCGCGTGAATTTATCGACGGGTGTCCTTATAAAATACCCGAACGAGGAGTACGGTGAACCGCAAGGGTCGAAGGAACACTTGCGTTAAGTCGTTGGTTCTCATCGTACCGGTATTTACTGAATTAGAGGAATACAGACAATTAGGGTGACCTGTCCAGGGAGTGAACACTTAAGCTGCATGTCTCTTGAAATTAGTAATCAAAAGTCGTTAATTAATCCTCTGAATGTTATTTCTGTAAACGAGCTGTTTTATTACTAAAATCAGACATCCCAGAACACAATTCTAGCAATGTTTGATAGTTATAACTGTCATTAAAAGTCTGGCAGAGGATTATATAAAAAATGGGCCAATGACCAGTGAGTGAACATAAATTTCTAGTGAATGAACAGGGGTACCCCAGTGAGTAAATAGTTTTTCATTTTCCAATTGCAATAATATTATTGATTTGATACTTTACTACATAGTCTTATAAGATCATAATTATGGGTAGTTGAAATTTGGTTTAGGGGTGGGTTAATCTGATCTCCACATTGACGGCGAAAGTGTCAAGAGAAAAAAAGACCGGATAACCTGTTCATTCATTGATAAAGTTAGAAGTGTCAGCGAAATGCGAATGACCGGTCGTTCACTCCCCATACAGCACACTTCGTTGCAGCTGTAGTGGAAATATTGTAGAAACAGTACAGCAATATTCTGAAGCAACTATGACTTTGACGAAATTTGAAATATGACGCCGAGTAGATTCTACAGCATGTTTCATTTAACTGGATATGCTAGAATTTCTCGTTGGCCGTTGAAGATATGAAAAAAATGTTATTGTGAGAGTTGTTTGTACATGAATTTAAATTATAGAAGAGATTTGAAAATGAATTTAATTTGTTTAGATAGAGTAGATACTATCTATTTTAATGTGTGTAATTATTATTATTATTAAACGTCTTTATTGCACAAACACGTATATACAATCAAGCAAGAAAAAAGAGAGATGAAAAGACAAATGCAAAGGTTTAGTCTAAAGACTACTTTCCAACCTAACCTAAAATGACACCGGGTTATAGTTAGAGTCCGCACCTACAGTGTTAAAAATCCCTAATAGGTTTGTCAAATGAGCCTTCGTTTTTTAATAATTTGAGTTTAAAGTTTTGCACGGTAGTAGTATAAGTTCGAATACGTAAGCAATCTTATCAATCAGCGGTTGTAGCTGCGGCGGTAAAGTGTTCGTCTACGATGCTACAGGTCCTCGGTTCGAATCCCCCTGGGGTAAAAATATTTTCTATGAGAAAAAGACACACGGACGTTATACTACTACGATTCTGCACACATTCATTTCGTCGCGTCCCTCACGGCTCGAAACGTTGCGGTGGGACCATTGCTGTAAAATTTCCGAAGCGTTGCGGGAATATACTCCTGCAATATTGCTAATGCGGACATAGGAGTGAACCTGCAACTTCCCTGCAATGATACGGTGCAACATTACAATCTCGCACCGCAATATTTCCGAAGAGTTGCAGGATCATCGCCACAATTTTGCAGTTTCGTTGCAGAATCATTGCCGGAACGTTGCAGGACTACATGTTTGCAACGCTGTCGCAACATTGCAAAAATACACACCTGCAATATTGCGAAGGCGGACATAGGACTGAACCTGCAAAGTCTCTGCAATGTTATGGTGCAACATTGCAATCTTGCACCGCAATATTGCAGAGACGTTGCTGCAATGTTATGGTGCTGTGTGGGTCATTGGTATTCACTGGTATCTCCCATCCAATGCATGAACACCTAAGAAACTCGACAAATTCTTAGAAATCCGTTATTTCATACAGTATTTTTCACTAAAGGAACATGTAATAATGTAATTATAACAACAAATTTATCATAGGTCCATTAAATGCACTTCAAAATACAAATTGTAGATATCACGTAACAACCCATACAGCACACTCCGTTGCAGAAACGTTGCAGAAAGGTTGCAGTTAGGTTGCGGTGCAATGTTGCACGGGGGCGGACATAGGAAGATTTCTGCAACCTTTCAGCAATGTTGCGGTGCAATATTACCTTGCAACGTTTCTGAGATATTACTGCAACGTTTCTGAGATTTTACAGCAACTTTTCTGCAACGTTTCTGAGATTTTTCAACAACTTTTCTGCAACGTTTCTGAGATTTTACAGCAACTTTTCTGCAACGTTTCTGAGATTTTACAGCAACTTTTCTGCAACGTTTCTGAGATTTTTCAGCAATTGTCCCGCAACGTTTCTGAGATTTTACAACAAAGGTCCCGCAGTAAGCAAGGCTCAAAAACTGTTATAATATCGATTTAGTATATAGATTTAGTACAATATCGTAGTATACCCACTACACAGTGTATATTAGGTTACGCTTTGTTCATCCGTAACGTATCAGCTACATACCTGCAACGAACCGCACTGAATACGGTCTTACATATTTTTACTCGACAATACGGAACTTTTTTATTATCTATAATGAATTAAATGGCAATAGTAGGCACAGTGGTAGTAATTGGCACATGGAACTCTTTTTTACAAATATCTTTTGTTGCTGTATATAATTAATGAATTTGGTTAAATCCTATAGTGTTAACTAAGTAATTGTATTAATTACTTATATCACATATGTCGACAAACAGAATACAATGTTACATTTCACAGGCAACCTCCGAGGGAATATATGTAAACACGGACAATATGTAATATAAGTAGTTAATACAATTAGTTAATTAGCACTATAAGGTTTATGCAAACTGTTAAACTGTATACAGCAATAAATGATATTTGCAAAGAAGTCTGAGCTGTGAAATGTAAATCCACAAACACTAAAGACTAGAAAATAAAATAAATGATGTTAAACGATTGTATTAAGAATCTGCTAAAACTAAAAAAAAACATTATTTTCTTGTACTACGCAGGATATTTCATAACAGAATATGCATCAACTTAATACAACATCAAGCGTCGAAATTAATTTGTTGTGAAATATCCGACTCCGCGATTAGGGTGATGTAATTGAGTTTGTCAAAATGAATCTTCGTTTTTGAATAATTTGAGTTTAAGGTGTTGCTCGGTAGGAGTATAAGTTCGAATATGTAAGCAGTCTTCTCAATCAACAGTTGTAGCTGCAGCGGTAAAGTGTTCGTCTCAAAATTTACAATCAAGGAAGCCAACAAGGAAAACCATACTATTTTTACGCACTTACTGGAACACCATCAGAGCTTGACCACGAAACTGACAGCTTTGGGCATAGAATTCTATACGTTCACACCTAAGAGCCTAAAGCCTAAATCAATCCTTATAAAAGGCATTAAAGGGAACTTTAACGTAGATGTAATTAAGAAAGAAATTATCGACCTAAATATTCCTCATGTCGAGCTTATTAATTTGTCGAAATTTAATTATGACAAGTCAAATCCTGATAAATATCACCACCTAGTGCAGCTCTCTGCTGATAGTAAGCCAGCTGAGCTCTTTAAAGTTAAATTCTTAGCCTACCAACGAATTAAATGGGAGCACCTAAGAAAAGAGGCGATTTTCCAATGCAGAAAATGTCAACGTCTCGGTCACGCCAGCAAGAACTGTCACTTCCACTTTAGATGTGTCAAGTGTGCTCAATCGCATGATCCAGGTGCATGCAAAATCAGCCTGCAAGATAATAGAGCGGCCCTCAAATGCGCCAACTGTGGCTCGTCAGGACACCCAGCCTCATACAGAGGATGTCCCTTTATAAAATTTGCTCTTACTCAAAAAAGAGAGCACAAAGCTAGGCAAATGCGCAATATAGCTCACAAAGTGAATAAGTTATCCTCACCAATCAAGGAAAATACATCATATGCACAAGCTCTTTCTGGGAGAGGTCCGCAGCAGCGGCCAAACAGCCAGAACTTCTCAAAACAGCATTTTGAAGCAAGGAGTTCCTTTGCGCCTCCACCTCACCGAACCAATCCAGATCCAAATATTACCCCGCCTTCATCGAGCCCCCCTAGCTGGGTTATGGATTTCAAAAATGAAATGGCAACACTTATCGCGTTACAATTCCAGACACTTGCGTCTAAAATAGCCGCAAACACTGAGAAAATTGAATTTATGTTCACTAAACTATTCTCTGATTGAAATGGTTGAAGGACGTCACCAATCCTGTAACATTCATATAGCAGCTATAAACGTCAACTCTATTATAGCTCATTATCGTCGTCTTGAACTGATCCAGTTCATTAAGGAGCACGACCATGATGTGATTCTACTATCCGAAACCAAACTCAATCCAACGCACAAAATCTCCTTCAAGGACCACGACGTCATACGGAGAGACAGAACTGGTGCAATCCAAGGTGGAGGCACCGCTGTAGTCATAAAAAAAGCATCCCTTACGTAGCCTGTACCTTTCCTTCTTCAGGAGGGAACGAAATTTTGGAATACTCTATAATTAAAATTCCAATGGGTAATAACATTAATCTATTTATAATAAGTGCTTATGCGAAAAATGACAATAGAGACTTATTTATCAATGAGCTCAATACTTTGTTTACTAGTCTTAACCTACAAAATAATAACAATTATTATATTATCGCGGGCGATCTAAACGCCAGGAGGAAAGCGTGGGGCGACAGAGCAGATAACCAGCGCGGCAAATACCTAGGTCGTTGGGTACTAGAGCAAGAGGGCAGATTTAAAGTAAGAATTATCACACCTTCAGCACCTTCTTTCAAACCTGCTCAGACCTTTTTGGACATCTGCCTCGTGGATGCGAGACTGAACCACACCAACGACATAAATGGTAGAGCGGTAACACTGTCATATGACAGCGACCATTCTGCCATTTCGGTCAAATTCAATCTGGGCAATAACAGCATATGTGTCGTTAATGGCACACCGACTATATACCGGTTTGATTACAAGGCCACCAAATGGTGTAAATTCACTAAAAAACTGGCTGAACTTGATAATACTATCATTCCTGAAAACCGTAATTTATCTATCTCTGAAATTGACGCCAATCTACAGAAAATCAGCACACTAATTAATGAAGCCATCTCTGCAATAGTGCCAAAAATTACCAACAAGAATACTACACTGAAGTAACCACAAAATCAGAAACCTCCAAATACGCAAGCGTCGCTTAGTCTCCCTACTGCATCAACTCCATGTCTTGGACCCTTATTCTAGACTTCCATCCACAATACTGGCTAAAATTTCGCTTAAACTGGTTGTCAAGGAGCTCCAAATTGAGTTCAGGTCGGCGATAGAAAAATACTGGACAAATTTGATTAAAAAAATTGATCACCGCAAACCGGAATCCTTCTTCCCAAAAATCAACGCCCTATTTAGGCCTAAACAGTTTGATGGGGTTAAAGATCTCCACATCAACCCTGACAATAGACCTATCATCCTTAGAAGCGGTTGCAACACTTCTAATGCCGCTAAGACTAACAATAATTATATTTTCACTGACTCTCAAGACAAACTTAACCTAATTGGGGCTTTCTACGAATCCATAAACTCCCCTCGCCACCTCAACTCCGATACTTATATCAAGCAAATGGTGGTTAAGTCAGCAGAAGAGTTCAAAGCTAAATTCACCAATCTGAAAGAACATTCCGTTACGTTCACTCAATTTAGCAACAGCAATAAAGCCAGCAACCCTGAGTCAACCCTCTCTCACACCCACCCATTCTCTAACACAACTTCCGTCGATTACATATTAAAAAATCTCCCCAACAAAACTTCGTGTGGTGTACATAACATCCCCCCCCCCCCCCTAGTGCTGAAACACCTTCCCAGCAAAATGTCAAAAGACCTGACTGTGCTGTTCAACAACGCTTTGAATCACAATTATTTTCCCTCTGCTTGGAAAAAAGCTAAAGTGCTTCCAATCTTAAAAAAAAAAAAAAAACCCCATGACCCCTTAAGCTATCGCCCGATAAGCCTTACCCCAAACCTCAGCAAGGTTTACGAATCAATTATAAACGACAAGATTTTATCCTTTTGCGAGGAAAATAACATTATCCCTGACTACCAATTTGGTTTTAAAAACCAGCACTCTACTGTCCACGCAGTTCATAAACTCCTAGCCGACCTGAACTCACAGGTTGGCAATAGCCAACTTGTTGGTGCGGCCTTGCTCGACTTGGAGAAGGCCTTCGATTCTGTCTGGCTCGATGGGTTACTATTTAAGCTCCAAAAGATGGAATTTCCTAAGTGGCTCACATTCATGATCTGGGATATGATTAAGGACAAAACGTTTGTTACGTGGGATGGTATAAATACCTCTACCAAGGAGTTCGTTATCTCGGAGGGTCTGCAGCAGGGAACGGTCAACTCACCAATCCTTTTTAACATTTTTACCAGCGATCTCACAAAGCTATTTGAGTTAAACACTGGCGTTACCTCAGCAATCGCTTTTGCCGACGACGTTATCGTATACACAGCGGGTAATAGAGTAGAGCTGGTCCGCAGTAAATTAGAGACTCTTGTTAATAAGATTAACACGCACTACACTAATTGGAATTTGAGGCTTAACCCTAGCAAGTGTGAAACTATCCTCTTTAGAAAACCTCTTTACTATCTCTCCTCTAAAGCTAAGGCTGGAAGCAGTAATTTTCAAATTAGCACCAACATTCCGGGCACTATGGACAAAGTAACCATCCCTCACAAAAAAACAGTTAAGTATCTAGGGGTACATATCGACTACCTTCTGCGGGGTAACAGTCATTTTGATACACAGATTGAGAAAGCGCGTAGAGCGTTTATGGCCAACTGCAGACTTTTTCACAACAACGTTCTAACTAACAGATCTAAAGTCATCATCTATATGCTCCTAGTCCGCCCTATAATTACGTATGCCGCTCCAATTTTGTGGAATTGTAATCACACCGTAATGGAGAAACTCAGGTGCCTTGAACGCAAATGTCTCCGTGCCTGCCTTAGTTTGTATAGATCTCAGTGCTCGAATTGGCAACACTATGTTAAAAACCAGACCATTTACGACAAAGCCGAAATCCCCAGAATCGATTCATTCATTATTAAAATCTCACGTGACTATTATAGTAAGCTCCAGGATATCAACAACGCTGTGATCCAATCCCTCGCTAAGCAGAGCGATGCAATATCTAAGAGACAGCTTGCGACTGGTTATGTCACCCCACAAGCTTTCATCTACTGTGACCAACGTGGCCTCGTGCAAAATGAGTCTAATATTCCAGTATTATATCACTGGAAACGCAACAAAGCGAATAAAAAAATTGCGTTCGACTCCGTCGATTTCTACGCTAATAGCGATAACTTTAAGTTCTCCGTAGCCTTACCAAAGAGAGATTATTTTGATTTCCATAGGCTTAATTTTAAAAAGTACTGGTGGCTATCAACCAGTAGTGCGCATATTTCTGACCTACTCCATCGTAGGCTAAGTTGCACTTCGCAATAATATATCTGTGATTGCTAAGTTTACCTTGCATTTCTTGCATGTTACTGTGATACATTAGTACAAGGGCTTTTCCTCTGCCCACTGTATATAGTTAGTTCATAAGTCCTAGTTTTTTTAAGCCATAGTTTGTTAAGTTGTTATACAGAAAGACTTAGGAGTTTTTTCATTGTCGTTAATCTTTTCCCCTCTTTACCAAGCGTACTGAACTGCTAAACATTTTGTTATTTTTTTTTCTATTCTCCTAGCAAATCTTTGTTTATAGTAATTAAAGGTATATATATATATATGCAGTTATATATATATATATATATACAGTTTCGATACCACTCGAACATTTGGATTCTCCTATGTACATATATTATGCTACCTTGTTTGAGTTTTTTTTATATGTTCTTTGTACTCACATATCCCATTGCATATGTTTTGCGACCTGACAATAAACATTTTGAAGAAAAAAAAAAGTAAAGTGTTCGTCTATGGTCCTACAGGTTGCGGGTTCGAATCTCCCTGGGGTAAAATAATTTTCTATTTTTTCTGTTGCGCACATTCATGTCGTCGGCCCCCCTCGCAGCACGTCCGATATATATAAATATAAAATACCGTAATTTTTATTTTTGGCCCTACTGCCCGAAACGTTGCAGAAAAGTTGCAGAAAAATTGCTATAAAATCTCAGAAAAGTTGCAGAAATATTTCATGCAATGTTGCACACGGGCGGACATAGGAACATTTCTGCAACATTTCAGAAATATTGCTTGCAATGTTTCAATGTTGCATCGTAACGTAACTGCAACCTTTCTGCAGCCTTTCTGCAACGTAGTGTGCTGTATGGGAAGCCTTACCTTGAACATGTGGGACGCCATGAGGACAACTACTGAATAAACGTAATTAATACCGTATCGGTTATAATTAAACAGAAAAACGCTTTTGCGAGATATCTGTGGGTCTCGAGTCTAGATGTCAGTGTCAGTTTCAACGTTAAGTGAGCGCCATAGGCATTAATTTTTCGAATTAGGTATATCAGCAACGTTCAGTAACTGGAGGGTGTTCACTCACTGGACAGGTCACCCTAAGAGTCCTTGTTGAAAACACTGTAAGTGTCAAAATAAAACAAACAAATTTTATCGAAAAATGCTCTACGTGCCAATGATAATATTATAGTACCGATAGAATTTTATTTTTGGCACTTGCAGTGTTTTCCACAAAGACTCTTAAATTTTATTAGACTTGGATATTGCTATTTTATTTGTACACCTTGCATAGTCTTTCCGAAGATCAGGTTACGCAGTGGCGCTCTAATCAATTCAGAAACAAGAACGGGGGTTCAGAAGCTTGCTACTCCAATTAATAGGTAAACGACTGGAAAATTCGGAGCTGCCTATGGTCCCACGTGACACTTCACTCCGGGTATACTGTGCAGCCGTCCCGAAATTCCGCAAAAGTTGGCGTAACTGGAGAAACGCGTTCGTCCCACATTGGAAGTTTCGGGCGAAAGCCCGGGCAAATAAACATAACGAGAGGAAAATCGGCATTCGGGCTCGCGCGACATGCACTCGCCACGTGGCGCGCTCCGTAACAGGATTCCCGAGGCTCCCGAAGGCGGAGTAGCGACGGATTTTCTCGAGTTTCGGGATCCACCGTCACCACCCTCCGCCCTCGCGTCGCCTCCCCCGGAGATTTTAAGACAGGTGGCAGCCACTGAAGTCTCAGACGAGACCCACGCTCCAGGAAGCGTCACGGGACGTTTTCCTCGAGACGACTTCCTCGGCTGGAACATGTGGTTGTCGTAAAGCGACGATCATCCCTCAGGAAACGGGCTGGATAAACGCGACGAGCGCGTCGCAGCCCCGCTGACAGACGGTGGTTTCGTTAATTTAATTATCCTGCCCGAAGTTCGCGCGTGAGTTCGTTAAAGAGTTCCCGGTGAGATCAGGGGCGCATTTGTGTGTAAGCTAAGTAGCATAGGACTGAAAATTTTGGGAGCGAAAAATTTTGAGCGAAAGAAATTGGGGAAGCGTTAAACCAGGGATCGAAAAAGTTCTGAAACTCTTATTTTTAAAAACATTCTGTTAGAACTTGTATGTTTTGTTTAAGAAAATATCTGTTCCTGTGGAATTTTTATTCGAAGAAATGTTACTTTTAGGAACTTCTTTGGAAAGTGTTCTCATGGAACAGTTATTTTAGAACTTATATCATAAAAGTTCCATGGAAATAGTTATATTAGAACATTTATTACAAAAGGTTCAATAAGACAAAGAAAAGTACTAAACTATTAGGTACTACTTACTTAGTTTTATTTAACAATATAATATTATATTCTTCGTGTTTATTTCATGAAAGGTATGAAAATCATAACAAAAGTAATAATTAATAGTTTCGTACGAAGTATTGAACAGACAAGAGAATTGGTCAAGAATAATACCTAAATAACAGTTGTTTATAATTTACATGAACCGATGTACATAAAAATTCTATAATATTCAGAATATCAATTTAACTGTAGGTAATAGGTACTTATTTAATATTGTTGTAGTACTATTCATTGAATAGTATTCAGTATTTGTACAACGATTGCGAACTTCTTTAATATTGATGAACGAAATGTCTATTCCTGTAATAGAGAAATTTTTATTTCTATATTTTATAAGATCCATTCCAACTAGAACTTTCATTTTCAAGAACTTTAACTTTATCAGTTCTCATGGTAACTTATAACGTGAGAACATTTTTAAAAAAAGTTTCAAATTGAACCTATTGAAAAGTTCCAGAACTCTTTCTAGCCCTGTTTTAAACTCAGAGGTTCCAGATAACTTTAAAAGCAGTTCACTACTTTTCCATAGGTATATCAAAATAGCCATAACTCATATATAAATTAGCATATTGAATTCATTTTGAAATGGTCTCAACTCTTTAAAATTAAAATATTTCATGATATTTTGCGGAAAGGGCGGTAGGTACTTGTTAATTTAGGGGCGCCAAATCTCCAAATCCGCTTCTAGGTATCAAGCTGAAATTCGTAGGGAACGAGAGAAATAGACACACAGGCTACAGGCGGCAAATATGTAGCTGGAAAGTTGCAACCGATGCAAGAAGAATGCACGTTAAATCGTAATTGGATACGGTTTGAAGTCGAATCAGTTTCCAGTTTGTATAAAATCAATGATCTCTTATTGAGCACGCGAGTCGGGCGATCGTGTGTACCAAAAGATGGAAAAATAAAAGCGAGCACACTCGCGGCCAGATTGCCGGCGCGCTAATAACAAAGGTTACTCGATAAAAATTGCAACGCATCATGACGGCACGCTCGACGTGCACGTGAAATAATACGGCCGATGAAATGCTCGTTTTCCGTCCCGGCCGATAAAAGGTTAGATCAGATGCAGCGGCTCGAATTAAAAGCGTCGCGCGCTTTATTATCGTCCTCCTCGCCGTGATTTTGCCCGACGATTCTCCCTTCTGTCCCTCGAATTGGCCCCTGCAGCCTTTTGTAGTCGCCGCGCCGACCAACACAGAGGCGGTCGCATAGCCAGCCTCTGTATATGGATTTCGTATTTTCTCGCCATCGGACATTAATAAAATATGGCTTCATTGAATCGGTTATCCTGTTCCTGCGAGCGCGCACTGCCGCGTATATCAATCCCGAACCGATAAAGCATCGCCGCCACGGTTTTGCCGGTTGCCAAACACACGGCCACCGTGTTTGCCTACCTCGCGGGCCATTTTCAAGCCTGCACCGTCAAAATAACAGTGGGGTGAAGTGAAATTAACCCTCCCCGCGCCCGTTCGTTCGATAACGCGTAATAACGGCACGAGTTTGACCACCTACGTTCTCGTTTCACTTCCATGTCGCCTGTCGTGCTCTTTCCCTTATCGATTCAAACCGTGCCTACGTAATATCACATTTTTCGATTGTTTAGCAGATGAAATCGAAATTCAAAGCAAGGTTCTCCGTCCGGTTCTGGCGAAACGTTGTCGCGGCGTTTGCGAATTCGAATTAACCCCAATTACCTCGAACGGATTGATTTTACGAGTGGGAAAGGAATGTTTCCGCCGCAGCCTCGAATTACCGTTGTCCGCGCGATAATCGAGACCCGGGGACAGGGAAATTGATTCGTTTATAAGAGGCCGGGGGCTTTGTTTTAATAGAATGCTGCGGCTAATTGCACACGGATTTTAGGTGGCGCGTACCAGCGCTCGGCATTGTCGTGGGAACGGGACGGGAGCAGAGTTTGCTAGCCCCGCGCAGAAAGTTCCCTGCAACCGTCTCTGTTTCGTTAAATTAACGTTTATTAGTTTTCTCTTAAGCGGAACGTAAATTCCGTCGGTTATCGTTTGGCTTCGAACGCGCTAATCCGTACGCGGCAGCGCGATGCACTGCAACTATTCCAGAATTTTAGAGGCTTCCTTTAATCTTCCATTTTATTCGCTCCCGAAAATCGGTGCCGTCGAGCGGGGTCAGGCAGGCGAACAACGATACGATACGTTTTCGATAGATCGACGCTTTAATAACTCGCGCGTTGGAACCTTCGGTTGGAACGACGCGAGTTTCAAGAAGTTTCAGCGCGGAAACGTCCGGTCGGCGCGCTGCAAAAAAATATTCGGTTTCAAAAACATTCCCCCCCTCGATGCTTGTGTGGCGTGGGGTTTTGGTCTGAAAAAACAGCACAATGACTTCGGCCAGGGCCAGGTCCCCTGTGGCATGTGCGCCGTTGAGTTTCCACCACATGCTCGTCACGACCAGCACGTGGCAGCAAAAGGTTTCTCGGCGTTTCCTTCCCGATGATCCGAACCACGTGCTCTAGGACTCAACGAGGAAATTAACGGCTATTAGCGTTTCCTGGAGTGCCGTCTGCACCGGCTTGAATTACTGTGCTGACGATTCGCCGATAAATCAATGCCGCTGCACGGAAAGGTGGCGGGAATTCCTTCGTGTTCTACTACCCTCGTGTTATTTTTTACATTCCTCTGGTGTTCGTCCAAGTTCCTCTGCGCCTCGCATTCGTTATCCCACCCAATTATCAGTACTTACGAGGCTCTTCGATAAATAGACACGGGGGCTAAGAAAAGCCACCTTATTCTCTTCTATCGTTTCATTAAAAGATACTCTAACTACTCTAACCGTGAATTATCACCGTGCCTTGATCCTCTATTAATTTATTCGTACAACCATTCCATGTGCAAAGAAGTTATCCTCTACCATCTTTTACCCCTCCGTTCCAGGTTCTACTATCGAGCTAATTGGGGCGAGTACTTTTAAATCGTCGTGTAGGGGAGTATGGGTAATGGCGGTCACTTAAGCAATAATAAAACCAAGATATAAGGTGCAATTTTTCTTGAAATTTTTTTTTCAAACTTAAACTATCAACTTATTCGCAGGATACAAAAATAATTAATATTATATTGATTTATTCAATATAATTACAAAATACAGAAAATATGCGTTTGTTCACCATTGTCCACACCTAAGGGTAATAGCGGTCACGTTGTGGGCAATTACGGTCTAGGGGTTGTTAAATTTTTCGCTCCAATGGACTCCCATCCGCAACATTCAGAATGAGCCCAGAGGCCACAAGAGATGCATCGAAACCACATTTCATTATCATGGCCAAACTGGTAGCAAATAATACACTTGTACACTGCTTTTTTTAAAGCGTTTCGGAAGCCCAATTGGCTTTTCCACTTGTTCTAGGGCGTATTTTTGCAATGTACAGAATAAAATTCTTCTAATGAAGAAAGATATTTTTATTCTACACTGGGGAATAATGGTAATCACGTTGTGGGCACTACCTAACTATCAAGTGACCATCATTGCTCGCACACGTTTTCATTGATAAAATTGAAGATTACATAAATAAATTAAATATATTTATATTAAATATTATTCTAATCCTTTGCCTTGATAATATATCTGTATTTACGTAAAGTTTAAATGTAAAAAAGCTTCAAAATTAGTATTTCTCTCTTACATGATGCACACAAAATATAACATCAACGTCGTTTAAAAGTCTGGGTCCTTTCCTCCATCTACTATCGACGAGGAAGTCACGGGATCGGTGCTACCTGTTTATAGGTTGTTGGTCCGTAAATACGTCCGTCAGTCGGTTGTAACCTTGCTCGCTTCATCCCATGGTCCTAAATCACTTTCAGTCGACCTTAGCTACTGTAAGTGTCGCGATACTAAACGGCGATTACGAGTTCCGCGTTTGTTGTGTGGACAAAGCTGCTCAAGGGATTCTCAGAGGAACACCATGGCACCCTGAGCACCCCCTGCGGACCTGGGCTTCCTTCCAGGCCTCGGTGCCCGGTTCCTCTCAGCGGTGAGTCCATTTCTGTGACATCGCTAGGAATTTATAGCACTTAAGACAATGCTGTGAGCGTCTCGCGTCGACGCAACACCCTGACGGGAAGAAATTAGTTTCGGGAGCGGGGAATTCTAGGGGCTAGGCACAATGGAACGAAAGCGAGACGAAGGAGCGTCGACAGGTTCCCAAATTCTAGCTACGGCTCAATCGATGCCTCCCGCGGTTCAGCACTACCCTTTTGAAGACTCCTCGTCCATTAGTCTGCTACGGTTAAATCGTTCGCCTTCCAAAGAAGCACGTTATCTACTCTGCTCCCTGAGAATTCTTCCAGATCCTAGCGGATACAATGCCACCGGTTCGTTCTGTGACGCGGCTTAGGCGCACCCGTGAACGTCTCTTTTCCTCTAGCTTGCTGCTTCCGTGAAACGAGTTTTCGTTCCGCTCCCCCGACTGCAGGAAAAAGAAAAGCGTGACGGAAGGACCAGCAGCTCGTTGCATAAGTACAGGAGAAACGACAGGGTTGATTGAAGCGTTTCGTTAACCCCGCAGCGCCCCAAGAATCCCTGAAAAATCCAATTTCCTTGCAATGGACTGCCTCGAAGGTGGGATCAGGGCGGTGACTGGCAGATTCCTCTCCCGACACCGCGTCGTTTTCCCGGGCGTGCGCTATCGTTAGCCGATCGTTGCGGGAGCGAGCTTTAAGTATCTCATCGGGGCGGTTTACGTGAACGGCCGCGAACGTAAACCGACGAGGCGTTAACGCAAATTACCAGAACGCTCTCAGCGGCGAACGATCGGCCGGGGCAAATGAGTGTTTCGGCCGTGAAAAAGCGGTAGAACGGGGACGAGCAACGGCGCGGCGGTGTTTGTCGGCAGCGAAGGGGCGGCGAAAATGGGGGTAGTTTTCCAGTGACGAGCGTCTCGTTTGTTCCTCGATCGATCCACGAGCCCGAAACACTCCAGCGATCCTCGTAATCACCCGTTCCACAGATACGGGCTTTTTTCCCTTCGAGTAGCAACGCATCCCCACGAGTATCTCCGACTATTCGCCTGTCGTTCTTCTTTCCCCGGCGTTTACACCTCCGCCATCATCGCGGTGACGTCTTCCGAGAACCTTCCCGGTCTATTCTCCCGCGGGCTCTTTGACCTAAATTATTAAACATTAACGAGCCGGTTCGAGGTTACCTAATGGGCGGTCGAAAAACGAACGCCATAAAACCGACGCTTACACCTGCGAACCTGCGACGGGAGTGGGTCGTTCCTTTCTGTGCCGGGAGAAGACTATTAGAGAGGATGATTTTACGAGGGCCCGCTGCCCCTGGGCCCGAGGGTAAAGGCTGTTGGAGGGTAACTCGAGTCCCACCCTCGCCTGAACGGGCCCCTTTAGCCTGGAGCTGATCTCCAATTTCGTGATTTACAGCGGTTCCTCGGCGCGATCCATTAACCGGCAGATGATTGGCCGGCCGCAAATCGACGCCGTAACAAATAGCGGCGGAGAGGTGTTAAGCCGTATTTAAATTTAGATCGCTATCTCTGGTAACGAGCCCCGCGTTTCAGCTATTACGAACTGGCCTTAATGTCCTTGTCTAATCGCCGCTAATGCCGCTCGCGGTTTCTCCGCGGCCTCTGTCACTCGCCCACCCTTTTCCATTTCAATCCACTCGCCTCGTTCGCTGGTGTCTTCGACGACCTTCCTAGGACCGTTCCGCAACGGGGATTAGCTCCGCTGCCTCCGATCCGCGGTATTAATCATCGTTCCCTCGCGCCAAGGTCTGCTCCCTTCTTCCTCCTGCAACGATCCTGCAAATCGCGCATAATGAGGATCGAGGACGAGCCCCTCGCGAGATTAGCGAATTAGCCTGTTAGCGGTCGTGCACCTCGAGATCGTGATGTTGACGATCGTGGTCGCGGTAACGCGATGTTTTCACCGACTTCCTGGCCCTTCTGCCTCGGGAGATTAATGACTGTCGGGGTGGGTGTCCGGGATTGCCAGTGGGGAAGCAAAACGAGATGTTGTACGGGAGATTAAATGACACGAGGTGTATGGAGATTAAGGTGTTTTGAACATGCTTCGAATTGGAAGAGCTCTGTTGTCGTTGTTTGAAAATCTAAAACTTTAGTTCTGTTCTTCGGGCGAACGAAGCCAAATACCCATATAGCACACTTCGTTGCAGCAGTATTGCAGGAAAGTTGCTGCAATATTGTGTTGCTGCAGGTTGCATTGCAATATTGCAGGAATGATGCTGCAATATTGTTTTGCATTATTGCAGTGGCAACGATCCTGCAATATTGCAGCAGTATTGCAAGTTCGTTGCCGTGCAATATTCCGTTGGCAACGATCGTACAATATTTATAGAATATTGCGCACATCGATGTGCAATGATCCAGTAGCAGCGCCCCAGCAAAATTGCACCCACATTACCTTACAATATTACAGAAATATTGGAGTGTCAACGCTTCTGCAATGTATCGCACGTATCGCTGTGCAATGTTTCAGTGGCAACGCTTCTGCAATATTTATGCAATATTGCGCGCACATCGATGTGCAATGATAGAATAGCAGCGCCCCAGCAAAATTGCACCCACATTACCGTACAATATGGCAGAAATATTGCAGTGGCAGCGCTCATGCAATACTGATATGTCCGGTTCTCCTGAGTTTACAGTACAGCAATTTCAAATTTATTGTCGGAACGTTGCAGGACTACATATTTGTAATGTTGCCGCAACTTTGCAAAAATACACACATGTAATATTGCGAAGGCGGACATAGGACTGAACCTGCAACGTCTCTGCAATGTTATGGTGCAACATTGCAATCTTGCACCGCATCATTGCAAAGACATTGCTGCAATGTTATGGTGCTGTGTGGGAAGTCAACGGGATAAACAGTTTGTCCGAGTCAGACTAGCATCGTTAATCGACACGATAAATCTGCCAATTGTGTAACCTCTCGGTAACGAGACGTCGTTGCCCGCAATGATATCAGCCGCGTGCTTACGGGAATCTGGGGAGCTGCACACGTTAACCAGGGGGATTTATATCTGTATAAAGGCGTGACTAAAAATCGCCATATATCACCCTGCACCGTGTTGCATGCTGGTTACGGCCCTACTGGGGTTGGTCCACGAGGCTAAGCCGGGGTAAACCACGAGTCGTTTGTCATGCTTTTTACTAATAAGCCGTTCTCCTGCCGTTCTGCGCTTTAATGCGGCCACGGTATTGCCAGCCTCGTGCCTGCCTCGAAAATCGTCGACGGGTGGCCCGCAAAACTTTAACGCGCCTTTCGGTCCCAATAGTTGGTCGATTTTTCACGCCACCGCGACTCGAACAAGTTTCGCAGAATTTTTCGCTTTGAATTAAGACGAATATCTATTTGCAAGGTGATCGAGTTACCTCAACCTGGCCGGAAAACAGCTGGCCGAAAAATTTTTAGCGTCAATTTTTCCCCGTTTCAATGGAACGAAGAGAGTAATGGCATCGCCAGAGATTCACTAATTTTTTTGCACCACTTTTTCCAGCCAGTCAATAACCGGCAATACGTCGACGGGGAAGACGTATCGTTCGAGGTATCTCTAGCGGATGTGTGGCGCGCGAACGCATTCGAACGCGGATTTCGCGGGCAGATATTCAGGTAAATCTTCGAAATGGCCAGAGATATCTTGCCGCACTGTAACAGCCGCGAACAAGGCTCGCGGGGTGGGGTGGGAAAAATTGAGCGGTAAATAATTCCGGGTGTCGGAACGAGGCCGCGTCCGCGTAACAGATACGCTTGAATTTCATCTGGACATACACGCTTAGCGGGTAAACAAACGGCACTTCATAAACCGGCGGACACGATACGATCTAGCCATTATTTATTGACCTTTCGGATTTACCGTCATACCGCGCGGGCGCTCGTGAAATTAGTTTCCCTTGAATTATCTTTCGACGCAGCCGGCCGATCGCGCGCCGATAACCGCGCCCGCCCAAATTATTGCGCCGTTCGAATCTATTTTTCGATGCTCGCTCCGAGCGATCCGCCTCGAATAGCCCGCGATCGGTATTAGATATTCGAAACGGGTGGTCCAGAGCGCGCAATATTCCTTCATTTTACGCGCGCATACCAATCTTCGTTCGCGAATAACTGCGTGCAAGATCGCAATGCAGTGAATCTCCAAGGGGATGGATCCTTTCTTTCATTGAAACAGAAACGCGGGTCGCAGCCGATGGGGCAGGCCACAGGGTTAAACGTTCGCCGGATTTCGCCAGTCGATCCCAGCCGCTTGGGACGCGAAATTTAAATATTCCTTGGGCCTTCCATCTCGCCGACACCGGTGCAACCCTCCGAAATTCGTTCCGCTCCGTGTCCGCGTTGCCGGACGTGAAATATAAGGCAATTTCATGAACCATTAAGAATGGAAGTTCATAAGTCGGCAGCACGTGTTTTCGGTGTTAACCCGTGTAGAAGGCGAAATGAGATTTTTCGAAGGGTGGCCCCCGCCCCTGCGTCGCCCTCCCCTCCCGCGCGGGCATTGACGTATAACGGGTGTCCTGCGGGGGTGATGCAGTCGGCGTACGACCGAGTATCCGTCTTTCCCCCCGGCTCACGTCGCGGCTGGGACTTATCTGCCCGAAAAATGCCCCCGAACCCTCGCGCCCGCGGGGGTGGAAGCGATTTTTTACAGCGTCGCGTCGAAGGTTAACCTTATGGATGGCTTCAGATTCTTGGGGAGCCCTCGCCCCTTTCCCGCTGTCGCCTCCTCTTTTCTTCCTTCACCCGCTACAGCGACCCTCTGGAACGCGGTATGTACCGACGAAAATATAGAGAGCGGCGCGCGGGGGTGGTGGGGAAGCTTGGATGGCGCGGCAAGGGAGGAAGCTCCTTTATAATTTTACCCCTAATTTATTTTACAACGGAGCTAATAAAAAACCTACCGGCACGATGCACCCTAGCCGTCTGGTAGGCGTCGGGGCGAAAGGGGATGAGAAAGTTGCGCGCCTTCTTGCGGATCGAAGAACGCGCATCGAATAAAAGGGCAGCGTCGCTTTCCGCCTTTTCGCCGACTAGCTATCGATTTTTCCCGACGTAGGTAAACCGAGCCCGACGTCGATTGTTTGCGCCCTCAATCATAGTAATTACAATCCCCTTTCGGTCCCGTGTCGATACGCCACCCCGAGCGCAGCCTGGCTCCTCTCCTTTCGTTACGCGCAACGCTCAACGATTATTTCGTTCTCTGTTTGAGAGTGCGGTTAATTAATTCCATGAACGTTAAATTCGTTACTGGCCAGATCGCTGTACGCGAAACTTTAACCTTTATTCTTTTACTGTGGCGTCAGTCCGGCGATATTTTAATTAAGCGGCCTGTAGACGGTCAATATTATTGTGCGATATATTGCACAATATTTTTGCTGTGTGCCCCTAGACGCTCAATATATTGTGCAATATTCAATATTGCACAATATTATTGAGCGTTTGGGGGCTACTTACGGTCAATATTATTGTGCTTTATAGTACAAATATAGTAGAACAAAAGATAAACCAACTTTAAACAAATGAGACATCAAAAAGTGTCGCTGGCTCCCGGACTATTATCAGAACTGCTTCTCCGTCTATAGTGATGTACGCAAAATAACCATAATACATAGATTTGAAGTAATTTGCGCCCTAACAGAAGGTACAAAACTGTTTCCGTACCGGTCATTCCGTGCCACTTGATTCATTTTGCAACTCAATGTCTGGGTCAATCTTTGGAACCTTCGTTTCAGATGACTAGGACGTCCGCAATTCATGCGCCCGATGGGGCCGATTTTTAATGACATGATCTGCGCTTTGGCGTGTAACTTGTACAAATTTCAATATAATGCATTCCAAAAATTTGTGTGGATAGTTCAAACACTACTAAATATGTGTGGATAATTCCCTGCCCTCTGGGAGCGATAGGTTTTCTAGAATTCATTTCCAAATATCGCCTTCAATAACGAGTGTCTAGACTAGAATACCCCCTTAATTTGAAGAGAGGAAGACGCAGGCGGAACACGCGCAGTCAGCGGACTACTCCTTTTCTTTGTGTATCTTTCCACAATCAGTATTGATAGTGGAATTGGTGGGTAATACTTCTTAATTGCTATATTGGTAGCATCTTTCTAATATACGTCGGGACAAAAGCGGGCTCAGAGCCAGGCGAAAATTCATTCGCTCTTTACGATCGATAATTTATTATTTTTCCAAGAACGTTTCGACAACATCTGTTTGCCAAATTTCTAAAGGCCAATAAAAAACGTGGTGACATTGTTCAGTCTGAGTTAGTCCGTGGGTAGTGCGTACGACGACTTGGGGCGCCCAGGTAAGTACTTACCGTCGTCAACAACCAACTCGCGGGACAAAAGAGCTATTAACCGCGACCCTGGCGAGACGCTTCGGCCGATCAGCCTGATTAGGTTTTGGCAACCAGATGTGGCATTTTCCATTTCTACTTCATCAAGAGGGAAAGGAGTCGTCCTTCGCCAACGAATTCACAGAGGGAAGGTCCCCCTCTCCGAGGAACGGTGTTTCAATTGTGTGTTTCATAATTATATTAAAACAACAATTACATTCATATTATTTCTTTATCTCCAATAAGTTAGGAAATATTCAGCTGTTTACTGTTCCCGCTGATTTTTCGAAATGTCAAAAATTGTGGATGTTACAGCTCTTTGGAATAAAGTGTTTACGTTTTTCCAAAAATTATAACTGTTGAACTAATAAACTGACAAAAATGACCTTTTGAGTGCTTACAGTGGAGATATATGAGTACCTAACAAAAATTATTTCACTTAATAAGAACGAATATTTGACCATTTATTTAGCAATTGTTCTTAACAACTGCAATCTTATAGTTGAAAGCACCTTTTTAAAAATTTGGAAAAAATAGGAGGATATAGCCCTGTTTTTCCTCTTTACGGACATGTTTTGAAAAACGTGGACGATTTAAAATTGGCCAAATGAAAATTAATTGAATGTGACGCTGCGTCAAATCACATAGGCTCGACTGGTCGCTCGGACCGTGCAGTACTCGCATCGGCTAAGCGGCTATACCTGCCATTTTTATATAGGGTATTAACAAAATGAATTTTTAGTTACGACCGTAATAATTGATAGCAAATTTTTAGTTTCGGCGCAATGGTTCGGTCAATTTGAACAGATAAATAAAACAGCTATTTTGCAAATTATATCTTATACTCTTTCGACGTTTCGATCTGGATTTAGATCATCCTCAGGAAAGAATTATAAATTATATTGCTATTGCTATTAATATTCGATTAATATTCAATCACAGTGTCATGGCACTACGTGTGAATCGCGAGTCGGTTGGAGAAAGACTGACATATACGTGAACAAAACGTCTGCTTACAGAAAGGTGAATACAAGGTAATTACCGTTGATATATAAAAACATATTTAAACTCTTTGAATTTCAAAATTAAAAGATATACCTTTTGCAGTAACAGAGCATTCATGCCATGTGTTGTGTTATACACTTTAAAGATGTTAACCAGTAGATAAAGAATAATTTTTTTTCCTCATACCTTTTGAAGTTTCGCCATTCTTTTTTAACAAAATGAATTTTTAGTTACGACCGTAATAATTGATAGCAAATTTTTAGTTTCGGCGCAATGGTTCGGTCAATTTGAACAGATAAATAAAACAGCTATTCAACGCCCTATAATTTTTAAACAAACTCGAAATCGACAAAATGGTGAATTACCCCCCCCCCCCCTACTTTCACGAGGGCTACAACATATTCAAGTTTGAACAAAATGCGAGGCAACGAGGGAAAAAAGTGATCGAGTTGTCGTGGAATGACCCCCACGCGATTCACACAATATATTGTACAATCTTCCAATATGATCCACAGACGGTCAATATTATTGTGCAATATTCAATATTGCATAGAAAATATCAAAACCGTTCTGATTCACGCAATATATTGTGCAATCATCCAATATGATCCACAGACGTTCAATATTATTGTCCAATGTGAATATGACAATATATTGCTCAATATATTGAGCGTCTAGGGGCCGATTATCTTCTTCATTCACGCAATATATTGTACATCCTTTCAATATTATTGCCCAACTTTTCAATTTTATTGTGCAACCTTCCAATATGATCCACAGACGGTCAATAATAATGTGCAATATTGAATATTGCGCAATTATATTGACCGTCTACAGGCCGCTTTAGTCCCGCGTTACGAGCAAACAGCTCGTTCGCGGCCAGAGACCCAGGGCCCCGTCGATTGTTCGCGATTACGTTCGGCCGATCGATGAGACGCGCAACAATGCAATTTTATTATAATGCGACCTATATCGGGGCCGCGGAACGCGAAACGAGAGGCGGCCGCGTTTGTATTGTATAATGGAGAATTCCTATCGTAGCCGCGTACGGTACACGCGCGATAAAAATTAATTAACACGGCGCCGGTGAACTTGCCCCTCTCCCATCCAACCCCACTGTTCAGTCCGCTCCGATGCTCCGCGAATATTTCACGAATAATAAAATAGCCCGGACACGATCGTTAACAGAAACTGCGCGATAACACCTGCGGCACGTTGCCCTGGAGAAGCCGGTGGACCCCGCGTTACGTGTCCTTTTTAACGCTCCCACTCGACTAACGACCGGGTAATAACAATAATTCTGCCGCGGCACTTAAAGGAATTGGCGAATCGTTAATACTCGATCCCGCTTACCCCGTCGCACGATCTCGCTCAGCCCGAAAACGACGGGGTAATTTAGAATAAAAGAAAACGATTGCTCCGGAAAGTCTAGAAAGTCTACAAAGTAATCACAGAAATTGGAGCGAATTTGTTTGTAAGCCTGGACCCCAAAGCATCGCGACGAGTACCCACCTACTGCCATATAAAAAATCTATTTCCTGCAATCGCCAGAACGTGGATGAACGAGGGGGAAGCGATTGCCGGACGGGCGCAGCGAAACGTTCATCGCGACCTGGAAGCGTTCCAAGCTGGACACCTCCGGGCCCAAGTGTACGCGCCCGTTCGATATTCGGCGGGCGTGTAACGAACGTTTACACTTCTGCAGAAACGTTACCGGGCGAAACAACGTCCCCTTTTCACCCTTTTCGCCCGGCACGACCCTTCCCCCCTCTTGAAGTGGCGCCCGTTAATTTATTCTATTCTCCGGCCGCGGACTATTGCAGCGCGCGCCGCAGTGCGCTGACCAACGGGCCGCGGCGAAAAGGGAGAGGGGTATGAATGTCTTTAATAGTAGCACCGTCGGTTGACGCTGCGAGTTTTGACAGACAGCTCCTCGGGGCACAATAGGGGCAGAGAGGCGCACAATGCGCCCCGGCACAATCGCACGAAATTATACATGCGCGTACGAGCTCGCTTAGGTAGGTACGCGAAGCATTCACCGCGTTAACGGAATAGGAATACGAAATTCGAATACAATATACGCGGTTTAACCTGCCGTTCCTTCCCTCTCCCTCTGTCTTTCTCTCTCTCCTCTTCTCCTGTCGCGATGAATGCACCGAACATTCTAATGAAGATAGACAGGGGCACCCCCTTGCCAGCCTGCCACCCGTCTCCTCGCCCCACAAGCCGCTGCTTCCTTCTTTTCCTCAAGGATACCTGTCCCGTCCTCCCCGTCTCACGATTCCCGCGACACTCCACTGGAGAGTTTCGGTCCTGTCGTTTAACTTCGTTTCGTGAGCTCAATAGAGGAGCCGGGGCGAGAGACGGCCTCGCAGGTAGACGGCAAGGGGTGAAAAGGGGATCGTTACCGTGGTAGACGCCGTTCTTATTATCATAGACGTCGTTATTATTAGTGTCGACCGTGAAAGGATAAGGGGATCGGCGAGAGTCGAAGAGGTGTTTAACGAGTACCAACGCGGTGTAATTCGATAGCGGTATAGGACACGTCGACGTTTCTCTCCCCTCGCTCGACTCTGCGCGCAAGAAGAAGGGAAGCTGACTTTTGTGCAACCTGGCGACACTGCAGTCCAACGTCAACCCTTCGCCTCGCGTCTGAAATCGCTCGTGTACACGACTCAGGATTCATTCTGTTCCCTTTTATCCTGACTCAAGGCTGTCATGGGAATATGTCTAGAGGGAGTTTGATGGACAGTCCGGAGACAGTTAAGGGTGCAACGCGACCTCTCGTCAATAGACGAAGCACTCCACACTCCGTCTCGTGAAAAGGGAGCACTGGATCACCCTGACGCGCTAGATCAAGCCACCGCTAAAAAACGGGCACGATGGGAATATCGGAGGAGCCACGCGCGAAAGCTCTATTTTTCGTTCTCGTTTGGGAAGCAAGAAAAAGCGTGGCCGATGGTGGAACGATGGTGGAACGGAATCGCGTACGGGACACCGCGGAGGGTTGATCGTCGCTTAGGTATGCACCAGGAGGAGGACGTCGCGTTCTAGAGCATTTCTCTGGCGCAGTCACGTGTGTTTACCTGTACACGTCCGCAGGAAATGTATTCACTGGTCGCGCGTAGCCTTCATCCGTGACGGCAGCTGGTTCATTTATCTTGCAGGGACACTGCTCTACGTGTCCCTTTATTTTTCACTCGGTATGACGATCCCCGAAGTGCGCCCCCTTTATTCCCCGGAGGAGGCGAGTCGCCCAGCATCCTCCCCAATCGACTTGACAGCGATCGGCCCCGAAGGAAGGCCCTTTTGTTTATTGAGATCGCTCGGCCCTCCGTTCATGCCGGGCCCCAATAGATCCAGCCTAACCGTGAGAACCTTCGCACATTCCTGAAATTATGTCTACGCGGTGTCGCGATCGAACGTGACCCTCGCACTCTTTTAAATCGTGGAGTCGCGAGCGGTGAAGAATGGCCCTCGCAGATTCTCGAAATCCATCGGCGCCGCCAAGTCCCGTGGATCGATGGCTGGATAGAGCAAGCCGAATTCGAGCCGATCTGACGGATGAATTTTGCAATTTATCGCTCCCATTTCGACGCTTTGCCCGACGTCTCGATCCACTCGTTTATTCCTCCCCTTTCCATTCGCTCCTTTCTCCTTTCCCCCGTCGAACCGACTACTCCTCCGGCGCTCCTCCGCGATCGCCCACCGCCCTTTCATTTTCTCCACTCACTTTTTCGCCTGTTTGTTAATTTTCTGCGCCAACGGGGAAGACTCGATCGGTCCTCTCGTTCACCCACCTACCGCGCCGACATCCCGGCAGATGAGAATTTGATGAGGTAAACACGCCGGCGTTTTTTTATTTTCACTTCCTTTAGCAGTTTCGTCCCTTTCTTCGGTCGTAAACGCCCGCCCTAACGGTGATTTATGCGCCGCGGATCGCAAATTAATGTTGACTCCGCCGCAACACTTCGCCTCCTTTTCCCTCCAACCAACGATCGGTGGATCGAAACCCGCCACGTTTCCCCGCGAAGTTTTAATTTCCCCGCCGAAGGAGACTTCGTTAATTGGAGTCTCCGTCAACGTTTCCAGCGAGCGTAAATTTGATCAGGTTTGAATTAGGGGAATTTGTTTGTATCTGCGAGCCATTGTTCCACCGTTAGTCGAGCATAAATCGCAAATGCTTTGATAGAGCGGCCCCTTCGATATTATGTACTCGCGAGACCGCGGAAGCCGATTAATTACCAACGACCGCCTTAATGTTTGATGGCGATCGGCCGGTTTTTCGACGAGCAGCTCGGTCACTCGGTAATAATTGGGAAATCCTCTTACGTCGGAAGGAGGGACGTACGTCGGTGTTCCTTGACGTCGAGTCGGTGTTTTGCTTGGCGGGTCGTTGGATCTTCCGGGGGCTTGCTCGCTCGGACGGTCCACGTTTAATTATTCCGCGTAAGAGGCTTACCATTAGACACGTCCTTCGGAATTGAAGCCGGCTTGGCGCCGTTCGAGTGCGTAATAACTTGCTTGTAGTGGCTGCCGCGTCACGTGACCTCAATGCAACGGAAAATGACGTCTGGGGGTGAATATATCAGCTCAACGAAATCTTTTACATTTTTGCCACTCTTCATCGCCCAGTTTCGCTGTATAAAGAATAATTGATAGAATAAAACCAAGATGTCCGTGGTTCTTTTCTTGGGTCCTCAAATATATTCTGTCGAATAGAAAGATAGATGAATTAAAATTTAAAATTCCTTCCCCCAGAATCCTCTCAGTGACGTTGCCCAGCTTCAAAATTTCCGCAGTAGTCGTCTTTCAGAGAGAAAGAGAGAGAGAGAGGCAACGTAGCTGTCGCTCTACCCCGCCAAGGCGAGTTCATTTGGCACCGGAGGAAAATTAGGGCCGACGGAAAGTTGAGAAATGAAAATTTCGATCGCGGAAAGTACGGTCGAAGGGCGGCGGCGTTAGTCGAATGGGAAACGCAGTAGAATATTACGAAAGTTTCTTTCGCGTATAAAGTCGAGTCTTTTCGGTGCCGCCCCCGCGGTGGCGGCGTTCCCCAGATTAAGGGTGGTCGCTGAAAGAACGCGATCGTGCTTCAGGATTTTTCGCACTTCCAAAGACTTCGCGCACCCCTCCTACGCCCCCTTCCCCATCAGCCGCCATGACTGCCTTCTCCCTTTCGACTGAAAACTTTCCCAGCCACGATGGTTTTCCTATTTGCCGGTCCGGAGGGGTTGGCTGGGGGCGAAGGCTCGCCAGGGTCGGACGTGGACGGTGTTTTTGTATCGGTGCCCTCCGCGAAACCCGCACATTTGATTGTACCCAGACGTGACTGAAATAAAGCTGCCGGACGTGGCTCTGCTCGCATTCCCTATCTCCAGAATCGCGTGCAGATTCGTATTTCAACCGCAACGGTGACTGGGCAATAGCGCAGAAGGCTGGACAATCCGCCAAGTGTGATGGCACAGTCGCGAGATTTAAATGATTATCCGCGGAGTGATCGGTTATTGGACGATCCGTTCGTAAATTCGATATGACCCGCGCTGGGCGAATGAATCTCCGCGGGCACGTCCCTTGGCGAATGAAAGGCGCGCGGCAGTATTCTTCAATCCTGCTCCTTTCAAGCTCGACACCGACGGAGCGACGATAAAACGTATCCTCTTGGCGGAATCGAGTCACCTGTGAAATTACTTCGGGCCACGAACGGACGTCGCGGAATTTTTATCGGGGGAGATAAATCGGGCCGGGAGCACGATGGCGGGAAGTGAATTCTCGACGGGCGGGTGTCGATTCCCCGATCCCCTCGACGTCTCTTCAGAAGCTCTTGACGCGGTTCGTTACTCGCCCTCTGAAACCGTGGACCGACGTCCACCGATCGAAGCCTAATTACTCTGTAATCTTCGATAGGACGGCCTTTGAGGGCGCAGAATCCACACGATCATTTTTATCTCAATTGCAAGACGCTTGGGTACCTCGGATGTTGTCGCAAAAAAAGAGGCTGGAGCCCCACGAGCCAGGAAGGGTGGGTTCGGCAAAAAATCCTTTGTCCCGTGGATTGTCGAATCGTTCGACGGAAGGCTGGCCGAATTCGAAGTGTAATTAACGAAATGTCATCCCGCGGTGGCCAATAAAGTTCAAAGGATTTAATCCGGTCGAGCGAGCACCCGCGAACCAGGGGGTTGGAGGAAGTGAGATCGACGATAGGAGAGAGACGCCAGAGAAAAGGTTCGCGGATAGCTAGTGAGTGGGAAAATAACGTTAAGTTTGTTTTCTTCCGCCGGTGGAACGTCGAATGCTCGTGGTTCGGCGTCCAAATGGACAATCCTGGGGGTAGTTTTTGCGGGTGGGTCCGCCGATTAGGAGCCGCTTACCCTGCGAGCATTAACGTACGATCGCCACTATGTTTTCTCAGCACACGGATCGCGTTGCACGCCGGAAAGCATTACAACCACCGCGTCCCGATCTCTTCGAGAACAAATTTTCACGCGCAACCCACCCCTCTGGCTAACGAATGGAGAGTTCCTACGCGAGAACACCTCCCGGGGATCGAACGAAATTTTACGGCCGGCCGTTACTTTCGCCCGATTTTTCAGCGTGACTAACGCCAGGGGAAGAAAGTAATAAGGGATGTAAAGACTCGCGGGCGCAACCCCTCGCCTCGGTGTTTTCTTCTCTTCCTCCCATCCAATCAACTGTTTCTAATAAATACGCTCAGGGTCTCGATAATGTATCCACGCTGGAGGTGAACTTAGTGATCGCGCAACTTGCTTCACCCCTGCTCGCTCGTATAGAATCGTGGTGCATAGAAATCCTGCGGGTAGTTGGTGCATTATGTGCCACCGCAATTCCAGGGCACAGCGCGTGGCTTTGTCCCGTGCTCTGAGCGGCAACAAATTCCAGGACGCCGCCGCGAGAAAGCCACGGTGGCCAAAAAAATCCCGTAATTTCGAGCGATTCGTTCTGCTCGACTGGCATCCCCTGTCGAAGGGAGGCAGAGGAGAGAGTCCCGGGAATCAGTCGGCGAACTCCGTCCCCGCGATTCCGTCCGGGTAAATACGTACTTAATATGTAGAGAGGAGTACATAAAAGGCTGATGGGCTACAATCAGGAACCCGTGTCGCGTCATATTAAAAGATCTATGGCCGGTCGTTTGAAGCAGCGCGGATTCTAAAGGGAAGGGTGGGCCGCCGCTCCCGTGTCTTTGGTATTTCGAGGGCGGAAAATTGCGAGCCACTTTTTTTTTCGGCCCGCAGAGCCCCCTCGTTTTTATTCGTCCCGCTGTCGGCGTCATATTTTCCCGACCCGCGAGGGTAGTAATCTTCGAAATTAAATTTTCCGCCGCGGAGCCGGCTGAACTCGAGGGAGAGACGCGATACCAAGCTGCGTCATTGGGAAATTCAATATTCGCAGGAACGAAGGGGCTGGGCAAGTATCTCGCCCATTGTTTCCCAGCAAGGATTCGCGAATAACCAAGGAGCCTTCTCCTTTTAACGCACACTCGATCATCTTCGGGCATTGTCTTGCCTTTTGCTGATCAACCGTGGTTTCGGTTTCACCGTTTCGAGACCTGTTTGTCTTCGCTAACGATTCTCGAAAGGGTGGATGTTCTTCCCCGCGGATGTCCGCGACGGCGTCTTTCCTGGCTTGAATTTGAAAAAGAATCACGGATCGTCCGATGTAACAGGTATAGGGAGAAACGAGTTACATCGGTCGGATAAAATACAACGGCGCACAGTGGAACGACGTAAGGATAATAACTGGACATGGCAATTTCTTCCAAACGATTTGGATTTTCATTGTAAAAATTTGCACACTTTCAATTCATGTTAAGTTGAAGAGATTTAGAAAAAAAAATTCCTTCTAGGCTTTCTACAAATAATGAGGGAACATCCTGAACCCGGAAATTAAAAAAGATTCTGAAACTTTGTGAATATGTAGGGTATTTCCTTCTGATTACAACGTAATTTTTTTTGCTACCCAAATTCACTCTAAGGGCGTGTAATTCACCCCTGAAAATCCGGTTATTTTCCGATTTTGTGTTATAATTCGTGAACTGTAAAATAGATTTATTCTATTAATCGCAGGTAGTAGCAGGTAATTTTTCTACTTTTTAAAACCTTACCATTAACGGATTAAATTCAGGTATTTTAGACCATGGGCGACTTTGAGCAAAACTTTAAATCACCAGTTGAATTATTATAGTATTGAGTGCAACGCATTTTTATTTTATACAGGTGTTTAGTGATGAAATCCAAGTTAATTCAGAATGTTTTTTCTACAAAATCATTAATAATGAGATACTCAAAAATATGTAAAATATTGAAACCTTATGAAGTAATAGGATTTAGGCAATAATTGTTTAAAGTGGAGCAACTGGAAGAGAAAAAGACTGAAATTTTCATACAGGTCAGATTCATATACAATTGGATCAAACCTAATGTGAATATAAAGTTTATTTCTTTGTGTTTTCTAATGCTACGAACACTTAATAAAGATTTAATGAAGCTATAGAACAGAATTTCGACACTTCAAATTTTGGCCGGTGTCTAAATAAATAAAGCATTCTCGTCCCACTGTGCGGCGTACCACTCGACGAAGAAACGAAATCGTCAGATATCGAGCGGATTGTCCGCGTGTTTTTTCCACGAGTTGGAATGTATCCGTTCGATAAACGAGTACTTAGGTATAAGTACCTGTCGTTTATTTCAAAAGGGGAAGTATGCAAAGAGGAAAGCAAGTCTAACGTCGGTAGATGTATTATCACAGTGTTCGCGCGCGCACGATCCCTCTTTCTTCCTTGTTTTGCAATTTTTCTCTGCTATCCTCTTAATACTGCTGCTAATTAGAGTGCCTTTTAAGCGGCTTCCGCAGTTCCTCCTGTCCATTGTTTTCACTGTTCTTAAAAGGACGCTGCTTCTCAGGAACAAAGTTGCCCCGATTTTGCTGGATTATTTTTTATAGGAAGAATGATTCTTCTTAATAGCACAAGGGAAGCGCCGAGGGCTTCGACAGAGAGATTTAATCTAGTTACTTATTCATTTACACTGGAGTATAAATAATAAGGGCGGAACAAGGTGCTGCAGGAGTCTTATTGCAGAGTTACAGATTCCAACGGTGTTCTTTTCAACACTCAATCCACATGTTTTTAAACCCCAGAAAGGAGAAATGAAATCGGAAGGGTGGCGAATATATCGAAAATGTGACCAGGATATTTTAATTTATCGAACGGCGTCGCAGCAGTTTCGTGGGTACGGGCTTTGGGGGTGCGTTCGATTTTCCACTGTTCCGGTTAAAAGCTCGGGACCTCGCGCACGGTGAATTATTTCGATCGGGCAACGAACGGTTAGAATATTTGGCTGCGGGCGGAGGAACACCGTCATATTCCAACGCATTCTCCGATCCACCGGCGAATTTCGTCCCGGTGTTTGTGATACGCGGCTGTGGTCCCTTCAGGTTTCAAACATCGCTGGAATCATACGTTTCGATAATACCGGGGCCGGACGATAATTACGCGCTATATTGTGATCGACAACGCGGCTCGGCGAAAGCACCGCGCCTAATAAAACAGTCGAGCGGCGTCCCGTAAATCCCGCGATTTTCACGTGCGCGCAACGGGGCTGGAAAAAATACGGGGCTTTCAGGTGGAAAGCTCGTGGCACCGAATCTATAGCAGTAGATATAGAGTTCATCGACAAAAAGGTCGTAAAATAAGGAATTTCCTCGTGGTCCTCGCAACGTAAAGGCTATAGATAGTAGAGTGGAAGTTCTGGAAATCATTTTGAACGAGTTGCGCTGTCTATATGACGCGTTCCTTAGGCTCGCGGTAAGCTGGACGTACTCGAGTTCGATCTGGCCCCGCGAGCGTTTATAATTGCAGCCGAACGGTTCTCTCCAGACACGAATTACCGCTGGATGCACTGGCGAATAATGGAGAACCGGCAGAAACGGTGGTAAGCACTCGACGTGCGCATATAGGCACGCTTAACACGCCCGCCGAATTTACTCGAGTTAATGAAACCTCAAATCGGTTACGCCGTTAGCGTGCATCCCAATTGATCGCGATCACTTATTTCCCACGGCGGCTGGCCTTTCGAACGTGCATTCGTGTTAATTAACGTCCAGGGATAATTCGTGGGGATGCCCCAGGAACGGAGAAACCCTTTCACGGTGGAGGGGCAGAGGTGTGGAGTTGAATCGCGAGTTTCTTAAAGTAGAGCGAAAGTACATATGTAGGGGAAAGTCCTATAGTACCGAGCAGCGTAGAGTAATGGCTAAAGCTAGATCTCGCTTCTGATGTTAGTTAATTGCATTATCGATGGAGAAATAAGTAGATATTATAATATTGAGCAATGTATTCCGGTGGCGTTCTTTTTTCTTTAGTATTACCAGAGTTTTAAGACGTTTAACGTTTACGCTGATTTTCTGTACGACAAAAGTTACTTTTCATAGCTGATTTCTTATTTTTCAGGTAAATAAATAATTCTGGCATATTACGTACATTATTATTAGACTATTCGGTATACATAAATGCCCCGGTTTTGTAATTTGTTTTGTATATTGTAAGTCCAGGAGAGTTCGACCACTTTTTGGAAAAGAAATTGTAGCATCGTTGTTTTTCATATTTTTGTTGTTTTGTCCAAATTAAAGCAAAGCCCAAGCAATTTAGGGTATATATAACTTATAGTGTGCAATAATTTCAAATATTTATTTTCATTTTCAACCAAAAACATTGGCACTTCAACTGGTCGGTCTCACCCGCATGTCGGGGTTAGACCGTCCACCCACTACGGGTGAGACCGACCTTGAAAAATAACAAAAAGTGTAGCTTACAAAAAGTATAATACACGGAGAAGTTAATTGATATGTTATTTCTTCTTCAGTTTTCCACGTAAATCGCAAACATTCTTGTACTTGGAGTATCTAGTATCATGAAATCAACTTTAATCCAATCGTCGCTTTTCGAGATTTCGAAATAGTTTTCTCCGCATCCCACGCATTCATTTTCGTCCCGTCTTTTAACAACATATCACTATCTTGTAGAATGGAATTTTCGCTCTCTGAATCTGAAGATGGGTTTACAGCAGGAAAAACACATGTGCTCGGATTATCCCATAATCAAGGGAGTGATCGACCACCATGTCAAAATAAATTAAAAACGAATATATACGTATTGTTGGGGTGACACTATAGTTTTATGCATATTATATCCCCCAATATCCGAATAGTGTAAATAAACTTACCTGTCTTGCATAAAGTCTTAAGGGGGGAGACCACTGTCTCGGCCCGAAATGTAAGGGTATTTTCGGGAATTTATTTCAACCAAACAACGCAAGTAAATCAATTTATTGCTTAGTATAGTCAATAGTGTATATATCGAAGGGTAAGAAAAATTTTTTTTTAATCAAATTCATAAATCCGTTTTCTGTATACACTCCGTCAAAATTTGCGCTCCGGAAAAAACATGCTAGTCGCGTTGACAGTCCCCAGACCATATGGTTCATCGAAATTCAAAAAAACAATAATATTTAGAAACTAGAAGCCTGCCTCTATTACGTGACGATCGCAAAATGTCGAATTTGTAAAAAAAAAACAAAATAGCGGACCACTGAAAAAAGTCGTATTTTCGGGGTACAAAATTGGGGAAATGTTGTTAAAAAATATAGAAGCAGGTTGAAAATTGAAAATGTCTGATCGCCACGTAATAGCGACGGGTTTTCCGTACAATAACTGTCCTTGATCAAGCCAATTGGGCGTATAGTTTTCTCTGTAGACCGTCAACGCGGTTGAGAAATGTCATTCTGAGAAAAACGCGTTCAAAGTTCCGCGTGGCTCAGTCCCGCGTTTGACACCGCTTCACGAAAAACACCATATCTCCGTCAATTTTGCGAATTTCTTCATCAAATTTGGAGAAAACATTCTTGAAACATACGCCTTTCAGAAAATGTAAAAAAAAAAATTTTTCAGATTTGAGACAGTGGTCTCCCCCCTTAAGTGTTTCTCATAATTTAAATATGAATTTGTGACAATGGTCAATGCAAGATTAACAACAAGCGCATTCATTTATTTTGTGTCAATGACACACAGTGCCCGTTTTTTGCATCTGTCTTAAAATATCAACACTTGCCGGACTCTCCCAATGGTCGAACTCTCCCGGACTTACTTTACATAGAATTTGGGAACATTCAATATTAAAGAAGAGAAAAGTCGAAGGAGAGTATTAAACTTTATTCAAAGATTTACTAAAATACGACGATAAGTTTTATCAATACTTTAGAATCCCGCAATGCAAATTTTTTGAATTGCTAAAATGGATTGAACCCACTATCGGTGTATTTAGGATGGTCCGTTGCATACAATGGCACACATAACTTAACATGCTCTATTAATTTTGTCGGAATTCATTCTCTGCTGCACACGGTCTCTGCTGTTTACGGATTCACACTGGCAAACCAGCGACGGCACGTCTCGACACGGACCGTCACAACCCGACAAAACATTCTTCGCGACAATGTCGGCCGGCGTCGGTCCATGCCGTTGACGGAACGTTGCATGTCGGTGCCGGATAGTATAAACAGTCCCATTTAAAACGCATGTAACAATGTTTTGTCGTGCCAGTGACGGACCGCGCCGTTGCCGGTACCTACGTGTCGGCCCGCGATGTATAGTGTAAATTGACTTATAGTCGTACAGTACTGGCCAATTTTTTAAAAATTTTTTTCTCTTATTAAAGTTCTTAGGTTTTTCTTCTTTGTTTTTCTGCAGAAAAATGTCCAAAATTAACCAGAAAAAAAGGAAAATGAACGCAGAACGATATGAATGCGGCTTTGAAAATACTACTATAAAACAAAATTAAACTAAACTAAAGTAAACTTAAAGTAGGTTTTCAGCGAGGATTTGGTGCAGTGCATCAAATGCAAGGGTTGTGCTCACGAGCATTGTACAGACCAAGAAAATATGAATCATTTTACCTGTGATATTTGTAGAGGTGCCTAAATAAATATACTATTGTATTTGTAAATGTTTTTACTAACATTATTAATTACATAGATTTTAAAATCTACTAAGTAATTGGCCGGCATTGGACGACAATTCTTCGTTCGCTGCGAATTACAACTTTTTTATTCAAGCGAATTATTAATCTATATGTTAAAATTTAAGAAAAACGATTTATCCCCTTTTATTAAGCACAATTTGTAATACACATTTCTTCCTTGGAATTTGATATTTACCAACAATAGCTTAAATTATATTACAAAAACTTAGAGTGACCGGTACTGCAGGACTCTCCTCTCACTTCATGGATCTTTGGATGTATCGAAGAGCAGAAGGGTAAACGAACAGCGATCTGGTGGCGCAAATTAAACGGGGTGGAACGATTATCCTCGTCCTCGTCGTCTTCATCGACAATAAATGCAAAGTCCCGTTGTTATAGCGCATAATTCCGTGCACATGGAGTGCAAGCGTATCGTTGCCGGGCAATCGAGCGGAAAATCCGCGCGCGTCTGCTCGGCCGGGATTTGCCGTGGCCGGCAGCGGCCAGAGTAAAAGCGCGACGCTAGTTTAAACCCGATAGCGTGGGGAGTGAAAGCTTTGAAACGGGAGATTTTCTACGTTTATTTGTCATACATCGATATCCGCAACGGCTGGTAATGCACGAGCACAGGAACCGTCGATTCGCACTGGATTCCGCGCCACCTCTCTCTCTACCCCCGGATCCTCTATAAATCTCGCGATGCAATATTGCGGGGGCGGCAGGCAAAAAAAGGACGAAGAAGAAAGAGACAAAAACGGAACGAGCAGCGAAATAAAAAAGAGAACGCGTTACGTACAATCGTAGTAACGACCGCCAGGGAACCGCAATTTACATCCCACGACCGTCGATCGCCTCGTGATCAAGAGCGCGAGCCAAAAAATTCTCAATTGCGCGGAGAAGATGACAAGCGTCAGGCGCACGTGCGATGGTCGATGCGCGTTAATTAGCCGGGGATAATTAGCCTTCTTCCCCAGCGTGCATGACGCAAGTCTTCGTTCCTGAAGGCTTTAATCCGCGGCGACGGTTATTTTTCAGCGCCACCCTTTGAGAGGGTTGCGTCCTTCGCGACGCTTTGAGACGCGTCGAGCCCAACCCTGCGGTCCCCGATGAGAGGAGAAGCTAGGCGGACCGAAACGGGCGATAATTCCTCAGAGGGAATATTTTCCGGGGGCTCGGGGACGACGTGGCCGCAGCAGAGGGCACCTCGCGCGCTTTTACCCCCGGCATGCACTCTCTGTCTCTTACGTTTTCCATTATGTCCCGCAAGATTTCCCGTATCCTCGGCAATCCCTTCGAGAGGCGGCCCTGTTCCCGTAGTGCGTGTAAATTGGCGGCTTTCGTCGTGACAACGGCGATGGGGGTGTCACCCCCCCGCAACCCCCAACGTTGGTCGTCTGGTTTAATGGCGCGCCTACGCGAAGGGCGTTCAATTTTGTCACCCTGCACAAAGAAGCAAAGGGTGAGAGCATGTATCGCCTAACTCGCGCCAGACACAGCGCGACCCTGAAACCCACCCCCTCGTCTGTCGTTCTCTTTTCACCGCCCTCGCAGCGAGGCCCTGCTGAAAGTCTCTCGCGTTCGACGCGCTATCGCCTAACGAGGTTAATAATGATTACGGATTTAAGTAGGAGTTTATGAAATTTGCGAGGCTCGCGCTTCAAACGCAACGTTCACCCCTTGTCTGCGGGGGTTGCTGCGTTGTCGCTCGCGGTGTCTGCTGTTGCCCTTGAGATTGAACGTGTCGCGCCGCGATGTACATAGAATGCAGATGATTCGCGAATTGTACGAGGATTTGCTAGTGAAGGTTTCTTAAAGTGAATCGTGCCCTTCTGCAACAAGTTTCAGCAGTTCGTCTACGTTCAAGTTTGAGCGTCTATAATTCACCATCCCAACGTCGCACCGTCTGATCGACTCCAAGACAATGCGACCGGATCGCTTACACGGAGCTCGAGAGGTTAACGGAGCGTTCACAGAAGCAGGGAATCCTCAACGTCACCATGGTTTAAGATTGATCATAAATGCTTCCGTCCGCGAGCTTGCCAGGCGAATCCAGTTCCATTTCATTTACGTGGACGAACGGTCGGAGGAAGCACGTCCCTCGCCCCTGGATATCGTGGAAGCAGTTGCCAGGCTTGGTAATTTTCGAGGAGTGGGTGCACGGGACATCGGAATTCGGTATCCAATTTTCCTCTCTGTAATCTCAGACCAGGCCGAATCAAAGCTCGTTCCACGACACTCCAGGTTCACGTACACGTGCATAAACGCGACGGCTGCATTATCGAATTAGCCAGTAGGTATGCCCCCTTTGACTCGGCGCCCGGCTCCTCGAAACGGCGATACAGGGGGTGAGCGAGAGGAAAAAGAGGTGAGAGGGTGAAAGGTCGTTAGGTTGGCAGTGTTATTTTACGAAGGACAGTCCATCGAGCCATCTCCCTTCTATTTTGCTCGCCCATCGGAGACGTCGCTGGCGATCCTTTCATTAAGGCGCCGATCAAAGAGACCAGGACCCTCTTACTCGGCCTGTGGCCTGCTTCCCTCGCGCCTGCACCAGTATAATCGTTTTAAAAGTTCGCGCGCACCCGTCGCTCGCCTCGGCAAAGCGTGCCGCGAAGAAAAGCCGTGCAAAAGGAACGAGAGAACTGGCTGCGGCTTGGGACAAAAGAGCGTTGCGCGAACGGAGGGAAAGAGGGAAAGAATGTCGATGTTACCTCGCTAATCTACATCGTCGCGTATCAGCACCGCGTGATTATCGACCCCCTACCCCTCGAACCTGCTTTCACTCGGACGAACCTCCTCCGGGGTCTTTTCAACATCCTCCACGAATTCCTCTGAGGCACGCTCTCGCCTAGATTAAACGCGGCCGTGCATTCACTCGCGGCAAGAGTGTCCGAGCGCGACGCTTCACAGGCTCTAATACCGACGAATGTCCCGGAGTCGTTGCACCCTGTTTCGGATATGCCATTTAACGGGGAAGATTAGCGTTTTGTTTAATGTGCCTGTTCGAGCCTGGAGCGTGTTGCACGAACGCGTTTGCCCACCGCGAAGCGCCAGCTCGAGATCCCATCCCCAGTGAGTAATTAACAATAACGACGATAACCTCTTCTTGCTCGGCCGCCGCGTGCTAACGAGCAAGAAGTCGCTCGATCAGCCGAGGTGAACGCGCCGAAAACAAATTCCCTTTCCGGAGGCCCTCCGAGCCGTCTGGCCCTTGCGTCTGGACGAGAGTTTTATGCGTTGGAGAACACTCGATGGTTACCTTGACGCAGGGTCCGATCTACGGGCAAGCAAGGCAACTGCCCAGAGCGGCAAATTTGGGAGAAAGAGGAAATTAAAATCAAGAAACACCAATAGAAAAGTAGAAGTTTTTGATAAGGCGGTAAAGAAGCAGGTATATAATATAGGTTTGAATTTAGTATCGAACTGATAAATTGTTTTTAAATCACCCATATAATTATTATTATACTAAGTAGGGAAAGGTGCGTATCTATATTAATGGTCTTGGATTTTCCCCTTTTCTTATATTTATTATTTTGTTTCATTCGTTGAATCCTTTTTTCTTAGATTTAAAAAATATTTTAGTTTTTGTTACTGCTTATTTTATGAATATATAGTTTTCTATAAAACAAAAGGCTCTTTTTATTAAAAAAATACCTACAAAGTTTTCACTCGGTGTGAAAAATTGTATTTTAAAATAATTATAATTAAATATAAAGGGCAGTAAAATTCATTTTTGCCCAGAACGGCGGAAGAACTAGATCGATCCCTGCCTGTTCGACCTTGATAGGGTAAAACTACTTATATAGGTGATACTACGAAAAAATATTACGGCTTTTAGAAAAATATATATAAATTTATATTTTATGCTTTCGGACAAGTTGCGGTGTGTACGAGGGAAATACAATTTTCTATGTCACTATTGTTTTTGCAATAAATTCACATATACACAGTATGTCGGAAAAATAACGGAACTTTTTAAATTTAATGAAAACTGCTAATGCCATCTATTCAAACAATATGTAACCTGAAAGCTGTATATTTCCTCTACAAAACAAATGCATCAGGATTGGAATCGACTAACGGATTGTCAAGTTAAAACGGTTAAAGTGGCAGTACCTTTTGTCACTTCGTCGCAGAAACACAATGGAACAAAGAGCAAATATTAAATTTTGTTTCAAACTCGGGAAAACTTTTACAGAAACATTTGAATTGATGAAAAAAGTTTATGGTGATGATTGTTTATCCCGTACACGTGTGTTCGAATGGTATAAACGATTCCAGGACGGTCGTGATGCTTTGGAAGATGACCCAAAGCCAGGCCGGCCAAAAAAGAAAAATCGCGATGAGTTGGTGGAAAAAGTGCGTGAAATGATTACCTATGTGTAATACCTCTGCCATCCATCTCACACTTGAAGTCGCATCGTAGGTAATCATTTCACGCACTTTTTCCACCAACTCATCGCGATTTTTCTTTTTTGGCCGGCTTGGCTTTGGGTCATCTTCCAAAGCATCACGACCGTCCTCGAATCGTTTATACCATTCGAACACACGTGTACGGGATAAACAATCATCACCATAAACTTTTTTCATCAATTCAAATGTTTCTGTAAAAGTTTTCCTGAGTTTGAAACAAAATTTAATATTTGCTCTTTGTTCCATTGTGTTTCTGCGACGAAGTGACAAAAGGTACTGCCACGTTAACCGTTTTAACTTGACAATCCGTTAGTCGATTCCAATCCTGATGCATTTGTTTTGTAGAGGAAATATACAGTTTTCAGGTTACATATTGTTTCAATAGATGGCATTAGCAGTTTTCATTAAATTTAAAAAGTTCCGTTATTTTTCCGACATACTGTGTATGTTTCGAAAACTGACAAGCTAACCTCTTTAAATCGTTATCGCCGAAACCTTTTTTCACTACGTTGTTGTTAAATTTAAGCCGGTTTTTTTTTGTACTCCAGAATTTATAATATGCCCCAGAAAAGAATTTACAATACTTCCCACCTCAAAATCATATTGTTCACGAATAACGTATTTCTTTTTTCTTCGTTGATAACAGAAATATCACGTAAATATATAAGGAGTAGGTACATTACGGGCATCATGGTTCGAAAATGATCATAATAAAACGATGGAGAAGGTGAAAAGTCAAAAACGGGAGTTAATAAAAGTAACAGAATATTTATAATATTTATACCTTCAAGGGCGTTATGAAGGTACCTACAAGCAGGAAAATCTAAAAAGAAAAGAAAATTGATGTTTGAAAAAACAGGGAATTTTTTGGAAATTTTATTCAATATTGTTCTATTTTGGTTAATAATATCTTTTATAATATATATTCTATAACATTTTGTTAAAAATAATAAAAAGTAATTATTTATTTATTTCGGGGCGTTTTGTCACATAAATCACCTATAATAGGTGGGGCGTTTTACCTGACGACGTAAATGTTACAAAACGCCCTACGTAAGGTTCATGAAAATGATTATTTGCGGTAATTTCCTGTTATGTTTTCTTCACAATTCCAACATACTTAGTTGTGCAGAGTAATGAACACTTAATGTGTTTACACAAAAAATTTAAAGAATTATTTAAAAATATCTGTTTTATGGATCTTTCTTTAAGGGGATAGTGAACTATTGGATACATAAAATTGTTAGTTTCTGTGACGCTAAATTACTTTGATACCAAACAATCGTTCTAGTCGTGCTTTTGACAATCTATTGTGGGCATGTTGGCGAGTACATATTTACAAAAAAAAATCGTCGGAATGTATAAAATTGTCGAAGTTATTAATCGTTGAAGATAATACTGTACGGCGCGCCGCTGCAGGTGGTGTTCATCGATTTGGGTGAACCAATCATCAGAAAGCAAAATGCTTTGAGGTGATTATTCTATACACAAATATCTACAGTGTGGAAAATTGCCGATGAATTTGAACAAAAATTGTGGAAGTTACACACAAATCAATTTTTTCCCACATTTTTGCGGGACAAACTCGTCTTTAATCAATTATAAATGTTTTACAAATCTCCAATGTTGATGCCGAGTTTTTACAGCATAGAGAATGGAATTCCACAGTTTCGGTTAAAATTTTAAGTGAAAATATTTATTGGTTCAAGAGTTATGATGTACACCGTTTCTGAAAAAGGTGTTTCGAGAAAACTGGCTTCAAAGTTAAGTGCCCTATGCCAATACCACTCTGCGAGGCCATTACTCGACGGTGCACTCAATTACGTTCGCTGCTATAACCTCGACAATTATTTGAATTTCCTCATGAAATTTTGTTTAAACTTTTCAGAAAGGACAATTCTTTCAAAATCAGTAAAAAAAAGTAATCGATTTTCTGAAGCTGAAATAGTCCACTACCCCCTTAAAAGTATTGTAGGTATAGTTTTACCCTACATAGAGTGCTCCTTTATGATCATCTGATCCCTCACTCTATAAGAATATTTAAGAAAAGGTACTGACGATTTATGCTAATTGTTAGAGTTTTAATGCAATCGAAAAGGTATCAGGGGTGTGCCCGAACAGGCCCACGGTCCGCCAGGTTCGCGTGTGAGTTCAGGACGCGGCGATCCGTGTGTAATGAACGCCAGGACCACGCTCCAAAACACTAGCCAGCCGACCACTGTCGACTGCATATGCACCGATGCAGTTGCACCTGGCTAGAACTATCCTTTGATATCGGCCCGATTATCGTATCACGACGGCTCCTGCGATCCACGCGCCGTGCCGCTTGCAATCGACAGGCTCGCGGTTTATTTGTCGCACCAACGAAGCGGCCTCCACTGCGTCCTTAACGTTTCATTTGCCGATTAACGAGCGTTTTTCCGCTTAGACACGGATTCCACATGCACCAATTCCTTTGATACCAAAACTCGCGTGGTCGGAATCTAATGAATTCACGGGAACTGACTTCGAACGAACACTCCCAACCACTCATCCGCGAATATACCTTACAAATTTAATTTTCCGCTCGGTTTTAACCACCCCCTCTCGCGATTAGCAACTAATCTTCAATTTTAATCATAGCTTGGATCGTGCACAAAGAAGATACTACTTGTAAAGTCCCATTTAAAATACCCTAAAGGTTATCATTCCCTTTAATGATGTTTGGCAGCGTTGATTATTGGAGATTTATTGGGGGTTGGAAAATGAGAACAGTTGGAACAGGTGGAAGGGACATTAGAAGAGTTCCGTGGAAGATCCGAGGGTGGAGTAATTCAGGGCAGCGTGTCTCGAATTTCCCAGGTCGTCCCGCGAGAAGCTGGGTCCCGTATAAATTCGTCGGAGGCGTTCCAAAGCGGACAAGCAAGAATTCCCGACGTGTGCGGCGATTATGCAACGCGCGCGGGATCCTCAACAGGTTGCTTTTAAAGGCGCCATCGACAAAGGCGAAAGGGGGTAGAGTCGTCCCGCTGCCAGCCACTCTCGCGGCAAACATTTTTTCCCATCGATCCTAATTCGAACGAGATCGGTCCACCCTCGAAACCGTCCGAGTTTCCAATTAGCTCGTGCCATTAAGGGGGCCATTCTGACCGTTGGCGAGACGCGCCAACTTTCCCCCCCGATAAGTTTCGCGGGACAACGTCCACCTCTAACCCTTGTTCTCTTTACTCTTCCCCTATTGTTCTCCCCGGCTCCGTATAATTCGTTGTACACATCCACGAGCGTAGTTCGCGCATCGAGGTAAACACCCCCGTCCACTGAACGCGCCTCTGGTCTTTGGAAACTGTGAACAGAGAAACTCTCTGACCCCGTTGCTCGACACTCCGATTCATTTCCTGTTGCGACGAATTCGGCGCACCTTTCCGCGAGTCGCAGTGCTTCAACCCCAATAAAGCAAAGCAGAATTTAGTACCCGTGCTTGGAGATATCGGTGGCTGACGAGGGTGCTCGTCAGGAAATATGGGGTTGGTAGAAAATCCTAAAATTGTTCAACCCCGCTCTCTCAACGCGCTGCACACCGTGTTCCTGAAAAGATTCATAACTTCAAAGACATTCGTCGAGAAGATTAGAAACTGTCGCGGTCCCCCGAATGGATGTTGTTTTCCCAGGGATTTTAATTCCCCCGAAAACAGGAAGCGGTAGCGTAAACACGGGAGAGTATTCTCGGTCGTTTCCTCTCTCGCTGCCGATGAATTATGAATTTCCATGGCGTCGGTGAGCACCGCGATCCTTCTATTCGAGCGTAATGCTTTCCCGATACCGCGGCCCCAGCGAATAACTGGTCGCGTAGACCGTGAACCAACGATCCGCCGGCATCTCAAAGGAGAACTATCTACCACGCCAAATACGAACTTCCTGGAGAAATATTTCAGGATCGGCGATCGCGGGAGCTCGAGGAGCTTCGCGTCTTTGCGACCTATTCTCCGCTCCCTTTCAAAAACCGGGTAGCTGGTAGGAAATGTTCGCACATGGTAAATTCTCTGCTGACACCGTCGCCGTTAAAAGTGTTTTAAATGCAAACACTGACAAATAGCCTGCCACCCGTAGCGATATACAAAATATTCCAAATTTCCTCAGGCCAGCGTTGCTCTCGAGTTGTCATCGCCTCCCTCAGCAGCGCTTTAGGTGAAATTTAACGCGACTCATTTGCACAGGCGGGGCGACTCCACGATGCCCGCGTTCCGAGTAGATTTCGTCGCACCCCCGTTCGTTACAATGCCATCGCGCGACAGTAATTCCAGTTCGGGCGGGGATGCTCTCTCGGCCAATTTCGTCTCAATATCAATTCGGAGGTTTTTAAGCCGTGCCTGCGGCGGTTCTGCGTCGCGACGCCCAACCAACCAGTTCTACCCCCGCGATTCTCCCATTCCTTCTTGCTCCCTTTCCCGCGCCTCCCGCAGCCGGCGGCTTCCATGGTAAATTAAGCAATTTTATCATACGGCCCCGTAAACCTCATAGATCCAAGGGACCGTGGCGCGGGGTAGCCGCGCGTCACTAATGCCCTCTCATTCACGAATTCGGATACCGTCGACCCGTTCCCACCCCTTCATCCACCGTTTCCTGCTACTCGAGATGGCGCAACCCCTCTATCCGTAACCGCGGCTCGAATACTCGGGGCTTACCTGAATGCGTTATTGAAATACATCTTAGCGCCGCGAGTTAGCGGCGCGAGGGGCACGCGATGGGGATGCAGGCAGAAAATCCCTACGGGTGAATTTCGGTTTCCATATTCCTTGGGACTTCCGATTATCGATGCTGTCGGCGTTCCGAGAGCACCCTTCGCCGACGACAGAGCTCCCCTCGCGGCTGAGAAATTCGGCTCGAAGCGGGCGAATCGCTCAAAGAGGGTGCTTTGAGTACTTACTTGCGAGGAATAGCGAGTTTATGTGTACTCGTGCAGTACCCAAATACCACCGATCTTTGTTCCTCTGATTTTCGCAAACGATCAATACAATTTTCGTCCGAAGACACATCAGGTTTGCTGTTGGAATGTAAATGAGGTGATGGGTGGTACAGGCAGTCGTAGGGGAGACCGGGGCTGGTTGTCTCAAGGGGTAGGTTGACTAATTGTTACTGCGGAAACATTCACTGTAGTAAGAAATCACTTCTACTATGCCATGCATTTATGTTGGACCCCGCGATCGCACGTTTTTAACAGTTATCAGCGTTTGTCGAAAAATTGACTACTTAAGTAAATATTTTTTCTTAAAGAGTTTATTTTTTCACGCTCTTTATAGTTACAGTAGAATAAATCTTAAGGGACTATTTTAAAGTTTGTTTATTAAACGATCTATTGACATAGTATTTTTCTTTATACTTAAATTATTGAAGTTTGTATAGATTATTGAAGTCAAAATGATCGGACGGGGCTGGTTGACTAATAAGGTTTAAATTGTTTAGTTATCCATAAAGCGATTTTTATTTTTTGCTTAAAGGGTCTAGCCGGATAGCATAGGGAAAATAGCCTCAGCACCAATTTTAGTATTTATGTGTACTAAATAGTGCTCTTTGCCTAAAAAAACACTGAGAGAAATTTTAGATCTCTACCCCCTTTCGTTAGGGTGATATGGGGATAACAACCCTAAACTTTACACTATGTGATAAATACAGTATAATTAATGTTTAAGTTGAAAACATTTTCAGCTTATTATTAAAATATGAAAGAAAGAAATTAATATTTTATAATGAAACAACTCTTGTGGCATTGTGTTATTTTACTACCACTGAGAAAAAGTTACTAATAACATTTTCTTAACTGATTATACCTACATATAGTCAACCTACCCCATACTGGAATTCAACCAACCCCGATCATGGGACTGGAAGGTGTTAGAAAAACATTAAAATACATTAATTGTTGTCACATTGAGTCAACATTAATAATTTAATCAGATAACCAATTGTATGCCCTATCAAATATACTAACCGGTATAATGATATTTCGCCCACATAATTGATTAAAAATCAAAAACTGAAAAACTGGCCTACCAGCCCCGGTCTCCCCTACTGACGACTAAGTAGGTAAAGTCCCTCAAAAGAGGCCGCCATATGACGCAATTACAAAGCTTGATAAAAGGATTTCGGCAGAAGTAAGGGAAGTTCTCCCCGTCTTCCGACCCGTCGCGCTCCATTAGGTCCCAGGGAAGCAACGATCGCCGTAGGGAAATCGTGGAAAAGATACGGCCCGTGAACGATTCTCATGAGCGGCACCGGTCGCTGAATATCATCCGCTTAGCAACAATCTTAATCGTATTTAAAAGTTATTCGGTAACCTGTCGGCGGAGGGTTCGTACGAGAGGGGTGGCATCCCCCCTTTTCGTGGGCTTCCTACGCTACAATCAACCTCTCGTCATTCTCGAAAGCAACCGCACTAAGCGCTCTTTGAAAGCTCACAAAGGAAATTAATTCCTCGAGTGAAGCTCCCTCTCCCCGCGCAAGATTCCGGCGTGTCCGAGGCTCCGCTTCGGATGCGCCGAACAAAACGACGAGACGTTGCCGTGATGGAGGATGGTTAGACGGTCGGAAGAAAAGCCAGAGCGGTTCGGTGAGCTTGTGTACAGGCAACCCCCCGACAACAGGGGGGGTTTGCGCGGGCAGAGGAGGGTGGATCGAGCACGGGAAGGGGGAGGAGATGGATACACTGCTAGCGATCCCGTGCATCGTTTCTTTCTGTAATTCGAAGCACCACTTATTACCCTTCAGCGCCACTTCCTCCCCAGCCTCGTTTCGCTCGCAACTCCGCTCTTGCACCGGCTTCCTCCTCTCCGTCTACCTCCTGGCAGCTCGCGATTTCGATGGTTCGCGTTTTTCTCGATGGATCGCCTTTGTCTTCGTTCCCCCCTTTGTTTGGATTCTCGCGATTCATCCAGAACAATGAAGGCAACTGCTGGCTTCGTATCGCTGCTGGCAGAAGAAAGGAGTTGCGATTTCTCTTACAATTTTTGCAAACACGCGTATGTGCATCGATGTGCCCTGTTTTACACGGTCTCAAATCTCGCAGGGGTGACAGTATTTGTAGTGAATCAAACTTTGGCTTCCCTCATTCTGGATAAATCTTTCAAGGCCTCCGTTCAGAGGTCGCGAGCGTGGCTTCCTCGCCCCGTTGCCTGTCTCTCCGGTATTTCGTCGAGCGAACGGCCACGAAATCGCCAGCGATTAGTATGGACCTGGGTAAATCGATTCCCCGATCGATGCGCGTTCCGGCTCGTCACGGGGCTAGGATCGATCGTGCCCGTTGGACGATACCGCAGGGAGTCGCGGGAATTTTCGCGGAAATTCTCGTCGCTCCCGTGAGATCGCTGATTGATTTCGTTTTCCGCCGACGAGCGCGTGGCGTTCAGGGTAACGCGCGTTTACAAAACAGGCCGAGCATTTTGATCGAGCTGGGTCACGCGAGACAGCGTGTTCCGTTACTCCGGGCGTAGTTAAAAGTTGGAGGCAAGTTCGACGTAATGTTAGCGAGGAAGAAGGCGAGGCGCAGGCATCCGGGATCGCTCGAAGAGCGTACGTAACGCGGCACGCGTAATATCGAAGTTGCACGATAAACAGGATCTTGCGAGAGTCGTTGGAACTACGATAACAGCCTCGGCAACGGCTGCGCTTTTAGCCCTCGAAGGCGATGCGTTATGGCGTCGGTAACGCGAAACGGCCCTCGTCCACATTGTCTTCTCGCGGATGCACCGCGTCGCGGAAATGGCCCCGGCCCTCCAAACAACCAAGTTGCCGAAGTGCATCGACTGGCGGGGGATGATTTGTCACGGCAGTAGCGCAGCTTGTTGTTTGTTATAGCTGGCAGAAGACTGCGTGGGTACTTCGCTTCTTCGCGAAACGGGGTGAAGTTTTCAAAATTTTTAACCGAACGGGACAGTGAGAATCGAGGACATGCTCGATTCGAGGTGAAAATCGAAGGATGCTCGGTCGCACGGTGGAGACGGTGGCCGCGTAGGCAGATGGAGTCAGGACAGCGTGAGATGCGCGTTATTCTCACCTGGCTTCCTCCATAGACTGGTTCCAGCGGGATAAGAGGGAACGGTGGATACCCGTGCCGTTCACCAAAAACCCCTCCACCACCCCAGCCCCGAGGAGCGTCCTTGGGTCGCTCCTCCACCCTCTCCCGCTGCTCTCTGTCGTCGAGGATCATGGATGCTTCTTCGTGGAACCGCAGCCATACGATATTACGTAATTGGATTCTCGCGGTGGATTCTCTCCCTTTAAAGGGCCGAGTCGAAGGTTCCATTGACACGGCCGATTCGGGGATAATTCGAGAAGGGGTTCGAGTGGCTGCAGATGCTGGCCCGCGACCCCGAGGACTTTCCGCGTACAGCCACAAAGGACAAGAGGATGGCCCTTGTCGGAGAGTCCAAGAGCTCGTCGTACCCTGCCCGCGGATTAAACGGAGCTTAATTCATAGATTAATAATAAGGCTGGCAGACGCACTCGACTCTGAACGTTCACTCGGTTCGATTAGCCAACCCTCCTGATTCGATTTGCCAATTTAAGGGACCAGCTACCTTTGGCCGTGCTCTCGCTGTCGCGATCAATCGCTGGCCCTGCCGAGTGGCATCGATCGACCCAAAGAATCCCCGAACAAGAGAAATATTATCATAACACGCGTATTTACGATGCACAAGTGAATTCGCAAAGGAAACCCGTCGGGGTAGCTAGCCGTCGAGCAGGGAGACAAATATTTCCACACTCCGGACCATTAAACGATACAAGGAGTCGAGCGTCCTTTGGCGAGGTGAATGATCGACAAAAGGAGGAAATGGCAGAAGCTCGCCAGCGATCAGAAAGCGGCCTGTCCTCGCCGTCCGACCGACAAAAGGGCATCTCGCGCGTCTCAATAAAACCACCGCTGTGCGAGTCCACTCCGGAGACCGTGGACCATTATATGCCGCTAACCGCTTTTATGAAATGTCGCGAGCAAAGGAACCGTAGTCAAATTCCTCGTCGTTCCTGGCCGGAGACGTAGCCGCGGAACGATTATGTCGTCCGGCAGCTCCGCCCAGGTCCCTTGGAGTCCTGACGGCAGGACGAGAGGGGAAGGAAAGTTTAAGAAGAGGAAGAGACGATCTGGAACGGAGGTGGTTGGCAAGGATACGCGGCCAAGCGGAAGCTTATAATTGTACGGTGGACGTGGCTTTCTAGACAGAACTGGATCCAAATTGTGTGACGGGGCGAGGAGCCTGCGGGGCGCCATTATCGAGCGGGCCAGGTGTCCTGTCGTCGCCTCAAAGGGCCGGGCCGGTCTCCTTTCGACCGAGACTAGTCTGTATACGTTGTACTTTATACCGTGTGTCCTCGGCCGGATAAAAAGAATTAACTTCCTTTCTGGCTGGGGCGACAAAGGTGTCCTCCCCTTTGTGCGGTTACGCGACGATTGGGCCGTAAGGAGGATGCACTTGCGCCAACTGTACCGTCGGGGAACCCTTGTCTCCGCGACTATTGCAAGATACTTGGACGTCATTTGAAAGAGTCGCGGTTTAATGAAGCGAAGCTCCGACTCTCGTCATCGATCCCGTAAAAACTGGACCCGCGGGATGGGCCAGGTAAATCACCGTCGGGGTCGATTTACCGAATTCGGCGAGCGGTGGCTCGGCAGGGGCTGTCGAGCGTAGCGCCAGTCATTGTATCGATAGCAGGCCTGGAGCTTCACGGGCTCAACGAAGCCGAAACCACGTGTTTTCGTCGTGTTACGATCCTCGTGGCCGTGGTGTGTATGCACGAGGATCTCGGGTCGGCTGTGTGTCCCTGATCCCTTTGATCTTGCCTTCCACGCGACCATCCGACCGTGAGCCTAACGTTTGCCGGAAGCTGATGCGGTCGCGGAGTCGTCTCACAAATTGTCCCATCATCCTCCGTGCCCGGGTTTCCTTTCGCTCCTCTGCCCTGCGATGCGTGTCGCCTCGGTCGTCGCACGAAAAATCGCGGCGGGGGTAAATGAAAAGGAAGAGAACGGCTCCTCTGACGCCCCGAAATCGACTCGCCAGAGATTGCCAGGGGGAGGACGTAAATTATTGCCTGCCATTCCGGGGACTTGCGAGCCTTTTTCCCTGGCTGCATTACCGGCCACGCGATAAATAACGAGGACGTCTCAATCGCCGGCGAAACGTGCGAGAAACTTGGGGAAAGTAGATTGGGGTCTTAAGATGTTTTGGGGTGGATGCATCTGGTGTCTTGTTTCGTTAGGATCTTAAACAGTGATTGTTTAATTCAATAGAAATCCACGATGAGGTATTAAAGGCACTTTCGGTGTATGTATCTGGAAGCAAAGTACTCCTGGGATGTGTTGCAGGGTCATGGATGACGCAGCTCACACAGGGAGACCACAAAGGATTTTATCGATCGATGGGTGTCCCGAATAGACAAAATTCTCCTCGACTCGGCCAACCGACAAACCAGGGGATTACAAACTCGGGCTAAAGCAGAAGCAAAGGTCTCTAGACATTGTTGGGGATTCCAGTCCAAATTCGTGCGCCGCCTGGCTTATTCTTCGCGTTGAAAAAGTTTGGCCAATTTAGCGGTTTGGACCAACAACCGGCCGAGAGACTGGCTGAGTCACGTGGGGAAAAACTCGGCCGGCTTTGCACCTGCGATCCCTCTGCCCCGTGAACGGATCGGCGATTTCGGCGAATCATTAATGACACGAAGCGTTAGGTCGTTAGAAGAGTTATCCTAGCGTGATCGAATCGGTGAATGCGAAAACAGACAATGGGAGCGAAGATCCTGTCTCGTGGGGGAGCGAAGGTGCAGCGGCGCCGACTGGAAACGCGACACCTGGATGTCTAATTACCAAGATCCCCTAACGCACAGCTCGCCCTAGCCTCGTTGCTCGTTAAAAAAGCTGTTCCGCTATCGTCACGATGGGGAGACGTCCCCTCTTTTCACGGAGGCTGCATTTGCATTTCAGTTTGATGTCGTGCATCGTAGAACATCGAGGAACGTGCTGGACAAAGAGGGATGAACTTGACGATCCCGCGAGCCCTCGCCTCGTCTACAAGAGTTTCTCTAGTCTTTAAAACAAGTGTCCCACTTTCTTCGGGGCTTGAAAATGAAGAGAACAACTGGGTGACAGTAATAGCTGCCCTGATTTCCCGCAATCGACAATCTTCGAATTTTCGTGCATTCTGTTTCGTGTGGCGCACCTGCGTCTCCCTCGAATCCTTACTAAGAACAACTCCTTCTTCCATTGGTACGTCAGAAATGGGAAACGTGCTGGAGCCTTGTAAAAACAGACACTCGCGCGATCAACAATCTTGGCCCCCGTGATTTCCCGCGTAATAATCCGAGCACGAGGCAAAATGTTTACCAGCGCGTTCATTTCTTTCCCACGGAAAAACACAATGCAGCCGCGTTCCATTTTCCTCGCCGTTTCGTTTCGGATTCGCTCGTTTTCCCACATTTTCCGGGCTTCTTTGCCGTCTGAAATGAAACTGGGGCCGACGAAGCACGGGTTAAAGGACGAGAGAAGGTTGGAAAGAGAGGAAAGAGAGCGCCGAGGAGGAATTAGTCAAACGCCCGTAGGACAATGAGACCGAACGGAGCACGTAGTATCTGCCCTGGCCCAGGGATACGCGATAGCGCATCCTGAAGGGGCAATCAATTTTTTTGCTGCGACGAGCCCGGTTTTTTCGCAGGAAACCCTTCGGGGAGCAGTCGCGGTGACACGCGAGGTTCGAACACAGAGAAACCATTCATCCGTCGAAATGACCCCAGAGGCGCCAATCAAACGCGTCGCCTCACCCTGAATACTCAATAGAGATATAGAGATACTGCAGCCGGCACGTCAATATTAATAGAAGGATGCACCGTCCTCTCGATTCCTCATCGATCCTCGCTTCAGTCGTCCAACCATCCTCCCACAACTCCCCCTTCACTCCCCTTTCCCAATTCCTGCATTTCGTCCTTCTATGCTTCCGCTGTGTCCTTAAAGCGTCCTCGAGTAAGGGGGACTGGCTTCTGACCGAAGAGGGAAAGTATTCTCATCCAACTGTTTCCTCTCGATTTCTCGACTCAGATTGAGTGCGATCTATTTGCGATTGTTGGTTGATGACTCTTCCCTCGCGCGTTAGAGCAATCAATTGCTTCTTTCCAGGCGTAGTATAATTGAAGGCTCGGATGCAATTAGGGGACACTTAGCGCTCGCAAATGCGAAAAAGTAATGTCCAAACGCTAAGAAAAATTAGAAAAGTAAATTTTGTTAAACTGGATTTTAAAAAATACAGTGTTGTAAAGCTCGTCACGAGACATGAAACAAAACTCAGAAAAGCCTAGCGATGCCGTAAAATGTATGCACAAAACCCTTATGTTAAAAAATGTAATAATATTTAATTAAAAAGTAATACTGGACATAACCCATGTTTTTCAACGCAAGTTATAACTTGCAGTGACAAAGTTTTTCCTTAATATACAAGCAATTTTTTTACCAATTTTCACACTGATTAATAAATAGTTGTAGAAAATATGACGATATATATAAATCTCGCGCGCCACCAACAGTCAACAGCCGCGTATAATGCGCCATTTAGCAGTTTTAGCACTCGCGTTGACAGTTGGCGCCGTGTGAGAATTATATATATCGCCATATCTTTTACAATTATTTATTAATCAGTGTAAAAATCGGTGAAAATATTCCTTGTATATTAAGAAAAAACTTTGTCGCTGCAAGTTATATGTACCTCAAAATTGCGTCGATACTTTTTAACGGCAAACGTTGAAAAACATGGGTTATGTCCAGTATTTCTTTTTGATTAAATATTATTACATTTTCTAACATAAGGGTTTTGTGCATACATTTTACGGCTTCGCTAGAGTTTTCCGAAGTTATGTTTTAAGTTTCATAACGATCCCTTAATATTTACTCAAGTTATCGCAATTTATATTTACAGAAATAATAATTTTGGATGATGAAAAATTTTTTGTTTATAATTTTTAGCTCGAATAGTAATAATTGAATAAACAATCTCTAAATAGAAAAAATGTTTGCCGTGACGACCTTTACAACACTATATTTTTTAAAATTCAGTTTAAAATTCAAAGGTAACCACAGAGGATCAATATTTTATGATGTAAAGAAGGAGAGCAGGTGACAATAATTTTTCCCATTTTCGAGCGCTAGTCCCCTTATTGCATCCGAGCCTTCAATTGTAAAAGGTCACCACAGAGAATCAATATTTTATGACGTAGGTAAAGAAGGAGAGCAGGTGACAATAATGTCCCTTGTTCATAGATTCATGGTATAAATAGTAGGGCTTTTACTATCCGGATATCCGGATCTGAGTATCCGGATACTGAGATACTTCGATCCAGATTTCGAGTTATAACGAGCAATCTGGATACTCGGATACCTAGTACCTACCTAGTAGGTAGTAGGGCTCTTACTATCCGGATATCCGAGTATCCGGATTGCTCGTTATAACTCGAAATCCGAATCGAAATCCGGATCTGAGTATCCGGATATCCGGATAGTAAGAGTCCTAATAAATAGCGTTGATGGATGTTCACGTTCCAATCGCATGTGACAAAGTTATTCCCGTTGCCTGCCGGAAATCGGCCTTCCTCTCTCAGTTGGAATTCTTGAAGAATTCAGCAGCATTTAAAAATTCAATCGCTGGCCAGAATAACGGCCGGTAATTTCAGCGAACTGTCCTTCTTGCGTTCTCGTTCGACAGCATCCATTATGTTCCGCGTGATCGTTAACCTATCGATATCGCTGTCGTATTAACCCACCCCCTGCTCGTTCGTCCCCTCTGCGCGAGGGTCGACGAACAGACATCGGTGCATAAAACAAAAGGGCAGGGATATCCATCCCTCGGAAATATTAAAAGCTGCTCTCGATACAAGCGACAGGGAACAAAAATCCCGATATTAATCCCATATCAAATGAATACTTCTTACTTATATTAATAAAACCAATTTTTAGAATTCTGCTTCGTTAAGTGTTTCACCACTGTGAAAGTTGAAAAAATTTCGATTTTTTTTTTCTTCACTTTCTTAATGTTTAACTCTTCAAAAATACTCTCTGAAAATTTCAAGTTGATATTCGAAGAATTGACGAAGATACAGTGCATTTTGTGAGACGCGTCACGATGCCGCGCCGTTCCGAGCGCGCTATGTTAGCGGCAAATAGCGCGCCGACATTTTTCTTACCCACTGTTCCCCCACATTGTTAAAGGTTATAAATTTTGGGTTTTTCCCGTTTTTACGCACGGTACGCTGTTCGTTCGAGAATCGAAGAAATGCAACCGTTGATCGGGCATTCGAGTGACAGTGAACGTCACGAACGGAAGTGTGATTTTTCCCGTGCAAACTTTAAATGCGATTTTCTCGAAACGACATTTTTCTAACTGATCGAATCAATAGCTCTGTCAATTTTTATCCGATCGACTTGAAATTTTGATAGGATCTTTAAAACAAGAGTATCTTCAGTTGTACGTACCGATTTTTTGATCGAAAACATATTTTTTTAAATACGCTCGAAAAACTATCCATTTTTTTGCGGATTTTCGAAACTTTTTCTTCCCAAGCGCACCATTTTTACAAAAATAATTTTTTTTAAAAATCGGTACGTACAACGGAAACTACACTCATACCGATTATATGGAAATCTATGCATGTTTTTCTATTACTTTTTTTTTATAGTCTCTTAAGACATTGTACTAAAGATAGGTAATAACAATTTTATAATAAAACTGTAAGTTGTCCCTTAAAAAAATTTTAAAAATGGGCTCATTTTTCCGGCCGTCACAGTGGTGTTCCCCCTTAAATCAGCGAAAGGGAAAATCCTGAAAAATGTCACAGAATCTTCTTAAAATCACCCTGCACCGATGTAAACGAATGAAACGCATCGCAACTCGTAAGAGCACCCCGTAGAACGTTGCTGGCTAGGAAGGACGACAGCAAGGGTGGCGGAGATGGAGGCAGAGGTGAAATGTCATCGTGACTCCGGCGGAACGTCGATACCCATATTAATTGAAGCTCGCGTATATACTCCCCGCCGCTATTATATACGGTTATAGGGGGGTGGCGTCGCGACGCAGAGAGGCACGTAGCCGAGCGTTAGCATAGAGCGGGGGGTCCATGGAAAGCGATTTCCCGAGGCCCCTGATCCGGGGCCGCATTATCGTGGAAGCCAGTGGCGCGCTCGTAACGAGTTATTTAACGTTATCGTCATCATATAGAAACGACGTCGGCAAACAGGCCGATATAACCCGGCATCGACGCTCCTGCTGGGCGTTTCGGCCAGAAACACCGCTACACCGCTTCGCCGTGCACTCCCTTACACTCTCCGTCTATTTATTAGCTAATTGCCCCGCTATTTTTCGCGATGCTTTTAGCGGGCCGCATGATAAAAAGTACGAGCGCGGGCGGTCTAGACGAAGGAACGAACACGGCTAATGGGCAATTCTGGCTCCGATAGCGCGTCTTTTTCAGCTATCGTTCCCTATTTTCCTGTTGCGCTCAGGAATACCCGCGAACGGCACTCCGTTCTCGTTTCGACGTGGTCCATGTTGCACTTCCTCCGTGGGTGAAGAGATAAAGGCGTGGGATTTGCGCCGCGAGGCTTCGTCAAGTACACAGCTTGTCCGATGTTAGAACGACGCGTTAGTAAGAGGAACGTCACGTGACATTCCCAATCTCTTTTCACCTTGTATCGCCACTTGGTGCAGCACGATGTTTCACCTTCATATACGCGAGTTCCTTCTTCCCGTGTCTGGAAACGGAACGCTGGAGGATTCTCGGCGAGCGCGTCGCGAAAATGTCGTTTCCGGTCTGTCGGACCAATTTCCGTCCTCCGGTTGCTTGTCGATGTTTACGGTACCGATCATCCAGCAGTAACGAGTGCCAGGACGTGCTGCAAGGCGCAATTGTGCACGAGCTACTGGAATTCCTCGCCGTCTACGGTCCCGCGAGAGGAGGCTGTGCTTCGCCCCCCGAGATTTTCTATTCTCCTCACGGCGATCGGGCATTCTCCGCCCGGTTCTCCGGCGGAGATAGCACCCCCTCGACATCCGGTTCTCCGTCGTTCGTTAAGGGCGCCTTTGGTGGCGGCGACGATCGCTCCGGGAAATTGTTACTGCTCGCTTGTCGCCCGAGCTTCCGCGCGTGGGCGTTCCGGTGGATTCCTAATAAGAGGTGTCGGTGAAATTTCTAATGTCCAAGTGGCTCCGGCGGTTCCAGGGCGTGACGTTATTTTTCAGAGCAAGTGGAGAACGGCCTCGGTCATCCTCGATGACTCGTCCACTCGAGTGCCACTCAGTGTGGCTTGTAGCCTGGCTGCACCTACACGTGTCTCGTTTGGCTCAGAGAAAACCGCACGCTATGAATTTAGGGTCGTGTGAAAGGTGCTCGGGATCGAGAAAGCCTCTTGAAGACACTCGGGGAAACGTTACACTCGGCCACCGTGCACTCGTTTACTGTTACAGTAAATATAATGGAAGCACTGGACTCGATATAACGCGACGTCATTCCGGTCACACGTCCACTGGTCGTTGCATGGCCAATGGGCAGAAAGCATTGTCGGATCGAATCAGCCGAGAGGATTCTAGGGAGAGATGTTGATTCACGCGGGAGGCATTCTTCCACTGGTTCCAGTGAAGCAGGGGTTAAACAAGCCGAATACCAGAGCCGTCAACAAGCTACCGCGGAGGTGACCGAATTAGAGGTGAGTAATAAGAATCTTCGATCGTTTTGGAAGAGGTAAAACCTTCTCGGGACACTAGCCGAGCTGTAGTAAAAACTTTCCGCGGGAAATCCGGATCTGACACACAATCAATATCCGCGGTGGTAGGAAAACAAATTCTGACCGCCCCTTCCACGCCGAATCTCGATGACTATTCTCTTTTACGATCTCTGGCTATTTTCTCTTTTTAGAATCCCTCCCTTCGCTGTCTTTCAAGCAGCTCTTTCATAGCTTTAACTTAGGGTAAATCCGGGAGACGCGGTCGACCTAATATAAAATGGCTATTAAAACTAATATAGAAATTGCTTATTTTATCAGAACAAACCTATATGTTCAGAATTTTATGCTGATTCAGAATAACTGGTCGATATTTGATTTAGGACAATACTTACTGTAAATCGGGTTGAAAACTGAAGTCATGACATCTGACCACCTCTCCTGAGGTGCCGGGAGAAATGGTTTTCGTCGTTGGCAGACCACTCACATAATTATTCATGGAAAATTAACAAAGGATAAAGGAAAATTATTTATGAGTGAATACAACTACAGATTCATTGATATTTAATATGTTTACGCTAAACAAGTAAAGAAGACATCAAAGAAAACGCGAACTACCTACTGGCGATTAGCAAGGCAAATGAATACAAAAGTGAATAAATAAACTAAATAAACAAAAATAATAATAAAATAATAATAAAAAATAAACAAAAATAATAAAAAAATCATAACTCGACCATCTCTTCTTTCTGCAGCGAGAGATGGTCTTCTCGTTAGCATTGAGAGGAAGAGTTAATATGGCCAAATACATTGGCTGCATTGTCCCTCAATATATCTACTATCTTATTATTCCAAACATTAAACGAAAATAAACTTAGAAGCATATTTTAAATACGATTCTGTACAACCGCCGTTTGACAAAAGAGGTTAAATGTAACCCCAATTTAAAGCCTATAAATCCAGAAAAACACACAAGGAAGCGAAATGACGCTATTCATTCAACTGTTTGGCTTCTAGAGAAGGAATTGGTCTGCACTTTAACGCATTTTTAGCGATATAGCGACTCGACCAAATCTCCGGTCTGACCGCGTCTCCCGGATTTACCCTAATAGCGTGTTGGTATGATAGCATCGATCCTGCGGCAGGGAATCTTCAAACTGTGTGATCCACATTTCAAACAGTGTGGGAATTAATTCGCTGCTCCACCTGGAAATTCCTCGACAATCCCCACACTTGACAGAAGCCCTTCTCAGCCACTGCCCGAGTTGACTTTGATCCATCCGTGAAGCTATTCCGTAGCTCCATTCGGCGCAAGTGCGTTGCACCTGTTAGCGGCCCTTCAAAAGCTCTGTTGGCACAGTTTAGGCGTCAATTGTATCCCGCAAACGTGAGAATCATCCCCCCTGGCTTCCTCCCAATTGTCCGTCGTTTGTCGGCAAGATAGCCCTAAGAATCCCCCAAGCCACAAAAGCGAGCCGCCAGGTTTCCAACCTCTGATGTCACTCCGAAGTCATTCGCCGCCCTTGCGGTGCCTGTATTCTCGCGTGGAAAACCCCTGCGGTGGCGAGCTCGACCCCCGTCGCGCGTCACGTACACCCTCGGCCCTTCCACCCCTGTCTCCCCGTTCGCTTCTTTTTTTTTCACCATCTCTATCGGTGGAAATGGGAACGGATACCTGCGGGTACCCACACAGACGCCGTTCCGCAGGGACGTGAATGCGTTTACGCGGCGTTGCGTTCCAGCCCGGCCAGAATCCACCCCCCTGAACCTGTCCCCGACGTTTGTCCCGCGTCGGCGTCGCTACGCGTTCCCGGCCTTTCTTCTCTGCTCGCGGCGGACCATTTACGAACTGCACTCTGTCGATTCGAACTCCTTTGAAGTCGGCCACCGTGGCACGGAGGCGGAGGCCGGATGGAGCCGGTGAAAGATTGATTCTTGCCGGCACCCTCCTACCCCCGGCGCGTCCTCCGTAGACGCGACAGTCGATACTCCTTCGCGATCACATCCAAGGAAGCAGGGCGGATGGTTTCACCACGCGTGTCTAATAAGTCCAACTCAACCGCGCTCTTCTTCTCGCGTATCTCTGGCTGTTTCCTCAGTCGCTAAGCTGTTCTAATTGCGCGGGGCTCGCGTGCCGCGGTTCGGTTTTTAATCGCAAACGTTTGCGCCTCCCGCGGGGCCAACTCGGCCGCGAGTCGTGAGGCAGATGCTCTGCCAGTTTGGCTGGCGATGCAGCTCCAGAGATTAGATAATCCTTCGCGGCGTAATGGCGCGAGGTTATTAGGGAGCGAGGGCGGTTGCCAAACAAATAAGCGGCTCTCTGAATGACAACTTTGCATGCGGTGTACAACGAGTCCCGTGCACCAAGTGCCGTTTAGGGGAGACGTTGGCTCTGTTTCGGGACAAGTTTCGGCGCGGAAGTTCGCTCATCCGCGCGGTTCACGAGTCCTTATCTTTCCGAGCCCCGCTGCAAGATAGTCCGACCTACGACTAACGACCACGGGAACTTCGTAAACTTTGCATCCGTTCGCCAAGTCCACCCCCCTCACGCTGGGCCCCCTCCCCCTTTTTCCCCCTCTAACCCCTGACGACACGATCCGCGGGGAAGCTTTTAACTTGGACCGTTCGCCGAAGCTTGTTCTCGCGCATCAGCGGCTTACGTCAGCGATCGTCCCGTGAAAATTGAGGACAAGGTCCACTTGGATACTGCGAGGCTTCCAAAGTCTACCTGGAATGTTGCCCCTCCTTCCACGAAACCTCAAACTTCACACTTCCAGCAGACTCGTCATACTTTCCGCCCTAAATTCGCCAGGGCATAAATTCGCTTCGAATAAACGTGCACCCGCGGGAACCTTCTCGATGAGACATTTCCGATCTGTTGCGTCGAGGACTTCGCTGGTCGACAGGCGACCGAGCGAAGTGAATTACGTCGGGAGGCTGCCAGAGAGAGGGGCAAAAATTTGCTGCCTAATAACGCGTTAAAACCGGAAGGAAGTATTCAGGAAGCTCCGCGCCAATTTTCGGCCCGGGAGCCACGGCGATTCGGGGTGGAAATAACTGTTCTCTCGAGCCAACCGAAAAAGAGGGTGCAGCGTGTCCCTCTGAATGGTAAATTAAGCCAACTCCCGTTACTACCCCTGTTTCTACAAGAAATTCCCCATCGACATATCGACGGAACAGAAAAAAATACATCCTCTTAGGAATTTAATTAAATTAAGAGCCCCGCAGAGTAAATCATGATCCTTGGAAGCATTAAGGAGACCAATCTACTTTGAATGAACGTGGAACTCAAGTGGCACGAAACAAGGCGCAACGAACCAAAGAACCAAAGAAGAGAGTGCGAGGTAAATCAGATCGAGTCTTCGCTTAAACGAGTCTTCTCGTTACCATCTCCCTGTCTTTCTCAAATTCCACAGACTTCTTACCTCTCCTCCCTCGTCGCTATACTCCCTTCTCTTCCACCGGATTCTCGGCCCAGTTTCTCGATCCAAGATTCACCCCTGACCGCGTCGCTGTAAATCGATTACCCAGTGATTTCGCTTTAACGAGATCGCCGAGCCGCCATCACAGAAACGAACCTGGACGCCGCGAACAGGAAGCAGCTAGCTTCGAGCTGAAAAAATCAGCCCGCAAGATTTTCATTCGATTTCGCTGGAGAGGCCGCGATCCACTTGCCACGGTGGCGACGATTTCAAAGTTTAATTCTCGTCCCCGTGGATCCCAGGGATCCCGTCGCTGGCTGCCCGCTTCGTACTTGAAACTGTCGGTCGGCCAGTTGGATTTCAGGTGAATCGGTAACAGCGTCGTTAAATCGTTAACCGGTCACGTTACGTGCAATTAAGCACGGCCCGGTTTTACGGGGCAAGATGAATTATGCTGGCTTCGCCGGGACGGCCGGCGGCTGTAACAAATCCGTTTTTAAAGGCGGAATTTGATAAATGCCACGGCAAATTTCGCAGACAAGCCGCGCGAAATCCGATTAATCACCGGCACGCCGAAAATCGTTCGTTCAGCCTGTTATCTGGCCCGGCGTGTTTATTCGACGCCGAAAAAGCTGCACGCGACGAGTACTGGCCCGTCCAAAAGACACGCTGTTTGCGTTTCTGCTTGACTCTCGGATCTGCTGAAATGCAGCCTGGAAAAATCTGTTCTTCCGGTTCTACGCACTTGCTTCCGTCGGCCCACGCAATTGCATTCCATGTTTCCAGGTTCGCTCTGTGTATAAAAGTCTAACAACCTCTGGTTGCTTTTGCTTGGCGCCTCGAAATATGTCCATTTTTTAATCAAATTTAGAAACCATATACATAAACTGTCCCAGAATTTTAGACGCATAGATATATGGGGGTTAGATATATTGACTGGTCTGAAGTTGTTTTGCGAATAGCGATCGAAGAGAAATCGGCCCCTTCCAGTAAGCCTCATTCTTTTCTTAACGTTCTCGCTCTGTCTCACTCCACGTCTGAAGACTACCTGGATGGGGAACAGCACACAGAAAAAGCCTTATTAATATCTTGGAAATTGTTGAACTTTTGGCTTATATTGTCACTGAAATTCGTTCTTAAGGGGTAATGACACCCCTTGACTGATTTTGAGAATTTTTCTATGCGAGTATAGTGAATGGAATACGAAATCTGTTTAAACAGCTTTATTGTATATACTTTGAAGTATGATCACAATTTTTTTCAAATTTTTTTAATATAAAATGGCAACAAAAGGAGCTTCTTCTGAAAAGCAGTGTTTCGCGGACGGAAAGATTTCTCCTTCAATTTTTAACCTAGAACAAACAACCGAAAATTTTTGAGTTCTATATAAGATTATCTCGGGAAGTACACGGGGAAATTAAAAAGTACTGTTTTTTTTTTAAGAATGGTGATTGAACAAAACACTGAATTACCACACCTCCAAATCGTTGAAACGTTTTGTTCAATCACTATTCCTACATAAAACAGTATTTTTTAATTTCCTCGTGTATTTCCCCAAATAATCTTATGTAGTACTCAAAACTTTTTGGTTTCTTGTTCTAGGTCAAAAATTGAAGGAGAAATCTTTCCGGCCACGGAACACTGTTTTTCAGAAGAAGCTTCTTTTGTTGAGCTGTGGCGCCTCCATTATGCATTAGAAAAATTTAAAAAAATTTTAAAACAATTGTAATCATACTTCAAGGTATGTACAATAAAGCCCTTCAACCAGATTTTGTAATCCATTCAGTATACTCAAAGTATATTAAAAATTTCAGTATACTAAAAAATATCTCACAATCAGGCTGCCTTTCCGGGCTCCACAGTGTCATTACCCCTTAATAGTCCTAAAAAAGGGAACCAAAGAAGTTCTAATATGAGTATAGGTGTGCTTAGGTGTAATCTCTTAAGAAAAGAAGAGGATGAAGGACGCGTAACAGCACACTTGACTTCCACCCCGTGTCCTGGATAAACGTTATCTTTCGCTCACTCATCGATCCCATCACCAAGAAACCTCTCACCTGTCTATACACCTCTTCAAATCACTCTTTACGTCGAAATCAACACGGACCACTTTATCCAATTGGAAATTTCGAAACGTGGCAAACAACGTGATGAATCGACGCTGCTTAATTACTCTCACGTGCCATCGATCATAGACGGGTGTCGCCCGTCGATTTGTTATCTAACCCGAGAAGTGATGCAATCCCCGTTTTATTATAAATCGACAGTAGGTGCGCGAGGCGAGGTTGCGCTGTCGTAAGAGACAAGGCGAAGCGAAATGGGGGTGGATCTCGTTTCCTCCCGGTGGAATGAAGCGGGCTGCGAGGTCTGCTTGTTGGAAATGCCGCACGTATCGCGGGACATTTCCAGATAGAGCTTTAAGCTCTTGTCACGCGTTTCTTGCGGCGGCGAACAGAGCCAGCCCGTGCAGTTCGGCCCTCGGCCAAGCCTCCATCCGAACGTACCGCCCCGTATTTCGCTCTTAAATCACGTAACGGAGGAATCCTTGCCAGCAGTTACGTTTCCAAGCGATACGTTCCCGGGAGAAGCCGCGGTTATCGGTGATTAACGGACTCGCTACCACCGCGGAATTACTTTTTGCGGAATTCATCTCGCCCGATTAGGAGAAACCATCGCGCGGCCAAAGGGCGGTATCCACCGGTCGAGTCGCGTGGATTTTCTGCGGTTCACGGAACACATTTACTCTCGGCTAAGTGCTCATTATTCGGCACTCAATGTGTCGCTGGTAACGTAGCCAGAAGTTCCTAGGATTCTCTCATGATTTCTGCGAGCAATATGAAGCTTCGTGTACCTGTTGTAGATTTTAGAACCATTAAGACTGTGAGTGAAATATCGACTGCTAAGTAGGTGCTTCTCTGATGCCAGGACGGCTAGCAGCGCTGTAGTATGCTACATTAACAGACTCCGGATGTTTCTGCACGTAATATATGCAAAAAGCATATGCAAATATGCGCGTAAAATATGCCATGTTTATTTTTATCGAATTTTTTTAAGGGTAGACTGACGGTTCCTCAATTTCTTTATTGTGGCTGGAAGAATTGGTAAATGTGTCTTAATTAATGTTAAATTTTGAGCAACTTGTGTCTGTTGGAAAACATTCTAAGCAGTTGCAATTGCAACGACATTATGTCCATTAAAAGTTTCAACTGCCTATTTGCAGAAATAAAATACACAGTGACTTAATTAATAATTTTACTATTTTCGGGTGTTAAGGGGTCAGTCCACTGTGGCGGTTTGAAAAATGAAGCTATTTTTAAAGATCCTTTTCTTCGTAGATACAACATATAATGCAATAAATCTCTTATATTACACAAAAATAATTAAAAGAATTTTTTTTAATTTGTTTTGAAAATTTTAACGCGATTATCTCAAAACACTCTTTTTCAACTGGTGCAGGTGTTTGCAAAAAACTATTTGACCAATTAGTCTGAAATTTTTACACGTTATTCAGCACTTTAGTGGCCATGACCGGGACCAGAATTATTTTTACTGATAAAAAATTAACAAAATGATGGTGGTTTGAAGTTTAAATGTTGAAATACGGTGAATTTTTCAATCATTTTGCCTTGTAAAAACCTTGTAAAAAGTATGAAATGGTTAATTGAAAAAGGTTTCCGTGGTCCCGACCATAGCCACTGAAGTGCTGAATAACGTATAAAAATTTCAGGCTAATTGGTCAAATAATTTTTTTGCAATCACCTGCACCAGTTGAAAAAGAGTGTTTTCAGATAATCGCTTTAAAATTTTTAAAACAAATTAAAAAAATTCTTTTAATTTTTTTTGTGTAATAGAAGAGTAGTGTAATAAATACCAAAAAGATTTATTACATTATATGTTGTATCTACGAAGAAAAGAATCTTTAAAAATAGCTTCATTTTGCAAACTGTCACAGTGAACTGACCCCTTAAGAGAAAAAAATGACCGAACCTCTTCAATTTTATCGTACTTGTCTATGTGTATCTAACTACTAATGACTTATTCTATCGCATGATATCAACATTGATATCAATATTCATCTATGATCGCAACCAAGTATAGTGAGATAGATATACCTAAAAGAAATAGGATGTAACATACGTGCATATGCGTTTTAACAAAGCATATGCAATATGCAAAATAATTTTTGCACATTAATATATGCATTTGCATAAACATACGCAGTCTATAAATTAATAAAGTGCCTGTAAACTGATTTCTGTGGAGTTTCGTAGCTGACTTTAAGGGTACATCGGCGATTACCACGGTATCAACTTAGATTATGAAGCCTCTCTCCAGCCCGGGCAGCATCTCTAGAAGCCAATTGGCCCGATCGTGTAACCCAACAGCCATTTCTACCACATTTAACGTCAACGTCTCCTCCCTCCCTAATGAAGCAAGCTGCACCGCCGACGTAACGTCGGTTTACAAATAACGATCGCGGTTTCTCCCCCCGTTAAGCTCGATTACCGATTCCTCCCCGTGCCTCGGCATCCAGCGCCCTTATTTCCCTTCGCGCTTTTTAAAATTCAGTTAAAACACGCTTCACAATAGCGCCCGTCCGTCGGTCCCGAAAAACTGGGAAACGCGTGTGTCGAAACAACGCGTCGAGTGGCGGGTTACAAGACGGACAGCGACGGGTGGAAGCGCGGGAGCGAGAGAGGGGATGCAAATATTATTCGTTCGCGGGGTAAAAGTCCATTATTGATTTATTCCGTCGGTGTTTGACCGGTTTAATGGGATTATTGATGGCGCGGGGCATTCTTGCCGAGTCTAGGCGGGTCGGGATTCTAACCCGGCGCATAGCGATCCTTTTTATTTCACCAGCGCCTGGGCTCGCCGCGGAAACGGAACAGAGGCCGGATCCGAGGAAAGTAAAACACTGCGTCAATATTATTTCATCCCCTCCTCGGCTCGGCTCGCCCGGCGACTGCTTGCCACGGGGAGGCAGAGAAAAAGATTGTTTTCATAATCAGAGACTAAGAGAGGGATTTCTTCTCGTGCAATCCCCTTACGGCGGCCTTGGTCGGAGCTTTTCCTTCAAGCTACACGGATCGTGGCCCACCCCCGCCGCTAAAGACGTACCTCGACTAATTCAACCGCGTAATCATTGGTCCCGCGCACTCTTCCGTCTTCCATTTCAATCGAGAATATGGAGTCGATCGACGCACAGTGTGTCGCGTAGATGGAGGTTCGGGACAAAATTCATAACATCTGAAACAATCCGTTTTCGACGTGTGTACTCTAATACTTTTTCAACGAGAATATAAAGACGCATTGATTGGTGTATAAAACAGAATACAGTTCCATTTAAAAAAATTCAGGTGATTTTTTTATTATTTGTTGAATCCAACATTTTCTATCAATATTTATTTTTGACATTTGTTGACAACTGAATGCTGACTAACTTTTGTTCGAACCATTTTTCTATCAAATTATTGTTATCACGTGTATCGCGTTTGACAGCTATTTTAAAACTGAAGAGAATACGCAGGATGGAAAAGTCATGGCAGTTTAGGATGTTTAGAACTTCCATTTTTTTGTCTATTGCTGCACAACTGAACCACTTTTTAACCGATTTTAAAAAAGGAGGAGGTTACTCAATTCGATCATTATATTTTTTTCAAATACCTATGACTTCATTTGCCCTCGTTAAACAAGTTTTTAAAAAAATGACTATAACTAAAAACGAGGCAGATATGTGCAAAAAAACTTTTGTACAATAATGTTTGGCACTGTTTTATAAATATTTCCCCACATAAATCTCGAGCCGTATTTTACTTTTCTCGAGATAAGTGAGGCTAAATTTGAGAAACATATATTTTGACAATTTAATGGATGTGCAATTTCGAGACAATAAAAGTGAATTTAAAGGAATAAAAAAATCATTCCACAATCAAAATAAAGAGTATGCGGTACCTTCAGTTAAATGATGAATTGAAAGTTATTATTAAATAAATACATCAATAAATACATCCAAATACATCAAGGAAGTGAGTTAAATATGATCTGTCAATGTGAATCTATATAAAAATACTAACGTGTTTTCTGGGTGTTGGGAGCATTTATTTTCTTTCCTTTCAAGTATTCATATTCAAATAAAGAGTCTGGAATTAGGTGTTAAAGATCATCGCAAAAACATATTGATTTTCAGATTATTGTCCATTGAGCAACGCAATGTGCGACGTTCCGTTACTGTTGCGCTTATAGCGCGAGGGGTTTGTCGGTACGCCGAACGAGCTGCGCTGCAATTGATTCCGAAGTGCGAGCGAACGTGGAACTGGATATTGCGCGGTCTAGCCTCGGAATGCAAAATTTCTATGGCCCAAGGAATTCCTACCCCTCCCAGTTCAGCCACCCGTTCCCCCATTCCCGTTTCTCTCGGTTTATCCGATAGAGCCCGATAGAACGGAACTCCACGGGGCCGCCGTGGAATGCCCGGTTCGCTGATTCCTGGAACTTCCTCGGAACTAACGTTTCCAGCCTATTCCGGAAGCGGAATGCAGATGGACGCGGCCGGGTGGTTGCGAGCGCGCGTGCCACAACGGGGTGGAGTTGAACGGGCGCAAGACGCGGAAATGGAGAGGGTCGAAGTGAATCGAAGGGGAATCTTTGAGCGAGAGCGTAGAATTCGCTTGGCTACTTGCTGCAAACTGATCCCGGGTATCGGCTGGTAGTGGTGGCGCTCTACACGGTGTCCCGCGAAACACAGACAAGGTCTAAATCATTTTGCGTCGTGGTCAGCAGTTACGGAGTAATTTAAGTTAGCCCGGCTTCCGTGGACCGATCTATATGGAATCTGAGACGTGCAAGTTGGCAAAAGTGTCGAGCGAGCAGTAAAGCGTGCACGGCTTCCTCGCGACCGTATCAAAACAAGTTCGAAGCGGTCACTTACCGACTTGACCCGAGGATCGCGGACCATGTGCGACTAATTGTTGCCCGCGAGAAGTCGAGGCTCGATTTTAGCAGCGTAAACGCTCCCTGATCTGTACACGGGGTGCTATAGCTGCAGGTGCAGCAACGAAAGGCACGGACAAGAGAAGCACTGCGAAAGACGCACGGCGCGCGACCATTAATTGGATTCCCGAGCAGCAATTTCCGGTATGCCGGTTTCGAGGCTTCCACCACCTCCTCGATTTCTGTTTCGCCTCGTTTCACCCTTTTTGGCCACCGGCGAGCACGCCCGGCCACTCGATTAAACCGTCCCTTCTGCCCTGTAGGATCGGTCATCGATTCCTCGGGGGTGGAATCGCGCGGTTTCTAATCGCCGTCCTTGGACGCTGGCGGGAATGAAGGAAACTGGGGCAGAATAGACAGTAAAGCCAAGATTATCGTGGAAGATTTATCATTAAAAGGTCCTCGACCATTCTTCCGGCTCATCGAAATTTCTTGGGCCCAGAGGAGGATATAAGAGATTCCAAGAAATGTAATTTCAACGATCAGAGGGCGAGCCGTTTCTTGCGCGAGCTTCCGCTTCGCGGACGAGGTAATAAAAGGCAGTAGGGCCGAATCAATCGCATTCCTTTTCCCGGTCAGCGGAGCGGAGTATCGCGCCGCTGCGGAATTTTTCCCCGTGGACGCGGCCCGAAGACAGCGGCCAGCAGTAAATCAGTTCCGCGACGCGAAATCGGCGACCGTAAGTCGCAGGAGCCAGCTGTTCTCCAGCCCTTCTTTCTTCCATCTGCCCTCCGCGCGGAGACTGGAATTCCAGGGGCGGCAACGGTTTTATGGCCCCTCGAAGGGTGGATCAAAGTTTCGGCGTCGCGGTGCTCGCGTTTAAACGTCGTTCTTTCAGCGACAAAGGGATCTCCATTCGCCGGGCAAATGGTTCGTGCCTTTTTCGCGGATTGCGCAAGTTACGACGCGCGTCGCGCGATATATCGCCCCGAGGGTCGGAACACCCGAAACGGAGGGGTCGATGATAAAAGCGTCGGACGCCCTGGCGAGAACTTTCGATTCTGGACCCGACCAGCGGGCACTTCGGGGCAGAACAACCCCTGTAAAGTTTCCCGCGAAAGGACGCGCGAAAAGTGTGTTCAGTGACCCATAAAAGGGAAACGTTGAGCTGACCCTAATAGCGTTCCGGGGGCTAGCTTCGAGTTGCCTTGCGGTTGTGTCACGTTTTCTATGGAACGCGAATTTGGGTGGAACTGTGGAACTGTTCCTTAGACATCACCCTTCTTCTTCGATTGGGAAACTCCAAGATGGTTATTATTATTAATCTTATTAGTTTGTCTACGGGTAAAGATACTTTAGTTTACAATAAACAATTCATAAAGTTAACAAAGAAACAGTGTGAAAGAAAAGAAAAGTGAAGAAGAACCAGTATAAAAATAAACAAATAATAAAACAAGAAAATAATAGAACTAATCATATAATAAAATTAAAATTAAAATTAGAATTCACAATTCACTGCGAGCCAAAGCCCGCAAACGATATTTAAACGTGGCCAATGTACAATAAAAAAAGTCGACATGTTCGCTATAAAGATTCGCTAATTTACATACTCTGTTAATGGAGTTATTCATACCAAACGAAGTGTTGTGGCTCGATATGTAAAATATATAAAAAAAATTTTATGTTAAACGATTTTATTAAAAATGCACCAAAAACTAAAAAAGAATTCGTTTCTTGTACTGCAATTTCGATGGCGTGTTTTCACTTTAAATAAAATCGTGGAGCAGGATTTTTCATAACAGAATATGAATAAATTTAATACAGCATCAAGGTTCGAAATGAATTTGTTGTGAGATACCCTGCTCCACGATTTTATTTAAAGTGAAAAAACACCATCGAAATTGCAGTACAGGAAAATAATTATTTTTTAGTTTTTAGTGCATTTTTAATAAAATCGTTTAACATAAAATTTTTTTATATACTTTTTAAATTCTAGTTTTTAGTATTTTTGGATTTACATTTCACAGCACAGACAATTTCAAATTTCAAGACAATTGGATAGTTGGAAGTAGGTTAAATTTGAGTTGCCAGATTTGAACCATAAAAAATAAACATACAGAGGATCGAAGCTGAATAAAATCGTTTAAAAAGAGAAGGTGATCTGAGCGAAACAATAGGTGCATAAAGATGTAACCGCAAAACCGATGTAACCATTAATAATGCTGAAAAGGCAAGTAAGATCAGATAGAGATCAGCGATGTTCCAATGTGAGAAGACCGCCGACTTCAAGAATAGAACTATATGCATTGCATCAATATGGTTATACACATCCACCCCCAGTTTGCTAAAACGTCAAACTACAAATAGTCACGAACCGATACTTACCAAATCTGCCAGCACCGTCGTGTGGAGGGTAGAATTCCTTGGAAGCAGCGGAGGGGATGTTTCCCTGACGTGTGCACGAAGGGGGTAGTGACGTGACCGCAGCCTCTAAGTAAATCACGCGCGATCGCGTGCTCGCGCCGGAAGGAGGGGGCCGATCGGTCCTTTTCCGAAAACTTGCGTGCCAGGATCGCCGACAGTCACGCTTTCGGGTTTTCCCGCGAAAGCTCCGGTCGCGGCGTCGCGTGACAACTCGCGAGAGGGTCGAGGCGGAGGAGCCCAGCGAAAACGAGGAAAAGCCTGTCGCAGCGGTTGAGAGCGACTCACGTGTCGCGAGCGCGTTGGAAAAGTTGCCCTAGCAATTAGTCGACCGCCGGGAGGAATTAAGTCGACCACGAAATTAACTTCTGAATCTGTAAATTAGTTCCCCCTGTTAGAATACTCACTCCCCGACCTCGCTCCCTCTTTAAGTACCCACGAATTTCTTTTCAGACTGGGCAGCGTGTGCTGGGTAGACGCGGGCCTCGTTCGTTAATTTTTTCGACGTCGGTTAATCATCGCCGTCGAACGATCGCTTTTTACGGCCGGGATCGACGACCTGAGGAGCAGCACGAATAACCAAGCGATCGTTGCTAATTTCCGCGCATTTCTTTCGCAGATACGGAACGTCACGATCCTGGGAGGCGGAAGAGGAAGGACCCAGTTCCTCCGGTGAAAAGAGTTTTGAACCGTGGCCAACGGCCGCCGACAAATGTAATTATGTTGCTGCGGAAAGGTGTCCCTAATTGTCGAATTCGTCGAGCACGCGCCGCGCAACCCTGATGCCCTGGACCTTTTCTTTAACGGTGAGTCCCTTTACCGTTACGTTCCAACGGTATACACTTAGTAAAATAAGTCTCCGTACACCTAACTCATACTGTTTAAATGGTTAATAATTTTATTTTACGTGGTAGTAAATGAATAATTCTTCTGCAATTATTTTTTTAATTGTCTTGTTTATTCATGTGGTAAAAGCTATTGTCATACGATTATTATTTGAAAAGAAAATTAAACATATATGCAAATATGACCAGTTCAGAACAAGAAAAGTACAGGAACATAAAAAAGACAGAAATATAGAATAATAGAATTTTTTCTTTTTTTCGCAACATTAATAAATAGTTGGACCACCTTTAGCTTCATGTATGGCAAACATTCGTTTTTGCATACTATTCATTTAATTTTCTGTCACATCACTCGTAATACTATTCCAATCTATTAATATTGCATTTTTTAGTTCTGTTTTGTTTTCAGTATTATGTTTTTGTAAACGCCTTTTTATTTCGTCCCATAGGTGTTCTATTGGGTTAGTATCCGGCGATTAAGGTCGTGTGTGCAACTGTTTTGGCGTATTATACAGAAGCCATTCCTTAAGGGGGGAGACCACTGTCTCAAATCTGAAATTTTTTTTTTACATTTTCTGAAAGGCGTATGTTTCAAGAATGTTCTCTCCAAATTTGATGAAGAAATTCGCAAAATTGACGGAGATATGGTGTTTTTCGTGAAGCGGTGTCAAACGCGCGACTGATTGTGAGCCACGCGGAGCTTTGAACGCGTTTTTCTCAGAATGATATTTCTCAACCGCGTTGACGGTCTACAGAGAAAACTATACGCCCAATTGGCTTGATCAAGGACAGTTATTGTACGGAAAACCCGTCGCTATTACGTGACGATCAGACATTTTCAATTTTCGACCTGCTTCTATTTTTTTTAGCAACATTTCTCCAATTTTGTACCCCGAAAATACGACTTTTTTTTCAGTGGTCCGCCATTTTGTTATTTTTTACAAATTCGACATTTTGCGATCGTCACGTAATAAAGGCAGGCTTCTAGTTTCTAAATATTATTGTTTTTTTGAATTTCGATGAACCATATGGTCTGGGGACTGTCAACGCGACTAGCATGTTTTTTCCGGAGCGCAAATTTTGACGGAGTGTATACAGAAAACGGATTTATGAATTTGATTAAAAAAAATTTTTTCTTACCCGTCGATATATACACTATTGACTATACTAAGCAATAAATTGATTTACTTGCGTTGTTTGGTTGAAATAAATTCTCGAAAATACCCTTACATTTCGGGCCGAGACAGTGGTCTCCCCCCTTAACTCGTCGTGCGGTATGCTTTGGATTATTATCCTGCTGAAAGATAAATGTCCGATCCAGTCCCAATTTTCTTGCACTATGGTCCAAATTATCCTTTAATATATTCAAAATAGGCCTGGGACTATTTGTCGAATTTTTCAGTATCCGAATATTCGAATACTTCAGTTGCTCAATTAGTTGGCGAATATAATTCGAATATACAAGTGTTCGAATACTTTTCGAATATACAAGTATTCGAATACTATTCTAATATGTAAGTATTCGAATAGTATGGTGCGAATTATAAATCAAGTTCTTTAGGTTCATTTGTCAGGAAGAAATTTTGTAAGCTAATTTTGACCCACTTCACACCATATTGTTCGAATACAGTTGTAGTCGAATATATCAGTATTCGAATAGTATTCGAATACATCAGTATTTGAATATATCAGTAGTCGAATATATCAGTATTCGAATACATCAGTATTTGAATATATCAGTAGTCGAATATATCAGTATTCGAATACATCAGTATTTGAATATATTAGTAGTCGAATAGTATTCGAATACATCAGTACATGAATATATCAGTATTCGAATAGTAATCGAATACATCAGTATTTGAATATATCAGTATTCGAATAGTATTCGAATACATCAGTTTTCCAATAGTATTCGAATAATAACATTCGAATACTCAACTATTCAAAGTTTATTCGCAGCATTCGAATACTTGTAAAATATTCGAATATTATATTATTCGAATAGTCCCAGCCCTAGTTCAAATACACATTTTGGTCCATAATACCATCAATGAATACCAAGTTTCCTGTACATGCAGCATTCATATAACCCCATACCATAATGCTCCCTCCGCCGTGTTTTACAGTTGCACTCAGATTTTTACATTCCATTTCTCTATTTTCCATCCTCCAAACTTTTGCACGTCCATCAGACCCAAACACGTTAAATTTGCATTCATCACTAAACATTACTGAACTCCAAACTCCCTTGGCTTATACAAGTGGGCTTTAGCAAAGTACATACGCTTCTGCTTATTTATTTTGCTGATAAAGAGCTTTCTTTTTGCAGTACGACCATTAAACCCTGCTTTTTTAACAGATTGCGTATAGTTTGAGGAACAACCTTAACATCATAATCATTGTCAATCACATTCGCAAGTTTAGGAGCACTTGTTTTCGGTTCACTGCGTATAACTTTCAAAATTGAACCCTCATGATGGTGTTCTAATTTTGTTGAACGACCGGTACGTTTGCGATTTTCAGCAGAATTTGTTTGCTGATATTTATTAATAATATATGGCACCGTAGAACGAGATTTATTCACTATTCCTGCAATTACTCTTAAGGGGTTTCCATCCATTCGCAGTTTTATAATCAGTTCGCGAATTGGAACCGGTATCTCCATTTCTGTACCTTATTATGAATTTGTTCTGTACTTTCTGCTTGATAATAGGAAACTGAAGGAAGGTATAACCTCCATGAATCATAAGACTCGAGTTTCTCAATATGTTTATTGACAACACGAACTTTTAAGATAGTGTACGAAAACTTATTTGACGCTATATCCGTTCACTTTGTATTCAACGTTTGAGTATAGCAAAACTAATTATAGGATTTACATAAGTGCATGTATATGAGTTAATGGAAGCACGCACTTTTAACTAATCATTAAAATTTTGATATCAAGTATACTTTTTTCATTATACGTAATTGAAGTTCAAATATGGTACTGTACGGAGACTTTTTTGACTGAGTGTATATTAAGCAAGTTGAGCAATTCACTTGCGCGTCGCAGTTATAAAACACAAGATCAAGCCTGCCTAAAATGCCCCACGACTGAACAATTTACTTTTCACGCCAATCTCCTGGAACAACCAAAGCTCGCCTCGAGCAGAACTCCCTCCAGCGTGAAATTTACACGGAGCTGGAATCCATGCCGTTCGTAATTAAAGCTTTCGCCGAACGGTCTTATTAAACCTCTGGGCCTGGAGCTGAAAGTCAGGATGTTTAGAAGCATCTCCCGTCTTCTTCGGACTCTGCCTGAGTTTCGTAACGAGTGCCGCCTGTGTGACTGCTCGCTGCATTTCCGTGGCTGTCTCATCAGGACCATCGAGGTTCCATCGGCGAGAGAATTTGTTGCGACGCCGCTGCTGGCTTTATTAGGGATCTGGCCTCGCTAAAGAGGACAGGCACCCGTTCACGAAGAAGTTCGGCGGCCAAGGAGAAGACAAGCGGACGGGAACGTCCTGGGAGCTCTGCCCCCGTAATACCTCTATTAAAATGCAATCCCACATCTTACCCCCGAACGAGCGTTGCCTTCCAGTTCCCCTGTTCGCCTGGCCTTCTTTCTCGCCGCTGCTCCGTCTCGAGCGTGTCTCGGTGCTAAGGTATCCCCTGCTCCACAACGGCCGCCCACATTACCCCGTGTTTCTCGTTTTATTCATTAAATAACCGTGGCGGCGTTTCCGGGCGACGTGCCGTAGTAACTTCTAAACGGCACTTCCGACGAATGCAAATGCGCGCGCCGCGCTTCTGCCTTGTAAACGGAACGCGGTAATTAAAAGGGCACGCGGGGACAAGTTTCCTGATGACTTGGCGCGCCACGCTCGCCCACCGCGGCCACTTTTTTCCGCCCTTAATGGGACCATTCAAGAGGCCCCGACCGAACACCAGCTTCTCGCGCAGTTACCTTTTTCTTGGTCAGGTGGAGAACACAAAACGCTTGAGGGTTTCGAATTCCCTCCCCTCTTCCGTTCATTTGGTTTTTGTCCCCTCTACAAGTTTTAACGAGAAGTTTCGTGAGCCTCCTTCGGAACCGAGGGCCGCCTTCCGTTTAATTAATTCGCTTAATTAAACGAGGACGCGGGAACAACTGCGCGGGGTTTGACGGATTCTCCTAGGCTCGGACGGTTGTTCGTTGCTAATGAGAAGCGGGGTTAGATTGGAAAGGCGCGACTGCTTGCGGGAACGTCGGTGGAACCGATGCCCTCCGTGTTTCTAATTGCCGGGGCAAACGCCGCGACCAGAACTTGATATTTCGAGGGTCACGAGGGCCTGGAAGTAGTATAACTTATTGCTGTGGAAGCGTGGGTGAAGTTTCTTGCGCGGCGAGTGTGATTACCTTCTGCTATGGATCTGGAGGGATTTCGTACGTTTTCCTGCTCGCCTCGATGGCTTCTGTTGACTTGCAGTATTGGAAAGTGGAGGAGCGTTTGGCGTGAAGGCATTTCCTTTGCTCGGCGCGCCGCATTAGATAGATCGATCCGTGGCACGGTTGATCAATCATCGTTAGAAAAGTCTTTCCGCGGTTAAAGTGACGAACGGAATGAAACTGAAACGAGATTTAATCCCGTTTATTTTATTAAAGCTTCAGCCGCGCGACTCGGCCGGCTGCGAAGGTAGAAACGGCCGTCTTTTGTGCCAATCTTCTGATTGATTTAGCACGGGCTCTTCACCCGGTATCGTATCAGAGATTTCCGATAACTCGCTGGCCGTTAAAGCTTCGCGTCCCCTTTCGTCGATTAGCGGGCAATTCATTTAAAATTCTTTCGCCAAATCGGAATCCGCGACCGAGGCATCCCCCGACGTTTCCCGGTCGGAAATTCCACGGAGCTCACTCGCATGTCGTCAGCTTAATTCTCTGACACCAACAGACCTTACCCGCCATCCGTTGATTCGTTATTCCCTAATTATCCCGCGACTGGACACTCCCCGTCGCTGGTCTCGTTATTCCCAGCAGCCTGGAAATAAAATTATTGGAGCAAAAATCCGGAAGGAAGAGAGGGGACCAATTGCCCGTCGCGATAGGAATCAGAAGTAACGACTCCGTTAGCGGCCGGCCAAATCGATCTGTCGTCGAGCCAATTAAAGTTTCCCCGTGGCCGAGGACAATGCGACAGGCCGTGGATTCACGTAAAGCGAGCGCGAGAATCGGGGAGAAAAAGTAGCCCTGCAGAAGTGGCGGCGGATGGAGAGGGGGATCGAAGGGAAAAGGGGAGAAGGGAGTAGAGAAAATTAAGAGGTGGCCGCGGAATGGAACGAAACGAGCCACGCTGCGGTGCTGATCGTCGTATTCCAACGTAATTCTTTCCCGTCCGAGAGGAAGTTTGCGCTCCAGCGTAGCATGCAGATGCGGTGCCTCGAGGAAGTGGAGGAGGAGAAGGTCGACGGAAAGATAGGAATGATAAAGAACTAGGGAAGTGGAAGTTGCTCCTCGGAAAACGAAGCCTTAGCTCGCCACTTGCGCTTCGATCAGCTGAGTCGCAGTTCGTTAGAGGCAAGAATGGTCAGACACGAAGCGAGGACGAGGTTTAATGGGAGGCCACGCAACTCTGCAGGCTGGACGCACTTCCTGGCTCAGAGGCGCAGATGCGAGAGGAGCGATTACAGGCTAAGAGCCGTGCGAACTCGAGATACGATAGAGAAGCCGCGTGTTGTAATAACATGCCGTGCGCGTCTAACGGTCCCTTACGCGTGTACATCGGCGTGTATATCTAACCGTACAGTTCTCCTCGCTATCATCGCCCTTTCACCTCCCGTCCGCGCACCCCATTACGCTCGCTGATTATTCGGCATTGTCCAGCTGTGAACGCCGGTATATCGACGCGGCCGTTGCCGATCCGCGCCCGTCCATCGGCCGCCTTCTCCTCCCAGGCCTTTGGCAGAGGTTATGGATCCGCGTGCACAAGCTTGTACGCCCTTGTATCGCATATCACCGTGCTGGCTTCGTGGAACGTCTCTGGAGACTACAGCACGCTTCAGCGTAGGATAAGCAGAGTTGGTACCGCGTCGAAGATCCAGAGTTTCATCCGGGGGGTTGTTGCATGAGGTGGTGCTGAGAAAATTCATTTCTTCCCTGCTTATGAATGCTGATGGATACCGAAGCTGACCGGGGTAGATACCTCTGGTTTCCGAAAATATCGCGTATCCGAGTCAGAAACGCAAGACACCCTCCCTCGCGAAATGATGGATGATCCCGGGACTATTCTAGAGGGCAGTTCGAAGGACCAGTGGGGGCTGATGAAAAATGTACCAGGAATACAAAGCGCGAGTATCATCGACAAACCATGAAGCTAAAGAGGAACGAACAACCGGGCGTCTTTGACCCAGCTGGTCCCCCATAGGTGACCACAGATTGTAGATCGGGCATCTCCCTTGCCTATGGATCGCCGGGTCCCTCGATCCTGTCAATCCACCGTCCAACCGTCCCTTCTGTTTGCACGGAGTATCGCTAATGAGTCGGGCCAGGGCCGATGAACCGCGAGCAAGGGCGGGGGAGGGCGAGGGCGCAGGATATAGGACGCCCTCAAATCCTGGCCATCAAAGCTAATATAATTATTGCGCGTAGGCCGCGACGAGCAAACGGCTCAGGGATACAATCAGGACAATCAGCATGATTGGCGGTCTCAAGTGTACACACGAGGAGCACGGCCGCCAAAAGCTTTTGGCCGCGAACCATGTCACGTCGTCGCGCCATTGTAGTCTTCCTGGCCGAGCACCGTGTCTTCGCGTGTCCCTGTCCGATCTAGGGTTCGACTACCAGCGTACGGGGAAGAGGGTAAGTCGAGGAGGCGATAAGTGGTCGAAATGTAAACAGATGTAAACAATGGTGAACGTCCAATCGAGGAGCTAACGGCAAGATTGCCCATGGAGGCATTGAAACCTCCCTGCCTCGGTGTTCCTGAGGCTCAGGCGACCAAGATGGATATTTCTCATGGGCGTACACGCGGGATGATAATCGTGGGAAGCCCCGACTTGGGAAACGATAGCCGCAAACAGCCTGCCGCGACTTGTTGACAGTGACGGGAGGCCGCAGGGCTAACGAATCGAGAGGGTAGTTGTCTCTAAACGGGTGGGCTCGAGCGTGGTGCCTGATAGGAACAGGGGGGCGCGTTCTCATCCTCCGCGTGTCGGCGTAGAAATTCGATCCTGTCGGCCTGCTCGGCTCGCCACCGCCGACCACGTTCGTCGCAAAGGGATTCTGGAGATTCCCTGCGAGCAAATCCCAGGGCTTGTTTACGCAGCATATTTGCGCTGATCGATCCATCCGTCCTGCGCCTAATCGAAGGGACGCTTAATGGGATTTGCCGTACAAGGGAATAATTTCCTTAGCATGGGAACCGGCCTACCGCGATCGATGCCATTTGCCACCTGCGTTTGATTAACACCGCCGCGTAACACGGCACAGTTCGCCCGCTAAATCGTTGAATTACCCCGCGAGCTTGCAGCTTCAATGGCGTTTGTACCTTTTCGCTGATCCCTTACCTCCATTTCGTTCGACTTTTCAAAGTGAAAGCTCGTCGCGAATCGCTCTCGTCTGTGCGAAGAAAAGCAATCGTGCGCGGAGTTGCTAAATGGAATAGACTTTGAGTGGCCTGGGTCAAAGCCTTCCGATGACGAGTTGTCGGTAGGTAGAGGTTAATTAGAATTTCGGCTCGCCGACAAAGGACCCGGACCCATACCTCTGTTGCTGCACAACGGTGCAAACTCCGTTAAATTCCGCCGAAGTACATCGGCATGAATTTTTTAAGGCTCCATTCACGCAGCGACCGCGGTGTAAGCGCGTAGTTCACGAGCGCTTGGGAGCGACGGAATTTCGAAACTTTCGCTTCCCGCGTATTGCATGGGCCGGAAACAAGTTTTGCATTTTTGACAAGCCATTTCGAAGCACTCGCTAACCCCCGCCGTTTCACCCTTGCCCGTCACGGCGCGACATTTTTCCCCAGTCGTTCGAAAGGACAGTGATCCAATCAGACTTCGTTGCCCTGCGCGAAACCGCGATTCGACCAGAGTCTTGCGAACAATCGAGGCACCAACATCGCCCCGGGCGCGAGTTCCGCGTTTATTAAAATCTCTCGCCACGTTATTGTCGTCCAATTAAAGCGCCGATCTCGCCATTGTTCCCGGTGTATGTACGACTTTGTTATTAAAAAACACTGGCGGCTGTTTGTTCCGCAGTCTGGTATGAAAGTTCTTCGAGCAGAATAGAGGGGAACATTATGTAACTCGAGTCCGTCCGGAGGACGAATACCGAACCGCGCTGAAAAATGCAACTTGCAGCAATTGGCCGTTGTTGGAACGTGCGACGTCCACGACACGCTCAGCTGGCGTTCAACAAACCTCGAAACGCGGGAATTTCCGACGGGCGATCGGCGGTGTCGCGACGGGAAATGTCGGCCAGAACAAACAGGGAATAATCACGGGAGAACGAACGCTCCTTCACGCGTTCGATGACAATCATCCCCAACTGACAGTCCACTGAAAATTGACCAGCCGTGACTGACGATTTTCCGCTCGGCCCCCGATCGCCACTGATCGCCGACATTCATTTCCCAGCGAGGTAGTACCGCAAGCGGGCAGAGTGACTTACAGGGGAAGCTCGGTTACCCGAGCATTCCGATTTTTTTTAAACTGTGCAGGTTTGTAGAAGACCTCAATAAAAGTATCGGACAATTTTTCCTTTGAGCCCATTTTCGATTCTTCAGAATAAAAACACACCCCTTACAAGATAAGCGAAGATTTTTGAAAATTGGAGGCATGAATCTTTACGCATTAGTAAAAACCCTCGCAAAATTTTAGAAAAATTGATCCGTTAATTTGTAAATTATTTAACTTTTAATTGAACATGTATTCTTATGGGAAACGCAATATTGAGACAATATAACTGCAAAATTAAGAGTGAAATAATAGGCCAATGTTTTTGAAGTCTTTTGTACAGAAAGATCAAACACTGAACAAATATGTCATAACAATTCCGGATAATTGATTCGATGTTTTTTTTAAATGAAAGAAAATGACACGGAAAATTGGTTTTTCCTGGTTTGTCACCTGAGTAACTGTGATATTGCGGCAACACCGCAATCAACTGTAGAGGCAAGAATATTTGGAACACATTACTTCGTTTTGTTTCATATTCGTGGCAATAAAAAGGAAAAAGCCTTATTAATATTGTGGAAATAGATGAACTTTTGGGTAAGATTGTCACTGAAGTTCATCCTTAAAGGTTAATGTGTAATTTCCTATTTTCCAGTATATCTTAAAAACTATAGTAGATATAAAAAAGTTGTTATAAAGAAAATTTAATGGATTTTTATGCTGTATAAAACTATGTAATCATTTTCCCGTTTAAGTTACAAATTTGAAACAATTTGACTACTCAGTTTTATGAAGCATAAAAAGGCGTTAAGTTTTCATTCCAATACTTTTTTTATATCTAGGGGAGAGTGGGGTAAAACGGAACGGGTAGGTAAAACGGAACATCAATGTTTCTCTTAGATAATAGCTGCGAATGAGTTAGTATCGCGTGACATGGGACGAAAGGGTCCTCACAGCATTTCGTGACAGACCATAGACCCTGCTCACGTTCGCCCTTGGTGTCGGCCTCCAGCTTCTTCCAGTGATAATTAGGTTGAATAAATTGAGTCAGAACTATTCGGGTTATAACTTAATATTGCGTTTATATTTATATTTTCACAGTAGGACAAATTAAAGAAACGTCTAGTCGACTTGGTCGTTGATCAACGAATGAATGTACAAAGATGTCGTTGTTCAGAAGAAGGATGTAACATGTTTTTGTTAATAAAGATATCCAATTACACAAATGGTTTCTTAACGAATTATTTTACAATTTATTTGATTGGTTTTTAGTTTACTAAGGACGAGCGTTTCACGTGGTATCGGTGATTTAGTAACGAAGCAACCGAAATCAATATTAATTAACAAGCGTCTCTAACTAGTATTCGCTGGGATGACTTGTTCATAGTTTTCAGTTGCTTCGATTAACAACTTGAATTTGGCGCGTCTAAACTTGGTTATGTAGAGCCTTCTAACATTAAGCTCTTTCCACATGTTACCATGCAGTACCGTAACAACTTAAATGCATGTGGAGCAAAACGGAACACTTTTCGTGGGGTAAAACGGAACACCTATTTAACCCAATTCCACCAATCCAATTGCCATGAAACTTTGCAGGCGTGCGTAGTTATGACGACAATACAAAGTTATGAAATAAAAACGGGAGGGGTGAAGAAATTACCCAGTCATCAATAAATATAACCCATAACCATAAATCCAAACGACTTGAAATCAGCCTGTAACCACAAATCAATTCAATTCAATCGATATGCAATCAGCATATAACCACTAATCAAAACTTAGACACTATTTAAAAGATAAATAATAAAAAATATGCAAAAAAAAAATTAAGTTAAACAATTTTATTTAAAATGCACTAAAAACTGGAAAATTCGCCATGCGCGTGTTAATATTCATTATTCCTGTAAAAATCCATGTGTATTTGGTTATTTTCAGTCATTTTTATGTTATCTGATAAAATATTCTTTCTTATGCGTATAATATACATTTTTGTTATATTTTATTTGTAATAGTTATACATAAAACATATATTTATAGTTTTTAACATAAATGAATACATTTTAAATCATAAAAATAAAGATTTTGTACGTTTACGTGGTCTTCAAGTGGGTGTTTCGTTTTACTCAACCACTTGAGCGAGGCGAAGATTTCAATACCTCCAGTAAATCTCATTTTCCTTCATTCCCAAAGATTTTTCTTAACCATGGCTTTGATTTTCCTATAGTCTAAGGTCCACAGAAAACTCCTGCTGAAGTCCCGTGTCTTTTTCTCCTTCCGATTTTATGTTATCACCCTCCAAAGTTAAGCGTTCCGTTTTACCCCACTCTCCCCTACTACAGTTTGCAAAATATACAAAAAAAATTGGAAATCACACATTAACCTTTAAGGAGCGTTTTCACCCTGAAGGACCGAAACCGGGCACAAACGAAAAATTGCCTGATATCGCGGTCCTCTACAAACCCGCACAGTTTAAAAAAAAAATATAAATGTTCGGGTAACCGAGACTTCCGGGTGCGAGACTTCATCGTCAAATGAAAAGCGTCTAATTAACCCACTTTTGCCACATTACGCAATCTACAGAATACAAGTGTCAAAGAGGAGAGTCAAAGACGAAGAAACTCGCGGAGCACAGAGACCCAGTGTACAGGGTACGGGCAAACAGCAGCTAGTTAAACCGAAAGCTGCAAGAATACCTAATCGAGTGCTCGCCCCGGGCACCAGAAGTCTCGGAGTCGAGCGCTAAATAGAAGCTAAACTCGAGGATCAACAGCGAGCGAGAACTAATCGGGCGTATTTATCAGATTTCACGGGGATGGTTTATCCGCGGGGCCGGGGAGGGTGCGCGCGAAGAGGGTGGGTTTAAGATCCGCGCGCTCTTAAGTAGCTGGCGTAGGTGGACTGGCGTAAGTAGCGACGGCGGGAGGCAGTGGACTGGAAAGCAGCCGATAACCACGTACCGTGCTCAATGGGCGAATCCGAAATTTCGCGTGGCGGCTGGCAATTTCGTTTGGGTCGCGACACCGAAGCTCCCATCGTCCTCGGCTATTTCGCCGGCTCCTCGGAATCGGATCTCCCGCGGCCGGTCACGTACCCGCGCTACGTTCCTCGCTGGCTTCCTGGACACGGTGTTCGTTTTTAAGGACGACAACGAGAAATTGCGGGGCTTTGACCAACCAATTCGTGGATCCCCTTGGACCCTCAGATCGCTTCCGGTATTGCCGGCCAAGTGATTCGTGGCGCGCCAAAGCTGTCTGCGATTCCATGCCGGCGAGCTCCAGAATGAAATATGTTGCCGTGAATCGTGACGGAGGAATCCCGGCTTTATTTATCAATTTCGCGATACTCGGGCTCTATTTGTTACTCGCGGTACTGGGGATTCGCGAGACACTCCATAAAGCAACTTGGAATGCGAACATACATTCGCAGAAAGACACTTGAGGATCTAGAAAAGTACCATGCATCCAACGTCTCCGTAATGACGTCCATTTGTGCCATAGTCGATCCCGTGATTCACGTGCATGTACCCCTGCATCTGTCTTCTAGAAAGAGCAGAATTAGGGGTGGAAAGTCGCAGCTGGAAAATGGACAAAACCATGATCCAAGGGCGGAAATGGCTGCGACGAATCGTGGACGCTGGGGTTTTCCGTGAATGCGTGGAAAAAAGGCAGGGGTCCGCGGCGAATCTGTTCGCGTCGCACGTGATTTTACGGTGCGGATCGTGCGCTCCGTGGGCTCTGTGACCGTCCTGGGAGGAGTCGGACACGGGGCGCGAATTTTCAATACGATTAACGCCTTCCTTTTGCCGCCCTTCCTTTCCTTTCGCGGAGGACAATGCCGGACCCGTATTATGCACGCTCTTTTCGGCGACGCAGCGTTGCGTTGCGCCTCTCGGCCGCCGAAATCTTCCGCTGCGATCTACCACGATGGATCGACTACCTGCCGCGTCGTTCCAGGGTGTTAAGGTGCGTTCGGCAAGCTCGTGCGTAGCCAGCCGAGCGCCCTTTCCCTCTGGAAATACAATTTTTAGTGAAATGATGAGCGATGGGGGTGAGTATCAGTCTCTATTCTTCCGAGATAGGGCACGTTGTTTATTCGAGGGTAGCTCTGAATGTGATTTCACCAAGACACGAGTGTGGTTCACAGTTTGCAGCGTCACGGGGAGGCGCGCCATTTATTTAGCGATACAGGGAGAGATTTCGAAAATAGGTAGCATCGAATGAAGGAGAAAGAAGGTATTAGTAAATATGAAGACAAATTGCTGGTTCTCCCGTGATGTACGGCCCTGCCGCTAGTGGATACCAGGCTCCCCTGCCAAGAGTAGCAAGTCACCGCTTTTAAAGGGCTGAAAGGCGATAGAATGGAAGCTTCGATAAAGGGATTTGAATACAGAGAACTATCAATCGGCCCGTGATCTGTTCTCCGAAGACCTGCGTGTGTTTTGCACGTAATTGGCGACAGTCTCTCCCACCTTGCAACAGCTTAAACGTCCGATCGTCTGGCAGATGGAGTAATGATGAGGATTAACAACGCAACTGCGCGCTTCAAAGACACAAAGCTTGGTGTCAGCGGGAATCTCTTCGAGACGAAATGAAAATACGTCTTTAAGGAAGGAATACCGAGGATCCATTGAGATCCTTTATCCCCGGCGGAACAACGGTTGCCGCGGTTATGAATTCAAGTTCGCTGGTTCTCGAGGAGACGAAAATATTCTGAAATTTTAATTAACAACGTCGGTCGGCCAAGCCGACCCAGGCCTCATTGTTTTCCGTACAATGGGTACATCGGGGAAGCACCGCTGAGAACTCGTCGAGCGAATTCGGTGTGTACCTACCACTGGACCGCATCCTCGTGGGTTCGTTGGCGATCCCTTCGCTGAATTTCAAATCTTCCGTTTGTACGGAAAGCGAGGAGGATCGACCGTTTTTTCGAGCCTTCGGCGTTATCAGCCTCCCCGAGTTCCAAGGGCCACGGAGCTTCGGAAGCTACGTGTTCGAAGTAAGTCACCGAGAAGTTGTAAATTTGAATAGAACCCCGCTCCCCATGTACTTGTTCGTCTTCCCTGGAAGCCCGACAAATTCAGAGAAGACTCCAAGTTCTAAGGCTACTACTCGAAAATCGGGGGTTCTTGTTTAGTTCTTGCTAGGGTGCCCTGTCCAGTGAATGATCACCCCCCAGTGAATGAACATTGCTCATGTAGTACGAAAAATTAACGCTCATTTCATGTTGAAACTTACATCGAAATTTTGAGTGGACACCCACAGATGTCTCCCAAAAGCGTTTTTCTTTTTACTTCTACCTTACACGGCATTAATTCCGTTTATTCAACAGTTGTCCTCACGACCGTTCATTCACTGGCAAACACGGACATTTCTTACTTTACCAATGAATGAACAACTTAACCTCTCTTTTTTTCTCTTGACAGGTTTTCTCTTAACCCACCCCAGAAAATTAATTTCAGCTCTGCATAATTATGATCTTATAAGACTATAGTAAAGTATCAAATCAATAATATTATTGCAATTGGAGAATGAAAAATTATTTATACAAAAAATCGCCTAAATACATTGGAAACCTAACCACTATTATTATCCCGTTCATTCACTGGGGTAACCCTGTTCCTTCATTAGAAATTTATGTTCATTCACTGGTCATTGCCAAATTTTTAATGAAAGTTACGACTATTAAACATTGCTAGAATTTCGTTCCGGGATGTCTGACTCTAGTAATAAAACAACTCGCTTATAGCAGTAACAGTCAGAGGGTTCAATAACGACTTTTGCATACTAATTTTAACAGACATGCAGCTTAAGTGTTCATTCACTGGACAAGTCACCCTACAAGACACCTACGTCTTCCGCGAATTGGGCAGAGGCGTCTCGTTCCCATCGCTAGCGTCGCGAGGGGGCCCCCGCGGTTGGCGAGCGCGATCCAATATGCATGCATGCAACTGCGATACATACATATATGCAGCAGGTCCTGGCGTATACATTACACGTGCGGGAGCCACCTACCGTGCGAATTCTCGCAGGTGTCAGAAGGGTAGAGCGCCGAGGGGTACGTAGGTGTAGCGATAGCATCGTGACTCGCGGTTCGTGGAATGCCTTGGACCATCTCCACCGGTGGCGGAAGCGTTTGATTCCTCCTGTTCGTACGCCTGTATTAGGTGTAGCTGCCGCGTTGTAGGGTGCCGCACAATGCCCCTCTGGTTCCCCACTCGATCTCGCGCGGAACACGTGGTCGTCCTCACGGCGAAAAGGATGGCACGCTGTCGTAGGCAGCGGCAAGCACCGTTACCGCCCGTCGTGAGTCCAGCTGCGCTGCAGGCTTTTAGCTCGAACAAATTGGAACGTTCGGGATATCGCGGTGAAGTATGAAAACCACACTAATTTCCAGGCCCTGCCCTGTATCGGTGATTATGCTCGTGGGGCCCCCGTCGCGCTCGATACCCGAACCCATTCACCCACGAGCTGCGGTCGCGACTTCTTCCTACTCACGCAGTGCGAGCTCTGGAACCCTGATTCCTTATCAGAGCGGTCGAGTAGCTCGTAGCCCCGGGGCTTGGATCCCTTTGACCGCGCTATCCAAAGCTTCGGGCCGGTTTGAATTACTCCTGGAATTCAGGGGCTTGGTTTTGAGTGTCCTCCTTGCAAACGATACATTTGTACCGGGGGTATTCTCGAATATCTTCTACTGGAATCCTGTTGAAAAGGTGTAATACAAAGAAGGTCGGTGTCCTTCTCTAACGGAAATCTGTTGCAAGTTAAACGCGCGCAGGGCGTCAACGCCGAACGGTTGAACCCTTTGATACTATTGAGTCGCAGGGAACACGAGCCGACACCGTTCCACTCGGTGAAACTGAAGAAGGTTTGTTAGCTAGCGGGTGTGATTCGTCGATCTCGTGCTGTCCCGTGGGGTGCACAATAAGGCGTTAACCAGCGGAAGCCTACAGGTACAAATGTTTCCGCAACAAGTTCGGAGTCCGCCTCGCAGCGGCCAGTGCGCAAACATCCCCGGCTGTTTGCGAAACAGAAACCCAGGTGGCCTGTCGCTTCGTAGCCGCGGGCCCGTTACGTGCGCCGTTCGAAACTCGAGACCGAAAGGGAACCTGTTCGAAAACCACTCTAATTTTCTCCGATGACTCCGCCCCTCTTTCTCCCCGTGCCACATCGAAACACGCGACCGCAAGATATGAAACACCGCGATGCCCATAATCGAGCGTGGCCAGCGCGAAATTGGGAGGTAAACGATGCACAACAATGCCACAGATCCGATTGCACCTCGATTGCTGCAGCTTTCAAATTGAAATCAGTCTCACGAACTCATCGTTCCGCCCCTCCCCTCACCGTCATTAATTTTTTGCGACCGAGGGGAAACCGTGCTCGGAACCGGGCGTCTTCGCGAAACCGATGCTCCAGCTTCCGCGTTGCTCGGGATCGAAGCGTCCGTCGATGTTTCTGGGATTTCCGGGCGCAAGAAAGATCTGTTTTCCAGTTATCCGTCTTCGGAGACACAATTAATCGGCCGATCGAGGAAAAAGCCGAGGATAGTGTCATGATGCTCGACGGACGTCGAACCGATGCGTCCTTTCTTCGCTACCCTTCCTGTTATCCGTATTGATATCCACTCGGCACTGCCACGGAGAAAGCAGAGAGTTTTTTACTTCCGCCCGCCGCGCTTCGCTGCACGCGGTACACTCAATCTTCTAGATGGACGCTTGTTTCATCGGTGAATCGATAACGCAAAAACCACTTCGCCGAGGGAACCTGTCCACGGTTTTAAACGAGACTTGGCGCTTCTATCGACGGCAGGCCACGCGGAGGAGACTCGAGTGCACAATGCAAGAAAGCTTGATGAACCATGTTTCGAGTTCTCCCTGGGGGCATTAATTGGCGCGCCTTTGGAAACTGCGCTCGAACTAGTGTAGCCTTGAAGCGCGGCTACATCGATATTCATAAAAATTTCATCCTTCTGTGCATCTATGCAAAGTCAATCTTCCAGTCAAACGCTCGTCTCATCGATAAACTGATGGAAATGGGGCCACTATATAAAGCGAGCCCCGACTATCTCTCCGAGTATCCAGCATCTCAAAGGGAAAATGACACAAAGAAGATCCGAATAACGGGTACCACTGTACAGAAAGGAGCCTCGATGATCCTCCTGCATCCCCCAAGAGGGTTCCGCCGAAATATTCGAAAGATCGCCTGAGACGATAGAGGAGCGTCACGCGAGCACGTTCGTCTATGTCCTCTGGACTGACCGCGTCACGACTCCGCGATCAACCAAGTGGAAAAGCCAAGGAATAGGGCCGCCTTTATTCGGTCCCCCGGCCGGGGAGCAGATCTACGCCGCGTATTTCGCAAATCCCTGTATTGTAAACTGGTTAAAAACGGTCGAGCAAAGTACACAGAGACGGCGAGCCCCCACTCTGGCCCCGATCACGGTGACACAATGCTCGAGAGAATCGTTGAGGCCCGTTTACATAACCCGGCATCTGTCACAACTGTTTATGCCGCGTGGACCTAGATTCGTTTCTAAGGCGGCCTTAAGCTGTCGTTGCTTTTGTAACGCGACAATCGCACAATGTCCCCATGCTCTAGTCACGCTCGAGTGCCTCGGATCAGCAAACACGCATCCTCGTTTCTTAGTGACGCAGGATCGTTCCCTGGCCCCCTCGTGGTCCTTCGTTCTCGAGACACTGGGAAGACGAATTCCTCGGCCGTTGGAACACAGGAGCGAGAGGTTGTGACGAACACTTTATCTCTGGCGCACGGTGGTCCGAATAGGGGTAATTGGTGACATTCGTGTATAACTTTTTAACTATAAAAGATATCGGAATAAAACGTACGCCAAGAAATAGGAAAAAATGATCCCTTTCTAATGATGTATAATTTAATATGTTTTACATTTATTTATTTATTTAGTTTTTAAATTTTTTTAACTTATTTGTGATAAAAAATTTAATTCTGTTTATTTGGTACTTTATTTAATGCTCTTTAAGCGATTTGAACGGTATGTTGGGGATACTATTCGTTTCCGAGTTATGAGGAAAAGTCAAATAGTACTATGAGCAATTGTGACGAAATCTACAGTTTAGTTAAAAATTATTATTCATTTATTATTAATTTATTTAACGGACTGGAGCCCAATACACATCAATATTTGTAAATACCCTTTATAATGCAATAATAATAGGACGGTTACGAACGTATATACGTAAAATGACGTAGCTGACAGTTTTAAACATTAATTAATAATTTGAAGAGTGGGGTGCGGGAGAATTGATTTTTGCATGATTCTGTAGAAGAATGTATGGTTAAAATATTCCAATTGGTTAGAACGTGGAATTTGATGGATCTTGAAAGATATTCCTTGCCAATTGTAAAGAAGTTTGACAATTTTCTTTATTTCATTGAGCATTACTTTTTGAATACATTATGAACTGTAATTTTTAGTTAACGGTGTTAATTCTTAATGCAAAAGAATACTCTGTATTCTAGAAAAAACCCCGAGAGAAACTATTAAACAGGGTCGTCAGGGCATCTCTAAGAAGGAAGCAGTTTTTTCAGGAGAAAAATGTTATCTTTAAAATGTCCAACTTTAAGTGTTCATCCCAATTACAGTTTTTATTAAATTTTATTAATATTTTCAGTTTCGGGACTGTTGGACATTTAAGAAGTAGTATACATTCAGTAGATTTCGAAAGGACAAAGTTCATTTTTGGGCCGAATGTCTCCTACTACCCTTATTTGGACCATTGTGTGGCGCAGCGATTATGAACTTGTATACTGACAAGGGAAGATCCCCAACTCGAAAATTCAAGAAATTATGAAACTTTGGGGATATGTAGAAGATATATAGATATGTAGTAATTACGCAATTTTTCTCTCCCCCAATTCACTCTTTAACGGCTATTTTACGTTTTTATTTTATAATTCGCGAACTGTGAGAGCTGTACGTTATCAAATGGAAATTCTAATTAAAAGAAGTAACTTTTGTCTGAAAACCTTTTTTCCATCTTTCACTGTTGACGAGTTATAACACAATATTGGAAAATAGCTGGATTTTCAGGGGTTACTTTCACTGCCTTAGAGTGAATTTGGGTAGCAAAATAAAATTGCGTAATACACACCTCGAATATATACTCTAAATGTCCCCAAAGTTCCATAATTTTTAGAATTTCCGGGTTGGGGATCTTCCCTTGTGAGAAGGGCAGTGGGTCACCCAGTGCCCCTGACACCTCCCAAAGAAAACAGTAAAAGGAGATTAATGTACCCACTACCCAGCACTGAATTAATTCAAAAGCTTCGTAAAAAGATACGAAAACTGGATTTTATCCTTTGAATAATTTTTTACATTCACCTAATTTTACTGAATTTGCATTAAGAATATTCTTATCCCTTCAACTCGGTTCCCCTGAAGATTAAATCCTGGGTGCGCTACTGGAGAAGGTAGTAGGGTAAAGGCACCAGTAGTTGACACTTTTCAGAAAAACATAAAAAAATAAGGTTTTTCACCAGTAGTTTGCACTTTTCAGAAAAACCTTATTTTTTTATGTTTTTCTCAAAAGTGTCAACTACTACAGGAAAACATGAATAATAAGATTTTTCTGAAAAGTGTCACCTACTGTTACATGGTCAACTACTGGTTCCTTTACCCTAAGTAGTACTGTAGTGGTGTTGATCTGAAGCGAAGTAAGGTCTGGGCACAGATATCAGTTCCGTGTCAGTACCGTTCCGGCGTGTGAGAGCGTAGAGGATCTCTTCTTCTTACCACTGATACGCTGGCACGGAACCGATAAGTGTGCCCAGACCTTTAAAGTAGCACTACAAGCTGTCAGTTACCTATACATACTCCACAGCTCAGCTCTCGTCAAAAGTGAACAGACTAACGGTAGACATAAAATAAGCAAAATACAGCCACCGGCAACGGTTTCTGGACGCGAGAAGTATAAACTGGTCCAAGCCAAGTGGTCTATCGGCATCGGGTCACGTATGTACGCGTCCGTTCTGATCCACGACTAGCTTTACTAAAGCGAATGGTAGACAGCGGACGGATTGCCGGTCAAATTACAGGCTCGACGATCTCATATATCCTGACCACGTACGGATAGGCAGAAGGAGTTACATAGTAACTGGTAGAATGCAACGGCTGCGCCAGGCTTCATTATATCGCTAGCAGCGTGGCATTACGTCGTCTACTCAACAGTTCCTGGCACAAAGAAACAGTCAGCGAACAATGACACATAACTCGAACATTAAATCCGCGGACGGCGGCGTCGAATAAAATACACACCAGCCACTAAGGCCCTCTTTGACCCAACAAGCACGCGGACAGCGATAAAATTGCTTATCGCTAGAATCTTCCAGCAGCTCTGAAATTATCTTCCTGGAGAACGGCTAAATCTCTGTTGGCTTGATCCACGAAGGCAGTCCTGATCAATTTTATTCTTAAGCATCGCTAATGAACGTTGCATTGGAATACCTCCCTTGGAAGGCGGAGGTCGGGCACAGGGATCACTGGAGGGTGTCGCTGCATGATCGATAGTCGGATGGAAACGCCGCGAGTTACGCGCTCCCGGAAGCTGCAACTTTTACCCCTGAATTCCAGGGAGAATCGACTGGTCGATGGAGCGATGCCGCCTCCGAAGGATGCCCATGGCTGGTCCTGATCGATCCCCCGTCGTTCGCCGTGGCTCGGCTCGCGAGTACGTGCATAACTCGCCGCAGAAACGCATAACTTCCGTCGGGCTGGCTGGAGCGACGGCGCGCGGGGAGGGCGCCCAGTAAATATGAGTTAGCCATCGAAACGACTGCATTAGCGTTCGCCGCGTCGTTCCGCGGGCGCGCACTTCCGGCGGCGGAACGGTCCTGGGACCAGCAGACACCGTCTTCCATTACTTTCCCTCGACTGGGCAGAAGCCCGCTGCGCGGCCCTGTTTTATTTTTACCCGGCCCGCTTTCCCACGGCGAGCGTAAATACCAATACGAGAAAAATAACGCGCTACGTGGCAACTTATTACGCCGAATATTGCGCGGCTGGCTAATAAGAACCGCGGCCCCGGCTGTTCCTCCTCGTTTTTTCATAATCACCGGCACCAGTGCCCCTACCTTTCGCTCCGTCTGTTCCCCTGTCGTTCTCGCGACTCTCTCCACCGTTGGCTCGGAGTCGGGCTAGCCCCCGAGTCTCGGAGCGGCCGGGGAACGCGATCGTCATTTGCAAGGGTAATTGGAATAGAATAAACGAGCCCGGTTTGGAGTCGGCGTTATTGGATTGTCGAGGAGCGAGCGGGCCCGGCTGAATTCACGGCGAGCCGAATTGGCTGGTGGCGGACGATCGACGCCCTGACGCGATGAAATAATCTCCACCCTTGGTCGCGATAATTCTCGAAGTAATCAAAGAGGGAGTCTGCCTCGAGTGGCTCGATGATAGTATTTTCGCGACCATTCGCGCGCAGGCTTGTTGGTCTTGTAATAATGACACTGATTGTGAGCTTGGTAATTATGCGGGAACTGTGGTGCTTCTCACTTATATCATTTTATTTTTTTTTTTTGGTTTTGCACTGATGCGTGGTAGTTTTGCTACACGTCACAGGGGGTGGTTCTCCCGGTTCTCAGTTAGTGTTTCATTAATCCTGAATATTGTCTGTTTGGCGCGAGCCTCCTCGAATAGCAGGGCGTGCTCATTGCCGAGGAGGAAAGTTCACGGATTTTACTTTGCCCATTCGTCCTCCCGTCGAGTCGCGGCTTTTATATTTATCAGTGGCGCAGCGCCGCGGAATATTTTCATCGCGCAAAAAGGGGACTCTTGTACTCCCGCGGGTCGTGTAAATACTAATATCAAAGAGATAGCGGCTTGATGTCCGGCGGTTACAGCCGCGGCGACGTGTTGCGTCGAATATTATCCCGACTTATGTCCCTCTCCCGCCCGTGTTCCCGACTCCGCGGCTCAGTGAACGGTAATGGAACGGAGGAAACAAGAAGAGGATAACGTCGTGTCTTACGACTCCTCGCGAGAACGCTGTTTATCTTTCCGGATAAACTCGACTCGGGGAACGGTCCCCACGATCTTCCTCGGGGGATAAAGCAAACGAATCGGTAGCTTCTTCCCATTCCTTGGTGGAATGAGAAGGAATCAATCGTTCCTCTTAAAATCAATTGCATTCTTAATTATCCGGTATTACGTCGAGGGAACTGTTGGATCACTACTTAGGTTTAGTATAATTATAATTTATCTTTATCTATACAGTCGAACCTCGATAACTCGAATCTCAAGGGAAGGGAAAAAATATTCGAATTATAGAGATTTCGGCTTATCGAGTTTTCCAGTCAGAAACGTTCAACAAACGAAAATTCGACTTAGGTATAGAGGCTTTGTACGACTGTTAATTTTTCGACTTGTGAAGCTAAAAGAAAGACAAATTCAAGTTTGAAAGGTCAATTTTTTATTGTATACTTATAATCAAATATACTTACAAAATATGTACTACATATAGGTATATTATATCAAAATAATTATAAGACACATTTTATCCTCGAAATATTATTCTTTATTACATATTAACAAAAAATTGTGAGTTTGCTTTGTGCTAATCTTTTAGTGTATTATAAATCAATAGCACTTTCAATCGTGAATAATGCAGAGGAAACATTTTCCTCAATATTTTGAGATCTTTCTACGAAATTTCGTAATACCCCATACAGCACACTTCGTTGCGGCAAAGTTGCAGGATGGTTGCAGTAACCTTGCGATGTTGCATGGTTGCAGCGCAATGTCGATGTATGGTTGCTGCGACGTTGCCGTGCAACATTGCACGGGGCGGACATAGAATTGTTTCTGCATAGTTGCTGCATAGTTGCGTTGCAATAATGCACTGCAACTTTGCCGCAACTATGCCGCAACTTTGCCGCAACTATGCCGCAACTATGCCGCAACTATGCAGCAACTTTGCCGCAACTATGCAGCAACTTTGCCGCAACTTTGTCGCAACTTTGCCACAACTTTGCGGCGTTAGCAAATTTTAAAACATAATATCTCCAAAACCGGCTGAAATAAAGTGTATACATTATACTTTATTGAATTCGTCTTGAAACGCACTATCAAATGATCTGTTAAAAAAAAGAGTTCCGTAGTAAATTTGCCCCCTCCAACCATGCAATTTCATATAAACAATTTCTTTTATATCTCCAATACGTTAGGAAATATCCAGGTGTTTACTGTTCCCGCGGACGTCCAGTATAATGAACTAAAATATAAAATATATGTCGGAGAAGGCAACCATTTAATCAGTTCCAAGCATAAGTCAGAATCTACTTTACTGGTGGCACGTGCCAAGCTGATGTTTTCGTGAAGGCGAGCACAACGCACAGTGCTTTTGGAACGACAATATATGGGGGTCGTAGTACTCATGTAGTATAAAGGTTTTTAACGTACGGAGTAATCAATATATATACCATCTACAGTACTCTACATCCAAGAAGATTCCGTGGCCACAACGGTAGCGCGTCGGATTGTCATGCGGGCGGTCCGGAGTTCAAATCTGTCGTAATCGATAACTTTTTTTATTTTTTTTTAAACAGTTTTTCGTTACCTCAAAGTTGCCGTGCAAAGTTGCCTCAAAGTTGTTGTGCAACATTGCAGCAGGCGGACATAGAATTATTGCTGCACAGTTGCGACAACGTTGCGTGAATCGTTGCAATCTTGCACCGCAACTATACTGCAACTATGCTGCAACGAGAGTGTGCTGTATGGGACATATGTAGGTAGAAGTGAACTTCGACTTATAGAGGTCGAAGTTCTTCTAAATTCGAGTTGCAGAGGTAAAATACATAATTTAACATGCAATATATAGTTCGAGTTAAGGAAGTTATATTTCGAGTTGTAGAGGTATTTACAGCGGAGCAGAAGGGAGTAAAGAAAATTTTCGACTTATAGAGGTTTTCGAGTTATCGAGATTCGACAGTAGCTGCAAAGTCACGTGCTTACACTGAAGAGTTCGATGTTCCAATGAAGATGAGAAGAAAAATCAGACAAAAGGATTGTAAATATACATGAAATGGCACCACGGTATCCATGCATGTATGTAGGTACATAAGGGAAGTAGGGGCAAAACCGAGACGTTAAGGATAAAAGCTCATAACCTTGACATTATTAATGTAAAAAAGAAATTGAAATTAGGATTCATTAAAATAAACTCTTTATTAAATAAGAGTACATAGGTATTCATTTTTTTAATACAATAACAAATAGAAAAAAATTATGATTTAAAATATGGTTCGATTTTACGGTTTTACCCCATGATCTGGGTAAAACCGGGTACCATCGGAAACTCGTGCAATTATTCAGTCTCCCAACCAGTTAGTACAAGCTGTAAAGTGGACCCAACCTTTATTCAATTTCAATAAACCATATGATTCTTGGACATAAATGTCAATATCTTCCCCACTTTCATCACCACTGTTATCATTATCCTTCGGTATTTTGTATCATTTTGGGGTTTTCTTTCTCTTTACTTCTAGCCTTTTATTAAGATTTAGTTTTACTTTTGATAACGTTCTCCTTTTCGTTTCTTTGTTATACACATTTTATGCAACACCGGGTACCCGGTTTTACCCCATACGGTTTTGCCCCAGCATACAATTTTGTAAATATTACGAATTATCAACAATACCAGCGCGAAGTACAAACAGTTTTAGATATTTACACTTTAATATGCAACAATTACCATAATTCACACAAAAAGAACTTACCTGAAGACTGTCAAAAATATTGAAGTTTCTTAACTACCGAAAATTAGATCAGAGCCTTCAAAAACACACAAGTCGGTATAACTTTAGTAAGCACGCTTGTTGCACGATTATCTTTTGTTGATGAGGTAATGCATATCCCGACAATATGTCGCTGCAACGACGCGGGAAAATTTAAGGCGGATTTAAAAATAATAACACGTCACGGTTTTTCCCAGGTACCCGGTTTTGTCCTAATTTTCCCTACATTCGTTAAGGGGGGAGACCACTGTCTCAAATCTGAAATTTTTTTTTTACATTTTCTAAAAGACGTATGTTTCAAGAATGTCCTCTCCAAATTTTATGAAGAAATTCGCAAAATTGACGGAGATATGGTGTTTTTCGTGAAGCAGTGTCAAACGCGCGACTGAGCCACGCGGAACATTGAACGCGATTTCCTCAGAATGACATTTTTCAACCGCGTTGACAGTCTACAGAGAAAACTATACGTCCAATTGGCATGATCAAGGACATTTATTGTACGGAAAACCCGCCGCTATTACGTGACGATCAGACATTTTCAATTTTCGACCTGCATCTATTTTTTTTAGCAACATTTCTCCAATTTTGTACCCCGAAAATACGACTTTTTTTCAGTGGTCCGCAATTTTGTTATTTTTTACAAATTCGACATTTTGCGATCGTCACGTAATAAAGGCAGGCTTCTAGTTTCTAAATATTATTGTTTTTTTGAATTTCGATGAACCATATGGTCTGGGGACTGTCAACGCGACTAGCATGTTTTTTCCGGAACGCAAATTTTGACGGAGTGTATACAGAAAACGGATTTATGAATTTGATTAAAAAAAATTTTTTCTTACCCTTCGATATATACACTATTGATTATACTAAGCAACAAATTGATTTACTCGTGTTGTTTGGTTGAAATAAATTCCCGAAAATACCCTTACATTTCGGGCCGAGACAGTGGTCTCCCCCCTTAAGTGGCACACAGGTGTCGCGATTATTACCTATATTCCATCAAGAACTAATCATTCCAAGACACTCTTACCCAGAAGTCGCCCCGGAAAATCTACTCACTGATTCAAGACACGCGAACGTGACGATTATCGAATTACCCCCCGCTGCGCATGACTCCTGCAGCGTGTTCTTTCTCGGCGGTGATTCGCAGAACGGCTCGCCATTTGCTTACACAGAAGCCGTATTTTTCTCCACGGCGCAGGAAGGTCGGGGAAAAGAAATATAATTCAATCTCGCGTCGCGCCGCGGACGAGGGTCAAAGGGTGGCTTGCATCTGCCGCCTCCCACGAGATAGATCTCGCTAATTCAGCTGTACTCTGCACTCCGTATATACGGGGCTCTTTAACGCCCCGAGGGCACACCTACCGTCCGGTACCTACATAATTTACGGGGATTAAAAAACGCGAAAAAGTTAATCAGTCGGCTCCGTCCGCCCCCTCTGGCCCCGTCCTGCCCCCCTGGAGCTCTGGCCACCACCTGCTAACCGTGTACCTCGCCATCCGTTCGCGTTCCTGTTCCAGCCTCCGTTTCTTCGTCCCTCGCTCCTTGTTTCGACCCTTCCCCTCCTTCCACTGCTCCCCTTTTTTTTGCCTCGCGAATTCACTTTCGCCTTCCCCAACGACAGCCTTGGCCTCTGCCTATTAGCGGCCGTGAGCCCTTGTTATTTATCGGGCCGACGTCTAATTAACAGGCCGCTGGGAGCCGAGTCCGTCGCGAGATTAGAATTTACAAGGACGAGATCCTGACTGACCCAGGGCCGCGTGATCGCTGGACATCGGGGCCGTTTTCGCGGAACTCTCGAGTTTGTCGTATGTAGGTAATAATTGGGCCGCGGATGGATCTTCTTCGAAGGTCGTTCGATTTTCAGCGATGCTTTGTTAAAACGTGAAAGGAACCGCAAGCGCAGCGATGCTGAAGTTTGAATCTTTCTTTGCGGAGAGAGGCGATCTCGGTTTCACGGTAAGCTTCTTGCGCGTTTAAACGATATGCAAAGAATGGAAACAGTCATGTTGACAAGAATGCCGGCGGTTTTTTACCGAGCGAGCACCACTTTGCATGCGGCGAACAATGACGATCGATCTTCGATGAGATCTGCCGGAGGAGACACAGAAGAGGCGTGGACGGAGGAGGTCGCGACTCGAGGACCAAACAGCTCCGCGAGGCTCGTTTGTAAAACAGGGTCTTTTTTACTCGTGACCCGAATCAATTACACGCCCACGGGGATCCAACGGTTCAAAGGGCTCGCGATAGATGAGTGGCATTTATTTATTCGTACTGCTATCGAGGTATCGCCGTGCAGCCTTCAGAGTTTGTACGCGGCACACGAGTACAACGAAGCTACTACATAGATCGCAGAGGGCAGTAGCTCTCCGACGGTGGAAAAGTTTCGACTGGCGACAAGTGGTTGCCGAGGGAGAATTTCGAGTCCCGGGGTTGCTCGAACGCGTCCCCGAAGAACAGAGATCGAGACGTGATTTCCTTTTCAAACTTCCCAGTATCGTTCGACTACGTGGCACGCTTCGAACCGAGTTTCGCGCGATTGGCAACTTAGTGTCCATAATTGAACGTAACTGAATGCGACGACTGTTAAAAGCTTCAGCAATCTGTGAAAGAGCAGTGTTAACAGGGGAATACTCTATAATCTGTTGGAGGGATGATTTTCGGTGGGATTTCAACCAAGGCCAGATCTAGCTTTTCCGTCGCTCTGGGCGAAAATGATTTTTGCCGCCTTCACAGTAAATTATGAATAATTATTTTAAAATATAATTCTTCATAGTGAGTGAATTTTTTTGTAGGCATTTGTTGAATAACGAGGTAGGAGGAAGGTACCTATTTTTTAACCGACTTCAAAGGGGAAGAGGTTATAGATTCGATCCGTTTGTATTTTTTTTTATGTTTGTCCCCTCATAATTCCTCAGTATATGGACCGATTTTGATAATCCTTTTTTATTCGAATAGAGGGCGATTCCCCGGTGGTCCCATCCTACATTGCATCAACATTGGCCCAATATTTTCCCAGTTCTGGTTAATAATAAAGACTATTGTCACCTAATTATTTTTGTTTTATGTACGTACGCGCATATCTTCTCAACATGTTTTGTCAATATACCTATATGAAACTAGAAAGTTAAAACTAAAAAAATTTAAAACCGACTTCAAAAAAATAATATTGCACTAAAAAGTTAAAAATAATTTTTTCCCTTATTTAATCTGTGACTCTTTTTAAGTCGATACCTCATCATTTGTCTCATCATTGTGTAAATCTGCCGCCGACTTAAAAAATATGAGAGTCGTAGATTAAATAAGGGAAAAAATTAGTTTTTAGGCGGTTTTAATTTTTTTTAAATTTTGTTTTAAATAAAAAAAGATTCAATGAGTGAAACAAAATTAATATTACAAAAGAGGAAATATCCAACATCTTTAATATAGGTACGCACCTATCCCTAATATAATATCTAGTAATTACTTAGACGACTTAAAAACAATTTATAAATTTGATACTAAATTCAAACATGTATTACCTTCATTTTTACCGCTTTTTCAAAAAGTTTTATTTTTTATTGATTTTAATTTTCTCTTTCTCCCAATTCTGCTGTACCCAGACCCGCTCTGAGTTCTCTGCGTGCGCTCCCTAGATTGGGCCCTTATTTCAACAGAACTCGATGTCCATTTACCCCAACGATCATTGAGTATGCGACTCGACACTCCAATCTCGATGGCAGACTTTTATTTAACTATTTCCAGGGCGAGAACATGGTCGACAAGCGGCCAAAGCCGGATTATTAGTCAGCTTCGCGGAGAACGCTCGAAGACAGGGCTAGCGTTCGCCCCCCGTGGGCTCGGCTTAAAGACGGATCATCCTGAAATAAATTTCCGTTCACCGCGACGGCCCGTTTGCCACAGCCGACTGGTTCTTCGGGCCGAGAATTTACTCGAGATTACGCGGAAATTTCGGTAGCTGTAACCAGCGATCGGAATTAGCGAAGAGGGGTAGCCGGACCTTTGAACTGGACGTGATAGCCATTTTCCTCGTTCTATTAAATTCCTGATACGCTTCCACCCCTTCGCTACCCACCGCGGTAGCGCAAGGTATATACACCCCCGTCCGTTACTTCGTCGATAGACAGGAGCCGAAGCTACCCCGCTGGCAAAGAAATCAAAAGGTCATCGAGAGAAGGAAGAAAAAGGCCGACTGGCAGGAGACACCGCCGAGAAAGGGGGTAAACGAATAGAAAAGAGACAGGCCAGGGCCAATTACTTCCGCTCAGTTACACTCGACGTAATCCCCGTTAAACTGTTTGTCGAATCATATTGAATTACCTACCTCGGGGCACCGATCCTTTGTGCCGGAGGCCTGAGGGATCGCCGCTCAGATTAGATTAATTCGGCTGATTTTATTAGGACGTTTCCACCGGCTTGGCGCGGCACGCCCCGATGGAACAAGGGGGTCAGGCTCCTCTGCCCCCTCGTGGATTTCTTCTTCCTCTTGTTCTCCTACATCCACTTCCTCCCCCTCCTCCCCGATCTCTTGCTTATCCGCCGTCTACGTCCCCCGTCGGCCAGGTGCTCCGAGTTTGTTCTTTATCTTAAGGACACGGTGACATTCCCTTCGTGGAAATCTCATTTCGACCCTCCATACAGCCAGCTCTCTTTTTACCTCCGGTTTAAACCTCCAGAAATTAGTACCGCTTTACGGTTGCTTGCCCGTCACCGTCGTCCTCCCCTCGATCCTTACTCAACACGCTCGCATCGCCGGGCACACGGACGTGCGTGCGTGTCACGCGCCCTTCTAAACCAGTCCCGCCAGGACCTGCAGGTAGCCGAAACACCCCGAGACCCGGCCTCCGGGGACCCGCGGTCTTTATTCCACGTTTATCCCGCGACAATGCACAAAGCTTCCCCTCGTTGCGTCCGTGTGCGCGCTAGTCGGTCCGAAAGGACCTTCCGCGGAAAAGGATAGCCGCCAGAACGATCCGTGACGAATAATTTTTACGCTAATTTCCAAACGCTTCCAACACACCAACAGATGTCCCCGGAATGGGGTTGCAGGCTGCAGGGATGCAGCTTGGGACCGACCCAGATCGACCTTTTCCGCTCTAATGTGGCCGCGTGTAACCGCGGGCCCCCTGATGGGATTCATGGACGCGTTGATATTCGCGGTCGCTTACAGTCGCGACGTTCGAAAGCCTTTCCACTGGTTATTATCTGTTTCCTCTTTTTCATGCAGTCGATCTCGGGAATATATCGTTGCGGAATCATTCAATTGCAGTCGCAGGCAGCCGTCCCTTTAACGGCGCGACGATCGCCTGAAGGCCTTTAGATGGTAGAAATCGATGACTGTGGAAATTCTCCGATACAAGGTTTATTGGTTTAAACGAAGCGGTTAATACACTTGCGAGCAGTGGCGCACCGGGGATTTAATCTTGGGGGGAGCCGAGTTGAACGGTTAAAAATATTTTTCAGAAAATGTATTCAATGCAATATTATTTAATGCAAATTTAAAAAAATTGATTAGGTGGTTATACAAATTTATTTAAAGAATAGGATAAAGTTTTTTTTTACAAAGAGTTTGTACATATTCCTTCCAATGTGCATTTTTCCGATCACGTGGAGTCGTCCGTTCTCAACTAACAACCCCCAGAGTCACTCCCCTTCTGGTAGGCAGTTCAAAGAGGAAAAAATTGTTTCCATCACAGGATCTTTGATACAACCGCGACGAGGACAACAGCGGGAAGAGAATTCGATGTGGCCGCGAACTACAAAGGGGCCACACAGAGGGTGGAGAACACATGGTTTCCGGTCGTCGTACCAAATATTTTCATATTCCATTCGCGACTGCTACTTTCCGTTCTCTCCCCCCTCCTCTCGGGCCAATACCAAAGGGTATTGGAATTTATAAGGAGGAAGGAAAACTTCGCCCACTCGAGAAGGGACCGAGCGAGTAGGTGTATTGGGTGGGGGGTAGGTAGGTGGAAAAGCAATTTAAATTCCGATCGTTCATAAAGCCAAAGATCGTTCACTCTCTCTTCCCCCATCGCGACCTTCTTCCTCCATTCCATGTTTCTTCTTTTCCTTCTGGGACTCTCCTTATTTTCAAACCGCGCCGGCGAATGAAAGCGCGCGACGGCGGAGCACGGTTAGAGGCATTAAACATTTGATTGCTCTGTTTGTCGCTGACTGATAAGGAGCGCGGAGAAATAGGGAAGGAAAAGTTGCGCCGGTATTGTGCAGGGTGGTAAAAAAGTGTGAGCGCAAACTACGGGGGTTGATGAATCTCGCCGAGATAAAAGGCGGGCATAACTTTTCAAAAGTTTATGTACACCTAGGTAATCTTTACAGGCGAATGCACTACGGGCGGGAAGTAGTCGGAGTTGCAGGCGTATCGAAGCTTGTAAAAGGCGAAATGAGTAGCAGCAAAATCAGCGTTTAGAGTGGCAGAGGGAAAAATCGAATGGACTCCGCTCGAACGACAGAAATTTCACGCCCGTTTCCTCGATCGGGCTCCCCAACCCGCTTACGTATTCCGAGGATTCACGCTCGAGGCGTACCTCAAAGAACTTCCCTTTATCGACCGATCGATGCTTCTCCGCGGGAGGAAGTAGTTGGAAACCCACTTTCGGCGTCTTACTAGCTGTAGTCCGAATGGTAACCAACAGCTTACGTCGCCCCCACCCTTCGAGGCGAACCACCCCCCGCCGCGAGTGGCACAAATCGTGAATAAGGGAAAGGGAAACGGACGCGTTCCTCGCGCCACCTTCGACTTACGGGAAAGGGGTTGACGGGGAGCCTCGGAGGGTAGGGGAAATAGCGATTACGGTTATTTCTCGTGGGACACGCGCCGCCCTCTCGTTTCTGCCGTTGTTGCTAATGGATCACATCTCTGAATTTCCCTGACATTACGTCCCTCATGTAAGATTTAAACCTGGAGTCCGTTTCCAAGCGTCGAGGCTGCCGGCTAATCTCCACCGACTTCCACGATAACTCCCTCCCCTTCTCTTTTATCCACCCCTCCCTTCTTGCCCTAAACGGATCGCGTTTAAAGTGCTTTTCGCGAGGGTAGCGAATGTTGCTCGGTAAAAATATGGTGAAAATCAAGGTCTGGCTCGAGTTCCCGTTCTCTTTAACCAGCTCAACGAGCGTCCTCGTCACAGTAGAACAATGGAGCCTCGTAACCGATCAATCGATGCCAAAAAAGCCACAGATTGCCCCGCGATCACCCGGTATGCACATGGTCGCGGCCGTTCAAATTGGATTCAACGTCAGTCGCGATGATTAACCGCGTGCGCGGGGCTCGCGAAAGCGAATTAAAAGCGAAACTTCCGTCCCGTGGGGCTGGAGTCTGGCTGAAGAGGGTGAGGCCGTGCTTCCGCGGGATTGATATTCATAAATTCGCGCAGGCTCTCGCGGCAATCTCGATAATCGAATCGAGGAGGAACGGATCGCGTTAACTTTCCGGGTCTCACGGCGAAACGGCTGCGTCTTAATATTGCAGGGGGTTGAGGGGTTGGAGGGGGAGGACGAAGACAAAGGGATTAGAGAGACAGATACAGATGAGTGAGGAGGTAGAATAGGGGTGAGATGGGGCAGATTTCTTCTCCCGAAGGCCACAGTTCCGTGGCCAGGCCGAGGGTAAGGCTCGTCGGATTTTCGGGCTGCGCCGAGCGATCTCCCGAGGGGGAAAGCGGGACGGGACGAGTTTCTGGCACTTTGCAGCTCAGCGTCTGTTGAATATTTGATCGTGGACCCTCCGTAGCTCGCGTTGCTCCCACTGCTCCCATGCACTTCTCTCTGACTGACTGACTGACTGACTGACTGACGTTGCACGCGTCGCACGCGCGCTTCTCAAGTGCATCGAGTCCTCTCGTAGTGCATCGATCATCGGGAACACCCGACACCTCTGCGCACCGTAACTGGCAACGCGACTGGAAGCTCTGGCTTTGAACAAATGAGATTGAGCCACAGAGGCTTCAATCAATCATATCTCGATACGTTACGCTACAACTTTAGTTGAGTTTAAACGCTTCGGTTTGAGCTAAACCACTGTACAGACACATCGTCACAAGCTACACTGTGTTATCGAGAAGGATATTATAGTGTGGATGAGAAATCTGTTGATACGTTAAAGCGAGAACCGAGGGAGATGCATTTTCTCGTTCATTTGAAGATCGCGGGGGAAATTGTTTAAGAAATCCCATCGACGTCTCCTTTCTCTAGGCCACGTGATCGGAATTTATCCAACCGGGACACCTTGGAAGTGGAGGCTGGTGCGAGGCGATCAGCAGCCTCGCGATCTTCGAGCGCCGTTTCAATTTCAGACTCATCCCCGTCTGATCGGCTGACTTGGCGGTTTTCCGCGGAGCGGAGATCCCCGTTCCCCTATTCCCGCGAATCGGGATTAAGAAAATTGCCCCGAGTAGACGGGGAAGGAGAGGATTCTGTGTATTTGGTTACATCTCAAGTTCGTGGGGAACTCGGCGCGCTCGTTCGACACTCCGCCGCTCTTGTTTTATTCAACGGGAGCCCGGCTTCCCTTGGATGGAGAATTAAGCTGTCTCCCCGTGGAACAGCAGACGCTGCTAATTCCCCGGCAAACAAAGAACTCACTGGCAAATTCGAGCGATTACAAAAATTAAGGGAACGCCGAGTTGGTACCCGCGGACTTTCACTCTTCCATCTCTTCAATTCAAATAAATCGAACCTAACTCTGATCTTGTAGACAGAGGAGAAATTAATCGTTCCAGCTTCCATGCAAAAATGAGGACCGCCTCGTTTAAACAAGCATTTCTCTAATTTTACTTGTTTTAGGGTTGAAAGAAAGTACAAGAAGCTCCGTTTCGAGTACGAATCCGCTCACAGTTCTCTCTCTCGGCGCGAGGGAACCCGCAGAAAGGGAAACGAACCGTGGAACAGGGGCGAGATGGTGAGACGGTGGACAGAGGGAATCGTTTCGTGGCTGCGCCGTTAATGAGGCCCGTTGTCGCGTGTCTGCACACTTACGGGCAACGACTACTGCCGCTAGCAGACCTGTCTCGCCGAGGCCCGCCAAGTAGATGAAGTACGTATGCGATCCGCCCCCGACTCCAGGCGTCCACGAGACCACTTTGTAACCGTCTCGCGTGCAAAGTTCCTGGACCACCCGCTCGACATATTCATCGTGCCTTTAACCTCCGAAAGTCTTTCTCGGGGGCACGGTGAACGAACCACGAGTTCAGTGTGCCCCTTGCGGTTCTATCCACCAATAATCCTCGATGAACAGCGCGACGGGATAGTTCTCGCGGTCCTTTGTCAATAGTTTCCCTTGCCTTTATCCAAGTTAATCGAGGCAAATGAAATCCCCGATAGGTTCCTAGTACTTCATCGTTTATTTACTTCCATCACTTAGGTAGCCAAGATTTCCCTCGCGATGGGAAACACCCCAACTTCCCTTAGGTTTTATCACCCCTATTCAGGCGTCCGTCGACAAGCGAGATCGTTCACATTTCCCCGAAACTCCGCTCTAAACGTTCTCCACAGCCGTGGACGACGATCTCGAGAAGGTTGAAACCGCCGGGACGGTCGTAAGAAACAAAGACGCGGCTGGGTCCGAACGTACCGCGCAAACTTGCCCGCGGCCAGCGGACGAGGGTAAACGAGACCCGCACACAGGCCACCGTGGTCAAAAACTTCTCGTGAAAACAGTCGATGGGGGGAGTCTGGTCGATAATAAAGGCGGCTTTTCGATCGAAAACTTTTTTCATCTCGACGCCGCGCCGCAGCCCACGGTATCGAGAGGGGTGGGATTGGTAACAGGGGATGCCCCTCGAGCGGGGAACCTATTATTCGAGAGCATCGACGGACGTAAGTGTTGACAGATAAGCGAAAGAGCCCCCTGGACCAGCGTCGCTGGTAAACGGAATCAATGGTGAAAGGAAAACGCCGAACTCCCGCGGCGTTTTAATCAATCTCCTTCTCGCGTTCGTCCCTTTCCACCCTCTTCCATCCCCCGCCGCGTTTATCGGTCCTCTTGCTCACCCACCCTCGGCTGACCGCATCCCTCGATTTCCGTCTCCGTTCCCGCGAGAAACCGGCCCGCTCCGTATCTATCCCGCGGACGTGAATCGGAGAGCAAAGCCTCCCCCGCGATAGCAACTGCGTTCGAGGGCGCTGCCAGGGAGGACGAGACTCGAATCTCCCTGAGAGCATCGCCACCTCGTAGTTTCCGTTGCTTCATTGATCTTGATGCGACGGGACAGTCGATTGAAGGCAGGGTGGCGGGATCTGATACGTTTCGAGGGTGTGAGGCGATCTCGAGAGGCTGTCGAATAGAATGGGTCTTTATTTGGTCCAGCCGTGTGGTAGTTTGAAGGAAATCGGAGTGCAGAGTGGTCGGACGATAGTATCAATATACAGTGTGTGAAATTAAGGGGTTAGGGGGTTTTCAGTTAGTGTCTTGTTTTGTTTTTTATTCACAAAAGAAGACGAAAGCTTAGATCGAAAATCATATTATGCTTGACTTTGAGTAACTGCCATTTTTTAAAAAAGAATTTTTTTCAGAAACGCTGCAAATAAGTAGGGGAGACCGCGGCTGGTTGTCTCAAGGGGTAGGTTGACAAATTGCTAATAACTTTGCACCGACATATGCTCTATTGCGGAAACAATCACTGTAGAAAGAAGTCACTTCTACTATGCCATACATTTATGTTCGACCCCGCGATCGCGCGTTTTTTAACAGTTATCAGCGTTTGTCGAAAAATTGGCTACGTAAGTAAACATTTTTTCTTAAAGATTTTATTTTTTCACGTTCTATATAGTTACAATAGAATAAATGTTAATGGACTATTTTAAAGTTTGTTTCTCTGACGATCTATTAATATAGTATTTTTGTTTATACATAAATAATTGAAGGTTATATAGATTATTGAAGTCAGAATGATCGGTCGGGGCTGGTTGACTACTTAATAAGGTTTAAATTGTTATTTTGTTATTCATATAGCGATTTTTATATTTTGCTTAAAGTGTCTACCGGAAAGCATGGGGAAAACGGCCCCAGCACCAATTTTAGTATTTATGTGTTCAAAATACTGCTCCTTGCCTAAAAAAACACTGACAATGAGAGAAATTTCAGATCTCTACCCCCTTTCGTTCCCTAATGAAATTGGGTCGATATGGGGATAACAACCATAAACTTTACACTATGTGATAAATACATTATAATTAATGTTTAAGTTTAAAAAATTTTCAGCTTATTATTAAAATATGAAAGAAAGAAATTAATATTTTAGAATGAAACAACTTTTGTGGCATTGTGTTATTTTATTACCACTGACATAAGTTACTATGTAATAACATTTTCTTAACTCATTGTACCTACATATAGTCAACATATCCTATACTGTAAGTCAACCAACCTCGATCATGGGGCTTGTTGACCACCATGGAAGGTGATAGAAAAACATTAAAATACCTTAATTGTTGTCACATTGAGTAAACATTAATAATTTAATCAGATAACCAAATGTATGCCCTATCAAATATACTAACCGGTTTAATGATATTTCGCCCACATAATTTATTAAAAATCAAACTGAAAAACTGGCCTACCAGCCCCGGTCTCCTCTACTATATTATAGGCTTAAGAATATTCGCGCAAAATTTTATTCAAATCAGGCCCGTAATTTCCGACATATTTTTGGTACCGGAAATGCTGTAACTATGGCACCATTTCTTAAGACATCAAATTTCTTTTTCAACAGAATACAGCTTAATTTATACACAACAAGATGTATATCTTGATTTTAAAATAACACGTTTCTTTATATGAAAAAAGTCACAAGAATGACCCCATTTTCCAGTCAAATGTACGTAACCCCTTAACCCTCTAGTGCATACGCCTGCCTTAAAGCGGGCACCTGTTTAATCCAGGAATTGGGAATTCTCATTTGCCAGCCCTAAAGTCGTGTCACAGCGCACATATTGGTCTAAGAAACATGTGAATCTGAGTTTTCAATTTGACAGAAATCTAGTTTGAAGTGCATTTTTGAGCTACGCACGCTGCGAAATTTATTATTATTATTATTAATATTATTTCCTCCAAATTGAAAACAGACATCGGATTTGGTCTTTTCATCTCCAAATTAGAGTAGTCTAATTTTTCCAACTAAATTAAAAATCTATGCACTAGAGGGTTAAGAGTAGCTTCCTGGTGTCTCTAAAATTAAGGGGTGCAGATTTGTCTCGAAAGAAGTCTCAGTTCTACAGCAGACGTTCGAAAGTGCGAATAAGCGAGCCGATCTGAGCGCTCCCAATTCGAGGCAGCACTGTGTATGTATAGTTTTTGGTGAGATGGCTTTTAGGAGTCGTTTGCTAAGCGGGCAGAGTGGAGCGCTGTATCGAGCAATCTTTTTAGAAGCGTCAGGCTCGTGTTACACCACAAGCGGATTAGGAAGCGTCCTTTATTTATTCAGAGCACTCTTTCACGGGGCGCAAACGTTTTTTTGCCACGGTTCTCCGTTCTCGGGGGCGCGACAGGGACGGAAAGAGGAGAAAGTAGGCGGGCCGTGGAAGGCGAGACGGCTGGCTTTCACGATGGATAATGGGATGTTTTATGCCCGGGGATACGATACCCTGGTCACAATGTGTCCACGGGCAGGCTGATAAATATTCAGCCCCGTCACTCTTCACCCGGGGAGGGGGGCGGGAACAGGCGACCGGCCCGCGTGCTCGCAGCTCTTGATCGATCACTGGCGAAACGGGAGTAGCCACCCCGGAAAATGACTCGACTTCACTCGGGGGGCAATAGAAGAAAGCTGTCATAGCCGCAGTAATTTTTCAGGCTGGGCAAAACGTGTCTGGCGGCAGGCCAGCGCTCGTCTCCCTCGTTAGTCGGACATCATCTGACCCAATTTCATTCTCGCCGACGATTTCGACTCCGCTCACCTCCGGGGGGCTATCAAACGCGCTCCAATTTCACGGCAAAGTTTCTCCGCGGCGGGGACCGCCTGGGTAATCGAACTTTCCATGGACGTACGAAAATATCGAGTGGAAAGACTTCGGGGGGTTGCTCGGTGGTGTTGGTTGCGGGAATTTTGGAAGTCCCAGGTGCGTGAGATGTTGATAGGCGTGTCAGTGGTGTTGTAGCATGATTTCTTTTGGTTAGATGGGATATACCGAGCTCCGAGACCTCGCGCGTTGAACGTCCGTTCTTTTTAACGTCGCGCCGGCAACTTCTTAAAAGCAATTAATTTAATCCCACGGGGGAAGAACGCCGCTGACTAATTCGAGACAACTCTGAGCGTGCTTTACGAAACGGTAACGAAGTTACGATTCCCCAAAGTTACCTCGCGCGAACTCTCGTAACGGCAACGCTCCCGACTATATAACTTGGAACGTCCGCTGGGGAAATGGAAGCGGAGAAGAAAAATCTTGCGGAGGAAGTTGCCTGGAAGCCGCGACACGTTGTTTGCCATTAACTCGCCTCTCATTGGAGCTCGACTGCCCTACAGATTTATCGTTCAATTCGCGAGATCTATTATTAGTTCCCCGCGCATACTTCTGCAGCTTTAATTAGCTGTTGGCTCGCAGAATTCCATCAAGCATTATATTACTAAATTCTTCGAATATTCTCAGTAATTTCTGCTCGAAGAGTTACATTCGCAACACCTCGGGGTTTTTGATCTCAGGATTCCCTGTTCTGGACCACTAATTTACACGCCGCCCATCTGTCCAGCCTGATGACAGATTCATCGACGTTTCCCCGGGACACGCTGGCACGGATTATCGGCTGTTTTGACGAGCAGAAGAAAACCGATGCGCCGCGCGAGATAAAGCGGATGGCTCGCCGAATGAAACGGTACACGCGGTGGACCGTCGTGGACAGTATCTCCGGACAAGATCAGACACAGGGACTGTCCCCGTCCCGAGGACCGCAAGTCCTGCTGACACGTGAAATCAGATGGACACCCGAGAGTAGTCGTCGGCTTCCATTTTCCCCTGTCGCGTTCGCACCTTCCCCCTGTCCGTCCCCCAGGTCGCCACTTATCGCCGCGCACGATCTAGCGTAAGTTATTGCCAGTTTTATGCGTCCCGTGTACCAGAGATCGTTACCTCGCGGCCACTTTTATCGGATCTGCGGATTGACCAGCGTCACGCAGAATCCTTTTCGAGGGACCCGAGCGTAGCAGAGCCAATTTTGGGACAGTGGAAAGTTTGGGTGGGTAGAAAGATCTACCAATTCGGGATTGTAAATTTACACACTTTTTCAATTACCGGTAATTCGATAAAATTTTCAATCATACCCGCTTTACAGTATTTTTTTAAGGTACACCTATTGATAATATAAAAGTAAGTACTACAAAAAACATTTTTTTTAAATCTGATCGAGCATTATAAAAAATATATTCAACTGAAACTAGTGTGAACATAAAATATAAAATGATATAACAAAAAATACATATATCAACAAGCATTGACAATACTTATTAAATATGGATGTTCACTTCGAAAACAATGAAAATAAACTTAACATACAAAAATCATGACAAAAATCATAATTTGTCCTAACTTTGGTCTCCTAATTGCGACCTAATTTTTGTACAAAATAATCTAGCCGTGGAAGAAGCTCTCCCAGATTCTGCACTTGTTGGTCGAGTAGTTATTAAGAAATCATGCCATTTGTATATATTCTCCCCTTAGTTTTTCTTCTTGAAAATACGTCGATTCTTTTTTGATGAATCAAGTCAGATTTTTAGTTTTCGTTTGAACCACAGTTAGTTTTTCATGCGACAGTTTAGTTTTGGTCTTTATTAGTAATTGAAGTTTTTCTTTCATTGATAACGCAGTAGATGTCGAAGGAATTATTGAACACATATACGCACTATACTGTTATACATAATTTATCGAATTACCTTTAAAAAATTACCAATTACGGGTAAAGATTTGAGGGTATTTCTCGCGATATACCGCTATTACAATCCCTACTACTAAGTAGTGTTCCTTCTCGAGAATTGGTTCTCGAGAATTTCTCGAGAAATTTTATAATTGCTCATTTCTTATTTCTCGAGAAATACTGTGTTTCTCGAGAAACTTAAGTCTAGGGAATCGCGAACGTATAAACACATCTACAATTTATAATAAATCTTATTAGTAACATTAGAATATATGAATTACAATAGAAAATCTCAGTAGAAATGATTCGACATTATTGACTGGTGAAGGAGTTCTTAAATTCCTATTTAACTGTTTAGAAAAGTGGAATACCTACTGAAATAAGTAATGAGTTTCTTGTAGCTGTTAAACAAGAAATATCGAAAAGAAGAGACAAAACTATTGTATCCTTTATACAATTTTTGCATAGGTAATCCAGAATCTCTTAAAAAAAATTCTAAAGACGCGTTTTTCATTTAATATCTATATTTATCACAGGAAAAGAAAAGAAATAGATTAAAAAACTATTTTAAAACAAAAAGGTAATGTTTCGCTTGGCACAAATTTTGTATTAAATAAATAAAATGAATTAAATTTAATATCTGTTTTTTCATTTATACAAGTTTTGTGCAAACTAGACAGGAAATGAACAATCAGTTAAAGTTTTCTTGTGTTTGTGATAAACATTGTACCTACAAATTATTCCAAAAATATAAATTTTGTAATATTTTTTCAATTTCTGGAGAATTCTCAAGAAGCATGATCTGATTTCTGATTTCTGGAGAAAGAAAAAATATCAAAAAATCAGGAACACTATCTACTACCAATGCTAAATCCAGATGTTATGGAAGTCGACTCAAGTTAGCAAAGTTTCAAGATCACTCTGTAGATTTTTTGCAAATACTTAGTCTCTCGGTAAAAGGTTTCGTGTATCTCGACCACTTCTTCGTACCAAGAAAAGAACACGGATTCACATGTCTCTGAGGCTACAGCGACGTGTCGTATCTCTTGATCTCGCGAGTCAGTCCCCCCTTGTAAGAGGTATTAATTCGTTGGCACGTAATTCGTTTCGAATCGTCCAGAAACTCAGCGACGTATCTGTGACTGATCTCAGACCCACGATCCCAGATTCGAGTCTCTTCTTTCCGAAGAAAGCACCAGATCGATTAACAGACGTGTCTGCCTCCATACTTTTACCCAAAAAGGTCTGTCGTCTTCCAAGCGCCCAGAGGTATTAAACTTTCTCTGAATACTCGTCCATTGCATCCGCGACACTTCGATGCACCCACGTTGACCGATCGCGCGGTCTATCTCGAACGCCCACGCGCACCGCCGTTACGCGTAAATCAAATTTCGCGGCTCTGTCGGGCCGCGGTGCGTTCGGCGTTTGCGGCATCGGGAATCGATATTTTATGTCCAGCTCGCGGTCATTCCTCGGGGAGCGGGAGGTTGGTCCGGTGGTCCAGCGGGCCAAGAACTTCAACTTGGAAATCTGCGCTTGCGGGACTGGATTTAATCAATGGAGTTAGAGTCGAACGATCAAGCCGCTGGGGTTTCAGCGATTTAGGTAGCAGATCGAACCAATCAGACTTTTTTCCCTTGATCTTAGAACTGAGACACATAATTATCAGCCCGATTGATTCTAAAAATGTGGGAAGATGGGAAGTGGGTCGCGAAGTTTGTTCCCCGACTTCCAAAGATTCCACCCTGCCCTCATTAAAGGAGGTTATACCACTGGAATTACAGACCACCTCTCATTTCCACAAGCATGATAAATGCCCAAAAGATGGTCTGACCCAACCCTCCCTCGTATAAAGGTCAAGACGAGGAATGTTTGCTAGCTCCATGCTTCTCTTCCTCGAAGGGTTCATCTTTCTATTTGATCCTTAGAGTCTGAAGCGACATCGATCCTCGGAGGGGCCGATTCTCCCACCACCAAAGGTCTCCCTCTCTATTTCGAAAGAGGAAGGGGCCATTATCAGCGATCTCGCGATACGGAGATCCCCGGCGTCAATTAACTGCTCGGTGTCTCCGTATCAAGCGGGCGACGCCGGCCTAACAAGGTTTTTCGTCGGCCAGCCCTCGTCCGCCGTCCGTGGAAGCCCGGTCGACTGATTTAAATAAACCATTACCGGGTGGTATCTTTCATCGGCGGGCCCACACCTCCGTCGCCTTCTGACACTCGTTCCTCCTCGGCGCGGTATGAGAATAAGAATAAAACGAGAACGAGGAGTGGGGGAGGGACAGGGTGGCCATGAGGGGGCCAGTGGGGGCGGATGGGGGGGGGGGTCAGGTGGAGGCGGAGAAGAAAGGAAAGAGCCTAGGGGGAGGACGAAGGATTCAGGCAGCACCTGCAGCCCGAAGCAGAGCGAGGTTGGAAGCTGCCCGCTACGCGACGCGACGGGGATACGGGCTGCCAACTGCGACATAAACGCTAACGACTGATCGGCACCGATGATAGAGCCTGTTAGCCAAACGCCATGCTCCTTATAGAAAACGAATATGTTCGCGGTTCGGCCCTGTTAACGTGGGCCACGGTTGCAGCGGCTCCAGTGGCTCCGGGGGCTGATATCTGTGTTCGTCCCGCTGCCGTGCCACCGGGTCTCGGTTATACCTGGTACACACGTCGTGTAACGTCGGATATTCATCTTCGTGGCCTTTGTTCGGCCAGCATTGTCCGTGGCTGCACCCACACCGGCGAATTTCGCTGGAACCGTCCACGGATCACAGCTACGATAGCCCTTCGCCTGTCAATTTGGGCAACGTTTTATGGGACACGCGTGACGCGGCCTTGTCTTCGGGTCAGCTTGCCGCGATGATCCGTCGGCTCTGTGTCCGTGTGTGGCAGTGCACGGGTCGTGAAAATCTTGGTCCTCCTCGATGAACAGTGGCAGAGCTCCACTTGGACGCTGGGGAACCACGAATCTGCTCCGTTCATTGAATTATAGAATATCTGGAATGCGAACTGTGGGTGTTAGGCGCCGGCCGCCCTGTTGAAAAGAGATAGCTGCATTGCCGGTGATGCTCTTTCACTCTAACACACGCGTCTATACCTGCCTATTTACTACAGGATAGGAACTATCACCCTCAGCTCGGCCCACGGGGGTTCCAAATCACTAAAACGTGGCAAACCTCTGAAAACGTACTTCAATTTAGTCAGAAATCGGTGCTCGGGGGGTTTTAAGATCGCTGATTACGAAGCTGAAATTCAAAATTTTTAAAACAAAATGGCGAATACAATATGACGGACGCGCATATCAGAAACATATCAAATCTGGTCTAAACTTGGTATCTTACAGTTTTCGAAATCGTTGATTACGAATCTGAAGTCAAAATTGCAAAAAACCAAATGGCGGATCTAATAACACTGGTATAAACGTAGTTTTCAAGTTAATTTTAGTGAAAATTGTTTATTTTCCGATATTTTACTAAAACTATATAATTTTAAAACGTTTTAGAAATTATGTTGAAAATTTTATTTTTTCCGATTCTAGTGGAAAAAACTTAACATATCTGCATTTAGTACGTCACGTAGTTCAAGTATGTAGTCGAAAATATTAAAAGAAAACTATAGATTATAAGTGTTGTTTGAAATAACGAATGCTGTTTTATTCATATCTAAAATGCACTTAGCACGTTGAATTTAAATATCTTAAAAAAACGCAAATTTCCGCAAATTTTCTCAATTGGATATCATACTTGACATGCTACTTTATAGTTTATATTAAGAAAACTTGTTACAGCGTGACACTCGGTGACACCCATCTTTGTTTTCCTTCCGTTCTTTTAAAATATGACTTAGATGTATGACACATTGAGAAGGGAATTACAAAGGTAAATTCAAAGATATTTTACTTTGTTTCTGTGGAAAGTATATGTTTATAGCACCTACTTTAATGGCAAACTTTCCGATACATTAAACATGCTCCCATTTTCAAGACATTAAGGAGCATGAGATTTCGTCAACTTTAACGGCCTATATCTGAATAACTAATCAATATATTTAAGAAATTCAAGCGACATTTGATGCACTGATATATATACAACAAATCTGCTGTACATATGAACAAAAAGCTGTTATATACTTCGGGAATTGAATTTTGGCCAGCTTTTGGCGATTTGGGACCACTGGGCCTGTCTAGGGTTTTACGAACCGCGTTGGTGTTCCAGATATTTTATAGTTCAATGCCCTCCGTCGCACAGTGGAACGACGTAAGGACAATAACTGGACATGGCATATAACTTCCAAACGGTTTGGACTTTCATTGTAAAAATTTGCACACTTTCAATTCATGTTAAGGAGAATAACTAAGATTTAGAAAAAAAGATCCTTCTTGCAATAATAATAATAATAGTAATTCGACTTTATTCACCACAAATTACATAAATTATGTGATAAATGGGCGAGGTTCAGCATACCTGCTGTTTTGCAACCTAACTCCAAAACATTATTTATCAGAAATAAAGTTAGCGAAACAACACAAGAGTGAGAGAGAGAACCAAAAGACAAGGGGAGTTACGCATAGTGGACAAGAATAAACGAACGGGCAGCACATTTAAAAGCGGGGATAGAGGACAGAGAACGAATTTCCAATGGAAGAGAATTATAGTAAATGCAGGATAAATACGAGAAAGATGCCGTAAATTTGACCGTCCGATGAACAGGCACAGCCAGATCAGCACCACGTCTAGTAGATGGTGCGTAAGCAGAGTGCATAAAAGAGTTACTGCATAGAATTTCCCTGAGATAGATAGGTGTCTCCGATTTCAGAGCCTTGTGTACGATGCAGCACAGGTGGAGGATCCACCGCTGTCTGACATTGAGCCAGCCGGAGCGAAGGAAAAACGGCGAAATATGATCAAACTTACGAAGATTATAGGAATAACGAGGACACGAATTCTGGATACGTTGAACTATAGACGAGAGACGAGAAGAGAGTCAAGGGCCATACACTACATCCGCGTAGTCAAACAGAGAAATAACAAGTGACTGACATAGCGAAAGCTTGGTCAATCCTTCTGGGCTTTGTATAAATAACGAGGGAACATCCCGAACCCGGATATTCAAAAAGTTCTGAAACTTTGTGAATATGTAGGGTATTTCCTTCTGATTACAACGCAATTTTTGTTTGCTACCCAAATTCAGTCTAAGGGCGTGTAATTCACCCCTGAAAATCCGGTTATTTTCCGATTGTGTGTTATAACTCGTGAACTGTAAAATAGATTTATTCTATTAATCGCAGCCAGTAGCAGGTAATTTTTCTACCTTTTAAAACATTACCATTAAAGGATTAAATCCAGGTATTTTAGACCTTGAGCGACTATGAGCAAAACTTTAATTCACCAGTTAAATTATTATAGTATTGAGTGCAACGCATTTTTATTTTATACAATCGTTTAGTGATGAAATCCAAGTTAATTCAGAATATTTTTTTGTACTTAATCATTCATAATAAGATACTCAGTAATATGTAAAATATTGAGAACTTATAAAGTAATAGGATTTATACAATAATTGTTTAAAGTGGTGCAACTGAGAAACAAAAAGACTGAAATTCTCATATAGGTCAGATTCATATACAATTGGATCAAACCTAATGTGAATATAAAGTTTATTTCTTTGTGTTTTGTTTTCTAATGCAACGAACACTTAATAAAGATTTAATGAAACTATAAAACAGAATTTCGACACTTCAAATTTTGGTCGATGTCCAAATAAATCAGGTATTCTCCTCCCACTGTGCGTCGCAGTGCTTCGATGGAATATATGCGGGCAGACTTGCGGCGGCTTAAGTAGAATAGGTCTAGCAGACACAGACCTCTTGCGAGACCAACGCTGTAGGGAAAAGCAAAGATGCTGAGCCTATTAATGAACTCCTTAGAACACCTGTGCCTTACTTATAAGAGGGTTTGATTTTGGGACTAAACGAAACCACTTATCCTAAATCTCTGCAGGTTAAAGATATTTCAAACTTCGCACCTGCCAGAGCCCCGTACCCCAAGAGCTCCAAGTATCCACGCAACCTTCCCCAGAAGCAAACTTCCCGAATCAAGCAAAACAGCTCCAGATCCCCCGCTTCGTACCCCCGCACTTATCAGATTCTGAGCCCCCGAAACGGGCATCCGGCGGAGGGTTGTGCGCTCGCCGGCGGCGTGCAAATTCGACGGCCACGTCATCGAGGATCGCGAGAACGGAAGAACAAACGAACTGGGGACGAGCCCCTGGAGCCGGCCCTCGGGCCCGCGAAGATTACCATTCAATGGATGATCCATCAGGCCCCGGGCCCGTCACTAAATCACGTGGCACGCAACAACACGCCCGTTGCGCGTACACGCTTATAATATACGCGTCCCAGTGCGGCGAAGCTCGCGCTGGCACATACACGCCTCCGAAGCTCGTCGGGTTCCGTGCGCGCGGGATTTATACGCGGGCTGGTTACGCCCAAAGTTTGTTCAGCGACGCTCTCCAACGCAGCCCTCGACTACCGACGGACTTATTTATACGCGGAGGAGCCCTGACCGCCGACGAGATCCGTCGCAGTTCGTCCACCGAACGACCGAGATTCCCGAGATAATCTGCCGATCGAATTTGTTCCTCCCGGGATTATTTATTTCCCCGGAGACTGCGCGCTGCCACTCGAGGCGGTTTGTACGGAATAACGCGCCTCCTCGCGCTGCGCGTCTATAAACATCGGGCATCGCGGCTTGTAATTAGGGGGCTAGATCGCCCCGAGTGACGCGGCTGGCCATAAGTCAATGGCGGAACGGAATCGAAGTCGAAATTTCGAGGGGCGTGGACGGCATTGGGAACCCGAAATTTTCACCGGAACCTAGAGGCGCAGGGGACCAATCGCCGTTGCTCAGAAGGGGCGGTACACCTTCGTTTCAACGGTAATTAATACTTCTGACCGTCGCCGCGCTCGGGTTATCGAACTCTCCAGTGGCGAAGACAGATCGAGGGGATCGTATAAATCCTCGAGATTGTATTGAATCTTTTGGTCCCCTATAATGAGGATGCTTGGAAGTCGACGCAGAGCGGTGGGGACATTGGACGTTCTCCAAACCGAAAATGAAACAGCCGGAACACCGAACCACCGGGATCTTCGGTACCAATAGCATCGGTTGAGCATTAATCATTTTCGGGGAACGATAGAGGTCGCGATTAAGAGTCACTGACTTTGTCGTAACGTGAATAAGGTCGGCGATGACAAGCACAGTCCTGGAGCAATCAGCGTCAAGGGTTCGTCTTCGAGACGGCGCACGTGTGGATCATGGACTGTCCAAGGGTTGAGTCTGTGGTACCTGCAATCAGAAGGAACGCTGGATGGAGAGGAAGGTGGCGACGTGGATGGCAAACGTAGAATGGGCAGAGCCTGCACGAGAATGCGATTCAATACGAAATTGCAGGGCTCTCAAAATTCATGACGATTTATACGCATTGTATGCTGGACGCGGTGGGCGTGCGTGTTGGCCTCGCGGCCTTTTCGCTCCACGCATTCGTCGTATATTAATTGCACCGGCCGTCCTATTCCTCCTCCGTTCTCTTTATCCGACGCGCCCATGTGCGTGTCGTGATCGCACTCTTCCTTCTTCTTCGAGGGTTTCTTTCGCTGGGCCAAACGGTGCTTGAAATCAGAAAGTGTAACGAAGCCGAGTTTCCTTTGAGATTTGTTGACTCGAATTTGTGCTGCATTCAGTAGCCGTGCCCTTCCTTTTACACCAACCTAACTTTCCTTTGTTTACTGTTATTTGTCGTGCTCCGTTTCCCCAAAATTCCCGTCCTCTTACCAGAACCCAGGAAGCAATTGCAACCCCCCCCATCCCCCCTCCGAATGACCGCGTTTCGCGTTCCTTATTTCGAGAAATAAGTGGAATTTCTTGCACGGCCATCGACCGGATCGTTAGCCCGAGCCCTGTCGTTCTTTTCACCGGGGCCGCGTAAATTCCGCGTGTTTTCCGAGGTGGGTCGAAGTTGCCGCAGTTCCGCTCCTTCGACGGCCCGAATTCCGAGCGATAAATAAGGGAACTTTCGGGGGCGCGTTGCGCGCTTCAATTTACAAGTTCTTAGGGGTAAGCAGGGGCGGGGAGGAGTGGGCGAACGGCGGCAAAGATGAAAGAACCGAAACATGGTGAATTTACGGGAACGCCTGAAGGAACCGCGATATTTTCGCTTCGGACGCGACCTCATTCTTCACGTATCTTCTTCAGCGCGCTTCGTGGGAGCTTTGCATGCTTTCCAAACCGCCCACCGCGCTGACCTTTCCCCTCCTTCGCGAAATCGCCGCGATAGCTCATGTGCGGAGTGTACAGTGCGTAGGGGTTGACAGTGGCGACGTTGGGACCGTAAATGGAGCGATTGTTCGCGCGAGAAATGGTGTTTAATAAAGTAGTAGAATTTTGTGTTGCAGAAGGAGGCATTGTGGTTTATTAAAGGCACAGAGTTATTTGATACTTGAAAAGCTTGTTCCACGATCCTTTCCCATTAGCAGAAGCCCGTAATCGCATAAATACAAGGCTGCGTACCAAAATCTGACGATAAATCAGCGGGCTCCTGGCAATCCTGCGGAATAGCAGCTGCTAGGTCTGCGGGTTCAGCCCACAGGTGGCTATATCTACGTTTATGCGCTATAAACACGCGTATGTGCGTATACTGCGTGGCCCATCCTTGAAGTATAAACGTATATACACGCGAGGGTTCATTGAGTCGCGGGAAAGATGAATATACGAGGGTCAGGGGAGGTTCTGCGCGATATTAGGGTGTAAGGGGAGACGTTGATAAATGGAGGGCAGAAGGACACTCGAAGGTCACGTATTTACTTCTTTCTTAGCTCGCACTCACTTTCCCCCTATATTCTTACAAAACTGAAAGATGCTACTAAAAGATTCATCGACCTAGCAAGTCACAAGCTTCCAGAAGCCCGAATTTCGTTAGTTAAACTCAAAACTGAATCCCAGACTCGGGTGACGTTAGAATTATACAGCCACCAATTCAACGCTCCTTCAGCGCTCCTTCAGCGCCACGTCACGAACCGAACCGAGCCACCCCGTACATAGGGGTCTACATAACGCGTACAGCTAACCGTATAATGCAGTGGAGCGATCCCAGCGAAGGAGAGAGAGACTCCATCTATCATCCTGATCTCATCCGGCGGCTTAGGCGACCCCGATACGTCATTTTCCAAATCTCGAGCCGGGATGCCACGAGATTCTTGGATCGACGTGACGCCGCGCCGCACGGGGGTGAGCCGGAGACTGAGAGCCACGAGGGGGAGGAAGCTCGAGAGCACGAAGGAAATAAAACGGCTGCGAGGCTCGACGTGTCAGCCGCGTCGCCGACTCACGCGTTCCTCCTATTCGTCGGGGATGACGTTGTTGTCTGTGCCCCGGACTCCAGCCCACGGATAAATGGTCGCCTCTGCAGCCCTCGGAGGTCACGGCCCTCCAAAAATGTCTCCGCGTGGAGCTTTCGCCGTGCAACGATATGGAAGGAAGGGATTTAGAGTATTCATCCTGGTGTCAATCTCGCCCTTGATGGATGAGAACCAGTTGGGAGCTTTAATGGAGTACTGTGATTAACCATAGAACGATCCTATGGGGTCGATGACCCCAGACAAATTTAATGTTCTGTACAAACGTGGCAATAGATGCACTAATATCAAGCTTTCACTCCTAAATTTTTCTATAGCCTTAATGTAAACGGAAATCATATGCTGTATCTTGTCTAAAGATACTTAACGAGAAATTTAAAAATGTTTCTCAGAAACGGTAAGTGAATTTGGAAATATTATTAGGTTGTTGCAAATTAAATGGCCGTTTCTGATTTTTTAATTTAAACTTTTATTTGACAAACCTAATACGTATTTCATCAATCATAATAGTCACCATTGACTTCGATACACTTCCCCTAACGCGAAATAAGTGCACGAATGCCTTTCTGAAAGAAATCCAGAGTACGGGAGGCAATAAATTTAGTGAATGCTGTTTTTGCATCTATTTCTTCTCGAAACACTTTTCCAATGAAAAAGCTATCTAGGTGCTTGAAAAAATGGTAGTCTATAGGTGAAATGTCAGGAGAATAAGAAGGGTGAGGGAGAACTTCGCACTTCAATTCTGCTAACTTTTTAAAGGTTTGTTTTGCAGTGTGTGGTCGAGCATTATCATGAACCAATAACACACCACGTCTATTAACCAATGCCGGCTGTTGAATACGCAGTTTTTCATACATGATATAAGTTTCTTGACAGTATTTGTCTGAATTTATGGTTTCACCTCGTTTTAAACTTGAAAAATGCACAACCCCCGTTGCTGACCACCATACAGACACCAAAATCTTTCGCAGATGAAGGTTCGGTTTCGGCATATGTTTTGGAGTTTCATCTACATCCAACCACTGTGCAGAACGTCGTCGATTGTTATAAAGACTCCATTTCTCGTCACAAGTAATTAGTCTATGTAATATGCCTTCGTTATTATGACGAGAAAACAAAGAAGAACTGATCTCCAAGTAGGGCTGGGACTATTTGTCGAACATTTCGGTATTCGAATATTCGAATAGGGTAATTGTGGGAGAGATGCCGCACTCGGAGAGACGCCACACTATCGGTATTTCAAGGATATCGGTAATAAAACACATCATTGCCGATTTTATTTGTTTAAGGCTGTTCATTTGGGTTAGTTTGTCAAGCCAGAGCGTGTTTCCTGTATTATTGTTAAAGATTTTGCTGTTTTTCGAGGTAAGCCTAGCGTACTTTGCCTGAATAGTTATACGTCGCGTCTATTTTTACTCATATAGTAGCGAAAAATTCATAGTTTTTCTTGATACAACATTTGTAATACATTAAGGGGACCATGTAGAATATTTCCTTGGCAGAATGGGTTACTTTCGACTTAGCATGTGGAAATACGAAAGTTCGGCGCCTCTCCCAGGCATTTCGGATAGACGCCGCACTTTTATTTGGGATAGATGCCGCACTTTGATACTGTACTGTTTCGGAAACTAAGTCGATTTAAATGATGTTTTTAATGTTTAAAATACCGAAAATGTTTTTTAAAATAGCTAACGTGGTATCTCAAGGTAAATTATTTATTTTTAAATGAATAATCTTATAATCGAAATATATTTGTGGACTATGTAGGGGAGACCGGGGCTGGTAGGCCAATTTTTCAGTTTTTGATTTTTAATAAATTATGTGGGCGAAATATCATTAAATCGATTACTATATTTGATAGGGCATACATTTGGCTATCTGATTAAATTATTAATGTTGACTCAATGTGACATCATTTAAGGCATTAATGTTTTTCTAACACCTTACATGCTGGTCAACCAGCCCCGTGGTCGGGGTTGGTAGACTAACAGTATGGGGTAGGTTGACTATACCCATACAGCACACTCCATGGCAGGAAGGTTGCCGGAACGTTCCACGGAACATTACTGGAACGTTGCTGGAACGTTGCCGGAACTTTCGTATGTCCGCCCTGTGGAACATTGCACGGCAACCTTCCTGCCACCTTCAGGGAACGTTCCTGGCATTCTCTGGCCACCTTCAGGGAACGTTCCTGGCATTCCCTGGCCACCTTCAGGGAACGTTCCTGGCATTCTCTGGCCACCTTCAGGGAACGTTCCTGGCATTCCCTGGCCACCTTCAGGGAACGTTCCTGGCATTCCCTGGCCACCTTCAGGGAACGTTCCTGGCATTCTCTGGCCACCTTCAGGGAACGTTCCTGGCATTTTCTAGGGGCGGTATTTTCAGTCGGTACTTATTCTTAAGCAAATGCTTAAGCATGCGGCATCTTCTACTAACCTAGTAGCTAATAAAGGATGCCGAATGCTTAAGCATTTGCTTAAGGATAAGCCACGACTGAAAATACCGCCCTAGCAATGTTGTTTCGGCAAAATTTGTGTGACATTACAGAAATGATAGAAAATGTAAGGGAAATTGATTAAACTTCAATAAATATGGACAATTAAATATTCATATATTTATTTTTTGTTATTTCTGGTTATTAAATATTCATATATTTATTTGTACAAGTCGACAACAGCAACAGCAACAATAATAATAACAAAAAAAAAATAATAGTATCGATATGTATCGATACGGTATCAGTCCCATCTTATAAAAAATATATGTAAATAAAACTAATCTGAATATAAAATATGAAATGACACAACACAAAATAGATATGTAGGTATAACTATTATTATTATTATTAACGGGTATAACCCTTTAAATAAAATTAATACAAACATAAGAAGAAATAAGAAAAACTTACTACTAGGTTACAAGCCATTCACTTAACGTTGATTACGCTTACAAATAAATACATATATACAAAGTGTACAAAGTGTGATTTATCAGACATTTATAGAGACATTACGTGAAGTGTGAAAGTGTTCCAACGTTGTTTTACGTCATTTAGTTAATATTTAAAAATACCAAAGGTAAGTTATTCTATTTAGTAATCAGAATTGCACGTGACTTTTAAATAAGTTCAGTGGTTTTATAAATAATTGTTAGTTTCTTGAAAATGGTCGCTGGGGTACTTTGATACACTAAGACAGGGGGGCACATTGATATGCATCAAAGTGCCCCGCTATTATACAATAGTGTCCCAATATACAAGTTTGCATGAAATCTGTAAACTAGTTATTCTGTTTTCCGGAAAATGGTGCGAACGTACAAACCTAAGACTGATAGAGGAAGTATTAATGAGGAGAATGTAAAGACTGCTATATCCGAAGTTGTATCGAAAAGATTGTCTATAGGGAGGGCAGCTGACAAATACAAGATCAAAGCTGCAACTTTGCAACATCGCATTGAAAAATGTTTTTCATTAAATTTTTGTAAATAATTACCATTCTCATACAATTTACGCTTTGTATCAAAGTGCCTCATCCAATGTATGTAAGTGCCCCGTAGGTGGGGCAGAATGATACAAAACCCATTTTTTACTCAAGTCATTAATTCTCATTATCTTCTAACTTTAATGATTCTTTTGATTGCTATTATAATATTGATTAGTTATGACATGCATAAAGCAAAAAATTTTTTTATTTTACTCATTTTTGTTGCATAACATATGAGATTCAGTTTTTCTGCATCAATCTACCCCACTTCCCCCGTGTGCTACGGATTTTGATGAATCTCATATATATATGTCGTAATGTAGGTATAGTACACCAACATATATCTCGATGTTGCATCCAACATTCAACAGTTTCCGAAATATTAATAAAAAAAGATATTTTGGCATTGAACAACCGAAGCGATACCTAGTGGAAAAATCCGTAGCACAAATATCGCTGCTTCAGTCAAATTCAATATGGCCATGCACTAGTCTTTATGCTAAAAGGTATCATATCGAACTGGAAACTCCCATTTGCTTATTATTTGAGGCAGTCAGAGCAACAACGGACCAACCCACATTAAAATTTTTTTTTTTCTATTTTATATAGTTAGTAGAGCCTATTGGAATACGTTATTGCTACTAATTCAATTTCCAAAAATATGTAGGTTAGTCCGTTGTTGCTCTGACTGTTTTATTTCACAAAATGCAAGACTGTCGAAGAAACAGGACTCATCATCCTCAGTATGGTTGGCGACAGTGATGGGTAAATCACTAGAAAGCAACGTAATTTACGTTACCAGACATACGTGTATAATATTAAAATGTCCTGTATAAAATGTTCAGTGGACCTGCCTCGGCAATATAGAGGGTAGTAGGGAAGTTCCCACATCTTTTTCAAGGTTTATTAGGCTCTTATATTGCCGGGGCAGGTCCACTGGACATTTTATACACGTATGTTACGTAACGTAAATTACCGTAAATTACGTTGCTTTCTAGTGATTTACCCATCACTGGTTGGCGATCAAAATACAACAAATGCTGCAGCAATTAATAGATTATTACTGGATTCGCAGACTATGTCGGACGGCCATATTGAATTTTACTTCGAAAAAAATGAAACTGCCTATACTGCACGTCATTGAAGAAGGAACCCATTCACGCATGTCGAATGAGCTCATTGGCTCCGAGGGAGCGTTGGTTGGGGTATAGCCCAATCGTAGCGCGGAACAGGTCTATGCGCAGGTTCCTTCTTAACCCTTTCAGTACGGCGTACATTTCCGCGAAAGTGCTTTTAACTAATTTTTTTTTTTTTTTTTTTTGTAAACTATCGGAGATGCCGACTAAAGTCGGCGCCAGGAACGGCGGCTCGTTCTGTGACGCCGGATATATCCGGCACTGGTACACACAGGTCATCAGATGAATGCCGGATATATCCGGTGCTGGTACCGAAAGGGTTAAATGACGTGCAGTATAGGTGGTAGTTGAAACATTGTTACAAAATCACAAATGAGAATGGCAGCTCGCTCTCCCCCCACCCCCGTGCTTCAGCGACTCTTAAACCGCATTGGTCTTCATTTCTGCCCGCACGATCCGCTTTCTTGTTTGCGCAAACCACTTTCCAGACACGTTAATTATCTCCATGTCCGTTGCTCGCAATCCCCTGTCGCTGCATGTAGCGTGTACTGAAGCTGGAATAATACATGCATTTATTTTACAATTTTAATACCTGAAATGAAATAAATAATAAATTTACTTACCTAATATTAATTTCACTAAATAATTGTACGATTTGAATGCTCGTTTTTGTTTCCTTCCACACCAACTATACTGTTCCGCCACACAATCATTCATAATTTTTTGTAAGACCATCGCCGTCGTTATCGCAACGTTGCTCCCACCGGTTTTCTTCAATACATCAACCTATAAAAAGTCATTAATAAATTATTTCAGTCATGAAACATGGCTTCAATAAAAACAGCATTCGTGTCACAGGGTGCATTGAAGCAATGAAAAATAACAATCACCATTAGTTTAAATAATTGTTATAAAAAAGTTAATGGATGTTTACAAGGAAACTGTATGAAAAGTAAAAGCTTGTCGCGCAGCCAGCAACGAAATACAAGGTGTCCCATAAAATTGCGGGACTTTTCGGAATATGCAATATCCTGTCTTTTTGCATCGGGACGTCACATGTTCCAAAAAGTTCGCAATTGTATGGGACACCCTGTACATGCAAGAAAAAGTCCATCGTCGTGCAATAGTATAAGAAGTGGAGTGCATTTTACAAATTGCATGTATGTTGCTACTATTTATTAATTGTAATAAATAACAATACTCAGGTAATTATCCTTTGTATGACTGCAATGCAGCAAGATAAAGTAGCTGTTGAATATAAAAGTAAGTATAATATGAAGTTAATTTTTGATTTTATGATACTAGATACCCTTAGTGCATTTATTACTCTTGCGTCACTTACCATAGCATTAAATACAGCCTGGTCCTGTAATTGATTGTTAAAATTCCGCAATCCCTCCTCATCGTTAATGGGAAGATTGTGCGTTGTTGAAAAGTCTGTTTCACTATCGACTATTATGTTTCTATTGCCAGAAATCATTGCCACTTTTTCTTCCATTCTGTTCAACTGTTTCTTCATATCGTTTAACGTCAGATTAATAGCTGCAACGCTCTTCATCATAAATCTTTCGAACTCTGAATAAAGATAAGAGAAGTTAATTTAACATATGTAATTTTTTTTAACAAAAACTACATTTAGGATTATAGTCAATGGGTAGAAACCCATTGGATTGGATATGAGTTTGTATTTGCGGAGACGTACTTGATGATGATGATGATGATGATGATTCTGCTCTTGATGATGATGATGATAATGATACTGCTCTTCGTACTGGTCCTGGTGATGCTGCCGTTGGTGCTGGTCCTGGTGATGCTGCCGTTGGTGCTGGTCTTGGTGATGCTGCCGTTGGTGCTGGTCCTGGTGATGCTGCACTTGGTGCTGGTCCTGGTGATGCTGCACTAGGTGCTGGGCCTGGCGATGCTGCAGTTGGTGCTGGTCCTGGTGATGCTGCTGTTGGTGCTGGTATTTCAATTTCCTCGGGAGATGCGTGTAGTGTGTGTGTTGTATAATAGTGGTCCGTTGTTGGCGTGTTTGTAAAATCTGCATTGAAACCCGCAATTCATCATATAACACAGTCCAACAAAATGAAACTTTTTCTCTGTTCCGCAATATCAAGGCGAAAAACTCTACAAGAATCACCCAGCGGATATTGCAGACCAAAAATCGTGTTTTACAGTGATAATTGTTACCATCCTCCGATCAATGTTCATAAGGGAGTCCCAAAATGGCGAGACTTCTCGGATGATGCAATATACCGATAAAAAAAGACATCGAAACCGTTTTCGGATGCGAGGCTTCCGGCCCACACAGTTTAAGGCCGTGTGAAGTGAACGCACAGCAGCGTACGGTAAAGGACTTTTCGATGTGATTTTACATCGGGATATTACATGTTCCCGGAAGTCCCGCAATTTAGAGACACACTGTATATTACTTCACATTTATGTTCATAATAAGTAATGAATGATTAATATAAAAATACCTTGTTCCAATAATGCCCGCAGAGGTGGAACGGGTAATACAGTTTTCACTGTTTTATTCTGCTTCTTTCTGGGCGGTTCATGGTGAGTGTCCTCTTCCTCGCTCGACAGTGCAACACGGGTCTTGCGTCTTTTGCGCTCTTGTAAAGTTGTCCTATTATAATATTTTCCCTCGTTCTTCCCATCGGACTCCTCTACGTTAGACGTGTCCATTGCATCGCCCCTCAACTCAAGGGCTCGATTATAATTATCTGACACAGATAATTCATTAATACGTAACACATTAAGTTATATGCGTATTCAGGAAGAAGTTATAGAAATAAGGATTTAATTGAAAAAACATACCTGTTGAGCAAAACCACTTAATGATGTTGCAACTATCCCACTCATCACCTTCCACTGGAGGCAGTCCCTTCATAATTATTTTGTTGAGCGTGTAATCGTTTCTGATGTGGCTGGGCCACACACTGTTGCTTTTTTCCGCATTCATCCAAGACGAGGGAATTATTTGGACGCCATCGGAAAATTCAACAATGCTGTACTTTTTCAACATTGTTGAGGATTGTACTAAAAAATAATTATGAGAATTTATTACAAAATTGACACTGCATTATATTAGAATACTTATGAAATATTTCAGTATTATAGCTTTGTCTTAATCGTGATGTTACTTGTACTTACCGATAATGACCTAAGCCTTTGTAAACGTATTCAAAGCTTGACTTTGAAAAACAAGCAACGAAAAAATTACAAAAAAAAATAAACACAAAAAATACAAAAAAAATCTAACGCGCACGCGGACTATAAAACGAATAAACTAAATGAAATATATTTTAAAAACAAACTAAACACACTATAAGTCTAAAATGAATAAGAAAAATCTAAATATATATAATAAAATATTAAAAAACACGCTTAACACACTATATACGTATATAAAAGGAATAAAATAAATTGAATATATAATTTGAAAAAACACACTAACACACTATATAATATAAGTATAATATAAAAAGAATAAGAAATATTGAATATATAATTTTAAAAAACACACTAACACACGATTACTATAAAAAGAAGAAAAAAAGGGAATATATATTAACCTTTAGAGGGCCGGGCTGGCCACTATAGTGGCCACCTAAGAATTTGGATACTTTGCCGGCCATTTTGCTGGTATATATGCATAAATTTTAAGTAAATAAAATTTACAATTTCAATGAAAAAATCCCGGCCCTCTAAAGGTTAAAAGAAAATAACGCGAAATATAAAAACTTGTCAAAACGAGAGCTGCTTGTTCTTCGAGAGTTAACTTCGAACTGGCCAGGTCTTGTAACAGGATTGGCGAGCGCGGTTCAGCCAGGCGACAAAGAAGTTCACTGTTGGCGCTCGAGCCGAACCGAGCCAAGTCGACCCGAGCCGAGCCTTGCCGCGAACCGAGCCATGCCGCGAACCGAGCCATGCGCCGTTGCAATTCACTCTTACGACGGGTGGACGAGCGATTTTTTAACGAAATCTGGCAGAAAATGTTGAGGCCAATGTGTATAACAAATTCCAGAATACAGTGTTGGAACGCTTTGCGTGTGCGGCGGGCGTTCGCGTCCCCGTGGTCACCGTAAGCGCTTGCGACCATCGCGCACGTAAAAGACGGAGTGTCACGGCGTCCGAAACAACGGAGCGAGACAAAACATCCTCGCTCTCGCTGTATCTCTCCCTAAATTAACTGCATCTTTCAATCGGGTGAATTTCCGAAGCTAAAATTTGACATTTGGAGTCCTCTCACATTCTTCAAAACGGCGTGTGCCGTGTATTAGTATTGGTTGGGGCTAGATTAATGCGGGGGACGAGCGACCGCTCCGCGAAAATTTTCAAAAAATTAACAATTTTTTATCAATATTTCGGAAACTAATAAGTACCCGAAGCTACAATTTTAGATTTAGGGTTCACACCCCCTCCCCCCCCCCCCTCCACCAACCTCATCTCGATACATTGTATCAGAGATGGGCAGAAAATTATTTCAAATAAAAAATTAAATTCGTCTAAAAGACGAAAATTTTATTCGAGACTCATGAATAAGATTTACCCCGAGTCAATATTTAATCGTAGCGCTCATAATTGAAATCATGGGTATTCAATCGTCGGCCACGATTGAATTACTTCAGCCAGAGAATTAAAATCGTCGGCCATGATTGAACTACTTCAGCCAGGGAGTTCAATCGTGGCTCGCGATTGAATTGCCTTCTGCCATGGGTAGTCAAATCATGAATGAATGAACAGTGTTCTCGTATTCAATCGTATTTAGTCGACTGAAGCTCGATAACCTCGAGACTTGCGAGAGCCTTTGATCGATGCCGAGCGACATTGTATCGTTCACCCGTCTAAACTGACGCCTGGAGTTGCTTGGCGATGTGTCATCGATTATACGAAAAGTGAATTTCTTTATTTTTCATCGTATCAATATGACAGTGACACCGATGGATTCCTGGCGTTCTCACGATTAATCGGTCAGAAAATAATTGAAATCAGACTACTTTTAATGGAGTTAGGTGTAAATTGTGTAAATTAATTGTATGCATATGTAATTTCGTTAATTATGGCCCAAATTATGTCAAGTTTGTTATAATTTTTGCCAGGGAAACAGAAGGACGGGGTCGTCGCCGTAGCCGTTGCACCGTAAACAGACCCACGATGCATCGAACAGCCTTCTCCGCTCGTAGTAGAGGTTCTGTTTTCTGTCAAATATAGACACAATAGAGTCAGACATTTACGAAGCATTAGGAGAAAATTTGTGTAATGCATTACCAGCTTTCTTAGCGTTTCGACAATACATTTTCACATTTTTCAGCGCTAGACCCGTTATTGCACCCGACCGTTCATTAACCGCCCAACATTTTCTTAAAGTTGCTGTCAAACGCCAATCTTTTAACTACCTTTACGTGCCTAGCGAGAAAAACTCTCAATTACTACCTGAAGCGGCGAAACTACACATCTGCCTGCCAAACGTTCACCACCATAAACGTTGTAGGGAAAACAGACCCATAAAGCATTGGACTCACTGGTCCGCATCAATCCTTGGGTTATTCCTATCCACGACCTTTCCTACTTTCACTTTTCTACCCATTAACTATGGTCGCGTACTTCCTTACTCTGTCAAAACTTCCTCACAACATAGGCATAGGCAATAAAGAAGAAAACCCAATAACACAGAAGCCACACTCAACGTTCTTCCCCCAAATGTCTACTTCTCGACCTAATATTAACTGGAAAAAATGTATGAAACGTCAAAATATATTCTTATACATTTAGTAATTCAGTGTATAAGTGCATGCTAGCGTTACCGAATGTAAGGATGAGGTCGGGGGCGGATAGCCCCACGCTGTCCTGCTTTCGAGAGTTTTATGGTAGGGACTTAGCTTGTGAAAAAGTATTGTCGAAACGCTAAGAAAGCTGAATTTAATGCTTCGTAAATGTCTGACTCTATTGTGTCTATATTTGACAGAAAACAGAACCTCTACTACGAGCGGAGAAGGCTGTTCGATGCATCGTGGGTCTGTTTACGGTGCAACGGCTACGGCGACGACCCCGTTCAATGACGTCTTCGCCGGTCATAAATTGTTTCAAGAGTCGAAGAGTATGGAAAACCATCTGGGCCCGTGACTTCGGCAGACGAGTGGCCCCTGCAGAGTTTTTCAAACGAGCGGATGTTTCGAGGTCTCGTTTCATTTTGTGCAAATTATATAATACATAGTAGCTTTTTCTTACAAAATATTAACGGATCGTTATGAGACTTAAAACAAACTTCAGAAAACTCTAGCGAAACCGTAAAGTGTATGCATAAACCCTTATGTTAAAAAATATAATAAAATATGCAGGTCAGCACTAGCCATTAAGAACGGAAAAATGTTAATTTCTTTATCGGATATGCACGAAAGTGTCATCAATTGTCTCCTTCTGTTTCCCTGGCAAAAATTATAACAAACTTGACATAATTTGGGCCATAATTAACGAAATTACATATGCATACAATTAATTTACACAATTTACACCTAACTCCATTAAAAGTAGTCTGATTTCAATTATTTTCTGACCGATTAATCGTGAGAACGCCAGGAATCCATCGGTGTCACTGTCATATTGATACGATGAAAAATAAAGAAATTCACTTTTCGTATAATCGATGACACATCGCCAAGCAACTCCAGGCGTCAGTTTAGACGGGTGAACGATACAATGTCGCTCGGCATCGATCAAAGGCTCTCGCAAGTCTCGAGGTTATCGAGCTTCAGTCGACTAAATACGATTGAATACGAGAACACTGTTCATTCATTCATGATTTGACTACCCATGGCAGAAGGCAATTCAATCGCGAGCCACGATTGAACTCCCTGGCTGAAGTAGTTCAATCATGGCCTACGATTTTAATTCTCTGGCTGAAGTAATTCAATCGTGGCCGACGATTGAATACCCATGATTTCAATTATGAGCGCTACGATTAAATATTGACTCGGGGTAAATCTTATTCATGACGAATAAGACTAAAGTATTTTTTATTTGATACGTCATTTAAATAATTTTTTATTTAAATAATGCCCATCTCTGCATTGTATACATATCTCCGCTTAGAACAGTGTTCGCGTATAAAGAATACTTAGTAGGATGTAGTCGCCGGCTCCGTAGAGAAATAATGAGATCTAAAGGTGGGATTTCCTAGCCGCGATCGGCCGCGGCGATCCCACTAGCGCAACGGAGACACAGATGCATACTTCTCCATTGCACTGTTGGGATCGCCGCGGCCTTAACGCCGTCGTTGACGCTTAAGCCACACACACGTTGAGATCTATATCCATACATGTATCAATACAGATCGCGCTATATGTACATGTGCCTCAGATTTCGGTTGTGTATGAAACGACAATGACACGGTGAGACGAAATCATGATACACCACCTCACAAGTGTAATAAAAAGCTGAGAGTTAATGGAAATCAAAACCGGAATTGGTTGTACTATTATACTATATGCAAGCAAATACTTCCGATTCGTTGATCTGTGCTGTGCACCGTCGTCAAATCGAATCAATCTCGTCCTTTCGACGCAACCTCTCGAACCCTCGCCGATGACCCTGACGTCATCGGCTTTCCTCAAGCGTCGAAGTTACATTGTAACCCTTAAGCATCCTACTGGACCTCGCCTTCCAAGTCGGCGAGCGATGCCCAGTGTTGTATTCGATATTCCCGCCTTAGGCGTTAGGACTTCCTTACATATATTTTGCACGGAATGAAACGAGGCCTCCAAACTAGGGCTCACGGCGTAGAACGTGTATTGAAGATACATGTGTAGTTAATATATTCGTGTTCTAATCGGTGTACTTGTTAATACACGGGTACACGTGTATCGAAATATACGGTTTCACGTGTATTAACATATCCATATTAATATAATGTACATAATTCTTAATAAGTAGTTTATATACTAGTATTGTACTCAAATACACTTAGAAATAAGTTTTCTTCGTTCCATATAGCCCACCCATAGCGGAATTCTGCCTTTGAATATTTTCTACAGCCGTGTACGCGTTTCGCCGTATACCTGCCATTGTTTAATATTTTCTAGCATTCGAATATTTTGGAGGGGCGCCAAGTATGCTAAAGCCGCCCCTGCTTATTTTCACGTGCACGCATCACGCTATCAACGAGTGTCCCCGCTCGTTTGGAAACCCCTGCAGGGACCGCCCGTTTGTCGAAATCACGGGCCCAGTTGGTTTTTCTACACCACTCGGCCCTTGAAACACTTTATGGTCGGCGAAGGCGTCGTTGTGTCAGGCAGCCTGCACTCATCGCCGTAGCCGTTGCACCGTAAACACTAAACAGAGCCACGAATCACGATGCATCAACCAGCCTTCTCCGCTCAGCGCCGAATTGTCTTACACAAGGGAAGATACCGCAAATTAAAGAAATTATGAAACTTTGGGCATACCTATACAGGGTATTACTTTACTGATAATCAATACTCTATGGAGTGATTCTACAGGCGAAAATAAGACGAAAATATACAGTGGCGAAATTGTGGTGAAGGCTTCATTTTCGAGAAAATTGAATTTGTATTTCAGCTAAATACGCGTGCACTTCGGCGCCTGAGGGGCACGCGGAGGCACGGGTAACGCGTTCGGCAGTATTTTAATGTAGAAGGATCGGCCTTCCGGAATAATTTTGTTTCCGGTTAAAAAATGGTTTTTACAATAATGAAAATTATAAACAAAGTCCTATTTTACAAATTTAGGCTTAAGATCGCGATTTTAAAAATCCGAAAAAGTACTACCACAGTCGCTGAAGAATTTTCTATAAAATAAGCCTATCTCTTGCTGGTAATTTGGAAAATAAAAATTTGTTTATAATTTTCATTATTGTAGAAACCATTTTTTAACCGGAAACAAAATTATTCCGGAAGGCCGATCTTGCTAGATTAAAATAATGCAGGCATCAACTAAATCCCACCAAAAAATCTGTTGCAGATAGATCGCGTTGGTCTGTGGGACCCTTTAAGCTAGATTCTCACTAGCTTAAAGGTCTGCGCACACATATCCGGTCCGTGTCAGTGTGCCAGTGGTAAGAAGAAGAGGAGCGTAGAGGGTCTCTTCTTCTTACCACAGGCAGGCCGGAACAAACACGGACACGGAACGGATATGTGTGCGCAGATCTTTAATCGCCTTTCGCCCCTACGGCGTAGGACCTATCCGGATATACCTATGCTATTACCAATAAAATAATAAAACGTTTCGAACCGATCGTAGCAAAGTTAAATGACTTGCCAGGATTATTTCTTACAGACCTCCGGTGAATTGTAGGGTAGATGTACCAGTAAATGAAAACGTATCAGTGAATGGACATTTTTTATTAAAATGATTAAAATAAATTATGAAAATAAGCAACTAATTAATTAAAGACTTCTTTTAATTTCTTGCTTCATATCCAAACAATTTTTGCAGCACGTGGAATGAATCGCGGTGCAAACATATTTTTATAAAAGTGTTCATTCATTAGCCTTAAGTGTTAATTTATTGGTGCGTTTACCCTACGTGTCTTGTATTTTTTTCGCCGAAGCTATTAAACACGATCTTTCGTTAGACAAAGAATTTCAACTAACGAGACGTGTACTTTCGAACATTTGGCGTGAAAATGGTCAGCACAGTTTATGATACGTGCGCCAGCGATGTTATTTTTGAAAGGCGCTTTCCCTTCGCTTCCTAATTGAATTTTGAACAAAGCATGTTTTTCCCCTTCGAAACTTTCGTTTACGGCCTCAAGGGCAATTGCGGCTATCATAAACACTGATTTTCCGAAGGGCCCACGCTGCGAGGCCTGGCGGCCTGCGACCAGCCTCGTCACGCGCTTCGAGCGTGGAAGAAATTCTGCTGCGTTGCCAAATTGTCACTAGGAGTGTCTCCAAGTGACGTCACGCGTTCGAATGTATACAGTGTATATGTACATACTTAGGTCTATGTGACATCGTGTTATCTCAACGCGAAGAGATCCTGTCAACCCTGCCTTCGGCCAACCCTGCGTGCGATCGCTTTTTAAATCGAAGAAAACTCTCGAGGAACAAGCGTCTCTGGTTTTGAGCAGCGCTTGTAATTCGAGTTTGTTTCTTTTTTACATTATACTTAATTTCTTTTTTATCCTTTTTATACTTAGTATTAGTGTTTTGTTATATATATTTGAAAATCGTCAATTCTGGACGTGCATTGTCCACAATTGCCAATTACATAGTCCCGCAGGAAATATAACTAGATTGCGTTTCAACATCTGGTAAGTACCACTGCTGGTAGATCATGTCAAGTATATAGTTTTTAACAAATTGTTATAATTAATTTCTCATTTGTGTATGAAATATGTTCAGGTTATTATGGCGGACAAAAAACATATCAGGAAAGACTATAGTCTATGTTCTGATAGACATAAAAGGAGGAGAGTCCAGCAATATTTTGAGGATATTGAAAGCCAAAGAAATCAATCTGATGAGGAATTGGCAATTGATGAGCTTCCTACCTGTTCACATTACTTAGAATGTCAAAATTCCAAGTCAAGTCTACATGTATCGGACAATGAACTAAATAGTTCGCAGGAAGTGTACGAGTCTTGCGATGAAGTACCGTGCACTAACAATTTCATGAATATACACAACAGCGATATTTGTGAAAGTGATGAAGAAGAAGAAGCTCATTCATTATTTGATGATGATAATGAATACTATCATTGCATATTGGATTATGACTCATCCGATGATGAGTCAGCGAATGTTATTGTTGATTCGCCGGATAATGATTTTAATGAACCGGAGGGCCCTTCGACATTAAGACAGTCTTTGTCCAACTGGGCACTACGAAATAATATTACGCATAAAGCCATCAACGAATTGTTGAGCATTTTTTTATCGTACGTGCCCAAATGCTTATTACCGAAAGATGCCAGGACATTGTTACATACTCCCCGTACAACTAATTGTACCAAAATACAAGGGGGAGATTACTTACATCTTGGTGTAGAACAGATGCTAAAATATTATGCTGAAATGTACGTTGAGGCAAATATTAGCGTACAATATATAGATCTTTGTTTAAATATTGATGGCTTGCCGTTGTCAAGGGCCTCCTCCAGCAGTTTCTGGCCCATATTAGTATCGGATACAATTTTGAAACGAATACAGATTGTTGGAATCTATTATGGGTATAAGAAACCAGAGTCATCCAACGAGCTGTTGGAAAAATTCATTGATGAAATAACATATTTCATAAACAATGGGTTTATGTATAATAACAATAAACTTTCTATTAGGTTAACAAAAATTGTCTGTGATGCTCCAGCGAAATCGTTTGTATTATATACAAAAGGCCATACAGGCTATTCGAGCTGCTCGAAGTGTACAATTGTTGGGAAATCAGTTAACAGAACTACGTGTTTCCCTTACACCGAAGTGCCTGATACACTGAGAACAGACGAAGATTTTCTACGGCAAACCGACGAAGATTACCATAAAGGTACAAGTGGTTTGTTAAAAGTGCCAAGTATTGGGTTAGTATCAAATGTGCCCCTAGACTATATGCACTTAATTTGCCTGGGAGTTATGAAGAAGCTCTTGCTATTGTGGATTAAGGGACCGTTAAACGTAAGGATTGGTGGACAAGCTAGGAACTTGATATCGGAACATCTAATATTGGTTGGAAATTCTGTACCGCGTGAGTTTTCGCGAAAGCCCAGAAGTTTGACGGACCTCAGTTACTGGAAAGCTACGGAATTTCGGCAATTTCTACTGTACACAGGTCCTATTGTACTCAAGCGTGTACTAAAGAAAAATATTTACGAACATTTTTTAACACTGCACGTGGCTGTCAGTGTGTTAGTTAGCCCTATGTTAATTAATAGTGAAGAGAATATTAAATATGCTGAAGAATTATTAGAATACTTTGTTGAACATTTCGAGGTATTGTATGGGAAACAATATATTTCTCACAATGTCCACAACTTACTCCATTTATGTAATGACGTTAGAAAATTTGGAGTGTTGGATAATTTTAGCGCATTTCCTTTTGAAAATTTTTTAGGGAGTTTGAAGAAATTAATAAGAAAATCGGATAAACCATTGCAGCAATTGGCAAGACGTTATGGAGAACTGCAGCGGGGACCGGTTCTAAAATCATCACCAATATTGGGAAAATATATTTGTAAAGGTTCCCATCACAATGGACCACTGTTGCCCATTTTCTCAAACAGAACTGTGACGCAGTACAAAAAATTGGAAAGTGATGGGTATTATATACATTGCGATGACAATAGAAATAATTGTTTCATGCTGAAGGATGGAACAATCATTCGCATTGTAAATATAGTGCAAATACGGACGGAACAGGTGTACAATGTAATAGGTCACAAACGGAAAATAGCTGCCGATAATCTGTTTGAGAAACCCTGTCCATCTTCAGTTTTAAAAATTTTTATTGTTTCCGAAGGGACGCAATTATGTTATTGGCCGGTTTCACAAATAAAATGTAAAATGTGGACTATAAAAAGAAACGAAACCCAGGATTACGTTATGCCCTTGCGACATAAGCATGACTAAATTTGAAGAGAGGGGCTATTCTCGTCGTCTCACCACGCTGTAAAGTGCGGTACCACTGATTCTGTCAGTGGTCACATGTGCCTGCAATGGCACTTGTACTCGCGGAACGTAGAATCACGCGAGTCGATCCACGCAAGCATAAGTATACCAAAAAAGTGACAAAGGAAATGATAGACTTTATCGGTCATGTGTCGCACCGCATTGTAAAGTGCGGTACCACTGATTCTGTCCGTGGTCACATGTGCCTGCAATGGCACTTGTACTCGCGGAACGTAGAATCACGCGAGTCGATCCACACCGGCGCAAGTTTAACAAGATGAAAAACGATGTTACGTCCTGAAGGGACTTTTGGGAATCGCCCTGAGCGGTTAGGGTGATTCACGGGGTTCTTTACTCTGTCAAGGTGTTAAAGCACGCCTTGACTATACTTACCATGGAAGGATAGGGAGTGAACGGGTTGAATAAGTGAATACACGGGATTTAAAGGAGAAACAATAATGTAAAATATATTTTTAACGAAAATAAGATCAGATTAACATACCTCGAGACGACGCTCCGTCTCAGCTGTTGCTCGCAGTTGTTCTAAGATATCGCACGGCACGGTTGTCGTCTATCGTTACGCTCGCTCGCTCACGGTGTCTCTGAACCAAGCGACTCTCTATTCCGCGTCTTTCGGTTGCGGGCCGAACCTCGAAAAATACCCACGAATGGGTGAAAATGCCCCGTCCAAAGTTGTCGATTGCTTCGATAATTTAGAAATATTCGGGGCCCGGGCCGAGTGCGGTCGTTGTCCCTACGGCTGTTGCTACGGGCTCAGCGCAACGTGACCGCTAAGCGCGAGGCGATTCCGCTGAATCGTCTATTCGAAAGAAAGCGACGCGAGGACAGCGAGCACGGGATGGACCTGAAGGGCCCATATAACAAGGAAGTTTGTATATTTCATGTTTACGGTGACAAAAATTGTTTGTAAAGGTACTTTTCCATAAATAAAACTCATGGTATACATTTATAAACACACAATTTTTTTTATTCTTCTAATTTCCAAAAAATTTTTGAATCATATAAAAATTTCCACCTCGGCCACTTCCTCCTTGGCCCCAACCCCCCCGGCCTCTTCCTTCTTGGCCCCACCCCCCCCGGCCTCTTCCTCCTTGGCCCCAACCACCCCGGCCTCTTCCTCCTTGGCCCCAACCACCCCGGCCTCTTCCTTCTCGGACCCACCCCTCCCGGCCTCTTCCACCTTCTTCATAGCCACCCCGGCCTCTTCCTCCTTGTCCCCATACACCTCGGCCTCTTCCTCCTTGTCCCCATCCGTCTTGGCTTCTGGCGCCACAACGCCAGGCACCTCCTCTGCCTGTTTCCGCATGGCACTGGTACGCGAGGCGCTTCATGGTTTTATGCATCTGAAACAGTACCATAAAAATTACATTTTCTACTTCTACCCGTACGTATAGTAAATCCCAAAAATATTCGGGCAGAAACGGAATAACATACGGTCCAGTAATTTCATTAAATGCAATGCTATATTATTTTATTCCTAATATTGAAGCTCTTTGTGAGACAAATTGTATACTTTGTTGCATTGAAAATCGGGAAATATTGATAAACCTTAGATCTCACGTGAAATCAAATATTATCGTATAGCACATTGTTCAATTCGTCTTCGACAGAGGTACATTATTACGAACAAGAATATAGTATTTAGTATTGCGTATAATTACATACTTTTTTCATTTTTTTTTCCACTTCTTTTAATTTTCCTGCCACTTCTCCTTCCTGCTTTTTCTCCTCTTCCTTCTTCTGTACCCTTTCGTCGGTCCCGCTACTCTTCCCCTCATTCACAAGCGCATTCTGTAGCTGCAAATGAAATAATGAATGTATTATTTTATTGAAAATACTAAGATTATATGAACATACAGGGTGATTCTCTCGCTGGAGTCCTCAAAGGCGATGCCGTCAATAAGCCGCGCCTCGCTATAACAAGGAACGTTCGGCAACCCGGAAATTCAAAAAATTATAAAACTTGGTATGCGAATACAGATAGTTCATCCGTAACGTAACCCTATTTCTGGCCGATTTCAAAAAGGAAGAGGGTCTACGTTCGATGTATATATATGCATGTAACATTGTTTTAATGGGTTGGCATTTTGTTAGTTAATCTTTATTTACTTATCTCAACCTACTGACCTAATTTTGACTATGTATATATTATATTTGTCCGCGAATTTATCCGTAACTACTTGACCGATTTTCGTGAAACTGATTGCATTTACTTTAGCTTAAATGAACTTAGGTCATGGAGAAAAAATTACAGAGTACAACAAATTTTGACTTTTTTCGGACTTGTAACATTGAAAGGCCGTTTGTTATAGGTTTTAGTGCCCTGAAAACGAATCCGCAAAGCGTTTTTTCGCCATCATCCTCATTTTTTGAGAAAATCGATTTTGAAAAAAAACTGCAAATTTTCAACATTGAACATCTTTCGTGTCGAAACGGTAATAGTTATTCGATAAAATTTCGACATGAATTGCCACCAAACTATACAGTTTCTATGAAATATTCCATTTTTTATGAACATTTTATTTGATCCCGCTTTTCTTCAAACTGCTTATAATAGGTATAATGATGATTATCTATGCTAAAAATATGTGCGTACAATATTCGATCTTTCAAATGTCTATAATTGCAGAGAAAATAATATTTAAAAAGTATCACGTATTGCTTTTAACCGAATAATGTACGCAAACATATTTTTGTGCGTGTAAATCAACGAAACTCAGCGATGCGGGAGAATCACCCTGTTTAATAGTATACAATTTTAATACTTACATTTGACATATCGTCCATTTGTCACACAGTTTTTTAAAACAAGTTTACACTTTTGCGTCGCGAGCTCCGCAACGAGTGGAGGTAATTCGAAGACTGACTTTCCTCGGTTAGGAAAGTCCCTTCGTCGTCATCGTCGTTTGCGAAAAGTCCGCAAGGGACCTAGACTAATTTGTCAGGGCCGACGGAACCCATTATGGAAGTTATGTGCCGCATAAGGGCCCCATCCGAAGAGGGCGGTAAGAAACTATACCGTACGCTTAATAATAAAGGCTCCCACATAAATAAAATGTTATTGTAATTTTTCTTTTGTACTCCGTAAAGGCAAAACATATTAAATAGAAAGGAGGAGCAAAAAGTTTTGGGGCGCTAAACATTTTCTTGCATGAAGGCGCCAATTATCCTCGCACCGGCCCTGTTTATGACCGGGCCTGGTGTCCGTGCCCGTCGTCGCCGCAAAGTGGGGTAAATCGGGTCGAAACGCGGCACAAAACATTTTCTGACTGAAATCATATATTTATTCCTTATTTTTTCATTTCATTCAGTTAGGACGTACCTATATTTGTGATGTTGTTGTTACTGAATAATCAATGAAACTTGATTGTCTAACTGTATTTGTAAATAAATTTTTTGAGAATATTTGAAATCCTATAAAATTCAATAGTTATAACATCTTTATTTAATATTATTATTATTATTATTATTATTGTTATTATTATTATTATTATTATTATAAACGGGAATAGTCCCATAGTTTACATAAAGCATACAAGAATTGACCTTACATCGTCTACACAAAGTGTAAGTACCTAATATACAGGAGAAACTTTTAACTTCCTACTCTGAATAATATAGTGTATGTGAATGTAAAAAATGTGTAGCTAATTTATTTAAGAAATCAATGGTGTGTATAAATGTTTCTCCTTTTTCCATAAGGATTTTGTAAAAAATATGCACATATACAGTATAATCTGCAACTACAATAATTATTATTGATATCAATTAGGGAAAAGTCGATACAATTACGGTTATGGAACCGATATGAGGAGGGAAATAGGAATCGTAACCGAAACAGATAATAGTTGGAAATTTCGGTTCTTCATAACAATTATTCAGAATAAAGGTTCTTTATAACCGTTTGGAGCACCAAAATCGATATTATAATAGTTTTCGAGCCCTGCTTACTGCGGGACCTTTGTTGTAAAATTTCCGAAAAGTTCCCTGAAGGTGGCCAGAGAATGCCAGGAACGTTCCCTGAAGGTGGCCAGAGAATGCCAGGAACGTTCCCTGAAGGTGGCCAGAGAATGCCAGGAACGTTCCCTGAAGGTGGCCAGAGAATGCCAGGAACGTTCCCTGAAGGTGGCCAGAGAATGCCAGGAACGTTCCCTGAAGGTGGCCAGAGAATGCCAGGAACGTTCCCTGAAGGTGGCCAGAGAATGCCAGGAACGTTCCCTGAAGGTGGCCAGAGAATGCCAGGAACGTTCCCTGAAGGTGGCCAGAGAATGCCAGGAACGTTCCCTGAAGGTGGCCAGAGAATGCCAGGAACGTTCCCTGAAGGTGGCCAGAGAATGCCAGGAACGTTCCCTGAAGGTGGCAGGAAGGTTGCCGTGCAATGTTCCACAGGGCGGACATAGGAAGGTTCCGGCAACGTTCCAGCAATGTTCCCGGTGGAACATTCCACGGCAACGTTCCTGCCACTTTCAGGGAACGTTCCATGTGCTGTATGGGTAGGTGCAATCAGTTAAGAAAATGTTGTTAACAACTTATCTGAGTGGAAATAAAATAGCACAATGTCACAAGAGTTGTTTCATTATAAAATATTTATTACTTTTTAATAATAGATAACAATTTAAACCTTTATAGTAGCAATAAATCTTATATCTGGTACTATAAAAACATTCGCCATCTTCTATCAACTAATTACTATCTTCGCAATCTGATGTGCAATTTTTGCACTCGTAGAAAAGTACATATCTATACAGAGTTTTATACGGTATATTATGTTCTACGGCAGCTGCATGAATGCTTTTCTTTTCAAGAATTACTTCATGACATGCTTGTTCTATAAGATCTTTTGAGGTTGAACCTCTATTTGACTTTCTTTGATATGTCCTCATTGTTCTGTGAAATAAGTTATTAACTAACCTTTAGTAACGAAAAGTTCGTAATAAACTAATATAACTGCATGGGGTTGGTTAACCAGCTTAGCCATGTAACCCCGGACGTTATTAGTCAACCAGCCCCGAACGATCATTTTGACTTCAATACTCTATATAACCATTAATTATTTATGTAAAATCAAAAACGCAGTCTCAATAGGTCGTTTAATAAACAAACTTTAAAATAGTCCCTTCATATTTATTCTACTCTAACTATATAGAGCGTGAAAACATAAAATCTTTAAGAAAACATATTTACTTACATAGCCAATTTTTCGATAAACGCTGGTAACTTTTAAAAAACGTGTGATCGCGGGGTCGGACATAAATGCATGTCATAGTAGAAGTGACTTATTTCTACAAAAAATCGCTCCGCGGTAGAGCATACGTCGGTGGAAAGTTATTAACAATTAGTCAACCTACCCCTGGTGCCAACCAGCCCCGGTCTCCCCTACTCTTTTTCACATTTTTTTTTATTTTAATCTCAAGATGCCAACTGAATATAAAAAAAATTTCGAAAAGCAGATATAATATCTATTCCTACTGTACCCATTTAATTTTCCAATTTTATAATTGTATAAAGTAAAAATGTTTCATTTTACTTTGTTTTTATTATTTTTTTATATAAAAAGTTAGAAGTAACAAGTTTAAATCGAAAATTAAACGTATTTCGAAATGCGGCACCACTCCCTCATGTGCGGTCTCTCCTACCAAAGGATGTTTTTAGTTTCAATTTTTTTAAGGGTGACAAATATTAAAATTTTGATTTTCTTTAATGCTAGTAGAATCACAAGATGTTGAACTAATAAGATATATCCTTGGAAAACATTTTCATTGCAAAATTTAGACATGGTGACAATTTTGCGTAACGTGCGGTAACTCTCCCACAATTGCCCTACCTCAGTTGCTCAATTATTTGGCGAATACTATTCGAATACTGATGTATTATGTAGTATGGTGTGAATCATAAATCAAGTTCTTTAGATTCATTTGTCAGGGTGAAATCTTGTAACACACCATACTATTCGAATACATCAGCATTCGAAGTTTATTCGTAGCATTCGAATACTTATAAAATATTCGAATATTAAATTATTCAAATAGTCCCAGCCCTATCTCCAAGCGGTGGATTTTGCTCTTTTCAGTAAGTTCATCTGGGACCCATTTGTCCAGCTTTTTTACTTTCCCCATGGCCTGTAGATGTCGGGAAACAATTGAATAGTGAATATTCATTCTCACTGTGATTTCCCGAACAGTTAGACGTAAATCCTCTTCAATCATGTCTTTCAAAATAGTGTTTTCGATAACTGTTGGCTTATGGCCGCGAGGCATATTTTCGAGGTCTGTATCACTAAACGAAATTTTTCGAACCAACGCCTAGTGGTCCAATCACTTGCAGTACCATTGCCGAAAGCAGTATTTATATTTTGCGTTGCCTCAGCCGCACAGTGACCAAGTTTGAACTCATACAAGTCAATTATTCGAATTTCCTTCTTTTCCATGATCAGTTAAAACGGTTTTTAATTACGTATACTGCACAATATAACAGAAATTATACACGCCAAATCACGTGTGAGACATCTACTTTTGAAATAATACAAACACAACACCATCTGCACAGAAAGGAGCTAAGCTACAAAGCCGAGAAGATTTAAATTGTTGAAAACGGCCATTTCATTTGCAACAACCTAATATATTCGAAATAATATATTTGAAATATTATATTATATAATATTATATTTGAAATATTATTGTTGGTATTGATTTAACTTTGTGTTCCAAGGCGTCTAGTGGTTTCAGAATCGCGACTCCTCTTACCTCTCTAGATTGTGCTTCGAGTTCATTGAAGACACGCGGCGAAGACTTGTTTGCGAATTGTCGGTCTGATAGAGTCGCCTTGTCGCAGTACACAGGTACACGGAGCTCGCGTGAACGAGAGGTATTATAATACGCATTATAGTACACGCCAAGTATTTGTTTCCTACACGAACACTCGCGTGACCCTGTGTTAAGCCTCGTACACATGCTATCGCTCGATCGAGTCGTTCGCCATGCTCCGATCGACCATCCGTGAAACAAAGTAGCTGCTGTTGCAAGCGTACGTGGTCGAACAAGCCCGTGCCCTGCGGGGCGGTTCTCGGTCGCGAGTGGTGCGAGAAGTGTTACACGGATCCGGTGTGCTGGAGGTTTATCTTGAAAGTTACGAAGGGTTGAATATGCAGGCGACAGCGTCCTGCAACTTAACAGCGGGACACGTCAATAACCCAACAAAGAATCGCTTAGAAAATTTTCTCTACACAAATGGCACAATATCGTAATTCTCCTAATGACGGAGGACGATCGTGAATCGATGCCGTTCAGTTTAACGAGTATTTGCCCAGCTGACGATGTCAGTGTCGACAAGCACTGAACGGTGTCCAGGGAGAAGAGACAGAGATATAAGGTCGTCACCTTCCACGCGAGTTTGTTTTCCGTCCAGTCATCTCGGCTGAATACACTTCAAGATTCCCCTGGTAGGTTCCTCGGGTGTTCCCTCCCGGCCACAGTAATTACACGGCGGACAGGTTAGAGAAAAGAGTTATGGCGCTCGAACGAGCGTACGGTGTCTTATGGGAGTGGGTAGTAACTTGACCGAGGCATTAAGACGATCTCCTGCGGCGGGCGTGCATACGTTGCCCGGGGATCAGCGTTTATTCCCCTCTATTTTTCCTGTGCGACACACGCGGGCCCAGGGAAACGGTGCCAGCTCGATTAGCCGCGACCACGATGATGCACGGCATCCTCGTCTGCGACGGAGAATAATGCGTGTCGTGGAGCCCTAGCTAAGGAGAGTCGGCGAGTTTTCTGCGTTTCCAAGTAATCGCTATTGGTGTTTCAGTGGAACTCTGCTGCACTCGCCATTCGTGTTCCATGTTCCACCGTGTATTATTAGCCTGGATTAATTAGAGAATGAAATTCTTGAGGGAGTTCAGCTTTCATTCGCCTTGTCAGAAGTGTGGAGACGTTTTAGGAAATTAGTTTTGTATCGGTGGGCAGGTTTCTTGCGTTGAAAGCGGATAAATCAGTGGAAGAGTGAGTCAGATTAATGAGAACATTAAAAGGGTATAGGGCAGCCACACCCAATCTGTCGTGATTTATCGAAGATTTCTAGTTTGCCTTACAAATTGCTTAGCTTTTGACCCAGGCTATACGATTTAATAGGGTGTTTATTATACTGCGCGGTTCTGTAAGGGCAGAGTTGGGCATTATTCGGCTAAATATTCATTCGAATACGTATTCGAATAAATTTGTGCGAATAAATTTTTATTCGAAATAATTTCTTATTCAAATAAAAATTTAGTCGACTCAACGGACGAATAAAATGATCACGTGATTTCAGCGATGTATCGTGACACCACTGACTGACACCCATGAGACCTAATGTTTTAGGTTAAATAACTCTTGTCATAGCTCGCACTTTGCAGGAAGATGTTGACCGCGGTACTACATAGAGTGGCGTTTTGATTTATTTTAAATAACATTTGCTCACGTCAATCTATTTAAATTCATGAAAAAATCAATCTCCAAATTATAAGCGTTCATTGAACGTTTTTAAATACATACAAATACGCACACTTCCAGAAACACACGTCCAAACGTATGTTGGACACAGTACAAACGTCCATTAATAGATACCCGACAGGGTATCACATTTATTCGTCGTTCATTTAGGTCGAATAACGAATAAATTCTTAATCGATCGAATCTGGCTAGAACAACGGTACAGATTTATTCGCGAATAACGAATAATTTTTCGACGAATAAAATTGTCATTTGTTATTCGCGAATAAATCTTGGGGATTTATACGAATCCATATCCGAATGAAAATTTAGTCGAATAATGCCCAATTCTGTGTGAGGGGCAAAATCCTCATCAGCCTTGAAACAGTTGAACTGCTCTGCCAGCCTCTGACCGCCAAAATAGTCTAAATAATTTGTCACCGAGCAACACATTGTAAATATAAATAGTCAGGTCATACCAACAAATTACAAACAAATCGAGAAGCAACCCTTCGTACATCTTCGACAACCAAGAAGATACACAGAAGTTACTGCCTGAGTAAGTGTGTTTGCGTTACCTCAAAGGGTTACACACCGTGACAAACAGCGTCTGTGGTGCTCTTCTTATTCCCCTGTGCACGTCAAGGAACGAAAACAAGCGTCTTCTTCATTAAGAATCATTTCAGCGTCGTTTCTCTCCCCTTCGATACTCGATCGTCTCGAATTCCGGTAGACGATGGCTGAGGAACTCTCCCTTTGTCCCGCGACAGTAACTACTCCGCCGCTTTTATTTGTGCTTTCTTCTCAATACTCCGTGAAATGCCGCCCGCGCGCACCCCAAGTGTTTCCACGCCGATGGACTACCGTCGCGGCTCATTAATAATTTTAATAAGGAATCTCGATGGGAAGGAGCAGTTTGTCTGGCCCAAGACGACTCGATCGAACGATTCTCATCCCTGATTATAAATCGTCGTTAATTTCCTCGGAGATTCCTCTTCGCCATTTTAAATTTTAACGAAGGCAAAGTGAAATGTTTTGAAAGGACAGTCCAGTTTCGTTCGAATTCGATGCTTTACCCTAGTGTTCTTCAACCCATGATCTGGGTTAGGTTTCAATTCCTGCCGATCTGCAAAATATTTCTAAAGGGTTGAAGAACGCTGCTTTATGAAATAACCCTTTGATATATCAAGAGACACACAGTTAATAATTTTATCGCGTAAGATTACTGAAGAGCGAAGCAGCAATTCCCCAATCTGTGTCTATTAGGCTAACCACTGGACACTGTTGATCCTCCAAATCGATCCAGTTGGAAAGCAAGGCGCGAGGGGGCCAGTGATTCGCGATCAAAGGAAAGAGTGCAAGCTGACCAGGATTGTATCGACCGAGGAAAAAAGTGGACGACGACGACGCGTCGGTTCGCCTTCTGGGTGACTCGACGCTCCGCGCGCCCGTAGATCAGTCGAGTCGCTCTCATAAATCGTGATTAAATCGACCGGCCCTCGTAAATATCGCCCGTGAAGATCGCCGAACGAAAGAGTGAGCAAGGACCAAGGGGAACTGCGAAATCAAGAAGGAAGAAAGGCGGAGCGACTAGAAAATCGGGGACTTGTATTTTCGACTAGATCTTCGTGATTAACACCTCTGCTGGAAGTTTCGACTATTTCCAAACGATATAGTTGGACACTATATCTCTTCTCGAAGCGAAAAGACCAATGAACCGAAACTTTACGATGCAGCAGTCGAGAAAGTTACGTCCTTGGACGAATTCAGCAGATGCGAGGCTCGACTGTTTCTACGATCGTTATTACTCGGGATAGCCGTGAATGCCGAAGAAACTGGCCTTGCAACGCGGAACGGCGCGGAGACAAAGAGGCCTGGGTGGTTGACACTCGCGGGAGAACAAAAGGGGCGAGGATAGGAGAGGAAAAAAGATGAAGGAGAGGCAAAAAGACGTCCGCGGTGGGACGTTGCTGCAGCAGTAGGCTGTCACGTGCAATTATCCCGTCTTGCCGGGTTCAAAGGCAGCGTGAGAGACCCTCGGGGGTATAAGAGTGTTACAAAGGTTGTAAACGCCGATGAGGGAGTATGACGACCCAGATCGAACGGCCCCAGGAGCGCTCCGAGCACCTCGTGCCTGTGGATGTCGAGCTTCTTCCTGGGTACCACGAGATCAAACGAGTTCAACGGATTTCAAACAGTTGAGCGCTTCGTCTGAGACAATCTACCATATTTATCATACTTATTACCCTCGATGTTAATTCCAAAGATCGATAAAACGTGCCACGTGAAGTCACACGCTTCTCACTGGTAGTTTCAGGATGAAACATGGCGGCTGGATGCTATAGATTGCCCGTTGACCCGCGAAATCCACAACGAACAACTGCTGGCAGGTTGTCGATGTCGCGGGGGCCGCCACGAAGAGGCTTTTATACCGTCGGAGTCGCGAGGTATCGAGAGTCGACGGAGATTGTCGGCGCGGCCATAGTCTAACGCCTTTGATTGACAGGCCCACTACACGTCGATGATACCGGCGTGTCTGAGCTCTGACTTCCATTTCACGCCACTCTGCCTCCGCCTGTCGTCTCGCTTTTCCAGCGTCCCGTGAATGTCCCGGATCTACGGGGCCTCGCGATCCGTGGCTTTCCTCCTCTAACTCTAGTAGAAGCAGTCCGAAAAGCCTCGTCTTTCTCGAGGCCAGAACGAACGCCAGCAAATTCAAAACGATTGCTACGATTTATCGGTGGAAATTGAGGATACCTAAAGACTGACCCACATTCGCGAAAATCAGGTCCCTGCTCTCCTTCGTTTTTATAACAGAATTCAGCGAAAATTTTCAGCCGCGCGGCTAATTTTAAAGACACTCCAAGACCGTGTATCGATGTCCAGGCGCGACTCACGCGAGATTTCATTAAGCGGTAGACAATTGCTTATCCCGATACTTCTGCCCACAGTTTACAACGGATTAACATTGAATTTATGGCCAAACTTCAGCGTTATTGAGCCTCGGCCCACGAAACTTCTCTCGGCTGTTTACAGCCGCGTCGCAAACGCTCGCAGCGCGGAGGATTTAAAGAGAATCGCCAAGGGGTCGCAATTTTTACAGTGTCCCGTCTTCTTAGAAAAGTTAGGATCCCTTGCGCTCGTCACCAGCTACAAATTGCCAGACGTCGATTCAGACCTGGGCATCGACGGCTTCCGCCGTCTGCATTTCAACATGGAATATCCAACTTTCAACTCCAAACTTCCAAACACGAGCTCCCAATTACTCGCATCCAATCTCGCAGAGTATCATCGCCGTGTGGCTCTCCGCGGAGACTCGAGCGGGCCTGAAAGGGGGACAACACGCCCCCGCAGATTTACCACTGCGCCCCCCTCGCTCCGTTCAAACGTTAATCCATGGTCAGCGGGTCGAAGGGAATTTCCGCGAAGCCCCGACTGGATACGTCGCAGAAATTGAATCCGAGAAAAGGGAGGATCAAGAGTGACGGCCGCGCAAAGGGAGCAATTTCTCAAGTGATTACCTTAAAGAAGCCACGAGATATTCGAGCCGTCGGCGTCGCGCGGCTCGCGGGCGCCGGCAACCCTTCGAGTGACATTGAGCCTCGGCTGCGCAGACGGAGCCGAAAGGAGCGAGGAGGAAACGCGGTCGAACGCTGGCGGATCCGCGAATAGCGCGGCTGAGAGCCGAGGCTGACGGAAAAGGAGAAAAGGAGGAAGGAGCTCAGGTTCCCGGAGGAAATTGAAAAATCCGAGTTAAAGGACGGGTCGATGCGCCGCGTGTCTGCGCTCGCCACCGACCGCCGAGTATTTAATTTAACTTTTTCCTCCTTTTCGCCGGGACCAAAAGCTCAGACGCCTCCGCGTTTCCGCTTTCTCGCGAGCGCGCCGCGCAAGGACGAAGCTAAAGTGTAGCTCGACTGTGATCGATGGTAGATGGATCCTCCAGTAATAAGTTACCTACCCGGAGCGATTAGGAGCGTAATCTTCTCTTCCCTGATGTCTTTATTCCCCAGCGAGCTTCTATCGTGACCCATAATCTGGATCACGCAGCTCTCGGGGCTTGATAGAAATCCGAAAGGCGAACGCTCGCCGAGCAGGGTAGACAGGTGTCGAGGCTAGCCTCGATAGAGTCATTATCGAGCAGGTGAATCCGTGCACTGGCAGAACTCGCGTAATTTCTCGGCCACGCTGAGGGAGAGAGAGAGGAGGCTTGGCGCGCAGCTGCTGGCGGATGATTAGACCGAGCCGTTCCCACTAATAAGAGAAACCGAATCCGTGCGCGTGTTTCGATAGCAGCGTAAAACGAACACGGGAATTGTTAACGAAGTCTGCGCGCAGGGCCGCTGCGAATCAAATTTGTTACGGGTCCCTGGAATTTCCGCCTTTGGGGGACGAGGAATTCGAATTTGTCGATAAATCGGGATACCCTTCGAGCACCGCGAAGGTAGAAAAATCTCGGGAGAAACTCGAGCTTCTGTTTCGACATTGAGGAATGATAAGAAGTTAGTGGAAGTAGTGGTGCACTCAGGATTTAATCGTGAGGGAACTGAGTTGAGGGGATAAAAGTATTTTTAATGCAAATTCAATCAAATTCACTAAGTAGGTAATTATAAAAAATTATTTAAGGGTTCTTTCCACTGTAACGCCCTAATAAAGTTCTGGTGTTTGGAACTTTTTTGGTTACAAAGAGAATGTGTTTATTAAATTGAAATTCTTTCTATTTATTAATATGTGTTTTGAGAATACAGAAAGAAATTCATATTTTTTTAACGCTTGCTTGCCTCAAAATAAGGGGGTGTAATATGCGCTGTGAAAAAGGACTGTGTGGTCGATTTTGGAGGAACCGTGTGTCTGAAACAAAAAAATTATTTTTCAAAAATTATTTTGTATTCTCAAAGCACGTAGGGGAGTGTGGGGTAAAACTGAACAAGTGGGTAAAACGGAACATCAATGTTTTTCTTAGATAAGAGCTGCGAATGAGTTGGTATCGCGTGACATGGAACCAAAGGGTCTTCACAGCATTTCGTGACAGACCATAGACCCATGCACACGTTATTTTTCCGTTAAGAGAGTTGGAAAAATATCCGGTATCGACGTTTCAATATTGTGTTGTACTTTCGACCACTTTTCAGCACTTGTATTTCGAAAATTAATAACGGTAAGCACATTGTTGGATTCTGTAGTCCTTACGCTACATTTTGACGTATGAAAAAGTTCTTTACTTCACGCTGAAGTGTAAATATTAAGTGTTTACTAAACGACTGCATGTGGGACAAAACGGAACATTTTGCGTGTGGTAAAACGGAACGCCTATTTAACCCAGTTCCCCCAATCCAGGTGTCTTGAAACTTTGCGGATGTGCGTAGTTACGATGGCAATACGAAGTTATGAAAAGAAAAACGGGAGGGGTGAAACATTACCCAGTCATCAATAAATATAACCCATAATCACAAATCCAAACGATTTGAAATCAGCCTGTAACCACAAATCAAATCAATTCAATCGATATGCAATTAGCATATAACCACAAATCAAAACTTTGACACTAAAAAGTAAATAGTAATAAAGAAATATGCAACAAATTTTTTTAAGTTAAACAATTTTTATTAAAATGCACTAAAAATTGAAAAATTCTCCATGCACGTGTTGATATTCTTTATTGATGTTAAAAACCATGTGTATTTGGTTATTTTCAGTCATTTTTATATTATCTGGTAAAACATTTTTTCTTGTGTGTATAATATATATTTTTGTTATATTTTATGTGTAATAGTTATACCTACCTAAAATATATATGTATGGTTTTTAACATAATTGAATACAATTTAAAACATAAAAATCAAGATTTTGTACGTTTACATGGTCTTCAAGTGGGTGTTTCGTTTTACCCTAGCACTTGAGCGAAACGAAGATTTCAATACCTCCGGTAAATCTCATTCTCCTTCGTTCCCAAAGATTTTTCTTAACAATGGCTTTGATTTTCTTATAGTCTAAGGCCCACTAAAGACTCCTGTTGAAGTCCCGTGTCTTTTTCTCCTTCCGATTTTATGTTATCACCCTCCAAAGTTAAGAGTTCCGTTTACCCCACTCTCCCCTATTAAGAAATTGAAAAAATTTCAATTTAGTACACACATTCTTTTTGCGACAAAAATAGTTCCAAACAGCGGTACTTTATCAGGGCGTCACAGTGAAAAGACCCCATAAAGAATAAAACTAATTTTTCCTTTCTCTTTACAAAGCCCCTTTTGGGAGTGCCAAGGCCCTTTGACCCCCCCCCCCCCCAGGGTGCGCCACTGGAAGAAAGAATAGAAGATTTCCTTCATTTAAAAACATTCAATTAAAATTATAAACGATTCTTCGACAAATTCCCTGCACCTATTCCCCGGGCACCTCTACCACCCGCAACGTCCATCGTTCGCCAGAGCTGTTGCACCGGAAAATGCCCGTTTTTCACGATTTTCGTCTTAATTAACGGCCGCGATCGGCTGACCGGTTCCACCACGAGCGCGGGCACGTTTTTCCCTCCGTCGACGGGAGAATTGTTGCGATCGTTCCGCCGCGGGGCATCGTCGCTGCCGCTCGCGCCGATTGCACGCCCGACACCGGTGGCCCTGTCTCGAAAATTCATGGAGAAAAAAGAATGAGATTCGTGCGCGGGCAAAGGACAGCTTTTCGGCCGTTGTTTCGCAGCCATATCATACGCCACGTTTTCCCAATTACGGTTCAAAGTAAATCTACCGTAATTGACGAGGAAAGCGCGCGTAGAGAAACTCGTTGTTTTCAGGGGCAATACGGTAATTACCGGCGAGCTGGGGGAGGGACACACAGCTTTAATTATCGGGTTCATTACTGGATGCGGCCTTTTATTCAACAGGTAAAACAGATTTTCGCGTTAAAATTAACAACGTTTCCGGACTCATTATCCTGGGAAACGAACAGACCAACCATAGACGAATGCCGTCCCCTGTTTCCCTCTACTCGGAGGAAGAAGTCTCTGTTAACAGATAGTTGCTCGCTATTCGATAGTAAACTTCAGAGTAACTACCGTGTCCTTTCGCCGGAGAAACTTTGTAAAATGGCACCTACGCCTCGTGGCCTGCGCCCTGTGTAGTGAAGTGCTCGTTCCATAGATAGCGGTTGGAGGAGATTATGTTGCCTATGCTTTCACAGAAGTTGTTGCAATCAAGTATCCTCGCGATCGTGATCGGGCAGCGTTGAAGAGAAGATTGACTTGGAAGCTACACTGCCATCCGTAGCCATTCAGGCGATCTTCAACCGTTCAGATGATCTCGTTTCCGTGGTCGTGGAAATTTGTGAGAAAATTGGTGGTTCCCAGCGACCCAAATCCACCTGTCGTAACCCAATTTCTCTTGAGCAAAAATGAGGGATCGGAAATTAGAGAGATCGCCGGTGTAATGTGCGGTATCCCTGTGCCGCGTTCGGATAAAGACCGGATCCTACCTGGCGCCACGGTGATTATGCCCTAACTGCGAGATAATAATGGCATATATCACCTGGCGCGCGGACAAAAAAAGGCTCCTCCACTACCTGGTTTCCATGTTCCCCCGTGCGACGGGACCGCCCGCCTCTCCTCGTGCATGGTAATTAACCCCTTCGTTGCCGGCGATAAATCCGTTCGACGACTAGAGCGGACGTTTCTGTGCTGGAAGGTGGAAGAACGATGATTCTTCTTGCCTATAAAGGAGATAGCAGCGTATCTATTCCCCCCCGTAGCGGCCCCGGAAAAATGACGTCCCTTTATCGCCGGCGGAGATTAAAAGGGTCGGTCAAAGGTCCGACGAGTAGATTGGTGTTAAGTGGACGCTCGTTTTTCTCTCGCCTATGACAGGTGTACTAATCACCTGCGTCTCGATGCCTTGGGTCATCGGGCGTTTGGCTCCGTTCGATTAAAGAGAAAGGGGGAAAGTCAGGCGGCTATAAAATACGTGAAGAGTGTCAGGTGATCTTAACCCTCGGAAAGCTGTCCCACGTTGAAAGCAAGCGTTTTGCCAAGAATATAAAACAAACGAGTTTGATGAAAGAAACACTGACTACGAGACGTAACGCGTTTCAACGAACCGTTCCCCAAGACGCACGCTTTCAATTGTCATTTCCATGAACAGCAAACACCGGGGCGCGAGTGTTTCACAGGCTGGCGCGGACCTCGCCCGTCCCTCCGCGACTGGGATCGTTTTATTCGCCGACAGCGGGGCCATCGTCGGTAATAAAGACATTAACGGACCCTACCACGGGACGATGAAGGCCTTCTGTTCCAGGAGGCCGGTTAGTTCGAGCAAAAGCTCGGAGCCTGACGGCACCGGGCCCAGCACACGCTTTCGCCGAAGTGATTTACGCCCCGCGAGCTATAATTATCGAAGCGCCGCACGAAATTGCTTCCACGTATTTCCTTAGCCTCTCCTCTACCCTCGCTCTGCCCTCTAAGGACAACTGCCTCGTACCTCCTCTCGACCCTCTGGTATCCTATCGTCCCATCGAATCGTATTTATCCGAGATGCGCTCTTTACCGCGCGCTCTGGTCCCCGCGTAAACATTTCAATCGGAATTCACTCCGGAGCCCCCGCGCTCGGGAAAAAGGGGTGAAACGACGCCTGAGGGAATGGGCGCGATAAAGTGGAGCCACGGAACCGTCAAAGTTCCAAGCGTACCTTGCGTCCGTCATAACCTGGATTTAGGAGGCACTGGTAACGAACGAACGACGCTCCTGGGGAGATCGGTACCGGCTCTCGTTCGTCTCGATTCTGCGATCTCTCGAGCATCGTTCAAGCAGGCGAGTGTGGAGTATCCAGCTACGTGAGAAACGACGCGTAAAGGAGACAGGGAATGCTAAGTAGGAGTTGTTCTTGCAGGAGATTCTGGGATACTAGGACTTGTTAAAAGAAGATCGAGACCAACGAGATTTTCTTGACGTTTCGAGCTTCCATCGGGCCATCGTCTGCAGGGACAGGTGCAAAGAGCGGCGTTACTGCTTGGCAAAGTGCTGGAGCCAAGAGGGAAGACTGTTTGGAGGCGAACGAGCGCGTTTCCGCGAAGGAGCGCCCCAGACGAAGTTGCGCCGCGGGCATAAACTGGCTTTCACGGTTAAGCCGCGGCGAACGGCCAACAGGCGCCCGGGGAAAGTATAAAACGCGTCCGACGCTCTTCGTGACTTCGTTATATTAACGTCTCGCGGGCCTTCGCGTCGGCTTTATCGATAATTAAACGAACTTTCGCCCGGGCGGAAGCGCGCTGTTCGATCGGGGCAGTGCCTTTAAGCTCGGGGTGGCGTCTGCAGGGGTTTAACTTGTCGTCGGAGCTTCGTCACTCGATAGACGGGTGGCTACGGAAGAATAAAACTTCCAGCTGGATCCCTCGAGCCCAACCACGCGACATTGTCGGTAATTAAATCGGTGGTGGGTCTTGAACGTCGCTTTTGAGTCTCAACTGTCCCGTTCCTTGATTCCCTGCAGCTCTTAGCGCGAGAAACTCGAGCAAGTAGGTCCGAAGGTCTTGTTTCTACTTGGAGAAGTCGACATTTCTGTACCATTGAATAGAGCTTGTTGGTCAAGATTTCTCGGAGGCTGTCGCGTGAAGTTCCACGTGAGTTCAGAGGCTGCCAAGCGAGAAGGCGTCGAAATTCTCATGAGAACCGGGAGGCGATGTGTGCAAGAGCAGAGGAGGCGCAGCAGGTTTCTTCGTAAGTGTGGCTTACTGTGCGCGGAGGAAAGGATCGGCCGTAATCCAAGATAAAACGGCGGGTCATAGAGGTCCCCGATTAGCGTGCTTGGCCAGCTGGCCCGGAGCTACGATGGCGTGATGGATAAACGAGAGGCTCGTTTCGACTTTTGACGACTTCGTCCGGAACGCTGGCGTACACCGACGAACTCTTTGGAATCTTTCCTATGCTAACAGCTGCCCTCATTCTATCCTTGGGGACCGTCTGTTCCACTTGGTGTTGATTCGTTCCGACTTGGGCGAGGTAATTATGCTAATTCCACAAAAACCGGTCGGCTGTTGGCTACCATTCCGATTAGAATCCATCTGTTGTTGGGCTGGTCCTGATTTGAAACAGAATCTTCAGGATTTTGGGGAACCTTTGAGCTGTTCGAGGTCTTCCTTTCCGTTTAAGATGCCGCACAGTGCGTTGAATCAATGGGAAGTCGGGACGAAAATCATAACTTCTGAACTAATCAGTTTTCGACCTATATACTCCAATACTTTTTTAACCAGGATATATTAAATGCATCGATTGGTGTAGAAAAAAATATACAGTTGTATTAAAAAAAATTGAGGTGATCTCGATTTTTTATTGAATAAAAAGTTTTTATCAATATTTACCTTTGGAATTTTGTAGTCAACTAAATACTGACTATACTTTTGTTCGAAACATTTTTGTATCAAATTATTTTTTTCACGTGTATCGCGTTTGACAGCTATTTTAAAAGTGAAGACAGTATCGAGGTTGGAAAAGTCATGATACTTAGGTATTGTATAAAGTATAAACAATTGGAAAAAAACAGATCGGATGTTTAATACTTCCATCTTTTTGTCTTTTATGGCAGAACTAAACCACTTTTCAAATGTATCTCGATTTGTCCTCGTTAAACAAAGTTCTGAAAGAATTACTATAACTAGCCAAAGTGCAAACATGTGCAAAATTTTTTGGTATGATGTTATATTGGGGACTGTTCCAGGAATAATTTTCAACATAAATCCCAACACGTGTTTTACCTTTTTCCAGAAAAGTGAGGTCAAAGTTTGGAAACATATAATTCAGCAATTTATTGGATGTGTAACTTCGAGACAATAAAACTAAATTTAAAGTAAGTAAAAAACATCGTTTCACAATCAAAATAAAGAGTATGTAGTACCTTCAGTCAAATGATCCATTGAAAATTATTTTTATTTATGGTTAATGTTAATAATGTAGGTGGCCTTGAGGTATAAGACAGAATTAAATACATCAAGGAAATGCGTTAAATATACTCGAGCTCATTTTAGAAGGAACTTATTCGCGCATGCAGAATGAGCTCATTGGCTCCGAGGAAGCGTTTGTTTGGGGTATAGCCAATAGTAATTTGTTTCGGCACCAATGAACGCCAACGATTCGTCGGTCGGCAAGTTCCTTCTAAAATGAGCTCGAGTATAGATTCTCTCAATACCAACGTGTTTTCTAAGTGTTGGGGACTTTTATTTTGTTTTCTTTCGAGTGTTCATATACAAATAAAGATTCTGGATTACGGTCATGTTAAAAATCATCGCAAAAGAATATTGATTTTTAGATTTTTCTCCATTGAGCAACGCACTGTGTACCGGGTCGGTTATATCTATTACGATCAACTCGATTCTTTGTTTTAACGTCTTTATTGCACAGAATATAGATGCATAAGAAAGAAATAGTCCCAAGGAGAGGTTCAGTCATAGGACTGTTCTGCAACCTGGCTTTACACCTTAAATCCAGCGTTAACACTATCACTCAAACGCGCATTCCATTATTTCTTAGGCGCAGTGAAAAAGAATGCTCGGTGTCGGTGTCAGGGAAGGCAAACGCGTATTATTAACGTCCCCGGGGAAGGGTTGAATACGCTTATTGTTAAGTAAAAGCGCGCCCCATTTTCCTCGAGCAGTTTCTCGAGACAGGGCTATTAATGACTGCACGCTGTGTTCCACGTGGAGCGATTAAAGCAATTGCCCGAGAGCCCAGTCACCCCTTCGCGCGCGAAGGGAAAGAATGAGGGATTCTTTGCGACCGTCGAGATCCACGAGGTATTCAGATTACGGTAAAACATCCACGCTATAACTCCCCATCGTGGAAGTTGCTATTACTATCGAAACAAAGGCAAGATGACGACACCTGCAGAGGGACGAGAGTCCCTTAATTACTGTCATCATTTCGCCACCGAACGGGACACCGGGACACTCTGATCCCCGTTGACGCCTCCGAGGAAGAAGAATCAACGCGAGAGTGTCTAGGATCGCGAGTTGGAGTAACGGTGCAGGAAGAAGAAAGGATTGCCGAGGAATGCCACGGTCCAGCAGTTATAATTTTCCCATCGTTACGCTGCGAGCGCGTACCTCGGCTAGAGTACAAGGGAAACAGGAGGAATACTTTCCAATAAGGAGTCCCGGAGGGACGGCATCCTCCGTCCCGGAGTTTCCTACGTTTTTACCCGCGCTGGAACACAGAGCACGCCGAAGAAACGGCCGAGCGCAAGAACCTGCTGACGAGGAGCAGGGGGCCGAACATGGAAACAGACACGCTGGAAGAATCGTGGGGGATATCTGAGAGGTTCCTGCGAGCTATGATCAGTCGAGAGAAAGAAGATGGCTGGCCCCGTCTCAAGCAGTTTCGCGAGATGACACAGTGTGCCCCGAGGACTCCGCGAGGCAGTTGAAGGATCTCGAGCCATCTGCGTGGCTCGACAAAAATCCGAGCCTCTCTTCGGGGACCCTAGGTCATTGGCGTCCTCGAGCATTCGTGAAAGCCTGATTCTCGGAACTGGCAAACTGGCAACAGCATGGAATCACATAGATTTGAGGAGATTCGCTTTGACGATCACTTAATAGTTAACGTTATTAAATTCCTGGAGTGGACGCTTAGCAGTGGCCGTAGCCCAGCTACTGTCTTCGTGCCCTTCTGTCCCGTCCTCGGCTAATATTTGTCATACACGGCGGCCGCCGCGTTATTATCCATTCCCAGGCCGAAATTCGCCGCTCGATAAACCAATAATCTCGCTGGAAAGCTGGGGAATTGGACGGGGCGACGAGTTAGCCCGAAGAGACTCGAGAGTCGTTGGAGGCCGCATAGGCAGACGGTTTCCAGCATAGGGCAGCCTCGTAGTATTAAGTCATTACGGTCGGCCCCGGTCCTAATAATACCCTTCGCTCGCTCCGAGTGAAGCGAACCGACCCGAGTCCCCGTCCATCCATCCAGTTGTCCGCCACGACGACGTGCCGCATCCTCTGACTCCTGCAGAGGTTCTCACGTGGATCTTTCCGCTCCCATTCGATGGACACGGCTCGTCCAAGTCGCTCTTCACGCCCTACTGTAAAGGGTATCACGGTGGACGATGGTAGCAGTCAGAATTGTGCCAGGGTCGAGAGCTGTATTAGGGTCATTCGCTTGCAGGAGCACTTTTGGGCCACTTGTCAAGCAATTTCTCTGAGTATACCAGGCCATCCTGGAACTCTGAAAGACTTCACAAGTTTCGAAGTCTTTGCCTTCAGTTTTTCAAAGTTGCAAAAAGAATCGTTCGAACCTTCACTTATTTCGTCCCTCCGTGGTCGCTCTTCAGGTCCCCACCTCAGTGACTTCATGAAACCCTAACAAATTCGAGACAAAGAGAGGAAGGACAGAGAACAATCTAACAATGAGTTACACTAAAGAATGTTTGAGACACGGAGCGCATTGTATCGCAACAAGCAGCACATAGCTCGCTCTGTATAAGCCTGGGCGAATAGAATACTCGATGATGACAGACGACGGGGTTTCCATAGGCACGGCGAGCACCATGGAATCGGCAGGGACCACCGTGTTCGCTCTCCGGTTATGCCCGTCGGCCTCTCGTGGCTTTGCTCTCGTAATATCTTATTACACGATCGCTGCATGCCCCGCTGGTGCACGCCGACGTGCACCTACACGCGTGCGTGCAAGAGTTGCGCCGAAGCGAGCGAGCGAGACAGGCCCGATACACCTCATGCGCTAGGGCCACGAGCTAGGGTGCATTACCTGTCAGTGATACCCGCGATCGTATCTTTTCCAGGGAAATTTCTGTCGATCGTAAACTCGACGAGAAAATTCGAGGCGTGTTATTATTTCGGTAACAGGCGGTACGTTGTTTGACGTAATGATCGGCTACGTCTCCAGCGAGAAGGTCCGTAATTTCTTTATGACTCGGCGAGCGTTTGTCGTGAGACACTCAGCCACCCTGTTCCAACGACGTTGAAGAAAGTCCCCTGGTAATCCTCCTCTGCCGCGCTGATCCAATTTGCCATCCAAAGAAGCTTGTGCTTCGTGCTCGGGACCATGGATGTCGCGATCGCGGTTAAAAATCGGAGTGTTCGAGGACACTGCTGTCGTCGAGTATTGGAAAGTGCCTCCTCGGACCTTTGATCGCCAGAAAGAAAAGGGAGAGACTCTCAGGACCATTGGAAAATCAAAGGGCGAGACCCGTTGAAACCTGGTCCATGCCCTCTGACCAAGTGAAAGAAGAATCTAGTTCCTTCGGAAGGTGGTTCAGTGACCCTAAAGGAGGCAAAGTTCTCTTTTTTGGAATATGGAGTGGCAGAGTTAGAAATGGCAAAGGGGTTCAAAGAGTACAGGAAGGGTAGAACAACGAGACTGGTTGCCAAAGAAGAAAGGACCTTTTTTAAAGCATAGACTACTTCCCTGAAAAAATCCAATTTCAACTCAAAAGGAAGATCCTAGCTAGCAGCATACCTCCGCCACGAGCTAGGATCGCTGTGGCCATTATCTCCCCAGGAATCTCCGTTCCGGTGCGTCTTGCTGCGTCGATTTTGCTCGGTTACACCGTGTACACCGTGCAGAAGGGACCACCGGCGCTTCGTATGAAGTTATTATCTCCAGCGGCCGCGTACAGCCGTGCATCACCTCGACACACTGTCAGCTCTCCTCTCCCCGTGGCTTCTCACGAGTCAGCGGGTCCTCGCGCGAGGACGAGGAAAGAGGACGCCCGACAGAGGATCAGGACCCACGCGAGGGGACCGGTGAAAGGCGTGGGCAGCCCTTAAAGTCACGTCCTAGAACGGGATTGCCAGCATTAATATCTTATTACTGGTTTATCGACGCGTGTTTTCCGCGCGGCTGGGCCGAGGCTTCGCTGTCGAATCCGGAGCCCGTACGACGGGCGGCGTTTTCGGATTCTCTGTAACCCTGCTCAAGAGGAATGCGATCCTGGTGCTATCGCCTCGTCGAAGCCAACGAACGGGTACCAAGCAGATTCTGTTAAGGGGCTTGAAATTTCTACGTCCTCGTGCTCCGCGGAGCGTACCTCTATCGCTAAACACTTGCCCAGTCTTCAGCGAGCTATTACGCCCAGCAGGAACGTGGCCCCGACTAATTTCGTCACCGTGCAGGCCAGCGGAGCCACCGACCCAGCTTCGGAGCTCTGTAAGCGTGCTCTGTAAGCGTGCAGGCCGTAAATCTTGAGGAGCTGCCGCGGAATCGATACGGCCTGGTTTCTCGGTCAAAGCTCGTTAGCGATTCCCTCCGCGGTGAAGTTGCTCTAATTGGAGATCCCGGCCGTTGGATCGTCCTCCTCCGTAAGGAACCGGCGCCCGGCCGGTCCTCTGTGTACGTTGCATTCGAGAGGCGTTATTATTCGTCGAGGGGATTCGCCGGTGAAGTGCTCATTGTCGCGAAATCTAGTCTACCGGGAAAGGCAGCTCGCCGGAAGGGGCACGGCCCCCGCCTTCGTTTTACCGTCCTACTTCATTAACCGCGCCGCTAGGAAGCTGGCTGCTGCCCTCCTTGGAAGAATCAGCTCGGGAATCCCGTTTCGTGCTCCACCTGTGCCGCTTCGTTTCCTCCCTTTGACGATCGACGTCGTGTTACTGAAAGTGGACGATGGACTGATTGCCCGAGCCTTCATTGCATCGATGCAGCACTGACGCGATCGGCTGCATGCGCACCGCAGTGCTGGCTTTTTAGCTGTGTACTGTCGGATGTTAAGTAAGTCGTAGGGAGGGTGCCTTTTGTGGGAAAGTGGCTCGAGGTGGCTAGTGACTCGAAGAATCCTGATGGGACGGTTGACTGGTAGGAAATATCAGGCTTTTCGATCCATCTTTGTATTGTTCGCGATTGTATCGAATTCGATTGTATTGAACTTATGAAAGGCTCCGCTCTGCGTCCGCGGTATTACGTATCGCGTAACACTGTTACGTTAAAGACGTCGGGAAAAAGGACTTCAGTGAAGGCCAGTCCCCCGGTGTTTCTTTGATCATTCAGAGATTGAACGTTCATCTAGTTAGCTAAGGTGCTTAACGACTACCAAGGCATCCACTCGCGAGGAACCCTATTTGTCGGGCTCCTTACGACTGTTTTATTAGACATCGTTTCGTAGCCTGTTTCCTGAGCATTTTCTTCCTTATTTGTCGACCATAAACCTGACAGCCGGAGCGCCTCTTCGGACTTGTCGCTTCCCCAGCGCTTTGAACTTCTAATTAGGAATTCGATTCCGTGATAGCATCCACCGAAAACATCGAATTTCCTGGTCCTTGTGCTCCATAAAAAGATTAACACACGCGCTCCTAATCAACAGTGGGAATCATTGGTGGCCCACCAAAGCGCGGCCACGTCCACTCGGAGCAAAGTAATTGAATCGAAGCCTAATCAGAAAGGAGTAACTTCCGTTCAGGTTTGAGAAGGACGCAGTGGTTAGCTGTCCCCAGAGATGGGCAAAATTTTTATTTAAATACAATTTCGAATAACGAGTAAAACTTATTTAATTTTAGATTATTCGACGAATGAAGTTAATTTGTTTATTCATCGCGCGTTTCGACTTCTGTGTCGTATAAATTTTTCGAATTTAACTTTAACTTTAATTTTAACTTTAACATTAACTTTAATTTTAAGTTTAACTTTAATTTTAAGTTTAAGTTTAACTTTAAGTTTCACTTTAACTTTAACTTTAACCTTAACTTTTACTTTAACTTTAACTTTAACTTTAACTTTAACTTTAACTTTAACTTTAACTTTTCGACGCCGAATAAAGTTAAAGTTAAAGTTGAGAAATTTATTCGCCGCTGAAATGGATACGATGGACGAATAAAAAATTAACTTTATTTGTCAAATAATCTACAGTTAAAGTACCATTTAGGGTAATTGTGGGAGAGTTGCCGCACGTTACGCAAAATTGTCACCGTGTCTAAATTTTGCAATGAAAATGTTTTCCAAGGATATATCTTATTAGTTCAACATCTTGTGATTCTACTAGCATTAAAGAAAATCAAAATTTTAATATTTGTCACCCTTAAAAAAATTGAAACTAAAAACATCCTTTGGTAGGAGAGACGCCGCACATGCGGGAGTGGTGCCGCATTTCGAAACACGTTTAATTTTCGATTTAAACTTGTTACTTCTAACTTTTTATATAAAAAAATAATAAAAACAAAGTAAAATGAAACATTTTTACTTTATACAATTATAAAATTGGAAAATTAAATGGGTACAGTAGGAACAGATATTATATCTGCTTTTCGAAATTTTTTTTATATTCAGTTGGCAACTTGAGATTAAAATAAAAAAAAATGTGAACAAAGAGTACATAGTCCACAAATATATTTCGATTATAAGATTATTCATTTAAAAATAAATAATTTGCCTTGAGATACCACGTTAGCTATTTTAAAAAACTTTTTCGGTATTTTAAACATTAAAAACATCATTTAAATCGACTTAGTTTCCGAAACAGTACAGTATCAAAGTGCGGCATCTATCCCGAATAAAAGTGCGGCGTCTCTCCGAAATGCCTGGGAGAGGCGCCGCACTTTCGTATTTCCACATGCTAAGTGGAAAGTAACCCATTCTGCCAAGGAAATATTCTACATGGTCCCCTTAACGTATTACAAATGTTGTATCAAGAAAAACTATGAATTTTTAGCTACTATATTAGTGAAAATAGACGCGACGTATAACTATTCAGGCAAAGTACGCTAGGCTTACCTCGAAAAACAGCAAAATCTTTAACAATAATACAGGAAACACGCTCTGGCTTGACAAACTAACTCAAATGAACAGCCTTAAACAAATAAAATCGGCAATGATGTGTTTTATTACCGATATCCTTGAAATACCGATAGTGCGGCGTCTCTCCGAGTGCGGCATCTCTCCCACAATTACCCTATTTGATCCGTTATTTAAATTATTTTTTATTTAGTTAATGCCCACCTCTGACAATCCCGAAACCACCACAAGATTCATAATACATACGTCTCGCAATTTGTGCAAATATACCTGCAACTTTCTCGCGAATGATACTGAAACCGCGTAGCGAGCTGCAGAACATGAATGTCGAGGGAGTTAAGAGCGACATCGGCCGCGATAAACTCGGAATCACCGGGAGGAAATAACAATGGTGCGTTATGACTTCCATCATCGCGGGAGCCAGGAACGGTTTCAACCTTATTGCGCCTCCGTTGCATTGGTATCGCGTCGTCGGGCGATTTTACGCGGTCCTCGAGAGTCAGTGTCTGCACCTATCGATCCCGGTGACTTCTGCGAATCCACGGAGACGCCTGCAAATCGAATCAGCGTCAGTCTGCAGACAACGGAGATTTTTCCAGCGATCCGCGCCGCTGGACACAATGGCCAGGCCCGGGTCCAGCAGATAAACACCGTTCACCGGATGCGTTCGACCGGATGATGGACGTCCAAGCCCTTGGCACCGTTCGTACGTGAAACGCTCTGTCGAGTCCCGTCAATGCCCTAGCTAGCCAATGCGAAATCCCCCTCCGGATTATTCACTTCTTAATTCTGGATTCCTCTTGAAGTCGCCGAACAAATTTCATTTACATGTAAAAACTTAAAAAGACTAATTTGATATCAATTTTCAAAATAACCAATATATAAATAGTTATTTCAAATAATTTATGTAGAATTTGAAAAATCTAAGTGGCGGAGCTGTGGAGAAATTCTTGTGGAAAGTGACATCACATTTTCAAACGGAGAGTTCTCATTTTGGCTGGTTACTTTGCGTTGGGAGATTAAAACATGATGGTCTGAGGGATAGCGTAGTGGCTAGGCCTCAGTGCTGATCTATGAACCCTCTGTACTTCTGGAATCTAAAGACTGAAAACTTTATAGCTCCTCGAGACCCCTGTAGAAACTACCGAACCACGTGTTTCATAAATCCTAAATCAAAAGAATCGCGTTCCTTAGCCCAAAGTTACTAGAGAAAACACTGCGAGGGAACAGGTAGGAGGAAGAAGCCAGATAATGAAACTGGCGGTAAACAGAGTTCAGTGTCGCTTTCCTGATCCATTTAAGCGCCGAATCCTCTCCCGTTATGAACGATCTTATCGCTAAGTGGCGGTGGAGCTCGCATCTGAGCATCGGGGGTTGCCCTCAGTTTCTCGAGGCGGGGAGGACAGCGAGAGCGAAGCGGTTCCAGGCATGCATCTTTCATCTTCGGCGCGGCAAAGGGTTTAAACGGGATGGAGAGATGGCTCCGAGGTACTCCGCCGACAGGCTTGCACCCACAGATGCTGCCTCTTCTTTTGTTTGAGAAAGGTAGAGAGAGAGCCGTCAGGAGAGGCTGCTCATTTGCCTAGTCAAAGGCTGCCTTCCTGCGGCCCCCTCTGTCGTTTCCTTCACCCTCTTCCTGGACATCTTCGTTCGGCAGCTTCGCTATTACCGTTCCCCTGTGATCTCGCGCCTCCTTCTTCAGCGTTATTTACATACGTGTCTTGTATTTTTCCGCCGAGAGGAACAGGATGGCAATTACCAAGCGATTAAGCTCGACTATGTGCGAGGAGTAGCTCCATCCACTGTAGACTCTACTTCAATTTCGACAATTCTAATCCCAACTCCTGCGCGGCTTATGGAACTTCCAGCGACGGTAGTTCACTTCTTCCCCTTTCGACATAAAAGGAACAGTCGCGTTCAACCCACCCCAGGAATATTTATTAGGAACTGGTCAAGAAGCTTCCCAGAATCTGATCGATGGGAGGCTAGCCTAGCTGCATCCTTCGCTCTGTAACTTTAGATCTAGCACACGTGTCTTCATCGAATGGGCACTGGGCAGCGCCAGGTGTATTCCCAAGTCATCCAATCTTTCCAGCAGTTCCAGGAGCGAGTCGTACGTCTCGTAAACGCTCGCCACTCCTGCATATAAACCCTAACACAAATCCCAACAGCCAACCAGCTCCGGGATCCTAAATTTTTGATAGATAGCCGTGGAAAGCGACTTTCCTTTCAGCCGATTTTACCCCCGGGGGGGGGGGGCAGCTAGCGGGGCCGAGGGTTGGCTCAAAGAAGTAGCCAGGCCGGAGTAATCGCTCGGAACCGCGCGCTTCGGTATTCCACTTTGACGATGAGATTCGAATTCGTCTTCGCTGCTGGCGCGGCCGGGCACGGGGGAGGGAGGCTGCTAAATTAAACGCAGTCAACCGTGATCCTGTAAACAGACCATTTCCATGCCAGGAGGTTCGCCAGGCTGCGCGACTAATGGGCTTGATGATCCACCGGGGGTTGACGTCGTGAATTAACATCGGCTACGACGTTTTCCTGTGCAAACGACCTTGGAAGTGGATACATCCGCCCCCCGTCCTCGGCGTTATATATCGCGCTGGCTCGAGCCTCGAGTTAATGCCGCGGAGGGGGACCCGGGTGCTCGTGGGTGTCGATTGTTTGCCTACCTTTCCACGCCGGCTCCAACGAGCATCTGCATTCGACTTTCCTTCCGCTGTACGGCAGAAGCCTCACAGTCTAGGCTCGATTTCGACTCGCTCGTTAAAGAACGCATGCTATATTTATAAACAGTGTTCCGAATACGAGTGCAGGTTCGTCTCTTCGTTGTACGATCGACAGCAAAGCAAAGATCGAACGCAAGGTACCACCCCAGTCAGTGTTTCTTTAAAGCGAGCTGTTGCGGGATTACCAAGTTCACAGATCCTTCAAGATCAACAGTGATGTAAGCCACGCAAATCCCAGGGACTTCAATCAGCTTGCCAAATAGCATTCTCCGCCACAAGCCCTTCAACAACGCCGTCAAATATTTACCCCGACTTCCCTGCTCGGCCGTTACATTCGTTTCAATTTCTGACTTATCGTTGATTCATTCTAGCGCGATCGCTGCACTTACCCACTCGGATTTATGGCTGCGAGCGGGTCTGCAGATTCTACTTATCGGTGAAAAGGATGAAGAGGGAGAGGGCACAGGCGTGGAGGGCCGCGATTAATTTCCTGAGGTTCGCGTTGAACGGCACGCTAAATCAGCCGCGGGGCACGCGCGCGCCTTCCAAATTGTCTACGGTAATGCATCTGCAATTTCCGGGCCCGTTCGTGGAGAGTGTGCTACGGCTACCTGGACGAAACTTCGTAATAACGCCAGGAGGAACCCCGTACCTGATGGCTTCGCCCCTAATATTCGGTCGCGGGTCAGGAAGATCCGAGCGCGGCCGCTTCTCTCCGACGTCCGACCAGCGCCGGAACTTTCTACTTGCTGCGCGATATTGCCCTCCCCGTCTCGAAATTGTTGCGCGTCGGAATTTATGCAAATTCGACGTCGTCCCTCGCGGTTACACGCTACAAGGAATCATTCGTCCACCAGGGGTTCTCGGAGACGAGAGGGTGGACTCTAAGGGAAGAAGCTTTTCCTTGCCCGAACACACGAGCGAGAGGAGTCTTTTTTTCGACGGGAAGACATTGCGCGGACGACATTGTTCAAAGTTATTTCATACTCTCGGTTTACCTTTTTCTCTCCCCCACCGTATGAAGGTAAACTTCCACTATCCTCCCTTCAAGGTATATCACCACCAGAAGCAAGAACAATCAGACATCGCGAGGGATTCCGTGGAAGCCGACGTTCCGTCGGATTCCCCAGAATTTACAACCCCTAACGAGAGCAAAAGAACATCATCCTTGAACGACGGAAGCCGGAATATTGATCGACACCCTCCACCTGAAGCTTCACTTCGTCGACTTCGAGCGGCTCGCGCGCGGGTAATTGTGTTTCGATAAATAACCCCGGCGAATAAATATAAATGGAGAGGAGAGCGTCTCGAGAGGACCCTCGAGGGGGGAGAGGGAGGTGGTAGGGACAGGAAGGAACGAAAGGAACAAGGGGTGGCCGATGGGTGAATGTAAATCGGTGCACGCGGCTATCTGTCGCGAAGAGAGAGGAGCTGGGGGACGGGGGATGGAAAATCGTGGAATGCAAATTGACGAGAGGGACTCGAAGCCGAGCAGGAGCCGACTGGTGCATTGCAGTGGCCGGCTAAACGGATAATCAATATATACAAGGCGTCAACTGCGACTTCCGGCGTCGAATTTACAACAACGTCGTCCCCGGAACCTCGGCCGTTTTCACATAATTGACCCCGTTTCCCACCCTCCCGTCCCGGGGTCTCGCGAGCGCTCCGAGATGCCCACTCGAGCACGCCTCGATCGGAGGATTTACGATAAAGGAAGATCGCCACGTTGTTTTTTCGCCTCTGTGCTCGACCCCGTCGGCCTTACCCCCATCCCCGTTCGATAGCCACGTCCGAAAGGGTCATTCCCCGGGTGACTCGACTTTGAGCACCGTTCGTCGAGCACCTCGAGTCGCTCCCAGGCTATTAAGTGCACGCGAGTTTTCAGTAGGTCGTGTTTGGGAAGCCGCTCGGTTCGCCGCTGCAAGACTTCCTGTAACGTCGGGGGAGGCTTCCGTGAAAGGGCGGGCGAGAGGGGGTACCGTGAAATCCCGTGATTAAACGATTTGTAAAAACGAGAAGCCGCGTTCGGCGCTGCTCCGATTGAAGGCGGATCCTTTTTATTACGCGAAACGCCCGTTGAAAGGTGTGTTCGAACTTTGAGCGGCTGTAATTAATGCTCGCTCGGTTCGACGTTCCGGGGGCGAGTGTTTTTCCACTGATTCGCTTTGAGACTTGTTGAATGGGCACGCGGGATTGGAGTGAAAGGGGATTCGATGGGAAAGATGCGAGAGCTGAGGAGTGATAAAATTTCCCTGATTTGCATCCCATCGTCGAGTTAGACGTGTAGAACGTGGGTGGGGTGGAACATTACTTCCAACCAATCTAATATTATGCTTTCCCAAACACCCGAATGCTCGCAGCACGGTGCCTCGTTAGCAAATGGGGAAACGGAAGGTCCGCGACAGCCTTTTTCCTCCGTGGCGAGTGGTATAGGTCGGTGCATGCACCGGCCTCGAAATTTCACGGGGCGGGAAGAGCCCGCGGATATTTTCATGCAAATGCGGATAGCTTTTTTCCCACTGGCGGCTCGCGGGCACGCGGAACAATGGCGGTCGAATTCGTTCTCGGACGGAATCGCGCGTCGAAATTGTACGGATTAACGCGAGAGCGTGGCCGCGGCGCGCGTTCACCGGGGTAAACGTTTCCGCCCGCGATAAACAGGCCGGGACGCTACGACGGGGTGGGGCGACGTGGAGCCTGCGACTGGGAGGAACAGGGGGTGGTTTCTTCTATCTGAGCAACGAGGATTTCCGTGTAATTTCACCGGGTAATAAGATTATACCGTTTCCAGCTCGGGGCTACCTATTGTTTTCCCATTCGCGGGGACGCGGATATTGTGTTTCACCCCCGTCCACCCCCAGTCGGTCTCGAATCTTCCCGGTAATTTTTCTTCCACGCTGCCTCCGTCCCTCGCGATGGGTATATAGTTAACATTGTAGAGGAAGAAGACGGCCACCTCCGAAGTTTAGTCGTCGTCTGTGATGGTCCATAAAGAGCTGACTGAAATTGCGTCCCGCACCACCTCGAAACCTCTCTACGTGCCCGCCGCCCTCACCTCCCTCGGACCCAGCGCCATTCCCTAGCCCGCTGGCGGCCAGGTCTGGTTCACCCTTCGGGTGTAATAGCGCTGCCGGAGCGTATACAACGCGGCGTGGCATAAACTTTACGATGATGAGGAAGGACCGTGGTGCCCGGAGTCTCGAAAGTCATCTGGCCGAGAGGGCTCGGTGTGTACGCGCGGGCTCCGTGATACTGGAATTAGATAGCGCCGGGCCCTCATCTAGCCTGGCTTTGTACCTCCTTACCTGGAGATTGTTTTTGCCCGAGACCGCGACTTCCTCACTACCGTTGTCGCCTGGGATTTCGGAAGTTTGCTCCTCTTGTGCGGGCGCTTGCCTCCTCGGGGAACTCATGTGCTCAGAGGAACACTAGTGTGTATCTGTGAAACGTTGGACGCTAGAAGTTTTAAACTTGAGAGGCACTAGGCCTTAACTTTTCAGATTTCGTGGCTTAAGGGACGTTAAGTCTAAGAAGTCCAGATTAACTGATCTGGACCTGGAGCTTCTAGGTCTAAACTAGGTCTTTTTGATTTTCGTTCGAAGAGCCTGATTCCGTAGAGTCTGAGTCCACGTCTGAAGTTGACGCTACAGAAGCTACTTATCCGGAAGTCGTACAATCTGGAGTCGCCTCTTACCTAAGTCTATCGTAATTCATGCTTATCGCGAACCCGGATCTTATTAACTTCGGCGCAAGCTAAACCCTCCGTAACCTACGTCCATCATAGCTTACGTGGAGGGCAATCTGGTCCTCCCATAACCTGGGACCCTTAAACTCTCGAGACCGGCGTTCTCGAGGCTCCCCAAGGTCCACGCAACACCTGGTAATCATTAAACGCGCAGCATCCCGATCCATTCGCCGCGACTGAAACGTCTCGATATTCCTGCCACGTTAAACGGCGGGCTCTGGGAATGGTTGTCCTTGCCGCGGTTAAGCGATCGTAAAACCGAGCGTACGTACCATGGCTAAGTTATCGTTCGTTTCGCCAATTGATTACATGAATTATAGATACACCCCCGCGCGCGCCGGCCCGTGTATCTTGTATCACGTAACGCCCGCTACGTGGTTATCCTTTTAGGGCTGTTAACGTCCGACTGGGGAAGAATTAGAGTCCGGCCGCCTTTAACCACTGTTTCGCGTCGGGCCTCGTAACTCACCGGCCTGGAAAAATACGGGATCCGTGACGAGCTCGGACGCCGCTGTGGCTAACGTTCTATGGCGATGCGACGAGAAAAAAAAACAACAGGCGGAAAGAAGAGAAGGGGTATGAAACCACCGAGGTGGGTGGGAAACGTCACCTATCCCGACGGTCGTTATTGCGATTTCCAGTTCAGTGGTATCTACATAATACGCACGCTTCCCCCATCGAGTATGCGCGACGCGTCGCAATATTTCACCAGGGCCGAGGGGGTGGAACACTTGGAAACGACGCTTTACGTTCTGCGCGAATATTTGTATCGGCTGGGCGAACGGGCCGGCGACCGGCCAATTTTGTTTCCATCAAAAGTGGGATTAGCGACGGTCGAGAATCCGATTGAATACGCCGAATCGAATCCCCCGGGGGATCGGGGATCACCGTTTTTCAAGAAGCCACCCCGACGGACCGGGATTTTTTCGTTTCGCCGCAGGTCGTCGGTGTGTATTTATTGGCGGGAACGCTGAAAACGATGGTGTCAGCGGCTGTTTTCGAGTAGAGGGCTAAGTTTCCGTCAGTCTTGAAGGGTCGATCGTTTGCCGAGCTTGTCAACGCTCCTGTCGCTTTCCAATCATCTGTAAACGAGATTGAATCGCCGCGATAACAACCCCAGAAGTAGAGGCATCGATATGGAGGACCAAACGGATGCTGGTACACGTTTCACGATTTTATATTCTGTTCTTTATAGTGGACGCGAGTTCTGTTAGAAACGAAACGCGCCGGTTTTATTTTCTCGCCAAGACTGGCGCAGAAGGGCCGACCGTAAAAGCGAGAACCGTAAGCTACCACCGATTTCGCTAATGACAGGGCGTAAAACGAGCCCCCTCTTCAACCCCCCCCCCCCCGTAAAATTTCGTCCTTTATGAGAAGGGGTGGCGGAGGCCGTTTTCCACGAGGGAAAGCCGAGCTCGCTGGCCACGCCGCGATTATTCAAGCCACGTTTCTCGATACATCGTCAAACCTACCTCCCCTCCTCAACTTCTTCAATTTCCGTCGAGTATTCGGCTGGTAATCGACGATCCCTCTTCCACCCCTGCTCGAGCGTGAAAGAATCTTCGTGACTTCTGGAGATGTCGCTCTTTTGTTATTCGGTGTCTTCTTGATGTTGATACAACAAAGAAATTGAATCAACAATTCACCAAGCTGAGCTCTTTATTTTTTCATCCAATTGAATCCAGTCAACGGGTTCGGCTAATCCAATCCTCCCCCTCCCTCAAATCTCATACATCGAACGACTGCTGTTCACACTTGAAGGACGAGAGAATTTACGAACCTGCCAAATGTAAAAAAATTCACCGATTGCGCGTCGGGGTACCGCGACGTTCAGACGCTCCCGGACTCGAGATACATTTCCCGGGGAAGACTGTGTATCCAGGGTCTCGCACAGGCTCGATGGAATTAACCAGACGCAGCTAAGGGATGGGGCCAGCCAGATTGAGAGATTTACCGTGCTACGGGTAGTCAGGTGGGTGGTTATTTATGAAAAAATCGATGCTCGCTGGTCGAAAGTATATTTCAGAGGGATATGACGGGATATGGCGGGCACGCGTGTGTATGTGTGTGCTTGTATGCGGGAGCAAGTGCAGGTTGAAAGGAGAGGATTGGTACGGGTGAGACGAAAGGTGGAGGCAAGTAGAGGGGATGTTAAAGAGAGACAGGGTAGATAGAGGGAGAGAGGAGGGTCCATAAAATAGTTGGCGTAACGATATAGCGCGGCGGTTGCCTGAGCGAGTAGAACGGACTCGGCGTTAACTTAGTCCTATGATTGACGGTTTCCGGTTCCGGCTTGCCCCGGCCCTCCACTGATATATCGCGACTCCCCGGAAGTCTGCGCGAAAGCATCGCCGCAGAATTATTGGCCGGCCACGCGGACCTACCCTTATCGAATTTCCACGCTCGAAACCGAGCCTAATGTTTCCCTGGAACTCGAGCCTTCGAAAACCTAGACGTGTCCTATCCACCCTGTCTTCTTCGACGTGGACCATGGTACAGCGTGGCCTCGAGACCACAAGGGGTCGATTAACGCATAGTTGTCGCAGAAAAATGAGAGAACGACGAGAATAGGTGGCGGTGGTTCGTTCCCGTTCGAAAATCCCCGCCGCGGCGACAGATCTCCGTGTACCGCCTCGTAAAAGCGGGAGGACAGTAACGGTCGCTCCGCGTATCGTCGCACTTAACGGTAACACAGTGAATTGTGCTTTAAAGCCCCAAGGCGGGGGCCTCGCGACGGAAGCCACGAACAACAATGTCGCCCGGCGCGTTTCCTCCTCGACGAAGTATTCAATTACTAACGAGTGTCGGCTATAAAGCAACCCCCGCGCCGGCTGGTAGCACGCGACCAAGTCGCGTCCCGTAAAGGACCTTGTCACGCGTGTATTTTTAACGAGCCTTCGCCTACCCCCCCCCCCCGCGAGCTTCCGCGACCCTCCTGCAGGCTTAACGTCGCCCCCGGTTTGCACCCCCGCCGACCACCATCAGACTGCACCTGCGACACTCTCCCCTCGCAGGTGATCCTGTTAACGGAATCGAATAGACTGTCTTTTGATAATGTTACGTTGTACGAAACTGACGATATCAGACTTCTGCAAGCTGGCTATGCTCCTGGAACTTGGATCGGAAGTACAGTAAGTGTATCGAGGAGTTTTAGACCAACAATTAGAGTGGATAACTCGGGACAAACTTTAGGAAAGGATGAGTTAAGGGATTTTTTAAGAATAGTCAGGATATTATTGGAGAATATTGATCTCTGTTCAAGAAATTCTGCATTCTTGCGCCATCTTCTAGGCCCACCGGTAATTAGGCAATGGCAACGGCCCAGCTGACTCATGTGGAGCGTCGATCACTGCCCCTTCCATCAACTTGCGATCGATGGAAGGGGGACTCTCTTCCTTCCAGGAAATCGAGCGCGGTTTCCTGGATCTTGGACTCTGTTCGCGACTTTGCTAAAGTAAACACGGTTTAATTACACTACGCACTTTTCGCTCTCTCGCACCTTGCTTGCGCTTTATTCGAAATTGCTTCGAATCTTTACGCTTTGCGACTTTGCTTCGCCAGCCAATAATCGCTATGCTTGAGCTTAATACTAGTTTATAAGTGTTGTTTGTTTTGTGCAATAACTAGTCAACGTGTTGTGTAAAATAACTGTTAATTTAACTGTGTGACCTTTGTACAGAATATGACTTATAAGTGTATTTTAGTTCGTGAACGCTGTAAATATAATTGTCCTAGTGCTCCTTAATAAACTTTAGTTTCTTGCGCCGATCCTCTAATAAACTTTCTAACAATCTCAATGAAGAGAGATCGGTAGGGTACACTGTGATAGTAGTGAAATTAAAGGACGATCAAATTGCAACGTAATAGCACGAGAAAGTCCTTTCTATTCCCTTACATCGCACGTCGAACTTCCAAGCTTCCTTTTCCTATCTTCCTGCTCGCTAATACAACTCCCTTCCTCTCGAGAGTCGCTCCCTTTCTACTATTTCCTCGTTCAAACGCGCCGCTGCTTCCTATATACGCAGATACCATGCGTAAGTCTAATTCTAGATGGTAATAATCTTTTAAATCTTTTTCTTTTTTTCTCTTCTTTCCGTAACTTTTATTATCTTGTTATGATTGTGTTTGTGTATACGTTGCTGTATTTCTTTGTATTTCTTTGTTTATTTATAAGTAAGCTCAGGCATAGTAACAGCTTACTAGCTGCGCCTCGCCTTTTACTGGAGTAATAAAGACGTTTAATAATAATAATAATAATAATAATAATAATAATAATAATAATAACTCGCTGACATTTTATCCCCAGATTCATTATTGCCAGCGACGTCGGGAGCAGCAGACTGTGCCTCGTGTCGGCGGGGGTAACGTCGCTGCCTCTTACCTACCCTCCACCCTCGCAGGTGAGTACGTCCTTCAGAGCGTCTGAGCCTCTGCACCTGGTTTCACGTACACGGCCGCGTACAGTCGGCGAAACTGCTGGTCGGACCACCGAAGTTCAATGTCCGTGTCGTTCGATCCGCGGGAAATAGAGGGTGGACTGGAAATTTCCCGGGAGATCCGTCGTTCGAGAGCGGGTGGCAGTGTTTCATCAGGAAGCGAGGAGGCGTTTCGACAAATTGATTCCGCGCGCCGTTTCCGTGCATGAAATTTTCATTTGGACACTGTGGATTGGCAGCTGTTCCTAAAAATCCAGCTACACTATTCATTTTAAAATTCGATTATCCTCTATCTGTGTCTGTTAATCGAGGAGAATCTTTCAATTCTCGGTTCCGAGGACCTCGCACAGGCGTGATAAGGCAAGCAGGTCTATACTCGTGCACTGTTTCTTCGATTATAATAATAATAATAATAATAATAATAATAATAATAATAATAATAATAATAATAATAATAATAATAATAATTCGACTTTATTCACCACAAATTACATAAATTATGTGATAAATGGGCGAGGTTCAGCATACCTGCTGTTTTGCAACCTAACCCCAATTATGTGTTTTAAATCTTACGTCGTCAGGTAATTCCGAAGTAGTAGCAGTGATTAAAGTCGAGGGAAGCATCTGACACAGACTGTACGCGAAGGTGATCGCAATCGTAACAGGTGTACGGGCGACGAGACTCGAGTAGTGGCGCCGTTTGATCGAGCTTCCATCCAATCAGCGTTCCGATTCTGCTCGAGACCACTTCGATAACCGCTTGTAAAGATAGTCAAGCATCATTTTCCCTAACCCCGACGATGGGGGTGTACAGTCGTGCTCGCTTAATTTGCGACCGAACTCTGCCCTCGGTTCGCGGTTGCCCTCGACTTTGAATTCCGTTCGCTGCTGAAAATGCTAGAATTTTCTCGTCAGCCTTCTCCAGTAATCGAAGCCCACCACGGTTGAGAATTCTCCATGATTTTTACTCGACTACCTGCGGTGATTGGATAAATAAGACGTCTTCTTTGACGTGCACTTCTAGCTTCTATTAGGTGTAAAGTATTGGATTTTTAAGACATCATGCTCGACCGACGAAGACGACCAGCCTGATGACGAGTTCCGAGCTGGATAGTGTGAATTTCGCGAACGTCGACTTGGTGAGGCGCCTGGGTGCCAGGAATTCGTAAGTGAACCGATGCCGTACCACCATTAATCACCGGCTGGCCCAGGTATCCGTATTTATTGTGCGGATCAGCCGGATGCCGCCGCGATTATCAGCCGTCGGGAATTACCTGGCATCAGCAGTAAATTGCGCCGGACTGGACGACATTGTGCTCGGCGGTTACGGGGACGACAGCTCGTAACAAGTTACAACGACAGAACCGTGGAGCGAACGGCCAGCCCCCTGGCCAAATCCTGAGACGAGATATGACTCGATGAAGGTTTAGCCTTTCGATCGATGAGCAGTAAATATCGCCGGCCACCGAGGCGTTAGAGGGTGCCCTTTTGCAACGGGCAGCAAACCGATCGAACCGATTCCTGATACTAGGATTCAGCTGGCTGGATTAGGGATTTGGATCAGTTATTTGACGACCGTCCGGCCAATTGAGCCGTTTAGATCGTCGATAGATGTCTTGTGGCTAATAAATTTCATATTTCGAATGGACACAGTGGCCATTGATCGCCCCGCGATGAGAAATATAGCTGCGAGCGTTGCTGAATCCAGATTCGAGCTTGCTTACCTCTGGATATCTTCATGTATATAGAGGATTCCTATTTTATGGATGCATGCTTTGGACGGGCCTGTATAACCAGGCAGTTATTGTACACGCCGTTGAATTAGCATATTTCGTTGCGTGCTCACTTCGACGCGCAAAAACGTACGGGAGAAAAACACGCTATTGTTTCTGCGGCGCAGTTACTAACTGAATAACCGTGCCACAATCGAGCAGGTTTATCTTGGGACTGATTCAGACAACGACTCGCGAAAGCAGTTCCTTTTTTGCGAGGTGCGCTCGGTGAGAATGAAAATATTGACGTTCCGTGAGCTTCCTTTTCGCTGTGCATCGAAACAGTACTCTAATTGATAGATTGTTATCCCGCCGCGAGCAATTTCTGTTACGTGAATCGGTTCAAGAAGGGTAAACAACCAACGGGGTATATAAATCAGCAGCCCCAAGTCGACGCTCCGAGTATTCTACCGCGGGTGTTAGAATCTTCTACGGAAATAGCCAGCCGCAATTTTCTCGCGGGTACGGTGCTCTCGGACACTTCCAGTTACACGTTAGCGACTGTCACAAAGCCGAGGGAACATCCGCGGGGATGTTTTACGACGCCGTAGGGCGATATCGAGCCATCAACGCGTCATTACGCAGAGAAATAGAGCGAGGAGATAGGTTTCCGGTTGTCTTCCTATCCGGGTCGTCATCCATGGGGACACGTACCTAGGCGGATTATTCGTTCGCGTCTTCGACAGTAACGTCGAACACCGCCGTCACTTGGGCGACGTTAAAAGGGGATTTCCCGTCGCGAACGAGCGACTTCTGGCGTCTTTGTGTCTTGCATCCCAAACACGGGCTCCCCACCACTACTTAGTTTCCAGCGATTCTGTCATTTCCGATCGGTATTGCTCTAGTCGCACGTGACGGTACCAAACTTTATCTTCATTAATAACGAGGGTAACGCCTCGTCGTTCAAACGCTTCAAGTGTCCATAAATCGACAGCTAAAGATCTACGCAGACGTATCAGTTCCGAGACGGTTCAATAATATCATTTCTCTGTTTTGGAATAGAAAAGTTTTCGCTACTGAAACAACCGTCGTGGAACAAATGTGTGTACGTGGATCTTAATTTATTTTCATGGCGAGATCGAGTGGGGAGAACGAAGGCAGCTTTCCACCCCCTCGAGGAAAAAATAATATATTTAAGGGAAGGTGAATACCGTAGATTGGGGATACAGTCCCCGGCTGGTCGTAATGCGGGCTGGCGCGTTTATTCCGTCACGTAGAGACCGGAAACGAGCCACGGATTTGCCCGATCTGTCTGCTCGCGTATACGGGCGCGCCACGTCTTTTGTCGCCGCGGAGCGCGGCGTTTCCGGCGAGATTGAATCGTAATAAACCAGAACGTGACAAATTTTATCAAAGAGGCACGTGTGCGCCCGCTCTCCGCGGCGACGTGCAATAAAGCACTGGCATACGGAGCTTTCAAACGGCACTCTCGAAATGAGCAATTAAACCGCGCACGGCCGTAATGGCGCTGTGAAAAAGTGTACATTCATCGAGCAAATGTACCAGCCTCTTCGAATTACAGCCGTTCTTGTGACGAACCATTGTGATCGCAGCCAAACATTTAAGCTCGAATCCAGTATTTAAATCCGGCGTTCTTAGCTTCGCTGCCTCTGCAGAAGATTCTAAATCAGATGGCCCAGGGTTTTGGCAATAAAAAGCACAACGCGACGTCGACTCCTCGACGGTCGCAGCTGTGATTTACTCGCGTCGATCTGTTCCCAGCGTTATTAAACACGCAGCAGCACTCTCTGGGAACAAGCGGGTCGCGTCAAGAGCTGGATCTACGCCGGGGCAAATGATCCAGATGCAACGGAGCGTCGCGGCTCCGTCGTCTGACGGGATCCAGACGCTTTGATCGTGCCGCGGGAACAGACGCGAGCATCCTCAGCGTTAATCGAACGAATCCAGTCGCAGAGTGACGCGCTGCCCCTTACGGTGGGACACTTGCGCCCTGGACAGGGGACATTTAACATTCGGGTAACCAGCCACGGAGGACGCTCGTGCATCCAGAAATAAACGAGCAGAAGGGGGCGCAGCCGCTGTCGACGCTTTGTAATTAGATTGCCACGCGATCCCGTTGAAAGGGCTGCTTAGCAGATTACGTCTTCGTCCGCTCTGACTGATCGAGCCGGGGAGAAACGAGGTGGTTCGTGGAGGACGAAATGAACCTCGAGGAGGCTCTTTGCCAAAGAATATTCAACTATACTCTTTTGAAAAGTAACATATTAAAAGGAATCAAATGCTGATACTTTTATCTCGAAGATCGTGGTTTGTTTCCAATAGACACCCAAGTCCTCTGATGCAGAATGGCAGAAAAAGGTTAGAGACGCGTCAAAAGCCACAGCTGTCTTCTCCCACCCTCTGCTCGACGACTAATGGACCCACTAAAAATCGCGGTCGCACCGGAATTCGCGGATCCACTCTTTTCTCCAGCCGTCAGTGTCGTCTTGTCACTCGATGTTTTGCCCGTCGCGGCGAGCGCTGTCAGAACGGGCGAGCGGATCGAAGCGAAACGGAACAGGCGGGGGGGGGGGGGGAATGAAAAAGGCAGGAGGGAAGAGGAAGGAAAGGGGTAAGACGCATTAGTCGAGAAACACTGGCGGCGCTCTATCGTCTGGCGTGTACAGTTAAATAAACCCAGGGAAAATGCATTTCTCCGTGTGTCCCGGATAGAACCGGATGCGGCTGTCATCCCCGCTAGCTCGTGCATCATCTTCCAGAGACGCTGGATCACATCCTCCTTTCCTCGCCATCCTTGCCGCCTTTCCTCCCACACCCCCTACCCCCGTACCCTCGCCCACGCCTCTGATTTTCTCTGCGTCGGCTTCTTGCGCTCCTCTGCCCCGCTTCCGCTCCAACGACAGCGTTATTAATCCTCCGTTTCGAGGCAGATATTTTCGTTCTTTCGCGTCGAGCCGCGTCCAACCGCGGCGCGTTAATCTATCTACTTTCGCCAACGTCCCCTGGGCTGATACACGGGGTGTTTCGTTATTAACGGGCGAATTTGAAGCGTATTCAGAAGGCAGTGCTTCTGCTGAGATATCGCGGGGTTCTTGTATCACGTTGGGAGAATGGGGTTGAAAAAGCTTGCAAGAGCAGGAGGGGAGGGTAGGTTAAAAATATTGCCACGCCCGGGTCAAATAATATTTTTAACGTCCTACTTTCCAAGAGACTCGGATGTAGGTACACGCTGCCTCGCGCCTAGCTTCAGCGGACGACTTTATCTAAGCGCGACATTTATTAATAGCCTTTCTATCTTTAAAAGGAAAGATGACACGTCGCCGTGTCACCGTCGACGCGCCAACTAACGAGACTAAAAGCTCGTAATTGATTCTCTTCCGACGCCCCTGGGCCCTCCTCGTGACCAGGCAAAAAAGAAACTACCTATTAGCGACGTTCATCGGCTGCCATTAAATTATGGCCCCGGCTACTGTCCGGATAACGATGCCGTAGCTTCAAAGCCGTCGCGTAATTTTTTTATCCACCGTGTCGCAGCGCCTTTTTAAACGCTCCCGACAGACAGCGCGGGGCTTTCGTCACAGAACCCCGCGAATATTAATTCGAAGGAGGACCGGTATCCTAATCCCTCTCCTGCGACCGGAAACCTCGAAACTTTACGCAGTCAGGCGCGATCAGGGCCCGCATTGCCCGCTGGCAACTTTTTGCCATCGATTTCGCATTACGGCCGCCAAGACGAGTCACTCCAGCGACGCTTCCATCCCCGCGCCGCCAGGAGATCCAGCATCCATTGCTCGTTCATCTTGCGCCGCGTACGTGTGGTCGTGATTAAATCTCGCTCGATAACAGAAGCTGGAGAAACTTCGCCGGAAGTTGGAGGCCCCGCGAGGACCCTCCGCGGGAGGTGTCGCCCGATCGCGTCTCGCAGAATCGATGGGCGGGGTGTTCGCAACCGGAAACGACCGACGTAAACTGGCCCCCGTGGGAGGGACGTTAACGTCATCTCCATAATCAGCGTAGAGACCGAGTGACAGGAACGTGATGCGGAAGCTCGAAACCCGGTGGTTCGGCCGGGCCATTGCCAGTCGCGCCATCAATCCCTGCGATTAGGCTAATAATTTCTCCCCCCGCGCCTCGTTTCCCCTGAAGGGGTCGACGGAGGCGCGCCCCGTTTGTGGGGCCAGACCGCGGCGCTAACCACGGAAAGGTCACGGTGAATTATAACGCGTCCCTGTCCCATCGTGTTCGATCCACGTCGAATTACCTCCGCATTAGGGCTGTCCGACTAATGGAGGATTCACTGTTCCCTCGCGCGGACTTGGTCCACGAAATTCTCTCTGCAAATTGACAATCACCGGAGACGCCGCGCTAACGGTGTTAAAAATTGAAGTCAACAGTGGTGGATGGGAAGATTCAACCTGAATGCAGACTCGTGGTATTATTCTACAACCATGCTGGGAATAAATTGAGATTGAAAGGAACATGGCTACCTTCGCCTGTGATTCTGAGCATAATTCTGTTTATATTCCTACAGCATCCAGAACATTGAGGTACCTCGATTATTGTTGTAACGTTCATGAAGCTATCAGGTAACTGCCATGTGATAATCTATCTAGGTATATATATATTTCAAATATTTATATATGTATATAAAATTCAAATACCACTGACCGACTGACTCACTCACTCACTCATTTTCTCATCACGCTTTGTCTGGTTCCACTGATCCGATAACCATGAAATTTGGTAGGTAGGTTCCTCTTAGACCCTAGGAGCAGGATAAGAAATCTTTTTAAAACCTCCCTCCTTTTCCACGAAAAAGATATAGGTATACCGCGGGAAATGCCGTGTACCTTAAGGGGACTATTTAGGCAGTCGTTTTTCATGAGAAAGAGACTCTGTCCTTTATGTATTTGTAAAAAAATGAAAGCACATCCAGATGTATCTTTCTACCCAATGTTTATTACTACCATACAGATTTGAAAAATAAATGGTAAGATATATATGTGCTTTAAAAATGGCACTGTAGACGGGTAAACATTTTAACGTTTTTCCGTAGTTTTGCCTTAATATCGATCTTAAAATGTGACGTAATCCGATTTCAAAGGGGTGATTCTTGTTTGTTGGATTCATAATTTCGGGGCAAACCTATAGAAACAAAAATTAAATACAAATTATGCTATTGATGGTAGAAAAAAACGGCGATTTTTCCGAGAAAAATTCGTTCTTGTTTGTGCGCTACTAAAATCCGGTGAGTTTTTAATTTTTTATGAAAATCATGAATTTTCCATATCAGAGGTTTGCCCGGAAATGGCACATGTTTTACATACCTTGTAATTTTTTCGCAGTCAATCTGAACCTCCATTCGTTTGCAATTAGGAAAAAACGAAGAGAAAAAAATATTCGAGAAAAACGCGTTTAAAGTTTCTGGGTAAAGGCGACGCTATAGGTTGCCGCTTTACGTTTTTAGCTGCCAAATCTACAATTTTGCGAATTTTACTATAAACCAAGCGGTATTTTATTCAGAAAAGATAGTACTTTCGGAAAATGCAATAAAAAGAATCGATTTTTCGACTGCCTAGTCCCCTTAAGCTACTCTAATACCGAGACGGGTAAAACTTTAATTTAAATACAAATTTCTGATAACGAAAAAAAGTTAAAAAATTATTCGTCATGTGCCGAATAAAAGTAAATTTTTTATTCGTCGAGAGTTTCAACTTCAACGTTGAATAAATTTTTCAACTTTAACTGTAGGAGAGACCGCGGGTAGTTGACTAATTTTTTACATTTCTAATTTTTATTAATACACCATTGGTATTTTTTTAACTTGCTGCATACCAAAAGTTTGCAAATTTCATTAGGTATGCAGACTTAATTTTGAGAATCGTTTTTATTGAGTGTAGGTTGTAGTTTTTATTGTATTTAGAGTAGTGAGATGAATAAGTCAACAAACCCCGGCTGCGGGGTTAGTTGACAAATATGATGGGGTTAGTTGACTTGACATTTACTTTTCAGTTTTAACCCTTTGCCTGCGAAAGACGTATATATACGCTGTCATAGTTTCATCAATATATATAAAAAGCGTATACCTATATACTCTGCCAATTCCATCAATATAGTGTACAAAACGCGTACATATGTATATTACGACCAATAATTTTTTTTTCACTCCTTCACAGTGTTATTTTTTTTATTAATTATCATGGTGTTAGATACTGTAATTATTTTGTACTTGTTTGTTATGGTCTATTTGGAAGGCCTGAAAGTTTGAAGGGAGGATAGGGTGCAAAACTGGTAGGGGTGAGTTTGGAAGGATTTGTGGTGGGGGAAGTGGACTTGAGCAGCTAAACTCTTTGTCTCGACTGGATCTTGAAGATAAAAAATGCAATTATTAGTGGTATTCCTATGCTTAGTCAAGTAACCCCATCCGACATTGTTAACATGTTAAGGGTCGTACGTACAAAACCTCCACGCCCCGGATAAAATAAAATACCGTAAATTATAGTCAATGTATCACATTTCCACAAAATATTCATGAAAAAACATCAAGCAGTATTTAGTGGACAAAAATTCATAAATAGTCGAAACAAAAATATTTACTTCCGGCCGATCTTTTTAGATTTTTCATGCTCACTGACAGAACACGCAAATTTTTGTCACGGCGACACATTAAATGGCAAGTTGGCATTCATATGCTTCAATACCGAGAATCGCAGCTTAATTTATTCCATTATACAACAATTAAATGAAATTAGTCAACTAACCTCGTTAGTCAACTAGCCCCGGTCTCCCATACCTTTAACTTTATTCGACGTCGAATAATTTTCTGTCGCGCATTCAAGACTCCGAGTTAAATTTGAAAATTTTATTCGATACTGAAGTTTAAACTCTCGGCGAATAATAAAATTAACTTTATTTGTCAAATAATCTAAAGTTAAAGTAACTTTTATTTGATCCGTTGTTTAAAGAATTTTTTATTCAATTAATGCCCAACTTTGCTCTAATATTTGGGGACTACAATCTTCCTCGGTGCTATTGGGGGTTTGATTCTCTTTCGATGTGAACACTGGTTTATCGCTAGCAGCTTCTGGTGATGCGGTGACGGCTTAGGTCTACATAGGGTAAGTGTGGGTATTACTGCGGACTTTTAAGGTAGGTTAACTTTAGAACCCTCGATACGGCGTTCAAATGAATGAAAGTTCCTCCTTCTTTTTTTAAAAGAAAGGTGGGACCTTAATAATTCCATAAAAAAATATGAGGGCGGGGTAATATGTACAGTTAATTAAAAACACAGAGATTTGTCGATCAATGTCATTGCATGAGTTACTGCAGACATGCATGTATTACTGCGTGCCAGTTACTAACGAAACATCAGTTACTGCGCATGTATTACTGCGTGATGTCAGGCGAAACATAACCTTAATACCTTTGCAGGTTACGTAGACAGAAGTGAATACGGTCGGAAGAAAGGTTAGGTGGCGCAATGGTCGGTCCGCAGTAATACATGCACATGGTGTAAAGTACTGCACCTAATACTGCGGTGACAAATAAAAATTAAAACTAAAATGTAGACGACTGATTGATTGTTTTTCTGGAAAAATAACTCTTATTCTACCGAGCAATAATGCTACATTACATGTATTACTATTAATAACAAAAATATAAATGTTTTTCTAGTAGGTGTTCATGACCGCCATACCGGGAATCGACCGAAGTTTCGCCTTGACGAATTTCAAACTACGATAAAAGAATTAATAATAACTTTGCTGTACATATTTATTAATAATTACCTGTAATAGAGTTTAAAATAATTTTATTAAAAATTTTCAAGAGATTATGTACTTTCTAACATTAAATATGATCTGTTTTAGAATATCCGCAGTAATCTGGGCATCCGCAGTAATACCCACACTTACCCTATATCGTTGAGATGTGTCGTTTCCACAATCTCCAGAAAATCTAAACTTTTCCTAACCTCCACGGGAATCTTCTAAATCTAGTCTTTCCTAATTATGTTTTCTTCGTGGCACACTTTCCATTTTCTGCTCATTATTTCACATACCTACCTATCTATTTCTTTAACCAGCTTTATTTGTAATCATTTCCGTTCGGTTTATCTTGTATTCTGTATCCCACTGCCTCTGTCCCGTGAAAAATAAATAAACAAATACGCGAACATCAAAAGACTCCCCTGCGGAATGTGCTCGCCAAGTCTGCGCGCGTAACAATGTCATTGATGATTCAAAAGACCCGCAGGTACGTGTCTGCACTGAAATATGCAGAAACGCTCGCGATTCGCAGGTACTTGAGATAGAAAAGCCTGTCGTGAGACTGGGGGTTCGATGTCCCGTTCGGAAGGAGCAGCTGAGGACCATTCGACTTCCCAAATGACCGATGCAATCGACCTTGCAAATGGCAACGATAGCCATCCAATCTCGCGCAACACTCTCGAGGGCGGCGAAGTGGACGAGGGCCGACGGACATCGCTCGTATACGTTTCCGGTCGCCCCCGATTGTTTCGAGTGAGCTCGAGCTACTTTCTTCGAGTGCTCGTTCCCCGAGCAGCCATTCACCTGCACTCGACTCATCCAAACGCTCGTGCTCCGCAGGTTACTGGGCTGACCGTCCACATTTCCCTCGACCCTCAATTCTTGTCTATTGACAAATCGTCCTCCACTATTTTTACGCTCAACATTCGCTTGCAACGATCTCCTCACAGATATCCTTTCAGCCACTTTTGCAACGCCCTCAGAAGCGACGCGACAGCGCTGAAAGTGAAGATCTCCGATCCAGCGGGAACAGCGTGCGAAAGGAGCGCGTTGCAGCCTTGAGGGACGAGTTTACAGGCGGCCAAGCGATTGTTTAACAAACCAGTCCGCGGGCACTGTATCTCGCCGTCTCGCAGCGAGACAAGCCGCGATCCTAATTAAGAGGAATGCCAGTCTCACAATCCGTTCTTACGTCTTCGAGAGCGGCTGTCGGGCCCGCGGGGGCATTATCTTTAATGAGAAATTGCGTCCAGGCCGTGGCTATGCCCCGTGGAATCCTCGTAACCGGACGGCTAACGATCCCAGCGATCGCTAACCGCGCTATTAGTCAACGTGAATCTTGATCCCCGCTAATTAGAGCTCGCCTTATTTTGTTCCTTCGAAACGTCATCGAACGTGTACATGGTCCTCCTTGCACGGTCTCGCGTGAGAAACCAAAGCGTTCTCGTATTAATGTCTCGACTGTACTGACTCCGGTGAGGCACGTGCGCGGGGATTTTCCTTTCAGGATTCCTCGCGAATGATCAAAGCCACGCAAGATGTTTCTCTCTCGTCAGGGCGCTGGTAACAACGCGACGGGGTTAAATGTTGAAACGGATATATAGGTCAGGCGTGGTTCAGAGGGCCCTTTCAGGTGCCTGAAAGCACCCTCCTGGCTCTCGAAACAGAAATCTCGACCATCGATCGACCTGGGCGGTTCGTGGAAATGTTTTTCCCGGCCACGTTTCGAGGCCGGGCTCGTTGAGCCGGGCGTGATTGTCTTCCGCGAACCCTGTTCGACCTCGATCGGGCACACCTGGATCCGTGGATCGCTGAAACGAAGCAGTTACGCTGCTCATTAGCGGATGCCAGACGCTCTGGACGTTTTGCTAGTCCGTGTTTTCCAGCTGTAACCTCGCTGTCATATGCGCGAACCGTCAACAGTGCTGTATCGCCAGTTCAAGGAGTTCCCTTCACCCCACAGCCAATGAAGCGAACACGAATCTCTGTTCACCATGCACAGTTTGCACGACTTTGAATCGCTTCTCTATCCAGAGTTTTGGGGAAAGGGTCGTACTTAAATTACGTAAGGTTTTTTGGGGAGTTGCAAATTTCTTACGTTTTCTTACAAAGGGGGCAGAGGGACTCAGATAGCGTTTTAGGTACCATTTTTTTAATCTAAGTTCCAATGAAACCGAGTTAAGTGAATTATATAAACCTTTAGATGAATTTTAATAACTGAAAAAATGCAGTGTAAAAAACGAAGGGGAAGGGGTTGGAAATTAAAATCTTTCAAATTTGTATACTGTGGGAAGGACGGATTAAGAACTCCCCAAATTAACCTAAAGTAATTTAAAAATGGCCCCAAAGCAACTGTCGCTACAAATTAGTACACCATGCTCGATGTGGACTACTTACAATTAGCTTCCTTTACTTTCTCAAGAGATCCAAATTTTATACCAAACAAAGAGTGCTACAATGGCACTACTATTATGCAGAGCAGAAGTTCCTATGTAAAGGTGGAAAGTGGAGCTTCCAGGGCCCAGATCCAGCGTCTCCGACATTGGATTCCGAGGAGGAGTTGCACAAGTACTGGTGGTTACCTGCGGCAGGCTCGTGGCACCGCGAAAGAAAGACCCGTGGCATCTGGAGCTCGTTAAACGAGTTACCTGCGGTCTCGGGACCACGTACCAGTCGCGTGCAATCCTGTAGCATATCATTCATTTATTCCAGAGCAGCGACAGCGTGCAACGACAGGCAACATTCCCTCTGCGAAGTCAGCGTCCGAGCGAAAAGGGAGCAGCGGCTGGAAATAAAGACGCGAGACACAATGGGCCAAAGGGAGGAGAAATCCCTTGCCAAAGTTGTCGCCACCTTTGCCCGAATTCTGTGAACTCAACGCATCCGTCGAGCTTTTTGTTTCTCAGCAACGACTGTTTACATCGTGCTAGCGGCCCGAAAATGTAAGTCACCGATGCACTCCGCCCTGGCGAACTTTCCGCGCGGGCTGCTCGAGCAATTTCCCGAGATGCCGCTGACAGAAGTCTGCCCGTCAAACATTCCCACGGTGACCCAGTCCCCCGTCTTCCGATTCCAAACTTTTCCTTACTCGCCATTTCACCTTTTTTTCGCCCCGCATCTCACGGCGAGATCGTCTCGCGAGATTACACACCTGCAACGCTGGAATCGCAAAGAGGAAGCCCTTTGAACATACGTTTCTTTCACGGCTGACCTTTCGACTCTGATTCACTCCTCGTGTGCTCGTTCAACCCCGCGAGATCGGGAGCACCGATTTCGTTCTCTCGGAAATAGGGAAGAAGCAGCACACGAGGGAAACACAAACTTCTGCTTTGAGACCATTCAACATGTCAAGGGAGATACCGAATTTGGGTGACCCCTCCGCAAAGCCCTGCTTCGTTTATAGACCAGCTCTAGTTGACAAAAATACACCTCTACCTATGTATTCACTTTCTTTCTTCCTTCCACTGCAAGCCTCCACGCGTAAATGCCACCAAAACATTCCCGAACACAAAGCGCGACTAGGAAAAGGGGGTGCGACGCCCGCAAGGGGTGGATGTCCATCCTAGTTAGGGTGTGGAAAGTGAACGACACGGTTGCAGCAGCGCAGACCGCGGCGTGACTGGTGGGCGCATTAGAATAATGTCCCCTGCACCCCAGTCTGCTGCTAATTACGAGGAGTTTGTATTAATGCGGACGTTAGCATTCCGCCATGGCCATCCGGCTTTCCGCGGCCGTCGACAGACGTCGGTTACGTGTCGACGGGGGCTCGTCGTCAACGTCGCCGACGTTGTTGGTCGCTGTTGGGTGTCGATGACACCCGCACGACTACCCGCGCCGGTTCACGGCCCGTCAGGGGATACACACCAGGTGGATTTAACTGCTCCAAGGTGGCGATCCAATTTAACTGTTCAATTTCACTGGACTTACGTTTACGTCGCGGCTTGATTCGAGGGGGCGTTTATTCTGTTAGTGGTTCTGCGTCGCAACGAACAGAGTATGCAGCGTTGTACTGTCTAAGAACATTTACGGGAGAGGGACTAAAGGCATGAGGAATATTTGCCCCGTTAAAAGGGGATGGAAAGTATCCCTGTGATCTCGGCAGAGAAGCAATTTCCGCGAGGCATTAATACGTTGCAGATAAGACCGGCAATTCCTTGGATCTCGGTGGCGGCCATTACGGGCTGGCGCGATATCATAAAACAGAAGCGATTTTCAATAACGACTAGCGATAATATTGGCAGACAACGAGTCCCAGTGTTTCCCTCCTTTTCTTTTTAACATCCCCCTTTCCTCGACTAATTTCCACCGTCCTCTTGGTCGAAGCCTCTGTCGCTTCCTTCGAGCTTCTTCGCCTACCTCAAAGGGCTCTCGGAATCGAGTAAATAATATCGCACGAATGCAAATTAGTAGCTCGTGGAGGCTTGGTAACGAGAAAATACTATCGTTTTCTTTTCCTTTTTTCCCCGTCCGCGACGTGCATGACCAAGCAACCCTCGAACACTTTCCTCGTTAAACCTCTGGCTGTTAACCTTGGGACGAGTCACCTTGGCGCAATTAGGGAAGAGCGATCGCGTCCCATACTGAAATTTCATTCCTCCAGGTTGATCGACGGCCAGCGTTAAAAGAACTTACTAATTATACCGCGCCTAAATCCTGCTCCCCTGCCACGGGGGATGAATGAAGATTTAGGGACGAGGCAAGGGAAAACGAATCTACAACCCACGATCTATCAACCTTGCTAGCTATACTCTGCTCAGCAGAGTTAGCAACGTTCTGTCTTTAGAAAGCCTACGCTTACACGTCGAATGTTAGGGAAAGCAATGAGCCCGGGTTAGATGGCACATTTAACCCTACGGATTTTGCGACTAGCAGCCCTAAACGCGGCGGATAAATAGCTCGTTTAATAACGCAGAGAAAGGGACAGTGGCTGGTTGCGTTCCGTTTGCACCTTTTCGCCGGTAGTTCGCCCGAAGCACGCTGGGAAAAAACGGGAACGAAGAAAAATGCCAGCCGTGGGATGAGCTGGCGGGAAAAAAACGCGTACCTTATCTGTCGGGGCGGTACGTTTCGAGCATTGTTTCAGGCGGCGGCGGTGAAAGGGGTTGATAGCGGGCGGCGCTGCCTCTGTGTCTGTGCTTGCACGTGTGCGCGTGTGCTTTTAACGAGCAAACTTTCTACAAATAAATTTCGCAAATCAGCGAACAGCTTCTCCTGAGAAAGAGAGCCGAATCGTTGCTACGTACTCGCGCGCTCCCAGCCTAGTGCCCGCCACCCCCACGCTTTAATCTGGAAGAATAAAGCGAGCAGCGTGGATGGGGCCCGAAACGAAGCAAGTATCCGCCTTTGCGGGGAAATGGACGGACGCGTGTGCCTTTGAAACGGCGATCGGGAACGCGACGGAAGGGTTGAAATTATTCCCACGGGGCTGCAAGTGGGCCTGCAACGATCGCGCGTCCGGCGAGCCTGTTCCTCGGATTCGGGACGAATCAAAGGGAAATGGACTCGTCACAAAGGGAAATGTGTTTTAGTATGCAGCCGGGTTTTGGGGGGTGGGAGTCATTCGAGGCAAATCGAAAAGCAGAACTCCGATGACACGAGTGAAAGGGGATCATTCGTCGTCATGTAGCAAGTTGAAACTGTGAGATGATGCGTGGTGGACTTAAGGCAGGCCTGCACAGCGAGCCTTTTTCAGCGCCTAGCGGCAAGCAACCAGCTGTACGCCGTTACTAAGGGTAGAATCGGTGAGGCGAAATGCAGTAGTGTAGGTGCTCGACGAGCCCGCACCTACACTACTGCATTTCGCCTCACCGATTCTACCCTTAGTAACGGCGTACAGCTAGTTGCTTGCCGCTAGGCGCTGAAAAAGGCTCGCCGTGCAGGCCTGACTTAAGGGGGGAGACCACTGTAACGGTCCGAAATGTAAGGGTGTTTTCGGGAATTTATTTCAACCAAACAACGCAAGTAAATCAATATATTGCTCAGTATAGTTAATAGTGTACATATCGAAGGGTAAGAAAAAATTTTTTTCAATCAAATTCATAAATTCGTTTCCTGTATACTCTTCGTCAAAATTTGGGCTTGTGGCAAAAACATGCTAGTCGCGTTGACAGTGCCCAGGCCATATGGTTAATCCGAATTCAAAAACACAATAATATTCAGAAACTAGAAGCCTGCCTCTATTACGTGACGATCAAAAAAAGTCAAAATTGTAAAAAATTACAAAATGGCGGACCACTGAAAAAAAAAATCACGTTTTCGGGGTACAAAATTGGGGAAATGTTAATAAAAAAAGTAGAAGCAGGTCGAAATTTGAAAAAAACTGATCGTCACGTAATAGCCACGGGTTTTCCGTACAAGAAATGTCCTTGACCATGTTAATTGGACGTATAGTTTTCTCTGTAGACTGTCAACGCGGTTGAAAAATGTCATTCTGAGGAAAACGCGTTCAATGTTCCGCGCGGCTCAGTCGCGCGTTTGACCCCGCTTCACAGAAAATACTATATCTCCGTCAATTTTGCGAATTTCTTCATAAAATTTGGAGACAGCATTCTTGAAATGTACGTCTTTCAGAAAATGTAAAAAATAAAAAATCGATTTTTCCGAATTTAATCGTCCGAAAAATAAGGGTGTTTTTGGGAATTTATTTCAATCAAACAATGCAAGCAAATCAATTTATTGCTTAGTATGTTAATATGTACATATGGAAGGGTAAAAAAAATCAAATTTTTCAATCAAATTCATAAATCCGTGTCCTGTATACTCTTCGTCAAAATTTGGGCTTGCGGCAAAAACATGCTAGTCGCGTTGACAGTGCCCAGGCCATATGGTTAATCCGAATTCAAAAACACAATAATATTCAGAAACTAGAAGCCTGCCTCTATTACGTGACGATCAAAAAAAGTCAAAATCGCAAGGAATTACAAAATGGCGGACCACTGAAAATAAAATCATGTTTTCGGGGTACAAAGTTAGGGAAATGTTGATAAAAAAATATAAGGATGTCGTTAATTAAAAAAAACTGATCGTCAAGTAATAGAGACGGCTTTTCCGTACAATAAATGTCCTTGACCATGTTAATTGGACGTATAGTCTTCTCTGTAGACTGTCAACGCGGTTGAAAAATGTCATTCTGAGGAAAACGCGTTCAATGTTCCGCGCGGCTCAAGTCGCGCGTTTGACCCCGCTTCACAGAAAATACTATATCTCCGTCAATTTTGCGAATTTCTTCATAAAATTTGGAGACAGCATTCTTGAAATGTGCGTCTTTCAGAAAATGTAAAAAAGAAAAAATCGATTTTTCAGATTTTTTACAGTGGTCTCCCCCCTTAAGGGGTAATGCCACAGTAGAGCCCGGAAAGGCAACCTGATTTTGAGAATTTTTTTATGCGAGTGTAGTGAATGGAGCACAAAATCTATTTGAAGGTCTTTATTGTAAATAGCTTGAAGTATGATCTCACTTTATTGTTTAATTTTTTTATATCGAAATGGCGGCGCCGCAGCTCAACAAACGAAGATTCTTCTGAAAAACGGTGTTCCGCGGCCCAAAAGATTTCTCCTTCAATTTTTGACCTAGAACAAAAAATTAAAAATTGTTTGTTTCTATAATAAGATTATCTCGGGAAGTACACGAGGAAATTAAAAAATACTGTTTTTTGTAAGAATGGTACGCAATTGAACAAAACGTCTCAACAATTTCGAGGTTCCGTGTTTTGTTCAATCACGCACCATTCTTATAAAAATCAGTGTTTTATAATTTCTTCGTGTACTTCCCGAGATAATCTTATATAGAACCAAACAATTTTTGATTTTTTGTTCTAGGTAAAAAATTAAAGGAGAAATCTTTTGGGCCGCGGAATACTGTTTTTCAAAAGAAGCTTCGTTTGTTGAGCTGTGGCGCCGCCATTTCGAAATAAAAAAATGAAACAAAAAAGTGGAATGATACTTCAAGTTATTTACAATAAAGGCCTTCAAATAGATTTTGTATTCCATTCACTATACTCGCATAAAAAAATTCTCAATATCAGGCTGCCTTTCCGGGCTCTACTGTGGTGTACTCGTTTGAACCCTCGGAAAATGAGTACATTTTGTGGATTTTTTTAGGAGTCAACAGCTTGATGCAGCTTTCCCGTCTTTTTACTATATTTACATAGTATTATGAACTACTTAAAAAAAGTTTCAGTTAAAAAACTATTATTTTTGGGACGTTATGGATTCATATCCGAAAGTCTCCCGATTTTAGACGGCTAAACGGTGAGCCTGAAAAAAAAGCTGTATGTCGTGTCTGAAATCATAAACAATAAAATCTTCTTATGAAGTATGTTAATAGCTATCTTAAATAAAATGATTTAAAATATCGACCGTAAAGAATTTTTAAAACTTAAAAGTAAATATTATCGGCGCACTGGTTCGGTCTATTTTTAAGAGATTAAATAAAAGCTATTGTGCAATTTTAAAGATTACAAATTTCCAATGTTTCGGTCAGTATTGTGACCATTATCAAGGAAAGTATTAAATCAGGAAGAATACTGCGTTTGCTTTCATAAATTTTTTCTCGCGCTTGCTATAAACGTGCGAACGTACAATAGCTTTTATTTAATCTCTTAAAAATAGACCGAACCAGTGCGCCGATAACATTTACTTTTAAGTTAATAGCTATCGTCCAACGGGCCCGATTTTGAAAATTTTGAAAAATAAAGAAATGGAGAGAGATCAAAGGTAAAGTTATATTTTATTAAGAGAAGCGTCCACCTTTTTTCGTTATAAATAATAAACGGGGAATCGGAATAAAAAAGGCCCTCGTAGGACGATATGGAATCTTATTACGATTCTGCATGCAAAATTGGAATAGCTATATAAAATCGGGAAACTTTCGGATATGTATCCATAACTTCTCAAAAACAATAGTTTTTTAACTGAAACTTTTTTTTTAAGTCGTTCATAATACTATATAAAGATAGTAAAAAAAACAGGAAATCTTCATCAAGCCGTTGACTTGAAAATGTACACATTTTCCGAGGGTTCAAACGGCTATACCCCCTTAAAGTGACTGAGGTTTGCTCATGGAAACGATTCGTGAAAGTGTGAAGGATAATTTCAAATCTTTTAAGCTCTCTTTGACCTCGTACAGTGTTCATCTTGTGTAATTTTGAATACTCCAATGCTTGAAGCTTTCGAGTAACGTTCGAAAAACTGCTCTATGGCTCGCGAAGGGCAACCCCCTCGCAGTAACTTGTTTCGAAATTGGGAAAGATTACATTGGGGTTGCTTAATTAAGTTGAGCACGAAGGTAAACCGTCCCCTCTGGTCGTTTGGTGCCGTTCCGCGCCGAAATCTTTCCACGGGTCTCGGTTAGGTCTAGGTTAGCTTAACTTTCCCTCTTCGATTCTTCCTCCCTTTCTTCGTCGCCCGACCGTAGAAACTTTCCCCCGGCGGTTGACATTTCGGCGAACGTTTTATCGAGCACTCCTCGACGTCCTATTAATTAGAGAACTTTGAAACAATGACTTTATTTAACCTTCGGCCCTTGTTGCCCGATTCGCTGGCGCGACACCGACTACACCCCGCGTTTTCATTAAGTTAATGCTGAAGCGACGGGGGGAGGCTCGCTAAACGCCGAGTAATTCATTCCTGAAGGGATAAGCTTGGCTCGCAGAGGGGGTTGAAGGAACGCGGGTGGTGGCTGGTCGCGTTAATTACCGTACTTTTGGCAAGCGGCTTCAAGGGGGCCTCACCCTGCACCCAAGTCTTCGAATCACCTTCAGTTAGCTTCCTCGCGAGCTCGACATGTCCTTGAAGTCACTTTCCAAGTGATCTCTAACTGACCTTGAAGTTATCGAAATTCTTTTCGTCCAACGTGGGATTAATTCGCCCCTAGTTACTTCCAAGAAGACGTGAGCCTCTTTGAGATTAACAAGTAACTTCCACCCAGATCTTTTCTTCGCGCCACGTTGGCCTCTCTCTTCGCAGATGGACAATAAGTGGCTGGACGTCCTTGGCCAGATATTTTGCCTATATCCTTGACACGAAGAGACTCGTATGATTCAGAGCGGGCCGTTCGCCGACCGCGTTGCGCGTAATTTCGAAGAAGCAAGATGCTTTCTTGATTTTCTGAGAAGACTAAAAGGGAGCTTCCCTGAAGGCCAAATCCTTGGAATACAGGCCAATTAATCTGCGCGTAGATCCACCCCTCGGCAGTGTTCTTTTTTCCCCCGACGCTGTCCTCGCCTTCTTCTACACAGCGCCCTCGGAACGGGTGGCCAAATTCAGCTGGCGGCTTCTATTCATCGAAACGGTGAAAAGAGTCGGGTGTAAAAAGTGTCAGAGGCGATGCTCCTACGAACTTGTTTGTAACAAAGTTTCGCAAGGATGTCCAGCGGGTTCGTAAATTCTCGGCAAACATTCTACTTCAGATACGGGGCCAAACTATGCCTCACCACCTCCCGACAGCTTCCAAGAGATCGCAAAATAAAATAATAGCGAGTGGATACTACTTAGGCGGCGCGTCTGGCCATTACTGGTTCATACTACTCGTCAGTGACCTCACTGCCACATGGCTCTAAGTTTCCATTAGGCAAAGATGTAAGGTTAAAGTTTAAATAAAACGCAGACGTGTTGTTCGTTTGGCTGGCTAGCAGCGACTGTTTTATTCGAAGACCCGGCCGCAGACGGAGGCCTACGTCGATCGTCATTTTTTCCGCGCCCGACGCTCTACGGGGAACGCCATGCCGCTTGGCGCGTTTTGCAAATGCGTAATTCTGCTCTTACAAAGAGAAAGAAAAAGGAACTTTCCGAAAGAAGAATACTCCGCTCGTTCTTAGGATAACAAGAAGCTCGTTCGCGCTACTTTCGAAACACCCAGTGGATCCCCAGCACACAGACGAACATAGAGACAGGGTCGGCTAATTGCTGGGAATGTATCTTCTCCCGGTCACAAAGCTCGCTCGCGGTCGACAAAATGGCTCGACAAAGTTAATCCCTTCGCGGAGCTTCGCCTCCCCCTATCCTCGACCCCCGCCCACGGGCCAGCCGCCCTTCGAGAGCCGAAATCTCATAAATTCGGCGAAGCTCTCGATCCGCTCCAAGATTTAGCTGAAAAAGGAACGGTGTGTCAGGAGGGTGGTGGAAAAAGAGAGGGGGAGTGGGAGATCTTTCTTCACCCTCGTTACGCCACCCCCGTCCCCCTCGAAGCTGGATTATCCAGTGGAATTAACTTTCATCTTGGAAAACTCTGGCACTGCTCTTCGAAAATCCTTCCACCCTTCCAGCCTCCCTGCCAACGAGCCCCACCCCCTTCGCTCCAGCTAATTCTGAGAAATCCCGTGGCGATTCCTCTCCGCGGACGAAAAAACACTGGACGGTCGTGCGGCGTTTAACTTTAAACCCCGCCGTGTCCACGAGGAGTATCGACGCGAGCGGGGCGAATAAATCGCGAAAAGTTGGCCCGCGAGCACCGCGAGGGTGGGGGTGGCTGCGGCCGCGCGAGACCTCGCATTAGTTTTTATTCGCTGTTTGTTATACACTGAGGAGGCAGAGGAGTAGGCAGCGTTAGTAACCGGAGTCAGACCGCCCACCTACAAGCCGCGGCAATAAAATGGATTTATCGATGCCACAAAATGGCGGCTCCTTGCCCGCTCTCGGCCCGTCCTCGTACTTCATTTTGCCGATATTAAATGCTGTAAATTCAGGCCGCTGCCGCTCCCCCTCGCCCTTCCCCCCTCTCCCTCTCTTTTTCACCCCCGTGGCTGTGCTCTTTCTCGTTTTCGTTTCGCTACAGCTTTTCCTCGCGTGGAAAAACGGTGGAGAGAGCGGAGACCGGGCGGTAAGGTGCGGGGAATGGAAAAATACTCCGTTGGAAACTTTGGTCGCACTTAATCCGCGTCCTCGAAGCTGGTTATAAGTTTAATCTCGGTCAAAAGGCGGCGTGAATTGTGTGCCGCGGGCTTGGAGTCGAGGCGCGCCTCGAAAACGATCAGAATCGACGCTGAATTCGATGTCGAGTTAACGAGACGAGCACACTTCGCTGGATAGGTGCGTCTAAATCTAAGTGAGATATGAAATTTTTGTCTTTCGCGGCGGTGCTTTGATCTCCGCGGGGACGTGACGTGATCAAAGGAGTTCTCGCGCGGGCTGTATTCCCGGGTTCCGTGGAGGAGCGCCGTAGATCGATCCTTCGAAGACTATTCAGGAAAATTCATAAACCTCGAGATATCCGCTATGATTGAAATTCCCAGCAAAGTAGCTTTCCGCGTCGCGCGACGCTGCTCCAGTTTCCCCGTCCTCTCTCGCCGCCTTTGTCCGTCTCCGCGACGGGCCAGAATAGCGGGCACGTGAAAGGACGGGAAAAGAAAGCATCCGCGGATCTTTCATCGCCCGGGGCACGCTGCTTCCCTCTCTGGATGGTTCACATATCATAACTCATCCGGGGCGGTCCGATATTAGAAAGGTGACATATCGTCATGTATTGTGGGCCGGGGCTGAAAGAGAACTCTTCAGGAGTCGCGGGCTCCTTTCACGCCGCGCTGCCCTTCCGCGCCTCTCCCAGCATCTCGCGCGCGATATATTATTCCAACCGTAACACTAACGAAACCAGGGGCCGTCGTGAAGATACATTAATCCCCGTTGGAAGCGCGCGGAATTCAGTGGCTGCTAACCGACGCCCCTGTCTCTCGAATTTATTTCGTCTAGAACGATTTTCTTCCCGCGGACGGGGTTGAAATTGACCCCCACCTGGAGAAATATTAAACATTCGTTTCCATCAAGGTGAAGACAAGTGGAATAATATTATTCTTTGAAGGGAATTCTTCCTCTCCCTTCTCTCGTTAAGGGCCTCGAGTTTGATCTAGGATAAGGAAGTCTGGAATTCTTTTCTTTGAAGAGAAAAGAGAGGACTGGTAATAAAAGGAGATATTAATCTCACAAAAACAATATTCATGAACTGTGTAATATAAGTTACATCGTTGCAAAATCTCTGCTTGCCCAGATAGTGCTCCGCGTCGGGGTCAGGGGGTTGGAGCACCGCGATCCCAGGTCAGCGCAAGAAGAGGCAGCAATTCCCGAAGGTACTCGCTGCAATACACTATCGCCCTTTGCGCGAGACACTCTCGAGGATCGTGCAAGATTCAGCTTCATCTTTCAGGAATCTTTCGAATCGAAAGTGCTCGTTTCTGGCAAAGTCTGACATATTTCTCTCAGTTCCACTTCGTGTCCCATTCATCCCTGAATAATATGCAATCCGCTGGGACGAGCTGCTTCAAGTTGTTAAACACGTGCTCGCCGGGCGGTACGAGCGCGCCGTAATCAAGATCGTAAAAGCGCCGCTTTACGACCCGGCCGCTTACGCAAAAACCCAATCATATCCGCGTAAACCGGAAGCATCGAGCAACACGTACGCCCTACGCGGCATAAAACTGCGAAACTGGCACGGGGGCGCCTCGAATTTCACCCTCCCCGCGTCCCTCTGCCAGGGAAACGGCGATAAATTTCGCGGCTGTACTTTTACGCCCCCGCGTTACGCGCGACGCGTGCTCTCGAATTTCCCGTCATCGATCCCCCCTTTGGGATGCAAATTACGCGGGGCAGGCTCGTTTGAAACGAGAGCGCAACTTGCTCTCCGAATGAAGAAGAATTCCGATGGAACAGTATCTTTATTGTACAGTCGCTTTCGTACAGGAGGAGAACTCGATAGTTGGAGATCGATTTCCAACGTGTAGGTACCTTCCTGTACGCGCGAAGCCCCTCTGTTTCATTTACTTTGATACTTGGAGGTTGATTGAAATTAAACTTGCAACTACCATGCCCGAGCAGTGTTACATTGATAAACTACTCATAGTTGAACGTCATCGGTGGTAAATGAAACGAAACAATGCATACGCTGTCTGATATTAATAGGAGAAGTCTTATGGGGCTTCTTCACCCAAAAACGCACAGAACTTAAACTACGATCGCCCTTTCAGTCCCGAGACGTTCGAAAGTCTGAATTTTTGAAATTCAAGTGCCATATTACGCGTTGATGGGTAGGTTCGAGACGAACGTGTCGCTGGCGCCAAACACCACCCTCTGATAATTCTGATGCAGCATGTTCTTCAACTGCTCCGCGTGTTCCTTGTCCCTGGTCTCGCAGACCACCTTCACGTCCACGCTGAAGATGTCCGACATGATCCAAGCCCGTTCGTGCATGATGTCCTTTATCGAGACACCGATGCTGGCTAACATTTTACAAAGCTCCGCGATCCCGCCTGGTCGATCGGACACCGTCACAGTGAACTTGAGGAGACGACCTTCCGCTGCTAGGCCACGCTCCAGGCACCTCCCTAGGATGGTCGTGTCTATGTTTCCTCCACAGAGCGGCAGCACCACCCTGGAAACAGATGCAACAGAAAGGAGGAAGTGCAGATGTTCGTTAAAATGATCGTTAAATATTTAGGGATGCAAGTGCTCCGCAGCAACCCTTTACCTTTTCCCTTTGAGCTCGTCCAATTGACCAGCCAAGATGGCCGCCAGCCCAGTCGCGCCAGCGCCCTCCACGATGCACTTTTCGTTCTCCACCAGCTTGAGAATCGCGATGGCTATCCACTCCTCCTTCACCACCACCAGTTTGTCGATCAACGGGTTCGCCGTGGCAAAAGCGTTGTAGCCCACCATGGGAACCGCCAGACCATCCGCCAAAGTCGACTCTATAGGGGTGTATATCGGCCTGTCTGCCTTTCGCGCGGCATGGAAACTGGGACACCTTTCCGACTCAACGCCCTGGAAGATCGACAAAGAATTCTGGTAAAAAAAGTGAACAGGCGGAGGCTATCCTCCATGATTCTCTTCAGCAGTTGAGAAAAAAATCGAGGAGGCAAATCGGAACTCAGTGGCGGATTTAAGAGGCGGCCGATGAGCAGTTACCGCCCGAGTCTCACCTCTATCCTAAAAATATGATTTTATCCAAACACTATATTTTTTTATTTCCCATAATTTTCATACCACACGCGCGTAAATTTAGTCTCAGAACGTTTTCCACCTTTTTCCTTAAATCCGCCACTGTTTGATGGGAGGAAGTGTTTAGACACAGAATCACTCACGATGATCATGACGCGAGGATGAAGAGTCTTCACGGCTAAGGCCACACCCGCGATCAAACCACCCCCTCCGACAGGAACAACCACCGCGTCGATATCCGGGACCTGTTCCACGATCTCGAGGCCCAGTGTCCCTTGGCCAGCCATGATATGCGGGTGATCGTAGCTGTAACATTGAATCGATCACGTAAACTAGATCACTAAACTGTCGAGTCTGCGAACACAGCTCCCGTACCCGTTTATGTAAGTCAGTCCCTTCTCCTTCGCCTGTCGAAGGGCGATACGCTTTGCCTCGCCCATGTCCATGCCGTCGACGATCACGTAGGCGCCGTACTGCCGGCAGGAGGCGATCTTCATGATCGGCGCCACGACCGGCATCACCACGGTCACCGGTATTCTCAGCTTGCACCCGTGATAGCAGAGCGCGAGGGCGTGATTACCCAGCGAGGCGGATATCACGCCGATCTCCTTCTGCTCCTCAGACAGCATCATGAGGGCGTGTCGAGCTCCGCGCTCTTTGAAGCTTCCGGTTGTCTGGAGGAAGTCCTTCTTCAGGTAGAGATCGATGCCCGTCGCGTCCGATAGACGGGACGGCTGAAGCAGCGAAGAGACGTTTCTGTATACGAATAACAGAGCGCCAACTATCTAAAAACTCCGTAGAGGTCATACCACGCAGGGTGTGTTGGCGATGCCGCATTTGATCTTGAAAGCAGCGGACGTGATGTCCTCGAAGGTGATCTTCTGAGGGTTCTCCTCCACGCAGATCGGGTCCACCAGCTCCTCGTTGCTCTGCGGACAAAAGTACACCGATTTTGGCAATTCTTCTTGAAGCCTGTCACCTGGGAGTCGTTTAGGACTGCGCAGAATCGCGGAAACTATCGCGAGCAGGCGTTTGGAGAACGCGAGGCAATAGGATACAATGCTTCTGTACAAGAACCGAGATAATCGCGTCGCGATCATTTCCTTCCGATCTCCTCGGCTCTACGACTGCCGCGATAAAGACGATCGAGCGATTCTTATCGCCGGATCGGAGCTAAGAGCGACGCAGCTGTGATTACGTGAATCGTCGAGGTCTCGAGATCGTTTGACCTGCGCTGTGTGATCAGATCGAACGCGTGGCCGTTGAAGAGGTCCACCCCGTTCAGTTTCTTGTTCAGGTCCCTCATGATCGAGCAACCTGTTGTGCGGCGAAAATTTGACTGGACATTCGCACATAGCTCCACTTTACTTATTCGATCGTGAATGCTCGCGTATATCGCGCCTATGCTGTTTATCGCAATGACCTACGACCTCGTGCCTCTTCCGACAGCGAACTCCAAGTCTCGTGATTGCCATAGTTCCCCCATCGACGCGTTCATACACAATTCCTGCTGCTCGTTTTTCGCCGATAACGTCATCGATTAATAATATTCCGCCGGGTACAACGTGCACGGGGAAATTTACGAGAAACGATTTTTAAGTGGCGCTCGATCTGTCGTTGGTTCACCGTGAACTGTGGGGGTCTCGTGACCAAACACGTGTGTACGTGCAGGAAGGCAATAATTATTGCAGCCTTTTAGTGATGTTATTACGTTATTAAATAAAGAATTTTTTTATTGATAAAATAAATTTATATTTATATTACTTTAGAGTTGTATTGATTTTGTTACTTTCAATAACAGTTTGGTTAATTTATCCATTGTTTTTTAATATATATTCTATAAAGGTTGGAATTTTATATCTATTGAGAGTTTTAAGTATATGTGTTTACCCTATTATAATTGGTGGCTGGGCTTCAAATTCTAATTATTCAATGTTAGGAGCGATTCGACCTATTTCTCAGTCAGTTTCTTATGAAGTGAAATTATTTCTAACAATGTTTTCTGTAATTCTATTGATTGAGAGCTATTCATTGTTAGATTTATTTAAATTTCAATATTATGTTAAGTTTATTTTAATTTTGATTCCTATTTATTTAATGTTTTTAATTAGTCTTTTAATTGAATTAAATCGTACACCGTTTGATTTAGCGGAAGGTGAGTCAGAATTAGTTTCTGGGTTTAATACAGAATATTTTGGTGGTAGATTTGCAAATATAGCTGAATATCTAAGAATTATTTTATACGCGGGAATAATCGTCTTTGAACGGATCGGCGAAATTTGCTCGAGGTTCAGCGAATCTTGAACACCAACGAACCATGTTTGACGTCTCGTGAGACGTGCTCCACTCGATCTCGTTTTCCTCGCTGCGAACCACGCTCCTAGACACCTCGAAATCGACTAAACCTCAGGAATCGCGATCGTGGCCTAGAGCTGAAGATAACCCCCGGTTAGACAGATAAAGCGCGAGCAGTTCCGATAGCGACAGGAAATTATCACGCTAGAAGATGCTTTCGTGTCTGCTTTTACGATTACGTAGCCATTTGAACGCGTTCGCCGTCTGCGATCTGTGCTTTCCCGACGACCAATGCTCTTTACACTCTGATTGGCAGCTGGGTTTCAGCCGTGGAATTTTACTTGCCCGATTATCCGCGGGGACTGCTCGAACGATCACTGCAAGATGGATGAATTATAGTTGGGAGACCTGGAACAGATATGACGCTTCGCTTGCTCTTATCTGACTCGTCCTTCTATCTTCGTCACGTGCCAAAACGAATTCCATCTGCTAATCGTGGGACCTTTCCTTCAACGATAATGTCACACGCTTCGCCGAACTTCGTCACGTGCCAAGACGAAGTTAGACAGTCTCATTGATACGTCGCTATCTGCTGTCTAATTCTGGTGCATTATCATCCTGCGAGATAGAGGGAGTTTACAAACATCTTCGTCGTGTTGTTTGGAAGAGGACCAAGAATTTCTCAGAGAACGGCAAAACAACGCGGCTAGGAAATCAACAAGCTTATCTATCAGTGCACACTGCACGTCGATTATAGTCGGAACAAAGTCAATTGACCACGCGACGTGTCCATTCTCCTTCCTCTTTCCAGTGAGGAAGAAGAATCCTCTTGAAATACCAACTGATTCCGTTCTGACTACAGCCAAACACGTTCCTAAAGCGGCAGGGGATGAAGTTTTGGGGCGGGGATCGTGAGAAATGGAGACGTGTTCGTCGCTGCGCGCCTCGAATTTACCCCCGGTGCTGATGCAAGCGTAACGATGCTCGTTGGCGTGTGCACACCGGGAATATTCGAGTATTCGCCGACAAAAAGGATCTGTATCGGCTTAACTGCGCGGGCGACCTCGTCGGCGTCGATTCCCACGAGCCAACGCGCGCCTTCGTTGGCGAAAATCGCATCGATCGAGAAAGCCGATTTGTCGGCGAACTATATCTCTCGGTGGACCAGGTGAAAAGCCTGGGCATCGTTACTGTCGCAGTTATCGCCGATCGCACGTGTGCCACTCCTCGGGAACAGGTCTGAGATCAAGGCTGCGACACGTGCGTCAGCTCTTCGACGGAACGCAAGCTGCTTCGAGCGTAATTCACTCGACACGCGTGTTGGATACTGTACTTTCCAGGTGGAAAATTTATGTTCTTTCGATTTCCGATGGAAAGGTACGCTTTTCTTTCGCTAAGAGTGTCTTTTTGTGTTATCTTTATTGTGGATTTTGTATTGAGTGAGCGTCGAGGATTCTGAGTAGTCGATGGGGTGAGAGAGAAACAAAGCGTAGACACGTGAAAGACGAAGCGAGACGAATTCTTCACCTCTCGCTCGATATGGGGTTCTCGCAGTCTCGACCGAAGTATTCCAAGAAGTGGTGGGGATAGCGAGGAACGCTTAACGCATAGTTGAGGCGAGCCCATAACGAGAGTTTGCTATAATTCACAGAAAGTTTGTTGGGGGTTGTGGAATGGTTGAAGATGTAGAGGACTAAAAGTGTTGCGTTTCGTCCTGTGCCTGCTAGTTGACTCATTGGTAAGGTTTATCTAGCAGACCCTGCCTTAGACGCGAGGATATTAGGAGGTATCCTGGTAAGACGAAACTGGTATATATAGGGTAAGTCCGGGTGAGATGGTTATAGTTTCGTTTAAAGTGTGCTACAGCCAACCTATTTGAAATAAAGCAACAAAAATGATGTAGAACAAAACTTCAATCCTTTGTCTACATGTCCGTTAATATCAATAAACGAAAAATTATTATTTAATATACAAATTTTACAAATGAAAAAAATGTGTCATTGCCCATATCTCCCTTAATGTCCGGGAAAGATGGTCATGTGTACCTTTCAGGCTAACAAGTTATGGTCCTTAACTGGTTATCTCAGATTCTTTCTAATTTTCGTCCACCTTCGTTATTGCCCACTCAAAACATCTTTGGGCTCTTGCTGTGAGTCTTCTAATCCGCATGTATGACACACAGTGTCAAACTCTGTGCAATTTTCATGAGCCCAATAACTACATGACTTATATCTTAGCCAATCTTGTTTTTTTTTTGGTTTCGAAATAATTTTCTCCGAATTTCACCAAAATATCTGAAATTACATCAAATACAACTATGGCCAGTTCCCCTGGACAACAATTGACCATCTTTCTCTTAAAGCCCTGGTAATATAGCCATTCCCCTTTCGCTTAGACTAATAAACGTAACCCCAAATACTTTAATGTTAAAAACACTGTAAACAATGCACTATCGAAAATACATCTTGAGAATTAAAACTATTCAGCATAAATAACACAAACAAGGTGACCAAAATATTGATCAAACATTTTGAAGCCCTAGCTTAAATTTCACAGTGGATTTGCAAACCTTTAAAAACGTTCTATTCCAACAATTTGAACTAAGAATGTTACTTTTCTATGACACTTTGTACCCACGTCGAGGCAGCGCAATCAGGCGTTTCCTTCTAAAAAATACTGTCATTGCCCGTCTCTTCCCTATGACCATCTCACCCTGACTTACCCTACAACTAGTTACTTGAGGGAGCACTTGCGAGAGAGCGAGATTGGCAGATCGGAGCTATCGCTGCAGAAAGGAAATGAATCGCACAGATGAGGAAGAAAGGGCGCTGTCTCGACGAAAGTCTTTTAATATCATGAACAGGGTGATTTATACGATACAGCGGGGTCAGAACAGCGGAACTGAATAAGGTATAGTCTCCGAGTGCTATAACAAACGTTACAAAAGACTGGCTCTATTATTTACAAAGGGAGTGACGCGTGCGTACAAACGTTCACGCGTTACAATAGAAAAATATACGGCAGGTGCACGATCCGAGCGGTCGTTCAAGAGGCGCCCGTGCCTCTGCTGCTCTCCACTATCCGTCGTCTCTCCCTCAGAAGCTCCAGGAACCTCGCCCTGGGGCTGCCAGGGTATTTCAATTTCTCCCTGCATTGCATAGCCTCGTTCGACCTATCGGTACACGGCACCTTCGGGCTGCTGTCCCTAATCTTTCGCGAGTAATCGTCCAGTTCGCGAAGCATCTCTCGCACATCGTCTGTCAACGCACGTTGCACTGTATGGTTCGTCCTTGAACTCATTTTCCCCGACGGGTCATCACCACCGATCCCTGAATCAGTGGTACCACTTCTGGAGAAGTTGTCCGACAAATCATTCCGTACAGATATCCTCGAGCACCCACTTCTTCTGTCGGTACCTCTTGCATCGACGGACCAAGAAGCAAGATCGAATCTCTTCAAGGGCAGCAAGTCTTCCTCCGTCAGGTGGTCCAGTTCATCGTTCACGTTCCCCTGCGTCGGGGAACTTCTCGCAACCGACAAGTTCCCCCTTATCTCGTACCTGGTGAAGTCCTGCGGGTCATCCTCCACGGTCTCGTCAAGGTTCAGTCTCCCAAAGACGTCTCCACTTACAAATGACTCCTTCGTCGTTTGCTCGTGTTTCTCGCGAAGCTTCGAGTAGCTAGAGCCTCCCGATCCGAGGTCAGAAGGCTTCGAGAAGCGGCCTTGGACTTTTTCTGAGCTTCGGTAGCGAGCGGAATTGGCGGCGTTCATCAGCTGATCGAAAATCCTCTTCTCCAGGTCGTCCTTCTCGCTCCATAATCCTTTGGAGTCAGTGTTCCTGTGGTCGACGGGTCGAGGATCGATGAACTGGTCGGTTTCAGCGAGGGGGACGCCCGTTCCACGATGGATCGCCGTGTCGTCGGCGATTGGTGCAGCGGGATCTGTGCTAGGACTCGCTAAACTCAGTCTAGCGCCAGCAGATTCGCAGTCGACACCGTATTTCTCTCGAAGCAGCTCGTTATGCCTGTCGACCCTGCGGATACAGTCCTCCAGCCTCCGCATGCCTCTCAGACACTCCTCGTACGACTCCGTGGAAACGAAGATATCATCGTTCTCCCTCAGATAGTCGTCGGTGTCGTCCTTCGGGCTGACCCTACGACCCAGCAGTTCCGCGTAATCGCGATTCCAACCGGAGCAGCAGCTCCTCCGTCGGGTCCCTCCTCTTCTGACACGTCTGCAGCGCGTGGACGCGGTGTGCCTTGAAAATCAAACCGGTCACATCATTTGTTTACATTCTGGGGAGTTCGTGGGGAGAAGTTTGTAAGTGGATATATAAATGACAAAGTAAGGAACTTGAACACACCTAGGAATACACCTGGAAATAGAAGACCTAATTAAACAATTATTTAAATAACTGATCGAATAAAAGTTACTTCAACTTTAGATTATTCGACGGATACAGTTAATTTTTTTATTCGACACGTGGCGAATAATTTTTTTAACTTTTATGCATTATTCGAAATTTTTATTTAAATACAAATTTTGCCCATCTCTGTGCTATGCTATGTCTCACTATGGTGTAAACATGGCACAGCTTAGCTTAACTTTTGGTGGAAACGGTTCCATAAGAATGTATTGAAGCTAATTCTTTAAAACTTAACATAGCGTAGCTTTCAAGTGGATTCCCGGCTTAAGAAAAGAAGGAAATGATAGGATTCAACCCGCAAGAAAAACACTATTCCCAATGATACAGCGATCTGAAAACGAAGACCGAGGGATCAAACTTGAAGAGAGTAGAGAAACACTGTCAAACTTCTCTAGCGTCTCTTTATCAGTCAAGGGCTCAAAAAAGTATCCTATCCCTTCGCGAACATTCCTCACCTTTCGAGCGTGCTCGCGACGTTCACGTACTCGTTGATGGAGTTGAGGTTCCGCATGAAGGTCACCGCCTCGCTGAGGTACTCCTCGAGGACGTTCCTCGTCGCACGATCGAACGGAACGTCTTCCTCCTCGTCGTCCTCCGCATTCTCGCAGCTGTCGGACTCGCTGTACGTGTTCCTCGATCGATCCTCTACGGCGAACTTCACCTTCTTGCGATTCTGCCTGCATTCTTTTCGCGAGCACATCGAGTCTCGATTCTCCCTCGATGTTCCTTGAGAGATGTTCGCCTGCATGTCTCTGTAACCCTTTATCGACGCGTCCCTCTCCTCCTGCAGAGAATCGTCCGCCTCTTTGTAGCACGATTGAGCAGCTGCTAAAGTCTCCGTCGCATTCCTCTTCTTCCTCTTCTTGATGATGGACTTCAGTGTCGACTTTGAATTTTGCTTCGAGCCATTCTGACTCTCTTCAACCGTTCCCTCTGAGACGCTTGAAAACGACACCTTCTTCCCAGACTTACTCCCACGGTCAATTGAATCCTCAGCCTCTTCATTGGGGTCCTCGAAGTGACTACAAGGCCTGCCCAAGATCAGGGACTTGTAATCGTGTATCAGTGCAGCTTCCATCGACTCCGTGGGCCTCTTCTTCGGGAACTCCACGTGACTGTCCTCGAAATCGCCGCTGGACTCCTCCACGTCGACTGTACTCGAAGGTTTCGCGCAGTCCTTCTTGGTGTGCGCTACGACGTCAGGTGGGCAGAGACTCTCGCGCAGCTCGCAGTCCTCCAGCTTCGACACCGCCGACTGCAATAGATTGCTCTCGTTGTAGTCCAAACTATCGTCAGAGAAACTATGATCATGGTCCAGGTTGCTGTTCAACTCGGCTACGCTGCAGGAGGAAGCCTTCATCTCCGACGTTCCATTAATCGTGGTCGACTCGAGCCTCGACTGTAGAAACGAGGATTCTTCCTCATTGACAGAGGAAGTTAGACCAGCCACAGGGCTCTCGCTGCTTTTCAATCGCCACGAAGAAGATACCTCCTCGAGCCCCTTGGAGTAATCGACAGAGTTTCCCGCGCTCACCGGTCCAGCAACTAGCCAGTTTCTCCACGGATTATCGTAGACGATGGCGCTGGGCCCCCTCTTGAAACTACACCCGCGCTTCTTCGTGATGAACGCCTCCGTGATCAATCCCTCCCTGATAAATCCTTCGCCGCGAAGCGCGCCCTCCTCCTCCTTCGACGCGTACGAAGTCCCCAAGGAATTCCTGAAAGTAATGGAATTCCTTATCCTCGACCCCTCCCCTCGATCCGCGCCAACCGCATCCACCTTCGAGCCCTTGGACGCATTGTTGGGGTCCTGAAAGATGTTCTCGATCCTGAACACCCTACTGTCGGTCTGCGTGGGCGTCGATCTGCTCAGATCTTTGCAGCAAACAGCCCCGTCACAGGCACCCTCCAACCGAACTTCTTCCGTCTGAGCTCCCGCGTCCTTCGTGCTAGATCTCACCTTCTCCTGATCGAGGCCATCCATCACGGCGATCCTGGACTCCAGGAGGTTCGTGCTCTCGATGGTGATGCTGATCGTTTCAGGTAGCGATATGGAAATGACGCTTTTCTCAGGGTGCTTCTGAGGCTCCTCAGTGGAGTTGCAGCACTGTCTAGAGCAAACGGGTGCTTTCTCCGCTGTTCGACGGTGGACCGTGTGCGACAGAGGCGTCTGCACCGCGAAGCTTCGACAGGGGGAGAGAAACGTGTTGGTGGAGCTTTCCACACGCACCACCCTTCGATCCGCCTCGTGATAGAGATCGGACACCTCTGTGCTGGACAGATTGCTCTCGGCATAGTTCTGAGTGTCATCCGACAGAATCCCAGAGTCGTTTCTAGGGGAGTGGATCTGGTAATCGAATTCCTCGAGGTCATTCGCCAAGCAGCCAACGTCCTTGCACCTGGCGACGTTCATTTTGGGTTTCTCAGTCAACGTGGAGATCTCCTTCACGCGAAGCGTAGGTGTCCTTCGATCGACCATGGTTTCGCAAGCTTCGTGGTCATCTGTCAGGACTCCGACGTCCTGAAGGATTACCTGAGGCGTCTCCGTCAAGGACGCGGTGTCCTTCATGCGAATTGCTCGCGAGGGATCGGTCTGCGTGTCCACGCAGACACGTCTGCGCTTCCCTAACATCTTCCTCGAGATCTCCTGCAGCCTCATCCTCGCCACGGACTTGACGTCAGTTCCCTCTGGCGGGGAGCGAAGCCCGGAAGCATCCTCCGATGCTTTCCTGCTGGAATACAGCCTCTCCGTAACGGCAGCCACGATTTCAGCTCTCTTAGCCCGCTGTATCGGCGTGTGAGTCCTGCTTTGTGATGAATCCTGATCGGAAGAGTCCTTTCTGGACAAAAGTTTATCCCTCGTCAAGCATGAAATCAAGATCTGCTCGTCCTTGGAACTACTAGAGCTGCTGTCCTTGCTCGTCTTTCTCTTCAGGTTCTCCAAACTAGACTTCCTCACGTAATTCTTCCCTTTGCCACCTGTTTGGCCGTTGCTCTCCTTCAAGCTCTTATCAGAATCGTTGCTACCCTTCCTCTGAAGCTGCTCCTTGCTCCCCCTCCAGATGCTCCTGTTACCAGCCTTTTGGTCATCGATCTCACGGATGTTGTTGAGTTTCTTCGGTGTGGAACGCCTCTCCAAGTTCGTGTGGGACCTTTCCAGAGAGAACACAGGCTCTTTCTTTCTCTGGATAGCTTCAACCGAGCCGAACCTCTTCGAAGTGTGCAAGTTGGAGGTAATGGAAGGTGACAGCACGTCCACCGAGTCCTGCTTGCGAAACCTGGGCTTCTCCTTTAATCTCGAGGCCGAGCTCGCGCGCGGAGAGTCGACGTTCCGATAAACATCCGCCTCGTTGTCCAGCGAAGCGTGACACGAATTCAGGGAGCTGCCCAGCTCCTCGGCGATCTCTAGCTTCTCTGTGTCCTCGAACGGCCTCCGATCGCTGCTAGGCCCGATGAACTCGTCATCGATCGCATCCACGCTCACCTCGTCCGAGCAAATCTCTTCAATCTGCGCGGACGTCCCCTGAAGACTATCGTCCGGCTTGATCAGCACCGCCACCAGCGTCGGGATGTCCACGAACACCGACTCGCGGAGGATCTCGCCGACCTCGTCCTCCTCCTCGTTCAACTCTGTCACCCTGGCGCAACTGTAGCCCGCGAGGCGACCCCTCGCTGCCAGAGACTCGCACGAGCCGAACCGCTTGGCGGAAGACGATCCCGCCTCGCTCGCGGTCACGCTCTCGCTGGAATTGGACCTCCGAAGGGGAACGATGCTTCTGGACCACCCCTCTCCCTCCTCTGTCCTCACTTCCACTGGACCTTCTCGGAATTCCTTCTTCGGATCGGCATCGGTTTCCTTCCTGGACGCTGCATCCTCGGGGTCGTCGCAGTGCACCACAAATTGGCTCTTCCAACAGCAGCACGGCTGTTTGCCCACTGGCTCAACGCTCTGCGGAACAGAATCACACGTGGATGGCGGTTGATTGGGATAATTGCAATAAACTCGAAATGAAACGTGAAAATCGATGGCCACGCTTTGATAATAGCGATCATAACGGCGTGGCGCGGGGCAGTGGAATTTCGATGAAACTAATTAATGACCGATTACGTAATGCGAAGGGGTGGCCGAAGGATATTGTAAAATCTACGGTTTCCGATGAGCTCGATGCCCAATGGAAATGCGGATCACTCATTAAGCCCCACGCACCTGCGGACCGTATTTTATCAGCAATCGTTTCGCTGCCGAACGCGGACCGCGTGCACGGTGGTCGGTCAATGAGTATCAAATAAACGATTCGCACATTTCATTTGCGTAATGACTGGTCCGACGATGCGAGTTTATGCCCGCGGAGGCTCGATAATAAACTTGCTCGATTTATCCGCGCCGGGTCTCGCGAACCAAACGCGCACTCGTCAACGGGTAACGCGAGCTTCCGTAACTAGAGTACGCGAATTGGCTTCGGTTTCATACGTGCGCCCTGATCACTGAGTATCCAGCGAGGGATACACTGATGGATATTCCCTGAGTTACTCTTTGTCGCGTTTACCAATTTCTGCCTCCTCACGCGGGACGTATCTTACCCGTTCATTGTAAATAAATAAATGAATATATATACTTGTTTATTACGTCAGTCCTAACCAAAAGAGACATACACCGACCTAAACTTTTCCACCGACCTAACACCTACCTAGCGCGAAGAAGATACATAGAGAGATACTTAGGGTAACTCGGGGTAATATGCCACAGTTAACTTTGAAACGCGATATCTTGCAAGTATAAGTAGATACAGGAAAAAAGATAAAACTATATGAAGGTGTAACTAATTCTGGTGTGACTAATAAGTAGAGATACGCAACTTTTATAGTTCAATGAGAAACGTACAAATGCAAAAGTCCTCGAAAGTGGCATATTACCCAAGTGGTGGGTAAATATGTCACAAGGTCTGAGGTAATATGCCACAAGCTACGAAGTACATACTAATCACTCAAATTTTTGAGAATCAACAATATTTTAAACTATTCAAACTATTAGTAACTAATAACAAATATTTCAACTCAATGGAACATAAAATATATTTGAAAGAATAGATATTTCTTACAAACTAAACAGTCCCCAATTTCTACTCAGTTTTCATGGACACACTTTTGCTACAAGTGGTTTTTACCCAGTCACATTTAGGTCCATTTTTATCGTAATAATATAGTTCACATATTGCACAGTAGTTGTCACATTCGGCATCAGTCGAATCGTCATAAGAAATATTTACATTCTCAAAATTTCTTCTATATTGTAATACGACCCTCCTTCACCATTCGAATGGCTTCTATTACACGTTCCTCTGACAAAGCAGCACGGCTTGAAGTTCGTACATACTTTTTAGGCATGGTTCTAATACGAAAAAACAACTCGATGCCATTAAATAGAAAGAGTTATAAAGATGTGAGTTTGTCGGTAAGTGGCATATTATACTGACAAACATGTGACACATTACTCCACACGGCCATAAAAAGGAGGATTCAAAATCTCCCCACAAAGTACATAATTTTAACGGATGTATGAGAGGTTATGAAATTCATTTGTTAGTATATTTTATCATCATCTATTGATTTTTTATAGAACTGTTCGCAAAAATTTATAATCTGCATTCTAATTACAGTGTAAAATTAGATCAAGACGATACTTTTATAACTTATCAGGATTTACTGAAAATAAAAGAAGGTAAAAGCCAAATTCTATTGTCGTCTTATCAGTTACACTAAATTGAACGGAATTAGTGCAAATGCAACGCTAGCTGTGAATTATAAGAGGCATATTACCCCGAGTTATCCTATACTTTGAAAATTTGAAAAGGTCCAAGTCTCAGGCTCACCTTTTCCAGTAGAAGGGACCTGAGTCTCGCCACCTCAGCCCTCAGCTCCCGAATGATCCTGGCCACGGGATCCTCGTTGACCACCGGCCGGTTGACCACGCTCTGCGCCCTTTGCGCGAATCGCAGCGTGTGCGCTGTCTCGTTGTAACTTCCGCTGGCGGGCGAGATCGCTGCAAATCGAGCAGACTAAAATACCCGAGCTAATTAAGAGAAACGCGATTCGATCCTCCTCGAACCGCGAATTCTTTCACCTCGACCTTCTCAATTTCATTCTCCTCCTCCCACTTTTATCCTAGGGATACGACAATCACAACCCCTTCCCCCGATAATTAATCGCGGCGACTGGTCGTCGGGTAAAATATCACCAACAAGCATCGATTCTCGCGTGCGCGACACAATGCGACTAATTGAATTTCGAGGCGGAACGATCAATTAAATAAACGTTTATTTTGCCCCAGGATTTAAATTGAAATCCGCGGTCGCGTGAAACCGGGCCTGGCCGAAAAATCGGCCGAATAGTCGTCCGCCACTACACTACTGGCTGATGTAAATCGAAAGGTCACAGCATTCAGAAACGTATTTGACATCCGTGGAATAGTTGCACAAAAAATGTCCACTATTTATCTCGAGTTTCTTTTATTGCGATCGATTTGTAGGAGCACGTTAATCGGGGTCATTTTTGTCTATTTTTTCAAACACCATGCGCCCCTGAATTCTTGCACCCCTTTCCTACATCACCCTGTACGCACGCACAGTTGGAGCTCGGCGTAAAATGAAAAACGTCACGAGCTACGCGGCCGCGATTTAATTCGACAAAGTGTCACGAACGAACAACGGGGGTGTACCGATACAGGGGCCCTGGAACGTCTACCATTCCGTACGCGGTCAATCATAAACGCAGACACTGAATATTAAACGTCCCACCCCGATAATAAACCCGAATGCTATTAGCAATTCAATTAGCAGTCGATGATCAGCGGTTCGGAATATTTCGCCGCGATTAATTATACGCATCCTGGGTCCCGGTTAGGGATACACGGGAATTCTTCGGCCCCCCACCGGCGCCAGTCGGAACGCTAATTAGCCGTTCATTTTTCTATATCCCGCGATGAATTAGAGATTTGGCGCACCCTGGAGGGAGTATAATCCCGAACGAAATGCATTTGCAGTCGTTTCGAGCATGAATTACCGTCGTCGATTAAACGGCGGGTTGATTCAAATGAATGATATGGTATGTACATGTGTTACCTCTGTACAGGATGGCCCGAGGATGGTAATTGAAAAGATGGGGAAATGAACGAAGGGTGGAAGATCTGCGATTCTCTCGCAAATGTTCACCGCGCTCTTCAGCCCAGCCTGTACACAGCTACGCATAGAGAACTTCCAACCGGTGTACACGAGATCTTTTCTACGGTGCGGAGTGTCTAACTACGGTACAAGATCTACAAGATTTACGGGCTGTTTGCAAAAGTTTACTAAGCTCTCCAACGAGCGGATCTAGATACCGATTCCACCGTTACGCTACCACCCCAAGATTTATCGCGGCCAGAACCGAAAGGTAGATCGGCACGGCTACGGCGTGAAAGTGTGGTCCAATTAGATGCCGTCTACGAGTTAATATACGCGTGGGGGATGCCCTTTAACGTCCCCCACACCCACTACCCCTGAAAAGAAAATGAGAAGCTGGTCTTTGAAACACGTAAATTTTAGATCGACGAGCTGAAAGAGATTTCGGTATTTACCGATTCCCCGAGTGGGGGTTACTCGACGCTTTCGTTATCGAATTTTAATCCCCGCGCCTTAGCTCGCCTGGAAAAGCATTTAAACCAATTACCACCGTCCCAGCACCCGGACTCGCTGCTACGGGGGTATCGTAGGTATAATTTCATGAATCAGAGGCTCGCGATAATAATTCTCCGCTGGCAATTAACTGGAATTTATGGGAAGCTGGAGTTAAGTGGTGCACCGTGAGAGGGGGAGACGCGACGGCCAGTTTTTTTTGTCGCCTCCCGGAAGCCGAGTCGTCTTCCCCAAATTAAATATCGCGATCGCGGAGGCGACCGGGGGAAAAGGAGGGACGCGAAGGGTGCGAATAACTGTGCACCCCGTCCCCTGTTTCGGCAGGAAGGATGGAGGTCCGGGGAACGGACCGTAAAACGGATTAGCGACGGGCTCGGATCGAGAAGAAAGCTGCCGGTCGAACGTGTAAATCATCGTTTAAGTGGATGTAGAATAAGAGGAGGCTTCTAAAAATAAATAACGCTCGCGATAGAGGGGTTCGCAGAGGTGGCGGGACGGAGTTGCGGATCGCGAGAGGTGGGAAATGTGAGAGCACGGAGTAAGGGAAGATCAAAGGGAAGACACTTACTGGCGAGCATAATGGTAGTGGCATTTCCGCCAAGTGCGTCCTTCAACAGCCAAGTAAGCGAAGAATCTCTGTAAGGGATGAACCTCCTGCCGGGGCCACTTCCGGTCGAGCCTCTCTCCGCGAGGGCTGATATCACGTTCCCTAGAGCCACTAGGCTCTTGTTTATGTTCGCGCCCTCCTGCAAGCACACGTCCGACTCTCTCTTACGCTATTTCCTCCTCTCTTACACGCTAGAACAATGAAATGATTCCTTCCTAGTGTCTGACCCCTAAGTTAATTCATCGGTCAGCACCACCTCCTCGATAGCGACTGACGTCAGAGGCCAGTGGAGCAGCTCAACCATAAAGCAGACGCGAGCTCGCCCAGTGTTCCTGATCGACCCCGCTTAATTTTCCACCGACCGCGGGGGATCTTCCTCTCGTTTCCTTCTCGGTGCCGTCCACCGAGGAAATCAAAAAGGTCATCATCACGTTTCGGAAAGCGACTCCCAAGCCTATCGATCCCCGTGCGCCAGCGGCATGGAGCCAAGGATATTATTTTTAGGAAGTGACTCACCTTCAGCCGATGAACGCCGCTGCACGTGGCCGCGCTCTCACTGCCCGCCAAATCGACCAAGCGTAATTTACTGCCACCGCGTGGCCACGGCTCGCTCTTCCTCCTCGGTGAGGAGGGAGCGGAGGAGGAAGCGGCGGCGACGCTCGGCGTCTCCGGCGAAACGGCGATGGTCAGCAGAGCGTGGCTACGGCTGCTGCTTGGGTTCTGCAGAGTGGACGCTGTCTTGCGGGCCTTCGTCCCTTCCTCCACGTAGGACATCAACGACCCCAGGGTGGGCACCACGTGATGGGTCAGACCTGGGGATCGAAGGAAGTTGAAAACTGATGGGACGTTTGTTCTTTCTGATGTTCGTGGAAGTGGCTATGGGAGAATAGCTTCGACAAAGTTCAGAAAGATGAGCGAGGAGGAGCAAGGTCTCTGTAACATTGTAATTATCGAGGCTCGCAGCGCTCGGAAGCAGCCACCCCCGATTTCCAGTACCTTGAACGTAAGGGCCCAGTCGAGGATGCTCGCGAACCCTCAATCCGCTCTTGCTCGAGGACGGCTTCAAAAGGTCTCTCACCCTCTCGTTGTATATCTCCAAGTAGCTGAAACACAGAATTCAGCCGACGTTACGCTCCAGCTATTACTTCGATCGATGGTGTTCACTTCACCGTTTCCCTTCCGACAGCCTCGCGAGCCTTTTAAGCAGATCGTAAGAATAAGTTCGTAGGAATCCTAGAAAGCTCTATCGAAGATCCCTACTTTTCACCCGCTTCTCGTTATTCCGGTCAATGGACGCCAGGAAGATCGATGCTCAGCGGGACGATCGCGCGGATCAAGGGACGAAGATTCATCCAGCGATCGACGCGTGCCTCTCGGTGATCGTGAGCGAGCACGCTGGCCGCAGCATGCTTCTGGATCCTCTTAACGTCATTATCTGCTCCGCTGTGCCCGTGAAACGTCCGCACGTGCGATCGTAAATCCGCTTAACAGCGATCGGAGGCTGCAGCGTGTGCGCGGGGAAAACAGTTTCAACTTGGATTCCGAGCGGTTTACCCATCCTTCTTCTTTGTTTCTTTCTACATTTCACGCGGCCATTTATCTCGAGAAATTTGCACCGGTTTTGGATGCTGAGCACTACGCGTCGTCCCGTGTTTTTCACTCGAGTCGAGAATAAAAAGGAATTTCATTTGAACTCTTCGATGTCACACAGCAACAATAAAGACCTTTTGGAGAACACTGCAAAGCCGTATTAGCTCCAATCGTATTACGTTATCTCCTCTGCAAATTTCATTCACAGTCCATTTGAGGTCTAATTGACCTGCATCATTTATATTGTTTCAATCAGCCAGCAACGTTCAAAGGACTCGCGTTTTGACGTCACGTGTTTCGCCCATACATCACAGGCTGAGCGTAGTACCGAGATCCAAGTAGATACAGTCGTCCGTGGTCTGGCTGCTGGAAGTATTTAGCAACGTCGCACTGTGGTCTCAAATCCCGAAAACCTGGCCAAAATTTCGAAAACGAATTTTTCATTTCGGAATTTTTAGCCGTTGGGTTGGATACAGTGATGATCCGACTATAAAATACCGGCAAGGAAAAAGACAAAATGTTTATGGTTTCACAGGTAAATCATTTGATCGTGAATACGCGATCGGTGTTCATTCACTCTGCCGCGTATGGTGAACACGCTTCTGAAAATTAGGGAATCGAACGAATCCTGGCCATCACCTACGCGCACATTTCCTTGACCCTAAAACCTCGATTCCTCGAGCGCGGGGGGTAAGTTGCGAATCGTAGGTCAAAGAAGATACCGCTTCAGTTCTCCAGCAAATAATTTCAAGGAATATCAAGATCTTCGGTTTCCATTATTTGGGTGAATTTTCACGAGTGCCTCGCGTATGTCTTTAACGATCATTCGAGAGTTCCCCGGTAGCTACCCCGTCAAAGCGGAGGAAGGAGCAACGGGGCCAGCGCTGAGCGGCGATCGAAGGCAGTAGTTTGCATTTACGATCGCGAAATTCGCAGGAACCTGGTAACAAGAAGTGACTCGCGTTTCTGCGCTCCAGATGGAAATTGGGCTCGCCCTTTTAAAGAGTAATGGGCTGCTTTGTAAACTCCAGCTCCTTTTTTATCACTGCACCGACCCAGACTCACAGTGAATCGCGAAAAAGCTATTTAAAGTTTCGCAAAGATAACTCGGCACCTCTGTCCAGCCAGTGCTTCACCCGTCATCTGTTTCCTTTTTCCTCTGCTTTCTCGTTTACTGCCCGCGTTATCCGGCGGATAAGTTTGCTTAATAAACAAACGGGAAGGAGGTTCTTCGAGGGACGAGATGAATTCAGAAAGCAAGAAAATAACGTCGGTTATATACCCTTGGCAGGTCGAACAATACGATCTCTTTTATCATTTTTTTTTCGTGTAAAGGCACGTCATATTTAAAAATCAGGATATACATCTTGTAGTGTATAAATTAAGCCGTATTCTCTGAGAAAATAAATTTGATATCTTAAGAAATGGTGCCACAGCAACCACCTCTCACAAGACCTCTTCATAGTTACATCATTACCAGTACCCAAAATATCTCAAAGAATATTGGCCTGATTTGATTAAAATTTTGCACGAATATTCTTAAGACTGTAATCTAGTACTTATCAGCGCCGATGATGAAGAAATTTATTTTTAGAAAAATGGCAGCTAATCAAAGTGGAGCATGCGATTTTCAACCGAAATTTTTATCTTCTTTTGTTAATAAAATACAAAACAAGATACTAACCGAAAAATCGTCACGGTAGATACTAGATTTTAGTTTTAAGAATACTCGTGCAAAACTTTATTCAAATCGGTCCACTAATCTCTGAGATATTTTCGGTACCGCAAATGCTGTAACGATGAGACATTTGGAGAAGGGGCTGCTAAGACACAATTTCTTGAAGTATCAAATTTCTTTCTGACGAGGATGCAGCTTAACTCATAAACAACAAGATGTGTATCCTGATTGGTGAATATAACGTTTCCTTATACAAAAAAAATTCTAAAAATGACTCTATTTTCCAACCTGTCAAGGGTATGCAACCCTTAAAATCGATCCCCATTCCCGCGACGCTCGGCGCGATACAAGGCGCGAGGCGTCGGCTGGCCAGTTGACTGGCTGTTAATTAACGAAATTCGAGGCAAAAAAAAAGGTGGCGAAAGTCGTTGGTAGGAGGCTCGAAAGTTCTTGAGTGGCTGGCGAGGCTTCTCGTCAGTCGGCGATGGCACGCCGGAACCTAGCCAGAGAAAACGAAAGCTGGCTCTCGTGCTCATTGGATATTACGCGGACGAGCGGTGTCGGAATGAGGATCGATCGGCTTCGTATCCAGCCATCGCGTCAAAAAAAGCAGGATTCCCAGCCAGAGCCATGGAACTCGCGCGAAGCCCTCGATCGCTGAATGTGTCGTTCCGACGAGCCGCGGCGACGGGTCGAAGTCGCTCGGCTATTTCTGCCGTCGATGCTCGCGAAAATTGCAAGCCTCGACGGTCAGGTCAACGTTAACAACGATGCTCCCGTGGCTGGTACGTGGGAGAAGCCGTTAAAGGGCTCTGAAGGGTCGACTTCTATAAAGAGTAGCCGAAGAGTTGACTGACCTGGCTCTTAACCTTACGCAGGATGCACTCTGACCCGTTTCCCATAATGCAATCGACGTTATTCTGTTACGAAGCGTGTATATTTTACGGGAGATCGCGGAGAACCATAGAAAACGTAGGGCTCGATCGAAGCTGATGCGATTGATTTCGATGATGTTTCAGCGACGGGGGATTCAGGGGGGGGCCTTTTCGAGCCCGATGCAATTAAAATCGATGGACGGCTCGATTGAGCGGCGGCCGACGACAAACAGGAACTGCGAAATGCGGCTCGAATTGAATTCGCGACGGTCTCGATCCCAATGACCGGGAATCGAAATCGTGGTCGCAGTCGAATTAAAGCTTCCTACGCGCGCAATGGCAAGGGCGATGGAGGAGGAAGGGGGAGCAGAGAAAGCGAGATAATCGGAAGAGTAGCAAAGAGAGAGAGAGGCAGAGGAGGGGGTTCTATCGATCAATCAGCCATAAGTAATGCGGAGCTTTTGATCGGTTACCGTTTCATTGCGGATGGGGAAGTGCTGCACGGCATGCTATCGCGTACGAATTCGGCGACTTAATCACGTTAAACGTCGATGCCTAATGACGATGGTTCCTGATCAATTAGCCGCCGACGAATCATCCTGCGCGACGGTCCTCGGTTCCGCGCCTCTGTGCTAGAACGATCGCCGCGCAAATTGATCGCTCGCCGGTGTGTCTAATTTCGGTTCAAATGAAATTAAACGAAAAAGATACAAGACATAAGCGTAACGGCGTGCCGGCCGTCACTTTGGCTTCTGCTGATAATTAGCAGTGACCGACGATCGTTGCCCTTCGAACTCGGTTTTACCCACGATATCACTCGTCCAGGGCTGGATTAACCAATAAGCAAGATAAGCAAGTGCTTAGGGTATCGGGAGAAAAGGGGGCACCATGGAAATTTTGAAATCTATATTTTGTTAGAAACATTTTAGTTAAATTATCGCAAATGCCTCAAAATCTTTTCGGTGCTTGTGGCCTCTAAAGGTCTCAATTCGACCCTGCACTCTTACCATCGGTAATCTATTTTTTCCTCAATCTTTTGCAACGAAAATAAAGAGCTTTCATTAGCTATTTTCATTATTCTGAAATAAAGTAACCATCAGCAACTCTGAAACCACCACAATATATCCTCCAAGTCTGCTTCCACTGACCTTTAAAAGATCTTAGCGCCTCCGTCCACCAACACACCCTCAAACTTCTATGGAATCTTTGAAAGAAGCCTAGGGCAAGAAAGCGTTGCCGTTGTTCGATAATCGAGGAAAAGGACCTAACGCTCCATCATCGGTGGGACGATCCAGGACTAGCGGATCGGTGACGGATATCGACGTCACCGGAAACATGGGCAATTTCCAGCCCGGGTGTCGCATTCACCGCGGCTACGTGTCAGTTGTAACGTGATCGTCGGCAGGTCGTAAATTAAATTATGCCCGGGCGTTTATTGACGAGTACGATTCGCTAATATGTATAATTAATTGCGCAACAAAACCTCGACTATCGATCCGCGTGCACATCCCCGCGTCCCCTCCGTCTATACGCGGCCGCGTTCATAACGCCGGGGTAATCGAACAGCGAACGTGCGACCTGAATGCAACGCGAGAATATTCCGCGAAAGAACGCGGCTAATCAGCCCCTCCGCGAGCTACTTTCACTCGTTGATAAACGAACGTTCGCTTCGTGCAAACTCTGCGAAACACATCCCCGCCGACTTTCCTCGAGCTTATCCCGGGAATCTTTGATCCCCGTCCGATAGGAATCGCTTTGTGAAGCCCACTCGTCGATCCGCGCAGTAAATATTGCAAGCTGCTGGCTAATCTGTCGCTGGACAGCGACGCTGTTGACGAATAAATGCGAACGCTGCTGTCGAGTACCCGGTACTGAAGGATTATCTGCGCGCCATCAATAATTTCGTTCAAATAATCGCTGTCCGACGGCGCAGGAAAAACGAACCGAACGGGGGATCCGATTTACGGGCCTCCGTGGCCGTGAACTTGGTGGAACATCGTTGCGGCCACGTCGCTTCCTCCCGACGCGGCGATTCCGGCAAATTCATTTGAGCTTCCTCGTTTTCCCACCTCTCCGCTATTCTTCCCCGCCCTGTTCATGTATCTGCGTACCTGACTTACTTTTTCCCCACCTATTCCACACTGCAAGCTTGAAAACACACACGCTGCTGATTCTGTTTATCAACATTCTTCCCTTCCTTTAGGGCCATTCGCGTTTCCTTCACCCTGCGTTATGTATTATTGGTGGTACGGTTTAATTCTCGCTTCAACCCCTTTTCACGAATCTCCCCTATTTAGGTGTTCTCGTCATTTCTGCCTCTTTCGAATAAAGATTTCAGTGACTTCGGTTGATCAGTTGTGGAGGAAAAATGAATTTCTCAGGCGATGGGACTCGATCCCACGATCTTCGGATCCATTGCGCGCTGACCAGCCGCCTTGAGGGGTTACGCCACCCTGAGGCGCTTGAAACAGCACTAGACGAATTTTTTTTACTGATACTAGGAGGATGAAAATTATTTCTTTTCTTCTTATGTGTAGAGCAGGTATTACTGCATATATTGTATAAATACTGCACAAAAGTATTAAAAAATGACCGAGTTATTTGTTGTTCCGCGAAACTCGTCCGCCGTTACACGCGTGACTGATATAACAAATTATAACGCCCAGGTTTATTCGAAATGAAAAACATGATGGTTTTCATGTTCCTTAATGAAATAACTACAATGTAGCTTACGGATTTGAGAAAACAAATTTTATTGGACTAATAAGAGCAAGGTGAAGAAAATTATTCGTTTTTTGACAAAACAAACTTAAAACATTTATTACATACGAATGGGTTATCGCATGAAAAAAATGATATGCTACATTGTAGATAATATCATTAAGAATATGCGTAACAAGTTTGAAATCAATCGGACAAATAGTTTTGGAGATATTTGATATATTACCTTTGAAAATGTAGTTTCGAGAAAAACGCTGCGAAAAAAGCTTTACCAGCTGTGGAATATCGACATCCGCGCTTCATTTACAGTCTATGACTCGGCTATTTTGGGGAATTTTTGCGTCTACCATGACTTAAATTATTCTTAAAACTTCACGTAATAAAAAAATGCGAAAAAAATCGATTTTTCAAAACTTTCAGGGTGGCGTAACCCCTTAACCGGTTCCGCCAGCACCGACTACCCGAGATCTGTATGCTTTTGGGCTGTATGTCTATGTGCCACACATCCGACATAGGGCTGGGACTATTTGTCGAATTTCTCAGTATTCGAATATTTGAATACTTCAGTTGCTCAATTATTTGGCGAATATAATTCGAATATACAAATGTTTGAATACTATTCGAATATACAAGTATTCGAATACTATTCAAATATGTAAGTAATCGAATACTGACGTATTCGAATAGTATGGTGTGAATTATAAATCAAGTTCTTTAGGTTCATTTGTCAGGAAGAAATCTTGTAAGCTAATTTTGACCCACTTCACACCTACTATTCGAATACAGCTGTATTCGAATATATCAGTTTCGAAAAGTATTTGAATAATAACATTCGAATACTCAAATATTCGAAGTTTATTCGTAGCATTCGATACTTATAAATAGGTACTTATAAAGTATTTGAACATTATATTATTCGAATAGTCCCAGCCCTAATCCGACACAGTTTTGTGTGGAAGGAGAGATCGTTACGAATATGTTAAAATTCAACCTGTTTTTAACTACTTCTCATTAACATCGTCGACCTTTCATCATTCCGCAGAACACACTGACACTAAAGCATCACTGTTATCACAATCTCCAACGATCCCCATTATGGGGGCTTCATTAAAGTGGTCCTCGTGTCTCTCCGTAAAGCACAGAAACCTCCTTTCTCCTTCTGTTCCGCGATTAAAAGGCTCGCAGGCGAGTCGTAACTTCGTTTACGCGCTCTTGTCGATGGCGTTCGCAAACACGCGCCGGCGAGCAATCGTGAAGATCCTGTTTTTTCCGCGGCCACATTGGTCCCGTCGCTCGTTCTGAAATTATTCGCCGACGAGGGAGTAGCCGAACCACCGCGGAGAGCGGTGTCCTCCTCAGAGGAACGCTTCAGCTTTAAACGGCGCGGCGTGAAAGCGCCGGCCACGTTTTAACATCCTATTATTCGCGATATTAAGCGTCGCGAGATTGACTTTAATTGCGCCAGAGGAGCTCGGTGTCTTAATGGACACCGGTCCGAATGAAAACGCGGCCACTCTGGGCGACCCCCAACCCTTCCAGTAGCGACGGGAGAGCGGACTTTTACGGGGGCAAAGTGGCGGAGGAAGCGTGCCGGTCCGACACTGAAACCTGAATAATTAAAAGCAGCGAACAGAAATGATATTTCGCGTGAAATTAAGGAGGCGCTATGAGTTTTCGAGTTGATGGCGCGCGATTCTCTCCCCTCTCACTCTGACCTTCCCCCGTGTTCCGAGTGATAGTTTCAAGGGATGAAGCTGTACCTCGGAATCAAATCTTCCACTTCCACGTCTGCGTCGTCTGGAAACTATGGATTCAAATATTCCCAGCGCCCCGCTCGATAAATCGTTTAAACAGCCACGGACGGGGGAAAAATTCGACGCCAGAAAGCTGCTTGCTTATTTATACGCGTTGCGTGCAACAGCTTCTGTGAGACGCGGCGAACGCTATCGCGCTTTATCGTTCGAATTCACGGGATCGGGGTGTCCTGATACCATCGTATCGACATTCATATCCGAAGATCCCACATTGAACCACACTTTCTAAAATGCACGAATCCTTCTCCGAAAAATACTTCTCCCACCGCCCCGAACCTCCGTATAATTTAAAAAAACCAAACCTCCAACAACCGTCAAACTTTCCACGGAGACACCTCCAAATCCCTCGACGCGAGGAAAAATAGAACGAAATTTTCCAACCAAGATATATCGAGATGGTGTTCATTGACAGGAATTGCCCACTACGCGCTTGCAAGCTTTCAGATACATTTTAATCTAAAAGATATTGGGAATATTTTAGAGGGCTCTGCGCCATTAGCGGCCGCTGCGTAAACACGACGGACGAGACTGCCCGATGACGCTGTTAGCTGAAAAATCTCGCTCCCTAAATCCCCGGGCACTGCGCGCGAGGATTTTCGGCCGCAGCTGGCCAAGAGAGAAAATGAATGACGATGCTCGCTGGCTTTATGCTCCAAGTCGACGATACGCACCCCGTGTCCCGCGGCAGTGCGCATATTTTTCTCTCGCCCACCCCCCTGTCGAACAACGACTCGCCCTGGCACTTTTAATAACTGCCGGTGATCGTATAAACGCGGATTTATAGTATTCCGCGCGCGCACCGTCGCTGGCCAACGATTCTGCTCGTACGACACGCGTAAATCTGTCGTTTGCTCGTTTTTTCGGGGCATTTTTGTTTGAGCACCGAGCGCCGAACAAAGGATGATTCACGGGCCAGTTACGGATGATAAACAGTGTAAAGACTCCCCTCGACAATGAACGTTGCTTGTTTCCTTGCAGGGACCAGGGAAACATTGCGCCTTCCCCTCTGAGTTGGGAAGTGGCGAACGTTAGATGCAGCTTTCTCATTCCGTTTCGCGTGCGCGGATGAGTTGTGCGGATGTCTTTATTAGGCAGCAAAAACAATTCTTCGGGATGCCTCGCGTCGACGATAACGTCGAGTTCGACTACTGGCGCATCCGTAACTTCGCTCTCGGTGAAGAACGAGGAGCATCGAGGAATCGAAGGTTACCAGCAGCTTTCGCGATGGTTCGCCGCGCTCCCACGGAGGATTTTTCCGCTCGCTAACGCGGAAAATCGCGGGAAACTGCGGTTGATGTATTGAGGGGGCAACCGAGTCGGTCAGCTCTCCAGCAGCAGTTCCTCTTTTCGGGCTGGCTCCGCGGTCCTCGTCAGTCGTCGACGTAAAATCGTTAAGTGGGTCGAGGGAAGGAAGTTTCCCGTCTGCGTGTTGCCTCTGCGAACACGTTGTTTTCAAGCGTGAATGAAGTTCGCACGGAGTAATTATGCTTCTTCTGTGCTTGCTGAAAGTGACCTTTCGCCTGCCACTGCATTTCCTTTTATTCCTCTTCTTTGTCTGATTAACGAGGATCATCTAGCGTATCAGGAACAAGACTAAAAGCCGCTTACGTCGTTTAATAAAGAGAAACGAAGAAGAGCAGCAACATCCTTCTGTGAGAAGCAGAAGATATACCCTCCAGGTGCTACATACTTGGAAAACTTGTTCTTGATCACTTCTCCCCGTTCCATTACCAGATTCACTCGTCAAAAGGTCCGCGAGCAATTCAAAGAGAATTTCACGAGGCCCGTGGCAAAGCGGAGGCAACGTATTTTCCCGCGGCGCGAATTTCGTCGCGCCCCCCGCGGCTCCAGAAGCTACGCGACAGAAATGGATTTAACAATTTCGCGAAAAGGCCGGCCCCGTTTCGGTTACACGTACGAATTCCCGTCCAAGTGCCGATAAAACTTGCGTGAAGCAACACTGCGACCCTCCTCTCCCATTCATCCGCGAAACAGGGCGAAAAAAGAACGCGGTAGAATCGATATTTCCCGCGAACGGTGAACGCAATTTTTACGAGTATTTTAGCATTGCGCGCTCTAGTTCTCGGTTTTTACCTTTTTCCCTGGCACCGAGCTCAGGGCAAACCAACGAGCGTTTAATTCGGGAATAAAACGTTGTTTGCGAGGGAAAGTGCGAACAAATGATGGAGAGTTCTATCGGGCATTAACATGGAACGCACTCGGTTATTTATTCACTCCGTATTTTTACAGAGGGCGTGACAAAAAGTGGAGAATACAGCGGTGCTTACTGAGGGAATAAGGGTGGGCGGAATAATCGAGTTGTCGAGGATGTATTTCAAGAAGAATTCTTAACTTAGCATGAAAATTTATATGAACGAGTGATATGAATTATAATTAATCGACACGTCACGTAATTACCCTACGAAGCATCCAGTAACAGAGGAAACAGTGCGAGATAGATAATCAGAGGGTGAATACCAAGTTCTTCTTACCAAATTACCAAATCAAGTCGGTCCCGTGCTCTGTGTTCATTTTTTCATACGAAACCCGACGAATAGTGCAGCGACTAGTGCGAATGAAGATTGGAAGGGTGCAGTTTGAGGGTGGATTTCTTACCCCAGGTGCAGCGAGCTGGCGCGTCCGCCTAGGATTGCGAGTCACGGGGCACTGAGCTTACAAGACACATCCAGGCCAACAGCGCTTGCAAGCTCGCGACTCCTAAGCTCGACTTCTATCCTCCCCCTTCCAGCGACGCCAATCGCACCCTACCCTCCTCCACGGACAACACTTTCCTCCACCACCCTTCCCCGAAATTAACCCTGGTGACAATCCTGTCACTTTGGCCTTCGAAACTACGTCTGCTCAATGCTCGATCGTACCACTTCCGTTAAATCTGCCCGACCATTCAACGACTTGGACCACTTGGGGTGGTACTGTCGTTGATTCTAAAAGGCTGGAGTAAAGGCTCGTTTGATGATCCTGTCGAGAAATCTTCTTAAATTTCCTCGTTGAATAAATCGAAGCTGACGGAAAGAAATATGTCACGAGGGTGGCGATAAACTTCTCATCACCCTAATACCTGTTCGACAAAACTGCTGGCTGGAAAGGGGTTTCGCGAAGCCCTTTGACGCCAGGCGGCACAACAATGCAAGCGAAACTCGCTCGAACAGAGGGATTAGCAACGATCCACTCCGAGGTAGCGACGAATCGAGTAGCAGGGATCGAGTCGATCGACAGCCACGGGCGGGTCGAACTTGAAGCACGGTCTGCTGAAAACGATAGGTTAAATTGGCCCGATAGCCGGACCTTGACCGAGAGGCGCCGATGAAGACAACGCGGATCTGTGTACGTTCGTCCATGTGCCCGTAGACAGCCACGGAAGACACGGCGAATGTTAAGTTTCCCACAGTTATCGATGCGAACGCTTTATCACCCCCGTAGACGCTCTTAATCTATCCAGGCTATCGGCTGCTTCCCTCGATGCTTCGAAATAATGCAAACGATGCGAGTGACAGTCGCTCGTCCGTATATTATTATTCGTTTAACCAGCTTCTGGGGAACGCGAGTGACCTCTCATTACCTGACGGAGACGCGATGAGCCCCCTCGGTCCCCTTCTCCTTCTCGATCCTGGCGAAAAGGCCCTCGCAGAGACGTGGCGTCAGTCCTGGGTCCTCCTGTCGAAGGCACGTCACGGAAAAGAATCACATTGTTAATTATTTCCTGTTAGGAAAGAGAGGGAAACGCGAGAGCGCGGTCGACTCGAAAATTACGCGTCGTTAACTATCGGTCATCGAGAATGCCCCGCGGCGATCCAACCGCTCTTGTTCCATAATTGAAACTCGGACGAACGTGCTCCGAGTATGATCGCGATACGCGTGCCGGGGCTTTTAAAAATCCACCGCCGTGCCTCTAATGCACGGCAGCTTTCGTTGGCCCCGGGATCGGCTACGTGGCCATGGGGCGATTTAATTAAGCGTCGCTCCGCGAAAACAGTTTCAATTTGCCGCGTTCGAAATTTCCTGCGACAGGAAAACTGGGAAAAGGATATCGGTTGTCGGCCAATTAGAGGGCTCCGCGGACGCCACAGATTATTTCGTTGGGAATTCGTACGATACCTAGGATTCGAAGCAGAAAGAAGGATTTCTTCTTTGGATATGTGTGCTAAAGATATTAGATCGATTTCACTCTTTCAAGCTCTGTGACACTGTTTTCTTTGGGTATTTTGAAGATAAAAAAGCTTCATAGACTACTATCGCTAATTGTAAGCTAACACTTTGGCGGCCGCTGTCACGTATACCTACCTGATATCCCCATTAAGGGGGTATTGGACTATTTCAGCTTCAGAAAATCGATTACTTTTTTATTACTGATTTTGAAAGCCTTTTATATTAAACAAAAATTCAAATAATTGTCGAAGTTATAGCAGCGAACATAATTAAGTACTCGCAGAGCGGTATTGGCATTAGGTAGGGCATTTAACTTTGAAGCGAGTTTTCTCGAAACACCATTTTCAGAAACGGTGTACATCAGAACTCTTGAACCAATGATTATTTTCACTTAAAATTGTAACTGGAGCTGTAGAATTCCATTCTCTATCGTGTAGAAATTCCGCATCAACATTAGATGTTTATAAACCATTTTATAACTGATTAAAGACAATATTTTCCGTAAAAATGTGGAAAAAAATTGGTTCCTGTGTAACTTCCACAATTTTTGTTCAAATTCATCGCGAAGTTTCCACACTGTATATATTTGTGTATAGAATAATCACCTCAAAGGATTGTGCTTTCTGATGATTGGTTCGCCCGAATCGATGTACACCACCTGCAGCGGCGCGCCGTACAGTATTATCTCCAACGATTAATAACTTCGACAATTTTATACATTCCAACGATTTTTTTTGTAAATACTCGCAAACGTGCCCACAATAGATTGTCAAGAGCACGACTATAACGATCGCTTGGTATCAAAGTAATTTAGCGTCAAAGAAATTAACGATTTTACATACACAATAGTCCACTACCCCCTCAATAAATCAATCGAGGCAATTAGTAAGAATTGATAATATGGTACCTTGGTTCCCGTCATCGTGTAGGTCTTCCCAGAAGCGCTCTGCCCGTACGCCACCAAGCACGAGTTGTATCCCGAGAAAGTGGCGTCGAGGACGGTTTGGCCGAGGATCTCGTAGATCCTCGCCTGGCCCGCGAATCCCTCCGCCTCTGGATCGGAAGAATCGAAGCAGTAGTCGAAACCATATCGCCGCGTCCGCTCGCGACTGTCCCCAGCCTTGCTCGAGGACACCTTCAGATTCGTCAGAGAGATCCCGCTCGAGTCGGTGCGGACGACCACCGTCGACCCTGTCAGATTCACCTCCCTGGATCGAACATCACGAACCCTTCAGCTTCCCCCTCGACAGGCACCGGTTAAATCGAGCGCGTCGATTAATAACGATTCCCGAGCGCACCCGAGTGTTTCGCAATATTCGTCACAGTGACGGAAGGGGGGAGGGCAACGACGACGAGACACGACGACAAATTTTTGTCGACGCTTTCGTCCACTTTTCAGCCCTTTCGTCGAGGCCAGCAGGGACGCTGTCCCTTGTTTCGTCCCGTGGAGCATTTTTTCACGCTCCGCGGCTCGGAATCGATTCATCGAGGAATGGTGCATCCACCGTGCCTCGCTTTTCGTCGCTTTTCCACTGCAGCCCGCCGTCCCCAACCCAACACCCCCTGTGACACCTTTACCAACGAATCTACGGTCTTTTAACCAACGATCGTCGATCGAACATCGCTGGAAATATTTATCGTAGCAATCCGATAAACACGTTGTCGCTTATACCTCTTTTATTACGAGTAGATACTAGGAAAATATTATTATTATTGTTATTATTATTATTATTGTAATCAACGGGTAAATCCCTTTAGTACATAGAATAAATTGTGGTAATATTACGTTGAATAGCACATTACAGTAATATGTAAATTAGTACTATGTGCGGAGATAGCCACCTAATTGTCTGTATAGAGAATTACGGAATGTAATAACCAATCCAGAAAAAAGGTCACATTCCCCAAGATATACATTCGCTTCAGACATACATCGGTTAATCGGGTTCGTAACGCTACATTTGTGGGTATGAAGTCCCGGCACCAATAAAGAACACGTCCTTACTGGTCCTAATGGCGCATTGAATTCTAGCGATCCAAGCAACTCCGGACAGTCAATCAGACTATTAACAATTTTGTAACGAAAAATCAAATCAGAGACAAGCCGACGATCAAAGAGATCTGTGAGGTTGAGAGTTTGAAGAATAGGCCGATAATCGTGATCGGTAATATTTATAGGGCACCCTAAAATATGCGCTGCAAATCTCAAGAACCTGTGTTGGACGCTTTCAAGGAGTTTGATATACTTCTTGTGCCCAGGATTCCAAATTACTGAGACATACTCAAAATGCATTATTGCAAAAATAAGTTGGATACGAATCATTTTATCAATCATATTGTCATGAAAATTGTACGCCCTAGGTGAATATAAATATAAATATTTCCAGTGCTGTACGTTTGTTCCAAGCCTCGCGATTCAATTACCATCATGAACCGCAAACCGATCTCCCTGTATCACTCCCTTCGAATCTTCCGGCTAGCAGAAGGTATCTCCCGATCGAGATCGAGAAAGCGAGCAGATAGCACCGAGTTATCTGTCCCGGGATAGGCAGGCTCTCTGTTTCCAGGAGATGATCCGGGAGGTCCGGCCCCTAGGTGCTGGATCTCCAAGGGGATCTATCGGAAAACCGTGCAAAGGCTATGGAACAGATCGTCGGATCTTTGCGAATCTCGTGGCGATTCCAGCGGATCCGTTCGCGAACCCGTGGTCCTCGTCTGTCGTGTGGCAGAAATTTGGCATGACCGGACAAGTAGCAGTACCATTACATACGATCCTCGCGTGCGTGTGACGCGTGCGGTGCTTTAACCTCGGCTCCTCGCGTGATCCTATCGCCCCGATTTCGGTCTAATCACCTCGATTTCGTGCCACCAGTCGCGTTTTTGCGGAGTTAAAGCCGCGGTGCCCGATACCTGGGCGAGCGGATCGTTCTGGGTCAATCCACTAAACCCGATGACTTCCGGTGTCCATCATGCAAGTTAGTTGCATTTCAGGCGAGCTCCTCTTTCCGAATCACAGCGGATCAATTTTCTGATCCGATAATAGCAGCCGTCGAGTCCACCAGCATCGGTCCATCAATCATCGACACCCTGGACGTACCTGACGGAAGACCAGCCACATCTCTATCGAATCGCGAGTGCTACCAGTACCGCCGATCAACTTCTGAATGAAGCGCAAACGTGCCCGTGATGCTCGGAGAGGGGGCCGGACGCGTTCACTCGCTCCGACGAGCAAACGGCGCGAAGCATTCGACCGGCACGACGGTGTCCCAAGAAAGCCTCGTCGAGGAGGTCTTGAATGAAGCTGGAGGAGGTGCGTACGCGAATAGCGCTCGCTGTTATTATCCGTCCGTCGCGTCCATTCGCCCTTCCTCGCCCATGAAGCCACGCTGGAAGCGCCAGGGGACCGACCGAGTCGAGTGTTATTCTAGAACGGCCACGGACTCCTCTCGTTGTTCCTCTTGGAGTCGTTAAACCGTCGAGTCGTGTGTCATCCGCGTGTCGTGCTATTCCTACGATGCCGCGTAGATCACTCCGCGGATCGGTCGATCCTTTAGGACGTCCCCTGGATCGCGGACCGAAGCGAGGGACCATTCTTTAAATACACGCGTCGGACGCAGCGGAGGGCAGACACGTCCCACGAACGGGGTCGACGGGTTACGGTACAGACGGCGGCAGTTTTATGGGATTTTATTGGTCTCTGGTTCGGGGAAACCGTGCTGGTTTGTTTCTTGTGGCAACGGGAATGGGAAGTTTGTTTTTTCTTTTACTTGGAGGATGCTTGAGCGAGAGGAACGTGGGGCTCGCTGACCCTCTGGTCACATGATTCAAAGAGGAAGGGTTATAGAGTTCGAAGATACGTTTTTTAAAGATGAAAGTCACTGTGACGTTTTTGGAAACTGCTGTTATTAAGGTGCGTCTAGACGTTGCGAGGCAAAGGCGCGAGGCATGCCTCGCCCGTTGGAATGTCTTCGGAGCCTACCTCGACATGAACGATTCCAAAGCAACTTCGAGCTACCTCGAGCAAAGCTCGCAGGGTGATTCTCCAGCTACGCCGGTCACCCCGTGGCGAGGACAGACCTTCGCAGTGCCCCATCGAATTTTATGGCTTTCGACCCTCGAAGGGTTTGGAATACCATTAAGAAGTTGTGAAATCTTCGACTTCCGCATTTCTCATCGGATCTTTGCGAAAACCACGCCAATGGATTCCTGGCGTTCCGTCGATTAAAATCATACCAAATATCATGCAAATCTGACTACTTTGACATAAGCTATTTGTATTTCTTATGTAAAAGTGGTCCGATTTGCACGATATTTGGCATGATTTTCATCGGAAAATCACAAGGAATCCATCGGCGACACTTGCATATCCATACGATAAAGAATAAAGAATTATTATATTTCTGAACCAGGTGGGTCCAGTGTTTTCCGAAGCGACGCCCGTCGAAGGATGCCGCCTGGTACCCCGCAGTGCCCATCGAATTTTATGGCTTTTTTCGGAAAAGGTATGAATCCTGGGTCGAACGTAGCGAATTGAGGTCGGCGCCTCGCAGTCAAGGGTGCAATGTCCATTACAGCGTATTAAGAAATTCTTTTTTTCATCGTATCGAGATAGAAGTGACGCCAATGGATTCCTTATGTTTTTCTGATGAAAATCATACCAAATATCATGCAAATCTGATTACTTTGACACAAGCTATTTGTATTCCCTATGTAAAAGTTGTCCGATTTGCACGATATTTGGCATGATTTTCATCGGAAAATCACAAGGAATCCATCGGCGACACTTCCATATCCATACGATAAAGAATAAAGAATTATTTTATTTCTGAAACAGATACAGGGTAATTATGGAGGTACGCCCGTCAAGAGGATGCGGCCTGGTACCCCGTGGCGAGGACAACCCTTCGCAGGGTCTCGCCCGATTTTTATGGCTTTTTTCGGAAAAAGGTATGAATCCTGGGTCGAACGTAGCGAATTGAGGTCGGCGCCTCGCAGTCAAGGGTGCAATGTCCATTACAGCGTATTAAGAAATTCTTTTCTTGATCGTACCGAGATAGAAGTGACGCCAATGGATTCCTTATGTTTTTCTGATGAAAATCATACCAAATATCATGCAAATCGGCCTACTTTTACACAGGGAATACAAATAGCTTGTGTAAAAGTAGGCCGATTTGCATGATATTTGGTATGATTTTCATTAGAAAAACATAAGGAATCCATTGTCGTCACTTCTATGTCGGTACGATGAAAAAAAGAATTTCTTAATAAGCTGCAATGGATATGTCACCCCTTGACTGCGAGGCGCCGACCTCAATTCGCTACGTTCGACCCAGGATTCATACCTTTTTCCGAAAAAAGCCATAAAATTCGATGGGCACTGTGGGGTACCAGGCGGTACCCTTCGACGGGCGTCGCTTCGGAAAACACTGTACCTACCTGGTTCAGAAATATAATAATTCTTTATTCTTTATCGTATGGATATGGAAGTGTCGCCGATGGATTCCTTGTGATTTTCCGATAAAAATCATGCCAAATATCGTGCAAATCGGACCACTTTTACATAAGGAATACAAATAGCTTGTGTCAAAGTAGTCAGATTTGCATGATATTTGGTATGATTTTAATCGGCGGAACGCCAGGAATCCATTGGCGTCGTTTTCGCAAAGATCCGATGAGAAATGCGGAAGTCGAAGATTTCACAACTTCTTAATGGTATTCCAAACCCTTCGAGGGTCGAAAGCCATAAAATTCGATGGGGCACTGCAAAGGTCTGTCCTCGCCACGGGGTGACCGGCGTAGCTGGAGAATCACCCTGCGAGCTTTGCTCGAGGTAGCTCGAAGTTGCTTTGGAATCGTTCATGTCGAGGTAGGCTCCGAAGACTTTCCAACAGGCGAGGCGTGCCTCGCGCGCACGCCTCGCAACGTCTAGACGCACCTTAAGACCGAAGATTTCCCGTGGCCATCGACTTCTCCGTCGGCAAGACTTATTACCTCCGTTTCCCGAGCAATTGTTAGTTTGTCTTACTCTCCCCGGCGCTCCGGCCCCTTCTGCTAAGTATAGAAACGAGTTCATAAGTGGCGGCTCAAAGGCGCACCGCGTAGCCCTATAAATCTGCCTCCAGGTCCCTGTCCCCGTTCGTTTGCCGCGCGAAAGCTGGGCCACGACCCGAAATAATTATCTCGGGGCCGTGTGTTACCGCCAGGCACCAGTCGATAAACCAGTCGTAAACGGCGTAAGGACTGGCGTCTCGGAAAAAATGGAATTGCACCGGTGAACCTTGACCTCCGCTTCCAAAGACGCACGTATAGAGAGCATGGAGAAGGAGAGCCGGTAACGCCTCCGTCGGTTTTTGCTGCTTCTTAAAATACACCGAGAACCGAGCGTAAAGTTAATGGCAAAGGCAGCTCGCGACGAACGTAAAATTTCAACCGATGCCTCCATTACTAGGCTTCTATACCTATGCAATTCTATTAACAAGGCTTGAAAAATTTTTCCTCCACCTTGACCTTCGCTGCCCCATTCCTCACAGTTGAATTTCAACTCTGCTGCTAATCGAAAGTATTTTATGCTGAAGCACAGTGGCTAAGAAGAAACCGATTCTCTTTCGATGATGTAGGATTAAAATTTCAGTAATTGAGCGAGAGATAGGTGTTAGCTGGGACGAGTGCTCACCTGGCGGATATCGGTCTTACACGCACGGCCACTTTGATGTTCGCCATATTGCCATCCCGTGGGTCGGTAACATCACCTGGCCCCCATTGTTTAAGGACCCAACTGTGACTCGATGGGGATGGGAATCTTGATTACTCTTCGGTGTTACATTTTTGCACGGCGGACACTGAGCACGAACGATGCACCGTGGAATAGGAGAACTTGAGTGGTGCCGTCTTGTGCGTGCACTGGCCGGGTGCACGTGTTGTACTGTTGCGATGAAAATACCCTCGAGTCGCTCCCGAGACCATTCGCTCATGTTTTACCCCACCCAGAGAGAACCAGGCCGAACTCGTTAAGTTTTCACGAAACTCCTGCGAGTGTCTATCTCGATTGCTCAGGTGACATCACGGGAGACTGTGACGTCACTGGAGACAAAGGTGTTCTTTCTGGGGTGTGTCATCCCTTTGCTAAGGCATTCGTTTTAGACTGTGGCTGTACTTCATCTTGGAGTAGTTGGAGATGGTTGGATTGAAATTCTCTGTGTACTTTCGAGCAACAAGAACCTTTATGTTTAATGCTACCATGAAAGGTGTATTCAACTGATTGAAGACTCCGACTCGTGAGCCTAACTCTTAACGGGGAATCCTAATTTTTGAGGTAAAAATATAGCAAAATTTGGGATTTATTTTTAAAAAACCAAGCTATTCGGTTCATCTGAAATTTGGACCCTATTTTATGCATCTTTGAAGAAGTTGCAGTCTCTCAGAAGTTGCATTCCTATAATTATTAAACCAGAACTGCAACTTCTTCAAAGATGCATGAAAACATGGTCCAAATTTCAGGTAAATCGAATCGCCAGTTTCTTAAAAAAAAATCCCACAATTTTGTCGTGTTCTTAGCCCCAATAAATAGGATTCTCCATTAAGGAAACCTACCCTTATAAGTGCCCCCAACTAACCGACCCTTGAACACATATTCAAACTAATTACTGACAGCAGCTACGATCGCAACTTTATTGGCAAATCTTTTTACAGAGTAACCCCCACTGTTTGTAACCTCGAGCAAGAACCAAACTCGTTGTCGATCCAACCCCGAAATCTGTTTATCTCTACACAGCGGGGAACGAGAAAGGCAACGTGCACTTTGAGGTGTTTGAATATTTCCAGGCTACTGAAACGACTGTAGTATATTCCCTGCAAGCTGAGTCATTAAGGGACTCCGTGTACAATCGTAAAACCGTGTCGTACGAGCGTCTACGATCATCGCGGCGGCCATTAGTCGTCTTTGGCGGCCGTCAGGACCGTGAAGTACGAGAACGACGTACTCAGGACCTGGAAATTACAGGAAATCCTGTCAACAGGCAATTCTTCTATCCCTTTCCGATGGGAATCGTTGATATTGAGATCAGAGAGGGTACAGATTAGATGGTCGAGTATAAAAGCAGATGGGGTGGCGTCTAGGGGGTTGAAAGAACTTTTCCACTCACCGCTGAGAAGCTCTCCAAGGACATACTGTAAAATTTCGCTGCTGTTATCGTGCTGGGGACCCTCGAGCGCATCATCATGATACGAAGGTTCTGATTGAAGCGGCTGCCTATCCAGCCGCTGCTGTAAGCGGATTGGCCCACTGCAGCGCTCTGTTTCATTGTTAATTACCGATTATTTCGCTGGAATGTTTGTAGGTAGATTAGGATTAGAAAGTAATTCTGACTATTTTATGCGGTATGAAAGCTTGTGATAGTGTATGTACAGCAGGGCCGGCCTTCTCTATAAAGGGGTCCGGATGCAAAAATTAAGAGGAGCCCCAAACAATTTCTCAAGCATAATAATAACAATAATAAAGAATATAAAATAATAGAAACAAACAAATAAACGTTAACGTATTTAAATATATGACTTTTTTATTGCCATATCATTAATAATATTAGATTATTGTGGTATTATATTATTATATTAGAAATTATATTCTGATTTCTTTTTTGACAACCCTCGCATACTGTAGTATGCTTACCACCACATCGCTACAATTGTGGTGTGCCTTTGGTATTACCAGTTCTGTGTTTAGAGCGTGAAATTCAAGTTGGTTTATAAAATTAAATTTATTTTAATCAAATAATAATTTTTCGTTTTGATTTTTTTTCTCATTTCTTCTTTTTCCCTTTTTCTGGGGCCAGTATACCTACACCCCGGGCCCGGATGTCTTGCATCCGCTGCACGCCCCTGTGACTGGCCCTGGTGTACAGCTTGGACAATGATCTATGAGGGATCTATAGCGCGACGACCTTTCGGCCAAGTAAAGGAGCTGTTTTCTCTGTCACCTCGTCGATCAGCCCGTTCCCACTGAAGCTGAACATGAACAGCTCGAGAACGGCGGAATTCAAGAAGGTGGAGTATTTCATCAGACGTCCCTTGTCCTCCATCATCTGGAAAGGTTACGTTTTATCGACGACGCCTCGACACCGCGCAACGAACCCACCCAACCCACCGAGGTGATCTGAAATCCCGCGAAGCAGATCAGCCCGGTGCTAATGACGAATTGCCCCAAAGCCAGAACATTAATGATCCTCTCCAGCGCATCTGCGTACCTGCAAACGGATCGCTCCAAGTAGTCTCGCGCATTCGTCATCGATAGAATAGAGAAAAACGGTCCCTCGACATCGTTCAAGTTTCATTTAGCTTAGGAATATAGGAAACTATGGCGAGATTCTATTTCTAATAGTTTAGAGTTTAAAGGAAATAGTTTTAATCGCTCAAGGCAGGCGGGCGCGGATTTAGAGCTTTGGCTCCCCTAGGCTAACAAGCGTCTGCACCCCTTTGTGTGAAATATCATGAAATATTTCAATTTGAATGAGTTGAGGCAATTTTAAAATTAATTCAATCTAACTTGCTACATGCAAAAAAAGTGAATTATTATTAAAATTGTCTCACAATTTGCCGCCCCAAATTTTTCAGCCTACTTTGCCTTTACAAAAATACACCCCTGAAGACAGTATCGCAGTGGTGTTTGTAATTTGAAATAGAATTGGTAAAGCGATACCCACTCTATTGCCTCCTGATGGCGAATCACGCAGTCCGTCATGGCGGTGGTGGAATCAGGATCCCCGCCGTTCAGTGCCTCCAGTCGCTTTCTTAAAACCGCGAACTTCGCCGACCCGTGCATTATCACCACTAGATTAAAGCTGGTCGCGCCCGCGATCATGCTTCCGCCGAAGCCACCCGCTGTAACGTTGAACAGGTAAAGACACTCGAAGATCGGGGACACGGTTTGATTGATGACGAAGTAACCGCGGAAGGGCAGCATCTTTGTCTTCCCTGCCAAGTAAATCTGCAACAGAAGATAATTACTCACAAACTGATATTTCATCGGATTAGAGATTACGAAGTGAATAGGTGTTGCTTGCAAAGAATCGGCACAGATTAGTCACATGGGGTCTACTACACAAATATTGCCACTCACAGAAATATTGACAAAGACATATCCTGGTGTGCGATACACCCCGTGTGACCACGAAGGGTTAATTAAACCAAGGCAAATCAACTTATATACACAGTCTAACTGTCCAAGCAATCTCTTGAAGTTCCTATACGTACTTCTAGAATAGGAGCGCACATGAATATCACAATCGTAACAGCCACAGTGCTGATAAAGTACTTGGCGAGTCGAAAGGCGAACAACGACTTCTCCGCCAAGATACTCCTGTCCTCGTACGAGGACGTCGTCCAGTCTGCCTGCATCGTGTTCACCACGTAAAGCATGTCCTTCTGATGAATCGTGTAAACTATTAAACGAACCACGCACAGGTAGAAGGCTGTGCAGATCAATGCACATTCGGTCGCCTCATCCAGATCGCTGAGATTGTGAATCACGTCGGCCGTCACCGCGATCGACATCGTCACCACCTGAAAAATCACTTCCAAATGAATGTGCTCGATCCAGTGGCGGCTTTAAGGAAAAAGGCCCAGGAGGCACCTGGACGTCGATCGGCGGGGCCGTTATATCCGCCACTGGCTCAAGCTCCACTGACACTTCATTTCGCTACGCCCGTCGGGAAAGATTCTTAGGACTAGATATTCAATTATCAAAGGGTATGATTTTTACAAACACCACGGGATTAACGGTCACTCATATGCCTCTTAATTCGAGGAAGTTCTTACCAGGAAAAACATGCAAAACACATGAAACCGCCTGAAGAACACGGTAGACTTGGCACTGTCCTCTGCCAGCGGCCAAATAGAAATTATTCTCCCAGTCAGCATTATGGGTTTGATCAGCCTCTCGTATTCCTCGCCACCGTATAATTGGAAATCCATCGTCTTCAAAGCCTCGAATTAAAAATTTGTATCGAAAGAACTGTTCCGCCTGTCAAACCGAATCGTAGTCAAGAAGGCAAATCCGCCCCGGTTCCATCCGTACTTGCCAGGACGACTGGACGCGCGCTCCGTGAAATCAAGAAAAAATATGCCTGCCCGCTGTCGAATAGGACGTCGATCGATCAAATAAGTGGCACTTATTGTTTCATGGTGGGAGGATCGCGATGATTGACGGCGATTCAAACTTCGCGACCGCGTAAGTGTTACGTGCGACTTTGCGGGCACTTCCGTAAGGGGATGACACGATAGTCTAAAATATACGGGGGATATACGTAGTTCGAGCTATTCTTCGGCAAATATGCATGCACACCTCCATATTTGCAGGAGAAGGTGCACGTTTCTGGAAATTGCTACCTGAACTTTTTGGAGCAATTGGAAATTCAGACACACGCCAAGAGTCATTGGCCTCTGAATGCCTGTGCACAAATGAAACAGGAAAAGGCATCCAATTACAATAAACGAGATTGAATGCAGCGACGAGAATGCACGGTAAATATTAGTCGCAATTATTGCGTTATGTGGAAATTTCGGAGCAAACATTTTAATGCAGTTTTGTTTACCGCCGCAGTTTCGGGAAAATGAGGATGTGTCCACCTACCGGGCAATATCAGAAGTTTGTGGAGAAACGAATGCCGAGCTACCCTGTCGGTAACATCGCACGAGACACCTTTTTATCACTTGTCGATTAAAAGAATTATTAGTTGGCCGAAGGCTACTAAAATTGTTCATACCAGACAAGGGGCGGTATTCACAGTCGCGTCTTGAGATCAAGACCATCTCAAGCATTTGCTTAAGATGCCGCCTAGATTCATAGTTGCGTCTTGAGGTCGTGTCTTGAGCATTTGCTTGAGGAAAATCTTTTTCAAATAAGTAAATCCTTGTATGACGTCACATGTGTCAAAATAGACGGTAAAACGAGGTTATATTTTCAAGACGATGTTTTACATGTCTTGAGACCGTCTTGAGATTCCACCAGAAGAATGTCCGGAGTAGAGGGGGAACATCTACGGCAGTGGCCGTATGTGTGCGTGATGATTCCATCACCCATGTACCGTCACGTGATAGTCCCCCTCCACTCCAGAGATTCTATTCCCCGGCAACGCGTTGAAAGTTTAAACTATCAAATACTTCCGCCATTACCTGCATAAAGGACGCGAAAAATGGATTTTGTAGACTATATCGACATTAATATTGATATTAACGATATTGACGAAGATGATTATATAGCGGACAATACAGTCGTTAGAAGGTATATTCGGGACGTGCAAAATCCATTTGAATATTACGATGAAGATGAATTTAAAAGGCGATTTCGATTTAATAAGGACTCTGTATTACATGGTACTTTACCGAGAATTATTGAAGGACTGGCGAAAATAAATAATCGTGGCCTGCCGATTGCCCTGCAATTGCAACTACTTGCATGCTTACGCATGGTATATGGGCCATCACGCATGTAACAGGGTGATCCTGGAGCAACTGGACTTTTGAGAAAAAATTGCGAAATTTCAAAATTGATCTTTGTTAAGTTTATGCTAAAAATGGGAATATTTTTCAATTTCGATTTTAAATTTTTAATTAAATTGGTACTACAAAACGTTAAAAAGCGAGAAGGGTATATATTTTTCTTTACCACCATCCCAAAATTGCCCCCCTTGATACCTGTTACATAAAAACAATATTCTTTATTCTATCGTATCGAAGTCCTGGAAGTCATCGTGAGGCACCACGGGGGGTATCCTCGCCATTCCGGAGACTCTCTGCTAAACTGTTCCCCCGGCATCGCTATAATATAACCTCGACGGTCATACGCATCACTCACTCACGTTCGAGTATCCTACTCTGTCGTCCACCAAGGAACGAACGGAATATCCTTCATCATTGGTTGTTCTAACAGAATTATTCCGAAAGTTTCCGAACGTGAATGAGCAAATGCTTGAGTAAATGCTTTATAAAGTAAATGGATACGTCATATAAGCAATCGCTTATTCCAAGCAAATGCTTCAGATCATCTTGAGCAACGACTATGAATACCTGATGTCTTCAGGCAAACAAGATCGTCTTCTAGAAGATGATCTCAAGCATTCGCTCAAGACGCGACTGTGAATACCGCCCAAGGTATAGGATAGACCATTGGCACAGACGAGGTATAGGATATACCTATCATCTTATGGATGTTTGTGTCGCCACCCAAACTGTGTTACCGACCCATAATTAGAGAACTGAATGTAGTGGCATCTGCTCATGAACAGCGTCCAGCTCAGCAACTATTCTGAAATGTATTGAGATGCTGAAAGGTGTGTACATGGTTGCATACGTGTGATTTGTTTAGAGTGAGAGTTTAACATAGAGGTGGGTTTTCGCTATGCTACGCTTTGGCTCGGCTTGTCAACGACTCACGCAGATTTCTTTCCGAAAATCCATTTCAGGGATCAAGAGACTATGGCGCTCAAAAATGGTATTTCTTCAAAGCCCGTGTAAGCTATAAATTGCAAGATGACATTGGTTATTACTTAGTACTTTGCGTGTAGTAGAACCCCTTCACTTATCGTACGTTCGTTAAAAGCCATTCAAAATGTTATTCTGCCAAGGCCAAAACCGATTTCTCTTCCTTTGTAACTGATTTCTTTGATTGTTTTTCACCATTTGTCCTATTTCATACATTATTTCGCGGATTTTTGCATGAGCCGTTCTCTTTCATGTATTTCTTTGATGGGTTTGCATGATCTGACAGATTTTATGCATTTCTACCGATGCGTTTACATGATTTATTTTATTTGATGCACTACTTCGATGGGTTTGTATGATTTATTTTACATGATGCACTTTCTTCGATGGGTTTACATGATATATTTTATTTGATGCATTTCTTCGATGGGTTTACATGATTTATTTTACATGATGCATTTTCTTCGATGGGTTTACATGATTTATTTTATTTGATGCACATCTTCGATGGGTTTATATGATTTATTTTACATGATGCATTTTCTTTGATGGGTTTACACGATTTATTTTATTTTATGCATTTCTTCGATGGGTTTACATGATATATTTTATTTTATGCATTTCTGCGATGGTTTTGCACGATTTGTCCCCTCTCGTGCATCTTGTCGATGGATTTATATTTCCTGCTCTGCTTCGTGTAGGTATCTCTACGATGGTTCTGCATGCTCGTGCGTGCTCTTTTGACATTTCAAATTATCTTGATCGGTACCAACCGAATAAGTATGTCCTTAGTTTCCTCTAAAGCCCACCACACTATTACTAACATAATGTAGTTCATTGTTTCAGCCTTTCAGGTCCATGCTCTCGCGGGGAAGGAGGTTAATAAAATAATATATTTAAAAGAAAATAGTGAAAAGTGATAGTGAACAGTGGTAGAGAAAGAAGACATCTATGGAAGCCTAGGTTAATTTATTATACAATGAAGTATTTAAGGCCCCATGTAAAATTGCCAAATTGTCACTGAATCGTTAGCTTTATTGCTCTTTTGTTGGCTCCTCATCTCAGATGAGGAGGCCGCCGCTGCTTCCATTTCCGGAAACAAGCGACTGAGCGTGGAATCGGTATGGGTGGATCAGTTTCGTCCCCTGGTATTCTTATCGAAAGGGAAAAGTTTCGGGTGTAGGGGGTGTATCGCTTGGTACACTGCCTGCGTAAGTCTCCTGATCCGATTACCCAATCTCCGCGTAAGGCAGCTTCAGTCAGGTCACACCTAGTGTTGCTCCTAGCAGGTCGCATGAGTCGGTGCAACACGAATCGCCTAGGAGACGCCGAGCGCTTTTCCCTTTCAATTCGGACATTAGCGTGGTAGGAACTGAGCCATCCAATACTCGTTTCATGCTCGCCAGTAGTCTTTCCTTCATTGCTGAGTTTATTTTAATTGAGTGATTGCTTGGCAGTTCCCTAGATTCAATGTCTAAACCAAAGGGATCGATGGAACTTTGTTTCCATCCATCTCTTTGGTTTATTAGGTTAAGGTTTTCATGTACAGGGAGATCGACGGGACTTTGATTCCATCTATGTCTCTACGGGTCTCGAAACGCAGCAACCTCCTCGTGGTGAGACCTGGTAATCGCTGAGAACCGAGGCGATAGCTGCGATAGTCAAATATTCTAATTAGATATAAAAATTTCTTTCACTTGCAATACTATGGTAGAATGTAAGAATAAAATATGTAACTTGAAATATTGTTCGTTTGTTGCTACCGGACCCCAAAACAGGAGTATAGTGTTACGATAGAAGAATACATGCAAGTTGGAAACTTTCAGAGAGATACTGGAACTGATGAGTTTTGGACAATTTTTAAATTCGTCTTTGCTTCAGTACCTTATTGAAATATACCAAGTTACAATTCCTTGGCATTCAGGTATTCCAAGTTACATCATGAAAGCATGTATTCCACAAATAATGTTGTTGTTTACATAAATTTTTATGTTAAATAAATTTGTTTTGCGTTAAGTACACTTGAATAGGACAGCAAGGTTAAAAGGCAGGGTGATCGGCTCGAAACGCCTGATCCGCCTGGCAAACGTGACGAGATCAACCCAACCCCCCGTGGTGTCTCTCCGAAGGCTTTCAACCCTCGGACGGGTTGGAGTACCTATTAGGAAGTGAGAAATCTTCGAATTCCTCATTTCTCATAAGGTCTGTGCGAAAGTGACGCCAATGAATTCCTGGCGTCCCGTCGATTAAAATCATACCAAATATCATGCAAATCGGACTACGTTGACACAAGCTATTTGTATTCCTTATGTAAAAGTAGTCCGATTTACACGACATTTGGCATGATTTTCATCGGAAAACCACAAGGAATCCATCGGCGACACTTCCATATCCATACGATAAAGAATAAAGACTTATTTTATTTCTTAAACAGATACAAGGTAATTCTGGAGCAACACCCGTCAAGGAGATGCGGCCTGGTATCCCGTGGCGAGGACAGACCTTCGCAGTGCCTCACCCGATTTTTATGGCTTTCGATTCACCCGATTTTATGGCTTTATGACCCTCGAAGGGGTTCGGGTGCCTATTAAGAAGTAAGAAATCTTCGACTTGCGCATTTCACATCAGATCTTTACGAAACCGACACCTATCGATTCCTTATGTTTCGCCGATGAAACTGACACCACGAACGACGTAATTCGGACCATAATGAAGGAAATTCCATGGAAAATCGATTTATATATTGATATTTCAAGCTGACTTGACTTGGTTAAAAATAGTTCGATTTACATGAAATTTGGTATGATTTTAATCGATGGAACGCGAGGAATCCATTGGCATCATTTTCCCCTTCGATACGATGAAGAAAAGAAGCAAACATTTGAAATCCTGAACATTTCTCATTTCTTAATGATATTCCAAACCCTTCGAGGGTCGAAAGCCATAAAATTCGATGGGCACTGCGGGGTGTTGTCCCTGCCCACGGGGTGACGTGGGCAAATTACCCTGTTTCTGTTTCAGAAATAAAATAATTCTTTATCGTATGGATATGGAAGAGTCACCGATGGATTCCTTGTGGTTTTCCGGTGAAAATCATGCCAAATGTCGTGTAAATCGAACTACTTTTACATAAGGAATACAAATAGCTTGTGTCAAAGTAGTCCGATTTGCATGATATTTGGTATGATTTTAATCGACGGAACGCCAGGAATTCATTGGTGTCACTTTCGTCACTTTTTGGGTTGACCTCATCACGGTTGCGAGGCGGATCAGGCGTTTCGACCCAATCACCCTGTACACTAACTTCGGTCACGTCCCGCCCTTGGACGGGCAGCGAAACCGACAGGTAAAACGCTAGCTCGTAGCCTACGAGCAATCGCCTGCGTCGGGCCCGTAAGCAGTAGTGAGGGCTGCGCAGATCGGTCGCAAAATGGTATGAGCGTTCGGTTTTTCTTTGGATTGATTCAGTATAGTTAGCTTGGCTTGTCGCTTCGTTTCCCATCTTGGCGTTGATTGGTTCGACGTCGCGGCGTCATCACGCGTGCGTGACTTCACCCACCACTACAAACAAGTTGCTAGGCGGGCACATTTCCCCACGACGCTGGTCGAACTATACCAGACTTACCCTATCTTATAATTTCGTAACAAATTTTACCATTCGACTTATTGTTCTCGAGTGCGGTGCACATAGTCATCATAGCGTAGGTAAATTCCAAGAAAGTAATAATACGAAATCGTCTTGTTTCAGCGATGGATATGAATATCAAGAACTAGCACTACTGTACACCCAAGGAGAAATCATTTAATCTCTCATAGTTATTGATCAAGCCGTCCCCTCACTTTTAGCTAAACGTTTCTGTTATTTTTCCTCCATATTCACTCCGCTCAAACGTCAAATTCTTTGGAAGGTACAAAACACAGAGTTTGCAGTAATATGTTTTTTTTTCAACAACGAGTACACTATATGCTATGGAAACAGAGTTTGGGACTACGTACGTTCAATCCACGCCCAACATAATGCGCATAGTGGTGAAGATTGAGAAGGCATTGGACAGGTACTGAAATATTATTGACTGTTTTATTATTACTATTATCTTTGAATGACAGTCGACCATGTATGATATGAAACCATATAATGCGTTATGTTGAGTGCGATCGACGTATGAATTTATGACATCAGGCGATAGATATACTGTACACGGAAAAAGGTCTGCACAGTTGGGAACGGTGCTTGTCATACACTGTCCAGATTAATGTTCGGGCACCGTGCACTAAATATGTGTATCGACTTCGCGAGGATTGCTCGCGAGGAATGCCGCGCGAGGAAGCCCCGCAAAGTCGATACGTACCTTATAACGTGCTCAGCACGGGTGCTTGCCGTTCGTCGTTGTTTTCGATGCGCGAGCACCGTAAGGAACGATGAAAGGCAAGTACCGAAAATATCGTCGCTAACGGTGAATACCTCTTTCCGTGTACGACGATCCCTTACCGTGCAGTAGTAACGCAAAGTAAGCTCTGGCATGATGCCACGGATTGAAATAGTCACTGGTTCTTGATACGTCAACATGCAGACTATGTCCTTCTTCATGCTCACAGCACGGTTGTACCACTCCGATTCGTATACTCCTTGTGGCACGAACATACTCTGCGAAACATTGACCATCAGCCCAATTCCCTTAGTTTATTAACATATTACGGGCCAAGCATTAAAACAAAGACTAAAATTTCCATTGCATTTGTCCTAATCAAAAAGAATTGAAATTTAATGTTGCGTTTATGCAACAACAGCTGTTAATGGGTTAAGGGAGGAAATGTATTGTAGGTTGTAGGCATACGGCCTTTCGGGACGGCCACGACAGCCTATGGTGCAGATGGCACTGACGGTGGCGTCCCGACAGTTTGATATGTAGTGAGTGGAAATAGACCACGTAGAGTCCGCGTTGGTCGTTGTGACTGAAGGTCTGGGTTAAGGCAGGATCCCACTAGTGCAACGGCGCGCCGCGCACGACGTTTTCGTCCACTAGAAAGAGTCTAATTTATGAAGATGCTAGGAGTGCACGCGGATGATTGGCGCGCACGTCTTAAGGTAGAATCTGACGGCACATGAATCGGCGAGCTTTACGCGCGTATCGCCGAGCCCACGTGCCGTGAGTCGCACTCGCCAAGCCATGGTGATCAAGTCGCAACATTTTCGACAACGGCGCGAAATTCGCAGTGTGATGTCACGTCCCGCGACGTGGAGTCTACTATTATCTAACCCTTTAAATCGATTATATTTACTATTTCGTACTTTCGTGTATTGTAAACACCTAGTATACAAGTGTTGCCGATAAGGCATTGTAATCCGTAATCTACAAGAAGAAATCAAGTCAAGAATCAACGGACGGCAATAGCGAGCAGGAGAACCAGCACGAAAGAGGTAGCCGCACACCAGCTAGCCAATCGAGCGCACACAAAGGGGACCAGTGGACGCCAGCTGATGGGTCAGAGGCCCCTTCCGCCAGCGGAGTCGACACCTTCACGAAGCTGCGCTCCTGATCATCGCCACAAATTTGCCCTCCCTTTATATCCAGTAAATCGAGCTCCAATACGGAACCGATGTACATTAACTTCAATCCCTAGTATGTGGGCTGTACGAAACCAATCGTACAGAGCACATCGAAAACCCAATGGCGTAAACATCTAAAATATGAATTAAAATAAGAATTTAACTATCGACGCTGCTGAGAGTTTCGTATAACTGCAGAAATACGTCTTAAGTCACGCAGAAGACACCGAAATAGGCGCGCAATAGCTCAAATTCTGCAGTAAACAAAGCTCTCGGATAGCCCGCTGGAAAGAATTCTTCAGGTGGATCCCACGGCAGATGATTGGGAGATTTCATCTCCCACCGTCTTAATTGTCATATGACAAACCTGGAGAAGGAGTGATCAGTAGTCCTATAAAAAGGGACTGACCACCCGCGGAGCGTATTATTATTATTATTAATGAGTTAAAGAATTACAAATTCAGTGCATTAATATTCAGCATTGCAAAAACTAATCACTGTGTAAATCTATATAAAGTGTTAGAATCACGTTGAATAAGAATAAAGACTAATGCCAAGGAATCATCGTGCGGGACGGCGAGTGCAACTGCGTAAATTAAGGTGGCAGTTTTGCAACACCCCTGCCACCTACGTCGAGCTTTTGGGAGTCCCGGAGACCCCGGCCATCCGAGAATCGGAAGAAACCCCCAAATTCGGGCACACCCTGATTCCAGGAGAGTGGGCTGCCCCAAAACCCGAGAAAGTTTTGGAAATCAACGGGGTCCCAGAAGCTCCCATTTATTGGAACTTGACACGCATCGACCAATAAAAAGTAAGCATGTTATATATATATATATATATATATATATATATATCGCGTTAATGTGCGTCCTTATATTATCTCAACTATCCCAGAGCGTAAATCCCTGGATTAGCTCAAAAGCGGTTAAATACGTGAACTCCGTAAAATCGCGCCCCAAATAGGAAGTAGGGACGTAACAGTGAACGCAAGCAGAAATGGAGAAATGTTGAACACTATTTGTAAAAATTGAATATTATTCCGGAAGGGACCGGTGGCCGATCGAGATGAGGTTTGGGGGGGGGGGGGGGTGTGGACGCTAAATCTAAAATTGTAGCTTCGGATATTTATTAGTTTCCGAAATATTAATAAAAAATTATAGCTATTTTTTTTGGACGTCGGTGCAGACCTCCCTGCCCGAGTACCCTCCCGCCCCGATTTTTTATTTTTGAAATTTTGTAACCACGGTCTCATTTGTAGCCCCCGCACTAATGTAGCCCCAAGCAATACTATACTGAATTCATCCTAAAAAAATCCCGTTCCGCGCAGGGATGATTCTGAGGAGGTGCCGGTTGGTCCGACTCCCCACTTAAGCGTCTACGTTTTTCTCCGTCTTACCGCCTATTACTTCTCTGTCAACCGTTCCGCAACCTATAGTGCTTACATTGACATCGGTCACGTCCCGCCCTTGGACGGGTAGGGAAACCGGCAGGTAAAGCGTTACGAGCAATCGCCTGCGTCGGGCCCGTAGGCAGTAGTGGGGGCTGCGCAGAACTATCACAAAACGGTCTGGGCGTAGGATTTTTCTTAGGATGAATTCAGTATAGTACCCGAAACAAGTTGGAAAGTGGAATGCGCTGTATCGGTATAAGTCAACAGAAATATTGTTAAGAAGGGTAAAATGATTAATAAAAATCATTACGTATACCCTTTTATGTACAGTTACCCCTGTATCTTCTGAACGCATTAATTGCCGAAGCTAAAATTTTATATTTGGGGTCTTTCCACACCCCTCGTAATACCCACCAAGTTTCATCTCGATCGGCCAACGGTCCCTTTCGGAAGTACAGCCTGAAAATTATGTAAGCTACATTTCTTATCATACAAGACATGTGTTGAATATAACAAATTAAAAAAGCGCTTTGAAACCATACTGGACTAGCTGCTTTCAACACTCCAATTTGCAAGCCGTAGTCCTACGCTCAAAACTGGCGGCTCAATCAAAATTGAGGCTGGCGGATTTTTTTTTCTCACATCAACAGTGAAAATATTACCACCCTTTGTTTAGGTAGTGTGAAAAATAGGTGTGCCATACAGAGGAGATTATATCATGACCAATTGGACCAGCATTCCTCCCAGACGTCAAATTTCTACCCGTGCACAGGAAATACACGTGTATCATTTTTCTGATTAATTCGCATTTCTGAAATCGAGTAGGCAAGTATGGCCTGGTATGCATACTGAAAGTCCCGAAATACCTGGCTTATAGAGGATGTCATAAATGCTATTACTTTATTGCATACTGGAACGTCTGTTTTTACCCGACTGCAGCACGCAAAGGAGGGTATGTTGTGCTTATCAGTCTGTGTATGTATGTCCAGATGTCCCGCTCTAGAGCAGGTCTGTCCATGGATTTGTTCGCACGAGCAGCCGCGAGTTGCTCTTCGCTCTCGGCGGCACCGAGCCAGGCCCAAGAGCGAAAAGTCTTCTGGTGGGGGGAATTTGTGAACGCGCCACTATTCCCACTCTTTTACGGCTGCCGCTCTTGTGTGTCGCTCTTGCCTTCGCTCGCAACCACCCGCGGCTGCTGTTCAAGGGCAAGAGCAAAAGTTGGACAGGCCTGCTCTAGAGCCTGTACGGATACACCGATTTGAACAAATGAGGTATCTTTAGAATTGGCTTGACCTTCCAAATGTCCTGGGATATTTAATTTTTCAAAATTGTGAGATAGAAAAATGGGAACAGTAAATATTGACATAAGGGGACTCAGCCCCAATGACATTGACCTTGACATATGTTATGCATTGTTTACTACGCGAGTCTTCATCATATCGATCGCTACCTTGATGAAAAGATCCTCTTAATATGTAAACATCATCTTTTAAGACCCTGGCGGCCATGGGGGCCTTTAAAAGTTCAAACCGCTTCACTGGGCAGGGAGCAATTATGCGGGAGGCCACAGATGAGTCTGCCGTAGTGGAGGGGAAACACTTACGGTAGTGGCGGTATATGTGTGCGTGACTTGACTTGGCTTAGCGGTGGCGTCGGTTGGTTTGACGTCACGGAGTCATCACGCACACATATACCGCTGCTGCCGTAGGTGGTCCTCTTCCACTACGGTAGACTCTTCTGTGCTATCCCTGCCGAGATGCACTTAACCGAACGGGCAAAATAGTGAGGGCACACGCTACCGCTAAAAAGTAAAAAATAAAAAAATTTTAAAAATCCGACTGCTTAAAAAGCGAACTAAAATAACAAAAACAAGACTTAATTTATTTACACCTTAAGACTTGATTTATTTATACATAGTAGCATGTGCTGCAATGACTAAAGAAAGTGCTTCAAGCTGGTAAAAAATTCATGCTTATATACAGTAAATTTCCGTTATGAGCTCGTTAATACCTCCCGTTGATAGCTCGGCGACTATCCCCACCATCTCTTGGAAGCCTGCGGACGGGAGTGAGAGAATCGGACAATGAGCGAGAGGAAACGAAAGAGTCAGACACAAAGTTGCCGTCGGGTACGAAAGAGAGAATCATATCGGCAACCCACTATGAGCCCGCCGCGAGCCTCGTTCGTCGGGCTCATAACGGGGATTTGCTGTAGCGATATTTCAACTTCAGCGTGTTTTGTAACTTATATGTTTTTCTCTTTGTCCGTGTGGGGAATACTGTTAGCGCTGTTAATAGCCCATCAAATCTAATCAGGGCGAACAGCGATACACATTAAGACAATACGTACTTTTCTATTTCGAAATAAATGTTCGATATGTAATTAGATCAAATCATTTGCATGAAAAGATTTAAGGCCTCCGACTGCAGGCAATGAGAATGTATCGCAAACGAAACTCGGTCGAGGTGGCGCTCTGATCGGAGTGCGCAAGATGGCGTCTGAGCATGCGCGTGATGACGCTGTGACGTCAAATCAATCAACGCCAAAATGAGCTTGGCTTTGCGCTTGCGTCGATTTGCGCCAAGATGAGCTTGGCTTTGCGCTTGCGTCGATTCGTTTATAGTGTTTATTATTATAACCTTTTTATTTCAAATCAAATATCATGATTTTTGCGTGCATCATTTCAAATCGGAGCAAATTATTATTAGAGAAAGTGTGATTGCAAATAAGCAAACATTAATTTTTCATATATTATATATATATGTGTTAGGAAAAGTATACATAGAATACACTGAGAATTTTAATTTTGCAGCTTATAAACGATGACGTGATAGTGTTAACACCCTACTTTACAAAGGGTAAAGGCTATTGGTAAAGGTTACCTCATGAAACTTTATTACAAGATCGCAAATTGTCTAAGTACAGAGTTCATGTTGAACGAATAATAGGTTTATTAAAAACTTATAAAATACTATCTATGGAGTTTGTGTTATGCTATGTAATTTCAAAGAGTGTATTATGAAAAATGGTAATAAAAAATAGAATTGTGGATTTCTTTAAATATTGTTTTATTATAAAAATACTTTTTCCACCTTTCCTATATAACATTTCACTAATAAATCTCTTTTTACTTAACTTTTAACATATATGTGCGTATCCATGTGCGTTGCTGCGTGCAATTTATAAACAAAAATGGAAGAAATGTACGGTGCAATGACTGTTCCTCAATTAAAAGTATTACTGAGAAATCAAAGCGCATCATTGAGAGGCAGAAAAAAGGATTTGATAGATAGGTTACTATTATTTGTATATATTGTAATTTAATTATTTTCTCTTTTAATAAAGTATGTTGTTTTCATATTATTTGTATATATTGTAATTTAATTCTTTTCTCTTTTAATAAAGTATGTTGTTTTCATATTATTTGTATACATTGTAATTTAATTCTTTTCTCTTTTAATAAAGTATGTTATTTTCATATTATTTGTATACATTGTAATTTAATTTTTTTCTCTTTTAATAAAGTATGTTGTTTTCATATTATTTGTATATGTTGTAATTTAATTCTTTTCTCTTTTAATAAAGTATGTTGTTTTCATATTATTTGTATATGTTGTAATTTAATTCTTTTCTCTTTTAATAAAGTATGTTGTTAAAAAGTAATATTGTTCTTAGATTACTATATTATGCTCGCAATAACAATTTTATTAATGAAGCGATAGTCGAACCTGTACATATTATTAAAACCCCACCGCCCACTTTATATAAAGACATTAATGCATCCAGTTCCATACCAAACATCACTGCACTGCATATTGATGAATATTTAAACAGGTATTTCAAATAATACTTAAACATAATTATGTATGTCTTATAATCATTAATTTATAGATTTGATAAGAACCGAGGAATGGCCTCTGATATGTACAACGATGGATATCTTCGATTTATTCGTTATTGTGTAGAAGGTACAAAAGGGAAAAGAAAATGTTTGAGAAATTATGAATATAAAGATGACTTATTTTATTTTTATTATATTATATACAGGTGACTTATATTACGTCAAAGGCAGCTGTAGTGCTCAGATGAAGAAGCACATTTCTTATGAAGTGAATATGAGTGTGGCCCTGCATGGAGAGGTACAAGCAGCTAGATGTGAATGTACTGCTGGTCATTCAGTATTAGCCCACTGTAAACATGTGTGCGTGGTATTACTTGCACTTAGCGATGCTTGCTTGAGAAAAACAATTTTCACACAACAGACAACAACAGACACACTGCAAACTTTTCACCATCCAAAAAGGAAATACAATGGTTCTCCCATGAAAGCCAAAGATATTAGGCAACTGAAAGCCAATGAAATAGCAATATAATTACACATTTTCAATTTTTAATTTGTACATATGTAAGTTTCGTAATCAGAAACTTAAAAGGAGGAGTGGATGTTCTTAGGTTAAGTTATCAAACAACGAGTTGATGCAGTAATTACAACTGTAATAATAAAACGTATGTACAAGTTAGCTGATGCTAATAAGATATTTACAAGTACTTCTAACTAGTTAACCAACCTGAATCAATATAATTGTCGTTAGCCTTGATTAGTAATATTTAATAATCACCCTGGTTATCCACGTGGTAGTTCTTTTCACACTCTCTCCTAGTTGAAGTTAGGTGACTAAGTTTAGGCGGCACGTTCAAACTTACATCCCCCCTTTTTGGCTAGTGAGTTACTCACCCATATATGGTGCTAACTTACTTGCATGAAATAAAGTAGAATCTTTTCTTCCAGGTCTACTCGCTATACTGTATATTATCTCTGATATTTTTTTTTTTATTTTGAATGGTCCTACTCTTATGCTGTCTAATTTGTCTCTGTTTAATTTGTTTTTATTCTGAACATATATCAGGTCTCCTACTTTGTAATTTATCTTCTTGGTGTTTTCATCATAATATTTTTTGTTTTGTTCATGTATCTTTTTTGAATTTTCGTAAGCTATTTCTTTATTAATTGTCCAGTTCTCTCTATTGTTCCTTTCCAATGATTCTGGTAGAATAGAATTTTCTCTACCCGTTAGTAGATAATGAGGTGCCCAGTAAACAAACTGACTGCAGTCTGACGGCAGATTGATGTCAGATTCGAGTATATTCTGACGTCAGATTTGGGTCCTACTATGTCCGCATTTGACTATGGTTTTGTGGTCAGAGCCTGACATCAGGATCTGACCGCAGATTGATGTCAGATTTCGATCAGATCTTGCTGCCGTGGCTGACCGCAGATTGAGAGCAGAAATCGAGCAGATCCTGCGCAGCGCGATCTGACGGCAGATTCGTGTCAGATACAGAGCAGATTCTGACGTCAGATTCGGTGCCTACTATGTCCGCATTTAACTATGGTTCTGCGGTCGGAGCCTGACATCAGGATCTGACCGCAGATTGATGTCAGATTTCGATCAGATCTTGCTGACAAAAACCGCCCGCAGATTGGTGGCAGAAATCAAGCAGATCCTGATGTCGGACATAGTAGGCAATTTTATATAATAGTATAGATTTAAAAACAGTGCAAAAGTCTGTAGCGTAAATAATATATAGAACACGTTTATAAGACCGACTTGAAAGATCTGATTCCTACCATATTTTATGGAAGAAAAAAAGTTGGTAAACCATGTATTTAAACGGGTATTATAACATTTTTAATGTTTTACTTAGTTGTTAGTCAATTGAATGCCAGGGAGGCTCAAAATAATTATTTAAACTTTTAAAGACAGTTCTTCCACATATAAAAGAATTAATGATAACTACTATTTATTCAGTCGTCTTAGGGCGGTATTATCATCAATCGTTTTTTAGTTTTTAGCATGCGACATCCTCTACTAGTCTAGTAGATTAGTAAAGGATGCCGGATGCTTAAGACGATCTTCGTCTTCAGCAACGACTGATAATACCGCCCTTACAGTCGGGTATAACAAATATATACTCCGCAGTGGAATGCCGGCAAATACGAGTGGTACTCGAGAGCCCTGAATGATCAAGCCCTCGGCCACTTATTCTCGCCACGGTGCTATTTCGCAAGCGAGAAGCGGTCGCCCGATCGCGGCCTGGCAGGTCGCGTCGTGAACTATGTCAGCAGAATTTACTCGATTTCTGTTGCCTATCTGCCGTTAGATCGCGGTGCGCAAGATCTGCTCGATTCCTGCCATTAAATTGGATTAGCAGACTCTGCTTACTTTCTGCCGCCATTCTGCTGTCAGATCCTGACATCAGAATCTGCTCTACTTCTGCCGCCTATCTGCCGTCAGATCGCGGTGCGCAGAGCCTGCTCGATTTCTGCCATTAAATTGGATTAGCAGATTCTCCGCAGTGTCTGCCGCCAAACTGCTCGCAGGCTATGTCAACAGAATCTGCTCTGTATCTGACACCAATCTGCCATCAGATCGCGGTGCGCAGAGCCTGCTCGATTTCTGCCGTTAAATTGGATTAGCAGATTCTCCGCAGTGTCTGCCGCCAAACTGCTCGCAGGCTATGTCAATAGAATCTGCTCTGTATCTGACACCAATCTGCCGTCAGATTGCGCTGCGCAGGGTCTGCTCGATTTCTGCCATTAAATTGGATTAGCAGATTCGCCGCAGTGTCTGCCGTCAAACTGCTTGCAGGCTATGTCAACAGAATCTGCTCGATTTCTGCTGCCTATCTGCCGTCAGATCGCACTGCGCAGGGTCTGCTCGATTCCTGCCATTAAATTGTATCAGCAGACCCTGCCGCCAATCTGCTCTCAGGTTAAGGCAGCACAATCTGTCGGCTTTCTGTTGTCAGTCTGCTTTCATCATCGAATATAACAAATCCTGTATCAAATCTGTAGTCTTTCTGCCACAAACATTTGTACTCAGGCGTTGAGCAAAATCTGCAAATACAGACGTGGCTATCTGGGTGTGTAGCCTGTAGAACTGTGTATTGTATTATTATATTCTGTTGTACATTCCTCTGCTACCACTGGCCATGATTTATCTTTATTTTCGAATATTTTACATCTCATTCTATTAACTAACGTTTGGTTCGTTCTTTCATTCAAACCATTAGGAAACGCACAATCAATTGCTGTAAATATTAAATTTATATAACTTCTTGAATTGAGTAGAATTTATTCCAGAGTATTGGTCTGTTAAAATTGTTTTAATTTTCCCCTGATTTTATACTTTTTTTTATTAAATTTATGAAGTCTTTAGCCACTTGTGTTCTTGACGTGCTTATAAAAGCAAATCTTGTGAAATGATCAACTATTAAGTGTATGTATTTTTTTGTACTTTTTCCTTTCAACCCTCCTATTGTGTCTAATGAGACAATCTCGAAAGGTTCTTTTGCTGGACCCAATTGAGACAGAGGTGCTTTAAAACATCCTATTCTAGTCTTACTTTTCATACACACTTCACACTTTCTACATGTTAACTTTACATATTTATACATGTTTTTAAAGTAAAACTTATGACAAATTATTAGAGTTAATTGTTTAATTCCAATATGTCCCAGTTTTTCATGTACTTTTTTTATCAGAGATTTTCCAAAGTCCTCTGTTAACCATATCTTTTCTTTGTTGTTTAAAGTTTTATATATGATATCATTTTTTATACTGCACTTATTATCTACTTGTAAATTTATTTGATTATTTTTTATATCTTTTATTTGTAAAAAATTTGTTGTCTTGATTATTGAATTTTCTTCTTCTTCTATTCTGGGTTCTAGTACAGGATTTCTAGATAAACAATCCGCTTCTAGATTTTCTTTTCCTGGATTGTACACTATGTCAAATTCAAATTGTGATATGTAATTTAATATATTTATTAATTCTGGATCTTTACTGTTTTTAACATTAAAATGTTCTAACGGTTTATGATCCGTGAATATAACGAATTTTTTTCCTAATAAGTAATATTGCCAATATAATATTGCCTCTTTGATAGCCAGGCACTCTATGTATATTGCTTTTTTTGTTTTTTGTGAGTTGTTTAGTTTTCTTGAAAAGAAAAATACTGGTTTTAACACCTCATTTTTCTGAGGTTGTTTTAACACTGCTCCAACTCCTTCTATACTTGCATCGGTTAAAATGTATATTGGTGCTTCCGGATCAAATATAGCTAAAGCTGGACTAGCACATAAATATTCTTTTATTCTTTGGAAACTATTTTGGCATTCTTCTGACCAGTTAAATTCTATATTTTTCCTTAATAATTTGTATAAAGGTTCTAACAATATGGCATGATTTTGTATATATTCTACATAAAAATTTATTTTCCCCAAAAATTGTCTAATATTTTTCCTTGTCTTGGGTACAGGAAAATCTTTAATTGCTATTAGGTTATCATTCATTGGTTTTATGAAATTATCACTTATTTCATGACCTAAGTAAATTACCTTATTGCTAGCAAATACACATTTTGATAGATTCAATTTAAAGCCTTGGTTTTGAAGTGTTTGCAAAGTTAAATTTACATGTATCAAGTGATCCTCATAGTTTTCTGAATGAATTAAAATGTCATCAATATAGTTCACCGCAAAATTACTTAGATTATTTTTTCTTAATACACTGGATAATATCCTTTGAAAAATTGCTGGTGAGGTTTTTAATCCGAATGGTAAGCATTTCCACTGCCAATGGCCATGGTGGGTTACAAAAGCTAATTTATACCTATCCTTCTCACGCACTGGTATCGACCAAAACGCCGAGTTAACATCCAGTTTTGTGAAATATTTACAGTTTCTGGCGCGTATTTTCAGATCTTCGATCCTAGGGAACGGTTGACTTTCAGGAACAAGTATTTTATTTAGATCTGTATAGTCTATGCATAATCGAGATTTTCTTCCATCTTCTTTTTTATACACCATTGTCACTGGAGCTGCATATGGACTGCATGACTCTTCAATTAACTCTGCTTCTAATAATTCCTTTATTTGCTTTTCAATTTCAATTTTGTCATGAAATGAGCATCTGTATGGTTTTCTAGAAGTATATTTATTTTCTCTTAATTTTATAGTTGCTTCATACCCATTTATTGTTCCAATATCAAATTTAGTCTTTGCAAAAGCAGTATCATATTTTTGCAAAATTAGTTGTATATTGTTGGGTAGTTTTTCTTTTTTTTGTATTACATTTAGATTTATTTGTGGTTCTTTTTTATTTTCAGCCGTTTGTATTATTTCTAAATTTTCATTTTGACATAACCTAAATTTTTTTATTAAGTCCAACCCTAATAATAAATCATCTTTAAAAGTTTTACTTTTTATGATAAAAAATGAAAATTTACTTTCTATCTTGCTGATTTTTATTTTGAGTGTAACTGTGCCTTCTAGTTTGGCTATGCCTGTTACTCCTTTTACATTATCATTCCCACTTATTATATTTTTTATTATGTTTATTTTCTTTAAAAATTCATAATTGATCAGTGAAATGTTGGATCCTGAGTCGTACAGGCCAACAGCTGCATTATCATTCACTGATACAGGTATTCTAATAAGTGGGAAGACTACTCGTTTTTTGCTTCCTCTGAATTAGCTACCACATTTTCTAAATCTGTATTATTTACAATTTTGATATTATTATTCTTTTTAATGTTTTGTTTTTGATCTTTTAATCTACATAGATTTTCTGGGTGAAATCTATTTGAAAAGCCTAACCTTTCACAGTTTGAACAAGGTTTATGTGAAGGTGTGGTTTTGCTACTTTCTTTTACATTTATGTAAAAAGCAATTTCCTGATAGAAAAAAAAGGGAGAATTAACATTAGTAGCGCTTGCCAAAGAGATACTACATTTATCCGGGGAGCAAGCACACGATGCAGAATTTGATGTTTTAATATTGCAAAAATTAGTTAACCATATTTTTACTTATGATGAAATAATTGAAAATGTAAAAAGTATTAATTCCATTGTGAAGACAGTAAAAAAACAAGAAGAAAGCAAAATATGTTTAGAAACATTAAATCCATTTATTGGAATTGTTTCAAAGGCGATGCTGAAGAGATTAGCCGATGAAAATATTTCTTTTGAACAGATATTGAGTTCTTACAAAAAAGGGGAACAAAATGCAATGCAATGAGAATGTATCGCAAACGAAACTCGTGTGGGTGCGCAAGATGGCGTCTGAGCATGCGCGTGATGACGCTGTGACGTCAAACCAAACAACGCTAAGATGAGTTTGGCTTTGTGGCTTTGCGCTTGCGTCGATTTGTTTATAGTGTTTATTATTATAACCTTAATTAAAGTTCCATTAATGATGCAGTGCTGCGTAGTTGATTGTAAGAAAAGATCTAATTTTATATTTCCAAAAGAGGAAATTCTTAAAAAAAAGTGGATTGAAGCTATAAAGAGGCCTGATTTCAAACCAAATAAGTACCATGGTTTGTGTGTGAATCATTTCAAATCGGATCAAATTATCAGAGAAAGTGTGATTGCAGGTAAGCAAACATTATTTTTTTCATATACATATATATATTCTATATGTAAGGAAAACGTAAACATATAGAATACACTGCGAATATTAAATTTGCAGCTTATAAACTTGAAAGATTAAGATTAAGGAGTTGTACCATCAGTTTTTTCCTGGAACACTAGAAATGAAAGTAACAATACAGAAGATATTTCTGTATTAAATCCAAAAATAACCGATATTGAACACTTGAATTATCCAGAATTAACTGCAGATATTGATGTTGATGTTTATGAAGAAGTTGTTACGACTACTATTGATGAAAGTATTGTACACAATAGCAATGAAAATTGTACAAAGGATGAAAGTAATACAAGTTTAAATAGTAGTGTTAACATGGGTACGAATCACAATTATCAAAAAAACTCTTCACATGGAAATAATAAAAGTATTCAAACAAGTGTAAGACCTCGATATGACATTAAAGATTTCATCAATGATCCAAAAGGAATTCTGTCATTTACAGGATTAGAAAATTATGAAAAATTTATGACAGTTTTATATAGCCTTGGTCCCGAAGCCTATTCTTTAAAATATATCAGAAATCGTTGTACAGGATCTTTATCTATTAAGAATCAATTATTCTTAACATTATGGAAACTAAGAGGGAATTGTACAGATCGCCAACTCAGTAGACATTTTTCCACTTCCGAAGTTGCAGTTGGAAATATTTTTAAGACTTGGATCATTTTTATGGCCAAACAATGGTCAAAAATTGACATTTGGCCAAGTAAAGAGTTGATTCAATATTATATGCCTGACAATTTTAAAGCTGATTTTCCTTCAACACGTATTATTATTGACAGTACAGAAATTCCAATACAGCGACCTCGTAATCCTAGGGCTCAGCAATCAACATTCAGTTATTATAAGAACGGCACAACTTTGAAGAATGTCATAGGCAACACACCAGGCGGGTTATTTTCATTTTATACTTCTTCATTTGGTGGTTCAACCAGTGATCGTCAAATGATAGAACGTAGTGGATTGCAGAATAAATGTGAACCTGGTGATGTAATAATGGCAGATAGAGGATTTGCAGTGCAAGATATATTTGTACCATATAATGTGACAGTGTTAACACCCCACTTTACAAAGGGTAAAGGTTATTTACCTCATGGAACTTTATTGCAAGATCGCAAATTATCCAAGTACAGAGTTCATGTTGAAAGAATAATAGGATTATTAAAAACTTATAAAATACTTTCTACTAAATTGAATTACTATTATGTGCCAATAACATCGGAGATCGTTGGAGTTTGTGTTATGCTATGTAATTTCAAAGAGTGTATTATGAAAAATCGTAATAAAAAATAGAATTGTGGATTTTTTAAATATTGTATTATTATACAAATACTTTTACTTAACTTTTAACAAAGAATTATGAATTTTTTAACATTATTATAAAAATAGTTTTACTTAACTTTTAACATATAATAACTTTTAACAAATAATAAATCTAAAAATATTTCCGGTAATTTTTATATATGTATTTATCAAATATTGCTGGTTGTAAATAATTATTATAAAAATGTATAAGTTTATCTAACATTTCCCTTATAAATTCCTCATCTCTGTAAACGCTTATTCTAACTAAACTTTTAAATGTATAAATTAAGGAGGTTCGATACCGGAGCAAAAATGATGAGAAATGTTTGAAAAGTGTTTTAATCTAATGTTCAAAGTGACGTCCGCATTGTGTGAAAATTTCAAGTCGATTGTCTGCACCGTTTTTGAGAAAATTGAAATCAAAGTTGCGCTCTTATACACGGGCTGTTATGGGAGAAGCGAAAAAATTTCTATAAAATGTTACACAGAGTCGTTAAAAATGATGACAAAGTCCTAAAAAATGTTGCAATAGAAAGCTTAAGTATTCCTATGAAATTCCCCACAAAAAAATCGGTCATGTTCTGTCCGGTTTATTAGATAATTGAATAAATAGACAGCAATGTGCTCGTATTTTGGGAACTGCCTGACGGAACTGTTTGAAACGTGGCAACGCTGTAGGCCGGATAGTGAAGTATATACGTAGGTTAGATGTCCTTATTACGATGCCTTGTATCTATTAGTGTGCTTTTATATTTAAATATGGATAAAAAATAAATAAGGAAAGATTTTTTTTTATATACTTAAACTGTTTCACTTAATAAAAAAGAATTCTACGCATAAAATGTTGAAAGAATTGAATATGTATGGTTATAAATTCGTAAAAGAAATTATACTGGATAAACGTTATTTAGTATTTTACCAAGTTTTATAATAATATTCATTTAATTTACATAAAAGTTAAGTTAGTGGAAATAAGTAAAACTACAAAAGGCCAGAGTATAAAATATATTTATCTGCAGAAACAGTAACACTTAAAATTAATATAGTAAATATTTGCTCTTTTATACATATATAACTTACAATGTAATTATATTTTATAGGAACTATTACCAGGATCTGTTACAAATATTTAATATACTATATTATATTCTAAATAATTGTATTTAGCATGTCATTGATTTTAAAAATTATAAAAAACAGTTTACAATTTTTTTGCTTTTTATCAATTGAGCTTTACCCATCACTCTTTGCTCAAGCAATTGCATTGCATTTTGTTCCCCTTTTTTGTAAGAACTCAATATCTGTTCAAAAGAAATATTTTCATCGGCTAATCTCTTCAGCATCGCCTTTGAAACAATTCCAATAAATGGATTTAATGTTTCTAAACATATTTTGCTTTCTTCTTGTTTTTTTACTGTCTTCACAATGGAATTAATACTTTTTACATTTTCAATTATTTCATCATAAGTAAAAATATGGTTAACTAATTTTTGCAATATTAAAACATCAAATTCTGCATCGTGTGCTTGCTCCCCGGATAAATGTAGTATCTCTTTGGCAAGCGCTACTAATGTTAATTCTCCCTTTTTTTTCCTATCAGGAAATTGCTTTTTACATAAATGTAAAAGAAAGTAGCAAAACCACACCTTCACATAAACCTTGTTCAAACTGTGAAAGGTTAGGCTTTTCAAATAGATTTCACCCAGAAAATCTATGTAGATTAAAAGATCAAAAACAAAACATTAAAAAGAATAATAATATCAAAATTGTAAATAATACAGATTTAGAAAATGTGGTAGCTAATTCAGAGGAAGCAAAAAACGAGTAGTCTTCCCACTTATTAGAATACCTGTATCAGTGAATGATAATGCAGCTGTTGGCCTGTACGACTCAGGATCCAACATTTCACTGATCAATTATGAATTTTTAAAGAAAATAAACATAATAAAAAATATAATAAGTGGGAATGATAATGTAAAAGGAGTAACAGGCATAGCCAAACTAGAAGGCACAGTTACACTCAAAATAAAAATCAGCAAGATAGAAAGTAAATTTTCATTTTTTATCATAAAAAGTAAAACTTTTAAAGATGATTTATTATTAGGGTTGGACTTAATAAAAAAATTTAGGTTATGTCAAAATGAAAATTTAGAAATAATACAAACGGCTGAAAATAAAAAAGAACCACAAATAAATCTAAATGTAATACAAAAAAAAGAAAAACTACCCAACAATATACAACTAATTTTGCAAAAATATGATACTGCTTTTGCAAAGACTAAATTTGATATTGGAACAATAAATGGGTATGAAGCAACTATAAAATTAAGAGAAAATAAATATACTTCTAGAAAACCATTCAGATGCTCATTTCATGACAAAATTGAAATTGAAAAGCAAATAAAGGAATTATTAGAAGCAGAGTTAATTGAAGAGTCATGCAGTCCATATGCAGCTCCAGTGACAATGGTGTATAAAAAAGAAGATGGAAGAAAATCTCGACTATGCATAGACTATACAGATCTAAATAAAATACTTGTTCCTGAAAGTCAACCGTTCCCTAGGATCGAAGATCTGAAAATACGCGCCAGAAACTGTAAATATTTCACAAAACTGGATGTTAACTCGGCGTTTTGGTCGATACCAGTGCGTGAGAAGGATAGGTATAAATTAGCTTTTGTAACCCACCATGGCCATTGGCAGTGGAAATGCTTACCATTCGGATTAAAAACCTCACCAGCAATTTTTCAAAGGATATTATCCAGTGTATTAAGAAAAAATAATCAAAGTAATTTTGCGGTGAACTATATTGATGACATTTTAATTCATTCAGAAAACTATGAGGATCACTTGATACATGTAAATTTAACTTTGCAAACACTTCAAAACCAAGGCTTTAAATTGAATCTATCAAAATGTGTATTTGCTAGCAATAAGGTAATTTACTTAGGTCATGAAATAAGTGATAATTTCATAAAACCAATGAATGATAACCTAATAGCAATTAAAGATTTTCCTGTACCCAAGACAAGGAAAAATATTAGACAATTTTTGGGGAAAATAAATTTTTATGTAGAATATATACAAAATCATGCCATATTGTTAGAACCTTTATACAAATTATTAAGGAAAAATATAGAATTTAACTGGTCAGAAGAATGCCAAAATAGTTTCCAAAGAATAAAAGAATATTTATGTGCTAGTCCAGCTTTAGCTATATTTGATCCGGAAGCACCAATATACATTTTAACCGATGCAAGTATAGAAGGAGTTGGAGCAGTGTTAAAACAACCTCAGAAAAATGAGGTGTTAAAACCAGTATTTTTCTTTTCAAGAAAACTAAACAACTCACAAAAAACAAAAAAAGCAATATACATAGAGTGCCTGGCTATCAAAGAGGCAATATTATATTGGCAATATTACTTATTAGGAAAAAAATTCGTTATATTCACGGATCATAAACCGTTAGAACATTTTAATGTTAAAAACAGTAAAGATCCAGAATTAATAAATATATTAAATTACATATCACAATTTGAATTTGACATAGTGTACAATCCAGGAAAAGAAAATCTAGAAGCGGATTGTTTATCTAGAAATCCTGTACTAGAACCCAGAATAGAAGAAGAAGAAAATTCAATAATCAAGACAACAAATTTTTTACAAATAAAAGATATAAAAAATAATCAAATAAATTTACAAGTAGATAATAAGTGCAGTATAAAAAATGATATCATATATAAAACTTTAAACAACAAAGAAAAGATATGGTTAACAGAGGACTTTGGAAAATCTCTGATAAAAAAAGTACATGAAAAACTGGGACATATTGGAATTAAACAATTAACTCTAATAATTTGTCATAAGTTTTACTTTAAAAATATGTATAAATATGTAAAGTTAACATGTAGAAAGTGTGAAGTGTGTATGAAAAGTAAGACTAGAATAGGATGTTTTAAAGCACCTCTGTCTCAATTGGGTCCAGCAAAAGAACCTTTCGAGATTGTCTCATTAGACACAATAGGAGGGTTGAAAGGAAAAAGTACAAAAAAATACATACACTTAATAGTTGATCATTTCACAAGATTTGCTTTTATAAGCACGTCAAGAACACAAGTGGCTAAAGACTTCATAAATTTAATAAAAAAAAGTAGAAAATCAGGGGAAAATTAAAACAATTTTAACAGACCAATACTCTGGAATAAATTCTACTCAATTCAAGAAGTTATATAAATTTAATATTTACAGCAATTGATTGTGCGTTTTCTAATGGTTTGAATGAAAGAACGAACCAAACGTTAGTTAATAGAATGAGATGTAAAATATTCGAAAATAAAGATAAATCATGGCCAGTGGTAGCAGAGGAATGTACAACAGAATATAATAATACAATACACAGTTCTACAGGCTACACACCTCATTATCTACTAACGGGTAGAGAAAATTCTATTCTACCAGAATCATTGGAAAGGAACAATAGAGAGAACTGGACAATTAATAAAGAAATAGCTTACGAAAATTCAAAAAAGATACATGAACAAAACAAAAAATATTATGATGAAAACACCAAGAAGATAAATTACAAAGTAGGAGACCTGATATATGTTCAGAATAAAAACAAATTAAACAGAGACAAATTAGACAGCATAAGAGTAGGACCATTCAAAATAAAAAAAAAAATATCAGAGATAATATACAGTATAGCGAGTAGACCTGGAAGAAAAGATTCTACTTTATTTCATGCAAGTAAGTTAGCACCATATATGGGTGAGTAACTCACTAGCCAAAAAGGGGGGATGTAAGTTTGAACGTGCCGCCTAAACTTAGTCACCTAACTTCAACTAGGAGAGAGTGTGAAAAGAACTACCACGTGGATAACCAGGGTGATTATTAAATATTACTAATCAAGGCTAACGACAATTATATTGATTCAGGTTGGTTAACTAGTTAGAAGTACTTGTAAATATCTTATTAGCATCAGCTAACTTGTACATACGTTTTATTATTACAGTTGTAATTACTGCATCAACTCGTTGTTTGATAACTTAACCTAAGAACATCCACTCCTCCTTTTAAGTTTCTGATTACGAAACTTACATATGTACAAATTAAAAATTGAAAATGTGTAATTATATTGCTATTTCATTGGCTTTCAGTTGCCTAATATCTTTGGCTTTCATGGGAGAACCATTGTATTTCCTTTTTGGATGGTGAAAAGTTTGCAGTGTGTCTGTTGTTGTCTGTTGTGTGAAAATTGTTTTTCTCAAGCAAGCATCGCTAAGTGCAAGTAATACCACGCACACATGTTTACAGTGGGCTAATACTGAATGACCAGCAGTACATTCACATCTAGCTGCTTGTACCTCTTCATGCAGGGCCACACTCATATTCACTTCATAAGAAATGTGCTTCTTCATCTGAGCACTACAGCTGCCTTTGACGTAATATAAGTCACCTGTATATAATATAATAAAAATAAAATAAGTCATCTTTATATTCATAATTTCTCAAACATTTTCTTTTCCCTTTTGTACCTTCTACACAATAACGAATAAATCGAAGATATCCATCGTTGTACATATCAGAGGCCATTCCTCGGTTCTTATCAAATCTATAAATTAATGATTATAAGACATACATAATTATGTTTAAGTATTATTTGAAATACCTGTTTAAATATTCATCAATATGCAGTGCAGTGATGTTTGGTATGGAACTGGATGCATTAATGTCTTTATATAAAGTGGGCGGTGGGGTTTTAATAATATGTACAGGTTCGACTATCGCTTCATTAATAAAATTGTTATTGCGAGCATAATATAGTAATCTAAGAACAATATTACTTTTTAACAACATACTTTATTAAAAGAGAAAAGAATTAAATTACAACATATACAAATAATATGAAAACAACATACTTTATTAAAAGAGAAAAGAATTAAATTACAACATATACAAATAATATGAAAACAACATACTTTATTAAAAGAGAAAAAAATTAAATTACAATGTATACAAATAATATGAAAATAACATACTTTATTAAAAGAGAAAAGAATTAAATTACAATGTATACAAATAATATGAAAACAACATACTTTATTAAAAGAGAAAAGAATTAAATTACAATATATACAAATAATATGAAAACAACATACTTTATTAAAAGAGAAAATAATTAAATTACAATATATACAAATAATAGTAACCTATCTATCAAATCCTTTTTTCTGCCTCTCAATGATGCGCTTTGATTTCTCAGTAATACTTTTAATTGAGGAACAGTCATTGCACCGTACATTTCTTCCATTTTTGTTTATAAATTGCACGCAGCAACGCACATGGATACGCACATATATGTTAAAAGTTAAGTAAAAAGAGATTTATTAGTGAAATGTTATATAGGAAAGGTGGAAAAAGTATTTTTATAATAAAACAATATTTAAAGAAATCCACAATTCTATTTTTTATTACCATTTTTCATAATACACTCTTTGAAATTACATAGCATAACACAAACTCCATAGATAGTATTTTATAAGTTTTTAATAAACCTATTATTCGTTCAACATGAACTCTGTACTTAGACAATTTGCGATCTTGTAATAAAGTTTCATGAGGTAACCTTTACCAATAGCCTTTACCCTTTGTAAAGTAGGGTGTTAACACTATCACGTCATCGTTTATAAGCTGCAAAATTAAAATTCTCAGTGTATTCTATGTATACTTTTCCTAACACATATATATATAATATATGAAAAATTAATGTTTGCTTATTTGCAATCACACTTTCTCTAATAATAATTTGCTCCGATTTGAAATGATGCACGCAAAAATCATGATATTTGATTTGAAATAAAAAGGTTATAATAATAAACACTATAAACGAATCGACGCAAGCGCAAAGCCAAGCTCATCTTGGCGCAAATCGACGCAAGCGCAAAGCCAAGCTCATTTTGGCGTTGATTGATTTGACGTCACAGCGTCATCACGCGCATGCTCAGACGCCATCTTGCGCACTCCGATCAGAGCGCCACCTCGACCGAGTTTCGTTTGCGATACATTCTCATTGCCTGCAGTCGGAGGCCTTAAATCTTTTCATGCAAATGATTTGATCTAATTACATATCGAACATTTATTTCGAAATAGAAAAGTACGTATTGTCTTAATGTGTATCGCTGTTCGCCCTGATTAGATTTGATGGGCTATTAACAGCGCTAACAGTATTCCCCACACGGACAAAGAGAAAAACATATAAGTTACAAAACACGCTGAAGTTGAAATATCGCTACAGCAAATCCCCGTTATGAGCCCGACGAACGAGGCTCGCGGCGGGCTCATAGTGGGTTGCCGATATGATTCTCTCTTTCGTACCCGACGGCAACTTTGTGTCTGACTCTTTCGTTTCCTCTCGCTCATTGTCCGATTCTCTCACTCCCGTCCGCAGGCTTCCAAGAGATGGTGGGGATAGTCGCCGAGCTATCAACGGGAGGTATTAACGAGCTCATAACGGAAATTTACTGTATATAAGCATGAATTTTTTTACCAGCTTGAAGCACTTTCTTTAGTCATTGCAGCACATGCTACTATGTATAAATAAATCAAGTCTTAAGGTGTAAATAAATTAAGTCTTGTTTTTGTCATTTTTGTTCGCTTTTTAAGCAGTCGGGTTTTTTAAATTTTTAAAATTTTTTTAAGTAGCTACCTATATTTAGTTTACCTGAAGAGACTAAAAATGGTTTATGACTTAGAAAATGATTAAAATTTGACTTCCGTACATCCATAGATGTCCAGATATTTCCCTGGCAATGCGATAAGGAACGAAATTACAATTAACACATTCACTGCTGTGGCGGTCACCGACGACGGCCAACGTCTTGACAGTAAGTAGATACATAATGTCATTACGAGTAATCTCAAATAGTAAATGCACCATTGTACTATTAAATAGTTTACATTTTGAAACATATGAATAGTCTCTGGCGTGAACGAAAAAACATATAGAAGTCACGGAAAAACGATATTTTTTACACCTAGGATTTTCTTGCAGGATGAATCAAAGCAATAACTTAATTGCTTTTGAGAAATACAATAATTTGAAACTGATAAAGCTGTTTAATTACAATTCAGTGTCACATATTTCCACATATAGTGTATTACAATTATGTAATATCTAGAAACAAGTATACCTATCGCAGCAGTATAATTGTTGCTATTTATAGTAAAAATTATCATGTTATTGCTTGCTTTAATATATAAACTAAATAATAGATCATAATAGATATGTAGAAATAAAGAGTACATTTGCGTTGAAAAACACACATTTTTTTAGTCTTTTCGACGATGCGCGGCGTGCATTAGCGTACACGCGTGGCAGAGAAATCTCGGTATAGCGCGCACCGGGATCGCTTTCGACGCGTACGTCGTCGTAAAAGTCGGCCCTTTCAAATGCTTCAAACAGCTCGAAAATCCGAGAAATTCGTAAATCGGACTCGTGCACGGCGCGCCGTTACACTAGTGGGACCCCGCCTTTAGGGTACAAATACCACCTCAAGTTCTGGGACCCGGGCAACAGCCGAGCGCAGAACTGTCATAGTGCCTCTAAAACAATGAGGTCTAGGTGGGCGGTCCGAGGACGCTATACTGAATTCATCCTAAGAAAAATCTTACACCCAGACCGTTTTGTGCCCGTTCTGCGCAGCCCCCACTACTGCCTACGGGCCCGACGCAGGCGATTGCTCGTAACGCTTTACCTGCCAGTTTCCCTACCCGTCCAAGGGCGGGACGTGACCGATGTCAATGTAAGCACTATAGGTTGCGGAACGGTTGACAGAGAAGTAACAGGCGGTAAGACGGAGAAAAACGTAGACGGTTAAGTGGGGAATCGGACCAACCAGCGCTTCTTCAGAATCATCCCTGCGCGGAACAGGATTTTTCTTAGGATGAATTCAGTATAGCATCCATAGCGTCTTCTACGTGCTGCGTGGAAGAGGGTGCTCGAAGCCAATGAAGCGGCGGGCATGCCACGGATATGGAAACCTCTAGTAGTGTGTTCTTGGGCCCTAAAGGCGATGTTCCACGGCTCGTGGCTCGGTGAGTTGGCTCGGCTCGTCCAGGTTCGGCGAGTCGGCTTGGCGCGCGATTTGACGAGCCACGCGCCGTGGAACTTTAAGGGTACGAGCCTACACGCACACTACTAGAGGTTTCCATATCCGGTGGCATGCCCGCCGCTTCATTGGCTTTGAGCACCCTCTTCCACGCAGCACGTAGAAGACGCTATGGATGCTAGCGTCCTCGGACCGCCCACCTGGACCTCACTGCTCTACGAGCTATACATAGTGACTTATATAGGTGTGAGGTCACTATAGCTCGTAGAGGCACTACATATATATATATATTTTTCAAACAAATAAACTAACAGCCACAAGTGCACAACTCACCATATCCTTCAAATGATCAGCTGGCCACGCATACATGTACATCTCCAAGAGTATAGTGAAGAATCCGAACATGTTTTGCACTTTGCCTATCATTGGTTGCTTCTATTGAGAAAATTCCTGGACCATGATTTGCTTAAATTCACTGTGGAATGAAATAGCGTTACTCACCAGAAGGAAGCCGATGCAACAAACTGTGAAACTCATCGTAAACAACACTGCAGCGCAAATGATACTTAATCGGAAGCAGGAAACAACTTGCTGGGCATATCTGTGCGAGAATTAGAGAAACCGTAAGCTACGGAACACCACGCTACGCGACATTGTGTTTACCTCCTTAGGTGCATTTGCTTTTTAATACAATGGATCAGCATGGGAGCACTCGTCGTCGCCTTCAATTCCAACGTCAGACACTCGAATCGAGCAGCACTGAACCAAATAAAAAGCGCGCCGTACGCGCTGTGAGACAGGGCCGCTCCGCATTGAACGGCGCAGATGTTCTGATGTATGTAAATGATCGCCCACGCGTGCAGAGATTCAGTGGAGAACGGATATTCACTCTTCATCGGAAATTTCTGATTCATAAGGAATGGGGTAGCCACGTAACTAAGTACGCACAGGTAAATCCATATTATCGCACCCAAATAGAGTACACGGCACTGGTTCACGTATTTTTGGAAAATTTCCCTCTCGAGTGTCGAGGCATTCTTGACGCAGTCCATCATTTCCTTGATTACGTCCTATAACGAGACGTCAGACGACAGACCTGTCTACCTTGGATTACGGAGCTACTCTGTAGACGACTTACCTGAATATTCTCATACCTAATTAGAGTGAAGGCGGCGTGGAAGCCGAATTGGAACGTAGAAACACTTGCGACCATGCAGCTGGTTAAAACTGCGATGTCGTTCCGGTTGGCGTACGCCCCGCCGAGCAGGGGCAGAAAGAACAACGCGGAGCTGATTACTGAGCAGCATTGCAGAATCTTGAACGTAAGAGTTTGACGTTTCGTTGCCGTTGATGGAAGCGGCCACACGAAGCCCGAAGCTACGCTTTTCCGGATAAACTCGATCGCTTCCTCCGGCGTTACTTTGTTCATCGTCAGTTAGGGTAAATGAATTCTTCCTATTCAACTCGCGAGTTTATCGCGTCAAGCTGTGGTCTGCCGACAACTGTAGTACCAGCGCGACCCTCTAAAAGCGTCTGACCCTCCACAGACCTCTATACTTTTACAATGGGCTCGCAATGCATGACTTGGGTATCACAGCGAATCGTAGGATACTGCAATGCTTAGTTAATTCCCGGGGAGTGTTACGCGCAACTCTTTCTCATCCCCCAATTGCAATAATTACTGGGTTTCAATTATGGATCGTTAGAGTGCATGTTATTAGCCAGGTGGTACGGTCACTTAATGTGTAAACGAGAACTTACCAAGAAACGCACCAACACATAAAGTAGATTGTATATTCTTGATATATACACGTGTACTGTGAACATATACATATGTTCGGTCGTCGTGCTCCGCTAAGTGCTTTCTCTCCAAAAGGCTTTAATTGACGTCGGCAGTTTTATCCATTAGGTATACGCAATAGGGCGAAATGAGTGAATGCTATGAACAGATACTGGAAGCACGAAGGATTATTCGATGACCGTGAAATTGAACATCTGTATGAAGATGCAAATTGATAGACTACCTTTACGTAGTAAGACAGGGAAAGTTCCGGCAAAATACAAATGGCCCCGAGCTGTTGATACCTCAATATCATACAAGAAATCGTTTTCGGCTGTTTTAACATCCTTGTGGTACCAATTCGTGTTATAAACAACCGCAGCAGTTTCTTTGTCCTACAATACGATGGAATCGAAGGTGAATGTAGAGTAAATGAAATAAGGAGACATGGAGACAGTTTAGTACTATGTGAATCACATTGCCAGCTGGCCTAGCATACACGAAAAGCTCCCCGCTGGCGCTGAACACTACGAGGGCTTATGGAGCTTCCATGGGTAATAATTTCTTCTGTTTTTCTTTTAAAAAATACGCGGAACTCGTAAACTTTTACTACTCTTCATACTTCATACAAGAGAAAGAAATTATAATACTGACAGTGATCAGGTTCAAACTGCCGAAAATCGTGGTTAAATTTGTCGTTGCTACAGTAGTCATCATTAAAAATTTTCCTTGTGTATCTGAAATTCAACAAAGCGACTTTAACTTGACGCCGAAACATCTCGTTTATATTTCCTTTTCGGAGATACAAATATCATTTTGCTATCATGTCACATAAATACAGTCCATAGGCGACGACGACCGACAACAATGCAAAAGAAGACCGGAGCTCCCAAGATATTAACCTTTAGAGGGCCGGGCTGGCCACTATAGTGGCCACCTAAGAATTTTGATGCTTTGCGGGCCATTTTGATGGTATATATGCATAAATTTTTAGTAAATAAAATTTACGATTTCAATGAAAAAATCCCGGCCCTCTAAAGGTTAACGTTTACTTCGTGGACCTAACTAAATCATACCTCTTACGACGAATATAAAAAATGGTCATTTTTCGTACAGAAATGGGTACACTAAGGTTTTCGAGGTCGATCATTAAGCATCTCAAGTCAAAACTGCAAAAAATATTTGAAATCTTCAACAAGATAAGAAACTATTTTAATTTTAAAACATTTTTATTCCAAGATTTAATATTAAGATTAAATACTTTTTTTGACTAGGTTTGCAAAATTTCGGACCACTAAGATTTCGGGCCACTAATTAGGTATGTCTGTGAGCATATTTTTCTGGACACTCGCGGACGAAAGAATACAATCGCGGCGCGAGCGTGCGCGTGTGGGTGATTTTTGAGGGCAAACTTTTCTTTGGCAATGGTTGTCCACCCTCTCTACTTGAGATGCCCCTTGGCCGAGTTTTCATATGCCCTTGTGGATTTTTACAAATAGGCAGGTTTAATGCCGAACAACGTGACGTTTGTGTCTTTTCATGAGTTATCGCAAGAATGTCGCGCCGCATTATATCATAAACGAGGTATAGGATAGACCTATTACCCAATGCATTATTCTACCACCAGTTTGTGGGGTCCTAGGACCCCATTACAATTTTTGTGTCTCATGCAACGATACCGGTGAAGTCTCGAAACAGATTGTAACGCTACGCGTGGTAGGTATTAGAATTCTAAGGTGGAATCTGACGTAAATCGGTGAGCTTTGTCCGCGAATCGCCGAGCCCACGTGCTGTGAGAACGCTCATGGCTCGCCCAGTCGCACTCGCCAAACAGACTCGCCGAATCTGAGCGAGCCGACCAAGCTCGCTGATCCACACGCCGTGAGAACACTCATAGATCGCCGAATCGCGCTCGCCAAGCCGACTCGCCTACCCAACATACTTCCTTATAAACACTTCCAAATTTTAGCTACATATGTATTGTACTAATTGTTTATAAAAAACACGCATTATAGCGAAATATTTTACAGAATATTATTATTAAATGTCTTTATTGGACCATGACAATTACGATATAACAATAATTGTGAATAGGCGAGGTTCAGCATAAGTGCTGCTCTACAACCTAACCTAATCATCATTCGACCTCTAGACTCACTTCACACACTGTCATATAATTGTATTAAAGAAAAATTGACGAAACAAATATACGATAATTGCGTTACTATATGTTTAATATTCCATACAAATGGTGCAAAAATTTGCAAATCCTTGCGCCGGTCCTGCCTTAAGATTGCTTTTTACAGACGCCATTCGGATGGCTTTTTACCGACGTCTTTAAGATGTCTTTTGACAGACATCTTTAAGATGTCTCTTGACAAACATCTTTAAGACGTCTTATGAGCATGTTAAAGACGTCTTGTGGATGTCTTAAAGACATCTTAAAGACGTCTTTCACACGTCCGTACGACGTCTCAAAGATGTCTTTGTCACGAATCAGGACATTCAGACGTTCAGACGTAAAACAGACTTAAAATGGACGTCTATAAGATGTCGTGTGCTGTCTGGGAGCCTATATGGCGCTAAAATATGGTACTTCTTGAGAGCTTATACAAGCTATAAATTGCAAGATAAAATTGATTGTTAGTATTTTACGTGTAGTGGAACATTTAACTAATGTTTTCACGTGTCGTACGCCGAAAAATATTAAAAATTGACGCTATTACTGACATTCCCGCAAATCTCTGCACTTCGCGCGTATCTAAGTAGACGGTGCCCATCCTACGAAACGTAAAAATCTTTGTAAATAATGAATTGAAACGTTTTCGTAAAATTTATATTCGTAGTTTTTGGGACCGGGGGCCCCTAAATCCCTACGTTTCATTACAAATTGATTGGCTCTGTCCTTATTAACTATTGAATGGATTTAAAAATTGTAAAAAAAATCTACGATGTAAGTACACGAGCGTAGGTATCGCTTACGTAAAAGATCGTTAAAGATCTGGGCACACATATCAGTTCCGTGTAAGTTCACATAGAATTCAGGTACTCTTCATTACTTTCCCCAATTACTTTACTCCAAGTACTTTCCATTACAGTCATTAAAAATAATCGGGATTATATCAAGTTTGGTATCATTTTCATCAGAAAAATACTAGTAATCCATTAGAGATACTTCTATGATAGAAATTGGCATCCTCATTACTGAATGGCCTATTACTGACTTTGTCCTTATGCCACTACTCTAGCGTTTATGACCCTCAAGCCGTGTCGTTCGCAAGTTTTTACCTAAGAACCCATCAGGGTCGTAAAAAAAGGTACGCGTTACACCATTCAACCGATTTCAAGAGAGCGTACAGATGTCGTGGCCATCGAATTTTATGGCTTTCGACCCTCGAAGGGTTTGGAATATCATTAAGAAGTGAGAAATGTTTAGGATTTCAAATGTTTGCTTCTTTTCTTCGTCGTATCGAAGGAGTAAGTGATGCCAATGGATTCCTGGCGTTTCGTCGATTAAAATCATAACAAATTTCATGTAAATCGGACAACTTTTACATAGGGAATACAAATAGCTTGTGTCAAAGTAGTCCGATTTGCATGATATTTGGTATGATTTTCATCAGAAAAACATAAGGAATCCATTGGCGTCACTTCCCTTTGGATACGATGAAGAAAAGAATTTCTTAATACGCTGTAATGGATATTTCACCCTGGACTGCGGGGGCTCGACTTCAATTCGTTACGTTCGGCCCAGGATTCGTACCTTTTTCCGGAAAAAGCCATAAAAATCGGGCGAGACCCTGCGAAGGGTTGTCCTCGCCACGGGGTACCAGGCCGTATCTTCTTGACGGGCGTACCTCCATAATTACCCTGTATCTGTTTCAGAAATAAAATAATTCTTTATTCTTTATCGTATGGATATGGAAGTGTCGCCGTTGGATTCCTTGTGGTTTCCCGATGAAAATCATGCCAAATGTCGTGTAAATCGGACAACTTTTACATAGGGAATACAAATAGCTTGTATCAAAGTAGTCCGATTTGCATGATATTTGGTATGATTTTCGTCAGAAAAACATAAGGAATCCATTCGCGTCACTTCCCTCTCGATACGATGAAGAAAAGAATTTCTTAATACGCTGTAATGGATATTTCACCCTCGACTGCGGGGGCTCGACCCCAAATCGTTACGTTCGGCCCAGGATTCGTACCTTTTTCCGGTAAAAGTCATAAAAATCGAGCGAGACCCAGCGAAGGGTTGTCCTCGCCACGGGGTACCAGGCCGCATCTTCTTGACGAACGTCGGGCGACTCCTGCCCGAGAGGAATACGATTTACTTTAATTATAGGACATGTGTGTTTAGTAATAAAGTGTTTCTATCGTCTCCTGAATTCAACAACTGGCATCCAGACATCTGCGCTTCTACAATCCATCGGCAAAACTCCTCGTGGAGAGACACGGTAAGAAAAGGGGTAGCCCGCTGTCGATGCGTGGTCCTCTCGAGTATAAACATGAGCTTCGATATCAAAACAAAACCATGCGTTGACGTATTCCGTGCGAAAGAAGGTGGGCATTGGGGAGAAGGTATTGCTGTGAAGAGGGCCTCTTCAAGAGTGCAGCCGTTTGTGAGGGATGCAAATCCGATTGGTTCTGATACAATCTGCTCCCTATAGTTGAAATTTAGTCTAGCAACTTTCACTCCTCCGAACCTAACCAATCCAACTTGCATGCCTCCCAGACGAACCGGCTATCCGAGCCTAGAAGCAAGTGCGAAATAAAAGTAACGATGCGCTTCTCGATACCGCAGATGTACCTACCTAAGTAGCATTTCTGGCGGAAAAGAATTGTCCAGTCTTTGGGCCTGGCGTAGACCTTTCGCAGGTAGGTATCTATTTCAACAGGCAGTGCCACCCGTGGCACCAGTAAGACCGACCCCGGTCCTTGCTATTCCAGAGGAGTTTCTTGCAGTGAAAATCAGTAAATTTGCAAGCGCAATATCTCAAAAACCAGTGAAAATAAAGTGTATACATTGATGCTTATTGAATTTGTCTTGGAACGCACTATCAACTCAGGACTTCAAAAAAAATAGTTCCATTTGAAAAACCGAACTTGACCATCGTATTTTTTAAAATAATAATCGAAAAAAAAATTCGTTCGGGCTAATTTTGTAGCCCCTTCGAACCATGCAATTCCCTATTTTTTAAAAATTTTTATCTCCAATACTTTAGGAGCTACGGCACTGTCCAGTCTACCGTGGGACACCCTGTAGACATCGATTTTGAATATTTGTCAGCATTTTTGGTAAATCCCGCCTATTTTTACGCATTGTTCCGACTAAATACAGGTTAATATCTAATAAATACTCCGCTAAAGTTATGTCCGTGAAAAAATTATCGGTCGACACGCATCGACCAGAATTTCTCCAGAAATCAGTCATTTGTTTTACGACACGTTGCCCTTGCTGTTTCTCTGGTGCGTTTCCTTGTTTCCCCAAATAGACGTCCATGTTGCAGCAATAATATGTTTGGGAATCACAAAGGGTCCATATTTTTATCCCATATTTGCCGGGTTTGTTTGGCATATATACTTTGAATGAGCAACGGCCGCGAAACGTCACCAACTGCTCATCAACGCATCCAACGTCTGTCGCATTATACGATTTTTTACAATTTTTCGTAAAGATATTTGTAATATCTCTTAGGGGTGCTAGTTTGTCCGTGGCCTTTCTTTCCTCTCGTGTGGCGGAATCGTCGAAACGAATATACCTGAGTAAAACATAAATTGTAAATGTAAGTGTGGATGTAAGTGAAGATGTAAGCGAAAGCCATCCAAAATCGAAAGGCAAGGATAATAAATAAATATAATAATAATAATAATAATAATAACAACATACCTTAAGATATCTATAAAGCGATCACGCGACATTGTTGCTGTATAAAATTGCCGAGAAAGTGCATCCGTCGTTTTCCATAGGTCCTGCTTGCGTTCGCGCGATTCTCTGAACCGTCCAATCAGCAGCAGAAGTCCAAAAAATGCATCCATTTCCGTACGGTCCACTGGTTTCCAGTTTTTATTCGGCGGCATACACTTATTTGCCTTCATATTCGTGTATAAAATGACGGTGTGGATGATTTCTTCATTGATGAATAAATGAAAACATTCATCTACTGTTGCGACATGCTCACTTCTTTCTGTCAGTGAACACTCGCGCTGGAGGTATTCGACTGAACTGCTGTCGGATGCAATGTAGTTCCAGTGGCGTCCAGCTACCATTTGATTTCCTGGATGCGTAGGTGCTGATGGATCATCTTCGTCGGATTCGGAATCTTGCTCCTCTGGTTCAGCGTCGCTATTGGATGCACTTCCACCATCCGATGAGTGTTCACAGTCGTGCACGTCTTCATTGTCTTCCGCAAAAAGTGCAGATTTCTCGTCGGTTCGTAACGCAAACATTGTACGAATGCAAAGTCAAACAAAACAACGATAACACGAATAACAACGATAACAACGATAACGACGATAACGATAACAACAATGATAACGATAAAAACAGCAAAACCAACAAAAATAATAGACCCGGGAAAAGCACAAGAAAGCAGCGATGCGTCGTCGTCAACTATGCAGTCGCGAATGCCACTCGGCAGCGCAGTCGTCACGAACTTCCCATTATTGCCCCAAACAGTCACCGGAAAGGCCCGGTTTATGTTTTTATGACACCCCCGACAGCTAAAAGTTCGCTTGGCCGCGGCTGACCCCCATAGCTCCGTCACTGTGTGCGTTAGCGCTCTCAAGCAGTGGGTCAAAATTGATCCAGGCCCCGTACTCGGAGGGTTAATAAACTATGTTACAATGCTTCACAATCTGAACTGTCGCAATCGGAATTGTCTAATTCTGTTTCACCGTCTTCAGTGGCAGAATCGCTTTCTGACTTCTGGTGCATTTCACTCCTCAAGCCATTAGTATCTGCAAGGTCATCCTGCTCAGTTTCAATCAAAACTTCGCTCACGAAAGTTGGCAGTTGGTCACGTTCAAACCAAGTAAACTGATACTTGCTGTCAACTTCTTCCCAGCCGTGATCGATTGGAGATAAATCGGTAGGAAATTTTGAATGGGCGTTTTTCCAAATACTAGTAATATACGAAGCCCTTAACATTTGTTGTTGCAATTCTGGTTTACATGGCGGTATAGTCGACGCATCGAAGTTCGCAGTTTTTATGTTAAATATTTCGCTGGTATCTTGAGAGTCATACGTTTTCGAAAACATGACAAACCTTGCTTCATCTACGGAGTTTATTTTTTTCAAATACAAACGACAGACAAACTCCTCTATAATAGAAAAAACTTCTGCCGAATCACAATTATTATTTCCAAGACCGGCGAACGCTTTTTGATATTTTTCACAGCTCTGTAATAGATTGAATGTTTTTTTCTCCTTTTTTAAAAAATGCTGGATTATAATCGCAACCAGTCAGTGCATGAAAAACCAGGTAAAGAGTTGCATAATGTATTCCCTAATTTTGTGTACAACTTTGTTACATGTATATATCGTTGTGCATTTCCCACACCTACCTCCATCCAGATATTAACTGAACTTTTCATCTTCTCTATGTTACCCAGGAGAATGACAAGAATGTCTGTATCTGAACACCTTATAAGTATATTCGCATCGAAATCGATGTTACATACATGAAATACAATCTTTGTGTCGGCTTCTTCGTGTTTTTCACAAGATAAAGTGTCCGCAACACTTCGTTTTACTGAAAAATCTTCGGCTTCATATTTATAACATACATCATAATTTAAATAAAGAGTTTTCGAGCCGATGAATGATGCCATCTCGTTAGTAGCCCACTCCTCTATTAAAAATTTAATTAAAGCGTTTTTAAATTTAATGTTTTTTAATTCTTTTGAAAAATCCGACGGCCGTACTTGATTTGCTCCAGAAATAACGTAGTCGCGAGTTTCTACGTTTTGCCGTTTAAAAGATGCTCATTATCCTTTATAGAAGGACTAAAGTAACGGTCGAAAACAATAATGATCGTGTGTGCGTCATATGCAAGAACCATTTGGATGATTTTCATGGAAATCGCACCAAATGTGAGTGGTATTTCTCTCATTAAGTGTAATAAAAAAAATCCATCAATAATAACGATTTCTTTATGCGTTGGCTGGTCAGACTCAATATGTTGCTCCAAACACTTTAATAGAACCGATTTATCTGTCTTACAAATTGTTCCGCTTATATGACAAAGTGAAAGAGGTACAGGAGTTAAAGGATAAGATAAAATTTTTGCCAAATCAATTTTTTGTTCAAGAGAAACGCCCAGAAGCCGACCAAACAAATCGCGTTGCATGCGCATTTCTTGAACTTTTCCAGATACCATAACTTTTTTCTTTTTGGTTGCATCAGTAAATGTAAGAACTTTATTTTTTTTTATTGCTTTCTCGAATCGGGTTATGTCTTGCGCGCATTCAGAAATAAACGTTTGACGCTGCTCGTTGCCATTATTTTCAACATTAATTAAAAAATCACATATAGATTGTTGAGGTTTAAATGAAACGAACCACGTGCTTGCAATAAACAGAACAATGGAAATTTTATTGAGAAAACTATACGACGTCAAAGGGGCTTGGTATCTCGTCAACGACTGACTGTACAGCTCCTTTGCACCGCGACGCGACACCGCCACGAACGAGAGGGAGATGATCGAGTGCGCCATCTATCCTCAACACTTCCGCCGATGAAGTGCTCGATCACTCTCTCTCTCTACCATTCCAAGACTAGCACGCATTGCTCCGAACCGCTCCTTAGGAAGTGCCTTCGTAAAGATGTCGGCCCGCTGTCGATCAGTGGGTACATACACCATTTCAATGTCCCCTTTTTCGACTTTCTCTCGGATGTAGTGATAACGGACATCAATGTGTTTTGTTCTCTTGTGAAATTCTGGATTTTTCACCAGACGAATGGTACTTTGGTTATCGACATGCAATTTTGTCGCGTTCGTACACTGATGCCCCAGATCACTCAGCAGGTTTCGAAGCCATGATGCTTCTTTTGCAGCCGCTGCTGCCGCAATATATTCAGATTCAGTTGTACTCATTGATACGATTCTCTGTCGCTGAGATGACCAGGTGACAAGACCCAGCGTCAGGCTAAAAGCGTATCCAGTGGTGGACCTTCGCGTCTCAGGGTCCCCCGCATAATCAGCATCAGAGAATCCCATAAGACAGTCGCCATCACTTCCCTCGCGATACTCTATGCCAAACCCGACAGTATTAACGAGATACCCGACGATTCTCTTCACAGCTTGCCAGTGACCCTGGTTATGGCAGCTAAGAAATTTACTAACTGTGCTGACAGCAAAAGCTATATCGGGCCTGGACACGATTGCGAGAAACATGAGGGAACCTACGGCCTCTCGATATGGCACGTTACATTCACCAGTCTCTCCTGGATACACCGTCTACAGTATTGTATGAGGGTCTGCCGGTACAGAAGCCCCCCTCGCATTCTTCATTCCAAATCGCTCAATCACACGCTCGGCATAGGCCCGTTGGTGAATGAACAATGATTTCTTTTCCCGATCTCTCACTATTTGTAACCCTATGAAGTTACTTCCATCACCACGAGTTATGTTGAACGACTCACTTAGACTGTTTACAATTGACTCTAGAACCGATTCACACTTGGTTGCTATAATACCATCGTCTACAAACAGCGCGAGGTAAATCTCATACCCATCATACCATCCATGAAACACACACTTGTCAGCATTTGATTCTTTTAAATTGAACAGTTTCAGAAAGTTGACGAACTTTCTGTTCCAGCATCGAGGAGCTTGTTTAAGCCCATATAACGCTTTATTGAGCTTACACACTACACTCCCGCACTCATTGTATTCATAACCGCTGACGAACCCATCTGGCACTTACATGTGTATGTCTTCTTCCAGCACCCCGTGCAAGAACGCCGTACACACGTCGAATTGTGTCATCTCGTAGTCCTTCTGTGCGATGATTGCCAACAGCACCCGTAGAGAATCGTAACGCACGACTGGTGAAAACGTCTCCTGATAATCCACTCCTCTTTCCTGTCGAAAGCCTCGGGCACAAAGCCGAGCCTTGTAGCGTTGCACGTTTCCATGCTGATCCTGAACCATCTTGAAGACCCATTTTGAATCGATTGTCTTTCTGCCGGGAATTCTGGGTATGACAGACCATGTTTGATTAACTCGATGAGCCTCGAGCTCCTCTGCGATGGCTCGTTTCCATTTCGAACCGTCTGGACCCAAGACTGCTTCTTCGTACGTCGTTGGGACGTGATGTTCCACTATGTACAGCTGGTACCTAGTTGGAGGCTTTATTGACGCTCGATTTCGAAGCGTGTGTCCACCTGGCGTTACTTGAGAATTAGTGGCACGCTCACCTTGTCTGCTTTCTTCCCTACCAGCATCTGGTTCATCTTCGTCGTTTTCTTCGAGGATTTCTGCATTGCCGACCTGAGTGTGATTGTCTGTGTTATCGACTAGGGTTCCTGGATTCTCATGGTCGTTGTTTGTTCCTTCTTCGATCTGGCTGCTTTGTAACACCCTTGTGTTAGGCAGGGGCACCTCCACCTCGGAAGTAGCTCCATCCTTTTCTTCTTCCGTATCGCCACAATATTTGTGGAAGGATACATTCCTAGAAATGGATACTATTTTTGTTTCAGGATTATACAACCTGTAGTTTGACGATTCTCCCTGATATCCCACCAGGAGCACCCGTTTGGCCCGAGCATCCCATTTCTTTGTCAGCTGCTTTGGGACGTGTACAAAGCCTTTTGATCCGAATATCCTCAGCTGACTTAGATCCGGTCTCTTTCCAGTCCATAACTCGTGTAACAAACCCCAAAAAGTCCCTTTTCTTTTTTTTCGTTAATAAACTTAATTCATAATTAATAATTACTTAAATACTTATATTTTTATTTATCCTTATTATTCTTACGTTTATAAAGTGTGTTTAGGATTAATATTAGTTCAGGATACCGCGAAACGCGAGTATGACGAAAGAGTGTAAAGGAGTGGGAGAATCAAAGGCATGCGCGATCCTCAGTCGATCAGCGGATCGACGAGAGCAAGGATCAAAAGCAATGACTGTAATTGGTGCGTAGTAAATGAGAGAGGGAACCGAGCGTTCCATGCGCGCGCCTGCGCATAACTAGTCGCTTAGTAGACTGACTGGAGAACAGATCGAGCGAGACGAGAATGATTGATGCGTAATAGCCAAACTCCGTTCCCATTGGTGCGCTCCCAGAACCCTGAATATGTATAAATACGGGCAAGAAGGCCCAGAGAAGAATCATTATGAATCATAAATTCAATACAGATACTACTCCGAATCATTTATGGCCATTGGCTGATTCCAACCTAACTTTAATGCTCCAACTTTGGAGGCCGCCTTGCTGGACACTTGGTCGAGCCGATCGTACTAAACTAAGGCCATAGTCGCCAGGTTTGACGAGAGGTTTTCTGCCTTGGAGGCCGCTTTGCAGGCCACTTAGTTGACGAAGCTAAGTTATTGATAATTCTCAATCTCAGGTTAGTATTAATACTCCTGAGCGACGAGGGAACAAGACTATTCCAGGTGGCAATACCGCCCCTGATGACAATGAAACAATTCAAACGATTCTCAACTTAACATATTCAATTTCCTAGATCTATAAGCTAATTCCTAAATTATAAGCTAACTCCTATATCGACCGAGAGTCGTCATCCATAATCAAACTCCTAGATCAATAAGATAATTCCTTTATCGACCGAGAGTCATTATCCATAATCAAACTCCTAGATCAATAAGCTAATTCTTTTGTCGACCGAGAGTCATTACCGACATACTAATTCCTTTCATTTGGCTAAACGTCATTATTAATTAATTAAGTTATATAACTCCAAATCGATCGCTCAAACGGGTATTTCTTTTGTAACGACCTAGTGTCGCAACCCAAGATGATCAGCTTTACTTTTTGTAACGACCTAGAGTCGCAACCTAATTAATTTCTTTAATTTCTTTAGTATTAAGGCGTTTAATTATATTTTCATGTATCATTTAGAAGTGTTTTCTTGAATAAACACTATTTAAGTTAAATTCTTGTTCTTGAATTTTAATTCTTTGTCGCACGCCACACGAATCAATCCTGAAATCCTGTAAAGCGCGTCGAGTCACGCCTAAAACCGTTACAGGTGTTATTTTTGGTGGCAGCGGTGGGATTATAGATTTGCAAAACCGCAAATGTTGTGGCAAAGGAGTAACCCTCCTATAGCGAAGAATCGGAATTTATCTTCCTTGATAATTGCGAAGTAGGTATTCCAATCATGGCGCAAAACGATCCTTTAAACAATGTTCTAGTCGATATGCAAAATCTGCACCTAGATCAGGAAAATATACGTCATCCTCAAATTAGAATTAGAGATGCCGCAGATACAGTACCGGCATTCGATGGACGAAACATTTCTATGTATCAATATACAAAATGTTGCCGAAACGCGAAAAATATGGTCGCACCAAACGCTGAGTATGGATTAGTACAAATAATAAAAAACAAACTATATGGCCAAGCCTCACGAGTTGTTTTAAATGGAGATTACAATACCATAGATGAACTCATTAAAGTACTTAATTCTCGCTTTGCTCCACTGCATTCGTCAATTCAATTATATGGAGATATGTCCAGAATCGCTCAGCTGCCGGATGAAGCAACTGTCGATTACAGTAGCCGCGTGTCGGAAATCCTCCAACAAATAAAAACATGTCACGAAACAGAAGTTCCCCAGAATGTCGCACAGCATAATCAAACTGCGGAAAAAAATGCTATTCGGACATTTTTGACAGGATTGAGACCGGAGGTTTACGCGAGAATGCGAACAGTTGACTTCGCCGATTTGGATAGTACTATTAGCGCCGCGATCAAAGCTGAGGCAGAAAATCAGGAGAATTTAATGAGAAACAGATTTGCTGTAGGCCTCTCGTATTCTGTGCGGTGTACTAATTGTTCGGGTTACGGGCATACAACGGCGAATTGTAGTAGCAAACTCCCTGAGAGACAAATATCACAGATATCCTGGCAGTCAAAATTTTGTGATCATTGCCGAAAAGTAGGATATACTATTCAAGAATGTAGAATAAAAAATCCACAGAATAATTCAATATTACGACCAACATCACAATTAGAATGTAGATATTGCAAAATCAAGGGTCATACTATTGACCAATGCCGAAAGAGAATATATAATAATAATAAGAACCGTGAAAGAATTGCAAATACTAAAGAACCAGAAACACCCAGTACTACAAATAAAACACAACAAGCTCCACCACAAAAACAGGGTACACTTAATTTGCAAATGTTAAGAATTGGAAGATCACCAAACCTTACTCTATCAGGGCCAGAATTTAACAAACCTGAAATCCAAATGATGATAGATACGGGTGCCGACCTGAGTGTAAACAGGAATCTATTTCGCCTGACACCCCAATTTATACAGATGCTGTGTATGAACTAAAAGGAATAGCCGATAGTATTCTTCCCACTATAGGATATATTAAAATTAAATTCCTAAATACCGAAGTAGAGATCCATGTTGTCGAAACATTGCCAATCGCACAAGATGGATTACTGGGTACGACCTTTTTCAAAGAAATCGGAGCTAAAATAGACTATTCTAGATCAGCTGTAGTAGTAGGAGACTATATCTTACCATTCGAAAATTGCAAGGTAACCATACCAAATCGATCAAGGTGCCAAGTGCAAGTTAAAGTTCTAGCCTCAGATCTTAAAACCGGATATGTACCTAAATTAAATTTACATCCCAAAATCCTTATGGGAAATGCTCTGGTTACCAATAACAATGGGTTAGCTAATCTTTACGTTATTAATACATCCACTAAGGATATAACATTAGCGATACCACCCATTCAATTAGAACCTTATGAGGAAGTAGAGGTGCCAGAAATTCTTGAAACTCCAGAACATGTAGAACAAGTATTAGAATTACTTCGTACTAATCATTTGAATGCCGAAGAATAAGAAAATATAGAAAAATTAATTCGAAAATATTCCGACAGATTTCATCTCCCCGGAACAGGACTAGAAGCTACTAGTGTAATTAAACATAGAATAATTACAAAAAATGAAATACCAATAAATACTAAACAATATCGATATCCGCAGGTACATAAAGAAGAAATTAACAAACAAATATGTGAATTATTAAATAATGATATTATTAAATCTTCATTTTCCCCTTATAACTCTCCAGTATGGATAGTCGCGAAGAAACCAGATAGTAAAGGAAATAAGAGATGGAGAGTAGTAATAGATTTCCGCGAATTAAATGATGAAACGATAGGAGATGCATATCCACTACCGAATATATTAGACATATTAGATCAACTTGGTAGTGCTAAATATTTCTCAGTGTTCGATCTAGCTTCAGGATTCCATCAAATTCCGATGCATCCAGATGATCAACATAAAACAGCATTCTCTACTCCTTATGGACACTATGAGTTTAATCGAATGCCATTTGGATTGAAGAATGCCCCTGCTACATTTCAAAGATTGATGGATCAAGTTCTTACTGGATTACAGGGTGTAGAATTATTCGTGTACTTAGACGACATAGTAATCTATGCTCGCTCACTCCAAGAGCATGCGGTAAAATTCGAAAAGCTAATGAAAAGACTTAGGGAAGCAAACTTAAGTTTACAACCAGACAAATGTGAATTCCTAAAAAGAGAGGTAGCGTATTTAGGACATATTATTAGTGAAAATGGAGTTCGACCAGATCCAAAAAAATTAGAAGCTGTTAAGGATTTCCCATTACCAAAAACAATTAAGAATGTGAGACAGTTCCTTGGACTGGCCGGATACTATCGTAGATTCATAAAAGACTTCTCTAAAATAGCTAAACCATTATCTGATTTAACAAGGAAAAATAATAATTACGTTTGGACAAGCAAACAACAAGAAGCTTTCGAGGTATTAAAAGACGCGTTATGCCGCGAGCCTATATTACAATACCCAAATTTTAATGCTCCATTTATTATCACAACGGACGCTTCCGGATATGCCGTGGGAGCTGTCCTCAGTCAGGGAGAAATTGGAAAAGACCTTCCGATCGCATATGCCTCTAGAATTCTAAATAATGCTGAAACACGTTACGCACCGACTGAGCGTGAATTACTAGCATTAGTATATGGCATGGAACATTTTAGACCCTACGTTTACGGCAAGAAATGTAAACTAATAATGGACCACAAGCCTTTGGAATGGCTGCATAAATTGGCAAACCCAACTTCAAGGTTGATGCGATGGAAAATTAGGTTAGCTGAATATGATTATGAAATCATTTACAAACCCGGGAAATACAATACCAACGCTGATGCCCTATCAAGAAATCCAATATCTACTCTTCCTCTACAAGTAACCGAAAAACGAACTCGATCACAAATGACTACTAATACGGAATCTGGGAATCCAAGACCATTAAAACAACCCAAGGGAGATGCTTCGTCATGGGAATCAGATGACTCAGACGACACTGATAACCCAATGATGTATGTTTATCAAATAAAACGAAAATCAAAAAGGAAACATCAAACAACAACAACATCACCATCAGGTCGACCAACTCAGAAAAAACCAAAACCAGGTGATACAAATGATGCAGATGACTCAACTGATTCCGATGATCCGATATTGGATAACTATCAAATTAAAAGAAAATTAAAGCGTAGACATCAGACTACGACGACCTCGCCGACAGGTCGACCAGTTCGAAAACAGACGAGAGGAGAAGAATTATTAATCAAGGAATCTTCAAGAACTGAGCAGTCCGCCGATAGTTATGAAATAAATAAAGATATTCAAGTGTCAGTAGAAGTACATCCTCCTCCTAAATCAATCACCAATCAAGAAAAACCGGAAGAACCCAGAATGGAGGTCGAAATAATATCATCCGCGAATCAACGAAGACTAGGTACAGAACCAATAGCAAATAAATGCATAATTGACGGAGACGAAATAATGGAAATAGATGAAAGTGTAGAAGTTCCCAAAACCCATGTATATCGTGATCCTCCTAAAATAAATTCTTCTGGTAGCAGCAGTAGCAGCATCAGACCCATCCTTCCTAAAAAAGGGAATGACTTAGAATCTATCGGAACAGAATCAGGACGAGTATCACCATTAACATTAAAAGGAAAAGGAGATGGAAAATATAAAATAATTCCTAAAACCCCTAAAAATAAAAATAAATTTATTAAACCTACTAAGCCAAGAAAAAAGAATATTAAACAAAAACGAATACCCAGGATAATAAGTGATATTCCAATCAGATGTAAGTTTATGGAAATAAATGATTATTTATGGATGAGAAGAGAAACATTAGCGATATTTGTTAATACAGAAGGCAATCCAGTAGAGAAGTCAGGAATAGAGTTGAGGGAAAGAAAGATGTTAGAGATAACCTCAGAAACCCCATTCGAAATAGGAGAAGTAATACAAATTTCAGAAGGAAAACAATCAATTTTAGGAATGGTAGTACAGGATCATCCGACAATACAGACATATGCCACTGTATTAGGAAACCTATGCCATAACCTCACGGAACGGGGTATTAAGAAAATATCATTACCCAAAGAAAGTAATAATACATTATGGGAAATAATAAGGAATATAATTAAATTAAAATTTGTTCAGGCTAATATCACGATAACTATTTGTAATGGAACTATACAATTACCTATGGAACAAGATAGGAAAACCATAATAAAAGAAAATCATGAATCACCAGTAGGAGGCCATAAAGGAATAACAAAAACGTACGAACGAATCAGGTGCTTATATTATTGGAAAAATATGAAAAAAGATATTAAACAATATATTAAAACATGTATGAGTTGTCAAAGACAAAAATTGGTACGAAATAAAACAAAGGAACCTATGGTGATAATAGACACACCATTGGACGCGTTTGATAAAGTATCTATGGATATCGTAGGACCATTACCATATACTCGAACAGGGAATAGCTACATACTCACGATACAAGACAACTTAACTAAATATTCATTGGCCATACCATTAGTTTCATTTACGAGCGAAGAAATAGCTGAAGCATTTATGAAAAATTTTATATGTCAGTACGGATGTCCCAAAGCAATTTTAACAGATCAAGGCTCTTCGTTTATCGGATCCGTTATGAGGAAATTTGCCAAAGTTTTTAATATTGAACAGTTTAAAACATCCGCATTTCATCCCCAATCGAATGGCTCACTAGAAAGGAGTCATCATGTATTAATCGAATATTTAAAACACTATATAACAAAAGAAAAACAATGGGATCAGTGGTTGCCACAAGCAATGTTTTCTTACAACACTAGTGTACATGAAAGTACCAAATCCACTCCATATGAACTCATTTATGGGAAAAAGGCTAGACAACCATCCAGCATAGTACCAAATGATTCACTGAACACATATCCAGATGTCGTTGATAACTTGATGAATAAATTGATAAATATTCGCGAAATAGGTAGAAATAACTTAGAAAAATCAAAGCTCAGACAAAAAGACTATTTCGATAGGAAAATATCATCCGTCCAATACCATAAAGGTGAAAAGGTAATGCTATTAAAACCAAAAAGGAACAAATTTAGCAATGAATATGACGGACCGTATGTGATTATGGACGTACTGGAGAATAATAACGTGAAATTGGCAATAAGTCCCCGTATCACTAGAATCGTACACCAGAATAGGATTAAGAAAGCTTACATTTCACCAGACCATAATAATACTAGAGACCATAATCAGATTGGTAATAATGTAGAACCATGACTCCGAAAAGTGGGGAGATCCGCGGGATTAATTAGGACGAAATTAAGTTCAAAAAAATTAGTGCGCACTGAGATTTCATTTCGAGATACTTCAAACAAAGGTAGCTAAAAGTCATAAAGGTAGCAGAAAAGAAAAGTGAAGTGAGTAAAGAGATTAGTAAGCCAAATTAAAATAATGAACACATAAAATTAATTAAGTGTCATTTTTAATTGTTTAAAAGAATGCGTGTTTTTCATTCATTGGCGTTCCGTCCAACGGACATGGACGAAGAGTATTACGGGCCCTGGGATGGGATACTGCCCGAAAATTATCCCACAATTTATTTAAAATTAACCAGATTAGTTTGCCTCCAAGGCCCAGGCATAATTCGGGAGGACAGGAACGATATATTTAAAAGAAAATTGTGTGAAGAGTGTTATGAACGTTTCCCTGAAAATCAGAGGTTCCTCTACCCCCGATGTTACAATCACCTCCTTACCCTAGAAAATAGCGCCCTTGCATATAGGGATTGTAAATTTTGCAATAGAGAACTATACACCGTGTACTACGCAAAACGCTGCCCCGAATGCATAGAAATGTATTTCAATTTTGATGAACAAGGAGCCGACGATGATTTACTTCGTCAAGGCCACGCAATAAACGTGATTACCGAATGGTGATCACAAAATATTAAAATCGCAAATTTTATTTCATCCTATCTACGCATTAGATCTCCGTATTAATCCTGTCAATAGGGAAGAAAAAAGAATAGGTCGCGAGAGAACAGGTCGCGGAGATGGAAACAATACGAATATGATCAAATCACGCGTAGTACGGTAATCGACAGCGAGCAATATAGTTCAATTAGTAATCAATAACGAAAATTATTATAATTTTGAGTTCTAAAATTGCCATTATAATGACGCATCGTCGAGCGGGCAATAAAAGAATAAAGAATAAAAGAATAGAAACTCAATGGCGAGAATTGAGCAAAATAGATATTCCAACAATCGATTGGAGCGATTATATTAAATTATCCCCCTCTGACCCTCGACAAAGAAGCTGGAAATATATATTTCTCTTTGGCTCTGGACAAGCACCACCTCCAACTACTGGAAAGAAATTACCAATGGTGGATGATGAGGAAATCCAAAAATTCCTATATATGGACGAAGACGCCGACAGCCCAAGCCCTCCCTTTGACCCTTTTGAGACCATTCCCCAAATCTCTGTCTCTCGAGGACGAGAGATTCCCCCAGGCGGCGAGATGTAACAAACCCCAAAAAGTCCCTTTTCTTTTTTTTCGTTAATAAACTTAATTCATAATTAATAATTACTTAAATACTTATATTTTTATTTATCCTTATTATTCTTACGTTTATAAAGTGTGTTTAGGATTAATATTAGTTCAGGATACCGCGAAACGCGAGTATGACGAAAGAGTGTAAAGGAGTGGGAGAATCAAAGGCATGCGCGATCCTCAGTCGATCAGCGGATCGACGAGAGCAAGGATCAAAAGCAATGACTGTAATTGGTGCGTAGTAAATGAGAGAGGGAACCGAGCGTTCCATGCGCGCGCCTGCGCATAACTAGTCGCTTAGTAGACTGACTGGAGAACAGATCGAGCGAGACGAGAATGATTGATGCGTAATAGCCAAACTCCGTTCCCATTGGTGCGCTCCCAGAACCCTGAATATGTATAAATACGGGCAAGAAGGCCCAGAGAAGAATCATTATGAATCATAAATTCAATACAGATACTACTCCGAATCATTTATGGCCATTGGCTGATTCCAACCTAACTTTAATGCTCCAACTTTGGAGGCCGCCTTGCTGGACACTTGGTCGAGCCGATCGTACTAAACTAAGGCCATAGTCGCCAGGTTTGACGAGAGGTTTTCTGCCTTGGAGGCCGCTTTGCAGGCCACTTAGTTGACGAAGCTAAGTTATTGATAATTCTCAATCTCAGGTTAGTATTAATACTCCTGAGCGACGAGGGAACAAGACTATTCCAGGTGGCAATACCGCCCCTGATGACAATGAAACAATTCAAACGATTCTCAACTTAACATATTCAATTTCCTAGATCTATAAGCTAATTCCTAAATTATAAGCTAACTCCTATATCGACCGAGAGTCGTCATCCATAATCAAACTCCTAGATCAATAAGATAATTCCTTTATCGACCGAGAGTCATTATCCATAATCAAACTCCTAGATCAATAAGCTAATTCTTTTGTCGACCGAGAGTCATTACCGACATACTAATTCCTTTCATTTGGCTAAACGTCATTATTAATTAATTAAGTTATATAACTCCAAATCGATCGCTCAAACGGGTATTTCTTTTGTAACGACCTAGTGTCGCAACCCAAGATGATCAGCTTTACTTTTTGTAACGACCTAGAGTCGCAACCTAATTAATTTCTTTAATTTCTTTAGTATTAAGGCGTTTAATTATATTTTCATGTATCATTTAGAAGTGTTTTCTTGAATAAACACTATTTAAGTTAAATTCTTGTTCTTGAATTTTAATTCTTTGTCGCACGCCACACGAATCAATCCTGAAATCCTGTAAAGCGCGTCGAGTCACGCCTAAAACCGTTACACTCGTACGGCGTCTTCCGTTCGCCCGTTCTGGAGTTTCCTGTCCTGTTCAGGACGTACACGGCCGTGTTGACGGCTTCCGCCCAAAGGTTATTGGGTAGCTTCTTCGCAAGAAGCATAGTTCTCGCGCACTCAACTATCGTTCGATTGTCTCTTTCGGAACGACCGTTCTGCTCTGGCGTGTATGGAGCTGTGTTTTCCATTGTGATACCGCGCGATGCTACGTAGGCGTGCATTTTTTGATTGCAGTACTCCGTTCCATTGTCGACACGTAGAGTTTTCATTTTCTTTCCGAACTTGTTTGCGACGAGCTGCTCGTATTCGCGAAACCGTTCGAACACTTCTGTTTTATGTCTGATAAAATACACTACCCGGAATCCCGTTGCATCGTCTTTAAAAGTTAGAAAGAACCGGGCACCCGCGAGCGATGGTACCGACATTGGCCCGCACACGTCACTGTGTATAAATTCTCCGGGCTGTCTATCAACCTTGTTCTTCTGCATTTTGAACGGTATTTTATGTAGTTTACCGATTTGGCATGCTTCACAGAAAAACTCACGTGTGTTCTTGACGTTCACTCCGTCAACAAGTCCTTTATCGACAAGACTGCACAATGCTCTTTTATGTATGTGACCGAGCCTCTCGTGCCACACCTTTAGATTGAGCGTGGACACATTAGCTTCCTTCCGTACAGTCGGTGCGCGAAGGAACATACGGTATAGTTTGTTCGACTGCTTCACTCCGGTTGCTTTAACTGTTCCATTTCGCGTGATCTCAACACTTTCTTTTTCGAACCGTACGCTGAAACCTTTTGTCGCGCACACACCGACAGAAAACAGATTTTTCTTTACTTGAGGCACCAACAGCACGTCCTCGATCACCGAGTCTTCCCAGATTCCATTTACCAGGCTTTGGACATTTATCTTTCCTATGCCGGTAACACTGCATTCCCCATCGTCACCGAGTGACACAGTGTCGCCACTGGTTGAGTGGAACTCTGTAAACCATTCCCGACGGAAGGTCATATGTGCGGAAGCACCACTGTCGGTAAACCAGGTGTCCTTCGTGTCCATCCGCAGCAACTGTTGCACCTGTTCGACCGACGGCCCTGGATACGTGTCGTCTCGTGTTCGCGATTGTCTGTCCCTCTCTGGCCGTTCCACAACAAACGCACAACCACCTTGACTGTTCCCTGTCCGGGTGTCGCCAATGTTGTGTTTTTTCTTCTGTGGACACTCACTTGCGAAATGACCTTTCTCTTGACACCGATAGCATTCAACGTCTTTCTTTGAATACTTCTTCTTCTTCTGTTTCCTTGTGGCCTCGTTGTTCCCCTTCGGCTCACTTGACTTGGTGACCGCCAGCGCGTTAACCGATTCACTTTCTGCATCCAGCCGACTCTCTTCCCGAATTAGCCGCTCTTGCAGATTCTCAACGGTTTGCCTGGCCGGGTCCACGCTGTCCCATGCCGTTTGCAGGGTACTGAACTTTGACGTCAGGCTCGCTAGAATTTTTGCCATTATCGTTAGGTCAGATACGTCTTCCCCGAGGTCCTTTAATTGTCCAGCCATATTCTGTACTTTAGCTATATGCTGAACTACTGAGTCCGTTGACGACATCCTATATTCGTGAAACCGTTGGGTGAGAAGTAACTTATTTATGACGGTTTTTTGCTCGTGTATGCGACTAAGTTTGTCCCACATCTCTTTTGCGGTCTTGCATACAAAAACCGTTTCCATTTGTGTATACTCCATCGACGACGCTATTATTGCAGTGGCTTTAGCGTTGTCCTTCACCCATTCCTTGGCAAGGTTTTCATTCGGCCCCACCCTATCTGCCGGCATGGTCCTCGAACCATCCACCACGTCGTAAATTTCGTTTGCAGTAAGTACCGCCGTTATTTGGAACTTCCATCCTTGGAAATTTGTTCCGTCAAAGCGTTTCACCTGCTTTGTCCAGATATTGTCCGACATTGCTTCTATTTTCACTATTGCAAACACTATTCTGCGCACTGGTGTGAGCCTGGGCCCATAACCTGTTGAGGTTTAAATGAAACGAACCACGTGCTTGCAATAAACAGAACAAAGGAAATTTTATTGAGAAAACTATACGACGTCAAAGGGGCTTGGTATCTCGTCAACGACTGACTGTACAGCTCCTTTGCACCGCGACGCGACACCGCCACGAACGAGAGGGAGATGGTCGAGTGCGCCATCTATCCTCAACATAGATTCTGATACCTGGCCACTCGAAATATTATATAATAAATTTGTATCCAACTGTGTCATAAAAGGATTAATATTTTGGTTGATTGCGTTCATAAATGTTTCAAGCTTTTCACTACTTTTTTTTATCGCACTTTTCTTTAAATCTGCCGTAACATCTTGTGTATTATTCAAGCCTGTTTTTTGCAAAACATCAGATATTATAGTTGATCTAAGGCTATGGCTTTTACACCAGCGTTGACGAGCTCCAATAGAGCCTGTATTATGGATAATTCCTGTAAGCTTATTTCCAGCATCTGCATTGATCGTTTGCTCGAGAGTCAAGTCGATCGGTTGCCTGGAAAAGGGTTTGTCTGTCCTTTTAATCCCAAAAGATCCTTTTTCGAAATGATCTCTCAGCCCAGGATGTGTTTCGTCTACTTTTATTAAATTATCATGATATTTAACCAACCAGCGAGAGTAATTTGGTTGGTTAAAAATAAAAAATAAATTACAAATTTTAGGCAAAACCTGTTTAAACAAATCAAAGTTTGCTGTGCGAATAGTCTTGTTTAGCAGTAAATAATAATTCACGAGTTTAATATAAATCATATAAAACTGCGGTTTTTCCATGTTCGCCATTCAATGTTTTTTGTTGATATTGTTCAAACGTCTCAAGTAATCGTAAAAGTTCATCGTTATCTATAACAGGAGTCACTGATCTGTGATGTTGAAAATTTCGCAGATAAGTTATCACCTCATCGCTAATGAGTAGATCATTTTTATCAAGAAAAGATTGAAAATGTAAGATTTGAAGGGCTAGAGCCAACATAGGGTGCAATCGTTTACATCTATTAAAATGCTTTCCCGTAATGAAAGAAGTGACCGAGCCGTTTGCGAGCATTTCGGAATCTACCATGATATCTGATAGCCCACAATTATCAATAAACTTTCCAACTGCTTTAAAGTAGGCCATCATTATATGGAAGGAACCTACATGTATAAAAAGGTTATTAAATCTTGGTTTCTCTGTTGCTTGAATCTGAAGCGCAATTTTAGCTATTGCTAAATCGTAAGTTACTTGGATATACGTCTCGCTGCATTCCTCAGCGACTTTTTGGCTCTGTATCATCGTTTCCAAAACCACCGACGTATTTGTTGGTGATAAATTTATTGTTGTTAAATATGAAATCTTCTGCTTACTAGAATAGTCATCGTGTATAAGGCTATTAAATCCTACCCACATCGGCGTATTGGGAATTTTTAGAGCGTGAGATACCATCCACGCAACATTTATGCGTTCGAATAATTCCATATTATTGGGCATTGAATGAAGCGATTCTGCATCAAGGGGTTGTAGATTTTCAAACATTTTAGGCCTTTTGGCGTATGATTCCAATTCTGGGGTTATCGCGTCAAAAGTTCGCCTTCTTCTTTTTGCCCCACTATTTATTGAAGAAGATGCTTCATCGACGGAATATTCATCCTCTTTAACAGTTACGGACGATTCTCTAATATGAGTAGCATCAACACAGATATCCTGAAAGATTATACCCACTGTATCGTGCAAAGTATCTTTCCCCGTTGGAGTATCAACAAATCTGTCAAAGTTGTTAAATGCCAATCCTGTGCATAAGTTTGGTAATTTTAAAATGTCATCGGGACAAATTTGTGATTCCGTAGTAGATGCAAAAGTGGCTTCAGTTTCTAACTCCTCTGCAGCGGTATAACTGCAGCAGTGACCATATCTGTTTATAATATTTACAACCTTTTTTCTATTTGTTAAACTTTTTAATGACATCCCAAGAGTGATGTGTTTTGACGTTTTCACTGTTCCATTTGAAACAGCATAAATTGCATCGTCTGAAAATGAATGAACTATCCTTTGGCATTTAGTACTCCGCCTACGCCGACGACTTGGGCCACTTAACAATGTCGTATAAAAATCAGTCAATATTTTTGGAGTAGAACTTTCTCCCTTTATCATGCTATTTGCTGTTATTTTATCAGGTAATTTATTTGGTTGTAATTTGCGAATTTCTTCTCTTAAAGTAAGAGCAGCGTTTTGAACTATATCTTCTTTCTCTAGCAATTTGAAATCTACATGCTGCATATAAACGCCACCATACGGCTTAACAATCTTTCTTTTATTCATGTGTATTATTTCAATTTTTTTGGGAAAAGTTTGTAATATTTTCTTTTGTAAATTCCGTGATGCAAACATTTCAAAAGAATCTTCTGTATTTCCATATTCCACGTTCACACGGTCAGTATATAATTTGTGCAAAAATGTCATAAAATAACAATGTTTCTTTTTCACAATATTGTCGCTTATAAAAGTGCATACGTTGTCATAGGCTATTTTATGATAGTCTCTCGTTATATGCCAACTTCCTTTTTGTGCCGGTAACCCAGATTTTCATGCAGTACTTTCATATTTTCTCTTACAAACATTGTGATAATAAATTATTTTTTCTTTTAAATTTGCGATTTTATTAAGCAGGTTAATATCATTGGATTCTGTTGCAAGCGATTTTATATTTTCAATAACAATATTTTTATCGGCTTGCTCAAAATTTTGTTCGCCGATATCTTCAGCGACTTCAAAATTTTCACCACTGACATCTTCGATGAGTTTATCAGTAGTCTGTGCAGATGTTAAAGAAGATGCTGTAGATGAAGTCGAAGGAATTTCCTCAGAAGCTTCGCATTTCTTATATTTCCCCATTACAGCTGTAAATTGTCTATAACACTGTCTATGGTAGCACAGTGTATTGTCACTATTGTCACTCAAATTGCTCTGTAAAATCACATCACTGTATTTCAAATTATGGTCTTTACGAATTTTCAAAATATCTCTACATTTTTGTAATTTTTGGTCTGTTAAAGGTAATAATTTTGTTGGTTTCCCTAGTTTGCAAACAAAACAATATCTATTAACTGAAGACATTCTGCGTATATAATGCGTTGAAAATAAAATGCCCTTCCTTTCAGGCAGACTATTACGGTCGAACTGATCTGCGATTCTGCAGTTTTGCCTTTCGAAGCTGTTTGAAAGCACTTGTTGGGTGTTTATTACGGTTTGAAGAGAGTCCTATTTCTATAAACAGAGCCGTGACATTTTCCAGACCCGGCGACCGCCTGGGAAATTGGGCTCAACCACACACAGTAGGGGCACTGTCTGGCACCTTTACGAATTTAAATCTTTACCACAAAGTATCTAACGTTTCCACGAGTCATTCAATTGTACTTCACGAACTGAATTTATATTGAATATTTAATATACAATTACAATTTAATCAGCCTGTCAAGATACCAGCGAAATATTTAAAATAAGAGAGTTCAGATTGTGAAGCATTGTAATATAGTTTATTAATAAATTTTTTTATCGTTATACTGTAATAAAATTGTAAAGTACCTACTGGCTACTCATATCCACTTCATACTTCATATTAAACGTCGATCTTTTATACAAGTTAATATTAAATTCAATGTCGCGGTAGTAGATTTGACTACACGCTCGATTCATTTGTAAACGTCTGGCAAGGTCTTATCACCGCTAATAGGCTGCCAGACTATTTTTTCCATTGGTTTTTCCAACATAAACAATTATTCCAGAAAATTTCAGCTTTGTCGCTATGAGTCGATTTTTTTTTTAACATGTTTAGAGGTCTGCCAGACGACGAAGGTCCCCGCGGAGCGCTGCCAGACTATTTTTTCCATTGGTTTTACAACATAAACAATTATTCCAGAAAATTTCAGCTTTGTCGCTATGAGTCGATTTTTTTTTTTTTAACATGTTTGGAGGTCTGCCAGACGACGAAGGTCCCCGCGGAGCGCTGCCAGACTGCGATTTTCTTATTTTGTATTAAATTGTTTATTAATGGGTGGAAATTCAACCTTGTCGCGATGAGTCGGGGATGCTCTCAAACTTGACACGTTCGAGGACGTGCCCTCCGGCCCTGTCCCCGGTCTCGACTGCCAGACCGCGCTTTTCTTGACTTTCAGCATAAGGTTAAATAGAAAAATGATAGAAAAACCTTGTCGCGATGGGACACTAAAAATGTTCACTGGCTCCCGTACTATAACGAAATGTATGCATGTGCCGCCCTTTTAGATCCACGATTTCGTGATTTACCCTTCACCAGCGACATCCATTTTCAAAAAACCCGAGACCATCTTATTAGTTCAGCCAATTGTTCAAATGGCCCGCCAACAAGAGAAATCGGAAATTTGGAAACACCAATGTCACCAGTGACAAACGATGAATCCAGTTTTTGGGTTTCATTTGATAATTATATCGAAGACAGAAATAGAAATTCATTAAATCGTAATGATATTCAATTACAGTTGGATAATTATTTTAAAGAATGTTATTTAGCCAGAAAAAAAAATCCTCTTATTTATTGGAAGGAAAATGCAAAAAAATATTTCATTCTTGCGGAGTTCGTAAAAAATATTTTTGCGTTATGGCAAGCTCCGTGCCTGCCGAACGCGTTTTTTCAAAGGCTGGGGAGTTACTAAGCAAAAAAAGAAATCGTTTAAAAGATAACAAAGTCAACAAAATATTATTTCTTAATTCTTAAGGAATAATGTATATGTACATATTACATCATGTATTAATAAAAATTCAATTATATACGTAGTTCATGATATTGATTCCTACTATTATTTCATTGTTATATTATCAAATCATGATTGATAATAAATAATATTTTCGTGAAGTACTAAATTGCAAATCGCAACCGATACTTTAACTTACAATTTTTGTTGCATATTTTTATTATTTACTTTTTAGTGTCTAAGTTTTGATTTGTGGTTATATTGCATATCGATTGAATTGATTTGATTTGTGGTTACAGGCTGAATTCAAGTCGTTTGGATTTGTGGTTATGGGTTATATTTATTGATGACAGGGTAATTCTATCTCCCCTCACGTTTTTTTCCATAATTTTGTATTATCTGCGCACGTCTACAAAGTTTCAAGACAATTGGATTGGTGGAACTGGGTTAAATAGGTTTTCCGTTTTGCCCCACATGCAGTCATTTGGTAAACATTTAATATTTACACTTCAACGTGAGGTAAAGATATTGCAGGTATCGATAGTTTCGTATAGGTATCAAGTAGGTATCGATATTTTTGTATAGGTATCAAACAGGTATCGATACATTCTGATATGTAAGTATCAAAGAAGCATCGATTCCTTTTGATACCTTTGACTTTGATATGTATCAATACCAGATTGAAATTTGTAGAAGGGTATCGATATGTATCGATACGGTATCAGTCCCATCACTAGCTGGGTATGTTGTATTCCAATTAAAAAAACGATTACTGTGCGAAGTTTGTACAAACGAACTAACTGATAGTAATATTGGAAAAAATAATTTAATAAACGTGAAAAACCGTGGGCGATTAATACAGCCGTTAGACCAAGTACTTGCAATTTGTCGCAAGTGTGAACACGAAATTCGATGTGCCATACATTCAGATGTGATCTTTAGGCAGCAAACAATTCAATTGTACCTATCAAATACAGTATTAGACAAATTTATTAACACTAATATATTTCAAAATTTAAAAGAACACACACATGATCAAGGATTTATGGAAAACCATATAGTACATTTAACACGTGCCATAATAAAAAAATATATTAAAATAAGGTTACATTACATTGGGTTAAGTAAAATAGATAAATCAAATAGTCATCGACATTTTTTTAACAAAATGACACTTTTTAGGGGCGAGTGATTAATAATAAGTTTAGTAATAAGTATGTATTGTATAATATTTAATTTCAATAATAATAAATTATTTTCAATCAGTATTACTGTTTTAATTCATTTTATATATTCTAATAATTGAAGATGCATATTTCTCTTAAATTTTCATTATATTAAAAATTCAAATTCATAAATAATCACTTTTTAGTATTAACGTAGATATTTGCATTAATCTGTGGTTAATAGTTTTTCATAATTAGCGGTACAGAGCATGCGCAGCAATGCAAACAATCACCACCAGGCACCCTTCGGTTGCCCTGGGTGGGGGCCCGTCCCTCAACTAGGCTTCGCGTCCCTCGTCCACAAGCCAGCCTCACCCTCTGTCCCTATATTCCTATGTCCATGATGCGAATCTGCTGCCCATCTGACGTCAGGGTCCTGATGTCAGGCTCTGAACCTCAGAACGTATCCTAATGCGGACATAGATGACTACGGATCTGACGTCAGGCTCTGCGCTCTCACGGCAGACCCTGCTGCCAATCTGACGTCAGATCGCATACATCTGGTTATCAGGGTTATGAATTTTTTCCAACTGTTGCTAACATGTTTACTTTTTCGTCATCAGTCAGTGCAGTTATATTGTCTTTTTTTAAAGCAGGTATTGTCTCAAATTGTGTTTTCAAAGCCTTAGTCATTTTCCATAAACTACTATCTTGCACGTTAATGTTTTTTAATTTTTCATTCCACTTTTCATTTCTATATATTCTAATTTCATTCCTCACTTTTTTCACTATCTCTTTAAACATCTCTTTGTACATTGGCATGCCTGTCCTTTGCCACTGTTTTCTGATATAGTTTCTATTTTTGATTAGATTTATTATTACGTCTGATAGCTGTGTACCCTGAGCTAATATCGTTTTAGTTTTAACTGTCTTGTCTCGTGCATTTTGTATTGATTTTGTCAGTTTGATTGTCTCAGTTTCTATTGCTTCCTTATTGTTTATTTTGTTATTTATGATAATATTTCTGTCTAAAATTTTCCGAAATTCCTTCCAATCTGTTGTTTTGTAATTAAAAATGCGTCTTTCTATTTTATTCTTATATTCGTTCAGTAACTCAAAGTATATTGAATCATGATCTGAATCTAAATCGCTTAGTGTATTTGGGTGTGTTATATTTGCGACTTGCTTGTTTATTATTATGTCTATTGTTGTTGGTGTTCCCCTATTAAATGGTATATGTGTAGGAGTGTCTGTGTATAACACTGCTATATTATTATTTTGTACATAATTATTGAGTGTTATACCATTTGTATTATTTCTATGACAGTTCCAGTTTGAATGCCTAGCATTCATGTCCCCTACAACTAATACCTTTTGCGAGACCTGCAGTAATGAATCCAAGTCACCATCAGTGAAGTGGTTTAGTGGCCTGTTATAGACCCCCACAATGTGCAAGTTACTTCTTAATCTAACACAAATATATTCTAATGAGATCTGTCTTTTAATATCTATTCTTTCATATGGAATTCCTTCTTTTATTATTATGGCTACTCCCCCAGCTCCATTATCTCTATTTTTAGTCATGCTATTATACCCCCTTATTTTAATTGTCTCTTCACCCTTCAGTTTGGTTTCGTTTACTAATTATCTATTTTATTTCTAAATAGAAAATCTGTTACTTGTGTTATTTTACCTCTAACACTGTTCGCATTCCAGCTACAAATTACTAAATTATTCGCAACCATTGTTTAACATTATGCTGAAATTATAAAATACTTGAAATTTCTCCATAGGTGTCCTACTTTCTACCAATTTTTTATTTAGTTCGCTAACTAGTCTTATCATCTGCGGAACATTTACCATTTGATGTAATGTTTTCATCTCCTTAAATAATGTATTTAGGTCTTGTACATCGTTTTCTATCCTATTTGTATGTTTGTTATTTATTAAAGTTTCTTTGTAACTAATACTAGGACCTACTTCTCTTATTGATGTTGCCATTTCTTCTTTTGATATTGTTGTTCCATTCCCTCTTACCCTTATGTTAGGAAATTCTTTGTTGTTGTGTATATTAATTTGTTGCTGTTGAAGTTGCGATTTCTTGGCCATGTCGATTGGTTTCCTACTCTTGTTTGAGTTTATCCATTCCACTCTCTTTTGGTAGACTTCGCATTTAATTGAATTTGCAGGATGATTTCCCCCGCAGTTTGCGCATTTTGCAGGTTCTTCCCTGCTTTTCATGCATTCCCTTGTTATGTGGCTGCTTGCACATTTAAGGCACTTTGGATTTGCATGACAATTTGTTGTAGCATGACCCCACTCCTGGCATCTATGGCATTGTGTAATTAGCCTTTTGTTATAATATTTTTCCCACCATATTTTGGTATATGCTAAGTATTTAACTTTTTGGTTTAGCATTTGTACGTTTGCGTTTCCCTTTATTGTAATCATGTACAGTGGATTGTTTGTACCATACATTATAGTGCATTTTTCTGTTTTGACTCCCAGCTCTTGCAGCTCTGTTTGTAAGTCTGTAATACTTAAATTGTTTGATAATCCGTGTATTACGAAGGCCTTAGTTTTGTCTTGCTTCATTGTGTACGTATGAAATTCCGTACCTTCATGAATATTATTTAAAAGTTCCTTATAATCTTCTATTGTTGTTGTGTGTATGCTAATTCTGTCCTTACTATATTTTATGTGAAATTTGCCTTTAACATGCATTTTGATTTTGTTAATTAGCCCTTCATGCGTTTTTATGCTACCATGAACAACTATTGGAGCTGGCTTTGGTATTTTCCTTTGGTCTGAGTTATCCTCGTTGGTTATGTTATCGGTTTCCATTAATCCTTCATTCTGCAGCAATTCAAACCTATTGCTTATAGATATGGGTGAAGAATTATTTTTAATTTTTCTGTCTGCTTTCTTCTTTTTTGTTTCTTGTGCCCTTATCGGGCTGCCTTTTCGTTTTTTCTCTTTGCTTAATAGTTCGCTAAAGTTTATTTCGTCTACGGTTCCTTGTCCACGTGCTGGACATTTTTGGGTTACCTTATTTTCGTCGCCCAACTTATTACTGCTAGCTTGCTTTTCTTTGTACATTTATTTCGTATTTAATATGTTTCTAGTTACTTGCTAGTAAACTAAACTAATTTTATTTGTGGAATAATTTCCACAATTATCTGTACTTCTTTCTTTATTGGTTATGCGTCCGTGTCCGACAAGCTCTCGGACGAGACTCGACGAGAACTGGTGTTTATCCAGCGTGGTATGGTCGTTGACAAAAATTCAGTTCCGTACATCGAATAAAACGATGCAAGACATGACTGTGCAATGATCGCCTGACATACATTCATAAACGACATCGATAAAAGGACGAGATGATCGGTGGCCGACGAAGGCTGTCTTCTGCAGAGATGGACAAAAAATTAATGGAAGTAAAAATTTCGTACACAAATTTTTATTTCAAATAATTTTTTGCCCATCTCTGCACTACAACCATACGCCGTCCCGGCGTTCGGAGAGCTGCCAGCGACCGCTGGACAGCAGTGATAATTTTTTTGCAAGTTCTAGAAATATTTTAAAAATTCTCTGCTTACTAAATCGTGATTTCTAGAGTACTAAACGCTTCGGGAGGTATATAACCCGTGCTCAGGGATTTTTTCATATAATTTTCGTCTGGATACGGAATGGGGAATATTAAGCTGTTGTCAACTAATTGTGCTGTTGATGCAAAGTAATTACGAGTAAGTTTTATTATGAAATTATCAATTCTATTAATTCCTGCTTTATTGTATAGAGTTTCATTTTTAAAGTATTTTTGAAAGTTTGAGGCAGGTGATCTATATAAATTGAGACATGCTCTTAAGCATCTTCTTTCGAAGACACGTAATTCCTCCATTACTGACGCTGCGGTGTTGTACCACATCTCGCAACCATAAGTGATTATAGGTCTTATCAACATTTGATAGCATGTGAGTTTGACTTTTTTATTTAACTTTTTGGAGTAAAATATTTTTGCATTACCTACGAATGTATTTTTCGCCTTTTGTAATTGGGTATTAATGTGCTTGTTAAATAAAAATCTATCGTCTATTTGTAGTCCCAGATACCTTACTGCGGTTTTATGTTCTATACATATATTCCCTTCGACATCGCTTTTTAAGGAGAAATTCTTGTATTGTTGCGCAATTGTACCTGAGGCTCTCCTGCAAGAGGGTCTAATGAGAATTGATTCGCATTTATCAACATTGACCTTTAGTTTCCAGGCTTTGTAATATGCGAATATCTTGTTGATACCATTTTGCAAGGTTGCTTGAAGTTTATTTGGTGATTTATCTGCTGCGTATACGATTAAGTCATCGGCGAAGGCAATCATGGAACAATATGTGTTGTCTGGCCCAAACAGGTTTAGGATATCACATGTGTATATATTGAAAAGAATGGGCGAATTGTACCTTGTTGAAGTCCGTTCTCTAATTTAAATAATTGAGAAGACGTTGTATTGCCTAAGCTGGTTTTGAAACTTCTTCCATATATCATGCTATGTATTAACTTGATTAAGATGAGTGGGAAATCTTTCTTTTGTAGTTTGGTTATTAATCCGTTTAACCACACTGTGTCAAATGCTTTCTCTAAGTCTACTAGACACGCTCCTAAGCATTTGTCCCCATTTAGTGCCCAGTTTTCGTCAGATGATAATTTATTAATGGCATGCATCGTTGAGTGGTGTTTACGGAAGCCATATTGGTTATCTGGAATTAGGTTTTTGGCATTGCATATTGTTCGGATTCTGTCGTTTATGATTCTTTCAAATACTTTGCCTATATTAGGGAGTAAGCTGATAGGTCTGTAATTATTTGGGTTAGATTTGTCTTTGCCCTTTTTGTGTGTTACATGGGCCCTTCAGGTCCATTCCGTGCTGACTGTCCTCGCGTGTTTTTCCTAAGGCGATTCAGCGGAATCGCCTCGCGCGTGTCGGTCACGTTGTGACAAAACGTGAAGCGAGCGTCGGGGACAACGACCGCGCTCAGCCCGGGCCCCGATTATTTCTCAATAATCGAGGAAGGGGTTAAGCAAGCGACAGCTGCCGACGGGGCAGTTATCCCCGTTCGTAGGGATCGTCCGAGGTGAGACCGCGATCGCGAACCGCGAAAAAATCATTCTTATTCGGGAACTCGACTTAGGAAGTCAGGACGAGCCAGAGAGCCGTCAAGAAGCCGCGATCACGTCATAGCGTCTAGTCCGCGAAATACGTTCGGCCGTCAATAAACCGTGCAAGGGTAACTCCATCCAACATACCGCGAACGGCATAGCCGGGAGAGCCCCTGCGCGTCACTCGTGTTCGGCGTAGGAACGCGTAGAATAAGAGACGATTAGAGACAGTGCGATTCGACGGTCTTCAGTTGCGCCGACTTCCGTGTGCTACCCGAGAGCACAGAGCGAGCGACCACGACCTGCGCTAAGTTGAGCGACCTCCTGTACGAAGCGATATTCGGCAAGCGAGCCGAAACCCGAGCGCACTGCGATAACAGGGACGGAGCGCTGTCCCTAGGGTATGTCTAACAATTACTTTTATCTTTTACTAAAGAATATATTTTACTTTGTTGTTTCTTCCTTAAATCCTGAGTATTATTGATTTTACTCCTTTTCACCTTCCTCACTTCCCCGCGAGTATAGTCAAGGCGTGCTTTAGCACCTTGACCGAGCAGCGAACCCTGCTGATCACCCTAACCGCTCGGGGTGGTTCGCAACAGTCCCTTCAGGACGTAACATGTGTATAGGTAGTATTTTTGCTTGCTTCCAGCTTGCTGGGAAATGAGCATGATTTAGTAGATTGTTGAATAAAATCGTATAGTTGACTATTATGTTAAGTGGTAGCTTTTTTAAGACTAAATTTGGAATTTTGTCGTTACCAGCTGATTTTTTGTTGTTGAGGGATAAAAATTTACTTTTTACCTCTGCCCCATTTGTGAAATAATCTGGTAGAGCGTCTAGTGGTGTAGGTTCTATTGCATTATTTGACTCAGAAAAATTGCATATTGTGTTTGGGATGTCGGCTGCTATGTTTGTGATTATTTGGTTATATCTTTTTTTCTATGATATTCCTGAATTTGGGGTTATTGGAATTGTTGTTTTGCTCACTTACAGATACGTATTGGATACCTAGGTAGTCCAATTTATTGTTAGTGTTGCTTATGAGGATGTTGTTATTGTTGTCTGTATTTAGTGTGGTGGGGTCCATATTTGCTTTCCTTATCAGATTTTCTTTGTCTGCTGGGATTTTGAATGTTGGGAGTTTGGTGTGATCTTTCTTTCTGAAAATCAGGTTGATTTCCCTGAACATCTTGTTTGATTGATTTGTGTTTATTTGGCTGATTCTTGTGTGCCAATATGCATTAACCATCCGCTCTATTTCAGCCTTTAGTCTTTTCCTTATTGCCTTTATTCTATTGTCTATAATTTTTGCTGCGTGGCTAATATGAGGTCCTGCGTTCCTTGATCTATGTAATTTACGGGCTGTGGCGATAGCTTGCTTTTCATCTTGAATTAACTGTCGGATTCTTCTGGATGTGAATTTGTCTATTGTATTTTTTGAATTATATTTTGGTATTGCTTGATCCATGGCGTCTATTATTTTTTGGTCGATGATTTGTATTTGATCTTCAATCTGTGCTATTGAGAGGTTGGTGTCTGCTCTTATGTGTAGATCGCTTGATTGTAGTAGTTTCTGAAATTTTTCCCATTTTGCTTCATTGTAGTTGTATGTTGAATTTTCTCCATTGTGGTGGATGATTATGTTCTGATGCGATATTCTTATTTTTGCTGTTGATGCTACGTGGTCACTAGGGATTTGTATGGTGGGTAGTTTGTTGTTATTTTCATTTGTATACTCAAGTCTTGCATCTGAAATGAGTAAATCTATGTAAGATTCATTTCGAGGGAAGGATGGTGTACTTGAATGGAGAAGGTTTATTCTATATCTAATATCATTTTTGCTCAACCAGTCTTGGAGGTTCATACCCCTTTCATCATTCATTTTGTTGGCCCATTTACATGTTTAGCATTAAAGTCTCCAGCTATGACATAATAATTGGTCTGAGATATTAAATTTAATTTATTGAAGAGTTTTTCTAAGTCTGATCTGAACTTTGAAGTGACACCTTTCTTTGCGTATATGGATACTAATATTAGTTTGTTATTGTTCGTTGTGTCCAGACTTATTGCTGTTGATTCTATCAATTCTGTTTCTGTAATTCTGTCAAGTATTTCATGTTTTATGTTATTTTTAATTAGTATTGTTGTGCCTCCTCCTATTTTTCCGTTTGGTCTATCGTTTCTAATGATGTTATAGTCTTTGAAGTATAGAGTGTGTCTTTCGCTTAGGTAGGTTTCATTTAGTAACATAATGTCTGGTTTTTGTTTGTCTAACAATAGGGTTAGTGCTATTCTTTTGGCATTGCTAACTAAAGAGTTAATATTTGCTGAAATTAGCTTAATATTATGTGTGTTTCTCGGTGGGTTATTGAATGCGTTGGTTATTTATTAGCATATTTGCTATGTGACTTATTTGCGCTCCCATTGTTTCTAGTTTTGTTGTCAGAGTTTCTATTGTTTTTTCTATTCTGTCTGTCCTTGTTTGTAGGTTGTGAATCAGTTTCTGTTCTTGTGAAGTGAAGGTTGTACCTGGTGAGTTTGCTGTGATGTTTGGAACTATATTCGAGCTTGTCCCTTGATTTATACCCCAAACCGAGTTTGCAAATGTGATACCCGCTCTGACTAAGGCTGGGTTGGATATTGCAAGTGGGGTCTTTATTTTATTATGTTGGTTATTTGTTCTAATATTTACTTTATGCTCTTTAAATTTTGGGCAACCCTTGTATGAGGCTGGATGTCCTTCTGCTTTGCAGTTTACGCAATATGGTCTTTTATCTGAGTGGTCTGAATGCTGTGCGTTTACTTTGCATTCGCCTGGGTTGTGGGGTTCGTTGCATTTTACACACCTGTAGCTCAAATTACAATTACTTGCTGCGTGGCCGAATCTCTGGCACCTTCTACATTGAGTATCACCTTTCTTAATTAATTTCTCCCATCTTACAACATGATGTTTTACGTATCTTACTTCGCTATGTTTTTTTACATCACTGTTTGGAGTTAATTGTACTAAATATGTAGGTAACGTTCTATTTTCTCTTATTGACTTTGCTGTTTTAAACTGCGTGACTTTGGTAAAGTGCAGGCTCTCACCAGATATTAGTTGCAGTTCATTTGAGATTTCTTGTTCCGTAAAAGATTGTGGAAGGCCTTTGAGTAAGTACGTATGATTTTTTTGATCTTTTGGCGTAAAAGAATAAAAACTAGTATTGGCGCTGGAGAGAGCCTTCTTTACCTCATCGAAGTCTGCTGCTGATTGTAATTGTATAATGTGTTTGGCGCTATTTATGCGTTTTATATGAAAGTCTATTGATTTAGATTTATTTAAAATTAAGTCTACGGTATCTTTGGGGTCTTGATACAATACATTTATGGGGGGTGGCTTATTTTTGTTGCTTATATTATTGCGCTTACCGTCCTGCGGAACGTTACTCCAAGGCTCGGATTTTGTTGGTTGGGTGTGGGCTGTTCTTGGCTTTGCTGTTGCTGTGGTTTGGGATGACGTTGTTGGTGCCAATTGTGTTATTGGTCTGGAAGACTGGTGTGTGTGCTCTCTGTCCTTTTTCCGGCTTTCTTGGTTCTTCTTCCTCATAACTAGGGTGAATGGGTCATCATGTGACTCTTCTGATCCTAGGCTGCTTTGTGTAGTGGGTGATACTTCCATCGATTCTTCAGTCAATGGTTGAAGCGTTATTGGAGTCTTGAATTGGCGTACTAACTCCTTTAGTTTTTCTATTTCTTCTCTTAGAGATTTGTTTTCCTCTTTTAATTTGGCGTTGGTGTCCATTTCTTCAGTTCCGGACTTACGTCCTTCCGATTTTTTGGATTTCGCCATCTGAATATTAGGTATTAAGATAATTTTCCTTTTTAAGGTTTTTTTATCATTGTTTATAAGCTGGCTGATTTTGTGCTGGTACAGTGGTGATGTTCCGTCGATGAATTTCTCAAACTCCTTTAGCGTGGCCACTGGCCATTTGTTCGTGTTTGAGGTTATGTTTTCTTTTTCTTCATCTCCTTGGCTTTCTAGGCTATTTTCGCATGTATTTATTATTTCCTTTAACTCTGCCGTTTTGCTTGCTTTAGATGATAACTAAATTTACTTATGCACCTTCTCGAATACTTAATAAATCCTCTGAATAATACTTAGAGAAAAAGGACGCTCTGCACGCTATGGCGTTTCACGGCGGTCTGGTGTTTATCCAGCGTGGTATGGTCGTTGACAAAAATTCAGTTCCGTACATCGAATAAAACGATGCAAGACGTGACTGTGCAATGATCGCCTGACATACATTCATAAACGACATCGATAAAAGATCGAGATGATCGGCGGCCGACGAAGGATGTCTCCTGCAGAGATGGGCAAAAAATTATTGGAAGTAAAAATTTCGTACACAAATTTTTATTTCAAATAATTTTTTGCCCATCTCTGCACTACAACCATACGCCGTCCCGGCGTTCGGTGATCAGACGAGAAATTTTTTTTTCAAAAACATTTATTTACATATCATTAACATGTATAAAAATATAAACAGACAATAAACGTTGTACTATATTTCTTAACTTACATATTCAGTCTTTTGTAGTTCGTATCCCTAAGAGATTTACCTACCCTTTCTACCTTTTACCTGCCAGTATGAATATTATAGCTAATACAGAAATAATATTTATCTTTGGAGCGTATACACATTGCGGTTGGATGCATATTTTCAGGTACGGTATTATTGCCACTGATATCCATTATTATGTGGAAAAACTTATACTAAAAACCTACTTGCTATCTGCGCAGGTATAAATACTGACCCTGTATGTGTGATTAATACTTATCCCTGATAACCAGATGTATGCGATCTGACGTCAGATTGGCAGCAGGGTCTGCCGTGAGAGCGCAGAGCCTGATGTCAGATCCGTAGTCATCTATGTCCGCATTAGCATACGTTCTGAGGTACAGAGCCTGACATCAGGACCCTGACGTCAGATAAACTCTAAATTTTTTTAACGACTTAACTATGGCTAATACTTCTAACTCGTAACTAGTGTAGTTTTCTTCAGCAGGTGTGGTTTTCCCGCTCGCGAAGTACACCGGATGTAACGCATTATCATGCCCCCGCTGTAGCAAAATCGCACCATAACCAAATTTACACGCATCGGTATGCAATTCGGTTTCTGCATTTCCTCTATACAGATGCAGAACAGGCCTCTCGATTAACACACGCTTCAGTTCTCCAAATGCATCTCTCTCATTCTCACCGAAAATAAAACTTGAATCCGCTCTTAACAAATCACTTAACGGTCGCGCAATCATAGAATACCGCGGGATAAACTTTCGGAAATAGCCCGTTAAACCCAAAAAGCTTTGCACGTGTCGCGCGGTAGTAGGTTCGGGAAATTTTCTAACCGCTTCGGTTTTATGCACAGATGGATAAATTTTCCCACTTGAAATAACATGCCCGAGAAACTCGACCCTCTCCCGTAGAAAGCAGCATTTCTTCCAGTTTATCTTTAAGCCGACCTGACCTGCAACATCGAGTACGACCCTCAGATTTCTTAAGCCGGTTTCACAATCCACCGAGGGTATAATCAGGTCGTCTAGATAAGTTAAAACTATTTTATCGCGAATTAAGTCTCTAAAAACTACGTTTATGTACCTTTGAAACAGGTACGAAGGTAGTTGCATAACCCGAAAGGGACTTTCAAAAATTCATAATGTCCGTCTGGGACTATGAACGCGGTATATTTTCGGCTCAACTCATCCACCGAAACATGGAAAAACCCATTTCGCAAGTCAAGAGTGCTGTAATACCTCGCAGATTGCAATAAATCTAACTGATCTTCTATAAGAGGTAAGGGGTAACGATCCTTTATAATTATTCGGTTCATTTTACGGAAGTCTATACACACTCTTATGGTCCCATCTTTTTTTCTAACCAATACAATCGGACTGCCATACTCGGAAAGAGAAGGTTGAACAATGCCCTCGTCAATCCACTCCTGAATTTGCCTGTTAACTAATTCTCTCTCCGAAGGGGACAGTCGCCTTGCCCTCTGAAAAACTGGCACATCATTCTTAAGCACAATCGACATTTTTACATCTACGTCTCTAATCCGCTCTGGCTTGTAGCCAGTGATTAATTTTTTTAAGGTGTTCCTGTGTCCGACATCGGTGACGTTACTTATATCGGCCTCATCAACCGCTACACATTCAATTGCGTTTATTTGAAATATTTCGGGGATATCGCGATCAACTGTATTTGTTTCTTTGACTGGGGATATTGAGATATTGCCCCCCTTGATGTTTGTTTCAACAGTATCTAAAAAGTTCGCGCCCAGTAAGAATTTATGTTTCATGAGCTGTTCCGAAACTACCTGCACAGCAACCGGATAGATATTATCATCGACAGCTAACTCCGCCTGAAACTCGCCAAGTGTGCTATTCTCATTCGACCCCACACCGACAAATTTAATTTCCCTTGACTGCAACGGAGGTGCACCAATTTTAATATATTGGTCCGCGGTCATTAATGTAATATCACTTCCCGTGTCGATTAATGCTACAGTTTGATGGCCATTTACCGCTACCTCCTTCCTATATTTCTTATGCTGTACCTGAGCGACAGCGCCGCTGCTCGTCGCCGGTTCCTCAATGATCCGCACGCCCTGTGTACACCGCGACACAATATGACCTCGTTCATTGCACTTAAAACACCGGACGTTGTGACTGTTTACTTTCGTTGGACAGCCCCTTCTAAGATGATCCAGACTGCCGCAGCCGTAGCAAACCTGTCGACCCTTCCGCGGCTCCTCTCTTGCGTCCTGCTTCACCCTTGATGACGAAGAACCCACGCTGCTGCCGCCTGCATCTTTTGACCCTCTTGACGCAGTCGACCCTCGCAGCATGACGCCTTGAAATGCTTCCAGAAGTGCTGCCCTTGTTTTAAATTTGTGGAGACGCACCTGGTCTCTTAGAACAACGTCCGATATTCCCTCAATAATGTACTGCACTAACTCAGGCTCCTGGATGGACACTTTATTGGCCAGAAGAACCTTGTCGTGCACATACTCATGGAATGTCTCGCCAAATTTCCACGTACGATTCTGGAATTTGATGCGCAATTCAATCTCATTTGGGTAATGGCGATACATTTCCCGTAACTCGTTTAGCAACGGCTCCATCGGCATTATCACGTGTTCCGGTTTGGAATGAAACCAATCCAACGCCTTTCCTTTGAGCCTCAGAAGTATCAGTCTTCTCGTTTGATCCTCGTTGAGTCTATGGGATACCCTTAACAGGTTTAGTTGTTTTTCCCATCTGTCGAAACCATCCGGCTCCCCCGCATAATCGTGCAAGTAGTCCGCAATCTCCTTCACAATTACATTCCGTCGCGTCGGAACTTCCGGTTCTGCTTCCGTCTCTCTACCTGCAACGGCTGCAATGTCTGTCTGCTGATACGGCCTCGACGTGCCAGACCCCTGCTGTGCAACCGCGACCCCTTGGAAAAACATGTGCATCAGGTCTATCAATTCGTCCATTTTCCCCGACAAAGACCTTTCCTCAGCCCGCGCAGACCCACTGGCTGCGGGTGTACCCAGCGATGCACCACTGTCACTACTCCCTGGCTCGGTCTCATGCACACCCGACACTGTCTGCATCCACGACCCCGAAGGATCTGCCGCCATCAGTCGAGCAATCAACTCAGCCCTGTTGCCCGATGTCTTCAGGTTAAGACCTCTCAGCTTTTCCTTCAGTTCAGCGACTGTAACATCCGCCTTCACTGGTGTTATAGACATATTCCCTGCTACAATATCTTCACGGCTTCTCACAGTCACTCACGTCACGTTTCCGTACAACCGGCCCTTTCCACTATCACCGTATCCTACACGTATATCACCACCGATCCCGTCTGAGCCCCCAATTTTATGTAGGGATGTTAGGTGAACAAGGCAGAAGTGAATTACACACTTGTAGAAAAGTAAAAGAAGCTATTTATTAAAAGAATATGATCAGGCAACGATGTCTCTCGTTTAACGGACTCTGTGGGACTGCCTTCCTTCATTCTTATCTTGCGCTCCCCGAGATTCACACTTACACACACACTCTTGACACGCGCTCCGGTCACCAAACTCTCCACGTGCATTCGACGAAACCTTTCAAACCTCACACCCCTGACGCATTCGACACTCTACCATAAACATTCGCTCTCGATCCCAATCACTCTGGTCCAAACATACTTTATCAAACGCACAGACTTTGCAATCCCACAATAATTATATGGGCATTATCCTTGAGTATTAAGGGATACGAAATTATGAAAAAAGAAACTTTTTAAACATTTTAAATCCCGAATTTTTAACAGTAAATACGTTGTCTTCTGGACGCGCTGTCATATGAATGTAAATAATTAGTATTAATATAATGAAAAAAAATTCTACAATCATACGACACATTGGGGTTGACTGTAAAGAAGTTGTTCATAACAAAAAAACCCAAAATTTAATGATTTTATTTATGTTTTTCAACCTGTCAAAAAAAAATTGTTTTTTGTCGATTTAAAAAAATGTCCAAAATTCTCCAGAAAAATTTTTATACCCATATAATCACTAAACATTCTAGTTTTAGAAAATCCAAACTCCAGCTGCGAGAATTTGCGATTTTGAGCAGAATTTATAAAATTGTGTACGCATGTGGGACGAAACGAGTAAATATGTATCTAGACATTCCTTTTTTTGTACCCGATTGATTATGTCTTTATGGAAATGAATATAAATATGATATAGCGAACGATAATTCATAAAATTAGGTTATTATTATTAAAGTTAATTAAAGCTTAATAAATAAACGGCGAAGCATCGCATCGCTTTCTTATTTTCTTAAGAAGAAATATATGTTTCAGAAATAGATTTGGGCAGTCGAAATTATGATCAAACGTAATATTTATATAAAATACTATGCATAAATAGAGACAATAAAGTACACTTTTCAATATTTGTAGTAATTTCCGTTTCATATAAATACTGATTTTATGTAGATCCTTTTTAAGGCTTGCCGGTTTCACTGTCCGTGTCTACATCACATTCTGGTGTGTTCTGCATGTCCATTAATTCTTCTAAATTTTCTTCATTGACTTCTTTATTTAATAACAAAAGTACTTCGGGGAACATTAAATACTTTATCTTGTGTCTGCAATGTGCATTATGAAAGCATTTGTGTAAGCAACTTTCCATATTAATACATATCACTATACGTATTTATCTTCGATATCTGTTTTTGAGTTTTTGACCGGTTATTAGTTCAAGATCAACAAAAAATGACAAGAATAAAATAGTTTATGTGTGTAATATTTATGCTAATTTTGATAAAGATATGATAGGTCACATACAAGAAGTTTGAATGTCCAGCAATTTATACGTTTCGTCCAACTGTCTGTTTTACCTTCCTTTCTCGTATTCATTTTTGTAGAAAATAATAATTCATCCCCTGAAGTCCTTTATATTTGCACAGAAAACCAGACAAAATTATTTTAAAATTTGGTAAATTTTCAAAGTATCATAATTTTGTTAAAATTCATCTAAAGTTGGTGAAACAAAAAACATTTTAAAGTTTGAACTTTTTACTTTCCGACTCGTTGAATCACATTTATCGAAATGGGTGTCCAGGGGGTAAAATCCGCCCTCAAAGAAGAGTGTGTCGAGCTGCAAAAATTTGTTGATGTTTGTCAAATGCTACAGAGTGCAAACAATATTTTTCGCAATTTTTATGTTCACTGTCGGAAAGTATGATCATTTACCTTTAAAATAAGTTAAACCTCATCAAAATAGGATGTTTTTTTAAGAAAGATACGGCCATGTCCAGAGATGTCTACGTTTCGTCCCATTGTGCGCCGTCCTGGCGTTTGGAGAGCTGCCAGCGACCGCTGGACAGCAGTGATCCCCGAGCGTCGAAAATTTTGGGATGGTGGCTTTCAAATTCACGTGGCAATTAAGAGCTATTGGGAATTTCCCGGTCCAGGTAAACGAGTCGTGCGCTCCGCTTTTATGATCGGCTTACCACTCGCACCCCAGATTATTGTAACGAGGTTTGAAAACAATGTCGACTGGTCACGTACCCAATTTCAAAATTTTTAGCTACGACAAGGTTAACCGTGGCGTCCCAAGTAACACAAAGACGTTTTAAAAACGTTTTTAAAACGTCCAGGTCGGACGTTCGGGACGTTTTAAAAACGTCCAGAAAAGGTCCTAAAAACGTCCATTTTCACAAACCAGAACGTTTTCTGGACGTTTTTAAAACGTTTTCTGGACGTTTTTAAAACGTTTTCAGAACCTTTTCTGGACGTTTTTAAAACGTTTTTAAAACGTCTTCAGGACCTTTTCTGGACGTTTTTAAAACGTTTTCAGTACCTTTTCTGGACGTTTTTAAAACGTTTTCAGGACCTTTTCTGGACGTTTTTAAAACGTCTTCAGTACCTTTTCTGGACGTTTTTAAAACGTTTTCAGTACTAATAGTATAACGGGTGCAGCACGCATGCAACATTTCACACACTTTAGAGTAGTTCATGAGTTAGACGCTGTTGATGAGTAGAAGACGCTAAATTCAGTTCTCAAATTGCAGGTCGGTAACACAGTTTCGCTGGAGACACAAACCCCCTTAAACCCTAACCTAGAACTACGTAGTATATGTCATATACTAGATATACAAAAACTGTACAAAAACATTATGAAAGCTGTATAAAAACTAAATGAAAACAATATAAAAACTGTATAAAACCTGCTTGCAAACATTCGGTCAAAAACATTTAAACAAATGCATCTGTTTTTTGTTTTCCATTGTTCTGGAAGCATTCATAAACATTTGTATGTACGGAGATATAATTAGGCTTTACGTGTTCGATCTATCCATACTTCGTGGATGGTACGGGTTATTTAGACAGCGGTTACAATCCCTGGTTTCCTTTAACTAATCTCTAAAACAACACACAGATGTCTTAAAAACATATTTTAAAAGCTTCTTCCAGACCTAACCAAAACGTTTTAAAAACGTCTTACACTTGCCTGTTTCGGACGTAATCAAAGCGTATTCTGGACTGTTCTGGACGTTTTTAAAACGTCTGTCAAATACGTTTATAAAACGGCCACAAAATACGTCTTTAAAACGTCCGCAAAGTACGTTTTTAAAACGTCCATTTTCCCCAATCAAGCCGTGGACGTTCAGACATAAAATGGACGTAAAATGGACGTTTTTAAAACGTCCTGTGCTACCTGAGGCTATACCAGTGATGCCAGAATCGTGGGACGTGGGACAGAACGCTTACCCCCACTATGACCTACCATCGTCAAACGCGCGACTGAGCCACGCGGAACTTTGAACGCGTTTTTCTCAGAATGACATTTCTCAACCGCGTTGACGGTCTACAGAGAAAACTATACGTCCAATTGGCTTGATCAAGGACATTTATTGTACGGAAAACCCGTCGCTATTACGTGACGATCAGACATTTTCAATTTTCGAAATGCTTCTATTTTTTTTTAGCAACATTTCCCCAATTTTGTACCCCGAAAATCCGACTTTTCTTCAGTGGTCCGCCATTTTGTTATTTTTTACAAATTCGACATTTTGCGATCGTCACGTAATAGAGGCAGGCTTCTAGTTTCTAAATATTATTGTTTTTTTGAATTTCGATGAACCATATGGTCTGGGGACTGTCAACGCGACTAGCATGTTTTTTCCGGAGCGCAAATTTTGACGGAGTGTATAGAGAAAACGGATTTATGAATTTGATTAAAAAAAATTTTTTTCTTACCCTTCGATATATACACTATTGACTATACTAAGCAATAAATTGATTTGCTTGCGTTGTTTGGTTGAAATAAATTCCCGAAAATACCCTTACATTTCGGGCCGAGACAGTGGTCTCCCCCCTTAACATAAAGACCTGCACATGGTCTGCAATGTCTCTATTACGCGAAAACCCGAAATCTACTAGTCCCTCTACAATATCGGATTTGACATTATAATGAAGCCGGGGACTAAGCTTCATTTCGTCAAATAACAAAATGCAATATCTATACCGCGAATCCTCGAAATTGTCGAGTATATTTTCGATGCTGTGGAAGACAGACTTACTAATACTGGGAGATACAATGATTTTAGTGACCAATTTTCTTAAGGTCTCTGTACTGGGTAAGAGGAAAAAATTGGAAATGTATCGATAAACCTTTGGACTTTGCTTCAGCAATGAAAGCGCAAAAATTTTATCATCTAAAGTGTAATTTCTACTGAACTTAGGTTGTCCCATGTTACGGACTTGTAATGCTAAAAAGTCTCGCACAGTTGATGGCAGACTTTCAATGCGTTCCGCAAAGCCACGTTTTAGCAACATTTCGGCATGTTGCAAACGTTCCTTACATTCTACATGGCGTTTACGCATTTGTCTCCTTGTTTTCATCAAGGAGACAAATGCGTACTGCCGCACCTCATCTGGAGAAAGGCTGGACATCCTATTTGCTCTGAACAATGTCAGCACAGATGCTAAATAGTAAGAAGTAAAACAATTTATGAATGCAAAAAAAACTGAATTTCCAGCACCCAGAAAACTGTATAAAATTTAAGGTGGTTTTATCAACACCCCATGCTCCCGGTCATAATAAAAAACAAGCTGTTAGCACATGTTCAGCATAAAGTATATATATTAAAAGGAGGAATTGGGGAATACTAATAAACAGTGCAAATAACAGAAGTTTAAGGGAGTTTTTAGAGGAACTGGATTTTGGATAAAACAACCTTAAGAATAGTTTTTAATATAAAACGTCACAGTATGTTTCCTTGTCCGCAATGATTGTCCAGAGGTACCAGCAACAGCATATCCAGTATCTGTAAAATGTATTGCAAATGATTAATTCGTTAACTCGAATCTGAAGGGAAAAACTAAAATCTTCGAGTTATAGAGGTTTCGACTTATCGAAGTTATGGGCCTTTTACGGCCGATTTCTTCGCCTCTAGATAAAAGTTATCTGGCGGATAGTTACAGTAGAGTGTGATTGACTCGCGTTCTCCTAGGCTAGTTACATCGGAAAAATATTAATATTAAGCTGCTGTTGCAGAATTAAACTGGTGAATGTTTAAAGAATGACCATTTATTAATTGATATTTATATCTATACAATTTTCACTTTGAAATAGCAGCTTAATATTGACATTTTTGCGATGTAACTAACCTAGGGTAACGCAAGTTAATCATACTTTACTGTATCTATCCGCCAGATAACTTTTATCCAGAGGCGAAGAAATCGGCCATTACAGAGGCTTTGTACGAAAATTAATAATTTGCTGATCGGAATGGCATAAAGATAGAAAAATTCAATTTGTACTACTACGCTACTATTCATTATTATTTAAAAATATCTGTTATTCTAACAGTTGAAACAAGGGAGACAGTATCGAATTTTTGTATTTTCTTACCAGTATGGACCTCCATACGTTCAGCTGCTTGCTGAACCTCCAGGCGGCCAATCCCTCCACAGGGTCCATTATTATAATTATCTGTAACGCAAATTACAAATATTCATATTGTATAAACTAGTTAAATTCTAAGTTTAAAAAAAACAAACACATGCATTCTAAATTTTATAATAAGTATATATTTGTATTTCCTTACCAATATGTACATCCAACGGTTCCCTTTGTTACGTGAGGGCGTTAATTTCAAAAGAGACCGAGCGGTTGAATCTTTTCTCTTCACGCAACGCTTAACAACTTTAAAAGATAATTATAAATTTTAAGTAATTAGATTATTACTAAATAAATCAGGAATAAATTGGAGGGCGGCTTTTGTCTACAACCCATACAGGTTGTCCAATCGGGATGTGGTATTTTGGTGGAGACTGGTTCGAAACAAAATTAGACAAGTTAAGGAATAATATACCATGTATTACAAAATATATATATAAAGGAGTTTTTGAAAGGTGGTACAAAATGGGGAAAATTACATGGATTTGTGTTACGCCAAATCATATATAAAAAGTCCAATTAGAATGTGTAAAATCCTAGACTTGTTTGTGAGGTTTGAATTTAGTCAGAATTGAATGTGAACGGAAACAAGAAGTCGACAATAATTGATCGAGGGAAAACCCACAACCCACTAAGTGGTTGGATCAATAATCACGTTTGTTCTTAATTTTGTACATTCACTCGAGTTGTTTGAATGATTAATTTGGTCGCAATTTATATTACTCGAAACAAGACAATTTTTAAATCACGTCACACGCCGGAGGGAAGGTAACAGCTAATTGAGGGAAAACCCATAACCCACTAGGTGGTTGAATCAGCTGCTAGTTCCGTACAATATCATGGATAGATGGAATCACTCACCAACTCTGTACAAGAGATTATTAATTTGTACTACCTCTCTCTCTCTCTCTCTCGCTCTCGCTCTCTCTCTCTCTCGCTCTCTCTGAATGACCTGAGGGTCCGCGTACTGGATGGTGAATCGCAGGAGCGTCGCACAACACACAATGTCAAAAGTCAGTTCTTTATATTCTCGTTAAACGTTAGAGGGTAGTTGATTTAAAGCTGATAATAGTTTTAAAATGATTATAAAAACACAAAATGTATATGAGTTTTGAGTCTCTACGGGGACTGAGTCCTTCCACGCACTAACAGAAACACGGGAACTCCGGCTCAAAGACTATTTTATTGAATAGCGATGTGTCCTCGGACAGAACGTCAGCGCACTATGCGACTTAACAGGCGACTGCCGTAAAATGGTAGATTTTGAATAAAATGATAAGTAATTATGTAGTAACTACGAGGGAACTGAGTCTTTCCACGTTATTATTGCACGATGGAACCCTAGCTCAAGCACTTATTAATAATAATAGCGATGTCCCTCGGACAGATCAACTGCGCACTACGCGACTTGCTAGCTGACTGCCCCGAGCGAACGCAGGGTAGGCCCGAGCACTTGGGATTTTGAACAAGGAGCGCCAAAATTGCTGACTCCGCACCTCGTGCACACGGGCCCAACCGTCGTCGCTCCGGACCGTTCCCAGCCTCACAGTGCTTAGGTTTTCGAAATGTTATCACATCCGGCGTTCCAAGAACGTCCCGCGGTGTCGAGATTTCTGCATAAGAAACGCAGTGGCGTAATGACTTATATATGATTATAATAATTCGGTTTGTAGATCATTGACAACTGATCGAGGGAAACTCCCATAACACGTGATGGTTGAATCAATTGCCAATGATGGTGCACAAAAATTCAGCAGGGAAGAAGAAAAATATAAATGTCTACTACAATGTTTCGGAGTGCTTATCACAGCGCGTATTCCAAGAACGTCGGCGACGTTGGAAGATTATTGTCGTCGTCTTCCATGGGAATATGCCGTGGCGTGACAGGCTTCAAGCAGAATTAAATTACAACTATTAAGAATATTCACAGATAATCGACTACTGATTGAGGGAAGTTCCCATAACACGTGATGGTTGAATCAATGGTCGACATCTGTGTAGCGAAAATTTTGACATGAATTTTAAAAAGTGATCGGCACGTAACACCTTACTTCCGGTACCTCCTGATGGTCAACTGCATGCTGTAGCAAGCAGCTTACATCAATTGGTGCTACAAAATATTAAAATAGTTTTTAGTAAAGTAAATTATATGTAAACCATGCAAATGATTCTAGAAGTAAAAATAAGACGAAAATCAAGAATAACGATTTCGCGTTTGAGCTTCCATTTTGCAGTAATAATGGGTTAAATTTAAATTTCTGTCTCCTAAACTAGTAGTCGGAGGACTCTGGGCTTTTGTAGTTACATTGTCGACTAGCAATAGAAGAAAAAAGTATTCATACATTTTTCTGTATCTCTTCGGGTTTAACATTTATAAAGCTTTTAAAATCCGAGATGTCGGTAAGGAATGAATCTCGAATATTATAAACTTTATAAATGTGAAACCCGAAGAGATACAGAAAAGTATATGAATACTTTTTTGTTCTATTGCTAGTCGATAATGTAACTATAAAAGCGCAGTGTCCTCCGACTATTAGTTCAGGAGACAGAAATTTAAATTTAACCCATTATTACTGCAAAATGGAAGCTCAAACGCGAAATCGTTATTCTTGATTTTCGTCTTATTTTTACCTCTAGAATCACCCCTTACAATATTTTCAGCACGTTTTAAGAAACGTACACTCTATATATTAAACATAACTGGAAGTTGAAGCGTTGGAACAGCAGTGTTACAAAGTTTCCTTTGTAATTTGTAGATGCCTAAGAAGTGCGCATCGCAGATCTTCTTGTTGCGAAGAGATTGGTGCATTAACAATGGATTGCCGCAAGCAGCAATCCATTTTAAGCACCTCTCTCGGACTTTAAGGATATCGGGAAATGCCCTCAGTAGTGTATTTCCCGATTCGCAACCTTTCACTTCGCACTTCTTAGGCCCGGACATAATCTAAAACTCAAATTAATGCAATTAATAAAAAAACTTACAATATCTCAAAGACGCTATATTACAAAAATTACTTATCTTATGCGATGACAGATCCACGTGGGTTAGACCAGGTTAGACTTCCTCGTGTCCCTCGTGTCCGCGCCAATTTGAAACAATTAAAAATGGCGACGGTCGTCATGGTAACTGATGGTAACATTTCACCAACGTCGAAAGGTTGTGTTCGTGCTCACTGATACACCTAGGTATGTGTGTGTGACGTACCTAGCGCCTCCTACCCATAAGGTGCTAACTAAACGGGAACTTCGGTCAATCAATGACGGCTTGGTCCCCCTGGATACACCTAGGTATGTGTGTGTTGTTGCGAGTTGCGATCCTCGCTCTAGCGGCGTTCAGCGCAAACTCCTAAAGCGCGAAGTTTAAGTAGGATAGAGTTAAGGATGAACTTTATCATATTAGGAATTTATCTTCGCCTCCTTCCTTATCGCTCGAAAAACAATGTATTGATAAGAAAAGAGGAAAAAACGTAAGAAGAAGCCTGTTTCTTCTCCTCGCATTTGATTTCCGACGTTATAACAGTCTAGACGTGTCATAATAAATTCAGCTTTTCAATCTAGAAATATCCCCGTTTCGTTCTTTGTCGTTCTAAATAATTTAATTGATTTAATTTAGTTCAGTTCAATGAGTTTTATTGAGTTCTAAGTGTTTATTACAAATCATTTCATTCATTTAACTTCACGCGTTCGCGAGCAGAGCTCTTCAGGGCTCCACGGACGCCGGACCCCACTGAAATTCCCTAAAGGCAGAAGAATTCCCAGCCGGCCTCGCAACAGTGTGATGTACCTAGCGCCTCCTACCTATAAGGTGCCAACTAAACGGGAACTTCGGCCAATCAATGACGGCTTGGTCCCCCTGGACCGGACGAGAACCGGACCGGACCAGAACCAAAACGAGACCGGACGAGAACTCAGACGAGAACTGGTTTTTTTTTTAAATGTTTATTAACAAGAATATTGTACACTCAACATAAGTAACAGGCGTTAACAAACATTTGAAAAAAATTGCCAAACGTTCTCTTTTTTTTACATTAGTAGACTAATTGTTCCACGTGGTGGAAACTCTTAGCTAAACAATATTGGAAGACAATTCTTTGGTATTATACTTTGGAACAGTAAATTCTAGGAAAGAATTGCAGATTTAACGCCACAGAAGTATGTGGAAACTTAACTAAGGGGAAAAACCAGCCAGAAGGAAGATAAAAACCCCTTACCCAATCTAACGCCAACCCTAAATTTAAATAAAAACTATGCTAAACTTACAGATAACCTTAAAAAACTAATATATACAGAAGAGCGTAAGCACCGGAATCCCAGTCGGTTACACCCAATATATATGCTATTAAGAACCACTCAGACTTAATAATTCAATCTCTCCTGTTCTAGAGGTAGTCACGGCGGGCGACTAGCTCTGCCATATGTGCACTCGTGTCTGTAAGCCACCAGAATTTCTGATAATTTAGACGGCTGAAGTCTGTGCGATCAACTTTCGGAATAGTGAGTGAGTACTTAAATCTATCACGGTTGATAATAAGATCTTCGTGTGTAAACGCAATCCTCTTATCCGCTTTGTTCCGACGCCAGTGGAAAATTATTGGGATGTTGTTGGAATCCTGAATTAAATCTAGGCAGTCGCACATACGGAGGGCCTGCGGGGTCAGGTAACCCGTAGAAAGCTGTTTAGTGGTTGTCGGAAAATCTTGGTACGCTAGAGACTGAATGACCGGGTTGTCGATATCGGGTAAACTACTGAAATAGTCCCTAGTAAGGGAAATCAAGAAAGAATCTATTCTTGTAATATTCGCTGTATCGTATAGTACTTGATTTTTCACGTAATATTGCCAATTTGATTCCGGAGTACGATATAAACTGAGGCAAGCTCTAAGGCATTTTCTTTCTAAGGCTCTGGCTCTTTCCATGCAGGTATGGTTAAAGTTCCATAAAAGTGGAGCCGCGTAACGTAATTATTGGCCGAACTAACAACATATATAGAATTAATTTAGCTTTTTTAGAGGGCTGTTTATTATAAAAAAGTCTACTATTGGCGAGGAAGGCACGATTAGCTTTTTGGAGTTGTAAGTCGAAATGTTTATTTCCCCTTATAAGATAGTCCAACTGCACCCCAAGGTATTTAACCACCTTCTTATGTAGAATTAACTCTTTGTTAAACGTACCCGGAATAAGCCGAAATCTGGAATTGAACACTACCCGCCTTTGTTTGGGAAGAGAGGCTCTTTAGCGGTTTCTTAAGGGGTCATTCTGGTTAGATCGCCGATAAATTCAGCGATTTTCGGGAATTTATTACGAAGCCAGGAATTATAGTAATGGAATAAAACTTTTTTCTATTGATTAAACTACATTTCTACAGTAAATGAAAAATATAAAAGTTATAAAATTATTGATATTAAAATGGTTTTGACGGCGATTTTGATGACATATTTAAAAATTCGTGCCTCGCTCGTGCATGTGATTTCAGCAGTTGGACTTATCTGAAACCAAAAATACATACAGATTCTTGATCAGTATGACTGTCGCTATGGCCCGTACTAGAATAAATGATTTATCCTTAAAATTAACAAAATGGCGGTCAAAATACAAGAATCAATGTATTTCGGCTGTGTTTTCTGTGCTATTTTCGATTTTAAAAGTAGGTTAGACTCAACAGAAATACTTGGTTCTAGTACCGGCCAAAGGCATAGGTGTGCGGAATAAGCAGTTCAATTTATAAAGCAATCGGTTCGATAGATTTTGAGATTTTGCATGCACCATGTGAAAAAATGACGTTTCGAGAAAAACGCGTTCACAGTTTTCATCGACACTTTTTCTTACAAACTTGCACTTACGACTAATCGGCGATCCCAGCTCCATACAGAATCCCTTCAGCCTCTTCGAAAGCATCATTCTCTTCCGATCTGGCAGATCGACGATTGGCTGTGCGCATTCGCGAGTCATCTTGCATCCGCGCGAATGTTGCAGCTCCAGAGTCGATTTGAACACCCATTACCTGCATCATCTTTAAAATACTTGCAAATCCCTCATTCAAAGTGCTAGCTGCGATCCAAACTGCTATCTCTAAAACTTTTCTGCCACAAAATATGTGCTTGGGAGCAAGTTGCCAAACACAAGAATTTAAGCTCTCATTATTATTTTGTTTATTAGAGGCTGTATAAATAGGCTTTAAAATTACTTGAATTTCATCGTCGAGAGGAGGTGGATGATCGTATGAGTCTAATGTGCCTGCGGCCTCATGCTTGCGCCACTCGCACCAAGACCCCGCGCCTGATGGGCAGTACGAATGGCGAGGCTCTTCGTTAGTAGATATTTTATGGTTATACGTAGCCCATACTGCCTTTTTCATGTTTCCGACGGAATCTGGGTTTCGACGAATAGCCAAACCATAGTACTCAGATAAATCTTTCATTATCTTATTAGTTAATTGTACTTTTTTCGGAGTAGTGGAAGCAGCGCGTCTCTTTTTAGTCCCCTTTTTCCCCTTATCTTCCTTGGCTTCAACTGCGAGTCTTGCTTTTTTCAACTGTGTGAGCTGTTTTTTCGCTTCCTTTGCTCGTCGAAACATGCGTTTTTTCACGTGTAAAATACACTCTTCTTTTTGCATAACAAGATCGTCGCCGTACGGTTTTGCATCTAAAAGAGACTTGAATGTTTTGGTATCTCCGTCACCTACATAGTAAGCATATTTAACGGTGTAAGCTACCGACACACGCGCGAATGTTGACTTTTTCTTCTTGGGGTTGTAAGGCCCAAGAAACTCCGTGGTACGCGGTGCTGATGGCTTTATCACTCGCCAAATTAATATTGAGTGATTGTTTATTCCGTGACGACAAGAGAACTTGCTGGTCCGTATGATGACCAGGTAAGTTTACGAATGTTTATCGATGGTCTTAATCACAAATGTTTGATTAGACCAATCGAACTAGTCCGTATGATGACTAGTACAACGTGTAGTTAGACTGTAAGTCTTAGTCACGACTGCCTTGACAAAATCACTTGAATCGACTGTTGGATTATCAGTGTTTTGAAGACGGATGAATGTGTTCGCTCGAGAAATGATTGAACTCTGTCTTGTCTCGCTTTTCGGCGTCGAAGTTAGACAAGACATCAGATTTTCGGGAGGTGTCAAATTGCTGATTGGCTAGTCTTTCTTCGAAGAGGAGGAACCTTCCTTCCCTGGTTTGGTGGTGGAGGAGGAAGGCCTCTCCTTCTTGGTGACGTAGCGGAGGAAAAACTAGACATCTGGCTAACAAACCTAGATAGATTGTTCGGTCGGGGTGTTTAGCCAGGGTCACGGTTTATGACCGTATTGTTCTGTGAGTCAGCGGTTGACGGCGGGAGGTACCGGTCCGAGGTAATCGTGTACCCTCGCTGACAGAACAATTTAACGGATTATCTCAGGACGAGAATAGTCGAAAATACAAGAAAAATGGCACGATGTCGATTGCCACTTAGTCATCTGGCAGGCAAATGGTTCCCAAGGAACGCTTCGAGAACAAACGATTGCCCACCGTAAAAGACGAATTTTCGCCTCGCCCTGAGCCCGCTTTTGTCCTTTAAGACGAAACAAACGGCATGCTATTCTTCGGACCTTTTAAACATTTTAATCACACCGTCGACTTCCATCTTACCGGCACTGCCATGGTGATTCGCGTCACACTCTTCTTTGTGATCTTCGTACCACGGTTCATATTCCATCGTATTTTCTTGTCCTTTCCATGTTTCGCAAGCTTTGCAAATTCTCGACTTGACAGCGACGTCTAAAATTTTGTTGCTGAATTTTCCAATAATCGACACGAGGCCAAGAAGAGAGGAAAATCCTCGTTTTGCCCACGATTCGTCGCCGGATATTGTCAGCTCCGTCCTTGGATTTCCCGCCTCCACATTCGCAGTTATTTCTTCATTTGCAGCTTTAGTTGTGACTAAATCAAAAAACGTTTTTACTGCAATTTTTATATTGTTGACGATTCCATAATAAGCAGAATTGCTGAGGCCACGACCCAAATCCATTAGGCCACAAAAATTGTTTATGCCATGAATACCAATTCCGACGACCCGCATAGCAAAAACAATTCGACGATTTATTTCATATGCGTGGTCAATCATAACATGCGTTTATGTAATAATCTTCTTCGCAGGAACACTGCACACAGAGTTTAAAACCTAAACCTCGTTGATCATATTTAATAAATCTAATATCACTATTACACGCTTTGCACTTTAAAATTTCTTGCAAAGCCGAGAAAATCAAATTGAATTGTAGAATGCAGTAATGAACGTTTGAATCAATGTGCACATCAAAAGTTTCATCACTGCTTCGTTTCAGTTTGGCTGCCGAAGTACTCGCACAATCTGTACTCTCTTCACGTGTATATCTATTGCCTTGAAATGATCGTTTACGATCACCACAACTTCGGCATCTATTACTACTTCTAGTTTGCTTCTTATCCATTTTCACGGTGTGACTACTCAGAAAGACGAAGGTATACTGTTTTCTCGGTTTCATGTCAAATAGGTATATGTTTACCTGTTACTGGGGAATGCCCAAGTTAATGGGGATTAGTTACTGGGGGTTTAGAGGTGGGGGCACTGCGAAAAGTTATAAATGGTTCGCACAAGAATTGTAAAAATAATAGAAACAGGTAAAAAGATTAGCCGGGTATAGGTAACTACCGAGGCCTCGGAGCGTCGAGCTCGTTTATTGCAGCGCGGCTGAGCCTCTGCGCTCCCTACAAAATGCCTATGTAGAACCTAAAATAATTGGAATTTTTCAATGAAAATTTAACAGTACATTCTTGAGGATATGTACTTGCGAAAAATGTTAAAAAAATTCGATTTTTTCAAACCGTCTAACCAGAATGACCCCTTAAACAGCATTGTCTCACACTTCTGTGGATTTAGTCGCAGATTCCAGGACGAATAATATCTGTTGATACAGTCAACCGCTGAGTCTAGCTTATTTTGAACCATGTCCACTCTATTACCGGAAGCGTAGACCACTACGTCATCTGCATATGCCAGAAAACCAGCACCGCCATTACCATTGAAACCGAATATCCTCGGCAGCTCACTCAGGAAGATGTTAAATAAGATCGGCGAATTCACTGTCCCCTGTTGCAGCCCCTCTCGGATCAGAAATTCAGTGGAGGACAGCCCCACACCGTCCCATGTACGAAAAGATTTCCCCGAAACCATATGCCATATCAGGAAGATCAGCCAAGAGGGAAATTTCTTCTTATGTAATTTGAAAATCAACCCATCAAGCCATACAGAATCAAAGGCCTTCTCAATATCAAGCAAGGCGGCTGCCACAAGGTGACCTTTACCAACGGTAGAATTGAGACCTGATAAAAGTTTATGTATTGCGTGAGTAGTAGAGTGACGATGCCTGAACCCGAATTGATGCGAAGGAATTAAATCATTCTCAGTAGAAAAGGATGTAATTTTATCATTGATGATAGCCTCAGAAACCTTGCTGATACTGGGAGTGAGGTTGATGGGCCGATAACCAGACGGGTCAGACGGGTTCTTCCCCTTTTTAAGAATTGGCAAAACTTTTGCCGATTTCCATGCAGTGGGGAAATAGTTCAAGTTTATGGCGTTGTTGAACAAGATTGTTAAGTTAATAATTACTTTAACAGGGAGGTGTTTAAGGCAAATCGGTGATATGCCATCTAATCCACTAGAGGTCTTGTTTGGAAGCATTTTTAGTTTAACCTTTAGAGGGCCGGGCTGGCCACTATAGTGGCCACCTAAGAATTTGGATACTTTGTCGGTCATTTTGGTGGTATATATGCATAAATTTTAAGAAAATAAAATTTACAATTTCCATGAAAAAATCCCGGCCCTCTAGAGGTTAAGCACCAACGATGGGGGGCTGCAAAAAGGGAATGGGCCTTCAATATCAACCGAAGGGTTGACCGCCGAACAGACCTCACTAAAACGAACAATACTCCCGCCATTGGTCTTAAACTCATTGGCTTCTGTCCTAACCCAGCTGGAACTGCCAGTTAGAACCGCATTAAAAAATTTTAAATCCGGATTGATGCGGTTTTCTTTCCGTAAATTGCAGATTAAACCAGATGAAATATTTTCTATCAGTTTCAAACCGGATATGCATGAAAAAATCTTAATGGTATCTGTATTTCCTAGCACAATTTGTCATCGGTTTTGCTCGGATTTATACGAAGTAACTCGCATATTACTACTAAACTTCTTGAATCTATTGGTCTTTTCGAGTTATTTTGCTACCAGTTCTTACACAGATTTGTATATCGTAAATACGTGTTCAACACACATATTTCCGGATGAAATCGACTCAAATTTTTAATTGTTTCTAACTAGAATCTAGAAGTGTAGATTCAAAACTCAGATGTTACTCTTTCTCCATTAGTTTTTCCAAGCCGTTTTACTACCTGGTTTTATTTGTATCCGCGACATCATTTATGGTCCTCGACCGATTTACTCAGGTTATCATGGAGTCCTCCGTTACCACTTACACCGTGAGCTGAGGTTTGATATAATTTTATTTTTAAACCTATTATATCAAAAGCATCTGCCGTATCAATCTTGCATCGAAGTCTTGGTCACGGAGCAAGCTGCCTCGTTTGTTCACGGCGCCGATCTTATGTCTCGCGGCGCACATCGCTGCCGCGAGAAGAGTTAACAATATCGCGGCCACCTAGCGGTGTTTGAACCAAATCAATTATTTCGGAAGGAACCGCATTATTTTTCTATCCGCCAATACATTGGAAACCGGGTTAAATTTTTTTCTTCGAACCACATATGCATCCCGTGAATTATTTTCGCTGCCAATACGGATCGAGACGAGCTCGTAAGAGCTTGTGGCATTTCCAGATTGAATCCGTAAGATTTTTTATCCGCAATTTCAGATACGAACCTATCGGGTTTATACAAATGGCAATTCCTGATAGAGACTGATCAATTTCGGACCTGAATAATCCTATTTCATCCATCGATCTGGATATCCGCATTCAACCGGATTCTTTTTTGATCTGCCAAAAATCACTGCTTGAAAATCCAGGTAGTACCGCATTGAACCAGATAGATCCAGTTAAAAATTCAATGCGGATCTAACTGGCAGTTCCGGCAGGGAAGGGTGGCTACGGAGGTGTCAACCAACTCTTTTAGTCTAGAGTCACTATTGAGGTAGCGAGGAGAATTGATAGACTCATAATAGGCCCCTAAAATGTTGAGCTTATCGCCCGGGGCCGTGAATACTAGGTTATCCTCAATTAATCCCGCGTTAGCTCTATCACAGCCGCTCCTATTCAACAGCTGCCCATTATCCCGATGGATTCGCAATTCTTTGACCCCCAGCCTTTGTTTAGGACGGAATATAGCATTGATTTTCGGGAAAAAGGTGTCTGAATTCCGGAAATCAATATTTTTAATAACATTGTTCCAATAAGAGTCGGACGCCGACCTAAATTCGGCTTTTAAGGCTATAACAATCTTTTTGTGAGCTGCTTTGATATCTCTAGTAAAAGTCTGTCGGGCATGGGGGTCAGTGATGTGAAGGTTGTATAAAAGGGAGACAAGAACCCTTTTATTACCTGAAGTTTGTGAATCCTACGGTTAAGGTATCTTAAGGTGTTGCTATAGGGTTTAATGATCGGTACAGATTTGGATATGGAGCGAACAATCGCGTTGTTGATGTCCGAAAGACCCCGATCAATCTCTTCCACCGTTAAATTGCGGTCGCTCGGGACATCGCCCAGATATTCCCTTTCAATCCCCCTAGTAAAGTCACCCCACCCAGCTGAACGAAAATTATATCGATATGGGCCCCCGTCTGCCCCAGAAAATGGCATACCTCCGCACGGCAATTCAAATACCAGAGAAAGCGCCAGGTGATCGCTATCATAGGGCAGGGGATGGGCCTTACCACCAATACCGTTCAATAGTTTTAGCCTTGCGTCCGCTAAACATATGTCTAGAAATGTCTGGGCCGGCTTAAACGATGGAGCAGCTGTCGTAATTAAATTGAGTTTGTAATCACAGTCAAAAGTCGACTCCCAATGACCGAGGAAACGACCCCTGTGATTATCAACTCTGTCTCCCCAAACCTTCCTTCTGGCATTGAGATCTCCGGCCAAGATATAAAAAACATTACAACTAAACAATTTAAGACTAACAAATAGACTGTCCAATTCCTCAATGAAAACCCTTCTATTGTCATTTTTGGCATATGCGCTAATGAGAACCAATGAATTGTTGCCACTAATCGGGATTTTAACTATAGAATGTTCAAGAATCTCGTTAGGGGAAGACGTCGGCAAGTGGATCTCCTCAAATTGGATCCCTTTTTTAATTAGTAAGGCTGTACATCCACCTTGAATGGCGTTGGGTCTATCGTTACGGACCAAATTGTAGTTTTCGACTATCAAATTATGACTGGGGTTCAACTTAGTTTCAGAAATGAAAATGCAATCATGGTCGTGATCCTTGAGAAACTGGAGAAGCTCAAGTCTACGGTAATTAGCTATCAACGAATTGACGTTGATAGCTGCGACTCTAATTTGCGAATTGACAGGACAATTATTCATTATTATTGGCATATATCGCGTTCAATAAAAACTCAATATTTGTAGTATTCGTTGCTATTTGTGTTGCAAGTGACTGGAATTGACTCGTCACGGCCGCTGTGATATCCTCCATAAGTTTGTTAACCCATTGGGGAGGGGTAAAGATGTCAGGGTGGTCCTGAGGTCGTTGACTTCCACTTGCCAAAGGTGGTGGAAATGGCGTCTCAATACGTTGTGCGGGTGCGGGTATCCTTGGTTTCGCAGCCAGAGGGTGAGGCATGGTTGTACTAGCCGCTTGGGCATAGGAAACAGATCCTCTGATAGTCGACGAGATATTGCTGATTTTTTTAAGTCTCGTGCGTTGTTTGAGAATTTTGTGCTCTTGCTTCTTTGCTGCTGCAAATTTTAGAAAGGGGCAACCCTTGTACGACGCCGGATACCCTGCCATATTGCAATTGGCACATTTGAGCGATGATCTATTATCCGTGGAGCCAGTAACACAAGCACCCGGAGGATGTGATTGCGCACATTTCACGCATCTATAAGGCAAATGACAGTTTTTACTTGCGTGGCCCAGGCGCTGACAATTTCTACACTGGAACAGATCCGCTTTCTTGAGGTGCTCCCATTTTACACGCTGATAAGCAAGCGTTTTGATTTTAAAGAGCTCAACCGTTTTGCTCTTGCTGGATAGTTGCACCAAAAAATGATATCTATCCGGATGTGTCTTGTTGAAAATGAACTTGGTTAGACTAATAATCTCCATGTCGGGAAGCTGTAAATCCATAATCTCAAGTTTGATGTCATCTAGTTCGAAGGAGCCTCTAATGCCCTTGAGCACTATCGATTTAGGCTTGAGATGCTTCGGAGTGTAAGTATAAAATTGAATTTTCAGCTCGAGAAGCTTGTCACAGATAAGTTTGTGATGTACTAAGCTATTAACGTAGATGGAATGAGCCCCAATATCTGTTTCTTTAATTAAGAAATCAGATTTAGTGATGTTCAATGAAGTCGCCACTTTGATTAAATTATTTACAGAAGACTCTAGCGTGTTGATGGGGGGAGGTTTTGCAACTTTCCTATTTACAATTAATGCTGGCCCAGAAATATCTTGTTCCTCCAAATCGTGGTCCATATCATTCTCCGGATCCAGCGATTGAAATCGATTCTTCTCCTGCTTGGTGTGGAGTTGCTGGGGAGTGGGCTTCTCTGATGGCTTGCCAGTCTTCTTTGGGAAGATCCAGCCCTCTGCCGGGGAGGAAACGTGACACGAGGGTCCTGGGCCCTCGGGCGTCACACTAGAGGGCGTCAATGGGCCGCTTTTCCGAGCCACGTTGAGATTAGGCTTAACCAAACATTTTTGGGGAGCCCCAAATTCTTTTAGGAAGCTTTTGTTCAGCCTGTCCAGTGGAATCGGTTGCGTTTTATGTGATTTTTTTAATTTGCGACTAAGAGTTGAATTAGCAGCACTATTCTCTTTGTTCTCGTCTAAAGACGAGAAGTCACGCTTCGCCCCCTGCGACATTTCAGCTATCTGGCCCCAAATTAAACGTGCGGGAGACGTCCGCGACGTTTCAGGGCCAGAAAAATAAATATCACGTGTCACCCCACAAGCAGCGTAACAGAAGATGTTGAATTCACAATAGCGGACACACTCTCATACTCAAAAAATGAAAAAATTTCACAAAAAAAAGAACGGGACCGTTAACACAGCGACCTAACTCCAACGGCCGCCATACTCGAACTGACGAGAACTCGTGTTTATCCAGCGTGGTATGGTCGTTGACAAAAATTCAGTTCCGTATATCGAATAAAACGATGCAAGACGTGACTGTGCAATGATCGCCTGATATACATTCATAAACGACATCGATAAAAGAAAGAGATGATCGGCGGCCGACGAAGGCTGTCTCCTGCAGAGATGGGCAAAAAATTATTTGAAGTAAAAATTTCGTACACAAATTTTTATTTCAAATAATTCTTTGCCCATCTCTGCACTACAACCATACGCCGTCCCGGCGTTCGGAGAGCTGCCAGCGACCGCTGGACAGCAGTGATAATTTTTTTGCAAGTTCCAGAAATATTTTAAAAAAGGTTTCATTGAAAAATTCGAAAAACTGCGAGAGCAAGAGCGTAAAAAGTAACAGGCGGACCAATACAAGTAAACGCGCCGTGGCCAGCTTTAAAGTCGGTTTCTCAAAAATATAACGATATAAATAAATCCGTTTATAAATAAGAACGGAAGGTAGAAATAAAAAAAAGAGGAAAGACAAAAAAAATATGCCAACAACACGCGGTATTCCCAAGCGGTCACCCATCCAAGTACTAACCACGCCCAATGCCGCTTAACTTCAGTGATCAGACGAGAACTTTTTTTTTTTAGAAACATTTTTATTTACATAACAATTATACCCGAAAAATATAAACATACTAATATGTAAAATATTTAATACTTTTGCTTGCAGTCTTCAGTAGTACCTACTTACTAAAAGCTTACCTACTATTATGTCTAATTTTATTCCCTATGGTGTATTATATTGTGTAATATAATATCCTTTTAAGAGTATACAGATTGCGGTATCTTATTTTCTATCAGGTACGATATTCTTAGTACTAACTTTGGTCCGTATGTAGGATAATATAGTAAAAAACCTACTTTCTAAAATTCAGGTACCATTTATGAACCTGTATGTCTGACTTATAATCTACATTTAGAATATGTTTGTCTATACTTATTGTAATCAATTGTTTGCACTTAAGTCTAAGTTTACAAATGGGAATTTGTGTTTTATTCTTGATTCCCTATGTCTGACTAGGTAATTGTTAACAATATCACCAGTCAATCGATTTACTTTCAATTGTGTATTATAAAATTTGATTGCACTTTCTGTTATATAGTCATTGACATACTCTATATTTGCTTCTTCATGAAGATCTTTAATTCTAACATATCTGTCCTTATTAAGAACTAATCTGAGGCACTTATTTTGAAACCGTTGCAGCAGAATCATCCCAGTAAACAAACTGACTGCAGTCTGACGGCAGATTGATGTCAGATTCGAGTATATTCTGACGTCAGATTCGGGTCCTACTATGTCCGCATTTGATTATGGTTTTGTGGTCAGAGCCTGACATCAGGATCTGACCGCAGATTGATGTCAGATTTCGATCAGATCTTGCTGCCGTGGCTGACCGCAGATTGAGAGCAGAAATCGAGCAGATCCTGCGCAGCGCGATCTGACGGCAGATTCGTGTCAGATACAGAGCAGATTCTGACGTCAGATTCGGTGCCTACTATGTCCGCATTTAACTATGGTTCTGCGGTCGGAGCCTGACATCAGGATCTGACCGCAGATTGATGTCAGATTTCGATCAAATCTTGCTGACAAAAAACCGCCCGCAGATTGGTGGCAGAAATCAAGCAGATCCTGATGTCGGACATAGTAGGCAATTTTATATAATAGTATAGATTTAAAAACAGTGCAAAAGTCTGTGTAGCGTAAATAATATATAGAACACGTTTATAAGACCGACTTGAAAGATCTGATTCCTACCATATTTTATGGAAGAAAAAAAAGTTGGTAAACCATGTATTTAAACGGGTATTATAACATTTTTAATGTTTTACTTAGTTGTTAGTCAATTGAATGCCAGGGAGGCTCAAAATAATTATTTAAACTTTTAAAGACAGTTCTTCCACATATAAAAGAATTAATGATAACTACTATTTATTCAGTCGTCTTAGGGCGGTATTATCATCAATCGTTTTTTAATTTTTAGCATGCGACATCCTCTACTAGTCTAGTAGATTAGTAAAGGATGCCGGATGCTTAAGACGATCTTCGTCTTCAGCAACGACTGATAATACCGCCCTTACAGTCGGGTATAACAAATATATACTCCGCAGTGGAATGCCGGCAAATACGAGTGGTACTCGAGAGCCCTGAATGATCAAGCCCTCGGCCACTTATTCCCGCCACGGTGCTATTTCGCAAGCGAGAAGCGGTCGCCCGATCGCGGCCTGGCGGGTCGCGTCGTGAACTATGTCAGCAGAATCTACTCGATTTCTGTTGCCTATCTGCCGTTAGATCGCGGTGCGCAGAGCCTGCTCGATTTCTGCCATTAAATTGGATTAGCAGATTCTCCGCAGTGTCTGCTGCCAAACTGCTCCAAACTGCTCGCAGGCTATGTCAACAGAATCTGCTCTGTATCTGACACCAATCTGCCGTCAGATTGCGCTGCGCAGGGTCTGCTCGATTTCTGCCATTAAATTGGATTAGCAGATTCGCCGCAGTGTCTGCCGCCAAACTGCTCGCAGGCTATGTCAACAGAAACTGCTCGATTTCTGCTGCCTATCTGCCGTCAGATCGCACTGCGCAGGGTCTGCTCGATTCCTGCCATTAAATTGTATCAGCAGACCCTGCCGCCAATCTGCTCTCAGGTTAAGGCAGCACAATCTGTCGGCTTTCTGCTGTCAGTCTGCTTTCATCATCGAATATAACAAATCCTGTATCAAATCTGTAGTCTTTCTGCCACAAACATTTGTACTCAGGCGTTGAGCAAAATCTGCAAATACAGACGTGGCTATCTGGGATATTGGTTTTGGCTGTACATCTCCATACAGGCGATGCGTATAGGATTATTGGTCTTATTATCATCTTATATATTAATAATTTGTTGTACGTGCTTAACTTTGAACCTCTAACCATAAGCGAATAAAGATTTTTATTAGCAGCGTAGCCTTTCATTTGTATTCCTTTAATATGTGGCCTATAGGTCAATCTTGGATCCAGCACAACTCCTAAGTATTTAACTGTCTGTTTAACTTTGATACTGTTATTATAAATTCTTATGGGTTGTATAATTTTATTACCAGTTTGTTTCCTAGAGAAGACTATCACTTCTGACTTATCGGTATTTAGTGATATTTTCCACTTTTTATAAAAAGCTTCAAGCATACTGACGTGTATTTGTATCTGTTTTGCCGCAACTATGGCACTGAACGAGTGCGCATATACCGCTGTATCATCTGCATATATAGCAGTGTGTGTCTTTGGAAACAAAGGTATATCATTAAGGTATACATTAAAGAGTACTGGACCCAATATCGAGCCTTGTGGCACCCCAGCTTTTATTTGCATTTCCTCAGACTTTGAATCGTTAATTATTACTCTGAAATTTCTTTCCCTCATAAATGAATAAACAATCTTTATAATTGTACTCGGATAGTTATATTGTATCAGTTTATATATAAGTCCCTCTACCCATACTTTATCAAATGCCTTTTCAATATCTAGGAGCATCATTACTGTAACTTTACTATCATTATAATTGGATATTATATCATTAGTAATTCTTAAAACTTGCTGTACTGTGTTATGTTTTTCCCTAAATCCGAACTGCTGATCTATAATAATTTTATTAGCTCTTTCGTGCTTCCTGATTCTTTTTAGGATGACTTTCTCTGTAACCTTAGCTAGCGTGGGAAGTAGACTTATTGGTCTATAACTGGATGGACTATTTTCTGGTTTACCTGGCTTATTGACAGGAATAATGTATGCGCTTTTCCACTGTTGTGGAAAATGCGACAATTTAAATATTGCATTTACTATGTAAGTTAATTGCACTAAAGCTTTCCTACTAAAGTTTTTGAGAATAATATTTTGAATTGTATCTGATCCTGGGGCTTTTAATGATGGTAGGTATTTTAATATTCCTGCGATTTCTTTAGGAGATGTAATATGATTTTTCCAATCTTGCGTTTCATTTTCATTTTCCCACATATAATCTTTAACTGTTTCAATTATTTTCTCTTGTTCATAAGTATTATGTACTAAATCTATATCATGGACCTTTTCAAACTGGTTTGCTAGCATGTTCACTTTTTCTTTATCTGTACTAGCTGTTATTGTACCTGCACATAAGGATGGGATAGGATTGTACTTCTTCTTTAACGCCTTTGTCATTCTCCACAGTGAATTATCCCTAGGATTTAGTCTATTTAGCTTATTTTCCCATTTTTTATTCCTATACTCAAATATACGTTTTTTAATTAACTGTGTTAGACTCCAAAATTCTATCCTATACTGTTCCTGCCTTGTCCATTGCCACCTTCGCCTGATTCTATTCCTATCCTTTATTATATCTAAAATATCACTCGGCAGTTCTTCTTTACTACTACCTACTTCTATTTTTTGAATGACTTTATTAATAGTATTTTTGATTTTACTAGTGAATTCTGTTACTGTATTTTCTAGTTCTTCCTTTTCAGTGATTATGTTTTTAATTTGTATGTGCTCATCCAGCACCCTTCGGAAATCTTCCCAGTTCGTGTTTTTATAGGATAAAATTACTTTTTTCGGCACATTTTTTAGCATATTACCTAATTTAAGTATAATTGGCCTGTGATCAGAGTTTAATGCATTTTTTACAGAGACCTGAGAAATGTTGTGGATGCCCTTATTAACAACTATATCTATTGTCGTTGGAGTCATGTTATTCATAGGATAGTGTGTTGGCTCGTTGGGGTATAGGATCGCACAATTATTCTGTTGGACAAACTTATGTAAGGTTAATCCATTCCTATTTGCAACATGACAGCCCCAAGCCTGGTGCCTAGCATTGAAATCGCCCACCAATATCACTCTGCTACTAACGCTCAACATATTTCCTAACTCTATATCATTAAAATAATTTCTAGGATTATTATAAATTGCTACAATACTAACGTTATTTTCAAGCGTAATGCATACGTATTCCAGAGATGTTCTTTGGTTTACCTTAACAACTTTATATGGTATATGTTGTTTGATTAACATTGCTACTCCTCCTGCCGCATTATGTCTACATTGTTTTAATGTAATATAATTTCTGATATTTAGATTATCAGTAGCTTTCAATTTGGTTTCATTTATCAACATAACGTCTATATCTTGTCGTTTTAAAAATTCTACTAATTCTCCTATCTTGTTTCTAACACCATTAGCATTCCAACTTGCCACTGTTAGTGTTTTCTTCATTCTATTTGTTGACAGAATTTTACAAATTGTTCAAATTTTTGTGTACCTGTGGTGCACTTGGTCATATTTCCGTTTAGCTCCCTAATTGCCTTTAACATTCTCGGTATGTTAATGTACTCATTAAGTTTCCTAATTTCTTCCATCAGTTCCACAAGTTGCGGGAGGTCCTCCATCTTTTCCTCTTCTCCCCTTGGACTGGGCTTCCTTATTCCTTCCTGCTGTTTCCCTGACATTCCATTGTCCAATATAGGGACTGCTGTGGTTCTTTCCCAATGTAGCGTTTTCAATTTTGGAAATTCCTCCATGTTGTTTATATTTGTTACCTTGATGTTTGGTCCTTTGTATCTAGTTTTGATTTGTTGTTTAGCTGCGCTATTTGATTCCACCCATTCCATTCTGTCTTTGTATGCACTACATACCACTGCGTTGGCAGTATGGTCTCCATTACAGTTGGCGCACTTTGCTGGCTCCTCCCTGGGCTTTGTGCACTCTCTTGTCCAGTGCTTTTCTGCACACTTAACACAGGCTGGGTCTGCATAACAGTTCGTAGCTGAGTGTCCCCATTCTTGACACCTGTGACACTGTGTAAGTTTCCTTTCCACTATGTAGTTTTCCCATGTTACTTTGACATAACATAGGTGCCTTACGTTCGCTTGCAAGTGTTTCAAATTAACTGATATTGGTACTGTGACCATATATAATGGCCTCACTGTACCTTTCATTCTGTTAATCTTCTCTGCTTTAATTCCTTTCTCCTGAAGTTCCTGTTTAAGTTCTTCCTCCTTCATTTGGTCGTGCAGGCCTGAGAGTACGTACACTCTCTTTTTATGCTCCTTTCTAGTGTAAGTATGAAATTTTACACCCTTCTTATTCCATGTTTCAATGAGATTTTCATAATCTCCTGGCTCTTGTAGATGAACATCAACCGTGTCCTTGTGGTATGTAATATGGAATTTATCTTTTACTGTATCTTTGATCAGTTTTATGAACAGTTTATGGTCTTGTATAGTTCCATGCATCACCAGCGGTGGGAGTTTCCTTTTACTGCTATTGGTGTCCCTCTTACTATCGGTTACTGATTGCCGCCTATTGAACCCTTTATTCTGCGCTGTTTCTTCCACGTCCATATCAACTTCATTTTGAAGTACACTGTACCTGTTCGCAGTTGCAACACTACAAGTATTCATTTTCTTTGCTTTCATTGCTTCCTCTTCTGTTTGCGTGTACCATTTTCTTTTAGCTTGTTTTCTTACAACCATAGCATATTCATCCATACCTGCGGCATTATTATTAACCGCTTGACTTTCATTTTTATTGTCCTCCTTTGGTTCCCCTATTTTGTCCGTATTAAATATTTAACACCATAAAACTTTGCGGCGTCTCCCCTACACGTGGCCTAACCTCACCGCTAGCGAGGTTAGGGTTCCCAGCCCCGCTTATCTTCTGAGTTTTTCTAGTTTTTCACTTACTATTTTATTAACTTTTACTTTGTGCTACGCACTCTTTATTTATGCAGCGCATAAGGTGCCTCACCACCTCGTTATAACTTTTTATCCACGTATCAGACGGGAACTGGTGTTTCACAGACGCAGTCAAGACGGGAACCGGACGAGAACCAAGACGAGAACTGGTGTTTATCCAGCGTTTGTTTGTAGGTTGTTTATTTAAGGCATTTGTGTTATAAGATTTTCAACCAAAAATAAACAATTGGTATAAATATATGGTTTCCTAGACTTATTTTGTCTGTACATTTCAGTCTTAAACGTTGCTTATTTTGGTATCACAGGAATAGTGTTAACTACTACTTGTTACAATATTAATTTGCTTAGTTATACTATTGCTGTAGCGGCAGTATTTTGTTCCCAAAAAAGCCTGAGTAAAAAAGGAACTGACGTATCGTTATTTCTTATGTATATATATATATAGGGTAAAAAATAAATCATGGGACGGCTGCTACACGCAACACAGGCATATCCTCATTCACTCCTATTTACAGTCGTCATTCATCCCTGCGTACAAATTGTCATTCATTCCTCCACACACACTCGTCCGCTTAAATTAAAATATTCCGCCTTTGGAATGCGTAGCGATGTGTCTACGATACATGTGTGCATCAAGCGAATCTTTTTGCGTTAGCGCGATGTAACATTTGAGGATCTTACTGTATCCTTCTAAATCAGTCTTTTACAGTCTTATGTTTTCTTATTAGGACGGTTTTGTTCGTTAATTTTCTTGTATTACGTGTTGTTCCTTCCGTCCCCGTCGAAGGGGACGGTACGGTGCAACGTTTCGTAACACAGGCATACTCACATTCATTCTTATTTACAGGTCGTCATACATTCCTCCACGCACACTCATCCACTTACGCTAAGATATAATAACTTTAAAATTTAAATATGTAACGTAATCTGTAAGCAGTAACTGCGTGTATAATAATTATGAAAATAAAGTATCTTTAAACATTTTAACAACTATTTCCCTGACTAGTTAATTGTACATAGTCATCTACCATCGAGCCACCAGAAGCGCTTTTTATCTAGATTTTTTTGTTCGAGCAAATCTTTTTGTGGCAGCGCAGTGCTATATTTGAGGATTTCTCCGTAACATGGTTCTCCATCCCTTATGGGCTGGTAGAGGATTTTTTTATTCGCTCTATGGCGCGGAATGTGATACAATAATGGAACCGCTTCATTACTCTGGATGTAGCCATTGCCATCCAAAAATACGAAGGCTTCCGGTGGGACATAGCCTGTGCTTAAACATCTTTTTATGTAGTTTACTTCTGGATATGGTATAGGGAATATTAAACTATTGTTTTTTATTAATGCTGCAGATGCGAAGTAGTTTCTGATGAGTTTGATCATGAATGTGTCTATTCTATTGATGTTTGCTTTGTCGTAAATGGTGGAGTTTTTGACATATTTAATATAATCTGATGATCTCGATTTGTAAACGTTAGGACAGGCTCTAAGGCATCTTCTTTCAAAGATCCTTATTTCCTCCATAATAGAAGCTCCAACATTGTACCACATCTCGCAGCCATATGTAATTATAGGTCTAATCAATAATTGATAGCAAATGAGCTTTACCTTTGTATCCAGTTTTCTTGAATAGAAAAGTCGTGCATTTGCCATGAATACCATCTTTGCTTTTTTCAGCTGATTTAAGATGTGTTTATTCAACTGTAGTCTTTCATCAAGCAGCAGACCCAGGTATTTCACTTCTTTTTTATGTTTTATTTGGTGATTCCCTTCCGGGTCACTTTTAAGAGAAAAAAGTTTGTAATAGTTTATGATTTTTCCAGTGGCTAGTCTGCACGAAGGCCTAAAGAGAATGGTCTCACATTTGTCTTCGTTAACCTTTAACTTCCAAGCTTTGTAGTGTCCGAATATTCTACTCAGGCCCACCTGGAGAATTGAACTTGTTTCGGGGATTTCCCTGCTTTGTAGATGATTAAATCATCCGCAAATGCTATCAGATTGCACTTTGTATTTTCCGGGTCATATAGTGTTAGGATATCGCTCGTGTACAAATTAAATAATATTGGGGAATTTATTGTTCCCTGTTGGAGGCCGTTTTGTAACATAAACGTTTGTGCCGAAGTATCCTTTCCTATACTTACCCGAAATCTTCTATTTTGGATCAGATTATTTATAAGTCTGAGTAAAACATTCGGACATTGTTTCTTTTTTAGTTTAACTATAAGCCCATTCAGCCAAACGGTGTCGAACGCTTTTTCCAAGTCGACCAGGCAGGCCCCCAAGCATGGACGGTCGTTTAATGCCCAGTTTATATCGGACATGAGTCTATAATTGCGTGTGTTGTAGAGTGGTGTCTGCGGAAACCATACTGATTTTCAGGCATCAGGTTCTTTTCGGTAGTAAAGTTTGTGATTCTATCATTAATTATACGTTCAAAGACTTTTCCTAGATTAGGCAACAAGCTGATCGGCCTGTAGTTGTTAGGGTCGCTTTTATCTTTCCCTCGTTTATGGATGGGGATGATCCTGGCTAGTTTCCAGCTGTCCGGAAAGATCGCATGATTCAATAAGTTATTAAAAATTACGGTAAATATAATAATTATGTTGTATGGTAACTTTTTTAGAACAATGTTCGGAATCAAGTCGTTTCCTGCCGATCTTTTATTGTTTAAAGATTTGAATTTACTATAAACTTGTTCGGGGTTTGTAAAATAATCTGGTATCGTGTCATGCTGCTTTGGTTCTATTGCGGTATTATTTTTATTGAAGTCACAGAATGTACCAGGTATGGCCTCCTCTAATTCTGACATAATTTTGGTATAGCTAGTTTCAGTGATCTCTCTGAATCTACTGTGGTTTAGCGTATTGTTTTGTTCGCTGACCGCCAGGTATTGTGCACCAATATAGTCTAGTTTATCTGTATTTGAAGTTAAAAGATAATTGTTGTTCGCGTCTATTTTTAGTTTATTTTTGTTAATATTAGCTTTAGTGATTATTTGTTCTCTGGTTTGTGGAATTTTTAGTTCTGGTACTGTTAGAGATTCTTTTTTCCGGAAGATTTTGTTAATTTCAGAGAACATTTTATCTGACTGGCTTGAATTAATTTGTGATATTCGGTCGCTCCAGTAATTGCTAACTGCTTTTTCGATTTCCCTATGCGTTCTGGTTTTAAGAGCTTTGAGTCTATTTCTTAGTGATCTAATTGTGTGGTCTGTCTGTGTGCAAAAGTTTCTATTTCTTTGTATTCTTCTAATGGTTTTAACTGTATTTTGCTGATCAGTTAGGATGGTTTTAATATTGTTATTCATAAATTTATCTGTCGCATTCTGTGACTTCATTTTTGGAATTGTTTCTTGCATTGTTGATACTATTTTGTTTGTAATTTTAGAGATAATTTTGTCAATCTGGGGGATAGATAGGTTCGTACATGCATTGATGTCTGGTTTGTAAGCTCGGAGTCTAGACTGGAATTGTTCCCATTTCGCTTTCCTGTAGTTGAAAGCAGTGTTGTTTTCTGCAGGAAAGAGAACTATGTTTTGGTTTGGGATTTGAAATTCCATTAAAATTGCTGTATGGTCGCTCAAAATTGAGACTGTTGGCAGTTTACTCAACTTTGCGTTTGAAAATTCCAGCCTAGCGTCCGCGATTACAAAGTCTATGTACGATCCATTGCTCGATGGTGTTTCGGAGTGCAATAATTTAATTTTGTATTTTATATCATTATTTTCTAACCAATTGGACAAATTGTTCCCTCTCACATCATTAAACATATTGGACCATTCTATATGTTTTGCATTATAATCACCAGCTACTATGTAATAATTGTTTGCTGAGGTTAAATTTAATTTAATAAATAAATTCTCCAGCTCCGTTCTAAATTTGCTGGTCTGTCCTTTTTTTGCATATAGTGCTGTGAAAATTAGACAGTTATTACTGGAAGTTTCTAAACTGATGGTTGTTGTTTCCAGTAGCTCCTGATTTGCAATACATTCAATTATTTTGAACCTGATGCCGTCTCTAATCAATATGGCAGTGCCACCGCCCTGTTTGTTGTCTTTTCTGTCATTCCTAACCATTTGGTAGCCTTTGAAAAATAGTGTGTGTTTGTCATTTAAGTGCGTCTCGTTAATCAGAACTATGTCGGGTTTATGTTTACTAAGTGCAAGGGTTAACGCTATTCGCTTGGTGTTACTGACTAATGAGTTTACGTTAGCTGTAATTATCTTAAATTTATTTAACTGTGAAGTTTCACCCTGAGATTGCGGATGCATTTCTATCTTGTTAACAGGTTGCTCAGATTATTAATTTGAGCTAAAATTATTTCTACTTTTGCTGCTAGAGATTCTATTGTTTTTTCAAGCTTGTCGGTTCTGTTATTCAAGTTTAGTACTATATTGTGTAACTGTTGTGGTGTATATGTATTGTTTATGCTCCTACGTGTTTCTGGTGCATCCATGCCCGAGGGCATGCCCTGGTCCGTTCTGCCCACTGCTGCTGCGAAGGATCTGCCAATTTTTACAGAAGCGGGGTTTATAATTAGTTTTGGAGCTTGTTGTTTAATGCGCTGTTGCTGCATTCTATTGGCTAATTGAAATTCTTTATATTTTGCGCACCCTCTGTAAGAAGCCGGGTGGCCTTCCTTTTTACAGTTTACACAGTATGGTTTCTTTGCAGTTACGGAATTAGATTTTGCGTTGAGCTTGCACTCACCTGGCTGATGGGCCTCGTCACATTTGACGCATCTATAAAACATATTGCAATTCGATACGGCGTGACCAAATCTGTGGCATTGTGCCTCCTGTTTTTTAATTAATTTTTCCCATTTAACTACGTGATGTAATACCGTAAAATGGGGGAACACTGGCAGGTTTTTGAAACATTTTGTTATATAATGTAAAAATTAACATGTTTACATTTGATTTAAGTATCTTATCATAACATTGCATCTTTTGTGATTGTACTACAAGTGTCAAAATGCATAAAATTTGTGTCCTTTCCTTCTTTAATAAATGTTAAAAGCGTTACTGTACCGGGGTAACATTAGCACATCATGTAGATAGCATTAACGGGATAAGTTTTATTAATCTGAGGTCAGTAAACTTAAATTTCTATATTTTATTTTATTTTTTGCATCTTAACTAAAATCAACTCGTAACATTGCCACATCATATAAATAGCATTAACAGGTTAAGTTTTACTAATCTGACGTAAAACAACGTAATTTCGGCGTATGCCAATGTTACCCTATGCTGCCAATGTTCCCCCATTTTACGGTACGTATTTGATTTCCTGTAATTTACCAAAGTTGCTGCTTGGGTCAATTTGAACTAGATACATAGGTAAAACTCTGTTTTCTTTCTCAGCCCTACGCGTGTTGAATTTGCTAACTTTGGTAAATTTGAGCTCCTCCCCGCTAATTTTTACAAGTTCTTCTAAGATCTCGCTTTCAGGAAAAGATTGGGTTAACCCTTTAAGGAGATATGAATGATTTTTTTTCTCTTTAGGAGTATATGTATAAAAGCTAGTATTTACACTGGTGAGGAGCTCCTTTACTGACTCAAAGTTTTCTACGGAGCGCAGTTGAATAACATGTTTATTATTATTTATACGTTTTATATAAAATTCAATGTCTTTTGATTTTTCTTTGAAAAGTTGTATCGAATCTTTTGGATCTTGATAGAGAATATTGATTGGAGGTGGTTTTTTAAAAGAGATATTATTTTTACTAATCGGTGAGTCTCTTGTCGCCTCCGAACTATTGGTATCTCTCCTGCTCGCAGGTTAGGAATTTAGTGTTTATCCAGCGTGGTATGGTCGTTGACAAAAATTCAGTTCCGTACATCGAATAAAACGATGCCGTCCCGGCGTTCGGAGAGCTGCCAGCGACCGCTGGACAGCAGTGATAATTTTTTTGCAAGTTCTAGAAATATTTTAAAAAAGGTTTCATTGAAAAATTCGAAAAACTGCGAGAGCAAGAGCCTAAAAAGTAACAGGGGGACCAATGCAAGTAAACGCGCCGTGGCGAGCTTTAAAGCCGTTTTCTCAAAAATATAAAGATATAAATAAATCCGTTTATAAATAAAAACTGTTATGACGTGTAAGATCAAATCGTGCCTGATTGACGACTGGTCTTACTTTGCCACACTCTTGTGATGGGTTATGATCACAAAAGCTTACTGAATTTTTAGTAATAAGTGACGCGTAAGAGATTTATTGTTTACACAAGTACAGATGTACAGTTAATGCTATTGAAGCTCACAATTGTTATATACTCGTTGAGTTATAGAGTACCGTGGCTCTGCTTACTAAATCGTGATTTCTAGAGTACTGTGACTCTATTTAAACAAGGTTGAATTCAAAGTATCGAGTTTTCGCTGAGTTCTAGAGCCGTGTGACTCTTCGTATCAAAGTTTTCATTCTGCCCTTCTGATGTCGTGGTCGCTCGCAGGAAAGGTAAAAATTCCCTCTCCAAGGAATTTGGCGAAATAGTGAGGGTTGCAGGAGGAGGGTGAAGACAACTGATTGGTGTGTAGGCGTGTCATGAAAAACAGTGGTGAGGGTGACGTAGCGCATGAAAATCGAGGCCTCCCCTGCGCGTCGGGGACCAGTGAAAAATTACAGGTATACGACGCTGAGTTTGGAACTTGGAGTGGTGACCGCGCGGTCGCAATAAACGCACATCTACTTGCTGTCCTAACCCCTCCAGATTGAACCTTCCAAATTGGCTGCGCTAATAGCTACACTCAGTAGGCTTACAATGGTGTTTTTAATAAAAGTCCCGAGTTTTATGGACGCGGACGGCAAACCGAGTGTCCGCCAGATGACGAACGCTGCTTATGCGGAAAAACCCTGACCATCGGCTAGGCTATAACGTACCTCCTCTCAACAAAAACGGAAGGTACAAATAAAAAAAAGAGCAAAGACAAAAAAATATGCCAACAACACGCGGTATTCCCAAGCGGTCACCCATCCAAGTACTAACCACGCCCAATGCCGCTTAACTTCAGTGATCAGACGAGAACTGGTGTTTATCCAGCGTGGTATGGTCGTTGACAAAAATTCAGTTCCGTACATCGAATAAAACGATGCAAGACGTGACTGTGCAATGATCGCCTGACATACATTCATAAACGTCATCGATAAAAGAACGAGATGATCGGCGGCCGACGAATGCTGTCTCCTGCAGAGATGGGCAAAAAATTATTTGAAGTAAAAATTTCGTACACAAATTTTTATTTCAAATAATTCTTTGCCCATCTCTGCACTACAACCATACGCCGTCCCGGCGTTCGGAGAGCTGCCAGCGACCGCTGGACAGCAGTGATAATTTTTTTTGCAAGTTCTAGAAAATTTTAAAAAAGGTTTCATTGAAAAATTCGAAAAACTGCGAGAGCAAGAGCGTAAAAAGTAACAGGCGGACCAATGCAAGTAAACGCGCCGTGGCGAGCTTTAAAGTCGTTTTCTCAAACATATAACGATATAAATAAATTCGTTTATAAATAAAAATGGAAGGTACAAATAAAAAAAAGAGCAAAGACAAAAAAAATATGCCAACAACACGCGGTATTCCCAAGCGGTCACCCATCCAAGTACTAACCACGCCCAATGCCGCTTAACTTCAGTGATCAGACGAGAACTGGTGTTTATCCAGCGTTTTTTTTTAATTTGTTTATTTAGGGCAGTTTCGAATTTTACAAAAATATGTAACTATAAATAAACCAAGTAGTTTGTTTTTCATTTGTTCCCCAAGACTTAATTGTGAACACATGATCAGTCTTATAGGTGTTGGTATTTCTACCGATGATAGTACAGTACTATCGTTCGCTTTCTTTACATTATGCATCTTATTCTTGTCCGTTATTGTTCTGTTGCACCCCGAAATGCCAATTAAAAACAGGCGCTATATTTTGTTTTTTCTTACTAGGCTTAATACTAAAATATATATTATTTTATGTACACTATTTACAGGGGGGGAATGGGAGTGGGGGGATAAGGTGAGTAAAGGATGTTGGAATCACGGGAGCCTTACGAGGATGGGTGCAGGTAAAGGAAGGATGGTAAGAGGGATGTGGGAGCTGCGGTTAAAACATTATCGCCGCATATGCTACGGTTCAGTGCCGTGTTTAAGCTTGCGCTTCTAATACTGTTTCAGTCTTTTGGTTTACTGCAGCTTTGTACTAGTTGCATTGCACTTTGTTATTATACTCTAGATTAAATATTGATTGTTGAACTATGAATAAAGCTTATACTACAATATCTATACTCATACACTTCATTCATACCATACTGATTCACACTAATCCCTATCATTCCTTCATTCCATACATTATTTACAGTTTTCCCGATCATACATATCGTCGATACTCAGGTACTAAGTGATTACTTAGGTACGTTATTCTCTCACTTGGGATTTATACCCCTCCGCGTTTCTTATAGGTAATTATTTGGTAATGACGCAGTTAAGTGCTGTTTAGCCACCATAGTCTTTTTCTATCTAAGTTTTTGTATTCTATAATATCTCTTTGCGGGATCGCTGTGCTATACTTAAGGTACCTCACGTCTTCCCGCTCCTCTAATTGTTTAGGCCGGTACAGAATCTTTTTGTCCGCTTTGTGGCGCGGGATGTGGTACAACACGGGAACCGCCTGTTTGTTTTGTATATATCGATACTTGTCCAGAAATACAAAAGCTTCCGGTGGTATGTAACCTGTTAGTAGTGTGTTTTTTATGTAATTTTCGTCTGGGTATGGTATTGGGAAAATTAGACGGTTATTGGTTACTTTTGCTGCCGATGCGAAATAGTTCCTTGTGAGTTTCACTATAAAGTTATCTATTCGTTTGATTCCAGCTTTGTTATATATTATTGCGTTACTTATGTATTTCTGGTAGTTCGATTCTCTAGACCTATATAATCTAAGGCACGCTCTCAAGCATCTTCTTTCGAATACTCTTATTTCTTCCATAATGTACGTTATAATTGGTCTTATTAATAGCTGGTAGCAGATGAGCTTAACTTTATTGTCTAGTCTCCTAGAATAGAATAGTCTAGCATGGGCCATAAAAGTTTGTTTCGCTTTTTTAAGTTGATTTTGCACATGTGTGTTAAACAGGAATCTTTCATCAATTAATAAACCCAGGTATTTTACCTCTTTCTTATGTGGTATATCTAAATTTTGTTCCACGTCGCTTTTTAGCCTAAAAGATTTATAATGTTTAGAAATAATGCCCTTCGCCTTTCTGCAGAAGGGCCTGATCAGTATGGTCTCGCATTTGCCTGCATTTACCCTTAGTTTCCACGTTTTATAATAAGCAAATATTTTGTTCAGACCGTTTTGAAGGACTAGTTGTACATTTGGGGGGGGGGGGGGTCTGCTCTGTACACAATGAGATCGTCGGCAAATGCAAGCATACTGCACTGCTGTTTATCGTTCCCTGCTGCAGCCCATTCGACAGTTGGAAGGAAAGAGGTGATAGTTCGTTTCCAATACACGTTTGGAAGCTTCTCTCGTATATCATACTATGAATTACTTTAATTAAGATTAGTGGGAACTTTTTCTTGTGTAACTTTACTATTAGCCCTGTTGAGAGGCCAAGGTTTTCTTAGGGGAGAAAGGAGAGAATAATTGCAAAATGCAAACTCCCAATTGCAAGAAAATAACAATTATAATTCAATCGCAGTCTATTTGTTGCGAGATACAATTTACGCAAAATAAAGGATCTGTTTAACATATATTTTCACGACGCGGATTATATATTCCACGTTTTAACACGCTCTGACTCTATAGTTCAGGAAGTGCCTGCTAGCTCTCTTGCTCCGCCAATCACGTCCTTCGACACATAGGCCCTGGGCGAACCGCGAATCATAACGTTCATCTTTAAACTTAGTTTCCAACACTTCCCTTTGATTCGTGGTTCCTCCTTGGTCTTATCATCTCTCTCAGCTGAAACATAATACTAAAAAGCAATACTGTCTATCAATTTCTTAAATCTAACGTTGTTCAGAGCTTTCGTGAACACGTCCGCCAATTGTTCCTCTGTCGGACAATATTTGATTTCCATTTCCTCTGACTTTATTCTTTCAGTGATAAATTTATACCTGACATCGATATGTTTGCTTCGTTTGTTTATCACTCCGTTTTGCATGAGCTTAATTGTGCTTTGATTGTCGATGTTAAGCTCTATTTTTACCTTTTTACCCGTTAGTTCAGTTATTAGACCTTTCAAGTATAGTAATTCCTTGCAACATTCCGCAGCAGCGATGAATTCTGCCTCAGTACTCGAGAGGGCGACAATTGGTTGTCTTCGTGAGCACCATGATATCGGGCCCCCGCAGAATAGAATCAAATACCCTGTAGTACTTCGTCTTGTATCTCCGTCTCCTGCATAGTCCGAGTCGCAGTATGCTTGCAACAGCTGTTCGTCCTGCTCTCGTTTGAAGGCAATCCCTCGATCTCTCGTTCCATTTAAGTACCTCAGTATCCTTTTCACGTTCGCGATATCTGTTGACTCAGTTTTCTCTACGAATCGACTTTCATATCCAACCGCGAATGATATGTCTGGTCTCGTTCTATTCGCAGCGTACAGTATGTGCCCAACTGCTTCTCTATAGGGAAATTTAAGTTCCAAATCCGTAGTTTTTTCTCCTCTTCGAGACTTTTCGATTGGGGTTCTAAATGGTTTAGAGTCACTCATCCCAAATTTGTCTAAGATTTCGTCAATGTATTTTCTTTGCTTCAGTTCGATTTGTTCTTTCGTTTCGTTGACTTCTATTCCAATGAACGTTCTCAAGTTTTCTTCAATTTTAATTTCGAACTCTCTCGACAATGAGTCAAGTAATTTCTTCATTTCTGTTTTCTCCGATCCAATTATTATTCCATCGTCCACATACAGTGCGAGTATAACTGATCCGCTTGCATTTTTGAACATGCACCTCTCCGATTGTGTTTCTCGCAGACCGTTGTCTTTCAGGAACTTCGTAAATTTCATATTCCATTTCATTGGTGCCTGCTTCAGTCCATACAGACTCTTGTTTAATTTGCACGCTTGATTTTTTTGTCCACACCCTTTTGGCATTTTCATGTAAATTTCTTCACTTAGTTCTCCATACAGAAAGGCTGTTTTCACATCAAAGCCTATGATGTTACAGTTTCTCGAAGCCGCTAGAGCGAACAGCACTCGTAAGGAATTTATGTTCACTACCGGGCTGTACGTTTCCGTGTAGTCTATTCCATATTCTTGTTCGCATCCACACACGACGAGTCTCGCCTTGTAGGTCCCATCATTTTTTACCTTGAATACCCATTTATTATTTAACAGTTTAGCTCCATTCGTTTTATTTATATCTACTACTGTCCATGTTTTGTTCCTAGTCAGTGAGTCCTTTTCTTCTCGTATGGTTTCTGCCCATTCAGATTTTTCTTCGCCAGTAAGTGCTTCTTCATACGTCAGATACACAAAGTCATTTAGGTGACTCGGTCGTTTCACATTTCGTTTTGGTCTTGTGGGCTTGTCCACCTCCTTCGATGTCGTATCTGCTTCGCTCAGTGGTTGTTCTTCACTGTCCTCTTGTTCGGTATCTGTCACCTCTGTTTCTGGTTGAAGTTCATCTTCTTCGTCTTCAAATCGAAAAAACTCCTGTAAGACGGTGCACTTTTGCTGGTCTTGGGTTTTTTCGAAAACAGCACACAGCTTTTTGTACATTTCACAGGATGTTTCACAGGTCGTCACATGCAGCTTTGCTTCCTTCGCAATAGACATCAGAATAATTCTCTGGGCTTTGGCGTCACTTCTGTGCCATTCCTTTTTTTTGATCCGCAGTCATTGTTTCTTTTAATTCATCTGATCCATCGAGCAAGCCATAGAGATTTTCAGATTTCATAATTATTAGCACGTGGAATTTCCACATATCGAAGTCTTCGGCCTTCCCCAATTTTTCAATAGTTTTTATATCGTCGTTTAACGACTGAGCCATTTCCCCTTTTTTGGAAATAATTATTACTTACTTCAATTCTCTCCCTTTCCGTGCCTTTTGTGCAAATCTACAGATTTGCGTTTTTACTTTTACTTTCGCACGTATTTTCTTTCTCACCTCAAGAAAACCGGAACACGTGGTTTCCTACTCTGGGCCCATAACCTGTTGAAAGGCCAAGGTTTTCTTAGGGGAGAAAGGAGAGAATAATTGCAAAATGCAAACTCCCAATTGCAAGAAAATAACAATTATAATTCAATCGCAGTCTATTTGTTGCGAGATACAATTTACACAAAATAAAGGATCTGTTTAACATATATTTTCACGACGCGGATTATATACAGAAACTTTCTCGACTTTCGTCTTCCACGTTTTAACACGCTCTGACTCTATAGTTCAGGAAGTGCCTGCTAGCTCTCTTGCTCCGCCAATCACGTCCTTCGACACATAGGCCCTGGGCGAACCGCGAATCATAACGTTCATCTTTAAACTTAGTTTCCAACAAGCCCATTCAGCCAGACCGTGTCGAATGCTTTTTCTATATCTACCAGACACGCCCCCAAGCATTTACCCCCATTGAGGGCCCAGTTCACGTCCGCAGAAAATTTATTTATGGCATGCATAGTGGAGTGACTGCGCCTAAAGCCATACTGGTTCTCTGGGATTAACTCATTATCTTCACATATGCTTGTAATTCTGTCGTTTATTACCTTTTCGAAAATCTTCCCAATATTGGGCAGCAGACTGATTGGTCTGTAACTATTTGGATCGTTTTTATCTTTTCCTTTTTTCATGATTGGGATAGTTTTTGCTTTTTTCCAGCTCGTTGGGAAATATGCATGGTTTAAGAGATTATTGAACAAGATTGTGTACATCATTATTATCTTTACTGGTAATTTTTTCAACACTATGTTGGGAATCGCATCGTTACCTGCCGATTTTTTGTTATTGAGGGTTCTGAATTTATGGCCGACCTGTTGACAAGTTGTAAAGTAGTTAGGTAGGGATTCTAACGGTAGTGGTGTTAAAGCATTATTGTCGCTGGAAAAGTCACATATCGTATTCGGAATGTCTCTGTTAATGTCTTGTATTACTTGATTATAGCTATTTTCTATCACTCTTCTGAATTTAGGGTCGTTTAAACTATCGTTTTGTCCGTTCGTTGCCGCGTATTGTGTGCCTAGATAATTAAGTTTATCGCTATTTTTATTGACTATAAAATTACTATTGCTATCTATGTTCAGTAAATTCGGATCGATGTACGCTTGTCTTATTAAATTTTCTCTAGACGTTGGAATTTTAAAAGTCGGCAGTTGTATCCTTTCTTTGTTTCTAAAAATTTTGTTTACTTCTTGAAACATTTTGTCAGAGTTTCTGCAACTTATATTACTAATTCTATTATACCAATAGTTACTGACCAAACTGTCCACTTCTGATTTGATCTTTTTTTTCAGTGTTTTGATTTTATGTCCCAGAGATCTCAGTGTATGGCTTACTTGGGGTCCGAAGTTTCCCGCTCTGTGGATTTTCCTGACTGCTATGATAGTCTGTTTTTCTTCGTGTATCAGCTGTTTTATTCTGGGTGATGTATATTTGTCTATTGAGTTTTGTGGTTTAACTTTGGGAATTGCTCTAGCCATTGCTTCTGCGATTTTGCCTGTAATATTAATAATGTGTTCTTCTATTTGTTCGATCGAGAGATTTATTTCTGCGTTTATAATTAGATCATAAGATTGGAGTGTTCTCTGGAATTTTTCCCAATTTGCTTTCTTATAGTCATATGTTCTCCCGCTAATGTTATCTGTCAAAATTAGGTTTTGGTCCGGGATAACTATTTGTGCTTTTATAGCTATATGATCGCTTGGCGTATGCAAGGTAGGTAGCTTATTGTTATTTGCGTTTGAACACTCCAACCTTGCGTCTAATAGGAGTAGGTCTATGTAGGACTCATTTCGCGGGAACGAGGGTGAGTCCGAATGAAATAGGTTTAGCCTGAATCTGATGTTGTTGTTAAACCAATCTTTTAAGTTACTACCACGCTCGTCGTTGATTTTATTAGACCATTCTTGGTGCTTGGCGGTAAAGTCTCCCGCTATGACATAGAAGTTATCTGGCGATTCTAAATTTAGAGTATTGAAAATGTTTTCTAGTTCAGCTCTGAATTTAGTTGTCTTACCTTTTTTGGCGTAAAGAGACACTATTGTCAATTTACAGTTATTGGACATGTTCATTCTTATTATTGTAGTTTCTATTAATTCTGTTTCTAAAGTGCTCTCGAATGTTTCGAATGCTATATCTTTTTTTATTAAAATTGCAGTCCCCCCTCCCATTATGCTATTTTTTCTGTCGTTCCCCACCATATTATAGTTCTTGAAGTAAACTGTATGTCTTTCATTTAAGTGTGTTTCGTTAATCAACATCAGATCCGGTTTGTGTTTTTCTAAGAATAATGTTATTGCTATTCTTTTAGCATTACTGACAAATGAATTGATGTTTGCAAATATTAGCTTAAGTTTGTGTGTGCTTTTACGTGTACTATTGAATGTTCTGATTATACAATATGATACTAGATACCTGCGTTAACTGCGTATTCATGTTTTCTAGTTTCGTGACCATGGTTTCCATGGATTTCTCTAACCTATCTATTCTTGCTTGTAGGTTATGTGCTGTATATTGTGACTGAGGCATGAATTGCTGATTGCCTGCATTTCTTGCCCCAGTGGGCTCTGTGCTTGTGGGCGCGTACTGGCTAATACCTCTTGCTGCACCCGCGAACGATATTTCTGGTCTTACGAGGGCTGGGTTAATTATAATTTTTTGTTCTATTATTTTTGGTTGGTTATTGGAGTTTCTAATATTAAGCTTATACTCCTTGAATTTTGGGCAGCCCTTGTAGGACGCAGGGTGACCCTCTGTTTTACAATTTATGCAAAAAGGTTTCATACCTGTTTGTTCATTTTGTTGAGCATTTATTTTGCATTCCCCCGGGTTATGGGGTTCACTGCACTTTACGCATCTATAATTCATATTGCAGTTGCTTGCAGCATGACCAAACCTCTGGCACCTCCTGCATTGGGCATCTCCTTTTTCGGTTAATCTTTCCCATTTAACTACATGGTATTTAACATATTTGATTGATGCTAATTTATTTAGATCGCTTCTTGGTCCTAGCTGAACTATGAAAATAGGGAGTACTCTATGTTCTTTTTCTGCTCTTGGTGTTTTAAATCTATTAACTTTGATGAAATGAAGGTTTTCTCCTGCGATTGATTGCAGGTCATTTGCAATTTCTTGCTCAGAGAAGGATTGCGGAAGACCCTTTAAAAGGTAATTATAATTTTTCTGGTCTTTCGGTGTAAAAGAATAATAACTTGTATTTGCTTCATTGAGAATATCCTTCACTTCATCAAAGTCTGCAACTTGTTGTGTAAATTGTATCAAGTGTAATGCTTGCTTCTTTGCACAAGTATGTGAGTGATGTCAGAGAGGGCGACACTGGTTTTCCGATTTTTCCTTCTTCTCGTGTTGGATCGCGTAATGTATGGACGTGTTAAAAGTATGCTCGCGATAAGAAAGATAAAAGGTGTGTAATTACTTCAATAATAATATATACGTTGTGTTATCATAAAGATAGTATGTTACTTTGCTTAATCCAAAAGAGTGCCCACGCATAATACATGGTGTATTGTAAAGTTACACATAAAAAATAAATAACACAACTGATTGCAATTGTAATATATGTTTGGCGCTGCTTATTCTCTTTACGTGGAATTTCATTCGTGCTGCCTTATTTTGAATTAATTCTACAGTTTCTTTTGGGTCTTGATATAATATATTAATAGGTGGGGGTTTGTTTTTTATTGGCGTGTTATTATTCTTACTGCCTGTTGCCTTCGGTCCTTGTGGATCTCCTCTCGTTGCCTGGCTGCGGTCTGACCCTGCTTTAGTTGGTGCGGTGGCTTGAACTGCTGCTGGTACCGCAGAAGTTGAGGTTGATGTTCTGGGCTGCTGGGATAGAAGTTCGCTTTCCTTTTTCCTGCTTGACTGGTTCTTGTACCTTATCGCCTGTATTCGTGAGTCTGCTGCTGTCTGCTTTCCTTTCTCCACGTGGTCATGTTGTAGGTTAGGTGTGCCTTTTTTTGGGCTTACTACAGCAAATGGTTGCTGGTCTTTTGCTGCCTTGAGTTGCTTTACGGTTTCTATTAATTTTTCGAGTTCTTGTTTTAAGCTTTTGTTTTCTGCTATCAGTTTGTCGATAGAATACATCTCTTCTTCGTTCGGCGTGTGCTCCTTGGGTTTTTTGCCTTTGGCCATCTTCGGAATCGACGTTGGGATTGCTTCGATTTTCCTTTTTGTGGATTTTTTCCCATCACTGTGTGAAATAATCTTTTTTATTTGGCTCGGGGATAACTCCCCGTCCAAAAACTTTTCAATACTTCTCCTCTGCGACGCTGGCCATGCGTCGCTAGATGAGGTTAGAATGCTGCTGCTTCTCTCATTACTTCCGATTTCTCGGGAAATTTTTTCGGTTTCTTTCTGCTCTTTTGACTCTGCCGTTTTACCGGATGATAATGGTATCGCGATTGAGCTTTTCGTACTTGATTATTTAATATAATGTCGATATACTTAGAATTTGGAATGCTTGGCTGTTGCGTCACTGAGCGCCGTGGCCGTAATGGGTGTTTATCCAGCGTGGTATGGTCGTTGACAAAAATTCAGTTCCGTACATCGAATAAAACGATGCAAGACGTGACTGTGCAATGATCGCCTGACATACATTCATAAACGTCATGTTTACTTCAATATGCCAGAAGTAAGAAAGGTGTCATCAATATAGCAATTAAGGGGGGAAGCCACTATGACGGTCAAAAATAAATGCTATTTTCAAGACATTCTTTTATAATGAAATGTAACGAAACATCTTTATTACCAATTGAAAATGTATATGTTTATATACTTCTATATATTACATAGAATTTCTACGAAACATCTTTATTACCAACTGAAAATGCATACATTTAACTAATATTTTATGCTACCATCTTTTGAAAATCTTTTATAATGAAATGTAACTTTCAAAAGATGGTAGCATAAAATAGCATTTATTTTTGACCGTCATAGTGGCTTCCCCCCTTAATTGCTATATTGATGGCACCTTTCTTACTTCTGGCATATTGAAGTAAAAACTGAGGGGACTGATCGGGGTACCACCCCTAGTCCTCAAAAATGAATCAGGAAGTTCGGCCAGAGGCGCCGTTTATGACCGTATTGCCCTGCGTGTCGGCGAACCGATAGAGAACCAATATACGGATTAACTCAGGTCGAAGAATGACTAAAATTCTTAAAGACCGTACCACGTTGTTGATTGCCCTTGGAATTTTCGTTTCACTCTGAGCCTGTTTTTGTCACGATGCACGGTGGTCCTCAAACCCAAGAAATGCAGGAAAAATTCAACATGCTATTTGTTCCTATCAAAATGCCGAATCTTATTAAGCTGTTTTTAAAACACCGAATGTGCTTTCGGTTGACAAAGATATAAAGATTTTCTGTTACTGGAAAGAAATCCATAGGAATCATTTTTAAAAGTTTCTTAAAGTGTTTTTAAAGACTTTTTCGGCTTGAAGAAATCCATAAAAAATGTCTTCGCGAAACACGTGTGAAAAGATTTTTTACATTTTCATCAGATTCTTATGGATTTCTTTACAGTGGCAGAAAATTTTTCGAATTTTTCGAGATCCACTTTGAAATTGTGCAGGTATATTTTTGAGACCCCAAATATTATGAAAATGCATGAAAAGAAAAATGAGAAGAAAAAAATTTTCACAGTGGCTTCCTCCCTTAAAAAGTATTATCCAACATCCATACACCTCGCGGAGTGACATAAGGGCCACGCGCAATCAGCTGACTTCAAGGCATCTTGCTACCAGGAAGACCGTAAAATCGTTAGCCCGTTAAAAGAAACCGACATCGGGTATTGATAGAACGGAGGCGACAGAAATGTTACGAGACAAAGACGTAATTATATTGAACGTAAACAGCCCACGTCGAGGGTGGGCGAACGATCTGCATGGAAAAGAAGCAAGCACGGCAAAATTCATATCAATGAATTTGTCGCATTTCATACAGCGGCAATTTCGGCGAAAGTACGCGTCTCGTTGTTTGAAATTTTTTTCCAACGGAAGGTCGTGTTTAATAGCTTCGGCGAAAAGAATGCACAAGACGTACAATTCAGGGGGGGGGGGGGTCGTTAACTAATAAACGCGGCAAATTTAACTCTGCTACGGTCGGTACGAAACGTTTTATTATTTTATTGGTAACGGCATATATCCACAAAGGTCCTACGGCGTAGGGGCGAAAGGCCATTTTACCTCTACCCGCAGCTAAATCCGCGCGGGCAAGGTGACGCGGACAAGGTGACACGGAAAGAAACAAGACAATTGGAGGGTATCACAATTATAAAGACGAAAATAGGAGATGGGCGCTAATCATGTACTAATCGAAATACCAAGTTCTGTATTTCTCATTAGATCTTCATGAAAATGATTGATACCGATGCTTTCCTGGTGTTTTCCGATGATACCAAGTACGATATGAATCTGGATATTTTTTAAGAAAACTTTATCACATTTGATATCATCTTCATTGGGAAAACACCACGAAATTATTTCGCCAGGACCACTGAAAGTCCCAAGTATATGCTAATTTGTTCTCTCAATTATTTCGATTTTTCTTTTTGATTAAATTTGTTGTCGAACATAATAATGTATGTAACACTATAGTGTAACATTCTGCAGAAAAGAGCATTGGCTTAACATTATAATACATAGGTACCTTTATGCATGATTTAACAGTGGCGTTATACACACGTTTTTTCATTTTTTTAAGAACTGGTACTTTTTAAGAAGTGTGGGCAAAAAATGCAACAATAAGAATTTTTCTGGGTGAAATAAAAAAATCATGATACCAAGGGTTAACGGTCCTCCGTCTTCTTACGGAGACGGGTTCCCTCGAGAATTTCCCCCACCTCGCGCACACTACGCCGGAGCTGCGTGTCCGTGAGTTGGACTCCGAAGCGTCGAGCTCACGGATACGCTGCTCCAGCGTAGTATGCGCGGGGTGGGGGAAATTCTCGAGGGAACTCGCCCCGAATCTGGCATCACTGAAGATTCTTACCTGTACCTGCAGTACAGAAAGCACCCCCACCCAGAAGAACTGAAGCGGAAGGCAACCAATAATGAGCGACTCTGGTAATTAGCATCCAATCACTGCATTTTGACACTGGTTTCCCTTTCCAAGAATACACACCATCCGCGCCAACTTTGATAATTCTTTCCACGACAAGAACCATTCGCAAAGTATCGGTCAGTGAGCCAACACTCACCCACAGCTCTCTTGAATATTGTGCCTTTACATTCAGTGTAACATTTATAATGGAAATGATCCGTGGAACCGAGGCCATGGATGTGGCAGAAAGCGGACCGAGCGAGGATCGGTCCTCCTCCAACGCTCTCGTTGATAGCCGACCACCGCGTAGGAACCAGAGCTCTGTCTGGATGTGGTTTACGAAATTAAATCGAGAGGAAAGTGTATGCAAGACTTGTGGGAAAAAGTATAAAACGAAAGCAGGAGGCACAACGTCGCTTCGCCGGCACATGGAAGTGCAACATACCGATGCATTCCGAGATACGGAGAGGGATGAGAACCGTCAGGTTCAAGCCACGACCAATATAAACGGTATGTAAGAAATTAACTATTTATGCTTCTACTCATACATGGAACTTTATTTTGAACAATTACACAATTTCCCAATACCCACGTGACTCATACCGCGAAATTCGCCCACAGTAATTGCGCAAGTGTCCACGCTTGAAACATCGTCGCCGCGAGCAAAGCAAATCACCGATGCGATTGCCCGCATGGTGATTTTGGATTGTCAACCATTCTCTATGGTGTCCGATGAGGGGTTCAAACAATTGATGAACATTCTGGAGCCCCGATACGAGATCCCCGGCCGGGCCACGTTCGCCGACGAAATCGTACCGCAGTTGTATGAAGCGGAAAGGAAGAAACTGCAGGACATGATCAGCGAGGATGCGAAAACTGTAAGTATAAGTTCTGAAACGTTCATGCCATTTATCACCATCTTTTATGTCATATTGAAGAACATTTGTAACTATATTAAAGATATACACCTTCACATCTTTTAACTGTTTTGGATTAGACACGGACATTCGCATTTACCACGGACGGCTGGACGTCACGCTCGAAGGAGCGTTTTATTTCTTTAACTGTGCATTACTTAAATGCAGATTTTGTATTGAAGAATTGCACATTACAAATAGAGTGTGTCACAGAGGCGCACACGAGCGAAAATCTGAATGCTCACTTGCGCAAGTGTTTAACTGATTGGGACCTACTCAGAGAGGAGTTTACAATTTTTTTTACAACGGACAACGCCGCCAACATCGCAAAAGCAATTAAACTATGCACTGAATGGGAGCGTATCCCATGTTACGCCCATACTCTGCAGGTAAATAAACATTTGAATGGTAAAATGAATAATAAATCATTAACATTACATATTTAATGCAACGAGGGTTTTTTCAGTTAGTGGTAAAGGACGCAATTAAACATTCAGCGGACCTCCTGGATATCTTGAAGAAGTGCAAGACAATTGTCAAATTTTTCCATCGCTCTACGGTGGCGTACGAAAAATTAAATGCTGTCCAAAAGCAGCAGAATCCCACTCTGAAGCCTCTAACGCTGATCGGCGACGTGGAGACGCGATGGAACTCACAGTACGACATGCTGTGTCGCTTACTCCAGGTACAACACGCACTTAATGCAGTGTTGTGTCAGCGAGGAATGCCGGACATAATAACGAGTAGCGAGTGGTTCAGAATTGAAAAATATTGTGGTTTATTAAAATTATTTAGAGAAGCAACGCTGTTAATGACAGTGGAAGATTCGGCAACGCTATGCCGGTATATTTCATCCATTAAGTACCTACGGAAGTGGTTATCATGCCGTATGGATGAGACCACACCAAAGCACTGTTCTGAATTCCGGCAATATTTATTAGAGGAATTGAAAGACCGATTTCATTTCATCGACACGTCCGAACCGCTGATAATTGCAATGATTCTGGACCCTCGCGTCAAAGACCGGCTATTGTCGGCAGACGATAAAGACGCCGCTCACACGACCCTGTATTCGTTTGCGGAAAAGTACCTGGGGGGAAGCAACGCGAATGTCGTGAGTGAGGAACGCGCATCGTCGAGCGAAACGTCGTCAGGTAAGTGTGAAACAATGCTAAGATTATGTGATACTATGTTCCATGTTGTATGCTATATATTTTGTTTCTATGACAGAATCAGCGTTAGGGACATTAGAAGACTATTATGCCGATGTTGGGAGGCAGGAGCTGGGGACGCCGGATGATACGCTCCAAGCGGAGATCAAAACCTATGTGGAGAGCAAAATTGTAGAGCCGCAATCCTGTATTCTGAAGTGGTGGAGAGACCACAGAACGCGATTTCCCAAACTGGCCCGTGCGGCACAAAATATTTTGGGCGTGCCGGCATCGCAGGCTTATAGCGAAAGGCTATTTTCGCGTGCCGGCAACATAGTCACGGAGAAGCGGACATGCCTCCTGGGCCACAGGGTGGAGCAGCTGTGTTTTTTGTCAGCGAATAGGCCCAAACAACAATGGTAAGAGCAAAGAAACCTTATTAATTTACTAATGTGCGATCTACGATCTCCATTGAGTTTTAACTATCTAACAGTCCCTGCATTTGTGTTCATTTTGTTACAGCAACTCTACGTGATGGCATATATTATTTACACTGGCGCAAAATCGGCTCTTCTTAGAGCCACCATGATGTACAAAGTCCGACCGAGCAACCTCCCCGCGGTGTACATCGGGTAACGCTAATGCCGGCGGCACGTGACCTTCGCAGGACTTTTCAAGGTCATCGGAAGGTCAAACAAATACCAATACTATATGTCCCCCTCATGTAATATAATGTAATAGTATATAGTACGCAATATAATAGCATCTAGTACGTGCGTAGGGCCAACAGTACATTGTATGCCTATACTGTATGTTCCATGTATATAATAAGTAATGTATATGTATAGCATGAATATAGTGTGTATGTAGTATGCAGATAGTATGCGTCCATCATGTATGTAATCCAATGTACGAAATATGCTACAACGTATAATTAAACTGTGCAAATGTTATTTAAATAAAATTATTTTATTTCTTGTAATTTCATACGCTCTTGCACAAGTATTCCCCATCCTCATTCAAACGGATTAGTACTGCGTTCTTGCATTAATTAAATAAAAAAAATTGTACGTTTATTTAAGTTGTTTATTGTTTAAAAATTATTCGTTTATTTATTTATACCTAGACTGCGGAAGTTAATGCAAGTCTGATAAGCCGCTTTCCAGTGCACAACAATCCCTTCAATTTTAACTTTAAAACTTTACTTCGTTTTTTTCTCTGAGTTTCTGGACATATATATGCAGAATGAATACAGCAAATATACCGACGCACTTCCGTGGGAATTAGAAAATTCATATAATCTTGTTTCATCAATATTCGATTTATCAGTACATTCGCATGATATGTGCATTATACAAACTATTACAAGTATCACTGTACCTGCTATTAAATTACTAATCTTTTGAATATAATGTAACTATTACACTTACATAAACTTTTTAACATAGGTATGAAGCTATTAAATTTTAAAGCCGAGGTTCAGCAACTTCTAAAAATTACTCGAGCTAATATGTAAACAAATTCCGTATACCATGAAAAATACCCAAAATATGCAAAATTACAAATATATTTTTTAAATCCTCATAATGATGAAATATAGATCGGTCAAAGTCCCACTTGTTTAATCCATTATTACAAAAACATGCATTTACACTAAATTCCGCAGTCTATATTATACCTATTTCTTTATTTATTCATTTATACTTATTTAGCCATTAACAGACAACACCCTTTATTAAGGGGTTAGACGAATTCTTTTTACAGATACTATGAGGTTGGAAATTATTTCCTTAATCCAGAGCATGTATTCAGGCATATGTTGTATAAATATTACGCGCGCGAGCGATGTATCAAATTATGATGCCCAGGTTTATCTAACATCAGAAAGACCATGATTCTAGTGTTCATTAATCAAATATCTACAAGGTAGCATACGGATTTGAGAAGAAAAAATTTATTGTACAAATGAGAGCAAGGTAAATATCACTATTCATTTTTTACCTAACAAGGCAAACTTAAAACATTTATTATATACGAATGGGTTATCGCATAAAAAATGATATCATACAGTTTAGATAATATCATTAAGAATATGTGTACCAAGTTTGAAATAAATCGGACACATAGTTTTCGATCTGCTTGAACTTCTTTCGGACCGCTCGTTTCTTTCCAAGCAGCCCGGTTTCTTTCCAAGCCGCCCGATTTCTTTCGGGCCGCTTGGTTCTATCCAATCCGCTCGGTTTCTTTCGGGCCGCTTGGAAAAAATTCAATCCGCTTGGTTCTATTCAATCCGCCCGGTTTCTTTCGGGCCGCTTGGAAAAATTCAAGTACTCGGTTCCATCCGAGCCGCTCGGTTCTATTCAATCCGCTCGGTTTCTTTCGGGCCGCTTGGAAAAATTCAAGTACTTGGTTCTATCCGAGCCGCTCGGTTCTTTTCGGGTACCTGGCTCGGCTTGGAAACCGAGTCCCGGATTGGTTCGGATTTCAAGCTACCCGAATATTCAAGTACTCGTACAGCTCTAGTGCAATGATCGCCTGACATACATTCATAAACGTCATCGATAAAAGAACGAGATGATCGGCGGCCGACGAAGGCTGTCTCCTGCAGAGATGGGCAAAAAATTATTTGAACTAAAAATTTCGTACACAAATTTTTATTTCAAATAATTCTTTGTCCATCTCTGCACTACAACCATACGCCGTCCCGGCGTTCGGAGAGCTGCCAGCGACCGCTGGACAGCAGTGATAATTTTTTTGCAAGTTCTAGAAATATTTTAAAAAAGGTTTCATTGAAAAATTCGAAAAACTGCGAGAGCAAGAGCGTAAAAAGTAACAGGGGGACCAATGCAAGTAAACGCGCCGTGGCGAGCTTTAAAGCCGTTTTCTCAAAAATATAAAGATATAAATAAATCCGTTTATAAATAAAAACTGTTATGACGTGTAAGATCAAATCGTGCCTGATTGACGACTGGTCTTACTTTGCCACACTCTTGTGATGGGTTATGATCACAAAAGCTTACTGAATTTTTAGTAATAAGTGACGCGTAAGAGATTTATTGTTTACACAAGTACAGATGTACAGTTAATGCTATTGAAGCTCACAATTGTTATATACTCGTTGAGTTATAGAGTACCGTGACTCTGCTTACTAAATCGTGATTTCTAGAGTACTGTGACTCTATTTAAACAAGGTTGAATTCAAAGTATCGAGTTTTCGCTGAGTTCTAGAGCCGTGTGACTCTTCGTATCAAAGTTTTCATTCTGCCCTTCTGGTGTCGTGGTCGCTCGCAGGAAAGGTAAAAATTCCCTCTCCAAGGAATTTGGCGAAATAGTGAGGGTTGCAGGAGGAGGGTGAAGACAACTGATTGGTGTGTAGACGTGTCATGAAAAACAGTGGTGAGGGTGACGTAGCGCATGAATATCGAGGCCCCCCCTGCGCGTCGGGGACCAGTGAAAAATTACAGGTATACGCCGCTGAGTTTGGAACTTGGAGTGGTGACCGCGCGATCGCAATAAACGCACATCTACTTGCTGTCCTAACCCCTCCAGATTGAACCTTCCAAATTGGCTGCGCTAATAGCTACACTCAGTAGGCTTACAATGGTGTTTTTAAAAAAAGTCCCGAGTTTTATGGACGCGGACGGAAAACCAAGTGTCCGCCAGATGACGAACGCTGCTTATGCGGAAAAACCCTGACCATCGGCTAGGCTATAACGTACCTCCTCTCAACAAAAATGGAAGGTACAAATAAAAAAAAGAGCAAAGACAAAAAAAATATGCCAACAACACGCGGTATTCCCAAGCGGTCACCCATCCAAGTACTAACCACGCCCAATGCCGCTTAACTTCAGTGATCAGACGAGAACTGGTGTTTATCCAGCGTGGTATGGTCGTTGACAAAAATTCAGTTCCGTACATCGAATAAAACGATGCAAGACGTGACTGTGCAATGATCGCCTGACATACATTCCTAAACGTCATCGATAAAAGAACGAGATGATCGGCGGCCGACGAAGGCTGTCTCCTGCAGAGATGGGCAAAAAATTATTTGAAGTAAAAATTTCGTACACAAATTTTTATTTCAAATAATTCTTTGCCCATCTCTGCACTACAACCATACGCCGTCCCGGCGTTCGGAGAGCTGCCAGCGACCGCTGGACAGCAGTGATAATTTTTTTTGCAAGTTCTAGAAAATTTTAAAAAAGGTTTCATTGAAAAATTCGAAAAACTGCGAGAGCAAGAGCGTAAAAAGTAACAGGCGGACCAATGCAAGTAAACGCGCCGTGGCGAGCTTTAAAGTCGTTTTCTCGAACATATAACGATATAAATAAATCCGTTTATAAATAAAAACGGAAGGTACAAATAAAAAAAAGAGCAAAGACAAAAAAAATATGCCAACAACACGCGGTATTCCCAAGCGGTCACCCATCCAAGTACTAACCACGCCCAATGCCGCTTAACTTCAGTGATCAGACGAGAACTGGTGTTTATCCAGCGTTTCTTTTTTTTTTAATTTGTTTATTTAAGGCAGTTTCGAATTTTACAAAAATATGTAACTATAAATAAACCAAGTAGTTTGTTTTTCATTTGTTCCCCAAGACTTAATTGTGAACACATGATCAGTCTTATAGGTGTTGGTATTTCTACCGATGATAGTACAGTACTATCGTTCGCTTTCTTTACATTATGCATCTTACTCTTGTCCGTTATTGTTCTGTTGCACCCCAAAATGCCAATTAAAAACAGATGCTATATTTTGTTTTTCTTACTAGGCTTAATACTAAAATATATATTATTTTATGTACAGTATTTACAGGGGGGGGGGGGAATGGGAGTGGGGGGATAAGGTGAGTAAAGGATGTTGGAATCACGGGAGCCTTACGAGGATGGGTGCAGGTAAAGGAAGGATGGTAAGAGGGATGTGGGAGCTGCGGTTAAAACATTATCGCCGCATATGCTACGGTTCAGTGCCGTGTTTAAGCTTGCGCTTCTAATACTGTTTCAGTCTTTTGGTTTACTGTAGCTTTGTACTAGTTGCATTGCACTTTGTTATTATACTCTAGATTAAATATTGATTGTTGAACTATGAATAAAGCTTATACTACAATATCTATACTCATACACTTCATTCATACCATACTGATTCACACTAATCCCTATCATTCCTTCATTCCATACATTATTTACAGTTTTCCCGATCATACATATCGTCGATACTCAGGTACTAAGTGATTACTTAGGTACGTTATTCTCTCACTTGGGATTTATACCCCTCCGCGTTTCTTATAGGTAATTATTTGGTAATGACGCAGTTAAGTGCTGTTTAGCCACCATAGTCTTTTTCTATCTAAGTTTTTGTATTCTATAATATCTCTTTGCGGGATCGCTGTGCTATACTTAAGGTACCTCACGTCTTCCCGCTCCTCTAATTGTTTAGGCCGGTACAGAATCTTTTTGTCCGCTTTGTGGCGCGGGATGTGGTACAACACGGGAACCGCCTGTTTGTTTTGTAAAATAAAAAATATGATTACAATATAAAAAAAGATGTGAAATCAAAATGAGCTGCAAGTACATCACAAAAAAAAAAAATAATATAATCACACAAAAACAGAAAATAATATATTCACATAAAAAAGAAAATAATATATTCACATAAAAAAGAAAATAATATATTCACATAAAAAAGAAAATAATATAATTACAATATAAAAAAGGATGTGAAATCAAAATGAGCTGCAAGTACATCACAAAAAAAAAGAAAATAATATAATCACACAAAAACAGAAAATAATATAATCACACAAAAGAAGAAAATAATCTAATTACAATATAAAAAAAGATGTGAAATCAAAATGAGCTGCAAGTACATAAAGGTACTTTCCAACTGCGCTTAAGATGACACAACTACATATACACAGCTAAAATGCTGTGTTATTCCATTACTCATATCGCGGGCATTTTAATTAACCCATCAAAAAGAATCCCATTTAAAAACATTGTCGTAAATTATTATTAGCTTTACAAAATTAATGATATACAAAAATTGCGCCAATTATCACAATGGCTATTTATACAAAGAAAAAATCACAATGGTACAATGAAAAAATGTATTAAATAATATTAAGCAGATATATTTTTATACAAATAAATATTTTAATACGAATAAATATTTTATTCAAAATACTTGGCGCTGCTCTCCGAATTGGTGTTGCTAAACTGAATAAATATGTATAAATTGCAATAATCTTTTTCTTTCTTTCCTGTGCGTGCGTTCGTGGATGTGTGTATGTGCATATGCTACGTATGAAGTATTTTAGATCGCAGCGCCAAGTATTTTGAATAAAATATTTATTCGTATTAAAATATTTATTTGTATAAAAATATATCTGCTTAATATTATTTAATACATTTTTTCATTGTACCATTGTGATTTTTTCTTTGTATAAATAGCCATTGTGATAATTGGCGCAATTTTTGTATATCTTTAATTTTGTAAAGCTAATAATAATTTACGACAATGTTTTTAAATGGGATTCTTTTTGATGGGTTAATTAAAATGTCCGCGATATGAGTAATGGAATAACACAGCATTTTAGCTGTGTATATGTAGTTGTGTCATCTTAAGCGCAGTTGGAAAGTACCTTTATGTACTTGCAGCTCATTTTGATTTCACATCTTTTTTTATATTGTAATTAGATTATTTTCTTTTTTTGTGTGATTATATTATTTTCTGTTTTTGTGTGATTATATTATTTTCTTTTTTTTTTGTGATGTACTTGCAGCTCATTTTGATTTCACATCCTTTTTTATATTGTAATTATATTATTTTCTTTTTTATGTGAATATATTATTTTCTTTTTTATGTGAATGTATTATTTTCTTTTTTATGTGAATATATTATTTTCTTTTTTATGTGAATATATTATTTTCTGTTTTTGTGTGATTATATTATTTTCTTTTTTTTTGTGATGTACTTGCAGCTCATTTTGATTTCACATCTTTTTTTATATTGTAATCATATTTTTTATTTTTTATTTATGTGATTATATTTTTTTGTTAATTATACTTTATTCGTCCTTGACTTTTCATGTTTCTTTGTCTTTTTTTTATATTTATTTGTTGATAATACTCTTTTTTTCCTCGACTTTTTCATGTATACTATTTTCTTTTTTTTGTGATTTTTGATAATACTTTTTTTGTCCTCGACATTTTCATGTACTTGGCGTAAATTTTTTACTTTTTTAAAGTTTTTTTTTGCGGATCTCATTTCTTTTTACAAAGCTAATTCATGTACTTGGCGTATTTTTACTTTTTTAAAGTTTTTTTGGGGATCTCACTTCTTTTTACAAAGCTAATTCATGTACTTCGCGTAATTTTTTTACTTTTTTAAAGTTTTTTATGGGGTTCTCACTTCTTTTTACAAAGATAATTCATGTTCTTGGCGTCATATTTTTTTACTTTTTTGAAGTTTTTTTTTGGGATTCAGAATTTCAGCTTCTTCTTTTTTACAAATTTTTCCCTGTCACGGGTACTAAAAGTAAGGATAAAGTAAGGAAATCCCAATAAATTATAAATTCTGATCTATCTTCGTTACACGTCCACGCGTTTACGGCGCACTGCAGCCTATCGAGTGATGTTAGAAGATAAAGCTAGTTTGTAGCCAGTAAAGCTTACTCGGAATACTCGGAATAGCGCAAAGCAGTTCAGCGAGTGTACTTTTATTATTTTTTGATTAAGGATAAATTCTACGTAAGTTTAACACCTTCCCCCAAAAAACATGTGCACTGCATTGCCGATCTATATGTATTATATGAATGTATAGTACTTTGTGTGCAGTACATAGTGCGCGAAGCAGCTTGCGGCCGTGACCGGGGCCGGGGACGTGGCCAGAGCCGGGGTCGTGGATGGGGGCGGGGCCGTGGACGTGGCGGCGGCCAATAACATATAAAAAAATAAATTCGTTATTTTCATACATAAAAATGTGGTTATTTCATTTGCTCATGCAGCAGAGTTACTTTCTCTTTCAGCTGTTAAAATAATTCTCTTCATCTGCATCGTTAACTGAAAAATAGGACAAATTTACTAATTATTTATATAAATTATCACACGTGCTCACATTGAATGAATAATTGCGTATGCAAAACCCTACGTGAAAATTTGTGCGTACATAGTCCAACGTAGATCACACTGCATCATCTTCTGCTTTGATGATTATCTGTAAATATATAATATATTATCACACGTGCTCACATTGAATGAATAATTGCGTATGCAAAACCCTACGTGAAAATTTGTGTGTACATAGTCCAACGTAGATCACACTGCATCATCTTCTGCTTTGATGATTATCTGTAAATTATATATATATATAAAGCCTCATTTTAATAATTATATACAACTTAACGTAGAACTTATTAATTATTTATAGAAATAGAGTGGCCTTTTGCTATAGTGAGTGTAGAGACTACATAATGTATCCAAAGCAGGTGAGAGCATATGGCAGAAAGTCTTGTTGCAGGAAATTTAAATGCTAATGGTAATAATTCAGCGAAAATGAATGAGGAGATCCAATATTTTTAACGCACAATTTATTGGTGTTGGAATAAAACTAATAATAATTTAATATGTTTATTGGTGAATTGAAATAATGGGAATCTAAAAAATTAATGAATAGCGTGACAACTACTGTGGATTTTATTAAAGTATTACGAATGTCTTTCACAAAAGATTGAAAAGCATCAAGGGAGATGTGTTTTCAGGGTACTTTCTTAACTAATGTGACTTGCTCTACATTGCAAGCAGTACACCATAATCTATTTTCTTAATAATTCTTAATGCTATGTCTTTTGATTGACAAATTTTGCCGATTTACCTTATTTGACAAATTCCCAGAAACTTGTGCGAAACAAGATGCTCTGTCTATCTATATATCTATTTAATCTTCTCCGGACAACCTCCAAGCCTGTGCATTCTCTTCATTTCTATCCATCCAAGCCTGTGCGTCCCCTTCAATTCTACTATCCAAGCCTGTGCGTCCCCTTCATTTTTATCCAAGTCCTGTGCGTCCCCTTCATTTCTATAATATATAATAAGCTTTACATAAAAACTCTAAATTGCTGGTATATACAAAAACAAGTATCTGGCAATTTAAATGCAATGTAATTTTTTACTACAATATATTATTTTGTACATGCATGATACAAATTTCCAGAAACTTGTGTGAAAGGAGATGCTTCGCAGTCGAACCATCTCCGAACAACTTCCAAGTCTGCGACTCTACATAAGAAATCTATTAAAAAAATTTTGGCGACTTACCTTATTAATTGAGACAATAATTCAGTCTCCTATGTAGTGTAAAAACTCGTGACATTCCAAATTCGGACAACTTACTTTATTTGACACTTAGCACTTGGTAGGTTATAAAATTCAAAATAGTATATATATATGTATGTACAATGACGGACGACGATCCCCGCCGAATAATCCCGAGAGTCGACGAACGAAGAACGAAACATGTGTTGGCTGAAGGTGTGTGTGTGTAACGCGTATATACGTATATTCTGTTTGACGACGAAAATATATATATGTACTATGGTTGACGAAAAATTCCTTGGAGAATCAGAAGAAGAACTTATTTTCGACAGATTCATGAGACGATATTACGATATCTCTGTCATGCGTGGACCGATTTTATTGAAATTGGTCTTATTCGAAAGCTTATATGCGGTTTACATAAGAAAAATGCCTTTAAATTTAGAAAATATTGCAGGCGTGATGAGATATTAATGAAATAAGTTTCAGGTTAGGTTGGAATAGCTGTGCGTCAAGTAAAGATACACGGCAGCGACAGGCATATACAAGGTGTCTTTTCTTTCATGTACTTGGCGTCGAGACGCTACCGCGTCTCTAGATATATCGATACTTGTCCAGAAATACAAAAGCTTCCGGTGGTATGTAACCTGTTAGTAGTGTGTTTTTTATGTAATTTTCGTCTGGGTATGGTATTGGGAAAATTAGACGGTTATTGGTTACTTTTGCTGCCGATGCGAAATAGTTCCTTGTGAGTTTCACTATAAAGTTATCTATTCGATTGATTCCAGCTTTGTTATATATTATTGCGTTACTTATGTATTTCTGGTAGTTCGATTCTCTAGACCTATATAATCTAAGGCACGCTCTCAAGCATCTTCTTTCGAATACTCTTATTTCTTCCATAATGGATGCTCCCGTGTTGTACCACATCTCGCATCCGTACGTTATAATTGGTCTTATTAATAGCTGGTAGCAGATGAGCTTAACTTTATTGTCTAGTCTCCTAGAATAGAATAGTCTAGCATGGGCCATAAAAGTTTGTTTCGCTTTTTTAAGTTGATTTTGCACATGTGTGTTAAACAGGAATCTTTCATCAATTAATAAACCCAGGTATTTTACCTCTTTCTTATGTGGTATATCTAAATTTTGTTCCACGTCGCTTTTTAGCCTAAAAGATTTATAATGTTTAGAAATAATGCCCTTCGCCTTTCTGCAGGAGAGCCTGATCAGTATGGTCTCGCATTTGCCTGCATTTACCCTTAGTTTCCACGCTTTATAATAAGCAAATATTTTGTTCAGACCGTTTTGAAGGACTAGTTGTACATTTGGGGGGGGGGGGGGGTGTCTGCTCTGTACACAATGAGATCGTCGGCAAATGCGAGCATACTGCACTTGGTATTATCGAGTCCGAAGAGTCTTAACAAGTCGCTGGTATAAATGCTAAACAAAATGGGTGAGTTTATCGTTCCCTGCTGCAGCCCATTCGACAGTTGGAAGGAAAGAGGTGATAGTTCGTTTCCAATACACGTTTGGAAGCTTCTCTCGTATATCATACTATGAATTACTTTAATTAAGATTAGTGGGAACTTTTTCTTGTGTAACTTTACTATTAGCCCTGTTGAGAGGCCAAGGTTTTCTTAGGGGAGAAAGGAGAGAATAATTGCAAAATGCAAACTCCCAATTGCAAGAAAATAACAATTATAATTCAATCGCAGTCTATTTGTTGCGAGATACAATTTACACAAAATAAAGGATCTGTTTAACATATATTTTCACGACGCGGATTATATACAGAAACTTTCTCGACTTTCGTCTTCCACGTTTTAACACGCTCTGACTCTATAGTTCAGGAAGTGCCTGCTAGCTCTCTTGCTCCGCCAATCACGTCCTTCGATACATAGGCCCTGGGCGAACCGCGAATCATAACGTTCATCTTTAAACTTAGTTTCCAACAAGCCCATTCAGCCAGACCGTGTCGAATGCTTTTTCTATATCTACCAGACACGCCCCAAGCATTTACCCCCATTGAGGGCCCAGTTCACGTCCGCAGAAAATTTATTTATGGCATGCATAGTGGAGTGACTGCGCCTAAAGCCATACTGGTTCTCTGGGATTAACTCATTATCTTCACATATGCTTGTAATTCTGTCGTTTATTACCTTTTCGAAAATCTTCCCAATATTGGGCAGCAGACTGATTGGTCTGTAACTATTTGGATCGTTTTTATCTTTTCCTTTTTTCATGATTGGGATAGTTTTTGCTTTTTTCCAGCTCGTTGGGAAATATGCATGGTTTAAGAGATTATTGAACAAGATTGTGTACATCATTATTATCTTTACTGGTAATTTTTTCAACACTATGTTGGGAATCGCATCGTTACCTGCCGATTTTTTGTTATTGAGGGTTCTGAATTTATGGCCGACCTGTTGACAAGTTGTAAAGTAGTTAGGTAGGGATTCTAACGGTAGTGGTGTTAAAGCATTATTGTCGCTGGAAAAGTCACATATCGTATTCGGAATGTCTCTGTTAATGTCTTGTATTACTTGATTATAGCTATTTTCTATCACTCTTCTGAATTTAGGGTCGTTTAAACTATCGTTTTGTCCGTTCGTTGCCGCGTATTGTGTGCCTAGATAATTAAGTTTATCGCTATTTTTATTGACTATAAAATTACTATTGCTATCTATGTTCAGTAAATTCGGATCGATGTACGCTTGTCTTATTAAATTTTCTCTAGACGTTGGAATTTTAAAAGTCGGCAGTTGTATCCTTTCTTTGTTTCTAAAAATTTTGTTTACTTCTTGAAACATTTTGTCAGAGTTTCTGCAACTTATATTACTAATTCTATTATACCAATAGTTACTGACCAAACTGTCCACTTCTGATTTGATCTTTTTTTTCAGTGTTTTGATTTTATGTCCCAGAGATCTCAGTGTATGGCTTACTTGGGGTCCGAAGTTTCCCGCTCTGTGGATTTTCCTGACTGCTATGATAGTCTGTTTTTCTTCGTGTATCAGCTGTTTTATTCTGGGTGATGTATATTTGTCTATTGAGTTTTGTGGTTTAACTTTGGGAATTGCTCTAGCCATTGCTTCTGCGATTTTGCCTGTAATATTAATAATGTGTTCTTCTATTTGTTCGATCGAGAGATTTATTTCTGCGTTTATAATTAGGTCATAAGATTGGAGTGTTCTCTGGAATTTTTCCCAATTTGCTTTCTTATAGTCATATGTTCTCCCGCTAATGTTATCTGTCAAAATTAGGTTTTGGTCCGGGATAACTATTTGTGCTTTTATAGCTATATGATCGCTTGGCGTATGCAAGGTAGGTAGCTTATTGTTATTTGCGTTTGAACACTCCAACCTTGCGTCTAATAGGAGAAGGTCTATGTAGGACTCATTTCGCGGGAACGAGGGTGAGTCCGAATGAAATAGGTTTAGCCTGAATCTGATGTTGTTGTTGTTAAACCAATCTTTTAAGTTACTACCACGCTCGTCGTTGATTTTATTAGACCATTCTTGGTGCTTGGCGGTAAAGTCTCCCGCTATGACATAGAAGTTATCTGGCGATTCTAAATTTAGAGTATTGAAAATGTTTTCTAGTTCAGCTCTGAATTTAGTTGTCTTACCTTTTTTGGCGTAAAGAGACACTATTGTCAATTTACAGTTATTGGACATGTTCATTCTTATTATTGTAGTTTCTATTAATTCTGTTTCTAAAGTGCTCTCGAATGTTTCGAATGCTATATCTTTTTTTATTAAAATTGCAGTCCCCCCTCCCATTATGCTATTTTTTCTGTCGTTCCTCACCATATTATAGTTCTTGAAGTAAACTGTATGTCTTTCATTTAAGTGTGTTTCGTTAATCAACATCAGATCCGGTTTGTGTTTTTCTAAGAATAATGTTATTGCTATTCTTTTAGCATTACTGACAAATGAATTGACCCAGATAGCCACGTCTGTATTTGCAGATTTTGCTCAACGCCTGAGTACAAATGTTTGTGGCAGAAAGACTACAGATTTGATACAGGATTTGTTATATTCGATGATGAAAGCAGACTGACAGCAGAAAGCCGACAGATTGTGCTGCCTTAACCTGAGAGCAGATTGGCGGCAGGGTCTGCTGATACAATTTAATGGCAGGAATCGAGCAGACCCTGCGCAGTGCGATCTGACGGCAGATAGGCAGCAGAAATCGAGCAGATTCTGTTGACATAGCCTGCGAGCAATTTGACGGCAGACACTGCGGCGAATCTGCTAATCCAATTTAATGGCAGAAATCGAGCAGGCTCTGCGCACCGCGATCTGATGGCAGATAGGCAACAGAAATAGAGCAGATTCTGCTTACATAGTCTGCGAGCAGTTTGGCGGCAGAAAGTAAGCAGAGTCTGCTAATCCAATTTAACGGCAGAAATCGAGCAGGCTCTGCGCACCGCGATCTGACGGCAGATTGGTGTCAGATACAGAGCAGATTCTGTTGACATAGCCTGCGAGCAGTTTGGCGGCAGACACTGCGGAGAATCTGCTAATCCAATTTAATGGCAGAAATCGAGCAGGCTCTGCGCACCGCGATCTGACGGCAGATAGGCGGCAGAAATAGAGCAGATTCTGATGTCAGGATCTGACAGCAGCATGGCGGCAGAAAGTAAGCAGAGTCTGCTAATCCAATTTAATGGCAGGAATTGAGCAGACTCTGCGCACCGCGATCTGACGGCAGATAGGCAACAGAAATCGAGTAGATTCTGCTGACATAGTTCACGACGCGACCCGCCAGGCCGCGATCGGGCGACCGCTTCTCGCTTACGAAATAGCACGCTTACGAATAGTGGCGGGAATAAGTGGCCGAGGGCTTGATCATTCAGGGCTCTCGAGTACCACTCGTATTTGCCGGCATTCCACTGCGGAGTATATATTTGTTATACCCGACTGTAAGGGCGGTATTATCAGTCGTTGCTGAAGACGAAGATCGTCTTAAGCATCCGGCATCCTTTACTAATCTACTAGACTAGTAGAGGATGTCGCATGCTAAAAACTAAAAAACGATTGATGATAATACCGCCCTAAGACGACTGAATAAATAGTAGTTATCATTAATTCTTTTATATGTGGAAGAACTGTCTTTAAAAGTTTAAATAATTATTTTGAGCCTCCCTGGCATTCAATTGACTAACAACTAAGTAAAACATTAAAAATGTTATAATACCCGTTTAAATACATGGTTTACCAACTTTTTTTCTTCCATAAAATATGGTAGAAATCAGATCTTTCAAGTCGGTCTTATAAACGTGTTCTATATATTATTTACGCTACAGACTTTTGCACTGTTTTTAAATCTATACTATTATATAAAATTGCCTACTATGTCCGACATCAGGATCTGCTTGATTTCTGCCACCAATCTGCGGGCGGTTTTTGTCAGCAAGATCTGATCGAAATCTGACATCAATCTGCAGTCAGATCCTGATGTCAGGCTCTGACCGCAGAACCATAGTCAAATGCGGACATAGTAGGCACCGAATCTGACGTCAGAATCTGCTCTGTATCTGACACCAATCTGCCGTCAGATCGCGCTGCGCAGGATCTGCTCGATTTCTGCTCTCAATCTGCGGTCAGCCACGGCAGCAAGATCTGATCGAAATCTGACATCAATCTGCGATCAGATGCTGATGTCAGGCTCTGACCACAAAACCATAGTCAAATGCGGACATAGTAGGACCCGAATCTGACGTCAGAATATACTCGAATCTGACATCAATCTGCCATCAGACTGCAGTCAGTTTGTTTACTGGGGATGTTTGCAAATATTAGCTTAAGTTTGTGTGTGCTTTTACGTGTACTATTGAATGTTCTGATTATACAATATGATACTAGATACCTGCGTTAACTGCGTATTCATGTTTTCTAGTTTCGTGACCATGGTTTCCATGGATTTCTCTAACCTATCTATTCTTGCTTGTAGGTTATGTGCTGTATATTGTGACTGAGGCATGAATTGCTGATTGCCTGCATTTCTTGCCCCAGTGGGCTCTGTGCTTGTGGGCGCGTACTGGCTAATACCTCTTGCTGCACCCGCGAACGATATTTCTGGTCTTACGAGGGCTGGGTTAATTATAATTTTTTGTTCTATTATTTTTGGTTGGTTATTGGAGTTTCTAATATTAAGCTTATACTCCTTGAATTTTGGGCAGCCCTTGTAGGACGCAGGGTGACCCTCTGTTTTACAATTTATGCAAAAAGGTTTCATACCTGTTTGTTCATTTTGTTGAGCATTTATTTTGCATTCCCCCGGGTTATGGGGTTCACTGCACTTTACGCATCTATAATTCATATTGCAGTTGCTTGCAGCATGACCAAACCTCTGGCACCTCCTGCATTGGGCATCTCCTTTTTCGGTTAATCTTTCCCATTTAACTACATGGTATTTAACATATTTGATTGATGCTAATTTATTTAGATCGCTTCTTGGTCCTAGCTGAACTATGAAAATAGGGAGTACTCTATGTTCTTTTTCTGCTCTTGGTGTTTTAAATCTATTAACTTTGATGAAATGAAGGTTTTCTCCTGCGATTGATTGCAGGTCATTTGCAATTTCTTGCTCAGAGAAGGATTGCGGAAGACCCTTTAAAAGGTAATTATAATTTTTCTGGTCTTTCGGTGTAAAAGAATAATAACTTGTATTTGCTTCATTGAGAATATCCTTCACTTCATCAAAGTCTGCAACTTGTTGTGTAAATTGTATCAAGTGTAATGCTTGCTTCTTTGCACAAGTATGTGAGTGATGTCAGAGAGGGCGACACTGGTTTTCCGATTTTTCCTTCTTCTCGTGTTGGATCGCGTAATGTATGGACGTGTTAAAAGTATGCTCGCGATAAGAAAGATAAAAGGTGTGTAATTACTTCAATAATAATATATACGTTGTGTTATCATAAAGATAGTATGTTACTTTGCTTAATCCAAAAGAGTGCCCACGCATAATACATGGTGTATTGTAAAGTTACACATCAAAAATAAATAACAGGTTATGGGCCCAGGTGGCACGTGGAGAAGAAGTAACGGTCAGTATAAGATTGAAAAATAATAGGGAAAGTAAAGATGGAGAAGAAAAATAATTATAACGTTGATTTGTTGGATGAGAACAATTATCATACATGGAAATTTAGAATGACCACTGTTAAAGCACAGTTTAGCTCGACTTTCTGGTTAATAAATATAATACTGTTTAGTATGCAAAAGATAAAATAATGATTTTATTTTTGCCTCTCTACAACGACTGAACACAACTCGATACATTTCCTTTTTCGTCTTGATCGACACTAAAAAAAAATGGGAGGCGCGTTCTGACTTCCAGCGCCGCTTCAAGTCAAGTCAGATCCAAACATGGCCGACTCAGAAGACCGCGCGATTTAAACATATCAATCGGAAGAATAATGTACGAAAAACCTTAAGCATTAACACTACCGCCGTTTGAGTACATGTTGACTTTCTTTATACTCAAGCTATTTCTTAGTTCCACAAATCGTCCTTTTGGTAAAGCTTTCGTTAGGATATCCGCGCGCTGCATTTCAGAAGGCATATACATTATACATATATCATTAGATTCGAACTTTTCCCTTATATAGTGATATTTAATGTCTATATGTTTAGTGCGCTTATGAAACTCCGCATTTTTCACAAGTTCTGGTTGTCTACATACAGTGCTGTTGCACCAGTACTTCCATGACCTAAATCATCTAACAACTTTCTGAGCCAAACGACTTCTCTAGTGGCTGCGCTTGCTGCTACGTATTCTGCTTCGGTAGTACTCAGTGTAACCATCTTCTGTCGCTGTGAAGACCAGGTGACTGGACCGTTTGCTAAAAAGAATACGTAACCTGTCGTTGATCGCCTAGTTTCCACATTACCTGCAAAGTCTGCGTCTGAATATCCCATAAGACCTGATTCTCTACCGCCGCTTTTGTACACTATGCCGAATTGATTAGTATTATTTACATACGCAATAATTCTTTTTACTGCACGCCAGTGAGATTCATCATGACAATTCGTGAACTTGCTCACAGCATTCACCGCGTACGCAATATCTAGCCGACTGACGAGAAACATTAAGGAGCCAACAGCCTCCCTGTATGGCACTCCTTTTATCTCCTGATTAGTAGGTAAAAGACTCGCATGTAGATCCGCAGGTATACTAACTGGCTTTGACTCACTCATACCAAATCTTTCGACCACTCGCTTTGCATACAGTGATTGGTGTATTGTGAGCGTTTTCATTTGCCTATCACGCACTATCTGTAGTCCTACAAAGGTTTTCGCATCACCAAGTGTAATACTAAACGTTTTCTTCAATTCGCTTATCACTGTCTCTAAGATGTCTTGTGTCTTTGCAAGCAGTAGACCATCGTCTACGAACAACGCAAGATACACTATATCATTCTTAAATTTTCCAACAAAGATACACTGGTCCGCTTTACTTGGTTCAAACTTGTATTGGCTCAGAAACTTTACAAACTGTTTATTCCAGCACCTAGGTGCTTGTTTGAGCCCGTACAGAGATTTCACCAGCTTGCACACAACACTTCCTCTTACATTGAGTCCCTCAGGAACTTCCATGAAGATTTCTTCATTTAGCTTTCCATAGAGAAACGCAGTCTGCACGTCAAACTGCTGCAGCTCCAAATCCTCTTCTGCTGCCATTGCCAGCAGCACGCGGAGAGAGTCGTAGCGCACTACAGGTGAGAACGTTTCCGTGAAGTCAATGCCTTGCCTCTGCTTGAATCCTCTGGCACAGAGTCTTGCCTTGAATTTTGGAGTTTTATTCTCAGGATCTTCTTTGACTCTGAATACCCATTTTGAGTCAATGAGCTTCTGACTTGGTGTTCTTGGGACTAGCATCCAAGTCTGGTTCCGCTCATGCGCTTTCAATTCTTCCTGAACAGCACGTGCCCACTGCGCGGCATCTCTGCTGCTCATGGCTTCCGTAAATGAGTCTGGAGCGATGTACTCAGCAACATCTGCATATGTAGCTGGTACACGCAGACTTGTTCTATTCCTTAGAATTCGCTGTGACGTCTCATTTGCTATTTGATTGTTTTGAAGTGACTCCTCCACTGTATCAGTCCCAAATTGGTCCTCTGGCTCCTCCAGGGCTTCAGTCTCAGGATGCAGTTCCAAGTCCTCTTCTGGGGTGTTTGATCGTTTCAGCACGATCATATTATCTTCTTCACACTCGGAGGTTATCTTTGGTGTACCAGTCTCCTCGTTGAAAATCACATTTCGTGACACAGTCACTGTCTTCGTCTCTGGATCATAGACCCTGTAGTTAGTGGAGTCTTCTTGATATCCAACGAAGACCCTTGATTTAGCCCGGGCATCCAGCTTTTTCAGAAATTGCTTTGGCTCATGTACGAACACTCTGGATCCAAATATACGTAAATGCTCAAGACTGGGTTTTTTTCGACCCATAGTTCATAGGGTGTTGCCTTGTTTCCAGAGGAGGTCGATCTGTTCAACACATAAACTGCTGTATTGACAGCTTCGGCCCACAGAAAGGTTGGCAACGCTTTTGCGTGAAGCATTGAACGAGCACTCTCTACTATTGTTCTATTATCCCGTTCGGCTCTGCCGTTCTGCTCCGGCGTGTATGGAGCAGTATTTTCCTTCTTTATGCCCTTAGCAGCTAGGTATTCGTTCATTTTCTTATTGAGAATCTCACGGCCATTATCTGATCGCAACACCTTGATCTCAGTTCCAAACCTATTTGCAACCAGCTGTGCATATTCTTTAAACTTATCATATACGTCTGACTTATGTTTAATAAAATACACATGCCGAAAACCTGTTGAGTCATCTTTGAAGGTTAGGAAGTATCGAGCACCTCCCAGCGAGTCTACCGACATGGGCCCACACACATCTGTGTGTATTTTCTCACCTGGTTGTGTTTTTGCTTTCAGAACACACTTGTTGAACGGTAGGCGATGCAATTTTCCAAGTTGACATGCATCACAGAAGAAATCTGTTTCATCCGTCATGGACACACCATTAACCAATTTATTCTTGATTAAATCACTTATCGCACGTTTTCCTATGTGTCCCAGACGTTCGTGCCAGACACGAAGGCTCGCGGTTGTGAGGTTAGCTTCTTCTGTTTCCTTCGCTTGCTCCACCTTGAACAACATTCGATAAATTTTATTATTCTGTTCAATTCCAGAAGCAACGGTTACACCATCACGCTCCAGGTTTACTCGTCCTTTGTCGAATACAACTTTATAGCCTTGCTCTACACACACTCCAACAGAAAATAGATTCTTCTTTAGTCTCGGCACATATAGTACATCGTTGATTTTGGATTTTATCCACACACCGTTAATGAGTTTCTTAATATTTATTGTTCCTTTTCCGACAACGTCGCACTTATCATTGTCACCGAGCATCACATTGCCACCATACGGATCCTCACGGTACTCGCTGAACCAGTCACGACGAAAAGTCATGTGGGCCGACGCGCCACTGTCGGTAAGCCATACGTCTTTTTTGCTCCAGTTCAAGTAATTTCTTTACCGACCTGCACACTGCTTTTGCACACTTGTCATGCCCTGACTTTCCATCACTTCCGTTTTCCTGCGCAATAAACGCACAATCACACGAGTCACTTCCGTTTTGTTCATTTTTCTCGCACTTTTCTGGTGCGAGTTTTGCCTTGCACTTATTTGCGAAATGTCCCTTTTTATGACACCTCCAGCATTCGATGTCCTTTCTTGGACGTCTCTTCTTCTTTTTGTCAGAAACTTTACTCGATGCTACAAGGGCACTAGTACCGTCATCACAATCCACCCTCAGTCTCGCTTCTTCGCTGATTAATCTCGCTTGAAGATTTTCAAGCGTCTGTCGAGCAGGTTCAACGCTGTCCCACGCTGTTCTGAGGGTGCTATACTTAGATGGCAAACTGGCAAGCAACTTCGCCGTTATAGCCTTATCAGAGATCTGTTCGCCCAGATCTTTCAATCCGGCTGCCATATTTTCCACGGTAGCTATATGCTGCTCTATTGAATCTCCAGACGGCATCCGGTATTCATGGAATTTTTGCAGCATCTCCATTTTGTTTGCCTCTGCCCTTTGCTCATGTAGCAAACACAGCTTATCCCACATTTCTTTCGCCGATACGCATACCAGAAGGGGAGCCAACTTCTTTGGTTCCAACAATGAGGAAATCAAGAAACTTGCTTTTGCGTTTTCCTTCCTCCAAGTTTTCGCCTCCATTGTCGCTTGATCGGCCGGCATTGCCCTCGTGCCATTCACTATATCATCAATGCCGTTAGCAAGAAATAATTGTTTCAGCTGAAACTTCCACGCTTGGAAGTTATTTCCGTCAAATTTCTTGACGTTTCTTGTTGAGATGTCGTCCGACATAATGGATGCAAATTTTCTAGTCACACACGCGGTTTCACACAGGAGAAAATGGCCGCCACACAGCACGTTTTAGATTCTGAGTATTTCCACGCAGAAAGGAGCTCAATGGACTGGGCCCATAACCTGTTAAAGCACAGTTTAGCTTGACTTTCTGGTTAATAAATATAATACTGTTTAGTATGCAAAAGATAAAATAATGATTTTATTTTTGCCTGTCTACAACGACTGAACACAACTCGATACATTTGCTTTTTCGTCTTGATCGACACTAAAAAAAAAGGAGGCGCGTTCTGACTTCCAGCGCCGCTTCAAGTCAAGTCAGATCCAAACATGGCCGACTCAGAAGACCGCGCGATTTAAACATATCAATCGGAAGAATAATGTACGAAAAACCTTAAGCATTAACAACCACGTTGCTGAGTGAGAAGGATGTGGTTGGATGGATAAGTAAAGAATTTAATGAAGCAGATTACACAGAAAATGTAGCGAAACAAAAGGCCAAAAAGGAGGATAATTTATGCAAATCCATAATTGTGCAATGTATACATGATTCACAGATAGAAATAGTTAGAGAAAAAGAAACCGCATATGGCATGTGGAAAAGTCTAGCAGATAGATATGAAAAGAAAGGTATACCAGGACAATTGATACTGCATAGAAAATTAATGTCAATGAAATTAAAGGAACAAGAAAATTTGGAGACATTCTTAGCAGAATTTGATGAGATAATAAGACAATTGAGGGCCACGGGTGCCGAGATAGGAGAAAAGGATATTGTGTGCAATCTATTGTTGGCGATGCCCAAGTCATTTGAGACTGTTGTGACAATCCTTGAAAATACGCCAGTGGATACGTTGACGCTGGATGTAGCTAAAGCTAGACTGCGAGTAGAAGTCGAGAGAAGGAAAGCGACAGGAGCAGCGAATTCTAAGGAGCGAGATATGAAACCAACTGCGTTTATGGGTAAATCAGGAGCATGCTATTTATGTGGACAGAATGGTCATTTTCAGCGAAGCTGTCCAAAACTGAAACAAAATATGCCAAACAATTATCCTAGCCAAAGAGGAAATAACTATCATAGGTACGGTAGAGGCAGAGGTAGAAATTCAAATTTTAGAGGTCGTTACATGAAGAAATACGAAGGTAACGAAAATCGTGACAAACAAGGCAACTATGTAAGAGAAGAAGACGAGGAAGATCAACAAGGAGGTATACGCTTTATATCAAATTCAATTGAATATAAGAATAAGTTATGTAATAACAATGATCTAACATTTTGTGTCGATTCTGGGTGCACAAACCATCTTGTGAATGAAAAAGGCTATTTCTATAAATTAGTAATGTTGGATAACCCTATTAAAATCGCAGTAGCGAAAAATAACAATTACATGGAAGCGATAGGTGTTGGAAACATTAAAGTAACTAGCCAAGTACATGGTAAAGATGTTGAATGCACTATAAAAAATGTATTTTACGTCCCAACTTTGAGGAGGAATTTACTATCTGTAAAGAAATTAGAAATGGCAAATATGAAAGTAGTTTTTGAAAATGGAAAAGTTAGCCTGTATAATAAAGGAAAAATAATAGGAATTGGTGATAGAGGAAACTTGTATGAAATATCATTTAAAGCAAAAGGTATTGAGAGCTTAAATGTGGAATCAGAAAATGAGTTGGTAAAGTTGTGGCACAATAGATATGGGCATATTTGTAATTCAAATCTGAGAAAATTGGTTAAGAATCAAATGGTAGAGGGAACAGGTAAATTGGAAATCAACGAGATTGAATTGTGCGAGTCTTGCATAAAGGGAAAGATGACAAGATTCAAGTTCGGAACCAGAACCAAAGCAAAAAGGATTCTGGAAATTATCCATTCGGATGTTGCTGGTCCCATGACACCGGTATCACATAGTGGAGAAAAATACTTTGTAACCTTTGTGGATGATTTTTCAAATTTTATTCACGTGTATATGATAGAGAGGAAAAGTGACGCCTTTGAGTGCTTCAAAAATTTTGCATTAATGGTACAAGCAAAGTTCAATTCAAAGATAGCGACATTGAGGTGTGACAACGGTAGAGAGTACGTGTCACATGAACTTCAAGATTTTTGTAAAGCAAATGGTACGCAATTGAATTATACAATCCCATATACACCTGAGCAGAATGGGAAAGCGGAGAGATTTAATAGAAGTCTAGTCGATAAAGCACGGGCTATGACACATGAGGCGAACATGCCTAAAACATTTTGGAATGAAGCTGTGAGAGTAGCGGCTTATATTCTTAACCGGAGCCCTAGTGCAGGTAATCCTGGAGATGAGGTTCCAGCAAGAATTTGGTATGATAGGAAGCCAAATATAAGCAACATGAGAGTATATGGCTCAATGGCATATGCACATGTACCCAAGGAAATGAGGAAAAAGTTTGAGTCCAAGGCTGAAGAATGTATAATGATAAGATACAGCACGACAGGCTACAGATTATGGAGCATTGAAAGGCAAAAGATAATAGTTGCAAAGGATGTGATATTTAAGGAAAATAAATTTTATTATAAAAATAATGCAGCGAGAATTGGGTTGAGAAATGAATATGAAGCAAATGAGAAAGACGAAGAAACAGAAAGTGAAGAAAGACCACACCATGAGGAAGAAGATAATGAAATAATTGGAGGAGTCCAAAGCGAAAATGAAATAATAAGAGAAGATCAAGAAGAGAGTACAACAACAAGAGAAGTTGAAGAAGAAGATGAAACAGCACGAGACATTCAAGGAGAGAAGAGCCGAACGAGAAGAACTATAAGATTACCAAAGAAGTACAGTGATTATGAGATGCATATGGCATTTGATGCAGTGTCTTTTATACAACAGACACCGAGTCGAACTGAAGAGTTAAAAGATAGAGGAGATGAAGAATGTTGGAGAGGTGCGATGAAAAGGGAGATAGAGCAAATAGAGAAGAATAAAACATGGAAGGAAGTCAAAATGCAGGATGATGTTGAAATTTTGAACACTCGATGGGTATTTGCTTCGAAACCATTAGAGAAAAATATCCAAGACAGATTTAAAGCGAGACTAGTGGTGAGAGATTTTGCTCAAAAGGATTCTTTTGACTATGATGAAGTATATTCACCTGTTGCGAAGATGAGTACAATCCGAACACTATTGGCAGTCGGTAATCAATTCAAATATTATTTTAAACAATTAGATGTTAAGACGGCGTTTTTGAATGGCGAACTCAAGGAGAATATATACATATATCCTCCAGAAGGTGTTAAATGTAGAAAAGGTAATATATTGAAATTGAACAAATCACTATATGGGCTCAAACAAGCATCGAGATGTTGGAATGATAAAATTAATATGTCTTTGTTGAAATATGGTTTTGAAAGATCAGAGAGTGATTATTGTATGTATTCAAAGGTTGTAAATAATAGTATCATATACTTGTTATTGTATGTGGATAATATCATATTAGCGGGTCCAAATTTAGATCATATTGAAGATTGCAAAAATATTTGTTGAAAGAATTTGAAATGAAAGACAAGGGAGATTTGAAGCATTTTTTAGGTTTAGAAATTTACTATTGTAGAGAGGAAGGTATATTGAAAATTGATCAAAAAAGGTATCTAATGGGAATTTTGAAGCGGTTCAATTTAGAACAGTGTAATTCATGCTTAACACCAATAGAACCAAGGCTGAATATAAATCCCGAGGAAAAAAACAAGGAAAATGAACCAGTCAGGGAGTTAATAGGGTGTTTAATGTATTTAATGTTGGGCACACGCCCAGATATAAGTTTTGCAGTTAATTATTTTAGTAGGTTACAGGACAGAAATTCGAGTGAAGTATGGACACACCTAAAACGATTGTTGAAATATTTGAAAGGGACCATAGATTACGAATTAATATACAAAAGGAATGCAGGTGTATTGCCACTAATTTGTTATGTGGACTCCGATTGGGCACAAGACGTGCAAGACAGGAAGTCCATTTCAGGATATCTAATGAAACTATTTGGTAACACTGTCTCATGGGTAACGAGGAAACAAAACTGTGTGGCATTGTCAAGTACAGAGGCAGACTTGGTAGCCATGTGTGCAGCAATACAGGACGGTTTATGGATCAAAAGATTACTCAAGGACATGCGTGTGAAAGTACCAGTTTTCAAAGTTTTTGAGGACAACCAAGCATGCATATCACTTATCAAAAATCCAGAAAATAATAAAAGGGTTAGGCACATTGATCTAAAGTACAATTATATAAGCGATGAAGTAAAGAAAGGAACTATTGTAATTGAATATGTTGGTACAAAATACCAATTGGCGGATATGTTAACAAAAGGACTTAGCAGAGTAAAACTCAAATTAAATGTTAATGAAATTGGGCTGCAAGTGAGAGAGGGTGAATGAGAGATAAGTATGTAAATGTACATATATCTATATCAGGATGTATCAGTTATGTTATCAAATTGTTTTATTTTATTGGTTGTTTAAAGAAGAGAAGAATATATTTTATTTTTGAGTTGTGAATAATGAGTATCTTCAGACTTGTTTTATTCGTGATCAGATAATTAAAAGAGATTATAATGTGTTATGATGCTGATACACGAGCTAGTACTTACCACAATGATATTGATATGAATATATGTGCATAAAAGTTTAAAATTTAAAATGAATGTAGAAATCGGCGTGTTGTGCAATGAAGATAAGCATTAAGAGAGGGTGTTGTGTAAATTGTATCAAGTGTAATGCTTGCTTCTTTGCACAAGTATGTGAGTGATGTCAGAGAGGGCGACACTGGTTTTCCGATTTTTCCTTCTTCTCGTGTTGGATCGCGTAATGTATGGACGTGTTAAAAGTATGCTCGCGATAAGAAAGATAAAAGGTGTGTAATTACTTCAATAATAATATATACGTTGTGTTATCATAAAGATAGTATGTTACTTTGCTTAATCCAAAAGAGTGCCCACGCATAATACATGGTGTATTGTAAAGTTACACATAAAAAATAAATAACACAACTGATTGCAATTGTAATATATGTTTGGCGCTGCTTATTCTCTTTACGTGGAATTTCATTCGTGCTGCCTTATTTTGAATTAATTCTACAGTTTCTTTTGGGTCTTGATATAATATATTAATAGGTGGGGGTTTGTTTTTTATTGGCGTGTTATTATTCTTACTGCCTGTTGCCTTCGGTCCTTGTGGATCTCCTCTCGTTGCCTGGCTGCGGTCTGACCCTGCTTTAGTTGGTGCGGTGGCTTGAACTGCTGCTGGTACCGCAGAAGTTGAGGTTGATGTTCTGGGCTGCTGGGATAGAAGTTCGCTTTCCTTTTTCCTGCTTGACTGGTTCTTGTACCTTATCGCCTGTATTCGTGAGTCTGCTGCTGTCTGCTTTCCTTTCTCCACGTGGTCATGTTGTAGGTTAGGTGTGCCTTTTTTTGGGCTTACTACAGCAAATGGTTGCTGGTCTTTTGCTGCCTTGAGTTGCTTTACGGTTTCTATTAATTTTTCGAGTTCTTGTTTTAAGCTTTTGTTTTCTGCTATCAGTTTGTCGATAGAATACATCTCTTCTTCGTTCGGCGTGTGCTCCTTGGGTTTTTTGCCTTTGGCCATCTTCGGAATCGACGTTGGGATTGCTTCGATTTTCCTTTTTGTGGATTTTTTCCCATCACTGTGTGAAATAATCTTTTTTATTTGGCTCGGGGATAACTCCCCGTCCAAAAACTTTTCAATACTTCTCCTCTGCGACGCTGGCCATGCGTCGCTAGATGAGGTTAGAATGCTGCTGCTTCTCTCATTACTTCCGATTTCTCGGGAAATTTTTTCGGTTTCTTTCTGCTCTTTTGACTCTGCCGTTTTACCGGATGATAATGGTATCGCGATTGAGCTTTTCGTACTTGATTATTTAATATAATGTCGATATACTTAGAATTTGGAATGCTTGGCTGTTGCGTCACTGAGCGCCGTGGCCGTAATGGGTGTTTATCCAGCGTGGTATGGTCGTTGACAAAAATTCAGTGCCGTACATCGAATAAAACGATGCAAGACGTGACTGTGCAATGATCGCCTGACATACATTCATAAACGTCATGTTTACTTCAATATGCCAGAAGTAAGAAAGGTGTCATCAATATAGCAATTAAGGGGGGAAGCCACTATGACGGTCAAAAATAAATGCTATTTTCAAGACATTCTTTTATAATGAAATGTAACGAAACATCTTTATTACCAATTGAAAATGTATATGTTTATATACTTCTATATATTACATAGAATTTCTACGAAACATCTTTATTACCAACTGAAAATGCATACATTTAACTAATATTTTATGCTACCATCTTTTGAAAATCTTTTATAATGAAATGTAACTTTCAAAAGATGGTAGCATAAAATAGCATTTATTTTTGACCGTCATAGTGGCTTCCCCCCTTAATTGCTATATTGATGGCACCTTTCTTACTTCTGGCATATTGAAGTAAAAACTGAGGGGACTGATCGGGGTACCACCCCTAGTCCTCAAAAATGAATCAGGAAGTTCGGCCAGAGGCGCCGTTTATGACCGTATTGCCCTGCGTGTCGGCGAACCGATAGAGAACCAATATACGGATTAACTCAGGTCGAAGAATGACTAAAATTCTTAAAGACCGTACCACGTTGTTGATTGCCCTTGGAATTTTCGTTTCACTCTGAGCCTGTTTTTGTCACGATGCACGGTGGTCCTCAAACCCAAGAAATGCAGGAAAAATTCAACATGCTATTTGTTCCTATCAAAATGCCGAATCTTATTAAGCTGTTTTTAAAACACCGAATGTGCTTTCGGTTGACAAAGATATAAAGATTTTCTGTTACTGGAAAGAAATCCATAGGAATCATTTTTAAAAGTTTCTTAAAGTGTTTTTAAAGACTTTTTCGGCTTGAAGAAATCCATAAAAAATGTCTTCGCGAAACACGTGTGAAAAGATTTTTTACATTTTCATCAGATTCTTATGGATTTCTTTACAGTGGCAGAAAATTTTTCGAATTTTTCGAGATCCACTTTGAAATTGTGCAGGTATATTTTTGAGACCCCAAATATTATGAAAATGCATGAAAAGAAAAATGAGAAGAAAAAAATTTTCACAGTGGCTTCCTCCCTTAAAAAGTATTATCCAACATCCATACACCTCGCGGAGTGACATAAGGGCCACGCGCAATCAGCTGACTTCAAGGCATCTTGCTACCAGGAAGACCGTAAAATCGTTAGCCCGTTAAAAGAAACCGACATCGGGTATTGATAGAACGGAGGCGACAGAAATGTTACGAGACAAAGACGTAATTATATTGAACGTAAACAGCCCACGTCGAGGGTGGGCGAACGATCTGCATGGAAAAGAAGCAAGCACGGCAAAATTCATATCAATGAATTTGTCGCATTTCATACAGCGGCAATTTCGGCGAAAGTACGCGTCTCGTTGTTTGAAATTTTTTTCCAACGGAAGGTCGTGTTTAATAGCTTCGGCGAAAAGAATGCACAAGACGTACAATTCAGGGGGGGGGGGGTCGTTAACTAATAAACGCGGCAAATTTAACTCTGCTACGGTCGGTACGAAACGTTTTATTATTTTATTGGTAACGGCATATATCCACAAAGGTCCTACGGCGTAGGGGCGAAAGGCCATTTTACCTCTACCCGCAGCTAAATCCGCGCGGGCAAGGTGACGCGGACAAGGTGACACGGAAAGAAACAAGACAATTGGAGGGTATCACAATTATAAAGACGAAAATAGGAGATGGGCGCTAATCATGTACTAATCGAAATACCAAGTTCTGTATTTCTCATTAGATCTTCATGAAAATGATTGATACCGATGCTTTCCTGGTGTTTTCCGATGATACCAAGTACGATATGAATCTGGATATTTTTTAAGAAAACTTTATCACATTTGATATCATCTTCATTGGGAAAACACCACGAAATTATTTCGCCAGGACCACTGAAAGTCCCAAGTATATGCTAATTTGTTCTCTCAATTATTTCGATTTTTCTTTTTGATTAAATTTGTTGTCGAACATAATAATGTATGTAACACTATAGTGTAACATTCTGCAGAAAAGAGCATTGGCTTAACATTATAATACATAGGTACCTTTATGCATGATTTAACAGTGGCGTTATACACACGTTTTTTCATTTTTTTAAGAACTGGTACTTTTTAAGAAGTGTGGGCAAAAAATGCAACAATAAGAATTTTTCTGGGTGAAATAAAAAAATCATGATACCAAGGGTTAACGGTCCTCCGTCTTCTTACGGAGACGGGTTCCCTCGAGAATTTCCCCCACCTCGCGCACACTACGCCGGAGCTGCGTGTCCGTGAGTTGGACTCCGAAGCGTCGAGCTCACGGATACGCTGCTCCAGCGTAGTATGCGCGGGGTGGGGGAAATTCTCGAGGGAACTCGCCCCGAATCTGGCATCACTGAAGATTCTTACCTGTACCTGCAGTACAGAAAGCACCCCCACCCGGAAGAACTGAAGCGGAAGGCAACCAATAATGAGCGACTCTGGTAATTAGCATCCAATCACTGCATTTTGACACTGGTTTCCCTTTCCAAGAATACACACCATCCGCGCCAACTTTGATAATTCTTTCCACGACAAGAACCATTCGCAAAGTATCGGTCAGTGAGCCAACACTCACCCACAGCTCTCTTGAATATTGTGCCTTTACATTCAGTGTAACATTTATAATGGAAATGATCCGTGGAACCGAGGCCATGGATGTGGCAGAAAGCGGACCGAGCGAGGATCGGTCCTCCTCCAACGCTCTCGTTGATAGCCGACCACCGCGTAGGAACCAGAGCTCTGTCTGGATGTGGTTTACGAAATTAAATCGAGAGGAAAGTGTATGCAAGACTTGTGGGAAAAAGTATAAAACGAAAGCAGGAGGCACAACGTCGCTTCGCCGGCACATGGAAGTGCAACATACCGATGCATTCCGAGATACGGAGAGGGATGAGAACCGTCAGGTTCAAGCCACGACCAATATAAACGGTATGTAAGAAATTAACTATTTATGCTTCTACTCATACATGGAACTTTATTTTGAACAATTACACAATTTCCCAATACCCACGTGACTCATACCGCGAAATTCGCCCACAGTAATTGCGCAAGTGTCCACGCTTGAAACATCGTCGCCGCGAGCAAAGCAAGTCACCGATGCGATTGCCCGCATGGTGATTTTGGATTGTCAACCATTCTCTATGGTGTCCGATGAGGGGTTCAAACAATTGATGAACATTCTGGAGCCCCGATACGAGATCCCCGGCCGGGCCACGTTCGCCGACGAAATCGTACCGCAGTTGTATGAAGCGGAAAGGAAGAAACTGCAGGACATGATCAGCGAGGATGCGAAAACTGTAAGTATAAGTTCTGAAACGTTCATGCCATTTATCACCATCTTTTATGTCATATTGAAGAACATTTGTAACTATATTAAAGATATACACCTTCACATCTTTTAACTGTTTTGGATTAGACACGGACATTCGCATTTACCACGGACGGCTGGACGTCACGCTCGAAGGAGCGTTTTATTTCTTTAACTGTGCATTACTTAAATGCAGATTTTGTATTGAAGAATTGCACATTACAAATAGAGTGTGTCACAGAGGCGCACACGAGCGAAAATCTGAATGCTCACTTGCGCAAGTGTTTAACTGATTGGGACCTACTCAGAGAGGAGTTTACAATTTTTTTTACAACGGACAACGCCGCCAACATCGCAAAAGCAATTAAACTATGCACTGAATGGGAGCGTATCCCATGTTACGCCCATACTCTGCAGGTAAATAAACATTTGAATGGTAAAATGAATAATAAATCATTAACATTACATATTTAATGCAACGAGGGTTTTTTCAGTTAGTGGTAAAGGACGCAATTAAACATTCAGCGGACCTCCTGGATATCTTGAAGAAGTGCAAGACAATTGTCAAATTTTTCCATCGCTCTACGGTGGCGTACGAAAAATTAAATGCTGTCCAAAAGCAGCAGAATCCCACTCTGAAGCCTCTAACGCTGATCGGCGACGTGGAGACGCGATGGAACTCACAGTACGACATGCTGTGTCGCTTACTCCAGGTACAACACGCACTTAATGCAGTGTTGTGTCAGCGAGGAATGCCGGACATAATAACGAGTAGCGAGTGGTTCAGAATTGAAAAATATTGTGGTTTATTAAAATTATTTAGAGAAGCAACGCTGTTAATGACAGTGGAAGATTCGGCAACGCTATGCCGGTATATTTCATCCATTAAGTACCTACGGAAGTGGTTATCATGCCGTATGGATGAGACCACACCAAAGCACTGTTCTGAATTCCGGCAATATTTATTAGAGGAATTGAAAGACCGATTTCATTTCATCGACACGTCCGAACCGCTGATAATTGCAATGATTCTGGACCCTCGCGTCAAAGACCGGCTATTGTCGGCAGACGATAAAGACGCCGCTCACACGACCCTGTATTCGTTTGCGGAAAAGTACCTGGGGGGAAGCAACGCGAATGTCGTGAGTGAGGAACGCGCATCGTCGAGCGAAACGTCGTCAGGTAAGTGTGAAACAATGCTAAGATTATGTGATACTATGTTCCATGTTGTATGCTATATATTTTGTTTCTATGACAGAATCAGCGTTAGGGACATTAGAAGACTATTATGCCGATGTTGGGAGGCAGGAGCTGGGGACGCCGGATGATACGCTCCAAGCGGAGATCAAAACCTATGTGGAGAGCAAAATTGTAGAGCCGCAATCCTGTATTCTGAAGTGGTGGAGAGACCACAGAACGCGATTTCCCAAACTGGCCCGTGCGGCACAAAATATTTTGGGCGTGCCGGCATCGCAGGCTTATAGCGAAAGGCTATTTTCGCGTGCCGGCAACATAGTCACGGAGAAGCGGACATGCCTCCTGGGCCACAGGGTGGAGCAGCTGTGTTTTTTGTCAGCGAATAGGCCCAAACAACAATGGTAAGAGCAAAGAAACCTTATTAATTTACTAATGTGCGATCTACGATCTCCATTGAGTTTTAACTATCTAACAGTCCCTGCATTTGTGTTCATTTTGTTACAGCAACTCTACGTGATGGCATATATTATTTACACTGGCGCAAAATCGGCTCTTCTTAGAGCCACCATGATGTACAAAGTCCGACCGAGCAACCTCCCCGCGGTGTACATCGGGTAACGCTAATGCCGGCGGCACGTGACCTTCGCAGGACTTTTCAAGGTCATCGGAAGGTCAAACAAATACCAATACTATATGTCCCCCTCATGTAATATAATGTAATAGTATATAGTACGCAATATAATAGCATCTAGTACGTGCGTAGGGCCAACAGTACATTGTATGCCTATACTGTATGTTCCATGTATATAATAAGTAATGTATATGTATAGCATGAATATAGTGTGTATGTAGTATGCAGATAGTATGCGTCCATCATGTATGTAATCCAATGTACGAAATATGCTACAACGTATAATTAAACTGTGCAAATGTTATTTAAATAAAATTATTTTATTTCTTGTAATTTCATACGCTCTTGCACAAGTATTCCCCATCCTCATTCAAACGGATTAGTACTGCGTTCTTGCATTAATTAAATAAAAAAAATTGTACGTTTATTTAAGTTGTTTATTGTTTAAAAATTATTCGTTTATTTATTTATACCTAGACTGCGGAAGTTAATGCAAGTCTGATAAGCCGCTTTCCAGTGCACAACAATCCCTTCAATTTTAACTTTAAAACTTTACTTCGTTTTTTTCTCTGAGTTTCTGGACATATATATGCAGAATGAATACAGCAAATATACCGACGCACTTCCGTGGGAATTAGAAAATTCATATAATCTTGTTTCATCAATATTCGATTTATCAGTACATTCGCATGATATGTGCATTATACAAACTATTACAAGTATCACTGTACCTGCTATTAAATTACTAATCTTTTGAATATAATGTAACTATTACACTTACATAAACTTTTTAACATAGGTATGAAGCTATTAAATTTTAAAGCCGAGGTTCAGCAACTTCTAAAAATTACTCGAGCTAATATGTAAACAAATTCCGTATACCATGAAAAATACCCAAAATATGCAAAATTACAAATATATTTTTTAAATCCTCATAATGATGAAATATAGATCGGTCAAAGTCCCACTTGTTTAATCCATTATTACAAAAACATGCATTTACACTAAATTCCGCAGTCTATATTATACCTATTTCTTTATTTATTCATTTATACTTATTTAGCCATTAACAGACAACACCCTTTATTAAGGGGTTAGACGAATTCTTTTTACAGATACTATGAGGTTGGAAATTATTTCCTTAATCCAGAGCATGTATTCAGGCATATGTTGTATAAATATTACGCGCGCGAGCGATGTATCAAATTATGATGCCCAGGTTTATCTAACATCAGAAAGACCATGATTCTAGTGTTCATTAATCAAATATCTACAAGGTAGCATACGGATTTGAGAAGAAAAAATTTATTGTACAAATGAGAGCAAGGTAAATATCACTATTCATTTTTTACCTAACAAGGCAAACTTAAAACATTTATTATATACGAATGGGTTATCGCATAAAAAATGATATCATACAGTTTAGATAATATCATTAAGAATATGTGTACCAAGTTTGAAATAAATCGGACACATAGTTTTCGATCTGCTTGAACTTCTTTCGGACCGCTCGTTTCTTTCCAAGCAGCCCGGTTTCTTTCCAAGCCGCCCGATTTCTTTCGGGCCGCTTGGTTCTATCCAATCCGCTCGGTTTCTTTCGGGCCGCTTGGAAAAAATTCAATCCGCTTGGTTCTATTCAATCCGCCCGGTTTCTTTCGGGCCGCTTGGAAAAATTCAAGTACTCGGTTCCATCCGAGCCGCTCGGTTCTATTCAATCCGCTCGGTTTCTTTCGGGCCGCTTGGAAAAATTCAAGTACTTGGTTCTATCCGAGCCGCTCGGTTCTTTTCGGGTACCTGGCTCGGCTTGGAAACCGAGTCCCGGATTGGTTCGGATTTCAAGCTACCCGAATATTCAAGTACTCGTACAGCTCTAGTGCAATGATCGCCTGACATACATTCATAAACGTCATCGATAAAAGAACGAGATGATCGGCGGCCGACGAAGGCTGTCTCCTGCAGAGATGGGCAAAAAATTATTTGAACTAAAAATTTCGTACACAAATTTTTATTTCAAATAATTCTTTGTCCATCTCTGCACTACAACCATACGCCGTCCCGGCGTTCGGAGAGCTGCCAGCGACCGCTGGACATCAATCGATTTACTTTCAATTGTGTATTATAAAATTTGATTGCACTTTCTGTTATATAGTCATTGACATACTCTATATTTGCTTCTTCATGAAGATCTTTAATTCTAACATATCTGTCCTTATTAAGAACTAATCTGAGACACTTATTTTGAAACCGTTGCAGCAGAATCATCCCAGTAAACAAACTGACTGCAGTCTGACGGCAGATTGATGTCAGATTCGAGTATATTCTGACGTCAGATTCGGGTCCTACTATGTCCGCATTTGATTATGGTTTTGTGGTCAGAGCCTGACATCAGGATCTGACCGCAGATTGATGTCAGATTTCGATCAGATCTTGCTGCCGTGGCTGACCGCAGATTGAGAGCAGAAATCGAGCAGATCCTGCGCAGCGCGATCTGACGGCAGATTCGTGTCAGATACAGAGCAGATTCTGACGTCAGATTCGGTGCCTACTATGTCCGCATTTAACTATGGTTCTGCGGTCGGAGCCTGACATCAGGATCTGACCGCAGATTGATGTCAGATTTCGATCAAATCTTGCTGACAAAAACCGCCCGCAGATTGGTGGCAGAAATCAAGCAGATCCTGATGTCGGACATAGTAGGCAATTTTATATAATAGTATAGATTTAAAAACAGTGCAAAAGTCTGTGTAGCGTAAATAATATATAGAACACGTTTATAAGACCGACTTGAAAGATCTGATTCCTACCATATTTTATGGAAGAAAAAAAAGTTGGTAAACCATGTATTTAAACGGGTATTATAACATTTTTAATGTTTTACTTAGTTGTTAGTCAATTGAATGCCAGGGAGGCTCAAAATAATTATTTAAACTTTTAAAGACAGTTCTTCCACATATAAAAGAATTAATGATAACTACTATTTATTCAGTCGTCTTAGGGCGGTATTATCATCAATCGTTTTTTAATTTTTAGCATGCGACATCCTCTACTAGTCTAGTAGATTAGTAAAGGATGCCGGATGCTTAAGACGATCTTCGTCTTCAGCAACGACTGATAATACCGCCCTTACAGTCGGGTATAACAAATATATACTCCGCAGTGGAATGCCGGCAAATACGAGTGGTACTCGAGAGCCCTGAATGATCAAGCCCTCGGCCACTTATTCCCGCCACGGTGCTATTTCGCAAGCGAGAAGCGGTCGCCCGATCGCGGCCTGGCGGGTCGCGTCGTGAACTATGTCAGCAGAATCTACTCGATTTCTGTTGCCTATCTGCCGTTAGATCGCGGTGCGCAGAGCCTGCTCGATTTCTGCCATTAAATTGGATTAGCAGATTCTCCGCAGTGTCTGCCGCCAAACTGCTCCAAACTGCTCGCAGGCTATGTCAACAGAATCTGCTCTGTATCTGACACCAATCTGCCGTCAGATTGCGCTGCGCAGGGTCTGCTCGATTTCTGCCATTAAATTGGATTAGCAGATTCGCCGCAGTGTCTGCCGCCAAACTGCTCGCAGGCTATGTCAACAGAAACTGCTCGATTTCTGCTGCCTATCTGCCGTCAGATCGCACTGCGCAGGGTCTGCTCGATTCCTGCCATTAAATTGTATCAGCAGACCCTGCCGCCAATCTGCTCTCAGGTTAAGGCAGCACAATCTGTCGGCTTTCTGCTGTCAGTCTGCTTTCATCATCGAATATAACAAATCCTGTATCAAATCTGTAGTCTTTCTGCCACAAACATTTGTACTCAGGCGTTGAGCAAAATCTGCAAATACAGACGTGGCTATCTGGGATATTGGTTTTGGCTGTACATCTCCATACAGGCGATGCGTATAGGATTATTGGTCTTATTATCATCTTATATATTAATAATTTGTTGTACGTGCTTAACTTTGAACCTCTAACCATAAGCGAATAAAGATTTTTATTAGCAGCGTAGCCTTTCATTTGTATTCCTTTAATATGTGGCCTATAGGTCAATCTTGGATCCAGCACAACTCCTAAGTATTTAACTGTCTGTTTAACTTTGATACTGTTATTATAAATTCTTATGGGTTGTATAATTTTATTACCAGTTTGTTTCCTAGAGAAGACTATCACTTCTGACTTATCGGTATTTAGTGATATTTTCCACTTTTTATAAAAAGCTTCAAGCATACTGACGTGTATTTGTATCTGTTTTGCCGCAACTATGGCACTGAACGAGTGCGCATATACCGCTGTATCATCTGCATATATAGCAGTGTGTGTCTTTGGAAACAAAGGTATATCATTAAGGTATACATTAAAGAGTACTGGACCCAATATCGAGCCTTGTGGCACCCCAGCTTTTATTTGCATTTCCTCAGACTTTGAATCGTTAATTATTACTCTGAAATTTCTTTCCCTCATAAATGAATAAACAATCTTTATAATTGTACTCGGATAGTTATATTGTATCAGTTTATATATAAGTCCCTCTACCCATACTTTATCAAATGCCTTTTCAATATCTAGGAGCATCATTACTGTAACTTTACTATCATTATAATTGGATATTATATCATTAGTAATTCTTAAAACTTGCTGTACTGTGTTATGTTTTTCCCTAAATCCGAACTGCTGATCTATAATAATTTTATTAGCTCTTTCGTGCTTCCTGATTCTTTTTAGGATGACTTTCTCTGTAACCTTAGCTAGCGTGGGAAGTAGACTTATTGGTCTATAACTGGATGGACTATTTTCTGGTTTACCTGGCTTATTGACAGGAATAATGTATGCGCTTTTCCACTGTTGTGGAAAATGCGACAATTTAAATATTGCATTTACTATGTAAGTTAATTGCACTAAAGCTTTCCTACTAAAGTTTTTGAGAATAATATTTTGAATTGTATCTGATCCTGGGGCTTTTAATGATGGTAGGTATTTTAATATTCCTGCGATTTCTTTAGGAGATGTAATATGATTTTTCCAATCTTGCGTTTCATTTTCATTTTCCCACATATAATCTTTAACTGTTTCAATTATTTTCTCTTGTTCATAAGTATTATGTACTAAATCTATATCATGGACCTTTTCAAACTGGTTTGCTAGCATGTTCACTTTTTCTTTATCTGTACTAGCTGTTATTGTACCTGCACATAAGGATGGGATAGGATTGTACTTCTTCTTTAACGCCTTTGTCATTCTCCACAGTGAATTATCCCTAGGATTTAGTCTATTTAGCTTATTTTCCCATTTTTTATTCCTATACTCAAATATACGTTTTTTAATTAACTGTGTTAGACTCAAAAATTCTATCCTATACTGTTCCTGCCTTGTCCATTGCCACCTTCGCCTGATTCTATTCCTATCCTTTATTATATCTAAAATATCACTCGGCAGTTCTTCTTTACTACTACCTACTTCTATTTTTTGAATGACTTTATTAATAGTATTTTTGATTTTACTAGTGAATTCTGTTACTGTATTTTCTAGTTCTTCCTTTTCAGTGATTATGTTTTTAATTTGTATGTGCTCATCCAGCACCCTTCGGAAATCTTCCCAGTTCGTGTTTTTATAGGATAAAATTACTTTTTTCGGCACATTTTTTAGCATATTACCTAATTTAAGTATAATTGGCCTGTGATCAGAGTTTAATGCATTTTTTACAGAGACCTGAGAAATGTTGTGGATGCCCTTATTAACAACTATATCTATTGTCGTTGGAGTCATGTTATTCATAGGATAGTGTGTTGGCTCGTTGGGGTATAGGATCGCACAATTATTCTGTTGGACAAACTTATGTAAGGTTAATCCATTCCTATTGGCAACATGACAGCCCCAAGCCTGGTGCCTAGCATTGAAATCGCCCACCAATATCACTCTGCTACTAACGCTCAACATATTTCCTAACTCTATATCATTAAAATAATTTCTAGGATTATTATAAATTGCTACAATACTAACGTTATTTTCAAGCGTAATGCATACGTATTCCAGAGATGTTCTTTGGTTTACCTTAACAACTTTATATGGTATATGTTGTTTGATTAACATTGCTACTCCTCCTGCCGCATTATGTCTACATTGTTTTAATGTAATATAATTTCTGATATTTAGATTATCAGTAGCTTTCAATTTGGTTTCATTTATCAACATAACGTCTATATCTTGTCGTTTTAAAAATTCTACTAATTCTCCTATCTTGTTTCTAACACCATTAGCATTCCAACTTGCCACTGTTAGTGTTTTCTTCATTCTATTTGTTGACAGAATTTTACAAATTGTTCAAATTTTTGTGTACCTGTGGTGCACTTGGTCATATTTCCGTTTAGCTCCCTAATTGCCTTTAACATTCTCGGTATGTTAATGTACTCATTAAGTTTCCTAATTTCTTCCATCAGTTCCACAAGTTGCGGGAGGTCCTCCATCTTGTCCTCTTCTCCCCTTGGACTGGGCTTCCTTATTCCTTCCTGCTGTTTCCCTGACATTCCATTGTCCAATATAGGGACTGCTGTGGTTCTTTCCCAATGTAGCGTTTTCAATTTTGGAAATTCCTCCATGTTGTTTATATTTGTTACCTTGATGTTTGGTCCTTTGTATCTAGTTTTGATTTGTTGTTTAGCTGCGCTATTTGATTCCACCCATTCCATTCTGTCTTTGTATGCACTACATACCACTGCGTTGGCAGTATGGTCTCCATTACAGTTGGCGCACTTTGCTGGCTCCTCCCTGGGCTTTGTGCACTCTCTTGTCCAGTGCTTTTCTGCACACTTAACACAGGCTGGGTCTGCATAACAGTTCGTAGCTGAGTGTCCCCATTCTTGACACCTGTGACACTGTGTAAGTTTCCTTTCCACTATGTAGTTTTCCCATGTTACTTTGACATAACATAGGTGCCTTACGTTCGCTTGCAAGTGTTTCAAATTAACTGATATTGGTACTGTGACCATATATAATGGCCTCACTGTACCTTTCATTCTGTTAATCTTCTCTGCTTTAATTCCTTTCTCCTGAAGTTCCTGTTTAAGTTCTTCCTCCTTCATTTGGTCGTGCAGGCCTGAGAGTACGTACACTCTCTTTTTATGCTCCTTTCTAGTGTAAGTATGAAATTTTACACCCTTCTTATTCCATGTTTCAATGAGATTTTCATAATCTCCTGGCTCTTGTAGATGAACATCAACCGTGTCCTTGTGGTATGTAATATGGAATTTATCTTTTACTGTATCTTTGATCAGTTTTATGAACAGTTTATGGTCTTGTATAGTTCCATGCATCACCAGCGGTGGGAGTTTCCTTTTACTGCTATTGGTGTCCCTCTTACTATCGGTTACTGATTGCCGCCTACTGAACCCTTTATTCTGCGCTGTTTCTTCCACGTCCATATCAACTTCATTTTGAAGTACACTGTACCTGTTCGCAGTTGCAACACTACAAGTATTCATTTTCTTTGCTTTCATTGCTTCCTCTTCTGTTTGCGTGTACCATTTTCTTTTAGCTTGTTTTCTTACAACCATAGCATATTCATCCATACCTGCGGCATTATTATTAACCGCTTGACTTTCATTTTTATTGTCCTCCTTTGGTTCCCCTATTTTGTCCGTATTAAATAATTAACACCATAAAACTTTGCGGCGTCTCCCCTACACGTGGCCTAACCTCACCGCTAGCGAGGTTAGGGTTCCCAGCCCCGCTTATCTTCTGAGTTTTTCTAGTTTTTCACTTACTATTTTATTAACTTTTACTTTGTGCTACGCACTCTTTATTTATGCAGCGCATAAGGTGCCTCACCACCTTGTTATAACTTTTTATCCACGTATCAGACGGGAACTGGTGTTTCACAGACGCAGTCCGAGACGGGCCAAGACGAGAACTGGGACGAGAACTCAGACGAGAACTGGTGTTTATCCAGCGTTTTTGCGTTTTTAAATCGTTTATTTGTCGCACAGAAGAAGTTGTATAATTGTATAACTATAAATAAACAAATAGTTGTTTTCTCTTTAGTTTGAAAGACTTAATTATAATACTATGTTCAGTCTTACATTTGCTATCGTGTTATCACTGAGATAGTCTTAAACTATCGCTCGTTATATTTACATGTCGTATTTCTATTAGTTTTTCGACTTTTTTCTATTAGTTTTATTACATATCTTATTTTTGATTGCACCTCAAAACGCCTATTAAAACAGGAGCTGGACTTTTATGAATTTCTTACGTACTAACCTTAATGCTAAATATAATTTACTGAATGTACACTATTTACAAGGGAAAGGCAGGGTTATGGGTAAAGGATATGAAAGGAATATAAGGATGTTGGGTTTGCCGGAGCCTTGCACGGAGCGGTTGCCGATGCCGTAAGGATAGGATAAGGGAGGGAGGGGAGTGCGACTATCACAGTATCTGCGCATATACTTGCTGTCCATTAGCATGTATATAAATTGCACTTATGGTATTCTTTTTAGGCTCGTTGTTAGCTTTGGTTTTGTACTAGTTACTTTGTACTTTAATACACCACTCAGTGTTGTATTAGCTTATTTATAAAGCTTATTTATATTAAGCTTATTTATAAAGCTTATGTTAATTATAATTACACATTCACACATTCATACCATCCTGATTCATACCGTTCCCATCCATTCTTCCATTCTGTTTCAGTACAACTATTTACAGTTATCTTAATCGTGTTTAGTTAATGGTAATCAGGTACATTACTAAGGCATTTAGAACACTTGCTCGCTTACATGTTACTAGTTACTTACTAATACCGCTGTTTACATGCTATTGAGCCACCAAAGTCTTTCCCTATCTATATCGTTGAACTCTAATATATCCCTTCGCGGGATTGCTGTACTATATTTGAGGTATCTTTCATCGCTCCGCTCTTCTAACCGTTTCGGATGATAAAGGATCTTTTTATCCGCTTTGTGGCGCGGGATGTGGTACAACAGAGGGATAGCCTTCTTGTTTTGTATGTATCCATGTTTATCCAGAAATACAAAGGCTTCTGGCGGTATGTAACCTGTTGTTAATGTAGTCTTTATGTAATTTTCATCTGGATATGGTATTGGGAAAATTAGGCTATTACTGGTTACTTTCGCTGCCGATGCAAAATAATTTCTTGTAAGTTTTATGATAAAATTGTCTATTCTATTAATTCCTGCTTTGTTGTATATTATTTCGTTGCTTATGTATTTCTGGTAATTCGATTCCCTAGATCTGTATAGATTGAGGCACGCCCTCAAGCATCTCCTTTCGAATATGCGTAATTCCTCCATTATGGATGCTCCTATGTTGTACCACATCTCGCACCCATACGTTATTATGGGTCTTATCAATAGTTGATAGCAGGTAAGTTTCACCTTACTATTTAATCTTTTAGAGTAAAATAATCTGGCATGTGCGATAAAGATTTTTTTTGCTTTCCTTAATTGATTTTCTATGTGTTTATTGAATAGAAATCTATCATTTATCAATAAGCCCAGATATCTTACCTCTCGTTTATGCATAATACTTATATTATTGTTTTCATCGCTCTTTAGGGAGAAGTTTTTGTAGTTTTTTACGATAATACCGCTAGCCTTTCTGTAGGAGGGTCTGATAAGGATTGTTTCGCATTTATCTGCATTGACTCTGAGTTTCCATTCTTTATAATACGCGAATATTTTGTTTAACCCTTTTTGTAGCGTTAACTGTAGCTCTTTTGGTGATTTGTCCGCTCTATATAGTATTAAATCATCTGCGAACGCTATCAAATTGCATTTGGTGTTTTCTGGGCCGAATAATTTTAGTATATCACTAGTGTATATACTAAATAATATGGGGGAGTTTATTGTCCCCTGTTGTAAGCCGTTTTCTATTTTAACCGATTGCGACGATATTTCTTTCCCCCAACATATCTGGAAACTTCTTTCGTATATCATGCTGTGGATGAGCTTAATTAAGGCTCGGTGGTAAAAACAGACTCATTTTTATAAAAATTTTACCATGGCGCATTCCTTCACAGTAACCGTGAGAGACATGATCGCAACAGTTGCAAACTCAATATCTCTGTATCATCAGATTTATAGGCTCATTCAAGGAAACTCTCCGATAGCCATTTTTAAGAAAGCCCAGATTGATGGATTGGAGAAAGCCATAATACTTGGGATGGCAAATTGCCCAGCAGATGCAGACATATTCATGGCAATGATGTCGGACTATATTCACCAATTGATCGCCATAACCAACAGTGCTTTAGACGAGCCATGACTGATAAATGTAACTGAGGGAAAAGAGATTCTTATGAAAGCAAAATCAAATCTAGAGGAATTGGCAAATTTAATTTAACCCCCCCTTTAACAAGTAATTTAGACGAGGAGGAAGCTGGTTTCTTTCTTAGCAGTAAAAATGTATAATTGACAAATCCATTGCGATGTATAGGGAACTCCTGCTGTCATCGGTCATCTCAACGTGGCGGTTGCTGCGAGGAAACAAGCGCTTATGGTTTTGATATTAAGAATTTATTGCTCTCAAAACCTGTCATGGTGGGTACGGGATTTATACTGGGAACTTTACTTCGAATTTTGAAGAATGAATTGGTGTCCAGAATTAAATGTAATTAGTCAAATCATATGGTACAAAAAAAAATGGCGGTTCCTTCGGGGTTTTGAAAAGGGGGTACTCCACCCGTTGGATGGGTTTGGAGGGTTTGATTGGGGTTTGGAAGTGGTGGTTTGAATACGTTTTTCGTAAAGGGAGGGGAGGGGGAGTGAGATACGGTCTCGAGATGAGCGAGTTTTAATGAGGGACTTGTCTAAGGTTTAAAGTGGAAGGAGTTCGCGCCTCTAAGGCCGAAGAGGGAAAAGGGTTTGAAATTTGGTCATCTGGAGATGGGGGCCGCTAAGGTACATCGTCCAAACAACCCGGAGGTTGGGAAAGGGTTAAGAATTTAGGTTTCTTAAATGGTTGTGTAGTTGTAGGGGGAATTTATATGGAGGATGCTACTTAGGATCGGGCGAAAAATAATGGGACGTCACAAGGGAAGTCTTTTTTCCTCAGTTTTACTATTAAGCCATTGAGCCATACTGTATCGAACGCTTTTTCTAAGTCAATCAGGCACGCTCCCAGGCACTTTCCTTCGTTTAGTGCCCAGTTCACATCTGAAGTTAGTTTATTTATCGCATGAATTGTTGAATGACGATGTCTAAAGCCGTACTGATTCTCCGGGATTATGTTACCTAATTTACACTTTGCTTGAATTGTATCGTTTACGATTCTTTCGAAAACCTTGCCTATGTTTGAAAGTAGACTGATAGGTCTATAACCACTGGGATCACTCTTGTCTTTACCTTTTTTCTGAATCGGTAAAGTTTTTGCCTTCTTCCAGGAGATTGGGAAGTGGCCATGATTTAAAAGATTGTTAAATATTATTGTGTAACCAAGTATTATGTTCGGCTGTAATTTCTTTAAAACTATGTTCGGTATTGTGTCATTACCCGTCGATGTTTTATTATTTAGTGTTCTAAATTTCTGTTTAACTTGCTCACAGTTTGTAAAATAATTTGGTAACGTGTCTATCTCAATTGGTGCTATAGCATTGTTTTCTACTGAGAAATTACATATGGTGTCCGGGATATTGATTGTAATGTCTTCTATTATGTTTCTATATGTATTATTGAATGTAGTGACTGTTAGGTATAACATTCGTTATTTGACTTAGTTGTGTGTGCATTGCTTCTAGTTTTATTGCTATTGTTTCTATTATTTTTCCCATCCTGTCTGTTCTAGATTGTAGGTTATGTATATTAGCTTGCATTTGTGTTATGAGTTGTGGGATTCCTATATTCGTTGTGTTAGTTGGTTCTGTGCCTGGGAGCGTGTTCTGATTCACACCTTTTACTATGTTTGCGAATGACGTACCTGTTCTTGCAAAAGCTGGGTTCGTTATTGATCTTGGTACATTTGGCTTGTTACGTAGATTTGTATTTTTAATATTTAATTTGTGTTCCTTGTATTTTGGGCAGCCTTTGTAAGAAGCAGGGTGGCCCTCTGCTCTGCAATGAACACAAAAGAGTTTCTTACCTACTTGTTCGTTTGTTTGTATTGAGGTGGGAGACGTGAGGGTGGTAATTAATTAAGCGCCTTAATTAAACTCAACAAAGTATATATATAGTTTATTTTAAAAAATAACACCAAAACTTTTCTAGAGAAATTATTGACGAGCTAAGAGCACAACCGCTCAAGATGCTGACTACCAACCGAATGCCTGGTCAACGGTCGCGTTCCTTCCGAAACCGAAGGAAACGCGTACCGCGTGCAAAATCGGGAAAAACCCCGAGTCCTGAGACAGGGGAGGTTTCGTCGCCTGGCAAAATCCAACGGCCACGAAACCTTCAGTTGAACTTTATGACTCTATACCTGGTCGCCTTCTGCTCCGCTCGAAATTCAATATTACGCACGCTACAGTACCCCCTTACCAGAGATAACGCTTGAGAAAAGAAACCCTAAATTAAAAGTTCATCATTTTCCAAAAAAAAATATACCACGAATGTTGCCCCAACAAGGGTGAATATTTCCAGAAAATTCTTATACACCTACGCATAAACCTATCTACAACTACTTCGCTTAAAACTAACTCCTAAAACTAAACAATAAACCTAAGATGTAAATCTAACTTATACTAACTGTACAAAAATCAGTCAAACCCGGCTTGAAACCGGTCTGGAAAACGGACTGCTCTACCTGAGCGCGTAGTAATACCACTACGATTTCCGCGATTTTCAATTTCGGTGCGTGGCATTTGCGTAACAACGTCGGGCCGCTCATGCGTTATATCTTCGCGTCGCGCAATCCGTGTCTCCGTTTCGACGACTATTTCGCGATCGACTTCTCCAGTCTCTTCGGCATACCGCTCAATATCGTCCGAAACAACAAAAGCGGGTTTCAATCTATCAATAGAAACCTTTACACGCGTATTATTAATTAAAATTGTAAAATTTTTGTCACCACGTTCCACTACTTTGTATGGTCCATCATAAGGTGGTTGAGGCGGACCTCTAACGGCATCATGACGCAAGAAAACATACGGTGACGTAAAAAGCTCTTTAAATACAAAAGTTTTTCCATGCCATACCGGCTGACCTGCCGTGGTTTCACATCATTTACCCGTTTTTTTAAACGCTCGATAAACTCCGAATTTGCCTCTCGCTCGCTAGATAGAAAAAATTCCGCAGGTAAACGAACCCCGGTGACATAAACCAATTCGGCCGCAGTTGCTTTCAAATCTTCCTTGATTGCCGTTCGGATACCTAATAAAACAATGGGTAGAACTTCGACCCAGTTACTAGTGTCGTGACACTTAATCGCTGCCTTCAACTGCCGATGCAGCCTTCCCACCATCCCGTTAGCCTGTGGGTGATAGGCAGATGTCCGAATATGCTTAGCATCGAGCAATCTACATAGTTCCTCAAATAATTTCGACTCGAATTGGCGTCCTTGATCAGATGTTATTCGCAACGGTACACCAAAACGAGCGATCCACGTCGAAAGAAAAGCTGAAGCGACAGTCGAGGCTTCCATATCGGCGATGGGTATTACCTCCGGCCAACGCGAAAAACGGTCAATACAGGTAAGACAATACCTGTACCCCTGCGCGGGTTGCATATAAATAATATCAATATGTACATGTTCGAAGCGACCGGCTAAATCTTCAAATTTCCCAACAGGTGCTGATACATGTCTCGTGACTTTGCACCGTTGACACGGAATATATTGTCGCGTCCAATCACGACAATCCTTATTAATCGCTGGCCAGACAAAACGGCCTGTAACCAGCTTCTGCGTAGCCCGTATACTGGGATGCGAAAGACCATGCAATGCATTAAAAATTCTACGCCGCAATAGCTTCGGAACATACGGTCGTACAACGTCGTTCGCTGTATCGCAATAAATTTCAATTCCGTGGTCAGGAAAACGAACCTTTTTTAACTTAAAAACACTCGCATCGGAGTCGAGGATTTCACGCAATTCATGATCCTCCTTCTGCGCGGCTTCAAGGGCTTGATGGTTGTTTCGGCAAAATCATCTCTCTCTGTCCATCTCTCTTTTTCTCTACCTTTCTCTTTCACTCGAACAGCTGACGGACTTCTTATTTACTTCTCGCGACATCATACATACATACTCTTCTACACACACACTCGCGCTCTCGTGACCGACCTGAGTGCTCGGTTATACAGAGCAGTAGTATCTCGACAACAGACGTCGAAATCGTTACACCTCTATTGTATCACCTCATTATCTAGTCTCTATCTCAATAAACCGCACTATTCTCAACAATTTTTGAGTTCTCTCTATACAATGGTCGAAAGGCTTTTCAATCGCCTCAACACGAGACAACGCGTCGGCTACACTATTGTCCAAACCTTTAATATACCGAATATCTGTCGTAAATTGACCAATGTAGTCTAAATGGCGAAATTGACGTGGCGAACACTTGTCTAGATTTTGATTAAAAGCATAAACCAATGGTTTATGATCAGTAAAAATGATAAAATCTCTCCCTTCCACAGCATGTCGAAAACGTCTGACCGCGCTATACATAGCAAGAAGTTCACGGTCATACGCACTATATTTTTGCTGCGACGAAGATAAAGATTTAGTGAAAAAACCTAACGGTTGCCAGTCATCCCCTACGCGTTGTTGCAAAGCTGCGCCAATAGCAAAATCTGATGCATCTACTACAATACTAATCGGCGCGTCCGGAACAGGGTGAGCTAACATCGTAGCATTTACGAGCGCCTGCTTTGAACCATTGAAAGCGTTCTCTGCCTCTTCCGTCCAGGAAATAGGCGCGTTGCCCTTTTTTGAACCCTTGAGCAGATCGTTCAACGGTTGTAAAATTTTCGCGGCTCCTGGTATGAAACGCCGATAGAAATTTATCATACCAAGAAACCCTCGAAGCTGTTTAATGGTCGCGGGCTTTGGAAAGTCGACAATGGCTTCGACGCGCTTAGCTAATGGTTTAACCTCTAGAGGGCCGGGATTTTTTCATTAAAATTGTAAATTTTATTTTCTTAAAATTTATGCATATATACCACCAAAATGACCGGCAAAGTATTCAAATTCTTAGGTGACCACTATAGTGGCCAGCCCGGCCCTCTAAAGGTTAATTCCATCAACGTTTACCGTATATCCGAGAAATATTATTTCTTCAACACCGAAAGTACATTTCGTCGGATTAATAACCACGCCATACTCGCTCAAACGCTTAAACAGAATGTCCAAATGTTCGAGATGCTGCTTTTCGTCAACAGAGGCTATTAAAAAATCGTCAATGTACGCGTGAACAAAATCTAAACCACGCGTAATTTCGTCAACGAATCTCTGACACGTTTGAGCAGCATTACGTAGTCCAAACATAGTATTTACCGCTTCGAATAAACCGAACGGAGTTGTAATGACGGTTTTCTCGATATCCTCCGGCGCGACGGGAATCTGATGATATGCTCTTACAAGATCTATTTTGGAGAATATCTTCTTCCCGTGTAAACGCTGTGAAAAATCCTCTATATGAGGCGGAGTATACCTGTCCGGAATGGTGCGGGCATTAAGTCCCCGATAATCCCCACAGGGTCGCAAAGTGCCGTCTTCTTTCGGCACGACGTGTAGCGGTGACGACCATGGACTTTTCGACGGCCTAATGATTCCCAATTTGATCATCAGATCAAATTCCGCTTTTACCTGCCGGTAACGGTCAGGGGCAAGGCGGCGTGGCTTGCTGTGTACCGGCGGTCCTGGCGTCGTCTTGATGTGATGTCTGACGCGGTGTTTGACTGTCCCTTTTCCGAAACCCGGTGGCCGAGTCAACTCAGGGTATTTAGCCAGAAGCTGGTGATACACTGAGTCGGCAATGATCGTTTTAACACTAGGGACATTGGTGTTGGCCGCGCTAGTCGACAAATTAATCTCCACATCGATTAAACGCCTGTTTCGCGGATCTACAAGAAGGCCATAATGGCTCAGAAAATCCATACCGATGATGGGTACGCCCACGTCGGCCACCACAAAACGCCATGGGAAATCGCGACGTAGGGAGAGGTTCAAATTTAACCCTAGAGTGCCGTACGTTGGAATACTCGTGCCGTTGGCCGCGAAAAGTTCATATTCGGATTTTTCCACCGGTCCGCGTACTCGGTGACGGGGAAATACACATAAATCCGGCCCCGTATCTACCAGGTAGGCAATCTTTGACTTTTTATCAGTCACTAAGATGCGGCGAGACCTGGAACCGTCGTCGTGCGCCACGTTCACGGACGGCTCTTCTCGTTTCCCGGAATCCACGAACACGGGGAAACACACCTTGTTGCTCGAGTTGCACTGTGGTGGGTGGGGCGTTATCGGCGAAAGCCATCCTGCTGGAATCGAGCTTACGCTGGCGGCTCTACCTCCTCGTGGTCCCCACTGGACAGCGTTCCGCGTCGCTCCGCGGCGTGTAACGCTGACTAAACGAGCCGCCGCCCTTCGGGGCAGATTCAACTTGTCCAGTGATTCCTAGCGGATGAGGGCAGGGTTTTTCCAAGTTCCATTTCGACAGAACATCTACGCCGAATTTCCCTTGGCAGCGGCCCGCGACGATCGTCAAATTTTGCAAACATCACCATGCAAGCCAAATGTTCGTATAGGCGAAAGCCTGAGGAAGGACGCGCCCCTTTTGGGCCAAGACGGCTGTACTAGATGTTGATCGAGTTTTATATTTGAAGTGATACCAGCACAGTCCTCCTTTCTCCCGGCTGCGGGATCGGCTGCGTTGACCTGATCGGATTGAAAGATCGCTGACGCTTAACGGACATGGCCGCGATTTGTTCTTGCAACTTTTTCAGCTGCTCACGTATTTCCGCCAACTCGCTGTTCGCCGGCTCCTGGTGAACTGCAGCGAGTCGTCCCTGCTCCGGTCGAATTTCGTGGATCCGATCCGCCATCTCCGTCAGAACAGTAATGTTCGAATCTGTGGTTGCAGCCAAAACTCGCTGCGTATTGGGCGGCAGACGGTTCTTCCACAATGTTAATATAAACTCGTCCGGAACCGATGGGGTGGCCAGCTCTTTAAATCCCGGAAAAACTGGGAAGGCGTCCGATCACCGATTTCCTCACTCTCTAATAGTTTTCTCACACGCGTACCGTCAGACTCAGTGAGCCGTTTGATCACTTCGCGTTTCAAGTGTTCATATTGTTCAGTAGCAGGCGGATCAATCACCACATCCTCGACCTGCTCTATATATTTTTCGCCGAGATTCGCGATAGTGATGTTGAACTTGGTCTCATCACTCGTGATGCGCGCGGACGCAAACTGCGCCTCCAATAGCCTGAACCACAACACGATCTTGTGTGGCCAGAACTGTGGTATCCTTAATGAGTGATGCGTAAGCAAACTCACACTTCCACCATCACTGCTCGTACCGACTGGAGTGTTCGGCGCGTTATCTTTCTCGTTATTAAGCGGCATCGTCACTCACACACGAACAGCGGGGAAAAGAAAACGATTCGGCTAACCCTCTACGTTCACCTCTTTCCGACTGAATCACGTCGGGGTCACCAATTTGAGGTGGGAGACGTGAGGGTGGTAATTAATTAAGCGTCTTAATTAAACTCAACAAAGTATATATATAGTTTATTTTAAAATATAACACCAAAACTTTTCTAGAGAAATTATTGACGAGTTAAGAGCACAACCGTTCAAGATGCTGACTACCAACCGAATGCCTGGTCAACGGTCGCGTTCCTTCCGAAACCGAAGGAAACGCGTACCGCGTGCAAAATCGGGAAAAACCCCGAGTCCTGAGACAGGGGAGGTTTCGTCGCCTGGCAAAATCCAACGGCCACGAAACCTTCGGTTGAACTTTATGACTCTATACCTGGTCGCCTTCTGCTCCGCTCGAAATTCAATATTACGCACGCTGTGACGGTCTTCCGTCCGGTGGTAAGGAGTGAGGAGGATGCACTCAGTCGGGATGCCAAGGTATTGAAATCCTCTCCTTGCTAATTACTGCGTTTATTATCTTGCACTCAAATATATGTACACTATTTACAATTGTCCGCTCCGATGTGTGGGTCGCGTTATGGTTCGCGGCTGCCGGCGAAATTGTGGAGACCTGGTACCGGCCAGTTGTCTCTGTTTCGCAGCGGTAGTAGGAAGAGACCGGGCAGCGTCCGGGCGACTCTGTCTCGGAACGGTAGAGGGAAGAGTACGATCGTTCGATCGACGGTACGGCGGATTTCTCCAGTTCGCGTGCACCGGGCAGCATCCAGGCAGGCAGGCTGGCAGTGGGGATCCGTAGCCCCACTCGAACTGCCTTGGCTTCGTGACGCCGGGGCTTATGTCCTGATTTTCGGAAATAAGTAGCTGCGAGAAACCGACGCGATCTAGCGGCGCGGTGGGGAGTGAGCGTCATCGTGCTGACGCGTCGCGAGACCGGCAGGCTTCGGCCCGGTTCGGCGGGGCTCGGTCGCGGCCGCCCGTGCGTTCGGCCTCTCGCTCACTCCTGGTTGCGCCGCCGCGCGCTCGGTTCCTCGCACTGGGACGCTACGTCACATCCCCCTCTTTCTTCGGAGAGAGAGATGCGAACGTAATCACGCGTGGTACGCTAAGCGATTGTCTTTTCTGGTTGCTTTTATTCTTTTACACTTGTTTTATCTTATGCCCGTCGGCTACCCACCACCCTTACTAGCTATACTTATGTCTAACTTATGCTTACGTACTTATCCTAACTTAAACTTAATGAGGGTCGGGGAAATACGGCGCAGCTGGATTGTTTGTCCGGCCTGTCGGACACGGAAGCGCTGTCCCTCCCGGAGGCGCTCTAGGTCGACAATGGTCCAGCCCTGGTCGTGCGCTGTGGCCTCCGGGTCCCTGGGGGTCGTAGCTTCTCTGGCTGCGCACGAAGGCCCGGGTGCGGGAGCGGTGTGGGGCCTCGGCAGCGGGGGCTTGTCCTGGCTGGTCGCTGGTCGGTGCTCCGGTACTGGGCGTTGTAGTGTTGGTGCTGGTGGCGGCGCCGCCTGCTCCTTGCCTGTCAGCTGCGCCCGTGGGGTTCCGCGGGCCCGCTTGGGTACGGGGGCGGCCACGGGGCCGGACGACTGGCGCTTTGTTGTCGTTGGGCGTCGGGTGGTTGTCGGTCCGGTGGAGGGTGGTGCTGGCGGGCTGGTGGAGATCGGTGGTCGTGCTGTCGGCGGCCCTCTCCAGGGCGCGACCCGTGGTTTCGGGGGCCGCGCGGCCTTCGGGATGGTGGACGGCTTCGGGAGCGCAGGCGGTGTCCTCGGGACTGGCGAAGGCGTTCTCGTCGACAGTGGGATGTCCTTGCTCGGTGTTGGTGGTAAGGACAGTGGCCGGTGGCTGCTGGGTGGTGGTGAGTCCTCGTCCGAGGACTCCCCGAAGAGCTCCCGGAACTTTTGCCGGAGTCGAGAGCTCTCGAGCCCCGGTATGTCGATCTCGAGCAAGTCGTCCATGGTGTGCCGATGCTGTCTCAGTGCCGTTGTCTTGGCTCGTGTCGAAATCGCTTCCGGGTTCGTCGGGCTGTCCTCTGGCTGGTGGTTCGCTATTGACATTATTTTCTTCGCAGGGCTTAATATCTTTCACATGGGCCCGGCTGCTGCGATGGGCGTGGTCTTTTATAATCACGATGTTTGGCCCTTGGAACTTGACGACCTGGTACGGGCCTGCGAATTTCGGCGCGAGTTTTGCAGCGAAGCCTTCCGCTGCGTTGGACAGGTGGTGTTCGCGCCGCATTACGAGTGCACCGATGGCTGGGCGCCAGTCCCGGTGACGTAGATTGAATTGTTTACGCTGCCCTTCGGAGGCTCGGGCCTGGTTTCGTCGTGCTAAGTCGAGCATATCCTGTATATTTTGAATTTGTTCTTGCCGGAACCGGGTGCTGATTTGGCTGGGATCGCATGCTGTGGTGGTTGGTGATTGGTATATGGTTGCGGGTGGCGTCAGCTCCCGCCCATAGTTGAGGAAGGCCGGGGTGAAACCGGTGCTCTCGTGTTTGGCGGTATTGTAGGCGAATACCACCTCCGTGATCCAGCGGTCCCAGTGCCGGTGGTTCTCGGCGGTGTATTGTGCGATCATTGTCTTAAGCACCCGGTTTACTCGCTCAACGGGGTTGCACTGTGGGGAGTACGGGGGTGTTTTTCGGTGCTCGCTTCCGGCGTCCTTGAGGAGGTTAGCGAACTCCTTGCTCTCGAATTGTTTCCCATTGTCGGTGATGACCATCCGTGGGCACCCGTGTTGGAGCAGGATATGATCCTTGAATGCTCGAGTTACGGCCGGAGCAGTGGCCTGGCGGAGCGGCTGGACCTCGACCCACTTGGTCAGTTTGTCTTGGAAGACGCACAGGGTCGTGTGTCCCTTACTGGAGCGGGGAAGGGGGCCGACCAGGTCGGCCGAGACTACTTCCCAGGGTTTGGTGACTGGCGTGGTGAGCATATGTCCGGCAGGGGCCTGTTGCTGTACCTTATATTGCAGGCACGAACTGCACTGGCGGACGTATTTCGCAGCTTCCCGGAACATGCCTGGCCAGTAATAGCGTTGGGCGAGTCTGGCAGCAGTTTTGGTGGACCCCAGGTGTCCAGCCGTCGGGGCGTCGTGGTTTTCGGCCAGGACGGCCTGGCGTAATGGACGGGGGACGCATAGTTTCCACTCGCTCTCTTCGATGTTTTGGCGGCCGGTGAGGTCGGGGAAACGGCGGTACAGTCTTCCTTCCGTGATGCGGTATTCTGGGTACTTGGTGGGATCGTTCGTGACTTGCTCCTGGATCCGTTTGTACCAAGTGCAGGCCGGGTTGTTTTCCATTGTGTGTGCGTCGTCTGGTTGCCGGGAGAGAGCGTCCGCCACCAAATTCATGGCCCCCTTCCGATACTGGATGGTGAAGTCGTATTGTTGTAATTCTAGACTCCAGCGGGCCAGGCGACCGGATGGGCTCTCGATGGTTTGTAGCCATTTTAAGGCGTGATGGTCGGTCAGGATTGTGAAGTGGTATCCTTCGAGGTAGGCTCGCATCTTCCGTACGCCCCATACTACGGCCAGGCATTCCTTTTCGGTGGTGGAGTAGTTGTGTTCGGCTTGATTGAGCGTACGGCTGGCGTATTTATTTGCTAGGGATACCCTTTAAGATCGTCACTGATTGTCGAGCGTTTACACTAACGATGCAGAAAAGGGACCCTTGCACGAGGATAGCGAGGTGGGCAATATTTTTACAGGATTTTCGATATACTATCGAACATAGGCCTGGTTCGAGCATGAGGCACGTGGACGCGTTAAGTCGTTATCCCTTGGCGTCGTGTTTCATTGTCGATGAGTGTCAGGACGGTCTCGTGTTGCGTTTGAAGAAGGCGCAGCGGGCAGACGAGCACTTGAAGAAGATAGCATGCTTAGCGGAACAGAGTAAAATAGACGGATATGTTGTTAAGGGCGGTCTACTTTTTAAAGAGGTGGATGGCGACGTGCGTCTCGTGGTCCCGAAATCAATGGTGTCTCAGATTATTCGTTCTACTTATGAAAGGGGTCATTTTTCTGTAGCGAAGACAGAGGAGTTGCTAAAAAGAGATTATTGGATAGTCGGTGCCAAGTCCAAAATAGAGAAAATCAGGCAGAACTGTGTTCCTTGTATTTTGGCTGAGCGAAAGCATGGGCGACAGGAGGGATTCCTACGACCTATTGAGAAGGGTGAGTCTCCGTTAGATACTTACCATATAGACCATTTGGGGCCATTGTTTTCGACCAAAAAACGATATAAGCATATCTTTGTGGTGGTTGACGGGTTTTCAAAGTTTGTGTGGCTGTATGCTACTAGAACCACGAATGCGGCCGAAGTGATAGATCGACTTAAAAAGCAGTCTGTGATTTTCGGTAATCCGCGGCGAATAATTTCTGATAGGGGCGCCGCGTTTATTTCGAAGGACTTCGCGGACTATTGTGAAGAAGAAGGTGTTTGTCATTCCCTAACCACTACCGGGATACCTCGCGCGAACGGCCAGGTCGAGCGCGTGAACCGTACACTCATACCCTTGCTGACGAAGATGTCAGATCCTAAAAAAGAAGATTGGTATCGATACTTAGATGTGGCTCAACAATGTTTGAATACGACATTTCACCGAAGTATAGGAACGTCCCTGTTTCATTTAATATTTGGAACACACGCCCGCCTCAAGGATCATCCGCGGGTGAGAGAGATCCTGGAAGAAGAGTGGGCAGCTGCCTTCCAGACGGACCGGGACGAGATACGCCGGCGTGCATGTGAGAATCTGGTTAAGATTCAAAATGAAAATCGGCGAAATTTTAATAAGCGTAGGACTCAAGCGAGAAAGTATGTAGAAGGTGATTTGGTGGCTATAAAGCGAGTACAACAGGGACCTGGAATGAAATTAGCAAACAAATTTCTTGGCCCTTACAAAGTTATAAGTGTATTGAGGAGTGACAGATACGTTGTGGAGAAAGTAGGCGAGCATGAGGGCCCGTTTCAAACCTCAACAGCGGTAGATTTTATGAAACTCTGGACAGACGATGCAAGCGATAATTCAGACGATGTAAGCGATGATTCAGATGATGTAAGCGACGAATCAAATAATGTAAGCAAAGGGTCTGTTCGCGAACGAGATCGCGATGAGCGTGAGCTGCCGGTTAAGATGAGTAAAGAACGCACAGTTTAGATGAGCAATATACAATTATTTTATTTTACACTCGCCGAGTGAGTCACAATGTTAAATGGTGAGCGGGTGAGTCTGAGCAGATGCACGTTGTGCGGAAAATGTACAGTTATTATATCGTTGAGCTAAAACGCAACCGACGCACACGTGGCCGCGTAACAAGCCGCGATCCACAATCGATGAACGACTAGTCTGAGCACTGTATTGAGTTGAGCTGTGAGAAATTAAGAGATTGAGCCCTACAGTGAGCAATTTTGTGAGAATTCACGAGTTACAATGTAATCTAAACGTTCAGAGAACCGACGCGTCCGTACTTGTACTCTGCGTGAACAAGAATAAGAGCAATATGGCCGATCGATTTCCGTTAGTCGTCTTCTCCAAAAGTCTGGAGGATCGAGCGACGTGGGGAAATGCGATTGGCTGAGCGTTCTGTCGCTGACACATGATTGGTCGATCGATTGTGGATCGGGCTTGTCGATCCGCTGTCCAGGAGGTGCTGCGATGAGTTGGGTGTGGCGGAGATCGGAACTACCGAATCTCAAACATGTTCCCGGCCTCAACAGCTGGAAGAAGATGTTGATGATGAGTCTGTAACATTCAAAACAGCCAATTTTGCGATTGGCCTGGTTAAGATGGTAGTGGCGGTCTTGAGCGTCACCACCCTGGTCAGTCCATCCTTCCCTGAGTGAAGGGTGAGAACCCGGGCAAGTGGCCACTTGCTAGGGGGAAACCGCTCATCGGTGATGAGCACCAGAGAGCCGACCTTGATGGCGTTGGATGGATGATGCCACTTCGAGATTGAGAGCTGACGTTGCAGATAATGAGATGACCATTGAGTCCAGAATTGTTGAGTCTTCTGTTGGATGAGTTGCCACCGCGCTGATGGTGAGATGGATGTGTGCTCCACAGAGGGTTCCGGTAGAGCTGAGAGCGGGTGGCCAATGAGGAAGTGAGCAGGAGTGAGCGTTGCGACGTCATCAGGATCGTCGCTGAGGGGCTCGAGAGGTCGTGAATTCAACAGGGCCTCAATCTGCGTGAGAAGTGTGCTGAACTCTTCGTAGGTGAGTGCTGTTTCACTCACTGTTCGCCGAAGATGATGTTTCGTCGACTTCACCACAGCCTCCCATTTGCCTCCCATGTGTGGTGCGGCTGGAGGGTTGAAACACCAGCGAGTGTTGTCGTTGACCAGCAGCTGAGCGAGAGTTTGGTGATCTTGAGAGCCCTGAGTGAACATCCTCTTGAGCGTGGCATCTGCTCCTATGAAGTTGGTGCCACAATCTGAGTAGAGGGAGTGAGGAATTCCTCTCCGTGAGATGAAACGCCTGTACGTGGCTATGAAACCATCTGTGGAGTAGTCGGTGACTAGCTCGAGATGAACAGCTGAGGTGGTGAGACAGACGAACACACAGATCCATCCCTTGTGAGTCTTGGCGCCTCGCCCTTTCCACGTCCTTAAGGTGACAGGACCAGCATAGTCCAGTCCAGTGTTGGTGAATGGGCGTGTGGGTGTGACTCGTGAAAGAGGTAGTTGGCCCATCAGTTGATGGGCACGGATCCCCCTTTGCCGAGCACACACAACACATCGTAGAATGTGAGATTTCACTGGAGCTCGACCACCGATGATCCAGTAGGTCTGTCTGATTTGAGCGAGCGTGAGCTGAGTCCCTCCATGGAGAGTTTCTCGGTGAGCTTGATCTATAATCAGATCGGACAGACGTGAGTGACGAGGCAAAATTGCAGGATGCTTACTTCCATATGCAATGTGAGCGTTGTTGAGTCGGCCCCCGACTCGGATCACTCCTTCTTGGTCGAAAAAGGCCGTGAGCCTATTGAAGATGTGAGAAGATGGCAGCGTCGCGCCAGAGTTGAGCGTCCTCATTTCGTGTGCGAAGTAAAGGGACTGCGTCGCTTTAATCCAGAAGATCCTGGCCCTCTCCAGATCCTCGGGCGACTGAACGATGAGTGGTAAGGAAATCGTTGACCTCCTTAAATGTGACAGAATTCTGAAACAAACTGAAGTGATACGAAAGAGTTTGTTGAGAGATGAGTATTTGTAAATGAGGTCCCAGTGATATTCGAGTTTTCGAATGTTGAGCAAATTTGAGATTCCAGGACGAGCTTCCTGCATACTTGGACTGTCCTTCAATGTAGGTTGAGAGGGCCATGAGTCCCTGGGTTGAGTGAGCCAAGATGGTCCCGTCCACCAAAGCTCGTGGTGTTCAAGCTGATGTGTTGTTAGGCCTCGAGAGGCACAGTCAGCTGGATTCGCCGTTCCAGGAACGTGTCTCCAATGTGCGTGTGGAGTGATCTCTTGAATTTGGGAGACACGATTCCGTACGTAATCCTTCCAGCGTGAAGCATGTGATTTGATCCATGAGAGTGAGATTTGAGAGTCCGTCCACAGATGAGTTGTAGAGATGTTGAGTTGAAGAGTAGCTTGAACATACTTCGTGAGCTTTGCCAGCATTAAAGCTGCAGTGAGTTCGAGCCTTGGGATTGTGAGTTTCTTGAGTGGTGCTACCTTGGTTTTGGAGCACACTAGTGTCGACACTTTGTGAGCTGTGGACGGTGTAGACACGATAATGTAAATTACCGCTGCCATGGCGAGCTGAGAGGCATCAGAGAATCCATGTAGTTCCACTGTCGAGTAGGAGAAGGTGTTGAACCACCTTGGAATTGAGAGCCTGGCCAGGCTAGTGAGATCTTCTCTGATGGTGAGCCAGTGAGCAGTGACTTGGGAAGGCAGTGGGTCGTCCCAGTTCAGTTTGTGCAGCCACAACTCCTGCAAAAGTGCTTTTGCCCGAATGATGACTGGAGCTAAGAAGCCGAGTGGATCAAATATCTTTGCTACTTCAGAGAGAATGAGACGTTTAGTGAGCCTTGAGTCGTTGAGAGGTTTCGTCGAGAATGAGAAGTTGTCAGTGAGAGCGTTCCATTGTAATCCGAGGATTTTGGTATCGCAGTCGTCAAGTGCGATGTACGAATTGCTAGCTCGCACGTCATGAGAAATTGATTCAAGCAATGGAGGGTAGGTTGATTGCCACTTGGCAAGTGGGAAACCTCCCGCCTTGCACAGGTCATTTAATTGTTGAGCAATTGTAATGAGCGTCTCACCTGTATCGGCGCCGCCGAATATGTCGTCGACGTATCTAGCATGAGTGATTGACGGTACTGCCAGGGGAAAACGATGTCCTTCGTCTTCGACCAACTGCAGTAGTACTCTGACAGCGAGAAACGGCGCAGCCTTGGTTCCATAAGTGACCGTAGTGAGTTTGTAGGGCACCTCCTTTGAATCCTCGTCAATCCACAGTATCCTCTGGAGGTCCTGGTCGTCTTCGCAAACCTTGATTTGTCTGTACATTTTTGTCACGTCTGTGGCGAAAATGTACTTGTGCTGGCGAATCCACAGCAGCACATCCGAGATGTTGAGTAGAAGGTTCGCACCAGTATGCATGAGATCGTTGATCGAGTGTCCCGTTGTGGTTGGGCTTGAGCCATTGAAGACGACCCTCAACTTCGTGGTCTGACTGTCGAGCTTGAGCATTCCATGATGTGGAAGATAAAAAACAGAGTGAGTATTAGGTGAGAGTGAGGGAGCTCTTACCATATGATGGAGTGCCTCATATTCCTTCAAGAACCCTTGGTAGAGATTGCGATATTCAGAATCTTTGTTGAGCTTGTTGAGTGTTCGCTTCAGACAGGCATGGGCTGTCTGGTAGGAATTGCCCAACAGACTTCGAGATGACTTGAGAGGGATACGTACGATGTACCTGCCTGTAGAATCACGAGTGTGTGTCGCCCGAAAGTGATCCTCACATTCTTGTTCTTCAGGGGTGAGCTTTGAGGGCATATCTGTTGGGAGCTCTTCTTGAATCCAGAATTTAGCCAATAGATCTTGTATTGTTTTGTCGCTGTGCTGCATGACTGCAGCTGTGTGCGACGAGCTGAATTGAGACTGAGGTGTGTTAATTGGCCCAAGAACGAGCCACCCAAAGATTGAGCACTGGGCAATTGGCATTGAAGGGTCACCCTTTATGAGGTTAGGTTTTATAATTTTCCCATATGAGTCTGCACCAATAATTATGTCAATAGACCTAGGTTTTAGAAAATCTGGATCAGCTAACCTTAACCTGGTGAGATGTGGCCAATCTTGACGTGGTGCTTCAACGGATGGTAGACTGGATGTGAGAGTTCGCAGAACATGAGCTTGAGTGGAGACCGTGGAGGAGTCGTAGCTTGATCGTAGAGTGATTGACACGACGCCTCGAGTGTGAGTAGTTCTGTTGCCTCCAATGCCAATAATTGAGATGGATGAGTGGGTTCTTTGAAGATTAAGTTGAGTGATGAGCTCCTCCTTGATGAAGGTGAGCTCTGAGCCTGAGTCGATGAGTAGCCTGACTGGCAGCGAGGCCACAGGTGTGATGAGCTGTGCGTTAGCTGTTGCTAATAGGGTGAGCGTGAGCGAGGTTGCGTGGCAACCAGTGGCTGGGTGAGACGGAGCCGTATGAGTTGGACCTGTTGAGCTTGAGCTTGGTGAGTTGAGTGATAGTGAGGTGACGACTGCACCAACGCTTCAGTAGTCGGGTTCAGCCTCTGACTTCTTCTGTTCGGTATGAGGGGCTTGATGAGCAGGGCTGGGCTCGGTCGTTGACCTGGGCTGAGGTTGAGCTGAGCCTTGAGTAGTCGATGGCTGAGGAGGATGCAGCATAGAGTGGTGCTTTGCCCCACAGGTCTTGCACCGATGAGCCGATTTGCACACATCTGTGCTATGTCGACCACAGCAATTTTTGCACAGTGATCGAGCGACTATGAAGCTACGACGCTCGGTCACTGGCGTTTCCCTAAATTTAGGGCACATGACCACGAAGTGGTCAGCGTGGCACCAGTCGCAAGGGTACCTCGTCGACTGGGCCTTGGACGACGTCGATTGTTGAGCTTTTGCCTGCGTCGCAGGGTGAGCAGTGGTCCTCCTCAAAGATGAGCGAGCAGTGGAGGTTGAAAGGGCCGCTGGCTTCTTTAATGTGGCCTCCATCTGCTCCAAAGCGCCACCTTTTGTTTCCACAAAGGCTAGCAGAGCCTTGTAGCTGGGGCACTCTGTTGAGCTGGCGAGAGAGGTTTCCCAGGCCTCTCGCGTTACCTTGTCAAGGCTATTAGTGAGCACATGCACTAGGAGGCAATTATGCATCTCCTTGTCCGCACCCAGCGCGATGAGTGTCTCGTTCACCTCGTTGATGGTGGCAGCCAGGTCGTGGAGAGCAGGTGCCGATCGTGTTGAGATCGGCGAGATGGAGAGCAGCTTGTCAAGCTGCTCCTTGATGAGCAGCCGCTTGTTGGAGAAGCGCTTTTCCAGGTAGTCCCAAGCAGCCTGGAAGGATGAGCCTCGAAGAGGGAAGGCGTTGACCCGTCGGGATGGTTCGCCTGTCAGACTTGCCCTCAAATAGCAGAGGCGGTCTATCTCTGCAAGCCTCGAGTCTTTGAGAATGAGCGAGGTGAACAGCTCGCTGAAGGCAGGCCATTCCACAAATTTTCCCCCAAATTTGGGAATGGCCAGCTCTGGGATTTTGGCAGCTCTGCTGGCCCTCACGTCAGAGGTTGAGTCGTTGTGAGCGGATGAGCTGAAATGTCCTGCGTTTGAGCATTGAGAAGTCATGCGTTTGAGTGCCCTTTTTAACTGAGCCACGAGTTTCATCTCACGACCCAGGAGGTCTGAGGCGAAGTACTCATGCGAGAGGCACTTCACCGGCCAGAATTCTTCCATGTGTGCGTGCTCGTTGAGGAACGCTTTGTGCAGCTCGGTGGTGCTGTCCAGCAGCGACTGCACCTCGTCGAGGGACGTCGACTCGGGATCTTTGGGGATCTCATCTCGCAACGCTTGTAAGGCCTCGAACCGACTGACCTGTGATTTCGCCTTTATGATGAGCGGAGCCGGTACCGTTGATGGGGACGAGGATCTCGACCTGCCAGCGCGTTGAGTCGGTGGCTCTATGGGGACCAGGAGACTGACCTCGGCGACCTGCCCTCCTTGAGGGTTAGGTGACGGCGACCGGGACCGGGTCTCTGAGCTGGTCTTGGTGGTGTTGTTATCTCCGTCGGACATGATGAGATGAGATGAGCACTGATTGATGAGATTGAACTGTTCTGGGTGAGCACTGCACAGAACTTCACACAATACTCCGGCTCGAAGGACCAAAAATGTTCGCGAACGAGATCGCGATGAGCGTGAGCTGCCGGTTAAGATGAGTAAAGAACGCACAGTTTAGATGAGCAATATACAATTATTTTATTTTACACTCGCCGAGTGAGTCACAATGTTAAATGGTGAGCGGGTGAGTCTGAGCAGATGCACGTTGTGCGGAAAATGTACAGTTATTATATCGTTGAGCTAAAACGCAACCGACGCACACGTGGCCGCGTAACAAGCCGCGATCCACAATCGATGAACGACTAGTCTGAGCACTGTATTGAGTTGAGCTGTGAGAAATTAAGAGATTGAGCCCTACAGTGAGCAATTTTGTGAGAATTCACGAGTTACAATGTAATCTAAACGTTCAGAGAACCGACGCGTCCGTACTTGTACTCTGCGTGAACAAGAATAAGAGCAATATGGCCGATCGATTTCCGTTAGTCGTCTTCTCCAAAAGTCTGGAGGATCGAGCGACGTGGGGAAATGCGATTGGCTGAGCGTTCTGTCGCTGACACATGATTGGTCGATCGATTGTGGATCGGGCTTGTCGATCCGCTGTCCAGGAGGTGCTGCGATGAGTTGGGTGTGGCGGAGATCGGAACTACCGAATCTCAAACAGGGTCCAAGTGACATTCGAGGGCGAATGTCTGTGTAGGATGGCCGAGTGTGGGATTGCAAAGTCTGTGCGTTTGATAAAGTATGTTTGGACCAGAGTGATTGGGATCGAGAGCGAATGTTTATGGTAGAGTGTCGAATGCGTCAGGGGTGTGAGGTTTGAAAGGTTTCGTCGAATGCACGTGGAGAGTTTGGTGACCGGAGCGCGTGTCAAGAGTGTGTGTGTAAGTGTGAATCTCGGGGAGCGCAAGATAAGAATGAAGGAAGGCAGTCCTACAGAGTCCGTTAAACGAGAGACATCGTTGCCTGATCATATTCTTTTAATAAATAGCTTCTTTTACTTTTCTACAAGTGTGTAATTCACTTCTGCCTTGTTCACCTAACATCCCTACATTATATCAATAAAAAAAGGTACTTCATATTTTTGCCAATGTCCGGGAATTTGTACGCGTCGTCCCACTGTGCGGCGTATGGTTGTAGTGCAGAGATGGGCAAAGAATTATTTGAAATAAAAATTTGTGTACGAAATTTTTACTTCAAATAATTTTTTGCCCATCTCTGCAAGAGACAGCCTTCCTCGGCCGCCGATCATCTCGTTCTTTTATCGATGTCGTTTATGAATGTATGTCTGGCGATCATTGCACAGTCACGTCTTGCATCGTTTTATTCGATGTACGGAACTGAATTTTTGTCAACGACCATACCACGCTGGATAAACACCAGTTCTCGTCAGTTCCAGTATGGCGGCCGTTGGAGTTAGGTGGCTGTGTTAACGCTCCCGTTCTTTTTTTGTGAAATTTTTTCATTTTTTGAGTATGAGAGTGGGTCCGCTATTGTGAATTCAACATCTTCTGTTACGCTGCTTGTGGGGTGACACGTGATATTTATTTTTCTGGCCCTGAAACGTCGCGGGCGTCTCCCGCACGTTTAATTTGGGGCCAGATATCTGAAATGTCGTCGCAGGGGGCGAAGCGTGACTTCTCGTCTTTAGACGAGAACAAAGAGAATAGTGCTGCTAATTCAACTCTTAGTCGCAAATTAAAAAAATCACATAAAGCGCAACCGATTCCACTGGACAGGCTGCACAAAAGCTTCCTAAAAGAATTTGGGGCTCCCCAAAAATGTTTGACTAAGCCTAACCTCAACGTGGCTCGGAAAAGCGGCCCATTGACGCCCTCTAGTGTGACACCCGAGGGCCCAGGACCCTCGTGTCACGTTTCCTCCCCGGCAGAGGGCTGGATCTTCCCAAAGAAGACTAGCAAGCCATCAGAGAAGCCCACTCCCCAGCAACCCACCGAGCAGGAGAAGAATCGATTTCAATCGCTGGATCCGGAGAATGATATGGACCACGATTTGGAGGAACAAGATATTTCTGGGCCAACATTAAGTGTAAATAGGAAAGTTGCAAAACCTCCCCCCATCAACATGCTAGAGTCTTCTGTAAATAATTTAATCAAAGTGGCCACTTCATTGAACATCAATAAATCTGATTTCTTAATTAAAGAAACAGATATTGGGGCTCATTCCATCTACGTTAATAACTTAGTACATCACAAACTTATCTGTGACAAGCTTCTCGAGCTGAAAATTCAATTTTATACTTACACTCCGAAGCATCTCAAGCCTAAATCGATAGTGCTCAAGGGCATTAGAGGCTCCTTCGAACTAGATGACATCAAACTTGAGATTATGGATTTACAGCTTCCCGACATGGAGATTATTAGTCTAACCAAGTTCATTTTCAACAAGACACATCCGGATAGATATCATTTTTTGGTGCAACTATCCAGCAAGAGCAAAACGGTTGAGCTCTTTAAAATCAAAACGCTTGCTTATCAGCGTGTAAAATGGGAGCACCTCAAGAAAGCGGATCTGTTCCAGTGTAGAAATTGTCAGCGCCTGGGCCACGCAAGTAAAAACTGTCATTTGCCTTATAGATGCGTGAAATGTGCGCAATCACATCCTCCGGGTGCTTGTGTTATTGGCTCCACGGATAATAGATCATCGCTCAAATGTGCCAATTGCAATATGGCAGGGTATCCGGCGTCGTACAAGGGTTGCCCCTTTCTAAAATTTGCAGCAGCAAAGAAGCAAGAGCACAAAATTCTCAAACAACGCACGAGACTTAAAAAAATCAGCAATATCTCGTCGACTATCAGAGGAACTGTTTCCTATGCCCAAGCGGCTAGTACAACCATGCCTCACCCTCTGGCTGCGAAACCAAGGATACCCGCACCCGCACAACGTATTGAGACGCCATTTCCACCACCTTTGGCAAGTGGAAGTCAACGACCTCAGGACCACCCTGACATCTTTACCCCTCCCCAATGGGTTAACAAACTTGTGACGAAGTCACGTAGTGCGCCGTGCGAGAGCCCGAGACCGAAACACTGGGTCTAGTTCGCGCCGCGCCCGCTAGGCGGCCGCGGCCCCGCGACGGCTCTCGCTCGTGAAATTATACGGGCTCCGCTTATAAGAGCCGCGGCGAGCGGAATCAGGAGCTCTGGTGCATGTCGCTATACCGCTTCACGCAATATACCAAGACGCTCGCTTTTTGAAAACCCGAGGTGTGTCAGTGTCGGCCATCGCCACTACTGTACCATTACCAGCCTCTGTCCGAAATAGGCCAAGATTTATCTCGCGCCCTGCCTACGTCATAAAGGTGTCTCTGCGCCCCTTAGGCCGGAACCCTACTGCACTCTGAAACTCTGTTATACGACTCTCGACCGAACGCGCCTCCTAAGGCCATTTCGAGCAGAACGTTACACAAAACCGCATCCTATCTCCTACTGCTAACCGAAAAAGACGCCGCCGCCGCGAAACGACGCGCCGAAACGCCGACAGCTCCGTAACTCTTCCGTCGCGCTCGGAGACAATTGTAAAACAAAATCCCACAGCTTAATAAACACTGTTATTGTTGAAAATACGTCTCCACTCATTCGCCGAACCCGGCCATACCGACTGAAACGGCAAGAAATCCCTTCTCCGTCCCACCGGTAATCGTTCCGCAACTAAACACGGTTACAAACTTATGGAGGATATCACAGCGGCCGTGACGAGTCAATTCCAGTCACTTGCAACACAAATAGCAACGAATACTACAAATATTGAGTTTTTATTGAACGCGATATATGCCAATAATAATGAATAATTGTCCTGTCAATTCGCAAATTAGAGTCGCAGCTATCAACGTCAATTCGTTGATAGCTAATTACCGTAGACTTGAGCTTCTCCAGTTTCTCAAGGATCACGACCATGATTGCATTTTCATTTCTGAAACTAAGTTGAACCCCAGTCATAATTTGATAGTCGAAAACTACAATTTGGTCCGTAACGATAGACCCAACGCCATTCAAGGTGGATGTACGGCCTTACTAATTAAAAAAGGGATCCAATTTGAGGAGATCCACTTGCCGACGTCTTCCCCTAACGAGATTCTTGAACATTCTATAGTTAAAATCCCGATTAGTGGCAACAATTCATTGGTTCTCATTAGCGCATATGCCAAAAATGACAATAGAAGGGTTTTCATTGAGGAATTGGACAGTCTATTTGTTAGTCTTAAATTGTTTAGTTGTAATGTTTTTTATATCTTGGCCGGAGATCTCAATGCCAGAAGGAAGGTTTGGGGAGACAGAGTTGATAATCACAGGGGTCGTTTCCTCGGTCATTGGGAGTCGACTTTTGACTGTGATTACAAACTCAATTTAATTACGACAGCTGCTCCATCGTTTAAGCCGGCCCAGACATTTCTAGACATATGTTTAGCGGACGCAAGGCTAAAACTATTGAACGGTATTGGTGGTAAGGCCCATCCCCTGCCCTATGATAGCGATCACCTGGCGCTTTCTCTGGTATTTGAATTGCCGTGCGGAGGTATGCCATTTTCTGGGGCAGACGGGGGCCCATATCGATATAATTTTCGTTCAGCTGGGTGGGGTGACTTTACTAGGGGGATTGAAAGGGAATATCTGGGCGATGTCCCGAGCGACCGCAATTTAACGGTGGAAGAGATTGATCGGGGTCTTTCGGACATCAACAACGCGATTGTTCGCTCCATATCCAAATCTGTACCGATCATTAAACCCTATAGCAACACCTTAAGATACCTTAACCGTAGGATTCACAAACTTCAGGTAATAAAAGGGTTCTTGTCTCCCTTTTATACAACCTTCACATCACTGACCCCCATGCCCGACAGACTTTTACTAGAGATATCAAAGCAGCTCACAAAAAGATTGTTATAGCCTTAAAAGCCGAATTTAGGTCGGCGTCCGACTCTTATTGGAACAATGTTATTAAAAATATTGATTTCCGGAATTCAGACACCTTTTTCCCGAAAATCAATGCTATATTCCGTCCTAAACAAAGGCTGGGGGTCAAAGAATTGCGAATCCATCGGGATAATGGGCAGCTGTTGAATAGGAGCGGCTGTGATAGAGCTAACGCGGGATTAATTGAGGATAACCTAGTATTCACGGCCCCGGGCGATAAGCTCAACATTTTAGGGGCCTATTATGAGTCTATCAATTCTCCTCGCTACCTCAATAGTGACTCTAGACTAAAAGAGTTGGTTGACACCTCCGTAGCCACCCTTCCCTGCCGGAACTGCCAGTTAGATCCGCATTGAATTTTTAACTGGATCTATCTGGTTCAATGCGGTACTACCTGGATTTTCAAGCAGTGATTTTTGGCAGATCAAAAAAGAATCCGGTTGAATGCGGATATCCAGATCGATGGATGAAATAGGATTATTCAGGTCCGAAATTGATCAGTCTCTATCAGGAATTGCCATTTGTATAAACCCGGCAGGTTCGTATCTGAAATTGCGGATAAAAAATCTTACGGATTCAATCTGGAAATGCCACAAGCTCTTACGAGCTCGTCTCGATCCGTATTGGCAGCGAAAATAATTCACGGGATGCATATGTGGTTCGAAGAAAAAAATTTAACCCGGTTTCCAATGTATTGGCGGATAGAAAAATAATGCGCTTCCTTCCGAAATAATTGATTTGGTTCAAACACCGCTAGGTGGCCGCGATATTGTTAACTCTTCTCGCGGCAGCGATGTGCGCCGCGAGACATAAGATCGGCGCCGTGAACAAACGAGGCAGCTTGCTCCGTGACCAAGACTTCGATGCAAGATTGATACGGCAGATGCTTTTGATATAATAGGTTTAAAAATAAAATTATATCAAACCTCAGCTCACGGTGTAAGTGGTAACGGAGGACTCCATGATAACCTGAGTAAATCGGTCGAGGACCATAAATGATGTCGCGGATACAAATAAAACCAGGTAGTAAAACGGCTTGGAAAAACTAATGGAGAAAGAGTAACATCTGAGTTTTGAATCTACACTTCTAGATTCTAGTTAGAAACAATTAAAAATTTGAGTCGATTTCATCCGGAAATATGTGTGTTGAACACGTATTTACGATATACAAATCTGTGTAAGAACTGGTAGCAAAATAACTCGAAAAGACCAATAGATTCAAGAAGTTTAGTAGTAATATGCGAGTTACTTCGTGTAAATCCGAGCAAAACCGATGACAAATTGTGCTAGGAAATACAGATACCATTAAGATTTTTTCATGCATATCCGGTTTGAAACTGATAGAAAATATTTCATCTGGTTTAATCTGCAATTTACGGAAAGAAAACCGCATCAATCCGGATTTAAAATTTTTTAATGCGGTTCTAACTGGCAGTTCCAGCTGGGTTAGGACAGAAGCCAATGAGTTTAAGACCAATGGCGGGAGTATTGTTCGTTTTAGTGAGGTCTGTTCGGCGGTCAACCCTTCGGTTGATATTGAAGGCCCATTCCCTTTTTGCAGCCCCCCATCGTTGGTGCTTAACCTCTAGAGCAGGCCTGCCCCATCGGGTGCAAATACCTCCTGAATTTCTGGGACCCGGGCAACAGCCGAGCGCGGGTCTTTAAAGTTGCTACACATTGCGAAATTTGTAATAAGAGAACTGCATGAGTGTGCGTCCATGTAGGCTCATACCACGACTCTTTGCGATTCTGGGCGCCGGGTCAGGAGCCAAGCATGGAGCTATTTCGTTGCTCGGTTTCACGCTCGGCTGTGCTATTCTTTGCTACTATAGAATTATTTATTATGGTAAGGAACCCCGGGATGATGCATATGTGTAACAAGCAATAAAATTGAAAATATAGAAACGCATTATACAATTTCACCGAAACATAACATATTTAGAATGTTATTACTATAACAATAAATAACTTACAAAGATAAAGAACAGAATTTCATGAACGATATATATACACACACATTTGCAAAAGTTAAAAATTATATACTAATAAATATATACATACATATTATATAGTATATATTATATTATATAGTATATATTATATAGTATATAATATGTATGTATATATTTATTAGTATATAATTTTTAACTTTTTATTATATTATATAGTATATATTATATAGTATATAATATGTATGTATATATTTATTAGTATATAATTTTTAACTTTTGCAAATGTGTGTGTATATATATCGTTCATGAAATTCTGTTCTTTATCTTTGTAAGTTATTTATTTTTATAGTAATAACATTCTAAATATGTTATGTTTCGGTGAAATTGTATAATACGTTTCTATATTTTCAATTTTATTGCTTGTTACACATATGCATCATCCCGGGGTTCCTTACCATAATAAATAATTCTATAGTAGCAAAGAATAGCACAGCCGAGCGTGAAACCGAGCAACGAAATAGCTCCATGCTTGGCTCCTGACCCGGCGCCCAGAATCGCAAAGAGTCGTGGTATGAGCCTACATGGACGCACACTCATGCAGTTCTCTTATTACAAATTTCGCAATGTGTAGCAACTTTAAAGACCCGCGCTCGGCTGTTGCCCGGGTCCCAGAAATTCAGGAGGTATTTGCACCCGATGGGGCAGGCCTGCTCTAGAGGGCCGGGATTTTTTCATGGAAATTGTAAATTTTATTTTCTTAAAATTTATGCATATATACCACCAAAATGACCGACAAAGTATCCAAATTCTTAGGTGGCCACTATAGTGGCCAGCCCGGCCCTCTAAAGGTTAAACTAAAAATGCTTCCAAACAAGACCTCTAGTGGATTAGATGGCATATCACCGATTTGCCTTAAACACCTCCCTGTTAAAGTAATTATTAACTTAACAATCTTGTTCAACAACGCCATAAACTTGAACTATTTCCCCACTGCATGGAAATCGGCAAAAGTTTTGCCAATTCTTAAAAAGGGGAAGAACCCGTCTGACCCGTCTGGTTATCGGCCCATCAACCTCACTCCCAGTATCAGCAAGGTTTCTGAGGCTATCATCAATGATAAAATTACATCCTTTTCTACTGAGAATGATTTAATTCCTTCGCATCAATTCGGGTTCAGGCATCGTCACTCTACTACTCACGCAATACATAAACTTTTATCAGGTCTCAATTCTACCGTTGGTAAAGGTCACCTTGTGGCAGCCGCCTTGCTTGATATTGAGAAGGCCTTTGATTCTGTATGGCTTGATGGGTTGATTTTCAAATTACATAAGAAGAAATTTCCCTCTTGGCTGATCTTCCTGATATGGCATATGGTTTCGGGGAAATCTTTTCGTACATGGGACGGTGTGGGGCTGTCCTCCACTGAATTTCTGATCCGAGAGGGGCTGCAACAGGGGACAGTGAATTCGCCGATCTTATTTAACATCTTCCTGAGTGAGCTGCCGAGGATATTCGGTTTCAATGGTAATGGCGGTGCTGGTTTTCTGGCATATGCAGATGACGTAGTGGTCTACGCTTCCGGTAATAGAGTGGACATGGTTCAAAATAAGCTAGACTCAGCGGTTGACTGTATCAACAGATATTATTCGTCCTGGAATCTGCGACTAAATCCACAGAAGTGTGAGACAATGCTGTTTAAGGGGTCATTCTGGTTAGACGGTTTGAAAAAATCGAATTTTTTTAACATTTTTCGCAAGTACATATCCTCAAGAATGTACTGTTAAATTTTCATTGAAAAATTCCAATTATTTTAGGTTCTACATAGGCATTTTGTAGGGAGCGCAGAGGCTCAGCCGCGCTGCAATAAACGAGCTCGACGCTCCGAGGCCTCGGTAGTTACCTATACCCGGCTAATCTTTTTACCTGTTTCTATTATTTTTACAATTCTTGTGCGAACCATTTATAACTTTTCGCAGTGCCCCCACCTCTAAACCCCCAGTAACTAATCCCCATTAACTTGGGCATTCCCCAGTAACAGGTAAACATATACCTATTTGACATGAAACCGAGAAAACAGTATACCTTCGTCTTTCTGAGTAGTCACACCGTGAAAATGGATAAGAAGCAAACTAGAAGTAGTAATAGATGCCGAAGTTGTGGTGATCGTAAACGATCATTTCAAGGCAATAGATATACACGTGAAGACAGTACAGATTGTGCGAGTACTTCGGCAGCCAAACTGAAACGAAGCAGTGATGAAACTTTTGATGTGCACATTGATTCAAACGTTCATTACTGCATTCTACAATTCAATTTGATTTTCTCGGCTTTGCAAGAAATTTTAAAGTGCAAAGCGTGTAATAGTGATATTAGATTTATTAAATATGATCAACGAGGTTTAGGTTTTAAACTCTGTGTGCAGTGTTCCTGCGAAGAAGATTATTACATAAACGCATGTTATGATTGACCACGCATATGAAATAAATCGTCGAATTGTTTTTGCTATGCGGGTCGTCGGAATTGGTATTCATGGCATAAACAATTTTTGTGGCCTAATGGATTTGGGTCGTGGCCTCAGCAATTCTGCTTATTATGGAATCGTCAACAATATAAAAATAGCAGTAAAAACGTTTTTTGATTTAGTCACAACTAAAGCTGCAAATGAAGAAATAACTGCGAATGTGGAGGCGGGAAATCCAAGGACGGAGCTGACAATATCCGGCGACGAATCGTGGGCAAAACGAGGATTTTCCTCTCTTCTTGGCCTCGTGTCAATTATTGGAAAATTCAGCAACAAAATTTTAGACGTCGCTGTCAAGTCGAGAATTTGCAAAGCTTGCGAAACATGGAAAGGACAAGAAAATACGATGGAATATGAAGCGTGGTACGAAGATCACAAAGAAGAGTGTGACGCGAATCACCATGGCAGTGCCGGTAAGATGGAAGTCGACGGTGTGATTGAAATGTTTAAAAGGTCCGAAGAATAGCATGCCGTTAAATATGCTTACTATGTAGGTGACGGAGATACCAAAGCATTCAAGTCTCTTTTAGATGCAAAACCGTACGGCGACGATCTTGTTATGCAAAAAAAAAGAGTGTATTTTACACGTGAAAAAACGCATGTTTCGACGAGGAAAGGAAGCGAGAAAAAACAGCTCACACAGTTGAAAAAAGCAAGACTCGCAGTTGAAGCCAAGGAAGATAAGGGGAAAAAGGGGACTAAAAAGAGACGCGCTGCTTCCACTACTACGAAAAAAGTACAATTAACTAATAAGATAATGAAAGATTTATCTGAGTACTATGGTTTGGCTATTCGTCGAAACCCAGATTCCGTCCGAGACATGAAAAAGGCAGTATGGGCTACGTATAACCATAAAATATCTACTAACGAAGAGCCTCGCCATTCGTACTGCCCATCAGGCGCGGGGTCTTGGTGCGAGTGGCGCAAGCATGAGGCCGCAGGCACATTAGACTCATACGATCATCCACCTCCTCTCGACGATGAAATTCAAGTAATTTTAAAGCCTATTTATACAGCCTCTAATACACCAAATAATAATGAGAGCTTCAATTCTTGTGTTTGGCAACTTGCTCCCAAGCACATATTTTGTGGCAGAAAAGTTTTTGAGTTAGCAGTTTGGATCGCAGCTAGCACTTTGAATGAGGGATTTGCAAGTATTTTAAAGATGATGGAGGTAATGGGTGTTCAAATCGACTCTGGAGCTGCAACATTCGCGCGGATGCAAGATGACTCGCGAATGCGCACAGCCAATCGTCGTAGTTCTCAGGCATCAAAAGAGGCCAGAACGGATCGCAGATCTGCCAGATCGGAAGAGAATGATGCTTTCGAAGAGGCTGAAGGGATTCTGTATGGAGCTGGGATCGCCGATTAGTCGTAAGTGCAAGTTTCTAAGGAAAAGTGTCGATGAAAACTGTGAACGCGTTTTTCTCGAAACGTCATTTTTTCACATGGTGCATGTAAAATCTCAAAATCTATCGAACCGATTGCTTTATAAATTGAACTGCTTATTCCGCACACCTATGCCTCTGACCGGTACTAGAACCAAGTAATTCTGTTGAGTCTAACCTACTTTTAAAATCGAAAATAGCACAGAAAACACAGCCGAAATACATTGATTCTTGTATTTTGACCGCCATTTTGTTAATTTTAAGGATAAATCATTTATTCTAGTACGGGCCATAGCGACAGTCATACTGATCAAGAATCTGTATGTATTTTTGGTTTCAGATAAGTCCAACTGCTGAAATCACATGCACGAGCGAGGCACGAATTTTTAAATATGTCATCAAAATCGCCGTCAAAACCATTTTAATAGCAATAATTTTATAACTTTTATATTTTTCATTTACTGTAGAAATGTAGTTTAATCGATAGAAAAAAGTTTTATTCCATTACTATAATTCCTGGCTTCGCAATAAATTCCCGAAAATCGCTGAATTTATCGGCGATCTAACCAGAATGACCCCTTAAGAAACCGCTAAAGAGCCTCTCTTCCCAAACAATGGCGGGTAGTGTTCAATTCCAGATTTCGGCTTATTCCGGGTACGTTTAACAAAGAGTTAATTCCACATAAGAAGGTGGTTAAATACCTTGGGGTGCAGTTGGACTATCTTATAAGGGGAAATAAACATTTCGACTTACAACTCCAAAAAGCTAATCGTGCCTTCCACGCCAATAGTAGACTTTTTTATAATAAACAGCCCTCTAAAAAAGCTAAATTAATTCTATATATGTTGTTAGTTCGGCCAATAATTACGTACGCGGCTCCACTTTTATGGAACTTTAACCATACCTGCATGGAAAGAGCCAGAGCCTTAGAAAGAAAATGCCTTAGAGCTTGCCTCAGTTTATATCGTACTCCGGAATAAAATTGGCAATATTACGTGAAAAATCAAGTACTATACGATACAGCGAATATTACAAGAATAGATTCTTTCTTGATTTCCCTTACTAGGGACTATTTCAGTAGTTTACCCGATATCGACAACCCGGTCATTCAGTCCCTAGCGTACCAAGATTTTCCGACAACCACCAGCTTTCTACGGGTTACCTGACCCCGCAGGCCTTCCCTATGTGCGACTGCCTAGATTTAATTCAGGATTCCAACAACATCCCAATAATTTTCCACTGGCGTCGGAACAAAGCGGATAAGAGGATTGCGTTTACACACGAAGATCTTATTATCAACCGTGATAGATTTAAGTACTCACTCACTATTCCGAAAGTTAATCGCACAGACTTCAGCCGTCTAAATTATCAGAAATTCTGGTGGCTTACAGACACGAGTGCACATATGGCAGAGCTAGTCGCCCGCCGTGACTACCTCTAGAACAGGAGAGATTGAATTATTAAGTCTGAGTAGTTCTTAATAGCATATATATTGGGTGTAACCGACTGGGATTCCGGTGCTTACGCTCTTCTGTATATATTAGTTTTTTAAGGTTATCTGTAAGTTTAGCATAGTTTTTATTTAAATTTAGGGTTGGCGTTAGATTGGGTAAGGGGTTTTTATCTTCCTTCTGGCTGGTTTTTCCCCTTAGTTAAGTTTCCACATACTTCTGTGGCGTTAAATGTGCAATTCTTTCCTAGAATTTACTGTTCCAAAGTATAATACCAAAGAATTGTCTTCCAATATTGTTTAGCTAAGAGTTTCCACCACGTGGAACAATTAGTCTACTAATGTAAAAAAAAGAGAACGTTTGGCAATTTTTTTCAAATGTTTGTTAACGCCTGTTACTTATGTTGAGTGTACAATATTCTTGTTAATAAACATTTAAAAAAAAAAAAAACCAGTTCTCGTCTGAGTTCTCGTCCGGTCTCGTTTTGGTTCTGGTCCAGTCCGGTTCTCGTCCGGTCCAGGGGGACCAAGCCGTCATTGATTGGCCGAAGTTCCCGTTTAGTTAGCACCTTATAGGTAGGAGGCGCTAGGTACATCACACTGTTGCGAGGCCGGCTGGGAATTCTTCTGCCTTTAGGGAATTTCAGTGGGGTCCGGCGTCCGTGGAGCCCTGAAGAGCTCTGCTCGCGAACGCGTGAAGTTAAATCAGGTCGTGACACTCTTATGGGCGAACTGTTAGCACTAGATTAGTTTCACCCCAATTCACCTAGCGGCGCTGTACTCAATTTAGTGACAGAATTGTACGCTAGATGGTATTGGCAGCGTCATGTTGGACAACATTATTTTTTTCTTTTTTGAAGTCGAGAAAACCCAGAACCATAGATGCTGAGGTCTGCAAACGCATTGTTGGACGTGGCCGAAACCGCAACGTCGAGCCCGTCGACATCAACAAAAGAACGAGATAATCGCCGGCCGACGAAGGCAGTCTCCTGCAGTGATGGGCAAATAATTTTTTGCCCATCTCTGGTCTCCTGCAATCGTTTGCATGGGACGGTCGTGTCGAGCACTTCATGTATTTCAAACCTTAAATATATTCACTTCTTGCATTCTAAATAACGTACTCCTTTCCCCTCCTATACCATTCAGTTTCTTCCATCAAATAAAAAACTTTGATATGAAACATTTTTTGTTTTCTCAATAGCTACAAAAATAATGGCGTGTGAAAAATAATATACGAACAAATCGGACATACTGTATAAACTTACTGAAACATCCGAACGTCAGTTAACGTCAGTTAGTATATAGATTCAACAAATGAATTTTTCTAATAATTATGGAGGAGAATGAATTCCTTTTTCAAAAAATATGTATCCAATATTTTTGGCTACTCTACAGACTTACAAAATTGCACCAAAATCGGTGTGTACGGGTTCGATATGTCCCTTTTAAATAATATAGTAGAGTAGAATAATATAGTAGAGTATTATTATTATTATTATTATTGTTATTATTATTATACGTTTGTATTATATCATATAGACCATCATTAATGTATGCGCAAACACATGATGAATGGGTGATTTCAGCAGCAAGTGCTCTTAAAAAACATTAAAGCACTCATTTTACAAATTACGTTATTACAAGCGAATGAAATTTGTTTTGCGTTAAATAAACCGGAATAGGACAGCATGGTTAAAAGGCGAATGTGATATCGTTTTATTTTCACCCTTCTTTCTCTTCCGTTGAACGGAATATGTTCATAAGACGATTTGTAAATTGTTACTCTAACAGAAACATTTGTAAATCGCGGGCTTCGACTCTCAAAACATAACCTAGTTTTAGCCGTGCTGAATTCTAATTCCTACCACGCGTAGCGTTACAATCGATACAAAAATGGTAAGGGGGTCCTAGGACCCCCCAAACCGGTGACAAAAAAATGCATTGGTTGATAGGTCTATTCTATACCTCGTCTGTGCTGTGGTATATATCCGAAATCCAATTACACCACTCGATAGCTGTTCCGTCCCGATTAACGTGGCTTCACCTCACGAGGTCGTAAATCCCGTTTGTCGATTACCGGGAACGGATGTTCTAGTGGACACTACTCTAACAGAACTTATTAAGGATGAATAATAAGCCATGGGATACACTTATACAAAAAAAATATATTCTTAACAATAACTGATTTAAACCACTAGGTACAAAATTAAGACTACGAATGGTCGGAGGTATTGTCATTAGTGGTTCTTATAGTCTGATTTTCGAGAGTTGAGACCTGAGGCAGGTTAAGCAATTACTTTTCGACACGAAAAGAGATTGCAAGTCGGCTGAAGAGGGGCTCATCATCGTAGATGAGCAAAAGATCGTACCACTGTTTGATCCGCCTCATTTATTAAAATGTATTAGGAATAATTTGTTAACGAAAGATCTTCGTTATACTCTGGACGGTGTAGAAAAAACAGCAAAATGGTCCCACTTCGAGGATACTTATTTCATTGATCGGTGCAGAGGTGATTTTAGAACTTTAGTTAATATTATGGAACAGCATGTCGTTCCAAGTAAAATTAAGAAGATGCGTGCCAAATATTGTACACAAGTCTTCTCGCGTAAAGTAGCATCTCTTATGGAATTTATGAGCACTACTGAGGCGGAAAGTGCTTGTAAATCCAGAAAGATGTCAGCTTCGGGAATAGATACGGCCATATTATTTCTAAATTTAAATTCACATTTCGACAGTGTCAATAGTAGGGCCATTTTGGACAACGAAAGCAACCCCACAGATATTTGGAATAAGTGTATAAACTTATTCCAAAGTATGCGATTTATCAAACGCAACGCGAGAGATAAAGAGTATCCTGCGGTGTTGCAGAATTGGATACATACCCCGAAAGGGTTCAAAATTCTTAAATCGTATTTGCTGGATCTTGGGTTTGCAGGATTCAGAACCAGAGATTTTAACCAAGATCCTTTGGAAAATTTTTTCTCGCTGGTACGACAACATGGTGGAAGAAATACAAATCCGACTTGTTCAGTATTTACCGAATACTACAAGTCATTGCTCATAAATTCATTGTTTTCCAACTCAGGAAGACAAAACTGCGAGGCAGATTGTAGTGAAAATTTGTTAAATGTTAAAGAGATTTTCGAATTTTCCTCTCGTAATCCAAATTCTGACTTTTCTAATAATGCAGTACCAGTAGTAGCTGTAGAATCAGTAGAGTCAATTTTGCAAAATTATGATGCTACTACTGTCAATTTAGATTACTTAGAACCCTTTATTCAAGCTTGTGCTACGTGTTGCCAAGCTTTTTTAACACAAAAAGAATTAATAGGACAATTTATGCGCGAGGTTTATGTTTTAACTAAACACTGTTTTGATAAATTCGCGGAACATTGCAATTTAAAACTTTTAATTCAAACTTGTTTAAGCCTTTTCAGTTGATGTCAACCTGAGCGATTGCCCTTTAGGGCATCTCAAAGTGTATTTGACCGACAACTATGTCGATCATTTATTAAAAAAATGTATTTCTTCCACCAATATGATACTAAATTTTTCCGAAGAACCTATGATTCCAATGTCTGGTTTGTCATTATGTGCTTTGACGTATGGCAAATCACATAGGAAACAAAGGTTCTAATTGTGCTTTTATTGGGTTGGCGAATAAGTTCGTACCGTTTTATGTTTTCTTTTATCCTGGAACGATTTGTTTGCTGTTTGGCAAAGTGTTTATATGCATTCGAAAGAGCTTTTTCTGTTCTACAAAACTGTGATAATCGTTGTTGTGAATAATTTAATTTTTTATTATTTTTCAAGCTTAGAAATGGAATTTCCAGGAGGCAAAAATCAACATTTTCGCGCAATTGACTTGCACGTCGCAAATCTCCCGAGCGGCTGCGGCAGCTTTTTGACTTCGATGAAAGCGAAGAAAAGCAGATGTTGAAAATGTTGATTTTTGCCTCCTGGAAATTCCATTTCTAAGCTTGAAAAATAATAAAAAATTAAATTATTCAAAACAACGATTATCACAGTTTTGTAGAGCAGAAAGAGCTCTTTCGAATGCATATAAACACTTTGCCAAACAGAAAACAAATCGTTCTAGGATAAAAGAAAACATAAAACGCTACTGTTACGTGCCGATCACTTTTTAAAATTCATGTCAAAATTTTCGCTACACAGATGTCGACCATTGGTTCAACCATCACGTGTTATGGGAACTTCCCTCAATCAGTAGTCGATTATCTGTGAATATTCTTAATAGTTGTAATTTAATTCTGCTTAAAGCCTGTCACGCCACGGCATATTCCCATGGAAGACGACGACAATAATCTTCCAACGTCGCCGACGTTCTTAGAATGCGTGCTGTGATAAGCACTCCGAAACATTGTAGTAGACATTTATATTTTTCTTCTTCCCTGCTAAATTTTTGTACACCATCATTGGCAATTGATTCAACCATCACGTGTTATGGGAGTTTCCCTCGATCAGTTGTCAATGATCTACAAACCGAATTATTATAATTTTATATAAGTCATTACGCCACTGCGTTTCTTATGCAGAAATCTCGACACCGCGGGACGTTCTTGGAACGCCGGATGTGATAACATTTCGAAAACCTAAGCACTGTGAGGCTGGGAACGGTCCGGAGCGACGACGGTTGGGCCCGTGTGCACGAGGTGCGGAGTCAGCAATTTTGGCGCTCCTTGTTCAAAATCCCAAGTGCTCGGGCCTACCCTGCGTTCGCTCGGGGCAGTCAGCTAGCAAGTCGCGTAGTGCGCAGTTGATCTGTCCGAGGGACATCGCTATTATTATTAATAAGCGCTTGAGCTAGGGTTCCATCGTGCAATAATAACGTGGAAAGACTCAGTTCCCTCGTAGTTACTACATAATTACTTATCATTTTATTCAAAATCTACCATTTTACGGCAGTCTACCGTCAAATCGCTTGGTGCGTGGTCGTGCTGTCCGAGGGACATAACTATTTGTTAAATAGTCTTTGAGCCGGAGTTCCCGTGTTTCTTGTAGTGCGTGGAAGGACTCAGTCCCCGTAGAGACTCAAAACTCATATACATTTTGTGTTTTATAATCGTTTAAAAACTATAATCAGCTTTAATTATTTTGCCTAAATCAACTACCCTCTAACCCACCCAGAGAGAGAGATAGAGAGAAAGAGAGACTCACAGAGAGAGAGAGAGCGAAACAAAGCGAGTAAGACGTTCAAAATTTTAACAGTTTCACACCGAATTGGTGAGTGTTTTAAAGTATGTTATTGTTTCAATGATTGTCATCGAATAGCGTCCATCATTTCAATGTTTTAATCTTAAAGTATCAATCGTATTGGCCATGTCAGTTCCCTAAATTGATTCTGTAATTGTTCCTAAATTGTAAACATTTTTCATCATCTCCGATTCGCGAATTCTACAATATCAAACATTTGCGTGATAATTGATCCAACCATTATGTGTTGCGGGTTTCTCCCTTGATCAATTATTGTCTGATTTTCCTTCGACATTTAATTGTAATCGGATCGAATTTCTTATAATATTTGTTTGTCGACGACGACATTGCACAAAATCCATGTAATTTACCCAATTTATGTACCACCTTTAAAAATTTTTCCTTTTGTTACTTTGTAATACATGGTAATCTTTACTTGAATCCGTTTAATTTTGCTTGAACCGTCTTTACCAAAGTACCACATCCTGACTGGGCGACCTGTATAGGTTGAAGACAGTAGCCGTCCCCACAAAAATCCTGATTTTTGGCGTAATAAGCTAATTATGTCGGAATTACAATTATATCTTTTAAATTCGTTAAGCCTTGCGTGAGTAATTTACACTTTACCGCTCGGTCGCTAAAAATTAACGCCCTCACGTAACAGCTAAACTGGTGTCAGAAGTGGGATGTGCTTTTGTCAAACCCGTCCTTTGTGGTATTTTCTGAGACGTTCGAGATAAAGGAGTGCATATGTAATTTTATATATGTGATTTAATTGGTATGCTTTACATTTCTGTTTTCTTTTGTGTCTTGAATGTTTTAGGAAAATCCGTGATATCGCCTTCTAATTTATTTTCAGCTTATTATATATTTGTGTATATTCTTTGAACTAATTCGAGAAATTTAGCAAAATGGCTAGTCCCAATGAAACCGCTAGCGCGTCAAGTAACGCGTCCGCGAATTTATCAGTAACGAACGCGATGATGACGTCTATGGCGGAATGCTTTGCTTTGCAGCACGGGACGCTGAATATTCCTTTCTTTAATGGGAAAAACATACCTCTAAAAGATTTCTTACAAGACGTGCAAAACGGCGCGGTTTTCGTACCGCCTGCGTCGGAAGACCCGTTTGTCAAAGCAGTTCTAGGAAAATTACAAGGAGCTGCACGCGATAGTACTTTCGGAAAAACTTTTAATACCGTAAATGAATTAATTAAACATTTGAAAACTAGATTTGCTCCCGGGAAAAATTATCCATATTACCATTATGAAATTGAAAATATCCGCATGCATAGAAACGAAACTGTAAATGATTTTTATGATCGGCTTAATATCTTGGTTAGCGGAGCCCGGCTCGCGCTGGAAGACTCGTATGGCGAGGACGCGGATAAAAGACTGTGCGCTAGAAGCATTTATTCGGGGCTTGCCGGACGAGATAGCCAGGGCCGTAGACGCGCGGGATCCGAAAACTCTAGAAGATGCGCTAAAACATGCGACGCGAGTCGAGACGCGAATGAGGTCTGGAGTAATACCGTCTGGAGATACAAACAGACTGTTTCTTTCACGGCAGGATGATTCTCGTTTAAATTCCCGTCCAGATTCCCCTGTTCAAAGTAATTCACGTCAAAGCTTATTCACTCATCGCGATTCGCGAAATCAAAATTTTGGAGATTCTCGTTCGCGAAGTCCGAGTCCAAACGCGACAGGAAATTCAGATTATTCAAGATTCTCAACAGGTATTCTTAAACCACCGCGGAATAACATGGACTCGAGTAGATATCCCGAACATGGGTATCCTGTCTATTCTCCGTATCCTTATATGCCTTATCCACCTTTTTATCAAATGCCTTATCCACCATATTATTCACCATATCCACAGGATCCGCGTTTTCCGTTAAATTCGCCGTACGCACAATCTCCGACGGCTCCACAATTGGCACGGAGCACGAGTCCAATTCCCCAGTCGACGCAAGTCACACCTCAAAATTCAAATTTCCAAAATAGTTTCCGAAACTCGAATTCCGATTCGCGGAATTCCGTAGGATTTCGGGAATCCAGGCCGTATTCGCCAAATCAAAATCGACCGTATTCGCCAAATCAAAATCGACCGTATTCGCCAAATCAAAATTCGTTAGAAGCACGTAATAATTCGGATTTAAACTCCCGTGTAACTCCTCGAACAGACGCGACGACGAGTTACCAAAATCCCGAGCGTCGCCCATCGAACAATCAAAATTCCGAGCGTCGCCCGACGGTAAGATTTCTGGAAAAGGATCAACAATATTAAAGGGTATAGCCGGTTAAGATGGTCAAATGTGCCCCTGAACCAAATTCAAATCGCGATGAGTCATTCGAAAGCTTATAAAAAAAGAACGATTTCTGCCAAGTTTCAACTTTGTATCTCGACCCGGGGGGTAGTAAAGGGTAAAAATAGAAAATCAGGTTTTTGGCGAATTTCTACTATAACAGGGAATGAAAAATTTTGAAAAAATTCAGAGGCATATCTGTTATCGGGACACATATTAGGGAATTATTTCAGATTTTTAAATTGAGAAATCAAGCTGTGAAAAATAAAAAACGCCAAAAAATGATGAAAAATGCCAGTTGTGTATCGAAGCAGTTGCAGAACTATAATCATATTTTTACTGTAAGTGCGTATCATTGTTACTATTGTCCTGAATTTTTTTCAGATTTTTCAATTTGGTGCGCCGCAGTTAAAAAAATTAAAAACCGATTTTTTCGTCGTTTTTTCCGTGTTAGAGTAACTTATACGTCGAATTGCTTCATGAAATAAGTGTTTTATGCGATCTTTAATGTTTATACGTACAGCAAAACATCATAGGAATTAAAGAAACTGGAAAAACCGAATCATTTGAAACTATGTTATGCAGCTTACATTATAAAGTGTCTGCCGTATTTTCCAACGGTGTCGGTGGCGCAGCGGTAGAGTGTCGAGCTGCTATATCGCTGCGAACTTTTTTAACATAGGTTCGAATCTCGAACTTCGAAGTCCGCTTGGGCAAAGTTTTTTCTTTTTTTTTCCGTAATTATATATATTTTCTAACTATATGACAATGATCAATATTGGTTTTCAAATGATTTAAGAATGTTTGAAAAATATATTAATCTGAAATATACGTAAACATGAGTTCGGACTGCGTTTCTCTTGTCAAGTATCCTGCCAATTACGATATTATTTAACATTTCCTACATTATATTAATATGTGAAGATCGTTTTCGAATCTCTTACCTTTAACAATTATGCATGAATGCACGAGAATAGTCCTGCACAGACTGTCACGGGGTCACGTCGTCTCTCGAAACTTGTGACATTCATTAATTAACGTGTGGTCTTTACAATCTGTACACATTTGTAGCGTGCGTAGCTTCGAATTTGGAGCGGAGCAGAAGGCAACCAGGTAGGGTCGTAAAGTTCAACGGAAGGTTTCGTAGCCGTTGGATTTTGCCAGGCGACGAAACCTCCCCTGTTCCAGCACTCGGGGTTTTTCCTAATTTTTGCACACGCTACGCGTTTTCTTCGGTAAGGGAAGGAAAGCGACCGTTGATGAGCATTCGGCTACGAGTTAGCGTCTTGAGCGGTTATGCTTTTCTCGCGTTAGATTTTAACTCTCTACGGAAGTTTTTGTGTTACCTTAGTAAATAAACAGTATTCTTTGTCGGTGTGTGTTCATCTGTGGTTGTGTGTTCAATATGTCGACGGAGAAAGTACAATTTGTGGAAAGGAAAACCTTACATGCTAAGTGTATTCGGTGTAATATTTTGGTTCGCAAATCACCTGGTCAGATACGGAAAATCAAGACGGAAGTTGATGCAGTGAAGTATTCTAAAATTCTGAAAAGAGTGGTGACTGTTGGTGACATATTTTGCAATAGGTGCCGCGTTTACATTTACAAAAACGCGATAACTACCGCCCCCAATCGTGAAAATTCTCAGGAATTTCGTCAACTTGAGGAATCTTCTGTCAGAGTGTTTTCTGTAGCTGAATCTTTTTCTTCAGGACCCTCTTCTTCAGTTGAACTCTCTTCTTCAGCTCAAACCTCTTCTTCAGCTGGACCCTCTTCTTCGGGTGAAACCTCTTCTTCAGCTGGTCCCTCTACTTCGGGGGAAACCTCTTCTTCAGCTCAAACCTCTTCTTCAGCTGGACCCTCTTCATCAGCTGAACCTTCTTCTTCGGCTGAACTCTCCTCTTCATCCAGAGTTTTTTCTGCCGCAATATCTTTGCACAGAACAGCCTCAGCCGAAATACTTTCACCCGAAAAATCAACTGAAAAATCTTCACCGGAAAAATCTGAATCCGAATCTGTTGCTACATCGTCTTCCTCAACAGAAGATCCATCATTTCTTATGGATTTGAGGAATGTTGAACAAGTAGCTACTGAATTCGTAGAGATGCCATTTTCTAGAGTTATTTCCACTCATAGGTACTGTTTCGTCTGTGGAATTTCGAAAAATATCGTGAATGTACCGAATGAAACCAGGAAGCAGGTATTTATATTGCGAAGATTATATGTTCCTAAAGGAAATCGGTGCTGTTCTGGTCATTTATTAAAGAACCGTTTGTTTCAGGAAGATGTTCTAAACTTAAGAATACATTCAAATAGCAGTGTAATCGAGACCAAAGAATTACGAAATTATTTTGAATACCTTTCAGTTAATAACAATTCAAGTATCAAAGATACAATAGGTGATTTTACACTTTCTGAAGAGCGGTTAAAAGTATTTACAGGTTTAACGTGGGAAAACGTAATAAAGCTTCGGGAAATGATGACTTCTTTGAGAAATTCTGAGCAGCGAGATGTCACACAAGCTATTGTTGTTTTCTTGTTCAAATTGCGTACTGGTAACTCAAATAGTATGATAGCTGCAATTCTCGGATTAGAACGCGAGCAACAGGTATCTGATTTTTGTAGGTCCGTCGTAAAGTCTTTTGAAAAAGATATTCTACCTAGTTATTTTGGATTCGCGACACTTCCCCGGAAAACTCTAATAGAAAATCAAACCTCTCTTGTTGCCAAAAAGTTATATGGTATCACAGATCAGTTAGCACTGATTTTCGATGGAACATATATTCGCCATCAGAAAAGTTCTAATAATGAATATCAACGAAAATCATATTCCGGTCAAAAGAAAGTACCCTTATGTAAACCTTTCACGATTTGCACCACAAACGGCTATGTGGTTGAAGTTCTTGGCCCTTTTTGTGCAAACCAGAACGATGCACAAATCATGAAAATTGCTCTGGAAGATCCAAATGGTTTGCAAACCCTTTTAAAACCTGGGGATATTTGTATTGTTGATCGAGGTTTTCGCGACGTAACATCTTATTTAGAAGAGCGCGGTTACAGAGTGCTTATGCCTGCGTTAAAAGGTAAGCGTAATCAGCTAACGACTGCAGAATCAAATGCATCCCGTCACGTCACTAAGATTCGCTGGGTAGTCGAGGCAATTCACGGCATCATAGGGCAAAAATACAAACTTCTTCACCATCAAATGGACAATAAGCTACTGCCTAAAGTTAGTTTATATTGCAAAATAGCGTGCTTTTTAAATAATACGTTTGGAAAGCGCTTAAATTCGGACGTAGATCTCTGTGATGAGATAGTAGAAAGAATGTCATCTCAAAACATTGCTGAGAATTCATTGTCAGTAAAAGTTGAAAACCAGCATTGGAACAGACGTAAGATTCCATTTAATCAACTATCATCTAACGATCTCCTTGATTTTCCAGAAATGACAGAGAAAGACCTCAAAATTCTATTCACTGGTTCATATCAATTATCTCAAGCAATCTCATATTTAGCAGAACTAATGGATGAAGAGAACACCATTAATCTTCGATGTCTTAAAGAGAGAAATAATATTATTAAATTCGAAGTAAGATCCCGACATATTAACAGTAAAACCTATAGATGTTACATTGATTATGCACCAAACTCAATAGGCTACTCCGGAGTTAAACGCTATTGTTGTGAATGCGCAAATGGTAACCGAACCGTCGGGTGCTGTTCACACATAGCTGCAATAATTTATTACTTGTCGCATGCTCGGTACCTTTCAAAAATTGTAAGGCCTGCAGAAATTCTTAGTAAAATATTCAACAATGAACACGTGACACCAATAATTAACGAAGACAGCGATGAAGATTAAAACCATCACACACGATTTTTGTTGCTATCCATGCATAATTGTTAAAGGTAAGAGATTCGAAAACGATCTTCACATATTAATATAATGTAGGAAATGTTAAATAATATCGTAATTGGCAGGATACTTGACAAGAGAAACGCAGTCCGAACTCATGTTTACGTATATTTCAGATTAATATATTTTTCAAACATTCTTAAATCATTTGAAAACCAATATTGATCATTGTCATATAGTTAGAAAATATATATAATTACGGAAAAAAAAAGAAAAAACTTTGCCCAAGCGGACTTCGAAGTTCGAGATTCGAACCTATGTTAAAAAAGTTCGCAGCGATATAGCAGCTCGACACTCTACCGCTGCGCCACCGACACCGTTGGAAAATACGGCAGACACTTTATAATGTAAGCTGCATAACATAGTTTCAAATGATTCGGTTTTTCCAGTTTCTTTAATTCCTATGATGTTTTGCTGTACGTATAAACATTAAAGATCGCATAAAACACTTATTTCATGAAGCAATTCGACGTATAAGTTACTCTAACACGGAAAAAACGACGAAAAAATCGGTTTTTAATTTTTTTAACTGCGGCGCACCAAATTGAAAAATCTGAAAAAAATTCAGGACAATAGTAACAATGATACGCACTTACAGTAAAAATATGATTATAGTTCTGCAACTGCTTCGATACACAACTGGCATTTTTCATCATTTTTTGGCGTTTTTTATTTTTCACAGCTTGATTTCTCAATTTAAAAATCTGAAATAATTCCCTAATATGTGTCCCGATAACAGATATGCCTCTGAATTTTTTCAAAATTTTTCATTCCCTGTTATAGTAGAAATTCGCCAAAAACCTGATTTTCTATTTTTACCCTTTACTACCCCCCGGGTCGAGATACAAAGTTGAAACTTGGCAGAAATCGTTCTTTTTTTATAAGCTTTCGAATGACTCATCGCGATTTGAATTTGGTTCAGGGGCACATTTGACCATCTTAACCGGCTATACCCTTTGGGTTGTAATGACGAATCGCCTGTTGTAAAATTAACCGCGGAACAATTACGATATAAAACTGCAACATTTTTGATTGATACGGGCGCTGACATAAATGTAATAAAATTAAACGCATTGCATGAGGATATAACAGTCGACGTACACAATTCTATTGAAATGAGAGGAATTACGCACGAAAGAATGGAAACATTAGGAACCACAATAGTAGAAATTTTGAATCAACCAGTCCTATTTCATGTAGTAAGATCAAATTTTCCGATACATAGTGACGGTATTTTAGGAAAAGCTTATTTGAGACAAGAAAAAGCCGAAATTTCTTTTGCACACAATACAATAGTTACCCAAAGTCAACCAATTCGACCGATCCATTTTATTGGCGAGGCTCCTCCGGAGGAAGCACCTCAGAAAAATAGTACACCGCGTGTTTATCGTATTAATAGTCGTACCCGACAAGCAATCGCCATAGATGCCATCGATTGTAATTTGAAAGAAGGATATTTACCACTGATTAAAACAATAGATGGAATTTATATTGGAGAAGCGCTGGTAAAAGTTAAAAACAACGTGTGCCATGTTCTCGCAATAAATACCTTGGATAAAGATATTGAAATAGAAATACCGCCTCAAGAAATTTTACCATTTGAATATCATAACTTTCCTGAAGAACGCGAATATTTCGATTCTGACTCTGAACTGCAGGAGTCATCGGTATCGACGGACCGAGTAACCAGAATTTTATCAAAATTGCGTTTAGATCATTTAAATGATGAAGAAAAAGAACATGTAATTAAATTAATCGAGGAATTTCCTGAACGATTTCGTCTACCAGGTGACAAATTAGAATCCACTCCTTTAATACAACATCGAATACCCACAATAGATGACTTGCCCATTAACACTAGGCAATATCGGTTTCCACGAGTCCACCAAGAAGAAATGGCTCGTCAAATTTCTAATAAATTGGCAGATAAAATTATTGCACTTTCAAATTCTCCGTACAATTCACCAATCTGAATAGTACCAAAGAAACCTGATTCCGAGGGAAATCCAAGGTGGAGATTGGTAATTGATTTTCGATATCCCAATGAAAAAACAATTGGTGACGCATATCCCCTTCCTAACATCACAGAAATTCTAGATCACTTAGGCGAAGCGAAATACTTTTCCACCTTTGATCTCGCTAGTGGATTCCAACAAATTGAAATGGATCCGCGAGACCGTGCTAAAACAGCCTTTACTACACCTAATGGTCATTATGAGTATATTCGTATGCCCGAAGGGCTTAAGAATGCTCCCGCGACGTTTCAACGGCTGATGGATCAGGTATTGCGCGGATTACAGGGTGTGGAAGTATTTGTCTACCTCGATGACATTGTTGTTTACGCGAAAAATTTGGAAGAACACGAAAAGAAAGTCCGACGTCTGTTTACGCGATTAAATGATGCAAAATTAACCCTTCAGCCAGATAAATGTGAATTTTTGAGAACCGAAGTCACATATTTAGGCCATATTATTAGTCGCTCTGGAGTAAGACCAGATCCAAAGAAAATAATTGTGGTAAAACTTTTCCTCGTCCTAAAAACCAAAAAAATGTACGACAATTTCTTGGACTAGCCGGTTATTATCGCCGATTCATCAAAGATTTTGCAGCAAAAGCGAAGCCTTTAACCGAATTATTAAAAAAGAATGCTAAATTTGTATGGGGTAGAGAACATAAAAATAGCTTCAAAATTCTACGTAAAGCTTTGTGCAAGAGTCCCATATTGCAATATCCCGATTTCAATAAACCGTTCACATTAACTACGGATGCATCTGACTACGCAATAGGCGCCGTACTTAGCCAAAACGTAGACGGACACGATTTGCCGGTAGCTTACCTTTCGAGAAATTTAACGAAGCCGGAACAAAATTATTTTACCACAGAAAAGGAATGTCTAACAGTTCTTTTTGCAATATTACATTTTCGACCATACCTTTACCGAAGAAAATTTACTTTGGTTAGTGATCACGAGCCTCTAAAATGGATAGATTCGATAAAAGATCCAGGACAACGATTAGTACGTTGGAGATTAAAATTGCATGATTACGAATACGAATTTGTACATAAACCTGGACGTCTAAATTCCAATGCGGACGCTCTGTCTCGAAATCCGGTAACAGAAATTAATACTAGTTCTGATTCCAGTTCAAAAGATACATCCGATAGCGACTCGGAATGCAATACTAAGATTTCCAAAGTTATGCCTATTAAAAAACCTCCCGTGGATAAAAGATTACCAACGCCAAGCACTTCTAGATCCATACCTTCAAAATCAAAATCTGTTGCTAAACCAATTGTTAAGAAAAGTAAACGTACATTTCCATTAGATAAAAGTGCCATTGCAACAAGAACACGTTCCGCAGTTCAACCTGCCGAATCTAAAACTCCCATTAATTACGCGGAATTAACAAGTGCCGAATCTTCACAAAATTCCGAAGAAGAACTGCCTACCGAGGTGGTCGATCCGCCGGTATTCCGAGGACGAAAAAGCGTGTTACCTAATCTCAAATCACCGATATTGGTTCAAGAATTTCAACGTACCCTTTCTAAAGAAGTACAATCTGAAGACCAGTCTGAGGCTTTGGACACTACAGAGGATGAAGCTGCCGCGGCTCCAACACCCGCCGAAAGCATAACGATAGAGGTTGCACCTCCATCCAATGATAGTGACGATAACGAGATCCACCTCGACACTACTCAACCCATTAGGCTACAGGAACTTCAGGAATCTTTTAACCGTTTCGAAAAATCGTTGCAAGAGCATAGCGATATTCTTCAAAACTCATCCGATGAATCAGAACTGGATGCAGAAAATTCATTCCGGGAAGAATTGGACAAACGCGCAGAAGACTTGTTGGCTCAATATAAATCGCGAGGACAAGATAGTGCTGGAACAAGCGTCGAGGTAGCACCTTCGAGATCCGAAATAGGGAGACCTCCTTTGGAATCCATGCAAGAAGAAGAAGAGGAACCAAACAATGCCTCAAGATTCGACAATACGCTAATTCACCGTCCACCGCGCAGATCCATGATACCAACCCCGTTACCATCCAATAGACCGCTTGCATTATCCACACCTTATTCACAATCCATTTATTCAAAACCAAGAACAACAGTTTCTGATCCACCTTCCACCCCCAAACGTGCACCTGCTCCTGAATCAATGGACTACAGTAAAATTGACCAGTATCGACCAGGAATTCAAATAACAGAAAGTATATTTCCCGACGTATTAACGTCACCAACTTTCTCCCGAAGCCCACGCGAAGAGAATATTAAATTTACTCGAAACAGTTTAACAAACATTCGCGAAAATTATGTTCATTTCATTTCTTCCGATGTGGAATTAGTAACCCCGATCAGTAAATTGCTCGCAGATATAGAAGCCATAAGCATAGAAAATTTGCGAAATTCGAAGCCAAAAGAAGGCCAAGTACTCGTTACGCCGCGAGGTAAATACAAAATTTGCAGTGTAGTAATCAAAGAAAGGTATTATGATGATACCTCTGTCGCAAAATTAGGTAATGCTTTGAAAAATTTAAAACTTACACTTTTACAATCAGGCATAAAGTCCTTTAGAATTTCGAAATCCGGTGAATTTACAGATACACTTCCGCAGGGTACACTAGCTGGTATCTTATCAAATATTTTTGCGGATAGCGATATCAAAATAACATTGTGCACCGGAAACGTACAGGTACCGCCCGAAGAACTCCGTCCGAAAATCATTTCGGAATTACATGAAAGTTTAATAGGAGGGCATAAGGGCGTAACAAAAACATATCAAAGAATTCGGGAAAGATTTTATTGGCCATCGATGCGTAACGATATTCAAAATTTCATTAGAACATGCAATAGTTGTCAGGAAAATAAACTTGTTAGGACAAAAACTCGCGAACCGATGCTCATAACCGATACACCATTAAAACCATTCGATAAAATATCATTAGATACTGTGGGACCTCTTCCATTGACTCCTAGCGGGAATCGGCACATTTTGACTATGCAGGATAATCTTACGAAATACTGCATTGCAGTTCCTGTACCAGATATAAAAGCAGAAACTGTAGCTCATGCGCTGGTCACGCATCTGGTATTGCAATATGGGGCTCCACGCGCAATTTTAACTGATCAAGGCACTAGCTTCATTAACAAGGTGTTAAAAGAATTAGCGAAAGTTTTCAAAATTAATCATGTAACTACCTCTGGGTATCGTCCACAAACAAATGGTGCTTTGGAACGTAGCCATATAGTCTTGACTGAATATATAAAACATTATCTAAATGACTTTGATGATTGGGATAAAATAGTACCATTTGCAATATTTTCGTATAACACGTCCGTTCACGAGGCAACAAATTTCACTCCACACGAATTAGTATTTGGCGAAATAGCACGCTGTCCTAGTGCATTCCCTACAGACGAGACTTTATTGACGTATAACGGTTATCTTCAAAATTTATTAACTCGATTAACTGAGATGCAGACGTTGGCTGCACAAAATTTGATATCGGCTAAACATAAGTCAAAATTACAGTACGATGAAAAAGCGCGACCCTTTCAGGGTAAAATTGGCGACATGGCACGCGTTTTAGTCAGGAAAGGAAAATTTGGCAGTCGATATCACGGTCCTTACAAAATTGTTGGAATCTTAGAAAAGAATAATATTATACTACAAAAGAAATCTGGCGAACGATTTGTAAAGCATGCTGATAAACTATTACTACACTACCAAAATGATTAGGCCTCAGTTTCCGATCTAATCGTAGAATAGAGTTAAATTAAATTAAGAAAATTGGTAACTCTTCTCTCTGTGATGACCTGGATCACGCTAACCTCCGCAAACCATCGGAGAACACATGAAACATCAAGAGTTCATTCGTTCTGGGATTGTATTTAAAAAAAAAAAAAAAAAAAATTGCTCATTGCAAGTCTGATAACATCACAGATGACGATACTTCTCGATACTCGTAATTTGGAGGAGGAGAATGCGCCTACTATACAATCACGCCTGTTCGTTATTGGATCAACCTACTACCATCTTCCACTGATACACCGTGTCGAAGGATCTACCGAGTCGCTCTTCAGTTGTCATGAAGCCGAACACCGCTCCAGTAACATACATCCTGCCGGAGTATGACCTATGGATAGTGATCGGACTGATACCAATACTATTGATGATATTCAATCAATTCGGTACTAAAGTACTCAATGGACAGTATCGATACGTATTGAAATTTTAGATACTTGGTATCAATTTTCGATACTGATACTTCTTGAATCGATATCAATTCCAAAAGTGCTTACACCGAATCAATACCCGTTTGATACCTCATGAAAGTATCAATACCTCATGAATGTATCGATACTCGTTTGATACCGCAGAAATCAACAGACGCGTCGTTGAGCGTACTTCATATAGCACGTATCTAAGGCATATTTGTACCGAAAGAAAATTCGGAACCGTAGAGCAACAAATCTTGTGTACTTTACAGACATATTATATAAGGGACATATATAGTATATGTAAGTATAATAAGTATATGATAAACTCACAGAGCAAACTTTTAACTTATAGAATATATACTTTCATTGTTTGTAGCATATACATTTTAAAAATGCCGAAACGCTCATCGGTTTGGGACCATTATATTAATGTCACAGATAGTGACGTAGAATGTAGTAGGTGCAAGAAAAGATTAAAATCTAATAAGTGTACAACCAATATGATAAAACATTTGAAAGTGCACAATATTTATAAAGAGTCACAAAATGATACAATTAATAGCCATCAGGTTATCACACCATATACTGATGATAATAGCAGGAAACAAAAAATTGATGAATTAATTTTAAATTTAATTGTGACAGATCTTCAACCGTTCTCGATTGTTGAGGATAAGGGTTTCACACAAATAATGAAATACCTTGATCCCAAATACGTCTTACCTTCTACGAAAACTTTAAAGAAACTATTAACTGAGAAATATGAAAAACAAAAGGAGGAAGTAAAGAAGGAGCTGCACGATATTGATCATGTGTGCGTAACCACCGATACATGGACGAGCATAAACAATGACAGTTTCTTTACAATTACGTGTCATTTTATTAGTCCTGATTTTGAAATGAAATCATATACCATTGAAACAGTTAAAATGACAGGACGTCACACGGCTGCTGCAATTTCTGGTTATTTAGATACAGCATTCGGAGAATGGGATGTACAGAACAAAATTGTTGCAGTGGTCACAGATAATGCTGCCAATATGATTGCCGGTGTAAAACAGCTTCAAAAACCAACTCTCAGCATATCGTGTTTTGCTCACACCCTAAATCTTGTTGTTAAAAAATCCTTAAATGCTATTGGTGACATACGTATTCTCCGTGAAAAATGTCGACGTATGGTGACACATTTTACGCAAAGTTCATTGGCAAAAGATAAATTGACCGAAGTGCAAAATATATTAGGTTTACCGAATCATAAACTAAAAATGGAGGTAGACACTCGGTGGAATTCCACATACGAAATGCTTAATAGATTAAATGAGCAACAACAGGCAATAGTATTAGCACTGTCGTCCTTAAAAATTAATTTTGATAAATTGCTTGATGTTGAGTGGGACGCAATAGCAAAAATTTTACCTATTTTAAAACCATTTCTTTTTGCAACCGAAGAAGTTAGTGCGGAGAAAAGAGTAACCATCTAAAAAATTATACTGATCAAAAACCAATTACTTACTTTTCTACACATTATTCCTGATGAACATAGTATCAAAGAACAGCTCCGTGTAGAATTGATATCTCAATTAAATAAATATTTCGGCGACATTGAATTAAATGAGACATATACTACTGCTACATTGTTAGACCCACGGTTTCGTGAATTATCGTTCTCAAACGATGCGATTTGCACGGTGGTACAGAACAATTTAATAAGGGTAGCAAATGTTACTACCTCACATTCCTGCTCTATATTGCCAATATCAACGTGTGAAATGAATTCGGAAACAACTTCCGAAACGACGACGACCGAAGAAACCGAATCAAATTTTTGGACTGCCTTCGATAATTGCGTGGCACAGAAAAATAGAATAGTCTCAGTACAAAATAGTATACATTTTGAGTTAGATAATTATTTAAAAGAGCCTCTTTTGGAAAGAAGAAAAGATCCACTGATCTATTGGAAAAATAACATGATGAAGTACAGCAAAATGTCCATCTTAGCCAAAAAATATTTTTGCATAATGGCAACTTCTGTACCGGCGGAACGCGTATTTTCAAAAGCCGGAGAATTATTATGTAAAAAGAGAAACAGACTGAAAGACACTACAGTTGATAAAATATTATTTCTTAATTCTTTATTATAATATAATGATATTATTAATATTTAGTGTTATTGATTTCGACGTATTATAATGTTACCTAAGAATAAAAAAATTAAGATCAATGAATTGTAGGTTATTGAATGCTACAACTTCTCTGATTTAGATATTCATATTATGTACATTCAGTAATGTTAAATGAGTATCCAAAACTTCGAAAGATATGAAACGGGTATTGCAATTTTCATAGAGGTATCAAATAGGTATCAATACTTTCATAGAAGTATCAAACGGGTATCGATACTTTCCTAGAAGTATCGAATGGGTATCGATACTTTCATAGAAGTATCAAACGGGTATCAATATTTGTGATACCTACGTCTTGGATATTATTCGATACCGAATCATAATTTCCGGGCTGGTATCGATAGTATTGATTTGGTATCGGTCCGATCACTGCCTATGGACTGTGAACTGCGACCTACGGATTGCTGAGTTCTGCAGGATAGTATCAATCACCGCTTTCTATTGGGTATTTTGTATGCGATGTGCCGTTATTATAAGATACATTGTTTTAGATGACGAATTGGTTGCCACGAATTTATGGTCACGGCTGTTGACCCTGGTTGCGAAAAACTGTACAGCACTGGAAGGATAGAGTGTGACAGCATTTACCGCTTATCCATCGGCCTTTCAGGAGCTGGCAGTACCTGCGGGTTAATTCCTTGAGGAACCTCTCAATTGGACGCTGCGTGAATTGTAGCGGCATCATACTGGGGACATTTTTGGCGGCCAATCCGAACCTACAGAGTTTTGGCGTTAAGAGCACCGATTTTCCTACATCCGAAAAACTCCACCACAATACATTGCAGAGCCTGACGAACATCAGACTGTCCAGATGGAATTCATGTCGTGAGCCCTGGAGCTAAATGCTGCGGATGGGTGGACAATGAACGAATCCATCGAGGAGATCAACATCTAAAACCCATCATCATACTTAACATCGCCGGGTGTACCAACGTGCGAGAAGTTCGTGGTGAATGCACTAAGTGTATTGGAACATAGTGCGACATTACAAACGAGTTGTTGTACTCGGACGTCGGTGCTCGATTCCTTAAGGACATGTCGTTTCTCGGGGAATTGACTTGTAGGAACAGTCGGGGTGAATGTTTGTGGTCTCGTTAGAAATTGTTAAAAGAAAAAAAAATAGCAATAGTGAATCTTGAGGGCTGCGTGCATATAGGACGCCCTTTTGTGAAATGCGTATATTTCGCCCTGCGCGGCGATCCTCACAACCACCGAACCGAAATCCGTGTCGGCGGAACGAGCGCGATGCCTCGTAAGCGTGACAGGCAGCTGCTCCACGTTTTCTTAAATTATTCACGGCACTCCTTACGCCTAATTATCATCGGGGACGATGATTCCAAGGGGGGGAGGGTGTTACGTGCCGATCACTTTTTAAAATTCATGTCAAAATTTTCGCTACACAGATGTCGACCATTGATTCAACCATCACGTGTTATGGGAACTTCCCTCAATCAGTAGTCGATTATCTGTGAATATTCTTAATAGTTGTAATTTAATTCTGCTTAAAGCCTGTCACGCCACGGCATATTCCCATGGAAGACGACGACAATAATCTTCCAACGTCGCCGACGTTCTTAGAATGCGTGCTGTGATAAGCACTCCGAAACATTGTAGTAGACATTTATATTTTTCTTCTTCCCTGCTAAATTTTTGTACACCATCATTGGCAATTGATTCAACCATCACGTGTTATGGGAGTTTCCCTCGATCAGTTGTCAATGATCTACAAACCGAATTATTATAATTTTATATAAGTCATTACGCCACTGCGTTTCTTATGCAGAAATCTCGACACCGCGGGACGTTCTTGGAACGCCGGATGTGATAACATTTCGAAAACCTAAGCACTGTGAGGCTGGGAACGGTCCGGAGCGACGACGGTTGGGCCCGTGTGCACGAGGTGCGGAGTCAGCAATTTTGGCGCTCCTTGTTCAAAATCCCAAGTGCTCGGGCCTACCCTGCGTTCGCTCGGGGCAGTCAGCTAGCAAGTCGCGTAGTGCGCAGTTGATCTGTCCGAGGGACATCGCTATTATTATTAATAAGCGCTTGAGCTAGGGTTCCATCGTGCAATAATAACGTGGAAAGACTCAGTTCCCTCGTAGTTACTACATAATTACTTATCATTTTATTCAAAATCTACCATTTTACGGCAGTCTACCGTCAAATCGCTTGGTGCGTGGTCGTGCTGTCCGAGGGACATAACTATTTGTTAAATAGTCTTTGAGCCGGAGTTCCCGTGTTTCTTGTAGTGCGTGGAAGGACTCAGTCCCCGTAGAGACTCAAAACTCATATACATTTTGTGTTTTATAATCGTTTAAAAACTATAATCAGCTTTAATTATTTTGCCTAAATCAACTACCCTCTAACCCACCCAGAGAGAGAGATAGAGAGAAAGAGAGACTCACAGAGAGAGAGAGAGAGCGAAACAAAGCGAGTAAGACGTTCAAAATTTTAACAGTTTCACACCGAATTGGTGAGTGTTTTAAAGTATGTTATTGTTTCAATGATTGTCATCGGATAGCGTCCATCATTTCAATGTTTTAATCTTAAAGTATCAATCGTATTGGCCATGTCAGTTCCCTAAATTGATTCTGTAATTGTTCCTAAATTGTAAACATTTTTCATCATCTCCGATTCGCGAATTCTACAATATCAAACATTTGCGTGATAATTGATCCAACCATTATGTGTTGCGGGTTTCTCCCTTGATCAATTATTGTCTGATTTTCCTTCGACATTTAATTGTAATCGGATCGAATTTCTTATATTTGTTTGTCGACGACGACGTTGCACAAAATCCATGTAATTTACCCAATTTATGTATCACCTTTAAAAATTTTTCCTTTTGTTACTTTGTAATACATGGTAATCTTTACTTGAATCCGTTTAATTTTGCTTGAACCGTCTTTACCAAAGTACCACATCCTGACTGGGCGACCTGTATAGGTTGAAGACAGTAGCCGTCCCCACAAAAATCCTGATTTTTGGCGTAATAATCTAATTATGTCGGAATTACAATTATATCTTTTAAATTCGTTAAGCCTTGCGTGAGTAATTTACACTTTACCGCTCGGTCGCTAAAAATTAACGCCCTCACGTAACACTACGAACTTATTCGCCAACTCAATATATATCCGAATCTACTTTTAAGTCTTTTTGCATGTATGCGATTGCAGTATGAGTGTATAATGCGTTTTTTATTATGTACAGTGAGCCGCATTAATATTCGGACACAGTGGTACTTGGAAATATATTGCTGTGTATCTGTAGTAATTTTGGAAATAAGGGATTCGTTGTTTTTTTATGATTTAGTAGACTTATTCTAGTTGCTAAAAACGTAAGATTTTTTTAATTCATTTATACACTTTTCTTGTTAATAGATAGTAAACGAAATAATGCCTAATTTTGACGTCGCAAAAATATTCGGACATCACGTATGCTTTGCAGTTTGGTCGTCTTGTTAAGCCAGTTAGGTTGCACGGTGGCAATGTTTGTAAACACAAGATGTAAGCACTACCTTGTAGACTTAGTTTCACTTCAACATTCACTCATACCGCACGTATTTTTTGTGACAATGGTACGTAAAGGTAAAAATACATCGTTCGATACACGTCAACTCGTTATTTATAATCGCGAAAAAGGAAAATCGTATCGGGAAATCGGTACATTACTAAATTTAAGTAAGAGTACTGTAGCAGACATTATACGGAGATATAATCGTGAGGATAGGATTGAATCTGTTGCTCAAACAGGTCGTCCAAAGTTACTCGATATTCGTGACAAACGTAAAATTATTAGAAAAGTGAATAAAGATCCTAAATTAAGTGCACCAAAGTTGGCGGCAGAGTTATTTGAAGAGACTGGAAAGAAAGTTCATTCTGACACAGTTCGGCGAATGCTCAATGAAAGTGGATACAACGGTAGAGTTCCTCGAAAGAATGTGAATCGAAAGAAAAGATTACTCTTCGCCAAAGAATACATTTCTAAAGAAGAATCGTGGTGGAAAACTGTAATTTTTGCAGATGAGAGTAAATTCAATATTTTTGGGTCCGATGGACGAAAACTGATATGGCGTAAAGCTAATGAAGAGCTTCACACTAAAAATCTCAGACCAACAGTGAAACACGGTGGAGGAAGTGTCATGGTTTGGGGTTGTATTTCGGCTGCTGGAATGAGCGAATTAGTTTTCATTGATGGAATTGTAGATAAAAATAGATATTTAAATATTCTAAAACAAAACTTACATAAAAGTGCTATTAATATGAACATTTGTAACAGTTTTAAATTTTATCACGTATAGTTCAAGAATATTTACTATATAATTGTCCAAAGGTATTGCACCCACCTCCACAGTCATCAGACTTAAATACGATCGAAAATTTATAGGATTACTTAGATCGTCGAATCAGAATAACACCCATAAAGTCGAAAGACGAATTAAAATTACGATTAACCGAAGAATGGTCACGTATTCCGTTAGAATACTTAAATAAAATTATTTCTAGTATGCCCAAACGTTCAACCATGTACTTAAACAAAAGGGCAATCCAACAAAATATTAAAATTGATGTAATTTTGTTAAAGTATATGTATATTTTACATAAATGTGTTATGCTTTGCAGTGTCCGAATATTTTTGCGACGTTAGAATTAGGCATTATTTCGTTTACCATTGATTAACAAAAAAAGTGTAAAAAATTAAATAAAAAATCTTACGTTTTTATCAACTAGAATAAGTGTACTAAATCATAAAAAAACAACGAATCCTTTATTTCCAGAATTATTACAGATACACAACAATATATTTCCAAGTACCACTGTGTCCGAATATTAATGCGGCTCACTGTATATATGTTTGGCTGTCGGACTGTTGCATGAGTGTGTAATGCGTTTTTTATTATGTATATATGTTTGGCTATCGGACTGTTGCATGAGTGTGTAATGCGTTTTTTATTATGTATATATGTTTGGCTGTCGGACTGTTGCATGAGTGTGTAATGCGTTTTTTATTATGTATATATGTTTGGCTGTCGGACTGTTGCATGAGTGTGTAATGCGTTTTTTATTATGTATATATGTTTGGCTGTCGGACTGTTGCATGAGTGTGTAATGCGTTTTTTATTATGTATATATGTTTGGCTGTCGGACTGTTGCATGAGTGTTTAACTTTTTATATTGCATGAGTGTTTGACTTTTTATATTGCATGTTAGGAGTGGAAATGAGTGGTTGGTATGCGCATGGGGTTAGCGGTTTTAGTCGGTATAAATCCGACACTGCCTAGTAGTGCGGATCCTACTAGGCGTCTTTTGAAGATTCCCGCTGTTTTCCCTCGTAAAAACAACCGAAAGAAAAAAAAAATTTTGTAAACAATTTAATTATTTTGCAGATTCTATTCATGTCAACGAATTGAAGCAATTTGGGAAATAAAGTAAAATATTTTAGGAGTTGTATAAATTTTGTAATATTATTGTTGAATTTAATATGATCATTGTTATTGTAATAATTGTAATACCTAATATTATTTAAAATTAATAAAGAATTTGTATATCATTTAACATGTATTTATGTATCTAATTATACTTTTACTTTTAATTATATTTATATTTTCAGAAGGTAAATCGGAGGAAGTACGGACGTGATTCAAAGGACCCCTGTCATTTCTAAAATAAAATTTAAAAGATTAAATTTTGGAATGACCAGAAATCCTTCAAATGGCGTCCTCACTTTCCCTGGTTTACCTTTTCTAAGGCCGTCTGACCATGGATCGTCGCGTCAGTGACGTACGCGTCGTACAGTGCATACGTGCAGCAGATAGAAGGATATACAAAGAAATTGAATATATTTTATTTTCCTATGAAAAGAAGAAATATTCAATTTCAATGTTTATCCTTCTATCTGCTGCATACGTGTCGCTGGCGCGACGATCCGTGGACAGGTTTAAAAGTAAGCGGTGCATTACACGTACACACGTACACATACGTCCCAATTCACACCAATTCACACATTCACAGTTTAGTACGCACCTAATAGGTAGGAGGCGCTACGAACTCTGCTTCAACTTTCGTAAGAGGGAAGCTTGGCCCCCCTGGTCCGGTCCGAATTTTCGACCGCCAGTAGTAACATACCGATTTACCGATTACAGACTATACATTGCGCGATTATATGCGTATATATATTTTACGGGTACCTAACTATATGTTATAAATTATAAGAAGTAAAGAAACACATAGTAAAAGGAGGGTGTGCGAAAAGGTGAAAACCTAACCCCACACCCGCGTGGCGTCTCGAACGCACGCCACTGCGTAACCTACAAGAGCAGAAACCAAACATCAAACTTCAGCATTACTGAAACACAGCAACAAGTTACCTCAGAGAAGAATCCGGCAACGGATCAGAAAAATGAAGGAGTGGACTTTAGTACCCTAGTAGGAAATCCTCTGAAAAGAAAGTGGACTAGGCAGCCAGACATAATGAAGCCGAATAAAAAATCAATCATATCTCCTATTGGAACATCCAATAGATTCTCCATTCTGCAAAGCACAGCAGACATGGAAGTGGACGAAGGTAATTCACATAAAGATCAAACCCCATAACGCAACGAGAGGGAAAGAATACATTAAAGAAACTTCCTCCCTTGGTCTTGCATGGTAATGTGCATAATCATAAAAAATTCGTAGCACTTATCAAAGATATAGTCGTGAATAAATTCCATGTCAAATACCATGGTGACACAGTGAGTGTTTTTCTCCAGACCTTAAATGATTATGAAAATCTGAAGAAAAACTGGCAAGAAAAAGAAATGAATTTCCACACATATACTAGGAAAGAAGAAAAGAAGAGAGTATATGTAATCAACGGATTACATTCAGAGACAACCATAGAAAGAAATAAAAGACGAACTCCAAGCACAAGGAATCAAAACAGAAAATGTTAATAAAATGAAGGGAACCGGAAGACCTTTGTTTATGATCACTGTACCAACAACCATAAACTTAAAGCATCTGCAATCAAAAATACACCATGTATGCTATACAAAAATATCTTGGAGTAACTACATTGTGAAACGAAGAATCACACAGTGTCATAACTGCTAGGAATGGGGACACACGGCAACTAACTGCTTCGCAGAACCTGCTTGTATGAAATGTGCTGGGAAACATTACACCAGAAACTGCACAAAGCCAATAACAAAACCTGCAAAATGTGTCAACTGTGGAGAAAATCATCCAGCTAACGCAACTTTCTGTGTAGCGTATAAAAGCAGAATCTCCTGGCTGGAGAAGGACAAACCACAGCTATGTCACAACAGCAAATTAAATCAAAACATAATGACAATAACTCGCATACAATAGATATAAAAAGCGGGGTACAATTCCCAGATCTCAGAACCACACAACAAGCCAAAGTAACAATGGAACCTCTAGTGTCGCATAATGCTTGGACAAAAAATCTGCCCACGGGTACAATTCAAAGCAGAAACAGATCAGAAGAGATTTAATGTTTTCGGCGCACTGGTTCGGTCAGTTTTACAAGTTTAATAGCTAATTTTCAATTTTTATTTATATTTAATAATTTCCCGACGTTTCGGTCCGTGGTTTAGACCTTTTTCAAGGAAAGATTTATAAAATATTGTCTTCGCTATTAAAGTCACACGTTTGATAAGACGCGTGACTCGCGAGCCGGTTGGAACGTGACTAAAGTAACCATAACATTTTGGAGCATCTAAAGGTGAAGCAAACTGTGGTCAGAAAGAGTCAAAAGAAAGACCGTTAAGGAAACAGAACACATTTAAAAGTTACTAATCAAAAGAACATTTTTAACATCAAAACAACTGTCTATATACCACTAATTGAAGTTAATGTGGTAAGATCCCAACAATATTCGGATGTATGATCAAATGATTACATAATATAATTTTATTATGTATAATTGAGTTGATATTATTGGCCAAATTGAAACGACCACTCTGCTGGAAAAATTACATCATAAAGCCCTATTGCTTTAATAAAGTTGCGTAGTACTCTTGTATTTTAGGTGTTTCATACCTAAGATTTACGCTTGGTTGTTTAATCATATGTAAAGTCTCCAACAAAATCCTGCGACTCCAATTGGCCTCTCTATCAATAATTTTAACATTATCGAAGTCAAATCTGTGATCATACTCCAATGCATGTTTTGTTAGGGCAGTGTGTTGTAGGGGTGATAAGAAAATGTTCTTTTTATGTTCATAGATCCTTCTTTCTAAAAGTCTAGACTCTAGATGTTTGTCCAATATAAACTTGGTTGCAACCCATGCAAGGGATTGAATAGATGACGTTTGAATTTTTTAATAATGGTATTTTATCTTTAATTGGGGGGAACAAATTTTTTGTGTAAGTTGGTATTTTGAAAATCGTATGTATCCCTACTTTTCTGAAAATCCTTTTAATATCGTTGGAAATGTTATTACTGAATGGTATGACCGCCGTATTTTTCCAACTAATAGGTCCTATTTTTTGGGCTTTTTCCTCCTTACGTTTTTTAATTAATGTCGGATGGTAAATCTCAAAGACTCGATCACTAATTATTTTTGAGACCATTTCAATGGGATACCCATTACGTTTGAGAGTATCTTTAATAAGGAGTAGATTAGCTGGTCGATATTCAGGGTCAGAAAGTAAGATTGCACGGTCTATTAACCCTTTTATTAATCCCACCTTATGTTGCATGGGATGAACCGAAAAAAAGTTTATATATCTACCTGACCAACTAGGTTTGTGATACCAATTGGTGGTAAGTTTATTGTTGGATCTGATAACTAATGTATCAAGAAAGCTTAAACGAGAATCTTTTTCAACCTCATAAGTAAATTGGAGCCTATTGTGAAAACTATTAAATGTATCAAGTAAAATTGGCAAATCTTCTAATTTAATGCAAGTGATAATATCGTCAACATATCTTTTGTAAAATTTTAGTTGAAATGGTACCTTCGAGAGAGAGATCGTCTCTAACCTTTCCATAACTAAGTTGGCGATAACAGGGGAAATTGGAGATCCCATGGCAGTTCCAAAAACTTGTTTATAAAAAACTCCATTGAAGGAAAAGATGTTAGCCTCCAAAACAAACTTTACGGCTTGGAGAAAATCATCTCTGTTAATATCGGTATGTTCTGCAATTTCTGTCCATCGGTGGTGTAACACCTGCAAAGCTAGATCAACAGGTATATTCGTAAACAGAGATACGACATCTAAGGACACTAAACGCATTGAATCTTCAATATGTATTTTCCTGATTTCATTGCAAAATTGCCAGCTATCAACAGTGTGGTGTGTAGACTTACCTACTACCTTAGAAAGTATGCCAGCTAGAAAACTGGATAATTTATAAGTGGGCCCACCGATGGAAGATACGATAATTCTCCATGCCAAATTTTCCTTATGAGTTTTTGGAAGTGCATACGCTCTGGGAATAATAGCGTTATAAGTCTTTAAAAGTTTCCCTTTCTGTTCATTGATCTGTTTCTTTTTTATCATATTTGAAATGATAGAATTTGATCTCTTCTCAAAGGTACATGTATATTCAAATTTACTAACTTTGTATGTGGTTTCATCATTCAACAATTTCATAACTTCTGAAATATAAAATTCTCTCCCAACTAAAACTGTAGTGTTACCTTTATCTGATTTTAACACTAACAAATTACTGTTTTCTTTAAAAAAAGTTTTTGTTTCAATAATATCTGATTTAGACAATAACTCATTATAATGAGTCATTAAAAAAAGTTTTTGTTTCAATAATATCTGATTTAGACAATAACTCATTATAATGAGTCATTATAATGAGTTATTATGAGTCATTATAATGAGTTATTGTCTAAATCAGATATTATTGAAACAAAAACTTTTTTTAAAGAAAACAGTAATTTGTTAGTGTTAAAATCAGATAAAGGTAACACTACAGTTTTAGTTGGGAGAGAATTTTATATTTCAGAAGTTATGAAATTGTTGAATGATGAAACCACATACAAAGTTAGTAAATTTGAATATACATGTACCTTTGAGAAGAGATCAAATTCTATCATTTCAAATATGATAAAAAAGAAACAGATCAATGAACAGAAAGGGAAACTTTTAAAGACTTATAACGCTATTATTCCCAGAGCGTATGCACTTCCAAAAACTCATAAGGAAAATTTGGCATGGAGAATTATCGTATCTTCCATCGGTGGGCCCACTTATAAATTATCCAGTTTTCTAGCTGGCATACTTTCTAAGGTAGTAGGTAAGTCTACACACCACACTGTTGATAGCTGGCAATTTTGCAATGAAATCAGGAAAATACATATTGAAGATTCAATGCGTTTAGTGTCCTTAGATGTCGTATCTCTGTTTACGAATATACCTGTTGATCTAGCTTTGCAGGTGTTACACCACCGATGGACAGAAATTGCAGAACATACCGATATTAACAGAGATGATTTTCTCCAAGCCGTAAAGTTTGTTTTGGAGGCTAACATCTTTTCCTTCAATGGAGTTTTTTATAAACAAGTTTTTGGAACTGCCATGGGATCTCCAATTTCCCCTGTTATCGCCAACTTAGTTATGGAAAGGTTAGAGACGATCTCTCTCTCGAAGGTACCATTTCAACTAAAATTTTACAAAAGATATGTTGACGATATTATCACTTGCATTAAATTAGAAGATTTGCCAATTTTACTTGATACATTTAATAGTTTTCACAATAGGCTCCAATTTACTTATGAGGTTGAAAAAGATTCTCGTTTAAGCTTTCTTGATACATTAGTTATCAGATCCAACAATAAACTTACCACCAATTGGTATCACAAACCTAGTTGGTCAGGTAGATATATAAACTTTTTTTCGGTTCATCCCATGCAACATAAGGTGGGATTAATAAAAGGGTTAATAGACCGTGCAATCTTACTTTCTGACCCTGAATATCGACCAGCTAATCTACTCCTTATTAAAGATACTCTCAAACGTAATGGGTATCCCATTGAAATGGTCTAAAAAATAATTAGTGATCGAGTCTTTGAGATTTACCATCCGACATTAATTAAAAAACGTAAGGAGGAAAAAGCCCAAAAAATAGGACCTATTAGTTGGAAAAATACGGCGGTCATACCATTCAGTAATAACATTTCCAACGATATTAAAAGGATTTTCAGAAAAGTAGGGATACATACGATTTTCAAAATACCAACTTACACACAAAATTTGTTCCCCCCAATTAAAGATTAAAATACCATTATTAAAAAATTCAAACGTCATCTATTCAATCCCTTGCATGGGTTGCAACCAAGTTTATATTGGACAAACATCTAGAGTCTAGACTTTTAGAAAGAAGGATCTATGAACATAAAAAGAACATTTTCTTATCACCCCTACAACACACTGCCCTAACAAAACATGCATTGGAGTATGATCACAGATTTGACTTCGATAATGTTAAAATTATTGATAGAGAGGCCAATTGGAGTCGCAGGATTTTGTTGGAGACTTTACATATGATTAAACAACCAAGCGTAAATCTTAGGTATGAAACACCTAAAATACAAGAGTACTACGCAACTTTATTAAAGCAATAGGGCTTTATGATGTAATTTTTCCAGCAGAGTGGTCGTTTCAATTTGGCCAATAATATCAACTCAATTATACATAATAAAATTATATTATGTAATCATTTGATCATACATCCGAATATTGTTGGGATCTTACCACATTAACTTCAATTAGTGGTATATAGACAGTTGTTTTGATGTTAAAAATGTTCTTTTGATTAGTAACTTTTAAATGTGTTCTGTTTCCTTAACGGTCTTTCTTTTGACTCTTTCTGACCACAGTTTGCTTCACCTTTAGATGCTCCAAAATGTTATGGTTACTTTAGTCACGTTCCAACCGGCTCGCGAGTCACGCGTCTTATCAAACGTGTGACTTTAATAGCGAAGACAATATTTTATAAATCTTTCCTTGAAAAAGGTCTAAACCACGGACCGAAACGTCGGGAAATTATTAAATATAAATAAAAATTGAAAATTAGCTATTAAACTTGTAAAACTGACCGAACCAGTGCGCCGAAAACATTAAATCGTTTTATTATAAAAATACGGTCGATATTTAAATTACTTTAGATCAGAAGAGAGCACAGAAAAGATATCTGAGCTTGTGCAGCTAACAGACGAAATCAAAAAACTAAATGAAACAATCAACATCACAAAAATGCTACATTCAGTTAAGCAATTAAATGCAAAACTCACCAATTGTCACACAGGCATTGAAAAATTTGAACAATTTGTCCATTTCTGCCAACAGCTAGACTAATGGCTCAGATAAAAAGGGCACCAATAAAAATATGTAGCTGGAACGCTAATGGAATCAGGAACAAACTAGACGAATTAATAAACTTTTTAACAAGACATATTAACAATAAAATTATCAGCTCAAACTTAAAAACAGACATAGAATATGTGGGTATTACTTTGGAAAATGGTGTCAGCATCATCGCAGTATACAACAACCCAAGAAATTTTGTTACAGAAGCGGATATTGAAGAACTGATGAAGGTAGGCAACAGGGTAATTCTTATTGGAGACTTGAATGCAAGGCACAAAGCTTCGAACTGCCATATTGCAAACAAAAATGGGTTAACCATCTATAAATACGCACAAGACAACAATTGCGCAATTTTATACACAAATGAACAATCACACTATCCGATGAACAATATGACACCGACAACAATTGATATCGCATTAAACAAAAATGTACGACTCGTCTCACAACCCATGGTAATGAACAAATTAAACTCAGGTCATAGGCCGATATTATTTACCTTAGGCAAAGCGGTGAGGAAACTACCAACTAAAATGGTATATTCGTACAAAAACACAGACTGGAAAATTTTTAAGGATACATTAGACTAAAGCATGATAATGAAAAATAAAATTACCACAACATCAGAACTCGAAACAACAGTGCATGACTTCACCACTAGTTTACAGAAGACTATGAATAATGTTATCAATAAGAAAAATGCAAATGCAATAAAGGACGACCTGCCCAATGATATAATTGACTGTATTAAAAGAAGAAACAAAATTCGTAAAATTTGGCAAAGAACAAGACAAAATCATCTAAAAACTCAGTATATTAGATTAACACACATAATCAATAAAAGAATAAGAGAGCATCGTAACGTAAAATGGGAAAATAAATTAAACAGCCTAAATCCCAAGGATAACTCGCTATGGAAAATGACGAAGGCACTTAAGAAATCATATAAAGTCATACCAACGCTACAAGACAACAGCAGCACAGCAACAACGGACAAAGAAAAAGCAGAACTGCTGGCAAACCAATTCATAAAGGCTCATTCCATAGAATTAATGCACAACACACATGAACAAGAGCAAATAATAGAAACTGTAATGGACTACCTGTGGGAACATGAAGCGGAAACAGAAGATTGGAAAAACTTTATTACCTCACCGAAAGAGGTGGCAGCCATCATTAAACGACTACCATCGTTAAAAGCACCAGGACCGGATCAAATTCAGAATATAGTTTTGAAGCACCTAAGCAGGAAAGCCATAGTGCAACTCATGTACATCACAAACGCTATATTCAAGATGAGCTATTTCCCACAACAATGGAAATTAGCACATGTAATTCCAGTATTAAAGCCAGGAAAACCAGAAAGCATGCCTAGTGGCTATAGACCCATAAGTCTACTTCCCTCACTAGCAAAAGTCATAGAAAAAATAATACTTAAAAGGTTACAGAAACATGAAAGAAGACACAACATCCCAGTAAACAAACTGACTGCAGTCTGACGGCAGATTCGTGTCAGATACAGAGCAGATTCTGACGTCAGATTCGGTGCCTACTATGTCCGCATTTAACTATGGTTCTGCGGTCGGAGCCTGACATCAGGATCTGACCGCAGATTGATGTCAGATTTCGATCAGATCTTGCTGACAAAAACCGCCCGCAGATTGGTGGCAGAAATCAAGCAGATCCTGATGTCGGACATAGTAGGCAATTTTATATAATAGTATAGATTTAAAAACAGTGCAAAAGTCTGTGTAGCGTAAATAATATATAGAACACGTTTATAAGACCGACTTGAAAGATCTGATTCCTACCATATTTTATGGAAGAAAAAAAAGTTGGTAAACCATGTATTTAAACGGGTATTATAACATTTTTAATGTTTTACTTAGTTGTTAGTCAATTGAATGCCAGGGAAGCTCAAAATAATTATTTAAACTTTTAAAGACAGTTCTTCCACATATAAAAGAATTAATGATAACTACTATTTATTCAGTCGTCTTAGGGCGGTATTATCATCAATCGTTTTTTAATTTTTAGCATGCGACATCCTCTACTAGTCTAGTAGATTAGTAAAGGATGCCGGATGCTTAAGACGATCTTCGTCTTCAGCAACGACTGATAATACCGCCCTTACAGTCGGGTATAACAAATATATACTCCGCAGTGGAATGCCGGCAAATACGAGTGGTACTCGAGAGCCCTGAATGATCAAGCCCTCGGCCACTTATTCCCGCCACGGTGCTATTTCGCAAGCGAGAAGCGGTCGCCCGATCGCGGCCTGGCGGGTCGCGTCGTGAACTATGTCAGCAGAATCTACTCGATTTCTGTTGCCTATCTGCCGTTAGATCGCGGTGCGCAAGATCTGCTCGATTCCTGCCATTAAATTGGATTAGCAGACTCTGCTTACTTTCTGCCGCCATTCTGCTGTCAGATCCTGACATCAGAATCTGCTCTATTTCTGCCGCCTATCTGCCGTCAGATCGCGGTGTGCAGAGCCTGCTCGATTTCTGCCATTAAATTGGATTAGCAGATTCTCCGCAGTGTCTGCCGCCAAACTGCTCCAAACTGCTCGCAGGCTATGTCAACAGAATCTGCTCTGTATCTGACACCAATCTGCCGTCAGATTGCGCTGCGCAGGGTCTGCTCGATTTCTGCCATTAAATTGGATTAGCAGATTCGCCGCAGTGTCTGCCGCCAAACTGCTCGCAGGCTATGTCAACAGAAACTGCTCGATTTCTGCTGCCTATCTGCCGTCAGATCGCACTGCGCAGGGTCTGCTCGATTCCTGCCATTAAATTGTATCAGCAGACCCTGCCGCCAATCTGCTCTCAGGTTAAGGCAGCACAATCTGTCGGCTTTCTGCTGTCAGTCTGCTTTCATCATCGAATATAACAAATCCTGTATCAAATCTGTAGTCTTTCTGCCACAAACATTTGTACTCAGGCGTTGAGCAAAATCTGCAAATACAGACGTGGCTATCTGGGATATTAATTAGTCAGCAATTTGGATTTAGACAGAAACATAACACTGTACAGCAAATTCTAAGAATCAGAAATGATATCATCACTGGCTTTAATAGGAATAAAATAACAACAATGTTACTACTCGATACAGATAAAGCTTTTGATAAAGTATGGATAGATGGATTAATATACAAACTCATCCAGTTTAAATACCCACCTACAATCATAAAACTCATATATTCTTACATGCGTCACAGAGGCTTTAAAGTGGCGATAAATAGTGCCTTAACCAGTTACAAATCAATAACAGCAGGAGTACCACAAGGATCGATACTAGGACCAGTGCTATATAACATATATCTCAATGATATACCGACATTTTCAAAAACACAAATAGCCTTATATGCTGACGACACAGCAGTTTACGCACAATCATTTCATGCAGCAGTAGCTGCAAAACAGATACAAATACATATCACACAACTAGAGAATTTCTACAAAAAATGGAAAATTTCATTAAACGCTGAAAAAACAGAAGTAATAATATTCACCAAGAAGTACATATGCAACAAAATCTTCCAACCAATGAAAATATACAACACAGAAATACAAATCAAGCAAAGTGTCAAATATCTTGGGGTTATGTTAGATTCCAAACTGATCTACAAACAAAACCTGAAAAACATCATAATGAAAGGGTATGCTGCTACAAAAAACCTTTACTCGCTAATGGTCAGAAATTCAAAACAAAGTCGCAACAACAAACTACTAATCTACAAGGTAATAATAAGGCCTATATTACTCTACGCTGCACCTATATGGAGAACCGCAGCCAAAAGTAACTTTATTCCATTGCAACGATTCCAGAACAAATGTCTAAGACTAATATTAAATAAGGATAGGTACACTAAAATAAAAGATCTACACACAGAAGCAAATATAGATTACATAGGTGACTATATAAAAGAAACTGCACAGAAATTTTATAGTACTCAATTAAGAGACAATTCACTTTTAGAGAACATAATCCCTAATGCATTCAGCGTTCATCAGTCAACATCAGCGTTCATCAATGTTGTTCAGCGTCATTTGGTGTAGTGTATAGACTAATTCTTATGTGATTATTTGTAAATTGAATTGTGGAAATGCCAGTTTGCATAGTGAGTGGCTGTAAAGCTAGAACTTCTACGAAAAGTTCGATACAAGAGGAGTTCGAAAAAAAACACGATAATTAAACTTTTCATGCGTAAGTGTAAAATACGGTGGAATTCCATTTATTAAACCAAAATTTTTATACAATTCAATTTTTAGGTTTCCAACATGCCCTACAAGACGCCAATTGTGGCAATGTAGTATTGGATTAGAAAATTCAGTAATACCTAAAAGGTCTGTGATATGTTCACTTCACTTCAGAGCTGAAGATTTTGATAGGACTTCATTATCATATGTAAGATTGAAGCCAGGGACTATACCTTATGTACGTAATATTTGATGTTTATATTACATAATGTGTAATCAATCAGGAGTATGTTATATTACTAAATTTGTTCATGTTTACAGTTAAATTTTCCAATTGCACTGAAGACTGAATATATAGAAACATTGAGTGAAGGGGCTTCATCTTCTTGTGTTGAACAAGCTGATCCACTGAAATCTCCAACAAGAAGTAGAAAGCGTTCAATAGATACTATTTCCTTAAATGAACCTACTGAAAAAGTGCCAAAAATTGTATATCCAATGAAAAATGAATGTGTAAGTTTTTACTCTCTAATATACATATATATATATATAATACATGCAACATACTACCTTAAAGGTGGGTATCCACTTGTTATGTACAATATTGTCTCCGTATGTGCTCGGTTTGATGCACACGATACGAGCTTTTCGCTATCCCCACCCCTTCTGTCTCACTCTTGTCCGGCAAAGACGAGAGCGAGACACGGTCGTGCACGCAAACCATTCCATCTTGCTCCCCCTTCGGCCAGAAAGAAGCGAGAAACGAACACTCGGAATTAGGGATCTGTTCACGATAGGAGCTCAGCGTCTGTCTCGACCAGCGAGCACGTACGGAGACAATACTGTATTCTCTTATCGTATCACCATTGTGTGTCATCCAGTGATACAATATGGTACAATGTGCCCCTTCACAATTTGTCTCAATGACCCTACGTGGTTCACCCTATACAGATATAATAGTCATTAATAAACACAGTGTAACAAGTATGTGTTATTATGTTTCAGTTACCTGCGTTATTGGAAACATCTGAAAATTCGACTCAGGTAGAGATATCTTTGATAGACCAATCTACGTTTATGTCGCCAAAGAGATTGTTTCACTCACCAAGAAAGGAACAATTACGCAAACATATAGCCATGATGAGAAAAAAACATAAATCACAGTTGAAGATAATAAAAGTAAAAAATTACAGGAATATTAAAAAAATTAGAAACCTGCAAACAATTTTACAGGCATTACAAAGAAAAAATTTACTTGATCAAGAACATGTGGACATATTGACAGGTATCAGTGTTTTTCAGACTCAGCTTTTCAAACGCTTTGCAAATAAATCCGCTACTAAGCCTGTTATACGTACTTATTCCCCCGAGTTAAGGTTATTTTCTTTAACTCTACATTATTATTCCCCGCGGGCATATTATTATGTTCGAAATAAATTCGACATATGCCCGCCGCATGCCACAACATTATATAAGTGGTACAGATCCGTTGATGGGGAACCTGGTTTCAATAATGAAGCTATCAGACATATTAAAGAGTATAATGACACTGTCCAAGACTGTTTGTTTGCGACGTTAATCATCGATGAGATGGCGATACGAAAACATATCGAATTTGATGGAGAGAGATTCAGTGGGGTAGTGAATGTCGGAAAAGCATTTGCATGCAATGAGGAAAATGTAGCAAAAGAAGCATTGGTGTTCTTATTAGTAGGCATAAATAAATCATGGAAAATACCTGTAGGGTATTTTCTAAGAGATAAGCTGAATGGAGAACAAAAATGTAATTTGGTGCAACAGTGCTTGCGAGTTGTGCATGAAACTGGTGTGAGGGTAGTGTGCTTAACGTGTGACGGTGCAGCAAATAATATTGCAATGACGAAAGCAATTGGATGTAATTTTTCTAATACAAATTCTTTACAGACACACTTTCTTCATCCAATAACGGAGCAACCAATATATTTTATGTTTGATTCTTGTCATTTGGTAAAATTGATTCGGAATACACTGGGAGATTACAAATGTATATTGAATCTCAAAAAAAAAAGAAATACAGTGGAAATACATTGTCAATTTACAAGAACTTCAAGAAGAAGAAGGTTTACATTTAGCAAATAAATTAAGCAAGCAACACATACACTACAATCATAAAAAAATGAAAGTTAAATATGCGGTACAAGTTTTAAGTTCATCCGTCAGTAAAGCCATCTACAGTGAATCACAAAAATATTCGGACATTAAGGTATGCTTGGCTTTAACTGTCTATATCTTTGTTAATTTATGGAAGAAATGAACTGAAACTTGTTTCTTTCGATAGAGTATTTATTGTACTTTACAAATATGTGCATAATTATTAATTTTTCTTAATACACTTATATCATATTAAACATTAAATGAAATCACAGCCATTTTTCACGTTACAAAATTATTCGGACATTACATATAATTTATACTTTATAAACTAAAATTTAACTTTTAATACTTAGTAGCGTATCCTTTTTGTTTTATCACATGTTTTAAACGTTTCGGCATACTGAATATAATTTTTTGAAGATATTGTATACTTGTTTTCTCCCACTCGTCTCGTAATCTGTTCTTCAATTCTCCTTTATTTTTTATCGGTGTTGTTCTTATTCTTTTGTTTAAATTATCCCATACATTCTCTATAGGGTTAAGGTCTGGTGACTGAGGAGGAGGCTGTAAGATTTTCGGACAATGATACAGTAGGTACTCTTGTACAATTCGTGCTTTATGCTTCGGATCGTTATCCTGGTAAAATTTGAATCTTCTTTCAATACCCATACTCACTGCACTTGGCATTAAATTTTCTTTTAAAATATTTAAATATTTGATTTTATCCATAATATCCTCAATAAAAACAAGTTTTCCTACTCCTCTGCTCGATATGCACCCCCAGACCATAACATTTCCTCCACCATGCTTGAAAGTGGCTCGCAAATTTTTCGGATTTAGAGCTGTATTTGGCTTACGCCACACCATATGTCGTCCATCCGAACCAGATATATTGAATTTAGATTCATCAACGAAAATGACATCACTCCACCATGATTCTTCTTTCGAAATCATATTTTTTGCGAAAGTTAAACGTTTCTTTCTATTTATTTCGCTGATGTACGGTTTCTTAATAGCCACTCTCCCATTGTAGCCATTTTCTTTCAGCAATCGCCGAACTGTCTGTGTGCTTACATTTTTCCCACTTTCTTCTCGAAATTCTGCTGCTAATGTGGAAGCACTCAATCGTGGATTTTCTTTCACTTTTCGAATAATCTTCCGCTTTTCTCTATCATTCATTATTTTTCGCCGACCACTTTGTGGTAGTGATTCAATCCTGTCTTCATTTTTGTATCTATTAACGATATCTGCCACCGTGCTTTTTTTTTAAATCAAGCATAGCAGCGATCTGGCGATACGATTTTCCTTTTTCCCGATGAAAAATTACTAGTTGGCGGAGATTAAATGAAACATTTTTACTTTTCCGATACATTTTCACGGTAAACGACGGTGCAATGACTGAATTGTACGGTAACACTGGCGGCTGGGTACTGAACCCGATGCAACGACTTTGTAAACAAAGGCTACGTTTCGAGTCGAACATTTCTAGGAAAATAATCACGCACTATTTGTAAATATATTGAATAACGACGTATCTGTCCGAATATTTTTGTAACGTGAAAAATGGCTGTGATTTCATTTAATGTTTAATATGATATAAGTGTATTGAGAAAAATTAATAATTATGCACATATTTGTAAAGTACAATAAATATTCTATCGAAAGAAACAAGTTTCAGTTCATTTCTTCCATAATTAACAAAGATATAGACAGTTAAAGCCAAGCATACCTTAGTGTCCGAATATTTTTGTGATTCACTGTATATGTGCCGCACTGATTTACAGTTAGAAAATTTTAAAAATTCTGAGGCAACAGAAGAGTTTATACAAGAAATAAACGATCTATTTGACTATATTCAATTCGAGAAATATCCGACAAACACATTTTAATGAACCCATTAGTTCAAAAAATTATAGTGTCATAATAAAAAAAACTAAACAAGTGCGTAAAATATATTTCCCAGCTTTCACTTAAAGATGGTAAAAAAATAATCGAATCGCAGAGAAAAACAGGATTTTTAGGTTTTTTAATTTGCATAAATTCCTTAAAAGGTTTATATAAAGATATATGCGCGACAGGGCAAGTGTCGCATATTCCATTGTACCAATGTAGTCAAGATCACTTAGAATTATTCTTCTGTTGCCTTAGAAGTTTCGGCAGATGTAACAACAATCCTACTGCTCTACAATTTAAAGCAGCTTTTAAAAAATTATTAGTTCATAATGAAGTTAAAAGTTTAGATTTGGCCAATTGTTTAGCTGTATATAACATTCCTATATTACACTATTCGTCAGCAACGTCTGATACAATAATAAATTCTTCAACAAACAAAACTATAGATATTAACTCCGAAGAAATTCAAACAGAATATAAGGAATATAAGAATATAAGAATACTTATTCCACGCGATTCTGAGCAACAATATCCAGACAAATCATCTCGACGTATCCATAAGGTAAACGTCATTATGGAATTGAAAAATTTCCAATTATCTACGTCATGGAAATCGAGATTTACATTATTATCTGCAAGATAGAAAAGTAGGGTTACGCGCGACATGCGAATGTTTGGCGTCTTGTTTAGAAGATAATAATTTAACATATGTTTTCGTATAAATGTTAATGTTCACAGGAGCATGCTTGATCGCCTAGGGTGTGTACTGTGCGGAGATGAAGCTGAAGTAAGTATCGCATGTATCCTGATTACCCATACGTTACGTTTAATTTTATACTAATATTGTGTTTGTTTTCAGCGCTAACGCAACAGGAAACATGATGCTTTTACACAAAAACGAAGTCGAAAATATTGAATGAAATTTTCTGATATCGCCCCTACTAGGTACCAATGGTTACGGGACGTGGATTTGTAAATTTAAATGTTGAAAGTCCCTCTTTGGGTTTACATATATGCGTTACTTATATTATTTTGTAAAAATTGTAATCACCGATCATGTATATTAATAAAAAAAGAATAAATACTTTTTGAAATAAGTAGCATTAATTATTTAATAAACTGTAGAATTTGCTTGATGGTTATGTAAGGGTAGGGACAGCCGTGTGGCGTCACGCGTAAGGAATAGTTTGGTAATTCTGGCCCTCAGATGGCGCTGTTATACGTGTCAGACGAACGGCAGGATCTGATGCGAATCTGCTGCCCATCTGACGTCAGGGTCCTGATGTCAGGCTCTGTACCTCAGAACGTATCCTAATGCGGACATAGATGTCTACGGATCTGACGTCAGGCTCTGCGCTCTCACGGCAGACCCTGCTGCCAATCTGACGTCAGATCGCATACATCTGGTTATCAGGGATAAGTATTAATCACACATACAGGGTCAGTATTTATACCTGCGCAGATAGCAAGTAGGTTTTTAGTATAAGTTTTTCTACATAATAATGGATATCAGTGGCAATAATACCGTACCTGAAAATATGCATCCAACCGCAATGTGTATACGCTCCAAAGATAAATATTATTTCTGTATTAGCTATAATATTCATACGGGCAGGTAAAAGGTAGAAAGGGTAGGTAAATCTCTTAGGGATACGAACTACAAAAGACTGAATATGTAAGTTAAGAAATATAGTACAACGTTTATTGTCTGTTTATATTTTTACACATGTTAGTGATATGTAAATAAATGTTTTTTGGAAAAAAAAGTTCTCGTCTGATCACTGAAGTTAAGCGGCATTGGGCGTGGTTTAGTACTTGGATGGGTGACCGCTTGGGAATACCGCGTGTTGTTGGCATATTTTTTGTCTTTGCTCTTTTTTTTATTTGTACCTTCCGTTTTTATTTATAAACGGATTTATTTATATCGTTATATGTTTGAGAAAACGACTTTAAAGCTCGCCACGGCGCGTTTACTTGCATTGGTCCGCCTGTTACTTTTTACGCTCTTGCTCTCGCAGTTTTTTGAATTTTTCAATGAAACCTTTTTTAAAATTTTCTAGAACTTGCAAAAAAATTATCACTGCTGTCCAGAGGTCGCTGGCAGCTCTCCGAACGCCGGGACGGCGTATGGTTGTAGTGCAGAGATGGGCAAAGAATTATTTGAAATAAAAATTTGTGTACGAAATTTTTACTTCAAATAATTTTTTGCCCATCTCTGCAGGAGACAGCCTGCGTCAGCCGCCGATCATCTCGTTCTTTTATCGATGACGTTTATGAATGAATGTCAGGCGATCATTGCACAGTCACGTCTTGCATCGTGTTATTCGATGTACGGAACTGAATTTTTGTCAACGACCATACCACGCTGGATAAACACAGTACGCCAACGGCCGTAAGACGTAACAGTCAAGCGTCCCAAACCGTGTAGCCAAATTACAATTAACGAAGAGTACTTAAAGTGCCAAACTATCTACCAAAACGGAGGAAGAGAAGGAGGAATTAATATCCGGTGAAAATATCCGAGAAATCGGAAACAATGAATATAATTGCAATATAACCTCAATGAGCGTCACATGGCCAGCGTCGCAGAGGAAGAACATTGTGAAATATCTGGACGGGGAATTATCCCCAAGCCAAATAACGAAGTTAATGTCAAGCGATGATGGAAAAAAATCCATAAAGCGAAAATTGGAAGCCACTCCATCTTCGATCCCGAAAATGGCCAAGGGAAAAAAAGTGCAGAGCACGCGCTAGTTCAAGATAAGTCCAATACTATAATCGACAAGCTAAGTGCGGAAAATAAACTCTTAAGACAAGAGCTCGAAACTTTGAGAGAATTCATATCTCAATAGAAGGCAACAGAAAATCAGCAACTGTCTGCTGAACTAAGTACAAAGTCCACGGCTAACCTACAAGGGGACCACGTGGCAGGAGGGAATCACCCAGTAACAGATCCAATAACCCAGGATATAAGGTTGAAGAACAGATTAAGCAGGGAAAAGGAACGTGAATATCTATCCGAGCTCCCAGATCGTCAACTTCGACATCAACAACAGGACAAGCGACACCAGCAGCCCAAACAGGAGCAGACCGCAGCCAAACATTAAAGAATAATCTTCCAGAGCCAAACACAAAAGTTAGTATAAACACCCCAACAGGAAAAAACAAACCCCCACCCATAAATATATTATATCAAGACCCTAAAGAGACAATAGAATTAATTAAAAACAAATCTGCGGATATAAAGTTCCATATAAAAAGAATAAGTAGCGCGAAACATGTAATACAATTATATTTCATTCGCCTCGTTCTCGAGATTACAAATGTAGTATTCCTCTCGTGCCTGCTAGATGCCACAACGTTTAGAGTAAAAAAAAAAAACAAAAGGTGGCTGTCGCCTCCTTGTCCCCGCGCGCCGCTCCTCGCTTCATATTCTTTCGTTGTGCGCTAGAAGCAAGACGTTCTTAGAGTAAGGTTATATTTTTTCAAAAGTGTTAGTACAAAATAACGTGGTTATGGAGAAGAAACGGAAAAATGAAAGTACCGACTTTGCGTCGCTGCGAAAAAAGCTCAGAATGATACAAGAACAAATGGAAATGTTAGCCAACCAGGGAGAAGATCAGAGTGGATCGGAAAGTGAAGCTAATTCAGGCAACGAAATCAGTGAAAAGTCGGATGCGGAAGGCAGTGAAGCCCCTGGCGACAATCAGGGGGAGGAAGAGTCAGAATCACAAGGTAGCTACTTAATTATAACAATAAAATAGAGTTTGCTGAAAATATGCTCGCAAGACGTATGCACAATAAGGACTAGACAAGGCCTAGTCCATTTGAAATTCTTTTTTCTTTTTCACACGGTTAAACACAAACGCTCGCAGGACGCTTGTGTAAAACAAGTGCAAGTCAAAACCGCCATTACATGGCATCTCTCTGACTCATTTCCTCTTAAAGAGGCGGGTACACGTGCGCTCGCATGACGTACGTGTACAATAAAGACAAGGAAATTTTTTCCTCGGTTCAACACAGACGCTCGCATGACGTATGTGTACAATAAAGACAAGGAAATTTTTTCCTCGGTTCAACACAGACGTTCGCATGACGTATGTGTACAATAAAGACAAGGAAATTTTTCCTCGGTTCAACACAGACGCTCGCATGACGTATGTGTACAATAAAGACAAGGTTTTTTATCCTCGGTTCAATACAGACGCTCAGTAAATAAGGAAAAGAGAATGTACAGGGGAACAATGTCACAAATGAAAATAAGGAAAAATTGAGTGAGGAAGCACCCCTGGATGATGAACTGAAGGAAGTTCTGGGCCAAGATCCTTCAGCCTTCAATGCCTTGGATGCAAAATTGCATTCATCGATCCACACTAGATGGAAATATTGGTTTGCAAACGGTATTCAGAAAAAAGAAAGAGACGCCTTATTAGAAAAATATTCAAGTCCCGACGGATTAGAGGTTCCAAAGATAAATCCCTAAATTTCGTTAAAGTTACCCAAGCATTCTAAAGCAAGGGATCTTCACATGACCAAAAGGCAACAACTAGCAGGTTCTGCTTTGGCGTCAATTGACTGGGCCATTATTGTAAGCGTATTATTATCCGCGGCCGGTATTGGCGCCACGCGACTTCCGCTCGGTTTCGCGTCTTTGCGATGCGACTTTCGCACTGCTCTCTCTCTCCGTGTCCGACCGCCAAGCGGGCCACCACGCGACGCGAGTCCTGAAAAAGCGCGAAGAGCACTACGCGGCCGTTCGATCGTGCAACTAAACCGAGTGCTCAGTACAGTATACTTATACCACTTATGTAATCATAACTAATACATGTTTTGTAACACGTGCGGTGCATAGTTATTGTAATCTGCGGCAACAATTATTACGCTAATCGAAGAAAAAGAAAGCATAGACAAACTATTTCTAATAGAAAGATTAAATGACGCTGGAAAACTTATTTCGGATATAATGTACAGTCAGACAAAGTCGAGAATTGCTTTCGTGGTAGCAGGAGTTGACAAAGATACAAGAAACATACTAGAGGACACAAAGCCTGAAGAATTTTTATTTGGCAAAAATCTTCGGGAAAAGATAAAAGAAGCAAAGGGCATTGATAGGGTCGCTAATTCTGTAAAGAAATCAAATTTCCAAAAAGGTCAAGCGGCATTTACTCCAGGGCAGGCTTTAAACTTCAACAGCCTGCAGGGAAAGAGGCCGTTTCTCAACCAGGCAGGCGCATCTCAAGGCTACCAATACCAATCAACAAGGCCAAGACTTTTTTTTCAAAAACAGACAACAGAGTCAACCGTTCAATCAGAGAGGACAGTATCAGGGATACAGGAAACTGAGAAATCAGGGCAAACTCAAATAAATGTAAGGAAAGTTGCGGGCAGACTTAAACATTTCGTAGATAATTGGCAAAAAATTACGTCGAATACATTCGTGTTAAATTGCGTTAAAGGATACAAAATTAAATTTGATAAGAAAGTTATTCAGAAAAAACTACCGTTAGTAAATTGTGAAGGAACGGAACTCAAAATACTTCAGCAAGCAATTAATTCCTTGTTAGAAAAAGGCGCAATAGAACCGTGCAAGCCTAGTAAACATCAGTTCTTATCGAGTTACTTTCTGGTCCAAAAACCCAATGGCTCCTTTCGGTTTATTTTGAATCTAAAGAGATTAAACGAGTGCATTAAAACTAGCCATTTTAAAATGGAGGATATTAGAACAGCAGTAAAATTAATCTTTCCGGGGTTCTACATGTGTACAGTCGATCTGGAAGACGCTTATTTTTTAGTACCAGTTCATGAGATTTAAGATTTGAATTTTCGGGAAAATTTTTCCAATTCACATGCCTACCTTTCGGGTTGAATTTAAGCCCATTTATTTACACAAAATTACTAAAACCTGTTGTCAATTACTTAAGATCTAGAGGTTTATCATCTGTCATTTATTTGGATGATATTCTATGTATAGGAAACGATTACGAAAGTTCCAAAAAGAATGTCGACGACACGATTGAATTGCTAAAATGGTTAGTGTTCCTAGTTAATATGGAAAAGAGTAAAATAATTCCATGAACCAGATGTAAATTTCTTGGTCTTATTATCGATTCAAAACAATACTCAATTGAATTACCGGACGAAAAAAGAAAAAATCTAGAAGGTTCTTTAAGATCATTTTTTATAAAAAAGTCTTGTTCAATCAAGGATTTCGCAAAATTGATAGGCAAATTAATTGCAGCTTGTCCCGCGGTAGAATACGGTCTGATGCATACAAGGTGCTTAGAAAGAGAAAAAACATTAGCCTTAATGTCAAATAATTATGATTACAATAAACGAATGCTTATTCCAAAAACAATTCTGCCTGATCTAGCTTGGTGGATTAAGAAATTACCGGTAACCAAGAATTGGATAAAAACAGCAGATTTTAAAATGGAAATTTATACAGATGCGTCAGGCACAGGCTGGGGGACCACAAATGGTTTCGATAACATTTATGGTTTTTGGGACGATAACCAAAGAGAATTTCATATTAACTACAAAGAACTCCTGGCAGTAAAATTAGCTTTAGCGTCTCTAGCAAATCACTTAAGTAATTGTCAGCTACTTCTCAGAATCGATAACACCACAGCCATATCATATGTGAACAGGATGGGTGGCGTTAGATTCATAGCATATAATAAACTGGCAAAAAAGATCTGGCACTGAGCAGAAGATAGAAAGATTTTCTTGGTTGCATCATATATAGCGTCAGCGGATAATAAATAGGCAGATAGCCTATCTAGAATAAAGAATGATGACATAGAATGGGAACTAGGTAATATAGCCTTTGATATGATCGTAAAACAATTTGGTAGACCAACAATTGATCTCTTTGCTTGCAAAAGGAATGCTAAATGTAAGAAATTTGTTTCTTGGAAGCCTGACTCAGAAGCATTACAAATTGATGCCTTCACTATCAAATGGACAAACCTAAGTTTTTACGCATTTCCTCCTTTTGGGTTAGTTTTAAGAACATTAGTAAAAATCAAACAAGACAGGGCATCAGGCATTATTGTAGTACCTAACTGGCCAAGCCAATCATGGTATCCTTTGTTTTTAGATTTGCTTGTAGGAGATCCTATCATTTTCCAACCAGACGTCAATCTATTATTGTCTCCATGCAGGAAAAAACCTCATCCACAAGCCAAGCACCTATATTTAATGGCAGGCAGAGTATCGGCGAAGCTTTTTTGATGAGGGAGGCGCCTAAAGAGGCAGTAGACATTTTAATAGCATCTTTAGCTCCAGCTACAGCAAAACAGTACGAATCAGCCTTACATCGATGGGGGCAATTTTGTAACCAAAATTATTTTGAGTTCTACGCACCTTCAAGAAAAAGTCTTCTCAGTTTTTTAACAGTAAGTTTTAAAGAAGGCGCATCATACAGCACATTAAATACATATAGATCCGCGGTGTCACTCATATCACAAGATAAAATAGGTGAAGACGTATTAGTTTCAAGATTTTTAAAGGGCGCCTATAGGTTAAAACCTTCGACACCCAAATATCCCGTTACGTGGGACGTATCGGTGGTTTTGAAACATTTGAAAACATTACATCCATTGGAAAAGTTAAGTCTAAAAGAATTAACAGAAAAGACGGTAGTCTTACTAGCTCTATGTACAGCCCATAGGGCACAAACATTAGCATTTATTAAAATAAGTAACATTTGCGCTACACCTAGAGGGTTAGAAATAAAAATCCCAGATGCTATTGTTAGGAATATTGGGATGCCAATAAACATTGGGGGCTGCACGGTTGAGTTAAAGCAGACGCGACCAGCGCAACGCTCAGGAAGTCATAAATTGTCATCGAGGTCCTTAGGATTTCCCAAACAGGACAACCGGGGCCTTTTCCGTGGGACGGAAGGGCAGTCTATTCCAGAACTCGCTTCGAGAAAGACCTCTCTACTCTTGTCCAACTTTACTTTGTCTAACGTTTGAAACAAATATATTCACATAAAATCTAGAGAACCATTTTAGTTCCATATTTTAGTATCTTCTTACACTATTAAAACGTCAGGCCCCGGCCGTTTCCAGCCTCTGTTAATCCTGCCAAAGTTTAAAGACGATCCTAGTTTATGCGTGGCTTCCGTGATAACCAAATATTTAGACGTTACAAAAGAACTAAGAGGCAAGTCTGATAATTTATTTATAGCAATAAAAAGTCCACATAGGGCTATTGGTTCGCAAACCGTCAGTAGATGTATAAAAACCGCGTTAAGAAATAGTGGTGTAGATATATTTATTTTTAGTGCTCATTCCACGAGACATGCGGCCACATCAGCGGCATTAGCTAAGGGAGTTGATCTAAGTACAATTAGACGTACTGCAGGATAGACAGAAAGCTCACAAACATTTGCCAAATTTTATAATAGGCCTATAATACCAAATAATGATAGTTTCGCATCAGCGGTCATACAGACATAAACATAAAAGTGTTTCTTATCACTAGAAGATAAGACATGAATAATTCACATTGTATCAGTTCTATTATTATGATTTGGTTAAAAACACGTTTATCAACAATGAGGGATTATTTATTTAAAATTGCTGTATCGCTAAACAGCTACATTTGTAATCTCGAGAACGAGGCGAATGAAATATAATTGAACGATTAAACGAACTTACCTGTAAGTGAAGTTCAATTGCAATTATATGAAGAGCCTCGTTCGAAGAGATTACAATCCCACCCCAAAAAACCCAAACCCTTATAAAAGACTAGCAATTTTAAATACACTCTAAAAATATGAAGCGAGAAGCGGCGCGCGGGGACAAGGAGGCGACAGCCACCTTTTGTTTTTTTTTTACTCTAAACGTTGTGGCATGTAGCAGGCACGAGAGGAATACTACATTTGTAATCTCTTCGAACGAGGCTCTTCATATAATTGCGATTGAACATCACTTACAGGTAAGTACGTTTAATCGTTCAATTGCATTCAATGAAAGGCTGGTGCTCGCGAGCGAGACAAGGGACAGCGAGAAGAAGGCGATCTGATAGATCGCCTGTCAAGCTGTCACTCGAGGTACCGGCGCCATTGCGAGCAGACGCATCGAAACTTATATTGCTACATTAGAGATTGTATTCGTTATCGTTGTTCTTGTACCTGTTGATGTTCTGTTACTGTTATACATTAAATCTATATTATGTCGAGCGGAAAACGTAACATTGGTGTCAGAAGTGGGATGCCCGCCCGGAGCGGCATGCCCACTCGCGCCTCCGCGGCTTCCGCGATCCCTGCGGAACTTCCCTCCGGAGCGATGGACGACCCCTCCCTGCAGGAGCTGTTTACCAGCCTCCAACTAGGCATCGCGGGACAGTTGCGGGAACTGCGGAGGGACAACGAGGCCCGGTGGCAGAGGGAGGACCGTCGCAGGGAAGAAAAGGAAGCCGCCGACCGACGGACGCAAGCGGCTCTTGAGGCGCGCTTGTCGAACATGGAGGAGCGGATACAGGTCGTAACCGCTTCGTTACAGAGTGGCCATGGCTCAGTTGGTAGCGGCGCGGGCCCTCGGGAAGGGGAGACTGTGTCGAGTGTAAATAGTGTAAATAGTGTAAATAGAGTTGAAAATAGTGTTCCCCCGGCGCTTGTCCCCGCTCCCGTTAGTGCGCCCGCCGCTGCCCCTTTCTCGGGACCGCGCGTCCTTAGCTTAGGGTACGCCGTGAAACCGACGATATTCGACGGGAAAAATTCGTGGGAGGAGTACCAGGTGCAATTCGAAATGATCGCGCGCGCGAATGGTTGGGACGACCCAAGGAAGGCTACGGCCTTGGTCGCTTCCCTCGGAGGCGCGGCGAGGAGCGTCTTTACAACGCTCACCGCCGCTCAACGTGAGAGCTTCTCGGAATTGGTTTCGGCGCTCGAATTCCGCTACGGGGCGAAAAATCTTTCGAATCTCAACTATGTGCTCTTCCAGAGTCTTCGGCAGCGGAAAGACGAAAGCGTCTCTTCGCTCGCCACCAAAATCGAACGTTTAGCGCAGTCCGCGTTCGCGGACTGTTCGGTAGAAATCCGCGACAAGCTCGCCGCGTCCCAGTTCATAACGGCGTTGTCGAGCCCTGCCATGCAGCGGGAACTGCGTCTCGGCGGGTTCACTACCCTTAGGGCCGCGGTGACTAGGACCCTAGAAATCGAGGCCGTCGAGGCAATGTCTCGCAGCTCCGCAACCGAATCGCGAGAACGATACTCGGAAAAACGCAAGGCTATACCCTCCGACACATTTGAAAGGTACCCGGCCAAGAAGCGAAGGTCCGACAAACTCGAGGATCGAACGGACTACATGGAGAAAAACTGCTGGCAGTGTGGAAAGGCCGGACATCTCCAGAGGAACTGCTTTGAATTGAGAAATTGAGGGGAACAGCGTTAAGAGAAGGAGTGAAGGGAGGCCGTCGGAGACGGTGGTACCTGGGCTCGACCAATTTGGGGGAACACCGGTCGACAACACTCGGAGCCAGGATAGTGCTGCCGTGAGGGCGTGCGGATCTGTTGCAACGTGGAGGCGCCTGGAGTGCGCGGAGTTGCCGAGCTGTGACGAAGGGAGTTCGAGGGCGAATATCGTCACAGTATAGCTGACAAGGGGAGTCCACAGTGAGGTGTACATCGATTTTGATGAGCCTTGGCACGATGGATCTATGTCGAAAATAAGTAAATACGTGTCCGAGCGTTTGCGCCATTGGGCCTTAATAACAGAGATAATTACATGTAAATTATTAAACATTTCATAGCGCCGATGGAAACCATAAAAGCCATAACCACAACTTAAGAATATGCCGTGGAGCGTTCGGTAAGACGTCAGCGTGGCGTTGTTGCGGTCGTGAGTTCGATTCCGCCTGTGTCTGTATATTTTTTCATACTTTATTTTTTCCACACTTTATTTTTTCCACACTGTATGAATAGTGAGAAAAAAAGGTAACGGCAGTAACGTTCACTAATTCTTTTAAATGTATAAATACAATTATTATTTTTTTTTTTTATACATATATCTCATTTTGTTACTGTAAATTGAATTGTGTACTGATATTAATTTTGGGATGCTAATTTTTCGAGATTACCGCTCGTTATTATATAATAGTTCTTATGTTATAGGTATATTAATTATTCAGGAACAGTACTGCGAAGTCTTATCGAAGTTTCCGGTGGTACCCCATCGCGCGATGGTGGCCGTGGCGTTTTAGTGGGTAAAAATCCCACACTACCCTGGCGCCCTCGGGGGATTCGCCTCTGGAGGTGTCGGGGTGTCTTTTGAAGATTTCCCCACGTTAAAAAAAAAAAATAATAATTGTATTTATACATTTAAAAGAATTAGTGAACGTTACTACCGTTACCTTTTTTTCTCACTATTCATACAGTGTGGAAAAAATAAAGTATGAAAAAATATATAGACACAGGCGGAATCGAACTCACGACCGCAACAACGCCACGCTGACGTCTTACCGAACGCTCCACGGCATATTCTTAAGTTGTGGTTATGGCTTTTATGGTTTCCATCGGCGCTATGAAATGTTTAATAATTTACATGTAATTATCTCTGTTATTAAGGCCCAATGGCACAAACGCTCGGACACGTATTTACTTATTTTCGACATAGATCCATCGTGCCAAGGCTCATCAAAATCGATGTACACCTCACTGTGGACTCCCCTTGTGAGTACAAAGACCGGACGGAGGGAGTTCGAGGGCGAATACCGTCGCGGGATAGCTGTGTACGAAGTTGCGACGGAGGGAGTTCGAGGGCGAATACCGTCGAGAGATCCGCGACGCGTCGTGACGGAGGGAGTTCGAGGGCGAATACCGTCACGGAGTCGGTGACCCATAAGTGAAGGCCCAGGATGAAGAGTCTGAGTACAGCAGTGGCGTTCGTTCAAAAAAAATAAATCGGGACAACTGCGAGAGGAATGAAGACGTCGCGGGACCCGAAGGCTCAAGGAAGAAGATTGGACGAAGCTAATCTGGTGGACTGGGCTGAGGGGTCTGCCTCCATGGCCCGGCCCTCCCTTTTCTTGAGTCTGTTTCAGGGAACACGATACCCCACGACGAGGGACAAGGTGTCGGGGGACTGCTACCGCGGCTTGGATGCGGTTCCGAATTCCCCGAATGTGCCACGATAGCGTGGTGGTCCGCAGCGGGGCGCGGACATACGTGAAACCGCCTCGCTAGCCCCCCTGGAAGTGCACCTCCTGAGCCCCGGAGTGTGCTCCGGTGTGGAACTCAGGGGGGTCCCCAGGTAGCAGTGCGCAAGGGGTGGACAGCAGACGGGAAATGGTGTCCCCAACCACCGGACGGACGTGCGACGCAGTTGCACGGATCGGTCGGAGGGGGCATCGCGGAGACGGAGCCGTTGACGAGCTGCACCGAGACGGTCCCCTGGGACAGCACCAGATGCCACGAAGAGGATTGGGGCCATCTGGAAGTCAAGGAATGGAAAACTGGAGCAGTTAGAAGAAGGAAGACGGGCGGACGGAACGAGGTGGATTGATCGGGGAGCGGGCCGATGGCGGTGCTCATAAGTGTGACCCCCTGCTTTCGTGCTTGCCTCGCCTTTCCGTCCCCCGTTCCGGCCGCTCCACCGGATGCCGGCAAAACAGGAAGGAAATAAAATGTTTCTCTGTCCTTTTAAAAAGGGAACCCCGGTGACAAGACGGAACTGGAGTTCTGAGCGGAGTCAGAGGGCATTCCAGACGCTTCCCTGAAGGAGGGGCTGGATCAAGGAAGGGAGCAGCCTTGGAGCGACGCAGTCGCCGAGGGACGTTCCAGCAGCATCGAGGGATATACACCGGAACTCCGCCGTGGGACAGCGAGGGACTGGATCTCGCATACCAAAGGCGCGAAGAGTCCCGACCATGAAAGACTAGGTCCCTCCGCCCGTCTCTGCCCAAGAAAAAGATGCGTCGTCGCAGAAGATGGAACCCCCTCAAGCCAGAAGTGCACAAGTCCGAAGACGCAAGTGGAGGGTAGAGACGCGAAGGACCACGTACCCACGCCTTGCCCAGGGTTTTTGGGTGGTTTTCCCTTGGGCGTGAAGGCGAATGCCGAGGCGACGGGCGGAAGAGGCCACGCAGCGCCATTTCCACTCCTCCGGACCAGGGTGCGGCTGCAGATGACCGGGAAGGTGCAGCGGTCGGGACGACCGCTTCTCCAGAGGGGGGAGCAGTGTTGCGAGCACCCTATGGATGGGAATCCATGGCCCACTGGTGCTCGCGAGCGAGACAAGGGACAGCGAGAAGTAGGCGATCTGATAGATCGCCTGTCAAGCTGTCACTCGAGGTACCGGCGCCATTGCGAGCAGACGCATCGAAACTTATATTGCTACATTAGAGATTGTATTCGTTATCGTTGTTCTTGTACCTGTTGATGTTCTGTTACTGTTATACATTAAATCTTTATTATGTCGAGCGGAAAACGTAACAATATATTTCAGTGCAAGATAATAAACGCAGTAATTAGCAAGGAGAGGATTTCAATACCTTGGCATCCCGACTGAGTGCATCCTCCTCACTCCTTACCACCGGACGGAAGACCGTCACAAATTGGCGCCCAAACAGGGACTCGACCGGCCAAGAAAGGAAGCTTTAAATGAGCTCAAAATTAACAGAATTATATCACCTAAATAAGGCGGAGCTCATCGAAGCCCTTAAAGAGGCCCACCAGGATACCGAGGGAAATTTCGAGCAACTACGCGCCCGCCTTCGCCAGTACCTCGTCGGCACCGACACGATGGGGAAAGACGACGACAACCAGACGCCTAACGCGCCCACCGACAACGCGCCCCTCATTTCACTCACCGTCGACGAAGCAACTCCCACACCATCACCGCTTGCATCCGCCATGGACCGCGTCCGTAAATGGGGTTGTTATTTCGACGGAACCAAGGATGCCCGAAATTTTCTGGAGCGCATATGCGAGCTCCAGAAAAGCTACGGCATTACCGAGGGTCAACTCCTACGATGCCTCCCAGAGCTACTGAAGGGCCAGGCCCTTTTGTGGCACCGAAACAACCGCGCGGCTTGGCAGAACTGGCAGGATTTCGAAGAAAGTTTCCGACTCTACTACATCCCAGTCCTCAGCGAAAACGATCTGGAGGAAGAAATCCAGCAAAGGAAACAAAAGCCCGGAGAACGAGCCAGCGAATATATCATCGACATTCAAACACTGATCCGGCGATACGGCCAACTCTCGCCCGCCCGCCAGCTTGAGCGAATCCATCGCAACCTCTTACCAGAGTACCGGGAGTTCATCCGTCACAACAGCTGCACCACCGTCACGGCCTTGTTACAAGCTGCCATCGAATATGAAGGCATCCTTAAGGACAAAAAGGCCCGAACCCTCACCTCCGATAAAACTCCAGCGTCGAAGAAACCCTCGCACGCGTCCTCCGACGACATTTTGGCAATTTCATTCCATTTCATTTGGAGCTGTGGTGTTAATAGTGTTGAATTGTGTTCAGTTGCGTGAATTTTATTTAAAAGAAGGTAGTTTATTCATTGCGTATGCATTTCCAAAACCACTGCAAAGAACATCTTTAAAATATTTATGCAAATATGTATACAATGCAGTATTGCGCGGCATAACCTGCAATTTGTGCAGAGACTATATTTTTAAAGATTGCAAAGCACGAAGTATAAAAGACAAATATAATCGATCATTTCTTAAATGTATTGAACAAATATGCCTCATTTCAATTTGTATTTTAAATAATCAAGAGATTAATGAGCAGACGATTGTACATATTATAGGTTACATAAATAATTATGTTAAATTTAGTTTTAATTGCGAACATGCAGAAAAATTGGAAGAGAAATTACTTAAATGTATAACTATATTCTGTACAACACAATTTTGAAAAAAAAATGAATAATATAATTAAAGGAAAAGAAATGCCACAGCATGGAGTCCTTAATGGACTCGTTTGTAATGCGACCAAAATATCGAATAAAAGAGTTCATTAACCTCTAGAGGGCCGGGATTTTTTCATTAAAATTGTAAATTTTATTTTCTTAAAATTTATGCATATATACCACCAAAATGACCGGCAAAGTATCCAAATTCTTAGGTGGCCACTATAGTGGCCAGCCCGGCCCTCTAAAGGTTAAGCAAATAAATAATGTGTACGGTTTAATTTCTGTTCCCTGAAAAAACTAACGTCTGAGATACAATTTCTGCATGACTACACATACTTCTAAAATTGTAAATAGGAGGCATACAATATGATTATGTGTAGTCCAGTAGTCATACAGAAATTGTACTAGTCGTTTCTGAAGCAGAGATGGACAAAAAAAATTATTTGAAATAAAAATATCGTACACAAATTTTTATTTCAAATAATTTTTTGCCCATCTCTGTTCTGAAGTTCGATGAATTTAACTGAATAGTACCTACTCCACGTTTCAAATTTCCCGGTTACAGAAATTTGTTTCCACCCCAATTCGCTAGAGGGTGCTGTCCGCATTAACAGTAGAATACATGGAAGTGTCACGACCCTGAGTTAAATGAATGAAATGATTTGTAATAAACACTTAGAACTCAATAAAACTCATTGAACTGAACTAAATTAAATCAATTAAATTATTTAGAACGACAAAGAACGAAACGAGGATATTTCTAGATTGAAAAGCTGAATTTATTATGACACGTCTAGACTGTTATAACGTCGGAAATCAAATGCGAGGAGAAGAAACAGGCTTCTTCTTACGTTTTTTCCTCTTTTCTTATCAATACATTTTTTTCGAGCGATAAGGAAGAAGGCGAAGATAAATTCCTAATATGATAAAGTTCATCCTTAACTCTATCCTATTTAAACTTCGCGCTTTAGGAGCTTGCGCTGAACGCCGCTAGAGCGAGGATCGCAACTCGCAACAACACACACATACCTAGGTGTATCCAGGGGGACCAAGCCTTCATTGATTGGCCGAAGTTCCCGTTTAGTTAGCACATTATAGGTAGGAGGCGCTAGGTACGTCACACACACATACCTAGGTGTATCAGTGAGCACGAACACAACCTTTCGACGTTGGTGAAATGTTACCATCAGTTACCATGACGACCGTCGCCATTTTTAATTGTTTCAAATTGGCGCGGACACGAGGGACACGAGGAAGTCTAACCTGGTCTAACCCACGTGGATCTGTCATCGCATAAGATAAGTAATTTTTGTAATATAGCGTCTTTGAGATATTGTAAGTTTTTTTATTAATTGCATTAAGTTGAGTTTTAGATTATGTCCGGGCCTAAGAAGTGCGAAGTGAAAGGTTGCGAATCGGGAAATACACTACTGAGGGCATTTCCCGATATCCTTAAAGACCGAGAGAGGTGCTTAAAATGGATTGCTGCTTGCGGCAATCCATTGTTAATGCACCAATCTCTTCGCAACAACAAGATCTGCGATGCGCACTTCTTTGGCATCTACAAATTACAAAGGAAACTTTGTAACACTGCTGTTCCAACGCTTCAACTTCCAGGTATGTTTAATATAGAGTGTACGTTTCTTAAAACGTGCTGAAAATATTGTAAGGGGTGATTCTAGAGGTAAAAATAAGACAAAAATTAAGAATAACGATTTCGTGTTTGGGCCTTCATTTTGCAGTAATAATGGTTTAAAGTTAAATTTCTATCTCCTGAACTAATAGTCGGAGGACACTGCGCTTTTATAGTTACATTATCGACTAGCAATAGAACAAAAAAGTATTGATACACTTTTCTGTATCTCTTCGGGTTTCACATTTATAAAGTTTATAATATTCGAGATTCATTCCTTACCGACATCTCGGATTTTAAAAGCTTTATAAATGTTAAACCCGAAGAGATACAGAAAAATGTATGAATACTTTTTTGTTCTATTGCTAGTCGACAATGTAACTACAAAAGCCCAGAGTCCTCCGACTACTAGTTTAGGAGACAGAAATTTAAATTTAACCCATTATTACTGCAAAATGGAAGCTCAAACGCGAAATCGTTATTCTTGATTTTCGTCTTATTTTTACCTCTAGAATCATTTGCATGGTTTACATATAATTTACTTTACTAAAAACTATTTTAATATTTTGTAGCACCAATTGATGTAAGCTGCTTGCTACAGCATGCAGTTGACCATCAGGAGGTACCGGAAGTAAGGGAACCGTTGGATGTACATATTGGTAAGGAAATACAAATATATACTTATTATAAAATTTAGAATGCATGTGTTTGTTTTTTTTAAACTTAGAATTTAAATAGTTTATACAATATGAATATTTGTAATTTGCGTTACAGATAATTATAATAATGGACCCTGTGGAGAGATCGGCCGCCTGGAGGTTCAGCAAGCATCTGAACGTATGGAGGTCCATACTGGTAAGAAAATACAAAAATTCGATACTGTCTCCCTTGTTTCAACTGTTAGAATAACAGATATTTTTAAATAATAATGAATAGTAACGTAGTAGTACAAATTGAATTTTTCTATCTTTATGCCATTCCGATCAGCAAATTATTAATTTTCGTACAAAGCCTCTGTAATGGCCGATTTCTTCGCCTCTGGATAAAAGTTATCTGGCGGATAGATACAGTAAAGTATGATTAACTTGCGTTACCTAGGTTAGTTACATCGCAAAAATGTCAATATTAATCTGCTATTTCAAAGTGAAAATTGTATAGATATAAATATCAATTAATAAATGGTCATTCTTTAAACATTCACCAGTTTAATTCTGCAACAGCAGCTTAATATTAATATTTTTCCGATGTAACTAGCCTAGGAGAACGCGAGTCAATCACACTCTACTGTAACTATCCGCCAGATAACTTTTATCTAGAGGCGAAGAAATCGGCCGTAAAAGGCCCATAACTTCGATAAGTCGAAACCTCTATAACTCGAAGATTTTAGTTCTTCCCTTCAGATTCGAGTTAACGAATTAATCATTTGCAATACATTTTACACATACTGGATATGCTGTTGCTGGTACCTCTGGACAATCATTGCGGACAAGGAAACGTACTGTGACGTTTTATATTAAAAACTATTCTTAAGGTTGTTTTATCCAAAATCCAGTTCCTCTAAAAACTCCCTTAAACTTCTGTTATTTGTACTGTTTATTAGTATTCCCCAATTCCTCCTTTTAATATATATTCTTTATGCTGAACATGTGCTAACAGCTTGTTTTTTATTATAACCCGGAGCATGGGGTGTTGATAAAACCACCTTAAATTTTATACAGTTTTCTGGGTGCTGGAAATTCAGTTTTTTTTGCATGCATAAATTGTTTTACTTCTTACTATTTAGCATCTGTGCTGACATTGTTCAGAGCAAATAGGATGTCCAGCCTTTCTCCAGATGAGGTGCGGCAGTACGCATTTGTCTCCTTGATGAAAACAAGGAGACAAATGCGTAAACGCCATGTAGAATGTAAGGAACGTTTGCAACATGCCGAAATGTTGCTAAAACGTGGCTTTGCGGAACGCATTGAAAGTCTGCCATCAACTGTGCGAGACTTTTTAGCATTACAAGTCCGTAACATGGGACAACCTAAGTTCAGTAGAAATTACACTTTAGATGATAAAATTTTTACGCTTTCATTGCTGAAGCAAAGTCCAAAGGTTTATCGATACCTTTCCAATTTTTTCCTCTTACCCAGTACAGAGACCTTAAGAAAATTGTTCACTAAAATCATTGTATCTCCCAGTATTAGTAAGTCTGTCTTCCACAGCATCGAAAATATACTCGACAATTTCGAGGATTCGCGGTATAGATATTGCATTTTGTTATTTGACGAAATGAAGCTTAGTCCCCGGCTTCATTATAATGTCAAATCCGATATTGTAGAGGGACTAGTAGATTTCGGGTTTTCGCGTAATAGAGACATTGCAGACCATGTGCAGGTCTTTATGTTAAGGGGGGAGACCACTGTCTCGGCCCGAAATATAAGGGTATTTTCGGGAATTTATTTCAACCAAACAACGCAAGCAAATCAATTTATTGCTTAGTATAGTCAATAGTGTATATATCGAAGGGTAAGAAAAATTTTTTTTTAATCAAATTCATAAATCCGTTTCCTGTATACACTCCGTCAAAATTTGCGCTCCGGAAAAAACATGCTAGTCGCATTGACAGTCCCCAGACCATATGGTTCATCGAAATTCAAAAAACAATAATATTTAGAAACTAGAAGCCTGCCTCTATTACGTGACGATCGCAAAATGTCGAATTTGTAAAAAATAACAAAATGGCGGACCACTGAAAAAAAAGTCGTATTTTCGGGGTACAAAATTGGGGAAATGTTGCTAAAAAATATAGAAGCAGGTTGAAAATTGAAAATGTCTGATCGTCACGTAATAGCGACGGGTTTTCCGTACAATAAATGTCCTTGATCAAGCCAATTGGATGTATAGTTATCTCTGTAGACCGTCAACGCGGTTGAGAAATGTCATTCTGAGAAAAACGCGTTCAAAGTTCCGCGTGACTCAGTCGCGCGTTTGACACCGCTTCACGAAAAACACCATATCTCCGTCAATTTTGCGAATTTCTTCATCAAATTTGGAGAGAACATTCTTGAAACATACGCCTTTCAGAAAATGTAAAAAAAATTTCAGATTTGAGACAGTGGTCTCCCCCCTTAAGAGGGATATTTGGAGATAAACCTTGGAAGCAAACAGTGTCGTACTCCTTTTGTAGGGGCACAGCTTCATGGGAGTCGATAGCGCGTACATTTAAGGCCATAGTACGGGAATGCACTCTTATACGCTTAAGAGTTGTTGCTTCGGATTGCGATCAAGGGTCAACAAATGTACACGCGATTAAGCAATTACTTTTCGACACGAAAAGAGATTGCAAGTCGGCTGAAGAGGGGCTCATCATCGTAGATGAACAAAAGATCGTACCACTGTTTGATCCGCCTCATTTATTAAAATGTATTAGGAATAATTTGTTAACGAAGGATCTTCGTTATACTCTGGACGGTGTAGAAAAAAACAGCAAAGTGGTCCCACTTCGAGGATACTTATTTCATTGATCGGTGTAGAGGTGATTTTAGAACTTTAGTTAATATTACGGAACAGCATGTCGTTCTAAGTAAAATTAAGAAGATGCGTGCCAAATATTGTACACAAGTCTTCTCGCGTAAAGTAGCATCTCTTATGGAACTTATGAGCACTACTGAGGCGGAAAGTGCTTGTAAATCCAGAAAGATGTCAGCTTCGGGAATAGATACGGCGATATTATTTCTAAATTTAAATTCACTTTTCGACAGTGTCAATAGTAGGGCCATTTTGGACAACGAAAGCAACGCCACAGATATTTGGAATAAGTGTATAAACTTATTCCAAAGTATGCGATTTATCAAACGCAACGCGAGAGATAAAGTGTATCCTGCGGTGTTGCAGAATTGGATACATACCCTGAAAGGATTCAAAATTCTTAAATCGTATTTGCTGGATCTTGGGTTTGCAGGATTCAGAACCAGAGATTTTAACCAAGATCCTTTGGAAAATTTTTTCTCGCTGGTACGACAACATGGTGGAAGAAATACAAATCCGACTTCTTCAGTATTTACCGAATACTACAAGTCATTGCTCATAAATTCATTGTTTTCCAACTCAGGAAGACAAAACTGCGAGGCAGATTGTAGTGAAAATTTGTTAAATGTTAAAGAGATTTTCGAATTTTCCTCTCGTAATCCAAATTCTCACTTTTCTAATAATGCAGTACCAGTAGTAGCTGTAGAATCAGTAGAGTCAATTTTGCAAAATTATGATGCTACTACTGTCAATTTAGATTACTTAGAACCCTTTATTCAAGCTTGTGCTACGTGTTGCCAAGCTTTTTTAACACAAAAAGAATTAATAGTACAATTTATGCGAGAGGTTTATGTTTTAACTAAACACTGTTTTGATAAATTCGCGGAACATTGCAATTTAAAACTTTTAATTCAAACTTGTTTAAGCCTTTCAGTTGATGTCAACCTGAGCGATTGCCCTTTAGGGCATCTCAAAGTGTATTTGACCGACAACTATGTCGATCATGTATTAAAAAAATGTATTTCTTCCACCAATATGCTACTAAATTGTTCCGAAGAACCTATGATTCCAATGTCTGGTTTGTCATTATGTGCTTTGACGTATGGCAAATCACATAGGAAACAAAGGTTCTAATTGTGCTTTTATTGGGTTGGCGAATAAGTTCGTACCGTTTTATGTTTTCTTTTATCCTGGAACGATTTGTTTGCTGTTGGGCAAAGTGTTTATATGCATTCGAAAGAGCTTTTTCTGTTCTACAAAACTGTGATAATGGTTGTTTTGAATAATTTAATTTTTTATTATTTTTCAAGCTTAGAAATGGAATTTCCAGGAGGCAAAAATCAACATTTTCGCGCAATTGACTTGCCTATGACACCTTCTCCGTACACGTCGCAAATCTCCCGAGCGGCTGCGGCAGCTTTTTGACTTCGATGAAAGCGAAGAAAAGCAGATGTCGAAAATGTTGATTTTTGCCTCCTGGAAATTCCATTTCTAAGCTTGAAAAATAATAAAAAATTAAATTATTCAAAACAACGATTATCACAGTTTTGTAGAGCAGAAAGAGCTCTTTCGGATGCATATAAACACTTTGCCAAACAGAAAACAAATCGTTCTAGGATAAAAGAAAACATAAAACGCTACGAACTTATTCGCCAACTCAATATATATCCGAATCTACTTTTAAGTCTTTTTGCATGTATGCGATTGCAGTATGAGTGTGTAATGCGTTTTTTATTATGTACAGTGAGCCGCATTAATATTCGGACACAGTGGTACTTGGAAATATATTGCTGTGTATCTGTAGTAATTTTGGAAATAAGGGATTCGTTGTTTTTTTATGATTTAGTAGACTTATTCTAGTTGCTAAAAACGTAAGATTTTTTTAATTTATTTATACACTTTTCTTGTTAATAGATAGTAAACGAAATAATGCCTAATTTTGACGTCGCAAAAATATTCGGACATCACGTATGCTTTGCAGTTTGGTCGTCTTGTTAAGCCAGTTAGGTTGCACGGTGGCAATGTTTGTAAACACAAGATGTAAGCACTACCTTGTAGACTTAGTTTCACTTCAACATTCACTCATACCGCACGTATTTTTTGTGACAATGGTACGTAAAGGTAAAAATACATCGTTCGATACACGTCAACTCGTTATTTATAATCGCGAAAAAGGAAAATCGTATCGGGAAATCGGTACATTACTAAATTTAAGTAAGAGTACTGTAGCAGACATTATACGGAGATATAATCGTGAGGATAGGATTGAATCTGTTGCTCAAACAGGTCGTCCAAAGTTACTCGATATTCGTGACAAACGTAAAATTATTAGAAAAGTGAATAAAGATCCTAAATTAAGTGCACCAAAGTTAGCGGCAGAGTTATTTGAAGAGACTGGAAAGAAAGTTCATTCTGACACAGTTCGGCGAATGCTCAATGAAAGTGGATACAACGGTAGAGTTCCTCGAAAGAAGCCATACATTAACGATGTGAATCGAAAGAAAAGATTACTCTTCGCCAAAGAATACATTTCTAAAGAAGAATCGTGGTGGAAAACTGTAATTTTTGCAGATGAGAGTAAATTCAATATTTTTGGGTCCGATGGACGAAAACTGATATGGCGTAAAGCTAATGAAGAGCTTCACACTAAAAATCTCAGACCAACAGTGAAACACGGTGGAGGAAGTGTCATGGTTTGGGGTTGTATTTCGGCTGCTGGAATGAGCGAATTAGTTTTCATTGATGGAATTGTAGATAAAAATAGATATTTAAATATTCTAAAACAAAACTTACATAAAAGTGCTATTAATATGAACATTTGTAACAGTTTTAAATTTTATCACGTATAGTTCAAGAATATTTACTATATAATTGTCCAAAGGTATTGCACCCACCTCCACAGTCATCAGACTTAAATACGATCGAAAATTTATGGGATTACTTAGATCGTCGAATCAGAATAACACCCATAAAGTCGAAAGACGAATTAAAATTACGATTAACCGAAGAATGGTCACGTATTCCGTTAGAATACTTAAGGCTGCCGTCTCAGCGGGCCTTGAATGTGTGCGTACGCTCACACAAGCTATGAAAAGCGTGTACGTATACGCGTGTAGTAAACAATCCGTTTCAACCGACTTTCGTCCTGGAATCGGCCAGAAGGAAGTTTTTGCGGGTACAGTTGTGTTGTTTAATAAATCAGGCTAACTTTGTTCTGGATTAATATATGTTTATTTGTACTTTAAATGTAATTATAAATATAAAAATATAAATCTTTGTCAGTCTTTTTATAACAAGTTCTTTGGTCGAGGCCATGAATACTTCGCGACTAGTAGCACGAATTCCCGTCCGAGTTAGTAAGTTGGTAAACTCGATTGGCCGTAGGCGGCCTCTCTGTTAGTTCGTGAACTATCCGAACAGCGCTGACAACCTGTCAGTCTAAGAGCAAATACAATAAAAAATAATTTACATCAACAAGTTGCCTCTAGCAGACATCAGTGCAGGGTGGTCTGGTGCGTTTGAACGCTAATAACCACCGTACGTTGAGATAATAATGAATTTATGAATCGAAAACTGACAGAATGAGGCTTCAAGGCTTCTCCGTTGGTGGCGCTAGTGGTATACCGCAGCACGTAGCACCAGCGTGACGTATACGCAGGGCCGACGCGAGGTTAGCTGGCGCCCGTATGCAAGAAAATTTTTGGTGCCCCCAAATTTTTGCACCTGTTTTCTATTTAATATGATTTGTCTTTACGGGGTGTACATTTCGTTTATGTGGGAGTTGGATTCCTTTATTATTAAGCGTGCGATATAGTTTTTTAGCGTCCCATTCTGCTGGCGCCCTTATGCGGCACATGACTTGCATAATGATTTCGCCGATCCTGCCTATACGCGATGTAGTAAACAAACCGTTTCAACCGACTTTCGTCCTGGAATCGGCAAGAAGAAGGTTTTTGCGGGTATAGTTGCCTCCGGTAGACATTCGTGCAGGGTGGTCTGGTGCGTTTGAACGCTAATAAGCATCGTACGTTGAAATAATAATGAATTTATGAATCGTGTACTGAGACAGACTCGAGAAATGACAGAATGAAGCTTCAAGGATTCTCCGCCCCAGCGCTGATGGTATTTTCGCGCCATTTACCATCAGAACCGGTAGAAGTCCAAGCTAGCCGATAAATATAGGAAAGACCTAGTTGCCGAGACGTATCGAGAGGTATATCGCGCTGTTGCCGTATTTCCTCTATTACTATTTTCTCGTAAGGAAGGCTTGAATGAATCACGGCGAAGCTGCTAGAGAACAGAAATGGGCAAAGATAATATCTGGATAAACTCAAATAAAAGATACTACAGTATTGTCTTGTTACGGGTTCGGTTTGGGGTACACTATGTGGATTTTTCGCTATTTCCACCACTTCTGTTTCACTCCTGTCCGGCGAAGGCGAGAGCGAGATGGAACGAGAGCGAGCGAGAGCCACTGAAAGCGAGCGAGGACGGTACGAGACAGACGATGCGTTGATGTTTTGTCTCGCTCCGTCTTTCGGACGCCTGACACTCCGTCCTTTGCGTTCCCGGCCGTCGCGCAGGCAAAGCGTTCCATCTCACTCCCCCCTTCTGCCAGAAAGCAGCGAGAAACGAACACTGGGAATTAGGGTTCTGTTCGCGATACCCGCGAGACCAGCGAGGACTTGGGCTGTTCGGCGGCGGCTTGTAATCTCAGTTGGAGAGGCATACAGTGTTGATAAAATGTAAAACGTCACGTTTTCAATATTCAGTAACACACTGCTGAGATTTTCCATATTAAAATGAATCCAAATACGGCGTGAATCGGATTATTTCTAGAACTGTACTAGATAATTAAATATAAATGCGTAACATTTCAAATCTAATAAAGCTAAAAATAATCCGAAATATCGTGTTTAAATTCATTTTCATCTGGAAAATCTAAGCAGTATGTTACTGAAACGTTCACGCCGATACGATAGAAAATGTGAAAGTTTTACATTCTATTAAAACAAAAAAATAAACAATCATCGAGAATTTATAATGTTATATATATATTTATTTTAAATTAAAAATTATTAATTATTATTGGGTTGCCGCCGCGGCCTTCACGGCGGCCTCCACGGCGGCCTCCCCGGCGGCCTCCCCGGCGGCCTCCTCGGCGGCCTCCCCGGCGGCCTCCTCGGCGGCCACCACGGCGCCCCCCCTCGCCATACTTTAGAATTTTAATCTCCTTTTTCATCTGAAACAATATTATAAAAATTACATTTTCTAGTTCGACGCCTACATATGAGCCGTTATTTCTTAAAGTGGTATAAGTCGATTTATTCATACATTGGGATATTTAAGGGTATGCTTTTGAATCAACTTAAAAATATTCGCATCCGTAAATCAAATCGGGTAATGTTTTTAAAACTATAAACTTGTGTAATTTTATGGCTGTACTTCCGAATGGCCCCAGTGGCCGATCGACACGAGGTTTCGGGGGTAGGGTGGGAATGATGTGAGGACCCTAAATATAAAATTGTTGCTTCGGGAATTTATTAGTTTCCGAGATATTAATAAAAAACTTTTACTATGTCTGTTGATTTATTCCGACATAACGCATTTCACTTTCCGCTTTGTCCCGGGTATTAGTTTGGTTTGGGCTAGATTAGGGGGGAGGGAGGTGCGCGCCCGCTTGCGGGCGCGAAAAGCATGGTAGCGAACCGATGTGAGTTTGGAGATTTGAACCAGCAACTTGCGAATGTGACCCATTCTACTATATAGGGTATATAGTATACATATACATTCTACTGACAGTGAATATTCCAGGGGGTGATTCTAGAGGCCAAAATAAGACGAAAATATAGAATACAATTTTTTAATATTGCGCTTCGTTATCGAGAAAATTGACTTTGAATTTCAACTAAATACGCGTGCCTTTCCGGCGCCTGGGGAGCACGCGGAGGTAAGGGGAACGCGTCCAGCAGTTCGTAAAACAGTTTGAGGGAACGGGAGGGTCGCCGGGTAGGGGTGCCTGCACCTACCGTCCAAAAAAATTTAAAAATAAAATTAACAATAATTTTTTATTAATATTTTGGAAACTAATAAATACCCGAAGCTAAAATTTTAGATTTAGGGTCCACACCCCCTCCCCACTCCTCCCTCCAAACCTCATCTCGATTGGCCACTGGGGCCATTCGGAAGAATATCCAATTTTATTATGGAATAATAATCAATAAAAATGTTAAAGAAAATAAACGATTTTTTAGCTACAGATCGAGTTATGGATATTCTTCCGAATGGCCCCAGTGGCCAATCGAGATGAGGTTTGGAGGGGGGAGTGTGGACCCTAAATCTAAAATTTTAGCTTCGGCTATTTATTAGTTTCCAAAATATTAATAAAAAATTATTGTTAATTTTATTTTTAAATTTTTTTGGACGTAGGTGTAGGCACCCTTACTCGGCGACCCTCCCCGTCCCCTCAAACTGTTTTACGAACTGCTGGACGCGTTCCCCTTACATCCGCGTGCTCCCCAGGCGCCGGAAAGACACGCGTATTTAGCTGAAATTCAAAGTCAATTTTCTCGATAACGAAGCGCAATATTAAAAAATTGTATTCTATATTTTCGTCTTATTTTGGCCTCTAGAATCACGCCCTAGAATATTCACTATCAGTAGAATGTATATGTATACTATATACCCTATATAGTAGAATGGGTCGCATTCGCAAGTTGCTGGTTCAAATCTCCAAACTCACATCGGTTCGCTACCATGCTTTTCGCGCCCGCAAGCGGGCACGCACCTCCCTCCCCCCTAATCTAGCCCAAACCAATACTAATTCCCGGGACAAAGCGGAAAGTGGAATGCGTTATGTCGGAATAAATCACAGACATACTAAAAGTATTTTATTAATATCTCGGAAACTAAAAAATTCCCGAAGCAACAATTTTAGATTTAGGGTCCACACCTCATCCCACTCTACCCCCGAAACGTCGTGTCGATCGGCCACTGGGGCCATTCGGAAGTATAGCCCGAGTTATACCACTTTCAATAATAATACAGTATTGTCTCATTACGGGCCCAGTTTGGTGTACACGATGTGGACTTTTCGTTATTCCCATCATTTCTGTCTCACTCTTGTCCGGCGAAGGCGAGAGCGAGATGGAACGAGAGCAAACAAAGGCACTGGAAGCGAGCGAGGACGGTACGAGACAGACGACGCGTTGATGTTTTGTCTCGCTCCGTCTTTCGGACGCCTGACACTCCGTCCTTTGTGTTCGCGGCCGTCGCGCAGGCAAAGCTTTCCATATCGCTCCCCCCTTCGGCCAGAAAGAAGCGAGAAACGAACACTCGGAATTAGGGATCTGTTCACAACAGGAGCCCCACATCGGTTCCGATCAGCGACCACATACGGAGACAATACTATACACACAGATTCAACATAACTTACTTTTGCAACAGTTTTTTCTAACTTGGCCGCCCTCTCCTCCGCCTTCTTCTCCTTATCCTCCTTCTTCTCCTCTTTCCTCTCCTCCTGCTTCTCCTTCTCCCCCTCTCCTCCACTCTCCGCCGATACGGCGGGTACAGTATCTTTCATCTGGAAATGAAATGATGAATGTATTATTTTATGGCAAATAGTAGGATTGTACAGCGTGATTCTCTCGCTAGAGCCCTCAAAGACAATAGTCTAACCCCGGGTTTACACCAAGGCGAACAAGAACAAATACATTGTTCGCGAACGTTCTCGTCTGTTCTTGCCGTGTCCACACCGCCGCAAACATGAACAAAACTCAGTATAAGAATCGTATATGAACGTTTTGTTCTATTTACGACGGTGTGAACACGGCAACAATAAACGAAAACGTTTGCGAACAATGTTTTTGTTCGTGTTCGCGTTGGTGTAAACCCGGGGTAAGAGCTGGCTACATAAGAACTGTGATTGCATCGAGACATGTGGACCCCTATGTAGCCAGCTCTCGGTTACAATGCCGCCAATAAACCGCGTCTCGCCGAGTTTCGTGGAAGTGACGAAATCCACGTTCTGCATTTCTCAACAGATCTTTGCGAAAATGGCGTCAATCAATGTCGTGCCGATGAAAGTGGCCCCACGCATCGTTAAAAATAGTCCGATTTACATGACATGATTTTAATCGGGAGAACGCCAGGAATTCATTGGTATCACTGCCATATCGATGCGATGAAGAATAAAGAATTTTTCAATACGTCGTAGTAAATCTCGTCACGAGCATCGAAATTCACAAAACTCAGCGAGGCGCGGCTTATTGGCGGCATCGCCTTTGAATACTCTAGCTAGAGAGTCACTCACAATCAGTATAATAATATACAATATAATACTTACATTTTTCGAATTAGCCATACTCGCCCTGTGTCGCTTGCTTGGAACTGACTGAGTGGCAAGGATCCCCGGGCCCTAGCTACCGCTGCTGGAGGGGGAAACACCTACAGGAACGGTGGTTATGTGTGCGTGACTGATGCAGGCGCAGTTCACGCACACACGACCACCGCTCCTGTAGGTGTTTCCCCCTCCAACAGCGGTAGATGGAGCCCGCCGATTCCTGACTGACTGTGCCGTTGCACGTGGTCTGTAAAGTGTCATTTGTTTTAGAACGCACCACAGACGAATCTTCGGATTCACGTTTCGCGTTCACGGTTCGCGTTTACGTTTTTTGTTTTTTGAGTTGCGTTGCGTTGCATTGTGTTTGTGTTGTGTTTGTTGGTTTAGTGTAAAATGAGTGGCACTCTAAATGTGAATATGCAGGATGTGCAAGAAGATATGGACAATAATTCTCCGTCTCGTCCGCGAAAATTACGTGCGTACGCAAAGAGATTATCGAAACGGAAAGTATATCGCGTAAAGAGAATGTCTTTAGCCCTTCAGAAGAAGAAAAAAGAAGGCGCAAAAACGGCAGACGACACTGCCGTAGAACAATATCTAGAAGAAGTGGCCGGGGAACGTCTTGTAGAGGAACCATCAACCTCCGACGGACGACATCATACGCGACAAGAGATAATGTACTCGCCATCCGATGAAGATACTGATACGGTCAGTTCCGGAGAAACTGAAGAGGCACTTGAAGAATTTGATATACAAAGTAACGAAGAGGAAAACTTCGTTATAGAAAAAGTTGGGAAGGACGAGCCACAAGAGCAATCGAGTCTCCTAAATAGCAACGATATAATGAATTTCCCAAATGTGCTTGCTCAATTGCAAAAAATAGGTAAGCATGCAAAAGGTAGGGAAGACTGTGGCATTGAACACCTAAGAATAACTGGTGTGAAACGGCGTGGCTTCAAGAGCATCTTCAGCGTAATGTGCACTTTATGCCATTACAAAGCTGAAATCTGCAATCAATCGGACGAAGCCGAAGAAGTGGATTGCAATCAGGGCGCCGTTAATGCAACAATTTTATGTGGAGGCAGTTGTGCCCAGTTGCAACACACTTTTGCAGGAGTGAACATACGTTGCATGTCGAAGAGAGACTTCGTGAAGGATCAAGATGAATTCGTCAAGTCCGCAATTGCCGCTGCAGAAGAAGAGATGCTAGCAGCGGCTGAAGAAGAAAAACGTTTGGCGATTGAAAGAGGCGACGTTCTTTCCGGATCAGGGATCCCTCACATCCCCGTTGTGGCTGACGGAAGCTGGATGAAGAGATCCTACCGCAGTAGTTGTTACGATTCTGCGTCTGGAGTCGGCGTGATAGTTGGCTATCACACGAAAAAAGTTTTATTTTACGGCGTTCGAAATAAAGTTTGCAGAATTTGTCGGATTGCTGCGAAAAACAAGAAAGAACCCCGAAAGCACACATGCTTCAAAAACTGGAACGCATCTCGAGCATCGACTGCTATGGAAAGCGATGCTATAGTAGAAGGATTCAAGACTAGCGTAGAAAAACGTGGACTCGTTTATTCTACTTTGATTGCCGATGGGGACAGCAGCGTGTATAAGAAGATTATTGATGCTGATCCATACAAGAGACAGATTCGTGTAAAAAAAATTGAATGCACGAATCATTTGTTGCGAAACTTCTGTACAAAAATGAAAGCGATTGTGAAGAAGACTACACCTGGACCATTGCGGCAATCTGTGGAAAGTAGCATTCGCCGGATGCGCACGGACATCGTAAAAGCCGCAAAGTTTAGATACAATCAGAATGTATCAATCGAAGAAAAAACAAGGAATTTGCATGGCGATATACAGAATGTTCCGAGCCACGTGTTTGGTGAACACAAAGAGTGTGCACAACTAAAATATTTCTGCGATGGAAAGAATAAAGAGAATGAAAGAAACATCGTTCCAGAATTGACGAAAATTGGAGTGTACCAGGACATAAAAGAAGCACTTCGTCCAGTGTTAGCTCATGCGGAGAGCTTACTCTATAACACGAATAATAACGCTGTGGAAAGCTTGAACGCAATAATTGCCAAGTACATTGGCGGAAAAAGATTAAATTTCGCCGAAAGAGGATCCTATACAGGAAGATGTGCAGCTGCTGTCGTGGAGTACAACAGTAACCAAGTGCACTCGCGATTGAATGCGGTAATGAAGAAGAAAACGCCCGAGGTTGTTCTCCAAATGGAAGAAAAGAAAAAGAAAGAAAAGGAAAAGAGAGCTGCAAAACAGAAGGAACCGAAGACTGCGCGATATGTACGCAAGCAATTGCCCTCGCAGAAAGATTCCGATTATGGACAAAATGCGCAGAAGCCAGACATGCCGTCCGAAATGTATGAACTGGAGCGGGAAAAGCATATGCAAATGCTCAAGGACTGGCAAGAGAAAAGACACGCTATCGAAGACGAAACCATTGGACAAGCAAAGAACCGCAGATGGTTGCAGTACAGGTCCAAATTGTTGACAGCATCCAATTTTGGACAAGTGTGCCGTCGCCGACGTGACACGCCTTGCGCAAATGCAGTAAAGTCATTTCTGTATCCGCGGATAATTAGTGCACCCGCCGTGGAATACGGAAAAGAATGCGAGAATATTGCTCGCGAAGAATTGAAGAAGCAATACACGGATATTGCAGAATGTGGAATTTTCATCGACAGTTCCATCCCCTTCTTAGGAGCTTCACCGGATGGAATCATCGGTCAAGAGGGTATTTTGGAAATTAAATGCCCCAAATCAGCGGAGAACTTTACGCCGGAAGAAGCTATGGAAAAAGTACCCGCTGTCCGGCGCATGTTCACACGTAAAACAGGTATTTCAATGAGCAAAACGCATCACTATTATTATCAAGTACAAGGTCAGTTACATATTACTGACAGAAAGTACTGTATATTTTGCCTTTGGACCCCGAAGGGGCTGAAATCTATAAAAGTAGAGAGAGATGATGCGTTTTGGGAAACAGAAATGGAGCCAAAACTGGTTCAATTTTATTTAGAATGCATGCTACCCGAATTAATAGATAGTCGGCACAATAGGTGCATGCCTATTCGGGAGCCAGAATTTATACTGGAGGAGAGAGCGAAAGAAAAACCTAAAAGCTTGAAAAAGCGAAAAAGGTATCCAGTTGAAAATAGTGAAACTGTTGTAACGGTCCGGCGTCGCACCGCGTTGTAAAGCGCGGGACCACTGACTCCGTCAGTGGTCATAAGTGCCAGCAATGGCACTTTTACTCGCTGATCATACGATCACGCGAGTCGATCGACGCCGCCGTCACTTTGCCAAGAAAGTGACGAAAGATATAATAAATTTGATCGATCCGGCGTCGCACCGCGTTGTAAAGCGCGGGACCACTGACTCCGTCAGTGGTCATAAGTGCCAGCAATGGCACTTTTACTCGCTGATCATACGATCACGCGAGTCGATCGACGCCGCCGTCACTTTGCCAAGAAAGTGACGAAAGATATAATAAATTTGATCGATCCGGCGTCGCACCGCGTTGTAAAGCGCGGGACCACTGACTCCGTCAGTGGTCATAAGTGCCAGCAATGGCACTTTTACTCGCTGATCATACGATCACGCGAGTCGATCGACGCCGCCGTCACTTTGCCAAGAAAGTGACGAAAGATATAATAAATTTGATCGATCCGGCGTCGCACCGCGTTGTAAAGCGCGGGACCACTGACTCCGTCAGTGGTCATAAGTGCCAGCAATGGCACTTTTACTCGCTGATCATACGATCACGCGAGTCGATCGACGCCGCCGTCACATTCCTAAGAAAATGACGAAGGAAATATTAAATCTTTAATTTTTTCAAACATATTTCTAAGTTTACAGGAGCAGATAGACAGAATTCAAGGGGACCGGAATGAGAAGGCGGCACCTAGAGGGGGTTTTTAGTGGGTATACCGGAGACCGGGGAGTCCCACATAACCCCGGCAATACTGTAGCCGGGGTATGCATAAAGCATTTTCCCCCTCTGAAAAAAAAAAAAAAAAGCTGATATATATGTACGGGCGTCGCAGGTATGCATGATGTTCGACGAATTATTGAAACAAATTTTTACTGTTATACCAAACTTACCGAAATGTCTGCGATTATTTGTTACAGGCGGACCTTTTACCAAATTACTGCAAACATGGTATATGGGACAGTAATGCCAGGACAAATGGAATAAGTACCATATTTCAGGTAAAGTTTAACAGCTTATAAATCTACATTAAAATTTTGTACGCTTATAAAACAACCCTATTTCCTAATGTGTATCATAATGTGTTACAGACCCACACTGCCTACGTCATCTTTCATTATGAGCGACCTGGGAAAATTGTAGGAAGACCGTCAATGGAGAAGAGGAATTACACAGAATGAGAGAAGATAATGTTGCAATATTGTCTCGTTAGCGGATCGCTGGTCGGGATCGGCGCACAGTGGGACGGATCGACGTTTAGGTAGGCATTCGCTTCATTTCTTACATATTTCATCATTTATTGATTATAATCTAAGATTACAGGTAATATATTGTATAATAAATACAATAATCATTTTTTTTCTCGTCGCTCTTTTTAATAATGGGACTTCAAGTGTCCCTTCATGTTGATTTCCATATATATACATCCATATATATGGATCGGGGCTTATTAATAAATTATTTAGAACATCTTGATTTGTCTTTTTTCGGCTGCTCTTTTTGCGTATAATTCGCAGTAGTTTTTAAAATCATTATTTCGGGCGTTCTGGGTTCCTCAGTTAAATATTCTAAAAAAATTTTATATTTCCATTTTCAGAAAATGATCAGCTTTTACACATTGGAATAGTTTTAGTTAGTCTTTTTCTGGTAATGAAAAATATAAACGCTTATATTCTATTGCCAAATTAAGATTTTTTGTTACCATTTTCGTATTTTTCTAAATTAAAAGAATTGTTCGTATTTGTCCGTAAATTCAAGCACACCTCATAATCCTGGATAGATTCAATTTCACAAAATTCAATTACTCATATCCGACCACATCCGACCCTTTGAAAAATTGATATTTTTTTGCACAAACGCAGGTGCAAGTCAGGAGAAATATACTATTTTGCTCCAATTTTTTATATGCAATAATAATTGTGCAAATTGAATGTTTTTAACTTTAAATTACACTAATTGAGTAATATTCAAATATAATAATAATGAGTAATATATGTTGGAAGTGAGGCACGCAGGGGTGTGCAAAATTCGATTCCAATCACTCTCTGATTACATACATGATTCATTCTTATTTATCTAGCGTATCATTCATACTTTTGCACGTTGCACACCCCTGCGTGCCTCACTTCCAACATATATTACTCATTATTATTATATTTGAACATTACTCAATTAGTGTAATTTAAAGTTAAAAACATTCTATTTGCACAATTATTATTGCAAATAAAAAATTGGAGCAAAATAATATATTTCTCCTGACTTGCACCTGCGTTTGTGCAAAAAAATATCAATTTTTCAAAGGGTCGGATGTGGTCGGATATGAGTAATTGAATTTTGTGAAATTGAATCTATCCAGGATTATGAGGTGTGCTTGAATTTACGGACAAATACGAACAATTCTTTTAATTTAGAAAAATACGAAAATGGTAACAAAAAATCTTAATTTGGCAATAGAATATAAGCGTTTATATTTTTCATTACCAGAAAAAGACTAACTAAAACTATTCCAATGTGTAAAAGCTGATCATTTTCTAAAAATGGAAATATAAATTTTTTTTAGAATATTTAACTGAGGAAGCCCAGAACGCCCGAAATAATGATTTTAAAAACTACTGCGAATTATACGCAAAAAGAGCAGCCGAAAAAAGACAAATCAAGATGTTCTAAATAATTTATTAATAAGCCCCGATCCATATATATGGATGTATATATATGGAAATCAACATGAAGGGACACTTGAAGTCCCATTATTAAAAAGAGCGACGAGAAAAAAAAAGATTATTGTATTTATTATACAATATATTACCTGTAATCTTAGATTATAATCAATAAATGATGAAATATGTAAGAAATGAAGCGAATGCCTACCTAAATGTCGATCCGTCCCACTGTGCGGCGTTTAGCCCGTATCGAGAACAGATTCCCTAATGGGGATAACGAAAAGTCCACATCGTGTACACCAAACCTAGCCGCTAATCAGACAATACTGTATTCTTGGAAAAATATACACTTTTTTATCTGTAATTGTCCATTTCAAGGGGGCGAAAGCTTGAATGTCGAATTTCAATTCTCCAATGAAGTTGGATTGATTTATTGTGATGACTGTAACTTGATTAGACACAAAAAAATATATAAAAAAATGTTCTGTTAAACAATTTTGTCAAAAAGGCACTGACAACTAAAAAATACTTCTATTCTTGTACTACAATTTCGATGGTGTTTTTTAACTTTAAATAAAAACGTGGAGCAGGATATTTCGTAACAGAATATGAATCAATTTAGTACAGCATCAAGTGTCGAAATAAATTTATTGCGAGATATCCTGCTCTACGATTTTATTTATAGTGAAAATACACCATCGAAATTGTGGTGTAGTGGACCGTCGAACTTGAGAAAGATTTATTTTCTCAGGGTTAGGCGGTTCCTCACTCAAGTGCGTACCGCGGGCGACCGGGCCGAGGCGTAGGCAATAAACATGACGATTGCCAGGACACCTCGGTTCGGTCGCGACAGCCTTGACTTTACTCGAAGGTATCGTGGGAAAAGGATTCTCCCTCAAAAACGGTTTGGGTATTTTTCCACCCTCTGCTTTCCGGACGACCGTTGAGCGTCCATGGAAATCGGCAGAAGAAACCAGCCGCCGAACGCGACGCTTCGTTCATGCGGTGTGTTGACCATTGTGTGCTCTCCATTTTCAATATCGTTATTAATAAACTTAGTCATTGTTATTGTTAATATCGTGTTGTAATATTCACCCTCACGGACCACTCCTACAGCAGTATAAGAAAATAATTATTTTTTAGTTCAATGCATTTTTAATAAAATCGTTTATTATAAATTTTTTATTTTCTAGTTTTTAGTGTTCGTGGATTTACATTTCATAGCTCAAACTTCTTTACAAATATCTTTTATTGTTGTATGCACTACATATGCAGTTTAACAATTTGCTTGAACCCCACAGTGCTAAAAGTTCGTAAAGAACACGAGTGGTTGATTTTAAGTTGATTGGATTTGTGGTTATGGGTTCTAATTTACTGGTGACTGGGTAATTTTTTCACCCCCTTGGAGTTTTTTTTCATAATTTTGTATTGTCATCCAAACTACGCACCGCTGCAAAGGTTTCAAACAATTGGATAGTTGGAAGTGGATTAAAATTGAGTTTCCAGATTTGAATCAAACATACAAACAAACAGGGGATCGTAGCTGAATAAAATCGTTTAATGAGACATTCCAAAATATACGTATTGTTAGTACTGATCTCTAGTTTATGTTGATAAATTTTTACAATCGTGGAATAACAATTCCGAAGAAAAGCATGTACAAAAGTATTAAATTGAAATATACTTTTGTCCAAATAGATGTTTTAAAAAAAATGATTGCGTTATTCAATTTGTATTTAGACAACAGACAATTCTTGTTGATAAAAAAGATAATTTGATCTATAGTTAGATACAAAAGAAAGCGTCATATGTTTTTAAAAGAACTATAGCATTTATAGATTTCATTGCGATCGGCGTGTTACACTTCAGTGATGTACCTTATTCAAATTCTATGCTTTGAAATTACACATTGATTATACAAAATCTTACATCCGTTTACGTATAAATAAAAACTATTAATACGCAAATTAGTATTGTTTCATTGACATGTTTCCTAACTTCACTACCCAACCTCTCTATCTTTTATTATTGCTATCCTCTTTTACGTTCAGCGAGGCTCTGACGCTAGACACAGCTCTCGTGCCGTGTTCCTTCGAGCTTCTCGATAGAAGGAACTGTGGCAACAGCGCGGCAGAGACAGAGTGAAAATGTGGTAACTATGCGTAAAAAATTCGTCTACACAGAGTACCTGGAGATGTCATCTCTGTATATGTTCTTTTTATCGACCGGACTAGTTTCATTAGGGTCCGTCTGTTTACTGAGGACGCTTCGGTCGATTCGGACCATAACAAACTTGAGACGGCAGCCTTAAATAAAATTATTTCTAGTATGCCCAAACGTTCAACCATGTACTTAAACAAAAGGGCAATCCAACAAAATATTAAAATTGATGTAATTTTGTTAAAGTATATGTATATTTTACATAAATGTGTTATGCTTTGCAGTGTCCGAATATTTTTGCGACGTTAGAATTAGGCATTATTTCGTTTACCATTGATTAACAAAAAAAGTGTAAAAAATTAAATAAAAAATCTTACGTTTTTATCAACTAGAATAAGTGTACTAAATCATAAAAAAACAACGAATCCTTTATTTCCAGAATTATTACAGATACACAACAATATATTTCCAAGTACCACTGTGTCCGAATATTAATGCGGCTCACTGTATATATGTTTAGCTGTCGGACTGTTGCATGAGTGTGTAATGCGTTTTTTATTATGTATATATGTTTGGCTATCGGACTGTTGCATGAGTGTGTAATGCGTTTTTTATTATGTATATATGTTTGGCTATCGGACTGTTGCATGAGTGTGTAATGCGTTTTTTATTATGTATATATGTTTGGCTGTCGGACTGTTGCAGGAGTGTGTAATGCGTTTTTTATTATGTATATATGTTTGGCTGTCGGACTGTTGCATGAGTGTGTAATGCGTTTTTTATTATGTATATATGTTTGGCTGTCGGACTGTTGCATGAGTGTGTAATGCGTTTTTTATTATGTATATATGTTTGGCTGTCGGACTGTTGCATGAGTGTGTAATGCGTTTTTTTATTATGTATATATGTTTGGCTGTCGGACTGTTGCATGAGTGTTTAACTTTTTATATTGGATGAGTGTTTGACTGTTTATATTGCATGTTAGGAGTGGAAATGAGTGGTTGGTATGCGCATGGGGTTAGCGGTTTTAGTCGGTATAAATCCGACACTGCCTAGAAGTGCGGATCCTACTAGGCGTCTTTTGAAGAGTCCCGCTGTTTTCCCTCGTAAAAACTACCGAAAAAAAAAATATTGTAAACAATTTAATTGTTTTGCAGATTCTATTGATGTCAACGAATTTAAGCAATTTGGGAAATAAAGTAAAATATTTTAGGAGTTGTATAAATTTTGTAATATTATTGTTGAATTTAATATGATCATTGTTATTGTAATAATTGTAATACCTAATATTATTTAAAATTAATAAAGAATTTGTATATCATTTAACATGTATTTATGTATCTAATTATACTTTTACTTTTAATTATATTTATATTTTCAGAAGGTAAATCGGAGGAAGTACGGACGTGATTCAAAGGACCCCCTGTCATTTCTAAAATAAAATTTAAAAGATTAAATTTTGGAATGACCAGAAATCCTTCAAATGGCGTCCTCACTGTCCTTGGTTTACCTTTTCTAAGGCCGTCTGACCATGGATCGTCGCGTCAGTGACGCGTATGCAGCAGATAGAAGGATATACAAAGAAATTGAATATATTTTATTTTCCTATGAAAAGAAGAAATATTCAATTTCAATGTTTATCCTTCTATCTGCTGCATACGTGTCGCTGGCGCGACGATCCGTGGACAGGTTTTAAAGTAAACGGTGCATTACACGTATACACGTACACATACGTTCCGATTCACACCAATTCACACATTCACAGTTTAGTACGCACCTAATAGGTAGGAGGCGCTACGAACTCTGCTTCAACTTTCGTAAGACGGAAGCTTGGCCCCCCTGGTCCGGTCCGAATTTTCGACCGCCAGTAGTAACATACCGATTTACCGATTACAGACTATACATTGCGCGATTATATGCGTATATATATTTTACGGGTACCCAACTATATGTTATAAATTATAAGAAGTAAAGAAACACATAGTAAAAGGAGGGTGTGCGAAAAGGTGAAAACCTAACCCCACACCCGCGTGGCGTCTCGAACGCACGCCACTGCGTAACCTACAAGAGCAGAAACCAAACATCAAACTTCAGCATTACTGAAACACAGCAACAAGTTACCTCAGAGAAGAATCCGGCAACGGATCAGAAAAATGAAGGAGAGGACTTTAGTACCCTAGTAGGAAATCCTCTGAAAAGAAAGTGGACTAGGCAGCCAGACATAATGAAGCCGAATAAAAAATCAATCATATCTCCTATTGGAACATCCAATAGATTCTCCATTCTGCAAAGCACAGCAGACATGGAAGTGGACGAAGGTAATTCACATAAAGATCAAACCCCATAACGCAACGAGAGGGAAAGAATACATTAAAGAAACTTCCTCCCTTGGTCTTGCATGGTAATGTGCATAATCATCAAAAATTCGTAGCACTTATCAAAGATATAGTCGTGAATAAATTCCACGTCAAATACCATGGTGACACAGTGAGTGTTTTTCTCCAGAACTTAAATAATTATGAAAATCTGAAGAAAAACTGGCAAGAAAAGGAAATGAATTTCCACACATATACTAGGAAAGAAGAAAAGAAGAGAGTATATTGTTGCGAGCACCCTATGTAGAGAATTCATGGCCCGCTGGTGCTCGCGACGAAGACAAGAGACAGCGAGAAGAAGGCGATCGGGATGATCGCCTGTCAAGCTGTCATTCGAGAGTCAGCCACCATTACAAGCAGACGTCTCGATATTGTATCCCGCCTAGCAGATTGTATTCGTTACCGTTCTTACTTTCCTTGTTATCCCCCCTTGTTCATGTTCTGTTATCATTGCTGTTCAGTAAACTTATATTATGCCCAACCAAAATCGTAACAATATGTAATCAACGGATTACATTCAGAAACAACCATAGAAGAAATAAAAGACGAACTCCAAGCACAAGAAATCAAAACAGAAAATGCTAATAAAATGAAGGGAACCGGGAGACCTTTGTTTATGGTCACTGTACCAACAACCATAAACTTAAAGCATCTGCAATCAAAAATACACCATGTATGCTATACAAAAATATCTTGGAGTAACTACATTCCCTGATAACCAGATCTGGCAGCAGAATCTGACGTCAGATCCGTAGTCGTCTGTGTCCGCATTTGGCTGCGTTCTGAGGTACAGAATCTGATGTCAGATTCTGATGTCAGATCGGCAGCAGATGGACAGCAGATTCTGCCGTCTGCTAGGCACAGCCAACAGCGCCATCTGAGGTCCAGAATTAACATACAATTCCCTACGCGTGACGTCACATGGCCGCCCCTACGCGTGACGTCACACTAGGTGTATCCCCACCCTTTCTACTGCTCGTAGAGAAGTTTTGGAGCAGATTCTAAGATTCTGCTCGCAGGTTATATGAGCCGCAGTTTATTAAATAAGTTCTTTATTTTTTTATAAAGGTATGTGTTTATTCTTTAATATTACAAGTACAAAATATATATAAGTGGCACATATATTAACATTTAATATTTACATTTGGAAATGGTGATTCTAGATACAAACATAAGCCAATTTTCCCGAGAACGAACTTTCATTCTACATTACATTTTTATTTATATAGATTTTCGACTTATTGTTTTTGCATAGAATCACCATATCCCTGCTTGTGTTAACTCTGAAAAGAAATACAACATTAGTATAAAATACGGATACCTCACCCCCATGGCAAGGGTGAGATTATGTGGGGCTTGCACCCACTAAAACCACCATGGTGACCGCCTGACGCGAGAAGCTACACGAGGGAGTGGGACTGACAGCGAGATACATCCAGCGAAAATAAAAGTGGAAGAATTTAAATACTATGGATCCTACGGCTTCTCGCTGTGCGTAATAACAGCAACGATATACCTACGGGGTTCTAAGAGGTTTGTGTCAGTGGACATACTACAGCGAAAAGGCATTCTATAACATTTGCCACGAACCTGATCGGGGGAGATATATAAAATTTCATGGCTCAATGTGGCGCATTTATATATGCCAAGAGCCGAAGACTCTATGCCGACATCATAAAAATTATCGACTTCTAAAAATTTTTTGATACCCAAACGATACGAGTCATTGTCCATGCCAATAGTGAAAATTATGCAGATCGAGCCATCGTCTGAGATGCAACAATTATCGCGTACATTTGTGCCTAGAGATATGTTATTAAATTCTATCTTACGGTACTGAGAACAATTGGTGTCGTTCGTAAGGGGTCTAGATACACGAATAGAAAAATCGACATTACGATGAATGTTTGTGCCATGTGATTGTATCTCCCTCATCCTGTTGGAAAATTGTTGGAGAGGAAGAGATGGCTTATTAAGAAATTTTTTAAAAATGGACATGTTGTTTTCATAGGGAAAAGCAGAACATGAATCTAAATTACCAAAACGTCTGACATCGTTGGTTAAGTGAAGAAGACCATGGACGTTATAACTATTAAAAGTTGGGCCATATAGTTTTTCGGTACGAAGAACAAATTTCTGTAAAGCTGACTCTGCGAATCTCAAGTGGGGGCTCGATGGAGATTCTGCAACCAAAATTCTTATGGCCGCATGTAAAATTAAGCCAATCCGAGCGCTTTTTTTCCAGCACAAAGGGTACCACGTCGAATAAAGGGTACCACGAGGTAATATTTTGGCGTTACACTGGACTACGCTCGGATTGGCTGCGCCGCCTTGCGGTCATTCGTGATTGGTCGGGACTCTACTTCCCAGTTCGCGTTTGTTTCGAATTCTCGTTCATTCTGAGGTGGCAGTCATCGACGGCAGATCCGAAGAATTTCCAGAGCATTAAAAAGTACGAATATCATCCCGAGACATCCGCAAGACGTAAGTAATTATGGAATTTAATCGTTTCAAGTTGTCTACGTCGCGGAAACCCGGACACGCATTGTCGGCGAGGCAAAAAAGGAGGGTTATACGCGAGATGCGAGAAAAGTTACGCGCGCGATACCGTCCTGAATTTAACACCGTTCGTAGAGTAGCGGATAATACTTCTAACGTGCGAGATGCTGCTAGCACATCTGCAGGTTGTAGTTCGTCCGTTCCTATTAATTTTATCCCGGATAGATTCAGTGTTAGGCGCGATATCAATGTAGAAGACGCCGGTCCTTCTACTTCCACGTCACGCGTTTCTTCAATTCATGATACAGTTTCATTGTCCTGTGATACTTTCTCCGAGCCATCTTTTCGCCAACGTTTAGCGTCTTGTTTCGTAGACAGCAATTTAACACACGTTCAAGGAAATAATATATTATCTCTCCTTCGAACGCATTCCTGTTTTTCCCAGTTGCCTCAGGATGTTAGAACACTTCTCGATACGCCACGTAATCCTGCTGTTACATTCGTCGTGGAACCAGGAGAATACATTCATTTCGATCTGGAAACAGAAATTGTTAAAAGTCTCCCTTTGTCCGTATCTTTTGTTAGAGAGTTAGAATTAGATTTTCATACCGACGGATGTCGTGTGGACAAAGGTTCCATTCAGTTCCGGCCCATCCAATGTAGGATTTCAAATATTCCCCGTATAAAGCCAATAGTGGTAGGAATCTATAAAGGTCGCCATAAACCACACGATCCCAATATTTTTTTTGAGAAATTTATTGCAAACGTCAAAGCCATCATGTCCAACGGAGGTATAAATTTTCATGGCAGTAAGTTGCCCATACGTCTGAGATGTTTCATAGCTGACGCACCAGCTCGAGCATTTGTGTTGAATCATTTTGGGCATATGTCTCAATATCCCTGTTCCAAATGTATGGTTTCTGGTACCCTGAACGGTAAGCATTATGCCTTCGATGGTATAGATGATTCTCCTCGTACCGATGAGGAATACCCTAAACGGTTACACGAGAACCATCACAAAGAAGGTCCAAGCCCATTGGCATCGCTACCGATAGGAATGGTTTCCCAAGTTCCGTTCGAGTATATGCACCTTGTATGCTTGGGCGTAATGAAGAAACTTTTGTCCGCGTGGGTATCTGGAAGCTTTACATTTTTGTCAAAATTGCCCGCACTGAATATTTCAAGACTCAACAATCTCGCAAGATATTGTCCCTTGGACTTTGCCAGACGTCCCAGAGCTATTGAGGAATATTGTAAATATAAGGCGACCGAGTTTCGTCAGTTCCTTCTATATACAGGGCCGGTTGTACTGTATGGTGTACTCAACGATGAAATATACAAGCACTTCTTAATTTTACATGCGGCCATAAGAATTTTGGTTGCAGAATCTCCATCGAGCCCCCACTTGAGATTCGCAGAGTCAGCTTTACAGAAATTTGTTCTTCGTACCGAAAAACTATATGGCCCAACTTTTAATAGTTATAACGTCCATGGTCTTCTTCACTTAACCAACGATGTCAGACGTTTTGGTAATTTAGATTCATGTTCTGCTTTTCCCTATGAAAACAACATGTCCATTTTTAAAAAATTTCTTAATAAGCCATCTCTTCCTCTCCAACAATTTTCCAACAGGATGAGGGAGATACAATCACATGGCACAAACATTCATCGTAATGTCGATTTTTCTATTCGTGTATCTAGACCCCTTACGAACGACACCAATTGTTCTCAGTACCGTAAGATAGAATTTAATAACATATCTCTAGGCACAAATGTACGCGATAATTGTTGCATCTCAGACGATGGCTCGATCTGCATAATTTTCACTATTGGCATGGACAATGACTCGTATCGTTTGGGTATCAAAAAATTTTTAGAAGTCGATAATTTTTATGATGTCGGCATAGAGTCTTCGGCTCTTGGCATATATAAATGCGCCACATTGAGCCATGAAATTTTATATATCTCCCCCGATCAGGTTCGTGGCAAATGTTATAGAATGCCTTTTCGCTGTAGTATGTCCACTGACGCAAACCTCTTAGAACCCCGTAGGTATATCGTTGCTGTTATTACGCACAGCGAGAAGCCGTAGGATCCATAGTATTTAAATTCTTCCACTTTTATTTTCGCTGGATGTATCTCGCTGTCAGTCCCACTCCCTCGTGTAGCTTCTCGCGTCAGGCGGTCACCATGGTGGTTTTAGTGGGTGCAAGCCCCACATAATCTCACCCCTGCCATGGGGGTGAGGTATCCGTTAGGGATTTCCACCATGTAAAAAAAAAAAAAAATCTTCCATTTCTAGCCTCGTCTCTTGTTTTTGGTAAGTTACGACTATTTTCTGGTGAGGGGCATGCTCTATAATATTTACATTTTCTTCTTTTGTATTATACTTTCCTTTTGTATTGCTCTTCATAAGTAATATTATATTTACACGTATCCTTGTTAATCTCTGTTGATGAGTTATTTTATCGTTTGGTTCGAATATTTCTTCATGGGTCACTTTTTTACATTTTCTACTGTTATAGCCTTTGTCGAGTTACACTCGAATTATTGAGTAATACATTACCTGGGTTCGGTTAATATTGCATGTATGCATGTAAAATAGGAAAAACAGCCAACACACCTTTGCTAAGAATTGTAATATGTACTTTTACTCACAGGTTTACCAAACATGTCGCAGCGAGGTATCAGACGACTTCTTCGGAGGAGGAACCTCCAAGAAAGAAGACGTCAGCCATGCCGAAGCAAAGCATCGATCAGGATATCCAGGATTTGAGGACAATCCTGCAGGAATCAAATAATTATCTACCAACGTCAAAGGATTTTTCTACGACTAATCCGAGTAACGTTCTTATGTTGCAGAATAGTCCTGCTGCTGCCAGTGCTCCTGTCCTCGCAACAATAAGGGATCATCACGATCCAGGGACGTCCTCTGCACGCGCCACGGTCATTCAGAATGAGCCGTTTCAGCACCATACAGTGCACATACAACCTCCTGCTAATAGGTAAATTTACATGTTTCTTTTTTTTGTTATAAAAATATTGATAGTGTGACGTTTTCTATTATAAATGTTCATGTTCGCAGGAGCCTGGAAGACCGCACGGCGAGCGTCGAGACGGAGCTAAGGTAAGTATTGCATGTTATCGTGTTTATTAATACGTTACGCCTCCATCCATTCTGCTTGCAGAAGAATGAATACTTTATTGGAGAATGTTCTCCAATGTGTGCAACTCACCCGTAACGGTCCACCAAGGAAACCAGCGATCATTCCTCTCTCGTCACCGGAGGAGGTGGACTGTTTCAAGACCATCGACGACCAAACATATTCCAATGTTGTAAGTGAAAGCGAAATTATGCTTTTATTTACTTTTAGATAATACATACTTACATCAATATTTACTTACTTTGTTTAGGTCCAATATTTAAAATACGTGGGTGGGTTCAGCCTGAAGGCCGCGGTCGATTTTTGTATGAAGGAGGCCCTTGTCGACGACGTGACAACGGCCTTCACGTGGTTCGGCCGAACGGGACAACGGCCGTTGTACAACGCCCGTATTACTATGGCGATTTACGGTACGAAGCAATAAGCATCTTCATGTTTTTATAAATAATTATACTAATGTACTTTGCGTGCATTACTTTTTCAGAAGCGGTGTCTGGGAACCCGCATTTCAACAAGCCCCTCCGATCGGACTTTCAGCTATATATGCAGCGGGCACTGCGGACCGCGAAAGAAAGAGTACGCAGCAGGAGGTGTGGTCCACGGGCGACGGCAGCCCCCCCAAGTGCCTTGCAAAGGCGCCGCGAGTTTTGGAGCGACCAGCAGCCCGAAGAAGAAGCTGATGACGTCTGAAGAACTGTGGCAGATGTTTTATTTCACGAAATATGCCCATTAAAAGTTGAGATGTGTCTCCTTTTACAGTGGCGAAGAGACCAAACGGTACTTTTCAGTGCCCATTTTAATCGAGTCCAACGGGAACAACCTCTCGACGTTCACAAGGAACAATAATCGGCACTTTTCAGCGCCAGTCTTTTAAAACGTACTAAACCAAACAGTACTTTTCAGTGCTCACTTTACTTTAGCATCACTGAAATAAAGTACTTAACGTTTAATAAAATATTCATCGGTACATTCCCAGTATCGTTTCAATTTTATACTAATGTTGTATTTCTTTTCAGAGTTAACACAAGCAGGGATATGGTGATTCTATGCAAAAACAATAAGTCGAAAATCTATATAAATAAAAATGTAATGTAGAATGAAAGTTCGTTCTCGGGAAAATTGGCTTATGTTTGCATCTAGAATCACCATTTCCAAATGTAAATATTAAATGTTAATATATGTGCCACTTATATATATTTTGTACTTGTAATATTAAAGAATAAACACATACCTTTATAAAAAAATAAAGAACTTATTTAATAAACTGCGGCTCATATAACCTGCGAGCAGAATCTTAGAATCTGCTCCAAAACTTCTCTACGAGCAGTAGAAAGGGTGGGGATACACCTAGTGTGACGTCACGCGTAGGGGCGGTCATGTGACGTCACGCGTAGGGAATTGTATGTTAATTCTGGACCTCAGATGGCGCTGTTGGCTGTGCCTAGCAGACGGCAGAATCTGCTGTCCATCTGCTGCCGATCTGACATCAGAATCTGACATCAGATTCTGTACCTCAGAACGCAGCCAAATGCGGACACAGACGACTACGGATCTGACGTCAGATTCTGCGCTCTCATGCCAGACTCTGCTACCAATCTGATGTCAGATTGGCGTCAGATGGTTATCAGGGTTGTGAAACGAAGAATCACACAGTGTCATAACTGCTAGGAATGGGGACACTCGGCAACTAACTGCTTCGCAGAACCTGCTTGTATGAAAGGTGCTGGGAAATATTACACCAGAAACTGCACAAAGCCAATAAGAGAACCTGCAAAATGTGTCAACTGTGGAGAAAATCATCCAGCTAACGCAACTTCCTGTGTAGCGTATAAAAGCAGAATCTCCTGGCTGGAGAAGGACAAAACCACAGCTATGTCACAACAGCAAATTAAATCAAAACATAATGACAATAACTCGCATACAATAGATATAAAAAGCGGGGTACAATTCCCAGAACTCAGAACCACACAACAAGCCAAAGTAACAATGGAACCTCTAGTGTCGCATAATGCTTGGACAAAAAATCTGCCCACGGGTACAATTCAAAGCAGAAACAGATCAGAAGAGAGCACAGAAAAGATATCTGAGCTTGTGCAGCTAACAGACGAAATCAAAAAACTAAATGAAACAATCAACATCACAAAAATGCTACATTCAGTTAAGCAATTAAATGCAAAACTCACCAATTGTCACACAGGCATTGAAAAATTTGAACAATTTGTCCATTTCTGCCAACAGCTAGACTAATGGCTCAGATAAAAAGGGCACCAATAAAAATATGTAGCTGGAACGCTAATGGAATCAGGAACAAACTAGGCGAATTAATAAACTTTTTAACAAGACATAGAATTGACATCATGCTAATAAACGAGACTAAGATTAAAAATACAGATATATTAAAGGTAAAACACTACACAGTCATTAAAAAATGCAGGCAAAATTCGGCAGGGGGGGTAGCAATGCTGGTAAAGCAGCATATACCCAATAAAATTATCAGCTCAAACTTAAAAACAGACATAGAATATGTGGGTATTACTTTGGAAAAGGTGTCAGCATCATCGCAGTATACAACAACCCAAGAAATTTTGTTACAGAAGCGGATATTGAAGAACTGATGAAGGTAGGCAACAGGGTAATTCTTATTGGAGACTTGAATGCAAGGCACAAAGCTTGGAACTGCCATATTGCAAACAAAAATGGGTTAACCATCTATAAATACGCACAAGACAACAATTGCGCAATTTTATACACAAATGAACAATCACACTATCCGATGAACAATATGGACCGACAACAATTGATATCGCATTAAACAAAAATGTACGACTCGTCTCACAACCCATGGTAATGAACAAATTAAACTCAGGTCATAGGCCGATATTATTTACCTTAGGCAAAGCGGTGAGGAAACTACCAACTAAAATGGTATATTCGTACAAAAACACAGACTGGAAAATTTTTAAGGATACATTAGACCAAAACATGATAATGAAAAATAAAATTACCACAACATCAGAACTCGAAACAACAGTGCATGACTTCACCACTAGTTTACAGAAGACTATGAATAATGTTATCAATAAGAAAAATGCAAATGCAATAAAGGACGACCTGCCCAATGATATAATTGACTGTATTAAAAGAAGAAACAAAATTCGTAAAATTTGGCAAAGAACAAGACAAAATCATCTAAAAACTCAGTATATTAGATTAACACACATAATCAATAAAAGAATAAGAGAGCATCGTAACGTAAAATGGGAAAATAAATTAAACAGCCTAAATCCCAAGGATAACTCGCTATGGAAAATGACGAAGGCACTTAAGAAATAATATAAAGTCATACCAACGCTACAAGACAACAGTAGCACAGCAACAACGGACCAAGAAAAAGCAGAACTGCTGGCAAACCAATTCATAAAGGCTTATTCCATAGAATTAATGCACAACACATATGAACAAGAGCAACTAATAGAAACTGTAATGGACTACCTGTGGGAACATGAAGCGGAAACAGAAGATTGGAAAAACTTTATTACCTCACCGAAAGAGGTGGCAGCCACCATTAAACGACTACCATCGTTAACCCCTCAAGCTGGAAGATTTTCTGTCCAGAACAGTTCCTAACTGCGGGATGAATGTCATTGGTTAAAACCTTGACCCCTGCTGTTAAGGTGTTACTACATAGCGGATCTGAAGAAGTATTGTCAAACTTGAGTGCTATTGGTCGACTCTGCTGGAAAAGTAAATACTTGGGCGGGCACAAAATACATACCTCGTATCTGTCTATTCTTATGTAAAAGTAGTCCGATTTACATGACATTTGGTACGATTTTCATCAGAAAAACATAAAGAATCCATTAGTGTTATTTTCATATTGATACGCTGAAGAATAAAGAATTTCTTAATACGCTGTAATGAATATTTCACCCTCGACTGCGGGGTGTCGACCTCGAATCGCCGCGATCGGCCGAGGATTCCTACCTGTTTCAGAAATAAAATAATTCTTTATTCTTTATCGTATCGATATGGAAGTGACACCGATGGATTCCTTATGTTTTTCCGATGAAGATTGTACTAAATTTCATGTTAATCGCACTATTTTTAACGAAGCTAGAAAGAAATTATACAAATGAATGTTAAACGGAATTTCCTTCATTATGCTCCGAATCACGTCGTTCGTGGTGTTAATTTCATCGGCGAAATATAAGGAATCGATTGGCGCCGTTTTCGCAAAGATCTGATGATACCTGCGGAAATCCGCGACATTTTTCATATCTTAATGTATTCCAACCACTTCGAGGGTCGAAGCCATAAAATTCGGTGAGGCACTGCGGGGGGGTTGCCTTCGCCACGGGATGCTAGACAGCACCTCTTTGAGTCCAGTGGCTCTAAGATCACTCTGTACATATCTCCTCCCTAAGGCCTACAGAAAGTATTTGGGAAGTGCACAACACGCCTCTAATTCGAGTGTCCAATAGACCGTAGTCCCAGGGCCTAATGCTGACGCCTCCGCTTCACGTCCCATGACGAGCAGTGCTCGTCATACCGCCGTTGAGGACCTTTTTCTCATGACGAGTCCTGCTCGTCATACCACACTGAGGGGTTAAAAGCACCAGGACCGGATCAAATTCAGAATATAGTTTTGAAGCACCTAAGCAGGAAAGCCATAGTGCAACTCATGTACAAAAAAATAACAAAATGGCGGACCACTGAAAAAAAAGTCGTATTTTCGGGGCACAAAATTGGGGAAATGTTGCTAAAAAATATAGAAGCAGGTTGAAAATTGAAAATGTCTGATCGTCACGTAATAGCGACGGGTTTTCCGTACAATAAATGTCCTTGATCAAGCCAATTGGACGTATAGTTTTCTCTGTAGACCGTCAACGGGGTTGAGAAATGTCATTCTGAGAAAAACGCGTTCAAAGTTCCGCGTGGCTCAGTCGCGCGTTTGACACCGCTTCACGAAAAACACCATATCTCCGTCAATTTTGCGAATTTCTTCATCAAATTTGGAGAGAACATTCTTGAAACATACGCCTTTCAGAAAATGTAAAAAAATTCAGATTTGAGGCAGTGGTCTCCCCTCTTAAACCAAAATTTGTATACAATTCAATTTTTAGGTTTCCTACATGCCCTACACGACGCCAATTGTGGCAATGTAGTATTGGATTAGAAAATTCAGTAATACCTAAAAGGTCTGTGATATGTTCACTTCACTTCAGAGCTGAAGATTTTGATAGGACTTCATTATCATATGTAAGATTGAAGCCAGGGACTATACCTTATGTACGTAATATTTGATGATTATATTACATAATGTGTAATCAATCAGGAGTATGTTATATTACTAAATTTGTTCGTGTTTACAGTTAAATTTTCCAATTGCACTGAAGACTGAATGTATAGAAACATTGAGTGAAGGGGCTTCATCTTCATGTGTTGAACAAGCTGATCCACTGAAATCTCCAACAAGAAGTAGAAAGCGTTCAATAGATACTATTTCCTTAAATGAACCTATTGAAAAAGTGCCAAAAATTGTATCTCCAATGAAAAATGAATGTAAGTTTTTACTCTCTAATATACATATATACAGGGTCATCGTTTAATCCTGCAACCCGCGCGCGCGCGAACTTGTAAAATGGCAACACCGCCTCACGGACGCATTCCACTACAACCATGCACCGTCCACGCGTTCGGAGAGCTGCAAGCGACCGCTGGACAGCAGTGATGCCCGAGCTTCGAGAATTTTGGGCTGGTCCCTGTCAAATTAACGTTGCAAAGAACTATTCAGAATTTCCCGGCCCCGGTTGAAAATTTTGGGGTCTTTTTCGTATAACTTTTGAACTGTAAGACATATCGGAATGCAATTTGCGCCAAAAAAATGAGGAAAAATTAATCCCTCTTAATGATGGATAATTTAACATATTTTACGTTTACTTAATTTTTCTTTTATCAATTTTTTAACCATAATTGTTTAAAAAGCTGTTGGAAACTGTTTATTTGATAATGTATTTAACGCTGTTTTTAAAATTCGTGGTGTTGATAAACAATAGGCTAGTTGATTCTGTATCATTACATTTATAAATTGAGAAATTAAATTTTTATTCAATTATGTGTTAGTTCTGTAGACCTCAGAATCTATTGTTCTGGTTTTCTTTTTTATCCTTAGATCAGACGTAAGGGGTAACTAATGCGACGTGTCTTTGATTGTAGCGGTGTTTGAATTCTTTTTCTAGAATTTTTGTGTTTGAATGTTTTAGCTACTCAACGCCACGCCTATACCGGCTTCCGTTAATGTCATTTTTTGGAACGATGTGCCGTTACTGTGGTTTTTATAAGCAGGTGGCGAAAAATCTCTCCGTACAAGGAACCGTCAACCCTGTCGTGGCTAAAATTTTTGAAATTGAGACGGGTACGAGATCTGTTGACATTATTTTCAAACCTCATTACAGTGATCTAGGGTGCGAGTGGTAGACCGATCATAAAAGCGGAGCGCGCGGCTCGATTACCTGGGTCGGGAAATTCCCAATACCTAGCTCCTTGCGACGCTAAAATTTTCGAAGCCCGGGCATCACTCTTGTCCAACGGTCGCAGGCAGCTCTGCGCTGGGCCGGTGCATGGTTGTAGTGGAATGCGTCCGTGAGACGGTGTTGCCATTTTCGTCTGTTCGCGCGCGCGCGGGTTGCAGGATTAAACGATGACCCTGTATATATAATACATGCAACATACTACCTTAAAGGTGGGTATCCACTTGTTATGTACAATATTGTCTCCGTATGTGCTCGGTTTGATGCACACGATACGAGCTTTTCGCTATCCCCACCCCTTCTGTATCACTCTTGTCCGGCGAAGGCGAGAGCGAGATAGAATGAAAGCAAGCGAGACACGGTCGTGCACGCAAACCATTCCATCTTGTTCCCCCTTCGGCCAGAAAGAAGCGAGAAACGAACACTCGGAATTAGGGATCTGTTCACGATAGGAGCTCAGCGTCTGTCCCGACCAGCGAGCACGTACGGAGACAATACTGTATTCTCTTATCGTATCACCATTGTGTGTCATCCAGTGATACAATATGGTACAATGTGCCCCTTCACAATTTGTCTCAATGACCCTACATGGTTCACCCTATACAGATATAATAGTCATTAATAAAAACAGTGTAACAAGTATGTGTTATTATGTTTCAGTTACCTGCGTTATTGGAAACATCTGAAAATTCGACTCAGGTAGAGATATCTTTGATAGACCAATCTACGTTTATGTCGCCAAAGAGATTGTTTCACTCACCAAGAAAGGAACAATTACGCAAACATATAGCCATGATGAGAAAAAAACATAAATCACAGTTGAAGATAATAAAAGTAAAAAATTACAGGAATATTAAAAAAATTAGAAACCTGCAAACAATTTTACAGGCATTACAAAGAAAAAATTTACTTGATCAAGAACATGTGGACATATTGACAGGTATCAGTGTTTTTCAGACTCAGCTTTTCAAACGCTTTGCAAATAAATCCGCTACTAAGCCTGTTATACGTACTTATTCCCCCGAGTTAAGGTTATTTTCTTTAACTCTACATTATTATTCCCCGCGGGCATATTATTATGTTCGAAATAAATTCGACATATGCCCGCCGCATGCCACAACATTATATAAGTGGTACAGATCCGTTGATGGGGAACCTGGTTTCAATAATGAAGCTATCAGACATATTAAAGAGTATAATGACACTGTCCAAGACTGTTTGTTTGCGACATTAATCATCGATGAGATGGCGATACGAAAACATATCGAATTTGATGGAGAGAGATTCAGTGGGGTAGTGAATGTCGAAAAAGCATTTGCATGCAATGAGGAAAATGTAGCAAAAGAAGCATTGGTGTTCTTATTAGTAGGCATAAATAAATCATGGAAAATACCTGTAGGGTATTTTCTAAGAGATAAGCTGAATGGAGAACAAAAACGTAATTTGGTGCAACAGTGCTTGCGAGTTGTGCATGAAACTGGTGTGAGGGTAGTGTGCTTTACGTGTGACGGTGCAGCAAATAATATTGCAATGGCGAAAGCACTTGGATGTAATTTTTCTAATCCAAATTCTTTACAGACAACACTTTCTTCATCCAATAACGGAGCAACCAATATATTTTATGCTTGATCCTTGTCATTTGGTAAAATTGATTCGGAATACACTGGGAGATTACAAATGTATATTGAATCTCAAAAAAAAGGAAATACAGTGGAAATACATTGTCAATTTACAAGAACTTCAAGAAGAAGAAGGTTTACATTTAGCAAATAAATTATACAAGGAACACATACACTACAATCATAAAGAAATGAAAGTTAAATATGCGGTACAAGTTTTAAGTTCATCCGTCAGTAAAGCCATCTATATGTGCCGCACTGATTTACAGTTAGAAAATTTTAAAAATTCTGAGGCAACAGAAGAGTTTATACAAGAAATAAACGATCTATTTGACTATATTCAATTCGAGAAATATCCGACAAACACATTTTAATGAACCCATTAGTTCAAAAAATTATAGTGTCATAATAAAAAAAACTAAACAAGTGCGTAAAATATATTTCCCAGCTTTCACTTAAAGATGGTAAAAAAATAATCGAATCGCAGAGAAAAACAGGATTTTTAGGTTTTTTAATTTGCATAAATTCCTTAAAAGGTTTATATAAAGATATATGCGCGACAGGGCAAGTGTCGCATATTCCATTGTACCAATGTAGTCAAGATCACTTAGAATTATTCTTCTGTTGCCTTAGAAGTTTCGGCAGATGTAACAACAATCCTACTGCTCTACAATTTAAGGCTGCCGTCTCAAGTTTGTTATGGTCCGAATCGATCGAAGCGTCCTCAGTAAACAGACGGACCCTAATGAAACTAGTCCGGTCGATAAAAAGAACATATACAGAGGTGACATCTCCAGGTACTCTGTGTAGACGAATTTTTTACGCATAGTTACCACATTTTCACTCTGTCTCTGCCGCGCTGTTGCCACAGTTCCTTCTATCGAGAAGCTCGAAGGAACACGGCACGAGAGCTGCGTCTAGCGTCAGAGCCTCGCTGAACGTAAAAGAGGATAGCAATAATAAAAGATAGAGAGGTTGGGTAGTGAAGTTAGGAAACATGTCAATGAAACAATACTAATTTGCGTATTAATAGTTTTTATTTATACGTAAAAGGATGTAAGATTTTGTATAATCAATGTGTAATTTCAAAGCATAGAATTTGAATAAGGTACATCACTGAAGTGTAACACGCCGATCGCAATGAAATCTATAAATGCTATAGTTCTTTTAAAAACATATGACGCTTTCTATTTTATCTAACTATAGATCAAATTATCTTTTTTATCAACAAGAATTGTCTGTTGTCTAAATACAAATTGAATAACACAATCATTTTTTTTAAAACATCTATTTGGACAAAAATATATTTCAATTTAATACTTTTGTACATGCTTTTCTTCGGAATTATTATTCCACGATTGTAAAAATTTATCAACATAAACTAGAGATCAGTACTAACAATACGTATATTTTGGAATGTCTCATTAAACGATTTTATTCAGCTACGATCCCCTGTTTGTTTGTATGTTTGATTCAAATCTGGAAACTCAATTTTAATCCACTTCCAACTATCCAATTGTCTGAAACCTTTGCAGGGGTGCGTAGTTTGGATGACAATACAAAATTATGAAAAAAACTCCAAGGGGGTGAAAAAATTACCCAGTCACCAATAAATTAGAACCCATAACCACAAATCCAATCAACTTAAAATCAACCACTCGTGTTCTTTACGAACTTTTAGCACTGTAGGGTTCAAGCAAATTGTTAAACTGCATATGTAGTGCATACAACAATAAAAGATATTTGTAAAGAAGTTTGAGCTATGAAATGTAAATCCACGAACACTAAAAACTAGAAAATAAAAAATTTATAATAAACGATTTTATTAAAAATGCATTGAACTAAAAAATAATTATTTTCTTATACTACAATTTCGATGGTGTATTTTCACTATAAATAAAATCGTAGAGCAGGATATCTCGCAATAAATTTATTTCGACACTTGATGCTGTACTAAATTGATTCATATTCTGTTACGAAATATCCTGCTCCACGTTTTTATTTAAAGTTAAAAAACACCATCGAAATTGTAGTACAAGAATAGAAGTATTTTTTAGTTGTCAGTGCCTTTTTGACAAAATTGTTTAACAGAACATTTTTTTATATATTTTTTTGTCTCTAATCAAGTTACAGTCATCACAATAAATCAATCCAACTTCATTGGAGAATTGAAATTCGACATTCAAGCTTTCGCCCCCTTGAAATGGACAATTACAGATAAAAAAGTGTATATTTTTCCAAGAATACAGTATTGTCTCGTTAGCGGCTAGGTTTGGTGTACACGATGTAGACTTTTCGTTATCCCCATTAGGGAATCTGTTCTCGATACGGGCTAAACGCCGCACAGTGGGACGGATCGACATTTAGGTAGGCATTCGCTTCATTTCTTACATATTTCATCATTTATTGATTATAATCTAAGATTACAGGTAATATATTGTATAATAAATACAATAATCATTTTTTTTCTCGTCGCTCTTTTTAATAATGGGACTTCAAGTGTCCCTTCATGTTGATTTCCATATATATACATCCATATATATGGATCGGGGCTTATTAATAAATTATTTAGAACATCTTGATTTGTCTTTTTTCGGCTGCTCTTTTTGCGTATAATTCGCAGTAGTTTTTAAAATCATTATTTCGGGCGTTCTGGGCTTCCTCAGTTAAATATTCTAAAAAAAATTTATATTTCCATTTTTAGAAAATGATCAGCTTTTACACATTGGAATAGTTTTAGTTAGTCTTTTTCTGGTAATGAAAAATATAAACGCTTATATTCTATTGCCAAATTAAGATTTTTTGTTACCATTTTCGTATTTTTCTAAATTAAAAGAATTGTTCGTATTTGTCCGTAAATTCAAGCACACCTCATAATTCTGGATAGATTCAATATCACAAAATTCAATTACTCATATCCGACCACATCCGACCCTTTGAAAAATTGACATTTTTTTGCACAAACGCAGGTGCAAGTCAGGAGAAATATACTATTTTGCTCCAATTTTTTATTTGCAATAATAATTGTGCAAATTGAATGTTTTTAACTTTAAATTACACTAATTGAGTAATGTTCAAATATAATAATAATGAGTAATATATGTTGGAAGTGAGGCACGCAGGGGTGTGCAACGTGCAAAAGTATGAATGAAACGCTAGATAAATAAGAATGAATCATGTATGTAATCAGAGAGTGATTGGAATCGAATTTTGCACACCTCTGCGTGCCTCACTTCCAACATATATTACTCATTATTATTATATTTGAACATTACTCAATTAGTGTAATTTAAAGTTAAAAACATTCAATTTGCACAATTATTATTGCAAATAAAAAATTGGAGCAAAATAGTATATTTCTCCTGACTTGCACCTGCGTTTGTGCAAAAAAATATCAATTTTTCAAAGGGTCGGATGTGGTCGGATATGAGTAATTGAATTTTGTGATATTGAATCTATCCAGAATTATGAGGTGTGCTTGAATTTACGGACAAATATGAACAATTCTTTTAATTTAGAAAAATACGAAAATGGTAACAAAAAATCTTAATTTGGCAATAGAATATAAGCGTTTATATTTTTCATTACCAGAAAAAGACTAACTAAAACTATTCCAATGTGTAAAAGCTGATCATTTTCTAAAAATGGAAATATAAATTTTTTTTAGAATATTTAACTGAGGAAGCCCAGAACGCCCGAAATAATGATTTTAAAAACTACTGCGAATTATACGCAAAAAGAGCAGCCGAAAAAAGACAAATCAAGATGTTCTAAATAATTTATTAATAAGCCCCGATCCATATATATGGATGTATATATATGGAAATCAACATGAAGGGACACTTGAAGTCCCATTATTAAAAAGAGCGACGAGAAAAAAAATGATTATTGTATTTATTATACAATATATTACCTGTAATCTTAGATTATAATTAATAAATGATGAAATATGTATAAATATATAAATGATGAACAGCGACAAGCCCATATCGGGTGCACCAAACCGAGCATATACGAAGACAATACCGTATTTAGGAGCCCCGCGACTATCCCCACAATTTCTTGGAATTCTTTGGTCGAAAGTGAGAGAATTCGGGAACGAGCGAGAGCGGACAAAAGAGTCACATGTAGTTGCCGTCGGCTACGGAAGAGAGAAAGCATGTTACTTTGTCTCGCTTCGTCGTTCACGTGCATCGTACCCTCCAGAGTTAGGCAAAAGTTTATCTAAATATACATCTGAAATAACGAACAAAAGGTAAATAATTTTTATTCGTTATTCGAGGCTCGAATACACGATGCACGTGAACGACGAAGCGAGACAAAGTATCATGCTTTCTCTCTTCCGTAATCGACGGCAACTACGCGTGACTCTTTTGTCCGCTCTCGCTCGTTCTCGGATTCTCTTACTCTCGAACAAATAATTCCACGAAATTGTGGGGCCTAGTCGCCGGGCACCTAAATAACAATGAATTGGTGGGGCTCCAGCTACTGCTGATGGAGGGCGAAACACCTACTGGAGCGGTGGTTATGTGTGCGTGATCGCGCAGGCGCAGTTCATGCACCCATTACCACCGTTCTTGTAGATGCTTCCCTCTCCATCAACGATAGCTGCAGCGCGCCGTCCCCGCCAGTCATACAGTTGCGAATAGACTGACGGAAACAATGGCGAGACAATATTGCAATATTATCTTCTCTCATTCTGTGTAATTCCTCTTCTCCATTGACGGTCTTCCTACAATTTTCCCAGGTCGCTCATAATGAAAGATGACGTAGGCAGTGTGGATCTGTAACACATTATGATACACATTAGGAAATAGGGTTGTTTTATAAGCGTACAAAATTTTAATGTAGATTTATAAGCTGTTAAACTTTACCTGGAATATGGTACTTATTCCAGTTGTCCTGGCATAACTGTCCCATATACCATGTTTGCAGTAATTTGGTAAAAGGTCCGCCTGTAACAAATAATCGCAGACATTTCGGTAAGTTTGGTATAACAGTAAAAATTTGTTTCAATAATTCGTCGAACATCATGCATACCTGCGACGCCCGTACATATATATCAGCTTTTTTTTTTTTTTTTTTTCAGAGGGGGAAAATGCTTTATGCATACCCCGGCTACAGTATTGCCGGGGTTATGTGGGACTCCCCGGTCTCCGGTATACCCACTAAAAACCCCCTCTAGGTGCCGCCTTCTCATTCCGGTCCCCTTGAATTCTGTCCATCTGCTCCTGTAAACTTAGAAATATGTCTGAAAAAATTAAAGGGTGAATTAAATTTAATATTTCCTTCGTCATTTTCTTAGGAATGTGACGGCGGCGTCGATCGACTCGCGTGATCGTATGATCAGCGAGTAAAAGTGCCATTGCTGGCACTTATGACCACTGACGGAGTCAGTGGTCCCGCGCTTTACAACGCGGTGCGACGCCGGATCGATCAAATTTATTATATCTTTCGTCACTTTCTTGGCAAAGTGACGGCGGCGTCGATCGACTCGCGTGATCGTATGATCAGCGAGTAAAAGTGCCATTGCTGGCACTTATGACCACTGACGGAGTCAGTGGTCCCGCGCTTTACAACGCGGTGCGACGCCGGATCGATCAAATTTATTATATCTTTCGTCACTTTCTTGGCAAAGTGACGGCGGCGTCGATCGACTCGCGTGATCGTATGATCAGCGAGTAAAAGTGCCATTGCTGGCACTTATGACCACTGACGGAGTCAGTGGTCCCGCGCTTTACAACGCGGTGCGACGCCGGATCGATCAAATTTATTATATCTTTCGTCACTTTCTTGGCAAAGTGACGGCGGCGTCGATCGACTCGCGTGATCGTATGATCAGCGAGTAAAAGTGCCATTGCTGGCACTTATGACCACTGACGGAGTCAGTGGTCCCGCGCTTTACAGCGCGGTGCGACGCCGGACCGTTACAACAGTTTCACTATTTTCAACTGGAGACCTTTTTCGCTTTTTCAAGCTTTTAGGTTTTTCTTTCGCTCTCTCCTCCAGTATAAATTCTGGCTCCCGAATAGGCATGCACCTATTGTGCCGACTATCTATTAATTCGGGTAGCATGCATTCTAAATAAAATTGAACCAGTTTTGGCTCCATTTCTGTTTCCCAAAACGCATCATCTCTCTCTACTTTTATAGATTTCAGCCCCTTCGGGGTCCAAAGGCAAAATATACAGTACTTTCTGTCAGTAATATGTAACTGACCTTGTACTTGATAATAATAGTGATGCGTTTTGCTCATTGAAATACCTGTTTTACGTGTGAACATGCGCCGGACAGCTGGTACTTTTTCCATAGCTTCTTCCGGCGTAAAGTTCTCCGCTGATTTGGGGCATTTAATTTCCAAAATACCCTCTTGACCGATGATTCCATCCGGTGAAGCTCCTAAGAAGGGGATGGAACTGTCGATGAAAATTCCACATTCTGCAATATCCGTGTATTGCTTCTTCAATTCTTCGCGAGCAATATTCTCGCATTCTTTTCCGTATTCCACCGCGGGTGCACTAATTATCCGCGGATACAGAAATGACTTTACTGCATTTGCGCAAGGCGTGTCACGTCGGCGACGGCACACTTGTCCAAAATTGGATGCTGTCAACAATTTGGACCTGTATTGCAACCATCTGCGGTTCTTTGCTTGTCCAATGGTTTCGTCTTCGATAGCGTGTCTTTTCTCTTGCCAGTCCTTGAGCATTTGCATATGCTTTTCCCGCTCCAGTTCATACATTTCGGACGGCATGTCTGGCTTCTGCGCATTTTGTCCATAATCGGAATCTTTCTGCGAGGGCAATTGCTTGCGTACATATCGCGCAGTCTTCGGTTCCTTCTGTTTTGCAGCTCTCTTTTCCTTTTCTTTCTTTTTCTTTTCTTCCATTTGGAGAACAACCTCGGGCGTTTTCTTCTTCATTACCGCATTCAATCGCGAGTGCACTTGGTTACTGTTGTACTCCACGACAGCAGCTGCACATCTTCCTGTATAGGATCCTCTTTCGGCGAAATTTAATCTTTTTCCGCCAATGTACTTGGCAATTATTGCGTTCAAGCTTTCCACAGCGTTATTATTCGTGTTATAGAGTAAGCTCTCCGCATGAGCTAACACTGGACGAAGTGCTTCTTTTATGTCCTGGTACACTCCAATTTTCGTCAATTCTGGAACGATGTTTCTTTCATTCTCTTTATTCTTTCCATCGCAGAAATATTTTAGTTGTGCACACTCTTTGTGTTCACCAAACACGTGGCTCGGAACATTCTGTATATCGCCATGCAAATTCTTTGTTTTTTCTTCGATTGATACATTCTGATTGTATCTAAACTTTGCGGCTTTTACGATGTCCGTGCGCATCCGGCGAATGCTACTTTCCACAGATTGCCGCAATGGTCCAGGTGTAGTCTTCTTCACAATCGCTTTCATTTTTGTACAGAAGTTTCGCAACAAATGATTCGTGCATTCAATTTTTTTTACACGAATCTGTCTCTTGTATGGATCAGCATCAATAATCTTCTTATACACGCTGCTGTCCCCATCGGCAATCAAAGTAGAATAAACGAGTCCACGTTTTTCTACGCTGGTCTTGAATCCTTCTACTATAGCATCGCTTTCCATAGCAGTCGATGCTCGAGATGTGTTCCAGTTTTTGAAGCATGTGTGCTTTCGGGGTTCTTTCTTGTTTTTCGCAGCAATCCGACAAATTCTGCAAACTTTATTTCGAACGCCGTAAAATAAAACTTTTTTCGTGTGATAGCCAACTATCACGCCGACTCCAGACGCAGAATCGTAACTACTGCGGTAGGATCTCTTCATCCAGCTTCCGTCAGCCACAACGGGGATGTGAGGGATCCCTGATCCGGAAAGAACGTCGCCTCTTTCAATCGCCAAACGTTTTTCTTCTTCAGCCGCTGCTAGCATCTCTTCTTCTGCAGCGGCAATTGCGGACTTGACGAATTCATCTTGATCCTTCACGAAGACTCTCTTCGACATGCAACGTATGTTCACTCCTGCAAAAGTGTGTTGCAACTGGGCATAACTGCCTCCACATAAAATTGTTGCATTAACGGCGCCCTGATTGCAATCCACTTCTTCGGCTTCGTCCGATTGATTGCAGATTTCAGCTTTGTAATGGCATAAAGTGCACATTACGCTGAAGATGCTCTTGAAGCCACGTCGTTTCACACCAGTTATTCTTAGGTGTTCAATGCCACAGTCTTCCCTACCTTTTGCATGCTTACCTATTTTTTGCAATTGAGCAAGCACATTTGGGAAATTCATTATATCGTTGCTATTTAGGAGACTCGATTGCTCTTGTGGCTCGTCCTTCCCAACTTTTTCTATAACGAAGTTTTCCTCTTCGTTACTTTGTATATCAAATTCTTCAAGTGCCTCTTCAGTTTCTCCGGAACTGACCGTATCAGTATCTTCATCGGATGGCGAGTACATTATCTCTTGTCGCATATGATGTCGTCCGTCGGAGGTTGATGGTTCCTCTACCAGACGTTCCCCGGCCACTTCTTCTAGATATTGTTCTACGGCAGTGTCGTCTGCCGTTTTTGCGCCTTCTTTTTTCTTCTTCTGAAGGGCTAAAGACATTCTCTTTACGCGATATACTTTCCGTTTCGAAAATCTCCTTGCGGACGGACGTAATTTTCGCAGACGAAACGGAGAATTATTGTCCATATCTTCTTCCACATCCTGCATATTCACATTCAGAGTGCCACTCATTCTACATTAAACCAACAAACCCAAACACAACGCAACACAACGCAACACAACTCAAAATCCTACTGCCCGTTACAAAAAACGTAAACGCGAACCGTGAACGTGAAACGTGAATCCGAAGATTCGTCTGTGGTGCGTTCTGCAACAAATGACTCTCTACGTTGAGCCTGTATCGTGTTCAGAATCCTAATTTCGAGTGTTCGTTTCTCGCTTCTTTCTGACCGAAGGGGGGAGCGAGATAGAACGCTTTGCATGCGCGGCGGGTATGCGCGACGGCCCGAGTGCTCAGATAGAATCGTGACTACTCGACGCATGGGCGCGACGGTCAGATAGCTAGGCACGGCACGAGTCTTTTTTGCGCCCCAGGCGAAATTGTCCACTTGAGCCCTTTATTATAATACATTTATTTGAGATTATTGGTGACCTTACTCTGAATTTGTATTCGTAGTTTAAAACAGTTGCAGTACAATTTGTAGTATGTCATTTAAAAATTTATTTTCAACAATACCAACAATGAAAAGACCGTTTTGCACTTGTTGTCAACCTGAGGCTCTAGCAGTTGTATAATTTTGCAGAGTAAAGTCATAAATAATCTCAAATAAATGTTTTATAATAAAGGGCGCAATTTGACAAGTTCGCCTAGGGCGCAAAAAAGACTTGAACCGGGCCTGCGTCAAGATATTGCGAAGCGGTTCCCGTGCTTCCGTGTGCCTGCAACCATCGCGCACACAAAGGACGGAGTGTTACGGCGCTCGAAAGACGGAGTGAGACAAAACATCCACGCGTCGTCTGTCTCGTACCGTCCTCGCTCGCTTTCAATGGCTCTCGCTCGCTCTCGTTCCATCTCGCTCTCGCCTTCGCCGGACAAGAGTGAGACAGAAGTGGTGGGAATAGCGACAAGCCCATATCGGGTGCACCAAACCGAGCATATACGGAGACAATACCGTATTTAGGAGCCCCGCGACTATCCCCACAATTTCTTGGAATTCTTTGGTCGAAAGTGAGAGAATTCGGGAACGAGCGAGAGCAGACAAAAGAGTCACATGTAGTTGCCGTCGGCTACGGAAGAGAGAAAGCATGTTACTTTGTCTCGCTTCGTCGTTCACGTGCATCGTACCCTCCAGAGTTGGGCAAAAATTTATCTAAATATACATCTGAAATAACGAACAAAAGGTAAATAATTTTTATTCGTTATTCGAGGCTCGAATACACGATACACGTGAACGACGAAGCGAGACAAAGTATCATGCTTTCTCTCTTCCGTAATCGACGGCAACTACGCGTGACTCTTTTGTCCGCTCTCGCTCGTTCTCGGATTCTCTTACTCTCGAACAAATAATTCCACGAAATTGTGGGGATAATCGCCGGGCACCTAAATAACAATGAATTGGTGGGGCTCCAGCTACTGCTGATGGAGGGCAAAACACCTACTGGAGCGGTGGTTATGAGTGCGTGATCGCGCAGGCGCAGTTCATGCACCCATTACCACCGCTCTTGTAGATACTTCCCCCTCCATCAACGATAGCTGCAGCGCGCCGTCCCTGCCAGTCATACAGTTGCGAATAGGCTGACGACGGAAGCAATGGCGAATCCACAAATTGTAAGTATTATATTGTATACTATTATACAGAGTGACTCTCTAGCTAGAGTGTTCAAAGGTGATGCCGCCAATAAGCCGCGCCTCGCTGAGTTTCGTGAATTTCGACGTTCGTGTCGAGATTCACTACGGCGTATTAAAAAATTCTTTATTCTTCATCGCATCGATATGGCAGTGATACCAATGAATTCCTGCTGTTCTCCCGATTAAAATCATGTCGTGTAAATCAGACAATTATTAACGAAGTTAGCGTGGTACCATTTTCATCGGCACGACATCGATTGATGCCATTTTCGCAAAGATCTGTTGAGAAATGCAGAACGTGGAATTCGTCACTTCCACGAAACTCAGCGAGGCGCGGTTTATTGGCGGCATTGTAGACCGAGAGCTGGCTACATAGGAGTCAACGTAACTCAATGCAGTCACAGTTTTTATGTAAAAATGTTGGATTAGTGTTGCCGAATACGAAATCGCCGCTCTACCCCCCTGGTTAGTTCCCCGGACTGACGCGGCAGACCAGCGATTTCGTATTCGGCAACACTAATCCAACAATAAGAACTGTGACTGCATCGAGTTACGTTGACCCCTATGTATCCAGCTCTTAGACTATTGTCTTTGAAGAATGTAGCGAGAAAATCACGCTGTACAATCTTACTATTTGCCATAAAATAATACAATCATCATTTCATTTTCAGATGAAAGATACGTTACCGACTGGCTCGGCGGGGAGTGGGGAGGTGGAGGAGGAGAAGAAGAAGGAGGAGAAAAAACAGGAGACAGCAGAGGAGAAGGCGGAAAGACTTGAGAGGAAAATGGCAAAAGTAAGTTGTGTTGAATGTCTGTGTACAGTATTGTCTCCGCATATGTGGTCGCTGATCGGGACCAGCGTGGAGTTTCTATCGTGAATAGATCCCTAATTCCGCGTGTTCGTTTCTCGCTTCTTTCCGGCCGAAGGGGGGAGCGAGATGGAATGCTTTGCCTGCGCGATGGCCGCGAACGCAAAGGACGGAGTGTCACGGCGCCCGAAACACGGAGCGAGACAAACGACTCGACAAACGACACGCTCGCTCTCATTCCATCTCGCTCTCGCCTTCGCCGGACAAGAGTGAAACAGAAGTGGTGGGGATAACGAAAAGTCCACATCGTGTAGGTACACCAAACTGTACCGCTAACGAGACAATACTCTATTATTATTGAAAGTGGTATAACTCGATCTGTAGCTAGAAAATCGTTTATTTTCTTTAACATTTTTAATGATTATTATTCCATAATAAAATTACACATGTTTATAGTTTTAAAAACATTACCCGATTTGATTTACGGATGCGAATATTTTTAAATTGGTTCAAAAGCATACTCTCCCAATGTATGAGTAAATGGACTTATACCACTTTAAGTAATAACGGCTCATATGTAGGCGTAGAAACTAGAAAATGTAATTTTTATGTTAATGTTTCAGATGGAAAAAGAGATAAAAAGATTAAAGTACGGCCATAATGGAGAGGGTGGTGGAGGGCCTCGAGGAGGCCGCCGTGGGGGCCGCCGCGGAGGCCGCCGTGGTGGAGGCCGCCGTGGAGGCCGCGGTGGAGGCCGCGGTGGAGGCCGTCGTGGAGGCCGCGGTGGAGGCCGTCGTGGAGGCCACGGCGGCAATCCAATAATTATTAATAATTATTAAATATCCCTTCTTTTTTTATAAATAAATTTATTTACCTCATTATAATCGATTAATTATTTTTCGTTTTGATTGTTATGGAATGTAAAACTTTCACATTTTCTATCGTATCGGCATGAACGTTTCAGTAACATACTGCTGAGATTTTCCAGATGAAAATGAATATAAACACGGTATAAAAAGGATTATTTTTAGCATTATTAAATTAGAAATGTTACGCATTTATATTTAATTATCTAGTATAGTTCTAGCAATAAACCGATTTTACCGTATTTGAATTCATTTTAATGTGGAAAACCTCAGCAGTATGTTACTCAATACTGAAAACGTGACGTTTTACATTTTATCAACACTGTATGCCTCTGCAACCGAGATTACAAGCCGCCGCCGAACAGCCCAAGTCCTCGCTGGTCGGAACCGGTGCGGCGCACAGTGGACCAAAGGGACGAAGTTTGTTTCAAAATCAAAGAACTTTTAATAGAAATGGGATAGAGCGATGATTTTTTTTTACATTATAGCTGAAACATTACGGAATAAGGGAAAATTAATGAAATTATGGTACGAACGTTTTTTACATTTGAAAATCTGTGTTGAACTTGAAATTTGACAACAAAATTATGTTTTATCCAATACCATGTTTGGTTAGAATTTTTTCTTAACATGTTGGACTTAATTTCCTATAGATTTTGTCGCGCTGATTTCTAATCCGTTCGCAAAATTTGTCTATTATCTCAGGATTTTGGAAAAAATCGATTTCAAGTTTAAAAAAAATTGAACACAGATTTTCAAAGTTAAAACACGTTCGTACCATAATCTCTCTAATTTCCCCTTATTCTGCAATCTTTCAGCTTTAATTTAAAAAAAAATCATCGCTCTATCTCATTTCTATGAAAAGTTCTTTGATTTTGAAACAAACTTCGTCACTTTGGCCCACTGTGCGGCGTTGAGACCGCATCGCGAGCAGAGTCCTAATTCCCAGTGTTCGTTTCTCGCTTCTTTCTGGCCAAAGGGGGGAGCGAGATGGAACGCTTTGCCTGCGCGACGGCTGCAAACGCAAAGGACGGAGTGTCAGGCGTCCGAAAGACGGAGCGAGACAAAACAACATCTCGTCGTCTGTCTCGTATCACCCTCGCTCGCTTTCAGTGCCTCTCGCTCGCTCTCGTTCCATTTCGCTCTAGCCATCGCCGGAGAAGAGTGAGACAGAAGTGGTGGAATAGCGAAAATTCCACATCGTGTACACCAAACCGAGCCCGGAATGAGGCAATACTGTAGTATCTTTTATTTGAGTTTATCCAGATATTATCTTTGCCCATCTCTGTTCTCCAACCGCTTCGCCGTGATTCATTCAAGCCTCCTTGATGGCAAAATAGTGATAGGGAAAATGCGGCAACAGCGCAATTCGACTCTCGATACGTCTCGGTAACTGCGTCTTTCCTACATTTATCGGCTAGATTGGACTTCCACCGGTTTTGATGGTACAAGGCACGAATATACCATCAGCGCCGTTGACGGAGAAGCCTTGAAGCTTCATTCTGTCATTTTTCGGGCTGTCCTGAGTACACGAGTGAAAAAATCCTTATTATTACAACGTACGGTGCTTATTAGCGTACAAACGCACCAGACCACCCTGCACAGATGTCTACTGAAGGCAACTGTACCCGCAAAAACTTCCTTCGTGCCGATTCCAGGACGTAAGTTGTAATTTACGGTTTGTTTACTACATCGCGTATACGCAGGCCCGGCGGAACCGTGCGCCGTACAAGGGCGCCAGTCGAATGGGACGCTAAAAAAACTAGATCGTACGCTTAATAATAAAGGAATCTAACATCCCACATAAACTAAATATAAATGTAATTCTTTTAAACATATTAAATAGAAAACAAGTGCAAAAATTTGGGGAAACCAAAAATTTTTTTGCACAAGGGCGCCAGCTAACCTCGCGTCGGCCCTGCCTATACGTCACGCTGGTGCTACATGGCTGCAGTGCACCATTAGCGCCACCAACGGAGAAGCCTTGAAGCTTCATTCTGACAGTTTTCGAGTCATAAATTCATTATTATTTCAAAGTTGGGTGCTTATTAGCGTTCAAACGCACCAGACCACCCTGCACAGATGTCTACTGAAGGCAACTGTACCCGCAAAAACTTCCTTCGTGCCGATTCCAGGACGTAAGTTGTAATTTACGGATTGCTTGCTACACGCGTATACGTACACGCTTAACTTAGCTGGTGTGAGCGTACGCACACATTCAAGGCCCGGTGAGACGGCAGCCTTAAAGCAGCTTTTAAAAAATTATTAGTTCATAATGAAGTTAAAAGTTTAGATTTGGCCAATTGTTTAGCTGTATATAACATTCCTATATTACACTATTCGTCAGCAACGTCTGATACAATAATAAATTCTTCAACAAACAAAACTATAGATATTAACTCCGAAGAAATTCAAACAGAATATAAGGAATATAAGAATATAAGAATACTTATTCCACGCGATTCTGAGCAACAATATCCAGACAAATCATCTCGACGTATCCATAAGGTAAACGTCATTATGGAATTGAAAAATTTCCAATTATCTACGTCATGGAAATCGAGATTTACATTATTATCTGCAAGATAGAAAAGTAGGGTTACGCGCGACATGCGAATGTTTGGCGTCTTGTTTAGAGGTTCCTAAACGGAGCGTGGCTTAAGGAGAAACCAATAGTACGCTACGGATTGCGTGTGGCGTTGCAAGCGTACTTTGATTATCTGTAAATATATAAAATCCAAACTTTTTAGTTACAACTTAACGTAAAACTAATCATATAGAAATAGAGTGGCCCTTTGCTATAGTAAGTGTAGAGACTACAAAATGTGTCCGAAGGAGGTGAGGGCGTATGGCAGAAAGTCTTGTTGCAGGAAATTTAAATGCTAATGGTAATAATTCAGGAAAAACGAACGGATCCAATATTTTTAACGCACAATTTATTGGTGTTGGAATAAAATTAATTTAGTATGTTTATTGGAAAACTGAAATCGTGTTACTGGAAAACTAATAAAATTAATGAATAGCGTGGCAACTACTGTAGATTCTGAAGTATTATGAATGTCTTTCACAGAAGATTGAATTGAAAAGTATCAAGGGAGATGTGTCTTCAGCGTACTTTATTCACTAATGTGACTTGCTAAATTTAAACTAAATTTTGTCCATTTACCTTATTTGACAAATTTCCAGAAACTTGAGTGAAGGAAGATGCTTCTCTGTCTATCTAATAATAACCTTCTCTGAATAACCTCGAAGCCTATGCGTCCCCTTCATTTTTATCGAAGCCTCGGCGTCCCCTCCATTTCTATTATCCAAGCTTCTGCATCCCCTTCGTTTCTATAAGCTTTACATAAAAACTCTAAATTAAAAATAGTTTGATGATATAAAAATATCTGACGATTTAAATGCAATTTGTTACAATATATTATTTTGTACATGCAATTTTCAGAAACTTATGCAAAAGGAGATGCTTCTCTGTCGAATTGAACCTTCTCCGGACAACTTCCAAATCTGCGACTCTACATACAAAGTCTATTAAAAAATTTTGGTGACTTACCGTGTTATTTGAGACAATAATTCAGTGGCCTGGTAGTATAAAAATTCGTGACATTTCAAATTTGCACAACTTCCGGCTCCTGTCCAGAATGTGTGACTTTTTCGTGACTTTTCGTCCGGTAGATTTCGTCGATGTCGAAAAGACATTTACATATATGTATATACAGACCGCATGGACCTAGATCCATGCTAAAACAGAACCTGCTGTTTTCAATTGTTTTTAAAAGGTACAACGTATTCCACTTTTCAACTTGTTCCGGATATTAGTACAGTATTGTCTCCTTATCGGTTCGGTTTGGTGTCCGGCGAAGGCGAGAGCGAGTGAGGGCAGTACGAGACAAACGACGCGTTGATGTTTTGTCTGGCTTCGTCTTTCGGACGCCGTGACACTCCTTCCTTTACGTGTGCAACGGGCATGCGCGATGGTCGCAAGCGCTTAAAGGTGGCCGTTCCAATGGCTGCGTTCAGCGGACTCAACCGTTGAGTAGCCGCTCAGTGATTCAGGGATTGGTGGACTGCAGTTACCACTGATGGAGAGGGAAACACCTACAGGAGCGGTGGTTATGTGTGCATGACTGCGCCTGCGTCGTGCACTGATTTTTCACACGCGTTAGTGAGCGGTCGCCATTTTTTCAAACAGAAAATATCTACGCTCGAAAAAATGGCGACCGCTCACTAAACGCGTGTGAAAAATCAATGCACGACGCAGGCGCATTCACGCACACATAACCACCGCTCCTGTAGGTGTTTCCCTCTCCATCAGTGGTAACTGCAGTCCACCAATCCCTGAATCAGTGAGCGGCTACTCAACAATTGAGTCCGCTGAACGCAGCCAATGAGCGGCTGACGACCAGTGATGCCAGAATGAGGACGGGTCCTCTCGAGAATTTCCCCCACCACGCATGCACACTACGCCGGAGCGGCGTGTCCGTGAACTCGGCGCTTCGGACAACGTCGGGAAGACGAGAGAGAAAACGAATGTGCGTCTTTCTCTCTCGCTCTTGAAACGCTGTGATCCATGGTGGGGTGCAAGCGACACGCGGCCGTGCGCGATCTTCTTGAGTGCCTCGAGATTCACTTTTCCCTTTCTGACATATGTATAATACTCTTGTAATGAAAAAAAAATTTGGAAAAAATTTTATTACGAAAATCACGTTTTAAGACCTCCTGATCACGTTTTGGCTATTTAGAAAAGACCTTTTTTTTAAATATCACATATATTTGTTAACACGATTACGTTTAAACGGCAAAATGGATTTCAATGAAACTTTATGTTTAAATTTTATATTGTCTTAAGATCCGATTAGATCACGAAAAACCATAATTACCCGTTATGGTTCTTCGATTTTTCAGATGTACGAACTAAATTCTACATAAAAAAAAGGTTAGATAAAGTTCTTCTGTAACTTCTTTAACAAAGAAAAATGTACATTCATAATTTCTTGTTTTCATTTTAAATTTCCGTACTTTTTATTCGAGCTATTTCTATTTTTCAAACCTTAAAATGAATTTTTTTATTAAAAGATGAATATTTTGATACTATAAATTGGTGAACTTTGTTAAAATTAGAATCCACTCTTGGCCAGTAGCATGGACGCTGTAGCGCCTTCGATAAAAAATATTTTTTCAGAGTATGATCTAAAATCTAAACGTAATCACATTTCTCGCTAGATTTTTCGATAATTATATCAAGTTGCGACAAAGGATCACGCACTATTTACAAATTTATTACGCGCAGCGTCCACGCTACCGCTCGATGGAAACTACGGGAAAGTGGTGGTCTCTTCCATCGGGAGGGAAATGTAAACGATTCGTTATGCAAAGCTAACATCGCGATATACGGTACATTAAAATGTGTATATCGGTATGAAGGAATTGTAAAAGAATAAGAGAGAAAGGTAACTGATAAATGCATCTGAGGCAGTTCGGTACTGTCACCATTGTCTTGCTGTTACTTCTTTTAGCCTTTTCTTCGATTTTTCTCCTTCCTGAATTTTTCTTACTATTTTACGATTTCCTATGTATTCTTTTCGTTTCTCGTTGCGAGGGTTCGCTCGGGCCTGGTTTTCGTCAAGTACATTTGACGGTCAGACTCGCGCGAACCAAGTGTATACTTTGTTTACGTATCCGATGTGTTTCGTGGGGGTCACGCAGTCGCGCTTCGCGACATTTAACCGTCAATTTCAGTAGAAGTAGAGATCTGGTGGTGGGTACTATTTCTTTCGCGCTGTCTGCATGTTTTTCGGATCTGTGGTGTTGTAAGTAATAGTAGTGTGTAAGTAATTAGTAGCCCCCTATATCACCCCTTTTCTATACACTAGCATTTGTTTCTTGCTTTGTATATAATATCTTTTCTACATATTTCAATTTTTTCGTGGTAAGTACGATGGAAACGTTTGAGAAAACAGGTAAAAAGGCTACTTCTGTTTATCGGCCGTCGTGGGAAACGAATGAGAAGTTCCGATCGTGGATTCGCGAAGTACCCAATGATAAAAGCCTTTTCTACTGTTTTTCATGCGAGAAAACTTTTTCTTGCGGCTCGTCAAGCGTTAGAAGGCATGCGGAATCAACGAGACATAAATATTTATCATCTAAAAAAATTCCGCGAATAACTATGCATGCTAAGGTCTCGAGAAAGACTTTTATGCCTCAATGGCTTGAGGATTTCAAGCCATGGATGAATAAGGTCGCCGATGATCCTTTTTCGTGTTTCTGTTCGGTTTGTAAAAAATCATTTGCTTGTGGACTGTCGCAAATCCAACGTCACGCGGATTCCAAGTGCCACATCAAAAACTGCGAAAAAAATGGAATAGATGTGAGGAAATCGGACGATTTCAGATCGCAATGCGAGGAATCGCCTTTGTCATTTGATGAACGAAAAAAAGTCGCGGAAAATCGTTTTGCTGCACTAGTTGCGGAGAAAAATATTTCGCATCAATCGGCAAAGGCGATTCTTCAATTTTTCCAAGACGTTGGGAAAGATTCTGATGTTTTGGAACGTATGACGCACAGTGGTGCCTTTTCCCGAAAAGCTGGCCAAAAGTCAATTTCTGAAGTGAATAGCAGCTTGTTGATAGTATGGTACATTTAATATATATACATCAGTGCAACAAATGCCGTTTGAAAATTTAAAATATAGTGGTCGGTTAATGAGATACCTATAGGCTATCAAAGTTGACGAAATTTCGTACTTTTTAGATGGCTTGAAAACGCTCGCACGTTTAATGTATCAGGCAAAGTTTATTTTTAAAAAATTCACATGTAACACATTTTACCATCAAGATACGTGTTATAAACATACATTTTGCACATGAGTAATGCAAAATATCTTTGAAGTTACTCTTGTACTTCCCTTCTCAAGATGTCCTAAATCCTACTCATATTTTAGTACAACGGAAGGAAAATAGTTACTTTATTCACCGAACTTCACTCAGTTAAAGGTTTCTTGACGTAAAGTAATATGTGAAGTATGATATCCAATTGCAAAATCTTGCGCATATTTGCGCCTTTTTAAGATATCTGCATTTAAAGTGCCTATTAGTATCTATCTACGCTCTCCGTGAACGAACTCTTTCAGGTCTGCACTTTTTGGTTTGTGGGAATTTTGTTCATAGACAATTATTAATAATAAGAGTTTAAATCTGAACTTCAAATTTTTTTAAACAAAATGGCGAATCCAATATGGCGGACATGTATATTAAAAAGTTGATAGATCTCCACGAAAATTGGTATCCTATTGTTTTTCGGGTCGCTGATTACGAATCTGAACTTCAAAATTTTGAAAACAAAATGGCGAATCCAGTATGGCGGACATGTATATTAAAAAATTGATAGATCTGCACGAAAATTGGTATCCCATTCTTCTTTGGGTCGCTGATTACGAATTTGAACTTCAAAATTTTGAAAACAAAATGGCGAATCCAATATGGCGGACATGCATATTAAAAATTGATATTACTTGTGCTTTCTGAGCTTTCATTTACATTTTCTTGGTGACATACTACCATTTCGAGTACCTTCAGAGGAATCTTTTTTTTTGCGGTTTGGAATAGCATCGGTAAGAGTAATATAAGGGTCAGAGTGCAGCAATAATCGTTGGAAAATATCCTGATTCGTCCTTTTTCGGGATGTCTTAAGATTGTAACCCTTCCTGTACAGCTTACACAGTTTGTGACATGATTCCAGGACCTCTATCAATTTTTTAATATACATGTCGGCCATATTGGATTCGCCATTTTGTTTTCAAAATTTTGAAGTTCAGATTCGTAATCAGCGACCCCGAAAACCCCCGACCACCAATTTCTGACAAAATTGTAGTACGTTTAAGGGTTTTGCCGCTTTTTTTGCGATTTGGAACCACTGTGTGACGTGTGGTCGAACCAAGTGTTCTAATATTATATCGAACGTTCTGTGTCCTCGGGAAACAGAGCGTCTTAGTCATGTTTTACAAAATTCTAAGTTTTCAGTATTTATTGATGAGACATCCGACATTTCCAATGAGAAATGGATGTCGTTTATTGTTCGGTATGTCGCACCCGAGACTTTGGATGTTCGAACGGAATTAATAGAATTAATTAATCTTGACGCGCGAGAATGTACTGCCGATAAAATATTTACTTCATTTGAGAAATCCATGTCGAAAAAGCAAATTCCGTTCGGAAACATTGTTGCTTTGTCGTGTGACAACGCTTCTGTCATGACAGGTTGTCACAAGTCATTCAAGACCAAACTTGCAGAAGTTCGCGGTGAAAATTTTCTCACCATGCCGTGTCCATGTCACTCCTCTGCATTGGTAGTGCATAAAGCATGCGCTGACATTCCCGAGGTCTGCGAGGAATTATTACGGAAAGTCACTACATTCATTTATAGCAGTCCCAATCGTTCGGCCATTTTTCGCGATTTTCAACAATGTTATCAAATTACTGAACGCAAAATTTTAAAATTCTGTACTACGCGATGGTTATCGCGTTATTCATCCGTAGTTACACTTTTAGAAAATTGGGACAGTGTGTTGCAATTTCTGAAAGAATTGGTCGTAAGTGAGAAGACAAAGTCTGGGGAAGATCTGCTTGTCATCATGCAAAATCCAGAAGCGAAAGCATATCTTCTGTTTTTGGAATACGTTCTATTGTATTTCAATGACTTTAATATATTCTTTCAATCGCAACAAACAAGAATCCATTTGCTTCAAACTACTGCCAAAACTCTTTTGTATAATATTTTACGTAATTTCTTGAAACCGCAGCTTTTGAAGCATATGGATTTAGTAAGATTAATAGATTTTTCAAAAGGCGATAACCAAATCGCAATTAATAGTATTCATTTAGGTCCGGATTGTGACATTTTTCTTTCTAAATTAGTTGCAGAAGGCAAACCCGATGTTGTCAAAACCGTTCGAGAAAATTGTATTAAGTTTTACATAACGGCTGCAAACGAAATTCGTGATCGATTGCCAATCGATGACGAATTTCTGAGCAAATTACGTGTTTTTGAGCCTCATTTGGCATTAGTAGATACTAACAGAGACACTTCCTCCTTTCGAAAGTGTTCTCTTTATTTCTCAGAAATTGGGCGGTTTCGACGAAGACGGTTTGGAAAAAGAATGGTCGACATTGCATCTGAATTTTGCAAATGCAGACAAGCTTTGTACATCAGATTTTGATGATGTTTGGAAAACGGTGTTGTTAACGCGAAACGATCAAGGGTCATTTAAATATCCATGTTTGCAGGAATTATTAAATTCCATTAGAAGTCTTCCAAATTCAAACGCCGATGCTGAAAGATCGTTTTCCATGCTTCCCGACATAAAGAACAAGAAACGAAACCGACTTTGTTCGACCCTCGTCAATGCCATTTGCGTAACGAAATCGGCATTAAAGGCGCACGGGGACACAGCTCAGACCATGGAGGTAGATGGCATACATCTATCTCGCATGTCATCTGAGCATTTATATCCAATTCTTGCGAAGAAGCAAAAGAGTAGCTTACGTTTACATGCCGATGATGGCCTCGCGGATGTTCCTTCTACGTCGGGTAATGCAAATTAGTGATGTCCAGAATATTATCAATTTCATCCATTTTTTATTTCATTCGATTTTTGGACATCGCTAATATGTAAATAGTTGTTCGATTTACCTCAGGCAATTCTTGTTCTATCCTTGCAATAAATTCGCTTGCTTGCTGTACATATGATTCATAGAGAGAACTTCGAGATAATTGTACAAATAAATGTATATTCTTAATTATATTCATTTTATATGTAAAGGTGAGATCAGACGGCGCGTGAATCGGCGAACTTTGTGCGTGAATCGCCGATCCACGCGCCGTCTGATCGGTCATAGCTCGGCTCACCCAGGCTCGCCAAGCCGACTTGCCGAGCTACACGAGCCGATCCAGTTCGCCAAGCCACGCACCGTCTGATCGGTCGGGCTCGCCAAGCCGACTTGCCGAGCTAGACGAGCCGAGCCAGCTCGGCGAACTTTGCGTGTGAATCGCCGATCCTCGCGCCGTCTGATCGGTCTGCTCGGCTCGCCCATGCTCGCCAAGCCGACTTGCCGAGCTACACGAGCCGAGCCAGCTCGCCAAGCCACGCGCCGTCTGATCGGTCATGGATCGCCGAATCGGGCTCGCCAAGCCGACTTGCCGAGCTAGACGAGCCGAGCTAGTTCGCCAACCCACGCGCCGTCTGATCGGTCATGGATCGCCGAGTCGGGTTCGCCAAGCCGACTTGACGAGCCGAGCAAGTTCGCCGATTCACGCGCCGTCTGATCTCACCTTAACAATTATCTCGAAATTCTGTCGCATGTATTATAGTAAATTCCTTTGCTTGCTTTCTATCCTTTGGAAATGTAAACAATTGTAGCATTATTTCAGTCTTACATCTCGTCAATATATCGAACCCAATTGATATATTTACGTGCTGCGTTTCTTTTCTATTTTTGTAATGTTTTTGTACATTTTAGTGTACAACATGTATCGCGATGTTAGCTTTGCATAACCAATTGTTTACATTTCCTTCCCGATGGAAGAGACCACCACTTTCCCGTAGTTTCCATCGAGCGGTAGCGTGGACGCTGCGCGTAATAAATTTGTAAATAGTGCGTGATTCTTTGTCGCAACTTGATATAATTATCGAAAAATCTAGCGAGAAATGTGATTACGTTTAGATTTTAGATCATACTCTGAAAAAATATTTTTTATCGAAGGCGCTACAGCGTCCATGCTACTGGCCAAGAGTGGATTCTAATTTTAACAAAGTTCACCAATTTATAGTATCAAAATATTCATCTTTTAATAAAAAAATTCATTTTAAGGTTTGAAAAATAGAAATAGCTCGAATAAAAAGTACGGAAATTTAAAATGAAAACAAGAAATTATGAATGTACATTTTTCTTTGTTAAAGAAGTTACAGAAGAACTTTATCTAACCTTTTTTTTATGTAGAATTTAGTTCGTACATCTGAAAAATCGAAGAACCATAACGGGTAATTATGGTTTTTCGTGATCTAATCGGATCTTAAGACAATATAAAATTTAAATATAAAGTTTCATTGAAATCCATTTTGCCGTTTAAACGTAATCGTGTTAACAAATATATGAGATATTTAAAAAAAGCTCTTTTCTAAATAGCCAAAACGTGATCAGGAGGTCTTAAAACGTGATTTCCGTAATAAAATTTTTTCCAAATTTTTTTTCATTACAAGAGTATTATACATATGTCAGAAAGGGAAAAGTGAATCTCGAGGCACTCAAGAAGATCGCGCACGGCCGCGTGTCGCTTGCACCCCACCATGGATCACAGCGTTTCAAGAGCGAGAGAGAAAGACGCACATTCGTTTTCTCTCTCGTCTTCCCGACGTTGTCCGAAGCGCCGAGCTCACGGACACGCCGCTCCGGCGTAGTGTGCATGCGTGGTGGGGGAAATTCTCGAGAGGACCCGTCCTCAGTGATGCCAGAACCGTGGGTTTGCGCCCACGGACCCTACCACCACTCCACGACCAAGCGTACCCCCTCTTAGCGCCTATACCGCACCACACAAGCATACCCGTCCCTCCATCCGTGTGCCGTACGCGCTGCCTGGCCGGCGCTCTCCGGCGAGAATTCGTTTTCCTGACATCGAAGCGCTTGTGTCGCAAGCAAAATGTCATGAGTTCAAATCCCGGTGCAGATATTCTACTTTTTTTCTTTATTTATTCTCTAATTTCTCTTCCTATATTCTCAGAAGACTAAAGACTTGAAAACTGTTAATTTATAAAAAATTTTCGAAGCTTGATTTGTTGCTAGAGATGCGATCCCCTTCTGGCTTGTACCGCACCACTACAAGCGTAACCTACCTTCTGTCCGTGTGCCGTGCTGCCTGGCCGGCGCTCTCCGCCAATAATTCATTTCACCGAAATCCTAGAGCTTGGGTCGCAAACAGAAAGTCCGAGGTTCAAATTCGGGTGCGAATATTCTACTTTTTTCATTAATTATTCTCTAACTTCTCTTTCTATATTTTCAGTAGAATAAAAACTTGAAAACTGTTAATTTACAAAGCATTTTCGCAGCTGGCTAATGTACGATGTTGGTCTTCCGCCTTTTTTCGTACATAAACAGAAATAATTCCTTGAAATGCTACTTACAAAATATGCTCCTTTCTAGGATAGACTCTTTAAAATTCACGTCACAATGAACAGTTACAGAATCGGTGATTTCCGTTTCAGGTAAGCGAGCCGCCCGCTCCGCTATTACGATCGGTTTACCACTCGCACCCCGGATTACTGTAATGAGGTTTGAAAACAATATCGACTGGTCTCGTACCCGTCGCAGGGATGTCATTTATACGTACAGAAGAGTTTTACTAACCCACTCTTGGCCAACGACACTCTTTTCGTGTTAATCAGATTTATACGTATCTGCTTATTTGCATCTTGATTATTTACGAAAATTGTGCCATTGCTCGATGGAAACCACGAGAAGGTGGTGGGCTTCTTCCATCAGGAGAGAATAAGGATAGGTCGAAATGGATAGAATGGATAGGATCGGTGTGAATGATGGACGTAGCGGTCGAAACCTCTACTCCACGGATATAAAGGTTCGGGAAAGTGAGATACGCGTAGAAGTTGTGATAGCACCACTACAATACTATTGTAACTGTTTCGTAAATTACTGTACAAGAAAGAGGTCGGTAAAATGTAATAAAGCTGTCGGAGCTATATGTTCCAACATGCATGGAGGGTGAGTTGTTTAAATTGTTGGGGATTAGACAAATTTTCGTACAAACGATCTCCCGACATAAGCGCGAGATGCCTATCGTCGACAGTCATGGTACGACTCGTCTCGTTTCTGGCCTGTAGTGATGTGCGCACCACACAGATGGAATTCATAAGTTCGCTACCCATTGAGAAAATTGAGAAAAGCCTTTCGGCCTCGGCGTTAGAATGGGGCAAATATCTGATTATATCCAGCAAACGTCTGAGGGATGGAAAAACCAGAGCATTTTCGGGAGTTTGTACTTTTCAGATATTCATCCACATGTCGTCAAAAACCATTTTGCCCCAGCTATCCCTTTGGGTTCGGGAAACACCGAAATGTAAAAATTCCCATTCTTTTCGCAATTCTTCGGCATTGAAATTGCCGAGCCTATGAGCGATAGCTAAAACGTCTTTAAACGTCTCCTGTCTGTCGCAATGGAACAGGGCAGTGTCTGATTTGAAAATCGTCAACTGTTTGAGTAAAATATCGTCATGGGGAAGACGATTCTTAATTTCATTGCTTACAGTAATATAAAACTGTAAGCAATTTTCGCGGAAGGAGGATACTTCAACTTCTGTCATTCCCTTGCTCGTCGCATCTTCTAGGAATTCCTCACACTGAGGGCCTAGATCAACTTGAGCCAGGGGAAGTTGATTTTGTTTCGCGAACAAATCTATTTTCCTAATATAATTAAAATGCTTTACCAGAGGAGGTTTTAAAAATTTTTCGACGAAAAATCGAAGCAGGTTACTGGAACGAGGCTCTAACTCCTGAATGATCGTGCTCCGTCTTTGAAATTGAGCATTAAACTTGTTTAATGCATTAAGAACAAATTCAAGGAAATGGAAATAGCCTTTAATGTCATGCCTGTTAAGCAATGACAAAAAATTTTGAGAAGCTCCTGACTTCTGAGTTAATGCATCCTCGGTAAAATATCTCTGCAAATCCTTCCAGATATGCAGAAATCTACTAACACACTGGTGCCTCGCGAGCCAGCGAGTATCCGATAATTTTAAAACTATTAAAGGAGAGTTATAGTAACTTTCCTGAAATTGTCTGAAAATTGTTGCACGTTTGGGGCTATTATTTATGAATTTTGACACACCCCGAAGCAGTTCGTTACATTCTTTTGGAATCGTAGCGCAGGCAGCACTTGCCACCAACGCTACAGAATGACAAACGCACGGTAGCGTAAGTAAGGAAGGATTTTTCTTAAGTAGCATTGTCTTGAAAGAGGAATTCCTACCCGTCATGACTGCAGCATTGTCACAACTAAGACCAGCGATGTTACTTAACGGAATTTGCATTTTCAGCAATTGATTTTCAAAAGATTTGAAAATCTTTTCCGCTGAACAATCGCTGGCATCCAAATGGATGAGTTGCAACAGTTCTGCTCTAATGGACAAATCAGATGGCTCAACATATCTAACCATCAATGAGAGCCACTTATCGTGCGTCGAATCTGATGTTTCATCCTCGTAAACTGAAAATTTACAATGCCGAACATTGTCGATGATACGTTGTGTTTCCTGCACGCACAAAACATTGGTAATGATTTGACCGCATTTGGTGCGGCCAACTTTCATACCTTGCAAAACTTCAGGTTCCTTGCCTATATGCTGCATAAGTGCAAGCAGATCAGGTGCCATTGAAAGAGGGATATTCTTTTCGGCGAAGAAAGCCGCGAATTTAATCTCCGCGGTTTTGATTTTATCATCAAGGGAAGGTGTAGAACTTTCGCCTGAGACATTATCCCCAACATTTTCTCTCTGAAGCATTTTCTGAATGTTTCTGAAATGCGTTTGTGTGGACGAGTGCCTGCTTATTTCTGAAAGCCCACAGTCGAAGATTTTGTTGCAGGCTTTGCAGAAGCGTTTGGACTCGTCCGAAGCAACGTTTTGCAACCACAGCTTATATGAGGAGTCAACATCATAACAATGATGTTGGAACCTTTTCTTGTATCTCTTGGCGGGTACATAATCCATCACGAAAACAGTTACAAATCCGTATCACAGCACTACTAACACCGGACACTTCTCCACTTATCTCAATGCGCAATGAATTCGAATTTCACACAAAAGCTCGCGAGTTGACAAAACGACTGTCTACTTCACTAAAATGCTGATGTCTGTTCGCTTCGAATGTTCTATTGCAACTAATCAGGTCAGAAACTTTTCCCTCTTTAAATACAATCTGGTTCACTAATTGGCAAGCTACACTTTAGAGTGAGAAAGGGTGTCACGGTTTATTTCCCTAAAGCTAATAAAACAATATTCCTCATGGCATCCTAATCCTCAACGCGCGGCCACATCGCGCTCGTTCTGCAAAGCCTGGTTTATGGCTGATCGACTTTGGGAAAAACCCCATAATGCTCTAGTTTTTCCATCCCTCAGACGTTTGCTGGATATAATCAGATGTTTGCCCCATTCTAACGCCGAGGCCGAAAGGCTTTTCTCAATTTTGCCCGATGCAAAAACCAAGAAGAGGAATAAAATGGGTAGCGAACTTATGAATTCCATCTGTGTGGTGCGCACATCACTACAGGCCAGAAACGAGACGAGTCGTACCATGACTGTCGACGATAGGCATCTCGCGCTTATGTCGGGAGATCGTTTGTACGAAAATTTGTCTAATCCCCAACAATTTAAACAACTCACCCTCCATGCATGTTGGAACATATAGCTCCGACAGCTTTATTACATTTTACCGACCTCTTTCTTGTACAGTAATTTACGAAACAGTTACAATAGTATTGTAGTGGTGCTATCACAACTTCTACGCGTATCTCACTTTCCCGAACCTTTATATCCGTGGAGTAGAGGTTTCGACCGCTACGTCCATCATTCACACCGATCCTATCCATTCTATCCATTTCGACCTATCCTTATTCTCTCCTGATGGAAGAAGCCCACCACCTTCTCGTGGTTTCCATCGAGCAATGGCACAATTTTCGTAAATAATCAAGATGCAAATAAGCAGATACGTATAAATCTGATTAACACGAAAAGAGTGTCGTTGGCCAAGAGTGGGTTAGTAAAACTCTTCTGTACGTATAAATGACATCCCTGCGACGGGTACGAGACCAGTCGATATTGTTTTCAAACCTCATTACAGTAATCCGGGGTGCGAGTGGTAAACCGATCGTAATAGCGGAGCGGGCGGCTCGCTTACCTGAAACGGAAATCACCGATTCTGTAACTGTTCATTGTGACGTGAATTTTAAAGAGTCTATCCTAGAAAGGAGCATATTTTGTAAGTAGCATTTCAAGGAATTATTTCTGTTTATGTACGAAAAAAGGCGGAAGACCAACATCGTACATTAGCCAGCTGCGAAAATGCTTTGTAAATTAACAGTTTTCAAGTTTTTATTCTACTGAAAATATAGAAAGAGAAGTTAGAGAATAATTAATGAAAAAAGTAGAATATTCGCACCCGAATTTGAACCTCGGACTTTCTGTTTGCGACCCAAGCTCTAGGATTTCGGTGAAATGAATTATTGGCGGAGAGCGCCGGCCAGGCAGCACGGCACACGGACAGAAGGTAGGTTACGCTTGTAGTGGTGCGGTACAAGCCAGAAGGGGATCGCATCTCTAGCAACAAATCAAGCTTCGAAAATTTTTTATAAATTAACAGTTTTCAAGTCTTTAGTCTTCTGAGAATATAGGAAGAGAAATTAGAGAATAAATAAAGAAAAAAAGTAGAATATCTGCACCGGGATTTGAACTCATGACATTTTGCTTGCGACACAAGCGCTTCGATGTCAGGAAAACGAATTCTCGCCGGAGAGCGCCGGCCAGGCAGCGCGTACGGCACACGGATGGAGGGACGGGTATGCTTGTGTGGTGCGGTATAGGCGCTAAGAGGGGGTACGCTTGGTCGTGGAGTGGTGGTAGGGTCCGTGGGCGCAAACCCACGGTTCTGGCATCACTGCCCGTCCTCATTCTGGCATCACTGCGGCGAGAACCTCGGGATCTCGAGCAATACGATAGTATCGAGACCCGCCCGATCCTGCCCGAAACTTTTCCGACCCGTCCCGAGGTCCGGGAACCCGAGCCTCGGGACGATCCGCACACCCCTATTGGAAAGTCGAATGCGTTGTCTCGGAATAAGTCAACAGCAATAATATATGAGTTCGTACGCAAAACTTAACTGAAAAGTAAATCTGACAGATTTTGGAAATGATCGACACGTTTCGATTAACATACATTTATTTATACACTTCGCTTGCGCCAGTTTATGTTACCGTATCCCTATGCATTATACCTATTGTCGACTGCGAAACAATCGACGGCGACGAGAAGATGGTTGTGTTAATAACGTCTGTATAGGTAAATTTCAATGTATTTTGCGTAGGTTTTTTATTAATATCTCAGAAACTAACAAATACCCGCAGCTGAAATTTTATATTAGAGGTTCTCTCCCCCTCCCGCCCAACCTCTCAAAATTTCAGTTCATTCCGTTGGCTGGGTTATACAGTAGTACACCCATATAGTTTTTAACAAATTGTTATATTTAACTTCTCATTTGTATATGAAATATGTTCAGGTTATTATGGCAGATAACAAACGTATTAGGAAAGACTATAGTCTATGTTCTGCTAGACATCAAAGGAGGAGAATTCAGCAATATTTGAAGGATATTGAAAGCCAAAGAAATCAATCTGATGCGGACTTGGCAATTGATGAGCTTCCTACCTCTTCACGGTACTTAGAATATAAAAATTCTGAACTAAATAGTTCGCAGGAAGTGTACGAGTCTTGCGATGAAGTACCGTGCACCGACAATGACCATTTGAGGAATATACACAACAATGATATTTGTGAAAGTGATGAAGAAGAAGACACTCATTCATTATTTGATGATAATAATGAATACTATCATTGCATACTGGATTATGACACATCCGATGATGAATCAGCGAATGATATTGTTGATTACAATGAACCGGAGAGCCCTGCGACATTAAGACAGGATTTGTCCAACTGGGCACTACGAAATAATATTACGCATAAAGCCATCAACGAACTGTTGAGCATTTTTTTATCGTACGTGCCCAAATGCTTACTACCGAAAGATGCCAGGACATTGTTACACACTCCCCGTACAAGTAATTGTACCAAAATACAAGGGGGAGATTACTTACATCTTGGGGTAGAACAGATGCTAAAATTTTATGCTCAAATGTACATTGAGGCAAATATTAGCGTACAATATATAGATCTGTCTTTAAATATTGATGGCTTGCCGTTGTCAAGGTCCTCCTCCAACAGTTTCTGGCCCATATTAGTATCCGATACAATTTTGAAACGAATACAGATTGTTGGAATCTATTATGGGTATAAGAAACCAGAATCATCCAACGAGCTGTTGGACAAATTCATTGATGAAATAACATATTTCATAAACAATGGATTTATATATGATACTAATAAATTTTCTATTAGGTTAACAAAAATTATCTGCGATGCTCCAGCAAAATCGTTTGTATTATATACAAAAGGCCATGCAGGCTTTTCGAGCTGTTCGAAATGCACAATTGTTGGGAAATCAGTTAACAGAACTACGTGTTTCCCTTACAGCCAAGTGCCTGATACACTGAGAACAGACGAAGATTTTCTACGGCAAACCGACGAAGATTACCATAAAGGTACAAGTGACTTGTTAACCCCTCAGTGTGGTATGACGAGCAGGACTCGTCATGGGAAAACTGTCCGCAACGGCGGTATGACGAGCACTGCTCGTCATGGGACGTGAAGCGGAGGCGTAGCGAGTAGGGCTTGGGACCAAGGTCTATTGGACACCCGAATTAGAGGCGTGCTGTGCTTTTCTCATATACACTGTCTAGGCCTTGAGAAGGAAATATTGCCGTGAAGAGGACCTCTTCAAGAGAGTAGCCGTTTGGGAGGGATGCAAGTCCCATTGGTTAGATTAGGATACTTCTTCAGGTCATGCTATGCAGTAACGCCTTAACAGCAGGGGTCAAGGTTTCCACCAATGGAATTCATCCCGCATCTAGGTACTGTTCTGAGCAGAAAAGTCTCCACACTGAAGGGTTAAAAGTGCCAAATATTGGGTTAGTATCAAATGTGCCCCTAGACTATATGCAATTAATTTGTCTGGGAGTTATGAAGAAGCTCTTGCTATTGTGGATTAAGGGACTGTTAAACGTAAGGACTGGTGGACAAGCTAAGGGGGTCGCGAAATTCTTATGTTTTCTTACAAGGGGGACGGGGGAGTAAGGTAGCGTCTTACGTAATATTTTTAAATCTAATTTTCAATAAATACAAATTCTATCATTAATGTTCTAGAAAAGCTTTTTAGTTTAAATTTCCCGAAACCGAGTTAAATTAATTAGATAAACCTTTAAAAGAATTTTAACCCCTCAAGCTGGAAGATTTTCTGTCCAGAACAGTTCCTAACTGCGGGATGAATGTCATTGGTTAAAACCTTGACCCCTGCTGTTAAGGTGTTACTACATAGCGGATCTCAAGAAGTATTGTCAAACTTGAGTGCTATTGGTCGACTCTGCTGGAAAAGTAAATACTTGGGCGGGCACAAAATACATACCTCGTATCTGTCTATTCTTATGTAAAAGTAGTCCGATTTACATGACATTTGGTACGATTTTCATCAGAAAAACATAAGGAATTCATTAGTGTTATTTTCATATCGATACGCTGAAGAATAAAGAATTTCTTAATACGCTGTAATGAATATTTCACCCTCGACTGCGGGGTGTCGACCTCGAATCGCCGCGATCGGCCGAGGATTCCTACCTGTTTCAGAAATAAAATAATTCTTTATTCTTTATCGTATCGATATGGAAGTGACACCGATGGATTCCTTATGTTTTTCCGATGAAGATTGTACTAAATTTCATGTTAATCGCACTATTTTTAACGAAGCTAGAAAGAAATTATACAAATGAATGTTAAACGGAATTTCCTTCATTATGCTCCGAATCACGTCGTTCGTGGTGTTAATTTCATCGGCGAAATATAAGGAATCGATTGGCGCCGTTTTCGCAAAGATCTGATGATACCTGCGGAAATCCGGGACATTTTTCATATCTTAATGTATTCCAACCACTTCGAGGATCGAAAGCCATAAAATTCGGTGAGGCACTGCGGGGGGGTTGCCTTCGCCACGGGATGCTAGACAGCACTTCTTTGAGTCCAGTGGCTCTAAGATCACTCTGTACATATCTCCTCCCTAAGGCCTACAGAAAGTATTTGGGAAGTGCACAACACGCCTCTAATTCGAGTGTCCAATAGACCGTAGTCCCAGGGCCTAATGCTGACGCCTCCGCTTCACGTCCCATGACGAGCAGTGCTCGTCATACCGTCGTTGAGGACCTTTTTCTCATGACGAGTCCTGCTCGTCATACCACACTGAGGGGTTAATAACTGAAAAATTTCAATGTAAAAAGTATTACGTAAGAAGGGGGTTGCAATACCAAATCTTACGAATTCTTATACTGGGGGAGGGAGGGGGTAAGAAATGGTCAAAATTACCCTTACGTAATTTAAGGATGGCCCCTAAGAACTTGATATCGGAACATTTAATATTGGCTGGAATTTCTGTACCGCGTGAGTTTTCGCGAAAACCGAGAAGTTTGACGGACCTCAATTACTGGAAAGCTACGGAATTTCGGCAATTTCTACTGTACACGGGTCCTATTGTACTCAAGCGTGTACTAGCGAAAAATATATACGAACATTTTTTAACACTGCACGTGGCTGTCAGTGTGTTAGTTAGCCCTATGTTAATTAATAATGAAGAGAATATTAAATATGCTGAGGAATTATTAGAATACTTTGTTGAACATTTCGAGGTATTGTATGGGAAACAATATATTTCTCACAATGTCCACAACTTACTTCATTTGTGCAATGACGTTCGAAAATTTGGAGTGTTGGATAATTTTAGCGCATTTCCTTTTAAAAACTTTTTAGGTAGTTTGAAGAAATTAATAAGAAAATCGGATAAACCATTGCAGCAATTGGCAAGACGTTATGGAGAACTGCAGCGGGGATCGGTTCTAAAATCATCAGCAATACTGGGAAAATATATTTGTAAAGGTTCCCATCGTAATGGACCACTATTGCCCATTTTCTCAAACAAAACTGTGACGCAGTACAAAAAATTGGAAAGTGATGGGTATTATATACATTGCGATGACAATAGAAATAATTGTTTCATGCTGAAGGATGGAACAATCATTCGCATTGTAAATATAGTGCAAATACGGACGGAACAGGTGTACAATGTAATAGGTCACAAACGGAAAGTAGCTGCCGATAATCTGTTTGAGAAACCCTGTCCATCTTCAGTTTTAAAAGTTTTTATTGTTTCCGAAGGGACGCGTTTATGTTATTGGCCGGTTTCACAAATAAAATGTAAAATGTGGACTATAAAAAGAAACGAAACCCAGGATTACGTTATGCCCTTGCGACATAAGCATGACTAAATTTGAAGAGAGGGGCTATTCTCGTCGTCTCACCACGCTGTAAAGTGCGGTACCACTGATTCTGTCAGTGGTCACATGTGCCTGCAATGACACATGTACTCGCGGAACGTAGAATCACGCGAGTCGATCCACGCAAGCATAAGTTTACCAAAAAAGTGACAAAGGAAATAATAGATTTTATCGGTCATGTGTCGCACCACGCTGTAAAGTGCGGTACCACTGATTCTGTCAGTGGTCACATGTGCCTGCAATGGCACTTGTACTCGCGGAACGTAGAATCACGCGAGTCGATCCATGCAAGCATAAGTTTACCAAAAAAGTGACAAAGGAAATAAAGACTGTCACGTCCCGCGACGTGGAGTTAACTATTATTTAACCCTTTAAATCATTCATACTTACTATTTCGTACTTTGGTATATTATAACCACCTCAAATAAGTTATCAATATAATACATAGCCGAAAAGGCATTATAATCGAAACTCGCGATAAGAAGAAACCAAGTCAAGAATCAACGAACGGCAGGAGTGCGCAGGAGAACCAGCACGAAGGAGGTAGCTGCACACCAGCTAGCCAACCGCGCGCACACCAAGGGAACCAGTAGACGTCAGCTGATGGGTCAGAGGCCCCTTCCGCCAGCGGAATCGACACCTTCACAAAGCTGCGCTCTTGATCATCGCCACAAATTTGCCCTCCCTTTATATCCCGTAAATCGAGCTCCAATACGGAACCGATGTACATTAACTTCAATCCCCAGTATGTGGGCTGTACGAAACCAATCGTACAGAGCACATCGAAAACCCAATAGCGTAAAAATCTAAAAAATGAATTAAAATAAGAATTTAACTATCGATGCTGCTGAGGGTTTCGTATAACGGGAGCAATACGTCTTAAGTAAGTCAGAAGATACCGAAATAGGTGCGCAATATTAATATTATAGTCAACAGTTAGCAACCGTTTTTGCACAATGTTTTCTTAAAAGATTTATAAAAGTGTTAAAATCACCGCAAGAAAAATAAAGGTGAATTTTTATTATTATATCAGTGAGTGAAGTGTTTCCATCCCATTACCCCATCCTCTAAATCTGAGCGTTCGTCTTTTGGTAAAATGAAATCAATTACAAAAATGTGCACTGATAGTTCACGGGTTGCGCTGATTGATGGTACTACTGTCTCTAGATACTACCTATGAGCAGAACGTTGCCCGCGGTTTTGCCAGAAATTAGGCGTAAACCGTGATCGACGCGATTTGTTTAAATATTAATAAAATTCTAACTAAATATTTGCGATTGTGGAGAAATCGAGCTTGCCTTCCCCGATGGTGCCGCTGAAGAGCAGAACGTTGCCCGCGGTAGCGCCTGATACGGAGGGTGAAGATTAATTTCTCGGTCATTTAATAAATGTGTTTGGGAATGAAGTTAGTTTCCCACGCCGCCACACTCATTTTCATGGCAGCACCTCGCGGACCGCGACACAGCGCCACTGATCTACCAGCGAGCCGCTCGCCAGCGCCTATCGATCGACCAATCATTGAAGATCGATAGGCCAATCAGCGCTCCGCATTGAAGATCTAGCGGAACGGAAAAGACGCGCAAGCGGAAGTCCGCCATTCTTGCACTCTCTTGTATCTCTTTGCCGGTAACGGTCACGTGAAATAGTGTTGCGCATTTTTGTATTTTTACATTTGCTCAGCTCACGCTCAACCAGTGTATTCTCGCAAAGAGCTATCTCAGCTCATTGAACACTCAGCTCACTTGAACACTCATCTCTCAAGTACGCGCAATTAATATAATTGCGCGGACGCCACGTGTGCACCACGCGGTAACTAACAGTTCTCATTTATTCTGCAACGCAGTGATAAGTATTATCACTGCGCCATTCGCTCACTGTTCACAGTGTTTTTTAATAAACGTCGACGAAGTGTTTTCACTAAAACTGTGTACTTTAATTCATAACCTGTCTTAGGTTCCTCTCTTCTCAATCTCAATCCTCCTACCATCTCAAACATTTTTTGGTCCTTCGAGCCGGAGCTAAGACAGGAAGTGAACTCAGTGTCGGTGTTATCGCTCTGTGTTGGTGATTGTGTGGAAGCTCCACCCACAACCTCTAAAAATGGCAAATGAAGAACCGCCAAAGTCCACGACTCGGTCGCAGACAACGTCGAGGCCGCCGACACCTACACCCACGCTCAACCTTCCCGTGGAGGCTCCAGGGACTGAGCCTATGGACAGGAGAGAGACGAGAGCCTCGTCTCCCTCTGGTGTGCCATCAGAGATTCTGTCCAAGGCAGAAACTCAGCTCACCAGGTTGGAGTCAATGAGGGCATTGAAAGGAAGACTTCCCGATTGCGCCCCGAACACCTCCATGCTGGAGCTAAAGGTGTATGCCCAGCAAAGCGATGATCTTCTGAAGGCGTTCCAGAAGGAACACGGCTACTTTGACGTAGCATGGCCCAGGACGCAGCGCGAACATCCTTATTACAAGGAGAAGTGGCTCTTTCAAATGCAGGAGCTGGCAATGGACATCAAGATCCAGGTGAGCAGGTTCATGGATGAGCTGACCTCATTCCAAGCCTTTGAGACATCCGGCTCAACGAGCACAGCGTCAGCTCTAGGGAAGCTCCCTGAGCTGTCGTTACCCACGTTCGCAGGAGATTATACCAAGTGGCCCGCATACTGCGAATTGTTCACCGCCTTGATCATAGCCCGCAAGGACCTCTCAGATATTGAGAAACTTCAATATCTTCTCACTAGCCTGGCAGGCGAACCGGCCCAAAAGGTAGAAGCTCTACCATTGAAGGGAGCCTCCCTCACACCAGCATGGGAAATGCTCAAGGAGACCTACGCCAACAAGAGGCTACTGATCCAGGCGCAGTTGGACAAGCTGTTCGAGACCACGCCTGCTCATCTCAAAGGTCCAGCCGCACTCAAACATATTATCTCCAGGGTTGAAGGAGCGCAAACATCTCTCTGCTCACTTGGCGTGACTACAGGTCTGGGGGATTGCATCCTGACTCACCTAGTGGCACGCCAGCTTGACAAGCCCTCGAGAGAGGCATGGGAAACATCCAGGGCATCAACCACTGAATATCCCTCATTTCAAAAAATGAGGGATTTTGTCAATCACAGGGTGAGGGCACTGGAGAGGGCGGAGACTCCGTCCTCCCAAGGCCATTGCAGCTCATCGGCAAAGGTCTCCACCAAGCCAAGTGCTCAGCGAGCCTCAGCTCACGTGGCGTCTCAAGGCCCCTCACGCCACAAGAGTTTCCCGTGCGACATGTGTAAAGGCGACCACTTCATTGTAATGTGTCCAAAGTTCAGGGGGATGACAGTGCAAGAGAGAAGGAAAGTTGTGGCAAAGAACATGCTTTGCTACAATTGTTGCGGCAGGCATTCATCTGCAAACTGCAAATCGCCGCACAAGTGTAAGCAGTGTGGAATACAACACCACACCATGCTGCACATTCCGGACTCAGGGCACGCCCAATCGCCACCTCAGACTGAGGCCTCGCAGTCGTCATCTCAGCCCCGCTGAAGTCTCAACGCAGTCGTCGACCAATCTGCTCAGCTCACCCCGGACCACTCAGCTCACACGCCCTCAGCAAGCAGCCATCTCACACTCCTTGCAACTGCACAGGCGCATCTCACCTCACCAACGTCAACTCATCTGGTTCGTATACTCATAGATTCAGGATCAGAGCTCACCTTCGTCAAAGAGGAGCTCCTCACTCAGCTCGATCTACAGCGATCCCGGTCGTCCATCTCAATCATTGGTATTGGAGGGAAGAAGTCTACGCAGACAAGAGGTGTCATTTCACTAACGCTACGTTCCATTCATCGACCGTTATCAATTTCCCTTCAAGCCCATGTTCTCAGATCAGTGTCTTCAAGGGTACCCTCAGCCGAGGTGCCCAATCAAGATTGGCCACATCTTGCTGGGCTCACGTTGGCAGATCCTGACTTTTTAAAACCACGACCTGTCGACATTATCATCGGATCAGACACCTATGGACAGATCATAAAGCCCAACGTAATCAAGGGCTCTCCATCCATGTCGATCGCTCAACTGTCAATCTTTGGGTGGCTCATACTTGGACCAGTGGCTTTTTCATCACTTATACAAGAGGGCGAGCCGTCCATAAGTGATTTATTGGAGAAGTTCTGGATTCAAGAGGAGCTTCCGAGTGACACTCCATCTCAACTCAACTCTGAAGAGCAAGAGTGCGAAGATCACTTTCGAGCAACACACAAGAGATGCTACAGGGCGATACATCGTTCGCATCCCTCTCAAGTCATCATCGAATTTGCTGGGTAATTCATACAACGCAGCGCATGTATGTTTGAAGCGTACACTCACCAAGCTCAACAGGAACGATGAGTATCGTAAACTCTATCAAGAATTCATGTCAGAATACGAACATCTCAACCATATGGTAAGAGCACCATCAATTTCATCTCACAATAATTCAATCTTTTACCTTCCTCATCATGGAGTGCTCAAGCCCGACAGCAAGACCACCAAGCTGAGGGTTGTCTTCAACGGATCGTGTGCAACGTCATCTGGGTATTCCCTCAACGATCTCATGCACACAGGACGTAACCTTCTGCTCAATATTTCAGACGTGCTGCTGTGGATTCGGCAGCACAGGTTCATCTTTGCCACAGACATCACAAAGATGTATCGACAAATCCGAATTCATGAAGACGATCAAGATCTCCAACGCATACTGTGGGTGGACGAGGAAGGGGAAGAAATCTCATTCAAGCTCACGACTGTCACTTACGGCACCAAGGCTGCACCGTTTCTGGCTGTCCGAGCATTGTTACAACTGGCGGAGGACGAAGGGAACCGCTTCCCATTGGCTGTACCATCTATCACTCGTGCACGATATGTCGACGACATCTTTGGCGGCGCTGACACAGGTGAGCAACTCATGAAAATTGCACAACATCTTAAAGGCCTGTGTCACGCGGGAGGTTTTCCACTCGCCAAATGGCATTCAACTCATCCTGCACTACTAGAAGAAATATCCTCCACCTCAAGAGCTCAAAATTCAACCATCTCACTCGACGACTGCCATACTAAAATTCTGGGGTTGCAATGGAACAGTTTCCAGGACAACTTCACCTTCTCATCGAAACCTCTCAGTTCATTTTCTATCCCAACGAAACGCATCATTCTGTCGGAAGTTTCTCAAATTTTTGACCCACTTGGTTTTCTATCACCAGTTATAATTCGAGCAAAAATGATTCTGCAAGAGTTGTGGCTGCACAAACTTCATTGGGACGATCCACTGCCACCTCAAGTTACATCTCATTGGTATTCCATCAGAGAAGATCTCACAAGTCTGGCCAGACTCTCAATTCCAAGGTGGTTCAACACCTACTCCAATTCAGTCGTGGAACTCCACGGCTTCTCTGATGCCTCTCAGCTCGCCATGGCAGCGGTAGTGTACATTACCGTGATTTCACCGTCCACAAATCTCAAAGTGTCGACACTGGTGTGCTCCAAAACTAAGGTAGCACCCCTCAAGAAACTCACAATCCCGAGACTCGAGCTCACAGCAGCATTGATGCTGGCAAAGCTTGCCAAGTATGTTCAAGCAACTCTTCAGCTCAACATTGCATCTACTCATCTGTGGACGGACTCTCAAGTGGCACTTACATGGATCAACTCTCACGCCTCCCGCTGGAAGGAGTACGTCAGGAATCGTGTCACTCAAATTCAGGAACTCTCATCACACGCACATTGGAGACACGTTCCAGGCACTTCGAATCCAGCTGATTGCGCTTCTCGAGGCCTCACGACATCTCAGCTTGAACATCATCAGCTATGGTGGACGGGACCACCATGGCTTTCTCAACCCAGTGACTCATGGCCATCACAACCACTGCATCAGGACGACTCGAGTGCACTAGAGGCTCGTCCAGGATCATCGACCTTACTCAACATTCAAGAAATTAAATATCACTGGGACATCATATACAAATTCTCCTCTCTCAACAAACTGATTCGCATTACCTCAGCTTGTTTCAGATTCATCTCAAGGTTAAGAAAATTGCCTGTTTCATTGCCACTCATCTCACACACTCCAACAGATTTGGAAACGGCTCGCATGTTTTGGATAAAGATGACTCAGGCAATCTACTTCAACCACGAATTCAAGGTCATCAGCTCGAGATCAACATTGCCCTCATCTCACGCCTTCAGTCGACTCACTGCATTCATCGATGAACAAGGAGTCATAAGAGTCGGAGGCAGACTTCGTAACGCTCATATGGATTATGAAAGTAAACACCCTGCAATATTACCTCGCAGCTCACGTCTGTCCAATTTGATTATAGACCACTCACACAAGCAAACTCTACATGGAGGCACTCAGCTCACTCTCGCTCACATCAGACAGAACTACTGGATCATCGGAGGACGAGCTCCAGTGAAGTCTCATATACTGCGGTGTGTGGTGTGTGCTCGACAAAGGGGGATCCGTGCCCATCAGCTGATGGGCCAACTACCTCTTTCTAGAGTCACACCCTCACAGCCATTCACCAACACTGGAATTGACTACGCTGGTCCGATCACTCTCAAAACTTGGAAGGGGCGAGGAGCAAAAACACAAAAGGGTTGGATCTGTGTTTTTGTGTGCATGACAACGTCAGCTGTTCACCTCGAGCTGGTGACAGACTATTCAACAGAAGGGTTCATCGCAACGTACAGACGGTTCTCATCAAGACGAGGAATTCCACACACCATTTATTCTGATTGTGGAACTAACTTCGTTGGAGCAGATGCAAATCTCAAGAGCATGTTCACTCAGGGCTCACAGCATCACCAAAAATTGGCTTCTCTGTTCGTCAACGACAACACAACATGGTGTTTCAACCCACCAGCAGCACCTCACATGGGTGGAAAATGGGAAGCTGTAGTAAAGTCCATCAAATATCATCTACGACGGACTGTTCACGAGACTGTCCTTACATATGAGGAATTCAACACTCTTCTCACGCAGATTGAAGCCATGCTCAACTCACGACCTCTCGAGCCTCTCAGTGACGACCCTGAGGACCTTGCAACGCTGACTCCAGCTCATTTTCTCATCGGCAAACCGTTAACAACCTTGCCTGAACCGTCAGTGGAACACTCTTCTCTTTCGCCATCAGCAAGATGGCAACTCATCCAGAAGAAGATGCAGCAGTTCTGGTCTCAATGGTCAGCTCACTACCTTCAACGTCAACAGTCCATCTCCAAATGGCATCATCCCTCCAATGACATCAAGGTCGGGTCATTGGTACTCATCACAGACGAAAGGTTTCCTCCGAGCAAGTGGCCACTTGCTCGGGTCCTCACGCTGCATCCTGGGAAGGATGGTCTCACCAGGGTCGTGACCGTCAAGACCGCGACCACCACATTAACGAGGCCAATCGCAAAGTTGGCAATTTTGACTGTTTCAGGTTAACATCATCAACCCTGTTGCTGATGGCGGGAGGAATGTTTGGGAATGAAGTTAGTTTCCCACGCCGCCACACTCATTTTCATGGCAGCACCTCGCGGACCGCGACACAGCGCCACTGATCTACCAGCGAGCCGCTCGCCAGCGCCTATCGATCGACCAATCATTGAAGATCGATAGGCCAATCAGCGCTCCGCATTGAAGATCTAGCGGAACGGAAAAGACGCGCAAGCGGAAGTCCGCCATTCTTGCACTCTCTTGTATCTCTTTGCCGGTAACGGTCACGTGAAATAGTGTTGCGCATTTTTGTATTTTTACATTTGCTCAGCTCACGCTCAACCAGTGTATTCTCGCAAAGAGCTATCTCAGCTCATTGAACACTCAGCTCACTTGAACACTCATCTCTCAAGTACGCGCAATTAATATAATTGCGCGGACGCCACGTGTGCACCACGCGGTAACTAACAGTTCTCATTTATTCTGCAACGCAGTGATAAGTATTATCACTGCGCCATTCGCTCACTGTTCACAGTGTTTTTTAATAAACGTCGACGAAGTGTTTTCACTAAAACTGTGTACTTTAATTCATAACCTGTCTTAGGTTCCTCTCTTCTCAATCTCAATCCTCCTACCATCTCAAACATTTTTTGGTCCTTCGAGCCGGAGCTAAGACAGGAAGTGAACTCAGTGTCGGTGTTATCGCTCTGTGTTGGTGATTGTGTGGAAGCTCCACCCACAACCTCTAAAAATGGCAAATGAAGAACCGCCAAAGTCCACGACTCGGTCGCAGACAACGTCGAGGCCGCCGACACCTACACCCACGCTCAACCTTCCCGTGGAGGCTCCAGGGACTGAGCCTATGGACAGGAGAGAGACGAGAGCCTCGTCTCCCTCTGGTGTGCCATCAGAGATTCTGTCCAAGGCAGAAACTCAGCTCACCAGGTTGGAGTCAATGAGGGCATTGAAAGGAAGACTTCCCGATTGCGCCCCGAACACCTCCATGCTGGAGCTAAAGGTGTATGCCCAGCAAAGCGATGATCTTCTGAAGGCGTTCCAGAAGGAACACGGCTACTTTGACGTAGCATGGCCCAGGACGCAGCGCGAACATCCTTATTACAAGGAGAAGTGGCTCTTTCAAATGCAGGAGCTGGCAATGGACATCAAGATCCAGGTGAGCAGGTTCATGGATGAGCTGACCTCATTCCAAGCCTTTGAGACATCCGGCTCAACGAGCACAGCGTCAGCTCTAGGGAAGCTCCCTGAGCTGTCGTTACCCACGTTCGCAGGAGATTATACCAAGTGGCCCGCATACTGCGAATTGTTCACCGCCTTGATCATAGCCCGCAAGGACCTCTCAGATATTGAGAAACTTCAATATCTTCTCACTAGCCTGGCAGGCGAACCGGCCCAAAAGGTAGAAGCTCTACCATTGAAGGGAGCCTCCCTCACACCAGCATGGGAAATGCTCAAGGAGACCTACGCCAACAAGAGGCTACTGATCCAGGCGCAGTTGGACAAGCTGTTCGAGACCACGCCTGCTCATCTCAAAGGTCCAGCCGCACTCAAACATATTATCTCCAGGGTTGAAGGAGCGCAAACATCTCTCTGCTCACTTGGCGTGACTACAGGTCTGGGGGATTGCATCCTGACTCACCTAGTGGCACGCCAGCTTGACAAGCCCTCGAGAGAGGCATGGGAAACATCCAGGGCATCAACCACTGAATATCCCTCATTTCAAAAAATGAGGGATTTTGTCAATCACAGGGTGAGGGCACTGGAGAGGGCGGAGACTCCGTCCTCCCAAGGCCATTGCAGCTCATCGGCAAAGGTCTCCACCAAGCCAAGTGCTCAGCGAGCCTCAGCTCACGTGGCGTCTCAAGGCCCCTCACGCCACAAGAGTTTCCCGTGCGACATGTGTAAAGGCGACCACTTCATTGTAATGTGTCCAAAGTTCAGGGGGATGACAGTGCAAGAGAGAAGGAAAGTTGTGGCAAAGAACATGCTTTGCTACAATTGTTGCGGCAGGCATTCATCTGCAAACTGCAAATCGCCGCACAAGTGTAAGCAGTGTGGAATACAACACCACACCATGCTGCACATTCCGGACTCAGGGCACGCCCAATCGCCACCTCAGACTGAGGCCTCGCAGTCGTCATCTCAGCCCCGCTGAAGTCTCAACGCAGTCGTCGACCAATCTGCTCAGCTCACCCCGGACCACTCAGCTCACACGCCCTCAGCAAGCAGCCATCTCACACTCCTTGCAACTGCACAGGCGCATCTCACCTCACCAACGTCAACTCATCTGGTTCGTATACTCATAGATTCAGGATCAGAGCTCACCTTCGTCAAAGAGGAGCTCCTCACTCAGCTCGATCTACAGCGATCCCGGTCGTCCATCTCAATCATTGGTATTGGAGGGAAGAAGTCTACGCAGACAAGAGGTGTCATTTCACTAACGCTACGTTCCATTCATCGACCGTTATCAATTTCCCTTCAAGCCCATGTTCTCAGATCAGTGTCTTCAAGGGTACCCTCAGCCGAGGTGCCCAATCAAGATTGGCCACATCTTGCTGGGCTCACGTTGGCAGATCCTGACTTTTTAAAACCACGACCTGTCGACATTATCATCGGATCAGACACCTATGGACAGATCATAAAGCCCAACGTAATCAAGGGCTCTCCATCCATGTCGATCGCTCAACTGTCAATCTTTGGGTGGCTCATACTTGGACCAGTGGCTTTTTCATCACTTATACAAGAGGGCGAGCCGTCCATAAGTGATTTATTGGAGAAGTTCTGGATTCAAGAGGAGCTTCCGAGTGACACTCCATCTCAACTCAACTCTGAAGAGCAAGAGTGCGAAGATCACTTTCGAGCAACACACAAGAGATGCTACAGGGCGATACATCGTTCGCATCCCTCTCAAGTCATCATCGAATTTGCTGGGTAATTCATACAACGCAGCGCATGTATGTTTGAAGCGTACACTCACCAAGCTCAACAGGAACGATGAGTATCGTAAACTCTATCAAGAATTCATGTCAGAATACGAACATCTCAACCATATGGTAAGAGCACCATCAATTTCATCTCACAATAATTCAATCTTTTACCTTCCTCATCATGGAGTGCTCAAGCCCGACAGCAAGACCACCAAGCTGAGGGTTGTCTTCAACGGATCGTGTGCAACGTCATCTGGGTATTCCCTCAACGATCTCATGCACACAGGACGTAACCTTCTGCTCAATATTTCAGACGTGCTGCTGTGGATTCGGCAGCACAGGTTCATCTTTGCCACAGACATCACAAAGATGTATCGACAAATCCGAATTCATGAAGACGATCAAGATCTCCAACGCATACTGTGGGTGGACGAGGAAGGGGAAGAAATCTCATTCAAGCTCACGACTGTCACTTACGGCACCAAGGCTGCACCGTTTCTGGCTGTCCGAGCATTGTTACAACTGGCGGAGGACGAAGGGAACCGCTTCCCATTGGCTGTACCATCTATCACTCGTGCACGATATGTCGACGACATCTTTGGCGGCGCTGACACAGGTGAGCAACTCATGAAAATTGCACAACATCTTAAAGGCCTGTGTCACGCGGGAGGTTTTCCACTCGCCAAATGGCATTCAACTCATCCTGCACTACTAGAAGAAATATCCTCCACCTCAAGAGCTCAAAATTCAACCATCTCACTCGACGACTGCCATACTAAAATTCTGGGGTTGCAATGGAACAGTTTCCAGGACAACTTCACCTTCTCATCGAAACCTCTCAGTTCATTTTCTATCCCAACGAAACGCATCATTCTGTCGGAAGTTTCTCAAATTTTTGACCCACTTGGTTTTCTATCACCAGTTATAATTCGAGCAAAAATGATTCTGCAAGAGTTGTGGCTGCACAAACTTCATTGGGACGATCCACTGCCACCTCAAGTTACATCTCATTGGTATTCCATCAGAGAAGATCTCACAAGTCTGGCCAGACTCTCAATTCCAAGGTGGTTCAACACCTACTCCAATTCAGTCGTGGAACTCCACGGCTTCTCTGATGCCTCTCAGCTCGCCATGGCAGCGGTAGTGTACATTACCGTGATTTCACCGTCCACAAATCTCAAAGTGTCGACACTGGTGTGCTCCAAAACTAAGGTAGCACCCCTCAAGAAACTCACAATCCCGAGACTCGAGCTCACAGCAGCATTGATGCTGGCAAAGCTTGCCAAGTATGTTCAAGCAACTCTTCAGCTCAACATTGCATCTACTCATCTGTGGACGGACTCTCAAGTGGCACTTACATGGATCAACTCTCACGCCTCCCGCTGGAAGGAGTACGTCAGGAATCGTGTCACTCAAATTCAGGAACTCTCATCACACGCACATTGGAGACACGTTCCAGGCACTTCGAATCCAGCTGATTGCGCTTCTCGAGGCCTCACGACATCTCAGCTTGAACATCATCAGCTATGGTGGACGGGACCACCATGGCTTTCTCAACCCAGTGACTCATGGCCATCACAACCACTGCATCAGGACGACTCGAGTGCACTAGAGGCTCGTCCAGGATCATCGACCTTACTCAACATTCAAGAAATTAAATATCACTGGGACATCATATACAAATTCTCCTCTCTCAACAAACTGATTCGCATTACCTCAGCTTGTTTCAGATTCATCTCAAGGTTAAGAAAATTGCCTGTTTCATTGCCACTCATCTCACACACTCCAACAGATTTGGAAACGGCTCGCATGTTTTGGATAAAGATGACTCAGGCAATCTACTTCAACCACGAATTCAAGGTCATCAGCTCGAGATCAACATTGCCCTCATCTCACGCCTTCAGTCGACTCACTGCATTCATCGATGAACAAGGAGTCATAAGAGTCGGAGGCAGACTTCGTAACGCTCATATGGATTATGAAAGTAAACACCCTGCAATATTACCTCGCAGCTCACGTCTGTCCAATTTGATTATAGACCACTCACACAAGCAAACTCTACATGGAGGCACTCAGCTCACTCTCGCTCACATCAGACAGAACTACTGGATCATCGGAGGACGAGCTCCAGTGAAGTCTCATATACTGCGGTGTGTGGTGTGTGCTCGACAAAGGGGGATCCGTGCCCATCAGCTGATGGGCCAACTACCTCTTTCTAGAGTCACACCCTCACAGCCATTCACCAACACTGGAATTGACTACGCTGGTCCGATCACTCTCAAAACTTGGAAGGGGCGAGGAGCAAAAACACAAAAGGGTTGGATCTGTGTTTTTGTGTGCATGACAACGTCAGCTGTTCACCTCGAGCTGGTGACAGACTATTCAACAGAAGGGTTCATCGCAACGTACAGACGGTTCTCATCAAGACGAGGAATTCCACACACCATTTATTCTGATTGTGGAACTAACTTCGTTGGAGCAGATGCAAATCTCAAGAGCATGTTCACTCAGGGCTCACAGCATCACCAAAAATTGGCTTCTCTGTTCGTCAACGACAACACAACATGGTGTTTCAACCCACCAGCAGCACCTCACATGGGTGGAAAATGGGAAGCTGTAGTAAAGTCCATCAAATATCATCTACGACGGACTGTTCACGAGACTGTCCTTACATATGAGGAATTCAACACTCTTCTCACGCAGATTGAAGCCATGCTCAACTCACGACCTCTCGAGCCTCTCAGTGACGACCCTGAGGACCTTGCAACGCTGACTCCAGCTCATTTTCTCATCGGCAAACCGTTAACAACCTTGCCTGAACCGTCAGTGGAACACTCTTCTCTTTCGCCATCAGCAAGATGGCAACTCATCCAGAAGAAGATGCAGCAGTTCTGGTCTCAATGGTCAGCTCACTACCTTCAACGTCAACAGTCCATCTCCAAATGGCATCATCCCTCCAATGACATCAAGGTCGGGTCATTGGTACTCATCACAGACGAAAGGTTTCCTCCGAGCAAGTGGCCACTTGCTCGGGTCCTCACGCTGCATCCTGGGAAGGATGGTCTCACCAGGGTCGTGACCGTCAAGACCGCGACCACCACATTAACGAGGCCAATCGCAAAGTTGGCAATTTTGACTGTTTCAGGTTAACATCATCAACCCTGTTGCTGATGGCGGGAGGAATGTTTGGGAATGAAGTTAGTTTCCCACGCCGCCACACTCATTTTCATGGCAGCACCTCGCGGACCGCGACACAGCGCCACTGATCTACCAGCGAGCCGCTCGCCAGCGCCTATCGATCGACCAATCATTGAAGATCGATAGGCCAATCAGCGCTCCGCATTGAAGATCTAGCGGAACGGAAAAGACGCGCAAGCGGAAGTCCGCCATTCTTGCACTCTCTTGTATCTCTTTGCCGGTAACGGTCACGTGAAATAGTGTTGCGCATTTTTGTATTTTTACATTTGCTCAGCTCACGCTCAACCAGTGTATTCTCGCAAAGAGCTATCTCAGCTCATTGAACACTCAGCTCACTTGAACACTCATCTCTCAAGTACGCGCAATTAATATAATTGCGCGGACGCCACGTGTGCACCACGCGGTAACTAACAGTTCTCATTTATTCTGCAACGCAGTGATAAGTATTATCACTGCGCCATTCGCTCACTGTTCACAGTGTTTTTTAATAAACGTCGACGAAGTGTTTTCACTAAAACTGTGTACTTTAATTCATAACCTGTCTTAGGTTCCTCTCTTCTCAATTTCAATCCTCCTACCATCTCAAACAAAATGTTATAGAAAATACCAAGAGATAAATGCCGAGAAATCATCGTGCGGGACGGGAAGTAGGGACGTAACAAGACATACATTTATAAACAAATTATTTTTTATTTTTCAATTGCTCCAAAAATTTTGACAGAGGTAGAAATTTCCTCCTCCGCCACTTCTTCCTTGGCCCAACCACCCCCCCGCCGCTTCCACCTTGCCACAAACCACCACCCTGACCTCTTCTCCCGTCGTCCCACCCTCCTCCTCCTCTTCCTCGCTGGTGGTACCCAGATCCACCCCAGCCTCTTCTGCCTCTGTTGCCACCGCGTCAGGCACCTCCATTGCCACTGTCGCGGTATTCGTGGGGCCGGTATGCCAGGCGTTTCATAGCCTTATATATCTGAAACAGTACCATAAAAATTACATTTTCTACTTCTAGAAATGGTCAAGTCAATTTCATTAAATGCAATGCTATATTATTTTATTCATAATATTGAAGCTCTTTGTGAGACAAATTGATATAATATACGATATTTTGTTACATTGAAAATCGTGAAATATTGATAAACCGTAGATCTCACGAGAAATCAAATATTATCGTATATCACATTGTTCAATTCGTCTTCGACAGAGGTACTATTTCCCGGTTGAAAGAAGATTCCTAGCAGGCGGTTTCGAGCGATGCAGTCCGTTGCTGTGATGATTGGTCGCGAGTCACCTATTTGGGCACACTTTTAAAGACGGGGCACACGTATTTTGGTTATTGTCTGCAGTAGGTACATACGTTGTCGCACCGCGCGACGAAGAGACCGAACAAAACACATCAAGATCGAATGGGATAAAGCGATCTGACCGACGAACGCCAAAGAAATAGCGTAGGCATCTCAGACGGTCAACCATTAATATATAATAACATACAAATTTCCTTATTTTTCACAATATGTTTAGGAAAGTATTATCCTGATACCAAACCAAAGATAATAGTATTATCCTGTTACCAAACCAATGATAATACTTTCCTGAACATATTGTGAAAAATAAGGACTCTGCGGTCAGAGTCTGACATCAGGATCTGACTGCAGATTGATGTCAGATGTCGATCAGATCTTGCTGACAAAAACCGCCCGCAGATTGGTGGCAGAAATCAAGCAGATCCTGATGTCGGACATAGTAGGCAATTTTATATAATAGTATAGATTTAAAAACAGTGCAAAAGTCTGTAGCGTAAATAATATATAGAACACGTTTATAAGACCGACTTGAAAGATCTGATTTCTACCATATTTTATGGAAGAAAAAAAAGTTGGTAAACCATGTATTTAAACGGGTATTATAACATTTTTAATGTTTTACTTAGTTGTTAGTCAATTGAATGCCAGGGAGGCTCAAAATAATTATTTAAACTTTTGAAGACAGTTCTTCCACATATAAAAGAATTAATGATAACTACTATTTATTCAGTCGTCTTAGGGCGGTATTATCATCAATCGTTTTTTAGTTTTTAGCATGCGACATCCTCTACTAGTCTAGTAGACGATCTTCGTCTTCAGCAACGACTGATAATACCGCCCTTACAGTCGGGTATAACAAATATATACTCCGCAGTGGAATGCCGGCAAATACGAGTGGTACTCGAGAGCCCTGAATGATCAAGCCCTCGGCCACTTATTCCCGCCACGGTGCTATTTCGTAAGCGAGAAGCGGTCGCCCGATCGCGGCCTGACGGGTCGCGTCGTGAACTATGTCAGCAAAATCTACTCGATTTCTGTTGCCTATCTGCCGTCAGATCGCGGTGCGCAGAGTCTGCTCAATTCCTGCCATTAAATTGGATTAGCAGACTCTGCTTACTTTCTGCCGCCATTCTGCTGTCAGATCCTGACATCAGAATCTGCTCTATTTCTGCCACCTATCTGCCGTCAGATCGCGGTGCGCAGAGCCTGCTCGATTTCTGCCATTAAATTGGATTAGCAGATTCTCCGCAGTGTCTGCCGCCAAACTGCTCGCAGGCTATGTCAACAGAATCTGCTCTGTATCTGACACCAATCTGCCGTCAGATCGCGGTGCGCAGAGCCTGCTCGATTTCTGCCGTTAAATTGGATTAGCAGACTCTGCTTACTTTCTGCCGTCAAACTGCTCGCAGACTATGTAAGCAGAATCTGCTCTATTTCTGTTGCCTATCTGCCATCAGATCGCGGTGCGCAGAGCCTGCTCGATTTCTGCCATTAAATTGGATTAGCAGATTCTCCGCAGTGTCTGCCGCCAAACTGCTCGCAGGCTATGTCAACAGAATCTGCTCTCTATCTGACACCAATCTGCCGTCAGATTGCGCTGCGCAGGGTCTGCTCGATTTCTGCCATTAAATTGGATTAGCAGATTCGCCGCAGTGTCTGCCGTCAAACTGCTCGCAGGCTATGTCAACAGAATCTGCTCGATTTCTGCTGCCTATCTGCCGTCAGATCGCACTGCGCAGGGTCTGCTCGATTCCTGCCATTAAATTGTATCAGCAGACCCTGCCGCCAATCTGCTCTCAGGTTAAGGCAACACAATCTGTCGGCTTTCTGCTGTCAGTCTGCTTTCATCATCGAATATAACAAATCCTGTATCAAATCTGTAGTCTTTCTGCCACAAACATTTGTACTCAGGCGTTGAGCAAAATCTGCAAATACAGACGTGGCTATCTGGGAGGTTCCTGTAACATACGAAATGACTCGGCTATCTCCTTACGCCCTGCTTTAGTTGCAGAGTCTAATATCTTCTCTAAAAGCTCAAATGCACCAGCTTTGGAAAGTTCTGATAACATATTAACCTTTAGAGGGCCGGGATTTTTTCATTGAAATCGTAAATTTTATTTACTAAAAATTTATGCATATATACCACCAAAATGGCCCGCAAAGTATCCAAATTCTTAGGTGGCCACTATAGTGGCCAGCCCGGCCCTCTAAAGGTTAATTAATCCAGGATCACCTTTACTTAATTTATTGAGACAGTATTCCCTATGTTTTGCAAAACCTTCTTTATCCCATATCCACGTTAAAAAATCACCTCTTACCTGCATTAATTTCTTATCAGGCACCACACATACTTGACGTCCTATCCCAGAAATCAAGTGAATAGAATATTTCTCAAATGAGATATTCTCAGGCTCCAAACAACTAATTAACTCTTTTACATACCCGAACAAATACCTACCTTCTAACTCGTCTAATATACAGGGTGTCCCACGGTAGACTGGACAGTGCCGTAGCTCCTAAAGTATTAGAGATAAAATTTTTTAAAAAATAGGGAATTGCATGGTTCGAAGGGGCTACTAAATTAGCCCGAACGAATTTTTTTTTCGATTATTATTTTAAAAAATACGATGGTCAAGTTCGGTTTTTCAAATGGAACTATTTTTTTTGAAGTCCTGAGTTGATAGTGCGTTCCAAGACAAAATCAATAAGCATCAATGTATACACTTTATTTTCACTGGTTTTTGAGATATTGCGCTTGCAAATTTACTGATTTTCACTGCAAGAAACTCCTCTGGAATAGCAAGGACCGGGGTCGGTCTTACTGGCGCCACGGGTGGCACTGCCTGTTGAAATAGATACCTACCTGCGAAAGGTCTACGCCAGGCCCAAAGGCTGGACAATTCTTTTCCGCCAGAAATGCTACTTAGGTAGGTACATCTGCGGTATCGAGAAGCGCATCGTTACTTTTATTTCGCACTTGCTTCTACGCTCGGATGGCCGGTTCTTTTGGGAGGGATGCAAGTTGGATTGGTTAGGTTCGGAGGAGTGAAAGTTGCTAGACCAAATTTCAACTATAGGGAGCAGATTGTATCAGAACCAATCGGATTTGCATCCCTCACAAACGGCTGCTAGAGAGCAAGAGGCCCTCTTCACAGCCCCCTTCTCCCCAATGCCCACCTTCTTTCGCACGGAATACGTCAACGCATGGTTTTGTTTTGATATCGAAGCTCATGTTTATACTCGAGAGGACCACGCGTCGACAGCGGGCTACCCCTTTTCTTAACGTGTCTCTCCACGAGGAGTATTGCCGATGGATTGTAGAAGCGCAGATGTCTGGATGCCAGTTGTTGAATTCAGGAGACGATAGAAACACTTTGTTACAAAACACACATGTACTATAATTAAAGTAAATCGTATTCCTCTCGGGCAGGAGTCGCCCGACGTTCGTCAAGAAGATGCGGCCTGGTACCCCGTGGCGAGGACAACCCTTCGCAGGGTCTCGCCCGATTTTTATGGCTTTTTCCGGAAAAAGGTACGAATCCTGGGCCGAACGTAACGAATTGAGGTCCAGCCCTCGCAGTCGAGGGTGAAATATCCATTACAACTTATTAAGAAATTCTTTTCTTCGTCGTATCGAAAGGGAAGTGACGTCAATGGATTCCTTATGTTTTTCTGATGAAAATCATACCAAATATCATGCAAATCGGACTACTTTGATACAAGCTATTTGTATTCCCTATGTAAAAGTTGTCCGATTTACACGATATTTGTAATGATTTTCATCAGAAAACCCCTAGGAATCCATCGGCGACACATTCATATCCATACGATAAAGAATAAAGAATTATTTTATTTCCTAAACAAATACAGGGTAATTCTGGAGGTACGCCCGTCGCCTCGTGGCGAGGACAACACCCCGCAGTGCCCATCGAATTTTATGGCTTTCGACCCTCGAAGGGTTTGGAATATCATTAAGACGTGAGAAATGTTTAGGATTTCAAATGTTTGCTTCTTTTCTTCGTCGTATCGAAGGAGAAAGTGATGCCAATGGATTCCTGGCGTTTCGTCGATTAAAATTATAACAAATTTCATGTAAATCGGACAACTTTTACATAGGGAATACAAATAGCTTGTGTCAAAGTAGTCCGATTTGCATGATATTTGGTATGATTTTCATCAGAAAAACATAAGGAATCCATTGACGTCACTTCCCTTTCGATACGACGAAGAAAAGAATTTCTTAATAAGTTGTAATGGATATTTCACCCTCGACTGCGAGGGCTGGACCTCAATTCGTTACGTTCGGCCCAGGATTCGTACCTTTTTCCGGAAAAAGCCATAAAAATCGGGCGAGACCCAGCGAAGGGTTGTCCTCGCCACGGGGTACCAGGCCGCATCTTCTTGATGGACGTACCTCCATAATTACCCTGTATCTGTTTCAGAAATAAAATAATTCTTTATTCTTTATCGTATGGATATGGACGTGTCGCCGTTGGATTCCTTGTGGTTTCCCGATGAAAATCATGCCAAATATCGTGTAAATCGGACAACTTTTACATAGGGAATACAAATAGCTTGTATCAAAGTAGTCCGATTTGCATGATATTTGGTATGATTTTCATCAGAAAAACATAAGGAATCCATTCGCGTCACTTCCCTCTCGATACGATGAAGAAAAGAATTTCTTAATACGCTGTAATGGATATTTCACCCTCGACTGCAGGGGCTCGACCTCAATTCGTTACGTTCGGCCCAGGATTCGTACCTTTTTCCGGTAAAAGTCATAAAAATTGAGCGAGATCCTGCGAAGGGTTGTCCTCGCCACGGGGTACCAGGCCGCATCTTCTTGACGAACGTCGGGCGACTCCTGCCCGAGAGGAATACGATTTACTTTAATTATAGTACATGTGTGTTTTGTAACAAAGTGTTTCTATCGTCTCCTGAATTCAACAACTGGCATCCAGACATCTGCGCTTCTACAATCCATCGGCAATACTCCTCGTGGAGAGACACGGTAAGAAAAGGGGTAGCCCGCTGTCGACGCGTGGTCCTCTCGAGTATAAACATGAGCTTCGATATCAAAACAAAACCATGCGTTGACGTATTCCGTGCGAAAGAAGGTGGGCATTGGGGAGAAGGTATTGCTGTGAAGAGGGCCTCTTGCTCTCTAGCAGCCGTTTGTGAGGGATGCAAATCTGATTGGTTCTGATACAATCTGCTCCCTATAGTTGAAATTTGGTCTAGCAACTTTCACTCCTGCGAACCTAACCAATCCAACTTGCATCCCTCCCAAAAGAACCGGCCATCCGAGCGTAGAAGCAAGTGCGAAATAAAAGTAACGATGCGCTTCTCGATACTGCAGATGTACCTACCTAAGTAGCATTTCTGGCGGAAAAGAATTGTCCAGCCTTTGGGCCTGGCGTAGACCTTTCGCAGGTAGGTATCTATTTCAACAGGCAGTGCCACCCGTGGCGCCAGTAAGACCGACCCCGGTCCTTGCTATTCCAGAGGAGTTTCTTGCAGTGAAAATCAGTAAATTTGCAAGCGCAATATCTCAAAAACCAGTGAAAATAAAGTGTATACATTGATGCTTATTGAATTTGTCTTGGAACGCACTATCAACTCAGGACTTCAAAAAAAATAGTTCCATTTGAAAAACCGAACTTGACCATAGAATTTTTTAAAATAATAATCGAAAAAAAAATTCGTTCGGGCTAATTTATTAGCCCCTTCGAACCATGCAATTCCCTATTTTTTAAAAAATTTTATCTCCAATACTTTAGGAGCTACGGCGCTGTCCAGTCTACCGTGGGACACCCTGTAGAGTAATTGCCACGAACCTCAAAATCTTTCTGCAGAAGCATATTATACTTATCAGCACCTAGATTAGCAAGACAAAAGTCTATGACATTAGCATTGCTATGCCTGAGATTGAAACTACCCGAGGAAGTAGCATACAGTGCTGTGTCAATTAAAATTCCATCACGTTCATCTTGTGTTATTCTCCCTTCTAATTTACCTAAAAAGAATTCAAGAGCTTCTATACACCCTTCTTTTTTTGCACATTCAAACCCATATTTCCATAAGTCAACTTGGGTGTTATAGTCTAAGTTTTTATGATAGTTCTTATTATATTTTGCTATTAATTCTTTGAAGTTATTTAGGATTTCCTCATTAGGATTTGAAATAAGGTCACCATTTTTATCCATTATCTGAATATAGTGTGACCAGAACTCCATCAGCTTAGAATACCTACTCAGTGTGTCTGTAACAAACTCCCCTTCTGACTCTGAATCGCCTTGATATTGCTTTAGAGACGGAAAATTTTTACGTATACTTTCCTCTGAGCAAAGCCAACAAACAACTTGATACCTGTCGTAGTCATCTAATAGATCTTCATCGTCTGTTCTCTTTATGCCAAGTAATTCATTTACAACAGAGGCTCTATTGAGAATAAAATCACCAGATTGCCTGTGCATCCAATATTTAGCATCTGAGAAATTATCTAGCTTTTCAGCAACATAAGAAAGATCTGCACTCATTAAGACTTTTTCCCCAAATGGCTCATACCATTCCTTAATCTGAAAGCGCTTTACAGCATGATCTGGGTCACTTTCTGGAACTGAATTTATAAACTTTTTTTCATTTTCTTCCACGACTATCTTACCTCCACCAAGTTAATAGTAGCATCATTTTTTATGAAAGCATATATTAGCCAGAATTGCAAGATTTTTAATGAAGAAAGAGTAGGGTTAAGGAAGGCTATAAGAAATTAATTAAAAAGAATGTTTAAGGCTTACGATGCTAGGGGTAATATTGGCCTCAAGTTGTATTGTTTCTATAAATTTGCCTTAATTCTTCTTCGTTATTCTTAAATAAATTAATATTAATTTATTATTATATATTATTAACAATCTAAACAATTCAACCATTTCCAGTGCTAAAAACCAATGGCCGTGAGAAGAGTTTATTTTGGGATGAGTTGGTCTACTGTAAGGTTATTTATATTTCCTTATTTTCTCTTCCCCTATCCCACTAATATTATCCCAGTAAACAAACTGACTGCAGTCTGACGGCAGATTGATGTCAGATTCGAGTATATTCTGACGTCAGATTCGGGTCCTACTATGTCCGCATTTGACTATGGTTTTGTGGTCAGAGCCTGACATCAGCATCTGATCGCAGATTGATGTCAGATTTCGATCAGATCTTGCTGCCGTGGCTGACCGCAGATTGAGAGCAGAAATCGAGCAGATCCTGCGCAGCGCGATCTGACGGCAGATTGGTGTCAGATACAGAGCAGATTCTGACGTCAGATTCGGTGCCTACTATGTCCGCATTTGACTATGGTTCTGCGGTCAGAGCCTGACATCAGGATCTGACTGCAGATTGATGTCAGATTTCGATCAGATCTTGCTGACAAAAACCGCCCGCAGATTGGTGGCAGAAATCAAGCAGATCCTGATGTCGGACATAGTAGGCAATTTTATATAATAGTATAGATTTAAAAACAGTGCAAAAGTCTGTAGCGTAAATAATATATAGAACACGTTTATAAGACCGACTTGAAAGATCTGATTTCTACCATATTTTATGGAAGAAAAAAAGTTGGTAAACCATGTATTTAAACGGGTATTATAACATTTTTAATGTTTTACTTAGTTGTTAGTCAATTGAATGCCAGGGAGGCTCAAAATAATTATTTAAACTTTTAAAGACAGTTCTTCCACATATAAAAGAATTAATGATAACTACTATTTATTCAGTCGTCTTAGGGCGGTATTATCATCAATCGTTTTTTAGTTTTTAGCATGCGACATCCTCTACTAGTCTAGTAGATTAGTAAAGGATGCCGGATGCTTAAGACGATCTTCGTCTTCAGCAACGACTGATAATACCGCCCTTACAGTCGGGTATAACAAATATATACTCCGCAGTGGAATGCCGGCAAATACGAGTGGTACTCGAGAGCCCTGAATGATCAAGCCCTCGGCCACTTATTCCCGCCACGGTGCTATTTCGTAAGCGAGAAGCGGTCGCCCGATCGCGGCCTGGCGGGTCGCGTCGTGAACTATGTCAGCAGAATCTACTCGATTTCTGTTGCCTATCTGCCGTCAGATCGCGATGCGCAGAGTCTGCTCAATTCCTGCCATTAAATTGGATTAGCAGACTCTGCTTACTTTCTGCCGCCATTCTGCTGTCAGATCCTGACATCAGAATCTGCTCTATTTCTGCCGCCTATCTGCCGTCAGATCGCGGTGCGCAGAGCCTGCTCGATTTCTGCCATTAAATTGGATTAGCAGATTCTCCGCAGTGTCTGCCGCCAAACTGCTCGCAGGCTATGTCAACAGAATCTGCTCTGTATCTGACACCAATTTGCCGTCAGATCGCGGTGCGCAGAGCCTGCTCGATTTCTGCCGTTAAATTGGATTAGCAGATTCTCCGCAGTGTCTGCCGCCAAACTGCTCGCAGGCTATGTCAACAGAATCTGCTCTGTATCTGACACCAATCTGCCGTCAGATCGCGGTGCGCAGAGCCTGCTCGATTTCTGCCATTAAATTGGATTAGCAGATTCTCCGCAGTGTCTGCCGCCAAACTGCTCGCAGACTATGTAAGCAGAATCTGCTCTATTTCTGTTGCCTATCTGCCATCAGATCGCGGTGCGCAGGGTCTGCTCGATTTCTGCCATTAAATTGGATTAGCAGATTCGCCGCAGTGTCTGCCGTCAAACTGCTCGCAGGCTATGTCAACAGAATCTGCTCGATTTCTGCTGCCTATCTGCCGTCAGATCGCACTGCGCAGGGTCTGCTCGATTCCTGCCATTAAATTGTATCAGCAGACCCTGCCGCCAATCTGCTCTCAGGTTAAGGCAGCACAATCTGTCGGCTTTCTGCTGTCAGTCTGCTTTCATCATCGAATATAACAAATCCTGTATCAAATCTGTAGTCTTTCTGCCACAAACATTTGTACTCAGGCGTTGAGCAAAATCTGCAAATACAGTCGTGGCTATCTGGGATGTTGTTGAAGTGATGTATCATCTATAAAAGTAGAAGGAGCTTTTCTAACTTTTTGATATAGTATATTAATTATCTCATTCGATGGGTTGTTTTTAATAAGACTGTTTAAATGATTTGTTTTGTTTCCTGCTTTATCAAAACAAAGACCATGCAATTTTTCAAAAATATGACAAACATTAGTACCTGCTCCATATAATATTTTAGATAAACGTTTCGGCTCGAAAAGTTTTTTTTCAGTTAAGAAGTGATTTAAATAATTTTCTTTATTAAAACAAGATTCATGAAAATTTCTTAAAATAGAAGAAGCATTATTTCCTGTCATGGATAATATACCAGATAAATCACTTGAACTAAAATTTGCATTATAGAAATCATCTAAAAATTTTGTCCTTTTTCCTTCATTATTAAAACAAACATCATGAAAATCTTTTAAAGCAGAACAAACATTTCCTTCTGCTCCATGTAAAATATTACACAAATTACTCAGCGTAAAACCTTCTTTATCATCTAAGAAATGATTAAGATACTTCTTTGTTTCTCCTATAAAACAAAAATCATGCAATCTTTTTAAACCACCTGCTGTTCCGCTCAATATACTGCATAAATCAACTGGCCTAAAACCTATATTATAGAAATCATCTAAAAGTTTTGTTTTCTTTCCTTCATTATTAAAACAAACACTATAGAACCTTTTTCAAATAGAAGAAGCACGAATTCCTCCTCTACATAATATGGAGGATAAGTTACTTGGTTTAAAGCCTATATTATAGAAATCATCTAAAAGTTTTGTTTTCTTTCCTTCGTTATTAAAACAAACATTATGGAATTCTTCAAAAGCATCTACAGCTTTAGCTCCCGCTCCACTTAAAATACCGGATAAGTTATGCATGGTAAAACTCTCCTCCCCAATAATAAAATGCTTTTTCCTTTAATAAAATGCTTTCCTTTAATAAAATGCTTTAAATGTCGTTTTTTCTTTCCTTGTTTATCAAAAAAAGCATTATATAGATCTTTAAAAGCCTTAGGAGCGTTGACTCTTGTTCCACTTAAAATACTGGACATATTAGATAGGTTTATTCCTTCTTTCCCCAGAGTTTTTAAATATTTTGTTTTCTTTCCTTCTTCATCAAACCACAGGTTATATAAGTCTTTAAAGGCTTTTGCAGCATTAGACCCCACACCATGTAAAATACTTGATACATTAGCAATGTTTACTCCTTCTTTTTCTAGAGCTTTTAAGTATTGTGTTTTATTTCCTTGTTCATCAAACCAAATGCCATACAAGTTTTTGAAAGCTTTAGGAGCATTAGACCCTGCTTTACTTAAAATACTGGACATATTAGATAGGTTTATTCCTTCTTTCCCCAGAGTTTTTAAATATTTTGTTTTCTTTCCTTCTTCAAAAACCACAGGTTATATAAGTCTTTAAAGGCTTTTGCAGCATTAGACCCTGCTCCACTTAAAATACTAGATATATTAGCAAGATTTATTTCTTCTTTTTCTAAAGTTTTCAAATACTGTGTTCTATTTGCTTGCTCATCGAACAACAAGTCATACAAGTCTTTAAAAGCTTTTGCAGCATTAGACCCCGCCCCATGTAGAATATCTGATACACTGGCAAGACTTATCCCTTCTTTTTCTAAAGTTTTTAAACATTGTGTTCTATTCCCTTGTTCATCAAACCACAGTTCATATAAATCTTTAAAAGCTTTTGCAGCATTTGATCCTGCCCTGTGTAGGATACTGGATATATTAGGTAAATTTATCCCTTTTTCTTCTAGAGTTCTTAAATGTTGTGTTCTATTCCCTCGTTCATCAAACCACAGGTTATACAAGCCTTTAAAAGTCTTCGTGGCATTTGATCCTGCTCCACCTAAAGTACTGGATACATTGTTTAGATTTATCCCTTGTTTTTCCAAAGTTTTTAAATATTGTGTTTTATTTCCTCGCTCATCAAACCACAGGTTATACAAGTCTTTAAAAGCTTTTGCAGCATTAGTCTTTACTCTGCTCAAAATACCGGACACATTAGTTAGATTTATCCCTTCTTTTTCTAAAGTTTTTAAATATCGTGTTTTATTTCCTTGTTCATCAAACCATAGGTCATACAAGTCTTTAAAAGCTTTTGCAGAATTTGATCCTGCTTTACTTAAGATACTAGACATATTAGGTAAATTTATCCCTTTTTCTTCTAGAGTTTTTAAATATTGTGTTTTATTTCCTTGTTCATCAAACCAGAGTTCATATAAACCTTTAAAAGCTTTTGCAGCATTTGATCCTGCTCCACTTAAGATACTGGACATATTAGATAAATTTATCCCTTGTTTTTCCAAAGTTTTTAAATATTGTGTTTTATTTCCTTGTTCATCAAGCCACAGGTCATACAGATCTTTAAAGGCTTTGTAGGCATTAGTATTTGCTTTATCCAAAATACTAGACATACTTGCTGGCTTTATTCCTTTTCCTTTCAGAATTTTTAGTCTTTCTTCCTTAATTAAAAAATCTAAGAACTGATTAAATGCGGGTGTTCCTTCTTTACCAACTACATTTTTAGCAAATTGAATTTCCTCATTATTGATAATACTTACATCGATGCGTGGCCTTTTTGAGGCCATATTATCTTTATCTATAGTGGAACGCCTCTGTTTGCTTGAACTAGGAGTAGCTTCAGGACTTTCCATGGCTGAACTCCTTGAATCACTACTTTGTTCTGATGGGGCAGTTCTAGCATCTCGTAATCGTTTCGAACGCTCTTTGCCTAACATAAAAAACACTCCTTGTTTCCATTATCACTGTCTTAATTATTGATGGTATTAAAAAATAAGCAAGTTAAATTTTATGACTCAATGTATGAGTCCAGAGCATTAGATATAATATGCAAGAAATCGCAACAATAGCTACAAATTAGCAGTCAGTATAATTCGATAATGTGATGCTATTAACAGCCTATTAGCATCACATTAATAAGCTATAAATTTGTTTTACGTTTTTTGAAATGCAAACTTTAATTGAGTCACTCGGCTTAGATGTACAGTCCCAGAGTATGATGGCATACTATCTTTTAAGGAGTCATTATGGGACAAATATTACACAGCTGCGCCAAAACAACAGAGGCAGTTCGTAGAGCAATACAAAATAGTCAAGAGAGTATAGCAAAGCTTGCTGAGCACTATAACCTTAATCCAAAAACTGTTGTAAAACGGAAAAACGCTCATTTATCACGGACGTTGCAATGGGTCCAAAGCAGCCAAGATCAACGATTTTAACCAAAAAAGAGGAGGCTATAATTGTTGCTTTTCGTAAACATACGCTTCTTCCTTTAGATGACTGTCTTTATGCTCTGCAAGCAACAATCCCAAATTTAACTCGTTCTAGCTTGTTTGCTCATCGTTGTTTGCAAAGGCACGATATTAGCAGGTTGTCAGAAATTGAAGGAGAAACTGAAGCTAAGAAAAAATTTAAACAATATCCTATAGGCTACTTTCATATCGATATGCAGAAGTCAGAACTGAAGAAGGAAAACCCCTATTATTTGTTGCTATAGACAGAACTTCCAAATTTGCCTATGTTGAGTTGCATAACAGTGCTACAAAGCCTATAGGGTAAGTGTGGGTATTACTGCGGACTTTTAAGGTAGGTTAACTTTAGAACCCTCGATACGGCGTTCAAATGAATGAAAGTTCCTCCTTCTTTTTTTAAAAGAAAGGTGGGACCTTAATAATTCCATAAAAAAATATGAGGGCGGGGTAATATGTACAGTTAATTAAAAACACAGAGATTTGTCGATCAATGTCATTGCATGAGTTACTGCGGACATGCATGTATTACTCAGTGTTGCCACCTCTACGGATTTTTCGGTAGATCTAGGGATTTTTGGTATTGCCTACGGAGTGTAAGAAATTTCGATGTAGGCGAGCGGTTAGAACAGGCCATGTGCATTTCCTCAAGAGTCACCCCCTCTCGAAGGGAAAGACCTTAAGGACTAGAGTCATAAAAAGGGAAAGCGTTGGCGGGACGGTCGACGACGTCCTGTCGACGACCGTCACTCGAGTACGGACCGATCTATGGGAAAATCAAGAATAAAGCTCACAGTTTTTAACGGAATACGTCTTACTTTGTTTCTGGCAATCTTACGGAACCTTTTGCGGCATCCTGCGCGCCCCTCCCCCGTATATTGCTTACAGGAGCTACGGATTCCAATCGAAATATACGGATTTCTAGTTCTTTTTTATTGTAGTAGAACATTTGTCACTACTAGTCTCCCGATTCCGATTCAGTTTGTGGCACCGGCACGTGGCACGTGTATTTAAGGATTTTTAACGGCATTTTAAACTTATAAAATGGATCCTTAAACCTAAGGATCCTTTAAACCTAACCTAACCTATCACATGTAAAAGAACTTAAATCCTGGCACCTTTCCATTCTATACAATTTAATATCTGTTAAAACAAATATAGCTACAAGTGACAAACTCGTACAACTGTTATCAAGAAAAGCATTTGATTTTGCTGAAGACAAAAACTTTGGAAAACTTGCGTTAGTGTTCGTAAAAGTACATGGAAAATTCTCAGAGCAACAAAAACATTTATATTATATATATATATATGTATACATGTATTAAAAACTTATAAATAAATAAATAATTTGAATACCTCATAAGGATTAAATCAATGAAATATACCTAATACCTACTTAGTCAACGGCCTGTTTCAACGTGTTTGTTTCACCGATATAAACCGTACTGCTAACTTTAAGGCATTATTACTGTAAAATGAAGACTTTGATCTCTACGACCTCTCAAAATTTGACTTCTCATTATACTGTTTACACCCTGTATATATACACCTATGTTGACATAAGTTTCATCTGTAAGAACTGTAATGAACAGTTTCGACCTTGTGATTTACATTCATAAAAACATCGGTAGATTTACAGATTTTCCACGAGAGCATCTACCGAATTCTACAGAATTTTCAGTTCTTCCCTACGGACTTTAAAAAATCTGGGGTGGCAACACTGGTATTACTGCGTGCCAGTTACTGTTGCGTGTTTTCGCGGTGATTTTAAGAACAGAACGCGGGTTGATGCCCGTGGAGCGCTGAACCGCTCTGCTCGTCAGAGTGCGCGGTGTTATAAATAAATGAGAATATTTGTTCTGGTAAAACTTGTAGGTATATTCTTAATAAATTTAAGAGATAGCTTTTCAGTGAGAACAAGACTTGTACATTCAAGAATCAAAATCGTTCTGCCTTCTCGGGGTCCTCCGTCGTTGCTCCTTCCCTCCTCGAACGTGGTGCCCCTTCCATCCCTAGGCGTCCTCCCAGTCCTTTGGCCAATCAGGATGAGGGATGAGCCGGATTCAAAGGGTAGGCTGTCCCATGGATGTCCGTCCGCCCCCGCGAATCTACGTCCATCTTTTCCTCCGTCTTCGGGTGGTGGTGGAAACTCGGTGGAAGCGCGCGTTTCCGTTACACAGCGGGGTGCACACGTGGGAAGAGAAAGTTGGCTCGGCTACGAGGGTCGAGTAGACAACTCTTGAAGAGAATTTATGACTGCCTTAGCGTCGCTAACACTTCTGGAGTCAATCAACACTCCTAAAACTAACAAAGGATAAGGCCTTCTCAAGAGATTACGTGACTTAGAAGAAACTCGCGATTCGTTTCGGGTTTCGTTAATATTTATCCTCTTCGTGCCTTCGAGCTCTGCCCAAGATCTTTCCCACGAATGCCACCCGCATTGCGCATCCTTTATAATATTTCTTAATCATACGCAAATATCTATTTTCAAACTTCGCTCCTAATTTATCTATCGATTATATACATTTCCGTGACTACGTTCACGTAATCACGCAACATTACTAATAGTGATGGCTAGAACCGTGATTTGTGAATCACGAGTGATCCGATCACGTTCGTTCCCAATCACGGTGATTTTTCACAGTGATCCGTGATTTTCGTGATCGCATCTGATTGGTGCAGGCAGAACAGTGATCCGTGATCGCTTCTGATTGGTGCAGGCAGAACAGTGAACCGTGATCGCCTCTGATTGGTGCAGGCAGAACAGTGATCGCCTCTGATTGGTGCAGGCAGAACAGTGATCGCCTCTGATTGGTGCAGGCAGAACAGTGATCGCTTCTGATTGGTGGAGAGTATAACTGCTCTTTGCACGCACCTGTTGCGTGGCCGGCTGGTTCCTCCGGATCATTTGCAGGGAATTCGGGCGCAGGACGATGCCCGTGGAGCGCTAAGGCACTCTGCTCCTTGGACGCGGATTTTATGGATAATAATATTAATAATAATAACGATGATAATGAAATAAATAAACTATTAGAACACGAAAACTGATAACTGTAATGAACTGAACGAAATAATTAGAACACTAATAAAGAATTTAAGAGATGTTTTAATAGTACGTCTGCTCGTTACTGCTTCTGGGGCTCGAGTGAGCTTCCAAAGGTCCATCAGTTTTACATCTTTTGTTCTGTTACAAAATGTCCTTAAAATCTAAAGCCAATCAAATATTTATTAGCTAAATTTCTATTGGTCAATCTATTTCTTTCTGGTTATTGATTTTTTGAATCAAGCGTTTTACAACATTGCGCTGGAATTACACACTTAAGGGAAGGGAGAAAGGAGAAATTCATTTATTCAAACATCCGTTTCCAAGTGGGTATCGATTAGTTTATAATCTTGAAGTCCTCTCATTAAAGGAATCTCTAACTATTTCAAACACCTCGGACTTGTGCGAACTTCACTTTGTCTCCCTTTCCTATTACATTCGTGTGAAACGATTCGAACTTCGCGCTTCTGAAGTTTATACTACACGCCGCTAGACGGGAGTCGCAACACTTCCCCCCTTATACAAAAGGTGTTTTCCAATGGAAACAGCTTTCCAAAAAAAAAACACGCTTATCAATGTCGACTCACATTCTTAATTTAATCTATACATAAACGTCTCACAGTGAAGCTTTTCTGAGCCTCCCCTCCTCGCCCTCACCACGGTAGCCAAGCTACTCGGTCCACCCGGTTTCCCGCGAAGAAAGCGATTCGAAAGATGCTACAGAATGTTCACTGTGTTATAACTAGTTACATTTTTGTCTCCAAGACACGACGTCTCCAGATTAATTCTGGGTAGTACATGATAATACAAGAAATTTTAATTAAGAACTAATGTGGCATCGAATTCGCAAACAGATGGAACAAAGTAGTCCTAACTTATGCTAAAGCCCATTCCGAAATAAGTAATACAAATGGGGGTAACAGCCTATGAGGAATCTAAACTTATGCAGGCTAATTTTAATTTATTGACATGGACTATTTTTGTTTTATTGTGTCCTATGCCTATTTCTGCATTTATATCATTGAACATTTTCAGAATTTTGTACGGTCCTAACCAGCTAGAATCGAATTTTGATGTTTTTGGTTCCCTAAGTAAGTACACATCGTCGCCCACAGAAAATTTACAAGTATTTATTTTCGCATCATAAACGAGTTTGCTTCTTTGCTTTGCCTTTTCCAGATTTGTAGCTGCTAATGCCTGCGTTGTGGTAATTTTTGAAAATAAGTTATCTAAATAATCGACAAATGTTCGCGGAGTCTGTTGCTTGATAAACTCTGAGGGAACAATAGCCTTTACGCCAAACACAAGCTCATGTGGAGTGAAACCGGTAGCCTCATGGACAGACGTATTGTATGAAAATATTCCAAACCGAATCCAGTCGTCCCAATCAGTCTTAGCGCAATAATGTTTCAGGTAGTCTATAAAAACACGATGTGCCCGTTCAAGAGATCCCAGAGATTGGGGATGGAATGCGGTTGAGGTAATTCGTTGTATTTTAAATATTCTACAGAAGGTTTTCATTATATTGCTAACAAAATTACTCCCCTGGTCAGTTTGAATTGTTCGAGGGCATCCAAATCTACTGATGAATTGTTCAGCCAGAGCCATGGCCACGGATACAGAGTCAATACTAACAAGTGGGATCGCGTCAGAGTACTTAGTAAGATTATCTTGAAGAGTTAACAAATACCGATTATCCCTCTTTGTCGTTGGTAAGGGCCCTACGATGTCCATCTGTACCTTTTCAAATGCTTTTTTAGGAGTGTCAGTTATTCGCATTGGTTGTCTGATTTTTGCAGAAAGAATTTTGTTCCTTTGACAACTTGGGCATGAACGGACGAAATTATCTATTTCTGCTCTCATGTGTGGCCAGTAAAAATCATCCCTAATTCTATTGAAAAGCTTACGGACCCCTTGATGACCCCCGACGACGGATTCATGAAATTCTTTAATAATAAGAGGCCTCCTAGATGGAAGGGGAATTATGACCTCGCCTGTGCAAACGGTAATTGTATACTCGGAACTATTTAATTCTTCTTTTAAAAGGTGCTCAATGTAGTCCCAACAAATAGGCTCGACATTATTATTGTATTTAGAGATGCTAATTGTCTTTACATTCAGGGTATCCATAAGGTGTTTAAGTGAAATTATTGAGGATTTAAGATGGACATGGTTTACCGGTTCTACTGCGCATGACTTTATGAAAAGATGAAAGGTAAGGGGTTTTGTATCAGGGAAGACCATTGCTTCCCCGACATTGGGTTTATGTGGTCTAAGTTGTTCGAGGGAGAATTTATCATTTTCTAACAAATCTTTAGTGGTTTGTGATTGAACTTCGTGGTCGAGAGAAAAGAAATGAATAAAGTTATCTTTGTGCATATAGAGATAATCTTTGGAATAGATAATATGAGGAGGAAAAGAATGGTGAATGATTGGTGTTACTGAGGCAGTCTTTGTCATTAAGACTCTAAGGTTACTCTGTTTGTTTAGGTCACTGTTTTCTGAGGCCACATCAACGGAGGATCGTGTCCCATCAACTGCGCGCTTGGTCACAAATAAAGTCCGGCATCTTTCAGCCTCAAAATTTGGCTCGTCAGCCCCTAACCAGACACAAGCCGCGGACCGCAGATCAAGGCCCTGGACGGGGTGCTTTTTGTCAAAGCCTATCCGATGTTCCAGGTCGGGTGAGCCTGGGTCCTGAGGTACGTGGGCAGCCCCTGGCGGATTCTGTGGCGGGGTGCCTTCAAGGTCGGCCTCTCTGATGTCCAACAAACTACCGGGCCGGAGCACATCCTCACGATCCCTCGAGAGCGATCCTCCTAACACTACATTTCTAACGGGAGATTCACTCGTCTCAGCTATTCCCGTCGTAAGGTGAGTGTCTCTGTTATTTGAACCATCGTCAGAGTGATCAATCCCGACTAAGACCTCAGGTTGACCGTTACTTTCTTTAGCATGGGCAAGAAAAATGGTAGCAATTATCTTTTCATTATTTTCCCATGTCCTATTACAGTCCGTCGTGGTACAGTTAGATGGAAGGTTCGAGACTGATGAAGATGGAATTTCATTAATATTGATACAGTCCGGAGGGTTACGGGACAATGCATCCGCATTCGAATTTACTTTCCCTGGTTTGTATACTATGTTATAATCGTATTCATTTAATTTAATCCGCCACCTCATGATGCGAGAAATAGGGTCCTTTATGTTGTGAAGCCAGACCAACGGTCGATGATCGGTTACTAACGTGAATTGTTGACCATACAGATAAGGTCGAAAATGGTCAACGGCGTAGATAACGGCAAGTAATTCCTTCTCAATGGTGGAATAATTGATTTCTGCACTGTTAAGCGTTCTCGACGCGTACGCAATAGGAAGGTCTTTACCTATTTGGCCCTGGCTCAACACAGCTCCCACAGCATAATTTGAAGCATCAGTAGTTACAAGAAAAGGTCGTTTGAAATCCGGAAATTGTAATAATGGTTCGGAACAAATTCTATCGCGTAGATTTTCGAAGGCAGATTGAACATTGCTGTCCCAAATAAAGGGGACATCCGCTTTCAATAATCGCGTTAATGGTTTGGCGTTTTTCGCCATATCAGGAATAAATCGTCTGTAATAACCGACCAGGCCCAGAAATTGCTTTATATTCTTTTTTGTTTTAGGGATGGGAAAGGATTTCACGGCTTCGATCTTCCCGGGATCTGGTTTCACTCCCTCACTAGAAATACTATGACCTAAGTAAGTAATTTCGCGTCGTAAGAATTTGCATTTCTCAGGCTGTAGTGTTAATCCTGCATTCTGTAATCGGGCTAATATTTTCCTTAACTTTTGCGAATGTTCCTCTATAGAATCAGCATACAGGACAATGTCGTCCATGTATACGAACAACTCAACTCCCTGTAGACCAGATAGAACTAAGTCCATGCATCGTTGGAAAGTGGCCGGGGCATTTTTTAAGCCGAAAGGCATTTTGTTAAATTCATAGTGACCGTGGAGTGTCGAGAAAGCGGTTTTTTGCCTGGATTTGGGGTCCATGGGGATTTGATGGAAACCCGAAACCAAATCAAGGCGTACTAAAATATTTCGCTGCTCCGAGTTGGTCTAATATTTCTGTTATATTAGGAAGCGGGTAAGCATCGCTAACTGTTTTTTCATTTAACAGGCGATAATCTATGACCATGCGCCAGCGTGGTTTACCAGTGGAGTCTGATTTCTTTGGGACCACCCAAACAGGTGAGTTATAAGGGGAAGTTGACTGCTGAATAATATTATTTTCCAACAATGTATTGACTTGTTTCTTTATTTCCTCCTTGTGAATAGGAGGAAACCTATACTGTTTAGTGTTAATTGGGGTTTCGTTTACAGTGTCAATCGAATGTTGGATGGTATTTGTGGAGTTTAATTTATCGGATGGAAGGTGAAACTGGTAAGGGAATTCTTTAATAATTTCTAGAATACTAGTTAGTTCGTCCTCATTTAAACCATTTAATTCCAAATATTTAGCTATCTGGACTAATCTACTAGAATCGGCCCTTGACTGATCCACGTTAGGATTTCCGGTGCGAGACGAACGCGGTGAAGGTGGACCCTCCGTGAATGCTTCTAACTCAATAGGTGGCATAGTTACAGTAACATGGTTTGGGGTAGTATTAATTGCATATAATTTGGCAGACCCGTTTCGTTCAGTGACCAACGCTTCTCCCATATAGACGCCCGGATCAGTGGTCAATCTCCTAACGTAACCTTCTTTAATTCCAGAATCTCTGACAGGCAGAGCAATAAGGGTTCTAGTACGAGGAGGCAAATTAAAGGAGGAGGACGAAAGAAGGAAGAATTCCCCATCACCGATCCGAAGGCTATTAGGCTCGTCGTTTCCAAACTTCATTATCGCATTTTGATTTTCCAAAAACGGCATTCCTAATATTCCCGTCCCAGGAATAGGGAGGTCGTCATCAACGATTTGGAATCTCACGTCGGTGTGATGGACTTTAATAATAACTTCTCCGCGGGTAAGTACATCCCCCGAACCGACACCCGTGATTTTATAAACGATATTGCTATTTATTATCATCTCAGGGATTATACCTTTTTGTTTTATTAAATTAAGCTGAGAACCCGTATCGATAAGGAAGCTGGCGGACCCTTCTTGGAAGCAACGATGGGTTAAATTAAACAGAGGCAAAGGACCCGATCGTTTTATTTTGACTTGGAAGCAACTCCGTTGGTGGCGCTGGCAATTAAGGGTTGGGTTCCCGTCGCGCCCTTTTGTGGAACCCCTTTTGAGTTTAAATTACTCCGACTGGAGGCATCATAACCTGACCGGACGCTACCCTGGTTTTGTTTGGTGTAACAACGAGCTTCTGAGTGACCCGTTTTTCGGCAATACCCACATCTAATCTCCTCGCGGTTGGGAAAATGTGCTCGAATCCCCTCAGGGCAATCACGACGTAAGTGCCCTGTTTGATTACATTGGTAACACGTATAATTTTTTAAATCTGTCTTAAATATTTTTACGTCTGTGACGAAAGGTTTTGAGGATGAGGAGGGCCTCGAGTGATCGGCGGATTCGGACTCTATTTTACTCGCGACGTTAATAGCAGTTTCGAGGTCAAGTAAATTGTTAGCGTCCTTTAATCTATTCAGATAGAATCGCGCGGTTTCGTTCCATAAGCCCTTAATGAAGGAAATTATTGCCGTATTTTTTAATAAATCATTAACACCCACTATTTGTTCAGGGTTATAGGCGTCCCGGGCAGTTTCTAAACCGCCATTTAATATTTCATTTACTCGGGCCCCGAAAACCTCAACCGTTTCGTTTCTGTCTTGACGCAGATTCATTAACTCGGCATTCAAACTATGTACATTAAATGATTGTACGAAGATCTTTTTTAGAAGACTAATCAATTCCTCTAATGTTTCAGGTTCTCGACGATTTGACAAGACTAAATGGGCATGACCCTCAATCCTACCCCGAATGAGGAAAAGAAGATTCTCTCGATCCTCAGGTTTTACTTTGGCATTAATTAAATTACACTGTTTAATAAACCTGACTAACGAGTCAGACTTCCCATTAAATCTCGGAATAGAGTCCTTCACTAATTTCAGAGAGAGATAAGACTTAAGTGGGTCTGTGGACCTTACTAAATTCGGCTGGGAGATTACGCTCGAACAAAGCAATCGGCTACTTGGTTCAGATAAGTTAACAACAGGGGGGTCCAGTCGCGTCGGCACAAAGTTTAATTCGCGCGACTGTGATTCACCACCAGAAACTTCTGGACTAACAGCAATAACCGCGGTTGGGCAGGGCAAAGAATCCTCTGACCTAGGCGAATCAACGATAAGATCGTTGGTTTGTGTCGTTTGAGATCGTGAAGTAGCCATAGGCATAGGACGTTCTATTTGCATAGGTTCAACATTTACACCCTCTATTTCGGGTACCTGTCCGCTACCCGAACGTAATTGTCGTCCCTTTTGTTTGGGTAATACTTTACTTCTACGCGGCATTTTCGCAGTATAAATACAGAACTCTTATTAACTAATAATTAATACAACGTGACGATAATTACAACACTCTAATTTAACAATAAAACCATAAGTTGGATATTTTAATTTAACTTAAATCTCTCACGCAATTGCAGACGAGTGCTCGATGCCGCCTTCGTTGTCTGGTCGATCTCAGCAAAGAAAGGTCCTCTGGCCGAGTGCGTGTGGGGCTTCAGGGATGACTGGTACGGTCGTCTGAAGTCACTTCCCTCCGGCATTCGCCCGCGGTCCTGGGGAAACCGTCCAAAAACCCAAGACAGAGGGACTGCACAAACTGGCCAACGACTGCTCGTCTGAATCCTGCGTCCACGAGCCGGCGAATTTGAAGAATTATCCCACCGCTGTCACCAATTTGTTGCGTGGCCGGCTGGTTCCTCCGGATCATTTGCAGGGAATTCGGGCGCAGGACGATGCCCGTGGAGCGCTAAGGCACTCTGCTCCTTGGACGCGGATTTTATGGATAATAATATTAATAATAATAACGATGATAATGAAATAAATAAACTATTAGAACACGAAAACTGATAACTGTAATGAACTGAACGAAATAATTAGAACACTAATAAAGAATTTAAGAGATGTTTTAATAGTACGTCTGCTCGTTACTTCTTCTGGGGCTCGAGTGAGCTTCCAAAGGTCCATCAGTTTTACATCTTTTGTTCTGTTACAAAATGTCCTTAAAATCTAAAGCCAATCAAATATTTATTAGCTAAATTTCTATTGGTCAATCTATTTCTTTCTGGTTATTGATTTTTTGAATCAAGCGTTTTACAACATTGCGCTGGAATTACACACTTAAGGGAAGGGAGAAAGGAGAAATTCATTTATTCAAACATCCGTTTCCAAGTGGGTATCGATTAGTTTATAATCTTGAAGTCCTCTCATTAAAGGAATCTCTAACTATTTCAAACACCTCGGACTTGTGCGAACTTCACTTTGTCTCCCTTTCCTATTACATTCGTGTGAAACGATTCGAACTTCGCGCTTCTGAAGTTTATACTACACGCCGCTAGACGGGAGTCGCAACACACCACATAACCTGCATATTCTATATTAACGACGTCAAAACAGAAATGCGAATTACATCGCACATATTAAAGGAATAATGAGGATCAATTAATTATAATGAATAAATTAATAATGATGAATTGCAATGGTAAGTTTAATTTCAAATTTCTGTAGACTTTCTATAAAATATAAATCTATCTAGAAAATAACATATGATATATAATATAAGTACATACATAGAAATTTTATGTAAATATAGGTATAAAAACTTAATATGAATAATCTCGCCATAGTATAAATATAAAAAATATTAATAAGTAATAAATATATGCGTAATATAATTGTTTAAAATTGTATATAATATGAATACACTAACAAATATTTAAACTAAAAACAAAACAACAATATAATATAGAATATCAAAAAACTATGTATTAACATTTAGGAATAATAACATAGATAATTTTTTGGCCTCTAGACGGTTCCTCTTTTCAGTTAAAATTAACCCTGCTTTCGAAAATATTCTTTCGCACGGTACTGACGTAGCAACGATACAAAATAATTGATTTATTAATTTTGTTAAGAATGGAAATTGAAATTTATGATCGTTCCACCAAATTAGCGGGTCTTTGGTTCTATTATAAAACTCTTCCCTTAAATAATTATCTATTTCTGTAAAAATTTTATTTTCTTGTGTGATAACTTCTGGAGCATTTTTTTTACATTTTCGTTTAATGCATCCCATATTGATAATTCCTCTGTCTCATTTATGTCCGGCATTTGTACATTTGTTTGATGTTCTCTTTCGGTGTTAGTTATGTCATTGACTGATATGTTTTTAATTTCTGTCTTTAATATATTTACTATTTGTGGTGAGAAAAAAGCATTTTTAAATGGGGGGTCTAGAAACGTACAAATCTGTATTAAGATATTGTTCTCTATATTTTCAAATCGATTTAATATCTCTTCTTCAATATTATATATTATTTGTTTCATGTGTAGTGAAAATTCTTTTTGTTTTAGTTTGTCACATATATTGTTTAAACCTGAAATTAGGGGTATCATGATGGATGCTGTAGGATATTGTTCCCCACAAATGATTTTCGTAGCAGCTTCAATAGGTTTTAATATGACTACTAATTCATGCAACATTTCCCATTCTTCATCTGAAATAGTTGGTAATTTTTTATTGATTATGGCTATTGCAGCTTTAAATGGGTCTTGTAATAGTATAAATCTATGTATCATATAATAAGTAGAGTTCCATCTAGTTGGCACATCCAGGATTATTTTTTGGGGAGTATCGCCTAAAGTTATCTGGCATGTCTTTAATTTTTCCGCAGCTATAGTGCTTTTTTTGAAATATTTTACTGTTGTTCTTACTTTTTCAATCAATGAATCTATAACATCACTATTTAAACTTGTTTTTACTATTAAATTTAAATTGTGGGCAAAACATGGAATGTGTTTCCATGTCAAATATGTTATTATAGCGCTTTTCATGTTTGCAGCATTATCCGTTATTGCAAAGTCTACTTTATTAAATACTTCCCATTCTTCACACGTTGTTTGTAATATATTGGCAATGTGTTGGCTCGTATGTGATCCAGTAATTTGCTCGCAACTTAAAAGTACGGATTCTAGATGGAAATTAATTAAAAAGTGTGCGGTAATAGCTATGAACCCTTCTAAATTTTTTGATGTCCATGTGTCTGTGGTAATAGATACTTTAACAGCATTTTTTAATTTCTGTTGACAGTTATTTTTACACTGTTGAAAAAGCGTTGGTATCAATGCATGGGAAATAAATTTTCTATCAGGGAATGTGTAATTTGGATTTAAAGCTTTAACAAATTCTTTAAAGCCTGTATCCTCCACGATGCTAAAGGGCTGCAAGTCTTTTATGAATAATGATAATAACTTGTCATCAATATTCTTACGCTGTGATGCTGTCATTTTCCTGGGTAGAAATGATGTAATTTGCTGCTGTGTTGATATTGTTGTGATGTTTCCAGAATATCCTGAGCGAGCTTGAGATATTGATGGTGGTGATCGTGAAATATTGCTTGGACCAGGTTGACAGATTTCCGGATCATCAGGATTGTGTAAAAACTGTAACGACTGTGACTGATGCGATGATTGTGGCTGGTCTGACGATTGTGGCTGATCTGACGATTGTGGCTGATCTGATAACTGCGACTAAAAGAAATGGAAACATGGAAAAATATATACTACAATCAATAGATACATGAAAAAGCATGCAGGAGAATATCTCTAGAGTTAAGATAGTTAAAATATTAGTATGTGCAAACATTTTCACATTTTAAAATAAATATTTTTATTGTATTTTTACATTTTTTTAGTCCATTTTAATTTGCATGTTTTAATAGAAAATAAATTATAATTATCTATTTATACATTGACATATTATGTCTTAGTTAAGCTTACCTGATGTGTTCGTTGTCTCCATGCTGGTGAAATAGTTGGATGAACTGCACTTAGGTGCTTTCTTAAATTAGAGGTAGTTGTCTTATATGATAACTTTTTTTTACAGAGATTGCAAGTAGCATATCCCGTGGTGCCGACTTTTGTGAAGAAATTCCACACGTCACTTCCTGCCAATGCTCTGATTTGGACAGACATTTTAATTTAGATCTTGTCTCTAAGACGTGGAAAAGGAATCTGATCACGAGGGAAAGGTCTCCAAGCCTTAACAGTGTCGCATTTCGCGGGTGGAGTGGAGAATGCATCACCCCTTGTTTACATTATCTGAAGTGGCATTGACTCGCTTTGCTTTAGACTGCTTACAAAGATACATCCCATTGATACTGTTTCGATTTTCGGTTATACGTTTCAAAGATTACTTGCATCCTATTTTATATAAGTCTATATATAATATTTGAATCATGCTATATTTATAAATATGTTAATCATATTATATTTTTACATGTGCTGATAATTATGAAAGTGGTGTAAGTTTAAAACTTAAAGATGTTGAATTTTTAATTTATTTTATGTTATATCGATCTACATTCCAATAATATATACAAGAATTTTTGCATGAAAAATATTTGACATAATACACTTTCATAATCCGTGGTACATAAACATACGATACTTTTTGAATTACTAAATACATATTGATGGTATTACTTATTAATAATTAATATAATTATAACTGTTGGGAGTATAATAAAGAAACATTTACACAACCATGAATTTATAGATTCTTTTATTATCATTTATTCTAATCGATATGTTACATATATAGTGTAGTATATACACCAAACATAGAAAGTCTAGGCCTATATACGAAGTGGACCATTGATCCCCAATTTCTCTCGAAACATTCTCAAGAGTTCCTTCCAGTTGTCTACGTAATATATTTTGAACGAATATAACATATATTATATGTACATGCATAAACATAAATGAAATTGTCACCGCTTTATTTATACTTATTCATATGTACATGAATACCTATTGCGATTTTGAAATTGAGAGGAAGAATTAATATTTTACTCTTTAAAATAATAATATAAGATAAGGAAAAGAAAATTGAATTATTTTTTATTTCTAATATTAAATAAAGCATATCCAAAAAAAACGAAAGTAATATCAGCGCATTAGTTCGGTCAATTAAACAGTTTAATTGATCCCATTAATGCGCTGATATCACTTTCGTTATTCTATAAATACGGTCGAAATTCTAATTTCATTAATTAAATAAAGCAAATTTTCGTTATATACAGAAAACATAACGTTATATTAAATTTATATTATATGCAGATATTGTTGGGCAAGCTATATTGAAGTATTTTATAAAAATAATTCAATCATGAGCAAGATTTACTATCACAGTATTCACAGTGAGCAAATTCACTCGAGGCAAAAAAATCACGATCACGGTCGTGATTTAACTTAAATCACGACCGTGATTGTGATTCTGCGATCACGGTGATAAATCACCGTTAGTGATTTTGCACTCCATCTCTAATTACTAACGAAACACCAGTTACTGCGCATGTATTACTGCGGTCTGATGTCAGGCGAAACATAACCTTAGTACAAATATCACTTGTTATTTCTTGATTCCTTATTATCACTTGAATTTTTTCTCGGCATGCTTACAGAGTTACACGTGATTGCACGCACCGTTGCGTACTTTGCAGGTTATATAGACGTCAGTGAATACCGTCGTAGGTCCGCAGTAATACATGAACATGGTGTCAAGCAGTGCACCTAATACTGCGGTGAGAAATAAAAATTAAAACTAAAATGTAGACGACTGATTTACTGTTTTTCTGAAAAAATAACTCTTATTCTATCGAGCAATACCGCTACAGTACATGTATTACTGTTAATAACAAAAATATAAATGTTTTTCAAGTAGGTGTTCATGACCGCCATATCGGAAATCGACCGAAGTTTCGCTTTGACGAATTGCAAACTACGATAAGAAAATTAATAATAACTTTGCTGTACATACTTATTAATAATTATCTGTAATAGAGTTTAAAATAATTTTATCAAAAATTTTCAAGAGATTATGTACTTTCCAACACTAAATAGGGTGAAAGCACTAGGTCGACCACTTAAAGCTAAACTCGAATGAAAAGTTCTGAAAAAAAATAAACAAACAATGTTATAAAATATATAAAATGTATTGAAGTAATTCAAATGTATTTAATATATCACTAAATATTTTGTGTTAGTAGGAAAGTTCGGGGAAAATAAATAATTAACGTTAAAAATAAAGTGTCCGAATGCTTTAATAATCGACCGGTTAACTCTAAAAGTCGACCGGTCCGATAGCTAGTAGTCGACCACCTTTTTTAATATGAAATTCAAAACAGGTTATGTGCGCATTACAAACTAAAATTTATTTTTAAATATAATGTGCAACATCAGTAAATAATTAATAATGACAGGAATAATGCGTAACTAAAATAAGTTATTTTTAAAACTTTATCAAAATTTTAATAAGAAATAGAAATTATTTTTTTTCCAATGTAAATTAATTTACGTTTTTAAGATAGGAAGCAGTAACAAATTTTAAGTTTTTAAAGTAGGTATTTGTATTCTATAAATAAATTATATAAACTTTGAAGAACATTAATCCATAAGAAACGAATATACAATTTTAAATATGATTAAATCCTTTCTTGTTTTATAACTCTCTGTTTCAATTTTTTACATTTTTCTTGCTTCTTCTTTTTACATTCTTCTACTTTCTCCTTTTTTATTGCTATTTTCTTGGATTTTTCTTCTTGTTTTTTCAATCTTTCCTCCTTTCTCTGACGCTTTGCTATTTCAATATTTTCGTTCGCTTCGTGCTTTTTTGAAAAAAAATCGCGCCATTCAGCAGATGAAACTGCACTTGGCAGTTTTTCTTTTGGAGGTCTTTTTTTATTGCTTTGGATAGGAACAGGATAGAATATATGTTTGCTAAAAGCTTCATTAAGAGCCTCCATCTTTTGATTTTTTTCAATGTGTATGGTGTTATCTTTTTGTTGGAGTATGGGCGTGTTACAATAATCGGGTGTACTTGCAGGATTATTAGGATTATTTAATGAAAGTGGCATGGAATTAACTTCTATATTAATACAATCTAAAAGAGAATGTAAAGTAAGGTAAACATCTAAGTAAATAATCAAAAAGTAATTAAAATAAACAAGTTTTTTGATTAAAAATTAACTTTCTTTTTTTATGTTGAGATATAAATTATCAAAAAGCCACTTTAACGTGGTGACCCAGGAAATCACCCCTTTTTGGTCCCACGATTTTAGAGCTGATGTCTCATCACGAAGCATCACCTGGCACAAAACTCAGCTCCAAAATCGCGGGACCAAAAAGGGCGAAAAAACTCCTCATTTTTGGGCCACTATTTAAAGGATGCTGTAGAAATGAGGTAGGTAAGGAAAGATGGTCATACCGGATATAGGAATTGAATTAAAAATGGTATTGTCACACATCATATTGGAACTATTTTGGACAGTAAGTACAGAAACATTAGTAATAGAACCATCGGGAAGAACTGCAAAAAAAAAGTTTATTAAGTACAATAATTACAATAAATTTGCATACCTACACCTACCGCATTCTATTTCGTTGCTCTGAGAATCATGTTGAAGAGTTACATCGAGAGGATTGTCATAGTAGGCTTTATGAATTTCATTCATAATAATATCTACGTCGATTCCTCTAGATTTTAACTGTGGAGATATTTTATGAATGACTGCTTCTACCTGCTGCAGATCTGGAGTTGAAAAGGGGACCGGATTTACCTCTTTATCATTAGAAGGAGCCAAGTTTTCCCTAGTATTTTGCACACATTTTGTATAATCAATTTTGTCTGGATCAAAAGGGTATAAGCCACATGTACGAAAACCATTTTTAATACTCTCTCGTAAATCCGAATTTTCTAAAGTTTCAGCTAGTAGTGGAGCAAATGTTATTTTTGATAAACACGAGTTAATATTCTCTGGTTTTGCTTGCCATTTTGCAATGGTATCTTTCCAATGAGACTTGAGAGGTCTAAAAACACTGACATCAGCAGGTTGAATAATATGTGTACAGTTTGGCAATAAAGCATACAAAATAATTCCATTTTTGCTGCAAAAATCGCTTAAATGCATCGTTAAGTGTGACTTGTGACCATCGACGAAACAAAGTACTGGCCTCTTAATGTGGTTATTTATTAACCATTTATTAAAATCATTAGCCATGTATTCATAAAATACGTCACTTTTCATCCAACCACTTTCAGATCTTCCTACTGTCCATGATTCTGGTACACTTTGAACAAGTTTTAAAGGTGGACGTACATATGGATACACGATCATTGGTGTGACAGTATCACCACTTGCTGAGGAAAAAAATAATACCGTAATTGTTTCTTTCTCGTTTCCCATTTTCACTTCATAAATATTTTTCCATCCTTTGGGACCAATAATTTTGCCAGTGTTTGGACACAAACTAAACGCTGTTTCGTCCCCATTGAAAATTCTTGTTGGATCTTGAAGTATATCTTCTGCGTTATTGTCTTTTAAATATTTCTCAAGACATTTAAACCAATTTCTCAGTGACTCTTCAGTAACGATGGCTCGCCCATTTGAAATTCCTTCAGCTTCACGTAAACGTAGTTCTGGATGTCTATTTAAAAAGAGTTCGAACCAAGTTTTTCCAGGTTTGTTATTTTTAAAAGGGGTTTTTAATTCAGAATCTTTAACTATCTTTTGTATAGTATTTATTATATTATACTTTTTTAATGGAAATCCACATTTGGATGAATTAGTTATCCAAGTTACAATTTTTTCTTCTCCTGTTAAAGATAAATAAGGTGAAGGTCCCATTCGACGATTATTCTCTGATACTCTAGCATGTATTATATCATTTAAAGTTGTTCTGGGTACACCAAAAGTCTTACTCGCTAAACGGATACTCATGTTTGATTCACGAATAGATTTAAGAGCATTCTTTAAAGCCTCATTGCTATATTGTTTAAAACTTCTTTGTTTTATTTTTAAACATTTATTTTTACATTTTTGTTTATTTGCATGACTTCTCGCACCACTGTCTTTTTCATTACTCATTTTTCTAAATTTGTGTTAATAATGCACAGTTATCCCGTTTCTGAGGTTAGATTAAAATAAATTATATATAGTTTATACGTGGTCGACTTTTAGCATTCATTGTGAATGCAGTTAGCTTCAGAAGTCGACCGCTGTGGTCGACTATTGAAAATTGAAAGGGAATGATGATCCAGTTACCGACCTCCCATAAATAAATAAATTATCCCATTTTTTTAAATTCTTGAAGCTCATATAAAATTGTCGATGCTTTTTCAGTGAAATAGCATAATTTTCCAGTAAAAAATGTATAGAACTGAATTACATTTGTCGTTTCTATTCAAAGCACACTTATGCTTCTCGGGTTAGAAAACAGCAATGACACATGTAGAATCAAAATGAGTTTACAAATCACTTTAAAACCATTTATTTTTTTTACCTATGAAGGGCGCTTTTTGTCGTATTGTAAAGTTAGAAATTCAAAGTATAATATAAAATTGTCATTTAATAAATTCTTTATTTCAGTACTTATTTCTTTAAGCTAAACAATAAAAGTGGTCGACTACTAGAGGGTGGTCGACTACTAGTGCTTTCACCCTATGATCTGTTTTAGAATATCCGCAGTAATCAGGACATCCGCAGTAATACCCACACCTACCCTAGCTGCTGAGTTTTTACGTAATTTGATCAAGATTTTACCATACAAAATTCATATCATTCTAACTGACAACGACATTCAATTTACCAATCAAACGCGCCATAAGTATGCTTTCAAACATATATTTGATCGTGTTTGTGAAGAAAATAATATCGAACATCGCCTCACAAAAGTCAGCCACCTGTGGACTAATGGGCAGGTTGAGCATATGAATAGAACACTGGAAGATGCAACAGTCAAGAAATATTACTATAAGTCACATCAACAACTTAAAGAGCATCTCTATAACTTCGTTATGGCCTATAACTATGCGAAAAAACTTAAAACTCTCAAGGGTTTAACACCTTTTGAATTCATATCTACACAGTGAACAAAATCTCCAGAGTTGTTTATAGTTAATCCATGCCATCATACTATGGGACCATACATCTTATGTTTTTTAAAGTTGAAACTAGTGCTGACAAGCAAGATTATGTTTATTTTATCATATTTTGCCATAAATTCGCCTTAATTCTTCTTCATTCTTAGATAAATCTATTATTAATCTGGGAATATATATTGCTAAAAACTTAAACAACACAACCATTTCCAGCAACCAAAACCAGCTAGCGTGAGAAGATTTTTTCTTGGAATCATATGATCTACCAAGTGTACCGTTCGAACTTTTCCTTATAATAATTTTACCATATCACAAAATCAGCTATATTCGCCTACTTTAACTAAATTTATATATGAACTAGCTTGCTTAGCTTCGTTGCACCAATTTTACGTTTTTATTTTCACAACCCTATTTTTACGCAACGCGTTCTCGCAAAGGTATGTACTTTTTGCAATTTTGGAAGAAGTAATTAAAACTTTTGTGGTGCTAATTGGTATGGAGTTTTTGCTAAAAAAAGATCTTGATCTTAATTAAACAAATTTGTCATAATATATAAATTTGGAAAATAAAGTTGTGAGTAGTGGTTAATACGTTATGAGCCAACATTAAGTGTTAGGTATGAATACGACTTCTCTAGTAGTATAGAGAATGCTGTATTTAAGCTATAAAAACAAATTTACCAAGCTTTGAAATGTTAATTACATGGAGAAGTATGTATGACAAACACCAAGTTAGAGAGAAGCCGGATGTGGTGAAAGTCACAAGTCCAGTTTTGAAGTCGAGTGGGGAGAGGTGACTTTCCTCACTTAGACAACTATAAAGAATGTTAATATAAGCGTGAGAACTCATAAGGGCTCATGTTAATTACTCAGCTCTTTATATTGTCTATGACTAATATTTAATAGAATTACGGAGAAACACAATGACTAAGCTATTAGAAACAGTATCGAAAGCAACGGGGTGCATTTTTCAAGATATTATTAACCATCCGTTTAATCAAGAATTAATGAAAGGAACGTTGTCAACGGAAAGGTTTTGTTACTACCTAGAACAGGATTCCATCTTTGTAAAAGACTGTTTTAATATTTTTACCATGATTGCAGCACGTTCTCGAAGTGTTGAATATGCTCAACAACTTCTGAAATTTTCATCTGATTGTATTATTGAACAACAAACTTTGCTTCCATTACTTAAAAGGGAGTTTAATTTCAAAGAAACAGGTAAACTTGCACCAGCAACGCTGGCTTATACAAGTTACTTACGCTACACATCTGTTCTTGAGTCTTTTGAGGTTGCTATCTCTGCAGTTTTGCCTTGCTTTTTGGTCTATCGGGCAGTTGGAAGTTATATTGCAAAAAACTCTGCAGAGAGTAATCCTTTTGTACGCTGGATCGAAGCTTACTCTAGTAAAGAGTTTTTAGTAAGTGTTGACAAAGCTATTTATATTTTTGACCGTCTTGCTGAACAAACAACAGAAACTATAAAGCAGCAAATGTGTGATGCATTTTATAAAAGTACTGTTTTGCAATGGCACTTTTGCCATGATGTCTATGAAATGCGTGTTTTTGATAATACAAAATGCTGATTTTTTATCCAGATGACCTTGCTACATAGTTAGCTAAGTAATGGGAAGAATTCAAGCAGCAGCAGCAAGTATTGGCAAGGTTTATAGAAGTGCCAAGTTAAAATTCGTATAGAAGAAGAGAAAACACAGCTCTCTAAAAAATACTAAAGTTATAAAAATTATGCTTGCATTAGTTTTTTATGTGTTATACATAATATGTTTGGTTATAGATTGACCTTTTTTCTAGTTATAAATAAATGGTTTGAGGTGTGAATCATGGAATATGAGCAGTGGTTAGGCATATTAACTTCAATAAATGCTGACAATGATTTAAATGAAAGCAATGTAATTGAAAAAATAAAAGAGAAGTTAGAAAAAGAAGATCCAGGCACATATAAAGAGTGGCAGAATAATCAATGTGGCGTAAATTATACATTATTAGATAGTCAACTTACGTTGTTGCATATAGCTGCCGCAAATGGCCTTGCAAAGGTAACAGGATCCTAAAGGTAACAAGATCCTTCCAATATTAAATTTCACGGATAAACCATGCGACCAAGTTTTGACAGATACGAGCGTCGAACAAATGGTGGCGCTGTCTTCGACTGTAATCGAATAACAACTGAAGATAACGAGAAACCTCTTTATACACAGCACGAATACACTCTAAACCAACTTCTGACAGATAGGTAAAGCTTACAGATAAATTCTCCCGCTACGTGCATCGCCGAATAACGAACGAAAGATACAGCATCATTTATCTAAAACTGATTTAAATACTTTTCTATTTAGATAATGCCGTACTCTGCTATCGTTCGAAAGTGTATTGATCGTGGAGAATTAGGTACTAGTTGCACCAGACAGGATTGTCGGTGCGAGGAAAACAATGGTAAAAATTGACGTCTGCAATGACTTACACTCTTTTTCCCCTGTTCCTCAGCGCTATTACATTCGAGCTTACTTTTAGTAGTTACGAAAAAAGCGATGTCATTTTATAATAAATATAATTCTCACTTCAAGATCTCCCATGTTTGTGAAATACCCATTTTCTGCTTCTAATGAATAGTAATTCATTCACAGAATCGTGTGTAGACTGCGAATGGGAATGGGACCCGGATCATGCTACGTATGGTGTAATATTATCAAAACAGAACTCGGAGGTAATGTTTCACAATGGATTCAGCTGTGGTACAGCAGCTGTGCGGGGCAACAAGTTGCTGGAAAAAGGAAGACACCATTATTGGGAAGTTGAAATGCTCACTCCTATTTATGGGACGGATGTGGTAAGCGTTCGAGTCTAACAGCGTGTGCGAGGTTTCTGTGTTCATTAACAGCTTAAACGTATATATATATTAATAGATGGTTGGAGTCGGAACTAGTAAGGTGAATTTGCATAGCACAACCATCAGCTTTTGTTCCTTGCTGGGGCTTGATCAGGAATCTTTCGGTTTCTCTTATGTAGGGTACATACAACACTGTGGTAAGAAACGCAATTATGGCTCTTTCTTTGGAGAAGGTAGCCTGGTTGGCGTGCACTTGGATATGTGGCGGGGCACCTTGGAGTTCTGGTTGAACAAGAAGCCCCTTGGTAAATGTCTCGCGCTGCGCACCTTGGTACACGTAATACGCCTTATCCAACTTTCGCTTTCCATTTCAGGTATCGCTTTTACTGGATTAAGGGACATTATGTTATATCCTATGGTGTGCTCTACGGCTGCACACAGTAAAATGAGGTTGACTTACAGTTGCTCTCTACCGGCATCTTTACAAACAGAATGCCTGGCAGTGTTAAAACCTTCGCAAAAAACGTATTTGACGGCTGTGTACCCGGGACTTCGTTATCTCTCAGAGAGCATCTTTGCGAGGATATTACAAAGGCACTTACGTAAACAGACTGTTAAATCTTCCACTCAGAACGATATGAATAGTTTGCCTACAATGGTAATTCTGTTTTTCTTTCCAGACGACAGTGACGACGAAGCAGACGATCCTAATTTCCTGCCGGACTTTATGATCTTTGATGAATTTGACTTTGCTCTGGTAGGTGCTGGGAGTAGGAAGAAGAAAAAACGTACCGATGACTCCGTGTAATAAAACATAAGACAATAGAATAAGAATTATTTCTAAAAGCCCACGAAAGAAGTCTTTACTTATCGTTTCTTCGGAGATTCCTTACACCTACTACCTTTACGTTTTTTATTCGATGTAGTTGTAGCACTGTTATTAATTTTCGCACAGAAAACAATAGCCTGTGCCCAGCCAGCAAAGGGTCCCCACAATTCGCGTAAATGATTGCTAATTGCTTCGTGAATTTTTGGAGTGACCGTCTTCTGCTGCCTTAAATGTGGCAAGTAATTTGCTCTAGCGATTTGAAATATATGAGTGTCCACGGGGATAGCTTCCAAATGACCCAATGACATTAAACATACGCAGTCTGCAACTTTCGGGCCAATCCCTGGAAGAGTAATCAACTGTTCTCTAGCTTTTGCGTAAGGCACATCGTTTTCTCTGCGCAGGTTTGAAAGCCATTGCTCCCCGCCAAGTTCCATTAAACTTTTAGCTGCGTTCGCTATATACCCTGCACGATACCCAAATTTCTCTCCCTTCAATCTATTTTCAACGTTTTCACCCGCTAACATCTTGATAGATGGAAAATTGTAATAATCCTTGCCCTCCAATGAGCAAATCTTCTCGCCGAACATTGAGCACAACTTCTCCACCATCCCTGATATCCTAAATAGATTATACAATTACGTAATTAGGGTACACGTCGAAGTACTTTCTTTGACCCACCTTTGTATATTGTTATTCGAGCTACATATGAAAGAGAATACATTTTCAACAACTTCTTGACTCAAAATCCTAACGCCGTTCGTTTGATTCAATGACTTTTCAAACTGTTGGTCCCCTGCAGCCCACTTTTTACACAGATCTTCCAACGACACGTCTAATCTGAAGTACCGAGATAGAATATCGTCGTAGTTTCTAGAATCAACAAGTGGGCCATGCACGACGTAAGACAAATGCTCGTCGCTTTGCGTGAGGGTCCAAACGCATCCATCGAATACACCCCTGTATCCATCGTTCCAAGGAACCCACCTAAAGAAGCATTAACCACTTAATACTACAGAACTTAAAAGAACTCGGAATCATAGGAGGATAAAATCACTGATAATTTTAAAACTCGCGAGGTAATCTGGAAATAAGTGTCACATTAATTAATAGTTTACCTAAAGCTTTGACCTCCTTTTAATGTGATTCCCAAATCTAATTCAGTCGAGGGGCAAGCGATTTTACCTTGCTTTGTCTTCACTTCGGTCTCGTGCACCTTCATGTTCAACTGTCTGGAGTATCTCCTCAGGCAACTTTCAATATTCCTTCGTAATAAATAACATTTAAAGCTTGGCAGCGAAAGCTTGTAACACAGAATTTTGACAATTCGAAGGAATGAGCAACACTTGCACGTTCATCCGTCGGATGCGATAAACCGCCCTTTTTTAGTAGTGATATATATCGATATCTGCCTGTCAGAATATCGATATTTTTTATCGATATTTCAAACACCGATAATTACACGTATCGATAATTTTGGTCCATATATCGATCATTTTTTTGCACCCTCCATGGGCGAATTCCACATACGCCCAGATCGCCCGAATGGATATGTAGAGGGTTGCGGGCACATTTTTTTTTGCTTTATAATTTTAGAAAATTAAATTACTTGTTATCATTTTAACACTTTGAATCGAATTATCGATATTACCAATATCGATATTTTTTGTGTAATATATTTCATGTATCGATAATGAACGACAAAATATTTATCGATATGCATTATCGATAGTTGAGACCAATATCGCGCATCACTATTTTTTAGGAGCTAGCTTAACGGAAGCGACGCATGCTCGGGAACGTAGGAAATTGGGGTTTGAAATCAAAATATAAGAATTGAAAAAGTATTTGGGTGTATAAGAAACTCTCGTTGTTCTTCACAAGACTTTATTATAATTATTATCCCCATAGTATGCGCCATCTTTTATTGAAGATGGTAGTACAGTTTTCCTATTATACATATTTACAGCAATAAACCTACTAGTACAGACCTAATACTTAGGTCTTGCATTTCTGTTGATAGTCTGTGTGGCCTGCTTTCGTTTATACAGTATATATACGTTTACTTTTATATATATATATACTTTATAATTATATTATATTGCAATTTCTTAAAAAAGTGTACATAAAAGTGAAGGTAACGACATTGGGAGAGCTTTGAAGCTTCCAGATGCAAGTAGTATTGTTTCGTACAAAAGTTTCCGTATCTATATAGTCGTGAGAATTTCAAATCTTAAAGAAATGTTAGATACTTCGAGTAAAAAATGGTACAAAATTGAGGACCTTGCAGCAAAAGTGGTGCAGCTCCATTGTCGACACTTTTTGAGTTACGACGTGTAACATATGTAAAAAAAATCCGATAACAAATGACCGATTTATTGCAATTTTTGAATCTGCACCCATTACTGTTTTGCGCAATACGAATGCTTCAGATTCGAAAAATGCACCAAAAATAGAAATAAAAACTTATCAACTCAATAACTACTACTTATTACGATGAAAATATATATCTTTTAATGTCAAGTCAAAGCAATAATTTTATAAACAGTTTTTTCCAATTATCTCTAGTTAGTAAAGACGGAGCTGCACCTCTCTTGCTGCAAGCTCCCCAATTGTTATTTTCCATTGATTCAATGATATTCACCGATCGACACCTGTTGCGTCCACTCGTGTGCTTCAAAGTGTGAATAAAATTAAAACATCTCAGCATCGTTGACTCCATCATTTTCACACACCCTGACACCATACCTCACTCGCATATAAATACAAACATACCGAATTACATGCAAAAACTTTGTTAGATCTCTACTTAATAAATCAAGAAGTGTAGCAAATCGTGGATCTTCACATTTCCAGATAAAGAGCAGCTTTCTCCCAGTCTCTCCCTTATCTTTCTTTAAGTAATCACCATGGATGGCGATCCGATCGAGCTACGTTTTAACATACCGAATCTTTGTCCCTAGTTTTCCCATGCTTGAAAAATTACTCTACTTGATATGTATAGTTTCATTACACTTTATCTACAGAATAATTTATTTGGCATCTTTTAGAGCGATAACGGCTACATCATAGTTAGCGTATAGATAATAGAAATTATACCCTGTCTAATACGAGCAGTGCCGCGAGTTCGTTCGATCGCACGCACCGTTACGTTTCGCATTGTCGAATGATCGAAATCGGCTATCTTTGCAAGAATTTGGAAATTCAAGATCGAAAGATCGATCGATGTTACCGTCACGATTATTACCTGGATACGGTATCACCTAAGATTAGCTGGAAGTGAACAGAGATACGTATATCCCCTATACTTCTGGGCCTTGAGTATTCCTCCACGCAAATCGAAGAGCAACCAACGAAGCCATCGCGACATAGTGACCACGTTTAATGCCCCCGTTATGCGATTGAATCGGTCAATTATACGATAAAAGAAAAATTCACAGGAAATTCGTAGAAAGTCCCGCGACATCCCCCTATCGATTACGATCCCTACGTATTGTCGTTCGTGCAAACAGAAATGAGACGGCGAAGGTGGTATCACGCCTCCGTCCTCGATCCTTTCTTCGGGCGCGCCCGTCCAGGCGTCGTTAAACATTTGATAAAATATTACACCCCTGAGAATTGGTATTGACATCTCCAGAAGAAGAATATGACACGGGCTTTAATAAGGAACATTGTCGCGAACGTGGGCCTGCTTCCGGTACTCGTGGCGCTGGCACTTGCCCATCCAGGACCATTTCGCGCACACCTTCTGCGGCTTCAGGACGAAGCACTTGGTCCGCAGCACGTCGAAGAAGATCTTCCCTATGAAATTCGCCGAAGCCGTACCGGCCATCTTCAAGCACGTACGAAAGCTGAAAGCAAGAAGCGTGTGAAAAATCTCCTGAACGCTGGAAATTCTCTATCTTTGGGGCAGAAGTGAACAGCAACAGAAAGAAGCTCAATAATGGAAAGCACGAATCGCTCTAGCAAAAAGAGCGTCATCTAAAATCTAAATCATCGAAGGGCAGGGCTTGAAAACTATTATAATATCGATTTCGGTTCTGCAAACGGTAATTCCGAATAACTGTTATGATGAACCGAAATTTCCAACTATTATCTGTTTCAGAACCGATATAGAACCGAAATAATAACAATTATGGAACCGATATGAGGAGGGAAATAATAACCGTAACCGAAACAGATACTAGTTGGAAATTTCGGGATAAAGGTTCTCCATAACCGTTTTAATCAGAACCTTTATACAACAGTTTTAAACAGTCACTTTCGGAACCGTTTCAAGCCCTGCCGAAGGGTATATTCAAAATCGATCTGAATCGCGGTTTGTTTCTAGAACAGGCGGCGAGTACCGTTCGTCGCAGGCGCAGTGCATCATGCTGGAGATGCCCCAGTTGAATAGGCCGTAGCGAGTCTCGAAGACAGGGATAAAAAAGGGACAAGCGGTGTCGTGTCTGCGGCAACAGGCGTCCGCCGACCCGAATCCTCCCAAATTCGTGTACTTAGTAGCCCGATGGCCTCTCCCGCACCATTGTGTCCCCGGAATCATCAGCAGGTCCCTCCGCGACCTGCTCCTGCCTCTCCTCTGCTTGCGGCCGCTGCTCGTGGCGTTAGCATGCTTCCTGCGCAAAATAATCATCGCTTGTATATGCAACAGCGTTCAACGTAGAATCTTCCACGTCGCACCTCAATTATCAGTCCTCCTCCATCTTCGCCTCGTACATTATATAATCGCGCGTGTAATGAGGCGGCATTACCGTTGCGTCAGAACGTGCCGCTGCCGAGGATAATAAAACGAGTTGATGGGAACTCGCACGTGGTGCACAAGCCGCGCCACGTGCGACGAGGAGCTTGATTAAGAAGTCGACTCTGGCGAGCTACTTTCGCGGGGGACGCTCGTTTCCTTGGAGGAATATTAACCGCGACTTTGTGAGTTCGCCAGCGCATGGGAAAGTGGCTTAAGGCCCGTCAACGAACTCGTTATCGACCGTACCTGCGACGATGCTGAGCGACGAGTTGATTCCTCGGCCTGGCCCTCACGCGGGCGCACCGATGACGCAGCTCGGACGTGGACGAGAGCCAGGAGAGGTCCTGCGGGATCCTCCAAGCGTCCTCCTCGTCCTCCACGTCGAACACCTCGATGGACGTCTCGTCATCATAATCCACGTCGCCACTCGACGCGCAGGAACTCTCGTCGTCCTCGTCCAGCTGCTCGTCCACGCAGTCGGCAAGAGTGCCGCCCTCGTATATCAGCTGCAACCTTCTGCCCGTCTCCTGCAGCCAGACTTGCCTCAGTGCTACGTCCGTATCTCTAACGGGGACATATATCGTTGCAAAATTCAATCTAATAGTTTTCCTTCCACTATTTCTTGCCTGACGGAATAATAATTTAGGTCCTCTAATCAATAAAAATAAAGTTACGTTCAATGTCGTTATTGCTTGGTAAAAATCGATGGGGCTGATACTTTTGGGACTGTGCGCATCGAATGGGGGAGAGGATCCGCACGGGATCGTCGAATGCAGAAAGAAAAAAGCGAGGAACCGTGACGCGTGAATAATGCAGGACACGGCGAGAAATTCACGGTAGATTTGGCGTGCACGCGTTACCCAGCGCGACGCGCTGATTAACGCGCACCTATGATTGATGCTCCCCCGCCTTATTTTCGACGCGCCGATAAGCATCTTCGACGGCATCGCTAAATTCGTTAGGATCAGCTGGGCTGTCGCGATCATCATCGATACCCCGGCGCTTTACACATTACTTCTGCGCACATCAGGTTCTAATCTTTCCTGCGATCATTCGCTTAAATATGATCTGGAATAGAGACGCGAGTGTCGCCCCATCCACGTTGAAGAGCTCTTTGAAACTTCTAATTAAGATTTAATTAAGGAACCCCCTGCCGAGTTAACAACCCTTGCTCTGTATTATAGCTACTGGATTACCGAAGCGACCTGTGTATTCTTTTATCGGTGAATGACAGGTATAAATGGATCGTTTAATATTGAATCTCCGCCTAGTGGATGGTTCGATGAAACAGCGGAGGGAGGTTCGCCCGATCAAAAATTGATCGCCCGGTGGTAGCAGGAATCATGAGAACTCGGGCAGCTCGTGCTTTTCTCGTTACAGGGAAAGGTCTTTCCCCGATTTAAGTGCAAGGCGACGTTTCGCGGTTGTGGAATTCCCTGGTATCCTCGTGAGAGCATCAGCAGATGAGTTACAACTACCGGCTGGCCAGGGCTTGCTGCGGGACAACATCCTCGGTGCTCCGGCTACCAGCACCCTAATCCTTGCTTACTTAACTTGCCGCTTCTCGGCTTAAGGCCTCGGTTTGGCTTAGCGGTCGCTGCCCGCTGGAGAACGCGATAAATTGTTTTTCGATCCGAGATTTTCGCGGAAACATCTCAGACATAGCGTTCAAATTGATCCTCGAGGAACGTTCTCTGAGAATTCTCCGTCGAATATAGATTAAAATTAAACGTAATCCTTCAATGAATGAAAAAGAAATATAGCTTTACGGAATATTGATAAATCGGAGGGTTCGTGTTTCTTTCACGAACATCTTCCCATAGACTTAAAAATATATTCATAAATAATCAAGTCTCGAAAAGAAATCATCCCTAAAGTATTCTGGAAGCCGCTATCTATACGCGTTGGGATTTTTTTTCTGAATCGGAGCAAGGTGACTGACTCGATTTAGCGCGCTATGTGCAATTCTATGAGCTTTCCGTCGCCTGACGAGGACGCGGCGAGAAAAACTGCTAACGGATGGCCGTATCAGCAGCGCGGCTCGTAACGAAGGTATTTGAAAGAGGTAAACCGATGGTAAATGCACACCACCGCACCGGCCATCGCTCCCACGCGTATTGGCAGCGGTGAAAGGCGGCATTGTTTCCTCCTTGCCCGCCAACAGTAGCTTCCTCGACTTCCAGGGGAGGCTGGGGGATCCGCTTCTGCCCGAGAAAATGTTATTCTAACAAAGAGGATGAGGCCGATGTTGGTATTCGACAGGCGAAAAAACACGGGACGCCTGGCCGACGGGAAGCTACCGAGAAACCACCCCTGCCCTCGTCTTATTAACCCTTCGCTCCTGTGACTTACTTGCCCGTTGATCGGTCAGAGATACTTCTCAATGCGGGAGTTCAGAACAGGAAGCGTATCAGAACACGCTTTTAACTTCCGAGTTCTTTGAATCTTACGAATTAGGAGGTGTATTTTCGTTAACTTTCAGCTTTGAGAATTCCGCGAAGAAGCTTCACCTATCCTGTTGCTTTTAATTGAAATGGCTAATTCGTGATTTAATTGAAATGGAAAGTGGACTGTGTCATCTGGGAAAGATTGCTTCGTTATTTTAATATCAATATCCCCTCGAGTATTTAACAAATTTATACGAATGAAATTATGCTAGTGAAACGACTGGAAAGCTGCGGAGTCTTTTCCAAAGTGACACAGTTCACAGAGGGAAGAGTAGAACCGTGAGAGTCCCAGGAAACCTGGTTTCTAGGGTAGAATTTCTTTACCCCCAATTGACGACGGTTTCCTTGGCGCAAATTCCTGGCCAGCGGACCACCCGCTCCAGTTCACCGTCCTGCAGGATCCTGGTGACCGAAATGCCACGGCTGGACGTGGCCCTGGACGAGGAGTTGCTGGAGTGGGCGCTGGATCGTTGACGAAGAGCTCTGGCGTCCGACAGCAGCAGCAGCAGCCCAAACGCCAGCAGCATCGGTCCACGGATCCAAACGATTCGCCTTCCTTCCCTGGGCACAATATTTATTACCTGGTAAAGCGATCTGTTCTGGATAGCAAATTCAACTTCACTCTCCCCTGTCCCATCTCCACCGTTCTTCTTCAACATGAGCACACGAGAAAGTCTCAAGTTACATATTCCTGTAGTTTAGAATTACTTCCACTCTTTTCAATTTTTTTGTAGATATATTGCAGGGAAATTGTAGATCGAAAGATGGATCTCCCCCGTGTTTGAAATCGAAAGGAAATATACATATTCAAAATTTAAACATTTCCCTAATTTTCTTCCGTTAAGTAGCATATCGAACTAGAATGTTTTAATTTATTTAAGGACTCATATGAAGGAGCTTCGAGTTTCAGCTTTTTTCAATTTAGAATAAGCTACTTTTTATTGGTCGAACCGATGCCTAGGCTTCTTTAAATATTCCGTGGCGTATTTGCCTGTTCTTGAAATATTCCGTTAACGGCATTGAACCGAGCCCGAGGCTCATTGTAAACCGAATTCGTGGTATCGAATGATGTAAAGGGGTATCAATATCCGGTAGCGATTTAAAGAAATCAAACCGCCGTGGTACTGACAAGTCCCGTACGCCGATACCACCCGCGATCCTGTCGTTTTCTTTCCGCCGTTTCACGGAGGACCGTTTGGCACTTGGCCATCGGACGCTTAATCATCTTCTTTTCATCGCGAAGATAAAAAGAAGCCGCGCCTCAGCTGCCCCCTTCCCCCTCGGCTCTTACGTAATTAGCACGTATCATATCTGCAGAGCACGTTCCGCGACTCTTTATTACCATTTCCACGGGAGGCTCGCGAGTTTCCGTCACTCCGGGTGTCTAAATAATCGAGCAGCTGGGCACACGCGACTTTCCGAAGAAGAAAATAAATTGGGCGAAGCAAATCAGGAACGAAATTATTATTATTATTATTCTATTTAAACAGGAATTCCGATAGTATACAATCTTAATATATGAAACAGAAAGTCTGTGTTTGTCTGCCGCCTAAAAAGTTTCGAACGGTAAACGCTGGGGTCACGCAATGTGTCCCAGTTCATTATGCCTAACTAATCCAGATGAATGTGACTATTTTCACAAAAAAATAAGTAAATAAAAAATTATTTTTAAAATCAGAATGTAAAGTTCCGAAGCCGAGTAGTAAAGCTAGTATTTACATAATACAACGCTTACAGCGTCAAGTATTAAATGAATTATAAACGCGTGAAAGAATATTCGGTGCCTTTGGAGTCTGGAGTAACGTCCATTCTTTAAAAGTGCGATTAAATACGATAAGTTTCTAAAACGGGTATCTATATTAAGCAGAGGGAATAAAAACACGAAACGGAACTCTGAACTCAGAAATTTGATTAGTAAGTCTCGCTTTTTATAATACACAGTAATCATCGCCTGCGGAGAACTCCAACGCGCGATAGGGATTAAAAGAGCAGCGATTATCGGTATACACTCATAATCGTGATGTCACAATGTCAAATATGACGCTCCATGCAGTTCTCCGCGAAAAACGTTATCGTACCGGAGTCACCTCATGCACCGTCACTCGGGCAATTCAGGGGAATAAGGTGATAAGAGCGACGCGTACCTATCGCTTTTTAAACCGGATCTCCGACAATCGTATTTTTTTGGTGTGAAATAATCCTTCGCGAGCAGTATAAGCGTCCACTTAAAATGGAAAGCTCCAACACTTCTAACAGAAACCGATTCCAACAAGCAAACCTCTCGAGCACAAAATTATTTACACCCTTCTGACTCGATATACCACCCCGCTTGCATTTATACGTCGTTTCAATTAATTCATCAATTCGAATCAAAGTCGTAAACGCAAGCATACCTTCGTAGCACGCTCATCTGCACGGTGCGACAGCGAAACGCTGCAAGTGTCTTCCGCGTGGGCGTTCAGAGTGTTCCATAAATCGTGAATCTCCGTGAACCACGTTGAACCCGTCGAACGGACGCGCGTTCGTTCATATTCGACGCGTCACTGTCCCATCACACTTGGGCATCGTTAGGCAGGAAAGATCTCGACTGCTAAATAAAATTTTCTCGGGATCTCTTCTTAGGGGTTCCGAGGGGTTGCAGCGGTCCCCTTCGCACGGGACTTGGTTCACTGATTCCAGGTGAATGGCGGGCTGGGGATCGGTTCTCGGAGGCTGGTAGTTCGGTACAAAGATCGCAGTTCAGCACAGAGGAAGACGTTGGAGCGAAGGACGCGAGCTGGTCGGCGAAATCGGGCCACGTGGCTGAGAAGTCAGTCTGGCGCGTTTTCCGTGCGTGAACCAGCGGGGCTGTCCAGCCCGGTGGACACCTCGTGGATGCAATCGGCCGTAGTAACTGGCGCGCTACGCTCGCGACTCTCCCTTAAATACCGCCGAGAGTTCTGGTGGTTGTCCAGTTCACCTACACCACCGCCTATTCTGTCACTTACGTCTCCTCCTCCCCGCGTCTCTCTCCCTCCGGCGTGGGTCGGTGCGTTTCCCATCCGCAACCCCACCACCACTCGGACACCAACCAAAGTCTCTGGCCTCCCCCGTGCCTCCCTCTTTCCATCTCTCTCTCTCTCTCTCTCCCTCTCTGCACATTCTACCCACCGACAGGGCGCCTCTGCCAAATCCAATCCTACCCACTCACCCTGAGATCTAATCCTCCCTCTCCCTCCCACTCTCTCCTTCTCTCTTTCTCTCGCCCACTCCTCTTCACCACCACTCTTTTCATCCCCCTTTCCGCTTCTGAATTCCGCGCGCCTCTTTCCTTTTTCCCCCATTTCTCTTTCTCTCTACTCCTACCCCCTCAACGTCTTTCGTATCTCGCGCGCCTTCCACCACCCTCCTCCCCCCACCCCTTTGTCCTTGCTGCCGAGTCCGAAAGGCTTTTTTACCGCGATCCGTCGCTATCGTCTAGGCGACCCTGCCGCGGACGACTTTGGCAAATGCCGGTGCATCCATCACCGCGCGTCACCGACGTCGACTTTCGGCGGAATTCGGTGGGGCAGAAGCCCGCGGATGGTCTTGCGGCCCGCGGACGTCTGGCAGTGGATCTGGCTCCTTCGGTTGCTTGCAGGTCTGCAGAATTGATGGTATACACTGAGGGGTTGCTGATCGCTTGGTTAGCGGGGATTGGGAAATCTGTCGCGTTTTCTGTGCTCGAGGGGACCGTTTACTGATGCAGTAGGGGTGGAAGAAGGTTTTTTATATCACGTAAATCGGGGGTGGTAGCAACTTGAAGCTTGAGTATTGAGCAATAGTATTAATTGATTACAGGATTATAAGCTCAAGATTTGACCGTTAACTCTTTAGCCCCGACACCGAGGTCCCATTGAGGGAAATATATCCGCTCTTTTATCGTTAAAAATGGTCTGAACTTTATATTTTTAATATTTTTATTTCGTAGGTCCATCTTTCGTCAATAAACTATTCTAAACATTTACTACCTAATCTGCTAACAACGAATTGGTTCCATTTTCAAACACTTTCAAAGGGAATGTATGATATATGATACGTAAAGGGTTAATAATGACCCCATTGATCTCAGTTCCTCTAAAAAGTAAACAAGCCTGAAATTCGTCTCGCTAGGAAACCAGAATCCACCACCCCTCGTTCCGCTTCCGGGCGTAAAATATCCGCGGTCTGCGGCGGAAGTAAGGAATCGTCCCGTGATCTATTTCGCCGGGAGGGGCGGGGAGGAGCCGAACGATTCTATGGGAGTCTAGCCGCTGGAAGAATTGAAAAGCCGCGCTAATTCGCGATGACAATGCTCTCTCGCCGGGATGAAAGTTTATCGCGCGGTTCGCGAAAAACGACCTTTGGCTGGCCGCCAATCGCGGCACGATCTTCCTGGAGGGGACAGGGGATTCCCATGGCCAATGACGAGGACCACTCGCGTCCCGTCCACTTGCATAATTTATCATCGACGAGCGTTCCGCTCGGTTCCCGGCGTCGGTGCGCAAAAATTTCGCGTGCAGACCGGGCGACGTCGGCGTAAACGCTGACCTTGCCCGGTCTCATCGTCATTTGACCCGTCTGACGGTCATCGAACGACTCCGTCGATCCGAGACGCCCGCCACGTGTATTCTCTCTTTTGCCTATCACGTGCAATTTTCAGCGAAATTTGCCGGTATCTTCTTCGTATTCGTTTTCCTTAAATTTCTTCCACGTGGGGTCAATAACTAGGGGATTCAGCTTTTTTGCAAACTTTTTACCTCAATTAGGCTGAAGAAGCGTAGCCTTTTTATAATACGACTAGAGACCTTCAGTGTTGATCTAATGGAAGAATTCGACAACAAAAAGTATTGAAGCATTATATATTATATATTAGATGAAATATATATTGTAAAAGTATTAAGTATAGAAACTTTCTAATTCCTCAGCCTAACAGAGGTAAAATTTTGTAAAGAGGCCAATTTTACAGTGGTCTTACGACATAGGTATCCACATTCACCGTGAAGATTTCCCTCAACGTTTTATACCGCCAACAATATTCTTCCATCGTTCCGATGTACCGAATTCTTCTTTAAGAAAGGGTGTAGCTCACCGCCGAGCAATAAAGCGCAGGTAACAATTAGATGTAGGATGTGTTAAAAGAATGGAGCAAAATGCAAAACACATTGCAAAATGCATTAATACTAAGGAGAAGGGAGACGGAAAAATGACGAGGGGCAAGCACAGTCGGGGTGTCAAGGATCCGAAGATTTATGCTCATCCATCGGCGGCCCTTGAGTGGCCTCCTCGACGAGGAACGGGATCACCGCCACGGAAATTAATTGGCGGGACGAAGAAGTGGCGGTGAAAAGCCGTCGGTGGTTTCGAACCATTGTACTCCTCGTGGTTATGACTCGGTGCCCGTACGACAAGGAAAACGGGGGTGGAAACGGGGGAGACGGGGGCACAAGGTGAGAGCCTGTAAGTGAGTAGGTAGCCCTGCGGAGGGAAGCACTCGATTGTTCGACCCTCGAGGGTTCCCGAAGACGGACTGCCCGTCCCTCCTTATGCACGAGTGCTGTAAAGAAGTCCCTGACGAAAGTCACCCCTCCCCTTCGCCGAGTCGTGGAATTCGTTACGGGTTACGCGACGGAGGAAGGTCACCGTTAAGTGTATAATAGTGGCCTTTAAGTGGGCAAGATCTTGAAAATCAACTTGAGATCCTCAATTCACTAATCGACGATCCAGGAATTCACCTACTTTCAGGGTATATACTTTCTAATATTCTAATCAGTAAACGGCTAAAAATATATTTAATACAAATGTAATTAAATTCATTAGGTGATTGTGAGAATTTATTTAAAGAATGCAATCCAGCATTCTTCTCTTTTTACAAAGCCCCTTCTTTGGAGGTTGCCAGAGCTCCCCTGGGCGCGCCAGTGATCCCAATTGAGGCATTTGATGGAAAAAGGGCACATACGCCAAAATGCCATTTCAAGAAAATCGATTTCAAAGTTTTCATTACAGTATAACTTAATAAAAAGTAATGCAATTAAATGCAATTTTTTAGGGATGTAGTTATCGTGTCCTTCAAACGTTCTGAAAACAGAATCCATGATTTGGAAATGATATGTGTCTTTATTAATAAGTTTCAAGCAAGTGGTTCATGTGCCCTTTTTCCGTAAATGTGGTAAATTCGTAACAAAACTGCTTCTTTGTTTAGTTATTTAAATATAATTTTGTTTACTTACTTCGTTACACGTTTTTATACCTTGCTTAAATAAAAAATGCAAAATGAAGATAAAAATAAACAAAAAAATGCAATGTTTTAAGTAAGTATTAAGTAGTTTCTTCGCTTTTTTGCCGCAAGCTGTCTTTCTAATCAATTGTTTTCTAAATTAGCTTCTTTCCTTGCGGATTCGATACTCACCTCACTTTCCACATTTCCTCGCTTATACAAAATCCTCTATGAAACAAAAGTACTTATTGTACGACAGCACGGTAGCGCGACCGCTCAGCTAATCTGAACGCGAGAGAAGTGATGCCCTTGATATATTATACATATAACATACACCTGAGTCGATTTAAACGATTTAAGGAAAAAGGGCACATAGGCCTATGTGCCCTTTTTCCATCAAATGCCTCAATTGTTTCCCTCGGTGTAATTTTAATGTTTCACCAGCTACCAGGTAGCCCAAAATAGATTCGAAGGGACAAGAATCCGTGGAAGAATAAACAGGGGGAAGAACAAGTTTAACATTACTCGTGCTCGGTAAACAGGGTCTCCCTGGTACACCCCCGTGGACCGAAGTTTGCCTTCGTGAAGAAGACAGCGACGATAGAGCGGGACACCCGTGAACGTGCTCGATCAAACGGCAAGCCAGCTCCCAAGATCTCCGTGCTCTATAACTAACTTGCCATTATAGCGGGCCAAGTGTAATTATCTCACGATAGTTGGACCGCAAGATACTCCGCTAACTAGCAGGCAATTTGTGGATACTGGCCATAATCGAATCCCTCTCTGCATCCTCTACCGGGTGTCTCAGAAACACGTAGACAAACTCTGAAAGACACTTTCAAAGTCACATCCCCAAGCACAGGCTGTATTAAAATATTAACCTCCCTCAGTTTGAATTCTACGGACAATGAAGAATCCCTTTAACCTGAATACAATATCCTCTCCAAAGGTTGTTCACCTACGACTCTAAAGCCCTCCGTATAATAACTCCAGAAATCGAACGCTGCTCTCCATCCCCATTTCTTCAACATCCTAAACCCTCCATTGTTACCTACAACTGTAATCGTCTAAAAATTTCGCTGAGACCTCTGTCGCGACTTCGGTCTATGAACACAAGCTCCTAGGTCCACGATTTAGTTTCCACGTTCGTTTGACTACGTACCAGGGTTCTTTACCATTGGAAGCCACTCTAAGAGAATCGAGCTGAAAGGATCGTCGATCATCAATGGTAAAAGAGTCGATGACTAATTACATCTCGTACAAACAGCAAGGTGGAGAGGTTTCAGCACTGTTCGAGGTGTATCGATCATCCATCGAGCAGCCGCGACAGGAGCCAACCAGATCCAGCAAAGATGGGCCCCACGACGGTTTGGAGAACGGTTACAGACACCAGCCGACCACTCCTTCCAAGGGCTAATTAATTTTTATAGGTTCGGCTGAAGGGGGAGGGGCAGGCTGGCCACGAACCGTACACATTCCTTGTTCGGATCCTGCACCGGGGAATATTAATGGGCCAGGTCTGGACTCGTGTTTGCAGATTTCGTCCAGCGGTCCTCTTTATTTGCGGACCGTCTCTGTCATTATAGTTTCTCGGCCCCCTGCCGCGGGAAAGTGGCCGCTTCCGAGCGGGATTCATCAGAAATCCGTTGCGTTCGGACGAGAATCATCGGCAGAGAGAGGAATCATTAAACCTCCATATCAAAGCGTATCAATTATTCCAGCACCCCCTTGTCCCCCGACAATATCGAATTAATGGAGTCCCGCTATGTTTTATCATTCGTACGAGGCGACGCGGGTAGACACGGCCACTGAACGTACGAAAGAAAATGGGAAATGTGTATCGGTGATCGATTATGGGTGCTGAGAGGAGTTGTTGACCTCATTGGGGAATTCGTGGGAAGCGTCTTTAATAAACAGTTCGGATACTTAAAGTCCATGGGACGATGAATTATAGGCAGATCAGCTGCACCTTCCTCGGGGATGATTAGATTTTAGGGCTCCGTGCACCGAACCCGAACATGGTAATTATTTGATCCGAGTGGCATCGTTAACACACTGAATTAGTGCCTGGAAATTCGTGGCGGGCTGAAATGAACGATTCTATTAGAAGCTTCTACAGAATCGAGGAGGAACACGACGAAGATAGCGAAGACGGTGGATCGAACGTGTTAGAGATTCTTTCACTTGATCAATAATTCGAGTCGTGATTCGTGCAAGGCAAAATAAAGTGCAAGGATCGCGTCGTTTCATACACTAAAGTCTAAACACGTTGTCGAATTAAAAACCACGGAATAGAGGATGCTGTGTTAAGCGTTAACCACAGATGGGCAAAATCATTAAATAAAAATTTCAAAAAAGAAAGGATAAAAGATGTACTCGTTAAAAGATATATTATTTGATAGAATATCTTTTTATATCTTTTATTCGTTATTGCAAGTGTGTTTCAGCAGTATTAAATGCCTGTTAAGCAAGTACACGGAGACAGAGAAGCATTTGGGTAGGATGGTGGGGCAGATAAGATTCTAAAGAGACCGCGTTCTGTCCTTGGGAGAAACAGATAGTCGACAACGACTCTATCATTACCCAGAGATAATTGCAAGCTACTATCGAGGTTCCTTTCCCTTTCAGTGTAAATGGGTTTTCAAGATTCTCTGGAAGAAAGCTCCATACCGTGCGCCTGCACTGTTCATCGATCAAATTGATGCACGAATATCTCGAATTTATGAAGTTATCGGATTATCCAGCGAGCAAAGTCGAAGGTCAAAAGCTGCCTAAGATACTCCACGGAGCGAAGAGTACCTTATATGCAATACACTCCTGCAATCTTGTGCAAAGATTTACAGGAAATGACTCGTTCAACATCAAGGAAACGGAAGTCACACCGCAAGTGGTAGGTAATAGGGCTGGGACTATTTGTTGAATTTTTCGGTATTCGAATACTTCCGTTGCACAATTATTTGGCGAATATAATTCGAATATCGAAGTATTCGAATACTATTCGAATATCCAAGTATTCGAATACTATTCGAATATCGAAGTATTCGAATACTATTCGAATATCCAAGTATTCGAATACTATTCGAATATTTAAGTATTCGAATACTATTCGAATATTTAAGTATTCGAATACTATTCGAATATTTAAGTATTCGAATACTGATGTATTCGAATACTTAATCAAGTTCTTTAGGTTCATTTGTCAGGGTGAAATCTTGTAAGCTAATTTTGACCCACTTCACACCATACTATAGGAATAGTATTCGAATAATAACATTCGAATACTTAAATATTCGAAGTTTATTCGTAGCATTCGAATACTTGTAAAATATTCGAATATTAAATTATTCGAATAGTCCCAGCCCTAGTAGGTAATTATTTATGTGATGCATGAGGATGGCCTAAAACTTCATTCGAAGAAATTCGAACATTTACATTTTACAATTAAAGCGGAAAAAATCTTATATCTCAAATACACGACGAAGCAATAAAAGAGGAAAATCAGGTTTCAAGTCCCTCTTACTAAACTCGCTATAGACACCAGCCACGTGTTGGTTAATGCATACATGCGGGTATTTCGATCCGTCCTGCACGGGTACGATTAATTGTGCGTGTATAAGCTTGTTGAAACCGTGACCACTGGGACCACGCGGTTGCGTTCACGCAGGCTTCTTCGTGAGGCCGAAATATTTGCACGCGTAGCGTTTGAGTGGATGAAGAAGGCGCGCGCTTCTATGGCCCAAGTCGAACAATGCTTTTATTATTGCTCTCTATAGAGCCAGCCATTGTGGGCTTAATGTTCTAGATGCTTGAACGAGTCACTGTTCGCAGTACATTTTAGAGTCAGTGGCTTTGCGGCGCCTCTTTTACGCAGGTCACTTCAACGAAGTACTTGCAGCAGTGAATCTTTATACCCTCTTCAAAGTAGTTCCTAATTTCTCAGTGTACTTGCTTTATGGGTAGGTACAGTAATTGATTAATCGATTCTTTACTTCGTGATGTCTGGAGTTTATTGAATATTCTGTATGAAATGGAGGGCTAGCTTGCTAAGCTTGCTGCCAGGCTAACTGCTCTCGATTCGACGCCGCCTAGAATGAATTGAAGTTAAAGAAAGGACGAAACGCGTACGGGGAGGTAGGCGGTTGTAAATCGGCAAGGAAATCCCCGTTTCTCGCCCCCTTTCTTCGAGACACTCAGGCCATTCAGCCGCCCGGCCGTTTTCCGCGACAATTGCCGGGGTGCAGCGCAATAATTGCATAATTCCCGCCACACTTGGCACTCGGGGGCGGTCGGGCCACGAGTGGCTGAGCCGCGCGTGCGAAAGGGCGCAACTCGTAGCCACCGAATTGCGCGTTTGCACGTTTGTGTGCTGTGCGGCCGCGAGAAAGGGGCACCTTTCATTTCGCCACCGCGGCAACTTTGCCCGAGGGGGATGAAATTCGTGGATGACGCGCGCACATCTTCGTTACGACGCGAGCTATCCGGCCTCCGGGGAGCGCAAGATTTCGAATGCTGTCAACTGTTGGGATAGCTGGCTCCTGGTGGAGACGAGGCCTGGGAAAGTTGACTGTCCGAACAGGTGAACCTTGGGACAGTGGGTTCTTAGGGAAATTGAGTTTTAGGGAGATTGAACCTTCGGGTAGTTGAATTTTAGGGCGATTGAATGTTGGGCAAGTTGAATCTTGGGAAAGTGGATATTTGAGGAAGTTGAGTTTTAGGGGAATTGAAGTTTGAGAAAGTTGAGTTTTGAGAAAGTTGAATTTTAGGAGAATTGAACCTTGAGAAGCTTGCATCTTTGGAAACTGGAGCCTCGAGGAAGTTAAATTTCAGAGAGATTGAATCTTGGAAAGTTCAATTTTAAGGGGTCAGTCCACTGTGACGGTTTGAATAATTAAGCTATTTTTAAAGATTCTTTTCTTCGTAGATACAACATATAATGCAATAAATCTTTTGGTATTTATTAAGCTACTCTTATATTACACAAAAAAAATTAAAGAATTTTTTACTTTGTTTCAAAACTTTAAACGCGATTATCTCAAAACAACATTTTTTCATCTAGTCAGGTGATTGCAAAAAAACTATTTGACCAATTAGTCTGAAATTTTTACACGTTATTCAGCACTTCAGTAACTATGGCCGGGACTACGGAAACCTTTCTCGATTAACCATTTCATACTTTTTACAAGGTTTTTACAGGGCAAAATGATTGAAAAATTCACCGTATTTCAACACTCAAACTTCAAACCTCCGTCATTTTGTCAATTTTTTTATCAGTAAAAATAATCCTGCTCCCGGTCATAGCCACTGAAGTGCTGAATAACGTGTAAAAATTTCAAACTAATTGGTCGAATAGTCTTTTTGCAATCACCGGCACCAGTTGAAAAAATGTTGTTTTGAGATAATCGTGGTTAAAGTTTTAAAACAAATTAAAAAAATTCTTTTAAAACTATACAATGCGCCCCATTTGACAAAACGCACCATCATTATTTTATGCACACAAACCAGGATGCATCGACGCGATCGTCAGATTTAAACTTGCCTCAGTCGGTCACAACTGCTGCAATAAATATACGAACAAATATTTCTGCATTTAAAGAAATATACAAGAATTTATATTTTCGGCCTTCATATAATTTGCGGTGAGTCTGTGAGAAATTCAATTTTCTAAGTCACTATTGTTTTTGCGATAAATTTACATATATATTCGAAAGTAGACAAACTAACCTCTTTAAATTGATATTGCCCAAACCTTTTTTCACTACGTTGTTGCTAAATTTATGCCCGGGCGTTTTGTACCCCAGAATTTACAATATGCCCCAGCAAAGAATTTACTATACGCCCCACCTCAAAATCATATTTTTCACGAGTAACGTATTTCTTTTCTTTTTCGTGGATAACAGAAATGTCACGCAAATATATAAGGACTACATTACGAGCATCCTGGTCAGAGCTTGACCTTAATGAAGCAATGGAAAAAATTAAAAGTAAAAAAATGGGAATTAATGAATGCAGCAGGATGTATAACATACCTTCAAGGACCCTAAGAAGACACGTGCAAACAGGAATATCTAAAATTCCTTTAGGTCGTTCTCCGACTTTGAACGTAGAACACGAGAAATTAATAGTAGAACATATAAAAAAATTAGAAAAAGTCGGCTTTGCTCCTGATCGTAAAGATGTAAGAGAAATGGCGTATCAATTTGCGGAAAAACTCAACATAAAACATCCATTTTCGGAAACTTCCATGTCAGCTGGAAATGTGTGGTTAAATGGATTTTTGAAACGTAATAAGGAATTAAGTATTCGAAAATCTGATGGACTTTCGCTATCCAGAGCACATGGTATGAACAGGAACGATATCCCAAATTTTTTTAATATGCTTTCGAAAATATATGGCGAAGGTAATTTATTAAATAATCCTGGTAAAATTTTTAATATGGATGAAACTGAAATCCAGATTAATAACGAGCCAGGTAAAGTTTTGGCTACAAAAGGAGCCAAAGATGTATATAAATTGACTAGTTGCGAGGGGGGAGAAAAAGTCACTATAATATCCTGCTGTAATGCAGAAGGATACTTTTTACCACCAGTTTTGATTTTCAAAGGTACCTGCACAAAACCTCAATTTGTGAAAGGGCTACCTCCACGCTCCGATGTTTATATGAATAAAAAATCGTCATATATTAATACTGATTTGTTTATGAAGTGGTTTGTGGAAATGTTTTTACCTAAAAAAGGCCAAGGCAAAGCTTTGCTACTGTTAGATGGTCACAGTTCTCATAGCAATAACGTAGGTTTGTTGGAATTGGCTAAAGAAAACGATGTTATATTGTTATGCTTCCCTAGTCATACCACGCACGCACAGCAACCGCTCGACAGAGCCTTTTTTAAACCTTTAAAAACGTATTTCGCCGAAGAAGCAAAATTATGGATGATAAACCACAGAGACAAAAGATTGACTCGCTATAATGTGTCACAATTGATTGGCAACGCTTGGAGCAAAGCTGCTTCCGTATCTAATGGCATTTCGGCGTTCAAATCAACAGGTATATATCCGTATAACCCAAATGCCATCTCAGATCATTTTTTTGCATTATCTGATGCATTATATGAAGAGAATTTGATCAAACATGATCCAGAAAATATTCCAGATAACAAACAGATTGTTATTTCAATGGATGCACCAACAATTTCAACGATGGGTCCTGTTGAAAAAACTAATTGTAATTCTGTTGAACCACAACCAGGAACGTCTCGAATGGAAATAACACCTTCCAAAATTTTGACAGAAATACAACCAGTGCTCAAGTTACCACCTATGACTTCGAAAAATAAACAAATAGGTGTCATACTTACATCACCGACTCATATTCAGAAAAGAAAATTGATGAATGACAAAAAAAATATCAAAGATTTAGCAGAGAATAATTCGAAGAAATCAAAAACAAACCGAAATTCGAATACTACAGATAGAACTAAACCAAAGATAAAAGTCGAGAAGGAATTTTCAAAAGAAGACATTTCCGATCAAGATGTTGATAATTGTGTAGAGTGCACTGAGAATTATTATTTAACAAAATCGAAAGAAGACTGGATACAGTGCACATTATGCCACATGTGGTTACATGAGTCCTGTACAATGTACAATCCCCTATGTAATCTTTGCGGCAGAAATGTCAAAAGAGAATTTATAAATAAAAAATAATGTTATAATTTTAATCAAGATTTTTCTATTTTTGTTAATAATATCTTTTATAATATATATTCTATAATATTTTGTTAAAAATAATAAAAAGTAATCACTTTTTTATGTCGGGACGTTTTGTCAAAGAGGTGGGGCGTTTTACCTGACGAGTGTCTTACAAAACGCCCCATGTAAGGTTCAGGAAAATGATTATTTTCAGTTATGTTTTTTTCACAATTTTGGCATAGTTGTGAAGAGTAATGAACAGTTAATGTGTTTACACAAAAAATTTGAAGAATTATTAAAAAATATTAGTTTTATAAATGTTTCTTTAAAAGTGGGGCGTATTGTATAGTTTTACCCTATTGCATTATATATGTTGTATCTACGAAGAGAAGAATTTTTAAAAATGGCTTCATTATTCAAACCATCACATTGGACCTGGTGGCATTGAATTTTAGAAAAGTGGAACCTCGAGAAAGTTGAATTTCAGGAGAACAGTACCTTGGGAAGCTTGCATCTCCAAACACAAGTATTTTCGAGATTTTTTTAAAAACTTGAAGACTTTTTTAAATTTTTTGTTTTAAAGTTCTTTTAGTTTTCTTTTGCCAATGAGATATCTAAATAAATAGTGAAATTACCTATAGGCGACCTCCCGACATCGTTTTTTATTTAAGGGGGAGACCACTGTCTCGGCCCGAAATGTAAGGGTATTTTCGGGAATTTATTTCAACCAAACAACGCAAGTAAATCAATTTATTGCTTAGTATAGTCAATAGTGTATATATCGAAGGGTAAGAAAAATTTTTTTTTAATCAAATTCATAAATCCGTTTTCTGTATACACTCCGTCAAAATTTGCGCTCCGGAAAAAACATGCTAGTCGCGTTGACAGTCCCCAGACCATATGGTTCATCGAAATTCAAAAAAACAATAATATTTAGAAACTAGAAGCCTGCCTCTATTACGTGACGATCGCAAAATGTCGAATTTGTAAAAAATAACAAAATGGCGGACCACTGAAAAAAAGTCGTATTTTCGGGGTACAAAATTGGGGAAATGTTGCTAAAAAAAATAGAAGCAGGTCGAAAATTTAAAATGTCTGATCGTTACGTAATAGCGACGGGTTTTCCGTACAATAAATGTCCTTGATCATGCCAATTGGACGTATAGTTTTCTCTGTAGACTGTCAACGCGGTTGAAAAATGTCATTCTGAGGAAATCGCGTTCAATGTTCCGCGTGGCTCAGTCGCGCGTTTGACACCGCTTCACGAAAAACACCATATCTCCGTCAATTTTGCGAATTTCTTCATCAAATTTGGAGAGAACATTCTTGAAACATACGCCTTTCAGAAAATGTAAAAAAAAAATCAGATTTGAGTGGTCTCCCCCCTTAAGCACTTTATGGCGACCACTGTAACTTTGACCCGGTTCATCATAAATAAAAACTTCGACCAAGTTTAATCAGTATATTAGTTTTTCTAGTCCTTACTCGTAGCTTTTTCATTTCCGTTGCGTAGTTTTTATTTTACAGATGAAAAATTATGAAAAATGAGAGCGATTCTGTGGCGAAAATCGATACTTGTAAACAAATTAATTTGTCGAGATAATGAACGATTAAGGACTAAGGATTAATATACTATCTAAATTCCCATGAATTTTTTTATTTCAGATGAACCAGGTCAGAATCGCTGCCGGGAGATCGCTGATATTTCTTTTATCTATTTATATTTTCCATCGTAAACATTACTACAAGTAGTTTAACATGTACACTTTCGAATACATAAAGTTTTGATTAAAAAAGCCTTCAAGTTTTTGCCCAAAAAATTCCCGAATATACATGTATTTCCAGACCTCACAGGTAGGCTTAACCCCTTAAACAGATTACAAGATTACATTAGTAGCGTTTTAAAGTACCCCACTATCTTACCTAAACATAACAATCTCCCAAAGCTCTGCACACTCTACCTTCCACCCCCACCCCTTAAACTGTGCTTCAAGTCCCAAGCAGCATAAATTGTCCCTTTTCTCACAAACTTGAAAATAGGGCAATTGGCTGCATCCCCGCGGATCAAGAAGTCTGACAGAACCGAAACAATTTCTATTCGCTTTCAGTCTTCGAACGCTCCCCGATGGAGCTGTTAATGTCCCTCCTATTTAACTCCACTAACATCAGAATGTTGCTGCAACGACAGTAATTACGAGGGAAAATGACGCGGCTCGTCGCAAGGAGGGATGGTTACGTTTTGCAGGCGGCGACGGAGCCGAGGCGGAGGGCCAGGAAGGAGAAGAAAAAGAAAGGAGACACAGATAGGGCAAGGTGCAAACCGCTCGGCGAAGGAAATAGAATTCAGAGGAGAACTTCCTTCATTTCGACTTTTACCGGCTCCCAGCCAAAGGGACGTTGCGTTGTAACGGGCGACAAAGGACGTTAAACTTTTACGCGGACTGTCTCTACCGTTTTTAAGCGCGTCGATAAAAACTTGTACAATTTACACCGAGCCTGTTCACTTCAACAAGAAGCAGGCGAAAATAGAAGCAAGCCATCGCATTCTTCTAGAACACTCCGCTTTGAGCAGAGCCACATTTAAAGAATTTCACCAGATCAACGACTACGCGAAGGGACTCCTTTGGTTTTTAATAAAAGTCCTCGGTTTGCTTACCAAAGCTCTTGCCCCCGCAAGACCACATAAATCTCTTCCCTCGAGTGTTGGCTTATTGGTGATTCTCCTCGCGTTCGGTTGCGTTTACACCGACGTTCCCACTTCGTAAAAAATCGCTTGGCTGGTGAACAGGCACAATGACACCGTTCGTCACGGGGAAGGTTCATTTCGATCGGTCACGGCGCACGATAGCCCGCCCGTAGGTTCGTGTAGTCTCAGCCGCGGAGGGGGTTGGTGTTTCTCGGAAGAGAGGCGAAAAAAAGGCAAGAAAGAATCCCGTCGATTCACTCGAAACACCCCCGTGCTATCCCCCCGTCGATAATATTTACAGCGCTGGGACGCGCGAGAGGAAAGGGAGGGCTGCTCTTCATCCAAGATGAGCTGGGCCCATTCAAACGAGACGCTATTAACCGCGCCATTGTCCAGGACGACGTGAAAGCGACTTACGTGAAATTTAAAGCGAACCAATATCACGGTACTAATTCCCCTTCGGCTCGCAAGGGTAACGGGACGATGCTGAATGAGAGAGGATATCGCCACGTTGTATACATCGTTCTTGAGACAGTGATTCCTTCACTCTGTCTCTGTATAATAATAATTGCTAAATTTGAATGAGAAACGCGGAGAGATTCACAACGTTAACGAGACAGCAGATGATTCCACTGTTCTCGTAGAATGCTCATTCTAAAGCGTTCGACATGTGGCCGCCATAAACATATGCTTACACGCTGCAAGTCCGAGGATTAACCACGCATTGTGGGTAATCCCTGCGAAGGCTGAATGGTAACTTGGAAATAGAGGGAAAGTTTTAAAACTGACACCGATGATTTCCACGGTCGATGGCCACCCTCGGGAGTGACGATCGGTTGGTAGCAGCGATCGAGGAGCGTCATTGGCCCGCGAGATCACAGAGAAAAGAGAGACTTTACGAGGCTGGCGTAGACGGTGCAGCACACGATCCGGGCTGCGGCACAATTCGCCACTAATTGATTTTACGACGTCCGTTATATTGACCGTGAAGATCGTGGACAGGACGCCCGAGAGAGGGTGCAGATGACACCCCGGCGCGAGGCGATGCATGACGCCCTTTTTCAGGGGCGCTGATACACCCGAGGAATCTCTATGTGTACCCCGATCGGGGGTCGTTCGACCCGGAGCCTGTGCCCGCGCTCTGTTCTTTGTCTTTTTAATGCCTGCGCTGATAACAGATAAGCCGAGTGCGGGGAAACTCGATTAAACAGAGATCCAGGGGAAGTTATTACTACGGTCGTATCCGTAGTTACGGTTTTAAGGACCTGGGGACGAGGGGAAGAATAGTTTGGGAGACTTGTATGTCGAACGTAAGACAGTGGAGGGTATGTACTGTTTAGAATAATACAGTAGTCAGATTTGTAGGTAAATTTGAAGAGTGATGTGGATATAGAGTGTGAAGGGAGTATTTGAGGGATAGAGTTACCCAGGGAGTAAGGGAAGTAGGGTAAACACGAACGCGGAGTAATCGCGAATTACGGCTGTTCGATTCACCTCAAAGAATCGATTCTCGAATCGAGTTTTGGTTTTAAGTAATATTTTGTCCATTTCAATGAGGAAGATGACTGCAACTTTTTTCCACCCGTGACACCACCAGCACACATTCCCATTTATACAATACATAAATGAAAAATTTGCGCGCAAACAATTCACACATACGCACTCGGGAACAACCACAGTACATGCGCTAGTGGCGCCATCTGCGCCGAGCTTTGCGTCATCTTCCCCATTGCATATAATTACTGTTGAATTAATGATACAATTGTTTTTTTTTTTAAGTTGAAATAAAACACTTTTGTACCAACATGTTGTGACTAAAGCGTTGCTTGAATTATGATTTTAACCTCTGAAATAAATTCTTTTTTATTTTTGTTATGTCGTGGGGCATTGACGAACAACTCGGATGGGGTAATCTCGAATCTTCGGGATTAGCAACGTTAATCGATTTGATAAAATTTTCAGCATGTATAAAACTTACTTAAGGGGGGGGTTCTGCCTTGTGGGACGGAAAAGGTAGTTAATATTTGCGAATGTTTTATAAAAAAAAATGTTGAACGGATTTATTTGAAATTTGGCAAGTTGTTTTATTGTACTTTTATGTATTGTTACAAATTTTTATGAGGCTATACAAAAAAAAATGGGCGTGTGTAGAGTGTCGATTGCTCCAGAACGTTGAAAAAAACGGCTCGTGCTGGCGTTGAAGGAAAGTGTCCTATGGTTTATCTGAAACACAAGAAGGAAAAGGAGTTCTTAATCTGCATGAACATGTCTATCTATGGAACTAGGATTATGGCTGTATCTATTACCTTTCTTTCTTTATTTAAATAATTCCTTGCGATTTTTGGACGAAGTTCAAACTTTTTTTTCAAAAGGCTGCCATTTTAACAATTTTTCATTTTTTTTTAATTGTTCTAGTCCCCCCTTTAAATCTACAAAAGGGATTTTTGAATTTTCATTACAGGCTCAGAAAAAAGTTTGGAAAACGACCTTTACTATTTTTCTTGATATTCCGACCAATTGCAATTTTTTGTTCTAACGCCCAAGAAAAGAAATTTGAAAAATACATTATGTGTAGGTTGTAACAACATGTTTTATGGTTTGACCATTGAAGTCGCGCTTTCTATGCGACTTCTGCAATATTTAGCACTCTGTGATTACCCCACGGCAGTCGAGTAATCACGAACACCAAGGGTTTTGCTTTTTCACTATAAACTTGATTTTTATTATCATTTTTCAAAAATTCGTCACAGTACTTTATAGATGAATAGTTTAAGTATGTTTGCAAATAAAAACAAATTCATTTCCCACATAGTTTTCGTTTTGTTTGCTTTTTTGCTTAGGTGTTCGCAATTGTCCCACTCTCCCTTATAAAATCGAAGCCCAGGTCAGCGTTAACTTATGTGATAGAATGCCGAGGAACGATGGAAAGTCATGGAACGATAGGACAGACGGGCGGAAGCAGGTCGTAGCCTCGATTCCCCGTCTCGTGGCATTAGCTGCCCATAGAAGAAGAGAATCCCCTGGCCTCCAATAGGATCGGGACGATCTGAAAAGGAGGCAGGAGGCAGGGACGAAGGAAAGTCATCTCTGGTTCTCGGCCAGGCTCCTTCGCTATCTCTCACTCCGACGGACAATGAGACAATAGAGTGACGTTTGCGAGACGCGATAGCAGTCGGATTAATTCCCGATCGATTCGCAGGCAGCCTCCTTCGCTACTTCTCCACCTCCCCCTGCACCCTATCCACGGATACGCAACTTGTTGGTCGAGTATTAAACCGCCACTTTGCGCGCCTCGGCTCGTGACCATTTTTAACAAAATAGATAGGTACTCACCGCTTCGAGTTAGAAAAAAAATTTGAAAGCTTGGCTCTATCGACAAGCGGAAGATGGTAGTTTTTAGCAAATTGCCTTTCACTTGGAACGTAGGATTTTGATATTTCAGCTTCGATTGAAAAAGGAATTGGTGGGCGAGGGACGTTCTTATAGGAGCGAAGCAATTCCGAGCGTTGGTATGCGCGCAAAAGGGCCCACAGCGCTGAAGATCGAATTATTGTTATCATAACCATCTGGCAGTCGCATAGACGAGACTAAAAGCCGACAGCGGAGTACGCCAGATCAAAGGAGGCCGACGATTTCCGCTCCCGTAGGATGGAAAACATAACGCGAAACTCCCTGGCGGATAGATACCAAAGTGAGCGTCGAACAGATCGTCCAAGCATCCTCCCACCTCCTGGGGGACTGTGAGAATTTTATGCGTAGGGGAACAAAGAATCCTACCCCTCCCCCCTCGCGTATTCGGGGGTCCCAGGATTGACACCATCGCTGCATCGGCCTTCTGGGGGTTGAAACGCGCGCGGTGCATCTATCATCGAAGATACGGATTGAAGATCAAAAGGATGTGTACGCGCGGCCGAAGTTTCATCTAGTAAATGGTGAACCTTCGTGCTCGCAGACCCTGGGCTCCGGAGCACTTGACTTCGATGTGCTGGGAGTTACAGTGAAGGTTTACAGTCAAGGAATCGCGAAGAAGAAGAGTGAAACAGATTAGGGGATAGTTGATCAGCGGGGATACATGATCACATCAGTTTATATCACAACTCAAATAATTAAATACAAACAAAGCAAACCATTATTATTATTTTAATAAAAAAGAAAAACTGTTATCAACTATCCCACCTTTCCCCTACTATTAATTCTTTTATTTTTTATTTTTATTTTTACTATTCACGGGATAAACTCTTTGATACAATGAGGTAATAAATCGGGGAGACATAATACATATATCACAACATATCTAATCCGAAGAGAAACGAAAGAGAGTAAATATAGTAATTATAGAATAAGAAATTATGGAATACCTTCAAGAGAGCATCTTAAAGATGCTAGGGATTGTCCAAATAAATCAATATTCTTATGAACACTGTTAGCGTGGTTGGACGTTCGATTTAAACAGCTATAATAACCATAAACAGTGCGATGCACTTTAGTATGAAACAGTAAGTAGTTCCTAAAGCTCCTTGAAGGTACGTTTAGAGAGAACAATTGAATGATCGCAGGACAAGGTATAACACCTTTGACAATTTTGCTTACAAACATGATATCAAACATCTTTTTTATTGCTTAACGGCTTAATGTTTAATTTATTAAGAATTATGTCATAGTTATGAGAATCAAATGGCATGGGATGACCACTATGTTTGGCCGCAAGTCTTAAAAATTTGTGTTGAACACTCTCAATATTGTTGGTATAAGATTTCCAGTATGGAGACCAGATTATACTACCATATTATATAAATCGAGTATAATTTCCCGCACCGCTCCATCCTTTGTCCGTTCCCTTCGATCGTCCTGTTTAAGGAATAAAAAAAGTGGTCTTGTAGGTGCAGGTATCCAAAGCAGCAGTGGCGCACGGCAGACCCCAAAGAAGGGGTTTTGTAAAAAGAAAACTGGATTTTATTTTTTAAATAAATTCTTATAATCACCTAATGAATTTTGTTGAATAATATTTGCTTTAAAAATATTTTCAACCCTTCAACTCAGCTCCTCCAAGATTAAATCCCCAGTGTGCCACTGCAAAACAGAATTATATATTACAGCTTTGACTCGCGACTGAGTTAAAATTACAGACTATTATATCTGTACCAGCAGTGTAAACGTTGCACTTGCGTTGGAAACTAGTTAACAATCGTTCGTGTAAATGTATGCATATAAGGGAAGTTAAAAATGATATAGCGGCTGGTATATGTAATTCGCGATACCAACAATGACGTTGAACGGACAGTTGAGTTGGTTGGGGCTATAAATCCTAAGCAGATAGAACGTCTTTCATAGAGCACGTTTGCACCATTAACTTTCGATCGCGATAGTTGCACTAGACAGGGTGCACCGTCCCGCGGACTATGAACGCATGAATTGTCACGCGGCTTGATTTCGGGGTGGCTGGAAAATCGATGAACCTCTGGCAGGTCCTAGGACTAATCGTGATCGATGGGCCACGGCGCGCAGCAGCACGTGACCCCGTGATCTATCGCGCGGAAACAACCTATCCGCGATGTATGGACGAGAGAACGTTTCGCCCTTTCGTCAGCTACCATTTTTCACCCCTTCCTTACTCGAACTCCTTTCAACAATCATCCTCGTCACTCGAATGAATAACAGAAAAAGAGCCACGCAGATAACATCGATATCCGTTTTGGACCGATTCGAGAAAATTAGACGAATCGGGCCGAGAACGTAGAGCCGACTAATTGCTCGGAAAGATTTCGATCGCCGAGCGTGCATACCGACGCGCCGGTCTCGCGTGGTTCCCATCGGGAACGGTCGAATGGTGTGCGACGGTCAGATAGAAATCTCGAAATTATAGCTCGCTATATAGATGTTCCCGGCGACAGGGGTGCTCGTTAGCGGCCGTGGAGTATCGATGACCCTCATTAGGTAATCATCTTTTAATTAAAGCCGGCGAGGGAGAAAAGAGGACGCCGCCGATACTCCGCGACTCCAGCGTACGTGATTACCTTGCTCTACCGGTCCAGCAGTCGGGTTCGTGTCTTCGAACCGGGGCTGACACACAACTTGACGCACTCTAATCTCACGCGAGCGGTATCGGTACACCTCGATCCTCTGTCGGTCGCATTTTTCAACCCTCCTAAGAATTCACGTAATCTCGCCGTCACCCTTTCGCGACAACCCCTCGCCCTTTCCAGGCAATAACCAGCGACACGTGGCACTGCTCATTTGGAAGCATGTAACACAGTGTATATGCCGGCGATAGCGCGGGATGTTTACGCGTAATCGTATCGCGTACGAGCAAATATTTGCAACTTCTGTGACCCGACGACCGCGGCTACCGTAGACGATTACGAGTCTACTGCGTTAGATAAACAACCGTCGAAGGTGCTTATGAACGGGACCTTTATAGAGGGTATGGAAACGTACGAGGAGTTTTGGAGCTTTTCATTGCTGAGCTGGCGAGTGTCGTTGGGATCGATGTGATCTATTTAAAGCCATGGCGTTTATATTAATTAACTGGACGCTAAGTGGCAGGCAACTAACGTTTGTTTCTTCGTGCTTCAGTTTATAGAAATTGCAATCGTTCGAAGGGTGTAGACTGGAACTGTTATTTATCGGAGGTAAAGATTGTATGAGAGGAGTACGACAGGGATAGCTATTCAGTTCTGCCTGGTCTGCGTGTATACAAAGGGCTCGAAAAATGCGCTGTCGTTGGAAGAGGTTGCGGTACACAACCCGAGGTAATTGATACACAGAAATCGTGACTGACCTGCGGAGGATGGGGCCACACCATGGAGGGATGGTAGACGAACGGTTGTTTGACGGCGCTACCCCCATACCGACGCACGGCGAACCTGGTATCGCATTCACGGTCCACTGCCTCAGGATTCGGGCCTCCGCCCTGCTTCTACGCTGTCTCCTTCTCGTAAAAAAAAGAGAGAAAGAGAGGGAGAGAGGGTGGAAGGAGGGGGAGAGTGACGGCGAGAGCTACGCGTCGCCGGTGATCCGTAACCCTCGATCGTCGGATTCAAACGTATCGCGAAACATACTTAACAGATGGTTATATGGGCAACGCATTTGTCTCGTAAAGTGCGGTTTCGTTATGTCCCCCGTGTCCCCTTCCACGGGAATTCTCCGAGTTCAAGTCTCTGTTCTTATCGAAATGATTTATCCACGACACTTTACGAGAATTATTTATCGTAAACACATGGGGCCACGGGTATCGAGCGTGCCTGTGATCATGGCCGTGGGCCACCCCGTTGAAAAACAAATACGTGGCGAAATTTGTGTATGGATATCGGGTAGCCGACGTGGCTCCCGAACCGTCCAACGAGAAATGCATCTCGCGATCGAATCGTGAACATAACTGCAGTCTCATCACGCGTCCGAGGTATTCCAAGTTCGAGTCACGAGTGCGACTGCATGCTAATCAGTAGACGCGAACGGGGGAACAAAGGCAGGAGGTGCTTTAAACGGTGCCGTCCCCCATAAAGAATACCGAAGGCGAGAAAACACCGGGATGTATTCACGATTCGGCTTTGCAATACGTTTGCCCGGATCGCGGAACGGATAAACGTATAGCTTCTGCAAAGGGTTCGATTGTGATTACGGTAAGGCGCAGCGGCGAGCGTTATTTCGATACACGAACGCGAAACTGCCACGCAAAGTTATCTGTCAAGGGGGCATAAGTTGTCGTGGCGTGGTAAGAAACTCCGAGGCGATATACACGGCAGGTGCGCGTGCAGACAGCTCCGGGCGCTTACCAGTTAACCAAGAGGGTTGGGCAAACGTTTTTCTGAAAGGGCCGAGTAAGAAGCTGCGGGATTTACCGTGCCGAAAAGAGGTCACGCCACGCTAAAGCAGGTCTTTTTTAATCATCTTGTCAGGGCAGTATAATCCGTGCAAATCGTCCGTAGAAATTCTCGCCACTCCACCACAGGCACTGCTGCAACAGGCATCGTCTCTGCAAGAACACATTCACGCTTGCAAATACGTTTCTTTTATGGCCACACGTAAAGACAGCAAAGAGAATGCTTATGAAGTCATTAGAAACGTAGCACTTCGAAGTTTGCCCATATACGGTGAACGTATGTAAATAGTACACGTTTAGTGGTTATGGTTTGCGATCTACGATCAACATTTTCCGCACACAGGGTATACCGGGCGTCGAAATGATGACTTACAAGGAGTTGGGGAAGATGGAGACAAATGCAGGAGATCTATTTTCCGTTAAAGCGGGAAGATAAGTAGCAGTTTGTAAAGATAGCGCTAAATCCAGCGTGTATACGTCCACCGCAGTCCACTTAGGAGAGAGAGAGAGGGGGGGGAGGGAGAGAAAGAGAGAAGAAAATGAATGGGAAGTAAGAGTAAGATTCTTCGTCCCACCAGCACGCATTGGCTTTTTGCCAAGTCGTGAGCGCGAGCCATTAACGCGCGCGGGATTGCTTATCAGTTGCTGAGTCCGCGTTATTGCGTCGACGATGACCAACCGAGCGCGACGGCGGTGTTTCTATCCCCGCGCCACCTAGATGCCCCCACGTCTCATAACTTGCCAGTTATCGGCTATAAGCGAGGGAAACCGATTGCATTCGCGGGAACGCGTGGCATCCATGATATTGACCCTACATTGATTATGAAAGTATTTCTGCCTGGCGAAAAATCTGCCGCGGACAAAATACTCCTCCCCCCGTCGAGACTGTCACAAATTGCTCGATAAATAATCGAACAGATGATACTTCGATATCATCTGTCGAAAAGTAAAAAATGATTTTTCTATTTGATAAATTTAGAATCATCGGTATTTGATTAATTAATAGGTTACAGATATTCTTTGTACGCACACTAATTTACGTACGAAGGGTATGAGATTGGGTTTTACTACAATACAGAGAGCAGAAAATGTAATAACAATAGGTTTCTGTTCAAGATATTATAGTGTTACAGCTTATGTGGGTTAATAACATTGTTAACACCCTATATAATTGCCCCACTCTCGTTTACCCTTTACATCCTGGAATAATTGATTACTACGGAACCTGTAATTATAGGTTACCGTGCGTTACAATGGGACTATCGTTCTTTACCTGGACTCGTAGAACTCGCCCAGAATGTTTCGCGAACGGAGATTCCGGTTGTGTTTTTCGAGAAGGGAGCGTAAACATGGCCGATAAACGATACGTGGATGAATAATGGAAAAAGTTTTATCGAGAGTAAAAGCAATAATTCGTAACCTGTGAGCGTTTAAATATGGTGGAAGGAATCGCATCGCGTCGGCGGCACACAGTGTTGCCAGTACGGAAGTACTCGATGACGCTATTGCCAGCTTTGCTCCCTCCAAAACCCGCGCGTGCATTGGCAGCATTGTTTTTTGGTAGTTTACAAATAAAATGGCCGATATATGAGGCTATTTTGTATGGACAATAAAATATGCAATTCTGTAAAATTAATGACCATCGGCCGTTCGTGTGCGTATGTCAAAGTATAGGTTCGGTGCCGCGAAATACGAGAAAAGAAGGTGAAGTTTGAGTGAGCGTGTGGGAGTGCCGTGAGACGAAGGTGGAGGTTGTCTTTCAAGACCCGTGGACGCCGCGGGCCCCCGACGAGACCGAAACGAAGGATCACTTACGGACTCTAATACATAGAAAAGCCCACCGACCGCCGTATTTTTTCCATTGGCGCGCGGTGGCGCGGCAACCATACGAAAACAGCTCTAGATTTACGGAAGCTGGTTTACAGCGCACAGGCCCCCTCTGCCGCCTGCTCCAATTCTCTGAGCACACTTGCCTCACCTCCTGGACACCGTGTGTTCCTAACTCTGACGAGAATACCACTGTGGGAACACGTCGCGTGTCCGGGCATTTTATGTCACACATGATAAGGGCCGCACGGTGTTGACCACCTTGCACGCATCGCTTCATGTACTCTGATCGCCCAAAGCCCTCAGACAATATTGTAGGCCAGAATATTATCGTACCGTAGAGCCGCCACCAAGCAGATATGATTCCCAATTTTGAAATCCAAGGCCGAGATACTGGAGTGTGACGGGTACGTTTACTTAGAACCTTTCAAAATATTTCCTGCCGACCAATTTGTTGTAGTGGAAAGAAGTGGTGCGGACGATGCGTTGACAGAGACGGAGGGGCCCACGAGCACAGCTTCGAGCCAGCCCACCCCCTCCGTTACCCCTCTGTCAAATATGTGCACCACTCCTGGCAACGTGGGCACAGGGTTTGGGTATACCTGGTCCTTTGGAGGGCCTGGTGCCGACACCCGAGAGAATGCGCAGGGCGAACTCGCCACGAATATTAGCTACGCTGTGAATAATAACCAAGACCAAGGATCCAGTCAGAAGATACAGGTCGACATTAAACCCACTAAAGTTGCCAATAGTACGCATCGTAGGCCGATGTTCACTATGAATGAAACTTGTCAACAGACCCCAACTACCCACCACGGCCATACAGCTGGAGCTCATAATCAAACGCACGGGACGCACGTTCGTATTAAGAAGCAGCACGATATATTTTCATTGACGTGCGACAAGGGAGGTTGCAATTGCGACGCGGCGCATTCGACGCCGCCGCCTTCTCTTTTCTCCAACACGTTAGTTTTTACCACAGCCGATAAGCACGCCATGAGTAAGCATTTCATGACACCCCTCGGACCCCTGCAACTCACCGCAGAAGAGTGCAATGAAATTTTAATGAAACGAGCAGCCGCTGCTTCCAACCAAGCCAATGTGAATAATGTCGCGACGAGCCAGACGGACAGCACTGCTCATTTCGGGCATGTTTTAACGCATGTGAATACCCCTCAGATCGAAACAAAAGTTAAACAGCAGCAAGACATGGGGAGCCAAGTCCGTGTACCGAAAGAGCGACCTTACTCTTGTTCAGAGTGTGGGAAGTCGTTTCTGTTAAAGCATCACCTGACGACGCACGCAAGGGTGCACACAGGGGAGCGACCCCACGTCTGCGTTCATTGCGGCAAGAGTTTCGCCCACAAACACTGTCTTCACACTCATCTGCTCCTCCATAGCGCAGACCGGCCATACCAGTGCCGTGAATGTAAAAAGTCCTTTACATTAAAGCACCACCTTGTGACGCACACGCGCGTACACACAAGAGAAAGGCCATTCATTTGTCCAGAGTGCGGAAGAGCATTTCCCCTGAAGCGTCACCTAGTGACTCATAGTAAATTCCATTCGGGAGAAAGACCATTCGTTTGCGAAGAGTGCGGAGAATCATTTTCACAGAAGGATCATTTGACAATGCATTCGCGCTTCCATGGCAGTTTACATCCATTCGTTTGCCACGATTGCGGAGCAACCTTCCAGAGAAAGTTTGAGTTAGTGAATCATGGCCGTCTACATGGCAGAGTTCCACATTCGTGTACTGTTTGCGGAAAGGAATTTCTGCAAAAGAGAACACTGTTGGCGCATATGCGCCTGCACACAGGAGAGACTCCATTTGCCTGTACCGTTTGCGGCGAAGCATTCCCTAGGAAAACGGACCTGGTCGCCCATTCTAAGATTCATAACAATAACACGAACACCGACGAAAAGTCCCTTATGTGCAGGTAAATAATAATTTCTAAAGCCAAACGTGAATCTAGAAGTGAAATCAGTTGTGCCAGTGCCTATCAGTTTGCCTATAGGATCGTTCCTTCGTACACTTATGCTCTGTTTACTATTTCAGGGAATGTGGATTGGACTTCTCGAATCGAGAAGCCCTTACTTTGCACTTAAGGTTACATTCTGGTGATCGAACGCTTGTTACGGATCTTTGTGGGTTAGCAGCAGCCTTCCAACACACTCCTGGGCACTTCCTCACTCCCAACACCCCAGGAACGCACCAGGTAATGCCTATAACAGTTTAAAGCCAAGCATGGATGTAAGAGTTTAAGGATTTACAGATGAACGGACCCATTGGAAACCCCGGTGTCAGTCATATGCATGGCGCGACGCAAACATCACCTCCAGTGGGATCAGGCCCGAAACCAAAACCACACATTTGTCCCGATTGCGGTCGTGGTTTCGCACAGAAGCACGGCTTATCTCAGCATCAACGGCGCCACACAGACGGCAGTTGCCACATAAGGTCACATGTGTGTGACAAATGTGGTAAAGCCTTTTACCAGAAGAATCATTTGTTATTACATCAACGCCAACACATGGATCCACCGCCGAGTATACTTCGGCAGCAGCAGAGGCAAGCCGCGCAGGCTGCTGCTCAACAAGCGCAACAGCAGCAGCAGCAGGTGCAGCAGCAACAAGTGCAACAGCAGGTACAGCAGCAACAAGTGCAACAACAGCAAGTGCAGCAGCAGCAGGTACAGCAGCAAGTGCAACAGCAGCCGCAGCAACAGCAACAACAAACGTGCACCGTTGACACAAAAACAATACAGCTTCAGGCAATACAGCAACAGGTGCAACAACAGCAACAAACGTGCACCGTTGACACAAAAACAATACAGCTTCAGGCAATACAACAACAGGTGCAACAACAAGTTCAACAACAGGTACAACAACAGCAGCAGCAACAACAACAACAGCAACAACAGGCGTGCTCTGTGGACACTAAAGCAATACAGTTGAATGTTACTATGTGAGACGATATAGAAAGTGGGGATTGGTCGGTCCCTGGAACAATAGCACTCCCAAATGCGCACCCCGCTGCCACCCTCTGCACGCACTTCTCTTGTACTAACATTACACATTAGATATATTTATTATCTCTAGAATCGAAATACGAAGTAATCAATTTTATTACAAGAGTATATTATACAAAGTATACATATTATATTCTAAATATGTAAGGCTTGTAACAAGAAAATAAAAGTAACCATATATTAGTGTTTTACATAATACTTTATATATCATTTACTCTAGACATGTAAAATGAAACTAAACAAATTAGTTGCCTTAATACGATATGGAATGAATTTTAATGAACATATTAACTATTGTTTGGTGAACTTTCTTCTTTTTTGTTCTCATTTACTTTTAATTAGTAGGGCATCACTTTATAAGAAAACGCATATTGAATAAACAAACGTAAAAAAAAAAGAAAGACGAGGATAAGTTTCTTTATGTACTACTGCTTTGTTGTTATATCCTTCATGCTGTGCTTGTATATGGTGGGAGTCAAGAGAGAGATACGTGTTTGATCGTGTGAGTGAGCAGTAAAAGATGAGTATGTAGAAAATGTGAAGCAAGAAAGAGGCGGAGGGTGGCAAACACCGCGCATTTACGGAGCATTTGAAAATTCTAGGTCTGCCCCGGAAACAAAAAAAGGAAAAAGACGAAGAGAGAAATATGGTGTTTCTAAACAAACTTTTACGTTGAACGATTTATGCGATTTGTTTAACAAATGCTAGACGATTAAGAGCGCAAAAGAATTATAAAATTTATATTCCATCAAATGGACATTATTAGCTTTACGAATTCAAATAGATTCGAGTGCATTTCGAATCGTTAAAATGTTCTGTTCTTTCTTTCTTTTATACGATCGTAGATGTTTTGATTTCTTAACGCCCGTACTTTTTCTTCCGTTCTCGACTTCAAGTCTCATTTTCTTTTTCTATTTTATAATAATACCGGAACGTAACGTGTGAAAGGTGTGTTCGCATGTTCTCGCGAAGAAAAAAAAATCATTCAGCATAGCGAACTTTTATAATAGTTTTGTCAGAGATATGTAATAGGCGATAGAATTGCGCAAAGAAATGAAAGAAGTAATAAAGGTAGCTTTCCTACATAGTTTTAACATATATACACATCTTTTCCGAACGATCGCAGCACGTGGAATACTGTTCAATTTTTCGCGCCAATTAACCACTATCTAAACAAAGAATCGCGATCGCTCGACGATGAAATATTGCGAGACGCCTGTAAACGTACCTCTGTTTCGTGCTCGCCACTAAAGTATCTTCAGTTTTCTTTTCTACATTCCTGAGATGCAACAGATTACGATATCGAACTCATTCGCCCCGTGTATTACGGAAATAATTGAACTGGTACCGAATAAGAAGCATCCCCCTATCTGAAAAACGCAGAATCCCAAGTTTATACTAAATATCTACGATCATCTCTGCATTCTTGCTCGTCCTAATCGAAACATCTAATTGCAAATCAAATCGTACTCCTCGGAACAGTTAAACGCGGCCAATAATGTATTATCTACGTACTTGGTATGCAGTGATTTCCCGCGCTGCATTTACTAAAGCGCAACAAAGAAGAGAAAAAGGTAACGCGGCGGCTGGTGGCCTCTGGTGGCGATGTCCGGAGCGAGGCGAAATGTAGATAGCGCATGCGCACAGGTCACCGTGCACCGTCCCGCCTGCGGACGAACCGAAATAAATCGAACGACGCCGAGGCGATCAGCAGTACGGTGCTCGCTGGACGCGACTGTTTCTCGCGGTTAGTGATGATCAAAACGAGTCGTCGTGGCCGTTGTTTGTGGCATTCCGCGAAGACGAAGGAACCGTGATCGACGATCAAAGGCTGGAGGCGGAGAAGAGGCCGAGGACACGCGTCGTCGCTCGCTGCCGCGGCCACGGATGCATATGGAGGTGCGTAAACCCTCCTTTCCAAGCACCCTCTTCTTATGCACGCGTTCTTTGTCCGTTTTGACAACACTACGCGGAGCACGCTCGCGTTCTCCGTTCCACTGCCATTTTGCCGTGATTTAGCCGTGTGCCTCCGTGAAACCCGAGGCTCTGTCTCGAGCGGATCCGAAAGTGCATCGCAGTCACGTTCGCCACGGGAATCGTTCTCGAGGACGATAGTGTTCGATCGCGGGACTCGTTGCTCGCCAGAAACCTCCGTTAATCTCGTGCACTATCGTCGTCCACTTTCTTCGACGTCGACGATCCTAACTGGGGAAACGCAGGGGCCAGGTCTACGGCGATTCCAATTCATACCCCCGTGCCCCGAACTACGCAATACTATATTCTTTTCCGTCTTAAGACCCAGCGGTCGGTGCGTAATTATCCTGACGATGGGAAGGGTACGTTTTTGTCGAAATCGCGTCGCAGGAGCATCGGGGGATCATCGTTTCTCCCTTGGAAACAAGCCGAGGCTCGAAAGTACGTGCGCATACGGCATCGGACTTTGTGTACGCTCTCAGCTGACGGGGGCCTGTCAGCTGCCTTACACGAGAGAGAAGATCAGGGCCGTCGTTTAGTGGCGTTCTACGCTTCTTTTTCCTCTGACGCCGTCTACGTCGATTCTCTCAACAGTTTTGCTGCTTTCTTCGTATCGATGCTATCGCGCACCCTAATTAGGACTTTTCCACTTGGTAACAGTGCAAAATCTGCCATATCGAACACACCTCCTCTGTCGTCACGTCCGCGTTCGTGTGCGTGCTCCTATATCTATGTGTGTGTACGTACGCGTCTGGGGACAAGATGTTTTTATTTCATTGTTAATCAATAATCTGTTTGTTCCTCGACCGTGTACAATCGCATTTCAAGTAAATTTGAGTTGCAAAAAATAGCCTGTTTTTTTCCTCGTACTTTTGATTCTTTTTTTATTTTATTTTTTATTAGCACTGTTGTTTTTAGTGAGAACGCAGTAACGTCAGTGGCATTATGCGCGACGATAAATCTCGCTGATATACCTAACCGGCAATGTCACCAAGATAATGCGCGCTGGCGGCTTGTTTTGTACACACTCGCAGCTGATTCAACCGCTTCGCGTCCTAAAAACGTTCTCCTCGGGCCGTTATCTTTGTGCGACACCGTCGTACACTACTCTCTCGCGGATGTTTCGATCGTGCTCGGAAGAAAAAGGTGTACGGCGATGCCCGCCGCCAAGCGTGTGTGTGCAGCCGCCGCGCTGAAGACAGTGTGTTGTAGCGAGAATTGACGTAACGCGTCTCGTCCGCGTTTCCGACCGCCGAACCTCGATCGATCTTTCTATCGTAAATACAGTTGTCGAAGCCATTTCGTTAAAATAGTGTTTCCCATCCGCCGGTCGGCTTGTCCCTACGCGGTTATCTATTCGCCTTGTCCCTATCGATCGCAATTCGACCACTACGGTTTCTCGAGACCTGCGACGGGCGCCTTTCGAATTTAATAGACCGAGAACAGTGCGTGTACGTGTACGCGGGTGCGTGGATGTGCGCGAGGCGCGCACACATTACAGTGCAATTCGCTTTGAAAGCGACATCCGTCTTCGTCTTCGCCGTCATTGTCGTGGCCGTCGTTGCCAGGACGCTTACATGGAAAATTAAATATGCGCGACGAGTGACGAAGGACGATGACCCGAATTAACTAAACTCGAAGCTGCTGCTGCTGCCTGCCTCCGCTGCGCTTGTTCGCCTCTCCCGGTGTGTTTATTTAAGTTGCAGTGGTGTAGCCTCGCGCGATTCCCTCCCGTCTGGCTAGAAACGCGCGTGTCCGCGAGGAAAGTTCGTATACCTGCTCCTTCGCCCGTCCCGTGTACCAACACACCCGTACGCCGATGCAGTTTTTACACGGGAAACAGCCTCCGCCAGCAATTAACCCCTTCGGTTGCTATGGGCGCCAGTAAGCGCTCGGTCGATCGACGCGCCGCGTGCGGCGAACGCCGATAGGCGTCCGCCTGACACGATCATCAAACGGGATCAGGGAACTCCCGCACGGCTACTGGCAATTGCGATTCCACAGCTCAAAATTCTCATTACACCCGATGCGCCGAACTCGCTCGGCGGTATTGTAATTAAACGCGCCTAATTAGGCAGCTCGAGGCATAAGTTTCTATCGAAAACATCTCCCACCGCCTTATCCTGGATCTTTAGAAAGGAGAAACTACTCGAAACTGCGGTAGTTGCGACTAATTAGTGGCTAATTGTTATGGGCGCGTAATAGGTCACGACTCAGCGCGCTCATTTTTTATGTTTTCTAATCTAGCGTCGGAGAAAAAGTCGATAGGCAATAACCCGGTATAAATGATTTCTTTTTTGCACGTAGAAAATGTGTAGGTGCACATTCCGTTTGTTCGAACGTGTGGACCTGTTGGACGACGCTTTTGTGTACGGTTACAGCTGATTGGGCTGTCAGCTGGGCTGCGCGGTGGATAGAAGCGTCCCAGGCTGGCCAACGCACGTTCTAGAACGCTCCAGGGGCGGTGGGGAACGGAGGGGAGGGGAGAGAGTGCCGAGCAGTGGGGGCAGGGCCTTGTTTTTCTCTTATTTTTTTTCTTCTTCTCCGCTTGTTTCCCAGCGGAGAGGGTCTCGCTGCGCGACGCCAACGGGGGCAATGGCTCTTGCAATCTTTAAACTTATCCCTGCCGAGTTGCCCGTGGTTGGGATGAGGTGAAGGGTTACACGACGCGCGCGCGCAAGTGCGTGCGCGTAAATGAAAACACTCGAGTATATTTGGAGACCTATAAATAACAACACTTGCCTTTTTCTTTTGTCTGCGTTTGACTATTTAGTATTTAGTCTCGCGTGCCTCCCTTAATTAGAGATAATTTACTCTCTGTTCCGTGGTGAATGAGTATTTTGCTCCGATTTAAGCAAGTCGATTTTGCATAATTGGTAATGCTTCAAAACCTGTCTGTGTGATATCGGGGATAATTATTGTACGTGGATGTCTAAATTTTGTGTAAAATTAAAAGACACCGGTGTCCTGTAATGGAGACAGGATAATTGCGTGCACATTCGAGCACGTGGACGGAAAAATGTCGCAACGCAGGAAAAATCCAGCGAGCGATGCTTAATTCTAAGAAAGGATACCTTGTTAGCCGTACGCAAGAAGGCCGATCGTGATAAATTACGGCGGGCGCTCATTCATGATGCGAAACAGTCATTCGTCGCAGGTAGACTTCCGTTAAAGCGTGTTTTATCGTGCCCACGAACAGCGTATTATTTTCTTCCCGCGCACACTTGATTAAACCCGGCGACTCCAGCGGTGGGGCTCGCGATCAAAAACCTCGCTATCATTTATCACTATGCGGCTGGTTCGTTGTACGTGCGTGACCTACGCAACTCCGCTTCGCTTTTTCTCCAATTTTTTTTCTCGCCGCCGTTGCTCGCGGAATCTACGCCTCGCGTAAATATTTTTCGTGGATAGTTCGTGCCGCCCTTGAAAGTTTCGCCCTGAGCCGATGAAACGAACCGATTATCGCATTGCCGGCCATATTTTTTCCACTCTAATATTCTAATCTATGCGATGGCTTGCGTAGATTGGATCGCACGTACCCTTTATCTGAAACGTATATATCTACGGCGTTCGAAAAGTCTCCTTTGTCGCGCAATCTGTCCACGTATCCGCCTGGTATTGCCCCCGAGTAATGGGACACGGAATAACGCCGAGTCCTATTCACTGTTCCGCGCGTTAATTAAAACGCTTCGAATGGAATAGACGTTGCGGCACGCGGCCGATAAAAACAATAGGTTACGGTTTATTACGATGCGCGGCGGAGCGTGCCGCATTTTCGCCAATTGCGCAGGATTCAGCCTCGAAATTACATTTCGATCGGCCACGCGGCTATATCCGTCCGTATTGTCCCCCTTTCCATCGTCACGAGTGAACACGGAGGAGCGAGAAAGGAAGGAAACGAGTGTTTCCAATCCGTGCATCAGCACTCGCAGCTAGGCGCCGACCAACCGAGTGTTTTTCTTTCATTTCACTCGCCAGTTGACGAGCCAATAATCGAAGCCGTACAGGCTGTACGTAAATATATCCCCGCTGGGACACATATGTACGCGGCTAGTGCATGTTTACTCGAGAGTCTGGACACACGTATATATACGGTACATAGTCTTGGAGATGGGAGTACATGGACTTTGTGGCGAGGAGGGGGAAAAAGGCGGGTAACGTTCAGAGGATCTAATAGGACAGAAGAAATGATATTCCGCCCGCATCAGGATTGATTAAAACTTTTGTCTCCAACTGCTGATTAATCACAGGGATTAAAGCTGGGTTACCCTGTTATCGCCATCTCCGTTATCTTCCTCTAGCGCCGGTACACGCGACTCCGCCAGTCGCCACAACGTGCGCACGACGCAATGTAAATCGACGCACAGCCGGCAAAAAAGCCAGCTGGCGATTCGCTCGCGAGAAGCGTGATTCACCCGCTCGCACATGTCGCGACCGTTGGTGCTACGCAATTCGCAGCGGTCACGAATTCTGTTTCCTCGCTTGCATTGCCTCTCGTGACTCACTTCCACTTCTCCGTTTCTGCAGCGATCGGGTACAGGGCGCCTCGAAATACACGGCAGATCCTGGAAATAGAGGATACCCTGGGAGAAGAAATAAACGACAAAAAGTTGTTGGAGTTCGCGCGCTGTTCCGTCGGTAATCTAGGGATGATGCGCACGCAGGATATTCCTGGTTGCTCTGTCACGTGGGCGCGGATTTGAAATCAGCGCTAGTCATCTACTTACTACTAATATAATTATGGACGCTATAACTCCATTAAAACGGTAGAATTTGTATGGAAAAACTGGAAGACGTATTCTTCCCGCAGTGTTCCAAATATGTTTTCGATTAGCACGGCGGAAGGGACCGTTTCCCAGCTGCAGACGCCTTATCGCGGCTGGTTTCTTTTCCCGGGGCTCGGTCGGTGTGCACGGGACCGTTATATTGTGTATAATTACTCGACGCGCGTGCATGCAATCGCGCCGGATGGTTCAACAATCTTGGCGCTTTTAGAGCCCGACGCGGAATTATTTATAAAACGGCCGGCGCGGCTTACGGGGGTTTATCCGCATGCTAAGTGAACCGCCGTCGCCCCGGCAGTTCCGTGTGTAATGCGAAACTTGTTGCCAGAGGGAAACGAGCAACGCCGCGCGTCCACTTCTTTAGAGTCATTGTTCTCTCTCGCCTGGGGAGCACGAAGGAGGCGCGCAGCTCTAATCGCGTGTTTCCCCGCCGCCGTTTGCTCCGAGATTCTCTCCGGTTGCAGCGCTCGCGCGCGCGTGCACGGAATAATCCTCGAATATTTCCGTTTCTACAGGCGTGCCTTAAATTCACCGTAACCGCACGATTCGCGGAACGGAGAGACAAATATCACCGGCCGAGCTCCACGGAAATAACCGACCGAACGATATCTGGATTACGTTACGTATACTGTTTTACTAGCTCGCAAGGTGTCCGTGGAGAACGTCGATAATTTTAACCATCGAAATACATCCCGATAATGTTTCCACTTTGCTCAACTATCGCGTGTTGGGGTCGTCGATAGAGGGACCCCAGGGGATCGTTAGCTCTGAAAAATTCATGAAATCGTTTCTTTTTTTTTACGAGACAGTTACATGTGTGGGTGTAACGCCGCGATGGATCTTTATTCGCAGAGCGATCTGCGTGACTTACGGAAGCCGTAGTTATCTCGTCCTGTATTCACTGGACGAATGAAACGGCCAGGAGAAAATAATCGTTGTTACTTTAAGTTACTTGAGAACACGAAAGGGGACGTAAATTAATGTTTCTCCCAAGGAGGCCAGAAATTAGGGATAGAAGCACTTGGGACCTTGGATCGCAAGGTTCTCCGCTTTGTTCCGGCCTCCCGATCTTTTTACTCTGCTCGTTCGCCTAGTATTTCGCTGTTTTTGCGTGCGTCGCTCGTAAATCTTCGCGCCACGAAATGGCCAGGGACACGCCTCGGAATCCCGTCGACGAGCATTGTTTACGTTGCGGAGAGACGGCGATATATATTTTGATGCGAGGAACGCGTTAAACCTGTCGCGGGAGGCGGAGAGATAAAGAAAGAGATGGCGCAGCAGTGCTTGTCGCTCCTCTATCGCAAATATTTGTGTTTATAATGCGATTCGCATTCAAAGTGCGTATATTTGTTATTTACATGTACGGAGAGATTGACGACGACGCAATTTCGATTGTGAACTGCTAGGCGGATGGGCGAACACGCGTTTTCCCCGTTCGTTCAGGCTCTTTATCACCCGCACGCTGAGCTTCGTATCAGAAACGCGCGTATTTTTCACATTCAGTTTTTCTCCCTAGGTGCAAACTGCGAAATCCGGGCAGCATGATGCATATGAATGAATTTGTCGGTTGTAAACATACTTTTTTCTACCTATCATTTGTTTCTCTATCGCCAACTCGTTTACCTTCCTACCGATACACAAGCACCTTGTATCGATACATAATATCGATGGCTTATCGCACAAATATTGTGAAATTTCAGTTTTTAAATGCAACGAACACTCGACTGTTTCCTTATGCTGTATAAAAATCACATTTATACCTCTTTCATAAAGTCAAAAATAATATTTCTGTTCACTGTATGCCCCTGAATCTTTTGTACATACAATTGCACGTTTAAACCTGTTTTTCTCAAAAACGGTAAACGTGGACATACAATATTTGTGCACTAAGCCATCGATATGTCCTACACAGAGATCCCATAGCATAGATACACCTGCTAATACAGTATCGATCATAAAACACACGGACCCTCCACTTACACCGTTCAAAGGCAAACAATTGTTTCCCATTGAAGACACGTCGTTCAACATTAACGTGCACCTGATCGCTCGACATCGCGTGCGGGAAGAGCCTCGTGTGTTTTTTTTTCAAGGAAAAGGTCAGCCAGCAAAGGTCAAGAGACGTGGACGCGCGGCGATCCCGCCCGTATATATCGCCGATCTGTTTGACAACTGTGTTTACAAAATCTTTAGCGATCCCTACTTTTCTACCCCCGTCGCTGCCGGCTTCTTTCTTTTTCGCTCGCCGTCGCGAAATACGTCTTGGGTACAGGTCGCCTCGCATGTAGCTCGCCGATGGGCCGTATCACCGCGTATCGCCTCGCATGCGATATGCAATAGAAAACATTTTGTCAATACACGCGATGACGCGCGCTGGCTCTCGCCCATCGCATCTATCGCATGACCCGCGATGCGTGCTTCGACGATCCTGGGTCAGGCACGTGATCGACTTCTTGCCAACGCTGTTCACGATCATCTGTTTAACCCATTCGGGGTTAGTCGCTTTGAAAAGTGTTATCGATTGTCGCGCGCGTCCCGCTTCCTCTCGCCGACTCCCATCGCCCAGCGGGATTACAGATGGCTGGTTTATCGCTAGGATCATCGTATCCCCTGCTCACGCCACGTTCACCGCGACCGACGAGTGGCAAAGAAAATTAACTGCAATAAGATGTATCACTTTCGAACGAAGTATAGTTATTGCAGGCTGGACACATAGCGTGCTTGAATTATTAACCGTCGGCTATAGTTGTCGCACAGGTATCGCCACGCTTAGCGTATGCTACGTTACTATTATTTCGCTGCGCGTACAGTAAATCGAAAGAGTTATACCCCCTGAAAAACTTACGTAGTTGTTTCTTTGTAAGACATTTCTAAGGGCAGGTATGAGTGGTGAATAATGCGCGGTCCTGTTTGCGGTGACAACCGATAATTTTCGTTTATGAGGTATTAGTAGCGCGTAGATTGAAGATCCATAGCCAAAGAGTTCACGCCGCTTTTGCATGAGGGCTATCGGCGCCGGGATCTAGATCCCGGATTATTTCGTGTCACGGAAATACGCTCTTTTCGATGCAACGTTGCAGCCTTTGTTCGGGGGAATTATAGTTTCGTGGGCTCCGCGCCGTGTCAGCCGTGGGACCTCGATAATTTTCGATCTGTGCAATTAAATGCTCGGTTAACGCCCGCCGTAACATGTGCGACGACCGTTTTGCATGTGGCTTCCGTTCTGCTGCATTATGAAAGGGAGATGTGGTTCTCGTTTCGCCAAGATACTTAGAGCAGGCGCGAGAATTGCAGTACAAATTTACCGTCATGTAAACGCGCTACTATGTTCGCTGTAGATCGCTACTGAGCGATGTTCTAACGCGTGGATCATTTAAGTCCTCGTCAGCATTCGTACTTGAAGGAATATTATTTTAAATACATTTAACTCGATCGGTTACGTTGCGTGTCATATATTTTTGGACACCTAGTATAGAGAAATCTGCTCTGATATGTACTATTTACAGTTTCGAGATTATACGGTCGATGCATCGAGAGGATTGGCACTTAAGGGGAGCCCTATCTTCCAAACACTTATCTCGTGGTGCAATGCCACCATAAAAACTTTCCACGCTCAACGAGATTGGGAAGATGTATCACAAGGGACCGTCTCCAACTCGAAAATTCAAAAAAGAAATTAAACTTTGGGGATATGTATTACGCGATTTTTTTTACTGTCCAAATTCGCTCTAAGCGGGTGGAATTGACTCGTAAAAATCCGGCTATTTTCCAATTTTATGTTATAACTCGCGAACTATAAGTTACCAAATGATAGTCCTAATTAAAAGAAGTAACACTTACCTGAAAACTTTTTTTCTATCTCTTACAGTTTGCGAGTTATATCATAAAATCGAAAAATAGCCGAATTTTTAGGGGTGAATTTCACACCCTCAGAGGAGATTTGGGCAGTAAAAAGATTGCATAGTACAACTAGATATCCTCTACATATCCCCAAAGTTGCGTAATTTTTTGAATTTCCGGATTGGGGAGTTTCTCGCGTCAGAAATATCAAACTCTCTGGTTAATAATTATAATTATTATATATATTCCCTTTCTGGAGAAAGTGGTTTCCCCCGTGCAGAATCAATTGAGATTGTTATGAGTTGTCTAAAAATACATAGGTATATTAAAACAATAATAGTAAACACAAATGTATTTACTATTAAATAATTGCTCAGTGACGAATTACTTGGGCTTATCAAAAGGGTTCAAGGTTCGTGTCATCGTGGATGCACCACCATCGACGCATTACCCTATACCTCACCACCAAAAAGGGGTACATATAATAGGACCCCAAAAACAAGAGTAGTTAGTTCTAAAAAGTGACACTAAGCGAGCAGTCTTTATTATTCAGTTATTCACACGCAGCAGAGTATTCGAGGATCATCTTGTCTTTTCCTGATTTAATTAAGTGTAGTCTATTATTAAAGTTACTTGTTTGATATAAAAGTGTAATTATGGAAGTCGAGGGCTTCCAATTCACTTCACTTCATAACAAGATTGACTTCTCACCAGACGATCGGGGTCGTTGCAATCGCAGCGTTCGTTTTCATTCCATGGAACAGGTGCTACGCGAAACTTTGACGGTTCAAGCTTAATCCGCTCGATAGAGATTTCGCTGTAACAGCGTCTCGGATAATCACGGGCGTCACGTGTTTGTATTAGGTTACCACATGGAGCCTTGTGTGCTATCCTTATTAAATAAAAGTCAGCGGAAGAACAATACCGATACTTGGTACGCAGAAAATTTTCCAAGCAAAATTAAAATCGCAATTAGCGAGAATTTTTGTACCGTTCATCGACAGCCATCGCAGTAACGGTCACATTTCTGCGATTCAGCCTCTTCGTCGCTGCACGTGCGCCCCGCCATTAACATAAGTGTCATCTAACGACGCCTCATGAATCTTTACGATCGCGTCAATTTACGATTCCGACGGGACAGTCCGTTACCACTTGCTACACTGTGGTCGATACAAATTAACGATTCACGAACGATCGGCAAAGTAATCGAACCCCATTAATAATATCCACTAGGTCTAGATGCTCGAAGATTGCGTCATTATCGACCTGCCAACGCCGTAGGTACATGTTTGGAAAGCTTTTAGAACTACAACCTTTTGCTTTAAGTAGCAATCCCGTTACTAATATAGTTATCGATTAAGTTGAGGACGGTCAGGTTTCCCTAGCAAACGTGGGAATTATCGATGGGGGAAAAATGGCGGGCTAACGAGATTGCCGTGTTAACGCGATTACCTTCCGCGCCGATTCAATTCCAGCGGCTGGAAGATTGCGCGGTAACGTTCGATGGAAGCCTCCCATCGAATTGTCGCCGCGCGTTGATTGGCATTTCATCGTTCGTTATTTATATCGAATAGGAAGTCTGCTCCCAGCCTCAACACGATTGAGCAATTAATAACCTTAGTTTATTCGATCGACGCCGATACAACGTCTTTCGAGAACGCTCGGCCGCGTGTGACATTGATGCCGAGGCCGGGCGAGACAAAGACTTGCCGTGTTCGGTGAAAAAGATCGATAAGATACAACGGCATCCATATCGATCGCGTTAATTTTACAGCTAACCTTTCTGGGGAAAGAATTCTAATCGGGCGCCTTAATCTGATGGCGTATCTGAATCTCTTATTGCGCTCCTCTGGTACTCAATGTTGTTTATCAGTTCACAAGTCATATTATTGTTGACCCTGAACGCGTCCCACGTGCACCAGCTGTACTATACGTGATGCGTTTGCGGAAGTTTTAGAAAGAATTAAAGATTCCTTCTTTCCCCATCCTGCTTAGCATATCGAATACTTTACGACTCATATTCAAGGCGTGGATAAATAATATTTGCTTGAGGGAGCCTTGAAAATATAAAGTTGACGGAGACATCAAACTATCGGTAATAAATCCTCCCTTGCTTTATCCACAGTGTCCACCAAAGCGACTAAATTTCACTGAAAACACATGCTAAATAGTTCTTTTCACATAGCCGAAACCCCGTTCGATTATCTTATCACTGTATGTGTGTATTTACATACCGACTGTTCATTTTTCCTATTGACTCTTGACAGGTTCAGGGTCGTGAGAAATTCATGGTCCGCCGATAGAACCTCGAAAGGCGCGCATCAGGAGCTAACGTTTCATCATTCGACTACACGAGAAATTCAAATACAGACTTCATAATCTTCCCACGGTCAACCCGCCCTTCTCCCACTATACCTAACGCCACAGGTAAGGCAGAGAATATATGAAGCCTGAAAAACGAACGAAAAAGTTTCCTCCGATAAGAATCGAGCTACGCGTTACCGACGGTGAGTCACTCGCATGGTCTGAAACGTGTCTCGCCGACTTCGCAGACCCGCTGCGCAATAACATTTTTGAGACCGAATTGTACGGAAAGGGGGACAGATGTTTTTCACCGGCGTTGCCGTTCCGTGGTCCCACGTGTTTCCGCAACACGCCTCGTCTGGGAGAGATACGCGACACCGCGAGTAAATGCCAGGTGGAAAAACGGAACGTTTATGTATGTGAGTAGAGACAGACAGGGGCTTTCACTGGATTCTTCGTGGCTTATTCATTGGCGAGGTAGACGGGCGCGCGCGGGCACGCTCGGCCAGACCGTCTGCACGAGTGGGGAAAAAAAGGACTAGAAGAAAATCGGAAATACCGAGGATGCGTCGGCGACGGGTAGCAATGACCTTGGGCCGTGTATTGACTCGAGCGTTCCGTCTCTTTGTTCCCCGACAATTCGTCGGGAAACCTCTTTCTGTGGTCTGCGGATTCGCCGTGAGCGCGCGGCCGACGAACCGCCGCGCCATCATTTTGCACGGGCTGTTCCATGGCGGTCGTCGCCGTTCAAGGATAACGTTATAGCGAGGCGTGAGAAATCCTCAGGACTCTGCGCAGCAGTTTCTTCCATTAAACGAAGCCACCGCGAGTATGTCTTTGTTTGCGCGTAGGTACAGCGTTATTCCGTCAGACGACCCCGGCACGTCAATCTGTAGGCCCGCGTGGAACGACGCAGGACTTAAGTATTCGTGAATGAGACGTGGCACCGTGCCTGTGCCTTTTGCCCTGGCAGACTGATTGGTGCCCTGACGCGTTAAAAAGACGATGCAGAATTGGATCGTTGTATCAATTTACTTTCTGCTCTGTTAGCACGTCCCGAGGCAATGTGTTGACGTCTGTTGCCACCCGCTGCCTGTTCCATCGACGGTCTTCCGAGGGAGACACTGGAGTAGCGGTCGAATTTAAGGAACGCCTACGAATTTTAAATTATTCCGAGTGGTTCCAAGGAAACGATCGGTCGTAATTGCATCGTTGTCGTTCTTGTAGTTGTCCCGAGACACACGCACGTGTCGAAAATAATGCAACAGGAAGCGAGGCTCGGCAGTTGTGTGACGGAGCGCTAATTCCGTGCTGGCATAAGCCTGGAAAGTAAAGTACCTAGTGTACCGTTATCGCAAGGCCGCGGCGAGAATCATTGTTTCGATTGATCCAAGTTGGAAGGAAAAAGAGCGAGAAGCACGGGGCGTTGGAGCGAGTGCAGGGAACAATGAAAAGGACGGGGCAACAGGGCGGAACAGGAAAAGGCCCGAGGGGGAGGGGGGACGGGTTAAAACCACAAAAACGTCTGGCGTCTAAATCCAAATAAGAGAACAGGTTGCCGTTCTTCTTCTGTCCTTATAAAGAACGCCCTGTCGTTCCTTCTTCGGCGTATCAAAACAAAGGCCTCGTATTCTCTTTGTTTGTGTACACACGATACACGTGTCCCGTGTTGGATATGCGGCACACGGTTAGAAACGAGATGATTACAATTATAGTCTTCCATTCATATTAATGAAGGATGCATTTCATTCGGAGTCCTTGAACCAAATCGTACCGTTCCTATTCGTATTTTTCTCTCCCACGTGTGTTTGCAATAATGTGTTTTAAGGGAACAGAGCGACCACGCGAATTACGAAGGGAAACTCATGAAAGCCCAACTACTCGTGGTTTTTATCATTTTCTTTCCATATCATTTCATTTAAGCAACACGAGGTGGCCTTGGAATGACCTTGAAAAATACTATTACTCTTTCACAAGATTAAATCTCCCGATTTCACTTGGCAGCTATTTTACCTTATACTCGGGAGGAGACACACGGTGCACGAAAACGGTGGATAAACCTGGGAAAGCGGTACTCCGTCATGTTGCCGAAGACGAGCCAGCTTGCGTGCCCCGAGGGGGATACCTATCTCAGACAGAACCATTATAACAACTTCCTGTTGGGAGTACATGCAGCCACTTCCACTTCGAATCGCTGCAAAGTTTCCATCATTCTTTTCCCTCCGGTTACCACCGGTCCCTCTCCTTTCTTTATTTTAATTTTAAGGTGCTCTGTGCCCGTAACGACGGAGCGTCGGAGAAGAAAGGGGAAACGGGCTTAGGCGCGCGAACAGCTCGGCAAGAAACGACCGGTCCGCGCATCCTCCGCCCGTATAAAGGAAGAAGCCTTTCTTTAGGCGGGCTCGTAATAAAGACCTTGTCTCTTTTCTTTGTTTGAACACGCGCCAGCACGTGGCGTAGTGCTGGCGCGATAGGGAGAGAGTAACCGTCGATGTTATTGCGCTTCAAAACGTTCGCCCAGCGGCTTCTGTACCCCGACGTCCTCTACATTTTTACGCACACACACCCGCGTGCCGCGTTATCTGCTCTTTCTCTCCGCAAGTCTCTCCCCTCCCGCGGCAATAGCTTCAGGACCTTTTTTCTCTCCGCATTTGTAGCGATATACAGCGCGCAGAACGAGGCGTCGGTTTGACGTTCCGACGTCGTGTTATTTAACAGGTAGTTTATAAATAACCGGGAACTGATAGCCGAGGGAATAAATATACACGATAGCGGGTGAATACTGAGGGACGGAACGCTATAAGAACGGATTCCTTCCGAATGTGTATCTTCTTTCTAATCCCTGGCGAGCTTAACATTGATCCTTTGGCCCACGCAGCCGAGATTTAGTATTCCATTTGTCAGGAATGTTTGCATCTTATCGGAGAGCACGCGGTGCACGCTGGAGCACACTTTCAAGGTCGACTTTCTCAGAGCACGGACTCTTCCGCAGACATATTTATTATTCGCGCTCTTGACTCGTGGTTTCTAAGCGGATATATTTTTGGACGTTCTGCACAGGTCGCGTCGCCAAAGGTCACAGAAAAAGCGATCGTACTCGGACGTGACTAGAGTAAAGGCGACTTAGCGTTGTGCATGCTTGGCCGGTGTTGCTGGTACGCGCTAGTTTCCCGACGCCTCGACGATCTCGCGGTTCTCCCCGGAAGAACAGATTCCCCCCTTGACGTCAGCTCTGTCAGGAGATTCGCGATCAGATTGAAACGGCCGCGGTTAGGTCACACTCGGCCGGACGATCCCAGGCCGCGAAGTGTGTCGTCATCGTAGGCGTGCTTTATAAGTAGGCGTCGGCGAAGTTGCGCGACGAGGGCAGCGGAGGAAAATTGCTGAATAAAAAGGGAAATCGTGTTGTTCGCAGGTGTCCCCGAACCGGCGCTGTCTGAACCAGCTCAACAGCTGATCGGAGTACGAAGCGGCGGTGAACGGGGCCACTATTGCACCACCACCCCGCGACTCGAAGAAGTTCAATTCAATAATCGTCGCTGGTTAACGGCCAGACGTTCGCGTACGGGAGAAAAGCGTCTCGACGACACTTGATAAAAGGAGAGCGGCGACGACGACGACGACGGCGGTGGCGGCGGCAGCGGCGGCTACGGTGGCGGTGGCGAGGACAAAGACGACGAGGACGAGGAGAACAAGGGCGAGAGGAGAGGTCTGTTTGCTTGCTTGGACACGGCATCATGGTCAAAACTTTTCAAGCGTACCTGCCCTCGTGTCACCGCACTTACTCGTGCATTCACTGCCGTGCTCACCTCGCCAACCACGACGAACTCATCTCTAAGGTGAGCCGTCCTAGATCAGGTAACGGACACAGACTTCTCGCATTCACGCTTCCTAGACACCGTTCACCGTGTCGTTTATTCTACGCCCAAGAGAGAGACTAACCCAGAGTGTTTTCCTTTTCGATTGCAGTCCTTCCAGGGCAGTCAAGGTCGTGCCTATCTCTTTAATTCCGTGTAAGTATGCTAATGCCTGCCTCTGCGTTAGCCCTGCCCCTCCGCCCTACCTCTCCCACCCTCCCTGCCCCCTACCCCCTACCTCCCACGTTTCGGAGATCGAATCGCGGGAAAAGTAGGACGCGCGTTTATTTCAACCCGGGGAACCGTGTTCCGTGCTTGCACCGCCGCCGTAACGATTACGCCGCTTATGGAAATGGGGCAGCGATCAAAGATGCCTAGGCATAATGTCTTTTTTCTTATTTTAGGGTGAACGTGGGCTGTGGTCCCGCGGAGGAGCGAGTACTGTTAACTGGCCTTCATGCTGTCGCTGACATTTACTGCGAGTGCTGCAAGACTACCCTTGGGTGGAAATACGTGAGTGGCCCTGTTCTTGGGAGAGGGGGACAATAATCGAGACACGCGTACTCTTTGAGTAGGAGTGGGCATGCATACGATTCAAAGTTCTCTTTGCAAAAGTATTCAACGTCCACCTGGTCTGAACTATTGCCGCGTCTTCGGAGACGGGGTGAGCTTTTAACGCTGTAATATTTTCAGGAGCACGCGTTCGAGTCGAGCCAAAAGTATAAGGAGGGCAAGTTTATAATCGAGCTTGCTCACATGATCAAGGAGAATGGATGGGAGTAAATCGTCCAGGGGAACAAGAAGAGTACACCCCGAAACAATAACAACACCACCACCACTACCACGCATCAAGCTATCCCCGATGATGACGACGATGACACGCCTACACAATTGTTGTTCCGATTGCAATGTGCGGCCCCCTCCCCTCTGTCGAACCACCAACGAAAGTCTGTGATTTCATTTGTGATTTGTAATCTTAGTAACTTTTTATGTTTCGGACAATTCGACGACGAAGACGAGGACGACGACGTGGACGACGAAGACGACTACGCTGCTTTCCGTTCTTTCCGATCGATTCGTCGAGCGATAAGCGATGACAAGACCGGCGATCCGCGATTTCGCGGATCGATCACGTGGAGTATTGTAAAAAAAAAGGGAAGGAGCGAAGAGCGAGAGAGAGAGCTAGCGAGAGAGAGAACTTATTTTTCGAACGAAACAGAAACAAAAAGGGATAAAAAAAGTAACGCATAGAAGAAGATAATAAACAATGAAAATGAAACCGTTATGGAACAGAAAGGAAACGCATGGAACAAAGAAACGATATATAGTAGAGTGTAAGACGACGATGGCGGCGTTAAGGAGGAGAAGCGATGGTGGCGAATATGATGATGACGATGGTGCCATGGTGGAGATGAGGACGAGATATCGCTCTGCTCGAACGGTGGGGTGCCCCACACTAATACTTTCGTTCATACGGCGCCGTGGACGACGTTGTCGCGTGACGCGGGACGCGAAGCGCGGCCGACCGGTGTGATGGTAGAAATTAACGCGCGGGGCACCCCGATCGATCAGTTTTCAAATAATCAATCCGTTATCGCACCGGAGCAGCGCAAGTGCCACAGACTTTGCTGGACTGAACTGCCTGCCTGCCGCGTCTATCATTGGAATTTCACTGCCGATATTCCTAATATTAATTAAGATGGCTGCGCCGTGTGTAGTGGCGACGCAGCTGGGTAGTTTTTAGTATAGCTTACGACTATAGCGTACTAAAGCCTATGTTACAATATTATAGGACCTCATGGACATAGAGACTAAGGATAACGTGTAAGAGTAATGATGCTGAGGAGCAGAAAGACTAGTGAGAAAGAAAGAGAGCGAGAGAGAGAGAAAGAGAGAGAGAGAATGAAAGAAGGATATATAAGGAAAAGGAAAGGTCTGGTTACTTGTGTCCGCGTGTACATGTTCGACTTTACGTTCACCATGCCTGCCAAACTGTCTGTTTGTCTGCCAGTCGCCATTACTGTTAGTAAAAATGAACGAGAAAGAAAAAAAGGGGGAAAAAAAACTACCGTATTCTAACATGTTCACGTTTTCGTCGGCTCTCGCAGGGTGTGGTATGACTGAATCTTTTCTTTTTTTATCTGTGTTGTGTAAAATCATATTCGACTGCGCCTTCCTACGCACGCACCACACGATGTATTTAAAAGATAGAAGCAAAACAAAAAGAGGATAAAAACAGAAGATTGAGAGGAAGATAACACGGAACAATGTAATTGCTCATTACTTTTTAATATCGATCTCATTTGTAAATATTTAAATAGAGAGTTCAATGACATTTCGCGAATCATTACCACCACAGGGGCAGAGCTCTCTCGAAGCCTGAGCGTACGATCGGAGTTCTGTTTTATCGTTGTCGGTATTTTTTTTTGTGTTCGTTTCATCGGTCATTGAACGAAAAGAAAAAAATTCTCACCGCGATATACATCCATGTATCATTTTCTCTGTAGGTAGACCAGTATCTACGACACTGCGGCGTTCTAATATAATTACTTTTACAATAGAGTATCGTGTCTCGGAGACTGCTTTGTGCGAATTGAACTATTTTACTGACCTTTAGGCGGCTTCCCCGTGCTACCTTTGTCACCCCCCCCCCTCCACCCCCGCCCCCTCCCCTCCTCTTGTAAAGAAATTCAAACGAAAATTTGTAATAATATAGCGATCAAAATCGATGCCCCTTGATTGCCTACTCAACCGTTTGAAATATATACATATATATATTTTTCAAGTGCTCCGAATGTTTGCAAAAAAACGTTGCTATGTATAGTGTTCTGAAAGAGAGAGAGATAGAGGGAGATAGCATTTTTTCATATCACAGTAAGACGAAGGTAGCAATAATACGCAGGCGTGAGAAACGTTCGTTTTTATTTCAAACGACGAAACAAGTGTACAAAATTCATCAGTTCTAATTTGTACTAGACTTACGACGAAAGCATAGAATTGAGTAATGGACATAAAATCCGGGTGGAGTTAAAAGCGTTTAAGAGAGCATGGATCGTGTATGTTCGTTGATTTCGAAGGGGAAACGCGTACATAACGGAAACTCGCCGTGTATTCTCTTCTGCGTGCATCTAGAAAAAGTGGTGAATGAATGTGCCGGCCTAATCCTCAACGCTGTCTCTTAAAGAGTACTTTTTATATTACTGTGCCGATGGCCCCTTTATCCGCACTACCCCTTTCTCCGGGAGCCTTGTTGAGATGTAACCTCCCCCCCGCCCCCCCCCCACACACACAGGACATTTGATTCTGTAGTTTTCAGCCTCCACCGACATCCACCATTTCCACCATTACACAATTTTGCTTTGTAAAACATGTTCATACTAAAAGAAAAAGAAATACAAGATATTTAATCGAAAAACAGCCACCTTCTTCTTCATTCCCACCTTCGTAGCTCCCAGCGACTTATCAGGTTTCCCTGGTTAATTGATGCACTTTTGGAGTTTCAACTTATAAATATGAAATGATACTGCGACAACTTTCAGCAATAACTTTCCCATATGTTTTATTCATAATTCATAATTAACTATTTATTAATATTCTTTCTGTATCGCACTTTGTGCGAAGCGCTGCGCTTCGGTCATCAATTGTTTATAAACTTTTCTCTTCGTATCGCTGCGCTTCGCTGAAATGCGCGACGGCCTTTTCTGTATGCGTAATTCGTTATATTTTTCTCTTAGGACTTAGAGCTACATTAAAAAATAAGGACTTCTACCAATCCTCGGCGTTTTACGTATATTTTGTATAAAAGTACGTAAATATTAAATGTTCTTAGCCGCGGGATTTTCCTCCGCAATTGTAAATATTGCAACCTCGTGTAATGCGGTGAACTTTGCTCCCTATGTTCTGAACAGAAGTAGAAATTCTCCAAAGTTAGTAGGAACACATGACATAGGTGGAGGTAGCAGAAGCAGTCAAGAGCGAGAGAGAATGAGGAAGCGTGTGCGACAAGGATAGACATGTTGACCGTGCCACTAACTTTGATTTTGCGCGCCTAACCTTCGCCAGGAGCGCATAGTGCAAAGAAAGTGGCATGCGCTAACTGTGTGAGACAGACAAGCTGTGTGTGCGACTGTAGTCTGATCTTCGAGAGTTGAGAGGCACTTCCTGCCATCTTCGGAAGATAGTATACGGGGTCATCGTTTAATCCTGCAATCCGCGCGCGCGCAAACTTGTAAAATGGCAACACCACCTCACGGACGCATTCCACTACATTCTACAACCATACAACGTCCCGGCGTCCCGGAGAGCTGCTAGCGACCGCTGGACGGCAGTGATGCCCGAGCTTCGAGAATTTTGGGCTGGTCTCTTTCAAATTAACGTTGCAAAGAACTATTCAGAATTTCCGGGCCCCGGTTGAAAAATTTGGGGCCTTTTTCGTATAGCTTTTGAACTGTAAGAGATATCGGAATGCAATTTGCGCCGAAAAATAAGGAAAAATTATTCCGTCTTAATGATGGATAATTTAACATATTTTACGTTTACTTAATTTTTCTTTTATCAATTTTTTAACCATAATTGTTTAAAAAGCTGTTGGAAACTGTTGATTTGATAATGTATTTAACGCTGTTTTTAAAATTCGTGATGTTGATAAACAATAAGCTAGTTGTTTCTGTATCATTACATTCATAAATTGAGAAATTAAATTTTTATTCAATTATGTATTAGTTCTGTAGACCTCAGAATCTATTGTTCTGGTTTTCTTTTTTATCCTTAATGCGGTGCATACCTAGATCAGACGTAAGGGGTAACTAATGCGACGTGTCTTTGATTGTAGCGGTGTTTGAATTCTTTTTCTAGAATTTTTGTGTTTGAATGTTTTAGCTACTCAACGCCACGCCTATACCGGCTTCCATTAATGTCATTTTTTGGAACGATGTGCCATTACTGTGGCTTTTACAAGCAGGTGGCGAAAAATCTCTCCGTACAAGGATATAGTGCCGCGGTCAATCCTGTCGTAGCTAAAATTTTTGAAATTGAGGCGGGTACGAAACCAGTTGAAATTATTTTCAAATCTTATTACAGTAATCTGGGGTGTGAGTGGTAAACCGATCATAAAAGCGGAGCGCGCGGCTCGATTACCTGGGCCGGGAAATTCCCAATACCTAGCTCTTTGCGATACTAAATTTTTCGAAGCTCGGGCATCAGTCTTATCCAGCGGTCGCAGGCAGCTCTGCGCTGGGCCGGTGCATGGTTGTAGTGGAATGCGTCCGTGAGGCGGTGTTGCCATTTTACAAGTTCGCGCGCGCGCGGGTTGCAGGATTAAACGATGATCCTGTACAACCAGTGTCCACGGGAAAAGATCTGACGCTAAGGACTCCACTCCGTAACGCAGGCGCAGTGATGCGCAGATGACATCAAACCAATCAACGCCAAAATGGTAAACGAAACGGCGCCACCGTCAAGTCAAGCCAAGTGACGTGATTGGCTTGGCTGGCTTGGCTTGACTTGACGGTGGCGCCGTTTCGCTTTTATATTTTTTCTGACTCGAAATCGAGATCCTTGTGTCGAGGATCCAAGAATGAATCCAACTGAAGAATACTAATTTTAGGCGTCAGAACGAACAGAAGTAATTGCGGACCTACATTTAAGCAGTCTTTCACACATATAGAAAGTGGAATTCCATCGAGTTGGACACTTCTGTATTGGCTGCAAGCGAGGGAGCTCTAATTATTGATCTTGTTTTTTTTCGAGTACACTTGTAGCTATAACAGAATGCCGAAAACGACCGACTATTTTACTGCTTTTGGTAGAAACTTCTTCAATTTCTTGTATATTAAGTCCTTTCTTAATGCTTAATTGTATTGTGTGAGCGGCACAACATACACCTCTTCAATATCCTGTTCCATTAAACCCTACTGCATTAATTATGTTACGAGCATTGTCGTGAACGATTCCTACAACTTTATTCTTCAAACTCCAATCGTCTATACAACTTTCAAGTCTCCTCGTTTGATTCTCAGGAGTGCGATTTTCTTCCATTTCTTCTGTTGTTAAAGTAAATGCTTTATATATCCAATTTTTATTTATGAAATGAATCGTAATGATCAAGAATGAATCGTGAAACCGAGATGAATCTGTCGTCACAGGTAGTATCAACAGCTCAGTATTAAAACTATTAAGTTCATCTTGTATCTTTGATTTTGGAATAAGGACACCTGCTTAATTTAGATTCGGATATCAAACACGTTTTTGATTTGCAACTGAGTATCTCTGCAGGCTAAACCCATATACTATGTGTGAGTGATGCAAAAGACAAACGACCACACATTCGAAACAGACAACTGTCCGTGGTTTCTCATACAATGTATGCATGCTACCGCTTTTTGTTTCTCAAGCGATCGACAATGAACGATTGTCGACAATCAGTCTTTGTCGTCACGTCGTCAGCTACGTTACGTATTGAGAGAATAAATTCGATATAAAGTAACATTACATTAATATTACATATAAATTACATATTGTGTTAAACTCTCTAGTTTATATGTGTACATAACATATACATATTTCATATATTATATATTTTTTAATTAGTTCATATATTTCATAAATTATAATGCCACAACGCAGTTGGGTGTGGCGATTTTGCACCAAAATAGAAAATTATCAAGCAAAATGTGATATTTGTGATCGTATATTTTCAATCGGGAGTTCAACGTCATCCCTGAACAAACTCAGGACGGAGGATGAAGCTGTACAAAACAAACGACGGTAAGTTTTTATTTTGAAACGGCATAATGTAATATATTCATATTTAATCTCATATTATAATTAGGCGATATAATACTTCGACTAACGAAGATAATCCCTCAGAAGAAAATAATGTGACCGCACAGTTTGATAATAGCGAGATTAATGGACAAGTGTCTTCTAATTCACGAAGAGTAGCACAGAACTCGGAGATAATTTCTCAAACATTAGCGAAAATGATATCGATAACTCAATTACCTATATCTTTTATATCGAGTAAACTGTAAAGGATTTCGGGATTTTATGATGATAGTTAATCCAACATACAAAGTTCCATGTTCAGAAACAATTTTGAAGAGAATTAAATTACTATACACAGAAACAAAATCAAAGCTACAAGATGAATTTAATAATGAGCCAATTGTATCTTTGACGACAGATTGTTGGACATCTGAGTCTCAAGATTCATATTTGACCATTACGATTCATTTCATAAATAAAAATTGGATATGTAAAGCATTTACTTTAACAACAGAGGAAATGGAAGAAAATCACATTGCTGAGAATCTGGCGAGGGGACTTGAAAGTTGTATAGACGATTGGGGTTTGAAAAATAAAGTTGTAGGAATCGTTCACGACAATGCTCGTAACATAATTAATGCAGCAGGTTTAATGGAACAGGATATTGAAGGAGTATGTTGTGCTACTCACACAATACAATTAAGTGTTAAGAAGGGACTTAATATCAAAGAAATTGAAGAAGTTTGTACCAAAAGTAGTAAAATAGTCAGTCATTTTCGGCATTCTGCTTTAGCTACAAGTGCACTCGAAAAAAAAACAAGATCAATTGGAGCTCCCTCGCTTGCAGCTAATACAGAAGTGTCCAACTCGATGGAATTCCTCTTTCTATATGTCTGAAAGACTGTTTAAAAATAGGTCCGCAATTACTTCTGTTCTTTCTGATCGAAACACGACGAAAGTAGATATCGCTAGAAAATTAGGAATGAGTGAAAATGATTGGTCTCTTCTGGAAGATATAATAAAGGTTTTGAAGCCTATAGAGGTTGCTACAGTGATATTTAGTTCTGAAAAAATGTGAGCATATCGATAATTCATCCCATTATTCATAATCTCATTGATAAACATCTAATAATAGGCCCAGATGATAGTAATTCAATAATGCAACTGAAAACAATACTTGTTGATTTATCCGCGAGATTTCAATTGCAACCTAATATTGAGACATCAAAAATTAGTATTCTTCAGTTGGCTTCATGCTTGAATCCTCGACACAAGGATCTCCATTTCGAGTCGGAAAACGTCAAAACATTAATTCATCAAACAGTAAAAAAGATATTACGCGATATGCTAGATGACAACATAGGGTCCCAGAATATACCAAAAATAAACGAAACTGCTTTAGATTTTATATTTGCTAAAAATAGTACCGAAGAACATTCAGTTACTGAATTTGATATGTATTTGAGGGAACAGCAAATTGGTCACAACCTTGATCAGATAAGTTGGTGGAAATTACGGGAACCTAAATTTCCAAAAATTGCTTTTTTAGCAAAAAAATACTTGTGCATACCTGCATCATCAGCAAGTTCAGAGAGGGTCTTTTCTACGGCAAGTAATGTTGTAACCGCCAAAAGATCGTGTTTATCGTCGGTAAATGTAAACCAATTTGTTTTTTTATACCAAAATCGGGACTTATTATCGTAGTGTTATATGTATGTATAACTGCAAATAAAATATTAATATAATACTCTTCCCATTTGTGTTTTAATCGCTGTAGTTAAACCTGGCCCTCTTTAATTAGAATCCAAATAAATAGAGCTTTATTGAGTCATTATGATAAAATATTCGAAACTGGATACAGATCTTATCCCGGATTTCGAGTTATAATCAGTAATTCGTGTACTGGGATATATCCTGATACACGGGTACTCGAATCTAAATGAAATAAGTATCCGGATATCCGAATATACATTTTGTGGGTATCCGAGTACTCGGATACTCAAGACCCGGATACTCCAGACTCGAATACTCCGGACTCGAGTACTCCGGACTCGAGTACTCCGGACTCGAGTACTCCGGACTCGAGTACTCCGGACTCGAGTACTCCGGACTCGAGTACTCCGGACTCGAGTACTCCGGACTCGAGTACTCCGGACTCGAATACTCAAGACTCGGATACCCAAAACTCGGATATCCGTAAATCCGAGAAAGAGCCCTAGTTTAGAGTTTAGACAGGAAGCAGGAGGCTTTCATAGCTTAGAGGGCGCTGGTGTCGCGGTATAGTTGTGTTTGTGTCTGTACATACACGATCGACTGAGACTTATACTATCTTATAAGTGAAAATAAGTGATACGTGAGTGAAACGCTAGTGTTTACTTGTGTTTACTGTTTAATAACTTAAAATGAATGTGTAGAAGAATGGAGCAACTGCAAAGAGAGTCACAGATAAGAAAGTTTTATGTGCGGTTTGAGTTACATTTGAGACACTTGTTTATTTGAATATTCGTAATGTTCTGTATTTTTAGGTTATAAACTCTATTATCAAAAACTTTCAATTTACTGTAAAAAGTATTAAAAATGATTTCCTAAACTTAAAACTTGTATTTTTGGAATGTACTCGTTAAATGCTATTAAGAGACACAAAAATGAATTTTGTTAACTGCAGGGAGAGGACGGAGAGGACCAACAGTACATTGGCGATGTGTAGTGCCAAGTTGTACTTCGAACAGCAATATAAAGAGACACAGCTTCCCTAAGAACGTGATAATAGTTGAACTGACAAGGGACGTTCAGCAACCCGGAAATTCAGAAAATTATGAAACTTGGTATGCAAATAGAATAGTTCATCCGTAACCTAACCCTAATTTTTGTTGGTGCCATAATGCAATTTTTGGGGGTGAAATCACCCCATACAGAAAATGCCGAATTTTCTATTCGAGAGATATCGAACAGAAGTTTAAACAGAAGGTGCATCGTTTTCTTATACCTACAAAACCGCACAAAAAATAATTTTCGAAAACTCCATATTTTTCAAGTTACCCCCACCACCAACCCTAAAAATTAAGGTTTTGTATTTTGAAAATATGTGCTGAAATACCTCGGGACAATCTCTTTTCATATATATAAATAATTTATGTTATATTTTTTGTTGCAAACAAATAAAACCTATATTACTGAATTTGATGTCCATTTTAGTAGTTTCTATTAATAAAATGGTTTCTTAAATCCATATTTAAATTAGTATTTATATAATTTCTAAACAGCTTTTAATTATATTATTTGAGCAAGACTGTACGTACCTAAAATTTCATCCAAGGTAAAACTCACTAAAACTAATCAATGACGTGCCATGAATCATTATGATAACAGCACATTCGTTACTTGAAGTGTTATCTTAATTGGCCACTTTGGGACCCACACAGTAAATAAATAATGCGTGAAAATTTACAATGACTTTGCAAAATCGTTTGCATCGTTTTCTTATACCTACAAAACCGCGTAAAATTTTTTTCGGAAAATTCATATTTTTGAAGTTACCCCCACCACCAACCCTTAAAATTAAGGTTTTGTATTTTGAAAATATATGCTGAAATACCTCTGGATAATCTCTTTTTATACATGTAAATAATTTGTTATATTTTATTTGCAAACAAATAAAACCTCTGTTAATAAATTTGAAGTCCATTTTAGTAGTTTCCATTAATAAAATGATTTCTTAAACCCATATTTACATTAGTATTTATATAATGTTTAAACAGCTTTCAATTATATTTTTTAAGCAAGACAATACATAGGGGAGACTGGGGCAGATTGTATCAAAAAAGTTTTCACAGTATTTTCTCGAAAGTGTTTTCCTCAAAATGAATACGTAACGCTCGTTTGTGTCACTAAAACCGATGGAGCTAATATCGTCAAGCAGCTCTCGCATGCTGTGGGTTACCAGATTTGTCGTTCAACAGATTTTCCTTATGTGACAATTTACCCCGTGTTACAACCTACCCCGGTCTGCCCTACCTAAAATTGCATCGAAGGTGGAACTCATTAAAACTAATCAGTAACGTGCATGAATCATTATAATAACAGCACATTCGTAGATGCCTTACTTGAAGTGCTTCCATAGGCCACTTTGGGAACCACACGATAAATAAATAATGCATGAAAATGACTGCAAAAATAACTTTACGTATACATTGTAACATATACATGTATATTTTGCAAAGTCATTGTAAATTTTCACGCATTATTTATTTACTGTGTGGGTCCCAAAGTGGCCAATTAAGATAACACTTCAAGTAACGAATGTGCTGTTATCATAATGATTCATGGCACGTCATTGATTAGTTTTAGTGAGTTTTACCTTGGATGAAATTTTAGGTACGTACAGTCTTGCTCAAATAATATAATTAAAAGCTGTTTAGAAATTATATAAATACTAATTTAAATATGGATTTAAGAAACCATTTTATTAATGGAAACTACTAAAATGGACATCAAATTCAGTAATATAGGTTTTATTTGTTTGCAACAAAAAATATAACATAAATTATTTATATATATGAAAAGAGATTGTCCCGAGGTATTTCAGCACATATTTTCAAAATACAAAACCTTAATTTTTAGGGTTGGTGGTGGGGGTAACTTGAAAAATATGGAGTTTTCGAAAATTATTTTTTGTGCGGTTTTGTAGGTATAAGAAAACGATGCACCTTCTGTTTAAACTTCTTTTCCATATCTCTCACTGTTCTTGAGATATTCCACGGAATAGAAAATTCTGCATTTTCTTCAAGGGGTGATTTCACCCTCAAAAATTGCATTATGGCACCAACAAAAATTAGGGTTACGTTACGCATGAACTACTCTATTTGCACACCAAGTTTCATAATTTTCTCAATTCCCGGGTTGCCGAACGTCCCTTGTGAGTACGGTTCAGACAAAATGCGACAGACTGGTACGGGTGTCGCAGGTATGCATGATGTAATAGTGGTAATAATTATAATTACGATAATAATAAGTAAAATATCCTTTATGTTGTATACAGAACTCGTCGGTTCCTGTTTGGAGCGAAAGCCAGCTACAATGTCGACAATATACTGCCCGTAGGACATTCCTCTGACCTCCGCCTGCCTCTCAAGCGCCTACGATGCACGCGTATTTAGTTGAAATTCAAAGTCAATTTTCTCGAAAACGAAGCCTCTACCGCAAATTCGTCACTCTGGATTTTCGACTTATATTTGCCTGTAGAATCACCCCCAAAGTATTGACTATAGGTAGAAGAGCACCATGTATATGGAGGTCACGTACGAAGGAATATATATGTACATACATGAACAATGTAATATAAGTAATTAATATAATTACTTAGCACTATAGCGTTTAAGGAAACTGTTAAACTGAATACAGGGGACATTTTTCACAGAAAAATCTGAGCCACTCACTAATCCTTACCTCTACTTGTATTTTTTACAACTAACCCAGATAGCCACGTCTGTATTTGCAGATTTTGCTCAACGCCTGAGTACAAATGTTTGTGGCAGAAAGACTACAGATTTGATACAGGATTTGTTATATTCGATGATGAAAGCAGACTGACAGCAGAAAGCCGACAGATTGTGTTGCCTTAACCTGAGAGCAGATTGGCGGCAGGGTCTGCTGATACAATTTAATGGCAGGAATCGAGCAGACCCTGCGCAGTGCGATCTGACGGCAGATAGGCAGCAGAAATCGAGCAGATTCTGTTGACATAGCCTGCGAGCAGTTTGACGGCAGACACTGCGGCGAATCTGCTAATCCAATTTAATGGCAGAAATCGAGCAGACCCTGCGCAGCGCAATCTGACGGCAGATTGGTGTCAGATAGAGAGCAGATTCTGTTGACATAGCCTGCGAGCAGTTTGGCGGCAGACACTGCGGAGAATCTGCTAATCCAATTTAATGGCAGAAATCGAGCAGGCTCTGCGCACCGCGATCTGATGGCAGATAGGCAACAGAAATAGAGCAGATTCTGCTTACATAGTCTGCGAGCAGTTTGGCGGCAGAAAGTAAGCAGAGTCTGCTAATCCAATTTAACGGCAGAAATCGAGCAGGCTCTGCGCACCGCGATCTGACGGCAGATTGGTGTCAGATACAGAGCAGATTCTGTTGACATAGCCTGCGAGCAGTTTGGCGGCAGACACTGCGGAGAATCTGCTAATCCAATTTAATGGCAGAAATCGAGCAGGCTCTGCGCACCGCGATCTGACGGCAGATAGGTGGCAGAAATAGAGCAGATTCTGATGTCAGGATCTGACAGCAGAATGGCGGCAGAAAGTAAGCAGAGTCTGCTAATCCAATTTAATGGCAGGAATTGAGCAGACTCTGCGCACCGCGATCTGACGGCAGATAGGCAACAGAAATCGAGTAGATTCTGCTGACATAGTTCACGACGCGACCCGCCAGGCCGCGATCGGGCGACCGCTTCTCGCTTACGAAATAGCACCGTGGCGGGAATAAGTGGCCGAGGGCTTGATCATTCAGGGCTCTCGAGTACCACTCGTATTTGCCGGCATTCCACTGCGGAGTATATATTTGTTATACCCGACTGTAAGGGCGGTATTATCAGTCGTTGCTGAAGACGAAGATCGTCTACTAGACTAGTAGAGGATGTCGCATGCTAAAAACTAAAAAACGATTGATGATAATACCGCCCTAAGACGACTGAATAAATAGTAGTTATCATTAATTCTTTTATATGTGGAAGAACTGTCTTCAAAAGTTTAAATAATTATTTTGAGCCTCCCTGGCATTCAATTGACTAACAACTAAGTAAAACATTAAAAATGTTATAATACCCGTTTAAATACATGGTTTACCAACTTTTTTTTCTTCCATAAAATATGGTAGAAATCAGATCTTTCAAGTCGGTCTTATAAACATGTTCTATATATTATTTACGCTACAGACTTTTGCACTGTTTTTAAATCTATACTATTATATAAAATTGCCTACTATGTCCGACATCAGGATCTGCTTGATTTCTGCCACCAATCTGCGGGCGGTTTTTGTCAGCAAGATCTGATCGACATCTGACATCAATCTGCAGTCAGATCCTGATGTCAGACTCTGACCGCAGAACCATAGTCAAATGCGGACATAGTAGGCACCGAATCTGACGTCAGAATCTGCTCTGTATCTGACACCAATCTGCCGTCAGATCGCGCTGCGCAGGATCTGCTCGATTTCTGCTCTCAATCTGCGGTCAGCCACGGCAGCAAGATCTGATCGAAATCTGACATCAATCTGCGATCAGATGCTGATGTCAGGCTCTGACCACAAAACCATAGTCAAATGCGGACATAGTAGGACCCGAATCTGACGTCAGAATATACTCGAATCTGACATCAATCTGCCGTCAGACTGCAGTCAGTTTGTTTACTGGGTAAGTATCTTATACAAAATGTAGGGTAAGAGATACATTTGTTGGCATTATCAATTATTGTTGGCAAAAGAATGTCCGTTCCAATAATAACTGAAAAGATGGGGAAGGTTTAGATAAGAAACTTCACGTAAATGTGAAATATTTAATTATGCAAATTTAATTAAATATTTTTCTATAACACCCGAATTTCATATCCAAATCTTCTTAACGTGTCAACAAATGTATTTCTTATTCTACATATCACAGTACACAGATTCTGAGTGTACAGGGTCATCCGTTAAAACTGCAACCTACGCGCGCGCGAACAGACGAAAATGGCAACACCGCCTCACGGACGCATTCCACTACAACCATGCACCGGTCCAGCGTTCGGAGGGTTACCAGCGACCGCTGGGTAGCAGTGATGCCCGAGCTTCGAAAATTTTAGGGTGGTCTCTTTCAAATTAACGCCGCAAAAAGCTCTGCAGAATTTCCCGGCCCAGGTAAGCGAGGTGCGCGCTCCGCTTTTATGATCGGTTTACCACTCGCACCCCGGATTACTGTAATGCGGTTTGAAAACAATGTCAACTGGTCTCGTACCCGTCTTAAGGCTGCCGTCTCAAGTTTGTTATGGTCCGAATCGATCGAAGCGTACTCAGTAAACAGACGGACCCTAATGAAACTAGTCCGGTCGATAAAAAGAACATATACAGAGGTGACATCTCCAGGTACTCTGTGTAGACGAATTTTTTACGCATAGTTGCCACATTTTCTGTTCTATCTGTCTCTGCCGCGCTGTTGCCACAGTTCCTTCTATCGAGAAGCTCGAAGGAATACGGCACGAGAGCTGTGTCTAGCGTCAGAGCCTCGCTGAACGTAAAGGAGGATGGCAATAATGAAAGATAGAGAAGTTGGGTAGTGAAGTTAGGAAACATATCAATGAAACAATACTTATTTGCGTATCATTATCTCTTCTACACTTCGCAATTCTTATTATCTTCTCTCATTCTGTGTAATTCCTCTTCTCCATTGACGGTCTTCCTACAATTATATCAAATCGATTGTAATGAAATCGCTCATTTGCTGTAACAACGACACAACTCAAAATTTGCAGTTTTTGAGTTATTAGTATAGAAAAAGTGGTTGTTGTCTAACAAAACTTTTCCCGTTAACAAAACTCGTTTCCCCAAAAATCGTGAATTTTGAGTAATATATGTCGTAGTTGCAGCAAATGAGCGAAATGTAACGTATGTAGTGAGGGAAATATTTATATTTTCTTGTGAAAAAATATAATGATATGATTGTTCAATGATTGTTTATTTTGTTTGTTTTAATAGAATGTAAAACGTTCACATTTTCTATCGTATCGGCTTGAACGTTTCAGTAACATACTGGTGAGATTTTCCAGACGAAAATGAATTTAAACACGATATAAATCGGATTATTTTTAGCATTATTAAATAGATTAGAAATGTTACGCATTTATATTTAATTATCTAGTACAGTTCTAGAAATAATCCGATTTATACCGTATTTGAATTCATTTTAACCTCTTAGGCACGACGCGCCACTGTAGTGGCTTTCGCGGATGTCATATTTCTGAACGAGACGCCACTATAGCGGCTCACTGTATCGTTTACACGTAATTCGCGTTGAACTCTGCCGTACAGAGAAACAGCCCCACGTAAAACTCAGCCGTGCCTAAGAGGTTAATGTGGAAAATCTCAGCAGTAAGTATGTTACTGAATACTGAAAACGTCACGTTTTACATTTTATCAACACTGTATGCCTCTCTAACCGAGATTACAAGCCGCCGCCGAACAGCCCAAGTCCTCGCTGGTCGGGACAGGCGTTGAACCCGTATCGTAGAGTCCTAATTCCGAGTGTTCGTTTCTCGCTTCTTTCTGGCCGAAGGGGGGAGCGAGATGGAATGCTTTGTCTGCGCGACGGGCGTCAACGCAAAGGACGGAGTGTCAGGCGTCCGAAAGATGGAGAGAGACAAAACATGATCCCGTCGTCTGTCTCGTACCGCTCTCGCTCGCTTTCAGTGCCTCTCGCTCGCTCTCGTTCCATCTCGCTCTCGCCTTCGCCGGACAGGAGTGAAACAGAAGTGGTGGAAATAGCGAAAAATCCACATAGTGTACCCCAAACCGAACCCGTAACAAGACAGTACTGTAGTATCTTTTATTTGAGTTTATCCAGATATTATCTTTGCCCATTTCTGTTCTCTAGCAGCTTCGCCGTGATTCATTCAAGCCTTCCTTACGAGAAAATAGTAATAGAGGAAATGCGGCAACAGCGCGATATACCTCTCGATACGTCTCGGCAACTATGTCTTTCCTATATTTATCGGCTAGCTTGGACTTCTACCGGTTCTGATGGTAAATGGCGCGAAAATACCATCAGCGCTGGGGCGGAGAATCCTTGAAGCTTCATTCTGTCATTTCTCGAGTCTGTCTCAGTACACGATTCATAAATTCATTATTATTTTAATGTACGATGCTTATTAGCGTTCAAACGCACCAGACCACTCTGCACGAATGTCTACCGGAGGCAACTATACCCGCAAAAACCTTCTTCTTGCCGATTCCAGGACGAAAGTCGGTTGAAACGGTTTGTTTACTACATCGCGTATAGGCAGGATCGGCGAAATCATTATGCAAGTCATGTGCCGCATAAGGGCGCCAGCAGAATGGGACGCTAAAAAACTATATCGCACGCTAAATAATAAAAGAATCCAACTCCCACATAAACGAAATGTACACCCCGTAAAGACAAATCATATTAAATAGAAAACAGGTGCAAAAATTTGAGGGCACCAATAATTTTCTTGCATACGGGCGCCAGCTAACCTCGCGTCGGCCCTGCGTATACGTCACGCTGGTGCTACGTGCTGCGGTACACCACTAGCGCCACCAACGGAGAAGCCTTGAAGCCTCATTCTGTCAGTTTTCGATTCATAAATTCATTATTATCTCAACGTACGGTGGTTATTAGCGTTCAAACGCACCAGACCACCCTGCACTGATGTCTGCTAGAGGCAACTGTACCCGCAAAAACTTCCTTCTGGCCGATTTCAGGACGAAAGTCGGTTGAAACGGATTGTTTACTACACGCGTATACGTACACGCTTTTCTTAGCTTGTGTGAGCGTACGCACACATTCAAGGCCCGCTGAGACGGCAGCCTTAATTTAAAAAATTTTAGCTGCCACAGAGTTGACCGCGGCACTATACCCTTGTACGGAGAGATTTTTCGCCACCTGCGTGTAAAAGCCACAATAATGACGCATCATTCCAAAAAATGACATTAACGGAAGCCGGTATAGGCGTGGCGTTGAGTAGCTAATAGGTTAAACATTCAGACACAAACATTCTAGAAAAAAAATTCAAACACCGCTACAATCAAAGACACGTCCCATTAGTTAGTCCTTACGTCCGATCTATGCATGCACTGCATATAAGGATAAAATTATAAAAAAGAAAACCAGATCAATAGATTCTGAGGTCTGCAGAACTAACACATAATTGAATAAAAATTTAATTTCTCAATTTATGAAAGTAATGACACAGATACAACTAGCCTATTGTTTATCAACATCATGAATTTTAAAAAGAGCATTAAATACAGTATTAAATAAACAGTTTTTAAAAGCTTTTCACAACAATTATGGTTAAAAAATTGATAAAAGAAAAATTAAGTAAACGTAAAATATTTTAAATTATCCATCATTAAGAGGGAATAATTTTTCCTCATTTTTCGGCGCAAATTGCATTCCGATATCTTTTATAGTTCAAAAGTTATACGAAAAAGGCCCCAAATTCTTCAACCCCGGCCGGGAAATTTCAAATAGCTCCTTGTGACGTTAATTTGGAAGAGACCAGCTCAAAATTCTCGAAGCTCGGGCATCACTGCTGTCCAGCGGTCGCTGGTAACGCTCCGAACGCCGGGCCGGTGCATGGTTGTAGTGGAATGCGTCCGTGAGGCGGTGTTGCCATTTTCGTCTGTTCGCGCGCGCGTAGGTTGCAGTTTTAACGAATGACCCTGTATTTAACTTATAGCGAATTCGGGAGACCCGCACTGGCCGCACTGAGTGCGACTTTTAGCCAATTGGAAGCGAGAAAACTCGCACTCAGTGCGGCCAGTGCGGGTCTCCCGAATTCGCTATTAGAGCTCTAAGGTATTTAATTTTTCCGGTATGAGCCGCCATATTAAATTTTAATTCAAACAGAATCTTTCATAGCTTAGAGGGCGTGCAAATACTAAACCAAAAGTTTTGCTAGAGTTTCCACTCCCTGGATGGCTATTCCCTTGCTCGCTTTACAAATTCAATGAATCTGAAATGCTTTTTTAAATGTTCCAAGTTAATAGCGACACCGATGAATATTGTTGCATAATGAGTTACAGGCTTGTAAGACGATCGGAAGGAATGTTAGGAGTATAAAGCTCGATTGGCATTCGTTTTTATCGATGGAGCAAGAAGCGCATCGTAACGTGGTTAGTGGACGTTCTCGATGACCGTACAAGTCGCTGCGCGATGGATGCGTAACGTCGACGCGTTGCTCCGCGGTCTTTTCTGGTTCCTTGTTGCTTTCCTCGTTTTTGTTTGTAATTTTAGTTTGTTTAAAAGATGTTATAGACTTCCGTTTGTTCCTTTCAAGCTGTCCAGTGTCCGTCCAGCGTGGCCCCCGCATCGAAGATGAAAGACGCGAAAGTGAAGGCGAGGTAACGAATCCATCGCATCGGGGATGCTTACGATTTTGATGTACTTGTTGCTTCTGCCACTCAGGCAAACTTCTCACTGTCCGTGTATTCTTCGCGGGTAACATGATACGTGGCTTGGTCGTCGGGCAACGATTCTTTGTTGTTCCTTTGGAAAATCGAAGCTCCATTAATTCCCTGCAGTTACATTAAGAATAAGAAAGTTATATTTAACCCAGGAAGAGTATTGATTTTTCTCCCCCACTTTCCACGCGTGCAATGGGTGCCGCGAGTTTGTCCATTCACGTGCGATCAAACGGGTCCCCTGTCGATTTTCTTTACCCTTGCGTGGTTATTTTATGAACAGAAGTGCTTTCAAATGTATGAATGTATTAAATAGAGTTTAAACAAAACGTGATTTAAAACAGTCCTTTCCTTTCAACGTAAGAATTAACTGCAGCGCTTGATTTTAGACAATGCATGGAGCGCTTCGGAGATCAAGGAGGATATTTCGACGTCGTGGTGCGCCCCATGCTGCAGCAAGGGCACGAAGGAGAGCTTTGCGGATGGCTGAAGGAAATGAGTTTAATTAGGACCGTCTCTAATTGTTCAAATCCAGAATGCAAAGGAAGGAGCTTGGTTTGGAATCAAGCGAGAATCGTAGATAAATATATTTGGGCTTGCCCCAATTGCACGAGGAAACAGCCCATAAGGGAGAATTCCTTCTTCATCGGAATCAAATGTGACCTGAAAATGTGCCTTCAACTGATATTAGGATGGTGTCAGATGATACCTAGTGAACTTACTGCCACTTACTTAGGTATAGCTTGCAGAGATTGTAACGCTGCGTTTTAGTAATCTAGCGAGAAATAATTGCAAACGTTCTAATTCTTCCTCAGACATTAAGAAATACGTAGTTAAAAAAGTGTACGAGAGATGCGACGAAGTGTCCGAGAATTACGTAGCGACTCATCCTGAGGATTGGGTTTTGGGAGGTCAAAGTGCAATATTAATTGTGGATGAATTCCCTAATGGATACATGACCGAGAATCCTTCCGATATAACCACCGCTAAAAAGCGCAATAATAACTCCCATACGATAGTGTGCATAGCGGAAGCGAATACCATACCGACTCGTATGTGGTTGCATATGATCGAAGCGGTCCCAGAGGTAAGGTGTCCGCTTATGTTTCTGTATTCCAATTTAGTTTTCATGTTTGACACACGTTACGCTCCATTTCAGCCAATCAAAGTGGACAAACCTCAAGGAGACATCGATAAATGCAATATGGTGAAAGAAGCTCTTAAAGAAATCACGAAACACAGTGCTCCTGGTAGCTACATCGTGGCGAACAGTCGAGCTCGCTGTTGCAGTTACGAGGCGCTGCAAGAATTAAAGCAATACAAGATGATCAGCGTGGAGCAACTGCAAAAGTTTGATCCACCGGGTAGAAATAAGCTTCTCAATAATCTGGGTATGTATGGTATAGATTTTTTATAACTAATTTTGGGCAGCTAGTTATTCATGGATGCATTCGTATTTTAAGAAACGATCTGGCAGACCGGCGTTGAGATTTGCGAAGAAATTCAAGAAACCACCCATAATCTAGGACAGCGTATAATATCGAAGCATTTGTGGAGGCAGAGATTTGGTACGTCTCCTTCCATGGCATTTCAATATATGCTTAATCATATTGCGGAATGTTATCGCTTCGTTTAAACTGTTTTACGTCGGTATTTTTACTAATTTTAATCTGTTTATCTACCATTACAAGCAATATCATTTGTTATTAGTATGAGGTGTTTCTTGAAAGTTGGGTTTTAGGAAATGACATTCTAATGAGAATTAATTTGAATGCTTCGTAATGCAGGGTGACGATTGCCACTTTAATCGGCCGCTCCGTCACATCCTAACTGCACAAGTTGCACAAATGGCCTTATTAAAATTAGAGAAAATGTATTAAATGTATATACTGTGAGAGGTATCTTCATAAAAAAAGGGGAACATGTTGAAGTGTTCAACTTAAAACACGCACTTTGTGTCTTCCAAATATCAGAATGTAAATCATTCTGAAGTTAAATGTTTATGACAATTGTTGACTAGTTAGAGCTATATCATTATATGAGAGAAACATGGATCTGTTAAAGCACATTTGAACGGTACTGTTCGCTTAGGTTTTTCATCTTTCTATGAATTTAGTTTGCTGGTTGAAAGACTGACAATGATATTGGTACCAAATTCGTGTGAAAATCAAAGGGTGTCGATTTGAAATATTAAAATTCGTGACTGATGTAGCAGTTGTCAATACTCACGGGGAATTCTGGTAAAAATTCGTTAAGAAATCTTTCCTGGACTTGAACACTAATACGCACGTCGAGAAATCAGTTTACGATTAAAACATGCGACATACTCATTCGAATTGTTTCACAGAGGATTAACTAACTTAAAGTGAAATACATAATATCGGGTGCAATTAGTACCAATATTCGAATTAGGAATAAGTAAACTTACGAGTCCATAAACGATCGTCAATTTTGTATTATCGATACAACAGTTGTAATACTTAAAGGTAAACTAGAGTTTTATCCAAAGTTTTGTACCAGTATTATTTTGAACGATATGCAGCAAATCAATAACGTAGGACTAAGAGCACAAGATTCGCATCTTGTTTCATTTGTCGTCGGTTTTCCTAACTTTTGGTTGAAGTTCGCTAGATCAGTGATATTGAGTTTAACAATCGTGTCAGACTATCTTGTGATAAGACCGACTTTGTGATATACAATATATATTAATTTCGTTTGCTTCTTGAATTATGCCGATGAAAAGTGTAGGGGACCGAGGTGGTAAAATTCGTTTAGATGATCTTTCAAGCTATGTGATAATGACGTTACTTTGTGTGGTAAAAATGATATATTGCAAGTTAGAAAGATAAGAAAATATTCTTTATATTGTAAATTAAGTGAAATTAACGCCAAGTTTACAATACACTACCATTTTTTATTCCTAAGTAGTACGTAACGCCGTTTTATAAGCTTATACATATAACGATATTGAAGGAATGGAAATCTTTCATTAAGGATATTTTCACTAAGGAATTTTAATATTTTTGTAAGGATTAATCATCTAGCAATATTGTTATAACTGTACGTTTATACGCAATATGTAAAACAACGCATGTTTTCTACCAAAATGTTTGTAATTGAAAGGATTGCGAGGCGTATGTAAATTCCAAACCCACACTTAAATACCAAATAAAGCAATAGAATTTTATACGTCGCGCGTGGTCCACATTCGGGGCAACTGAAACATCTCCACAACGTTTCTATATGTATCTTTATTTATAACAAATCTGGGTAAAAGATAAAGCACGTAACAAAAATATCTCTTTACAATCAACTGTGTACATAAAATTAATTGTAAACTTCAACAGAATTGTACATGGAGTAGTGTACTCGTTTGTATTGCATGCATATTATGAGATTCTTCGTGAAACTTCTCGATACATTTTATTACTGACATTACAACTGCAGTGTTGGTACTTTGAAAAGCACGTGGCACCTATACTGACAGTTTACAAAAGTCTTCTTCACTCATGATTTCTCTGTAGTCTTTTTGATCTTGCACCATCTTTTGGAAGACTCGATATTTCTGATTGTGGTACCTTAAACGAGAGCAAGCAATACATATCTGTTACAGGTTTCTAAGAGAACCGGAAATAATCCTAGTTGGGAGTAACTGCTTACTTGTAGCATTCGTTTCTAGGCTTAACAACAGTGGCAGATCCGCCCATAGCTTTGATAGCGTCGGACGTAGAGTGAAACTTGCCAGTTGCATAAGCTCCGAGAATGGCAGCTCCTATCAATACCGATTCTCTCTCAATAGGACAAAGTACAGGCAAACCTAATACATCCGCCTGAATGTGAATGAACAGTGGGTTCTGACTCAGACCTCCGCACACTAATACGTTCTCTATCTTATGGCCAACAGCTTCTAACGTTTCCAAAATATGTTTCGTGCCGTACTGTTGAGAAATTCCGAATTAGCTTCTGCTATTTAATAGAGTATTAAAAGTACAAGTACCAGTAAACATTCGTACCGTTAATGCTTGTACTGTTGCCAAGTACAGCAAAGCCAAATTTTCTTCATCCACCGATAAACATAATCCCGATATCTGCATAACATTTCATGATTACAATCTGCACGGAGATGAATTTTTAAATACGAGAAAAATGCGATATTACCATTCCTTTGAGAGTTGGGTCAGCCAAGGGCGAGCGGTTTCCATGGAAATCAGGCCAGACATGAATATCCTTTGTTAAGTACGAGACGTTTTTCAAGCCTCTCCGATCTGCCATTGTTTGTAATAATTCGGACAAATACTGCTGTATATGTCTAAGAGATAAATGTTCGAAATATAAGATACCTAGCTTGTAGAATTTTTTGGCACGCTTGTAGCTAATTATGTACACGGGCGTCCGGAGGGGAGTGCAAAAGGGGCAGTTGCCTCTCCCTGGTTTTTGATATAAAAATCGCCTATTTTTAAAAACTGATCTTTATTATGTTTATACTAAAAAAGTGAATATTTCAAACTTTCGGATTCAAATTTTTAATTAAATCGACACTACAAAATGACTTCAAAAAAGCAAGCGGGCTCCTCGTTTTTTCATTACTATATTTTTCTTCACCCTCACCCCAAAGTTGCACCCTCCTGGAAAAAAGTCTACGGACGCCCTTAGCTATGTACTCACTTGTTGCCACTTAAACTTTTTAAAATTCCTGGCGTAGCAGGATGAGTATCTATTATGTGATCGAGTAGCTTTCCAGTTGCGCTTTGACCACCTTCGTTTAGCCACAGTCCTGGAACCATGGCACTGAAGTATGGACCCCAAACACCATTGACGAACAGCTTCTTCTCGTTGACTATCATGTGGCAAGTCGAAGTGCCACAAATTAATGCTGCCGATTGAATAAAATATGTGATTTAAGGAAGAGGGGCATCGTACGAGGAATTACCAGCAATGCAGAGCGAAGAACACTGTATATACCTAATCTGTTTTGTAAGTTGAGCGGTGCACCAGGTATGGAACAGCCTATTAAGCCAAGTCCTCCAGCATGCGCATCGATAAGAGATGTACCCACAGCTGTTCCTTTTAGAAGTCCCAGTTCAGACGCAGCTTTCGCTGACAATCCTTGGTCAACCGGATCGCCAGGGGTCCTCACATCGTTACCTTAAAATTAATAGTTCTCTTTGTTAAAATATAGCAACACCTTCATATTATCTGTCCGAACAGAAAGCAGACTCATTAAAGTATCAAAGCCCACGATTCGCAAGCAAAATCCTTCGTTCAGCTAATTGAAGTCAATTACATGTGGGCTTGTTCGCTTAGGAGCAACTGTGATCAATGTACAACACTATCGGTAATATGTACCTATTTTTCTCCAATTATCTTTCTTCAGGTCTTTCAAGTTGATCTGATCGAAAAATTCTTCGTCCCACTTATTGTTGCCATCGGGGCCAGCACTGTAATTCCACTTACACACTAAAGAACATAGAGATCTGAAATCAGATTAGAGCGTTGTTCAGTGTCATTCGGAGTTCTCATTGGCAGACGATAATACTATTACCTTGATTCAGAATCTGTTGCTTTCCACGTTAAAAAATCAGGCAGATCAAAAAGCAACGCTGCACGATTCCACGACGAGGGCATATGCTTTTTAAGCCATAACATTTTGGGAGTCTCCATTTCCAGCGACACTTTACCACCGACATATTGAAGCATTTCATGGCCCTGAGCATTTATAAAGTCCGCTTCTTCCTGCGCCCTATGATCCATCCATAGTATAACATTCTGTTTGTCTTGCCCTGCAATGGAAAAACCATAGAAAGGTATTTCATTCGAGTGAAATGAGAATTACAATGCTATACGTACCTGTAGGACTTATGGTAACTGGTGATCCGGTCTTATCTATCGCTACCATCGAACAAGTAGCATCGAAGCCAATGCCCTTTATGTTATCTGCAGAGGTATCAGCTACGACTGACTATGAATAAAACGATGAATATTATACTCTAATCATAAATCTCACACGCCCTTATGTTCTCTCGAAAGCCATTACCTTCACCACATGGCAGACGGCGCTCCAAATATTATCCGAAGATTGCTCATAGAAATTGGGAGCAGGGTGAAATATTTCAAGGGGACATGTCTCTAGCTTTACTATTTTTCCCTTGGAGGATACCAGAGCAGCACGAGCGCTCCCAGTTCCCACGTCTACGCCTACGTAGTAATCCATGTTTCTCTCCTCTGGACAAGCCCCTAAGCTTTATATCTTTCGTCAAGAGAAGCCGACTGAATTTTCCACTTGGAACGGAGTCATTATGAGCTGAGAATTAAGAATACACAATCGTTATCAGCGGAGCTTTACAGTAATCGTAGACTTCCTTTTTAATATCGTGTGACCCTGAGATAACACTTGCAGCATTAAGAAATACTTGGCCAGCAATACCATCCAACTTGCTCCTACACTATTCCTTGAATCCTGATACACGTGTACAACGGAAGAATATAATACAGAGGAGGGAAATAATTGGTAAAAAAATTCTTGAATATTAATAGCTAAGCTTCCATATGTAGAACATGTTACACACTATTACACTGTTCAACAGTGCTGGATCAATAGAAGTAACACTGTGTGCAAGGGACAACAGTATTACGTAAGAAGAGTGATATACGTATTTACCACGAGGAAACGCGCGTGCATAAAAAATTCTGACCTCCCGTTACCTTGAGCAATCACGCTTCATCCCATGGCTCGACCATTGCTTTCTAACGTTCCATCTTACGCTATATCGATCGTACCAGCGATCGGTGAAAGTAAAGCAAACCGGTTACTGAATTCCCGGCAATATTCAAAAACCGAGGGATCAATGATCTTATTGTTGACAAATAGTATGGAAAATATGTTCGACATTGCACGCACGTGCGCCAGTGTGCGTTTGACAGCGACCTAGCCGAACCTTGCGTATCGCGAGTAATCAGAAGCAGCGCACGTGCTAATGTTTTGTGCCTCACGTGTTCCGTAAAGCGTGTAATTTGTCGGTGATTTATCATCGATTAATGTAAAACATCGCCTCGCGCGTATAATTACCGCCTATTCCGTCCTCGAGGGATGTTTTTGCGAGAACTGTATCGTTCCGCGCGTCACATAACCTAAATCATGGTCCGGTTCAAGAATAGGTAATGAATTAATTTGTCGCAGATCAGTTTTGCATATTTATTCTAATTAACTTATTACAGATCGCTCTTTCCCTGTACCACTTTTATGCGCGAGTATTAACGCGAAATATATTCATAGGTACATAACCTTCGAAATATCGCTTGGCGATAAGTCTGATAAGCCTTTCCCCTTAAAAACCACAACATTACATGTCGCTATTCAGCAGAAGGTGCAACAGTTGTATGGAGATTTTGGCGTGGCCGCAATAAAAGCTGGCTTCACTGGTAATACACAATTTGTATTACAGTTAGATTACTTTAAAAGACATTCATTTTCTTGGTCCAACATTCTAGCAAAGTATTGCAACATACACACGAGAATAGCGCTGGTAAAAACCAGACACGGGCCGCATAAGTTCCTGCTAGAATCCATTCCGCAGATAAATGACATAGCCGGGCGTTTAGTGTCGGTGAGAATACTCTACGTGGGGGCGACGCTGAAGCACTGTTTCCTTTTTATCAAAGTACATCTACTTCTTGATTATTACAAAAGAGCTTGTCAACCCTGCACTTTATTATTCATGTATACAATAACTTTTCAGAAGTATCAACAGGGAAGATTAGAACAGATGTGGAGCAGCCTAAAGACAGACATGGAGAGGAAACGGATGGAAGATTCTTTAATGACGCTAACTCCAGCCATGAAGGATTTTGCATGAAAGTGTATCTGTAAATATCTGTACTCTCAGTAAAACAGATTCCTACCCAAGTCTGCTCCTCGCAGAGTTTTTTCAATTTACAATTCGCATTTCCATCCTTTCTGGCTGCGAACGCCAGGTTGGAAATAGGGCGCGAACGTTTGAAATTTCCAACCACCGCCTACCGGTTCCCCCCGTCCAATGGGATCGACGCATGGGTTACCAGTAGGAGGGTGCGCGTAGGGGTCGTTGCCAGCCGACGCCAGTTGTCGCTGGGTGTTGCTGGAGAGAGCATGACTGCTCTCGTTCCCCCGAGCAAGGTTAAGGTGGTCCGAACGAATATAGTTGCCAGTCGATCCGCGAAGGTGCTCTCTCGAAGTGGTACAATAATAGTGTGTGCAGAACAGTATGATCGGGGAGAGACTGTTAGAGATTAAATATTAAACGAGCTTGTACCGTGCGAAGCATTCAATTCCTTGACCAAAAGGCATACACGCGCGCGCCGTGCTCCCTCGTTCGGTTTGTTCCGAGCACTTTTCGGCGTGGGATCCTCGAAGACTGAAAGTCAGCCGGCACGCCTTGCCAGGACCGATCCATCGTTAGTCGCGGACAAATGTGTTTGGAAGTTTACGGAGAACAAGCGTCGTTCAGCACATTAGAGAACTCCTCTCATCCCGCGACGAGGATCTAACGTTTCGCTTAAGGTAAGAAGCAGTGCCCTTCTCGTATAGGTTATCGATTTCATTTCACGCCGTTCGGGGGGATGCACTCGGAATCCACCGATACGATTTCCTCTGCCCCTTTATTCGCGGCTGCTTTAACTGACCCTCAGATCTCGTTACGACTATGCAGACTCTGCTCTTCCGGTTGGTCCGAACGGATCGATTCGCGAAATTAGTGACGTCGCACCCTTTGCAGACAGATGTGATCTGTTGCAATAAGATCGTGCGTGGGAGAGTATCGAGTGTGTCGAGCCCTCTCTGATAATCGCTTTCCTCACCGCCGTGTTTAATCAAGTGTGCGTCGTCTGCCGAGGCAAATCCGATTGCGCGATACCGCGATGGTAATCGGAAAGCGAGCCCACTTTTTGATCTTCAATGTTAGATATACTCGATACATTCGATCTTGTTAATTCACTGCGATTTGTACTTTGATATTGCTCGAGTGCCTAGTCGAATTCTCGACCATTGAGAACAGTTATCAGAGAAAGCAGAAATCGGGACCGCCAGCGGCACAGAAATAGCGAAATTCTGGCCGCTCGTGGTCCCCTTGTATTTTATTTGCAAATCGTTGTCGAGCCTCGCGCAGGCCATTCGTAGGCTACGCGAGCAGATGTCATTCCCGCTCTAGGGGCCAGATCTTTTCTCTTTTTGTTTCGCGTGCACGCTGTGCCTGGTAGATTACAACAATACGCCCCGTCAGAAATAATAACGCGGTCACCCTTGACGGTCCTTGGCTGGCGAATTTGTTTTCGTCGAAGGTTTAATAGTCGCGAGAGGTCCCCCTTTTGTGTGTTTCCGCGTACTGACACGCCAGGGGTCTTTCAACCGATTAGCAACGATGTTCGGAGAGCTATCGATTTGCCAATTAACTTGTGTCTACTGTACATACGTTTCTTCTCCAATTCATCCGCTTTTAACCCCGCAGCACTTGTATATCGACGTGCTGCGCGCCGACTTCAGGTATCTCGTTACTTAACTGCCGCTACAGCGTACATACACATTAATGATGGCGAAATGGGATTGCACGATTACTATAAAAATATCCGGATTTACTTAATACACATGTATATACGGCTTGTATATATTTAGTTCTGCACTCTGCTTCGTATCTCGCTTTCTCTGTAACGAAGGGGGGGAGCCAGTTTTAATTGATTGTCAGGTTGAAAGAGAATGCAGAGGGTTCATTGTGTCACTCGGTTAAGAGCGTTTCGAGTATCCGAGCAACGTTTATTATTAATTACTTAAAACGTGGACTTTCCTTAATTTAACGGGGGCGTACAAGGAAAATCCTTTACGTCCGTAAAACTAAGTTTTGAGAAAAATCAATATTTATTTTTAAATTATTTTTAAACATGAATTTTAGCCACAATTAACTGAGATTTACCTTGTACTTACGCCCACGAGATACAAAATCTTAGGGCGCTAATTTTCAAGTAATAATTCCCTTATCTATACATTGTGTTTAGATGAAAGTTATCAGCATGTTTTATATCGTGCTTCCTGCACGTATAAAGGTTGGGACGTACGCGTCTTCCCGCGCCCAGAGTAATTCCATGATCTTTATGGTGGCCATTCATTAGGCTAAGTTTACACAGCAGGACGGGAAAAGGGGTAGATAAGCTCGTGTAACGGTCAGAGATAGGCTATCCCTAAAACGACTTAATGTAACCAGTATATACATTTCGTCCTCGTTCGAACGAAAACGAAACGTTTCAAATATTCGAATCTCCGTTATTAATATTCCACGGCACGCAATCGTTATTACTTTGTACATTATAGAATGTACGATGTACATACAAATTACGTGTCACGGTTGATGGCACTGTATGCCAAATCTATATGAATTGATCAGAGATGCATCGAAGGGTACAGAGTGCTCGACCAAAAAGTTGGTAATTGGACTCGTTAAAGGAAATACTCGAGTGCAAGCTAGAGCAGGCGTGTTTTCAGTAAACATTGCAGTTACACGCTCATGGTCGTCCCGGAGGATATTTAATATCCTCTCGATGCTTTTTTTTCATCTTCGTCATTTATTACATAAACCGTGGCCGTCTGTTTCGCAATGCATCGCAAGTAGGGCATAAGGATGACCATTACGTAATCCATGAAAGCGAAGTTATTTGCAGATTGTATCGTTTATTTCGACGGCGGCTTGAGGCCGTCGAATATCACGACATACCTTGCTTCCAGTCGAGCGTTTAGAAACCCCTCAATTAGGTTTTTCACTTTTCAACGCGATCGTTATATATAAAGGCAGATTAAAAGGGGCATATATAGGGTGCTCGATGGGTTTGTCAACAAACGTTATCATGCTCGCGGGGGAGATTACATTTTTCCTTTTAAGGAAAATTATTGCTCGCTTAACTTTTTTCCTTGTAATAGAACAATGTAGTTATGGGTGTCGTAGAGCAGCACATTGTATCTTTATCGATGTTTGTCTTGAAAAAAAAAACGCATTCCACATACTCTCGAGAGAATGACTTTCGTGATAATCTATTTTGAGCGCGTAAATCACTCGCGCTGGCGAGCAAGTGGAGCAAAATACAAGACGAACTGGTAAAAAGTACGTCAGGTGGATGTCCAAATTGCGTTCCACTTTCAGCCGCGACCGGGCACCATCGCTTTTTCGCGGTGAATCGATCGAATTACGTAAAACGATTGAGTTACGCCTCCGTTGCGGCCTTGGAAAATCGGGATACGTTTTTCCGGGATGGACATCGATTTTCAATAACGCGCTATCGCGTCGATTTCTTTTTTTAACGAGAACACAGGCATTTCGAAATTCTTTTTCGGGCAATTTAGTCGCTGTCGAAAGTAAACGATCTCATTTACCATTTTACCCTTTTGCACAGCAATTTCTCAATTCCGCGCCTTCCTTTCCCCTTTCCTTTTATTTGCTCCACATTTCCTTCAGATTTCTACATTTCTCCTTAAACAGCCGCGCTGGCAATTAGAATACACGCGGTACTTTCAATTACCCCGCCTCTAACTTCCTCCAAAATAGGAAACGTGCCTTTTTTTCAAGTTAAAAGATCTTTTCGACGTACGTACCTACATGCTTTCATTGCGATCGTTGATCCCGATACCAGCAACGTTTCCTCTCGTTATTACGCGCACGAGTGTGGACGGTAATCACCGACGATGGAAAAGCTGCGTAACGCTTGCGATTAAATCGAAATCCGGGTGTATTGACGCAACAGTGGCGGCGCGTTCGAATCGAAAGCTCGGTCTGAACTCCAGCGATAAGTAAAAGGGACCGCGCGGTAAAAGTGGAACTTTCTTTCTGTCTTTCTTTCGTCGCGGGCTCCAGCAAGATGAGGCGCGTATGCGTATAAACGATGGTCGCTTAATGTTTACGCTGGACGAGAATAATTTACGAGCTTGCCCAGGAAACGCGGCTTCCTTTGGCCAGCGCCGAGACGTCGGAGCGTCTCGGTATCTTTCTTGTTTCTTTCGTTTCTGCGCTTCATTCACGAATTTGTTAGCTTCCCGCTAGTGGAATGGAATTAGCACGGTAACGATCGAGTCACGCGGCTGGAATCGTCAATTAAAGCAATTAATTTATGGAAAGCGCGGATTAATATCATCGGCGGACGAGAGAAGGGGTGTAAATTCATCGCGTGGGATGGGAAACGTTGTGCGGTGAATTACACCCGTGGGTTACCGGCGGGTAAGAGCGTATTGTCAGCTCAGTGACACGGTGACCCTTGAATATTGTTATCTGGAATCGTTTCAATGAGTGGGTTTTTGATGGAGAGCCTTCGAAAGTTGCAACTGATCGCGTGGAAAAAGAGTATTTTGATGGGGAGTTTAGTCTTGGGTTGGCAAGGTTAATTGGATTTGATTCTGTTTTTGACACTATTTTTTGCCCATCCGTCAGGCGAAAAGTTAAACGAAATTCATGCGAAGTAAATAGTTTTAAATGATCAATTATTAGGTAGAAGAAAATGGCGTATTGTATTTCAAATTTAAGAATCAGTAAATAAGTGACTATTCAAAGTTTATCGTCAAAAATATGTGTCGCAATAAATTAATCCTCGTTATAAGTTTTCTAAAGTTGTACGTCAATTTCGGGTATTCAAATTGTTCTCTCCGTCTTATTTACTTTTTACGTGATTTCTAGAAAAATTGTATATGCCATTTCTAGAGTATTTATGTTAGACGAAGAATATTGTCGAGCAGTATATGTATAAAGTATTTAGGGAGTTATATTTTTTAACAGAAGGTTTTAGGAAGCTATATTTTTACACCAGATACCTGATGTCTTTCATCTATGGAAATTTATGACTGAAATCTTCTGCACCTTGGTCTGTTCTCGGTAGTCCTTGGTCATATAATTCTTGGTTATTTCAAGGAGACCCATCCAGAAGTTCAGTTTGCTTAGGAGAGAATCTGCCAGGTATACGGACGAAGGTTAAATACCTTTTCCTTCTTCGTTCTCCTCTACAATTTCAATGGACTTGACCGATCGTGTTCCTTAATAAAGATAACCAGAAAACAGATGTTAAGTGCACAGTAGAGTTTCGTTAAAGTGGACTTAAAAATAGGACTGTAAAAGGAATAAAATCGAAGGAAAGAAGTTGGTAGAGGCAGAGGAAGGAAGTTAATGTAGAGGAAAATGTAATTGACGGAGGAAAAGGCGATCCTCTCGATGCGCAGCAGCAACTTCTTTCGCCCCTGAAATCGGAGGCCATAAGAATGTTAGGAAATACTCTAAGAGGCATATAGAAATGGCAGAGCTAGAACAATAGCGGTGAAAAGCAGCCGCGCACAATGGGATACCCTAACTCTCGCGATGGAAATAATTATCAGACGAGGGGGGCCCCCGAGCGATCTTGATCGCCTGATACGAAGACTGGCGGCGTATAGATCGCCCCCACCGTCATGAATTATGCAAAGTGGCTTTCCGCTCGTATTATCCCCAGCTATTTTTCTGCACCTTGTTCCCATCGTTGACCGTAAGAGAAAGCGTACCGAATTGTTCGCCGGGCGAAATATGTACAAGTACAACGCCGGAACAATGCGCCACTCGAGGCAGCTCCTTTTTCGTGCAAAACGACCCTGCGCAACGTCTCGCGAAAGTACGCTCGTGATTCGCGCGATCCCTGCGCAAGCTCAGCCATCGCGAGCTTTACGGTTAGTTGAGAATCGTTCCAAGATGGTCCATTACCTTGGACCGATCATACGGTACTTTGAGAATCAACTGTCCACCAGGGATTATCGGTTGCGATAATTGGGTGGGAGCAGAAAAGCGTATTTTATGTTTCTTGGAAGCTGGAAGGTAGTTTTGGTAGCACAGGGTAGTATGATATAGAGTTTCCTATGTTAGAAGGTAATTCAGAATAGTTATCATGGACTTGGAGGGTTCAGAAGACAATCAGTGTAAGTCCAACTTTTCTTGAAAATGAGTTAGTTGAAAACTTTTTTAGCGTTAAAACTTTCAGTTGGTAAATCAATTAAGTCGCTACTTTCATGCGTAGGCAATAAATGGCGGTACTTATATCGACCACGGAATTACTAGGCGAAATTATTCAGTGGACACACAGTGTGAATCTGGGTTTTAATGCTAATGAACTGATTGACTTTTGAATCCTCCATATATGAGCCGTTTATGAGACTTGCAAATGGATATGGAAAATATTGTGCAATACAATTTTTTGAGATCACAGCTTTATGTTTAATTATCAAGGTAGTAGTTTAGTTATTAATGTGCAATGAATTTGTTATAAACAATTTAATCTCAAATTTCACTTTCGATCCGCTGACAGATTCATACGGGATATGCCCTTGTAATTTTCAGTAATTTGTTAATAATTTGTTTATAACAAATTAATTGCATATTACAAAGTAAATGTCTGCGGGACGTAAAGCAGTCACAACTAAAACTACAGCAAACAGATAAAATGCACGAAAAATGTATTAGAATACGCGACTTGGACGAAAAAAACGAGACCAATCACACACCTAAAATATAAGGACTTAATGGATTTATTATATGATATACCACCTGCATACCATAATTATTTTAAATCACTCCCGCATACAGAAACTGGAGAAGACTGAATAATAATTAATAAAACATTATTAATTTTAATGTAAAAATTACTTAACAAAGAATAAAAGTTGAATATTTTTTGATTTTATAACATAAAAGTGTATACATTTATTTTTATTTCAAAGAAAATTTACTTTCTCCTATGAACTTGTGCTTTCTTAAGAATTGAAAACGTCATCTCATTGATTTTGATAGTGGCGTAAGTCCATTCATAGCCATCAAACACATATTATTTCTTAAATAATGTTAATTATGCTAATTGGGATGATAAATTTGATACCTTTGGAAACCCAAAAACATTATACTATTATGCTATCTATTACCCATATTTTTAAATTTAATCCAACGCAAACCCTTCAATATCTCGATTCGAACATAAATGTACTTACGCCAGTTTCAAAATAAACGGCTCATATGTATTCCGTGGTTCAGAAGCGAGGATAGAGTATTATAGTCAGAGCAGAAGTTAGTTGGCTGCTCAGGGCCACTCTATGTGGCTACCTCCACCACCTTTCTTCTCTCGAATGGGAAACTGAATTGCCCCGTGAATAATCAATGAACATATTCCAAGTGAGTAAGTACACGTGGGACTACGAGTCTTCTACATTTTAGGGTAGCTGCACGAAGACGAAAGGAGTCTAACTCCGTAAAGGCATCCCGAGCAAAACGTGGATTCCACTAAACACAATTAGTCGCGCCTGTCACTCAGTGTGAGTCTTCTAATTCTGCCTGTGCGGTCGCAATTAGAGCCCGTGCTTTCACGATAGTACAATAAAGTATCTTTATGGGACAATCGGAGGAAACTATGTATATATGTGGTTGTTACTTTCGCGATCACGGTCGTCTATTGTGTACGCATAATCGAAGAAAGCGACGATGGGAATGGCATTCGGGAAGGTACGATATGAGGCAAGGTACGAATAGGATTCTGCGCGTTCTCCTTTGTTTAGTGCCAGTCGACATTGGATACATAATTGCGCATTGTTCACGAGTTTCCATACAATGTTTCTCGTTCCGCACTTTGTAACGGACATGGAGCCAAGGGTGTCATCAACAGTATCTGAAATCTACACACTGTGGCATAATAGCCTGCCTCGTTACTATCTAGTACAGTATTTCCCAACCTTTCTTGAGTCCCGATCCCCTTTTATTAGCCGAATTAAAAAAGGAGGAGGTTATAGATTGGACCCGTATGATTTTTTTTATTGTTATGTTTGTCACCGCATAACTCCTCAGCATATGGACCGATTTTGATGATCTTTTTTTTAATCGAAAGAGGGCGATGCCGCGGTGGTCCTACACTGCATCAATATTGGTCCAATATTTTAACAGTTCTGGTTAATAATAAAGAGTACTGTCACCTAATTATTGTTATTTTTTGTGCATACGCGTATATCTCCTCAGTATGTTATGTCAATATATATAAAACTAAAAAGTTAACAATAAAATAATTTATAAAAAATTAAAACCGACTTCGAAAAAGTAAAAATGTACTAAAAAGTAAACAATAATTTTTTCCCTTATTTAATCTGCGACTCCTCATATTTTTTAAGTCGGCGCCTCATCATTTGCACTGTGTAAATCTGATGCCGACTTAAAAAATTGAGAGTCGTAGATTAAATAAAGGAAAATATTATTTTTTAATTTTTAGTGCATTTTAATATTCAAATAACCTGTCCTCCCCCTCCATATGAGGCAAGGTAAATATTTCCTTCGTTTTATTTATGAAAAATCAGTGTTGAATCATTAATAGAATATGCCAGTATAACCATATGCAAATAAATAAGTGCTAAAAATCGTAAACTAAAAGTATCCGTGGCGACCTGCACAAAACTAGTACCTCAACTACCATTTCTTCCAAATGGATATACTTAGCAGCTTGAAAAAAGAAAAGGTGCAACGTGGTCGTAAATTAAAGCTTCCAGCGAAAGCTTATAAAAAAAACAATTGATGGCATTGTTTCAACTTTGTATCTCGACTCGAGGGATAGTAAAGGGCAAAATTGAATTTTACCCGAATTTCTTCTGTACTAATGCATGAACAATTTTGAGAAAAATCAGAAGCATTTCTGTTATCGAGCTACATATTAGGGAATCGTCCCAGATTTTTAGATTGAAAATCTGCACAGCGCGCATTTCCTGTATGCAGAATTTCAGGGAAATCGATCGCGTTTTTTCGTCGGTTGCATCCCACACGTGCGACGAGATGGAGACTACAGTTAGGTCCGCCCACGAGCTCGCTTGCTCCGGTCAGACCGCGTAGAATGATTTTAACGAGACGGTAAATATATCCAGCCGCGGGGCGGCATGCGAATCAGCCGTACGGAGCAGTGTTCCGTTAAATCGAGCGTGTTGTAATAAATGTTCCTCCCCGTGGCATCTAGCATCTATGAACCTTCTAGTGAAACGTTGTGCGGTACTTACTTTTAGGATTATGTATCATGCTCGTGGCCACGTAGCTTCGTAGTTGGTTGATAAAGCTATTCGGTAACGCGTTCCTCGGAGTATGGGTCACCGATGAGGTATACGGTTCGTTATAGACTGACCTTTATATTAATTCGATGTCGAAGTGAAAGCTTGAATGTTTAGATTGGCCAGATTGGTAAGGAAAAGTTTGGTACGGATGATATTAGGGAGCAGTGGCGCACTTAGAAGAGGGGGGCCAAGGGTCCCTGACACTCCCAAAGAAGGGGTTTTGTAAAACGAGAAGAGGAATGGATTTTATTCTTTAAATAAATTTTGTTGAATTTGCATTAAAAATATTTTTAGCCGTTTATTCGACTCTCGATTTTATTCAGCTTCGATCCTCTGTTTGTTTGTATGTATGGTTTAAATTTGACAATTCAAATTTAACCCACTTCCAAATATCCAATTGTCTTGAAACTTTGCAGGCGTGCGCAGTTTGGATGACAATACAATATTTAAAAAAAAATTAACCCCGAGAAGGTGAAAAAATTAGCCAGTCATGAATCAATATAACCCATAACCACAAATCCAAACGACTTGAAATCAGCCACTCGCGTTCTTTACGAAAACGACAAAAAGCCGCTGTATTCGGGTCGCTAGTCGCATCGCGATTTGAAATGAAATAAAAGATATTTCTAAAGTCAGAGCTACGAAATGTAAATCCAAAAACACTAAAAACTAGAAAATAAAAAATATGTAAAAAAATTTTATGTTAAACGATTTTATTAAAAATGCACTAAAAAATAATTATTTTCTTTTACCACAATTACGATGCTGTTATTATCTCAGTTTAAATTAAATCGGGGGGTGGGAGGGGGCAGGATATTTCATAACAGAATATGAATCAATTTAATACACCATCTAGCGTCGAAATGAATTAGCTGTGAGGTACCCTGCTCCACGATTTTATTTAAAGTGAGATAACAGCATCATAATTGTGGTAAAAGAAAATAATTATTTTATGGTGCATTTTTAATTAAAATCGTTTAACATAAAATTTTTTTTATATATTTTTTTCTGGCACCAGATGTTCGCGTTTCTAAAGGTTTACGACGGCATTTTGGGCTAGTAGAGATCCTCGGTTCTTGAATGTTTATTACCTGCTGCCTTCAGCTTTATTCTGTAGTTTGACGATTGTAATACCAAACGCCCCCGCTTTTAAGGTAGAGTTATTGGCGAGTGTGTTTGGTAGGTCCAGGACAAAGCCCTGTCTGCTTTCACCTCGTCTTTTCTTCGCTTGTTCCGTTCTTCGGGTTTCATTCACGGGGTCTGAAATTTGTGACCCAAGAGAAGGTTGAACCAGTCATGAAAGGTATAACGTAGCTGGGGCTGTGTTTGGAATGCGTCTAGAGGAACAGGTAGAGCTTCTATTGAAATCGGATCTACAGAAAAGAAGGGACCTCTCTCAACTAGAATTTATAGAAAAGGTAGCAACTACTCAAGTTGGGATCCGTAGATAGATCTACTCATGTAAGATCTACATACAGAAAAGCTAGACTCAACTAAAAAGCTACCATCTCGCACTGTAGTAAAATCCCCAAAAAACATAAAGCTCCCCTTAGAATCAAACGCTGACGCAAAACCTAAAACAGGAAGGTTTTTTCATAAGACCTAACCCGAGCCCCCGAAAAACCACCCACCGTCCAGCCAAAGTCTTCCAGAAACGTGATCCCTGAATTACAGTGAGCGACGTAATATCCCTGCACGGTCGCAGCAACGAGCACGCTAATGGATGAGATCCGCAGAACCCTAGGCGCGAGGCGCGAATCCAGCCGAGTGTCTGCGGTTAGGTCAGCGTAGAATGATCCGAGCGGCACGGTATATAAATATATCCACCAGCCAGCCGACCAAGAGGAAGCCTAATCCAAGACAGCGGGTCCCAGACTCGCGCTTTCGAATTGCAGCACTCTGCGCCTCGTCCCGTCAAACGAAGGAACGCGACTCCTCTGGCTACTCCGCATTCTGCAGAGGCCATTTACCGCGGCTATTTGGCAGCCCTCTCTCATCCCTCGCCCACGTGGCCAGTCAACATAAACGAATCCTGTCCCTAGCTCGCGGAACACCACCTTGAATACCTGCGCCGGCCATCCGGGCTTTAATATCCTGGCATTTGCGGCGGAACGATCCTTTTACCGAGGATACTTCCGCGTCTCGTGCCACAAAAGAGTTGTACGTCTGGACGATTGCAACTGGATAACTCGGTCGTCCGCGTGATTGTGCCGGTGTCACGATCAGACGCCGATGTTCGTCAGCTACGGCGCTCCGCAAATAGCTCGAAGGAGGTTCGTTCAGGGGGCCGTGCCAAAGCTTTGCTTTTTCCCGTCCAGACACGTGGAGACTTGGCCTTTTTATCGCGGCATGATAGGAGACTACCGCGTCCGCTAATAATATCGCGCCCCTTCCGCGTTGGCGAGCCCGAAAATCAATTAAAACGTAGTCGAATTGCTGCGCGATGCGGCTTCATTCTTCTCACACGATCGAATCCAGTGGATATTTATTAATACAGGTGCTAGAGACTCTTTGCTCGTCCTTTATATTTATCCGCTATTAATATTCTTCGACCCCTTTACTGCTGCACGCGCTCCAATAACATCGTCTACTTTTTCCTGCGAATCTTCGATATATCTGCGTTAAACCGAGGCTGTTGAAGAATATACAGCGAACGTCTTTGGGAACTCTTGACGGTCGAGGGAATGTATATCAGCGGACGAAACCGTTGCTCGTGCAGAGGTAGTTTTGTAAACGCGAAAATATACCGCCGAGCTTCGTCTCCGTATAAATCTGGCGTTTGATTAAAAAACAAGAAGGTCCTCGATGCGCTGCTCCAGTCGATCTCGCGTTTTCATGGCCCTCCATCGGCGCTCACTCGTTCGAGGCATTCTGCTTTTAACACGTCCAGATTTACACCTCCAGGCAGTGTTTAAATCAGTCCGAAACGAATTCCACACGTTTGAAATCAACTTTTTTTGTCTTTCGATTTCAGACAAACCTCGAAACCTTTCCCAGGCACCCCTTAAGGTCATCGCGCATTTTGTCGAAGCGTGGCGATACGAAGAGGAAAGTTTATAAACAATTGATGACCGTAGCGCAGTGAAGATTAATTAATTATTATTAATCTCTTCTATTCGCTTCGCCAAAATGCGTAGCGGAGATTATTGGATCGATTTCGAAAGCACGCGCTGTTGTGCTCCGCGAAATTCGGAATATTATAAGCCCGGGTGTTACTTTGACGCGAGCTTTACTGTGCACGGGACGTGTCGGGCAAATGCGAAGAGAACAGCAGGGTTAATGCGAGTAGATTTATCTGGATTGCAGTTGCACACGTGGCTCTCGGTGTATGGCGTGTATGCGCTCGCCCTCGTCGAACCCCACGACGATCGTCCCCCCGGGGGGCGCCCCACCATGTGGCTCTCATTGAGTCATCGAACGCGTGGGACAGAAATATTAAACGAACAGTGCGAAAGCGTTCGATTCGCACGATCGGTTAAAAGAACTTTAACACTGAAAACCCGTACATAGGGAGCCCCGCGATATCTATGCATACAAAAATGTAGGGGGCGGTAGTAACACTTTGACTTTGGAATACGATTATGCAAAAACTATTAAAGTTACAACAAAAGTTTTTCTACGAAAATGTTACTTATCTGACAGTTATTGAGCCACAACAGCCTCGCTGTTTGTCAAGTAATATCCAGCTTATTAATACAAAATGAGAAGCGGACAAAGTGTTACAACCGTCCCCGACTCCGGGTCGGTTCTAACACTGGATGGAGTCGATAGTAGCACAAATTTAACTTTACAAAATTAAAATATCTATTAATTTTAATTATAATAGTAAATTAAAAAAATTAAATTTATAACCAATTATGCGGTATCGCAATTGTGGCAGAAATAGAAAACGTTTTGGCTGGAACATTTTTCATGTGACCAATTCTTACATTCAGTACATTCCACCCATTTTTTATTTGTTTCCTTGTGCTGTGCTATATTATTTCATGCAAACAAGACAATATTATTCGCTTTCTTTGTCACTATTCGGTTCTGTCGCGATACAACCGACCCCGACTGCCGATGTTACAATCGACCCCAGCCAGGCTTTTGAACTTGAATTATAAATTTTGATCATATATTCTGAGATATTTAACGTCTTACAATCGTCTTCCTGTTACTATCGCCCCCGATCTACCCTACCTGTAATCATACATGGCAACTACTCGCGAGATCAATCTACCACAAGGAAGCACACAACGTGCACGCACGGTGAGCTCGATTTCCAACACGCGCATCGCACGAAGGACACGTTAAACAAAGGATCCGTGCACCCAAAAGTGGATGTAAGACAAGGGGGCGGGGCACATGTGCGCCAGTCAGCCACACATCATGCGCCGCGAGCGTTCTCCTTTGCTCGATTAATATCGCAGTCGCGTGGTTGCCGATCCCAGGGGAGCGAGATTCGCGAAGCGTGGATCGCGCTCGGCGAAATTTCGCGTACAGTCGAAACGGAGGTTATGCGTCGAAAGGAAGTCCTCCGCTCGTTGGTTTAAGAATAGATGCTCGGTGCCGTAGGTCAGGCCACTAGAAGTCTCTGCCGCAAAGTGCCAAACACGCGCGTCCCCAACAGCTTCGCGGGAAGGGATTCCGCTTGCTCTGAACGCGAAGGGACCAGGTGGTTGGAAGAAATGTTGCTCGAGGTTGTATATCTTTCGATTTCTCTTTCCTTTCACTGCTGTTAGGATTCTGAATTGTTCCATGTGTGCGCGCGATATAGGTGACGGTGTACGATAATTCTTTAAAAGATTCTTCCTCGTAGCGTGTCAACGGGGGAAGACGAGTTAACTCGGCACGTAGAGATTCCTCCGCCCTGGGATTGGACGAGTTGACTCGTCATTGATCAGTCTTGGTTACACAGGGCTCGTTTCAGTTAGAATTACAAACTCACGTATTTCTAGCAACGAAGCATTAACCTTTGACGCGCCGTCTGCGTCGCTGAAATCTCGTTGCTTTTCAGCCGGGCCATCTGCGGCCTACGGCATAATATTTGTACACCGATGCACCGTAGTCGGTATGCAGAGAACGCCACGCGCCCGGGTCGCTTTGCATCGGCGTCGCACTCGCGAAGCAGAACCATATACGCGTTCCTTTGTTCCTTAGCGACAAGCCAACTAGGGATGCCGATCTTTCCTATAGAATCGATTTTTTTATTCAATTCAAACTGTTGTGCAAAGAATCGATTCGTAAAATCGATTCGATCGTAAAAAGTCGATTCCATCGAGATCAATTCTTTATAATAAAAAAATATAAAGGGTAGTTCCGGGAGATTCTGACTTCCTCGTGAGAAATTTGAGCGCAGGTTGATGTCCGTGGAGCGCTAAGGAACGCTGCTCGTTGAACGAGCATTTTTAGAATAGCACTACAAAGAAATAAATAATTTAAACTCAGGCAAGGGAAATAAACTTTAATATTACTAAACAAAAACTGAATTTAGATTTGCTATAAGTTGGAAATTCACAGGATACGTTTTACAAAGCCTATCGGTTTTACATATTTTGTTAATTACAAAATGTCCTTAGATACTAGGAGTCCATCGGAGAATTATTAATAATAAGATAAATTTCTATTCGTCGTTACATTCCCTCTTGGATATCGCTTTATTACTTAACAAGCGTTTAACATCTTTGCGCTGGTTTCACACATTCAGGAGAAGAAATAAAAATGGAGTTCAAATGTTCCAACATCCGCTTCTCTAACTGTTTTCAAACCCCTCGGACTTATGCTAACATCACTTTGCTTCCCTTTCCTATTACATTTGTGTGGCCTGATTCAAACTTTGCGCTTCTAGAGTTTACGCTACACGCCGGGAAAATCAGTCCACGATCTCTTTGGTTGCGATACAATCTTCGATTCGATCCCTGTTTGAGAATCGATTTAAAAAATCGAAATTCATGACAGGAAAGATCGATCTTAACACTAAACGTACCAAGCGGGGTCAAATGACCCCTTTCAAAATTTACTTTAAAATCATACATTCATTGTTATTTCTTTCGTTCATCTGACTTTCTGTAAATTCTTATATTATCTGATTATTCAATTTCTCGCTTTCCGTTTTTCTCTTAGCTTATTTTTTTCCGAGAAAAATTCTTTGCATACCTTATGTACTACGAGGAGTCATTTGACCCCTTACGAAATTTACGTATTTTTCTACAGTTCGTCAACTGGAACCTTTGTTCTGGACTCAGATACACTTCTCAAGTTATAGTTTCATTTATCTGAATCTGATATGTCTGGAATAAAGATACCAAGACAGCGTTTCCTGTTACAATTAGCAGATGAACTTGTCACAATGTATCACGAATTTCTTGAAGAAGAACAGGAAAACCTACAAGAAGGAACATCAAGCAGCCCAAGTAATAATTCTCAATCACGAAGAAAATGCCAAATAAGATTGTGCCCGGGTAATAAAACCACTCAAACTTGCATAATTTGCAAAAAAATTGTCTACGGAAAATGCATCAAGGAGAAACCAGTCACATGTAAAAACTGTAATTAATTGATTATTTTATTTATAAAAATAAACATATATGTTTGATTATTTCATTAGAAATCAGAAGTTATGTTGCGAATTATTTCCTTTAATAAATTAAGAATTTCTTTCTAAAAATCAACGTTTATTTCATATCGGGTCAAATGACCCCTTATGGTAAGAATAGGTATGTGTAAAGTACCGGTACGTTTAGTGTTAAATCGGCATCCCCAGATCCATCGGAAGTAGCCCTTCTTTTCTAAAACTCCAAGTACTTTCCATGACAATTTAATCAGAATTTCGAGTGAAGACATCCGTCCTTCTTACATAAGCAGCTTCAGCCCAGACCTTATCGAGGTGAACGTCACACCTTATCGTTGCATCATTCCGTGACATAGTGTCGTTACAAAAAAGCAGCCGTTCGAGCCGCATAACATGTCCCACGTTAAAACAGCAAATATCACAATGAAATCGATCAAACTTCCTACCATCAATTTACTCTCCACCAGTCGGTAGCAATCGCCCAGAGTCATGGATGCAAATGGAACTGCAAGGAGACACGGGAGCCGTCTTCGATTAAAGTACCATTCCGTGAGAAGCTCGAGCCAATCGAACAGCAGCTTCGGATGCGCGATAAACACGCGCTCCAGGGAATGCTAGGCCCGAGCTCGACGGTGGTGGAAAGAAAAGAAGACACCTGGGGGTACTGGTTGTTTCCCCGGTGGAAGTCTGACTTCCCATACGCTCATCGAGCACGGTGAACTTCCGCCGTGACCGAAAGGTACTCTAGACTATCTCGAGTGTCCACCGAGCTCAATGCAAACGGGCTGAAATGAGCTGAAACGCCAGGCCCCCGAGCAGATGGCTTTGATTTCCCGGGCGAAACTTACAGCAGAGAGGTCACCGATCTCTCCCCAGCCTCTCGCCGTCTCACTTTCTCCCGCTCGGCTGGTCCTCTATCGCGACGGGCCTCTCCGTTTCGGCCCGCGTAGAATTCGCCCGGGCTGCCAGGCGGAACGTCTGTCGCGTACGTGTCCAGCTTGTTCGCCTTTTTTGGTCACGTCTTCGCTGGAACTTTCGTTGGCGGATGATGCAACGGCTCGCATCATCGGGCTCCCGCGGGGATCGCCGGATCGTTGACTCACTCGGCCGCTTCGGCTCTTCTTCGGCGAACCGGCGCGCGCGGCGTCCGCGTCGCTTTCGCGCTAATCGCGGGAAAGCGGAGAGAACTTAGTCGAGCGCGGCGATACGGGATTCACTGGATCCACGGGACTCTCCTCCCGGGATATCTAATCAGTCCCGCGGTGTGTGTGTACACAGTCACCGTATCGGGTCGCCTCGCGCAGCTAATTTTACGTAACGCTAATTTAGAGAACTTCGGGACGTTGTTTCGAGCGTGGAAACTAGGAAGCGGTACAAAGTACCTTTGTGGAACGTGCGCGGAGACGCGAAGGGACGAAGGAAGGGGCCATTCATTACCCCGAATGATGGTTCATTAGAGGAGCTGTGCAACCGATCGAAACGATCACGCAACGGGGGTCGGTCGCGGTACAAGTTTTCCGTTTTCGCGCTCCACGCCGGCGATACCTTATTTGGTTTCGTCTCTTCGTGCGAGTCGCGGCACGAAATTGCATAAAAGGCTTCCCGCACGGACGTCGCGCACATAATCCTCTTAATGCGCGTCTTTGGCTGTTATTCCATTATTCTGCGTGTAATAACATCGCGTCTATTCATTGGAGATTGATTCATAGACTGGTCCGTTAAAAAGCAAATATTCTGAGTAGGTACCGTTTTTTTTCAGGAAGGGAACTAATTGCAATTTTAATGGTGCCAGGTTTATTTTCCGAAGACTGTTCCGTGCGCCGGCTCTCAGAAACGCGGAGGATACTTTTATTTCAATTCTCGGTAGAGGAAAAAGCTTGTTTCGCAGAGTTACAGGGAGTAATGACGAAAGCTGGACCGAACTCCTCTTGGCGGCGCAAGAGCGCGTGGAAAACTCGCGTTTCCAGTCGGTTGGCCCCGACGAGCTTACAAGTTGCGCGTTTCTTTTTCGCGGCGGCTCGTGCTCGTTTCTGGGTTAAACGCGGATCTGTATATGAAACGCGCGGCTGCGATGCTTTTGCGACGAGGGACTTGTACAACTTGCTCAACCTGACACGCCTCGGACGTATTACATGCTCGCATATACGGGGTGGTGCCTGGCAATGGAGCTGTGCACGCACGGACAGTTCTACTGGTATTGATTTTCCGGAGTGTGGTGGAATTTAGGGTACTGAACCCAGGCGTTCCGAGTCTTGGATCTCTGTGATTAAGGGTCGTGGAAAATTGATCGCGATCGTTAGTTGATGTAATTACCACAAAGTGTATTGGTAGGTTTTCCTACACGCGATTGGACGCAACGTCTACAATTTGAAAGTCAATTTTCTCGAAAACTAAGCGCGATATCAAGAAATTTTATTCTTTTTTCTCGACTTATTTACTTGTTATAAATCGAAAAGAAAGAGTAAGTTTTTTTGATATCGCGCTTCGTTTTCGGGAAAATCGACTTTGAAATTCTTAACGCTGCGTTCAGTCGCGTTTAGGAAAATCTACCTTCATATCGAAGAATGATGCAAGTTTGAACGCTGTTTATTTATACGTAGGGTAAATCCGGGGGACGCGGCCGGTCGGAGAGTTGGTCGAGTCGCTATATTTCAGACTCTGTACGTAAAAATGCGTTAAAGTGCAGACCAATTTCTTCTCTAGAAGCCAAACAGTTGAATGAATAGCATCATTTCTCTTCCTTCTGTGCTTTTCTGGGTTTATAGGCTTTCAAAGGTAAATTGGGGTTACATTTAATCTCTTTTGTCAAACAGCGGTTGTACAGAATCGTATTTAAAATATATTTCAAACTTTATTTTCGTTTAATGTTTGGGATAATAAGATAGTAGAGACATTGAGGGACAATGCAGCCAAAGTATTTGGTCATATTAACTCTTCCTCTCAAAGCTAACGAGAGGACGATCTCTCGCTACAGAAAGGAGAGATGTAATAAACTAAATAAACAAAAATAATAATAAAAAATAAGAAATAAATAAAGTAATAAAAAAATCATAACTCGACCATCTCTCCTTTCTGTATCGAGAGATGGTCGAATTATGATTTTTTATTATTTTTATTAATTTTTTATTTTTTATTATTTTATTATTTTTTTTGTTTATTTAGTTTATTTATTCACTTTTGTATTAATTTGCCTTGCTAATCGCTAGAAGGTAGTTCACTTTTTCTTTGATGTCTTCTTTACTTGTTTAGCGTAAACAAATTAAATATCAATGAATCTCTAGTTGTATTCACTCATAAATAATTTTGCTTTATCCTTTGTTAATTTTCCATGAATAATTATGTGAGTGGTCTCTGCCAACGACGAAAACCATTTCTCCCGGCACTTCGGGAGAGGTTTTCACCCCGATTTACAGTAAGTATTGTCCTAAATCAAATATCGACCAGTTTTTCTGAATCAGCATAAAATTCTGAACACATAGGTTTGTTCTGATAAAATAAGCAATTTCTATATTAGTTTTAATAGCCATTTTATATTAGGCCGACCGCGTCTCCCGGGTTTACCCTATACAAGAATACAGAATTCAATTATAAAAGATGGAAGATATCCCCGACATCTCCGCGCAAACAAAGCATCAGATCCGACAGTTGTCATTAACGTAATTCGATGCTTCCTGGTGCAAGTTGCGCGTCGATAACACGAGGATACCGCCGTCTCGCCTGCATTGCGGCTAAATTCATCGGAATCTGATAAACTGCTCGCTAGTGTCTATACCATTGTTGGTCCTGATAGTATACAGCCTTATGCTATTATATAGTATCAGATACGATCCGTCTCTATTGAACCCTACCTTAGCAAGTCTTCTATTGTGCTGCTTCGAGGAACTTTAAAATTATTTCCCACCGTTGCAACCTCCTTTCGAATGCTACGATTTTCATCTGATCCGAGTAGGTACCAATAAAGGTCAATATTTGCACACGGGGTTAGAGCAACGGTTCTACGCGCACACCTGGTGTATGGGGCGTTCTTCATTGTCTGCATCGGATGGGCCACGTGGCCTCGTTAGTGGCTACGCGTTTCTCTTACGAGGGGTGGAACTTTAGCGGCCGTTCAGAGAACTGTATTCATCCCTCTGTATTTTGTTAATTGCATCCGCGCCGATCGACTTTCCTCGCTTCTGTCGTCCCCTCCCTTCCTTCCCTGATTTCATCCCACTTCAAACGCTCTTTTCGCCGCCCTTTCGCTGCATCGCCCGAAGCAGCTTACTCGACATTCCCGCTTTCGTAATACTCTTGCTAATTTTATAAGCCGCGGTGTAACGTATATTCGCCTACAGATGGGAATGGAAGTTTGTAAAAGCATGCAATGATTACTAACACAGCGTGGAAAACTCTAGGGTTCATAAAATATTTTTCTGTTGATTTTATAAACCTAAATACTATAAAGTTATTTTACATATCCTTAGTCAGACCTCCTTTTAGAGTATGCATATGGGCACTTAATTGAATTATGTATAATATTCAATTGGGAAGAGTGCAGCACAGGTTTCAGAGATTTACTGAATATAAATTATTCAACATCGCTAGTTATTTAACTAAATATGACAACTCTGACTGCACGCAGAATTGTGACAGATATGTCCTTTCTATTTAAGAGCATTGATAGTGAAGTTAATTGTTCTACAGTATTGAAACGTGTTGGTTTATATGCTCCAACCAGATGCGTTAGAAAGAGGCCATCATTTGTATCCCGCAAATTTAAATTAAAATACGAGTCATTAACCCTTCACAAATGATGTGTCTGGCTAAACGCAAAACAAAAAAAAAAGAAAAGTTGTACAAATACTGATACATTTATTTATCTATACTCGAGCTCATTTTAGAAGGAACTTATTTCGCGCATGTTGAATGAGCTCATTGGTTCCAAGGGAGCATTTGTTTGATGTATAGCCACTAGTAGCTTGTTTCGGCGCCAACATGCGCAGAACCGATCTAAACTCGTCGGTCGGCAAGTTCCTTCTAAAATGAGCTCGAGTATATATGTGATGATTTATATTTTATGTAGATAGGAATGGCAAAATTATAGGGGGTAAACGGGGTAATTACCTCCTTCCTTTAATATAAGTACATTTATATATTATAAAAAATACGTTTGCTAAGGAAATTAGTCCCTCTTAGCTTGTTGTCCCGCTCCCTCCTTGGTACATATATATTTATCTATTACAATACAAACACATTTTTTTATAAACAGGGGGTTTTAGATAGGGGTGAATGTAAAAAATTATAATTTCGAGTACAACATTCAAACTATACATATATAGCGAATTATAGATAATACATCGAGGCAATCTCGATAAAATAAATAAAAGTCAATCAGCGACCCCCGTTCCCGGCATACTTAATTCATCAAATCGCTTACTGACGACAGCTGTATCTCACGAACGTTTCGTACTGTCATCTATTGACAACAACCGTAGTTAAAGGGTTAAATTCAATTAATCGTATAATTATAAGTACTACTTAGTTCTTATGTAGACGAAGTTGACATTTTTTCTGGTAGCACTTCTTCGTTCAAGAGTAAGCTATACAGATTATTACGTCAGGAAAACCATATCACGTCATAGCTATTAACGATGTGTTGGGCTTCACCTGTTTATCTCCTTCTTCTTTAATAATAATAATAATAAATAATAAAACTACAAATGGAGGAGGTAGAAATTATAAGCTACTGATCTAAATCTACGAGTAATTTAATAAATGTGTTATTTTGGAGAAAATTTGCACATTGATGTTGAAAGAGATTGAATTTCACCTAGATCTGGTCAAGGTTCAGCAAATGGAAGCGTCAAGGCCATCTCAAGGCTAACTAGTTGAACAATATATCACGCAGGGTCGTTCAGGCTAGCAAACTCCTATCGAAACGATCTCGAAAGTCCGCAATAGATTTCCGTTCTCCAGTGATCAATTCTGTTCTCCAATTCCAATAACTCTGGAATACTGCATATAAGAAGAAAAAAGGGGCCGAGTAGTGTAGAAGATTGATTAATCACCTCAGTGGAACTAGGGAATTCAAAATTTACCCTCTTACCCAACTTTCTCTCTTGAAATTGGGCTTCGCTTGCCAAAGTACACACATTCGCTGGCTCCCAGCGAGCGAACATTTTTTTCCTTCCTCCATCGGGCTTCCAGCGATCTTAACAAAGCGAGGCGAGCTTTTCTCGAGTAAGAAACTCTGCTAACGATCCCCAGTTGACCTCCATTACGAACCGGCGACCTTTGCACCGAGGTGGAAAGCTGGGTCAGAAGGCGAGCTACAGCGCTGAATGGCGCGCCAGCGGCTTTCTGAATTAATTAAGGGACGAACGTATCTCTGCGCGTGATACCAGTCGCCGTATTAACACCTCGGTTACACTGCTGCGCCGAGCCTATTGCTTATCACCTGCAACGACGCATCGCATTCAATCGCATTCTCGTTAAGTATCCGTTTTTATATTTACTAACTTCGCGTTTGGAAATTGGGCACCAACGAATAGTTAACAGCAGGACACCTTGAAACTGGAATTTTCTGAGTTTTATTTTTTTCCTGTGACAAAATTTAGGGCTTGCTTCGATGTAGTTTCAGTTTCTGTGATAACCAAGCTTCTATTTTAGTTACTGTAGTAGCCAAGGTGTCAGGTATAGAGGCATAATATTAATAATAATAATAATCCTCGAAACACGAAGGGAAGTAATGGGCGAGATTCAGCAATTTGCTGCTCTTAAGTCTAACCCCGGGACTAATGACAAAATACAATAATAATAGACAATATAAGGTAATGTCCCCATTTCTGCTCATTCCGTATTTTTCTTATTTTTATAAGCGCAACAACATAATTCTAAATTATTTGAACATTTATGCGAGTGTTGCACGAGGTTGGGGCTAATCAAAGTGCAGCATAAGCAACGAAAAACTTTTAAAACGGGGGACTCGTGATTTTTCGACCGTGTTCTAGCTGGTTGTGCTAAGGAACAGCGTCGCTATTGGTACAGTGCTGTCTCTCAAATGGCACGCGTTTTCGGATTCTCTATAAGCGCGAAGCTATCCCCACTACTTCGTTTGTAGTCGCCGCGCCGCGGCATCGGGTATCGGATGTCAAAGAGAAAGCCGAAGAAAGGTTCATAACCATTCTCAATAGTGACACACCTTACACTCTGACCGCGTGAAATCAAAGGAAGCCGAATAGACTACTCGTCTCTCAAATTGCGTGCGCCCGGTCCCGACACACGCGACTATAGAGAGACAGAACTGTATTCGATAAATGGGCAGAAAATAGTTTTTACAGTAGAAGTTGTCATTTAATAACATAAACAGATACCATATTGTGCGCTGGATTTAGATTTTTTCCTATTTTTAATTTTTTTAAGTAGAAAACAGGTGAGCCGGTTTAGGGCCAAGTGAATCAACGTCATGTCCGCATTTCTATTCTCACCAAAGTTTTAGTAATATAACCTCACAATTCAATGTACGCTGTAACCTTTAATTCTATTCGAAGGCATTTTATTTTAACGTGAAAAAGCAACATATTATGTGTGCAGAAATTGGTACAATTGGTGAGTACATCGCTATTTTTCGTGATCAGAAATACGGACATTTGGAGCATTGTATTTAAATACAAATTACTAATAGTTAAACATCTTGAAATATCTTTCTTAAATAATTTTCGAATTAGTCGATTTATTATTAAAGAATTAATCAATTACTCTGTAACTTTTAATCACAAACAAATTTTTTACACTTTTCTTTAGGACGAGTAACCTCTTAAATGAGCAGAAATTGGGACATTCACCTTAAATACTAATAATTACAAAATAAAATGAAATACAAAAACAGCGAAAAACAAACGCATTACAGCAGGCACGTTCAACCTTACCATCAGTTAATAGCACTAATCAATATAATTATACAAAATATTTTAATGATTAATGAAAAAGAGAATTAAGTGACGAATGGAGGTGGTTCAGAATTTCTGCTGTTTTGAAACTTATAACTCTATTAAAGGTAGAGGATCGACGGACAAAAATGTAGAACCCGTAGACAAGAAATCCAAGAAAAGTTATGGAAGGTGGACAAGAAGAATGGAGCAACACGTTTAAAAGCGGAGGTGGCCTTCCCCAAACGTTCATTTTCGCGATCGAATTTCGTTCGCCATTCTTTTTGCACCCCCTTTGCGCGATAAGATAAAACGATCGATACGACACAAGTAGCTTATCAACGCGGAGATTTAAAAGCGTGCTCAGTCTCGACCGTGCACTTTGCAAGTTTTGGGGGTTCAGTGGTGTGCAAAAGAAGCGAAGTTCCTGTAGGGAATGCTGAGAAAATAGCGCGTGAAATACCGTGGCGATTTTTTGAAATGGTAAGAGGAAGTTTTGGTAAATTCTTTATTCCAGTTAAATGCCCTTTACACACTCCTCCATCTGCTTATTTATATCTACGCCTATCATTAGCTGAGATCAATCCTCGCTTCGCTCGCCGCTTTGTACATTAGCCCTTAAAGAGTTAATTTAACGCATAACTCGAGGAAACGGCAAGTACAAGAACATTCGGCAAAGGTTTCCTCGAGGAAACCCAGGAGGGTTCCAACGCGATGGCGACGCATTAACACGAGTTTGTAGTTTTCTTTTAAAAGAACTAATCAACCATCTACTTATCATTCCAGTGGCGCGATAACGATAATCGCACCTACGTTAAAAGTACATATACTTGCGCGCGGTCAGTTTCCTTTTGTGATTAGTTACAAATAATACAACACTTCCTATCAGCATTATGCGTCATAAACGAAGGAAAATAAATAAAACACTCGGCATGGAAATGCATTGGCTAAATTCTAAGTACACGCGTGCCTAGAAAAGAAAATAAATACACTAAGAAAATACTGTGATATGGTTCATATAATAATACTTCTACTTCTATCCACAATCTCCATCTTCAATATTAAATCCATCTCCCACAATTTCCAGCTTTCCAAGCACAGGAACTTTAAGTCAGATTTAACAACATCCACGCAGGCATACACCCCTTCATCCTCCTTCACTTCGCTTCAACCTTGACTTTCCTGGGCGTGATCTTCACGAAAGGGGCGCCATTGAAGGACCTCACCACGGACCCAGGTTTCACGAACCATCTGCTCACCAATTCCTCGTTACAGTGCAGCCTGGTGACGACTGTGGCGACCTTCGTCCTCGCCACTTTCTCCCTCCCTGCTCCAAATTCCGCCTCCTTTTTGTCATTCAACTTATTCTCCGCTGCTTCAGCACCGCTCGAACGGTGCTCGCTTCTCACAGGACCTTCAGTTGCCTTTTTACCAACATTCTTCGAAGCTTGCTCAAACTTTCCAGCCTTCCCATTCCTCGAGTCGCCGTCGAAGGACACTCTGCCTCCGTCGCCGACGTATTTCACCTTGCTCCTCGAGGATTTCCTTCCCAGAAGCACCTGGCCGCCGTCCCCCGTGTACTCCACGTCGCCCAGGTTCTGGTCGATCCTCAGCCGACACCCATCGCCGATGATCCGCACGTTCCCGCAATTTTTCGCCACGACCACGTCGCAACCGTCGCCCCTCACCTCCAGCAGCTGCTCGTTCAAGGGTAATTTCAGGGAGAGGCCATCCCCGAGCATCCTCCTGATGCTAGTTTCTTCCACGCCCATGGCTCCTCCAGTGGCTGTTGTAAATCGAAGCCGCAGAGGATCTTACGCAATTGGATGGTGTCGATTGCTCGGAGCTGATGTTCCCCGACGATTATCGTGGTCTCGTAAGCGGCTGTATAGCGCAGGTGGTTCGTTGTTCTAGGAACTTTGGAAGTAGGTAATTGTTCGATGGCTGTGATTGACGTCGATGAAAGATTCTCTGCCGTTCCCTCGCCCCGTCGCGGTGGCTAGTTAGGTGGACTAATCGCTGCTGGAACTCGCTCCTGTGCCAACTTCCTCTTTCCAGTTCTTTAGAACCCAGCTGTGTGTTCTTGGCAAATAAAGATTTTGTTGGCGCAGTGGCGTTGCTCAGATATTCAGTCTCTTCTGCAAGGCTTATGTCTTCGGGGGTTTCCTCCGGCGGGCAAGGAAAATGCGCGAGCTATGTAGGTCAGAGATTGCTTCTCTTCGCCCCGCTCTTGCTGGAGGTCACTGTGATTGCTAATAATCGCGCGGTAATTACTCGCCTTTTTCTACTTCGCCGCTTGCCTTTCCCCTGTACGTGGATAACACTCTTTCACGCGAAGATAACTCGATTCTTCGATGACAAATTGTCCGTGAATCACGCGCTGTTGATTGAAGGAATCATTTAACTAGTTTTGTAATCCCCAGTGGGCTTCACCTGCTTGGGAACGCGGTGTCGCAAGGAGCACTCGGTGTACCAATTTATCAGCCACTCAATCGTCCAAATTGAGATTAGAATATCCCATGCTCTTCTCCCATGAATTTTATCTTCGATCTTATCCTCGATCCTCAACAAAGATTTCCCAAAACCTCGTATCGTTGACCCTCGAAGGTTTCCGTTTCACGTCATTTACCAATCACGAAGTGTTATGTAGTGTATCTTAAAGAGGCTTCAGCTATTCAGCGACCAATTGACGTCAGACAAACTCGATCGATCTGGGTGTCGATAGCCACGAAAAAGGTCCCGTGTTGTACAGTGTCAGAGGATCGACAGAAACGTCAAAAGCGTTGCTCGTTTATCAAGCGCCTGGACGACACAGCGGCGGCGAGAGCGTCGCGGTGCCGTAATAACGCTGTGCTGGTGGCCGCGTAAAGGGGACGGGGCTGGTCGCCGGCCAATCCGACTCGCCGCTTTCGGGACTTCCCGAGACCTTAGCGGCGCGGCGCTTACGCTCTCCAAGTTCTCGGCCACTTCTGCTCGATTATCACGGTCAGCGCGACTATCGTCCCGCGACTTTCGCTCTTTCTTTCCGCGAGGAACTCCGGAGGTAATAACGTGCTTGACTACTTGCCAAAGAGCCTTATTCGAGTCGCGTTTCCAATACCGCGGATTTGATAAGAATATTCTACATTTATTCTCCGCCAAGGAGGTGGAGGAAATGGGGGAAGGAATGGAGGTATATCTCCGCTTCGATTATTCCCCTGTTTTCAATTTTTCACAGATTATGCAAACTTTATTCTAGATACAAGTTTCCTCGTGCACGGCTTTTCCTGGGTAACCGAGTTGTTGCGTGGGATGTGGATTTGGGACACGACCTTTCCGCCAAAATGTTGGTTCTTTGTAGTAGAGTTGCGCATTATTCGAGTAAAGTTTGATAATAAAAATTTCGAATAAATGGAAGTTAGTCGAGAGTGACGAATACTTTTTTGGAGAAGTGTGTAAAGGAATTTCTGAAAAGAAAGTTGGGATTGGTAAATGTACTTCATTCTAACACGAAAAACCACTGTATCACGGATTTGGTATATACCAAGAACTTCGCAGGGAATTAAAAAGCCGAGTTTTCCGCGAATATTTGCACAGTCGGAGGTACATTCACAATCTTGTATACACTGTCGTGCGTTGACGTGCACTTTCGCGCCACTTATCAACGCTGAATTCACTGGCGAGATAGCGTGTGATCGATCAGCCTGGCGGGGATAATTATTCAATGACAGCGCGCGATACGCCGACGGGGGCACTGGAAACGCGTTGTACGCGATTCAAGGCGCGCGAAAGGGGAACACCCGGGTGTTCTTCGTCAATTAAGATACGTAATAGCGCGGAAGAGCAAGTTGCACGGGATAGGGGTGGGGGGAGTGTTCGAACATGGGACAGATTAAGATATAGCGACTACTGGCGGAAGCGGACGCGCGAGGCTATTATTCTGTTGCTTTGATATGGTTTGCAACAATGCTGACGATATGTAATTGTACTGTTGGTTGCAAAAAGGGCCTCGGTGCCAAAAGTCAGTTTTGTGAAAAGTATCTGTAAACGTTACGACGTTAGATATTTTTTGTAATATAGCGATGTTGTTGTAAAACAGTCTATAATATTTAAAAATTTGATATATCTCCTTTGTAGTTGCATTATAGCATTTTTAGTTGAATTATGTAATAAATTAATGTGCGAAATTAATTTTAATTATAACCCCCTCAGGCCCTCCTTGCATAAAACGGAGAAATATAGAAAAAATATTGTTTTTTAACATTATTTTTCATTATTTATTTAATATTAAAATATAAAATACGAATTAAAAACATATAGTCATAAAAATATCTACTAAAGTAGCTCGATAAAGTTTAAACATACGGCAATTTGGAGGGCATATGTAGAAAAGAATGAAAAATCGAATTATGTGTTTTATGCAAAAAGGTCGTTCTTGCACCCAACTGTACAATTTTCTCTGGTATACCCTTTCGCCGCAATGTGCAATAATGTTGCGTAAGCACTTTTTCGTTGCAAACGTCACTTCGCGATCACAGGGAAAAATGCGCGAAAGATGCCGCGGATTCTCGTGTTCGCAATGGACACTTAATTGGACGATAAATCACCGCGATGATTGCGTAATTCCATAACACGTGGCGGCAATTTTCACGTCGGTGCGGCATAATCATACAGTTTCCTCCAGTGTGCGTTCCACGTGGCCACGGACACGTACGCGCGTGAGTCATAGACGCGTGGAAATGAACGCGGAAGTTTCATTTCCATTCATAAAGTTTCATCGGCTGATTCGATGGGGAAAGTCGCTGCTCGAAACTTTCAATTAAATCCTCTCTTTATGTCAACGTCTCCTTGTCTTCGCGAGACTCGTCGCTCGCCAGTTTGCAAATTCCTTCGATAAACTCGTGACTTCCTGACACGTGCACACTGGCTGGTGACGTTTCCGTTTCGGGTAAGTAACTCGTTCGAGCCTCAAAACTGCGATAAAGTTAATTGTTTCGCGAACGATACCTGAGCACAATTCATTTTAGAATTTCCAAGAATATAAAGTATTTACACTCTTCACTCGTGAAGGTTTCTATTGTCATGTATCTCACTGTCAGCTGGTCGTCAATACCCCATTCATTAAAAGACTGGTACGCGCAAAATTTATTGTCACCCCAACGACTTGCAAAAAATTAATTTCCCAAAGGAGATCATTATTCAAGATAGTACTTCGCGTGGAATATTTATGGTTCACTTTACAAGTGAATTAATTGAACATTTCACTGGAATTTCATTTCCTCAACTCCAGACCATTTTCTTGGTCTATCATTAAATAAACTCGTTTACCAAGAATTTCCTCCAGGGACCCGTGTACAGATTGATCTTTCATTTCGTCCGACCGGTGGTCCCGAAAATCGTGAACCCCACGTTTGCTTAATTTTCCTTTCGAAAGGAGAACGGATATTATCCCTGGGTAATTGAATGTGGCTGTGATTGCTGTGCCACGGTCAAGATCCGGGTTTTAATTGCTTCATCGACTGTGCCTGTCCGATGGACACGTGCCTTTGCCCTGCTCGTGTATTCGTGTCTGATCGCGAGGACCACGGGTCGGTTCGATCGAGCGAATTCTGCGAGGGCCATCCTGCTGTTGCATCACATCCTGTCCAATCGTCGGGGAAAACGTGTCATCGGTCGCCGGCAGTTTAATAGAATTTGTTAGTATCCCTGTGGACTTGTAACGTGCTGGCGAAAAATGGGGAAAAAGAAAATTGAACCGGCGGAGACCATCATCTCTTCGTGGATGAACCAGGTCAATGAGTCTACGAAGACTTTTGGAGAGTCTATGAGTCCCGGAGGCTTTGGAACTGTTATGAGAGGATAAAGCCGAAGACGGAAACTTTGTGGTCAGAGAACGGAGCTAGAAGATAGAGAGTAGACAGCGGAAACGTAAAAATTAGGTGTTAGAAGCTATCAGAGTCAAGCAACTATTTAGGGATTAGACAGCAGAAATTTAAAACATAAGAGTTGGGAGCTATCAGAGTCAAGAAACTAGAGAGTAGACATTAGTAATTTAAAACTTAAGACTTAGTTATCAAGAAACTTGGGAGTAGACAGCAGAAGCTTAAAAATTAAGAATTGGGAACGATGATAGTGAAGAAACTAGAGAGTAGACAGCAGAAACTTAAGACTTAGGAGCTATCACAATCAAGAAACTAGTGAGTAGACAGCAGAAGCTTAGAAGTTAAGAGTTGGGAGCTATCAGAGACAAGAAAGTAGAGAGCAGACAGCAGAAACTTGAGAGTTAGGAGCTTCAGAGTCAATAAACTAGAGCCCACAATTACAGAAGTAGTGTAATAGAGATTACAGTTATTAAGAAGCCATTTCCTATCTCTTCCTTATTCACTCAAAGCGTTCATGCATCTCCAAGCCCGGCGATAATGGAGCCCAGGAAAGAGACTAGCAGAGGTAAATGAACGCATCTCTATTTTTCTGTCCTCAGAATGTCAGGCGCGAAATGAGCGTGTCCCCGAGCAACGAGCGAACCAGCCTCGAGATGGAGACGACACCTCTCGAGGACAATAGCCTGAAAGTGTCGCCGGTGCAGAATGTGGCCAGGCAGGATTCAGGCGTCCCGGAGGATCTGGCGTCGCCCGTGGGCGACACCAGTAAGCTGCTGAGCGAGGAGGACCCAGACGGGACGATGAACAGCGACTGCAACATCACCGTCATCCACGTGACGGAGTCTGAGTCGCGCAAATCCGACCAGCCTCTGAACGGGGACAGGAAGGATTACGGTGGCGAAGGAAAGGACAGCAAGGACGGCAGCGACAGCGGCGTGGAGGGTTGCGCCACAGAGGTTCCGAGGGTAAGGATCGATAGGTCGTTGCACCGTTTGATTCTTATACTTATGGGAGGTCTGGAAGGTCGTTGCACTTTTATGGAGAAATTATGGAAGGTGTAGTATCCTTGGTTCTGATATTCCAGTGACCTTCTGGACCTTCTTCAACCCCTTTCTCAAGCTTTCTATATAAGATCAAGTGTCTATCGATTTGTAGGAAAGAATATAACGCGATGCTGCTTTCAGGTGCGGAGTCGCAACAGCTTAGACTACGCGAGCAGCTGCGGCGGCTTGGACGAAGCTTCCTGCGACTCGAGCTTAGTTAGTTGTTGCTCCGTCTACGAGGACCCATGCGCCACGCTGCCTGACGACGTGAGGCTGACCACCGGTGAGGGGACCAGCGAGGGTGGCAGCGAGAGCTCCTCCATCGCTGGAAGCGTGTCCGCCCGTGCCAATAGGAGCAACGTTAAGAGAACCGTGGCTGCCTCCAACGTAAGCAAGAAGAAGACGACGGCCGCTGAGGCCCAGAAGACCGCCCGTGCGAAGCCGGCGCCATTGAACACCGGCTACGCGTCCGCCACACCTCGCACCAAGCCCCGCATCGCCACACCGAGGAGTATACTGAGTAAGACGCAGCCAGTGTCGAGGGACAGGGCTAGATCTCGGGAGAAGTCAGCTGTTAGAGAGAACAACGTCGAGGGTGCGCCTGATGGTAGTCGGATGTCGTCGACACTGCGCTCTGGAGCGGCCACGATGACCCCGCGAACAAGAACGAGGCCCATCCCCGATTCACTGCCATCAGCGTTGACCACGGAGATAAATAAGGACCTGGCGCAACGTGGACGCGGCCCTGGCGGCAGCTGCAGATCCAGAGGAGGGTCCAGCACGCGTGGCGCGCGCACGCCGAGCTCGACGCCGTCGGAGGAAGTCAGGAAACCTCTGTCCACCCCTAGGGTGCCTTACACCGGCCGCACGGAGGTCGGCAGGATCGGCAGGCCCGACAAGATGACCATGAGTGCGGACAACAAGGCTCTGGACACGTACGCCACGCTACCAAGGAGGAACAGGAACAAGATCAGCATGCCCAAGGCCAACGAGAAGACGGACAAAGTAACCAGGAGCAGGTCTGGCAGCAGAGACGCAAGCCTGAGCAGGCAGGCCGAGAAGAAGAGCGTAACCAAAGAGTCCTTAGTCCACAAAAGTCTGCCGCCATATCCTAGACACAAGATCGTGGAGAAGACGCGCATCTACCACGAGACCAGCGTGCAAACTGGTCTGACCGGTCAGGATATAGAGAATGCATTGTCCGGGGTTCCTAGCGCTGTGGCGGGGCCGGAAGTGGTGGAGAGATTGCACGAAGGCTGCCAAACCGAGGGCACATGGGACGACATGCAGACGATGCAGAGCGACTTGAAGCGGCTGAACGAAGAAACGACGAGCCAGAGGGAGGAGAACGCCAAGCTGAAGACGGAGATCGCAGAGGTTAAGCGACTTCTTGAAGAGGAGCAGTCTGACCATGCTTTCGCGCGACAGGAGCTCGATAGAAACGCACAGAGAGTCCTGGCAATGTTGGGGACTCCGCAATCGGAGCACGCAGGTGATTGTTGATTATATTTACTGTTTGATAATCCTTGTTGACTGAAATTGATGTTGAATTGATTTTTAGAAGGTAGCGACAGTTTCCTGGAGCTCGAGTGTCACTTGCAATCCTCTGGGCAGGTGGTGGCTAATCAGCAGCTGGAAATAGCGGATTTACAGTCTTTGTGCCGTATGCTGAGTAGGGTAAGATACATTTATGAAGACTGTTATCGCTGATAATAGTCGGAGGAGTGTTAATTGGTGGTTTATCTGGTTGCAAAGGATCTCGAGAAGAGTTTGGCTGCCCAGAAAGCGTTGCTGCAGCAGCAACAGGAACTGGAAGCAGAGTCGGCCGAGATGCAAGACTTCCTTCAAGAGGAGAAGGCTACCTTGGCGGATTCGCTGAAAGAGGCAGAGACAGAGGTATACCTTCTTGCCAGCAGATGCTGGGAAGTGTTCGGGACATTTAATGCAATCAGTTGTTCTGCTTGATCCTCAGCTTTCGAAGAAGGATGAGCTGCTGGTGAAGCGGGAACTAGAACTGGAAAGGCAGACCGAAGAGTGCAAGCATTTGGTTCGAATTAGCGAGCAACGAAGGTACGTGCGCGCTCAAAATGAATTCTAAAGTCAGGTATAGTAATACGTTACTGACTGCGTCTCAACTTTACGGAATTAATAAAGACGTTCAATAACAATAATTATAATAATAATTCCGTAGGCAAGAAAATCTGTCGATGAACATGAAACTGAATGCAGTCGAACGACGAAGCAGAGAACTGCTGCTCACGCAAGGCGCCGCTGTTTCTGGCGCAGCAGTTGCGCTTTCCGGCCTCGGAACTAGACTAGAAGGACTGGTAGACCAATTGATAACTTCCTACAATATCTCAGTCAAAGATCTCGAGGTACTGCTTCGCTATTTCCTCTCACTACACTCATTTGCCGCCATTGATCGATCATTAACACCGTTCTCGTTCGTAGGACGTGATATATCACAATGAGGCGTACAGTAGAAGCAACAGCAGCATCGAATCCAGTCCTGTTAGCTCCAAGCATAGCCTAAAAGAGTGTACTCCTAGTCCAAAGAGCGGTTCCTTCGTTTCCGCGGTGATTGGAGCGATTAGGAACGCGGCGACGCATCCCTTCGCAACGAAGAATTCGGATAAAAAGTCTGGCTTAGAGTCGGCCAAACAGATGTATAAAGGTGCACTCAAAGTCAAGAAACTGGTATTATAGTATTTAAACAAATCACTTTGAGGAAATGGTCTAACAGAAATCGTTCCCCTTTCGTGTAACCGTAGAACTGAGTATGGAATCGTCGTCTGACTTGCTCGATTTCGAAACGGAGCCGTGCTTGATGATGGAGAGCGTGCTGGAGGATGTACCTCTGCCTGATACGTACTCGCACAACATGGTTTCCAGCAGCGACTCGCTACGCAGAGCTTTAAGCTTCCCCGAGACCGTGGACGAGAGTAATCTGAAAAAGACCCGTATCAACGACGAGTGTTCCAGCCTCACGAATCTCACGCAAGCGATTCTGCATCGGCGCAAGGTATGCGAGATTACTCGAAACTCAAAACACCGCGATTGTAAGATGACGATTATCGCGGCTAGAGTGTGAATTATGATCTGTGGCAGGTGGAGAACGAAGAGGACGACGACTGCGACTCTATCAGCGAATCCGACACCGGTACCAACGATGGTCCGCTGGCTTCGGATTACTGTCCCGCTGTTGGCCTTGTTGATCAAGTAATCGACGTGGATAATCTCGTTACCAAGTTGCTTAAAGTGCTACGGATAATACAGCTCGACAACGACACGTGTATACAAGATTTGAAAGAAGAGAAGTAAGCTAGCATTTCATTCCCGGGCGCGGAGCGATTAAGCGTGCAAAGTACTATCCGAGAGCGTTCGCAATTTGCAGGTCTGAACTAGAGACGAAGTTGGAGGTGAGCGCTACGGAGTTAGAAGAGCTGCGCAAGATATTGGACAATCTCCATCAGTCGGACGAAATCTTGAGCAGCACGTCCGACAGAAGGCGTAGCGTCATGGAGAATTGTCGCCTGCTGATCAAAGAGGTAATGGCCGGTGATGTTACCGACACGTATCTATAAGAATGCTTCTGGTGCCGTTTCAAGTATTTGTTTTAACCAGCAACTGACTTTTCGAAGAAACATGTCAAATGGAATAATTCCTCTGTAGGCGGGTAAGGAGGAATTAAAATTTGACGAGCCCGCTGTTGCTAATAACAGCTGTCCTGGAGAAGCTACGCACTGCGAAGATCTCAACGCGAACGCAGCGGCTCAACTTCCTTCCTAAACGCGTTTCCTTGTCATTTCATCCCCACCTCCTTATTCCCCGACGATGTATAAATGTCTACTGATCCCTCTGTCGTCTGCACGACAGTTCGTCGACGCCTGGCGATCCTAACGAATTCTTTTTAATAGAAAGAATTAAAGAGCCGCATGATGCCAATGACTAAGCGGCCTCGTAATCCGCGAGCTGTAGGCATTCTTGCGTAGGTGGTCGAAGTCATGTACAGCTTTCTTCGTTCCTTTGTATCGAAAGGTATATTCGTGCGAATCGCTTTAGTATTTTATCGTTGAGACGTGTATCGTGTATATACATAACGGTGAATCCCGCCTTTCCCCTTCTCATATAATTTCCAAACTGAATAGTCGTCTATAAATCCTCGTGATATGACATGTAACGTCAGGCTATCGTTCAGTCGATCATAATTTAAATAATACTTTGCATCGTTACATTGAGGGTTAGTCATCCCGCGTTAGAGTTAATTCTGGTTAATTGCTTAAAAACGTAGACGAATCGAGGAATGCTTAACTGACTAATGTATTTCTCGTGCCCACCGAATGCATTTCATCCTGTGCTATAGTAAGTGACATTTCTCGAGAGCGTTTTAATTGCTGTGTACTAGGGAAGCGGGGACAGGTTTCGGTGTACCTTATTGTATCTTAAAACGATTCGTTCAGGTTCACCTTCTGATTGGAAATATCGAAAAAACCAAGCGCGCGTAATATTCTCTAATGCGAGATAACAGGGTACATTAGTTCGATATGGTATATTACATATCGGCGAATTGGAATCATCGGTGAATTCGTGGTTCGCCGATAATTTAAGTATCCTTTTACCGTTTTAACGCGATATATTCCAGGCATCATTCGGTTGACAAAGTCTTTGATGAAAAATATCGACTTAACGCTGAAATTATTATTCCCGCGAGCATGTAAAGAGGCAAGAGAACAAACTACACAGAGCTGTTTTTCTATTTTAAATGAGATATATTTGACAAAGCATATTCTTGTACACGCTTCCATGATTCGCCATTGGTCCGTCGTTGTAAGCTTCAGACGATGTGTATATAGAGCGAGCATTGCGAGAACTTAATTTCTATTCTAATAGGTTCTAACGACAGTCTTTTGAAGAAGTTTTCTTCCCCTCTGTTTCTCCAAGTACAAGCTACTTGCTATATAATAATATGTCAGCTGTATTTGTAAAGTTCGTGTGAAAGTGATCTTTCTTTTCTCCCTCTCTTTTTTAACGAAATAAACGATTCCACCCAGACGATGTATATTCTGAAGATCATAGTCCTAAGCATTTTTTATACAAAGTATTGTGATGATATACCAAAAACAAATCGTGAATGATGTATTTTAATTTTTAATCAAATAAATTTCGTTTCGATAAGAACACATTGTACATTGTGTATCTGAAATGTGAAGTGTGTGTGCGAGAGCTTGCATACAAGTTACGTTGCTAGGTATTTGTATAATGCATAGTATTATGTACGCACTAAAAGGACGAGAAAAAGAGGAAATCCCATGCACGTAAACCTTATACCGTTCGCTAGCTTCTGTGATGTAAATTCTAGTGGAACATTTTTATTCTGTAAGGTATACTTCCTTTGATTTTCCATCTAATTATTCTCGAATTCACCTACTTAATTACAAGCAACATACGCATAGGCACTATCTTAAATTAACTACCACATTTGTGATGAAAAATGTAATACAATGCGGAAAATGACGGCGGTGGTAGGAATGAAGGCGCTACTCGATGGCTGAAGCAACAATGAATCGATAAAAATGTTATATTCCTGCTGGTGCCTTTGAACGCTGCAATTCTTCACTCTTGACGCAGACGACGCAAAAACGGAACCAGTAAATTCGCCAAATTTATGCCAGCCCTAAAATAAATGTACATTTGTATTAGGTTTTCAAGGATGGACAAAACACCAATATTATAACAAAACAATCCAAACTTTTCAAGTCAACGTCTTTGCCGCGCAGAAAAACCAACTCTCGTTAGATTATTGAAATTAAGCTGCATTGAGCACGGCACAGTACTAAGATGGGGTGACCGTCTTAGAAAAAACTTGGCTCGTCTGTGTGACTTTTTTAAGTCGATCTAAAATCTAAAAACTACTTTAAATTTACTAAAAATCTAACATTAATCTAATTTAATAATCCTCAAAGTTAATGAGCATATCTGTGCCTACTTCGTGCAATATTGTAATAAATAAAAAATCGAAAGGTGCACTTCAATCTTCCCTCCACTTGTAAATGAAAAAAAATACCTGTTAGATGGCTTCGACCCTGGCGAAGGTCTAGGTTCCGCTGGTGGTTTATCCGGGGTCGGCTTCGACGGTTCTGGGACCGGTATTAAGCTAGGTTTGTCAATGCCATTACCACCGGCCAATAGAAGCGCCTCGACGGGGGCGAAAGCGAGGACCACTCCATCCACGTGAATACGATAATTATCCGTTCCGTTCTGCCGTTGATCGTAATGGTCCTCCGTGGAACTCAATTCTGTCGGTTTGGTGGTGGGCGATTCAGCAATCGATGTCTCGTCCGCGACTGGCAAACACTCGATGCCGTTAAAGAATAACACGGCGACGAACAGCAGCGATTTGAAGACTCGCATGTTGATCGATATCATCGATCTGTGACGATTATCAATGATATTCCCTAACGACCGTCAAGCCCCTTTGTCTTGCACGCGTTCTCGATCAGTCGAGTCAACCGAAGCGGGATCCAACCGTTGGGACGAGCTTTGACACCAGTAATAAATCGATGGCGAAACGAAAAAGACCGTGGTTTCTGAACGGGAATAAACTATATGCCTGTAGCGTGACGAGGAGCGGACCTCTTGACGATGCGGAGGATGAGCGAGGTGTGACGTCTCCTGCCGACCGGCGATCCTGGTCCCCACCTGGTATGGGAACACATCGTCAGGCAAGTTCAAGAACCTGCTGACGTTCACTAATATATATATAACCAGGTGGAATGTAATCTCGGGCTGAAATCGATACTACTCGAAGAAACGGTGTAAAGTGAACGAGCAGGAGCAAAGATTAATTTCTGTCGAGTAGTTTGGAAATGAGAAACGGTAGTTACAGTTTAAATCCCCGATGGAATCTTCCATTCCGTTTACGCTTCTGTAAGAGTTTATGTCCTGTCGTGGCCCTAATTAACCGACGTATATAATTGAATTCAAGATGACATTCGACTCGAGAATGACAAACGCGGTCCATTAAAGCCGGTTTAATCCTAAAGTCTGCGGATACACGTGCGTGGGCAATGCGAGGCACACAAGCACGTGCAGAGGACCGATTTGTGAGGGGCAACGGCCTCGTGTGGCCCCATCGAGTTCATTTCCCCGTTCCTCTGCCTCTCAAGCGTCTCCTATTACCGTAACCTTGCCCTTGCTCTCACATTTCCGCCGTGCTTAACCTTCGCGGATTGTCTTCCTGGTTCAAGTTCGAACGGCGTCTCCGTGGGAAGCTCATTGAAATTCGAATTCAAATGCGAACGCGTTCAACAAATGCTTAACACCTGCCTCTTCGTATATCTTACTTGATTAAACAGAGACACTCCCGTTACTCGGGAGCCTCTTACGCTATTATTGGGAATCGAGTTCCCGCGACTAAGAAAATATTTCTCTACCGTGGATGGGAGTAGAAATAATGGCGCGTCTGTTACTTTTCTCGTGCATGTAATTTATTTTCAGGTGAATGAATAATACATGATATAAATAGTAGAAATATATGGGACTCGTAAAATCTATCCTACATGAATTCAATCGAAGTTTAGAATACACGCTTATTTCGCGGGTGAAATCTCGCGGATGTATCGAATCGAGTTTACACGCGCGGGAATTTCGAAGAGGCGCGTGCCCCGAGCGTCTTCGCAGTTACATACCTAAGAGCACCATTGTTTAGCTTGCTACTACGGTGTATACATATCACAATTGTTATACATATATCCTTCACTAGCGATAAAAGAAACTATTTTAATTACACCATTAATCAAACTTAAGTACATACGTTTTACTTATCAAACGGGAAACGAAAATAATAGCGATAGTAAAAGAAATGAGTAGCACAGTAAAGTGAAAGCTCTTCGACCCTGCTAAATAATATCAATTGAACTCTTTATCATTCTGACAGATCCCCGTCTGGTCCCTGTACCTCCCTGGTCCACAATTCTCTATACCATATCCCAGCAGCACCAGTTCGTCAGACTTGGTACCCAATTCATTTCGTTCCTCAGAAATCGAAAGATCCTTCTCCTTCTTCTTCGACAGCTGCTTCTTCAAAGACATCCCCGGTTTCGTCGCCTTGGAAGCCTCTTCCTTCGCCGTGAGGTCATCGGACTGATCAAGATTCTTTACCGAATCCTCAACGTCGAGCTGTTTGCTGCCCCTTCCTGGACCATGAACCACTCGGTGACTTTCCACGTTCCTCCGGAGACTCCTCGCTCTTTTCCCCGGTTTCTTGCCGTCGATGGTAACCTCCGAGCTTGACCCCCCTTCCAATCCCTTCCGAGCGGTTCCCTGCTCGACCTTCCCCCCGCTGTTGAATTCAACGGTCTCCAACTCCTCGAGGTCCTTGCCCTTCGGCGCAGCCTCGCCTTCCTTCTCTATATGAACGATTTCAACGTGGTAAGGATCTCTGCCTGCATGCTCATCCCCTGTCTCGTAGATGGTCGCCTCCAGTGGCTTCTCCGACGTTTCTTCCGGCGCGGCGTTGTGTCTAGAACCTATACTCCGGAGCTGCAGGGCCTGCAACGCGAGCTTGTTCAGCAGATCGCTGTTGATGGTGTCGAAGAAGACGATGAAGAAATTGTCCAACTTGGCGTCCAAGTTGAATTTACCCGTCTGGCTTTGGTCGTAGCTCGTCGGGGCTGCGTCCGACTGTGAAATGGACGAGCCAAGTAGGATGGCTAAATTGAAAAGACAGTAACCTGAGGTTATTAATACAGTATCGGATGTTGATATCAAAAAGACGAAGACTGCTCCGAGCAGATGCAAGATCGCGCCGAGTAGCCACGCTTCAAACGATTAACGCTGCTTGGCACGTTCCCTTTCGGGAAGATAGCGGTGCACGTTGCCCATCGCAAGTTAAACATTTAGGAGCGGAAGAAGAAAATGCGAAGAATTTCGCGCAACTGCTAGCTCCCGAAATAGAATCTCTAAAGTTAGTTCAAGTTCGATGTATCGAGGAGTTGGTTAAGGATCCGTTTGAAGGATGGATTGCTCTACCTGGTAGCAGGAGAAGACGCACGACGTGGAGCACCATGTTCGCAAAGCCAGGATCGCCTGGGCCGAACGAAGTCTGATCCTCGACTGCGGGAGATTCCGCTTCCTTGGATCGCCGGCCCTCTCGTATATAGATCGAGGAAGCATCTCCGCTGGAGAGGGTAACAACGCGCGTACGATGACCGACCATCGACTTAGATGATTAAGAAACGCGAGGCATCCACCAGCCCGCGACTACTGACGTAATTGCTCGATATTTTTACCCGGTTTCTCGAGCACCAAGCTGGAGAGGGCAGAGGAGAGTATTTCCTCGCCCGAAGCTTCCCAGGATCCCCTCGGCACCTTGGTCCGCGGAGGAACTGGTTCATTTCAGGCACGGTTTAACAGAGCTGCTGGCGCAATTAGTGGAGATTTTTTTGCTACTTGGAAGGATATTTTTTGGGATTATAATGAGGAGTTCGAGGATCGCAGATTTTTCTTGCCAGGGCGAAGTATTTGTTAAGGAAATTAATAGGATTACTGCATTGGTTTGAGTGGAATTAGAACGTAGGACACTGGGAAGGCTTCGCTTGCCTCGGAGGAATGTCACGAGGATCATCCAGTGGCTTATTATTGCCATGAAATAAGAGGAAATTAGGTTGATGACTCCCCAAAGTGGAGAAATTATTTACAGTTTCAATGCTCAACGCTAATTAATTCTAAGGGATATCAGAGAACTGCTACAACGATTAGGAACACATAAGTTTATTGCACCTCTTTTACAAGCTTGTCAAAGCACGCGATCGGCCAGTTATGTACAGTAATGATGCTCCGCGCTTAAACGTGAATCACGGGCGAATAGAAATGCAGGATGAAGCGACGAGACGGTGCGCGCATATGTAACTCAAGCGCGAAGAGAACGAGCGACATGAGAGCGGCTTATACAATTGCAAACGATGAGGAGACTTGGATCAAGGATTCCCGCCAGGGTTCAGTTCGAGTGCAGCCGATGAACTTCCTTCTGAGCGAGATCCCTCGTGTTCAGCGCTAGGTCGTCCAAGAGCTTCGGCCCGAACCTCATCGCCAATCTACAGAAAAAAAGAAACGGAGGATCAAAGGATTATACTGCCCTCCTTAGTTAAAACGTCCTATCTAACATTTTTTCATTTTTCAAGATGTGTTGAAATATTTGAAGTTCCACATGTCTTTTACCTTTTAGGTAAAGTTAGAAAACCCTACGTGCCTCGTAGAAATCTAGAAACAGTTTAATTTATTCATCCTAACTGCTTTTCAGATTGTTGTACTAGTTTATAATGTCCTATGTATTATCTACTAAATTAGATTGTCCTAAGTTTACGTAAGGTGTTTGAGTTTAATGATTTTAAATGTGCTGTGCAGGAGGCAAATTCTTCCAAAGTAGAAGTTTGTGAAATGGACATCAATATTTTTTTTTATTGGGAAGATTTCACTTCTCAGCACAAATTAAAAAAAAAATTCTCCTAGACCATATCTTCATGATTTTGTATCTTTTCAATTCACAAGAGGGGAAAAAATATTAAAGTATAAAAATGAATTTTCTGCTGAATTTAAGGAGTTAAATTTTCTTAATGCAAAAGCAATGAAAACTAAGTTATCAAAACCAAAATCCAGAGTTCAATGTAAAGGAATTTCAGCAGAGAGAAAAGAAAATTTAATTGCGAAATTGAAGTTAATTATGCCAGCCAATCGCCTTGCCTTTGTTCGTTTTGTAGCGTTATCACTGGTAAGGGGGTAGTGTAGCGGACTATAGTCTGGGAGAAAGTTTTATTTATTTCCTAGGCCTAAAACGGTCGGTTGCTCGAGTGCCTATTGCGAGTGGTCGAACTTGGGGGCTAGGGCAATAAATCGACGATTGCCAGAGCCTCCAGTGAAATCATAAGGACAGCGTGTTTTCTTTAGCAACCTTGGAGCTCGTGGGAAATTTGTTTTCCCCGTCCGTTAATTTTCGGACGTTCGTAAAACAGCGACGAAAAGGACAGAACCTTGCGGACCTCGAGCCGAACACTTCGTGCTCTTTAGACGTTTCAGTTCTACAAGTTATTTGTATTCATTTCGTTAGTTGTTAAATATATGTGGTTATTGTTAAATATATATTGTGCTTCATTTATCATTCACACCACAGTATCCAGAGTATGTTTAAGTGATATGTATATGTTTATGTTGATATGTTTATTTTTAACTACCTAGTTTATGTCAATGTTATTTTTGGTTAAGTTGTATATTTAAAAGTATGAATTAAACACGATTTGAAGTGTTTGCTATATTAAAATATCCGATCTTACATTGTTTACTAAGTTAAAATATCCTATCTGAAACATTTAATTAATTGCCACATTAATAATATGCCGCTACACCTATGATAAAAAATTATATTAGGCTGCTACGAAATAATGACTACATTTTTTAAATTAAATGACGGAAAACAAGGACGGCACAAAGGAAATTGTTAAACTACAGTTTTCTCGAATGTTTCGAAAAGCTAGATAGGACGTTTTAACTAATGAGGGCAGTTTAAATCCTCCTCAAATAGACTTGGTCGAATCTACTAGTTTACTTGCTCTGCCGATACTCACGGTGTCAACGACAACCGCCGTTGACTCAATCGACGACAACGACCCTTCCCATCCGGCGAGTATCCAGTTCTGCAACGTTTCCTAGGTACCCTCTTGGTCGTGCTTTCCGTGGACCAGCTTTTAATGTTCCTTTCTTTTAAATCTTCGTCGAAGTCCTCGAACACCTTTCTAGTTTTGTCGTTGATCCTCGCCTTCGGCGTGCTAGTCTCGCCGCCCGAGTCCCCTGGCTTCTCGGTCAAAGGCGTCGACGAAGTCTCGTTGGTTCCTTCCCTATCTACTTGCGAGAGAAGCACCGCGTCTCCGCTGGCAGGGCTCGCAGTTAATGGTTCGCTACTTGCAGGGAGTGTAGTCGAGCTTTCCGTGGAAGAGTCAATCGTTCCCGTGACCTCGATCTTGTCGGTGGCCTCCGATGAGGCCTCTGAAGAAGCTTCGGTGGTCGTGGAACTAGTGATGGGTTTCATTGGCTTCAAGGTGAAATCGGCGTAATCGTAAATGTAATCGTACTCCTGCAAGCAATAGAAAAAGAATTTAAAATTTCCACACCACTAGGACATGCTTCTAAACTTCCCTCGGATAACAGAAAACCACCCAGTGCAACCCAACGTCCCACTATACAAAATCCCATCGAGCCTCAAAATACAAATACTCTCGCACCAACAAACAATCTCCCCCCGGTGTATATTCATCAAGAACCATCGTCAGCCGCGGTGGTGGAACCCGCGACAACCTTGCGGCAGGTAAATATGTTACAGATAAAAATCCCCGGTAGTAGTTGCCGTTATCGCGTTATCGCCCCTTATCGCGCTACTTTACACTCCTCCGTGGCGTCAGTCGGGGACCACCTGCCGCCGCGTTACCGTGTAATCGTCCAGCAACTCGGTGTCCAGCAACGCCAGCACCTGCACGTCCTTCACGTGGACCTGCACGTTCACGTCGCCCGTCTGCCGTTGATCGTAGGTGGTCGGCAAGGCCCCGGCGACCCGGCAGGCCAGGACCAAGAGGAACCAACGCGACAGCATCACGCTCGTGTCCGCTTCCGCCGATCAGCGAGATGTTGGAAAAATGTACGGCGAGGAATCGTGGACGGGAGGCAGACTGAGCGGGCCCGGGCGAGAGGCGTATCCCCGATGCTCCTTCCTTGATATAGTGGTCAGTACGCTGGGAAACCGGTATTTCTTTGTCGTCCAACGGTCACGGGAGGCACAGGGAGTCCGGTGCCCCGGACATTGGCCTCTCCGCCGGCGTACAGGCGCGCAGGTTCGGCCGGTCACGTCGTCCGATCTTCATTTAAATATTTTAAATGTTGGATCGCGAGAACGACTCGGTGGAACGCCGGTGGGCGTGCTGTTCCGTGCCACGAATCTGCCTCTTACCACCGACGCGGGCCACGTCCTTGGCGGAATTAGTGGAAGCACCGAGCATAGAGGATCGCACGATGACTGTTATCTCGATCGGAGATGAAGTGGGCTTAATGGGATTACTCTCGGGCATTTGAATATATGCACCGTATATGTACGTGACCGGAGACAATTTTTTCTGCCCGTATATGTATATGTTAGGTAGCAGTTGACGAGGGTGTCGAACGTGGATCCTGTTTGAAACGAAGACGTAGGTAATTTAATGATTCAAGGAGGAGATTTAGTGTTGCGAATTATCGAAAGGGTACACAGTACACAGCTATGAGTTATTCTTTCTTAAATTTGTACTCAAGAACGACTATTTACCTTACTCGCTGAAAATAAATGGAGTATATAACCGTTTTAGTGATTTCTTATATCGAAGAATTCTGTAAACTCGGCGTTGTTATTGATACTCGATGTTCCAAGTACCGTACCATGGACGGTGCCCACCTCAAAATTCGAACTTTCGAATGGGGAACGACCCGCGACCGCGGGATGCACCGATGCATCGTTTTCTCTCTGCCTGGGTGGTTGCGAAACCGCTTAGAATAATCGTGTCTAACGAACGTGATCTTTCAGCGAATCGTTGACACATCCATGATTTCAGCAATAGGAACGATCGATTACGCAAGTGCGGCGTCTTCGAACATGCGTCCACCTCGATTGTTTTCAATCGACGATCGTTCGCTCTTTTTATCGTGCCACTGTTTATCAGCCGAGCTGAGCCAAGCTATCGCGGAAATGCTCGCGCGATCGTCGATAGGGCGATCCTAAACGGAGTGGCGATGACATTAATGACGGTTCGGTGAAATGTCATGTGTCCGTGTGTGCGCGCGCGAATCGAGCAAGTTCATCGTGTCGTACTCCTAATTCAGTGCTCGGCCCCGTGCCCGAAAGGAACCCACGCATTAATTTTCGCCTGGCACAGGAAGGAACCTGGCGTCAGGCTCATCGAAACATCATTTCCACGTCCGATCATTGGCACGTCGCCTCGCTTATCATGTTTCGTTCTGACGTGAACAATGTTTCCATTTTTTAAGAAGTCTGGTAAATATCCCGTTTGTTTCCTCCTAAACTGCGGCTCATTGATATTTCCCGTGCGAGAGAGATTCTTGTTGATCGCGTCGCACATAACCTAACCGCAAAATGTTTATCCCTCTGTCACCTCAAGTTGTCGAATCCCCTGTCGGTTGCGTTCACTGGTATCATGAATGAGATTACGGAAATACTCCGAGTTTTTGTCGTGCAATTCCACCTAATTGGGTCCACAAAGTAATCGTTGGCAATTGCAGGGCACAGAGACAGGCCCGGATCTTTGCAAGCTTCTCCCGCAAAGTCGACAAGTCCTGGGAGATCGTTCGGGGATGTGTTCAACGGCGATTGGTCTGTCCAACCGCCAGCAGGTGCACTGTGCAGCCTTGAGGAGGAAGAGGTGGACGAGCCGTTCAACGGAGACACGACAGAAACGTGCTCATTTAGTTCACAGCTCTCCAAAACGCTTCCGCAGATCCTTGCCGACAAAGGTGCTCTCGGTTACTTTATACAATTCATGGAGACGCAGAATTGCTTGGCGCTCATTAAGTTCTGGCTGGAAGTGGAATGCCTGCGCAGTTCGGTCGACACAGCGGAGGGTAAGGAGAATGCTGGACCTCCGAATTGTATAGAAAATTGCAATAGACTTTCCAGTTCGGTGGATGGTAACGAGAATTTGCACCGCGAGGTGACAAAGGTCGACACGGGGAATCGCGAAGCTGGGAACGAATCGTTCGGCGAATATGTAAATAGTAATAGTACTGAATCAAATTGCAATGACATGCCAAAGACTAGTCAGACGATAAGCAGAACGCGACAATCAAATCACAATTGCAAGAGAAGGGACATGACTACCACTAGGCAAGATGCGTTAAAGATCTACAAGAAATACATCGCCAAAGATGCTTTGGGCGTGAATCAGATCCCGGAGGATCTGAAGGCGGAAATGGAGCAAGCCCTTACGTGGGAAACGATCGAGCCTATGTTGCAGTGCCTATCGGGTGTTCAAAATATTGTATACAAGATATTAGAAAATGAGTGAGTATGAGGGGTATTTGGAAGCGTTGGAATATCTTTCGAGCATGATAATTTAACTATCGCCCTTTCCAGACACATCAACGATTTCTTACGAAGCGAATTCCACTGCAAACATCAAATCGATGTTCTTACCAGTGGCAATGTACAGTTAACGGACATATTGTACAATGAAACCGCATTCTTTTACTTTATGGAGGTAATATTCCTGTTTGCTCGCTTAATGCGCCCTAAAGTTTCATAATTAAGGTTGCTGTTTTCCTAGTTCATGGAACTTGAAAATAAACGAAAGTTGTTAGACTTCTGGATGTCTGCTATTAATTATAAACAAAACTTGTTGGAGAAGAAGGATGCTGCGGACCCGGAAGAAGCGCAGACCGATGCTCTGATTATTTACGACAAGTAATCTCCTCTTTCGCAATTGAATTCTGGGAGACATTAATAGCAAAGGAGATTGTTAACATTGTCGCCGTACGCGCTGTTGCAGGTATTTTAGTCTGCAAGCAACGATGCCTCTTGGCTTTAGCGACAAAATCCGCTTCCAAGTCGAGCAGAATATTTGCCACGAAGATGGGGAGGGACCACGACCCGACTGTTTTGATAAGCCCTGTAAAATTGTATATAAATTCTTGAATAAGGTAAAACGGTCACTGCAATGTTACAGAAGACATTCGTACACCCTTGCAGCTGATATCAGAATCGAATTAAGTACTGATAAAACTTTCGAACTCCAGGTTTAGATAACGTGTTTTTTTCCAGCATTATCTACCTACCTTCTTATCGTCGCAGTTATATTACAAATACTTATCAGAATTGATCAATACTATACAAAGCAGTCCGTGTTCGAGTTTACACCCTAGGATAAAAAGAGCTGGTTCGCAGAATCTTTTCACGCGTCTTGCGTTATTATCGATGGCTGTGATAACAAGTGATGTGACGTGACACAAGTTGGTTTTTATTGTAGGTTCCGATTGCAGTAGCGAAGTGAGTTCGTTTAGTTTTACTATGCAAGGTACCCTGCAGGCAGGGAATGAAGGAAACAGAGCGGTGAGGAATAAAGCGAAAGTCAACGGTGGTATGAACATTGATACGAGGCAGCTTTACGATTCAGACTCTTTGTGGAGACGTAACAAATATAGGTAATTGCAGAAGAGTGGCTTGTACGGTGACACCTATTTCGATATCTATCTTAGTTACTTTTCAGCTTGAGCGTCGGTTATATCGATGATTTGGGCAGGTTTATTACCGAAATAGAACCGGAGAGAAAAAGTGGTGAGTTGTTTTACGTAGCCTTCTGCGCCGTTTAAGCTCGATTAAAATTCATGTATAAAATAATTGCAGAATCGCGATTGACACGTGTTGTGAAAAGGCTTGTAAATATGGAGCAAGATAAGGTGGGCTTTATGACATATGTGACTGTAATACTCGCATCAGCATCAATGCATGAGTTTATTCAATATCCTTAGCTACTTGATGCCAGATTATAACGACACGATGTATTTAGGCTAAAGAAGAGCTAGCGTGGAAGATCGCCGAGATGATTGTCCGCGAGATCACCTCTTTGACTTTAGGAGCAACGAATTTTTCATCCTGATGGCAGATACTACGAATGACGACATCGATCTTTTTCTTTGTGTAATATACTTCGCACTCTAAACGCTTAAAGGTGATTACTTCGTTTGATATCGTTTCTTTCTTAAACGTCTATAAATGTATATTTTGCCAAAGTGCCAAATTGAATAGCGAATGAGCGAAATCAAGTATTTTCCATTACGATTTAAGAACAAAATTTGATAACGCGCGGTTATATTTGTTAATTCTTTCGTACTTCTATTACTAATATCTTTTCTGTCTTTCTATAACGTGCGAAGTGATACCCGCATTTAAAGCCGAGTCTATCATAAGATTACAAATTGTGATCAACGTAGAACTAATAAGCAAGGATGTATAAATTTTTTACATTTAAACGAAACGACGTTTCTTAAAGATCAACTTTAGTTGAAACGTCGCGAGTCTGCCACTATTCGGCCTTTTTACAGTGCTGACAGGATAAATTATCAAACGATACTAACAGAAGCACTTTGTTCACGAACGAGTTTCGACGACTCGCGATTTTCCAGACGTCGTACAATAAGTTACCGAAGTGGTATAATTCTTTTTATTCGCGGCATAATAGTGTGTCGCGCAAGGACGGAAATAATAACTTCATACTTTTTTAACTTTCATGAGATTATATAAAAGTATTCGTTTTTATCGTAAGCTATGGATCTACTATTTTTTTTTAATGCGACAATGTTGGAGCGTACAAAGCACGTTCACTTCGCGTTTAGTACGCTGCGTTACGTTTTATTTTCATCGTTCGACTGCCAAGTACTTTCGTAGCTCGATAAGTATTTACGCTTCTTGTTCTAAGCTTCTCGATTATAAGCAGGTGCTGTTTATTTTATACCAAGAGAAAGGAAACTAACAAACATGTTGTTTATAACGTGTAACAGGTCTACGACATATCGTAAAGGAATGTGATCGGAATGGGGTATACGTGTCTCGGGACTTGTCGAGGTGCACTTTAGAGACAGTAGAAACGAGCGAGCTTTCAACGAAATCGTTAATTTTTGCGACTCGGTCGCCACGCACACGTTCATTTCGCACGAATCGTCCGTAACAATAAGGTCTAAGATTGATTCCATGGAGTATTCTTGTATTAGATTGTCTACTTGGCAGTATTTATCGTAATCTACGTACGTAGGATTATTAAGCAATGTAACGATTTACATTGTTACTGTATAGTTAAAGAATCTTTATATAAGATCAATCTTGCATAGTTAGTAGCGGTAGGTAAAGTAACTTAACTTTACACAAGAGTTATTTTATTAAAATCGAATCTATTTTTAAAAAATCACATATAAAAATGAAACGAATGGACACGTAACGTGCTACAATAAACGATCTAGATTGTAACAGATAGAAGTGAACGTAATATACAGTCCAAGACTAATGTTAAGGTGTTAGTCGATGAAGTTTAATGGTGCACGCTGGTTCCTTATTGCGTAAAGGTGGGATTATGATAATAATTAGTTTAATGCTTCCTTTTACACGCCCGCGGTAGCGAGCTCTACAGTATTCCGGCGATTTTGTAACGATAAAGTCTTTTGCCTATGGTGCACGTTCTCGCAGGGGCCTCCCCTTGTAAACGTAACAACCGCATCGCGACAATTACACTTTGCGCTCGGGTTTAACGCGTAACAATTAAGAATTCTGAATTGTTGTAGTCCTTCTATTTAAATAGAACTTTTGGTGCTAATATAGAACTCGTTGCTCGAAAACATAGTCTTGACACTCCTTCGATAATTTGTTAATAACAGTGTACATAAGAATGTTTTTTATTCAGAGGTATGTTGTATGAATAAAGTCTGTTAATCAAAAGGTGTAGCGACGTCTGTTCGGAAGTTCTACGTGCACTACTTTCAGAGGTACATATTTTTTTAGAGATGCTCCTTGTCTATTGTAATAAAGAACAACCGCAGAATTTGTCATGTCTTTTAATCGAGATACCGACTGTATTCGTATACCGTAAAGCTCAAACCGACTTGAGCGTTTCAAACTTGTAATTTGTTAATAGAAGATATGAAGTTGCAACGTGTTGAATATTAGATGTACAAAAAATTTACAGAATAACACATATTCTGTAACTATATATATATATATATATATGTATAAATATATATGTTCTTACGTATGTAGAAAATAAAATCTCTCGTATGTATAACAATCAACAAACGTACTTAGCGGGGGAAAGTACCTCTAAGTGGAATGAAAAATACTTCTTCCGTAAAGCTCTTCACAAAGTTAGTAATCTCTTGGAAAACCTACTCTATTAAGCAACACGTTTTTTAACCATTAGTCCACTATCCAATAAACATATCTGCTCATAAAACGTTAAAAAGCCCGTTATTCTATATATACAATGCCTAAGTGTATAAATATTAATCTCTAGCGCTGTTCACCCCGTCGAATCTGTTCATATTACAGCGAACGATTGAGCACATCAGTGGTGTATCGATAAATCGGAAATATTAAAAATATAGCTCCCTTTGAAACTTGTATAAGACAGTGTAAGCTCCACACCTTAATAAAATCGCAGTGTCGCGTGATTATGACTTAAGTGAATTTCGCGTATCACAGTTTTCAGAACGAGGAAGATCCGTTTATGCTCGTATGTGGCGGGCAACCGTATTTCGGGTCCAGCAAGGGCGACGATTCGGTCAGCCGCATCCCCGTATCCCCTTTCGCGATTTGGCTTATGTTAAAGCTCCCAAACTTTTGGCAGCATTCCAACCGGAACTTCTCCCTTTTGCCCCATCTTTTGTACACCAGTGCATTGAAGAACGCCTGAAGGGGATTCGTAACGGCCTGCAGGTGAAACACTTGTGTTAATTGAGTCTGTTATGCTAATGTAACCCGCGTGTACGTACCATTATGTACCACAGGGTAATAATAGCTTTAATCGGCAATTGGAACCACAATGTCCATAATAAGATTCCATTGATCAGGTTCGGTAGCCAACATAAATAATATACGACATTGGTCAATGCAAATTTCAGCTTTATCGTGTGCACCAATTTCCTTTCCCTCCCTGTTATCTGCGCCAGACTGCAGGAAACAGCGGTCTCGAGATCCCGCGTCGAGGCGAAATATAATGCAGGATTCATGATCATGACCACCGCCAGCAATACATAGGTGGCACAGTAGTTTGGCAGAATACGTAATATGGCAGTGGATAAGGACGTCAGGTTGTGACAACTGAAATAGCAATGTAGCATTTAGACAGCCCGAAAGGGATGCAAACACTGTGCCGCACGGGTACTAACTTTGCGTCTGGTATGTATAGGAACGCTAAACCGAACGTTGTCAGCATCGCTGGACATATCCAAGCAAAGGCATGGTAGCAAGTAGGATGTCCAGAACGATCGCCCAATAGTAGTTTCATATCGATCGCGTAGCATAGAGTCCAGATCCAAGTCGCCATGTAAAAATACTGTGTCCAGGCCTGGAAATACATATTCTCCGTCTTAATGCAACAAAGGGGAAGTGAGTCGCTTGTAACTTGATTCACTAATGCAATAGGTGTACCGAAGAAAGCGCGCAGAAGACAACACTGGATGTATCGTCCTCCATTGGCATTATAGACTTGAAATTCATCCATAGAGCCGATCTAATGAACACACCTGAAGAGAAACGTATTAAAATCGTCGGAGATGATGCGTTCAAAAGGAATATTTAGGAATTACCTAGCGAAGCCAAGAGATCGGCGATTGCGAGCCATATAATAATCTCTCTCCCTCTACACGCGGAGAAGCTTTGCCATCGATGAGGGAGGTTGGACGTTTCCCTCGGTAGTATCTGCGGAAGAACCCTTTTCAGTCTCTTACTACACATGTATGGGAAATTTGTTTACCTGATAGACTGCACCTAGGATACCGATCAGTGACGAGAGCATGCAGACTATGTTGTATACGTCTGTGTTGAATTCCTGCATTATCACAATCGCCATATCGGTTCTGTTTGAGTGATGGCAGCAGAATGTTTGTATCGTTGGATCAGCCATGTTATACTTGATTTTGGTTCCTTGAAGATCGATGAAAGGGGCGATAAGGAAAAACTATTCACGATCAGATATTTTATTTATATTCTGTAGGTTGATTTACGTGTCGGGTTCAGTCATGTAGGATTCAAGGGTTCGATTCTTCCGTCAATCTAGCGCTGTTCGTAGAAAGCTCTTAAGGGGAATCAACGGAGCTTCGTTCATTTTTATCTCGGAACGAAGCCTTACGATGGTTCCGCAACGTTCGTCATGACGCCATGCACATCGCCTCATACTTTAATCAGTCCGGCTGCGATGTATCTCTTAGGGGTAATACAGATATCTTGTAATCGATCGAGATGAATTTAAGTACCATTTTTATGTCGCATGCAACGTTATCAATCTCCGAAAAGTTAGCCCCTCGTTGGAGTAGGTATATATATAGGTATCAGTTTCTTTTTTATGCAATAGATTGTTGCCCCGTTTGTACATCATTGTTCATTAGTTTATATTATTTGTTCATCGATTGACAATCTATCTGTCTTCTATCTTCTTCTATATAAATCTATATAAATAAAAATGCAAATGTTGGTTTGTTCAAAATCTTAAATCTCCGAAAGTTCTTCACCGATTGCTTTGAAATTTTGACACAACGTTGCATTAGAAAACGCGCGTGTTCTTATATACCTACTATTAACCTACGACAAAAAGAAGCTGAGCAATGACGATTTTAGTGAAACAAGATTTGCGTGAATCGCAGCGCTCACAGAACAGCGCTATGAGGTGGTGGGGGCTGCATCGTAGTCCGTCCAGTGGTTCTCGAGATTAGCGGGATCAACATACAAACGCCTACCAGGCCCGGATTAAGATTTTTGGGGCCCGGGGCTATCGAACCTTCGAGGCCCCCCCCCCCCCCGTGGTTGGTTTTTGGGGCCCGGGGCTACGTATCAAACCGTCGAGGCCCCTCGTGGTTGAACAGCGGGGGAGGGGAGTTTAGTGAGCTAATCGCTTAGAACGGGGCCCCCCTCGGAAAGTGGGGCCCGGGGCTACAGCAAAGTAGGTATAATAAGAGGCGTCACTCCGGGCGGAACCTTTGAAGTCCTTACTTGACCTTGGCATTTAAATTGGTTGTACATTCGAGCGGGATATTCAAATCGACAAAATGTACCTTAACGCAATTGGTTGATTATTGCCGAAGTTTACCGATCATTGCCGAATGGGGCCGAATGGGCATTTAAATTGGTTGTCTAGTGATTTCCCTAGATTATTTCTGTCCTTGTCGAGTGACGCCTCTTATTATATCTCCTCTTTGTCTTTGCCTTACCGCAGTTTGCTGGTTATTCCCGAAGTTTTCCGATCATTGCCGAATGGGCATTTAAATTGGTTGTTCTAGTGATTTCCTCCAAACTGTTTCTGTCCTTGTCGAGTGACGCCTCTTATTATACCTCCTCTTTGGCTACAGCCTCCCCTAGCCCCCCCCCCCTTTAATCCGGGCCTGACGCCTACCGGGGACTTTATTTTCTACTATGTAGAGATAAACATGAATCAGTCACGCTAATAATTTGGGCGAAGCCGAGACGGAGCATGCTAGTTTATAATAAATTAAACAAATTTAACTAAATTTCTTTTTACCCAGCTTCTCACTTATATTTTTTTTCATTATCAACCATTAATTTCATATAGAATCGATCATCGTTCGTCGTTTGCACATCTTTGTTCACTCATTTTTAATACTTGTTCACAAGCAATTGTGTTTTAATTAGCATTTTTAATGAATATCTATTGTGCCCTCATTAGACCCCACAATGGTGCACGCGCGTGAATGAGCAAAGAGGATCTATTTACCTCATAACGTCATAAATTAATTCCAAACTTCCTACTGGCGGTTAGAATTGAAATTATGGCTGCCGTCTCATTTTTGTTATGGTCCGAAACATCCCTTGTAAAATGACGGACCCTACATAATCATCGACTGTGGTCTTATTGATCCACTAGTGGTGCCATCATGTCATGCCGTGGAAAACTTTTTAAATTCACACTTGCATTACACACGTTTCATTTTATAAATGTTTTTATAAATGATACATATACGAATTATAATACACAGGGTGAATAAAAATACGTTATATTTAATTTCCAGAAAATAGTCACTTGACTATCAAGCCACTTACGCCCCAGATGAAAATATGAGATTGCTATATAGGCCCACACAGCACACAACCGTCCTCAAACCGTCCCGGGGACGTCCGTCCCAGTTGTCCCAGGGACGTCTCGAATTTCCCACGAACGGCTTACATACGTCCTCTGATCGACGAATGTTACCAAAAAAGTGGTCCCGGGTACGTCTTTAAGCGCATGGATTAGGACTGAACAGGCGTTCGAAAGACGTAATTAAGACCTATTTATCGATAAATTAGGTCAAATGCAGCTCTCTAAAACCGCAAGTAGGGCGTATTTAAGATAGTTATCGATACCGATTAATTATAATATAAATTTGATGAAACAAAGGGTTGTCAAAACGGAATCAAAATTATTAAAAATTCATTTCTATTTACTACATTTATTTATTTAAAATTTGACTACAGTTGTTTTTATTAACAGACAAAAAAAGGATGAGGTTCTCAATTCGACACGTATATATTTTTTTTATCATTACTATCATTACATGTCTTGCTTTGTAAAATATATCATTCGATCGTGTATTTACAAATATTTAAGAGTTATACTTATATACAAGAAGTAGTGTCAAAGTTTTGGCTATTTAGATTAATATTTCAATGTATATTTTCTAACAAATATTTATAAATTGTTAAACTAAAAATACGTTTTTAATCTTATACATATCGCAGAAAAAAGTACAAGTTTTCTAGGAATTACGAGTTTACAGTCGTGTATCATATTCGTATCGGTATAGGCGTTGAACCGCGCGTGGGAGAACATCACATGGTCTTATGAACTATATTCAACGATTAACAGCAAGAAAATCGTAGCATGGTCTAATCTAACGTAAACAGATAAGGAGGAAGGTAGGCGGTGTGGCCAAAGTTTCTAATGCTACTATTCTCTTAGTATTTCATGATATATACGACACCCGGTCAAAGAGGAGATATAATAAGAGGCGTCACTCAACAAGGACAGAAATACACTAGGGAAATCGTTAGACAACTAATTTAAATGCCCATTCGGCAATGATCGGTAAACTTCGGCAATAATCAGCCAACTGCGGTAAGGTACATTTAGTCGATTTGAATATCCCGCTCGAATAGACAACTAATTTAAATGCCAAGGTAAAGTAAGAACTTCAAAGATTCCGGCCTGAGTCACTCAGGCTGAGTCAGGCTGACAAGGGGACCCCACAGCTGACCCCCCCGGGGATTTTAATGAAACTTTAGGAGATGAATGTGGAGGTCATCTGGATGACTTTCTGCAAAATATCTTTTGCCAATGAGCATTATTTATAAACAATCCAAATGTGTCCCGTAAAAGGACTTCACTTTAAACATATCTCAAGTAAGTGAGTTGGGTGAGTGCGCATAGCACTTGCTTCCCAACCAGAAGGCTCGGGTTCAAATCCCTATCTTCCTAATTTATTTTTTCCTTTTTTTAACTTTTATTTTGAATAATTAAATTTCATACTGCTTTGTTTCATAAATGATGTAATTTTTTAATTCCTCCACATTGTACCCCATATTGCCAACCGTGCGACGTGTATTTCTTCCGGCAAGTAAAGAATTTTATAAAAAAAATTCAGAATAGTGTAGAAGTTTTACAAAATGACGAACATATGCCCAGTAAACGCGAAGATGGAATCAAAATTCACTCACTCATCCACCATCAATTGTGTGCCCCTATATTTAAACCTATGATACTCTACGCTTGCTTTTCATCAAAATTAATATCAAAAAAAGAAGAATTTGTAAATGTTAATCAATTGTGTTTTCCTAATGATACTAGAAGCGAAAAATGCGATTGTCAAAAAGCATCCTTCATCCGATGTGCACACTGCAAAAAATTTTTATGCTTCTGGTGCTTTTATGAAAAATATCACGCTTGTAATTAAATTAATATAATGTATCCATATATGCCCGTATGTATGCATGTAATTATGGTTATATTTATGTTTGTGTGCATGTATGCATGTGTGTATATATATATATATTGTAAATATTATTCATATATTTCTCTTCATGTATATATTTATGTATCTCGACATGCTTGAGCGTACATATGTGCGTATTTACGTGTGTATATATGTGTGTGTGTGTGTATATATATATATATATATATATATATATATATATATATATATATATACATAATAATAGGATAGATAGGGAGATAAATAGTTGTAAAGTTACATAGACGTGTATATATGCATTGTAAAAAAATTTCATATTAAATATATAATTTACAGTGTCTTTATAGTCCAATAATGTACCAGTTATGTTTGTACGTATATAAAAAGTTATGTATTTTTGTCATGTTTATATATAATATTTATGTTAAAAAATTACATCATTTATGAAACAAAGCAGTATGAAATTTAATTATTCAAAATAAAAGTTAAAAAAAGGAAAAAAATAAATTAGGAAGACAGGGATTTGAACCCGAGCCTTCTGGTTGGAAAGCAAGTGCTATGCGCACTCACCCAACTCACTTAATTGAGATATGTTTAAAGTGAAGTCCTTTTACCGGACACATTTGGATTGTTTATAAATAATGCTCATTGGCAAAAGATATTTTGCAGAAAGTCATCCACATGACCTCCACATTCATCTCCTAAAGTTTCATTAAAATCCCCGGGGGGTCAGCTGTGGGGTCCCCTTGTGAGTGACGCCTTTTATTATATCTCCTCTTTGACCCGGTGGTTTCCTCAGAATTCGTACCCCCCCCCCCCCCCCCAAAATAATGGTAGTCCCTACGGGCCCTACTCCCAGGCCGCACCGGGGTTAATTTTTTTTTCAGCAGCCAACTGCCTCTCCGACGCCCTCTTAATCCAGGACATTATTGCGCCCTCACATTCTTTTTTTGTGTCGACTACCTTGGCTTTTTCTGCGGCATCTTAAACAAAAATTTCCATAAGATATTACATTTAATTCTATATTAATCAATATTAACTATGGTGAAATTTAGGTGATAATTACATATGACTGCTGACGCTAACCGCAAGTTGGCGAAGGCCTCCTTGCTCCTCCTCCCGAGCCAACTGTATTGCACAGTGACCTGGTTCGTTAAAACGGATCCTAAGACCCGTTTTACAAAGTTATATCCGTCCGAACCCCCAAAACTTGCAAATTCGTTCACCTATAATTAAAAAATTATCAAACATTAATGAATTAAGTACAATTTTGTATCAAAGAAATAACGAAAATAAATTCTATTATATCCACAATTTTGTCGTCATATCTATGATGATATTTTACTTACAGCATCTTGAAAATTAGTTTCTTCTTTTAAAATTTCCTCCAATTCCTTCAGCCTTTCCATGGAATTTACTGGAAATTCTAAATACGCGAATTTGGAAAAAAACGACCGTTTTTCCTCCGGCACTGGTGCTGTTAACTTTTGTATTTGATATTCAAGGGTTTTCACCCGCTCCATCGTTTCCACGAGTAATGTCCGCAGTAAATTATTTTGTGTTATTGTATTAACATTATCCAGCAGTATTTTCATATTGCCATCAGTAGCGTTGCTGTTGTTGTTGTTGCTGCTGCTGCCGCTGGGGCCTGCATCTATGTTATCTGAAAATTATTTATTACATCTTATTTTTTTCACTGTAACTATCCAATTATATAATAATAATAATAATAATAATAATAATAATAATAATAATAATAATAATAATAATAATAATGTTACGAGCCGGGGCTGCGGCAACGCGAGAGGCCGGCGAGAAGGGTATTTCCCAAGGAATACGGTTTATGAATTTGTTAGTTAGGTGCGCGGACGAACCTGATGCGAAATCAGGGAGCCGCTAGGAATATTGACGGTGAGGACGAACCTGATGCGAAATCAGGGAGTCGCGGGAAATGTTAGTAATGCCTCGTAACTCTTAATTAATATCTGATATAACTCGAGCGGTAAAGTTGTATCAGTGGGTGAGTGCTACTAATATTATAAGGATCGCTGGGTAAAAGAGGGGTTTAACGTAATCGACTCGATTTACACGTGAACACCATTCGTATATTCAATAATTAGTTATTTTACAAATGTAAGTGTCGCGATTAAATATTAAATAAAATGTGTGTGTCACCACTATTTGCACGGTGTTGACGCACTGGCGATGCGGGGCGTACGAGTGGCTATTTCGAAGTGCCAAATAGAATATAAACCGAACTCGCGGATTCTATGAGGTTAACTATGATTCCGATGGAGACTTTAGCCCGATCTTGCTGGATATAACCGACTCTGTACGAGCTTGACACAACGTGACTTTACGCGTGACTCTATAGCTTTGAACCGACGAGGGTTGAAACCAAAGGGTTTATATAGTCCCGAAAATGAGTGGGGGTTCGTTAGAAGTTTCCATATAAGGAGATCTTTCGGGGTCGTCGTCGTGTCATTCCCGTTCCCATGGTCGTGATCCAGATGGTCGAAATCATGACCCCCATTAGTGGTATGTGATAAACAAAAAGGATTTTAGGGCGTTTTCCCTTCGTAGACGCGAGCTCGAAAAACGGTTGAGAGCAGCGTATGGGAAAAATTCCACATACGTAACAATAATAATAATAATAATCGTCTTTATTCCATGTTTAAACATTATATACAGAGGTAGAAACCGTATCGCAGGTCGCGGCAAAGAGTAGGTATAATAAGAGGCGTCACTCCGGGCGGAACCTTTGAAGTCCTTACTTGACCTTGGCATTTAAATTGGTTGTACATTCGAGCGGGATATTCAAATCGACAAGATGTACCTTAACGCAATTGGCTAATTATTGCCGAAGTTTACCGATCATTGCCGAATGGGGCCGAATGGGCATTTAAATTGGTTGTGTAGTGATTTCCCTAGGTTATTTCTGTCCTTGTCGAGTGACGCCTCTTATTATATCTCCTCTTTGGTCGCGGAATGGGCCAGGCTCAGCGCAACTGCTATTATGCCTGACCCGAGATAGAATAGAATTATCTTTATACACATATATTGACTTACCAATTTGAATGTTGGTTGGAGAAAAACTCCCCTCCTGGATCCCATAGCTGATCCTGGGGGATACTATTTCGTCTAAAAACCAAAATTATTTTTGTTAAAGAATTCTGCTGCAAACATTAAACATATATATATATATATATATATATATATATATATATATATATATATATATATAAAATCTCGCGCCCTCGATAGTCGTCACTCGTCAGCAGTGATGAGTAAATCACTAGAAAGCAACGTTATTTACGCCACCTGACATACGTGTAAAATATTAAAATGCCCTGTATAAAATGTCCAGTGGATCTGCCTCGGCAATATAGAGCGTAGATGGGAAGTTCCCACATCTTTTTCAAGGTTTATTAGACTCTTATTATATTGCCGGGGCAGGTCCACTGGACACTTTATACACGTATATCACGTAACGTAAATTACGTTGCTTTCTAGTGATTTACCCATCACTGCTCGTCAGTGCTTTAATCAGGAGTACCTCAAGTGGAAACAAACAGGGGTGAGTTATGACTTATGACGTAGTGCGTATTTAGTTGCGTGAGTGCGTCTTCGAGTACATTTGCCAAGGCAGACTTGTCATACATTTTCTAGTGATAGCACGTGTAAAGATAACATCGGATTTGTGTGGAAAATTTCTACTGCATTGAATTCGGTACTCAAGAATTAGAGTAGTATTAGGAATTACACAAGTACTGTTTCAAGTACAAAAACGTGCAAACATAACTCCCTAGCGTTGTCGGAACTGTTTACGATATAGAAGGACTTCATTAGGACCCTCCACGGTGTAAGTCCCCTTCTTACACCGTGAACCCTTCTAAGGACAAGGTAATTGGCCGTGAAAATTATGGCAGTTCGAAATCTTTAGACCTTGCTATGCAGGCGTATTCATAAAGCGAGAACCTGTGGGGTTGCGGCGAAGGAACGGCCTAATACGAAAGAGAACATAATAATTCTCGAGGTAAGGAAGCTGAATTGTGGACACATCCAAAACACAATTACTACGAATAAAGCGTAAGGAAAATGTGAAAAATGTATTGTTACTATTTCACAAGGGCAGATGCTGGCAACCACATCGCTGCAAGATGGAATTTGTACATAAAATATTACGGAAGAAGAGGCATTTTTAACAAAGGAACCTGTGAAACAACACGATTTTTGACACAAAACGCCTGGGACAGAAGATAACGTCAACAGAAATAATATGATGAAATTATGCGCAAAGTAGCGTATAGGGAATTAGAAGATTGTATTAGGTAATCGTAATTTTTATGTAGCATATTTACACACCTGATCGTATAAATAATTTCCTCATTTTCAGAGGTGGGGGTAACAGCGGCTTTCGTTGTTTGTTGATGTCTTCCATTCGTGGAGTTGGGGGCATCAGTGGCTCGACTCCAGGCCCAGACTCCTCACTACTGGAATACCTTTTGGGCTTAATTTTCCTTTTCGCCCCTTCCATGTCCGACTGTAAGTCACTTGTTTTCTCTGCTTTTCTTGCCTTTGCCCTCGCCGTGGCATAATCATCTGGATGAACACATTGGTAATTAATGGGTATAATAAGTAGACACTAATTAGTACATTAATTAATAAGTAAATATAATAATAATTTGAACGTACAATAGATTCCACCGGGAAAGACAGTTATGGGGAGCTTCTCCCAGGATTCATTGGGCAGCTGGGATTGGACGGCTGTGTTTGTACGGCGGCCAATAACAAATTTTTCCTCCTATCACCCAATCCGTGGGGATTTCGGACACCGATTGGTGACCAATGAACTCGAAGCCAACCCGTATGCACCGCCATTTCTAATCCTGTATACACAAGTATTCGTGAAACAAAACATGTTTAGAAATTTGGTAGCGTGTATTCTTAGCTTGAAAGGTATAACGAAATTGAGATCAGAAAAAATCAAAATTTATATTATTATCATAAAGACATTCTACAAACAGTACAACCATTGAATGAGCATATTCTAAGTTCACACCACGGCCTGGTATCTTAATAGAAAATCTGAGGTCAGAGGTAAGCTTTTGAGCCGCGTCGCGAGCGGCGCGGGTGTCGCACTTTCGTGACGTTAGGCGCAGTTATGCGTCACGCGACTATGTCCCCCACCACGATCGTGTCCCGGGCCGGGACTCCCCCCACTAGAGCGCGTCTTTTGATTTTGATTCTCTTTTGTTTCGGGGTCTGAGAATTGGCTAACCACGTGCATAAGACCACGTTTTGCATATTTAGATAATTAACGTTTTATGTGTCAGAGACTCGATCACAGCGTGTAATTCGTGATAATAAGATTCGTGACGATCGCGTATATAGTAGTAATTTCTACTTAGAATAAGATACAATTTATTAAAAATGAAGTGTTGTGTTCGTAACTGTAAAAATTGTTCCAGAAATCAGAAGTTACATGTTCTACCGAAGGATAAGGAGGTAAGAGCCGCTTTTTCCCTCCTTTTTCCCTCGAAAACGGTTAAATTAACGAGAAATATAATGAAAAAACTTATTTCAGATCCGGAAAAAATGGTGTGCTGCGATATCCAGGGAGGATTTAATTGAGGTTGATCCAGCGAAGAGGCCAAACTATCGCGTATGCGACATACATTTTGCGGCCGATTCAAGATTTGCAAATGTTCGCAATAGGTCAACATTAAAATACAATGCTTACCCAACATTGCATTTGTTAGGTTTGGATGAACAAGAATATATAAATAATACTTGTTTGAACTCATGTTTTTACTATGGTTTTTAAATTACTAAATGAGGATTTACAATTTTTATACAATTTACATGCAAATATATATTTCCAAATTACAATTTCATGCTTTCCAGATACCCTGATGCAGAGCAGTGAAGAGAGTGCCATGAACCCACTGCCAGGGACATCAAGCAGCTTTGTGCAATATTCTGTGGGACCAGGTATATTCTGTTTAATTTTTTAAAAAGTAAATAGCCACACAATTTATATGCAAATATATATTCCCCTATTACAATTTCATGCTTTCCAGAAACCCTGATGCAGAGCAGTGAAGAGAGTGCCATGAACCCACTGCCAGGGACATCAAGCAGCTGTGTACAATATTTTGAAAAATCAGGTATGTTCATTTCTTTCAAACATCCTCCCTTTTCAGACACTCTCGAACAAACAGCGGTGCCTTTAATTATTATTGAATAAACCAAATGCGAAGTCCTTTCCTAACGTGTTTAATAATTTGGCAGAAATTTCTTTACGTTTTATTTCCTTCCACTATTCTGTGTGAAATGCGGTCTCGTTTTAACGTGTAACTTTTCTTTTAGATCGTAAAAGGAACCTTAATTTATTAAGGTCAGTTGGCGTTCATAGTTCAACTGCATTGAGTTCTACAGCGTATAAGATGTACAGAGTTGCAGTGAATTTGCGTAGAGTAGCGAAACGTCTCAAATGTAAAAATTTAACGTACAAAAGTAGAATTTTAAAAATTGAAAAATACGTGAAATCAAATGAATTTTTATCTACGAAAATGAACGCGACTTCCGCGCTTTTTTTTATTAGTCAAATGCGTTTGCAAAACAAAAAATCCAAAGGACGTAGATTCACTTTTCAGGATAAAATTTTTGCACTTGCGTTATTAAAACAGAGTCCTAAAGGATATAGATTATTGCAGCAAGTTTTTGCTTTACCTTCCCGACGGACATTGCTGAAAGTTTTGAACAAAGTTCCATTCCAATGTGGAATGAATAACCGCATCCTCGACAGCTTAAGATGCGCAGCAATGAAAATGAAAAACCCACTTCATAGAATCTGTACGCTAATGTTTGACGAGATGGCATTACAGCCGTCTTTGTCATACAATTCGACGACGGATTCTGTTGAGGGGTTTCTCAACTGTGGGGAAGGTAATAAACTCGAATTTGCTGATCATGCCATGGTTTTTATGGTTCGCGGTGTTCACATTAATTGGAAACAACCGGTAGCTTATTTCTTTACACGCGGCGCGATGACTTCGGTGCATATTATTAGAAATATTAAAGTCATTGTCAATTCACTACACAACGCTGGACTGAGTGTAGTTGCGACTGTGTGCGACCAGCATGCAGCAAATGTAGCGGCTATCAACACCCTAATTAGGGACACTGACGCCGATTACATTCGCAAACGATCTGAGAAGAGACACGTTGGATTTGAGCTGGATGGGAAGATAATTATCCCACTTTTTGATCCACCTCACCTATTAAAGGGAATTCGCAACAACTTCCTGGATAATCGGGTGAAGTTTTCCTGGAAACGGAAATACCAGGTCGGTTCATGGGCGGACATTGTCCAGCTATATCAAATGGACAGGGGCGACGTCACGTCACGAATGTGCTACAAGCTGACTAACTCCCACGTTTATGCAAAAGAAATGCGTAAAATGAAAGTCAGCATAGCTGCACAGGTTCTGTCCCACAGAGTTTCCGCAGCTATACGATGGGCTATAAACCACGGTATGTATATGTTAGTTTGTATATTTATAAATGAAGCTTTGCACAACATGGTGAAATATGTACATAATATCTACAAGATAATATATACAGCTGTATATTCCATTTTCAGGACGAGAAAACATTATGCCGCCTACCGCAGAAGACACGGCAGATTTTTTGATATTCTTCGATCAACTATTTGACAGTGTCAATAGTTCGTCGATCGAAGCACCGGAAGGAAAGGCGTTAAAAGGTGCAATCACCGCAGAGACCACGCACGAAGAATTTTGGGGAGACGCGTTAAAGGTCCTCTCATCGATGGAATTCATCAGCGCAAGCGGAGTGAAGAAACCACCGACGATCAACAATTGGATCCGCACCCTTAAAGGATTTATATGTATATGGAGAGATTTGAAGGCTCGAGGCTTCAGTTCTCTTCGCCTTAGAAATTTCAATCAAGATCCACTCGAAAATTTCGTCGGGTGTATTCGAAGTCATGGTGTACGAAGTGTGAATCCCACGTGTGCTTCTTTCAAGAATTCGTTTAAAAGTCTAATTGTCAACAATTTTATGTCGAGTCATTCGCGTAATGCTAATTGTGAAATTGACAGTGGGGAAGCACTCGATACCCTGACACATTTTGTAGCGAATACGCCCGAAACCAGCGAATCAGATACACTTCGAGTGGATTTTTCGAGTATACCATAATATACGCATGCAAGTTCAGCGTCTCTCACAAACGTAATAGAAAACACGCATGCGTATATTGCCGGATATCTTGCAAAGAGAATAATCAAAAGCGTAAAAAATTGTTCTTTTTGCAAGGCACAGTTACTTGTAACTCATACGGATTCGAGCAGTACATTTATAAGTAGTATGGAATACAGACAGAATCTATTACTTCGGCCCCATACTACTTTTACTAATATTGTTCGCGAAAGAGCTCGCGATGAGCGTGAGATGCCGGTGAGGTTATGTAAAGAACGCACAGTATTAATGAGCAATGTACAATTAGTTTGTTTCACACTCGCGGAGTGAGTCACAACGTAAAAGCTGAGTGGGTGAGCCTGAGCAGATGCACGTTGTGCAGAGAATGTACAGTTCTTGTCTCGTTGAGACGAATCGCAAAACGACGCGCACGTGGCCGCGTAACAGACCACGATCCACAATCGATATACGACGAGTCTGAGCACGAGATATTAAATTGAGCGGTGAGAAATTACGAGGTTGAGCACTAAGGTGAGCAAGTTTGCGAGAATTCACGAGTTACAATGAGCTAAACGTTCAGTGAAACCGACGCGTCCGAACTTGTACTCTGCGTGAACAAGAAGAGCAAGAGCAATATGGCCGATCCATTTCCGTTAGTCGTCTTCTCCAAAAGTCTGGAGGATCGAGCGACGTGGGGAAATGCGATTGGCTGAGCGTTCTGTCGCTGACACCTGATTGGTCGATCGATTGTGGATCGGGCTTGTCGATCCGCTGTCCAGGAGGTGCTGCGATGAGTTGGGTGTGGCGGAGATCGGAACTACCGAATCTCAAACATGCTCCCGGCCTCAACAGCTGGAAGAAGATGTTGATGATGAATCTGTAACATTCAAAACAGCCAATTTTGCGATTGGCCTGGTTAAGATGGTAGTGGCGGTCTTGAACGTCACCACCCTGGTCAGTCCATCCTTCCCTGAGTGAAGGGTGAGAACCCGAGCAAGTGGCCACTTGCTAGGGGGAAACCGCTCATCGGTGATGAGCACCAGAGAGCCGACCTTGATGGCGTTGGATGGATGATGCCACTTCGAGATTGAGAGCTGACGTTGCAAATAATGAGATGACCATTGAGTCCAGAATTGTTGAGTCTTCTGTTGGATGAGTTGCCACCGCGCTGATGGTGAGATGGATGTGTGCTCCAAAGAGGGTTCCGGTAGAGCTGAGAGCGGGTGGCCAATGAGGAAGTGAGCAGGAGTGAGCGTTGCGACGTCATCAGGATCGTCGCTGAGGGGCTCGAGAGGTCGTGAATTCAACAGGGCCTCAATCTGCGTGAGAAGTGTGCTGAACTCTTCGTAGGTGAGTGCTGTTTCACTCACTGTTCGCCGAAGATGATGTTTCGCCGACTTCACCACAGCCTCCCATTTGCCTCCCATGTGTGGTGCGGCTGGAGGGTTGAAACACCAGCGAGTGTTGTCGTTGACCAACAGCTGAGCGAGAGTTTGGTGATCTTGAGAGCCCTGAGTGAACATCCTCTTGAGCGTGGCATCGGCTCCGATGAAGTTGGTGCCACAATCTGAGTAGAGTGAGTGAGGGATTCCTCTCCGTGAGATGAAACGCCTGTACGTTGCTATGAAACCATCTGTGGAGTAGTCGGTGACTAGCTCGAGATGAACAGCTGAGGTGGTGAGACAGACGAACACACAGATCCATCCCTTGTGAGTCTTGGCGCCTCGCCCTTTCCACGTCCTTAAGGTGACAGGACCAGCATAGTCCAGTCCAGTGTTGGTGAATGGGCGTGTGGGTGTGACTCGTGAAAGAGGTAGTTGGCCCATCAGTTGATGGGCACGGATCCCCCTTTGCCGAGCACACACAACACACCGTAGAATGTGAGATTTCACTGGAGCTCGACCACCAGTAGGTCTGTCTGATTTGAGCGAGCGTGAGCTGAGTCCCTCCATGGAGAGTTTCTCGGTGAGCTTGATCTATAATCAGATCGGACAGACGTGAGTGACGAGGCAAAATTGCAGGATGCTTACTTCCATATGCAATGTGAGCGTTGTTGAGTCGGCCCCCGACTCGGATCACTCCTTCTTGGTCGATAAAGGCCGTGAGCCTATTGAAGATGTGAGAAGATGGCAGCGTCGCGCCAGAGCTGAGCGTCCTTATTTCGTGTGCGAAGTAAAGGGACTGCGTCGCTTTAATCCAGAAGATCCTGGCCCTCTCCAGATCCTCGGGCGACTGAACGATGAGTGGTAAGGAAATCGTTGACCTCCTTAAATGTGACAGAATTCTGAAACAAACTGAAGTGATACGAAAGAGTTTGTTGAGAGATGAGTATTTGTAAATGAGGTCCCAGTGATATTCGAGTTTTCGAATGTTGAGCAAATTTGAGATTCCAGGACGAGCTTCCTGCATGCTTGGACTGTCCTTCAATGTAGGTTGAGAGGGCCATGAGTCACTGGGTTGAGTGAGCCAAGATGGTCCCGTCCACCAAAGCTCGTGGTGTTCAAGCTGATGTGTTGTTAGGCCTCGAGAGGCACAGTCAGCTGGATTCGCCGTTCCAGGAACGTGTCTCCAATGTGCGTGTGGAGTGAGCTCTTGAATTTGGGAGACACGATTCCGTACGTAATCCTTCCAGCGTGAAGCATGTGATTTGATCCATGAGAGTGAGATTTGAGAGTCCGTCCACAGATGAGTTGTAGAGATGTTGAGTTGAAGAGTAGCTTGAACATACTTCGTGAGCTTTGCCAGCATTAAAGCTGCAGTGAGTTCGAGCCTTGGGATTGTGAGTTTCTTGAGTGGTGCTACCTTGATTTTGGAGCACACTAGTGTCGACACTTTGTGAGCTGTGGACGGTGTGGACACGATAATGTAAATTACCGCTGCCATGGCGAGTTGAGAGGCATCAGAGAATCCATGTAATTCCACTGTCGAGTAGGAGAAGGTGTTGAACCACCTTGGTATTGAGAGTCTGGCCAGACTTGTTAGATCTTCTCTGATGGTGAGCCAGTGAGCGGTGACTTGGGAAGGCAGTGGGTCGTCCCAGTTCAGTTTGTGCAGCCACAATTCCTGCAAAAGTGCTTTTGCCCGAATGATGACTGGAGCTAAGAAGCCGAGTGGATCAAATATCTTTGCTACTTCAGAGAGAATGAGACGTTTAGTGAGCCTTGAGTCGCTGAGAGGTTTTGTCGCGAATGAGAAGTTGTCAGTGAGAGCGTTCCATTGTAATCCGAGGATTTTGGTATTGCAGTCGTCAAGTGCTATGTACGAGTTGCTAGCTCGCACGTCATGAGAAATTGATTCAAGCAATGGAGGGTAGGTTGATTGCCACTTGGCAAGTGGAAAACCTCCCGCCTTGCACAGGTCATTTAATTGTTGAGCAATTGTAATGAGTGTCTCACCTGTATCGGCGCCGCCGAATATGTCGTCGACGTATCTGGCATGAGTGATTGACGGTACTGCCAGGGGAAAACGATGTCCTTCGTCTTCGACCAACTGCAGTAGTACTCTGACAGCGAGAAACGGCGCAGCCTTGGTTCCATAAGTGACCGTAGTGAGTTTGTAGGGCACCTCCTTTGAATCCTCGTCAATCCACAGTATCCTCTGGAGGTCCTGGTCGTCTTCGTAAACCTTGATTTGTCTGTACATTTTTGTCACGTCTGTGGCGAAAATGTACTTGTGCTGGCGAATCCACAGCAGCACATCCGTGATGTTGAGTAGAAGGTTCGCGCCAGTGTGCATGAGATCGTTGATCGAGTGCCCCGTTGTAGTCGGGCTTGAGCCATTGAAGACGACCCTCAACTTCGTGGTCTGACTGTCGAGCTTGAGCACTCCATGATGTGGAAGATAAAAAACAGAGTGAGTATTAGGTGAGAGTGAGGGAGCTCTTACCATATGATGGAGTGCTTCATATTCCTTCATGAACCCTTGGTAGAGATTGCGATATTCAGAATCTCTGTTGAGCTTGTTGAGTGTTCGCTTCAGACAGGCATGGGCTGTCTGGTAGGAATTGCCCAATAGACTTCGAGATGACTTGAGAGGGATGCGTACGATGTACCTTCCTGTAGAATCACGAGTGTGTGTCGCCCGAAAGTGATCCTCACATTCTTGTTCTTCAGGGGTGAGCTTTGAGGGCGTATCTGTCGGGAGGTCTTCTTGAATCCAGAATTTTGCCAATAAATCTTGTATTGTTCTGTCGCTGTGCTGCATGACTGCAGCTGTGTGTGACGAGCTGAATTGAGACTGAGGTGTTTTAACTGGCCCAAGAACGAGCCATCCAAAGATTGAGAACTGGGCAATTGGCATTGAAGGGTCACCCCTTTTGAGGTTAGGTTTTATGATTTTTCCATATGAGTCTGCACCAATAATTATGTCAATAGGCCTAGGTTTTAGAAAATCTGTATCAGCTAACCTTAACCTGGTGAGATGTGGCCATTCTTGACGTGGCGCTTCAACGGATGGTAGACTGGATGTGAGAGTTCGCAGAACATGAGCTTGAGTGGAGACCGTGGAGGAGTCGTAGCTTGATCGTAGAGTGATTGACACGACGCCTCGAGTGTGAGTAGTTTTGTTGCCTCCAATGCCAATAATTGAGATGGATGAGTGGGTTCTTTGAAGGTTAAGTTGAGTGATGAGCTCCTCCTTGATGAAGGTGAGCTCTGAGCCTGAGTCGATGAGTAGCCTGACTGGCAGCGAGGCCACAGGTGAGATGAGCTGTGCGTTAGCTGTTGCTAACAGGGTGAGCGTGAGCGAGGTTGCGTGGCAACCAGTGACTGGGTGAGACAGAGACGTATGAGTGTGACCGGTTGTGCTTGAGCTTGGTGATTTGGGGGAGAGTGAGTTGACGACTGCGCCAACGCTTCAGAAATCAGTGTCATCTTCTGACTTCTTCCCTTCCGTTGGAGGGGCTTGTTGAGCAGAGCTGGGCTCGGTCGTCGACCTGGGCTGAGGTTGAGCTGAGCCTTGAGTAGCCGATGGCTGAGGAGGGTGCAGCATTGAGTGGTGCTTTGCCCCACAGGTCTTGCACCGGTGAGCCGATTTGCACACATCTGTGTCGACCACAGAAATTTTTGCACAGTGATCGGGCGACGATGAAGTTGCGACGCTCGGTCACTGGCGTTTCCCTGAATTTAGGGCACATGACCACGAAGTGGTCGGCGTGGCACCAGTCGCAAGGATATTTCGTCGACTGGGCCTTGGACGACGTCTGGGGTTGAGATTTTGCCTGCGTCGCAGGGTGAGCAGTCGTTCTCCTCTGAGATGAGCGTGCTGTGGAGGACGAAGGAGCAGCTGGTTTCTTGGGAGGAGCCTCGATCTGCTCCAAGGCACCACCTTTATTCTCCACAAAGGCTAGCAGGTCCTTGTAACTAGGGCACTCCGTTGAGTTGGCGAGAGAGGTTTCCCAGGCCTCTCGCGTCACCTTGTCAAGGCTGTTGGTGAGCACGTGCACCATTAAGCAGTTGTGCATTTCTTTATCTGCACCCAGAGCCACCAACGTCTCGTTCACCTCGTTGATGGTGGCCGCTAGGTTGATGAGCGCCGGCGCCGATCTCGTTGAGATGGCTGGTATACTGAGCAACTTGTCAAGTTGCTCCTTGATGAGCAGCCGTTTATTTGAGAAGCGCTTTTCCAGGTAGTCCCAAGCAGCCTGGAAGGATGAGCCTCGAAGAGGGAAGGCGTTGACCCGTCGGGAAGGTTCGCCTGTCAAACTTGCCCTCAAATAGCAGAGGCGGTCTATCTCTGCAAGCCTCGAGTCTTTAATAATGAGCGAGGTGAACAGCTCGCTGAAGGCAGGCCATTCCACAAACTTTCCCCCAAATTTGGGAATGGCCAGCTCTGGAATCTTGGCAGCTCTGCTGGCCATCACTTCAGAGGTTGAGTCGGTGTGAGCGGATGAGCTGGTTTGACTTGAGTTAGAATGGTGAGAGATGAGACGCTTGAGTGCCCTTTTGAGTTGAGCCACGAGAGTCGTCTCACGACCCAGGAGATCTGAGGCGAAGTACTCGTGCGAGAGGCACTTGACGGGCCAAAATTCCTCAAGGTGAGCGTGCTCGGAGAGGAACGCTTTGTGCAGCTCGTTTATGCTGTCCAGCAGCGACTGCACCTCGCCGAGGGACGTTGACTCTGGATCCGTGGGAATTTCATTCCGCAACGCTTGTAAAGCCTCAAACCGACTGACCTGCGATCTCGCCTTTATAATGAGCGGAGCCGGTACCGTTGATGGGGACGAGGATCTCGTCCTGCCAGCGTGTTGAGTCGGTGGCTCTGTGGGGACCTGGAGACTGACCTGGGCGACCTGCCCTCCTTGAGGGTTAGGTGACGGCGACCGGGACCGGGTCTCTGAGCTGGTCTTGGAGGAATCGTTGTTCCTTCCATCTCGCGTTGCTGAGCTTGCGTTGCACTGGGGGTGAGCACTGAGTAATGAGGGTGAACTGTTCTGGGTGAGCACTGCACAGAACTTCACACAATAATCCGGCTCGAAGGACCAGAATGTTCGCGAAAGAGCTCGCGATGAGCGTGAGATGCCGGTGAGGTTATGTAAAGAACGCACAGTATTAATGAGCAATGTACAATTAGTTTATTTCACACTCGCGGAGTGAGTCACAACGTAAAAGCTGAGTGGGTGAGCCTGAGCAGATGCACGTTGTGCAGAGAATGTACAGTTCTTGTCTCGTTGAGACGAATCGCAAAACGACGCGCACGTGGCCGCGTAACAGACCACGATCCACAATCGATATACGACGAGTCTGAGCACGAGATATTAAATTGAGCGGTGAGAAATTACGAGGTTGAGCACTAAGGTGAGCAAGTTTGCGAGAATTCACGAGTTACAATGAGCTAAACGTTCAGTGAAACCGACGCGTCCGAACTTGTACTCTGCGTGAACAAGAAGAGCAAGAGCAATATGGCCGATCCATTTCCGTTAGTCGTCTTCTCCAAAAGTCTGGAGGATCGAGCGACGTGGGGAAATGCGATTGACTGAGCGTTCTGTCGCTGACACCTGATTGGTCGATCGATTGTGGATCGGGCTTGTCGATCCGCTGTCCAGGAGGTGCTGCGATGAGTTGGGTGTGGCGGAGATCGGAACTACCGAATCTCAAACAAATATGTTTTCACAGCTTGTCCATTTGAATAGTTTTTTTATATCCAAATTTATCACGTTTGATCGCATAACAGCACGTATTTGCCAAATACCCCGACGGCTCCAGTCTTCCCCTGGAGCTATCGGGGTGTCCTATGAGGATTTCCCCACGTTAAAAAAAAAAAAATGCGCCGTTATATTTTAAGCTATTGCATAGAACATCGATTATAGTATTTATTATGAAGCATTGTAGATCTTCGTAGAAATGTTTCTTGTAATCATAATAAATTACACATTAACAATTTACGAGTTTAAATTTGTGCAAAATTCCCCTATAAATTATACACAATTTTATTAAATGTATTATTATGTGTTCTTTTTCAGGCGAGACACTCAGTGACTGACCACTGGTGATTGGGATACGATTACGCATTTTTTATCTTTTGTCAAAAGAGAAAAAAATGCGCGATCCTGTCCCAATCATTAGTGGTCAGCCACTGAATGTCTCGTCTAAGCGATTAATATATTCAAATGGATCAGAGATTTCCCGCTCTCGACGCTCTCGTTTTACTTTTGAGCCGCGTCGCGAGTGGCGCTGTAAAATGTCCCACTCCGGCTATGAGAGATACTTATCTATAGTTATCTATGGTTCACACATTTATATGCTATTTCTGCGACATTAAAAAGTAGAGAAAGACCCAAATTGCATTCTTCTGAAAGGGAATTTCCTAATTTTTAAGATTTATACGGGGATACACCTATAGATTTAATGAGTTTTAAAATGCTATTTTTTAATCCAGAATGGTGATAATTAGCTGTTTTGATACGTTTAATTCTACGTTTCTGGCTGTTTTTAAAAGGGTTCTGGGTTCTGGCATGTAAAGTGCTGGAAACTGATCTTTTTAAAATGTGGGGTACATAATTTATTGAAGAAGCTGAATTAGGACTAGAGCTCTTACGTTTTACCCGTCGGGTACCCGGGTAGCCGGAAATTACCCGAAATAACTTCAAGCCATTGAATGTGGTATTGTTCGATCATATTTGGCTAACATCAGACTATACCACAGACAATCACACACAATACCACATTCAATGGCTTGAAGTTATTTCGGGTAATTTCCGGCTACCCGGGTACCCGACGGGTAAAAAGTAAGAGCTCTAATTAGGACTACTCAAAGCGACATATTTTTTTGCCGATAATTCCCTATTCAATAGCCATCTGGTCTCGTATCATTCAATAGCCGTTTCTTATAGATTTTTGTGGGCTGAAAACGAATTCGCAAACCGTTTGTCGCGATCACCTTCCGTTTTTGAGAAATCCGATTTTGAAAAAAAATGCAAATTTTCAACTTTGAACATCTTTTGTTTTGAAACAGTAATAGTTATTCGGTTGCTTGTGGCGTCAAATTATTCTATGAACCCTCCCGAATACAACGATATAAATTATTATGGCATTGTGAACAATTAAATATGTTTAAACAACGATCAAAGGGAAAAGGGCAGCCGAAATGCATAAATTTTTCACAAATCTTTCAATATATTTAAAAAACTAAGAGACTAGGAGAAAATCTGACTACTCCATGCGATACAGCAGACATTTTTCCTCCGGAAAACATTAACAGCAATCGTATGTCACGTTTTGTTTTCAATACAGAAACGATATAGGCAGTAGTACTCGACGGCGGCGAGCGTACCCATTGCCGCACAGCGTAATAGTCGGCACTGCACGTTTTGCTAAACTATTTCGTTTCTGTGATGAAAACAAAACGTGACATACGATTGTTGTTGATGTTTACCAGAATGTACCAGAGAAAAAATGTCTGCTGCATCATATGGAGTAGTCGGATTTTCTCCTAGACTCTTAGTTTTTTAAATATATTGAATGATTTCTGAAAAATTTCTGCATTACAGGCAGTGATGGGTCGTGTATTTTACGCCGCGTCGTAAATGCATTTACGACGTGTCGCAAATGTATGTATAATATGTCGTTTTTAAGCCCATTTTATACGTGTCATTTGTCGCAAATGTCGTAAATAGAAATATTCATTATTTTAAGGTTTCAACAATTAAAGTGTTGGAAAAATATAGTTCTTTCTGACTCGCTTGTTGTTTGCATGCGAATACTATAGAATACTGTAGAATACGTCGATAATGTCGAAAACTACGTATAATCGCCGCGTTCATAACCCCAAAAAATTATTCCAAAGCGTGGTCTTGGTCTTAATACTCTTAATTATTGTTTTGTATTTGTTTAGATAAAACTAGTAAAAAATGAATCGTGAAAGGTAAAGTAATTAGAAATAAATGTACGATAAAAGATAAAGTTTATTTGAATTGAAAATTATGTAAATAAAAATATCTGTTTCAGAAAAAATGAATTTGATAAATTGTAATCAAATTTCTTTTTTTGGTGCAATATCCCTTTCAGTGTGGTGGAATTAAGCCACTTTAAAGCTTTTGTGCATGCACTAAATAAGGACTATGTAGTTCCATCGAGAGAAACATTAAATACAATACATTTAAATGTACAATATGAACAATTATACAATTCCATTGGACAAAATGAACAGTAAGGTGCTGTAATTTTAATTGATAGCTTCTTTTCCTAAAATAAAAATAGTCTGTTTATTAACATAATTTTTAATTTAAACAAATTATATTTATTATTCTATATTGGGAAACTTAGTGGAGACGTGGCTTAGATTTCAGCCCTCTGATGGTAAGTTGGCAAACTATTGAAAGTAGATCCGGTTCCACCAAACATTCCGAATAAGTATATATTAATCGAATAAGTAAAAATTTAGTGTTCAAAGAAATTTAAAAACACTCGTTTTTCACAACATGTCTATTCTATTTAAACACTGATAATCATATGGACTTCGACGGATTTCGACCTATTCTCAGTAATTCAATTTTCTGTCACTAGTTGGCGTATCGAAATTCTTGGTTTCCCAATGCATTTCTCTTTTACTAACCTATCAATATCCATTTTTCGTCAGTGTAACTTAATTTAACTTTTTTAATCACAATTATAATTATTAATAAATTGGCACTTCTTCATAACCTATACGAAAAATGTATTATAGGTTAGTTGTTTTCATTTCAGATATACGACATTTACGACACATTTACGACATTTACGACATTTATTACATTTATGACACGTGTCGTGTATAAAATCAGTGATACCAGAAAGAGGACGGGTCCTCTCGAGAATTTCCCCCACCACGCATGCACACTACGCCGGAGCGGCGTGTCCGTGAGTTCGGCGCTTCGGACAACGTCGTGAAGACGAGAGAGAAAACGAATGTGCGTCTTTCTCTCTCGCTCTTGAAACGCTGTGATCCATGGTGGGGTGCAAGCGACACGCGGCCGTGCGCGATCTTCTTGAGTGCCTCGAGATTCACTTTTCCCTTTCTGACATAAGGAATATTCCTTCATACCGATTTACACATTTTAATGTACCGTATATCGCGATGTTAGCTTTGCATAACGAATCGTTTATATTTCCCTCCCGATGGAAGAGACCACCACTTTCCCGTAGTTTCCATCGAGCGGTAGCGTGGACGCTGCGCGTAATAAATTTGTAAATAGTGCGTGATTCTTTGTCGCAACTTGATATAATTATCGAAAAATCTAGCGAGAAATGTGATTACGTTTAGATTTTAGATCATACTCTGAAAAAATATTTTTTATCGAAGGCGCTACAGCGTCCATGCTACTGGCCAAGAGTGGATTCTAATTTTAACAAAGTTCATCAATTTATAGTATCAACATATTCATCTTTTAATAAAAAAATTCATTTTAAGGTTTGAATAATAGAAATAGCTCGAATAAAAAGTACGGAAATTTAAAATGAAAACAAGAAATTATGAATGTACATTTTTCTTTGTTAAAGAAGTTACAGAAGAACTTTATCTAACCTTTTTTTTATGTAGAATTTAGTTCGTACATCTGAAAAATCGAAGAACCACAACGGGAAATTATGGTTTTTCGTGATCTAATCGGATCTTAAGACAATATAAAATTTAAATATAAAGTTTCATTGAAATCCATTTTGCCGTTTAAACGTAATCGTATTAACAAATATATGAGATATTTAAAAAAAAAGCTCTTTTCTAAATAGCCAAAACGTGATCAGGAGGTCTTAAAACGTGATTTCCGTAATAAAATTTTTTCCAAATTTTTTTTCATTACAAGAGTATTATACATATGTCAGAAAGGGAAAAGTGAATCTCGAGGCACCCAAGAACATCGCGCACGGCCGCGTGTCGCTTGCACCCCACCATGGATCAGTGTTTCAAGAACGAGAGAGAAAGACGCACATTCGTTTTCTCTCTCGTCTTCCCGACGTTGTCCAAAGCGCCGAGCTCACGGACACGCCGCTCCGGCGTAGTGTGCATGCGTGGTGGGGGAAATTCTCGAGAGGACCCGTCCTCTTTCTGGCATCACTGTATAAAATCGAAAATTCGTGTCTTTACCCACCACTGATTACACGTGCTCTTTTCCCTTTGATCGTTGTTTAAATATATTTAATTGTTCATAATGCCATAATAACTTATATCTAGAGACGCGGTAGCGTCTCGACGCCAAGTACATGAAAGAAAAGACACCTTGTATATACCTGTCGCTGCCGTGTATCTTTACTCGACGCACAGCTATTCCAACCTAACCTGAAACTTATTTCATTAATATCTCATCACGCCTGCAATATTTTCTAAATTTAAAGGCATTTTTCTTATGTAAACCGCATATAAGCTTTCGAATAAGACCAATTTCAATAAAATCGGTCCACGCATGACAGAGATATCGTAATATCGTCTCATGAATCTGTCGAAAATAAGTTCTTCTTCTGATTCTCCAAGGAATTTTTCGTCAACCATAGTACATATATATATTTTCGTCGTCAAACAGAATATACGTATATACGCGTTACACACACACACCTTCAGCCAACACATGTTTCGTTCTTCGTTCGTCGACTCTCGGGATTATTCGGCGGGGATCGTCGTCCGTCATTGTACATACATATATATATACTATTTTGAATTTTATAACCTACCAAGTGCTAAGTGTCAAATAAAGTAAGTTGTCCGAATTTGGAATGTCACGAGTTTTTACACTACATAGGAGACTGAATTATTGTCTCAATTAATAAGGTAAGTCGCCAAAATTTTTTTAATAGATTTCTTGTGTAGAGTCGCAGACTTGGAAGTTGTTCGGAGATGGTTCGACTGCGAAGCATCTCCTTTCACACAAGTTTCTGGAAATTTGTATCATGCATGTACAAAATAATATATTGTAGTAAAAAATTACATTGCATTTAAATTGCCAGATACTTGTTTTTGTATATACCAGCAATTTAGAGTTTTTATGTAAAGCTTATTATATATTATAGAAATGAAGGGGACGCACAGGACTTGGATAAAAATGAAGGGGACGCACAGGCTTGGATAGTAGAATTGAAGGGGACGCACAGGCTTGGATGGATAGAAATGAAGAGAATGCACAGGCTTGGAGGTTGTCCGGAGAAGATTAAATAGATATATAGATAGACAGAGCATCTTGTTTCGCACAAGTTTCTGGGAATTTGTCAAATAAGGTAAATCGGCAAAATTTGTCAATCAAAAGACATAGCATTAAGAATTATTAAGAAAATAGATTATGGTGTACTGCTTGCAATGTAGAGCAAGTCACATTAGTTAAGAAAGTACCCTGAAAACACATCTCCCTTGATGCTTTTCAATCTTTTGTGAAAGACATTCGTAATACTTTAATAAAATCCACAGTAGTTGTCACGTTATTCATTAATTTTTTAGATTCCCATTATTTCAATTCACCAATAAACATACTAAATTATTATTAGTTTTATTCCAACACCAATAAATTGTGCGTTAAAAATATTGGATCTCCTCATTCATTTTCGCTGAATTATTACCATTAGCATTTAAATTTCCTGCAACAAGACTTTCTGCCATATGCTCTCACCTGCTTTGGATACATTATGTAGTCTCTACACTCACTATAGCAAAAGGCCACTCTATTTCTATAAATAATTAATAAGGTCTACGTTAAGTTGTATATAATTATTAAAATGAGGCTTTATATATATATATAATTTACAGATAATCATCAAAGCAGAAGATGATGCAGTGTGATCTACGTTGGACTATGTACGCACAAATTTTCACGTAGGGTTTTGCATACGCAATTATTCATTCAATGTGAGCACGTGTGATAATATATTATATATTTACAGATAATCATCAAAGCAGAAGATGATGCAGTGTGATCTACGTTGGACTATGTACGCACAAATTTTCACGTAGGGTTTTGCATACGCAATTATTCATTCAATGTGAGCACGTGTGATAATTTATATAAATAATTAGTAAATTTGTCCTATTTTTCAGTTAACGATGCAGATGAAGAGAATTATTTTAACAGCTGAAAGAGAAAGTAACTCTGCTGCATGAGCAAATGAAATAACCACATTTTTATGTATGAAAATAACGAATTTATTTTTTTATATGTTATTGGCCGCCGCCACGTCCACGGCCCCGCCCCATCCACGACCCCGGCTCTGGCCACGTCCCCGGCCCCGGCCACGGCCGCAAGCTGCTTCGCGCACTATGTACTGCACACAAAGTACTATACATTCATATAATACATATAGATCGGTAATGCAGTGCACATGTTTTTTGGGGGAAGGTGTTAAACTTACGTAGAATTTATCCTTAATCAAAAAATAATAAAAGTACACTCGCTGAACTGCTTTGCGCTATTCCGAGTATTCCGAGTAAGCTTTACTGGCTACAAACTAGCTTTATCTTCTAACATCACTCGATAGGCTGCAGTGCGCCGTAAACGCGTGGACGTGTAACGAAGATAGATCAGAATTTATAATTTATTGGGATTTCCTTACTTTATCCTTACTTTTAGTACCCGTGACAGGGAAAAATTTGTAAAAAAAGAAGAAGCTGAAATTCTGAATCCCAAAAAAAAACTTCAAAAAAGTAAAAAAATATGACGCCAAGAACATGAATTATCTTTGTAAAAAGAAGTGAGATCCCCATAAAAAACTTTAAAAAAGTAAAAAAAATTACGCCAAGTACATGAATTAGCTTTGTAAAAAGAAGTGAGATCCCCCAAAAAAACTTTAAAAAAGTAAAAGATACGCCAAGTACATGAAAATGTCGAGGACAAAAAAAGTATTATCAAAAATCCCCAAAAAAAGAAAATAGTATACATGAAAAAGTCGAGAAAAAAAAGAGTATTATCAACAAATAAATATAAAAAAAAGACAAAGAAACATGAAAAAGTCAAGGACGAATAAAGTATAATTAACAAAAAAATATAATCACATAAATAAAAAATAAGAAATATGATTACAATATAAAAAAAGATGTGAACTCAAAATGAGCTGCAAGTACATCACAAAAAACAGAAAATAATATAATCACACAAAAACAGAAAATAATATATTCACATAAAAAAGAAAATAATATAATTACAATATAAAAAAGGATGTGAAATCAAAATGAGCTGCAAGTACATCACAAAAAAAAAAGAAAATAATATAATCACACAAAAACAGAAAATAATATAATCACACAAAAACAGAAAATAATATAATCACACAAAAAAAGAAAATAATCTAATTACAATATAAAAAAAGATGTGAAATCAAAATGAGCTGCAAGTACATAAAGGTACTTTCCAACTGCGCTTAAGGGGGCCGTCTCACCGGTGCCTTGAATGTGTATTTAAATATTTTATTCAAAATACTTGGCGCTGCGATCTAAAATACATCATACGTAGCATATGCACATACACACATCCACGAACGCACGCACAGGAAAGAAAGAAAAAGATTATTGCAATTTATACATATTTATTCAGTTTAGCAACACCAATTCGGAGAGCAGCGCCAAGTATTTTGAATAAAATATTTATTCGTATTAAAATATTTATTTGTATAAAAATATATCTGCTTAATATTATTTAATACATTTTTTCATTGTACCATTGTGATTTTTTCTTTGTATAAATAGCCATTGTGATAATTGGCGCAATTTTTGTATATCATTAATTTTGTAAAGCTAATAATAATTTACGACAATGTTTTTAAATGGGATTCTTTTTGATGGGTTAATTAAAATGTCCGCAATATGAGTAATGGAATAACACAGCATTTTAGCTGTGTATATGTAGTTGTGTCATCTTAAGCGCAGTTGGATAGTACCTTTATGTACTTGCAGCTCATTTTGATTTCACATCTTTTTTTATATTGTAATTAGATTATTTTCTTTTTTTGTGTGTCGTTGTATTCGGGAGTGTTCATAGAATAATTTGACGCAACATGCAACCGAATAACTATTACTGTTTCAAAACAAAAGATGTTCAAAGTTGAAAATTTACATTTTTTTCCAAAATCGAATTTCTCAAAAACGGAAGGTGATGTTGGCGACAAACGGTTTGCGAATTCGTTTTCAGCCCACAAAAATCTATAAGAAACGGCTATTGAATGATACGAGACCAGATGGCTATTGAATAGGAAATTATCGGCAAAAAAATATGTCGCTTTGAATTGACACTTGTTTACTCATTCTTAAATTTGAAACAATACGCCATCTTCTTCTAAATAATAACTGATAATTTACAACAATGCTATCTATGTATCAGATGATACACTATTTACTTTACACGATCTCTTTTAACTTTTCGCTTTCTTTTTTGCGGTTCGGCGAAAAATAGTGACGCGCGCTATACATTGAATGAAGAAAATAGAAATAAACTGACTGTAATGTAGAAAATATAAAAGGCGACACTTGCTTCAGAAATATGTAATAGATTTAGAGATATTTGGAGATATAGAACTTACCTGGAGAATACGTATCCACCTTGCAAAACACACGCCGAAGAAATACACTAAACTAACTTTCAATACGTACACTAATACTAATAATAAAAAAGCACACAATAAGAATACAAAAATCACACAAGAATAAAAAAGCACACAATAAGAATACAAAAATCACACGATAATAAAAAAAGCACACAATAAGAATACAAAAATTACACGATAATAAAAAAAGCACACAATAAGAATAAGAAAACTACACAATAATAATGAAAAAAAGCACGCGATAAAAATACTATAAAAATATAAAAAGAGTATACGAATAATATAAAAAAAAAATATAAAAATACTAGAACTAAGTATGTATTAGAATGATAAACTACGAATAAACTACAGACTAATTAAATAAAAGAAAAATGTATGTATTAAAAATTTGAAATTGTGAAAACTAGCATGCGTCCCCGTGGATGGTTCTGCGATGACTGCCGCAGTGTCCTTAGTCCTTACTACCTGTAGGCTACAAGGAATCCTCCCCACCTCCCACCACGCGGCACTACCCTCATCCTGCCGACTGATATACCTCTGAAGACTTGCCAGAAAATCTCTTTAAAGCAGAAGAAGCAGAAAAAATTGAACCAAACTTTCTTTTAATCCTTATGAGTGTCGCTATCGTCACTACCAAAATCTAAACATCGATTTTTCTGGGCACCTAAAAGTTACAAAAACTGCAGGAGAAAACGTATTTTATCTTTAACCGACTGCCGATTTTGTAGATTTTTTTTCAAATTTCTGGTCGTGGTAAGGGCGATAGTGACACTCGTAAGGATTAAAGAAACGTTTGGCTCTCTTTTTTCTGCCCAATGGAAACGCCACTAGCCTTGGGACAAGACAACAAGGATGTGTACGGTTAACAACGCTTATAATTCTGAAAGTTGTAAAGATTTTAAATCATCCTTCATGATTTTAAACAGCCAAAAGATGAATAAAAGTGTAGGTATACGAGGCATTAATTTTTTTTCGTCGCCCAGAAAAGAGATCACGAAATCGGCTGAAAAATCGGCCGTTTAAACCCGGAAAAAAGCTAATAAAAAGAAGCAAAGATCTCGAGTACAGTAGTGGTCAAAGAAGAGAGTGCCGCTACTGAGAAGAGCAGAATTACTACTGCATCTTTATTCGTATCCTGATCTAATTCCTTTAATTTATTTATTAAGATTTTATAAACAGATTTTCTTATTTTTGTCCAAATAATCGTTAGATTTAATTTTCCAAATGCATTGATTTGCTTTGTACGATTCGATAAATCCTCTCAGCAAATTACACGTGTCAATAATTTTAAATCTGTCTGCCGGTGGCCCACACTTCCCGTTACTTTTGATGTGCGGCAAATCGGAACCCGGATAAATCAACCTCGCGGTGATTGCGTTCATGCCAGATAATTGACACACGCGCTCTGTGTTGCATCACAACTTTTGACTGTATATGCAAGTCTGTAAATCGAACAGGCAAGAAGGAGTGTGTATGGGGGCCTTTAGAGTGCCTAATGCCACGCCAAATTTATCACTTTTTACCTCGATGTCTGAGATTCTGTTTAGGGCTGTAACTGTAGCTTCAACCTCATAGTTACTGCAAAAGAATCGTCTACTTTAGAGTGTCTCAGGGTGGCGTGACCCCTTAACACCAGAAAATATATATGGTGGTCCACTAATCTCGCACATCCTAAACAACTTCTAAATTATGCGTTGCCTAAAAAATGGTTACATACAAAACTTGTAAGGATTTGACAGCGGATATCGTATGTTTCTTTTTGTAGGCGGAAGGGATTTGAAAATTTGAATAGTTATATGTTAAATACGCCAATCGCTTCCTTATGTTTTCCCGATTAAAATAGCACTAAGAACGGACCAATTTTACACAGGCAATACAAATCATAAAAAGAATAGGCTTTTTTTTACCACGCTTTCTTATTTTAGTCAGCAGTGAAAGGGTTAGCTAAACACAAAATTGTGGTGGCGGATGATTTTGTTTCATTTATTCAGGCTTTGTCCAGTTTCAATGGTTGAAGTGAAAATGACAGTGTGAAAATAAGAATGAGCAATTAGAAATTGTGATCGAATTTGGTGACATAGGTGAGGGAGAGTGGGTAAAACGAATATGCGTGCGACGCGGATGCGTAACAGCGAAGTGGATCGCTAACGGGAGCAGGCGGACAGTCTTAATCAGGTATTCGAAGAATCAATCAGACTTTCAGATTGTATCTTGTTATCCTTTAATAAATTTAAAGTATTTAGTAAATTTAGTTCGTCACAGAATTGACCGTCAAACGTTTTCTTTCGTTCACTATTGTAATTTTCTCTACGTGCCTAGCAGTAATTTTCTTGGATTACCAGCTAGAGCGCCCCAACTGCACATCTGCATGGCAGACCTCCGTCCGTAACGTACCCTGATAACCATCTGACGCCAATCTGACATCAGATTGGTAGCAGAGTCTGGCATGAGAGCGCAGAATCTGACGTCAGATCCGTAGTCGTCTGTGTCCGCATTTGGCTGCGTTCTGAGGTACAGAATCTGATGTCAGATTCTGATGTCAGATCGGCAGCAGATGGACAGCAGATTCTGCCGTCTGCTAGGCACAGCCAACAGCGCCATCTGAGGTCCAGAATTAACATACAATTCCCTACGCGTGACGTCACATGGCCGCCCCTACGCGTGACGTCACACTAGGTGTATCCCCACCCTTTCTACTGCTCGTAGAGAAGTTTTGGAGCAGATTCTAAGATTCTGCTCGCAGGTTATATGAGCCGCAGTTTATTAAATAAGTTCTTTATTTTTTTTATAAAGGTATGTGTTTATTCTTTAATATTACAAGTACAAAATATATATAAGTGGCACATATATTAACATTTAATATTTACATTTGGAAATGGTGATTCTAGATGCAAACATAAGCCAATTTTCCCGAGAACGAACTTTTATTCTACATTACATTTTTATTTATATAGATTTTCGACTTATTGTTTTTGCATAGAATCACCATATCCCTGCTTCTGTTAACTCTGAAAAGAAATACAACATTAGTATAAAATTGAAACGATACTGGGAATGTACCGATGAATATTTTATTAAACGTTAAGTACTTTATTTCAGTGATGCTAAAGTAAAGTGAGCACTGAAAAGTACTGTTTGGTTTAGTACGTTTTAAAAGACTGGCGCTGAAAAGTGCCGATTATTGTTCCTTGTGAACGTCGAGAGGTTGTTCCCGTTGGACTCGATTAAAATGGGCACTGAAAAGTACCGTTTGGTCTCTTCGCCACTGTAAAAGGAGACACATCTCAACTTTTAATGGGCATATTTCGTGAAATAAAACATCTGCCACAGTTCTTCAGACGTCATCAGCTTCTTCTTCGGGCTGCTGGTCGCTCCAAAACTCGCGGCGCCTTTGCAAGGCACTTGGGGGGGCTGCTGTCGCCCGTGGACCACACCTCCTGCTGCGTACTCTTTCTTTCGCGGTCCGCAGTGCCCGCTGCATATATAGTTGAAAGTCCGATCGGAGGGGCTTGTTGAAATGCGGGTTCCCAGACACCGCTTCTGAAAAAGTAATGCACGCAAAGTACATTAGTATAATTATTTATAAAAACATGAATATGCTTATTGCTTCGTACCGTAAATCGCCATAGTAATACGGGCGTTGTACAACGGCCGTTGTCCCGTTCGGCCGAACCACGTGAAGGCCGTTGTCACGTCGTCGACAAGTGCCTCCTTCATACAAAAATCGACCGCGGCCTTCAGGCTGAACCCACCCACGTATTTTAAATATTGGACCTAAACAAAGTAAGTAAATATTGATGTAAGTATGTATTATATAAAAGTAAATAAAAGCATAATTTCGCTTTCACTTACAACATTGGAATATGTTTGGTCGTCGATGGTCTCGAAACAGTCCACCTCCTCCGGTGACGAGAGAGGAATGATCGCTGGTTTCCTTGGTGGACCGTTACGGGTGAGTTGCACACATTGGAGAACATTCTCCAATAAAGTATTCATTCTTCTGCAAGCAGAATGGATGGAGGCGTAACGTATTAATAAACACGATAACATGCAATACTTACCTTAGCTCCGTCTCGACGCTCGCCGTGCGGTCTTCCAGGCTCCTGCGAACATGAACATTTATAATAGAAAACGTCACACTATCAATATTTTTATAACAAAAAAAAGAAACATGTAAATTTACCTATTAGCAGGAGGTTGTATGTGCACTGTATGGTGCTGAAACGGCTCATTCTGAATGACCGTGGCGCGTGCAGAGGACGTCCCTGGATCGTGATGATCCCTTATTGTTGCGAGGACAGGAGCACTGGCAGCAGCAGGACTATTCTGCAACATAAGAACGTTACTCGGATTAGTCGTAGAAAAATCCTTTGACGTTGGTAGATAATTATTTGATTCCTGCAGGATTGTCCTCAAATCCTGGATATCCTGATCGATGCTTTGCTTCGGCATGGCTGACGTCTTCTTTCTTGGAGGTTCCTCCTCCGAAGAAGTCGTCTGATACCTCGCTGGTTTGGCGACCACACGCTTCTCTCGCTGCGACATGTTTGGTAAACCTGTGAGTAAAAGTACATATTACAATTCTTAGCAAAGGTGTGTTGGCTGTTTTTCCTATTTTACATGCATACATGCAATATTAACCGAACCCAGGTAATGTATTACTCAATAATTCGAGTGTAACTCGACAAAGGCTATAACAGTAGAAAATGTAAAAAAGTGACCCATGAAGAAATATTCGAACCAAACGATAAAATAACTCATCAACAGAGATTAACAAGGATACGTGTAAATATAATATTACTTATGAAGAGCAATACAAAAGGAAAGTATAATACAAAAGAAGAAAATGTAAATATTATAGAGCATGCCCCTCACCAGAAAATAGTCGTAACTTACCAAAAACAAGAGACGAGGCTAGAAATGGAAGATTTTTTTTTTTTTTTTTTTTACATGGTGGAAATCCCTAACGGATACCTCACCCCCATGGCAGGGGTGAGATTATGTGGGGCTTGCACTCACTAAAACCACCATGGTGACCGCCTGACGCGAGAAGCTACACGAGGGAGTGGGACTGACAGCGAGATACATCCAGCGAAAATAAAAGTGGAAGAATTTAAATACTATGGATCCTACGGCTTCTCGCTGTGCGTAATAACAGCAACGATATACCTACGGGGTTCTAAGAGGTTTGTGTCAGTGGACATACTACAGCGAAAAGGCATTCTATAACATTTGCCACGAACCTGATCGGGGGAGATATATAAAATTTCATGGCTCAATGTGGCGCATTTATATATGCCAAGAGCCGAAGACTCTATGCCGACATCATAAAAATTATCGACTTCTAAAAATTTTTTGATACCCAAACGATACGAGTCATTGTCCATGCCAATAGTGAAAATTATGCAGATCGAGCCATCGTCTGAGATGCAACAATTATCGCGTACATTTGTGCCTAGAGATATGTTATTAAATTCTATCTTACGGTACTGAGAACAATTGGTGTCATTCGTAAGGGGTCTAGATACACGAATAGAAAAATCGACATTACGATGAATGTTTGTGCCATGTGATTGTATCTCCCTCATCCTGTTGGAAAATTGTTGGAGAGGAAGAGATGGCTTATTAAGAAATTTTTTAAAAATGGACATGTTGTTTTCATAGGGAAAAGCAGAACATGAATCTAAATTACCAAAACGTCTGACATCGTTGGTTAAGTGAAGAAGACCATGGACGTTATAACTATTAAAAGTTGGGCCATATAGGTTTTCGGTACGAAGAACAAATTTCTGTAAAGCTGACTCTGCGAATCTCAAGTGGGGGCTCGATGGAGATTCTGCAACCAAAATTCTTATGGCCGCATGTAAAATTAAGAAGTGCTTGTATATTTCATCGTTGAGTACACCATACAGTACAACCGGCCCTGTATATAGAAGGAACTGACGAAACTCGGTCGCCTTATATTTACAATATTCCTCAATAGCTCTGGGACGTCTGGCAAAGTCCAAGGGACAATATCTTGCGAGATTGTTGAGTCTCGTAGATATCACAGAAATATTCAGTGCGGGCAATTTTGACAAAAATGTAAAGCTTCCAGATACCCACGCGGACAAAAGTTTCTTCATTACGCCCAAGCATACAAGGTGCATATACTCGAACGGAACTTGGGAAACCATTCCTATCGGTAGCGATGCCAATGGGCTTGGACCTTCTTTGTGATGGTTCTCGTGTAACCGTTTAGGGTATTCCTCATCGGTACGAGGAGAATCATCTATACCATCGAAGGCATAATGCTTACCGTTCAGGGTACCAGAAACCATACATTTGGAACAGGGATATTGAGACATATGCCCAAAATGATTCAACACAAATGCTCGAGCTGGTGCGTCAGCTATGAAACATCTCAGACGTATGGGCAACTTACTGCCATGAAAATTTATACCTCCGTTGGACATGATGGCTTTGACGTTTGCAATAAATTTCTCAAAAAAAATATTGGGATCGTGTGGTTTATGGCGACCTTTATAGATTCCTACCACTATTGGCTTTATACGGGGAATATTTGAAATCCTACATTGGATGGGCCAGAACTGAATGGAACCTTTGTCCACACGACATCCGTCGGTATGAAAATCTAATTCTAACTCTCTAACAAAAGATACGGACAAAGGGAGACTTTTAACAATTTCTGTTTCCAGATCGAAATGAATGTATTCTCCTGGTTCCACGACGAATGTAACAGCAGGATTACGTGGCGTATCGAGAAGTGTTCTAACATCCTGAGGCAACTGGGAAAAACAGGAATGCGTTCGAAGGAGAGATAATATATTATTTCCTTGAACGTGTGTTAAATTGCTGTCTACGAAACAAGACGCTAAACGTTGGCGAAAAGATGGCTCGGAGAAAGTATCACAGGACAATGAAACTGTATCATGAATTGAAGAAACGCGTGACGTGGAAGTAGAAGGACCGGCGTCTTCTACATTGATATCGCGCCTAACACTGAATCTATCCGGGATAAAATTAATAGGAACGGACGAACTACAACCTGCAGATGTGCTAGCAGCATCTCGCACGTTAGAAGTATTATCCGCTACTCTACGAACGGTGTTAAATTCAGGACGGTATCGCGCGCGTAACTTTTCTCGCATCTCGCGTATAACCCTCCTTTTTTGCCTCGCCGACAATGCGTGTCCGGGTTTCCGCGACGTAGACAACTTGAAACGATTAAATTCCATAATTACTTACGTCTTGCGGATGTCTCGGGATGATATTCGTACTTTTTAATGCTCTGGAAATTCTTCGGATCTGTCGTCGATGACTGCCACCTCAGAATGAACGAGAATTCGAAACAAACGCGAACTGGGAAGTAGAGTCCCGACCAATCACGAATGACCGCAAGGCGGCGCAGCCAATCCGAGCGTAGTCCAGTGTACCGCCAAAATATTACCTCGTGGTACCCTTTATTCGACGTGGTACCCTTTGTGCTGGAAAAAAAGCGCTCGGATATTGATAGTGTGACGTTTTCTATTATAAATGTTCATGTTCGCAGGAGCCTGGAAGACCGCACGGCGAGCGTCGAGACGGAGCTAAGGTAAGTATTGCATGTTATCGTGTTTATTAATACGTTACGCCTCCATCCATTCTGCTTGCAGAAGAATGAATACTTTATTGGAGAATGTTCTCCAATGTGTGCAACTCACCCGTAACGGTCCACCAAGGAAACCAGCGATCATTCCTCTCTCGTCACCGGAGGAGGTGGACTGTTTCGAGACCATCGACGACCAAACATATTCCAATGTTGTAAGTGAAAGCGAAATTATGCTTTTATTTACTTTTATATAATACATACTTACATCAATATTTACTTACTTTGTTTAGGTCCAATATTTAAAATACGTGGGTGGGTTCAGCCTGAAGGCCGCGGTCGATTTTTGTATGAAGGAGGCACTTGTCGACGACGTGACAACGGCCTTCACGTGGTTCGGCCGAACGGGACAACGGCCGTTGTACAACGCCCGTATTACTATGGCGATTTACGGTACGAAGCAATAAGCATATTCATGTTTTTATAAATAATTATACTAATGTACTTTGCGTGCATTACTTTTTCAGAAGCGGTGTCTGGGAACCCGCATTTCAACAAGCCCCTCCGATCGGACTTTCAACTATATATGCAGCGGGCACTGCGGACCGCGAAAGAAAGAGTACGCAGCAGGAGGTGTGGTCCACGGGCGACAGCAGCCCCCCCAAGTGCCTTGCAAAGGCGCCGCGAGTTTTGGAGCGACCAGCAGCCCGAAGAAGAAGCTGATGACGTCTGAAGAACTGTGGCAGATGTTTTATTTCACGAAATATGCCCATTAAAAGTTGAGATGTGTCTCCTTTTACAGTGGCGAAGAGACCAAACGGTACTTTTCAGTGCCCATTTTAATCGAGTCCAACGGGAACAACCTCTCGACGTTCACAAGGAACAATAATCGGCACTTTTCAGCGCCAGTCTTTTAAAACGTACTAAACCAAACAGTACTTTTCAGTGCTCACTTTACTTTAGCATCACTGAAATAAAGTACTTAACGTTTAATAAAATATTCATCGGTACATTCCCAGTATCGTTTCAATTTTATACTAATGTTGTATTTCTTTTCAGAGTTAACAGAAGCAGGGATATGGTGATTCTATGCAAAAACAATAAGTCGAAAATCTATATAAATAAAAATGTAATGTAGAATAAAAGTTCGTTCTCGGGAAAATTGGCTTATGTTTGCATCTAGAATCACCATTTCCAAATGTAAATATTAAATGTTAATATATGTGCCACTTATATATATTTTGTACTTGTAATATTAAAGAATAAACACATACCTTTATAAAAAAAATAAAGAACTTATTTAATAAACTGCGGCTCATATAACCTGCGAGCAGAATCTTAGAATCTGCTCCAAAACTTCTCTACGAGCAGTAGAAAGGGTGGGGATACACCTAGTGTGACGTCACGCGTAGGGGCGGCCATGTGACGTCACGCGTAGGGAATTGTATGTTAATTCTGGACCTCAGATGGCGCTGTTGGCTGTGCCTAGCAGACGGCAGAATCTGCTGTCCATCTGCTGCCGATCTGACATCAGAATCTGACATCAGATTCTGTACCTCAGAACGCAGCCAAATGCGGACACAGACGACTACGGATCTGACGTCAGATTCTGCTGCCAGATCTGGTTATCAGGGTACATACCTCCAAAAAATCATAAACTATATGTTTACGTTTTCGTTACATATAGAATATATATATGTATATGAAAAAAATAATGTTTGCTTACCTGCAATCACACTTTCTCTAATAATTTGATCCGATTTGAAATGATTCACACACAAACCATGGTACTTATTTGGTTTGAAATCAGGCCTTTTTATAGCTTCAATCCACTTTTTTTTAAGAATTTCCTCTTTTGGAAATATAAAATTAGATCTTTTCTTACAATCAACTACGCAGCACTGCATCATTAATGGAACTTTAATTAAGGTTATAATAATAAACACTATAAACAAATCGACGCAAGCGCAAAGCCACAAAGCCAAACTCATCTTAGGCTGCCTTCCGTTTCGCGCATTGAGTGCATAGACTGCAGTCAATGCGTTGCGCGCATTCATACCATTCCGTTTCGTTACTGCGGTTCATGCGCTGTTGGAAACGGAATGGTCTTCGATGCGTTCGATCAGGGGGCAGAAACTAAGATAGGAACTTCCGGAATAGCGTTTAGACCGGAAGCAGCAGGCTTTCATAATTTAGGTGGCGTTGCTGTCGCGGTATAGTTGTGTGTGTGTCTGTACATACACGATCGGCTGAGACTTATACTGTCTTATTAGTGAAAATAAGTGAAATGCTAGTGTTTACATGTGTTTACTGTTTAATAACTTACAATGAATGTGCAGAAGAATGGAGCAACTGCAAAGAGGGTGACAGGTAAGATAGTTTTATGTACGGTCTGAGTTACATTTGAGACACTTGTTTATTTGAATATTCGTAATGTTTTTATATTTTTAGGTTATAAACTCTATTATCAAAAACTTTCAATTTACTGTAAAAAATATTAAAAATGATTTTGAAATGCACTCGTTAAATGCTATTAAGAGACAGAAAAATGATTTTTGTTAGCTGCAGGGAGAGGACGGAGAGGACCAACGGTACATTGGCGATGCATAGTGCCAAGTTGTACTTCGAACAGCAATATAGAGACACAGCTTCTGTAAGAATGTGATAAGGAGTGAACAATGGTTGAATTGAATACGGTTCAGGCAAAGTGCACCAGGCTGGTACGGGTGTCGCAGGTATGCATAATGTAATACTGGTAATAATTATGATAATTACAATAATAATAAGTAAAATATCCTTTATGTTGTATATAGAACTCATCGGTTCCTGCTTGGGGTGAAATCTGGCTATGATGTATTGGTCAACAATATACTGCCCGTATAACATTCCCCTGACCTCCATGTGCGTCTCAAGTGCCTATGATGCACGCACATTTACGTGAAGTTTAAAGTTAATTGTCTCGAAAACGAAGAGGAACACCATGTATATGAAGGTCGCGAACGAAGGAATATATATGTACATACATGAACAATGTGGTATAAGTAATTAATATAACTACTTAGCACTATAGCGTTTAAGCAAACTGTTAAATTGAATACAAGGAACATTTTTCAAAGAAAAATCTGAGCCAGTCACTAATCCTTATCTCTACTTGTATTTTTTACAATTAAGTATCTTATACAAAATGTAGAGTAAGAGATATATTTGTTGGCATTATCAATTATTGTTGGCAAAATAATGTCCAATTATGCCAATAATAATACAAAAAATCGGAAGGTTTAGATAAGAAACTTCAGGTAAATGAAAAATATTTAATTACATTCAATTATTGCAAATTTAATTAAATGTTTTTCTTTAACACCTGAATTTCGTATCCAAATATTCTTAACATGTCAACAAATGTATCTCTTATTCTATATTGCAGTACGCAGATTCTGACCGTATTTCAATTTTCCCGGTTTGGGTCGCCATATTGAATTTTAGTTCTAAACACAATCTTTCATAAATTAGATGGCGTTGAAATACGGATCCAAAACTTTTGCTGGAGATTCTGCCCCCTGCGTTCGGGAATATTCAAACTTACTTACAATTAGCTATGCAGTTGGATGGATTATGGTTAATTTAATTCGAGACTTTTGGACGGTGGTTGAAGCACGCTTCCTAACTACATCGGTTACTTCGTCCTAAGGATCGGGGACCGACTCCTAACGAAATTTGATGGCTTTATTGGTTCCTGGATTTTCTCAACCCGAGTTTTTCTATTCTTCTTGAACAGCGATAATTATTGAAAGCGATGACCATATATTATGAGTTTTACAGGACTAACTGCTGCTTACCCAGCATAATTTGGTAAGCAGATGTGTAAAGGAAAAATGAAGTTATTTATTATCCACGTCCGGGGTAAATTCAAGGTTTTGAAGGCTATTGAATAGAACCGCAGCCTCTCGTACGTCTTCTGGATTAGAGTATAGCTGTAAAGTTAGCATTATAAGAGCACGTTCGAAAAACTTAGCAGTAAAAGCCTTTAAGAAATAACAATGCGCGCTACGTATTTTCTTCCTTCCTCATCTTTCATTTCAACCCTGCCTAAAACCTTCTAGGGATGTGTTGTTCGCTTCGAAATTGAGTCCGTTGCGTTGGTTGCGTTTCATGCAGTAAGTGCATAGACTGGATAACCTGATTCGTAGAATTCCCTGGAATCCTCCAACTTCTAGCGCATGATGCGTGCAGCAACTGCAGCAAATCAAACTGTAGGCAGCCAATGCACGTAATGCGCGCATGCGTAGGTGTCCCTTTACGTGTCCTTCTGTATTTCGAATTCGAATACTGCAAATACGCGTAGTATCATGTTCTTATAGTACACCTGGACGTATCTAGCGTAGTCCATACGCTACCATGGATAAGAAAAAATTAATGGGAATAATAGCCATGTGCATAAATAGTATGGACAGCGAAATGAGCAGCAGCAGTAGCAGTGAATCCAGCGATAATGAAAATGAAGATGTAGATATTTGTAATTCAGAATTAGAAACATTATATGCAGTATTAATGATAAAACAAACACGTGGAACCGTGATGCCTCGGGCGAAACTGAGCGATTATGTTGATCGTGCCATTCCTGGATATTCCAGAATAGTATTCAAAGAACATTTTCGGTAAATCATAATTATATAATTATATATTTGTATATGTAATTAGGGGCAATTTTAAATCATTAGTGTGGGATCAGATTATAACTTATAAGATTATAACTATACTTATATGTCCAATAAAATCTGAAGATCGCGGATTCGAGTCCCGTTGAGAGGCGACTTCCTTTTTTCCGAGATCCTACATTAGAAAATTAATTGTTTTCATTACTGTTAAGTAAATTTTATCAACTGAATTTCTCTATTGTAGGATGTTTCCTGAAACTTTTCAACTGGTTCTGGGAGTAATCGGTCCAAGGTTACGTTCAGTTAATAATTCGTTAAGTGGTAGGCAAGTAATACCAGAGGAAAAACAGTTACTTATTGCCATTTGGTTTATGGCTACACCTGATTCCTACAGGTAAATTTGATGCATATTCTATATAATAAGAATAGGACAACATATACACACAAAATTGCCAGGAATGACCAGGAAAACATATCGAAGTCTGTTACGCGCATAGTTTAAAGCTGAAAGAGCTGAGTGCTCGGCGGCGTATGCAACCAGGCACGCGTGGGAGGCGCGCCTAGATACAACCCACAGACACGGTAGGGCCGACCGCGCTGGTTCAAACCGTGAAAATGGGGTAGCGATGTATCATGATATTGCATGTTCCGGATTGTCCCGCAATTTTTAAACACCCTGTGTGTGTAATGTTATATAACAAGTTGCAGCATTATTTAATTCACATGGTGCATTATTGATGTAGGTCTATAGTTACAAAATTTGGAGTGGGACAAGCCACAGCTTTTCGAGCAGTACGGCGAGTTACGTATGCTCTACACTGTGTTGCGTCTCGATTGATTCAATGGCCGAGAAACCAGAGAGCTGAGAATGTTATAGAAGGCTTCAAACAATCGTGTGGGTTTCCCAATACAATCGGCGCTATCGATGGGACACACATTAGAATCCGGGCTCCCGTCGAGGACGCAAGCTCCTATATAAATAGGAAAGGAGTTCCTTCTATTATTTTACAAGTGGTGTGTACATCTGATTGCCTGTTCACACACTGTTATGCTGGGCAGGTAGGATCCGTCCACGATGCTAGAGTTTTCCGGAATTCACCGGTGTCTCGATTCCTCGAAATGCCCGATAGATACTTCCCTAATGATTCTCACATTATCGGTGATGCTGCGTATGGCATTCATCCCCATATAATGGTGCCATTTCGAAATAAAGGATATTTAACAGTCGATTTCGTTGCTTAATTAATAAAAAATCGAACTTTTACTTGGTCGCTTCAACGGGTGTCGCGCTCCTTGGCTATTTTTATTAATAATTCGGTTCTAGAGGGTGGGCAAACGAAATAAATGGATGGGCAAATCTCTTTGACATCTAAACTAAAGGACGGCACCGTTAAACAATCGATTTCGTCGTTTAATTAATAAAAAATCGAACTTTTACTTGGTCGCTTCAACGGGTGTCGCGCTCCTTGGCTATTTTTATTAATAATTCGGTTCTGGAGGGTGGGCAAACGAAATAAATGGATGAGCATATCTCTTTGACATCTAAACTAAAGGACGGCACCGTTAAACAATCGATTTCGTCGTTTAATTAATAAAAAATCGAACTTTAACTTGGTCGCTTCAACGGGTGTCGCGCTCCTTGGCTATTTTTATTAATAATTCGGTTCTGCAGGGTGGGCAAACGAAATAAATGGATGGGCAAATCTCTTTGACATCTAAACTAAAGGACGGCACCGTTAAACAATCGATTTCGTCGTTTAATTAATAAAAAATCGAACTTTTACTTGGTCGCTTCAACGGGTGTCGCGCTCCTTGGCTATTTTTATTAATAATTCGGTTCTGCAGGGTGGGCAAACGAAATAAATGGATGGGCAAATCTCTTTGACATCTAAACTAAAGGACGGCACCGTTAAACAATCGATTTCGTTGCTTAATTAATAAAAAATCGAACTTTTACTTGGTCGCTTCAACGGGTATCGCGCTCCTTGGCTATTTTTATTAATAATTCGGTTCTAGAGGGTGGGCAAACGAAATAAATGGATGGGCAAATCTCCTTGACATCTAAACTAAAGGACGGCATCGTTAAACAATCGATTTCGTTGCTTAATTAATAAAAAATCGAACTTTTACTTGGTCGCTTCAACGGGTGTCGCGCTCCTTGGCTATTTTTATTAATAATTCGGTTCTGCAGGGTGGGCAAACGAAATAAATGGATGGGCAAATCTCTTTGACATCTAAACTAAAGGACGGCATCGTTAAACAATCGATTTCGTTGCTTAATTAATAAAAAATCGAACTTTTACTTGGTCGCTTCAACGGGTGTCGCGCTCCTTGGCTATTTTTATTAATAATTCGGTTCTAGAGGGTGGGCAAACGAAATAAATGGATGGGCAAATCTCTTTGACATCTAAACTAAAGGACGGCACCGTTAAACAATCGATTTCGTCGTTTAATTAATAAAAAATCGAACTTTTACTTGGTCGCTTCAACGGGTGTCGCGCTCCTTGGCTATTTTTATTAATAATTGGGTTCTAGAGGGTGGGCAAACGAAATAAATGGATGGGCAAATCTCTTTGACATCTAAACTAAAGGACGGCACCGTTAAACAATCGATTTCGTCGTTTAATTAATAAAAAAACGAACTTGTACTTGGTCGCTTCAACGGGTGTCGCGCTCCTTGGCTATTTTTATTAATAATTCGGTTCTACAGGGTGGGCAAACGAAATAAATGGATGGGCAAATCTCTTTGACATGTAAACTAAAGGACGGCACCCTTAAACAATCGATTTCGTCGTTTAATTAATAAAAAATCGAACTTTTACTTGGTCGCTTCAATGGGTGTCGCGCTCCTTGGCTATTTTTATTAATAATTCGGTTCTGCAGGGTGGGCAAACGAAATAAATGGATGGGCAAATCTCTTTGACATCTAAACTAAAGGACGGCACCGTTAAACAATCGATTTCGTTGCTTAATTAATAAAAAATCGAACTTTTACTTGGTCGCTTCAACGGGTGTCGCGCTCCTTGGCTATTTTTATTAATAATTCGGTTCTGGAGGGTGGGCAAACGAAATAAATGGATGGGCAAATCTCCTTGACATCTAAACTAAAGGACGGCACCGTTAAACAATCGATTTCGTCGTTTAATTAATAAAAAATCGAACTTTTACTTGGTCGCTTCAACGGGTGTCGCGCTCCTTGGCTATTTTTATTAATAATTCGGTTCTGCAGGGTGGGCAAACGAAATAAATGGATGGGCAAATCTCTTTGACATCTAAACTAAAGGACGGCATCGTTAAACAATCGATTTCGTTGCTTAATTAATAAAAAATCGAACTTTTACTTGGTCGCTTCAACGGGTGTCGCGCTCCTTGGCTATTTTTATTAATAATTCGGTTCTAGAGGGTGGGCAAACGAAATAAATGGATGGGCAAATCTCTTTGACATCTAAACTAAAGGACGGCACCGTTAAACAATCGATTTCGTCGTTTAATTAATAAAAAATCGAACTTTTACTTGGTCGCTTCAACGGGTGTCGCGCTCCTTGGCTATTTTTATTAATAATTGGGTTCTAGAGGGTGGGCAAACGAAATAAATGGATGGGCAAATCTCTTTGACATCTAAACTAAAGGACGGCACCGTTAAACAATCGATTTCGTCGTTTAATTAATAAAAAAACGAACTTGTACTTGGTCGCTTCAACGGGTGTCGCGCTCCTTGGCTATTTTTATTAATAATTCGGTTCTACAGGGTGGGCAAACGAAATAAATGGATGGGCAAATCTCTTTGACATGTAAACTAAAGGACGGCACCCTTAAACAATCGATTTCGTCGTTTAATTAATAAAAAATCGAACTTTTACTTGGTCGCTTCAATGGGTGTCGCGCTCCTTGGCTATTTTTATTAATAATTCGGTTCTGCAGGGTGGGCAAACGAAATAAATGCATGGGCAAATCTCTTTGACATCTAAACTAAAGGACGGCACCGTTAAACAATCGATTTCGTTGCTTAATTAATAAAAAATCGAACTTTTACTTGGTCGCTTCAACGGGTGTCGCGCTCCTTGGCTATTTTTATTAATAATTCGGTTCTGGAGGGTGGGCAAACGAAATAAATGGATGGGCAAATCTCTTTGACATCTAAACTAAAGGACGGCACCCTTAAACAATCGATTTCGTCGTTTAATTAATAAAAAATCGAACTTGTACTTGGTCGCTTCAACGGGTGTCGCGCTCCTTGGATATTTTTATTAATAATTCGGTTCTGGAGGGTGGGCAAACGAAATAAATGGATGGGCAAATTTCTTTGACATCTAAACTAAAGGACGGCATCGTTAAACAATCGATTTCGTTGCTTAATTAATAAAAAATCGAGCTTTTACTTGGTCGCTTCAACGGGTGTCGCGCTCCTTGGCTATTTTTATTAATAATTCGGTTCTAGAGGGTGGGCAAACGAAATAAATGGATGGGCAAATCTCTTTGACATCTAAACTAAAGGACGGCACCGTTAAACAATCGATTTCGTCGTTTAATTAATAAAAAATCGAAATTTTACTTGGTCGCTTCAACGGGTGTCGCGCTCCTTGGCAATTTTTATTAATAATTCGGTTCTGCAGGGTGGCCAAACGAAATAAATGGATGGGCAAATTTCTTTGACATCTAAACTAAAGGACGGCACCGTTAAACAATCGATTTCGTTGCTTAATTAATAAAAAATCGAACTTGTACTTGGTCGCATCAACGGGTGTCGCGCTCCTTGGCTATTTTTATTAATAATTCGGTTCTAGAGGGTGGGCAAACGAAATAAATGGATGGGCAAATCTCTTTGACATCTAAACTAAAGGACGGCACCGTTGAACAATCGATTTCGTCGTTTAATTAATAAAAAATCGAACTTTTACTTGGTCGCTTCAACGGGTGTCGCGCTCCTTGGCTATTTTTATTAATAATTCGGTTCTACAGGGTGGGCAAACGAAATAAATGGATGGGCAAATCTCGTTGACATCTAAACTAAAGGACGGCACCGTTAAACAATCGATTTCGTCGTTTAATTAATAAAAATTCGAACTTGTACTTGGTCGCTTCAACGGGTGTCGCGCTCCTTGGCTATTTTTATTAATAATTCGGTTCTGGAGGGTGGGCAAACGAAATAAATGGATGGGCAAATCTCTTTGACATCTAAACTAAAGGACGGCATCGTTAAACAATCGATTTCGTTGCTTAATTAATAAAAAATCGAACTTTTACTTGGTCGCTTCAACGGGTGTCGCGCTCCTTGGCTATTTTTATTAATAATTCGGTTCTAGAGGGTGGGCAAACGAAATAAATGGATGGGCAAATCTCTTTGACATCTAAACTAAAGGACGGCACCGTTAAACAATCGATTTCTTTGCTTAATTAATAAAAAATCGAACTTTTACTTGGTCGCTTCAACGGGTGTCGCGCTCCTTGGCTATTTTTATTAATAATTCGGTTCTGCAGGGTGGGCAAACAAAATAAAAGGATGGGCAAATCTCTTTGACATCTAAACTAAAGGACGGCACCGTTAAGCAATCGATTTCGTCGTTTAATTAATAAAAAATCGAGCTTTTACTTGGTCGCTTCAACGGGTGTCGCGCTCCTTGGCTATTTTTATTAATAATTCGGTTCTAGAGGGGGGGCAAACGAAATAAATGGATGGGCAAATCTCTTTGACATCTAAACTAAAGGACGGCACCGTTAAACAATCGATTTCGTCGTTTAATTAATAAAAAATCGAAATTTTACTTGGTCGCTTCAACGGGTGTCGCGCTCCTTGGCAATTTTTATTAATAATTCGGTTCTGCAGGGTGGGCAAACGAAATAAATGGATGGGCAAATCTCTTTGACATCTAAACTAAAGGACGGCACCGTTAAACAATCGATTTCGTTGCTTAATTAATAAAAAATCGAACTTTTACTTGGTCGCTTCAACGGGTGTCGCGCTCCTTGGCTATTTTTATTAATAATTCGGTTCTAGAGGGTGGGCAAACGAAATAAATGGATGGGCAAATCTCTTTGACATCTAAACTAAAGGACGGCACCGTTAAGCAATCGATTTCGTCGTTTAATTAATAAAAAATCGAACTTTTACTTGGTCGCTTCAAAGGGTGTCGCGCTCCTTGGCTATTTTTATTAATAATTCGGTTCTAGAGGGTGGGCAAACGAAATAAATGGATGGGCAAATATCGTTGACATCTAAACTAAAGGACGGCACCGTTAAACAATCGATTTCGTTGCTTAATTAATAAAAAATCGCACTTTTACTTGGTCGCTTCAACGGGTGTCGCGCTCCTTGGCTATTTTTATTAATAATTCAGTTCTAGAGGGTGGGCAAACGAAATAAATGGATGGGCAAATATCGTTGACATCTAAACTAAAGGACGGCACCGTTAAACAATCGATTTCGTTGCTTAATTAATAAAAAATCGAACTTGTACTTGGTCGCTTCAACGGGTGTCGCGCTCCTTGGCTTTTTTTATTAATAATTCGGTTCTGGAGGGTGGACAAACGAAATAAATGGATGGGCAAATCTCTTTGACATCTAAACTAAAGGACGGCATCGTTAAACAATCGATTTCGTTGCTTAATTAATAAAAAATCGTACTTTTACTTGGTCGCTTCAACGGGTGTCGCGCTCCTTGGCTATTTTTATTAATAATTCGGTTCTAGAGGGTGGGCAAACGAAATAAATGGATGGGCAAATCTCTTTGACATCTAAGCTAAAGGTCGGCACCGTTAAACAATCGATTTCGTCGTTTAATTAATAAAAAATCGAACTTTTACTTGGTCGCTTCAACGGGTGTCGCGCTCCTTGGCTATTTTTATTAATAATTCGGTTCTGCAGGGTGGGCAAACGAAATAAATGGATGCGCAAATCTCGTTGACATCTAAACTAAAGGACGGCACCGTTAAACAATCGATTTCGTCGTTTAATTAATAAAAATTCGAACTTGTACTTGGTCGCTTCAACGGGTGTCGCGCTCCTTGGCTATTTTTATTAATAATTCGGTTCTGGAGGGTGGGAAAACGAAATAAATGGATGGGCAAATCTCTTTGACATCTAAACTAAAGGACGGCATCGTTAAACAATCGATTTCGTTGCTTAATTAATAAAAAATCGAACTTTTACTTGGTCGCTTCAACGGGTGTCGCGCTCCTTGGCTATTTTTATTAATAATTCGGTTCTAGAGGGTGGGCAAACGAAATAAATGGATGGGCAAATCTCTTTGACATCTAAACTAAAGGACGGCACCGTTAAACAATCGATTTCGTTGCTTAATTAATAAAAAATCGAACTTTTACTTGGTCGCTTCAACGGGTGTCGCGCTCCTTGGCTATTTTTATTAATAATTCGGTTCTGCAGGGTGGGCAAACAAAATAAAAGGATGGGCAAATCTCTTTGACATCTAAACTAAAGGACGGCATCGTTAAACAATCGATTTCGTTGCTTAATTAATAAAAAATCGAGCTTTTACTTGGTCGCTTCAACGGGTGTCGCGCTCCCTGGCTATTTTTATTAATAATTCGGTTCTAGAGGGTGGGCAAACGAAATAAATGCATGGGCAAATATCTTTGACATCTAAACTAAAGGACGGCACCGTTAAACAATCGATTTCGTTGCTTAATTAATAAAAAATCGAACTTTTACTTGGTCGCTTCAACGGGTGTCGCGCTCCTTGGCTATTTTTATTAATAATTCGGTTCTAGAGGGTGGGCAAACGAAATAAATGCATGGGCAAATCTCTTTGACATCTAAACTAAAGGACGGCACCGTTAAACAATCGATTTCGTCGTTTAATTAATAAAAAATCGAACTTTTACTTGGTCGCTTCAACGGGTGTCGCGCTCCTTGGCTATTTTTATTAATAATTCGGTTCTACAGGGTGGGCAAACGAAATAAATGGATGGGCAAATCTCTTTGACATCTAAACTAAAGGACGGCACCGTTAAGCAATCGATTTCGTCGTTTAATTAATAAAAAATCGAACTTTTACTTGGTCGCTTCAACGGGTGTCGCGCTCCTTGGCTATTTTTATTAATAATTCGGTTCTAGAGGGTGGGCAAACGAAATAAATGGATGGGCAAATATCGTTGACATCTAAACTAAAGGACGGCACCGTTAAACAATCGATTTCGTTGCTTAATTAATAAAAAATCGCACTTTTACTTGGTCGCTTCAACGGGTGTCGCGCTCCTTGGCTATTTTTATTAATAATTCAGTTCTAGAGGGTGGGCAAACGAAATAAATGGATGGGCAAATATCGTTGACATCTAAACTAAAGGACGGCACCGTTAAACAATCGATTTCGTCGTTTAATTAATAAAAAATCGAGCTTTTACTTGGTCGCTTCAACGGATGTCGCGCTCTTTGGCTATTTTTATTAATAATTCGGTTCTAGAGGGTGGGCAAACGAAATAAATGCATGGGCAAATCTCTTTGACATCTAAACTAAAGGACGGCACCGTTAAACAATCGATTTCGTTGCTTAATTAATAAAAAATCGAACTTTTACTTGGTCGCTTCAACGGGTGTCGCGCTCCTTGGCTATTTTTATTAATAATTCGGTTCTAGGGGGTGGGCAAACGAAATAAATGCATGGGCAAATCTCTTTGACATCTAAACTAAAGGACGGCACCGTTAAACAATCGATTTCGTCGTTTAATTAATAAAAAATCGAACTTTTACTTGGTCGCTTCAACGGGTGTCGCGCTCCTTGGCTATTTTTATTAATAATTCGGTTCTACAGGGTGGGCAAACGAAATAAATGGATGGGCAAATCTCTTTGACATCTAAACTAAAGGACGGCACCGTTAAGCAATCGATTTCGTCGTTTAATTAATAAAAAATCGAACTTTTACTTGGTCGCTTCAACGGGTGTCGCGCTCCTTGGCTATTTTTATTAATAATTCGGTTCTAGAGGGTGGGCAAACGAAATAAATGGATGGGCAAATATCGTTGACATCTAAACTAAAGGACGGCACCGTTAAACAATCGATTTCGTTGCTTAATTAATAAAAAATCGCACTTTTACTTGGTCGCTTCAACGGGTGTCGCGCTCCTTGGCTATTTTTATTAATAATTCAGTTCTAGAGGGTGGGCAAACGAAATAAATGGATGGGCAAATATCGTTGACATCTAAACTAAAGGACGGCACCGTTAAACAATCGATTTCGTTGCTTAATTAATAAAAAATCGAACTTGTACTTGGTCGCTTCAACGGGTGTCGCGCTCCTTGGCTTTTTTTATTAATAATTCGGTTCTGGAGGGTGGACAAACGAAATAAATGGATGGGCAAATCTCTTTGACATCTAAACTAAAGGACGGCATCGTTAAACAATCGATTTCGTTGCTTAATTAATAAAAAATCGAACTTTTACTTGGTCGCTTCAACGGGTGTCGCGCTCCTTGGCTATTTTTATTAATAATTCGGTTCTAGAGGGTGGGCAAACGAAATAAATGGATGGGCAAATCTCTTTGACATCTAAACTAAAGGACGGCACCGTTAAACAATCGATTTCGTTGCTTAATTAATAAAAAATCGAACTTTTACTTGGTCGCTTCAACGGGTGTCGCGCTCCTTGGCTATTTTTATTAATAATTCGGTTCTAGAGGGTGGGCAAACGAAATAAATGCATGGGCAAATCTCTTTGACATCTAAACTAAAGGACGGCACCGTTAAACAATCGATTTCGTCGTTTAATTAATAAAAAATCGAACTTTTACTTGGTCGCTTCAACGGGTGTCGCGCTCCTTGGCTATTTTTATTAATAATTCGGTTCTGCAGGGTGGGCAAACGAAATAAATGGATGGGCAAATCTCTTTGACATCTAAACTAAAGGACGGCACCGTTAAACAATCGATTTCGTCGTTTAATTAATAAAAAATCGAACTTTTACTTGGTCGCTTCAACGGGTGTCGCGCTCCTTGGCTATTTTTATTAATAATTCGGTTCTGCAGGGTGGGCAAACGAAATAAATGGATGGGCAAATCTCTTTGACATCTAAACTAAAGGACGGCACCGTTAAACAATCGATTTCGTCGTTTAATTAATAAAAAATCGAACTTTTACTTGGTCGCTTCAACGGGTGTCGCGCTCCTTGGCTATTTTTATTAATAATTCGGTTCTGCAGGGTGGGCAAACGAAATAAATGGATGCGCAAATCTCTTTGACATCTAAACTAAAGGACGGCATCGTTAAACAATCGATTTCGTTGCTTAATTAATAAAAAATCGAGCTTTTACTTGGTCGCTTCAACGGGTGTCGCGCTCCCTGGCTATTTTTATTAATAATTCGGTTCTAGAGGGTGGGCAAACGAAATAAATGCATGGGCAAATATCTTTGACATCTAAACTAAAGGACGGCACCGTTAAACAATCGATTTCGTCGTTTAATTAATAAAAAATCGAACTTGTACTTGGTCGCTTCAAAGGGTGTCGCGCTCCTTGGCTTTTTTTATTAATAATTCGGTTCTGGAGGGTGGACAAACGAAATAAATGGATGGGCAAATCTCTTTGACATCTAAACTAAAGGACGGCACCGTTAAACAATCGATTTCGTTGCTTAATTAATAAAAAATCGAACTTTTACTTGGTCGCTTCAACGGGTGTCGCGCTCCTTGGCTATTTTTATTAATAATTCGGTTCTAGAGGGTGGGCAAACGAAATAAATGCATGGGCAAATCTCTTTGACATCTAAACTAAAGGACGGCACCGTTAAACAATCGATTTCGTCGTTTAATTAATAAAAAATCGAGCTTTTACTTGGTCGCTTCAACGGATGTCGCGCTCTTTGGCTATTTTTATTAATAATTCGGTTCTAGAGGGTGGGCAAACGAAATAAATGCATGGGCAAATCTCTTTGACATCTAAACTAAAGGACGGCACCGTTAAACAATCGATTTCGTCGTTTAATTAATAAAAAATCGAACATTTACTTGGTCGCTTCAACGGGTGTCGCGCTCCTTGGCTATTTTTATTAATAATTCGGTTCTACAGGGTGGGCAAACGAAATAAATGGATGGGCAAATCTCTTTGACATCTAAACTAAAGGACGGCACCGTTAAGCAATCGATTTCGTCGTTTAATTAATAAAAAATCGAACTTTTACTTGGTCGCTTCAACGGGTGTCGCGCTCCTTGGCTATTTTTATTAATAATTCGGTTCTGCAGGGTGGGCAAACGAAATAAATGGATGGGCAAATCTCTTTGACATCTAAACTAAAGGACGGCACCGTTAAACAATCGATTTCGTCGTTTAATTAATAAAAAATCGAACTTTTACTTGGTCGCTTCAACGGGTGTCGCGCTCCTTGGCTATTTTTATTAATAATTCGGTTCTGCAGGGTGGGCAAACGAAATAAATGGATGGGCAAATCTCTTTGACATCTAAACTAAAGGACGGCACCGTTAAACAATCGATTTCGTTGCTTAATTAATAAAAAATCGAACTTTTACTTGGTCGCTTCAACGGGTATCGCGCTCCTTGGCTATTTTTATTAATAATTCGGTTCTAGAGGGTGGGCAAACGAAATAAATGGATGGGCAAATCTCCTTGACATCTAAACTAAAGGACGGCACCGTTAAACAATCGATTTCGTCGTTTAATTAATAAAAAATCGAACTTTTACTTGGTCGCTTCAACGGGTGTCGCGCTCCTTGGCTATTTTTATTAATAATTCGGTTCTGCAGGGTGGGCAAACGAAATAAATGGATGGGCAAATCTCTTTGACATCTAAACTAAAGGACGGCATCGTTAAACAATCGATTTCGTTGCTTAATTAATAAAAAATCGAACTTTTACTTGGTCGCTTCAACGGGTGTCGCGCTCCTTGGCTATTTTTATTAATAATTCGGTTCTAGAGGGTGGGCAAACGAAATAAATGGATGGGCAAATCTCTTTGACATCTAAACTAAAGGACGGCACCGTTAAACAATCGATTTCGTCGTTTAATTAATAAAAAATCGAACTTTTACTTGGTCGCTTCAACGGGTGTCGCGCTCCTTGGCTATTTTTATTAATAATTGGGTTCTAGAGGGTGGGCAAACGAAATAAATGGATGGGCAAATCTCTTTGACATCTAAACTAAAGGACGGCACCGTTAAACAATCGATTTCGTCGTTTAATTAATAAAAAAACGAACTTGTACTTGGTCGCTTCAACGGGTGTCGCGCTCCTTGGCTATTTTTATTAATAATTCGGTTCTGGAGGGTGGGCAAACGAAATAAATGGATGGGCAAATCTCTTTGACATCTAAACTAAAGGACGGCACCCTTAAACAATCGATTTCGTCGTTTAATTAATAAAAAATCGAACTTGTACTTGGTCGCTTCAACGGGTGTCGCGCTCCTTGGATATTTTTATTAATAATTCGGTTCTGGAGGGTGGGCAAACGAAATAAATGGATGGGCAAATTTCTTTGACATCTAAACTAAAGGACGGCATCGTTAAACAATCGATTTCGTTGCTTAATTAATAAAAAATCGAGCTTTTACTTGGTCGCTTCAACGGGTGTCGCGCTCCTTGGCTATTTTTATTAATAATTCGGTTCTAGAGGGTGGGCAAACGAAATAAATGGATGGGCAAATCTCTTTGACATCTAAACTAAAGGACGGCACCGTTAAACAATCGATTTCGTCGTTTAATTAATAAAAAATCGAAATTTTACTTGGTCGCTTCAACGGGTGTCGCGCTCCTTGGCAATTTTTATTAATAATTCGGTTCTGCAGGGTGGCCAAACGAAATAAATGGATGGGCAAATTTCTTTGACATCTAAACTAAAGGACGGCACCGTTAAACAATCGATTTCGTTGCTTAATTAATAAAAAATCGAACTTGTACTTGGTCGCATCAACGGGTGTCGCGCTCCTTGGCTATTTTTATTAATAATTCGGTTCTAGAGGGTGGGCAAACGAAATAAATGGATGGGCAAATCTCTTTGACATCTAAACTAAAGGACGGCACCGTTGAACAATCGATTTCGTCGTTTAATTAATAAAAAATCGAACTTTTACTTGGTCGCTTCAACGGGTGTCGCGCTCCTTGGCTATTTTTATTAATAATTCGGTTCTACAGGGTGGGCAAACGAAATAAATGGATGGGCAAATCTCTTTGACATCTAAACTAAAGGACGGCACCGTTAAACAATCGATTTCGTCGTTTAATTAATAAAAAATCGAACTTTTACTTGGTCGCTTCAACGGGTGTCGCGCTCCTTGGCTATTTTTATTAATAATTCGGTTCTGCAGGGTGGGCAAACGAAATAAATGGATGGGCAAATCTCTTTGACATCTAAACTAAAGGACGGCACCGTTAAACAATCGATTTCGTTGCTTAATTAATAAAAAATCGAACTTTTACTTGGTCGCTTCAACGGGTATCGCGCTCCTTGGCTATTTTTATTAATAATTCGGTTCTAGAGGGTGGGCAAACGAAATAAATGGATGGGCAAATCTCCTTGACATCTAAACTAAAGGACGGCACCGTTAAACAATCGATTTCGTCGTTTAATTAATAAAAAATCGAACTTTTACTTGGTCGCTTCAACGGGTGTCGCGCTCCTTGGCTATTTTTATTAATAATTCGGTTCTGCAGGGTGGGCAAACGAAATAAATGGATGGGCAAATCTCTTTGACATCTAAACTAAAGGACGGCATCGTTAAACAATCGATTTCGTTGCTTAATTAATAAAAAATCGAACTTTTACTTGGTCGCTTCAACGGGTGTCGCGCTCCTTGGCTATTTTTATTAATAATTCGGTTCTAGAGGGTGGGCAAACGAAATAAATGGATGGGCAAATCTCTTTGACATCTAAACTAAAGGACGGCACCGTTAAACAATCGATTTCGTCGTTTAATTAATAAAAAATCGAACTTTTACTTGGTCGCTTCAACGGGTGTCGCGCTCCTTGGCTATTTTTATTAATAATTGGGTTCTAGAGGGTGGGCAAACGAAATAAATGGATGGGCAAATCTCTTTGACATCTAAACTAAAGGACGGCACCGTTAAACAATCGATTTCGTCGTTTAATTAATAAAAAAACGAACTTGTACTTGGTCGCTTCAACGGGTGTCGCGCTCCTTGGCTATTTTTATTAATAATTCGGTTCTACAGGGTGGGCAAACGAAATAAATGGATGGGCAAATCTCTTTGACATGTAAACTAAAGGACGGCACCCTTAAACAATCGATTTCGTCGTTTAATTAATAAAAAATCGAACTTTTACTTGGTCGCTTCAATGGGTGTCGCGCTCCTTGGCTATTTTTATTAATAATTCGGTTCTGCAGGGTGGGCAAACGAAATAAATGGATGGGCAAATCTCTTTGACATCTAAACTAAAGGACGGCACCGTTAAACAATCGATTTCGTTGCTTAATTAATAAAAAATCGAACTTTTACTTGGTCGCTTCAACGGGTGTCGCGCTCCTTGGCTATTTTTATTAATAATTCGGTTCTGGAGGGTGGGCAAACGAAATAAATGGATGGGCAAATCTCTTTGACATCTAAACTAAAGGACGGCACCCTTAAACAATCGATTTCGTCGTTTAATTAATAAAAAATCGAACTTGTACTGGGTCGCTTCAACGGGTGTCGCGCTCCTTGGATATTTTTATTAATAATTCGGTTCTGGAGGGTGGGCAAACGAAATAAATGGATGGGCAAATTTCTTTGACATCTAAACTAAAGGACGGCATCGTTAAACAATCGATTTCGTTGCTTAATTAATAAAAAATCGAGCTTTTACTTGGTCGCTTCAACGGGTGTCGCGCTCCTTGGCTATTTTTATTAATAATTCGGTTCTAGAGGGTGGGCAAACGAAATAAATGGATGGGCAAATCTCTTTGACATCTAAACTAAAGGACGGCACCGTTAAACAATCGATTTCGTCGTTTAATTAATAAAAAATCGAAATTTTACTTGGTCGCTTCAACGGGTGTCGCGCTCCGTGGCAATTTTTATTAATAATTCGGTTCTGCAGGGTGGCCAAACGAAATAAATGGATGGGCAAATTTCTTTGACATCTAAACTAAAGGACGGCACCGTTAAACAATCGATTTCGTTGCTTAATTAATAAAAAATCGAACTTGTACTTGGTCGCATCAACGGGTGTCGCGCTCCTTGGCTATTTTTATTAATAATTCGGTTCTAGAGGGTGGGCAAACGAAATAAATGGATGGGCAAATCTCTTTGACATCTAAACTAAAGGACGGCACCGTTGAACAATCGATTTCGTCGTTTAATTAATAAAAAATCGAACTTTTACTTTGTCGCTTCAACGGGTGTCGCGCTCCTTGGCTATTTTTATTAATAATTCGGTTCTACAGGGTGGGCAAACGAAATAAATGGATGGGCAAATCTCGTTGACATCTAAACTAAAGGACGGCACCGTTAAACAATCGATTTCGTCGTTTAATTAATAAAAATTCGAACTTGTACTTGGTCGCTTCAACGGGTGTCGCGCTCCTTGGCTATTTTTATTAATAATTCGGTTCTGGAGGGTGGGCAAACGAAATAAATGGATGGGCAAATCTCTTTGACATCTAAACTAAAGGACGGCATCGTTAAACAATCGATTTCGTTGCTTAATTAATAAAAAATCGAACTTTTACTTGGTCGCTTCAACGGGTGTCGCGCTCCTTGGCTATTTTTATTAATAATTCGGTTCTAGAGGGTGGGCAAACGAAATAAATGGATGGGCAAATCTCTTTGACATCTAAACTAAAGGACGGCACCGTTAAACAATCGATTTCTTTGCTTAATTAATAAAAAATCGAACTTTTACTTGGTCGCTTCAACGGGTGTCGCGCTCCTTGGCTATTTTTATTAATAATTCGGTTCTGCAGGGTGGGCAAACAAAATAAAAGGATGGGCAAATCTCTTTGACATCTAAACTAAAGGACGGCACCGTTAAGCAATCGATTTCGTCGTTTAATTAATAAAAAATCGAGCTTTTACTTGGTCGCTTCAACGGGTGTCGCGCTCCTTGGCTATTTTTATTAATAATTCGGTTCTAGAGGGGGGGCAAACGAAATAAATGGATGGGCAAATCTCTTTGATATCTAAACTAAAGGACGGCTCCGTTAAACAATCGATTTCGTCGTTTAATTAATAAAAAATCGAAATTTTACTTGGTCGCTTCAACGGGTGTCGCGCTCCTTGGCAATTTTTATTAATAATTCGGTTCTGCAGGGTGGGCAAACGAAATAAATGGATGGGCAAATCTCTTTGACATCTAAACTAAAGGACGGCACCGTTAAACAATCGATTTCGTTGCTTAATTAATAAAAAATCGAACTTTTACTTGGTCGCTTCAACGGGTGTCGCGCTCCTTGGCTATTTTTATTAATAATTCGGTTCTAGAGGGTGGACAAACGAAATAAATGCATGGGCAAATCTCTTTGACATCTAAACTAAAGGACGGCACCATTAAACAATCGATTTCGTCGTTTAATTAATAAAAAATCGAACTTTTACTTGGTCGCTTCAACGGGTGTCGCGCTCCTTGGCTATTTTTATTAATAATTCGGTTCTACAGGGTGGGCAAACGAAATAAATGGATGGGCAAATCTCTTTGACATCTAAACTAAAGGACGGCACCGTTAAGCAATCGATTTCGTCGTTTAATTAATAAAAAATCGAACTTTTACTTGGTCGCTTCAAAGGGTGTCGCGCTCCTTGGCTATTTTTATTAATAATTCGGTTCTAGAGGGTGGGCAAACGAAATAAATGGATGGGCAAATATCGTTGACATCTAAACTAAAGGACGGCACCGTTAAACAATCGATTTCGTTGCTTAATTAATAAAAAATCGCACTTTTACTTGGTCGCTTCAACGGGTGTCGCGCTCCTTGGCTATTTTTATTAATAATTCAGTTCTAGAGGGTGGGCAAACGAAATAAATGGATGGGCAAATATCGTTGACATCTAAACTAAAGGACGGCACCGTTAAACAATCGATTTCGTTGCTTAATTAATAAAAAATCGAGCTTTTACTTGGTCGCTTCAACGGGTGTCGCGCTCCCTGGCTATTTTTATTAATAATTCGGTTCTAGAGGGTGGGCAAACGAAATAAATGCATGGGCAAATATCTTTGACATCTAAACTAAAGGACGGCACCGTTAAACAATCGATTTCGTCGTTTAATTAATAAAAAATCGAACTTGTACTTGGTCGCTTCAAAGGGTGTCGCGCTCCTTGGCTTTTTTTATTAATAATTCGGTTCTGGAGGGTGGACAAACGAAATAAATGGATGGGCAAATCTCTTTGACATCTAAACTAAAGGACGGCACCGTTAAACAATCGATTTCGTTGCTTAATTAATAAAAAATCGAACTTTTACTTGGTCGCTTCAACGGGTGTCGCGCTCCTTGGCTATTTTTATTAATAATTCGGTTCTAGGGGGTGGGCAAACGAAATAAATGCATGGGCAAATCTCTTTGACATCTAAACTAAAGGACGGCACCGTTAAACAATCGATTTCGTCGTTTAATTAATAAAAAATCGAACTTTTACTTGGTCGCTTCAACGGGTGTCGCGCTCCTTGGCTATTTTTATTAATAATTCGGTTCTACAGGGTGGGCAAACGAAATAAATGGATGGGCAAATCTCTTTGACATCTAAACTAAAGGACGGCACCGTTAAGCAATCGATTTCGTCGTTTAATTAATAAAAAATCGAACTTTTACTTGGTCGCTTCAACGGGTGTCGCGCTCCTTGGCTATTTTTATTAATAATTCGGTTCTAGAGGGTGGGCAAACGAAATAAATGGATGGGCAAATATCGTTGACATCTAAACTAAAGGACGGCACCGTTAAACAATCGATTTCGTTGCTTAATTAATAAAAAATCGCACTTTTACTTGGTCGCTTCAACGGGTGTCGCGCTCCTTGGCTATTTTTATTAATAATTCAGTTCTAGAGGGTGGGCAAACGAAATAAATGGATGGGCAAATATCGTTGACATCTAAACTAAAGGACGGCACCGTTAAACAATCGATTTCGTTGCTTAATTAATAAAAAATCGAACTTGTACTTGGTCGCTTCAACGGGTGTCGCGCTCCTTGGCTTTTTTTATTAATAATTCGGTTCTGGAGAGTGGACAAACGAAATAAATGGATGGGCAAATCTCTTTGACATCTAAACTAAAGGACGGCATCGTTAAACAATCGATTTCGTTGCTTAATTAATAAAAAATCGTACTTTTACTTGGTCGCTTCAACGGGTGTCGCGCTCCTTGGCTATTTTTATTAATAATTCGGTTCTAGAGGGTGGGCAAACGAAATAAATGGATGGGCAAATCTCTTTGACATCTAAGCTAAAGGACGGCACCGTTAAACAATCGATTTCGTCGTTTAATTAATAAAAAATCGAACTTTTACTTGGTCGCTTCAACGGGTGTCGCGCTCCTTGGCTATTTTTATTAATAATTCGGTTCTGCAGGGTGGGCAAACGAAATAAATGGATGCGCAAATCTCGTTGACATCTAAACTAAAGGACGGCACCGTTAAACAATCGATTTCGTCGTTTAATTAATAAAAATTCGAACTTGTACTTGGTCGCTTCAACGGGTGTCGCGCTCCTTGGCTATTTTTATTAATAATTCGGTTCTGGAGGGTGGGAAAACGAAATAAATGGATGGGCAAATCTCTTTGACATCTAAACTAAAGGACGGCATCGTTAAACAATCGATTTCGTTGCTTAATTAATAAAAAATCGAACTTTTACTTGGTCGCTTCAACGGGTGTCGCGCTCCTTGGCTATTTTTATTAATAATTCGGTTCTAGAGGGTGGGCAAACGAAATAAATGGATGGGCAAATCTCTTTGACATCTAAACTAAAGGACGGCACCGTTAAACAATCGATTTCGTTGCTTAATTAATAAAAAATCGAACTTTTACTTGGTCGCTTCAACGGGTGTCGCGCTCCTTGGCTATTTTTATTAATAATTCGGTTCTAGAGGGTGGGCAAACGAAATAAATGGATGGGCAAATCTCTTTGACATCTAAACTAAAGGACGGCACCGTTAAACAATCGATTTCGTCGTTTAATTAATAAAAAATCGAACTTTTACTTGGTCGCTTCAACGGGTGTCGCGCTCCTTGGCTATTTTTATTAATAATTCGGTTCTAGAGGGTGGGCAAACGAAATAAATGCATGGGCAAATCTCTTTGACATCTAAACTAAAGGACGGCACCGTTAAACAATCGATTTCGTCGTTTAATTAATAAAAAATCGAGCTTTTACTTGGTCGCTTCAACGGATGTCGCGCTCTTTGGCTATTTTTATTAATAATTCGGTTCTAGAGGGTGGGCAAACGAAATAAATGCATGGGCAAATCTCTTTGACATCTAAACTAAAGGACGGCACCGTTAAACAATCGATTTCGTCGTTTAATTAATAAAAAATCGAACATTTACTTGGTCGCTTCAACGGGTGTCGCGCTCCTTGGCTATTTTTATTAATAATTCGGTTCTACAGGGTGGGCAAACGAAATAAATGGATGGGCAAATCTCTTTGACATCTAAACTAAAGGACGGCACCGTTAAGCAATCGATTTCGTCGTTTAATTAATAAAAAATCGATCTTTTACTTGGTCGCTTCAACGGGTGTCGCGCTCCTTGGCTATTTTTATTAATAATTCGGTTCTAGAAAGTGGGCAAACGAAATAAATGGATGGGCAAATATCGTTGACATCTAAACTAAAGGACGGCACCGTTAAACAATCGATTTCGTTGCTTAATTAATAAAAAATCGCACTTTTACTTGGTCACTTCAACGGGTGTCGCGCTCCTTGGCTATTTTTATTAATAATTCGGTTCTAGAGGGTGGGCAAACGAAATAAATGGATGGGCAAATCTCTTTGACATCTAAACTAAAGGACGGCACCGTTAAACAATCGATTTCGTCGTTTAATTAATAAAAAATCGAACTTTTACTTGGTCGCTTCAACGGGTGTCGCGCTCCTTGGCTATTTTTATTAATAATTCGGTTCTAGGGGGTGGGCAAACGAAATAAATGCATGGGCAAATCTCTTTGACATCTAAACTAAAGGACGGCACCGTTAAACAATCGATTTCGTCGTTTAATTAATAAAAAATCGAACTTTTACTTGGTCGCTTCAACGGGTGTCGCGCTCCTTGGCTATTTTTATTAATAATTCGGTTCTAGAGGGTGGGCAAACGAAATAAATGGATGGGCAAATCTCTTTGACATCTAAACTAAAGGACGGCACCGTTAAACAATCGATTTCGTCGTTTAATTAATAAAAAATCGAACTTTTACTTGGTCGCTTCAACGGGTGTCGCGCTCCTTGGCTATTTTTATTAATAATTCGGTTCTGGAGGGTGGGCAAACGAAATAAATGGATGAGCATATCTCTTTGACATCTAAACTAAAGGACGGCACCGTTAAACAATCGATTTCGTCGTTTAATTAATAAAAAATCGAACTTTAACTTGGTCGCTTCAACGGGTGTCGCGCTCCTTGGCTATTTTTATTAATAATTCGGTTCTGCAGGGTGGGCAAACGAAATAAATGGATGGGCAAATCTCTTTGACATCTAAACTAAAGGACGGCACCGTTAAACAATCGATTTCGTCGTTTAATTAATAAAAAATCGAACTTTTACTTGGTCGCTTCAACGGGTGTCGCGCTCCTTGGCTATTTTTATTAATAATTCGGTTCTGCAGGGTGGGCAAACGAAATAAATGGATGGGCAAATCTCTTTGACATCTAAACTAAAGGACGGCACCGTTAAACAATCGATTTCGTCGTTTAATTAATAAAAAATCGAACTTTTACTTGGTCGCTTCAACGGGTGTCGCGCTCCTTGGCTATTTTTATTAATAATTCGGTTCTGCAGGGTGGGCAAACGAAATAAATGGATGCGCAAATCTCTTTGACATCTAAACTAAAGGACGGCATCGTTAAACAATCGATTTCGTTGCTTAATTAATAAAAAATCGAGCTTTTACTTGGTCGCTTCAACGGGTGTCGCGCTCCCTGGCTATTTTTAATAATAATTCGGTTCTAGAGGGTGGGCAAACGAAATAAATGCATGGGCAAATATCTTTGACATCTAAACTAAAGGACGGCACCGTTAAACAATCGATTTCGTCGTTTAATTAATAAAAAATCGAACTTGTACTTGGTCGCTTCAAAGGGTGTCGCGCTCCTTGGCTTTTTTTATTAATAATTCGGTTCTGGAGGGTGAACAAACGAAATAAATGGATGGGCAAATCTCTTTGACATCTAAACTAAAGGACGGCACCGTTAAACAATCGATTTCGTTGCTTAATTAATAAAAAATCGAACTTTTACTTGGTCGCTTCAACGGGTGTCGCGCTCCTTGGCTATTTTTATTAATAATTCGGTTCTAGAGGGTGGGCAAACGAAATAAATGCATGGGCAAATCTCTTTGACATCTAAACTAAAGGACGGCACCGTTAAACAATCGATTTCGTCGTTTAATTAATAAAAAATCGAGCTTTTACTTGGTCGCTTCAACGGATGTCGCGCTCTTTGGCTATTTTTATTAATAATTCGGTTCTAGAGGGTGGGCAAACGAAATAAATGCATGGGCAAATCTCTTTGACATCTAAACTAAAGGACGGCACCGTTAAACAATCGATTTCGTCGTTTAATTAATAAAAAATCGAACATTTACTTGGTCGCTTCAACGGGTGTCGCGCTCCTTGGCTATTTTTATTAATAATTCGGTTCTACAGGGTGGGCAAACGAAATAAATGGATGGGCAAATCTCTTTGACATCTAAACTAAAGGACGGCACCGTTAAGCAATCGATTTCGTCGTTTAATTAATAAAAAATCGAACTTTTACTTGGTCGCTTCAACGGGTGTCGCGCTCCTTGGCTATTTTTATTAATAATTCGGTTCTGCAGGGTGGGCAAACGAAATAAATGGATGGGCAAATCTCTTTGACATCTAAACTAAAGGACGGCACCGTTAAACAATCGATTTCGTCGTTTAATTAATAAAAAATCGAACTTTTACTTGGTCGCTTCAACGGGTGTCGCGCTCCTTGGCTATTTTTATTAATAATTCGGTTCTGCAGGGTGGGCAAACGAAATAAATGGATGGGCAAATCTCTTTGACATCTAAACTAAAGGACGGCACCGTTAAACAATCGATTTCGTTGCTTAATTAATAAAAAATCGAACTTTTACTTGGTCGCTTCAACGGGTATCGCGCTCCTTGGCTATTTTTATTAATAATTCGGTTCTAGAGGGTGGGCAAACGAAATAAATGGATGGGCAAATCTCCTTGACATCTAAACTAAAGGACGGCACCGTTAAACAATCGATTTCGTCGTTTAATTAATAAAAAATCGAACTTTTACTTGGTCGCTTCAACGGGTGTCGCGCTCCTTGGCTATTTTTATTAATAATTCGGTTCTGCAGGGTGGGCAAACGAAATAAATGGATGGGCAAATCTCTTTGACATCTAAACTAAAGGACGGCATCGTTAAACAATCGATTTCGTTGCTTAATTAATAAAAAATCGAACTTTTACTTGGTCGCTTCAACGGGTGTCGCGCTCCTTGGCTATTTTTATTAATAATTCGGTTCTAGAGGGTGGGCAAACGAAATAAATGGATGGGCAAATCTCTTTGACATCTAAACTAAAGGACGGCACCGTTAAACAATCGATTTCGTCGTTTAATTAATAAAAAATCGAACTTTTACTTGGTCGCTTCAACGGGTGTCGCGCTCCTTGGCTATTTTTATTAATAATTGGGTTCTAGAGGGTGGGCAAACGAAATAAATGGATGGGCAAATCTCTTTGACATCTAAACTAAAGGACGGCACCGTTAAACAATCGATTTCGTCGTTTAATTGATTTAAGCTAAAGGACGGCACCGTTAAACAATCGATTTCGTCGTTTAATTAATAAAAAATCGAAATTTTACTTGGTCGCTTCAACGGGTGTCGCGCTCCTTGGCAATTTTTATTAATAATTCGGTTCTGCAGGGTGGCCAAACGAAATAAATGGATGGGCAAATTTCTTTGACATCTAAACTAAAGGACGGCACCGTTAAACAATCGATTTCGTTGCTTAATTAATAAAAAATCGAACTTGTACTTGGTCGCATCAACGGGTGTCGCGCTCCTTGGCTATTTTTATTAATAATTCGGTTCTAGAGGGTGGGCAAACGAAATAAATGGATGGGCAAATCTCTTTGACATCTAAACTAAAGGACGGCACCGTTGAACAATCGATTTCGTCGTTTAATTAATAAAAAATCGAACTTTTACTTGGTCGCTTCAACGGGTGTCGCGCTCCTTGGCTATTTTTATTAATAATTCGGTTCTACAGGGTGGGCAAACGAAATAAATGGATGGGCAAATCTCGTTGACATCTAAACTAAAGGACGGCACCGTTAAACAATCGATTTCGTCGTTTAATTAATAAAAATTCGAACTTGTACTTGGTCGCTTCAACGGGTGTCGCGCTCCTTGGCTATTTTTATTAATAATTCGGTTCTGGAGGGTGGGCAAACGAAATAAATGGATGGGCAAATCTCTTTGACATCTAAACTAAAGGACGGCATCGTTAAACAATCGATTTCGTTGCTTAATTAATAAAAAATCGAACTTTTACTTGGTCGCTTCAACGGGTGTCGCGCTCCTTGGCTATTTTTATTAATAATTCGGTTCTAGAGGGTGGGCAAACAAAATAAATGGATGGGCAAATCTCTTTGACATCTAAACTAAAGGACGGCACCGTTAAACAATCGATTTCTTTGCTTAATTAATAAAAAATCGAACTTTTACTTGGTCGCTTCAACGGGTGTCGCGCTCCTTGGCTATTTTTATTAATAATTCGGTTCTGCAGGGTGGGCAAACAAAATAAAAGGATGGGCAAATCTCTTTGACATCTAAACTAAAGGACGGCATCGTTAAACAATCGATTTCGTTGCTTAATTAATAAAAAATCGAGCTTTTACTTGGTCGCTTCAACGGGTGTCGCGCTCCTTGGCTATTTTTATTAATAATTCGGTTCTAGAGGGGGGGCAAACGAAATAAATGGATGGGCAAATCTCTTTGACATCTAAACTAAAGGACGGCACCGTTAAACAATCGATTTCGTCGTTTAATTAATAAAAAATCGAAATTTTACTTGGTCGCTTCAACGGGTGTCGCGCTCCTTGGCAATTTTTATTAATAATTCGGTTCTGCAGGGTGGGCAAACGAAATAAATGGATGGGCAAATCTCTTTGACATCTAAACTAAAAGACGGCACCGTTAAACAATCGATTTCGTTGCTTAATTAATAAAAAATCGAACTTTTACTTGGTCGCTTCAACGGGTGTCGCGCTCCTTGGCTATTTTTATTAATAATTCGGTTCTAGAGGGTGGACAAACGAAATAAATGCATGGGCAAATCTCTTTGACATCTAAACTAAAGGACGGCACCATTAAACAATCGATTTCGTCGTTTAATTAATAAAAAATCGAACTTTTACTTGGTCGCTTCAACGGGTGTCGCGCTCCTTGGCTATTTTTATTAATAATTCGGTTCTACAGGGTGGGCAAACGAAATAAATGGATGGGCAAATCTCTTTGACATCTAAACTAAAGGACGGCACCGTTAAGCAATCGATTTCGTCGTTTAATTTTTAAAAAATCGAACTTTTACTTGGTCGCTTCAAAGGGTGTCGCGCTCCTTGGCTATTTTTATTAATAATTCGGTTCTAGAGGGTGGGCAAACGAAATAAATGGATGGGCAAATATCGTTGACATCTAAACTAAAGGACGGCACCGTTAAACAATCGATTTCGTTGCTTAATTAATAAAAAATCGCACTTTTACTTGGTCGCTTCAACGGGTGTCGCGCTCCTTGGCTATTTTTATTAATAATTCGGTTCTAGAGGGTGGGCAAACGAAATAAATGGATGGGCAAATCTCTTTGACATCTAAACTAAAGGACGGCACCGTTGAACAATCGATTTCGTCGTTTAATTAATAAAAAATCGAACTTTTACTTGGTCGCTTCAACGGGTGTCGCGCTCCTTGGCTATTTTTATTAATAATTCGGTTCTAGAGGGTGGGCAAACGAAATAAATGGATGGGCAAATCTCTTTGACATCTAAACTAAAGGACGGCACCGTTAAACAATCGATTTCTTTGCTTAATTAATAAAAAATCGAACTTTTACTTGGTCGCTTCAACGGGTGTCGCGCTCCTTGGCTATTTTTATTAATAATTCGGTTCGAGAGGGTGGGCAAACGAAATAAATGGATGGGCAAATCTCTTTGACATCTAAGCTAAAGGACGGCACCGTTAAACAATCGATTTCGTCGTTTAATTAATAAAAAATCGAAATTTTACTTGGTCGCTTCAACGGGTGTCGCGCTCCTTGGCAATTTTTATTAATAATTCGGTTCTGCAGGGTGGGCAAACGAAATAAATGGATGGGCAAATCTCTTTGACATCTAAACTAAAAGACGGCACCGTTAAACAATCGATTTCGTTGCTTAATTAATAAAAAATCGAACTTTTACTTGGTCGCTTCAACGGGTGTCGCGCTCCTTGGCTATTTTTATTAATAATTCGGTTCTAGAGGGTGGACAAACGAAATAAATGCATGGGCAAATCTCTTTGACATCTAAACTAAAGGACGGCACCATTAAACAATCGATTTCGTCGTTTAATTAATAAAAAATCGAACTTTTACTTGGTCGCTTCAACGGGTGTCGCGCTCCTTGGCTATTTTTATTAATAATTCGGTTCTACAGGGTGGGCAAACGAAATAAATGGATGGGCAAATCTCTTTGACATCTAAACTAAAGGACGGCACCGTTAAGCAATCGATTTCGTCGTTTAATTTTTAAAAAATCGAACTTTTACTTGGTCGCTTCAAAGGGTGTCGCGCTCCTTGGCTATTTTTATTAATAATTCGGTTCTAGAGGGTGGGCAAACGAAATAAATGGATGGGCAAATATCGTTGACATCTAAACTAAAGGACGGCACCGTTAAACAATCGATTTCGTTGCTTAATTAATAAAAAATCGCACTTTTACTTGGTCGCTTCAACGGGTGTCGCGCTCCTTGGCTATTTTTATTAATAATTCAGTTCTAGAGGGTGGGCAAACGAAATAAATGGATGGGCAAATATCGTTGACATCTAAACTAAAGGACGGCACCGTTAAACAATCGATTTCGTTGCTTAATTAATAAAAAATCGAACTTGTACTTGGTCGCTTCAACGGGTGTCGCGCTCCTTGGCTATTTTTATTAATAATTCGGTTCTGGAGGGTGGACAAACGAAATAAATGGATGGGCAAATCTCTTTGACATCTAAACTAAAGGACGGCATCGTTAAACAATCGATTTCGTTGCTTAATTAATAAAAAATCGTACTTTTACTTGGTCGCTTCAACGGGTGTCGCGCTCCTTGGCTATTTTTATTAATAATTCGGTTCGAGAGGGTGGGCAAACGAAATAAATGGATGGGCAAATCTCTTTGACATCTAAGCTAAAGGACGGCACCGTTAAACAATCGATTTCGTCGTTTAATTAATAAAAAATCGAACTTTTACTTGGTCGCTTCAACGGGTGTCGCGCTCCTTGGCTATTTTTATTAATAATTCGGTTCTGCAGGGTGGGCAAACGAAATAAATGGATGCGCAAATCTCGTTGACATCTAAACTAAAGGACGGCACCGTTAAACAATCGATTTCGTCGTTTAATTAATAAAAATTCGAACTTGTACTTGGTCGCTTCAACGGGTGTCGCGCTCCTTGGCTATTTTTATTAATAATTCGGTTCTGGAGGGTGGGAAAACGAAATAAATGGATGGGCAAATCTCTTTGACATCTAAACTAAAGGACGGCATCGTTAAACAATCGATTTCGTTGCTTAATTAATAAAAAATCGAACTTTTACTTGGTCGCTTCAACGGGTGTCGCGCTCCTTGGCTATTTTTATTAATAATTCGGTTCTAGAGGGTGGGCAAACGAAATAAATGCATGGGCAAATCTCTTTGACATCTAAACTAAAGGACGGCACCGTTAAACAATCGATTTCGTTGCTTAATTAATAAAAAATCGCACTTTTACTTGGTCGCTTCAACGGGTGTCGCGCTCCTTGGCTATTTTTATTAATAATTCGGTTCTGCAGGGTGGGCAAACGAAATAAATGGATGCGCAAATCTCTTTGACATCTAAACTAAAGGACGGCATCGTTAAACAATCGATTTCGTTGCTTAATTAATAAAAAATCGAGCTTTTACTTGGTCGCTTCAACGGGTGTCGCGCTCCTTGGCTATTTTTATTAATAATTCGGTTCTAGAGGGTGGGCAAACGAAATAAATGCATGGGCAAATCTCTTTGACATCTAAACTAAAGGACGGCACCGTTAAACAATCGATTTCGTCGTTTAATTAATAAAAAATCGAACTTTTACTTGGTCGCTTCAACGGGTGTCGCGCTCCTTGGCTATTTTTATTAATAATTCGGTTCTACAGGGTGGGCAAACGAAATAAATGGATGGGCAAATCTCTTTGACATCTAAACTAAAGGACGGCACCGTTAAGCAATCGATTTCGTCGTTTAATTAATAAAAAATCGAACTTTTACTTGGTCGCTTCAACGGGTGTCGCGCTCCTTGGCTATTTTTATTAATAATTCGGTTCTAGAGGGTGGGCAAACGAAATAAATGCATGGGCAAATCTCTTTGACATCTAAACTAAAGGACGGCACCGTTAAACAATCGATTTCGTCGTTTAATTAATAAAAAATCGAACTTTTACTTGGTCGCTTCAACGGGTGTCGCGCTCCTTGGCTATTTTTATTAATAATTCGGTTCTACAGGGTGGGCAAACGAAATAAATGGATGGGCAAATCTCTTTGACATCTAAACTAAAGGACGGCACCGTTAAGCAATCGATTTCGTCGTTTAATTAATAAAAAATCGAACTTTTACTTGGTCGCTTCAACGGGTGTCGCGCTCCTTGGCTATTTTTATTAATAATTCGGTTCTAGAGGGTGGGCAAACGAAATAAATGGATGGGCAAATATCGTTGACATCTAAACTAAAGAACGGCACCGTTAAACAATCGATTTCGTTGCTTAATTAATAAAAAATCGAACTTGTACTTGGTCGCTTCAACGGGTGTCGCGCTCCTTGGCTTTTTTTATTAATAATTCGGTTCTGGAGGGTGGACAAACGAAATAAATGGATGGGCAAATCTCTTTGACATCTAAACTAAAGGACGGCATCGTTAAACAATCGATTTCGTTGCTTAATTAATAAAAAATCGTACTTTTACTTGGTCGCTTCAACGGGTGTCGCGCTCCTTGGCTATTTTTATTAATAATTCGGTTCTAGAGGGTGGGCAAACGAAATAAATGGATGGGCAAATCTCTTTGACATCTAAGCTAAAGGACGGCAACGTTAAACAATCGATTTCGTCGTTTAATTAATAAAAAATCGAACTTTTACTTGGTCGCTTCAACGGGTGTCGCGCTCCTTGGCTTTTTTTATTAATAATTCGGTTCTGGAGGGTGGACAAACGAAATAAATGGATGGGCAAATCTCTTTGACATCTAAACTAAAGGACGGCACCGTTAAACAATCGATTTCGTTGCTTAATTAATAAAAAATCGAACTTTTACTTGGTCGCTTCAACGGGTGTCGCGCTCCTTGGCTATTTTTATTAATAATTCGGTTCTAGAGGGTGGGCAAACGAAATAAATGCATGGGCAAATCTCTTTGACATCTAAACTAAAGGACGGCACCGTTAAACAATCGATTTCGTCGTTTAATTAATAAAAAATCGAGCTTTTACTTGGTCGCTTCAACGGATGTCGCGCTCTTTGGCTATTTTTATTAATAATTCGGTTCTAGAGGGTGGGCAAACGAAATAAATGCATGGGCAAATCTCTTTGACATCTAAACTAAAGGACGGCACCGTTAAACAATCGATTTCGTTGCTTAATTAATAAAAAATCGAACTTTTACTTGGTCGCTTCAACGGGTGTCGCGCTCCTTGGCTATTTTTATTAATAATTCGGTTCTAGGGGGTGGGCAAACGAAATAAATGCATGGGCAAATCTCTTTGACATCTAAACTAAAGGACGGCACCGTTAAACAATCGATTTCGTCGTTTAATTAATAAAAAATCGAACTTTTACTTGGTCGCTTCAACGGGTGTCGCGCTCCTTGGCTATTTTTATTAATAATTCGGTTCTACAGGGTGGGCAAACGAAATAAATGCATGGGCAAATCTCTTTGACATCTAAACTAAAGGACGGCACCGTTAAACAATCGATTTCGTCGTTTAATTAATAAAAAATCGAACTTTTACTTGGTCGCTTCAACGGGTGTCGCGCTCCTTGGCTATTTTTATTAATAATTCGGTTCTACAGGGTGGGCAAACGAAATAAATGGATGGGCAAATCTCTTTGACATCTAAACTAAAGGACGGCACCGTTAAGCAATCGATTTCGTCGTTTAATTAATAAAAAATCGAACTTTTACTTGGTCGCTTCAACGGGTGTCGCGCTCCTTGGCTATTTTTATTAATAATTCGGTTCTAGAGGGTGGGCAAACGAAATAAATGGATGGGCAAATATCGTTGACATCTAAACTAAAGGACGGCACCGTTAAACAATCGATTTCGTTGCTTAATTAATAAAAAATCGAACTTGTACTTGGTCGCTTCAACGGGTGTCGCGCTCCTTGGCTTTTTTTATTAATAATTCGGTTCTGGAGGGTGGACAAACGAAATAAATGGATGGGCAAATCTCTTTGACATCTAAACTAAAGGACGGCATCGTTAAACAATCGATTTCGTTGCTTAATTAATAAAAAATCGTACTTTTACTTGGTCGCTTCAACGGGTGTCGCGCTCCTTGGCTATTTTTATTAATAATTCGGTTCTAGAGGGTGGGCAAACGAAATAAATGGATGGGCAAATCTCTTTGACATCTAAGCTAAAGGACGGCAACGTTAAACAATCGATTTCGTCGTTTAATTAATAAAAAATCGAACTTTTACTTGGTCGCTTCAACGGGTGTCGCGCTCCTTGGCTTTTTTTATTAATAATTCGGTTCTGGAGGGTGGACAAACGAAATAAATGGATGGGCAAATCTCTTTGACATCTAAACTAAAGGACGGCACCGTTAAACAATCGATTTCGTTGCTTAATTAATAAAAAATCGAACTTTTACTTGGTCGCTTCAACGGGTGTCGCGCTCCTTGGCTATTTTTATTAATAATTCGGTTCTAGAGGGTGGGCAAACGAAATAAATGCATGGGCAAATCTCTTTGACATCTAAACTAAAGGACGGCACCGTTAAACAATCGATTTCGTCGTTTAATTAATAAAAAATCGAGCTTTTACTTGGTCGCTTCAACGGATGTCGCGCTCTTTGGCTATTTTTATTAATAATTCGGTTCTAGAGGGTGGGCAAACGAAATAAATGCATGGGCAAATCTCTTTGACATCTAAACTAAAGGACGGCACCGTTAAACAATCGATTTCGTTGCTTAATTAATAAAAAATCGAACTTTTACTTGGTCGCTTCAACGGGTGTCGCGCTCCTTGGCTATTTTTATTAATAATTCGGTTCTAGGGGGTGGGCAAACGAAATAAATGCATGGGCAAATCTCTTTGACATCTAAACTAAAGGACGGCACCGTTAAACAATCGATTTCGTCGTTTAATTAATAAAAAATCGAACTTTTACTTGGTCGCTTCAACGGGTGTCGCGCTCCTTGGCTATTTTTATTAATAATTCGGTTCTACAGGGTGGGCAAACGAAATAAATGGATGGGCAAATCTCTTTGACATCTAAACTAAAGGACGGCACCGTTAAGCAATCGATTTCGTCGTTTAATTAATAAAAAATCGAACTTTTACTTGGTCGCTTCAACGGGTGTCGCGCTCCTTGGCTATTTTTATTAATAATTCGGTTCTAGAGGGTGGGCAAACGAAATAAATGGATGGGCAAATCTCCTTGACATCTAAACTAAAGGACGGCACCGTTAAACAATCGATTTCGTTGCTTAATTAATAAAAAATCGAACTTTTACTTGGTCGCTTCAACGGGTGTCGCGCTCCTTGGCTATTTTTATTAATAATTCGGTTCTAGAGGGTGGGCAAACGAAATAAATGCATGGGCAAATCTCTTTGACATCTAAACTAAAGGACGGCACCGTTAAACAATCGATTTCGTCGTTTAATTAATAAAAATTCGAACTTGTACTTGGTCGCTTCAACGGGTGTCGCGCTCCTTGGCTATTTTTATTAATAATTCGGTTCTGGAGGGTGGGAAAACGAAATAAATGGATGGGCAAATCTCTTTGACATCTAAACTAAAGGACGGCATCGTTAAACAATCGATTTCGTTGCTTAATTAATAAAAAATCGAACTTTTACTTGGTCGCTTCAACGGGTGTCGCGCTCCTTGGCTATTTTTATTAATAATTCGGTTCTAGAGGGTGGGCAAACGAAATAAATGCATGGGCAAATCTCTTTGACATCTAAACTAAAGGACGGCACCGTTAAACAATCGATTTCGTCGTTTAATTAATAAAAAATCGAACTTTTACTTGGTCGCTTCAACGGGTGTCGCGCTCCTTGGCTATTTTTATTAATAATTCGGTTCTAGAGGGTGGGCAAACGAAATAAATGGATGGGCAAATCTCTTTGACATCTAAGCTAAAGGACGGCAACGTTAAACAATCGATTTCGTCGTTTAATTAATAAAAAATCGAACTTTTACTTGGTCGCTTCAACGGGTGTCGCGCTCCTTGGCTATTTTTATTAATAATTCGGTTCTGCAGGGTGGGCAAACGAAATAAATGGATGCGCAAATCTCTTTGACATCTAAACTAAAGGACGGCACCGTTAAACAATCGATTTCGTCGTTTAATTAATAAAAAATCGAACTTGTACTTGGTCGCTTCAACGGGTGTCGCGCTCCTTGGCTATTTTTATTAATAATTCGGTTCTAGAGGGTGGGCAAACGAAATAAATGCATGGGCAAATCTCTTTGACATCTAAACTAAAGGACGGCACCGTTAAACAATCGATTTCGTCGTTTAATTAATAAAAAATCGAGCTTTTACTTGGTCGCTTCAACGGATGTCGCGCTCTTTGGCTATTTTTATTAATAATTCGGTTCTAGAGGGTGGGCAAACGAAATAAATGCATGGGCAAATCTCTTTGACATCTAAACTAAAGGACGGCACCGTTAAACAATCGATTTCGTCGTTTAATTAATAAAAAATCGAACATTTACTTGGTCGCTTCAACGGGTGTCGCGCTCCTTGGCTATTTTTATTAATAATTCGGTTCTACAGGGTGGGCAAACGAAATAAATGGATGGGCAAATCTCTTTGACATCTAAACTAAAGGACGGCACCGTTAAGCAATCGATTTCGTCGTTTAATTAATAAAAAATCGAACTTTTACTTGGTCGCTTCAACGGGTGTCGCGCTCCTTGGCTATTTTTATTAATAATTCGGTTCTAGAGGGTGGGCAAACGAAATAAATGGATGGGCAAATATCGTTGACATCTAAACTAAAGGACGGCACCGTTAAACAATCGATTTCGTTGCTTAATTAATAAAAAATCGCACTTTTACTTGGTCACTTCAACGGGTGTCGCGCTCCTTGGCTATTTTTATTAATAATTCGGTTCTAGAGGGTGGGCAAACGAAATAAATGGATGGGCAAATCTCTTTGACATCTAAACTAAAGGACGGCACCGTTAAACAATCGATTTCGTCGTTTAATTAATAAAAAATCGAACTTTTACTTGGTCGCTTCAACGGGTGTCGCGCTCCTTCGCTATTTTTATTAATAATTCGGTTCTGCAGGGTGGACAAACGAAATAAATGGATGCGCAAATCTCTTTGACATCTAAACTAAAGGACGGCATCGTTAAACAATCGATTTCGTTGCTTAATTAATAAAAAATCGAGCTTTTACTTGGTCGCTTCAACGGGTGTCGCGCTCCATGGCTATTTTTATTAATAATTCGGTTCTACAGGGTGGGCAAACGAAATAAATGGATGGGCAAATCTCTTTGACATCTAAACTAAAGGACGGCATCGTTAAACAATCGATTTCGTTGCTTAATTAATAAAAAATCGAACTTTTACTTGGTCGCTTCAACGGGTGTCGCGCTCCTTGGCTATTTTTATTAATAATTCGGTTCTAGAGGGTGGGCAAACGAAATAAATGGATGGGCAAATCTCTTTGACATCTAAACTAAAGGACGGCACCGTTAAACAATCGATTTCTTTGCTTAATTAATAAAAAATCGAACTTTTACTTGGTCGCTTCAACGGGTGTCGCGCTCCTTGGCTATTTTTATTAATAATTCGGTTCTGCAGGGTGGGCAAACGAAATAAATGGATGGGCAAATCTCTTTGACATCTAAACTAAAGGACGGCACCGTTAAACAATCGATTTCGTTGCTTAATTAATAAAAAATCGAACTTTTACTTGGTCGCTTCAACGGGTGTCGCGCTCCTTGGCTATTTTTATTAATAATTCGGTTCTAGAGGGTGGGCAAACGAAATAAATGGATGGGCAAATCTCTTTGACATCTAAACTAAAGGACGGCACCGTTAAGCAATCGATTTCGTCGTTTAATTAATAAAAAATCGAACTTTTACTTGGTCGCTTCAAAGGGTGTCGCGCTCCTTGGCTATTTTTATTAATAATTCGGTTCTAGAGGGTGGGCAAACGAAATAAATGGATGGGCAAATATCGTTGACATCTAAACTAAAGGACGGCACCGTTAAACAATCGATTTCGTTGCTTAATTAATAAAAAATCGCACTTTTACTTGGTCGCTTCAACGGGTGTCGCGCTCCTTGGCTATTTTTATTAATAATTCAGTTCTAGAGGGTGGGCAAACGAAATAAATGGATGGGCAAATATCGTTGACATCTAAACTAAAGGACGGCACCGTTAAACAATCGATTTCGTTGCTTAATTAATAAAAAATCGAACTTGTACTTGGTCGCTTCAACGGGTGTCGCGCTCCTTGGCTTTTTTTATTAATAATTCGGTTCTGGAGGGTGGACAAACGAAATAAATGGATGGGCAAATCTCTTTGACATCTAAACTAAAGGACGGCATCGTTAAACAATCGATTTCGTTGCTTAATTAATAAAAAATCGTACTTTTACTTGGTCGCTTCAACGGGTGTCGCGCTCCTTGGCTATTTTTATTAATAATTCGGTTCTAGAGGGCGGGCAAACGAAATAAATGGATGGGCAAATCTCTTTGACATCTAAGCTAAAGGACGGCACCGTTAAACAATCGATTTCGTCGTTTAATTAATAAAAAATCGAACTTTTACTTGGTCGCTTCAACGGGTGTCGCGCTCCTTGGCTATTTTTATTAATAATTCGGTTCTGCAGGGTGGGCAAACGAAATAAATGGATGCGCAAATCTCGTTGACATCTAAACTAAAGGACGGCACCGTTAAACAATCGATTTCGTCGTTTAATTAATAAAAATTCGAACTTGTACTTGGTCGCTTCAACGGGTGTCGCGCTCCTTGGCTATTTTTATTAATAATTCGGTTCTGGAGGGTGGGAAAACGAAATAAATGGATGGGCAAATCTCTTTGACATCTAAACTAAAGGACGGCATCGTTAAACAATCGATTTCGTTGCTTAATTAATAAAAAATCGAACTTTTACTTGGTCGCTTCAACGGGTGTCGCGCTCCTTGGCTATTTTTATTAATAATTCGGTTCTGCAGGGTGGGCAAACGAAATAAATGGATGCGCAAATCTCGTTGACATCTAAACTAAAGGACGGCACCGTTAAACAATCGATTTCGTCGTTTAATTAATAAAAATTCGAACTTGTACTTGGTCGCTTCAACGGGTGTCGCGCTCCTTGGCTATTTTTATTAATAATTCGGTTCTGGAGGGTGGGCAAACGAAATAAATGCATGGGCAAATCTCTTTGACATCTAAACTAAAGGACGGCACCGTTAAACAATCGATTTCGTCGTTTAATTAATAAAAAATCGAACTTTTACTTGGTCGCTTCAACGGGTGTCGCGCTCCTTGGCTTTTTTTATTAATAATTCGGTTCTGGAGGGTGGACAAACGAAATAAATGGATGGGCAAATCTCTTTGACATCTAAACTAAAGGACGGCATCGTTAAACAATCGATTTCGTTGCTTAATTAATAAAAAATCGAACTTTTACTTGGTCGCTTCAACGGGTGTCGCGCTCCTTGGCTATTTTTATTAATAATTCGGTTCTGCAGGGTGGGCAAACGAAATAAATGGATGGGCAAATCTCTTTGACATCTAAACTAAAGGACGGCACCGTTAAACAATCGATTTCGTTGCTTAATTAATAAAAAATCGAACTTTTACTTGGTCGCTTCAACGGGTGTCGCGCTCCTTGGCTATTTTTATTAATAATTCGGTTCTAGGGGGTGGGCAAACGAAATAAATGCATGGGCAAATCTCTTTGACATCTAAACTAAAGGACGGCACCGTTAAACAATCGATTTCGTCGTTTAATTAATAAAAAATCGAACTTTTACTTGGTCGCTTCAACGGGTGTCGCGCTCCTTGGCTATTTTTATTAATAATTCGGTTCTACAGGGTGGGCAAACGAAATAAATGGATGGGCAAATATCGTTGACATCTAAACTAAAGGACGGCACCGTTAAACAATCGATTTCGTTGCTTAATTAATAAAAAATCGCACTTTTACTTGGTCGCTTCAACGGGTGTCGCGCTCCTTGGCTATTTTTATTAATAATTCAGTTCTAGAGGGTGGGCAAACGAAATAAATGGATGGGCAAATATCGTTGACATCTAAACTAAAGGACGGCACCGTTAAACAATCGATTTCGTTGCTTAATTAATAAAAAATCGAACTTGTACTTGGTCGCTTCAACGGGTGTCGCGCTCCTTGGCTTTTTTTATTAATAATTCGGTTCTGGAGGGTGGACAAACGAAATAAATGGATGGGCAAATCTCTTTGACATCTAAACTAAAGGACGGCATCGTTAAACAATCGATTTCGTTGCTTAATTAATAAAAAATCGTACTTTTACTTGGTCGCTTCAACGGGTGTCGCGCTCCTTGGCTATTTTTATTAATAATTCGGTTCTAGAGGGTGGGCAAACGAAATAAATGGATGGGCAAATCTCTTTGACATCTAAGCTAAAGGACGGCACCGTTAAACAATCGATTTCGTCGTTTAATTAATAAAAAATCGAACTTTTACTTGGTCGCTTCAACGGGTGTCGCGCTCCTTGGCTATTTTTATTAATAATTCGGTTCTGCAGGGTGGGCAAACGAAATAAATGGCTGCGCAAATCTCTTTGACATCTAAACTAAAGGACGGCATCGTTAAACAATCGATTTCGTTGCTTAATTAATAAAAAATCGAGCTTTTACTTGGTCGCTTCAACGGGTGTCGCGCTCCCTGGCTATTTTTATTAATAATTCGGTTCTAGAGGGTGGGCAAACGAAATAAATGCATGGGCAAATATCTTTGACATCTAAGCTAAAGGACGGCACCGTTAAACAATCGATTTCGTCGTTTAATTAATAAAAAATCGAACTTTTACTTGGTCGCTTCAACGGGTGTCGCGCTCCTTGGCTATTTTTATTAATAATTCGGTTCTGCAGGGTGGGCAAACGAAATAAATGGATGCGCAAATCTCGTTGACATCTAAACTAAAGGACGGCACCGTTAAACAATCGATTTCGTCGTTTAATTAATAAAAATTCGAACTTGTACTTGGTCGCTTCAACGGGTGTCGCGCTCCTTGGCTATTTTTATTAATAATTCGGTTCTGGAGGGTGGGAAAACGAAATAAATGGATGGGCAAATCTCTTTGACATCTAAACTAAAGGACGGCATCGTTAAACAATCGATTTCGTTGCTTAATTAATAAAAAATCGAACTTTTACTTGGTCGCTTCAACGGGTGTCGCGCTCCTTGGCTATTTTTATTAATAATTCGGTTCTAGAGGGTGGGCAAACGAAATAAATGGATGGGCAAATCTCTTTGACATCTAAACTAAAGGACGGCACCGTTAAACAATCGATTTCGTTGCTTAATTAATAAAAAATCGAACTTTTACTTGGTCGCTTCAACGGGTGTCGCGCTCCTTGGCTATTTTTATTAATAATTCGGTTCTAGAGGGTGGGCAAACGAAATAAATGGATGGGCAAATCTCTTTGACATCTAAGCTAAAGGACGGCAACGTTAAACAATCGATTTCGTCGTTTAATTAATAAAAAATCGAACTTTTACTTGGTCGCTTCAACGGGTGTCGCGCTCCTTGGCTATTTTTATTAATAATTCGGTTCTGCAGGGTGGGCAAACGAAATAAATGGATGCGCAAATCTCTTTGACATCTAAACTAAAGGACGGCATCGTTAAACAATCGATTTCGTTGCTTAATTAATAAAAAATCGAGCTTTTACTTGGTCGCTTCAACGGGTGTCGCGCTCCCTGGCTATTTTTATTAATAATTCGGTTCTAGAGGGTGGGCAAACGAAATAAATGCATGGGCAAATATCTTTGACATCTAAACTAAAGGACGGCACCGTTAAACAATCGATTTCGTCGTTTAATTAATAAAAAATCGAACTTGTACTTGGACGCTTCAAAGGGTGTCGCGCTCCTTGGCTTTTTTTATTAATAATTCGGTTCTGGAGGGTGGACAAACGAAATAAATGGATGGGCAAATCTCTTTGACATCTAAACTAAAGGACGGCACCGTTAAACAATCGATTTCGTTGCTTAATTAATAAAAAATCGAACTTTTACTTGGTCGCTTCAACGGGTGTCGCGCTCCTTGGCTATTTTTATTAATAATTCGGTTCTAGATGGTGGGCAAACGAAATAAATGCATGGGCAAATCTCTTTGACATCTAAACTAAAGGACGGCACCGTTAAACAATCGATTTCGTCGTTTAATTAATAAAAAATCGAGCTTTTACTTGGTCGCTTCAACGGATGTCGCGCTCTTTGGCTATTTTTATTAATAATTCGGTTCTAGAGGGTGGGCAAACGAAATAAATGCATGGGCAAATCTCTTTGACATCTAAACTAAAGGACGGCACCGTTAAACAATCGATTTCGTCGTTTAATTAATAAAAAATCGAACATTTACTTGGTCGCTTCAACGGGTGTCGCGCTCCTTGGCTATTTTTATTAATAATTCGGTTCTACAGGGTGGGCAAACGAAATAAATGGATGGGCAAATCTCTTTGACATCTAAACTAAAGGACGGCACCGTTAAACAATCGATTTCGTCGTTTAATTAATAAAAAATCGAACATTTACTTGGTCGTATCAACGGGTGTCGCGCTCCTTGGCTATTTTTATTAATAATTCGGTTCTACAGGGTGGGCAAACGAAATAAATGGATGGGCAAATCTCTTTGACATCTAAACTAAAGGACGGCACCGTTAAGCAATCGATTTCGTCGTTTAATTAATAAAAAATCGAACTTTTACTTGGTCGCTTCAACGGGTGTCGCGCTCCTTGGCTATTTTTATTAATAATTCGGTTCTAGAGGGTGGGCAAACGAAATAAATGGATGGGCAAATATCGTTGACATCTAAACTAAAGGACGGCACCGTTAAACAATCGATTTCGTTGCTTAATTAATAAAAAATCGCACTTTTACTTGGTCACTTCAACGGGTGTCGCGCTCCTTGGCTATTTTTATTAATAATTCGGTTCTAGAGGGTGGGCAAACGAAATAAATGGATGGGCAAATCTCTTTGACATCTAAACTAAAGGACGGCACCGTTAAACAATCGATTTCGTCGTTTAATTAATAAAAAATCGAACTTTTACTTGGTCGCTTCAACGGGTGTCGCGCTCCTTCGCTATTTTTATTAATAATTCGGTTCTGCAGGGTGGACAAACGAAATAAATGGATGCGCAAATCTCTTTGACATCTAAACTAAAGGACGGCATCGTTAAACAATCGATTTCGTTGCTTAATTAATAAAAAATCGAGCTTTTACTTGGTCGCTTCAACGGGTGTCGCGCTCCATGGCTATTTTTATTAATAATTCGGTTCTACAGGGTGGGCAAACGAAATAAATGGATCGGCAAATCTCTTTGACATCTAAACTAAAGGACGGCATCGTTAAACAATCGATTTCGTTGCTTAATTAATAAAAAATCGAACTTTTACTTGGTCGCTTCAACGGGTGTCGCGCTCCTTGGCTATTTTTATTAATAATTCGGTTCTAGAGGGTGGGCAAACGAAATAAATGGATGGGCAAATCTCTTTGACATCTAAACTAAAGGACGGCACCGTTAAACAATCGATTTCTTTGCTTAATTAATAAAAAATCGAACTTTTACTTGGTCGCTTCAACGGGTGTCGCGCTCCTTGGCTATTTTTATTAATAATTCGGTTCTGCAGGGTGGGCAAACGAAATAAATGGATGGGCAAATCTCTTTGACATCTAAACTAAAGGACGGCACCGTTAAACAATCGATTTCGTTGCTTAATTAATAAAAAATCGAACTTTTACTTGGTCGCTTCAACGGGTGTCGCGCTCCTTGGCTATTTTTATTAATAATTCGGTTCTAGAGGGTGGGCAAACGAAATAAATGGATGGGCAAATCTCTTTGACATCTAAACTAAAGGACGGCACCGTTAAACAATCGATTTCGTCGTTTAATTAATAAAAAATCGAACTTTTACTTGGTCGCTTCAACGGGTGTCGCGCTCCTTGGCTATTTTTATTAATAATTCGGTTCTACAGGGTGGGCAAACGAAATAAATGGATGGGCAAATCTCTTTGACATCTAAACTAAAGGACGGCACCGTTAAGCAATCGATTTCGTCGTTTAATTAATAAAAAATCGAACTTTTACTTGGTCGCTTCAAAGGGTGTCGCGCTCCTTGGCTATTTTTATTAATAATTCGGTTCTAGAGGGTGGGCAAACGAAATAAATGGATGGGCAAATCTCTTTGACATCTAAACTAAAGGACGGCACCGTTAAACAATCGATTTCGTCGTTTAATTAATAAAAAATCGAACTTTTACTTGGTCGCTTCAACGGGTGTCGCGCTCCTTGGCTATTTTTATTAATAATTCGGTTCTGCAGGGTGGGCAAACGAAATAAATGGATGCGCAAATCTCGTTGACATCTAAACTAAAGGACGGCACCGTTAAACAATCGATTTCGTCGTTTAATTAATAAAAATTCGAACTTGTACTTGGTCGCTTCAACGGGTGTCGCGCTCCTTGGCTATTTTTATTAATAATTCGGTTCTGGAGGGTGGGAAAACGAAATAAATGGATGGGCAAATCTCTTTGACATCTAAACTAAAGGACGGCATCGTTAAACAATCGATTTCGTTGCTTAATTAATAAAAAATCGAACTTTTACTTGGTCGCTTCAACGGGTGTCGCGCTCCTTGGCTATTTTTATTAATAATTCGGTTCTGCAGGGTGGGCAAACGAAATAAATGGATGGGCAAATCTCTTTGACATCTAAACTAAAGGACGGCACCGTTAAACAATCGATTTCGTTGCTTAATTAATAAAAAATCGAACTTTTACTTGGTCGCTTCAACGGGTGTCGCGCTCCTTGGCTTTTTTTATTAATAATTCGGTTCTGGAGGGTGGACAAACGAAATAAATGGATGGGCAAATCTCTTTGACATCTAAACTAAAGGACGGCATCGTTGAACAATCGATTTCGTTGCTTAATTAATAAAAAATGGTACTTTTACTTGGTCGCTTCAAAGGGTGTCGCGCTCCTTGACTATTTTTATTAATAATTCGGTTCTAGAGGGTGGGCAAACGAAATAAATGGATGGGCAAATCTCTTTGACATCTAAGCTAAAGGACGGCACCGTTAAACAATCGATTTCGTCGTTTAATTAATAAAAAATCGAACTTTTACTTGGTCGCTTCAACGGGTGTCGCGCTCCTTGGCTATTTTTATTAATAATTCGGTTCTGCAGGGTGGGCAAACGAAATAAATGGATGCGCAAATCTCGTTGACATCTAAACTAAAGGACGGCACCGTTAAACAATCGATTTCGTCGTTTAATTAATAAAAATTCGAACTTGTACTTGGTCGCTTCAACGGGTGTCGCGCTCCTTGGCTATTTTTATTAATAATTCGGTTCTGGAGGGTGGGAAAACGAAATAAATGGATGGGCAAATCTCTTTGACATCTAAACTAAAGGACGGCATCGTTAAACAATCGATTTCGTTGCTTAATTAATAAAAAATCGAACTTTTACTTGGTCGCTTCAACGGGTGTCGCGCTCCTTGGCTATTTTTATTAATAATTCGGTTCTGCAGGGTGGGCAAACGAAATAAATGGATGGGCAAATCTCTTTGACATCTAAACTAAAGGACGGCACCGTTAAACAATCGATTTCGTTGCTTAATTAATAAAAAATCGAACTTTTACTTGGTCGCTTCAACGGGTGTCGCGCTCCTTGGCTATTTTTATTAATAATTCGGTTCTAGGGGGTGGGCAAACGAAATAAATGCATGGGCAAATCTCTTTGACATCTAAACTAAAGGACGGCACCGTTAAACAATCGATTTCGTCGTTTAATTAATAAAAAATCGAACTTTTACTTGGTCGCTTCAACGGGTGTCGCGCTCCTTGGCTATTTTTATTAATAATTCGGTTCTACAGGGTGGGCAAACGAAATAAATGGATGGGCAAATCTCTTTGACATCTAAACTAAAGGACGGCACCGTTAAGCAATCGATTTCGTCGTTTAATTAATAAAAAATCGAACTTTTACTTGGTCGCTTCAACGGGTGTCGCGCTCCTTGGCTATTTTTATTAATAATTCGGTTCTGCAGGGTGGGCAAACGAAATAAATGGCTGCGCAAATCTCTTTGACATCTAAACTAAAGGACGGCATCGTTAAACAATCGATTTCGTTGCTTAATTAATAAAAAATCGAGCTTTTACTTGGTCGCTTCAACGGGTGTCGCGCTCCCTGGCTATTTTTATTAATAATTCGGTTCTAGAGGGTGGGCAAACGAAATAAATGCATGGGCAAATATCTTTGACATCTAAGCTAAAGGACGGCACCGTTAAACAATCGATTTCGTCGTTTAATTAATAAAAAATCGAACTTTTACTTGGTCGCTTCAACGGGTGTCGCGCTCCTTGGCTATTTTTATTAATAATTCGGTTCTGCAGGGTGGGCAAACGAAATAAATGGATGCGCAAATCTCGTTGACATCTAAACTAAAGGACGGCACCGTTAAACAATCGATTTCGTCGTTTAATTAATAAAAATTCGAACTTGTACTTGGTCGCTTCAACGGGTGTCGCGCTCCTTGGCTATTTTTATTAATAATTCGGTTCTGGAGGGTGGGAAAACGAAATAAATGGATGGGCAAATCTCTTTGACATCTAAACTAAAGGACGGCATCGTTAAACAATCGATTTCGTTGCTTAATTAATAAAAAATCGAACTTTTACTTGGTCGCTTCAACGGGTGTCGCGCTCCTTGGCTATTTTTATTAATAATTCGGTTCTAGAGGGTGGGCAAACGAAATAAATGGATGGGCAAATCTCTTTGACATCTAAACTAAAGGACGGCACCGTTAAACAATCGATTTCGTTGCTTAATTAATAAAAAATCGAACTTTTACTTGGTCGCTTCAACGGGTGTCGCGCTCCTTGGCTATTTTTATTAATAATTCGGTTCTAGAGGGTGGGCAAACGAAATAAATGCATGGGCAAATCTCTTTGACATCTAAACTAAAGGACGGCACCGTTAAACAATCGATTTCGTCGTTTAATTAATAAAAAATCGAACTTTTACTTGGTCGCTTCAACGGGTGTCGCGCTCCTTGGCTATTTTTATTAATAATTCGGTTCTACAGGGTGGGCAAACGAAATAAATGCATGGGCAAATATCTTTGACATCTAAGCTAAAGGACGGCACCGTTAAACAATCGATTTCGTCGTTTAATTAATAAAAAATCGAACTTTTACTTGGTCGCTTCAACGGGTGTCGCGCTCCTTGGCTATTTTTATTAATAATTCGGTTCTGCAGGGTGGGCAAACGAAATAAATGGATGCGCAAATCTCGTTGACATCTAAACTAAAGGACGGCACCGTTAAACAATCGATTTCGTCGTTTAATTAATAAAAATTCGAACTTGTACTTGGTCGCTTCAACGGGTGTCGCGCTCCTTGGCTATTTTTATTAATAATTCGGTTCTGGAGGGTGGGAAAACGAAATAAATGGATGGGCAAATCTCTTTGACATCTAAACTAAAGGACGGCATCGTTAAACAATCGATTTCGTTGCTTAATTAATAAAAAATCGAACTTTTACTTGGTCGCTTCAACGGGTGTCGCGCTCCTTGGCTATTTTTATTAATAATTCGGTTCTAGAGGGTGGGCAAACGAAATAAATGGATGGGCAAATCTCTTTGACATCTAAACTAAAGGACGGCACCGTTAAACAATCGATTTCGTTGCTTAATTAATAAAAAATCGAACTTTTACTTGGTCGCTTCAACGGGTGTCGCGCTCCTTGGCTATTTTTATTAATAATTCGGTTCTAGAGGGTGGGCAAACGAAATAAATGCATGGGCAAATCTCTTTGACATCTAAACTAAAGGACGGCACCGTTAAACAATCGATTTCGTCGTTTAATTAATAAAAAATCGAACTTTTACTTGGTCGCTTCAACGGGTGTCGCGCTCCTTGGCTATTTTTATTAATAATTCGGTTCTACAGGGTGGGCAAACGAAATAAATGGATGGGCAAATCTCTTTGACATCTAAACTAAAGGACGGCACCGTTAAGCAATCGATTTCGTCGTTTAATTAATAAAAAATCGAACTTTTACTTGGTCGCTTCAACGGGTGTCGCGCTCCTTGGCTATTTTTATTAATAATTCGGTTCTAGAGGGTGGGCAAACGAAATAAATGGATGGGCAAATATCGTTGACATCTAAACTAAAGGACGGCACCGTTAAACAATCGATTTCGTTGCTTAATTAATAAAAAATCGCACTTTTACTTGGTCGCTTCAACGGGTGTCGCGCTCCTTGGCTATTTTTATTAATAATTCAGTTCTAGAGGGTGGGCAAACGAAATAAATGGATGGGCAAATATCGTTGACATCTAAACTAAAGGACGGCACCGTTAAACAATCGATTTCGTTGCTTAATTAATAAAAAATCGAACTTGTACTTGGTCGCTTCAACGGGTGTCGCGCTCCTTGGCTTTTTTTATTAATAATTCGGTTCTGGAGGGTGGACAAACGAAATAAATGGATGGGCAAATCTCTTTGACATCTAAACTAAAGGACGGCATCGTTAAACAATCGATTTCGTTGCTTAATTAATAAAAAATCGTACTTTTACTTGGTCGCTTCAACGGGTGTCGCGCTCCTTGGCTATTTTTATTAATAATTCGGTTCTAGAGGGTGGGCAAACGAAATAAATGGATGGGCAAATCTCTTTGACATCTAAGCTAAAGGACGGCAACGTTAAACAATCGATTTCGTCGTTTAATTAATAAAAAATCGAACTTTTACTTGGTCGCTTCAACGGGTGTCGCGCTCCTTGGCTATTTTTATTAATAATTCGGTTCTGCAGGGTGGGCAAACGAAATAAATGGATGCGCAAATCTCTTTGACATCTAAACTAAAGGACGGCATCGTTAAACAATCGATTTCGTTGCTTAATTAATAAAAAATCGAGCTTTTACTTGGTCGCTTCAACGGGTGTCGCGCTCCCTGGCTATTTTTATTAATAATTCGGTTCTAGAGGGTGGGCAAACGAAATAAATGCATGGGCAAATATCTTTGACATCTAAACTAAAGGACGGCTCCGTTAAACAATCGATTTCGTCGTTTAATTAATAAAAAATCGAACTTGTACTTGGTCGCTTCAAAGGGTGTCGCGCTCCTTGGCTTTTTTTATTAATAATTCGGTTCTGGAGGGTGGACAAACGAAATAAATGGATGGGCAAATCTCTTTGACATCTAAACTAAAGGACGGCACCGTTAAACAATCGATTTCGTTGCTTAATTAATAAAAAATCGAACTTTTACTTGGTCGCTTCAACGGGTGTCGCGCTCCTTGGCTATTTTTATTAATAATTCGGTTCTAGAGGGTGGGCAAACGAAATAAATGCATGGGCAAATCTCTTTGACATCTAAACTAAAGGACGGCACCGTTAAACAATCGATTTCGTCGTTTAATTAATAAAAAATCGAGCTTTTACTTGGTCGCTTCAACGGATGTCGCGCTCTTTGGCTATTTTTATTAATAATTCGGTTCTAGAGGGTGGGCAAACGAAATAAATGGATGGGCAAATATCGTTGACATCTAAACTAAAGGACGGCACCGTTAAACAATCGATTTCGTTGCTTAATTAATAAAAAATCGAACTTTTACTTGGTCGCTTCAACGGGTGTCGCGCTCCTTGGCTATTTTTATTAATAATTCGGTTCTAGAGGGTGGGCAAACGAAATAAATGGATGGGCAAATATCGTTGACATCTAAACTAAAGGACGGCACCGTTAAACAATCGATTTCGTTGCTTAATTAATAAAAAATCGCACTTTTACTTGGTCGCTTCAACGGGTGTCGCGCTCCTTGGCTATTTTTATTAACAATTCAGTTCTAGAGGGTGGGCAAACGAAATAAATGGATGGGCAAATATCGTTGACATCTAAACTAAAGGACGGCACCGTTAAACAATTGATTTAGTTGCTTAATTAATAAAAAATCGAACTTGTACTTGGTCGCTTCAACGGGTGTCGCGCTCCTTGGCTTTTTTTATTAATAATTCGGTTCTGGAGGGTGGACAAACGAAATAAATGGATGGGCAAATCTCTTTGACATCTAAACTAAAGGACGGCATCGTTAAACAATCGATTTAGTTGCTTAATTAATAAAAAATCGTACTTTTACTTGGTCGCTTCAACGGGTGTCGCGCTCCTTGGCTATTTTTATTAATAATTCGGTTCTAGAGGGTGGGCAAACGAAATAAATGGATGGGCAAATCTCTTTGACATCTAAACTAAAGGACGGCACCGTTAAACAATCGATTTCGTCGTTTAATTAATAAAAAATCGAACTTTTACTTGGTCGCTTCAACGGGTGTCGCGCTCCTTCGCTATTTTTATTAATAATTCGGTTCTGCAGGGTGGACAAACGAAATAAATGGATGCGCAAATCTCTTTGACATCTAAACTAAAGGACGGCATCGTTAAACAATCGATTTCGTTGCTTAATTAATAAAAAATCGAGCTTTTACTTGGTCGCTTCAACGGGTGTCGCGCTCCTTGGCTATTTTTATTAATAATTCGGTTCTACAGGGTGGGCAAACGAAATAAATGGATGGGCAAATCTCTTTGACATCTAAACTAAAGGACGGCATCGTTAAACAATCGATTTCGTTGCTTAATTAATAAAAAATCGAACTTTTACTTGGTCGCTTCAACGGGTGTCGCGCTCCTTGGCTATTTTTATTAATAATTCGGTTCTAGAGGGTGGGCAAACGAAATAAATGGATGGGCAAATCTCTTTGACATCTAAACTAAAGGACGGCACCGTTAAACAATCGATTTCTTTGCTTAATTAATAAAAAATCGAACTTTTACTTGGTCGCTTCAACGGGTGTCGCGCTCCTTGGCTATTTTTATTAATAATTCGGTTCTGCAGGGTGGGCAAACAAAATAAAAGGATGGGCAAATCTCTTTGACATCTAAACTAAAGGACGGCATCGTTAAACAATCGATTTCGTTGCTTAATTAATAAAAAATAGAGCTTTTACTTGGTCGCTTCAACGGGTGTCGCGCTCCTTGGCTATTTTTATTAATAATTCGGTTCTAGAGGGGGGGCAAACGAAATAAATGGATGGGCAAATCTCTTTGACATCTAAACTAAAGGACGGCACCGTTAAACAATCGATTTCGTCGTTTAATTAATAAAAAATCGAAATTTTACTTGGTCGCTTCAACGGGTGTCGCGCTCCTTGGCAATTTTTATTAATAATTCGGTTCTGCAGGGTGGGCAAACGAAATAAATGGATGGGCAAATCTCTTTGACATCTAAACTAAAGGACGGCACCGTTAAACAATCGATTTCGTTGCTTAATTAATAAAAAATCGAACTTTTACTTGGTCGCTTCAACGGGTGTCGCGCTCCTTGGCTATTTTTATTAATAATTCGGTTCTGCAGGGTGGGCAAACGAAATAAATGGATGGGCAAATCTCTTTGACATCTAAACTAAAGGACGGCACCGTTAAACAATCGATTTCGTCGTTTAATTAATAAAAAATCGAACTTGTACTTGGTCGCTTCAAAGGGTGTCGCGCTCCTTGGCTTTTTTTATTAATAATTCGGTTCTGGAGGGTGGACAAACGAAATAAATGGATGGGCAAATCTCTTTGACTTCTAACCTAAAGGACGGCACCGTTAAACAATCGATTTCGTTGCTTAATTAATAAAAAATCGAACTTTTACTTGGTCGCTTCAACGGGTGTCGCGCTCCTTGGCTATTTTTATTAATAATTCGGTTCTAGAGGGTGGGCAAACGAAATAAATGCATGGGCAAATCTCTTTGACATCTAAACTAAAGGACGGCACCGTTAAACAATCGATTTCGTCGTTTAATTAATAAAAAATCGAGCTTTTACTTGGTCGCTTCAACGGATGTCGCGCTCTTTGGCTATTTTTATTAATAATTCGGTTCTAGAGGGTGGGCAAACGAAATAAATGCATGGGCAAATCTCTTTGACATCTAAACTAAAGGACGGCACCGTTAAACAATCGATTTCGTTGCTTAATTAATAAAAAATCGAACTTTTACTTGGTCGCTTCAACGGGTGTCGCGCTCCTTGGCTATTTTTATTATGATTCGGTTCTAGGGGGTGGGCAAACGAAATAAATGCATGGGCAAATCTCTTTGACATCTAAACTAAAGGACGGCACCGTTAAACAATCGATTTCGTCGTTTAATTAATAAAAAATCGAACTTTTACTTGGTCGCTTCAACGGGTGTCGCGCTCCTTGGCTATTTTTATTAATAATTCGGTTCTACAGGGTGGGCAAACGAAATAAATGGATGGGCAAATCTCTTTGACATCTAAACTAAAGGACGGCACCGTTAAGCAATCGATTTCGTCGTTTAATTAATAAAAAATCGAACTTTTACTTGGTCGCTTCAAAGGGTGTCGCGCTCCTTGGCTATTTTGATTAATAATTCGGTTCTAGAGGGTGGGCAAACGAAATAAATGGATGGGCAAATCTCTTTGACATCTAAACTAAAGGACGGCACCGTTAAACAATCGATTTCGTCGTTTAATTAATAAAAAATCGAACTTTTACTTGGTCGCTTCAACGGGTGTCGCGCTCCTTGGCTATTTTTATTAATAATTCGGTTCTGCAGGGTGGGCAAACGAAATAAATGGATGCGCAAATCTCGTTGACATCTAAACTAAAGGACGGCACCGTTAAACAATCGATTTCGTCGTTTAATTAATAAAAATTCGAACTTGTACTTGGTCGCTTCAACGGGTGTCGCGCTCCTTGGCTATTTTTATTAATAATTCGGTTCTGGAGGGTGGGAAAACGAAATAAATGGATGGGCAAATCTCTTTGACATCTAAACTAAAGGACGGCATCGTTAAACAATCGATTTCGTTGCTTAATTAATAAAAAATCGAACTTTTACTTGGTCGCTTCAACGGGTGTCGCGCTCCTTGGCTATTTTTATTAATAATTCGGTTCTGCAGGGTGGGCAAACGAAATAAATGGATGGGCAAATCTCTTTGACATCTAAACTAAAGGACGGCACCGTTAAACAATCGATTTCGTTGCTTAATTAATAAAAAATCGAACTTTTACTTGGTCGCTTCAACGGGTGTCGCGCTCCTTGGCTTTTTTTATTAATAATTCGGTTCTGGAGGGTGGACAAACGAAATAAATGGATGGGCAAATCTCTTTGACATCTAAACTAAAGGACGGCATCGTTAAACAATCGATTTCGTTGCTTAATTAATAAAAAATCGTACTTTTACTTGGTCGCTTCAAAGGGTGTCGCGCTCCTTGACTATTTTTATTAATAATTCGGTTCTAGAGGGTGGGCAAACGAAATAAATGGATGGGCAAATCTCTTTGACATCTAAGCTAAAGGACGGCACCGTTAAACAATCGATTTCGTCGTTTAATTAATAAAAAATCGAACTTTTACTTGGTCGCTTCAACGGGTGTCGCGCTCCTTGGCTATTTTTATTAATAATTCGGTTCTGCAGGGTGGGCAAACGAAATAAATGGATGCGCAAATCTCGTTGACATCTAAACTAAAGGACGGCACCGTTAAACAATCGATTTCGTCGTTTAATTAATAAAAATTCGAACTTGTACTTGGTCGCTTCAACGGGTGTCGCGCTCCTTGGCTATTTTTATTAATAATTCGGTTCTGGAGGGTGGGAAAACGAAATAAATGGATGGGCAAATCTCTTTGACATCTAAACTAAAGGACGGCATCGTTAAACAATCGATTTCGTTGCTTAATTAATAAAAAATCGAACTTTTACTTGGTCGCTTCAACGGGTGTCGCGCTCCTTGGCTATTTTTATTAATAATTCGGTTCTGCAGGGTGGGCAAACGAAATAAATGGATGGGCAAATCTCTTTGACATCTAAACTAAAGGACGGCACCGTTAAACAATCGATTTCGTTGCTTAATTAATAAAAAATCGAACTTTTACTTGGTCGCTTCAACGGGTGTCGCGCTCCTTGGCTATTTTTATTAATAATTCGGTTCTAGGGGGTGGGCAAACGAAATAAATGCATGGGCAAATCTCTTTGACATCTAAACTAAAGGACGGCACCGTTAAACAATCGATTTCGTCGTTTAATTAATAAAAAATCGAACTTTTACTTGGTCGCTTCAACGGGTGTCGCGCTCCTTGGCTATTTTTATTAATAATTCGGTTCTACAGGGTGGGCAAACGAAATAAATGGATGGGCAAATCTCTTTGACATCTAAACTAAAGGACGGCACCGTTAAGCAATCGATTTCGTCGTTTAATTAATAAAAAATCGAACTTTTACTTGGTCGCTTCAAAGGGTGTCGCGCTCCTTGGCTATTTTTATTAATAATTCGGTTCTAGAGGGTGGGCAAACGAAATAAATGGATGGGCAAATATCGTTGACATCTAAACTAAAGGACGGCACCGTTAAACAATCGATTTCGTTGCTTAATTAATAAAAAATCGCACTTTTACTTGGTCGCTTCAACGGGTGTCGCGCTCCTTGGCTATTTTTATTAATAATTCAGTTCTAGAGGGTGGGCAAACGAAATAAATGGATGGGCAAATATCGTTGACATCTAAACTAAAGGACGGCACCGTTAAACAATCGATTTCGTTGCTTAATTAATAAAAAATCGAACTTGTACTTGGTCGCTTCAACGGGTGTCGCGCTCCTTGGCTTTTTTTATTAATAATTCGGTTCTGGAGGGTGGACAAACGAAATAAATGGATGGGCAAATCTCTTTGACATCTAAACTAAAGGACGGCATCGTTAAACAATCGATTTCGTTGCTTAATTAATAAAAAATCGTACTTTTACTTGGTCGCTTCAACGGGTGTCGCGCTCCTTGGCTATTTTTATTAATAATTCGGTTCTAGAGGGTGGGCAAACGAAATAAATGGATGGGCAAATCTCTTTGACATCTAAGCTAAAGGACGGCACCGTTAAACAATCGATTTCGTCGTTTAATTAATAAAAAATCGAACTTTTACTTGGTCGCTTCAACGGGTGTCGCGCTCCTTGGCTATTTTTATTAATAATTCGGTTCTGCAGGGTGGGCAAACGAAATAAATGGCTGCGCAAATCTCTTTGACATCTAAACTAAAGGACGGCATCGTTAAACAATCGATTTCGTTGCTTAATTAATAAAAAATCGAGCTTTTACTTGGTCGCTTCAACGGGTGTCGCGCTCCCTGGCTATTTTTATTAATAATTCGGTTCTAGAGGGTGGGCAAACGAAATAAATGCATGGGCAAATATCTTTGACATCTAAGCTAAAGGACGGCACCGTTAAACAATCGATTTCGTCGTTTAATTAATAAAAAATCGAACTTTTACTTGGTCGCTTCAACGGGTGTCGCGCTCCTTGGCTATTTTTATTAATAATTCGGTTCTGCAGGGTGGGCAAACGAAATAAATGGATGCGCAAATCTCGTTGACATCTAAACTAAAGGACGGCACCGTTAAACAATCGATTTCGTCGTTTAATTAATAAAAATTCGAACTTGTACTTGGTCGCTTCAACGGGTGTCGCGCTCCTTGGCTATTTTTATTAATAATTCGGTTCTGGAGGGTGGGAAAACGAAATAAATGGATGGGCAAATCTCTTTGACATCTAAACTAAAGGACGGCATCGTTAAACAATCGATTTCGTTGCTTAATTAATAAAAAATCGAACTTTTACTTGGTCGCTTCAACGGGTGTCGCGCTCCTTGGCTATTTTTATTAATAATTCGGTTCTAGAGGGTGGGCAAACGAAATAAATGGATGGGCAAATCTCTTTGACATCTAAACTAAAGGACGGCACCGTTAAACAATCGATTTCGTTGCTTAATTAATAAAAAATCGAACTTTTACTTGGTCGCTTCAACGGGTGTCGCGCTCCTTGGCTATTTTTATTAATAATTCGGTTCTAGAGGGTGGGCAAACGAAATAAATGCATGGGCAAATCTCTTTGACATCTAAACTAAAGGACGGCACCGTTAAACAATCGATTTCGTCGTTTAATTAATAAAAAATCGAACTTTTACTTGGTCGCTTCAACGGGTGTCGCGCTCCTTGGCTATTTTTATTAATAATTCGGTTCTACAGGGTGGGCAAACGAAATAAATGCATGGGCAAATATCTTTGACATCTAAGCTAAAGGACGGCACCGTTAAACAATCGATTTCGTCGTTTAATTAATAAAAAATCGAACTTTTACTTGGTCGCTTCAACGGGTGTCGCGCTCCTTGGCTATTTTTATTAATAATTCGGTTCTGCAGGGTGGGCAAACGAAATAAATGGATGCGCAAATCTCGTTGACATCTAAACTAAAGGACGGCACCGTTAAACAATCGATTTCGTCGTTTAATTAATAAAAATTCGAACTTGTACTTGGTCGCTTCAACGGGTGTCGCGCTCCTTGGCTATTTTTATTAATAATTCGGTTCTGGAGGGTGGGAAAACGAAATAAATGGATGGGCAAATCTCTTTGACATCTAAACTAAAGGACGGCATCGTTAAACAATCGATTTCGTTGCTTAATTAATAAAAAATCGAACTTTTACTTGGTCGCTTCAACGGGTGTCGCGCTCCTTGGCTATTTTTATTAATAATTCGGTTCTGCAGGGTGGGCAAACGAAATAAATGGCTGCGCAAATCTCTTTGACATCTAAACTAAAGGACGGCATCGTTAAACAATCGATTTCGTTGCTTAATTAATAAAAAATCGAGCTTTTACTTGGTCGCTTCAACGGGTGTCGCGCTCCCTGGCTATTTTTATTAATAATTCGGTTCTAGAGGGTGGGCAAACGAAATAAATGCATGGGCAAATATCTTTGACATCTAAGCTAAAGGACGGCACCGTTAAACAATCGATTTCGTCGTTTAATTAATAAAAAATCGAACTTTTACTTGGTCGCTTCAACGGGTGTCGCGCTCCTTGGCTATTTTTATTAATAATTCGGTTCTGCAGGGTGGGCAAACGAAATAAATGGATGCGCAAATCTCGTTGACATCTAAACTAAAGGACGGCACCGTTAAACAATCGATTTCGTCGTTTAATTAATAAAAATTCGAACTTGTACTTGGTCGCTTCAACGGGTGTCGCGCTCCTTGGCTATTTTTATTAATAATTCGGTTCTGGAGGGTGGGAAAACGAAATAAATGGATGGGCAAATCTCTTTGACATCTAAACTAAAGGACGGCATCGTTAAACAATCGATTTCGTTGCTTAATTAATAAAAAATCGAACTTTTACTTGGTCGCTTCAACGGGTGTCGCGCTCCTTGGCTATTTTTATTAATAATTCGGTTCTAGAGGGTGGGCAAACGAAATAAATGGATGGGCAAATCTCTTTGACATCTAAACTAAAGGACGGCACCGTTAAACAATCGATTTCGTTGCTTAATTAATAAAAAATCGAACTTTTACTTGGTCGCTTCAACGGGTGTCGCGCTCCTTGGCTATTTTTATTAATAATTCGGTTCTAGAGGGTGGGCAAACGAAATAAATGCATGGGCAAATCTCTTTGACATCTAAACTAAAGGACGGCACCGTTAAACAATCGATTTCGTCGTTTAATTAATAAAAAATCGAACTTTTACTTGGTCGCTTCAACGGGTGTCGCGCTCCTTGGCTATTTTTATTAATAATTCGGTTCTACAGGGTGGGCAAACGAAATAAATGCATGGGCAAATATCTTTGACATCTAAGCTAAAGGACGGCACCGTTAAACAATCGATTTCGTCGTTTAATTAATAAAAAATCGAACTTTTACTTGGTCGCTTCAACGGGTGTCGCGCTCCTTGGCTATTTTTATTAATAATTCGGTTCTGCAGGGTGGGCAAACGAAATAAATGGATGCGCAAATCTCGTTGACATCTAAACTAAAGGACGGCACCGTTAAACAATCGATTTCGTCGTTTAATTAATAAAAATTCGAACTTGTACTTGGTCGCTTCAACGGGTGTCGCGCTCCTTGGCTATTTTTATTAATAATTCGGTTCTGGAGGGTGGGAAAACGAAATAAATGGATGGGCAAATCTCTTTGACATCTAAACTAAAGGACGGCATCGTTAAACAATCGATTTCGTTGCTTAATTAATAAAAAATCGAACTTTTACTTGGTCGCTTCAACGGGTGTCGCGCTCCTTGGCTATTTTTATTAATAATTCGGTTCTAGAGGGTGGGCAAACGAAATAAATGCATGGGCAAATATCTTTGACATCTAAACTAAAGGACGGCTCCGTTAAACAATCGATTTCGTCGTTTAATTAATAAAAAATCGAACTTGTACTTGGTCGCTTCAAAGGGTGTCGCGCTCCTTGGCTTTTTTTATTAATAATTCGGTTCTGGAGGGTGGACAAACGAAATAAATGGATGGGCAAATCTCTTTGACATCTAAACTAAAGGACGGCACCGTTAAACAATCGATTTCGTTGCTTAATTAATAAAAAATCGAACTTTTACTTGGTCGCTTCAACGGGTGTCGCGCTCCTTGGCTATTTTTATTAATAATTCGGTTCTAGAGGGTGGGCAAACGAAATAAATGCATGGGCAAATCTCTTTGACATCTAAACTAAAGGACGGCACCGTTAAACAATCGATTTCGTCGTTTAATTAATAAAAAATCGAGCTTTTACTTGGTCGCTTCAACGGATGTCGCGCTCTTTGGCTATTTTTATTAATAATTCGGTTCTAGAGGGTGGGCAAACGAAATAAATGGATGGGCAAATATCGTTGACATCTAAACTAAAGGACGGCACCGTTAAACAATCGATTTCGTTGCTTAATTAATAAAAAATCGAACTTTTACTTGGTCGCTTCAACGGGTGTCGCGCTCCTTGGCTATTTTTATTAATAATTCGGTTCTAGAGGGTGGGCAAACGAAATAAATGGATGGGCAAATATCGTTGACATCTAAACTAAAGGACGGCACCGTTAAACAATCGATTTCGTTGCTTAATTAATAAAAAATCGCACTTTTACTTGGTCGCTTCAACGGGTGTCGCGCTCCTTGGCTATTTTTATTAACAATTCAGTTCTAGAGGGTGGGCAAACGAAATAAATGGATGGGCAAATATCGTTGACATCTAAACTAAAGGACGGCACCGTTAAACAATTGATTTAGTTGCTTAATTAATAAAAAATCGAACTTGTACTTGGTCGCTTCAACGGGTGTCGCGCTCCTTGGCTTTTTTTATTAATAATTCGGTTCTGGAGGGTGGACAAACGAAATAAATGGATGGGCAAATCTCTTTGACATCTAAACTAAAGGACGGCATCGTTAAACAATCGATTTAGTTGCTTAATTAATAAAAAATCGAACTTTTACTTGGTCGCTTCAACGGGTGTCGCGCTCCTTCGCTATTTTTATTAATAATTCGGTTCTGCAGGGTGGACAAACGAAATAAATGGATGCGCAAATCTCTTTGACATCTAAACTAAAGGACGGCATCGTTAAACAATCGATTTCGTTGCTTAATTAATAAAAAATCGAGCTTTTACTTGGTCGCTTCAACGGGTGTCGCGCTCCTTGGCTATTTTTATTAATAATTCGGTTCTACAGGGTGGGCAAACGAAATAAATGGATGGGCAAATCTCTTTGACATCTAAACTAAAGGACGGCATCGTTAAACAATCGATTTCGTTGCTTAATTAATAAAAAATCGAACTTTTACTTGGTCGCTTCAACGGGTGTCGCGCTCCTTGGCTATTTTTATTAATAATTCGGTTCTAGAGGGTGGGCAAACGAAATAAATGGATGGGCAAATCTCTTTGACATCTAAACTAAAGGACGGCACCGTTAAACAATCGATTTCTTTGCTTAATTAATAAAAAATCGAACTTTTACTTGGTCGCTTCAACGGGTGTCGCGCTCCTTGGCTATTTTTATTAATAATTCGGTTCTGCAGGGTGGGCAAACAAAATAAAAGGATGGGCAAATCTCTTTGACATCTAAACTAAAGGACGGCATCGTTAAACAATCGATTTCGTTGCTTAATTAATAAAAAATAGAGCTTTTACTTGGTCGCTTCAACGGGTGTCGCGCTCCTTGGCTATTTTTATTAATAATTCGGTTCTAGAGGGGGGGCAAACGAAATAAATGGATGGGCAAATCTCTTTGACATCTAAACTAAAGGACGGCACCGTTAAACAATCGATTTCGTCGTTTAATTAATAAAAAATCGAAATTTTACTTGGTCGCTTCAACGGGTGTCGCGCTCCTTGGCAATTTTTATTAATAATTCGGTTCTGCAGGGTGGGCAAACGAAATAAATGGATGGGCAAATCTCTTTGACATCTAAACTAAAGGACGGCACCGTTAAACAATCGATTTCGTTGCTTAATTAATAAAAAATCGAACTTTTACTTGGTCGCTTCAACGGGTGTCGCGCTCCTTGGCTATTTTTATTAATAATTCGGTTCTAGGGGGTGGGCAAACGAAATAAATGCATGGGCAAATCTCTTTGACATCTAAACTAAAGGACGGCACCGTTAAACAATCGATTTCGTCGTTTAATTAATAAAAAATCGAACTTTTACTTGGTCGCTTCAACGGGTGTCGCGCTCCTTGGCTATTTTTATTAATAATTCGGTTCTACAGGGTGGGCAAACGAAATAAATGGATGGGCAAATCTCTTTGACATCTAAACTAAAGGACGGCACCGTTAAGCAATCGATTTCGTCGTTTAATTAATAAAAAATCGAACTTTTACTTGGTCGCTTCAACGGGTGTCGCGCTCCTTGGCTATTTTTATTAATAATTCGGTTCTGCAGGGTGGGCAAACGAAATAAATGGCTGCGCAAATCTCTTTGACATCTAAACTAAAGGACGGCATCGTTAAACAATCGATTTCGTTGCTTAATTAATAAAAAATCGAGCTTTTACTTGGTCGCTTCAACGGGTGTCGCGCTCCCTGGCTATTTTTATTAATAATTCGGTTCTAGAGGGTGGGCAAACGAAATAAATGCATGGGCAAATATCTTTGACATCTAAACTAAAGGACGGCACCGTTAAACAATCGATTTCGTCGTTTAATTAATAAAAAATCGAACTTGTACTTGGTCGCTTCAAAGGGTGTCGCGCTCCTTGGCTTTTTTTATTAATAATTCGGTTCTGGAGGGTGGACAAACGAAATAAATGGATGGGCAAATCTCTTTGACTTCTAACCTAAAGGACGGCACCGTTAAACAATCGATTTCGTTGCTTAATTAATAAAAAATCGAACTTTTACTTGGTCGCTTCAACGGGTGTCGCGCTCCTTGGCTATTTTTATTAATAATTCGGTTCTAGAGGGTGGGCAAACGAAATAAATGCATGGGCAAATCTCTTTGACATCTAAACTAAAGGACGGCACCGTTAAACAATCGATTTCGTCGTTTAATTAATAAAAAATCGAGCTTTTACTTGGTCGCTTCAACGGATGTCGCGCTCTTTGGCTATTTTTATTAATAATTCGGTTCTAGAGGGTGGGCAAACGAAATAAATGCATGGGCAAATCTCTTTGACATCTAAACTAAAGGACGGCACCGTTAAACAATCGATTTCGTTGCTTAATTAATAAAAAATCGAACTTTTACTTGGTCGCTTCAACGGGTGTCGCGCTCCTTGGCTATTTTTATTAATAATTCGGTTCTAGGGGGTGGGCAAACGAAATAAATGCATGGGCAAATCTCTTTGACATCTAAACTAAAGGACGGCACCGTTAAACAATCGATTTCGTTGCTTAATTAATAAAAAATCGAACTTTTACTTGGTCGCTTCAACGGGTGTCGCGCTCCTTGGCTATTTTTATTAATAATTCGGTTCTAGGGGGTGGGCAAACGAAATAAATGCATGGGCAAATCTCTTTGACATCTAAACTAAAGGACGGCACCGTTAAACAATCGATTTCGTCGTTTAATTAATAAAAAATCGAACTTTTACTTGGTCGCTTCAACGGGTGTCGCGCTCCTTGGCTATTTTTATTAATAATTCGGTTCTACAGGGTGGGCAAACGAAATAAATGGATGGGCAAATCTCTTTGACATCTAAACTAAAGGACGGCACCGTTAAACAATCGATTTCGTTGCTTAATTAATAAAAAATCGAACTTGTACTTGGTCGCTTCAACGGGTGTCGCGCTCCTTGGCTTTTTTTATTAATAATTCGGTTCTGGAGGGTGGACAAACGAAATAAATGGATGGGCAAATCTCTTTGACATCTAAACTAAAGGACGGCATCGTTAAACAATCGATTTCGTTGCTTAATTAATAAAAAATCGTACTTTTACTTGGTCGCTTCAACGGGTGTCGCGCTCCTTGGCTATTTTTATTAATAATTCGGTTCTAGAGGGTGGGCAAACGAAATAAATGGATGGGCAAATCTCTTTGACATCTAAGCTAAAGGACGGCAACGTTAAACAATCGATTTCGTCGTTTAATTAATAAAAAATCGAACTTTTACTTGGTCGCTTCAACGGGTGTCGCGCTCCTTGGCTATTTTTATTAATAATTCGGTTCTGCAGGGTGGGCAAACGAAATAAATGGATGCGCAAATCTCTTTGACATCTAAACTAAAGGACGGCATCGTTAAACAATCGATTTCGTTGCTTAATTAATAAAAAATCGAGCTTTTACTTGGTCGCTTCAACGGGTGTCGCGCTCCCTGGCTATTTTTATTAATAATTCGGTTCTAGAGGGTGGGCAAACGAAATAAATGCATGGGCAAATATCTTTGACATCTAAACTAAAGGACGGCACCGTTAAACAATCGATTTCGTCGTTTAATTAATAAAAAATCGAACTTGTACTTGGTCGCTTCAAAGGGTGTCGCGCTCCTTGGCTTTTTTTATTAATAATTCGGTTCTGGAGGGTGGACAAACGAAATAAATGGATGGGCAAATCTCTTTGACATCTAAACTAAAGGACGGCACCGTTAAACAATCGATTTCGTTGCTTAATTAATAAAAAATCGAACTTTTACTTGGTCGCTTCAACGGGTGTCGCGCTCCTTGGCTATTTTTATTAATAATTCGGTTCTAGGGGGTGGGCAAACGAAATAAATGCATGGGCAAATCTCTTTGACATCTAAACTAAAGGACGGCACCGTTAAACAATCGATTTCGTCGTTTAATTAATAAAAAATCGAACTTTTACTTGGTCGCTTCAACGGGTGTCGCGCTCCTTGGCTATTTTTATTAATAATTCGGTTCTACAGGGTGGGCAAACGAAATAAATGGATGGGCAAATCTCTTTGACATCTAAACTAAAGGACGGCACCGTTAAGCAATCGATTTCGTCGTTTAATTAATAAAAAATCGAACTTTTACTTGGTCGCTTCAAAGGGTGTCGCGCTCCTTGGCTATTTTTATTAATAATTCGGTTCTAGAGGGTGGGCAAACGAAATAAATGGATGGGCAAATATCGTTGACATCTAAACTAAAGGACGGCACCGTTAAACAATCGATTTCGTTGCTTAATTAATAAAAAATCGCACTTTTACTTGGTCGCTTCAACGGGTGTCGCGCTCCTTGGCTATTTTTATTAATAATTCAGTTCTAGAGGGTGGGCAAACGAAATAAATGGATGGGCAAATATCGTTGACATCTAAACTAAAGGACGGCACCGTTAAACAATCGATTTCGTTGCTTAATTAATAAAAAATCGAACTTGTACTTGGTCGCTTCAACGGGTGTCGCGCTCCTTGGCTTTTTTTATTAATAATTCGGTTCTGGAGGGTGGACAAACGAAATAAATGGATGGGCAAATCTCTTTGACATCTAAACTAAAGGACGGCATCGTTAAACAATCGATTTCGTTGCTTAATTAATAAAAAATCGTACTTTTACTTGGTCGCTTCAACGGGTGTCGCGCTCCTTGGTTATTTTTATTAATAATTCGGTTCTAGAGGGTGGGCAAACGAAATAAATGGATGGGCAAATCTCTTTGACATCTAAGCTAAAGGACGGCACCGTTAAACAATCGATTTCGTCGTTTAATTAATAAAAAATCGAACTTTTACTTGGTCGCTTCAACGGGTGTCGCGCTCCTTGGCTATTTTTATTAATAATTCGGTTCTGCAGGGTGGGCAAACGAAATAAATGGATGCGCAAATCTCGTTGACATCTAAACTAAAGGACGGCACCGTTAAACAATCGATTTCGTCGTTTAATTAATAAAAATTCGAACTTGTACTTGGTCGCTTCAACGGGTGTCGCGCTCCTTGGCTATTTTTATTAATAATTCGGTTCTGGAGGGTGGGAAAACGAAATAAATGGATGGGCAAATCTCTTTGACATCTAAACTAAAGGACGGCATCGTTAAACAATCGATTTCGTTGCTTAATTAATAAAAAATCGAACTTTTACTTGGTCGCTTCAACGGGTGTCGCGCTCCTTGGCTATTTTTATTAATAATTCGGTTCTGCAGGGTGGGCAAACAAAATAAAAGGATGGGCAAATCTCTTTGACATCTAAACTAAAGGACGGCATCGTTAAACAATCGATTTCGTTGCTTAATTAATAAAAAATCGAGCTTTTACTTGGTCGCTTCAACGGGTGTCGCGCTCCCTGGCTATTTTTATTAATAATTCGGTTCTAGAGGGTGGGCAAACGAAATAAATGCATGGGCAAATATCTTTGACATCTAAACTAAAGGACGGCACCGTTAAACAATCGATTTCGTTGCTTAATTAATAAAAAATCGAACTTTTACTTGGTCGCTTCAACGGGTGTCGCGCTCCTTGGCTATTTTTATTAATAATTCGGTTCTAGAGGGTGGGCAAACGAAATAAATGGATGGGCAAATCTCTTTGACATCTAAACTAAAGGACGGCACCGTTAAACAATCGATTTCGTTGCTTAATTAATAAAAAATCGAACTTTTACTTGGTCGCTTCAACGGGTGTCGCGCTCCTTGGCTATTTTTATTAATAATTCGGTTCTAGAGGGTGGGCAAACGAAATAAATGCATGGGCAAATCTCTTTGACATCTAAACTAAAGGACGGCACCGTTAAACAATCGATTTCGTCGTTTAATTAATAAAAAATCGAGCTTTTACTTGGTCGCTTCAACGGATGTCGCGCTCTTTCGCTATTTTTATTAATAATTCGGTTCTAGAGGGTGGGCAAACGAAATAAATGCATGGGCAAATCTCTTTGACATCTAAACTAAAGGACGGCACCGTTAAACAATCGATTTCGTCGTTTAATTAATAAAAAATCGAACATTTACTTGGTCGCTTCAACGGGTGTCGCGCTCCTTGGCTATTTTTATTAATAATTCGGTTCTACAGGGTGGGCAAACGAAATAAATGGATGGGCAAATCTCTTTGACATCTAAACTAAAGGACGGCACCGTTAAGCAATCGATTTCGTCGTTTAATTAATAAAAAATCGAACTTTTACTTGGTCGCTTCAACGGGTGTCGCGCTCCTTGGCTATTTTTATTAATAATTCGGTTCTAGAGGGTGGGCAAACGAAATAAATGGATGGGCAAATATCGTTGACATCTAAACTAAAGGACGGCACCGTTAAACAATCGATTTCGTTGCTTAATTAATAAAAAATCGCACTTTTACTTGGTCGCTTCAACGGGTGTCGCGCTCCTTGGCTATTTTTATTAATAATTCAGTTCTAGAGGGTGGGCAAACGAAATAAATGGATGGGCAAATATCGTTGACATCTAAACTAAAGGACGGCACCGTTAAACAATTGATTTAGTTGCTTAATTAATAAAAAATCGAACTTGTACTTGGTCGCTTCAACGGGTGTCGCGCTCCTTGGCTTTTTTTATTAATAATTCGGTTCTGGAGGGTGGACAAACGAAATAAATGGATGGGCAAATCTCTTTGACATCTAAACTAAAGGACGGCATCGTTAAACAATCGATTTAGTTGCTTAATTAATAAAAAATCGTACTTTTACTTGGTCGCTTCAACGGGTGTCGCGCTCCTTGGCTATTTTTATTAATAATTCGGTTCTAGAGGGTGGGCAAACGAAATAAATGGATGGGCAAATCTCTTTGACATCTAAACTAAAGGACGGCACCGTTAAACAATCGATTTCGTCGTTTAATTAATAAAAAATCGAACTTTTACTTGGTCGCTTCAACGGGTGTCGCGCTCCTTCGCTATTTTTATTAATAATTCGGTTCTGCAGGGTGGACAAACGAAATAAATGGATGCGCAAATCTCTTTGACATCTAAACTAAAGGACGGCATCGTTAAACAATCGATTTCGTTGCTTAATTAATAAAAAATCGAGCTTTTACTTGGTCGCTTCAACGGGTGTCGCGCTCCTTGGCTATTTTTATTAATAATTCGGTTCTACAGGGTGGGCAAACGAAATAAATGGATGGGCAAATCTCTTTGACATCTAAACTAAAGGACGGCATCGTTAAACAATCGATTTCGTTGCTTAATTAATAAAAAATCGAACTTTTACTTGGTCGCTTCAACGGGTGTCGCGCTCCTTGGCTATTTTTATTAATAATTCGGTTCTAGAGGGTGGGCAAACGAAATAAATGGATGGGCAAATCTCTTTGACATCTAAACTAAAGGACGGCACCGTTAAACAATCGATTTCTTTGCTTAATTAATAAAAAATCGAACTTTTACTTGGTCGCTTCAACGGGTGTCGCGCTCCTTGGCTATTTGTATTAATAATTCGGTTCTGCAGGGTGGGCAAACAAAATAAAAGGATGGGCAAATCTCTTTGACATCTAAACTAAAGGACGGCATCGTTAAACAATCGATTTCGTTGCTTAATTAATAAAAAATCGAGCTTTTACTTGGTCGCTTCAACGGGTGTCGCGCTCCTTGGCTATTTTTATTAATAATTCGGTTCTAGAGGGGGGGCAAACGAAATAAATGGATGGGCAAATCTCTTTGACATCTAAACTAAAGGACGGCACCGTTAAACAATCGATTTCGTCGTTTAATTAATAAAAAATCGAAATTTTACTTGGTCGCTTCAACGGGTGTCGCGCTCCTTGGCAATTTTTATTAATAATTCGGTTCTGCAGGGTGGGCAAACGAAATAAATGGATGGGCAAATCTCTTTGACATCTAAACTAAAGGACGGCACCGTTAAACAATCGATTTCGTTGCTTAATTAATAAAAAATCGAACTTTTACTTGGTCGCTTCAACGGGTGTCGCGCTCCTTGGCTATTTTTATTAATAATTCGGTTCTAGGGGGTGGGCAAACGAAATAAATGCATGGGAAAATCTCTTTGACATCTAAACTAAAGGACGGCACCGTTAAACAATCGATTTCGTCGTTTAATTAATAAAAAATCGAACTTTTACTTGGTCGCTTCAACGGGTGTCGCGCTCCTTGGCTATTTTTATTAATAATTCGGTTCTAGAGGGTGGGCAAACGAAATAAATGGATGGGCAAATATCGTTGACATCTAAACTAAAGGACGGCACCGTTAAACAATCGATTTCGTTGCTTAATTAATAAAAAATCGCACTTTTACTTGGTCGCTTCAACGGGTGTCGCGCTCCTTGGCTATTTTTATTAATAATTCAGTTCTAGAGGGTGGGCAAACGAAATAAATGGATGGGCAAATATCGTTGACATCTAAACTAAAGGACGGCACCGTTAAACAATCGATTTCGTTGCTTAATTAATAAAAAATCGAACTTGTACTTGGTCGCTTCAACGGGTGTCGCGCTCCTTGGCTTTTTTTATTAATAATTCGGTTCTGGAGGGTGGACAAACGAAATAAATGGATGGACAAATCTCTTTGACATCTAAACTAAAGGACGGCATCGTTAAACAATCGATTTCGTTGCTTAATTAATAAAAAATCGTACTTTTACTTGGTCGCTTCAACGGGTGTCGCGCTCCTTGGCTATTTTTATTAATAATTCGGTTCTAGAGGGTGGGCAAACGAAATAAATGGATGGGCAAATCTCTTTGACATCTAAGCTAAAGGACGGCACCGTTAAACAATCGATTTCGTCGTTTAATTAATAAAAATTCGAACTTGTACTTGGTCGCTTCAACGGGTGTCGCGCTCCTTGGCTATTTTTATTAATAATTCGGTTCTGGAGGGTGGGAAAACGAAATAAATGGATGGGCAAATCTCTTTGACATCTAAACTAAAGGACGGCATCGTTAAACAATCGATTTCGTTGCTTAATTAATAAAAAATCGAACTTTTACTTGGTCGCTTCAACGGGTGTCGCGCTCCTTGGCTATTTTTATTAATAATTCGGTTCTAGAGGGTGGGCAAACGAAATAAATGCATGGGCAAATCTCTTTGACATCTAAACTAAAGGACGGCACCGTTAAACAATCGATTTCGTCGTTTAATTAATAAAAAATCGAACTTTTACTTGGTCGCTTCAACGGGTGTCGCGCTCCTTGGCTATTTTTATTAATAATTCGGTTCTACAGGGTGGGCAAACGAAATAAATGGATGGGCAAATCTCTTTGACATCTAAACTAAAGGACGGCACCGTTAAGCAATCGATTTCGTCGTTTAATTAATAAAAAATCGAACTTTTACTTGGTCGCTTCAACGGGTGTCGCGCTCCTTGGCTATTTTTATTAATAATTCGGTTCTAGAGGGTGGGCAAACGAAATAAATGGATGGGCAAATATCGTTGACATCTAAACTAAAGGACGGCACCGTTAAACAATCGATTTCGTTGCTTAATTAATAAAAAATCGCACTTTTACTTGGTCGCTTCAACGGGTGTCGCGCTCCTTGGCTATTTTTATTAATAATTCAGTTCTAGAGGGTGGGCAAACGAAATAAATGGATGGGCAAATATCGTTGACATCTAAACTAAAGGACGGCACCGTTAAACAATTGATTTAGTTGCTTAATTAATAAAAAATCGAACTTGTACTTGGTCGCTTCAACGGGTGTCGCGCTCCTTGGCTTTTTTTATTAATAATTCGGTTCTGGAGGGTGGACAAACGAAATAAATGGATGGGCAAATCTCTTTGACATCTAAACTAAAGGACGGCATCGTTAAACAATCGATTTAGTTGCTTAATTAATAAAAAATCGTACTTTTACTTGGTCGCTTCAACGGGTGTCGCGCTCCTTGGCTATTTTTATTAATAATTCGGTTCTAGAGGGTGGGCAAACGAAATAAATGGATGGGCAAATCTCTTTGACATCTAAACTAAAGGACGGCACCGTTAAACAATCGATTTCGTCGTTTAATTAATAAAAAATCGAACTTTTACTTGGTCGCTTCAACGGGTGTCGCGCTCCTTCGCTATTTTTATTAATAATTCGGTTCTGCAGGGTGGACAAACGAAATAAATGGATGCGCAAATCTCTTTGACATCTAAACTAAAGGACGGCATCGTTAAACAATCGATTTCGTTGCTTAATTAATAAAAAATCGAGCTTTTACTTGGTCGCTTCAACGGGTGTCGCGCTCCTTGGCTATTTTTATTAATAATTCGGTTCTAGAGGGTGGGCAAACGAAATAAATGCATGGGCAAATCTCTTTGACATCTAAACTAAAGGACGGCACCGTTAAACAATCGATTTCGTCGTTTAATTAATAAAAAATCGAACTTGTACTTGGTCGCTTCAACGGGTGTCGCGCTCCTTGGCTTTTATTATTAATAATTCGGTTCTGGAGGGTGGACAAACGAAATAAATGGATGGGCAAATCTCTTTGACATCTAAACTAAAGGACGGCATCGTTAAACAATCGATTTCGTTGCTTAATTAATAAAAAATCTAGCTTTTACTTGGTTGCTTCAACGGGTGTCGCGCTCCTTGGCTATTTTGATTAATAATTCGGTTCTAGAGGGTGGGCAAACGAAATAAATGCATGGGAAAATCTCTTTGACATCTAAACTAAAGGACGGCACCGTTAAACAATCGATTTCGTCGTTTAATTAATAAAAAATCGAACTTGTACTTGGTCGCTTCAACGGGTGTCGCGCTCCTTGGCTTTTTTTATTAATAATTCGGTTCTGGAGGGTGGACAAACGAAATAAATGGATGGGCAAATCTCTTTGACATCTAAACTAAAGGACGGCACCGTTAAACAATCGATTTCGTCGTTTAATTAATAAAAAATCGAACTTGTATTTGGTCGCTTCAACGGGTGTCGCGCTCCTTGGCTATTTTTATTAATAATTCGGTTCTGCAGGGTGGGCAAACGAAATAAATGGATGGGCAAATCTCTTTGACATCTAAACTAAAGGACGGCACCGTTAAACAATCGATTTCGTCGTTTAATTAATAAAAAATCGAACTTGTACTTGGTCGCTTCAACGGGTGTCGCGCTCCTTGGCTATTTTTATTAATAATTCGGTTCTACAGGGTGGGCAAACGAAATAAATGGATGGGCAAATCTCTTTGACATCTAATCTAAAGTACGGCACCGTTAAACAATCGATTTCGTCGTTTAATTAATAAAAAATCGAACTTGTACTTGGTCGCTTCAACGGGTGTCGCGCACCTTGGCTATTTTTATTAATAATTCGGTTCTGGAGGGTGGGCAAACGAAATAAATGGATGGGCAAATCTCTTTGACATCTAAACTAAAGGAAGGCACCGTTAAACAATCGATTTCGTCGTTTAATTAATAAAAAATCGAAATTTTACTTGGTCGCTTCAACGGGTGTCGCGATCCTTGGCTATTTTTATTAATAATTCGGTTCTAGAGGGTGGGCAAACGAAATAAATGGATGGGCAAATCTCTTTGACATCTAAACTAAAGGACGGCACCGTTAAACAATCGATTTCGTCGTTTAATTAATAAAAAATCGAACTTGCACTTGGTCGCTTCAACGGGTGTCGCACTCCTTGGCTATTTTTATTAATAATTCGGTTCTAGAGGGTGGGCTAACGAAATAAATGGATGGGCAAATCTCTTTGACATCTAAACTAAAGGACGGCACCGTTAAACAATCGATTTCGTTGCTTAATTAATAAAAAATCGAACTTTTACTTGGTCGCTTCAACGGGTGTCGCGCTCCTTGGTTATTTTTATTAATAATTCGGATCTAGAGGGTGGGCAAACGAAATAAATGGATGGGCAAATCTCTTTGACATCTAAACTAAAGGACGGCACCGTTGAACAATCGATTTCGTCGTTTAATTAATAAAAAATCGAACTTTTACTTGGTCGCTTCAACGGGTGTCGCGCTCCTTGGCTACTTTTATTAATAATTAGGTTCTGCAGGGTGGGCAAACGAAATAAATGGTTGGGCAAATCTCTTTGACATCTAAACTAAAGGACGGCACCGTTAAACAATCGATTTCGTCGTTTAATTAATAAAAAATCGAACTTGCACTTGGTCGCTTCAACGGGTGTCGCACTCCTTGGCTATTTTTATTAATAATTCGGTTCTGGAGGGTGGGCAAACGAAATAAATGGATGGGCAAATCTCTTTGACATCTAAACTAAAGGACGGCACCGTTGAACAATCGATTTCGTCGTTTAATTAATAAAAAATCGAACTTTTACTTGGTCGCTTCAACGGGTGTCGCGCTCCTTGGCTACTTTTATTAATAATTAGGTTCTGCAGGGTGGGCAAACGAAATAAATGGATGGGCAAATCTCTTTGACATCTAAACTAAAGGACGGCACCGTTAAACAATCGATTTCGTCGTTTAATTAATAAAAAATCGAAATTTTACTTGGTCGCTTCAACGGGTGTCGCGCTCCTTGGCTATTTTTATTAATAATTCGGTTCTAGAGGGTGGGCAAACGAAATAAATGGATGGGCAAATCTCTTTGACATCTAAACTAAAGGACGGCACCGTTAAACAATCGATTTCGTCGTTTAATTAATAAAAGAACGAACTTGTACTTGGTCGCTTCAACGGGTGTCGCGTTCCTTGGCTACTTTTATTAATAATTCGGTTCTACAGGGTGGGCAAACGAAATAAATGGATGGGCAAATCTCTTTGACATCTAAACTAAAGGACGGCACCGTTAAACAATCGATTTCGTCGTTTAATTAATAAAAAATCGAACTTGCACTTGGTCGCTTCAACGGGTGTCGCACTCCTTGGCTATTTTTATTAATAATTCGGTTCTGGAGGGTGGGCAAACGAAATAAATGGATGGGCAAATCTCTTTGACATCTAAACTAAAGGACGGCATCGTTAAACAATCGATTTCGTTGCTTAATTAATAAAAAATCGTACTTTTACTTGGTCGCTTCAACGGGTGTCGCGCTCCTTGGCTATTTTTATTAATAATTCGGTTCTAGAGGGTGGGCAAACGAAATAAATGGATGGGCAAATCTCTTTGACATCTAAGCTAAAGGACGGCAACGTTAAACAATCGATTTCGTCGTTTAATTAATAAAAAATCGAACTTTTACTTGGTCGCTTCAACGGGTGTCGCGCTCCTTGGCTATTTTTATTAATAATTCGGTTCTGCAGGGTGGGCAAACGAAATAAATGGATGCGCAAATCTCTTTGACATCTAAACTAAAGGACGGCATCGTTAAACAATCGATTTCGTTGCTTAATTAATAAAAAATCGAGCTTTTACTTGGTCGCTTCAACGGGTGTCGCGCTCCCTGGCTATTTTTATTAATAATTCGGTTCTAGAGGGTGGGCAAACGAAATAAATGCATGGGCAAATATCTTTGACATCTAAACTAAAGGACGGCACCGTTAAACAATCGATTTCGTCGTTTAATTAATAAAAAATCGAACTTGTACTTGGTCGCTTCAAAGGGTGTCGCGCTCCTTGGCTTTTTTTATTAATAATTCGGTTCTGGAGGGTGGACAAACGAAATAAATGGATGGGCAAATCTCTTTGACATCTAAACTAAAGGACGGCACCGTTAAACAATCGATTTCGTTGCTTAATTAATAAAAAATCGAGCTTTTACTTGGTCGCTTCAACGGGTGTCGCGCTCCCTGGCTATTTTTATTAATAATTCGGTTCTAGAGGGTGGGCAAACGAAATAAATGCATGGGCAAATATCTTTGACATCTAAACTAAAGGACGGCACCGTTAAGCAATCGATTTCGTCGTTTAATTAATAAAAAATCGAACTTTTACTTGGTCGCTTCAACGGGTGTCGCGCTCCTTGGCTATTTTTATTAATAATTCGGTTCTAGAGGGTGGGCAAACGAAATAAATGGATGGGCAAATATCGTTGACATCTAAACTAAAGGACGGCACCGTTAAACAATCGATTTCGTTGCTTAATTAATAAAAAATCGCACTTTTACTTGGTCGCTTCAACGGGTGTCGCGCTCCTTGGCTATTTTTATTAATAATTCAGTTCTAGAGGGTGGGCAAACGAAATAAATGGATGGGCAAATATCGTTGACATCTAAACTAAAGGACGGCACCGTTAAACAATTGATTTAGTTGCTTAATTAATAAAAAATCGAACTTGTACTTGGTCGCTTCAACGGGTGTCGCGCTCCTTGGCTTTTTTTATTAATAATTCGGTTCTGGAGGGTGGACAAACGAAATAAATGGATGGGCAAATCTCTTTGACATCTAAACTAAAGGACGGCATCGTTAAACAATCGATTTAGTTGCTTAATTAATAAAAAATCGTACTTTTACTTGGTCGCTTCAACGGGTGTCGCGCTCCTTGGCTATTTTTATTAATAATTCGGTTCTAGAGGGTGGGCAAACGAAATAAATGGATGGGCAAATCTCTTTGACATCTAAACTAAAGGACGGCACCGTTAAACAATCGATTTCGTCATTTAATTAATAAAAAATCGAACTTTTACTTGGTCGCTTCAACGGGTGTCGCGCTCCTTCGCTATTTTTATTAATAATTCGGTTCTGCAGGGTGGACAAACGAAATAAATGGATGCGCAAATCTCTTTGACATCTAAACTAAAGGACGGCATCGTTAAACAATCGATTTCGTTGCTTAATTAATAAAAAATCGCGCTTTTACTTGGTCGCTTCAACGGGTGTCGCGCTCCTTGGCTATTTTTATTAATAATTCGGTTCTAGAGGGTGGGCAAACGAAATAAATGCATGGGCAAATCTCTTTTACATCTAAACTAAAGGACGGCACCGTTAAACAATCGATTTCGTCGTTTAATAAATAAAAAATCGAACTTGTACTTGGTCGCTTCAACGGGTGTCGCGCTCCTTGGCTTTTATTATTAATAATTCGGTTCTGGAGGGTGGACAAACGAAATAAATGGATGGGCAAATCTCTTTGACATCTAAACTAAAGGACGGCATCATTAAACAATCGATTTCGTTGCTTAATTAATAAAAAATCTAGCTTTTACTTGGTTGCTTCAACGGGTGTCGCGCTCCTTGGCTATTTTTATTAATAATTCGGTTCTAGAGGGTGGGCAAACGAAATAAATGCATGGGAAAATCTCTTTGACATCTAAACTAAAGGACGGCACCGTTAAACAATCGATTTCGTCGTTTAATTAATAAAAAATTGAACTTTCACTTGGTCGCTTCAACGGGTGTCGCGCTACTTGGCTATTTTTATTAATAATTCGGTTCTGCAGGGTGGGCAAACGAAATAAATGGATGGGCAAATCTCTTTGACATCTAAACTAAAGGACGGCACCGTTAAACAATCGATTTCGTCGTTTAATTAATAAAAAATCGAACTTGTACTTGGTCGCTTCAACGGGTGTCGCGCTCCTTGCCTTTTTTTATTAATAATTCGGTTCTGGAGGGTGGACAAACGAAATAAATGGATGGGCAAATCTCTTTGACATCTAAACTAAAGGACGGCATCGTTAAACAATCGATTTCGTTGCTTAATTAATAAAAAATCGAACTTTTACTTGGTCGCTTCAACGGGTGTCGCGCTCCTTGGCTATTTTTATTAATAATTCGGTTCTAGAGGGTGGGCAAACGAAATAAATGCATGGGCAAATCTCTTTGACATCTAAACTAAAGGACGGCACCGTTAAACAATCGATTTCGTCGTTTAATTAATAAAAAATCGAACTTGTACTTGGTCGCTTCAACGGGTGTCGCGCTCCTTGGCTTTTTTTATTAATAATTCGGTTCTGCAGGGTGGGCAAACGAAATAAATGGATGGGCAAATCTCTTTGACATCTAAACTAAAGGACGGCACCGTTAAACAATCGATTTCGTCGTTTAATTAATAAAAAATCGAACTTGTACTTGGTCGCTTCAACGGGTGTCGCGCTCCTTGGCTATTTTTATTAATAATTCGGTTCTACAGGGTGGGCAAACGAAATAAATGGATGGGCAAATCTCTTTGACATCTAATCTAAAGTACGGCACCGTTAAACAATCGATTTCGTCGTTTAATTAATAAAAAATCGAACTTGTACTTGGTCGCTTCAACGGGTGTCGCGCACCTTGGCTATTTTTATTAATAATTCGGTTCTGGAGGGTGGGCAAACGAAATAAATGGATGGGCAAATCTCTTTGACATCTAAACTAAAGGAAGGCACCGTTAAACAATCGATTTCGTCGTTTAATTAATAAAAAATCGAAATTTTACTTGGTCGCTTCAACGGGTGTCGCGATCCTTGGCTATTTTTATTAATAATTCAGTTCTAGAGGGTGGGCAAACGAAATAAATGGATGGGCAAATCTCTTTGACATCTAAACTAAAGGACGGCACCGTTAAACAATCGATTTCGTCGTTTAATTAATAAAAAATCGAACTTGCACTTGGTCGCTTCAACGGGTGTCGCACTCCTTGGCTATTTTTATTAATAATTCGGTTCTAGAGGGTGGGCTAACGAAATAAATGGATGGGCAAATCTCTTTGACATCTAAACTAAAGGACGGCACCGTTAAACAATCGATTTCGTTGCTTAATTAATAAAAAATCGAACTTTTACTTGGTCGCTTCAACGGGTGTCGCGCTCCTTGGTTATTTTTATTAATAATTCGGTTCTAGAGGGTGGGCAAACGAAATAAATGGATGGGCAAATCTCTTTAACATCTAAACTAAAGGACGGCACCGTTGAACAATCGATTTCGTCGTTTAATTAATAAAAAATCGAACTTTTACTTGGTCGCTTCAACGGGTGTCGCGCTCCTTGGCTACTTTTATTAATAATTAGGTTCTGCAGGGTGGGCAAACGAAATAAATGGTTGGGCAAATCTCTTTGACATCTAAACTAAAGGACGGCACCGTTAAACAATCGATTTCGTCGTTTAATTAATAAAAAATCGAACTTGCACTTGGTCGCTTCAACGGGTGTCGCACTCCTTGGCTATTTTTATTAATAATTCGGTTCTGGAGGGTGGGCAAACGAAATAAATGGATGGGCAAATCTCTTTGACATCTAAACTAAAGGACGGCACCGTTGAACAATCGATTTCGTCGTTTAATTAATAAAAAATCGAACTTTTACTTGGTCGCTTCAACGGGTGTCGCGCTCCTTGGCTACTTTTATTAATAATTAGGTTCTGCAGGGTGGGCAAACGAAATAAATGGATGGGCAAATCTCTTTGACATCTAAACTAAAGGACGGCACCGTTAAACAATCGATTTCGTCGTTTAATTAATAAAAAATCGAACTTGCACTTGGTCGCTTCAACGGGTGTCGCACTCCTTGGCTATTTTTATTAATAATTCGGTTCTGGAGGGTGGGCAAACGAAATAAATGGATGGGCAAATCTCTTTGACATCTAAACTAAAGGACGGCATCGTTAAACAATCGATTTCATCGTTTAATTATTAAAAGAACGAACTTGTACTTGGTCGCTTAAAGGGTGTCGCGTTCCTTGGCTATTTTTATTAATAATTCGGTTCTACAGGGTGGGCAAACGAAATAAATGGATGGGCAAATCTCTTTGACATCTAAACTAAAGGACGGCACCGTTAAACAATCGATTTCGTCGTTTAATTAATAAAAAATCGAAATTTTACTTGGTCGCTTCAACGGGTGTCGCGCTCCTTGGCTATTTTTATTAATAATTCGGTTCTAGAGGGTGGGCAAACGAAATAAATGGATGGGCAAATCTCTTTGACATCTAAACTAAAGGACGGCACCGTTAAACAATCGATTTCGTCGTTTAATTAATAAAAGAACGAACTTGTACTTGGTCGCTTCAACGGGTGTCGCGTTCCTTGGCTACTTTTATTAATAATTCGGTTCTACAGGGTGGGCAAACGAAATAAATGGATGGGCAAATCTCTTTGACATCTAAACTAAAGGACGGCACCGTTAAACAATCGATTTCGTCGTTTAATTAATAAAAAATCGAACTTGCACTTGGTCGCTTCAACGGGTGTCGCACTCCTTGGCTATTTTTATTAATAATTCGGTTCTGGAGGGTGGGCAAACGAAATAAATGGATGGGCAAATCTCTTTGACATCTAAACTAAAGGACGGCACCGTTGAACAATCGATTTCGTCGTTTAATTAATAAAAAATCGAACTTTTACTTGGTCGCTTCAACGGGTGTCGCGCTCCTTCGCTACTTTTATTAATAATTAGGTTCTACAGGGTGGGCAAACGAAATAAATGGATGGGCAAATCTCTTTGACATCTAAACTAAAGTACGGCACAGTTAAACAATTGATTTCGTCGTTTAATTAATAAAAAATCGAACTTGTACTTGGTCGCTTCAACGGGTGTCGCACTCCTTGGCTATTTTTATTAATAATTCGGTTCTGGAGGGTGGGCAAACGAAATAAATGGATGGGCAAATCTCTTTGACATCTAAACTAAAGGACGGCATCGTTAAACAATCGATTTCATCGTTTAATTATTAAAAGAACGAACTTGTACTTGGTCGCTTAAAGGGTGTCGCGTTCCTTGGCTATTTTTATTAATAATTCGGTTCTACAGGGTGGGCAAACGAAATAAATGGATGGGCAAATCTCTTTGACATCTAAACTAAAGGACGGCACCGTTAAACAATCGATTTCGTCGTTTAATTAATAAAAAATCGAACTTGCACTTGGTCGCTTCAACGGGTGTCGCACTCCTTGGCTATTTTTATTAATAATTCGGTTCTGGAGGGTGGGCAAACGAAATAAATGGATGGGCAAATCTCTTTGACATCTAAACTAAAGGACGGCACCGTTGAACAATCGATTTCGTCGTTTAATTAATAAAAAATCGAACTTTTACTTGGTCGCTTCAACGGGTGTCGCGCTCCTTGGCTACTTTTATTAATAATTAGGTTCTACAGGGTGGGCAAACGAAATAAATGGATGGGCAAATCTCTTTGACATCTAAACTAAAGTACGGCACAGTTAAACAATTGATTTCGTCGTTTAATTAATAAAAAATCGAACTTGTACTTGGTCGCTTCAACGGGTGTCGCGCTCCTTGGCTATTTTTATTAATAATTCGGTTCTGGAGGGTGGGCAAACGAAATAAATGGATGGGCAAATCTCTTTGACATCTAAACTAAAGGACGGCACCGTTAAACAATCGATTTCATCGTTTAATTATTAAAAGTAGAACTTGTACTTGGTCGCTTCAACGGGTGTCGCGTTCCTTGGCTATTTTTATTAATAATTCGGTTCTACAGGGTGGGCAAACGAAATAAATGGATGGGCAAATCTCTTTGACATCTAAACTAAAGGACGGCACCGTTAAACAATCGATTTCGTCGTTTAATTAATAAAAAATCGAAATTTTACTTGGTCGCTTCAACGGGTGTCGCGCTCCTTGGCTATTTTTATTAATAATTCGGTTCTAGAAGGTGGGCAAACGAAATAAATGGAGGGGCAAATCTCTTTGACATCTAAACTAAAGGACGGCACCGTCAAACAATCGATTTCGTCGTTTAATTAATAAAAAATCGAACTTTTACTTGGTCGCTTCAACGATTGTCGCGCTCCTTGGCTATTTTTATTAATAATTCGGTTCTGCAGGGTGGGCAAACGAAATAAATGGATGAGCAAATCTCTTTGACATCTAAACTAAAGGACGGCACCGTTAAACAATCGATTTCGTCGTTTAATTAATAAAAAAACGAACTTGTACTTGGTCGCTTCAACGGGTGTCGCGCTCCTTGGCTATTTTTATTAATAATTCGGTTCTACAGGGTGGGCAAACAAAATAAATGGATGGGCAAATCTCTTTGACATCTAAACTAAAGGACGGCACCCTTAAACAATCGATTTCGTCGTTTAATTAATAAAAAATCGAACTTGTACTTGGTCGCTTCAACGGGTGTCGCGCTCCTTGGCTATTTTTATTAATAATTCGGTTCTGGAGGGTGGGCAAACGAAATAAATGGATGGGCAAATCTCTTTGACATCTAAACTAAAGGACGGCATCGTTAAACAATCGATTGCGTTGCTTAATTAATAAAAAATCGAACTTTTACTTGGTCGCTTCAACGGGTGTCGCGCTCCTTGGCTATTTTTATTAATAATTCGGTTCTAGAGGGTGGGCAAACGAAATAAATGGATGGGCAAATCTCTTTGACATCTAAACTAAAGGACGGCACCGTTAAACAATCGATTTCGTCGTTTAATTAATAAAAAATCGAACTTTTACTTGGTCGCTTCAACGGGTGTCGCGCTCCTTGGCTATTTTTTTTAATAATTCGGTTCTAGAGGGTGGGCAAACGAAATAAATGGATGGGCAAATCTCTTTGACATCTAAACTAAAGGACGGCACCGTTAAACAATCGATTTCGTCGTTTAATTAATAAAAGAACGAACTTGTACTTGGTCGCTTCAACGGGTGTCGCGCTCCTTGGCTATTTTTATTAATAATTCGGTTCTACAGGGTGGGCAAACGAAATAAATGGATGGGCAAATCTCTTTGACATCTAAACTAAAGGACGGCACCGTTAAGCAATCGATTTCGTCGTTTAATTAATAAAAAATCGAACTTTTACTTGGTCGCTTCAACGGGTGTCGCGCTCCTTGGCTATTTTTATTAATAATTCGGTTCTGCAGGGTGGGCAAACGAAATAAATGGATGCGCAAATCTCTTTGACATCTAAACTAAAGGACGGCACCCTTAAACAATCGATTTCGTCGTTTAATTAAAAAAAAAACGAACTTGTACTTGGTCGCTTCAACGGGTGTCGCGTTCCTTGGCTATTTTTATTAATAATTCGGTTCTAGAGGGTGGGCAAACGAAATAAATGCATGGGCAAATCTCTTTTACATCTAAACTAAAGGACGGCACCGTTAAACAATCGATTTCGTCGTTTAATTAATAAAAAATCGAACTTTTACTTGGTCGCTTCAACGGGTGTCGCGCTCCTTGACTATTTTTATTAATAATTCGGTTCTGCAGGGTGGGCAAACGAAATAAATGGATGGGCAAATCTCTATGACATCTAAACTAAAGGACGGCACCGTTAAACAATCGATTTCGTTGCTTAATTAATAAAAAATCGCACTTTTACTTGGTCGCTACAACGGGTGTCGCGCTCCTTGGCTATTTTCATTAATAATTCGGTTCTAGAGGGTGGGCAAACGAAATAAATGGATGGGCAAATCTCTTTGACATCTAAACTAAAGGACGGCACCGTTAAGCAATCGATTTCGTCGTTTAATTAATAAAAAATCGAACTTGTACTTGGTCGCTTCAACGGGTGTCGCGCTCCTTGGCTATTTTTATTAATAATTCGGTTCTGGAGGGTGGGCAAACGAAATAAATGGATGGGCAAATCTCTTTGACATCTAAACTAAAGGACGGCATCGTTAAACAATCGATTTCGTTGCTTAATTAATAAAAAATCGAACTTTTACTTGGTCGCTTCAACGGGTGTCGCGCTCCTTGGCTATTTTTATTAATAATTCGGTTCTAGAGGGTGGGCAAACGAAATAAATGGATGGGCAAATATCGTTGACATCTAAACTAAAGGACGGCACCGTTAAACAATCGATTTCGTCGTTTAATTAATAAAAAATCGAACTTTTACTTGGTCGCTTCAACGGGTGTCGCGCTCTTTGGCTATTTTTATTAATAATTCGGTTCTGCAGGGTGGGCAAACGAAATAAATGGATGCGCAAATCTCTTTGACATCTAAACTAAAGGACGGCACCGTTAAACAATCGATTTCGTCGTTTAATTAATAAAAAATCGAACTTTTACTTGGTCGCTTCAACGGGTGTCGCGCTCCTTGGCTATTTTTATTAATAATTCGGTTCTGCAGGGTGGGCAAACGAAATAAATGGATGGGCAAATCTCTTTGACATCTAAACTAAAGGACGGCACCGTTAAACAATCGATTTCGTCGTTTAATTAATAAAAGAACGAACTTGTACTTGGTCGCTTCAACGGGTGTCGCGCTCCTTGGCTATTTTTATTAATAATTCGGTTCTGGAGGGTGGGCAAACGAAATAAATGGATGGGCAAATCTCTTTGACATCTAAACTAAAGGACGGCATCGTTAAACAATCGATTTCGTTGCTTAATTAATAAAAAATCGAACTTTTACTTGGTCGCTTCAACGGGTGTCGCGCTCCTTGGCTATTTTTATTAATAATTCGGTTCTAGAGGGTGGGCAAACGAAATAAATGGATGGGCAAATATCGTTGACATCTAAACTAAAGGACGGCACCGTTAAACAATCGATTTCGTCGTTTAATTAATAAAAAATCGAACTTTTACTTGGTCGCTTCAACGGGTGTCGCGCTCTTTGGCTATTTTTATTAATAATTCGGTTCTGCAGGGTGGGCAAACGAAATAAATGGATGCGCAAATCTCTTTGACATCTAAACTAAAGGACGGCACCGTTAAACAATCGATTTCGTCGTTTAATTAATAAAAAATCGAACTTTTACTTGGTCGCTTCAACGGGTGTCGCGCTCCTTGGCTATTTTTATTAATAATTCGGTTCTGCAGGGTGGGCAAACGAAATAAATGGATGGGCAAATCTCTTTGACATCTAAACTAAAGGACGGCACCGTTAAACAATCGATTTCGTCGTTTAATTAATAAAAGAACGAACTTGTACTTGGTCGCTTCAACGGGTGTCGCGCTCCTTGGCTATTTTTATTAATAATTCGGTTCTACAGGGTGGGCAAACGAAATAAATGGATGGGCAAATCTCTTTGACATCTAAACTAAAGGACGGCACCGTTAAGCAATCGATTTCGTCGTTTAATTAATAAAAAATCGAACTTTTACTTGGTCGCTTCAACGGGTGTCGCGCTCCTTGGCTATTTTTATTAATAATTCGGTTCTGCAGGGTGGGCAAACGAAATAAATGGATGCGCAAATCTCTTTGACATCTAAACTAAAGGACGGCACCGTTAAACAATCGATTTCGTCGTTTAATTAATAAAAAAACGAACTTGTACTTGGTCGCTTCAACGGGTGTCGCGCTCCTTGGCTATTTTTATTAATAATTCGGTTCTACAGGGTGGGCAAACGAAATAAATGAATGAGCAAATCTCTTTGACATCTAAACTAAAGGACGGCACCCTTAAACAATCGATTTCGTCGTTTAATTAATAAAAAATCGAGCTTGTACTTGGTCGCTTCAACAGGTGTCGCGCTCCTTGGCTATTTTTATTAATAATTCGGTTCTACAGGGTGGGCAAACGAAATAAATGGATGGGCAAATCTCTTTGACATCTAAACTAAAGGACGGCACCGTTAAACAATCGATTTCGTCGTTTAATTAATAAAAAATCGAACTTTTACTTGGTCGCTTCAACGGGTGTCGCGCTCCTTGGCTATTTTTATTAATAATTCGGTTCTGCAGGGTGGGCAAACGAAATAAATGGATGGGCAAATCTCTTTGACATCTAAACTAAAGGACGGCACCGTTAAACAATCGAGTTCGTCGTTTAATTAATAAAAAATCGAACTTGTACTTGGTCGCTTCAACGGGTGTCGCGCTCCTTGTCTATTTTTATTAATAATTCGGTTCTGGAGGGTGGGCAAACGAAATAAATGGATGGGTAAATCTCTTTGACATCTAAACTAAAGGACGGCACCGTTAAACAATCGATTTCGTCGTTTAATTAATAAAAAATCGAACTTTTACTTGGTCGCTTCAACGGGTGTCGCGCTCCTTGGCTATTTTTATTAATAATTCGGTTCTAGAGGGTGGGCAAACGAAATAAATGGATGGGCAAATCTCTGTGACATCTAAACTAAAGGACGGCACCGTTAAACAATCGATTTCGTCGTTTAATTAATAAAAAATCGAACTTTTACTTGGTCGCTTCAACGGGTGTCGCGCTCTTTGGCTATTTTTATTAATAATTCGGTTCTACAGGGTGGGCAAACGAAATAAATGGATGGGCAAATCTCTTTGAAATCTAAACTAAAGGACGGCACCGTTAAACAATCGATTTCGTCGTTTAATTAATAAAAAATCGAACTTTTACTTGGTCGCTTCAACGGGTGTCGCGCTCCTTGGCTATTTTTATTAATAATTCGGTTCTGGAGGGTGGGCAAACGAAATAAATGGATGGGTAAATCTCTTTGACATCTAAACTAAAGGACGGCACCGTTAAACAATCGATTTCGTCGTTTAATTAATAAAAAATCGAACTTTTACTTGGTCGCTTCAACGGGTGTCGCGCTCCTTGGCTTTTTTTATTAATAATTCGGTTCTGGAGGGTGGACAAACGAAATAAATGGATGGGCAAATCTCTTTGACATCTAAACTAAAGGACGGCATCGTTAAACAATCGATTTCGTTGCTTAATTAATAAAAAATCTAGCTTTTACTTGGTTGCTTCAACGGGTGTCGCGCTCCTTGGCTATTTTTATTAATAATTCGGTTCTAGAGGGTGGGCAAACGAAATAAATGGATGGGCAAATCTCTTTGACATCTAAACTAAACGACGGCACCGTTAAACAATCGATTTCGTCGTTTAATTAATAAAAAATCGAACTTGTACTTGGTCGCTTCAACGGGTGTCGCGCTCTTTGGCTATTTTTATTAATAATTCGGTTCTACAGGGTGGGCAAACGAAATAAATGGATGGGCAAATCTCTTTGAAATCTAAACTAAAGGACGGCACCGTTAAACAATCGATTTCGTCGTTTAATTAATAAAAAATCGAACTTGTACTTGGTCGCTTCAACGGGTGTCGCGCTCCTTGTCTGTTTTTATTAATAATTCGGTTCTGCAGGGTGGGCAAACGAAATAAATGGATGGGCAAATCTCTTTGACATCTAAACTAAAGGACGGCACCGTTAAACAATCGATTTCGTCGTTTAATTAATAAAAAATCGAGCTTTTATTTGGTCGCTTCAACGGGTGTCGCGCTCCTTGGCTATTTTTATTAATAATTCGGTTCTAGAGGGTGGGCAAACGAAATAAATGGATGGGCAAATCTCTGTGACATCTAAACTAAAGGACGGCACCGTTAAACAATTGATTTCGTCGTTTAATTAATAAAAACTCGAACTTTTACATGGTCGCTTCAACGGGTGTCGCGCTCCTTGGCTATTTTTATTAATAATTCGGTTCTGGAGGGTGGGCAAACGAAATAAATGGATGGGCAAATCTCTTTGACATCTAAACTAAAGGACGGCACCGTTAAACAATCGATTTCGTCGTTTAATTAATAAAAAAACCAACTTGTACTTGGTCGCTTCAACGGGTGTCGCGCTCCGTGGCTATTTTTATTAATAATTCGGTTCTACAGGGTGAGCAAACGAAATAAATGGATGGGCAAATCTCTTTGACATCTAAACTAAAGGACGGCACCGTTAAACAATCGATTTCGTCGTTTAATTAATAAAAAAACGAACTTGTACTTGGTCTCTTCAACGGGTGTCGCGCTCCTTGGCTATTTTTATTAATAATTCGGTTCTAGAGGGTGGGCAAACGAAATAAATGGATGGGCAAATCTCTTTGACATCTAAACTAAAGGACGGCACCGTTAAACAATCGATTTCGTCGTTTAATTAATAAAAAATCGAACTTGTACTTGGTCGCTTCAACGGGTGTCGCGCTCCTTGTCTATTTTTATTAATAATTCGGTTCTGGAGGGTGGGCAAACGAAATAAATGGATGGGCAAATCTCTTTGACATCTAAACTAAAGGACGGCACCGTTAAACAATCGATTTCGTCGTTTAATTAATAAAAAAACCAACTTGTACTTGGTCGCTTCAACGGGTGTCGCGCTCCGTGGCTATTTTTATTAATAATTCGGTTCTAGAGGGTGGGCAAACGAAATAAATGGATGGGCAAATCTCTTTGACATCTAAACTAAAGGACGGCACCGTTAAACAATCGATTTCGTCGTTTAATTATCAAAAATCGAACTTTTACTTGGTCGCTTCAACGGGTGTCGCGCTCCTTGTCTGTTTTTATTAATAATTCGGTTCTGCAGGGTGGGCAAACGAAATAAATGGATGGGCAAATCTCTTTGACATCTAAACTAAAGGACGGCACCGTTAAACAATCGATTTCGTCGTTTAATTAATAAAAAATCGAGCTTTTATTTGGTCGCTTCAACGGGTGTCGCGCTCCTTGGCTATTTTTATTAATAATTCGGTTCTAGAGGGTGGGCAAACGAAATAAATGGATGGGCAAATCTCTGTGACATCTAAACTAAAGGACGGCACCGTTAAACAATCGATTTCGTCGTTTAATTAATAAAAAATCGAACTTTTACTTGGTCGCTTCAACGGGTGTCGCGCTCCTTGGCTATTTTTATTAATAATTCGGTTCTACAGGGTGGGCAAACGAAATAAATGGATGGGCAAATCTCTTTGACATCTAAACTAAAGGACGGCACCGTTAAACAATCGATTTCGTCGTTTAATTAATAAAAAATCGAACTTTTACTTGGTCGCTTCAACGGGTGTCGCGCTCCTTGGCTATTTTTATTAATAATTCGGTTCTACAGGGTGGGCAAACGAAATAAATGGATGGGCAAATCTCTTTGACATCTAAACTAAAGGACGGCACCGTTAAACAATCGATTTCGTCGTTTAATTAATAAAAAATCGAACTTTTACTTGGTCGCTTCAACGGGTGTCGCGCTCCTTGGCTATTTTTATTAATAATTAGGTTCTGGAGGGTGCAGCAGCAGAACGTATTGAATCGAAATGGGGTGAAATGCAACGAGTCATTGAGACATCGACAGCTAACTTTCTTTTTAAAAAGTATTGTAATTTTTAGATATCTTAACGTTACAAGGAAACAACAGCATTTTGTCGTATTTATATACATATAATAATGGATTAGCGCTTACAATACGGACATGACTTTTCACGTTTTCATGAACTGCCGTTCGTTAAGGATATAACCAGTCGTTTCAAAATTAGGCTGTAATAAAAGGAAAAATATTTAATTTAGTGCTGAAATTCCCATTTTCTGAGAGAGAAAGAGTGTTTGACGTAGCTTTAACAGGGGAACGTCTTACTAATCATCGAAGCAACACCTTTTTTGCAAAATTATACAAGATGTTCCTGAACTTGCGTACAAAACTGTAGGTATCAGTTGATTGTAAAAAAGTGTGTAAAACATAAATAACGTATGATTATAAGGTTTCAAAGAAAGAGATACTTTTAATGAATGCTGCTCGTAGGGTTGCCACCTTTTTTTACAGGAAAATAACGTAAATTTGTTTTCGTGGAGTATAAAGAAAAGTACGCTTGGAAAAACTAAAAGTACATTTTAATCTTATTAGTGTTTATTTCTTCCAAACATATTTCTTAATGCCTTTATCATTACAGAGCAACTTTTTATCATTTTTAATAAACTCAATGGCATTATTGCACTTAAGGAGTCTCCCTACTTTGACGGCCTGAAAAGGAGCGCGATATTTGTTTGTTTTTAGGAGAAACCCTCAAATTATATTAATTTAAAAAACATTTAAAAAAATTAATTAAAAGCGATACCAGAAACTTTAAACACGTTTTTCTCAAAACGATGTTTTTCGAATTTCTTAGCATGATATCTTAAAAATCAATCACCTGATTTACTTTAAACTTGGCATATATCTGCAGTAGGTAGATGTCCCATTCTCGCCGGTACCAAAACTAAGTCGGGTTTTGTAAAATTAGACTTTTTGCAATACAAAAGCTATAAGTAAATTGATTGAACATAGCTGCGATTTTCGATAGGAAATTATTTTTTTGGAATATATTATTAAATAAAATTATATTCTTGGAAATTATATTATGTCGACCTATACCGAAAATTGGTCCAAAAAATTGAATATTACGCGGCAAAAGATCGATATTTGAGATTACTCCATCTCAGATCGGCAACACTAATCGTTGGTCACCCGAGCAACCGGTCAAGTAACAAATGGGGTATATATCGAGCGAGAATTTTGGAAACGGCAGAACATTTAGAAATCACGAGTCGAAACCTATTCCTATACAGTAATATATATTAATAGTTATGGCTCAAGCTTCGGGGTCGAAAAGGAAGTCCTTATCTGTAGGTGGTTTTAAAGATTCGTGGGAAGATAGCTATCTTTTCATAGAGCAAAATAGTGCCGCCAAGTGTTTAGTGTGCAATAAGACACTACAAATAAAAAAATATAATTTATAGCGCCATTATGCGCTTTTCCACGCAAAAGATTTCGATAAATTAAATGTAATAGAACGCGCTTCAGAAATTCACCGCTTAAAGGGACGAATATTGGAAGAAGCGGCAGAATTGATAGCAGAGGTAAGTTATTTTAATTTAGTTCCAAGAGCATTATATGATTGTTACATTACTTAACAATTAAAAAGGCTACTTTATTGGGTCGAGGACAACGATTTTTTCAGGGGCAGGCCTGATGTACACGATGTGGGTTTTTCGCTATCCCCACCACTTCTGTCTCACTCTTTTCCGGCGTAGGCGAGAGCGAGATGGAACGAGAGCGAGCGAGAGGCACTGGAAGCGAGCAAGGGCGATACGAGACAAACGACGCGTTGATGTTTTGTCTCGCTCCGTCTATCGGACGCCGTGACGCTCCGTCCTTTGCGTGCGCGACGGGCGTGCGCAATGATCACGAGCACACAATGTGAGCAAGGGAACCGTTTCTCAAAATCTTGACGCAGGCACGGCTCAAATCTTTTTTGCGCCCTATGCGAACTTATGAAATAACGCCCTTTATTATAATACATTTATTTGAGTTTATTGATGACCTTACTCTGAATTTTTATTCGTAGCTTAAAACAGTTGCAGTACAATTAGTAATATTTTATTTTAAAGTTTATTTTCAACAATATCGGCAATGAAAATACCATTTTGCACCTCTTGTCGACTTTCTGCCCTAGGCAGTCGCCAATAGGGACCAGCGAAGCTTACAGGCAGCGATCAGTATGTACATAGCCAAAGAAAATACATATATAACGCGTTTTAGACTAAATAAATCATTTATATGTACTTTTGGAAAATGAAATTCGTATATTTTCTATTTTATGTACATATTTATAATAAGTTTGTCAAATTTCCTAGATGAAAGGAAAGATAACTTTGACGTCCTTCGTACAATTACAACTTTCCCTTAAATATTAATAGGTACTCCATTATTGTACGTATCTATATGTAATATAGGAAATACATATATGAATTAACGTATTTACATAATTGTAAGGCATTACATATATATTATTTACCATGATAATTACTTTAATATTTCGGTACAATATGTTCGTACGTAATAGGCATCTGGTTCCTCTTGTCTGATAACGATCGATACTTCAGGGCCAATCTGCATCCTCCTCGAACGATTTTCTTACAGGGGAACACTAGATAACACACAATAGCAGAGATGGATTATGTACTTCATCCGCACTTAATACTCTATCACATGATACATTTGTCAATTGTAATGATGTTTGCTCTTCGTACCAATATTCAGATTCTTTCATCCCATCCATAGTTCACCCTGCTGGCCATTTTTTTCTTTACAGACCCTGATTCCAAACCTTTGGGAAAAATGTCTCATGCTGTAAACAAGTTATGTAGTATTAATCCTTACTGCCAACAGTGAAACAGACCGTCATACATGCTTAAGAAATGTAACTTATCTTTTTTTCGAGATTGGTGACCAGGCCCTTTCTTTGCAGTCCTTCGACGTTGACGCTGTCCTATTCCAGTTCAATGATACGGTATTCAAGCGCCGTATCTTCCAAGCGGTCATCCCTTGCATAGTTCATAATGGTGGTCGTCTTTTTCTTTCCAGCTCTTGATTTAAAAAATTTTCGAAAATGTCTCATGCTGTAAACAAGTTATGTAATATTAATCCTTACTGCCAACACTGAAACAGGCCGCCATACATGCTTAAGAAATGTAACATATCTTTTTTTCGAGATTGGTGACCAGGCCGTTTCTTTGCAGTCCTTCGACGTTGACGCTGTCCTTTTCCACTTGAATGGTGCGATGCTCAGGCGCCGTATCTTCCCAGTGGCCTATAACATTTGAATTCTTGTAGCCCTGATTTCAGTTCGAATCCTGTAAAAAACCGAAATTTGTTTCATTTCGTCAGCAATACATATTTGAGAGCATCCTGTAAATGAAACAAAAGTCTATTTCGCAGCTTACCTTCGTGGATTTAATTTCTTTTTACATATTCTGCAGGAAATGGTTTCGTAAATTTGTGATCGTGTGTTGGATGAATTCTGATTCATCTTGGGTGTTCATTTGCAAATCGTCAAACAGTTCCTGCAAATGCTTTATTCGCCTGTCTTCCGATGAAACCTCTTGAAGCAAGTTTTCCTGTCTGACATCTTGTTCTTGCTCCGTTTCTTGTACCGACTCTTCTTCTTCTTCTGGTACCAGATTTTTCTCCTCCTCCTCCCCTTCGTCTTCTTCTTCATCTCCTTCTTCTCCTTCTTCTTCTTCTTTTTCTTCTAACGGTTCGTCTTGCTGTGTTCCATTCTGTTGGTCATTGATTTCGTCTATTTCCTCTGCGGATAAACTCTCTGTTTCCTCGCATGTTTCTAAATATTCTATTACTATTTCTTCAGTGGGTTCTTCTTCTATTATTGCGCCAATCATTGCTTGCAGTTGAACATTTTGTGGCGGAACAATATTTTCATTTTTGCGATAATGCCTTGATCCATGGGCTGTAGAATAGAAGTGGTATTAGGGGGCAAGAACATAATCTCGAAATTATCAGTCTTGCATTTGGACGGCTCTAGCTGATGTCCTCCAAAGTTGTCCAACAATAGAAAAATTTTACCACTTCCCCCACTCTCTAATTGTCGTTTTCTTACTGCGGGCTTAAAATGATTTTCATACCAATCTGTGAATACTTCTCGGTCCACCGAGGCGCTTTTCTGCGATTTAAATATCACTGGTAACCTTTCCCTTACATGCTTCAGGGCCCTTGGATTTTTTAATTTTATATACGAAGAGGGGAATCAGCTTGTGGGTTCCTGTTGAGTTAGCGCACAAGCCCACGCTTACACGGTCTTTCTTCGCCTTCTTTCCAGAGATCCTGGCTTCTTTGCCATGGACCAAAGTTTTCGTGGGTACAGACTTCCACGCCAGACCAGTTTCGTTCATATTATATATGTTTTCTAACTGGATGTCCTCTTCTTGGATTTTACGTATAAAGGATGCTGTAAATTCTTCAGCAGCCGCCACGTCGGCACTTCCTTTTTCACCGTAAATATTAACTAGGCGGATGTCGTGACGATTCTTGAATTTCGCCACCCATCCCCTACTAGCCTTAAATCCTGATGTTCCTGCAAATTGTGTCGCCATTTCAATAGCCTTCTCCTGCAGCAACAGGTCGCTGATTGTGTCCCCTAACGCTCTTCGTTCTCAAAAACCACGTACTAAGACGATTTTCCAATTCATCATATTTGGGTTTCCGCAATTTCTTAATTCTTCGGATGTGTACACTCTTGTTGTCAAGTCGGTGTAACGCCAATTTATTTCGCCGAATGCGGCGAACGGTCGTGGCATGAACACGATATGCCGTTGCAAGTGCATTAACCGATTCACCATTATCAAGTTTCTGCACTATATCCAGCTTCTGCTGTATGGAAAGCGCGGTAAGTTTTTTCCACGATTGCACGCCATTTCTTTCACTACACATTTCAAACACTTCCAATACACTTTTCAAACACCTTCACTACACTTTTTAAACACTTTCGAAACACTGTTCAATTTCTTGAATAAATCTTTCGTCACGATGACCTCACCTACTCCACAACAGGGGGACCAAGCCGTCATTCATTGGCCGAAGTTCCCGTTTAGTTAGCACCTTATCGGTAGGAGGCGCTAGGTACATCACACACACATACCTAGGTGTATCAGTGAGCACGACACACAACCTTTAGACGTTGGTGAAATGTTACCATCAGTTACCATGACGACCGTCGCCATTTTTACTTGTTCCAAATTGGCGCGGACACGAGGGCACACGAGTTTAACGCATAAGATAAGTAATTTTTGTAATATAGCGTCTGTGAGATATTGTAAGTTTTTTTATTAATTACAATAATTTGAGTTTTAGATTATGTCCGGGCCTAAGAAGTGCGAAGTGAAAGGTTGCGAATCGGGAAATACCCTATTTAGGACATTTCCCGATATCCTTAAAGACCGAGAGAGGTGCTTAAAATGGATTGCTGCTTGCGGCAATCCATTGTTAATGCACCAATCTCTTCGCAACAAGAAGATCTGTGATGCGCACTTCTTAGGCATCTACAAATTACAAAGCCAACTTTGTAAGACTGCTGTTCCAACGCTTCAACTTCCAGGTATGTTTAATATATAAAGTGTACGTTTCTTAAAACGTGCTGAAAATATTGTAAGGGGTGATTCTAGAGGTAAAAATAAGACAAAAATTAAGAATAACGATTTCGCGTTTGGGCCTTCATTTTGCAGTAATAATGGTTTAAAGTTAAATTTCTATCTCCTGAACTAATAGTCGGAGGACACTGCGCTTTTATAGTTACATTATCGACTAGCAATAGAACAAAAAAGTATTCATACATTTTTCTGTATCTCTTTGGGTTTCACATTTATAAAGTTTATAGTATTTGAGATTCATTCCTTAACGACATCTTGGATTTTAAAAGCTTTATAAATGTGAAACCCGAAGAGATACAGAAAAATGTATGAATACTTTTTTGTTCTATTGCTAGTCAATAATGTAACTACAAAAGCCCAGAGTCCTCCGACTACTAGTTTAGGAGACAGAAATTTAAATTTAACCCATTATTACTGCAAAAACGCGAAATCGTTATTCTTGATTTTCGTCTTATTTTGACCTCTAGAATCATTTGCATAGTGTACATATAATTTACTTTACTAAAAACTGTTTTAACATTTTGTAGCACCAATTGATGTAAGCTGCTTGGTACAGCATGCAGTTGACCATCAGGAGGTACTGGAAGTAAGGGAACCGTTGGATGTACATATTGGTAAGGAAATACAAATATATACTTATTATAAAATTTAGAATGCATGTGTTTGTTGTTTTTAAACTTAGAATTTAACTAGTTTATACAATATGAATATTTGTAATTTGCGTTACAGATAATAATAATAATGGACCCTGTGGAGGGATTGGCCGCCTGGAGGTTCAGCAAGCAGCTGAACGTATGGAGGTCCATAGTGGTAAGAAAATACAAAAATTCGATACTGTCTCCCTTGTTTCAACTGTTGGAATAACAGATATTTTTAAATAATAATGAATAGTAGCGTAGTAGTACAAATTGAATTTTTCTATCTTTATGCCATTCCGATCAGCAAATTATTAATTTTCGTACAAAGCCTCTGTAATGGCCGATTTCTTCGCCTCTGGATAAAAGTTATCTGGCGGATAGGTACAGTAAAATATGATTAACTTGCGTTACCCTAGGTTAGTTACATCGCAAAAATGTCAATATTAAGCTGCTATTTCAAAGTGAAAATTGTATAGATATAAATATCAATTAATAAATGGTCATTCTTTAAACATTCACCAGTTTAATTCTGCAACAGCAGCTTAATATTAATATTTTTCCGATGTAACTAGCCTAGGAGAACGCGAGTCAATCACACTCTACTGTAACTATCCGCCAGATAACTTTTATCTAGAGGCGAAGAAATCGGCCGTAAAAGTCTCTCTTACCCCATAACTTCGATAAGTCAAAACCTCTATAACTCGAAGATTTTAGTTCTTCCCTTCAGATTCGAGTTAACGAATTAATCATTTGCAATACATTTTACAGATACTGGATCTGCTGTTGCTGGTACCTCTGGACAATCATTGCGGACAAGGAAAGGTACTGTGACGTTTTATATTAAAAACTATTCTTAAGGTTGTTTTATCCAAAATCCAGTTCCTCTCAAAACTCCCTTAAACTTCTGTTATTTGCACTATTTATTAGTATTCCCCAATTCCTCCTTTTAATATATATTCTTTATGCTGAGCATGTGCTAACAGCTTGTTTTTTATTATAACCCGGAGCATGGGGTGTTGATAAAACCACCTTAAATTTTATACAGTTTTCTGGGTGCTGGAAATTCAGTTTTTTTTGCATGCATAAATTGTTTTATTTCTTACTATTTAGCATCTGTGCTGACATTGTTCAAAGCAAATAGGACGTCCAGCCTGTCTCCAGATGAGGTGCGGCAGTACAACGTAATTGTCTCCTTGATGAAAACAAGGAGACAAATGCGTAAACGCCATGTAGAATGTAAGGAACGTTTGCAACATGCCGAAATGTTGCTAAAACGTGGCTTTGCGGAACGCATTGAAAGTCTGCCATCAACTGTGCAAGACTTTTTAGCATTACAAGTCCGTAACATGGGACGACCTAAGTTCAGTAGAAATTACACTTTAGATGATAAAATATTTGCGCTTTCATTGCTGAAGCAAAGTCCCAAGGTTTATCGATACCTTTCCAATATTTTCCTCTTACCTAGTACAGAGACCTTAAGAAAATTGGTCACTAAAATCATTGTATCTCCCGGTATTAGTAAGTCTGTCTTCCACAGCATCGAAAATATACTCGACAATTTCGAGGATTCGCGGTATAGATATTGCATTTTATTATTTGACGAAATGAAGCTTAGTCCCCGGCTTCATTATAATGTCAAATCCGATATTGTAGAGGGACTAGTAGATTTCGGGTTTTCGCGTAATAGAGACATTGCAGACCATGTGCAGGTCTTTATGTTAAGAGGAATATTTGGAGATAAACCTTGGAAGCAAACAGTGTCGTACTCCTTTTGTAGGGGCACCGCTTCATGGGAGTCGATAGCGCGTACATTTAAGGCCATAGTACGGGAATGCACTCTTATACGCTTAAAAGTTGTTGCTTCGGTTTGTGATCAAGGGTCAACAAATGTACACGCGATTAAGCAATTACTTTTCGACACGAAAAGAGATTGCAAGTCGGCTGAAGAGGGGCTCATCATCATAGATGAACAAAAGATCGTACCACTGTTTGATCCGCCTCATTTGTTAAAATGTATTAGAAATAATTTGTTAACGAAGGATCTTCGTTATACTCTGGACGGTGTAGAAAGAACAGCAAAATGGTCCCACTTCGAGGATACTTATTTCATTGATCGGTGTAGAGGTGATTTTAAAACTTTAGTTAATATTACGGAACAGCATGTCGTTCCAAGTAAAATTAAGAAGATGCGTGTCAAATATTGTACACAAGTCTTCTCGCGTAAAGTAGCATCTCTTATGGAACTTATGAGCACTACTGAGGCGGAAAGTGCTTGTAAATCCAGAAAGATGTCAGCTTCGGGAATAGATACGGCGATATTGTTTCTAAATTTAAATTCACTTTTCGACAGTGTCAATAGTAGGACCATTTTGGACAACGAAAGCAACGCCACAGATATTTGGAATAAGTGTATAAACTTATTCCAAAGTATGCGATTTATCAAACGCAACGCGAGAGATAAAGAGCATCCTGCGGTGTTGCAAAATTGGATACATACCCTGAAAGGGTTCAAAATTCTTAAATCGTATTTGCTGGATCTTGGGTTTGTAGGATTCAGAACCAGAGATTTTAACCAAGATCCTTTGGAAAATTTTTTCTCGCTGGTACGACAACATGGTGGAAGAAATACAAATCCGACTTGTTCAGTATTTACCGAATACTACAAGTCATTACTCATAAATTCATTGTTTTCCAACTCAGGAAGACAAAACTGCGAGGCAGATTGTAGTGAAAATTTGTTAAATGTTAAAGAGATTTTCGAATTTTCCTCTCGTAATCCAAATTCTCACTTTTCTAATAATGCAGTACCAGTAGTAGCTGTAGAATCAGTAGAGTCAATTTTGCGAAATTATGATGCTACTACTGTCAATTTAGATTACTTAGAACCCTTTATTCAAGCTTGTGCTACGTGTTGCCAAGCTTTTTTAACACAAAAAGAATTAATAGGACAATTTATGCGAGAGGTTTATGTTTTAACTAAACACTGTTTTGACAAATTCGCGGAACATTGCAATTTAAAACTTTTAATTCAAACTTGTTTAAGCCTTTCAGTTGATGTCAACCTGAGCGATTGCCCTTTAGGGCATCTGAAAGTGTATTTGACCGACAACTATGTCGATCATGTATTAAAAAAATGTATTTCTTCCACCAATATGCTACTAAATTGTTCCGAAGAACCTATGATTCCAATGTCTGGTTTGTCATTATGTGCTTTGACGTATGGCAAATCACATAGGAAACAAAGGTTCTAATTGTGCTTTTATTGGATTGGCGAATAAGTTCGTACCGTTTTATGTTTTCTTTTATCCTGGAACGATTTGTTTGCTGTTTGGCAAAGTGTTTATATGCATTCGAAAGACCCTTTCTGTTCTACAAAACTGTGATAATCGTTGTTTTGAATAATTTATTTTTTTATTATTTTTCAAGCTTAGTAATGGAATTTCCAGGAGGCAAAAATCAACATTTTCGCGCAATTGACTTGCCTATGACACCTTCTCCGTACACGTCGCAAATCTCCCGAGCGGCTGCGGCAGCTTTTTGACTTCGATGAAAGCGAAGAAAAGCAGATGTCGAAAATGTTGATTTTTGCCTCCTGGAAATTCCATTTCTAAGCTTGAAAAATAATAAAAAACTAAATTATTCAAAACAACGATTATCACAGTTTTGTAGAGCAGAAAGAGCTCTTTCGAATGTATATAAACACTTTGCCAAACAGAAAACAAATCATTCTAGGATAAAAGAAAACATAAAACGCTACGAACTTATTCGCCAACTCAATATATATCCGAATCTACTTTTAAGTCTTTTTGCATGTATGCGATTGCAGTATGAGTGTGTAATGCGTTTTTTATTATGTATATATGTTTGGCTGTCGGACTGTTGCATGAGTGTGTAATGCGGTTTTTATTATGTATATATGTTTGGCTGTCGGACTGTTGCATGAGTGTGTAATGCGTTTGTTATTATGTATATATGTTTGGCTGTCGGACTGTTGCATGAGTGTGTAATGCGGTTTTTATTATGTATATATGTTTGGCTGTCGGACTGTTGCATGAGTGTGTAATGCGGTTTTTATTATGTATATATGTTTGGCTGTCGGACTGTTGCATGAGTGTGTAATGCGTTTTTTATTATGTATATATGTTTGGCTGTCGGACTGTTGCATGAGTGTGTATTGCGTTTTTTATTATGTATATATGTTTGGTTGTCGGACTGTTGCATGAGTGTGTAATGCGTTTTTTATTATGTATATATGTTTGGCTGTCGGACTGTTGCATGAGTGTTTGACTTTTTATATTGCATGAGTGTTTGACTTTTTATATTGCATGTAGGAGTGAAAATGAGTGGTTGGTATGCGCATGGGGTTAGCGGTTTTAGTCGGTATAAATCCGACACTGCCTAGTAGTGCGGATCCTACTAGGCGTCTTTTGAAGATTCCCGCTGTTTTCCCTCGTAAAAACAACCCAAAGAAAAAAATAATTTTGTAAACAATTTAATTATTTTGCAGATTCTATTGATGTCAACGAATTGAAGCAATTTGGGAAATAAAGTAAAATATTTTAGGAGTTGTATAAATTTTGTAATATTATTGTTGAATTTAATATGATCATTGTTATTGTAATAATTGTAATACCTAATATTATTTAAAATTAATAAAGAATTTGTATATCATTTAACATGTATTTATGTATTTAATTATATTTTTACTTTTAATTATATTTATATTTTCAGAAGGTAAATCGGAGGAAGTACGGACGTGATTCAAAGGATCCCTGTCATTTCTAAAATAAAATTTAAAAGATTAAATTTTGGAATGACCAGAAATCCTTCAAATGGCGTCCTCATTTTCCCTGGTTTACCTTTTCTAAGGCCGTCTGACCATGGATCGTCGCATCAGTGACGCGTATGCAGCAAATAGAAGGATATACAAAGAAATTGAATATATTTTATTTTACTATGAAAGGAAGAAATATTCAATTTCAATGTTTATCCTTCTATCTGCTGCATACGTGTCGCTGGCGCGACGATCCGTGGACAGGTTTTAAAGTAAGCGGTGCATTACACGTATACACGTACACATACGTCCCGATTCACACCAATTCACACATTCACAGTTTAGTACGCACCTTATCGGTAGGAGGCGCTACGAACTCTGCTTCAACTTTCGTAAGAGGGAGGCTTGGCCCCCCTGCTCCACAACAGTCGATCGCGAACTGTGAACCAGTGATGCCAGAAAGAGGACGGGTCCTCTCGAGAATTTCCCCCACCACGCATGCACACTACGCCGGAGCGGCGTGTCCGTGAGCTCGGCGCTTCGGACAACGTCGGGAAGACGAGAGAGAAAACGAATGTGCGTCTTTCTCTCTCGTTCTTGAAACGCTGTGATTCATGGTGGGGTACAAGCGACACGCGGCCGTGCGCGATGTTCTTGGGTGCCTCGAGATTCACTTTTCCCTTTCTGACATATGTATAATACTCTTGTAATGAAAAAAAATTTGGAAAAAATTTTATTACGGAAATCACGTTTTAAGACCTCCTGGTTACGTTTTGGGTATTTAGAAAAGAGCTTTTTTTTAAATATCTCATATATTTGTTAACACGATTACGTTTAAACGGCAAAATGGATTTCAATGAAACTTTATATTTAAATTTTATATTGTCTTAAGATCCGATTAGATCACGAAAAACCATAATTATCCGTTGTGATTCTTCGATTTTTCAGATGTACGAACTAAATTCTACATAAAAAAAGGTTAGATAAAGTTCTTCTGTAACTTCTTTAACAAAGAAAAATGTACATTCATAATTTCTTGTTTTCATTTTAAATTTCCGTACTTTTTATTCGAGCTATTTCTATTTTTCAAACCTTAAAATGAATTTTTTTATTAAAAGATGAATATTTTGATACTATAAATTGATGAACTTTGTTAAAATTAGAATCTACTCTTGGCCAGTAGCATGGACGCTGTAGCGCCTTCGATAAAAAATATTTTTTCAGAGTATGATCTAAAATCTAAACGTAATCACATTTCTCGCTAGATTTTTCGATAATTATATCAAGTTGCGACAAAGAATCACGCACTATTTACAAATTTATTACGCGCAGCGTCCACGCTACCGCTCGATGGAAACTACGGGAAAGTGGTGGTCTCTTCCATCGGGAGGGAAATATAAACGATTCGTTATGCAAAGCTAACATCGCGATATACGGTACATTAAAATGTGTAAATCGGTATGAAGGAATATTCCTTATGTCAGAAAGGGAAAAGTGAATCTCGAGGCACTCAAGAAGATCGCGCACGGCCGCGTGTCGCTTCCACCCCACCATGGATCACAGCGTTTCAAGAGCGAGAGAGAAAGACGCACATTCGTTTTCTCTCTCGTCTTCACGACGTTGTCCGAAGCGCCGAGCTCACGGACACGCCGCTCCGGCGTAGTGTGCATGCGTGGTGGGGGAAATTCTCGAGAGGACCCGTCCTCTTTCTGGCATCACTGCTGTGAACTGTCAGCGGGGCACGCACTCGAACGATCGCGAGCAGCTAAAACAACGGAAAGGCGCCAAACGCTTGGCAACAGTCCTCGCGACGGTGGGAACTTTCCGCGTAACGGATAGAGTCCTCTTGCTGCATTAACTGCCCGTGATCGTTCGAGCACGTGCCCCGCTGATAGTTCACAGTTCGCGATCGACTTTTGTTGATCGTAACGGTAAGGTGATCGTGACGAAAGATTTATTCAAGAAATTGAACAGTGTTTCGAAAGTGTTTTGAAAGTGTAGTGAAGGTGTTTGAAAAGTGTACTGGAAGTGTTTGAAAAGTGTACTGAAAGAAATGGCGTGCAATCGTGGAAAAAAACTTACCGCGCTTTCCATACAGCAGAAGCTGGATATAGTGCAGAAACTTGATAATGGTGAATCGGTTAATGCACTTGCAACGGCATATCGTGTTCACCCTAAGACCGTTCGTTGCATTCGGCGAAACAATTTGGCGTTACACCGACTTGACAACAAGAGTGTACATATCCGAAGAATGAAGAAATTGCGAAAACCCAAATATGATGAATTGGAAAATCGTCTTAGTACGTGGTTTTTAGAACGAAGAGCGTTAGGGGACACAATCAGCGACCTGTTGCTGCAGGAGAAGGCTATTGAAATGGCGACACAATTTGCAGGAACAACAGGATTTAAGGCTAGTAGGGGATGGGTGGCGAAATTCAAGAATCGTCACGACATCCGCCTAGTTAATATTTACGGTGAAAAAGGAAGTGCCGATGTGGCGGCTGCTGAAGAATTTACAGCATCCTTTATACGTAAAATCCAAGAAGAGGACATCCAGTTAGAAAACATATATAATATGAACGAAACTGGTCTGGCGTGGAAGTCTGTACCCACGAAAACTTTGGTCCATGGCAAAGAAGCCAGGATCTCTGGAAAGAAGGCGAAGAAAGACCGTGTAAGCGTGGGCTTGTGCGCTAACTCAACAGGAACCCACAAGCTGATTCCCCTCTTCGTATATAAAATTAAAAAATCCAAGGGCCCTGAAGCATGTAAGGGAAAGGTTACCAGTGATATTTAAATCGCAGAAAAGCGCCTCGGTGGACCGAGAAGTATTCACAGATTGGTATGAAAATCATTTTAAGCCCGCAGTAAGAAAACGACAATTAGAGAGTGGGGGAAGTGGTAAAATTTTTCTATTGTTGGACAACTTTGGAGGACATCAGCTAGAGCCGTCCAAATGCAAGACTGATAATTTCGAGATTATGTTCTTGCCCCCTAATACCACTTCTATTCTACAGCCCATGGATCAAGGCATTATCGCAAAAATGAAAATATTGTTCCGCCACAAAATGTTACGGCGAATCCTTGACTACCCCGGCGGAATACAGGAATTTAACCGGAAGTACGATTTAAAGGATTTTCATTGTTCAAAAGTACATATAAATGATTTATTTAGTCTAAGACGCGTTATATATGTATTTTCTTTGGCTATATACATACTGATCGCTGCCTGTAAGCTTGGCTGGTCCCTATTGGCGACTTCCTAGGGCGGAAAGTCGACAAGAGGTGCAAAATGGTATTTTCATTGCTGGTATTGTTGAAAATAAAGTTTAAAATAAAATATTACTAATTGTACTGCAATTGTTTTAAACTACGAATAAAAATTCAGAGTAAGGTCACCAATAATCTCAAATAAATGTATTATAATAAAGGGATAAATTGGACAACTTCGTCTAGGGCGCAAAAAAGACGCGTGCCGTGCCTGACTATCTGACCGTCGCGCGCATGCGTCGAGCAGTCACGATTCCATCTGAGCGCTCGCGGCCGTCGCGCACGCCCGCCGCGCACGCAAAGCGTTCCATCTCGCTCCCCCCTTCAGCCAGAAAGAAGCGAGAAACGAACACTCGGAATTTCGGCTCGGTTCATGATATGGGTTCAACGCCGGTCCCGACCAGCGAGCCCACAGCGAGGAAATACTGTAATATAATCACACAAAAACAGAAAATAATATAATCACACAAAAAAAGAAAATAATCTAATTACAATATAAAAAAAGACATAAAGTACATAAAGGTACTTTCCAACTGCGCTTAAGATGACACAACTACATATACACAGCTAAAATGCTGTGTTATTCCAGTACTCATATTGCGGACATTTTAATTAACCCATCAAAAAGAATCCCATTTAAAAACATTGTCGTAAATTATTATTAGCTTTACAAAATTAATGATATACAAAAATTGCACCAATTCCCAGTAAACAAACTGACTGCAGTCTGACGGCAGATTGATGTCAGATTCGAGTATATTCTGACGTCAGATTTGGGTCCTACTATGTCCGCATTTTACTATGGTTTTGTGGTCAGAGCCTGACATCAGGATCTGACCGCAGATTGATGTCAGATTTCGATCAGATCTTGCTGCCGTGGCTGACCGCAGATTGAGAGCAGAAATCGAGCAGATCCTGCGCAGCGCGATCTGACGGCAGATTCGTGTCAGATACAGAGCAGATTCTGACGTCAGATTCGGTGCCTACTATGTCCGCATTTAACTATGGTTCTGCGGTCGGAGCCTGACATCAGGATCTGACCGCAGATTGATGTCAGATTTCGATCAGATCTTGCTGACAAAAACCGCCCGCAGATTGGTGGCAGAAATCAAGCAGATCCTGATGTCGGACATAGTAGGCAATTTTATATAATAGTATAGATTTAAAAACAGTGCAAAAGTCTGTAGCGTAAATAATATATAGAACACGTTTATAAGACCGACTTGAAAGATCTGATTCCTACCATATTTTATGGAAGAAAAAAAGTTGGTAAACCATGTATTTAAACGGGTATTATAACATTTTTAATGTTTTACTTAGTTGTTAGTCAATTGAATGCCAGGGAGGCTCAAAATAATTATTTAAACTTTTAAAGACAGTTCTTCCACATATAAAAGAATTAATGATAACTACTATTTATTCAGTCGTCTTAGGGCGGTATTATCATCAATCGTTTTTTAGTTTTTAGCATGCGACATCCTCTACTAGTCTAGTAGATTAGTAAAGGATGCCGGATGCTTAAGACGATCTTCGTCTTCAGCAACGACTGATAATACCGCCCTTACAGTCGGGTATAACAAATATATACTCCGCAGTGGAATGCCGGCAAATACGAGTGGTACTCGAGAGCCCTGAATGATCAAGCCCTCGGCCACTTATTCTCGCCACGGTGCTATTTCGCAAGCGAGAAGCGGTCGCCCGATCGCGGCCTGGCAGGTCGCGTCGTGAACTATGTCAGCAGAATTTACTCGATTTCTGTTGCCTATCTGCCGTTAGATCGCGGTGCGCAAGATCTGCTCGATTCCTGCCATTAAATTGGATTAGCAGACTCTGCTTACTTTCTGCCGCCATTCTGCTGTCAGATCCTGACATCAGAATCTGCTCTACTTCTGCCGCCTATCTGCCGTCAGATCGCGGTGCGCAGAGCCTGCTCGATTTCTGCCATTAAATTGGATTAGCAGATTCTCCGCAGTGTCTGCCGCCAAACTGCTCGCAGGCTATGTCAACAGAATCTGCTCTGTATCTGACACCAATCTGCCGTCAGATCGCAGTGCGCAGAGCCTGCTCGATTTCTGCCGTTAAATTGGATTAGCAGACTCTGCTTACTTTCTGCCGCCAAACTGCTCGCAGACTATGTAAGCAGAATCTGCTCTATTTCTGTTGCCTATCTGCCATCAGATCGCGGTGCGCAGAGCCTGCTCGATTTCTGCCGTTAAATTGGATTAGCAGATTCTCCGCAGTGTCTGCCGCCAAACTGCTCGCAGGCTATGTCAACAGAATCTGCTCTGTATCTGACACCAATCTGCCGTCAGATTGCGCTGCGCAGGGTCTGCTCGATTTCTGCCATTAAATTGGATTAGCAGATTCGCCGCAGTGTCTGCCGTCAAACTGCTTGCAGGCTATGTCAACAGAATCTGCTCGATTTCTGCTGCCTATCTGCCGTCAGATCGCACTGCGCAGGGTCTGCTCGATTCCTGCCATTAAATTGTATCAGCAGACCCTGCCGCCAATCTGCTCTCAGGTTAAGGCAACACAATCTGTCGGCTTTCTGTTGTCAGTCTGCTTTCATCATCGAATATAACAAATCCTGTATCAAATCTGTAGTCTTTCTGCCACAAACATTTGTACTCAGGCGTTGAGCAAAATCTGCAAATACAGACGTGGCTATCTGGGTTATTACAATGGCTATTTATACAAAGAAAAAATCACAATGGTACAATGAAAAAATGTATTAAATAATATTAAGCAGATATATTTTTATACAAATAAATATTTTAATACGAATAAATATTTTATTCAAAATACTTGGCGCTGCGATCTAAAATACATCATACGTAGCATATGCACATACACACATCCACGAACGCACGCACAGGAACGAAAGAAAAAGATTATTGCAATTTATACATATTTATTCAGTTTAGCAACACCAATTCGGAGAGCAGCGCCAAGTATTTTGAATAAAATATTTATTCGTATTAAAATATTTATTTGTATAAAAATATATCTGCTTAATATTATTTAATACATTTTTTCATTGTACCATTGTGATTTTTTCTTTGTATAAATAGCCATTGTAATAATTGGTGCAATTTTTGTATATCATTAATTTTGTAAAGCTAATCAAGAGACACGGTAGTGTCTCGCGCCAAGTATATAATATATATGCGCAGCGCGAGACACAGAGTGGCTCTATTACGCCACGACTCGCTATCAAGAACACTGAGATTTCCGAATCTCAATAACGGCTGATCCGATTAGATTTTGAATGGTCTTAATGGATAGCTTGGGTTTGATTTACATCAGAAAAGTGCCTTCGTTTTGTTCCTACGGGCCTTATGAGCTGAGATATTTCGATGTAAAGTTGCAATTTGCTGAATTTTATGTTCGTAAAATTCAGACCGTCATCGTCATCGTCCTACACTTCTTGGCAAGAGGGGAGTATGAAAGGGTGAGGAAATGTCTCTCAGGCACGTCGTTCATTGGATGCGGGTTTTGGCCAATCGCGTAACAAATAATCTGACAGCTACATAGACAGAGATAACCTACCATGTGCTTAGTGTCAAATAAAGTAAATTGTCCGAATTTGAAATGTCATGAGTTTTTACACTAAATAGGAGACTGAATTATTGTCTCAATTAACAAGGTAAGTCGCCAAATTTTTTTAACAGTTTCTTATGAAGAGTCGCAGACTTGAAAGTTGTTCGGAGAAGGTTCGACAGAGAAGCATCTTCTTTCGCACAAGTTTCTAGAAATTATACAATGCATGCACAAAATAATATATTGTTTTTATACCAGCAAACTATTTTTTAATTAGAATTTTTATGTAAAGCTTATAGAAACGAAGGGGACGCAGAGGCTCGGATAGAAATGAAGGGGACGCACAAGCTTGGATGGAAATGCAGGCGATGCACAGGCTTGGAGGTTGTCCGGAGAAGGTCTGAGTTAGATCTCTGTCCCTGATATAGACAGAGAAGCATTTTGTTTCCCACAAGTTTCTAAAAATTTGTCAAATAAGGTAAATCGACAAAATTTGTCAAATTAGCATTGCATTAAGAATTAAGAAAATTATGGCGGACTGTTTGCAAGGTAGAGCAGGTCACATTAGTGAAGTAAGCACACTGAAAACGCATCTCCCTTGATACTTTTCAATCTTTTGTGAAAGATATATTAATTAAAATCCACAGTCGTTCCCACACTATTCATTAATTTTATTAGTTTCCCATTAACAATATTTCAATTCACCAATAAACATCTAAACCAACACCAATAAAAATATTGAAAATCTCTTTGTTCATTTTCGCTAAATTATCATTAGAATTTTTTAAATTTCCTGCAACAAGGCTTTCTACCATATGCTCTCACCTCCTTCGGACACATTATGTAGTCTCTACACTTACTACAGCAAAAGGCCACTCTATTTCTATATATTTTTATATAATTAACTAGTAGTACAGTAAAAGATAAGATGTTGGACATGTTTAAGCTTATATTCTATTCTAACTTATAACGCCAACGTGTAGAAATATCAAACATCTGAGTTGAACGTAACGCCAACGAGTAGAAATATCAAACATCTGAGTTGAACATATACGAACATGTAATAAACTACAACATTATGAAAGTCTTTGATAGGCAGTTTGTCTATGTTAAGTATCAGTGGACGCAACAAGAAGATATTGGATACGTAGAAGCATGTTTTAACTCAGATGTGCTTGATATTTCTAATCGTTGGCGTTATAAGTTAGAATATGCTTCAACGTGTTAAATTTTAAGTATCCAATATATTCTTATTGTATTGCTTGTTATATACAGTAAATATATATATATATATATATATATATATATATATATATGCTTCATGTTACGCAAATGCAGTTATACAATGTTTAATGCATTTGAGTGCCATTAGAAAACAATTGTTTAATTGTAATGAATCATCAAATGTTTTGAAGATATTAATGCATCGATATGAAAATGAAATGCACAATTTAAATACATATACAGTACGGCAAAGTTTAGGAGAACATTTTTCAATAATAAATAATTCGCCCGAGGGGGTGAAACAATTATCCAGTCATAATAAACACTACAAAATGTGTGAAATCCCCACAAAATTACCTTTTTTAAAAAAAGGTACAAAAAAGGGCGCCAAGTATATAATCTCATCAAAAAGAATTCCATTTAAAAACATTGTCGTAAATTAATATAAATTTATTAATGTGCTATATTTAACATTACAAAAGTAATGATATACAATTGCGCCAAATATCACAATGGCTATTTATACAAATCAATATTTTAATACGAATAAATATTTTATTCAAAATACTTGGCGCTGCTCTCCGAAAAAAAGTTAATTGTCTTGATTAATAAATAAAACAAGACAAGACACCACAGAGACAAGAAAGAATGAAAAAGATTTTAATGCAATTTATGCATATTTATTCAGTTTAGCATCACCAATTGGGAGAGCAGCGCCAAGTATTTTGAATAAAATATTTATTCGTATTAAAATATTGATTTGTATAAATAGCCATTGTGATATTTGGCGCAATTGTATATCATTACTTTTGTAATGTTAAATATAGCACATTAATAAATTTATATTAATTTACGACAATGTTTTTAAATGGGATTCTTTTTGATGAGATTATATACTTGGCGCCCTTTTTTGTACCTTTTTTAAAAAATAATAATTTACGACAATGTTTTTAAATGGGATTCTTTTTGATGGGTTAATTAAAATGTCCGCGATATGAGTAATGGAATAACACAGCATTTTAGCTGTGTATATGTAGTTGTGTCATCTTAAGCGCAGTTGGAAAGTACCTTTATGTACTTTATGTCTTTTTTTATATTGTAATTAGATTATTTTCTTTTTTTGTGTGATTATATTATTTTCTGTTTTTGTGTGATTATATTATTATTCATCTTCTTTGTCACTATTCGGTTCTGTCGCGGTACAACCCATCCCAACTGCCGATGTTACAATCGCTCCCAACTAGACTTTTGAAATTAAATTATAAATTTTTAATAACGAGACACTTAAAAGTATAAAGTAACGATGAGTATTACTTTAAAAATATTTTAAAAAAAATACGTATTTCCAAAAGGAGTATTTATATTTTAATTTTAAATTAGTAAGAAAAAGCTACTTTGGGATATCGAAAAGTTATTTTCTTCGCTATACATATACATTTCGATACCGCTAGGACATGGATGTGTGTTCCAAATGTCATTCTTCATCATATATCCAAATTTTGTGTTACTATCTGTCATATGTTTTGAGATATTTAACGTGTTACAATCGCCTCTGGTCTACCCTACTTCCTACTCAACTATTTTGTGCGAAATGTTGCATTTGTCAGAATGATATTCCGTTTTAAGAAATGTCCGAATATTTTTTATGAATCATTATATATGTTAGCGTCACCAAATTTTAGGGGGCAGCCGAGGGCGGGTGGCCCCATGCTGACCTGCCTTCGAGGATTTTATGGCAGGGACTTGGCCTATGTGCGGTCCTGATTGTAGAGGGTATGCGAGACTAAACAGTCCTGGCGACGGGCGATGGCTGGTGACCACGTTGGGTCTCCCAGCTATCGGGTGTCGAAGGATTGGTTGTTTAAAGTGAGGTAGAGAATATGGGAATGGCAAGCGGCCCGACGCCGTATTGCTAATGAATAGGGACTCTGTTCCTGGAGGATCTGGCCACGGAGTGGGGAAGGCTATGCCTTTTGGTAAGAGGACTGTGATGAACCCCACGGCACTTACCCCAGAACTGTCCTGGAACGAGTTCTACTGCAGTCTTAGCCGCGCTTAAAAATAATTGCTAACATATATGTATGGGTAGAAGTAAAAAACATAATTGTTATATTTCTGTTTCAGTTGAAAAAGAGGATACGAAAGTTGAAGTTCGTTCGGGGAGGCCACGACCGCGGGCGCGGTAGAGGTGGCTGGGGAGGAGGCGATTGGGGACGAGGTGGATGGGGAGGAGGTGGTTGGGGAGAAGGTGGATGGAGAAGAGGAGGAGATGGATGGAGAAGAGGCGGAGGAGGTGGCTGGGGCGGAGGAGGTGACTGGGGCGAAGCCACAGGTGGTGGCGATATCCATATCCACAATTATAAACGATAAGATTATAATTAATTATATTTAATAAATTCTATTGGTTTCTTGTATATTTGTTTCAAATCTAGAAACTTAATTTTAACCCACTTCCACCCATCCAATTGTCTTGAAATTTATGATGACAATTCAAAATTATGAAAAAAAACCGAGAGGGTAAAAAAATTACCCCGTCATCAATACATATAACCCATAACAAATCCATGTAGTACCATATATTTTCAAATATGTTTCCATTTCCCGAAAATCGAAATTTTTGCCATATTTAAACGTATAAGCGCACGGAAGTTACATTTTTAAAAACCAAGCTCTGCAAATGATATCAGTCCAAGCGGGACTAAGTATTTTATAAGATTTTCCATGTGTGCCCTTTTCTTTATAAACTTTCAATAAAAGAGAAATAGATTTCCATTGCTCCTCAGACAATGTAATATCAAAATATAATTGCGGCAGTTTAGTATTCATTTTATTTGGATTATTTTGAGGTTCTCGAACGCTTGGCTAAGTAGTATACTTTCGTTTGAAACATTAATGCTATCCACTAGGAGTGTGCGGATCGTCCCGAGGCTCGGGGTCGCAAGATTCGGGCTATAATCTTGGCCGCCATGAGCGGGCAATTTGATTTCAGGTCGGCTCGGCAAAACTCGGCCGCGATCGGCTCGAAAGCCAGCTATTAACAGAAGAACGAAACGGAAAGAATTCTGTATATCATTTATATCGATACCAGCGATAAGTTTCTACTTTTCTGTCCTCTGTTGAATCATAATTAACCGAGCCATCAGTAAGCGAATAAAATTGTTACCTGAAAACGTAGAACAATGATGTTTCTTCCATGTTAATTTAAAATAATAAAATATTCGCCATCCCATACAGCACACTCTCCTTGCAACATACTTGCAGCATACTTACGGCACAAGATGGCAACGACTCACGCAAGGTTGCCGCAACTATGCAGCAAAAATTCTATGTCCGCCTGCTGTAACTTTGCACGGCAAATTTGACGCAACTTTGCACGGCAAATTTGACGCAACTTTGCACGGCAAATTTGATGCAACTTTGCACGGCAAATTTGACGCAACTTTGCACGGCAAATTTGACGCAACTTTGCACGGCAAATTTGAGGCAATGATCGTCCTCCCGAAACGTGCCCCCAAAATCGCGGTATTCCGGAAACGTTAAAAGTAAATGTGAGGGAAGGGAATTAAATTACAATAAACATTAACCGTTAAATATTCATATATTTATATATCATCTTATCATCAATACAAATAACATTAATATTTTATTTTTTTTATTTATTTTTATATATTGTTTTAATCCTTGCCTTTCGGTTTAGGATGGCTCCCGTTTACATTTCCATTTCCTTATCTTCTACGCACATAAATACATTTATCAGTCTTATCAAATAACATTAATAACAATATGTATGTTACATTCTTAAAAACGAAAAACAATTCCTCGCAAAATAAAGATTTCTTTCAATCTATATAAAAAATCAATGCTCGATACTTTTTTTATACACTGACTCTGTCAGTGGTCACAAGTGCCTGCAATGACACTTGTACTCGCCGATCATACGATCACGCGAGTCCTTCCACGCCGGCGCACAGTGTGCGATTTTGCACAAAAATCGCTAGACAGCGCAAATCTTGACCGATTTCAATGATTTTTTTTTAAATACTCGCGAAGGGCTCAGCAATAACGGAGGGCTGCAGTAAATCCTGTATTTTTGGGCTTAATCTATAAAAAACATTATTCAGCATAACATCACATAAAAGCGTAAACTTTGGAAATGAAAGATATTAAAAATTAATTTTTTGTAAATTTTATTTTATAGCTGATATTAAATTTACAAAAAATTAATTTTTAATATCTTTCATTTCCAAAGTTTACGCTTTTATGTGATGTTATGCTACATAATGTTTTTTATGTTTATATATATATATATATGATGGTATATATATAATGTTTATATATATATATATATATATTTCTTACTAGCTGTACCCGGCCACGCGTTGCTGTGGCTCAGTCTGGTTAAAAAGCATGTAAAAAGGCATTTTTTACCTGTCACAGGTGTGACATCTATATAATAATAAGTATATAAAATCACGCGCGTATTTGAATGCAACGTTGTGTCAAATTTTCAAAGCAATCGATCAAGAAGTTCCGGAGATTTAAGATTTTGAAGGAACGAACATTTACATTTTTATTTATATGGGAGATAGATAGAAGATGGATATTTCCATGTCAGATCATCCAGTCAGTCCCGGGAGTGTGGGACAATTTTGTTGCAGTGCTCCAGGAAGCCATTTTGCGGAAATCTGCAAAAAAAGAAAAACTATTCTAAGCAAAATAAAGATTGCGTTCAAATTACAGGTACAGTAAAGTGATGGAACATTGACAGTACGGGGTAACATTGGCAGCTGCCAATTTTTGCCCTTTTTCTTTTTAATAGATGTTAAGTAGATTAATAGATTTAAGTAGATTAACATCTATTAAAAAGAAAAAGGGCAAAAATTTTATGCATTTGCACACTTGTAGTACAATCACAAACGATGCAATGTTATAATAGGATACCTATACCAAATTTAAAAATGTTAATTAAAAAATTAAAAAATAAAAATAAACAAAACAGAGTGCATTGAACATAAAAAGAAACAAATTTAAGTGTTAATGTAAGTTCGGATGTGTTAAAACTTTAACTTTTTAGTGCTATTTATATATGATGTGCCAATGTTACCCCAATTTACGATATGTTGCTACCATTTATAAATTATAATAAATAATAATACGCATGTAATTTTCCTTTATATGACTGCAATGCAGAAAGATAAAGTAGTTGTTGAATATAAAAATAATTAGAATATAAAGTTTTGAAATTTTGAACATTATCATACTACTCTTAGTAGTTCATTTATTATTCTTACGTCACTTACCATAGCATTAAATGTGCGCTTGTTCTGCAATTTTTCTTCCAAATTGCGTAAACCCTCTTCATCTTTAACGGGAAGATTTTCCGTAACTGCCAAAAATTCGGTATCAATATTGCTGCTTGCAACGTTTGAAATTTCCGGCATTTTTGACTCTATATGTTCCAACCTTTTCATCATATCGGCCAATGTCAAATTAATTGCTGCAAAGTTTCTCTTTATAAGTGTTTCCAACTCTGAATAAAGATAAGAGAAGTTAATTATATAAAAATCTTATTTAGGATTATAGTCAATGGGTAGAAACCCATTGGATTGGATATGATTTTACACATGCGGAGACGTACTTGCTAATGATGACGATGATGATGATGATTCTGGTTGTGATTTTGGTGTTGGTGTTGGTGCTGGTGCTATTCCTACCCTACTTTCCTCGGGAGACGCGAGTAGTATAGGTGTCATACTATTCTCACCACTGTTAATTCGTTGGAAATGGTGGTCATGAAATGGCGTCGACGTCGATGGAATATCTGCATTAAAACCTGCAATTCAGCACATAATTGACACCATGCTCCGGTCAATATTCAAAGGGGGGTCCCAAAATGGCGAGACTACTCGGATGATGCAATATACCGATGAAAAAAGACATCGAAAAGTCCTTAACCATTTTCAATCCGAGATCAAGATATTGCACGTTTCGGGAAGTCGCACAATTTTGGGACACACTGTACAAATTACTTCACATTTACTTTCATAATGAATAATGATTGAATAATATAAAAATACCTTCTTGTACATGCACTTCTGACATTTCAGAAGGTGCCTTGGGGTACATATTTCCCTTCTTCCTTTTCTCCAATGGCCCTTCTGCTTCAATGTCCTCTTCTTCGCTGGACACGTGAAGGCGAGTATTTTTTCGCCTGCGCTCTTTCGACACTTTCGACACTTTCCTATATCCCGAATAACTTGTCGCATCCGAATCGGGAATATTGGAGGTGTTCATGGCAGTCTCCTGTTTATCCAATGCTCCCTCATAAGTATCTGACACAGAGAATTCATTAATACGTCACACATTGATAAGTTATGCATATTCAGGTTCAATTTATACACTTCGCGTCAAAATTAAAGGAACAATATAATTTCCCGAAATTTTTGGTTATTCTCAAAGGACTGTATCTCGGCGAAAAATGTTTGAAAAAATATTTAAAAAACTTGAATGATTCCATGATTATCCTTCAAGTGGCATCAAGTTTCCTACAAAATGATAAATATGGAATTTTTGGGATCATTTTAAAATTAAAAAAATAGATTTAAAAAATCTATAAGAGCTCTTCCTTGGATTTGGGGGCAAAATATTCTTTTGCCGTGCATACCTTGAAAGTAGGCAAAAATTTCATAATCTTCGTTTCCCGCGTTTCATCTTGATAAAACAGTATCATAATGGATGAAATAAAAAATTCAATTCTTCGTTCAAAAACTATAAACTTCAAGCGTTAAAATGCGTTCTCTAAATATTTTTTCAAAACATTTTTCCCACAAATACAGCCTGTTGAAAATGACCAAAATTTTCGCAAAATTATAGTGTTTCTTTAATTTTGACGCGGTGTATAAATAATACTTTAATGAAATAAATATACCTGCTGAGGCAAACCACCTGACGATGTCGCATTTTTCCCACTCATCGTGGTCCACTGGAACAATTCCTTTCATAATTGTTCTATTGAGGGTATACACATTCTTAATATGGCTCGGCCAAATACTTCGCTGTCTATCAGCGTCCATCCAGTTCGATGGTATGATTTGCATACCATCCGCGAATTCCACGATTGAAAACTTTTTCAACATTTTTTACTGAAAAATAATTAGGAGAATTTATTAAAAAATTGTCACTGTATTATATAATAATACTTATGAAATATTGCAGTATGATAGTTTTGTCTTAATCGTGATGTTACTCGTACTTACCGGTGATGAATTAACACTTGCAACTTGTAAACGGTGTTCGAAGCTCGCTTTCGGAAAACAAACGAGAAATTTAAAAAAAAAGAAAAAAGTAACGCGTACACACAAACTATAAAACGAATAAAATAACTTAAATATATTTTAAAAAATAAACTAAACACACTATACCTATGAAAAGAATAAGAACAAAATTATATATAATTTTAAAAAATACACTACCACACTATAAGTATAAAAGGAATAAGAAAAATTGAATATATAATTATAAAAAACACTAACACATGATAAATATAAAACGAATAAGAAAAATTGAATATATATTTTTAAAAAACACTAACACACGATAAGTATAAAACGAATTAAAAAGTGAATATATATTAAAACAAAATAATAAGAAATATAAAAAACTTGTGAAAAGGATAGCTGCTTGTTTTTCGAGAGTTGACTTCTGTTGAGCCCGAAACTTATTTCGTGCTTCTTAAGCTGACTTCTCTTACTTAAGCCGCGTTGAAAAGATACCAAGATGATGGTAATGAAAATGGACAACGTGTAATAATAATGAGCTTTATTTCCGAACTGTATTGTTCGAGGCACAAGGACCCTCTGCCGCTACCGGCGTGTCGAGCCGATCGCGCTAGCTCTCCCCTCCCGTGGGGTCGGTTTTTTTTTCTTCGCCAGCGCGCATTGTTGCCATAATCCGGCGAATTCTCTCCGAGCGTTTCCGCGAACTTACAGCGTTGCTAATACGCAACATACCGGCCCCCTTGGACGATTCCGTTCAATACAATACGCGACATACATTAGACGTTCGATGCTACATTACCAAAGTAATTTCTGGATGACATTAAATTATACATTTGAGTAACTTAGAACTTATAGTTATTGAAAGAGAACAGATGAGATGGTTCAGTACAGAACGATAGCAAATAATATAAATACGAGAAGTGAAATAAGATCTTACAACTATGCATGCCGAAGCGGCACAATTGGAAATACCTCGTTAAAATATGAATTATAGTCATTGGATACAAAAATAAGATGATTCATTAATTAATTACTTACGTACGATAGCAAATAATAAAAAACAACAATAGATCGCATAAATCCTTATAACTATGTATACATGAAAGAATCTGCGTCAGATTTATTTACAATGTTGACTACTCGTCAATGGGCAAAGGCGCGAGTTTTTTTATGCACCTCTTATAGGTACCAGTAGAAGTTTTCACCGTCACCACTCTGACAATGCCGTCGTCTCCGGGATGTAAGTCAATGATTCTTCCCAACGGCCAATTCATCGGCGGGACGTTGTCCTCTCGCAGGATTACCAAGGCGCCTTTGTCGATCTTCCTGGATTTTGTAGAGTGCCACTTTTTCCGCGTGACCTGCTCGTGCAAATATTCCCTCAACCAGCGTTTCCAAAAATGTTGTTGGAGTTGTTGACTATGTTGCCACATGGATAATCTTCCCGCAGGTACAGACGTAAAGTCGTGACTAGGAATACTTGCCAGATTATCGCCAATCAGGAAATGGGAAGGAGTCAAGGCATTGAGATCATTGGGATCGGATGACAGTTGCGTCAGCGGTCTAGAATTCAATATTGCTTCTATTTGATTTACGTATGTTAGCAATGCTTCGTAGGACAATAAGGTGTCTCCTATTACGCGAACCAGATGATATTTAGTAGATTTCACGGCCGCCTCCCAAAGGCCGCCAAAATGAGGCGATCGAGGGGGGATGAGATGCCACTTTATGCCCTCGTTATTTAAGTTTTCTGCTATTGCATTGTTAAATCGCGAGGTTCTTAAGTTAGCGAATAGTTCCTTGATTTCCCTTCTTGCCCCTACGAAATTTGTGGAGTTATCTGAGTACAGATCAGAACATTTGCCTCGTCGCGCAAAAAATCGTCGCAATGCAGCCAAAAACGCCTCCGTGGACAAATCACCAACTATTTCAATATGGATAGCTTTTGTTGCGAAACATACGAATATTGCTAGATAAACCTTAATTTTATTTTTATTGCGATAGGTTTTTTCTTTGATGTACATAGGTCCGCAAAAATCAACTCCAGTAATCAAGAACGGTCTCGACTGAATGACGCGGTGTTCCGGTAGATCTGTCATAATGTAATCCACTCCCGGAGGCCTTGCTCGGTAGCAAGTAACACATTTGTGTATGACGCGTCTAACCAGATCCCTTCCGCCAGGAATCCAGAATCTCTGCCGGATGAAGCTGAGCGTTGCCTGAGCACCCGAGTGAAAATGTCTTAAATGTTCGTCACGCACAATTACCGTTGTAATGGAATGATTTCTTGGCAATAATATTGGATGTTTCGAAGTGTATGGGATACGCGCGCGCGCCAGTCGACCGCCCACTCTCAAAATATTATCCTCATCCAGAAACGGACTCAATGGAGCAAGATTGCCCCTTACTATTTTATTGGATCTTAATCCCTGAATCTCCCTTGCAAAGTTTTCACTCTGCAAGATCTTAACCACGCGAACCTCGGCCGCCCGAATCTCATCAACGGTTAAAACACCCGCACGCCGTTCTCTGTGAGTACTATTATGTGTGAAGCGCAAACAGTACGCTATTACGCGCTTGAGTCGTTGGAAGGAAGAACAGTTCTCAAGAACGTCCCAACGCTTTAACTGATTGGATAGGGTGATACCAGCACGCATTTCCGGAACGTCGATTGGCACCAAATCATACTGTGGCCACGATGAGTCGGGCTCGTTCAACCACGATGGTCCGTGGTACCACAATTCATTATGCAAAAATTCCTTAGGGCTCATACCGCGAGATATCAGATCCGCCGGATTGTGTATTGATGGCACGTGACGCCATTGCTGTTTGTCCGTAATTGTTTGAATGTCAGCCACCCGGTGTGCTACGAAAATCTTCAAGGAATGCGCCATCGAATTTATCCAATGCAGTGTGACTGTTGAGTCGGACCAAAACACAATCCTATCGAATGACGTTCTACGTAACGCCTTAATAGTTGCGCTGTATAGTTTTGCAAGCAAGTGTGCGGCACACAATTCAAGTCTGGGTAACGTAATCGTCTTTAAGGGCGCGACGCGAGATTTCGAACACAATAGTCGAGTCGTAATGTTACCGTTTCGATCAGTAGAGCGCAAATATAAACATGCACCGTATGCCTTCTCGCTGGCATCGCAGAAGCCGTGCATTTGCACCCTATCGTACGTTTTTGCGATCGCCTGCCGATCGAAGTGTGTATCGCGTAATAAATAAAGTTCCTGACAGTAACGTGACCAACTCGTGTGTATTTCTAAGGGTACCGATTCATCCCACGCCACATTTAGCTGCCAAAGTGTTTGCATCAATAGTTTTGCCTGAACGATTATTGGTCCCAGAAGTCCTAATGGATCAAATAATGAGGCGATTTGAGATAAAATCGACCGCTTTGTGATGCGCCGGGGCAATTCTATGTTCGCGATGCTATACATTATAACGTCTTTTTCCGTGTTCCACTGTATTCCGAGTGTTTTGATTGTGTCGTGTAAATCTAATCGTACATGCGTGTTCTCGACTCTGTTTTCCAAAACATCCAATAATGTCTCATCATTCGAAGCCCACTGTCTTAGCCTGAGACCTGCCCTCTCGCATATCTGAATCATTTCGTCCCGAATTGTTCTAGCCTCTTCGTAAGTGTGCGCACCGGTTAAGAGGTCATCTACATAAAAATCCTCGCGCAGCAGGGTCGCTGCCGTCGGAAATTGTGTTCCCTCGTCTAAACTTAGCTGTTTTAAGGATCGAATGGCTAAGAAGGGAGCCGAGGATGTCCCGTATGTGACAGTATTTAAAGTATACGTATCTAATGGACATTGCGGACTTGAACGCCAGAGTATTTTTTGATATGCGCGGTCGTCAGGGTGTACCAAAACCTGTCGATACATTTTCTCTATGTCAGCTGTTAATACAAATGAATGCGATCTAAAACGAACTAATATGGAAAACAAGTCCTCCTGAATCGTGGGTCCCGTCATCAGTGCGTTGTTCAATGATACCCCAGTGGAAGTTCGCGCAGAGGCGTCAAATACAACGCGCAGCTTTGTTGTTATGCTGGATTGCTTAAATACCGCGTGATGAGGTAAATAATATCCCCCTTCCGTGTCTGTATTTTCTACCTTGGTCATATGGCCTAAACTGTAATATTCGTTCATGAATTTTGCGTAGTTTACTTGTAAGTCGGAATCTTGTGCTAATTTCCTTTCTAATGACCGGAATCGACGCAGAGCTGTCGTATATGATTCTCCCAACTGCTGTATGTTGTCCTTGACTGGGAGTTTTACAATATATTTACCGGTCGTCGAGTCGCGAGTGGTATTGCAATGATAATGACGTTCACAAGCCACTTCTTCGCTTGATAAGACCATTTCACGTGTGGTCTCCTCTATTTCCCAAAATTTGGCTAGTTGTTCTTGTAATGTACAACGTGCAAGATTGCAAATTGGTTTTTGAACCGATTCTAACGGACCCAACTTTCCCGCGACAATCCAGCCGAGCTTAGTTTTTTGCAGTATTACGTGATTGTTCGCGGTGGCTATTTGTCCGACACACAATAAATTGAAAAAGATCTCAGCCCCGATCAGGCCCTCTATTTCCGACGGGTTGGCGAACCCAGGGTCGGCTAATGGAATGTTATTTGGAATATTTAGTTGGTTTCGAGCTATCGATTGCGAGGGTATAATTTCAGTGATTTGCGGTAAGATTAGAAACGTTAGTTCGGTGTTAAAATTATTGATGCGAGACTTTATGCAAGTTTTGACCATGGTATTGATCTTTGATATAGTTTGATTTATGCATATCACTGGTCTGTTAGTGTAGCTCTCCGAATTGGTGTTGCTAAACTGAATAAATATGTATAAATTGCAATAATCTTTTTCTTTCTTTCCTATGCGTGCGTTCGTGGATGTGTGTATGTGCATATGCTACGTATGATGTATTTTAGATCGCAGCGCCAAGTATTTTGAATAAAATATTTAAATACACATTCAAGGCACCGGTGAGACGGCCCCCTTAAGGGGGGGGTTCTACTTTGTGGGACCGAAAAGGTAGGTGATATTTAGGAATTTTTTATAAAAAAACCGTTGAATGGATTTATTTAAAATTTGACAATTTGTTTTCCTTGTACTTTGTAGTATTCTATCAAATTTTTATGAGGCCATACAAAAAAAAGGGCGTGTGTAGAGCGTCGATTGCAGAATGTTGAAAAAAAAACGGCTTGTGCTGGCGTTGAAGAAAAGTGTCCTATGGCTTATCTGAAACACAAAAAGGAATAGGGATTCTTAATCTGCATGAACATGGCTATCTATGGAACTAGAACAATTAAGAAAAGTGAAAAATTCTTAAAATGGCAGTCTTTTGAAAAAAATAGTTCAAACTTTGTCCAAAAATGGCAAAGAATTATTTAAATAAAAAAAGAACGGTAACAGATACAGCCATAATCCTAGTTCCATAGATAGACTAACGTTTGCCGAACATGTATGTACAAGGTCGATACCAATAGCTTCATTGGACTTCGAGATTTCTTCAACGCCATGTTGAAAAATGTTGTTTCGAGAAAAACGAATTTGAAGTTTCATGTTAAATTGGTATAAAAGTACAACTACTTACAATAGTTAAAATCCTCCAGGGCTATAGAGTAGTCCTTCCACTTCTTCATACATCGATTGTTGGTCTGATGCCTCCATTCTTCGGGCAGTTCTCGCCTCTTTGCTTGCGAACGTATGACGCTCCTCCGCCCTGCTTATGCGCTCGGCGTTGCGTTGTTGGGCGTATGCGCTGGATACCAGACCCAGTTTTATGCCCATAACGTCCATTATTTTCAATACCGATGAAAATCCTTCATTATACACACAAGCACTAATAAATGCACAAATTTCTGTAATTTTGGCTGAATTGAATGTATGTTTTGGTGCCATTTGCCAAATAGTGCTATTAAAACTTTTATTAACATTCTGCGTATTCCCACCGAGGCATCGTTCTAGTAAATCTTTGGACGAGAGACTTTCATAAATAGGCCTCAGTACTTTTTGTACTGCATCGGCCAAAGGAGGGGGGTGGTCGAATTCCTCTTCTTTTCCTTCGGCCTCTGCGCGACGCCATTTACACCAGGAATCCGCTCCAGGTGGACAATTCATGTGCATGGGCTTTTCATTTGTTGAGCACTTATGGAAAAATGCAGCCCAAATTTCTTTTTCCATTTCTTCCACGGAATCCGGATGTCTGCGTATCGCCAAACCATAATATTTGGACAAATCGCAAATTAATTTGTCCGTCAACTTTCCACGACCTTTACCACCAATCCCTTTGTTATTTTTTTTTGCACTTCTGAGTCTTGTCCCCATTCTCTTCTGAACGTGCCCTACGCACTCACTTTTTTTTATTATTACATCTTCGTACGGTTGTGCATTCAAAACTCCTTTGAAGGTGTGGGAATCGCCGTCACCAATGTAATTGGTGTATTTCGCACCGTGAAGTTCTTCCGATCTTTGGAACATTTGGATGATCCCATCTACTTCCATTTTGCCTGCACTTCCGACATGATTAACACTACACGATTCTGTGTGTTCATCGAGCCATTGCGCATGCTCCTCCGTTCCTATTTCATGTCGATGTAGTGTACAGGCATGACAGTAGCTTGATTTTACTACTAAGTCTAAAACTTTCTTACTGTGTTGTCCAATTATTGTAACTACACCAAGTAACGAGGTAAATCCCCTCTTACTCCAGGAACCATCTCCTGACACGGTCAGTTCTCGGTCTGCGTTTCCTGCCTCCATATTCTTCGCTACTTCTTCTTCTCCTGCATTTGTTATTATAATATCGAAGACTGATTGGACGGCACTGTAAATATTGTCAATCGCTGCATAGTATGCGTTCTTCGACAGTCCACTGCAAATATCCATCATTCCACAAAACATGTTTACTCCTTTGACGCCAATCCCTAAAAGGCGCATCACAAATATCATTCTTCGATTTATTTCGAAGGACTTTCCACTTATTTTGGGTGACGAGTTTATGTACTTTGTACCACATTCGCAGGTAATCGATAATTGAAATCCTAGCCCTTGTTCGCCTTTTCGGCCAAACTCCACTTCACCATCACATACTTTACACTTTAGAAATTCGCGGATTGTCGAAAAAATTAAATTAAAATGTATGATCGCATACATATGCATTGAATCCACGATAAATTCACAATCGCGACTTTCCCTCAATTTTTTTGATGATGTACTCGCGAACTCCGTTTCGTTTTCCACTGTATACCGATTGCCTTGGAAGTGTCTTTTGGTCAGTTTACTCCCTGGACGACGCCAGCCTGTCTTCTCATGCTTCGTGTCTTTAGACATATTGCTATATAACGACGTGCTTCTCTCGATGTTTGAAAACGGACTGAAACAGAGGGATTCTCCAAGGCATTACTGACCGTATAACGGTCTTCTGCCGAATACATGGGAATATAGATAGAATAGCTTTCAGAACGAAAAGGGGACCCCTTTCAACAATAGAAATTTCAGGTAAGGGGACCTCAGGTCAATAAGCGTACCCCAGGTTGTCCATTCATACAGGGACGCACCGCGCGATACGGTATCCCTGCGCACCGCTTCCGCTCGCTTCAAGATGCTATAACTTCGTTACTATTTCGAATTTTTCTATAAGCTTTGGAGAGTACGTTTTCAAGGTCCAAATATTTGTAGAAATGCAAAAAAAAAAAAATCCATTTTTTCGACCCCACAAAGTAGAACCCCCCCTTAAGCGCAGTTGGAAAGTACCTTTATGTACTTGCAGCTCATTTTGATTTCACATCTTTTTTTATATTGTAATTAGATTATTTTCTTTTTTTGTGTGATTATATTATTTTCTGTTTTTGTGTGATTATATTATTTTCTTTTTTTTTGTGATGTACTTGCAGCTCATTTTGATTTCACATCCTTTTTTATATTGTAATTATATTATTTTCTTTTTTATGTGAATATATTATTTTCTGTTTTTGTGTGATTATATTATTTTCTGTTTTTTGTGATGTACTTGCAGCTCATTTTGAGTTCACATCTTATTTTATATTGTAATCATATTTTTTATTTTTTATTTATGTGATTATATTTTTTTGTTAATTATACTTTATTCGTCCTTGACTTTTTCATGTTTCATTGTCTTTTTTTTATATTTATTTGTTGATAATACTCTTTTTTTTCTCGACTTTTTCATGTATACTATTTTCTTTTTTTTTGTGATTTTTGATAATACTTTTTTTGTCCTCGACATTTTCATGTACTTGGCGTATCTTTTACTTTTTTAAAGTTTTTTTTGGGGATCTCACTTCTTTTTACAAAGCTAATTCATGTACTTGGCGTAATTTTTTTACTTTTTTAAAGTTTTTTTTGGGGATCTCATTTCCTTTTACAAAGCTAATTCATGTACTTGGCGTAATTTTTTTACTTTTTTAAAGTTTTTTATGGGGATCTCACTTCTTTTTACAAAGATAATTCATGTTCTTGGCGTCATATTTTTTTACTTTTTTGAAGTTTTTTTTTGGGATTCAGAATTTCAGCTTCTTCTTTTTTTACAAATTTTTCCCTGTCACGGGTACTAAAAGTAAGGATAAAGTAAGGAAATCCCAATAAATTATAAATTCTGATCTATCTTCGTTACACGTCCACGCGTTTACGGCGCACTGCAGCCTATCGAGTGATGTTAGAAGATAAAGCTAGTTTGTAGCCAGTAAAGCTTACTCGGAATACTCGGAATAGCGCAAAGCAGTTCAGCGAGTGTACTTTTATTATTTTTTGATTAAGGATAAATTCTACGTAAGTTTAACACCTTCCCCCAAAAAACATGTGCACTGCATTACCGATCTATATGTATTATATGAATGTATAGTACTTTGTGTGCAGTACATAGTGCGCGAAGCAGCTTGCGGCCGTGGCCGGGGCCGGGGACGTGGCCAGAGCCGGGGTCGTGGATGGGGCGGGGCCGTGGACGTGGCGGCGGCCAATAACATATAAAAAAATAAATTCGTTATTTTCATACATAAAAATGTGGTTATTTCATTTGCTCATGCAGCAGAGTTACTTTCTCTTTCAGCTGTTAAAATAATTCTCTTCATCTGCATCGTTAACTGAAAAATAGGACAAATTTACTAATTATTTATATAAATTATCACACGTGCTCACATTGAATGAATAATTGCGTATGCAAAACCCTACGTGAAAATTTGTGCGTACATAGTCCAACGTAGATCACACTGCATCATCTTCTGCTTTGATGATTATCTGTAAATATATAATATATTATCACACGTGCTCACATTGAATGAATAATTGCGTATGCAAAACCCTACGTGAAAATTTGTGCGTACATAGTCCAACGTAGATCATACTGCATCATCTTCTGCTTTGATGATTATCTGTAAATTATATATATATATATATAAAGCCTCATTTTAATAATTATATACAACTTAACGTAGACCTTATTAATTATTTATATAAATAGAGTGGCCTTTTGCTATAGTGAGTGTAGAGACTACATAATGTATCCAAAGCAGGTGAGAGCATATGGCAGAAAGTCTTGTTGCAGGAAATTTAAATGCTAATGGTAATAATTCAGCGAAAATGAATGAGGAGATCCAATATTTTTAACGCACAATTTATTGGTGTTGGAATAAAACTAATAATAATTTAGTATGTTTATTGGTGAATTGAAATAATGGGAATCTAAAAAATTAATGAATAGCGTGACAACTACTGTGGATTTTATTAAAGTATTACGAATGTCTTTCACAAAAGATTGAAAAGCATCAAGGGAGATGTGTTTTCAGGGTACTTTCTTAACTAATGTGACTTGCTCTACATTGCAAGCAGTACACCATAATCTATTTTCTTAATAATTCTTAATGCTATGTCTTTTGATTGACAAATTTTGCCGATTTACCTTATTTGACAAATTCCCAGAAACTTGTGCGAAACAAGATGCTCTGTCTATCTATATATCTATTTAATCTTCTCCGGACAACCTCCAAGCCTGTGCATTCTCTTCATTTCTATCCATCCAAGCCTGTGCGTCCCCTTCAATTCTACTATCCAAGCCTGTGCGTCCCCTTCATTTTTATCCAAGTCCTGTGCGTCCCCTTCATTTCTATAATATATAATAAGCTTTACATAAAAACTCTAAATTGCTGGTATATACAAAAACAAGTATCTGGCAATTTAAATGCAATGTAATTTTTTACTACAATATATTATTTTGTACATGCATGATACAAATTTCCAGAAACTTGTGTGAAAGGAGATGCTTCGCAGTCGAACCATCTCCGAACAACTTCCAAGTCTGCGACTCTACATAAGAAATCTATTAAAAAAATTTTGGCGACTTACCTTATTAATTGAGACAATAATTCAGTCTCCTATGTAGTGTAAAAACTCGTGACATTCCAAATTCGGACAACTTACTTTATTTGACACTTAGCACTTGGTAGGTTATAAAATTCAAAATAGTATATATATATGTATGTACAATGACGGACGACGATCCCCGCCGAATAATCCCGAGAGTCGACGAACGAAGAACGAAACATGTGTTGGCTGAAGGTGTGTGTGTGTAACGCGTATATACGTATATTCTGTTTGACGACGAAAATATATATATGTACTATGGTTGACGAAAAATTCCTTGGAGAATCAGAAGAAGAATCTTACCATTTTCGACAGATTCATGAGACGATATTACGATATCTCTGTCATGCGTGGACCGATTTTATTGAAATTGGTCTTATTCGAAAGCTTATATGCGGTTTACATAAGAAAAATGCCTTTAAATTTAGAAAATATTGCAGGCGTGATGAGATATTAATGAAATAAGTTTCAGGTTAGGTTGGAATAGCTGTGCGTCGAGTAAAGATACACGGCAGCGACAGGCATATACAAGGTGTCTTTTCTTTCATGTACTTGGCGTCGAGACGCTACCGCGTCTCTAGATTTCGTTTGTGTCCGATATTTTTTATGTTATGTAGTTTTATGAAAAATCTAGAGACGCGGTAGCGTCTCGACGCCAAGTACATGAAAGAAAAGACACCTTGTATATGCCTGTCGCTGCCGTGTATCTTTACTCGACGCACAGCTATTCCAACCTAACCTGAAACTTATTTCATTAATATCTCATCACGCCTGCAATATTTTCTAAATTTAAAGGCATTTTTCTTATGTAAACCGCATATAAGCTTTCGAATAAGACCAATTTCAATAAAATCGGTCCACGCATGACAGAGATATCGTAATATCGTCTCATGAATCTGTCGAAAATGGTAAGATTCTTCTTCTGATTCTCCAAGGAATTTTTCGTCAACCATAGTACATATATATATTTTCGTCGTCAAACAGAATATACGTATATACGCGTTACACACACACACCTTCAGCCAACACATGTTTCGTTCTTCGTTCGTCGACTCTCGGGATTATTCGGCGGGGATCGTCGTCCGTCATTGTACATACATATATATATACTATTTTGAATTTTATAACCTACCAAGTGCTAAGTGTCAAATAAAGTAAGTTGTCCGAATTTGGAATGTCACGAGTTTTTACACTACATAGGAGACTGAATTATTGTCTCAATTAATAAGGTAAGTCGCCAAAATTTTTTTAATAGATTTCTTATGTAGAGTCGCAGACTTGGAAGTTGTTCGGAGATGGTTCGACTGCGAAGCATCTCCTTTCACACAAGTTTCTGGAAATTTGTATCATGCATGTACAAAATAATATATTGTAGTAAAAAATTACATTGCATTTAAATTGCCAGATACTTGTTTTTGTATATACCAGCAATTTAGAGTTTTTATGTAAAGCTTATTATATATTATAGAAATGAAGGGGACGCACAGGACTTGGATAAAAATGAAGGGGACGCACAGGCTTGGATAGTAGAATTGAAGGGGACGCACAGGCTTGGATGGATAGAAATGAAGAGAATGCACAGGCTTGGAGGTTGTCCGGAGAAGATTAAATAGATATATAGATAGACAGAGCATCTTGTTTCGCACAAGTTTCTGGGAATTTGTCAAATAAGGTAAATCGGCAAAATTTGTCAATCAAAAGACATAGAATTAAGAATTATTAAGAAAATAGATTATGGTGTACTGCTTGCAATGTAGAGCAAGTCACATTAGTTAAGAAAGTACCCTGAAAACACATCTCCCTTGATGCTTTTCAATCTTTTGTGAAAGACATTCGTAATACTTTAATAAAATCCACAGTAGTTGTCACGCTATTCATTAATTTTTTAGATTCCCATTATTTCAATTCACCAATAAACATACTAAATTATTATTAGTTTTATTCCAACACCAATAAATTGTGCGTTAAAAATATTGGATCTCCTCATTCATTTTCGCTGAATTATTACCATTAGCATTTAAATTTCCTGCAACAAGACTTTCTGCCATATGCTCTCACCTGCTTTGGATACATTATGTAGTCTCTACACTCACTATAGCAAAAGGCCACTCTATTTATATAAATAATTAATAAGGTCTACGTTAAGTTGTATATAATTATTAAAATGAGGCTTTATATATATATATATATAATTTACAGATAATCATCAAAGCAGAAGATGATGCAGTATGATCTACGTTGGACTATGTACGCACAAATTTTCACGTAGGGTTTTGCATACGCAATTATTCATTCAATGTGAGCACGTGTGATAATATATTATATATTTACAGATAATCATCAAAGCAGAAGATGATGCAGTGTGATCTACGTTGGACTATGTACGCACAAATTTTCACGTAGGGTTTTGCATACGCAATTATTCATTCAATGTGAGCACGTGTGATAATTTATATAAATAATTAGTAAATTTGTCCTATTTTTCAGTTAACGATGCAGATGAAGAGAATTATTTTAACAGCTGAAAGAGAAAGTAACTCTGCTGCATGAGCAAATGAAATAACCACATTTTTATGTATGAAAATAACGAATTTATTTTTTTATATGTTATTGGCCGCCGCCACGTCCACGGCCCCGCCCCATCCACGACCCCGGCTCTGGCCACGTCCCCGGCCCCGGCCACGGCCGCAAGCTGCTTCGCGCACTATGTACTGCACACAAAGTACTATACATTCATATAATACATATAGATCGGTAATGCAGTGCACATGTTTTTTGGGGGAAGGTGTTAAACTTACGTAGAATTTATCCTTAATCAAAAAATAATAAAAGTACACTCGCTGAACTGCTTTGCGCTATTCCGAGTATTCCGAGTAAGCTTTACTGGCTACAAACTAGCTTTATCTTCTAACATCACTCGATAGGCTGCAGTGCGCCGTAAACGCGTGGACGTGTAACGAAGATAGATCAGAATTTATAATTTATTGGGATTTCCTTACTTTATCCTTACTTTTAGTACCCGTGACAGGGAAAAATTTGTAAAAAAAGAAGAAGCTGAAATTCTGAATCCCAAAAAAAAACTTCAAAAAAGTAAAAAAATATGACGCCAAGAACATGAATTATCTTTGTAAAAAGAAGTGAGATCCCCATAAAAAACTTTAAAAAAGTAAAAAAATTACGCCAAGTACATGAATTAGCTTTGTAAAAGGAAATGAGATCCCCAAAAAAAACTTTAAAAAAGTAAAAAAATTACGCCAAGTACATGAATTAGCTTTGTAAAAAGAAGTGAGATCCCCAAAAAAAACTTTAAAAAAGTAAAAGATACGCCAAGTACATGAAAATGTCGAGGACAAAAAAGTATTATCAAAAATCACAAAAAAAAAGAAAATAGTATACATGAAAAAGTCGAGGAAAAAAAGAGTATTATCAACAAATAAATATAAAAAAAAGACAAAGAAACATGAAAAAGTCAAGGACGAATAAAGTATAATTAACAAAAAAATATAATCACATAAATAAAAAATAAAAAATATGATTACAATATAAAAAAAGATGTGAAATCAAAATGAGCTGCAAGTACGTCACAAAAAAAGAAAATAATATAATCACACAAAAACAGAAAATAATATATTCACATAAAAAAGAAAATAATATATTCACATAAAAAAGAAAATAATATAATTACAATATAAAAAAGGATGTGAAATCAAAATGAGCTGCAAGTACATCACAAAAAAAAGAAAATAATATAATCACACAAAAACAGAAAATAATATAATCACACAAAAAAAGAAAATAATCTAATTACAATATAAAAAAAGATGTGAAATCAAAATGAGCTGCAAGTACATAAAGGTACTTTCCAACTGCGCTTAAGATGACACAACTACATATACACAGCTACAATGCTGTGTTATTCCATTACTCATATCGCGGACATTTTAATTAACCCATCAAAAAGAATCCCATTTAAAAACATTGTCGTAAATTATTATTAGCTTTACAAAATTTAATGATATACAAAAATTGCGCCAATTATCACAATGGCTATTTATACAAAGAAAAAATCACAATGGTACAATGAAAAAATGTATTAAATAATATTAAGCAGATATATTTTTATACAAATAAATATTTTAATACGAATAAATATTTTATTCAAAATACTTGGCGCTGCGATCTAAAATACATCATACGTAGCATATGCACATACACACATCCACGAACGCACGCACAGGAAAGAAAGAAAAAGATTATTGCAATTTATACATATTTATTCAGTTTAGCAACACCAATTCGGAGAGCAGCGCCAAGTATTTTGAATAAAATATTTATTCGTATTAAAATATTTATTTGTATAAAAATATATCTGCTTAATATTATTTAATACATTTTTTCATTGTACCATTGTGATTTTTTCTTTGTATAAATAGCCATTGTGATAATTGGCGCAATTTTTGTATATCATTAAATTTTGTAAAGCTAATAATAATTTACGACAATGTTTTTAAATGGGATTCTTTTTGATGGGTTAATTAAAATGTCCGCGATATGAGTAATGGAATAACACAGCATTGTAGCTGTGTATATGTAGTTGTGTCATCTTAAGCGCAGTTGGAAAGTACCTTTATGTACTTGCAGCTCATTTTGATTTCACATCTTTTTTTATATTGTAATTAGATTATTTTCTTTTTTTGTGTGATTATATTATTTTCTGTTTTTGTGTGATTATATTATTTTCTTTTTTTTTTGTGATGTACTTGCAGCTCATTTTGATTTCAGATCCTTTTTTATATTGTAATTATATTATTTTCTTTTTTATGTGAATATATTATTTTCTTTTTTATGTGAATATATTATTTTCTGTTTTTGTGTGATTATATTATTTTCTTTTTTTGTGACGTACTTGCAGCTCATTTTGATTTCACATCTTTTTTTATATTGTAATCATATTTTTTATTTTTTATTTATGTGATTATATTTTTTTGTTAATTATACTTTATTCGTCCTTGACTTTTTCATGTTTCTTTGTCTTTTTTTATATTTATTTGTTGATAATACTCTTTTTTTCCTCGACTTTTTCATGTATACTATTTTCTTTTTTTTTGTGATTTTTGATAATACTTTTTTGTCCTCGATAATATTCACACCAGAGTTGGGCAAAATGTAATCTAATTACAAATTACGATAAAAATGTAATTGCGTAATTGATTACACATTATTTTCCGTAATATTTAGGTAGTTGACCACAATTGGGTGAAGCCACCAGTAGTCGACCATGTATCAGTAGTCGACCGCTTTCAGAAAAACATGAAAAATAAGGTTTTTAGAAGTAACGATCTTTTGAACAAAGTGCAGTTCTCTAACTGCACTCTATCTACACTCTGTTCAAAAGATTGTCACTTTTAAAAACCTTTTTTTCGTGTTTTTCTGAAACTGGTCGACTACTGATACATGGTCGACTACTGGTGGCTTCACCCATAGCTTGTGTACTTGTGTAATTGATTACACATTACTTTCTGTAATCGTTAATTTATGTAGTTGACAAAATGTTATGTGTTGAAAATAATGTGTAATCAATTACACAAGTACAGTATTTCCTCCCTGGGAGCCCAGTTTGGTGTACACGATACGGACTTTTCGCTATCCCCACCACTTCTGTCTCATTCTTGTCCGGCGAAGGCGAGAGGGAGATGGAACGAGAGCGAGCGAGCGCCACTGAAAGCGAGAGAGGACGGTACGAGGCAGCGACGTCGCGCACGTCCGCCGCGCACGCAAAGCGTTCCATCTCGCTCGCTCCTTCGGCCAGAAAGAAGCGAGAAACGAACACTCGGAATTAGGGCTCTGTTCACGATACGGGCTCAACGCCGATCCGGACCAGTGACCTCTCAGGGAGGAAATACTGAACATTTTGCCCAACTCTGATTCACACATATGCTATCACAGTCACATAAACCACATTCCACATAATTACTTTTCGTAATTCTGCCCTGATGGCTTGGTCCTCCCCCATTCCCTCCTGGGCCGGGATTTCCGCCTGTGGCGGATTTTCCTGCAAGGCCGGATTTTCGGCCCCCGGCTCCACCGCTTCATCAAGCGCTTGTTTAATCTGGAAATGAAATAATGAATGTATTATTTTGTGACAAATAGTACAATTGTATGAACATACAGGATAATTCCCCCGCTAGGGTCCTCAAAGACAATGCCGCCAATAAGCCGTGCCTCACTGAATTTCGTGGAATTGACGAATTCCACGTTCTGCATTTCTCATCAGATCTTTGCGAAGAAGCCATCAACCAATGACGTGCCGATAAAAATGGCCCCAAGCTAACTTCGATAAAAAAAAGTCCGATTTACACGACATTTGACATGATTTTGAATTTTTTAACATGCCGTAGTGAATCTCGTCTCGAACGTCGAAATTCGCGAAACTCAGCGAGACGCGGCTTATTGGCGACAACGCCGACACTAGCCAGAAAATCACTCTGTATAACAGTATATAATATAATACTTACATTATTCATATTCTCCATCCTGTACGTCCACGTTGATGGCGTTCTTTGCCGGGACTGACTCTCTACGCAACGGACTGTTTGCGCCGTTGGCCTGTTTTGTAGAGCGTCATTTGTTTCTAAACGCGGCCCGGACGAATTTTTGAATTCACGTTCACGGTTCGCGATTACGGTTTTTTGCAACGGGCAGAAGGATTTTGACTTGTGTTGCGTTGTGTTGTATTGTGTTTGTGTTGTGTTTGTTGGTTTAGTGTATGTGAATATGCAGGACGTGCCGGAAGATATGGACAATAATTCTTCGTTTCGTTCGCGATATTTACGTCCGTACGCAAAGCGATTATCGAAACGGAAAGTACATCGCCAAAAGAGAAGGACGTCAGCCCTTCAGAAGAAACAAGAAAGCGCAAAAACGGCAGACGACACTGCCGTAGGACAACATCTAGAAGAAGTGGCCGAGGAACGTATGGTAGAGGAACCATCCACTTCCGATGGAAATCATACGCAACAAGAGATAATGTATGCGCCATCCGATGAAGATACTGATACGGCTGAAGAAGCGCTGGAAGAATTGGAAAACAAATTATCAGAAGGCACGGATGTAGGAAGTAACGAAGAAGAAAACTTCGTTCTAGAAAAAGTTGCGAAGAACAAGCCACAAGAAGAATCCCTTCCTCTAAATAGCAACGATATAATGAATTTCCAAAATGTGCTTGTTCAATTGCAGGAAATAGGCAAGCATGCAAAACATAGGGAAGACTGTGGCATTGAACACCTACGAATAACTGGTGTGAAACGGCGTGGCTTCAAGAGCACCTTCAGCGTAATGTGCACTTTATGCCATTACAAAGCTGAAATCCACAATCAATCGGACGAAGCCGAAGAAGTGGATACGAATCAGGGCGCCGTTAATGCAACAATTTTATGTGGAGGCAGCTATGTCCAATTGGAACACACTTTTGCAGGAGTGAACATACGTTGCATGTCGAAGAGGGACTTCGTAAAGAATCAAGATGAATTCGTCAAGTCCGCAATTGCCGCTGCAGAAGAAGAGATGCTAGCAGCGGCTGAAGAAGAAAAACGTTTGGCGATTGAAAGAGGCGACATTCTTCCCGAATCGGGAATCCCCCATATCTGCGTGGTGGCCGACGGAAGCTGGATGAAGAGATCCTACCGCAGTGGATCTTACGATTCTGCGTCTGGAATCGGCGTGATAGTTGGCTATCACACGAAAAAAGTTTTATTTTACGGAGTTCGAAATAAAGTTGGCAGAATTTGTCGGATTGCTGCGAAAAAGGAGAAAGAACCCCGAAAGCACACATGCTTCAAAAGCTTGAACACATCTCGAGCATCGACTGCTATGGAAAGCGATGCTATAGTAGAAGGATTCAATACTAGCGTAGAAAAGCGTGGGCTCATTTATTCTACCCTGATTGCTGATGAGAATAGCAGCGTGTATAAGAAGATTATTGATGCGGACCCATATAAGAGACAGATACGTGTAAAAAAAATTGAATGCACGAATCATTTGTTGCGAAACTTTTGCACAAAAATGAAGGCGATTGTAAAGAAGACTACACCTGGACCATTGAGGCAAACTGTGGAAAGTAGTATTCGCCGGATACGCACGGATATCGTAAAAGCCGCAAAGTTTAGATACAATGAGAATGTATCAATCGACGAGAAAACGAAGAATTTGTATGGCGACATACAGAATGTTCCAAGCCACGTGTTTGGTGAACACGCAGAGTGTGCAAGACTAGAATATTTCTGCGATGGAAAGAATAAAGAGAATGAAAGAAACATTGTTCCAAAATTGGTGAAAATTGGAGTGTACCAGGAAGTAAAAGAAATACTTCGTCCACTGTTAGCTCATGCGGAGAGCTTACTGTATAATACTACAAATAACGCTGTGGAAAGTTTGAACGGACTAATTGCTAAGTACACTGGCGGAAAAAGATTAAATTTCGCCGAAAGAGGATCGTATACAGGGAGATGTGCTGCTGCTGTCGTGCAGTACAACTCGAACCAAGTGCACTCGCGATTGAATGCGATAATGAAGAAGAAAACGCCCGAATCTGTACGTCTGTTTCGGCAAAATCATCTCTCTCTGTCCATCTCTTTCTTTTTCTCTACCTTTCTCTTTCACTCGAACAGCTGACGGACTTCTTATCTAGAGACGCGGTAGCGTCTCGACGCCAAGTACATGAAAGAAAAGACACCTTGTATATGCCTGTCGCTGCCGTGTATCTTTACTCGACGCACAGCTATTCCAACCTAACCTGAAACTTATTTCATTAATATCTCATCACGCCTGCAATATTTTCTAAATTTAAAGGCATTTTTCTTATGTAAACCGCATATAAGCTTTCGAATAAGACCAATTTCAATAAAATCGGTCCACGCATGACAGAGATATCGTAATATCGTCTCATGAATCTGTCGAAAATGGTAAGATTCTTCTTCTGATTCTCCAAGGAATTTTTCGTCAACCATAGTACATATATATATTTTCGTCGTCAAACAGAATATACGTATATACGCGTTACACACACACACCTTCAGCCAACACATGTTTCGTTCTTCGTTCGTCGACTCTCGGGATTATTCGGCGGGGATCGTCGTCCGTCATTGTACATACATATATATATACTATTTTGAATTTTATAACCTACCAAGTGCTAAGTGTCAAATAAAGTAAGTTGTCCGAATTTGGAATGTCACGAGTTTTTACACTACATAGGAGACTGAATTATTGTCTCAATTAATAAGGTAAGTCGCCAAAATTTTTTTAATAGATTTCTTATGTAGAGTCGCAGACTTGGAAGTTGTTCGGAGATGGTTCGACTGCGAAGCATCTCCTTTCACACAAGTTTCTGGAAATTTGTATCATGCATGTACAAAATAATATATTGTAGTAAAAAATTACATTGCATTTAAATTGCCAGATACTTGTTTTTGTATATACCAGCAATTTAGAGTTTTTATGTAAAGCTTATTATATATTATAGAAATGAAGGGGACGCACAGGACTTGGATAAAAATGAAGGGGACGCACAGGCTTGGATAGTAGAATTGAAGGGGACGCACAGGCTTGGATGGATAGAAATGAAGAGAATGCACAGGCTTGGAGGTTGTCCGGAGAAGATTAAATAGATATATAGATAGACAGAGCATCTTGTTTCGCACAAGTTTCTGGGAATTTGTCAAATAAGGTAAATCGGCAAAATTTGTCAATCAAAAGACATAGAATTAAGAATTATTAAGAAAATAGATTATGGTGTACTGCTTGCAATGTAGAGCAAGTCACATTAGTTAAGAAAGTACCCTGAAAACACATCTCCCTTGATGCTTTTCAATCTTTTGTGAAAGACATTCGTAATACTTTAATAAAATCCACAATAGTTGTCACGCCATTCATTAATTTTTTAGATTCCCATTATTTCAATTCACCAATAAACATACTAAATTATTATTAGTTTTATTCCAACACCAATAAATTGTGCGTTAAAAATATTGGATCTCCTCATTCATTTTCGCTGAATTATTACCATTAGCATTTAAATTTCCTGCAACAAGACTTTCTGCCATATGCTCTCACCTGCTTTGGATACATTATGTAGTCTCTACACTCACTATAGCAAAAGGCCACTCTATTTCTATAAATAATTAATAAGTTCTACGTTAAGTTGTATATAATTATTAAAATGAGGCTTTATATATATATATATATAATTTACAGATAATCATCAAAGCAGAAGATGATGCAGTATGATCTACGTTGGACTATGTACGCACAAATTTTCACGTAGGGTTTTGCATACGCAATTATTCATTCAATGTGAGCACGTGTGATAATATATTATATATTTACAGATAATCATCAAAGCAGAAGATGATGCAGTGTGATCTACGTTGGACTATGTACGCACAAATTTTCACGTAGGGTTTTGCATACGCAATTATTCATTCAATGTGAGCACATGTGATAATTTATATAAATAATTAGTAAATTTGTCCTATTTTTCAGTTAACGATGCAGATGAAGAGAATTATTTTAACAGCTGAAAGAGAAAGTAACTCTGCTGCATGAGCAAATGAAATAACCACATTTTTATGTATGAAAATAACGAATTTATTTTTTTATATGTTATTGGCCGCCGCCACGTCCACGGCCCCGCCCCCATCCACGACCCCGGCTCTGGCCACGTCCCCGGCCCCGGCCACGGCCGCAAGCTGCTTCGCACACTATGTACTGCACACAAAGTACTATACATTCATATAATACATATAGATCGGCAATGCAGTGCACATGTTTTTTGGGGGAAGGTGTTAAACTTACGTAGAATTTATCCTTAATCAAAAAATAATAAAAGTACACTCGCTGAACTGCTTTGCGCTATTCCGAGTATTCCGAGTAAGCTTTACTGGCTACAAACTAGCTTTATCTTCTAACATCACTCGATAGGCTGCAGTGCGCCGTAAACGCGTGGACGTGTAACGAAGATAGATCAGAATTTATAATTTATTGGGATTTCCTTACTTTATCCTTACTTTTAGTACCCGTGACAGGGAAAAATTTGTAAAAAAGAAGAAGCTGAAATTCTGAATCCCAAAAAAAACTTCAAAAAAGTAAAAAAATATGACGCCACGAACATGAATTATCTTTGTAAAAAGAAGTGAGATCCCCATAAAAAACTTTAAAAAAGTAAAAAAATTACGCCAAGTACATGAATTAGCTTTGTAAAAAGAAATGAGATCCCCAAAAAAAACTTTAAAAAAGTAAAAAATACGCCAAGTACATGAAAATGTCGAGGACAAAAAAGTATTATCAAAAATCACAAAAAAAAAAAGAAAATAGTATACATGAAAAAGTCGAGGAAAAAAAGAGTATTATCAACAAATAAATATAAAAAAAAGACAAAGAAACATGAAAAAGTCAAGGACGAATAAAGTATAATTAACAAAAAAATATAATCACATAAATAAAAAATATGATTACAATATAAAAAAAGATGTGAAATCAAAATGAGCTGCAAGTACGTCACAAAAAAAGAAAATAATATAATCACACAAAAACAGAAAATAATATATTCACATAAAAAAGAAAATAATATATTCACATAAAAAAGAAAATAATATAATTACAATATAAAAAAGGATGTGAAATCAAAATGAGCTGCAAGTACATCACAAAAAAAAGAAAATAATATAATCACACAAAAACAGAAAATAATATAATCACACAAAAAAAGAAAATAATCTAATTACAATATAAAAAAAGATGTGAAATCAAAATGAGCTGCAAATACATAAAGGTACTTTCCAACTGCGCTTAAGATGACACAACTACATATACACAGCTACAATGCTGTGTTATTCCATTACTCATATCGCGGACATTTTAATTAACCCATCAAAAAGAATCCCATTTAAAAACATTGTCGTAAATTATTATTAGCTTTACAAAATTAATGATATACAAAAATTGCGCCAATTATCACAATGGCTATTTATACAAAGAAAAAATCACAATGGTACAATGAAAAAATGTATTAAATAATATTAAGCAGATATATTTTTATACAAATAAATATTTTCATACGAATAAATATTTTATTCAAAATACTTGGCGCTGCGATCTAAAATACATCATACGTAGCATATGCACATACACACATCCACGAACGCACGCACAGGAAAGAAAGAAAAAGATTATTGCAATTTATACATATTTATTCAGTTTAGCAACACCAATTCGGAGAGCAGCGCCAAGTATTTTGAATAAAATATTTATTCGTATGAAAATATTTATTTGTATAAAAATATATCTGCTTAATATTATTTAATACATTTTTTCATTGTACCATTGTGATTTTTTCTTTGTATAAATAGCCATTGTGATAATTGGCGCAATTTTTGTATATCATTAATTTTGTAAAGCTAATAATAATTTACGACAATGTTTTTAAATGGGATTCTTTTTGATGGGTTAATTAAAATGTCCGCGATATGAGTAATGGAATAACACAGCATTGTAGCTGTGTATATGTAGTTGTGTCATCTTAAGCGCAGTTGGAAAGTACCTTTATGTACTTGCAGCTCATTTTGATTTCACATCTTTTTTTATATTGTAATTAGATTATTTTCTTTTTTTGTGTGATTATATTATTTTCTGTTTTTGTGTGATTATATTATTTTCTTTTTTTTGTGATGTACTTGCAGCTCATTTTGATTTCACATCCTTTTTTATATTGTTTACTTCTCGCGACATCATACATACATACTCTTCTACACAGACACTCACACACACTCGCGCTCTCGTGACCGACCTGAGTGCTCGGTTATACAGAGCAGTAGTATCTCGACAACAGACGTCGAAATCGTTACACCTCTATTGTATCACCTCATTATCTAGTCTCTATCTCAATAAACCGCACTATTCTCAACAATTTTTGAGTTCTCTCTATACATTTTTTGGTCCTTCGAGCCGGATTGTTGTGAATAGTGGTGTATCAGTAAAGTGAAAAGTGCAAACTCGTTCTCTAAACGTGTGCGGTGATAAGAGTCAACGTATTTTCTCTCACTCTTGCCTTCGCCACGCTCTCGTCTCGTCTCTCAAGTCTACGTTCGCGCGCTCTCTCAGTAGTTGTGATTTTCGCGCGTGTGTGCTCTTTAAAAATCCGCTCATCGTGCTCCGGAAGTGTCGCGAAGTTGTTAAATCCGTGTGCTAGTACGTTACAAACGATCTGAACTATGTCGGCTACGGTTGCTACAGTTGTTGACAAACAGACCTCTCAATACGGCCTGATCAGTCGTGCCGTTGCCAATGTAAAGAAATTAGAACTCAAAAAGCGCACTCCCGAACAGATACAAACAAGACTCGAAATTCTCGACAGTAACTGGAAGAAATTCCAAGAAAATCATGATCTTCTCTCGTCTTTAAAAGCTGAAGAAAGATCCGCGCTACCGTACTTCACAGATCATCTGTATGAACAATGCGAGGAAATCTATGTCGACCAAAAGAGTGAACTGCTCTCGTACCTCAACCAACTCAAGAGCAAGATCGGGCCTTCGGCGTCCACTGCATCAAGTGCCCAAAGCTCATCTCGTGCGACGACTTCTCGAAAGCTCCCTCAACTCAACGTGCCCAGCTTCTCAGGATCGTATCGTGAGTGGCGACCTTTCCGTGATCTCTTCTCAGCAATGATTGTCAAAAACACAGAAATCCTTGACGTCGAAAAACTGCAATACCTCAACATGAGTACCACCGGCGAAGCAGCTCAACTCGTAAGAAAGTACGAAGTCACCGATGAAAACTTCGCGCGTGCGTGGCAAGAACTCGTTGACCGCTACGAGAACAAACGGGTGCTCATCGACACGCATCTCTCCACGTTATTCTCACTTCAAAAGGTAACTCAACAATCGCCCAACGGGCTTAAAACTCTGGTCGGCGAGGTTAAAGAATCTCTGGGAGCTCTCAGCGCTCTCGGGTGTCCTACGGACACCTGGGACAGTATCATTGTTTACATGGTCACGCGTAAACTTGATTCGGAATCTCTACTCGATTGGGAAATGCAAATCGGTGCCACGACCGAACCCGCGACATTCGCAGAACTTCAAAAGTTTATCTCAGGCCGGATACACGCTCTCGAGGGTTTCGCACGCGCAACCGCGACTCAAAAATCGCGTTCGGCCGCTCCCGCAGCAACGAAAAATACGTCTGGCGCAAAATCACACCAGACAATCGCGCCTCTCAAAAGCGACAACTCTCCGAACGCTGCAACAGCCTTATCCTCGTTCACGTGCTCACTATGCAATGCCGCGCATTATCTATCAGCATGTCCAGTATATCGTGGCAAAACGGTCGAAGAAAAGCTAGACTTCCTCAAACAAAAGAATCTCTGTTTCAATTGCCTCGGTCCGCATCAATTCCGTAATTGTCGTACAGCGAAACGCTGCAGAGTCTGTGGGAATCCTCATCATACGTCGATCCATCGGACCACCAATTCATCCGACGGTCCAGCTCCGCGCGCGTCAGCCACTCAAGGGACGAGCTCACCACCGAAACAATCGGTACCCAGCGCTTCCAGGAGCCAAACAAGTGCATCCGCGCTTCCGCGTCGCGAGAATACTGAATCGAGCGCGCCAGCTTCGACCAATGTCGCTTTAACGTCCTCAATAAAGTACGTGCCCGTGTTGCTTGCGACAGCGCTCATCAAGGTCACGTCATGCTACGGTGACCAGTACGAAGTTCGGGCCCTTCTCGACCAAGGATCAGAAGTATCGTTCATCACGGAATCTCTCGCTCAACGTATCAATTTGCCGCGTCAACGAGTCTCACTCCCAATCCACGGGATTGGCGCGCAACGGTCAAGTGTCGCTCGCGGTTTTATGAATCTCAGCATCACGTCACGTGTCAATCCTACATTCTCGCTCTCGATAGGTGCGTACGTGCTCGCGAAGCTCACGTCCTATCTGCCTTCGATACGGGTAGTAAAGAAACCATGGCCACATCTCGACGGTCTTGAGCTCGCTGACCCAGAATTCTCGTCAACAACTCAAATCGACTTAATTCTCGGCGCCGAAGTCTACGGCTTAATTCTCGAAGAAGGGCTACGCCGGGGCGGCTCCGGGAGCCCAATCGCTCAGCAAACCGCTCTAGGGTGGATTCTATCAGGATCCGTCGCATCCGAATCGGCCTCAGATCAGAACATTCGCCCTGCTCAAGGACTGCAGTGCTCAGTCGATCACGACCTTCTCGATCTCGTTCGACGATTTTGGGCACAAGAAGAAATCAACGCTAAATCAAACGGTTCTCCGTCCGACGCAGAAGCCCAGTGTGAACAGCACTTCATCGAAACTCACTCTCGCATGCAAGATGGACGCTACGTCATCCGGATACCTCTCAAACGACTTCCAGAAGATCTTGGCGATTCGTATAAACCCGCGTTATACGCGCTCCCGCGTCAAGAGAAACGATTCGCTGTAAACTCATCTTTGAAATCGGCATATTCCGAATTTCTCAATGAATACGAAGCACTCAGTCACATGGCTCTCGTTCCGAAATCATACGTTTCACCGCGTCGCGTATTTTATCTCCCTCACCACGCAGTAGTGCGGGAGACCAGCTCAACCTCAAGAATACGCGTCGTTTTTAATGGATCTCATCGTACCAATTTCGGAATTTCAATCAACGATCTGCAACACGTTGGGCCGAAACTTCAAAATGATCTCGCCGATGTCATCACTCGTTGGCGTCGCTACGCGTACGTCTTCTCTGCGGACATTGAGAAAATGTACCGGCAGATTCGCGTACACCCCGAAGATTGGGATTTGCAACGCATTTTATGGAGAGACAATCCAGAAAATCCTCCACTCTCGTATCATCTCTGCACTGTGACCTACGGCCTCGCAAGCGCTCCATATCTCGCAATCCGTGCACTTCGGCAACTCTCAATTGATGAAGAACACCGTTTTCCTCTTGCGACGAGCATCATTCAACGTGAAATTTACGTTGACGACGTGCTCTCAGGAGCCGACGACATTGAAGAAGCGCAAGAGAAAATTAGACAAATCGATGGATGTCTCAAAGCCGGATGAAATTTTTTCTAAACTTAATGCCCTTGACATCAATAAGGGCCCGGGGGCTGATGGCATCCCTCCCTTGCTCCTCAAGCAGTGCTGCTATATTCTTTCGAGGCCCCTCTGGAACATTTTTAATGCCTCCTTAACAAGTGGTGTCTTTCCCTCTGCTTGGAAAGCGAGCCTTGTAACCCCAGTATTCAAGGTTGGGGATCGTTCTGATGTTCGTAACTATCGGCCCATAAGTAAACTCTCTGTGATACCAAAAGTTTTTGAGGATATTGTCACCGACTTGTTATCTTCGCAGCTCACAAGCTCTCTATGCGTCGAACAGCATGGATTCATTCCAAAACGATCAACGGCTACGAATCTGGCCGTTTATCACAGTTACGTTTCCAGGGCCCTTGATGAGGGTCTGCAGGTCGACACTGTGTATACCGATTTTCAGAAGGCCTTTGATACTGTTGATCATTCAGTGCTGCTCCGTAAACTATCGTGTCGTGGTTTCTGTGGGCCACTTTTAATCTGGGTTCAAAGCTACTTAACGGGGCGCATGCAGGTGGTCAAGGTATCAAACTCTCTTTCTTCCTCAATAAGTGTAACCTCGGGCGTTCCCCAGGGCTCGCATCTAGGTCCCTTGCTGTTTAACTTGTTTATCGATGACCTTGTGGAACTGTTCTCTAATACAAATTTTCTGTTGTACGCGGATGATCTGAAAATTTTCAGGGTTATCCGTGATGTCGAGGATTCAATTAATATGCAAGGTGACCTTGAGAGATTGGAGAATTGGTGTTCAATGAATAACATGCATCTAAATATTGCGAAATGTGTGGTACTTAGGGCCTCGCGTAGGAGGTTTTGCGTGAAGTATCCGTATAAACTAAATGATGTAACTCTTGAGGAAGTCTCCGAAGTTATGGATCTCGGTGTCCGTATAACGTCGTGCTTTGACTTTAGATCTCATTATGCACTTTGTACTGGCAAGGCAATGCGGACTTTGGGTTTTATCTCCAGATTTTGCAGGGACTTTAAAAATAAGGATTCACTAAGGCTGTTATATGTAGCTCTCGTTAGGCCTCATGTCGAATATGCCTCGGTTATCTGGAGCCCTAGGCATGTGAAGTACGTTAAATTAATCGAAAGGGTCCAGCATAAATTTCTAAGGTTTGCTTCGCGTACTCTTGGCTACCCAATGGATAGAGAAGACCATGATTATCGACCAGTACTGAGAATGTTCAACATCGCCACTCTGGAGAGCCGTAGACATATCGCGGACATGATCTTTTTAGTCAAGGTTATTAATGGTAATATCGATTGCCCTGATCTTCTTGGTTCGATTTCCTTTAATGCCCCAGTGAGGCATATGCGTACTAGGCCGCTCTTTCTCCCGAGTCTTCCAAAATATAAGTACTATGCGATAGACCCAATTAACAGAGCAATGATCACAGCCAATGAAACCTTTAATGATGTGGACCCTTTTTTGGGGTCCCTCAATTCGTTAAAGACTTTGTTACATAAATGCATAGAGCTACAATAACACACACTCGAGACTGATTATTCAATAGTGTTTCAGACTCTGTAATTTGACTTTATGGTAATTTGTATACTATGGGTTTTTTTCCCGTAAATTTATAATAATAATAATAATAATAATAATAATGTTTTACACTGCAAAAATGGACTGCCAATGACGAAAAGTTGCTGGCACTCATCCCCTCAGAAAAACGAGAAACATCATCGTCCGTGCTACTCGAAGACGCTCAACTCTTCCGCGCTCTCGGACTTCTCTGGCAGCCTCGTACAGATTCGTTCGTGTTTACCTCGCGCAGCCGTGACGAACCGCCTCATATTAGCAAACGCACTGTGCTATCGCGTGTCGCTCAACTCTTCGATCCTCTCGGATGGATCGCGCCTGTCGTCGTTCGCGGAAAGATCTTCATCCAGGAACTCTGGTCAGCGAAGCTCGGCTGGGACGACCAGCTACCTGAAGAACTCGAATGCCGTTGGAGAACTTTCGACAAGGATCTCCAAGACGTCTCTTCAATCTCAGTACCTCGATGGCTCGGGTCTCGCGCATTATCGTGCGCCGTGGAGTTGCACGGCTTCTCGGACGCGTCTCAGGTTGCTCTCGGTGCAGTGATCTACTTACGCGCGATCGCGGATCTCGACGATGTTCGCGTAACAATCGTCGCCGCGAAAACTCGAGTTGCTCCGCTAAAGCCAGTGACCATCCCTCGACTCGAACTCCAAGCCGCACTCCTCTTAGTTCGAACTATCTCACACGTACGATAAACTCTGGATCTAGAAGGAGCTCCGATTCATCTCTGGACGGATTCCACGGTAGTGCTCGCGTACGTTCGTGGCGATGCCCGCCGGTGGGCCGATTACGTTCGAAACCGCGTAACGGAAATTCAGGAGCTCTCAAACTCTCAGTGGCACCATGTCCCAGGGAAGGACAACCCTGCGGACTTTGCATCGCGTGGACTCTCTCCTCGACAACTCAAAGACGAGACACTCTGGTGGAATGGCCCGACATGGTTGTGGAAACATTCAACATCTTGGCCATCATCGAACCCATCGCTTGATACGGACGTCGCTCTCGAAATTCGCAAAACATCGGTCGCGATCGCTAATAAAGACAAGCCTCCAGAACTCTGGACTCTCGTTGAGCGGTTCTCAAGTCTCAGGACTCTTCTTCGCGTGACAGCGTTTTGTCTCCGAGCCGTTCACAAATTCAAACGCGTCCAGGACACTCCGGATCGAGCTTCGCCATTTACTCCCGAAGAACTCAACACCGTCCGACTTTTCTGGGTGAAGAAAACGCAAACCGCGTACTTCGGGAACGAAATTCACCAACTCTCACAGGGCAAGCAACTCTCGCGGTCTGCCGCGTTAATTCGACTCGCTCCTTTCGTTGATTCTTCAGGACTCTTACGCGTCGGAGGCCGACTCCGAAACTCTCTTCTCGACTATGACGAAAAACACCCTCTCATTCTACCTCGAGAATCCGCACTCACTACTCTTATCATCCGTGATACTCATTACCGCACATTTCACGGAGGAACGCAGGTCACTCTCGCTACGTTACGACGTAGGTATTGGATCGTGGGAGGCCGTGTGCCGATTCGTGCATTCATCCATCGCTGCATACCGTGCGTTCGACAACGAGCCGCTATCAGTCAACAACTCATGGGACAGTTACCAGAACCTCGTTCGACTCGCTCGCGACCGTTCCTCCACTCCGGAGTCGATTACGCTGGGCCTTTGACCCTCCGGACGTTCCGAGGAAGGGGCGCCAAATCTTACAAGGGATACATCGTCGTATTCATTTGCTTCTCATCATCCGCCGTCCATTTGGAAATAGCCACCGACTATTCCTCAGAAGGATTTCTCGCCGCGTACAAACGCTTCACAAGTCGACGAGGCATCTGTGAAACACTGACGAGCGACTGTGGAACGAATTTCATCGGCGCTGACAAGGAGCTGCGGAAGCTCTTTCAAGCCTCATCCGGACAGATGAAAGATCTCGCTAACATCCTCGCAAATGACAGCACGAAATGGAAGTTCAATCCGCCATCATCACCGCATTTCGGCGGCAAGTGGGAAGCCGCTGTTAAATCAGTCAAATTCCATCTCAAGCGCGTTATCGGAGACACCGAACTCACCTACGAAGAATTCTCAACGCTGCTCTCACAGATTGAAGCCGTCCTCAACTCGCGCCCTCTCTGTCCACTCTCGGATGATCCAAATGACATGACCGCGCTCACTCCGGGTCATTTTCTCACGGGATCTGCTTTAAATACGATCCCAGAACCTACTCTCATCGATCTGCCAACATCTCGACTCTCTCGATGGCAACTGCTACGTCAAATGTTGGAACACTTCTGGCAACGCTGGAGTACCGAGTACCTCCAACATCTTCAAACAATCACGAAGTGGCAGCAACGATTCCACTCCCTCAAGATTGGATCGCTCGTTCTCCTCAAGGACGAACGATATCCTCCATCCAAATGGGCTCTCGGCAGAGTCACCGACGTTCATCCCGGCCAGGATAACCTCGTGCGCGTCGCCACCGTTCGGACTCAACATTCAGTGTACCGGCGGCCCATCGTGAAGCTCATCCTACTACCAGTCTCAACCAACAAGGACTACACCTAGCATCTACGCGTTCGATCGATGATTTATCTCACTAATCGCCAATCTACTTAAGATTGGCAAGGCGGGCGGAATGTTTCGGCAAAATCATCTCTCTCTGTCCATCTCTTTCTTTTTCTCTACCTTTCTCTTTCACTCGAACAGCTGACGGACTTCTTATTTACTTCTCGCGACATCATACATACATACTCTTCTACACAGACACTCACACACACTCGCGCTCTCGTGACCGACCTGAGTGCTCGGTTATACAGAGCAGTAGTATCTCGACAACAGACGTCGAAATCGTTACACCTCTATTGTATCACCTCATTATCTAGTCTCTATCTCAATAAACCGCACTATTCTCAACAATTTTTGAGTTCTCTCTATACAACGTCAAATGGAAGAAAAAAGAAGAAGGAAAAGAGAAATGAAAAACAGAAGGGAACTAAGGCTGCGCGATATGTTCGCAAGCACTTGCCCTCGCAAAAAGATTCCGATTATGGACAAAATGCACAGAAGCCAGACATGACATCTAAAATTTATGAACTGGAGCGGGAGAAGCATATGCAAATGCTCAATGAGTGGCAAGAGAAAAGACATGCTATTGAAGAGGAAACCATCGGACAAGCGAAAAACCGCAGATGGTTGCAGTATAGGTCGAAATTATTGACAGCATCCAATTTTGGACAAGTGTGCCGTCGTCGACCTGACACGCTATGCGCAAACGCAGTGAAGTCATTTGTGTATTCGAAGATAATTAGTGCACCCGCAGTGGAATGCGGGAAAGAATGTGAGAAAATTGCTCGCGAAGAATTGAAGAAGCAATACACAGATATTGCGGAATGTGGAATTTTCATCGACAGCTGCATCCCCTTCTTAGGAGCTTCACCGGATGGAATCATCGGTGAAGAGGGTATTTTGGAAATTAAATGCCCCAAATCAGCGGAGAACTTTACGCCGGAAGAAACAATGGAAAAAGTACCCGCTGTCCGGCGCATGTTCACACGTAAAACACGTATTTCAATGAGCAAAACGCATCACTATTATTATCAAGTACAAGGCCAGTTACACATTACTGACCGAAAGTACTGTATATTTTGCGTTTGGACCCCGAAGGGTCTAAAATCTATAAAAGTAGAGAGAGATGATGCGTTTTGGGAAATAGAAATGGAACCAAAACTGGTTAAATTTTATTTAGAATGTATGCTACCGGAATTAATAGATAGTCGACACAACAGATGCATGCCTATTCGGGAGCCTCAATTTATACTAGAGGAAAGAGCGAAAGAAAAACCGAAGAGCTTGCAAAAGCGAAAAAGGTCTGCCGCCGGAAATAGTGATACTATTTTACCGGACGCGTGTCGCACTGCGCTTTGAAGCGCGGTACCACTGACTCTGTCAGTGGTCACAAGTGCCAGCAATGGCACTTGTACTCGCGGATCATACGATCACGCGAGTCGATCCACGCCAGCGCAATTTTACCAAGAAAGTGGAAAAGGAAATATATTTTACCGGACGCGTGTGGCACCGCGCTGTGAAGCGCGGTACCACTGACTCTGTCAGTGGTCACAAGTGCCAGCAATGGCACTTGTACTCGCGGATCATACGATCACGCGAGTCGATCCACGCCAGCGCAATTTTACCAAGAAAGTGGAAAAGGAAATAATAAATTTAATTCACTCTTTAATTTTTTGGACACATTTCTAAGTTCACAGGAGCAGACAGACAGGAGACAGAAGAAAAATAGAAGAAATGATAAGGATGTTGAGTCCGGTTCGGTCAAAGTGCGCCAGGCTAATACATACGGGCGTCGCAGGTATGCATAATGGGCGAGGAATTATTGAACCAAACTTTTACTTTTATACTAAACTTATCAAAATGTCTGGGATCATTTCTTACAGGTGGACTTTTTAAAAAATTACCTAGAACACGGTGTATGGGACAGTGTAATGCCTGGGCAAATGGAATGTTAAATGGAATAATAAGTACCATATTTCAGGTAATGTTTCACACCTTATAAATCTACGAAAAATTTTGTACGCTTATAAAAGAACAATTAGGTAATACTGTTACAGATCCACACTGCATACAGATCGGATGCAATAAGAGGATTACCTACTAACAAGGGGACCACGCGGTAGTGGACATCGGTTTTGGAACGACAATATATGGGGGTCGTAGTACTCATGTAGTATGAAAATACCATTTCGGCTTTCTGCATGGTGGGCCTTCGTTTTCGAGATATTTTGATTTATAGTTTTTAACGTAAGGAGTAATAAAGATATATATCATCTGCAGTAACCTTTATCCAAGAAGGTTTCGTGGCCACAACGGTACCCCGTCAGATTGTCATACGAGCGGCCCGGGATCAAGTCCCCTGCAACCCATAACTTTTTTTTTTCAAGTTTCTCCCGTGGAAATATATTTTGATAACATTACGTATTATATAGTGCGTTACATATTACTCTATGCAAATTTTAACATTGAAAATGCATTTATTACATAACGTAAGGGTGGACTTATACCTGCTAATTTTCGCAGTACAAAAATTTGAAAGCACCGGTGAAAGAGATGATTAGAATAATATGTTATGTTATAAATGCATTTTCAACGTAAAAATTTGCGTAGAGTAATACGCAACGCACTATATAATACGTAATATTCACAAAATATATTTCCACGGGAAATATATATCCATCTATGCGCCAAAAATAACTAAACATAAATATTGCACAGAATGACAGCAGATAATAAGAATTGCGAAGTTTAGAAGGGATATTGATACGCAAATTAGTATTATTTCATAAATTATTAAAATAAACTATCAAATTAAAGAGACTTTATCTTTATTTGTCGAGCCGAGCGACATTGTATCGCTCACCCGCCTAACCTGTCGCCTGGAGTTGCTCGGCGATGTATCATCGATTATGCACAAACAGAATTTCTTTATTTTTCATCGTACCAATATAAAAGTGTTTCTGCCGATATTGACAGAAAATAATTTAAATCGGACTACTTTGAACGAAACAGGCTTTCAATTCTGCAAATAAATTTTATGTGTAATATTGTAATGACAGTTCAAATTGTGTCAGGTTTGATATCTTTCCATCTTTCCTTTTTACAATCCCGGACCTCTCTATCTTTCATTGTTGCTACGTTCAGTGAGGCTCTGCCGCTAGACGCAGCTCTCGTGCTGCATTCCTTGAAGACTTCTCGATAAAAAGAGAGACCTCTGTGGCAACAGCGCGGCAGAGGCAGAGAGAACAGTACATGTGGCAACTATGCGTCAAAAATTAGTCTACACAGAGTAACTGGAGATGTCACCTATGTACAAACTCTTTTTATCGATCGTAGTAGTTTCAATAGGGTCCGTTTGTTTACTGGGGACGCTTCGATCGATTCGGATCATAACAAAAATGAGACGGCCCCCTTAAGATGACACAACTACATATACACAGCTAAAATGCTGTGTTATTCCATTACTCATATTGCGGACATTTTAATTAACCCATCAAAAAGAATCCCATTTAAAAACATTGTCGTAAATTATTATTAGCTTTACAAAATTAATGATATACAAAAATTGCGCCAATTATCAGAATGGCTATTTATACAAAGAAAAAATCACAATGGTACAATGAAAAAATGTATTAAATAATATTAAGCAGATATATTTTTATACAAATAAATATTTTAATACGAATAAATATTTTATTCAAAATACTTGGCGCTGCTCTCCGAATTGGTGTTGTTAAACTGAATAAATATGTATAAATTGCAATAATCTTTTTCTTTCTTTCCTGTGCGTGCGTTCGTGGATGTGTGTATGTGCATATGCTACGTATGATGTATTTTAGATCGCAGCGCCACGCTACACGCTTTTCCTAGCTTGTGTGAGCGTACGCACACATTCAAGGCACCGGTGAGACGGCCCCCTTAAGCGCAGTTGGAAAGTACCTTTATGTACTTGCAGCTCATTTTGATTTCACATCTTTTTTTATATTGTAATTAGATTATTTTCTTTTTTATGTGAATATATTATTTTCTGTTTTTGTGTGATTATATTATTTTCTGTTTTTTTGTGATGTACTTGCAGCTCATTTTGAGTTCACATCTTTTTTTATATTGTAATCATATTTTTTATTTTTTATTTATGTGATTATATTTTTTTGTTAATTATACTTTATTCGTCCTTGACTTTTTCATGTTTCTTTGTCTTTTTTATATTTATTTGGTGATAATACTCTTTTTTTCCTCGACTTTTTCATGTATACTATTTTCTTTTTTTTTGTGATTTTCGATAATACTTTTTTTGTCCTCGACATTTTCATGTACTTGGCGTATTTTTTACTTTTTTAAAGTTTTTTTTGGGGATCTCACTTCTTTTTACAAAGCTAATTCATGTTCTTGGCGTCATATTTTTTTACTTTTTTGAAGTTTTTTTTTGGGATTCAGAATTTCAGCTTCTTCTTTTTTACAAATTTTTCCCTGTCACGGGTACTAAAAGTAAGGATAAAGTAAGGAAATCCCAATAAATTATAAATTCTGATCTATCTTCGTTACACGTCCACGCGTTTACGGCGCACTGCAGCCTATCGAGTGATGTTAGAAGATAAAAACTAGTTTGTAGCCAGTAAAGCTTACTCGGAATACTCGGAATAGCGCAAAGCAGTTCAGCGAGTGTACTTTTATTATTTTTTGATTAAGGATAAATTCTACGTAAGTTTAACACCTTCCCCCAAAAAACATGTGCACTGCATTGCCGATCTATATGTATTATATGAATGTACCCAGATAGCCACGTCTGTATTTGCAGATTTTGCTCAACGCCTGAGTACAAATGTTTGTGGCAGAAAGACTACAGATTTGATACAGGATTTGTTATATTCGATGGTGAAAGCAGACTGACAACAGAAAGCCGACAGATTGTGCTGCCTTAACCTGAGAGCAGATTGGCGGCAGGGTCTGCTGATACAATTTAATGGCAGGAATCGAGCAGACCCTGCGCAGTGCGATCTGACGGCAGATAGGCAGCAGAAATCGAGCAGATTCTGTTGACATAGCCTGCGAGCAGTTTGACGGCAGACACTGCGGCGAATCTGCTAATCCAATTTAATGGCAGAAATCGAGCAGACCCTGCGCAGCGCAATCTGACGGCAGATTGGTGTCAGATACAGAGCAGATTCTGTTGACATAGCCTGCGAGCAGTTTGGCGGCAGACACTGCGGAGAATCTGCTAATCCAATTTAACGGCAGAAATCGAGCAGGCTCTGCGCACCGCGATCTGATGGCAGATAGGCAACAGAAATAGAGCAGATTCTGCTTACATAGTCTGCGAGCAGTTTGGCGGCAGAAAGTAAGCAGAGTCTGCTAATCCAATTTAATGGCAGGAATCGAGCAGATCTTGCGCACCGCGATCTAACGGCAGATAGGCAACAGAAATCGAGTAAATTCTGCTGACATAGTTCACGACGCGACCCGCCAGGCCGCGATCGGGCGACCGCTTCTCGCTTGCGAAATAGCACCGTGGCGGGAATAAGTGGCCGAGGGCTTGATCATTCAGGGCTCTCGAGTACCCAGTTCGCTCGCGACTCTTGCCGTGACCGGTCGTGTTTCTTGAAAACATAGTCTCTAGTGCTATTTTCAAACCGATAAAATCTGTGATCCCTGTGTATATCGTGCTAATTCAGCGCGCCTCACGATAATTCCCTTTGGGAAATTTTTCTCCCTTTTCCCCCCTCCTCCTGTTTCTCGCTTCCTGTGAGATTTAATTGGAAAACCCGCGGCACAAGCGGTTAAACGCAAAACTCTGCACTGGCCCGCTTCACCTAATCTCAACGGTAATTGCAATCACCATTGCTGCCAGCTATCCCAGAGATAATCATGGAGCTCCCCAGGAGCTTGGAAATGATGGGGGTAGCAACATAAAAGAACTTCAATCCGCCAAATTAGTAAGTACCTCTATTTTCACCGTACCTCACTCTGCACCCCCTTTGTCTGCTAGCAAAAAAAGGGCCGGATCTGCAATAGACTCATCTATGGAGTCACAATCTTCTGATCACATGGAATTATCCCCTTCATCCGAGTTAAAGATGTTAACGGCTAGCGTTAAAAAAAAGTTAGGAAAAAAATCAAAAAGTGATTCCGGGCGCGGGAGTAAATCTAACTCTGGTCGCAAATCCGAAAACCCCACGTCCCAGACAACCAATATCGATACTGCAGTCATTACTCCCCCGACAACCACCGCTATTGGGGAAAGTAATAAAGAACAGACTCCGATTGCCGGTATCCCGACTCATAACCGTTTTTCGGCTCTTGCCGCTTTCAAACCGTCCGGTGACCCCCAAACACCAACGGCCTCACGGGCGAAAAAAACGTCGCCGGTAACGAACATCCACAGTAGCCAAAACAAGTCAGCCGGTGAACATGAAAAACAAGACAAAACTCCTACAGCAACGGCCGCGGCTCGTCCCTCAAAGCCCCCCCCCCCCGTTATATATCTCCAATTTTGCATATAACATTGCACAATTTGAAAGGGAACTCGCGGCAGACTTCGGAAAAACCTTCAAAATAAAATACCTGGGAAACAAGATTAGACTGCAGTTCGAAGAGGTCTCTGCCTTCCAAAAATTTAAACTCGCACTCAGTACAGATAAAATACCTTACTTCACCTTCTCGATGAATTCCGAGCGAGGCCTCTCAATGGTGCTCAAGGGCCTCCCTGCAGCCTCCCCAGATGAAATACTTGCAGAACTTAAAGAAAAAGGATTAAATCCCCTATCCTGTATACCCTTAATCTCAAACGGAATGAATAAAACATCCACGTTCAATAACTACAAAGTCAATTTCCCCCCGGGTACTTCTCCGTCCTCGGTCACCAAGGTCAGCGCCGTCTTCAGCACGAGAATCTACTGGGAGAAATTTTTCTCCAAAAAAAATTATACCCAGTGTTTCTCGTGTCAGGCGTACGGACACTCGGCCTCAAATTGTGGGCTACCCCCAAAATGCGTAAAATGTGCAGGCGAACACCGTACAGCCGACTGCCAAAAGACACGGGATACCCCTCCAAAATGTGCCAATTGCTCGGGCCAGCATACTGCCAACTACGGCCAGTGTCCAGCGTTGATCAAGTACCTCGAGAAAAGAAACACTACCCCTAAGCCAGCAAATGGGCTGGCCCTAAATCCCCTTCTGGGCCCTGCCTCCTTCCCGAGTCTAGCTCCCCCTCTTTCATCCTTTACACGTCCCCCACAGTCCCGGTCGTCTCCTCCACTCTCCTACGCCGACGCACTTGTCGCCGGCCCCCTCAGACCCCATGTTTACTCTCCCCCTCTCAAAGATCCTTCCTTCCCCACCCCAAACCCCCAGGTACCTCAAAACGTTAACTCCATGATCGAACTCATTGAAGCACTAAAAGAATTAAATTCAATGATAGACATACAGCACATGCTACATCTAACCAAAACACTCATAGAAAAACTCAGACCCTGTCGCACGCTGGCAGAAAAATTTCAAGTCTTCAGTACAGTAATCAGTTGCCTGGACTAGTTAATGCCCCTACCAAAGATCATGCTGTGGAACGCGTCTTCGCTGCTGCGAAAAAGAAACGAACTCATCCTCGCGGTCGCCGGCCTCCAACCCGGTATTATACTAGTTACCGAAACTTGGTTTACCCCTCAGATTAACTTCACGCTTCCTGGCTACTCGGTGGTTCGCGACGACCGTCAGGTCAGAAACGGTGGCGTTGCCATGTTTATCCACGCGTCGATTAGCTACACGACCTTTACCCCTACCCGGGCTCTCGGGTTCGACGCCTGCTTCATACATTTAAGTGCTCCCAAAATCCTAATCGGGGTCATCTACGCCCCCCCGGGGACGATCCAAGATACGAGTATCTTTGATTCCTTAAATCGCCTAGGTTCCCCGTTCCTGATAGGCGGGGACTGGAATGCCAAACACCGTCTCTGGGGGAACTTCTCGGATAACAAGGCTGGAAAAATTCTCCACGAGCATCACAGCAAGTTTCCCTACAGGGTGATCCACCCAGAGGAGTTCACTCACCAATCTGGCCGCTGTCGTCCGTCGGTTATTGACTTTTTTATAACTAACTACCATGCCGACTTTGCCTGCGTCGTGACGGATCACTTTGATACACCTCACCGCCCAGTCATTCTCACTGTCAAACCGACCAGTGGCCCCAACACCCTGGAAAAGGCCATCGACTGGGAGTGTTACCACAAGCTCCCGCTCACATACAAAATTAAGAGCAATTGTAAGCAGAGACCAGGAATAACAGTTATTTTTTAAATTTTTTCGAAAAAAATCATTGAGAAAAAGTTAATTTTTATTTAAGTGGTAGTCAGTCTTCATAAAATACTGCGTAAATTTTTCGAAAAATCAAGTGATTAAAAAATATTAAGATTTATCTCTTTTGGTTACGAATAACCATTATCGATGACCAGAATTTTTTTGGTCACGAATGACCATTATCGATGACCAGAATTTTTTTTGGTTACGAATAACCATTATCGTCGACGAGAAATTATTTTGGTTACGGCGTAACCAATACATTTTGCGGGAAATTATTTTGGTTACGGCGTAACCAATATATTTTGCGGGAATTTTTTTTGGTTACGGTATGACCAATATATATTACGGGATTTTTTTTCGGTTACGGTATAACTATTGAACTATAGAATATCTGGAATACGAACTGTGGGTATTAGGAGCCGTGGCGCGCTGTTGAAAAGAGATAGTTGCACAGCTGTTTCACTCTTACACACACGTCTATACCCGCCTATACTCAAATTTACTACAAGATAGCAGTACATTTACAACAGGATCGTGTATAATACAGGATAGACACCCATTCAATGCCACTGTCTCTCTTGGCCTGGCCAGTCCGGCGTTTTCCGTACCGTATTTGCATCCCAGATATTTTATAGTTCAATGAGTATAACCAAAATCGGTTGCTGAAATTCTGTTTTTGGTTACCAATAACCAATACCGATTGCGGGAATTCTGCTTTGGTTACCAGTAACCAATATCGATGGCGGGAGTTTCATTTTGGTCACTCTAGACCATCATCAATTTTTATTAATATTATTACGAATAATTTGTATTTATGAACGATATACAATGAATTATAGAATTTATATGTTTTAATGAATAAAAGCACATATGTAATAATTATATATTTTATTAACAACTTAGGGCATAAAATTGGCGTTCAATTTTATAAATAATAATTTGTGTAAATTTTCTTCTGACAAATTACACCGCCGATCGTCTAGCATCAATTTCAAAGCCGAGAAGGCTCTTTCAACGCTGACTTCAGTAGCCGGAACAGCATGGCAAATTGTTGCCAGTTTATATATATACGGCAATGTATATTTTTTATTCTGCCAATATGCCATGATGTTTACATCTATATGAACACGCTTTTCCTTATAGTTATCAATTTCGGTATATATTTTTGAAAGTTCTTTGGAAGTAGTATCGTCTGGGTCGTCCTCGGACGACGAATCAACTTCCATCTCGTTAATTGCATTTTGTAACAATGACACAGAAGTGCCGCTTGTACTTGGTACGGCATCATTTTTTTCTGTACAAGGGGCCTCCTGTATTTTGTCAATTGCCTTATCACTCTAAGGATGAAATAAATTAATAAGAAAATTACATTACCTATTTCAAGAATTAAATGACAGCTATGATATACATAATATATACCTGTTTTAACGAAAGCATTTGTGCAGCGATTATTTTTAGATGTTTTTTAGCCTTTGCCTTCTGGTTTGTTGTCAATAGACGTTTAAGCCGAGGGTCTAAAAAAATCGCAGCATTAATCGCGTCATTCTTTAACAGCTGCGATTCCCTTGCTTCTATGTTAGACAGAATCAGACCAGCTGCATTCGAGGTGATAGATTTCAATTTCAATTTCAAGTTTAGCCATTGTTTATAAAAATCTCCAAAAAATAGCTGGCTTTTCTGTAGCTGTAAAGTAGCTTCATTCAATGGAGTGAGTACTTCCACAAGGTTTTCTATTGTAATCCACTCGTCTTTCGATAAAGCTACCGGAGGTTTTAAATTATCATTACAAAATTCTTTATGGTGTATGAGTCGGTGTAGCATATCGAATGTGGAATTCCAGCGTGTCGGAACATCCAACCGCGGTTTTTTTAAACCTAAATATTCTAACGAGTATCTGAAAAATAATATATTATGAATAAATTAAAGTACCGTGCGCAATAGTAGAATAAGCTATTGTATATATATACCTAATTGTAGGAGTTCTTAATGTTTTTACTATTTCGCGAGCACGGTCTAAAACTGTAATCTTATTCTCGGTAAAGAAATCTTTTATTGCAAGTTGCAGTGTATGTGCCGCACACTTTACTGATATGGTGTTTTTTCCGGAACAAAACGTTTTTGCCAAAGTTTCCACGCTTTGCTCGTAGGTATTCATCTTTAAAAACTGCTCGTCTTTTTCCGGTTCCAATAAATTTTCAGAAGAAAATAATTCTACCGCTTTTACCATATTTCGTCCGTTATCTGTAGTGATCGTGTAGATTTGATTGGTTCCAATATCAAATTGTTTTAAAACATTTTCAATCTCATGTTTTAAATTATCGGCTGTATGTCTTTCGTGCAGCTCTTTCATCGCCAACGTGTATATTTTAATCTCGTTTTTATGGATCATTTGGATGTTTATTCCAAGTATGGCTCGATCATGACGGGTCGCTGTATCAATTTTTAATGAAATCAATCGTCCCTTACACGACCTTTTGATCACGTTTTTCCAAAAGTCGTATTTTTGATTGACATAATCCAGTATATTGTTCGAACTGATCACTGGGATATTTAAACCTTTGAATATTTGCTCCGTAAGAACTTTAAATGCCTTGCAATCAAATAATGCAAATGGTTGGGATTCTTTGGTAACAAAATCAACGCAGGCATTTGTTACTTCTTCTACGGACAGTTTAACAGAAAATGATTTTATCTTGCCGTGAATATTTTTTTCTTTCGGTTCTTCGTCAAACATCTCCCTTTCGTCTATATATACATCTGTATGGTGCTTAACCATATGTCTTCTCAAATTCGTGAGATGTGATCCTTCAAATTTCAGTTCACATGTTTTGCATGTACTCTCATTTTTGTCCTTATCAAAACGAAAAAATTCCCGTTCGAAGATATTTCTCTTTCGACCCATGACGTTAACAAGGACACAAAGTTTAAAATAAACTAATAGCAATGATAAAGCAAAATTAAACTAATAAACTAATAATACCGTAATAATTTATTATCGTTTCAATTTATTCTTAAATGTCTTGTACGCAACAGTTAATTGTCATTCCAGTTATTTACTCAAACTGAAATAATCGTAGATACATTGTAGGCATTGGCTGACGAGCCGCAAACGTCAGCCAATGAAACGGACGCTCACGGTCATTGAAGGCGCGCATTTCAAATCAAATATAATGATTTGATTCAGATTGAGTAAATTAATAAGAAAATTACATTAATTAAATAATTAAATGACAGCTATCTTATACATAATAATATTATGTATAATATTATATAATAATTATAATATTATGTATAATATTATATTATACTGTCACGTCCCGGGTGAGGTATTTGGAACGATGACTATTGGGGAAGGAAAGTTAGGCGCGAATCTTACATCCAGCACGCTGAGGATTTTAAAGGAGTTCAGGCACGAATCTTACATCCAGCACGCTGAGGATTTTGAAGGAGTTCAGGCACGAATCTTACATCCAGCACGCTGAGGATTTTAAAGGGAAAGTCAGGCGCGAATCTTGCATCCAGCACACTGAGGATTTTGAAGGAGTTCAGGCACGAATCTTACATCCAGCACGCTGAGGATTTTAAAGGAGATCAGGCGCGAATCTGGCATCCAGCACACTGAGGATTTTAAAGGAGTGTTAGGCGCGAATCTTACATCCAGCACACTAAGGATTTTAAAGGAATTTAGGCGCGAATCTTACATCCAGCACGCTGAAGCTAAAGGGAGATCAGGCGCGAATCTCAAATCCAACACTCTAATCGACCAAGGAAGGTTTAAATAGTGAATACACACCCGGGGAACACCCGTTAGAGCACCTTATGTTTGTTTTGATTTCGGTAACAGGATTTACCGTTGCATTTATGTAAAGAAAGCCACACGTAATACTTCCGTGAATTGCACGGCTCACGCAAAAGTATGTTTGTAAACAGTGGAACCGTTCTCGCGTTCACGAACAGAAATCAGCTGATATTGCAGCCTGTCTTAGTTTGGAATCTTTGTAACCAAAGGATGCGCACAATAATTCGAAGCGTGATTTTAAAAATAGAGAGGTTTATTTACTTTAAACACGAGTACGTTATTACTGTTTAATAGTAATTGAACACAATATATGAATGTGAACATGAAACATAATATATGATAATTAAATATTTTGACATAAGCAATAAGCGTTAATATGAAAAATAATAATATGAATAGTTATACAAACAATAAATGATCGCAATAAGCGTTGATATAGAAAACAAAATAAGTATTCGCAATAAGCGTTAATATGAAAAGTAATAATATGAATAGTCATACAAACAAAAATAAATGATCGCAATAAGCGTTGATGTAGAAAAGTAATATAAGCGTTCGCAATAAGCGTTAATATGAAAAGTAATAATATAGAAAGCAATAGAAACGGTAATACAAAATATAAATGATAGTGGTTATATACAATATTATAAATGGTAATGTAATAGCTTACAATGTTTGATGAACGGTGATTGTTGGTCACTGAATTTAATGCTTAATAACACTAAACAAGACGAATCTTAGAATAATAATGAGTTCTTCGCGATACAGTTTGAATGTGGTAAAGAATATACTTTCCATACGGAAGTTTGGTTGATAATGAATCTTCGGCCTCTCGGGACCTCATATTTATGTATCCTTACAGGAATGTTGCGGGGGTACGCGCGGTAGGAACCTTGACATATTTAACAAATAAGTCGCAATAGGACTTCCGGGGTTTTTATGAACGGTACGTCTATTAATAGACATATTTATGTCACGTACGCCAAATATTCGTCGTAATTAGACCTTTGGGGTTTTATGAATGGTAAAAGGAGATACTCAACCCGTCGAATGGATTTTGGGTGTTTAAATAGGAAAGGGGTTATAATTGAGTTTGAGGGACTTTGATGGAGTGATTTTGACATATATGGGAAAGTATTTAGAATAGTACCGCGCGAAAACTAGTGGGATATCACAATACATAATATTATACATTATAATATTATATTATACATAATATTATACATTATAATATTATATTATACATAATATTATACATTATAATATTATATTATACATAATATTATACATAATATTATTATGTATAAGATAGCTGTCATTTAATTATTTAATTAATGTAATTTTCTTATTAATTTACTCAATCTGAATCAAATCATTATATTTGATTTGAAATGCGCGCCTTCAATGACCGTGAGCGTCCGTTTCATTGGCTGACGTTTGCGGCTCGTCAGCCAATGCCTACAATGTATCTACGATTATTTCAGTTTGAGTAAATAACTGGAATGACAATTAACTGTTGCGTACAAGACATTTAAGAATAAATTGAAACGATAATAAATTATTACGGTATTATTAGTTTATTAGTTTAATTTTGCTTTATCATTGCTATTAGTTTATTTTAAACTTTGTGTCCTTGTTAACGTCATGGGTCGAAAGAGAAATATCTTCGAACGGGAATTTTTTCGTTTTGATAAGGACAAAAATGAGAGTACATGCAAAACATGTGAACTGAAATTTGAAGGATCACATCTCACGAATTTGAGAAGACATATGGTTAAGCACCATACAGATGTATATATAGACGAAAGGGAGATGTTTGACGAAGAACCGAAAGAAAAAAATATTCACGGCAAGATAAAATCATTTTCTGTTAAACTGTCCGTAGAAGAAGTAACAAATGCCTGCGTTGATTTTGTTACCAAAGAATCCCAACCATTTGCATTATTTGATTGCAAGGCATTTAAAGTTCTTACGGAGCAAATATTCAATGGTTTAAATATCCCAGTGATCAGTTCGAACAATATACTGGATTATGTCAATCAAAAATACGACTTTTGGAAAAACGTGATCAAAAGGTCGTGTAAGGGACGATTGATTTCATTAAAAATTGATACAGCGACCCGTCATGATCGAGCCATACTTGGAATAAACATCCAAATGATCCATAAAAACGAGATTAAAATATACACGTTGGCGATGAAAGAGCTGCACGAAAGACATACAGCCGATAATTTAAAACATGAGATTGAAAATGTTTTAAAACAATTTGATATTGGAACCAATCAAATCTACACGATCACTACAGATAACGGACGAAATATGGTAAAAGCGGTAGAATTATTTTCTTCTGAAAATTTATTGGAACCGGAAAAAGACGAGCAGTTTTTAAAGATGAATACCTACGAGCAAAGCGTGGAAACTTTGGCAAAAACGTTTTGTTCCGGAAAAAACACCATATCAGTAAAGTGTGCGGCACATACACTGCAACTTGCAATAAAAGATTTCTTTACCGAGAATAAGATTACAGTTTTAGACCGTGCTCGCGAAATAGTAAAAACATTAAGAACTCCTACAATTAGGTATATATATACAATAGCTTATTCTACTATTGCGCACGGTACTTTAATTTATTCATAATATATTATTTTTCAGATACTCGTTAGAATATTTAGGTTTAAAAAAACCGCGGTTGGATGTTCCGACACGCTGGAATTCCACATTCGATATGCTACACCGACTCATACACCATAAAGAATTTTGTAATGATAATTTAAAACCTCCGGTAGCTTTATCGAAAGACGAGTGGATTACAATAGAAAACCTTGTGGAAGTACTCACTCCATTGAATGAAGCTACTTTACAGCTACAGAAAAGCCAGCTATTTTTTGGAGATTTTTATAAACAATGGCTAAACTTGAAATTGAAATTGAAATCTATCACCTCGAATGCAGCTGGTCTGATTCTGTCTAACATAGAAGCAAGGGAATCGCAGCTGTTAAAGAATGACGCGATTAATGCTGCGATTTTTTTAGACCCTCGGCTTAAACGTCTATTGACAACAAACCAGAAGGCAAAGGCTAAAAAACATCTAAAAATAATCGCTGCACAAATGCTTTCGTTAAAACAGGTATATATTATATATATCATAGCTGTCATTTAATTCTTGAAATAGGTAATGTAATTTTCTTATTAATTTATTTCATCCTTAGAGTGATAAGGCAATTGACAAAATACAGGAGGCCCCTTGTACAGAAAAAAATGATGCCGTACCAAGTACAAGCGGCACTTCTGTGTCATTGTTACAAAATGCAATTAACGAGATGGAAGTTGATTCGTCGTCCGAGGACGACCCAGACGATACTACTTCCAAAGAACTTTCAAAAATATATACCGAAATTGATAACTATAAGGAAAAGCGTGTTCATATAGATGTAAACATCATGGCATATTGGCAGAATAAAAAATATACATTGCCGTATATATATAAACTGGCAACAATTTGCCATGCTGTTCCGGCTACTGAAGTCAGCGTTGAAAGAGCCTTCTCGGCTTTGAAATTGATGCTAGACGATCGGCGGTGTAATTTGTCAGAAGAAAATTTACACAAATTATTATTTATAAAATTGAACGCCAATTTTATGCCCTAAGTTGTTAACCCCCAAAAAACATGTGCACTGCATTGCCGATCTATATGTATTATATGAATGTATAGTACTTTGTGTGCAGTACATAGTGCGCGAAGCAGCTTGCGGCCGTGACCGGGGCCGGGGACGTGGCCAGAGCCGGGGTCGTGGATGGGGGCGGGGCCGTGGACGTGGCGGCGGCCAATAACATATAAAAAAATAAATTCGTTATTTTCATACATAAAAATGTGGTTATTTCATTTGCTCATGCAGCAGAGTTACTTTCTCTTTCAGCTGTTAAAATAATTCTCTTCATCTGCATCGTTAACTGAAAAATAGGACAAATTTACTAATTATTTATATAAATTATCACACGTGCTCACATTGAATGAATACTTGCGTATGCAAAACCCTACGTGAAAATTTGTGCGTACATAGTCCAACGTAGATCACACTGCATCATCTTCTGCTTTGATGATTATCTGTAAATATATAATATATTATCACACGTGCTCACATTGAATGAATAATTGCGTATGCAAAACCCTACGTGAAAATTTGTGCGTACATAGTCCAACGTAGATCACACTGCATCATCTTCTGCTTTGATGATTATCTGTAAATTATATATATATATAAAGCCTCATTTTAATAATTATATACAACTTAACGTAGAACTTATTAATTATTTATAGAAATAGAGTGGCCTTTTGCTATAGTGAGTGTAGAGACTACATAATGTATCCAAAGCAGGTGAGAGCATATGGCAGAAAGTCTTGTTGCAGGAAATTTAAATGCTAATGGTAATAATTCAGCGAAAATGAATGAGGAGATCCAATATTTTTAACGCACAATTTATTGGTGTTGGAATAAAACTAATAATAATTTAATATGTTTATTGGTGAATTGAAATAATGGGAATCTAAAAAATTAATGAATAGCGTGACAACTACAGTGGATTTTATTAAAGTATTACGAATGTCTTTCACAAAAGATTGAAAAGCATCAAGGGAGATGTGTTTTCAGGGTACTTTCTTAACTAATGTGACTTGCTCTACATTGCAAGCAGTACACCATAATCTATTTTCTTAATAATTCTTAATGCTATGTCTTTTGATTGACAAATTTTGCCGATTTACCTTATTTGACAAATTCCCAGAAACTTGTGCGAAACAAGATGCTCTGTCTATCTATATATCTATTTAATCTTCTCCGGACAACCTCCAAGCCTGTGCATTCTCTTCATTTCTATCCATCCAAGCCTGTGCGTCCCCTTCAATTCTACTATCCAAGCCTGTGCGTCCCCTTCATTTTTATCCAAGTCCTGTGCGTCCCCTTCATTTCTATAATATATAATAAGCTTTACATAAAAACTCTAAATTGCTGGTATATACAAAAACAAGTATCTGGCAATTTAAATGCAATGTAATTTTTTACTACAATATATTATTTTGTACATGCATGATACAAATTTCCAGAAACTTGTGTGAAAGGAGATGTTTCGCAGTCGAACCATCTCCGAACAACTTCCAAGTCTGCGACTCTACATAAGAAATCTATTAAAAAAATTTTGGCGACTTACCTTATTAATTGAGACAATAATTCAGTCTCCTATGTAGTGTAAAAACTCGTGACATTCCAAATTCGGACAACTTACTTTATTTGACACTTAGCACTTGGTAGGTTATAAAATTCAAAATAGTATATATATATGTATGTACAATGACGGACGACGATCCCCGCCGAATAATCCCGAGAGTCGACGAACGAAGAACGAAACATGTGTTGGCTGAAGGTGTGTGTGTGTGTAACGCGTATATACGTATATTCTGTTTGACGACGAAAATATATATATGTACTATGGTTGACGAAAAATTCCTTGGAGAATCAGAAGAAGAATCTTACCATTTTCGACAGATTCATGAGACGATATTACGATATCTCTGTCATGCGTGGACCGATTTTATTGAAATTGGTCTTATTCGAAAGCTTATATGCGGTTTACATAAGAAAAATGCCTTTAAATTTAGAAAATATTGCAGGCGTGATGAGATATTAATGAAATAAGTTTCAGGTTAGGTTGGAATAGCTGTGCGTCGAGTAAAGATACACGGCAGCGACAGGCATATACAAGGTGTCTTTTCTTTCATGTACTTGGTTAATCCTTGACCCTGTATATTTATTACTTTCATGTGCACGCATCACGCTATCAACAAGTGTCTGGTATTGTAATGAAATTGATCACTATTTGTATTAGTGTACCACGTGTACCCGTGTATTTCAATACCCGTGTAAAGATCGCGCAATATAACTTTGCCTCCGGGCGGCCACTGAGTAGCGCAATGCGAGAGAGTCGGCGTTCGTTCTTTCAATTCGATCAGAAAAACATAAGATGGCACACGAACGAGTATCATACAAAGCAACAGGCGATCGTATGGTTTTTGAATCGAATTAAAAGAACGCCGACGGTCTGACTCTCTCGCACGTACGGCCCAGAGTTGGGCAAAATGTAATTTAATTACAAATTACGATCAAAGTGTAATTGTGTAATTGATTACACATTACTTTCTATAATCGTTAATTTAGGAAGTTGACAAAATTGTCGTCAACTACCTAAATTAACGATTACAAAAAATGTGTAATCAATTACACAATTACATTTTGAAATTACGTTTTTGCATCTCTACTCCAGACGTCCGTTCGTTTGGAAAACTCTGCAGGGACCGTCCGTGTGCCGAAGTCACGGGCCCAGTCGGGGCCGCCTTTAACAATGGGCTAAATAGGCTATAGCCCAGTGGCGCCCGTGATCCAACGGCGCTTAAGAATCAAATATGTTGAAAAGCTTTTTTCTCTTCAATTGTGGAGACAATAATTTCTATCTGCCTTGGTGGAGACACGGGGTTGTGATGTACTACTTTGCACCGATTGCGAAGAAATTGCACCCTTGGGGGCTAGAGCATCAAAATTTTTTAGCCAAGGCCGCTCAAATTTATTAAGACGGCCTTGGGTCCAGTTGGTTTTTCCACACCCCTCGGCCCTTGAAACACTTTATGATCGGCGAAGGCGTCCTTGCGTTGGGGTCGTCGCAAGGCTGCCGTTCTAACGCTATGTCCTAATTAGATGTCGCACAGCGACAAAATCGTTGTCGTCCAACCGACCGATTTCAGTCGGTCGTACGACAATGCGACAGTGTCCATATACGGCCGGCTGTAGAGTACTATTTGCAACCAACTTTTGCAATGATCCCACGAAATCCATTGATGTTTTGGGACGTTGTGCGTGCGATACGACAAAAAAAACAAACTGGTTTGAAATTCAAACAAAACGACCGACATATACGAAGTTGCCGCATCGCATGCATTGCCAATTTGGACAAGCCCATAGAAAATCCTTTGTTTGTTTATAGTCGTGTTGGTCGGTCGGTTGGACGACAACGATTTTGTCGCTGTGCGACATCTAATTAGGACATAGCGTAATACGCGGTCGGCGACAACGGCCGACGACGGTCCCACTAGTGCAAGGGAGAAGTATGCATCTGTTTCTCTCTTGCACTAGCCGCACATTGGAACGGCAACTTGCACTCATCGCCGTAGCCGTTCCAACGTAATCACTAAACAGACGCACGATGCATCGACCAGCCTTCTCCGCACAGCGTCGAATTGTCTTACACAAGACAAGGTATCGAAAATTAAAGAAGTTATGAAACTTTGGGCATACGTATTAATACATATCTACACAGAGTATTACTTTACTGATAATCAAGGATATTCTAGGGGGTGATTCTACAGGCGAAAATGAGACAAAAATGAAGAGTGGCGAAATGAGGAATAAGTTTGTTTAAGGATAAAAAATCGTTTTTACAATAATGACAATTATAAAGAAAGATTTATTTAACGAATTTAGGCTGAAGGTCACGATTTTATAAATCAGAAAAAATACTACCACATTCGGTGAAAAATTTTGTATAAAATAAGCCTATCTCTTGTTGGTAATTTACATATTGAACGTCGTAGGAACTTAGGAAGCTGTTAAAGACAGCGGCGCACCCCGTTTCAGGCAAAATACACTGCTGGTAAAAATTCAAGGAACACTATAATTTCCAGAATAATTTGATCATTTTCAAATGGCTGCTTTATCAAGATGAAGCGCAAAAGACAAAATTTCAACATTTTGTGCCTAATTTGAACCTATGCACGGGCTTGGTATTTCCATTAGTACATGACTCACACCAATCTCACATTTTCGCTTTTATAATTGGGTTGTCCTCTAATTGTCTTGTTACTTTCCGCGTCACCTTGTCCGCGCGGATTTAACTGCAGGTTAAAGGTTCCCCCAGGCCAACCCGGAACTTTTCCGCTGCGGTTCCCGATATATCGCGTTGGTCTGTGGGACCCTTTAATCGTCTTTCGCCCCTACGGCTTAGGATCTATGCGGATATACCTGTGCTATTACCAATAAAGTAATAAAACGTTTCGAACCGATCCTAGCAAAGTTAAATGACTTGCCAGGATTATTTCTTAAGCACCTCCGCTGAATTGTACGTGTCTTGTATTTTTTTCGCCGAAGCTATTAAACACGACCTTTCGTTGGAAAAAGTATTTCAACCAACGAGACGCGTACTTTCGTCGTAATATTTCTGTAAATTCCCTTCGCCCAAAACTCGAAATGCGTTTCTTTTAACAGGCTAAAGATTTTACGGTCTCGCTGGTAGCAAGATGCATTCAAGATACCTCGCGGAGGTACACAAGATCGAAACGGGATGTCCGCTGACTGCGTTTGGAAATTTGCTTTCCTGCGCTTCATCTTCACAAAACGTGAATATTCTTTAAACCGTAGCGGCCAACGGCACGTAGGGTTGCCACCTTTTTTACAGAAAAATAACGTACATTTGCTTTCGTGAGGTATACAAAAAAGCACGCTCAACAAATTAAAAGTACATTTTAATCTTATTAGTTTTTATTTCTTCCAAATATATTTTCTATTGCTTTTAGCATTACAAAGTAAATTTTTATTATTTTGAAATGTCTCAATGGCACCATTGCACTTAATATTCATATTGAAATATATATAAATAATTCGTTTTTTATTAGATTGAGGGAGGCCTTGTTTCTTTCATAGGGCCACTTCACATTCATGACAGAGAAAACTCTCTCTTAGTAAATGCTGAAGTGGCAGGAACAGATAGAATATACTAATATTGCGTTACGTTTCACATAATATCATTAATTGTGAAATAAAGTATTTTCGCGTACTTTATTGTTATTCAACAGTATAGAGTATTTTTACCTATAATAATGTAAGATACTTTATTTTAAAGTACGGGTGGCAGTAGGTATACTATGAGAGTTCTGAGCCTGAGGGCGAGGGGGTGAGGTGGTGCGAGGGGGGGTACCGCGCGGGCGAGGGGAGGGTGGAGGGGGTACCACGCTCTTCGACGAGATGGGTGAGGGGGGTGACGTCAAAGGGGGGGGGGATTTCAAAATTTTCAAAATGGCGTCGCGCGCATTTCGTATTGACGCCACCTACCGGGTGTTTAAGATACTTTGAGTCTGCGTCGGTATTTGGGGTCCGTGTTGGTATTTGGGCCCGTGTCGGTAAATTTCCTAGGCTTTTCATACATTTCGTATTGGCGCCACCTGGTGGATGTTGGATTTTTAAGATACTTTGGGCCCGCGTTGGTATTTGGGGCCCATGTCGATAAATTTCCTAGGTTTTTCATACATTTCGTATTGGCGCCACCTGGTGGATGTTGGATTTTTAAGATACTTTGGGTCTGCGTTGGTATTTGGGCTCCGTGTCGGTAAATTCCCCAGGTTTTTTCATACATTTCGTATTGACGCCACCTGGTGGATGTTTAAGGTACTTTGGGCACGCGTCGCCGCCGCGCAATCACCGTACGCGTGCGGGGATCGGTGCGCAGGCGCGACCGCGACCGATTCGTGGAAATTCGCGTCTTCAACGATGATTTCTGAGAAAGAGGGTGGACCAGGAGAAAAGATTTTTTCTGAGGAAATATTTGAATCGTGGTACCGGTACAGCACACGTGCAATGATGTAAACATAGAACGATAATTATTGTAAATCAATCGTCGCGATAGCCCATGGAATAAACACGATATTGCACCGTGCCATCCCGCGTGTTTATATCTGAGCAGGATTGAACGCATTTTTGGTGCCTACGTGCACGCGCTTCATGCCATATGTTTATATTTGAATCGTGGGACCGATACAACGCACGTGCAATGATATAAACATAGAGCGATAATTATTGTAAATCAATCGTCGCGATAGCCCATGGAATAAACACGACATTGCATTCGATTATGATTTCCGAGAAAGAGGGTGATATCTGAGCATTGACTTTTCCCAAGACCATGCCTCTAAGAAGTATCCTCGAGAAAATGCAATGTCCCGGAAGCAATAAATTAGGCGTTGCGATCACGCGACCAACTAAGCGATAATTATTTGGGGTAGAGTTCCGAGTATTTTCACGTTCGAGAACAGGGCAACGTCTCAAGTACCCTTCTCGAGGGTCTGCAAGTCAAGCGTCGTGGGAGCGTGTAGGGGTGAAAAGAATTCGTACATAGCCCCGCGACCATCTGGTTTACATTAGACCAGTGTCAGAACCACCCATATCGCCTATCCGAAAACGGTATTAACATTCGCCAAGTCCAGGCCTCTGAGAAGTACGCTCGAGAAAACTCGATGCCCCTGAAGAAATGAATTAGGCGTTGCGTTCGCGTAAGCAACCCATGTAAACCTAAAGCGATAATTATTCGTGGTCACGTTCCGAGTATTTTCACGATCGAGAATAGGGCGACGTCTCAAGTACCATTCTCGATGGGGCTACAAGTCGAGGGTCGTGGCAGTGGGTCCGGACATTCCACAGATTGCATATTCGAAAACACTATTGACACTCGCTAAGACTATGCCTCTCAGAATTAATATATGGATATGTAAGAAGGATATGTAAGAAGGATATTATAAATGATGCGTTACAGGTATTGATGTGAAAGTCATTAATTTATTATTAAAATATATGTACATACTACAATGGCGCGTGGTTTATATCACGCAGCATGGATTGTAATCCTAACGCCAACAATTCACAATCAATCAAAGAATGTTGCTCGAAGTGCTCGCTTTCGGAAATTAATTTCACATAATTCGTTGGTGTCGTAGCGGTACGCAGAACGTCTACGAAGGTAGCATATTTACTGCTTACAGAGTATATATTTTCTGTCAACCAGGAGAACATATGTTGAATGCAATGTTTGTACGCGAATAGTTTACACACCGTGGCTTCAGTCATATATATGACAGCGCGATTATCGGTGATTTTAATAAGTTGATCGGCATGCATACGCGTGAATTCTAGTCGTAAATGGTCAATTGTGATTGGGGTTTGGGTTGATGTTGCGTTGCTGCGTAATCGTTGGAGTATGTCCGCCTCGTTTTGCAGCAGGAGCATCCACGTAGACATTGAAAAGCACACCTCACAGCCTTTGTTGTCGGCTATGGCGATCTCAACGTGGCACGAATCCATCCCAATACGAATCCCAATAGTTAACCGTTTATAAGCTGTTGCGGGTAATCACGTCCCAGGATCCGTACGATTGATGGTTTTGATGTTTTCAACGTTTTAGACGTTGTGGATCCAGAACTGTAAGAAATATGTACATGAAATTAATACTTCGTTCATTTGCGTTTACAGTGAATAAAGTAAGTGTAAAGTGTATAGTAACGTATACATACCTCATACTGGATTGTTGTCGTTGACGTTTATTTGGAAGACCTCCATCGTTGTCGGATGTGCAGGATGATTCGTTTAAGTTGCGTTTGTACATTTTGATATGCACGACGTATGATTCTCATCAGCGGAAAAAATGACGCGAACGATACTTGTTAGCACTCGAGCGTATGTGGTGTAATGAAGTCCACAGGACTGACCCACGTCATTTTATACTGATTCACGTACACGTACATGTCAATGTGTGAAAGTATATCACATCAGTGATGATGACGGTCAAGACGTGTATGTTTACCGCACAAGGGTTAGAGAATACATGACAAATTCAAAATGATATGCATGACAAATTCAAGGAGCATGCATGCCACTGAAGAGGCGGAGACAATTCGCGATGCGAATCATAAAAGCATGAGTCATAAAAGTATACTATAAGCTGGAATAATTAGTTTCATATTATAAAATCATCGAGGAATAAGAAGGATGTGAAGAAACTGTGACGTAGACATCCCCACCATACCTCAAGACTACCCTACTTGAAAACTACCCCCACTCTGCAATGCATTGGAACATCTTCTAGGCTAGGGAAACGAAATGTATATAAGGGTGTCGATCACCGTCGCACGGACCAGTGCAGTTAATACAAGCATTTTTCCAAAAAATAAACCATGGGTTCAATAACAAGAATCAACGCATTTGAGATGCAGCTATGCATTGTAAGTGCAGTTTGTGAGAATTGAATTGGTACGCGTATTCCATTCGACGATATTCTAATGAATTTGTGCGTTTGTTATAGCAACGGCACGGAGAAATTGAGCATGCGTGGCATGTTGAGCGGGACGAGTTGACGGAAAAAATTGTAAGTACAGTTTTGTGTAAATTGAATTGGTGTGTTTATTCAATTAGGGAATCTTCTAACAAAGTTATGCGTCTGTTTCAGGATTTACTCGATAATCTAGTAAGTGCGTGGCGTGTGGAGCGGCGGGAGGCCATTCGATTTCTCGTAAGTATTGTTTCGCAAAAATATTGGAGTGCAGTTTTGTAAGAATTGAATTGGTACGCGTATTCCATTCAACGATAATTGGTACGCGTATTCCATTCAACGATATTGTAATGAATTTGTGCGTTTGTTATAGCAATGGCATGGGGAAATTGAACATGTATGGCACGCCGAGTTGGATGAATTGATGCGAAAAATTGTAAGTATAGTTTTGTGTAAATTGAATTGGTATGTTTATTCGATTAGGCAGTCTTCTAACAAAGTTATACATTTGTTTCAGTATTTTCTCGATAATCTGGTGAGGGCGTGGCGCGTGGAGCGGCGGGATGCCATTCGATATCTCGTAAGTATTGTTTCACAAAAAAAATATTGATGCGCGTACACTATTCAACAGTGTTCTAATCGAATCGTGTGTTTGTTGCAGCATGAGCGTGAGATCCAAATGGCCGAATGGAGTGATGATTACCTCGGGACGGTCGGGCGCCTCGTAAGTGATGTTTCGGAAGAATTATTCTGATACGCGTACATCAATTGACGATGTGTTAATCGATTTACACGTTTGTTTCAGCGTCGAGCTGACATCGAGGCCCGGGCGCGCGAAGGTGATCGCGAAGTCCTCATCCAGCTACTCGTAAGTGACGTTTGGTAAAATTATATTAATACGCATACATCATTCGACGATGTTTTAATCGGGTCATGTGTTTGTCTCAGCATCGCCAATACCCGACGAGAAATGATGGACGGATCTGCCGCGAACTACGGTGGAAAATTCGATCGGTCCGGCGTAAGTGGCGGGTGGATATTGTGAAGGAGCAGTTTCCATCGTCTGAAGACGAGTTTTGGGATCTCCCCCTACTATTTACGGAGTGAGTACAAACGAATTTGAATTGTTCGATGTTTCGCATGCTATTACCAACGTTTTATATAATAATAATTTGGTGTTTTCTTTGTGTGTTGCAGAACGTAACGTCACATAGATTTTAAAATAAAGTATTTTTTATAAATTTAAAATTTTTATAAATTTAATTTTTTATAAAATTTAATTTTTTATAAATTTAACATTTTTTAAAATAAATATAATTTTTATTCAAAAACAGTGTATGTTTATTAATGTACATCCATCAATCCATGCGTCCTTAAATTATAAAATCAGTATTTGCGTAAAAGTAACATTCGTATGGGAGGGGATATTCATGCTCGTGGGTAGAGGAATCAGCCGCTGTTGTCATTGATCTCATCACCGCCGTCGTTGTGTTCACTAAAGAAAACAAAAAAATATAACTCTTACATATTCGTTTCTCTGCATATGACGCGTAAAGTAGATGCAATGCGTGTGTGAGACTTACATTAGGTGACGCTACGTATATAATTCCATATTTTCTCGACATTCTCTAGCGCGCAAACACCGCAGTTGTTGTGAAATGCACATCGAATAGCATTCGTTGAAGACATAGACTTCAGATTAGGGACGTCAGGTATGATCCCGCAATAATCATCGTCAACGTCGTAGCCACCGTCGTCTTCGACAGTTCGAGCGTTGTCATTACTGTTGTTGTTGTTGTTGATCTTTCGCGCCGTCAGTTCGTACAAATTGCATACATCCTCCACGATTATGTTAGGTAGTAGTTGCAGCATCCACGTTTTCTTTTCCGCACCTTTCACGATGACGAAGTCAATGTTCGCGAGTACGCTGGTGAGGAGCCCCTGAAGTTTGGAGTATGGAACATAGCCGTCAGACCAGCGAAGTCCGTGATGATGCTTCGCCAGCCAGGACGCTTGACGGTTATCCCACGAATTCAGATGTTTCACGAAGTATGGTGGTTCGAAGATCCAATGGCTGATTATCGTCGTAGTTGTCGTCGTTTTATCATTGTGGCTGTTTGCGCGAATCGCGATCTCTTTGGCGACGAACTCACGTTCGATATTGAAACCTTGCAGATCGACAATGGCGAACATTATTATTCGTTTAGGTAGCACCGGCGGTGACGGAGTCGGAACGGTAACTGAGGTCTTCGACATCGACGTTTTAAAACAGTAGCAGTATCCGTAGTAGTAGTAGTATTAGTAGTAGTAGTAGTAATAATATATGTACGCATGCTATATTAGTTTGCGTACCACGTTGGTTAAAGGGCCGTATTCGACTATACGATCGTGTATTATCAAACAGAAAGCGGTAGTATTAGCGGGGATATTTTCTTTACATTCGAAATCTATTCGCACATCCACCGTAGCACTTTTCAACGACTCGTTTTGTCTGGAACAATCTATGACCGCGATAGGTGCGTATTGTAAGAATTCGATCGCGTTCAGCAACGGTTCTCCGTGACCGTAGTACGATCTGCCGAATTTCGCGTACATATCGTATAGGAGCGCGTATTTATACTTATCGAAATCTAAGTTCAAGTCATCGTACGGATACGTCTCGGAATTTAGATACAGTCGAACGTTCGTAAGACGATTCGGGTCGAATACACCCGCGCATTTATCGGGACGATTCTTTCGATTGGTTTGCATGGCGAATATCACGAATCGAGGTTTCTCAATTTGCGACGTAGCTTTCACGGTCCACGTGTGTTTCGTTGTCTCTTGCAGTAACGGGTACTCATGCAGGCTCCACGAATGGAAACTCATCGCGATCGGCCGACCGCTTTCCAGGATACGCAGCATCGATAACTTATTCACTTCCTCCAAAACAACGTGGGGCATACGCCACTGCACCTTGCGTATCTCTAGTTTCGGTATCGCAGTGGCGGAGGTGCAGTGCATCGCGTTCGAATCTACACGCGATCGTATAAGTATTAGCTCGTGCCGCGCGTTCATTACGATGTGTTTGTAATCCTCGCAGAATCCTAATAACATGTTCAGGGGTACGCAGAAATTGAAAGCACCCGAATGAAAAATATCTTTATTGTAATCGATGGCATAATTCCAACCGGCATTCGCAAGCACTTTACTCCTCTCGGCCGACAACGAAACGTAATTTTTCAATGTAGTTGTGATTCCTGGATTCCGACAACGATCGATCTCGACACCGTTCAATTCGTATCGAATCTCATCGAACATGAACGCAACGCAATTATTGTCGAGAACAGCGGTCGCGGACGTTGCCGGGCCTTTCGCATCATGCGCCGTCAACGTGCCACGACCTTCGATGTAGAGAAAACTTTCGCACGGAAGCGTGTATAGATCTTGCTGCTGTATGGGGATTCTTATCTCGTCGCTATTATCGAACGTCGTGTTGGCGTATGGATTGTACGTGTGTAACTCGATCTTCGTGATACGATTGTCAAAGGTTGGCGTATTTGCCACATCCAGAATAATCGACATCGTGGTTGCGTGTCTAATAGGCGACGATGAAACCTAACGATCGTAAGAAACGTACGTTCGGACGAGTCAACGGCTTTCTCCTCCTTATGGATCCTCTTCTTATCGCTCCACCAACCTTTATTCTTCTACTTTCGCCTTCCGATAAAGGATTGCGCCGATGACGCGAGACAGAGGCAGCAGGAGTAGCAGCGGCAGCGACGATTGATGATTCGTACGCGTGATCTAACACTAACATACTACACACCCACGAATACGCGTGTAGTCACGCTAGCCTATCGCGCGGACGTCGTTGAACGTGCAAACGAATAGTTATTTCTTCTCCGCGGAAATCTATAGGACGATCGTGTTGATCGACGATGCACAACGTTAGATCGTGTATTGCTCGTGCGACGATCGGCAGGTAAATGACGTGTCGCGGAGTTTCCGATATCTTATATCCCGGCGGTACGCGAGGTGAAAATTCATGAATCGTGTGTACCGGTTTATCGTTGCTGTACGCGCCGGTAGTGACGTTGCACGTTACTCTGATCACGTTAACGTTTATAATATTCACGGGTACATCGGACTCGTGCCAGATTCTCGGTAATAAGACGCGATTCGGAGAAAATCCTAGCAACGAGCCCACATTGTTCGGTTTCGTAAAGTCTACAAAGAACGAGCAGTACAGCTCACTTTTCATGGTGTTGTTGTTAGCTCGTAGCATTAGAGGGTACTTGTCGTCATCGTTGCTATCGTTGTTTCCGCGTCTTCGAGGATATCGATCGAGTAATCGTTGCTTCAGATACTCGGCGATAGCGTCTAATTCGTAGGAGCCGTGGGGGATCGTAATGCATTCATGAATGGTGTCAGCGATGGTATTGTTTTCGGTGTCATAATTCACGACGAAATAGAATTTATCGTTGCTCGAGTCGATGTTCGGTATCGTGTGAAACGTCTCCAAGTCCGCGAGTCCTAATTCGTATTGACCATCACTCAAATCTATCGGAGGGAAATAGTTTACCGTGAGCACGCTACTGCGACCCGTTAACGTAAGCGTGAACGACATATCATAGATTACACTCGCGAGACGGAGAGGTGGTAAGTGACGCGCGCGTACGAATACTCGGCATTTTATCGATATTATGAGTCTTTATTATTATAGGAGGTGTGAATTGTCATTACGCATGGATCCATTGTAACATAATCTTAGTACACATACCGATATTATTAGTATATAGGCCATAATTCGATAGACTTTTGCTGTAAAAATTGCATGCACAAGCGACCGCAATTCATCTCATCGAAACGTTGAAAACGATTGTGATTATACGTGATTGTTGTACCATGTCCGAAATAGTAGATCAATTCCGCTGGAGGTCGCAGATTCCCAAAACTATCAAAGTACTGTACTCGCGGCCCGCGTTTCGCGTACGCGACCCAGTGCGTACCGACGCCTCGATTCTCGTCCAGATTCGCGATGCCACATTCGTTGCTTCGTACGCGCGTGGGAGGTGTGTCGCGCATAAACACCCCTCGAAAGAACGGGATGCTAGCGCATTCGCGTTCTAATTGCAGGTTCGTCATAGGTTGTTGCGTTATCGCCGCCACCGTCGCCACGCGCCTACTCGATCGACGTTTTTTTTTTTCTTTGATCTCAGTCGTCGTTGGCTTCGACGTCTAGGATTCAAACCCGCACCTCGCTTGTACGGTGTCAGATGCATCCCTCGCCCTTCCATCGCCCGATTATGACGCAACGTCTCTTCCAGTTGTTTTCGCGAGGCCTTCGAATCGTTGACCGCTTTGGTAATACCAGCCGCTCCACCGGCCAATGCCCCGATAGCCGATAAAGCAGGTAGCACGAGCGGAAGAAATTGAAGAAAGCCACCGCGTTTCGCCACTCGTAGACTACGATGTCGTCGTCGTCGCCGTTGAGGATGTTTCCTTCCAGACTTTCTCTGTTTACGTTTCGTCCTTCTCATACCCATGCCGAGTTTAGTCTTAGCCTTCATCGTTGCCCACACTCCAGTCGCGGCTGCTTTTTCACCAAAGGTCGCGTCGTTCGCGAAAACTCGTTCTCGCGCTCGTTCGGCTAGCGCACGATCCGCCTCGTGTCGCCCCTCTAAATCCTTTCGACGAGAGTACGCGATATCGTGGTCGCGACACGCTGCGTCCAAGGGATTCACACCTTCGTCGCCACGAGCCAATCGCTTTAGCAAACGCGTCCCCGGTCCGCAGAACTGATAACCCGGAACGTGTAGTTCGAACGGTAGACGGTTTATGATACCGTTCACGAGACCTGATCCAGTCTTTCTCTTATTCTTCTTAAGATTCTTCTTCCTCTTCTGATTCTTGCCTAGTCCGTGAGACGTCGCAGTCGTTGATGCTACCATATACGTTAGAATAGTCACAATAGCTACTGCAATAATAAACGCGTACGCGCGCTTAGCCGATCACAGTGATAGTGACCTGGGTGACGCGTGCCACGAATATAAATAGTCGTGCTTCGTCACACGCGCGCGAGTACCTGAGAAACACCGGTAACATGCGATTCGCGAAACAGTCGGACGTTATTCGCGTGACCGCGAACAGAATGCTCGAGGATGATAGCGATGCGAGTCGATCGAACAGACACGGCCCGTTGTTGCCGAATAGTGTGCGAGGCGTGATTTGCGGCCCGTCCGGGTGTGGAAAAACGAACGTGCTTCTGAGCATGCTAGAGAGTCCGAACGGTTTACGCTTCGAGAACGTGTACGTGTACTCGAAATCATTGCATCAGCCAAAGTATCGATATCTCGAGCAGGTGTTCTCACTCGTCGATGGAATCGAATACTTTCCCTACTCGGACAACGCTGAGATCGTTCCACCTAGAGACGCTCGGCCCGATTCGATCTTCGTATTCGACGACGTGGCATGCGACGAACAGAACGCGATACGCGAATACTTCTCCATGGGTCGTCATGCGAACGTGGATTGCTTTTATTTGTGTCAGTCGTACGCTAGAATACCTAAACATTTAATCAGGGATAACACGAATTTCCTCATGCTGTTCAAACAAGACGGCATGAACTTACGTCACGTGTACAACGATCACGTGAATACAGACATGACGTTCGAGTCGTTCAACGACATGTGCGCGAGATGTTGGCGTCGACGATACGATTTCGTGGTGATCGATAAGGATAGTTCTATGTACGAAGGTCGATATCGAAGAGGATTTAACGAGTTCGTCGTAGCTCGTTGACATCAGTAAACCGCGAGTCATTCATCGAGCAACACGAAATGTCTAGCGAACCAACGACAACGATGACGACTCCGATAACCTCGAGCAAAGTCGACGCGAAGCATACGCGAAAACATCGTCGACTTCATCGACAAAAAGGGACGAAACATCAAAAAGGAACGAAACACCAAAAAAAAAGAACGAAGCGCCAAGGTATGGACGCAAAGGTGGAAATCGCTAAAGTCAGCGACGTTATACGTAAAAAGTGTTTAGCCTTGAAAATTGGTAAAATGACTGCGGATGCAGCTGTGGAGGCGAGCACGCGTCCCATCGTTGAACCGTTAAACCGATTGATCGAAAATTCGTCCGCGTTGAAAACGCCCTCAACACCTCGATCGTGGTCAGTGAAGAGGAAACATGAATACGACCAACAACAATCATCGAAGAGACTTCGACCCGTTACTCCGTATACATCCAAGGAACGTCTGAATAACCTTCCATATTATAACGATCACGACGATGAGGAGGAGGACGACGACGACGACACCGACAACGACAACGACCACGACAACGACAAGGATAACTACAACGACAACGACAACAACAACGACGACGACAACGATAACGACACCGATAATGATAATGACAATGACAACGACAACAATAATAACGATGTTGATGATGTTGTTGTTGATGATGTTGACGACGAAGACAGTGAAAAAATTCAGGATGATGAGTCGTCAGCAAAGGTTTACGATTTGGATACGCTACGCAACCCCGCGGATGATATCGAAGTGTATCTTCGAAACGCCAAAGGACCGTTGTCGCGAGAATATTTACGACTGTTATTCACCGACACGAAGAAACGAATTGACAACGTGTACGGCGTATACTTGGGGTCCGACGAAGACCTAATGATCGGTGATTCCGTACTCTCCATCGACGAGGATGGTGACGACATTCGCGTCAACGGAACGCGACACGCGGGCACTCGGGGCTTGTACGAACTGTTGTTCATGCGAATGCCGAACATTCGCACGTGCACGGACGCGGATTTTTACTCGTACCGACGCATCTTATTATCAACGAACGCGCATAAGCGAAACCATTCACCGAGCAAGCGCACGTTGGGTAACAAGGGATACAAGTACAAGAAAATTATATCCGCGATAATCGGCGGGGTGCGGACATCGGGTATCAGACGCGTTAGGGGCAGGGGTAACGGCGCGGGCGGTACGGGCACCGCGGGCACGCGACAAGGTTTAGGATTACCCATCGACGAATCCATGACGGTCACCGATAACGCGATCGATTACGTGTACTGGGATAATCCGAATGAATTAGTCGATAGACTGAGATTGCTCATGGCATCGCGCGCGGCAGGTCACACGGGTCACGATAACGAAATCGCATCCATCATGGAGGAACTTCGCGAGGCCGGACATATCTTAAATTGAACGATCCCTTAATCGCCGCGTCAGTAGTGTTCGCGCGCACGCGTCGTTATGTCGGTGAACAAGTTTGGCACCTCGTTACGCAATAACAACATCAACAACAATAACAACGAAGCGGTGATGACAATGACTAGACTATTGTCCGCGGCGGACGATCGCTTTACCCGAAAAATCGAAACGGCTATCGCGAACGCGCGACTGGACGCCGAGTATCAACGATCTCAACTCGAGACGCGAGTTAACGCGCAATTATCTCGGTTAGAGGATGATTTAAATAACGCGATGGAACGACGCTCGGATCACTTGAATGACAGACTCGAAGAGTTCACGACATCAACAGCGACGCCGACTGCGATAACGAAGCTAATGAGGGTCGACGACGCCAATGATTATTGATCCTGACCCTTACGATAGCGGCTCCGAATCGTCGAATGATGACGAACGATCGCGAAAAACGTGCACCGCTTGTATTTTACGAACACTCGAGGAACTCATACTACTTCTATCATCCTTGAATCGCCGCGATCACCCCCGCCAATCCGCGAAGTATGAACAAGGAGCGAGTACAATTAGTGAACGAATTACATGCACCCGCGAGACGAAATTTTCCGCGGCGACCCGTCGTGATTCGCGGCTACGATGATTTGTGGCAGGCTGATTTGGTGGAGATGCGTCCGTACGCGAAGCAAAATCGAGGATATCACTACATACTAACGATCATCGATGCGTTCAGCAAGTATGCATGGGCCGTAGCTGTGAAAACGAAAAGCGGACGCGACGTAACCGCGGCGTTCACGATCGTATTGCGACAGAGCGATAGATGTCCGCGAAATTTACAAACCGACATGGGTAAGGAGTTTTACAACGCGGAATTTCAACGATGTATGAAGACCCGCAGGATCAACCACTACTCCACGTACAGCGTGATGAAAGCGTCGATCGTCGAACGTTTCAATCGTACGCTGAAAAACCTCATGTGGAAACAATTCTCCTTGAACGCGTCCTATCGTTGGATCGACCTGTTACCTACACTCGTACGCACCTACAATCATCGCAAGCATCGAACGATCAACGCCCGACCCGTTGACGTGACCCCCGCGACACGTTTGTCGTTGGCCGTGAATGAACCCACCCCCCTATCCACATCGAAAGGTATTCGACGACGCGCGAAATTCAAAGTCGGTGACAAGGTACGCGTGAGCAAGTTCAAGACCCTCTTCGAGAAGGGGTACACTCCGAACTGGTCAACCGAGGTGTTCGAAATCGTAACCGTACAACGGACCTGTCCGGTGACGTACATTCTACGCGATTCCGCAGGAGAGCCGATCTCGGGTGGATTCTACGAGTACGAACTGCATTCGGTCGCGAATCCTGACATCTATCTGATCGAGAAGATTATTCGTCGCAAGGGAAACCAGGTGTACGTTAAATGGCTCGGATTTGATTCGTCGCGAAACTCGTGGATAAGCGATAAGGATATTCTATGATTCCCGATTATAAACACGCTCTATGTTACTGAAATAAATAAATACATATATTACACGTTTATTCAATTATTCGTCTCTTTTTTTTCACACATATGCATATAATTAATCTTAATAAAGAAGTAGAAATATATCTTTAACTATTCTACGCTATATACATATATTAGATATTCGTAAATAGGCTCCTAATGGTATGAATAAAGAAACGTTTACAACGTAAGGTATATACATATGTACATGCAAGCATACAAACACACTATACAATGATTGACTCGTGAGGCTCTAAGGACTCGTGGGGCACGATGGGCTCGTCGGGCGCACGTTCGAGTAACTCGTGGGTCTGGAGCTCGGGGATTCGATAATGCCCCCACGGAAGGGTGCTGATTCGATCGGCTAAGACACACCGCTTATCGTCGAATGGGCTGAGGGCATTCTTTTCCTCACTCACGGAATACACATCATGCTTCTTGGAGCGTATATTACTCTGTCGAACCGATTTCTCGATTAGATCATAAAGACAGCGAATGTAATCGCCAAATTGTATTTCATTCGCGACTACGTGTCTCCGCACACCCTTCACTTTTTTATTTTCAATCGTAGACTCCAATGCAGCGTTAAACGTTCTAGTCGCGTACATCTTTGATCGTAGTCCGACGAATTCGGTCATTAAGGTGCCATTGTTCTCATCTTTCATGAGTCCCGGTACCTTTTTGTTCACACGAGGCATACTATACGGATTGTCCACCGCGTAATCACTCGTGTCGAACCGAGCGATGTCACACTTCATCGTTTCATACACATCCTCGCATTCCACACTATACATTAAACTGTCGGTGTCGGTGTATAGAACCTTACAATGATCACCGAACTTTGCACGCATATATGAATAATGAAATTCGTACAAGCATTCTTTCGATACGTCCAGTACACTCATCCCCACGTATATCGGCTTGTCTAACTTCACTTTAAGTTTTCGCATTTCGATTGCAACGAGTTGTTCCGAAAAGATCGTACGACTATGAAAGTTAGGCTTCGCGATCAGCGCTTCCGCACCATAACGACCGTCCCACCGCATAACCAGTCTCACGTCTACACGATTCCGCACATTTTCCATTGTTTTCCCGTACACCGCGTTATTCATTAACTTGTATAGAGTATTTTGAAATTCGCTCGTGGCGCGTGTCCTCAAATCGGTATTCAATTGAATGTAATCACGCAACCAATGTGATTGATCAAATCGCAACACTCGATGAATTTTCTTCACGCGTAATCCGTATCGCACACACTGTTTCAGGTAGCGATAGTGGATGACGTATCGCTCCTTATCGTCGAGCGTGGCAAGTAGCTTGGTCTGTTTACCATGTGGCGCGTGCTCGCGCACCGGACAGAATAGAAGGTCCGCGTGTGCGTTGTGAATCTCCTTGGGATATTCGATGTCCACCTCTAACAGGTATCCCTCGGGTCCATTATCGTCGGGTAAGGATGATACGTCGAGCGCGGTCACTGTCGCATCGTCCAACCATTGAAACCCTCTGTGTGGCATAGCCTGCGACATCGCCCATCCATACAAGTTGTTGACGTCAAAGTACATTAGATACGTTGACGGCATCGACTTGTCGTACTTCGCTGTGGGCTGATACTTATTATTGGCTCGCGCATACCTGTGCGAGCACTGGCTCAGACCGCCACGTATCCCACGCTCCACGAACAGTAGCATGTCCACGTCCGTCAAAAGTTCTAATTGTACATCGGTATACTTAAGCATCGCGTCCCACGTGAAACTTGGTAATGTATAATAATGCGCGGGATCTAGATCGTAACTCAAAATACAGTCAGTGCGGAAACCCTCGAATACGTCTGCGAGTAACAGTACATCTGTTTTCAAATACAAATCACTGTAATCACCTAATGTCTTTATGGGAAAAGTATTCCACACGTTCACGGCATGCGCGTAATCAAGTTCCGACGCGGTGCTATCGTTCAACCGGTTATAGAAAGCTTCGCGGGACGGTAAACACGTTTCATTCAGCTTGGTGTATGACGTTAAGTAGTCGTATGGGAATACGCCCTTCCTGGTCAGGAGATTGAATTGATAGTCCGGTGTGTCTTTAAACTCGTGTCGTAGAATCACAAGCCGTTCCTTGCCAAGGTCCGAAGCGAGTTTCTCCAGACTCGCGGTCAAAAACTTCAGCGAATCGATGAATCTAAACTTCAACCCCCTCTTCCAATCGTTGTTCTTGGAGTCGATCCCCTTGACGTGTTTAGTGAACGATATATACCGTTCCTTCGTCACTGGTAGCAGGTTGATTTGCCCCTCGAACGGGGACGCCAACTCCTTAATTATGAAATGAGCGTCATAGCCCGACAGATTATGAAATACAACCGGTATCGTGTACGATCGCTGAAACAGTAAGTTACAAGACACATGGGCTGCGCCTCGGTACTCGCCCGTCGAGTGACAATGGTCGCGCACTTTTATGTTCATGTCGACGAAGGGTTGTCCGCACACGTGGCACGCGATCGCACTGTTATGACTATGCAACTGTTGATTCGTTAGCGGTTTCATTTCTTTCGCGTTTCGCAACCATGAATACGCAGTGTCAGCAAAGTCACGAAGTTCCTGCACGAACCATTTCACGCACTCGGAGTCATGACGATATGCGCGATAACGGCACAGAGACGCGTCGGTGGAACAATGGATGTAGTATCCTACGCTGTACACTCTGTGATGTTGGTACGTGTACGTATGACTCCGCTCCGCAGGCTCGACGTCCTCCAGCATGCACTCGAAGTCCGCGTAGACGATGAATGGTGCTCGTTCTTTATGTTTGAAATTTTTGAATCGCAACCATTTATCCTTCGCGGACGGTAATTCGATGGTACACTCGTTCATGTGTTGGCAGTCCACGTTGTGTTTGTTTAATCGCTCGATCGAATAGAAGTAATTCAGACATCTACAACGATAATAACATCAATAATAAAACATATGAATGAATAATACAGCGATTAGAATATTCCGCATTTTTACTCACCTTTCGCAAACGAATACTCGACCATTGTGGCTGCCGAGCTGCTTCGAAATCAACCTCGATAGACTGCGAATGCAGGTGAAGTGATAACGATTAGTGCCCTCGTTATCCTGCACAAGTAGTAGGTTTGCATGTCTCTCGCGTTTATCCTTGGTTAAACGCAGCGGTGCACAGCTTCCATCGGACCACGTGTACACGTTCACCGACACGTTGTTCAAACTCTCGAACTTTGCCAGCTGATTCAACGTCACGGGAAGAGTTATATCGTCCGTGCAAAGCACCGTCCCGTAATGTGGATATGATCCACACCTCCCCCCATGCGTAGCAGCAGGATACAAACTGGCGACGACCGACCATAGGAAGCATGCATTGTCCCCGCTCTTTACATTCACCACCGCTTTTTTCTGGACCACGGCCTGCGGAAGCTTTACGTCAATATCACAACCGGCTCGAAGCGGATTATACTTATTAATATTTACTAAAATGTTTAGCACTGCCCTTAGGGTCCATCCACTGTCACGATCTTGAAACTCATCGAGTGCCACTAGCGTAGGAGCGATCACGCACTTCGAGTACCACTCGCGCACGTTCGAATCTAATAACAGTGTATGATTTCGCGTATTGAAACTTTTGATGTCCATATTCACACCTAACATAAACTCCGCGTTTAAGATTGTATTCACAGACACACCATTATGTGCCGTGATAGCATTCGTGACGCGTGACATTACTATGTGTCGAGCACCCTCCAAAAATTGACGTGGATCAACGTATCCCACGTTGATGACCGCGCCGGTCGAAATACGACTTGTAAACGCAGTTTCCACGTCTTCCCATACGACTTTGGGTGTTGTCGATTGAGCCGAAACCCCGTACCCTACTCGCGAAAAGTTGTTTTCCCGCACGTCCGCACGCAATGTTGTTATTTGCACGTTCAACGACACCAGGCGTTGTTTCGTGTTCACGGGCACTCCTCCGCTGCTCTGATACTCAACGATGCGTCGTATACACGAGTCACACTGATTCGACCAGTCTAGGAATTCCTCAACAGAATGTATAAGCTTCGACCTCTGGGTCAAAACCCTGTACATGTCCATGATCATCTCCATGTTCACTTCTTCACACATAATTCACTACTTCACAAATAGTTCACCTCCCAGAGACGTACGATTTCATTCAATTTCTTGATGCGTCTCTTCCAGGTGAAATGGTCATAGTCCTCAGCAGGCCATCGAAAACTCAGCGGTGTAAGTATACGTTTCGAGTTTCGCGGTAGACTCATACAATTATCCAAATATTTTGATAATTCCCGAGACAAAAACTCGTGTACTGTGAGTTTCAATGTTTCAGGATACAATACTTCTCGTACTTGGACCGAGTCGTTTTCGATGTCGTGTAGAAGTGCCAACGGTGTACATGCAATCGCGGTAGTGTACTTCGGCCGCTTGCGACACAGATCCTTATCAGCAACGATGCAATATATTGTGCATTTGCTCACAACACTATATCGCGCGATATGGCGTAACACTTGACGATGTTCACGCGGTAATTGCATAAATCCCTGTCGGAAGATGTTGATCCATGACGTCTCGAATAATGATGGGGTGCTTAATGTATCGCGAATCTTATGCCTCTCGATTGCCAGTGTTTCGTCATCCAACTGCGGTATCGACGATAAAGGACTCACCCAATAATCACCGTCGTCGGAAGAAGACGCTAGCAATAAATCTCGCGCGTCCTCTTCACTGAGTATGTTTGCTATTTTGATTCGAACCGATGCTCGCACTTTTTCAATATTAATCTTAAGTACTTTCAAACGTACTTGTTCAAATTCCGATACTCCTTGAGTCTTAAGATATTCATTGATAAGGTGCATACACTCGTTACACGATATAAACCACTCACTAAACTCTTCTTCGGTACGCAACTGTTTGATCACCCCCTGCAACGACTTATACGAATTCACGAAAGAGTCCATGTTATGCACGCGTAACGTATTTCACGATTTTCACCGAGAGACTGAGAGTTTAATATACTAGCCACCTACCCTACCCGAGATCTTGTGTCGTCATCGCTCTATGCTTACGTTAGCTGCAGTTCGAACGTATCTTCGATTTAGGTTCACCCATACAGGGTTGCTGTACCACTCCCACGATTCAAATGTAAACACATAGTATCGCGCGGTGCAATGTCGTGTTTACTCCATGGACTACCGCGACGAATGACTTACAACCACATCGATGAGGATACTCCCCTATTCTCGATAAGGATACTCACCCTGTTCTCGAACGTGAAAATACTCGGAACTCTACCCCGAATAATTATCGCTTAGTTGGTCGCGTGATCGCAACGCCTAATTTATTGCTTCCGGGACATTGCATTTTCTCGAGGATACTTCTTAGAGGCATGGTCTTGGGAAAAGTCAATGCTCAGATATCACCCTCTTTCTCGGAAATCATAATCGAATGCAATGTCGTGTTTATTCCATGGGCTATCGCGACGATTGATTTACAATAATTATCGCTCTATGTTTATATCATTGCACGTGCGTTGTATCGGTCCCACGATTCAAATATAAACATATGGCATGAAGCGCGTGCACGTAGGCACCAAAAATGCGTTCAATCCTGCTCAGATATAAACACGCGGGATGGCACGGTGCAATATCGTGTTTATTCCATGGGCTATCGCGACGATTGATTTACAATAATTATCGTTCTATGTTTACATCATTGCACGTGTGCTGTACCGGTACCACGATTCAAATATTTCCTCAGAAAAAATCTTTTCTCCTGGTCCACCCTCTTTCTCAGAAATCATCGTTGAAGACGCGAATTTCCACGAATCGGTCGCGGTCGCGCCTGCGCACCGATCCCCGCACGCGTACGGTGATTGCGCGGCGGCGACGCGTGCCCAAAGTACCTTAAACATCCACCAGGTGGCGTCAATACGAAATGTATGAAAAAACCTGGGGAATTTACCGACACGGAGCCCAAATACCAACGCAGACCCAAAGTATCTTAAAAATCCAACATCCACCAGGTGGCGCCAATACGAAATGTATGAAAAACCTAGGAAATTTATCGACATGGGCCCCAAATACCAACGCGGGCCCAAAGTATCTTAAAAATCCAACATCCACCAGGTGGCGCCAATACGAAATGTATGAAAAGCCTAGGAAATTTACCGACACGGGCCCAAATACCAACACGGACCCCAAATACCGACGCAGACTCAAAGTATCTTAAACACCCGGTAGGTGGCGTCAATACGAAATGCGCGCGACGCCATTTTGAAAATTTTGAAATCCCCCCCCCCTTTGACGTCACCCCCCTCACCCATCTCGTCGAAGAGCGTGGTACCCCCTCCACCCTCCCCTCGCCCGCGCGGTACCCCCCCTCGCACCACCTCACCCCCTCGCCCTCAGGCTCAGAACTCTCATAGTATACCTACTGGTGGCAACCCTAACGGCACGACCAAATACGAACATTTGGCGTGTAAATGGTCAGCACAGTTTATGACACGCGTGGCAGAGAAGCTATTCTTGAAAAAGGCGCTTTCCGTTCGCTTGCTATTTGAATTTTGAACAAAGCATGTTTTTACCCTTCGAAACTTTCGTTTACGGCCTCACTGGCAATTACGGGTATCATAAACACTGAGTTTCCGAAGGGCCCACGCTGGGATGCCTGGCGGCCTGCGACCGCCCTCGTCACGCGCTTCGAGCGCGGAAGAAATTCCGCTGCGTTGCCAAATTTTCACTAGGAGTGTCTCCAAGTGAGTGGAGATACGCTTTCGAGTGTATATGTACATACTTAGGTCTATGTGACATCAAGTTATCTCAACGCGAAGAGATCGTGTCAACCCTGTCGTCCCTGCCTTCGGCCAACCCTCCGTGCGATCGCTCGTTAAATCGAAGTAAACTCTGAAGGAACAAGCATCTCTGATTTTGAACAGCGCTTGTAGTTCGAGTTACTTTCTTTTTTACATTATATTATACTTACTTTTTTTATCCTTTTTATACTTCGTATTAGTGTTTTGTTATATATATTTGAAAATCGTGTTATCACGGCGCGAACCACGTTTCAATTCTGGACGTGCATTGTCCACAATTGCCAGTTACATTGTTTCGCAGAAAATATAACTAATTTGCGTTTCAACATCTGGTAAGTACCACTGCTGATAGATCATCTCAAGTATATAGTTGGATATACTACGGTATGACCCAACTTTACCCAACCTTTACGGGCAGGTTTCGAAGAGCGTGGACGTTTTAAAATTGGCCAAATGAAAATTAATTGAATGTAACGCTGCGTCAAATCACACCGGCTCGACTGGTCGCTCGGGCCGTGCGGTACTCGCAGCGGCCAAGCGGCTATACCTGACATTTATATGGTATATACTGTATTAATTAATGAGGTCCGCTGCAAGGTTTAATACCGTTAATAGTTACTGGAAACTCACTCTCTGTCGATGACACTTATTGTTTGAAACATTTCAGTTGCCATTGTTCAATGGAAACTACGAGAAGGTGGTGAGTATTCTTCCATCGGGAGAGGATGGGATGTGATGGGATTATGTTAAAGGATAAATATTTTATCGTATCTTTGAGCGTCTTTTGTAGTTTTAGACATTAGCTTTTAAATGAGACACTGTATTCGTTGGTATAAATGAATGAAAGTTTCGCGTTCCAGAAATTGTTTTTGCAATCTATTGAGCAATAGAACAATATCAAAAACATTCACGATTATTACTAGAAAGACGTGGACTTGCAAAAACAATTTCTGGAACGCGAAACTTTCATTCATTTATACCAACGAATACAGTGTCTCATTTAAAAGCTAATGTCTAAAACTACAAAAGACGCTCAAAGATACGATAAAATATTTATCCTTTAACATAATCCCATCACATCCCATCCTCTCCCGATGGAAGAATACTCACCACCTTCTCGTGGTTTCCATTGAACAATGGGAACTTAAATGTTTCAAACAATAAGTGCCATCGACAGAGAGTGAGTTTCCAGTAACTATTAACGGTATTAAACCTTGCAGCGGACCTCATTAATTAATACAGTATATATAAATGTCAGGTATAGCCGCTTGGCCGCTGCGAGTACCGCACGGCCCGAGCGACCAGTCGAGCCGGTGTGATTTGACGCAGCGTTAAGGCGGGATCTCCTACATGCGACTGGTCGCAGCGATTTAACCCAGCGACTGACCCCTAGGCTGAATCTCCTTGCCTGCGACTAGGAGCGTGCGGATCGTCCCGAGGCTCGGGTTCCCTGCGCTCGGGACGGGTCGGAACAATTCGGGCGGAGCCCCGATACTTTCGTATTGCTCGAGATCCCGAAGTTCTCGGGATCCCGAGACTCGTTTCGAGCTACAAGCATGACCGCCATGAGCGGGCAATTTGATTTCAGTTCGGCTGAGCAAAACTCGGACACGATCGGTTCAAAAGCCAGCTATTAAGAGGGGGGCCGAGACAACTCCAAACCAAGTCCATTGCCACAGTCGAACAGAATCCCAAGAAGCAAGGAAACCAGTCAGAATTCAAAAGTTGTGGGGGGATTATGTATTTTTATATATTTCTTATAAGCTACTAATATGAGCTCCTTTATGATTGTAACAGCAAAGACTACAACAATTACGGAGGGAAAGAAAATGTGTAGAGAGAAGTGTCAATTAAATTGAACACAACAGGGGAGACATTTTTGTTCTTTCTTTATTATTTCTAATTATATTTATTTATTCTTTCATCATACATGAGGCACTTACAACCAAAGGGGTGCAAGTGACATTTTTTACCCTTTTGAATTAAGAACAGAAGTGGTTAGTTAAATCGTTAAATGTTGTGAATAATGTAAGTAATCGAACAGTCCCCGGACAGGCCTGGTGTATGACACCCTCTAGTGCCAATCGCGTTTTCTCTTTTCCGAGACCCTCCTCGACGACAGCTAAATGGCCGGTCCCATATTCCTTACATTCGGCCAGCCTGACCTTAAGTTTGTTCTCGGACTTATTATCTAGAAGAAACAGAATATTAGCTTCAAATTTTACATGAGCAGCGTAAATACCAAATGTCACAGTGGTCAACTTATCTTTTCCCCAATGGACAAACAAGTGGGGACGATAATTACTGACGTGAAATTCCTGATGACCTTAATCATGTTGACCTGGCATCCCACAACATCAGAAAGTAACCACACGCTCGCTGTCTGGGCATAATCCCGCGTATTATGTACAAACCAAAGTCGACTTGATGTAGAGCTCAACATGCTCATCCGATGTCCATTTTTGGATTTTTCGAAATGGTCTCAGTTTCTGTGTTCACTCACAGTCACACAGACGTGTGTTTATGTGAACACCTCATTCACATCATTGACCATCTCTCTTGATGTTGCGGCGTTGCACAGGGGCTGTCCTCCTCGACGAGCCTCCAGTATCCTTCCCGTTCGTCGGCGAAACTCCCTGACCACGCCATTGGCTCATCACTCCTTTTTCTGCACGTACAAAAAATATGAACATATATACCATATACATATCATGCTAACTACCACACTACAACGGCAGCCATTAAATTATTATTTACTACCGTGTTTACCATCGTTACAGGAAAATCGACGCGCAATCCTTTAGACATCTCCATCAGATGACTACATCGATACACCCCTTTCAATATCTTCCGACTGCCACGCTATTGACCCTTCTGGTGCATTGAAATAATTTTTAAACTTGTCGCGCACCGCAAAACCTTCGGAATCTCCGTAGCCTCCGGGTCGACACAACGGCAACATATTGTTCGTGGATATGTTACGATCGGGATTTTCACGTTGACCATCACTGAGATGTTCATCACGCAACATATTGTGTAAGCAGCATGTTGCAGTGATGATGTGGTCTGTTGTTTCGGGCAGCACCGCTATTGGTGAATGAAATATCCTGAAAACTTGCGACAGGATTCCAAAAGCATTCTCCGATACTCTTCTTGCTCTGCATAAACGGTAATTAAATATTGTTATTGTGTGATCTTCTTGGTTTCTGGGATACGGCTTCATCATATTTTTTGTCAGCCTGAAAGCTTCATCGCCTACAATCACGTGCGGGACCACCACATCAGATCCTGGTAATGCCTTATCGACGGGGAAAGTAAATTGTCCGGATCGAATTTGCTGACCCAGTGCAGATTTCTGGAAAATTCCACTATCGCCTTCCTTTCCATACGACCCAACGTCGGTCACGACAAATTTATAATTTGCGTCTACTAGAGCTAGTAATACAATAGAAAAATAGTTTTTGTAATTGTAGTACAGTGATCCACTATTTTTAGGGCACACTATTCGCAGGTGCTTGCCATCTAATGCACCAATACAGTTTGGGAAATTCCACTTCGTCTCAAAATCTTGCGCGATATTTTGCAAATCCAGAACACTTGGTTTCGGTAGGAATATCGGTACTAACTTATTGCATAATTGCTCCAGAACGTTTCTGACAATCACACTTATGTAGCCGTACGATATTCTAAATGCAAACGACAAGGATCTGAAACTTTCTCCAGTAGCGATGAACCTGCAAAAAATATATTATCTAATTGTCTCAGCTGCTGCCTGTAAAAAAAGATGGGGGAGCACTCGCGATACGTTCGTGAAAATGAAGCGGGACAATAAACACTGTACAAGGTCGACAGAAAAGCCAAAATCTAAATGGCCGTTGTTGGATAAGCAAAGTTTTTGGGACAATGTATCGTTTGAGAGACGGCAAATATTTTGTACACACAATACGAGTTTTAAAATATAATAAATTTTAAAAATTCATTTCATTTATTTTATTATAGTACCCAGAGTAATGTGCAACAAACTGAAGAGGTTCAACACATTAGAAACACTACGGGTAGTGACATTCCAGGAACGTCGATGGATGTTATAGTAAAAACATAGTCAGAAAACAATATTCCTCCTTGGAGGAAGAAGATATCCGTCCAGTTCAGTGTGAAAAAGGCACAGAAATGATTCGAAAACTATACTGGATTTATTGGACAGAAGAGTTCTCTTTGAGAAAAATTAATAGTCGACTCGACTTCGACATTTTTTGAAAATATCCCGTTAACCGTTGATAATTAATCGTTGGTTATGAAAAATTAACTTGCCTTAATGTCACCAGCAACTTGTCTTGTAGTGAAATCGGGTGTTCCACTCTCGCGGATGGGGATGTTTTTATCTCGTTTCCGATGAGGTTTAACACAAAGGCAACCTGCTCCTTGTTCAAACGAAAGAATTGTCTATATGTTATTCCGTTATCCTCCAAGTGATTCGCAACTAGTACCCTGCCGTAGCCCTCTGTATTTCGATTTGCGTATAACCTGCTCACTGTCTTTCTCTTCTTCATTCTTTCCAACAGCGCTAACAGAAGTGCCTCATCTTCTGCCTCTTCTTGCAGCAATTGTACCACCAACGGAATAAAATTGCGGTTCATTTCGCAAATCTGTCAAATTTCTGACATGAGATCACTACTGTCGTTTCACAGACACTGTATAATATCGTTAAGAAAGTCACTTGTTTTGGAGCGATACTTTCACTTCGGAGTCGAAGTAACGAGTGTCGTTCTGGCAATGGTTGGGAGACGACCTGAACCAAGAGCAATAAACTAACGTCATTTATGACAACCCTGTTCAAGCTATTCAGGTATAGCGGAACTTGGAGTACCTACGCAGGCCAGTCCATACTTGCCTGTGCATTTCACAAGTGCGAATTAATCAGAGGAAATGAGACAAATATATTTATACGTATGTGCGGACACTTATCAGAAGAAGATAAGGGAAATTGTGAACTTCTATTGGCACTTTTGGGAAGGAGTAGAAGAAATGAAATAAAAAGAATATAGAAATGGCAGGATATTAATAAAAAATCACTTAGTGGATAACCGAACAACATATACATAATTCTTCCGATTAAATACAGAACATGTTGATTTTGTTTTAAATCGCATTGGTAAGGATCTAACAAAACATCATTTACGATAGAGGAACATTAGATTTCACCACAAGGAAAGATCTTCGTGACATTAAAGCAAGTTAATTTTTCAGAAACATATTTTATTACATTTTATTGTCCTTGGCGCGATTTGAGGTCATGCCGGGAGTATAATAGTTATTATTATTATGATTATAATTATTTATTAACGGGTAAAGACCCTTCAGATTACAATGCACAATTCATAAAGTTAAAAAAGAAACAATGTGAACGAAACGAAAAGAGACGAAAATCCAGTACATAAATAAACAAACAATAATTACAAGAAAATAATAAAACTAATGAACTAATAAAATTAAAATAGAATTAGAATTAGAATTAACGGACGAGTACAGAAACGTTACTGCGAGCCAAAGCCCGCAAACGTTATTTAAACGTGGCCAATGTACCATTAGAAACTTTAAACTCGTTTTACTCGAAAATTTTTTTCTCTTCATTTTTTCCTGATTGCGAACGAATGGAAGTTCAGATCGACTTTGAAAATATTACAGGATATGTAAAACATGTGCCATTTCGGCCCAAACATCTGACATGGTCCGTAAAAGTACGAGATTTTCATAAAAAAAACCCGGTGACTTCTTAATTCTTTTTATGAAAATCTCGAATTTGTACGGACCATATCAGAGATTTGGGCCAAAATGGCACATGTTTTACACATCTTGTAATTTTTTCAAAGTCGATCTGAACTTCCATTCGTTCGCAATCAGGAAAAAATGAAGAGAAAAAATATTCGAGCAAAACGCGTTTAAAGTTTCTGGGCAAAGCCAAAATGTCCGCAGAGTCTATAAGATGAGAAGTTATGGTTCTCCTTGCAATGATTTTAATTCAATTTCATTGATAATTTTGAATACAGCAGCCGTCGCTTCAACAATAAACTCTGGCCGAAAGGTTCTAACAGTTGCCGCAATGCTTCGGAAAAATAGCGAGATGGAGTCAGAATCCTGCTCTGGTAGCCTGGTAATATTAGCCAGTACTTTCTGCCTCTCCGCCATGTTCCTTTCCAGTATTTCTATTACGGCGTTTGAACTGGTCCGGCGCCTTTTTGGTGCTGGAGTGGACGTCTCGTCTGAGGTCCTCCTCCTTGAAGGCTCTATGTCGAGCTCTGCAAAATTCGCCTCATCTTCAAAAAGATCTGGCGTGCTCCTGGCGCAGTGCAGTTAGTGTCCACACTCTCCTCGTTGCGCTCAAGCGATTCAACCTCCCGAGGAATTTCCATATTACTCTGGGTACTGTAACAAAATGAAGAAAATAAATTTTCAAGATTTAATATGATTTTAAAAATCGTATCGTGCGTAAAAATACCGACCTTCGCTCGATTGGCACACTTTCCAAGAACTCCAGGCTGGTTAGCAACGGCCACTTCGATTTTGGCTGTGCTGCTGAGCCCGTACCATACTTATTTGCGCGTTTATGTTTCATATAGTTGTCGCGTATGTTACGCCACCTGTACTTGCAGTCACTAGCTGAAATAATTAAATAATACATATTATGCACGTTCGTGGCTACAGGAGAAACATTCAGGTCGTTATTATTTGCATGTGGAATATGATATGGATACATACAGCGGCTGATGAAAGTATTTTGATACCCTTTGAAATGGAATAACTTTTGAAGTGGAACTTCGTCACGCACGATAGAGTGAATCGGCCTCATGACGCTGAACGTGTAACTACACGTTGCATATCTCTTAGAAAATTGCAGATTAAAAATTGATTTTAACGAAAAAACATGCTCTGAAATTTCATAACTGATGTGCAGTAGCGGACAAAAAAATTACCACTTTTTCGAACCACTCTACTTGTATTACTTTTCAATATCAATTCAAAACTGCAGTATGTGCCTAATATACATATTCTGCAAGAGAATTAAAAGCTGTATAAAATCCAGTTACAATATTAAGATAAAAAATTTCAGAGAATTGTTCAATTACACCTAGTATAAATCACGAGATTTCTATCATTGCTACGCTGCAGCCAGACAGCCTACCAAAATAAAACTTGTCCATCACAAACATTCACTGAGGCATATGTGTCCCAACAGAGCCGAAAGGGTTAATTATATGAATGGCTTTTCGATTGTATTATTAGCTGTAACTGATGGAAAAAAATATAATTAAAGAATACTGTACCTGTTCTGTTCACGATTGTTGACACTTTCTTCCACACCTTGCTCTTCACTTCGTATTTTTTATGCTCCGGGTGAGCGGCGTCATAGAGGACACGATTAGGGGCTACAGCCTCTACCAATTTGTCGTCCTCCTCGCTCGAAAACACAATTTTTTTCGCCATTTCACGATGTTGTGGAAAAAGCTAAAACTGTCAGACTGACACTACACAAGTCTGAAGCGTACAGAAATGTTTCCTATACTGACTAACTATCCCCGTAAGTCGCGGTTTAAACACTATTTCCATCAGGACGTGCATCCTTCTGAGGGCGGAGTCTTCTGTAAAACTCTAAATACTATTGGTCACGAAGAAACTCCCACCTCGCTGATCGTACGTGTAGAAGTGGAAAAATACAATAATAAAGTAACACCGGTGTTTTGGGTTTTTCCCCGTGCCGGTTTTCCAGCTGCCCTTAACGGAATTGTAGCGGACTACGGTTTACTACAGCTTTATGACACTAGACCTTCGACCCCCTACGCGATATAAAGTAATTAGGAAACATCTGCCAAGTAACTTGCAGAACAGCGGAAAATATTTTAGGATTAATCCCCAATTCCTACAAGCTAAATCTTCTACGCTCGGCAGGCAATAAACCGTATTTCGCGAAAGTATAAAAGAATAAAAAGTATGGTCGGAACGTTGACCGTGACGAAAATTAATTTTATGGTCCGCACAATTACCAAAAGAAGAAGATGTTCGTATGTTAGATCGAAGAAGGTTTCCCTGACAATGGGGTAGGAAACGAAATTATTCTGCAGTAATACCGATACGCCTCACGGAGAGCGACATGAAGAAAAGGGGTGGTCCGCTAACTGCGCGTGATGAGGCCCGCTTTGTCCTCTCTACAAATTCGAGAGAGATCCCTTATCTTTCAAGTATAAACACACATTGTAGTATCAAAACTGAAGCACGCGCTTACGTTTTCGGTACGAGAGAACGTCGGCCACAGGGAGGAGATAGATATTACTGGACAGAGGTGGAAAGCTGCTGTTTCAAAGGAATGCAGGAGCGATTGGTCATAATATAATCTCCTCCCTGTGGCACGCGTTCTCTTGCACCGAATACGTCAACGCGTGCTTTTGTTTTGATATTCCGACGCGTGTTTATATTCGAGGGATAAGAGATCGGTCTCGAATTTGGCGGGAGGTCAACGGAGGCGGCATCGCGCGCGGTCAGCGGACCACCCCTTTTCTTCATGTGGCTCTTCGCGAGGCGTACCGGTGTTTCTGCAGAATAATTTCGATTGATACCCCACTGCCAGGGAACCATTCTTCGATCTAACATAAGAACATCTTCTTCTTTTGATAATTGTGCGGACCATAAAATTAATTTTCTTCACGGTCAACGTTCCGCCCATACTTATTATTCTTTTATACTGTAGCGAAACACAGTTTATTGCGTGCCGAACGTAGAGGAATTAGCTTGTAGCAATTGGGGATTAGCCTAAAAATTGTTCAGCTGTTCTGCAAGTTACTTGGCAGATGTTTCCTAATTACTTTATATCGCGTAGGGGGTCGAAGGTCTAGTGTCATAAAGCTGTAGTAAACCGTTGTCCGCTACAAATCCGTTAAGGGCAGTTTATATTGTGTAGCTGACCAAAGGTCTAGTGTCATAAAGCTGTAGTAAAGCGTGTATCGATACGAACATTGCACTTTCCATGGCATATTTATCAAATTCTTTTAGTTTTATTCACCCCCACTGTGCGACATAGAATACACGTAGTTAATGCATTCCTGCCAAATATTCGCAAATGCTTTTTCCGCAGTAGCAAGGACAAGATTATGTTGATTATAAAACAAACAAAAAATTTGTTCGGAAGTTTCCGGAAGGCAACTCAAAAGTCGATGATTGCTGATAATTTTTCAATTGGTTTCTTATGGAAAAGAAAATTATATGTAACTAATTATTTGCTATTATTTACCAGAATCGATACTACTCATTTCGGGCTCCAAAATTGTTTTCTTTTATATCACCAAAAATTAAAACACTCTATTTAAAATTCTGCACGAAAAATACATTCAAACATAGACACGTGTTCACACATACATCAGAAGTAGGCGTATGATATTTTTACCTTTTCTAGGTGCTCATATTAGTAGTCTACAGATAACATATAAAAATACATACTCCCATAACTTTTGAATTCCCACTTCTTTCCTTATTTCCTGAGATTCTATCCCACTGTGGCAATGGGTCGCAGTGCGACTGGTCGCTAGACTCCCTTCGGGAGGAGTCTAGCGACCGGTGGTCGCAGTGCCAGCCTGCGACTCGATATAATGGGAAACAGACCCTCATCGCATTGTGTTGCATCTCGAGTAGCCTAGGCAGGTAGTCAAACAAACTCGCGGCAGGCTCCTATGTCTGGCGCATACCCGGCGATCGCAGACGCTTGTAGGAGAACAGATGCATGCTTTTCCATTGCACCAGTATAGGTCGCAGCGACCAGTCGCATGTAGGAGATCCCGCCTTTACATTCAATTAATTTTCATTTGGCCAATTTTAAAACGTCCACGCTCTTCGAAACCTGCCCGTAAAGAGGAAAAACAGGGCTTTATCCTCCTATTCTTTCAAAATTTTTAAAAACGTGCCTTCACCTATAAAATTACATTTGTTAAGAACAATTGCTAAATAAATGGTCAAATATTCGTTTTTATTAAGTGAAATCATTTTTATTAGGTACTCTTATATCTCCACTGTAAGCACCCAACAGGTCATTTTTATCAGTATATTAGTTCCAGAGTAATAATTTTTGGAAAAATAGTAAATACTATATTTCAAAGAGCTGTAACATCCACAATTTTTGACATTTCGAAAAATCCCCCTAAAGACTACAACATATCCAAGTTGCACCAAAATCCGAAATGTTATTCCGAAAAGTGTCCGACTTTGCGTGGAATGACCCTCTAGCTTCTCAAAAAAAATCAAGTCGTTTGGATTAATTTTAAAAAAGTTATGTGATTTTAAAAAGTGTCCGAATATTTTCAAAAGTCCCTGTAGGTAAATTTCAATGTATTATGTCGAAAGTTTTTTTTATTAATATCTCAGAAACTAACAAATAGCCGCAGCTTAAATTTTATATTAGAGGTTCTTTCCCCCTCCCGCCCAACCCCTCAAAATTTCAGTTCATTCCGTTGCTTGGGTCATACCGTAGTACAGCCATATAGTTTTTAACAAATTGTTATAATTAACTTCTCATTTGTACATGAAATATGTTCAGGTTATTATGGCGGACAACAAACGTATTAGGAAAGATTATAGTCAATGTTCTGATAGACATCAAAGGAGAAGAATTCATCAATATTTGAAGGATATTGATAGCCAAAGAAATCAATCTAATGCGGAATTGGCAATTGATGAGCTTCCTACCTCTTCACGGTACTTGGAATATAAAAATTCTGAAGTTAATAGTTCGCAGGAACTGTACGAGTCTTGTGATGAAGTACCGTGCACCGACAATGACCATTTGAGGAATATACACAGCAATGATATTTGTGAAAGTGATGAAGAAGAAGACAGTCATTCATTATTTGATGATAATAATGACTACTATCATTGCATAATGAATTCTGACACATCCGATGATGAATCAGCGAATGATATTGTTGATTACAATGAACGGGAGAGTCCTGCGACATTAAGACAGGATTTGTCCAACTGGGCACTACGAAATAATATTACGCATAAAGCCATCAACGAACTGTTGAGCATTTTTGTATCGTACGTGCCCAAATGCTTATTACCGAAAGATGCCAGGACATTATTACATACTCCCCGTACAAGTAATTGTACCAAAATACAAGGGGGAGATTACTTATATCTTGGTGTAGAACAGATGTTAAAATGTTATGCCCAAATGTACGTTGAGGCAAATATTAGCGTACAGTATATAGACCTGTCTTTAAATATTGATGGCTTGCCGTTGTCACGGTCCTCCTCCAACAGTTTCTGGCCCATATTAGTAGCGGATACAATTTTGAAACACATACAGATTGTTGGAATCTATTATGGGTATAAAAAACCAGAATCATCCAACGAGCTGTTGGACAAATTCATTAATGAAATATCATATTTTATAAACAATGGATTTATATATGATACTAATAAATTTTCTATTAGGTTAACCAAAATTATCTGTGATGCTCCAGCAAAATCGTTTATATTATATACAAAAGGCCATACAGGCTTTTCGAGCTGTTCCAAATGCACAATTGTTGGGAAATCAGTTCACAAAACTACGTGTTTCCCTTACAACGAAGTGCCTGATACACTGAGGACAGACGAAGATTTTCTACGGCAAACCGACGAAGCTAACCATAAAGGTACAAGTAGTCTGTTAAAAGTGCCAAATATTGGGTTAGTATCAAACGTGCCCCTAGACCAGGCCTGCCCCATCGGGTGCAAATACCTCCTGAATTTCTGGGACCCGGGCAACAGCCGAGCGCGGGACTTTAAAGTTGCTACACATTGCGAAATTTGTAATAAGAGAACTGCATGAGTGTGCGTCCATGTAGGCTCGTACCACGACTCTGCGATTCTGGGCGCCGGGTCAGGAGCCAAGCATGGAGCTATTTCGTTGCTCGGTTTCACGCTCGGCTGTGCTATTCTTTGCTACTATAGAATTATTTATTATGGTAAGGAACCCCGGGATGATGCATATGTGTAACAAGCAATAAAATTGAAAATATAGAAACGTATTATACAATTTCACCGAAACATAACATATTTAGAATGTTATTACTATAAAAATAAATAACTTACAAAGATAAAGAACAGAATTTTATTGAACGATATATATACACACACATTTGCAAAAGTTAAAAATTATATACTAATAAATATATACATACATATTATATACTATATAATTATATATTATATACTATATAATTATATATTATATATTATGTATTATATATTATATATTATATGTTATGTTTCGGTGAAATTGTATAATACGTTTCTATATTTTCAATTTTATTGCTTGTTACACATATGCATCATCCCGGGGTTCCTTACCATAATAAATAATTCTATAGTAGCAAAGAATAGCACAGCCGAGCGTGAAACCGAGCAACGAAATAGCTCCATGCTTGGCTCCTGACCCGGCGCCCAGAATCGCAAAGAGTCGTGGTACGAGCCTACATGGACGCACACTCATGCAGTTCTCTTATTACAAATTTCGCAATGTGTAGCAACTTTAAAGTCCCGCGCTCGGCTGTAGCCCGGGTCCCAGAAATTCAGGAGGTATTTGCACCCGATGGGGCAGGCCTGCCCTAGACTATATGCACTTAATTTGTTTGGGAGTTATGAAGAAGCTGTTGCTATTGTGGAGTAAGGGACCTTTAAACGTAAGGATTGGTGGACAAGCTAAGAATGTGATATCTGAACATTTAATATTGGCTGGAATTTCTGTCCCGCGTGAGTTTTCGCGAAAACCGAGAAGTTTGACGGACCTCAGTTACTGGAAAGCCACGGAATTTCGGCAATTTCTACTGTACACGGGTCCTATTGTACTCAAGAGTGTACTCGCGAAAGATATATACTATAGGAGTCGGAAAAAAGGGAAAGTCGCCTCAACGGGACTCGAACCCGCGATCTCTAGATCCGTAGCGCGCTGGCCAGCCGCCTTAGCCATCTCGGCTGCCGCCGACTCCCCCGGTTCCTTAGTCCCCCGAACTCCTATTTAATCCTCCGAGCGCCAAAGCGCCCACAGCTCGGCCATCCTGACCATTGCGGCCGTCCTCGGCCGCGTTCCTCAAAATCCCAACCACCGTGGAACCGGACACGTCAAGCACGAGGAGGCACCCCACAATCTCTCACAGGAGCGTCACTTGGTGCTGCCCAACGCCAAGATCGAGGATTCAACCATCTCGAATCTTGGACACCAAGTGTGACCTCACCGTACAGCGCTGTCGATCCCACTTCTGAACTATAGGAGTCGGAAAAAAGGGAAAGTCGCCTCAACGGGACTCGAACCCGCGATCTCTAGATCCGTAGCGCGCTGGCCAGCCGCCTTAGCCACCTCGGCTACCGCCGACTCCCCCGGTTCCTTGGTCCCCCGAACTCCTATTTAACCCTCCGAGCGCCGAAGCGCCTACAGCTCGGCCATCCTGACCATTGCGGCCGTCCTCGGCCGCGTTCCTCAAAATCCCAACCACCGTGGAACCGGACACGTCAAGCACGAGGAGGCACCCCACAATCTCTCACAGGAGCGTCACTTGGTACTGCCCAACGCCAAGATCGAGGATTCAACCATCTCGAATCTTGGACACCAAGTGTGACCTCACCGCACAGCGCTGTCGATCCCACTTCTGAACTATAGGAGTCGGAAAAAAGGGAAAGTCGCCTTAGCCACCTCGGCTACCGCCGACTCCCCCGGTTCCTTAGTCCCCCGAACTCCTATTTAACCCTCCGAGCGCCGAAGCGCCTACAATACGAACATTTTTTAACACTGCACGTGGCTGTCAATGTGTTAGTTAGTCCTATATTAACTAATAGTGAGGAGAATATTAAATACGCTGAAGAATTATTGGAATACTTCGTTGAACATTTCGAGATATTGTATGGGAAACAATATATTTCTCACAATGTCCATAATTTACTCCATTTGTGCAATGACGTGCGAAAATTTGGAGTGTTGGATAATTTTAGTGCATTTCCTTTTGAAAACTTTTTAGGTAGTTTAAAGAAGTTAATTAGAAAATCAGATAAACCATTACAGCAATTGGCAAGACGTTATGGAGAACTGCAGCGGGGATCGATTCTAAAAGCATCAGCAATACCGGGAAAATATATTTGTAAACGTTCCCATCACAATGGACCACTATTACCCATTTTCTCAAACAAAACTGTGACGCAGTACAAAAAATTGGAAAGTGATGGGTATTATATACAATGCGATGACAATCGAAATAATTGTTTCTTGCTGAAGGATGGAACGATCATTCGCATTGTAAATATAGTGCAAGTAAGGACGGAACAGGTCATTGTAATAGGTCACAAACGGAAAGTAGTTGCCGATAATCTGTTTGAGAAACCCTGTCCATCTTCAGTTTTAAAAGTTTTTATTGTTTCCGAAGGGACGCGATTATATTATTGGCCGGTTTCAGAAATAAAATGTAAAATGTGGTCTATAAAAAGAAACGAAACCCAGAATTACGTTATACCCTTGCGACATATGCATAACTAAATTTGAAGAGAGGGGCTATTCTCGTCGTCTCACCACGCTGTAAAGTGCGGTACCACGATTCTGTCAGTGGTCACATGTGCCTGCAATGGCACTTGTACTCGCGGAAGGTAGAATCACGCGAGTCGATCTACGCAAGCATAAGTTTACCAAAAAAGTGACAAAGGAAATAATTGATTTTATCGGTCATGTGTCGCACCGCATTATAAAGTGCGGTACCACTGATTCTGTCAGTGGTCACATGTGCCTGCAATGGCACTTGTACTCGCGGAACGTAGAATCACGCGAGTCGATCTACGCAAGCATAAGTTTACCAAAAAAGTGACAAAGGAAATAATTGATTTTATCGGTCATGTATCGCACCACGCTGTAAAGTGCGGTACCACTGATTCTGTCAGTGGTCACATGTGCCTGTAATGGCACTTGTACTCGCGGAACGTAGAATCACACGAGTCGATCCACACCGGCGCAAGTTTGCCAAGAAAGTGACAAAGGAAATAAAGACTGTCACGTCCCGCGACGTGGAGTTAACTATTATTTAACCCTTTAAATCATTCATACTTACTATTTCGTACTTTGGTATATTATAACCACCTCAAATAAGTTATCAATATAATACACAGCCGAAAAGGCATTATAATCGAATCTCGCGATAAGAAGAAACCAAGTCAAGAATCAACGAACGGCAGCAGTGCGCAGGAAAACCAGCACGAAGGAGGTAGCCGCACACCAGCTAGCCAACCGCGCGCACACCAAGGGAACCAGTAGACGCTAGCTGATGGGTCAGAGGCCCCTTCCGCCAGCGAAATCGACACCTTCACGAAGCTGCGCTCCTGATCATCGCCACAAATTTGCCCTCCCTTTATATCCAGTAAATCGAGCTCCAATACGGAACCGATGTACATTAACTTCAATCCCTAGTATGTGGGCTGTACGAAACCAATCGTACAGAGCACATCGAAAACCCAATAGCGTAAACATCTAAAAAATGAATTAAAATAAGAATTTAACTATCGACGCTGCTGAGGGTTTCGTATGACGGGAGCAATACGTCTTAAGTAAGTCAGAAGATATCGAAGTAGGTGCGCAATATTAATATTATAGTTAACAGTTAGCAACCGTTTTTGCACAATATTTTCTTAAAAGATTTATAAAGTGTTAAAATCACCGCAAGAAAAATAAAGGTGAATTTTTATTATTATATCAGTGAGTGAAGTGTTTCCACCCCATTACCCCATCCTCTAAATCTGAGCGTTCGTCTTTTGGTAAAATGAAATCAATTACGAAAATGTGCACTGATAGTTCACGGGTTGCGCTGATTGATGGTACTACCTATGAGCAGAACGTTGTCCGCGGTAGCGCCTGATACGGAGGGTGAAGATTGATTTATCGGTCATTTAATAAATGTTATAGAAAATACCAAGAGATAAATGCCGAGAAATCATGGGATTTGGTCCCCAATACCCCCAGCCTGTTGGATCTTGTCCCCAACACCCCCGGGCGCTTCCACCTTGCCATAACGCACCCCGGCCTCTTCTCCCGTCGTCCCACCCTCCTCGGCCTCTTCCTCGCTGGTCGTAGCGAGGTCCACCCCAGCCTCTTCTTCCTCTATAGCCACCGCGCCTGGCAGGTCCACCGCCACTTTCTTCCTCTTTGATGCGCCGGTAGGCTAGGCGCTTCATAGCCTTATACATCTGAAACAGTACCATAAAAATTACATTTTTTACTTCTACCCGTACACTATATAGTGAATCCCCAAAATATTCGGACAGAACCGGAATAACATAGGGTCAAGTCAATTTCATTAAATGCAATGCTATATTATTTTATTCATAATATTGAAGCTCTTTAAAAGACAAATTGATACAATATACGATATTTTGTTACAATACAAATCGTGAAATATTGATAAACCGTAGATCTCACGTGAAATCAAATATTATCGTATATCACATTGTTCAATTCGTCTTCGACAGAGGTACTATTTCCCGGTTGAAAGAAGATTCCTAGCAGGCGGTTTCGAGCGATGCAGTCCGTTGCTGTGATGATTGGTCGCGAGTCACCTATTTGGGCACACTTTTAAAGACGGGGCACACGTATTTTGGTTATTGTCTGCAGTAGGTACATACGTTGTCGCACCGCGCGACGAAGAGACCGAACAAAACACATCAAGATCGAATGGGATAAAGCGATCTGACCGACGAACGCCAAAGAAATAGCGTAGGCATCTCAGACGGTCAACCATTAATATATAATAACATACAAATTTCCTTATTTTTCACAATATGTTTAGGAAAGTATTATCCTGATACCAAACCAAAGATAATAGTATTATCCTGTTACCAAACCAATGATAATACTTTCCTGAACATATTGTGAAAAATAAGGAAATTTGTATGTTATTATATATTAATGGTTGACCGTCTGAGATGCCTACGCTATTTCTTTGGCGTTCGTCGGTCAGATCGCTTTATCCCATTCGATCTCGATGTGTTTTGTTCGGTCCCTTCGTCGCGCGGTGCGACAACGTATGTGCCTACTGCAGACAATAACCAAAATACGTGTGCCCCGTCTTTAAAAGTGTGCCCAAATAGGTGACTCGCGACCAATCATCACAGCAACGGACTGCATCGCTCGAAACCGCCTGCTAGGAATCTTCTTTCAACCGGGAAATAGTACCTCTGTCGAAGACGAATTGAACAATGTGATATACGATAATATTTGATTTCACGTGAGATCTACGGTTTATCAATATTTCACGATTTGTAATGTAACAAAATATCGTATATTGTATCAATTTGTCTTTTAAAGAGCTTCAATATTATGAATAAAATAGGTGACTCGCGACCAATCGTCACAGCGACGGACTGCAACGCCCGAGACCGCCTACTAGGGATCTTCTTTCGACCGGGCAAAAGTACGTTATTACGAACAAAAGAATATAGTATTTAATATTGCGCATAATTACTTACTTTTCTCCATTTTTTATCGGTGTCCCCCGATGTTGCGGGCGCTCCCACTTCTCCTTTTTGCTTCTTCTCCTCCTGCTTCTTCTCCTCCTCCTCCTTACTCGGCTTTTTTTCACCGCGCTTGCCGGTTCTTCGTGCACAAGTGCATCCTGTAACTGGAAATGATATAATAAATGTATTATTTTATTGAAAATAGTAAGATTCTATGAACATACAAGGTGATTCTCTCGCTGAAGTCCTCAACGGCGATGCCGTCAATAATAAGCCGCGCCTCGCTAACAAGGAACGTTCGGCAACCCGGAAATTAAAAAAAATATGAAACGTGGTGTGCGAATAGAGATAATTCATCCGTAACGTAACCCTATTTTTCTACTGACCTACTTTTGAACATGTAGGGTAGACGCACCGTACATGTGCCCACCTTAAGGATTTCAGTGACTTTCATCGTAATTATCTTTAAAATTGTACTTAAAATCAGGAAACTGTAAGCTATACCAAATTGTACACTATCTTTACTATCAATATCTATGTTTTCATTAACTAAAGAAATCGTTAAATAATTAATAAAGTTAAAAATATATAAGAAATACATTTTTCACCGTTTGTGGCCACTTGCACACTAGTTTTGGCCATGTTTGGTACTAGTTTTGGCCACTTTCAAATCTTTTTAGGTTTTAGTGCATTTTTAATAGAATTGTTTAACATAAATTTTTTTATATATTTTTTATTTTCTACTTTTTATTGTTTATGGATTTACATTTTGCAGCTCTGACTTCTTTAGAAATATTTTTCGCATAGTTGCGGCGTACTTGCGGCATACTTGCGGCATACTTGCGTTGCAACTATGCACTGCAACTATGCCGCAACTATACAGCAAAAATTCTATGTCCGCTCCGCGCAACTTTGCACGGCAACTATGCCGCAACCATACATCGACATTGCGCTGCAACTATGCAACGACGCGAGGTTACTGCAACTATCCTGCAACTTTGCCGCAAAGAAGTGTGCTGTATGGGATCCCGTATATTTTAGTTACTATGAAACGTTCACGAAGTATTCCTTTCTGTATGTTTATAGTTATTTGTACGTTTTTTATTTTAAATCTGAACCTATCCCAAAAATATAATATCCTATATATCCCCTTTACATAAAGTACTAAGTAGGAAGTATATTTTATTAACATTTTAAAATATTGTCGATGTAAAAATAGTCTTCCTCCCAAGTTTTGAACATGGTATTTATTTAAGTACGTATATAAACATATTCTGTATTCACAGACTATTTGGTAGCAATGAAAATATATATATATAAATCAATAATAAAATACAAATTATGATTCAACAGCAGACAGAAAGATAAAAACTTATCACTTGTAATGATATAAATGATATATAATTTTTTCTGTTGTCGGTCTCCTGTTAATAGCTGGCTTTCGAGCCGATCGCGGGCGAGTTTTGTCGAGCCGATCTGAAATCAAATTGCCCGCTCATGGCGGCCAAGCTTGTACCCCGAATCGAATCTCGGAATCTCGAGCAATACAAAAGTATCGGGACCCCGCCCGATCCCGCCCGAAATTTTCCGGCCCGTCCAGAGCCTGAAACGTCGGGTACACCAGGCCTTCCCAAGTAGGGGAAATCTGCTCCCAAAACAGATGTTTCGGTTCTCCCTCCAACGCTGCGCCTTAGCTGCTAAGGCCGCTAAGGTGGGACGAGTTCTGCTACCCTCTCTTCGAGGGCACAGTAACGTCGCTGGGAAGCATGTTGGGCGCTTTAGGGCGAAAGTACCAAATGTGTCAAATTTTTATAGGAAATTTCATAATGACTTAAAAATAGTAGGCAAAATTAAAATTTAAACTAGTATTTCAAAATGACGTAAAGAGAATTTAAAAAAATGTATTACATACAACGATACAGTAATACAATAATCGTAGTGATGTCTTTTCATTAGAAAAATATATTCATTTTTATAAAAATACAAGTAGTAGTTATTTTCTAAATTTTCGTACAATACATAAATACCTACATTTTATATTTTAAACAACTTTCGTACAATGCAAATGTGTTATACATTTTATTCAGTTTTATGAAAATGCAATCACTACTTATTTTATAAATTTTTGTACAATATATACATATTATATACATGTTATAGAAATATGCATTTTATACACATTTTGTGTATAATATAATTTTATTCCATAATAGTTTTGAATGAAATATCAACGCTTACAATATGAAATTTAACAAAATTAATATAAAATTCACATAATATTATACCGTTTTACTTTTTACATATATGTACATACAATAATATTTTTAGGCTTTACGTTTCCGCGAGAAACGTTTCTGCCATTTTTCCTCCGTCAGATTATAAATATTGACGTCCATGTCAGTTAAAGCATTTTAATTTAAATAACTTATCTAATTTTAAAAAAGGTACTCTGTTTTTTAAAGGTGTCCGAATATTAGTAAGAGTGACCGTATGAATCACGGTGTTGTGCGTGGGTTGTTTTGCTCTCCGATCAGCAAAACACCTGAAATCACGTAGTCTTAGTCATGCAGGTGAGACTCACAGGGCAGCGTTATTTTCATCCCTTCCACGTGGTTGAGAAGCCCTATAAGTACAGGTACAAATCTAAAAACCTGGAATTTTCGTACGCGCAGTCGTAGGCAGCACATTGGAAAAGTTAGTAATCGCTCGTTTTGAAGCGCGCTATAAGTATATTTTTCTGTGGAGTCCAGCTACAGTTCACGTGAGGAAGATTTGGATACCATCACCATCAACCCATCGAAACTTTTAAAAGTAAGCAGTGTTTCATTATTTTTACGTTGCATTCTCCTATCTAATAATAAGAGTGATACACATTCCCTTATACTTTATAATTTGATCTCTAACTTGATTTAAAAAAAAAGAACAGAACGATACGTAATTATGCAATTTGAATAGTGTAAATTTATGTTCTTTGTTAAATTTATTTCATGTTATCATTCATTTCATGAATCATTTATTATTTTCAGATTTTGTAATTGGTTCATTAATCATGGACCAAGGAAAGAATCGTGATTTTCCAAATTGGGAAATAAATAGTTTTTTTACCGAAAAGGATGGGAAATTAAAATGTTTGTTTTGCAAGACAATAATGCAAATCCCAAAACATGGAAACAGCAATGCTGTGCGCCACTATGAAAAACATCATTCTGAACCTTATAAACAAATCAAAGGAGAAAATCGAATTCAGTTGTTGCAATTGTTGAAACGCAAATTGTTTAACCATGAAAATCCAGGGGATAAACAAACATTCGCTAAACTGATGTTTTCAACAAAACCGTCAGAGCCATCGAGGACCTCGTCATCATTAGATTCTCGCAGTGCTTATGGTTCAACATCCTTGGAATTAAATGATTCCAGTCCACCGGAAAATTCTGCACCTGCATCTGCCCTCGTGTCACCCACGGAATTAGCGGAGTTCAGTTTATCAAGGAGCTTGTCAACGGCGTCACAAAACTCGTCCATTTCATCGACCTCAACTGATTCAGATATCGCAGGCGAAGATAGTATTAATTGTGTTAACCGCCAAGCAATTGCCGCTTCGTATGCACTTTCCTTAGAATTAGCTCGCGATAAATGTTACATCGTCGACGGGGAACGGATAACAAAATGCTCCATTTTAATGGCAGAGTAGGGTAAAGGCAGGTAATATGGAACACCTGATTTCAAAAGCTTGTCAAAAGCAGGGGAATTTGTGTTTTTTAATAAAACTGACACGGGGGGACGAAGGAACTAATGCATAATCATATTTACATAGTCAAATATAAAAAAATCCAATGGTTTTGCAATTATAATAAAAAAACTAAAAAGAGTGAAAATCAGCTGTTCGAAAAAATGGGTCTTAATATGGAACACCTAGGAAATTTGTAAAGAAAACTAAAAAAATCTTTATTTTCTTTTATTAAAAATGAAGATTTATTAAGTAAAAGATATATATATAAATAAATATACGTCATTTTTGGAATTTATTCCTGTTTTCTGCGTCTCCTACACGTTGGGCACGTGAATAAATACGTCGGAAGCCCCACATTCTTCGTGTGCCCACTGAATGCAGCGAATACATTGGGTCTACGTTTCATTGTCATTATTTTTGTAAATACCATCGCAAAATAAGCATTCCGCATCATTGTCGTCATCGTCATTATCAAATTCATCTATGTTACTCGGTATGTTCCATATTACGTGCACACCTGTTCTGACAAGAAATTAAGAATTATACTATGAAAAAAGTAACTTTATTGGTTAACTTTTGTTGAATAATCATGAACACACATATTTATTGATAAATTATACCAAAATAATACTTTATAACTTACCTTCACTACAATATTTAACTATTTGATGCACTTTTCAGAAACTTTTACACCTCATGAAAAATATAAACGTTTCTTTTTCAATGATGGATGCCCGACTGAGGCTCAATTGACAGTATCATTGTCTATTGTATCTAGGGATCTAATATACACGATTGCCTGAAGAGTTCGTTATTTATTTATCGAAATTTTACGAAGTTCCATATTACGTGCCGTTCCATATTACCTGCCTTTACCCTACTCTAATGAAGAGAAAGCAGCTGAGAAGTTTAAAAACGTTTCACTTTCAAAAAATTCTGTAAATAGAAGAATAGGGGACATAGCTGAGTATCTCAAACAAAAATTAAAGTATTTGTTGCAAACATGTACATTCTTTTCAATTTGTTTAGACGAAAGCACTGATCGAACAGATATAAGCGAATTGATTATATTTGTTCGATTCGTGCTTCCTGATTTTTCTGTGCACGAAGAAATGCTTGAAAAAGAGCCGTTATATCGCACGCCGAAAGGGGTTGACATTTTCAATGTGCTAAAAAATGTTATCAACAAATATATCGGATTTGACAAATTAACTGCTCTTACAACTGACGGAGCTAAAACAATGACTGGACATATAAGCGGCCTATGGGGGCTTATGAAAAAAGAGGGTCTCTGTTGCTTGTTCATTCATTGCATTATCCACCAGGAAGCTCTATGTGCAAAATCCTTAAAATTAATGAATGCAATGACGGTAGTTGTAAAAATTACTAATTTCATAAGAGGTGGAAATAACTCGCTCTCCCATAGACTATTTAAGGATTTTTTGAAAGAATGCGAAGCTGCTTATCCTGATCTTCCTTTGCATTGCGATGTTAGGTGGTTGAGTGCTGGGAAATGTTTAAAACGATTTTTTGCAATAAGAAAGGAAATACCACTTTTCTTAAAAGAACATTTAAGTAAATGTACAGCAGAATTCGAAAAAAAGTTTGAAGATGTTAACATTCTCACTGAATTAGCATTTCTTACAGATATCACTTATCATTTAAATATTCTAAACTCGTTACTGCAAACGAAGAAACAGAACAGAAATATTAAAAATTTTCGCCAAACACTGCAAGATTCTACAAATCAATTGCAAATACACAACTTAAATAACTTTCCAAGCTGCAGAGAAATCAAAGATGAATTTCCCGCAGCGAACTTTCTTACTTTCATACCTGTCCTCGAGGATTTAAACGAACAATTCCAAATTAGATTTAAAGACATTGAATTTCTAAAAAAAGACCTTGAATTATTCAGTGATCCATTTTCGGTAAATATAAATAACTATTCGGAAGATGTACAATTAGAATTACACGCTTTGCGCGAACACCACCAACTACAATATTTAACCGATCAAGGCGAATACTTATTTAGAAAATTAAATTCCGAAGAATTTCCACACCTCAAAAAAGTAGCAATGAAAATTGTATCTATTGTCGGATCAACATACAGATGCGAAAGTGTATTTTCTGTGATGAAATATATTAAATCGTCCGAATGCGCGTCGCTAAACCATTCAACATTACAAAACTTAATGCGAGTTGCTTTAACTGACGTGGACGTCAATATTTATAATCTGACGGAGGAAAAATGGCAGAAACGTTTCTCGCGGAAACGTAAAGCCTAAAAATATTATTGTATGTGTTGCGTGCGAACACTTCCCATCTGCGTAACAAACTTATTTACATTTTAGCTCTCACTCATATTTTAAGACTTCTTCCTCGAAGCCGGATAATAAACTCGTAAAGTTAACAGACATCGCAGCACTCCGATTTTCTAGCCGTTGTAAATATTGAGCTTTACCCCTTATTAACGAAATTTCTTTACAGTCACCAAATGTTCCCAAGGTCTAAGGACTTTATGAGTTTATTACCCGCGCGTGGCCCGGAAATCTCCCGCTGACCGTGAAAATGCAAGGGCTAACGGTTAGATTCTTGACTCTGGAGAGTGTCCGCTGTGCATTGTAGGCGGTCACTCGTTGCCATCCCCGTTTTTCCTCCAACTCACCAATAGCATCGATAAGCTTGTATATTTTTCTCTACCGACTCTGTCTACCCCTCCACCAAAAAGATTTGTAAAAAGGATCGTACGAAGGAGGCAAGGCAGTCTAGCTTGAACTCTCGTCGCGCGTCGTCGCCGGTAGCCCCGATGACTCCAGCGGGCGAACGTGCGTTGCTATCTGCAACCAAGGCGGCTTCAACCGACATTATTCTAAATGATCTCCGAATATTTGCACGATTTAAAGCGATTAATAAATATTGGTAACTCACTCTTTGTCAATGTACTTATTGATGAAAATATTTCAGTTGCCACTACCTGTGTTACAGGAAAACATATTGCATGTTATTGTTGAATGAGTGAAAAAAGGGTTAAAATGAGGAACCGTTCTTGATTATTATATAGTGTTATAAGGAAATTTGAATATCAGATGGTTGCAGAAAGTTCTATATAGATATCGTCCTACAGTCCAGCCTGCCGGGGATGACGGCTGGTACTCTATACGGGAAAGGCCTTGGGGAAAACCCACGGAAAGTCCCAGGTGACGTAGCGTCCTTGCGGAAAGGGCTGCAGGATCTGATTGCGACGACACGGTCACTCTGAATTGATCCTTCGGACAGGTCAGATCACAAGGAAGTCATCCGTGCGTGTTATTTCGAGCGATTCCTTTTCCACCTAAGTTTGGCGATTGTATTGTGGTATCTTTGCAATCCATAATTTCGACAGTGAAATATATACTTGTGTGTGCACGTGTTTATTTCTACTGCCGTTAAAATGGGACGAAGGTATTGCTGCAACCCTTTTGCGATACGAGATCATGACCTTTGTCCACGCCTTCAACTGTGCTTCTTGAGTTGCTGCCGGTTTTGGCCGCGTCCCGTCTACAACATCGTACACACCACCCGCGATCAACGAGGCTTTTATCTGGAATTTCCAACCAAGGAAATTCGAGCCATCAAACTTCGGTACCGATGAAACCACGTGTTCGTCCACCATGCTTTTGAATAGTAACGACTTTCACAAACCGTTATGGCTACCGCGTGCCCGGTTATTTTCGTTTCTCTTTTTCTTATACCTTTATACACGTACTTGAACCGTGACTGGGCCCATAACCTGATAAGATCATGGGTAAAAGAAAGATTCACTTTGTTTCTCTGGTTGATGAACGATAAACTTTTATTTGTAATGTGTTGTTTGCTTAATGACCTTCTTATCGGCTCGGCGATTCTATAGAAACTGGAACGACCGGTGTCGCCCGAAATCGCTATGAGTGCGCGCATGCGCGTTAGACACCATACGCTATGACATCAGCAAGGATGCAAAACATAATATTTAACAATCTGTTACTATTAATTGTAATTCAGTTTTAAGTTCAAGTCAAACAAACAGAGTTCCTACAGTCTCAGATATTTGTGAGACCATTATAATAAATAAATATACTTTTATTTCTTTTTGAACTGTGTTATCGATCGGCGCCCACACTCACCTCAACAAGATGTTTAGCGTGTAATTGTTAGAACAAACAATCAAAGTTCAAATGTGGCGCGTTTGTATGTTTATAAGAGTGCGTGCGAGTCACTCAATTTGAGTCGTGTGGTAGGTTATGAATTTCCGGTGAGAGATCGAGTGATCGATAGATACGGTCTTCCGTTTTAGTAGATCGTAGCGAAGTACCTTGACGAGCGCACGTGGTAATAGAAAAGTGTTAAAACCTCAAGTAAAGACTTATTTTCGTTGTCTTAATTCTAACCAGATTAAGTTGTCATTAATAAAGGCACATTTATAAATAAATAAACTTTCTTTATTCCACATCTCTGTGGCGAAAGTAAAATTTAATAACCCAACAGGTTATGGGCCCAGTGGCCACGTGGTGTGACGAAAAGAAAGTCGAGTAAAACTTAAAATATTGAGATCAAATAGAAGGTTCATTAAATAAGATAAACAGTTTAGTGAAAGTAAAAATATGTGTGCTGCAGTAAATGATCGAAGCTTCTTGGAAAGCATTGATAAATTAAAGGATGCCGATGGATATCAGTTGTGGAAATTCCAGATTGAGATTCACCTAGATGCAGCGAATCTTCTAAATGTTATTAAAAATGCACCTGCTGAGGGAGTAATCCAAACAGAAGATTGGAAACAAAAAGATGCGAAGGCAAAAAGAATTTTGGTGAGTACGTTAGAGAGACAATCATTAGTCCATATAATAACGTGCAAATCGGCATATGAAATGTGGCATAAGTTACAAAATATTTATGAAAGGGATACACAGCATCAAAAATGCACACTTATGCAAGAGTTCTTTGAGTATAGAAAGAAAAGTAACTCAGACATGGCAACTTTCATATCCGATCTGAAAAATATTGCAGTCAAACTTAAGAGCCTTGGTGAAGAAATAAATGAATCAATGATAGTATCTAAGATTTTAACAGCCATCCCAGAAAGCTATCGCTACTTCATAAGTGCATGGGAGTCGACGCCTGTTGAGGAGAGAACGTTAACAAATTTAACTGCAAGACTGTTAGTCGAGGAGGCAAGAAATTGCTTAGAAAGAGAAGAAGTGGTTGCATTTGAGACAGAAGAGAAAAGGAGTTACCAAAGGAATAAAAAGACTCATTCGACACATATGGGTAAGAAATCTGAAAGTAAAAAAGGTAACAATTTTAAATGTTTTAACTGTCAAAAAATGGGGTACATGGCAAGAGATTGCAAGACTGATGTTCAAAAAATTTGCAAGATATGCAAAAAGGATAATCATTTTGAGAAAGATTGTTTTTTCAAGAACAAAAAGGGTAATACAACGAAAGAAGAAACTCCTAAAGTAGCTTTCTTGACGAGTGCCGCTACAGATAAATGGATAATAGATTCAGGTTCAACTTCACACATGACGAATAATCTGAGGAAACTAAAAGAAGCACGTGAAATAAAAACAAAAGTTAACGTAGCAAGTCAAGAAGGGGCAATGACAGCAAAGAAAATAGGAATAGTTGAATTAGGTAAATGTACATTAAATGATGTATTGTATGTACCAGAGTTAAGAGGAAATCTCATATCAGTAAGTGCAATAGACAAACGAGGAGGAACGGTGGAATTTCATAAAGGCACAGTAAAGATAAGAAAAAACGAAGACATCATTCTCCAAGGAAGAAGAAATGACACAGGATTATACACCATTGAAGATACAGAAGCTGAGGAAAAGGCATTGGTAACTGCAAGAGAACCCTCTGTAAAATTATGGCACCAAAGATTAGGTCACCTGAGCTCGAGTAATATTATCAAATTACTAGATCTATCAGAAGGAATAAAATTAACCAAAAAGGAGATATTAGAACAATTGAAAAGTTGTGGTAAATGCATACAGGCGAACCACAAGAGGATGCCATTCAATGGTCAAAGAAAAAGGGCAACCCAACCGATGGAGATTATACACACAGACGTCTGTGGACCAATAACTCCGTCGACATGGGACAGATGCAGATATTTCATCACTTTCATTGATGATTATACTAATTATGTGGTAGTATATCTCCTGGAAACGAAAGAAGAAGTTTTTGCAAGAGTGAAAGAATTCATACTACAAGCTGAAGTAAAATGGGATAAAAAGGTGAAGGAAATTAGATGTGACAATGGCACGGAATACACATGCAATAAATTAAAAATATGGTGCAAAGAAAGAGGTATGGTAATAGATTATACTCCACCATACACCCCACAGTTAAATGGAAAAGCAGAGAGGCTCAACAGAACATTAATAGAAAAGGTAAGAGCAATGATGGAGCATGAAGATAAAACATTGTGGGGAGAAGCAGTAAGAGTTGCAGCATATCTACACAATCGAAGCCCGACAAAAACAAACACAAAAACAGCGTACGAGTTATGGAATCAGGAAAAACCTAACCTAAAACATTTAAGAGTCTTTGGATGTACTGCATACTCCAAGGAACTAGGACAACTGAAAAAGTTGGATGATAGGAGCCGAATGGTAAAGTTTGTGGGCTACGCACCAGTTGGATATAGATTGTGGGACTCAACACGAAGAAAGATTATCGTCTCGAGGGAAGTAATATTTCAAGAAGAACGTAAGTCAAATGTAGAAGAAAAATGCAATCAAAAGGATGAGCTAGATACTGACAAAGAGACACAGATAAGAATAGAATATGAAGAGAATGAAGAAGAAGAAGAGAGGACCATAAGAGAAGATGAAAATAACATAGAAATAGAAGATGATCAGCTGACAGACGATGAACAAGACAGAACAATTATAGAGGCATCTGTCAATTCATCACTGAATCAAGAAGAGAATATAGAAAGTGAAGCAGAAGAAAATAGAATAGAAGAAAGAAGAGAAGAGGAATTAAGAAAGTCTACTAGAAAGAAAAAGTTTCCTGATAAATACAATGATTTTGTTTTCTTAACATATGAAGAAGTCATGAGAAGTGAAAACAAGGAGAAATGGTTGAAAGCCATACAAGATGAAAAGGATTCGTTGAAGAAAAATGACACATGGCAATCAGTAAATGAAGAAGAAGCAAGGGACAAGAGATGTTTAACTAGTAAATGGGTTTTTCAAGTTAAGGATCAAGGAAAATGTAAAGCCAGATTGGTAGCAAGAGGTTTTGAGCAAAAAGCAGACATAGACTACGAGAACTTGTATAGCCCAGTGGTTAACAGTGCAACGTTAAGAATTTTATTTGCAGTTGCAGTACAAAAGGGATGGGACTTTATCAAATTTGATGTGGAAACAGCATTCCTTTACGGAGAATTAAAAGAGGAAATATACATAAAATTACCGGAAGGATTCGAGGAAGAGAAGAATAAGATCTGTAAATTGAAGAAGGCGCTTTATGGTCTTAAACAAGCTTCGTACTGCTGGAATACAAAATTTACGGAAACTTTAAAGAAACATGGATTTAGACAACTTGATACCGAAAAATGTATTTTCAAGAGAGAAAAAAATTCAGCAGTCTTGGCGATCCATGTAGACGATGGAATCCTGTTCGGCAAAAACAAACAGGAGCTAGAAAGTCTAGTTCGAAAACTGGAAAATTACTTTGATATAACTTTAGATAATAATCCAAATATTTTTCTAGGTCTCGAAATTGAGAGAGGAGAGGGACAGTCCATTAAATTGAAACAAGCCAAATATTTAGACAGGGTTTTAGAGACATACAACATGGGAGAAGCAAAAGCCGTGGACACACCCATTTTGGCTAACACCAAAGAGGAAGGAGAAGGAAAGGGGACAACATTTCCTTACAGAGAAGTCATAGGAAGTCTTCTGTACCTGACAACTAAAACGCGACCTGATATCACCTATGCGGTTATGTATAAAAGTAGGAAAATAGAAAACCCGGTAGAGACTGATGTATCTAGTATTAACAGAATAATGAGATATTTACAAGGAACTAGGTGTTGAAATATGCAATCTCATCCCCATGTATGCTGGGAGGTATGGTGCGCATGCGCATGAGTGTAAGTCGCTCGCTGTTACTAGTTCTTCCGTTCTGTTGGTTATGAGTGCCTGTATGTGCTGCATCGTCCGTTCAAGGCGGCACGAATATTAATCTTTTTATTCAGTATTAACATTATCTTAATGTTTCGAGTGGTCCACTCATGTTTACTTATATTCTAATAAACATAGCTATTTTACTCGCACTGCTGGCCACTGTTTAATATCCTCTCATCAGGTTATGGGCCCAGTTAACCTAAAGTTCAGCACGTGGCGAGTGGTTTTTGATAAACCGGACATTCTTCTTGAGTGACTAGACAGTCAGAGGTGCGATAAAAATGTTGGAAGAAACGGAACCTAAATATCGTGTTCCTTTGTTCGACGGAACGAATTTCGGAAATTGGAAATTCAGAATGGAAACGTTGTTAAGCGAATTGGAACTGATGGACTTCACGGAAAGAGTTTACTCGGAAATGATTACATTTTTGGAAAAGGACACATCTGCTGAACTGGCCGAAAAGGAAAGACGATTGAAGGAACTATGTAAGCGTGACAAAAAATGTCGCTCCCAGATCATTCAACGAATAGCGGACAGTCACTTGGAATATGTAAAGGACCAAGTAAGTGCGTTTGATATGTGGAAGTCCTTATGTAGCACTTTTGAAAGAAAGAGCATAGCAAACCAATTGCTCCTGCGAAAGAAGCTATTATTACTGAAATATAATTCAAATAAGGATACACTTTCTAGTCATTTTTTGATGTTCGATAAATTAATTCGAGACCTCAAATCAACTGGTGCAACAGTGGAAGAAGTGGACGTAGTATGTCATTTATTGCTTACAATGCCTCAGGAATATGAAGGAGTCGTAACCGCGATTGAGACCCTCTCGATGGAAGATTTAACTATTAGTTTTGTAAAGAATAGACTTCTCGATCAAGAAACCAAACGAGTGGACGTGAACAAGAGAAAACAAGTAGACTCAGATAAATTCAACGCATTCAACGCGCAATCGAACAAGGCAGGCTACAAGAAAAATGAAACGAAAAAGAAGTTCGTTTCAGGCGGAGAAAAGAAATTTGCTTTCAAATGTCACCACTGTGGTGAACAAGGTCACAAGCGTGCCGATTGTAGGAAGAGACAAACTGAAGCTAACCAGAACAATTCCAAGAATTCAGGGAATCAAATTGCATCTACTTCGAGTGCAATGACAGTGGAAAATGCATCTGTTTTTTGCTTCTCAGCGATAAATGAAACTACAACGGACTGGCTATTGGACTCTGGAGCAACCGAGCATCTGGTAAACGACAAAGAAAGGTTAAAAAATATTAAAGTTCTAAAGAAACCAATTAGAATTAAAGCAGCAAAATCAGATGCAATCCTGCTCGCCAAGGAATTTGGTGAGATTGACGTTATAAGTCTAGTGAACGAAGAAGAAATTAGAATTAAAGTTCAGAATGTCTTGAGAGTTCCTGGTTTAACGCGTAATCTTCTCTCAGTGCGTAAGCTAGAGAGGAACGGGTACCGTGTGATTTTCGAGAACGGTAAAGGAACTATCGAAAGGAATAATAAAATAATTGCGGTTGCGGAATTAAATGAAATGGAATTGTATGATTTAAAGTTTCACTGGAACTCAGCGACGGCGCTCCTGTGCGAGGGAATAGACGTTTGGCACAAGAGGTTAGGACACCTCAACTATGAAGCCTTGAGGACGTTACCACGATACGTTGAAGGAATGAAAATCAACGACGGAAGGCAGTCCTCGGAAATTTGCAGCATATGTGTGGAAGGCAAACAAACAAAATTGTCACACAATCAGCACCGTACTCGAGCCACACGTCCCTTGCAGCTCGTACACAGTGATGTAATGGGACCTATCCATCCAATTTCATATGATGGGAAGAGGTACATAGTTTCATTTATAGACGATTACACGCATTTTACCGCTGTCTACCCAATGGAAAACAAATCGAATGTTTTTGAATACTTCAAAATATACGAGGCTATGGCCACAGCGCATTTTAATTGTAGGCTTAGTAGATTTCGTTGTGATAACGGTAGAGAATATTTATCCAACGAGATAAAAGATTTCCTTAAGGAAAAGGGAATTCAGTTCGAACTCACTATAAGGTATACGCCACAACAAAATGGCGTGGCTGAACGCATGAACCGAAACATTTGTGAAAAGGCCAGATGTTTGTTGCTAAATAGTAAACTAAAAAAGGAATTTTGGTCAGAAGCTGTTTTGACTGCTGTGTACCTGATTAACAGAATGCCAACTACTGCAATAAAGGACAACTTACCGGCATCCCTGTGGTATGGAGAGAAGCCGAAGTTGCAAAAATTAAAAATTTTCGGTTGTCTTGCATACCTTCATTTACCCAAGGAACTGGTTGCTGGAAAATTCGACTCAAGAGTTATAAAATGTATCATGGTTGGATATTGCGTTAATGGATACCGGCTTTGGTGTCCGGAAACTAAACGTATACTTCTCGGGAAAGATGTGAGATTCGATGAAACCCAATTTGAAACATCACCCGAAGATCAATGGCTACCAGGAATACATCCACAATTCGAGGAAACACCGGATGACACACGGGAAGAAGATGTGACCTCATTGGAGAACTACGAATCGGCAGAAGAATTCGCTGAACCTCCCGGATCAGGAGAAGATGAGACACGCAGAAGCACGCGTACAAGAAAAGAACCAGTCTGGATGCGTGACTACGCGGCATTGGCCTTCAATGCGGAAACATACGTGGACGATGTTCTGGACACATATGAGGACATTTTTTCAAGAGATGACAAAGATGAGTGGCTTCAGGCTGTTCAAGAAGAGGTCAACGCGATAATCGAAAATGACACATGGTCGTTGTGTAATCTACCTGAAAAAGGAAGGGCAATAGACACAAAATGGGTTTTTAAGGTGAAACACAACGAAATCAACAATGTCGATACCTTTAAGGCAAGATTAGTGGTTAAAGGATGTGTACAGAAAAAGGGTTTTGATTATTGCGAAACATACGCACCAGTTGCAAATTTGACGACATTGAGAATTCTGTTGGTGGTCATAAATCACAAGGACCTAATGACTTGTCAATTAGATGTTAAGAACGCTTTTCTTCATGGAAATCTACATGAGGATGTCTATATAAAAATTCCCAAGGGTTTTGCAAACGAATCAGGTAAAGTGGCCAAGTTAAATAAGTCTTTATACGGTTTAAAACAAGCCTCTCGTGCTTGGAATTTGATATTCGATAAATTCATTAAGAGTTTAGGTTTTATACCTGCGATCGCAGACCAATGTCTTTATGTTCTTAAATGTGGAAATATAAAAATGTATATATTACTGTATGTGGACGACATCATCTTGGCAGGAAATGATACTGTTAAGATGCAAGAAGTTAAAAGTTTTTTGAAAAGTAGATTTAAGATGAAAGATTTAGGAGAACTGCGTTCATTTCTTGGGATTAAGATAACCAGAACTGATAGAGGTATGTTTTTAAGTCAATATTCATATTTTGAGAGATTAATCAAAAGGTTTAATATGTCTGATTGTAAACCGATAAGTACACCTATGGAGGTCAATCCCACGAAGAGATCAGAAGACTTAGCTTTAGGTGAAAAGATACCTTACAGGGAATTGATTGGGTGCCTGCTATATGCGACGCAAACCACTAGACCCGATCTATGTTATACTGTAAATTTTTTTAGTCGTTTTCAGTCTGATCCCAAAGAATCTCATTGGAAGGGTTTGAGAAGAGTATTGCGCTATCTCAAGGGTACCTTGAATTACGGTTTATTATACACCAAATCGGAAGGAAATGCAGGGTCTCCGTTATCCGCGTATGCTGATGCGGATTGGGCGAATTCCGAAGATAGAAAATCCACATCAGGCCATTTATATAAACTGTACGGAAACACTATTTGTTGGACGACCAAGAAGCAAAATTGTGTGGCATTATCCTCCACCGAGGCGGAGTATATATCACTCGCTACCTGTGCTATGAAATATTTATGGTTGGAACCACTCTTGAATATATTCGGGATAGAAACACATATGCCTTTAAGGATGTACGAGGCTAACCAATCTTGTATTGCGTCATTGTCCAAACAGGACAACAAGCGGTTAAGACACGTAGACATTAAGTATAGTTTTATCAAAGATCTCTATAGAAATAAGAAGATAGAAGTTAAGTATGTGTCTACGGAAGATCAGACGGCGGATATTTTGACCAAAGCCTTAGCAAGGGATAAGTTTATAAAGTTCCGAAAGGAGTTAGGCATGAATGAGTGAATGAAATGTATTGTTCGTTTTTTTTATGCTGCATGGCGCGTGAGCTTGAGGCGGAGTGTTGAAATATGCAATCTCATCCCCATGTATGCTGGGAGGTATGGTGCGCATGCGCATGAGTGTAAGTCGCTCGCTGTTACTAGTTCTTCCGTTCTGTTGGTTATGAGTGCCTGTATGTGCTGCATCGTCCGTTCAAGGCGGCACGAATATTAATCTTTTTATTCAGTATTAACATTATCTTAATGTTTCGAGTGGTCCACTCATGTTTACTTATATTCTAATAAACATAGCTATTTTACTCGCACTGCTGGCCACTGTTTAATATCCTCTCATCACTAGGAATCTAGGAATAGTTTATAAAAGAAATAATATAAATGTACTCAGAGGTTATTGCGATGCAGACTATGCAGGTGATGTAATAAGTAGGAAAAGCACTTCAGGGCATATGATAGAATTTTGTGGTAGTCTTATAAGCTGGGCATCACGAAAGCAGCCCATTGTAGCGTTATCAAGTACTGAAGCAGAGTTTATTTCCGCCGCTGAATGTTGCAAAGAATTGCTTTATTTAAAAAGTTTTATAGAAGAACTAATAGACAAAAATGTACAAGCAGAAATGTACATAGATAATCAGAGCGCGATTAAACTTATTAGTACAGGAATCTTGAATAGAAGATCTAAGCATATAGATGCTCGTTATCGTTTTATAGAGGAAAAAGTTAGAGAAAACAACATTAGACTGATTTATTGTAACACTAACGAGCAAGTTGCAGATATATTTACTAAAGCATTAGGTCCTATTAAGTTTAAGAAATTTAGAGATAAGCTTGTGCATTGAATGTATCTGTTAAATAATGTTTCTCACACTTGAACTGAGATTGAGAGAGGATGTTAGAACAAACAATCAAAGTTCAAATGTGGCGCGTTTGTATGTTTATAAGAGTGCGTGCGAGTCACTCAATTTGAGTCGTGTGGTAGGTTATGAATTTCCGGTGAGAGATCGAGTGATCGATAGATACGGTCTTCCGTTTTAGTAGATCGTAGCGAAGTACCTTGGCGAGCGCACGTGGTAATAGAAAAGTGTTAAAACCTCAAGTAAAGACTTATTTTCGTTGTCTTAATTCTAACCAGATTAAGTTGTCATTAATAAAGGCACATTTATAAATAAATAAACTTTCTTTATTCCACATCACTGTGGCGAAAGTAAAATTTAATAACCCAACAGTAATTACACAAGTACTACTATCAGTACAAATTGTGTGGTACATCTTGCACTGCCCAAGATGTTAAAAAAAAAAACATTTGAATTTCAAGATATAATAAAACACAATTTCACAGGATGGAAAAATCAGAAAGATCCTTGTAATAATTGTGATAATTCAAATTCAAATACAATGAAGAAAATCGATATAACTGCTTCCAAACAAATTCTTATTGCAAAATTACATTTGTTCGATCACGATAGTAGTAGAACAACGAAAGTTGAAAATTTCAACATCAAAGCAATGCCTACTACTAAAATACAATTGGTAGATCACTGTTATAAACTTAAGGCAGCGATTTTCCACCACGGTAAAAGTATTTCCGATGGTCATTACACGAGTATGGTAAGGGGTAAGGGCACAACGTGGGTATTCGTTGATGATTTACGAGTAGAAAAACAAGCTTGGCCACGAAATACTAAAAATGCATACATATTTTTCTTCGAAAGATGTTAATTGTGGTTGTTCCTTACAGTTCAATGATAAATACGTTCAGCGCCAAAGGCTGCTTTCAGCGCCATAAGCTGCTTCGCGCACTATGTACTGCACACAAAGTACTATACATTCATATAATACATATAGATCGGCAATGCAGTGCACATGTTTTTTTGGGGAAGGTGTTAAACTTACGTAGAATTTATCCTTAATCAAAAAATAATAAAAGTACACTCGTTGAGCTGCTTTGCGCTATTCCGAGTATTCCGAGTAAGCTTTACTGGCTACAAACTAGCTTTATCTTCTAACATCACTCGATAGGCTGCAGTGCGCCGTAAACGCGTGGACGTGTAACGAAGATAGATCAGAATTTATAATTTATTGGGATTTCCTTACTTTATCCTTACTTTTAGTACCCGTGACAGGGAAAAATTTGTAAAAAAGAAGAAGCTGAAATTCTGAATCCCAAAAAAACTTCAAAAAAGTAAAAAAATATGACGCCAAGAACATGAATTATCTTTGTAAAAAGAAGTGAGATCCCCATAAAAAACTTTAAAAAAGTAAAAAAAATTACGCGAAGTACATGAATTAGCTTTGTAAAAAGAAGTGAGATCCCCAAAAAAAATTTAAAAAAGTAAAAAATACGCCAAGTACATGAAAATGTCGAGGACAAAAAAAGTATTATCAAAAATCACAAAAAAAAAAGGAAATAGTATACATGAAAAAGTCGGGAAAAAAAAGAGTATTATCAACAAATAAATATAAAAAAACACAAAAAAAGACAAAGAAACATGAAAAAGTCAAGGACGAATAAAGTATAATTAACAAAAAAATATAATCACATAAATAAAAAATAAAAAATATGATTACAATATAAAAAAAGATGTGAAATCAAAATGAGGTGCAAGTACATCACAAAAAAAATAAAATAATATAATCACACAAAAACAGAAAATAATATAATCACATAAAAAGAAAATAATATAATTACAATATAAAAAAGGATGTGAAATCAAAATGAGCTGCAAGTACATCACAAAAAAAAGAAAATAATATAATCACACAAAAACAGAAAATAATATAATCACATAAAAAGAAAATAATATAATTACAATATAAAAAAGGATGTGAAATCAAAATGAGCTGCAAGTACATCTCAAAAAAAGAAAATAATATAATCACACAAAAAAGAAAATAATATAATCACACAAAAAAGAAAATAATATAATCACACAAAAAAAGAAAATAATATAATTACAATATAAAAAAAGATGTGAAATCAAAATGAGCTGCAAGTACATAAAGGTACTTTCCAACTGCGCTTAAGATGACACAACTACATATACACAGCTAAAATGCTGTGTTATTCCATTACTCATATCGCGGACATCTTAATTAACCCATCAAAAAGAATCCCATTTAAAAACATTGTCGTAAATTAATAGCTTTACAAAATTAATGATATACAAAAATTGCGCCAATTATAACAATGCCTATTTATACAAAGAAAAAAATGTATTAAATAATACCCATCAAAAAGAATCCCATTTAAAAACATTGTCGTAAATTAATACCCATCAAAAAGAATCCCATTTAAAAACATTGTCGAAAATTAATATTAATTTATTAATGTTCTATATTTAACTTTACAAAAATAATGATATACAACAATTGCGCCAATTATCACAATGGCTAGTTATACAAAGAAAAAATCACAATGGTACAATGAAAAAATGTATTAAATAATATTAAGCAGATATATTTTTATACAAATAAATATTTTAATATGAATAAATATTTTATTCAAAATACTTGGCGCTGCAATCTAAAATACATAAACATATACATATACATACGAGTATTAGAAACGCTGTCAGATTTATTCTATATATATTTAATTCGAATACCATTCATAGCATATGCACATACACACATCCAAGAACGCACGCACAAGAAAGAAAGAAAAAGATTATTGCAATTTATACATATTTATTCAGTTTAGCAAACCCAATTCGGAGAGCAGCGCCAAGTATTTTGAATAAAATATTTATTCATATTAAAATATTTATTTGTATAAAAATATATCTGCTTAATATTATTTAATACATTTTTTCATTGTACCATTGTGATTTTTTCTTTGTATAACTAGCCATTGTGATAATTGGCGCAATTGTTGTATATCATTATTTTTGTAAAGTTAAATATAGAACATTAATAAATTAATATTAATTTTCGACAATGTTTTTAAATGGGATTCTTTTTGATGGGTATTAATTTACGACAATGTTTGTAAATGGGATTCTTTTTGATGGGATTTTAATTTACGACAATGTTTTAAAATGGGATTCTTTTTGATGGGTATTAATTTACGACAATGTTTTTAAATGGGATTCTTTTTGATGGGTATTATTTAATACATTTTTTTCTTTGTATAAATAGGCATTGTTATAATTGGCGCAATTTTTGTATATCATTAATTTTGTAAAGCTATTAATTTACGACAATGTTTTTAAATGGGATTCTTTTTGATGGGTTAATTAAGATGTCCGCGATATGAGTAATGGAATAACACAGCATTTTAGCTGTGTATATGTAGTTGTGTCATCTTAAGCGCAGTTGGAAAGTACCTTTATGTACTTGCAGCTTATTTTGATTTCACATCTTTTTTTATATTGTAATTATATTATTTTCTTTTTTTGTGTGATTATATTATTTTCTTTTTTTTGTGATGTACTTGCAGCTCATTTTGATTTCACATCCTTTTTTATATTGTAATTATATTATTTTCTTTTTATGTGATTATATTATTTTCTGTTTTTGTGTGATTATATTATTTTCTTTTTTTTGTGATGTACTTGCAGCTCATTTTGATTTCACATCCTTTTTTATATTGTAATTATATTATTTTCTTTTTATGTGATTATATTATGTTCTGTTTTTGTGTTAATAGTTTACAGCATGACAACTTTGTCATTATTTCAGATTGCCATCACCATGACAATATTTCTGTCCATTTATTTGAAACTAAATTAATAGCATTTTTGCAAGAAAAATACGGTACTGGCATTAGAACAATTAAATATTTTTCTGACGGAGCTGGTTCTCAGTATAAGAATAAATATAATCTTTTGAATCTTGCTTTTCATTTCCACGATTTTGGTATTAATGCAGAATGGCAGAAATGTATGCGACGGTGTTGGTGGGTCTTTGAAACGTCTTGCAGCTCGAGCAAGTTTGCAAAGACCATTAGAAGACCAGATAACCACACCACAGAAATTGTTCGACTGGGCGACTGCTAATATCGCAAATATTAATTTTACATTCACCACAGTTAACCCTTTCGCTACGGCGTACATTTCCGCGAAAGTGCTTTTAACTCCCTTTTTTATAATATTTTTTTTTGTTTAAATTGTTGGTGATGCCGACTGAAGTCGGCGCTAGGATCGGCGGGTCATTCCGTGACGTCGGATATACCTTTTTTAAAAAAAGGTACAAAAAAGAGCGCCAAGTATATAATCCCATCAAAAAGTATCCCATTCAAAAACATTGTCGTAAATTAATACTCATCAAAAAGAATCCCATTTAAAAACATTGTCGTAAATTAATATCTCATCAAAAAGAATCCCATTTAAAAACATTGTCGTAAATTAATACTCATCAAAAAGAATCCCATTTAAAAACATTGTCGTAAATTAATATAAATTTATTAATGTGCTATATTTAACTTAACAAAAGTAATGATATACAACAATTGCGCCAATTATCACAATGGCTATTTATACAAAGAAAAAAATGTATTAAATAATATTAAGCAGATATATTTTTATACAAATCAATATTTTAATACGAATAAATATTTTATTCAAAATACTTGGCGCTGCTCTCCGAAAAAAATGTTAATTGTCTTGGTTAACAAATAAAACAAGACAAGACACCACTGAGACAAGAAAGAAAGAAAAAGATTTTAATGCAATTTATACATATTTATTCAGTTTAGCCACACCAATTCGGAGAGCAGCGCCAAGTATTTTGAATAAAATATTTATTCGTATTAAAATATTGATTTGTATAAAAATATATCTGCTTAATATTATTTAATACATTTTTTTCTTTGTATAAATAGCCATTGTGATAATTGGCGCAATTGTTGTATATCATTACTTTTGTTAAGTTAAATATAGCACATTAATAAATTTATATTAATTTACGACAATGTTTTTAAATGGGATTCTTTTTGATGAGTATTAATTTACGACAATGTTTTTGAATGGGATACTTTTTGATGGGATTATATACTTGGCGCTCTTTTTTGTACTTTTTTTTAAAAAAGGTAATTTTGTGGGGATTTCACACATTTTGTAGTGGTGTTTATTGATATCAATTTACGACAATGCTTTTAAATGGGATTTTTTTGATGGGTAAAAGATACACGGCAGCGACAGTCGACATATACAGGGTGTCGAAAGTAGTTTTGATTTATGATTGATATGGAGACCAAATGGCAGCATTCTTCTTTCAGCTGTTCCATAGCGTGATAATTTGTGTTGATTTATTTATTTACTATCATTTTTTTGTAAGAACAAAATATAAAGATCTTTAGCGCCTTTGGGCCATTGCCTTTTTTTAATTTGCAAGTCATCAGCTTCAGTCCAACTACTAGTCATTCCTTCTTCTTTACATATACTGGTGTAATGGGCATCCTGAATACATGAACCACTATGAAATATAGCATTCATAACTTTATACGATTGTCCAGCTATTGATACTTTGGTTGTGGGAATAGTACATATATTAAATTTACGTATTGCTTTGACTATTTTATCATCTTGTAATGAAAATAATAGTAAACGAATAATAACTATATCTTTCGTCAATATTAATTCATTCTTAAACATAATATCATTTCCTGTACACTGTTCACATGATCCGTTATCTGATTCATACCAATGTGAAAATGTAACGTTTAATAAATCGTTAAGATTGTAGCTTCTTTTTTTCAAATTGTGAATAGGTATTGAAACAACTAAATTATCAGAAGTAATTATTTTTGTATAATCACAAGATTTACATCGAGTAATAGAAGTTACTCGATGCTCTACCAACTGTTTTATACAATCATATTTTGTACACAGGGTTATAAGAAATTCGAATACATCTCGTTTTACGTTTATTGAAAAATGTTCTCCTAAACTTTGCCGTACTGTATATGTATTTAAAATGCGCATTCCATTTTCATATCGATGCATTAATATCTTCAAAACATTTGATGATTCATTACAATTAAACAATTGCTTTCTAATGGCACTCAAATGCATTAAACATTGTAATACTGCATTTGCATAACATGAAGCGTTATCTGTATTTTGAAAACCATGTAAAACCCAAGAAACATTTTTTTGTAATAATTTTTGAGTTTGACAATTTTCTTGGACAGAATCAATTACTTTTGACAATATCCATGGAACATCTTCCACTTTCAAATAGCGTTTTTTTAAAACAGTAATTATGTCTGCGTCTGGTTTGTACTTAGATCTTAGCCGATTATATTCCCTAATAGCTTTTTCGTCAGCTATTACTGACGAAGGATCAAAATTAATCAAATGCAACCCTTCTGAAGACGTTACTCGTGATAATGCAACATAAGCTTGACCACAATTAAATATAGAGTTGCCTATGTCCATAATAGCACTTTGTAAACTTAATCCTTGACTTTTATGAATTGTGATTCCATAACTCAAACACAATGGAAATTGTTTTCTAATAACAAATGCTCTATCCACTACTTCAAATTTGACGCTTACTCTTTCAATGAAATACTCTAATCCTGATAGTAGAAGGAGCTTAATTTTCTCTACATAATCGGTAGACATATCTTGTACAACTGAAATTACCTTAGCTATGGTACCATTCACAAGACTCAAAGTAGCATCAATGTTACGCCTTATCATAACGTTTGCTCCAATCTTAATTACAATTTCCTTTGAAAGTCCAGCAGTTTTAGAATTATCGTCATCAGTATTGGACAATACTTTTGATACTTTCTTTCTCACTATATATAATAATTGTCTGATTGAATCAGTCTGTATTCAGCCGCCGCGGTGTCAAGACGTGTTGTTTTGGTTAAGCGGACGTTAGCTCCTGTCTCTCTGTACGTCTCCTGGAAGGTTGTGTTGACAGTTAAAACACGTTGTCGATTTTTGAATTTTGCGATTGCCAGCCTTGGTATTTTGCACATCTCACGGCATATAATCTAGGCTGAGTTCCGGGTCTCACGCGCTACAAGTAGTGGGTGTTCTTAGCGAAGTGTTCGTGGAGTCTTACTTGACCGCCTATTCTTCTTGTTGGCGTGACATTATGCCCGGAGGCTCTGTGAAATGTATGGGATGTTCTGCCCCGGTTGCAAATCCTGTCACTTGTCCAGGATGCGGCGTGGTCAGCCACCCTGGATCCACGTGTCTCGAGCGGACGGGTCATCGTTGGTCTGGCAAGAAGCTTTTGAATTGCCGTACTGGATCCCCGAAGTCCCAATTGCCTGTTAACCAGTCCAGCGCCTCATCGGCACAAGCAATGTCTACCATACCGGCAGACACACTACAGTCGCTTTTGGCATTACCTACTGCCGATGACATTAGGGACATTGTAAGTGATCTCATGGACACTAACCTGTCCGTTCTCCGCGATGAGATTCGGGGTATTCGAGAGGATCTTAGAGGAATGAGAAGTGATTTAGACTCGTTGTCGGAGCGGGTTAAATTCCTGGAGGACAAATCTACTAACGCAGATGATCAGAAGGCCACGTCGACGGATGACGTCATCGAAGAATGGAACGATAGGATGTTGCGGTCCAAAAATATAATTATTTTCGGGCTGCCGGAGTCTTGTGAATCCCTGCCCGATCAAATGAGAAAGGCTGATGGGATCGCGGCACGCGAGGTCCTGCACGTGATTGATCCTGTTGGGACACATGACCTGTCCACACATCGCCTTGGCAAACCCGGAAAATCAACCTGCAGGCCACTTTGTATCCGCTTTGAGTCTGCTGACGAAGCAAAAAAAATTCTGCAATCTAAGCATCGTTACAAGGGCCCGTACAAAATCACGGACGACAAGACCATGCAGCAACGAGAGACCCTCACGCTTCTCAGGGATAAGCTACGGGACCTTCACGACCAGGGACAGTCGCAGATGACAATTCGGTATATTCGTAGTGTTCCAAAGATCGGCGAGGGCAGGCCTCATAAGGATTCGTCGAAAAAAAACTAAATCTGAACCCATTAGTGTACTTTCAAAATGTTCGTGGTCTGCGTACGAAACTGGACTTTCTCATAAATTCCGTACTCACATCAGCTGTAACGTACGACGTAATTGTTTTTGTAGAGACTTGGCTCACTGCTATATCGTCAATCGAACTTGGCCTGAATGATTATACAGTTTACAGGTGGGATAGATCTCAACTGACCAGCTGTCTCACTAGAGGAGGTGGTGTCCTCATCGCGGTCAAAAATTCATTGCCATCCTGCCCTGTCTCCGTTAGTCGTACCGCGATTGAGCAATTATTTGTGAGAGTCCACCTTCCCACTAACAAATACCTACTCCTGGGCGCAGTGTATTTACCACCTACTTCCTTGTCGTCGACTTATGCCGACCATGTTGATACAGTTATGGAGTTATACCAAAGGTATACCGAGGATACCATCTGTTTGTACGGAGACTATAATCTCCCCCACGTATGGTTTAATAACGTGGGACAAGAGTGTTTTAGAAAACCGGGCATTTCGTCAAATGAATCGACTGCCATTGACCTCCTCCTAGGCTGCTCAGGGTTCTGTAACCTTACTCAAGTAAACACGGTATTTAACGGATTCGATGTTATGCTCGACCTCATCTTTGTCAGCTGTCCTAATGTCACTGTTGATCGGGTCTTTGACGTCCTAATTGAACCAGACACTTATCATCCACCATTATATCTTACTTTTAATGGATTGGCCTCCAGTCCAGACTATATGGGTGGCAACCTGGAGTATAAGGACTTCAAACGGGGGGATTTTCCCAGTGTGTTGCACTACCTTAACTCCGTTGATTGGGACAAGGAGACAGCGGACGTTGAGCCTGATGCTGCACTGGAGAGACTATACGGCCATATTAACCATGTTATAGAAGAGTTCATTCCGGTCAGACCTGTTGTTCGTTCCACATTTCCGTTGTGGTTCTCCCCAGGTTTGAAGTCCTTGATCCGTGATAAGAAATTGGCGCATAGAATATTTAAGCGCTCAGGTGCGTTTAGTGATTATATTAATTTTTCTAGTCTCCGTTCTAGATGTAAATTAGTGCTATCGCGAGAGCACCGTATTTATATCGATGGTATAGAGAGTAAGGTATGTAACAACGTATCAAGCTTTTGGAAATTTGTAAACACTAAGCGAGTGGGGCACGGTATTCCCAGTGAGGTTCATTTGAATGGCTCCTCTGCCTCGTCACACGAGTCAATTGCAAATCTCTTTGCTGATTTCTTCGGTTCTGTTTATAGTCAGCGTGACCGTGGTGCGTCTGCTTGGACTCCCCGTCTGCCTTCGCTTAGTGGCTTAAACATTAAAAAGATCTCTATTTCCATAGGTCAAGTCTATACCAAGCTTGAGTCGCTCGATGCATCGAAGGGCCCGGGATATGATAACATCCCGCCTCTGTTTCTAAAGGAGTGTCGCTTCGTTCTAGCGAGGCCCCTTTGGCATATATTTAACTCCTCCTTAGCTAAAGGTATTTTCCCGGTAGCTTGGAAGACCACTTTGGTTACCCCGATATTTAAGGCCGGTGACCGCTCGGATGTTAGGAACTATCGACCGATCTGCAAATTGTCGTGCATGCCTAAGATCTTCGAAGAAATAGTAACGCAGCAGCTAACCCCTAGTCTCACTAATATCATTTGCGATGAGCAGCATGGATTTGTTCCCAGTCGATCGACATCAACGAACTTGGCGGTTTACCATTGCTTTGTTTCTACGGCACTGGACGAGGGTCTCCAAGTGGACACTGTCTATACCGACTTCCGGAAAGGTTTCGATTCGGTGGATCACAGTATCTTGCTCAATAAACTGGCCTCAACAGGAATTGATGGACCGCTACTTACTTGGATCGATAGCTACCTTCAAGGTCGATTACAGCTAATTAGGGTGCATGACCGGTTATCCAATCCAGTTGATGTGACCTCGGGTGTTCCGCAGGGATCACACCTAGGTCCTCTCCTGTTTATTCTCTTTATCAACGACCTTAAGGACGTTTTCCTGCACAATAATTTCCTACTGTATGCAGATGACCTAAAAATTTTCTGCGCTATAAGTGGTGCTCTAGATGTGGATCTCATGCAGGACGACCTCATTAGATTTGAGAAGTGGTGTTCCATCAATAGGATGGGGCTAAACGCGAGCAAGTGTGTTATGTCAAGGACCCATAGGGCTGTCAGTGGCTTTCCTTCGTCGTACAGGTTGGCGGACTCTCTTTTGTCCGAGGTTGTGGAAGTCGTGGACCTTGGGGTATCGTTTTCGTCAGGTCTAGACTTTCGCAATCATTACCGTAATATAGCGTGTAAAGCAATGAAAACCATCGGGTTTATTGCACGCTTTGGAAAACACTTTAGACAAATCAGGACGAAATTGCTTTACGTGGCACTTGTGAGGCCTCAGATCGAATATGCATCGGTGATTTGGAGCCCTAGGCACAAACTTTATCCTAACTTAATTGAAAGGGTCCAGCACAAGTTCCTTAGACTTGTAATGAGGGCTACTGGTAGCCCTATGAGGTTCAGTGACCATGACTATCGTCCAGCCTTGCTGAAAACAAGGCTCTCGTCACTTAGTGACCGCCGTGTTTGTTCGGACTTGCTGTTCCTTCATAAGGTTCTCCACGGCCAGATAAACTGTTTCGAACTAGTCGGTCGGATTTGTCTTAATGCTCCGCAGAGGTCTCTTCGCCCAAGATCCCTTTTTGTGGTACGTGTCCCCGGTTATCGCTATTACTCGATGGACCCCATAAACCGTGCTATGGAGGAGCTAAATCAGTGCCCTGAGAATATAGATATTTTTATAGAATCCCTCACTACGTTCAGGACGCTTGTGCTTAGGAGGCCGTCATCTCCTTAATCTATTGTATGTCCGCGTCGTTCTTAAGGCGTTGTCGCGCGTTTTTTTTATTGTTACGTCTTTGATTTGTTATGTCTATTTATTTTAATACTTGTTATCTTTATTGTATTCTTTATCTTGTTCAAAACTGTTCTTATTGGTGTATCTAATGGGTTCTCCCGTCAATAAATAATAATAATAATAATAATAATATCTCTTTTGCTGTAATGCGATTTAACATTGCAGCATTAAGAACGTCACACATATTACGAGTAGGCAATAAACAAACAATGTCCAACGGAAAATCATTAATAAACTGGCATAATTCATTTAATCTGAGTTCAAACGAATCCCCAGTGAAAGATATTTTTCTGTTCTCAAGAATCTCACAATCAGGTTTTGTCAGTAGACCAATACGAATTCTTGACAACAACTGTCGATAAGAATCATCCTCTTGCTGACGCATGTTGATCGTTAACTCATCATAATCAAATAATGTAGTCCATAAATTAACAGCAATTAAAGAACCGACATATTTGTTAATTTTATCATTTGATAATTGTACAAAAATTGGGTCTTCGTGTACAGGGGGTAATTGAAGCAGATCACCAAATAAAAGAACGTGCTTTTGACCAAACCAACCGTTTTCACAATCATTGGTATCAAATATTTCAGACAATCGGAAATGTATATACATAAAAGTTAAATTTGATATCATTGACACTTCATCAATCACAAAAAGAACAACATCTTTGAGATTTGCGCGTAAAACTTTTAATACATGATCAGATAATTGTTTATACTTTGGCGTTAGACCATGTTCAACGGGTAATTGAAGTAATCTATGAACTGTCAAACCGTCTATATTAAACGTTGCTATACCAGTAGGTGCCGCTACAGCGGTATCTTTATTGAGATATTGTTTTATCCAACACTTAATGGTTTTAATTAAAAAACTCTTTCCCGTTCCACCTTCTCCGCTAACAAACAATCGTAATATCGAATTATCTGACCTTACAGTATCAATGACTCTGTGGAATACCCTTTTTTGATCGGCATTTAATTTTGCTATCATTTCAGACGCATCAATTTTTTCATCAATTTGATTACCAAGATCCCTAAAATCTTGCATTGCTTCACCAGCTTCTATATTTTGAGCGCCTATCGGATTATCAGGGTCATCCTGAGACACGTTTTTCTGTAATTCTTCATCTAATTGCCGAACTAACTCTTGTGCAGTTTCAAACGCTTTTTTCAATTCTTCTAGTTTTTCGTGATATTGTAATGCTTTCGTAAGATGTAGTTTTACATTATGAAATGCTTCCATATAAGTATCACAACTATTTTTAAGATCCTTTAATTCCCGCCATGGTTTAAACATAAGCAATAAAGAAAAGAAATAATCTTCCGGTCAATTATTAACATTATGTCTATAATGATTAATAAGACATTCACGTTGTCGCCGTTTAAGATAATGACTTTTATCTAATTTATAATATTCAATATTATTATTTTTCGGTTCGATTGTCGTGATATCATACCATTGTGCGAATTCATAAAGACACACAGATTCTAATTCTCCAGATCTATTCGGATAATAATTATCTATTAAAGATGGACAAAATATATCTGTAGATTCACTATCAAGAGCTTCAATATTCTTTACGACTTTTTAATTTCCTCTGTCGTATAGGATTAACATCTAACCATTTAATAGTTGTATTTCGATCAGTTCCATATAAAGGCATACAGTGGTCCCCGGATTCTCGAGAAAGATTCGGGTCTGGGGATTCTCCATAAAGCGGGGCAGGGGAAGTAGTTTGTGCCTAATAAACTGACCCTTGTCAGGACCCTCGCACGAACCTTTCGACAAGGAGAGTGAACGACGTAAACCGAGAGTGAGTGAAATACCGCACCCGTGGTAGACCTTCGGTCTACGGCGAATTGAGATTCAGTATTGAATATGAAAATTTTCATATTACTGATTACACTTTGATGGGAGTACTACCAATGGATTGGGGAGCTTATGTCGACGAAAATGAGTCTAAACACGAAACAATTCGGTCAATTTTTTATTATGATAACTGTTTGAGCGCATGGGAGGGTTGAGAGTGCGAAGAGATGAATCTAAGACAGGTTATGAATTGAAGTACACAGTTTTAGTGAGAACACTTCGTCAACGTTTATTAAAAACACTGTGAACAGTGAGCGAATGGCGCAGTGATAATACTTATCACTGCGTTGCAGAATAAATGAGAACTGTTAGTTACCGCGTGGTGCACACGTGGCGTCCGCGCAATTATATTAATTGCGCGTACTTGAGAGATGAGTGTTCAAATGAGCTGAGTGTTCAATGAGCTGAGATAGTTCTCTGTAAAAATACACTGGTTTGAGCGTGAGCTGAGCAAATGAAAAATACAAAATGCGCAACACTATTTCACGTGACCGTTACCGGCAAAGAGATACAAGCGAGGGCAAGAATGGCGGCCTTCCGCTTGCGCGTCTTTTCCGTTCCGCTAGATCTTCAATGCGGAGCGCTGATTGGCCTATCGATCTTCAATGATTGGTCGATCGATAGGCGCTGGCGAGCGGCTCGCTGGTAGATCAGTGGCGCTGTGTCGCGGTCCGCGAGGTGCTGCCATGAAAATGAGTGTGGCGGCGTGGGAAACTAACTTCATTCCCAAACATTCCTCCCGCCATCAGCAACAGGGTTGATGATGTTAACCTGAAACAGTCAAAATTGCCAACTTTGCGATTGGCCTCGTTAATGTGGTGGTCGCGGTCTTGACGGTCACGACCCTGGTGAGACCATCCTTCCCAGGATGCAGCGTGAGGACCCGAGCAAGTGGCCACTTGCTCGGAGGAAACCTTTCGTCTGTGATGAGTACCAATGACCCGACCTTGATGTCATTGGAGGGATGATGCCATTTGGAGATGGACTGTTGACGTTGAAGGTAGTGAGCTGACCATTGAGACCAGAACTGCTGCATCTTCTTCTGGATGAGTTGCCATCTTGCTGATGGCGAAAGAGAAGAGTGTTCCACTGACGGTTCAGGCAAGGTTGTTAACGGTTTGCCGATGAGAAAATGAGCTGGAGTCAGTGTTGCAAGATCCTCAGGGTCATCACTGAGAGGCTCGAGAGGTCGTGAGTTGAGCATGGCTTCAATCTGCGTGAGAAGAGTGTTGAATTCCTCATATGTAAGGACAGTCTCGTGAACAGTCCGTCGTAGATGATATTTGATGGACTTTACTACAGCTTCCCATTTTCCACCCATGTGAGGTGCTGCTGGTGGATTGAAACACCATGTTGTGTTGTCGTTGACGAACAGAGAAGCCAATTTTTGGTGATGCTGTGAGCCCTGAGTGAACATGCTCTTGAGATTTGCATCTGCTCCAACGAAGTTAGTTCCACAATCAGAATAAATGGTGTGTGGAATTCCTCGTCTTGATGAGAACCGTCTGTACGTTGCGATGAACCCTTCTGTTGAATAGTCTGTCACCAGCTCGAGGTGAACAGCTGACGTTGTCATGCACACAAAAACACAGATCCAACCCTTTTGTGTTTTTGCTCCTCGCCCCTTCCAAGTTTTGAGAGTGATCGGACCAGCGTAGTCAATTCCAGTGTTGGTGAATGGCTGTGAGGGTGTGACTCTAGAAAGAGGTAGTTGGCCCATCAGCTGATGGGCACGGATCCCCCTTTGTCGAGCACACACCACACACCGCAGTATATGAGACTTCACTGGAGCTCGTCCTCCGATGATCCAGTAGGTCTGTCTGATGTGAGCGAGAGTGAGCTGAGTGCCTCCATGTAGAGTTTGCTTGTGTGAGTGGTCTATAATCAAATTGGACAGACGTGAGCTGCGAGGTAATATTGCAGGGTATTTACTTTCATAATCCATATGAGCGTTACGAAGTCTGCCTCCGACTCTTATGACTCCTTGTTCATCGATGAATGCAGTGAGTCGACTGAAGGCGTGAGATGAGGGCAATGTTGATCTCGAGCTGATGACCTTAAATTCGTGGTTGAAGTAGATTGCCTGAGTCATCTTTATCCAAAACATGCGAGCCGTTTCCAAATCTGTTGGAGTGTGTGAGATGAGTGGCAATGAAACAGGCAATTTTCTTAACCTTGAAATGAATCTGAAACAAGCTGAAGTAATGCGAATCAGTTTGTTGAGAGAGGAGAATTTGTATATGATGTCCCAGTGATATTTAATTTCTTGAATGTTGAGTAAGGTCGATGATCCTGGACGAGCCTCTAGTGCACTCGAGTCGTCCTGATGCAGTGGTTGTGATGGCCATGAGTCACTGGGTTGAGAAAGCCATGGTGGTCCCGTCCACCATAGCTGATGATGTTCAAGCTGAGATGTCGTGAGGCCTCGAGAAGCGCAATCAGCTGGATTCGAAGCTCCTGGAACGTGTCTCCAATGTGCGTGCGATGAGAGTTCTTGAATTTGGGTGACACGATTCCTGACGTACTCCTTCCAGCGGGAGGCGTGAGAGTTGATCCATGTAAGTGCCACTTGAGAGTCCGTCCACAGATGAGTAGATGCAATGTTGAGCTGAAGAGTTGCTTGAACATACTTGGCAAGCTTTGCCAGCATTGCTGCTGTGAGCTCGAGTCTCGGGATTGTGAGTTTCTTGAGGGGTGCTACCTTAGTTTTGGAGCACACCAGTGTCGACACTTTGAGATTTGTGGACGGTGAAATCACGGTAATGTACACTACCGCTGCCATGGCGAGCTGAGAGGCATCAGAGAAGCCGTGGAGTTCCACGACTGAATTGGAGTAGGTGTTGAACCACCTTGGAATTGAGAGTCTGGCCAGACTTGTGAGATCTTCTATGATGGAATACCAATGAGATGTAACTTGAGGTGGCAGTGGATCGTCCCAATGAAGTTTGTGCAGCCACAACTCTTGCAGAATCATTTTTGCTCGAATTATAACTGGTGATAGGAAACCAAGTGGGTCAAAAATTTGAGAAACTTCCGACAGAATGATGCGTTTCGTTGGGATAGAAAATGAACTGAGAGGTTTCGATGAGAAGGTGAAGTTGTCCTGGAAACTGTTCCATTGCAACCCCAGAATTTTAGTATGGCAGTCGTCGAGTGAGATGGTTGAATTTTGAGCTTTTGAGGTGGAGGATATTTCTTCTAGTAGTGCAGGATGAGTTGAATGCCATTTGGCGAGTGGAAAACCTCCCGCGTGACACAGGCCCTTAAGATGTTGTGCAATTTTCATGAGTTGCTCACCTGTGTCAGCGCCGCCAAAGATGTCGTCGACATATCGTGCACGAGTGATAGATGGTACAGCCAATGGGAAGCGGTTCCCTTCGTCCTCCGCCAGTTGTAACAATGCTCGGACAGCCAGAAACGGTACAGCCTTGGTGCCGTAAGTGACAGTCGTGAGCTTGAATGAGATTTCTTCCCCTTCCTCGTCCACCCACAGTATGCGTTGGAGATCTTGATCGTCTTCATGAATTCGGATTTGTCGATACATCTTTGTGATGTCTGTGGCAAAGATGAACCTGTGCTGCCGAATCCACAGCAGCACGTCTGAAATATTGAGCAGAAGGTTACGTCCTGTGTGCATGAGATCGTTGAGGGAATACCCAGATGACGTTGCACACGATCCGTTGAAGACAACCCTCAGCTTGGTGGTCTTGCTGTCGGGCTTGAGCACTCCATGATGAGGAAGGTAAAAGATTGAATTATTGTGAGATGAAATTGATGGTGCTCTTACCATATGGTTGAGATGTTCGTATTCTGACATGAATTCTTGATAGGGTTTACGATACTCATCGTTCCTGTTGAGCTTGGTGAGTGTACGCTTCAAACATACATGCGCTGCGTTGTATGAATTACCCAGCAAACTCGATGATGACTTGAGAGGGATGCGAACGATGTATCGCCCTGTAGCATCTCTTGTGTGTGTTGCTCGAAAGTGATCTTCGCACTCTTGCTCTTCAGAGTTGAGTTGAGATGGAGTGTCACTCGGAAGCTCCTCTTGAATCCAGAACTTCTCCAATAAATCACTTATGGACGGCTCGCCCTCTTGTATAAGTGATGTGTGATACGATGACTGGGTAAGAGCGTTGGAAAAAGCCACTGGTCCAAGTATGAGCCACCCAAAGATTGACAGTTGAGCGATCGGCATGGATGGAGAGCCCTTGATTACGTTGGGCTTTATGATCTGTCCATAGGTGTCTGCTCCGATGATAATGTCGACAGGTCGTGGTTTTAAAAAGTCAGGATCTGCCAACGTGAGCCCAGCAAGATGTGGCCAATCTTGATTGGGCACCTCGGCTGAGGGTACCCTTGAAGACACTGATCTGAGAACATGGGCTTGAAGGGAAATTGATAACGGTCGATGAATGGAACGTAGCGTTAGTGAAATGACACCTCTTGTCTGCGTAGACTTCTTCCCTCCAATACCAATGATTGAGATGGACGACCGGGATCGCTGTAGATCGAGCTGAGTGAGGAGCTCCTCTTTGACGAAGGTGAGCTCTGATCCTGAATCTATGAGTATACGAACCAGATGAGTTGACGTTGGTGAGATGAGATGCGCCTGTGCAGTTGCAAGGAGTGTGAGATGGCTGCTTGCTGAGGGCGTGTGAGCTGAGTGGTCCGGGGTGAGCTCAGCAGATTGGTCGACGACTGCGTTGAGACTTCAGCGGGGCTGAGATGACGACTGCGAGGCCTCAGTCTGAGGTGGCGATTGGGCGTGCCCTGAGTCCGGAATGTGCAGCATGGTGTGGTGTTGTATTCCACACTGCTTACACTTGTGCGGCGATTTGCAGTTTGCAGATGAATGCCTGCCGCAACAATTGTAGCAAAGCATGTTCTTTGCCACAACTTTCCTTCTCTCTTGCACTGTCATCCCCCTGAACTTTGGACACATCACAATGAAGTGGTCGCCTTTACACATGTCGCACGGGAAACTCTTGTGGCGTGAGGGGCCTTGAGACGCCACGTGAGCTGAGGCTCGCTGAGCACTTGGCTTGGTGGAGACCTTTGCCGATGAGCTGCAATGGCCTTGGGAGGACGGAGTCTCCGCCCTCTCCAGTGCCCTCACCCTGTGATTGACAAAATCCCTCATTTTTTGAAATGAGGGATATTCAGTGGTTGATGCCCTGGATGTTTCCCATGCCTCTCTCGAGGGCTTGTCAAGCTGGCGTGCCACTAGGTGAGTCAGGATGCAATCCCCCAGACCTGTAGTCACGCCAAGTGAGCAGAGAGATGTTTGCGCTCCTTCAACCCTGGAGATAATATGTTTGAGTGCGGCTGGACCTTTGAGATGAGCAGGCGTGGTCTCGAACAGCTTGTCCAACTGCGCCTGGATCAGTAGCCTCTTGTTGGCGTAGGTCTCCTTGAGCATTTCCCATGCTGGTGTGAGGGAGGCTCCCTTCAATGGTAGAGCTTCTACCTTTTGGGCCGGTTCGCCTGCCAGGCTAGTGAGAAGATATTGAAGTTTCTCAATATCTGAGAGGTCCTTGCGGGCTATGATCAAGGCGGTGAACAATTCGCAGTATGCGGGCCACTTGGTATAATCTCCTGCGAACGTGGGTAACGCCAGCTCAGGGAGCTTCCCTAGAGCTGACGCTGTGCTCGTTGAGCCGGATGTCTCAAAGGCTTGGAATGAGGTCAGCTCATCCATGAACCTGCTCACCTGGATCTTGATGTCCATTGCCAGCTCCTGCATTTGAAAGAGCCACTTCTCCTTGTAATAAGGATGTTCGCGCTGCGTCCTGGGCCATGCTACGTCAAAGTAGCCGTGTTCTTTCTGGAACGCCTTCAGAAGATCGTCGCTTTGCTGGGCATACACCTTTAGCTCCAGCATGGAGGTGTTCGGGGCGCAATCGGGAAGTCTTCCTTTCAATGCCCTCATTGACTCCAACCTGGTGAGCTGAGTTTCTGCCTTGGACAGAATCTCTGATGGCACACCAGAGGGAGACGAGGCTCTCGTCTCTCTCCTGTCCATAGGCTCAGTCCCTGGAGCCTCCACGGGAAGGTTGAGCGTGGGTGTAGGTGTCGGCGGCCTCGACGTTGTCTGCGACCGAGTCGTGGACTTTGGCGGTTCTTCGTTTGCCATTTTTAGAGGTTGTGGGTGGAGCTTCCACACAATCACCAACACAGAGCGATAACACCGACACTGAGTTCACTTCCTGTCTTAGCTCCGGCTCGAAGGACCACAAAATGTTTGAGCGCATGGGAGGGTTGAGAGTGCGAAGAGATGAATCTAAGACAGGTTATGAATTGAAGTACACAGTTTTAGTGAGAACACTTCGTCAACGTTTATTAAAAACACTGTGAACAGTGAGCGAATGGCGCAGTGATAATACTTATCACTGCGTTGCAGAATAAATGAGAACTGTTAGTTACCGCGTGGTGCACACGTGGCGTCCGCGCAATTATATTAATTGCGCGTACTTGAGAGATGAGTGTTCAAATGAGCTGAGTGTTCAATGAGCTGAGATAGTTCTCTGTAAAAATACACTGGTTTGAGCGTGAGCTGAGCAAATGAAAAATACAAAATGCGCAACACTATTTCACGTGACCGTTACCGGCAAAGAGATACAAGCGAGGGCAAGAATGGCGGCCTTCCGCTTGCGCGTCTTTTTCGTTCCGCTAGATCTTCAATGCGGAGCGCTGATTGGCCTATCGATCTTCAATGATTGGTCGATCGATAGGCGCTGGCGAGCGGCTCGCTGGTAGATCAGTGGCGCTGTGTCGCGGTCCGCGAGGTGCTGCCATGAAAATGAGTGTGGCGGCGTGGGAAACTAACTTCATTCCCAAACAATAACACAATTAGATTCCAGTTCCCCGGTTTAAGGGAAAAGCACGCTTCTGGTGATTAACTCACAATTACCGTTAAGGAACTAGTTTTTGATCAGTTTAGAGGGCTTCCCACTTTAATATTTATTTTTAACGTAATAAAACTTTAAACCATAAACTTTTTTTATACTAAAAGATGAATTAATGTTTAAACTTTAAGGAAAAATTTTAAAAAGTTGGAAATAAGTACAATTTAATTATTTATGATGTACGGCATAATAAGGTGACTAGGAACTAGTTTTTGATCATCTAAAATACATGGGAACTAATTTTTGATCAGGTTAGGAACTAGTTTTTGATCATCTAAAATAGATGGGAACTAATTTTTTGATCAGGTGAGTAACTAGTTTTTGATCGTCTAAAATACTTGGGAATTAATTTCTTATTAGGTAAGGAACTAATATTTGATCACACATTTTTTTGTATAAATAATCAATGTATAATCATGAAATATATTTTTCGTCAAACGTTATTTATTTTAACTTTTCTAGAAGACTTTTTAATATTTTTTGGTATGGTTTTGCTTAAATTTTTCTTCAATTTTTTTCTTCATCCTTTTCTTTCTTTATTTTTAATTTCTGTAATCTTTCGATCTTTCTGCGTCCTTTTTCTGCCTCTGCTTCTTGCTTTCTCTGAACTATTTTTTGATGATACTCTCTCCATTCTTCTGACGTTGCTACTGCAGGTATTTTATCCTTTCGTTTTCTTTTATTGTCTGTTATTTTTGGTTGAGGCCAATAAAGGCATCTTTTAAAAGGAGATGGTATTCGAGAATCGTCTAAAATGAAATATAGGTATACATTTAGATCATATTACCTGCACATAACTATTATTATTTTAATATTATTAAACATGTGCTGTTTTTACTTTTCTTGGTTGATTCTTCTTGTTGCAACTGTTTGTTTGATGCAGAATTCTCGGTGGGAGTAGTTTCCTGCGAAGCGAAGTGTGGTTTGACATCTTCAATTAAATCTAAACTTATCTCTGAATTATTGTTTGGATTCATGTTTTCGTCACAAAGTACATTTAATGGTTGCAGAGAATCTGCCATTGTTAAATCTGAAGTTTCTGTAATAATAATTTGATCATTGTTGTACACTTTTAATTTTTGATTTGTTTGTTTCATCTCCAGTCCAGACTCCAGTTGGCCGTGCTTGTTTAAATAACGTTAATGTATTTGGTTCAATGTTGCTTTCAATATATTTCGCACAACATGAGACTTCTTCATTTTCCACTTTAAGATTTTCTGTGTTGACGTTTGTTTTTAAAAGTTTTGAAAAATTAACATTATCAGCTGACAATGGGTGTAAGCCACAAGCTTTAAAACCATTTTTAAGAATTTTTTTTAAATCAAGCATATCAATGGCTTTTTTCAGTAAAGGTGCAAAGTCAACTTTATCAACAGATATTCCATTATTTTGTATCCTCCAATCCAAGATAACTTTTGACCAATTCAGCTTTAACGGGCGAAATACTGATACATCCATTGGTTGCAATAAATGTGTCGCATTTGGATATAATGCGATGAATTCAATTTTCTTTTCAAGACAAAAATCGCTAAGCGCCAATGTCAAGTGGGAGCTATGACCGTCAACAAATAAAATAATTGGAAATTCAATATGCATTTGAATACACCACTTATAAAACGTATTGGTAACATATTCAAAGAAGCTTTCCTGGGTCATCCATCCATTTTTGGAATGCCCTAAGGACCAACCTTTCGGCGCAGCCACACATATCTTATGTGGAATTCTTTCATATGGATATAACACCATAGGTGGTGCGAGCTGACCTGCGGCATTTCCTGTTACTAAAACAGTTAGGCACTCCTTTTCATCAGAAGTGATCCTGTTATACGTGGTTTTTTGAGTCCTTGGGGTTAAAACTTTCTTAGGTTTAGGATTTAATAGAAAGGACGATTCGTCGCAATTATAAATCCTGGAGTCATTGATATCTACAAGATTTTTTGTTTGTAGATAGTTTTTAATTTCTCCAAACCAGTTCCGAATAGCACCTTCAGACACCTCAGCTCTTCTGAGCGTTAAATTTGGAGCAAATTTTAATGCCACCTCTGGGTGTCGACTTAAAAAGGATTTATACCATCGTTTTGATGGTCTTCCATTAATAAACGGTGTCTCTCGTTTCAAATCCATTACTATTTTTTTAACACTATTTAATAATAAATCACGATGCACTGGAAAGCCAGTAGCACTCATATGATGAATCCATTTTATTAACGAGTCCTCCTCGTCTGAACTTAGTATCGTTTTTGGGCCAGATCTTTTTATCACGTCAGTGTCAGTTTTGTACTTTAGTAGTAACGATGAAAAGGGCACATTATATATTTTGCTGGCAGCACGCACACTGATTTTATTATTCTTTATATCCTGTAGAGCTAGTTTTAGAGTTTCTTCGGTATACTTTTTATAAGTGTGCTTCTTCTCCATTTTATTGTTATCCAACACTTGTCTAAACAAAATAATCGGATACTAATTAAAAAGAAAGTATCAAATAAACTTATTTTTAGTATTATACCATCTAAACTTAAGTTTTTTATAATTTTATAATGTGCTAACCTATTTTTTATTCAGGTGATCAAAAATTAGTTCTACAAGAAAAAGTTGGAACTAATTAATGATCACTGACTTTTAAAGCAAAATAATACATATAATACTAAAATTTTTGCGCTACTTTGTAAAGTAAACTATTGTAAGTAAAATGTATGAAAATAACCTTTAATGTCGCAACACCAGCAAAGAAATCGACTGTGACATCGATGGTTATGTCTTACTTCGCACAGTAAGAGATGGCGTTCAACAGAGACTTCCTTCAAGTGAGCTACCTTACACATTTATTTTCACAAGAACTAACCATACTAACTACTTTTACAGACAACATATATATTTTTGAATTATCAATTTTTATGTTAGTAATTATTTCAAACAATTATTTATTGACATAAACTTAAAAGAACGATTTATTTCATGAACTGATCAAAAACTAGTGCCTGATCAAGAACTAGTTCCTTAACGGTATCTAAGTAATTTGCCAATTCTTGTAGTATTTGCAGGTTCGATTGGAAGATTGTCCGTCATATGTCTCTTTCCTTGGATATTGAATAACATTTGATACTGTAAAAACATTAATATTATTTGTTAGTGGAATAAAGAGATCGGAATATCATACATTTTAAAAACGATTAGATATATACTTTTTTGGTATTATTAACGTAGATTCTTGTTGTGTTTGTATGTATGTATGTACATAGTGTGTAATGTAGTGACATTCACTAAAAATGAACCGAATTTCTCCATATTTGAACTCATTTTCATTGGGAAATCCTAAAAAATCCATTGTTAATACTTTCATGAACTTTTATCAAAAACATGAACATTTTATTTTTCTTTACTGGGTATTTTACCTAGCCCAGCGATTTTATTGCTCTCGGCAGTCAACGGGCGGTCTACCTGGGACCGAAGGCCCTCGCTCGCACCGAGGAAGCAAAACTGTGGGGTGGGTAGGTCTTTCCCGATGATCCGGGGAAAAAAGCTTGTCAATAATCCGGGGACCACTGTACCTAACAACGTGTCAGCAGCCTCAAGAGCTCCACATTCTCTATTGCTTATGGATCGTAAAGCAAAATTCCAAAGGACACTTGCCAATGACTTATTTTTATTATTTACACTATTTGCAAAATCACAATCGGAGAGTTCACTTTTCCCTGCTTTATTCAAGTATTTAGTAACATACCAAGTGAGCAGTGTCGATTTTTCACCAATAAACTGTATATCCATATTGCCTTCCCACGCAGTAAGTATAACAGGATTATAATCATTAATATCAACTTCATTCTTTGTTCGAGGTAGATCGTATAATCTACTCTTATGTTTTAATTGTTTTCTACCTGCTATCGAAGTTGCCACGTCTCTCATATTTAGTGTGTCAGTAACAGGACGAGGAAACCCAAAACGACACCTCCGAATAACTTTAAATCCTACTTTTTTAGCACGAAGGCAATAATCATTATGTTTGTGTCTTTGGTGCGTATTAACACGTCTGTGCAATAATGGCGAAATATTTTCATGTGGCATTTTGCAGCTTATATATTGTAAAATAAATTTAGAGACTTCTTCCATAGAAGATTCGCCGAAAATTCGTGCACCTTCAATCCAAATTAATAAATGAAAATGTTGTATACCTCTACCTTGATATTCTCGTCGCCAAAAATAGTGTGTTACTTTACCAATCGGAGAATCTTCTGAACAAATAAAAGCAAGCATTGCTCGAAATTTATTATCAAGAAATCTTGATGTTGATACAGGATCTTTAGCAACAAGTAAACTAGTGGTTAACGAAGAGTCTTGCCACCCATTTGCGTCACGAATATATTCACCTAAATCGTCCCATAACCATTCACTAGGACTTAACGTTAGAAACCATGTCGCAGGTCCGTAATGTTGTGCCATACAAAATAAATCACTTCTCGGTCTACGCCAATATTGTTCCGTATTTCGAAGTGAAGAAAACATTGAATTTAAGTTGGACTCCAACGCTTCTTTCGACATAGCCTCTAAATACTCCGCAACTGTGTAACGAATTCGTGTATCAGTTATATTCATTTTATGGTAAATTCCGCGACGCAACTGACGAATATTCGCGTTATTTAATAAATAAAACAAATATTGTTGATTTAATCTAAATTGTGGACACTTAGATGTCAAGCGACATTTAATAAATTCGTGCTCTTGAAGTTTGACCGGTCTTCTTTCATCACATTGTCCATTAGAACCAAATGGAAATAAATCTGGAAAACACATCAAATCTAAATTCTTTTCACGATTATCTAAAGGTATGTCCTGAATTTTTAACATTTGATATAAAGCAGTCGCAGTTTTATTTTCTTTTTTTCATATAGAGGATATATATTATATTGCTCATAATAGCTATCATCTTTATCTTTTTGAGTTAGCATTGCCTTGCGCTGATCGTCCAATGCAAGTTCTACATGATCTTTTGTCTCTTTCACATGTAATTCTAAATTATGTAATGGTTCACAGTCATCACTTGCATCATTTTCTGATTTTTGCATTTCAAATTCTACGTTATCCAAATTTCCTAAAAACAATTTATCATGAATATCGGGCAGTAAAATTTCAGAATATAAAGGATTATTGTTTTTCAACCATATTAAAGCTTCAAACACTTTTTTAATGGCCACTAAATCTTTCCAGATCATTTTTTTTTAAGTTGGAACATTTCGAACTAAAATAAATTCATGATTTAAATTTATTGGATCAGTGTTAGAACATAACTTATCGAAAGTCTGTTGTAAAGGAAGTGGTAAATGAAACGTTCTACCTTTAACTTTTTGTATCCTTTGTCGTGCAGGTGTTTTCTTATTAACAACTGTTCCCATTTTAACAACAGTTTGAAAAGCTTTAGCTCTCTGTAAAAGCAATTTCTCAAATTCGTTAAGAGATGATATTACCTCAGGCATATCATTTACCGAGAGATTATTTAGAATACAATAAGCAGGCATCCAGCCACTACAAATTTTTTTATCACAATACTTACATATGTATTGCGGATCAATTTTTTGTTGCTTTACACACACCATTAAATCTTTCCAAATTCGATTATCCCTCCGCATTTTTTGTTTACTAATTTTAAAAACACTTCTGCTATAACAAAGTCTCTGACACGATATACAACTATACCGCGGGGTGTCCAGTGAACATTTTCTCAGAACCATAAATGCATTATGATATTTTGAAACAATATCATCATCACTTAACATTATTTCAGTTTGCTGAAGCTTATACATATCTGCTATTTCTTGTGCTAAAGTTACAATTTCATTTAATGTATTCAGATCAGCAGAATACAATGCTTTGTCCAGATACAACATTTTTTTATAAAAACCATTAAGTTGATATATAAAACGTCTAATACTTCTTACTTTGGGGAAATGAGGCGACAATAACTCCATTGGAACAGACATCGCTTTACAAAGATTTAAATCAATATAACAGCCATGCGTATGGCCTAATTTATTATTATTTGAAGTTTTCACAGTACACTCGTGAATGTTTTGCATAAGTTTGGGTAAATGCTTCAAAGTACATATATTTACAGCTTCTAGAAATTTATGATATCGGGCAATTAGAAGCGGATCATTAATTTTACATAAAGAACTGCACGACCACGATTTTTTTGCTTGTGCTTCAATCAAAGGTAATACATTTTCAGTTTGTCCTTTCATATTTATTATTAATGGCTCCGTTATAGTGACTTCAGATGAATTTATATTGTAATATGTAGAATCAATAAAATAATTTTCAGACGAAGCTGTATGTTTAGATCTGCCACACAGCGCGCATAACTTGTCATCCACCGTAGAACATTCTGCAAAAACAGTCAAACATGTTTCTGATTTGTTTTTAAGCAGAGTTAGCATTTTATTCATATTACGAACATAACTATCTCTAATGTGTATACACCAGCGTACGACTTTCTCAACTTCTAATCGTTTTTTAATATAACCGTTGCTGGAATCTGATATTATACAGCTAATATTGAGTTTGTATAAAATATTTTTAACGATTACTTCCGCAGAATCGCAAATTTTCATAGAAATTCTGGACCGAAGCATAGCATATCTTTTTCTAATATTTTTTACAGTATTGTTCTTAGCAAGTGTTAACTGTTTTTTTTTATATCGACACCGAACTTTAAAACAGGGAGTCGAGACCGATAGAATTTCGGTTTCGGTCGCGGTCGCGGTCAGTGAGACCGACCAATATGGCATTTACGGTTCTCTCGACCGAACTAGAGAGCAACGAGCGGTCAGGAGTTTTCTCTCGACCAAAACTCGAGAAAGAATTTCTCTCAGACTTTCGGTCTTGACCGGTCTTGACCGGTCGCGTTAATTTATGGAGAGAGTTCTGTTCCTCTCCATAAATTACGAGTCGGAACGGTTCGGAGCGGCTCGGTTGTGTTCGGATCGGTTCAACCTAGCTGAATAAGCCGGGAAGGTATGGATGCTATTCCTGCCGCTAACACTGTTTGTCACTCTCGTGAGGGGTTTGTTGATAGCAGACTTTTGCAGTTATTTGTTACTGTAACACTGTCCATTCCAAACTATGTCGATCTGCCGAGATATTATTGTATTTCAAACACTAGTTATGTATTATTTTAATAGAAGTAGTTAATATAAATAAATTATTGTTAATATACAAATAACAAGAAAATGGTTGAAAATATAATTCTTCATGTGATTATTTTAAAAGTATGACCAAGTGTGGAAAAACAGAAGATAGGAATGTAATAAAATTTAAATATATTTAACAATAGCATAAATAACAAATTTCACAGCAAAATTTATTATAATGTTTCAATTTTTATCTCTCGGAATAACGTGTGAAAATATTATTTAACATCTTATGAATCAGTTGTATAAGCGTTACTTCTTCAATTTTTAATTTAAAAATTTGTAATAACTGATTCATAAGATGTTAAATAATATTTTCACACGTTATTCCGAGAGATAAAAATTGAAACATTATAATAAATTTTGCTGTGAAATTTGTTATTTATGCTATTGTTAAATATATTTAAATTTTATTACATTCCTATCTTCTGTTTTTCCACACTTGGACATACTTTTAAAATAATCACATGAAGAATTATATTTTCAACCATTTTCTTGTTATTTGTATATTAACAATAATTTATTTATATTATCTACTTCTATTAAAATAATACATAACTAGTATTTGAAATACAATAATATCTCCGCAGATCGACATAGTTTGGAATGGACAGTGTTACAATAACAAATAACTGCAAAAGTCTGTTATCAAAAAACCCGTCACGAGAGTGACAAACAGTGTGAGCGGCAGGAATAGCATCCATACCTTCCCGGCTTATTCAGCTAGGTTGAACAGATCCGAACAGAACCGAGCCGCTCCGAACCGTTCCGACTCGTAATTTATGGACAGAAATCTCTCCATAAATTAACGCGACCGTTTGCGACCGGTCAACCGACCAGTCTGCCGACTGGTCATGCCTTCGGTTTGGTTTCGATTGGTCTCGTTAAAAGTACGGTCTGAGATTCCCGGTCGAGAGGCAATCGGTCTGGAGTTTGGTTTCCCTCCACAACCTCTCACTGTTACGGTCACAACAGCGGTCCCTTTTCGCTTCGGTTACTGGTCGCTAGACCGGTCGCGACCGGTCAGAAATTCGGTTTCTGCTTCGGTCTCGACTCCCTGCTTTAAAACGGTTATTTTCAATATCTTGTTGATATCGAAACCGCCTTTTAAAAAGAATATTCTCCCGTTTTTTTTTACATCGTTGTACTTGTTTCACGCGAATATTTTCCAGATCTTCTTGATATAGACACCGTCTTTTAGCATTTGTTTTAGCATTATTGTCTAAATCTGGCTCATCAGATAGACATCGCTTTTTACTATTACTTTCTGAATTACAAATCGCTTTAGCCTCTTTAGTTTTTACTTCCGTTAATGAAAACACTTCCTGAGGAGCACCACAATTTAAATCTTGAGGAAAATCTTGAGGAAAATGCTCTACAACATTGGTTTCAAACATTTGTATTAAATGTAGACGCATTAAGCTGTGGTCATACCTTACTTTGTCAGGTTTAATGTTAAATAATAATGAAACAGCAAAGGCTATTGCGAAAACACCGCAATCGCTACTATTCGGTTGTTGCTGTACAGTAGGAAATTGGACAGGATTCTGAGTAAAATCATACGTTGGAAATAATTTTTTGAAAAATTTTTCCTGACACTCACTTAACAGTTTTGTATTAAAAGAATCATAAATAAATATATTTTTTGAATCGTAATAACCGCATGTCCAATGAATCCCCAACGATACAGAAGGTAATATCTGTATATGCTTTTTATTCCTCGGCATGGGTTGTATTCTATCCATTGATTGTACCAAATATGTTCCAACAGGTCTATAATCTGAGTAGATCTTTAAAAGATAATTAAAATGATCCATATGCAAATCATTTAACCATCTACCTTCAGCAATAATACTTTTTTGTTCGAATGACAGCGTCATTTTTTGTTGACGTCGCTCAGCTGAGATATTACTATTTAATCCGTCCTCAGATTGCTGAAAATCGCAATTTGTTTGTATTAAACTCGATTGCAGTTGTTCCATTTTTTTACGTTGACGTATTGTGCGCTTACAAGACGCTTTAACCTCTTTTGCTTTTACTTTTATTAATGGAAGCACTTTATGAGGAACACTAATATTTAGGTCTTGAGGAAAATGGTCTATAATATTGAATTCAAACATTTTTATCAAGTGCGGTCGCATGAAACTGTGGTTATATCGTACTTTTTCAGGTTTAATATTAAATAATAACGAAACAGCAAAGGCTATTGCGAAAACACCGCAATCGCTACCGTTCGGTTGTTGTTGCACAGTAGGAAATGTAACAGGATTCTGGATAAAGTCATATGTTGGAAATAATCTTTTCAAGAATTTTTCATGATCTTTCTCTAACATTTTATTGCTCAAAGAATCATAAATAAATATATTTTTTCTGTCGTAATAGCTGCATACCCAATGACCTCTTCCGTACAGTAACCAATTATCATTCGCATTATCTCTCGACAACAAACTATATAAAAATTGTATATGCCTTTCATTTTTCGGTATAGGTTGTATTGTATCAAGTACTTGCACTCGCCACGTTTCAACAGGTCTATAATTGGAATGATATTGTAAAAGGCAATTGAAACGATCCATATCATCATCCCATAACCATTCACCACGAAAAATTTCATTTTTATTTTTTTCGGGAAAAACCGGTATTCCATGTTTCTTTTCTACCTGTCTAGACATTTTAGTAGAAAGAACTAAAATTACTTTTTATTTTCTTTTATTGTAACTTTCTTGAAAGTTATACTCGTGACACGGCGCAATGCAGCCTGCCTATCGAGTGATGTTATAAGATAATAAGGCGCGATGCAGCCGCTAAAGCTTACTCGGAATAGCGCAAAGCAGCTCAGCGTGTGTACTTTATTTAATTGTTGAAAATTCCAACCTGTTAAAAACGAAAAATTTGTAATAAACACTAATATCATACGCATTATTATAAATAATTATAAATAAATGTAAACATCACTTACCAAATATAATTTGATGTAGCTTCTCCTACTAAGTAGGAGGTAAACGTCCTTCCAAGGGAGTTGATACTAAAACGATACACATTTCAATAAAAAAGTAGGTTAGCTAAAATCTCCGCAGACGATTATTTGACTGCACATACATCTGTATAAACGTGTAATGAAACAATAATGTATTCGTTGAAAATATATTCGTTTCATTATACGTACAGCTTAATTAATAATAATGAAGCACACTTACATGTAAGGAAATAAAGAAGAATTTTTGGACGCCGTGCAAGGGAGAAGTATGCATCTGTTTCTCCCTTGCACTAGTGGAAGCGTCGCCAGCCGTAGTCGCCAGCCGCTCATTGGAACGGCAGCCTTTACGCGCGACCCTAGGCCCATGTGCCCGTCTGTCAGACCGAGACCGCCTCGTACCAAGAAAATGTGCCGCCGTTGGGCGAGATCTTCTTTACCAACGCCTTTTGAATACGCTTTCAGCCTTATTTATTCGGCCCGGATCTTATATACAGCTAAATCTAACGTAGAAGTACAAATAATACCACTTTTTCGTCCTCGACATTTTCATGTACTTGGCGTAATTTTTTTATTAAAGTTTTTTATGGGGATCTTACAACAGCTAATCGTCCGCGCCCACAACCGCAGGAATTTTCCGTTCCAGTTGCTTATTAAGCTGCTGTGAGCGTCGCGGGCGAAAAGTGTAGTGAAACGGGGTTCGTAAGCGTTAGTAGGGAAGGGTTCTTTTCCCGAAGAGTCGATTATTTTACCGATTATCAATTGTTTACTGTGATCGTAATTCTCGATCTTGAATGAACTATTTTTTTTTATAAAATACTTCAATACCGCTTGTGTTACAGCACGGCCGTCTCTAATACAGGCCTCCACCTAGTCAAAATGGCAACGCTGTTCATCAGTCCTATCTGAAGCTTTCGTCCAACCACGTCCGTCTGGTACCGATCTGAACATAGTCATCGGCCTGATGGTTATTGTTCGAAATGCGGTGTTGCAACATCGTAGGTGGAGGCCTTGTACTATAGACGGCCGTGGTTACAGTTAAAGCGTGTTAATGCAGCGAATATATAGTATACGCATTCATAATTTTCGAGTGAAATTAGAAATTGGGGTTATGTGAAGCGTGCAAAGAGCAGTTATATGCTCTCCACCAATCAGACGCGATCACAAAAATCGCAGTTTTCTTCAGAAGGACGAAACATTGATATAAAATATCGCAAATGACCCTGTACTTTATGATGATATTAGTAACAAGGATCAAAGAAAATGTGTAGAGAGAAATACCAAATAAATTAAAAACAACAAATAAAGTATTATTTATTTGTATGCATGTTCATAAATGTTACGACTTTTAAATAATAAACGAGCTTAGCAAGCCGAAAGCAACGTCTAGAAGCACGCGTTTGACGCTGATAGTAAATTCCGCCTTTAGCGCTTCGCTGGACACAATTGAATTGCGCGCGAAAATCACGAACGAACCCAACCTCGCATCATGGGCATCGTGAGCGCGTTGCATTGGCGTCAATGACGTCATTTGTGACGTTTGCAGCGCGGCCACGATGACCGCGGTCGCTACGTGCACCGAAAAACACCGTTGTGAATGGGCGAAAATATCGGTGCTGAGACCATTCACACCTGTGTTTTTCGGTCCTGACAGCGCCGTAAATGGGCCCAGCATCGGTTTTTACGGTGCTGACCTTTTTGCATTTTGTGGAACAAAAGCCACGGGAGTTGCAGGCGATTTGGGCTTAAGTAGAACGCACCCTAAATCTACCGTAGAAGTACAAACAAGCGTCACTTTAAATTTACTTACTGTAAATTTAGACCTGTAAAAAGCCTTGTTATAACTTCTTTTTATATTATAAATGACAATAAAACATGATGTTACTTAACGCGAAACGTAATGAAGAATTTCGATATGTCCCATGTGAACTGCTTTATATCCTTGCGTCCCGTGTGAACTACTTCATATAAATTTATGTTCTGCTGAAACGCGCGCGGCCCGGGGTCGGTTACGAACGATACATTTGCAGTGATGGAGGAAAACCTACAGGTAGTGATGAGATCCGAAGCACTTCGAACACGATTCGAAGCTTAAAACTCTTAAAAGTCTTGATAAGTCTTGATAGGTCTTGAAAGTCTTGAAAATGAACATCTGGTTGCCAAAAACCAGCCAGGTTGATCAGCCAGAGGGTCTCGCCAGGGTCCGCGGTTTATTACTGTTTGTCCCGCGCGTCAGCGGTGGACGTACATGCGGGTCCGAAACCTACCAAGTCTTGAAGCAAGAGTTTCAAGATTTCCAAGACGATCAAGACTTTCAAAACCTATCAAGACTCAAGAATTTTAAGCTTCGAATCATGTTCGAAGTACTTCGAATTAGTCGCCTGATATATGGACCGTTTATTTTGAAAGTGGTGTAAGTCCATTTTTGAAAAAAATCAGATATCACGTAATTCATGTTTAATTTAATGTAAATTTTTTATGTATAACTAAATGAAAATGAAAATGGACTTACACCACTTTCAAAATAAACGGTCCATATAAAACAGATTCGAAGTGCTTCGGATCGCATCACTACAAACATCTACAGGAGCGATGGTAATGTGTGCGTGAACTGATGCCACTTGGTTGGGACGCACACATTACCATCGCTCCTGTAAGTGTTTCCTCCTCCATATTTGAAAATGAATCGTCGAACTGCAGGTGACAGTGAGAAAATGCATGTCTTTCCCTCAGTACATGATGCCCCGGCAGTGTCGAATTAAACCCACGGCTTGTCGCTGCGCCGGGACACCTACTTTTACGCTGCGGCTGCAGTGGCCGCGACTCAGAGCCGCCTTAACAAATTTGAGCGCCCTGGGCTAAAAAAATTTGGCGCCCTAGCCCCAATTTCTTCGCAATCGGCGCAAGGCAGTACATCACAACCCCGAGTCTCAACCAAGGCAAACACGAACAAAAACAATCACCGTGAACGAAATTTTTGTCTCCAAAATTGAAGAGAAAAAAGCATTTCAACATATTTAATTCTTAAGCGCCCTTGGACCACGGGTGCCCCTGGGCTATAGCCCATTTAGCCCATTGGTACAGGTGGCCCTGCCGCGACTCTGTGTGAAGCAAACATCGCGCGACATTGTGGGTGCGTTCCGATTCACGCATAATGCGCATAAAATGTGTAGGATATGTCACGTACCCTATGCACTTCATGCGCATAATGCGTGAATCGGAACGCGCCCTGTGTCTTTTTTCTCTCTTCGGCGAAGAAAAAGACAAGTGTCCCGCGACACTCGCTTCGAGGGCATTGTTTTTGTTCGTATTTCCCTTGGTGAAGACCCGGGGTTGTGATGTACTGCTTTGCACCGATTGCGAAGAAATTGCACTCTTAAGGGCTAGGGCGCCAAACTTTTTTAGCCCAGGCCGCTCAAATTTGTTAAGACGGCCCTGATGCTGCACGCGGACAGTTTGGAACGATAAAATTGCAATGATGGGGGAGGAAACACCTACAGGAGCGGTGGTAATGTGTACGTGATTGGCGCAGGCGCAGTTCATGCACACATTACCACCGCTCTTGTAGGTGTTCCCTCCCCCATCCAGCGAAGCTGAAGCTCGTTGATTCTTGCCCGCGCATTCTCGTTTTTGGTGCCTGCAGTAGTGACCATGTCGAGCGAGCACAATGTAAGTAATACAAAAATACTATTCATAGTTAATCATATATTTTAGTTCGGCTATCTTTATTAGTTACTTTTATCGTGAGAATTTATTTTTATTCGTGAGAAATTTTTTCGTGATTCGTGAGATAAAACTAATGAATGTACATGTAAGCTACAACATTTTGAAAGTCTTTGGTAGGCACTTTGCCTATGTTAAGTATAAGTGGAAGTAGACCGTAATTGTATAATATAATAGCAAGTAAAACAACAAGAAGATATTAGACACCTTGAAGCATATTCTAACTTATAACACCAAGGATCACTCTAACCCCGGGTTTACACCAAGGCGAACGCGAACAAAGACATTGTTCGCGAACGTTTTCGTCTGTTGTTGCCGTGTTCACACCGCCGCAAACATGTACAAAACTCAGTATAAGAATCGTATATGAACGTTTTTTTCTATTTACGACGGTGTGGACACGGCAACAACAAATGAAAACGTTCGCGAACAATGTTTTTGTCCGTGTTTGCCTTGGTGTAAACCCGGGGTAAGGGTTGAAACTTTTTTTCGATTTTGTGTTATAACTCGCGAACTATAAGAGATAGAAAAAAAGTTTCGAGACAAAAGTTACTTTTTTTAATTAGATCTATCATTTGGTAAAAAAATTATTTTACAGTTCATGAATTAGCAACAAAAAAAATTACGTTGTAATCAGAAGGAAATCCCCTACATATCCACAAAGTTTCAGAATCTTTTGAATTTCCGGGTTCGGGATGTTCCCTTGTGAGTTAAAAAATATGCATCTATGTATCCAATATCTTCTTGTTCCAACAATTAACGTGTTAATATCAACTTGTTCCACATTCGTCAGCTTTATCAATGTGTCTAATATCTTCTTGTTCCAACATGTAAGCTACAACATTTTGAAAGTCTCTGGTAGGCACTTTGCCTATGTTACGTATAAGTGGAAGTAGACCATAACTGTATAGCAAGTAATACCACAAGAAGATATTAAATGCGTTGAAGCATATTTTATTCTAAATAATATAATTAGAATTTCAACCGTATTTATAGAATAGTTCCAATAAGAGAACACGATATTTTATTCTAACTTGTAACACCAATGATTAGAAATATGAAACACATCTGAATTAAAATATGCTTCTGTTACGTGAGGGCGTTAATTTTTATTCGACCGAGCGGTTGAGTCTTATTTCCTCGGTAACGCTTAACGAATTTTAAAGGGATTTTATAATTTTGACATAATCAGATTATTACGCAAAAATCAGGATTGTTTTGGGGCGCGGCTTTCGTCTACAACCCATACAGGTTGTCCAATCGGGATGTGGTACTTTAGAGGAGACTGGTTCGAAACAAAATTAGACAAGTTAAGGAATGATATACCATGTATTACAAAAAAATATATATATAAAGGAGTTTTGAAAGGTGGTACAAAATGGGGAAAATTACATGGATTTGTGTTACGCCAAATCATATATAAAAATCCAATTACAGTGTGTAAAATGCTAAACTTGTTTATGAGGTTTGGATTTAGTCAGAATTGAATGTGAACGGGAACGACGGACGTTGAACAAACAACAAGTCAACAATAATTGATCGAGGGAAAACCCACAACCCACTAAGTGGTTGGATCAATAATCGCGTTTGTTCTTAATTTTGTACATTCACTCGAGTTAGTTGTACGGTTAATTTGGTCGCAATTTATATTACTCGAAACAAGACAATTTTGAAACCGTGTCACACGCCGGAGGGAAGGTAACAGCTAATTGAGGGGAAACCCATAACCCACTAAGTGGTTGAATCAGCTGCTGCTTCCGTACAATATCATGGATAGATAGAATCACTCACCAACTCCGTACAAGAGATTGTTAATTTGAACTACGGCCCCCTCTCTCTCTCTCTCTCTCTCTCTCTCGCTCTCTCTCTCTCTCTGAATGACCTGAGAGTCCCGCGTACTGGATGCTGAATCGCAGGAGCGTCGCACAACACACAATGTGGAAACTTGGTTCGGAATATGTTTAATTATTAAAACGGTAGTGGTTAAATGATTTAATTAACGGTTAAAGTTGATTATATATTAAACAGTGAAAAACGTGAAAATATATGTATAATGTTTGAGTCTCTACGGGGACTGAGTCCTTCCACGAACTACAGAACACGGGAACTCCGGCTCAAAGACTATTTCAAAGAATAGTTATGTCCCTCGGACAGATCGACTACGCACCAAGCGACTTAACAGGCAACTGCAGTAAAATGGTAATTTTTGATTATAATTTAAAATGGTAAAAACGCAAAAATATATAAGTCTCTACGGGGACTGAGTCCTTCCACGATCACTGGGATGCACTGGAACTCCGGCTCAAAGACTATTTCAATGAATAGTTATGTCCCTCGGACAGATCGGCCACGCACTATGCGACTTGTCAGCCGACTGCCCCGAGCGTTCGCAGGGTAGGCCCGAGCACTCGGGCCTTTGCACAAAGAGCGCCAAAATTGCTGACTCTGCACCTCGTGCACACGGGCCTAACCGTCGTCGCCTCGGACCGTTCCCAGCCTCACAGTGCTTAGGTTTTCAGAATGTTATCGCATCCGGCGTTCTAAGAACGTTCTGCAGTGTCGAGATTTTTGCATGGGAAAATGCAGTGGCGCAATGACTTATATAAAATTATAATAATTCGGTTTGTAGATCATTGACAACTGATCGAGGGAAACTCCCATAACACGTGATGGTTGAATCAATCGTCGACATCTGTGAACTGACTACAATGAGGATATCGCAAAGATTTAGAAATGAATTTCGAAAAATAGCCGGCACGTAACACTTCTATGTAGGGTAGAAGTCCCTATTACTGGCAGTGTCTCTATTACTGCCACTTTATTTATTTTAGTTAATAAAAATGTAACGCATAAAGAATAGTGTACAATAATAATATTCTTATTAAATTGGGACTGTTCTTATTATTATTGTTGTACACTATTCTTTACATGTTACATTTTTATTAAGCAAAATATATAAAGTGGCAGTAAAAGGGACACTGACAGTAATAGAGTCATCTACCCTATCCAATATCTTCTTGTTCCAACAAGAAGATATAGACCCGGTTAAAGCATATTGTATTGTAACTTATAACACTAACGATTAAAAATATCAAACATATCTCAGTTGAACGTAAACAATTATGAAAGTCTTTGATAGGCACTTTGCCTACGTTAAGTATCAGTGGACGTAGACCGTAACTGTATAACATGTAATGCAACAACAAGATATTAGACACGTTGAAACATATTCTATCTAACTTGTAACGCCAACGATTAGAAATATGAAACATATCAAAGTTAAAATATTCTTCTTTGTATCCAATATCTTCCTGTTGTATTACTTGTTACACTACCGTGTCTCTTGATGTTATACAGTTATTACGGTTTACGTCCACTGATACTTAATGTAGGCAAAGTGCCTATCAAAGACTTTCATAATGTTGTAGTTACATGTACTGTTCAAGAAATTAGCATTCGGGCGACATCTCCCAGTCACATCGCTAATTAGGCAGTAGCAACGGCCTGCTTGCTCCTGTGGAGCGCAAATCACGGCCCCTTCCATCGACTCGCGATCGATGGAAGGGGAAGGGTCTTCCTTCCAGGAAATCGATCGCGATTTCCTGGATCACTCTCTCTGTTCGCGACTTTGCTACAGTTAACACGTTTTGCTTTGCTCCACGCTTTACCGTTGCTTTAACTCAAGTGAAGTTACTCATTTGCTGAGTAACCACTGCTCTCCCGCTTACTTAGCGCTCAAACGCTTGCTTAATAATTATCGTCTTATTAATTAAGTGTGTTTAAACGTTCCATGTAAATAGATTTATTAAACCGTAATTTTGTACATATATTTAAAAGTAACTGTAATTGTGATCTTGTGACGACTGTAAATACATGTTCTTGTGCTACAAACCAAATTAAATCTAAACAATTAGTGTCCATAATTAATCTCTAGTTTCTAGTGTATATCCATTATAAGCTTTCGAACATTTTTGGTCCTTCGAGCCGGAGATCGGTGCCTGTGAAACAGTTCACGAACGTCCAGTAGTGCTGTGTAACCGTCGCGCGTGACCTCCAACCTGCAAACAGTGCGCCATAACACAAAGAGTCAGCGTGACCTTAACGGCCGAATCTCGTTAGCGTTTTAAATCCTAAGTACAATGGAGAAATTAATAGATAGTCAGAACGAGCTTTCTGGTAAAATCGCGCGTGCTTACGAAAACTTAAAGAAGCTAGGCGCTGCTAACATCACTCCGGGAGCCGTCGAATCGCGTTTAAGGATGTTAAGGAAAAACTGGGAGAAATTTGACCAGCAACATGATGAACTGCTGGCCCTGACGGCACCAGAGAGGAGAGAGGCACCATACTTCCGAGAAACCCGCTATGATGTGACTGAGGAGCTGTTTCTTGTCCAGGAAGCGCTGCTCGTCGGCAAGCAACAGACATTCGCCCCCGATCATAACGAGTCGAGACTGTCTAACAACGGCCCGTCCGCGACCGTACACTCTAAAACTTCTTTACCTCGACTACCCCTGCCAGAGTTTGATGGGAATTACGAATCCTGGCCAGGATTTCGGGATCTCTTTCGATCCCTCGTTATCCGCGACGCGAGTCTTACGGACATAGAACGTCTACATTACCTTCGGGGCTGCATCAAGGGCGACGCTCTCCTGGCCCTTAGAAATCTCCCTGTGAGAGCTGCGACCTTCGCCTGCGCCTGGGACCTGTTACAGGATCACTACGAGAATGAAAGACTACTGGTACAAACTCAAATGGAAACACTATTTGGATTGCCGACGCTCTCTCGTGAGTCGGCCACGGAGCTCAAGACTTTCTATTTCACCTTTTGCGACTGTGTCGAGGCCCTTGCTGCGATGGATCGTCCGTTTGATGCCTCAGGAGACTGGCTGGTTTACTTGTTGGTAGAGAAGCTGGACCAGCAGTCGCGAAGAGAGTGGGAAACCCAGCTCGGCGCCCAGACTACACCCCCGACTTTCACGGAACTCAGGGCGTTTATTAAAAATCGTATCACCACCGTCGGAGCGCTGGAAGGGGGCAAAGCCAAATGCCACGCAGAAGGACGCACGACTAAAGCTGCCGGGGACCAGAGGTCGGTCAAGGTGTTGCAAGTCACCAAGACCAACTACTCTCAAGAGCAGTGCGGGTTGTGTGGAGCCAGCCATTTCGTGCTCTTCTGCGGCGCCTATAGAGCAAAAAATGTTCATGAACGTCGTGAAGCACTAATGGCAGCAAACTTGTGCTACAATTGCCTCGGACGCCATCAAGTCAAGGATTGCGGTTCGAAGAAACGATGCCAACTATGCAACGGGAGGCATCACACCACCATCCATGAGGACGGCGCGAACGCCAGCACCGTCGAAGAGGTCACTGCTAACGCCTCTAGCTGTGCATCGAGTTCTCTACCTGCCGTGCTCCTAGCTACTGCGCGGGTAAAAGTGTTGCAACCCGACGGTGAACCAAGAGTTATTCGAGCTCTCGTCGACCAGGGTAGCGAGGTGTCCCTTGTCACCGCCGCATTGGCTCAGCAGCTACGCCTACCGCGAAGAACAGCCAACATACGCCTCATCGGCGTCGGAAACCAGCTCCCCGAGCTGGTGCGAGGAAAGGTGCAGCTGAGATTCACCGCACTTACCAATTCTACGAAGCATCATGCTATAGAAGCCTTAGTGCTGCCACGAATCACTGCGTACCAACCGCGCCTCGGCAACCGAGTTTCAACATGGACTCACCTCTATGGCCTTCCACTAGCAGATCCCAGCTATGACGAGGAGGGGCCAATCGATCTTTTGCTGGGTGCCGATGCCTTCGCTCTTATCCTGCGGGACGGACTCATCAAGGGTGGAATCGGCGAACCCATGGCCCAGAACACAACATTGGGCTGGATTGTGTCTGGGCCAGCCACGACGGAGCAGAGAGACAATGAAGTCGACAACCATGCTTTCACGACACTCAAATGCACTGCGGAGGAGGAGCTCGTACCTTTAGTACGTCGGTTCTGGGAACAGGAGGAAATGGTGGTGACATCGACCTACACTTCCGAGGAACAGAGCTGCGAGGACCATTATCGGACAACTCACCAGCGGTTACCGTCCGGTCGCTACATGGTTCGACTTCCATTCCACAACGTCCCAGAGTTCGGCGAATCCCTTCACGGAGCCCGACGCATGCTCCAACGGATGGAAGCTAAATTCCTCAGGGACCCGTCTTTGCTCAGGCCTATGGGGAATTTATGCGTGAGTACATACAACTCGCGCACATGACTCAAATTCGTGGGGATATTACAGGACCAGTCGTTTATTTACCACATCACGGAGTTCTGAAAGAGAGCAGTACGACCACTAAACTGCGGGTGGTATTCAACGGCTCGTACGTCACATCATCTGGTCAGTCCTTGAACGATCAACTGATGATAGGCCCCAATCTTCTCCCGAGTCTGCACCAACTATTGCTACGGTGGCGAATACATCGTGTCTGCCTCACCGCAGACATTGAGAAGATGTACAGACAAATACTCCTCCATCCGGACGACCGCCAATTTCAACTAGTTCTGTGGAAAGAAAGGGAAGACACGGACATCACTACGTACACACTCAACACCGTGACGTATGGCCTCGCCTGTGCACCGTTCCTTGCCATTCGGACGCTCAGGCAATTGGCCAACGATGAACGAGCACGACATCCAAGAGCGGCGGCCATTTTGGAACGTGACGTCTACGTGGATGACGTCGTGACCGGCGCAGACTCCGTGCAGGAAGCACTCGAGCTACAAGACGATTTACGTCAACTTTGCACGGCTGGTGGCTTTAACCTACGCAAATGGGCATCCAACCAACCTGCTTTAATGGCGCAGGTCCCCACTGGCGACGCTATCTCGGAATGCAAGTGGCAGACTGGAGAGACTCACCAAGCCCTGGGCGTCCACTGGAGCCCAGCCGATGACAGCTTCAAGGTCCAAGTGCAGCCAATCCAACAGGACTCCGAAGTGACACGGCGAACGGTTCTGTCAAAAATCGCGAAAATATTCGATCCACTGGGCTTGGTATCCCCGGTAACGGTCAACGCAAAAATATTCATGCAATCACTGTGGCTTATCAATTTAGATTGGGACACTCCTTTACCGTTGGCTGAAGCTGAGTATTGGCATCATTTCCTTGACGAGCTACCAGAACTGAACCGCATCACCGTGCCCCGCTGGCTTGGCCTACAACGCGCCCCTCAAAACCTAGAGCTTCATGGCTTCGCAGATGCTTCGGAGCGAGCCTATGCAGCGGTGCTCTACCTCCGAGTAGTAGATCACGATGACACCATACGGACCCAGCTGGTCACTGCTAAGACCAAGGTGGCTCCATTGAAGAAGATTTCACTACCACGACTTGAGCTCTGTGCCGCTACCCTATTGACGCGCCTCACTGCACTCACCTGCAAAAGCCTGGGATTGGAAAGGGCTGCCGTTCACCTGTGGAGTCACTCTACGATCACACTTGCATGGATTCAAGGCCACCCGGCACGCTGGACAACATACGTGGCCAATCGCGTGTCGGAAGTCCAATTGACGCTGCCCGATGCCCACTGGCACCATGTTTCCAGCCAGGACAATCCCGCGGACTGTGCCTCGCGAGGCCTACACCCCACTCAGCTGCCAGACTTCTCCCTCTGGTGGAATGGACCCTCCTGGCTGACCAACCCAGCAGGATGGGACGATGGAGAGCAACTAGCCGTGCCGTCAACTGAGCTCGAGACTAGGACTACTGCCGCTGTGTCAGCTTCGGGTGATCCTGCAAATGGCGAGGAAATTTTAAACAAATATTCATGTATATCTTCTCTTCTTAGAACCACCGCCTGGTGCTTGCGGTGGCTACCACAACATTCAGCAGCTACGAGAGGAGATTACTTGAAGCCAGCAGAAATAGAGGCATCCCGAACTCGATGGCTCCGTCTCGTTCAACACCAGGCGTTCGCAGCTGACATCCAGCAGCTGGAACTGAGACGCCCTCTACCAAGCCGCAGTAAGCTGCTGAAACTGCATCCATATGTGGATGACCAAGGCCTGCTACGGGTCGGTGGACGTCTGCGCCATTCAGCCCTTCCCTTGGACGCCCAACATCAGGTCATTCTACCAAAGGAGAGCAAGCTGACAGAGTTGTTGGTGGACGAGGCCCATCGCCGCACGCTTCATGGAGGGACGCAGCTGACCCTGTCTACCTTGAGGCAGAAATATTGGATCCTGCAGGGCAGGCAACGAGTCAAGGCCCTGATTCATCGCTGCGTCACCTGTATACGTTGGCGAGCCACACCCGGTCAACAACTCATGGGGGACTTACCGAGCACCAGGGTGACTCCAGCCCGTCCATTCCTACACGTGGGGATTGATTATGCCGGGCCCCTCACACTTCTGTCCATACGAGGAAGAGGACGCCGCACACACAAGGGCTACGTGGCTCTCTTCGTCTGCTTGTCTACTCGTGCCGTCCACTTAGAACTCGTTTCAGATTGCAGCACCGAAGCCTTCCTCGCTGCTCTCCGACGTTTCACTTCCCGACGGGGACGCTGCGCTGTCATCCAAAGCGACCGAGGGACTAACTTCGTGGGAGCTGCCCGCGAGTTGCGGGAGATGCTGGCTCACCTCGATGACGGTCGCGAGGCTATCCAATCAACATTATTGAAAGACGGCATTGAATGGCGCTTTAATCCGCCTGCTGCTCCACACTTTGGGGGGCTCTGGGAAGCAGCAGTCAAATCAACCAAATTTCACCTTCGCCGCGTGCTAGGCGAACAGCACCTTACGTTTGAGGAGATGACGACGCTGCTCTCCCAAATAGAAGCCTGTCTGAATTCTCGACCACTGCAGGCGATCAGCGACGACCCCGGAGACCTGAACGCCTTAACTCCAGGGCATTTCCTCATCGGAGAACCACTGCTGAGCTTGCCCGACCCACCACTCGAAGGGGTTCCAGCATCCCGGCTTTCCCGATGGCATCTGCTGCAACAGATGAGGTCGCAGTTTTGGAAGCGGTGGACCGCTGAATACCTGCAGGCACTTCAATCTCGCAACAAGTGGGCGCGCCAACATCCGCAGCCACAGATCGGCGATCTGTGCCTAATCAAGTCTGAAGTGACGTCACCAGGGCCCGATGGATTGACGCGCGTCGTAACGATTAAAACTTCACTTTCCGAATTCGTACGACCAATCTCCAAACTTATTTTCTTACCGTTTGTACAGGTGTAAATTCACGCACTTCCACTGCGCACTAGATCAACTGCATTACACTTCACCTGCGTTGACTGACGCCTCCGCAGGAGCAAGCGGCGCCACCGCCGCGCGATACGATCAGGCCATATCGACCCACCAATCGAACGCCAACCAACTTCGGAATCGATTCATCGGGTGATGAATGCCGGGCGGGAAATGTTCAAGAAATTAGCATTCGGGCGACATCTCCCAGTCACATCGCTAATTAGGCAGTAGCAACGGCCTGCTTGCTCCTGTGGAGCGCAAATCACGGCCCCTTCCATCGACTCGCGATCGATGGAAGGGGAAGGGTCTTCCTTCCAGGAAATCGATCGCGATTTCCTGGATCACTCTCTCTGTTCGCGACTTTGCTACAGTTAACACGTTTTGCTTTGCTCCACGCTTTACCGTTGCTTTAACTCAAGTGAAGTTACTCATTTGCTGAGTAACCACTGCTCTCCCGCTTACTTAGCGCTCAAACGCTTGCTTAATAATTATCGTCTTATTAATTAAGTGTGTTTAAACGTTCCATGTAAATAGATTTATTAAACCGTAATTTTGTACATATATTTAAAAGTAACTGTAATTGTGATCTTGTGACGACTGTAAATACATGTTCTTGTGCTACAAACCAAATTAAATCTAAACAATTAGTGTCCATAATTAATCTCTAGTTTCTAGTGTATATCCATTATAAGCTTTCGAACATGTACGTTTACGTTCAACTCAGATATGTTTGATCTTTCTAATCATTGGCGTTATAAGTTAAAATAGAATATGCTTCAACACGTCTAATATCGTCTTGTGGTATTACTTGCTATACAGTTACGGTCTACTTCCACTGATAATTAACGTATGACTTTCTTCTATCATAGGGTAGATGTCCCAATTACTACCACTTTAAGATTATAACTGAACTTCATTTAATCATTTCACGTGTTGTTTAAACTAAAAATCGTCTCAGTTTGAAACATAATATTATTTAACATTTCTTTCATTAAAAAAAATAGCTTTATGAATTAAATATGAAGAATTTATTAATAATTAATTAAAATTCGCGAGCTATCCTAGTGCACCTATATCTGTCACCTCAAAAATTTTATGTTTAGTAATAACATTTTTTTGTATATTTATTTTATACGTTACGTTTTTATTACATAAAATAAATCAAGTGGCAGTTATTGGAACATCTACCCTATGTCACTTTTATGAACTTTTGATCTTTTTTGCTAATTGTTTATTACTTTTTGTAGATAATGCGGGCACACTCCCTACTGAATGGTAAGTTTCATTAACCATAAACTTATAGTGTAGTAGTTCTTTTATTTGATCCCCTAGGGGTTACAAATTCCCATACACCTTTCCTTACATTACACACTTATCCTACTTTCTCGCAACTTATTCTAACTTATTCTAACTTAACCTAATCCTAAACTTAAAATATACATATGAATTTAATCTAGTCTTATTCCCTAATCCCTCTCGCTCGCACGCTCGCTCTCTCCCCTCCGTCTCCCGGACCTCCGCTTCCACTCGCTTCCCCTCTCATTCCCATTCCTCCACTCTCACATCCGACCCCCCTCCCCTCACACACCGCTCTTCTTTCCTCCAACCTCTTCATCCATTCCTCCCCCTCCCCCTCATCTCCTAACACCTCCCTCGCTACCTCTTGCCATCCCTTCTCAATCCCCCATCCCGTGCACACCTCCCATACATGCATCCATGTCTCCTCTTCCATCCCACACATTCTACACATTCTTTTATCCTCCTCCTCCCAGTATCTCCCTCCTTTCATCTCGTTCCCAAGTCTAAACCTTACTACCCTCCTCCACCTATCCTCCCCCCAACCTTTCTTTAGATAACCCGGCACCCCCGTCCCTTTTACCCTCCCGTACCACTCATTATACCTCGCCTCTCTAATCCTCCCCCACCTCTCCTCCTCCTGCATCTTTCTCTCCCTCTCCACCAAATCCTCCCCCCTAATACCCCCTCCTTCCCTCAACCTTTCTACCTCCTCTACGGTCCATCCCCTGTCCTTAAAATACTGTTCCCTTTCCTCCTCCCATCCCTGCAGAACCTTTCCCCTCCTCATCCTCCTCTTCATTTCCTCCCAGCACTCTCTTGCCAACTCACCCCCCTTCCCCTCCTCTAACTTCCTCTCGTATCCCCAAGCCCTTATTCCTGCCCCTCCCTTCATCAACCCCCTCTGCAGTTCTTCCCTTACCAAATATCCTGGGGTATTCCGGTCCACCCCCAACACCCACCTCATGTACCTCTCCTGCAGCACTTCTATCTTTTCCCTTCCTTTCCACCCCCACACCTCCACCCCATAGCTGATCACCGCCCACACCAACTTATCAAAAAGCCACAGCCTTTTCCCCCAGTCTTTCCCAAATTTCCTTTTTCCAATCCCCCATACTTGCCCCATCACCGCAGCCCCTTTCCTTACCCTTTCCTTAATGTGTTCTTCCTGTCCCCCATTCCCCATTAGTGTGTATCCTAGATATCTAAAGTTTTTAACCTCCTCTAACTCCTTTCCCTTCCACCTCCATACCACCTTACTCCATCTGCCCCCCCCCCTTCTACACCTCATTACTTTAGTTTTCCCCACGTTTACTTGAAGCCCTTTCCCCTCTACATACCTTTCTAATTTCCCCATCATTCCCTTCATCCCTTCCACATCCTCCGCAAGTACCGCCACATCGTCCGCGTAAGCTAGTGTATAAACTTTCCTCTCCCCCAGCTTCACCCCCCCCCCAGCCTCCCCTCCCCAGCTCTTCGTCCATGTCCGCGATCAGCAGAGTAAACAGGGTTGGACTTAGCGGGCACCCCTGCCTTACCCCCCTTGCCGTCCAAAACCTTTCCCCCTCCTCCTCCCCTACCCTGACCCTTCCTATTGTTTCCCTCAGGACCTCCTCACACCTCACTACCAGCCCTTCCCTTACTCCCCTGTCCCTCATAGCCTTGACTAACACCCCCCTGTCCACCGAGTCAAACGCGGCCTTCATATCGACAAACAATACCACTAACTTCCTCACCTTCCTCCCTACTTGCCTGTTTATCAGGTAGTTCAGCGTGTATATGTTGTCGATACAGCCTACCCCCCTCCTAAACCCCGTTTGACTCGGCGGCAGCAGCTTCTTCTCCTCTACTTCCACTCTCAACCTTTCTGCTAGCACCGCTGCATATATTTTGTAGGCTGTTTGTGTTAGGGTAATCCCTCTATAATCTTCTACCCTTTCCCCGGCCCCTTTCTTCATTACCGGAACCACCACCCCTTCCTTCCAGCTCTCCGGCCACCCTTCCCCTCTCCACACCCTGTTACACAGTACCCACAACCACTTTTTCACCTCTTCCCCCCCGTATTTCCACACCTCATTCTGTATCCCATCCCCGCCCCCGCCTTCCCGTCCTTCAGACTCTTTACCACCCTTCTTATTTCCTCCCTTCCTATTTCTCTCTCTTCATCCCCCTCCCTCACTCTCCCTTCCCCTTTTAGCACCCTCCACTCTACCCCTCCCAACAGTCCCCTAAAATATTCATCCCATTCCTCCATTTTTATTCTTTCATTCACCCTTCTTCTCCTTCCCCGCTCTCTATTTACTACCTTCCATACCTGTCCTTCTGTCCTCACCCCCTCCAGCTCCCTCTCCCATCGCTCCATCTCCTTCTTCTTTTTTTCCTGACACATCCTTCCATACACCCTCTTCCTTTCTCTGTACTCCTTCCCGTCCCCTCCCTCCCTTCTCCACTTCCTCAACTCCTTCCTCACCTTACTCTTCTCCTCCCTACACTCCTCGTCCCACCAGCCTCCCCTCCTTTTCCTCTCTCCCCCCCCCCATTTCCGACTTCCCCCCCGCATCCATTATCCTTTCCCTCAACTCTCTCCATTCCTCCTCTACCCCCCTATCTCCCTCCTCCCTCCTTCCAAATCTCTTTATGAATTCTTTTCTCCCTTCCTCTGTCCAGTCCCCTCTTCCCCCTCCCTTCTTCTTACCCTTTTTCTTCTTCTCTACACTATTCTCACCCTCTCCCCTTACCCAGACCACCAACGGTTGGTGGTCTGAGTCCACTTTCTCTCCCACTTCTACCCTTTCCACCTTCTCCCGTGTATCCTCATTTCCAATTACATAATCTATAACTGTACTAGACCTCCCTCCTGTAAGCGTCCACTCCCCCTGCTCATCCCCCTCCACACCCCCGTTTAGTATGCTCCATCCCTTTTCTTCAAGGAAGTCGCATAATCTCCTCCCGTCCCCATTTACCTCCTTGTCTTTCGATCTCCTACTCCCCCGCCCCCCTCCCTCATCTTCTTCCCACCCAAATATCCGCCCCCCTTCTTCCCCTGTCCTGGCGTTAAAATCCCCCCCTATCAACCCCCTCACTCCCCACTCTGTCTCTTCCATCCACTCTCCCAAGTCTTCTAGCTTCCTTTGCATGTCTCCGTTCACATAAACCCCCACTATCCTCCACCATCCCCCCCCCATCCTCACCTTTTTCGCCATGATCCCTTCCCTCCTTTCTTCCCCCCCCTTTTCCACTTCCAACCCTTTCCTCACCCCCATCAACATTCCTCCTATTGCTCTACCCTTTCTCCTCTCCCTCCTTGCCCACTGTCTATACCAAATATATCCCCTGGGCAGCCTCCTTTCTATGTTTCCCCACCCCCCCTCCTCCATCCACGTCTCAATCATCATTATCACGTCCCACTCCTCCAAGCCTTTCCAAAACTCCTCATCCTTATTCCTCAATCCCGCCACATTCCAGAACACAATCCCGTACCTACCTCCTCCTCTAACCCCTTCCTCCCCCTTACTCTCACCCTCCTCCCCCCTTTCCCTTATCTCTCGTTTCCCTGCTCTTCCACCCATCTTTCTCTCAGTTCATCCCATCTTCTCATCTTTCCGTTGACCCACATCTTCATGTATCCCACTTGTACTTTCTTTCCCTCCCCTCTCTCCCTCATCGCCTCTCTTTCCACCTTCCATCTCGCCTTTCTCTCCTCCTCCGTCAAATCGTCATCTATCCTCTCCTTCTTTCCTCTCAATTTTTTCCTCGCATCCATCACTTTTATTTTCTCCTCCCGCCCCGCCAGCTTCACCAAGGTCAACCCGTTTCTTTCCTTTCCCTTACTACCCACCCTTCTCACCTCCCTAATCCCCCCCTCCTCCAATCCCAACGCTGCCCACAACTTCTTCACTTCCTTCTCCTCCTCTCCTCCCTCCATCCCCAGTCCCCTTACCACCACGTTATTCCTTCTCTCTTCCCTTTCTTTCTTGTCCTGCTTTAACTCCATTCTTCTCATTCTTAGCCAACATTCCTCAATATCACCCCCCTCCCCCCTTTCCGGACTCTTCCTCCCTTCCTTTTTCTTTTCCCATTCCTCCATTCTAACTATCACTTCCTCCACCCTCCCATCCCTCTCTACCAACCTCTCTAACGTTTGTTCTATCTTTTCCCTCTTCCTTTTCTCCTCCTTCAGTCCCTCCTCCCACTTCCTCCTTTCTTCTCTCCATTCCTCCATCACCTTCCTTCTTTCCTCCCTATCCTTCCGCATCTCTTCCCTCACCTCCCTCATCTCCTTCCTCCTTTCCTCTTTTTCCTCCTTTAACTCCTTCATCAACTCCTTTAACATCCCCACCACACTCTCTGACTCCTCTCCTTCTTCACTCCCCTCCCTTTTTTTCCCTCCTATCGGCGATCTTATCGTCTTTCCACTCTTTTTGAAACCTACTCTCTTCCTCTCCTCCCCCGATCCTTCTTCCTCCTCCCTTTCCTTCCTCTTTTTCCCCCCGCCGCTGTCCATACTACCCGCATAGCTGCTGACGCTACTACCACTATCGTTCCTATGTCTTCCCTCACTTTTCTGCATTCCCTTTTCCTTTCCTTTTTCACCTTCCCGCCCCTCATCTTTCTTCTCACCCATCATTTGTCCTCCTCCTCTCCCGTCCATATCCTTCCCGTCTACCCGACTCTCACCCTTATCTCTCTATTCCTACCTCCTTTTCCTTTTATTCCGTTCAAACTTCCCGCTTTCCTGTCCTCTCTCCTTAGTTCTTCACCTGTCCGCTAGATTCCTCTACTTACTCCTCTTCCTACCTTTTCCCGCCACCTGAAACGTATTCCGCTACCTAACCTCCAAACCGCTCACTCTTCTGCTTCGCACTTCACCACCCACTATTTCTGAACTTTTCCTTTTTAACCTCCCCTCTTCTTCACCTCTCCTCTACCTTCTCCACTCACTCCCTGTCCACTCGCTCCTCCCTTCGCTCACACTTCCTTCCCGCCACTCGCACCACCAAACACACGCTTCTGCCACGCTCGCGACCGGAAACGGAAGTCCCCATAAACTTATAGAAAAAGTAAATAATAGAAATTTATATATACATTTATTCAAATTTATTTTTCCAGACTCTGATGACGATACTGTCATGATGGTGCACAGTGGCACCTATGAAGAGGCCGCGGGATGCTCAAGAAGTGTGGCGTCGCCACCATCGCGGCACCATCATGATCAGGGGGAAGCTATGGCTATCCGCATGAATTGTTAATATTTTATTATTATTAATATTTTAATTAGATATTTTTATATCTTTCAACAATATAAAATTTGTTCACTTTAGCCTATTTGAGAGGAGGCCGTATGGATGCATCCTCATCAGCCCCGACACTACAACCACCACCAGCCCCGACACTACAACCACCAACACCACAAATATACACACAGACGCCGGCCACGGCACATGGTATTAATTTTTAATACTTTAATTAGTACTTTAATTAGACATATTTTTATCTTTTAACAATATAAAAACTGTTCACTTCAGTCTATATCAGAGGAGGCGAACCTTTTTATCTGTACGTGCCAAAAATTTATAAATAATATTTATCGATTTGCTGATGTGCCGAGCAGTTTTTAATAGGTGAAAATTAGTAGAAAATTAATCATTGCAGAATTTTATTCAGACAAGTTTAAAAATTAAGATAGATTATCATAATAAGAATTCACCAGATTTGAGCAGTAATTAATAACGGATCAAATAAAAGTGACTCTAATTATTTTTTTTGTACTAATTACAGAAGGACGTGTAGCCCGTCACAAAAGGAGTGGGCGGAGAGTGAGGGAGCAGAATAATAATCGTATCACTCTCCAAATCCTACGGGACCAGGCCAACACCCTCCGCGCCCTGGTCATTGCCCAATGCCGTGGCCGTGGTCGTGGTCGTGGCCGTGGCCATTAATAAATATTTTTATTATATTATTTTAAATCTTTTATTAGTTTATAATTTTATATCTTTTAATAGTTTATATATATATTTTATTGTTCTGTAGTCTTAATAGTTTATATATTTTATATCTTTTAGTATATAAGTATTTTTTAAATAACTATATGTATATATATATAGTAATAAATATTTTTTTACCTTTTTGCATAATTTAAAATCGTTTAATTTATAATATTGTAGGCGTGGGCACAGGGTATTCTTGATAACTACCTGGTTACTATAAGACAGTAACAACCGAAAAATTTATTGAGATCAGAATGATCGACACGTGGTAGCTCGTTGCGCTTTAACCCTTCAAACTTCGGACCGTATGTAGCTGCATGTAAACCTGCTGTTAGCAAGTGTATCGCCGCGGTGGCCGTATGTCCCCCCCCCCTCCCCGCGCAGCGAAAAAGCACTTGTGCATCTTATCAAACGTCATTCGCACTTCATGTTTCTTTCTCGGCCTCGACCTTAGATCATATAGACATGGAGGAAGCATGCAATAGGCGAAAATGTAGACGGCGGAAAAAAGAAAATATACATTAGGGACACCCTTTCTCTTTCTAACGCCAGAGGCGAAAACGTTTTTTTTATGTTAGAAAGAGAGAGGGTGTCCCCCATGTATTTTTTCTCTTTTTACTGCCGTCTACGTTTTCGCCCATTACATGCTTCCTCCATGTTTATATGCTCTAATGCCTCGATACGTTTCGCTATCGCCCGGCTCCTTCGCCAATAACGTAGGGCTCTACATTGGATCCCTCATACTATATAATACTATGCCTCAATCATTTTTTTTCTCCTCTAAATTATACATTTTCCATGGCAATCTTTTATGCTGCCGAAAGTGATACTTTTCTGTTTGAAAACGCCTTTAATGTTTTATTTTTTTATTTCTATTACGTAACGAATCATTCCTCGATATTGTGTATATACGGAAATCGTGAAGTGACTAGCTACCCGAACTAGATTGGCGGAATTGGTTTAAATTTGACTTTTCAGATATAAACCAAACATGCAAGAAGCAAACAGAGGATCGATGCTGAATAAAATCGTTTATTTAATATAATACTATGTCCCATTTATTTTTTTCTCTAAATTATAGTTTTCCATATTCATAATAAAATTCGATTTTAATTATATATACATATTTCTTAAAACTCTAAAATTGAATTATACATGAAAATGTGCTTGTTTTTTTCATTTGCTTGTACAGTGGGGTTAATTTCTCTTTCGCTTCTGCTTCCATTATCTGTGAATATATTAAAAACCACATTTTAGTTACAACTTAACGTAGAACATATAGAAATAGAGTGGCCCTTTGCTATAATAAGTGTAGAGACTGCAAAATGTGTCCGAAGAAAATGAGAGCGCAGAAAGTCTTGTTGGAGGAAATTTAAATGCTAATGGTAATTTAGCAAAAATGAACAGACATCTAATATTCTTAACGCACAATTTATTGGTGTTGGAATAAAATTAATTTAGTATGTTTATTAGTGAATTGAAATACAGTGCTGTCTCTCAAATGGCACGCATTCTCTATAAGCGCGAAGCTATCCCCACTACTTCGTTTGTAGTCGCCGCGCCGCGGCATCGGGTATCGGATGTCAAAGAGAAAGCCGAAGAAAGGTTCATAACCATTCTCAATAGTGACACACCTTACACTCTGACCGCGTGAAATCAAAGGAAGCCGAATAGACTACTCGTCTCTCAAATTGCGTGCGCCCGGTCCCGACACACGCGACTATAGAGAGACAGAACTGTATTGTTAATGGAAACAAAAAAAATTAATGAATAGCGTGGGAACTACTGCGGATTTTAATTCATAATTCATAAAAAATTGGAAAGTATCGAGGGAGATGCATTTTTAGCGTACTTTCTTCACTAATGTGACTTACTCTACACTGCACGCAGTACGCCATAATTTTCTTAATTCTTAATGCTACGCTAACTTGAAAAATTTTATCGATTTACCTTATTTGACAAATTTCCAGAAACTTGTGCGAAACAAGATGCTTCTCCATCTATCTAACCTTCTCCGGACAACCTCCAAGCCTGCGCTTCCCCTTCATTTCTTTCCGACCCTGTGCGTCCCTTTTATTTCTATCCAATCCTATTTGCCCCCTTCATTTCTATAACCTTTACAAAAAACTCTAATGTAAAAATAGTTTGCTGGTATAAACAATATATTATTTTGTAGAAACTTGTGTCAAAGAAGATGCTTCTCTGTCAAACCTTCTCTGGACAACTTTCAAGTCTGTGCATCCCCTCCGTTTCTATAAGCTCTGCATGAATAGTCTATTAAAAAAATTTGGTGACTTACCTTGTTAATTGAGACAATAATTCAGTGTCCTATTTGGTGCAAAAACTCGTGATTCAAAAATTTTAAAAAGTTTCCTTATTTCACGCTTGACAGGTTATGGTGGTTCGACACTAGCTATGTAGGTTACGTTTATCTCGTCAGATGTGCTCTCTGTCTGGCTGTCACGTGACTATTTGTTACGCGATTGGCCGAAAGTGCCGACACCTTCATCGAATGAACGACGTGCATATTGGAGACATTTCTTCTCCCTTTCATGTTCCCCTGTTGCCTACACTTGACGATGACGATGAAATTCAGCAAATTCATGAAAATAAACATGAAAAAAACATGAAAATCGGCAAATTCCAACTTTGCGTCAAAATATCTCAGCTCATAAGGCACGTAGGAACAAAACGAAGACACTTTTCTTATGTAAATCGCACCCAGACTATCCATTAAGACCATTCAAAATCTAATCGGATCAGCCGTTATTGAGATTCGGAAATCTCAGGGTTCTGGATAGCGAGTCGTGGCGTAATAGATACACTCCGTGTCTCTTGATACGGCGCTCGTACACACAGGTCATCAGATGGATGCCGTATATATCCGGCGCTCGTAGTGAAAGGGTTAAAGAATATAACGATCATTTAGCAAAATTAGAAACGAGACGTGAACTCGCCAGAACAATTCGAGGAACGCGACAGTTTCATTCCTTCATACCAACAGACAAACTGTCTGATTTATCGGCCAGATTCTATTCTAATAGTACACACTCAAAAATTGTAAAAGTTATGAATTAATTAATTATAGATCCGGTTATTCATTTCGTTATACACTCATTGATATGGTAGAATCCTTAATCCAATTTCCCATGATATCCCATCCCATTCCGATGGAAGAAAACTCACCACCTTCTCGTGGTTTCCATTGAACAATGGCAACTGAAATATTTTCATCAATAAGTACCATTGACAAAGAGTGAGTTACCAATATTTATTAATCGCTTTAAATCGTGCAAATATTCGGAGATCATTTAGAATAATGTCGGTTGAAGCCGCCTTGGTTGCAGATAGCAACGCACGTTCGCCCGCTGGAGTCATCGGGGCTACCGGCGACGACGCGCCTGCCGCGGCAGTGCGCCCGGGCGCGGCGCGTCAACTTTCAGCAATTTTTACAAGGCCAATTTTAAAATGTCCATATTTTTGACAATCAGACCATGAAGGGGAAGGATAGAGCTATATTCTGTTTTTTTCAGATTTTTAAAATCGCGCCCGATGTTAAAAAACTGTATTTGTTTATAATAATTGCACAGAAATGGTTCAAAATCTTTTTTTTTTAAACTGAAATATTTTTTTCTTAAAACTTCAATGTCTTCTCTATAAGCACCGTTAAGCTCATTTCCATCCGTTTACTACTTCCATAGTTATAATTTATTGAAAAAAAGTTAGCACTTACCTTCACACAGCTGTAAAATCTACATTTTTCAAAATTTTGAAAAATCCTTCTACAGATGTTTATACATCCCTTAAGACTACAACATATTCAAATTTGAGCCACATCTGAAATGTTACTCCAAAAAGTGTCCGATTTCTCGTGGAATGTCCCATATAATATGTATATATTGTACAAAAATTTATAAAATAAGTAGTGATTGCATTTTCATAAAACTGAATAAAATGTATAACACATTTGCATTGTACGAAAGTTGTTTAAAATATAAAATGTAGGTATTTATGTATTGTACGAAAATTTAGAAAATAACTACTACTTGTATTTTTATAAATATATAAAATATATTAAATATATTTTTCTAATGAAAAGACACGAAAGTCAGTTAGTCTTCAGACACAGCTCTTGCAAGATCGTGCGCTTTCATTTACGGCTTGCGAAGTAACTGTGAGAAGATTATATCATTTTTCATTTCGCGATTTTATTGTAGTTATTAAGGTCGGTATCAAATATATTGGCCGGTGAGTTTCGTGAGGGGTATTCTCCCACCACACCGTTTGTTTGCCTCGGTGCTCATTTTCTCAACGTTTTCTGACTCGCTCTCGTTCCATTTCGCTTTCGCCTTCACAGAACAAGAGTGAGCGAGAAATGGTGGGGATACTGCCAAGCTTCTGGGGTGTAGGCCAACCGAGCTGTCAGCGTAGAAATTCGCACATCAGAATAGGTGTGCGTTAGCAACGAAAAAATTCAGGAGCTTTATTGGTTAGCAGATTGATTTTCTTTCTCGATAGCTTCATCTCGTATTGGTCTACGCATAGCTTCGTAACGCACACAACTGTAACGATAAGGATATATAACAGCCAAACGGCTAGGTTCAGGCGGAGCCGAGCAGCGCTCCCGTTACCCCACCATACCCTGCGAGGACCACGCAACTCCAACTGACAAATCCGCGATCGTCAGATGGTGGTGGTTGATTTCTCCTCGATCGCTGCTCGCGAAACCGAATTCACCGGCCAATATATTTGATACCGACCTTAGTGAAAAATGCCGAGAAAAGCATTGATAGACTCTGGTGTGATTCTGCACTTGCTGCAGAAGTGTGAAAAGTGCGAATTATTCGATGAGAGCTGTGTCGTACGGACAAAGTGTGGAAAGAAGTAGCTGCAAAATTTTCAAGTAAGTTGTCGCCAGAAACATTAAATTTTCACGTTAGAACAAATAGATGGAATTTGTTAACAAATTTAAAAAAACATTTCGAAATTGAAGAAGAAGAAAAAGAAATAGGGGATAGTATCAATGTCACTAACGAAAGTAATATTAGCCAAGAATTCGAACCTGACAATATTCCGCTTAAAATGAATAATAAACTGCCGCCATTATATTTTAATATGACATTGTCTGAGGAGCAATGGAAATCTATTGCTCCCGTATTGAAAATTTATAAAGAAAAGGGCACTCGTGGAAAATCGTACAAAATACTTAGTCCCGGTTGGACTGATATTATTTCCAAAACTTGTTTCTTAAAAACAAAACTTCCGTGCGCTTATAGCTTTAAATATGGAAAAATTTTCGATTCGTCGGAAGCGCAAACATATTTGAAAATATATTGTATTTGCAATTAATGCGGTGCTGAATTTAAAGCGCATTCCCTATATGAACCAGCTCCTGGCACTGGTATTGTATTAAGGGTGAACACATTCGATACTTCGGGAATACCGCATGACAAGAAAAGAGCAGTTAAAGGAACAACTAGGGTAGAAATTGGGAAGCAATTAATAAATATTAAACCCAGAAAATGGAGGAACGATGCAGCATCAGATATAACCTACGACGATCCTGAACCTCCATATGTTCCGCGACAATGCACTTTAAGAAAAATCAGGGAAGAAGCCATCGTACGGGAATTAGGAATTAATAAAGATCTTGATCCTATTAATTCCTTATGCGAGTTAAAATATAAGGGTCAATACGCGGCATACATTAAAGAGATTTCGAAGGATAATTTCTATTGTTTCTATTGGTCACCTATCCAAATGGAATTATACAAAACGTTAATTAAAACGTTCAAAAAAATAGAATTAGACGCCACTGGAAAATTAGTTAAAGTAATAGAAAAACTAAATGGTGAGAAGAAACATATATTCTTGTACTAAATAATTATAAAAGGTGCAAATAGTATACAACCAGTATTTCAAATGCTTTCAGAAAAGCACGACACTAATTTAATTACATACTGGTTGAGAGAAATCATTAGACAAGGGGCACCAGTGCCTCCAGAAGTTGATTGTGATTATTCATTGGCGCTTTTGAATGCAAGCAGCTTAGCATTCAATGAACGTTGTTTGAAAACGTACATTTCGGATTGCTATAATTGGATTAGTGGAGAAACGTTGCAACATCCACTTCACTGTTTTATCAGAATTGATATTGCTCATCTGATAAAAATTATTTGCACCAAAGATGTATTTCACCGAAAGCATCCTAAAATTAAAGACTTCTTTGTGCGATGCACGGGGATAATGTCATCGTGTGATAATGTAGAAGATTTTAAGACACTGCTTCGATCAATATTTATTGTCGCTTACAGTGAGTACGATGGCAAAGATGCCGATGGAAATACAGTAATATGTGAGCAGAAGCGCTTGTATTTATTCGAAAGAATAAAGTCATTCACCTTTACGAGTGACGAGAATGACACAGAATGCGATGATTTAGAAATGCTAAATGAAAATGAAAGTATAGTTGCATTTATAAATAATATCCGAGATGAGGCTGAACAAATTGCAAAAGACAGTGTAGAGACAGATACTGTCCAGAACTTGTCCCTTACCTAGTTAAGTTATCTAGACATTTTCCTCTCTGGACACAGGTGATGACGGGACATTTCCCTCTGTCATCGCATGTAGCAACATCCTCTAGATGTGAGGCATATTTTAAAGATCTAAAGCATTCAGATTTGGGCACAAATTATAAGCCAATGCGCGTCGATAAATTTATCGTTCAACACATAAAATCTATCGAAAATCTCTCGAAATTGGAACGTGCTGCAATTAAATGCACCAATGAATAAATTGCACTGCTGACTACTGAAGAAAGACATGAAAAACAAAGAAAAATTGATTCACGCGATTTTGACGAAAATGTGCAGGATGCTACGGATAATTGTGATTATTTAAGGGAACAAGAAAATTGGAAAGGATTAAATATTGAAGTGAAATCAAGTAAATCAAAAGATATACAAGTGGACAACGATGAAAATATACAAAAACGAAGTCCACCCGCTGGTGTAGAAAAAAACAATACATTGAATGTAATACAAAAGCCCTTATTCAACAAAAAAAAATACTCCTAGAGGGAAATATTTAACTCCATGCCCAGACATTCATCTTACATATGACAGGCCATTAAGAAAAAGAAGAAATGAAATATTAAGGAATGGAAACAACTGCAATTTGGTTAATCTTAATGGCGAAAAAATATATATTCAAAATACGTGTGCATTCGACTCATTGGTTGAAGTATTCACCAGTGCGTATTGCAACTATAGCACATTCAAAAACTGGATCGATGAAAATTCAGATAATATATTTTTTAGGTTCGTCAAAAAATACGCTATCGAGAACATTAACAACTCCGTGTATGAAGAGCGAGCAACAATTCTGTGCACAATATTTGAAATTCGGAATAATATTGTAGATTGTACTACAAGTCCCAATTGGCTATTTTCGAAATTGGAACAGATGTTTGCTGTGTCGAAGAAAATAGAACCTGCGCCAAATGTGAAATACATACGAGAAAATTGTTTGTAGTAGATATAATTACTACAACCACAACTGGAGATTTTAAACAAGATTTTCTGAATTTTGTTGCGCAATTCTTCAATACACAAACAGTCACGTGTAAAACATGTCGATCAGCAGTGCAATTAAAGAGAGAAGCAAAATCATATGTGGTTATAGACCCCGAAATCTTTTTGCAACAAAATAAAAGTAAATATCCGGATGGAATAGTTTTAAACAGCATCCCAGAAAGACTTCAAATTGAAGATGCCACATACATTTTAAGTGGCATCGTATGTTATACCCAGACTGCGGATGTTTATGCAAATGCATATTTTTATAGGCAAAAAATAAAGTAATGGGACTTAGACAGAAATTTGTTTTGTCATTAGAGAAATCCAAAATCATACTTTTTATTTTGCATATAATGCATATTGCATATGTTTTGCATAATGCATATTTGGTGCATATTGTATATTCTTTCTATATTATTTGCATATTTCTTGCATATTTCGTGCATATTTCGTGCATATTTCTCATATGTTTTGTGAATACACGGCTGACTTTGCATTACGTGCTGAACATAGGCACAAAAAAATTGACAAACGTTGATGGCGGAGTCACAGGGAACTTCTTATCAGTTAGATCACGAGTGTCGCGTGATTTATATCAAATTGAAGATGTCTAAATCGAGGAACTATAGACGTGTAAAACGAAACAATTGGCTTACACGTATACAGGGTCATCGTTTAATCCTGCAACCCGCGCGCGCGCGAACAGACGAAAATGGCAACACCGCCTCACGGATGCATTCCACTACAACCATGCACCGGCCCAGCGCAGAGCTGCCTGCGACCGTTGGACAAGAGTGATGCCCGAGCTTCGAAAATTTTAGCGTCGCAAAGAGCTAGGTATTGGGAATTTCCCGACCCAGGTAATCGAGCCGCGCGCTCCGCTTTTATGATCGGTCTACCACTCGCACCTCAGATCACTGTAATGAGGTTTGAAAATAATGTCAACAGATCTCGTACCCGTCTCAATTTCAAAAATTTTAGCCACGACAGGGTTGACGGTTCCTTGTACGGAGAGATTTTTCGCCACCTGCTTATAAAAACCACAGTAACGGCACATCGTTCCAAAAAATGACATTAACGGAAGCCGGTATAGGCGTGGCGTTGAGTAGCTAAAACATTCTAACACAAAAATTCTAGAAAAAAAATTCAAACACCGCTACAATCAAAGACACGTCGCATTAGTTACCCCTTACGTCTGATCTAGGTATGCACCGCATTAAGGATAAAATCATAAAAAAGAAAACCAGCACAATAGATTCTGAGGTCTGCAGAACTAACACATAATTGAATAAAAATTTAATTTCTCAATTTATAAATGTAATGATACAGAATCAACTAGCCTATTGTTTATCAACACCACGAATTTTAAAAACAGCGTTAAATACATTATCAAATAAACAGTTTCCAACAGCTTTTTAAACAATTATGGTTAAAAAATTGATAAAAGAAAAATTAAGTAAACGTAAAATATGTTAAATTATCCATCATTAAGAGGGATTAATTTTTCTTCATTTTTTTGGCGCAAATTGCATTCCGATATGTCTTACAGTTCAAAAGTTATACGAAAAAGACCCCAAAATTTTCAACCGGGGCCGGGAAATTCTGAATAGTTCTTTGCAACGTTAATTTGACAGGGGCCAGCCCAAAATTCTCGAAGCTCGGGCATCACTGCTGTCCAGCGGTCGCTTGCAGCTCTCCGAACGCGGGGACGGTGCATGGTTGTAGTGCAATGCGTCCGTGAGGCGGTGTTGCCATTTTACAAGTTCGCACGCGCGCGGGTTGCAGGATTAAACGATGACCCTGTACAAGACAATTACATCGTTGTAGATGGAGAAAGTGTGTACTGTAAAGCTTGTGATAAGGAAATCAGATGTGAAAGAAAATCACAAGTAAAACAGCATGTGGATACTGCAGTGCACAAGAGAAATGTCGACGAGTGTAATAGAGCTATTGTTACTACAGATAATAGTGATAATGACAGTGACGAACAAAATCGACCATCTTCATCAAAAACAAATAATTTCTATGCGGATATGTGCCAAGCTATGGTGGCTGTTAATATGCCCTGGCGCTGCTTAAATAATAAAGCGTGGAGGAATTTTTTAAAAAAATATACTAGAGAAGATATCCCAGATGAATCTACGCTTAGAAAAAATTACTTAGAAAATTGTTATAATTTGGCCATCCAAAAGATTCGTAAAAATATTGGTGACAATTACATATGGATATCCGTGGACGAGACAACGGACGCAACTGGCCGTTACATTGCCAATTTGATTGTAGGTAAACTTAGCGAAAATGAAAAAACGCAACCCTTTTTGATAGCTTGTAAGCAGTTGTCTCGAACAAATCATGCAACTATAGTACGATTTGTAAATTCTTCCATCAGAATATTATGGCCAAATGGAGGTGAACAGAAGATATTGCTGTTAGTCACAGATACCGCGGCATATATGTTGAAAGCTGGGAAACATTTAAAAATTTTGTACCCAAACATGCTACACATAACATGTTTGGTGCACGGTTTGAACAGAATAGCAGAGGAAGTACGATCACAGTTTCCGGCAGTAAATAAATTAGTTGCGACGGTCAAAAAAGTATTTTTAAAAGCCCCACTACGTGTGGAACGTTATAGAAACGAATTAGAAAATGTTCCACTGCCACCAGAACCTAAATAAAATAATAAAATGTTGAATGTCCTATAGATACTTCTATGTGAAACATTGTTAGCTACAATTAGCAATTTCCAAGAAATATTTCAGGTTTCAACTTTGGATGACTGACTTTGTATTTTGCATATATGTTGCATATAAGTTGCATATATGTTGCATATTACGACATAGTATACATGCATAAACATCCGCAGTCTATATACCGCAAACCATTTTATAGCTTACTGCCGTAATACAGCAGGAATATGGACATTGCACAACGACATTTATCAAAAGTTGCGGACAATTACAAATCCACAAAGGGTAAAAATAAATCCGTCATCAATAATATTTATAAAAATATAAAAATTCTGATAATATTATAATTAAACAGAATATATGGTACTGGTATTTCAGAATAATATAACTATTGAATTGGTGCGGCGTCGACAGCGGTGTAAAGTGGTGGACCACTGTCTGCGTCACAATTATTAGCACTAGGACTTTTCCTCGCGGATCATGCGATCACGCGAGAGGATCGACGCCGCCGTAAATTTCCAAAAAAAGGGACGAAGGGAATAATAAATTTGATTGGTACGGCGTCGACAGCGGTATAAAGTGGAGGACCACTAACTGCGTCACAATTATTAGCAATAGGACATTTCCTCGCGGATCATGCGATCATGCGAGAGGATCGACGCCGCCGTAAATTTCCCAAAAAAGGGACGAAGGGAATAATAAATTTGATTGGTACGGCGTCGACAGCGGTATAAAGTGGAGGACCACTAACTGCGTCACAATTATTAGCAATTTGGACATTTCCTCGTGGATCATGCGATCACGCGAGAGGATCGACGCCGCCGTAACTTTCCCAAAACGGGGAGGAAGAAAATAATAAATTTAATTCACCCTTTAATTTTTTTAGATACATTTCTAAGTTCATAGGACGCACCAATAAATGAACACTTAAAGCTAGTGAATGAACAATATTATAAAATTATGTTTGCAGCGCGATTGCTTTCACGTGCTGCACAGATTTTTTGGATACGAAGCAAGAAATTAATAGAAGTCTCTAATTAATTAGTTGCTTATTTTAATAACTTATTTTACTCATTTTAATAAAAAATGGACATTCACTGGTACGTGTTCATATACTGGTGCATCCACCCCAGCAGCAATTTAAACGAAGCAAGGTGGTGTGAGCTGACTCCTATCAAAGAACCACGGGAAGGGTGGCAAACAGTAAGGAAGTTGAAGACCACGCTTGACTCGATGGAATCACCGTAAGAAATTTTGCTATAGGCTAGGCCGTGAGGTCACGAATTATACAGACAGAAGACAGCTACAAGAAAAGATATAGATGCGGACCTACGTTGCAAATTATTTGCATACCATATTTAAGGTAATATTTGACATCTTATGAATCCCTGGTAAAATTTTGTACGCTTATAATACAACTATTAAGCATTTCCATTACAAAATGTGTTACAGATCCAGAAATATTAAGAATGCAGTCTTAGATTCCAAAGGCAACCTATGTTGATGATTGATGAAAACATGTGATAGAAGTAATTAAAACAATTCCTTAATTAGAACAATAGGATTTAAATAAACTGTATACAGCAACAAAAAATGTTTGAAAAGAAGTATTATTGCCATTTAATTTATTGTAGTTAATAATAATGTTCTACAACGTCGAATATACAGTATATACGAATAAAGTATGTGCGGACGTCGCATGAATTCCCGTCGAATAAATTGATACATCTTTCCTTCCTTCACTCCCTGATATCGCTATCTTCTACCCTTCTACCCTTCTTTTCGCGGTTTTTATTTTTTATTTCAATTCTGAGGGCAGGGCAAATGAAATAAATGGTCGGGTAAATCTCTTTGACATCTAAACTAAAGGAAAGCATCGTTGAAAGAGCGATTTCGCCGTTTAATAAATAAAAAATCGAACTTTTACTTTGGTCGCTTCAACGGGTGTCGCACTTCTTGGCTATTTTTGTTAATAATTCGGTTCTGGAGGCAGGGCAAACGAAATAAATGGATGGGCAAATCTCTTTGACACCTAAACTAAAGGACGGCATCGTTAAACAATCGATTTCGTAGTTTAATTAATAAAAAACCGAACTTGTACTTGGTCGTTTCAACGGGTGTCGCGCTCCTGGGCTATTTTTATTAATAATTCGATTCTGGAAGGTGGGCAAACGAAATAAATGGATGGGCAAATCTCTTTGACATCTAAACTAAAGGACGGCACCGTTAAACAATCGATTTTGATAACATGGAGGGTGATGTAGACAAATTTTTTAATTTGTTCATAACTTTTTTTTGGTGGGTGGGAAAAAAAAATTTTGGATGGGCAAACGTGGGCAAGCGATGGACAATCATGCCCCACCGTTAAATTATAAAAAAAATTTCATGGGGGTGCTGATGAAAATTTTTTTTTTGGCCATAATTTTTTTTTGAAGGGTGGGCAAACGAAAATTTTTTATGGGCAAACGTGGGCAAACGATGGACAAATGAATGCCGTTTCGTTTTTCCAAAAAATCGAATTTGGGGGTGCTATCTTCACAGACCTAACTCTCTCCTCTTTTAAAAACGTAATACGCGAACTGATAATATATTCTTTCAGTATAGCCAAAACGACTAGTATAGATCATTTAAACTGGCAGGATATCATTATGGATATACCCAGAAGAATCTGATCGAAAAAAAATTATTACAGAAAACCACGCATCTGCCTTAGCCGGACATAAAGGAGTAACCAAGACGTACAACCGCATTCGACATTATTACTTTTGGAAAGGCATGAAGAAAGCCGTCGAAGATTATATTCGGAATTGCGCAGACTGTCAACGGAAGAAACTCGTCCGTGTTAAAACCAAACAACCGATGATCCTTACTGATACGCCGGGACGCGCCTTTGATAAAATCGCATTAGATATAGTAGGACCGTTACCTACCACTAGAGAAGGAAATACTTATATATTAACGATGCAAGATTTACTAACAAAGTACTTCGTGTGCGTACCCCTTAAACAATCCACATCAATAAAAGTCGCAGATGCGTTTATAAAAAAATTTATCTGTCAATTCGGAGCTCCCAGAGTCATCCTCACCGACCAAGGATCAAATTTCACTAGTAAATTCATGAAAGCTATAGCGCAAAAATTTAAAATCGAACAATTTCGAACCACAGCCTTTCACCCACAGACTAACGGCTCTCTAGAGCGATCGCATCTCGTTTTAACAGAATATCTAAAAATGTTCATCGGTAGATACAGTGACTGGGATGAATGGACCGACATGGCCACATTCTCTTATAACACTAGCGTCCATGAGGGCACTGGTTACACTCCATACGAGTTAGTATTCGGGAAAATAGCCCGGGTACCCAGTCGAAAACGGATACCCGAGGATTTTGAAAATGAAACTTATAACAATTATCTTTCAAAATTAAATACGAGGGTGCAAGAACTACAAACCGCTGCTGCGGACAAATTAAATCAGTCCAAACTCCGGTATAAGAAATATTATGATCGTCATATAAATGAAGAAACCTTCAAACCAGGCGACCCTATCTTCGTATTAATAGAATCAAAAAAGGGAAGTTTGGAGATCAATACTCTGGTCCCCATACTATTTTAGAGGTAATCCCTTCACAAAACTTGAGAATCTCATGGAAGGGAAAGACAAAAATAATACACGCTAATAAAGCGCGCCTTGGTCGAATACGCGAGAACCCCGGTTGACCCCAATCATATATATATATATATATATAAATATATATTGACACTGTGACTAATACAAATTAATATCACCATTTAGTTCATCAAGATCATCTCACCACAGACATAAAAAAATGCCACACAAAAGGGCCCACCACACCAACAGACCCCGGCAACACGGGGGGGGGGGGCACCCAGAGGAGGGTGTCCCACCTGCGATGGGTGAGACGGGAGGCTGCTCGTGAAGGAAGGAGCATAACGCCCCTCCTCCCTCGAGTCACCTCCACAATCACCATCAGGGAGGCAGACCCAGAGGTCATCCTGATCGAAGACACCCCGCCACATAATTGGGAAGAATTGCAGGAGGCCGTCACCCCGCCGGCCCCTCAACTCACCCATCAATCCCCACCTCCTGAAGTCCCTATCGCATCTACCATCCCTCCCTATCCAGATGTGGTGAATATCCTGGACACGGGGTCAGCTACGAGGATCCCAGATCATAGGGAGCTGACGCCCAAGTTCCTGAGATGGTTCGATGACCTCTATCAAAGTGGTTAGGACCTGACCTTCATTCTGGACGACCTCACCTACCAAGACCTCTCCTATTCCTATCCCCCTTCCTAATCCCACATAATATTCCTTCCTTGTACATAGTTCCTCCTCCACCTCCTACTTTTAATTTAATTTTATTAAATTAGATATAGTTTTCTTTCTTTTTTTGTTTAGGCCCCTTGGCCAGAAAATTCTGTTTTTATTTTAGTTCCTTTCCCCCTTTCGGCAAAAATCACAAAAGAGAGAAAGGAAATCGCGTTTCATAATCAATTCATCCCATCTTACATTCAAATAAATCCACCAAACCTTATTGTTAAGAAACGTACACATTTCTTCGCATAAGGGGGGAGGTGTGATATCCCACTATTTTCCGCGTGGTACTATTTAAACACCTACGTATAAACCTCCAAGTCACTCCACCAAAGTCCTTCCAAATCAACAAATACCCCTTTTCCCCAATCGCTGATCACCTCGATGATGTACCTTAGTGGTCCCCATCTCGAGATGGTCAGTACAAAACCTCCTTCGATTATTCGCAATACGAGGCACAAACTCCCCCCCTCTTGCTAATTCTAAACAAGTCCCTCGCCCCAAAAACCCCTTAAATCGAGACCACGTCTCACCCCTTCTCTAAGACCCTACAAGTCAAGACCACGATCACCCGTTTCCCATTAAAACTCCCAAAATCCATCCGATGGGATGAGCATATTATTCCCTATTCATAAAAACCCCGGAAATGTAATTGCGAAGAATATTTGGTGTACGTGACAGAAACGCGTCTAATAATAGACGCACCGTTGTAAAAACCCCGGTAGTCCTACTGCGACTTATTTATTAAATATGTCAAGGCCTATACCGCGCGTACCCTCGCGACAATTATATAAATACGAGGGGACCGAGACAGAAGTCCTCTTTCGACGAAATCAACGTGCGAAAGGACTACCAAATGAAAGTTTACTTTTATCAGTGTTTAAACCTATCATCTCACCAATCGTTGTAAGCCTTTATTATTACCATTTATTACTACGGCATATCACCATCATCCATATTTTGTATCATTATTCTTGTTGCTTCCATATTACTTTGAATTATTAACGCTTATTGCTTTATATATATATTTTTGTACTATTAACGCCTATTGCGTTCATACTTTTTGTCTTATTAACGCATATTGCCGATATCATTCTACTTTATTATCGTATATTGTATTTCATGTCCATACATATTTTGCTATTGTTCACCATTTATATAAATGTCATGTGCTAATGCTAAATGTCTAACGCATAATTATAAAACTTAACCAAAAATCACGATAACAGTACATAACGTGTTAAAAGTGCTTCAAATTGAATAAACAATTCCTGTTTAAATCACGCTTTGAATTATTGTGTGTATTCTGCGATCGCGAGGATTCCAAAACCAAACCTAGCTGCCGCAACAGCTGATCTCGATTCCCGAACGCGAAAGAGCCTACAGTGTTTACCAACGTTCTTTTGCATAGCCCGCGTACAGTCGTATAATTAGACGGATTTCGCGGAAGTATTACGAGTAACTTCTTAAGTGAATGCAACGGTAAATGCAATTTCTTAGTCAAAACAAATACAAAGTGCTGTAACGGGTGTCTCCCAGGTGTATATTCGCCATTTAAGCATTCCCTGGTCGATCAGCGTGCGGAAAACGTGCATTCTCGCCTGAATTCCTTCTAACCCTCAGCGTGCGGAAAACTTGCATTCTCGCCTGAGTCCCTCCAAACCCTCAGCGTGCGGAAAACTTGCATTCTCGCCTGAAATCCTTCTAAAACCTCAGCGTGCGGAAAACGTGCATTCTAGCCTGAGTTCCTTCAAACCCTCAGCGTGCGGAAAACTTGCATTCTCGCCTGAGTCCCTCTAAGACGATCAGCGTGCGGAAAACTTGCATTCTCGCCTGACAACTACCCCACGTGTCATCGTCCCTAAAGCCCTCCACCCGGGACGTGACACTATTAACTCAGTTTTTGTTGCGTTAAGAGCTATTTTCCATTTTTCATAATATCTGCTTTGCCGCTACTATTGCGCTGAAAGAGTGTGCATAGACAGCCGTATCATCTGCAAATAATGCTAAGGACGTTTTTTGAAATTGTGGAATATCATTCATATATATGTTGAATAGTTTAGGTCCCAAGACAGAGCTGTTTAGAAGGTCCGGATTATAAATAATTCCTTTATATTACTTTATAAACACTATATATGTATTTAACGACTATAATATAAGGTTTACAATCATTTCTTTTCTTCTCTACACGTGCTCTCTTTTCTCCATTTTTATTCTTCTCTCTTTCTTCATTTTTCCACTCTCACTAGCGCCAGTGTCTCACTGACACACACACAGATGGCGCACCACACTCAGCCCGCGTAATATAAATGTAGTATATTCAACACACCTCCTTACATTTATATTAGGCTCAACATATTTCTGAGTTTTTCGAATTTTTCTTTACATAAAGACTTAGTACAAATATCAGCAATATTTTCTTCAGAATTAACTTTGACAATATCAATAATACCCTCTTTATAACTATCATTCACAAAGTGAAAATACGTTTCTATGTATTTGGAATTTTTGGTAAAATTTCCATATTTGGCAATACTAATTGCTCCTGAATTATCTTCATATATTTGAATAGGTTTTTCGAATTTTATATTAAATATTTCTAAAATTTCTAATACAACCTTTATCTCACTTACTGCTTCTGATAAAGCTACATATTCTGCAAAAGTTGAGGCCTTTGTTACATTGTTTTGTTTCTTAGATTTTCAATGAATTATGTTTCCAAATAATCTTATAACATATCCAGATGTTGACTTCCTGTCTACAATATCGCCTGCCCAATCGGCATCTACATAGCAGTCCAGTATCGCAACTTTATCATTTTTCTTAAACGTTAATTTCAAATCTCTCGTTAGGTATAAATATTTCAAAATTCTCAATGCATACTTGTAATGACATTCATTATAACAGTTCTGAAATCTACTTAAATAGTTCACACTGAAACTTATATCCGGTCTAGTTGCTGAACTAATGTATAAAAGAGCCCCAATAAGATTTCTACCCCAAAAAAAACTTTAAAAAAGTAAAAAATACGCCAAGTACATGAAAATGTCTAGGACAAAAAAAGTATTATCAAAAATCACAAAAAAAAAGAAAATAGTATACATGAAAAAGTCGAGGACGAATAAAGTATAATTAACAAAAAAATATAATCACATAAATAAAAAATAAAAAATATGATTACAATATAAAAAAAGATGTGAAATCAAAATGAGCTGCAAGTACATCACAAAAAAAAGAAAATAATATAATCACACAAAAACAGAAAATAATATATTCACATAAAAAAGAAAATAATATATTCACATAAAAAAGAAAATAATATAATTACAATATAAAAAAGGATGTGAAATCAAAATGAGCTGCAAGTACATCACAAAAAAAAGAAAATAATATAATCACACAAAAACAGAAAATAATATAATCACACAAAAAAGAAAATAATCTAATTACAATATAAAAAAAGATGTGAAATCAAAATGAGCTGCAAGTACATAAAGGTACTTTCCAACTGCGCTTAAGATGACACAACTACATATACACAGCTAAAATGCTGTGTTATTCCATTACTCATATCGCGGACATTTTAATTAACCCATCAAAAAGAATCCCTGCTCTCCGAATTGGTGTTGCTAAACTGAATAAATATGTATAAATTGCAATAATCTTTTTCTTTCTTTCCTGTGCGTGCGTTCGTGGATGTGTGTATGTGCATATGCTACGTATGATGTATTTTAGATCGCAGCGCCAAGTATTTTGAATAAAATATTTATTCGTATTAAAATATTTATTTGTATAAAAATATATCTGCTTAATATTATTTAATACACTTTTTCATTGTACCATTGTGATTTTTTCTTTGTATAAATAGCCATTGTGATAATTGGCGCAATTTTTGTATATCATTAATTTTGTAAAGCTAATAATACTTTACGACAATGTTTTTAAATGGGATTCTTTTTGATGGGTTAATTAAAATGTCCGCGATATGAGTAATGGAATAACACAGCATTTTAGATGTGTATATGTAGTTGTGTCATCTTAACCCCTCAAGCTGGAAGATTTTCTGTCCAGAACAGTTCCTAACTGCGGGATGAATGTCATTGGTTAAAACCTTGACCCCTGCTGTTAAGGTGTTACTACATAGCGGATCTGAAGAAGTATTGTCAAACTTGAGTGCTATTGGTCGACTCTGCTGGAAAAGTAAATACTTGGGCGGGCACAAAATACATACCTCGTATCTGTCTATTCTTATGTAAAAGTAGTCCGATTTACATGACATTTGGTACGATTTTCATCAGAAAAACATAAGGAATCCATTAGTGTTATTTTCATATCGATACGCTGAAGAATAAAGAATTTCTTAATACGCTGTAATGAATATTTCACCCTCGACTGCTGGGTGTCGACCTCGAATCGCCGCGGTCGGCCGAGGATTCCTACCTGTTTCAGAAATAAAATAATTCTTTATTCTTTATCGTATCGATATGGAAGTGACACCGATGGATTCCTTATGTTTTTCCGATGAAGATTGTACTAAATTTCATGTTAATCGCACTATTTTTAACGAAGCTAGAAAGAAATTATACAAATGAATGTTAAACGGAATTTCCTTCATTATGCTCCGAATCACGTCGTTCGTGGTGTTAATTTCATCGGCGAAATATAAGGAATCGATTGGCGCCGTTTTCGCAAAGATCTGATGATACCTGCGGAAATCCGGGACATTTTTCATATCTTAATGTATTCCAACCACTTCGAGGGTCGAAAGCCATAAAATTCGGTGAGGCACTGCGGGAGGGTTGCCTTCGCCACGGGATGCCAGACAGCACCTCTTTGAGTCCAGTGGCTCTAAGATCACTCTGTACATATCTCCTCCCCAAGGCCTACAGAAAGTATTTGGGAAGTGCACAACACGCCTCTAATTCGAGTGTCCAATAGACCGTGGTCCCAAGGCCTAATGCTGACGCCTCCGCTTCACGTCCCATGACGAGCAGTGCTCGTCATACCGTCGTTGAGGCCCTTTTTCTCATGACGAGTCCTGCTCGTCATACCACACTGAGGGGTTAAGCGCAGTTGGAAAGTGTCTTTATGTACTTGCAGCTCATTTTGATTTCACATCTTTTTTTATATTGTAATTATATTATTTTCTTTTTTTGTGTGATTATATTATTTTCTGTTTTTGTGTGATTATATTATTTTCTTTTTTTTTGTGATGTACTTGCAGCTCATTTTGATTTCACATCCTTTTTTATATTGTAATTATATTATTTTCTTTTTTATGTGAATATATTATTTTCTTTTTTATGTGAATATATTATTTTCTGTTTTTGTGTGATTATATTATTTTCTTTTTTTTGTGATGTACTTGCAGCTCATTTTGATTTCACATCTTTTTTATATTGTAATCATATTTTTTATTTTTTATTTATGTGATTATATTTTTTTGTTAATTATACTTTATTCGTCCTTGACTTTTTCATGTTTCTTTGTCTTTTTTTTATATTTATTTGTTGATAATACTCTTTTTTTCCTCGACTTTTTCATGTATACTATTTTCTTTTTTTTGTGATTTTTGATAATACTTTTTTTGTCCTCGACATTTTCATGTACTTGGCGTATTTTTTACTTTTTTAAATTTTTTTTGGGGGATCTTACTTCTTTTTACAAAGCTAATTCATGTACTTGGCATAATTTTTTACTTTTTTAAAGTTTTTTTGGGGGATCTCACTTCTTTTTACAAAGCTAATTCATGTACTTGGCATAATTTTTTTACTTTTTTAAAGTTTTTTTGGGGGATCTCACTTCTTTTTACAAAGCTAATTCATGTACTTGGCGTAATTTTTTTACTTTTTTAAGGTTTTTTTGGGGATCTCACTTCTTTTTACAAAGTTAATTCATGTACTTGGCGTAATTTTTTTACTTTTTAAAAGTTTTTTTTGGGATCTCACTTCTTTTTACAAAGCTAATTCATGTACTTGGCGTAATTTTTGTACTTTTTTAAAGTTTTTTTGGGGATCTCATTTCTTTTTACAAAGCTAATTCATGTACTTGGCGTAATTTTTTTACTTTTTTAAAGTTTTTTATGGGGATCTCACTTCTTTTTACAAAGATAATTCATGTTCTTGGCATCATATTTTTTTACTTTTTTGAAGTTTTTTTTTGGGATTCAGAATTTCAGCTTCTTCTTTTTTACAAATTTTTCCCTGTCACGGGTACTAAAAGTAAGGATAAAGTAAGGAAATCCCAATAAATTATAAATTCTGATCTATCTTCGTTACACGTCCACGCGTTTACGGCGCACTGCAGCCTATCGAGTGATGTTAGAAGATAAAGCTAGTTTGTAGCCAGTAAAGCTTACTCGGAATACTCGGAATAGCGCAAAGCAGTTCAGCGAGTGTACTTTTATTATTTTTTGATTAAGGATAAATTCTACGTAAGTTTAACACCTTCCCCCAAAAAACATGTGCACTGCATTGCCGATCTATATGTATTATATGAATGTATAGTACTTTGTGTGCAGTACATAGTGAGCGAAGCAGCTTGCGGCCGTGGCCGGGGCCGGGGACGTGGCCAGAGCCGGGGTCGTGGATGGGGGCGGGGCCGTGGACGTGGCGGCGGCCAATAACATATAAAAAAATAAATTCGTTATTTTCATACATAAAAATGTGGTTATTTCATTTGCTCATGCAGCAGAGTTACTTTCTCTTTCAGCTGTTAAAATAATTCTCTTCATCTGCATCGTTAACTGAAAAATAGGACAAATTTACTAATTATTTATATAAATTATCACACGTGCTCACATTGAATGAATAATTGCGTATGCAAAACCCTACGTGAAAATTTGTGCGTACATAGTCCAACGTAGATCACACTGCATCATCTTCTGCTTTGATGATTATCTGTAAATTATATATATATATAAAGCCTCATTTTAATAATTATATACAACTTAACGTAGAACTTATTAATTATTTATAGAAATAGAGTGGCCTTTTGCTATAGTGAGTGTAGAGACTACATAATGTATCCAAAGCAGGTGAGAGCATATGGCAGAAAGTCTTGTTGCAGGAAATTTAAATGCTAATGGTAATAATTCAGCGAAAATGAATGAGGAGATCCAATATTTTTAACGCACAATTTATTGGTGTTGGAATAAAACTAATAATAATTTAGTATGTTTATTGGTGAATAGAAATAATGGGAATCTAAAAAATTAATGAATAGCGTGACAACTACTGTGGATTTTATTAAAGTATTACGAATGTCTTTCACAAAAGATTGAAAAGCATCAAGGGAGATGTGTTTTCAGGGTACTTTCTTAACTAATGTGACTTGCTCTACATTGCAAGCAGTACACCATAATCTATTTTCTTAATAATTCTTAATGCTATGTCTTTTGATTGACAAATTTTGCCGATTTACCTTATTTGACAAATTCCCAGAAACTTGTGCGAAACAAGATGCTCTGTCTATCTATATATCTATTTAATCTTCTCCGGACAACCTCCAAGCCTGTGCATTCTCTTCATTTCTATCCATCCAAGCCTCTGCGTCCCCTTCAATTCTACTATCCAAGCCTGTGCGTCCCCTTCATTTTTATCCAAGTCCTGTGCGTCCCCTTCATTTCTATAATATATAATAAGCTTTACATAAAAACTCTAAATTGCTGGTATATACAAAAACAAGTATGTGGCAATTTAAATGCAATGTAATTTTTTACTACAATATATTATTTTGTACATGTATGATACAAATTTCCAGAAACTTGTGTGAAAGGAGATGCTTCGCAGTCGAACCATCTCTGAACAACTTCCAAGTCTGTGACTACATAAGAAATCTATTAAAAAAATTTTGGCGACTTACCTTATTAATTGAGACAATAATTCAGTCTCCTATGTAGTGTAAAAACTCGTGACATTCCAAATTCGGACAACTTACTTTATTTGACACTTAGCACTTGGTAGGTTATAAAATTCAAAATAGTATATATATATATGTATGTACAATGACGGACGACGATCCCCGCCGAATAATCCCGAGAGTCGACGAACGAAGAACGAAACATGTGTTGGCTGAAGGTGTGTGTGTGTAACGCGTATATACGTATATTCTGGTTGACGACGAAAATATATATATGTACTATAGTTGACGAAAAATTCCTGGGAGAATCAGAAGAAGAACTTATTTTCGACAGATTCATGAGACGATATTACGATATCTCTGTCATGCGTGGACCGATTTTATTGAAATTGGTCTTATTCGAAAGCTTATATGCGGTTTACATAAGAAAAATGCCTTTAAATTTAGAAAATATTGCAGGCGTGATGAGATATTAATGAAATAAGTTTCAGGTTAGGTTGGAATAGCTGTGCGTCGAGTAAAGATACACGGCAGCGACAGGCATATACAAGGTGTCTTTTCTTTCATGTACTTGGCGTCGAGACGCTACCGCGTCTCTAGATAACCGATATCATTTCTTACTACCTTCGCTTGTTCTAGTCTCAAATTTGTTTCCATCGGTGTATTATACACCCTGATAACCAGATCTGGCAGCAGAATCTGACGTCAGATCCGTAGTCGTCTGTGTCCGCATTTGGCTGCGTTCTGAGGTACAGAATCTGATGTCAGATTCTGATGTCAGATCGGCAGCAGATGGACAGCAGATTCTGCCGTCTGCTAGGCACAGCCAACAGCGCCATCTGAGGTCCAGAATTAACATACAATTCCCTACGCGTGACGTCACATGGCCGCCCCTACGCGTGACGTCACACTAGGTGTATCCCCACCCTTTCTACTGCTCGTAGAGAAGTTTTGGAGCAGATTCTAAGATTCTGCTCGCAGGTTATATGAGCCGCAGTTTATTAAATAAGTTCTTTATTTTTTTTATAAAGGTATGTGTTTATTCTTTAATATTACAAGTACAAAATATATATAAGTGGCACATATATTAACATTTAATATTTACATTTGGAAATGGTGATTCTAGATGCAAACATAAGCCAATTTTCCCGAGAACGAACTTTTATTCTACATTACATTTTTATTTATATAGATTTTCGACTTATTGTTTTTGCATAGAATCACCATATCCCTGCTTCTGTTAACTCTGAAAAGAAATACAACATTAGTATAAAATTGAAACGATACTGGGAATGTACCGATGAATATTTTATTAAACGTTAAGTACTTTATTTCAGTGATGCTAAAGTAAAGTGAGCACTGAAAAGTACTGTTTGGTTTAGTACGTTTTAAAAGACTGGCGCTGAAAAGTGCCGATTATTGTTCCTTGTGAACGTCGAGAGGTTGTTCCCGTTGGACTCGATTAAAATGGGCACTGAAAAGTACCGTTTGGTCTCTTCGCCACTGTAAAAGGAGACACATCTCAACTTTTAATGGGCATATTTCGTGAAATAAAACATCTGCCACAGTTCTTCAGGCGTCATCAGCTTCTTCTTCGGGCTGCTGGTCGCTCCAAAACTCGCGGCGCCTTTGCAAGGCACTTGGGGGGGCTGCTGTCGCCCGTGGACCACACCTCCTGCTGCGTACTCTTTCTTTCGCGGTCCGCAGTGCCCGCTGCATATATAGTTGAAAGTCCGATCGGAGGGGCTTGTTGAAATGCGGGTTCCCAGACACCGCTTCTGAAAAAGTAATGCACGCAAAGTACATTAGTATAATTATTTATAAAAACATGAATATGCTTATTGCTTCGTACCGTAAATCGCCATAGTAATACGGGCGTTGTACAACGGCCGTTGTCCCGTTCGGCCGAACCACGTGAAGGCCGTTGTCACGTCGTCGACAAGTGCCTCCTTCATACAAAAATCGACCGCGGCCTTCAGGCTGAACCCACCCACGTATTTTAAATATTGGACCTAAACAAAGTAAGTAAATATTGATGTAAGTATGTATTATATAAAAGTAAATAAAAGCATAATTTCGCTTTCACTTACAACATTGGAATATGTTTGGTCGTCGATGGTCTCGAAACAGTCCACCTCCTCCGGTGACGAGAGAGGAATGATCGCTGGTTTCCTTGGTGGACCGTTACGGGTGAGTTGCACACATTGGAGAACATTCTCCAATAAAGTATTCATTCTTCTGCAAGCAGAATGGATGGAGGCGTAACGTATTAATAAACACGATAACATGCAATACTTACCTTAGCTCCGTCTCGACGCTCGCCGTGCGGTCTTCCAGGCTCCTGCGAACATGAACATTTATAATAGAAAACGTCACACTATCAATATTTTTATAACAAAAAAAAGAAACATGTAAATTTACCTATTAGCAGGAGGTTGTATGTGCACTGTATGGTGCTGAAACGGCTCATTCTGAATGACCGTGGCGCGTGCAGAGGACGTCCCTGGATCGTGATGATCCCTTATTGTTGCGAGGACAGGAGCACTGGCAGCAGCAGGACTATTCTGCAACATAAGAACGTTACTCGGATTAGTCGTAGAAAAATCCTTTGACGTTGGTAGATAATTATTTGATTCCTGCAGGATTGTCCTCAAATCCTGGATATCCTGATCGATGCTTTGCTTCGGCATGGCTGACGTCTTCTTTCTTGGAGGTTCCTCCTCCGAAGAAGTCGTCTGATACCTCGCTGGTTTGGCGACCACACGCTTCTCTCGCTGCGACATGTTTGGTAAACCTGTGAGTAAAAGTACATATTACAATTCTTAGCAAAGGTGTGTTGGCTGTTTTTCCTATTTTACATGCATACATGCAATATTAACCGAACCCAGGTAATGTATTACTCAATAATTCGAGTGTAACTCGACAAAGGCTATAACAGTAGAAAATGTAAAAAAGTGACCCATGAAGAAATATTCGAACCAAACGATAAAATAACTCATCAACAGAGATTAACAAGGATACGTGTAAATATAATATTACTTATGAAGAGCAATACAAAAGGAAAGTATAATACAAAAGAAGAAAATGTAAATATTATAGAGCATGCCCCTCACCAGAAAATAGTCGTAACTTACCAAAAACAAGAGACGAGGCTAGAAATGGAAGATTTTTTTTTTTTTTTTTTTTACATGGTGGAAATCCCTAACGGATACCTCACCCCCATGGCAGGGGTGAGATTATGTGGGGCTTGCACTCACTAAAACCACCATGGTGACCGCCTGACGCGAGAAGCTACACGAGGGAGTGGGACTGACAGCGAGATACATCCAGCGAAAATAAAAGTGGAAGAATTTAAATACTATGGATCCTACGGCTTCTCGCTGTGCGTAATAACAGCAACGATATACCTACGGGGTTCTAAGAGGTTTGTGTCAGTGGACATACTACAGCGAAAAGGCATTCTATAACATTTGCCACGAACCTGATCGGGGGAGATATATAAAATTTCATGGCTCAATGTGGCGCATTTATATATGCCAAGAGCCGAAGACTCTATGCCGACATCATAAAAATTATCGACTTCTAAAAATTTTTTGATACCCAAACGATACGAGTCATTGTCCATGCCAATAGTGAAAATTATGCAGATCGAGCCATCGTCTGAGATGCAACAATTATCGCGTACATTTGTGCCTAGAGATATGTTATTAAATTCTATCTTACGGTACTGAGAACAATTGGTGTCATTCGTAAGGGGTCTAGATACACGAATAGAAAAATCGACATTACGATGAATGTTTGTGCCATGTGATTGTATCTCCCTCATCCTGTTGGAAAATTGTTGGAGAGGAAGAGATGGCTTATTAAGAAATTTTTTAAAAATGGACATGTTGTTTTCATAGGGAAAAGCAGAACATGAATCTAAATTACCAAAACGTCTGACATCGTTGGTTAAGTGAAGAAGACCATGGACGTTATAACTATTAAAAGTTGGGCCATATAGGTTTTCGGTACGAAGAACAAATTTCTGTAAAGCTGACTCTGCGAATCTCAAGTGGGGGCTCGATGGAGATTCTGCAACCAAAATTCTTATGGCCGCATGTAAAATTAAGAAGTGCTTGTATATTTCATCGTTGAGTACACCATACAGTACAACCGGCCCTGTATATAGAAGGAACTGACGAAACTCGGTCGCCTTATATTTACAATATTCCTCAATAGCTCTGGGACGTCTGGCAAAGTCCAAGGGACAATATCTTGCGAGATTGTTGAGTCTCGTAGATATCACAGAAATATTCAGTGCGGGCAATTTTGACAAAAATGTAAAGCTTCCAGATACCCACGCGGACAAAAGTTTCTTCATTACGCCCAAGCATACAAGGTGCATATACTCGAACGGAACTTGGGAAACCATTCCTATCGGTAGCGATGCCAATGGGCTTGGACCTTCTTTGTGATGGTTCTCGTGTAACCGTTTAGGGTATTCCTCATCGGTACGAGGAGAATCATCTATACCATCGAAGGCATAATGCTTACCGTTCAGGGTACCAGAAACCATACATTTGGAACAGGGATATTGAGACATATGCCCAAAATGATTCAACACAAATGCTCGAGCTGGTGCGTCAGCTATGAAACATCTCAGACGTATGGGCAACTTACTGCCATGAAAATTTATACCTCCGTTGGACATGATGGCTTTGACGTTTGCAATAAATTTCTCAAAAAAAATATTGGGATCGTGTGGTTTATGGCGACCTTTATAGATTCCTACCACTATTGGCTTTATACGGGGAATATTTGAAATCCTACATTGGATGGGCCAGAACTGAATGGAACCTTTGTCCACACGACATCCGTCGGTATGAAAATCTAATTCTAACTCTCTAACAAAAGATACGGACAAAGGGAGACTTTTAACAATTTCTGTTTCCAGATCGAAATGAATGTATTCTCCTGGTTCCACGACGAATGTAACAGCAGGATTACGTGGCGTATCGAGAAGTGTTCTAACATCCTGAGGCAACTGAGAAAAACAGGAATGCGTTCGAAGGAGAGATAATATATTATTTCCTTGAACGTGTGTTAAATTGCTGTCTACGAAACAAGACGCTAAACGTTGGCGAAAAGATGGCTCGGAGAAAGTATCACAGGACAATGAAACTGTATCATGAATTGAAGAAACGCGTGACGTGGAAGTAGAAGGACCGGCGTCTTCTACATTGATATCGCGCCTAACACTGAATCTATCCGGGATAAAATTAATAGGAACGGACGAACTACAACCTGCAGATGTGCTAGCAGCATCTCGAACGTTAGAAGTATTATCCGCTACTCTACGAACGGTGTTAAATTCAGGACGGTATCGCGCGCGTAACTTTTCTCGCATCTCGCGTATAACCCTCCTTTTTTGCCTCGCCGACAATGCGTGTCCGGGTTTCCGCGACGTAGACAACTTGAAACGATTAAATTCCATAATTACTTACGTCTTGCGGATGTCTCGGGATGATATTCGTACTTTTTAATGCTCTGGAAATTCTTCGGATCTGCCGTCGATGACTGCCACCTCAGAATGAACGAGAATTCGAAACAAACGCGAACTGGGAAGTAGAGTCCCGACCAATCACGAATGACCGCAAGGCGGCGCAGCCAATCCGAGCGTAGTCCAGTGTACCGCCAAAATATTACCTCGTGGTACCCTTTATTCGACGTGGTACCCTTTGTGCTGGAAAAAAAGCGCTCGGATTGGCTGCGCCGCCTTGCGGTCATTCGTGATTGGTCGGGACTCTACTTCCCAGTTCGCGTTTGTTTCGAATTCTCGTTCATTCTGAGGTGGCAGTCATCGACGGCAGATCCGAAGAATTTCCAGAGCATTAAAAAGTACGAATATCATCCCGAGACATCCGCAAGACGTAAGTAATTATGGAATTTAATCGTTTCAAGTTGTCTACGTCGCGGAAACCCGGACACGCATTGTCGGCGAGGCAAAAAAGGAGGGTTATACGCGAGATGCGAGAAAAGTTACGCGCGCGATACCGTCCTGAATTTAACACCGTTCGTAGAGTAGCGGATAATACTTCTAACGTGCGAGATGCTGCTAGCACATCTGCAGGTTGTAGTTCGTCCGTTCCTATTAATTTTATCCCGGATAGATTCAGTGTTAGGCGCGATATCAATGTAGAAGACGCCGGTCCTTCTACTTCCACGTCACGCGTTTCTTCAATTCATGATACAGTTTCATTGTCCTGTGATACTTTCTCCGAGCCATCTTTTCGCCAACGTTTAGCGTCTTGTTTCGTAGACAGCAATTTAACACACGTTCAAGGAAATAATATATTACCTCTCCTTCGAACGCATTCCTGTTTTTCCCAGTTGCCTCAGGATGTTAGAACACTTCTCGATACGCCACGTAATCCTGCTGTTACATTCGTCGTGGAACCAGGAGAATACATTCATTTCGATCTGGAAACAGAAATTGTTAAAAGTCTCCCTTTGTCCGTATCTTTTGTTAGAGAGTTAGAATTAGATTTTCATACCGACGGATGTCGTGTGGACAAAGGTTCCATTCAGTTCTGGCCCATCCAATGTAGGATTTCAAATATTCCCCGTATAAAGCCAATAGTGGTAGGAATCTATAAAGGTCGCCATAAACCACACGATCCCAATATTTTTTTTGAGAAATTTATTGCAAACGTCAAAGCCATCATGTCCAACGGAGGTATAAATTTTCATGGCAGTAAGTTGCCCATACGTCTGAGATGTTTCATAGCTGACGCACCAGCTCGAGCATTTGTGTTGAATCATTTTGGGCATATGTCTCAATATCCCTGTTCCAAATGTATGGTTTCTGGTACCCTGAACGGTAAGCATTATGCCTTCGATGGTATAGATGATTCTCCTCGTACCGATGAGGAATACCCTAAACGGTTACACGAGAACCATCACAAAGAAGGTCCAAGCCCATTGGCATCGCTACCGATAGGAATGGTTTCCCAAGTTCCGTTCGAGTATATGCACCTTGTATGCTTGGGCGTAATGAAGAAACTTTTGTCCGCGTGGGTATCTGGAAGCTTTACATTTTTGTCAAAATTGCCCGCACTGAATATTTCTGTGATATCTACGAGACTCAACAATCTCGCAAGATATTGTCCCTTGGACTTTGCCAGACGTCCCAGAGCTATTGAGGAATATTGTAAATATAAGGCGACCGAGTTTCGTCAGTTCCTTCTATATACAGGGCCGGTTGTACTGTATGGTGTACTCAACGATGAAATATACAAGCACTTCTTAATTTTACATGCGGCCATAAGAATTTTGGTTGCAGAATCTCCATCGAGCCCCCACTTGAGATTCGCAGAGTCAGCTTTACAGAAATTTGTTCTTCGTACCGAAAACCTATATGGCCCAACTTTTAATAGTTATAACGTCCATGGTCTTCTTCACTTAACCAACGATGTCAGACGTTTTGGTAATTTAGATTCATGTTCTGCTTTTCCCTATGAAAACAACATGTCCATTTTTAAAAAATTTCTTAATAAGCCATCTCTTCCTCTCCAACAATTTTCCAACAGGATGAGGGAGATACAATCACATGGCACAAACATTCATCGTAATGTCGATTTTTCTATTCGTGTATCTAGACCCCTTACGAATGACACCAATTGTTCTCAGTACCATAAGATAGAATTTAATAACATATCTCTAGGCACAAATGTACGCGATAATTGTTGCATCTCAGACGATGGCTCGATCTGCATAATTTTCACTATTGGCATGGACAATGACTCGTATCGTTTGGGTATCAAAAAATTTTTAGAAGTCGATAATTTTTATGATGTCGGCATAGAGTCTTCGGCTCTTGGCATATATAAATGCGCCACATTGAGCCATGAAATTTTATATATCTCCCCCGATCAGGTTCGTGGCAAATGTTATAGAATGCCTTTTCGCTGTAGTATGTCCACTGACACAAACCTCTTAGAACCCCGTAGGTATATCGTTGCTGTTATTACACACAGCGAGAAGCCGTAGGATCCATAGTATTTAAATTCTTCCACTTTTATTTTCGCTGGATGTATCTCGCTGTCAGTCCCACTCCCTCGTGTAGCTTCTCGCGTCAGGCGGTCACCATGGTGGTTTTAGTGGGTGCAAGCCCCACATAATCTCACCCCTGCCATGGGGGTGAGGTATCCGTTAGGGATTTCCACCATGTAAAAAAAAAAAAAAAAAATCTTCCATTTCTAGCCTCGTCTCTTGTTTTTGGTAAGTTACGACTATTTTCTGGTGAGGGGCATGCTCTATAATATTTACATTTTCTTCTTTTGTATTATACTTTCCTTTTGTATTGCTCTTCATAAGTAATATTATATTTACACGTATTCTTGTTAATCTCTGTTGATGAGTTATTTTATCGTTTGGTTCGAATATTTCTTCATGGGTCACTTTTTTACATTTTCTACTGTTATAGCCTTTGTCGAGTTACACTCGAATTATTGAGTAATACATTACCTGGGTTCGGTTAATATTGCATGTATGCATGTAAAATAGGAAAAACAGCCAACACACCTTTGCTAAGAATTGTAATATGTACTTTTACTCACAGGTTTACCAAACATGTCGCAGCGAGAGAAGCGTGTGGTCGCCAAACCAGCGAGGTATCAGACGACTTCTTCGGAGGAGGAACCTCCAAGAAAGAAGACGTCAGCCATGCCGAAGCAAAGCATCGATCAGGATATCCAGGATTTGAGGACAATCCTGCAGGAATCAAATAATTATCTACCAACGTCAAAGGATTTTTCTACGACTAATCCGAGTAACGTTCTTATGTTGCAGAATAGTCCTGCTGCTGCCAGTGCTCCTGTCCTCGCAACAATAAGGGATCATCACGATCCAGGGACGTCCTCTGCACGCGCCACGGTCATTCAGAATGAGCCGTTTCAGCACCATACAGTGCACATACAACCTCCTGCTAATAGGTAAATTTACATGTTTCTTTTTTTTGTTATAAAAATATTGATAGTGTGACGTTTTCTATTATAAATGTTCATGTTCGCAGGAGCCTGGAAGACCGCACGGCGAGCGTCGAGACGGAGCTAAGGTAAGTATTGCATGTTATCGTGTTTATTAATACGTTACGCCTCCATCCATTCTGCTTGCAGAAGAATGAATACTTTATTGGAGAATGTTCTCCAATGTGTGCAACTCACCCGTAACGGTCCACCAAGGAAACCAGCGATCATTCCTCTCTCGTCACCGGAGGAGGTGGACTGTTTCGAGACCATCGACGACCAAACATATTCCAATGTTGTAAGTGAAAGCGAAATTATGCTTTTATTTACTTTTATATAATACATACTTACATCAATATTTACTTACTTTGTTTAGGTCCAATATTTAAAATACGTGGGTGGGTTCAGCCTGAAGGCCGCGGTCGATTTTTGTATGAAGGAGGCACTTGTCGACGACGTGACAACGGCCTTCACGTGGTTCGGCCGAACGGGACAACGGCCGTTGTACAACGCCCGTATTACTATGGCGATTTACGGTACGAAGCAATAAGCATATTCATGTTTTTATAAATAATTATACTAATGTACTTTGCGTGCATTACTTTTTCAGAAGCGGTGTCTGGGAACCCGCATTTCAACAAGCCCCTCCGATCGGACTTTCAACTATATATGCAGCGGGCACTGCGGACCGCGAAAGAAAGAGTACGCAGCAGGAGGTGTGGTCCACGGGCGACAGCAGCCCCCCCAAGTGCCTTGCAAAGGCGCCGCGAGTTTTGGAGCGACCAGCAGCCCGAAGAAGAAGCTGATGACGCCTGAAGAACTGTGGCAGATGTTTTATTTCACGAAATATGCCCATTAAAAGTTGAGATGTGTCTCCTTTTACAGTGGCGAAGAGACCAAACGGTACTTTTCAGTGCCCATTTTAATCGAGTCCAACGGGAACAACCTCTCGACGTTCACAAGGAACAATAATCGGCACTTTTCAGCGCCAGTCTTTTAAAACGTACTAAACCAAACAGTACTTTTCAGTGCTCACTTTACTTTAGCATCACTGAAATAAAGTACTTAACGTTTAATAAAATATTCATCGGTACATTCCCAGTATCGTTTCAATTTTATACTAATGTTGTATTTCTTTTCAGAGTTAACAGAAGCAGGGATATGGTGATTCTATGCAAAAACAATAAGTCGAAAATCTATATAAATAAAAATGTAATGTAGAATAAAAGTTCGTTCTCGGGAAAATTGGCTTATGTTTGCATCTAGAATCACCATTTCCAAATGTAAATATTAAATGTTAATATATGTGCCACTTATATATATTTTGTACTTGTAATATTAAAGAATAAACACATACCTTTATAAAAAAAATAAAGAACTTATTTAATAAACTGCGGCTCATATAACCTGCGAGCAGAATCTTAGAATCTGCTCCAAAACTTCTCTACGAGCAGTAGAAAGGGTGGGGATACACCTAGTGTGACGTCACGCGTAGGGGCGGCCATGTGACGTCACGCGTAGGGAATTGTATGTTAATTCTGGACCTCAGATGGCGCTGTTGGCTGTGCCTAGCAGACGGCAGAATCTGCTGTCCATCTGCTGCCGATCTGACATCAGAATCTGACATCAGATTCTGTACCTCAGAACGCAGCCAAATGCGGACACAGACGACTACGGATTTGACGTCAGATTCTGCGCTCTCATGCCAGACTCTGCTACCAATCTGATGTCAGATTGGCGTCAGATGGTTATCAGGGCAGCTTACTATTCTCGATCTTATATTTTCTTGCTAAAGATTCAATGTAATTTTTCTGGCTCAATGTCATAATATTTTCATTATTATTATGATCAATATTTATTCCAAGGTAACTTTTTATTTTACCCATATCTTTCATTTGAAATCTTTTTGACAATTTACTCTTTATAATATTAATTTTCCTTTTGTTTTTACAGCATATTAACACATCGTCAACAAATAATATCAAATAAACTATATCTTCTTTATCAATTAAGACATATAAGCAGTAATCATTTTTGCTTCGCTTGAACCCTAAGCTACTTACAAAATTATCAAAGCAATCGTACCAAGCTCTAGGGCTTTCTCTCAAACCATATAACGATTTAAGTAATTTGCATACTTTATTCGTTCCATCCTCATAACCCCTGGGTTGTTTAACATAAATCTCTGAATACACTTTGCCATTGAGGAACGCTGTTTCAACATCCATTTGTTCTATATTTAAACTGTTAGAGCTATTAGGTTTTAATATAATATCCGACGCTACAACCATTCGTCTAACAACCATTCGTCCAAAGATCGTTATTGTTGAATTTTAATCTTATTTTATATTGATTGTGGGTGAGTCTCAGTTTCACGTGCGGATCAGGAGGATTCAACAGGAATAGTCTTTTGAATTTAGTGTATAGAAAATGTCTTTAATATATAATGTATGATATGAAAACGAAAGAGTTTGTACAATAAATGAAAGTTTGGTTTTATATTGTATATATATATAGTTAATAGGAATCCTTTGATTTTACTTATGTTATAGCGAGTCTTTTATCTATTCCTTAGTCTAACCTATCGGTGAGCTCACCTGTTTACTGTACGACGGTTGGAAGCCAAAGAGGGAGAAGTTTTTACTTCTCCTATCTACGTCTCCTAGTGCTCGCTCTATATTTATTCTTATGAACTAAATTCGAAGGCGCGGTGTTTAACCTAAACTGTACAGGTGTAGTACTGAACAGAATTACAAGTGGAAGTTCTATTTTTAACAGTTATGAAGACCGGATCCGATCCGAACGCTACACGACAGACGCGCCGCGAGGAACCGGAAAAACACAACCGCCTCTCTCACATGCGCGCGCATTGCAAATACATCTCCAACACCTCCTCTCAAGACGCGCGCGGAACGATCTCCTTTACATTCATCTCACTCATACAAAAATAATGCTTATCTCTCGACAACGGTTTGGTAAGTACATCTGCAGGCATACAATTCGTTGACATATACTGTAAACTCAAACTTTCATTTCGCAAAGCATCTCTTATAAAATGAAACTTAATATCTATATGCTTTGTCCTCGGATGTAGAATCGCACTTTTTGACAATAGTTGCGCTCCCTTATTATCGTTGTAAATTACAATATTATCCAAATTATTTACATTTAACTCTTTGATAAACTTAGATATATATAACGCATGTTTAACAGCTTCCGCGATTGCCACATATTCTGCTTCGGTTGAGGACATGGCAACTGTTCGTTGTTTTTGTGATTTCCAACTGATTGGACCCATCGACATATTAAATATATATCCGGTGTACGACTTCCTGTCGAGCTTACACCTTCCCCAATCGGCATCCACATAAGCCGCTATCTCGGCGTCTGATTTCCTGAAAACAATACCGTAATTACATGTTCTCTTAAGGTATCGCAATACCCTCTTAGCTGCTTGCCAATGAGCCTCCGTATTACAATCGTTGAACTGGGCCAGAACGCTCACTGCGTGAGCAATATCAGGCCTGGTTGCCACCGCCAAATACATTAACGAACCAACCAGTTCACGATAAGGCCTCCTCTGGTTTTCTACGCCTTTATTATTTTCTAATGTTGCATCTTTATCCATTGGCGTACATACTGGATTACAGCCATCCATTCCAAATTTTTGTAATAAATCAGTAATATATTTTTCTTGCGTCATGCTTACCCCCTCTGCATCTTGTTTAATATTGATACCTAAGCAATACCCGATTTTTCCTAAATCTTTTATATCAAAATCCTTGGCCAATTCAATTTTTACGTTCTTGATCCACTTATGATCATCAGATACAATTATGATGTCATCTACATACACGGCTATATACAACCTGGTATTTCCTCTTTGGCCACTGTATACGCATGGATCGGAAACTGTAGGACTTAATCCTAATTTCTTCAATTTTTCATCTAACTTTTCATTCCACTGTTTCCCAGCTTGTTTCAGACCATATAAAGCCTTATTCAAATAACATACAGGACGATTCCGGGACTTTATTTGTTCTAATATGCTTTTCGCCTTTTCCTGTATTTTCTTCTCTTCTCTCGTATCCGCTACTATTCCAGCTAAACTTTCTTCAAATCCTTCAGGCACGTCCATATAAATATCTTCTTTTAAGATCCCATTAAGATATGCACTTGTTACATCTAGCTGTTCTACCATCATGTTCAATTTAACCGCCAAGGCTAACAGTAATCTGATGGAATCCAGCCTCGCAACCGGTGCGAACGTATCTCCAAAATCAATTCCTGGGCGTTGTGTAAACCCCTTGGCCACTATCCTCGCCTTTCGTTTTTCCAACGATCCATCCGCCCGGTATTTATTCGCAAGAACTGTGCGACACCCTATTAACCTTCCGTTCTCTGGCTTCTCTCTAATGTCAACAGGCGGCAGGTGTAGAGACGTGTACGTACGTTAAAGGTGTACGAATATCTTTTCGAAAATCTATGCGGGGAGTGGAGAGTCATTTGGACCCGAATATAGTACATCCTGAGAATTTGTATTTTAGGGGGTCTAAATTAGGCTAAAGGCACTGGGACGGTGTTGAAGACGGTTATCGATACGATTAAATAAAATTAAATTTGATAAAAATATATTTCCATTCATTTCATTACAGTACACTACAAATTATATCATCCACTGCATTACACTATGTGTATTTACAAATATTGAAAAACTACAATACTACAATATTATTATTCTATTTGTTATAAATTATAAATTAAATTATTATATTTCTAATTACTCAAATTACTGGTGCGTGCATGCGCGAAACGACTATAGAATGCACTTACAATAATTTGTGAATACACCTGTAGTTTGTTGGAATATACAAAGCAGAGTATACAAAGTGTAATACAGAATACACAGATCGCATACGCACGTAAAATATATGTACAATACATAAAATATATAAAAATATAACATACGTTAGAGTACTTAATGCACATATCGGATTTTATAGAATATACAGTAGTGATAGAGTAGTAGATACACCATATACATATACACTTTTTAAAATCGCATAACCTTTTACAAAAAGTGAACTACACGAGTTCGGTTTTTTTTTAGAAGTTAGAAAGATCGGTTTATTATGTATAATAGATATGTCGTTTATTCGCCGTTTTGAAAAATTGGAATTTTCGAAATAACAAGAAAAAAACGGCTTTTCAAAGTTTTTTGTGTGAGCTTATAATGAAAATTTAAAAAATTACCTTTCTAGATTCAAGTAAGATATACGCATACTGAAAATTTCATTTAAATCGGTAAGCTACAATCGCTGAGTTACAAACGCTTAAAGATCGCAGAATAAGGTCGAAATCGTTGGCACATGCCGAGGGCGGGGATTTTTAAATACTGTCATGTTAAGGTGTCATTCTGGTTAGCGCGCCGATAAATTAAGGGAATTTCAGGAATTTATTGCGAAGATAGGAATTATAGTAATGTAATAAAACTTTTTTCTATTGATTAAAGTACATTTCTACAGCAATTAAAAAATATAAAAGTAATCAAATTATTGCTTTTAAAATGGTTTCTGAAGGCGATTTTGATGACATGTTTGAAAATTCATGCTTCGCTCGTACAGGTGATTTCAGCAGTTGGACTTATCTGAAACAAAAAATACAACAGATTCTTAATCAATATGACTCTCGCTATGGCCCGAACTAGAATAAATGATTTATCCATAAAATTAACAAAATGCCGGGCAAAATACAAGAATAAATGTATTTCGGCTGTGTTTAATGTGCTATTTTCGATTTTAAAAGTAGGTTAGACTCAACAGAAATATTTGGTTGTAGTCCCGGCCCAAGGCATAGGTGTGCAGAATAAGCAGTTCAATTTATAAAGCAATCGGTTCGATAAATTTTGAGATTTTATCTGTACCATGTGAAAAAATGACGTTTCCAGAAAAACGCTTTCAAAGTTTTGATCTATGGTGGTCGAGCCTCTGCGCTCCCTACAAAATGCCTATGTAGAAGCTAAAATATTTGGATTTTTTCAATGAAAATTTAACAGTACATTCTTGAGGATATGTACTTTCGAAAAATGTTTTAAAAGATCGATTTTTTCAAACCGTCTAACCTGAATGACCCCACAACACCCATCGTGGCTTGGAAAATACTTATAGCACTTATTGGCATTTTCTTATTTCCGCTACGCAATGTGGTGACGAAAATTAAAGCATTCAAATCGGGTTAGCTGTCACATGTAATTGGCAATATTGTGAATTTCGACTGTTTGATGATCGATTTTGTAATATTTAACAGACTATTCAATGACAAAAACATTATTGCACTATTTCAATACTTGTGTGAGACCAGTCCTGTAACGCGATTGACCCGATTGCAGAGCTTACAACCGTAGATAGCGCTCTCACAGAATTTACCAATACACATATGCGCTTTACCATGGATATACTTTGTTGATCGTAGCAGAATGTTGCTCCAGCTTTGATGTCTGGGGAATGCAGCGTCTTCCCTATCAATGTTGCGCTTCTTCCAGGCTCGTGAACGATGCTTTACTGCGGGATGTTTACCGCACTTCATTGGGAGAGGCGGCCAGGATCCGCATTCATCGACAGTGAAGCCGCACTGCTACTCCTTTTTTTTTTTTTTTTACGTGGGGAAAATGCATTACGCACACCCGGCGAGATGTTGTGTGCCGGGTAGTGTGGGACTCCTTGCAGGTGTCGGTCCCGCAAGTTTACCCACTAAAAACCACCACGCCCCCCTTCATTAATCTAAATTCTAAATTTTGAAAAGGTATGAACATTGAATCAACAAGAAAACCTCGAAATCTGAATGTTGTTGTCATCATAAAGACATCACAAAGACATAATTTACATATACTAGAAACATTAGACAAGTATTTTATTTGTAAGTCGGAAGAGTTGAGTGAAGTAGAGGGAAAATTTTAACATTATCTGCAGTTTCGAATTTCACACATTTATGCACTATTTCCGCTACACTGAAAATTTGACGAGGACCGATGTTGTTGGATGGCGTTTGAAAAATTCCTAATTCGGAGGAGTTACAGGGTTCGTCATAAAAATCTATCAATTGTAAAAATTTTCGGCCTATTATTTTATGCTGGTTTTCATGTACGATAATATTTTCTACAATAACAATGCTGCCATCATTGAGACGGCAGCAATTGTTAGGGTGCCGGTTCTGTAAAATAAAATTACTGAAACTAATACGTTTAAATTGCTTCGCGTTATTTATACTGTCTATTATTGGACCACGAGAATGTTCCTTTTGGAAAATCGGATATACGGGGGAACTATTTAATGCTTCTATACTAAAATGAGATTTTTCTAATTGCCGTTTCACAAGCTGTTGCAAGGGTTTCTCACTCTTCCTAATACATTTTTTAATACTTTGCAAAAAGTTTTCAAACGGAAAGCAACTAAAATTATCAAGAGGTCCGTGATTTCTTACATCATCTACCAAGTGTAGCAGATTATGAACATTATGTGATACGTGTTCTGAGCCATATAACGATTCGAAAGTTTCAACAAAATACTTTAATAATTTTACTGCGTAATTGAGGTGAATAAAATATTTCCTGTGCGATAAAATGAGAAATGCAGTGTGGAGTGTAAGAAAATTTAAATATCTATCATCATCTATATTGTTTAATAAAACTACTGGCCCGGTGTACATTAAAAATTGACGCAATTCAGTTGCTTTCCACCGTTTTAAAATACCCAAGCTTCGAGGTTTTCTCATCAATTCTTTTGGCATGCTAGGAGATATTTGTATTAAGGCTAGAGATATTTTGCACTGAGATTGTAGTGATATTCTGGTCTTGGGTTTGCCACAACACCACAGAGAGAGCAACTTTTTCACTACACCCAGACAAATCAAATGCATATAATCTAACGGAAACGAATTGATCATATGGATGCCGGGAATTCTTTCTATAATCGACGTTCCAGTATGGTGATGTGGGTCAGATTTGGATCTGAAATCATCATCAGTCCTTAAACGCAGATTATTTGTCCCAGGAAAGCACGATCTCTTAGCTATATTCTTATCTACTATATGGCATTTCGTGCAAGAAGAATAGCCGGCATGGCCTTTTGTGTATTTAAGAAAGGACTTGGCAGGTACATCGCATATGAATGATTTTATTTTTAAGTGATAAAGATGGCCGTTAATAGAAATTCCGGTACTAATTAAATCTATGGCTTCTTTTGCAAAATCTTCTAGAAAAACGTTGGCATGATTGGGCTTCTCATACCCATGGTATGTGCCAATCATACCTACTTCATTGCATCCGGCAATGCAGCCTAAAATGGGGTAAACTTGACTCTTCGAACTTTTAGAAAGCGGTAAACCGTCCACATTGATATTGATATAAATTGTGTCGTTTTCGATACGCGATAAATCTACGGACTGAACGAGTTTTAAAATGGTGGATTTTAAACCAAAATGGTAATATTGACCTGGATCGACACATTTAATCTGTACATTCCTGGGAGTTTTTAAAAGAGTCCTGGCATCCAAGGGTAAATTACTTGAAATTGATTTCTTTAAAATGGGTAATAAATCGTTAATGGCTCTATGAGTAATATTATGTTTTATAGCCCACTCTGCTAGTGACTTTGATAAATTGGGACTATCGGTGTTCTGAGAATTTTCGAATCTGGCTAAATTTTCAATTTCTTCCATATTCTCAACGAATCCTACATCACTCTGAGTGATATTAACAGAAGGTTGAGAATTAATGCCAGGTGAAATGGCATTTGTAGTGGTACTGAGATCGAAAGATGTAGATTGAGAAACTGACTGTGAACAACTAGTGCCAGGCGAGAGTGAATGTGGGAAAGTAGCATCTGATGATGTTGTGGCTCGGATTTCCTGAAGGGAACTATTTTGAGATCTCTTGGCAGGCATATAGTACTTCTGTAATTTTATTTTGCCAGTCATTATTGTGGTAAAAAAGGAAATAGATAGAAGTGACTGTATAGTTGAGAAGAGAATAGCGTAAAGGAAGAAAATGGATATAGAACTTACTTGTAATAAAACCGGTCCTTATATGTCCTTGAATGTTAAAGAAACACAACACTTTGTAAAACTAAATAAATGTACGTCGTTTAAAATGTCACCCTTTGCCTTCGACGGTTCAGCAGTAACTACCTGTAACTACCGTGTCGCGTGTAGTGATACCAGAGAATCGTGGGTTTTCGCCCACGGGCGCTACCCCCACTCCATGACCAAACGAAACCCCCCCCCCCCCAACGGCTGTACCGCACCAATCAAGCATACCTGGCCGGCGCGGCGCTCTCCTGCGAGAATTCGTTTTCCCGACATCGAATAAAAAGATATAAAAAAAAATTTATGTTAAACGATTTTATTAAAAATGCGCTAAAAACTAAAAAATGATTATTTTCTTGTACTGCAATTTCGATGGTGTTTTTTCACTTTAAATAAAATCGACGAGCAGGATATGTCAACAGAATATGAATCAATTTAATACAGGATCGAGCCACGAAATGAATTTGTTGTGGCATATCCTCACACGATTTTATTTAAAGTGAAAAAACTCCATCGAATCTGCAGTACAAGAAAATAATTATTTTTTAGTTTTTAGTGCAATTTGAATAAAATCGTTTAACATAATATTTTTTTATATATTTTTTATTTTCTAGGGTTTAGTGTTTATGAGTTTCCCCTCAACTCGAGCGCAAGGGTTGAGGAATTAGTTGAAATGTCGCAAGATGAGCAAAATTTCCAAGATGCAGGTCCCGGTGGCAGCAGCAGCAGCAGCAGCAGCAACGCTACTGATGGGCTTTTGCAAAAAATAATTGAGCAGAATACTGATATCATCGCTCAGCACCATTCAATGATATCGCAAATGAACATATTGCAAATTATATTAATTAATACCAGGGAGCGGGTGAATGCCCTGGAAAATATCAGGCGCATCAACAGTGATCGAGAAGGAGCACTTCTCCGAAACATTCAGTTACTTGGAGTTTCCCCTCAATTCCATTACAAAGCTTGATGAATTCGAAGAAATTTTGCGAGATGAGCAAAATTTTCAAGATGCAGGCCCCAGTGGCAGCAGTATCGTTACTGGTGGGCACTTAAAAACCATAATACAAGAAAACCGTACAATAATGCAACAGAACAATTTAATGATAACCTTATTGATAGACACGATGGATCGGCTGAAAACACTGAAAAATAAACCAACTGCAGCTGTGGTTGAGAAGAAACAATCATTCCTTACCAAATTTAATCATTCTGAGTTTCCCCTCCACACGGTCGCAGGGGTTGCGGAATTGGAAGAGGTTTTACGAAATGAAGAAAATTTTCAAGATGCAGTAAGTAAAATATCATTGTTAATTGTCACGTCCCGCGACGTGGAGTCTACTATTAATTAACCCTTTGAATCAATTATATTTACTATTTCGTACTTTAGAGGTGTTATAACCATCTCGCACAATTTACCAATATAATACATAGCCGATATGGCACTGTAATCGAAGATCGCGATAAGAAGAGTTCGAGTCGTGAATCTACCGACGGCAACTGCAGCGAGCAGGAAAACTAGCACGAAGGAGGAATCTTACATCCTTTACGAGGTTCCCGTTCACTACGCATAGCGAGTTCAATATAGTGTTTTTACTAAAACTGCAGAAATTGAAGAATTCTAATTATCCGTATTTCACAGTTTGGTCTGTAGTTTACATTGACTAATTTACGCCAAAATAGATGAACAACCTATAAGAAAAAGGAGTAAAAATGACTACATTTTTATAAATTTTTTTTAAACAAATTGACGTATTATTCGTAATCTGATCACGATTGGCTGAATTTGTATAAAAAGATGCATCACTTTCGTCTCAAAGATTTTCTCTATGGTGCCTACTTTCCGAGATACCTATTATTGCGGCGGACGAGTCTTTTTCACTCCCAACTTTGAGGGTCGCGCGCAATCAAAGAACTACCCCTTTTGTTCCTGTGTCCCTCCGCCAAGTATATTGACGATATAGTAAACGCGTGTGATTTTACTGCAAAAGGGAGGTAGTGGGATTGGACAGATTAACAACAATACAGGACGTATTGAACAAAAAAAAAGAGATGTTAAATAATAATTACTGTAAAGTACTATTACAGTACATCATGATAGTCAATGCATATCGTTAAAAATGTAATGTGTATATACATATATATCTATTTTCTTTAAATGCGCACGTTTTTTTCGACGCGCAAGGCCGATTTGTTACAGAAAGACGTTCCCACTGATGCAACTGCGCGCCGCGGACGGGTCAGATTTACGAGTTTCTCGGATTTTCGAAGAGTTTGGAGCACTTGAAGGGGTCGACTTTTACGACGACCCGCGCGTCGAAAGCGATCGTGTGCGCGCGATGCCGGAATTTCTCTGCCACGCGCGCACGCGAATGCACGCCGCGCATCGTCGAAAACACTGGAAAAATGTGTGTTTTTCAACGGAAATGTACTCTTTACTCCTACATATCACTTGCATACGTATGTTTATGGTCTATTATGTAGTTTATATACTACAGCAAGCAATGACATGATAATTATTATTGTACGTAGCAACAATTATACTGCTGCGAGGGGTATACTTGTTTCTAGAAACATCATAATTGTTGAAGTCAAATTTTAATCATTTTCTAAGTCATCAATCATTGCTAGTATTGTAACGGACATCGGCACGACCAAATACGAACATTTGGCGTGCAGATGATCGGTTTATGATACGTGCGCCAGCAAAACTATTTTTCAGTAAGCCGCTTTCCGTTCCTTTCGTGATTGAATTTTGAACAAACCATGTTTTTCCTCCGAGACTTTCGTTTACGGCCTCACAAATTAGACCCTTTCAAGAGGACGAAAACGTCGTGCGCGGCGCGCGGTTGCACTAGTGGGACCCTGTCTTTAGAAAGTGTGAACCACCAAACAAAAGTTGGCCAACATATGATGTAATCGCCTTTAGAAATGGCACATTTGGTACGTACAAATTACGAGAGAGAATAAATATGCAATTCAATTAATTACTAATTCGTACTTCCAGATGACTATAAGCAATCCAGGAAGGCGGCCCAGCTGGTGGGTGGCAAAAATGAATATATTTTCTTTAAATGTTTATGAGAATATATTAGCAATGGATTGCAAATCCTATACGCTACATGAAACGAGTGTCACCTGATGATGATAACCAGGTGACAAAACTGCAAATGAATACGCAGGTTGATGTTTCCACAGAGTCGGCAATATTTCCCCTCCGAAACGGGAAACCTGGAGACGGCCAATGTCACGCCGCCAGACACTCGGGCGGCTTTGCTCACCGTCCACTTGAATGTATGTAGGGGAGACCGGGGCTAAAAGTTCCGGGGGTAAGTTGTTCCGACGGTTCTATCTTCAAAAGGAAAAGAGCGTTGTACTTCAAAATATTTTTTCCGTGTGAGCTGATCGCGCCACTCACACGGAAAAAATACTTTAAAGTACAACGCTCTTTTCATTTTGAAGATAGAACCGTCGGAACAACTTACCCCCCGGAACTTTTAGCCCCGGTCTCCCCTACAATTTTCGGGTACATGTGGCCAACAGTGATTTCTAAGAGGCCGCTTGAAGCAAGGGGCGAGTTGTTGTATCCTACGACGATGGTGCCAAGTCGCTGGATACACATTGGCGGCGGGCGGCGATTTGTTGCCCGGTCTACTCAGACGCACCTTAAAGGTATTGCATAGGTCGGCTTGAAAAACCGAGCGGCTCGGATACAACCCAATAAGTACTTGATTTTTTTTCAACCGGCCCGATAGAACAGGGGGAAATAGAAAGAAGCGAGCGGGTCGAATGAACTTCGAACAGATCGAAAACTATTTGTCCGATTTATTTGAAACTTGGTAAACATATTCTTAATGGTATTATCTAAAATGTAGCATAGGGGAAAGGTGGTGGGATAGTTGATCACAGGTTTGCTTTTTTATTACAATAATAATATTGGTTTGCTTTGTTTGTATTTAATTACTTAAGTTGTGATTCTTAGAGTATTCTCCATATACTTGTACAAATTTGAGAGTTGGAAACTAATTTTAATGACTGAATTTAAACATTTTACGGCAGTGACGTTATGCACAAGTATCCCTCACTAAAGGGGAGACTTGATCAGTGAATTTTAAGAGTAAATAACACATTAATTTTCTAAAAAATATTTATTATCTTAGCCAGTAACATGAAACATAGGGAATACCATAAAAGGAAAGTAAACTATAACTAACTTGAAAGAATTACTGAAAAAATAAAACCGAAGAATTAAACTCTGTGACATAAAACCACATAAATGCATTCTTAAAAGACATTTCATTTAGATATCATCTGATTCAGAAGATGATAAAGAGAAGATTTTCCTTCTCACATTCTTTGCCGTATTTTCTGTTTCATTAGCCGTGCTATGTTCATTTTCTGTTCTTACAAACGATAATATAAAGGCCAAAAGTATAATAAAATTTGAAAATATAATAAAAAGCGGCTGTTCCGTTAATCTGTATATTGCTTTGTCAGCGGGTGGTAGGTATGTATAGGTACATGGGGACTTCGCACCCGAACGGACTGTTGTCCGCCGTCGAAGTGCGGGGCAATACAATTATCAACCTGGCTAGTTTTTCGTAAACAACTGGTTCCATTAGGCCTGAAAGTCCCCAAATTGGCAACATCGGCTCACGGACGCATTCCACTACAACGAAGAGCTAGGTATTGGGAATTTCCCGGCCCAGGTAATCGAGCCGTGCGCTCCGCTTTTATGATCGGTTTACCAATCGCACCCCAGATTACTGTAATGAGGTTTGAAAATAATGTCTACTGATCTCGTATCCGTCACAATTTCACAAATTTTAGCTACAGGTGGGGCAAGACGGGGTAGTTAAGGTTTGATGATGAATAAAACACAGGTTTTCATAATCAACTAATCAATTTTATGTCTGAGCCATTCTTTGGTAATAAGTCTTTCAGTTCAACTATGAATCAACCTAATGTTTACAGGTTTTAATAGAATAAATAAAAAAAATTCAGAAAAAGTCCTATTTCCATGTCTTGCCCCACGGGTGGGGCATGATGGGGTATCCATTAAAAAACAATATAAATAAAGTAAATATATATAAATTAATTATTTATTGTGTTGACAGAGGCGGCACATATACCACTGCCAGCACCGCGCGTTTTGTGAAACTATTTCGCTTCTGTATTGAAAACAAAACGTGACTTACCACTTCTGTTCATGCTTTCCGAAGGAAAAATGTCTACTGCATCGCGTGAGATGGTCAGACCTTCGCTGAGATACAAGACCCGTACAATTCAGAGAAGGTCCTTAAGAAATAAACGCGGCAAGTTATTATACTTTGCTACGTTCGGTACGAAACATTTTATTATTTTAGTAGTAGTAGCATATATCCTCATAGGCCCTACGTCGTAGGGGCGAAAGGCCGTTTTACCTGTACCTGCAGCTAAATCCGCGCGGAAATGGCGACGCGGAAAGGATCAGGACAATAATTATTATTATTAGGACAATTTATTATGTACGAATGGGTTTTCGCATGAAATAAAATGATCTGCTACATTTTTGATAATACCATTACCCATACAGCACACTACGTTGCAGAAAGGTTGCAGTTACGTTACGATGCAAGATTGGAACATTGCAGGTAATATTTCTGAGCGGCCGTTTGGGACGAATACAAGTCCGATTAGTTATGGAGCAGATTACATTAGGACCAAGCGACGCTGAAAACGTGCAGAACGGAAACAAAAAAGTAACCGTATCCACGCGCGAAAAATATTTACCTGTGGAAGGTAATGCCAGATCTGTAGCTTGGCTATAGCCCGACTCACCCAGTACCTCGGGGGAAAACCCCGAGAGTATGCCAAAAATCATAAAGTCCTTTTACCTGGAACGGAGGCACGATAGCGACGAAAGTCGGTAGGTTTTCGGGAGGAATCTATTCTTTGAGCCATTATTCGATCGTCAAGACTGGTTATAACCTTATAACTTGCCTTATAACGAGGCCGTTAAAAATTCCAAGTGACGATCAGTATTACTTTAAAAATGGTCAGATTAAAGATTAAACAAAAGGAAAAACACATACTTGCAAAGGTAGTGTTTATATTACAATTTTAAGTCAGTAAGAAAAAGTTACTTTAGGGTATCGAAAAGTTATTTTCTTCGGTATACATGTCTATTGTGTACAGTTTCGCGTTCCAGAAATTGTTTTTGCAATCTATTGAGCAATAGAACAATATCAAAAACATTCACGATTATTACTAGAGAGACATGGACTTGCAAAAACAATTTCTGGAACGCGAAACTTTCATTCATTTATACCAACGGATACAGTGTCTCATTTAAAAGCTAAAGTCTATTCATACAGTGACAAATCAAAAGTTGTAGCAATTATCAAATAAGTAATTACATAACCGGTCATTTATTCCAAAAGACGCTCAAAAATAGGAAAAAATAATTATTATCCTTTAACATAATCCCATCACATCCCATCCTCTCCCGATGGAAGAATACTCACCACCTTCTCGTGGTTTCCATTGAACAATGGCAACTTAAATGTTTCAAACAATAAGTGCCATCGACAGAGAGTGAGTTTCCAGTAACTATTAACGGCATTAAACCCTGCAGCGGTCCTCATTAATACCCTATATAAAAATGGCAGGTATAGCCGCTTAGCCGATGCGAGTACCGCACGGTCCGAGCGACCAGTCGAGCCGATGTGATTTGACGCAGCGTCATATTCAATTAATTTTTATTTGGCCAATTTTAAATCGTCCACGTTTTTCAAAACATCTTTTTGTACATTTAACAAGCGTTCGACACGGTGGGGTCAAGTAGGACTTGTAACTGTACTTCTGCAAAAGTAGACGTTATATTCACGTTGGAACAATGATACAATGGAACTTTAAACAAATATAATGAAGTTTTGCAAAGGCTTGCTGTCGCGACTAACACAGCCAGAACAACCAACGATACGCTGTATTAGGTATATAATTAACAATTACATCCGCGATGCAGTCCACAGTGTATTTGGACGCTAAACGAGGTGTGATATTCCCTGGACAGTTTAAACTTTTGCCCACAAAAAAAGGGGTGTTCAGCCCACTGTGCGCTGTACGCGAAGACGCCCGGACCTGACCTGTGATTTTTTCAATATTACCGGGCTCGCACCGCCGACGACCCTCACGATTTCCTGTCTCTACTTATTGTCACCCCCCTGTGACTCAGGTCGTTGCCAACACGTGCAACGCAGATTTGGGGAAAACACGGTCGGTCACTGCGAAGTGAAATTTTTAAGACTCAACCCCCTGAAACACAAACTACACTTAACACGTTCGCGGACAGTAAGAGTTTCAGCGGGGTGCAAAACTTGACAGTCATTTTATTTTTAAATTGGTTGTGATATCCGAAATTTGATTAAACACATTTATAAGGGAGTCAGATTATCATATTTTTATCGTTATATTTTTATCATTACCTTGACAGGTATAATAATTACAAAAACTTAAGGTTATATAAAATTAAATTCAAAATAATTGACTTTAAGATTTAAATGCTATAGCATTCACGTCCGCCAACGTGTTAATTTCACGTGAACAACGTCATATTCGATTCTGAACAGAATCCCAGACATCGAGGTAAAAAGCGATCAATTTGGCGTGGCATTAGGCACTCTAAAGGCCCACATCCACACTCCTTCTTGCCTGTTCGATTTACAGACTTGCATATACAGTCAAAAGTTGTGATGCAACACGGAGTGCGTGTGTCAATTGTCGGGCATGACCGCAATCACCGCGAGGTTGATTTGTCCGGGTTCCGATTTGCCGCACATAAAAATTAACGGGAAGTATGGGCCACCGACAGACAGATTTAAAATTATTGACACGTGTAATTTGCTGAGAGAATTTATCGAATCGTACAAAGAAAATCAATGCATTTGGAAAATTAATTCTAAAGATTGTTTGGATAAAAATTAAAAAAAAAATGTTTATAATATCTTAATAAATAAATTAAAGGAATTAGATCAGGATATGAATAAAGATGCAGTAGTAATTCTGCTCTTTTCAGTAACGGCACTCTCTTCTTTGACCACTACTGTACTCGAGATCATTGCTTCTTTTTATTAGCGTTTTTTCCGCGTTTAAACGGCCGATTTTTAAGCCGATTTCGTTATCTCTTTTCTAGGCGACGACGAAAGATACGACATTGATGCCTCGTATACCTACACTTTTATTCATATTTTGGCTGTTTAAAATCATGCAGGATGATGTAAAATCTTTACAACTTTCAGAATTATAAGCGTTGTCATCCGAACACATCCTTATTGACTTGTCCCAAGGCTAGCGACTTTTCCATTGGGAGAAAAAAGTAAATCAAACGTTTTTTTAATCCTTACAAGTGTCGCTTTCGCCCTTACCACGACCATAAATTTGAAAAAAAAATCTACAAAATGGAAGTCGGTTAAAGATAAAATACGTTTTCTCATGCAGTTTTTTTAACTTTTAGGTGGCTCCAAAAAAATCGATGTTCAGAAAATTTTTGCTTTTCTGGCAAGTCTTCAGAGGTATATCTGTCGGCAGGATGAGGGTTGTGCCGCGTAGTGGGGGGTGGCGAGGATTCCTTGTAGCCTACAGGTACTAAGGGAACTGCAGCAGTTATCGCAGAACCATCCACGGGGACGCACGCTATTATTCGCTACTTTTCATACATTTTTCACATATTTTTTCATTTTATTGTTAGTCTATAGTTTATTCCTAGTTTATTTCTTATTCTATTACATATTTAGTTGTAGTATTTTTATATTAGTATTATAGTTTATTTTATCGTGTTTTTCTTGTACTTCTAGCTTATTTTTATCGTGTTTTATCGTATTTTTAGTGTATTTTATCGTGTTTTTCTTGTATTTCTAGCTTATTTTTATCGTGTTTTATCGTATTTTTGATAGTATTTTTATTTTTTTTTTTTAGTAGTTACGTATTTAAAGTTAGTGTGTTTAGTGTGTTTCTTTGGCGTTTGGTTTGGAATACATACATATATTCTGCAGGTAAGTTCTATATCCCTATATTTCTGAAACCAGTGTTGCATTTTGCTTTTTTCTACATTACAGTCAGCTTATTTCTATTTTTTTGATTACTTTAATAAAGACTGGCAAATTGAAATTGAATATGTACTATATGCGCGCCAACAGATCATTTAATCTGATTCTCTTTACGAAGCCATCACGACATCGTTAGATGCTAGTTCTTCACATTTAACATCTGCAATCCATTTTGTTAGCACCCCACTAGTGAAGTTTAATCTGGAATTAGTTCACAATCATTTTCACATTCAACACCTTGTCTTTATCTTCTCATTACCAATACACTTATATGTTTCACCTGGCACAAGTTCGCAATCTTCTTCCAATATCACCGCAAGTAATGTAGAATTTTCTCAAAATTTAGAAGATATTCAGAATTTTGCCTCCTTCGAAAATTCACAGACTTCTGAAGAATTTTCAACTGAATTGAGTAGTCCTAATTCAGCTTCTTCATTGGCAGAGTGGGTTGTATCACATCAAATTTCACATCGAACAATAAATGATGTACTCCACATTTTAAAAAGATCAGTTTCCAGCACTTTACATGCCAGAACCCAGAGCTCTTTTAAAAACAGCCACAAATGTAGAATTAAACGTATCAAAACAGCTAATTATCACCATTCTGGATTAAAAAATAGCAGTTTAAACTCATTAAATCTATAGGTGTATCCCCATATAAATCTTAAAAATTAGGAAATTCTCTTTCAGAAGAATGCAATTTGGGTCCTTCTCTACTTTTTAATGTCGCAGAAATAGCATATAAATGTGTGAACTTAGAATATGCTCATTCAATGTTTGTACTGTCCTTAGAATGTCTTTATGACGATATTAATGATTCAGGTTTTGATTTTTTCTGTTCTCAATTTTGCTATACCTTTCAAGCTAAGAATACACGCTAGCAAATTTCTAAACATGTTTTATTTAACGAATACTTGTGTATACAGAATTAGAAATGGCACATACGGGCTGGGTCATCGTAGAATTCATTGCCGATGAATCGGTGTCTGAAGTACCCTCGGATTGGGTGGTAGGAGGAGGAGTTTGTTATTGGCCACCGTACAAACCCAGCCGCATGACAGTGGCAATCAAAAATTGCGAGCTGCGTGATGATTCGTGGGAGAAGCTCGCCGTATCGGTCTTTCCCGGTGGAATATATTGTACGTTGAAATTATTATATTTACTTATTAATTATAGTACTAATTAATGACTAATTATTATACCCATTAATTACTAATGTGTTCATTCAGATGATTATGCCACGGCGAGGGCAAAGGCACGAAAAGCTGAAGAAACCAGCGATCTTCAGTCAGACATGGAGGTATCGAAGCGGAAGATCATACCAAAAAGGTATTCCAGCAGTGAGGACTCTGGGCTTGACCAGACGCCGCGGATGTCCCAGACTCCTCGGATGATTCAAGAGTCAACGTCGCTGTTACCTCCACCTCCAAAAATGAGGAAACCAGTCATACGATCAGGTGTGTAAATATGCTACATAAAAATTACGATTACCCAATACAGTCTTCTAATTTCCTTTACGCTACTTGGTGCTCAGTTTCATCATATTATTTCTGTTGACGTTATCTTCTGTCCGAGGCGTTTTGTGTCAAAAACCGTGTTGCTTCACAGATTCCCTTGTTAAAAATGCCTCTTCTTCCATAAGACTTTATGTACAAATTCCATCTTGCAGCGATGTGGTTGCCAGCATCTGCCCTTGTGGATTAGTAACAATACATTTTTCACATTTTTCGTACGCTTTATTTGCAGTAGATGCGTTTTGGATCTGTCCACAATTCTGCTTCCTTACCTCGAGAATTATTATGTTCGCTTTCGTACTAGGCCGTTCCTTCGACGCAACCCCACAGGTTCTCGCTTTATGAATACGTCTGCATAGCAAGGTCTAAAGGTTTCGAAATGCCGTAAATTTCACAGCCAATGTCCTTAGAGAGGTTCTATTTCGTACGCGATCCCGACACTCTTGGGGGTCATGTTTGCATGCCTTTGTACCTGCAACTACCGAATTTAAAGCAGCAGAGAGTTTCCACACAAATCAGATGTAATTTTTGCACGTGCTAGCACTAGACATGTATGACAAGCCTGCTTTGTTAACTATACATACTCGACGAGTTAAACACATAGCAGAGATGAGCTTGACGGCAATTTACAATCCGTAGGCCCGTAGATAAAGTAAAAAATCCGTAGATCTACGGTGTTTCCGTAGGGTTGGTAACATTGCTCGTTTCTGTTCATTCCTCTTTGTTCCCACTTGAGGTACCCCTGATTAAAGCACTGACGAACGCGCGAGATATAAAACATATATGTTTATTAATGTTTGCAGCAGAACTCTTTATTAAAAACAACTTTGGTTTTTAGACGAAATAGTATACTCGGCGGGGCCCAGCAGCAATACTGGAGGCGAAGGGAGTTTCTCCCATACGAATAGTTCAGTTGGTAAGTCAATATATGTGTATATATATTCTATGCGGAGATAGTTTTTTACCATGGAAAGTTACAGTGAAAAGATATAAACTGTAATAAATAATTTTCTGAAAACATAGATGCAGGCCCCAGTTGCAGCACCAGCAACAGCAACAGCAACGCTGCCGATATGAAAGTTTTAATCGATTTAAATTATGCAATGATGGGTCAAATGAATTTTCAACGAGAATTGCTCCTCGAAGCGCTGGAGCGGATAAAGAATCTCGAGCACAAAGTTGGCACACAACAAACACCAGTGCCGGATCATAAAAAATCATTTTTTATTAAAAATAAAAATTTCCAATTTCCATTAATTCTGTGGAAAAAGTAATAGAGTTGGAGGAGTTATTAAAAAACGATGCAAATTTCCAGGACGCAGTAAGTAAAATATCATCTCCCTCTCTCTCTCTCTCTCTCTCTCTCTCTCTTTCTCTTTTAATTTAGACAAGCTAATAATTTTTTAATTATAGGTAAATGAATTTGCAAAATTTGGGGGTGCTAATACATACGATTTCGTAAAGAGGGTTTTGAGCTCTGTGATTACGAATGATGTGGCCCTGATGTACAGTTGGCTGGGGAGGCAGGGGAAGGAACCCTTTTATAAATTAAAATTAGCTCAAGTCGTTATAGGTATGTAATTATCACCGAAATTTCACCATAGCTAATACTGATTAATGTAGAATATATGTAACATCTTATTGAAATTCTTGTTTAAGATGCTGCCGAAAAGGGGAAGCAATCCCAAAATAGGAAGGAAGCGGAGTCCACCATCCAGAAATGGTTGAAGCGAGCGTGCGACAGGAAAGCCGCGAAAAAATAATTTTCATTCTTGTCCGGCGAAGGCGAGAGCGAGATGGAACGAAAGCGGTATTCATAAACGTGTCTTAAGCAAAGAGGAGATATAATAAGAGGCGTTACTCGACAAGGACAGAAATAACCTAGGGAAATCACTAGACAACCAATTTAAATGCCCATTCGGCAATGATCGGTAAACTTCGGCAATAATCAGCCAATCGCGGTAAGGTACATTTAGTCGATTTGAATATCCCGCTCGAACCAATTTAAATGCCAAGGTCAAGTAAGGACTTCAAAGGTTCCGCCCGGAGTGACGCCTCTTATTATACCTACTCTTTGTCTTAAGATTAAGCAAATGCTTAAGCATGCGGTATCCTCCACTAACCTAGTAGCATAGTAAAGGATGCCGAATGTTTAAGGAGGTTCGATACCTGAGACAAAATAGTGAGAAATCTTTGTAAAGTGGTTTAATCTAATGTTCAAAGTGACGTCCGCATTGTGTGAAAATTTCAAGTCGATTGTCTGCACAGTTTTTGAGAAAATTGAAATCAAAGTTGCGCTCTTATACACGGGCTGTTATGGGAGAAGCGAAAAAAATTCTATAAAATGTTACACAGAGTCCTTAAAAATAGTGACAAAGTCCGAAAAAATGTTGCAATAGAAAGCTTAAGTATTCCTATGAAATTCCCCGTAAAAAAAATTGTGTGATATACTTGTACAAAGCATACAGTAAATATTGGTAAAAACACTACCAAGCTGTAAACATGTATTTAGTAATTTGTTGCGAGCCGGTACGAATGCACAAAAGGACACTACAAGTGTGAGATGGAAACAGAAAGAAGGATGGACGCAAAGCGACGTTGCCGCATTTCACTCGCATATTTTACGCTACTTTTAATGAAAATATTGTGTTTCTAGCTATATTAAACATACTTTTTGTTCAATAGAATTTCAAAACAAAATATGTACTAATAATTTTATTAGGAATAGGCATGTAAATAACATTTTTGTCTACATAATTTTTTTTTATCTAAGATTGGTATCACTGCAGAGCTCCCATGCATAAGCCAAAGAGTAGGTATAATAAGAGGCGTCACTCCGGGCGGAACCTTTGAAGTCCTTACTTGACCTTGGCATTTAAATTGGTTCGAGCGGGATATTCAAATCGACTAAATGTACCTTACCGCGATTGGCTGATTATTGCCGAAGTTTACCGATCATTGCCGAATGGGCATTTAAATTGGTTGTCTAGTGATTTCCCTAGGTTATTTCTGTCCTTGTCGAGTAACGCCTCTTATTATATCTTCTCTTTGCATAAGCATAGGCTTACCCCTCTCGCCGCCGACCCCGCAAGGTATCGAACCTCCTTAAGCATTTCTTTAATTTTAAAACACGTTTATGAATACCGTCCTACGATACAGACGACGCGTTGATGTTATGTCTCGCTCCGTCTTGCAGGCGCCGTGACACTCCGTCCTTTGCGTGCGCGACGGGCATGGCCATATTGAATTCCCCTGCAGGCCCGGCACAAGTCTTTTTTGCGTCCTAGGCGAACTTGTTTAATTGCGCCCATTATTATAATACATTTATTTGAGATTATTTATGACTTTACTCTGCAAAATTAGGCGACTGCCTAGGGCGGAAAGTCGACAAGAGGTGCAAAATGGTATTTTCATTACTGGTATTGTTAAAAATAAACTTTAAAATTAAATATTACAAGTTGTACTATAAGTGGATTAAACTACGAATAAAAATTCAGAGTAAGGTTATCAATAATCTCATAGCATAGAGAAATTGTTCAATTCGGCGTCGTCGCTGAAGCGTTAAGTGTCTTTATATGTATATTTTGTATATTCTGTACAGTTTGTATACTTTGCATACTTACATCTGTATCACCTAGCTATACTTTTTATATAAGTGCATTCTGTATTCATTGCGTGCGTAAGATCATCTTGTTACAGAAATATATATAATACACTCACGTATATGTAATAAAAAATATATAATAAGATATATGTAATATATATAAATAATACAAGTGTTGTATAAGTATAGATGTTAAATATTTGCAACACACTGTGAATTACATATTTTATACAGCATGGTATGTAATAGTAGTAACGATGAAAAAATATATATGTGTAAATAAACAATTGAAATGAATTTTTATCGTGTCCGATTTCTTTTTGATAACCCTTTGTTTTATTAAATTTATATTACAATTAATCAGTATCGATAACCATCTTAGATACGCCCTAATGGCGATTTTTAAACAGCTGCATCAGACCTAATTTATCCATAATTAAAGTACGCCTGTCAGTCCTAATCCAGGTCCGTTAAGACGCCTTTTAGCCGCCCATTTCAAGCGCCTTTGAGACGCTTGTCAGTCCTAATCGAGGCCCGTTAAGACGCCTGTTCCAGGCGCCCGTTCCACGCGCCTTTTAGCCGTCCATTTCAAGCGCCTTTGAGACGCCTGTCAGTCCTAATTCAGGCGCTATAAATGCGCCTTTAAGGCGGCCCGTTTTGTAACATCAGGCGCTCCGAAGGCGCGTACCCGACGGTCGTGGGACGCTCGCGGCGCCTGTGGGGCGCCTCGAGCGCCTGGGACTGCGCGCCTCAAAGGCGCATCTGAGGCGCATGTGTGCTGTGTGTGTTGCTTCCTCTTCTCATCAGGGGCTTCCTTTTCACGTTCCTCGTCTTTATGTTCGATAACTCTAATATCCCTCGATACTACCACTTTCCTTTCTGCTGGTAGCCACACTCTGTATGCTTTGGATCGTTCACAGTAACCTATAAAAATCCCTGTTTTCGTCCTATCTTCAAATTTTTTCTTTTTTGGATCTTTATTTAGAATGTATGCTTCCATTCCAAATATTCTTAAGTGTGATAAAATTGGTAGTCTTCCTGTCCATAATTCGAATGGAGTTTTTCCATTCAATGCTCTGGCCGGGCATCTATTTCTAATATAATTAGCAGTTGAAACTGCTTCTGCCCAATACCCGTGTGATAGTCCTGCCTGCAACAACATACATCTCGCCGTCTCTATTAGCGTTCTATTCTTTCGTTCTGCTAAACCATTTTGTTGCGGCGTGTGCGGTACTGTTAACCGCCTTTGAATTCCATTTTCTTTTAGAAATTCATCAAATCTTGTATTGCAATACTCCCGACCATTATCTGTCTGCAAGTACTTTATTTTCTTCTCGGTCAACGTCTCAACATATTTCTTAAATTCCTTGAATAGCTGTAACACTTCATCTTTTGTTTTTAAAAAATACACTTGGCACCATCTTGAATAATCATCAATGAATGTCAATATGTATTTTGATCCACCTATCGATTCTGTTTTCATAGGTCCACATAAATCAGAATGTACTATTTCTAACAACTTGTAAGATTCGCGCAACAGATGGCGCGGGCAATGAAGTATTGAGATACGAGGTGCGCCCATCTATGGGGTTTCGAGGCTATGCGGAGCCAAAGAGAGCGTCTGGAGAAAATGCGAAACTCTCTTATCTTCTGGAACGTTGTCCAGGTAACCACGTGCGAACTTTATCCTGTGTGAATCGTTAAGTGCGAACTTTATCCTGTGTGAGATGTTAAGTGCGAGCATCGTTATTACGACCAAATCTAATGTTAACCAAGTTTCCGTTAAACTGGCTGTATTATACATTACTTATTTTGGTAAATCGAGGCATCTTAAATTACCCAAGTGCGTGTAAATTTAAGTACTCATTGGTACGTGCTCAAACTTATATCTATCTTCTCTTCGGTAAAAACGTACGGGTTTATTTACTATTGGTGTTAAAATACGCAACAGCGAATCTCACTAAAACGCACTCGTTAAATAAAATATCTTGATGAATCCATCCTAACATCCTGACGACTTACTTTAATACCTTACAGTATTTCTTCAGAAGTGGGATAAAGTCCCAAGTGTCGGGAAGTAAAATCGGTTTAAAGTATTTCTCCATAACCGGGAGTGAACGTTATACAAACGCTGTGCGCGAAAATTATAAATTTTTAAGACACGTGTGCCGATTTCGTGTATGAAAAACTGGTGCCGGAAGACGCCATCTTTAAATTTCGTGTATGAAAAACTGGTGCCGGAAGACGCCATCTTTAAATTTCGTGTATGAAAAACTGGTGCCGGAAGACGCCATCTTTAAATTTCGTGTATGAAAAACTGGTGCCGGAAACGGCCATTGTTCGAAAACGAACGTTCGAGAAGAAAAGGCTGTCATGAATCGTGTGCAACTGGAACAATTGAACATAGAAGGTTTACATGAGCTTGGTAGACAACATAACCTTGATACTAAAGGTGCGCGAGTGATTTTATTTAATCGTTTAACCGACCATTTCGAAAGAAATGGATGGCCGGAATCGATAACGATCACAGGCCCGTCAATTACGGAGGAACGACCGCTAGAGGAAGAAGACGGCCAAAATTCAAGGAGCTTAGGGTCACATCCAGCAGGCCAGGATCCAGCGTCCGATCACATGGCTACGGCCAATATTCAAGACATAGTGCAAGCAGTCCTACAGGCGTTAGAAACCAGACAATCTACGTTGTTGCAACGTGAAACTACAAGACAAATGGTGGGACTCTCTCCTGCTCCAAGCACGAGTTCTCAAATAAATGCTCATCAAAATTGGAGTCAAATAAAATTCACGGCGAAACTAATACCGACCTTCGCAGGTTTGGAGGAAGACGACGTAAAAACCTGGGTACAAAGGATTGACAGTATCGGTCGATTACATCAAATCGGTGGTGAAGTTTTAGTAATGGCGGCTGTAAATCAATTGGGTGGACGAGCTCTGAACTGGTACAATCGTCAAGAAGTGAGTACTGTGGCCACTTGGGAGGATTTCAAGCGGCAAATAAGTGCGTATTTCCAGCGCACCGAGACGGTAACCACAACACTGGCAAGAGTAAGCAGCCGTATTTGGAAGTCCAAAGCAGAGAAGTTTGCTGATTATGCTGAGGATAAGTTAAAATTAATGCAACTTCTTAAGCTAACAGAGAGAGAGAAAGTGGAACTATTAGCGGACGGAGTTAAGGATCCAGCGCTGAGAAAATTTGCGCTGAATACCTGGGCGACCAGTATCCCAGAATTCATCGAACACATTAGAAGAATCACCGAGGACAGCGTGATTCCTGAATCTGAGTCGGAGGCCAAGGAGACTTCGAAATTTTCAACCACATCGGACAAGCGATGTGAACACTGTCATCGTTTGGGACACCTGGTGAAGGATTGCCGGACGGTGAACATGACCTGCTTCAAATGTGGGGAGAAAGGGCACGGTAGCAACGCCTGCCGCTCCAAGAAAGCAGAACCGGCGCCAACGCTCAACCTGCTAACGGAAGAACTGTCATCGAAGGACGAGGATTCAGCCGAAGGAAGACAAATCGGGGAGGAGTCATCAGCTGCGGTGCTGGAGTTATCTGGCAGAATACATCTGGTAGAAAAGGGTTCGCCCTGCGTTTCTGTTTTTAGTTTGGGAAATCACGAGAAATCGTTTTTTGCGTTAGTGGACACGGGCAGTCCAGTAAGCTTGATTAAAAAATCTATTTTTGAAAAACATTTCTTTGATAACAAGTTATTGCAAGTTAGTAAACGCTTGAGTTTGAAAGGCGTGAATAGTTCAGTAATAACGATTTATGGAAAGATAATAGATCAGATTTGTTTAGGAAAACCAAACAATGAGTGGAGTGATGTAACTTTGTTAGTCGTAGACGACAGCACAATGGACTATGATATACTTCTGGGCAGAGAATTTTTTAAAGAAAACAAAATTAGACTTATATTTCAAGAAGGGAATTTTGTTTTTGAACATCCTGAAATACAGGAGAATATCATAAGTAATATTTCAACTATTAATGTTGTCAATGAACCCGATAGGTTAGACGTAGTATTAGAAAACTTGGATTCAGATCTAGATCCAAATAGAAAAAATGAACTAATTAATACGTTAAATGAGGTTGAAAAATTGGAGGTTAAGCCAGTTCAGGATGAGTACAAAATTAGAGTGCATTTAAAAGACACTTCCTTCTTCAGATATGCTCCCAGAAGGATGTCTGTCCACGAAAAGGAAGCGTTAAGAAAAATTACTGACGATTTATTAAATAGAGGCATAATTAAACCAAGTATCTCACCATACTGTGCGAGGGTTGTTTTAGTTAGCAGACAGGATGGAAGGAAACGAATGGTTCTCGATCTGAGGCCGTTAAACCAGCGAATTAACCCTCAGAAATACCCGTTTCCAATTATTGAAGATCAGTTGGATCAGTTGTGCGGAAAGGAGATTTTCACGAAACTGGACCTACGAGACGGTTTCCATCAGATTGAAATCCATCCGGACGACACAAAAATTTTCGCGTTCGCAACACCCTACGGTCAATACGAATATGTGAAAATGCCCTTTGGGTACTCTGAAGCACCCGCGGAATTTCAAAAAAGACTTTTGTATATACTGGATGAACTACTGCGTAGTGGTAAGATTCTGCTCTATATAGATGACATTTTGATACATTCAACCACGATATCCGAAAATCTACGAGTATTACGTGAAGTGTTAATCACTCTTAAAAAATACGGATTAGAATTGAATTTGTCCAAATGCATGTTCTTAAAAAGAAAGATTGAATTTTTGGGTTATGTCGTATCAGCAGATGGTATTACTTTAAATAAGCGTCATACACAGGCCATTACCGATTTCGAATATCCTCAAAACGTTAAACAAGTACAGGGCTTTTTAGGTTTAACAAATTATTTTAGGAAATTCATTAAGAACTATGCGTTAAAGGCAAGACCTTTACACGAGTTAACGAAAAAGGATAAAATCTTTAATTTTGATGATGAATGTAAGCAAGCGTTTGATGTGTTAAAAGGGGAATTAACTTCTTTTCCTGTTTTGCGTATATATAACCCCACAGCGGAAACAGAGTTACAAACAGATGCGAGTAGTCAAGGATACGGGGCAATACTATTACAAAAACAAAAAACAGGAGACATGGCTCCTATCGCCTATTTTAGTAAAGCCACTAACGAACCGGAGAAAAGATATCATAGTTTCGAACTAGAAACGTTAGCCATCGTAAAAGCGTTGGAGCGTTTCCACGTTTACTTACAGGGAATAGCATTCCGAATTGTAACCGATTGTAATGCATTAGCTTTAGCAGTAAAGAAAATTAATATAAATCCACGAATAGCGAGGTGGACGTTAACTTTTCAAAACTACAATTTTGAACTTGTACACAGGTCGTCTGACAAAATGACGCATGTAGATTTTCTAAGTCGGTATATACTGACGGTTAATGTTATCTCTCAAGAAGATGAACTTTTATTCAAACAGTTAGCAGATCCAAAACTAAAAGAAATTGCTGAACAAGTTGAATTATATGGCAGCAAAATATTCAAACTCTATATGGAATTTTGAGTCATTATTGGTTTCCAAATCTTAAAATCAAGGTAAGAAGTTACATTGATAACTGCATCCAGTGCCTATCCTATTCAATCGCAGCAGGGAAAGCGGAAGGAGAAATGTTAATTTATGAAAAAGAAACAATTCCTTTCCAAACGGTACACATAGACCACTTCGGACCCTTGGCAGAGACTATAGATAATTTTAAACACATACTAATAATAATAGATGCTTTTACAAAATTTGTATGGCTATTCGCCACTAAATCTACAGGTACAGATGAAGTGCTGGACTGTTTAGAAATCGTTTTCAGTTTATTGGGACATCCAAAGAGAATCATTAGTGATAGAGGCACAGCTTTCACGTCTAATAATTTCGCAAACTTTGTAACAGAACGAGGAATCACTCATGTACTAACTGCAGTAGCTTCCCCCTGGGCTAATGGACAGGTAGAACGGGTTAACCGATTTTTAAAGTCAACCCTGGCCAAAACAGTAAAAGACCCAACAGAATGGAAAGAGAAAATCAGATTAGTTCAATATGTTATCAACAACACCCTTAACAAAGCTATAAATTCAACTCCTAGTAAAGCTTTATTTGGTTTTGAACAAAGAAAAATAGAAGATGAAAGTTTGTGTACAGTAATAGATGAGTTACGAAAATTAGATAAAGATCACTACCAGCAAAGATTAAACACTCAGCTAACAGCACAAGAAGTCAGTCGTAGACTACAAGAATATAATAAAGTAAAATTTGATAAAAGACACAAAAAAATTACGAAATACAAGGTAGGAGATTTTGTTTTAGTTAAAAAATTACAACACAAAGCAGGTACAAATACGAAATTAGAGCCAAAATACAAAGGACCGTACCAGGTAAAAGCGATCTTAAAGAAAAATCGTTTTGTTATTACGGACATACCGGGATATAATGTATCGTCGAAACCGTATAATACAATTCTGTCCGCAGATAAAATAAAGCCTTGGATTCGAATTAAAGATGCACCACCAAATAATGATACAAAGGAGGTAGGGATTGAGGATAAGGTAAATAAGGAAACCGATGATGAGTCGCAATCCCAAACACCTATCTTAAGCGATTAAAAGTTTTAATTTACTCTGTATATAGTTAAGTTAAGAGATGTTACTTTAACAAAAAGAAGACAATTTTGGTTTTGAAATAATATTGTAAAAACATTATGTATATTTTGGTTACATTTCAAGTTTATGTGAATGATTATAAAGCGTTTATTTTTATAAAATGGTATGGTTGTTCGGGGTCGAACAACAGTGTCAGGTTGGCCGAAACTGTAAGATTCGCGCAACAGATGGCGCGGGCAATGAAGTATTGAGATACGAGGTGCGCCCATCTATGGGGTTTCGAGGCTATGCGGAGCCAAAGAGAGCGTCTGGAGAAAATGCGAAACTCTCTTATCTTCTGGAACGTTGTCCAGGTAACCAGGTGCGAACTTTATCCTGTGTGAATCGTTAAGTGCGAACTTTATCCTGTGTGAGATGTTAAGTGCGAGCATCGTTATTACGACCAAAACTAATGTTAACCAAGTTTCCGTTAAACTGGCTGTATTATACATTACTTATTTTGGTAAATCGAGGCATCTTAAATTACCCAAGTGCGTGTAAATTTAAGTACTCATTGGTACGTGCTCAAACTTATATCTATCTTCTCTTCGGTAAAAACGTACGGGTTTATTTACTATTGGTGTTAAAATACGCAACAGCGAATCTCACTAAAACGCACTCGTTAAATAAAATATCTTGATGAATCCATCCTAACATCCTGACGACTTACTTCAATACCTTACAAACTGTGTACTTCTTTTCGATTCTCTTGGAAAAGGTGTCGACGTCAGCTTACCTTGTATGCATTTCTCACATGATGAAATGGTATTGTTTCCTTGAATTCTAATTCCTATTGCCTTCTCAGCCCTTACCATAAACGTTAAATCCCTCACATTCAAATGTCCGAGACGTTCATGCCATAGTTTTAGGTTAGAATTTCTGTCTCGACACTCCACACTTCTAGCATGCTCTGTATATTCTTGTATGTAATACAAATTACCAACTCTATTTGCTTTGGCTTTTATTCTTCCATCTTTTCCCTTTATAACAGCTCCATGCTTGGTGAAGATCACTACGTTGTCCCTTTCTGTAATATTTGCTACCGATGCTAAATTGACTCTTAAATCAGGAACATATAGGGTATCTTGAAATTCTATATCTTTAATATTATTATTATCTAGATATGTTTGAATTTGTACATTTCCTTTCGCTTCAACATTTGCTGACATGTGACTAGCTAAACTTAATTTCTTATGTTCCGATGGTTGCAACTCAATAAATTTTTCTTTATCCTTACATAAGTGCTTAGTACAACCACTATCCAAGCACCAATTATTGTGTTCTGAATCCATCGTAACAGCACATGCCTTTTCTTTCTCTACGTGGTTTGCATAAAACATTTCTTGCACCGAACCTGCGCTTGGTTTATTTGTAGCACCTTTTCTAGCATAACAATTAATTGCTTTGTGCTCCAACTTGCCACAGTGGAAACATTTTATGGGGAATTTACTATTATTTGTATTTTTGTCATACCTGTTATTTTCATACTTATTATACTTCCCCTTTGTTCCCTTTCCTTGCTCATTCTGCTTCGCTGCCATTGCACCAGGTTCATCACTATGTTTTTGTTTTCTGGTCTCAAATTCTTCTAAAATCTTTATCTTCAACATCTCAAGATCTGGGAGCTCGTCACGGGATTCCATTGCACATCTAAAGTTTTCATACGTATCTGGTAAACTATTTAACAGCATTGCACTTTGCAGGTCCTTGTGAATTTCTATACCCATATCACCCAGCTTATCTACAACCTCAATGAAGTTATTTATATGTTCACGCACATCCGCACCATGCGCCATGCGGTGACTGGTCAGCTTTTTCAGTAACGCGGCCTTTTTCGCCGGGCCTTTGGACGCATATATGGATTGCAGCTTTTCCCATACCTCATGCGCAGTTTTACATCCTTTAATTTGTTTTAACTCTTTAGCGCTTATAGCGAGTATAATATCAGATTTCGCCTTCTGATCGGCAACATCCCATGCACGGGCCGCTTCAATTTCAGCAGGCCTCTGTTTTTGTCCATTCGCATAATCCCAGCCGTCGTTTTTTATCAGCAGGGCTTCTGCCTGTATGCACCAGGTATCGTAGTTATCCTTTGTTAATACCTCGATCTGATTTGATTTTCCGATGCTTGCCGTCATCATGCCACGTGTCTGCCTAACCTCAAATTTTACCCTTTTTACTTTTTAATCACTTTTCATACTTCGCACTTCTTTCTTTACTATTCTTTAACTAATTACTTTCGCTCTGGGCCCATAACCTGTTAGAGCTATTAGGTTTTAATATAATATCCGACGCTACAACCATTCGTCCAACAACCATTCGTCCAAAGATCGTTATGAAGACCGGATCCGATCCGAACGCTACACGACAGACGCGCCGCGAGGAACCGGAAAAACACAACCGCCTCTCTCACATGCGCGCGCATTGCAAACACATCTCCAACATAAACCCTCTTGACAACAATATGATAATAAGGTTTTCAAGGTTTGCATTTTTGCGACTGGAGAGTAAATATCTTCCACTATTTCTTTTTGCTGAAAGCCCCTAACTACCAATCTAGCCTTAAACTTAACATCAGATTTCTTTGTAAAGACCCATTTGACATCTAATACCTTTTTATTTTCTGGCCATTCAACTAATTCCCAAGTTTCATTTTTATTCAAACATTCTATTTCTCTACCCATAGCCTCTTTCCAAAAAACAGACTCAATATCATTTATTGCATCGTCAAAATTATTTGGTGTATCAGCGCTACAATAGTTTACGTAAATAAAATTATTATAAACAAAGTCTTTCTCATTGTATCGTTCAGGAGGTTTTCTTCTCCTCTCTGACCTACGCAGTTCTTGATGTTCAATATTTTCTATGAGTTCTGACGAATCCTCATATTCTGAGTCGCTACTTGACTCTGGATTATTTTCTGAATTAGTATCTTTTATTTCATATTCATTTTGATCATCATCTTCCCTAAATCCAATACATTTTACATCCTCTTCAACTATATCGACATGTCTAGCAATGACTATTTTATTATCCAATAATACTCGATAGCCTACTTCAGTATAACCCAATAAAATTCCTAATCTAGCTTTTTGATCCCATTTTGAATCTCTTTTCTGTTCTGGCACTCGTACGAAAACTCTGCTTCCGTATAAACGTAAATGTTTCACACTAGGCTTTCTACCAAGAAATATTTCATAGGGCGTTTTCCTATCAAAAGTATTAGCCAATGTTCTATTTTTTAAATACGCAGCTGCACATACAATTTCTGGCCAAAACCGCCTAGGCACTTTTGCCTCAGCTAATAAGCATCTGGACATATCCATTATTGTGCGGTTAAATCTTTCCGCTGTTCCATTCAGCTCATGAACATAAGGTGGACAGGCATCTATTTGAATTCCCTTTTCTCTCATTAATTCATTAATATTTCTATTTATATACTCCCTTCCATTGTCACACCTTAATTTCTTTATAGTTTTACCGGTCAAATTTTCTACCTCGTTTATGTACTTAACAAAACAACCATGCACTTCAGCTTTTGATTTAATTGTAAAAACTTTGGCTAATTTACTATAATCGTCCACAAAAGTTAGAAAATATTTCTCTCCATTTAAACCTTCCGTTGCATGTGGCCCATTTAAATCCGTATGTACTATTTCTACAATATCTTTGGCTCCAGTTCTATTATTTTCAAAAGGGACATTATGCATTTTATTTTCAATGCAAACTCTACATTTCATATATTCAGACCCTATATCATTTGGTATTCCATCCAATAGTTGTTCTTTACACAAAGTATTCAGATATTTAAAATTTACATGACCCAGAGTACGATGCCACTTTTCTTTGGAAGTCATTGAACTTGTTGCATTTGAGCATTTCCCAGAATAATTTAATTCACTTTGCATTTTATATAAACTACCTTCTTTCCAAGCTATAGCAATTAATCTATTATTTTTATTATAAATTTTTGATGTATCCTTTTCAGACACAATTTTATTACTATCGGTTATTTTTGCAAAACTCACGAGATTTGATTCCATTTCTTTCACAAAAAAAAACGTTAACCATGTTTATTTCTTCCTGTCTTTCATATACTTGAAAATAACTAACCACGTTTCCTATTTTTGTTGCTTTAAGTACTCCACCATCGCCTACTTTTACATTTACCGGTTCTTTCAACTGTATAAATTTATTATAATATTTATCATCATTAATAATATGGTCAGTACATCCACTATCTAGTAACCAATTTATTTGTACCTTATTATTAACCTCTAAATTCAACGAATTGCACTCGACCGTTGTACAAAATGTGCTCACACTCCTGTTCTGGAAGTTTCCATTTTGCCCTTGTCGACGTTCGCTGCCGCTGCCGCTGCCGCCTCGGCCGTTGCCATGCTGCTGGTATCCCCCTCTATAGCCGCTACCTCTTCCGCGACTCTGCTGGTGTGCGCCTCCTCGGCCACGTGTTTGATTCTATCCGAACTGACCACGATTCCATGAATCACCGTTTCTTGACCAACAATCTTTCATTATATGCCCCGTTTTTCCGCATTTATGGCAGGTTATGTCCTTCCTTCCTCCTCCGCTTTTTGTTTGGCTTACAAAAGCATTCGATCTCACTTTTTCACTATCTTCTTTATTTTTTAGTTCTGACATTTTGATTTTATTCTTTACATATTCCACTGTTCTGTCTTCCGGTTTCATGGCGTCAATTAGATCTCCTATATGACTGTAAGATGCTGGTAGAGTGTTCAACATATAGTTAAGTTTTTCTTTTTCCGTTACGCTGGCTCCTGCACTTTTCAATTCATTCACATTTTTCTCAAAGTCACTAAAGAAACTTGCCGAATCACTATAGTCATTCAACCGTAATTTTTCCAGTTTATTTCGGAATACGATCTGTAGTGCTGTCGATTCCCTTAAATATAGTTCGTCGAACTTTTGCATTATTTCATACGCAGTTTCCTTATCGCCTATGAATTCCAATTGTCTGTTAGATATCGCACTATATATGTAATTTATCGCGCTTATGTCCTTATCATCCCACTCATCTGTATCTTGAGCCGTTTTCGCTCTTGCCAAAACTTCATCGCATTTCTTCATTCTGCAAAACATCCTTATTCTCTTTTTCCACGATGCGTAATTTTCTCCGTCAAAGACCGGTATGGTCACCTCCGACATTTTGTTGGCCATTTTATTCATTATTCACTTATTCACGAGCACTTTTCCTTCAAATTCTTCCTTGTATTTTCAACCACGCTCTGCTACCATGTTTAGAAGGTCCGGATTATAAATAATTCCTTTATATTACTTTATAAACACTATATATGTATTTAACGACTATAATATAAGGTTTACAATCATTTCTTTTCTTCTCTACACGTGCTCTCTTTTCTCCATTTTTATTCTTCTCTCTTTCTTCATCTTTCCACTCTCACTAGCGCCAGTGTCTCACTGACACACACACAGATGGCGCACCACACTCAGCCCGCGTAATATAAATGTAGTATATTCAACAAGAGCCTTGTGGAACGCCGGCTTTAATTTTCTTCTTTGTTGATCTGGCTTCATTTACCGTTACTATAAGATGTCTATTTCTCAGGTAGTCGCTTATTAATTTTATTAAGGTTTTAGGGTACTTATATTGAATCATTTTGCAGATGAGTCCATCTATCCACACTCTGTCGAATGCTTTTTCAATGTCCAATAACAACATAACTGTGACGTTGTTTTTATCAATCCAACTACTAGTCATTCCTTCTTCTTTACATATACTGGTGTAATGGCCATCCTCAATACATGAACCTCTATGAAATATAGCATTCATAACTTTATATGATTGTCCAGCTATTAATACTTTGGTTGTGGGAACAGTACATATATTAAATTTACGTATTGCTTTGACTATTTTATCATCTTGTAATGAAAATAATAGTAAACGAATAATAACTATATCTTTCGTCAATATTAATTCATTCTTAAACATAATATCATTTCCTGTACACTGTTCACATGATCCGTTATCTGATTCATACCAATGTGAAAATGTATGTAATGTTTAATAAATCGTTAAGATTATAGCTTCTTTTTTTCAAATTGTTAATAGGTATTGAAATAACTAAATTATCAGAAGTAATTCTTTTTGTATAATCACAAGATTTACATCGAGTAGTAGAAGTTACTTGATGCTCTACCAACTGTTTTATACAATCATATTCTGTGCACAAGGTTATAAGAAATTCGAATACATCGCGTTTTACATTTATTGAAAAATGTTCTCCTAAACTTTGCCGTACTGTATATGTATTTAAATTGGGCATTCCATTTTCATATTGATGCATTAATATCTTCAAAACATTTGATGATTCATTACAATTAAACAATTGCTTTCTAATGGCACTCAAATGCATTAAACATTGTAATACTGCATTTGCATAACATGAAGCATTATCTGTATTTTGAAAACCATGTGTTGTGCCAAGGCGCCTGGGGTCGAGATTCTAGGTGCGAATCTCGGGGTGCTCCTGGGCGTCCTTCGCGATCGTCGTCCACGGGCTCCGGAGGTTCGGGTGATTATGCCGGGACGGAAGGATTCGGTTGAGAACCCGGAGGTAGGAGATCGTTGCAGGTTAAAGAGTTGGAACTCACCGTAAGGTTAACAAGTTTATTCAGTCCCATGACACTGTGCCTAGGTTGGCGTGAGTCTCGTATAAGGTCGGGTGATGTTCCCGTAACAAAGCTTTATGAAGTCTTAGCTCGCATTGCTCGTACATCGTTATTATACTTTAGTCGGGACGAAGCGGGGACCATCGGAGTCTCCGCCTTTGGCCTGGGTTTGGGGTGATTTCGCCATATGCTGACGGTCTTTGTGCGCTTCCGAAATCGCTTACGCGGTTGTGCCTGATTTCGGCCGCTCGATTGCGGCAATCGGTATGTGCGTGGTGTCGACACGCTTAGGTGTCGGCCCGGGCACAACACCCCCCCCCTTATGGAGAGGGTGCTTAGGGGGATTTTTCCCTATCGGTCTACAAAATTTCCGGGCTACCCTACACCGTCAAGGCTTCGGTGTATTCGCTGTCCTCGGCTGGTCTTCTGGACTTTGTCGCTTTTGGTTGTTTGGGAATCAGTATTTTATGGCGCTGTTGATAGTCGCGTGTTAACAAATATATGACTATTAGGCTAAGTATTACTAGTACAATAGTTGTTGTTGGTGGGTGTACAATTTGCCAGGTCGCTAGTCCCGGTTGGGGGTTGTTATTCTCTAATTCGCTTTCTACCTGGTTAAGTTGGTTGTATAGTGCTGAAAATTCGGATTCGTTTTTTTAATACTACGTCCCTACTTCGGATATTACAATTTCCCGTGATCTTGAGAATTCCTGTCTTATCTATATTGACGTGTTCCGGCTGCCGTTCGTTACACTGTATGGTCAGTGTTTCGGGCTGGTGCGTCGCGAAAATCCACGTGTCTGCGTACGAGGTCCCTATCCACATCGTGTGGTTCGCCGCAATGTACTTTATTTCGCAATTTTTGGGGGACTCATCCGCGGGTTGCAGCCATAGGCTTGCTTCGCACTCGAGATCGTTATTTACGTTGTGCGCTAGCATGGGTTGTTCGCAGTAATACTGAGCGGCTACTCGTTTGCATCCCCTTAGCTCGTCTTGATTGGTGAGCACATACTGGTTGCTGCTTGCGTCAATGACGAGTATCGGTGTTCTTATGACTAATACCGCGTATGAATTTCCATGAACATGGATTGGGGCTGGGGTTGCCTCGATCACTGTGAACGTTTGTGAGGAAATGAGGGGAACGGTTATTACTGCTATCAACGTAGTCTTATCGAAATACGCAGTGACCGATGACAATTTCTCGATCACGTTAGTATTTTCTAAGTTGGGTGCTATCGGGAATGTGAGTCCGTTTGGGAGATGCTGTACGGCGGTTTGTAGTAACCTAGTGATTTGCGCGCTCGACAGCACGTTTGTGCTGATGATGCCTCCTTTGAGGCCTGTGTAGTATTGCAACACATCGTCTACGTCTTGTGTCAAGTCGGTCAGTAGGGCATTTAACGTAATGAAATGATCTACTACGCCAGCTCTTCGCGTTTGTTGTAGTATGGTCGTTTCAATTTGCGCGCGTAATAGTCTTGTCTGTTTTGCTAGTATTTGCTCGTTACGCTGTATCGTTTTTTCCGCGTCATGTAAGTGATGCAGTGTGTTATTTGTTATCTGGACTTGTTTTTTCATAGCAGTCATTAGCGTACTTTGTGTTCCGTCTAATCGCGACAAATGGTTGTTAATCTGTTCGGCGTCGTCGGCGTCCATAGTCCCGAATATGGTTTTGGCTAAGGTCCCTATTCCGTTAATTAATCCCCATCGCTTACTCGGTACATAAGTCGGCATTTCCGACACTTGGTCTACTCTTGTATACAGTTTTTCTGCCCTTCTGAGTAGAGGGCCCAGGTGTTCCCCACATGTAGGTTGGATCGCAATTTCGTTTTCGCAACGACGCTGTAACTGATTTATATACGAAACTATCTGTCGATTCCTTTCGAGGAGGGTGTCCATTTTTAGGTGGGTCACGATCTTCCACGAATCGGTTACCATGTGTAGTTCCCCGAGGTGCGTAAAGTGGATATCGTAAATGATGCCTGGCCGCCAGTTGGCGCTGCTTCGATTAGGCCTCCCGCTAGGGCGGTCATCCTGAAACAGTGAAGTCAGATTCTATCCCCGCCTAATTTAATTGATTCGCGCCTACTATATATATATTAGGTTGATCGCGAGTTTTACTCATTATACACGTTTTGTGGCCTGACCAATTGTTGCCCAGACGCTTGAATTCCGTTCAACATGTATCCTGAGGCCTTGCGTGTGGTGAGTACCCTTACTGGTTACCAATTTCCTCTTTTAACTATCTTTCGATTTCGTCATTAATTTCCGCCTTTTCTGTTATTCTTGGTAGATGTTTGTGCAGCGGCAAATTATGGGATACATATATGTCCAGGACATGTGTGCGGTGCGGTTGCGGCGGCAGCAGCACCGCCGTTATCTTAATATCCTCTGGGAGGAGGGTTATCCGGATTATTATCGAACTGCCGATATTTTTAATCTCAGGCGGCTCTTTGGGGTGCCCCTGTTGAGAGTAGAAGTAAGTATCCTTTTTGTGGTGACACTTTACTGGTACTCTCTGTTCTTTTCTGATTTTAATTGTCCTCTTTTCCCTTTTTGTTTCAGTTGGAGGATGAGGACTGGGGCCAATGAGGTTACTCATTTGTATTTTATCTTATTTTTATAGAATATACTTTATTTTACCAGATTTTTTGTGTACTCCCCTTTTACTTTCCTTCACAGCCAGTTCCTTGCTCCCGCCTGTAGTGTTTACGGTTCGTTGTCGCGTCTCATTGTTTTCCGAGGCTTCCCCTTTTTTTGTTATTACTCAACGAAGTGCTTCAGTCTAGTTTCGAGTTTTTCTCTATAATTACGTAGGGGCCTATCCATTTATTATCTAGTTTTTTCGATCTTCCGCGACGTACAGATTCGTCAAAGAGCCACACCTTATCGCCTACCTTTAATTCTATTTCGCGCGCTTTTTTGTCGTATTCTTTTTGGCCTTTTTTTTGCTTCTTGGAGTTGTTCCCTAGCTGCTTCATTTGCTACCCTGATACGTTCTCTTGTTTGCTGCGCGTAGTCTTCGTAATTATATGTTAGTTTAGGCGGATTTTGTAATGCGGTTGGTATTGATGCTGTCCTTCCATAGACTAGTTCGTATGGCGTGAACCCTGTTGCCGTATGCGGGGTTGTATTATATGTAAACATGGCGTAAGGTAGCCATTTATCCCAGTCGGACTGGTCATTATCTATGTAGTGTCGCAAGTATTCTACTAGGGTTTTATGCGATCTTTCCAATGCTCCGTTGGACTCTGGGTGATACGCGGTTGTCTGTATTTTCTTGATTCGGAAAAGTTTACATATGTTTTTAAACATTTCGCTGAGAAAATTTCTCCTTTGATCCGTTAGAATCTTTTCGGGTACGCCGTATTCGCAGATAATTTTCTCGACCACTGCTTCCGCTATCGTGGCCGTTTCCTGGTTTGGCAGGGGGATCGCCTTGCTAAATTTTGTGAGGAGGTCCTGGAAGGTTAATATGTAGATTTTCCCTTGATTGCTCTCCGGTAGGGGCCCTACAATGTCTAGTGCTACTATTTCAAAGGGGTCCCGTGGTATTTATTGAAAATTATATTACCCACTGGGCAAGAAGACTAGAAGAAGACTAAGCTTGCAGAATGCTGTCGTAGAAGCAGGTAATTCAATATTTACTTGCGGACAAATTTACGTTGCTCTTTCACGGGTGACCACATTACAAGGGCTGCATCTTATAAATTATGATCCATCTTCCGTAAAGGCACAAGAATCGGCTATAATAGAGTACAATAGATTGCGAAAAAAATATAGACCTGATCTTATGACTATTTCAATTTCTAAAAACCGCGTTCGCAAAGTTCGTGATGCTGTTTGGGCAGTACCTAATTATAATGTTTCCGAATGTCAGAATACTAATGATCACATCGCGGATACCACTCAATACAACGTGAGAGGTCTCCCGAATTCTGATGGTGTGTCTTGTTATGCGAATGCCTCAATCCAATGCATGTTATATTGTTCATCTATAAGAGAAAACTTATTTTCGATGGAAAAAGCTGATGATATTATAAAAGTCTTTATGGACCAATATAAATCGGATCAAAATCCAAACATAATATCATTACGGCAGTTCGCAGGGGAAAAATACGCTTACAATCAGCTGCATGATGCAGCTGAGTTTATTACCTCTCTTTGTGATCATGAGATTCTTATTAAGAATGCAGTACAACACGAAATAACAACAGTATTAAGATGTGTTGCAATATGTCTATTTGATTTGCGCGCTCATTCCTTATTTGTGCGATTGGCTGCGGTGTCACCAACCAACGAAGCAAGCGTCATGAGCTTCCGACTTACGGTCGTTCGCTTCCGGCTACCTTGTGGTTGTACACTCCGCGTGCACTCCTCGTGCGATTCTTTTATTATCTGTGATAAGATCATGGGTAAAAGAAAGATTCACTTTGTTTCTCTGGTTGATGAACGATAAACTTTTATTTGTAATGTGTTGTTTGCTTAATGGCCTTCTTATCGGCTCGGCGATTCTATAGAAACTGGAACGACCGGTGTCGCCCGAAATCGCTATGAGTGCGCGCATGCGCGTTAGACACCATACGCTATGACATCAGCAAGGATGCAAAACATAATATTTAACACTTCCGCCTTTTACATACTTGCTATTGAGCACACATTCATACTATCACGCAGTCTAACGAAATTATCCTTTGGTATTGCTTTGGTGAATATATCCGCCAATTGACTATTTGAAGGCACATACAGAACTTGTATTACGTCTCGTTCTATCAATTCGCGTACATGATGGTATCTTATGTCAATATGTTTGGTTCTTTGGTGAAACTCTGGATTCTTCGCTATTCTTATTGCACTTTGATTGTCTACGTGCACTATCGTAGGACTTTCTAAATTGCATCCAAGATCATCTAATAGGACCCTTAACCACGTTACTTCTTTTCCGGCTAACGACAACGCAACATACTCGGCTTCTGTTGTACTTAAAGCTACCGATTTCTGACGTTTCGAAGACCAAGTAACTGGTCCGCCTGCTAAACAGAATACATAGCCAGTGGTCGACCTCCGGGTCTCTAAATCGCTCGCAAAATCCGCATCTGAGAATCCAACAAGTTTTGACTCGCTTCCGCCGCTTTGGTATACTATTCCTAGACTAGTTGTCTCTATCAAATATGCCAATATTTTCTTTACCGCTCGCCAATGACTCGAATCATGAAGATTTAGAAATCTACTCGCGTTATTGACTGCGTAAGCTATATCTGGTCTCGAAACTATTGCAAGAAACATCAGCGCACCCACAGCTTCACGATAAGGTACATTGTTTACGCTTTCACACTCTTTTACAGGTTTTAATTGCACGTGTGGGTCAGCTGGTACGCTCACAGCCTTTGAATCGCTCATACCAAATCTTTCTAGTACACGCTTCACATACGCACTCTGATGGATGAACACTGTTTTTCGTTCTCTATCACGTTCAATCTGTAGGCCCACAAAACATTTTCCGTCGCCTACTGTTACATCAAATTCTACCTTGAGTCTTTCAACTATTGCTCGGAGAACCTTTAGTGAATCACACGCGATGAGTCCATCATCCACAAACAACGCAAGATACACTGTTGACCCTTCCCATTTACCTACATAAATACACTTGTCCGCGTCTGTTTCCATTAAACTGAACTGTCGTAAGAAATTATGGAACTTCTTGTTCCAGCACCGAGGTGCTTGCTTTAATCCGTAAAGCGATTTATTCAACCGACATACTTTCACACTCGCGACGTTTTCTCTGCCCTCGATGCACGTCCCTTCTGGAAGCTCCATGTAGATCTCTTCGTCCAAATTCCCATGAAGAAATGCAGTCTTCACATCGAACTGGATCATCTCAAGGTCCTCTGTTGCTACTCGGGCGAGTAGTACACGCAGTGAGTCGTACCTCACCACAGGTGCAAACGTCTCTTTGTGGTCGATTCCTTTTTGTTGCTGGAAACCTCTCGCACACAAATGAGCTTTATAACGGTAAATATTTCCTTCTGTATCACGCAACATTTTGAAAACCCACTTTGAGTCAATGGTTTTCTTCCCGTTTTGTCTCGGGATAACTGTCCAAGTGTTGTTTACCTTGTGTGCCGCCAATTCTTCATGTATTGCTTCGATCCACTTTTCTGAATCCTCGCTATCCATCGCTTCGTTGTAATTCTTGGGAGTATCGTATTCCGCTAGATATAGCTCGTGCAGGTTTAGCTCGTACCTCGCAGCTAACCGTAGGCTTGCTCTGTCTCTTAATTGTCGAGGTTCTAATGATAACACACTACTCACGGTACTTTGATGACCCCCTGTCTCTGCGTTAACGACTGATGATTCCGCTGGTGCATTACCGACAGTCTGTACTTCCTGTGTATAAATGTCTGGGGATGTAACCGGTGTGTTACCGACTGTTTGACTACCTGGTTCCTCATCAGTGCTGTCGAAGTCTTCAACGGGTACATCCGTGTCTCTTGTCAGGCACACGTTTTCACTTTTGCGTACTTCGTTGAACACGACATTCCTTGATACATTCACTTTCTGCGTTTCAGGATCGTACACTCTATAATTTGTTGAATCACCCTCGTAACCCACAAACAGTTTTCTTCTCGATCTCGCATCGAACTTTTTCGTAAACTGTTTGGGCATGTGTACGAATACTTCTGACCCGAATACTCTCATGTGTCCAAGTTCAGGTTTCACTCCCGTCCAAATTTCACTCGGGGTTTTCTTTCCCCTTGTCTCCGATGATAGCACACGATTTAACAGATACACGGCTGTATTAACCGCTTCAGCTCATAGTTTTGTCGGCAAGTTTTTCGCCTTAAGCATTGTGCGAGCACACTCGACTATAGTTCTATTTTCGCGTTCCGCTTTACCGTTTTGTTCTGGCGTGTACGGCGCACTCGGTTCAAATTTAATCCCTCGATTAGACAGATATTGTTTCATGCTGTCGTTACAGTACTCCCGGCCGTTATCGGACCGCAGCACTTTTATCGAACAACCGAACTTATTCACGATTTTTCTTTCTATGTCTTTGAACCGATCAAACACATCGGATTTGTGTCTCATAAAGTAAACGTGGCGGAACCCCGACGCATCGTCTATGAAAGTCACAAAGAATCGCGCACCCCCAAGCGAGCATTCCGACATTGGACCGCACACATCGCTGTGAATGAACTCACCCGGTTTCGTGTTCACTTCCTTGTCAGTCTTCTTGAACGGTAACCTGTGGGCCTTTCCCAACTGACAGGCATCACAAAAGAAATCATCGTTGTCAGACACTTTCACGCCCTTAACGAGTCCTTGCTTTATTAACTCGGTCAGCGCGCGCTTGTTCAAATGTCCCAAGCGTTCGTGCCACAACTTGAGATTCGTTTCCGACACATTTGCTTCGCCGACATTTCGCGCCTTTTTTACCCGGAAGAACATTCGGCAAATCTCGTTAGATTGTTTAACCCCCATTGCCGCAACTACGTTTTTGTCTTTCACGTAAACACAGTCGTCATTAAATTCCACACCGAAACCCTTCGACGTGCAGACTCCGACCGAAAACAAGTTACTACGCACTCCCGGTACAAAGAGAACATTTTCTAGTGTTGCCTCGCTCCACACATTGTTTACGAGTTTCTCAACTATTACAGTTCCTTCACCGACTATCTCACACTCTTTATTATCGCCCAGCGATATCGTGCCCTCACACGGTCGGAACTTGGAGAACCACTCCCTCCTGTAGGTAATGTGTCTTGAGGCTCCACTGTCGGTGTACCAGATATCTTCCTTATCCAGCTTCAGCCATTTGTTGATAAGATCCCTTGAGGGTCTGTTGTACCGACTCGACACCGTAGCGTCGTTCTCCTCTGCAGCAACGAATGCGTATTTCCGTGACTCACCTTCGTCACTTTCACCTTGTTTCTGTTTACGTGCCGGGCAGCTTCGCGCGTAGTGTCCTGCTTTGTGACAACGGAAACATTTGAAGTCCCCTTTCTTTTGTCCTTGTCGTGATGACTTCTCGTCCTTGTTTCTCCCGGACTGTTTCTTGGTCGTTCCTCCTTGTTCGTTTGAACTTCTCATCGCTGCTAACGCCGATGTTTCGTTTCCTTCAGCGTCTAAGCGACTCTCCTCTTTAATGAGCCTTTCTTGTAGGTACTCCACGGTTTGCCGCTCTGGATCGACGCTGTCCACGCTGTCTGCAGCGTGCTGAATTTCGGCGTTAGACTCGCCAATATTTTTGCCATTAGCATGACGTCCGTTACTTTTTCGTCTAGGTCCTTCAACTGCGACGCCATATTCTGGATCTTCGCCACGTGTTGTATCACCGAATCCGTTGCGCCCATGCGGTACTCATGAAATCTCTGTGTTAACAGAAGTTTATTTGTGACGGTATTTTGAGCATGAATGCTACTTAATTTGTCCCACATTTCCTTTGCGCTGTCACAAGTAAGTAGAGGTTCTAAATGCTTGTATTCGAGCGCTCTCGAGATGTACCAAACTGCTTTTGCATCATCCTTTATATTACCTTTATATTAGTGGTGTATCGGTGATCTCCAATGGAGCCCTAGTTTTCTTTCCTAACTTATTCTTCTGACAGGTGCTACATTTTTGTATGTACTCCTCAATATCTTTATTCATTCCTTCCCAGCTGTATTTTAATTTTATTCTGTGTATCGTCCTTTTGATACCTTGGTGTCCTCCTATGGGCGTGCAATGGTATTCATAAAGAATTTGTTGTTTCGTTTCTTCGTCGTAGACGTTGGTCGTCCCTGTCTCTTCTTCCTCATTTTGCAACGCGAGCACATTTCGGCTTAACGCGTCTGCGTTCGTATTGCTCTTTCCTGACTTATGTATGATTTCATAGTCGTACTCGGCTAATAGAATTCTCCATCTTATTAATCGGGATCCCGGGTCCTGTACCCTAAATAGCCATGCAAGTGCTTTGTGGTCCGTAACGACTTTGAATGATGTACCGTAGACGTATGGTCGGAAGTGTTTGACTGCCCAGACGATGGCTAGCAATTCTTTTTCCGTTGTGCTATAGTTTCTTTCGGCTTTGTTTAGTACTTGGCTCGCATACGCGATTGGTTTGTCTTCCCCTATCTTTCCTTGTGACAATATTGCGCCTATTGCTACATCGGATGCGTCGGTCATTACTATGAATTCTTTGGTGAAATCTGGGTAAATTAATAGGGGTGCCGTAGTCAGTGCCTCTTTTAATGTATCAAAAGCATTTTGCTGCTCGGCTGCCCAGATGAACTCGACCTTGTTGCTCGTGATGCTGGATAGGGGTTTAGCTATTTTCGAATATTCTGGGATGAATCTACGGTAGTATCCTGCTAATCCTAAAAACGCTTGTAACTCTTTTAGTTTGGTTGGCGTAGGGAATTCTTTTACCGCTTTGGTTTTTTCGGGGTCTGGTTTGATTCCTTCGGGAGTAATTATGTGTCCCAGAAATCCTACTTCTTTTCGCAGAAACGCGCATTTTTCCGGTTGTAGTTTTAGATTATATTTGCGGAGAGTGTCCATAATTTTCCTCAGCCGTATGTTGTGTTCTTTTAAATTGGCTCCATAGATGACAATATCGTCGAGGTAAACGAAACAGTCTATTCCCTGTAACCCGATCAGCGCAGCGTTCATCGCTCGCTGGAATGTTGCCGGTGCATTTTTCAGTCCGAACGGCATGCGGTTGAATTTGAAATGTCCTTGAGGGGTTGAAAATGCTGTCTTGCACTTATCGCGTTCGTCCATAGGAATTTGGTGGTATCCGGATGCCAAATCGAGGGTGGTGAAGTACTGCGTTTTTCCTAGTTGATCTAATATGTCCGTGATATTGGGTAGTGGGAATGAGTCACCTATGGTGACTTCGTTGAGTTTCCTATAGTCGAATACTACGCGATATTTCTTGTTTCCCTCATTGTCGGTTTTTTTGGGTACTACTAATAGGGGTGCGTTCCATGGGCTTGCGCTATGTCGGATGATGCCGTCCTCTAGCATTTTTTCCACCTGTTTCCGTACCTCTCGCTTGTGAATTTCGGGTAATCTATAGGGCTTGATATTGCAGGGTGTCGTGTCGCTTTTTACAGAGACTCGATGACCGGTTACTGTGGCCATTGATAATTGATCTCCCGGTAAATGAAACGTGTCATGATATTCCCTGCATATATCCTCCATAGCTGCCTTTTCTTCTTTATTCATATGCTTGCGGTCTACCTGTTCTAACACCCGGGCGATGCGCGTTGTCAGCGATTCCCTCGCGGTCAATGCTCGAACAGCTGCGGCGCTATCGTTCCAATGAATTATTTCGTTAACCGGTATTTCACTTAATTGAATTCGCGGCACGATTACTGTTTTCTTTTCTGTGGTTGTGTTTATAATACAGGCCACGCATTTTCCTTCTTTGGGTTTCGTTAGCCCTTCTCCTAAGTATATGCCTTCGGCTAGCTGTTGTTTCTCTATTGTACCGTCTCGGATGCTATCTGTAGGGACCATTATCAGTTGTTGTGTGCGTGCGGGTATCGTTATTTCCATGCTTCTACTTAACGTTTTCCAGGGTTTTCCGTTTACTAGTAGGCTTTGCTCGGGGTAGCTAATAGTTACTCCGTTATCTCCGTCTGCCGTTTTTTCGTTATCTTGTTTCTTCTGAAGGGCTGAAGACCTTCTCTTTTGGCGATTTATTTTCCGTTTCGAAAATCTCCTTGCGGACGGACGTAATTTTCGCGGACGAAACGGAGAATTATTGTCCATATCTTCTTCCACATCCTGCATATTCACATTTAGAGTGCCACTCATTCTACACTAAACCAACAAACACAACACAAACACAAACACAACGCAACACAACTCAAAATCCTACTGCCCGTTACAAAAAACGTAAACGCGAACCGTGAACGTGAAACGTGAATCCGAAGATTCGTCTGTGGTGCGTTCTGCAACAAATGACGCTCTACGTTGAGCCCGTATCGTGTTCAGAATCCTAATTTCGAGTGTTCGTTTCTCGCTTCTTTCTGACCGAAGGGGAGAGCGAGATAGAACGCTTTGCATGCGCGGCGGGTATGCGCGACGGCCCGAGTGCTCAGATAGAATCGTGACTACTCGACGCATGGGCGCAACGGTCAGATAGCTAGGCACGGCACGAGTCTTTTTTGCGCCCCAGGCGAAATTGTCCACTTGAGCCCTTTATTATAATACAATTATTTGAGATTATTGGTGACCTTACTCTGAATTTGTATTCGTAGTTTAAAACAGTTGCAGTACAATTTGTACTATGTCATTTAAAAATTTATTTTCAACAATACCAACAATGAAAAGACCGTTTTGCACTTGTTGTCAACCTTAGGCCCTAGCAGTTGCCTAATTTTGCAGAGTAAAGTCATAAATAATCTCAAATAAATGTTTTATAATAAAGGGCGCAATTTGATAAGTTCGCCTAGGGCGTAAAAAAGACTTGAACCGGGCCTGCGTCAAGATATTGCGAAGCGGTTCCCGTGCTTCCGTAAGTGCCTGCAACCCTCGCGCACGCAAAGGACGGAGTGTTACGGCGCTCGAAAGACGTAGTGAGACAAAACATCCACGCGTCGTCTGTCTCGTACCGTCCTCGCTCGCTTTCAATGGCTCTCGCTCGCTCTCGTTCCATCTCGCTCTCGCCTTCGCCGGACAAGAGTGAGACAGAAGTGGTGGGAATAGCGACAAGCCCGTATCGGGTGCACCAAACCGAGCATATACGGAGACAATACCGTATTTAGGAGCCCCGCGACTATCCCCACAATTTCTTGGAATTCTTTGGTCGAAAGTGAGAGAATTCGGGAACGAGCGAGAGCGGACAAAAGAGTCACATGTAGTTGCCGTCGGCTACGGAAGAGAGAAAGCATGTTACTTTGTCTCGCTTCGTCGTTCACGTGCATCGTACCCTCCAGAGTTGGGCAAAAGCCGTAGTGAATCTCGGCACGAACGTCGAAATTCACGAAACTCAGCGAGGCGCGGCTTATTGGCGGCATCACCTTTGAATACTCTAGCTAGAGAGTCACTCTGTATAATAGTATACAATATAATACTTACAATTTCTGGATTCACCATTCTGGTTCCTATATTTATTGATTCACAGTCACTGTTCCGATATTTATTGATTCACAGTCTATTCGCAACTGTATGACTGGCAGGGACGGCGCGCTGCAGCTATCGCTGATGGAGGGGGAAGCATCTACAAGAGCGGTGGTAATGGGTGCATGAACTGCGCCTGCGCGATCACGCACACATAACCACCGCTCCAGTAGGTGTTTCGCCCTCCATCAGCAGTAGCTGGAGCCCCACCAATTCATTGTTATTTAGGTGCCCGGCGACTATCCCCACAATTTCGTGGAATTATTTGTTCGAGAGTAAGAGAATCCGAGAACGAGCGAGAGCGGACAAAAGAGTCACGCGTAGTTGCCGTCGATTACGGAAGAGAGAAAGCATGATACTTTGTCTCGCTTCGTCGTTCACGTGCATCGTGTATTCGAGCCTCGAATAACGAATACAAATTATTTACCTTTTGCTCGTTATTTCAGATGTATATTCAGTGGTCATAAGAGCCAGCAATGGCACTTTTACTCGCTGATCATACGATCACGCGAGTCGATCGACCCCGCCGTCACTTTGCCAAGAAAGTGACGAAAGATATAATAAATTTGATTGATCCGGCGTCGCACCACGTTGTAAAGCGCGGGACCACTGACGGAGTCAGTGGTCATAAGTGCCAGCAATGGCACTTTTACTCGCTGATCATACGATCACGCGAGTCGATCGACGCCGCCGTCACATTCCTAAGAAAGTGACGAAGGAAATATTAAATTTAATTCACCCTTTAATTTTTTCAGACATATTTCTAAGTTTACAGGAGCAGATAGACAGAATTCAAGGGGCCCGAAATGAGAAGGCAGCACCTAGAGGGGGTTTTTAGTGGGTATACCGGAGACCGGGGAGTTCCACATAACCCCGGCAATACTGTAGCCGGGGTATGCATAAAGCATTTTCCTCCTCAAAAAAAAAAAAAAAATGCTGATGCATATGTACGGGCGTCGCAGGTATGCATAATGTTCGACGAATTATTGAAACAAATTTTTACTTTTATACCAAACTTAGCGAAATGTCTGCGATCATTTGTTACAGGCAGACCTCTTGCCAAATTACTGCAAACCTGGTGTATGGGACAGTAATGCCAGGACAAATGGAATAAGTAACATATTTCAGGTAAAGTTTAACAGCTTATACATCTACATTAAAATTTTGTACGCTTATAAAACAACCCTATTTCTTAATGTATTTCATAATGTGTTACAGATCCACACTGCTTACGTCCTATTTCGTAATGAGCGACCTGGGAAAATTATAGGAAGACCGTCAATGGACAAGATTCCCTAATTCCCAGTATTTGTTTCTCGCTTCTTTCTGGTCGAAGGGGGGAGCGAGATGGAATACTTTGCCTGCGCGACGGCCGCGAACGCCAAAGGACGGAGTGTCAGGCGTCAGAAAGACGGAGCGAGACAAAACATCATCCCGTCATCTCTCTCGTACCGTTCTCGCTCGCTTTCAGTGCCTCTCCCTCGCTCTCGCCTTCGCCGGACAAGAGTGAGACAGAAGTGGTGGGGATAACAAAAAGTCCACATCGTGTACACCTAACCGATCCGCTAACGAGACAATACTGTATTCTTCGAAAAATACAGTGACACGCAGCCATAATCGTACACTCTTGTCGCATAACTTTTTTAGAATTGGTTCAAACGACTTGAGTTTTTTGTTAAAAGCTAGAATGATTAGTTTGCCAACTGACGTGTTTCGTCGTTTTCAACAACAATGCAATTGGTCGGAATAGTGAAAAAAATTGTAAAGGTCGTTTTTCAATTTTTTTTGTGAGCCTGTAATGAAAATTCAAAAATCCCGTTTGTAGATTGAAGTATATGCAGCATGTATTACTTCAATCTACAAGCGGGTTTTTTTCAATCAAACATACGAACGAACAGGGAATCGTAGCTAAATAAAATCGTTTAGTGACACATTCCAAAATATACGTATTGTTAGTACTGATCTCTAGTTTATATTGATAAATTTTTACAATCGTGGAATAACAATTACGAAGAAAAGCATGTACGAATGTATTAAATTGAAATATACTTGTGTCCAAATTTATGTTTTAAAAAAATGATTCAGACAATTCTTGTTGATAAACAAGATAATTTGATGTATAATTAGATAAAAAAGAAAGCGTCATATGTTTTTAAAAGAACTATAGCATTTATAGATTTTATTACGTTCGGCGTGTTACATTTCGGTGATGTACCTTATTAAAATTGTATGCTTTGAAAATGCACATTGATTATACAAAATATTACATCCTTTTACGTATAAATAAAAACTATTGATACGCAAATTAGTATTGTTTCATTGACATATTTCCTAAATTCACTAGCCAACCTCTCTATCTTTCATTGTTGCTATCTTCTTTTACGTTCAGCGAGGAAATAATTTAAATCGGACTACTTTGAACGAAACGGGCTTTCAATTCTGCAAATAAATTTTATCTGTAATATCGTTAATAATGACATTTCAATTTGTATCAGGTTTGGTATCTTTCCATCTTTCCTTCTTATACTCTCGGACCTCTCTATCTTTCATTATTGCTATCCTCTTTTACGTTCAGTGAGGCTCTAACTTTGCTAACTTTGCTCATTATTCTCCTTTCCTCAGGAAACCGAGGAGAACAAAATATATCTTGAAAATTTAAAAGATCGGATACTTAAAATTCGTCAAGAAGTTACAACCAGCCATTCCTTAGAATTGGAAAACCTGCGCACCCAAAATATATCGTTGACGAACGAACTCCAGAAAATGAAGCGCATCTGCGCACAAAGCAAACCAGCAGAACCATCAACGTCAACAAACAGCGATGTGGATTTTCAGCTGAAAAGATTACAAGAAAGGGCATCACAGTTACGTAAAAAATTTATATAAGATCTGTTGATGTCGGTTGTTACGAATTATAACGCTTAGTTATCTGTTTTTAAAATTCTTTTATTAATAAAAGTGTGTCCCTTTTTTTATGTCATGACATTTAAGTCATTTACAACTGGGATAGGGACTTCGGTAGCACGAATAACTGAATTCCCCGAGTCAACTTGCTTGTTTGAACTCTCAATGTCAACTGACCTCCGCCCCAAGAAACTCCTCTTTAAAAATGCTGGGTAGAGAGGTTTCACCCTCTACCCTCGAATGGCCAAGATGGAGGACAGGCCCAAACATTCCCACGATTCAAAGTACAACGCTGACGAAGTCCAGACATCGGCATCGGCGGAAAGACGTTACCGCGTAGACCTTGAAAATACTTGGGTGTCACGATTTCGAGGACCGCTCTTGTGCCTAAGAGTTACTGCCTAGTCCCTCACCAGATGAACGCGCCGAGCTCGGGGGAGGTCTGCGCCTTTATTGTTTACTAAAATGCCCGGCCAACACTCGGATCTACATCTGGATGCTTTCACCAAAACTTTCCGTGACCTGGCCATCCGTTACGCACGTAACACCTTCCCCCTTAGACCAAACACATTAGATTGAAAAGCTCATGTGTTTGATAGAGAAGAAGTGTCTTACAGAAACGACAGAAATACTGAACATACTAAAATGAGTAATACGCTAAAACACAAATATCAGTAACACACAAAACACAGTATACTTAAGGAAAGAATCACACTGAAACGAAGATATATAAGAAAACAAACTATACGTACAAGTACGTCAATTTACGCTTAATGGACTCATATAAAACATAACAACTTATTATCCTTAATATTCATACAATAATTAAACCCATACTTCGTACATAAAAACATACACCGCACATATACGCATTACACAAATGCGTACATATACAATATTCTAAATGAACAGAAGTATACTTAAAGAAAGTAAATATAAATATCGCACGAATTTTAGTGTCTCCAAAACTTATGGAACATGGGCTAATTTCAATTAATTTGCATGTACTACGCGAGTTTTCCCATTAACGAAAATTTTAATATTATGGTTTCCTAAAACTTCGCTTATTTTGTAGGGCCCGGAATAATTCTCGGACAACATTCCCTTCTTAGGTTCCTTTAATAGAAATACTGAGTCATTTACCTGAAAATGTTGTGGATTGATTCTACGATCATAATATGATTTGGATTTTTCCTTAGCTTTAATTAAGTTTTTGCGCGCTAAAAGTCGTACGTCATGCATTGTGTGAATCAATTCTACTAAATAATCACCATAAGTTCGCATGTTACTTTCGTTATAAGGTTCACTGGACGGTTGTCTCGCAATTTTCCCAAACACCAATTCATACGGAGTAAACCCGGTACCCTCGTGTACACTAGTATTATACAAAAATGTCGCTAACTCGGGAAATTCGTCCCACTCATGTCGACTGTCCACATATTGCTTGATATATTCAACAAGAACTGCATGAGATCGCTCAAGCGAACATTGCGGGTGGAAAGCAGTTGTTAAATAAATATCGAGTAATGCGGAAATATTTGGATAAATTTTTTAACAATAAGCTTGTAAAATTTGTACCTCTGTCTGACAATATAGCCTTAGGTGGTCCGAATATACTAAAGAAATGCTTGACGAGGGCCCTAGTTACACTGACCGCAGTCGCTGATTTCATAGGTATAGCGAGGGAAAACTTGGTCAAATTATCCTGTAGGGTAAGCAGGTACTCGTTCCCATTTGTCGTCCTTGGTAGGGGGCCTACCATATCCATGGACACCTTTTCGAAAGCCGCGTTCAGAGTATCCGTGATGACCATCGGCTGCTTAGTTTTGCGTGCGCGGCGGGCGTGAGCGACGGCCGCGAGCGCTCAGATGGAATCGTGACTGCTCGACGCATGCGCGCGACGGTCAGATAGTCAGGCACGGCACGCGTCTTTTTTGCGCCCTAGACGAAGTTGTCCAATTTATCCCTTTATTATAATACATTTATTTGAGATTATTGGTGACCTTACTCTGAATTTTTATTCGTAGTTTAAAACAATTGCAGTACAATTAGTAATATTTTATTTTAAAGTTTATTTTCAACAATACCAGCAATGAAAATACCATTTTGCACCTCTTGTCGACTTTCCGCCCTAGGAAGTCGCCAATAGGGACCAGCCAAGCTTACAGGCAGCGATCAGTATGTATATAGCCAAAGAAAATACATATATAACGCGTCTTAGACTAAATAAATCATTTATATGTACTTTTGAACAATGAAATTCGTATATTTCCTATTTTATGTACATATTTGTAAAAAGTTTGTCAAATTTCCTAGATGAAAGGAAAGACAACTTTGACGTCCTTCGTACAATTATAATTTTCCCTTAAATATTAATAGGTATGTACTCCATTATTGTACGCATCTATATGTAATATAGGAAATACATATATGAATTAACGTATTTACGTAATTGTAAGGCATTACATATATATTATTTACCATGATAATGGGACAAGAGACAGCGAGAAGAAGGCGATCGGATCGATCGCCTGTCAAGCTGTCATTCGATAGTCAGCCGCCATTGCCAGCAGACGTCTCGATATCCTATTACGCTTACTGATTGTATTCGTTACCCGTTCCTGTATTGGCCTTGTTACCCCCCCCCCCCCGCCCCCTAGTTAATGTTCTGTTATTGTTGTTGTTCAGTAAATGCGCGTTATGCCTTGCCCAAAACGTAACATTGGTGTCAGAAGTGGGATGCCCGCCCGGAGCGGCATGCCCACTCGCGCTTCCGCGGCCTCCGCGGTGTCCGCGGCCCCTGCGGTTCCCCCTTCCGGAGCATCGGGCGACCCGTCCCTGCGGGAGCTCTTCACCACCCTTCAGCTCAGCATCGTCGGGCAGTTGCAGGAACAGCGGAGGGACGATGCGTCCCGCCGGCTGAGGGAGGATCAACGCAGGGAGGCTGCCGACCGCCAGGCGCAGGCGGCTTTTGAGGCGCGGATGGCGGAGTTGGAGGAGCGGGTTCAGGTCGTAACCGCTTCATTACAGAATAGCCAGGGCTCAGGTGGTAGCGGCGCGGGCCCTCGGGGTGGGGAGGTTGTGCCAAGTGAAATCAGTGAGAATAGAGTTGCTAATAGTGTACCCCCAGCGCATGTTCCCACGCCCGCTAGTGCGCCCGCCGCTGCCCCTTCGTCGGGATCGAGCGTCCTTAGCTTAGGGTACGCCGTGAAGCCGACGATATTTGACGGGAAAAATTCATGGGAGGAGTACAAGGTGCAGTTCGAAACGATCGCGCGTGCGAATGGTTGGAACGACCAGAAGAAGGCCACGGCCCTGGTCGCTTCCCTTGGGGGCGCGGCGAGGAGCGTCCTGACGACGCTCACCGCCGCACAATGTGAGAGTTTTTCGGAGTTGGCTTCCGCGCTCGAATTCCGCTACGGGGCGAAGAATCTTTCAAATCTGAACTACGTACTCTTCCAGAGCCATCGGCAGCGGAGGGATGAAAGCATCTCTTCGCTCGCCACCAAAATTGAGCGTTTAGCGCAGTCCGCGTTTTCCGATTGTCCGGTAGAGATCCGCGACAAACTCGCCGCGTCCCAGTTCATAACAGCGTTGTCGAGCTCTGTTATGCAGCGGGAACTGCGTCTCGGCGGGTTCACAACCCTAAGAGCCGCAGTGACCAGGGCGCTAGAAATTGAGGCCGTGGAGGCGATGTCTCGCGACCCCGCGTCCGAATCGCGAAGTAGGGACGTAGAAAAGCGGAAAGCTAAGCACTCGGAAAACTCGAAGTGTCCCGAGAAGAGGAGGAGGCCCGCCGAACCGGAAAAGCGAGCAGTCCCGCCGAGGACCTGCTGGCTTTGCGGCAAGACAGGGCACCTGCAGAGGGATTGCTTCCAGGCCCAGAACGGCCAGACAGGAGCTGCTCCACCGAAGGGGCCGCTCCAGGGAAACTCGAAGAGGACGGCGTAAGGGGGAGACGCCGGTCCGGGAAGAACAGTCCCCCGGTCGTCAAGAGTGTGGCGATGCGGGAGGCGACTGGGCGTCAATGGAATCCTACCGACGAGATATACGTATGTGGAAAAATCGGCGGAAAGCCTTGTAAAATTATCCTTGACACAGGTTCGCCTATCAACCTGCTGGACAAGGAGCTGTGTGCGACGAAGGGCTTCGTCCGAGCGAGGCTCGATATCCGCTCCACGACGGGAGAGAAAATGAAGGTGTTCGGCAAGAAGAGCCTGGAAGTCTGCGTTGGAGGATTGTCGAGCGTGGAAGACTTCTTTGTCGTCGATATGGTAGAGAAATGCATCCTGGGAGCGGCGTTCCTGAGGACACACCGTTGCAGCATCGACCTTTCCCGGAACGTGCTGTGCCTTCCCGGCGGACCGGAGATACGCTTTGGTGAGCCGGCCGCCGAGGAAGGGGAACAGGAAGGAGAAAGCGAAACAGTCCTCCAGGAAGGGGAAACGGTCGTCCCACAGCACTTGGAGGAGCTGTACACGCGCTGCTCGGCAGGTTTGTCAGAAGGACAGAAGAAGCTTTTCGCTGAATTGCTTTGCGAGTTTCAGGACGTGTTCGCCTCGGACTCGGGCCAGATTGGAAACTGCGACCGGGTCAAGCACACTATTGACACCGGGGATTGCGAGCCCATTAAGCAGGCACCAAGGAGGTTGCCGCTGCACCGACGAGCGGAAGTGGAAGAGCTACTCAGGAAGATGTTGGCTCAGGGAGTGATCGAGGAGTCGCGGAGCCCGTGTTCCTCCCCGATTATCCTCGTGAAGAAGAAGGACGGGACCATCCGGTTCTGCGTGGATTTCCGTCGCCTGAACGAAGTTACGAAGAAGGACTCGTATCCTCTGCCCCGTATAGAGGATACACTGGACGCTCTCACTGGATCTTCCTGGTTTTCAACCGTGGACCTGCAGAGCGGATACTGGCAGCTTTCCATGGACGAGAAGGACCGAGAGAAGACTGCGTTTTCCGTGGGGTCGGGACTGTGGCAGTTCAAGGTCATGCCCTTTGGACTCTGCAACGCCCCTGCGACTTTCGAGCGACTGATGGAAGACGTACTTCAAGACCTGACGTGGAAGATCTGCTTGGTGTACTTGGACGACATCATCATCTACGGGAAGAGCTTCGAGCAGGAGCTCGTGCGCCTACGGACGGTGTTTTCGCGCTTACGTCAAGCTGGACTGCTGATGAGCCCCAAGAAGTGCTCTGTCTTCTGCCGAGAAGTAAAGTATCTGGGCCACATCGTTACGGAGAGCGGAGTCAGGACAGACCCGGAGAAGATTAAGGCCATTTCGGAATGGCCACAGCCGAAGAACGTCACGGAATTAAGAAGCTTCCTTGGATTGTGCACGTACTACCGGAAATTTGTAAATGATTTCTCCAGGATCGCCAAGCCCCTGCATCGCCTCACCGAGACCAAGCAAAACTTCAAATGGACCGAGGAATGCCAAGGAGTTTTCCAGGAATTAAAGGAGAAACTTACCGGAGCACCGATACTTGCCTACCCGGAGCCGGACAAGGACTTCATTCTGGATACGGACGCCTCTAATTTCGCTATTGGCGGCGTCCTCTCACAGGAGCACGAAGGACGGGAAAAGGTCGTAGCCTATTTTTCCAAAACCTTGGGAAAGGCAGAGAGGAACTACTGCGTCACCCGGAGAGAGCTGCTGGCAGTGGTGAAATCTGTGGAGCATTTCCACCACTACCTCTATGGTCGAAGGTTCCTGATAAGGACGGACCACGCAGCACTCCGCTGGCTGCTGACCTTCAAGTGCCCCGAAGGGCAGGTCGCCCGCTGGATCGAGCGACTCCAGGAGTACGACTTCGAGATTCGTCACCGCGCAGGAAGAGCCCATGGGAATGCCGACGGACTGTCGCGAAGACCGTGCATCGAGGAAGACTGCAAGAACTGCGATCGACTGGAGAAGAAGGAAGCTGGAGTGGAAGTTTCCACGAAGAAAATTCACAGGATCTTCTGCGAAGACAACCGGAACGAGTGGAAACGAAGCCAGGAGAAGGATGAAGCGATTGGTTTCATCCTTAAAAAGAAGGGGGAAGGGGAGAAGCCGGGCTGGCAGGACATTGCTCGTTTGTCCCCGCAGTTGAAATATTACTGGACAATTTGGGATTCGCTGGGGGTTCACGAAGGTTTGCTTTTTAGGAAATGGGAGTCCCACAACGGCACAACGGCCTCGTGGCTTTTGGTGGTGCCGCGCGAGAGGGTTGCGGAGGTTCTGAAGGAGTTTCATGATGCGCCAGCAGCTGGACATTTCGGAGTGAACAAGACCTTGGCGAAGATCCGCCAACAGTTCTTCTGGTCGACGTGTCGACAAGACGTACAAGAGTGGTGCCGGCGGTGTGACACCTGTGCGGCAAAGAAGGGACCACGTCAACGGGGAGCAGGAAACCTGAGAGTATACAACGTGGGAGCTCCGTTCGAGAGGCTTGCCCAGGACGTTGTCGGTCCGCTCCCGAGGTCCCAGGCCGGGAACAGGTACATGTTGGTCGTGGCGGACTACTTTACCCGGTGGCCGGAAGTAATCGCGATGCCAGACCAGCGAGCTGTCACAGTGGCAAGAGCTCTTCTCCATCACGTAGTGTGTCGTCACGGTGTACCTTTGGAGATACACACCGACCAAGGAAGGAACTTTGAGTCCTCCGTTTTCAAGGAACTGCTGAAGCTGCTGGGAGTCAAGAAGACACGAACAACCCCTCTGCACCCTCAATCTGACGGGCTGGTAGAACGCTTGAACAGGACATTGCTCCAATATCTCGCGATGTTCGTTTCGGAGCACCAGCGGGACTGGGACGAGTGGATCCTCATGTTCCTCCTCGCCTACAGGTCAGCACGGCATGAGGCTACACAACTGACCCCAGCGATGATCCTGTACGGCCAGGAACTACGTCTACCCCTGCAGTTATGGAGAGGACTGCCCCCGGAGGTTGAACAAGAAGAGGACGTCGAGCAAGGATATTCCGAATGGATTCGAGAGAAGATGACGAAGATCCACGAATTCGTTCGACGCCGTCTGGACGTCTACAGTTCAAAGATGAAGTCGTGGTACGACAACCGGGTTCACGCGGTGGAGTTCCAGCCAGGAGAACGAGTGTGGTTGTTCCAACCACAAAGAGTGAAGGGGAAGTGCCCGAAACTGCAAGCGGATTGGGAAGGCCCCTACACAGTGGTGGACAGGATTAACGACGTCGTCTACAGGATCCAACGATCACGCAGGAAGAAGTGCAAGGTGGTCCACGTGCGCCGCCTTGCGAAGTACGAAGGACAACTGCAAGAGTGAAGACGTCACAGGACAAGTCCAAGGACTCAAGAAAGAAGATTAGATTAAGCTAATCTGGCGGACTGGGCTGCGGAGGCTGCCTCCGTGGCCCGGCCCCCTTTTCTTTTGAATCTGTTGCAGGTTCACGAGACCCCACGACGAGGGACCAGGTGTCGGGGGACTGCCGCCGCGACCTGGCCACGCGCTCCCGAATCCCCCGAATGTGCCATAATAGCGTGGCAGTCCGCAGCGGGGTGCGGACATACGTGAAAGCGCCCCGCTAGCCCCCTGGAGGAGACCCTGCGAGCCCCCGGCGCGGCCGGGATGGAGGTTCTCGCGCGGTACCCAGGAGAAAGCAGGAGAGGAGGGTGGACAGCAGGAGGGAAATGGCATCCCCAACCACCAGGCGGACAAGCGTTGCTTGGATCGGCTGGAGGGGGTGTCGCGGAGACGGGAGCGCTGGCAGGACGCACAGGACGGTCCCCTGGTTCGGCACCGGAGGCCAAGAAGAGGAATGGGGCCATCGAGCAGGAAAAAAAAGGAAGGCGGCCAGGGCTGACGAGTTGGGTGGCTGGACTGGGGGCTGGGTCGCTTGCATGCTTGCGACTAGCTGCGATCCTCTGCTTGCGCGCTCGGCCCTCCTTTCTGGTCTTCCGGCTCGTGCAGCCCCAACGGGTTGTCTGCGGTTCCTGACTAATGAGGACAACGTTTTCTTCGCAAGGGAACTTCGAGGAGCGAAGGGACGCGCAGGATCTGGATGCAGTCGAGGACAGATCTGGATGCAGTCGAGGACGGATCTGGATGCAGTCGAGGGCGAGCCGGGATGCAGCGCGGGACCGGCCGGACCGCTGAGGGGCGACGGACGGAGCGGAACCGCCCAGGGATGATCCGGAGCGTTGCGGGATTTCGCCGTTGGAGCCCCGGAGGAACCGCCGTCGAGGAAACCTGGACTGCCGAGTCGTCGCACGAGACACGCCGTGCCTCCCGACGGCTAAAGGAACGAGGAGTCCCGGCCCCCGAAAGAACAGGAAGCCTCACCCGTCTCTGCCCACGAAGAAGATGCGCCGTCGGAGAAGAGGAAGACCGCGCAAGAAAGAATTACGCAAGTTTGAAGACGCAAGTGGAGGGCGGAGGCGCGAAGACCCACGTACCCACGCCTTGCCCAGGGTTTTTGGAGTGGTTTTCCCCTGGGCGGGAAGGCGAATGCCGAGGCAGCGGACGGAAGGGGCCACACGGCGTCCTTTCCACCCTTCCGAACCAGGGTACGGCTGCAGGAGATGAAGGGACTGCAGCGGCCGGGACGACCGCTTCTCCAGACGGGGGAGCAGTGTTGCGAACACCCCTTGGATGGGAATCCAAGGTTCACTGGTGCTCGCGAGCGGGACAAGAGACAGCGAGAAGAAGGCGATCGGATCGATCGCCTGTCAAGCTGTCATTCGATAGTCAGCCGCCATTGCCAGCAGACGTCTCGATATCCTATTACGCTTACTGATTGTATTCGTTACCCGTTCCTGTATTGGCCTTGTTACCCCCCCTAGTTAATGTTCTGTTATTGTTGTTGTTCAGTAAATGCGCGTTATGCCTTGCCCAAAACGTAACAATATGTTCGTACGTAATAGGCATCTGGTTCCTCTTGTCTGATAACGATCGATACTTCAGGGCCAATCTGCATCCTCCTCGAACGATTTTCTTACAGGGGAACACTAGATAACAAACAATAGCAGAGATGGATTATGTACTTCATCCGCACTTAATACTCTATCACATGATACATTTGTCAATTGTAATGATGTTTGCTCTTCGTACCAATATTCAGATTCTTTCATCCCATCCATAGTTCACCCTGCTGGCCATTTTTTTCTTTACAGACCCTGATTCCAAACCTTTGGGAAAAATGTCTCATGCTGTAAACAAGTTATGTAGTATTAAACCTTACTGCCAACAGTGAAACAGGCCGCCATACGTGCTTAAGAAATGTAACTTATCTTTATTTCGAGATTGGTGACCAGGCCGTTTCTTTGCAGATCCTTCGACGTTGACGCTGTCCTATTCCAGTTCAATGATACGGTATTCAAGCGCCGTATCTTCCAAGCGGTCATCCCTTGCATAGTTCATAATGGTGGTCATTTTTTCTTTCCAGCTCTTGATTTCAAAACTTTTCGAAAATGTCTCATGCTGTAAACAAGTTATGTAATATTAATCCTTACTGCCAACAGTGAAACAGGCCGCCATACATGCTTAAGAAATGTAACTTATCCTTTTTTCGAGATTGGTGACCAGGCCGTTTCTTTGCAGTCCTTCGACGTTGACGCTGTCCTATTCCAGTTCAATGATACGGTATTCAAGCGCCGTATCTTCCAAGCGGTCATCCCTTGCATAGTTCATAATGGTGGTCATCTTTTTTTTCCAGCTCTTGATTTCAAAACTTTTCGAAAATGTCTCATGCTGTAAACAAGTTATGTAATATTAATCCTTACTGCCAACAGTGAAACAGGCCGCCATACATGCTTAAGAAATGTAACTTATCCTTTTTTCGAGATTGGTGACCAGGCCGTTTCTTTGCAGTCCTTCGACGTTGACGCTGTCCTATTCCAGTTCAATGATACGGTATTCAAGCGCCGTCTCTTCCAAGCGGTCATCCCTTGCATAGTTCATAATGGTGGTCATCTTTCTCTTTCCAGCTCATGATTTCAAAACTTTTCGAAAATGTCTCATGCTGTAAACAAGTTATGTAGTATTAATCCTTACTGCCAACAGTGAAACAGACCGCCATACGTGCTTAAGAAATGTAACTTATCTTTTTTTCGAGATTGGTGACCAGGCCGTTTCTTTGCAGATCCTTCGACGTTGACGCTGTCCTATTCCAGTTCAATGATACGGTATTCAAGCGCCGTATCTTCCAAGCGGTCATCCCTTGCATAGTTCATAATGGTGGTCATCTTTTTTTTCCAGCTCTTGATTTCAAAACTTTTCGAAAATGTCTCATGCTGTAAACAAGTTATGTAATATTAATCCTTACTGCCAACAGTGAAACAGGCCGCCATACATGCTTAAGAAATGTAACTTATCCTTTTTTCGAGATTGGTGACCAGGCCGTTTCTTTGCAGTCCTTCGACGTTGACGCTGTCCTTTTCCACTTGAATGGTGCGATGCTCAAGCGCCGTATCTTCCCAGTGGCCTATAACATTTGAATTCTTGTAGCCCTGATTTCAGTTCGAATCCTGTAAAAAACCGAAATTTGTTTCATTTCGTCAGCAATACATATTTGAGGGCATCCTGTAAATGAAACAAAAGTCTATTTCGCAGCTTACCTTCGTGGATTTCATTTCTTTTTACATATTCTGCAGGAAATGGTTTCGTAAATTTGTGATCGTGTGTTGGATGAATTCTGATTCATCTTGGGTGTTCATTTGCAAATCGTCAAACAGTTCCTGCAAATGCTTTATTCGCCTGTCTTCCGATGAAACCTCTTGAAGCAAGTTTTCCTGTCTGACATCTTGTTCTTGCTCTGTTTCTTGTACCGGCTCTTCTTATTCTGGTACCAGATTTTCCTCCTCCTCCTCCCCTTCGTCTTCTTCTTCATCTCCTTCTTCTTCTTCTTTTTCTTCTAACGTTTCTTCTTGCTGTGTTCCATTCTGTTGGTCATTGATTTCTTCTATTTCCTCTGCGGATAAAGTCTCTGTTTCCTCGCATGTTTCTAAATATTCTATTACTATTTCTTCAGTGGGTTCTTCTTCTATTATTGCGCCAATCATTGCTTGCAGTTGAGCATCTAACGGATCAGTAGGTTCCTCTTCCGTGACCGGTGTGCCCGGGGGGATGGTCCGCATAAGTTTCTTCCAGGCATTCGCAACATTTATGGGTTCGACATCTCCCCACGCTTCATGAACGAAGTTTATACAATCCTTTAAATCGTACTTCCGGTCAAATTCCTGTATTCCGCCGGGGTAGTCAAGGATTCGCCGTAACATTTTGTGGCGGAACGATCTTTTCATCTTTGCGATAATGCCTTGATCCATGGGCTGTAGAATAGAAGTGGTATTAGGGGGCAAGAACATAATCTCGAAATTATCATTCTTGCAATTGGTCGGCCCTAGCTGGTGTCCGCCAAAGTTGTCCAACAATAGAAATATTTTACCACTTCCCCCACTCTCTAATTGTCGTTTTCTCACTGCGGGCTTGAAATGGTTTTCATACCAATCTGTGAATACTTCTCGGTCCACCCAGGCGCTTTTCTGCGATTTAAATATCACTGGTAACCTTTCCCTTATATTCTTCAGGGCCCTTGGATTTTTAAATTTATATACGAAGAGGGGAATCAGCTTGTGGGTTCCTGTTGCGTTAGCGCACAAGCCCACGCTTACACGATCTTTCTTCGCCTTCTTTCCAGAGATCCTGGCTTCTTTGTCATGGACCAAAGTTTTCGTGGGTACAGACTTCCACGCCAGACCAGTTTCGTTCATATTATATATGTTTTCTAACGGGATGTTCTCTTCTTGTATTTTACGTATAAAGGATGCTGTAAATTCTTCAGCAGCCGCCACATCGGCACTTCCTTTTTCACCTTAAATATTAACTAGACGGATGTCGTGACGATTCTTGAATTTCGCCACCCATCCCCTACTAGCCTTAAATCCTGATGTTCCTGCAAATTGTGTCGCCATTTCAATAGCCTTCTCCTGTAGCAACAGGTCGCTGATTGTGTCCCCTAACGCTCTTCGTTCTAAAAACCACGTACGAAGACGATTTTCCAATTCATCATATTTGGGTTTCCGCAATTTCTTAATTCTTCGGATGTGTACACTCTTGTTGTCAAGTTTGTGTAACGCCAATTTATTTCGCCGAATGCGGCGAACGGTCGTGGCATGAACACGATATGCCGTTGCAAGTGCATTAACCGATTCACCATTATCAAGTTTCTGCACTATATCCAGCTTCTGCTGTATGGAAAGCGCGGTAAGTTTTTTTCCACGATTGCACGCTATTTCTTTCACTACACTTTTCAAACACTTCCAATATACTTTTCAAACACCTTCACTACACTTTTTAAACACTTTCGAAACACTGTTCAATTTCTTGAATAAATCTTTCGTCACGATGACCTCACCTACTCCACAACAGTCGATCGCGAACTGTGAACTGTCAGCGGGGCACGCGCTCGAACGCTCGCGAGCAGCTAAAACAACGGAAAGGCGCCAAACGCTTGGCAACAGTCCTCGCGACGGTGGGAACTTTCCGCGTAACGGCTAGAGTCCTCTTGCTGCATTAACTGCCCGTGATCGTTCGAGCACGTGCCCCGCTGATAGTTCACAGTTCGCGATCGACTTTTGTCGAGTAGGTAAGGTGATTGTGACGAAAGATTTATTCAAGCAATTGAACAGTGTTTCGAAAGTGTTTTGAAAGTGTAGTGAAGGTGTTTTTGTTGGAGGAGCTAAATTTGAGTGAATTTAGATGAAATTTACTTTTATTTTTTTGGATTTTATATAAATTTTTAGTCAAATTGTAATAAAGGAATTTGAACCAACTTCGATTTTTTTGGATTTTGATGAGTTTTTTTGTTGGAGGAGTTAAATTTGAGTGAATTTAGATGAAATTTACTTCTTTTTTTTTAGATTTCATATAAATTTTTAGTCAAATTGTAATAAAGGAATTTGAACCAACTTCGATTTTTTTGGATTTTGATGAGTTTTTTTGTTGGAGGAGTTAAATTTGAGTGAATTTAGATGAAATTTACTTTTATTTTTTTTGATTTTATATAAATTTTTAGTCAAATTGTAATAAAGGAATTTGAACCAACTTCGATTTTTTTGGATTTCGATGAATTTTTTTGTTGGAGGAGCTAAATTTGAGTGAATTTAGATGAAATTTACTTCAATTTTTTTGATTTCATATAAATTTTTAGTCAAATTGTAATAAAGGAAACTGAAACCAACTTCGATTTTTTTGGATTTCGATGACTTTTTTTGTTGGAGGAGCTAAATTTGAGTGAATTTAGATGAAATTTACTTCAATGTTTTTGGATTTTATATAAATTTTTAGGCAAATTTTAATAAAGGAATTTGAAACCACCTTCGACTTTTTTGGATTTCGATGAATTTTTTTGTTGGAGGAGCTAAATTTGAGTGAATTTAGATGAAATTTACTTCAATTTGTTTTGATTTTATATAAATTTTTAGTCAAATTGTAATAAAGGAATTTGAACCATCTTCGATTTTTTTGGATTTTGATGAGTTTTTTTGTTGGAGGAGTTAAATATGAGTGAATTTAGATGAAATTTACTTCTGTTTTTTTATTTCATATAAATTTTTAGTCAAATTGTAATAAAGGAATTTGAACCAACTTCGATTTTTTTGGATTTGGATGATTTTTTTTGTTGGAGGAGCTAAATTTGAGTGAATTTAGATGAAATTTACTTCTATTTTTTTTATTTCACTTAAATTTTTAGTCAAATTGTAATAAAGGTATTTGAACCAACTTCGATTTTTTTGGATTTTGATGATTTTGGTTGTTGGAGGAGTTAAATTTGAGTAAATTTAGAGGAAATTTACTTTTATTTTTTTGGATTTTATATAAATTTTTAGTCAAATTGTAGTAAAGGAAATTCAAACCAACTTAGATTTTTTTGGATTTTGATGAATTTTTTGTTGGAGGAGTTAAATTTGAGTGAATTTAGATGAAACTTACTTTTATTTTTTTGGATTTTCTATAAATTTTTAGTCAAATTGTATTAAAGGAATTTGAACCAACTTCGATTTTTTTGGATTTTGATGAGATTTTTTGTTGGAGGAGTTAAATTTGAGTGAATATAGATGAAATTTACTTTTATTTTTTTGGATTTTATATAAATTTTTAGTCAAATTGTAATAAAGGAATTTGAACCAACTTCGATTTTTTTGGATTTCGATGAATTTTTTTGTTGGAGGAGCTAAATTTGAGTGTATTTAGATGAAATTTACTTTAATTTTTTTGGATTTTATATAAATTTTTAGTCAAATTGTAATAAAGGAAATTGAAACCAACTTCGATTTTTTTGGATTTGGATGAATTTTTTTGTTGGAGGAGCTAAATTTGAGTGAATTTAGATGAAATTTACTTTTATTTTTTTTGGATTTTATATAAATTTTTAGTCAAATTGTAATAAAGGAATTTGAACCAACTTCGATTTTTTTGGATTTGGATGATTTTTTTTGTTGGAGGAGCTAAATTTGAGTGAATTTAGATGAAATTTACTTCTATTTTTTTTATTTCACTTAAATTTTTAGTCAAATTGTAATAAAGGTATTTGAACCAACTTCGATTTTTTTGGATTTTGATGATTTTGGTTGTTGGAGGAGTTAAATTTGAGTAAATTTAGAGGAAATTTACTTTTATTTTTTTGGATTTTATATAAATTTTTAGTCAAATTGTAGTAAAGGAAATTCAAACCAACTTAGATTTTTTTGGATTTTGATGAATTTTTTGTTGGAGGAGTTAAATTTGAGTGAATTTAGATGAAACTTACTTTTATTTTTTTGGATTTTCTATAAATTTTTAGTCAAATTGTATTAAAGGAATTTGAACCAACTTCGATTTTTTTGGATTTTGATGAGATTTTTTGTTGGAGGAGTTAAATTTGAGTGAATATAGATGAAATTTACTTTTATTTTTTTGGATTTTATATAAATTTTTAGTCAAATTGTAATAAAGGAATTTGAACCAACTTCGATTTTTTTGGATTTCGATGAATTTTTTTGTTGGAGGAGCTAAATTTGAGTGTATTTAGATGAAATTTACTTTAATTTTTTTGGATTTTATATAAATTTTTAGTCAAATTGTAATAAAGGAAATTGAAACCAACTTCGATTTTTTTGGATTTGGATGAATTTTTTTGTTGGAGGAGCTAAATTTGAGTGAATTTAGATGAAATTTACTTTTATTTTTTTTGGATTTTATATAAATTTTTAGTCAAATTGTAATAAAGGAATTTGAACCAACTTCGATTTTTTTGGATTTTGATGAGTTTTTTTGTTGGAGGAGTTAAATTTGAGTGAATTTAGATTAAATTTACTTTTATTTTTTTTGATTTTATATAAATTTTTAGTCAAATTGTAATAAAGGAATTTGAACCAACTTCGAATTTTTTGGATTTCGATGAATTTTTTTGTTGGAGGAGCTAAATTTGAGTGAATTTAGATGAAATTTACTTCAATTTTTTTGGATTTTATATAAATTTTTAGTCAAATTTTAATAAAGGAATTTGAAACCACTTTCGATTTTTTTGGATTTCGATGAATTTTTTTGTTGGAGGAGCTAAATTTGAGTGAATTTAGATGAAATTTACTTCAATTTTTTTTGATTTTATATAAATTTTTAGTCAAATTGTAATAAAGGAAACTGAAATCAACTTCGATTTTTTGGGATTTCGATGTATTTTTTTGTTGGAGGAGCTAAATTTGAGTGAATTTAGATGAAATTTACTTCAATGTTTTTGGATTTTATATAAATTTTTAGGCAAATTTTAATAAAGGAATTTGAAACCACCTTCGACTTTTTTGGATTTCGATGAATTTTTTTGTTGGAGGAGCTAAATTTGAGTGAATTTAGATGAAATTTACTTCTATTTTTTTTATTTCACTTAAATTTTTAGTCAAATTGTAATAAAGGTATTTGAACCAACTTCGATTTTTTTGGATTTTGAAGATTTTGGTTGTTGGAGGAGTTAAATTTGAGTAAATTTAGAGGAAATTTACTTTTATTTTTTTGGATTTTATATAAATTTTTAGTCAAATTGTAGTAAAGGAAATTCAAACCAACTTCGATTTTTTTGGATTTTGATGAATTTTTTTGTTGGAGGAGTTAAATTTGAGTGAATTTAGATGAAACTTACTTCTATTTTTTTGGATTTTCTATAAATTTTTAGTCAAATTGTAATAAAGGAATTTGAACCAACTTCGATTTTTTTGGATTTTGATGAGTTTTTTTGTTGGAGGAGTTAAATATGAGTGAATTTAGATGAAATTTACTTCTGTTTTTTTTATTTCATATAAATTTTTAGTCAAATTGTAATAAAGGAAACTGAAACCAACTTCGATTTTTTTGGATTTCGATGACTTTTTTTGTTGGAGGAGCTAAATTTGAGTGAATTTAGATGAAATTTACTTCAATGTTTTTGGATTTTATATAAATTTTTAGGCAAATTTTAATAAAGGAATTTGAAACCACCTTCGACTTTTTTGGATTTCGATGAATTTTTTTGTTGGAGGAGCTAAATTTGAGTGAATTTAGATGAAATTTACTTCAGTTTGTTTTGATTTTATATAAATTTTTAGTCAAATTGTAATAAAGGAATTTGAACCATCTTCGATTTTTTTGGATTTTGATGAGTTTTTTTGTTGGAGGAGTTAAATATGAGTGAATTTAGATGAAATTTACTTCTGTTTTTTTTATTTCATATAAATTTTTAGTCAAATTGTAATAAAGGTATTTGAACCAACTTCGATTTTTTTGGATTTTGATGATTTTGGTTGTTGGAGGAGTTAAATTTGAGTAAATTTAGAGGAAATTTACTTTTATTTTTTTGGATTTTATATAAATTTTTAGTCAAATTGTAGTAAAGGAAATTCAAACCAACTTAGATTTTTTTGGATTTTGATGAATTTTTTTGTTGGAGGAATTAAATTTGAGTGAATTTAGATGAAACTTACTTTTATTTTTTTGGATTTTCTATAAATTTTTAGTCAAATTGTAATAAAGGAATTTGAACCAACTTCGATTTTTTTGGATTTTGATGAGATTTTTTGTTGGAGGAGTTAAATTTGAGTGAATTTAGATGAAATTTACTTTTATTTTTTTGGATTTTATATAAATTTTTAGTCAAATTGTAATAAAGGAATTTGATCCAACTTCGATTTTTTTGGATTTCGATGAATTTTTTTGTTGGAGGAGCTAAATTTGAGTGTATTTAGATGAAATTTACTTTAATTTTTTTGGATTTTATATAAATTTTTAGTCAAATTGTAATAAAGGAATTTGAACCAACTTCGATTTTTTTGGATTTTGATGAGTTTTTTTGTTGGAGGAGTTAAATTTGAGTGAATTTAGATGAAATTTACTTCTTTTTTTTTAGATTTCATATAAATTTTTAGTCAAATTGTAATAAAGGAATTTGAACCAACTTCGATTTTTTTGGATTTTGATGAGTTTTTTTGTTGGAGGAGTTAAATTTGAGTGAATTTAGATGAAATTTACTTTTATTTTTTTTGATTTTATATAAATTTTTAGTCAAATTGTAATAAAGGAATTTGAACCAACTTCGATTTTTTTGGATTTCGATGAATTTTTTTGTTGGAGGAGCTAAATTTGAGTGAATTTAGATGAAATTTACTTCAATTTTTTTGATTTCATATAAATTTTTAGTCAAATTGTAATAAAGGAAACTGAAACCAACTTCGATTTTTTTGGATTTCGATGACTTTTTTTGTTGGAGGAGCTAAATTTGAGTGAATTTAGATGAAATTTACTTCAATGTTTTTGGATTTTATATAAATTTTTAGGCAAATTTTAATAAAGGAATTTGAAACCACCTTCGACTTTTTTGGATTTCGATGAATTTTTTTGTTGGAGGAGCTAAATTTGAGTGAATTTAGATGAAATTTACTTCAATTTGTTTTGATTTTATATAAATTTTTAGTCAAATTGTAATAAAGGAATTTGAACCATCTTCGATTTTTTTGGATTTTGATGAGTTTTTTTGTTGGAGGAGTTAAATATGAGTGAATTTAGATGAAATTTACTTCTGTTTTTTTATTTCATATAAATTTTTAGTCAAATTGTAATAAAGGAATTTGAACCAACTTCGATTTTTTTGGATTTGGATGATTTTTTTTGTTATAGGAGCTAAATTTGAGTGAATTTAGATGAAATTTACTTCTATTTTTTTTATTTCACTTAAATTTTTAGTCAAATTGTAATAAAGGTATTTGAACCAACTTCGATTTTTTTGGATTTTGATGATTTTGGTTGTTGGAGGAGTTAAATTTGAGTAAATTTAGAGGAAATTTACTTTTATTTTTTTGGATTTTATATAAATTTTTAGTCAAATTGTAGTAAAGGAAATTCAAACCAACTTAGATTTTTTTGGATTTTGATGAATTTTTTGTTGGAGGAGTTAAATTTGAGTGAATTTAGATGAAACTTACTTTTATTTTTTTGGATTTTCTATAAATTTTTAGTCAAATTGTATTAAAGGAATTTGAACCAACTTCGATTTTTTTGGATTTTGATGAGATTTTTTGTTGGAGGAGTTAAATTTGAGTGAATATAGATGAAATTTACTTTTATTTTTTTGGATTTTATATAAATTTTTAGTCAAATTGTAATAAAGGAATTTGAACCAACTTCGATTTTTTTGGATTTCGATGAATTTTTTTGTTGGAGGAGCTAAATTTGAGTGTATTTAGATGAAATTTACTTTAATTTTTTTGGATTTTATATAAATTTTTAGTCAAATTGTAATAAAGGAAATTGAAACCAACTTCGATTTTTTTGGATTTGGATGAATTTTTTTGTTGGAGGAGCTAAATTTGAGTGAATTTAGATGAAATTTACTTTTATTTTTTTTGGATTTTATATAAATTTTTAGTCAAATTGTAATAAAGGAATTTGAACCAACTTCGATTTTTTTGGATTTGGATGATTTTTTTTGTTGGAGGAGCTAAATTTGAGTGAATTTAGATGAAATTTACTTCTATTTTTTTTATTTCACTTAAATTTTTAGTCAAATTGTAATAAAGGTATTTGAACCAACTTCGATTTTTTTGGATTTTGATGATTTTGGTTGTTGGAGGAGTTAAATTTGAGTAAATTTAGAGGAAATTTACTTTTATTTTTTTGGATTTTATATAAATTTTTAGTCAAATTGTAGTAAAGGAAATTCAAACCAACTTAGATTTTTTTGGATTTTGATGAATTTTTTGTTGGAGGAGTTAAATTTGAGTGAATTTAGATGAAACTTACTTTTATTTTTTTGGATTTTCTATAAATTTTTAGTCAAATTGTATTAAAGGAATTTGAACCAACTTCGATTTTTTTGGATTTTGATGAGATTTTTTGTTGGAGGAGTTAAATTTGAGTGAATATAGATGAAATTTACTTTTATTTTTTTGGATTTTATATAAATTTTTAGTCAAATTGTAATAAAGGAATTTGAACCAACTTCGATTTTTTTGGATTTCGATGAATTTTTTTGTTGGAGGAGCTAAATTTGAGTGTATTTAGATGAAATTTACTTTAATTTTTTTGGATTTTATATAAATTTTTAGTCAAATTGTAATAAAGGAAATTGAAACCAACTTCGATTTTTTTGGATTTGGATGAATTTTTTTGTTGGAGGAGCTAAATTTGAGTGAATTTAGATGAAATTTACTTTTATTTTTTTTGGATTTTATATAAATTTTTAGTCAAATTGTAATAAAGGAATTTGAACCAACTTCGATTTTTTTGGATTTTGATGAGTTTTTTTGTTGGAGGAGTTAAATTTGAGTGAATTTAGATTAAATTTACTTTTATTTTTTTTGATTTTATATAAATTTTTAGTCAAATTGTAATAAAGGAATTTGAACCAACTTCGAATTTTTTGGATTTCGATGAATTTTTTTGTTGGAGGAGCTAAATTTGAGTGAATTTAGATGAAATTTACTTCAATTTTTTTGGATTTTATATAAATTTTTAGTCAAATTTTAATAAAGGAATTTGAAACCACTTTCGATTTTTTTGGATTTCGATGAATTTTTTTGTTGGAGGAGCTAAATTTGAGTGAATTTAGATGAAATTTACTTCTATTTTTTTTATTTCACTTAAATTTTTAATCAAATTGTAATAAACGTATTTGAACCAACTTCGATTTTTTTGGATTTTGATGATTTTGGTTGTTGGAGGAGTTAAATATGAGTGAATTTAGATGAAATTTACTTTTATTTTTTTGGATTTTATATAAATTTTTAGTCAAATTGTAATAAAGGAATTTGAACCAACTTCGATTTTTTTGGATTTTGATGAGTTTTTTTGTTGGAGGAGTTAAATTTGAGTGAATTTAGATGAAACTTACTTTTATTTTTTTGGATTTTCTATAAATTTTTAGTCAAATTGTAATAAAGGAATTTGAACCAACTTCGATTTTTTTGGATTTTGATGAGATTTTTTGTTGGAGGAGTTAAATTTGAGTGAATTTAGATGAAATTTACTTTTATTTTTTTGGATTTTATATAAATTTTTAGTCAAATTGTAATAAAGGAATTTGATCCAACTTCGATTTTTTTGGATTTCGATGAATTTTTTTGTTGGAGGAGCTAAATTTGAGTGTATTTAGATGAAATTTACTTTAATTTTTTTTGATTTTATATAAATTTTTAGTCAAATTGTAATAAAGGAAATTGAAACCAACTTCGATTTTTTTGGATTTGGATGAATTTTTTTGTTGGAGGAGCTAAATTTGAGTGAATTTAGATGAAATTTACTTTTATTTTTTTTGATTTTATATAAATTTTTAGTCAAATTATAATAAAGGAATTTGAACCAACTTCGATTTTTTTTGATTTTGATGAATTTTTTGTTGGAGGAGCTAAATTTGAGTGAATTTAGATTAAATTTGCTTCTATTTTTCTTGATTTTATATAAATTTTTAGTCAAATTGTAATTAAGGAATTTGAAACCACCTTCGATTTTTTTGGATTTTGATGAATTTTATTGTTGGAGGAGCTAAATTTGAGTGAATTTAGATGAAATTTACTTTCATTTTTTTGGATTTTATATTAATTTTTAGTCAAATTGTAATAAAGTAATTTGATACCAACTTCGATTTTTTTGGATTTTGATGAATTTTTTTGTTGGAGGAGTTAAATTTGAGTGAATTTAGATGGAATTTACTTTTATTTTTTTGGATTTTATATAAATTTTTAGTCAAATTGTAATAAAGGAATTTGAACCAACTTCGATTTTTTTGGATTTTGATGAGTTTTTTTGTTGGAGGAGTTAAATTTGAGTGAATTTAGATGAAATTTACTTTTATTTTTTTGGATTTTATATAAATTTTTAGTCAAATTGTAATAAAGGAATTTGATCCAACTTCGATTTTTTTGGATTTCGATGAATTTTTTTGTTGGAGGAGCTAAATTTGAGTGTATTTAGATGAAATTTACTTTAATTTTTTTTGATTTTATATAAATTTTTAGTCAAATTGTAATAAAGGAAATTGAAACCAACTTCGATTTTTTTGGATTTGGATGAATTTTTTTGTTGGAGGAGCTAAATTTGAGTGAATTTAGATGAAATTTACTTTTATTTTTTTTGATTTTATATAAATTTTTAGTCAAATTATAATAAAGGAATTTGAACCAACTTCGATTTTTTTTGATTTTGATGAATTTTTTGTTGGAGGAGCTAAATTTGAGTGAATTTAGATTAAATTTGCTTCTATTTTTCTTGATTTTATATAAATTTTTAGTCAAATTGTAATTAAGGAATTTGAAACCACCTTCGATTTTTTTGGATTTTGATGAATTTTATTGTTGGAGGAGCTAAATTTGAGTGAATTTAGATGAAATTTACTTTCATTTTTTTGGATTTTATATTAATTTTTAGTCAAATTGTAATAAAGTAATTTGATACCAACTTCGATTTTTTTGGATTTTGATGAATTTTTTTGTTGGAGCAGCTAAATTTGAGTGAATTTAGATGGAATTTACTTTTATTTTTTTGGATTTTATATAAATTTTTAGTCAAATTGTAATAAAGGAATTTGAACCAACTTCGATTTTTTTGGATTTCGATGAATTTTTTTGTTGGAGGAGCTAAATTTGAGTGTATTTAGATGAAATTTACTTTAATTTTTTTGGATTTTATATAAATTTTTAGTCAAATTGTAATAAAGGAAATTGAAACCAACTTCGATTTTTTTGGATTTGGATGAATTTTTTTGTTGGAGGAGCTAAATTTGAGTGAATTTAGATGAAATTTACTTTTATTTTTTTTGGATTTTATATAAATTTTTAGTCAAATTGTAATAAAGGAATTTGAACCAACTTCGATTTTTTTGGATTTTGATGAGTTTTTTTGTTGGAGGAGTTAAATTTGAGTGAATTTAGATTAAATTTACTTTTATTTTTTTTGATTTTATATAAATTTTTAGTCAAATTGTAATAAAGGAATTTGAACCAACTTCGAATTTTTTGGATTTCGATGAATTTTTTTGTTGGAGGAGCTAAATTTGAGTGAATTTAGATGAAATTTACTTCAATTTTTTTGGATTTTATATAAATTTTTAGTCAAATTTTAATAAAGGAATTTGAAACCACTTTCGATTTTTTTGGATTTCGATGAATTTTTTTGTTGGAGGAGCTAAATTTGAGTGAATTTAGATGAAATTTACTTCAATTTTTTTTGATTTTATATAAATTTTTAGTCAAATTGTAATAAAGGAAACTGAAATCAACTTCGATTTTTTGGGATTTCGATGTATTTTTTTGTTGGAGGAGCTAAATTTGAGTGAATTTAGATGAAATTTACTTCAATGTTTTTGGATTTTATATAAATTTTTAGGCAAATTTTAATAAAGGAATTTGAAACCACCTTCGACTTTTTTGGATTTCGATGAATTTTTTTGTTGGAGGAGCTAAATTTGAGTGAATTTAGATGAAATTTACTTCTATTTTTTTTATTTCACTTAAATTTTTAGTCAAATTGTAATAAAGGTATTTGAACCAACTTCGATTTTTTTGGATTTTGAAGATTTTGGTTGTTGGAGGAGTTAAATTTGAGTAAATTTAGAGGAAATTTACTTTTATTTTTTTGGATTTTATATAAATTTTTAGTCAAATTGTAGTAAAGGAAATTCAAACCAACTTCGATTTTTTTGGATTTTGATGAATTTTTTTGTTGGAGGAGTTAAATTTGAGTGAATTTAGATGAAACTTACTTCTATTTTTTTGGATTTTCTATAAATTTTTAGTCAAATTGTAATAAAGGAATTTGAACCAACTTCGATTTTTTTGGATTTTGATGAGTTTTTTTGTTGGAGGAGTTAAATATGAGTGAATTTAGATGAAATTTACTTCTGTTTTTTTTATTTCATATAAATTTTTAGTCAAATTGTAATAAAGGAAACTGAAACCAACTTCGATTTTTTTGGATTTCGATGACTTTTTTTGTTGGAGGAGCTAAATTTGAGTGAATTTAGATGAAATTTACTTCAATGTTTTTGGATTTTATATAAATTTTTAGGCAAATTTTAATAAAGGAATTTGAAACCACCTTCGACTTTTTTGGATTTCGATGAATTTTTTTGTTGGAGGAGCTAAATTTGAGTGAATTTAGATGAAATTTACTTCAGTTTGTTTTGATTTTATATAAATTTTTAGTCAAATTGTAATAAAGGAATTTGAACCATCTTCGATTTTTTTGGATTTTGATGAGTTTTTTTGTTGGAGGAGTTAAATATGAGTGAATTTAGATGAAATTTACTTCTGTTTTTTTTATTTCATATAAATTTTTAGTCAAATTGTAATAAAGGTATTTGAACCAACTTCGATTTTTTTGGATTTTGATGATTTTGGTTGTTGGAGGAGTTAAATTTGAGTAAATTTAGAGGAAATTTACTTTTATTTTTTTGGATTTTATATAAATTTTTAGTCAAATTGTAGTAAAGGAAATTCAAACCAACTTAGATTTTTTTGGATTTTGATGAATTTTTTTGTTGGAGGAGTTAAATTTGAGTGAATTTAGATGAAACTTACTTTTATTTTTTTGGATTTTCTATAAATTTTTAGTCAAATTGTAATAAAGGAATTTGAACCAACTTCGATTTTTTTGGATTTTGATGAGATTTTTTGTTGGAGGAGTTAAATTTGAGTGAATTTAGATGAAATTTACTTTTATTTTTTTGGATTTTATATAAATTTTTAGTCAAATTGTAATAAAGGAATTTGATCCAACTTCGATTTTTTTGGATTTCGATGAATTTTTTTGTTGGAGGAGCTAAATTTGAGTGTATTTAGATGAAATTTACTTTAATTTTTTTGGATTTTATATAAATTTTTAGTCAAATTGTAATAAAGGAAATTGAAACCAACTTCGATTTTTTTGGATTTGGATGAATTTTTTTGTTGGAGGAGCTAAATTTGAGTGAATTTAGATGAAATTTACTTTTATTTTTTTGGATTTTATATAAATTTTTAGTCAAATTGTAATAAAGGAATTTGAACCAACTTCGATTTTTTTTGATTTTGATGAATTTTTTGTTGGAGGAGCTAAATTTGAGTGAATTTAGATTAAATTTGCTTCTATTTTTCTTGATTTTATATAAATTTTTAGTCAAATTGTAATTAAGGAATTTGAAACCACCTTCGATTTTTTTGGATTTTGATGAATTTTATTGTTGGAGGAGCTAAATTTGAGTGAATTTAGATGAAATTTACTTTCATTTTTTTGGATTTTATATTAATTTTTAGTCAAATTGTAATAAAGTAATTTGATACCAACTTCGATTTTTTTGGATTTTGATGAATTTTTTTGTTGGAGCAGCTAAATTTGAGTGAATTTAGATGGAATTTACTTTTATTTTTTTGGATTTTATATAAATTTTTAGTCAAATTGTAATAAAGGAATTTGAACCAACTTCTATTTTTTTGGATTTTGATGAGTTTTTTTGTTGGAGGAGTTAAATTTGAGTGAATTTAGATGAAATTTACTTCAATTTTTTTGGATTTTATATAATTTTTTAGTCAAATTGTAATAAAGGAAATTGAAACCAACTTCGATTTTTTTGGATTTGGATGAATGTTTTTGTTGGAGGAGCTAAATTTGAGTAAATTTAGATGAAATTAACACCTATTTTTTTGGATTTTATATAAATTTTTAGTCAAATTGTAATAAAGGAATTTGAAACCAACTTCGATTTTTTTGGATTTTGCTGAATTTTGTGTTGGAGGAGTTAAATTTGAGTGAATTTAGATGAAATTTACTTTTATTTTTTCGGATTTTATATAAATTTTTAGTCAAATTGTAATAAAGGAATTTGAACCAACTTCGATTTTTTTGGATTTTGATGAGTTTTTTTGTTGGAGGAGTTAAATTTGAGTGAATTTAGATTAAATTTACTTTTATTTTTTTTGATTTTATATAAATTTTTAGTCAAATTGTAATAAAGGAATTTGAACCAACTTCGAATTTTTTGGATTTCGATGAATTTTTTTGTTGGAGGAGCTAAATTTGAGTGAATTTAGATGAAATTTACTTCAATTTTTTTGGATTTTATATAAATTTTTAGTCAAATTTTAATAAAGGAATTTGAAACCACTTTCGATTTTTTTGGATTTCGATGAATTTTTTTGTTGGAGGAGCTAAATTTGAGTGAATTTAGATGAAATTTACTTCAATTTTTTTTGATTTTATATAATTTTTTAGTCAAATTGTAATAAAGGAAACTGAAATCAACTTCGATTTTTTGGGATTTCGATGTATTTTTTTGTTGGAGGAGCTAAATTTGAGTGAATTTAGATGAAATTTACTTCAATGTTTTTGGATTTTATATAAATTTTTAGGCAAATTTTAATAAAGGAATTTGAAACCACCTTCGACTTTTTTGGATTTCGATGAATTTTTTTGTTGGAGGAGCTAAATTTGAGTGAATTTAGATGAAATTTACTTCTATTTTTTTTATTTCACTTAAATTTTTAGTCAAATTGTAATAAAGGTATTTGAACCAACTTCGATTTTTTTGGATTTTGAAGATTTTGGTTGTTGGAGGAGTTAAATTTGAGTGAATTTAGATTAAATTTACTTTTATTTTTTTTGATTTTATATAAATTTTTAGTCAAATTGTAATAAAGGAATTTGAACCAACTTCGAATTTTTTGGATTTCGATGAATTTTTTTGTTGGAGGAGCTAAATTTGAGTGAATTTAGATGAAATTGACTTCAATTTTTTTGGATTTTATATAAATTTTTAGGCAAATTTTAATAAAGGAATTTGAAACCACTTTCGATTTTTTTGGATTTCGATGAATTTTTTTGTTGGAGGAGCTAAATTTGAGTGAATTTAGATGAAATTTACTTCAATTTTTTTTGATTTTATATAAATTTATAGTCAAATTGTAATAAAGGAAACTGAAACCAACTTCGATTTTTTGGGATTTCGATGTATTTTTTTGTTGGAGGAGCTAAATTTGAGTGAATTTAGGTGAAATTTACTTCAATGTTTTTGGATTTTATATAAATTTTTAGGCAAATTTTAGTAAAGGAATTTGAAACCACCTTCGACTTTTTTGGATTTCGATGAATTTTTTTGTTGGAGGAGCTAAATTTGAGTGAATTTAGATGAAATTTACTTCTATTTTTTTTATTTCACTTAAATTTTTAATCAAATTGTAATAAAGGTATTTGAACCAACTTCGATTTTTTTGGATTTTGATGATTTTGGTTGTTGGAGGAGTTAAATTTGAGTAAATTTAGAGGAAATTTACTTTTATTTTTTTGGATTTTATATAAATTTTTAGTCAAATTGTAATAAAGGAATTTGAACCAACTTCTATTTTTTTGGATTTCGATGAATTTTTTTGTTGGAGGAGCTAAATTTGAGTGAATTTAGATGAAATTTACTTCAATTTTTTTTGATTTTATATAAATTTTTAGTCAAATTGTAATAAAGGAAACTGAAACCAACTTCGATTTTTTGGGATTTCGATGTATTTTTTTGTTGGAGGAGATAAATTTGAGTGAATTTAAATGAAATTTACTTCAATGTTTTTGGATTTTATATAAATTTTTAGGCAAATTTTAATAAAGGAATTTGAAACCACCTTCGACTTTTTTGGATTTCGATGAATTTTTTTGTTGGAGGAGCTAAATTTGAGTGAATTTAGATGAAATTTACTTCTATGTTTTTTATTTCACTTAAATTTTTAGTCAAATTGTAATAAAGGTATTTGAACCAACTTCGATTTTTTTGGATTTTGATGATTTTGGTTGTTGGAGGAGTTAAATTTGAGTAAATTTAGAGGAAATTTACTTTTATTTTTTTGGATTTTATATAAATTTTTAGTCAAATTGTAGTAAAGGAAATTCAAACCAACTTCGATTTTTTTGGATTTTGATGAATTTTTTTGTTGGAGGAGTTAAATTTGAGTGAATTTAGATGAAACTTACTTTTATTTTTTTGGATTTTCTATAAATTTTTAGTCAAATTGTAATAAAGGAATTTGAACCAACTTCGATTTTTTTGGATTTTGATGAGATTTTTTGTTGGAGGAGTTAAATTTGAGTGAATTTAGATGAAATTTACTTCTATTTTTTTGGATTTTATATAAATTTTTAGTCAAATTGTAATAAAGGAATTTGAACCAACTTCGATTTTTTTGGATTTCGATGAATTTTTTTGTTGGAGGAGCTAAACTTGAGTGAATTTAGATGAAATTTACTTCAATTTTTTTGGATTTTATATAAATTTTTAGTCAAATTGTAATAACGGAAATTGAAACCAACTTCGATTTTTTTGGATTTGGATGAATTTTTTTGTTGGAGGAGCTAAATTTGAGTGAATTTAGATGAAATTTACTTTTATTTTTTTGGATTTTATATAAATTTTTAGTCAAATTGTAATAAAGGAATTTGAACCAACTTCGATTTTTTTGGATTTTGATGAATTTTATTGTTGGAGGAGCTAAATTTGAGTGAATTTAGATGAAATTTACTTTCATTTTTTTGGATTTTATATTAATTTTTAGTCAAATTGTAATAAAGTAATTTGATACCAACTTCGATTTTTTTGGATTTTGATGAATTTTTTTGTTGGAGCAGCTAAATTTGAGTGAATTTAGATGAAATTTACTTTCATTTTTTTGGATTTTATATTAATTTTTAGTCAAATTGTAATAAAGTAATTTGATACCAACTTCGATTTTTTTGGATTTTGATGAATTTTTTTGTTGGAGCAGCTAAATTTGAGTGAATTTAGATGGAATTTACTTTTATTTTTTTGGATTTTATATAAATTTTTAGTCAAATTGTAATAAAGGAATTTGAACCAACTTCTATTTTTTTGGATTTTGATGAGTTTTTTTGTTGGAGGAGTTAAATTTGAGTGAATTTAGATGAAATTTACTTCAATTTTTTTGGGTTTTATATAATTTTTTAGTCAAATTGTAATAAAGGAAATTGAAACCAACTTCGATTTTTTTGGATTTGGATGAATGTTTTTGTTGGAGGAGCTAAATTTGAGTAAATTTAGATGAAATTAACACCTATTTTTTTGGATTTTATATAAATTTTTAGTCAAATTGTAATAAAGGAATTTGAAACCAACTTCGATTTTTTTGGATTTTGCTGAATTTTGTGTTGGAGGAGTTAAATTTGAGTGAATTTAGATGAAATTTACTTTTATTTTTTCGGATTTTATATAAATTTTTAGTCAAATTGTAATAAAGGAATTTGAACCAACTTCGATTTTTTTGGATTTTGATGAGTTTTTTTGTTGGAGGAGTTAAATTTGAGTGAATTTAGATTAAATTTACTTTTATTTTTTTTGATTTTATATAAATTTTTAGTCAAATTGTAATAAAGGAATTTGAACCAACTTCGAATTTTTTGGATTTCGATGAATTTTTTTGTTGGAGGAGCTAAATTTGAGTGAATTTAGATGAAATTTACTTCAATTTTTTTGGATTTTATATAAATTTTTAGTCAAATTTAAATAAAGGAATTTGAAACCACTTTCGATTTTTTTGGATTTCGATGAATTTTTTTGTTGGAGGAGCTAAATTTGAGTGAATTTAGATGAAATTTACTTCAATTTTTTTTGATTTTATATAAATTTTTAGTCAAATTGTAATAAAGGAAACTGAAATCAACTTCGATTTTTTGGGATTTCGATGTATTTTTTTGTTGGAGGAGCTAAATTTGAGTGAATTTAGATGAAATTTACTTCAATGTTTTTGGATTTTATATAAATTTTTAGGCAAATTTTAATAAAGGAATTTGAAACCACCTTCGACTTTTTTGGATTTCGATGAATTTTTTTGTTGGAGGAGCTAAATTTGAGTGAATTTAGATGAAATTTACTTCTATTTTTTTTATGTCACTTAAATTTTTAGTCAAATTGTAATAAAGGTATTTGAACCAACTTCGATTTTTTTGGATTTTGAAGATTTTGGTTGTTGGAGGAGTTAAATTTGAGTGAATTTAGATTAAATTTACTTTTATTTTTTTTGATTTTATATAAATTTTTAGTCAAATTGTAATAAAGGAATTTGAACCAACTTCGAATTTTTTGGATTTCGATGAATTTTTTTGTTGGAGGAGCTAAATTTGAGTGAATTTAGATGAAATTGACTTCAATTTTTTTGGATTTTATATAAATTTTTAGGCAAATTTTAATAAAGGAATTTGAAACCACTTTCGATTTTTTTGGATTTCGATGAATTTTTTTGTTGGAGGAGCTAAATTCGAGTGAATTTAGATGAAATTTACTTCAATTTTTTTTGATTTTATATAAATTTTTAGTCAAATTGTAATAAAGGAAACTGAAACCAACTTCGATTTTTTGGGATTTCGATGTATTTTTTTGTTGGAGGAGCTAAATTTGAGTGAATTTAGGTGAAATTTACTTCAATGTTTTTGTATTTTATATAAATTTTTAGGCAAATTTTAATAAAGGAATTTGAAACCACCTTCGACTTTTTTGGATTTCGATGAATTTTTTTGTTGGAGGAGCTAAATTTGAGTGAATTTAGATGAAATTTACTTCTATTTTTTTTATTTCACTTAAATTTTTAATCAAATTGTATTAAAGGTATTTGAACCAACTTCGATTTTTTTGGATTTCGATGAATTTTTTTGTTGGAGGAGCTAAACTTGAGTGAATTTAGATGAAATTTACTTCAATTTTTTTGGATTTTATATAAATTTTTAGTCAAATTGTAATAACGGAAATTGAAACCAACTTCGATTTTTTTGGATTTGGATGAATTTTTTTGTTGGAGGAGCTAAATTTGAGTGAATTTAGATGAAATTTACTTTTATTTTTTTGGATTTTATATAAATTTTTAGTCAAATTGTAATAAAGGAATTTGAACCAACTTCGATTTTTTTGGATTTTGATGAGATTTTTTGTTGGAGGAGTTAAATATGAGTGAATTTAGATGAAATTTACTTTTATTTTTTTGGATTTTATATAAATTTTTAGTCAAATTGTAATAAAGGAATTTGAACCAACTTCGATTTTTTTGGATTTTGATGAGTTTTTTTGTTGGAGGAGTTAAATTTGAGTGAATTTAGATTAAATTTACTTTTATTTTTTTTTGATTTTATATAAATTTTTAGTCAAATTGTAATAAATGAATTTGAACCAACTTCGAATTTTTTGGATTTCGATGAATTTTTTTGTTGGAGGAGCTAAATTTGAGTGAATTTAGATGAAATTTACTTCAATGTTTTTGGATTTTATATAAATTTTTAGGCAAATTTTAATAAAGGAATTTGAAACCACCTTCGCCTTTTTTGGATTTCGATGAATTTTTTTGTTGGAGGAGCTAAATTTGAGTGAATTTAGATGAAATTTACTTCTATTTTTTTTATTTCACTTAAATTTTTAGTCAAATTGTAATAAAGGTATTTGAACCAACTTCGATTTTTTTGGATTTTGATGATTTTGGTTGTTGGAGGAGTTAAATTTGAGTAAATTTAGAGGAAATTTACTTTTATTTTTTTGGATTTTATATAAATTTTTAGTCAAATTGTAGTAAAGGAAATTCAAACCAACTTCGATTTTTTTGGATTTTGATGAATTTTTTTGTTGGAGGAGTTAAATTTGAGTGAATTTAGATGAAACTTACTTTTATTTTTTTGGATTTTCTATAAATTTTTAGTCAAATTGTAATAAAGGAATTTGAACCAACTTCGATTTTTTTGGATTTTGATGAGATTTTTTGTTGGAGGAGTTAAATTTGAGTGAATTTAGATGAAATTTACTTCTATTTTTTTGGATTTTATATAAATTTTTAGTCAAATTGTAATAAAGGAATTTGAACCAACTTCGATTTGTTTGTATTTCGATGAATTTTTTTGTTGGAGGAGCTAAATTTGAGTGAATTTAGATGAAATTTACTTTTATTTTTTTGGATTTTATATAAATTTTTAGTCAAATTGTAATAAAGGAATTTGAACCATCTTCGATTTTTTTGGATTTTGATGAATTTTTTGTTGGAGGAGCTAAGTTTGAGTGAATTTAGATTATATTTGCTTCTATTTTTCTTGATTTTATATAAATTTTTAGTCAAATTGTAATTAAGGAATTTGAAACCACCTTCGATTTTTTTGGATTTTGATGAATTTTTTTGTTGGAGCAGCTAAATTTGAGTGAATTTAGATGGAATTTACCTTTATTTTTTTGGATTTTATATAAATTTTTAGGCAAATTTTAATAAAGGAATTTGAAACCACTTTCGATTTTTTTGGATTTCGATGAATTTTTTTGTTGGAGGAGCTAAATTTGAGTGAATTTAGATGAAATTTACTTCTATTTTTTTGGATTTTATATAAATTTTTAGTCAAATTGTAATAAAGGAATTTGAACCAACTTCGATTTTTTTGTATTTCGATGAATTTTTTTGTTGGAGGAGTTAAATTTGAGTGAATTTAGATGAAATTTACTTTTATTTTTTTGGATTTTATATAAATTTTTAGTCAAATTGTAATAAAGGAATTTGAACCAACTTCGATTTTTTTTGATTTTGATGAATTTTTTGTTGGAGGAGCTAAGTTTGAGTGAATTTAGATTAAATTTGCTTCTATTTTTCTTGATTTTATATAAATTTTTAGTCAAATTGTAATTAAGGAATTTGAAACCACCTTCGATTTTTTTGGATTTTGATGAATTTTATTGTTGGAGGAGCTAAATTTGAGTGAATTTAGATGAAATTTACTTTCATTTTTTTGGATTTTATATTAATTTTTAGTCAAATTGTAATAAAGTAATTTGAAACCAACTTCGATTTTTTTGGATTTTGATGAATTTTTTTGTTGGAGCAGCTAAATTTGAGTGAATTTAGATGGAATTTACTTTTATTTTTTTGGATTTTATATAAATTTTTAGTCAAATTGTAATAAAGTAATTTGAAACCAACTTCGATTTTTTTGGATTTTGATGAATTTTTTTGTTGGAGCAGCTAAATTTGAGTGAATTTAGATGGAATTTACCTTTATTTTTTTGGATTTTATATAAATTTTTAATCAAATTGTAATAAAGGAATTCGAACCAACTTCTATTTTTTTGGATTTTGATGAGTTTTTTTGTTGGAGGAGTTAAATTTGAGTGAATTTAGATGAAATTTACTTCAATTTTTTTGGATTTTATATAATTTTTTAGTCAAATTGTAATAAAGGAAATTGAAACCAACTTCGATTTTTTTGGATTTGGATGAATGTTTTTGTTGGAGGAGCTAAATTTGAGTAAATTTAGATGAAATTAACACCTATTTTTTTGGATTTTATATAAATTTTTAGTCAAATTGTAATAAAGGAATTTGAAACCAACTTCGATTTTTTTGGATTTTGCTGAATTTTGTGTTGGAGGAGCTAAATTTGAGTGAATTTAGATGAAATTTACTTTTATTTTTTCGGATTTTATATAAATTTTTAGTCAAATTGTAATAAAGGAATTTGAACCAACTTCGATTTTTTTGGATTTTGATGAATTTTTTTGTTGGAGGAGCTAAATTTGAGTGAATTTAGATGAAATTTACTTCAATTTTTTTGGATTTTATATAAATTTTTAGGCAAATTTTAATAAAGGAATTTGAAACCACTTTCGATTTTTTTGGATTTCGATGAATTTTTTTGTTGGAGGAGCTAAATTTGAGTGAATTTAGATGAAATTTACTTCTATTTTTTTGGATTTTATATTAATTTTTAGTCAAATTGTAATAGAGTAATTTGAAACCAACTTCGATTTTTTTGGATTTTGATGAATTTTTTTGTTGGAGCAGCTAAATTTGAGTGAATTTAGATGGAATTTACTTTTATTTTTTTGGATTTTATATAAATTTTTAGTCAAATTGTAATAAAGTAATTTGAAACCAACTTCGATTTTTTTGGATTTTGATGAATTTTTTTGTTGGGGCAGCTAAATTTGAGTGAATTTAGATGGAATTTACCTTTATTTTTTTGGATTTTATATAAATTTTTAATCAAATTGTAATAAAGGAATTTGAACCAACTTCTATTTTTTTGGATTTTGATGAGTTTTTTTGTTGGAGGAGTTAAATTTGAGTGAATTTAGATGAAATTTACTTCAATTTTTTTGGATTTTATATAATTTTTTAGTCAAATTGTAATAAAGGAAATTGAAACCAACTTCGATTTTTTTGGATTTGGATGAATGTTTTTGTTGGAGGAGCTAAATTTGAGTAAATTTAGATGAAATTAACACCTATTTTTTTGGATTTTATATAAATTTTTAGTCAAATTGTAATAAAGGAATTTGAAACCAACTTCGATTTTTTTGGATTTTGCTGAATTTTGTGTTGGAGGAGCTAAATTTGAGTGAATTTAGATGAAATTTACTTTTATTTTTTCGGATTTTATATAAATTTTTAGTCAAATTGTAATAAAGGAATTTGAACCAACTTCGATTTTTTTGGATTTTGATGAATTTTTTTGTTGGAGGAGCTAAATTTGAGTGAATTTAGATGAAATTTACTTCAATTTTTTTGGATTTTATATAAATTTTTAGGCAAATTTTAATAAAGGAATTTGAAACCACTTTCGATTTTTTTGGATTTCGATGAATTTTTTTGTTGGAGGAGCTAAATTTGAGTGAATTTAGATGAAATTTACTTTTATTTTTTTGGATTTTATATAAATTTTTAGTCAAATTGTAATAAAGTAATTTGAAACCAACTTCGATTTTTTTGGATTTTGATGAATTTTTTTGTTGGAGCAGCTAAATTTGAGTGAATTTAGATGGAATTTACCTTTATTTTTTTGGATTTTATATAAATTTTTAATCAAATTGTAATAAAGGAATTTGAACCAACTTCTATTTTTTTGGATTTTGATGAGTTTTTTTGTTGGAGGAGTTAAATTTGAGTGAATTTAGATGAAATTTACTTCAATTTTTTTGGATTTTATATAATTTTTTAGTCAAATTGTAATAAAGGAAATTGAAACCAACTTCGATTTTTTTGGATTTGGATGAATGTTTTTGTTGGAGGAGCTAAATTTGAGTAAATTTAGATGAAATTAACACCTATTTTTTTTGGATTTTATATAAATTTTTAGTCAAATTGTAATAAAGGAATTTGAAACCAACTTCGATTTTTTTGGATTTTGCTGAATTTTGTGTTGGAGGAGCTAAATTTGAGTGAATTTAGATGAAATTTACTTTTATTTTTTCGGATTTTATATAAATTTTTAGTCAAATTGTAATAAAGGAATTTGAACCAACTTCGATTTTTTTGGATTTTGATGAATTTTTTTGTTGGAGCAGCTAAATTTGAGTGAATTTAGATGGAATTTACTTTTATTTTTTTGGATTTTATATAAATTTTTAGTCAAATTGTAATAAAGTAATTTGAAACCAACTTCGATTTTTTTGGATTTTGATGAATTTTTTTGTTGGAGCAGCTAAATTTGAGTGAATTTAGATGGAATTTACCTTTATTTTTTTGGATTTTATATAAATTTTTAATCAAATTGTAATAAAGGAATTTGAACCAACTTCTATTTTTTTGGATTTTGATGAGTTTTTTTGTTGGAGGAGTTAAATTTGAGTGAATTTAGATGAAATTAACACCTATTTTTTTTGGATTTTATATAAATTTTTAGTCAAATTGTAATAAAGGAATTTGAAACCAACTTCGATTTTTTTGGATTTTGCTGAATTTTGTGTTGGAGGAGCTAAATTTGAGTGAATTTAGATGAAATTTACTTTTATTTTTTCGGATTTTATATAAATTTTTAGTCAAATTGTAATAAAGGAATTTGAACCAACTTCGATTTTTTGGATTTTGATGAGTTTTTTTGTTGGAGGAGTTAAATTTGAGTGAATTTAGATTAAATTTACTTTTATTTGTTTTGATTTTATATAAATTTTTAGTCAAATTGTAATAAAGGAATTTGAACCAACTTCGAATTTTTTGGATTTCGATGAATTTTTTTGTTGGAGGAGCTAAATTTGAGTGAATTTAGATGAAATTTACTTCAATTTTTTTGGATTTTATATAAATTTTTAGTCAAATTGTAATAAAGGAAACTGAAACCAACTTCGATTTTTTTGGATTTCGATGACTTTTTTTGTTGGAGGAGCTAAATTTGAGTGAATTTAGATGAAATTTACTTCAATGTTTTTGGATTTTATATAAATTTTTAGGCAAATTTTAATAAAGGAATTTGAAACCACCTTCGACTTTTTTGGATTTCGATGAATTTTTTTGTTGGAGGAGCTAAATTTGAGTGAATTTAGATGAAATTTACTTCAATTTTTTTTGATTTTATATAAATTTTTAGTCAAATTGTAACAAAGGAAACTGAAACCAACTTCGATTTTTTTGGATTTCGATGTATTTTTTTTGTTGGAGGAGCTAAATTTGAGTGAATTTAGATGAAATTTACTTCAATTTTTTTGGATTTTATATAATTTTTTAGTCAAATTGTAATAAAGGAAATTGAAACCAACTTCGATTTTTTTGGATTTGGATGAATGTTTTTGTTGGAGGAGCTAAATTTGAGTAAATTTAGATGAAATTAACACCTATTTTTTTGGATTTTATATAAATTTTTAGTCAAATTGTAATAAAGGAATTTGAAACCAACTTCGATTTTTTGGGATTTTGCTGAATTTTGTGTTGGAGGAGCTAAATTTGAGTGAATTTAGATGAAATTTACTTTAATTTTTTCGGATTTTATATAAATTTTTAGTCAAATTGTAATAAAGGAATTTGAACCAACTTCGATTTTTTTGGATTTTGATGAGTTTTTTTGTTGGAGGAGTTAAATTTGAGTGAATTTAGATTAAATTTACTTTTATTTTTTTTGATTTTATATAAATTTTTAGTCAAATTGTAATAAAGGAATTTGAACCAACTTCGAATTTTTTGGATTTCGATGAATTTTTTTGTTGGAGGAGCTAAATTTGAGTGAATTTAGATGAAATTTACTTCAATTTTTTTTGATTTTATATAAATTTTTAGTCAAATTGTAATAAAGGAAACTGAAACCAACTTCGATTTTTTTGGATTTCGATGTATTTTTTTGTTGGAGGAGCTAAATTTGAGTGAATTTAGATGAAATTTATTTCAATTTTTTTGGATTTTATATAATTTTTTAGTCAAATTGTAATAAAGGAAATTGAAACCAACTTCGATTTTTTTGGATTTGGATGAATGTTTTTGTTGGAGGAGCTAAATTTGAGTAAATTTAGATGAAATTAACTCCTATTTTTTTGGATTTTATATAAATTTTTAGTCAAATTGTAATAAAGGAATTTGAAACCAACTTCGATTTTTTGGGATTTTGCTGAATTTTGTGTTGGAGGAGCTAAATTTGAGTGAATTTAGATGAAATTTACTTTAATTTTTTCGGATTTTATATAAATTTTTAGTCAAATTGTAATAAAGGAATTTGAACCAACTTCGATTTTTTTGGATTTTGATGAGTTTTTTTGTTGGAGGAGTTAAATTTGAGTGAATTTAGATTAAATTTACTTTTATTTTTTTTGATTTTATATAAATTTTTAGTCAAATTGTAATAAAGGAATTTGAACCAACATCGAATTTTTTGGATTTCGATGAATTTTTTTGTTGGAGGAGCTAAATTTGAGTGAATTTAGATGAAATTTACTTCAATTTTTTTGGATTTTATATAAATTTTTAGTCAAATTGTAATAAAGGAATTTGAACCAACTTCTATTTTTTTGGATTTTGATGAGTTTTTTTGTTGGAGGAGTTAAATTTGAGTGAATTTAGATGAAATTTACTCCAATTTTTTTGGATTTTATATAATTTTTTAGTCAAATTGTAATAAAGGAAATTGAAACCAACTTCGATTTTTTTGGATTTGGATGAATGTTTTTGTTGGAGGAGCTAAATTTGAGTAAATTTAGATGAAATTAACACCTATTTTTTTGGATTTTATATAAATTTTTAGTCAAATTGTAATAAAGGAATTTGAAACCAACTTCGATTTTTTTGGATTTTGCTGAATTTTGTGTTGGAGGAGCTAAATTTGAGTGAATTTAGATGAAATTTACTTTTATTTTTTCGGATTTTATATAAATTTTTAGTCAAATTGTAATAAAGGAATTTGAACCAACTTCGATTTTTTTGGATTTTGATGAATTTTTTTGTTGGAGGAGCTAAATTTGAGTGAATTTAGATGAAATTTACTTCAATTTTTTTGGATTTTATATAAATTTTTAGGCAAATTTTAATAAAGGAATTTGAAATCACTTTCGATTTTTTTGGATTTCGATGAATTTTTTTGTTGGAGGAGCTAAATTTGAGTGAATTTAGATGAAATTTACTTCAAATTTTTTTGATTTTATATAAATTTTTAGTCAAATTGTAATAAAGGAAACTGAAACCAACTTCGATTTTTTGGGATTTCGATGTATTTTTTTGTTGGAGGAGCTAAATTTGAGTGAATTTAGATGAAATTTACTTCAATGTTTTTGGATTTTATATAAATTTTTAGGCAAATTTTAATAAAGGAATTTGAAACCACCTTCGACTTTTTTGGATTTCGATGAATTTTTTTGTTGGAGGAGCTAAATTTGAGTGAATTTAGATGAAATTTACTTCTATTTTTTTTATTTCACTTAAATTTTTAGTCAAATTGTAATAAAGGTATTTGACCAACTTCGATTTTTTTGGATTTTGATGATTTTGGTTGTTGGTGGAGTTAAATTTGAGTAAATTTAGAGGAAATTTACTTGTATTTTTTTGGATTTTATATAAATTTTTAGTCAAATTGTAGTAAAGGAAATTCAAACCAACTTCGATTTTTTTGGATTTTGATGAATTTTTTTGTTGGAGGAGTTAAATTTGAGTGAATTTAGATGAAACTTACTTTTATTTTTTTGGATTTTCTATAAATTTTTAGTCAAATTGTAATAAAGGAATTTGAACCAACTTCTATTTTTTTGGATTTTGATGAGTTTTTTTTGTTGGAGGAGTTAAATTTGAGAGAATTTAGATGAAATTTACTTCAATTTTTTTGGATTTTATATAATTTTTTAGTCAAATTGTAATAAAGGAAATTGAAACCAACTTCGATTTTTTTGGATTTGGATGAATGTTTTTGTTGGAGGAGCTAAATTTGAGTAAATTTAGATGAAATTAACACCTATTTTTTTTGGATTTTATATAAATTTTTAGTCAAATTGTAATAAAGGAATTTGAAACCAACTTCGATTTTTTTGGATTTTGCTGAATTTTGTGTTGGAGGAGCTAAATTTGAGTGAATTTAGATGAAATTTACTTTTATTTTTTCGGATTTTATATAAATTTTTAGTCAAATTGTAATAAAGGAATTTGAACCAACTTCGATTTTTTTGGATTTTGATGAATTTTTTTGTTGGAGGAGCTAAATTTGAGTGAATTTAGATGAAATTTACTGCAATTTTTTTGGATTTTATATAAATTTTTAGGCAAATTTTAATAAAGGAATTTGAAACCACTTTCGATTTTTTTGGATTTCGATGAATTTTTTTGTTGGAGGAGTTAAATTTGAGTGAATTTAGATTAAATTTACTTTTATTTTTTTTGATTTTATATAAATTTTTAGGCAAATTTTAATAAAGGAATTTGAAACCACCTTCGACTTTTTTGGATTTCGATGAATTTTTTTGTTGGAGGAGCTAAATTTGAGTGTATTTAGATGAAATTTACTTCTATTTTTTTTATTTCACTTAAATTTTTAGTCAAATTGTAATAAAGGTATTTGAACCAACTTCGATTTTTTTGGATTTTGATGATTTTGGTTGTTGGAGGAGTTAAATTTGAGTAAATTTAGAGGAAATTTACTTTTATTTTTTTGGATTTTATATAAATTTTTAGTCAAATTGTAGTAAAGGAAATTCAAACCAACTTCGATTTTTTTGGATTTTGATGAATTTTTTTGTTGGAGGAGCTAAATTTGAGTGAATTTAGATGAAATTTACTTCTATTTTTTTTATTTCACTTAAATTTTTAGTCAAATTGTAATAAAGGTATTTGAACCAACTTCGATTTTTTTGGATTTTGATGAATTTTTTTGTTGGAGGAGCTAAACTTGAGTGAATTTAGATGAAATTTACTTCAATTTTTTTGGATTTTATATAAATTTTTAGTCAAATTGTAATAACGGAAATTGAAACCAACTTCGATTTTTTTGGATTTGGATGAATTTTTTTGTTGGAGGAGCTAAATTTGAGTGAATTTAGATGAAATTTACTTTAATTTTTTTGGATTTTATATAAATTTTTAGTCAAATTGTAATAAAGGAAATTGAAACCAACTTCGATTTTTTTGGATTTGGATGAATTTTTTTGTTGGAGGAGCTAAATTTGAGTGAATTTAGATGAAATTTACTTTTATTTTTTTGGATTTTATATAAATTTTTAGTCAAATTGTAATAAAGGAATTTGAACCAACTTCGATTTTTTTTGATTTTGATGAATTTTTTGTTGCAGGAGCTAAATTTGAGTGAATTTAGATTAAATTTGCTTTTATTTTTCTTGATTTTATATAAATTTTTAGTCAAATTGTAATTAAGGAATTTGAAACCACCTTCGATTTTTTTGGATTTTGATGAATTTTATTGTTGGAGGAGCTAAATTTGAGTGAATTTAGATGAAATTTACTTTTATTTTTTCGGATTTTATATAAATTTTTAGTCAAATTGTAATAAAGGAATTTGAACCAACTTCGATTTTTTTGGATTTTGATGAGTTTTTTTGTTGGAGGAGTTAAATTTGAGTGAATTTAGATTAAATTTACTTTTATTTTTTTTGATTTTATATAAATTTTTAGTCAAATTGTAATAAAGGAATTTGAACCAACTTCGAATTTTTTGGATTTCGATGAATTTTTTTGTTGGAGGAGCTAAATTTGAGTGAATTTAGATGAAATTTACTTCAATTTTTTTGGATTTTATATAAATTTTTAGTCAAATTGTAATAAAGGAATTTGAACCAACTTCTATTTTTTTGGATTTTGATGAGTTTTTTTGTTGGAGGAGTTAAATTTGAGTGAATTTAGATGAAATTTACTCCAATTTTTTTGGATTTTATATAATTTTTTAGTCAAATTGTAATAAAGGAAATTGAAACCAACTTCGATTTTTTTGGATTTGGATGAATGTTTTTGTTGGAGGAGCTAAATTTGAGTAAATTTAGATGAAATTAACACCTATTTTTTTGGATTTTATATAAATTTCTAGTCAAATTGTAATAAAGGAATTTGAAACCAACTTCGATTTTTTTGGATTTTGCTGAATTTTGTGTTGGAGGAGCTAAATTTGAGTGAATTTAGATGAAATTTACTTTTATTTTTTCGGATTTTATATAAATTTTTAGTCAAATTGTAATAAAGGAATTTGAACCAACTTCGATTTTTTTGGATTTTGATGAATTTTTTTGTTGGAGGAGCTAAATTTGAGTGAATTTAGATGAAATTTACTTCAATTTTTTTGGATTTTATATAAATTTTTAGGCAAATTTTAATAAAGGAATTTGAAACCACTTTCGATTTTTTTGGATTTCGATGAATTTTTTTGTTGGAGGAGCTAAATTTGAGTGAATTTAGATGAAATTTACTTCAATTTTTTTTGATTTTATATAAATTTTTAGTCAAATTGTAATAAAGGAAACTGAAACCAACTTCGATTTTTTGGGATTTCGATGTATTTTTTTGTTGGAGGAGCTAAATTTGAGTGAAATTAGATGAAATTTACTTCAATGTTTTTGGATTTTATATAAATTTTTAGGCAAATTTTAATAAAGGAATTTGAAACCACCTTCGACTTTTTTGGATTTCGATGAATTTTTTTGTTGGAGGAGCTAAATTTGAGTGAATTTAGATGAAATTTACTTCTATTTTTTTTATTTCACTTAAATTTTTAGTCAAATTGTAATAAAGGTATTTGAACCAACTTCGATTTTTTTGGATTTTGATGATTTTGGTTGTTGGAGGAGTTAAATTTGAGTAAATTTAGAGGAAATTTACTTGTATTTTTTTGGATTTTATATAAATTTTTAGTCAAATTGTAGTAAAGGAAATTCAAACCAACTTCGATTTTTTTGGATTTTGATGAATTTTTTTGTTGGAGGAGTTAAATTTGAGTGAATTTAGATGAAACTTACTTTTATTTTTTTGGATTTTCTATAAATTTTTAGTCAAATTGTAATAAAGGAATTTGAACCAACTTCGATTTTTTTGGATTTCGATGAATTTTTTTGTTGGAGGAGCTAAAATTGAGTGAATTTAGATGAAATTTACTTTTATTTTTTTGGATTTTATATAAATTTTTAGTCAAATTGTAATAAAGGAATTTGAACCAACTTCGATTTTTTTTGATTTTGATGAATTTTTTGTTGGAGGAGCTAAATTTGAGTGAATTTAGATTAAATTTGCTTCTATTTTTCATGATTTTATATAAATTTTTAGTCAAATTGTAATTAAGGAATTTGAAACCACCTTCGATTTTTTTGGATTTTGATGAATTTTATTGTTGGAGGAGCTAAATTTGAGTGAATTTAGATGAAATTTACTTTCATTTTTTTGGATTTTATATTAATTTTTAGTCAAATTGTAATAAAGTAATTTGAAACCAACTTCGATTTTTTTGGATTTTGATGAATTTTTTTGTTGGAGCAGCTAAATTTGAGTGAATTTAGATGGAATTTACTTTTATTTTTTTGGATTTTATATAAATTTTTAGTCAAATTGTAATAAAGGAATTTGAACCAACTTCTATTTTTTTGGATTTTGATGAGTTTTTTTGTTGGAGGAGTTAATTTGAGTGAATTTAGATGAAATTTACTTCAATTTTTTTGGATTTTATATAATTTTTTAGTCAAATTGTAATAAAGGAAATTGAAACCAACTTCGATTTTTTTGGATTTGGATGAATGTTTTTGTTGGAGGAGCTAAATTTGAATAAATTTAGATGAAATTAACACCTATTTTTTTGGATTTTATATAAATTTTTAGTCAAATTGTAATAAAGGAATTTGAAACCAACTTCGATTTTTTTGGATTTTGCTGAATTTTGTGTTGGAGGAGCTAAATTTGAGTGAATTTAGATGAAATTTACTTTTATTTTTTCGGATTTTATATAAATTTTTAGTCAAATTGTAATAAAGGAATTTGAACCAACTTCGATTTTTTTGGATTTTGATGAGTTTTTTTGTTGGAGGAGTTAAATTTGAGTGAATTTAGATTAAATTTACTTTTATTTTTTTTGATTTTATATAAATTTTTAGTTAAATTGTAATAAAGGAATTTGAACCAACTTCGAATTTTTTGGATTTCGATGAATTTTTTTGTTGGAGGAGCTAAATTTGAGTGAATTTAGATGAAATTTACTTCAATTTTTTTGGATTTTATATAAATTTTTAGTCAAATTGTAATAAAGGAATTTGAACCAACTTCTATTTTTTTGGATTTTGATGAGTTTTTTTGTTGGAGGAGTTAAATTTGAGTGAATTTAGATGAAATTTACTCCAATTTTTTTGGATTTTATATAATTTTTTAGTCAAATTGTAATAAAGGAAATTGAAACCAACTTCGATTTTTTTGGATTTGGATGAATGTTTTTGTTGGAGGAGCTAAATTTGAGTAAATTTAGATGAAATTAACACCTATTTTTTTGGATTTTATATAAATTTCTAGTCAAATTGTAATAAAGGAATTTGAAACCAACTTCGATTTTTTTGGATTTTGCTGAATTTTGTGTTGGAGGAGCTAAATTTGAGTGAATTTAGATGAAATTTACTTTTATTTTTTCGGATTTTATATAAATTTTTAGTCAAATTGTAATAAAGGAATTTGAACCAACTTCGATTTTTTTGGATTTTGATGAATTTTTTTGTTGGAGGAGCTAAATTTGAGTGAATTTAGATGAAATTTACTTCAATTTTTTTGGATTTTATATAAATTTTTAGGCAAATTTTAATAAAGGAATTTGAAATCACTTTCGATTTTTTTGGATTTCGATGAATTTTTTTGTTGGAGGAGCTAAATTTGAGTGAATTTAGATGAAATTTACTTCTATTTTTTTTGATTTTATATAAATTTTTAGTCAAATTGTAATAAAGGAAACTGAAACCAACTTCGATTTTTTGGGATTTCGATGTATTTTTTTGTTGGAGGAGCTAAATTTGAGTGAATTTAGATGAAATTTACTTCAATTTTTTTGGATTTTATATAAATTTTTAGTCAAATTGTAATAAAGGAATTTGAACCAACTTCTATTTTTTTGGATTTTGATGAGTTTTTTTGTTGGAGGAGTTAAATTTGAGTGAATTTAGATGAAATTTACTCCAATTTTTTTGGATTTTATATAATTTTTTAGTCAAATTGTAATAAAGGAAATTGAAACCAACTTCGATTTTTTTGGATTTGGATGAATGTTTTTGTTGGAGGAGCTAAATTTGAGTAAATTTAGATGAAATTAACACCTATTTTTTTGGATTTTATATAAATTTCTAGTCAAATTGTAATAAAGGAATTTGAAACCAACTTCGATTTTTTTGGATTTTGCTGAATTTTGTGTTGGAGGAGCTAAATTTGAGTGAATTTAGATGAAATTTACTTTTATTTTTTCGGATTTTATATAAATTTTTAGTCAAATTGTAATAAAGGAATTTGAACCAACTTCGATTTTTTTGGATTTTGATGAATTTTTTTGTTGGAGGAGCTAAATTTGAGTGAATTTAGATGAAATTTACTTCAATTTTTTTGGATTTTATATAAATTTTTAGGCAAATTTTAATAAAGGAATTTGAAACCACTTTCGATTTTTTTGGATTTCGATGAATTTTTTTGTTGGAGGAGCTAAATTTGAGTGAATTTAGATGAAATTTACTTCAATTTTTTTTGATTTTATATAAATTTTTAGTCAAATTGTAATAAAGGAAACTGAAACCAACTTCGATTTTTTGGGATTTCGATGTATTTTTTTGTTGGAGGAGCTAAATTTGAGTGAATTTAGATGAAATTTACTTCAATGTTTTTGGATTTTATATAAATTTTTAGGCAAATTTTAATAAAGGATTTTGAAACCACCTTCGACTTTTTTGGATTTCGATGAATTTTTTTGTTGGAGGAGCTAAATTTGAGTGAATTTAGATGAAATTTACTTCTATTTTTTTTATTTCACTTAAATTTTTAGTCAAATTGTAATAAAGGTATTTGAACCAACTTCGATTTTTTTGGATTTTGATGATTTTGGTTGTTGGAGGAGTTAAATTTGAGTAAATTTAGAGGATATTTACTTGTATTTTTTTGGATTTTATATAAATTTTTAGTCAAATTGTAGTAAAGGAAATTCAAACCAACTTCGATTTTTTTGGATTTTGATGAATTTTTTTGTTGGAGGAGTTAAATTTGAGTGAATTTAGATGAAACTTACTTTTATTTTTTTGGATTTTCTATAAATTTTTAGTCAAATTGTAATAAAGGAATTTGAACCAACTTCGATTTTTTGGGATTTTGATGAGATTTTTTGTTGGAGGAGTTAAATTTGAGTGAATTTAGATGAAATTTACTTCTATTTTTTTGGATTTTATATAAATTTTTAGTCAAATTGTAATAAAGGAATTTGAACCAACTTCGATTTTTTTGGATTTCGATGAATTTTTTTGTTGGAGGAGCTAAAATTGAGTGAATTTAGATGAAATTTACTTTTATTTTTTTGGATTTTATATAAATTTTTAGTCAAATTGTAATAAAGGAATTTGAACCAACTTCGATTTTTTTTGATTTTGATTGATTTTTTGTTGGAGGAGCTAAATTTGAGTGAATTTAGATTAAATTTGCTTCTATTTTTCTTGATTTTATATAAATTTTTAGTCAAATTGTAATTAAGGAATTTGAAACCACCTTCGATTTTTTTGGATTTTGATGAATTTTATTGTTGGAGGAGCTAAATTTGAGTGAATTTAGATGAAATTTACTTTCATTTTTTTGGATTTTATATTAATTTTTAGTCAAATTGTAATAAAGTAATTTGAAACCAACTTCGATTTTTTTGGATTTTGATGAATTTTTTTGTTGGAGCAGCTAAATTTGAGTGAATTTAGATGGAATTTACTTTTATTTTTTTGGATTTTATATAAATTTTTAGTCAAATTGTAATAAAGTAATTTGAAACCAACTTCGATTTTTTTGGATTTTGATGAATTTTTTTGTTGGAGCAGCTAAATTTGAGTGAATTTAGATGGAATTTACTTTTATTTTTTTGGATTTTATATAAATTTTTAGTCAAATTGTAATAAAGGAATTTGAACCAACTTCTATTTTTTTGGATTTTGATGAGTTTTTTTGTTGGAGGAGTTAAATTTGAGTGAATTTAGATGAAATTTACTTCAATTTTTTTGGATTTTATATAATTTTTTAGTCAAATTGTAATAAAGGAAATTGAAACCAACTTCGATTTTTTTGGATTTGGATGAATGTTTTTGTTGGAGGAGCTAAATTTGACTAAATTTAGATGAAATTAACACCTATTTTTTTGGATTTTATATAAATTTTTAGTCAAATTGTAATAAAGGAATTTGAAACCAACTTCGATTTTTTGGGATTTTGCTGAATTTTGTGTTGGAGGAGCTAAATTTGAGTGAATTTAGATGAAATTTACTTTTATTTTTTCGGATTTTATATAAATTTTTAGTCAAATTGTAATAAAGGAATTTGAACCAACTTCGATTTTTTTGGATTTTGATGAGTTTTTTTGTTGGAGGAGTTAAATTTGAGTGAATTTAGATTAAATTTACTTTTATTTTTTTTGATTTTATATAAATTTTTAGTCAAATTGTAATAAAGGAATTTGAACCAACTTCGAATTTTTTGGATTTCGATGAATTTTTTTGTTGGAGGAGCTAAATTTGAGTGAATTTAGATGAAATTTACTTCAATTTTTTTGGATTTTATATAAATTTTTAGTCAAATTGTAATAAAGGAATTTGAACCAACTTCTATTTTTTTGGATTTTGATGAGTTTTTTTGTTGGAGGAGTTAAATTTGAGTGAATTTAGATGAAATTTACTCCAATTTTTTTGGATTTTATATAATTTTTTAGTCAAATTGTAATAAAGGAAATTGAAACCAACTTCGATTTTTTTGGATTTGGATGAATGTTTTTGTTGGAGGAGCTAAATTTGAGTAAATTTAGATGGAATTAACACCTATTTTTTTGGATTTTATATAAATTTTTAGTCAAATTGTAATAAAGGAATTTGAAACCAACTTCGATTTTTTTGGATTTTGCTGAATTTTGTGTTGGAGGAGCTAAATTTGAGTGAATTTAGATGAAATTTACTTTTATTTTTTCGGATTTTATATAAATTTTTAGTCAAATTGTAATAAAGGAATTTGAACCAACTTCGATTTTTTTGGATTTTGATGAATTTTTTTGTTGGAGGAGCTAAATTTGAGTGAATTTAGATGAAATTTACTTCAATTTTTTTGGATTTTATATAAATTTTTAGGCAAATTTTAATAAAGGAATTTGAAACCACTTTCGATTTTTTTGGATTTCGATGAATTTTTTTGTTGGAGGAGCTAAATTTGAGTGAATTTAGATGAAATTTACTTCAATTTTTTTTGATTTTATATAAATTTTTAGTCAAATTGTAATAAAGGAAACTGAAACCAACTTCGATTTTTTGGGATTTCGATGTATTTTTTTGTTGGAGGATCTAAATTTGAGTGAATTTAGATGAAATTTACTTCAATGTTTTTGGATTTTATATAAATTTTTAGGCAAATTTTAATAAAGGAATTTGAAACCACCTTCGACTTTTTTGGATTTCGATGAATTTTTTTGTTGGAGGAGCTAAATTTGAGTGAATTTAGATGAAATTTACTTCTATTTTTTTTATTTCACTTAAATTTTTAGTCAAATTGTAATAAAGGTATTTGAACCAACTTCGATTTTTTTGGATTTTGATGATTTTGGTTGTTGGAGGAGTTAAATTTGAGTAAATTTAGAGGAAATTTACTTGTATTTTTTTGGATTTTATATAAATTTTTAGTCAAATTGTAGTAAAGGAAATTCAAACCAATTTCGATTTTTTTGGATTTTGATGAATTTTTTGTTGGAGGAGTTAAATTTGAGTGAATTTAGATGAAACTTACTTTTATTTTTTTGGATTTTCTATAAATTTTTAGTCAAATTGTAATAAAGGAATTTGAACCAACTTCTATTTTTTTGGATTTTGATGAGTTTTTTTGTTGGAGGAGTTAAATTTGAGTGAATTTAGATGAAATTTACTTCAATTTTTTTGGATTTTATATAATTTTTTAGTCAAATTGTAATAAAGGAAATTGAAACCAACTTCGATTTTTTTGGATTTGGATGAATGTTTTTGTTGGAGGAGCTAAATTTGAGTAAATTTAGATGAAATTAACACCTATTTTTTTGGATTTTATATAAATTTTTAGTCAAATTGTAATAAAGCAATTTGAAACCAACTTCGATTTTTTTGGATTTTGCTGAATTTTGTGTTGGAGGAGCTAAATTTGAGTGAATTTAGATGAAATTTACTTTTATTTTTTCGGATTTTATATAAATTTTTAGTCAAATTGTAATAAAGGAATTTGAACCAACTTCGATTTTTTTGGATTTTGATGAATTTTTTTGTTGGAGGAGCTTAATTTGAGTGAATTTAGATGAAATTTACTTCAATTTTTTTGGATTTTATATAAATTTTTAGGCAAATTTTAATAAAGGAATTTGAAACCACTTTCGATTTTTTTGGATTTCGATGAATTTTTTTGTTGGAGGAGTTAAATTTGAGTGAATTTAGATTCAATTTACTTTTATTTTTTTTGATTTTATATAAATTTTTAGGCAAATTTTAATAAAGGAAATTGAAACCACCTTCGACTTTTTTGGATTTCGATGAATTTTTTTGTTGGAGGAGCTAAATTTGAGTGTATTTAGATGAAATTTACTTCTATTTTTTTATTTCACTTAAATTTTTAGTCAAATTGTAATAAAGGAATTTGAACCAACTTCGATTTTTTTGGATTTTGATGAGATTTTTTGTTGGAGGAGTTAAATTTGAGTGAATTTAGATGAAATTTACTTCTATTTTTTTGGATTTTATATAAATTTTTAGTCAAATTGTAATAAAGGAATTTGAACCAACTTCGATTTTTTTGGATTTCGATGAATTTTTTTGTTGGAGGAGCTAAACTTGAGTGAATTTAGATGAAATTTACTTCAATTTTTTTGGATTTTATATAAATTTTTAGTCAAATTGTAATAACGGAAATTGAAACCAACTTCGATTTTTTTGGAATTGGATGAATTTTTTTGTTGGAGGAGCTAAATTTGAGTGAATTTAGATGAAATTTACTTTTATTTTTTTGGATTTTATATAAATTTTTAGTCAAATTGTAATAAAGGAATTTGAACCAACTTCGATTTTTTTGGATTTTGATGAGATTTTTTGTTGGAGGAGTTAAATATGAGTGAATTTAGATGAAATTTACTTTTATTTTTTTGGATTTTATATAAATTTTTAGTCAAATTGTAATAAAGGAATTTGAACCAACTTCGATTTTTTTGGATTTCGATGAATTTTTTTGTTGGAGGAGCTAAATTTGAGTGTATTTAGATGAAATTTACTTTAATTTTTTTGGATTTTATATAAATTTTTAGTCAAATTGTAATAAAGGAAATTGAAACCAACTTCGATTTTTTTGGATTTGGATGAATTTTTTTGTTGGAGGAGCTAAATTTGAGTGAATTTAGATGAAATTTACTTTTATTTTTTTGGATTTTATATAAATTTTTAGTCAAATTGTAATAAAGGAATTTGAAACCAACTTCGATTTTTTTGGATTTTGATGAATTTTTTTGTTGGAGCAGCTAAATTTGAGTGAATTTAGATGGAATTTACTTTTATTTTTTTGGATTTTATATAAATTTTTAGTCAAATTGTAATAAAGGAATTTGAACCAACTTCTATTTTTTTGGATTTTGATGAGTTTTTTTGTTGGAGGAGTTAAATTTGAGTGAATTTAGATGAAATTTACTTCAATTTTTTTGGATTTTATATAATTTTTTAGTCAAATTGTAATAAAGGAAATTGAAACCAACTTCGATTTTTTTGGATTTGGATGAATGTTTTTGTTGGAGGAGCTAAATTTGAGTAAATTTAGATGAAATTAACACCTATTTTTTTGGATTTTATATAAATTTTTAGTCAAATTGTAATAAAGGAATTTGAAACCAACTTCGATTTTTTTGGATTTTGCTGAATTTTGTGTTGGAGGAGCTAAATTTGAGTGAATTTAGATGAAATTTACTTTTATTTTTTCGGATTTTATATAAATTTTTAGTCAAATTGTAATAAAGGAATTTGAACCAACATCGATTTTTTTGGATTTTGATGAGTTTTTTTGTTGGAGGAGTTAAATTTGAGTGAATTTAGATTAAATTTACTTTTATTTTTTTTGATTTTATATAAATTTTTAGTCAAATTGTAATAAAGGAATTTGAACCAACTTCGAATTTTTTGGATTTCGATGAATTTTTTTGTTGGAGGAGCTAAATTTGAGTGAATTTAGATGAAATTTACTTCAATTTTTTTGGATTTTATATAAATTTTTAGTCAAATTGTAAAAAAGGAATTTGAACCAACTTCTATTTTTTTGGATTTCGATGAATTTTTTTGTTGGAGGAGCTAAATTTGAGTGAATTTAGATGAAATTTACTTCTATTTTTTTTATTTCACTTAAATTTTTAGTCAAATTGTAATAAAGGTATTTGAACCAACTTCGATTTTTTTGGATTTTGATGATTTTGGTTGTTGGAGGAGTTAAATTTGAGTAAATTTAGAGGAAATTTACTTTTATTTTTTTGGATTTTATATAAATTTTTAGTCAAATTGTAGTAAAGGAAATTCAAACCAACTTCGATTTTTTTGGATTTTGATGAATTTTTTTGTTGGAGGAGTTAAATTTGAGTGAATTTAGATGAAATTTACTTCTATTTTTTTGGATTTTATATAAATTTTTAGTCAAATTGTAATAAAGGAATTTGAAACAACTTCGATTTTTTTGGATTTCGATGAATTTTTTTGTTGGAGGAGCTAAATTTGAGTGAATTTAGATGAAATTTACTTTTATTTTTTTGGATTTTATATAAATTTTTAGTCAAATTGTAATAAAGGAATTTGAACCAACTTCGATTTTTTTGGATTTTGATGAGATTTTTTGTTGGAGGAGTTAAATATGAGTGAATTTAGATGAAATTTACTTTTATTTTTTTGGATTTTATATAAATTTTTAGTCAAATTGTAATAAAGGAATTTGAACCAACTTCGATTTTTTTGGATTTTGATGAGATTTTTTGTTGGAGGAGTTAAATTTGAGTGAATTTAGATGAAATTTACTTCTATTTTTTTGGATTTTATATAAATTTTTAGTCAAATTGTAATAAAGGAATTTGAACCAACTTCGATTTTTTTGGATTTCGATGAATTTTTTTGTTGGAGGAGCTAAACTTGAGTGAATTTAGATGAAATTTACTTCAATTTTTTTGGATTTTATATAAATTTTTAGTCAAATTGTAATAACGGAAATTGAAACCAACTTCGATTTTTTTGGAATTGGATGAATTTTTTTGTTGGAGGAGCTAAATTTGAGTGAATTTAGATGAAATTTACTTTTATTTTTTTGGATTTTATATAAATTTTTAGTCAAATTGTAATAAAGGAATTTGAACCAACTTCGATTTTTTTGGATTTTGATGAGATTTTTTGTTGGAGGAGTTAAATATGAGAGAATTTAGATGAAATTTACTTTTATTTTTTTGGATTTTATATAAATTTTTAGTCAAATTGTAATAAAGGAATTTGAACCAACTTCGATTTTTTTGGATTTCGATGAATTTTTTTGTTGGAGGAGCTAAATTTGAGTGTATTTAGATGAAATTTACTTTAATTTTTTTGGATTTTATATAAATTTTTAGTCAAATTGTAATAAAGGAAATTGAAACCAACTTCGATTTTTTTGGATTTGGATGAATTTTTTTGTTGGAGGAGCTAAATTTGAGTGAATTTAGATGAAATTTACTTTTATTTTTTTGGATTTTATATAAATTTTTAGTCAAATTGTAATAAAGGAATTTGAACCAACTTCGATTTTTTTTGATTTTGATGAATTTTTTGTTGGAGGAGCTAAATTTGAGTGAATTTAGATTAAATTTGCTTCTATTTTTCTTGATTTTATATTAATTTGTAGTCAAATTGTAATTAAGGAATTTGAAACCACCTTCGATTTTTTTGGATTTTGATGAATTTTATTGTTGGAGGAGCTAAATTTGAGTGAATTTAGATGAAATTTACTTTCATTTTTTTGGATTTTATATTAATTTTTAGTCAAATTGTAATAAAGTAATTTGAAACCAACTTCGATTTTTTTGGATTTTGATGAATTTTTTTGTTGGAGCAGCTAAATTTGAGTGAATTTAGATGGAATTTACTTTTATTTTTTTGGATTTTATATAAATTTTTAGTCAAATTGTAATAAAGGAATTTGAACCAACTTCTATTTTTTTGGATTTTGATGAGTTTTTTTGTTGGAGGAGTTAAATTTGAGTGAATTTAGATGAAATTTACTTCAATTTTTTTGGATTTTATATAATTTTTTAGTCAAATTGTAATAAAGGAAATTGAAACCAACTTCGATTTTTTTGGATTTGGATGAATGTTTTTGTTGGAGGAGCTAAATTTGAGTAAATTTAGATGAAATTAACACCTATTTTTTTGGATTTTATATAAATTTTTAGTCAAATTGTAATAAAGGAATTTGAAACCAACTTCGATTTTTTTGGATTTTGCTGAATTTTGTGTTGGAGGAGCTAAATTTGAGTGAATTTAGATGAAATTTACTTTTATTTTTTCGGATTTTATATAAATTTTTAGTCAAATTGTAATAAAGGAATTTGAACCAACTTCGATTTTTTTGGATTTTGATGAGTTTTTTTGTTGGAGGAGTTAAATTTGAGTGAATTTAGATTAAATTTACTTTTATTTTTTTTGATTTTATATAAATTTTTAGTCAAATTGTAATAAAGGAATTTGAACCAACTTCGAATTTTTTGGATTTCGATGAATTTTTTTGTTGGAGGAGCTAAATTTGAGTGAATTTAGATGAAATTTACTTCAATTTTTTTGGATTTTATATAAATTTTTAGTCAAATTGTAATAAAGGAATTTGAACCAACTTCTATTTTTTTGGATTTCGATGAATTTTTTTGTTGGAGGAGCTAAATTTGAGTGAATTTAGATGAAATTTACTTCTATTTTTTTTATTTCACTTAAATTTTTAGTCAAATTGTAATAAAGGTATTTGAACCAACTTCGATTTTTTTGGATTTTGATGATTTTGGTTGTTGGAGGAGTTAAATTTGAGTAAATTTAGAGGAAATTTACTTGTATTTTTTTGGATTTTATATAAATTTTTAGTCAAATTGTAGTAAAGGAAATTCAAACCAACTTCGATTTTTTTGGATTTTGATGAATTTTTTGTTGGAGGAGTTAAATTTGAGTGAATTTAGATGAAACTTACTTTTATTTTTTTTGATTTTCTATAAATTTTTAGTCAAATTGTAATAAAGGAATTTGAACCAACTTCTATTTTTTTGGATTTTGATGAGTTTTTTTGTTGGAGGAGTTAAATTTGAGTGAATTTAGATGAAATTTACTTCAATTTTTTTGGATTTTATATAATTTTTTAGTCAAATTGTAATAAAGGAAATTGAAACCAACTTCGATTTTTTTGGATTTGGATGAATGTTTTTGTTGGAGGAGCTAAATTTGAGTAAATTTAGATGAAATTAACACCTATTTTTTTGGATTTTATATAAATTTTTAGTCAAATTGTAATAAAGCAATTTGAAACCAACTTCGATTTTTTTGGATTTTGCTGAATTTTGTGTTGGAGGAGCTAAATTTGAGTGAATTTAGATGAAATTTACTTTTATTTTTTCGGATTTTATATAAATTTTTAGTCAAATTGTAATAAAGGAATTTGAACCAACTTCGATTTTTTTGGATTTTGATGAATTTTTTTGTTGGAGGAGCTAAATTTGAGTGAATTTAGATGAAATTTACTTCAATTTTTTTGGATTTTATATAAATTTTTAGGCAAATTTTAATAAAGGAATTTGAAACCACTTTCGATTTTTTTGGATTTCGATGAATTTTTTTGTTGGAGGAGTTAAATTTGAGTGAATTTAGATTAAATTTACTTTTATTTTTTTTGATTTTATATAAATTTTTAGGCAAATTTTAATAAAGGAAATTGAAACCACCTTCGACTTTTTTGGATTTCGATGAATTTTTTTGTTGGAGGAGCTAAATTTGAGTGTATTTAGATGAAATTTACTTCTATTTTTTTTATTTCACTTAAATTTTTAGTCAAATTGTAATAAAGGAATTTGAACCAACTTCGATTTTTTTGGATTTTGATGAGATTTTTTGTTGGAGGAGTTAAATTTGAGTGAATTTAGATGAAATTTACTTCTATTTTTTTGGATTTTATATAAATTTTTAGTCAAATTGTAATAAAGGAATTTGAACCAACTTCGATTTTTTTGGATTTCGATGAATTTTTTTGTTGGAGGAGCTAAACTTGAGTGAATTTAGATGAAATTTACTTCAATTTTTTTGGATTTTATATAAATTTTTAGTCAAATTGTAATAACGGAAATTGAAACCAACTTCGATTTTTTTGGAATTGGATGAATTTTTTTGTTGGAGGAGCTAAATTTGAGTGAATTTAGATGAAATTTACTTTTATTTTTTTGGACTTTATATAAATTTTTAGTCAAATTGTAATAAAGGAATTTGAACCAACTTCGATTTTTTTGGATTTTGATGAGATTTTTTGTTGGAGGAGTTAAATATGAGTGAATTTAGATGAAATTTACTTTTATTTTTTTGGATTTTATATAAATTTTTAGTCAAATTGTAATAAAGGAATTTGAACCAACTTCGATTTTTTTGGATTTCGATGAATTTTTTTGTTGGAGGAGCTAAATTTGAGTGAATTTAGATGAAATTTACTTCTATTTTTTTTATTTCACTTAAATTTTTAGTCAAATTGTAATAAAGGTATTTGAACCAACTTCGATTTTTTTGGATTTTGATGATTTTGGTTGTTGGAGGAGTTAAATTTGAGTAAATTTAGAGGAAATTTACTTTTATTTTTTTGGATTTTATATAAATTTTTAGTCAAATTGTAGTAAAGGAAATTCAAACCAACTTCGATTTTTTTGGATTTTGATGAATTTTTTTGTTGGAGGAGTTAAATTTGAGTGAATTTAGATGAAATTTACTTCTATTTTTTTGGATTTTATATAAATTTTTAGTCAAATTGTAATAAAGGAATTTGAAACAACTTCGATTTTTTTGGATTTCGATGAATTTTTTTGTTGGAGGAGCTAAATTTGAGTGAATTTAGATGAAATTTACTTTTATTTTTTTGGATTTTATATAAATTTTTAGTCAAATTGTAATAAAGGAATTTGAACCAACTTCGATTTTTTTGGATTTTGATGAGATTTTTTGTTGGAGGAGTTAAATATGAGTGAATTTAGATGAAATTTACTTTTATTTTTTTGGATTTTATATAAATTTTTAGTCAAATTGTAATAAAGGAATTTGAACCAACTTCGATTTTTTTGGATTTTGATGAGATTTTTTGTTGGAGGAGTTAAATTTGAGTGAATTTAGATGAAATTTACTTCTATTTTTTTTGGATTTTATATAAATTTTTAGTCAAATTGTAATAAAGGAATTTGAACCAACTTCGATTTTTTTGGATTTCGATGAATTTTTTTGTTGGAGGAGCTAAACTTGAGTGAATTTAGATGAAATTTACTTCAATTTTTTTGGATTTTATATAAATTTTTAGTCAAATTGTAATAACGGAAATTGAAACCAACTTCGATTTTTTTGGAATTGGATGAATTTTTTTGTTGGAGGAGCTAAATTTGAGTGAATTTAGATGAAATTTACTTTTATTTTTTTGGATTTTATATAAATTTTTAGTCAAATTGTAATAAAGGAATTTGAACCAACTTCGATTTTTTTGGATTTTGATGAGATTTTTTGTTGGAGGAGTTAAATATGAGTGAATTTAGATGAAATTTACTTTTATTTTTTTGGATTTTATATAAATTTTTAGTCAAATTGTAATAAAGGAATTTGAACCAACTTCGATTTTTTTGGATTTCGATGAATTTTTTTGTTGGAGGAGCTAAATTTGAGTGTATTTAGATGAAATTTACTTTAATTTTTTTGGATTTTATATAAATTTTTAGTCAAATTGTAATAAAGGAAATTGAAACCAACTTCGATTTTTTTGGATTTGGATGAATTTTTTTGTTGGAGGAGCTAAATTTGAGTGAATTTAGATGAAATTTACTTTTATTTTTTTGGATTTTATATAAATTTTTAGTCAAATTGTAATAAAGGAATTTGAACCAACTTCGATTTTTTTTGATTATGATGAATTTTTTGTTGGAGGAGCTAAATTTGAGTGAATTTAGATTAAATTTGCTTCTATTTTTCTTGATTTTATATTAATTTTTAGTCAAATTGTAATTAAGGAATTTGAAACCACCTTCGATTTTTTTGGATTTTGATGAATTTTATTGTTGGAGGAGCTAAATTTGAGTGAATTTAGATGAAATTTACTTTCATTTTTTTGGATTTTATATTAATTTTTAGTCAAATTGTAATAAAGTAATTTGAAACCAACTTCGATTTTTTTGGATTTTGATGAATTTTTTTGTTGGAGCAGCCAAATTTGAGTGAATTTAGATGGAATTTACTTTTATTTTTTTGGATTTTATATAAATTTTTAGTCAAATTGTAATAAAGGAATTTGAACCAACTTCTATTTTTTTGGATTTTGATGAGTTTTTTTGTTGGAGGAGTTAAATTTGAGTGAATTTAGATGAAATTTACTTCAATTTTTTTGGATTTTATATAATTTTTTAGTCAAATTGTAATAAAGGAAATTGAAACCAACTTCGATTTTTTTGGATTTGGATGAATGTTTTTGTTGGAGGAGCTAAATTTGAGTAAATTTAGATGAAATTAACACCTATTTTTTTGGATTTTATATAAATTTTTAGTCAAATTGTAATAAAGGAATTTGAAACCAACTTCGATTTTTTTGGATTTTGCTGAATTTTGTGTTGGAGGAGCTAAATTTGAGTGAATTTAGATGAAATTTACTTTTATTTTTTCGGATTTTATATAAATTTTTAGTCAAATTGTAATAAAGGAATTTGAACCAACTTCGATTTTTTTGGATTTTGATGAGTTTTTTTGTTGGAGGAGTTAAATTTGAGTGAATTTAGATTAAATTTACTTTTATTTTTTTTGATTTTATATAAATTTTTAGTCAAATTGTAATAAAGGAATTTGAACCAACTTCGAATTTTTTGGATTTCGATGAATTTTTTTGTTGGAGGAGCTAAATTTGAGTGAATTTAGATGAAATTTACTTCAATTTTTTTGGATTTTATATAAATTTTTAGTCAAATTGTAATAAAGGAATTTGAACCAACTTCTATTTTTTTGGATTTCGATGAATTTTTTTGTTGGAGGAGCTAAATTTGAGTGAATTTAGATGAAATTTACTTCTATTTTTTTTATTTCACTTAAATTTTTAGTCAAATTGTAATAAAGGTATTTGAACCAACTTCGATTTTTTTGGATTTTGATGATTTTGGTTGTTGGAGGAGTTAAATTTGAGTAAATTTAGAGGAAATTTACTTTTATTTTTTTGGATTTTATATAAATTTTTAGTCAAATTGTAGTAAAGGAAATTCAAACCAACTTCGATTTTTTTGGATTTTGATGAATTTTTTTGTTGGAGGAGTTAAATTTGAGTGAATTTAGATGAAATTTACTTCTATTTTTTTGGATTTTATATAAATTTTTAGTCAAATTGTAATAAAGGAATTTGAAACAACTTCGATTTTTTTGGATTTCGATGAATTTTTTTGTTGGAGGAGCTAAACTTGAGTGAATTTAGATGAAATTTACTTCAATTTTTTTGGATTTTATATAAATTTTTAGTCAAATTGTAATAACGGAAATTGAAACCAACTTCGATTTTTTTCATTTGGATGAATTTTTTTGTTGGAGGAGCTAAATTTGAGTGAATTTAGATGAAATTTACTTTAATTTTTTTGGATTTTATATAAATTTTTAGTCAAATTGTAATAAAGGAATTTGAACCAACTTCGATTTTTTTGGATTTTGATGAGTTTTTTTGTTGGAGGAGTTAAATTTGAGTGAATTTAGATTAAATTTACTTTTATTTTTTTTGATTTTATATAAATTTTTAGTCAAATTGTAATAAAGGAATTTGAACCAACTTCGAATTTTTTGGATTTCGATGAATTTTTTTGTTGGAGGAGCTAAATTTGAGTGAATTTAGATGAAATTTACTTCAATTTTTTTGGATTTTATATAAATTTTTAGTCAAATTGTAATAAAGGAATTTGAACCAACTTCTATTTTTTTGGATTTCGATGAATTTTTTTGTTGGAGGAGCTAAATTTGAGTGAATTTAGATGAAATTTACTTCTATTTTTTTTATTTCACTTAAATTTTTAGTCAAATTGTAATAAAGGTATTTGAACCAACTTCGATTTTTTTGGATTTTGATGATTTTGGTTGTTGGAGGAGTTAAATTTGAGTAAATTTAGAGGAAATTTACTTTTATTTTTTTGGATTTTATATAAATTTTTAGTCAAATTGTAGTAAAGGAAATTCAAACCAACTTCGATTTTTTTGGATTTTGATGAATTTTTTTGTTGGAGGAGTTAAATTTGAGTGAATTTAGATGAAATTTACTTCTATTTTTTTGGATTTTATATAAATTTTTAGTCAAATTGTAATAAAGGAATTTGAAACAACTTCGATTTTTTTGGATTTCGATGAATTTTTTTGTTGGAGGAGCTAAACTTGAGTGAATTTAGATGAAATTTACTTCAATTTTTTTGGATTTTATATAAATTTTTAGTCAAATTGTAATAACGGAAATTGAAACCAACTTCGATTTTTTTCATTTGGATGAATTTTTTTGTTGGAGGAGCTAAATTTGAGTGAATTTAGATGAAATTTACTTTAATTTTTTTGGATTTTATATAAATTTTTAGTCAAATTGTAATAAAGGAAATTGAAACCAACTTCGATTTTTTTGGATTTGGATGAATTTTTTTGTTGGAGGAGCTAAATTTGAGTGAATTTAGATGAAATTTACTTTTATTTTTTTGGATTTTATATAAATTTTTAGTCAAATTGTAATAAAGGAATTTGAACCAACTTCGATTTTTTTGGATTTTGATGAGATTTTTTGTTGGAGGAGTTAAATATGAGTGAATTTAGATGAAATTTACTTTTATTTTTTTGGATTTTATATAAATTTTTAGTCAAATTGTAATAAAGGAATTTGAACCAACTTCGATTTTTTTGGATTTTGATGAGATTTTTTGTTGGAGGAGTTAAATTTGAGTGAATTTAGATGAAATTTACTTCTATTTTTTTTGGATTTTATATAAATTTTTAGTCAAATTGTAATAAAGGAATTTGAACCAACTTCGATTTTTTTGGATTTCGATGAATTTTTTTGTTGGAGGAGCTAAACTTGAGTGAATTTAGATGAAATTTACTTCAATTTTTTTGGATTTTATATAAATTTTTAGTCAAATTGTAATAACGGAAATTGAAACCAACTTCGATTTTTTTGGAATTGGATGAATTTTTTTGTTGGAGGAGCTAAATTTGAGTGAATTTAGATGAAATTTACTTTTATTTTTTTGGATTTTATATAAATTTTTAGTCAAATTGTAATAAAGGAATTTGAACCAACTTCGATTTTTTTGGATTTTGATGAGATTTTTTGTTGGAGGAGTTAAATATGAGTGAATTTAGATGAAATTTACTTTTATTTTTTTGGATTTTATATAAATTTTTAGTCAAATTGTAATAAAGGAATTTGAACCAACTTCGATTTTTTTGGATTTCGATGAATTTTTTTGTTGGAGGAGCTAAATTTGAGTGTATTTAGATGAAATTTACTTTAATTTTTTTGGATTTTATATAAATTTTTAGTCAAATTGTAATAAAGGAAATTGAAACCAACTTCGATTTTTTTGGATTTGGATGAATTTTTTTGTTGGAGGAGCTAAATTTGAGTGAATTTAGATGAAATTTACTTTTATTTTTTTGGATTTTATATAAATTTTTAGTCAAATTGTAATAAAGGAATTTGAACCAACTTCGATTTTTTTTGATTATGATGAATTTTTTGTTGGAGGAGCTAAATTTGAGTGAATTTAGATTAAATTTGCTTCTATTTTTCTTGATTTTATATTAATTTTTAGTCAAATTGTAATTAAGGAATTTGAAACCACCTTCGATTTTTTTGGATTTTGATGAATTTTATTGTTGGAGGAGCTAAATTTGAGTGAATTTAGATGAAATTTACTTTCATTTTTTTGGATTTTATATAAATTTTTAGTCAAATTGTAATAAAGGAATTTGAACCAACTTCGATTTTTTTGGATTTTGATGAGATTTTTTGTTGGAGGAGTTAAATATGAGTGAATTTAGATGAAATTTACTTTTATTTTTTTGGATTTTATATAAATTTTTAGTCAAATTGTAATAAAGGAATTTGAACCAACTTCGATTTTTTTGGATTTCGATGAATTTTTTTGTTGGAGGAGCTAAATTTGAGTGTATTTAGATGAAATTTACTTTAATTTTTTTGGATTTTATATAAATTTTTAGTCAAATTGTAATAAAGGAAATTGAAACCAACTTCGATTTTTTTGGATTTGGATGAATTTTTTTGTTGGAGGAGCTAAATTTGAGTGAATTTAGATTAAATTTACTTTTATTTTTTTGGATTTTATATAAATTTTTAGTCAAATTGTAATAAAGGAATTTGAACCAACTTCGATTTTTTTTGATTTTGATGAATTTTTTGTTGGAGGAGCTAAATTTGAGTGAATTTAGATTAAATTTGCTTCTATTTTTCTTGATTTTATATTAATTTTTAGTCAAATTGTAATTAAGGAATTTGAAACCACCTTCGATTTTTTTGGATTTTGATGAATTTTATTGTTGGAGGAGCTAAATTTGAGTGAATTTAGATGAAATTTACTTTCATTTTTTTGGATTTTATATTAATTTTTAGTCAAATTGTAATAAAGTAATTTGAAACCAACTTCGATTTTTTTGGATTTTGATGAATTTTTTTGTTGGAGCAGCTAAATTTGAGTGAATTTAGATGGAATTTACTTTTATTTTTTTGGATTTTATATAAATTTTTAGTCAAATTGTAATAAAGGAATTTGAACCAACTTCTATTTTTTTGGATTTTGATGAGTTTTTTTGTTGGAGGAGTTAAATTTGAGTGAATTTAGATGAAATTAACACCTATTTTTTTGGATTTTATATAAATTTTTAGTCAAATTGTAATAAAGGAATTTGAAACCAACTTCGATTTTTTTGGATTTTGCTGAATTTTGTGTTGGAGGAGCTAAATTTGAGTGAATTTAGATGAAATTTACTTTTTTTTTTCGGATTTTATATAAATTTTTAGTCAAATTGTAATAAAGGAATTTGAACCAACTTCGATTTTTTTGGATTTTGATGAGTTTTTTTGTTGGAGGAGTTAAATTTGAGTGAATTTAGATTAAATTTACTTTTATTTTTTTTGATTTTATATAAATTTTTAGTCAAATTGTAATAAAGGAATTTGAACCAACTTCGAATTTTTTGGATTTCGATGAATTTTTTTGTTGGAGGAGCTAAATTTGAGTGAATTTAGATGAAATTTACTTCAATTTTTTTGTATTTTATATAAATTTTTAGTCAAATTGTAATAAAGGAATTTGAACCAACTTCTATTTTTTTGGATTTCGATGAATTTTTTTGTTGGAGGAGCTAAATTTGAGTGAATTTAGATGAAATTTACTTCTATTTTTTTTATTTCACTTAAATTTTTAGTCAAATTGTAATAAAGGTATTTGAACCAACTTCGATTTTTTTGGATTTTGATGATTTTGGTTGTTGGAGGAGTTAAATTTGAGTAAATTTAGAGGAAATTTACTTTTATTTTTTTGGATTTTATATAAATTTTTAGTCAAATTGTAGTAAAGGAAATTCAAACCAACTTCGATTTTTTTGGATTTTGATGAATTTTTTTGTTGGAGGAGTTAAATTTGAGTGAATTTAGATGAAATTTACTTCTATTTTTTTTATTTCACTTAAATTTTTAGTCAAATTGTAATAAAGGTATTTGAACCAACTTCGATTTTTTTGGATTTTGATGATTTTGGTTGTTGGAGGAGTTAAATTTGAGTAAATTTAGAGGAAATTTACTTTTATTTTTTTGGATTTTATATAAATTTTTAGTCAAATTGTAGTAAAGGAAATTCAAACCAACTTCGATTTTTTTGGATTTTGATGAATTTTTTTGTTGGAGGAGTTAAATTTGAGTGAATTTAGATGAAATTTACTTCTATTTTTTTGGATTTTATATAAATTTTTAGTCAAATTGTAATAAAGGAATTTGAAACAACTTCGATTTTTTTGGATTTCGATGAATTTTTTTGTTGGAGGAGCTAAACTTGAGTGAATTTAGATGAAATTTACTTCAATTTTTTTGGATTTTATATAAATTTTTAGTCAAATTGTAATAACGGAAATTGAAACCAACTTCGATTTTTTTCATTTGGATGAATTTTTTTGTTGGAGGAGCTAAATTTGAGTGAATTTAGATGAAATTTACTTTAATTTTTTTGGATTTTATATAAATTTTTAGTCAAATTGTAATAAAGGAAATTGAAACCAACTTCGATTTTTTTGGATTTGGATGAATTTTTTTGTTGGAGGAGCTAAATTTGAGTGAATTTAGATGAAATTTACTTTTATTTTTTTGGATTTTATATAAATTTTTAGTCAAATTGTAATAAAGGAATTTGAACCAACTTCGATTTTTTTGGATTTTGATGAGATTTTTTGTTGGAGGAGTTAAATATGAGTGAATTTAGATGAAATTTACTTTTATTTTTTTGGATTTTATATAAATTTTTAGTCAAATTGTAATAAAGGAATTTGAACCAACTTCGATTTTTTTGGATTTTGATGAGATTTTTTGTTGGAGGAGTTAAATTTGAGTGAATTTAGATGAAATTTACTTCTATTTTTTTTGGATTTTATATAAATTTTTAGTCAAATTGTAATAAAGGAATTTGAACCAACTTCGATTTTTTTGGATTTCGATGAATTTTTTTGTTGGAGGAGCTAAACTTGAGTGAATTTAGATGAAATTTACTTCAATTTTTTTGGATTTTATATAAATTTTTAGTCAAATTGTAATAACGGAAATTGAAACCAACTTCGATTTTTTTGGAATTGGATGAATTTTTTTGTTGGAGGAGCTAAATTTGAGTGAATTTAGATGAAATTTACTTTTATTTTTTTGGATTTTATATAAATTTTTAGTCAAATTGTAATAAAGGAATTTGAACCAACTTCGATTTTTTTGGATTTTGATGAGATTTTTTGTTGGAGGAGTTAAATATGAGTGAATTTAGATGAAATTTACTTTTATTTTTTTGGATTTTATATAAATTTTTAGTCAAATTGTAATAAAGGAATTTGAACCAACTTCGATTTTTTTGGATTTCGATGAATTTTTTTGTTGGAGGAGCTAAATTTGAGTGTATTTAGATGAAATTTACTTTAATTTTTTTGGATTTTATATAAATTTTTAGTCAAATTGTAATAAAGGAAATTGAAACCAACTTCGATTTTTTTGGATTTGGATGAATTTTTTTGTTGGAGGAGCTAAATTTGAGTGAATTTAGATGAAATTTACTTTTATTTTTTTGGATTTTATATAAATTTTTAGTCAAATTGTAATAAAGGAATTTGAACCAACTTCGATTTTTTTTGATTATGATGAATTTTTTGTTGGAGGAGCTAAATTTGAGTGAATTTAGATTAAATTTGCTTCTATTTTTCTTGATTTTATATTAATTTTTAGTCAAATTGTAATTAAGGAATTTGAAACCACCTTCGATTTTTTTGGATTTTGATGAATTTTATTGTTGGAGGAGCTAAATTTGAGTGAATTTAGATGAAATTTACTTTCATTTTTTTGGATTTTATATAAATTTTTAGTCAAATTGTAATAAAGGAATTTGAACCAACTTCGATTTTTTTGGATTTTGATGAGATTTTTTGTTGGAGGAGTTAAATATGAGTGAATTTAGATGAAATTTACTTTTATTTTTTTGGATTTTATATAAATTTTTAGTCAAATTGTAATAAAGGAATTTGAACCAACTTCGATTTTTTTGGATTTCGATGAATTTTTTTGTTGGAGGAGCTAAATTTGAGTGTATTTAGATGAAATTTACTTTAATTTTTTTGGATTTTATATAAATTTTTAGTCAAATTGTAATAAAGGAAATTGAAACCAACTTCGATTTTTTTGGATTTGGATGAATTTTTTTGTTGGAGGAGCTAAATTTGAGTGAATTTAGATTAAATTTACTTTTATTTTTTTGGATTTTATATAAATTTTTAGTCAAATTGTAATAAAGGAATTTGAACCAACTTCGATTTTTTTTGATTTTGATGAATTTTTTGTTGGAGGAGCTAAATTTGAGTGAATTTAGATTAAATTTGCTTCTATTTTTCTTGATTTTATATTAATTTTTAGTCAAATTGTAATTAAGGAATTTGAAACCACCTTCGATTTTTTTGGATTTTGATGAATTTTATTGTTGGAGGAGCTAAATTTGAGTGAATTTAGATGAAATTTACTTTCATTTTTTTGGATTTTATATTAATTTTTAGTCAAATTGTAATAAAGTAATTTGAAACCAACTTCGATTTTTTTGGATTTTGATGAATTTTTTTGTTGGAGCAGCTAAATTTGAGTGAATTTAGATGGAATTTACTTTTATTTTTTTGGATTTTATATAAATTTTTAGTCAAATTGTAATAAAGGAATTTGAACCAACTTCTATTTTTTTGGATTTTGATGAGTTTTTTTGTTGGAGGAGTTAAATTTGAGTGAATTTAGATGAAATTAACACCTATTTTTTTGGATTTTATATAAATTTTTAGTCAAATTGTAATAAAGGAATTTGAAACCAACTTCGATTTTTTTGGATTTTGCTGAATTTTGTGTTGGAGGAGCTAAATTTGAGTGAATTTAGATGAAATTTACTTTTTTTTTTCGGATTTTATATAAATTTTTAGTCAAATTGTAATAAAGGAATTTGAACCAACTTCGATTTTTTTGGATTTTGATGAGTTTTTTTGTTGGAGGAGTTAAATTTGAGTGAATTTAGATTAAATTTACTTTTATTTTTTTTGATTTTATATAAATTTTTAGTCAAATTGTAATAAAGGAATTTGAACCAACTTCGAATTTTTTGGATTTCGATGAATTTTTTTGTTGGAGGAGCTAAATTTGAGTGAATTTAGATGAAATTTACTTCAATTTTTTTGGATTTTATATAAATTTTTAGTCAAATTGTAATAAAGGAATTTGAACCAACTTCTATTTTTTTGGATTTCGATGAATTTTTTTGTTGGAGGAGCTAAATTTGAGTGAATTTAGATGAAATTTACTTCTATTTTTTTTATTTCACTTAAATTTTTAGTCAAATTGTAATAAAGGTATTTGAACCAACTTCGATTTTTTTGGATTTTGATGATTTTGGTTGTTGGAGGAGTTAAATTTGAGTAAATTTAGAGGAAATTTACTTTTATTTTTTTGGATTTTATATAAATTTTTAGTCAAATTGTAGTAAAGGAAATTCAAACCAACTTCGATTTTTTTGGATTTTGATGAATTTTTTTGTTGGAGGAGTTAAATTTGAGTGAATTTAGATGAAATTTACTTCTATTTTTTTGGATTTTATATAAATTTTTAGTCAAATTGTAATAAAGGAATTTGAAACAACTTCGATTTTTTTGGATTTCGATGAATTTTTTTGTTGGAGGAGCTAAATTTGAGTGAATTTAGATGAAATTTACTTTTATTTTTTTGGATTTTATATAAATTTTTAGTCAAATTGTAATAAAGGAATTTGAACCAACTTCGATTTTTTTGGATTTTGATGAGATTTTTTGTTGGAGGAGTTAAATATGAGTGAATTTAGATGAAATTTACTTTTATTTTTTTGGATTTTATATAAATTTTTAGTCAAATTGTAATAAAGGAATTTGAACCAACTTCGATTTTTTTGGATTTTGATGAGATTTTTTGTTGGAGGAGTTAAATTTGAGTGAATTTAGATGAAATTTACTTCTATTTTTTTTGGATTTTATATAAATTTTTAGTCAAATTGTAATAAAGGAATTTGAACCAACTTCGATTTTTTTGGATTTCGATGAATTTTTTTGTTGGAGGAGCTAAACTTGAGTGAATTTAGATGAAATTTACTTCAATTTTTTTGGATTTTATATAAATTTTTAGTCAAATTGTAATAACGGAAATTGAAACCAACTTCGATTTTTTTGGAATTGGATGAATTTTTTTGTTGGAGGAGCTAAATTTGAGTGAATTTAGATGAAATTTACTTTTATTTTTTTGGATTTTATATAAATTTTTAGTCAAATTGTAATAAAGGAATTTGAACCAACTTCGATTTTTTTGGATTTTGATGAGATTTTTTGTTGGAGGAGTTAAATATGAGTGAATTTAGATGAAATTTACTTTTATTTTTTTGGATTTTATATAAATTTTTAGTCAAATTGTAATAAAGGAATTTGAACCAACTTCGATTTTTTTGGATTTCGATGAATTTTTTTGTTGGAGGAGCTAAATTTGAGTGTATTTAGATGAAATTTACTTTAATTTTTTTGGATTTTATATAAATTTTTAGTCAAATTGTAATAAAGGAAATTGAAACCAACTTCGATTTTTTTGGATTTGGATGAATTTTTTTGTTGGAGGAGCTAAATTTGAGTGAATTTAGATGAAATTTACTTTTATTTTTTTGGATTTTATATAAATTTTTAGTCAAATTGTAATAAAGGAATTTGAACCAACTTCGATTTTTTTTGATTATGATGAATTTTTTGTTGGAGGAGCTAAATTTGAGTGAATTTAGATTAAATTTGCTTCTATTTTTCTTGATTTTATATTAATTTTTAGTCAAATTGTAATTAAGGAATTTGAAACCACCTTCGATTTTTTTGGATTTTGATGAATTTTATTGTTGGAGGAGCTAAATTTGAGTGAATTTAGATGAAATTTACTTTCATTTTTTTGGATTTTATATTAATTTTTAGTCAAATTGTAATAAAGTAATTTGAAACCAACTTCGATTTTTTTGGATTTTGATGAATTTTTTTGTTGGAGCAGCTAAATTTGAGTGAATTTAGATGGAATTTACTTTTATTTTTTTGGATTTTATATATAAATTTTTAGTCAAATTGTAATAAAGGAATTTGAACCAACTTCTATTTTTTTGGATTTTGATGAGTTTTTTTGTTGGAGGAGTTAAATTTGAGTGAATTTAGATGAAATTTACTTCAATTTTTTTGGATTTTATATAATTTTTTAGTCAAATTGTAATAAAGGAAATTGAAACCAACTTCGATTTTTTTGGATTTGGATGAATGTTTTTGTTGGAGGAGCTAAATTTGAGTAAATTTAGATGAAATTAACACCTATTTTTTTGGATTTTATATAAATTTTTAGTCAAATTGTAATAAAGGAATTTGAAACCAACTTCGATTTTTTTGGATTTTGCTGAATTTTGTGTTGGAGGAGCTAAATTTGAGTGAATTTAGATGAAATTTACTTTTATTTTTTCGGATTTTATATAAATTTTTAGTCAAATTGTAATAAAGGAATTTGAACCAACTTCGATTTTTTTGGATTTTGATGAGTTTTTTTGTTGGAGGAGTTAAATTTGAGTGAATTTAGATTAAATTTACTTTTATTTTTTTTGATTTTATATAAATTTTTAGTCAAATTGTAATAAAGGAATTTGAACCAACTTCGAATTTTTTGGATTTCGATGAATTTTTTTGTTGGAGGAGCTAAATTTGAGTGAATTTAGATGAAATTTACTTCAATTTTTTTGGATTTTATATAAATTTTTAGTCAAATTGTAATAAAGGAATTTGAACCAACTTCTATTTTTTTGGATTTCGATGAATTTTTTTGTTGGAGGAGCTAAATTTGAGTGAATTTAGATGAAATTTACTTCTATTTTTTTTATTTCACTTAAATTTTTAGTCAAATTGTAATAAAGGTATTTGAACCAACTTCGATTTTTTTGGATTTTGATGATTTTGGTTGTTGGAGGAGTTAAATTTGAGTAAATTTAGAGGAAATTTACTTTTATTTTTTTGGATTTTATATAAATTTTTAGTCAAATTGTAGTAAAGGAAATTCAAACCAACTTCGATTTTTTTGGATTTTGATGAATTTTTTTGTTGGAGGAGTTAAATTTGAGTGAATTTAGATGAAATTTACTTCTATTTTTTTGGATTTTATATAAATTTTTAGTCAAATTGTAATAAAGGAATTTGAAACAACTTCGATTTTTTTGGATTTCGATGAATTTTTTTGTTGGAGGAGCTAAACTTGAGTGAATTTAGATGAAATTTACTTCAATTTTTTTGGATTTTATATAAATTTTTAGTCAAATTGTAATAACGGAAATTGAAACCAACTTCGATTTTTTTCATTTGGATGAATTTTTTTGTTGGAGGAGCTAAATTTGAGTGAATTTAGATGAAATTTACTTTAATTTTTTTGGATTTTATATAAATTTTTAGTCAAATTGTAATAAAGGAATTTGAACCAACTTCGATTTTTTTGGATTTTGATGAGTTTTTTTGTTGGAGGAGTTAAATTTGAGTGAATTTAGATTAAATTTACTTTTATTTTTTTTGATTTTATATAAATTTTTAGTCAAATTGTAATAAAGGAATTTGAACCAACTTCGAATTTTTTGGATTTCGATGAATTTTTTTGTTGGAGGAGCTAAATTTGAGTGAATTTAGATGAAATTTACTTCAATTTTTTTGGATTTTATATAAATTTTTAGTCAAATTGTAATAAAGGAATTTGAACCAACTTCTATTTTTTTGGATTTCGATGAATTTTTTTGTTGGAGGAGCTAAATTTGAGTGAATTTAGATGAAATTTACTTCTATTTTTTTTATTTCACTTAAATTTTTAGTCAAATTGTAATAAAGGTATTTGAACCAACTTCGATTTTTTTGGATTTTGATGATTTTGGTTGTTGGAGGAGTTAAATTTGAGTAAATTTAGAGGAAATTTACTTTTATTTTTTTGGATTTTATATAAATTTTTAGTCAAATTGTAGTAAAGGAAATTCAAACCAACTTCGATTTTTTTGGATTTTGATGAATTTTTTTGTTGGAGGAGTTAAATTTGAGTGAATTTAGATGAAATTTACTTCTATTTTTTTGGATTTTATATAAATTTTTAGTCAAATTGTAATAAAGGAATTTGAAACAACTTCGATTTTTTTGGATTTCGATGAATTTTTTTGTTGGAGGAGCTAAACTTGAGTGAATTTAGATGAAATTTACTTCAATTTTTTTGGATTTTATATAAATTTTTAGTCAAATTGTAATAACGGAAATTGAAACCAACTTCGATTTTTTTCATTTGGATGAATTTTTTTGTTGGAGGAGCTAAATTTGAGTGAATTTAGATGAAATTTACTTTAATTTTTTTGGATTTTATATAAATTTTTAGTCAAATTGTAATAAAGGAAATTGAAACCAACTTCGATTTTTTTGGATTTGGATGAATTTTTTTGTTGGAGGAGCTAAATTTGAGTGAATTTAGATGAAATTTACTTTTATTTTTTTGGATTTTATATAAATTTTTAGTCAAATTGTAATAAAGGAATTTGAACCAACTTCGATTTTTTTTGATTTTGATGAATTTTTTGTTGGAGGAGCTAAATTTGAGTGAATTTAGATTAAATTTGCTTTTATTTTTCTTGATTTTATATAAATTTTTAGTCAAATTGTAATTAAGGAATTTGAAACCACCTTCGATTTTTTTGGATTTTGATGAATTTTATTGTTGGAGGAGCTAAATTTGAGTGAATTTAGATGAAATTTACTTCTATTTTTTTTATTTCACTTAAATTTTTAGTCAAATTGTAATAAAGGTATTTGAACCAACTTCGATTTTTTTGGATTTTGATGATTTTGGTTGTTGGAGGAGTTAAATTTGAGTAAATTTAGAGGAAATTTACTTGTATTTTTTTGGATTTTATATAAATTTTTAGTCAAATTGTAGTAAAGGAAATTCAAACCAACTTCGATTTTTTTGGATTTTGATGAATTTTTTGTTGGAGGAGTTAAATTTGAGTGAATTTAGATGAAACTTACTTTTATTTTTTTGGATTTTCTATAAATTTTTAGTCAAATTGTAATAAAGGAATTTGAACCAACTTCTATTTTTTTGGATTTTGATGAGTTTTTTTGTTGGAGGAGTTAAATTTGAGTGAATTTAGATGAAATTTACTTCAATTTTTTTGGATTTTATATAAATTTTTAGTCAAATTGTAATAAAGGAATTTGAACCAACTTCGATTTTTTTGGATTTTGATGAGATTTTTTGTTGGAGGAGTTAAATATGAGTGAATTTAGATGAAATTTACTTTTATTTTTTTGGATTTTATATAAATTTTTAGTCAAATTGTAATAAAGGAATTTGAACCAACTTCGATTTTTTTGGATTTTGATGAGATTTTTTGTTGGAGGAGTTAAATTTGAGTGAATTTAGATGAAATTTACTTCTATTTTTTTTGGATTTTATATAAATTTTTAGTCAAATTGTAATAAAGGAATTTGAACCAACTTCGATTTTTTTGGATTTCGATGAATTTTTTTGTTGGAGGAGCTAAACTTGAGTGAATTTAGATGAAATTTACTTCAATTTTTTTGGATTTTATATAAATTTTTAGTCAAATTGTAATAACGGAAATTGAAACCAACTTCGATTTTTTTGGAATTGGATGAATTTTTTTGTTGGAGGAGCTAAATTTGAGTGAATTTAGATGAAATTTACTTTTATTTTTTTGGATTTTATATAAATTTTTAGTCAAATTGTAATAAAGGAATTTGAACCAACTTCGATTTTTTTGGATTTTGATGAGATTTTTTGTTGGAGGAGTTAAATATGAGTGAATTTAGATGAAATTTACTTTTATTTTTTTGGATTTTATATAAATTTTTAGTCAAATTGTAATAAAGGAATTTGAACCAACTTCGATTTTTTTGGATTTCGATGAATTTTTTTGTTGGAGGAGCTAAATTTGAGTGTATTTAGATGAAATTTACTTTAATTTTTTTGGATTTTATATAAATTTTTAGTCAAATTGTAATAAAGGAAATTGAAACCAACTTCGATTTTTTTGGATTTGGATGAATTTTTTTGTTGGAGGAGCTAAATTTGAGTGAATTTAGATGAAATTTACTTTTATTTTTTTGGATTTTATATAAATTTTTAGTCAAATTGTAATAAAGGAATTTGAACCAACTTCGATTTTTTTTGATTATGATGAATTTTTTGTTGGAGGAGCTAAATTTGAGTGAATTTAGATTAAATTTGCTTCTATTTTTCTTGATTTTATATTAATTTTTAGTCAAATTGTAATTAAGGAATTTGAAACCACCTTCGATTTTTTTGGATTTTGATGAATTTTATTGTTGGAGGAGCTAAATTTGAGTGAATTTAGATGAAATTTACTTTCATTTTTTTGGATTTTATATTAATTTTTAGTCAAATTGTAATAAAGTAATTTGAAACCAACTTCGATTTTTTTGGATTTTGATGAATTTTTTTGTTGGAGCAGCTAAATTTGAGTGAATTTAGATGGAATTTACTTTTATTTTTTTGGATTTTATATATAAATTTTTAGTCAAATTGTAATAAAGGAATTTGAACCAACTTCTATTTTTTTGGATTTTGATGAGTTTTTTTGTTGGAGGAGTTAAATTTGAGTGAATTTAGATGAAATTTACTTCAATTTTTTTGGATTTTATATAATTTTTTAGTCAAATTGTAATAAAGGAAATTGAAACCAACTTCGATTTTTTTGGATTTGGATGAATGTTTTTGTTGGAGGAGCTAAATTTGAGTAAATTTAGATGAAATTAACACCTATTTTTTTGGATTTTATATAAATTTTTAGTCAAATTGTAATAAAGGAATTTGAAACCAACTTCGATTTTTTTGGATTTTGCTGAATTTTGTGTTGGAGGAGCTAAATTTGAGTGAATTTAGATGAAATTTACTTTTATTTTTTCGGATTTTATATAAATTTTTAGTCAAATTGTAATAAAGGAATTTGAACCAACTTCGATTTTTTTGGATTTTGATGAGTTTTTTTGTTGGAGGAGTTAAATTTGAGTGAATTTAGATTAAATTTACTTTTATTTTTTTTGATTTTATATAAATTTTTAGTCAAATTGTAATAAAGGAATTTGAACCAACTTCGAATTTTTTGGATTTCGATGAATTTTTTTGTTGGAGGAGCTAAATTTGAGTGAATTTAGATGAAATTTACTTCAATTTTTTTGGATTTTATATAAATTTTTAGTCAAATTGTAATAAAGGAATTTGAACCAACTTCTATTTTTTTGGATTTCGATGAATTTTTTTGTTGGAGGAGCTAAATTTGAGTGAATTTAGATGAAATTTACTTCTATTTTTTTTATTTCACTTAAATTTTTAGTCAAATTGTAATAAAGGTATTTGAACCAACTTCGATTTTTTTGGATTTTGATGATTTTGGTTGTTGGAGGAGTTAAATTTGAGTAAATTTAGAGGAAATTTACTTTTATTTTTTTGGATTTTATATAAATTTTTAGTCAAATTGTAGTAAAGGAAATTCAAACCAACTTCGATTTTTTTGGATTTTGATGAATTTTTTTGTTGGAGGAGTTAAATTTGAGTGAATTTAGATGAAATTTACTTCTATTTTTTTGGATTTTATATAAATTTTTAGTCAAATTGTAATAAAGGAATTTGAAACAACTTCGATTTTTTTGGATTTCGATGAATTTTTTTGTTGGAGGAGCTAAACTTGAGTGAATTTAGATGAAATTTACTTCAATTTTTTTGGATTTTATATAAATTTTTAGTCAAATTGTAATAACGGAAATTGAAACCAACTTCGATTTTTTTCATTTGGATGAATTTTTTTGTTGGAGGAGCTAAATTTGAGTGAATTTAGATGAAATTTACTTTAATTTTTTTGGATTTTATATAAATTTTTAGTCAAATTGTAATAAAGGAATTTGAACCAACTTCGATTTTTTTGGATTTTGATGAGTTTTTTTGTTGGAGGAGTTAAATTTGAGTGAATTTAGATTAAATTTACTTTTATTTTTTTTGATTTTATATAAATTTTTAGTCAAATTGTAATAAAGGAATTTGAACCAACTTCGAATTTTTTGGATTTCGATGAATTTTTTTGTTGGAGGAGCTAAATTTGAGTGAATTTAGATGAAATTTACTTCAATTTTTTTGGATTTTATATAAATTTTTAGTCAAATTGTAATAAAGGAATTTGAACCAACTTCTATTTTTTTGGATTTCGATGAATTTTTTTGTTGGAGGAGCTAAATTTGAGTGAATTTAGATGAAATTTACTTCTATTTTTTTTATTTCACTTAAATTTTTAGTCAAATTGTAATAAAGGTATTTGAACCAACTTCGATTTTTTTGGATTTTGATGATTTTGGTTGTTGGAGGAGTTAAATTTGAGTAAATTTAGAGGAAATTTACTTTTATTTTTTTGGATTTTATATAAATTTTTAGTCAAATTGTAGTAAAGGAAATTCAAACCAACTTCGATTTTTTTGGATTTTGATGAATTTTTTTGTTGGAGGAGTTAAATTTGAGTGAATTTAGATGAAATTTACTTCTATTTTTTTGGATTTTATATAAATTTTTAGTCAAATTGTAATAAAGGAATTTGAAACAACTTCGATTTTTTTGGATTTCGATGAATTTTTTTGTTGGAGGAGCTAAACTTGAGTGAATTTAGATGAAATTTACTTCAATTTTTTTGGATTTTATATAAATTTTTAGTCAAATTGTAATAACGGAAATTGAAACCAACTTCGATTTTTTTCATTTGGATGAATTTTTTTGTTGGAGGAGCTAAATTTGAGTGAATTTAGATGAAATTTACTTTAATTTTTTTGGATTTTATATAAATTTTTAGTCAAATTGTAATAAAGGAAATTGAAACCAACTTCGATTTTTTTGGATTTGGATGAATTTTTTTGTTGGAGGAGCTAAATTTGAGTGAATTTAGATGAAATTTACTTTTATTTTTTTGGATTTTATATAAATTTTTAGTCAAATTGTAATAAAGGAATTTGAACCAACTTCGATTTTTTTTGATTTTGATGAATTTTTTGTTGGAGGAGCTAAATTTGAGTGAATTTAGATTAAATTTGCTTTTATTTTTCTTGATTTTATATAAATTTTTAGTCAAATTGTAATTAAGGAATTTGAAACCACCTTCGATTTTTTTGGATTTTGATGAATTTTATTGTTGGAGGAGCTAAATTTGAGTGAATTTAGATGAAATTTACTTCTATTTTTTTTATTTCACTTAAATTTTTAGTCAAATTGTAATAAAGGTATTTGAACCAACTTCGATTTTTTTGGATTTTGATGATTTTGGTTGTTGGAGGAGTTAAATTTGAGTAAATTTAGAGGAAATTTACTTGTATTTTTTTGGATTTTATATAAATTTTTAGTCAAATTGTAGTAAAGGAAATTCAAACCAACTTCGATTTTTTTGGATTTTGATGAATTTTTTGTTGGAGGAGTTAAATTTGAGTGAATTTAGATGAAACTTACTTTTATTTTTTTGGATTTTCTATAAATTTTTAGTCAAATTGTAATAAAGGAATTTGAACCAACTTCTATTTTTTTGGATTTTGATGAGTTTTTTTGTTGGAGGAGTTAAATTTGAGTGAATTTAGATGAAATTTACTTCAATTTTTTTGGATTTTATATAATTTTTTAGTCAAATTGTAATAAAGGAAATTGAAACCAACTTCGATTTTTTTGGATTTGGATGAATGTTTTTGTTGGAGGAGCTAAATTTGAGTAAATTTAGATGAAATTAACACCTATTTTTTTGGATTTTATATAAATTTTTAGTCAAATTGTAATAAAGCAATTTGAAACCAACTTCGATTTTTTTGGATTTTGCTGAATTTTGTGTTGGAGGAGCTAAATTTGAGTGAATTTAGATGAAATTTACTTTTATTTTTTCGGATTTTATATAAATTTTTAGTCAAATTGTAATAAAGGAATTTGAACCAACTTCGATTTTTTTGGATTTTGATGAATTTTTTTGTTGGAGGAGCTAAATTTGAGTGAATTTAGATGAAATTTACTTCAATTTTTTTGGATTTTATATAAATTTTTAGGCAAATTTTAATAAAGGAATTTGAAACCACTTTCGATTTTTTTGGATTTCGATGAATTTTTTTGTTGGAGGAGTTAAATTTGAGTGAATTTAGATGAAATTTACTTCAATTTTTTTTGATTTTATATAAATTTTTAGTCAAATTGTAATAACGGAAATTGAAACCAACTTCGATTTTTTTGGAATTGGATGAATTTTTTTGTTGGAGGAGTTAAATATGAGTGAATTTAGATGAAATTTACTTTTATTTTTTTGGATTTTATATAAATTTTTAGTCAAATTGTAATAAAGGAATTTGAACCAACTTCGATTTTTTTGGATTTCGATGAATTTTTTTGTTGGAGGAGCTAAATTTGAGTGTATTTAGATGAAATTTACTTTAATTTTTTTGGATTTTATATAAATTTTTAGTCAAATTGTAATAAAGGAAATTGAAACCAACTTCGATTTTTTTGGATTTGGATGAATTTTTTTGTTGGAGGAGCTAAATTTGAGTGAATTTAGATGAAATTTACTTTTATTTTTTTGGATTTTATATAAATTTTTAGTCAAATTGTAATAAAGGAATTTGAACCAACTTCGATTTTTTTTGATTTTGATGAATTTTTTGTTGGAGGAGCTAAATTTGAGTGAATTTAGATTAAATTTGCTTCTATTTTTCTTGATTTTATATTAATTTTTAGTCAAATTGTAATTAAGGAATTTGAAACCACCTTCGATTTTTTTGGATTTTGATGAATTTTATTGTTGGAGGAGCTAAATTTGAGTGAATTTAGATGAAATTTACTTCTATTTTTTTTATTTCACTTAAATTTTTAGTCAAATTGTAATAAAGGTATTTGAACCAACTTCGATTTTTTTGGATTTTGATGATTTTGGTTGTTGGAGGAGTTAAATTTGAGTAAATTTAGAGGAAATTTACTTTTATTTTTTTGGATTTTATATAAATTTTTAGTCAAATTGTAGTAAAGGAAATTCAAACCAACTTCGATTTTTTTGGATTTTGATGAATTTTTTTGTTGGAGGAGTTAAATTTGAGTGAATTTAGATGAAATTTACTTCTATTTTTTTGGATTTTATATAAATTTTTAGTCAAATTGTAATAAAGGAATTTGAAACAACTTCGATTTTTTTGGATTTCGATGAATTTTTTTGTTGGAGGAGCTAATCTTGAGTGAATTTAGATGAAATTTACTTCAATTTTTTTGGATTTTATATAAATTTTTAGTCAAATTGTAATAACGGAAATTGAAACCAACTTCGATTTTTTTGGATTTGGATGAATTTTTTTGTTGGAGGAGCTAAATTTGAGTGAATTTAGATGAAATTTACTTTAATTTTTTTGGATTTTATATAAATTTTTAGTCAAATTGTAATAAAGGAAATTGAAACCAACTTCGATTTTTTTGGATTTGGATGAATTTTTTTGTTGGAGGAGCTAAATTTGAGTGAATTTAGATGAAATTTACTTTTATTTTTTTGGATTTTATATAAATTTTTAGTCAAATTGTAATAAAGGAATTTGAACCAACTTCGATTTTTTTTGATTTTGATGAATTTTTTGTTGGAGGAGCTAAATTTGAGTGAATTTAGATTAAATTTGCTTTTATTTTTCTTGATTTTATATAAATTTTTAGTCAAATTGTAATTAAGGAATTTGAAACCACCTTCGATTTTTTTGGATTTTGATGAATTTTATTGTTGGAGGAGCTAAATTTGAGTGAATTTAGATGAAATTTACTTCTATTTTTTTTATTTCACTTAAATTTTTAGTCAAATTGTAATAAAGGTATTTGAACCAACTTCGATTTTTTTGGATTTTGATGATTTTGGTTGTTGGAGGAGTTAAATTTGAGTAAATTTAGAGGAAATTTACTTGTATTTTTTTGGATTTTATATAAATTTTTAGTCAAATTGTAGTAAAGGAAATTCAAACCAACTTCGATTTTTTTGGATTTTGATGAATTTTTTGTTGGAGGAGTTAAATTTGAGTGAATTTAGATGAAACTTACTTTTATTTTTTTGGATTTTCTATAAATTTTTAGTCAAATTGTAATAAAGGAATTTGAACCAACTTCTATTTTTTTGGATTTTGATGAGTTTTTTTGTTGGAGGAGTTAAATTTGAGTGAATTTAGATGAAATTTACTTCAATTTTTTTGGATTTTATATAATTTTTTAGTCAAATTGTAATAAAGGAAATTGAAACCAACTTCGATTTTTTTGGATTTGGATGAATGTTTTTGTTGGAGGAGCTAAATTTGAGTAAATTTAGATGAAATTAACACCTATTTTTTTGGATTTTATATAAATTTTTAGTCAAATTGTAATAAAGCAATTTGAAACCAACTTCGATTTTTTTGGATTTTGCTGAATTTTGTGTTGGAGGAGCTAAATTTGAGTGAATTTAGATGAAATTTACTTTTATTTTTTCGGATTTTATATAAATTTTTAGTCAAATTGTAATAAAGGAATTTGAACCAACTTCGATTTTTTTGGATTTTGATGAATTTTTTTGTTGGAGGAGCTAAATTTGAGTGAATTTAGATGAAATTTACTTCAATTTTTTTGGATTTTATATAAATTTTTAGGCAAATTTTAATAAAGGAATTTGAAACCACTTTCGATTTTTTTGGATTTCGATGAATTTTTTTGTTGGAGGAGTTAAATTTGAGTGAATTTAGATTAAATTTACTTTTATTTTTTTTGATTTTATATAAATTTTTAGTCAAATTGTAATAAAGGAATTTGAACCAACTTCGAATTTTTTGGATTTCGATGAATTTTTTTGTTGGAGGAGCTAAATTTGAGTGAATTTAGATGAAATTTACTTCAATTTTTTTGGATTTTATATAAATTTTTAGTCAAATTGTAATAAAGGAATTTGAACCAACTTCTATTTTTTTGGATTTTGATGAGTTTTTTTGTTGGAGGAGTTAAATTTGAGTGAATTTAGATGAAATTTACTCCAATTTTTTTGGATTTTATATAATTTTTTAGTCAAATTGTAATAAAGGAAATTGAAACCAACTTCGATTTTTTTGGATTTGGATGAATGTTTTTGTTGGAGGAGCTAAATTTGAGTAAATTTAGATGGAATTAACACCTATTTTTTTGGATTTTATATAAATTTTTAGTCAAATTGTAATAAAGGAATTTGAAACCAACTTCGATTTTTTTGGATTTTGCTGAATTTTGTGTTGGAGGAGCTAAATTTGAGTGAATTTAGATGAAATTTACTTTTATTTTTTCGGATTTTATATAAATTTTTAGTCAAATTGTAATAAAGGAATTTGAACCAACTTCGATTTTTTTGGATTTTGATGAATTTTTTTGTTGGAGGAGCTAAATTTGAGTGAATTTAGATGAAATTTACTTCAATTTTTTTGGATTTTATATAAATTTTTAGGCAAATTTTAATAAAGGAATTTGAAACCACTTTCGATTTTTTTGGATTTCGATGAATTTTTTTGTTGGAGGAGCTAAATTTGAGTGAATTTAGATGAAATTTACTTCAATTTTTTTTGATTTTATATAAATTTTTAGTCAAATTGTAATAAAGGAAACTGAAACCAACTTCGATTTTTTGGGATTTCGATGTATTTTTTTGTTGGAGGATCTAAATTTGAGTGAATTTAGATGAAATTTACTTCAATGTTTTTGGATTTTATATAAATTTTTAGGCAAATTTTAATAAAGGAATTTGAAACCACCTTCGACTTTTTTGGATTTCGATGAATTTTTTTGTTGGAGGAGCTAAATTTGAGTGAATTTAGATGAAATTTACTTCTATTTTTTTTATTTCACTTAAATTTTTAGTCAAATTGTAATAAAGGTATTTGAACCAACTTCGATTTTTTTGGATTTTGATGATTTTGGTTGTTGGAGGAGTTAAATTTGAGTAAATTTAGAGGAAATTTACTTGTATTTTTTTGGATTTTATATAAATTTTTAGTCAAATTGTAGTAAAGGAAATTCAAACCAATTTCGATTTTTTTGGATTTTGATGAATTTTTTGTTGGAGGAGTTAAATTTGAGTGAATTTAGATGAAACTGACTTTTATTTTTTTGGATTTTCTATAAATTTTTAGTCAAATTGTAATAAAGGAATTTGAACCAACTTCTATTTTTTTGGATTTTGATGAGTTTTTTTGTTGGAGGAGTTAAATTTGAGTGAATTTAGATGAAATTTACTTCAATTTTTTTGGATTTTATATAATTTTTTAGTCAAATTGTAATAAAGGAAATTGAAACCAACTTCGATTTTTTTGGATTTGGATGAATGTTTTTGTTGGAGGAGCTAAATTTGAGTAAATTTAGATGAAATTAACACCTATTTTTTTGGATTTTATATAAATTTTTAGTCAAATTGTAATAAAGCAATTTGAAACCAACTTCGATTTTTTTGGATTTTGCTGAATTTTGTGTTGGAGGAGCTAAATTTGAGTGAATTTAGATGAAATTTACTTTTATTTTTTCGGATTTTATATAAATTTTTAGTCAAATTGTAATAAAGGAATTTGAACCAACTTCGATTTTTTTGGATTTTGATGAATTTTTTTGTTGGAGGAGCTAAATTTGAGTGAATTTAGATGAAATTTACTTCAATTTTTTTGGATTTTATATAAATTTTTAGGCAAATTTTAATAAAGGAATTTGAAACCACTTTCGATTTTTTTGGATTTCGATGAATTTTTTTGTTGGAGGAGTTAAATTTGAGTGAATTTAGATTCAATTTACTTTTATTTTTTTTGATTTTATATAAATTTTTAGGCAAATTTTAATAAAGGAAATTGAAACCACCTTCGACTTTTTTGGATTTCGATGAATTTTTTTGTTGGAGGAGCTAAATTTGAGTGTATTTAGATGAAATTTACTTCTATTTTTTTTATTTCACTTAAATTTTTAGTCAAATTGTAATAAAGGAATTTGAACCAACTTCGATTTTTTTGGATTTTGATGAGATTTTTTGTTGGAGGAGTTAAATTTGAGTGAATTTAGATGAAATTTACTTCTATTTTTTTGGATTTTATATAAATTTTTAGTCAAATTGTAATAAAGGAATTTGAACCAACTTCGATTTTTTTGGATTTCGATGAATTTTTTTGTTGGAGGAGCTAAACTTGAGTGAATTTAGATGAAATTTACTTCAATTTTTTTGGATTTTATATAAATTTTTAGTCAAATTGTAATAACGGAAATTGAAACCAACTTCGATTTTTTTGGAATTGGATGAATTTTTTTGTTGGAGGAGCTAAATTTGAGTGAATTTAGATGAAATTTACTTTTATTTTTTTGGATTTTATATAAATTTTTAGTCAAATTGTAATAAAGGAATTTGAACCAACTTCGATTTTTTTGGATTTTGATGAGATTTTTTGTTGGAGGAGTTAAATATGAGTGAATTTAGATGAAATTTACTTTTATTTTTTTGGATTTTATATAAATTTTTAGTCAAATTGTAATAAAGGAATTTGAACCAACTTCGATTTTTTTGGATTTCGATGAATTTTTTTGTTGGAGGAGCTAAATTTGAGTGTATTTAGATGAAATTTACTTTAATTTTTTTGGATTTTATATAAATTTTTAGTCAAATTGTAATAAAGGAAATTGAAACCAACTTCGATTTTTTTGGATTTGGATGAATTTTTTTGTTGGAGGAGCTAAATTTGAGTGAATTTAGATGAAATTTACTTTTATTTTTTTGGATTTTATATAAATTTTTAGTCAAATTGTAATAAAGGAATTTGAAACCAACTTCGATTTTTTTGGATTTTGATGAATTTTTTTGTTGGAGCAGCTAAATTTGAGTGAATTTAGATGGAATTTACTTTTATTTTTTTGGATTTTATATAAATTTTTAGTCAAATTGTAATAAAGGAATTTGAACCAACTTCTATTTTTTTGGATTTTGATGAGTTTTTTTGTTGGAGGAGTTAAATTTGAGTGAATTTAGATGAAATTTACTTCAATTTTTTTGGATTTTATATAATTTTTTAGTCAAATTGTAATAAAGGAAATTGAAACCAACTTCGATTTTTTTGGATTTGGATGAATGTTTTTGTTGGAGGAGCTAAATTTGAGTAAATTTAGATGAAATTAACACCTATTTTTTTGGATTTTATATAAATTTTTAGTCAAATTGTAATAAAGGAATTTGAAACCAACTTCGATTTTTTTGGATTTTGCTGAATTTTGTGTTGGAGGAGCTAAATTTGAGTGAATTTAGATGAAATTTACTTTTATTTTTTCGGATTTTATATAAATTTTTAGTCAAATTGTAATAAAGGAATTTGAACCAACTTCGATTTTTTTGGATTTTGATGAGTTTTTTTGTTGGAGGAGTTAAATTTGAGTGAATTTAGATTAAATTTACTTTTATTTTTTTTGATTTTATATAAATTTTTAGTCAAATTGTAATAAAGGAATTTGAACCAACTTCGAATTTTTTGGATTTCGATGAATTTTTTTGTTGGAGGAGCTAAATTTGAGTGAATTTAGATGAAATTTACTTCAATTTTTTTGGATTTTATATAAATTTTTAGTCAAATTGTAATAAAGGAATTTGAACCAACTTCTATTTTTTTGGATTTCGATGAATTTTTTTGTTGGAGGAGCTAAATTTGAGTGAATTTAGATGAAATTTACTTCTATTTTTTTTATTTCACTTAAATTTTTAGTCAAATTGTAATAAAGGTATTTGAACCAACTTCGATTTTTTTGGATTTTGATGATTTTGGTTGTTGGAGGAGTTAAATTTGAGTAAATTTAGAGGAAATTTACTTTTATTTTTTTGGATTTTATATAAATTTTTAGTCAAATTGTAGTAAAGGAAATTGAAACCAACTTCGATTTTTTTGGATTTGGATGAATTTTTTTGTTGGAGGAGCTAAATTTGAGTGAATTTAGATGAAATTTACTTTTATTTTTTTGGATTTTATATAAATTTTTAGTCAAATTGTAATAAAGGAATTTGAACCAACTTCGATTTTTTTTGATTTTGATGAATTTTTTGTTGGAGGAGCTAAATTTGAGTGAATTTAGATTAAATTTGCTTCTATTTTTCTTGATTTTATATTAATTTTTAGTCAAATTGTAATTAAGGAATTTGAAACCACCTTCGATTTTTTTGGATTTTGATGAATTTTATTGTTGGAGGAGCTAAATTTGAGTGAATTTAGATGAAATTTACTTTCATTTTTTTGGATTTTATATTAATTTTTAGTCAAATTGTAATAAAGTAATTTGAAACCAACTTCGATTTTTTTGGATTTTGATGAATTTTTTTGTTGGAGCAGCTAAATTTGAGTGAATTTAGATGGAATTTACTTTTATTTTTTTGGATTTTATATAAATTTTTAGTCAAATTGTAATAAAGGAATTTGAACCAACTTCTATTTTTTTGGATTTTGATGAGTTTTTTTGTTGGAGGAGTTAAATTTGTGTGAATTTAGATGAAATTTACTTCAATTTTTTTGGATTTTATATAATTTTTTAGTCAAATTGTAATAAAGGAAATTGAAACCAACTTCGATTTTTTTGGATTTGGATGAATGTTTTTGTTGGAGGAGCTAAATTTGAGTAAATTTAGATGAAATTAACACCTATTTTTTTGGATTTTATATAAATTTTTAGTCAAATTGTAATAAAGGAATTTGAAACCAACTTCGATTTTTTTGGATTTTGCTGAATTTTGTGTTGGAGGAGCTAAATTTGAGTGAATTTAGATGAAATTTACTTTTATTTTTTCGGATTTTATATAAATTTTTAGTCAAATTGTAATAAAGGAATTTGAACCAACTTCGATTTTTTTGGATTTTGATGAGTTTTTTTGTTGGAGGAGTTAAATTTGAGTGAATTTAGATTAAATTTACTTTTATTTTTTTTGATTTTATATAAATTTTTAGTCAAATTGTAATAAAGGAATTTGAACCAACTTCTATTTTTTTGGATTTCGATGAATTTTTTTGTTGGAGGAGCTAAATTTGAGTGAATTTAGATGAAATTTACTTCTATTTTTTTATTTCACTTAAATTTTTAGTCAAATTGTAATAAAGGTATTTGAACCAACTTCGATTTTTTTGGATTTTGATGATTTTGGTTGTTGGAGGAGTTAAATTTGAGTAAATTTAGAGGAAATTTACTTTTATTTTTTTGGATTTTATATAAATTTTTAGTCAAATTGTAGTAAAGGAAATTCAAACCAACTTCGATTTTTTTGGATTTTGATGAATTTTTTTGTTGGAGGAGTTAAATTTGAGTGAATTTAGATGAAATTTACTTCTATTTTTTTGGATTTTATATAAATTTTTAGTCAAATTGTAATAAAGGAATTTGAAACAACTTCGATTTTTTTGGATTTCGATGAATTTTTTTGTTGGAGGAGCTAAACTTGAGTGAATTTAGATGAAATTTACTTCAATTTTTTTGGATTTTATATAAATTTTTAGTCAAATTGTAATAACGGAAATTGAAACCAACTTCGATTTTTTTGGATTTGGATGAATTTTTTTGTTGGAGGAGCTAAATTTGAGTGAATTTAGATGAAATTTACTTTAATTTTTTTGGATTTTATATAAATTTTTAGTCAAATTGTAATAAAGGAAATTGAAACCAACTTCGATTTTTTTGGATTTGGATGAATTTTTTTGTTGGAGGAGCTAAATTTGAGTGAATTTAGATGAAATTTACTTTTATTTTTTTGGATTTTATATAAATTTTTAGTCAAATTGTAATAAAGGAATTTGAACCAACTTCGATTTTTTTTGATTTTGATGAATTTTTTGTTGCAGGAGCTAAATTTGAGTGAATTTAGATTAAATTTGCTTTTATTTTTCTTGATTTTATATAAATTTTTAGTCAAATTGTAATTAAGGAATTTGAAACCACCTTCGATTTTTTTGGATTTTGATGAATTTTATTGTTGGAGGAGCTAAATTTGAGTGAATTTAGATGAAATTTACTTTTATTTTTTCGGATTTTATATAAATTTTTAGTCAAATTGTAATAAAGGAATTTGAACCAACTTCGATTTTTTTGGATTTTGATGAGTTTTTTTGTTGGAGGAGTTAAATTTGAGTGAATTTAGATTAAATTTACTTTTATTTTTTTTGATTTTATATAAATTTTTAGTCAAATTGTAATAAAGGAATTTGAACCAACTTCGATTTTTTTGGATTTTGATGAGTTTTTTTGTTGGAGGAGTTAAATTTGAGTGAATTTAGATTAAATTTACTTTTATTTTTTTTGATTTTATATAAATTTTTAGTCAAATTGTAATAAAGGAATTTGAACCAACTTCGAATTTTTTGGATTTCGATGAATTTTTTTGTTGGAGGAGCTAAATTTGAGTGAATTTAGATGAAATTTACTTCAATTTTTTTGGATTTTATATAAATTTTTAGTCAAATTGTAATAAAGGAATTTGAACCAACTTCTATTTTTTTGGATTTTGATGAGTTTTTTTGTTGGAGGAGTTAAATTTGAGTGAATTTAGATGAAATTTACTCCAATTTTTTTGGATTTTATATAATTTTTTAGTCAAATTGTAATAAAGGAAATTGAAACCAACTTCGATTTTTTTGGATTTGGATGAATGTTTTTGTTGGAGGAGCTAAATTTGAGTGAATTTAGATGAAATTTACTTTTATTTTTTTGGATTTTATATAAATTTTTAGTCAAATTGTAATAAAGGAATTTGAACCAACTTCGATTTTTTTTGATTTTGATGAATTTTTTGTTGGAGGAGCTAAATTTGAGTGAATTTAGATTAAATTTGCTTCTATTTTTCTTGATTTTATATTAATTTTTAGTCAAATTGTAATTAAGGAATTTGAAACCACCTTCGATTTTTTTGGATTTTGATGAATTTTATTGTTGGAGGAGCTAAATTTGAGTGAATTTAGATGAAATTTACTTTCATTTTTTTGGATTTTATATTAATTTTTAGTCAAATTGTAATAAAGTAATTTGAAACCAACTTCGATTTTTTTGGATTTTGATGAATTTTTTTGTTGGAGCAGCTAAATTTGAGTGAATTTAGATGGAATTTACTTTTATTTTTTTGGATTTTATATAAATTTTTAGTCAAATTGTAATAAAGGAATTTGAACCAACTTCTATTTTTTTGGATTTTGATGAGTTTTTTTGTTGGAGGAGTTAAATTTGAGTGAATTTAGATGAAATTTACTTCAATTTTTTTGGATTTTATATAATTTTTTAGTCAAATTGTAATAAAGGAAATTGAAACCAACTTCGATTTTTTTGGATTTGGATGAATGTTTTTGTTGGAGGAGCTAAATTTGAGTAAATTTAGATGAAATTAACACCTATTTTTTTGGATTTTATATAAATTTTTAGTCAAATTGTAATAAAGGAATTTGAAACCAACTTCGATTTTTTTGGATTTTGCTGAATTTTGTGTTGGAGGAGCTAAATTTGAGTGAATTTAGATGAAATTTACTTTTATTTTTTCGGATTTTATATAAATTTTTAGTCAAATTGTATTAAAGGAATTTGAACCAACTTCGATTTTTTTGGATTTTGATGAGTTTTTTTGTTGGAGGAGTTAAATTTGAGTGAATTTAGATTAAATTTACTTTTATTTTTTTTGATTTTATATAAATTTTTAGTCAAATTGTAATAAAGGAATTTGAACCAACTTCGAATTTTTTGGATTTCGATGAATTTTTTTGTTGGAGGAGCTAAATTTGAGTGAATTTAGATGAAATTTACTTCAATTTTTTTGGATTTTATATAAATTTTTAGTCAAATTGTAATAAAGGAATTTGAACCAACTTCTATTTTTTTGGATTTCGATGAATTTTTTTGTTGGAGGAGCTAAATTTGAGTGAATTTAGATGAAATTTACTTCTATTTTTTTGGATTTTATATAAATTTTTAGTCAAATTGTAATAAAGGAATTTGAAACAACTTCGATTTTTTTGGATTTCGATGAATTTTTTTGTTGGAGGAGCTAAACTTGAGTGAATTTAGATGAAATTTACTTCAATTTTTTTGGATTTTATATAAATTTTTAGTCAAATTGTAATAAAGGAAATTGAAACCAACTTCGATTTTTTTGGATTTGGATGAATTTTTTTGTTGGAGGAGCTAAATTTGAGTGAATTTAGATGAAATTTACTTTAATTTTTTTGGATTTTATATAAATTTTTAGTCAAATTGTAATAAAGGAAATTGAAACCAACTTCGATTTTTTTGGATTTGGATGAATTTTTTTGTTGGAGGAGCTAAATTTGAGTGAATTTAGATGAAATTTACTTTTATTTTTTTGGATTTTATATAAATTTTTAGTCAAATTGTAATAAAGGAATTTGAACCAACTTCGATTTTTTTTGATTTTGATGAATTTTTTGTTGCAGGAGCTAAATTTGAGTGAATTTAGATTAAATTTGCTTTTATTTTTCTTGATTTTATATAAATTTTTAGTCAAATTGTAATTAAGGAATTTGAAACCACCTTCGATTTTTTTGGATTTTGATGAATTTTATTGTTGGAGGAGCTAAATTTGAGTGAATTTAGATGAAATTTACTTTTATTTTTTCGGATTTTATATAAATTTTTAGTCAAATTGTAATAAAGGAATTTGAACCAACTTCGATTTTTTTGGATTTTGATGAGTTTTTTTGTTGGAGGAGTTAAATTTGAGTGAATTTAGATTAAATTTACTTTTATTTTTTTTGATTTTATATAAATTTTTAGTCAAATTGTAATAAAGGAATTTGAACCAACTTCGATTTTTTTGGATTTTGATGAGTTGTTTTGTTGGAGGAGTTAAATTTGAGTGAATTTAGATTAAATTTACTTTTATTTTTTTTGATTTTATATAAATTTTTAGTCAAATTGTAATAAAGGAATTTGAACCAACTTCGAATTTTTTGGATTTCGATGAATTTTTTTGTTGGAGGAGCTAAATTTGAGTGAATTTAGATGAAATTTACTTCAATTTTTTTGGATTTTATATAAATTTTTAGTCAAATTGTAATAAAGGAATTTGAACCAACTTCTATTTTTTTGGATTTTGATAAGTTTTTTTGTTGGAGGAGTTAAATTTGAGTGAATTTAGATGAAATTTACTCCAATTTTTTTGGATTTTATATAATTTTTTAGTCAAATTGTAATAAAGGAAATTGAAACCAACTTCGATTTTTTTGGATTTGGATGAATGTTTTTGTTGGAGGAGCTAAATTTGAGTAAATTTAGATGGAATTAACACCTATTTTTTTGGATTTTATATAAATTTTTAGTCAAATTGTAATAAAGGAATTTGAAACCAACTTCGATTTTTTTGGATTTTGCTGAATTTTGTGTTGGAGGAGCTAAATTTGAGTGAATTTAGATGAAATTTACTTTTATTTTTTCGGATTTTATATAAATTTTTAGTCAAATTGTAATAAAGGAATTTGAACCAACTTCGATTTTTTTGGATTTTGATGAATTTTTTGTTGGAGGAGTTAAATTTGAGTGAATTTAGATTAAATTTACTTTTATTTTTTTTGATTTTATATAAATTTTTAGGCAAATTTTAATAAAGGAAATTGAAACCACCTTCGACTTTTTTGGATTTCGATGAATTTTTTTGTTGGAGGAGCTAAATTTGAGTGTATTTAGATGAAATTTACTTCTATTTTTTTTATTTCACTTAAATTTTTAGTCAAATTGTAATAAAGGAATTTGAACCAACTTCGATTTTTTTGGATTTTGATGAGATTTTTTGTTGGAGGAGTTAAATTTGAGTGAATTTAGATGAAATTTACTTCTATTTTTTTGGATTTTATATAAATTTTTAGTCAAATTGTAATAAAGGAATTTGAACCAACTTCGATTTTTTTGGATTTCGATGAATTTTTTTGTTGGAGGAGCTAAACTTGAGTGAATTTAGATGAAATTTACTTCAATTTTTTTGGATTTTATATAAATTTTTAGTCAAATTGTAATAACGGAAATTGAAACCAACTTCGATTTTTTTGGAATTGGATGAATTTTTTTGTTGGAGGAGCTAAATTTGAGTGAATTTAGATGAAATTTACTTTTATTTTTTTGGACTTTATATAAATTTTTAGTCAAATTGTAATAAAGGAATTTGAACCAACTTCGATTTTTTTGGATTTTGATGAGATTTTTTGTTGGAGGAGTTAAATATGAGTGAATTTAGATGAAATTTACTTTTATTTTTTTGGATTTTATATAAATTTTTAGTCAAATTGTAATAAAGGAATTTGAACCAACTTCGATTTTTTTGGATTTCGATGAATTTTTTTGTTGGAGGAGCTAAATTTGAGTGTATTTAGATGAAATTTACTTTAATTTTTTTGGATTTTATATAAATTTTTAGTCAAATTGTAATAAAGGAAATTGAAACCAACTTCGATTTTTTTGGATTTGGATGAATTTTTTTGTTGGAGGAGCTAAATTTGAGTGAATTTAGATGAAATTTACTTTTATTTTTTTGGATTTTATATAAATTTTTAGTCAAATTGTAATAAAGGAATTTGAACCAACTTCGATTTTTTTTGATTTTGATGAATTTTTTGTTGGAGGAGCTAAATTTGAGTGAATTTAGATTAAATTTGCTTCTATTTTTCTTGATTTTATATTAATTTTTAGTCAAATTGTAATTAAGGAATTTGAAACCACCTTCGATTTTTTTGGATTTTGATGAATTTTATTGTTGGAGGAGCTAAATTTGAGTGAATTTAGATGAAATTTACTTTCATTTTTTTGGATTTTATATTAATTTTTAGTCAAATTGTAATAAAGTAATTTGAAACCAACTTCGATTTTTTTGGATTTTGATGAATTTTTTTGTTGGAGCAGCTAAATTTGAGTGAATTTAGATGGAATTTACTTTTATTTTTTTGGATTTTATATAAATTTTTAGTCAAATTGTAATAAAGGAATTTGAACCAACTTCTATTTTTTTGGATTTTGATGAGTTTTTTTGTTGGAGGAGTTAAATTTGAGTGAATTTAGATGAAATTTACTTCAATTTTTTTGGATTTTATATAATTTTTTAGTCAAATTGTAATAAAGGAAATTGAAACCAACTTCGATTTTTTTGGATTTGGATGAATGTTTTTGTTGGAGGAGCTAAATTTGAGTAAATTTAGATGAAATTAACACCTATTTTTTTGGATTTTATATAAATTTTTAGTCAAATTGTAATAAAGGAATTTGAAACCAACTTCGATTTTTTTGGATTTTGCTGAATTTTGTGTTGGAGGAGCTAAATTTGAGTGAATTTAGATGAAATTTACTTTTTTTTTTTCGGATTTTATATAAATTTTTAGTCAAATTGTAATAAAGGAATTTGAACCAACTTCGATTTTTTTGGATTTTGATGAGTTTTTTTGTTGGAGGAGTTAAATTTGAGTGAATTTAGATTAAATTTACTTTTATTTTTTTTGATTTTATATAAATTTTTAGTCAAATTGTAATAAAGGAATTTGAACCAACTTCGATTTTTTTGGATTTTGATGAGATTTTTTGTTGGAGGAGTTAAATTTGAGTGAATTTAGATGAAATTTACTTCTATTTTTTTGGATTTTATATAAATTTTTAGTCAAATTGTAATAAAGGAATTTGAACCAACTTCGATTTTTTTGGATTTCGATGAATTTTTTTGTTGGAGGAGCTAAACTTGAGTGAATTTAGATGAAATTTACTTCAATTTTTTTGGATTTTATATAAATTTTTAGTCAAATTGTAATAACGGAAATTGAAACCAACTTCGATTTTTTTGGAATTGGATGAATTTTTTTGTTGGAGGAGCTAAATTTGAGTGAATTTAGATGAAATTTACTTTTATTTTTTTGGATTTTATATAAATTTTTAGTCAAATTGTAATAAAGGAATTTGAACCAACTTCGATTTTTTTGGATTTTGATGAGATTTTTTGTTGGAGGAGTTAAATATGAGTGAATTTAGATGAAATTTACTTTTATTTTTTTGGATTTTATATAAATTTTTAGTCAAATTGTAATAAAGGAATTTGAACCAACTTCGATTTTTTTGGATTTCGATGAATTTTTTTGTTGGAGGAGCTAAATTTGAGTGTATTTAGATGAAATTTACTTTAATTTTTTTGGATTTTATATAAATTTTTAGTCAAATTGTAATAAAGGAAATTGAAACCAACTTCGATTTTTTTGGATTTGGATGAATTTTTTTGTTGGAGGAGCTAAATTTGAGTGAATTTAGATGAAATTTACTTTTATTTTTTTGGATTTTATATAAATTTTTAGTCAAATTGTAATAAAGGAATTTGAACCAACTTCGATTTTTTTTGATTTTGATGAATTTTTTGTTGGAGGAGCTAAATTTGAGTGAATTTAGATTAAATTTGCTTCTATTTTTCTTGATTTTATATTAATTTTTAGTCAAATTGTAATTAAGGAATTTGAAACCACCTTCGATTTTTTTGGATTTTGATGAATTTTATTGTTGGAGGAGCTAAATTTGAGTGAATTTAGATGAAATTTACTTTCATTTTTTTGGATTTTATATTAATTTTTAGTCAAATTGTAATAAAGTAATTTGAAACCAACTTCGATTTTTTTGGATTTTGATGAATTTTTTTGTTGGAGCAGCTAAATTTGAGTGAATTTAGATGGAATTTACTTTTATTTTTTTGGATTTTATATAAATTTTTAGTCAAATTGTAATAAAGGAATTTGAACCAACTTCTATTTTTTTGGATTTTGATGAGTTTTTTTGTTGGAGGAGTTAAATTTGAGTGAATTTAGATGAAATTTACTTCAATTTTTTTGGATTTTATATAATTTTTTAGTCAAATTGTAATAAAGGAAATTGAAACCAACTTCGATTTTTTTGGATTTGGATGAATGTTTTTGTTGGAGGAGCTAAATTTGAGTAAATTTAGATGAAATTAACACCTATTTTTTTGGATTTTATATAAATTTTTAGTCAAATTGTAATAAAGGAATTTGAAACCAACTTCGATTTTTTTGGATTTTGCTGAATTTTGTGTTGGAGGAGCTAAATTTGAGTGAATTTAGATGAAATTTACTTTTATTTTTTCGGATTTTATATAAATTTTTAGTCAAATTGTAATAAAGGAATTTGAACCAACTTCGATTTTTTTGGATTTTGATGAGTTTTTTTGTTGGAGGAGTTAAATTTGAGTGAATTTAGATTAAATTTACTTTTATTTTTTTTGATTTTATATAAATTTTTAGTCAAATTGTAATAAAGGAATTTGAACCAACTTCGAATTTTTTGGATTTCGATGAATTTTTTTGTTGGAGGAGCTAAATTTGAGTGAATTTAGATGAAATTTACTTCAATTTTTTTGGATTTTATATAAATTTTTAGTCAAATTGTAATAAAGGAATTTGAACCAACTTCTATTTTTTTGGATTTCGATGAATTTTTTTGTTGGAGGAGCTAAATTTGAGTGAATTTAGATGAAATTTACTTCTATTTTTTTTATTTCACTTAAATTTTTAGTCAAATTGTAATAAAGGTATTTGAACCAACTTCGATTTTTTTGGATTTTGATGATTTTGGTTGTTGGAGGAGTTAAATTTGAGTAAATTTAGAGGAAATTTACTTTTATTTTTTTGGATTTTATATAAATTTTTAGTCAAATTGTAGTAAAGGAAATTCAAACCAACTTCGATTTTTTTGGATTTTGATGAATTTTTTTGTTGGAGGAGTTAAATTTGAGTGAATTTAGATGAAATTTACTTCTATTTTTTTGGATTTTATATAAATTTTTAGTCAAATTGTAATAAAGGAATTTGAAACAACTTCGATTTTTTTGGATTTCGATGAATTTTTTTGTTGGAGGAGCTAAACTTGAGTGAATTTAGATGAAATTTACTTCAATTTTTTTGGATTTTATATAAATTTTTAGTCAAATTGTAATAACGGAAATTGAAACCAACTTCGATTTTTTTCATTTGGATGAATTTTTTTGTTGGAGGAGCTAAATTTGAGTGAATTTAGATGAAATTTACTTTAATTTTTTTGGATTTTATATAAATTTTTAGTCAAATTGTAATAAAGGAATTTGAACCAACTTCGATTTTTTTGGATTTTGATGAGTTTTTTTGTTGGAGGAGTTAAATTTGAGTGAATTTAGATTAAATTTACTTTTATTTTTTTTGATTTTATATAAATTTTTAGTCAAATTGTAATAAAGGAATTTGAACCAACTTCGAATTTTTTGGATTTCGATGAATTTTTTTGTTGGAGGAGCTAAATTTGAGTGAATTTAGATGAAATTTACTTCAATTTTTTTGGATTTTATATAAATTTTTAGTCAAATTGTAATAAAGGAATTTGAACCAACTTCTATTTTTTTGGATTTCGATGAATTTTTTTGTTGGAGGAGCTAAATTTGAGTGAATTTAGATGAAATTTACTTCTATTTTTTTTATTTCACTTAAATTTTTAGTCAAATTGTAATAAAGGTATTTGAACCAACTTCGATTTTTTTGGATTTTGATGATTTTGGTTGTTGGAGGAGTTAAATTTGAGTAAATTTAGAGGAAATTTACTTTTATTTTTTTGGATTTTATATAAATTTTTAGTCAAATTGTAGTAAAGGAAATTCAAACCAACTTCGATTTTTTTGGATTTTTATGAATTTTTTTGTTGGAGGAGTTAAATTTGAGTGAATTTAGATGAAATTTACTTCTATTTTTTTGGATTTTATATAAATTTTTAGTCAAATTGTAATAAAGGAATTTGAAACAACTTCGATTTTTTTGGATTTCGATGAATTTTTTTGTTGGAGGAGCTAAACTTGAGTGAATTTAGATGAAATTTACTTCAATTTTTTTGGATTTTATATAAATTTTTAGTCAAATTGTAATAACGGAAATTGAAACCAACTTCGATTTTTTTCATTTGGATGAATTTTTTTGTTGGAGGAGCTAAATTTGAGTGAATTTAGATGAAATTTACTTTAATTTTTTTGGATTTTATATAAATTTTTAGTCAAATTGTAATAAAGGAAATTGAAACCAACTTCGATTTTTTTGGATTTGGATGAATTTTTTTGTTGGAGGAGCTAAATTTGAGTGAATTTAGATGAAATTTACTTTTATTTTTTTGGATTTTATATAAATTTTTAGTCAAATTGTAATAAAGGAATTTGAACCAACTTCGATTTTTTTTGATTTTGATGAATTTTTTGTTGGAGGAGCTAAATTTGAGTGAATTTAGATTAAATTTGCTTTTATTTTTCTTGATTTTATATAAATTTTTAGTCAAATTGTAATTAAGGAATTTGAAACCACCTTCGATTTTTTTGGATTTTGATGAATTTTATTGTTGGAGGAGCTAAATTTGAGTGAATTTAGATGAAATTTACTTCTATTTTTTTTATTTCACTTAAATTTTTAGTCAAATTGTAATAAAGGTATTTGAACCAACTTCGATTTTTTTGGATTTTGATGATTTTGGTTGTTGGAGGAGTTAAATTTGAGTAAATTTAGAGGAAATTTACTTGTATTTTTTTGGATTTTATATAAATTTTTAGTCAAATTGTAGTAAAGGAAATTCAAACCAACTTCGATTTTTTTGGATTTTGATGAATTTTTTGTTGGAGGAGTTAAATTTGAGTGAATTTAGATGAAACTTACTTTTATTTTTTTGGATTTTCTATAAATTTTTAGTCAAATTGTAATAAAGGAATTTGAACCAACTTCTATTTTTTTGGATTTTGATGAGTTTTTTTGTTGGAGGAGTTAAATTTGAGTGAATTTAGATGAAATTTACTTCAATTTTTTTGGATTTTATATAATTTTTTAGTCAAATTGTAATAAAGGAAATTGAAACCAACTTCGATTTTTTTGGATTTGGATGAATGTTTTTGTTGGAGGAGCTAAATTTGAGTAAATTTAGATGAAATTAACACCTATTTTTTTGGATTTTATATAAATTTTTAGTCAAATTGTAATAAAGCAATTTGAAACCAACTTCGATTTTTTTGGATTTTGCTGAATTTTGTGTTGGAGGAGCTAAATTTGAGTGAATTTAGATGAAATTTACTTTTATTTTTTCGGATTTTATATAAATTTTTAGTCAAATTGTAATAAAGGAATTTGAACCAACTTCGATTTTTTTGGATTTTGATGAATTTTTTTGTTGGAGGAGCTAAATTTGAGTGAATTTAGATGAAATTTACTTCAATTTTTTTGGATTTTATATAAATTTTTAGGCAAATTTTAATAAAGGAATTTGAAACCACTTTCGATTTTTTTGGATTTCGATGAATTTTTTTGTTGGAGGAGTTAAATTTGAGTGAATTTAGATTAAATTTACTTTTATTTTTTTTGATTTTATATAAATTTTTAGGCAAATTTTAATAAAGGAAATTGAAACCACCTTCGACTTTTTTGGATTTCGATGAATTTTTTTGTTGGAGGAGCTAAATTTGAGTGTATTTAGATGAAATTTACTTCTATTTTTTTTATTTCACTTAAATTTTTAGTCAAATTGTAATAAAGGAATTTGAACCAACTTCGATTTTTTTGGATTTTGATGAGATTTTTTGTTGGAGGAGTTAAATTTGAGTGAATTTAGATGAAATTTACTTCTATTTTTTTGGATTTTATATAAATTTTTAGTCAAATTGTAATAAAGGAATTTGAACCAACTTCGATTTTTTTGGATTTCGATGAATTTTTTTGTTGGAGGAGCTAAACTTGAGTGAATTTAGATGAAATTTACTTCAATTTTTTTTGATTTTATATAAATTTTTAGTCAAATTGTAATAACGGAAATTGAAACCAACTTCGATTTTTTTGGAATTGGATGAATTTTTTTGTTGGAGGAGCTAAATTTGAGTGAATTTAGATGAAATTTACTTTTATTTTTTTGGATTTTATATAAATTTTTAGTCAAATTGTAATAAAGGAATTTGAACCAACTTCGATTTTTTTGGATTTTGATGAGATTTTTTGTTGGAGGAGTTAAATATGAGTGAATTTAGATGAAATTTACTTTTATTTTTTTGGATTTTATATAAATTTTTAGTCAAATTGTAATAAAGGAATTTGAACCAACTTCGATTTTTTTGGATTTCGATGAATTTTTTTGTTGGAGGAGCTAAATTTGAGTGTATTTAGATGAAATTTACTTTAATTTTTTTGGATTTTATATAAATTTTTAGTCAAATTGTAATAAAGGAAATTGAAACCAACTTCGATTTTTTTGGATTTGGATGAATTTTTTTGTTGGAGGAGCTAAATTTGAGTGAATTTAGATGAAATTTACTTTTATTTTTTTGGATTTTATATAAATTTTTAGTCAAATTGTAATAAAGGAATTTGAACCAACTTCGATTTTTTTTGATTTTGATGAATTTTTTGTTGGAGGAGCTAAATTTGAGTGAATTTAGATTAAATTTGCTTCTATTTTTCTTGATTTTATATTAATTTTTAGTCAAATTGTAATTAAGGAATTTGAAACCACCTTCGATTTTTTTGGATTTTGATGAATTTTATTGTTGGAGGAGCTAAATTTGAGTGAATTTAGATGAAATTTACTTCTATTTTTTTTATTTCACTTAAATTTTTAGTCAAATTGTAATAAAGGTATTTGAACCAACTTCGATTTTTTTGGATTTTGATGATTTTGGTTGTTGGAGGAGTTAAATTTGAGTAAATTTAGAGGAAATTTACTTTTATTTTTTTGGATTTTATATAAATTTTTAGTCAAATTGTAGTAAAGGAAATTCAAACCAACTTCGATTTTTTTGGATTTTGATGAATTTTTTTGTTGGAGGAGTTAAATTTGAGTGAATTTAGATGAAATTTACTTCTATTTTTTTGGATTTTATATAAATTTTTAGTCAAATTGTAATAAAGGAATTTGAAACAACTTCGATTTTTTTGGATTTCGATGAATTTTTTTGTTGGAGGAGCTAAACTTGAGTGAATTTAGATGAAATTTACTTCAATTTTTTTGGATTTTATATAAATTTTTAGTCAAATTGTAATAACGGAAATTGAAACCAACTTCGATTTTTTTGGATTTGGATGAATTTTTTTGTTGGAGGAGCTAAATTTGAGTGAATTTAGATGAAATTTACTTTAATTTTTTTGGATTTTATATAAATTTTTAGTCAAATTGTAATAAAGGAAATTGAAACCAACTTCGATTTTTTTGGATTTGGATGAATTTTTTTGTTGGAGGAGCTACATTTGAGTGAATTTAGATGAAATTTACTTTTATTTTTTTGGATTTTATATAAATTTTTAGTCAAATTGTAATAAAGGAATTTGAACCAACTTCGATTTTTTTTGATTTTGATGAATTTTTTGTTGGAGGAGCTAAATTTGAGTGAATTTAGATTAAATTTGCTTTTATTTTTCTTGATTTTATATAAATTTTTAGTCAAATTGTAATTAAGGAATTTGAAACCACCTTCGATTTTTTTGGATTTTGATGAATTTTATTGTTGGAGGAGCTAAATTTGAGTGAATTTAGATGAAATTTACTTCTATTTTTTTTATTTCACTTAAATTTTTAGTCAAATTGTAATAAAGGTATTTGAACCAACTTCGATTTTTTTGGATTTTGATGATTTTGGTTGTTGGAGGAGTTAAATTTGAGTAAATTTAGAGGAAATTTACTTGTATTTTTTTGGATTTTATATAAATTTTTAGTCAAATTGTAGTAAAGGAAATTCAAACCAACTTCGATTTTTTTGGATTTTGATGAATTTTTTGTTGGAGGAGTTAAATTTGAGTGAATTTAGATGAAACTTACTTTTATTTTTTTGGATTTTCTATAAATTTTTAGTCAAATTGTAATAAAGGAATTTGAACCAACTTCTATTTTTTTGGATTTTGATGAGTTTTTTTGTTGGAGGAGTTAAATTTGAGTGAATTTAGATGAAATTTACTTCAATTTTTTTGGATTTTATATAATTTTTTAGTCAAATTGTAATAAAGGAAATTGAAACCAACTTCGATTTTTTTGGATTTGGATGAATGTTTTTGTTGGAGGAGCTAAATTTGAGTAAATTTAGATGAAATTAACACCTATTTTTTTGGATTTTATATAAATTTTTAGTCAAATTGTAATAAAGCAATTTGAAACCAACTTCGATTTTTTTGGATTTTGCTGAATTTTGTGTTGGAGGAGCTAAATTTGAGTGAATTTAGATGAAATTTACTTTTATTTTTTCGGATTTTATATAAATTTTTAGTCAAATTGTAATAAAGGAATTTGAACCAACTTCGATTTTTTTGGATTTTGATGAATTTTTTTGTTGGAGGAGCTAAATTTGAGTGAATTTAGATGAAATTTACTTCAATTTTTTTGGATTTTATATAAATTTTTAGGCAAATTTTAATAAAGGAATTTGAAACCACTTTCGATTTTTTTGGATTTCGATGAATTTTTTTGTTGGAGGAGTTAAATTTGAGTGAATTTAGATTAAATTTACTTTTATTTTTTTTGATTTTATATAAATTTTTAGGCAAATTTTAATAAAGGAAATTGAAACCACCTTCGACTTTTTTGGATTTCGATGAATTTTTTTGTTGGAGGAGCTAAATTTGAGTGTATTTAGATGAAATTTACTTCTATTTTTTTTATTTCACTTAAATTTTTAGTCAAATTGTAATAAAGGAATTTGAACCAACTTCGATTTTTTTGGATTTTGATGAGATTTTTTGTTGGAGGAGTTAAATTTGAGTGAATTTAGATGAAATTTACTTCTATTTTTTTGGATTTTATATAAATTTTTAGTCAAATTGTAATAAAGGAATTTGAACCAACTTCGATTTTTTTGGATTTCGATGAATTTTTTTGTTGGAGGAGCTAAACTTGAGTGAATTTAGATGAAATTTACTTCAATTTTTTTGGATTTTATATAAATTTTTAGTCAAATTGTAATAACGGAAATTGAAACCAACTTCGATTTTTTTGGAATTGGATGAATTTTTTTGTTGGAGGAGCTAAATTTGAGTGAATTTAGATGAAATTTACTTTTATTTTTTTGGATTTTATATAAATTTTTAGTCAAATTGTAATAAAGGAATTTGAACCAACTTCGATTTTTTTGGATTTTGATGAGATTTTTTGTTGGAGGAGTTAAATATGAGTGAATTTAGATGAAATTTACTTTTATTTTTTTGGATTTTATATAAATTTTTAGTCAAATTGTAATAAAGGAATTTGAACCAACTTCGATTTTTTTGGATTTCGATGAATTTTTTTGTTGGAGGAGCTAAATTTGAGTGTATTTAGATGAAATTTACTTTAATTTTTTTGGATTTTATATAAATTTTTAGTCAAATTGTAATAAAGGAAATTGAAACCAACTTCGATTTTTTTGGATTTGGATGAATTTTTTTGTTGGAGGAGCTAAATTTGAGTGAATTTAGATGAAATTTACTTCAATTTTTTTGGATTTTATATAAATTTTTAGGCAAATTTTAATAAAGGAATTTGAAACCACTTTCGATTTTTTTGGATTTCGATGAATTTTTTTGTTGGAGGAGTTAAATTTGAGTGAATTTAGATTAAATTTACTTTTATTTTTTTTGATTTTATATAAATTTTTAGGCAAATTTTAATAAAGGAAATTGAAACCACCTTCGACTTTTTTGGATTTCGATGAATTTTTTTGTTGGAGGAGCTAAATTTGAGTGTATTTAGATGAAATTTACTTCTATTTTTTTTATTTCACTTAAATTTTTAGTCAAATTGTAATAAAGGAATTTGAACCAACTTCGATTTTTTTGGATTTTGATGAGATTTTTTGTTGGAGGAGTTAAATTTGAGTGAATTTAGATGAAATTTACTTCTATTTTTTTGGATTTTATATAAATTTTTAGTCAAATTGTAATAAAGGAATTTGAACCAACTTCGATTTTTTTGGATTTCGATGAATTTTTTTGTTGGAGGAGCTAAACTTGAGTGAATTTAGATGAAATTTACTTCAATTTTTTTTGATTTTATATAAATTTTTAGTCAAATTGTAATAACGGAAATTGAAACCAACTTCGATTTTTTTGGAATTGGATGAATTTTTTTGTTGGAGGAGCTAAATTTGAGTGAATTTAGATGAAATTTACTTTTATTTTTTTGGATTTTATATAAATTTTTAGTCAAATTGTAATAAAGGAATTTGAAACCAACTTCGATTTTTTTGGATTTTGCTGAATTTTGTGTTGGAGGAGCTAAATTTGAGTGAATTTAGATGAAATTTACTTTTTTTTTTTCGGATTTTATATAAATTTTTAGTCAAATTGTAATAAAGGAATTTGAACCAACTTCGATTTTTTTGGATTTTGATGAGTTTTTTTGTTGGAGGAGTTAAATTTGAGTGAATTTAGATTAAATTTACTTTTATTTTTTTTGATTTTATATAAATTTTTAGTCAAATTGTAATAAAGGAATTTGAACCAACTTCGATTTTTTTGGATTTTGATGAGATTTTTTGTTGGAGGAGTTAAATTTGAGTGAATTTAGATGAAATTTACTTCTATTTTTTTGGATTTTATATAAATTTTTAGTCAAATTGTAATAAAGGAATTTGAACCAACTTCGATTTTTTTGGATTTCGATGAATTTTTTTGTTGGAGGAGCTAAACTTGAGTGAATTTAGATGAAATTTACTTCAATTTTTTTGGATTTTATATAAATTTTTAGTCAAATTGTAATAACGGAAATTGAAACCAACTTCGATTTTTTTGGAATTGGATGAATTTTTTTGTTGGAGGAGCTAAATTTGAGTGAATTTAGATGAAATTTACTTTTATTTTTTTGGATTTTATATAAATTTTTAGTCAAATTGTAATAAAGGAATTTGAACCAACTTCGATTTTTTTGGATTTTGATGAGATTTTTTGTTGGAGGAGTTAAATATGAGTGAATTTAGATGAAATTTACTTTTATTTTTTTGGATTTTATATAAATTTTTAGTCAAATTGTAATAAAGGAATTTGAACCAACTTCGATTTTTTTGGATTTCGATGAATTTTTTTGTTGGAGGAGCTAAATTTGAGTGTATTTAGATGAAATTTACTTTAATTTTTTTGGATTTTATATAAATTTTTAGTCAAATTGTAATAAAGGAAATTGAAACCAACTTCGATTTTTTTGGATTTGGATGAATTTTTTTGTTGGAGGAGCTAAATTTGAGTGAATTTAGATGAAATTTACTTTTATTTTTTTGGATTTTATATAAATTTTTAGTCAAATTGTAATAAAGGAATTTGAACCAACTTCGATTTTTTTTGATTTTGATGAATTTTTTGTTGGAGGAGCTAAATTTGAGTGAATTTAGATTAAATTTGCTTCTATTTTTCTTGATTTTATATTAATTTTTAGTCAAATTGTAATTAAGGAATTTGAAACCACCTTCGATTTTTTTGGATTTTGATGAATTTTATTGTTGGAGGAGCTAAATTTGAGTGAATTTAGATGAAATTTACTTTCATTTTTTTGGATTTTATATTAATTTTTAGTCAAATTGTAATAAAGTAATTTGAAACCAACTTCGATTTTTTTGGATTTTGATGAATTTTTTTGTTGGAGCAGCTAAATTTGAGTGAATTTAGATGGAATTTACTTTTATTTTTTTGGATTTTATATAAATTTTTAGTCAAATTGTAATAAAGGAATTTGAACCAACTTCTATTTTTTTGGATTTTGATGAGTTTTTTTGTTGGAGGAGTTAAATTTGAGTGAATTTAGATGAAATTTACTTCAATTTTTTTGGATTTTATATAATTTTTTAGTCAAATTGTAATAAAGGAAATTGAAACCAACTTCGATTTTTTTGGATTTGGATGAATGTTTTTGTTGGAGGAGCTAAATTTGAGTAAATTTAGATGAAATTAACACCTATTTTTTTGGATTTTATATAAATTTTTAGTCAAATTGTAATAAAGGAATTTGAAACCAACTTCGATTTTTTTGGATTTTGCTGAATTTTGTGTTGGAGGAGCTAAATTTGAGTGAATTTAGATGAAATTTACTTTTATTTTTTCGGATTTTATATAAATTTTTAGTCAAATTGTAATAAAGGAATTTGAACCAACTTCGATTTTTTTGGATTTTGATGAGTTTTTTTGTTGGAGGAGTTAAATTTGAGTGAATTTAGATTAAATTTACTTTTATTTTTTTTGATTTTATATAAATTTTTAGTCAAATTGTAATAAAGGAATTTGAACCAACTTCGAATTTTTTGGATTTCGATGAATTTTTTTGTTGGAGGAGCTAAATTTGAGTGAATTTAGATGAAATTTACTTCAATTTTTTTGGATTTTATATAAATTTTTAGTCAAATTGTAATAAAGGAATTTGAACCAACTTCTATTTTTTTGGATTTCGATGAATTTTTTTGTTGGAGGAGCTAAATTTGAGTGAATTTAGATGAAATTTACTTCTATTTTTTTTATTTCACTTAAATTTTTAGTCAAATTGTAATAAAGGTATTTGAACCAACTTCGATTTTTTTGGATTTTGATGATTTTGGTTGTTGGAGGAGTTAAATTTGAGTAAATTTAGAGGAAATTTACTTTTATTTTTTTGGATTTTATATAAATTTTTAGTCAAATTGTAGTAAAGGAAATTCAAACCAACTTCGATTTTTTTGGATTTTGATGAATTTTTTTGTTGGAGGAGTTAAATTTGAGTGAATTTAGATGAAATTTACTTCTATTTTTTTGGATTTTATATAAATTTTTAGTCAAATTGTAATAAAGGAATTTGAAACAACTTCGATTTTTTTGGATTTCGATGAATTTTTTTGTTGGAGGAGCTAAACTTGAGTGAATTTAGATGAAATTTACTTCAATTTTTTTGGATTTTATATAAATTTTTAGTCAAATTGTAATAACGGAAATTGAAACCAACTTCGATTTTTTTCATTTGGATGAATTTTTTTGTTGGAGGAGCTAAATTTGAGTGAATTTAGATGAAATTTACTTTAATTTTTTTGGATTTTATATAAATTTTTAGTCAAATTGTAATAAAGGAATTTGAACCAACTTCGATTTTTTTGGATTTTGATGAGTTTTTTTGTTGGAGGAGTTAAATTTGAGTGAATTTAGATTAAATTTACTTTTATTTTTTTTGATTTTATATAAATTTTTAGTCAAATTGTAATAAAGGAATTTGAACCAACTTCGAATTTTTTGGATTTCGATGAATTTTTTTGTTGGAGGAGCTAAATTTGAGTGAATTTAGATGAAATTTACTTCAATTTTTTTGGATTTTATATAAATTTTTAGTCAAATTGTAATAAAGGAATTTGAACCAACTTCTATTTTTTTGGATTTCGATGAATTTTTTTGTTGGAGGAGCTAAATTTGAGTGAATTTAGATGAAATTTACTTCTATTTTTTTTATTTCACTTAAATTTTTAGTCAAATTGTAATAAAGGTATTTGAACCAACTTCGATTTTTTTGGATTTTGATGATTTTGGTTGTTGGAGGAGTTAAATTTGAGTAAATTTAGAGGAAATTTACTTTTATTTTTTTGGATTTTATATAAATTTTTAGTCAAATTGTAGTAAAGGAAATTCAAACCAACTTCGATTTTTTTGGATTTTGATGAATTTTTTTGTTGGAGGAGTTAAATTTGAGTGAATTTAGATGAAATTTACTTCTATTTTTTTGGATTTTATATAAATTTTTAGTCAAATTGTAATAAAGGAATTTGAAACAACTTCGATTTTTTTGGATTTCGATGAATTTTTTTGTTGGAGGAGCTAAACTTGAGTGAATTTAGATGAAATTTACTTCAATTTTTTTGGATTTTATATAAATTTTTAGTCAAATTGTAATAACGGAAATTGAAACCAACTTCGATTTTTTTCATTTGGATGAATTTTTTTGTTGGAGGAGCTAAATTTGAGTGAATTTAGATGAAATTTACTTTAATTTTTTTGGATTTTATATAAATTTTTAGTCAAATTGTAATAACGGAAATTGAAACCAACTTCGATTTTTTTGGATTTGGATGAATTTTTTTGTTGGAGGAGCTAAATTTGAGTGAATTTAGATGAAATTTACTTTAATTTTTTTGGATTTTATATAAATTTTTAGTCAAATTGTAATAAAGGAAATTGAAACCAACTTCGATTTTTTTGGATTTGGATGAATTTTTTTGTTGGAGGAGCTACATTTGAGTGAATTTAGATGAAATTTACTTTTATTTTTTTGGATTTTATATAAATTTTTAGTCAAATTGTAATAAAGGAATTTGAACCAACTTCGATTTTTTTTGATTTTGATGAATTTTTTGTTGGAGGAGCTAAATTTGAGTGAATTTAGATTAAATTTGCTTTTATTTTTCTTGATTTTATATAAATTTTTAGTCAAATTGTAATTAAGGAATTTGAAACCACCTTCGATTTTTTTGGATTTTGATGAATTTTATTGTTGGAGGAGCTAAATTTGAGTGAATTTAGATGAAATTTACTTCTATTTTTTTTATTTCACTTAAATTTTTAGTCAAATTGTAATAAAGGTATTTGAACCAACTTCGATTTTTTTGGATTTTGATGATTTTGGTTGTTGGAGGAGTTAAATTTGAGTAAATTTAGAGGAAATTTACTTGTATTTTTTTGGATTTTATATAAATTTTTAGTCAAATTGTAGTAAAGGAAATTCAAACCAACTTCGATTTTTTTGGATTTTGATGAATTTTTTGTTGGAGGAGTTAAATTTGAGTGAATTTAGATGAAACTTACTTTTATTTTTTTGGATTTTCTATAAATTTTTAGTCAAATTGTAATAAAGGAATTTGAACCAACTTCTATTTTTTTGGATTTTGATGAGTTTTTTTGTTGGAGGAGTTAAATTTGAGTGAATTTAGATGAAATTTACTTCAATTTTTTTGGATTTTATATAATTTTTTAGTCAAATTGTAATAAAGGAAATTGAAACCAACTTCGATTTTTTTGGATTTGGATGAATGTTTTTGTTGGAGGAGCTAAATTTGAGTAAATTTAGATGAAATTAACACCTATTTTTTTGGATTTTATATAAATTTTTAGTCAAATTGTAATAAAGCAATTTGAAACCAACTTCGATTTTTTTGGATTTTGCTGAATTTTGTGTTGGAGGAGCTAAATTTGAGTGAATTTAGATGAAATTTACTTTTATTTTTTCGGATTTTATATAAATTTTTAGTCAAATTGTAATAAAGGAATTTGAACCAACTTCGATTTTTTTGGATTTTGATGAATTTTTTTGTTGGAGGAGCTAAATTTGAGTGAATTTAGATGAAATTTACTTCAATTTTTTTGGATTTTATATAAATTTTTAGGCAAATTTTAATAAAGGAATTTGAAACCACTTTCGATTTTTTTGGATTTCGATGAATTTTTTTGTTGGAGGAGTTAAATTTGAGTGAATTTAGATTAAATTTACTTTTATTTTTTTTGATTTTATATAAATTTTTAGGCAAATTTTAATAAAGGAAATTGAAACCACCTTCGACTTTTTTGGATTTCGATGAATTTTTTTGTTGGAGGAGCTAAATTTGAGTGTATTTAGATGAAATTTACTTCTATTTTTTTTATTTCACTTAAATTTTTAGTCAAATTGTAATAAAGGAATTTGAACCAACTTCGATTTTTTTGGATTTTGATGAGATTTTTTGTTGGAGGAGTTAAATTTGAGTGAATTTAGATGAAATTTACTTCTATTTTTTTGGATTTTATATAAATTTTTAGTCAAATTGTAATAAAGGAATTTGAACCAACTTCGATTTTTTTGGATTTCGATGAATTTTTTTGTTGGAGGAGCTAAACTTGAGTGAATTTAGATGAAATTTACTTCAATTTTTTTGGATTTTATATAAATTTTTAGTCAAATTGTAATAACGGAAATTGAAACCAACTTCGATTTTTTTGGAATTGGATGAATTTTTTTGTTGGAGGAGCTAAATTTGAGTGAATTTAGATGAAATTTACTTTTATTTTTTTGGATTTTATATAAATTTTTAGTCAAATTGTAATAAAGGAATTTGAACCAACTTCGATTTTTTTGGATTTTGATGAGATTTTTTGTTGGAGGAGTTAAATATGAGTGAATTTAGATGAAATTTACTTTTATTTTTTTGGATTTTATATAAATTTTTAGTCAAATTGTAATAAAGGAATTTGAACCAACTTCGATTTTTTTGGATTTCGATGAATTTTTTTGTTGGAGGAGCTAAATTTGAGTGTATTTAGATGAAATTTACTTTAATTTTTTTGGATTTTATATAAATTTTTAGTCAAATTGTAATAAAGGAAATTGAAACCAACTTCGATTTTTTTGGATTTGGATGAATTTTTTTGTTGGAGGAGCTAAATTTGAGTGAATTTAGATGAAATTTACTTCAATTTTTTTGGATTTTATATAAATTTTTAGGCAAATTTTAATAAAGGAATTTGAAACCACTTTCGATTTTTTTGGATTTCGATGAATTTTTTTGTTGGAGGAGTTAAATTTGAGTGAATTTAGATTAAATTTACTTTTATTTTTTTTGATTTTATATAAATTTTTAGGCAAATTTTAATAAAGGAAATTGAAACCACCTTCGACTTTTTTGGATTTCGATGAATTTTTTTGTTGGAGGAGCTAAATTTGAGTGTATTTAGATGAAATTTACTTCTATTTTTTTTATTTCACTTAAATTTTTAGTCAAATTGTAATAAAGGAATTTGAACCAACTTCGATTTTTTTGGATTTTGATGAGATTTTTTGTTGGAGGAGTTAAATTTGAGTGAATTTAGATGAAATTTACTTCTATTTTTTTGGATTTTATATAAATTTTTAGTCAAATTGTAATAAAGGAATTTGAACCAACTTCGATTTTTTTGGATTTCGATGAATTTTTTTGTTGGAGGAGCTAAACTTGAGTGAATTTAGATGAAATTTACTTCAATTTTTTTTGATTTTATATAAATTTTTAGTCAAATTGTAATAACGGAAATTGAAACCAACTTCGATTTTTTTGGAATTGGATGAATTTTTTTGTTGGAGGAGCTAAATTTGAGTGAATTTAGATGAAATTTACTTTTATTTTTTTGGATTTTATATAAATTTTTAGTCAAATTGTAATAAAGGAATTTGAACCAACTTCGATTTTTTTGGATTTTGATGAGATTTTTTGTTGGAGGAGTTAAATATGAGTGAATTTAGATGAAATTTACTTTTATTTTTTTGGATTTTATATAAATTTTTAGTCAAATTGTAATAAAGGAATTTGAACCAACTTCGATTTTTTTGGATTTCGATGAATTTTTTTGTTGGAGGAGCTAAATTTGAGTGTATTTAGATGAAATTTACTTTAATTTTTTTGGATTTTATATAAATTTTTAGTCAAATTGTAATAAAGGAAATTGAAACCAACTTCGATTTTTTTGGATTTGGATGAATTTTTTTGTTGGAGGAGCTAAATTTGAGTGAATTTAGATGAAATTTACTTTTATTTTTTTGGATTTTATATAAATTTTTAGTCAAATTGTAATAAAGGAATTTGAACCAACTTCGATTTTTTTTGATTTTGATGAATTTTTTGTTGGAGGAGCTAAATTTGAGTGAATTTAGATTAAATTTGCTTCTATTTTTCTTGATTTTATATTAATTTTTAGTCAAATTGTAATTAAGGAATTTGAAACCACCTTCGATTTTTTTGGATTTTGATGAATTTTATTGTTGGAGGAGCTAAATTTGAGTGAATTTAGATGAAATTTACTTCTATTTTTTTTATTTCACTTAAATTTTTAGTCAAATTGTAATAAAGGTATTTGAACCAACTTCGATTTTTTTGGATTTTGATGATTTTGGTTGTTGGAGGAGTTAAATTTGAGTAAATTTAGAGGAAATTTACTTTTATTTTTTTGGATTTTATATAAATTTTTAGTCAAATTGTAGTAAAGGAAATTCAAACCAACTTCGATTTTTTTGGATTTTGATGAATTTTTTTGTTGGAGGAGTTAAATTTGAGTGAATTTAGATGAAATTTACTTCTATTTTTTTGGATTTTATATAAATTTTTAGTCAAATTGTAATAAAGGAATTTGAAACAACTTCGATTTTTTTGGATTTCGATGAATTTTTTTGTTGGAGGAGCTAAACTTGAGTGAATTTAGATGAAATTTACTTCAATTTTTTTGGATTTTATATAAATTTTTAGTCAAATTGTAATAACGGAAATTGAAACCAACTTCGATTTTTTTGGATTTGGATGAATTTTTTTGTTGGAGGAGCTAAATTTGAGTGAATTTAGATGAAATTTACTTTAATTTTTTTGGATTTTATATAAATTTTTAGTCAAATTGTAATAAAGGAAATTGAAACCAACTTCGATTTTTTTGGATTTGGATGAATTTTTTTGTTGGAGGAGCTACATTTGAGTGAATTTAGATGAAATTTACTTTTATTTTTTTGGATTTTATATAAATTTTTAGTCAAATTGTAATAAAGGAATTTGAACCAACTTCGATTTTTTTTGATTTTGATGAATTTTTTGTTGGAGGAGCTAAATTTGAGTGAATTTAGATTAAATTTGCTTTTATTTTTCTTGATTTTATATAAATTTTTAGTCAAATTGTAATTAAGGAATTTGAAACCACCTTCGATTTTTTTGGATTTTGATGAATTTTATTGTTGGAGGAGCTAAATTTGAGTGAATTTAGATGAAATTTACTTCTATTTTTTTTATTTCACTTAAATTTTTAGTCAAATTGTAATAAAGGTATTTGAACCAACTTCGATTTTTTTGGATTTTGATGATTTTGGTTGTTGGAGGAGTTAAATTTGAGTAAATTTAGAGGAAATTTACTTGTATTTTTTTGGATTTTATATAAATTTTTAGTCAAATTGTAGTAAAGGAAATTCAAACCAACTTCGATTTTTTTGGATTTTGATGAATTTTTTGTTGGAGGAGTTAAATTTGAGTGAATTTAGATGAAACTTACTTTTATTTTTTTGGATTTTCTATAAATTTTTAGTCAAATTGTAATAAAGGAATTTGAACCAACTTCTATTTTTTTGGATTTTGATGAGTTTTTTTGTTGGAGGAGTTAAATTTGAGTGAATTTAGATGAAATTTACTTCAATTTTTTTGGATTTTATATAATTTTTTAGTCAAATTGTAATAAAGGAAATTGAAACCAACTTCGATTTTTTTGGATTTGGATGAATGTTTTTGTTGGAGGAGCTAAATTTGAGTAAATTTAGATGAAATTAACACCTATTTTTTTGGATTTTATATAAATTTTTAGTCAAATTGTAATAAAGCAATTTGAAACCAACTTCGATTTTTTTGGATTTTGCTGAATTTTGTGTTGGAGGAGCTAAATTTGAGTGAATTTAGATGAAATTTACTTTTATTTTTTCGGATTTTATATAAATTTTTAGTCAAATTGTAATAAAGGAATTTGAACCAACTTCGATTTTTTTGGATTTTGATGAATTTTTTTGTTGGAGGAGCTAAATTTGAGTGAATTTAGATGAAATTTACTTCAATTTTTTTGGATTTTATATAAATTTTTAGGCAAATTTTAATAAAGGAATTTGAAACCACTTTCGATTTTTTTGGATTTCGATGAATTTTTTTGTTGGAGGAGTTAAATTTGAGTGAATTTAGATTAAATTTACTTTTATTTTTTTTGATTTTATATAAATTTTTAGGCAAATTTTAATAAAGGAAATTGAAACCACCTTCGACTTTTTTGGATTTCGATGAATTTTTTTGTTGGAGGAGCTAAATTTGAGTGTATTTAGATGAAATTTACTTCTATTTTTTTTATTTCACTTAAATTTTTAGTCAAATTGTAATAAAGGAATTTGAACCAACTTCGATTTTTTTGGATTTTGATGAGATTTTTTGTTGGAGGAGTTAAATTTGAGTGAATTTAGATGAAATTTACTTCTATTTTTTTGGATTTTATATAAATTTTTAGTCAAATTGTAATAAAGGAATTTGAACCAACTTCGATTTTTTTGGATTTCGATGAATTTTTTTGTTGGAGGAGCTAAACTTGAGTGAATTTAGATGAAATTTACTTCAATTTTTTTGGATTTTATATAAATTTTTAGTCAAATTGTAATAACGGAAATTGAAACCAACTTCGATTTTTTTGGAATTGGATGAATTTTTTTGTTGGAGGAGCTAAATTTGAGTGAATTTAGATGAAATTTACTTTTATTTTTTTGGATTTTATATAAATTTTTAGTCAAATTGTAATAAAGGAATTTGAACCAACTTCGATTTTTTTGGATTTTGATGAGATTTTTTGTTGGAGGAGTTAAATATGAGTGAATTTAGATGAAATTTACTTTTATTTTTTTGGATTTTATATAAATTTTTAGTCAAATTGTAATAAAGGAATTTGAACCAACTTCGATTTTTTTGGATTTCGATGAATTTTTTTGTTGGAGGAGCTAAATTTGAGTGTATTTAGATGAAATTTACTTTAATTTTTTTGGATTTTATATAAATTTTTAGTCAAATTGTAATAAAGGAAATTGAAACCAACTTCGATTTTTTTGGATTTGGATGAATTTTTTTGTTGGAGGAGCTAAATTTGAGTGAATTTAGATGAAATTTACTTTTATTTTTTTGGATTTTATATAAATTTTTAGTCAAATTGTAATAAAGGAATTTGAACCAACTTCGATTTTTTTTGATTTTGATGAATTTTTTGTTGGAGGAGCTAAATTTGAGTGAATTTAGATTAAATTTGCTTCTATTTTTCTTGATTTTATATTAATTTTTAGTCAAATTGTAATTAAGGAATTTGAAACCACCTTCGATTTTTTTGGATTTTGATGAATTTTATTGTTGGAGGAGCTAAATTTGAGTGAATTTAGATGAAATTTACTTTCATTTTTTTGGATTTTATATTAATTTTTAGTCAAATTGTAATAAAGTAATTTGAAACCAACTTCGATTTTTTTGGATTTTGATGAATTTTTTTGTTGGAGCAGCTAAATTTGAGTGAATTTAGATGGAATTTACTTTTATTTTTTTGGATTTTATATAAATTTTTAGTCAAATTGTAATAAAGGAATTTGAACCAACTTCTATTTTTTTGGATTTTGATGAGTTTTTTTGTTGGAGGAGTTAAATTTGAGTGAATTTAGATGAAATTTACTTCAATTTTTTTGGATTTTATATAATTTTTTAGTCAAATTGTAATAAAGGAAATTGAAACCAACTTCGATTTTTTTGGATTTGGATGAATGTTTTTGTTGGAGGAGCTAAATTTGAGTAAATTTAGATGAAATTAACACCTATTTTTTTGGATTTTATATAAATTTTTAGTCAAATTGTAATAAAGGAATTTGAAACCAACTTCGATTTTTTTGGATTTTGCTGAATTTTGTGTTGGAGGAGCTAAATTTGAGTGAATTTAGATGAAATTTACTTTTATTTTTTCGGATTTTATATAAATTTTTAGTCAAATTATAATAAAGGAATTTGAACCAACTTCGATTTTTTTGGATTTTGATGAGTTTTTTTGTTGGAGGAGTTAAATTTGAGTGAATTTAGATTAAATTTACTTTTATTTTTTTTGATTTTATATAAATTTTTAGTCAAATTGTAATAAAGGAATTTGAACCAACTTCGAATTTTTTGAATTTCGATGAATTTTTTTGTTGGAGGAGCTAAATTTGAGTGAATTTAGATGAAATTTACTTCAATTTTTTTGGATTTTATATAAATTTTTAGTCAAATTGTAATAAAGGAATTTGAACCAACTTCGATTTTTTTGGATTTCGATGAATTTTTTTGTTGGAGGAGCTAAACTTGAGTGAATTTAGATGAAATTTACTTCAATTTTTTTGGATTTTATATAAATTTTTAGTCAAATTGTAATAACGGAAATTGAAACCAACTTCGATTTTTTTGGAATTGGATGAATTTTTTTGTTGGAGGAGCTAAATTTGAGTGAATTTAGATGAAATTTACTTTTATTTTTTTGGATTTTATATAAATTTTTAGTCAAATTGTAATAAAGGAATTTGAACCAACTTCGATTTTTTTGGATTTTGATGAGATTTTTTGTTGGAGGAGTTAAATATGAGTGAATTTAGATGAAATTTACTTTTATTTTTTTGGATTTTATATAAATTTTTAGTCAAATTGTAATAAAGGAATTTGAACCAACTTCGATTTTTTTGGATTTCGATGAATTTTTTTGTTGGAGGAGCTAAATTTGAGTGTATTTAGATGAAATTTACTTTAATTTTTTTGGATTTTATATAAATTTTTAGTCAAATTGTAATAAAGGAAATTGAAACCAACTTCGATTTTTTTGGATTTGGATGAATTTTTTTGTTGGAGGAGCTAAATTTGAGTGAATTTAGATGAAATTTACTTTTATTTTTTTGGATTTTATATAAATTTTTAGTCAAATTGTAATAAAGGAATTTGAACCAACTTCGATTTTTTTTGATTTTGATGAATTTTTTGTTGGAGGAGCTAAATTTGAGTGAATTTAGATTAAATTTGCTTCTATTTTTCTTGATTTTATATTAATTTTTAGTCAAATTGTAATTAAGGAATTTGAAACCACCTTCGATTTTTTTGGATTTTGATGAATTTTATTGTTGGAGGAGCTAAATTTGAGTGAATTTAGATGAAATTTACTTTCATTTTTTTGGATTTTATATTAATTTTTAGTCAAATTGTAATAAAGTAATTTGAAACCAACTTCGATTTTTTTGGATTTTGATGAATTTTTTTGTTGGAGCAGCTAAATTTGAGTGAATTTAGATGGAATTTACTTTTATTTTTTTGGATTTTATATAAATTTTTAGTCAAATTGTAATAAAGGAATTTGAACCAACTTCTATTTTTTTGGATTTTGATGAGTTTTTTTGTTGGAGGAGTTAAATTTGAGTGAATTTAGATGAAATTTACTTCAATTTTTTTGGATTTTATATAATTTTTTAGTCAAATTGTAATAAAGGAAATTGAAACCAACTTCGATTTTTTTGGATTTGGATGAATGTTTTTGTTGGAGGAGCTAAATTTGAGTAAATTTAGATGAAATTAACACCTATTTTTTTGGATTTTATATAAATTTTTAGTCAAATTGTAATAAAGGAATTTGAAACCAACTTCGATTTTTTTGGATTTTGCTGAATTTTGTGTTGGAGGAGCTAAATTTGAGTGAATTTAGATGAAATTTACTTTTATTTTTTCGGATTTTATATAAATTTTTAGTCAAATTATAATAAAGGAATTTGAACCAACTTCGATTTTTTTGGATTTTGATGAGTTTTTTTGTTGGAGGAGTTAAATTTGAGTGAATTTAGATTAAATTTACTTTTATTTTTTTTGATTTTATATAAATTTTTAGTCAAATTGTAATAAAGGAATTTGAACCAACTTCGAATTTTTTGGATTTCGATGAATTTTTTTGTTGGAGGAGCTAAATTTGAGTGAATTTAGATGAAATTTACTTCAATTTTTTTGGATTTTATATAAATTTTTAGTCAAATTGTAATAAAGGAATTTGAACCAACTTCTATTTTTTTGGATTTCGATGAATTTTTTTGTTGGAGGAGCTAAATTTGAGTGAATTTAGATGAAATTTACTTTTTTTTTTTTTATTTCACTTAAATTTTTAGTCAAATTGTAATAAAGGTATTTGAACCAACTTCGATTTTTTTGGATTTTGATGATTTTGGTTGTTGGAGGAGTTAAATTTGAGTAAATTTAGAGGAAATTTACTTTTATTTTTTTGGATTTTATATAAATTTTTAGTCAAATTGTAGTAAAGGAAATTCAAACCAACTTCGATTTTTTTGGATTTTGATGAATTTTTTTGTTGGAGGAGTTAAATTTGAGTGAATTTAGATGAAATTTACTTCTATTTTTTTGGATTTTATATAAATTTTTAGTCAAATTGTAATAAAGGAATTTGAAACAACTTCGATTTTTTTGGATTTCGATGAATTTTTTTGTTGGAGGAGCTAAACTTGAGTGAATTTAGATGAAATTTACTTCAATTTTTTTGGATTTTATATAAATTTTTAGTCAAATTGTAATAACGGAAATTGAAACCAACTTCGATTTTTTTGGATTTGGATGAATTTTTTTGTTGGAGGAGCTAAATTTGAGTGAATTTAGATGAAATTTACTTTAATTTTTTTGGATTTTATATAAATTTTTAGTCAAATTGTAATAAAGGAAATTGAAACCAACTTCGATTTTTTTGGATTTGGATGAATTTTTTTGTTGGAGGAGCTAAATTTGAGTGAATTTAGATGAAATTTACTTTTATTTTTTTGGATTTTATATAAATTTTTAGTCAAATTGTAATAAAGGAATTTGAACCAACTTCGATTTTTTTTGATTTTGATGAATTTTTTGTTGGAGGAGCTAAATTTGAGTGAATTTAGATTAAATTTGCTTTTATTTTTCTTGATTTTATATAAATTTTTAGTCAAATTGTAATTAAGGAATTTGAAACCACCTTCGATTTTTTTGGATTTTGATGAATTTTATTGTTGGAGGAGCTAAATTTGAGTGAATTTAGATGAAATTTACTTCTATTTTTTTTATTTCACTTAAATTTTTAGTCAAATTGTAATAAAGGTATTTGAACCAACTTCGATTTTTTTGGATTTTGATGATTTTGGTTGTTGGAGGAGTTAAATTTGAGTAAATTTAGAGGAAATTTACTTGTATTTTTTTGGATTTTATATAAATTTTTAGTCAAATTGTAGTAAAGGAAATTCAAACCAACTTCGATTTTTTTGGATTTTGATGAATTTTTTTGTTGGAGGAGTTAAATTTGAGTGAATTTAGATGAAACTTACTTTTATTTTTTTGGATTTTCTATAAATTTTTAGTCAAATTGTAATAAAGGAATTTGAACCAACTTCGATTTTTTTGGATTTTGATGAGATTTTTTGTTGGAGGAGTTAAATTTGAGTGAATTTAGATGAAATTTACTTCTATTTTTTTTGATTTTATATAAATTTTTAGTCAAATTGTAATAAAGGAATTTGAACCAACTTCGATTTTTTTGGATTTCGATGAATTTTTTTGTTGGAGGAGCTAAAATTGAGTGAATTTAGATGAAATTTACTTTTATTTTTTTGGATTTTATATAAATTTTTAGTCAAATTGTAATAAAGGAATTTGAACCAACTTCGATTTTTTTTGATTTTGATGAATTTTTTGTTGGAGGAGCTAAATTTGAGTGAATTTAGATTAAATTTGCTTCTATTTTTCTTGATTTTATATAAAATTTTAGTCAAATTGTAATTAAGGAATTTGAAACCACCTTCGATTTTTTTGGATTTTGATGAATTTTATTGTTGGAGGAGCTAAATTTGAGTGAATTTAGATGAAATTTACTTTCATTTTTTTGGATTTTATATTAATTTTTAGTCAAATTGTAATAAAGTAATTTGAAACCAACTTCGATTTTTTTGGATTTTGATGAATTTTTTTGTTGGAGCAGCTAAATTTGAGTGAATTTAGATGGAATTTACTTTTATTTTTTTGGATTTTATATAAATTTTTAGTCAAATTGTAATAAAGGAATTTGAACCAACTTCTATTTTTTTGGATTTTGATGAGTTTTTTTGTTGGAGGAGTTAATTTGAGTGAATTTAGATGAAATTTACTTCAATTTTTTTGGATTTTATATAATTTTTTAGTCAAATTGTAATAAAGGAAATTGAAACCAACTTCGATTTTTTTGGATTTGGATGAATGTTTTTGTTGGAGGAGCTAAATTTGAGTAAATTTAGATGAAATTAACACCTATTTTTTTGGATTTTATATAAATTTTTAGTCAAATTGTAATAAAGGAATTTGAAACCAACTTCGATTTTTTTGGATTTTGCTGAATTTTGTGTTGGAGGAGCTAAATTTGAGTGAATTTAGATGAAATTTACTTTTATTTTTTCGGATTTTATATAAATTTTTAGTCAAATTGTAATAAAGGAATTTGAACCAACTTCGATTTTTTTGGATTTTGATGAGTTTTTTTGTTGGAGGAGTTAAATTTGAGTGAATTTAGATTAAATTTACTTTTATTTTTTTTGATTTTATATAAATTTTTAGTCAAATTGTAATAAAGGAATTTGAACCAACTTCGAATTTTTTGGATTTCGATGAATTTTTTTGTTGGAGGAGCTAAATTTGAGTGAATTTAGATGAAATTTACTTCAATTTTTTTGGATTTTATATAAATTTTTAGTCAAATTGTAATAAAGGAATTTGAACCAACTTCTATTTTTTTGGATTTTGATGAGTTTTTTTGTTGGAGGAGTTAAATTTGAGTGAATTTAGATGAAATTTACTCCAATTTTTTTGGATTTTATATAATTTTTTAGTCAAATTGTAATAAAGGAAATTGAAACCAACTTCGATTTTTTTGGATTTGGATGAATGTTTTTGTTGGAGGAGCTAAATTTGAGTAAATTTAGATGAAATTAACACCTATTTTTTTGGATTTTATATAAATTTCTAGTCAAATTGTAATAAAGGAATTTGAAACCAACTTCGATTTTTTTGGATTTTGCTGAATTTTGTGTTGGAGGAGCTAAATTTGAGTGAATTTAGATGAAATTTACTTTTATTTTTTCGGATTTTATATAAATTTTTAGTCAAATTGTAATAAAGGAATTTGAACCAACTTCGATTTTTTTGGATTTTGATGAATTTTTTTGTTGGAGGAGCTAAATTTGAGTGAATTTAGATGAAATTTACTTCAATTTTTTTGGATTTTATATAAATTTTTAGGCAAATTTTAATAAAGGAATTTGAAACCACTTTCGATTTTTTTGGATTTCGATGAATTTTTTTGTTGGAGGAGCTAAATTTGAGTGAATTTAGATGAAATTTACTTCAATTTTTTTTGATTTTATATAAATTTTTAGTCAAATTGTAATAAAGGAAACTGAAACCAACTTCGATTTTTTGGGATTTCGATGTATTTTTTTGTTGGAGTAGCTAAATTTGAGTGAATTTAGATGAAATTTACTTCAATGTTTTTGGATTTTATATAAATTTTTAGGCAAATTTTAATAAAGGAATTTGAAACCACCTTCGACTTTTTTGGATTTCGATGAATTTTTTTGTTGGAGGAGTTAAATTTGAGTGAATTTAGATTAAATTTACTTTTATTTTTTTTGATTTTATATAAATTTTTAGGCAAATTTTAATAAAGGAAATTGAAACCACCTTCGACTTTTTTGGATTTCGATGAATTTTTTTGTTGGAGGAGCTAAATTTGAGTGTATTTAGATGAAATTTACTTCTATTTTTTTTATTTCACTTAAATTTTTAGTCAAATTGTAATAAAGGAATTTGAAACAACTTCGATTTTTTTGGATTTTGATGAGATTTTTTGTTGGAGGAGTTAAATTTGAGTGAATTTAGATGAAATTTACTTCTATTTTTTTGGATTTTATATAAATTTTTAGTCAAATTGTAATAAAGGAATTTGAACCAACTTCGATTTTTTTGGATTTCGATGAATTTTTTTGTTGGAGGAGCTAAACTTGAGTGAATTTAGATGAAATTTACTTCAATTTTTTTGGATTTTATATAAATTTTTAGTCAAATTGTAATAACGGAAATTGAAACCAACTTCGATTTTTTTGGAATTGGATGAATTTTTTTGTTGGAGGAGCTAAATTTGAGTGAATTTAGATGAAATTTACTTTTATTTTTTTGGATTTTATATAAATTTTTAGTCAAATTGTAGTAAAGGAATTTGAACCAACTTCGATTTTTTTGGATTTTGATGAGATTTTTTGTTGGAGGAGTTAAATATGAGTGAATTTAGATGAAATTTACTTTTATTTTTTTGGATTTTATATAAATTTTTAGTCAAATTGTAATAAAGGAATTTGAACCAACTTCGATTTTTTTGGATTTCGATGAATTTTTTTGTTGGAGGAGCTAAATTTGAGTGTATTTAGATGAAATTTACTTTAATTTTTTTGGATTTTATATAAATTTTTAGTCAAATTGTAATAAAGGAAATTGAAACCAACTTCGATTTTTTTGGATTTGGATGAATTTTTTTGTTGGAGGAGCTAAATTTGAGTGAATTTAGATGAAATTTACTTTTATTTTTTTGGATTTTATATAAATTTTTAGTCAAATTGTAATAAAGGAATTTGAACCAACTTCGATTTTTTTGGATTTTGATGAGATTTTTTGTTGGAGGAGTTAAATATGAGTGAATTTAGATGAAATTTACTTTTATTTTTTTGGATTTTATATAAATTTTTAGTCAAATTGTAATAAAGGAATTTGAACCAACTTCGATTTTTTTGGATTTCGATGAATTTTTTTGTTGGAGGAGCTAAATTTGAGTGAATTTAGATGAAATTTACTTTCATTTTTTTGGATTTTATATTAATTTTTAGTCAAATTGTAATAAAGTAATTTGAAACCAACTTCGATTTTTTTGGATTTTGATGAATTTTTTTGTTGGAGCAGCTAAATTTGAGTGAATTTAGATGAAATTTACTTCAATTTTTTTGGATTTTATATAAATTTTTAGTCAAATTGTAATAAAGGAATTTGAACCAACTTCTATTTTTTTGGATTTTGATGAGTTTTTTTGTTGGAGGAGTTAAATTTGAGTGAATTTAGATGAAATTTACTCCAATTTTTTTGGATTTTATATAATTTTTTAGTCAAATTGTAATAAAGGAAATTGAAACCAACTTCGATTTTTTTGGATTTGGATGAATGTTTTTGTTGGAGGAGCTAAATTTGAGTAAATTTAGATGAAATTAACACCTATTTTTTTGGATTTTATATAAATTTCTAGTCAAATTGTAATAAAGGAATTTGAAACCAACTTCGATTTTTTTGGATTTTGCTGAATTTTGTGTTGGAGGAGCTAAATTTGAGTGAATTTAGATGAAATTTACTTTTATTTTTTCGGATTTTATATAAATTTTTAGTCAAATTGTAATAAAGGAATTTGAACCAACTTCGATTTTTTTGGATTTTGATGAATTTTTTTGTTGGAGGAGCTAAATTTGAGTGAATTTAGATGAAATTTACTTCAATTTTTTTGGATTTTATATAAATTTTTAGGCAAATTTTAATAAAGGAATTTGAAACCACTTTCGATTTTTTTGGATTTCGATGAATTTTTTTGTTGGAGGAGCTAAATTTGAGTGAATTTAGATGAAATTTACTTCAATTTTTTTTGATTTTATATAAATTTTTAGTCAAATTGTAATAAAGGAAACTGAAACCAACTTCGATTTTTTGGGATTTCGATGTATTTTTTTGTTGGAGGAGCTAAATTTGAGTGAATTTAGATGAAATTTACTTCAATGTTTTTGGATTTTATATAAATTTTTAGGCAAATTTTAATAAAGGAATTTGAAACCACCTTCGACTTTTTTGGATTTTGATGAGATTTTTTTGTTGGAGGAGCTAAATTTGAGTGTATTTAGATGAAATTTACTTCTATTTTTTTTATTTCACTTAAATTTTTAGTCAAATTGTAATAAAGGAATTTGAACCAACTTCGATTTTTTTGGATTTTGATGAGATTTTTTGTTGGAGGAGTTAAATTTGAGTGAATTTAGATGAAATTTACTTCTATTTTTTTGGATTTTATATAAATTTTTAGTCAAATTGTAATAAAGGAATTTGAACCAACTTCGATTTTTTTGGATTTCGATGAATTTTTTTGTTGGAGGAGCTAAACTTGAGTGAATTTAGATGAAATTTACTTCAATTTTTTTGGATTTTATATAAATTTTTAGTCAAATTGTAATAACGGAAATTGAAGCCAACTTCGATTTTTTTGGAATTGGATGAATTTTTTTGTTGGAGGAGCTAAATTTGAGTGAATTTAGATGAAATTTACTTTTATTTTTTTGGATTTTATATAAATTTTTAGTCAAATTGTAATAAAGGAATTTGAACCAACTTCGATTTTTTTGGATTTTGATGAGATTTTTTGTTGGAGGAGTTAAATATGAGTGAATTTAGATGAAATTTACTTTTATTTTTTTGGATTTTATATAAATTTTTAGTCAAATTGTAATAAAGGAATTTGAACCAACTTCGATTTTTTTGGATTTCGATGAATTTTTTTGTTGGAGGAGCTAAATTTGAGTGAATTTAGATGAAATTTACTTTCATTTTTTTGGATTTTATATTAATTTTTAGTCAAATTGTAATAAAGTAATTTGAAACCAACTTCGATTTTTTTGGATTTTGATGAATTTTTTTGTTGGAGCAGCTAAATTTGAGTGAATTTAGATGAAATTTACTTCAATGTTTTTGGATTTTATATAAATTTTTAGGCAAATTTTAATAAAGGAATTTGAAACCACCTTCGACTTTTTTGGATTTCGATGAATTTTTTTGTTGGAGGAGTTAAATTTGAGTGAATTTAGATTAAATTTACTTTTATTTTTTTTGATTTTATATAAATTTTTAGGCAAATTTTAATAAAGGAAATTGAAACCACCTTCGACTTTTTTGGATTTCGATGAATTTTTTTGTTGGAGGAGCTAAATTTGAGTGTATTTAGATGAAATTTACTTCTATTTTTTTTATTTCACTTAAATTTTTAGTCAAATTGTAATAAAGGAATTTGAAACAACTTCGATTTTTTTGGATTTTGATGAGATTTTTTGTTGGAGGAGTTAAATTTGAGTGAATTTAGTTGAAATTTACTTCTATTTTTTTGGATTTTATATAAATTTTTAGTCAAATTGTAATAAAGGAATTTGAACCAACTTCGATTTTTTTGGATTTCGATGAATTTTTTTGTTGGAGGAGCTAAACTTGAGTGAATTTAGATGAAATTTACTTCAATTTTTTTGGATTTTATATAAATTTTTAGTCAAATTGTAATAACGGAAATTGAAACCAACTTCGATTTTTTTGGAATTGGATGAATTTTTTTGTTGGAGGAGCTAAATTTGAGTGAATTTAGATGAAATTTACTTTTATTTTTTTGGATTTTATATAAATTTTTAGTCAAATTGTAATAAAGGAATTTGAACCAACTTCGATTTTTTTGGATTTTGATGAGATTTTTTGTTGGAGGAGTTAAATATGAGTGAATTTAGATGAAATTTACTTTTATTTTTTTGGATTTTATATAAATTTTTAGTCAAATTGTAATAAAGGAATTTGAACCAACTTCGATTTTTTTGGATTTCGATGAATTTTTTTGTTGGAGGAGCTAAATTTGAGTGTATTTAGATGAAATTTACTTTAATTTTTTTGGATTTTATATAAATTTTTAGTCAAATTGTAATAAAGGAAATTGAAACCAACTTCGATTTTTTTGGATTTGGATGAATTTTTTTGTTGGAGGAGCTAAATTTGAGTGAATTTAGATGAAATTTACTTTTATTTTTTTGGATTTTATATAAATTTTTAGTCAAATTGTAATAAAGGAATTTGAACCAACTTCGATTTTTTTGGATTTTGATGAGATTTTTTGTTGGAGGAGTTAAATATGAGTGAATTTAGATGAAATTTACTTTTATTTTTTTGGATTTTATATAAATTTTTAGTCAAATTGTAATAAAGGAATTTGAACCAACTTCGATTTTTTTGGATTTCGATGAATTTTTTTGTTGGAGGAGCTAAATTTGAGTGAATTTAGATGAAATTTACTTTCATTTTTTTGGATTTTATATTAATTTTTAGTCAAATTGTAATAAAGTAATTTGAAACCAACTTCGATTTTTTTGGATTTTGATGAATTTTTTTGTTGGAGCAGCTAAATTTGAGTGAATTTAGATGAAATTTACTTCAATTTTTTTGGATTTTATATAAATTTTTAGTCAAATTGTAATAAAGGAATTTGAACCAACTTCTATTTTTTTGGATTTTGATGAGTTTTTTTGTTGGAGGAGTTAAATTTGAGTGAATTTAGATGAAATTTACTCCAATTTTTTTGGATTTTATATAATTTTTTAGTCAAATTGTAATAAAGGAAATTGAAACCAACTTCGATTTTTTTGGATTTGGATGAATGTTTTTGTTGGAGGAGCTAAATTTGAGTAAATTTAGATGAAATTAACACCTATTTTTTTGGATTTTATATAAATTTCTAGTCAAATTGTAATAAAGGAATTTGAAACCAACTTCGATTTTTTTGGATTTTGCTGAATTTTGTGTTGGAGGAGCTAAATTTGAGTGAATTTAGATGAAATTTACTTTTATTTTTTCGGATTTTATATAAATTTTTAGTCAAATTGTAATAAAGGAATTTGAACCAACTTCGATTTTTTTGGATTTTGATGAATTTTTTTGTTGGAGGAGCTAAATTTGAGTGAATTTAGATGAAATTTACTTCAATTTTTTTGGATTTTATATAAATTTTTAGGCAAATTTTAATAAAGGAATTTGAAACCACTTTCGATTTTTTTGGATTTCGATGAATTTTTTTGTTGGAGGAGCTAAATTTGAGTGAATTTAGATGAAATTTACTTCAATTTTTTTTGATTTTATATAAATTTTTAGTCAAATTGTAATAAAGGAAACTGAAACCAACTTCGATTTTTTGGGATTTCGATGTATTTTTTTGTTGGAGGAGCTAAATTTGAGTGAATTTAGATGAAATTTACTTCAATGTTTTTGGATTTTATATAAATTTTTAGGCAAATTTTAATAAAGGAATTTGAAACCACCTTCGACTTTTTTGGATTTCGATGAGATTTTTTTGTTGGAGGAGCTAAATTTGAGTGTATTTAGATGAAATTTACTTCTATTTTTTTTATTTCACTTAAATTTTTAGTCAAATTGTAATAAAGGAATTTGAACCAACTTCGATTTTTTTGGATTTTGATGAGATTTTTTGTTGGAGGAGTTAAATTTGAGTGAATTTAGATGAAATTTACTTCTATTTTTTTGGATTTTATATAAATTTTTAGTCAAATTGTAATAAAGGAATTTGAACCAACTTCGATTTTTTTGGATTTCGATGAATTTTTTTGTTGGAGGAGCTAAACTTGAGTGAATTTAGATGAAATTTACTTCAATTTTTTTGGATTTTATATAAATTTTTAGTCAAATTGTAATAACGGAAATTGAAGCCAACTTCGATTTTTTTGGAATTGGATGAATTTTTTTGTTGGAGGAGCTAAATTTGAGTGAATTTAGATGAAATTTACTTTTATTTTTTTGGATTTTATATAAATTTTTAGTCAAATTGTAATAAAGGAATTTGAACCAACTTCGATTTTTTTGGATTTTGATGAGATTTTTTGTTGGAGGAGTTAAATATGAGTGAATTTAGATGAAATTTACTTTTATTTTTTTGGATTTTATATAAATTTTTAGTCAAATTGTAATAAAGGAATTTGAACCAACTTCGATTTTTTTGGATTTCGATGAATTTTTTTGTTGGAGGAGCTAAATTTGAGTGTATTTAGATGAAATTTACTTTAATTTTTTTGGATTTTATATAAATTTTTAGTCAAATTGTAATAAAGGAAATTGAAACCAACTTCGATTTTTTTGGATTTGGATGAATTTTTTTGTTGGAGGAGCTAAATTTGAGTGAATTTAGATGAAATTTCCTTTATTTTTTTGGATTTTATATAAATTTTTAGTCAAATTGTAATAAAGGAATTTGAACCAACTTCGATTTTTTTTTATTTTGATGAATTTTTTGTTGGAGGAGCTAAATTTGAGTGAATTTAGATTAAATTTGCTTCTATTTTTCTTGATTTTATATTAATTTTTAGTCAAATTGTAATTAAGGAATTTGAAACCACCTTCGATTTTTTTGGATTTTGATGAATTTTACTGTTGGAGGAGCTAAATTTGAGTGAATTTAGATGAAATTTACTTTCATTTTTTTGGATTTTATATTAATTTTTAGTCAAATTGTAATAAAGTAATTTGAAACCAACTTCGATTTTTTTGGATTTTGATGAATTTTTTTGTTGGAGCAGCTAAATTTGAGTGAATTTAGATGAAATTTACTTCAATTTTTTTGGATTTTATATAAATTTTTAGTCAAATTGTAATAAAGGAATTTGAACCAACTTCTATTTTTTTGGATTTTGATGAGTTTTTTTGTTGGAGGAGTTAAATTTGAGTGAATTTAGATGAAATTTACTCCAATTTTTTTGGATTTTATATAAATTTTTAGTCAAATTGTAATAAAGGAATTTGAACCAACTTCGATTTTTTTGGATTTCGATGAATTTTTTTGTTGGAGGAGCTAAATTTGAGTGAATTTAGATGAAATTTACTTTCATTTTTTTGGATTTTATATTAATTTTTAGTCAAATTGTAATAAAGTAATTTGAAACCAACTTCGATTTTTTTGGATTTTGATGAATTTTTTTGTTGGAGCAGCTAAATTTGAGTGAATTTAGATGAAATTTACTTCAATTTTTTTGGATTTTATATAAATTTTTAGTCAAATTGTAATAAAGGAATTTGAACCAACTTCTATTTTTTTGGATTTTGATGAGTTTTTTTGTTGGAGGAGTTAAATTTGAGTGAATTTAGATGAAATTTACTCCAATTTTTTTGGATTTTATATAATTTTTTAGTCAAATTGTAATAAAGGAAATTGAAACCAACTTCGATTTTTTTGGATTTGGATGAATGTTTTTGTTGGAGGAGCTAAATTTGAGTAAATTTAGATGAAATTAACACCTATTTTTTTGGATTTTATATAAATTTCTAGTCAAATTGTAATAAAGGAATTTGAAACCAACTTCGATTTTTTTGGATTTTGCTGAATTTTGTGTTGGAGGAGCTAAATTTGAGTGAATTTAGATGAAATTTACTTTTATTTTTTCGGATTTTATATAAATTTTTAGTCAAATTGTAATAAAGGAATTTGAACCAACTTCGATTTTTTTGGATTTTGATGAATTTTTTTGTTGGAGGAGCTAAATTTGAGTGAATTTAGATGAAATTTACTTCAATTTTTTTGGATTTTATATAAATTTTTAGGCAAATTTTAATAAAGGAATTTGAAACCACTTTCGATTTTTTTGGATTTCGATGAATTTTTTTGTTGGAGGAGCTAAATTTGAGTGAATTTAGATGAAATTTACTTCAATTTTTTTTGATTTTATATAAATTTTTAGTCAAATTGTAATAAAGGAAACTGAAACCAACTTCGATTTTTTGGGATTTCGATGTATTTTTTTGTTGGAGGAGCTAAATTTGAGTGAATTTAGATGAAATTTACTTCAATGTTTTTGGATTTTATATAAATTTTTAGGCAAATTTTAATAAAGGAATTTGAAACCACCTTCGACTTTTTTGGATTTTGATGAGATTTTTTTGTTGGAGGAGCTAAATTTGAGTGTATTTAGATGAAATTTACTTCTATTTTTTTTATTTCACTTAAATTTTTAGTCAAATTGTAATAAAGGAATTTGAACCAACTTCGATTTTTTTGGATTTTGATGAGATTTTTTGTTGGAGGAGTTAAATTTGAGTGAATTTAGATGAAATTTACTTCTATTTTTTTGGATTTTATATAAATTTTTAGTCAAATTGTAATAAAGGAATTTGAACCAACTTCGATTTTTTTGGATTTCGATGAATTTTTTTGTTGGAGGAGCTAAACTTGAGTGAATTTAGATGAAATTTACTTCAATTTTTTTGGATTTTATATAAATTTTTAGTCAAATTGTAATAACGGAAATTGAAGCCAACTTCGATTTTTTTGGAATTGGATGAATTTTTTTGTTGGAGGAGCTAAATTTGAGTGAATTTAGATGAAATTTACTTTTATTTTTTTGGATTTTATATAAATTTTTAGTCAAATTGTAATAAAGGAATTTGAACCAACTTCGATTTTTTTGGATTTTGATGAGATTTTTTGTTGGAGGAGTTAAATATGAGTGAATTTAGATGAAATTTACTTTTATTTTTTTGGATTTTATATAAATTTTTAGTCAAATTGTAATAAAGGAATTTGAACCAACTTCGATTTTTTTGGATTTCGATGAATTTTTTTGTTGGAGGAGCTAAATTTGAGTGTATTTAGATGAAATTTACTTTAATTTTTTTGGATTTTATATAAATTTTTAGTCAAATTGTAATAAAGGAAATTGAAACCAACTTCGATTTTTTTGGATTTGGATGAATTTTTTTGTTGGAGGAGCTAAATTTGAGTGAATTTAGATGAAATTTCCTTTATTTTTTTGGATTTTATATAAATTTTTAGTCAAATTGTAATAAAGGAATTTGAACCAACTTCGATTTTTTTTGATTTTGATGAATTTTTTGTTGGAGGAGCTAAATTTGAGTGAATTTAGATTAAATTTGCTTCTATTTTTCTTGATTTTATATTAATTTTTAGTCAAATTGTAATTAAGGAATTTGAAACCACCTTCGATTTTTTTGGATTTTGATGAATTTTATTGTTGGAGGAGCTAAATTTGAGTGAATTTAGATGAAATTTACTTTCATTTTTTTGGATTTTATATTAATTTTTAGTCAAATTGTAATAAAGTAATTTGAAACCAACTTCGATTTTTTTGGATTTTGATGAATTTTTTTGTTGGAGCAGCTAAATTTGAGTGAATTTAGATGAAATTTACTTCAATTTTTTTGGATTTTATATAAATTTTTAGTCAAATTGTAATAAAGGAATTTGAACCAACTTCTATTTTTTTGGATTTTGATGAGTTTTTTTGTTGGAGGAGTTAAATTTGAGTGAATTTAGATGAAATTTACTCCAATTTTTTTGGATTTTATATAATTTTTTAGTCAAATTGTAATAAAGGAAATTGAAACCAACTTCGATTTTTTTGGATTTGGATGAATGTTTTTGTTGGAGGAGCTAAATTTGAGTAAATTTAGATGAAATTAACACCTATTTTTTTGGATTTTATATAAATTTCTAGTCAAATTGTAATAAAGGAATTTGAAACCAACTTCGATTTTTTTGGATTTTGCTGAATTTTGTGTTGGAGGAGCTAAATTTGAGTGAATTTAGATGAAATTTACTTTTATTTTTTCGGATTTTATATAAATTTTTAGTCAAATTGTAATAAAGGAATTTGAACCAACTTCGATTTTTTTGGATTTTGATGAATTTTTTTGTTGGAGGAGCTAAATTTGAGTGAATTTAGATGAAATTTACTTCAATTTTTTTGGATTTTATATAAATTTTTAGGCAAATTTTAATAAAGGAATTTGAAACCACTTTCGATTTTTTTGGATTTCGATGAATTTTTTTGTTGGAGGAGCTAAATTTGAGTGAATTTAGATGAAATTTACTTCAATTTTTTTTGATTTTATATAAATTTTTAGTCAAATTGTAATAAAGGAAACTGAAACCAACTTCGATTTTTTGGGATTTCGATGTATTTTTTTGTTGGAGGAGCTAAATTTGAGTGAATTTAGATGAAATTTACTTCAATGTTTTTGGATTTTATATAAATTTTTAGGCAAATTTTAATAAAGGAATTTGAAACCACCTTCGACTTTTTTGGATTTTGATGAGATTTTTTTGTTGGAGGAGCTAAATTTGAGTGTATTTAGATGAAATTTACTTCTATTTTTTTTATTTCACTTAAATTTTTAGTCAAATTGTAATAAAGGAATTTGAACCAACTTCGATTTTTTTGGATTTTGATGAGATTTTTTGTTGGAGGAGTTAAATTTGAGTGAATTTAGATGAAATTTACTTCTATTTTTTGGATTTTATATAAATTTTTAGTCAAATTGTAATAAAGGAATTTGAACCAACTTCGATTTTTTTGGATTTCGATGAATTTTTTTGTTGGAGGAGCTAAACTTGAGTGAATTTAGATGAAATTTACTTCAATTTTTTTGGATTTTATATAAATTTTTAGTCAAATTGTAATAACGGAAACTGAAACCAACTTCGATTTTTTTGGAATTGGATGAATTTTTTTGTTGGAGGAGCTAAATTTGAGTGAATTTAGATGAAATTTACTTTTATTTTTTTGGATTTTATATAAATTTTTAGTCAAATTGTAATAAAGGAATTTGAACCAACTTCGATTTTTTTGGATTTTGATGAGATTTTTTGTTGGAGGAGTTAAATATGAGTGAATTTAGATGAAATTTACTTTTATTTTTTTGGATTTTATATAAATTTTTAGTCAAATTGTAATAAAGGAATTTGAACCAACTTCGATTTTTTTGGATTTCGATGAATTTTTTTGTTGGAGGAGCTAAATTTGAGTGTATTTAGATGAAATTTACTTTAATTTTTTTGGATTTTATATAAATTTTTAGTCAAATTGTAATAAAGGAAATTGAAACCAACTTCGATTTTTTTGGATTTGGATGAATTTTTTTGTTGGAGGAGCTAAATTTGAGTGAATTTAGATGAAATTTACTTTTATTTTTTTGGATTTTATATAAATTTTTAGTCAAATTGTAATAAAGGAATTTGAACCAACTTCGATTTTTTTTGATTTTGATGAATTTTTTGTTGGAGGAGCTAAATTTGAGTGAATTTAGATTAAATTTGCTTCTATTTTTCTTGATTTTATATTAATTTTTAGTCAAATTGTAATTAAGGAATTTGAAACCACCTTCGATTTTTTTGGATTTTGATGAATTTTATTGTTGGAGGAGCTAAATTTGAGTGAATTTAGATGAAATTTACTTTCATTTTTTTGGATTTTATATTAATTTTTAGTCAAATTGTAATAAAGTAATTTGAAACCAACTTCGATTTTTTTGGATTTTGATGAATTTTTTTGTTGGAGCAGCTAAATTTGAGTGAATTTAGATGAAATTTACTTCAATTTTTTTGGATTTTATATAAATTTTTAGTCAAATTGTAATAAAGGAATTTGAACCAACTTCTATTTTTTTGGATTTTGATGAGTTTTTTTGTTGGAGGAGTTAAATTTGAGTGAATTTAGATGAAATTTACTCCAATTTTTTTGGATTTTATATAATTTTTTAGTCAAATTGTAATAAAGGAAATTGAAACCAACTTCGATTTTTTTGGATTTGGATGAATGTTTTTGTTGGAGGAGCTAAATTTGAGTAAATTTAGATGAAATTAACACCTATTTTTTTGGATTTTATATAAATTTCTAGTCAAATTGTAATAAAGGAATTTGAAACCAACTTCGATTTTTTTGGATTTTGCTGAATTTTGTGTTGGAGGAGCTAAATTTGAGTGAATTTAGATGAAATTTACTTTTATTTTTTCGGATTTTATATAAATTTTTAGTCAAATTGTAATAAAGGAATTTGAACCAACTTCGATTTTTTTGGATTTTGATGAATTTTTTTGTTGGAGGAGCTAAATTTGAGTGAATTTAGATGAAATTTACTTCAATTTTTTTGGATTTTATATAAATTTTTAGTCAAATTGTAATAAAGGAATTTGAACCAACTTCGATTTTTTTGGATTTTGATGAGATTTTTTGTTGGAGGAGCTAAATTTGAGTGAATTTAGATGAAATTTACTTCTATTTTTTTGGATTTTATATAAATTTTTAGTCAAATTGTAATAAAGGAATTTGAACCAACTTCGATTTTTTTGGATTTCGATGAATTTTTTTGTTGGAGGAGCTAAACTTGAGTGAATTTAGATGAAATTTACTTCAATTTTTTTGGATTTTATATAAATTTTTAGTCAAATTGTAATAACGGAAATTGAAACCAACTTCGATTTTTTGGGAATTGGATGAATTTTTTTGTTGGAGGAGCTAAATTTGAGTGAATTTAGATGAAATTTACTTTTATTTTTTTGGATTTTATATAAATTTTTAGTCAAATTGTAATAAAGGAATTTGAACCAACTTCGATTTTTTTGGATTTTGATGAGATTTTTTGTTGGAGGAGTTAAATATGAGTGAATTTAGATGAAATTTACTTTTATTTTTTTGGATTTTATATAAATTTTTAGTCAAATTGTAATAAAGGAATTTGAACCAACTTCGATTTTTTTGGATTTCGATGAATTTTTTTGTTGGAGGAGCTAAATTTGAGTGTATTTAGATGAAATTTACTTTAATTTTTTTGGATTTTATATAAATTTTTAGTCAAATTGTAATAAAGGAAATTGAAACCAACTTCGATTTTTTTGGATTTGGATGAATTTTTTTGTTGGAGGAGCTAAATTTGAGTGAATTTAGATGAAATTTCCTTTATTTTTTTGGATTTTATATAAATTTTTAGTCAAATTGTAATAAAGGAATTTGAACCAACTTCGATTTTTTTTGATTTTGATGAATTTTTTGTTGGAGGAGCTAAATTTGAGTGAATTTAGATTAAATTTGCTTCTATTTTTCTTGATTTTATATTAATTTTTAGTCAAATTGTAATTAAGGAATTTGAAACCACCTTCGATTTTTTTGGATTTTGATGAATTTTATTGTTGGAGGAGCTAAATTTGAGTGAATTTAGATGACATTTACTTTCATTTTTTTGGATTTTATATTAATTTTTAGTCAAATTGTAATAAAGTAATTTGAAACCAACTTCGATTTTTTTGGATTTTGATGAATTTTTTTGTTGGAGCAGCTAAATTTGAGTGAATTTAGATGGAATTTACTTTTATTTTTTTGGATTTTATATAAATTTTTAGTCAAATTGTAATAAAGGAATTTGAACCAACTTCTATTTTTTTGGATTTTGCTGAGTTTTTTTGTTGGAGGAGTTAAATTTGAGTGAATTTAGATGAAATTTACTTCAATTTTTTTGGATTTTATATAATTTTTTAGTCAAATTGTAATAAAGGAAATTGAAACCAACTTCGATTTTTTTGGATTTGGATGAATGTTTTTGTTGGAGGAGCGAAATTTGAGTAAATTTAGATGAAATTAACACCTATTTTTTTGGATTTTATATAAATTTTTAGTCAAATTGTAGTAAAGGAAATTCAAACCAACTTCGATTTTTTTGGATTTTGATGAATTTTTTTGTTGGAGGAGTTAAATTTGAGTGAATTTAGATGAAATTTACTTCTATTTTTTTGGATTTTATAAAAATTTTTAGTCAAATTGTAATAAAGGAATTTGAAACTACTTCGATTTTTTTGGATTTCGATGAATTTTTTTGTTGGAGGAGCTAAACTTGAGTGAATTTAGATGAAATTTACTTCAATTTTTTTGGATTTTATATAAATTTTTAGTCAAATTGTAATAAAGGAATTTGAACCAACTTCGATTTTTTTTGATTTTGATGAATTTTTTGTTGGAGGAGCTAAATTTGAGTGAATTTAGATTAAATTTGCTTTTATTTTTCTTGATTTTATATAAATTTTTAGTCAAATTGTAATTAAGGAATTTGAAACCACCTTCGATTTTTTTGGATTTTGATGAATTTTATTGTTGGAGGAGCTAAATTTGAGTGAATTTAGATGAAATTTACTTCTATTTTTTTTATTTCACTTAAATTTTTAGTCAAATTGTAATAAAGGTATTTGAACCAACTTCGATTTTTTTGGATTTTGATGAATTTTATTGTTGGAGGAGCTAAATTTGAGTGAATTTAGATGAAATTTACTTCAATTTTTTTGGATTTTATATAAATTTTTAGTCAAATTGTAATAACGGAAATTGAAACCAACTTCGATTTTTTTGGAATTGGATGAATTTTTTTGTTGGAGGAGCTAAATTTGAGTGAATTTAGATGAAATTTACTTTTATTTTTTTGGATTTTATATAAATTTTTAGTCAAATTGTAATAAAGGAATTTGAACCAACTTCGATTTTTTTGGATTTTGATGAGATTTTTTGTTGGAGGAGTTAAATATGAGTGAATTTAGATGAAATTTACTTTTATTTTTTTGGATTTTATATAAATTTTTAGTCAAATTGTAATAAAGGAATTTGAACCAACTTCGATTTTTTTGGATTTTGATGAGATTTTTTGTTGGAGGAGTTAAATTTGAGTGAATTTAGATGAAATTTACTTCTATTTTTTTGGATTTTATATAAATTTTTAGTCAAATTGTAATAAAGGAATTTGAACCAACTTCGATTTTTTTGGATTTCGATGAATTTTTTTGTTGGAGGAGCTAAACTTGAGTGAATTTAGATGAAATTTACTTCAATTTTTTTGGATTTTATATAAATTTTTAGTCAAATTGTAATAACGGAAATTGAAGCCAACTTCGATTTTTTTGGAATTGGATGAATTTTTTTGTTGGAGGAGCTAAATTTGAGTGAATTTAGATGAAATTTACTTTTATTTTTTTGGATTTTATATAAATTTTTAGTCAAATTGTAATAAAGGAATTTGAACCAACTTCGATTTTTTTGGATTTTGATGAGATTTTTTGTTGGAGGAGTTAAATATGAGTGAATTTAGATGAAATTTACTTTTATTTTTTTGGATTTTATATAAATTTTTAGTCAAATTGTAATAAAGGAATTTGAACCAACTTCGATTTTTTTGGATTTCGATGAATTTTTTTGTTGGAGGAGCTAAATTTGAGTGTATTTAGATGAAATTTACTTTAATTTTTTTGGATTTTATATAAATTTTTAGTCAAATTGTAATAAAGGAAATTGAAACCAACTTCGATTTTTTTGGATTTGGATGAATTTTTTTGTTGGAGGAGCTAAATTTGAGTGAATTTAGATGAAATTTCCTTTATTTTTTTGGATTTTATATAAATTTTTAGTCAAATTGTAATAAAGGAATTTGAACCAACTTCGATTTTTTTTGATTTTGATGAATTTTTTGTTGGAGGAGCTAAATTTGAGTGAATTTAGATTAAATTTGCTTCTATTTTTCTTGATTTTATATTAATTTTTAGTCAAATTGTAATTAAGGAATTTGAAACCACCTTCGATTTTTTTGGATTTTGATGAATTTTATTGTTGGAGGAGCTAAATTTGAGTGAATTTAGATGAAATTTACTTTCATTTTTTTGGATTTTATATTAATTTTTAGTCAAATTGTAATAAAGTAATTTGAAACCAACTTCGATTTTTTTGGATTTTGATGAATTTTTTTGTTGGAGCAGCTAAATTTGAGTGAATTTAGATGAAATTTACTTCAATTTTTTTGGATTTTATATAAATTTTTAGTCAAATTGTAATAAAGGAATTTGAACCAACTTCTATTTTTTTGGATTTTGATGAGTTTTTTTGTTGGAGGAGTTAAATTTGAGTGAATTTAGATGAAATTTACTCCAATTTTTTTGGATTTTATATAATTTTTTAGTCAAATTGTAATAAAGGAAATTGAAACCAACTTCGATTTTTTTGGATTTGGATGAATGTTTTTGTTGGAGGAGCTAAATTTGAGTAAATTTAGATGAAATTAACACCTATTTTTTTGGATTTTATATAAATTTCTAGTCAAATTGTAATAAAGGAATTTGAAACCAACTTCGATTTTTTTGGATTTTGCTGAATTTTGTGTTGGAGGAGCTAAATTTGAGTGAATTTAGATGAAATTTACTTTTATTTTTTCGGATTTTATATAAATTTTTAGTCAAATTGTAATAAAGGAATTTGAACCAACTTCGATTTTTTTGGATTTTGATGAATTTTTTTGTTGGAGGAGCTAAATTTGAGTGAATTTAGATGAAATTTACTTCAATTTTTTTGGATTTTATATAAATTTTTAGGCAAATTTTAATAAAGGAATTTGAAACCACTTTCGATTTTTTTGGATTTCGATGAATTTTTTTGTTGGAGGAGCTAAATTTGAGTGAATTTAGATGAAATTTACTTCAATTTTTTTTGATTTTATATAAATTTTTAGTCAAATTGTAATAAAGGAAACTGAAACCAACTTCGATTTTTTGGGATTTCGATGTATTTTTTTGTTGGAGGAGCTAAATTTGAGTGAATTTAGATGAAATTTACTTCAATGTTTTTGGATTTTATATAAATTTTTAGGCAAATTTTAATAAAGGAATTTGAAACCACCTTCGACTTTTTTGGATTTTGATGAGATTTTTTTGTTGGAGGAGCTAAATTTGAGTGTATTTAGATGAAATTTACTTCTATTTTTTTTATTTCACTTAAATTTTTAGTCAAATTGTAATAAAGGAATTTGAACCAACTTCGATTTTTTTGGATTTTGATGAGATTTTTTGTTGGAGGAGTTAAATTTGAGTGAATTTAGATGAAATTTACTTCTATTTTTTGGATTTTATATAAATTTTTAGTCAAATTGTAATAAAGGAATTTGAACCAACTTCGATTTTTTTGGATTTCGATGAATTTTTTTGTTGGAGGAGCTAAACTTGAGTGAATTTAGATGAAATTTACTTCAATTTTTTTGGATTTTATATAAATTTTTAGTCAAATTGTAATAACGGAAACTGAAACCAACTTCGATTTTTTTGGAATTGGATGAATTTTTTTGTTGGAGGAGCTAAATTTGAGTGAATTTAGATGAAATTTACTTTTATTTTTTTGGATTTTATATAAATTTTTAGTCAAATTGTAATAAAGGAATTTGAACCAACTTCGATTTTTTTGGATTTTGATGAGATTTTTTGTTGGAGGAGTTAAATATGAGTGAATTTAGATGAAATTTACTTTTATTTTTTTGGATTTTATATAAATTTTTAGTCAAATTGTAATAAAGGAATTTGAACCAACTTCGATTTTTTTGGATTTCGATGAATTTTTTTGTTGGAGGAGCTAAATTTGAGTGTATTTAGATGAAATTTACTTTAATTTTTTTGGATTTTATATAAATTTTTAGTCAAATTGTAATAAAGGAAATTGAAACCAACTTCGATTTTTTTGGATTTGGATGAATTTTTTTGTTGGAGGAGCTAAATTTGAGTGAATTTAGATGAAATTTACTTTTATTTTTTTGGATTTTATATAAATTTTTAGTCAAATTGTAATAAAGGAATTTGAACCAACTTCGATTTTTTTTGATTTTGATGAATTTTTTGTTGGAGGAGCTAAATTTGAGTGAATTTAGATTAAATTTGCTTCTATTTTTCTTGATTTTATATTAATTTTTAGTCAAATTGTAATTAAGGAATTTGAAACCACCTTCGATTTTTTTGGATTTTGATGAATTTTATTGTTGGAGGAGCTAAATTTGAGTGAATTTAGATGAAATTTACTTTCATTTTTTTGGATTTTATATTAATTTTTAGTCAAATTGTAATAAAGTAATTTGAAACCAACTTCGATTTTTTTGGATTTTGATGAATTTTTTTGTTGGAGCAGCTAAATTTGAGTGAATTTAGATGAAATTTACTTCAATTTTTTTGGATTTTATATAAATTTTTAGTCAAATTGTAATAAAGGAATTTGAACCAACTTCTATTTTTTTGGATTTTGATGAGTTTTTTTGTTGGAGGAGTTAAATTTGAGTGAATTTAGATGAAATTTACTCCAATTTTTTTGGATTTTATATAATTTTTTAGTCAAATTGTAATAAAGGAAATTGAAACCAACTTCGATTTTTTTGGATTTGGATGAATGTTTTTGTTGGAGGAGCTAAATTTGAGTAAATTTAGATGAAATTAACACCTATTTTTTTGGATTTTATATAAATTTCTAGTCAAATTGTAATAAAGGAATTTGAAACCAACTTCGATTTTTTTGGATTTTGCTGAATTTTGTGTTGGAGGAGCTAAATTTGAGTGAATTTAGATGAAATTTACTTTTATTTTTTCGGATTTTATATAAATTTTTAGTCAAATTGTAATAAAGGAATTTGAACCAACTTCGATTTTTTTGGATTTTGATGAATTTTTTTGTTGGAGGAGCTAAATTTGAGTGAATTTAGATGAAATTTACTTCAATTTTTTTGGATTTTATATAAATTTTTAGTCAAATTGTAATAAAGGAATTTGAACCAACTTCGATTTTTTTGGATTTTGATGAGATTTTTTGTTGGAGGAGCTAAATTTGAGTGAATTTAGATGAAATTTACTTCTATTTTTTTGGATTTTATATAAATTTTTAGTCAAATTGTAATAAAGGAATTTGAACCAACTTCGATTTTTTTGGATTTCGATGAATTTTTTTGTTGGAGGAGCTAAACTTGAGTGAATTTAGATGAAATTTACTTCAATTTTTTTGGATTTTATATAAATTTTTAGTCAAATTGTAATAACGGAAATTGAAACCAACTTCGATTTTTTGGGAATTGGATGAATTTTTTTGTTGGAGGAGCTAAATTTGAGTGAATTTAGATGAAATTTACTTTTATTTTTTTGGATTTTATATAAATTTTTAGTCAAATTGTAATAAAGGAATTTGAACCAACTTCGATTTTTTTGGATTTTGATGAGATTTTTTGTTGGAGGAGTTAAATATGAGTGAATTTAGATGAAATTTACTTTTATTTTTTTGGATTTTATATAAATTTTTAGTCAAATTGTAATAAAGGAATTTGAACCAACTTCGATTTTTTTGGATTTCGATGAATTTTTTTGTTGGAGGAGCTAAATTTGAGTGTATTTAGATGAAATTTACTTTAATTTTTTTGGATTTTATATAAATTTTTAGTCAAATTGTAATAAAGGAAATTGAAACCAACTTCGATTTTTTTGGATTTGGATGAATTTTTTTGTTGGAGGAGCTAAATTTGAGTGAATTTAGATGAAATTTCCTTTATTTTTTTGGATTTTATATAAATTTTTAGTCAAATTGTAATAAAGGAATTTGAACCAACTTCGATTTTTTTTGATTTTGATGAATTTTTTGTTGGAGGAGCTAAATTTGAGTGAATTTAGATTAAATTTGCTTCTATTTTTCTTGATTTTATATTAATTTTTAGTCAAATTGTAATTAAGGAATTTGAAACCACCTTCGATTTTTTTGGATTTTGATGAATTTTATTGTTGGAGGAGCTAAATTTGAGTGAATTTAGATGACATTTACTTTCATTTTTTTGGATTTTATATTAATTTTTAGTCAAATTGTAATAAAGTAATTTGAAACCAACTTCGATTTTTTTGGATTTTGATGAATTTTTTTGTTGGAGCAGCTAAATTTGAGTGAATTTAGATGGAATTTACTTTTATTTTTTTGGATTTTATATAAATTTTTAGTCAAATTGTAATAAAGGAATTTGAACCAACTTCTATTTTTTTGGATTTTGCTGAGTTTTTTTGTTGGAGGAGTTAAATTTGAGTGAATTTAGATGAAATTTACTTCAATTTTTTTGGATTTTATATAATTTTTTAGTCAAATTGTAATAAAGGAAATTGAAACCAACTTCGATTTTTTTGGATTTGGATGAATGTTTTTGTTGGAGGAGCGAAATTTGAGTAAATTTAGATGAAATTAACACCTATTTTTTTGGATTTTATATAAATTTTTAGTCAAATTGTAGTAAAGGAAATTCAAACCAACTTCGATTTTTTTGGATTTTGATGAATTTTTTTGTTGGAGGAGTTAAATTTGAGTGAATTTAGATGAAATTTACTTCTATTTTTTTGGATTTTATAAAAATTTTTAGTCAAATTGTAATAAAGGAATTTGAAACTACTTCGATTTTTTTGGATTTCGATGAATTTTTTTGTTGGAGGAGCTAAACTTGAGTGAATTTAGATGAAATTTACTTCAATTTTTTTGGATTTTATATAAATTTTTAGTCAAATTGTAATAAAGGAATTTGAACCAACTTCGATTTTTTTTGATTTTGATGAATTTTTTGTTGGAGGAGCTAAATTTGAGTGAATTTAGATTAAATTTGCTTTTATTTTTCTTGATTTTATATAAATTTTTAGTCAAATTGTAATTAAGGAATTTGAAACCACCTTCGATTTTTTTGGATTTTGATGAATTTTATTGTTGGAGGAGCTAAATTTGAGTGAATTTAGATGAAATTTACTTCTATTTTTTTTATTTCACTTAAATTTTTAGTCAAATTGTAATAAAGGTATTTGAACCAACTTCGATTTTTTTGGATTTTGATGAATTTTATTGTTGGAGGAGCTAAATTTGAGTGAATTTAGATGAAATTTACTTCAATTTTTTTGGATTTTATATAAATTTTTAGTCAAATTGTAATAACGGAAATTGAAACCAACTTCGATTTTTTTGGAATTGGATGAATTTTTTTGTTGGAGGAGCTAAATTTGAGTGAATTTAGATGAAATTTACTTTTATTTTTTTGGATTTTATATAAATTTTTAGTCAAATTGTAATAAAGGAATTTGAACCAACTTCGATTTTTTTGGATTTTGATGAGATTTTTTGTTGGAGGAGTTAAATATGAGTGAATTTAGATGAAATTTACTTTTATTTTTTTGGATTTTATATAAATTTTTAGTCAAATTGTAATAAAGGAATTTGAACCAACTTCGATTTTTTTGGATTTCGATGAATTTTTTTGTTGGAGGAGCTAAATTTGAGTGTATTTAGATGAAATTTACTTTAATTTTTTTGGATTTTATATAAATTTTTAGTCAAATTGTAATAAAGGAAATTGAAACCAACTTCGATTTTTTTGGATTTGGATGAATTTTTTTGTTGGAGGAGCTAAATTTGAGTGAATTTAGATGAAATTTCCTTTATTTTTTTGGATTTTATATAAATTTTTAGTCAAATTGTAATAAAGGAATTTGAACCAACTTCGATTTTTTTTGATTTTGATGAATTTTTTGTTGGAGGAGCTAAATTTGAGTGAATTTAGATTAAATTTGCTTCTATTTTTCTTGATTTTATATTAATTTTTAGTCAAATTGTAATTAAGGAATTTGAAACCACCTTCGATTTTTTTGGATTTTGATGAATTTTATTGTTGGAGGAGCTAAATTTGAGTGAATTTAGATGAAATTTACTTTCATTTTTTTGGATTTTATATTAATTTTTAGTCAAATTGTAATAAAGTAATTTGAAACCAACTTCGATTTTTTTGGATTTTGATGAATTTTTTTGTTGGAGCAGCTAAATTTGAGTGAATTTAGATGGAATTTACTTTTATTTTTTTGGATTTTATATAAATTTTTAGTCAAATTGTAATAAAGGAATTTGAACCAACTTCTATTTTTTTGGATTTTGCTGAGTTTTTTTGTTGGAGGAGTTAAATTTGAGTGAATTTAGATGAAATTTACTTCAATTTTTTTGGATTTTATATAATTTTTTAGTCAAATTGTAATAAAGGAAATTGAAACCAACTTCGATTTTTTTGGATTTGGATGAATGTTTTTGTTGGAGGAGCTAAATTTGAGTAAATTTAGATGAAATTAACACCTATTTTTTTGGATTTTATATAAATTTTTAGTCAAATTGTAGTAAAGGAAATTCAAACCAACTTCGATTTTTTTGGATTTTGATGAATTTTTTTGTTGGAGGAGTTAAATTTGAGTGAATTTAGATGAAATTTACTTCTATTTTTTTGGATTTTATAAAAATTTTTAGTCAAATTGTAATAAAGGAATTTGAAACAACTTCGATTTTTTTGGATTTCGATGAATTTTTTTGTTGGAGGAGCTAAACTTGAGTGAATTTAGATGAAATTTACTTCAATTTTTTTGGATTTTATATAAATTTTTAGTCAAATTGTAATAACGGAAATTGAAACCAACTTCGATTTTTTTGGATTTGGATGAATTTTTTTGTTGGAGGAGCTAAATTTGAGTGAATTTAGATGAAATTTACTTTAATTTTTTTGGATTTTATATAAATTTTTAGTCAAATTGTAATAAAGGAAATTGAAACCAACTTCGATTTTTTTGGATTTGGATGAATTTTTTTGTTGGAGGAGCTAAATTTGAGTGAATTTAGATGAAATTTACTTTTATTTTTTTGGATTTTATATAAATTTTTAGTCAAATTGTAATAAAGGAATTTGAACCAACTTCGATTTTTTTTGATTTTGATGAATTTTTTGTTGGAGGAGCTAAATTTGAGTGAATTTAGATTAAATTTGCTTTTATTTTTCTTGATTTTATATAAATTTTTAGTCAAATTGTAATTAAGGAATTTGAAACCACCTTCGATTTTTTTGGATTTTGATGAATTTTATTGTTGGAGGAGCTAAATTTGAGTGAATTTAGATGAAATTTACTTCTATTTTTTTTATTTCACTTAAATTTTTAGTCAAATTGTAATAAAGGTATTTGAACCAACTTCGATTTTTTTGGATTTTGATGAATTTTATTGTTGGAGGAGCTAAATTTGAGTGAATTTAGATGAAATTTACTTCTATTTTTTTTATTTCACTTAAATTTTTAGTCAAATTGTAATAAAGGTATTTGAACCAACTTCGATTTTTTTGGATTTTGATGATTTTGGTTGTTGGAGGAGTTAAATTTGAGTAAATTTAGAGGAAATTTACTTGTATTTTTTTGGATTTTATATAAATTTTTAGTCAAATTGTAGTAAAGGAAATTCAAACCAACTTCGATTTTTTTGGATTTTGATGAATTTTTTTGTTGGAGGAGTTAAATTTGAGTGAATTTAGATGAAACTTACTTTTACTTTTTTGGATTTTCTATAAATTTTTAGTCAAATTGTAATAAAGGAATTTGAACCAACTTCGATTTTTTTGGATTTTGATGAGATTTTTTGTTGGAGGAGTTAAATTTGAGTGAATTTAGATGAAATTTACTTCTATTTTTTTGGATTTTATATAAATTTTTAGTCAAATTGTAATAAAGGAATTTGAACCAACTTCGATTTTTTTGGATTTCGATGAATTTTTTTGTTGGAGGAGCTAAAATTGAGTGAATTTAGATGAAATTTACTTTTATTTTTTTGGATTTTATATAAATTTTTAGTCAAATTGTAATAAAGGAATTTGAACCAACTTCGATTTTTTTTGATTTTGATGAATTTTTTGTTGGAGGAGCTAAATTTGAGTGAATTTAGATTAAATTTGCTTCTATTTTTCTTGATTTTATATAAATTTTTAGTCAAATTGTAATTAAGGAATTTGAAACCACCTTCGATTTTTTTGGATTTTGATGAATTTTATTGTTGGAGGAGCTAAATTTGAGTGAATTTAGATGAAATTTACTTTCATTTTTTTGGATTTTATATTAATTTTTAGTCAAATTGTAATAAAGTAATTTGAAACCAACTTCGATTTTTTTGGATTTTGATGAATTTTTTTGTTGGAGCAGCTAAATTTGAGTGAATTTAGATGAAATTTACTTCAATTTTTTTGGATTTTATATAAATTTTTAGTCAAATTGTAATAAAGGAATTTGAACCAACTTCTATTTTTTTGGATTTTGATGAGTTTTTTTGTTGGAGGAGTTAAATTTGAGTGAATTTAGATGAAATTTACTCCAATTTTTTTGGATTTTATATAATTTTTTAGTCAAATTGTAATAAAGGAAATTGAAACCAACTTCGATTTTTTTGGATTTGGATGAATGTTTTTGTTGGAGGAGCTAAATTTGAGTAAATTTAGATGAAATTAACACCTATTTTTTTGGATTTTATATAAATTTCTAGTCAAATTGTAATAAAGGAATTTGAAACCAACTTCGATTTTTTTGGATTTTGCTGAATTTTGTGTTGGAGGAGCTAAATTTGAGTGAATTTAGATGAAATTTACTTTTATTTTTTCGGATTTTATATAAATTTTTAGTCAAATTGTAATAAAGGAATTTGAACCAACTTCGATTTTTTTGGATTTTGATGAATTTTTTTGTTGGAGGAGCTAAATTTGAGTGAATTTAGATGAAATTTACTTCAATTTTTTTGGATTTTATATAAATTTTTAGTCAAATTGTAATAAAGGAATTTGAACCAACTTCGATTTTTTTGGATTTTGATGAGATTTTTTGTTGGAGGAGCTAAATTTGAGTGAATTTAGATGAAATTTACTTCTATTTTTTTGGATTTTATATAAATTTTTAGTCAAATTGTAATAAAGGAATTTGAACCAACTTCGATTTTTTTGGATTTCGATGAATTTTTTTGTTGGAGGAGCTAAACTTGAGTGAATTTAGATGAAATTTACTTCAATTTTTTTGGATTTTATATAAATTTTTAGTCAAATTGTAATAACGGAAATTGAAACCAACTTCGATTTTTTGGGAATTGGATGAATTTTTTTGTTGGAGGAGCTAAATTTGAGTGAATTTAGATGAAATTTACTTTTATTTTTTTGGATTTTATATAAATTTTTAGTCAAATTGTAATAAAGGAATTTGAACCAACTTCGATTTTTTTGGATTTTGATGAGATTTTTTGTTGGAGGAGTTAAATATGAGTGAATTTAGATGAAATTTACTTTTATTTTTTTGGATTTTATATAAATTTTTAGTCAAATTGTAATAAAGGAATTTGAACCAACTTCGATTTTTTTGGATTTCGATGAATTTTTTTGTTGGAGGAGCTAAATTTGAGTGTATTTAGATGAAATTTACTTTAATTTTTTTGGATTTTATATAAATTTTTAGTCAAATTGTAATAAAGGAAATTGAAACCAACTTCGATTTTTTTGGATTTGGATGAATTTTTTTGTTGGAGGAGCTAAATTTGAGTGAATTTAGATGAAATTTCCTTTATTTTTTTGGATTTTATATAAATTTTTAGTCAAATTGTAATAAAGGAATTTGAACCAACTTCGATTTTTTTTGATTTTGATGAATTTTTTGTTGGAGGAGCTAAATTTGAGTGAATTTAGATTAAATTTGCTTCTATTTTTCTTGATTTTATATTAATTTTTAGTCAAATTGTAATTAAGGAATTTGAAACCACCTTCGATTTTTTTGGATTTTGATGAATTTTATTGTTGGAGGAGCTAAATTTGAGTGAATTTAGATGAAATTTACTTTCATTTTTTTGGATTTTATATTAATTTTTAGTCAAATTGTAATAAAGTAATTTGAAACCAACTTCGATTTTTTTGGATTTTGATGAATTTTTTTGTTGGAGCAGCTAAATTTGAGTGAATTTAGATGGAATTTACTTTTATTTTTTTGGATTTTATATAAATTTTTAGTCAAATTGTAATAAAGGAATTTGAACCAACTTCTATTTTTTTGGATTTTGCTGAGTTTTTTTGTTGGAGGAGTTAAATTTGAGTGAATTTAGATGAAATTTACTTCAATTTTTTTGGATTTTATATAATTTTTTAGTCAAATTGTAATAAAGGAAATTGAAACCAACTTCGATTTTTTTGGATTTGGATGAATGTTTTTGTTGGAGGAGCTAAATTTGAGTAAATTTAGATGAAATTAACACCTATTTTTTTGGATTTTATATAAATTTTTAGTCAAATTGTAGTAAAGGAAATTCAAACCAACTTCGATTTTTTTGGATTTTGATGAATTTTTTTGTTGGAGGAGTTAAATTTGAGTGAATTTAGATGAAATTTACTTCTATTTTTTTGGATTTTATAAAAATTTTTAGTCAAATTGTAATAAAGGAATTTGAAACAACTTCGATTTTTTTGGATTTCGATGAATTTTTTTGTTGGAGGAGCTAAACTTGAGTGAATTTAGATGAAATTTACTTCAATTTTTTTGGATTTTATATAAATTTTTAGTCAAATTGTAATAACGGAAATTGAAACCAACTTCGATTTTTTTGGATTTGGATGAATTTTTTTGTTGGAGGAGCTAAATTTGAGTGAATTTAGATGAAATTTACTTTAATTTTTTTGGATTTTATATAAATTTTTAGTCAAATTGTAATAAAGGAAATTGAAACCAACTTCGATTTTTTTGGATTTGGATGAATTTTTTTGTTGGAGGAGCTAAATTTGAGTGAATTTAGATGAAATTTACTTTTATTTTTTTGGATTTTATATAAATTTTTAGTCAAATTGTAATAAAGGAATTTGAACCAACTTCGATTTTTTTTGATTTTGATGAATTTTTTGTTGGAGGAGCTAAATTTGAGTGAATTTAGATTAAATTTGCTTTTATTTTTCTTGATTTTATATAAATTTTTAGTCAAATTGTAATTAAGGAATTTGAAACCACCTTCGATTTTTTTGGATTTTGATGAATTTTATTGTTGGAGGAGCTAAATTTGAGTGAATTTAGATGAAATTTACTTCTATTTTTTTTATTTCACTTAAATTTTTAGTCAAATTGTAATAAAGGTATTTGAACCAACTTCGATTTTTTTGGATTTTGATGAATTTTATTGTTGGAGGAGCTAAATTTGAGTGAATTTAGATGAAATTTACTTCAATTTTTTTGGATTTTATATAAATTTTTAGTCAAATTGTAATAACGGAAATTGAAACCAACTTCGATTTTTTTGGAATTGGATGAATTTTTTTGTTGGAGGAGCTAAATTTGAGTGAATTTAGATGAAATTTACTTTTATTTTTTTGGATTTTATATAAATTTTTAGTCAAATTGTAATAAAGGAATTTGAACCAACTTCGATTTTTTTGGATTTTGATGAGATTTTTTGTTGGAGGAGTTAAATATGAGTGAATTTAGATGAAATTTACTTTTATTTTTTTGGATTTTATATAAATTTTTAGTCAAATTGTAATAAAGGAATTTGAACCAACTTCGATTTTTTTGGATTTCGATGAATTTTTTTGTTGGAGGAGCTAAATTTGAGTGTATTTAGATGAAATTTACTTTAATTTTTTTGGATTTTATATAAATTTTTAGTCAAATTGTAATAAAGGAAATTGAAACCAACTTCGATTTTTTTGGATTTGAATGAATTTTTTTGTTGGAGGAGCTAAATTTAAGTGAATTTAGGTGAAATTTCCTTTATTTTTTTGGATTTTATATAAATTTTTAGTCAAATTGTAATAAAGGAATTTGAACCAACTTCGATTTTTTTTGATTTTGATGAATTTTTTGTTGGAGGAGCTAAATTTGAGTGAATTTAGATTAAATTTGCTTCTATTTTTCTTGATTTTATATTAATTTTTAGTCAAATTGTAATTAAGGAATTTGAAACCACCTTCGATTTTTTTGGATTTTGATGAATTTTATTGTTGGAGGAGCTAAATTTGAGTGAATTTAGATGAAATTTACTTTCATTTTTTTGGATTTTATATTAATTTTTAGTCAAATTGTAATAAAGTAATTTGAAACCAACTTCAATTTTTTTGGATTTTGATGAATTTTTTTGTTGGAGCAGCTAAATTTGAGTGAATTTAGATGGAATTTACTTTTATTTTTTTGGATTTTATATAAATTTTTAGTCAAATTGTAATAAAGGAATTTGAACCAACTTCTATTTTTTTGGATTTTGCTGAGTTTTTTTGTTGGAGGAGTTAAATTTGAGTGAATTTAGATGAAATTTACTTCAATTTTTTTGGATTTTATATAATTTTTTAGTCAAATTGTAATAAAGGAAATTGAAACCAACTTCGATTTTTTTGGATTTGGATGAATGTTTTTGTTGGAGGAGCTAAATTTGAGTAAATTTAGATGAAATTAACACCTATTTTTTTGGATTTTATATAAATTTTTAGTCAAATTGTAGTAAAGGAAATTCAAACCAACTTCGATTTTTTTGGATTTTGATGAATTTTTTTGTTGGAGGAGTTAAATTTGAGTGAATTTAGATGAAATTTACTTCTATTTTTTTGGATTTTATAAAAATTTTTAGTCAAATTGTAATAAAGGAATTTGAAACAACTTCGATTTTTTTGGATTTCGATGAATTTTTTTGTTGGAGGAGCTAAACTTGAGTGAATTTAGATGAAATTTACTTCAATTTTTTTGGATTTTATATAAATTTTTAGTCAAATTGTAATAACGGAAATTGAAACCAACTTCGATTTTTTTGGATTTGGATGAATTTTTTTGTTGGAGGAGCTAAATTTGAGTGAATTTAGATGAAATTTACTTTAATTTTTTTGGATTTTATATAAATTTTTAGTCAAATTGTAATAAAGGAAATTGAAACCAACTTCGATTTTTTTGGATTTGGATGAATTTTTTTGTTGGAGGAGCTAAATTTGAGTGAATTTAGATGAAATTTACTTTTATTTTTTTGGATTTTATATAAATTTTTAGTCAAATTGTAATAAAGGAATTTGAACCAACTTCGATTTTTTTTGATTTTGATGAATTTTTTGTTGGAGGAGCTAAATTTGAGTGAATTTAGATTAAATTTGCTTTTATTTTTCTTGATTTTATATAAATTTTAAGTCAAATTGTAATTAAGGAATTTGAAACCACCTTCGATTTTTTTGGATTTTGATGAATTTTATTGTTGGAGGAGCTAAATTTGAGTGAATTGAGATGAAATTTACTTCTATTTTTTTTATTTCACTTAAATTTTTAGTCAAATTGTAATAAAGGTATTTGAACCAACTTCGATTTTTTTGGATTTTGATGAATTTTATTGTTGGAGGAGCTAAATTTGAGTGAATTTAGATGAAATTTACTTCTATTTTTTTTATTTCACTTAAATTTTTAGTCAAATTGTAATAAAGGTATTTGAACCAACTTCGATTTTTTTGGATTTTGATGATTTTGGTTGTTGGAGGAGTTAAATTTGAGTAAATTTAGAGGAAATTTACTTGTATTTTTTTGGATTTTATATAAATTTTTAGTCAAATTGTAGTAAAGGAAATTCAAACCAACTTCGATTTTTTTGGATTTTGATGAATTTTTTTGTTGGAGGAGTTAAATTTGAGTGAATTTAGATGAAACTTACTTTTACTTTTTTGGATTTTCTATAAATTTTTAGTCAAATTGTAATAAAGGAATTTGAACCAACTTCGATTTTTTTGGATTTTGATGAGATTTTTTGTTGGAGGAGTTAAATTTGAGTGAATTTAGATGAAATTTACTTCTATTTTTTTGGATTTTATATAAATTTTTAGTCAAATTGTAATAAAGGAATTTGAACCAACTTCGATTTTTTTGGATTTCGATGAATTTTTTTGTTGGAGGAGCTAAAATTGAGTGAATTTAGATGAAATTTACTTTTATTTTTTTGGATTTTATATAAATTTTTAGTCAAATTGTAATAAAGGAATTTGAACCAACTTCGATTTTTTTTGATTTTGATGAATTTTTTGTTGGAGGAGCTAAATTTGAGTGAATTTAGATTAAATTTGCTTCTATTTTTCTTGATTTTATATAAATTTTTAGTCAAATTGTAATTAAGGAATTTGAAACCACCTTCGATTTTTTTGGATTTTGATGAATTTTATTGTTGGAGGAGCTAAATTTGAGTGAATTTAGATGAAATTTACTTTCATTTTTTTGGATTTTATATTAATTTTTAGTCAAATTGTAATAAAGTAATTTGAAACCAACTTCGATTTTTTTGGATTTTGATGAATTTTTTTGTTGGAGCAGCTAAATTTGAGTGAATTTAGATGGAATTTACTTTTATTTTTTGGATTTTATATAAATTTTTAGTCAAATTGTAATAAAGGAATTTGAACCAACTTCTATTTTTTTGGATTTTGATGAGTTTTTTTGTTGGAGGAGTTAATTTGAGTGAATTTAGATGAAATTTACTTCAATTTTTTTGGATTTTATATAATTTTTTAGTCAAATTGTAATAAAGGAAATTGAAACCAACTTCGATTTTTTTGGATTTGGATGAATGTTTTTGTTGGAGGAGCTAAATTTGAGTAAATTTAGATGAAATTAACACTTATTTTTTTGGATTTTATATAAATTTTTAGTCAAATTGTAATAAAGGAATTTGAAACCAACTTCGATTTTTTTGGATTTTGCTGAATTTTGTGTTGGAGGAGCTAAATTTGAGTGAATTTAGATGAAATTTACTTTTATTTTTTCGGATTTTATATAAATTTTTAGTCAAATTGTAATAAAGGAATTTGAACCAACTTCGATTTTTTTGGATTTTGATGAGTTTTTTTGTTGGAGGAGTTAAATTTGAGTGAATTTAGATTAAATTTACTTTTATTTTTTTTGATTTTATATAAATTTTTAGTCAAATTGTAATAAAGGAATTTGAACCAACTTCGAATTTTTTGGATTTCGATGAATTTTTTTGTTGGAGGAGCTAAATTTGAGTGAATTTAGATGAAATTTACTTCAATTTTTTTGGATTTTATATAAATTTTTAGTCAAATTGTAATAAAGGAATTTGAACCAACTTCTATTTTTTTGGATTTTGATGAGTTTTTTTGTTGGAGGAGTTAAATTTGAGTGAATTTAGATGAAATTTACTCCAATTTTTTTGGATTTTATATAAATTTTTAGTCAAATTGTAATAAAGGAATTTGAACCAACTTCGATTTTTTTTGATTATGATGAATTTTTTGTTGGAGGAGCTAAATTTGAGTGAATTTAGATTAAATTTGCTTCTATTTTTCTTGATTTTATATTAATTTTTAGTCAAATTGTAATTAAGGAATTTGAAACCACCTTCGATTTTTTTGGATTTTGATGAATTTTATTGTTGGAGGAGCTAAATTTGAGTGAATTTAGATGAAATTTACTTTCATTTTTTTGGATTTTATATAAATTTTTAGTCAAATTGTAATAAAGGAATTTGAACCAACTTCGATTTTTTTGGATTTTGATGAGATTTTTTGTTGGAGGAGTTAAATATGAGTGAATTTAGATGAAATTTACTTTTATTTTTTTGGATTTTATATAAATTTTTAGTCAAATTGTAATAAAGGAATTTGAACCAACTTCGATTTTTTTGGATTTCGATGAATTTTTTTGTTGGAGGAGCTAAATTTGAGTGTATTTAGATGAAATTTACTTTAATTTTTTTGGATTTTATATAAATTTTTAGTCAAATTGTAATAAAGGAAATTGAAACCAACTTCGATTTTTTTGGATTTGGATGAATTTTTTTGTTGGAGGAGCTAAATTTGAGTGAATTTAGATTAAATTTACTTTTATTTTTTTGGATTTTATATAAATTTTTAGTCAAATTGTAATAAAGGAATTTGAACCAACTTCGATTTTTTTTGATTTTGATGAATTTTTTGTTGGAGGAGCTAAATTTGAGTGAATTTAGATTAAATTTGCTTCTATTTTTCTTGATTTTATATTAATTTTTAGTCAAATTGTAATTAAGGAATTTGAAACCACCTTCGATTTTTTTGGATTTTGATGAATTTTATTGTTGGAGGAGCTAAATTTGAGTGAATTTAGATGAAATTTACTTTCATTTTTTTGGATTTTATATTAATTTTTAGTCAAATTGTAATAAAGTAATTTGAAACCAACTTCGATTTTTTTGGATTTTGATGAATTTTTTTGTTGGAGCAGCTAAATTTGAGTGAATTTAGATGGAATTTACTTTTATTTTTTTGGATTTTATATAAATTTTTAGTCAAATTGTAATAAAGGAATTTGAACCAACTTCTATTTTTTTGGATTTTGATGAGTTTTTTTGTTGGAGGAGTTAAATTTGAGTGAATTTAGATGAAATTAACACCTATTTTTTTGGATTTTATATAAATTTTTAGTCAAATTGTAATAAAGGAATTTGAAACCAACTTCGATTTTTTTGGATTTTGCTGAATTTTGTGTTGGAGGAGCTAAATTTGAGTGAATTTAGATGAAATTTACTTTTTTTTTTCGGATTTTATATAAATTTTTAGTCAAATTGTAATAAAGGAATTTGAACCAACTTCGATTTTTTTGGATTTTGATGAGTTTTTTTGTTGGAGGAGTTAAATTTGAGTGAATTTAGATTAAATTTACTTTTATTTTTTTTGATTTTATATAAATTTTTAGTCAAATTGTAATAAAGGAATTTGAACCAACTTCGAATTTTTTGGATTTCGATGAATTTTTTTGTTGGAGGAGCTAAATTTGAGTGAATTTAGATGAAATTTACTTCAATTTTTTTGTATTTTATATAAATTTTTAGTCAAATTGTAATAAAGGAATTTGAACCAACTTCTATTTTTTTGGATTTCGATGAATTTTTTTGTTGGAGGAGCTAAATTTGAGTGAATTTAGATGAAATTTACTTCTATTTTTTTTATTTCACTTAAATTTTTAGTCAAATTGTAATAAAGGTATTTGAACCAACTTCGATTTTTTTGGATTTTGATGATTTTGGTTGTTGGAGGAGTTAAATTTGAGTAAATTTAGAGGAAATTTACTTTTATTTTTTTGGATTTTATATAAATTTTTAGTCAAATTGTAGTAAAGGAAATTCAAACCAACTTCGATTTTTTTGGATTTTGATGAATTTTTTTGTTGGAGGAGTTAAATTTGAGTGAATTTAGATGAAATTTACTTCTATTTTTTTTATTTCACTTAAATTTTTAGTCAAATTGTAATAAAGGTATTTGAACCAACTTCGATTTTTTTGGATTTTGATGATTTTGGTTGTTGGAGGAGTTAAATTTGAGTAAATTTAGAGGAAATTTACTTTTATTTTTTTGGATTTTATATAAATTTTTAGTCAAATTGTAGTAAAGGAAATTCAAACCAACTTCGATTTTTTTGGATTTTGATGAATTTTTTTGTTGGAGGAGTTAAATTTGAGTGAATTTAGATGAAATTTACTTCTATTTTTTTGGATTTTATATAAATTTTTAGTCAAATTGTAATAAAGGAATTTGAAACAACTTCGATTTTTTTGGATTTCGATGAATTTTTTTGTTGGAGGAGCTAAACTTGAGTGAATTTAGATGAAATTTACTTCAATTTTTTTGGATTTTATATAAATTTTTAGTCAAATTGTAATAACGGAAATTGAAACCAACTTCGATTTTTTTCATTTGGATGAATTTTTTTGTTGGAGGAGCTAAATTTGAGTGAATTTAGATGAAATTTACTTTAATTTTTTTGGATTTTATATAAATTTTTAGTCAAATTGTAATAAAGGAAATTGAAACCAACTTCGATTTTTTTGGATTTGGATGAATTTTTTTGTTGGAGGAGCTAAATTTGAGTGAATTTAGATGAAATTTACTTTTATTTTTTTGGATTTTATATAAATTTTTAGTCAAATTGTAATAAAGGAATTTGAACCAACTTCGATTTTTTTGGATTTTGATGAGATTTTTTGTTGGAGGAGTTAAATATGAGTGAATTTAGATGAAATTTACTTTTATTTTTTTGGATTTTATATAAATTTTTAGTCAAATTGTAATAAAGGAATTTGAACCAACTTCGATTTTTTTGGATTTTGATGAGATTTTTTGTTGGAGGAGTTAAATTTGAGTGAATTTAGATGAAATTTACTTCTATTTTTTTTGGATTTTATATAAATTTTTAGTCAAATTGTAATAAAGGAATTTGAACCAACTTCGATTTTTTTGGATTTCGATGAATTTTTTTGTTGGAGGAGCTAAACTTGAGTGAATTTAGATGAAATTTACTTCAATTTTTTTGGATTTTATATAAATTTTTAGTCAAATTGTAATAACGGAAATTGAAACCAACTTCGATTTTTTTGGAATTGGATGAATTTTTTTGTTGGAGGAGCTAAATTTGAGTGAATTTAGATGAAATTTACTTTTATTTTTTTGGATTTTATATAAATTTTTAGTCAAATTGTAATAAAGGAATTTGAACCAACTTCGATTTTTTTGGATTTTGATGAGATTTTTTGTTGGAGGAGTTAAATATGAGTGAATTTAGATGAAATTTACTTTTATTTTTTTGGATTTTATATAAATTTTTAGTCAAATTGTAATAAAGGAATTTGAACCAACTTCGATTTTTTTGGATTTCGATGAATTTTTTTGTTGGAGGAGCTAAATTTGAGTGTATTTAGATGAAATTTACTTTAATTTTTTTGGATTTTATATAAATTTTTAGTCAAATTGTAATAAAGGAAATTGAAACCAACTTCGATTTTTTTGGATTTGGATGAATTTTTTTGTTGGAGGAGCTAAATTTGAGTGAATTTAGATGAAATTTACTTTTATTTTTTTGGATTTTATATAAATTTTTAGTCAAATTGTAATAAAGGAATTTGAACCAACTTCGATTTTTTTTGATTATGATGAATTTTTTGTTGGAGGAGCTAAATTTGAGTGAATTTAGATTAAATTTGCTTCTATTTTTCTTGATTTTATATTAATTTTTAGTCAAATTGTAATTAAGGAATTTGAAACCACCTTCGATTTTTTTGGATTTTGATGAATTTTATTGTTGGAGGAGCTAAATTTGAGTGAATTTAGATGAAATTTACTTTCATTTTTTTGGATTTTATATAAATTTTTAGTCAAATTGTAATAAAGGAATTTGAACCAACTTCGATTTTTTTGGATTTTGATGAGATTTTTTGTTGGAGGAGTTAAATATGAGTGAATTTAGATGAAATTTACTTTTATTTTTTTGGATTTTATATAAATTTTTAGTCAAATTGTAATAAAGGAATTTGAACCAACTTCGATTTTTTTGGATTTCGATGAATTTTTTTGTTGGAGGAGCTAAATTTGAGTGTATTTAGATGAAATTTACTTTAATTTTTTTGGATTTTATATAAATTTTTAGTCAAATTGTAATAAAGGAAATTGAAACCAACTTCGATTTTTTTGGATTTGGATGAATTTTTTTGTTGGAGGAGCTAAATTTGAGTGAATTTAGATTAAATTTACTTTTATTTTTTTGGATTTTATATAAATTTTTAGTCAAATTGTAATAAAGGAATTTGAACCAACTTCGATTTTTTTTGATTTTGATGAATTTTTTGTTGGAGGAGCTAAATTTGAGTGAATTTAGATTAAATTTGCTTCTATTTTTCTTGATTTTATATTAATTTTTAGTCAAATTGTAATTAAGGAATTTGAAACCACCTTCGATTTTTTTGGATTTTGATGAATTTTATTGTTGGAGGAGCTAAATTTGAGTGAATTTAGATGAAATTTACTTTCATTTTTTTGGATTTTATATTAATTTTTAGTCAAATTGTAATAAAGTAATTTGAAACCAACTTCGATTTTTTTGGATTTTGATGAATTTTTTTGTTGGAGCAGCTAAATTTGAGTGAATTTAGATGGAATTTACTTTTATTTTTTTGGATTTTATATAAATTTTTAGTCAAATTGTAATAAAGGAATTTGAACCAACTTCTATTTTTTTGGATTTTGATGAGTTTTTTTGTTGGAGGAGTTAAATTTGAGTGAATTTAGATGAAATTAACACCTATTTTTTTGGATTTTATATAAATTTTTAGTCAAATTGTAATAAAGGAATTTGAAACCAACTTCGATTTTTTTGGATTTTGCTGAATTTTGTGTTGGAGGAGCTAAATTTGAGTGAATTTAGATGAAATTTACTTTTTTTTTTCGGATTTTATATAAATTTTTAGTCAAATTGTAATAAAGGAATTTGAACCAACTTCGATTTTTTTGGATTTTGATGAGTTTTTTTGTTGGAGGAGTTAAATTTGAGTGAATTTAGATTAAATTTACTTTTATTTTTTTTGATTTTATATAAATTTTTAGTCAAATTGTAATAAAGGAATTTGAACCAACTTCGAATTTTTTGGATTTCGATGAATTTTTTTGTTGGAGGAGCTAAATTTGAGTGAATTTAGATGAAATTTACTTCAATTTTTTTGGATTTTATATAAATTTTTAGTCAAATTGTAATAAAGGAATTTGAACCAACTTCTATTTTTTTGGATTTCGATGAATTTTTTTGTTGGAGGAGCTAAATTTGAGTGAATTTAGATGAAATTTACTTCTATTTTTTTTATTTCACTTAAATTTTTAGTCAAATTGTAATAAAGGTATTTGAACCAACTTCGATTTTTTTGGATTTTGATGATTTTGGTTGTTGGAGGAGTTAAATTTGAGTAAATTTAGAGGAAATTTACTTTTATTTTTTTGGATTTTATATAAATTTTTAGTCAAATTGTAGTAAAGGAAATTCAAACCAACTTCGATTTTTTTGGATTTTGATGAATTTTTTTGTTGGAGGAGTTAAATTTGAGTGAATTTAGATGAAATTTACTTCTATTTTTTTGGATTTTATATAAATTTTTAGTCAAATTGTAATAAAGGAATTTGAAACAACTTCGATTTTTTTGGATTTCGATGAATTTTTTTGTTGGAGGAGCTAAATTTGAGTGAATTTAGATGAAATTTACTTTTATTTTTTTGGATTTTATATAAATTTTTAGTCAAATTGTAATAAAGGAATTTGAACCAACTTCGATTTTTTTGGATTTTGATGAGATTTTTTGTTGGAGGAGTTAAATATGAGTGAATTTAGATGAAATTTACTTTTATTTTTTTGGATTTTATATAAATTTTTAGTCAAATTGTAATAAAGGAATTTGAACCAACTTCGATTTTTTTGGATTTTGATGAGATTTTTTGTTGGAGGAGTTAAATTTGAGTGAATTTAGATGAAATTTACTTCTATTTTTTTTGGATTTTATATAAATTTTTAGTCAAATTGTAATAAAGGAATTTGAACCAACTTCGATTTTTTTGGATTTCGATGAATTTTTTTGTTGGAGGAGCTAAACTTGAGTGAATTTAGATGAAATTTACTTCAATTTTTTTGGATTTTATATAAATTTTTAGTCAAATTGTAATAACGGAAATTGAAACCAACTTCGATTTTTTTGGAATTGGATGAATTTTTTTGTTGGAGGAGCTAAATTTGAGTGAATTTAGATGAAATTTACTTTTATTTTTTTGGATTTTATATAAATTTTTAGTCAAATTGTAATAAAGGAATTTGAACCAACTTCGATTTTTTTGGATTTTGATGAGATTTTTTGTTGGAGGAGTTAAATATGAGTGAATTTAGATGAAATTTACTTTTATTTTTTTGGATTTTATATAAATTTTTAGTCAAATTGTAATAAAGGAATTTGAACCAACTTCGATTTTTTTGGATTTCGATGAATTTTTTTGTTGGAGGAGCTAAATTTGAGTGTATTTAGATGAAATTTACTTTAATTTTTTTGGATTTTATATAAATTTTTAGTCAAATTGTAATAAAGGAAATTGAAACCAACTTCGATTTTTTTGGATTTGGATGAATTTTTTTGTTGGAGGAGCTAAATTTGAGTGAATTTAGATGAAATTTACTTTTATTTTTTTGGATTTTATATAAATTTTTAGTCAAATTGTAATAAAGGAATTTGAACCAACTTCGATTTTTTTTGATTATGATGAATTTTTTGTTGGAGGAGCTAAATTTGAGTGAATTTAGATTAAATTTGCTTCTATTTTTCTTGATTTTATATTAATTTTTAGTCAAATTGTAATTAAGGAATTTGAAACCACCTTCGATTTTTTTGGATTTTGATGAATTTTATTGTTGGAGGAGCTAAATTTGAGTGAATTTAGATGAAATTTACTTTCATTTTTTTGGATTTTATATTAATTTTTAGTCAAATTGTAATAAAGTAATTTGAAACCAACTTCGATTTTTTTGGATTTTGATGAATTTTTTTGTTGGAGCAGCTAAATTTGAGTGAATTTAGATGGAATTTACTTTTATTTTTTTGGATTTTATATATAAATTTTTAGTCAAATTGTAATAAAGGAATTTGAACCAACTTCTATTTTTTTGGATTTTGATGAGTTTTTTTGTTGGAGGAGTTAAATTTGAGTGAATTTAGATGAAATTTACTTCAATTTTTTTGGATTTTATATAATTTTTTAGTCAAATTGTAATAAAGGAAATTGAAACCAACTTCGATTTTTTTGGATTTGGATGAATGTTTTTGTTGGAGGAGCTAAATTTGAGTAAATTTAGATGAAATTAACACCTATTTTTTTGGATTTTATATAAATTTTTAGTCAAATTGTAATAAAGGAATTTGAAACCAACTTCGATTTTTTTGGATTTTGCTGAATTTTGTGTTGGAGGAGCTAAATTTGAGTGAATTTAGATGAAATTTACTTTTATTTTTTCGGATTTTATATAAATTTTTAGTCAAATTGTAATAAAGGAATTTGAACCAACTTCGATTTTTTTGGATTTTGATGAGTTTTTTTGTTGGAGGAGTTAAATTTGAGTGAATTTAGATTAAATTTACTTTTATTTTTTTTGATTTTATATAAATTTTTAGTCAAATTGTAATAAAGGAATTTGAACCAACTTCGAATTTTTTGGATTTCGATGAATTTTTTTGTTGGAGGAGCTAAATTTGAGTGAATTTAGATGAAATTTACTTCAATTTTTTTGGATTTTATATAAATTTTTAGTCAAATTGTAATAAAGGAATTTGAACCAACTTCTATTTTTTTGGATTTCGATGAATTTTTTTGTTGGAGGAGCTAAATTTGAGTGAATTTAGATGAAATTTACTTCTATTTTTTTTATTTCACTTAAATTTTTAGTCAAATTGTAATAAAGGTATTTGAACCAACTTCGATTTTTTTGGATTTTGATGATTTTGGTTGTTGGAGGAGTTAAATTTGAGTAAATTTAGAGGAAATTTACTTTTATTTTTTTGGATTTTATATAAATTTTTAGTCAAATTGTAGTAAAGGAAATTCAAACCAACTTCGATTTTTTTGGATTTTGATGAATTTTTTTGTTGGAGGAGTTAAATTTGAGTGAATTTAGATGAAATTTACTTCTATTTTTTTGGATTTTATATAAATTTTTAGTCAAATTGTAATAAAGGAATTTGAAACAACTTCGATTTTTTTGGATTTCGATGAATTTTTTTGTTGGAGGAGCTAAACTTGAGTGAATTTAGATGAAATTTACTTCAATTTTTTTGGATTTTATATAAATTTTTAGTCAAATTGTAATAACGGAAATTGAAACCAACTTCGATTTTTTTCATTTGGATGAATTTTTTTGTTGGAGGAGCTAAATTTGAGTGAATTTAGATGAAATTTACTTTAATTTTTTTGGATTTTATATAAATTTTTAGTCAAATTGTAATAAAGGAATTTGAACCAACTTCGATTTTTTTGGATTTTGATGAGTTTTTTTGTTGGAGGAGTTAAATTTGAGTGAATTTAGATTAAATTTACTTTTAATTTTTTTTGATTTTATATAAATTTTTAGTCAAATTGTAATAAAGGAATTTGAACCAACTTCTATTTTTTTGGATTTCGATGAATTTTTTTGTTGGAGGAGCTAAATTTGAGTGAATTTAGATGAAATTTACTTCTATTTTTTTTATTTCACTTAAATTTTTAGTCAAATTGTAATAAAGGTATTTGAACCAACTTCGATTTTTTTGGATTTTGATGATTTTGGTTGTTGGAGGAGTTAAATTTGAGTAAATTTAGAGGAAATTTACTTTTATTTTTTTGGATTTTATATAAATTTTTAGTCAAATTGTAGTAAAGGAAATTCAAACCAACTTCGATTTTTTTGGATTTTGATGAATTTTTTTGTTGGAGGAGTTAAATTTGAGTGAATTTAGATGAAATTTACTTCTATTTTTTTGGATTTTATATAAATTTTTAGTCAAATTGTAATAAAGGAATTTGAAACAACTTCGATTTTTTTGGATTTCGATGAATTTTTTTGTTGGAGGAGCTAAACTTGAGTGAATTTAGATGAAATTTACTTCAATTTTTTTGGATTTTATATAAATTTTTAGTCAAATTGTAATAACGGAAATTGAAACCAACTTCGATTTTTTTCATTTGGATGAATTTTTTTGTTGGAGGAGCTAAATTTGAGTGAATTTAGATGAAATTTACTTTAATTTTTTTGGATTTTATATAAATTTTTAGTCAAATTGTAATAAAGGAAATTGAAACCAACTTCGATTTTTTTGGATTTGGATGAATTTTTTTGTTGGAGGAGCTAAATTTGAGTGAATTTAGATGAAATTTACTTTTATTTTTTTGGATTTTATATAAATTTTTAGTCAAATTGTAATAAAGGAATTTGAACCAACTTCGATTTTTTTTGATTTTGATGAATTTTTTGTTGGAGGAGCTAAATTTGAGTGAATTTAGATTAAATTTGCTTTTATTTTTCTTGATTTTATATAAATTTTTAGTCAAATTGTAATTAAGGAATTTGAAACCACCTTCGATTTTTTTGGATTTTGATGAATTTTATTGTTGGAGGAGCTAAATTTGAGTGAATTTAGATGAAATTTACTTCTATTTTTTTTATTTCACTTAAATTTTTAGTCAAATTGTAATAAAGGTATTTGAACCAACTTCGATTTTTTTGGATTTTGATGATTTTGGTTGTTGGAGGAGTTAAATTTGAGTAAATTTAGAGGAAATTTACTTGTATTTTTTTGGATTTTATATAAATTTTTAGTCAAATTGTAGTAAAGGAAATTCAAACCAACTTCGATTTTTTTGGATTTTGATGAATTTTTTGTTGGAGGAGTTAAATTTGAGTGAATTTAGATGAAACTTACTTTTATTTTTTTGGATTTTCTATAAATTTTTAGTCAAATTGTAATAAAGGAATTTGAACCAACTTCTATTTTTTTGGATTTTGATGAGTTTTTTTGTTGGAGGAGTTAAATTTGAGTGAATTTAGATGAAATTTACTTCAATTTTTTTGGATTTTATATAATTTTTTAGTCAAATTGTAATAAAGGAAATTGAAACCAACTTCGATTTTTTTGGATTTGGATGAATGTTTTTGTTGGAGGAGCTAAATTTGAGTAAATTTAGATGAAATTAACACCTATTTTTTTGGATTTTATATAAATTTTTAGTCAAATTGTAATAAAGCAATTTGAAACCAACTTCGATTTTTTTGGATTTTGCTGAATTTTGTGTTGGAGGAGCTAAATTTGAGTGAATTTAGATGAAATTTACTTTTATTTTTTCGGATTTTATATAAATTTTTAGTCAAATTGTAATAAAGGAATTTGAACCAACTTCGATTTTTTTGGATTTTGATGAATTTTTTTGTTGGAGGAGCTAAATTTGAGTGAATTTAGATGAAATTTACTTCAATTTTTTTGGATTTTATATAAATTTTTAGGCAAATTTTAATAAAGGAATTTGAAACCACTTTCGATTTTTTTGGATTTCGATGAATTTTTTTGTTGGAGGAGTTAAATTTGAGTGAATTTAGATGAAATTTACTTCAATTTTTTTTGATTTTATATAAATTTTTAGTCAAATTGTAATAACGGAAATTGAAACCAACTTCGATTTTTTTGGAATTGGATGAATTTTTTTGTTGGAGGAGTTAAATATGAGTGAATTTAGATGAAATTTACTTTTATTTTTTTGGATTTTATATAAATTTTTAGTCAAATTGTAATAAAGGAATTTGAACCAACTTCGATTTTTTTGGATTTCGATGAATTTTTTTGTTGGAGGAGCTAAATTTGAGTGTATTTAGATGAAATTTACTTTAATTTTTTTGGATTTTATATAAATTTTTAGTCAAATTGTAATAAAGGAAATTGAAACCAACTTCGATTTTTTTGGATTTGGATGAATTTTTTTGTTGGAGGAGCTAAATTTGAGTGAATTTAGATGAAATTTACTTTTATTTTTTTGGATTTTATATAAATTTTTAGTCAAATTGTAATAAAGGAATTTGAACCAACTTCGATTTTTTTTGATTTTGATGAATTTTTTGTTGGAGGAGCTAAATTTGAGTGAATTTAGATTAAATTTGCTTCTATTTTTCTTGATTTTATATTAATTTTTAGTCAAATTGTAATTAAGGAATTTGAAACCACCTTCGATTTTTTTGGATTTTGATGAATTTTATTGTTGGAGGAGCTAAATTTGAGTGAATTTAGATGAAATTTACTTCTATTTTTTTTATTTCACTTAAATTTTTAGTCAAATTGTAATAAAGGTATTTGAACCAACTTCGATTTTTTTGGATTTTGATGATTTTGGTTGTTGGAGGAGTTAAATTTGAGTAAATTTAGAGGAAATTTACTTTTATTTTTTTGGATTTTATATAAATTTTTAGTCAAATTGTAGTAAAGGAAATTCAAACCAACTTCGATTTTTTTGGATTTTGATGAATTTTTTTGTTGGAGGAGTTAAATTTGAGTGAATTTAGATGAAATTTACTTCTATTTTTTTGGATTTTATATAAATTTTTAGTCAAATTGTAATAAAGGAATTTGAAACAACTTCGATTTTTTTGGATTTCGATGAATTTTTTTGTTGGAGGAGCTAAACTTGAGTGAATTTAGATGAAATTTACTTCAATTTTTTTGGATTTTATATAAATTTTTAGTCAAATTGTAATAACGGAAATTGAAACCAACTTCGATTTTTTTGGATTTGGATGAATTTTTTTGTTGGAGGAGCTAAATTTGAGTGAATTTAGATGAAATTTACTTTAATTTTTTTGGATTTTATATAAATTTTTAGTCAAATTGTAATAAAGGAAATTGAAACCAACTTCGATTTTTTTGGATTTGGATGAATTTTTTTGTTGGAGGAGCTAAATTTGAGTGAATTTAGATGAAATTTACTTTTATTTTTTTGGATTTTATATAAATTTTTAGTCAAATTGTAATAAAGGAATTTGAACCAACTTCGATTTTTTTTGATTTTGATGAATTTTTTGTTGGAGGAGCTAAATTTGAGTGAATTTAGATTAAATTTGCTTTTATTTTTCTTGATTTTATATAAATTTTTAGTCAAATTGTAATTAAGGAATTTGAAACCACCTTCGATTTTTTTGGATTTTGATGAATTTTATTGTTGGAGGAGCTAAATTTGAGTGAATTTAGATGAAATTTACTTCTATTTTTTTTATTTCACTTAAATTTTTAGTCAAATTGTAATAAAGGTATTTGAACCAACTTCGATTTTTTTGGATTTTGATGATTTTGGTTGTTGGAGGAGTTAAATTTGAGTAAATTTAGAGGAAATTTACTTGTATTTTTTTGGATTTTATATAAATTTTTAGTCAAATTGTAGTAAAGGAAATTCAAACCAACTTCGATTTTTTTGGATTTTGATGAATTTTTTGTTGGAGGAGTTAAATTTGAGTGAATTTAGATGAAACTTACTTTTATTTTTTTGGATTTTCTATAAATTTTTAGTCAAATTGTAATAAAGGAATTTGAACCAACTTCTATTTTTTTGGATTTTGATGAGTTTTTTTGTTGGAGGAGTTAAATTTGAGTGAATTTAGATGAAATTTACTTCAATTTTTTTGGATTTTATATAATTTTTTAGTCAAATTGTAATAAAGGAAATTGAAACCAACTTCGATTTTTTTGGATTTGGATGAATGTTTTTGTTGGAGGAGCTAAATTTGAGTAAATTTAGATGAAATTAACACCTATTTTTTTGGATTTTATATAAATTTTTAGTCAAATTGTAATAAAGCAATTTGAAACCAACTTCGATTTTTTTGGATTTTGCTGAATTTTGTGTTGGAGGAGCTAAATTTGAGTGAATTTAGATGAAATTTACTTTTATTTTTTCGGATTTTATATAAATTTTTAGTCAAATTGTAATAAAGAAATTTGAACCAACTTCGATTTTTTTGGATTTTGATGAATTTTTTTGTTGGAGGAGCTAAATTTGAGTGAATTTAGATGAAATTTACTTCAATTTTTTTGGATTTTATATAAATTTTTAGGCAAATTTTAATAAAGGAATTTGAAACCACTTTCGATTTTTTTGGATTTCGATGAATTTTTTTGTTGGAGGAGTTAAATTTGAGTGAATTTAGATTAAATTTACTTTTATTTTTTTTGATTTTATATAAATTTTTAGTCAAATTGTAATAAAGGAATTTGAACCAACTTCGAATTTTTTGGATTTCGATGAATTTTTTTGTTGGAGGAGCTAAATTTGAGTGAATTTAGATGAAATTTACTTCAATTTTTTTGGATTTTATATAAATTTTTAGTCAAATTGTAATAAAGGAATTTGAACCAACTTCTATTTTTTTGGATTTTGATGAGTTTTTTTGTTGGAGGAGTTAAATTTGAGTGAATTTAGATGAAATTTACTCCAATTTTTTTGGATTTTATATAATTTTTTAGTCAAATTGTAATAAAGGAAATTGAAACCAACTTCGATTTTTTTGGATTTGGATGAATGTTTTTGTTGGAGGAGCTAAATTTGAGTAAATTTAGATGGAATTAACACCTATTTTTTTGGATTTTATATAAATTTTTAGTCAAATTGTAATAAAGGAATTTGAAACCAACTTCGATTTTTTTGGATTTTGCTGAATTTTGTGTTGGAGGAGCTAAATTTGAGTGAATTTAGATGAAATTTACTTTTATTTTTTCGGATTTTATATAAATTTTTAGTCAAATTGTAATAAAGGAATTTGAACCAACTTCGATTTTTTTGGATTTTGATGAATTTTTTTGTTGGAGGAGCTAAATTTGAGTGAATTTAGATGAAATTTACTTCAATTTTTTTGGATTTTATATAAATTTTTAGGCAAATTTTAATAAAGGAATTTGAAACCACTTTCGATTTTTTTGGATTTCGATGAATTTTTTTGTTGGAGGAGCTAAATTTGAGTGAATTTAGATGAAATTTACTTCAATTTTTTTTGATTTTATATAAATTTTTAGTCAAATTGTAATAAAGGAAACTGAAACCAACTTCGATTTTTTGGGATTTCGATGTATTTTTTTGTTGGAGGATCTAAATTTGAGTGAATTTAGATGAAATTTACTTCAATGTTTTTGGATTTTATATAAATTTTTAGGCAAATTTTAATAAAGGAATTTGAAACCACCTTCGACTTTTTTGGATTTCGATGAATTTTTTTGTTGGAGGAGCTAAATTTGAGTGAATTTAGATGAAATTTACTTCTATTTTTTTTATTTCACTTAAATTTTTAGTCAAATTGTAATAAAGGTATTTGAACCAACTTCGATTTTTTTGGATTTTGATGATTTTGGTTGTTGGAGGAGTTAAATTTGAGTAAATTTAGAGGAAATTTACTTGTATTTTTTTGGATTTTATATAAATTTTTAGTCAAATTGTAGTAAAGGAAATTCAAACCAATTTCGATTTTTTTGGATTTTGATGAATTTTTTGTTGGAGGAGTTAAATTTGAGTGAATTTAGATGAAACTGACTTTTATTTTTTTGGATTTTCTATAAATTTTTAGTCAAATTGTAATAAAGGAATTTGAACCAACTTCTATTTTTTTGGATTTTGATGAGTTTTTTTGTTGGAGGAGTTAAATTTGAGTGAATTTAGATGAAATTTACTTCAATTTTTTTGGATTTTATATAATTTTTTAGTCAAATTGTAATAAAGGAAATTGAAACCAACTTCGATTTTTTTGGATTTGGATGAATGTTTTTGTTGGAGGAGCTAAATTTGAGTAAATTTAGATGAAATTAACACCTATTTTTTTGGATTTTATATAAATTTTTAGTCAAATTGTAATAAAGCAATTTGAAACCAACTTCGATTTTTTTGGATTTTGCTGAATTTTGTGTTGGAGGAGCTAAATTTGAGTGAATTTAGATGAAATTTACTTTTATTTTTTCGGATTTTATATAAATTTTTAGTCAAATTGTAATAAAGGAATTTGAACCAACTTCGATTTTTTTGGATTTTGATGAATTTTTTTGTTGGAGGAGCTAAATTTGAGTGAATTTAGATGAAATTTACTTCAATTTTTTTGGATTTTATATAAATTTTTAGGCAAATTTTAATAAAGGAATTTGAAACCACTTTCGATTTTTTTGGATTTCGATGAATTTTTTTGTTGGAGGAGTTAAATTTGAGTGAATTTAGATTCAATTTACTTTTATTTTTTTTGATTTTATATAAATTTTTAGGCAAATTTTAATAAAGGAAATTGAAACCACCTTCGACTTTTTTGGATTTCGATGAATTTTTTTGTTGGAGGAGCTAAATTTGAGTGTATTTAGATGAAATTTACTTCTATTTTTTTTATTTCACTTAAATTTTTAGTCAAATTGTAATAAAGGAATTTGAACCAACTTCGATTTTTTTGGATTTTGATGAGATTTTTTGTTGGAGGAGTTAAATTTGAGTGAATTTAGATGAAATTTACTTCTATTTTTTTGGATTTTATATAAATTTTTAGTCAAATTGTAATAAAGGAATTTGAACCAACTTCGATTTTTTTGGATTTCGATGAATTTTTTTGTTGGAGGAGCTAAACTTGAGTGAATTTAGATGAAATTTACTTCAATTTTTTTGGATTTTATATAAATTTTTAGTCAAATTGTAATAACGGAAATTGAAACCAACTTCGATTTTTTTGGAATTGGATGAATTTTTTTGTTGGAGGAGCTAAATTTGAGTGAATTTAGATGAAATTTACTTTTATTTTTTTGGATTTTATATAAATTTTTAGTCAAATTGTAATAAAGGAATTTGAACCAACTTCGATTTTTTTGGATTTTGATGAGATTTTTTGTTGGAGGAGTTAAATATGAGTGAATTTAGATGAAATTTACTTTTATTTTTTTGGATTTTATATAAATTTTTAGTCAAATTGTAATAAAGGAATTTGAACCAACTTCGATTTTTTTGGATTTCGATGAATTTTTTTGTTGGAGGAGCTAAATTTGAGTGTATTTAGATGAAATTTACTTTAATTTTTTTGGATTTTATATAAATTTTTAGTCAAATTGTAATAAAGGAAATTGAAACCAACTTCGATTTTTTTGGATTTGGATGAATTTTTTTGTTGGAGGAGCTAAATTTGAGTGAATTTAGATGAAATTTACTTTTATTTTTTTGGATTTTATATAAATTTTTAGTCAAATTGTAATAAAGGAATTTGAAACCAACTTCGATTTTTTTGGATTTTGATGAATTTTTTTGTTGGAGCAGCTAAATTTGAGTGAATTTAGATGGAATTTACTTTTATTTTTTTGGATTTTATATAAATTTTTAGTCAAATTGTAATAAAGGAATTTGAACCAACTTCTATTTTTTTGGATTTTGATGAGTTTTTTTGTTGGAGGAGTTAAATTTGAGTGAATTTAGATGAAATTTACTTCAATTTTTTTGGATTTTATATAATTTTTTAGTCAAATTGTAATAAAGGAAATTGAAACCAACTTCGATTTTTTTGGATTTGGATGAATGTTTTTGTTGGAGGAGCTAAATTTGAGTAAATTTAGATGAAATTAACACCTATTTTTTTGGATTTTATATAAATTTTTAGTCAAATTGTAATAAAGGAATTTGAAACCAACTTCGATTTTTTTGGATTTTGCTGAATTTTGTGTTGGAGGAGCTAAATTTGAGTGAATTTAGATGAAATTTACTTTTATTTTTTCGGATTTTATATAAATTTTTAGTCAAATTGTAATAAAGGAATTTGAACCAACTTCGATTTTTTTGGATTTTGATGAGTTTTTTTGTTGGAGGAGTTAAATTTGAGTGAATTTAGATTAAATTTACTTTTATTTTTTTTGATTTTATATAAATTTTTAGTCAAATTGTAATAAAGGAATTTGAACCAACTTCGAATTTTTTGGATTTCGATGAATTTTTTTGTTGGAGGAGCTAAATTTGAGTGAATTTAGATGAAATTTACTTCAATTTTTTTGGATTTTATATAAATTTTTAGTCAAATTGTAATAAAGGAATTTGAACCAACTTCTATTTTTTTGGATTTCGATGAATTTTTTTGTTGGAGGAGCTAAATTTGAGTGAATTTAGATGAAATTTACTTCTATTTTTTTATTTCACTTAAATTTTTAGTCAAATTGTAATAAAGGTATTTGAACCAACTTCGATTTTTTTGGATTTTGATGATTTTGGTTGTTGGAGGAGTTAAATTTGAGTAAATTTAGAGGAAATTTACTTTTATTTTTTTGGATTTTATATAAATTTTTAGTCAAATTGTAGTAAAGGAAATTGAAACCAACTTCGATTTTTTTGGATTTGGATGAATTTTTTTGTTGGAGGAGCTAAATTTGAGTGAATTTAGATGAAATTTACTTTTATTTTTTTGGATTTTATATAAATTTTTAGTCAAATTGTAATAAAGGAATTTGAACCAACTTCGATTTTTTTTGATTTTGATGAATTTTTTGTTGGAGGAGCTAAATTTGAGTGAATTTAGATTAAATTTGCTTCTATTTTTCTTGATTTTATATTAATTTTTAGTCAAATTGTAATTAAGGAATTTGAAACCACCTTCGATTTTTTTGGATTTTGATGAATTTTATTGTTGGAGGAGCTAAATTTGAGTGAATTTAGATGAAATTTACTTTCATTTTTTTGGATTTTATATTAATTTTTAGTCAAATTGTAATAAAGTAATTTGAAACCAACTTCGATTTTTTTGGATTTTGATGAATTTTTTTGTTGGAGCAGCTAAATTTGAGTGAATTTAGATGGAATTTACTTTTATTTTTTTGGATTTTATATAAATTTTTAGTCAAATTGTAATAAAGGAATTTGAACCAACTTCTATTTTTTTGGATTTTGATGAGTTTTTTTGTTGGAGGAGTTAAATTTGTGTGAATTTAGATGAAATTTACTTCAATTTTTTTGGATTTTATATAATTTTTTAGTCAAATTGTAATAAAGGAAATTGAAACCAACTTCGATTTTTTTGGATTTGGATGAATGTTTTTGTTGGAGGAGCTAAATTTGAGTAAATTTAGATGAAATTAACACCTATTTTTTTGGATTTTATATAAATTTTTAGTCAAATTGTAATAAAGGAATTTGAAACCAACTTCGATTTTTTTGGATTTTGCTGAATTTTGTGTTGGAGGAGCTAAATTTGAGTGAATTTAGATGAAATTTACTTTTATTTTTTCGGATTTTATATAAATTTTTAGTCAAATTGTAATAAAGGAATTTGAACCAACTTCGATTTTTTTGGATTTTGATGAGTTTTTTTGTTGGAGGAGTTAAATTTGAGTGAATTTAGATTAAATTTACTTTTATTTTTTTTGATTTTATATAAATTTTTAGTCAAATTGTAATAAAGGAATTTGAACCAACTTCTATTTTTTTGGATTTCGATGAATTTTTTTGTTGGAGGAGCTAAATTTGAGTGAATTTAGATGAAATTTACTTCTATTTTTTTATTTCACTTAAATTTTTAGTCAAATTGTAATAAAGGTATTTGAACCAACTTCGATTTTTTTGGATTTTGATGATTTTGGTTGTTGGAGGAGTTAAATTTGAGTAAATTTAGAGGAAATTTACTTTTATTTTTTTGGATTTTATATAAATTTTTAGTCAAATTGTAGTAAAGGAAATTCAAACCAACTTCGATTTTTTTGGATTTTGATGAATTTTTTTGTTGGAGGAGTTAAATTTGAGTGAATTTAGATGAAATTTACTTCTATTTTTTTGGATTTTATATAAATTTTTAGTCAAATTGTAATAAAGGAATTTGAAACAACTTCGATTTTTTTGGATTTCGATGAATTTTTTTGTTGGAGGAGCTAAACTTGAGTGAATTTAGATGAAATTTACTTCAATTTTTTTGGATTTTATATAAATTTTTAGTCAAATTGTAATAACGGAAATTGAAACCAACTTCGATTTTTTTGGATTTGGATGAATTTTTTTGTTGGAGGAGCTAAATTTGAGTGAATTTAGATGAAATTTACTTTAATTTTTTTGGATTTTATATAAATTTTTAGTCAAATTGTAATAAAGGAAATTGAAACCAACTTCGATTTTTTTGGATTTGGATGAATTTTTTTGTTGGAGGAGCTAAATTTGAGTGAATTTAGATGAAATTTACTTTTATTTTTTTGGATTTTATATAAATTTTTAGTCAAATTGTAATAAAGGAATTTGAACCAACTTCGATTTTTTTTGATTTTGATGAATTTTTTGTTGCAGGAGCTAAATTTGAGTGAATTTAGATTAAATTTGCTTTTATTTTTCTTGATTTTATATAAATTTTTAGTCAAATTGTAATTAAGGAATTTGAAACCACCTTCGATTTTTTTGGATTTTGATGAATTTTATTGTTGGAGGAGCTAAATTTGAGTGAATTTAGATGAAATTTACTTTTATTTTTTCGGATTTTATATAAATTTTTAGTCAAATTGTAATAAAGGAATTTGAACCAACTTCGATTTTTTTGGATTTTGATGAGTTTTTTTGTTGGAGGAGTTAAATTTGAGTGAATTTAGATTAAATTTACTTTTATTTTTTTTGATTTTATATAAATTTTTAGTCAAATTGTAATAAAGGAATTTGAACCAACTTCGATTTTTTTGGATTTTGATGAGTTTTTTTGTTGGAGGAGTTAAATTTGAGTGAATTTAGATTAAATTTACTTTTATTTTTTTTGATTTTATATAAATTTTTAGTCAAATTGTAATAAAGGAATTTGAACCAACTTCGAATTTTTTGGATTTCGATGAATTTTTTTGTTGGAGGAGCTAAATTTGAGTGAATTTAGATGAAATTTACTTCAATTTTTTTGGATTTTATATAAATTTTTAGTCAAATTGTAATAAAGGAATTTGAACCAACTTCTATTTTTTTGGATTTTGATGAGTTTTTTTGTTGGAGGAGTTAAATTTGAGTGAATTTAGATGAAATTTACTCCAATTTTTTTGGATTTTATATAATTTTTTAGTCAAATTGTAATAAAGGAAATTGAAACCAACTTCGATTTTTTTGGATTTGGATGAATGTTTTTGTTGGAGGAGCTAAATTTGAGTGAATTTAGATGAAATTTACTTTTATTTTTTTGGATTTTATATAAATTTTTAGTCAAATTGTAATAAAGGAATTTGAACCAACTTCGATTTTTTTTGATTTTGATGAATTTTTTGTTGGAGGAGCTAAATTTGAGTGAATTTAGATTAAATTTGCTTCTATTTTTCTTGATTTTATATTAATTTTTAGTCAAATTGTAATTAAGGAATTTGAAACCACCTTCGATTTTTTTGGATTTTGATGAATTTTATTGTTGGAGGAGCTAAATTTGAGTGAATTTAGATGAAATTTACTTTCATTTTTTTGGATTTTATATTAATTTTTAGTCAAATTGTAATAAAGTAATTTGAAACCAACTTCGATTTTTTTGGATTTTGATGAATTTTTTTGTTGGAGCAGCTAAATTTGAGTGAATTTAGATGGAATTTACTTTTATTTTTTTGGATTTTATATAAATTTTTAGTCAAATTGTAATAAAGGAATTTGAACCAACTTCTATTTTTTTGGATTTTGATGAGTTTTTTTGTTGGAGGAGTTAAATTTGAGTGAATTTAGATGAAATTTACTTCAATTTTTTTGGATTTTATATAATTTTTTAGTCAAATTGTAATAAAGGAAATTGAAACCAACTTCGATTTTTTTGGATTTGGATGAATGTTTTTGTTGGAGGAGCTAAATTTGAGTAAATTTAGATGAAATTAACACCTATTTTTTTGGATTTTATATAAATTTTTAGTCAAATTGTAATAAAGGAATTTGAAACCAACTTCGATTTTTTTGGATTTTGCTGAATTTTGTGTTGGAGGAGCTAAATTTGAGTGAATTTAGATGAAATTTACTTTTATTTTTTCGGATTTTATATAAATTTTTAGTCAAATTGTATTAAAGGAATTTGAACCAACTTCGATTTTTTTGGATTTTGATGAGTTTTTTTGTTGGAGGAGTTAAATTTGAGTGAATTTAGATTAAATTTACTTTTATTTTTTTTGATTTTATATAAATTTTTAGTCAAATTGTAATAAAGGAATTTGAACCAACTTCGAATTTTTTGGATTTCGATGAATTTTTTTGTTGGAGGAGCTAAATTTGAGTGAATTTAGATGAAATTTACTTCAATTTTTTTGGATTTTATATAAATTTTTAGTCAAATTGTAATAAAGGAATTTGAACCAACTTCTATTTTTTTGGATTTCGATGAATTTTTTTGTTGGAGGAGCTAAATTTGAGTGAATTTAGATGAAATTTACTTCTATTTTTTTTATTTCACTTAAATTTTTAGTCAAATTGTAATAAAGGTATTTGAACCAACTTCGATTTTTTTGGATTTTGATGATTTTGGTTGTTGGAGGAGTTAAATTTGAGTAAATTTAGAGGAAATTTACTTTTATTTTTTTGGATTTTATATAAATTTTTAGTCAAATTGTAGTAAAGGAAATTCAAACCAACTTCGATTTTTTTGGATTTTGATGAATTTTTTTGTTGGAGGAGTTAAATTTGAGTGAATTTAGATGAAATTTACTTCTATTTTTTTGGATTTTATATAAATTTTTAGTCAAATTGTAATAAAGGAATTTGAAACAACTTCGATTTTTTTGGATTTCGATGAATTTTTTTGTTGGAGGAGCTAAACTTGAGTGAATTTAGATGAAATTTACTTCAATTTTTTTGGATTTTATATAAATTTTTAGTCAAATTGTAATAAAGGAAATTGAAACCAACTTCGATTTTTTTGGATTTGGATGAATTTTTTTGTTGGAGGAGCTAAATTTGAGTGAATTTAGATGAAATTTACTTTAATTTTTTTGGATTTTATATAAATTTTTAGTCAAATTGTAATAAAGGAAATTGAAACCAACTTCGATTTTTTTGGATTTGGATGAATTTTTTTGTTGGAGGAGCTAAATTTGAGTGAATTTAGATGAAATTTACTTTTATTTTTTTGGATTTTATATAAATTTTTAGTCAAATTGTAATAAAGGAATTTGAACCAACTTCGATTTTTTTTGATTTTGATGAATTTTTTGTTGCAGGAGCTAAATTTGAGTGAATTTAGATTAAATTTGCTTTTATTTTTCTTGATTTTATATAAATTTTTAGTCAAATTGTAATTAAGGAATTTGAAACCACCTTCGATTTTTTTGGATTTTGATGAATTTTATTGTTGGAGGAGCTAAATTTGAGTGAATTTAGATGAAATTTACTTTTATTTTTTCGGATTTTATATAAATTTTTAGTCAAATTGTAATAAAGGAATTTGAACCAACTTCGATTTTTTTGGATTTTGATGAGTTTTTTTGTTGGAGGAGTTAAATTTGAGTGAATTTAGATTAAATTTACTTTTATTTTTTTTGATTTTATATAAATTTTTAGTCAAATTGTAATAAAGGAATTTGAACCAACTTCGATTTTTTTGGATTTTGATGAGTTGTTTTGTTGGAGGAGTTAAATTTGAGTGAATTTAGATTAAATTTACTTTTATTTTTTTTGATTTTATATAAATTTTTAGTCAAATTGTAATAAAGGAATTTGAACCAACTTCGAATTTTTTGGATTTCGATGAATTTTTTTGTTGGAGGAGCTAAATTTGAGTGAATTTAGATGAAATTTACTTCAATTTTTTTGGATTTTATATAAATTTTTAGTCAAATTGTAATAAAGGAATTTGAACCAACTTCTATTTTTTTGGATTTTGATAAGTTTTTTTGTTGGAGGAGTTAAATTTGAGTGAATTTAGATGAAATTTACTCCAATTTTTTTGGATTTTATATAATTTTTTAGTCAAATTGTAATAAAGGAAATTGAAACCAACTTCGATTTTTTTGGATTTGGATGAATGTTTTTGTTGGAGGAGCTAAATTTGAGTAAATTTAGATGGAATTAACACCTATTTTTTTGGATTTTATATAAATTTTTAGTCAAATTGTAATAAAGGAATTTGAAACCAACTTCGATTTTTTTGGATTTTGCTGAATTTTGTGTTGGAGGAGCTAAATTTGAGTGAATTTAGATGAAATTTACTTTTATTTTTTCGGATTTTATATAAATTTTTAGTCAAATTGTAATAAAGGAATTTGAACCAACTTCGATTTTTTTGGATTTTGATGAATTTTTTTGTTGGAGGAGCTAAATTTGAGTGAATTTAGATGAAATTTACTTCAATTTTTTGGATTTTATATAAATTTTTAGGCAAATTTTAATAAAGGAATTTGAAACCACTTTCGATTTTTTTGGATTTCGATGAATTTTTTTGTTGGAGGAGCTAAATTTGAGTGAATTTAGATGAAATTTACTTCAATTTTTTTTGATTTTATATAAATTTTTAGTCAAATTGTAATAAAGGAAACTGAAACCAACTTCGATTTTTTGGGATTTCGATGTATTTTTTTGTTGGAGGATCTAAATTTGAGTGAATTTAGATGAAATTTACTTCAATGTTTTTGGATTTTATATAAATTTTTAGGAAAATTTTAATAAAGGAATTTGAAACCACCTTCGACTTTTTTGGATTTCGATGAATTTTTTTGTTGGAGGAGCTAAATTTGAGTGAATTTAGATGAAATTTACTTCTATTTTTTTTATTTCACTTAAATTTTTAGTCAAATTGTAATAAAGGTATTTGAACCAACTTCGATTTTTTTGGATTTTGATGATTTTGGTTGTTGGAGGAGTTAAATTTGAGTAAATTTAGAGGAAATTTACTTGTATTTTTTTGGATTTTATATAAATTTTTAGTCAAATTGTAGTAAAGGAAATTCAAACCAACTTCGATTTTTTTGGATTTTGATGAATTTTTTGTTGGAGGAGTTAAATTTGAGTGAATTTAGATTAAATTTACTTTTATTTTTTTTGATTTTATATAAATTTTTAGGCAAATTTTAATAAAGGAAATTGAAACCACCTTCGACTTTTTTGGATTTCGATGAATTTTTTTGTTGGAGGAGCTAAATTTGAGTGTATTTAGATGAAATTTACTTCTATTTTTTTTATTTCACTTAAATTTTTAGTCAAATTGTAATAAAGGAATTTGAACCAACTTCGATTTTTTTGGATTTTGATGAGATTTTTTGTTGGAGGAGTTAAATTTGAGTGAATTTAGATGAAATTTACTTCTATTTTTTTGGATTTTATATAAATTTTTAGTCAAATTGTAATAAAGGAATTTGAACCAACTTCGATTTTTTTGGATTTCGATGAATTTTTTTGTTGGAGGAGCTAAACTTGAGTGAATTTAGATGAAATTTACTTCAATTTTTTTGGATTTTATATAAATTTTTAGTCAAATTGTAATAACGGAAATTGAAACCAACTTCGATTTTTTTGGAATTGGATGAATTTTTTTGTTGGAGGAGCTAAATTTGAGTGAATTTAGATGAAATTTACTTTTATTTTTTTGGACTTTATATAAATTTTTAGTCAAATTGTAATAAAGGAATTTGAACCAACTTCGATTTTTTTGGATTTTGATGAGATTTTTTGTTGGAGGAGTTAAATATGAGTGAATTTAGATGAAATTTACTTTTATTTTTTTGGATTTTATATAAATTTTTAGTCAAATTGTAATAAAGGAATTTGAACCAACTTCGATTTTTTTGGATTTCGATGAATTTTTTTGTTGGAGGAGCTAAATTTGAGTGTATTTAGATGAAATTTACTTTAATTTTTTTGGATTTTATATAAATTTTTAGTCAAATTGTAATAAAGGAAATTGAAACCAACTTCGATTTTTTTGGATTTGGATGAATTTTTTTGTTGGAGGAGCTAAATTTGAGTGAATTTAGATGAAATTTACTTTTATTTTTTTGGATTTTATATAAATTTTTAGTCAAATTGTAATAAAGGAATTTGAACCAACTTCGATTTTTTTTGATTTTGATGAATTTTTTGTTGGAGGAGCTAAATTTGAGTGAATTTAGATTAAATTTGCTTCTATTTTTCTTGATTTTATATTAATTTTTAGTCAAATTGTAATTAAGGAATTTGAAACCACCTTCGATTTTTTTGGATTTTGATGAATTTTATTGTTGGAGGAGCTAAATTTGAGTGAATTTAGATGAAATTTACTTTCATTTTTTTGGATTTTATATTAATTTTTAGTCAAATTGTAATAAAGTAATTTGAAACCAACTTCGATTTTTTTGGATTTTGATGAATTTTTTTGTTGGAGCAGCTAAATTTGAGTGAATTTAGATGGAATTTACTTTTATTTTTTTGGATTTTATATAAATTTTTAGTCAAATTGTAATAAAGGAATTTGAACCAACTTCTATTTTTTTGGATTTTGATGAGTTTTTTTGTTGGAGGAGTTAAATTTGAGTGAATTTAGATGAAATTTACTTCAATTTTTTTGGATTTTATATAATTTTTTAGTCAAATTGTAATAAAGGAAATTGAAACCAACTTCGATTTTTTTGGATTTGGATGAATGTTTTTGTTGGAGGAGCTAAATTTGAGTAAATTTAGATGAAATTAACACCTATTTTTTTGGATTTTATATAAATTTTTAGTCAAATTGTAATAAAGGAATTTGAAACCAACTTCGATTTTTTTGGATTTTGCTGAATTTTGTGTTGGAGGAGCTAAATTTGAGTGAATTTAGATGAAATTTACTTTTTTTTTTTCGGATTTTATATAAATTTTTAGTCAAATTGTAATAAAGGAATTTGAACCAACTTCGATTTTTTTGGATTTTGATGAGTTTTTTTGTTGGAGGAGTTAAATTTGAGTGAATTTAGATTAAATTTACTTTTATTTTTTTTGATTTTATATAAATTTTTAGTCAAATTGTAATAAAGGAATTTGAACCAACTTCGATTTTTTTGGATTTTGATGAGATTTTTTGTTGGAGGAGTTAAATTTGAGTGAATTTAGATGAAATTTACTTCTATTTTTTTGGATTTTATATAAATTTTTAGTCAAATTGTAATAAAGGAATTTGAACCAACTTCGATTTTTTTGGATTTCGATGAATTTTTTTGTTGGAGGAGCTAAACTTGAGTGAATTTAGATGAAATTTACTTCAATTTTTTTGGATTTTATATAAATTTTTAGTCAAATTGTAATAACGGAAATTGAAACCAACTTCGATTTTTTTGGAATTGGATGAATTTTTTTGTTGGAGGAGCTAAATTTGAGTGAATTTAGATGAAATTTACTTTTATTTTTTTGGATTTTATATAAATTTTTAGTCAAATTGTAATAAAGGAATTTGAACCAACTTCGATTTTTTTGGATTTTGATGAGATTTTTTGTTGGAGGAGTTAAATATGAGTGAATTTAGATGAAATTTACTTTTATTTTTTTGGATTTTATATAAATTTTTAGTCAAATTGTAATAAAGGAATTTGAACCAACTTCGATTTTTTTGGATTTCGATGAATTTTTTTGTTGGAGGAGCTAAATTTGAGTGTATTTAGATGAAATTTACTTTAATTTTTTTGGATTTTATATAAATTTTTAGTCAAATTGTAATAAAGGAAATTGAAACCAACTTCGATTTTTTTGGATTTGGATGAATTTTTTTGTTGGAGGAGCTAAATTTGAGTGAATTTAGATGAAATTTACTTTTATTTTTTTGGATTTTATATAAATTTTTAGTCAAATTGTAATAAAGGAATTTGAACCAACTTCGATTTTTTTTGATTTTGATGAATTTTTTGTTGGAGGAGCTAAATTTGAGTGAATTTAGATTAAATTTGCTTCTATTTTTCTTGATTTTATATTAATTTTTAGTCAAATTGTAATTAAGGAATTTGAAACCACCTTCGATTTTTTTGGATTTTGATGAATTTTATTGTTGGAGGAGCTAAATTTGAGTGAATTTAGATGAAATTTACTTTCATTTTTTTGGATTTTATATTAATTTTTAGTCAAATTGTAATAAAGTAATTTGAAACCAACTTCGATTTTTTTGGATTTTGATGAATTTTTTTGTTGGAGCAGCTAAATTTGAGTGAATTTAGATGGAATTTACTTTTATTTTTTTGGATTTTATATAAATTTTTAGTCAAATTGTAATAAAGGAATTTGAACCAACTTCTATTTTTTTGGATTTTGATGAGTTTTTTTGTTGGAGGAGTTAAATTTGAGTGAATTTAGATGAAATTTACTTCAATTTTTTTGGATTTTATATAATTTTTTAGTCAAATTGTAATAAAGGAAATTGAAACCAACTTCGATTTTTTTGGATTTGGATGAATGTTTTTGTTGGAGGAGCTAAATTTGAGTAAATTTAGATGAAATTAACACCTATTTTTTTGGATTTTATATAAATTTTTAGTCAAATTGTAATAAAGGAATTTGAAACCAACTTCGATTTTTTTGGATTTTGCTGAATTTTGTGTTGGAGGAGCTAAATTTGAGTGAATTTAGATGAAATTTACTTTTATTTTTTCGGATTTTATATAAATTTTTAGTCAAATTGTAATAAAGGAATTTGAACCAACTTCGATTTTTTTGGATTTTGATGAGTTTTTTTGTTGGAGGAGTTAAATTTGAGTGAATTTAGATTAAATTTACTTTTATTTTTTTTGATTTTATATAAATTTTTAGTCAAATTGTAATAAAGGAATTTGAACCAACTTCGAATTTTTTGGATTTCGATGAATTTTTTTGTTGGAGGAGCTAAATTTGAGTGAATTTAGATGAAATTTACTTCAATTTTTTTGGATTTTATATAAATTTTTAGTCAAATTGTAATAAAGGAATTTGAACCAACTTCTATTTTTTTGGATTTCGATGAATTTTTTTGTTGGAGGAGCTAAATTTGAGTGAATTTAGATGAAATTTACTTGTATTTTTTTTATTTCACTTAAATTTTTAGTCAAATTGTAATAAAGGTATTTGAACCAACTTCGATTTTTTTGGATTTTGATGATTTTGGTTGTTGGAGGAGTTAAATTTGAGTAAATTTAGAGGAAATTTACTTTTATTTTTTTGGATTTTATATAAATTTTTAGTCAAATTGTAGTAAAGGAAATTCAAACCAACTTCGATTTTTTTGGATTTTGATGAATTTTTTTGTTGGAGGAGTTAAATTTGAGTGAATTTAGATGAAATTTACTTCTATTTTTTTGGATTTTATATAAATTTTTAGTCAAATTGTAATAAAGGAATTTGAAACAACTTCGATTTTTTTGGATTTCGATGAATTTTTTTGTTGGAGGAGCTAAACTTGAGTGAATTTAGATGAAATTTACTTCAATTTTTTTGGATTTTATATAAATTTTTAGTCAAATTGTAATAACGGAAATTGAAACCAACTTCGATTTTTTTCATTTGGATGAATTTTTTTGTTGGAGGAGCTAAATTTGAGTGAATTTAGATGAAATTTACTTTAATTTTTTTGGATTTTATATAAATTTTTAGTCAAATTGTAATAAAGGAATTTGAACCAACTTCGATTTTTTTGGATTTTGATGAGTTTTTTTGTTGGAGGAGTTAAATTTGAGTGAATTTAGATTAAATTTACTTTTATTTTTTTTGATTTTATATAAATTTTTAGTCAAATTGTAATAAAGGAATTTGAACCAACTTCGAATTTTTTGGATTTCGATGAATTTTTTTGTTGGAGGAGCTAAATTTGAGTGAATTTAGATGAAATTTACTTCAATTTTTTTGGATTTTATATAAATTTTTAGTCAAATTGTAATAAAGGAATTTGAACCAACTTCTATTTTTTTGGATTTCGATGAATTTTTTTGTTGGAGGAGCTAAATTTGAGTGAATTTAGATGAAATTTACTTCTATTTTTTTTATTTCACTTAAATTTTTAGTCAAATTGTAATAAAGGTATTTGAACCAACTTCGATTTTTTTGGATTTTGATGATTTTGGTTGTTGGAGGAGTTAAATTTGAGTAAATTTAGAGGAAATTTACTTTTATTTTTTTGGATTTTATATAAATTTTTAGTCAAATTGTAGTAAAGGAAATTCAAACCAACTTCGATTTTTTTGGATTTTGATGAATTTTTTTGTTGGAGGAGTTAAATTTGAGTGAATTTAGATGAAATTTACTTCTATTTTTTTGGATTTTATATAAATTTTTAGTCAAATTGTAATAAAGGAATTTGAAACAACTTCGATTTTTTTGGATTTCGATGAATTTTTTTGTTGGAGGAGCTAAACTTGAGTGAATTTAGATGAAATTTACTTCAATTTTTTTGGATTTTATATAAATTTTTAGTCAAATTGTAATAACGGAAATTGAAACCAACTTCGATTTTTTTCATTTGGATGAATTTTTTTGTTGGAGGAGCTAAATTTGAGTGAATTTAGATGAAATTTACTTTAATTTTTTTGGATTTTATATAAATTTTTAGTCAAATTGTAATAAAGGAAATTGAAACCAACTTCGATTTTTTTGGATTTGGATGAATTTTTTTGTTGGAGGAGCTAAATTTGAGTGAATTTAGATGAAATTTACTTTTATTTTTTTGGATTTTATATAAATTTTTAGTCAAATTGTAATAAAGGAATTTGAACCAACTTCGATTTTTTTTGATTTTGATGAATTTTTTGTTGGAGGAGCTAAATTTGAGTGAATTTAGATTAAATTTGCTTTTATTTTTCTTGATTTTATATAAATTTTTAGTCAAATTGTAATTAAGGAATTTGAAACCACCTTCGATTTTTTTGGATTTTGATGAATTTTATTGTTGGAGGAGCTAAATTTGAGTGAATTTAGATGAAATTTACTTCTATTTTTTTTATTTCACTTAAATTTTTAGTCAAATTGTAATAAAGGTATTTGAACCAACTTCGATTTTTTTGGATTTTGATGATTTTGGTTGTTGGAGGAGTTAAATTTGAGTAAATTTAGAGGAAATTTACTTGTATTTTTTTGGATTTTATATAAATTTTTAGTCAAATTGTAGTAAAGGAAATTCAAACCAACTTCGATTTTTTTGGATTTTGATGAATTTTTTGTTGGAGGAGTTAAATTTGAGTGAATTTAGATGAAACTTACTTTTATTTTTTTGGATTTTCTATAAATTTTTAGTCAAATTGTAATAAAGGAATTTGAACCAACTTCTATTTTTTTGGATTTTGATGAGTTTTTTTGTTGGAGGAGTTAAATTTGAGTGAATTTAGATGAAATTTACTTCAATTTTTTTGGATTTTATATAATTTTTTAGTCAAATTGTAATAAAGGAAATTGAAACCAACTTCGATTTTTTTGGATTTGGATGAATGTTTTTGTTGGAGGAGCTAAATTTGAGTAAATTTAGATGAAATTAACACCTATTTTTTTGGATTTTATATAAATTTTTAGTCAAATTGTAATAAAGCAATTTGAAACCAACTTCGATTTTTTTGGATTTTGCTGAATTTTGTGTTGGAGGAGCTAAATTTGAGTGAATTTAGATGAAATTTACTTTTATTTTTTCGGATTTTATATAAATTTTTAGTCAAATTGTAATAAAGGAATTTGAACCAACTTCGATTTTTTTGGATTTTGATGAATTTTTTTGTTGGAGGAGCTAAATTTGAGTGAATTTAGATGAAATTTACTTCAATTTTTTTGGATTTTATATAAATTTTTAGGCAAATTTTAATAAAGGAATTTGAAACCACTTTCGATTTTTTTGGATTTCGATGAATTTTTTTGTTGGAGGAGTTAAATTTGAGTGAATTTAGATTAAATTTACTTTTATTTTTTTTGATTTTATATAAATTTTTAGGCAAATTTTAATAAAGGAAATTGAAACCACCTTCGACTTTTTTGGATTTCGATGAATTTTTTTGTTGGAGGAGCTAAATTTGAGTGTATTTAGATGAAATTTACTTCTATTTTTTTTATTTCACTTAAATTTTTAGTCAAATTGTAATAAAGGAATTTGAACCAACTTCGATTTTTTTGGATTTTGATGAGATTTTTTGTTGGAGGAGTTAAATTTGAGTGAATTTAGATGAAATTTACATCTATTTTTTTGGATTTTATATAAATTTTTAGTCAAATTGTAATAAAGGAATTTGAACCAACTTCGATTTTTTTGGATTTCGATGAATTTTTTTGTTGGAGGAGCTAAACTTGAGTGAATTTAGATGAAATTTACTTCAATTTTTTTTGATTTTATATAAATTTTTAGTCAAATTGTAATAACGGAAATTGAAACCAACTTCGATTTTTTTGGAATTGGATGAATTTTTTTGTTGGAGGAGCTAAATTTGAGTGAATTTAGATGAAATTTACTTTTATTTTTTTGGATTTTATATAAATTTTTAGTCAAATTGTAATAAAGGAATTTGAACCAACTTCGATTTTTTTGGATTTTGATGAGATTTTTTGTTGGAGGAGTTAAATATGAGTGAATTTAGATGAAATTTACTTTTATTTTTTTGGATTTTATATAAATTTTTAGTCAAATTGTAATAAAGGAATTTGAACCAACTTCGATTTTTTTGGATTTCGATGAATTTTTTTGTTGGAGGAGCTAAATTTGAGTGTATTTAGATGAAATTTACTTTAATTTTTTTGGATTTTATATAAATTTTTAGTCAAATTGTAATAAAGGAAATTGAAACCAACTTCGATTTTTTTGGATTTGGATGAATTTTTTTGTTGGAGGAGCTAAATTTGAGTGAATTTAGATGAAATTTACTTTTATTTTTTTGGATTTTATATAAATTTTTAGTCAAATTGTAATAAAGGAATTTGAACCAACTTCGATTTTTTTTGATTTTGATGAATTTTTTGTTGGAGGAGCTAAATTTGAGTGAATTTAGATTAAATTTGCTTCTATTTTTCTTGATTTTATATTAATTTTTAGTCAAATTGTAATTAAGGAATTTGAAACCACCTTCGATTTTTTTGGATTTTGATGAATTTTATTGTTGGAGGAGCTAAATTTGAGTGAATTTAGATGAAATTTACTTCTATTTTTTTTATTTCACTTAAATTTTTAGTCAAATTGTAATAAAGGTATTTGAACCAACTTCGATTTTTTTGGATTTTGATGATTTTGGTTGTTGGAGGAGTTAAATTTGAGTAAATTTAGAGGAAATTTACTTTTATTTTTTTGGATTTTATATAAATTTTTAGTCAAATTGTAGTAAAGGAAATTCAAACCAACTTCGATTTTTTTGGATTTTGATGAATTTTTTTGTTGGAGGAGTTAAATTTGAGTGAATTTAGATGAAATTTACTTCTATTTTTTTGGATTTTATATAAATTTTTAGTCAAATTGTAATAAAGGAATTTGAAACAACTTCGATTTTTTTGGATTTCGATGAATTTTTTTGTTGGAGGAGCTAAACTTGAGTGAATTTAGATGAAATTTACTTCAATTTTTTTGGATTTTATATAAATTTTTAGTCAAATTGTAATAACGGAAATTGAAACCAACTTCGATTTTTTTGGATTTGGATGAATTTTTTTGTTGGAGGAGCTAAATTTGAGTGAATTTAGATGAAATTTACTTTAATTTTTTTGGATTTTATATAAATTTTTAGTCAAATTGTAATAAAGGAAATTGAAACCAACTTCGATTTTTTTGGATTTGGATGAATTTTTTTGTTGGAGGAGCTACATTTGAGTGAATTTAGATGAAATTTACTTTTATTTTTTTGGATTTTATATAAATTTTTAGTCAAATTGTAATAAAGGAATTTGAACCAACTTCGATTTTTTTTGATTTTGATGAATTTTTTGTTGGAGGAGCTAAATTTGAGTGAATTTAGATTAAATTTGCTTTTATTTTTCTTGATTTTATATAAATTTTTAGTCAAATTGTAATTAAGGAATTTGAAACCACCTTCGATTTTTTTGGATTTTGATGAATTTTATTGTTGGAGGAGCTAAATTTGAGTGAATTTAGATGAAATTTACTTCTATTTTTTTTATTTCACTTAAATTTTTAGTCAAATTGTAATAAAGGTATTTGAACCAACTTCGATTTTTTTGGATTTTGATGAATTTTTTGTTGGAGGAGTTAAATTTGAGTGAATTTAGATGAAACTTACTTTTATTTTTTTGGATTTTCTATAAATTTTTAGTCAAATTGTAATAAAGGAATTTGAACCAACTTCTATTTTTTTGGATTTTGATGAGTTTTTTTGTTGGAGGAGTTAAATTTGAGTGAATTTAGATGAAATTTACTTCAATTTTTTTGGATTTTATATAATTTTTTAGTCAAATTGTAATAAAGGAAATTGAAACCAACTTCGATTTTTTTGGATTTGGATGAATGTTTTTGTTGGAGGAGCTAAATTTGAGTAAATTTAGATGAAATTAACACCTATTTTTTTGGATTTTATATAAATTTTTAGTCAAATTGTAATAAAGCAATTTGAAACCAACTTCGATTTTTTTGGATTTTGCTGAATTTTGTGTTGGAGGAGCTAAATTTGAGTGAATTTAGATGAAATTTACTTTTATTTTTTCGGATTTTATATAAATTTTTAGTCAAATTGTAATAAAGGAATTTGAACCAACTTCGATTTTTTTGGATTTTGATGAATTTTTTTGTTGGAGGAGCTAAATTTGAGTGAATTTAGATGAAATTTACTTCAATTTTTTTGGATTTTATATAAATTTTTAGGCAAATTTTAATAAAGGAATTTGAAACCACTTTCGATTTTTTTGGATTTCGATGAATTTTTTTGTTGGAGGAGTTAAATTTGAGTGAATTTAGATTAAATTTACTTTTATTTTTTTTGATTTTATATAAATTTTTAGGCAAATTTTAATAAAGGAAATTGAAACCACCTTCGACTTTTTTGGATTTCGATGAATTTTTTTGTTGGAGGAGCTAAATTTGAGTGTATTTAGATGAAATTTACTTCTATTTTTTTTATTTCACTTAAATTTTTAGTCAAATTGTAATAAAGGAATTTGAACCAACTTCGATTTTTTTGGATTTTGATGAGATTTTTTGTTGGAGGAGTTAAATTTGAGTGAATTTAGATGAAATTTACTTCTATTTTTTTGGATTTTATATAAATTTTTAGTCAAATTGTAATAAAGGAATTTGAACCAACTTCGATTTTTTTGGATTTCGATGAATTTTTTTGTTGGAGGAGCTAAACTTGAGTGAATTTAGATGAAATTTACTTCAATTTTTTTGGATTTTATATAAATTTTTAGTCAAATTGTAATAACGGAAATTGAAACCAACTTCGATTTTTTTGGAATTGGATGAATTTTTTTGTTGGAGGAGCTAAATTTGAGTGAATTTAGATGAAATTTACTTTTATTTTTTTGGATTTTATATAAATTTTTAGTCAAATTGTAATAAAGGAATTTGAACCAACTTCGATTTTTTTGGATTTTGATGAGATTTTTTGTTGGAGGAGTTAAATATGAGTGAATTTAGATGAAATTTACTTTTATTTTTTTGGATTTTATATAAATTTTTAGTCAAATTGTAATAAAGGAATTTGAACCAACTTCGATTTTTTTGGATTTCGATGAATTTTTTTGTTGGAGGAGCTAAATTTGAGTGTATTTAGATGAAATTTACTTTAATTTTTTTGGATTTTATATAAATTTTTAGTCAAATTGTAATAAAGGAAATTGAAACCAACTTCGATTTTTTTGGATTTGGATGAATTTTTTTGTTGGAGGAGCTAAATTTGAGTGAATTTAGATGAAATTTACTTCAATTTTTTTGGATTTTATATAAATTTTTAGGCAAATTTTAATAAAGGAATTTGAAACCACTTTCGATTTTTTTGGATTTCGATGAATTTTTTTGTTGGAGGAGTTAAATTTGAGTGAATTTAGATTAAATTTACTTTTATTTTTTTTGATTTTATATAAATTTTTAGGCAAATTTTAATAAAGGAAATTGAAACCACCTTCGACTTTTTTGGATTTCGATGAATTTTTTTGTTGGAGGAGCTAAATTTGAGTGTATTTAGATGAAATTTACTTCTATTTTTTTTATTTCACTTAAATTTTTAGTCAAATTGTAATAAAGGAATTTGAACCAACTTCGATTTTTTTGGATTTTGATGAGATTTTTTGTTGGAGGAGTTAAATTTGAGTGAATTTAGATGAAATTTACTTCTATTTTTTTGGATTTTATATAAATTTTTAGTCAAATTGTAATAAAGGAATTTGAACCAACTTCGATTTTTTTGGATTTCGATGAATTTTTTTGTTGGAGGAGCTAAACTTGAGTGAATTTAGATGAAATTTACTTCAATTTTTTTTGATTTTATATAAATTTTTAGTCAAATTGTAATAACGGAAATTGAAACCAACTTCGATTTTTTTGGAATTGGATGAATTTTTTTGTTGGAGGAGCTAAATTTGAGTGAATTTAGATGAAATTTACTTTTATTTTTTTGGATTTTATATAAATTTTTAGTCAAATTGTAATAAAGGAATTTGAACCAACTTCGATTTTTTTGGATTTTGATGAGATTTTTTGTTGGAGGAGTTAAATATGAGTGAATTTAGATGAAATTTACTTTTATTTTTTTGGATTTTATATAAATTTTTAGTCAAATTGTAATAAAGGAATTTGAACCAACTTCGATTTTTTTGGATTTCGATGAATTTTTTTGTTGGAGGAGCTAAATTTGAGTGTATTTAGATGAAATTTACTTTAATTTTTTTGGATTTTATATAAATTTTTAGTCAAATTGTAATAAAGGAAATTGAAACCAACTTCGATTTTTTTGGATTTGGATGAATTTTTTTGTTGGAGGAGCTAAATTTGAGTGAATTTAGATGAAATTTACTTTTATTTTTTTGGATTTTATATAAATTTTTAGTCAAATTGTAATAAAGGAATTTGAACCAACTTCGATTTTTTTTGATTTTGATGAATTTTTTGTTGGAGGAGCTAAATTTGAGTGAATTTAGATTAAATTTGCTTCTATTTTTCTTGATTTTATATTAATTTTTAGTCAAATTGTAATTAAGGAATTTGAAACCACCTTCGATTTTTTTGGATTTTGATGAATTTTATTGTTGGAGGAGCTAAATTTGAGTGAATTTAGATGAAATTTACTTCTATTTTTTTTATTTCACTTAAATTTTTAGTCAAATTGTAATAAAGGTATTTGAACCAACTTCGATTTTTTTGGATTTTGATGATTTTGGTTGTTGGAGGAGTTAAATTTGAGTAAATTTAGAGGAAATTTACTTTTATTTTTTTGGATTTTATATAAATTTTTAGTCAAATTGTAGTAAAGGAAATTCAAACCAACTTCGATTTTTTTGGATTTTGATGAATTTTTTTGTTGGAGGAGTTAAATTTGAGTGAATTTAGATGAAATTTACTTCTATTTTTTTGGATTTTATATAAATTTTTAGTCAAATTGTAATAAAGGAATTTGAAACAACTTCGATTTTTTTGGATTTCGATGAATTTTTTTGTTGGAGGAGCTAAACTTGAGTGAATTTAGATGAAATTTACTTCAATTTTTTTGGATTTTATATAAATTTTTAGTCAAATTGTAATAACGGAAATTGAAACCAACTTCGATTTTTTTGGATTTGGATGAATTTTTTTGTTGGAGGAGCTAAATTTGAGTGAATTTAGATGAAATTTACTTTAATTTTTTTGGATTTTATATAAATTTTTAGTCAAATTGTAATAAAGGAAATTGAAACCAACTTCGATTTTTTTGGATTTGGATGAATTTTTTTGTTGGAGGAGCTACATTTGAGTGAATTTAGATGAAATTTACTTTTATTTTTTTGGATTTTATATAAATTTTTAGTCAAATTGTAATAAAGGAATTTGAACCAACTTCGATTTTTTTTGATTTTGATGAATTTTTTGTTGGAGGAGCTAAATTTGAGTGAATTTAGATTAAATTTGCTTTTATTTTTCTTGATTTTATATAAATTTTTAGTCAAATTGTAATTAAGGAATTTGAAACCACCTTCGATTTTTTTGGATTTTGATGAATTTTATTGTTGGAGGAGCTAAATTTGAGTGAATTTAGATGAAATTTACTTCTATTTTTTTTATTTCACTTAAATTTTTAGTCAAATTGTAATAAAGGTATTTGAACCAACTTCGATTTTTTTGGATTTTGATGATTTTGGTTGTTGGAGGAGTTAAATTTGAGTAAATTTAGAGGAAATTTACTTGTATTTTTTTGGATTTTATATAAATTTTTAGTCAAATTGTAGTAAAGGAAATTCAAACCAACTTCGATTTTTTTGGATTTTGATGAATTTTTTGTTGGAGGAGTTAAATTTGAGTGAATTTAGATGAAACTTACTTTTATTTTTTTGGATTTTCTATAAATTTTTAGTCAAATTGTAATAAAGGAATTTGAACCAACTTCTATTTTTTTGGATTTTGATGAGTTTTTTTGTTGGAGGAGTTAAATTTGAGTGAATTTAGATGAAATTTACTTCAATTTTTTTGGATTTTATATAATTTTTTAGTCAAATTGTAATAAAGGAAATTGAAACCAACTTCGATTTTTTTGGATTTGGATGAATGTTTTTGTTGGAGGAGCTAAATTTGAGTAAATTTAGATGAAATTAACACCTATTTTTTTGGATTTTATATAAATTTTTAGTCAAATTGTAATAAAGCAATTTGAAACCAACTTCGATTTTTTTGGATTTTGCTGAATTTTGTGTTGGAGGAGCTAAATTTGAGTGAATTTAGATGAAATTTACTTTTATTTTTTCGGATTTTATATAAATTTTTAGTCAAATTGTAATAAAGGAATTTGAACCAACTTCGATTTTTTTGGATTTTGATGAATTTTTTTGTTGGAGGAGCTAAATTTGAGTGAATTTAGATGAAATTTACTTCAATTTTTTTGGATTTTATATAAATTTTTAGGCAAATTTTAATAAAGGAATTTGAAACCACTTTCGATTTTTTTGGATTTCGATGAATTTTTTTGTTGGAGGAGTTAAATTTGAGTGAATTTAGATTAAATTTACTTTTATTTTTTTTGATTTTATATAAATTTTTAGGCAAATTTTAATAAAGGAAATTGAAACCACCTTCGACTTTTTTGGATTTCGATGAATTTTTTTGTTGGAGGAGCTAAATTTGAGTGTATTTAGATGAAATTTACTTCTATTTTTTTTATTTCACTTAAATTTTTAGTCAAATTGTAATAAAGGAATTTGAACCAACTTCGATTTTTTTGGATTTTGATGAGATTTTTTGTTGGAGGAGTTAAATTTGAGTGAATTTAGATGAAATTTACTTCTATTTTTTTGGATTTTATATAAATTTTTAGTCAAATTGTAATAAAGGAATTTGAACCAACTTCGATTTTTTTGGATTTCGATGAATTTTTTTGTTGGAGGAGCTAAACTTGAGTGAATTTAGATGAAATTTACTTCAATTTTTTTGGATTTTATATAAATTTTTAGTCAAATTGTAATAACGGAAATTGAAACCAACTTCGATTTTTTTGGAATTGGATGAATTTTTTTGTTGGAGGAGCTAAATTTGAGTGAATTTAGATGAAATTTACTTTTATTTTTTTGGATTTTATATAAATTTTTAGTCAAATTGTAATAAAGGAATTTGAACCAACTTCGATTTTTTTGGATTTTGATGAGATTTTTTGTTGGAGGAGTTAAATATGAGTGAATTTAGATGAAATTTACTTTTATTTTTTTGGATTTTATATAAATTTTTAGTCAAATTGTAATAAAGGAATTTGAACCAACTTCGATTTTTTTGGATTTCGATGAATTTTTTTGTTGGAGGAGCTAAATTTGAGTGTATTTAGATGAAATTTACTTTAATTTTTTTGGATTTTATATAAATTTTTAGTCAAATTGTAATAAAGGAAATTGAAACCAACTTCGATTTTTTTGGATTTGGATGAATTTTTTTGTTGGAGGAGCTAAATTTGAGTGAATTTAGATGAAATTTACTTTTATTTTTTTGGATTTTATATAAATTTTTAGTCAAATTGTAATAAAGGAATTTGAACCAACTTCGATTTTTTTTGATTTTGATGAATTTTTTGTTGGAGGAGCTAAATTTGAGTGAATTTAGATTAAATTTGCTTCTATTTTTCTTGATTTTATATTAATTTTTAGTCAAATTGTAATTAAGGAATTTGAAACCACCTTCGATTTTTTTGGATTTTGATGAATTTTATTGTTGGAGGAGCTAAATTTGAGTGAATTTAGATGAAATTTACTTTCATTTTTTTGGATTTTATATTAATTTTTAGTCAAATTGTAATAAAGTAATTTGAAACCAACTTCGATTTTTTTGGATTTTGATGAATTTTTTTGTTGGAGCAGCTAAATTTGAGTGAATTTAGATGGAATTTACTTTTATTTTTTTGGATTTTATATAAATTTTTAGTCAAATTGTAATAAAGGAATTTGAACCAACTTCTATTTTTTTGGATTTTGATGAGTTTTTTTGTTGGAGGAGTTAAATTTGAGTGAATTTAGATGAAATTTACTTCAATTTTTTTGGATTTTATATAATTTTTTAGTCAAATTGTAATAAAGGAAATTGAAACCAACTTCGATTTTTTTGGATTTGGATGAATGTTTTTGTTGGAGGAGCTAAATTTGAGTAAATTTAGATGAAATTAACACCTATTTTTTTGGATTTTATATAAATTTTTAGTCAAATTGTAATAAAGGAATTTGAAACCAACTTCGATTTTTTTGGATTTTGCTGAATTTTGTGTTGGAGGAGCTAAATTTGAGTGAATTTAGATGAAATTTACTTTTATTTTTTCGGATTTTATATAAATTTTTAGTCAAATTATAATAAAGGAATTTGAACCAACTTCGATTTTTTTGGATTTTGATGAGTTTTTTTGTTGGAGGAGTTAAATTTGAGTGAATTTAGATTAAATTTACTTTTATTTTTTTTGATTTTATATAAATTTTTAGTCAAATTGTAATAAAGGAATTTGAACCAACTTCGAATTTTTTGAATTTCGATGAATTTTTTTGTTGGAGGAGCTAAATTTGAGTGAATTTAGATGAAATTTACTTCAATTTTTTTGGATTTTATATAAATTTTTAGTCAAATTGTAATAAAGGAATTTGAACCAACTTCGATTTTTTTGGATTTCGATGAATTTTTTTGTTGGAGGAGCTAAACTTGAGTGAATTTAGATGAAATTTACTTCAATTTTTTTGGATTTTATATAAATTTTTAGTCAAATTGTAATAACGGAAATTGAAACCAACTTCGATTTTTTTGGAATTGGATGAATTTTTTTGTTGGAGGAGCTAAATTTGAGTGAATTTAGATGAAATTTACTTTTATTTTTTTGGATTTTATATAAATTTTTAGTCAAATTGTAATAAAGGAATTTGAACCAACTTCGATTTTTTTGGATTTTGATGAGATTTTTTGTTGGAGGAGTTAAATATGAGTGAATTTAGATGAAATTTACTTTTATTTTTTTGGATTTTATATAAATTTTTAGTCAAATTGTAATAAAGGAATTTGAACCAACTTCGATTTTTTTGGATTTCGATGAATTTTTTTGTTGGAGGAGCTAAATTTGAGTGTATTTAGATGAAATTTACTTTAATTTTTTTGGATTTTATATAAATTTTTAGTCAAATTGTAATAAAGGAAATTGAAACCAACTTCGATTTTTTTGGATTTGGATGAATTTTTTTGTTGGAGGAGCTAAATTTGAGTGAATTTAGATGAAATTTACTTTTATTTTTTTGGATTTTATATAAATTTTTAGTCAAATTGTAATAAAGGAATTTGAACCAACTTCGATTTTTTTTGATTTTGATGAATTTTTTGTTGGAGGAGCTAAATTTGAGTGAATTTAGATTAAATTTGCTTCTATTTTTCTTGATTTTATATTAATTTTTAGTCAAATTGTAATTAAGGAATTTGAAACCACCTTCGATTTTTTTGGATTTTGATGAATTTTATTGTTGGAGGAGCTAAATTTGAGTGAATTTAGATGAAATTTACTTTCATTTTTTTGGATTTTATATTAATTTTTAGTCAAATTGTAATAAAGTAATTTGAAACCAACTTCGATTTTTTTGGATTTTGATGAATTTTTTTGTTGGAGCAGCTAAATTTGAGTGAATTTAGATGGAATTTACTTTTATTTTTTTGGATTTTATATAAATTTTTAGTCAAATTGTAATAAAGGAATTTGAACCAACTTCTATTTTTTTGGATTTTGATGAGTTTTTTTGTTGGAGGAGTTAAATTTGAGTGAATTTAGATGAAATTTACTTCAATTTTTTTGGATTTTATATAATTTTTTAGTCAAATTGTAATAAAGGAAATTGAAACCAACTTCGATTTTTTTGGATTTGGATGAATGTTTTTGTTGGAGGAGCTAAATTTGAGTAAATTTAGATGAAATTAACACCTATTTTTTTGGATTTTATATAAATTTTTAGTCAAATTGTAATAAAGGAATTTGAAACCAACTTCGATTTTTTTGGATTTTGCTGAATTTTGTGTTGGAGGAGCTAAATTTGAGTGAATTTAGATGAAATTTACTTTTATTTTTTCGGATTTTATATAAATTTTTAGTCAAATTATAATAAAGGAATTTGAACCAACTTCGATTTTTTTGGATTTTGATGAGTTTTTTTGTTGGAGGAGTTAAATTTGAGTGAATTTAGATTAAATTTACTTTTATTTTTTTTGATTTTATATAAATTTTTAGTCAAATTGTAATAAAGGAATTTGAACCAACTTCGAATTTTTTGGATTTCGATGAATTTTTTTGTTGGAGGAGCTAAATTTGAGTGAATTTAGATGAAATTTACTTCAATTTTTTTGGATTTTATATAAATTTTTAGTCAAATTGTAATAAAGGAATTTGAACCAACTTCTATTTTTTTGGATTTCGATGAATTTTTTTGTTGGAGGAGCTAAATTTGAGTGAATTTAGATGAAATTTACTTTTTTTTTTTTTATTTCACTTAAATTTTTAGTCAAATTGTAATAAAGGTATTTGAACCAACTTCGATTTTTTTGGATTTTGATGATTTTGGTTGTTGGAGGAGTTAAATTTGAGTAAATTTAGAGGAAATTTACTTTTATTTTTTTGGATTTTATATAAATTTTTAGTCAAATTGTAGTAAAGGAAATTCAAACCAACTTCGATTTTTTTGGATTTTGATGAATTTTTTTGTTGGAGGAGTTAAATTTGAGTGAATTTAGATGAAATTTACTTCTATTTTTTTGGATTTTATATAAATTTTTAGTCAAATTGTAATAAAGGAATTTGAAACAACTTCGATTTTTTTGGATTTCGATGAATTTTTTTGTTGGAGGAGCTAAACTTGAGTGAATTTAGATGAAATTTACTTCAATTTTTTTGGATTTTATATAAATTTTTAGTCAAATTGTAATAACGGAAATTGAAACCAACTTCGATTTTTTTGGATTTGGATGAATTTTTTTGTTGGAGGAGCTAAATTTGAGTGAATTTAGATGAAATTTACTTTAATTTTTTTGGATTTTATATAAATTTTTAGTCAAATTGTAATAAAGGAAATTGAAACCAACTTCGATTTTTTTGGATTTGGATGAATTTTTTTGTTGGAGGAGCTAAATTTGAGTGAATTTAGATGAAATTTACTTTTATTTTTTTGGATTTTATATAAATTTTTAGTCAAATTGTAATAAAGGAATTTGAACCAACTTCGATTTTTTTTGATTTTGATGAATTTTTTGTTGGAGGAGCTAAATTTGAGTGAATTTAGATTAAATTTGCTTTTATTTTTCTTGATTTTATATAAATTTTTAGTCAAATTGTAATTAAGGAATTTGAAACCACCTTCGATTTTTTTGGATTTTGATGAATTTTATTGTTGGAGGAGCTAAATTTGAGTGAATTTAGATGAAATTTACTTCTATTTTTTTTATTTCACTTAAATTTTTAGTCAAATTGTAATAAAGGTATTTGAACCAACTTCGATTTTTTTGGATTTTGATGATTTTGGTTGTTGGAGGAGTTAAATTTGAGTAAATTTAGAGGAAATTTACTTGTATTTTTTTGGATTTTATATAAATTTTTAGTCAAATTGTAGTAAAGGAAATTCAAACCAACTTCGATTTTTTTGGATTTTGATGAATTTTTTTGTTGGAGGAGTTAAATTTGAGTGAATTTAGATGAAACTTACTTTTATTTTTTTGGATTTTCTATAAATTTTTAGTCAAATTGTAATAAAGGAATTTGAACCAACTTCGATTTTTTTGGATTTTGATGAGATTTTTTGTTGGAGGAGTTAAATTTGAGTGAATTTAGATGAAATTTACTTCTATTTTTTTTGATTTTATATAAATTTTTAGTCAAATTGTAATAAAGGAATTTGAACCAACTTCGATTTTTTTGGATTTCGATGAATTTTTTTGTTGGAGGAGCTAAAATTGAGTGAATTTAGATGAAATTTACTTTTATTTTTTTGGATTTTATATAAATTTTTAGTCAAATTGTAATAAAGGAATTTGAACCAACTTCGATTTTTTTTGATTTTGATGAATTTTTTGTTGGAGGAGCTAAATTTGAGTGAATTTAGATTAAATTTGCTTCTATTTTTCTTGATTTTATATAAAATTTTAGTCAAATTGTAATTAAGGAATTTGAAACCACCTTCGATTTTTTTGGATTTTGATGAATTTTATTGTTGGAGGAGCTAAATTTGAGTGAATTTAGATGAAATTTACTTTCATTTTTTTGGATTTTATATTAATTTTTAGTCAAATTGTAATAAAGTAATTTGAAACCAACTTCGATTTTTTTGGATTTTGATGAATTTTTTTGTTGGAGCAGCTAAATTTGAGTGAATTTAGATGGAATTTACTTTTATTTTTTTGGATTTTATATAAATTTTTAGTCAAATTGTAATAAAGGAATTTGAACCAACTTCTATTTTTTTGGATTTTGATGAGTTTTTTTGTTGGAGGAGTTAATTTGAGTGAATTTAGATGAAATTTACTTCAATTTTTTTGGATTTTATATAATTTTTTAGTCAAATTGTAATAAAGGAAATTGAAACCAACTTCGATTTTTTTGGATTTGGATGAATGTTTTTGTTGGAGGAGCTAAATTTGAGTAAATTTAGATGAAATTAACACCTATTTTTTTGGATTTTATATAAATTTTTAGTCAAATTGTAATAAAGGAATTTGAAACCAACTTCGATTTTTTTGGATTTTGCTGAATTTTGTGTTGGAGGAGCTAAATTTGAGTGAATTTAGATGAAATTTACTTTTATTTTTTCGGATTTTATATAAATTTTTAGTCAAATTGTAATAAAGGAATTTGAACCAACTTCGATTTTTTTGGATTTTGATGAGTTTTTTTGTTGGAGGAGTTAAATTTGAGTGAATTTAGATTAAATTTACTTTTATTTTTTTTGATTTTATATAAATTTTTAGTCAAATTGTAATAAAGGAATTTGAACCAACTTCGAATTTTTTGGATTTCGATGAATTTTTTTGTTGGAGGAGCTAAATTTGAGTGAATTTAGATGAAATTTACTTCAATTTTTTTGGATTTTATATAAATTTTTAGTCAAATTGTAATAAAGGAATTTGAACCAACTTCTATTTTTTTGGATTTTGATGAGTTTTTTTGTTGGAGGAGTTAAATTTGAGTGAATTTAGATGAAATTTACTCCAATTTTTTTGGATTTTATATAATTTTTTAGTCAAATTGTAATAAAGGAAATTGAAACCAACTTCGATTTTTTTGGATTTGGATGAATGTTTTTGTTGGAGGAGCTAAATTTGAGTAAATTTAGATGAAATTAACACCTATTTTTTTGGATTTTATATAAATTTCTAGTCAAATTGTAATAAAGGAATTTGAAACCAACTTCGATTTTTTTGGATTTTGCTGAATTTTGTGTTGGAGGAGCTAAATTTGAGTGAATTTAGATGAAATTTACTTTTATTTTTTCGGATTTTATATAAATTTTTAGTCAAATTGTAATAAAGGAATTTGAACCAACTTCGATTTTTTTGGATTTTGATGAATTTTTTTGTTGGAGGAGCTAAATTTGAGTGAATTTAGATGAAATTTACTTCAATTTTTTTGGATTTTATATAAATTTTTAGGCAAATTTTAATAAAGGAATTTGAAACCACTTTCGATTTTTTTGGATTTCGATGAATTTTTTTGTTGGAGGAGCTAAATTTGAGTGAATTTAGATGAAATTTACTTCAATTTTTTTTGATTTTATATAAATTTTTAGTCAAATTGTAATAAAGGAAACTGAAACCAACTTCGATTTTTTGGGATTTCGATGTATTTTTTTGTTGGAGTAGCTAAATTTGAGTGAATTTAGATGAAATTTACTTCAATGTTTTTGGATTTTATATAAATTTTTAGGCAAATTTTAATAAAGGAATTTGAAACCACCTTCGACTTTTTTGGATTTCGATGAATTTTTTTGTTGGAGGAGTTAAATTTGAGTGAATTTAGATTAAATTTACTTTTATTTTTTTTGATTTTATATAAATTTTTAGGCAAATTTTAATAAAGGAAATTGAAACCACCTTCGACTTTTTTGGATTTCGATGAATTTTTTTGTTGGAGGAGCTAAATTTGAGTGTATTTAGATGAAATTTACTTCTATTTTTTTTATTTCACTTAAATTTTTAGTCAAATTGTAATAAAGGAATTTGAAACAACTTCGATTTTTTTGGATTTTGATGAGATTTTTTGTTGGAGGAGTTAAATTTGAGTGAATTTAGATGAAATTTACTTCTATTTTTTTGGATTTTATATAAATTTTTAGTCAAATTGTAATAAAGGAATTTGAACCAACTTCGATTTTTTTGGATTTCGATGAATTTTTTTGTTGGAGGAGCTAAACTTGAGTGAATTTAGATGAAATTTACTTCAATTTTTTTGGATTTTATATAAATTTTTAGTCAAATTGTAATAACGGAAATTGAAACCAACTTCGATTTTTTTGGAATTGGATGAATTTTTTTGTTGGAGGAGCTAAATTTGAGTGAATTTAGATGAAATTTACTTTTATTTTTTTGGATTTTATATAAATTTTTAGTCAAATTGTAGTAAAGGAATTTGAACCAACTTCGATTTTTTTGGATTTTGATGAGATTTTTTGTTGGAGGAGTTAAATATGAGTGAATTTAGATGAAATTTACTTTTATTTTTTTGGATTTTATATAAATTTTTAGTCAAATTGTAATAAAGGAATTTGAACCAACTTCGATTTTTTTGGATTTCGATGAATTTTTTTGTTGGAGGAGCTAAATTTGAGTGTATTTAGATGAAATTTACTTTAATTTTTTTGGATTTTATATAAATTTTTAGTCAAATTGTAATAAAGGAAATTGAAACCAACTTCGATTTTTTTGGATTTGGATGAATTTTTTTGTTGGAGGAGCTAAATTTGAGTGAATTTAGATGAAATTTACTTTTATTTTTTTGGATTTTATATAAATTTTTAGTCAAATTGTAATAAAGGAATTTGAACCAACTTCGATTTTTTTGGATTTTGATGAGATTTTTTGTTGGAGGAGTTAAATATGAGTGAATTTAGATGAAATTTACTTTTATTTTTTTGGATTTTATATAAATTTTTAGTCAAATTGTAATAAAGGAATTTGAACCAACTTCGATTTTTTTGGATTTCGATGAATTTTTTTGTTGGAGGAGCTAAATTTGAGTGAATTTAGATGAAATTTACTTTCATTTTTTTGGATTTTATATTAATTTTTAGTCAAATTGTAATAAAGTAATTTGAAACCAACTTCGATTTTTTTGGATTTTGATGAATTTTTTTGTTGGAGCAGCTAAATTTGAGTGAATTTAGATGAAATTTACTTCAATTTTTTTGGATTTTATATAAATTTTTAGTCAAATTGTAATAAAGGAATTTGAACCAACTTCTATTTTTTTGGATTTTGATGAGTTTTTTTGTTGGAGGAGTTAAATTTGAGTGAATTTAGATGAAATTTACTCCAATTTTTTTGGATTTTATATAATTTTTTAGTCAAATTGTAATAAAGGAAATTGAAACCAACTTCGATTTTTTTGGATTTGGATGAATGTTTTTGTTGGAGGAGCTAAATTTGAGTAAATTTAGATGAAATTAACACCTATTTTTTTGGATTTTATATAAATTTCTAGTCAAATTGTAATAAAGGAATTTGAAACCAACTTCGATTTTTTTGGATTTTGCTGAATTTTGTGTTGGAGGAGCTAAATTTGAGTGAATTTAGATGAAATTTACTTTTATTTTTTCGGATTTTATATAAATTTTTAGTCAAATTGTAATAAAGGAATTTGAACCAACTTCGATTTTTTTGGATTTTGATGAATTTTTTTGTTGGAGGAGCTAAATTTGAGTGAATTTAGATGAAATTTACTTCAATTTTTTTGGATTTTATATAAATTTTTAGGCAAATTTTAATAAAGGAATTTGAAACCACTTTCGATTTTTTTGGATTTCGATGAATTTTTTTGTTGGAGGAGCTAAATTTGAGTGAATTTAGATGAAATTTACTTCAATTTTTTTTGATTTTATATAAATTTTTAGTCAAATTGTAATAAAGGAAACTGAAACCAACTTCGATTTTTTGGGATTTCGATGTATTTTTTTGTTGGAGGAGCTAAATTTGAGTGAATTTAGATGAAATTTACTTCAATGTTTTTGGATTTTATATAAATTTTTAGGCAAATTTTAATAAAGGAATTTGAAACCACCTTCGACTTTTTTGGATTTTGATGAGATTTTTTTGTTGGAGGAGCTAAATTTGAGTGTATTTAGATGAAATTTACTTCTATTTTTTTTATTTCACTTAAATTTTTAGTCAAATTGTAATAAAGGAATTTGAACCAACTTCGATTTTTTTGGATTTTGATGAGATTTTTTGTTGGAGGAGTTAAATTTGAGTGAATTTAGATGAAATTTACTTCTATTTTTTTGGATTTTATATAAATTTTTAGTCAAATTGTAATAAAGGAATTTGAACCAACTTCGATTTTTTTGGATTTCGATGAATTTTTTTGTTGGAGGAGCTAAACTTGAGTGAATTTAGATGAAATTTACTTCAATTTTTTTGGATTTTATATAAATTTTTAGTCAAATTGTAATAACGGAAATTGAAGCCAACTTCGATTTTTTTGGAATTGGATGAATTTTTTTGTTGGAGGAGCTAAATTTGAGTGAATTTAGATGAAATTTACTTTTATTTTTTTGGATTTTATATAAATTTTTAGTCAAATTGTAATAAAGGAATTTGAACCAACTTCGATTTTTTTGGATTTTGATGAGATTTTTTGTTGGAGGAGTTAAATATGAGTGAATTTAGATGAAATTTACTTTTATTTTTTTGGATTTTATATAAATTTTTAGTCAAATTGTAATAAAGGAATTTGAACCAACTTCGATTTTTTTGGATTTCGATGAATTTTTTTGTTGGAGGAGCTAAATTTGAGTGAATTTAGATGAAATTTACTTTCATTTTTTTGGATTTTATATTAATTTTTAGTCAAATTGTAATAAAGTAATTTGAAACCAACTTCGATTTTTTTGGATTTTGATGAATTTTTTTGTTGGAGCAGCTAAATTTGAGTGAATTTAGATGAAATTTACTTCAATGTTTTTGGATTTTATATAAATTTTTAGGCAAATTTTAATAAAGGAATTTGAAACCACCTTCGACTTTTTTGGATTTCGATGAATTTTTTTGTTGGAGGAGTTAAATTTGAGTGAATTTAGATTAAATTTACTTTTATTTTTTTTGATTTTATATAAATTTTTAGGCAAATTTTAATAAAGGAAATTGAAACCACCTTCGACTTTTTTGGATTTCGATGAATTTTTTTGTTGGAGGAGCTAAATTTGAGTGTATTTAGATGAAATTTACTTCTATTTTTTTTATTTCACTTAAATATTTAGTCAAATTGTAATAAAGGAATTTGAAACAACTTCGATTTTTTTGGATTTTGATGAGATTTTTTGTTGGAGGAGTTAAATTTGAGTGAATTTAGTTGAAATTTACTTCTATTTTTTTGGATTTTATATAAATTTTTAGTCAAATTGTAATAAAGGAATTTGAACCAACTTCGATTTTTTTGGATTTCGATGAATTTTTTTGTTGGAGGAGCTAAACTTGAGTGAATTTAGATGAAATTTACTTCAATTTTTTTGGATTTTATATAAATTTTTAGTCAAATTGTAATAACGGAAATTGAAACCAACTTCGATTTTTTTGGAATTGGATGAATTTTTTTGTTGGAGGAGCTAAATTTGAGTGAATTTAGATGAAATTTACTTTTATTTTTTTGGATTTTATATAAATTTTTAGTCAAATTGTAATAAAGGAATTTGAACCAACTTCGATTTTTTTGGATTTTGATGAGATTTTTTGTTGGAGGAGTTAAATATGAGTGAATTTAGATGAAATTTACTTTTATTTTTTTGGATTTTATATAAATTTTTAGTCAAATTGTAATAAAGGAATTTGAACCAACTTCGATTTTTTTGGATTTCGATGAATTTTTTTGTTGGAGGAGCTAAATTTGAGTGTATTTAGATGAAATTTACTTTAATTTTTTTGGATTTTATATAAATTTTTAGTCAAATTGTAATAAAGGAAATTGAAACCAACTTCGATTTTTTTGGATTTGGATGAATTTTTTTGTTGGAGGAGCTAAATTTGAGTGAATTTAGATGAAATTTACTTTTATTTTTTTGGATTTTATATAAATTTTTAGTCAAATTGTAATAAAGGAATTTGAACCAACTTCGATTTTTTTGGATTTTGATGAGATTTTTTGTTGGAGGAGTTAAATATGAGTGAATTTAGATGAAATTTACTTTTATTTTTTTGGATTTTATATAAATTTTTAGTCAAATTGTAATAAAGGAATTTGAACCAACTTCGATTTTTTTGGATTTCGATGAATTTTTTTGTTGGAGGAGCTAAATTTGAGTGAATTTAGATGAAATTTACTTTCATTTTTTTGGATTTTATATTAATTTTTAGTCAAATTGTAATAAAGTAATTTGAAACCAACTTCGATTTTTTTGGATTTTGATGAATTTTTTTGTTGGAGCAGCTAAATTTGAGTGAATTTAGATGAAATTTACTTCAATTTTTTTGGATTTTATATAAATTTTTAGTCAAATTGTAATAAAGGAATTTGAACCAACTTCTATTTTTTTGGATTTTGATGAGTTTTTTTGTTGGAGGAGTTAAATTTGAGTGAATTTAGATGAAATTTACTCCAATTTTTTTGGATTTTATATAATTTTTTAGTCAAATTGTAATAAAGGAAATTGAAACCAACTTCGATTTTTTTGGATTTGGATGAATGTTTTTGTTGGAGGAGCTAAATTTGAGTAAATTTAGATGAAATTAACACCTATTTTTTTGGATTTTATATAAATTTCTAGTCAAATTGTAATAAAGGAATTTGAAACCAACTTCGATTTTTTTGGATTTTGCTGAATTTTGTGTTGGAGGAGCTAAATTTGAGTGAATTTAGATGAAATTTACTTTTATTTTTTCGGATTTTATATAAATTTTTAGTCAAATTGTAATAAAGGAATTTGAACCAACTTCGATTTTTTTGGATTTTGATGAATTTTTTTGTTGGAGGAGCTAAATTTGAGTGAATTTAGATGAAATTTACTTCAATTTTTTTGGATTTTATATAAATTTTTAGGCAAATTTTAATAAAGGAATTTGAAACCACTTTCGATTTTTTTGGATTTCGATGAATTTTTTTGTTGGAGGAGCTAAATTTGAGTGAATTTAGATGAAATTTACTTCAATTTTTTTTGATTTTATATAAATTTTTAGTCAAATTGTAATAAAGGAAACTGAAACCAACTTCGATTTTTTGGGATTTCGATGTATTTTTTTGTTGGAGGAGCTAAATTTGAGTGAATTTAGATGAAATTTACTTCAATGTTTTTGGATTTTATATAAATTTTTAGGCAAATTTTAATAAAGGAATTTGAAACCACCTTCGACTTTTTTGGATTTTGATGAGATTTTTTTGTTGGAGGAGCTAAATTTGAGTGTATTTAGATGAAATTTACTTCTATTTTTTTTATTTCACTTAAATTTTTAGTCAAATTGTAATAAAGGAATTTGAACCAACTTCGATTTTTTTGGATTTTGATGAGATTTTTTGTTGGAGGAGTTAAATTTGAGTGAATTTAGATGAAATTTACTTCTATTTTTTTGGATTTTATATAAATTTTTAGTCAAATTGTAATAAAGGAATTTGAACCAACTTCGATTTTTTTGGATTTCGATGAATTTTTTTGTTGGAGGAGCTAAACTTGAGTGAATTTAGATGAAATTTACTTCAATTTTTTTGGATTTTATATAAATTTTTAGTCAAATTGTAATAACGGAAATTGAAGCCAACTTCGATTTTTTTGGAATTGGATGAATTTTTTTGTTGGAGGAGCTAAATTTGAGTGAATTTAGATGAAATTTACTTTTATTTTTTTGGATTTTATATAAATTTTTAGTCAAATTGTAATAAAGGAATTTGAACCAACTTCGATTTTTTTGGATTTTGATGAGATTTTTTGTTGGAGGAGTTAAATATGAGTGAATTTAGATGAAATTTACTTTTATTTTTTTGGATTTTATATAAATTTTTAGTCAAATTGTAATAAAGGAATTTGAACCAACTTCGATTTTTTTGGATTTCGATGAATTTTTTTGTTGGAGGAGCTAAATTTGAGTGTATTTAGATGAAATTTACTTTAATTTTTTTGGATTTTATATAAATTTTTAGTCAAATTGTAATAAAGGAAATTGAAACCAACTTCGATTTTTTTGGATTTGGATGAATTTTTTTGTTGGAGGAGCTAAATTTGAGTGAATTTAGATGAAATTTCCTTTATTTTTTTGGATTTTATATAAATTTTTAGTCAAATTGTAATAAAGGAATTTGAACCAACTTCGATTTTTTTTTATTTTGATGAATTTTTTGTTGGAGGAGCTAAATTTGAGTGAATTTAGATTAAATTTGCTTCTATTTTTCTTGATTTTATATTAATTTTTAGTCAAATTGTAATTAAGGAATTTGAAACCACCTTCGATTTTTTTGGATTTTGATGAATTTTATTGTTGGAGGAGCTAAATTTGAGTGAATTTAGATGAAATTTACTTTCATTTTTTTGGATTTTATATTAATTTTTAGTCAAATTGTAATAAAGTAATTTGAAACCAACTTCGATTTTTTTGGATTTTGATGAATTTTTTTGTTGGAGCAGCTAAATTTGAGTGAATTTAGATGAAATTTACTTCAATTTTTTTGGATTTTATATAAATTTTTAGTCAAATTGTAATAAAGGAATTTGAACCAACTTCTATTTTTTTGGATTTTGATGAGTTTTTTTGTTGGAGGAGTTAAATTTGAGTGAATTTAGATGAAATTTACTCCAATTTTTTTGGATTTTATATAAATTTTTAGTCAAATTGTAATAAAGGAATTTGAACCAACTTCGATTTTTTTGGATTTCGATGAATTTTTTTGTTGGAGGAGCTAAATTTGAGTGAATTTAGATGAAATTTACTTTCATTTTTTTGGATTTTATATTAATTTTTAGTCAAATTGTAATAAAGTAATTTGAAACCAACTTCGATTTTTTTGGATTTTGATGAATTTTTTTGTTGGAGCAGCTAAATTTGAGTGAATTTAGATGAAATTTACTTCAATTTTTTTGGATTTTATATAAATTTTTAGTCAAATTGTAATAAAGGAATTTGAACCAACTTCTATTTTTTTGGATTTTGATGAGTTTTTTTGTTGGAGGAGTTAAATTTGAGTGAATTTAGATGAAATTTACTCCAATTTTTTTGGATTTTATATAATTTTTTAGTCAAATTGTAATAAAGGAAATTGAAACCAACTTCGATTTTTTTGGATTTGGATGAATGTTTTTGTTGGAGGAGCTAAATTTGAGTAAATTTAGATGAAATTAACACCTATTTTTTTGGATTTTATATAAATTTCTAGTCAAATTGTAATAAAGGAATTTGAAACCAACTTCGATTTTTTTGGATTTTGCTGAATTTTGTGTTGGAGGAGCTAAATTTGAGTGAATTTAGATGAAATTTACTTTTATTTTTTCGGATTTTATATAAATTTTTAGTCAAATTGTAATAAAGGAATTTGAACCAACTTCGATTTTTTTGGATTTTGATGAATTTTTTTGTTGGAGGAGCTAAATTTGAGTGAATTTAGATGAAATTTACTTCAATTTTTTTGGATTTTATATAAATTTTTAGGCAAATTTTAATAAAGGAATTTGAAACCACTTTCGATTTTTTTGGATTTCGATGAATTTTTTTGTTGGAGGAGCTAAATTTGAGTGAATTTAGATGAAATTTACTTCAATTTTTTTTGATTTTATATAAATTTTTAGTCAAATTGTAATAAAGGAAACTGAAACCAACTTCGATTTTTTGGGATTTCGATGTATTTTTTTGTTGGAGGAGCTAAATTTGAGTGAATTTAGATGAAATTTACTTCAATGTTTTTGGATTTTATATAAATTTTTAGGCAAATTTTAATAAAGGAATTTGAAACCACCTTCGACTTTTTTGGATTTTGATGAGATTTTTTTGTTGGAGGAGCTAAATTTGAGTGTATTTAGATGAAATTTACTTCTATTTTTTTTATTTCACTTAAATTTTTAGTCAAATTGTAATAAAGGAATTTGAACCAACTTCGATTTTTTTGGATTTTGATGAGATTTTTTGTTGGAGGAGTTAAATTTGAGTGAATTTAGATGAAATTTACTTCTATTTTTTTGGATTTTATATAAATTTTTAGTCAAATTGTAATAAAGGAATTTGAACCAACTTCGATTTTTTTGGATTTCGATGAATTTTTTTGTTGGAGGAGCTAAACTTGAGTGAATTTAGATGAAATTTACTTCAATTTTTTTGGATTTTATATAAATTTTTAGTCAAATTGTAATAACGGAAATTGAAGCCAACTTCGATTTTTTTGGAATTGGATGAATTTTTTTGTTGGAGGAGCTAAATTTGAGTGAATTTAGATGAAATTTACTTTTATTTTTTTGGATTTTATATAAATTTTTAGTCAAATTGTAATAAAGGAATTTGAACCAACTTCGATTTTTTTGGATTTTGATGAGATTTTTTGTTGGAGGAGTTAAATATGAGTGAATTTAGATGAAATTTACTTTTATTTTTTTGGATTTTATATAAATTTTTAGTCAAATTGTAATAAAGGAATTTGAACCAACTTCGATTTTTTTGGATTTCGATGAATTTTTTTGTTGGAGGAGCTAAATTTGAGTGTATTTAGATGAAATTTACTTTAATTTTTTTGGATTTTATATAAATTTTTAGTCAAATTGTAATAAAGGAAATTGAAACCAACTTCGATTTTTTTGGATTTGGATGAATTTTTTTGTTGGAGGAGCTAAATTTGAGTGAATTTAGATGAAATTTCCTTTATTTTTTTGGATTTTATATAAATTTTTAGTCAAATTGTAATAAAGGAATTTGAACCAACTTCGATTTTTTTTGATTTTGATGAATTTTTTGTTGGAGGAGCTAAATTTGAGTGAATTTAGATTAAATTTGCTTCTATTTTTCTTGATTTTATATTAATTTTTAGTCAAATTGTAATTAAGGAATTTGAAACCACCTTCGATTTTTTTGGATTTTGATGAATTTTATTGTTGGAGGAGCTAAATTTGAGTGAATTTAGATGAAATTTACTTTCATTTTTTTGGATTTTATATTAATTTTTAGTCAAATTGTAATAAAGTAATTTGAAACCAACTTCGATTTTTTTGGATTTTGATGAATTTTTTTGTTGGAGCAGCTAAATTTGAGTGAATTTAGATGAAATTTACTTCAATTTTTTTGGATTTTATATAAATTTTTAGTCAAATTGTAATAAAGGAATTTGAACCAACTTCTATTTTTTTGGATTTTGATGAGTTTTTTTGTTGGAGGAGTTAAATTTGAGTGAATTTAGATGAAATTTACTCCAATTTTTTTGGATTTTATATAATTTTTTAGTCAAATTGTAATAAAGGAAATTGAAACCAACTTCGATTTTTTTGGATTTGGATGAATGTTTTTGTTGGAGGAGCTAAATTTGAGTAAATTTAGATGAAATTAACACCTATTTTTTTGGATTTTATATAAATTTCTAGTCAAATTGTAATAAAGGAATTTGAAACCAACTTCGATTTTTTTGGATTTTGCTGAATTTTGTGTTGGAGGAGCTAAATTTGAGTGAATTTAGATGAAATTTACTTTTATTTTTTCGGATTTTATATAAATTTTTAGTCAAATTGTAATAAAGGAATTTGAACCAACTTCGATTTTTTTGGATTTTGATGAATTTTTTTGTTGGAGGAGCTAAATTTGAGTGAATTTAGATGAAATTTACTTCAATTTTTTTGGATTTTATATAAATTTTTAGGCAAATTTTAATAAAGGAATTTGAAACCACTTTCGATTTTTTTGGATTTCGATGAATTTTTTTGTTGGAGGAGCTAAATTTGAGTGAATTTAGATGAAATTTACTTCAATTTTTTTTGATTTTATATAAATTTTTAGTCAAATTGTAATAAAGGAAACTGAAACCAACTTCGATTTTTTGGGATTTCGATGTATTTTTTTGTTGGAGGAGCTAAATTTGAGTGAATTTAGATGAAATTTACTTCAATGTTTTTGGATTTTATATAAATTTTTAGGCAAATTTTAATAAAGGAATTTGAAACCACCTTCGACTTTTTTGGATTTTGATGAGATTTTTTTGTTGGAGGAGCTAAATTTGAGTGTATTTAGATGAAATTTACTTCTATTTTTTTTATTTCACTTAAATTTTTAGTCAAATTGTAATAAAGGAATTTGAACCAACTTCGATTTTTTTGGATTTTGATGAGATTTTTTGTTGGAGGAGTTAAATTTGAGTGAATTTAGATGAAATTTACTTCTATTTTTTGGATTTTATATAAATTTTTAGTCAAATTGTAATAAAGGAATTTGAACCAACTTCGATTTTTTTGGATTTCGATGAATTTTTTTGTTGGAGGAGCTAAACTTGAGTGAATTTAGATGAAATTTACTTCAATTTTTTTGGATTTTATATAAATTTTTAGTCAAATTGTAATAACGGAAACTGAAACCAACTTCGATTTTTTTGGAATTGGATGAATTTTTTTGTTGGAGGAGCTAAATTTGAGTGAATTTAGATGAAATTTACTTTTATTTTTTTGGATTTTATATAAATTTTTAGTCAAATTGTAATAAAGGAATTTGAACCAACTTCGATTTTTTTGGATTTTGATGAGATTTTTTGTTGGAGGAGTTAAATATGAGTGAATTTAGATGAAATTTACTTTTATTTTTTTGGATTTTATATAAATTTTTAGTCAAATTGTAATAAAGGAATTTGAACCAACTTCGATTTTTTTGGATTTCGATGAATTTTTTTGTTGGAGGAGCTAAATTTGAGTGTATTTAGATGAAATTTACTTTAATTTTTTTGGATTTTATATAAATTTTTAGTCAAATTGTAATAAAGGAAATTGAAACCAACTTCGATTTTTTTGGATTTGGATGAATTTTTTTGTTGGAGGAGCTAAATTTGAGTGAATTTAGATGAAATTTACTTTTATTTTTTTGGATTTTATATAAATTTTTAGTCAAATTGTAATAAAGGAATTTGAACCAACTTCGATTTTTTTTGATTTTGATGAATTTTTTGTTGGAGGAGCTAAATTTGAGTGAATTTAGATTAAATTTGCTTCTATTTTTCTTGATTTTATATTAATTTTTAGTCAAATTGTAATTAAGGAATTTGAAACCACCTTCGATTTTTTTGGATTTTGATGAATTTTATTGTTGGAGGAGCTAAATTTGAGTGAATTTAGATGAAATTTACTTTCATTTTTTTGGATTTTATATTAATTTTTAGTCAAATTGTAATAAAGTAATTTGAAACCAACTTCGATTTTTTTGGATTTTGATGAATTTTTTTGTTGGAGCAGCTAAATTTGAGTGAATTTAGATGAAATTTACTTCAATTTTTTTGGATTTTATATAAATTTTTAGTCAAATTGTAATAAAGGAATTTGAACCAACTTCTATTTTTTTGGATTTTGATGAGTTTTTTTGTTGGAGGAGTTAAATTTGAGTGAATTTAGATGAAATTTACTCCAATTTTTTTGGATTTTATATAATTTTTTAGTCAAATTGTAATAAAGGAAATTGAAACCAACTTCGATTTTTTTGGATTTGGATGAATGTTTTTGTTGGAGGAGCTAAATTTGAGTAAATTTAGATGAAATTAACACCTATTTTTTTGGATTTTATATAAATTTCTAGTCAAATTGTAATAAAGGAATTTGAAACCAACTTCGATTTTTTTGGATTTTGCTGAATTTTGTGTTGGAGGAGCTAAATTTGAGTGAATTTAGATGAAATTTACTTTTATTTTTTCGGATTTTATATAAATTTTTAGTCAAATTGTAATAAAGGAATTTGAACCAACTTCGATTTTTTTGGATTTTGATGAATTTTTTTGTTGGAGGAGCTAAATTTGAGTGAATTTAGATGAAATTTACTTCAATTTTTTTGGATTTTATATAAATTTTTAGTCAAATTGTAATAAAGGAATTTGAACCAACTTCGATTTTTTTGGATTTTGATGAGATTTTTTGTTGGAGGAGCTAAATTTGAGTGAATTTAGATGAAATTTACTTCTATTTTTTTGGATTTTATATAAATTTTTAGTCAAATTGTAATAAAGGAATTTGAACCAACTTCGATTTTTTTGGATTTCGATGAATTTTTTTGTTGGAGGAGCTAAACTTGAGTGAATTTAGATGAAATTTACTTCAATTTTTTTGGATTTTATATAAATTTTTAGTCAAATTGTAATAACGGAAATTGAAACCAACTTCGATTTTTTGGGAATTGGATGAATTTTTTTGTTGGAGGAGCTAAATTTGAGTGAATTTAGATGAAATTTACTTTTATTTTTTTGGATTTTATATAAATTTTTAGTCAAATTGTAATAAAGGAATTTGAACCAACTTCGATTTTTTTGGATTTTGATGAGATTTTTTGTTGGAGGAGTTAAATATGAGTGAATTTAGATGAAATTTACTTTTATTTTTTTGGATTTTATATAAATTTTTAGTCAAATTGTAATAAAGGAATTTGAACCAACTTCGATTTTTTTGGATTTCGATGAATTTTTTTGTTGGAGGAGCTAAATTTGAGTGTATTTAGATGAAATTTACTTTAATTTTTTTGGATTTTATATAAATTTTTAGTCAAATTGTAATAAAGGAAATTGAAACCAACTTCGATTTTTTTGGATTTGGATGAATTTTTTTGTTGGAGGAGCTAAATTTGAGTGAATTTAGATGAAATTTCCTTTATTTTTTTGGATTTTATATAAATTTTTAGTCAAATTGTAATAAAGGAATTTGAACCAACTTCGATTTTTTTTGATTTTGATGAATTTTTTGTTGGAGGAGCTAAATTTGAGTGAATTTAGATTAAATTTGCTTCTATTTTTCTTGATTTTATATTAATTTTTAGTCAAATTGTAATTAAGGAATTTGAAACCACCTTCGATTTTTTTGGATTTTGATGAATTTTATTGTTGGAGGAGCTAAATTTGAGTGAATTTAGATGACATTTACTTTCATTTTTTTGGATTTTATATTAATTTTTAGTCAAATTGTAATAAAGTAATTTGAAACCAACTTCGATTTTTTTGGATTTTGATGAATTTTTTTGTTGGAGCAGCTAAATTTGAGTGAATTTAGATGGAATTTACTTTTATTTTTTTGGATTTTATATAAATTTTTAGTCAAATTGTAATAAAGGAATTTGAACCAACTTCTATTTTTTTGGATTTTGCTGAGTTTTTTTGTTGGAGGAGTTAAATTTGAGTGAATTTAGATGAAATTTACTTCAATTTTTTTGGATTTTATATAATTTTTTAGTCAAATTGTAATAAAGGAAATTGAAACCAACTTCGATTTTTTTGGATTTGGATGAATGTTTTTGTTGGAGGAGCGAAATTTGAGTAAATTTAGATGAAATTAACACCTATTTTTTTGGATTTTATATAAATTTTTAGTCAAATTGTAGTAAAGGAAATTCAAACCAACTTCGATTTTTTTGGATTTTGATGAATTTTTTTGTTGGAGGAGTTAAATTTGAGTGAATTTAGATGAAATTTACTTCTATTTTTTTGGATTTTATAAAAATTTTTAGTCAAATTGTAATAAAGGAATTTGAAACTACTTCGATTTTTTTGGATTTCGATGAATTTTTTTGTTGGAGGAGCTAAACTTGAGTGAATTTAGATGAAATTTACTTCAATTTTTTTGGATTTTATATAAATTTTTAGTCAAATTGTAATAAAGGAATTTGAACCAACTTCGATTTTTTTTGATTTTGATGAATTTTTTGTTGGAGGAGCTAAATTTGAGTGAATTTAGATTAAATTTGCTTTTATTTTTCTTGATTTTATATAAATTTTTAGTCAAATTGTAATTAAGGAATTTGAAACCACCTTCGATTTTTTTGGATTTTGATGAATTTTATTGTTGGAGGAGCTAAATTTGAGTGAATTTAGATGAAATTTACTTCTATTTTTTTTATTTCACTTAAATTTTTAGTCAAATTGTAATAAAGGTATTTGAACCAACTTCGATTTTTTTGGATTTTGATGAATTTTATTGTTGGAGGAGCTAAATTTGAGTGAATTTAGATGAAATTTACTTCAATTTTTTTGGATTTTATATAAATTTTTAGTCAAATTGTAATAACGGAAATTGAAACCAACTTCGATTTTTTTGGAATTGGATGAATTTTTTTGTTGGAGGAGCTAAATTTGAGTGAATTTAGATGAAATTTACTTTTATTTTTTTGGATTTTATATAAATTTTTAGTCAAATTGTAATAAAGGAATTTGAACCAACTTCGATTTTTTTGGATTTTGATGAGATTTTTTGTTGGAGGAGTTAAATATGAGTGAATTTAGATGAAATTTACTTTTATTTTTTTGGATTTTATATAAATTTTTAGTCAAATTGTAATAAAGGAATTTGAACCAACTTCGATTTTTTTGGATTTCGATGAATTTTTTTGTTGGAGGAGCTAAATTTGAGTGTATTTAGATGAAATTTACTTTAATTTTTTTGGATTTTATATAAATTTTTAGTCAAATTGTAATAAAGGAAATTGAAACCAACTTCGATTTTTTTGGATTTGGATGAATTTTTTTGTTGGAGGAGCTAAATTTGAGTGAATTTAGATGAAATTTCCTTTATTTTTTTGGATTTTATATAAATTTTTAGTCAAATTGTAATAAAGGAATTTGAACCAACTTCGATTTTTTTTGATTTTGATGAATTTTTTGTTGGAGGAGCTAAATTTGAGTGAATTTAGATTAAATTTGCTTCTATTTTTCTTGATTTTATATTAATTTTTAGTCAAATTGTAATTAAGGAATTTGAAACCACCTTCGATTTTTTTGGATTTTGATGAATTTTATTGTTGGAGGAGCTAAATTTGAGTGAATTTAGATGAAATTTACTTTCATTTTTTTGGATTTTATATTAATTTTTAGTCAAATTGTAATAAAGTAATTTGAAACCAACTTCGATTTTTTTGGATTTTGATGAATTTTTTTGTTGGAGCAGCTAAATTTGAGTGAATTTAGATGGAATTTACTTTTATTTTTTTGGATTTTATATAAATTTTTAGTCAAATTGTAATAAAGGAATTTGAACCAACTTCTATTTTTTTGGATTTTGCTGAGTTTTTTTGTTGGAGGAGTTAAATTTGAGTGAATTTAGATGAAATTTACTTCAATTTTTTTGGATTTTATATAATTTTTTAGTCAAATTGTAATAAAGGAAATTGAAACCAACTTCGATTTTTTTGGATTTGGATGAATGTTTTTGTTGGAGGAGCTAAATTTGAGTAAATTTAGATGAAATTAACACCTATTTTTTTGGATTTTATATAAATTTTTAGTCAAATTGTAGTAAAGGAAATTCAAACCAACTTCGATTTTTTTGGATTTTGATGAATTTTTTTGTTGGAGGAGTTAAATTTGAGTGAATTTAGATGAAATTTACTTCTATTTTTTTGGATTTTATAAAAATTTTTAGTCAAATTGTAATAAAGGAATTTGAAACAACTTCGATTTTTTTGGATTTCGATGAATTTTTTTGTTGGAGGAGCTAAACTTGAGTGAATTTAGATGAAATTTACTTCAATTTTTTTGGATTTTATATAAATTTTTAGTCAAATTGTAATAACGGAAATTGAAACCAACTTCGATTTTTTTGGATTTGGATGAATTTTTTTGTTGGAGGAGCTAAATTTGAGTGAATTTAGATGAAATTTACTTTAATTTTTTTGGATTTTATATAAATTTTTAGTCAAATTGTAATAAAGGAAATTGAAACCAACTTCGATTTTTTTGGATTTGGATGAATTTTTTTGTTGGAGGAGCTAAATTTGAGTGAATTTAGATGAAATTTACTTTTATTTTTTTGGATTTTATATAAATTTTTAGTCAAATTGTAATAAAGGAATTTGAACCAACTTCGATTTTTTTTGATTTTGATGAATTTTTTGTTGGAGGAGCTAAATTTGAGTGAATTTAGATTAAATTTGCTTTTATTTTTCTTGATTTTATATAAATTTTTAGTCAAATTGTAATTAAGGAATTTGAAACCACCTTCGATTTTTTTGGATTTTGATGAATTTTATTGTTGGAGGAGCTAAATTTGAGTGAATTTAGATGAAATTTACTTCTATTTTTTTTATTTCACTTAAATTTTTAGTCAAATTGTAATAAAGGTATTTGAACCAACTTCGATTTTTTTGGATTTTGATGAATTTTATTGTTGGAGGAGCTAAATTTGAGTGAATTTAGATGAAATTTACTTCTATTTTTTTTATTTCACTTAAATTTTTAGTCAAATTGTAATAAAGGTATTTGAACCAACTTCGATTTTTTTGGATTTTGATGATTTTGGTTGTTGGAGGAGTTAAATTTGAGTAAATTTAGAGGAAATTTACTTGTATTTTTTTGGATTTTATATAAATTTTTAGTCAAATTGTAGTAAAGGAAATTCAAACCAACTTCGATTTTTTTGGATTTTGATGAATTTTTTTGTTGGAGGAGTTAAATTTGAGTGAATTTAGATGAAACTTACTTTTACTTTTTTGGATTTTCTATAAATTTTTAGTCAAATTGTAATAAAGGAATTTGAACCAACTTCGATTTTTTTGGATTTTGATGAGATTTTTTGTTGGAGGAGTTAAATTTGAGTGAATTTAGATGAAATTTACTTCTATTTTTTTGGATTTTATATAAATTTTTAGTCAAATTGTAATAAAGGAATTTGAACCAACTTCGATTTTTTTGGATTTCGATGAATTTTTTTGTTGGAGGAGCTAAAATTGAGTGAATTTAGATGAAATTTACTTTTATTTTTTTGGATTTTATATAAATTTTTAGTCAAATTGTAATAAAGGAATTTGAACCAACTTCGATTTTTTTTGATTTTGATGAATTTTTTGTTGGAGGAGCTAAATTTGAGTGAATTTAGATTAAATTTGCTTCTATTTTTCTTGATTTTATATAAATTTTTAGTCAAATTGTAATTAAGGAATTTGAAACCACCTTCGATTTTTTTGGATTTTGATGAATTTTATTGTTGGAGGAGCTAAATTTGAGTGAATTTAGATGAAATTTACTTTCATTTTTTTGGATTTTATATTAATTTTTAGTCAAATTGTAATAAAGTAATTTGAAACCAACTTCGATTTTTTTGGATTTTGATGAATTTTTTTGTTGGAGCAGCTAAATTTGAGTGAATTTAGATGAAATTTACTTCAATTTTTTTGGATTTTATATAAATTTTTAGTCAAATTGTAATAAAGGAATTTGAACCAACTTCTATTTTTTTGGATTTTGATGAGTTTTTTTGTTGGAGGAGTTAAATTTGAGTGAATTTAGATGAAATTTACTCCAATTTTTTTGGATTTTATATAATTTTTTAGTCAAATTGTAATAAAGGAAATTGAAACCAACTTCGATTTTTTTGGATTTGGATGAATGTTTTTGTTGGAGGAGCTAAATTTGAGTAAATTTAGATGAAATTAACACCTATTTTTTTGGATTTTATATAAATTTCTAGTCAAATTGTAATAAAGGAATTTGAAACCAACTTCGATTTTTTTGGATTTTGCTGAATTTTGTGTTGGAGGAGCTAAATTTGAGTGAATTTAGATGAAATTTACTTTTATTTTTTCGGATTTTATATAAATTTTTAGTCAAATTGTAATAAAGGAATTTGAACCAACTTCGATTTTTTTGGATTTTGATGAATTTTTTTGTTGGAGGAGCTAAATTTGAGTGAATTTAGATGAAATTTACTTCAATTTTTTTGGATTTTATATAAATTTTTAGGCAAATTTTAATAAAGGAATTTGAAACCACTTTCGATTTTTTTGGATTTCGATGAATTTTTTTGTTGGAGGAGCTAAATTTGAGTGAATTTAGATGAAATTTACTTCAATTTTTTTTGATTTTATATAAATTTTTAGTCAAATTGTAATAAAGGAAACTGAAACCAACTTCGATTTTTTGGGATTTCGATGTATTTTTTTGTTGGAGTAGCTAAATTTGAGTGAATTTAGATGAAATTTACTTCAATGTTTTTGGATTTTATATAAATTTTTAGGCAAATTTTAATAAAGGAATTTGAAACCACCTTCGACTTTTTTGGATTTCGATGAATTTTTTTGTTGGAGGAGTTAAATTTGAGTGAATTTAGATTAAATTTACTTTTATTTTTTTTGATTTTATATAAATTTTTAGGCAAATTTTAATAAAGGAAATTGAAACCACCTTCGACTTTTTTGGATTTCGATGAATTTTTTTGTTGGAGGAGCTAAATTTGAGTGTATTTAGATGAAATTTACTTCTATTTTTTTTATTTCACTTAAATTTTTAGTCAAATTGTAATAAAGGAATTTGAAACAACTTCGATTTTTTTGGATTTTGATGAGATTTTTTGTTGGAGGAGTTAAATTTGAGTGAATTTAGATGAAATTTACTTCTATTTTTTTGGATTTTATATAAATTTTTAGTCAAATTGTAATAAAGGAATTTGAACCAACTTCGATTTTTTTGGATTTCGATGAATTTTTTTGTTGGAGGAGCTAAACTTGAGTGAATTTAGATGAAATTTACTTCAATTTTTTTGGATTTTATATAAATTTTTAGTCAAATTGTAATAACGGAAATTGAAACCAACTTCGATTTTTTTGGAATTGGATGAATTTTTTTGTTGGAGGAGCTAAATTTGAGTGAATTTAGATGAAATTTACTTTTATTTTTTTGGATTTTATATAAATTTTTAGTCAAATTGTAGTAAAGGAATTTGAACCAACTTCGATTTTTTTGGATTTTGATGAGATTTTTTGTTGGAGGAGTTAAATATGAGTGAATTTAGATGAAATTTACTTTTATTTTTTTGGATTTTATATAAATTTTTAGTCAAATTGTAATAAAGGAATTTGAACCAACTTCGATTTTTTTGGATTTCGATGAATTTTTTTGTTGGAGGAGCTAAATTTGAGTGTATTTAGATGAAATTTACTTTAATTTTTTTGGATTTTATATAAATTTTTAGTCAAATTGTAATAAAGGAAATTGAAACCAACTTCGATTTTTTTGGATTTGGATGAATTTTTTTGTTGGAGGAGCTAAATTTGAGTGAATTTAGATGAAATTTACTTTTATTTTTTTGGATTTTATATAAATTTTTAGTCAAATTGTAATAAAGGAATTTGAACCAACTTCGATTTTTTTGGATTTTGATGAGATTTTTTGTTGGAGGAGTTAAATATGAGTGAATTTAGATGAAATTTACTTTTATTTTTTTGGATTTTATATAAATTTTTAGTCAAATTGTAATAAAGGAATTTGAACCAACTTCGATTTTTTTGGATTTCGATGAATTTTTTTGTTGGAGGAGCTAAATTTGAGTGAATTTAGATGAAATTTACTTTCATTTTTTTGGATTTTATATTAATTTTTAGTCAAATTGTAATAAAGTAATTTGAAACCAACTTCGATTTTTTTGGATTTTGATGAATTTTTTTGTTGGAGCAGCTAAATTTGAGTGAATTTAGATGAAATTTACTTCAATTTTTTTGGATTTTATATAAATTTTTAGTCAAATTGTAATAAAGGAATTTGAACCAACTTCTATTTTTTTGGATTTTGATGAGTTTTTTTGTTGGAGGAGTTAAATTTGAGTGAATTTAGATGAAATTTACTCCAATTTTTTTGGATTTTATATAATTTTTTAGTCAAATTGTAATAAAGGAAATTGAAACCAACTTCGATTTTTTTGGATTTGGATGAATGTTTTTGTTGGAGGAGCTAAATTTGAGTAAATTTAGATGAAATTAACACCTATTTTTTTGGATTTTATATAAATTTCTAGTCAAATTGTAATAAAGGAATTTGAAACCAACTTCGATTTTTTTGGATTTTGCTGAATTTTGTGTTGGAGGAGCTAAATTTGAGTGAATTTAGATGAAATTTACTTTTATTTTTTCGGATTTTATATAAATTTTTAGTCAAATTGTAATAAAGGAATTTGAACCAACTTCGATTTTTTTGGATTTTGATGAATTTTTTTGTTGGAGGAGCTAAATTTGAGTGAATTTAGATGAAATTTACTTCAATTTTTTTGGATTTTATATAAATTTTTAGGCAAATTTTAATAAAGGAATTTGAAACCACTTTCGATTTTTTTGGATTTCGATGAATTTTTTTGTTGGAGGAGCTAAATTTGAGTGAATTTAGATGAAATTTACTTCAATTTTTTTTGATTTTATATAAATTTTTAGTCAAATTGTAATAAAGGAAACTGAAACCAACTTCGATTTTTTGGGATTTCGATGTATTTTTTTGTTGGAGGAGCTAAATTTGAGTGAATTTAGATGAAATTTACTTCAATGTTTTTGGATTTTATATAAATTTTTAGGCAAATTTTAATAAAGGAATTTGAAACCACCTTCGACTTTTTTGGATTTTGATGAGATTTTTTTGTTGGAGGAGCTAAATTTGAGTGTATTTAGATGAAATTTACTTCTATTTTTTTTATTTCACTTAAATTTTTAGTCAAATTGTAATAAAGGAATTTGAACCAACTTCGATTTTTTTGGATTTTGATGAGATTTTTTGTTGGAGGAGTTAAATTTGAGTGAATTTAGATGAAATTTACTTCTATTTTTTTGGATTTTATATAAATTTTTAGTCAAATTGTAATAAAGGAATTTGAACCAACTTCGATTTTTTTGGATTTCGATGAATTTTTTTGTTGGAGGAGCTAAACTTGAGTGAATTTAGATGAAATTTACTTCAATTTTTTTGGATTTTATATAAATTTTTAGTCAAATTGTAATAACGGAAATTGAAGCCAACTTCGATTTTTTTGGAATTGGATGAATTTTTTTGTTGGAGGAGCTAAATTTGAGTGAATTTAGATGAAATTTACTTTTATTTTTTTGGATTTTATATAAATTTTTAGTCAAATTGTAATAAAGGAATTTGAACCAACTTCGATTTTTTTGGATTTTGATGAGATTTTTTGTTGGAGGAGTTAAATATGAGTGAATTTAGATGAAATTTACTTTTATTTTTTTGGATTTTATATAAATTTTTAGTCAAATTGTAATAAAGGAATTTGAACCAACTTCGATTTTTTTGGATTTCGATGAATTTTTTTGTTGGAGGAGCTAAATTTGAGTGAATTTAGATGAAATTTACTTTCATTTTTTTGGATTTTATATTAATTTTTAGTCAAATTGTAATAAAGTAATTTGAAACCAACTTCGATTTTTTTGGATTTTGATGAATTTTTTTGTTGGAGCAGCTAAATTTGAGTGAATTTAGATGAAATTTACTTCAATGTTTTTGGATTTTATATAAATTTTTAGGCAAATTTTAATAAAGGAATTTGAAACCACCTTCGACTTTTTTGGATTTCGATGAATTTTTTTGTTGGAGGAGTTAAATTTGAGTGAATTTAGATTAAATTTACTTTTATTTTTTTTGATTTTATATAAATTTTTAGGCAAATTTTAATAAAGGAAATTGAAACCACCTTCGACTTTTTTGGATTTCGATGAATTTTTTTGTTGGAGGAGCTAAATTTGAGTGTATTTAGATGAAATTTACTTCTATTTTTTTTATTTCACTTAAATTTTTAGTCAAATTGTAATAAAGGAATTTGAAACAACTTCGATTTTTTTGGATTTTGATGAGATTTTTTGTTGGAGGAGTTAAATTTGAGTGAATTTAGTTGAAATTTACTTCTATTTTTTTGGATTTTATATAAATTTTTAGTCAAATTGTAATAAAGGAATTTGAACCAACTTCGATTTTTTTGGATTTCGATGAATTTTTTTGTTGGAGGAGCTAAACTTGAGTGAATTTAGATGAAATTTACTTCAATTTTTTTGGATTTTATATAAATTTTTAGTCAAATTGTAATAACGGAAATTGAAACCAACTTCGATTTTTTTGGAATTGGATGAATTTTTTTGTTGGAGGAGCTAAATTTGAGTGAATTTAGATGAAATTTACTTTTATTTTTTTGGATTTTATATAAATTTTTAGTCAAATTGTAATAAAGGAATTTGAACCAACTTCGATTTTTTTGGATTTTGATGAGATTTTTTGTTGGAGGAGTTAAATATGAGTGAATTTAGATGAAATTTACTTTTATTTTTTTGGATTTTATATAAATTTTTAGTCAAATTGTAATAAAGGAATTTGAACCAACTTCGATTTTTTTGGATTTCGATGAATTTTTTTGTTGGAGGAGCTAAATTTGAGTGTATTTAGATGAAATTTACTTTAATTTTTTTGGATTTTATATAAATTTTTAGTCAAATTGTAATAAAGGAAATTGAAACCAACTTCGATTTTTTTGGATTTGGATGAATTTTTTTGTTGGAGGAGCTAAATTTGAGTGAATTTAGATGAAATTTACTTTTATTTTTTTGGATTTTATATAAATTTTTAGTCAAATTGTAATAAAGGAATTTGAACCAACTTCGATTTTTTTGGATTTTGATGAGATTTTTTGTTGGAGGAGTTAAATATGAGTGAATTTAGATGAAATTTACTTTTATTTTTTTGGATTTTATATAAATTTTTAGTCAAATTGTAATAAAGGAATTTGAACCAACTTCGATTTTTTTGGATTTCGATGAATTTTTTTGTTGGAGGAGCTAAATTTGAGTGAATTTAGATGAAATTTACTTTCATTTTTTTGGATTTTATATTAATTTTTAGTCAAATTGTAATAAAGTAATTTGAAACCAACTTCGATTTTTTTGGATTTTGATGAATTTTTTTGTTGGAGCAGCTAAATTTGAGTGAATTTAGATGAAATTTACTTCAATTTTTTTGGATTTTATATAAATTTTTAGTCAAATTGTAATAAAGGAATTTGAACCAACTTCTATTTTTTTGGATTTTGATGAGTTTTTTTGTTGGAGGAGTTAAATTTGAGTGAATTTAGATGAAATTTACTCCAATTTTTTTGGATTTTATATAATTTTTTAGTCAAATTGTAATAAAGGAAATTGAAACCAACTTCGATTTTTTTGGATTTGGATGAATGTTTTTGTTGGAGGAGCTAAATTTGAGTAAATTTAGATGAAATTAACACCTATTTTTTTGGATTTTATATAAATTTCTAGTCAAATTGTAATAAAGGAATTTGAAACCAACTTCGATTTTTTTGGATTTTGCTGAATTTTGTGTTGGAGGAGCTAAATTTGAGTGAATTTAGATGAAATTTACTTTTATTTTTTCGGATTTTATATAAATTTTTAGTCAAATTGTAATAAAGGAATTTGAACCAACTTCGATTTTTTTGGATTTTGATGAATTTTTTTGTTGGAGGAGCTAAATTTGAGTGAATTTAGATGAAATTTACTTCAATTTTTTTGGATTTTATATAAATTTTTAGGCAAATTTTAATAAAGGAATTTGAAACCACTTTCGATTTTTTTGGATTTCGATGAATTTTTTTGTTGGAGGAGCTAAATTTGAGTGAATTTAGATGAAATTTACTTCAATTTTTTTTGATTTTATATAAATTTTTAGTCAAATTGTAATAAAGGAAACTGAAACCAACTTCGATTTTTTGGGATTTCGATGTATTTTTTTGTTGGAGGAGCTAAATTTGAGTGAATTTAGATGAAATTTACTTCAATGTTTTTGGATTTTATATAAATTTTTAGGCAAATTTTAATAAAGGAATTTGAAACCACCTTCGACTTTTTTGGATTTTGATGAGATTTTTTTGTTGGAGGAGCTAAATTTGAGTGTATTTAGATGAAATTTACTTCTATTTTTTTTATTTCACTTAAATTTTTAGTCAAATTGTAATAAAGGAATTTGAACCAACTTCGATTTTTTTGGATTTTGATGAGATTTTTTGTTGGAGGAGTTAAATTTGAGTGAATTTAGATGAAATTTACTTCTATTTTTTTGGATTTTATATAAATTTTTAGTCAAATTGTAATAAAGGAATTTGAACCAACTTCGATTTTTTTGGATTTCGATGAATTTTTTTGTTGGAGGAGCTAAACTTGAGTGAATTTAGATGAAATTTACTTCAATTTTTTTGGATTTTATATAAATTTTTAGTCAAATTGTAATAACGGAAATTGAAGCCAACTTCGATTTTTTTGGAATTGGATGAATTTTTTTGTTGGAGGAGCTAAATTTGAGTGAATTTAGATGAAATTTACTTTTATTTTTTTGGATTTTATATAAATTTTTAGTCAAATTGTAATAAAGGAATTTGAACCAACTTCGATTTTTTTGGATTTTGATGAGATTTTTTGTTGGAGGAGTTAAATATGAGTGAATTTAGATGAAATTTACTTTTATTTTTTTGGATTTTATATAAATTTTTAGTCAAATTGTAATAAAGGAATTTGAACCAACTTCGATTTTTTTGGATTTCGATGAATTTTTTTGTTGGAGGAGCTAAATTTGAGTGTATTTAGATGAAATTTACTTTAATTTTTTTGGATTTTATATAAATTTTTAGTCAAATTGTAATAAAGGAAATTGAAACCAACTTCGATTTTTTTGGATTTGGATGAATTTTTTTGTTGGAGGAGCTAAATTTGAGTGAATTTAGATGAAATTTCCTTTATTTTTTTGGATTTTATATAAATTTTTAGTCAAATTGTAATAAAGGAATTTGAACCAACTTCGATTTTTTTTTATTTTGATGAATTTTTTGTTGGAGGAGCTAAATTTGAGTGAATTTAGATTAAATTTGCTTCTATTTTTCTTGATTTTATATTAATTTTTAGTCAAATTGTAATTAAGGAATTTGAAACCACCTTCGATTTTTTTGGATTTTGATGAATTTTATTGTTGGAGGAGCTAAATTTGAGTGAATTTAGATGAAATTTACTTTCATTTTTTTGGATTTTATATTAATTTTTAGTCAAATTGTAATAAAGTAATTTGAAACCAACTTCGATTTTTTTGGATTTTGATGAATTTTTTTGTTGGAGCAGCTAAATTTGAGTGAATTTAGATGAAATTTACTTCAATTTTTTTGGATTTTATATAAATTTTTAGTCAAATTGTAATAAAGGAATTTGAACCAACTTCTATTTTTTTGGATTTTGATGAGTTTTTTTGTTGGAGGAGTTAAATTTGAGTGAATTTAGATGAAATTTACTCCAATTTTTTTGGATTTTATATAAATTTTTAGTCAAATTGTAATAAAGGAATTTGAACCAACTTCGATTTTTTTGGATTTCGATGAATTTTTTTGTTGGAGGAGCTAAATTTGAGTGAATTTAGATGAAATTTACTTTCATTTTTTTGGATTTTATATTAATTTTTAGTCAAATTGTAATAAAGTAATTTGAAACCAACTTCGATTTTTTTGGATTTTGATGAATTTTTTTGTTGGAGCAGCTAAATTTGAGTGAATTTAGATGAAATTTACTTCAATTTTTTTGGATTTTATATAAATTTTTAGTCAAATTGTAATAAAGGAATTTGAACCAACTTCTATTTTTTTGGATTTTGATGAGTTTTTTTGTTGGAGGAGTTAAATTTGAGTGAATTTAGATGAAATTTACTCCAATTTTTTTGGATTTTATATAATTTTTTAGTCAAATTGTAATAAAGGAAATTGAAACCAACTTCGATTTTTTTGGATTTGGATGAATGTTTTTGTTGGAGGAGCTAAATTTGAGTAAATTTAGATGAAATTAACACCTATTTTTTTGGATTTTATATAAATTTCTAGTCAAATTGTAATAAAGGAATTTGAAACCAACTTCGATTTTTTTGGATTTTGCTGAATTTTGTGTTGGAGGAGCTAAATTTGAGTGAATTTAGATGAAATTTACTTTTATTTTTTCGGATTTTATATAAATTTTTAGTCAAATTGTAATAAAGGAATTTGAACCAACTTCGATTTTTTTGGATTTTGATGAATTTTTTTGTTGGAGGAGCTAAATTTGAGTGAATTTAGATGAAATTTACTTCAATTTTTTTGGATTTTATATAAATTTTTAGGCAAATTTTAATAAAGGAATTTGAAACCACTTTCGATTTTTTTGGATTTCGATGAATTTTTTTGTTGGAGGAGCTAAATTTGAGTGAATTTAGATGAAATTTACTTCAATTTTTTTTGATTTTATATAAATTTTTAGTCAAATTGTAATAAAGGAAACTGAAACCAACTTCGATTTTTTGGGATTTCGATGTATTTTTTTGTTGGAGGAGCTAAATTTGAGTGAATTTAGATGAAATTTACTTCAATGTTTTTGGATTTTATATAAATTTTTAGGCAAATTTTAATAAAGGAATTTGAAACCACCTTCGACTTTTTTGGATTTTGATGAGATTTTTTTGTTGGAGGAGCTAAATTTGAGTGTATTTAGATGAAATTTACTTCTATTTTTTTTATTTCACTTAAATTTTTAGTCAAATTGTAATAAAGGAATTTGAACCAACTTCGATTTTTTTGGATTTTGATGAGATTTTTTGTTGGAGGAGTTAAATTTGAGTGAATTTAGATGAAATTTACTTCTATTTTTTTGGATTTTATATAAATTTTTAGTCAAATTGTAATAAAGGAATTTGAACCAACTTCGATTTTTTTGGATTTCGATGAATTTTTTTGTTGGAGGAGCTAAACTTGAGTGAATTTAGATGAAATTTACTTCAATTTTTTTGGATTTTATATAAATTTTTAGTCAAATTGTAATAACGGAAATTGAAGCCAACTTCGATTTTTTTGGAATTGGATGAATTTTTTTGTTGGAGGAGCTAAATTTGAGTGAATTTAGATGAAATTTACTTTTATTTTTTTGGATTTTATATAAATTTTTAGTCAAATTGTAATAAAGGAATTTGAACCAACTTCGATTTTTTTGGATTTTGATGAGATTTTTTGTTGGAGGAGTTAAATTTGAGTGAATTTAGATGAAATTTACTTCTATTTTTTTGGATTTTATATAAATTTTTAGTCAAATTGTAATAAAGGAATTTGAACCAACTTCGATTTTTTTGGATTTCGATGAATTTTTTTGTTGGAGGAGCTAAACTTGAGTGAATTTAGATGAAATTTACTTCAATTTTTTTGGATTTTATATAAATTTTTAGTCAAATTGTAATAACGGAAATTGAAGCCAACTTCGATTTTTTTGGAATTGGATGAATTTTTTTGTTGGAGGAGCTAAATTTGAGTGAATTTAGATGAAATTTACTTTTATTTTTTTGGATTTTATATAAATTTTTAGTCAAATTGTAATAAAGGAATTTGAACCAACTTCGATTTTTTTGGATTTTGATGAGATTTTTTGTTGGAGGAGTTAAATATGAGTGAATTTAGATGAAATTTACTTTTATTTTTTTGGATTTTATATAAATTTTTAGTCAAATTGTAATAAAGGAATTTGAACCAACTTCGATTTTTTTGGATTTCGATGAATTTTTTTGTTGGAGGAGCTAAATTTGAGTGTATTTAGATGAAATTTACTTTAATTTTTTTGGATTTTATATAAATTTTTAGTCAAATTGTAATAAAGGAAATTGAAACCAACTTCGATTTTTTTGGATTTGGATGAATTTTTTTGTTGGAGGAGCTAAATTTGAGTGAATTTAGATGAAATTTCCTTTATTTTTTTGGATTTTATATAAATTTTTAGTCAAATTGTAATAAAGGAATTTGAACCAACTTCGATTTTTTTTTATTTTGATGAATTTTTTGTTGGAGGAGCTAAATTTGAGTGAATTTAGATTAAATTTGCTTCTATTTTTCTTGATTTTATATTAATTTTTAGTCAAATTGTAATTAAGGAATTTGAAACCACCTTCGATTTTTTTGGATTTTGATGAATTTTATTGTTGGAGGAGCTAAATTTGAGTGAATTTAGATGAAATTTACTTTCATTTTTTTGGATTTTATATTAATTTTTAGTCAAATTGTAATAAAGTAATTTGAAACCAACTTCGATTTTTTTGGATTTTGATGAATTTTTTTGTTGGAGCAGCTAAATTTGAGTGAATTTAGATGAAATTTACTTCAATTTTTTTGGATTTTATATAAATTTTTAGTCAAATTGTAATAAAGGAATTTGAACCAACTTCTATTTTTTTGGATTTTGATGAGTTTTTTTGTTGGAGGAGTTAAATTTGAGTGAATTTAGATGAAATTTACTCCAATTTTTTTGGATTTTATATAAATTTTTAGTCAAATTGTAATAAAGGAATTTGAACCAACTTCGATTTTTTTGGATTTCGATGAATTTTTTTGTTGGAGGAGCTAAATTTGAGTGAATTTAGATGAAATTTACTTTCATTTTTTTGGATTTTATATTAATTTTTAGTCAAATTGTAATAAAGTAATTTGAAACCAACTTCGATTTTTTTGGATTTTGATGAATTTTTTTGTTGGAGCAGCTAAATTTGAGTGAATTTAGATGAAATTTACTTCAATTTTTTTGGATTTTATATAAATTTTTAGTCAAATTGTAATAAAGGAATTTGAACCAACTTCTATTTTTTTGGATTTTGATGAGTTTTTTTGTTGGAGGAGTTAAATTTGAGTGAATTTAGATGAAATTTACTCCAATTTTTTTGGATTTTATATAATTTTTTAGTCAAATTGTAATAAAGGAAATTGAAACCAACTTCGATTTTTTTGGATTTGGATGAATGTTTTTGTTGGAGGAGCTAAATTTGAGTAAATTTAGATGAAATTAACACCTATTTTTTTGGATTTTATATAAATTTCTAGTCAAATTGTAATAAAGGAATTTGAAACCAACTTCGATTTTTTTGGATTTTGCTGAATTTTGTGTTGGAGGAGCTAAATTTGAGTGAATTTAGATGAAATTTACTTTTATTTTTTCGGATTTTATATAAATTTTTAGTCAAATTGTAATAAAGGAATTTGAACCAACTTCGATTTTTTTGGATTTTGATGAATTTTTTTGTTGGAGGAGCTAAATTTGAGTGAATTTAGATGAAATTTACTTCAATTTTTTTGGATTTTATATAAATTTTTAGGCAAATTTTAATAAAGGAATTTGAAACCACTTTCGATTTTTTTGGATTTCGATGAATTTTTTTGTTGGAGGAGCTAAATTTGAGTGAATTTAGATGAAATTTACTTCAATTTTTTTTGATTTTATATAAATTTTTAGTCAAATTGTAATAAAGGAAACTGAAACCAACTTCGATTTTTTGGGATTTCGATGTATTTTTTTGTTGGAGGAGCTAAATTTGAGTGAATTTAGATGAAATTTACTTCAATGTTTTTGGATTTTATATAAATTTTTAGGCAAATTTTAATAAAGGAATTTGAAACCACCTTCGACTTTTTTGGATTTTGATGAGATTTTTTTGTTGGAGGAGCTAAATTTGAGTGTATTTAGATGAAATTTACTTCTATTTTTTTTATTTCACTTAAATTTTTAGTCAAATTGTAATAAAGGAATTTGAACCAACTTCGATTTTTTTGGATTTTGATGAGATTTTTTGTTGGAGGAGTTAAATTTGAGTGAATTTAGATGAAATTTACTTCTATTTTTTTGGATTTTATATAAATTTTTAGTCAAATTGTAATAAAGGAATTTGAACCAACTTCGATTTTTTTGGATTTCGATGAATTTTTTTGTTGGAGGAGCTAAACTTGAGTGAATTTAGATGAAATTTACTTCAATTTTTTTGGATTTTATATAAATTTTTAGTCAAATTGTAATAACGGAAATTGAAGCCAACTTCGATTTTTTTGGAATTGGATGAATTTTTTTGTTGGAGGAGCTAAATTTGAGTGAATTTAGATGAAATTTACTTTTATTTTTTTGGATTTTATATAAATTTTTAGTCAAATTGTAATAAAGGAATTTGAACCAACTTCGATTTTTTTGGATTTTGATGAGATTTTTTGTTGGAGGAGTTAAATATGAGTGAATTTAGATGAAATTTACTTTTATTTTTTTGGATTTTATATAAATTTTTAGTCAAATTGTAATAAAGGAATTTGAACCAACTTCGATTTTTTTGGATTTCGATGAATTTTTTTGTTGGAGGAGCTAAATTTGAGTGTATTTAGATGAAATTTACTTTAATTTTTTTGGATTTTATATAAATTTTTAGTCAAATTGTAATAAAGGAAATTGAAACCAACTTCGATTTTTTTGGATTTGGATGAATTTTTTTGTTGGAGGAGCTAAATTTGAGTGAATTTAGATGAAATTTCCTTTATTTTTTTGGATTTTATATAAATTTTTAGTCAAATTGTAATAAAGGAATTTGAACCAACTTCGATTTTTTTTGATTTTGATGAATTTTTTGTTGGAGGAGCTAAATTTGAGTGAATTTAGATTAAATTTGCTTCTATTTTTCTTGATTTTATATTAATTTTTAGTCAAATTGTAATTAAGGAATTTGAAACCACCTTCGATTTTTTTGGATTTTGATGAATTTTATTGTTGGAGGAGCTAAATTTGAGTGAATTTAGATGAAATTTACTTTCATTTTTTTGGATTTTATATTAATTTTTAGTCAAATTGTAATAAAGTAATTTGAAACCAACTTCGATTTTTTTGGATTTTGATGAATTTTTTTGTTGGAGCAGCTAAATTTGAGTGAATTTAGATGAAATTTACTTCAATTTTTTTGGATTTTATATAAATTTTTAGTCAAATTGTAATAAAGGAATTTGAACCAACTTCTATTTTTTTGGATTTTGATGAGTTTTTTTGTTGGAGGAGTTAAATTTGAGTGAATTTAGATGAAATTTACTCCAATTTTTTTGGATTTTATATAATTTTTTAGTCAAATTGTAATAAAGGAAATTGAAACCAACTTCGATTTTTTTGGATTTGGATGAATGTTTTTGTTGGAGGAGCTAAATTTGAGTAAATTTAGATGAAATTAACACCTATTTTTTTGGATTTTATATAAATTTCTAGTCAAATTGTAATAAAGGAATTTGAAACCAACTTCGATTTTTTTGGATTTTGCTGAATTTTGTGTTGGAGGAGCTAAATTTGAGTGAATTTAGATGAAATTTACTTTTATTTTTTCGGATTTTATATAAATTTTTAGTCAAATTGTAATAAAGGAATTTGAACCAACTTCGATTTTTTTGGATTTTGATGAATTTTTTTGTTGGAGGAGCTAAATTTGAGTGAATTTAGATGAAATTTACTTCAATTTTTTTGGATTTTATATAAATTTTTAGGCAAATTTTAATAAAGGAATTTGAAACCACTTTCGATTTTTTTGGATTTCGATGAATTTTTTTGTTGGAGGAGCTAAATTTGAGTGAATTTAGATGAAATTTACTTCAATTTTTTTTGATTTTATATAAATTTTTAGTCAAATTGTAATAAAGGAAACTGAAACCAACTTCGATTTTTTGGGATTTCGATGTATTTTTTTGTTGGAGGAGCTAAATTTGAGTGAATTTAGATGAAATTTACTTCAATGTTTTTGGATTTTATATAAATTTTTAGGCAAATTTTAATAAAGGAATTTGAAACCACCTTCGACTTTTTTGGATTTTGATGAGATTTTTTTGTTGGAGGAGCTAAATTTGAGTGTATTTAGATGAAATTTACTTCTATTTTTTTTATTTCACTTAAATTTTTAGTCAAATTGTAATAAAGGAATTTGAACCAACTTCGATTTTTTTGGATTTTGATGAGATTTTTTGTTGGAGGAGTTAAATTTGAGTGAATTTAGATGAAATTTACTTCTATTTTTTGGATTTTATATAAATTTTTAGTCAAATTGTAATAAAGGAATTTGAACCAACTTCGATTTTTTTGGATTTCGATGAATTTTTTTGTTGGAGGAGCTAAACTTGAGTGAATTTAGATGAAATTTACTTCAATTTTTTTGGATTTTATATAAATTTTTAGTCAAATTGTAATAACGGAAACTGAAACCAACTTCGATTTTTTTGGAATTGGATGAATTTTTTTGTTGGAGGAGCTAAATTTGAGTGAATTTAGATGAAATTTACTTTTATTTTTTTGGATTTTATATAAATTTTTAGTCAAATTGTAATAAAGGAATTTGAACCAACTTCGATTTTTTTGGATTTTGATGAGATTTTTTGTTGGAGGAGTTAAATATGAGTGAATTTAGATGAAATTTACTTTTATTTTTTTGGATTTTATATAAATTTTTAGTCAAATTGTAATAAAGGAATTTGAACCAACTTCGATTTTTTTGGATTTCGATGAATTTTTTTGTTGGAGGAGCTAAATTTGAGTGTATTTAGATGAAATTTACTTTAATTTTTTTGGATTTTATATAAATTTTTAGTCAAATTGTAATAAAGGAAATTGAAACCAACTTCGATTTTTTTGGATTTGGATGAATTTTTTTGTTGGAGGAGCTAAATTTGAGTGAATTTAGATGAAATTTACTTTTATTTTTTTGGATTTTATATAAATTTTTAGTCAAATTGTAATAAAGGAATTTGAACCAACTTCGATTTTTTTTGATTTTGATGAATTTTTTGTTGGAGGAGCTAAATTTGAGTGAATTTAGATTAAATTTGCTTCTATTTTTCTTGATTTTATATTAATTTTTAGTCAAATTGTAATTAAGGAATTTGAAACCACCTTCGATTTTTTTGGATTTTGATGAATTTTATTGTTGGAGGAGCTAAATTTGAGTGAATTTAGATGAAATTTACTTTCATTTTTTTGGATTTTATATTAATTTTTAGTCAAATTGTAATAAAGTAATTTGAAACCAACTTCGATTTTTTTGGATTTTGATGAATTTTTTTGTTGGAGCAGCTAAATTTGAGTGAATTTAGATGAAATTTACTTCATTTTTTTTGGATTTTATATAAATTTTTAGTCAAATTGTAATAAAGGAATTTGAACCAACTTCTATTTTTTTGGATTTTGATGAGTTTTTTTGTTGGAGGAGTTAAATTTGAGTGAATTTAGATGAAATTTACTCCAATTTTTTTGGATTTTATATAATTTTTTAGTCAAATTGTAATAAAGGAAATTGAAACCAACTTCGATTTTTTTGGATTTGGATGAATGTTTTTGTTGGAGGAGCTAAATTTGAGTAAATTTAGATGAAATTAACACCTATTTTTTTGGATTTTATATAAATTTCTAGTCAAATTGTAATAAAGGAATTTGAAACCAACTTCGATTTTTTTGGATTTTGCTGAATTTTGTGTTGGAGGAGCTAAATTTGAGTGAATTTAGATGAAATTTACTTTTATTTTTTCGGATTTTATATAAATTTTTAGTCAAATTGTAATAAAGGAATTTGAACCAACTTCGATTTTTTTGGATTTTGATGAATTTTTTTGTTGGAGGAGCTAAATTTGAGTGAATTTAGATGAAATTTACTTCAATTTTTTTGGATTTTATATAAATTTTTAGTCAAATTGTAATAAAGGAATTTGAACCAACTTCGATTTTTTTGGATTTTGATGAGATTTTTTGTTGGAGGAGCTAAATTTGAGTGAATTTAGATGAAATTTACTTCTATTTTTTTGGATTTTATATAAATTTTTAGTCAAATTGTAATAAAGGAATTTGAACCAACTTCGATTTTTTTGGATTTCGATGAATTTTTTTGTTGGAGGAGCTAAACTTGAGTGAATTTAGATGAAATTTACTTCAATTTTTTTGGATTTTATATAAATTTTTAGTCAAATTGTAATAACGGAAATTGAAACCAACTTCGATTTTTTGGGAATTGGATGAATTTTTTTGTTGGAGGAGCTAAATTTGAGTGAATTTAGATGAAATTTACTTTTATTTTTTTGGATTTTATATAAATTTTTAGTCAAATTGTAATAAAGGAATTTGAACCAACTTCGATTTTTTTGGATTTTGATGAGATTTTTTGTTGGAGGAGTTAAATATGAGTGAATTTAGATGAAATTTACTTTTATTTTTTTGGATTTTATATAAATTTTTAGTCAAATTGTAATAAAGGAATTTGAACCAACTTCGATTTTTTTGGATTTCGATGAATTTTTTTGTTGGAGGAGCTAAATTTGAGTGTATTTAGATGAAATTTACTTTAATTTTTTTGGATTTTATATAAATTTTTAGTCAAATTGTAATAAAGGAAATTGAAACCAACTTCGATTTTTTTGGATTTGGATGAATTTTTTTGTTGGAGGAGCTAAATTTGAGTGAATTTAGATGAAATTTCCTTTATTTTTTTGGATTTTATATAAATTTTTAGTCAAATTGTAATAAAGGAATTTGAACCAACTTCGATTTTTTTTGATTTTGATGAATTTTTTGTTGGAGGAGCTAAATTTGAGTGAATTTAGATTAAATTTGCTTCTATTTTTCTTGATTTTATATTAATTTTTAGTCAAATTGTAATTAAGGAATTTGAAACCACCTTCGATTTTTTTGGATTTTGATGAATTTTATTGTTGGAGGAGCTAAATTTGAGTGAATTTAGATGACATTTACTTTCATTTTTTTGGATTTTATATTAATTTTTAGTCAAATTGTAATAAAGTAATTTGAAACCAACTTCGATTTTTTTGGATTTTGATGAATTTTTTTGTTGGAGCAGCTAAATTTGAGTGAATTTAGATGGAATTTACTTTTATTTTTTTGGATTTTATATAAATTTTTAGTCAAATTGTAATAAAGGAATTTGAACCAACTTCTATTTTTTTGGATTTTGCTGAGTTTTTTTGTTGGAGGAGTTAAATTTGAGTGAATTTAGATGAAATTTACTTCAATTTTTTTGGATTTTATATAATTTTTTAGTCAAATTGTAATAAAGGAAATTGAAACCAACTTCGATTTTTTTGGATTTGGATGAATGTTTTTGTTGGAGGAGCGAAATTTGAGTAAATTTAGATGAAATTAACACCTATTTTTTTGGATTTTATATAAATTTTTAGTCAAATTGTAGTAAAGGAAATTCAAACCAACTTCGATTTTTTTGGATTTTGATGAATTTTTTTGTTGGAGGAGTTAAATTTGAGTGAATTTAGATGAAATTTACTTCTATTTTTTTGGATTTTATAAAAATTTTTAGTCAAATTGTAATAAAGGAATTTGAAACTACTTCGATTTTTTTGGATTTCGATGAATTTTTTTGTTGGAGGAGCTAAACTTGAGTGAATTTAGATGAAATTTACTTCAATTTTTTTGGATTTTATATAAATTTTTAGTCAAATTGTAATAAAGGAATTTGAACCAACTTCGATTTTTTTTGATTTTGATGAATTTTTTGTTGGAGGAGCTAAATTTGAGTGAATTTAGATTAAATTTGCTTTTATTTTTCTTGATTTTATATAAATTTTTAGTCAAATTGTAATTAAGGAATTTGAAACCACCTTCGATTTTTTTGGATTTTGATGAATTTTATTGTTGGAGGAGCTAAATTTGAGTGAATTTAGATGAAATTTACTTCTATTTTTTTTATTTCACTTAAATTTTTAGTCAAATTGTAATAAAGGTATTTGAACCAACTTCGATTTTTTTGGATTTTGATGAATTTTATTGTTGGAGGAGCTAAATTTGAGTGAATTTAGATGAAATTTACTTCAATTTTTTTGGATTTTATATAAATTTTTAGTCAAATTGTAATAACGGAAATTGAAACCAACTTCGATTTTTTTGGAATTGGATGAATTTTTTTGTTGGAGGAGCTAAATTTGAGTGAATTTAGATGAAATTTACTTTTATTTTTTTGGATTTTATATAAATTTTTAGTCAAATTGTAATAAAGGAATTTGAACCAACTTCGATTTTTTTGGATTTTGATGAGATTTTTTGTTGGAGGAGTTAAATATGAGTGAATTTAGATGAAATTTACTTTTATTTTTTTGGATTTTATATAAATTTTTAGTCAAATTGTAATAAAGGAATTTGAACCAACTTCGATTTTTTTGGATTTCGATGAATTTTTTTGTTGGAGGAGCTAAATTTGAGTGTATTTAGATGAAATTTACTTTAATTTTTTTGGATTTTATATAAATTTTTAGTCAAATTGTAATAAAGGAAATTGAAACCAACTTCGATTTTTTTGGATTTGGATGAATTTTTTTGTTGGAGGAGCTAAATTTGAGTGAATTTAGATGAAATTTCCTTTATTTTTTTGGATTTTATATAAATTTTTAGTCAAATTGTAATAAAGGAATTTGAACCAACTTCGATTTTTTTTGATTTTGATGAATTTTTTGTTGGAGGAGCTAAATTTGAGTGAATTTAGATTAAATTTGCTTCTATTTTTCTTGATTTTATATTAATTTTTAGTCAAATTGTAATTAAGGAATTTGAAACCAACTTCGATTTTTTTGGATTTTGATGAATTTTTTTGTTGGAGCAGCTAAATTTGAGTGAATTTAGATGGAATTTACTTTTATTTTTTTGGATTTTATATAAATTTTTAGTCAAATTGTAATAAAGGAATTTGAACCAACTTCTATTTTTTTGGATTTTGCTGAGTTTTTTTGTTGGAGGAGTTAAATTTGAGTGAATTTAGATGAAATTTACTTCAATTTTTTTGGATTTTATATAATTTTTTAGTCAAATTGTAATAAAGGAAATTGAAACCAACTTCGATTTTTTTGGATTTGGATGAATGTTTTTGTTGGAGGAGCTAAATTTGAGTAAATTTAGATGAAATTAACACCTATTTTTTTGGATTTTATATAAATTTTTAGTCAAATTGTAGTAAAGGAAATTCAAACCAACTTCGATTTTTTTGGATTTTGATGAATTTTTTTGTTGGAGGAGTTAAATTTGAGTGAATTTAGATGAAATTTACTTCTATTTTTTTGGATTTTATAAAAATTTTTAGTCAAATTGTAATAAAGGAATTTGAAACAACTTCGATTTTTTTGGATTTCGATGAATTTTTTTGTTGGAGGAGCTAAACTTGAGTGAATTTAGATGAAATTTACTTCAATTTTTTTGGATTTTATATAAATTTTTAGTCAAATTGTAATAACGGAAATTGAAACCAACTTCGATTTTTTTGGATTTGGATGAATTTTTTTGTTGGAGGAGCTAAATTTGAGTGAATTTAGATGAAATTTACTTTAATTTTTTTGGATTTTATATAAATTTTTAGTCAAATTGTAATAAAGGAAATTGAAACCAACTTCGATTTTTTTGGATTTGGATGAATTTTTTTGTTGGAGGAGCTAAATTTGAGTGAATTTAGATGAAATTTACTTTTATTTTTTTGGATTTTATATAAATTTTTAGTCAAATTGTAATAAAGGAATTTGAACCAACTTCGATTTTTTTTGATTTTGATGAATTTTTTGTTGGAGGAGCTAAATTTGAGTGAATTTAGATTAAATTTGCTTTTATTTTTCTTGATTTTATATAAATTTTTAGTCAAATTGTAATTAAGGAATTTGAAACCACCTTCGATTTTTTTGGATTTTGATGAATTTTATTGTTGGAGGAGCTAAATTTGAGTGAATTTAGATGAAATTTACTTCTATTTTTTTTATTTCACTTAAATTTTTAGTCAAATTGTAATAAAGGTATTTGAACCAACTTCGATTTTTTTGGATTTTGATGAATTTTATTGTTGGAGGAGCTAAATTTGAGTGAATTTAGATGAAATTTACTTCTATTTTTTTTATTTCACTTAAATTTTTAGTCAAATTGTAATAAAGGTATTTGAACCAACTTCGATTTTTTTGGATTTTGATGATTTTGGTTGTTGGAGGAGTTAAATTTGAGTAAATTTAGAGGAAATTTACTTGTATTTTTTTGGATTTTATATAAATTTTTAGTCAAATTGTAGTAAAGGAAATTCAAACCAACTTCGATTTTTTTGGATTTTGATGAATTTTTTTGTTGGAGGAGTTAAATTTGAGTGAATTTAGATGAAACTTACTTTTACTTTTTTGGATTTTCTATAAATTTTTAGTCAAATTGTAATAAAGGAATTTGAACCAACTTCGATTTTTTTGGATTTTGATGAGATTTTTTGTTGGAGGAGTTAAATTTGAGTGAATTTAGATGAAATTTACTTCTATTTTTTTGGATTTTATATAAATTTTTAGTCAAATTGTAATAAAGGAATTTGAACCAACTTCGATTTTTTTGGATTTCGATGAATTTTTTTGTTGGAGGAGCTAAAATTGAGTGAATTTAGATGAAATTTACTTTTATTTTTTTGGATTTTATATAAATTTTTAGTCAAATTGTAATAAAGGAATTTGAACCAACTTCGATTTTTTTTGATTTTGATGAATTTTTTGTTGGAGGAGCTAAATTTGAGTGAATTTAGATTAAATTTGCTTCTATTTTTCTTGATTTTATATAAATTTTTAGTCAAATTGTAATTAAGGAATTTGAAACCACCTTCGATTTTTTTGGATTTTGATGAATTTTATTGTTGGAGGAGCTAAATTTGAGTGAATTTAGATGAAATTTACTTTCATTTTTTTGGATTTTATATTAATTTTTAGTCAAATTGTAATAAAGTAATTTGAAACCAACTTCGATTTTTTTGGATTTTGATGAATTTTTTTGTTGGAGCAGCTAAATTTGAGTGAATTTAGATGAAATTTACTTCAATTTTTTTGGATTTTATATAAATTTTTAGTCAAATTGTAATAAAGGAATTTGAACCAACTTCTATTTTTTTGGATTTTGATGAGTTTTTTTGTTGGAGGAGTTAAATTTGAGTGAATTTAGATGAAATTTACTCCAATTTTTTTGGATTTTATATAATTTTTTAGTCAAATTGTAATAAAGGAAATTGAAACCAACTTCGATTTTTTTGGATTTGGATGAATGTTTTTGTTGGAGGAGCTAAATTTGAGTAAATTTAGATGAAATTAACACCTATTTTTTTGGATTTTATATAAATTTCTAGTCAAATTGTAATAAAGGAATTTGAAACCAACTTCGATTTTTTTGGATTTTGCTGAATTTTGTGTTGGAGGAGCTAAATTTGAGTGAATTTAGATGAAATTTACTTTTATTTTTTCGGATTTTATATAAATTTTTAGTCAAATTGTAATAAAGGAATTTGAACCAACTTCGATTTTTTTGGATTTTGATGAATTTTTTTGTTGGAGGAGCTAAATTTGAGTGAATTTAGATGAAATTTACTTCAATTTTTTTGGATTTTATATAAATTTTTAGTCAAATTGTAATAAAGGAATTTGAACCAACTTCGATTTTTTTGGATTTTGATGAGATTTTTTGTTGGAGGAGCTAAATTTGAGTGAATTTAGATGAAATTTACTTCTATTTTTTTGGATTTTATATAAATTTTTAGTCAAATTGTAATAAAGGAATTTGAACCAACTTCGATTTTTTTGGATTTCGATGAATTTTTTTGTTGGAGGAGCTAAACTTGAGTGAATTTAGATGAAATTTACTTCAATTTTTTTGGATTTTATATAAATTTTTAGTCAAATTGTAATAACGGAAATTGAAACCAACTTCGATTTTTTGGGAATTGGATGAATTTTTTTGTTGGAGGAGCTAAATTTGAGTGAATTTAGATGAAATTTACTTTTATTTTTTTGGATTTTATATAAATTTTTAGTCAAATTGTAATAAAGGAATTTGAACCAACTTCGATTTTTTTGGATTTTGATGAGATTTTTTGTTGGAGGAGTTAAATATGAGTGAATTTAGATGAAATTTACTTTTATTTTTTTGGATTTTATATAAATTTTTAGTCAAATTGTAATAAAGGAATTTGAACCAACTTCGATTTTTTTGGATTTCGATGAATTTTTTTGTTGGAGGAGCTAAATTTGAGTGTATTTAGATGAAATTTACTTTAATTTTTTTGGATTTTATATAAATTTTTAGTCAAATTGTAATAAAGGAAATTGAAACCAACTTCGATTTTTTTGGATTTGGATGAATTTTTTTGTTGGAGGAGCTAAATTTGAGTGAATTTAGATGAAATTTCCTTTATTTTTTTGGATTTTATATAAATTTTTAGTCAAATTGTAATAAAGGAATTTGAACCAACTTCGATTTTTTTTGATTTTGATGAATTTTTTGTTGGAGGAGCTAAATTTGAGTGAATTTAGATTAAATTTGCTTCTATTTTTCTTGATTTTATATTAATTTTTAGTCAAATTGTAATTAAGGAATTTGAAACCACCTTCGATTTTTTTGGATTTTGATGAATTTTATTGTTGGAGGAGCTAAATTTGAGTGAATTTAGATGAAATTTACTTTCATTTTTTTGGATTTTATATTAATTTTTAGTCAAATTGTAATAAAGTAATTTGAAACCAACTTCGATTTTTTTGGATTTTGATGAATTTTTTTGTTGGAGCAGCTAAATTTGAGTGAATTTAGATGGAATTTACTTTTATTTTTTTGGATTTTATATAAATTTTTAGTCAAATTGTAATAAAGGAATTTGAACCAACTTCTATTTTTTTGGATTTTGCTGAGTTTTTTTGTTGGAGGAGTTAAATTTGAGTGAATTTAGATGAAATTTACTTCAATTTTTTTGGATTTTATATAATTTTTTAGTCAAATTGTAATAAAGGAAATTGAAACCAACTTCGATTTTTTTGGATTTGGATGAATGTTTTTGTTGGAGGAGCTAAATTTGAGTAAATTTAGATGAAATTAACACCTATTTTTTTGGATTTTATATAAATTTTTAGTCAAATTGTAGTAAAGGAAATTCAAACCAACTTCGATTTTTTTGGATTTTGATGAATTTTTTTGTTGGAGGAGTTAAATTTGAGTGAATTTAGATGAAATTTACTTCTATTTTTTTGGATTTTATAAAAATTTTTAGTCAAATTGTAATAAAGGAATTTGAAACAACTTCGATTTTTTTGGATTTCGATGAATTTTTTTGTTGGAGGAGCTAAACTTGAGTGAATTTAGATGAAATTTACTTCAATTTTTTTGGATTTTATATAAATTTTTAGTCAAATTGTAATAACGGAAATTGAAACCAACTTCGATTTTTTTGGATTTGGATGAATTTTTTTGTTGGAGGAGCTAAATTTGAGTGAATTTAGATGAAATTTACTTTAATTTTTTTGGATTTTATATAAATTTTTAGTCAAATTGTAATAAAGGAAATTGAAACCAACTTCGATTTTTTTGGATTTGGATGAATTTTTTTGTTGGAGGAGCTAAATTTGAGTGAATTTAGATGAAATTTACTTTTATTTTTTTGGATTTTATATAAATTTTTAGTCAAATTGTAATAAAGGAATTTGAACCAACTTCGATTTTTTTTGATTTTGATGAATTTTTTGTTGGAGGAGCTAAATTTGAGTGAATTTAGATTAAATTTGCTTTTATTTTTCTTGATTTTATATAAATTTTTAGTCAAATTGTAATTAAGGAATTTGAAACCACCTTCGATTTTTTTGGATTTTGATGAATTTTATTGTTGGAGGAGCTAAATTTGAGTGAATTTAGATGAAATTTACTTCTATTTTTTTTATTTCACTTAAATTTTTAGTCAAATTGTAATAAAGGTATTTGAACCAACTTCGATTTTTTTGGATTTTGATGAATTTTATTGTTGGAGGAGCTAAATTTGAGTGAATTTAGATGAAATTTACTTCAATTTTTTTGGATTTTATATAAATTTTTAGTCAAATTGTAATAACGGAAATTGAAACCAACTTCGATTTTTTTGGAATTGGATGAATTTTTTTGTTGGAGGAGCTAAATTTGAGTGAATTTAGATGAAATTTACTTTTATTTTTTTGGATTTTATATAAATTTTTAGTCAAATTGTAATAAAGGAATTTGAACCAACTTCGATTTTTTTGGATTTTGATGAGATTTTTTGTTGGAGGAGTTAAATATGAGTGAATTTAGATGAAATTTACTTTTATTTTTTTGGATTTTATATAAATTTTTAGTCAAATTGTAATAAAGGAATTTGAACCAACTTCGATTTTTTTGGATTTCGATGAATTTTTTTGTTGGAGGAGCTAAATTTGAGTGTATTTAGATGAAATTTACTTTAATTTTTTTGGATTTTATATAAATTTTTAGTCAAATTGTAATAAAGGAAATTGAAACCAACTTCGATTTTTTTGGATTTGAATGAATTTTTTTGTTGGAGGAGCTAAATTTAAGTGAATTTAGGTGAAATTTCCTTTATTTTTTTGGATTTTATATAAATTTTTAGTCAAATTGTAATAAAGGAATTTGAACCAACTTCGATTTTTTTTGATTTTGATGAATTTTTTGTTGGAGGAGCTAAATTTGAGTGAATTTAGATTAAATTTGCTTCTATTTTTCTTGATTTTATATTAATTTTTAGTCAAATTGTAATTAAGGAATTTGAAACCACCTTCGATTTTTTTGGATTTTGATGAATTTTATTGTTGGAGGAGCTAAATTTGAGTGAATTTAGATGAAATTTACTTTCATTTTTTTGGATTTTATATTAATTTTTAGTCAAATTGTAATAAAGTAATTTGAAACCAACTTCAATTTTTTTGGATTTTGATGAATTTTTTTGTTGGAGCAGCTAAATTTGAGTGAATTTAGATGGAATTTACTTTTATTTTTTTGGATTTTATATAAATTTTTAGTCAAATTGTAATAAAGGAATTTGAACCAACTTCTATTTTTTTGGATTTTGCTGAGTTTTTTTGTTGGAGGAGTTAAATTTGAGTGAATTTAGATGAAATTTACTTCAATTTTTTTGGATTTTATATAATTTTTTAGTCAAATTGTAATAAAGGAAATTGAAACCAACTTCGATTTTTTTGGATTTGGATGAATGTTTTTGTTGGAGGAGCTAAATTTGAGTAAATTTAGATGAAATTAACACCTATTTTTTTGGATTTTATATAAATTTTTAGTCAAATTGTAGTAAAGGAAATTCAAACCAACTTCGATTTTTTTGGATTTTGATGAATTTTTTTGTTGGAGGAGTTAAATTTGAGTGAATTTAGATGAAATTTACTTCTATTTTTTTGGATTTTATAAAAATTTTTAGTCAAATTGTAATAAAGGAATTTGAAACAACTTCGATTTTTTTGGATTTCGATGAATTTTTTTGTTGGAGGAGCTAAACTTGAGTGAATTTAGATGAAATTTACTTCAATTTTTTTGGATTTTATATAAATTTTTAGTCAAATTGTAATAACGGAAATTGAAACCAACTTCGATTTTTTTGGATTTGGATGAATTTTTTTGTTGGAGGAGCTAAATTTGAGTGAATTTAGATGAAATTTACTTTAATTTTTTTGGATTTTATATAAATTTTTAGTCAAATTGTAATAAAGGAAATTGAAACCAACTTCGATTTTTTTGGATTTGGATGAATTTTTTTGTTGGAGGAGCTAAATTTGAGTGAATTTAGATGAAATTTACTTTTATTTTTTTGGATTTTATATAAATTTTTAGTCAAATTGTAATAAAGGAATTTGAACCAACTTCGATTTTTTTTGATTTTGATGAATTTTTTGTTGGAGGAGCTAAATTTGAGTGAATTTAGATTAAATTTGCTTTTATTTTTCTTGATTTTATATAAATTTTAAGTCAAATTGTAATTAAGGAATTTGAAACCACCTTCGATTTTTTTGGATTTTGATGAATTTTATTGTTGGAGGAGCTAAATTTGAGTGAATTGAGATGAAATTTACTTCTATTTTTTTTATTTCACTTAAATTTTTAGTCAAATTGTAATAAAGGTATTTGAACCAACTTCGATTTTTTTGGATTTTGATGAATTTTATTGTTGGAGGAGCTAAATTTGAGTGAATTTAGATGAAATTTACTTCTATTTTTTTTATTTCACTTAAATTTTTAGTCAAATTGTAATAAAGGTATTTGAACCAACTTCGATTTTTTTGGATTTTGATGATTTTGGTTGTTGGAGGAGTTAAATTTGAGTAAATTTAGAGGAAATTTACTTGTATTTTTTTGGATTTTATATAAATTTTTAGTCAAATTGTAGTAAAGGAAATTCAAACCAACTTCGATTTTTTTGGATTTTGATGAATTTTTTTGTTGGAGGAGTTAAATTTGAGTGAATTTAGATGAAACTTACTTTTACTTTTTTGGATTTTCTATAAATTTTTAGTCAAATTGTAATAAAGGAATTTGAACCAACTTCGATTTTTTTGGATTTTGATGAGATTTTTTGTTGGAGGAGTTAAATTTGAGTGAATTTAGATGAAATTTACTTCTATTTTTTTGGATTTTATATAAATTTTTAGTCAAATTGTAATAAAGGAATTTGAACCAACTTCGATTTTTTTGGATTTCGATGAATTTTTTTGTTGGAGGAGCTAAAATTGAGTGAATTTAGATGAAATTTACTTTTATTTTTTTGGATTTTATATAAATTTTTAGTCAAATTGTAATAAAGGAATTTGAACCAACTTCGATTTTTTTTGATTTTGATGAATTTTTTGTTGGAGGAGCTAAATTTGAGTGAATTTAGATTAAATTTGCTTCTATTTTTCTTGATTTTATATAAATTTTTAGTCAAATTGTAATTAAGGAATTTGAAACCACCTTCGATTTTTTTGGATTTTGATGAATTTTATTGTTGGAGGAGCTAAATTTGAGTGAATTTAGATGAAATTTACTTTCATTTTTTTGGATTTTATATTAATTTTTAGTCAAATTGTAATAAAGTAATTTGAAACCAACTTCGATTTTTTTGGATTTTGATGAATTTTTTTGTTGGAGCAGCTAAATTTGAGTGAATTTAGATGGAATTTACTTTTATTTTTTGGATTTTATATAAATTTTTAGTCAAATTGTAATAAAGGAATTTGAACCAACTTCTATTTTTTTGGATTTTGATGAGTTTTTTTGTTGGAGGAGTTAATTTGAGTGAATTTAGATGAAATTTACTTCAATTTTTTTGGATTTTATATAATTTTTTAGTCAAATTGTAATAAAGGAAATTGAAACCAACTTCGATTTTTTTGGATTTGGATGAATGTTTTTGTTGGAGGAGCTAAATTTGAGTAAATTTAGATGAAATTAACACTTATTTTTTTGGATTTTATATAAATTTTTAGTCAAATTGTAATAAAGGAATTTGAAACCAACTTCGATTTTTTTGGATTTTGCTGAATTTTGTGTTGGAGGAGCTAAATTTGAGTGAATTTAGATGAAATTTACTTTTATTTTTTCGGATTTTATATAAATTTTTAGTCAAATTGTAATAAAGGAATTTGAACCAACTTCGATTTTTTTGGATTTTGATGAGTTTTTTTGTTGGAGGAGTTAAATTTGAGTGAATTTAGATTAAATTTACTTTTATTTTTTTTGATTTTATATAAATTTTTAGTCAAATTGTAATAAAGGAATTTGAACCAACTTCGAATTTTTTGGATTTCGATGAATTTTTTTGTTGGAGGAGCTAAATTTGAGTGAATTTAGATGAAATTTACTTCAATTTTTTTGGATTTTATATAAATTTTTAGTCAAATTGTAATAAAGGAATTTGAACCAACTTCTATTTTTTTGGATTTTGATGAGTTTTTTTGTTGGAGGAGTTAAATTTGAGTGAATTTAGATGAAATTTACTCCAATTTTTTTGGATTTTATATAATTTTTTAGTCAAATTGTAATAAAGGAAATTGAAACCAACTTCGATTTTTTTGGATTTGGATGAATGTTTTTGTTGGAGGAGCTAAATTTGAGTAAATTTAGATGAAATTAACACCTATTTTTTTGGATTTTATATAAATTTCTAGTCAAATTGTAATAAAGGAATTTGAAACCAACTTCGATTTTTTTGGATTTTGCTGAATTTTGTGTTGGAGGAGCTAAATTTGAGTGAATTTAGATGAAATTTACTTTTATTTTTTCGGATTTTATATAAATTTTTAGTCAAATTGTAATAAAGGAATTTGAACCAACTTCGATTTTTTTGGATTTTGATGAATTTTTTTGTTGGAGGAGCTAAATTTGAGTGAATTTAGATGAAATTTACTTCAATTTTTTTGGATTTTATATAAATTTTTAGGCAAATTTTAATAAAGGAATTTGAAACCACTTTCGATTTTTTTGGATTTCGATGAATTTTTTTGTTGGAGGAGCTAAATTTGAGTGAATTTAGATGAAATTTACTTCAATTTTTTTTGATTTTATATAAATTTTTAGTCAAATTGTAATAAAGGAAACTGAAACCAACTTCGATTTTTTGGGATTTCGATGTATTTTTTTGTTGGAGGAGCTAAATTTGAGTGAATTTAGATGAAATTTACTTCAATGTTTTTGGATTTTATATAAATTTTTAGGCAAATTTTAATAAAGGAATTTGAAACCACCTTCGACTTTTTTGGATTTCGATGAATTTTTTTGTTCGAGGAGCTAAATTTGAGTGAATTTAGATGAAATTTACTTCTATTTTTTTTATTTCACTTAAATTTTTAGTCAAATTGTAATAAAGGTATTTGAACCAACTTCGATTTTTTTGGATTTTGATGATTTTGGTTGTTGGAGGAGTTAAATTTGAGTAAATTTAGAGGAAATTTACTTGTATTTTTTTGGATTTTATATAAATTTTTAGTCAAATTGTAGTAAAGGAAATTCCAACCAACTTCGATTTTTTTGGATTTTGATGAATTTTTTTGTTGGAGGAGTTAAATTTGAGTGAATTTAGATGAAACTTACTTTTATTTTTTTGGATTTTCTATAAATTTTTAGTCAAATTGTAATAAAGGAATTTGAACCAACTTCGATTTTTTTGGATTTTGATGAGATTTTTTGTTGGAGGAGTTAAATTTGAGTGAATTTAGATGAAATTTACTTCTATTTTTTTGGATTTTATATAAATTTTTAGTCAAATTGTAATAAAGGAATTTGAACCAACTTCGATTTTTTTTGATTTTGATGAATTTTTTGTTGGAGGAGCTAAATTTGAGTGAATTTAGATTAAATTTGCTTCTATTTTTCTTGATTTTATATAAATATTTAGTCAAATTGTAATTAAGGAGTTTGAAACCACCTTCGATTTTTTTGGATTTTGATGAATTTTATTGTTGGAGGAGCTAAATTTGAGTGAATTTAGATGAAATTTACTTTCATTTTTTTGGATTTTATATTAATTTTTAGTCAAATTGTAATAAAGTAATTTGAAACCAACTTCGATTTTTTTGGATTTTGATGAATTTTTTTGTTGGAGCAGCTAAATTTGAGTGAATTTAGATGGAATTTACTTTTATTTTTTTGGATTTTATATAAATTTTTAGTCAAATTGTAATAAAGGAATTTGAACCAACTTCTATTTTTTTGGATTTTGATGAGTTTTTTTGTTGGAGGAGTTAATTTGAGTGAATTTAGATGAAATTTACTTCAATTTTTTTGGATTTTATATAATTTTTTAGTCAAATTGTAATAAAGGAAATTGAAACCAACTTCGATTTTTTTGGATTTGGATGAATGTTTTTGTTGGAGGAGCTAAATTTGAGTAAATTTAGATGAAATTAACACCTATTTTTTTGGATTTTATATAAATTTTTAGTCAAATTGTAATAAAGGAATTTGAAACCAACTTCGATTTTTTTGGATTTTGCTGAATTTTGTGTTGGAGGAGCTAAATTTGAGTGAATTTAGATGAAATTTACTTTTATTTTTTCGGATTTTATATAAATTTTTAGTCAAATTGTAATAAAGGAATTTGAACCAACTTCGATTTTTTTGGATTTTGATGAGTTTTTTTGTTGGAGGAGTTAAATTTGAGTGAATTTAGATTAAATTTACTTTTATTTTTTTTGATTTTATATAAATTTTTAGTCAAATTGTAATAAAGGAATTTGAACCAACTTCGAATTTTTTGGATTTCGATGAATTTTTTTGTTGGAGGAGCTAAATTTGAGTGAATTTAGATGAAATTTACTTCAATTTTTTTGGATTTTATATAAATTTTTAGTCAAATTGTAATAAAGGAATTTGAACCAACTTCTATTTTTTTGGATTTTGATGAGTTTTTTTGTTGGAGGAGTTAAATTTGAGTGAATTTAGATGAAATTTACTCCAATTTTTTTGGATTTTATATAATTTTTTAGTCAAATTGTAATAAAGGAAATTGAAACCAACTTCGATTTTTTTGGATTTGGATGAATGTTTTTGTTGGAGGAGCTAAATTTGAGTAAATTTAGATGAAATTAACACCTATTTTTTTGGATTTTATATAAATTTCTAGTCAAATTGTAATAAAGGAATTTGAAACCAACTTCGATTTTTTTGGATTTTGCTGAATTTTGTGTTGGAGGAGCTAAATTTGAGTGAATTTAGATGAAATTTACTTTTATTTTTTCGGATTTTATATAAATTTTTAGTCAAATTGTAATAAAGGAATTTGAACCAACTTCGATTTTTTTGGATTTTGATGAATTTTTTTGTTGGAGGAGCTAAATTTGAGTGAATTTAGATGAAATTTACTTCTATTTTTTTTATTTCACTTAAATTTTTAGTCAAATTGTAATAAAGGTATTTGAACCAACTTCGATTTTTTTGGATTTTGATGATTTTGGTTGTTGGAGGAGTTAAATGTGAGTAAATTTAGAGGAAATTTACTTGTATTTTTTTGGATTTTATATAAATTTTTAGTCAAATTGTAGTAAAGGAAATTCAAACCAACTTCGATTTTTTTGGATTTTGATGAATTTTTTTGTTGGAGGAGTTAAATTTGAGTGAATTTAGATGAAACTTACTTTTACTTTTTTGGATTTTCTATAAATTTTTAGTCAAATTGTAATAAAGGAATTTGAACCAACTTCGATTTTTTTGGATTTTGATGAGATTTTTTGTTGGAGGAGTTAAATTTGAGTGAATTTAGATGAAATTTACTTCTATTTTTTTGGATTTTATATAAATTTTTAGTCAAATTGTAATAAAGGAATTTGAAACCACTTTCGATTTTTTTGGATTTCGATGAATTTTTTTGTTGGAGGAGCTAAATTTGAGTGAATTTAGATGAAATTTACTTCAATTTTTTTTGATTTTATATAAATTTTTAGTCAAATTGTAATAAAGGAAACTGAAACCAACTTCGATTTTTTGGGATTTCGATGTATTTTTTTGTTGGAGGAGCTAAATTTGAGTGAATTTAGATGAAATTTACTTCAATGTTTTTGGATTTTATATAAATTTTTAGGCAAATTTTAATAAAGGAATTTGAAACCACCTTCGACTTTTTTGGATTTCGATGAATTTTTTTGTTCGAGGAGCTAAATTTGAGTGAATTTAGATGAAATTTACTTCTATTTTTTTTATTTCACTTAAATTTTTAGTCAAATTGTAATAAAGGTATTTGAACCAACTTCGATTTTTTTGGATTTTGATGATTTTGGTTGTTGGAGGAGTTAAATTTGAGTAAATTTAGAGGAAATTTACTTGTATTTTTTTGGATTTTATATAAATTTTTAGTCAAATTGTAGTAAAGGAAATTCCAACCAACTTCGATTTTTTTGGATTTTGATGAATTTTTTTGTTGGAGGAGTTAAATTTGAGTGAATTTAGATGAAACTTACTTTTATTTTTTTGGATTTTCTATAAATTTTTAGTCAAATTGTAATAAAGGAATTTGAACCAACTTCGATTTTTTTGGATTTTGATGAGATTTTTTGTTGGAGGAGTTAAATTTGAGTGAATTTAGATGAAATTTACTTCTATTTTTTTGGATTTTATATAAATTTTTAGTCAAATTGTAATAAAGGAATTTGAACCAACTTCGATTTTTTTTGATTTTGCTGAATTTTGTGTTGGAGGAGCTAAATTTGAGTGAATTTAGATTAAATTTGCTTCTATTTTTCTTGATTTTATATAAATATTTAGTCAAATTGTAATTAAGGAGTTTGAAACCACCTTCGATTTTTTTGGATTTTGATAAATTTTATTGTTGGAGGAGCTAAATTTGAGTGAATTTAGATGAAATTTACTTTCATTTTTTTGGATTTTATATTAATTTTTAGTCAAATTGTAATAAAGTAATTTGAAACCAACTTCGATTTTTTTGGATTTTGATGAATTTTTTTGTTGGAGCAGCTAAATTTGAGTGAATTTAGATGGAATTTACTTTTATTTTTTTGGATTTTATATAAATTTTTAGTCAAATTGTAATAAAGGAATTTGAACCAACTTCTATTTTTTTGGATTTTGATGAGTTTTTTTGTTGGAGGAGTTAATTTGAGTGAATTTAGATGAAATTTACTTCAATTTTTTTGGATTTTATATAATTTTTTAGTCAAATTGTAATAAAGGAAATTGAAACCAACTTCGATTTTTTTGGATTTGGATGAATGTTTTTGTTGGAGGAGCTAAATTTGAGTAAATTTAGATGAAATTAACACCTATTTTTTTGGATTTTATATAAATTTTTAGTCAAATTGTAATAAAGGAATTTGAAACCAACTTCGATTTTTTTGGATTTTGCTGAATTTTGTGTTGGAGGAGCTAAATTTGAGTGAATTTAGATGAAATTTACTTTTATTTTTTCGGATTTTATATAAATTTTTAGTCAAATTGTAATAAAGGAATTTGAACCAACTTCGATTTTTTTGGATTTTGATGAGTTTTTTTGTTGGAGGAGTTAAATTTGAGTGAATTTAGATTAAATTTACTTTTATTTTTTTTGATTTTATATAAATTTTTAGTCAAATTGTAATAAAGGAATTTGAACCAACTTCGAATTTTTTGGATTTCGATGAATTTTTTTGTTGGAGGAGCTAAATTTGAGTGAATTTAGATGAAATTTACTTCAATTTTTTTGGATTTTATATAAATTTTTAGTCAAATTGTAATAAAGGAATTTGAACCAACTTCTATTTTTTTGGATTTTGATGAGTTTTTTTGTTGGAGGAGTTAAATTTGAGTGAATTTAGATGAAATTTACTCCAATTTTTTTGGATTTTATATAATTTTTTAGTCAAATTGTAATAAAGGAAATTGAAACCAACTTCGATTTTTTTGGATTTGGATGAATGTTTTTGTTGGAGGAGCTAAATTTGAGTAAATTTAGATGAAATTAACACCTATTTTTGGATTTTATATAAATTTCTAGTCAAATTGTAATAAAGGAATTTGAAACCAACTTCGATTTTTTTGGATTTTGCTGAATTTTGTGTTGGAGGAGCTAAATTTGAGTGAATTTAGATGAAATTTACTTTTATTTTTTCGGATTTTATATAAATTTTTAGTCAAATCGTAATAAAGGAATTTGAACCAACTTCGATTTTTTTGGATTTTGATGAATTTTTTTGTTGGAGGAGCTAAATTTGAGTGAATTTAGATGAAATTTACTTCAATTTTTTTGGATTTTATATAAATTTTTAGGCAAATTTTAATAAAGGAATTTGAAACCACTTTCGATTTTTTTGGATTTCGATGAATTTTTTTGTTGGAGGAGCTAAATTTGAGTGAATTTAGATGAAATTTACTTCAATTTTTTTTGATTTTATATAAATTTTTAGTCAAATTGTAATAAAGGAAACTGAAACCAACTTCGATTTTTTGGGATTTCGATGTATTTTTTTGTTGGAGGAGCTAAATTTGAGTGAATTTAGATGAAATTTACTTCAATGTTTTTGGATTTTATATAAATTTTTAGGCAAATTTTAATAAAGGAATTTGAAACCACCTTCGACTTTTTTGGATTTTGATGAGATTTTTTTGTTGGAGGAGCTAAATTTGAGTGTATTTAGATGAAATTTACTTCTATTTTTTTTATTTCACTTAAATTTTTAGTCAAATTGTAATAAAGGTATTTGAACCAACTTCGATTTTTTTGGATTTTGATGATTTTGGTTGTTGGAGGAGTTAAATTTGAGTAAATTTAGAGGAAATTTACTTGTATTTTTTTGGATTTTATATAAATTTTTAGTCAAATTGTAGTAAAGGAAATTCAAACCAACTTCGATTTTTTTGGATTTTGATGAATTTTTTTGTTGGAGGAGTTAAATTTGAGTGAATTTAGATGAAACTTACTTTTATTTTTTTGGATTTTCTATAAATTTTTAGTCAAATTGTAATAAAGGAATTTGAACCAACTTCGATTTTTTTGGATTTTGATGAGATTTTTTGTTGGAGGAGTTAAATTTGAGTGAATTTAGATGAAATTTACTTCTATTTTTTTGGATTTTATAAAAATTTTTAGTCAAATTGTAATAAAGGAATTTGAACCAACTTCGATTTTTTTGGATTTCGATGAATTTTTTTGTTGGAGGAGCTAAAATTGAGTGAATTTAGATGAAATTTACTTTTATTTTTTTGGATTTTATATAAATTTTTAGTCAAATTGTAATAAAGGAATTTGAACCAACTTCGATTTTTTTTTATTTTGATGAATTTTTTGTGGAGGAGCTAAATTTGAGTGAATTTAGATTAAATTTGCTTCTATTTTTCTTGATTTTATATAAATTTTTAGTCAAATTGTAATTAAGGAATTTGAAACCACCTTCGATTTTTTTGGATTTTGATGAATTTTATTGTTGGAGGAGCTAAATTTGAGTGAATTTAGATGAAATTTACTTTCATTTTTTTGGATTTTATATTAATTTTTAGTCAAATTGTAATAAAGTAATTTGAAACCAACTTCGATTTTTTTGGATTTTGATGAATTTTTTTGTTGGAGCAGCTAAATTTGAGTGAATTTAGATGGAATTTACTTTTATTTTTTTGGATTTTATATAAATTTTTAGTCAAATTGTAATAAAGTAATTTGAAACCAACTTCGATTTTTTTGGATTTTGATGAATTTTTTTGTTGGAGCAGCTAAATTTGAGTGAATTTAGATGGAATTTACTTTTATTTTTTTGGATTTTATATAAATTTTTAGTCAAATTGTAATAAAGGAATTTGAACCAACTTCTATTTTTTTGGATTTTGATGAGTTTTTTTGTTGGAGGAGTTAAATTTGAGTGAATTTAGATGAAACTTACTTTTATTTTTTTGGATTTTCTATAAATTTTTAGTCAAATTGTAATAAAGGAATTTGAACCAACTTCGATTTTTTTGGATTTTGATGAGATTTTTTGTTGGAGGAGTTAAATTTGAGTGAATTTAGATGAAATTTACTTCTATTTTTTTGGATTTTATAAAAATTTTTAGTCAAATTGTAATAAAGGAATTTGAACCAACTTCGATTTTTTTGGATTTCGATGAATTTTTTTGTTGGAGGAGCTAAAATTGAGTGAATTTAGATGAAATTTACTTTTATTTTTTTGGATTTTATATAAATTTTTAGTCAAATTGTAATAAAGGAATTTGAACCAACTTCGATTTTTTTTTATTTTGATGAATTTTTTGTGGAGGAGCTAAATTTGAGTGAATTTAGATTAAATTTGCTTCTATTTTTCTTGATTTTATATAAATTTTTAGTCAAATTGTAATTAAGGAATTTGAAACCACCTTCGATTTTTTTGGATTTTGATGAATTTTATTGTTGGAGGAGCTAAATTTGAGTGAATTTAGATGAAATTTACTTTCATTTTTTTGGATTTTATATTAATTTTTAGTCAAATTGTAATAAAGTAATTTGAAACCAACTTCGATTTTTTTGGATTTTGATGAATTTTTTTGTTGGAGCAGCTAAATTTGAGTGAATTTAGATGGAATTTACTTTTATTTTTTTGGATTTTATATAAATTTTTAGTCAAATTGTAATAAAGTAATTTGAAACCAACTTCGATTTTTTTGGATTTTGATGAATTTTTTTGTTGGAGCAGCTAAATTTGAGTGAATTTAGATGGAATTTACTTTTATTTTTTTGGATTTTATATAAATTTTTAGTCAAATTGTAATAAAGGAATTTGAACCAACTTCTATTTTTTTGGATTTTGATGAGTTTTTTTGTTGGAGGAGTTAAATTTGAGTGAATTTAGATGAAATTTACTTCAATTTTTTTGGATTTTATATAATTTTTTAGTCAAATTGTAATAAAGGAAATTGAAACCAACTTCGATTTTTTTGGATTTGGATGAATGTTTTTGTTGGAGGAGCTAAATTTGACTAAATTTAGATGAAATTAACACCTATTTTTTTGGATTTTATATAAATTTTTAGTCAAATTGTAATAAAGGAATTTGAAACCAACTTCGATTTTTTGGGATTTTGCTGAATTTTGTGTTGGAGGAGCTAAATTTGAGTGAATTTAGATGAAATTTACTTTTATTTTTTCGGATTTTATATAAATTTTTAGTCAAATTGTAATAAAGGAATTTGAACCAACTTCGATTTTTTTGGATTTTGATGAGTTTTTTTGTTGGAGGAGTTAAATTTGAGTGAATTTAGATTAAATTTACTTTTATTTTTTTTGATTTTATATAAATTTTTAGTCAAATTGTAATAAAGGAATTTGAACCAACTTCGAATTTTTTGGATTTCGATGAATTTTTTTGTTGGAGGAGCTAAATTTGAGTGAATTTAGATGAAATTTACTTCAATTTTTTTGGATTTTATATAAATTTTTAGTCAAATTGTAATAAAGGAATTTGAACCAACTTCTATTTTTTTGGATTTTGATGAGTTTTTTTGTTGGAGGAGTTAAATTTGAGTGAATTTAGATGAAATTTACTCCAATTTTTTTGGATTTTATATAATTTTTTAGTCAAATTGTAATAAAGGAAATTGAAACCAACTTCGATTTTTTTGGATTTGGATGAATGTTTTTGTTGGAGGAGCTAAATTTGAGTAAATTTAGATGGAATTAACACCTATTTTTTTGGATTTTATATAAATTTTTAGTCAAATTGTAATAAAGGAATTTGAAACCAACTTCGATTTTTTTGGATTTTGCTGAATTTTGTGTTGGAGGAGCTAAATTTGAGTGAATTTAGATGAAATTTACATTTATTTTTTCGGATTTTATATAAATTTTTAGTCAAATTGTAATAAAGGAATTTGAACCAACTTCGATTTTTTTGGATTTTGATGAGTTTTTTTGTTGGAGGAGTTAAATTTGAGTGAATTTAGATTAAATTTACTTTTATTTTTTTTGATTTTATATAAATTTTTAGTCAAATTGTAATAAAGGAATTTGAACCAACTTCGAATTTTTTGGATTTCGATGAATTTTTTTGTTGGAGGAGCTAAATTTGAGTGAATTTAGATGAAATTTACTTCAATTTTTTTGGATTTTATATAAATTTTTAGTCAAATTGTAATAAAGGAATTTGAACCAACTTCTATTTTTTTGGATTTTGATGAGTTTTTTTGTTGGAGGAGTTAAATTTGAGTGAATTTAGATGAAATTTACTCCAATTTTTTTGGATATTATATAATTTTTTAGTCAAATTGTAATAAAGGAAATTGAAACCAACTTCGATTTTTTTGGATTTGGATGAATGTTTTTGTTGGAGGAGCTAAATTTGAGTAAATTTAGATGGAATTAACACCTATTTTTTTGGATTTTATATAAATTTTTAGTCAAATTGTAATAAAGGAATTTGAAACCAACTTCGATTTTTTTGGATTTTGCTGAATTTTGTGTTGGAGGAGCTAAATTTGAGTGAATTTAGATGAAATTTACTTTTATTTTTTCGGATTTTATATAAATTTTTAGTCAAATTGTAATAAAGGAATTTGAACCAACTTCGATTTTTTTGGATTTTGATGAATTTTTTTTTTGGAGGAGCTAAATTTGAGTGAATTTAGATGAAATTTACTTCAATTTTTTTGGATTTTATATAAATTTTTAGGCAAATTTTAATAAAGGAATTTGAAACCACTTTCGATTTTTTTGGATTTCGATGAATTTTTTTGTTGGAGGAGCTAAATTTGAGTGAATTTAGATGAAATTTACTTCAATTTTTTTTGATTTTATATAAATTTTTAGTCAAATTGTAATAAAGGAAACTGAAACCAACTTCGATTTTTTGGGATTTCGATGTATTTTTTTGTTGGAGGATCTAAATTTGAGTGAATTTAGATGAAATTTACTTCAATGTTTTTGGATTTTATATAAATTTTTAGGCAAATTTTAATAAAGGAATTTGAAACCACCTTCGACTTTTTTGGATTTCGATGAATTTTTTTGTTGGAGGAGCTAAATTTGAGTGAATTTAGATGAAATTTACTTCTATTTTTTTTATTTCACTTAAATTTTTAGTCAAATTGTAATAAAGGTATTTGAACCAACTTCGATTTTTTTGGATTTTGATGATTTTGGTTGTTGGAGGAGTTAAATTTGAGTAAATTTAGAGGAAATTTACTTGTATTTTTTTGGATTTTATATAAATTTTTAGTCAAATTGTAGTAAAGGAAATTCAAACCAACTTCGATTTTTTTGGATTTTGATGAATTTTTTGTTGGAGGAGTTAAATTTGAGTGAATTTAGATGAAACTTACTTTTATTTTTTTGGATTTTCTATAAATTTTTAGTCAAATTGTAATAAAGGAATTTGAAACCAACTTCGATTTTTTTGGATTTGGATGAATGTTTTTGTTGGAGGAGCTAAATTTGAGTAAATTTAGATGAAATTAACACCTATTTTTTTGGATTTTATATAAATTTTTAGTCAAATTGTAATAAAGCAATTTGAAACCAACTTTTTTTTTTTGGATTTTGCTGAATTTTGTGTTGGAGGAGCTAAATTTGAGTGAATTTAGATGAAATTTACTTTTATTTTTTCGGATTTTATATAAATTTTTAGTCAAATTGTAATAAAGGAATTTGAACCAACTTCGATTTTTTTGGATTTTGATGAATTTTTTTGTTGGAGGAGCTAAATTTGAGTGAATTTAGATGAAATTTACTTCAATTTTTTTGGATTTTATATAAATTTTTAGGCAAATTTTAATAAAGGAATTTGAAACCACTTTCGATTTTTTTGGATTTCGATGAATTTTTTTGTTGGAGGAGTTAAATTTGAGTGAATTTAGATTAAATTTACTTCTATTTTTTTTGATTTTATATAAATTTTTAGGCAAATTTTAATAAAGGAAATTGAAACCACCTTCGACTTTTTTGGATTTCGATGAATTTTTTTGTTGGAGGAGCTAAATTTGAGTGTATTTAGATGAAATTTACTTCTATTTTTTTTATTTCACTTAAATTTTTAGTCAAATTGTAATAAAGGAATTTGAACCAACTTCGATTTTTTTGGATTTTGATGAGATTTTTTGTTGGAGGAGTTAAATTTGAGTGAATTTAGATGAAATTTACTTCTATTTTTTTGGATTTTATATAAATTTTTAGTCAAATTGTAATAAAGGAATTTGAACCAACTTCGATTTTTTTGGATTTCGATGAATTTTTTTGTTGGAGGAGCTAAACTTGAGTGAATTTAGATGAAATTTACTTCAATTTTTTTGGATTTTATATAAATTTTTAGTCAAATTGTAATAACGGAAATTGAAACCAACTTCGATTTTTTTGGATTTGGATGAATTTTTTTGTTGGAGGAGCTAAATTTGAGTGAATTTAGATGAAATTTACTTTTATTTTTTTGGATTTTATATAAATTTTTAGTCAAATTGTAATAAAGGAATTTGAACCAACTTCGATTTTTTTGGATTTTGATGAGATTTTTTGTTGGAGGAGTTAAATATGAGTGAATTTAGATGAAATTTACTTTTATTTTTTTTGATTTTATATAAATTTTTAGTCAAATTGTAATAAAGGAATTTGAACCAACTTCGATTTTTTTGGATTTCGATGAATTTTTTTGTTGGAGGAGCTAAATTTGAGTGTATTTAGATGAAATTTACTTTAATTTTTTTGGATTTTATATAAATTTTTAGTCAAATTGTAATAAAGGAAATTGAAACCAACTTCGATTTTTTTGGATTTGGATGAATTTTTTTGTTGGAGGAGCTAAATTTGAGTGAATTTAGATGAAATTTACTTTTATTTTTTTGGATTTTATATAAATTTTTAGTCAAATTGTAATAAAGGAATTTGAACCAACTTCGATTTTTTTTGATTTTGATGAATTTTTTGTTGGAGGAGCTAAATTTGAGTGAATTTAGATTAAATTTGCTTCTATTTTTCTTGATTTTATATTAATTTTTAGTCAAATTGTAATTAAGGAATTTGAAACCACCTTCGATTTTTTTGGATTTTGATGAATTTTATTGTTGGAGGAGCTAAATTTGAGTGAATTTAGATGAAATTTACTTTCATTTTTATGGATTTTATATTAATTTTTAGTCAAATTGTAATAAAGTAATTTGAAACCAACTTCGATTTTTTTGGATTTTGATGAATTTTTTTGTTGGAGCAGCTAAATTTGAGTGAATTTAGATGGAATTTACTTTTATTTTTTTGGATTTTATATAAATTTTTAGTCAAATTGTAATAAAGGAATTTGAACCAACTTCTATTTTTTTGGATTTGGATGAGTTTTTTTGTTGGAGGAGTTAAATTTGAGTGAATTTAGATGAAATTTACTTCAATTTTTTTGGATTTTATATAATTTTTTAGTCAAATTGTAATAAAGGAAATTGAAACCAACTTCGATTTTTTTGGATTTGGATGAATGTTTTTGTTGGAGGAGCTAAATTTGAGTAAATTTAGATGAAATTAACACCTATTTTTTTGGATTTTATATAAATTTTTAGTCAAATTGTAATAAAGGAATTTGAAACCAACTTCGATTTTTTTGGATTTTGCTGAATTTTGTGTTGGAGGAGCTAAATTTGAGTGAATTTAGATGAAATTTACTTTTATTTTTTCGGATTTTATATAAATTTTTAGTCAAATTGTAATAAAGGAATTTGAACCAACTTCGATTTTTTTGGATTTTGATGAGTTTTTTTGTTGGAGGAGTTAAATTTGAGTGAATTTAGATTAAATTTACTTTTATTTTTTTTCATTTTATATAAATTTTTAGTCAAATTGTAATAAAGGAATTTGAACCAACTTCGAATTTTTTGGATTTCGATGAATTTTTTTGTTGGAGGAGCTAAATTTGAGTGAATTTAGATGAAATTTACTTCAATTTTTTTGGATTTTATATAAATTTTTAGTCAAATTGTAATAAAGGAATTTGAACCAACTTCTATTTTTTTGGATTTCGATGAATTTTTTTGTTGGAGGAGCTAAATTTGAGTGAATTTAGATGAAATTTACTTCTATTTTTTTTATTTCACTTAAATTTTTAGTCAAATTGTAATAAAGGTATTTGAACCAACTTCGATTTTTTTGGATTTTGATGATTTTGGTTGTTGGAGGAGTTAAATTTGAGTAAATTTAGAGGAAATTTACTTTTATTTTTTTGGATTTTATATAAATTTTTAGTCAAATTGTAGTAAAGGAAATTCAAACCAACTTCGATTTTTTTGGATTTTGATGAATTTTTTTGTTGGAGGAGTTAAATTTGAGTGAATTTAGATGAAATTTACTTCTATTTTTTTTGGATTTTATATAAATTTTTAGTCAAATTGTAATAAAGGAATTTGAAACAACTTCGATTTTTTTGGATTTCGATGAATTTTTTTGTTGGAGGAGCTAAACTTGAGTGAATTTAGATGAAATTTACTTCAATTTTTTTGGATTTTATATAAATTTTTAGTCAAATTGTAATAACGGAAATTGAAACCAACTTCGATTTTTTTGGATTTCGATGAATTTTTTTGTTGGAGGAGCTAAACTTGAGTGAATTTAGATGAAATTTACTTCAATTTTTTTGGATTTTATATAAATTTTTAGTCAAATTGTAATAACGGAAATTGAAACCAACTTCGATTTTTTTGGATTTGGATGAATTTTTTTGTTGGAGGAGCTAAATTTGAGTGAATTTAGATGAAATTTACTTTAATTTTTTTGGATTTTATATAAATTTTTAGTCAAATTGTAATAAAGGAAATTGAAACCAACTTCGATTTTTTTGGATTTGGATGAATTTTTTTGTTGGAGGAGCTAAATTTGAGTGAATTTAGATGAAATTTACTTTTATTTTTTTGGATTTTATATAAATTTTTAGTCAAATTGTAATAAAGGAATTTGAACCAACTTCGATTTTTTTTGATTTTGATGAATTTTTTGTTGGAGGAGCTAAATTTGAGTGAATTTAGATTAAATTTGCTTTTATTTTTCTTGATTTTATATAAATTTTTAGTCAAATTGTAATTAAGGAATTTGAAACCACCTTCGATTTTTTTGGATTTCGATGAATTTTTTTGTTGGAGGAGCTAAAATTGAGTGAATTTAGATGAAATTTACTTTTATTTTTTTGGATTTTATATAAATTTTTAGTCAAATTGTAATAAAGGAATTTGAACCAACTTCGATTTTTTTTGATTTTGATGAATTTTTTGTTGGAGGAGCTAAATTTGAGTGAATTTAGATGAAATTTACTTTTATTTTTTCGGATTTTATATAAATTTTTAGTCAAATTGTAATAAAGGAATTTGAACCAACTTCGATTTTTTTGGATTTTGATGAGTTTTTTTGTTGGAGGAGTTAAATTTGAGTGAATTTAGATTAAATTTACTTTTATTTTTTTTGATTTTATATAAATTTTTAGTCAAATTGTAATAAAGGAATTTGAACCAACTTCGAATTTTTTGGATTTCGATGAATTTTTTTGTTGGAGGAGCTAAATTTGAGTGAATTTAGATGAAATTTACTTCAATTTTTTTGGATTTTATATAAATTTTTAGTCAAATTGTAATAAAGGAAATTGAAACCAACTTCGATTTTTTTGGATTTGGATGAATGTTTTTGTTGGAGGAGCTAAATTTGAGTAAATTTAGATGGAATTAACACCTATTTTTTTGGATTTTATATAAATTTTTAGTCAAATTGTAATAAAGGAATTTGAAACCAACTTCGATTTTTTTGGATTTTGCTGAATTTTGTGTTGGAGGAGCTAAATTTGAGTGAATTTAGATGAAATTTACTTTTTTTTTTTTATTTCACTTAAATTTTTAGTCAAATTGTAATAAAGGAATTTGAACCAACTTCGATTTTTTTGGATTTTGATGAATTTTTTTGTTGGAGGAGCTAAATTTGAGTGAATTTAGAGGAAATTTACTTGTATTTTTTTGGATTTTATATAAATTTTTAGTCAAATTGTAGTAAAGGAAATTCAAACCAACTTCGATTTTTTTGGATTTTGATGAATTTTTTGTTGGAGGAGTTAAATTTGAGTGAATTTAGATGAAACTTACTTTTATTTTTTTGGATTTTCTATAAATTTTTAGTCAAATTGTAATAAAGGAATTTGAAACCAACTTCGATTTTTTTGGATTTGGATGAATGTTTTTGTTGGAGGAGCTAAATTTGAGTAAATTTAGATGAAATTAACACCTATTTTTTTGGATTTTATATAAATTTTTAGTCAAATTGTAATAAAGCAATTTGAAACCAACTTTTTTTTTTTGGATTTTGCTGAATTTTGTGTTGGAGGAGCTAAATTTGAGTGAATTTAGATGAAATTTACTTTTATTTTTTCGGATTTTATATAAATTTTTAGTCAAATTGTAATAAAGGAATTTGAACCAACTTCGATTTTTTTGGATTTTGATGAATTTTTTTGTTGGAGGAGCTAAATTTGAGTGAATTTAGATGAAATTTACTTCAATTTTTTTGGATTTTATATAAATTTTTAGGCAAATTTTAATAAAGGAATTTGAAACCACTTTCGATTTTTTTGGATTTCGATGAATTTTTTTGTTGGAGGAGTTAAATTTGAGTGAATTTAGATTAAATTTACTTTTATTTTTTTTGATTTTATATAAATTTTTAGGCAAATTTTAATAAAGGAAATTGAAACCACCTTCGACTTTTTTGGATTTCGATGAATTTTTTTGTTGGAGGAGCTAAATTTGAGTGTATTTAGATGAAATTTACTTCTATTTTTTTTATTTCACTTAAATTTTTAGTCAAATTGTAATAAAGGAATTTGAACCAACTTCGATTTTTTTGGATTTTGATGAGATTTTTTGTTGGAGGAGTTAAATTTGAGTGAATTTAGATGAAATTTACTTCTATTTTTTTGGATTTTATATAAATTTTTAGTCAAATTGTAATAAAGGAATTTGAACCAACTTCGATTTTTTTGGATTTCGATGAATTTTTTTGTTGGAGGAGCTAAACTTGAGTGAATTTAGATGAAATTTACTTCAATTTTTTTGGATTTTATATAAATTTTTAGTCAAATTGTAATAACGGAAATTGAAACCAACTTCGATTTTTTTGGATTTGGATGAATTTTTTTGTTGGAGGAGCTAAATTTGAGTGAATTTAGATGAAATTTACTTTTATTTTTTTGGATTTTATATAAATTTTTAGTCAAATTGTAATAAAGGAATTTGAACCAACTTCGATTTTTTTGGATTTTGATGAGATTTTTTGTTGGAGGAGTTAAATATGAGTGAATTTAGATGAAATTTACTTTTATTTTTTTTGATTTTATATAAATTTTTAGTCAAATTGTAATAAAGGAATTTGAACCAACTTCGATTTTTTTGGATTTCGATGAATTTTTTTGTTGGAGGAGCTAAATTTGAGTGTATTTAGATGAAATTTACTTTAATTTTTTTGGATTTTATATAAATTTTTAGTCAAATTGTAATAAAGGAAATTGAAACCAACTTCGATTTTTTTGGATTTGGATGAATTTTTTTGTTGGAGGAGCTAAATTTGAGTGAATTTAGATGAAATTTACTTTTATTTTTTTGGATTTTATATAAATTTTTAGTCAAATTGTAATAAAGGAATTTGAACCAACTTCGATTTTTTTTGATTTTGATGAATTTTTTGTTGGAGGAGCTAAATTTGAGTGAATTTAGATTAAATTTGCTTCTATTTTTCTTGATTTTATATTAATTTTTAGTCAAATTGTAATTAAGGAATTTGAAACCACCTTCGATTTTTTTGGATTTTGATGAATTTTATTGTTGGAGGAGCTAAATTTGAGTGAATTTAGATGAAATTTACTTTCATTTTTATGGATTTTATATTAATTTTTAGTCAAATTGTAATAAAGTAATTTGAAACCAACTTCGATTTTTTTGGATTTTGATGAATTTTTTTGTTGGAGCAGCTAAATTTGAGTGAATTTAGATGGAATTTACTTTTATTTTTTTGGATTTTATATAAATTTTTAGTCAAATTGTAATAAAGGAATTTGAACCAACTTCTATTTTTTTGGATTTGGATGAGTTTTTTTGTTGGAGGAGTTAAATTTGAGTGAATTTAGATGAAATTTACTTCAATTTTTTTGGATTTTATATAATTTTTTAGTCAAATTGTAATAAAGGAAATTGAAACCAACTTCGATTTTTTTGGATTTGGATGAATGTTTTTGTTGGAGGAGCTAAATTTGAGTAAATTTAGATGAAATTAACACCTATTTTTTTGGATTTTATATAAATTTTTAGTCAAATTGTAATAAAGGAATTTGAAACCAACTTCGATTTTTTTGGATTTTGCTGAATTTTGTGTTGGAGGAGCTAAATTTGAGTGAATTTAGATGAAATTTACTTTTATTTTTTCGGATTTTATATAAATTTTTAGTCAAATTGTAATAAAGGAATTTGAACCAACTTCGATTTTTTTGGATTTTGATGAGTTTTTTTGTTGGAGGAGTTAAATTTGAGTGAATTTAGATTAAATTTACTTTTATTTTTTTTCATTTTATATAAATTTTTAGTCAAATTGTAATAAAGGAATTTGAACCAACTTCGAATTTTTTGGATTTCGATGAATTTTTTTGTTGGAGGAGCTAAATTTGAGTGAATTTAGATGAAATTTACTTCAATTTTTTTGGATTTTATATAAATTTTTAGTCAAATTGTAATAAAGGAATTTGAACCAACTTCTATTTTTTTGGATTTCGATGAATTTTTTTGTTGGAGGAGCTAAATTTGAGTGAATTTAGATGAAATTTACTTCTATTTTTTTTATTTCACTTAAATTTTTAGTCAAATTGTAATAAAGGTATTTGAACCAACTTCGATTTTTTTGGATTTTGATGATTTTGGTTGTTGGAGGAGTTAAATTTGAGTAAATTTAGAGGAAATTTACTTTTATTTTTTTGGATTTTATATAAATTTTTAGTCAAATTGTAGTAAAGGAAATTCAAACCAACTTCGATTTTTTTGGATTTTGATGAATTTTTTTGTTGGAGGAGTTAAATTTGAGTGAATTTAGATGAAATTTACTTCTATTTTTTTGGATTTTATATAAATTTTTAGTCAAATTGTAATAAAGGAATTTGAAACAACTTCGATTTTTTTGGATTTCGATGAATTTTTTTGTTGGAGGAGCTAAACTTGAGTGAATTTAGATGAAATTTACTTCAATTTTTTTGGATTTTATATAAATTTTTAGTCAAATTGTAATAACGGAAATTGAAACCAACTTCGATTTTTTTGGATTTGGATGAATTTTTTTGTTGGAGGAGCTAAATTTGAGTGAATTTAGATGAAATTTACTTTAATTTTTTTGGATTTTATATAAATTTTTAGTCAAATTGTAATAAAGGAAATTGAAACCAACTTCGATTTTTTTGGATTTGGATGAATTTTTTTGTTGGAGGAGCTAAATTTGAGTGAATTTAGATGAAATTTACTTTTATTTTTTTGGATTTTATATAAATTTTTAGTCAAATTGTAATAAAGGAATTTGAACCAACTTCGATTTTTTTTGATTTTGATGAATTTTTTGTTGGAGGAGCTAAATTTGAGTGAATTTAGATTAAATTTGCTTTTATTTTTCTTGATTTTATATAAATTTTTAGTCAAATTGTAATTAAGGAATTTGAAACCACCTTCGATTTTTTTGGATTTCGATGAATTTTTTTGTTGGAGGAGCTAAAATTGAGTGAATTTAGATGAAATTTACTTTTATTTTTTTGGATTTTATATAAATTTTTAGTCAAATTGTAATAAAGGAATTTGAACCAACTTCGATTTTTTTTGATTTTGATGAATTTTTTGTTGGAGGAGCTAAATTTGAGTGAATTTAGATGAAATTTACTTTTATTTTTTCGGATTTTATATAAATTTTTAGTCAAATTGTAATAAAGGAATTTGAACCAACTTCGATTTTTTTGGATTTTGATGAGTTTTTTTGTTGGAGGAGTTAAATTTGAGTGAATTTAGATTAAATTTACTTTTATTTTTTTTGATTTTATATAAATTTTTAGTCAAATTGTAATAAAGGAATTTGAACCAACTTCGAATTTTTTGGATTTCGATGAATTTTTTTGTTGGAGGAGCTAAATTTGAGTGAATTTAGATGAAATTTACTTCAATTTTTTTGGATTTTATATAAATTTTTAGTCAAATTGTAATAAAGGAATTTGAACCAACTTCTATTTTTTTGGATTTTGATGAGTTTTTTTGTTGGAGGAGTTAAATTTGAGTGAATTTAGATGAAATTTACTCCAATTTTTTTGGATTTTATATAATTTTTTAGTCAAATTGTAATAAAGGAAATTGAAACCAACTTCGATTTTTTTGGATTTGGATGAATGTTTTTGTTGGAGGAGCTAAATTTGAGTAAATTTAGATGGAATTAACACCTATTTTTTTGGATTTTATATAAATTTTTAGTCAAATTGTAATAAAGGAATTTGAAACCAACTTCGATTTTTTTGGATTTTGCTGAATTTTGTGTTGGAGGAGCTAAATTTGAGTGAATTTAGATGAAATTTACTTTTATTTTTTCGGATTTTATATAAATTTTTAGTCAAATTGTAATAAAGGAATTTGAACCAACTTCGATTTTTTTGGATTTTGATGAATTTTTTTGTTGGAGGAGCTAAATTTGAGTGAATTTAGATGAAATTTACTTCAATTTTTTTGGATTTTATATAAATTTTTAGGCAAATTTTAATAAAGGAATTTGAAACCACTTTCGATTTTTTTGGATTTCGATGAATTTTTTTGTTGGAGGAGCTAAATTTGAGTGAATTTAGATGAAATTTACTTCAATTTTTTTTGATTTTATATAAATTTTTAGTCAAATTGTAATAAAGGAAACTGAAACCAACTTCGATTTTTTGGGATTTCGATGTATTTTTTTGTTGGAGGATCTAAATTTGAGTGAATTTAGATGAAATTTACTTCAATGTTTTTGGATTTTATATAAATTTTTAGGCAAATTTTAATAAAGGAATTTGAAACCACCTTCGACTTTTTTGGATTTCGATGAATTTTTTTGTTGGAGGAGCTAAATTTGAGTGAATTTAGATGAAATTTACTTCTATTTTTTTTATTTCACTTAAATTTTTAGTCAAATTGTAATAAAGGTATTTGAACCAACTTCGATTTTTTTGGATTTTGATGATTTTGGTTGTTGGAGGAGTTAAATTTGAGTAAATTTAGAGGAAATTTACTTGTATTTTTTTGGATTTTATATAAATTTTTAGTCAAATTGTAGTAAAGGAAATTCAAACCAACTTCGATTTTTTTGGATTTTGATGAATTTTTTGTTGGAGGAGTTAAATTTGAGTGAATTTAGATGAAACTTACTTTTATTTTTTTGGATTTTCTATAAATTTTTAGTCAAATTGTAATAAAGGAATTTGGACCAACTTCTATTTTTTTGGATTTTGATGAGTTTTTTTGTTGGAGGAGTTAAATTTGAGTGAATTTAGATGAAATTTACTTCAATTTTTTTGGATTTTATATAATTTTTTAGTCAAATTGTAATAAAGGAAATTGAAACCAACTTCGATTTTTTTGGATTTGGATGAATGTTTTTGTTGGAGGAGCTAAATTTGAGTAAATTTAGATGAAATTAACACCTATTTTTTTGGATTTTATATAAATTTTTAGTCAAATTGTAATAAAGCAATTTGAAACCAACTTCGATTTTTTTGGATTTTGCTGAATTTTGTGTTGGAGGAGCTAAATTTGAGTGAATTTAGATGAAATTTACTTTTATTTTTTCGGATTTTATATAAATTTTTAGTCAAATTGTAATAAAGGAATTTGAACCAACTTCGATTTTTTTGGATTTTGATGAATTTTTTTGTTGGAGGAGCTAAATTTGAGTGAATTTAGATGAAATTTACTTTTATTTTTTTGGATTTTATATAAATTTTTAGGCAAATTTTAATAAAGGAATTTGAAACCACTTTCGATTTTTTTGGATTTCGATGAATTTTTTTGTTGGAGGAGTTAAATTTGAGTGAATTTAGATTAAATTTACTTTTATTTTTTTTGATTTTATATAAATTTTTAGGCAAATTTTAATAAAGGAAATTGAAACCACCTTCGACTTTTTTGGATTTCGATGAATTTTTTTGTTGGAGGAGCTAAATTTGAGTGTATTTAGATGAAATTTACTTCTATTTTTTTTATTTCACTTAAATTTTTAGTCAAATTGTAATAAAGGAATTTGAACCAACTTCGATTTTTTTGGATTTTGATGAGATTTTTTGTTGGAGGAGTTAAATTTGAGTGAATTTAGATGAAATTTACTTCTATTTTTTTGGATTTTATATAAATTTTTAGTCAAATTGTAATAAAGGAATTTGAACCAACTTCGATTTTTTTGGATTTCGATGAATTTTTTTGTTGGAGGAGCTAAACTTGAGTGAATTTAGATGAAATTTACTTCAATTTTTTTGGATTTTATATAAATTTTTAGTCAAATTGTAATAACGGAAATTGAAACCAACTTCGATTTTTTTGGATTTGGATGAATTTTTTTGTTGGAGGAGCTAAATTTGAGTGAATTTAGATGAAATTTACTTTTATTTTTTTGGATTTTATATAAATTTTTAGTCAAATTGTAATAAAGGAATTTGAACCAACTTCGATTTTTTTGGATTTTGATGAGATTTTTTGTTGGAGGAGTTAAATATGAGTGAATTTAGATGAAATTTACTTTTATTTTTTTGGATTTTATATAAATTTTTAGTCAAATTGTAATAAAGGAATTTGAACCAACTTCGATTTTTTTGGATTTCGATGAATTTTTTTGTTGGAGGAGCTAAATTTGAGTGTATTTAGATGAAATTTACTTTAATTTTTTTGGATTTTATATAAATTTTTAGTCAAATTGTAATAAAGGAAATTGAAACCAACTTCGATTTTTTTGGATTTGGATGAATTTTTTTGTTGGAGGAGCTAAATTTGAGTGAATTTAGATGAAATTTACTTTTATTTTTTTGGATTTTATATAAATTTTTAGTCAAATTGTAATAAAGGAATTTGAACCAACTTCGATTTTTTTTGATTTTGATGAATTTTTTGTTGGAGGAGCTAAATTTGAGTGAATTTAGATTAAATTTGCTTTTATTTTTTTGGATTTTATATAAATTTTTAGTCAAATTGTAATAAAGGAAATTGAAACCAACTTCGATTTTTTTGGATTTGGATGAATTTTTTTGTTGGAGGAGCTAAATTTGAGTGAATTTAGATGAAATTTACTTTTATTTTTTTTGATTTTATATAAATTTTTAGTCAAATTGTAATAAAGGAATTTGAACCAACTTCGATTTTTTTTGATTTTGATGAATTTTCTGTTGGAGGAGCTAAATTTGAGTGAATTTAGATTAAATTTGCTTTTATTTTTCTTGATTTTATATAAATTTTTAGTCAAATTGTAATTAAGGAATTTGAAACCACCTTCGATTTTTTTGGATTTCGATGAATTTTTTTGTTGGAGGAGCTAAAATTGAGTGAATTTAGATGAAATTTACTTTTATTTTTTTGGATTTTATATAAATTTTTAGTCAAATTGTAATAAAGGAATTTGAACCAACTTCGATTTTTTTTGATTTTGATGAATTTTTTGTTGGAGGAGCTAAATTTGAGTGAATTTAGATTAAATTTGCTTCTATTTTTCTTGATTTTATATAAATTTTTAGTCAAATTGTAATTAAGGAATTTGAAACCACCTTCGATTTTTTTGGATTTTGATGAATTTTATTGTTGGAGGAGCTAAATTTGAGTGAATTTAGATGAAATTTACTTTCATTTTTTTGGATTTTATATTAATTTTTAGTCAAATTGTAATAAAGTAATTTGAAACCAACTTCGATTTTTTTGGATTTTGATGAATTTTTTTGTTGGAGCAGCTAAATTTGAGTGAATTTAGATGGAATTTACTTTTATTTTTTTGGATTTTATATAAATTTTTAGTCAAATTGTAATAAAGGAATTTGAACCAACTTCTATTTTTTTGGATTTTGATGAGTTTTTTTGTTGGAGGAGTTAAATTTGAGTGAATTTAGATGAAATTTACTTCAATTTTTTTGGATTTTATATAATTTTTTAGTCAAATTGTAATAAAGGAAATTGAAACCAACTTCGATTTTTTTGGATTTGGATGAATGTTTTTGTTGGAGGAGCTAAATTTGAGTAAAATTAGAAGAAATTAACACCTATTTTTTTTGATTTTATATAAATTTTTAGTCAAATTGTAATAAAGGAATTTGAAACCAACTTCGATTTTTTTGGATTTTGCTGAATTTTGTGTTGGAGGAGCTAAATTTGAGTGAAATTAGATGAAATTTACTTTTATTTTTTCGGATTTTATATAAATTTTTAGTCAAATTGTAATAAAGGAATTTGAACCAACTTCGATTTTTTTGGATTTTGATGAGTTTTTTTGTTGGAGGAGTTAAATTTGAGTGAATTTAGATTAAATTTACTTTTATTTGTTTTGATTTTATATAAATTTTTAGTCAAATTGTAATAAAGGAATTTGAACCAACTTCGAATTTTTTGGATTTCGATGAATTTTTTTGTTGGAGGAGCTAAATGTGAGTGAATTTAGATGAAATTTACTTCAATTTTTTTGGATTTTATTTAAATTTTTAGTCAAATTGTAATAAAGGAAACTGAAACCAACTTCGATTTTTTTGGATTTCGATGACTTTTTTTGTTGGAGGAGCTAAATTTGAGTGAATTTAGATGAAATTTACTTCAATGTTTTTGGATTTTATATAAATTTTTAGGCAAATTTTAATAAAGGAATTTGAAACCACCTTCGATTTTTTTGGATTTCGATGAATTTTTTTGTTGGAGGAGCTAAATTTGAGTGAATTTAGATGAAATTTACTTCAATTTTTTTTGATTTTATATAAATGTTTAGTCAAATTGTAATAAAGGAAACTGAAACCAACTTCGATTTTTTTGGATTTCGATGTTGTTCGCGAAGGAGTTCGCGTTGAGCGTGAGCTGCCGGTTAAGCTGAGTAAAGAACGCACAGTTTAGATGAGCAATATAAAATTATTTTATTTTACACTCGCCGAGTGAGTCACAAGGTTAAATGGTGAGCGGGTGAGTATGAGCAGATGCACGTTGTGCGGAAAATGTACAGTTATTATCTCGTTGAGCTAAAAACGCAACCGACGCACACGTGGCCGCGTAATAAGCCGCGATCCACAATCAATAAACGACTAGTTTGAGCACTGTATTGAGTTGAGATATGAGCAATGAAGAGGTTGAGCACTACAGTGAGCAATTTTTGTGAGAATTCACGAGTTACAATGTAAACTAAAACGTTCAGAGAACCGACGCGTCCGTACTTGTACTCTGCGTGAACAAGAATAAGAGCAATATGGCCGATCGATTTCCGTTAGTCGTCTTCTCCAAAAGTCTGGAGGATCGAGCGACGTGGGGAAATGCGATTGGCTGAGCGTTCTGTCGCTGACACATGATTGGTCGATCGATTGTGGATCGGGCTTGTCGACCCGCTGTCCAGGAGGTGCTGCGATGAGTTGGGTGTGGCGGAGATCGGAACTACCGAATCTCAAACATGCTCCCGGCCTCAACAGCTGGAAGAAGATGTTGATGATGAGTCTGTAACATTCAAAACAGCCAATTTTGCGATTGGCCTGGTTAAGATGGTAGTGGCGGTCTTGAGCGTCACCACCCTGGTCAGTCCATCCTTCCCTGAGTGAAGGGTGAGAACCCGAGCAAGTGGCCACTTGCTAGGGGGAAACCGCTCATCGGTGATGAGCACCAGAGAGCCGACCTTGATGGCGTTGGATGGATGATGCCACTTCGAGATTGAGAGCTGACGTTGCAGATAATGAGATGACCATTGAGTCCAGAATTGTTGAGTCTTCTGTTGGATGAGTTGCCACCGCGCTGATGGTGAGATGGATGTGTGCTCCACAGAGGGTTCAGGTAGAGCTGAGAGCGGGTGGCCAATGAGGAAGTGAGCAGGAGTGAGCGTTGCGACGTCATCAGGATCGTCGCTGAGGGGCTCGAGAGGTCGTGAATTCAACAGGGCCTCAATCTGCGTGAGAAGTGTGCTGAACTCTTCGTAGGTGAGTGCTGTTTCACTCACTGTTCGCCGAAGATGATGTTTCGTCGACTTCACCACAGCCTCCCATTTGCCTCCCATGTGTGGTGCGGCTGGAGGGTTGAAACACCAGCGAGTGTTGTCGTTGACCAACAGCTGAGCGAGAGTTTGGTGATTTTGAGAGCCCTGAGTGAACATCCTCTTGAGCGTGGCATCTGCTCCTATGAAGTTGGTGCCACAATCTGAGTAGAGGGAGTGAGGAATTCCTCTCCGTGAGATGAAACGCCTGTACGTGGCTATGAAACCATCTGTGGAGTAGTCGGTGACTAGCTCGAGATGAACAGCTGAGGTGGTGAGACAGACGAACACACAGATCCATCCCTTGTGAGTCTTGGCGCCTCGCCCTTTCCACGTCCTTAAGGTGACAGGACCAGCATAGTCCAGTCCAGTGTTGGTGAATGGGCGTGTGGGTGTGACTCGTGAAAGAGGTAGTTGGCCCATCAGTTGATGGGCACGGATCCCCCTTTGCCGAGCACACACAACACACCGTAGAATGTGAGATTTCACTGGAGCTCGACCACCGATGATCCAGTAGGTCTGTCTGATTTGAGCGAGCGTGAGCTGAGTCCCTCCATGGAGAGTTTCTCGGTGAGCTTGATCTATAATCAGATCGGACAGACGTGAGTGACGAGGCAAAATTGCAGGATGCTTACTTCCATATGCAATGTGAGCGTTGTTGAGTCGGCCCCCGACTCGGATCACTCCTTCTTGGTCGATAAAGGCCGTGAGCCTATTGAAGATATGAGAAGGTGGCAGCGTCGCGCCAGAGTTGAGCGTCCTCATTTCGTGTGCGAAGTAAAGGGACTGCGTCGCTTTAATCCAGAAGATCCTGGCCCTCTCCAGATCCTCGGGCGACTGAACGATGAGTGGTAAGGAAATCGTTGACCTCCTTAAATGTGACAGAATTCTGAAACAAACTGAAGTGATACGAAAGAGTTTGTTGAGAGATGAGTATTTGTAAATGAGGTCCCAGTGATATTCGAGTTTTCGAATGTTGAGCAAATTTGAGATTCCAGGACGAGCTTCCTGCATACTTGGACTGTCCTTCAATGTAGGTTGAGAGGGCCATGAGTCACTGGGTTGAGTGAGCCAAGATGGTCCCGTCCACCAAAGCTCGTGGTGTTCAAGCTGATGTGTTGTTAGGCCTCGAGAGGCACAGTCAGCTGGATTCGCCGTTCCAGGAACGTGTCTCCAATGTGCGTGTGGAGTGAGCTCTTGAATTTGGGAGACACGATTCCGTACGTAATCCTTCCAGCGTGAAGCATGTGATTTGATCCATGAGAGTGAGATTTGAGAGTCCGTCCACAGATGAGTTGTAGAGATGTTGAGTTGAAGAGTAGCTTGAACATACTTCGTGAGCTTTGCCAGCATTAAAGCTGCAGTGAGTTCGAGCCTTGGGATTGTGAGTTTCTTGAGTGGTGCTACCTTGGTTTTGGAGCACACTAGTGTCGACACTTTGTGAGCTGTGGACGGTGTGGACACGATAATGTAAATTACCGCTGCCATGGCGAGCTGAGAGGCATCAGAGAATCCATGTAATTCCACTGTCGAGTAGGAGAAGGTGTTGAACCACCTTGGAATTGAGAGCCTGGCCAGGCTTGTGAGATCTTCTCTGATGGTGAGCCAGTGAGCAGTGACTTGGGAAGGCAGTGGGTCGTCCCAGTTCAGTTTGTGCAGCCACAACTCCTGCAAAAGTGCTTTTGCCCGAATGATGACTGGAGCTAAGAAGCCGAGTGGATCAAATATCTTTGCTACTTCAGAGAGAATGAGACGTTTAGTGAGCCTTGAGTCGTTGAGAGGTTTTGTCGAGAATGAGAAGTTGTCAGTGAGAGCGTTCCACTGTAATCCGAGGATTTTGGTATTGCAGTCGTCAAGTGCGATGTACGAATTGCTAGCTCGCACGTCATGAGAAATTGATTCAAGTAATGGAGGGTAGGTTGATTGCCACTTGGCAAGTGGAAAACCTCCCGCCTTGCACAGGTCATTTAATTGTTGAGCAATTGTAATGAGCGTCTCACCTGTATCGGCGCCGCCGAATATGTCGTCGACGTATCTAGCATGAGTGATTGACGGTACTGCCAGGGGAAAACGATGTCCTTCGTCTTCGATCAACTGCAGTAGTACTCTGACAGCGAGAAACGGCGCAGCCTTGGTTCCATAAGTGACCGTAGTGAGTTTGTAGGGCACCTCCTTTGAATCCTCGTCAATCCACAGTATCCTCTGGAGGTCCTGGTCGTCTTCGCAAACCTTGATTTGTCTGTACATTTTTGTCACGTCTGTGGCGAAAATGTACTTGTGCTGGCGAATCCACAGCAGCACATCCGAGATGTTGAGTAGAAGGTTCGCACCAGTATGCATGAGATCGTTGATCGAGTGCCCCGTTGTGGTTGGGCTTGAGCCATTGAAGACGACCCTCAACTTCGTGGTCTGACTGTCGAGCTTGAGCACTCCATGATGTAGAAGATAAAAAACAGAGTGAGTATTAGGTGAGAGTGAGGGAGCTCTTACCATATGATGGAGTGTCTCATATTCCTTCATGAACCCTTGGTAGAGATTGCGATATTCAGAATCTTTGTTGAGCTTGTTGAGTATTCGCTTCAGACAGGCATGGGCTGTCTGGTAGGAATTGCCCAATAGACTTCGAGATGACTTGAGAGGGATGCGTACGATGTACCTTCCTGTAGAATCACGAGTGTGTGTCGCCCGAAAGTGATCCTCACATTCTTGTTCTTCAGGGGTGAGCTTTGAGGGCGTATCTGTTGGGAGCTCTTCTTGAATCCAGAATTTAGCCAATAGATCTTGTATTGTTTTGTCGCTGTGCTGCATGACTGCAGCTGTGTGCGACGAGCTGAATTGAGACTGAGGTGTGTTAATTGGCCCAAGAACGAGCCACCCAAAGATTGAGCACTGGGCAATTGGCATTGAAGGGTCACCCTTTATGAGGTTAGGTTTTATAATTTTCCCATATGAGTCTGCACCAATAATTATGTCAATAGGCCTAGGTTTTAGAAAATCTGGATCAGCTAACCTTAACCTGGTGAGATGTGGCCAATCTTGACGTGGTGCTTCAACGGATGGTAGACTGGATGTGAGAGTTCGCAGAACGTGAGCTTGAGTGGAGACCGTGGAGGAGTCGTAGCTTGATCGTAGAGTGATTGACACGACGCCTCGAGTGTGAGTAGTTTTGTTGCCTCCAATGCCAATAATTGAGATGGATGAGTGGGTTCTTTGAAGGTTAAGTTGAGTGATGAGCTCCTCCTTGATGAAGGTGAGCTCTGAGCCTGAGTCGATGAGTAGCCTGACTGGCAGCGAGGCCACAGGTGTGATGAGCTGTGCGTTAGCTGTTGCTAATAGGGTGAGCGTGAGCGAAGTTGCGTGGCAACCAGTGGCTGGGTGAGACGGAGCCGTATGAGTTGGACCTGTTGAGCTTGAGCTTGGTGAGTTGAGTAATAGTGAGGTGACGACTGCACCAACGCTTCAGTGGTCGGGTTCAGCCTCTGACTTCTTCCCTTCGGTGTGAGGGGCTTGATGAGCAGGGCTGGGCTCGGTCGTTGACCTGGGCTGAGGTTGAGCTGAGCCTTGTGCAGTCGATGGTTGAGGAGGGTGCAGCATTGAGTGGTGCTTTGCCCCACATGTCTTGCACCGATGAGCCGATTTGCACACATCTGTGCTGTGTCGACCACAACAGTTTTTGCACAGTGATCGAGCGACTATGAAGCTACGACGCTCGGTCACTGGCGTTTCCCTAAATTTAGGGCACATGACCACGAAGTGGTCAGCGTGGCACCAGTCGCAAGGGTACCTCGTCGACTGGGCCTTGGATGACGTCGATGGTTGAGCTTTTGCCTGCGTCGCAGGGTGAGCAGTGGTTTTCCTCAAGGATGAGCGAGCTGTGGAGGTTGAAAGGGCCGCTGGCTTTTTCGATGTGGCCTCCATCTGTTCTAAAGCGCCACCCTTTGTTTCCACAAAGGCTAGCAGAGCCTTGTAGCTGGGGCACTCGGTTGAGCTGGCGAGAGAGGTTTCCCAGGCCTCTCGCGTTACCTTATCAAGGCTATTGGTGAGCACATGCACTAGGAGGCAATTATGCATCTCCTTGTCCGCACCCAGCGCGATGAGCGTCTCGTTCACCTCGTTGATGGTGGCAGCCAGGTCGTGGAGAGCAGGTGCCGATCTTGTTGAGATAGGCGAGATGGAGAGCAGCTTGTCAAGCTGCTCCTTGATGAGCAGCCGCTTGTTTGAGAAGCGCTTTTCCAGGTAGTCCCAAGCAGCCTGGAAGGATGAGCCTCGAAGGGGGAAGGCGTTGACCCGTCGGGATGGTTCGCCTGTCAGACTTGCCCTCAAATAGCAGAGGCGGTCTATCTCTGCAAGCCTCGAGTCTTTGAGAATGAGCGAGGTGAACAGCTCGCTGAAGGCAGGCCATTCCACAAATTTTCCCCCAAATTTGGGAATGGCCAGCTCTGGGATTTTGGCAGCTCTGCTGGCCCTCACGTCAGAGGTTGAGTTGTTGTGAGCGGATGAGCTGAACTGTCCTGCGTTTGAGCATTGAGCAGTCATTCTTTTGAGTGCCCTTTTTAGTTGAGCCACGAGTTTCATCTCACGACCCAGGAGGTCTGAGGTGAAGTACTCATGTGAGAGGCATTTCACCGGCCAGAATTCCTCCATGTGTGCGTGCTCGTTGAGGAACGCTTTGTGCAGCTCGGTGGTGCTGTCCAGCAGCGACTGCACCTCGTCGAGGGACGTTGTCTCGGGATCCTTGGGGATCTCATCTTGCAACGCTTGTAAGGCCTCGAACCGACTGACCTGAGATTTCGCCTTTATGATGAGCGGAGCCGGTACCGTAGATGGGGACGAGGATCTCGACCTGCCAGCGCGTTGAGTCGGTGGCTCTATGGGGACAAGGAGACTGACCTCGGCGACCTGTCCTCCTTGAGGGTTAGGTGACGGCGACCGGGACCGGGTCTCTGAGCTGGTCTTGGTGGTGTTGTTATCTCCGTCGGACATGATGAGATGAGATGTGCACGAATTGATGAGATTGAACTGTTCTGGGTGAGCACTGCACAGAACTTCACACAATAATCCGGCTCGAAGGACCAAAAATGTTCGCGAAGGAGTTCGCGTTGAGCGTGAGCTGCCGGTTAAGCTGAGTAAAGAACGCACAGTTTAGATGAGCAATATAAAATTATTTTATTTTACACTCGCCGAGTGAGTCACAAGGTTAAATGGTGAGCGGGTGAGTATGAGCAGATGCACGTTGTGCGGAAAATGTACAGTTATTATCTCGTTGAGCTAAAAACGCAACCGACGCACACGTGGCCGCGTAATAAGCCGCGATCCACAATCAATAAACGACTAGTTTGAGCACTGTATTGAGTTGAGATATGAGCAATGAAGAGGTTGAGCACTACAGTGAGCAATTTTTGTGAGAATTCACGAGTTACAATGTAAACTAAAACGTTCAGAGAACCGACGCGTCCGTACTTGTACTCTGCGTGAACAAGAATAAGAGCAATATGGCCGATCGATTTCCGTTAGTCGTCTTCTCCAAAAGTCTGGAGGATCGAGCGACGTGGGGAAATGCGATTGGCTGAGCGTTCTGTCGCTGACACATGATTGGTCGATCGATTGTGGATCGGGCTTGTCGACCCGCTGTCCAGGAGGTGCTGCGATGAGTTGGGTGTGGCGGAGATCGGAACTACCGAATCTCAAACAGATGTATTTTTTTGTTGGAGGAGCTAAATTTGAGTGAATTTAGATGAAATTTACTTCAATGTTTTTGGATTTTATATAAATTTTTAGGCAAATTTTAATAAAGGAATTTGAAACCACCTTCGACTTTTTTGGATTTCGATGAATTTTTTTGTTGGAGGAGCTAAATTTGAGTGAATTTAGATGAAATTTACTTCAATTTGTTTTGATTTTATATAAATTTTTAGTCAAATTGTAATAAAGGAAACTGAAACCAACTTCGATTTTTTTGGATTTCGATGACTTTTTTTGTTGGAGGAGCTAAATTTGAGTGAATTTAGATGAAATTTACTTCAATGTTTTTGGATTTTATATAAATTTTTAGGCAAATTTAAATAAAGGAATTTGAAACCACCTTCGACTTTTTTGGATTTCGATGAATTTTTTTGTTGGAGGAGCTAAATTTGAGTGAATTTAGATGAAATTTACTTCAATTTGTTTTGATTTTATATAAATTTTTAGTCAAATTGTAATAAAGGAATTTGAACCAACTTCGATTTTTTTGGATTTTGATGAGTTTTTTGTTGGAGGAGTTAAAGGACAATGTTAAGTCCTAGAGGGGATTACTGACCCAAGAGCCTACAGCATATGCTATACACCGTCGGAAAGGTCTCGCCAAGACGAATCGATTGATACCATTTTTAACTTCGAAATCAAATGGGATAACCTCGAAAAATGCCTTCAAAGTTCGAGATTTTGCGGTTTTGAACAAAAGAAACCGGTAGTAAAATCCCATCCGGCCCGAGGGACCTCAGGTAGGCACCTGAGCGAAAAACGAGGGATGCAAGCGATACTCTAGCAGGTTGGGGCGGCAAATGTGCCCCACGACCTTCATTTCAGGGCCGTGTTGGGCCTGCGTTTGCTCCATGGGCCACTAATCCAGTGGCGATTTCGTACTGGGCATTAGGAAAGGGGCCCATGGGGAAAACGTAGGCCCAACACGGCCCTGTAATGAAGGTCATAAGGCACATTTGCCGCTCCGGTCTGCTGGAGTATCGCTTACATCCCTCGGTTTTTCCTCAGGTGCCTACCCGAGGTCTGTCGGGCCGGTTGGGATTTTACTACCGGTTTCTTTTGTTCAAAACCGCAAGATCTCGAACTTTGAGGGCATTTTTCGAGGTGATCCCATCTGATTTCGAAGTTAAAAATGGTATCAATCGATTCGTCTTGGCGAGATCTTTCCAACGGTGTATAGCATATGCTGTAGGCTCTTGGGTCAGTAATCCCCTCTAGGACTTAACATTGTCCTTTGAGTGAATTTAGATGAAATTTACTTTTATTTTTTTTGATTTTATATAAATTTTTAGTCAAATTGTAATAAAGGAATTTGAACCAACTTCAATTTTTTTGGATTTCGATGAATTTTTTTGTTGGAGGAGCTAAATTTGAGTGAATTTAGATGAAATTTACTTCAATTTTTTTTGATTTCATATAAATTTTTAGTCAAATTGTAATAAAGGAAACTGAAACCAACTTCGATTTTTTTGGATTTCGATGACTTTTTTTGTTGGAGGAGCTAAATTTGAGTGAATTTAGATGAAATTTACTTTTATTTTTTTTGGATTTTATATAAATTTTTAGTCAAATTGTAATATAGGAATTTGAACCAACTTCTATTTTTTTGGATTTTGATGAGTTTTTTTGTTGGAGGAGTTAAATTTGAGTGAATTTAGATGAAATTTACTTCAATTTTTTTGGATTTTATATAATTTTTTAGTCAAATTGTAATAAAGGAAATTGAAACCAACTTCGATTTTTTTGGATTTGGATGAATGTTTTTGTTGGAGGAGCTAAATTTGAGTAAATTTAGATGAAATTAACACCTATTTTTTTGGATTTTATATAAATTTTTAGTCAAATTGTAATAAAGGAATTTGAAACCAACTTCGATTTTTTTGGATTTTGCTGAATTTTGTGTTGGAGGAGCTAAATTTGAGTGAATTTAGATGAAATTTACTTTTATTTTTTCGGATTTTATATAAATTTTTAGTCAAATTGTAATAAAGGAATTTGAACCAACTTCGATTTTTTTGGATTTTGATGAGTTTTTTTGTTGGAGGAGTTAAATTTGAGTGAATTTAGATTAAATTTACTTTTATTTGTTTTGATTTTATATAAATTTTTAGTCAAATTGTAATAAAGGAATTTGAACCAACTTCGAATTTTTTGGATTTCGATGAATTTTTTTGTTGGAGGAGCTAAATTTGAGTGAATTTAGATGAAATTTACTTCAATTTTTTTGGATTTTATATAAATTTTTAGTCAAATTGTAATAAAGGAAACTGAAACCAACTTCGATTTTTTTGGATTTCGATGACTTTTTTTGTTGGAGGAGCTAAATTTGAGTGAATTTAGATGAAATTTACTTCAATGTTTTTGAATTTTATATAAATTTTTAGGCAAATTTTAATAAAGGAATTTGAAACCACCTTCGACTTTTTTGGATTTCAATGAATTTTTTTGTTGGAGGAGCTAAATTTGAGTGAATTTAGATCAAATTTACTTCAATTTGTTTTGATTTTATATAAATTTTTAGTCAAATGGTAATAAAGGAAACTGAAACCAACTTCGATTTTTTTGGATTTCGATGACTTTTTTTGTTGGAGGAGCTAAATTTGAGTGAATTTATATGAAATTTACTTCAGTTTTTGGATTTTATATAAATTTTTAGGCAAATTTAAATAAAGGAATTTGAAACCACCTTCGACTTTTTTGGATTTCGATGAATTTTTTTGTTGGAGGAGCTAAATTTGAGTGAATTTAGATGAAATTTACTTCAATTTGTTTTGATTTTATATAAATTTTTAGTCAAATTGTAATAAAGGAATTTGAACCAACTTCGATTTTTTTGGATTTTGATGAGTTTTTTTGTTGGAGGAGTTAAATTTGAGTGAATTTAGATGAAATTTACTTTTATTTTTTTTGATTTTATATAAATTTTTAGTCAAATTGTAATAAAGGAATTTGAACCAACTTCGATTTTTTTGGATTTCGATGAATTTTTTTGTTGGAGGAGCTAAATTTGAGTGAATTTAGATGAAATTTACTTCAATTTTTTTTGATTTCATATAAATTTTTAGTCAAATTGTAATAAAGGAAACTGAAACCAACTTCGATTTTTTTGGATTTCGATGACTTTTTTTGTTGGAGGAGCTAAATTTGAGTGAATTTAGATGAAATTTACTTCAATGTTTTTGGATTTTATATAAATTTTTAGGCAAATTTTAATAAAGGAATTTGAAACCACCTTCGACTTTTTTGGATTTCGATGAATTTTTTTGTTGGAGGAGCTAAATTTGAGTGAATTTAGATGAAATTTACTTCAGTTTGTTTTGATTTTATATAAATTTTTAGTCAAATTGTAATAAAGGAATTTGAACCATCTTCGATTTTTTTGGATTTTGATGAGTTTTTTTGTTGGAGGAGTTAAATATGAGTGAATTTAGATGAAATTTACTTCTGTTTTTTTTATTTCATATAAATTTTTAGTCAAATTGTAATAAAGGTATTTGAACCAACTTCGATTTTTTTGGATTTTGATGATTTTGGTTGTTGGAGGAGTTAAATTTGAGTAAATTTAGAGGAAATTTACTTTTATTTTTTTGGATTTTATATAAATTTTTAGTCAAATTGTAGTAAAGGAATTTGAACCAACTTCGATTTTTTTGGATTTTGATGAGATTTTTTGTTGGAGGAGTTAAATTTGAGTGAATTTAGATGAAATTTACTTTTATTTTTTTGGATTTTATATAAATTTTTAGTCAAATTGTAATAAAGGAATTTGAACCAACTTCGATTTTTTTAGATTTCGATGAATTTTTTTGTTGGAGGAGCTAAATTTGAGTGTATTTAGATGAAATTTACTTTAATTTTTTTGGATTTTATATAAATTTTTAGTCAAATTGTAATAAAGGAAATTGAAACCAACTTCGATTTTTTTGGATTTGGATGAATTTTTTTGTTGGAGGAGCTAAATTTGAGTGAATTTAGATGAAATTTACTTTTATTTTTTTGGATTTTATATAAATTTTTAGTCAAATTGTAATAAAGGAATTTGAACCAACTTCGATTTTTTTTTATTTTGATGAATTTTTTGTTGGAGGAGCTAAATTTGAGTGAATTTAGATTAAATTTGCTTCTATTTTTCTTGATTTTATATAAATTTTTAGTCAAACTGTAATTAAGGAATTTGAAACCACCTTCGATTTTTTTGGATTTTGATGAATTTTATTGTTGGAGGAGCTAAATTTGAGTGAATTTAGATGAAATTTACTTTCATTTTTTTGGATTTTATATAAATTTTTAGTCAAATTGTAATAAAGGAAACTGAAACCAACTTCGATTTTTTTGGATTTCGATGACTTTTTTTGTTGGAGGAGCTAAATTTGAGTGAATTTAGATGAAATTTACTTCAATGTTTTTGAATTTTATATAAATTTTTAGGCAAATTTTAATAAAGGAATTTGAAACCACCTTCGACTTTTTTGGATTTCGATGAATTTTTTTGTTGGAGGAGCTAAATTTGAGTGAATTTAGATGAAATTTACTTCAATTTTTTTTGATTTTATATAAATGTTTAGTCAAATTGTAATAAAGGAAAGTGAAACCAACTTCGATTTTTTTGGATTTCGATGTATTTTTTTGTTGGAGGAGCTAAATTTGAGTGAATTTAGATGAAATTTACTTCAATGTTTTTGGATTTTATATAAATTTTTAGGCAAATTTTAATAAAGGAATTTGAAACCACCTTCGACTTTTTTGGATTTCGATGAATTTTTTTGTTGGAGGAGCTAAATTTGAGTGAATTTAGATGAAATTTACTTCAATTTGTTTTGATTTTATATAAATTTTTAGTCAAATTGTAATAAAGGAAACTGAAACCAACTTCGATTTTTTTGGATTTCGATGACTTTTTTTGTTGGAGGAGCTAAATTTGAGTGAATTTATATGAAATTTACTTCAATGTTTTTGGATTTTATATAAATTTTTAGGCAAATTTAAATAAAGGAATTTGAAACCACCTTCGACTTTTTTGGATTTCGATGAATTTTTTTGTTGGTGGAGCTAAATTTGAGTGAATTTAGATGAAATTTACTACAATTTGTTTTGATTTTATATAAATTTTTAGTCAAATTGTAATAAAGGAATTTGAACCAACTTCGATTTTTTTGGATTTTGATGAGTTTTTTTGTTGGAGGAGTTAAATTTGAGTGAATTTAGATGAAATTTACTTTTATTTTTTTTGATTTTATATAAATTTTTAGTCAAATTGTAATAAAGGAATTTGAACCAACTTCTTTTTTTTTGGATTTCGATGAATTTTTTTGTTGGAGGAGCTAAATTTGAGTGAATTTAGATGAAATTTACTTCAATTTTTTTTGATTTCATATAAATTTTTAGTCAAATTGTAATAAAGGAAACTGAAACCAACTTCGATTTTTTTGGATTTCAATGACTTTTTTTGTTGGAGGAGCTAAATTTGAGTGAATTTAGATGAAATTTACTTCAATGTTTTTGGATTTTATATAAATTTTTAGGCAAATTTTAATAAAGGAATTTGAAACCACCTTCGACTTTTTTGGATTTCGATGAATTTTTTTGTTGGAGGAGCTAAATTTGAGTGAATTTAGATGAAATTTACTTCAGTTTGTTTTGATTTTATATAAATTTTTAGTCAAATTGTAATAAAGGAATTTGAACCATCTTCGATTTTTTTGGATTTTGATGAGTTTTTTTGTTGGAGGAGTTAAATATGAGTGAATTTAGATGAAATTTACTTCTGTTTTTTTTATTTCATATAAATTTTTAGTCAAATTGTAATAAAGGTATTTGAACCAACTTCGATTTTTTTGGATTTTGATGATTTTGGTTGTTGGAGGAGTTAAATTTGAGTAAATTTAGAGGAAATTTACTTTCATTTTTTTGGATTTTATATAAATTTTTAGTCAAATTGTAGTAAAGGAATTTGAACCAACTTCGATTTTTTTGGATTTTGATGAGATTTTTTGTTGGAGGAGTTAAATTTGAGTGAATTTAGATGAAATTTACTTTTATTTTTTTGGATTTTATATAAATTTTTAGTCAAATTGTAATAAAGGTATTTGAACCAACTTCGATTTTTTTAGATTTCGATGAATTTTTTTGTTGGAGGAGCTAAATTTGAGTGTATTTAGATGAAATTTACTTTAATTTTTTTGGATTTTATATAAATTTTTAGTCAAATTGTAATAAAGGAAATTGAAACCAACTTCGATTTTTTTGGATTTGGATGAATTTTTTTGTTGGAGGAGCTAAATTTGAGTGAATTTAGATGAAATTTACTTTTATTTTTTTGGATTTTATATAAATTTTTAGTCAAATTGTAATAAAGGAATTTGAACCAACTTCGATTTTTTTTGATTTTGATGAATTTTTTGTTGGAGGAGCTAAATTTGAGTGAATTTAGATTAAATTTGCTTCTATTTTTCTTGATTTTATATAAATTTTTAGTCAAATTGTAATTAAGGAATTTGAAACCACCTTCGATTTTTTTGGATTTTGATGAATTTTATTGTTGGAGGAGCTAAATTTGAGTGAATTTAGATGAAATTTACTTTCATTTTTTTGGATTTTATATAAATTTTTAGTCAAATTGTAATAAAGGAAACTGAAACCAACTTCGATTTTTTTGGATTTCGATGACTTTTTTTGTTGGAGGAGCTAAATTTGAGTGAATTTAGATGAAATTTACTTCAATGTTTTTGAATTTTATATAAATTTTTAGGCAAATTTTAATAAAGGAATTTGAAACCACCTTCGACTTTTTTGGATTTCGATGAATTTTTTTGTTGGAGGAGCTAAATTTGAGTGAATTTAGATGAAATTTACTTCAATTTTTTTTGATTTTATATAAATGTTTAGTCAAATTGTAATAAAGGAAACTGAAACCAACTTCGATTTTTTTGGATTTCGATGTATTTTTTTGTTGGAGGAGCTAAATTTGAGTGAATTTAGATGAAATTTACTTCAATGTTTTTGGATTTTATATAAATTTTTAGGCAAATTTTAATAAAGGAATTTGAAACCACCTTCGACTTTTTTGGATTTCGATGAATTTTTTTGTTGGAGGAGCTAAATTTGAGTGAATTTAGATGAAATTTACTTCAATTTGTTTTGATTTTATATAAATTTTTAGTCAAATTGTAATAAAGGAAACTGAAACCAACTTCGATTTTTTTGGATTTCGATGACTTTTTTTGTTGGAGGAGCTAAATTTGAGTGAATTTATATGAAATTTACTTCAATGTTTTTGGATTTTATATAAATTTTTAGGCAAATTTAAATAAAGGAATTTGAAACCACCTTCGACTTTTTTGGATTTCGATGAATTTTTTTGTTGGAGGAGCTAAATTTGAGTGAATTTAGATGAAATTTACTTCAATTTGTTTTGATTTTATATAAATTTTTAGTCAAATTGTAATAAAGGAAACTGAAACCAACTTCGATTTTTTTGGATTTCGATGACTTTTTTTGTTGGAGGAGCTAAATTTGAGTGAATTTATATGAAATTTACTTCAATGTTTTTGGATTTTATATAAATTTTTAGGCAAATTTAAATAAAGGAATTTGAAACCACCTTCGACTTTTTTGGATTTCGATGAATTTTTTTGTTGGAGGAGCTAAATTTGAGTGAATTTAGATGAAATTTACTTCAATTTGTTTTGATTTTATATAAATTTTTAGTCAAATTGTAATAAAGGAATTTGAACCAACTTCGATTTTTTTGGATTTTGATGAGTTTTTTTGTTGGAGGAGTTAAATTTGAGTGAATTTAGATGAAATTTACTTTTATTTTTTTTGATTTTATATAAATTTTTAGTCAAATTGTAATAAAGGAAACTGAAACCAACATCGATTTTTTTGGATTTCGATGACTTTTTTTGTTGGAGGAGCTAAATTTGAGTGAATTTAGATGAAATTTACTTCAATGTTTTTGGATTTTATATAAATTTTTAGGCAAATTTTAATAAAGGAATTTGAAACCACCTTCGACTTTTTTGGATTTCGATGAATTTTTTTGTTGGAGGAGCTAAATTTGAGTGAATTTAGATGAAATTTACTTCAGTTTGTTTTGATTTTATATAAATTTTTAGTCAAATTGTAATAAAGGAATTTGAACCATCTTCGATTTTTTTGGATTTTGATGAGTTTTTTTGTTGGAGGAGTTAAATATGAGTGAATTTAGATGAAATTTACTTCTGTTTTTTTTATTTCATATAAATTTTTAGTCAAATTGTAATAAAGGTATTTGAACCAACTTCGATTTTTTTGGATTTTGATGATTTTGGTTGTTGGAGGAGTTAAATTTGAGTAAATTTAGAGGAAATTTACTTTTATTTTTTTGGATTTTATATAAATTTTTAGTCAAATTGTAGTAAAGGAATTTGAACCAACTTCGATTTTTTTGGATTTTGATGAGATTTTTTGTTGGAGGAGTTAAATTTGAGTGAATTTAGATGAAATTTACTTTTATTTTTTTGGATTTTATATAAATTTTTAGTCAAATTGTAATAAAGGAATTTGAACCACCTTCGACTTTTTTGGATTTCGATGAATTTTTTTGTTGGAGGAGCTAAATTTGAGTGAATTTAGATGAAATTTACTTCAATTTGTTTTGATTTTATATAAATTTTTAGTCAAATTGTAATAAAGGAAACTGAAACCAACTTCGATTTTTTTGGATTTCGATGACTTTTTTTGTTGGAGGAGCTAAATTTGAGCGAATTTATATGAAATTTACTTCAATGTTTTTGGATTTTATATAAATTTTTAGGCAAATTTAAATAAAGGAATTTGAAACCACCTTCGACTTTTTTGGATTTCGATGAATTTTTTTGTTGGAGGAGCTAAATTTGAGTGAATTTAGATGAAATTTACTTCAATTTGTTTTGATTTTATATAAATTTTTAGTCAAATTGTAATAAAGGAAACTGAAACCAACTTCGATTTTTTTGGATTTCGATGACTTTTTTTGTTGGAGGAGCTAAATTTGAGTGAATTTATATGAAATTTACTTCAATGTTTTTGGATTTTATATAAATTTTTAGGCAAATTTAAATAAAGGAATTTGAAACCACCTTCGACTTTTTTGGATTTCGATGAATTTTTTTGTTGGAGGAGCTAAATTTGAGTGAATTTAGATGAAATTTACTTCAATTTGTTTTGATTTTATATAAATTTTTAGTCAAATTGTAATAAAGGAATTTGAACCAACTTCGATTTTTTTGGATTTTGATGAGTTTTTTTGTTGGAGGAGTTAAATTTGAGTGAATTTAGATGAAATTTACTTTTATTTTTTTTGATTTTATATAAATTTTTAGTCAAATTGTAATAAAGGAAACTGAAACCAACATCGATTTTTTTGGATTTCGATGACTTTTTTTGTTGGAGGAGCTAAATTTGAGTGAATTTAGATGAAATTTACTTCAATGTTTTTGGATTTTATATAAATTTTTAGGCAAATTTTAATAAAGGAATTTGAAACCACCTTCGACTTTTTTGGATTTCGATGAATTTTTTTGTTGGAGGAGCTAAATTTGAGTGAATTTAGATGAAATTTACTTCAGTTTGTTTTGATTTTATATAAATTTTTAGTCAAATTGTAATAAAGGAATTTGAACCATCTTCGATTTTTTTGGATTTTGATGAGTTTTTTTGTTGGAGGAGTTAAATATGAGTGAATTTAGATGAAATTTACTTCTGTTTTTTTTATTTCATATAAATTTTTAGTCAAATTGTAATAAAGGTATTTGAACCAACTTCGATTTTTTTGGATTTTGATGATTTTGGTTGTTGGAGGAGTTAAATTTGAGTAAATTTAGAGGAAATTTACTTTTATTTTTTTGGATTTTATATAAATTTTTAGTCAAATTGTAGTAAAGGAATTTGAACCAACTTCGATTTTTTTAGATTTCGATGAATTTTTTTGTTGGAGGAGCTAAATTTGAGTGTATTTAGATGAAATTTACTTTAATTTTTTTGGATTTTATATAAATTTTTAGTCAAATTGTAATAAAGGAAATTGAAACCAACTTCGATTTTTTTGGATTTGGATGAATTTTTTTGTTGGAGGAGCTAAATTTGAGTGAATTTAGATGAAATTTACTTTTATTTTTTTGGATTTTATATAAATTTTTAGTCAAATTGTAATAAAGGAATTTGAACCAACTTCGATTTTTTTGGATTTCGATGAATTTTTTTGTTGGAGGAGCTAAATTTGAGTGAATTTAGATGAAATTTACTTCAATTTTTTTTGATTTCATATAAATTTTTAGTCAAATTGTAATAAAGGAAACTGAAACCAACTTCGATTTTTTTGGATTTCGATGACTTTTTTTGTTGGAGGAGCTAAATTTGAGTGAATTTAGATGAAATTTACTTCAATGTTTTTGGATTTTATATAAATTTTTAGGCAAATTTTAATAAAGGAATTTGAAACCACCTTCGACTTTTTTGGATTTCGATGAATTTTTTTGTTGGAGGAGCTAAATTTGAGTGAATTTAGATGAAATTTACTTCAGTTTGTTTTGATTTTATATAAATTTTTAGTCAAATTGTAATAAAGGAATTTGAACCATCTTCGATTTTTTTGGATTTTGATGAGTTTTTTTGTTGGAGGAGTTAAATATGAGTGAATTTAGATGAAATTTACTTCTGTTTTTTTTATTTCATATAAATTTTTAGTCAAATTGTAATAAAGGTATTTGAACCAACTTCGATTTTTTTGGATTTTGATGATTTTGGTTGTTGGAGGAGTTAAATTTGAGTAAATTTAGAGGAAATTTACTTTTATTTTTTTGGATTTTATATAAATTTTTAGTCAAATTGTAGTAAAGGAATTTGAACCAACTTCGATTTTTTTGGATTTTGATGAGATTTTTTGTTGGAGGAGTTAAATTTGAGTGAATTTAGATGAAATTTACTTTTATTTTTTTGGATTTTATATAAATTTTTAGTCAAATTGTAATAAAGGAATTTGAACCAACTTCGATTTTTTTAGATTTCGATGAATTTTTTTGTTGGAGGAGCTAAATTTGAGTGTATTTAGATGAAATTTACTTTAATTTTTTTGGATTTTATATAAATTTTTAGTCAAATTGTAATAAAGGAAATTGAAACCAACTTCGATTTTTTTGATTTGGATGAATTTTTTTGTTGGAGGAGCTAAATTTGAGTGAATTTAGATGAAATTTACTTTTATTTTTTTGGATTTTATATAAATTTTTAGTCAAATTGTAATAAAGGAATTTGAACCAACTTCGATTTTTTTTGATTTTGATGAATTTTTTGTTGGAGGAGCTAAATTTGAGTGAATTTAGATTAAATTTGCTTCTATTTTTCTTGATTTTATATAAATTTTTAGTCAAATTGTAATTAAGGAATTTGAAACCACCTTCGATTTTTTTGGATTTTGATGAATTTTATTGTTGGAGGAGCTAAATTTGAGTGAATTTAGATGAAATTTACTTTCATTTTTTTGGATTTTATATAAATTTTTAGTCAAATTGTAATAAAGGAAACTGAAACCAACTTCGATTTTTTTGGATTTCGATGACTTTTTTTGTTGGAGGAGCTAAATTTGAGTGAATTTAGATGAAATTTACTTCAATGTTTTTGAATTTTATATAAATTTTTAGGCAAATTTTAATAAAGGAATTTGAAACCACCTTCGACTTTTTTGGATTTCGATGAATTTTTTTGTTGGAGGAGCTAAATTTGAGTGAATTTAGATGAAATTTACTTCAATTTTTTTTGATTTTATATAAATGTTTAGTCAAATTGTAATAAAGGAAACTGAAACCAACTTCGATTTTTTTGGATTTCGATGTATTTTTTTGTTGGAGGAGCTAAATTTGAGTGAATTTAGATGATATTTACTTCAATGTTTTTGGATTTTATATAAATATTTAGTCAAATTGTAATAAAGGAATTTGAAACCACCTTCGATTTTTTTTGATTTTGATGAATTTTTTGTTGGAGGAGCTAAATTTGAGTGAATTTAGATTAAATTTGCTTCTATTTTTCTTGATTTTATATAAATTTTTAGTCAAATTGTAATTAAGGAATTTGAAACCACCTTCGATTTTTTTGGATTTTGATGAATTTTATTGTTGGAGGAGCTAAATTTGAGTGAATTTAGATGAAATTTACTTTCATTTTTTTGGATTTTATATAAATTTTTAGGCAAATTTAAATAAAGGAATTTGAAACCACCTTCGACTTTTTTGGATTTCGATGAATTTTTTTGTTGGAGGAGCTAAATTTGAGTGAATTTAGATGAAATTTACTTCAATTTGTTTTGATTTTATATAAATTTTTAGTCAAATTGTAATAAAGGAATTTGAACCAACTTCGATTTTTTTGGATTTTGATGAGTTTTTTTGTTGGAGGAGTTAAATTTGAGTGAATTTAGATGAAATTTACTTTTATTTTTTTTGATTTTATATAAATTTTTAGTCAAATTGTAATAAAGGAAACTGAAACCAACATCGATTTTTTTGGATTTCGATGACTTTTTTTGTTGGAGGAGCTAAATTTGAGTGAATTTAGATGAAATTTACTTCAATGTTTTTGGATTTTATATAAATTTTTAGGCAAATTTTAATAAAGGAATTTGAAACCACCTTCGACTTTTTTGGATTTCGATGAATTTTTTTGTTGGAGGAGCTAAATTTGAGTGAATTTAGATGAAATTTACTTCAGTTTGTTTTGATTTTATATAAATTTTTAGTCAAATTGTAATAAAGGAATTTGAACCATCTTCGATTTTTTTGGATTTTGATGAGTTTTTTTGTTGGAGGAGTTAAATATGAGTGAATTTAGATGAAATTTACTTCTGTTTTTTTTATTTCATATAAATTTTTAGACAAATTGTAATAAAGGTATTTGAACCAACTTCGATTTTTTTGGATTTTGATGATTTTGGTTGTTGGAGGAGTTAAATTTGAGTAAATTTAGAGGAAATTTACTTTTATTTTTTTGGATTTTATATAAATTTTTAGTCAAATTGTAGTAAAGGAATTTGAACCAACTTCGATTTTTTTGGATTTTGATGAGATTTTTTGTTGGAGGAGTTAAATTTGAGTGAATTTAGATGAAATTTACTTTTATTTTTTTGGATTTTATATAAATTTTTAGTCAAATTGTAATAAAGGAATTTGAACCAACTTCGATTTTTTTAGATTTCGATGAATTTTTTTGTTGGAGGAGCTAAATTTGAGTGTATTTAGATGAAATTTACTTTAATTTTTTTGGATTTTATATAAATTTTTAGTCAAATTGTAATAAAGGAAATTGAAACCAACTTCGATTTTTTTGGATTTCGATGACTTTTTTTGTTGGAGGAGCTAAATTTGAGTGAATTTAGATGAAATTTACTTTTATTTTTTTTGATTTTATATAAATTTTTAGTCAAATTGTAATAAAGGAATTTGAACCAACTTCGATTTTTTTTGATTTTGATGAATTTTTTGTTGGAGGAGCTAAATTTGAGTGAATTTAGATTAAATTTGCTTCTATTTTTCTTGATTTTATATAAATTTTTAGTCAAATTGTAATTAAGGAATTTGAAACCACCTTCGATTTTTTTGGATTTTGATGAATTTTATTGTTGGAGGAGCTAAATTTGAGTGAATTTAGATGAAATTTACTTTCATTTTTTTGGATTTTATATTAATTTTTAGTCAAATTGTAATAAAGTAATTTGATACCAACTTCGATTTTTTTGGATTTTGATGAATTTTTTTGTTGGAGCAGCTAAATTTGAGTGAATTTAGATGGAATTTACTTTTATTTTTTTGGATTTTATATAAATTTTTAGTCAAATTGTAATAAAGGAATTTGAACCAACTTCTATTTTTTTGGATTTTGTTGAGTTTTTTTGTTGGAGGAGTTAAATTTGAGTGAATTTAGATGAAATTTACTTCAATTTTTTGGGATTTTATATAATTTTTTAGTCAAATTGTAATAAAGGAAATTGAAACCAACTTCGATTTTTTTGGATTTGGATGAATGTTTTTGTTGGAGGAGCTAAATTTGAGTAAATTTAGATGAAATTAACACCTATTTTTTTGGATTTTATATAAATTTTTAGTCAAATTGTAATAAAGGAATTTGAAACCAACTTCGATTTTTTTGGATTTTGCTGAATTTTGTGTTGGAGGAGCTAAATTTGAGTGAATTTAGATGAAATTTACTTTTATTTTTTCGGATTTTATATAAATTTTTAGTCAAATTGTAATAAAGGAATTTGAACCAACTTCGATTTTTTTGGATTTTGATGAGTTTTTTTGTTGGAGGAGTTAAATTTGAGTGAATTTAGATTAAATTTACTTTTATTTTTTTTGATTTTATATAAATTTTTAGTCAAATTGTAATAAAGGAATTTGAACCAACTTCGAATTTTTTGGATTTCGATGAATTTTTTTGTTGGAGGAGCTAAATTTGAGTGAATTTAGATGAAATTTACTTCAATTTTTTTGGATTTTATATAAATTTTTAGGCAAATTTTAATAAAGGAATTTGAAACCACTTTCGATTTTTTTGGATTTCGATGAATTTTTTTGTTGGAGGAGCTAAATTTGAGTGAATTTAGATGAAATTTACTTCAATGTTTTTGGATTTTATATAAATTTTTAGGCAAATTTTAATAAAGGAAATTGAAACCAACTTCGATTTTTTTGGATTTGGATGAATTTTTTGTTGGAGGAGCTAAATTTGAGTGAATTTAGATTAAATTTGCTTCTATTTTTCTTGATTTTATATAAATTTTTAGTCAAATTGTAATTAAGGAATTTGAAACCACCTTCGATTTTTTTGGATTTTGATGAATTTTATTGTTGGAGGAGCTAAATTTGAGTGAATTTAGATGAAATTTACTTTCATTTTTTTGGATTTTATATAAATTTTTAGTCAAATTGTAATAAAGGAAACTGAAACCAACTTCGATTTTTTTGGATTTCGATGACTTTTTTTGTTGGAGGAGCTAAATTTGAGTGAATTTATATGAAATTTACTTCAATGTTTTTGGATTTTATATAAATTTTTAGGCAAATTTAAATAAAGGAATTTGAAACCACCTTCGACTTTTTTGGATTTCGATGAATTTTTTTGTTGGAGGAGCTAAATTTGAGTGAATTTAGATGAAATTTACTTCAATTTGTTTTGATTTTATATAAATTTTTAGTCAAATTGTAATAAAGGAATTTGAACCAACTTCGATTTTTTTGGATTTCGATGAATTTTTTTGTTGGAGGAGCTAAATTTGAGTGAATTTAGATGAAATTTACTTCAATTTTTTTTGATTTCATATAAATTTTTAGTCAAATTGTAATAAAGGAAACTGAAACCAACTTCGATTTTTTTGGATTTCGATGACTTTTTTTGTTGGAGGAGCTAAATTTGAGTGAATTTAGATGAAATTTACTTCAATGTTTTTGGATTTTATATAAATTTTTAGGCAAATTTTAATAAAGGAATTTGAAACCACCTTCGACTTTTTTGGATTTCGATGAATTTTTTTGTTGGAGGAGCTAAATTTGAGTGAATTTAGATGAAATTTACTTCAGTTTGTTTTGATTTTATATAAATTTTTAGTCAAATTGTAATAAAGGAATTTGAACCATCTTCGATTTTTTTGGATTTTGATGAGTTTTTTTGTTGGAGGAGTTAAATATGAGTGAATTTAGATGAAATTTACTTCTGTTTTTTTTATTTCATATAAATTTTTAGTCAAATTGTAATAAAGGTATTTGAACCAACTTCGATTTTTTTGGATTTTGATGATTTTGGTTGTTGGAGGAGTTAAATTTGAGTAAATTTAGAGGAAATTTACTTTTATTTTTTTGGATTTTATATAAATTTTTAGTCAAATTGTAGTAAAGGAATTTGAACCAACTTCGATTTTTTTGGATTTTGATGAGATTTTTTGTTGGAGGAGTTAAATTTGAGTGAATTTAGATGAAATTTACTTTTATTTTTTTGGATTTTATATAAATTTTTAGTCAAATTGTAATAAAGGAATTTGAACCAACTTCGATTTTTTTAGATTTCGATGAATTTTTTTGTTGGAGGAGCTAAATTTGAGTGTATTTAGATGAAATTTACTTTAATTTTTTTGGATTTTATATAAATTTTTAGTCAAATTGTAATAAAGGAAATTGAAACCAACTTCGATTTTTTTGGATTTGGATGAATTTTTTTGTTGGAGGAGCTAAATTTGAGTGAATTTAGATGAAATTTACTTTTATTTTTTTGGATTTTATATAAATTTTTAGTCAAATTGTAATAAAGGAATTTGAACCAACTTCGATTTTTTTTGATTTTGATGAATTTTTTGTTGGAGGAGCTAAATTTGAGTGAATTTAGATTAAATTTGCTTCTATTTTTCTTGATTTTATATAAATTTTTAGTCAAATTGTAATTAAGGAATTTGAAACCACCTTCGATTTTTTTGGATTTTGATGAATTTTATTGTTGGAGGAGCTAAATTTGAGTGAATTTAGATGAAATTTACTTTCATTTTTTTGGATTTTATATAAATTTTTAGTCAAATTGTAATAAAGGAAACTGAAACCAACTTCGATTTTTTTGGATTTCGATGACTTTTTTTGTTGGAGGAGCTAAATTTGAGTGAATTTAGATGAAATTTACTTCAATGTTTTTGAATTTTATATAAATTTTTAGGCAAATTTTAATAAAGGAATTTGAAACCACCTTCGACTTTTTTGGATTTCGATGAATTTTTTTGTTGGAGGAGCTAAATTTGAGTGAATTTAGATGAAATTTACTTCAATTTTTTTTGATTTTATATAAATGTTTAGTCAAATTGTAATAAAGGAAACTGAAACCAACTTCGATTTTTTTGGATTTCGATGTATTTTTTTGTTGGAGGAGCTAAATTTGAGTGAATTTAGATGAAATTTACTTCAATGTTTTTGGATTTTATATAAATTTTTAGGCAAATTTTAATAAAGGAATTTGAAACCACCTTCGACTTTTTTGGATTTCGATGAATTTTTTTGTTGGAGGAGCTAAATTTGAGTGAATTTAGATGAAATTTACTTCAATTTGTTTTGATTTTATATAAATTTTTAGTCAAATTGTAATAAAGGAAACTGAAACCAACTTCGATTTTTTTGGATTTCGATGACTTTTTTTGTTGGAGGAGCTAAATTTGAGTGAATTTATATGAAATTTACTTCAATGTTTTTGGATTTTATATAAATTTTTAGGCAAATTTAAATAAAGGAATTTGAAACCACCTTCGACTTTTTTGGATTTCGATGAATTTTTTTGTTGGAGGAGCTAAATTTGAGTGAATTTAGATGAAATTTACTTCAATTTGTTTTGATTTTATATAAATTTTTAGTCAAATTGTAATAAAGGAATTTGAACCAACTTCGATTTTTTTGGATTTTGATGAGTTTTTTTGTTGGAGGAGCTAAATTTGAGTGAATTTAGATGAAATTTACTTTCATTTTTTTGGATTTTATATAAATTTTTAGTCAAATTGTAATAAAGGAAACTGAAACCAACTTCGATTTTTTTGGATTTGGATGAATTTTTTTGTTGGAGGAGCTAAATTTGAGTGAATTTAGATGAAATTTACTTTTATTTTTTTGGATTTTATATAAATATTTAGTCAAATTGTAATAAAGGAATTTGAACCAACTTCGATTTTTTTTGATTTTGATGAATTTTTTGTTGGAGGAGCTAAATTTGAGTGAATTTAGATTAAATTTGCTTCTATTTTTCTTGATTTTATATAAATTTTTAGTCAAATTGTAATTAAGGAATTTGAAACCACCTTCGATTTTTTTGGATTTTGATGAATTTTATTGTTGGAGGAGCTAAATTTGAGTGAATTTAGATGAAATTTACTTTCATTTTTTTGGATTTTATATAAATTTTTAGGCAAATTTAAATAAAGGAATTTGAAACCACCTTCGACTTTTTTGGATTTCGATGAATTTTTTTGTTGGAGGAGCTAAATTTGAGTGAATTTAGATGAAATTTACTTCAATTTGTTTTGATTTTATATAAATTTTTAGTCAAATTGTAATAAAGGAATTTGAACCAACTTCGATTTTTTTGGATTTTGATGAGTTTTTTTGTTGGAGGAGTTAAATTTGAGTGAATTTAGATGAAATTTACTTTTATTTTTTTTGATTTTATATAAATTTTTAGTCAAATTGTAATAAAGGAAACTGAAACCAACATCGATTTTTTTGGATTTCGATGACTTTTTTTGTTGGAGGAGCTAAATTTGAGTGAATTTAGATGAAATTTACTTCAATGTTTTTGAATTTTATATAAATTTTTAGGCAAATTTTAATAAAGGAATTTGAAACCACCTTCGACTTTTTTGGATTTCGATGAATTTTTTTGTTGGAGGAGCTAAATTTGAGTGAATTTAGAGGAAATTTACTTTTATTTTTTTGGATTTTATATAAATTTTTAGTCAAATTGTAGTAAAGGAATTTGAACCAACTTCGATTTTTTTGGATTTTGATGAGATTTTTTGTTGGAGGAGTTAAATTTGAGTGAATTTAGATGAAATTTACTTTTATTTTTTTGGATTTTATATAAATTTTTAGTCAAATTGTAATAAAGGAATTTGAACCAACTTCGATTTTTTTAGATTTCGATGAATTTTTTTGTTGGAGGAGCTAAATTTGAGTGTATTTAGATGAAATTTACTTTAATTTTTTTGGATTTTATATAAATTTTTAGTCAAATTGTAATAAAGGAAATTGAAACCAACTTCGATTTTTTTGGATTTCGATGACTTTTTTTGTTGGAGGAGCTAAATTTGAGTGAATTTAGATGAAATTTACTTTTATTTTTTTTGATTTTATATAAATTTTTAGTCAAATTGTAATAAAGGAATTTGAACCAACTTCGATTTTTTTTGATTTTGATGAATTTTTTGTTGGAGGAGCTAAATTTGAGTGAATTTAGATTAAATTTGCTTCTATTTTTCTTGATTTTATATAAATTTTTAGTCAAATTGTAATTAAGGAATTTGAAACCACCTTCGATTTTTTTGGATTTTGATGAATTTTATTGTTGGAGGAGCTAAATTTGAGTGAATTTAGATGAAATTTACTTTCATTTTTTTGGATTTTATATTAATTTTTAGTCAAATTGTAATAAAGTAATTTGATACCAACTTCGATTTTTTTGGATTTTGATGAATTTTTTTGTTGGAGCAGCTAAATTTGAGTGAATTTAGATGGAATTTACTTTTATTTTTTTGGATTTTATATAAATTTTTAGTCAAATTGTAATAAAGGAATTTGAACCAACTTCTATTTTTTTGGATTTTGTTGAGTTTTTTTGTTGGAGGAGTTAAATTTGAGTGAATTTAGATGAAATTTACTTCAATTTTTTGGGATTTTATATAATTTTTTAGTCAAATTGTAATAAAGGAAATTGAAACCAACTTCGATTTTTTTGGATTTGGATGAATGTTTTTGTTGGAGGAGCTAAATTTGAGTAAATTTAGATGAAATTAACACCTATTTTTTGGGATTTTATATAAATTTTTAGTCAAATTGTAATAAAGGAATTTGAAACCAACTTCGATTTTTTTGGATTTTGCTGAATTTTGTGTTGGAGGAGCTAAATTTGAGTGAATTTAGATGAAATTTACTTTTATTTTTTCGGATTTTATATAAATTTTTAGTCAAATTGTAATAAAGGAATTTGAACCAACTTCGATTTTTTTGGATTTTGATGAGTTTTTTTGTTGGAGGAGTTAAATTTGAGTGAATTTAGATTAAATTTACTTTTATTTTTTTTGATTTTATATAAATTTTTAGTCAAATTGTAATAAAGGAATTTGAACCAACTTCGAATTTTTTGGATTTCGATGAATTTTTTTGTTGGAGGAGCTAAATTTGAGTGAATTTAGATGAAATTTACTTCAATTTTTTTGGATTTTATATAAATTTTTAGGCAAATTTTAATAAAGGAATTTGAAACCACTTTCGATTTTTTTGGATTTCGATGAATTTTTTTGTTGGAGGAGCTAAATTTGAGTGAATTTAGATGAAATTTACTTCAATGTTTTTGGATTTTATATAAATTTTTAGGCAAATTTTAATAAAGGAAATTGAAACCAACTTCGATTTTTTTGGATTTGGATGAATTTTTTGTTGGAGGAGCTAAATTTGAGTGAATTTAGATTAAATTTGCTTCTATTTTTCTTGATTTTATATAAATTTTTAGTCAAATTGTAATTAAGGAATTTGAAACCACCTTCGATTTTTTTGGATTTTGATGAATTTTATTGTTGGAGGAGCTAAATTTGAGTGAATTTAGATGAAATTTACTTTCATTTTTTTGGATTTTATATAAATTTTTAGTCAAATTGTAATAAAGGAAACTGAAACCAACTTCGATTTTTTTGGATTTCGATGACTTTTTTTGTTGGAGGAGCTAAATTTGAGTGAATTTAGATGAAATTTACTTCAATGTTTTTGAATTTTATATAAATTTTTAGGCAAATTTTAATAAAGGAATTTGAAACCACCTTCGACTTTTTTGGATTTCGATGAATTTTTTTGTTGGAGGAGCTAAATTTGAGTGAATTTAGATGAAATTTACTTCAATTTTTTTTGATTTTATATAAATGTTTAGTCAAATTGTAATAAAGGAAACTGAAACCAACTTCGATTTTTTTGGATTTCGATGTATTTTTTTGTTGGAGGAGCTAAATTTGAGTGAATTTAGATGATATTTACTTCAATGTTTTTGGATTTTATATAAATTTTTAGGCAAATTTTAATAAAGGAATTTGAAACCACCTTCGACTTTTTTGGATTTCGATGAATTTTTTTGTTGGAGGAGCTAAATTTGAGTGAATTTAGATGAAATTTACTTCAATTTGTTTTGATTTTATATAAATTTTTAGTCAAATTGTAATAAAGGAAACTGAAACCAACTTCGATTTTTTTGGATTTCGATGACTTTTTTTGTTGGAGGAGCTAAATTTGAGTGAATTTATATGAAATTTACTTCAATGTTTTTGGATTTTATATAAATTTTTAGGCAAATTTAAATAAAGGAATTTGAAACCACCTTCGACTTTTTTGGATTTCGATGAATTTTTTTGTTGGAGGAGCTAAATTTGAGTGAATTTAGATGAAATTTACTTCAATTTGTTTTGATTTTATATAAATTTTTAGTCAAATTGTAATAAAGGAATTTGAACCAACTTCGATTTTTTTGGATTTTGATGAGTTTTTTTGTTGGAGGAGCTAAATTTGAGTGAATTTAGATGAAATTTACTTTCATTTTTTTGGATTTTATATAAATTTTTAGTCAAATTGTAATAAAGGAAACTGAAACCAACTTCGATTTTTTTGGATTTGGATGAATTTTTTTGTTGGAGGAGCTAAATTTGAGTGAATTTAGATGAAATTTACTTTTATTTTTTTGGATTTTATATAAATATTTAGTCAAATTGTAATAAAGGAATTTGAACCAACTTCGATTTTTTTTGATTTTGATGAATTTTTTGTTGGAGGAGCTAAATTTGAGTGAATTTAGATTAAATTTGCTTCTATTTTTCTTGATTTTATATAAATTTTTAGTCAAATTGTAATTAAGGAATTTGAAACCACCTTCGATTTTTTTGGATTTTGATGAATTTTATTGTTGGAGGAGCTAAATTTGAGTGAATTTAGATGAAATTTACTTTCATTTTTTTGGATTTTATATAAATTTTTAGGCAAATTTAAATAAAGGAATTTGAAACCACCTTCGACTTTTTTGGATTTCGATGAATTTTTTTGTTGGAGGAGCTAAATTTGAGTGAATTTAGATGAAATTTACTTCAATTTGTTTTGATTTTATATAAATTTTTAGTCAAATTGTAATAAAGGAATTTGAACCAACTTCGATTTTTTTGGATTTTGATGAGTTTTTTTGTTGGAGGAGTTAAATTTGAGTGAATTTAGATGAAATTTACTTTTATTTTTTTTGATTTTATATAAATTTTTAGTCAAATTGTAATAAAGGAAACTGAAACCAACATCGATTTTTTTGGATTTCGATGACTTTTTTTGTTGGAGGAGCTAAATTTGAGTGAATTTAGATGAAATTTACTTCAATGTTTTTGGATTTTATATAAATTTTTAGGCAAATTTTAATAAAGGAATTTGAAACCACCTTCGACTTTTTTGGATTTCGATGAATTTTTTTGTTGGAGGAGCTAAATTTGAGTGAATTTAGATGAAATTTACTTCAGTTTGTTTTGATTTTATATAAATTTTTAGTCAAATTGTAATAAAGGAATTTGAACCATCTTCGATTTTTTTGGATTTTGATGAGTTTTTTTGTTGGAGGAGTTAAATATGAGTGAATTTAGATGAAATTTACTTCTGTTTTTTTTATTTCATATAAATTTTTAGACAAATTGTAATAAAGGAATTTGAACCAACTTCTATTTTTTTGGATTTTGTTGAGTTTTTTTGTTGGAGGAGTTAAATTTGAGTGAATTTAGATGAAATTTACTTCAATTTTTTGGGATTTTATATAATTTTTTAGTCAAATTGTAATAAAGGAAATTGAAACCAACTTCGATTTTTTTGGATTTGGATGAATGTTTTTGTTGGAGGAGCTAAATTTGAGTAAATTTAGATGAAATTAACACCTATTTTTTTGGATTTTATATAAATTTTTAGTCAAATTGTAATAAAGGAATTTGAACCAACTTCGATTTTTTTGGATTTTGATGAGTTTTTTTGTTGGAGGAGTTAAATTTGAGTGAATTTAGATTAAATTTACTTTTATTTTTTTTGATTTTATATAAATTTTTAGTCAAATTGTAATAAAGGAATTTGAACCAACTTCGAATTTTTTGGATTTCGATGAATTTTTTTGTTGGAGGAGCTAAATTTGAGTGAATTTAGATGAAATTTACTTCAATTTTTTTGGATTTTATATAAATTTTTAGGCAAATTTTAATAAAGGAATTTGAAACCACTTTCGATTTTTTTGGATTTCGATGAATTTTTTTGTTGGAGGAGCTAAATTTGAGTGAATTTAGATGAAATTTACTTCAATGTTTTTGGATTTTATATAAATTTTTAGGCAAATTTTAATAAAGGAAATTGAAACCAACTTCGATTTTTTTGGATTTGGATGAATTTTTTGTTGGAGGAGCTAAATTTGAGTGAATTTAGATTAAATTTGCTTCTATTTTTCTTGATTTTATATAAATTTTTAGTCAAATTGTAATTAAGGAATTTGAAACCACCTTCGATTTTTTTGGATTTTGATGAATTTTATTGTTGGAGGAGCTAAATTTGAGTGAATTTAGATGAAATTTACTTTCATTTTTTTGGATTTTATATAAATTTTTAGTCAAATTGTAATAAAGGAAACTGAAACCAACTTCGATTTTTTTGGATTTCGATGACTTTTTTTGTTGGAGGAGCTAAATTTGAGTGAATTTATATGAAATTTACTTCAATGTTTTTGGATTTTATATAAATTTTTAGGCAAATTTAAATAAAGGAATTTGAAACCACCTTCGACTTTTTTGGATTTCGATGAATTTTTTTGTTGGAGGAGCTAAATTTGAGTGAATTTAGATGAAATTTACTTCAATTTGTTTTGATTTTATATAAATTTTTAGTCAAATTGTAATAAAGGAATTTGAACCAACTTCGATTTTTTTGGATTTCGATGAATTTTTTTGTTGGAGGAGCTAAATTTGAGTGAATTTAGATGAAATTTACTTCAATTTTTTTTGATTTCATATAAATTTTTAGTCAAATTGTAATAAAGGAAACTGAAACCAACTTCGATTTTTTTGGATTTCGATGACTTTTTTTGTTGGAGGAGCTAAATTTGAGTGAATTTAGATGAAATTTACTTCAATGTTTTTGGATTTTATATAAATTTTTAGGCAAATTTTAATAAAGGAATTTGAAACCACCTTCGACTTTTTTGGATTTCGATGAATTTTTTTGTTGGAGGAGCTAAATTTGAGTGAATTTAGATGAAATTTACTTCAGTTTGTTTTGATTTTATATAAATTTTTAGTCAAATTGTAATAAAGGAATTTGAACCATCTTCGATTTTTTTGGATTTTGATGAGTTTTTTTGTTGGAGGAGTTAAATATGAGTGAATTTAGATGAAATTTACTTCTGTTTTTTTTATTTCATATAAATTTTTAGTCAAATTGTAATAAAGGTATTTGAACCAACTTCGATTTTTTTGGATTTTGATGATTTTGGTTGTTGGAGGAGTTAAATTTGAGTAAATTTAGAGGAAATTTACTTTTATTTTTTTGGATTTTATATAAATTTTTAGTCAAATTGTAGTAAAGGAATTTGAACCAACTTCGATTTTTTTGGATTTTGATGAGATTTTTTGTTGGAGGAGTTAAATTTGAGTGAATTTAGATGAAATTTACTTTTATTTTTTTGGATTTTATATAAATTTTTAGTCAAATTGTAATAAAGGAATTTGAACCAACTTCGATTTTTTTAGATTTCGATGAATTTTTTTGTTGGAGGAGCTAAATTTGAGTGTATTTAGATGAAATTTACTTTAATTTTTTTGGATTTTATATAAATTTTTAGTCAAATTGTAATAAAGGAAATTGAAACCAACTTCGATTTTTTTGGATTTGGATGAATTTTTTTGTTGGAGGAGCTAAATTTGAGTGAATTTAGATGAAATTTACTTTTATTTTTTTGGATTTTATATAAATTTTTAGTCAAATTGTAATAAAGGAATTTGAACCAACTTCGATTTTTTTTGATTTTGATGAATTTTTTGTTGGAGGAGCTAAATTTGAGTGAATTTAGATTAAATTTGCTTCTATTTTTCTTGATTTTATATAAATTTTTAGTCAAATTGTAATTAAGGAATTTGAAACCACCTTCGATTTTTTTGGATTTTGATGAATTTTATTGTTGGAGGAGCTAAATTTGAGTGAATTTAGATGAAATTTACTTTCATTTTTTTGGATTTTATATAAATTTTTAGTCAAATTGTAATAAAGGAAACTGAAACCAACTTCGATTTTTTTGGATTTCGATGACTTTTTTTGTTGGAGGAGCTAAATTTGAGTGAATTTAGATGAAATTTACTTCAATGTTTTTGAATTTTATATAAATTTTTAGGCAAATTTTAATAAAGGAATTTGAAACCACCTTCGACTTTTTTGGATTTCGATGAATTTTTTTGTTGGAGGAGCTAAATTTGAGTGAATTTAGATGAAATTTACTTCAATTTTTTTTGATTTTATATAAATGTTTAGTCAAATTGTAATAAAGGAAACTGAAACCAACTTCGATTTTTTTGGATTTCGATGTATTTTTTTGTTGGAGGAGCTAAATTTGAGTGAATTTAGATGAAATTTACTTCAATGTTTTTGGATTTTATATAAATTTTTAGGCAAATTTTAATAAAGGAATTTGAAACCACCTTCGACTTTTTTGGATTTCGATGAATTTTTTTGTTGGAGGAGCTAAATTTGAGTGAATTTAGATGAAATTTACTTTTATTTTTTTGGATTTTATATAAATTTTTAGTCAAATTGTAGTAAAGGAATTTGAACCAACTTCGATTTTTTTGGATTTTGATGAGATTTTTTGTTGGAGGAGTTAAATTTGAGTGAATTTAGATGAAATTTACTTTTATTTTTTTGGATTTTATATAAATTTTTAGTCAAATTGTAATAAAGGAATTTGAACCAACTTCGATTTTTTTAGATTTCGATGAATTTTTTTGTTGGAGGAGCTAAATTTGAGTGTATTTAGATGAAATTTACTTTAATTTTTTTGGATTTTATATAAATTTTTAGTCAAATTGTAATAAAGGAAATTGAAACCAACTTCGATTTTTTTGGATTTCGATGACTTTTTTTGTTGGAGGAGCTAAATTTGAGTGAATTTAGATGAAATTTACTTTTATTTTTTTTGATTTTATATAAATTTTTAGTCAAATTGTAATAAAGGAATTTGAACCAACTTCGATTTTTTTTGATTTTGATGAATTTTTTGTTGGAGGAGCTAAATTTGAGTGAATTTAGATTAAATTTGCTTCTATTTTTCTTGATTTTATATAAATTTTTAGTCAAATTGTAATTAAGGAATTTGAAACCACCTTCGATTTTTTTGGATTTTGATGAATTTTATTGTTGGAGGAGCTAAATTTGAGTGAATTTAGATGAAATTTACTTTCATTTTTTTGGATTTTATATTAATTTTTAGTCAAATTGTAATAAAGTAATTTGATACCAACTTCGATTTTTTTGGATTTTGATGAATTTTTTTGTTGGAGCAGCTAAATTTGAGTGAATTTAGATGGAATTTACTTTTATTTTTTTGGATTTTATATAAATTTTTAGTCAAATTGTAATAAAGGAATTTGAACCAACTTCTATTTTTTTGGATTTTGTTGAGTTTTTTTGTTGGAGGAGTTAAATTTGAGTGAATTTAGATGAAATTTACTTCAATTTTTTGGGATTTTATATAATTTTTTAGTCAAATTGTAATAAAGGAAATTGAAACCAACTTCGATTTTTTTGGATTTGGATGAATGTTTTTGTTGGAGGAGCTAAATTTGAGTAAATTTAGATGAAATTAACACCTATTTTTTTGGATTTTATATAAATTTTTAGTCAAATTGTAATAAAGGAATTTGAAACCAACTTCGATTTTTTTGGATTTTGCTGAATTTTGTGTTGGAGGAGCTAAATTTGAGTGAATTTAGATGAAATTTACTTTTATTTTTTCGGATTTTATATAAATTTTTAGTCAAATTGTAATAAAGGAATTTGAACCAACTTCGATTTTTTTGGATTTTGATGAGTTTTTTTGTTGGAGGAGTTAAATTTGAGTGAATTTAGATTAAATTTACTTTTATTTTTTTTGATTTTATATAAATTTTTAGTCAAATTGTAATAAAGGAATTTGAACCAACTTCGAATTTTTTGGATTTCGATGAATTTTTTTGTTGGAGGAGCTAAATTTGAGTGAATTTAGATGAAATTTACTTCAATTTTTTTGGATTTTATATAAATTTTTAGGCAAATTTTAATAAAGGAATTTGAAACCACTTTCGATTTTTTTGGATTTCGATGAATTTTTTTGTTGGAGGAGCTAAATTTGAGTGAATTTAGATGAAATTTACTTCAATGTTTTTGGATTTTATATAAATTTTTAGGCAAATTTTAATAAAGGAAATTGAAACCAACTTCGATTTTTTTGGATTTGGATGAATTTTTTGTTGGAGGAGCTAAATTTGAGTGAATTTAGATTAAATTTGCTTCTATTTTTCTTGATTTTATATAAATTTTTAGTCAAATTGTAATTAAGGAATTTGAAACCACCTTCGATTTTTTTGGATTTTGATGAATTTTATTGTTGGAGGAGCTAAATTTGAGTGAATTTAGATGAAATTTACTTTCATTTTTTTGGATTTTATATAAATTTTTAGTCAAATTGTAATAAAGGAAACTGAAACCAACTTCGATTTTTTTGGATTTCGATGACTTTTTTTGTTGGAGGAGCTAAATTTGAGTGAATTTATATGAAATTTACTTCAATGTTTTTGGATTTTATATAAATTTTTAGGCAAATTTAAATAAAGGAATTTGAAACCACCTTCGACTTTTTTGGATTTCGATGAATTTTTTTGTTGGAGGAGCTAAATTTGAGTGAATTTAGATGAAATTTACTTCAATTTGTTTTGATTTTATATAAATTTTTAGTCCAATTGTAATAAAGGAATTTGAACCAACTTCGATTTTTTTGGATTTCGATGAATTTTTTTGTTGGAGGAGCTAAATTTGAGTGAATTTAGATGAAATTTACTTCAATTTTTTTTGATTTCATATAAATTTTTAGTCAAATTGTAATAAAGGAAACTGAAACCAACTTCGATTTTTTTGGATTTCGATGACTTTTTTTGTTGGAGGAGCTAAATTTGAGTGAATTTAGATGAAATTTACTTCAATGTTTTTGGATTTTATATAAATTTTTAGGCAAATTTTAATAAAGGAATTTGAAACCACCTTCGACTTTTTTGGATTTCGATGAATTTTTTTGTTGGAGGAGCTAAATTTGAGTGAATTTAGATGAAATTTACTTCAGTTTGTTTTGATTTTATATAAATTTTTAGTCAAATTGTAATAAAGGAATTTGAACCATCTTCGATTTTTTTGGATTTTGATGAGTTTTTTTGTTGGAGGAGTTAAATATGAGTGAATTTAGATGAAATTTACTTCTGTTTTTTTTATTTCATATAAATTTTTAGTCAAATTGTAATAAAGGTATTTGAACCAACTTCGATTTTTTTGGATTTTGATGATTTTGGTTGTTGGAGGAGTTAAATTTGAGTAAATTTAGAGGAAATTTACTTTTATTTTTTTGGATTTTATATAAATTTTTAGTCAAATTGTAGTAAAGGAATTTGAACCAACTTCGATTTTTTTGGATTTTGATGAGATTTTTTGTTGGAGGAGTTAAATTTGAGTGAATTTAGATGAAATTTACTTTTATTTTTTTGGATTTTATATAAATTTTTAGTCAAATTGTAATAAAGGAATTTGAACCAACTTCGATTTTTTTAGATTTCGATGAATTTTTTTGTTGGAGGAGCTAAATTTGAGTGTATTTAGATGAAATTTACTTTAATTTTTTTGGATTTTATATAAATTTTTAGTCAAATTGTAATAAAGGAAATTGAAACCAACTTCGATTTTTTTGGATTTGGATGAATTTTTTTGTTGGAGGAGCTAAATTTGAGTGAATTTAGATGAAATTTACTTTTATTTTTTTGGATTTTATATAAATTTTTAGTCTAATTGTAATAAAGGAATTTGAACCAACTTCGATTTTTTTTGATTTTGATGAATTTTTTGTTGGAGGAGCTAAATTTGAGTGAATTTAGATTAAATTTGCTTCTATTTTTCTTGATTTTATATAAATTTTTAGTCAAATTGTAATTAAGGAATTTGAAACCACCTTCGATTTTTTTGGATTTTGATGAATTTTATTGTTGGAGGAGCTAAATTTGAGTGAATTTAGATGAAATTTACTTTCATTTTTTTGGATTTTATATAAATTTTTAGTCAAATTGTAATAAAGGAAACTGAAACCAACTTCGATTTTTTTGGATTTCGATGACTTTTTTTGTTGGAGGAGCTAAATTTGAGTGAATTTAGATGAAATTTACTTCAATGTTTTTGAATTTTATATAAATTTTTAGGCAAATTTTAATAAAGGAATTTGAAACCACCTTCGACTTTTTTGGATTTCGATGAATTTTTTTGTTGGAGGAGCTAAATTTGAGTGAATTTAGATGAAATTTACTTCAATTTGTTTTGATTTTATATAAATTTTTAGTCAAATTGTAATAAAGGAATTTGAACCAACTTCGATTTTTTTGGATTTTGATGAGTTTTTTTGTTGGAGGAGCTAAATTTGAGTGAATTTAGATGAAATTTACTTTCATTTTTTTGGATTTTATATAAATTTTTAGTCAAATTGTAATAAAGGAAACTGAAACCAACTTCGATTTTTTTGGATTTGGATGAATTTTTTTGTTGGAGGAGCTAAATTTGAGTGAATTTAGATGAAATTTACTTTTATTTTTTTGGATTTTATATAAATATTTAGTCAAATTGTAATAAAGGAATTTGAACCAACTTCGATTTTTTTTGATTTTGATGAATTTTTTGTTGGAGGAGCTAAATTTGAGTGAATTTAGATTAAATTTGCTTCTATTTTTCTTGATTTTATATAAATTTTTAGTCAAATTGTAATTAAGGAATTTGAAACCACCTTCGATTTTTTTGGATTTTGATGAATTTTATTGTTGGAGGAGCTAAATTTGAGTGAATTTAGATGAAATTTACTTTCATTTTTTTGGATTTTATATAAATTTTTAGGCAAATTTAAATAAAGGAATTTGAAACCACCTTCGACTTTTTTGGATTTCGATGAATTTTTTTGTTGGAGGAGCTAAATTTGAGTGAATTTAGATGAAATTTACTTCAATTTGTTTTGATTTTATATAAATTTTTAGTCAAATTGTAATAAAGGAATTTGAACCAACTTCGATTTTTTTGGATTTTGATGAGTTTTTTTGTTGGAGGAGTTAAATTTGAGTGAATTTAGATGAAATTTACTTTTATTTTTTTTGATTTTATATAAATTTTTAGTCAAATTGTAATAAAGGAAACTGAAACCAACATCGATTTTTTTGGATTTCGATGACTTTTTTTGTTGGAGGAGCTAAATTTGAGTGAATTTAGATGAAATTTACTTCAATGTTTTTGAATTTTATATAAATTTTTAGGCAAATTTTAATAAAGGAATTTGAAACCACCTTCGACTTTTTTGGATTTCGATGAATTTTTTTGTTGGAGGAGCTAAATTTGAGTGAATTTAGATGAAATTTACTTCAATTTTTTTTTATTTTATATAAATGTTTAGTCAAATTGTAATAAAGGAAACTGAAACCAACTTCGATTTTTTTGGATTTCGATGTATTTTTTTGTTGGAGGAGCTAAATTTGAGTGAATTTAGATGAAATTTACTTCAATGTTTTTGGATTTTATATAAATTTTTAGGCAAATTTTAATAAAGGAATTTGAAACCACCTTCGACTTTTTTGGATTTCGATGAATTTTTTTGTTGGAGGAGCTAAATTTGAGTGAATTTAGATGAAATTTACTTCAATTTGTTTTGATTTTATATAAATTTTTAGTCAAATTGTAATAAAGGAAACTGAAACCAACTTCGATTTTTTTGGATTTCGATGACTTTTTTTGTTGGAGGAGCTAAATTTGAGTGAATTTATATGAAATTTACTTCAATGTTTTTGGATTTTATATAAATTTTTAGGCAAATTTAAATAAAGGAATTTGAAACCACCTTCGACTTTTTTGGATTTCGATGAATTTTTTTGTTGGAGGAGCTAAATTTGAGTGAATTTAGATGAAATTTACTTCAATTTGTTTTGATTTTATATAAATTTTTAGTCAAATTGTAATAAAGGAATTTGAACCAACTTCGATTTTTTTGGATTTTGATGAGTTTTTTTGTTGGAGGAGCTAAATTTGAGTGAATTTAGATGAAATTTACTTTCATTTTTTTGGATTTTATATAAATTTTTAGTCAAATTGTAATAAAGGAAACTGAAACCAACTTCGATTTTTTTGGATTTGGATGAATTTTTTTGTTGGAGGAGCTAAATTTGAGTGAATTTAGATGAAATTTACTTTTATTTTTTTGGATTTTATATAAATATTTAGTCAAATTGTAATAAAGGAATTTGAACCAACTTCGATTTTTTTTGATTTTGATGAATTTTTTGTTGGAGGAGCTAAATTTGAGTGAATTTAGATTAAATTTGCTTCTATTTTTCTTGATTTTATATAAATTTTTAGTCAAATTGTAATTAAGGAATTTGAAACCACCTTCGATTTTTTTGGATTTTGATGAATTTTATTGTTGGAGGAGCTAAATTTGAGTGAATTTAGATGAAATTTACTTTCATTTTTTTGGATTTTATATAAATTTTTAGGCAAATTTAAATAAAGGAATTTGAAACCACCTTCGACTTTTTTGGATTTCGATGAATTTTTTTGTTGGAGGAGCTAAATTTGAGTGAATTTAGATGAAATTTACTTCAATTTGTTTTGATTTTATATAAATTTTTAGTCAAATTGTAATAAAGGAATTTGAACCAACTTCGATTTTTTTGGATTTTGATGAGTTTTTTTGTTGGAGGAGTTAAATTTGAGTGAATTTAGATGAAATTTACTTTTATTTTTTTTGATTTTATATAAATTTTTAGTCAAATTGTAATAAAGGAAACTGAAACCAACATCGATTTTTTTGGATTTCGATGACTTTTTTTGTTGGAGGAGCTAAATTTGAGTGAATTTAGATGAAATTTACTTCAATGTTTTTGGATTTTATATAAATTTTTAGGCAAATTTTAATAAAGGAATTTGAAACCACCTTCGACTTTTTTGGATTTCGATGAATTTTTTTGTTGGAGGAGCTAAATTTGAGTGAATTTAGATGAAATTTACTTCAGTTTGTTTTGATTTTATATAAATTTTTAGTCAAATTGTAATAAAGGAATTTGAACCATCTTCGATTTTTTTGGATTTTGATGAGTTTTTTTGTTGGAGGAGTTAAATATGAGTGAATTTAGATGAAATTTACTTCTGTTTTTTTTATTTCATATAAATTTTTAGTCAAATTGTAATAAAGGTATTTGAACCAACTTCGATTTTTTTGGATTTTGATGATTTTGGTTGTTGGAGGAGTTAAATTTGAGTAAATTTAGAGGAAATTTACTTTTATTTTTTTGGATTTTATATAAATTTTTAGTCAAATTGTAGTAAAGGAATTTGAACCAACTTCGATTTTTTTGGATTTTGATGAGATTTTTTGTTGGAGGAGTTAAATTTGAGTGAATTTAGATGAAATTTACTTTTATTTTTTTGGATTTTATATAAATTTTTAGTCAAATTGTAATAAAGGAATTTGAACCAACTTCGATTTTTTTAGATTTCGATGAATTTTTTTGTTGGAGGAGCTAAATTTGAGTGTATTTAGATGAAATTTACTTTAATTTTTTTGGATTTTATATAAATTTTTAGTCAAATTGTAATAAAGGAAATTGAAACCAACTTCGATTTTTTTGGATTTCGATGACTTTTTTTGTTGGAGGAGCTAAATTTGAGTGAATTTAGATGAAATTTACTTTTATCTTTTTTGATTTTATATAAATTTTTAGTCAAATTGTAATAAAGGAATTTGAACCAACTTCGATTTTTTTTGATTTTGATGAATTTTTTGTTGGAGGAGCTAAATTTGAGTGAATTTAGATTAAATTTGCTTCTATTTTTCTTGATTTTATATAAATTTTTAGTCAAATTGTAATTAAGGAATTTGAAACCACCTTCGATTTTTTTGGATTTTGATGAATTTTATTGTTGGAGGAGCTAAATTTGAGTGAATTTAGATGAAATTTACTTTCATTTTTTTGGATTTTATATTAATTTTTAGTCAAATTGTAATAAAGTAATTTGATACCAACTTCGATTTTTTTGGATTTTGATGAATTTTTTTGTTGGAGCAGCTAAATTTGAGTGAATTTAGATGAAATTTACTTCAATGTTTTTGAATTTTATATAAATTTTTAGGCAAATTTTAATAAAGGAATTTGAAACCACCTTCGACTTTTTTGGATTTCGATGAATTTTTTTGTTGGAGGAGCTAAATTTGAGTGAATTTAGATGAAATTTACTTCAATTTGTTTTGATTTTATATAAATTTTTAGTCAAATTGTAATAAAGGAAACTGAAACCAACTTCGATTTTTTTGGATTTCGATGACTTTTTTTGTTGGAGGAGCTAAATTTGAGTGAATTTATATGAAATTTACTTCAATGTTTTTGGATTTTATATAAATTTTTAGGCAAATTTAAATAAAGGAATTTGAAACCACCTTCGACTTTTTTGGATTTCGATGAATTTTTTTGTTGGAGGAGCTAAATTTGAGTGAATTTAGATGAAATTTACTTCAATTTGTTTTGATTTTATATAAATTTTTAGTCAAATTGTAATAAAGGAATTTGAACCAACTTCGATTTTTTTGGATTTTGATGAGTTTTTTTGTTGGAGGAGCTAAATTTGAGTGAATTTAGATGAAATTTACTTTCATTTTTTTGGATTTTATATAAATTTTTAGTCAAATTGTAATAAAGGAAACTGAAACCAACTTCGATTTTTTTGGATTTGGATGAATTTTTTTGTTGGAGGAGCTAAATTTGAGTGAATTTAGATGAAATTTACTTCAATTTGTTTTGATTTTATATAAATTTTTAGTCAAATTGTAATAAAGGAAACTGAAACCAACTTCGATTTTTTTGGATTTCGATGACTTTTTTTGTTGGAGGAGCTAAATTTGAGTGAATTTATATGAAATTTACTTCAATGTTTTTGGATTTTATATAAATTTTTAGGCAAATTTAAATAAAGGAATTTGAAACCAACTTCGATTTTTTTTGATTTTGATGAATTTTTTGTTGGAGGAGCTAAATTTGAGTGAATTTAGATTAAATTTGCTTCTATTTTTCTTGATTTTATATAAATTTTTAGTCAAATTGTAATTAAGGAATTTGAAACCACCTTCGATTTTTTTGGATTTTGATGAATTTTATTGTTGGAGGAGCTAAATTTGAGTGAATTTAGATGAAATTTACTTTCATTTTTTTGGATTTTATATAAATTTTTAGGCAAATTTAAATAAAGGAATTTGAAACCACCTTCGACTTTTTTGGATTTCGATGAATTTTTTTGTTGGAGGAGCTAAATTTGAGTGAATTTAGATGAAATTTACTTCAATTTGTTTTGATTTTATATAAATTTTTAGTCAAATTGTAATAAAGGAATTTGAACCAACTTCGATTTTTTTGGATTTTGATGAGTTTTTTTGTTGGAGGAGTTAAATTTGAGTGAATTTAGATGAAATTTACTTTTATTTTTTTTGATTTTATATAAATTTTTAGTCAAATTGTAATAAAGGAAACTGAAACCAACATCGATTTTTTTGGATTTCGATGACTTTTTTTGTTGGAGGAGCTAAATTTGAGTGAATTTAGATGAAATTTACTTCAATGTTTTTGGATTTTATATAAATTTTTAGGCAAATTTTAATAAAGGAATTTGAAACCACCTTCGACTTTTTTGGATTTCGATGAATTTTTTTGTTGGAGGAGCTAAATTTGAGTGAATTTAGATGAAATTTACTTCAGTTTGTTTTGATTTTATATAAATTTTTAGTCAAATTGTAATAAAGGAATTTGAACCATCTTCGATTTTTTTGGATTTTGATGAGTTTTTTTGTTGGAGGAGTTAAATATGAGTGAATTTAGATGAAATTTACTTCTGTTTTTTTTATTTCAAATAAATTTTTAGTCAAATTGTAATAAAGGTATTTGAACCAACTTCGATTTTTTTGGATTTTGATGATTTTGGTTGTTGGAGGAGTTAAATTTGAGTAAATTTAGAGGAAATTTACTTTTATTTTTTTGGATTTTATATAAATTTTTAGTCAAATTGTAGTAAAGGAATTTGAACCAACTTCGATTTTTTTGGATTTTGATGAGATTTTTTGTTGGAGGAGTTAAATTTGAGTGAATTTAGATGAAATTTACTTTTATTTTTTTGGATTTTATATAAATTTTTAGTCAAATTGTAATAAAGGAATTTGAACCAACTTCGATTTTTTTAGATTTCGATGAATTTTTTTGTTGGAGGAGCTAAATTTGAGTGTATTTAGATGAAATTTACTTTAATTTTTTTGGATTTTATATAAATTTTTAGTCAAATTGTAATAAAGGAAATTGAAACCAACTTCGATTTTTTTGGATTTCGATGACTTTTTTTGTTGGAGGAGCTAAATTTGAGTGAATTTAGATGAAATTTACTTTTATTTTTTTTGATTTTATATAAATTTTTAGTCAAATTGTAATAAAGGAATTTGAACCAACTTCGATTTTTTTTTATTTTGATGAATTTTTTGTTGGAGGAGCTAAATTTGAGTGAATTTAGATTAAATTTGCTTCTATTTTTCTTGATTTTATATAAATTTTTAGTCAAATTGTAATTAAGGAATTTGAAACCACCTTCGATTTTTTTGGATTTTGATGAATTTTATTGTTGGAGGAGCTAAATTTGAGTGAATTTAGATGAAATTTACTTTCATTTTTTTGGATTTTATATTAATTTTTAGTCAAATTGTAATAAAGTAATTTGATACCAACTTCGATTTTTTTGGATTTTGATGAATTTTTTTGTTGGAGCAGCTAAATTTGAGTGAATTTAGATGGAATTTACTTTTATTTTTTTGGATTTTATATAAATTTTTAGTCAAATTGTAATAAAGGAATTTGAACCAACTTCTATTTTTTTGGATTTTGATGAGTTTTTTTGTTGGAGGAGTTAAATTTGAGTGAATTTAGATGAAATTTACTTCAATTTTTTGGGATTTTATATAATTTTTTAGTCAAATTGTAATAAAGGAAATTGAAACCAACTTCGATTTTTTTGGATTTGGATGAATGTTTTTGTTGGAGGAGCTAAATTTGAGTAAATTTAGATGAAATTAACACCTATTTTTTTGGATTTTATATAAATTTTTAGTCAAATTGTAATAAAGGAATTTGAAACCAACTTCGATTTTTTTGGATTTTGCTGAATTTTGTGTTGGAGGAGCTAAATTTGAGTGAATTTAGATGAAATTTACTTTTATTTTTTCGGATTTTATATAAATTTTTAGTCAAATTGTAATAAAGGAATTTGAACCAACTTCGATTTTTTTGGATTTTGATGAGTTTTTTTGTTGGAGGAGTTAAATTTGAGTGAATTTAGATTAAATTTACTTTTATTTTTTTTGATTTTATATAAATTTTTAGTCAAATTGTAATAAAGGAATTTGAACCAACTTCGAATTTTTTGGATTTCGATGAATTTTTTTGTTGGAGGAGCTAAATTTGAGTGAATTTAGATGAAATTTACTTCAATTTTTTTGGATTTTATATAAATTTTTAGGCAAATTTTAATAAAGGAATTTGAAACCACTTTCGATTTTTTTGGATTTCGATGAATTTTTTTGTTGGAGGAGCTAAATTTGAGTGAATTTAGATGAAATTTACTTCAATGTTTTTGGATTTTATATAAATTTTTAGGCAAATTTTAATAAAGGAAATTGAAACCAACTTCGATTTTTTTGGATTTGGATGAATTTTTTGTTGGAGGAGCTAAATTTGAGTGAATTTAGATTAAATTTGCTTCTATTTTTCTTGATTTTATATAAATTTTTAGTCAAATTGTAATTAAGGAATTTGAAACCACCTTCGATTTTTTTGGATTTTGATGAATTTTATTGTTGGAGGAGCTAAATTTGAGTGAATTTAGATGAAATTTACTTTCATTTTTTTGGATTTTATATAAATTTTTAGTCAAATTGTAATAAAGGAAACTGAAACCAACTTCGATTTTTTTGGATTTCGATGACTTTTTTTGTTGGAGGAGCTAAATTTGAGTGAATTTAGATGAAATTTACTTCAATGTTTTTGAATTTTATATAAATTTTTAGGCAAATTTTAATAAAGGAATTTGAAACCACCTTCGACTTTTTTGGATTTCGATGAATTTTTTTGTTGGAGGAGCTAAATTTGAGTGAATTTAGATGAAATTTACTTCAATATTTTTTGATTTTATATAAATGTTTAGTCAAATTGTAATAAAGGAAACTGAAACCAACTTCGATTTTTTTGGATTTCGATGTATTTTTTTGTTGGAGGAGCTAAATTTGAGTGAATTTAGATGAAATTTACTTCAATGTTTTTGGATTTTATATAAATTTTTAGGCAAATTTTAATAAAGGAATTTGAAACCACCTTCGACTTTTTTGGATTTCGATGAATTTTTTTGTTGGAGGAGCTAAATTTGAGTGAATTTAGATGAAATTTACTTCAATTTGTTTTGATTTTATATAAATTTTTAGTCAAATTGTAATAAAGGAAACTGAAACCAACTTCGATTTTTTTGGATTTCGATGACTTTTTTTGTTGGAGGAGCTAAATTTGAGTGAATTTATATGAAATTTACTTCTATGTTTTTGGATTTTATATAAATTTTTAGGCAAATTTAAATAAAGGAATTTGAAACCACCTTCGACTTTTTTGGATTTCGATGAATTTTTTTGTTGGAGGAGCTAAATTTGAGTGAATTTAGATGAAATTTACTTCAATTTGTTTTGATTTTATATAAATTTTTAGTCAAATTGTAATAAAGGAATTTGAACCAACTTCGATTTTTTTGGATTTTGATGAGTTTTTTTGTTGGAGGAGCTAAATTTGAGTGAATTTAGATGAAATTTACTTTCATTTTTTTGGATTTTATATAAATTTTTAGTCAAATTGTAATAAAGGAAACTGAAACCAACTTCGATTTTTTTGGATTTGGATGAATTTTTTTGTTGGAGGAGCTAAATTTGAGTGAATTTAGATGAAATTTACTTTTATTTTTTTGGATTTTATATAAATATTTAGTCAAATTGTAATAAAGGAATTTGAACCAACTTCGATTTTTTTTGATTTTGATGAATTTTTTGTTGGATGAGCTAAATTTGAGTGAATTTAGATTAAATTTGCTTCTATTTTTCTTGATTTTATATAAATTTTTAGTCAAATTGTAATTAAGGAATTTGAAACCACCTTCGATTTTTTTGGATTTTGATGAATTTTATTGTTGGAGGATCTAAATTTGAGTGAATTTAGATGAAATTTACTTTCATTTTTTTGGATTTTATATAAATTTTTAGGCAAATTTAAATAAAGGAATTTGAAACCACCTTCGACTTTTTTGGATTTCGATGAATTTTTTTGTTGGAGGAGCTAAATTTGAGTGAATTTAGATGAAATTTACTTCAATTTGTTTTGATTTTATATAAATTTTTAGTCAAATTGTAATAAAGGAATTTGAACCAACTTCGATTTTTTTGGATTTTGATGAGTTTTTTTGTTGGAGGAGTTAAATTTGAGTGAATTTAGATGAAATTTACTTTTATTTTTTTTGATTTTATATAAATTTTTAGTCAAATTGTAATAAAGGAAACTGAAACCAACTTCGATTTTTTGGGATTTCGATGTATTTTTTTGTTGGAGGAGCTAAATTTGAGTGAATTTAGATGAAATTTACTTCAATGTTTTTGGATTTTATATAAATTTTTAGGCAAATTTTAATAAAGGAATTTGAAACCACCTTCGACTTTTTTGGATTTCGATGAATTTTTTTGTTGGAGGAGCTAAATTTGAGTGAATTTAGATGAAATTTACTTCTATATTTTTTATTTCACTTAAATTTTTAGTCAAATTGTAATAAAGGTATTTGAACCAACTTCGATTTTTTTGGATTTTGATGATTTTGGTTGTTGGAGGAGTTAAATTTGAGTAAATTTAGAGGAAATTTACTTGTATTTTTTTGGATTTTATATAAATTTTTAGTCAAATTGTAGTAAAGGAAATTCAAACCAACTTCGATTTTTTTGGATTTTGATGAATTTTTTTGTTGGAGGAGTTAAATTTGAGTGAATTTAGATGAAACTTACTTTTATTTTTTTGGATTTTCTATAAATTTTTAGTCAAATTGTAATAAAGGAATTTGAACCAACTTCGATTTTTTTGGATTTTGATGAGATTTTTTGTTGGAGGAGTTAAATTTGAGTGAATTTAGATGATATTTACTTCTATTTTTTTGGATTTTATATAAATTTTTAGTCAAATTGTAATAAAGGAATTTGAACCAACTTCGATTTTTTTGGATTTCGATGAATTTTTTTGTTGGAGGAGCTAAATTTGAGTGAATTTAGATGAAATTTACTTCAATTTGTTTTGATTTTATATAAATTTTTAGTCAAATTGTAATAAAGGAATTTGAACCAACTTCTATTTTTTTGGATTTTGATGAGTTTTTTTGTTGGAGGAGTTAAATTTGAGTGAATTTAGATGAAATTTACTTCAATTTTTTTGGATTTTATATAATTTTTTAGTCAAATTGTAATAAAGGAAATTGAAACCAACTTCGATTTTTTTGGATTTGGATGAATGTTTTTGTTGGAGGAGCTAAATTTGAGTAAATTTAGATGAAATTAACACCTATTTTTTTGGATTTTATATAAATTTTTAGTCAAATTGTAATAAAGGAATTTGAAACCAACTTCGATTTTTTTGGATTTTGCTGAATTTTGTGTTGGAGGAGCTAAATTTGAGTGAATTTAGATGAAATTTACTTTTATTTTTTCGGATTTTATATAAATTTTTAGTCAAATTGTAATAAAGGAATTTGAACCAACTTCGATTTTTTTGGATTTTGCTGAATTTTGTGTTGGAGGAGCTAAATTTGAGTGAATTTAGATGAAATTTACTTTTATTTTTTCGGATTTTATATAAATTTTTAGTCAAATTGTAATAAAGGAATTTGAACCAACTTCGATTTTTTTGGATTTTGATGAGTTTTTTTGTTGGAGGAGTTAAATTTGAGTGAATTTAGATTAAATTTACTTTTATTTGTTTTGATTTTATATAAATTTTTAGTCAAATTGTAATAAAGGAATTTGAACCAACTTCGAATTTTTTGGATTTCGATGAATTTTTTTGTTGGAGGAGCTAAATTTGAGTGAATTTAGATGAAATTTACTTCAATTTTTTTGGATTTTATATAAATTTTTAGTCAAATTGTAATAAAGGAAACTGAAACCAACTTCGATTTTTTTGGATTTCGATTACTTTTTTTGTTGGAGGAGCTAAATTTGAGTGAATTTAGATGAAATTTACTTCAATGTTTTTGGATTTTATATAAATTTTTAGGCAAATTTTAATAAAGGAATTTGAAACCACCTTCGACTTTTTTGGATTTCGATGAATTTTTTTGTTGGAGGAGCTAAATTTGAGTGAATTTAGATGAAATTTACTTCAATTTTTTTTGATTTTATATAAATTTTTAGTCAAATTGTAATAAAGGAAACTGAAACCAACTTCGATTTTTTGGGATTTCGATGTATTTTTTTGTTGGAGGACCTAAATTTGAGTGAATTTAGATGAAATTTACTTCAATGTTTTTGGATTTTATATAAATTTTTAGGCAAATTTTAATAAAGGAAATTGAAACCAACTTCGATTTTTTTGGATTTGGATGAATGTTTTTGTTGGAGGAGCTAAATTTGAGTAAATTTAGATGAAATTAACACCTATTTTTTTGGATTTTATATAAATTTTTAGTCAAATTGTAATAAAGGAATTTGAAACCAACTTCGATTTTTTTGGATTTTGCTGAATTTTGTGTTGGAGGAGCTAAATTTGAGTGAATTTAGATGAAATTTACTTTTATTTTTTCGGATTTTATATAAATTTTTAGTCAAATTGTAATAAAGGAATTTGAACCAACTTCGATTTTTTTGGATTTTGATGAATTTTTTTGTTGGAGGAGCTAAATTTGAGTGAATTTAGATGAAATTTACTTCAATTTTTTTTGGATTTTATATAAATTTTTAGGCAAATTTTAATAAAGGAATTTGAAACCACTTTCGATTTTTTTGGATTTCGATGAATTTTTTTGTTGGAGGAGCTAAATTTGAGTGAATTTAGATGAAATTTACTTCAATTTTTTTTGATTTAATATAAATTTTTAGTCAAATTGTAATAAAGGAAACTGAAACCAACTTCGATTTTTTGGGATTTCGATGTATTTTTTTGTTGGAGGAGCTAAATTTGAGTGAATTTAGATGAAATTTACTTCAATGTTTTTGGATTTTATATAAATTTTTAGGCAAATTTTAATAAAGGAATTTGAAACCACCTTCGACTTTATTGGATTTCGATGAATTTTTTTGTTGGAGGAGCTAAATTTGAGTGAATTTAGATGAAATTTACTTCTATTTTTTTTATTTCACTTAAATTTTTAGTCAAATTGTAATAAAGGTATTTGAACCAACTTCGATTTTTTTGGATTTTGATGATTTTGGTTGTTGGAGGAGTTAAATTTGAGTAAATTTAGAGGAAATTTACTTGTATTTTTTTGGATTTTATATAAATTTTTAGTCAAATTGTAGTAAAGGAAATTCAAACCAACTTCGATTTTTTTGGATTTTGATGAATTTTTTTGTTGGAGGAGTTAAATTTGAGTGAATTTAGATGAAACTTACTTTTATTTTTTTGGATTTTCTATAAATTTTTAGTCAAATTGTAATAAAGGAATTTGAACCAACTTCGATTTTTTTGGATTTTGATGAGATTTTTGGTTGGAGGAGTTAAATTTGAGTGAATTTAGATGAAATTTACTTCTATTTTTTTGGATTTTATATAAATTTTTAGTCAAATTGTAATAAAGGAATTTGAACCAACTTCGATTTTTTTGGATTTCGATGAATTTTTTTGTTGGAGGAGCTAAATTTGAGTGAATTTAGATGAAATTTACTTTTATTTTTTTGGATTTTATATAAATTTTTAGTCAAATTGTAATAAAGGAATTTGAACCAACTTCGATTTTTTTTGATTTTGATGAATTTTTTGTTGGAGGAGCTAAATTTGAGTGAATTTAGATTAAATTTGCTTCTATTTTTTTTGATTTTATATAAATTTTTAGTCAAATTGTAATTAAGGAATTTGAAACCACCTTCGATTTTTTTGGATTTTGATGAATTTTATTGTTGGAGGAGCTAAATTTGAGTGAATTTAGATGAAATTTACATTCATTTTTTTGGATTTTATATTAATTTTTAGTCAAATTGTAATAAAGTAATTTGAAACCAACTTCGATTTTTTTGGATTTTGATGAATTTTTTTGTTGGAGCAGCTAAATTTGAGTGAATTTAGATGGAATTTACTTTTATTTTTTTGAATTTTATATAAATTTTCAGTCAAATTGTAATAAAGGAATTTGAACCAACTTCTATTTTTTTGGATTTTGATGAGTTTTTTTGTTGGAGGAGTTAAATTTGAGTGAATTTAGATGAAATTTACTTCAATTTTTTTGGATTTTATATAATTTTTTAGTCAAATTGTAATAAAGGAAATTGAAACCAACTTCGATTTTTTTGGATTTGGATGAATGTTTTTGTTGGAGGAGCTAAATTTGAGTAAATTTAGATGAAATTAACACCTATTTTTTTTGGATTTTATATAAATTTTTAGTCAAATTGTAATAAAGGAAACTGAAACCAACTTCGATTTTTTTGGATTTCGATTACTTTTTTTGTTGGAGGAGCTAAATTTGAGTGAATTTAGATGAAATTTACTTCAATGTTTTTGGATTTTATATAAATTTTTAGGCAAATTTTAATAAAGGAATTTGAAACCACCTTCGACTTTTTTGGATTTCGATGAATTTTTTTGTTGGAGGAGCTAAATTTGAGTGAATTTAGATGAAATTTACTTCAATTTTTTTTGATTTTATATAAATTTTTAGTCAAATTGTAATAAAGGAAACTGAAACCAACTTCGATTTTTTGGGATTTCGATGTATTTTTTTGTTGGAGGACCTAAATTTGAGTGAATTTAGATGAAATTTACTTCAATGTTTTTGGATTTTATATAAATTTTTAGGCAAATTTTAATAAAGGAAATTGAAACCAACTTCGATTTTTTTGGATTTGGATGAATGTTTTTGTTGGAGGAGCTAAATTTGAGTAAATTTAGATGAAATTAACACCTATTTTTTTGGATTTTATATAAATTTTTAGTCAAATTGTAATAAAGGAATTTGAAACCAACTTCGATTTTTTTGGATTTTGCTGAATTTTGTGTTGGAGGAGCTAAATTTGAGTGAATTTAGATGAAATTTACTTTTATTTTTTCGGATTTTATATAAATTTTTAGTCAAATTGTAATAAAGGAATTTGAACCAACTTCGATTTTTTTGGATTTTGATGAATTTTTTTGTTGGAGGAGCTAAATTTGAGTGAATTTAGATGAAATTTACTTCAATTTTTTTTGGATTTTATATAAATTTTTAGGCAAATTTTAATAAAGGAATTTGAAACCACTTTCGATTTTTTTGGATTTCGATGAATTTTTTTGTTGGAGGAGCTAAATTTGAGTGAATTTAGATGAAATTTACTTCAATTTTTTTTGATTTAATATAAATTTTTAGTCAAATTGTAATAAAGGAAACTGAAACCAACTTCGATTTTTTGGGATTTCGATGTATTTTTTTGTTGGAGGAGCTAAATTTGAGTGAATTTAGATGAAATTTACTTCAATGTTTTTGGATTTTATATAAATTTTTAGGCAAATTTTAATAAAGGAATTTGAAACCACCTTCGACTTTATTGGATTTCGATGAATTTTTTTGTTGGAGGAGCTAAATTTGAGTGAATTTAGATGAAATTTACTTCTATTTTTTTTATTTCACTTAAATTTTTAGTCAAATTGTAATAAAGGTATTTGAACCAACTTCGATTTTTTTGGATTTTGATGATTTTGGTTGTTGGAGGAGTTAAATTTGAGTAAATTTAGAGGAAATTTACTTGTATTTTTTTGGATTTTATATAAATTTTTAGTCAAATTGTAGTAAAGGAAATTCAAACCAACTTCGATTTTTTTGGATTTTGATGAATTTTTTTGTTGGAGGAGTTAAATTTGAGTGAATTTAGATGAAACTTACTTTTATTTTTTTGGATTTTCTATAAATTTTTAGTCAAATTGTAATAAAGGAATTTGAACCAACTTCGATTTTTTTGGATTTTGATGAGATTTTTGGTTGGAGGAGTTAAATTTGAGTGAATTTAGATGAAATTTACTTCTATTTTTTTGGATTTTATATAAATTTTTAGTCAAATTGTAATAAAGGAATTTGAACCAACTTCGATTTTTTTGGATTTCGATGAATTTTTTTGTTGGAGGAGCTAAATTTGAGTGAATTTAGATGAAATTTACTTTTATTTTTTTGGATTTTATATAAATTTTTAGTCAAATTGTAATAAAGGAATTTGAACCAACTTCGATTTTTTTTGATTTTGATGAATTTTTTGTTGGAGGAGCTAAATTTGAGTGAATTTAGATTAAATTTGCTTCTATTTTTTTTGATTTTATATAAATTTTTAGTCAAATTGTAATTAAGGAATTTGAAACCACCTTCGATTTTTTTGGATTTTGATGAATTTTATTGTTGGAGGAGCTAAATTTGAGTGAATTTAGATGAAATTTACATTCATTTTTTTGGATTTTATATTAATTTTTAGTCAAATTGTAATAAAGTAATTTGAAACCAACTTCGATTTTTTTGGATTTTGATGAATTTTTTTGTTGGAGCAGCTAAATTTGAGTGAATTTAGATGGAATTTACTTTTATTTTTTTGAATTTTATATAAATTTTCAGTCAAATTGTAATAAAGGAATTTGAACCAACTTCTATTTTTTTGGATTTTGATGAGTTTTTTTGTTGGAGGAGTTAAATTTGAGTGAATTTAGATGAAATTTACTTCAATTTTTTTGGATTTTATATAATTTTTTAGTCAAATTGTAATAAAGGAAATTGAAACCAACTTCGATTTTTTTGGATTTGGATGAATGTTTTTGTTGGAGGAGCTAAATTTGAGTAAATTTAGATGAAATTAACACCTATTTTTTTTGGATTTTATATAAATTTTTAGTCAAATTGTAATAAAGGAATTTGAAACCAACTTCGATTTTTTTGGATTTTGCTGAATTTTGTGTTGGAGGAGCTAAATTTGAGTGAATTTAGATGAAATTTACTTTTATTTTTTCGGATTTTATATAAATTTTTAGTCAAATTGTAATAAAGGAATTTGAACCAACTTCGATTTTTTTTGATTTTGATGAGTTTTTTTGTTGGAGGAGTTAAATTTGAGTGAATTTAGATTAAATTTACTTTTATTTGTTTTGATTTTATATAAATTTTTAGTCAAATTGTAATAAAGGAATTTGAACCAACTTCGAATTTTTTGGATTTCGATGAATTTTTTTGTTGGAGGAGCTAAATTTGAGTGAATTTAGATGAAATTTACTTCAATTTTTTTGGATTTTATATAAATTTTTAGTCAAATTGTAATAAAGGAAACTGAAACCAACTTCGATTTTTTTGGATTTCGATGACTTTTTTTGTTGGAGGAGCTAAATTTGAGTGAATTTAGATGAAATTTACTTCAATGTTTTTGGATTTTATATAAATTTTTAGGCAAATTTTAATAAAGGAATTTGAAACCACCTTCGACTTTTTTGGATTTCGATGAATTTTTTTGTTGGAGGAGCTAAATTTGAGTGAATTTAGATGAAATTTACTTCAATTTTTTTTGATTTTATATAAATGTTTAGTCAAATTGTAATAAAGGAAACTGAAACCAACTTCGATTTTTTTGGATTTCGATGTATTTTTTTGTTGGAGGAGCTAAATTTGAGTGAATTTAGATGAAATTTACTTCAATGTTTTTGGATTTTATATAAATTTTTAGGCAAATTTTAATAAAGGAATTTGAAACCACCTTCGACTATTTTGGATTTCGATGAATTTTTTTGTTGGAGGAGCTAAATTTGAGTGAATTTAGATGAAATTTACTTCAATTTGTTTTGATTTTATATAAATTTTTAGTCAAATTGTAATAAAGGAATTTGAACCAACTTCGATTTTTTTGGATTTTGATGAGTTTTTTTGTTGGAGGAGTTAAATTTGAGTGAATTTAGATGAAATTTACTTTTATTTTTTTTGATTTTATATAAATTTTTAGGCAAATTTTAATAAAGGAATTTGAAACCACCTTCGACTTTTTTGGATTTCGATGAATTTTTTTGTTGGAGGAGCTAAATTTGAGTGAATTTAGATGAAATTTACTTCAGTTTGTTTTGATTTTATATAAATTTTTAGTCAAATTGTAATAAAGGAATTTGAACCATCTTCGATTTTTTTGGATTTTGATGAGTTTTTTTGTTGGAGGAGTTAAATATGAGTGAATTTAGATGAAATTTACTTCTGTTCTTTTTATTTCATATAAATTTTTAGTCAAATTGTAATAAAGGTATTTGAACCAACTTCGATTTTTTTGGATTTTGATGATTTTGGTTGTTGGAGGAGTTAAATTTGAGTAAATTTAGAGGAAATTTACTTTTATTTTTTTGGATTTTATATAAATTTTTAGTCAAATTGTAGTAAAGGAATTTGAACCAACTTCGATTTTTTTGGATTTTGATGAGATTTTTTGTTGGAGGAGTTAAATTTGAGTGAATTTAGATGAAATTTACTTTTATTTTTTTGGATTTTATATAAATTTTTAGTCAAATTGTAATAAAGGAATTTGAACCAACTTCGATTTTTTTAGATTTCGATGAATTTTTTTGTTGGAGGAGCTAAATTTGAGTGTATTTAGATGAAATTTACTTTAATTTTTTTGGATTTTATATAAATTTTTAGTCAAATTGTAATAAAGGAAATTGAAACCAACTTCGATTTTTTTGGATTTCGATGACTTTTTTTGTTGGAGGAGCTAAATTTGAGTGAATTTAGATGAAATTTACTTTTATTTTTTTTGATTTTATATAAATTTTTAGTCAAATTGTAATAAAGGAATTTGAACCAACTTCGATTTTTTTTTGATTTTGATGAATTTTTTGTTGGAGGAGCTAAATTTGAGTGAATTTAGATTAAATTTGCTTCTATTTTTCTTGATTTTATATAAATTTTTAGTCAAATTGTAATTAAGGAATTTGAAACCACCTTCGATTTTTTTGGATTTTGATGAATTTTATTGTTGGAGGAGCTAAATTTGAGTGAATTTAGATGAAATTTACTTTCATTTTTTTGGATTTTATATTAATTTTTAGTCAAATTGTAATAAAGTAATTTGATACCAACTTCGATTTTTTTGGATTTTGATGAATTTTTTTGTTGGAGCAGCTAAATTTGAGTGAATTTAGATGGAATTTACTTTTATTTTTTTGGATTTTATATAAATTTTTAGTCAAATTGTAATAAAGGAATTTGAACCAACTTCTATTTTTTTGGATTTTGATGAGTTTTTTTGTTGGAGGAGTTAAATTTGAGTGAATTTAGATGAAATTTACTTCAATTTTTTGGGATTTTATATAATTTTTTAGTCAAATTGTAATAAAGGAAATTGAAACCAACTTCGATTTTTTTGGATTTGGATGAATGTTTTTGTTGGAGGAGCTAAATTTGAGTAAATTTAGATGAAATTAACACCTATTTTTTTGGATTTTATATAAATTTTTAGTCAAATTGTAATAAAGGAATTTGAAACCAACTTCGATTTTTTTGGATTTTGCTGAATTTTGTGTTGGAGGAGCTAAATTTGAGTGAATTTAGATGAAATTTACTTTTATTTTTTCGGATTTTATATAAATTTTTAGTCAAATTGTAATAAAGGAATTTGAACCAACTTCGATTTTTTTGGATTTTGATGAGTTTTTTTGTTGGAGGAGTTAAATTTGAGTGAATTTAGATTAAATTTACTTTTATTTTTTTTGATTTTATATAAATTTTTAGTCAAATTGTAATAAAGGAATTTGAACCAACTTCGAATTTTTTGGATTTCGATGAATTTTTTTGTTGGAGGAGCTAAATTTGAGTGAATTTAGATGAAATTTACTTCAATTTTTTTGGATTTTATATAAATTTTTAGGCAAATTTTAATAAAGGAATTTGAAACCACTTTCGATTTTTTTGGATTTCGATGAATTTTTTTGTTGGAGGAGCTAAATTTGAGTGAATTTAGATGAAATTTACTTCAATGTTTTTGGATTTTATATAAATTTTTAGGCAAATTTTAATAAAGGAAATTGAAACCAACTTCGATTTTTTTGGATTTGGATGAATGTTTTTGTTGGAGGAGCTAAATTTGAGTAAATTTAGATGAAATTAACACCTATTTTTTTGGATTTTATATAAATTTTTAGTCAAATTGTAATAAAGGAATTTGAAACCAACTTCGATTTTTTTGGATTTTGCTGAATTTTGTGTTGGAGGAGCTAAATTTGAGTGAATTTAGATGAAATTTACTTTTATTTTTTCGGATTTTATATAAATTTTTAGTCAAATTGTAATAAAGGAATTTGAACCAACTTCGATTTTTTTGGATTTTGATGAGTTTTTTTGTTGGAGGAGTTAAATTTGAGTGAATTTAGATTAAATTTACTTTTATTTTTTTTGATTTTATATAAATTTTTAGTCAAATTGTAATAAAGGAATTTGAACCAACTTCGAATTTTTTGGATTTCGATGAATTTTTTTGTTGGAGGAGCTAAATTTGAGTGAATTTAGATGAAATTTACTTCAATTTTTTTGGATTTTATATAAATTTTTAGGCAAATTTTAATAAAGGAATTTGAAACCACTTTCGATTTTTTTGGATTTCGATGAATTTTTTTGTTGGAGGAGCTAAATTTGAGTGAATTTAGATGAAATTTACTTCAATTTTTTTTGATTTTATATAAATTTTTAGTCAAATTGTAATAAAGGAAACTGAAACCAACTTCGATTTTTTGGGATTTCGATGTATTTTTTTGTTGGAGGACCTAAATTTGAGTGAATTTAGATGAAATTTACTTTCATTTTTTTGGATTTTATATTAATTTTTAGTCAATTTGTAATAAAGTAATTTGATACCAACTTCGATTTTTTTGGATTTTGATGAATTTTTTTGTTGGAGCAGCTAAATTTGAGTGAATTTAGATGGAATTTACTTTTATTTTTTTGGATTTTATATAAATTTTTAGTCAAATTGTAATAAAGGAATTTGAACCAACTTCTATTTTTTTGGATTTTGATGAGTTTTTTTGTTGGAGGAGTTAAATTTTAGTGAATTTAGATGAAATTTACTTCAATTTTTTGGGATTTTATATAATTTTTTAGTCAAATTGTAATAAAGGAAATTGAAACCAACTTCGATTTTTTTGGATTTGGATGAATGTTTTTGTTGGAGGAGCTAAATTTGAGTAAATTTAGATGAAATTAACACCTATTTTTTTGGATTTTATATAAATTTTTAGTCAAATTGTAATAAAGGAATTTGAAACCAACTTCGATTTTTTTGGATTTTGCTGAATTTTGTGTTGGAGGAGCTAAATTTGAGTGAATTTAGATGAAATTTACTTTTATTTTTTCGGATTTTATATAAATTTTTAGTCAAATTGTAATAAAGGAATTTGAACCAACTTCGATTTTTTTGGATTTCGATGAGTTTTTTTGTTGGAGGAGTTAAATTTGAGTGAATTTAGATTAAATTTACTTTTATTTTTTTTGATTTTATATAAATTTTTAGTCAAATTGTAATAAAGGAATTTGAACCAACTTCGAATTTTTTGGATTTCGATGAATTTTTTTGTTGGAGGAGCTAAATTTGAGTGAATTTAGATGAAATTTACTTCAATTTTTTTGGATTTTATATAAATTTTTAGTCAAATTGTAATAAAGGAAACTGAAACCAACTTCGATTTTTTTGGATTTCGATGACTTTTTTTGTTGGAGGAGCTAAATTTGAGTGAATTTAGATGAAATTTACTTCAATGTTTTTGGATTTTATATAAATTTTTAGGCAAATTTTAATAAAGGAATTTGAAACCACCTTCGACTTTTTTGGATTTCGATGAATTTTTTTGTTGGAGGAGCTAAATTTGAGTGAATTTAGATGAAATTTACTTCAATTTTTTTTGATTTTATATAAATGTTTAGTCAAATTGTAATAAAGGAAACTGAAACCAACTTCGATTTTTTTGGATTTCGATGTATTTTTTTGTTGGAGGAGCTAAATTTGAGTGAATTTAGATGAAATTTACTTCAATGTTTTTGGATTTTATATAAATTTTTAGGCAAATTTTAATAAAGGAATTTGAAACCACCTTCGACTTTTTTGGATTTCGATGAATTTTTTTGTTGGAGGAGCTAAATTTGAGTGAATTTAGATGAAATTTACTTCAATTTGTTTTGATTTTATATAAATTTTTAGTCAAATTGTAATAAAGGAAACTGAAACCAACTTCGATTTTTTTGGATTTCGATGACTTTTTTTGTTGGAGGAGCTAAATTTGAGTGAATTTAGATGAAATTTACTTCAATGTTTTTGGATTTTATATAAATTTTTAGGCAAATTTAAATAAAGGAATTTGAAACCACCTTCGACTTTTTTGGATTTCGATGAATTTTTTTGTTGGAGGAGCTAAATTTGAGTGAATTTAGATGAAATTTACTTCAATTTGTTTTGATTTTATATAAATTTTTAGTCAAATTGTAATAAAGGAATTTGAACCAACTTCGATTTTTTTGGATTTTGATGAGTTTTTTTGTTGGAGGAGTTAAATTTGAGTGAATTTAGATGAAATTTACTTTTATTTTTTTTGATTTTATATAAATTTTTAGTCAAATTGTAATAAAGGAATTTGAACCAACTTCGATTTTTTTGGATTTCGATGAATTTTTTTGTTGGAGGAGCTAAATTTGAGTGAATTTAGATGAAATTTACTTCAATTTTTTTTGATTTCATATAAATTTTTAGTCAAATTGTAATAAAGGAAACTGAAACCAACTTCGATTTTTTTGGATTTCGATGACTTTTTTTGTTGGAGGAGCTAAATTTGAGTGAATTTAGATGAAATTTACTTCAATGTTTTTGGATTTTATATAAATTTTTAGGCAAATTTTAATAAAGGAATTTGAAACCACCTTCGACTTTTTTGGATTTCGATGAATTTTTTTGTTGGAGGAGCTAAATTTGAGTGAATTTAGATGAAATTTACTTCAGTTTGTTTTGATTTTATATAAATTTTTAGTCAAATTGTAATAAAGGTATTTGAACCATCTTCGATTTTTTTGGATTTTGATGAGTTTTTTTGTTGGAGGAGTTAAATATGAGTGAATTTAGATGAAATTTACTTTTATTTTTTTGGATTTTATATAAATTTTTAGTCAAATTGTAATAAAGGAATTTGAACCAACTTCGATTTTTTTTGATTTTGATGAATTTTTTGTTGGAGGAGCTAAATTTGAGTGAATTTAGATTAAATTTGCTTCTATTTTTCTTGATTTTATATAAATTTTTAGTCAAATTGTAATTAAGGAATTTGAAACCACCTTCGATTTTTTTGGATTTTGATGAATTTTATTGTTGGAGGAGCTAAATTTGAGTGAATTTAGATGAAATTTACTTTCATTTTTTTGGATTTTATATTAATTTTTAGTCAAATTGTAATAAAGTAATTTGATACCAACTTCGATTTTTTTGGATTTTGATGAATTTTTTTGTTGGAGCAGCTACATTTGAGTGAATTTAGATAGAATTTACTTTTATTTTTTTGGATTTTATATAAATTTTTAGTCAAATTGTAATAAAGTAATTTGAACCAACTTCTATTTTTTTGGATTTTGATGAGTTTTTTTGTTGGAGGAGTTAAATTTGAGTGAATTTAGATGAAATTTACTTCAATTTTTTGGGATTTTATATAATTTTTTAGTCAAATTGTAATAAAGGAAATTGAAACCAACTTCGATTTTTTTGGATTTGGATGAATGTTTTTGTTGGAGGAGCTAAATTTGAGTAAATTTAGATGAAATTAACACCTATTTTTTTGGATTTTATATAAATTTTTAGTCAAATTGTAATAAAGGAATTTGAAACCAACTTCGATTTTTTTGGATTTTGCTGAATTTTGTGTTGGAGGAGCTAAATTTGAGTGAATTTAGATGAAATTTACTTTTATTTTTTCGGATTTTATATAAATTTTTAGTCAAATTGTAATAAAGGAATTTGAACCAACTTCGATTTTTTTGGATTTTGATGAGTTTTTTTGTTGGAGGAGTTAAATTTGAGTGAATTTAGATTAAATTTACTTTTATTTTTTTTGATTTTATATAAATTTTTAGTCAAATTGTAATAAAGGAATTTGAACCAACTTCGAATTTTTTGGATTTCGATGAATTTTTTTGTTGGAGGAGCTAAATTTGAGTGAATTTAGATGAAATTTACTTCAATTTTTTTGGATTTTATATAAATTTTTAGGCAAATTTTAATAAAGGAATTTGAAACCACTTTCGATTTTTTTGGATTTCGATGAATTTTTTTGTTGGAGGAGCTAAATTTGAGTGAATTTAGATGAAATTTACTTCAATTTTTTTTGATTTTATATAAATTTTTAGTCAAATTGTAATAAAGGAAACTGAAACCAACTTCGATTTTTTGGGATTTCGATGTATTTTTTTGTTGGAGGACCTAAATTTGAGTGAATTTAGATGAAATTTACTTTCATTTTTTTGGATTTTATATAAATTTTTAGTCAAATTGTAATAAAGGAATTTGAAACAAACTTCGATTTTTTTGGATTTTGATGAATTTTTTTGTTGGAGCAGCTAAATTTGAGTGAATTTAGATGGAATTTACTTTTATTTTTTTTGATTTTATATAAATTTTTAGTCAAATTGTAATAAAGGAATTTGAACCAACTTCGATTTTTTTGGATTTTGATGAGTTTTTTTGTTGGAGGAGTTAAATTTGAGTGAATTTAGATTAAATTTACTTTTATTTTTTTTGATTTTATATAAATTTTTAGTCAAATTGTAATAAAGGAATTTGAACCAACTTCGAATTTTTTGGATTTCGATGAATTTTTTTGTTGGAGGAGCTAAATTTGAGTGAATTTAGATGAAATTTACTTCAATTTTTTTTGGATTTTATATAAATTTTTAGGCAAATTTTAATAAAGGAATTTGAAACCACTTTAGATTTTTTTGGATTTCGATGAATTTTTTTGTTGGAGGAGCTAAATTTGAGTGAATTTAGATGAAATTTACTTCAATTTTTTTTGATTTTATATAAATTTTTAGTCAAATTGTAATAAAGGAAACTGAAACCAACTTCGATTTTTTGGGATTTCGATGTATTTTTTTGTTGGAGGACCTAAATTTGAGTGAATTTAGATGAAATTTACTTTCATTTTTTTGGATTTTATATTAATTTTTAGTCAAATTGTAATAAAGTAATTTGATACCAACTTCGATTTTTTTGGATTTTGATGAATTTTTTTGTTGGAGCAGCTAAATTTGAGTGAATTTAGATGGAATTTACTTTTATTTTTTTGGATTTTATATAAATTTTTAGTCAAATTGTAATAAAGGAATTTGAACCAACTTCTATTTTTTTGGATTTTGATGAGTTTTTTTGTTGGAGGAGTTAAATTTGAGTGAATTTAGATGAAATTTACTTCAATTTTTTGGGATTTTATATAATTTTTTAGTCAAATTGTAATAAAGGAAATTGAAACCAACTTCGATTTTTTTGGATTTGGATGAATGTTTTTGTTGGAGGAGCTAAATTTGAGTAAATTTAGATGAAATTAACACCTATTTTTTTGGATTTTATATAAATTTTTAGTCAAATTGTAATAAAGGAATTTGAAACCAACTTCGATTTTTTTGGATTTTGCTGAATTTTGTGTTGGAGGAGCTAAATTTGAGTGAATTTAGATGAAATTTACTTTTATTTTTTCGGATTTTATATAAATTTTTAGTCAAATTGTAATAAAGGAATTTGAACCAACTTCGATTTTTTTGGATTTTGATGAGTTTTTTTGTTGGAGGAGTTAAATTTGAGTGAATTTAGATTAAATTTACTTTTATTTTTTTTGATTTTATATAAATTTTTAGTCAAATTGTAATAAAGGAATTTGAACCAACTTCGAATTTTTTGGATTTCGATGAATTTTTTTGTTGGAGGAGCTAAATTTGAGTGAATTTAGATGAAATTTACTTCAATTTTTTTGGATTTTATATAAATTTTTAGGCAAATTTTAATAAAGGAATTTGAAACCACTTTCGATTTTTTTGGATTTCGATGAATTTTTTTGTTGGAGGAGCTAAATTTGAGTGAATTTAGATGAAATTTACTTCAATTTTTTTTGATTTTATATAAATGTTTAGTCAAATTGTAATAAAGGAAACTGAAACCAACTTCGATTTTTTGGGATTTCGATGTATTTTTTTGTTGGAGGAGCTAAATTTGAGTGAATTTAGATGAAATTTACTTCAATGTTTTTGGATTTTATATAAATTTTTAGGCAAATTTTAATAAAGGAATTTGAAACCACCTTCGACTTTTTTGGATTTCGATGAATTTTTTTGTTGGAGGAGCTAAATTTGAGTGAATTTAGATGAAATTTACTTCAATTTGTTTTGATTTTATATAAATTTTTAGTCAAATTGTAATAAAGGAAACTGAAACCAACTTCGATTTTTTTGGATTTCCATGACTTTTTTTGTTGGAGGAGCTAAATTTGAGTGAATTTAGATGAAATTTACTTCAATGTTTTTGGATTTTATATAAATTTTTAGGCAAATTTAAATAAAGGAATTTGAAACCACCCTCGACTTTTTTGGATTTCGATGAATTTTTTTGTTGGAGGAGCTAAATTTGAGTGAATTTAGATGAAATTTACTTCAATTTGTTTTGATTTTATATAAATTTTTAGTCAAATTGTAATAAAGGAATTTGAACCAACTTCGATTTTTTTGGATTTTGATGAGTTTTTTTGTTGGAGGAGTTAAATTTGAGTGAATTTAGATGAAATTTACTTTTATTTTTTTTGATTTTATATAAATTTTTAGTCAAATTGTAATAAAGGAATTTGAACCAACTTCGATTTTTTTGGATTTCGATGAATTTTTTTGTTGGAGGAGCTAAATTTGAGTGAATTTAGATGAAATTTACTTCAATTTTTTTTGATTTCATATAAATTTTTAGTCAAATTGTAATAAAGGAAACTGAAACCAACTTCGATTTTTTTGGATTTCGATGACTTTTTTTGTTGGAGGAGCTAAATTTGAGTGAATTTAGATGAAATTTACTTCAATGTTTTTGGATTTTATATAAATTTTTAGGCAAATTTTAATAAAGGAATTTGAAACCACCTTCGACTTTTTTGGATTTCGATGAATTTTTTTGTTGGAGGAGCTAAATTTGAGTGAATTTAGATGAAATTTACTTCAGTTTGTTTTGATTTTATATAAATTTTTAGTCAAATTGTAATAAAGGAATTTGAACCATCTTCGATTTTTTTGGATTTTGATGAGTTTTTTTGTTGGAGGAGTTAAATATGAGTGAATTTAGATGAAATTTACTTCTGTTTTTTTTATTTCATATAAATTTTTAGTCAAATTGTAATAAAGGTATTTGAACCAACTTCGATTTTTTTGGATTTTGATGATTTTGGTTGTTGGAGGAGTTAAATTTGAGTAAATTTAGAGGAAATTTACTTTTATTTTTTTGGATTTTATATAAATTTTTAGTCAAATTGTAGTAAAGGAAATTCAAACCAACTTAGATTTTTTTGGATTTTGATGAATTTTTTTGTTCGAGGAGTTAAATTTGAGTGAATTTAGATGAAATTTACTTTAATTTTTTTGGATGTTATATAAATTTTTAGTCAAATTGTAATAAAGGAAATTGAAACCAACTTCGATTTTTTTGGATTTGGATGAATTTTTTTGTTGGAGGAGCTAAATTTGAGTGAATTTAGATGAAATTTACTTTTATTTTTTTGGATTTTATATAAATTTTTAGTCAAATTGTAATAAAGGAATTTGAACCAACTTCGATTTTTTTTGATTTTGATGAATTTTTTGTTGGAGGAGCTAAATTTGAGTGAATTTAGATTAAATTTGCTTCTATTTTTCTTGATTTTATATAAATTTTTAGTCAAATTGTAATTAAGGAATTTGAAACCACCTTCGATTTTTTTGGATTTTGATGAATTTTATTGTTGGAGGAGCTAAATTTGAGTGAATTTAGATGAAATTTACTTTCATTTTTTTGGATTTTATATTAATTTTTAGTCAAATTGTAATAAAGTAATTTGATACCAACTTCGATTTTTTTGGATTTTGATGAATTTTTTTGTTGGAGCAGCTACATTTGAGTGAATTTAGATAGAATTTACTTTTATTTTTTTGGATTTTATATAAATTTTTAGTCAAATTGTAATAAAGGAATTTGAACCAACTTCTATTTTTTTGGATTTTGATGAGTTTTTTTGTTGGAGGAGTTAAATTTGAGTGAATTTAGATGAAATTTACTTCAATTTTTTGGGATTTTATATAATTTTTTAGTCAAATTGTAATAAAGGAAATTGAAACCAACTTCGATTTTTTTGGATTTGGATGAATGTTTTTGTTGGAGGAGCTAAATTTAAGTAAATTTAGATGAAATTAACACCTATTTTTTTGGATTTTATATAAATTTTTAGTCAAATTGTAATAAAGGAATTTGAAACCAACTTCGATTTTTTTGGATTTTGCTGAATTTTGTGTTGGAGGAGCTAAATTTGAGTGAATTTAGATGAAATTTACTTTTATTTTTTCGGATTTTATATAAATTTTTAGTCAAATTGTAATAAAGGAATTTGAACCAACTTCGATTTTTTTGGATTTTGATGAGTTTTTTTGTTGGAGGAGTTAAATTTGAGTGAATTTAGATTAAATTTACTTTTATTTTTTTTGATTTTATATAAATTTTTAGTCAAATTGTAATAAAGGAATTTGAACCAACTTCGAATTTTTTGGATTTCGATGAATTTTTTTGTTGGAGGAGCTAAATTTGAGTGAATTTAGATGAAATTTACTTCAATTTTTTTGTATTTTATATAAATTTTTAGGCAAATTTTAATAAAGGAATTTGAAACCACTTTCGATTTTTTTGGATTTCGATGAATTTTTTTGTTGGAGGAGCTAAATTTGAGTGAATTTAGATGAAATTTACTTCAATTTTTTTTGATTTTATATAAATTTTTAGTCAAATTGTAATAAAGGAAACTGAAACCAACTTCGATTTTTTGGGATTTCGATGTATTTTTTTGTTGGAGGACCTAAATTTGAGTGAATTTAGATGAAATTTACTTTCATTTTTTTGGATTTTATATAAATTTTTAGTCAAATTGTAATAAAGGAATTTGAAACCAACTTCGATTTTTTTTGGATTTTGATGAATTTTTTTGTTGGAGCAGCTAAATTTGAGTGAATTTAGATGGAATTTACTTTTATTTTTTTTGATTTTATATAAATTTTTAGTCAAATTGTAATAAAGGAATTTGAACCAACTTCGAATTTTTTGGATTTCGATGAATTTTTTTGTTGGAGGTGCTAAATTTGAGTGAATTTAGATGAAATTTACTTCAATTTTTTTGGATTTTATATAAATTTTTAGGCAAATTTTAATAAAGGAATTTGAAACCACTTTCGATTTTTTTGGATTTCGATGAATTTTTTTGTTGGAGGAGCTAAATTTGAGTGAATTTAGATGAAATTTACTTCAATTTTTTTTGATTTTATATAAATTTTTAGTCAAATTGTAATAAAGGAAACTGAAACCAACTTCGATTTTTTTGGATTTCGATGACTTTTTTTGTTGGAGGAGCTAAATTTGAGTGAATTTAGATGTAATTTACTTCAATGTTTTTGGATTTTATATAAATTTTTAGGCAAATTTAAATAAAGGAATTTGAAACCACCTTCGACTTTTTTGGATTTCGATGAATTTTTTTGTTGGAGGAGCTAAATTTGAGTGAATTTAGATGAAATTTACTTCAATTTGTTTTGATTTTATATAAATTTTTAGTCAAATTGTAATAAAGGAATTTGAACCAACTTCGATTTTTTTGGATTTTGATGAGTTTTTTTGTTGGAGGAGTTAAATTTGAGTGAATTTAGATGAAATTTACTTTTATTTTTTTTGATTTTATATAAATTTTTAGTCAAATTGTAATAAAGGAATTTGAACCAACTTCGATTTTTTTGGATTTCGATGAATTTTTTTGTTGGAGGAGCTAAATTGGAGTGAATTTAGATGAAATTTACTTCAATTTTTTTTGATTTCATATAAATTTTTAGTCAAATTGTAATAAAGGAAACTGAAACCAACTTCAATTTTTTTGGATTTCGATGACTTTTTTTGTTGGAGGAGCTAAATTTGAGTGAATTTAGATGAAATTTACTTCAATGTTTTTGGATTTTATATAAATTTTTAGGCAAATTTTAATAAAGGAATTTGAAACCACCTTCGACTTTTTTGGATTTCGATGAATTTTTTTGTTGGAGGAGCTAAATTTGAGTGAATTTAGATGAAATTTACTTCAGTTTGTTTTGATTTTATATAAATTTTTAGTCAAATTGTAATAAAGGAATTTGAACCATCTTCGATTTTTTTGGATTTTGATGAGTTTTTTTGTTGGAGGAGTTAAATATGAGTGAATTTAGATGAAATTTACTTCTGTTTTTTTTATTTCATATAAATTTTTAGTCAAATTGTAATAAAGGTATTTGAACCAACTTCGATTTCTTTGGATTTTGATGATTTTGGTTGTTGGAGGAGTTAAATTTGAGTAAATTTAGAGGAAATTTACTTTTATTTTTTTGGATTTTATATAAATTTTTAGTCAAATTGTAGTAAAGGAAATTCAAACCAACTTAGATTTTTTTGGATTTTGATGAATTTTTTTGTTCGAGGAGTTAAATTTGAGTGAATTTAGATGAAACTTACTTTTATTTTTTTGGATATTCTATAAATTTTTAGTCAAATTGTAATAAAGGAATTTGAACCAACTTCGATTTTTTTGGATTTTGATGAGATTTTTTGTTGGAGGAGTTAAATTTGAGTGAATTTAGATGAAATTTACTTTTATTTTTTTGGATTTTATATAAATTTTTAGTCAAATTGTAATAAAGGAATTTGAACCAACTTCGATTTTTTTAGATTTCGATGAATTTTTTTGTTGGAGGAGCTAAATTTGAGTGTACTTAGATGAAATTTACTTTAATTTTTTTGGATTTTATATAAATTTTTAGTCAAATTGTAATAAAGGAAATTGAAACCAACTTCGATTTTTTTGGATTTGGATGAATTTTTTTGTTGGAGGAGCTAAATTTGAGTGAATTTAGATGAAATTTACTTTTATTTTTTTGGATTTTATATAAATTTTTAGTCAAATTGTAATAAAGGAATTTGAACCAACTTCGATTTTTTTTGATTTTGATGAATTTTTTGTTGGAGGAGCTAAATTTGAGTGAATTTAGATTAAATTTGCTTCTATTTTTCTTGATTTTATATAAATTTTTAGTCAAATTGTAATTAAGGAATTTGAAACCACCTTCGATTTTTTTGGATTTTGATGAATTTTATTGTTGGAGGAGCTAAATTTGAGTGAATTTAGATGAAATTTACTTTCATTTTTTTGGATTTTATATTAATTTTTAGTCAAATTGTAATAAAGTAATTTGATACCAACTTCGATTTTTTTGGATTTTGATGAATATTTTTGTTGGAGCAGCTACATTTGAGTGAATTTAGATAGAATTTACTTTTATTTTTTTGGATTTTATATAAATTTTTAGTCAAATTGTAATAAAGGAATTTGAACCAACTTCTATTTTTTTGGATTTTGATGAGTTTTTTTGTTGGAGGAGTTAAATTTGAGTGAATTTAGATGAAATTTACTTCAATTTTTTGGGATTTTATATAATTTTTTAGTCAAATTGTAATAAAGGAAATTGAAACCAACTTCGATTTTTTTGGATTTGGATGAATGTTTTTGTTGGAGGAGCTAAATTTGAGTAAATTTAGATGAAATTAACACCTATTTTTTTGGATTTTATATAAATTTTTAGTCAAATTGTAATAAAGGAATTTGAAACCAACTTCGATTTTTTTGGATTTTGCTGAATTTTGTGTTGGAGGAGCTAAATTTGAGTGAATTTAGATGAAATTTACTTTTATTTTTTCGGATTTTATATAAATTTTTAGTCAAATTGTAATAAAGGAATTTGAACCAACTTCGATTTTTTTGGATTTTGATGAGTTTTTTTGTTGGAGGAGTTAAATTTGAGTGAATTTAGATTAAATTTACTTTTATTTTTTTTGATTTTATATAAATTTTTAGTCAAATTGTAATAAAGGAATTTGAACCAACTTCGAATTTTTTGGATTTCGATGAATTTTTTTGTTGGAGGAGCTAAATTTGAGTGAATTTAGATGAAATTTACTTCAATTTTTTTGGATTTTATATAAATTTTTAGGCAAATTTTAATAAAGGAATTTGAAACCACTTTCGATTTTTTTGGATTTCGATGAATTTTTTTGTTGGAGGAGCTAAATTTGAGTGAATTTAGATGAAATTTACTTCAATTTTTTTTGATTTTATATAAATTTTTAGTCAAATTGTAATAAAGGAAACTGAAACCAACTTCGATTTTTTGGGATTTCGATGTATTTTTTTGTTGGAGGACCTAAATTTGAGTGAATTTAGATGAAATTTACTTTCATTTTTTTGGATTTTATATAAATTTTTAGTCAAATTGTAATAAAGGAATTTGGAACCAACTTCGATTTTTTTGGATTTTGATGAATTTTTTTGTTGGAGCAGCTAAATTTGAGTGAATTTAGATGGAATTTACTTTTATTTTTTTGGATTTTATATAAATTTTTAGTCAAATTGTAATAAAGGAATTTGAACCAACTTCGATTTTTTTGGATTTTGATGAGTTTTTTTGTTGGAGGAGTTAAATTTGAGTGAATTTAGATTAAATTTACTTTTATTTTTTTTGATTTTATATAAATTTTTAGTCAAATTGTAATAAAGGAATTTGAACCAACTTCGAATTTTTTGGATTTCGATGAATTTTTTTGTTGGAGGAGCTAAATTTGAGTGAATTTAGATGAAATTTACTTCAATTTTTTTGGATTTTATATAAATTTTTAGGCAAATTTTAATAAAGGAATTTGAAACCACTTTCGATTTTTTTGGATTTCGATGAATTTTTTTGTTGGAGGAGCTAAATTTGAGTGAATTTAGATGAAATTTACTTCAATTTTTTTTGATTTTATATAAATTTTTAGTCAAATTGTAATAAAGGAAACTGAAACCAACTTCGATTTTTTGGGATTTCGATGTATTTTTTTGTTGGAGGACCTAAATTTGAGTGAATTTAGATGAAATTTACTTTCATTTTTTTGGATTTTATATTAATTTTTAGTCAAATTGTAATAAAGTAATTTGATACCAACTTCGATTTTTTTGGATTTTGATGAATTTTTTTGTTGGAGCAGCTAAATTTGAGTGAATTTAGATGGAATTTACTTTTATTTTTTTGGATTTTATATAAATTTTTAGTCAAATTGTAATAAAGGAATTTGAACCAACTTCTATTTTTTTGGATTTTGATGAGTTTTTTTGTTGGAGGAGTTAAATTTGAGTGAATTTAGATGAAATTTACTTCAATTTTTTGGGATTTTATATAATTTTTTAGTCAAATTGTAATAAAGGAAATTGAAACCAACTTCGATTTTTTTGGATTTGGATGAATGTTTTTGTTGGAGGAGCTAAATTTGAGTAAATTTAGATGAAATTAACACCTATTTTTTTGGATTTTATATAAATTTTTAGTCAAATTGTAATAAAGGAATTTGAAACCAACTTCGATTTTTTTGGATTTTGCTGAATTTTGTGTTGGAGGAGCTAAATTTGAGTGAATTTAGATGAAATTTACTTTTATTTTTTCGGATTTTATATAAATTTTTAGTCAAATTGTAATAAAGGAATTTGAACCAACTTCGATTTTTTTGGATTTTGATGAGTTTTTTTGTTGGAGGAGTTAAATTTGAGTGAATTTAGATTAAATTTACTTTTATTTTTTTTGATTTTATATAAATTTTTAGTCAAATTGTAATAAAGGAATTTGAACCAACTTCGAATTTTTTGGATTTCGATGAATGTTTTTGTTGGAGGAGCTAAATTTGAGTAAATTTAGATGAAATTAACACCTATTTTTTTGGATTTTATATAAATTTTTAGTCAAATTGTAATAAAGGAATTTGAAACCAACTTCGATTTTTTTGGATTTTGCTGAATTTTGTGTTGGAGGAGCTAAATTTGAGTGAATTTAGATGAAATTTACTTTTATTTTTTCGGATTTTATATAAATTTTTAGTCAAATTGTAATAAAGGAATTTGAACCAACTTCGATTTTTTTGGATTTTGATGAGTTTTTTTGTTGGAGGAGTTAAATTTGAGTGAATTTAGATTAAATTTACTTTTATTTTTTTTGATTTTATATAAATTTTTAGTCAAATTGTAATAAAGGAATTTGAACCAACTTCGAATTTTTTGGATTTCGATGAATTTTTTTGTTGGAGGAGCTAAATTTGAGTGAATTTAGATAAAATTTACTTCAATTTTTTTGGATTTTATATAAATTTTTAGGCAAATTTTAATAAAGGAATTTGAAACCACTTTCGATTTTTTTGGATTTCGATGAATTTTTTTGTTGGAGGAGCTAAATTTGAGTGAATTTAGATGAAATTTACTTCAATTTTTTTTGATTTTATATAAATTTTTAGTCAAATTGTAATAAAGGAAACTGAAACCAACTTCGATTTTTTGGGATTTCGATGTATTTTTTTGGTGGAGGACCTAAATTTGAGTGAATTTAGATGAAATTTACTTTCATTTTTTTGGATTTTATATAAATTTTTAGTCAAATTGTAATAAAGGAATTTGGAACCAACTTCGATTTTTTTGGATTTTGATGAATTTTTTTGTTGGAGCAGCTAAATTTGAGTGAATTTAGATGGAATTTACTTTTATTTTTTTGGATTTTATACAAATTTTTAGTCAAATTGTAATAAAGGAATTTGAACCAACTTCGATTTTTTTGGATTTTGATGAGTTTTTTTGTTGGAGGAGTTAAATTTGAGTGAATTTAGATTAAATTTACTTTTATTTTTTTTGATTTTATATAAATTTTTAGTCAAATTGTAATAAAGGAATTTGAACCAACTTCGAATTTTTTGGATTTCGATGAATTTTTTTGTTGGAGGAGCTAAATTTGAGTGAATTTAGATGAAATTTACTTCAATTTTTTTGGATTTTATATAAATTTTTAGGCAAATTTTAATAAAGGAATTTGAAACCACTTTTGATTTTTTTGGATTTCGATGAATTGTTTTGTTGGAGGTGCTAAATTTGAGTGAATTTAGATGAAATTTACTTCAATTTTTTTTTGATTTTATATAAATTTTTAGTCAAATTGTAATAAAGGAAACTGAAACCATCTTCGATTTTTTGGGATTTCGATGTATTTTTTTGTTGGAGGACCTAAATTTGAGTGAATTTAGATGAAATTTACTTTCATTTTTTTGGATTTTATATTAATTTTTAGTCAAATTGTAATAAAGTAATTTGATACCAACTTCGATTTTTTTGGATTTTGATGAATTTTTTTGTTGGAGCAGCTAAATTTGAGTGAATTTAGATGAAATTAACACCTATTTTTTTTGGATTTTATATAAATTTTTAGTCAAATTGTAATAAAGGAATTTGAACCAACTTCGATTTTTTTGGATTTCGATGAATTTTTTTGTTGGAGGAGCTAAATTTGAGTGAATTTAGATGAAATTTACTTCAATTTTTTTTGATTTTATATAAATTTTTAGTCAAATTGTAATAAAGGAAACTGAAACCAACTTCGATTTTTTGGGATTTCGATGTATTTTTTTGTTGGAGGACCTAAATTTGAGTGAATTTAGATGAAATTTACTTTCATTTTTTTGGATTTTATATAAATTTTTAGTCAAATTGTAATAAAGGAATTTGGAACCAACTTCGATTTTTTTGGATTTTGATGAATTTTTTTGTTGGAGCAGCTAAATTTGAGTGAATTTAGATGGAATTTACTTTTATTTTTTTGGATTTTATATAAATTTTTAGTCAAATTGTAATAAAGGAATTTGAACCAACTTCGATTTTTTTGGATTTTGATGAGTTTTTTTGTTGGAGGAGTTAAATTTGAGTGAATTTAGATTAAATTTACTTTTATTTTTTTTGATTTTATATAAATTTTTAGTCAAATTGTAATAAAGGAATTTGAACCAACTTCGAATTTTTTGGATTTCGATGAATTTTTTTGTTGGAGGAGCTAAATTTGAGTGAATTTAGATGAAATTTACTTCAATTTTTTTGGATTTTATATAAATTTTTAGGCAAATTTTAATAAAGGAATTTGAAACCACTTTCGATTTTTTTGGATTTCGATGAATTTTTTTGTTGGAGGAGCTAAATTTGAGTGAATTTAGATGAAATTTACTTCAATTTTTTTTGATTTTATATAAATTTTTAGTCAAATTGTAATAAAGGAAACTGAAACCAACTTCGATTTTTTGGGATTTCGATGTATTTTTTTGTTGGAGGACCTAAATTTGAGTGAATTTAGATGAAATTTACTTTCATTTTTTTGGATTTTATATTAATTTTTAGTCAAATTGTAATAAAGTAATTTGATACCAACTTCGATTTTTTTGGATTTTGATGAATTTTTTTGTTGGAGCAGCTAAATTTGAGTGAATTTAGATGGAATTTACTTTTATTTTTTTGGATTTTATATAAATTTTTAGTCAAATTGTAATAAAGGAATTTGAACCAACTTCTATTTTTTTGGATTTTGATGAGTTTTTTTGTTGGAGGAGTTAAATTTGAGTGAATTTAGATGAAATTTACTTCAATTTTTTGGGATTTTATATAATTTTTTAGTCAAATTGTAATAAAGGAAATTGAAACCAACTTCGATTTTTTTGGATTTGGATGAATGTTTTTGTTGGAGGAGCTAAATTTGAGTAAATTTAGATGAAATTAACACCTATTTTTTTGGATTTTATATAAATTTTTAGTCAAATTGTAATAAAGGAATTTGAAACCAACTTCGATTTTTTTGGATTTTGCTGAATTTTGTGTTGGAGGAGCTAAATTTGAGTGAATTTAGATGAAATTTACTTTTATTTTTTCGGATTTTATATAAATTTTTAGTCAAATTGTAATAAAGGAATTTGAACCAACTTCGATTTTTTTGGATTTTGATGAGTTTTTTTGTTGGAGGAGTTAAATTTGAGTGAATTTAGATTAAATTTACTTTTATTTTTTTTGATTTTATATAAATTTTTAGTCAAATTGTAATAAAGGAATTTGAACCAACTTCGAATTTTTTGGATTTCGATGAATGTTTTTGTTGGAGGAGCTAAATTTGAGTAAATTTAGATGAAATTAACACCTATTTTTTTGGATTTTATATAAATTTTTAGTCAAATTGTAATAAAGGAATTTGAAACCAACTTCGATTTTTTTGGATTTTGCTGAATTTTGTGTTGGAGGAGCTAAATTTGAGTGAATTTAGATGAAATTTACTTTTATTTTTTCGGATTTTATATAAATTTTTAGTCAAATTGTAATAAAGGAATTTGAACCAACTTCGATTTTTTTGGATTTTGATGAGTTTTTTTGTTGGAGGAGTTAAATTTGAGTGAATTTAGATTAAATTTACTTTTATTTTTTTTGATTTTATATAAATTTTTAGTCAAATTGTAATAAAGGAATTTGAACCAACTTCGAATTTTTTGGATTTCGATGAATTTTTTTGTTGGAGGAGCTAAATTTGAGTGAATTTAGATAAAATTTACTTCAATTTTTTTGGATTTTATATAAATTTTTAGGCAAATTTTAATAAAGGAATTTGAAACCACTTTCGATTTTTTTGGATTTCGATGAATTTTTTTGTTGGAGGAGCTAAATTTGAGTGAATTTAGATGAAATTTACTTCAATTTTTTTTGATTTTATATAAATTTTTAGTCAAATTGTAATAAAGGAAACTGAAACCAACTTCGATTTTTTGGGATTTCGATGTATTTTTTTGGTGGAGGACCTAAATTTGAGTGAATTTAGATGAAATTTACTTTCATTTTTTTGGATTTTATATAAATTTTTAGTCAAATTGTAATAAAGGAATTTGGAACCAACTTCGATTTTTTTGGATTTTGATGAATTTTTTTGTTGGAGCAGCTAAATTTGAGTGAATTTAGATGGAATTTACTTTTATTTTTTTGGATTTTATACAAATTTTTAATAAAATTGTAATAAAGGAATTTGAACCAACTTCGATTTTTTTGGATTTTGATGAGTTTTTTTGTTGGAGGAGTTAAATTTGAGTGAATTTAGATTAAATTTACTTTTATTTTTTTTGATTTTATATAAATTTTTAGTCAAATTGTAATAAAGGAATTTGAACCAACTTCGAATTTTTTGGATTTCGATGAATTTTTTTGTTGGAGGAGCTAAATTTGAGTGAATTTAGATGAAATTTACTTCAATTTTTTTGGATTTTATATAAATTTTTAGGCAAATTTTAATAAAGGAATTTGAAACCACTTTTGATTTTTTTGGATTTCGATGAATTGTTTTGTTGGAGGTGCTAAATTTGAGTGAATTTAGATGAAATTTACTTCAATTTTTTTTTGATTTTATATAAATTTTTAGTCAAATTGTAATAAAGGAAACTGAAACCATCTTCGATTTTTTGGGATTTCGATGTATTTTTTTGTTGGAGGACCTAAATTTGAGTGAATTTAGATGAAATTTACTTTCATTTTTTTGGATTTTATATTAATTTTTAGTCAAATTGTAATAAAGTAATTTGATACCAACTTCGATTTTTTTGGATTTTGATGAATTTTTTTGTTGGAGCAGCTAAATTTGAGTGAATTTAGATGAAATTAACACCTATTTTTTTTGGATTTTATATAAATTTTTAGTCAAATTGTAATAAAGGAATTTGAACCAACTTCGATTTTTTTGGATTTCGATGAATTTTTTTGTTGGAGGAGCTAAATTTGAGTGAATTTAGATGAAATTTACTTCAATTTTTTTTGATTTTATATAAATTTTTAGTCAAATTGTAATAAAGGAAACTGAAACCAACTTCGATTTTTTGGGATTTCGATGTATTTTTTTGTTGGAGGACCTAAATTTGAGTGAATTTAGATGAAATTTACTTTCATTTTTTTGGATTTTATATAAATTTTTAGTCAAATTGTAATAAAGGAATTTGGAACCAACTTCGATTTTTTTGGATTTTGATGAATTTTTTTGTTGGAGCAGCTAAATTTGAGTGAATTTAGATGGAATTTACTTTTATTTTTTTGGATTTTATATAAATTTTTAGTCAAATTGTAATAAAGGAATTTGAACCAACTTCGATTTTTTTGGATTTTGATGAGTTTTTTTGTTGGAGGAGTTAAATTTGAGTGAATTTAGATTAAATTTACTTTTATTTTTTTTGATTTTATATAAATTTTTAGTCAAATTGTAATAAAGGAATTTGAACCAACTTCGAATTTTTTGGATTTCGATGAATTTTTTTGTTGGAGGAGCTAAATTTGAGTGAATTTAGATGAAATTTACTTCAATTTTTTTGGATTTTATATAAATTTTTAGGCAAATTTTAATAAAGGAATTTGAAACCACTTTCGATTTTTTTGGATTTCGATGAATTTTTTTGTTGGAGGAGCTAAATTTGAGTGAATTTAGATGAAATTTACTTCAATTTTTTTTGATTTTATATAAATTTTTAGTCAAATTGTAATAAAGGAAACTGAAACCAACTTCGATTTTTTGGGATTTCGATGTATTTTTTTGTTGGAGGACCTAAATTTGAGTGAATTTAGATGAAATTTACTTTCATTTTTTTGGATTTTATATTAATTTTTAGTCAAATTGTAATAAAGTAATTTGATACCAACTTCGATTTTTTTGGATTTTGATGAATTTTTTTGTTGGAGCAGCTAAATTTGAGTGAATTTAGATGGAATTTACTTTTATTTTTTTGGATTTTATATAAATTTTTAGTCAAATTGTAATAAAGGAATTTGAACCAACTTCTATTTTTTTGGATTTTGATGAGTTTTTTTGTTGGAGGAGTTAAATTTGAGTGAATTTAGATGAAATTTACTTCAATTTTTTGGGATTTTATATAATTTTTTAGTCAAATTGTAATAAAGGAAATTGAAACCAACTTCGATTTTTTTGGATTTGGATGAATGTTTTTGTTGGAGGAGCTAAATTTGAGTAAATTTAGATGAAATTAACACCTATTTTTTTGGATTTTATATAAATTTTTAGTCAAATTGTAATAAAGGAATTTGAAACCAACTTCGATTTTTTTGGATTTTGCTGAATTTTGTGTTGGAGGAGCTAAATTTGAGTGAATTTAGATGAAATTTACTTTTATTTTTTCGGATTTTATATAAATTTTTAGTCAAATTGTAATAAAGGAATTTGAACCAACTTCGATTTTTTTGGATTTTGATGAGTTTTTTTGTTGGAGGAGTTAAATTTGAGTGAATTTAGATTAAATTTACTTTTATTTTTTTTGATTTTATATAAATTTTTAGTCAAATTGTAATAAAGGAATTTGAACCAACTTCGAATTTTTTGGATTTCGATGAATGTTTTTGTTGGAGGAGCTAAATTTGAGTAAATTTAGATGAAATTAACACCTATTTTTTTGGATTTTATATAAATTTTTAGTCAAATTGTAATAAAGGAATTTGAAACCAACTTCGATTTTTTTGGATTTTGCTGAATTTTGTGTTGGAGGAGCTAAATTTGAGTGAATTTAGATGAAATTTACTTTTATTTTTTCGGATTTTATATAAATTTTTAGTCAAATTGTAATAAAGGAATTTGAACCAACTTCGATTTTTTTGGATTTTGATGAGTTTTTTTGTTGGAGGAGTTAAATTTGAGTGAATTTAGATTAAATTTACTTTTATTTTTTTTGATTTTATATAAATTTTTAGTCAAATTGTAATAAAGGAATTTGAACCAACTTCGAATTTTTTGGATTTCGATGAATTTTTTTGTTGGAGGAGCTAAATTTGAGTGAATTTAGATAAAATTTACTTCAATTTTTTTGGATTTTATATAAATTTTTAGGCAAATTTTAATAAAGGAATTTGAAACCACTTTCGATTTTTTTGGATTTCGATGAATTTTTTTGTTGGAGGAGCTAAATTTGAGTGAATTTAGATGAAATTTACTTCAATTTTTTTTGATTTTATATAAATTTTTAGTCAAATTGTAATAAAGGAAACTGAAACCAACTTCGATTTTTTGGGATTTCGATGTATTTTTTTGGTGGAGGACCTAAATTTGAGTGAATTTAGATGAAATTTACTTTCATTTTTTTGGATTTTATATAAATTTTTAGTCAAATTGTAATAAAGGAATTTGGAACCAACTTCGATTTTTTTGGATTTTGATGAATTTTTTTGTTGGAGCAGCTAAATTTGAGTGAATTTAGATGGAATTTACTTTTATTTTTTTGGATTTTATACAAATTTTTAATAAAATTGTAATAAAGGAATTTGAACCAACTTCGATTTTTTTGGATTTTGATGAGTTTTTTTGTTGGAGGAGTTAAATTTGAGTGAATTTAGATTAAATTTACTTTTATTTTTTTTGATTTTATATAAATTTTTAGTCAAATTGTAATAAAGGAATTTGAACCAACTTCGAATTTTTTGGATTTCGATGAATTTTTTTGTTGGAGGAGCTAAATTTGAGTGAATTTAGATGAAATTTACTTCAATTTTTTTGGATTTTATATAAATTTTTAGGCAAATTTTAATAAAGGAATTTGAAACCACTTTTGATTTTTTTGGATTTCGATGAATTGTTTTGTTGGAGGTGCTAAATTTGAGTGAATTTAGATGAAATTTACTTCAATTTTTTTTTGATTTTATATAAATTTTTAGTCAAATTGTAATAAAGGAAACTGAAACCATCTTCGATTTTTTGGGATTTCGATGTATTTTTTTGTTGGAGGACCTAAATTTGAGTGAATTTAGATGAAATTTACTTTCATTTTTTTGGATTTTATATTAATTTTTAGTCAAATTGTAATAAAGTAATTTGATACCAACTTCGATTTTTTTGGATTTTGATGAATTTTTTTGTTGGAGCAGCTAAATTTGAGTGAATTTAGATGAAATTAACACCTATTTTTTTTGGATTTTATATAAATTTTTAGTCAAATTGTAATAAAGGAATTTGAACCAACTTCGATTTTTTTGGATTTCGATGAATTTTTTTGTTGGAGGAGCTAAATTTGAGTGAATTTAGATGAAATTTACTTCAATTTTTTTTGATTTTATATAAATTTTTAGTCAAATTGTAATAAAGGAAACTGAAACCAACTTCGATTTTTTGGGATTTCGATGTATTTTTTTGTTGGAGGACCTAAATTTGAGTGAATTTAGATGAAATTTACTTTCATTTTTTTGGATTTTATATAAATTTTTAGTCAAATTGTAATAAAGGAATTTGGAACCAACTTCGATTTTTTTGGATTTTGATGAATTTTTTTGTTGGAGCAGCTAAATTTGAGTGAATTTAGATGGAATTTACTTTTATTTTTTTGGATTTTATATAAATTTTTAGTCAAATTGTAATAAAGGAATTTGAACCAACTTCGATTTTTTTGGATTTTGATGAGTTTTTTTGTTGGAGGAGTTAAATTTGAGTGAATTTAGATTAAATTTACTTTTATTTTTTTTGATTTTATATAAATTTTTAGTCAAATTGTAATAAAGGAATTTGAACCAACTTCGAATTTTTTGGATTTCGATGAATTTTTTTGTTGGAGGAGCTAAATTTGAGTGAATTTAGATGAAATTTACTTCAATTTTTTTGGATTTTATATAAATTTTTAGGCAAATTTTAATAAAGGAATTTGAAACCACTTTCGATTTTTTTGGATTTCGATGAATTTTTTTGTTGGAGGAGCTAAATTTGAGTGAATTTAGATGAAATTTACTTCAATTTTTTTTGATTTTATATAAATTTTTAGTCAAATTGTAATAAAGGAAACTGAAACCAACTTCGATTTTTTGGGATTTCGATGTATTTTTTTGTTGGAGGACCTAAATTTGAGTGAATTTAGATGAAATTTACTTTCATTTTTTTGGATTTTATATAAATTTTTAGTCAAATTGTAATAAAGGAATTTGGAACCAACTTCGATTTTTTTGGATTTTGATGAATTTTTTTGTTGGAGCAGCTAAATTTGAGTGAATTTAGATGGAATTTACTTTTATTTTTTTGGATTTTATATAAATTTTTAGTCAAATTGTAATAAAGGAATTTGAACCAACTTCGATTTTTTTGGATTTTGATGAGTTTTTTTGTTGGAGGAGTTAAATTTGAGTGAATTTAGATTAAATTTACTTTTATTTTTTTTGATTTTATATAAATTTTTAGTCAAATTGTAATAAAGGAATTTGAACCAACTTCGAATTTTTTGGATTTCGATGAATTTTTTTGTTGGAGGAGCTAAATTTGAGTGAATTTAGATGAAATTTACTTCAATTTTTTTGGATTTTATATAAATTTTTAGGCAAATTTTAATAAAGGAATTTGAAACCACTTTCGATTTTTTTGGATTTCGATGAATTTTTTTGTTGGAGGAGCTAAATTTGAGTGAATTTAGATGAAATTTACTTCAATTTTTTTTGATTTTATATAAATTTTTAGTCAAATTGTAATAAAGGAAACTGAAACCAACTTCGATTTTTTGGGATTTCGATGTATTTTTTTGTTGGAGGACCTAAATTTGAGTGAATTTAGATGAAATTTACTTTCATTTTTTTGGATTTTATATTAATTTTTAGTCAAATTGTAATAAAGTAATTTGATACCAACTTCGATTTTTGGATTTTGATGAATTTTTTTGTTGGAGCAGCTAAATTTGAGTGAATTTAGATGGAATTTACTTTTATTTTTTTGGATTTTATATAAATTTTTAGTCAAATTGTAATAAAGGAATTTGAACCAACTTCTATTTTTTTGGATTTTGATGAGTTTTTTTGTTGGAGGAGTTAAATTTGAGTGAATTTAGATGAAATTTACTTCAATTTTTTGGGATTTTATATAATTTTTTAGTCAAATTGTAATAAAGGAAATTGAAACCAACTTCGATTTTTTTGGATTTGGATGAATGTTTTTGTTGGAGGAGCTAAATTTGAGTAAATTTAGATGAAATTAACACCTATTTTTTTGGATTTTATATAAATTTTTAGTCAAATTGTAATAAAGGAATTTGAAACCAACTTCGATTTTTTTGGATTTTGCTGAATTTTGTGTTGGAGGAGCTAAATTTGAGTGAATTTAGATGAAATTTACTTTTATTTTTTCGGATTTTATATAAATTTTTAGTCAAATTGTAATAAAGGAATTTGAACCAACTTCGATTTTTTTGGATTTTGATGAGTTTTTTTGTTGGAGGAGTTAAATTTGAGTGAATTTAGATTAAATTTACTTTTATTTTTTTTGATTTTATATAAATTTTTAGTCAAATTGTAATAAAGGAATTTGAACCAACTTCGAATTTTTTGGATTTCGATGAATTTTTTTGTTGGAGGAGCTAAATTTGAGTGAATTTAGATGAAATTTACTTCAATTTTTTTGGATTTTATATAAATTTTTAGGCAAATTTTAATAAAGGAATTTGAAACCACTTTTGATTTTTTTGGATTTCGATGAATTGTTTTGTTGGAGGTGCTAAATTTGAGTGAATTTAGATGAAATTTACTTCAATTTTTTTTGATTTTATATAAATTTTTAGTCAAATTGTAATAAAGGAAACTGAAACCATCTTCGATTTTTTGGGATTTCGATGTATTTTTTTGTTGGAGGACCTAAATTTGAGTGAATTTAGATGAAATTTACATTCATTTTTTTGGATTTTATATTAATTTTTAGTCAAATTGTAATAAAGTAATTTGATACCAACTTCGATTTTTTTGGATTTTGATGAATTTTTTTGTTGGAGCAGCTAAATTTGAGTGAATTTAGATGGAATTTACTTTTATTTTTTTGGATTTTATATAAATTTTTAGTCAAATTGTAATAAAGGAATTTGAACCAACTTCTATTTTTTTGGATTTTGATGAGTTTTTTTGTTGGAGGAGTTAAATTTGAGTGAATTTAGATGAAATTTACTTCAATTTTTTGGGATTTTATATAATTTTTTAGTCAAATTGTAATAAAGGAAATTGAAACCAACTTCGATTTTTTTGGATTTGGATGAATGTTTTTGTTGGAGGAGCTAAATTTGAGTAAATTTAGATGAAATTAACACCTATTTTTTTTGGATTTTATATAAATTTTTAGTCAAATTGTAATAAAGGAATTTGAACCAACTTCGATTTTTTTGGATTTTGATGAGTTTTTTTGTTGGAGGAGTTAAATTTGAGTGAATTTAGATTAAATTTACTTTTATTTTTTTTGATTTTATATAAATTTTTAGTCAAATTGTAATAAAGGAAACTGAAACCAACTTCGATTTTTTGGGATTTCGATGTATTTTTTTGTTGGAGGACCTAAATTTGAGTGAATTTATATGAAATTTACTTTCATTTTTTTGGATTTTATATAAATTTTTAGTCAAATTGTAATAAAGGAATTTGGAACCAACTTCGATTTTTTTGGATTTTGATGAATTTTTTTGTTGGAGCAGCTAAATTTGAGTGAATTTAGATGGAATTTACTTTTATTTTTTTGGATTTTATATAAATTTTTAGTCAAATTGTAATAAAGGAATTTGAACCAACTTCGATTTTTTTGGATTTTGATGAGTTTTTTTGTTGGAGGAGTTAAATTTGAGTGAATTTAGATTAAATTTACTTTTATTTTTTTTGATTTTATATAATTTTTTAGTCAAATTGTAATAAAGGAAATTGAAACCAACTTCGATTTTTTTGGATTTGGATGAATGTTTTTGTTGGAGGAGCTAAATTTGAGTAAATTTAGATGAAATTAACACCTATTTTTTTGGATTTTATATAAATTTTTAGTCAAATTGTAATAAAGGAATTTGAAACCAACTTCGATTTTTTTGGATTTTGCTGAATTTTGTGTTGGAGGAGCTAAATTTGAGTGAATTTAGATGGAATTTACTTTTATTTTTTTGGATTTTATATAAATTTTTAGTCAAATTGTAATAAAGGAATTTGGAACCAACTTCGATTTTTTTGGATTTTGATGAATTTTTTTGTTGGAGCAGCTAAATTTGAGTGAATTTAGATGAAATTTACTTTCATTTTTTTGGATTTTATATAAATTTTTAGTCAAATTGTAATAAAGGAATTTGGAACCAACTTCGATTTTTTTGGATTTTGATGAATTTTTTTGTTGGAGCAGCTAAATTTGAGTGAATTTAGATGGAATTTACTTTTATTTTTTTGGATTTTATATAAATTTTTAGTCAAATTGTAATAAAGGAATTTGAACCAACTTCGATTTTTTTGGATTTTGATGAGTTTTTTTGTTGGAGGAGTTAAATTTGAGTGAATTTAGATTAAATTTACTTTTATTTTTTTTGATTTTATATAAATTTTTAGTCAAATTGTAATAAAGGAATTTGAACCAACTTCGAATTTTTTGGATTTCGATGAATTTTTTTGTTGGAGGAGCTAAATTTGAGTGAATTTAGATGAAATTTACTTCAATTTTTTTGGATTTTATATAAATTTTTAGGCAAATTTTAATAAAGGAATTTGAAACCACTTTCGATTTTTTTGGATTTCGATGAATTTTTTTGTTGGAGGAGCTAAATTTGAGTGAATTTAGATGAAATTTACTTCAATTTTTTTTGATTTTATATAAATTTTTAGTCAAATTGTAATAAAGGAAACTGAAACCAACTTCGATTTTTTGGGATTTCGATGTATTTTTTTGTTGGAGGACCTAAATTTGAGTGAATTTAGATGAAATTTACTTTCATTTTTTTGGATTTTATATAAATTTTTAGTCAAATTGTAATAAAGGAATTTGGAACCAACTTCGATTTTTTTGGATTTTGATGAATTTTTTTGTTGGAGCAGCTAAATTTGAGTGAATTTAGATGGAATTTACTTTTATTTTTTTGGATTTTATATAAATTTTTAGTCAAATTGTAATAAAGGAATTTGAACCAACTTCGATTTTTTTGGATTTTGATGAGTTTTTTTGTTGGAGGAGTTAAATTTGAGTGAATTTAGATTAAATTTACTTTTATTTTTTTTGATTTTATATAAATTTTTAGTCAAATTGTAATAAAGGAATTTGAACCAACTTCGAATTTTTTGGATTTCGATGAATTTTTTTGTTGGAGGAGCTAAATTTGAGTGAATTTAGATGAAATTTACTTCAATTTTTTTGGATTTTATATAAATTTTTAGGCAAATTTTAATAAAGGAATTTGAAACCACTTTCGATTTTTTTGGATTTCGATGAATTTTTTTGTTGGAGGAGCTAAATTTGAGTGAATTTAGATGAAATTTACTTCAATTTTTTTTGATTTTATATAAATTTTTAGTCAAATTGTAATAAAGGAAACTGAAACCAACTTCGATTTTTTGGGATTTCGATGTATTTTTTTGTTGGAGGACCTAAATTTGAGTGAATTTAGATGAAATTTACTTTCATTTTTTTGGATTTTATATTAATTTTTAGTCAAATTGTAATAAAGTAATTTGATACCAACTTCGATTTTTGGATTTTGATGAATTTTTTTGTTGGAGCAGCTAAATTTGAGTGAATTTAGATGGAATTTACTTTTATTTTTTTGGATTTTATATAAATTTTTAGTCAAATTGTAATAAAGGAATTTGAACCAACTTCTATTTTTTTGGATTTTGATGAGTTTTTTTGTTGGAGGAGTTAAATTTGAGTGAATTTAGATGAAATTTACTTCAATTTTTTGGGATTTTATATAATTTTTTAGTCAAATTGTAATAAAGGAAATTGAAACCAACTTCGATTTTTTTGGATTTGGATGAATGTTTTTGTTGGAGGAGCTAAATTTGAGTAAATTTAGATGAAATTAACACCTATTTTTTTGGATTTTATATAAATTTTTAGTCAAATTGTAATAAAGGAATTTGAAACCAACTTCGATTTTTTTGGATTTTGCTGAATTTTGTGTTGGAGGAGCTAAATTTGAGTGAATTTAGATGAAATTTACTTTTATTTTTTCGGATTTTATATAAATTTTTAGTCAAATTGTAATAAAGGAATTTGAACCAACTTCGATTTTTTTGGATTTTGATGAGTTTTTTTGTTGGAGGAGTTAAATTTGAGTGAATTTAGATTAAATTTACTTTTATTTTTTTTGATTTTATATAAATTTTTAGTCAAATTGTAATAAAGGAATTTGAACCAACTTCGAATTTTTTGGATTTCGATGAATTTTTTTGTTGGAGGAGCTAAATTTGAGTGAATTTAGATGAAATTTACTTCAATTTTTTTGGATTTTATATAAATTTTTAGGCAAATTTTAATAAAGGAATTTGAAACCACTTTTGATTTTTTTGGATTTCGATGAATTGTTTTGTTGGAGGTGCTAAATTTGAGTGAATTTAGATGAAATTTACTTCAATTTTTTTTGATTTTATATAAATTTTTAGTCAAATTGTAATAAAGGAAACTGAAACCATCTTCGATTTTTTGGGATTTCGATGTATTTTTTTGTTGGAGGACCTAAATTTGAGTGAATTTAGATGAAATTTACATTCATTTTTTTGGATTTTATATTAATTTTTAGTCAAATTGTAATAAAGTAATTTGATACCAACTTCGATTTTTTTGGATTTTGATGAATTTTTTTGTTGGAGCAGCTAAATTTGAGTGAATTTAGATGGAATTTACTTTTATTTTTTTGGATTTTATATAAATTTTTAGTCAAATTGTAATAAAGGAATTTGAACCAACTTCTATTTTTTTGGATTTTGATGAGTTTTTTTGTTGGAGGAGTTAAATTTGAGTGAATTTAGATGAAATTTACTTCAATTTTTTGGGATTTTATATAATTTTTTAGTCAAATTGTAATAAAGGAAATTGAAACCAACTTCGATTTTTTTGGATTTGGATGAATGTTTTTGTTGGAGGAGCTAAATTTGAGTAAATTTAGATGAAATTAACACCTATTTTTTTTGGATTTTATATAAATTTTTAGTCAAATTGTAATAAAGGAATTTGAACCAACTTCGATTTTTTTGGATTTTGATGAGTTTTTTTGTTGGAGGAGTTAAATTTGAGTGAATTTAGATTAAATTTACTTTTATTTTTTTTGATTTTATATAAATTTTTAGTCAAATTGTAATAAAGGAAACTGAAACCAACTTCGATTTTTTGGGATTTCGATGTATTTTTTTGTTGGAGGACCTAAATTTGAGTGAATTTATATGAAATTTACTTTCATTTTTTTGGATTTTATATAAATTTTTAGTCAAATTGTAATAAAGGAATTTGGAACCAACTTCGATTTTTTTGGATTTTGATGAATTTTTTTGTTGGAGCAGCTAAATTTGAGTGAATTTAGATGGAATTTACTTTTATTTTTTTGGATTTTATATAAATTTTTAGTCAAATTGTAATAAAGGAATTTGAACCAACTTCGATTTTTTTGGATTTTGATGAGTTTTTTTGTTGGAGGAGTTAAATTTGAGTGAATTTAGATTAAATTTACTTTTATTTTTTTTGATTTTATATAATTTTTTAGTCAAATTGTAATAAAGGAAATTGAAACCAACTTCGATTTTTTTGGATTTGGATGAATGTTTTTGTTGGAGGAGCTAAATTTGAGTAAATTTAGATGAAATTAACACCTATTTTTTTGGATTTTATATAAATTTTTAGTCAAATTGTAATAAAGGAATTTGAAACCAACTTCGATTTTTTTGGATTTTGCTGAATTTTGTGTTGGAGGAGCTAAATTTGAGTGAATTTAGATGAAATTTACTTTTATTTTTTCGGATTTTATATAAATTTTTAGTCAAATTGTAATAAAGGAATTTGAACCAACTTCGATTTTTTTGGATTTTGATGAGTTTTTTTGTTGGAGGAGTTAAATTTGAGTGAATTTAGATTAAATTTACTTTTATTTTTTTTGATTTTATATAAATTTTTAGTCAAATTGTAATAAAGGAATTTGAACCAACTTCGAATTTTTTGGATTTCGATGAATTTTTTTGTTGGAGGAGCTAAATTTGAGTGAATTTAGATGAAATTTACTTCAATTTTTTTGGATTTTATATAAATTTTTAGGCAAATTTTAATAAAGGAATTTGAAACCACTTTTGATTTTTTTGGATTTCGATGAATTGTTTTGTTGGAGGTGCTAAATATGAGTGAATTTAGATGAAATTTACTTCAATTTTTTTTGATTTTATATAAATTTTTAGTCAAATTGTAATAAAGGAAACTGAAACCATCTTCGATTTTTTGGGATTTCGATGTATTTTTTTGTTGGAGGACCTAAATTTGAGTGAATTTAGATGAAATTTACTTTCATTTTTTTGGATTTTATATTAATTTTTAGTCAAATTGTAATAAAGTAATTTGATACCAACTTCGATTTTTTTGGATTTTGATGAATTTTTTTGTTGGAGCAGCTAAATTTGAGTGAATTTAGATGGAATTTACTTTTATTTTTTTGGATTTTATATAAATTTTTAGTCAAATTGTAATAAAGGAATTTGAACCAACTTCTATTTTTTTGGATTTTGATGAGTTTTTTTGTTGGAGGAGTTAAATTTGAGTGAATTTAGATGAAATTTACTTCAATTTTTTGGGATTTTATATAATTTTTTAGTCAAATTGTAATAAAGGAAATTGAAACCAACTTCGATTTTTTTGGATTTGGATGAATGTTTTTGTTGGAGGAGCTAAATTTGAGTAAATTTAGATGAAATTAACACCTATTTTTTTGGATTTTATATAAATTTTTAGTCAAATTGTAATAAAGGAATTTGAAACCAACTTCGATTTTTTTGGATTTTGCTGAATTTTGTGTTGGAGGAGCTAAATTTGAGTGAATTTAGATGAAATTTACTTTTATTTTTTCGGATTTTATATAAATTTTTAGTCAAATTGTAATAAAGGAATTTGAACCAACTTCGATTTTTTTGGATTTTGATGAGTTTTTTTGTTGGAGGAGTTAAATTTGAGTGAATTTAGATTAAATTTACTTTTATTTTTTTGATTTTATATAAATTTTTAGTCAAATTGTAATAAAGGAATTTGAACCAACTTCGAATTTTTTGGATTTCGATGAATTTTTTTGTTGGAGGAGCTAAATTTGAGTGAATTTAGATGAAATTTACTTCAATTTTTTTGGATTTTATATAAATTTTTAGGCAAATTTTAATAAAGGAATTTGAAACCACTTTCGATTTTTTTGGATTTCGATGAATTTTTTTGTTGGAGGAGCTAAATTTGAGTGAATTTAGATGAAATTTACTTCAATTTTTTTTGATTTTATATAAATTTTTAGTCAAATTGTAATAAAGGAAACTGAAACCAACTTCGATTTTTTGGGATTTCGATGTATTTTTTTGTTGGAGGACCTAAATTTGAGTGAATTTAGATGAAATTTACTTCAATGTTTTTGGATTTTATATAAATTTTTAGGCAAATTTTAATAAAGGAAATTGAAACCAACTTCGATTTTTTTGGATTTGGATGAATGTTTTTGTTGGAGGAGCTAAATTTGAGTAAATTTAGATGAAATTAACACCTATTTTTTTTGGATTTTATATAAATTTTTAGTCAAATTGTAATAAAGGAATTTGAAACCAACTTCGATTTTTTTGGATTTTGCTGAATTTTGTGTTGGAGGAGCTAAATTTGAGTGAATTTAGATGAAATTTACTTTTATTTTTTCGGATTTTATATAAATTTTTAGTCAAATTGTAATAAAGGAATTTGAACCAACTTCGATTTTTTTGGATTTTGATGAATTTTTTTGTTGGAGGAGCTAAATTTGAGTGAATTTAGATGAAATATACTTCAATTTTTTTGGATTTTATATAAATTTTTAGGCAAATTTTAATAAAGGAATTTGAAACCACTTTCGATTTTTTTGGATTTCGATGAATTTTTTTGTTGGAGGAGCTAAATTTGAGTGAATTTAGATGAAATTTACTTCAATTTTTTTTGATTTTATATAAATTTTTAGTTAAATTGTAATAAAGGAAACTGAAACCAACTTCGATTTTTTGGGATTTCGATGTATTTTTTTGTTGGAGGAGCTAAATTTGAGTGAATTTAGATGAAATTTACTTCAATGTTTTTGGATTTTATATAAATTTTTAGGCAAATTTTAATAAAGGAATTTGAAACCACCTTCGACTTTTTTGGATTTCGATGAATTTTTTTGTTGGAGGAGCTAAATTTGAGTGAATTTAGATGAAATTTACTTCTATTTTTTTTATTTCACTTAAATTTTTAGTCAAATTGTAATAAAGGTATTTGAACCAACTTCGATTTTTTTGGATTTTGATGATTTTGGTTGTTGAAGGAGTTAAATTTGAGTAAATTTAGAGGAAATTTACTTGTATTTTTTTGGATTTTATATAAATTTTTAGTCAAATTGTAGTAAAGGAAATTCAAACCAACTTCGATTTTTTTGGATTTTGATGAATTTTTTTGTTGGAGGAGTTAAATTTGAGTGAATTTAGATGAAACTTACTTTTATTTTTTTGGATTTTCTATAAATTTTTAGTCAAATTGTAATAAAGGAATTTGAACCAACTTCGATTTTTTTGGATTTTGATGAGATTTTTTGTTGGAGGAGTTAAATTTGAGTGAATTTAGATGAAATTTACTTCTATTTTTTTGGATTTTATATAAATTTTTAGTCAAATTGTAATAAAGGAATTTGAACCAACTTCGATTTTTTTGGATTTCGATGAATTTTTTTGTTGGAGGAGCTAAATTGGAGTGAATTTAGATGAAATTTACTTTTATTTTTTTGGATTTTATATAAATTTTTAGTCAAATTGTAATAAAGGAATTTGAACCAACTTCGATTTTTTTTTATTTTGATGAATTTTTTGTTGGAGGAGCTAAATTTGAGTGAATTTAGATTAAATTTGCTTCTATTTTTCTTGATTTTATATAAATTTTTAGTCAAATTGTAATTAAGGAATTTGAAACCACCTTCGATTTTTTTGGATTTTGATGAATTTTAATGTTGGAAGAGCTAAATTTGAGTGAATTTAGATGAAATTTACTTTCATTTTTTTGGATTTTATATTAATTTTTAGTCAAATTGTAATAAAGTAATTTGAAACCAACTTCGATTTTTTTGGATTTTGATGAATTTTTTTGTTGGAGCAGCTAAATTTGAGTGAATTTAGATGGAATTTACTTTTATTTTTTTGGATTTTATATAAATTTTCAGTCAAATTGTAATAAAGGAATTTGAACCAACTTCTATTTTTTTGGATTTTGATGAGTTTTTTTGTTGGAGGAGTTAAATTTGAGTGAATTTAGATGAAATTTACTTCAATTTTTTTGGATTTTATATAATTTTTTAGTCAAATTGTAATAAAGGAAATTGAAACCAACTTCGATTTTTTTGGATTTGGATGAATGTTTTTGTTGGAGGAGCTAAATTTGAGTAAATTTAGATGAAATTAACACCTATTTTTTTGGATTTTATATAAATTTTTAGTCAAATTGTAATAAAGGAATTTGAAACCAACTTCGATTTTTTTGGATTTTGCTGAATTTTGTGTTGGAGGAGCTAAATTTGAGTGAATTTAGATGAAATTTACTTTTATTTTTTCGGATTTTATATAAATTTTTAGTCAAATTGTAATAAAGGAATTTGAACCAACATCGATTTTTTTGGATTTTGATGAGTTTTTTTGTTGGAGGAGTTAAATTTGAGTGAATTTAGATTAAATTTACTTTTATTTGTTTTGATTTTATATAAATTTTTAGTCAAATTGTAATAAAGGAATTTGAACCAACTTCGAATTTTTTGGATTTCGATGAATTTTTTTGTTGGAGGAGCTAAATTTGAGTGAATTTAGATGAAATTTACTTCAATTTTTTTGGATTTTATATAAATTTTTAGTCAAATTGTAATAAAGGAAACTGAAACCAACTTCGATTTTTTTGGATTTCGATGACTTTTTTTGTTGGAGGAGCTAAATTTGAGTGAATTTAGATGAAATTTACTTCAATGTTTTTGGATTTTATATAAATTTTTAGGCAAATTTTAATAAAGGAATTTGAAACCACCTTCGACTTTTTTGGATTTCGATGAATTTTTTTGTTGGAGGAGCTAAATTTGAGTGAATTTAGATGAAATTTACTTCAATTTTTTTTGATTTTATATAAATGTTTAGTCAAATTGTAATAAAGGAAACTGAAACCAACTTCGATTTTTTTGGATTTCGATGACTTTTTTTGTTGGAGGAGCTAAATTTGAGTGAATTTAGATGAAATTTACTTCAATGTTTTTGGATTTTATATAAATTTTTAGGCAAATTTAAATAAAGGAATTTGAAACCACCTTCGACTTTTTTGCATTTCGATGAATTTTTTTGTTGGAGGAGCTAAATTTGAGTGAATTTAGATGAAATTTACTTCAATTTGTTTTGATTTTATATAAATTTTTAGTCAAATTGTAATAAAGGAATTTGAACCAACTTCGATTTTTTTGGATTTTGATGAGTTTTTTTGTTGGAGGAGTTAAATTTGAGTGAATTTAGATGAAATTTACTTTTATTTTTTTTGATTTTATATAAATTTTTAGTCAAATTGTAATAAAGGAATTTGAACCAACTTCGATTTTTTTGGATTTCGATGAATTTTTTTGTTGGAGGAGCTAAATTTGAGTGAATTTAGATGAAATTTACTTCAATTTTTTTTGATTTCATATAAATTTTTAGTCAAAATGTAATAAAGGAAACTGAAACCAACTTCGATTTTTTTGGATTTCGATGACTTTTTTTGTTGGAGGAGCTAAATTTGAGTGAATTTAGATGAAATTTACTTCAATGTTTTTGGATTTTATATAAATTTTTAGGCAAATTTTAATAAAGGAATTTGAAACCACCTTCGACTTTTTTGGATTTCGATGAATTTTTTTGTTGGAGGAGCTAAATTTGAGTGAATTTAGATGAAATTTACTTCAGTTTGTTTTGATTTTATATAAATTTTTAGTCAAATTGTAATAAAGGAATTTGAACCATCTTCGATTTTTTTGGATTTTGATGAGTTTTTTTGTTGGAGGAGTTAAATATGAGTGAATTTAGATGAAATTTACTTCCGTTTTTTTTATTTCATATAAATTTTTAGTCAAATTGTAATAAAGGTATTTGAACCAACTTCGATTTTTTGGGATTTCGATGTATTTTTTTGTTGGAGGACCTAAATTTGAGTGAATTTAGATGAAATTTACTTTCATTTTTTTGGATTTTATATTAATTTTTAGTCAAATTGTAATAAAGTAATTTGATACCAACTTCGATTTTTTTGGATTTTGATGAATTTTTTTGTTGGAGCAGCTAAATTTGAGTGAATTTAGATGGAATTTACTTTTATTTTTTTGGATTTTATATAAATTTTTAGTCAAATTGTAATAAAGGAATTTGAACCAACTTCTATTTTTTTGGATTTTGATGAGTTTTTTTGTTGGAGGAGTTAAATTTGAGTGAATTTAGATGAAATTTACTTCAATTTTTTGGGATTTTATATAATTTTTTAGTCAAATTGTAATAAAGGAAATTGAAACCAACTTCGATTTTTTTGGATTTGGATGAATGTTTTTGTTGGAGGAGCTAAATTTGAGTAAATTTAGATGAAATTAACACCTATTTTTTTGGATTTTATATAAATTTTTAGTCAAATTGTAATAAAGGAATTTGAAACCAACTTCGATTTTTTTGGATTTTGCTGAATTTTGTGTTGGAGGAGCTAAATTTGAGTGAATTTAGATGAAATTTACTTTTATTTTTTCGGATTTTATATAAATTTTTAGTCAAATTGTAATAAAGGAATTTGAACCAACTTCGATTTTTTTGGATTTTGATGAGTTTTTTTGTTGGAGGAGTTAAATTTGAGTGAATTTAGATTAAATTTACTTTTATTTTTTTTGATTTTATATAAATTTTTAGTCAAATTGTAATAAAGGAATTTGAACCAACTTCGAATTTTTTGGATTTCGATGAATTTTTTTGTTGGAGGAGCTAAATTTGAGTGAATTTAGATGAAATTTACTTCAATTTTTTTGGATTTTATATAAATTTTTAGGCAAATTTTAATAAAGGAATTTGAAACCACTTTCGATTTTTTTGGATTTCGATGAATTTTTTTGTTGGAGGAGCTAAATTTGAGTGAATTTAGATGAAATTTACTTCAATTTTTTTTGATTTTATATAAATTTTTAGTCAAATTGTAATAAAGGAAACTGAAACCAACTTCGATTTTTTGGGATTTCGATGTATTTTTTTGTTGGAGGACCTAAATTTGAGTGAATTTAGATGAAATTTACTTCAATGTTTTTGGATTTTATATAAATTTTTAGGCAAATTTTAATAAAGGAAATTGAAACCAACTTCGATTTTTTTGGATTTGGATGAATGTTTTTGTTGGAGGAGCTAAATTTGAGTAAATTTAGATGAAATTAACACCTATTTTTTTGGATTTTATATAAATTTTTAGTCAAATTGTAATAAAGGAATTTGAAACCAACTTCGATTTTTTTGGATTTTGCTGAATTTTGTGTTGGAGGAGCTAAATTTGAGTGAATTTAGATGAAATTTACTTTTATTTTTTCGGATTTTATATAAATTTTTAGTCAAATTGTAATAAAGGAATTTGAACCAACTTCGTTTTTTTTGGATTTTGATGAATTTTTTTGTTGGAGGAGCTAAATTTGAGTGAATTTAGATGAAATTTACTTCAATTTTTTTGGATTTTATATAAATTTTTAGGCAAATTTTAATAAAGGAAATTGAAACCAACTTCGATTTTTTTGGATTTGGATGAATGTTTTTGTTGGAGGAGCTAAATTTGAGTAAATTTAGATGAAATTAACACCTATTTTTTTGGATTTTATATAAATTTTTAGTCAAATTGTAATAAAGGAATTTGAAACCAACTTCGATTTTTTTGGATTTTGCTGAATTTTGTGTTGGAGGAGCTAAATTTGAGTGAATTTAGATGAAATTTACTTTTATTTTTTCGGATTTTATATAAATTTTTAGTCAAATTGTAATAAAGGAATTTGAACCAACTTCGATTTTTTTGGATTTTGATGAATTTTTTTGTTGGAGGAGCTAAATTTGAGTGAATTTAGATGAAATTTACTTCAATTTTTTTGGATTTTATATAAATTTTTAGGCAAATTTTAATAAAGGAATTTGAAACCACTTTCGATTTTTTTGGATTTCGATGAATTTTTTTGTTGGAGGAGCTAAATTTGAGTGAATTTAGATGAAATTTACTTCAATTTTTTTTGATTTTATATAAATTTTTAGTTAAATTGTAATAAAGGAAACTGAAACCAACTTCGATTTGTTGGGATTTCGATGTATTTTTTTGTTGGAGGAGCTAAATTTGAGTGAATTTAGATGAAATTTACTTCAATGTTTTTGGATTTTATATAAATTTTTAGGCAAATTTTAATAAAGGAATTTGAAACCACCTTCGACTTTTTTGGATTTCGATGAATTTTTTTGTTGGAGGAGCTAAATTTGAGTGAATTTAGATGAAATTTACTTCTATTTTTTTTATTTCACTTAAATTTTTAGTCAAATTGTAATAAAGGTATTTGAACCAACTTCGATTTTTTTGGATTTTGATGATTTTGGTTGTTGAAGGAGTTAAATTTGAGTAAATTTAGAGGAAATTTACTCGTATTTTTTTGGATTTTATATAAATTTTTAGTCAAATTGTAGTAAAGGAAATTCAAACCAACTTCGATTTTTTTGGATTTTGATGAATTTTTTTGTTGGAGGAGTTAAATTTGAGTGAATTTAGATGAAACTTACTTTTATTTTTTTGGATTTTCTATAAATTTTTAGTCAAATTGTAATAAAGGAATTTGAACCAACTTCGATTTTTTTGGATTTTGATGAGATTTTTTGTTGGAGGAGTTAAATTTGAGTGAATTTAGATGAAATTTACTTTTATTTTTTTGGATTTTATATAAATTTTTAGTCAAATTGTAATAAAGGAATTTGAACCAACTTCGATTTTTTTGGATTTCGATGAATTTTTTTGTTGGAGGAGCTAAATTTGAGTGTATTTAGATGAAATTTACTTTAATTTTTTTGGATTTTATATAAATTTTTAGTAAAATTGTAATAAAGGAAATTGAAACCAACTTCGATTTTTTTGGATTTGGATGAATTTTTTTGTTGGAGGAGCTAAATTTGAGTGAATTTAGATGAAATTTACTTTTATTTTTTTGGATTTTATATAAATTTTTAGTCAAATTGTAATAAAGGAATTTGAACCAACTTCGATTTTTTTGGATTTTGATGAGTTTTTTTGTTGGAGGAGTTAAATTTGAGTGAATTTAGATGAAATTTACTTCAATTTTTTGGGATTTTATATAATTTTTTAGTCAAATTGTAATAAAGGAAATTGAAACCAACTTCGATTTTTTTGGATTTGGATGAATGTTTTTGTTGGAGGAGCTAAATTTGAGTAAATTTAGATGAAATTAACACCTATTTTTTTTGGATTTTATATAAATTTTTAGTCAAATTGTAATAAAGGAATTTGAACCAACTTCGATTTTTTTGGATTTCGATGAATTTTTTTGTTGGAGGAGCTAAATTTGAGTGAATTTAGATGAAATTTACTTCAATTTTTTTTGATTTTATATAAATTTTTAGTCAAATTGTAATAAAGGAAACTGAAACCAACTTCGATTTTTTGGGATTTCGATGTATTTTTTTGTTGGAGGACCTAAATTTGAGTGAATTTAGATGAAATTTACTTTCATTTTTTTGGATTTTATATAAATTTTTAGTCAAATTGTAATAAAGGAATTTGGAACCAACTTCGATTTTTTTGGATTTTGATGAATTTTTTTGTTGGAGCAGCTAAATTTGAGTGAATTTAGATGGAATTTACTTTTATTTTTTTGGATTTTATATAAATTTTTAGTCAAATTGTAATAAAGGAATTTGAACCAACTTCGATTTTTTTGGTTTTTGATGAGTTTTTTTGTTGGAGGAGTTAAATTTGAGTGAATTTAGATTAAATTTACTTTTATTTTTTTTGATTTTATATAAATTTTTAGTCAAATTGTAATAAAGGAATTTGAACCAACTTCGAATTTTTTGGATTTCGATGAATTTTTTTGTTGGAGGAGCTAAATTTGAGTGAATTTAGATGAAATTTACTTCAATTTTTTTGGATTTTATATAAATTTTTAGGCAAATTTTAATAAAGGAATTTGAAACCACTTTCGATTTTTTTGGATTTCGATGAATTTTTTTGTTGGAGGAGCTAAATTTGAGTGAATTTAGATGAAATTTACTTCAATTTTTTTTGATTTTATATAAATTTTTAGTCAAATTGTAATAAAGGAAACTGAAACCAACTTCGATTTTTTGGGATTTCGATGTATTTTTTTGTTGGAGGACCTAAATTTGAGTGAATTTAGATGAAATTTACTTTCATTTTTTTGGATTTTATATTAATTTTTAGTCAAATTGTAATAAAGTAATTTGATACCAACTTCGATTTTTTTGGATTTTGATGAATTTTTTTGTTGGAGCAGCTAAATTTGAGTGAATTTAGATGGAATTTACTTTTATTTTTTTGGATTTTATATAAATTTTTAGTCAAATTGTAATAAAGGAATTTGAACCAACTTCTATTTTTTTGGATTTTGATGAGTTTTTTTGTTGGAGGAGTTAAATTTGAGTGAATTTAGATGAAATTTACTTCAATTTTTTGGGATTTTATATAATTTTTTAGTCAAATTGTAATAAAGGAAATTGAAACCAACTTCGATTTTTTTGGATTTGGATGAATGTTTTTGTTGGAGGAGCTAAATTTGAGTAAATTTAGATGAAATTAACACCTATTTTTTTGGATTTTATATAAATTTTTAGTCAAATTGTAATAAAGGAATTTGAAACCAACTTCGATTTTTTTGGATTTTGCTGAATTTTGTGTTGGAGGAGCTAAATTTGAGTGAATTTAGATGAAATTTACTTTCATTTTTTTGGATTTTATATTAATTTTTAGTCAAATTGTAATAAAGTAATTTGATACCAACTTCGATTTTTTTGGATTTTGATGAATTTTTTTGTTGGAGCAGCTAAATTTGAGTGAATTTAGATGGAATTTACTTTTATTTTTTTGGATTTTATATAAATTTTTAGTCAAATTGTAATAAAGGAATTTGAACCAACTTCTATTTTTTTGGATTTTGATGAGTTTTTTTGTTGGAGGAGTTAAATTTGAGTGAATTTAGATGAAATTTACTTCAATTTTTTGGGATTTTATATAATTTTTTAGTCAAATTGTAATAAAGGAAATTGAAACCAACTTCGATTTTTTTGGATTTGGATGAATGTTTTTGTTGGAGGAGCTAAATTTGAGTAAATTTAGATGAAATTAACACCTATTTTTTTGGATTTTATATAAATTTTTAGTCAAATTGTAATAAAGGAATTTGAAACCAACTTCGATTTTTTTGGATTTTGCTGAATTTTGTGTTGGAGGAGCTAAATTTGAGTGAATTTAGATGAAATTTTCTTTTATTTTTTCGGATTTTATATAAATTTTTAGTCAAATTGTAATAAAGGAATTTGAACCAACTTCGATTTTTTTGGATTTTGATGAGTTTTTTTGTTGGAGGAGTTAAATTTGAGTGAATTTAGATTAAATTTACTTTTATTTTTTTTGATTTTATATAAATTTTTAGTCAAATTGTAATAAAGGAATTTGAACCAACTTCGAATTTTTTGGATTTCGATGAATTTTTTTGTTGGAGGAGCTAAATTTGAGTGAATTTAGATGAAATTTACTTCAATTTTTTTGGATTTTATATAAATTTTTAGGCAAATTTTAATAAAGGAATTTGAAACCACTTTTGATTTTTTTGGATTTCGATGAATTGTTTTGTTGGAGGTGCTAAATATGAGTGAATTTAGATGAAATTTACTTCAATTTTTTTTGATTTTATATAAATTTTTAGTCAAATTGTAATAAAGGAAACTGAAACCATCTTCGATTTTTTGGGATTTCGATGTATTTTTTTGTTGGAGGACCTAAATTTGAGTGAATTTAGATGAAATTTACTTTCATTTTTTTGGATTTTATATTAATTTTTAGTCAAATTGTAATAAAGTAATTTGATACCAACTTCGATTTTTTTGGATTTTGATGAATTTTTTTGTTGGAGCAGCTAAATTTGAGTGAATTTAGATGGAATTTACTTTTATTTTTTTGGATTTTATATAAATTTTTAGTCAAATTGTAATAAAGGAATTTGAACCAACTTCTATTTTTTTGGATTTTGATGAGTTTTTTTGTTGGAGGAGTTAAATTTGAGTGAATTTAGATTAAATTTACTTTTATTTTTTTTGATTTTATATAAATTTTTAGTCAAATTGTAATAAAGGAATTTGAACCAACTTCGAATTTTTTGGATTTCGATGAATTTTTTTGTTGGAGGAGCTAAATTTGAGTGAATTTAGATGAAATTTACTTCAATTTTTTTGGATTTTATATAAATTTTTAGGCAAATTTTAATAAAGGAATTTGAAACCACTTTCGATTTTTTTGGATTTCGATGAATTTTTTTGTTGGAGGAGCTAAATTTGAGTGAATTTAGATGAAATTTACTTCAATTTTTTTTGATTTTATATAAGTTTTTAGTCAAATTGTAATAAAGGAAACTGAAACCAACTTCGATTTTTTGGGATTTCGATGTATTTTCTTGTTGGAGGACCTAAATTTGAGTGAATTTAGATGAAATTTACTTTCATTTTTTTGGATTTTATATTAATTTTTAGTCAAATTGTAATAAAGTAATTTGATACCAACTTCGATTTTTTTGGATTTTGATGAATTTTTTTGTTGGAGCAGCTAAATTTGAGTGAATTTAGATGGAATTTACTTTTATTTTTTTGGATTTTATATAAATTTTTAGTCAAATTGTAATAAAGGAATTTGAACCAACTTCTATTTTTTTGGATTTTGATGAGTTTTTTTGTTGGAGGAGTTAAATTTGAGTGAATTTAGATGAAATTTACTTCAATTTTTTGGGATTTTATATAATTTTTTAGTCAAATTGTAATAAAGGAAATTGAAACCAACTTCGATTTTTTTGGATTTGGATGAATGTTTTTGTTGGAGGAGCTAAATTTGAGTAAATTTAGATGAAATTAACACCTATTTTTTTGGATTTTATATAAATTTTTAGTCAAATTGTAATAAAGGAATTTGAAACCAACTTCGATTTTTTTGGATTTTGCTGAATTTTGTGTTGGAGGAGCTAAATTTGAGTGAATTTAGATGAAATTTACTTTTATTTTTTCGGATTTTATATAAATTTTTAGTCAAATTGTAATAAAGGAATTTGAACCAACTTCGATTTTTTTGGATTTTGATGAGTTTTTTTGTTGGAGGAGTTAAATTTGAGTGAATTTAGATTAAATTTACTTTTATTTTTTTTGATTTTATATAAATTTTTAGTCAAATTGTAATAAAGGAATTTGAACCAACTTCGAATTTTTTGGATTTCGATGAATTTTTTTGTTGGAGGAGCTAAATTTGAGTGAATTTAGATGAAATTTACTTCAATTTTTTTGGATTTTATATAAATTTTTAGGCAAATTTTAATAAAGGAATTTGAAACCACTTTTGATTTTTTTGGATTTCGATGAATTGTTTTGTTGGAGGTGCTAAATTTGAGTGAATTTAGATGAAATTTACTTCAATTTTTTTTGATTTTATATAAATTTTTAGTCAAATTGTAATAAAGGAAACTGAAACCATCTTCGATTTTTTGGGATTTCGATGTATTTTTTTGTTGGAGGACCTAAATTTGAGTGAATTTAGATGAAATTTACTTTCATTTTTTTGGATTTTATATTAATTTTTAGTCAAATTGTAATAAAGTAATTTGATACCAACTTCGATTTTTTTGGATTTTGATGAATTTTTTTGTTGGAGCAGCTAAATTTGAGTGAATTTAGATGGAATTTACTTTTATTTTTTTGGATTTTATATAAATTTTTAGTCAAATTGTAATAAAGGAATTTGAACCAACTTCTATTTTTTTGGATTTTGATGAGTTTTTTTGTTGGAGGAGTTAAATTTGAGTGAATTTAGATGAAATTTACTTCAATTTTTTGGGATTTTATATAATTTTTTAGTCAAATTGTAATAAAGGAAATTGAAACCAACTTCGATTTTTTTGGATTTGGATGAATGTTTTTGTTGGAGGAGCTAAATTTGAGTAAATTTAGATGAAATTAACACCTATTTTTTTTGGATTTTATATAAATTTTTAGTCAAATTGTAATAAAGGAATTTGAACCAACTTCGATTTTTTTGGATTTCGATGAATTTTTTTGTTGGAGGAGCTAAATTTGAGTGAATTTAGATGAAATTTACTTTAATTTTTTTTTGATTTTATATAAATTTTTAGTCAAATTGTAATAAAGGAAACTGAAACCAACTTCGATTTTTTGGGATTTCGATGTATTTTTTTGTTGGAGGACCTAAATTTGAGTGAATTTAGATGAAATTTACTTTCATTTTTTTGGATTTTATATAAATTTTTAGTCAAATTGTAATAAAGGAATTTGGAACCAACTTCGATTTTTTTGGATTTTGATGAATTTTTTTGTTGGAGCAGCTAAATTTGAGTGAATTTAGATGGAATTTACTTTTATTTTTTTGGATTTTATATAAATTTTTAGTCAAATTGTAATAAAGGAATTTGAACCAACTTCGATTTTTTTGGATTTTGATGAGTTTTTTTGTTGGAGGAGTTAAATTTGAGTGAATTTAGATTAAATTTACTTTTATTTTTTTTGATTTTATATAAATTTTTAGTCAAATTGTAATAAAGGAATTTGAACCAACTTCGAATTTTTTGGATTTCGATGAATTTTTTTGTTGGAGGAGCTAAATTTGAGTGAATTTAGATGAAATTTACTTCAATTTTTTTGGATTTTATATAAATTTTTAGGCAAATTTTAATAAAGGAATTTGAAACCACTTTCGATTTTTTTGGATTTCGATGAATTTTTTTGTTGGAGGAGCTAAATTTGAGTGAATTTAGATGAAATTTACTTCAATTTTTTTTGATTTTATATAAGTTTTTAGTCAAATTGTAATAAAGGAAACTGAAACCAACTTCGATTTTTTGGGATTTCGATGTATTTTCTTGTTGGAGGACCTAAATTTGAGTGAATTTAGATGAAATTTACTTTCATTTTTTTGGATTTTATATTAATTTTTAGTCAAATTGTAATAAAGTAATTTGATACCAACTTCGATTTTTTTGGATTTTGATGAATTTTTTTGTTGGAGCAGCTAAATTTGAGTGAATTTAGATGGAATTTACTTTTATTTTTTTGGATTTTATATAAATTTTTAGTCAAATTGTAATAAAGGAATTTGAACCAACTTCTATTTTTTTGGATTTTGATGAGTTTTTTTGTTGGAGGAGTTAAATTTGAGTGAATTTAGATGAAATTTACTTCAATTTTTTGGGATTTTATATAATTTTTTAGTCAAATTGTAATAAAGGAAATTGAAACCAACTTCGATTTTTTTGGATTTGGATGAATGTTTTTGTTGGAGGAGCTAAATTTGAGTAAATTTAGATGAAATTAACACCTATTTTTTTGGATTTTATATAAATTTTTAGTCAAATTGTAATAAAGGAATTTGAAACCAACTTCGATTTTTTTGGATTTTGCTGAATTTTGTGTTGGAGGAGCTAAATTTGAGTGAATTTAGATGAAATTTACTTTTATTTTTTCGGATTTTATATAAATTTTTAGTCAAATTGTAATAAAGGAATTTGAACCAACTTCGATTTTTTTGGATTTTGATGAGTTTTTTTGTTGGAGGAGTTAAATTTGAGTGAATTTAGATTAAATTTACTTTTATTTTTTTTGATTTTATATAAATTTTTAGTCAAATTGTAATAAAGGAATTTGAACCAACTTCGAATTTTTTGGATTTCGATGAATTTTTTTGTTGGAGGAGCTAAATTTGAGTGAATTTAGATGAAATTTACTTCAATTTTTTTGGATTTTATATAAATTTTTAGGCAAATTTTAATAAAGGAATTTGAAACCACTTTTGATTTTTTTGGATTTCGATGAATTGTTTTGTTGGAGGTGCTAAATTTGAGTGAATTTAGATGAAATTTACTTCATTTTTTTTTGATTTTATATAAATTTTTAGTCAAATTGTAATAAAGGAAACTGAAACCATCTTCGATTTTTTGGGATTTCGATGTATTTTTTTGTTGGAGGACCTAAATTTGAGTGAATTTAGATGAAATTTACTTTCATTTTTTTGGATTTTATATTAATTTTTAGTCAAATTGTAATAAAGTAATTTGATACCAACTTCGATTTTTTTGGATTTTGATGAATTTTTTTGTTGGAGCAGCTAAATTTGAGTGAATTTAGATGGAATTTACTTTTATTTTTTTGGATTTTATATAAATTTTTAGTCAAATTGTAATAAAGGAATTTGAACCAACTTCTATTTTTTTGGATTTTGATGAGTTTTTTTGTTGGAGGAGTTAAATTTGAGTGAATTTAGATGAAATTTACTTCAATTTTTTGGGATTTTATATAATTTTTTAGTCAAATTGTAATAAAGGAAATTGAAACCAACTTCGATTTTTTTGGATTTGGATGAATGTTTTTGTTGGAGGAGCTAAATTTGAGTAAATTTAGATGAAATTAACACCTATTTTTTTTGGATTTTATATAAATTTTTAGTCAAATTGTAATAAAGGAATTTGAACCAACTTCGATTTTTTTGGATTTCGATGAATTTTTTTGTTGGAGGAGCTAAATTTGAGTGAATTTAGATGAAATTTACTTTAATTTTTTTTTGATTTTATATAAATTTTTAGTCAAATTGTAATAAAGGAAACTGAAACCAACTTCGATTTTTTGGGATTTCGATGTATTTTTTTGTTGGAGGACCTAAATTTGAGTGAATTTAGATGAAATTTACTTTCATTTTTTTGGATTTTATATAAATTTTTAGTCAAATTGTAATAAAGGAATTTGGAACCAACTTCGATTTTTTTGGATTTTGATGAATTTTTTTGTTGGAGCAGCTAAATTTGAGTGAATTTAGATGGAATTTACTTTTATTTTTTTGGATTTTATATAAATTTTTAGTCAAATTGTAATAAAGGAATTTGAACCAACTTCGATTTTTTTGGATTTCGATGAATTTTTTTGTTGGAGGAGCTAAACTTGAGTGAATTTAGATGAAATTTACTTCAATTTTTTTGGATTTTATATAAATTTTTAGGCAAATTTTAATAAAGGAATTTGAAACCACTTTCGATTTTTTTGGATTTCGATGAATTTTTTTGTTGGAGGAGCTAAATTTGAGTGAATTTAGATGAAATTTACTTCAATTTTTTTTGATTTTATATAAATTTTTAGTCAAATTGTAATAAAGGAAACTGAAACCAACTTCGATTTTTTGGGATTTCGATGTATTTTTTTGTTGGAGGACCTAAATTTGAGTGAATTTAGATGAAATTTACTTTCATTTTTTTGGATTTTATATTAATTTTTAGTCAAATTGTAATAAAGTAATTTGATACCAACTTCGATTTTTTTGGATTTTGATGAATTTTTTTGTTGGTGCAGCTAAATTTGAGTGAATTTAGATGGAATTTACTTTTATTTTTTTGGATTTTATATAAATTTTTAGTCAAATTGTAATAAAGGAATTTGAACCAACTTCTATTTTTTTGGATTTTGATGAGTTTTTTTGTTGGAGGAGTTAAATTTGAGTGAATTTAGATGAAATTTACTTCAATTTTTTGGGATTTTATATAATTTTTTAGTCAAATTGTAATAAAGGAAATTGAAACCAACTTCGATTTTTTTGGATTTGGATGAATGTTTTTGTTGGAGGAGCTAAATTTGAGTAAATTTAGATGAAATTAACACCTATTTTTTTGGATTTTATATAAATTTTTAGTCAAATTGTAATAAAGGAATTTGAAACCAACTTCGATTTTTTTGGATTTTGCTGAATTTTGTGTTGGAGGAGCTAAATTTGAGTGAATTTAGATGAAATTTACTTTTATTTTTTCGGATTTTATATAAATTTTTAGTCAAATTGTAATAAAGGAATTTGAACCAACTTCGAATTTTTTGGATTTCGATGAATTTTTTTGTTGGAGGAGCTAAATTTGAGTGAATTTAGATGAAATTTACTTCAATTTTTTTGGATTTTATATAAATTTTTAGGCAAATTTTAATAAAGGAATTTGAAACCACTTTTGATTTTTTTGGATTTCGATGAATTGTTTTGTTGGAGGGGCTAAATATGAGTGAATTTAGATGAAATTTACTTCAATTTTTTTTGATTTTATATAAATTTTTAGTCAAATTGTAATAAAGGAAACTGAAACCATCTTCGATTTTTTGGGATTTCGATGTATTTTTTTGTTGGAGGACCTAAATTTGAGTGAATTTAGATGAAATTTACTTTCATTTTTTTGGATTTTATATTAATTTTTAGTCAAATTGTAATAAAGTAATTTGATACCAACTTCGATTTTTTTGGATTTTGATGAATTTTTTTGTTGGAGCAGCTAAATTTGAGTGAATTTAGATGGAATTTACTTTTATTTTTTTGGATTTTATATAAATTTTTAGTCAAATTGTAATAAAGGAATTTGAACCAACTTCTATTTTTTTGGATTTTGATGAGTTTTTTTGTTGGAGGAGTTAAATTTGAGTGAATTTAGATGAAATTTACTTCAATTTTTTGGGATTTTATATAATTTTTTAGTCAAATTGTAATAAAGGAAATTGAAACCAACTTCGATTTTTTTGGATTTGGATGAATGTTTTTGTTGGAGGAGCTAAATTTGAGTAAATTTAGATGAAATTAACACCTATTTTTTTGGATTTTATATAAATTTTTAGTCAAATTGTAATAAAGGAATTTGAAACCAACTTCGATTTTTTTGGATTTTGCTGAATTTTGTGTTGGAGGAGCTAAATTTGAGTGAATTTAGATGAAATTTACTTTTATTTTTTCGGATTTTATAAAAATTTTTAGTCAAATTGTAATAAAGGAATTTGAACCAACTTCGATTTTTTTGGATTTTGATGAGTTTTTTTGTTCGAGGAGTTAAATTTGAGTGAATTTAGATTAAATTTACTTTTATTTTTTTTGATTTTATATAAATTTTTAGTCAAATTGTAATAAAGGAATTTGAACCAACTTCGAATTTTTTGGATTTCGATGAATTTTTTTGTTGGAGGAGCTAAATTTGAGTGAATTTAGATGAAATTTACTTCAATTTTTTTGGATTTTATATAAATTTTTAGGCAAATTTTAATAAAGGAATTTGAAACCACTTTCGATTTTTTTGGATTTCGATGAATTTTTTTGTTGGAGGAGCTAAATTTGAGTGAATTTAGATGAAATTTACTTCAATTTTTTTTGATTTTATATAAATTTTTAGTCAAATTGTAATAAAGGAAACTGAAACCAACTTCGATTTTTTGGGATTTCGATGTATTTTTTTGTTGGAGGACCTAAATTTGAGTGAATTTAGATGAAATTTACTTTCATTTTTTTGGATTTTATATTAATTTTTAGTCAAATTGTAATAAAGTAATTTGATACCAACTTCGATTTTTTTGGATTTTGATGAATTTTTTTGTTGGTGCAGCTAAATTTGAGTGAATTTAGATGGAATTTACTTTTATTTTTTTGGATTTTATATAAATTTTTAGTCAAATTGTAATAAAGGAATTTGAACCAACTTCTATTTTTTTGGATTTTGATGAGTTTTTTTGTTGGAGGAGTTAAATTTGAGTGAATTTAGATGAAATTTACTTCAATTTTTTGGGATTTTATATAATTTTTTAGTCAAATTGTAATAAAGGAAATTGAAACCAACTTCGATTTTTTTGGATTTGGATGAATGTTTTTGTTGGAGGAGCTAAATTTGAGTAAATTTAGATGAAATTAACACCTATTTTTTTGGATTTTATATAAATTTTTAGTCAAATTGTAATAAAGGAATTTGAAACCAACTTCGATTTTTTTGGATTTTGCTGAATTTTGTGTTGGAGGAGCTAAATTTGAGTGAATTTAGATGAAATTTACTTTTATTTTTTCGGATTTTATATAAATTTTTAGTCAAATTGTAATAAAGGAATTTGAACCAACTTCGATTTTTTTGGATTTTGATGAGTTTTTTTGTTGGAGGAGTTAAATTTGAGTGAATTTAGATTAAATTTACTTTTATTTTTTTTGATTTTATATAAATTTTTAGTCAAATTGTAATAAAGGAATTTGAACCAACTTCGACTTTTTTGGATTTCGATGAATTTTTTTGTTGGAGGAGCTAAATTTGAGTGAATTTAGATGAAATTTACTTCAGTTTGTTTTGATTTTATATAAATTTTTAGTCAAATTGTAATAAAGGAATTTGAACCATCTTCGATTTTTTTGGATTTTGATGAGTTTTTTTGTTGGAGGAGTTAAATATGAGTGAATTTAGATGAAATTTACTTCCGTTTTTTTTATTTCATATAAATTTTTAGTCAAATTGTAATAAAGGTATTTGAACCAACTTCGATTTTTTGGGATTTCGATGTATTTTTTTGTTGGAGGACCTAAATTTGAGTGAATTTAGATGAAATTTACTTTCATTTTTTTGGATTTTATATTAATTTTTAGTCAAATTGTAATAAAGTAATTTGATACCAACTTCGATTTTTTTGGATTTTGATGAATTTTTTTGTTGGAGCAGCTAAATTTGAGTGAATTTAGATGGAATTTACTTTTATTTTTTTGGATTTTATATAAATTTTTAGTCAAATTGTAATAAAGGAATTTGAACCAACTTCTATTTTTTTGGATTTTGATGAGTTTTTTTGTTGGAGGAGTTAAATTTGAGTGAATTTAGATGAAATTTACTTCAATTTTTTGGGATTTTATATAATTTTTTAGTCAAATTGTAATAAAGGAAATTGAAACCAACTTCGATTTTTTTGGATTTGGATGAATGTTTTTGTTGGAGGAGCTAAATTTGAGTAAATTTAGATGAAATTAACACCTATTTTTTTGGATTTTATATAAATTTTTAGTCAAATTGTAATAAAGGAATTTGAAACCAACTTCGATTTTTTTGGATTTTGCTGAATTTTGTGTTGGAGGAGCTAAATTTGAGTGAATTTAGATGAAATTTACTTTTATTTTTTCGGATTTTATATAAATTTTTAGTCAAATTGTAATAAAGGAATTTGAACCAACTTCGATTTTTTTGGATTTTGATGAGTTTTTTTGTTGGAGGAGTTAAATTTGAGTGAATTTAGATTAAATTTACTTTTATTTTTTTTGATTTTATATAAATTTTTAGTCAAATTGTAATAAAGGAATTTGAACCAACTTCGACTTTTTTGGATTTCGATGAATTTTTTTGTTGGAGGAGCTAAATTTGAGTGAATTTAGATGAAATTTACTTCAGTTTGTTTTGATTTTATATAAATTTTTAGTCAAATTGTAATAAAGGAATTTGAACCATCTTCGATTTTTTTGGATTTTGATGAGTTTTTTTGTTGGAGGAGTTAAATATGAGTGAATTTAGATGAAATTTACTTCCGTTTTTTTTATTTCATATAAATTTTTAGTCAAATTGTAATAAAGGTATTTGAACCAACTTCGATTTTTTGGGATTTCGATGTATTTTTTTGTTGGAGGACCTAAATTTGAGTGAATTTAGATGAAATTTACTTTCATTTTTTTGGATTTTATATTAATTTTTAGTCAAATTGTAATAAAGTAATTTGATACCAACTTCGATTTTTTTGGATTTTGATGAATTTTTTTGTTGGAGCAGCTAAATTTGAGTGAATTTAGATGGAATTTACTTTTATTTTTTTGGATTTTATATAAATTTTTAGTCAAATTGTAATAAAGGAATTTGAACCAACTTCTATTTTTTTGGATTTTGATGAGTTTTTTTGTTGGAGGAGTTAAATTTGAGTGAATTTAGATGAAATTTACTTCAATTTTTTGGGATTTTATATAATTTTTTAGTCAAATTGTAATAAAGGAAATTGAAACCAACTTCGATTTTTTTGGATTTGGATGAATGTTTTTGTTGGAGGAGCTAAATTTGAGTAAATTTAGATGAAATTAACACCTATTTTTTTGGATTTTATATAAATTTTTAGTCAAATTGTAATAAAGGAATTTGAAACCAACTTCGATTTTTTTGGATTTTGCTGAATTTTGTGTTGGAGGAGCTAAATTTGAGTGAATTTAGATGAAATTTACTTTTATTTTTTCGGATTTTATATAAATTTTTAGTCAAATTGTAATAAAGGAATTTGAACCAACTTCGATTTTTTTGGATTTTGATGAGTTTTTTTGTTGGAGGAGTTAAATTTGAGTGAATTTAGATTAAATTTACTTTTATTTTTTTTGATTTTATATAAATTTTTAGTCAAATTGTAATAAAGGAATTTGAACCAACTTCGACTTTTTTGGATTTCGATGAATTTTTTTGTTGGAGGAGCTAAATTTGAGTGAATTTAGATGAAATTAACACCTATTTTTTTGGATTTTATATAAATTTTTAGTCAAATTGTAATAAAGGAATTTGAAACCAACTTCGATTTTTTTGGATTTTGCTGAATTTTGTGTTGGAGGAGCTAAATTTGAGTGAATTTAGATGAAATTTACTTTTATTTTTTCGGATTTTATAAAAATTTTTAGTCAAATTGTAATAAAGGAATTTGAACCAACTTCGATTTTTTTGGATTTTGATGAGTTTTTTTGTTCGAGGAGTTAAATTTGAGTGAATTTAGATTAAATTTACTTTTATTTTTTTTGATTTTATATAAATTTTTAGTCAAATTGTAATAAAGGAATTTGAACCAACTTCGAATTTTTTGGATTTCGATGAATTTTTTTGTTGGAGGAGCTAAATTTGAGTGAATTTAGATGAAATTTACTTCAATTTTTTTGGATTTTATATAAATTTTTAGGCAAATTTTAATAAAGGAATTTGAAACCACTTTCGATTTTTTTGGATTTCGATGAATTTTTTTGTTGGAGGAGCTAAATTTGAGTGAATTTAGATGAAATTTACTTCAATTTTTTTTGATTTTATATAAATTTTTAGTCAAATTGTAATAAAGGAAACTGAAACCAACTTCGATTTTTTGGGATTTCGATGTATTTTTTTGTTGGAGGACCTAAATTTGAGTGAATTTAGATGAAATTTACTTTCATTTTTTTGGATTTTATATTAATTTTTAGTCAAATTGTAATAAAGTAATTTGATACCAACTTCGATTTTTTTGGATTTTGATGAATTTTTTTGTTGGTGCAGCTAAATTTGAGTGAATTTAGATGGAATTTACTTTTATTTTTTTGGATTTTATATAAATTTTTAGTCAAATTGTAATAAAGGAATTTGAACCAACTTCTATTTTTTTGGATTTTGATGAGTTTTTTTGTTGGAGGAGTTAAATTTGAGTGAATTTAGATGAAATTTACTTCAATTTTTTGGGATTTTATATAATTTTTTAGTCAAATTGTAATAAAGGAAATTGAAACCAACTTCGATTTTTTTGGATTTGGATGAATGTTTTTGTTGGAGGAGCTAAATTTGAGTAAATTTAGATGAAATTAACACCTATTTTTTTGGATTTTATATAAATTTTTAGTCAAATTGTAATAAAGGAATTTGAAACCAACTTCGATTTTTTTGGATTTTGCTGAATTTTGTGTTGGAGGAGCTAAATTTGAGTGAATTTAGATGAAATTTACTTTTATTTTTTCGGATTTTATATAAATTTTTAGTCAAATTGTAATAAAGGAATTTGAACCAACTTCGATTTTTTTGGATTTTGATGAGTTTTTTTGTTGGAGGAGTTAAATTTGAGTGAATTTAGATTAAATTTACTTTTATTTTTTTTGATTTTATATAAATTTTTAGTCAAATTGTAATAAAGGAATTTGAACCAACTTCGACTTTTTTGGATTTCGATGAATTTTTTTGTTGGAGGAGCTAAATTTGAGTGAATTTAGATGAAATTTACTTCAGTTTGTTTTGATTTTATATAAATTTTTAGTCAAATTGTAATAAAGGAATTTGAACCATCTTCGATTTTTTTGGATTTTGATGAGTTTTTTTGTTGGAGGAGTTAAATATGAGTGAATTTAGATGAAATTTACTTCCGTTTTTTTTATTTCATATAAATTTTTAGTCAAATTGTAATAAAGGTATTTGAACCAACTTCGATTTTTTGGGATTTCGATGTATTTTTTTGTTGGAGGACCTAAATTTGAGTGAATTTAGATGAAATTTACTTTCATTTTTTTGGATTTTATATTAATTTTTAGTCAAATTGTAATAAAGTAATTTGATACCAACTTCGATTTTTTTGGATTTTGATGAATTTTTTTGTTGGAGCAGCTAAATTTGAGTGAATTTAGATGGAATTTACTTTTATTTTTTTGGATTTTATATAAATTTTTAGTCAAATTGTAATAAAGGAATTTGAACCAACTTCTATTTTTTTGGATTTTGATGAGTTTTTTTGTTGGAGGAGTTAAATTTGAGTGAATTTAGATGAAATTTACTTCAATTTTTTGGGATTTTATATAATTTTTTAGTCAAATTGTAATAAAGGAAATTGAAACCAACTTCGATTTTTTTGGATTTGGATGAATGTTTTTGTTGGAGGAGCTAAATTTGAGTAAATTTAGATGAAATTAACACCTATTTTTTTGGATTTTATATAAATTTTTAGTCAAATTGTAATAAAGGAATTTGAAACCAACTTCGATTTTTTTGGATTTTGCTGAATTTTGTGTTGGAGGAGCTAAATTTGAGTGAATTTAGATGAAATTTACTTTTATTTTTTCGGATTTTATATAAATTTTTAGTCAAATTGTAATAAAGGAATTTGAACCAACTTCGATTTTTTTGGATTTTGATGAGTTTTTTTGTTGGAGGAGTTAAATTTGAGTGAATTTAGATTAAATTTACTTTTATTTTTTTTGATTTTATATAAATTTTTAGTCAAATTGTAATAAAGGAATTTGAACCAACTTCGACTTTTTTGGATTTCGATGAATTTTTTTGTTGGAGGAGCTAAATTTGAGTGAATTTAGATGAAATTTACTTCAGTTTGTTTTGATTTTATATAAATTTTTAGTCAAATTGTAATAAAGGAATTTGAACCATCTTCGATTTTTTTGGATTTTGATGAGTTTTTTTGTTGGAGGAGTTAAATATGAGTGAATTTAGATGAAATTTACTTCCGTTTTTTTTATTTCATATAAATTTTTAGTCAAATTGTAATAAAGGTATTTGAACCAACTTCGATTTTTTGGGATTTCGATGTATTTTTTTGTTGGAGGACCTAAATTTGAGTGAATTTAGATGAAATTTACTTTCATTTTTTTGGATTTTATATTAATTTTTAGTCAAATTGTAATAAAGTAATTTGATACCAACTTCGATTTTTTTGGATTTTGATGAATTTTTTTGTTGGAGCAGCTAAATTTGAGTGAATTTAGATGGAATTTACTTTTATTTTTTTGGATTTTATATAAATTTTTAGTCAAATTGTAATAAAGGAATTTGAACCAACTTCTATTTTTTTGGATTTTGATGAGTTTTTTTGTTGGAGGAGTTAAATTTGAGTGAATTTAGATGAAATTTACTTCAATTTTTTGGGATTTTATATAATTTTTTAGTCAAATTGTAATAAAGGAAATTGAAACCAACTTCGATTTTTTTGGATTTGGATGAATGTTTTTGTTGGAGGAGCTAAATTTGAGTAAATTTAGATGAAATTAACACCTATTTTTTTGGATTTTATATAAATTTTTAGTCAAATTGTAATAAAGGAATTTGAAACCAACTTCGATTTTTTTGGATTTTGCTGAATTTTGTGTTGGAGGAGCTAAATTTGAGTGAATTTAGATGAAATTTACTTTTATTTTTTCGGATTTTATATAAATTTTTAGTCAAATTGTAATAAAGGAATTTGAACCAACTTCGATTTTTTTGGATTTTGATGAGTTTTTTTGTTGGAGGAGTTAAATTTGAGTGAATTTAGATTAAATTTACTTTTATTTTTTTTGATTTTATATAAATTTTTAGTCAAATTGTAATAAAGGAATTTGAACCAACTTCGACTTTTTTGGATTTCGATGAATTTTTTTGTTGGAGGAGCTAAATTTGAGTGAATTTAGATGAAATTTACTTCAGTTTGTTTTGATTTTATATAAATTTTTAGTCAAATTGTAATAAAGGAATTTGAACCATCTTCGATTTTTTTGGATTTTGATGAGTTTTTTTGTTGGAGGAGTTAAATATGAGTGAATTTAGATGAAATTTACTTCCGTTTTTTTTATTTCATATAAATTTTTAGTCAAATTGTAATAAAGGTATTTGAACCAACTTCGATTTTTTGGGATTTCGATGTATTTTTTTGTTTGAGGACCTAAATTTGAGTGAATTTAGATGAAATTTACTTTCATTTTTTTGGATTTTATATTAATTTTTAGTCAAATTGTAATAAAGTAATTTGATACCAACTTCGATTTTTTTGGATTTTGATGAATTTTTTTGTTGGAGCAGCTAAATTTGAGTGAATTTAGATGGAATTTACTTTTATTTTTTTGGATTTTATATAAATTTTTAGTCAAATTGTAATAAAGGAATTTGAACCAACTTCTATTTTTTTGGATTTTGATGAGTTTTTTTGTTGGAGGAGTTAAATTTGAGTGAATTTAGATGAAATTTACTTCAATTTTTTGGGATTTTATATAATTTTTTAGTCAAATTGTAATAAAGGAAATTGAAACCAACTTCGATTTTTTTGGATTTGGATGAATGTTTTTGTTGGAGGAGCTAAATTTGAGTAAATTTAGATGAAATTAACACCTATTTTTTTGGATTTTATATAAATTTTTAGTCAAATTGTAATAAAGGAATTTGAAACCAACTTCGATTTTTTTGGATTTTGCTGAATTTTGTGTTGGAGGAGCTAAATTTGAGTGAATTTAGATGAAATTTACTTTTATTTTTTCGGATTTTATATAAATTTTTAGTCAAATTGTAATAAAGGAATTTGAACCAACTTCGATTTTTTTGGATTTTGATGAGTTTTTTTGTTGGAGGAGTTAAATTTGAGTGAATTTAGATTAAATTTACTTTTATTTTTTTTGATTTTATATAAATTTTTAGTCAAATTGTAATAAAGGAATTTGAACCAACTTCGACTTTTTTGGATTTCGATGAATTTTTTTGTTGGAGGAGCTAAATTTGAGTGAATTTAGATGAAATTTACTTCAGTTTGTTTTGATTTTATATAAATTTTTAGTCAAATTGTAATAAAGGAATTTGAACCATCTTCGATTTTTTTGGATTTTGATGAGTTTTTTTGTTGGAGGAGTTAAATATGAGTGAATTTAGATGAAATTTACTTCCGTTTTTTTTATTTCATATAAATTTTTAGTCAAATTGTAATAAAGGTATTTGAACCAACTTCGATTTTTTGGGATTTCGATGTATTTTTTTGTTGGAGGACCTAAATTTGAGTGAATTTAGATGAAATTTACTTTCATTTTTTTGGATTTTATATTAATTTTTAGTCAAATTGTAATAAAGTAATTTGATACCAACTTCGATTTTTTTGGATTTTGATGAATTTTTTTGTTGGAGCAGCTAAATTTGAGTGAATTTAGATGGAATTTACTTTTATTTTTTTGGATTTTATATAAATTTTTAGTCAAATTGTAATAAAGGAATTTGAACCAACTTCTATTTTTTTGGATTTTGATGAGTTTTTTTGTTGGAGGAGTTAAATTTGAGTGAATTTAGATGAAATTTACTTCAATTTTTTGGGATTTTATATAATTTTTTAGTCAAATTGTAATAAAGGAAATTGAAACCAACTTCGATTTTTTTGGATTTGGATGAATGTTTTTGTTGGAGGAGCTAAATTTGAGTAAATTTAGATGAAATTAACACCTATTTTTTTGGATTTTATATAAATTTTTAGTCAAATTGTAATAAAGGAATTTGAAACCAACTTCGATTTTTTTGGATTTTGCTGAATTTTGTGTTGGAGGAGCTAAATTTGAGTGAATTTAGATGAAATTTACTTTTATTTTTTCGGATTTTATATAAATTTTTAGTCAAATTGTAATAAAGGAATTTGAACCAACTTCGATTTTTTTGGATTTTGATGAGTTTTTTTGTTGGAGGAGTTAAATTTGAGTGAATTTAGATTAAATTTACTTTTATTTTTTTTGATTTTATATAAATTTTTAGTCAAATTGTAATAAAGGAATTTGAACCAACTTCGAATTTTTTGGATTTCGATGAATTTTTTTGTTGGAGGAGCTAAATTTGAGTGAATTTAGATGAAATTTACTTCAATTTTTTTGGATTTTATATAAATTTTTAGGCAAATTTTAATAAAGGAATTTGAAACCACTTTCGATTTTTTTGGATTTCGATGAATTTTTTTGTTGGAGGAGCTAAATTTGAGTGAATTTAGATGAAATTTACTTCAGTTTGTTTTGATTTTATATAAATTTTTAGTCAAATTGTAATAAAGGAATTTGAACCATCTTCGATTTTTTTGGATTTTGATGAGTTTTTTTGTTGGAGGAGTTAAATATGAGTGAATTTAGATGAAATTTACTTCCGTTTTTTTTATTTCATATAAATTTTTAGTCAAATTGTAATAAAGGTATTTGAACCAACTTCGATTTTTTGGGATTTCGATGTATTTTTTTGTTGGAGGACCTAAATTTGAGTGAATTTAGATGAAATTTACTTTCATTTTTTTGGATTTTATATTAATTTTTAGTCAAATTGTAATAAAGTAATTTGATACCAACTTCGATTTTTTTGGATTTTGATGAATTTTTTTGTTGGAGCAGCTAAATTTGAGTGAATTTAGATGGAATTTACTTTTATTTTTTTGGATTTTATATAAATTTTTAGTCAAATTGTAATAAAGGAATTTGAACCAACTTCTATTTTTTTGGATTTTGATGAGTTTTTTTGTTGGAGGAGTTAAATTTGAGTGAATTTAGATGAAATTTACTTCAATTTTTTGGGATTTTATATAATTTTTTAGTCAAATTGTAATAAAGGAAATTGAAACCAACTTCGATTTTTTTGGATTTGGATGAATGTTTTTGTTGGAGGAGCTAAATTTGAATAAATTTAGATGAAATTAACACCTATTTTTTTGGATTTTATATAAATTTTTAGTCAAATTGTAATAAAGGAATTTGAAACCAACTTCGATTTTTTTGGATTTTGCTGAATTTTGTGTTGGAGGAGCTAAATTTGAGTGAATTTAGATGAAATTTACTTTTATTTTTTCGGATTTTATATAAATTTTTAGTCAAATTGTAATAAAGGAATTTGAACCAACTTCGATTTTTTTGGATTTTGATGAGTTTTTTTGTTGGAGGAGTTAAATTTGAGTGAATTTAGATTAAATTTACTTTTATTTTTTTTGATTTTATATAAATTTTTAGTCAAATTGTAATAAAGGAATTTGAACCAACTTCGAATTTTTTGGATTTCGATGAATTTTTTTGTTGGAGGAGCTAAATTTGAGTGAATTTAGATGAAATTTACTTCAATTTTTTTGGATTTTATATAAATTTTTAGGCAAATTTTAATAAAGGAATTTGAAACCACTTTCGATTTTTTTGGATTTCGATGAATTTTTTTGTTGGAGGAGCTAAATTTGAGTGAATTTAGATGAAATTTACTTCAATTTTTTTTGATTTTATATAAATTTTTAGTCAAATTGTAATAAAGGAAACTGAAACCAACTTCGATTTTTTGGGATTTCGATGTATTTTTTTGTTGGAGGACCTAAATTTGAGTGAATTTAGATGAAATTTACTTTCATTTTTTTGGATTTTATATTAATTTTTAGTCAAATTGTAATAAAGTAATTTGATACCAATTTCGATTTTTTTGGATTTTGATGAATTTTTTTGTTGGAGCAGCTAAATTTGAGTGAATTTAGATGGAATTTACTTTTATTTTTTTGGATTTTATATAAATTTTTAGTCAAATTGTAATAAAGGAATTTGAACCAACTTCTATTTTTTTGGATTTTGATGAGTTTTTTTGTTGGAGGAGCTAAATTTGAGTGAATTTAGATGAAATTTACTTTTATTTTTTTGGATTTTATATAAATTTTTAGTCAAATTGTAATAAAGGAATTTGAACCAACTTCGATTTTTTTTTATTTTGATGAATTTTTTGTTGGAGGAGCTAAATTTGAGTGAATTTAGATTAAATTTGCTTCTATTTTTCTTGATTTTATCTAAATTTTTAGTCAAATTGTAATTAAGGAATTTGAAACCACCTTCGATTTTTTTGGATTTTGATGAATTTTATTGTTGGAGGAGCTAAATTTGAGTGAATTTAGATGAAATTTACTTTCATTTTTTTGGATTTTATATTAATTTTTAGTCAAATTGTAATAAAGTAATTTGAAACCAACTTCGATTTTTTTGGATTTTGATGAATTTTTTTGTTGGAGCAGCTAAATTTGAGTGAATTTAGATGGAATTTACTTTTATTTTTTTGGATTTTATATAAATTTTCAGTCAAATTGTAATAAAGGAATTTGAACCAACTTCTATTTTTTTGGATTTTGATGAGTTTTTTTGTTGGAGGAGTTAAATTTGAGTGAATTTAGATGAAATTTACTTCAATTTTTTTGGATTTTATATAATTTTTTAGTCAAATTGTAATAAAGGAAATTGAAACCAACTTCGATTTTTTTGGATTTGGATGAATGTTTTTGTTGGAGGAGCTAAATTTGAGTAAATTTAGATGAAATTAACACCTATTTTTTTGGATTTTATATAAATTTTTAGTCAAATTGTAATAAAGGAATTTGAACCAACTTCGAATTTTTTGGATTTCGATGAATTTTTTTGTTGGAGGAGCTAAATTTGAGTGAATTTAGATGAAATTTACTTCAATTTTTTTGGATTTTATATAAATTTTTAGTCAAATTGTAATAAAGGAAACTGAAACCAACTTCGATTTTTTTGGATTTCGATGACTTTTTTTGTTGGAGGAGCTAAATTTGAGTGAATTTAGATGAAATTTACTTCAATGTTTTTGGATTTTATATAAATTTTTAGGCAAATTTTAATAAAGGAATTTGAAACCACCTTCGACTTTTTTGGATTTCGATGAATTTTTTTGTTGGAGGAGCTAAATTTGAGTGAATTTAGATGAAATTTACTTCAATTTTTTTTGATTTTATATAAATGTTTAGTCAAATTGTAATAAAGGAAACTGAAACCAACTTCGATTTTTTTGGATTTCGATGACTTTTTTTGTTGGAGGAGCTAAATTTGAGTGAATTTAGATGAAATTTACTTCAATGTTTTTGGATTTTATATAAATTTTTAGGCAAATTTAAATAAAGGAATTTGAAACCACCTTCGACTTTTTTGCATTTCGATGAATTTTTTTGTTGGAGGAGCTAAATTTGAGTGAATTTAGATGAAATTTACTTCAATTTGTTTTGATTTTATATAAATTTTTAGTCAAATTGTAATAAAGGAATTTGAACCAACTTCGATTTTTTTGGATTTTGATGAGTTTTTTTGTTGGAGGAGTTAAATTTGAGTGAATTTAGATGAAATTTACTTTTATTTTTTTTGATTTTATATAAATTTTTAGTCAAATTGTAATAAAGGAATTTGAACCAACTTCGATTTTTTTGGATTTCGATGAATTTTTTTGTTGGAGGAGCTAAATTTGAGTGAATTTAGATGAAATTTACTTCAATTTTTTTTGATTTCATATAAATTTTTAGTCAAAATGTAATAAAGGAAACTGAAACCAACTTCGATTTTTTTGGATTTCGATGACTTTTTTTGTTGGAGGAGCTAAATTTGAGTGAATTTAGATGAAATTTACTTCAATGTTTTTGGATTTTATATAAATTTTTAGGCAAATTTTAATAAAGGAATTTGAAACCACCTTCGACTTTTTTGGATTTCGATGAATTTTTTTGTTGGAGGAGCTAAATTTGAGTGAATTTAGATGAAATTTACTTCAGTTTGTTTTGATTTTATATAAATTTTTAGTCAAATTGTAATAAAGGAATTTGAACCATCTTCGATTTTTTTGGATTTTGATGAGTTTTTTTGTTGGAGGAGTTAAATATGAGTGAATTTAGATGAAATTTACTTCCGTTTTTTTTATTTCATATAAATTTTTAGTCAAATTGTAATAAAGGTATTTGAACCAACTTCGATTTTTTGGGATTTCGATGTATTTTTTTGTTGGAGGACCTAAATTTGAGTGAATTTAGATGAAATTTACTTTCATTTTTTTGGATTTTATATTAATTTTTAGTCAAATTGTAATAAAGTAATTTGATACCAACTTCGATTTTTTTGGATTTTGATGAATTTTTTTGTTGGAGCAGCTAAATTTGAGTGAATTTAGATGGAATTTACTTTTATTTTTTTGGATTTTATATAAATTTTTAGTCAAATTGTAATAAAGGAATTTGAACCAACTTCTATTTTTTTGGATTTTGATGAGTTTTTTTGTTGGAGGAGTTAAATTTGAGTGAATTTAGATGAAATTTACTTCAATTTTTTGGGATTTTATATAATTTTTTAGTCAAATTGTAATAAAGGAAATTGAAACCAACTTCGATTTTTTTGGATTTGGATGAATGTTTTTGTTGGAGGAGCTAAATTTGAGTAAATTTAGATGAAATTAACACCTATTTTTTTGGATTTTATATAAATTTTTAGTCAAATTGTAATAAAGGAATTTGAAACCAACTTCGATTTTTTTGGATTTTGCTGAATTTTGTGTTGGAGGAGCTAAATTTGAGTGAATTTAGATGAAATTTACTTTTATTTTTTCGGATTTTATATAAATTTTTAGTCAAATTGTAATAAAGGAATTTGAACCAACTTCGATTTTTTTGGATTTTGATGAGTTTTTTTGTTGGAGGAGTTAAATTTGAGTGAATTTAGATTAAATTTACTTTTATTTTTTTTGATTTTATATAAATTTTTAGTCAAATTGTAATAAAGGAATTTGAACCAACTTCGAATTTTTTGGATTTCGATGAATTTTTTTGTTGGAGGAGCTAAATTTGAGTGAATTTAGATGAAATTTACTTCAATTTTTTTGGATTTTATATAAATTTTTAGGCAAATTTTAATAAAGGAATTTGAAACCACTTTCGATTTTTTTGGATTTCGATGAATTTTTTTGTTGGAGGAGCTAAATTTGAGTGAATTTAGATGAAATTTACTTCAATTTTTTTTGATTTTATATAAATTTTTAGTCAAATTGTAATAAAGGAAACTGAAACCAACTTCGATTTTTTGGGATTTCGATGTATTTTTTTGTTGGAGGACCTAAATTTGAGTGAATTTAGATGAAATTTACTTCAATGTTTTTGGATTTTATATAAATTTTTAGGCAAATTTTAATAAAGGAAATTGAAACCAACTTCGATTTTTTTGGATTTGGATGAATGTTTTTGTTGGAGGAGCTAAATTTGAGTAAATTTAGATGAAATTAACACCTATTTTTTTGGATTTTATATAAATTTTTAGTCAAATTGTAATAAAGGAATTTGAAACCAACTTCGATTTTTTTGGATTTTGCTGAATTTTGTGTTGGAGGAGCTAAATTTGAGTGAATTTAGATGAAATTTACTTTTATTTTTTCGGATTTTATATAAATTTTTAGTCAAATTGTAATAAAGGAATTTGAACCAACTTCGATTTTTTTGGATTTTGATGAGTTTTTTTGTTGGAGGAGTTAAATTTGAGTGAATTTAGATTAAATTTACTTTTATTTTTTTTGATTTTATATAAATTTTTAGTCAAATTGTAATAAAGGAATTTGAACCAACTTCGAATTTTTTGGATTTCGATGAATTTTTTTGTTGGAGGAGCTAAATTTGAGTGAATTTAGATGAAATTTACTTCAATTTTTTTGGATTTTATATAAATTTTTAGGCAAATTTTAATAAAGGAATTTGAAACCACTTTCGATTTTTTTGGATTTCGATGAATTTTTTTGTTGGAGGAGCTAAATTTGAGTGAATTTAGATGAAATTTACTTTTATTTTTTTGGATTTTATATAAATTTTTAGTCAAATTGTAATAAAGGAATTTGAACCAACTTCGATTTTTTTTTATTTTGATGAATTTTTTGTTGGAGGAGCTAAATTTGAGTGAATTTAGATTAAATTTGCTTCTATTTTTCTTGATTTTATATAAATTTTTAGTCAAATTGTAATTAAGGAATTTGAAACCACCTTCGATTTTTTTGGATTTTGATGAATTTTATTGTTGGAGGAGCTAAATTTGAGTGAATTTAGATGAAATTTACTTCAATTTGTTTTGATTTTATATAAATTTTTAGTCAAATTGTAATAAAGGAAACTGAAACCAACTTCGATTTTTTTGGATTTCGATGACTTTTTTTGTTGGAGGAGTTAAATTTGAGTGAATTTAGATTAAATTTACTTTTATTTGTTTTGATTTTATATAAATTTTTAGTCAAATTGTAATAAAGGAATTTGAACCAACTTCGAATTTTTTGGATTTCGATGAATTTTTTTGTTGGAGGAGCTAAATTTGAGTGAATTTAGATGAAATTTACTTCAATTTTTTTTGATTTTATATAAATGTTTAGTCAAATTGTAATAAAGGAAACTGAAACCAACTTCGATTTTTTTGGATTTCGATGTATTTTTTTGTTGGAGGAGCTAAATTTGAGTGAATTTAGATGAAATTTACTTCAATGTTTTTGGATTTTATATAAATTTTTAGGCAAATTTTAATAAAGGAATTTGAAACCACCTTCGACTTTTTTGGATTTCGATGAATTTTTTTGTTGGAGGAGCTAAATTTGAGTGAATTTAGATGAAATTTACTTCAATTTGTTTTGATTTTATATAAATTTTTAGTCAAATTGTAATAAAGGAAACTGAAACCAACTTCGATTTTTTTGGATTTCGATGACTTTTTTTGTTGGAGGAGCTAAATTTGAGTGAATTTAGATGAAATTTACTTCAATGTTTTTGGATTTTATATAAATTTTTAGGCAAATTTAAATAAAGGAATTTGAAACCACCTTCGACTTTTTTGGATTTCGATGAATTTTTTTGTTGGAGGAGCTAAATTTGAGTGAATTTAGATGAAATTTACTTCAATTTGTTTTGATTTTATATAAATTTTTAGTCAAATTGTAATAAAGGAATTTGAACCAACTTCGATTTTTTTGGATTTTGATGAGTTTTTTTGTTGGAGGAGTTAAATTTGAGTGAATTTAGATGAAATTTACTTTTATTTTTTTTGATTTTATATAAATTTTTAGTCAAATTGTAATAAAGGAATTTGAACCAACTTCGATTTTTTTGGATTTCGATGAATTTTTTGTTGGAGGAGCTAAATTTGAGTGAATTTAGATGAAATTTACTTCAATTTTTTTTGATTTTATATAAATTTTTAGTTAAATTGTAATAAAGGAAACTGAAACCAACTTCGATTTGTTGGGATTTCGATGTATTTTTTTGTTGGAGGAGCTAAATTTGAGTGAATTTAGATGAAATTTACTTCAATGTTTTTGGATTTTATATAAATTTTTAGGCAAATTTTAATAAAGGAATTTGAAACCACCTTCGACTTTTTTGGATTTCGATGAATTTTTTTGTTGGAGGAGCTAAATTTGAGTGAATTTAGATGAAATTTACTTCTATTTTTTTTATTTCACTTAAATTTTTAGTCAAATTGTAATAAAGGTATTTGAACCAACTTCGATTTTTTTGGATTTTGATGATTTTGGTTGTTGAAGGAGTTAAATTTGAGTAAATTTAGAGGAAATTTACTCGTATTTTTTTGGATTTTATATAAATTTTTAGTCAAATTGTAGTAAAGGAAATTCAAACCAACTTCGATTTTTTTGGATTTTGATGAATTTTTTTGTTGGAGGAGTTAAATTTGAGTGAATTTAGATGAAACTTACTTTTATTTTTTTGGATTTTCTATAAATTTTTAGTCAAATTGTAATAAAGGAATTTGAACCAACTTCGATTTTTTTGGATTTTGATGAGATTTTTTGTTGGAGGAGTTAAATTTGAGTGAATTTAGATGAAATTTACTTTTATTTTTTTGGATTTTATATAAATTTTTAGTCAAATTGTAATAAAGGAATTTGAACCAACTTCGATTTTTTTGGATTTCGATGAATTTTTTTGTTGGAGGAGCTAAATTTGAGTGTATTTAGATGAAATTTACTTTAATTTTTTTGGATTTTATATAAATTTTTAGTCAAATTGTAATAAAGGAAATTGAAACCAACTTCGATTTTTTTGGATTTGGATGAATTTTTTTGTTGGAGGAGCTAAATTTGAGTGAATTTAGATGAAATTTACTTTTATTTTTTTGGATTTTATATAAATTTTTAGTCAAATTGTAATAAAGGAATTTGAACCAACTTCGATTTTTTTTTATTTTGATGAATTTTTTGTTGGAGGAGCTAAATTTGAGTGAATTTAGATTAAATTTGCTTCTATTTTTCTTGATTTTATATAAATTTTTAGTCAAATTGTAATTAAGGAATTTGAAACCACCTTCGATTTTTTTGGATTTTGATGAATTTTATTGTTGGAGGAGCTAAATTTGAGTGAATTTAGATGAAATTTACTTCAATTTGTTTTGATTTTATATAAATTTTTAGTCAAATTGTAATAAAGGAAACTGAAACCAACTTCGATTTTTTTGGATTTCGATGACTTTTTTTGTTGGAGGAGTTAAATTTGAGTGAATTTAGATTAAATTTACTTTTATTTGTTTTGATTTTATATAAATTTTTAGTCAAATTGTAATAAAGGAATTTGAACCAACTTCGAATTTTTTGGATTTCGATGAATTTTTTTGTTGGAGGAGCTAAATTTGAGTGAATTTAGATGAAATTTACTTCAATTTTTTTGGATTTTATATAAATTTTTAGGCAAATTTTAATAAAGGAATTTGAAACCACTTTCGATTTTTTTGGATTTCGATGAATTTTTTTGTTGGAGGAGCTAAATTTGAGTGAATTTAGATGAAATTTACTTCAATTTTTTTTGATTTTATATAAATTTTTAGTTAAATTGTAATAAAGGAAACTGAAACCAACTTCGATTTGTTGGGATTTCGATGTATTTTTTTGTTGGAGGAGCTAAATTTGAGTGAATTTAGATGAAATTTACTTCAATGTTTTTGGATTTTATATAAATTTTTAGGCAAATTTTAATAAAGGAATTTGAAACCACCTTCGACTTTTTTGGATTTCGATGAATTTTTTTGTTGGAGGAGCTAAATTTGAGTGAATTTAGATGAAATTTACTTCTATTTTTTTTATTTCACTTAAATTTTTAGTCAAATTGTAATAAAGGTATTTGAACCAACTTCGATTTTTTTGGATTTTGATGATTTTGGTTGTTGAAGGAGTTAAATTTGAGTAAATTTAGAGGAAATTTACTCGTATTTTTTTGGATTTTATATAAATTTTTAGTCAAATTGTAGTAAAGGAAATTCAAACCAACTTCGATTTTTTTGGATTTTGATGAATTTTTTTGTTGGAGGAGTTAAATTTGAGTGAATTTAGATGAAACTTACTTTTATTTTTTTGGATTTTCTATAAATTTTTAGTCAAATTGTAATAAAGGAATTTGAACCAACTTCGATTTTTTTGGATTTTGATGAGATTTTTTGTTGGAGGAGTTAAATTTGAGTGAATTTAGATGAAATTTACTTTTATTTTTTTGGATTTTATATAAATTTTTAGTCAAATTGTAATAAAGGAATTTGAACCAACTTCGATTTTTTTGGATTTCGATGAATTTTTTTGTTGGAGGAGCTAAATTTGAGTGTATTTAGATGAAATTTACTTTAATTTTTTTGGATTTTATATAAATTTTTAGTCAAATTGTAATAAAGGAAATTGAAACCAACTTCGATTTTTTTGGATTTGGATGAATTTTTTTGTTGGAGGAGCTAAATTTGAGTGAATTTAGATGAAATTTACTTTTATTTTTTTGGATTTTATATAAATTTTTAGTCAAATTGTAATAAAGGAATTTGAACCAACTTCGATTTTTTTTTATTTTGATGAATTTTTTGTTGGAGGAGCTAAATTTGAGTGAATTTAGATTAAATTTGCTTCTATTTTTCTTGATTTTATATAAATTTTTAGTCAAATTGTAATTAAGGAATTTGAAACCACCTTCGATTTTTTTGGATTTTGATGAATTTTATTGTTGGAGGAGCTAAATTTGAGTGAATTTAGATGAAATTTACTTCAATATGTTTTGATTTTATATAAATTTTTAGTCAAATTGTAATAAAGGAAACTGAAACCAACTTCGATTTTTTTGGATTTCGATGACTTTTTTTGTTGGAGGAGTTAAATTTGAGTGAATTTAGATTAAATTTACTTTTATTTGTTTTGATTTTATATAAATTTTTAGTCAAATTGTAATAAAGGAATTTGAACCAACTTCGAATTTTTTGGATTTCGATGAATTTTTTTGTTGGAGGAGCTAAATTTGAGTGAATTTAGATGAAATTTACTTCAATTTTTTTTAGATTTTATATAAATTTTTAGTCAAATTGTAATAAAGGAAACTGAAACCAACTTCGATTTTTTTGGATTTCGATGACTTTTTTTGTTGGAGGAGCTAAATTTGAGTGAATTTAGATGAAATTTACTTCAATGTTTTTGGATTTTATATAAATTTTTAGGCAAATTTTAATAAAGGAATTTGAAACCACCTTCGACTTTTTTGGATTTCGATGAATTTTTTTGTTGGAGGAGCTAAATTTGAGTGAATTTAGATGAAATTTACTTCAATTTTTTTTGATTTTATATAAATGTTTAGTCAAATTGTAATAAAGGAAACTGAAACCAACTTCGATTTTTTTGGATTTCGATGTATTTTTTTGTTGGAGGAGCTAAATTTGAGTGAATTTAGATGAAATTTACTTCAATGTTTTTGGATTTTATATAAATTTTTAGGCAAATTTTAATAAAGGAATTTGAAACCACCTTCGACTTTTTTGGATTTCGATGAATTTTTTTGTTGGAGGAGCTAAATTTGAGTGAATTTAGATGAAATTTACTTCAATTTGTTTTGATTTTATATAAATTTTTAGTCAAATTGTAATAAAGGAAACTGAAACCAACTTCGATTTTTTTGGATTTCGATGACTTTTTTTGTTGGAGGAGCTAAATTTGAGTGAATTTAGATGAAATTTACTTCAATGTTTTTGGATTTTATATAAATTTTTAGGCAAATTTAAATAAAGGAATTTGAAACCACCTTCGACTTTTTTGGATTTCGATGAATTTTTTTGTTGGAGGAGCTAAATTTGAGTGAATTTAGATGAAATTTACTTCAATTTGTTTTGATTTTATATAAATTTTTAGTCAAATTGTAATAAAGGAATTTGAACCAACTTCGATTTTTTTGGATTTTGATGAGTTTTTTTGTTGGAGGAGTTAAATTTGAGTGAATTTAGATGAAATTTACTTTTATTTTTTTTGATTTTATATAAATTTTTAGTCAAATTGTAATAAAGGAATTTGAACCAACTTCGATTTTTTTGGATTTCGATGAATTTTTTTGTTGGAGGAGCTAAATTTGAGTGAATTTAGATGAAATTTACTTCAATTTTTTTTGATTTCATATAAATTTTTAGTCAAATTGTAATAAAGGAAACTGAAACCAACTTCGATTTTTTTGGATTTCGATGACTTTTTTTGTTGGAGGAGCTAAATTTGAGTGAATTTAGATGAAATTTACTTCAATGTTTTTGGATTTTATATAAATTTTTAGGCAAATTTTAATAAAGGAATTTGAAACCACCTTCGACTTTTTTGGATTTCGATGAATTTTTTTGTTGGAGGAGCTAAATTTGAGTGAATTTAGATGAAATTTACTTCAGTTTGTTTTGATTTTATATAAATTTTTAGTCAAATTGTAATAAAGTAATTTGAACCATCTTCGATTTTTTTGGATTTTGATGAGTTTTTTTGTTGGAGGAGTTAAATATGAGTGAATTTAGATGAAATTTACTTCTGTTTTTTTTATTTCACATAAATTTTTAGTCAAATTGTAATAAAGGTATTTGAACCAACTTCGATTTTTTTGGATTTTGATGATTTTGGTTGTTGGAGGAGTTAAATTTGAGTAAATTTAGAGGAAATTTACTTTTATTTTTTTGGATTTTATATAAATTTTTAGTCAAATTGTAGTAAAGGAAATTCAAACCAACTTAGATTTTTTTGGATTTTGATGAATTTTTTTGTTCGAGGAGTTAAATTTGAGTGAATTTAGATGAAACTTACTTTTATTTTTTTGGATATTCTATAAATTTTTAGTCAAATTGTAATAAAGGAATTTGAACCAACTTCTATTTTTTTGGATTTTGATGAGTTTTTTTGTTGGAGGAGTTAAATTTGAGTGAATTTAGATGAAATTTACTTCAATTTTTTGGGATTTTATATAATTTTTTAGTCAAATTGTAATAAAGGAAATTGAAACCAACTTCGATTTTTTTGGATTTGGATGAATGTTTTTGTTGGAGGAGCTAAATTTGAGTAAATTTAGATGAAATTAACACCTATTTTTTTGGATTTTAAATAAATTTTTAGTCAAATTGTAATAAAGGAATTTGAAACCAACTTCGATTTTTTTGGATTTTGCTGAATTTTGTGTTGGAGGAGCTAAATTTGAGTGAATTTAGATGAAATTTACTTTTATTTTTTCGGATTTTATATAAATTTTTAGTCAAATTGTAATAAAGGAATTTGAACCAACTTCGATTTTTTTGGATTTTGATGAGTTTTTTTGTTGGAGGAGTTAAATTTGAGTGAATTTAGATTAAATTTACTTTTATTTTTTTTGATTTTATATAAATTTTTAGTCAAATTGTAATAAAGGAATTTGAACCAACTTCGAATTTTTTGGATTTCGATGAATTTTTTTGTTGGAGGAGCTAAATTTGAGTGAATTTAGATGAAATTTACTTCAATTTTTTTGGATTTTATATAAATTTTTAGGCAAATTTTAATAAAGGAATTTGAAACCACTTTCGATTTTTTTGGATTTCGATGAATTTTTTTGTTGGAGGAGCTAAATTTGAGTGAATTTAGATGAAATTTACTTCAATTTTTTTGGATTTTATATAAATTTTTAGTCAAATTGTAATAAAGGAATTTGAACCAACTTCGATTTTTTTTTATTTTGATGAATTTTTTGTTGGAGGAGCTAAATTTGAGTGAATTTAGATTAAATTTGCTTCTATTTTTCTTGATTTTATATAAATTTTTAGTCAAATTGTAATTAAGGAATTTGAAACCACCTTCGATTTTTTTGGATTTTGATGAATTTTATTGTTGGAGGAGCTAAATTTGAGTGAATTTAGATGAAATTTACTTCAATTTGTTTTGATTTTATATAAATTTTTAGTCAAATTGTAATAAAGGAAACTGAAACCAACTTCGATTTTTTTGGATTTCGATGACTTTTTTTGTTGGAGGAGTTAAATTTGAGTGAATTTAGATTAAATTTACTTTTATTTGTTTTGATTTTATATAAATTTTTAGTCAAATTGTAATAAAGGAATTTGAACCAACTTCGAATTTTTTGGATTTCGATGAATTTTTTTGTTGGAGGAGCTAAATTTGAGTGAATTTAGATGAAATTTACTTCAATTTTTTTGGATTTTATATAAATTTTTAGGCAAATTTTAATAAAGGAATTTGAAACCACTTTCGATTTTTTTGGATTTCGATGAATTTTTTTGTTGGAGGAGCTAAATTTGAGTGAATTTAGATGAAATTTACTTCAATTTTTTTTGATTTTATATAAATTTTTAGTTAAATTGTAATAAAGGAAACTGAAACCAACTTCGATTTGTTGGGATTTCGATGTATTTTTTTGTTGGAGGAGCTAAATTTGAGTGAATTTAGATGAAATTTACTTCAATGTTTTTGGATTTTATATAAATTTTTAGGCAAATTTTAATAAAGGAATTTGAAACCACCTTCGACTTTTTTGGATTTCGATGAATTTTTTTGTTGGAGGAGCTAAATTTGAGTGAATTTAGATGAAATTTACTTCTATTTTTTTTATTTCACTTAAATTTTTAGTCAAATTGTAATAAAGGTATTTGAACCAACTTCGATTTTTTTGGATTTTGATGATTTTGGTTGTTGAAGGAGTTAAATTTGAGTAAATTTAGAGGAAATTTACTCGTATTTTTTTGGATTTTATATAAATTTTTAGTCAAATTGTAGTAAAGGAAATTCAAACCAACTTCGATTTTTTTGGATTTTGATGAATTTTTTTGTTGGAGGAGTTAAATTTGAGTGAATTTAGATGAAACTTACTTTTATTTTTTTGGATTTTCTATAAATTTTTAGTCAAATTGTAATAAAGGAATTTGAACCAACTTCGATTTTTTTGGATTTTGATGAGATTTTTTGTTGGAGGAGTTAAATTTGAGTGAATTTAGATGAAATTTACTTTTATTTTTTTGGATTTTATATAAATTTTTAGTCAAATTGTAATAAAGGAATTTGAACCAACTTCGATTTTTTTGGATTTCGATGAATTTTTTTGTTGGAGGAGCTAAATTTGAGTGTATTTAGATGAAATTTACTTTAATTTTTTTGGATTTTATATAAATTTTTAGTCAAATTGTAATAAAGGAAATTGAAACCAACTTCGATTTTTTTGGATTTGGATGAATTTTTTTGTTGGAGGAGCTAAATTTGAGTGAATTTAGATGAAATTTACTTTTATTTTTTTGGATTTTATATAAATTTTTAGTCAAATTGTAATAAAGGAATTTGAACCAACTTCGATTTTTTTTTATTTTGATGAATTTTTTGTTGGAGGAGCTAAATTTGAGTGAATTTAGATTAAATTTGCTTCTATTTTTCTTGATTTTATATAAATTTTTAGTCAAATTGTAATTAAGGAATTTGAAACCACCTTCGATTTTTTTGGATTTTGATGAATTTTATTGTTGGAGGAGCTAAATTTGAGTGAATTTAGATGAAATTTACTTCAATTTGTTTTGATTTTATATAAATTTTTAGTCAAATTGTAATAAAGGAAACTGAAACCAACTTCGATTTTTTTGGATTTCGATGACTTTTTTTGTTGGAGGAGTTAAATTTGAGTGAATTTAGATTAAATTTACTTTTATTTGTTTTGATTTTATATAAATTTTTAGTCAAATTGTAATAAAGGAATTTGAACCAACTTCGAATTTTTTGGATTTCGATGAATTTTTTTGTTGGAGGAGCTAAATTTGAGTGAATTTAGATGAAATTTACTTCAATTTTTTTTAGATTTTATATAAATTTTTAGTCAAATTGTAATAAAGGAAACTGAAACCAACTTCGATTTTTTTGGATTTCGATGACTTTTTTTGTTGGAGGAGCTAAATTTGAGTGAATTTAGATGAAATTTACTTCAATGTTTTTGGATTTTATATAAATTTTTAGGCAAATTTTAATAAAGGAATTTGAAACCACCTTCGACTTTTTTGGATTTCGATGAATTTTTTTGTTGGAGGAGCTAAATTTGAGTGAATTTAGATGAAATTTACTTCAATTTTTTTTGATTTTATATAAATGTTTAGTCAAATTGTAATAAAGGAAACTGAAACCAACTTCGATTTTTTTGGATTTCGATGTATTTTTTTGTTGGAGGAGCTAAATTTGAGTGAATTTAGATGAAATTTACTTCAATGTTTTTGGATTTTATATAAATTTTTAGGCAAATTTTAATAAAGGAATTTGAAACCACCTTCGACTTTTTTGGATTTCGATGAATTTTTTTGTTGGAGGAGCTAAATTTGAGTGAATTTAGATGAAATTTACTTCAATTTGTTTTGATTTTATATAAATTTTTAGTCAAATTGTAATAAAGGAAACTGAAACCAACTTCGATTTTTTTGGATTTCGATGACTTTTTTTGTTGGAGGAGCTAAATTTGAGTGAATTTAGATGAAATTTACTTCAATGTTTTTGGATTTTATATAAATTTTTAGGCAAATTTAAATAAAGGAATTTGAAACCACCTTCGACTTTTTTGGATTTCGATGAATTTTTTTGTTGGAGGAGCTAAATTTGAGTGAATTTAGATGAAATTTACTTCAATTTGTTTTGATTTTATATAAATTTTTAGTCAAATTGTAATAAAGGAATTTGAACCAACTTCGATTTTTTTGGATTTTGATGAGTTTTTTTGTTGGAGGAGTTAAATTTGAGTGAATTTAGATGAAATTTACTTTTATTTTTTTTGATTTTATATAAATTTTTAGTCAAATTGTAATAAAGGAATTTGAACCAACTTCGATTTTTTTGGATTTCGATGAATTTTTTTGTTGGAGGAGCTAAATTTGAGTGAATTTAGATGAAATTTACTTCAATTTTTTTTGATTTCATATAAATTTTTAGTCAAATTGTAATAAAGGAAACTGAAACCAACTTCGATTTTTTTGGATTTCGATGACTTTTTTTGTTGGAGGAGCTAAATTTGAGTGAATTTAGATGAAATTTACTTCAATGTTTTTGGATTTTATATAAATTTTTAGGCAAATTTTAATAAAGGAATTTGAAACCACCTTCGACTTTTTTGGATTTCGATGAATTTTTTTGTTGGAGGAGCTAAATTTGAGTGAATTTAGATGAAATTTACTTCAGTTTGTTTTGATTTTATATAAATTTTTAGTCAAATTGTAATAAAGTAATTTGAACCATCTTCGATTTTTTTGGATTTTGATGAGTTTTTTTGTTGGAGGAGTTAAATATGAGTGAATTTAGATGAAATTTACTTCTGTTTTTTTTATTTCACATAAATTTTTAGTCAAATTGTAATAAAGGTATTTGAACCAACTTCGATTTTTTTGGATTTTGATGATTTTGGTTGTTGGAGGAGTTAAATTTGAGTAAATTTAGAGGAAATTTACTTTTATTTTTTTGGATTTTATATAAATTTTTAGTCAAATTGTAGTAAAGGAAATTCAAACCAACTTAGATTTTTTTGGATTTTGATGAATTTTTTTGTTCGAGGAGTTAAATTTGAGTGAATTTAGATGAAACTTACTTTTATTTTTTTGGATATTCTATAAATTTTTAGTCAAATTGTAATAAAGGAATTTGAACCAACTTCTATTTTTTTGGATTTTGATGAGTTTTTTTGTTGGAGGAGTTAAATTTGAGTGAATTTAGATGAAATTTACTTCAATTTTTTGGGATTTTATATAATTTTTTAGTCAAATTGTAATAAAGGAAATTGAAACCAACTTCGATTTTTTTGGATTTGGATGAATGTTTTTGTTGGAGGAGCTAAATTTGAGTAAATTTAGATGAAATTAACACCTATTTTTTTGGATTTTAAATAAATTTTTAGTCAAATTGTAATAAAGGAATTTGAAACCAACTTCGATTTTTTTGGATTTTGCTGAATTTTGTGTTGGAGGAGCTAAATTTGAGTGAATTTAGATGAAATTTACTTTTATTTTTTCGGATTTTATATAAATTTTTAGTCAAATTGTAATAAAGGAATTTGAACCAACTTCGATTTTTTTGGATTTTGATGAGTTTTTTTGTTGGAGGAGTTAAATTTGAGTGAATTTAGATTAAATTTACTTTTATTTTTTTTGATTTTATATAAATTTTTAGTCAAATTGTAATAAAGGAATTTGAACCAACTTCGAATTTTTTGGATTTCGATGAATTTTTTTGTTGGAGGAGCTAAATTTGAGTGAATTTAGATGAAATTTACTTCAATTTTTTTGGATTTTATATAAATTTTTAGGCAAATTTTAATAAAGGAATTTGAAACCACTTTCGATTTTTTTGGATTTCGATGAATTTTTTTGTTGGAGGAGCTAAATTTGAGTGAATTTAGATGAAATTTACTTCAATTTTTTTTTGATTTTATATAAATTTTTAGTCAAATTGTAATAAAGGAAACTGAAACCAACTTCGATTTTTTGGGATTTCGATGTATTTTTTTGTTGGAGGACCTAAATTTGAGTGAATTTAGATGAAATTTACTTCAATGTTTTTGGATTTTATATAAATTTTTAGGCAAATTTTAATAAAGGAAATTGAAACCAACTTCGATTTTTTTGGATTTGGATGAATGTTTTTGTTGGAGGAGCTAAATTTGAGTAAATTTAGATGAAATTAACACCTATTTTTTTGGATTTTATATAAATTTTTAGTCAAATTGTAATAAAGGAATTTGAAACCAACTTCGATTTTTTTGGATTTTGCTGAATTTTGTGTTGGAGGAGCTAAATTTGAGTGAATTTAGATGAAATTTACTTTTATTTTTTCGGATTTTATATAAATTTTTAGTCAAATTGTAATAAAGGAATTTGAACCAACTTCGATTTTTTTGGATTTTGATGAATTTTTTTGTTGGAGGAGCTAAATTTGAGTGAATTTAGATGAAATTTACTTCAATTTTTTTGGATTTTATATAAATTTTTAGGCAAATTTTAATAAAGGAATTTGAAACCACTTTCGATTTTTTTGGATTTCGATGAATTTTTTTGTTGGAGGAGCTAAATTTGAGTGAATTTAGATGAAATTTACTTCAATTTTTTTTGATTTTATATAAATTTTTAGTTAAATTGTAATAAAGGAAACTGAAACCAACTTCGATTTGTTGGGATTTCGATGTATTTTTTTGTTGGAGGAGCTAAATTTGAGTGAATTTAGATGAAATTTACTTCAATGTTTTTGGATTTTATATAAATTTTTAGGCAAATTTTAATAAAGGAATTTGAACCAACTTCGATTTTTTTGGATTTTGATGAGATTTTTTGTTGGAGGAGTTAAATTTGAGTGAATTTAGATGAAATTTACTTTTATTTTTTTGGATTTTATATAAATTTTTAGTCAAATTGTAATAAAGGAATTTGAACCAACTTCGATTTTTTTGGATTTCGATGAATTTTTTTGTTGGAGGAGCTAAATTTGAGTGCATTTAGATGAAATTTACTTTAATTTTTTTGGATTTTATATAAATTTTTAGTCAAATTGTAATAAAGGAAATTGAAACCAACTTCGATTTTTTTGGATTTGGATGAATTTTTTTGTTGGAGGAGCTAAATTTGAGTGAATTTAGATGAAATTTACTTTTATTTTTTTGGATTTTATATAAATTTTTAGTCAAATTGTAATAAAGGAATTTGAACCAACTTCGATTTTTTTTTATTTTGATGAATTTTTTGTTGGAGGAGCTAAATTTGAGTGAATTTAGATTAAATTTGCTTCTATTTTTCTTGATTTTATATAAATTTTTAGTCAAATTGTAATTAAGGAATTTGAAACCACCTTCGATTTTTTTGGATTTTGATGAATTTTATTGTTGGAGGAGCTAAATTTGAGTGAATTTAGATGAAATTTACTTCAATTTGTTTTGATTTTATATAAATTTTTAGTCAAATTGTAATAAACGAAACTGAAACCAACTTCGATTTTTTTGGATTTCGATGACTTTTTTTGTTGGAGGAGTTAAATTTGAGTGAATTTAGATTAAATTTACTTTTATTTGTTTTGATTTTATATAAATTTTTAGTCAAATTGTAATAAAGGAATTTGAACCAACTTCGAATTTTTTGGATTTCGATGAATTTTTTTGTTGGAGGAGCTAAATTTGAGTGAATTTAGATGAAATTTACTTCAATTTTTTTAGATTTTATATAAATTTTTAGTCAAATTGTAATAAAGGAAACTGAAACCAACTTCGATTTTTTTGGATTTCGATGACTTTTTTTGTTGGAGGAGCTAAATTTGAGTGAATTTAGATGAAATTTACTTCAATGTTTTTGGATTTTATATAAATTTTTAGGCAAATTTTAATAAAGGAATTTGAAACCACCTTCGACTTTTTTGGATTTCGATGAATTTTTTTGTTGGAGGAGCTAAATTTGAGTGAATTTAGATGAAATTTACTTCAATTTTTTTTTATTTTATATAAATGTTTAGTCAAATTGTAATAAAGGAAACTGAAACCAACTTCGATTTTTTTGGATTTCGATGTATTTTTTTGTTGGAGGAGTTAAATTTGAGTGAATTTAGATGAAATTTACTTTTATTTTTTTTGATTTTATATAAATTTTTAGTCAAATTGTAATAAAGGAATTTGAACCAACTTCGATTTTTTTGGATTTCGATGAATTTTTTTGTTGGAGGAGCTAAATTTGAGTGAATTTAGATGAAATTTACTTCAATTTTTATTGATTTCATATAAATTTTTAGTCAAATTGTAATAAAGGAAACTGAAACCAACTTCGATTTTTTTGGATTTCGATGACTTTTTTTGTTGGAGGAGCTAAATTTGAGTGAATTTAGATGAAATTTACTTCAATGTTTTTGGATTTTATATAAATTTTTAGGCAAATTTTAATAAAGGAATTTGAAACCACCTTCGACTTTTTTGGATTTCGATGAATTTTTTTGTTGGAGGAGCTAAATTTGAGTGAATTTAGATGAAATTTACTTCAGTTTGTTTTGATTTTATATAAATTTTTAGTCAAATTGTAATAAAGTAATTTGAACCATCTTCGATTTTTTTGGATTTTGATGAGTTTTTTTGTTGGAGGAGTTAAATATGAGTGAATTTAGATGAAATTTACTTCTGTTTTTTTATTTCACATAAATTTTTAGTCAAATTGTAATAAAGGTATTTGAACCAACTTCGATTTTTTTGGATTTTGATGATTTTGGTTGTTGGAGGAGTTAAATTTGAGTAAATTTAGAGGAAATTTACTTTTATTTCTTTGGATTTTATATAAATTTTTAGTCAAATTGTAGTAAAGGAAATTCAAACCAACTTAGATTTTTTTGGATTTTGATGAATTTTTTTGTTCGAGGAGTTAAATTTGAGTGAATTTAGATGAAACTTACTTTTATTTTTTTGGATATTCTATAAATTTTTAGTCAAATTGTAATAAAGGAATTTGAACCAACTTCGATTTTTTTGGATTTTGATGAGATTTTTTGTTGGAGGAGTTAAATTTGAGTGAATTTAGATGAAATTTACTTTTATTTTTTTGGATTTTATATAAATTTTTAGTCAAATTGTAATAAAGGAATTTGAACCAACTTCGATTTTTTTAGATTTCGATGAATTTTTTTGTTGGAGGAGCTAAATTTGAGTGTACTTAGATGAAATATACTTTAATTTTTTTGGATTTTATATAAATTTTTAGTCAAATTGTAATAAAGGAAATTGAAACCAACTTCGATTTTTTTGGATTTGGATGAATTTTTTTGTTGGAGGAGTTAAATTTGAGTGAATTTAGATGAAATTTACTTCAATTTTTTGGGATTTTATATAATTTTTTAGTCAAATTGTAATAAAGGAAATTGAAACCAACTTCGATTTTTTTGGATTTGGATGAATGTTTTTGTTGGAGGAGCTAAATTTGAGTAAATTTAGATGAAATTAACACCTATTTTTTTGGATTTTATATAAATTTTTAGTCAAATTGTAATAAAGGAATTTGAAACCAACTTCGATTTTTTTGGATTTTGCTGAATTTTGTGTTGGAGGAGCTAAATTTGAGTGAATTTAGATGAAATTTACTTTTATTTTTTCGGATTTTATATAAATTTTTAGTCAAATTGTAATAAAGGAATTTGAACCAACTTCGATTTTTTTGGATTTTGATGAGTTTTTTTGTTGGAGGAGTTAAATTTGAGTGAATTTAGATTAAATTTACTTTTATTTTTTTTGATTTTATATAAATTTTTAGTCAAATTGTAATAAAGGAATTTGAACCAACTTCGAATTTTTTGGATTTCGATGAATTTTTTTGTTGGAGGAGCTAAATTTGAGTGAATTTAGATGAAATTTACTTCAATTTTTTTGGATTTTATATAAATTTTTAGGCAAATTTTAATAAAGGAATTTGAAACCACTTTCGATTTTTTTGGATTTCGCTGAATTTTTTTGTTGGAGGAGCTAAATTTGAGTGAATTTAGATGAAATTTACTTCAATTTTTTTTATTTTATATAAATTTTTAGTCAAATTGTAATAAAGGAAACTGAAACCAACTTCGATTTTTTTGGATTTCGATGACTTTTTTTGTTGGAGGAGCTAAATTTGAGTGAATTTAGATGAAATTTACTTCAATGTTTTTGGATTTTATATAAATTTTTAGGCAAATTTTAATAAAGGAATTTGAAACCACCTTCGACTTTTTTGGATTTCGATGAATTTTTTTGTTGGAGGAGCTAAATTTGAGTGAATTTAGATGAAATTTACTTCAGTTTGTTTTGATATTATATAAATTTTTAGTCAAATTGTAATAAAGGAATTTGAACCATCTTCGATTTTTTTGGATTTTGATGAGTTTTTTTGTTGGAGGAGTTAAATATGAGTGAATTTAGATGAAATTTACTTCTGTTTTTTTTATTTCATATAAATTTTTAGTCAAATTGTAATAAAGGTATTTGAACCAACTTCGATTTTTTTGGATTTTGATGATTTTGGTTGTTGGAGGAGTTAAATTTGAGTAAATTTAGAGGAAATTTACTTTTATTTTTTTGGATTTTATATAAATTTTTAGTCAAATTGTAGTAAAGGAAATTCAAACCAACTTAGATTTTTTTGGATTTTGATGAATTTTTTTGTTCGAGGAGTTAAATTTGAGTGAATTTAGATGAAACTTACTTTTATTTTTTTGGATATTCTATAAATTTTTAGTCAAATTGTAATAAAGGAATTTGAACCAACTTCGATTTTTTTGGATTTTTATGAGATTTTTTGTTGGAGGAGTTAAATTTGAGTGAATTTAGATGAAATTTACTTTTATTTTTTTGGATTTTATATAAATTTTTAGTCAAATTGTAATAAAGGAATTTGAACCAACTTCGATTTTTTTAGATTTCGATGAATTTTTTTGTTGGAGGAGCTAAATTTGAGTGTACTTAGATGAAATATACTTTAATTTTTTTGGATTTTATATAAATTTTTAGTCAAATTGTAATAAAGGAAATTGAAACCAACTTCGATTTTTTTGGATTTGGATGAATTTTTTTGTTGGAGGAGCTAAATTTGAGTGAATTTAGATGAAATTTACTTTTATTTTTTTGGATTTTATATAAATTTTTAGTCAAATTGTAATAAAGGAATTTGAACCAACTTCGATTTTTTTTGATTTTGATGAATTTTTTGTTGGAGGAGCTAAATTTGAGTGAATTTAGATTAAATTTGCTTCTATTTTTCTTGATTTTATATAAATTTTTAGTCAAATTGTAATTAAGGAATTTGAAACCACCTTCGATTTTTTTGGATTTTGATGAATTTTATTGTTGGAGGAGTTAAATTTGAGTGAATTTAGATGAAATTTACTTTCATTTTTTTGGATTTTATATTAATTTTTAGTCAAATTGTAATAAAGTAATTTGATACCAACTTCGATTTTTTTGGATTTTGATGAATTTTTTTGTTGGAGCAGCTAAATTTGAGTGAATTTAGATAGAATTTACTTTTATTTTTTTGGATTTTATATAAATTTTTAGTCAAATTGTAATAAAGGAATTTGAACCAACTTCTATTTTTTTGGATTTTGATGAGTTTTTTTGTTGGAGGAGTTAAATTTGAGTGAATTTAGATGAAATTTACTTCAATTTTTTGGGATTTTATATAATTTTTTAGTCAAATTGTAATAAAGGAAATTGAAACCAACTTCGATTTTTTTGGATTTGGATGAATGTTTTTGTTGGAGGAGCTAAATTTGAGTAAATTTAGATGAAATTAACACCTATTTTTTTGGATTTTATATAAATTTTTAGTCAAATTGTAATAAAGGAATTTGAAACCAACTTCGATTTTTTTGGATTTTGCTGAATTTTGTGTTGGTGGAGCTAAATTTGAGTGAATTTAGATGAAATTTACTTTTATTTTTTCGGATTTTATATAAATTTTTAGTCAAATTGTAATAAAGGAATTTGAACCAACTTCGATTTTTTTGGATTTTGATGAGTTTTTTTGTTGGAGGAGTTAAATTTGAGTGAATTTAGATTAAATTTACTTTTATTTTTTTTGATTTTATATAAATTTTTAGTCAAATTGTAATAAAGGAATTTGAACCAACTTCGAATTTTTTGGATTTCGATGAATTTTTTTGTTGGAGGAGCTAAATTTGAGTGAATTTAGATGAAATTTACTTCAATTTTTTTGGATTTTATATAAATTTTTAGGCAAATTTTAATAAAGGAATTTGAAACCACTTTCGATTTTTTTGGATTTCGATGAATTTTTTTGTTGGAGGAGCTAAATTTGAGTGAATTTAGATGAAATTTACTTCAATTTTTTTTGATTTTATATAAATTTTTAGTCAAATTGTAATAAAGGAAACTGAAACCAACTTCGATTTTTTGGGATTTCGATGTATTTTTTTGTTGGAGGACCTAAATTTGAGTGAATTTAGATGAAATTTACTTTCATTTTTTTGGATTTTATATTAATTTTTAGTCAAATTGTAATAAAGTAATTTGATACCAACTTCGATTTTTTTGGATTTTGATGAATTTTTTTGTTGGAGCAGCTAAATTTGAGTGAATTTAGATGGAATTTACTTTTATTTTTTTGGATTTTATATAAATTTTTAGTCAAATTGTAATAAAGGAATTTGAACCAACTTCTATTTTTTTGGATTTTGATGAGTTTTTTTGTTGGAGGAGTTAAATTTGAGTGAATTTAGATGAAATTTACTTCAATTTTTTGGGATTTTATATAATTTTTTAGTCAAATTGTAATAAAGGAAATTGAAACCAACTTCGATTTTTTTGGATTTGGATGAATGTTTTTGTTGGAGGAGCTAAATTTGAGTAAATTTAGATGAAATTAACACCTATTTTTTTGGATTTTATATAAATTTTTAGTCAAATTGTAATAAAGGAATTTGAAACCAACTTCGATTTTTTTGGATTTTGCTGAATTTTGTGTTGGAGGAGCTAAATTTGAGTGAATTTAGATGAAATTTACTTTTATTTTTTCGGATTTTATATAAATTTTTAGTCAAATTGTAATAAAGGAATTTGAACCAACTTCGATTTTTTTGGATTTTGATGAGTTTTTTTGTTGGAGGAGTTAAATTTGAGTGAATTTAGATTAAATTTACTTTTATTTTTTTTGATTTTATATAAATTTTTAGTCAAATTGTAATAAAGGAATTTGAACCAACTGCGAATTTTTTGGATTTCGATGAATTTTTTTGTTGGAGGAGCTAAATTTGAGTGAATTTATATGAAATTTACTTCAATTTGTTTTGATTTTATATAAATTTTTAGTCAAATTGTAATAAAGGAAACTGAAACCAACTTCGATTTTTTTGGATTTCGATGACTTTTTTTGTTGGAGGAGCTAAATTTGAGTGAATTTAGATGAAATTTACTTCAATGTTTTTGGATTTTATATAAATTTTTAGGCAAATTTTAATAAAGGAATTTGAAACCACCTTCGACTTTTTTGGATTTCGATGAATTTTTTTGTTGGAGGAGCTAAATTTGAGTGAATTTAGATGAAATTTACTTCAGTTTGTTTTGATTTTATATAAATTTTTAGTCAAATTGTAATAAAGTAATTTGAACCATCTTCGATTTTTTTGGATTTTGATGAGTTTTTTTGTTGGAGGAGTTAAATATGAGTGAATTTAGATGAAATTTACTTCTGTTTTTTTATTTCACATAAATTTTTAGTCAAATTGTAATAAAGGTATTTGAACCAACTTCGATTTTTTTGGATTTTGATGATTTTGGTTGTTGGAGGAGTTAAATTTGAGTAAATTTAGAGGAAATTTACTTTTATTTTTTTGGATTTTATATAAATTTTTAGTCAAATTGTAGTAAAGGAAATTCAAACCAACTTAGATTTTTTTGGATTTTGATGAATTTTTTTGTTCGAGGAGTTAAATTTGAGTGAATTTAGATGAAACTTACTTTTATTTTTTTGGATTTTATATAAATTTTTAGTCAAATTGTAATAAAGGAATTTGAAACCAACTTCGATTTTTTTGGATTTTGCTGAATTTTGTGTTGGAGGAGCTAAATTTGAGTGAATTTAGATGAAATTTACTTTTATTTTTTCGGATTTTATATAAATTTTTAGTCAAATTGTAATAAAGGAATTTGAACCAACTTCGATTTTTTTGGATTTTGATGAGTTTTTTTGTTGGAGGAGTTAAATTTGAGTGAATTTAGATTAAATTTACTTTTATTTTTTTTGATTTTATATAAATTTTTAGTCAAATTGTAATAAAGGAATTTGAACCAACTGCGAATTTTTTGGATTTCGATGAATTTTTTTGTTGGAGGAGCTAAATTTGAGTGAATTTAGATGAAATTTACTTCAATTTGTTTTGATTTTATATAAATTTTTAGTCAAATTGTAATAGAGGAAACTGAAACCAACTTCGATTTTTTTGGATTTCGATGACTTTTTTTGTTGGAGGAGCTAAATTTGAGTGAATTTAGATGAAATTTACTTCAATGTTTTTGGATTTTATATAAATTTTTAGGCAAATTTTAATAAAGGAATTTGAAACCACCTTCGACTTTTTTGGATTTCGATGAATTTTTTTGTTGGAGGAGCTAAATTTGAGTGAATTTAGATGAAATTTACTTCAGTTTGTTTTGATTTTATATAAATTTTTAGTCAAATTGTAATAAAGTAATTTGAACCATCTTCGATTTTTTTGGATTTTGATGAGTTTTTTTGTTGGAGGAGTTAAATATGAGTGAATTTAGATGAAATTTACTTCTGTTTTTTTATTTCACATAAATTTTTAGTCAAATTGTAATAAAGGTATTTGAACCAACTTCGATTTTTTTGGATTTTGATGAGTTTTTTTGTTGGAGGAGTTAAATTTGAGTGAATTTAGATTAAATTTACTTTTATTTTTTTTGATTTTATATAAATTTTTAGTCAAATTGTAATAAAGGAATTTGAACCAACTTCGAATTTTTTGGATTTCGATGAATTTTTTTGTTGGAGGAGCTAAATTTGAGTGAATTTAGATGAAATTTACTTCAATTTTTTTGGATTTTATATAAATTTTTAGGCAAATTTTAATAAAGGAATTTGAAACCACTTTCGATTTTTTTGGATTTCGCTGAATTTTTTTGTTGGAGGAGCTAAATTTGAGTGAATTTAGATGAAATTTACTTCAATTTTTTTTGATTTTATATAAATTTTTAGTCAAATTGTAATAAAGGAAACTGAAACCAACTTCGATTTTTTGGGATTTCGATGTATTTTTTTGTTGGAGGACCTAAATTTGAGTGAATTTAGATGAAATTTACTTTCATTTTTTTGGATTTTATATTAATTTTTAGTCAAATTGTAATAAAGTAATTTGATACCAACTTCGATTTTTTTGGATTTTGATGAATTTTTTTGTTGGAGCAGCTAAATTTGAGTGAATTTAGATGGAATTTACTTTTATTTTTTTGGATTTTATATAAATTTTTAGTCAAATTGTAATAAAGGAATTTGAACCAACTTCTATTTTTTTGGATTTTGATGAGTTTTTTTGTTGGAGGAGTTAAATTTGAGTGAATTTAGATGAAATTTACTTCAATTTTTTGGGATTTTATATAATTTTTTAGTCAAATTGTAATAAAGGAAATTGAAACCAACTTCGATTTTTTTGGATTTGGATGAATGTTTTTGTTGGAGGAGCTAAATTTGAGTAAATTTAGATGAAATTAACACCTATTTTTTTGGATTTTATATAAATTTTTAGTCAAATTGTAATAAAGGAATTTGAAACCAACTTCGATTTTTTTGGATTTTGCTGAATTTTGTGTTGGAGGAGCTAAATTTGAGTGAATTTAGATGAAATTTACTTTTATTTTTTCGGATTTTATATAAATTTTTAGTCAAATTGTAATAAAGGAATTTGAACCAACTTCGATTTTTTTGGATTTTGATGAGTTTTTTTGTTGGAGGAGTTAAATTTGAGTGAATTTAGATTAAATTTACTTTTATTTTTTTTGATTTTATATAAATTTTTAGTCAAATTGTAATAAAGGAATTTGAACCAACTGCGAATTTTTTGGATTTCGATGAATTTTTTTGTTGGAGGAGCTAAATTTGAGTGAATTTAGATGAAATTTACTTCAATTTGTTTTGATTTTATATAAATTTTTAGTCAAATTGTAATAAAGGAAACTGAAACCAACTTCGATTTTTTTGGATTTCGATGACTTTTTTTGTTGGAGGAGCTAAATTTGAGTGAATTTAGATGAAATTTACTTCAATGTTTTTGGATTTTATATAAATTTTTAGGCAAATTTAAATAATGGAATTTGAAACCACCTTCGACTTTTTTGGATTTCGATGAATTTTTTTGTTGGAGGAGCTAAATTTGAGTGAATTTAGATGAAATTTACTTCAATTTGTTTTGATTTTATATAAATTTTTAGTCAAATTGTAATAAAGGAATTTGAACCAACTTCGATTTTTTTGGATTTTGATGAGTTTTTTTGTTGAAGGAGTTAAATTTGAGTGAATTTAGATGAAATTTACTTTTATTTTTTTTGATTTTATATAAATTTTTAGTCAAATTGTAATAAAGGAATTTGAACCAACTTCGATTTTTTTGGATTTCGATGAATTTTTTTGTTGGAGGAGCTAAATTTGAGTGAATTTAGATGAAATTTACTTCAATTTTTTTTGATTTCATATAAATTTTTAGTCAAATTGTAATAAAGGAAACTGAAACCAACTTCGATTTTTTTGGATTTCGATGACTTTTTTTGTTGGAGGAGCTAAATTTGAGTGAATTTAGATGAAATTTACTTCAATGTTTTTGGATTTTATATAAATTTTTAGGCAAATTTTAATAAAGGAATTTGAAACCACCTTCGACTTTTTTGGATTTCGATGAATTTTTTTGTTGGAGCAGCTAAATTTGAGTGAATTTAGATGGAATTTACTTTTATTTTTTTGGATTTTATATAAATTTTTAGTCAAATTGTAATAAAGGAATTTGAACCAACTTCTATTTTTTTGGATTTTGATGAGTTTTTTTGTTGGAGGAGTTAAATTTGAGTGAATTTAGATGAAATTTACTTCAATTTTTTGGGATTTTATATAATTTTTTAGTCAAATTGTAATAAAGGAAATTGAAACCAACTTCGATTTTTTTGGATTTGGATGAATGTTTTTGTTGGAGGAGCTAAATTTGAGTAAATTTAGATGAAATTAACACCTATTTTTTTGGATTTTATATAAATTTTTAGTCAAATTGTAATAAAGGAATTTGAAACCAACTTCGATTTTTTTGGATTTTGCTGAATTTTGTGTTGGAGGAGCTAAATTTGAGTGAATTTAGATGAAATTTACTTTTATTTTTTCGGATTTTATATAAATTTTTAGTCAAATTGTAATAAAGGAATTTGAACCAACTTCGATTTTTTTGGATTTTGATGAGTTTTTTTGTTGGAGGAGTTAAATTTGAGTGAATTTAGATTAAATTTACTTTTATTTTTTTTGATTTTATATAAATTTTTAGTCAAATTGTAATAAAGGAATTTGAACCAACTGCGAATTTTTTGGATTTCGATGAATTTTTTTGTTGGAGGAGCTAAATTTGAGTGAATTTATATGAAATTTACTTCAATTTGTTTTGATTTTATATAAATTTTTAGTCAAATTGTAATAAAGGAAACTGAAACCAACTTCGATTTTTTTGGATTTCGATGACTTTTTTTGTTGGAGGAGCTAAATTTGAGTGAATTTAGATGAAATTTACTTCAATGTTTTTGGATTTTATATAAATTTTTAGGCAAATTTTAATAAAGGAATTTGAAACCACCTTCGACTTTTTTGGATTTCGATGAATTTTTTTGTTGGAGGAGCTAAATTTGAGTGAATTTAGATGAAATTTACTTCAGTTTGTTTTGATTTTATATAAATTTTTAGTCAAATTGTAATAAAGTAATTTGAACCATCTTCGATTTTTTTGGATTTTGATGAGTTTTTTTGTTGGAGGAGTTAAATATGAGTGAATTTAGATGAAATTTACTTCTGTTTTTTTATTTCACATAAATTTTTAGTCAAATTGTAATAAAGGTATTTGAACCAACTTCGATTTTTTTGGATTTTGATGATTTTGGTTGTTGGAGGAGTTAAATTTGAGTAAATTTAGAGGAAATTTACTTTTATTTTTTTGGATTTTATATAAATTTTTAGTCAAATTGTAGTAAAGGAAATTCAAACCAACTTAGATTTTTTTGGATTTTGATGAATTTTTTTGTTCGAGGAGTTAAATTTGAGTGAATTTAGATGAAACTTACTTTTATTTTTTTGGATTTTATATAAATTTTTAGTCAAATTGTAATAAAGGAATTTGAAACCAACTTCGATTTTTTTGGATTTTGCTGAATTTTGTGTTGGAGGAGCTAAATTTGAGTGAATTTAGATGAAATTTACTTTTATTTTTTCGGATTTTATATAAATTTTTAGTCAAATTGTAATAAAGGAATTTGAACCAACTTCGATTTTTTTGGATTTTGATGAGTTTTTTTGTTGGAGGAGTTAAATTTGAGTGAATTTAGATTAAATTTACTTTTATTTTTTTTGATTTTATATAAATTTTTAGTCAAATTGTAATAAAGGAATTTGAACCAACTGCGAATTTTTTGGATTTCGATGAATTTTTTTGTTGGAGGAGCTAAATTTGAGTGAATTTAGATGAAATTTACTTCAATTTGTTTTGATTTTATATAAATTTTTAGTCAAATTGTAATAGAGGAAACTGAAACCAACTTCGATTTTTTTGGATTTCGATGACTTTTTTTGTTGGAGGAGCTAAATTTGAGTGAATTTAGATGAAATTTACTTCAATGTTTTTGGATTTTATATAAATTTTTAGGCAAATTTTAATAAAGGAATTTGAAACCACCTTCGACTTTTTTGGATTTCGATGAATTTTTTTGTTGGAGGAGCTAAATTTGAGTGAATTTAGATGAAATTTACTTCAGTTTGTTTTGATTTTATATAAATTTTTAGTCAAATTGTAATAAAGTAATTTGAACCATCTTCGATTTTTTTGGATTTTGATGAGTTTTTTTGTTGGAGGAGTTAAATATGAGTGAATTTAGATGAAATTTACTTCTGTTTTTTTATTTCACATAAATTTTTAGTCAAATTGTAATAAAGGTATTTGAACCAACTTCGATTTTTTTGGATTTTGATGAGTTTTTTTGTTGGAGGAGTTAAATTTGAGTGAATTTAGATTAAATTTACTTTTATTTTTTTTGATTTTATATAAATTTTTAGTCAAATTGTAATAAAGGAATTTGAACCAACTTCGAATTTTTTGGATTTCGATGAATTTTTTTGTTGGAGGAGCTAAATTTGAGTGAATTTAGATGAAATTTACTTCAATTTTTTTGGATTTTATATAAATTTTTAGGCAAATTTTAATAAAGGAATTTGAAACCACTTTCGATTTTTTTGGATTTCGCTGAATTTTTTTGTTGGAGGAGCTAAATTTGAGTGAATTTAGATGAAATTTACTTCAATTTTTTTTGATTTTATATAAATTTTTAGTCAAATTGTAATAAAGGAAACTGAAACCAACTTCGATTTTTTGGGATTTCGATGTATTTTTTTGTTGGAGGACCTAAATTTGAGTGAATTTAGATGAAATTTACTTTCATTTTTTTGGATTTTATATTAATTTTTAGTCAAATTGTAATAAAGTAATTTGATACCAACTTCGATTTTTTTGGATTTTGATGAATTTTTTTGTTGGAGCAGCTAAATTTGAGTGAATTTAGATGGAATTTACTTTTATTTTTTTGGATTTTATATAAATTTTTAGTCAAATTGTAATAAAGGAATTTGAACCAACTTCTATTTTTTTGGATTTTGATGAGTTTTTTTGTTGGAGGAGTTAAATTTGAGTGAATTTAGATGAAATTTACTTCAATTTTTTGGGATTTTATATAATTTTTTAGTCAAATTGTAATAAAGGAAATTGAAACCAACTTCGATTTTTTTGGATTTGGATGAATGTTTTTGTTGGAGGAGCTAAATTTGAGTAAATTTAGATGAAATTAACACCTATTTTTTTGGATTTTATATAAATTTTTAGTCAAATTGTAATAAAGGAATTTGAAACCAACTTCGATTTTTTTGGATTTTGCTGAATTTTGTGTTGGAGGAGCTAAATTTGAGTGAATTTAGATGAAATTTACTTTTATTTTTTCGGATTTTATATAAATTTTTAGTCAAATTGTAATAAAGGAATTTGAACCAACTTCGATTTTTTTGGATTTTGATGAGTTTTTTTGTTGGAGGAGTTAAATTTGAGTGAATTTAGATTAAATTTACTTTTATTTTTTTTGATTTTATATAAATTTTTAGTCAAATTGTAATAAAGGAATTTGAACCAACTGCGAATTTTTTGGATTTCGATGAATTTTTTTGTTGGAGGAGCTAAATTTGAGTGAATTTAGATGAAATTTACTTCAATTTGTTTTGATTTTATATAAATTTTTAGTCAAATTGTAATAAAGGAAACTGAAACCAACTTCGATTTTTTTGGATTTCGATGACTTTTTTTGTTGGAGGAGCTAAATTTGAGTGAATTTAGATGAAATTTACTTCAATGTTTTTGGATTTTATATAAATTTTTAGGCAAATTTAAATAATGGAATTTGAAACCACCTTCGACTTTTTTGGATTTCGATGAATTTTTTTGTTGGAGGAGCTAAATTTGAGTGAATTTAGATGAAATTTACTTCAATTTGTTTTGATTTTATATAAATTTTTAGTCAAATTGTAATAAAGGAATTTGAACCAACTTCGATTTTTTTGGATTTTGATGAGTTTTTTTGTTGAAGGAGTTAAATTTGAGTGAATTTAGATGAAATTTACTTTTATTTTTTTTGATTTTATATAAATTTTTAGTCAAATTGTAATAAAGGAATTTGAACCAACTTCGATTTTTTTGGATTTCGATGAATTTTTTTGTTGGAGGAGCTAAATTTGAGTGAATTTAGATGAAATTTACTTCAATTTTTTTTGATTTCATATAAATTTTTAGTCAAATTGTAATAAAGGAAACTGAAACCAACTTCGATTTTTTTGGATTTCGATGACTTTTTTTGTTGGAGGAGCTAAATTTGAGTGAATTTAGATGAAATTTACTTCAATGTTTTTGGATTTTATATAAATTTTTAGGCAAATTTTAATAAAGGAATTTGAAACCACCTTCGACTTTTTTGGATTTCGATGAATTTTTTTGTTGGAGGAGCTAAATTTGAGTGAATTTAGATGAAATTTACTTCAGTTTGTTTTGATATTATATAAATTTTTAGTCAAATTGTAATAAAGGAATTTGAACCATCTTCGATTTTTTTGGATTTTGATGAGTTTTTTTGTTGGAGGAGTTAAATATGAGTGAATTTAGATGAAATTTACTTCTGTTTTTTTTATTTCATATAAATTTTTAGTCAAATTGTAATAAAGGTATTTGAACCAACTTCGATTTTTTTGGATTTTGATGATTTTGGTTGTTGGAGGAGTTAAATTTGAGTAAATTTAGAGGAAATTTACTTTTATTTTTTTGGATTTTATATAAATTTTTAGTCAAATTGTAGTAAAGGAAATTCAAACCAACTTAGATTTTTTTGAATTTTGATGAATTTTTTTGTTCGAGGAGTTAAATTTGAGTGAATTTAGATGAAACTTACTTTTATTTTTTTGGATATTCTATAAATTTTTAGTCAAATTGTAATAAAGGAATTTGAACCAACTTCGATTTTTTTGGATTTTGATGAGATTTTTTGTTGGAGGAGTTAAATTTGAGTGAATTTAGATGAAATTTACTTTTATTTTTTTGGATTTTATATAAATTTTGAGTCAAATTGTAATAAAGGAATTTGAACCAACTTCGATTTTTTTAGATTTCGATGAATTTTTTTGTTGGAGGAGCTAAATTTGAGTGTACTTAGATAAAATATACTTTAATTTTTTTGTATTTTATATAAATTTTTAGTCAAATTGTAATAAAGGAAATTGAAACCAACTTCGATTTTTTTGGATTTGGATGAATTTTTTTGTTGGAGGAGCTAAATTTGAGTGAATTTAGATGAAATTTACTTTTATTTTTTTGGATTTTATATAAATTTTTAGTCAAATTGTAATAAAGGAATTTGAACCAACTTCGATTTTTTTTGATTTTGATGAATTTTTTGTTGGAGGAGCTAAATTTGAGTGAATTTAGATGAAATTTACTTCAGTTTGTTTTGATATTATATAAATTTTTAGTCAAATTGTAATAAAGGAATTTGAACCATCTTCGATTTTTTTGGATTTTGATGAGTTTTTTTGTTGGAGGAGTTAAATATGAGTGAATTTAGATGAAATTTACTTCTGTTTTTTTTATTTCATATAAATTTTTAGTCAAATTGTAATAAAGGTATTTGAACCAACTTCGATTTTTTTGGATTTTGATGATTTTGGTTGTTGGAGGAGTTAAATTTGAGTAAATTTAGAGGAAATTTACTTTTATTTTTTTGGATTTTATATAAATTTTTAGTCAAATTGTAGTAAAGGAAATTCAAACCAACTTAGATTTTTTTGGATTTTGATGAATTTTTTTGTTCGAGGAGTTAAATTTGAGTGAATTTAGATGAAACTTACTTTTATTTTTTTGGATATTCTATAAATTTTTAGTCAAATTGTAATAAAGGAATTTGAACCAACTTCGATTTTTTTGGATTTTGATGAGATTTTTTGTTGGAGGAGTTAAATTTGAGTGAATTTAGATGAAATTTACTTTTATTTTTTTGGATTTTATATAAATTTTTAGTCAAATTGTAATAAAGGAATTTGAACCAACTTCGATTTTTTTAGATTTCGATGAATTTTTTTGTTGGAGGAGCTAAATTTGAGTGTACTTAGATGAAATATACTTTAATTTTTTTGGATTTTATATAAATTTTTAGTCAAATTGTAATAAAGGAAATTGAAACCAACTTCGATTTTTTTGGATTTGGATGAATTTTTTTGTTGGAGGAGCTAAATTTGAGTGAATTTAGATGAAATTTACTTTTATTTTTTTGGATTTTATATAAATTTTTAGTCAAATTGTAATAAAGGAATTTGAACCAACTTCGATTTTTTTTGATTTTGATGAATTTTTTGTTGGAGGAGCTAAATTTGAGTGAATTTAGATTAAATTTGCTTCTATTTTTCTTGATTTTATATAAATTTTTAGTCAAATTGTAATTAAGGAATTTGAAACCACCTTCGATTTTTTTGGATTTTGATGAATTTTATTGTTGGAGGAGTTAAATTTGAGTGAATTTAGATGAAATTTACTTTCATTTTTTTGGATTTTATATTAATTTTTAGTCAAATTGTAATAAAGTAATTTGATACCAACTTCGATTTTTTTGGATTTTGATGAATTTTTTTGTTGGAGCAGCTAAATTTGAGTGAATTTAGATAGAATTTACTTTTATTTTTTTGGATTTTATATAAATTTTTAGTCAAATTGTAATAAAGGAATTTGAACCAACTTCTATTTTTTTGGATTTTGATGAGTTTTTTTGTTGGAGGAGTTAAATTTGAGTGAATTTAGATGAAATTTACTTCAATTTTTTGGGATTTTATATAATTTTTTAGTCAAATTGTAATAAAGGAAATTGAAACCAACTTCGATTTTTTTGGATTTGGATGAATGTTTTTGTTGGAGGAGCTAAATTTGAGTAAATTTAGATGAAATTAACACCTATTTTTTTGGATTTTATATAAATTTTTAGTCAAATTGTAATAAAGGAATTTGAAACCAACTTCGATTTTTTTGGATTTTGCTGAATTTTGTGTTGGAGGAGCTAAATTTGAGTGAATTTAGATGAAATTTACTTTTATTTTTTCGGATTTTATATAAATTTTTAGTCAAATTGTAATAAAGGAATTTGAACCAACTTCGATTTTTTTGGATTTTGATGAGTTTTTTTGTTGGAGGAGTTAAATTTGAGTGAATTTAGATTAAATTTACTTTTATTTTTTTTGATTTTATATAAATTTTTAGTCAAATTGTAATAAAGGAATTTGAACCAACTTCGAATTTTTTGGATTTCGATGAATTTTTTTGTTGGAGGAGCTAAATTTGAGTGAATTTAGATGAAATTTACTTCAATTTTTTTGGATTTTATATAAATTTTTAGGCAAATTTTAATAAAGGAATTTGAAACCACTTTCGATTTTTTTGGATTTCGATGAATTTTTTTGTTGGAGGAGCTAAATTTGAGTGAATTTAGATGAAATTTACTTCAATTTTTTTTGATTTTATATAAATTTTTAGTCAAATTGTAATAAAGGAAACTGAAACCAACTTCGATTTTTTGGGATTTCGATGTATTTTTTTGTTGGAGGACCTAAATTTGAGTGAATTTAGATGAAATTTACTTTCATTTTTTTGGATTTTATATTAATTTTTAGTCAAATTGTAATAAAGTAATTTGATACCAACTTCGATTTTTTTGGATTTTGATGAATTTTTTTGTTGGGGCAGCTAAATTTGAGTGAATTTAGATGGAATTTACTTTTATTTTTTTTGATTTTATATAAATTTTTAGTCAAATTGTAATAAAGGAATTTGAACCAACTGCGAATTTTTTGGATTTCGATGAATTTTTTTGTTGGAGGAGCTAAATTTGAGTGAATTTAGATGAAATTTACTTCAATTTGTTTTGATTTTATATAAATTTTTAGTCAAATTGTAATAAAGGAAACTGAAACCAACTTCGATTTTTTTGGATTTCGATGACTTTTTTTGTTGGAGGAGCTAAATTTGAGTGAATTTAGATGAAATTTACTTCAATGTTTTTGGATTTTATATAAATTTTTAGGCAAATTTAAATAATGGAATTTGAAACCACCTTCGACTTTTTTGGATTTCGATGAATTTTTTTGTTGGAGGAGCTAAATTTGAGTGAATTTAGATGAAATTTACTTCAATTTGTTTTGATTTTATATAAATTTTTAGTCAAATTGTAATAAAGGAATTTGAACCAACTTCGATTTTTTTGGATTTTGATGAGTTTTTTTGTTGAAGGAGTTAAATTTGAGTGAATTTAGATGAAATTTACTTTTATTTTTTTTGATTTTATATAAATTTTTAGTCAAATTGTAATAAAGGAATTTGAACCAACTTCGATTTTTTTGGATTTCGATGAATTTTTTTGTTGGAGGAGCTAAATTTGAGTGAATTTAGATGAAATTTACTTCAATTTTTTTTGATTTCATATAAATTTTTAGTCAAATTGTAATAAAGGAAACTGAAACCAACTTCGATTTTTTTGGATTTCGATGACTTTTTTTGTTGGAGGAGCTAAATTTGAGTGAATTTAGATGAAATTTACTTCAATGTTTTTGGATTTTATATAAATTTTTAGGCAAATTTTAATAAAGGAATTTGAAACCACCTTCGACTTTTTTGGATTTCGATGAATTTTTTTGTTGGAGGAGCTAAATTTGAGTGAATTTAGATGAAATTTACTTCAGTTTGTTTTGATATTATATAAATTTTTAGTCAAATTGTAATAAAGGAATTTGAACCATCTTCGATTTTTTTGGATTTTGATGAGTTTTTTTGTTGGAGGAGTTAAATATGAGTGAATTTAGATGAAATTTACTTCTGTTTTTTTTATTTCATATAAATTTTTAGTCAAATTGTAATAAAGGTATTTGAACCAACTTCGATTTTTTTGGATTTTGATGATTTTGGTTGTTGGAGGAGTTAAATTTGAGTAAATTTAGAGGAAATTTACTTTTATTTTTTTGGATTTTATATAAATTTTTAGTCAAATTGTAGTAAAGGAAATTCAAACCAACTTAGATTTTTTTGAATTTTGATGAATTTTTTTGTTCGAGGAGTTAAATTTGAGTGAATTTAGATGAAACTTACTTTTATTTTTTTGGATATTCTATAAATTTTTAGTCAAATTGTAATAAAGGAATTTGAACCAACTTCGATTTTTTTGGATTTTGATGAGATTTTTTGTTGGAGGAGTTAAATTTGAGTGAATTTAGATGAAATTTACTTTTATTTTTTTGGATTTTATATAAATTTTGAGTCAAATTGTAATAAAGGAATTTGAACCAACTTCGATTTTTTTAGATTTCGATGAATTTTTTTGTTGGAGGAGCTAAATTTGAGTGTACTTAGATAAAATATACTTTAATTTTTTTGGATTTTATATAAATTTTTAGTCAAATTGTAATAAAGGAAATTGAAACCAACTTCGATTTTTTTGGATTTGGATGAATTTTTTTGTTGGAGGAGCTAAATTTGAGTGAATTTAGATGAAATTTACTTTTATTTTTTTGGATTTTATATAAATTTTTAGTCAAATTGTAATAAAGGAATTTGAACCAACTTCGATTTTTTTTGATTTTGATGAATTTTTTGTTGGAGGAGCTAAATTTGAGTGAATTTAGATGAAATTTACTTCAGTTTGTTTTGATATTATATAAATTTTTAGTCAAATTGTAATAAAGGAATTTGAACCATCTTCGATTTTTTTGGATTTTGATGAGTTTTTTTGTTGGAGGAGTTAAATATGAGTGAATTTAGATGAAATTTACTTCTGTTTTTTTTATTTCATATAAATTTTTAGTCAAATTGTAATAAAGGTATTTGAACCAACTTCGATTTTTTTGGATTTTGATGATTTTGGTTGTTGGAGGAGTTAAATTTGAGTAAATTTAGAGGAAATTTACTTTTATTTTTTTGGATTTTATATAAATTTTTAGTCAAATTGTAGTAAAGGAAATTCAAACCAACTTAGATTTTTTTGGATTTTGATGAATTTTTTTGTTCGAGGAGTTAAATTTGAGTGAATTTAGATGAAACTTACTTTTATTTTTTTGGATATTCTATAAATTTTTAGTCAAATTGTAATAAAGGAATTTGAACCAACTTCGATTTTTTTGGATTTTGATGAGATTTTTTGTTGGAGGAGTTAAATTTGAGTGAATTTAGATGAAATTTACTTTTATTTTTTTGGATTTTATATAAATTTTTAGTCAAATTGTAATAAAGGAATTTGAACCAACTTCGATTTTTTTAGATTTCGATGAATTTTTTTGTTGGAGGAGCTAAATTTGAGTGTACTTAGATGAAATATACTTTAATTTTTTTGGATTTTATATAAATTTTTAGTCAAATTGTAATAAAGGAAATTGAAACCAACTTCGATTTTTTTGGATTTGGATGAATTTTTTTGTTGGAGGAGCTAAATTTGAGTGAATTTAGATGAAATTTACTTTTATTTTTTTGGATTTTATATAAATTTTTAGTCAAATTGTAATAAAGGAATTTGAACCAACTTCGATTTTTTTTGATTTTGATGAATTTTTTGTTGGAGGAGCTAAATTTGAGTGAATTTAGATTAAATTTGGTTCTATTTTTCTTGATTTTATATAAATTTTTAGTCAAATTGTAATTAAGGAATTTGAAACCACCTTCGATTTTTTTGGATTTTGATGAATTTTATTGTTGGAGGAGTTAAATTTGAGTGAATTTAGATGAAATTTACTTTCATTTTTTTGGATTTTATATTAATTTTTAGTCAAATTGTAATAAAGTAATTTGATACCAACTTCGATTTTTTTGGATTTTGATGAATTTTTTTGTTGGAGCAGCTAAATTTGAGTGAATTTAGATAGAATTTACTTTTATTTTTTTGGATTTTATATAAATTTTTAGTCAAATTGTAATAAAGGAATTTGAACCAACTTCTATTTTTTTGGATTTTGATGAGTTTTTTTGTTGGAGGAGTTAAATTTGAGTGAATTTAGATGAAATTTACTTCAATTTTTTGGGATTTTATATAATTTTTTAGTCAAATTGTAATAAAGGAAATTGAAACCAACTTCGATTTTTTTGGATTTGGATGAATGTTTTTGTTGGAGGAGCTAAATTTGAGTAAATTTAGATGAAATTAACACCTATTTTTTTGGATTTTATATAAATTTTTAGTCAAATTGTAATAAAGGAATTTGAACCATCTTCGATTTTTTTGGATTTTGATGAGTTTTTTTGTTGGAGGAGTTAAATATGAGTGAATTTAGATGAAATTTACTTCTGTTTTTTTTATTTCATATAAATTTTTAGTCAAATTGTAATAAAGGTATTTGAACCAACTTCGATTTTTTTGGATTTTGATGATTTTGGTTGTTGGAGGAGTTAAATTTGAGTAAATTTAGAGGAAATTTACTTTTATTTTTTTGGATTTTATATAAATTTTTAGTCAAATTGTAGTAAAGGAAATTCAAACCAACTTAGATTTTTTTGGATTTTGATGAATTTTTTTGTTCGAGGAGTTAAATTTGAGTGAATTTAGATGAAACTTACTTTTATTTTTTTGGATATTCTATAAATTTTTAGTCAAATTGTAATAAAGGAATTTGAACCAACTTCGATTTTTTTGGATTTTGATGAGATTTTTTGTTGGAGGAGTTAAATTTGAGTGAATTTAGATGAAATTTACTTTTATTTTTTTGGATTTTATATAAATTTTTAGTCAAATTGTAATAAAGGAATTTGAACCAACTTCGATTTTTTTAGATTTCGATGAATTTTTTTGTTGGAGGAGCTAAATTTGAGTGTACTTAGATGAAATATACTTTAATTTTTTTGGATTTTATATAAATTTTTAGTCAAATTGTAATAAAGGAAATTGAAACCAACTTCGATTTTTTTGGATTTGGATGAATTTTTTTGTTGGAGGAGCTAAATTTGAGTGAATTTAGATGAAATTTACTTTTATTTTTTTGGATTTTATATAAATTTTTAGTCAAATTGTAATAAAGGAATTTGAACCAACTTCGATTTTTTTTGATTTTGATGAATTTTTTGTTGGAGGAGCTAAATTTGAGTGAATTTAGATTAAATTTGCTTCTATTTTTCTTGATTTTATATAAATTTTTAGTCAAATTGTAATTAAGGAATTTGAAACCACCTTCGATTTTTTTGGATTTTGATGAATTTTATTGTTGGAGGAGTTAAATTTGAGTGAATTTAGATGAAATTTACTTTCATTTTTTTGGATTTTATATTAATTTTTAGTCAAATTGTAATAAAGTAATTTGATACCAACTTCGATTTTTTTGGATTTTGATGAATTTTTTTGTTGGAGCAGCTAAATTTGAGTGAATTTAGATAGAATTTACTTTTATTTTTTTGGATTTTATATAAATTTTTAGTCAAATTGTAATAAAGGAATTTGAACCAACTTCTATTTTTTTGGATTTTGATGAGTTTTTTTGTTGGAGGAGTTAAATTTGAGTGAATTTAGATGAAATTTACTTCAATTTTTTGGGATTTTATATAATTTTTTAGTCAAATTGTAATAAAGGAAATTGAAACCAACTTCGATTTTTTTGGATTTGGATGAATGTTTTTGTTGGAGGAGCTAAATTTGAGTAAATTTAGATGAAATTAACACCTATTTTTTTGGATTTTATATAAATTTTTAGTCAAATTGTAATAAAGGAATTTGAAACCAACTTCGATTTTTTTGGATTTTGCTGAATTTTGTGTTGGAGGAGCTAAATTTGAGTGAATTTAGATGAAATTTACTTTTATTTTTTCGGATTTTATATAAATTTTTAGTCAAATTGTAATAAAGGAATTTGAACCAACTTCGATTTTTTTGGATTTTGATGAGTTTTTTTGTTGGAGGAGTTAAATTTGAGTGAATTTAGATTAAATTTACTTTTATTTTTTTTGATTTTATATAAATTTTTAGTCAAATTGTAATAAAGGAATTTGAACCAACTTCGAATTTTTTGGATTTCGATGAATTTTTTTGTTGGAGGAGCTAAATTTGAGTGAATTTAGATGAAATTTACTTCAATTTTTTTGGATTTTATATAAATTTTTAGGCAAATTTTAATAAAGGAATTTGAAACCACTTTCGATTTTTTTGGATTTCGATGAATTTTTTTGTTGGAGGAGCTAAATTTGAGTGAATTTAGATGAAATTTACTTCAATTTTTTTTGATTTTATATAAATTTTTAGTCAAATTGTAATAAAGGAAACTGAAACCAACTTCGATTTTTTGGGATTTCGATGTATTTTTTTGTTGGAGGACCTAAATTTGAGTGAATTTAGATGAAATTTACTTTCATTTTTTTGGATTTTATATTAATTTTTAGTCAAATTGTAATAAAGTAATTTGATACCAACTTCGATTTTTTTGGATTTTGATGAATTTTTTTGTTGGGGCAGCTAAATTTGAGTGAATTTAGATGGAATTTACTTTTATTTTTTTTGATTTTATATAAATTTTTAGTCAAATTGTAATAAAGGAATTTGAACCAACTGCGAATTTTTTGGATTTCGATGAATTTTTTTGTTGGAGGAGCTAAATTTGAGTGAATTTAGATGAAATTTACTTCAATTTGTTTTGATTTTATATAAATTTTTAGTCAAATTGTAATAAAGGAAACTGAAACCAACTTCGATTTTTTTGGATTTCGATGACTTTTTTTGTTGGAGGAGCTAAATTTGAGTGAATTTAGATGAAATTTACTTCAATGTTTTTGGATTTTATATAAATTTTTAGGCAAATTTAAATAATGGAATTTGAAACCACCTTCGACTTTTTTGGATTTCGATGAATTTTTTTGTTGGAGGAGCTAAATTTGAGTGAATTTAGATGAAATTTACTTCAATTTGTTTTGATTTTATATAAATTTTTAGTCAAATTGTAATAAAGGAATTTGAACCAACTTCGATTTTTTTGGATTTTGATGAGTTTTTTTGTTGAAGGAGTTAAATTTGAGTGAATTTAGATGAAATTTACTTTTATTTTTTTTGATTTTATATAAATTTTTAGTCAAATTGTAATAAAGGAATTTGAACCAACTTCGATTTTTTTGGATTTCGATGAATTTTTTTGTTGGAGGAGCTAAATTTGAGTGAATTTAGATGAAATTTACTTCAATTTTTTTTGATTTCATATAAATTTTTAGTCAAATTGTAATAAAGGAAACTGAAACCAACTTCGATTTTTTTGGATTTCGATGACTTTTTTTGTTGGAGGAGCTAAATTTGAGTGAATTTAGATGAAATTTACTTCAATGTTTTTGGATTTTATATAAATTTTTAGGCAAATTTTAATAAAGGAATTTGAAACCACCTTCGACTTTTTTGGATTTCGATGAATTTTTTTGTTGGAGGAGCTAAATTTGAGTGAATTTAGATGAAATTTACTTCAGTTTGTTTTGATATTATATAAATTTTTAGTCAAATTGTAATAAAGGAATTTGAACCATCTTCGATTTTTTTGGATTTTGATGAGTTTTTTTGTTGGAGGAGTTAAATATGAGTGAATTTAGATGAAATTTACTTCTGTTTTTTTTATTTCATATAAATTTTTAGTCAAATTGTAATAAAGGTATTTGAACCAACTTCGATTTTTTTGGATTTTGATGATTTTGGTTGTTGGAGGAGTTAAATTTGAGTAAATTTAGAGGAAATTTACTTTTATTTTTTTGGATTTTATATAAATTTTTAGTCAAATTGTAGTAAAGGAAATTCAAACCAACTTAGATTTTTTTGAATTTTGATGAATTTTTTTGTTCGAGGAGTTAAATTTGAGTGAATTTAGATGAAACTTACTTTTATTTTTTTGGATATTCTATAAATTTTTAGTCAAATTGTAATAAAGGAATTTGAACCAACTTCGATTTTTTTGGATTTTGATGAGATTTTTTGTTGGAGGAGTTAAATTTGAGTGAATTTAGATGAAATTTACTTTTATTTTTTTGGATTTTATATAAATTTTGAGTCAAATTGTAATAAAGGAATTTGAACCAACTTCGATTTTTTTAGATTTCGATGAATTTTTTTGTTGGAGGAGCTAAATTTGAGTGTACTTAGATAAAATATACTTTAATTTTTTTGGATTTTATATAAATTTTTAGTCAAATTGTAATAAAGGAAATTGAAACCAACTTCGATTTTTTTGGATTTGGATGAATTTTTTTGTTGGAGGAGCTAAATTTGAGTGAATTTAGATGAAATTTACTTTTATTTTTTTGGATTTTATATAAATTTTTAGTCAAATTGTAATAAAGGAATTTGAACCAACTTCGATTTTTTTTGATTTTGATGAATTTTTTGTTGGAGGAGCTAAATTTGAGTGAATTTAGATGAAATTTACTTCAGTTTGTTTTGATATTATATAAATTTTTAGTCAAATTGTAATAAAGGAATTTGAACCATCTTCGATTTTTTTGGATTTTGATGAGTTTTTTTGTTGGAGGAGTTAAATATGAGTGAATTTAGATGAAATTTACTTCTGTTTTTTTTATTTCATATAAATTTTTAGTCAAATTGTAATAAAGGTATTTGAACCAACTTCGATTTTTTTGGATTTTGATGATTTTGGTTGTTGGAGGAGTTAAATTTGAGTAAATTTAGAGGAAATTTACTTTTATTTTTTTGGATTTTATATAAATTTTTAGTCAAATTGTAGTAAAGGAAATTCAAACCAACTTAGATTTTTTTGGATTTTGATGAATTTTTTTGTTCGAGGAGTTAAATTTGAGTGAATTTAGATGAAACTTACTTTTATTTTTTTGGATATTCTATAAATTTTTAGTCAAATTGTAATAAAGGAATTTGAACCAACTTCGATTTTTTTGGATTTTGATGAGATTTTTTGTTGGAGGAGTTAAATTTGAGTGAATTTAGATGAAATTTACTTTTATTTTTTTGGATTTTATATAAATTTTTAGTCAAATTGTAATAAAGGAATTTGAACCAACTTCGATTTTTTTAGATTTCGATGAATTTTTTTGTTGGAGGAGCTAAATTTGAGTGTACTTAGATGAAATATACTTTAATTTTTTTGGATTTTATATAAATTTTTAGTCAAATTGTAATAAAGGAAATTGAAACCAACTTCGATTTTTTTGGATTTGGATGAATTTTTTTGTTGGAGGAGCTAAATTTGAGTGAATTTAGATGAAATTTACTTTTATTTTTTTGGATTTTATATAAATTTTTAGTCAAATTGTAATAAAGGAATTTGAACCAACTTCGATTTTTTTTGATTTTGATGAATTTTTTGTTGGAGGAGCTAAATTTGAGTGAATTTAGATTAAATTTGGTTCTATTTTTCTTGATTTTATATAAATTTTTAGTCAAATTGTAATTAAGGAATTTGAAACCACCTTCGATTTTTTTGGATTTTGATGAATTTTATTGTTGGAGGAGTTAAATTTGAGTGAATTTAGATGAAATTTACTTTCATTTTTTTGGATTTTATATTAATTTTTAGTCAAATTGTAATAAAGTAATTTGATACCAACTTCGATTTTTTTGGATTTTGATGAATTTTTTTGTTGGAGCAGCTAAATTTGAGTGAATTTAGATAGAATTTACTTTTATTTTTTTGGATTTTATATAAATTTTTAGTCAAATTGTAATAAAGGAATTTGAACCAACTTCTATTTTTTTGGATTTTGATGAGTTTTTTTGTTGGAGGAGTTAAATTTGAGTGAATTTAGATGAAATTTACTTCAATTTTTTGGGATTTTATATAATTTTTTAGTCAAATTGTAATAAAGGAAATTGAAACCAACTTCGATTTTTTTGATTTGGATGAATGTTTTTGTTGGAGGAGCTAAATTTGAGTAAATTTAGATGAAATTAACACCTATTTTTTTGGATTTTATATAAATTTTTAGTCAAATTGTAATAAAGGAATTTGAAACCAACTTCGATTTTTTTGGATTTTGCTGAATTTTGTGTTGGAGGAGCTAAATTTGAGTGAATTTAGATGAAATTTACTTTTATTTTTTCGGATTTTATATAAATTTTTAGTCAAATTGTAATAAAGGAATTTGAACCAACTTCGATTTTTTTGGATTTTGATGAGTTTTTTTGTTGGAGGAGTTAAATTTGAGTGAATTTAGATTAAATTTACTTTTATTTTTTTTGATTTTATATAAATTTTTAGTCAAATTGTAATAAAGGAATTTGAACCAACTTCGAATTTTTTGGATTTCGATGAATTTTTTTGTTGGAGGAGCTAAATTTGAGTGAATTTAGATGAAATTTACTTCAATTTTTTTGGATTTTATATAAATTTTTAGGCAAATTTTAATAAAGGAATTTGAAACCACTTTCGATTTTTTTGGATTTCGATGAATTTTTTTGTTGGAGGAGCTAAATTTGAGTGAATTTAGATGAAATTTACTTCAATTTTTTTTGATTTTATATAAATTTTTAGTCAAATTGTAATAAAGGAAACTGAAACCAACTTCGATTTTTTGGGATTTCGATGTATTTTTTTGTTGGAGGACCTAAATTTGAGTGAATTTAGATGAAATTTACTTTCATTTTTTTGGATTTTATATTAATTTTTAGTCAAATTGTAATAAAGTAATTTGATACCAACTTCGATTTTTTTGGATTTTGATGAATTTTTTTGTTGGGGCAGCTAAATTTGAGTGAATTTAGATGGAATTTACTTTTATTTTTTTGGATTTTATATAAATTTTTAGTCAAATTGTAATAAAGGAATTTGAACCAACTTCTATTTTTTTGGATTTTGATGAGTTTTTTTGTTGGAGGAGTTAAATTTGAGTGAATTTAGATGAAATTTACTTCAATTTTTTGGGATTTTATATAATTTTTTAGTCAAATTGTAATAAAGGAAATTGAAACCAACTTCGATTTTTTTGGATTTGGATGAATGTTTTTGTTGGAGGAGCTAAATTTGAGTAAATTTAGATGAAATTAACACCTATTTTTTTGGATTTTATATAAATTTTTAGTCAAATTGTAATAAAGGAATTTGAAACCAACTTCGATTTTTTTGGATTTTGCTGAATTTTGTGTTGGAGGAGCTAAATTTGAGTGAATTTAGATGAAATTTACTTTTATTTTTTCGGATTTTATATAAATTTTTAGTCAAATTGTAATAAAGGTATTTGAACCAACTTCGATTTTTTTGGATTTTGATGATTTTGGTTGTTGAAGGAGTTAAATTTGAGTAAATTTAGAGGAAATTTACTTGTATTTTTTTGGATTTTATATAAATTTTTAGTCAAATTGTAGTAAAGGAAATTCAAACCAACTTCGATTTTTTTGGATTTTGATGAATTTTTTTGTTGGAGGAGTTAAATTTGAGTGAATTTAGATGAAACTTACTTTTATTTTTTTGGATTTTCTATAAATTTTTAGTCAAATTGTAATAAATGAATTTGAATCAACTTCGATTTTTTTGGATTTTGATGAGATTTTTTGTTGGAGGAGTTAAATTTGAGTGAATTTAGATGAAATTTACTTTTATTTTTTTGGATTTTATATAAATTTTTAGTCATATTGTAATAAAGGAATTTGAACCAACTTCGATTTTTTTGGATTTCGATGAATTTTTTTGTTGGAGGAGCTAAATTTGAGTGTATTTAGATGAAATTTACTTTAATTTTTTTGGATTTTATATAAATTTTTAGTCAAATTGTAATAAAGGAAATTGAAACCAACTTCGATTTTTTTGGATTTGGATGAATTTTTTTGTTGGAGGAGCTAAATTTGAGTGAATTTAGATGAAATTTACTTTTATTTTTTTGGATTTTATATAAATTTTTAGTCAAATTGTAATAAAGGAATTTGAACCAACTTCGATTTTTTTTGATTTTGATGAATTTTTTGTTGGAGGAGCTAAATTTGAGTGAATTTAGATTAAATTTGCTTCTATTTTTCTTGATTTTATATAAATTTTTAGTCAAATTGTAATTAAGGAATTTGAAACCACCTTCGATTTTTTTGGATTTTGATGAATTTTATTGTTGGAGGAGCTAAATTTGAGTGAATTTAGATGAAATTTACTTCAATTTGTTTTGATTTTATATAAATTTTTAGTCAAATTGTAATAAAGGAAACTGAAACCAACTTCGATTTTTTTGGATTTCGATGACTTTTTTTGTTGGAGGAGTTAAATTTGAGTGAATTTAGATTAAATTTACTTTTATTTGTTTTGATTATATATAAATTTTTAGTCAAATTGTAATAAAGGAATTTGAACCAACTTCGAATTTTTTGGATTTCGATGAATTTTTTTGTTGGAGGAGCTAAATTTGAGTGAATTTAGATGAAATTTACTTCAATTTTTTTGGATTTTATATAAATTTTTAGTCAAATTGTAATAAAGGAAACTGAAACCAACTTCGATTTTTTTGGATTTCGATGACTTTTTTTGTTGGAGGAGCTAAATTTGAGTGAATTTAGATGAAATTTACTTCAATGTTTTTGGATTTTATATAAATTTTTAGGCAAATTTTAATAAAGGAATTTGAAACCACCTTCGACTTTTTTGGATTTCGATGAATTTTTTTGTTGGAGGAGCTAAATTTGAGTGAATTTAGATGAAATTTACTTCAATTTTTTTTGATTTTATATAAATGTTTAGTCAAATTGTAATAAAGGAAACTGAAACCAACTTCGATTTTTTTGGATTTCGATGTATTTTTTTGTTGGAGGAGCTAAATTTGAGTGAATTTAGATGAAATTTACTTCAATGTTTTTGGATTTTATATAAATTTTTAGGCAAATTTTAATAAAGGAATTTGAAACCACCTTCGACTTTTTTGGATTTCGATGAATTTTTTTGTTGGAGGAGCTAAATTTGAGTGAATTTAGATGAAATTTACTTCAATTTGTTTTGATTTTATATAAATTTTTAGTCAAATTGTAATAAAGGAAACTGAAACCAACTTCGATTTTTTTGGATTTCGATGACTTTTTTTGTTGGAGGAGCTAAATTTGAGTGAATTTAGATGAAATTTACTTCAATGTTTTTGGATTTTATATAAATTTTTAGGCAAATTTAAATAAAGGAATTTGAAACCACCTTCGACTTTTTTGGATTTCGATGAATTTTTTTGTTGGAGGAGCTAAATTTGAGTGAATTTAGATGAAATTTACTTCAATTTGTTTCGATTTTATATAAATTTTTAGTCAAATTGTAATAAAGGAATTTGAACCAACTTCGATTTTTTTGGATTTTGATGAGTTTTTTTGTTGGAGGAGTTAAATTTGAGTGAATTTAGATGAAATTTACTTTTATTTTTTTTGATTTTATATAAATTTTTAGTCAAATTGTAATAAAGGAATTTGAACCAACTTCGATTTTTTTGGATTTCGATGAATTTTTTTGTTGGAGGAGCTAAATTTGAGTGAATTTAGATGAAATTTACTTCAATGTTTTTGGATTTTATATAAATTTTTAGGCAAATTTTAATAAAGGAATTTGAAACCACCTTCGACTTTTTTGGATTTCGATGAATTTTTTTGTTGGAGGAGCTAAATTTGAGTGAATTTAGATGAAATTTACTTCTATTTTTTTTATTTCACTTAAATTTTTAGTCAAATTGTAATAAAGGTATTTGAACCAACTTCGATTTTTTTGGATTTTGATGATTTTGGTTGTTGAAGGAGTTAAATTTGAGTAAATTTAGAGGAAATTTACTTGTATTTTTTTGGATTTTATATAAATTTTTAGTCAAATTGTAGTAAAGGAAATTCAAACCAACTTCGATTTTTTTGGATTTTGATGAATTTTTTTGTTGGAGGAGTTAAATTTGAGTGAATTTAGATGAAACTTACTTTTATTTTTTTGGATTTTCTATAAATTTTTAGTCAAATTGTAATAAAGGAATTTGAACCAACTTCGATTTTTTTGGATTTTGATGAGATTTTTTGTTGGAGGAGTTAAATTTGAGTGAATTTAGATGAAATTTACTTCTATTTTTTTGGATTTTATATAAATTTTTAGTCAAATTGTAATAAAGGAATTTGAACCAACTTCGATTTTTTTGGATTTTGATGAGATTTTTTGTTGGAGGAGTTAAATTTGAGTGAATTTAGATGAAATTTACTTCTATTTTTTTGGATTTTATATAAATTTTTAGTCAAATTGTAATAAAGGAATTTGAACCAACTTCGATTTTTTTGGATTTCGATGAATTTTTTTGTTGGAGGAGCTAAATTTGAGTGAATTTAGATGAAATTTACTTTTATTTTTTTGGATTTTATATAAATTTTTAGTCAAATTGTAATAAAGGAATTTGAACCAACTTCGATTTTTTTTGATTTTGATGAATTTTTTGTTGGAGGAGCTAAATTTGAGTGAATTTAGATTAAATTTGCTTCTATTTTTCTTGATTTTATATAAATTTTTAGTCAAATTGTAATTAAGGAATTTGAAACCACCTTCGATTTTTTTGGATTTTGATGAATTTTATTGTTGGAGGAGCTAAATTTGAGTGAATTTAGATGAAATTTACTTTCATTTTTTTGGATTTTATATTAATTTTTAGTCAAATTGTAATAAAGTAATTTGAAACCAACTTCGATTTTTTTGGATTTTGATGAATTTTTTTGTTGGAGCAGCTAAATTTGAGTGAATTTAGATGGAATTTACTTTTATTTTTTTGGATTTTATATAAATTTTCAGTCAAATTGTAATAAAGGAATTTGAACCAACTTCTATTTTTTTGGATTTTGATGAGTTTTTTTGTTGGAGGAGTTAAATTTGAGTGAATTTAGATGAAATTTACTTCAATTTTTTTGGATTTTATATAATTTTTTAGTCAAATTGTAATAAAGGAAATTGAAACCAACTTCGATTTTTTTGGATTTGGATGAATGTTTTTGTTGGAGGAGCTAAATTAGAGTAAATTTAGATGAAATTAACACCTATTTTTTTGGATTTTATATAAATTTTTAGTCAAATTGTAATAAAGGAATTTGAAACCAACTTCGATTTTTTTGGATTTTGCTGAATTTTGTGTTGGAGGAGCTAAATTTGAGTGAATTTAGATGAAATATACTTTTATTTTTTCGGATTTTATATAAATTTTTAGTCAAATTGTAATAAAGGAATTTGAACCAACTTCGATTTTTTTGGATTTTGATGAGTTTTTTTGTTGGAGGAGTTAAATTTGAGTGAATTTAGATTAAATTTACTTTTATTTGTTTTGATTTTATATAAATTTTTAGTCAAATTGTAATAAAGGAATTTGAACCAACTTCGAATTTTTTGGATTTCGATGAATTTTTTTGTTGGAGGAGCTAAATTTGAGTGAATTTAGATGAAATTTACTTCAATTTTTTTGGATTTTATATAAATTTTTAGTCAAATTGTAATAAAGGAAACTGAAACCAACTTCGATTTTTTTGGATTTCGATGACTTTTTTTGTTGGAGGAGCTAAATTTGAGTGAATTTAGATGAAATTTACTTCAATGTTTTTGGATTTTATATAAATTTTTAGGCAAATTTTAATAAAGGAATTTGAAACCACCTTCGACTTTTTTGGATTTCGATGAATTTTTTTGTTGGAGGAGCTAAATTTGAGTGAATTTAGATGAAATTTACTTCAATGTTTTTGGATTTTATATAAATTTTTAGGCAAATTTAAATAAAGGAATTTGAAACCACCTTCGACTTTTTTGGATTTCGATGAATTTTTTTGTTGGAGGAGCTAAATTTGAGTTAATTTAGATGAAATTTACTTCAATTTGTTTTGATTTTATATAAATTTTTAGTCAAATTGTAATAAAGGAATTTGAACCAACTTCGATTTTTTTGGATTTTGATGAGTTTTTTTGTTGGAGGAGTTAAATTTGAGTGAATTTAGATGAAATTTACTTTTATTTTTTTTGATTTTATATAAATTTTTAGTCAAATTGTAATAAAGGAATTTGAACCAACTTCGATTTTTTTGGATTTCGATGAATTTTTTTGTTGGAGGAGCTAAATTTGAGTGAATTTAGATGAAATTTACTTCAATTTTTTTTGATTTCATATAAATTTTTAGTCAAATTGTAATAAAGGAAACTGAAACCAACTTCGATTTTTTTGGATTTCGATGACTTTTTTTGTTGGAGGAGCTAAATTTGAGTGAATTTAGATGAAATTTACTTCAATGTTTTTGGATTTTATATAAATTTTTAGGCAAATTTTAATAAAGGAATTTGAAACCACCTTCGACTTTTTTGGATTTCGATGAATTTTTTTGTTGGAGGAGCTAAATTTGAGTGAATTTAGATGAAATTTACTTCAGTTTGTTTTGATTTTATATAAATTTTTAGTCAAATTGTAATAAAGGAATTTGAACCATCTTCGATTTTTTTGGATTTTGATGAGTTTTTTTGTTGGAGGAGTTAAATATGAGTGAATTTAGATGAAATTTACTTCTGTTTTTTTTATTTCATATAAATTTTTAGTCAAATTGTAATAAAGGTATTTGAACCAACTTCGATTTTTTTGGATTTTGATGATTTTGGTTGTTGGAGGAGTTAAATTTGAGTAAATTTAGAGGAAATTTACTTTTATTTTTTTGGATTTTATATAAATTTTTAGTCAAATTGTAATAAAGGAATTTGAAACCAACTTCGATTTTTTTGGATTTTGCTGAATTTTGTGTTGGAGGAGCTAAATTTGAGTGAATTTAGATGAAATTTACTTTTATTTTTTCGGATTTTATATAAATTTTTAGTCAAATTGTAATAAAGGAATTTGAACCAACTTCGATTTTTTTGGATTTTGATGAATTTTTTTGTTGGAGGAGCTAAATTTGAGTGAATTTAGATGAAATTTACTTCAATTTTTTTGGATTTTATATAAATTTTTAGGCAAATTTTAATAAAGGAATTTGAACCAACTTCGATTTTTTTGGATTTTGATGATTTTGGTTGTTGAAGGAGTTAAATTTGAGTAAATTTAGAGGAAATTTACTTGTATTTTTTTTGGATTTTATATAAATTTTTAGTCAAATTGTAGTAAAGGAAATTCAAACCAACTTCGATTTTTTTGGATTTTGATGAATTTTTTTGTTGGAGGAGTTAAATTTGAGTGAATTTAGATGAAACTTACTTTTAATTTTTTGGATTTTCTATAAATTTTAAGTCAAATTGTAATAAAGGAATTTGAACCAACTTCGATTTTTTTGGATTTTGATGAGATTTTTTGTTGGAGGAGTTAAATTTGAGTGAATTTAGATGAAATTTACTTCTATTTTTTTGGATTTTATATAAATTTTTAGTCAAATTGTAATAAAGGAATTTGAACCAACTTCGATTTTTTTGGATTTTGATGAGATTTTTTGTTGGAGGAGTTAAATTTGAGTGAATTTAGATGAAATTTACTTCTATTTTTTTGGATTTTATATAAATTTTTAGTCAAATTGTAATAAAGGAATTTGAACCAACTTCGATTTTTTTGGATTTCGATGAATTTTTTTGTTGGAGGAGCTAAATTTGAGTGAATTTAGATGAAATTTACTTTTATTTTTTTGGATTTTATATAAATTTTTAGTCAAATTGTAATAAAGGAATTTGAACCAACTTCGATTTTTTTTGATTTTGATGAATTTTTTGTTGGAGGAGCTAAATTTGAGTGAATTTAGATTAAATTTGCTTCTATTTTTCTTGATTTTATATAAATTTTTAGTCAAATTGTAATAAAGGAATTTGAAACAACTTCGATTTTTTTGGATTTTGATGAGATTTTTTGTTGGAGGAGTTAAATTTGAGTGAATTTAGATGAAATTTACTTTTATTTTTTTGGATTTTATATAAATTTTTAGTCAAATTGTAATAAAGGAATTTGAACCAACTTCGATTTTTTTAGATTTCGATGAATTTTTTTGTTGGAGGAGCTAAATTTGAGTGTACTTAGATGAAATTTACTTTAATTTTTTTGGATTTTATATAAATTTTTCGTCAAATTGTAATAAAGGAATTTGAACCAACTTCGATTTTTTTAGATTTCGATGAATTTTTTTGTTGGAGGAGCTAAATTTGAGTGTACTTAGATGAAATTTACTTTAATTTTTTTGGATTTTATATAAATTTTTAGTCAAATTGTAATAAAGGAAATTGAAACCAACTTCGATTTTTTTGGATTTGGATGAATTTTTTTGTTGGAGGAGCTAAATTTGAGTGAATTTAGATGAAATTTACTTTTATTTTTTTGGATTTTATATAAATTTTTAGTCAAATTGTAATAAAGGAATTTGAACCAACTTCTATTTTTTTGGATTTTGATGAGTTTTTTTGTTGGAGGAGTTAAATTTGAGTGAATTTAGATGAAATTTACTTCAATTTTTTGGGATTTTATATAATTTTTTAGTCAAATTGTAATAAAGGAAATTGAAACCAACTACGATTTTTTTGGATTTGGATGAATGTTTTTGTTGGAGGAGCTAAATTTGAGTAAATTTAGATGAAATTAACACCTATTTTTTTGGATTTTATATAAATTTTTAGTCAAATTGTAATAAAGGAATTTGAAACCAACTTCGATTTTTTTGGATTTTGCTGAATTTTGTGCTGGAGGAGCTAAATTTGAGTGAATTTAGATGAAATTTACTTTTATTTTTTCGGATTTTATATAAATTTTTAGTCAAATTGTAATAAAGGAATTTGAACCAACTTCGATTTTTTTGGATTTTGATGAGTTTTTTTGTTGGAGGAGTTAAATTTGAGTGAATTTAGATTAAATTTACTTTTATTTTTTTTGATTTTATATAAATTTTTAGTCAAATTGTAATAAAGGAATTTGAACCAACTTCGAATTTTTTGGATTTCGATGAATTTTTTTGTTGGAGGAGCTAAATTTGAGTGAATTTAGATGAAATTTACTTCAATTTTTTTGGATTTTATATAAATTTTTAGGCAAATTTGAATAAAGGAATTTGAAACCACTTTCGATTTTTTTGGATTTCGATGAATTTTTTTGTTGGAGGAGCTAAATTTGAGTGAATTTAGATGAAATTTACTTCAATTTTTTTTGATTTTATATAAATTTTTAGTCAAATTGTAATAAAGGAAACTGAAACCAACTTCGATTTTTTGGGATTTCGATGTATTTTTTTGTTGGAGGACCTAAATTTGAGTGAATTTAGATGAAATTTACTTCAATGTTTTTGGATTTTATATAAATTTTTAGGAAAAATTTTAATAAAGGAAATTGAAACCAACTTCGATTTTTTTGGATTTGGATGAATGTTTTTGTTGGAGGAGCTAAATTTGAGTAAATTTAGATGAAATTAACACCTATTTTTTTTGGATTTTATATAAATTTTTAGTCAAATTGTAATAAAGGAATTTGAAACCAACTTCGATTTTTTTGGATTTTGCTGAATTTTGTGTTGGAGGAGCTAAATTTGAGTGAATTTAGATGAAATTTACTTTTATTTTTTCGGATTTTATATAAATTTTTAGTCAAATTGTAATAAAGGAATTTGAACCAACTTCGATTTTTTTGGATTTTGATGAATTTTTTTGTTGGAGGAGCTAAATTTGAGTGAATTTAGATGAAATTTACTTCAATGTTTTTGGATTTTATATAAATTTTTAGGCAAATTTTAATAAAGTAATTTGAAACCACTTTCGATTTTTTTGGATTTCGATGAATTTTTTTGTTGGTGGAGCTAAATTTGAGTGAATTTAGATGAAATTTACTTCAATTTTTTTTGATTTTATATAAATTTTTAGTCAAATTGTAATAAAGGAAACTGAAACCAACTTCGATTTTTTGGGATTTCGATGTATTTTTTTGTTGGAGGAGCTAAATTTGAGTGAATTTAGATGAAATTTACTTCAATGTTTTTGGATTTTATATAAATTTTTAGGCAAATTTTAATAAAGGAAATTGAAACCACCTTCGACTTTTTTGGATTTCGATGAATTTTTTTGTTGGAGGAGCTAAATTTGAGTGAATTTAGATGAAATTAACACCTATTTTTTTTGGATTTTATATAAATTTTTAGTCAAATTGTAATAAAGGAATTTGAAACCAACTTCGATTTTTTTGGTTTTTGCTGAATTTTGTGTTGGAGGAGCTAAATTTGAGTGAATTTAGATGAAATTTACTTTTATTTTTTCGGATTTTATATAAATTTTTAGTCAAATTGTAATAAAGGAATTTGAACCAACTTCGATTTTTTTGGATTTTGATGAATTTTTTTGTTGGAGGAGCTAAATTTGAGTGAATTTAGATGAAATTTACTTCAATTTTTTTGGATTTTATATAAATTTTTAGGCAAATTTTAATAAAGGAATTTGAAACCACTTTCGATTTTTTTGGATTTCGATGAATTTTTTTGTTGGAGGAGCTAAATTTGAGTGAATTTAGATGAAATTTACTTCAATTTTTTTTGATTTATTATAAATTTTTAGTTAAATTGTAATAAAGGAAGCTGAAACCAACTTCGATTTTTTGGGATTTCGATGTATTTTTTTGTTGGAGGAGCTAAATTTGAGTGAATTTAGATGAAATTTACTTCAATGTTTTTGGATTTTATATAAATTTTTAGGCAAATTTTAATAAAGGAATTTGAAACCACCTTCGACTTTTTTGGATTTCGATGAATTTTTTTGTTGGAGGAGCTAAATTTGAGTGAATTTAGATGAAATTTACTTCTATTTTTTTTATTTCACTTAAATTTTTAGTCAAATTGTAATAAAGGTATTTGAACCAACTTCGATTTTTTTGGATTTTGATGATTTTGGTTGTTGAAGGAGTTAAATTTGAGTAAATTTAGAGGAAATTTACTTGTATTTTTTTGGATTTTATATAAATTTTTAGTCAAATTGTAGTAAAGGAAATTCAAACCAACTTCGATTTTTTTGGATTTTGATGAATTTTTTTGTTGGAGGAGTTATATTTGAGTGAATTTAGATGAAACTTACTTTTATTTTTTTGGATTTTCTATAAATTTTTAGTCAAATTGTAATAAAGGAATTTGAACCAACTTCGATTTTTTTGGATTTTGATGAGATTTTTTGTTGGAGTTAAATTTGAGTGAATTTAGATGAAATTTACTTTTATTTTTTTGGATTTTATATAAATTTTTAGTCAAATTGTAATAAAGGAATTTGAACCAACTTCGATTTTTTTGGATTTCGATGAATTTTTTTGGTTGGAGGAGCTAAATTTGAGTGTATTTAGATGAAATTTACTTTAATTTTTTTGGATTTTATATAAATTTTTAGTCAAATTGTAATAAAGGAAATTGAAACCAACTTCGATTTTTTTGGATTTGGATGAATTTTTTTGTTGGAGGAGCTAAATTTGAGTGAATTTAGATGAAATTTACTTTTATTTTTTTGGATTTTATATAAATTTTTAGTCAAATTGTAATAAAGGAATTTGAACCAACTTCGATTTTTTTGATTTTGATGAATTTTTTGTTGGAGGAGCTAAATTTGAGTGAATTTAGATTAAATTTGCTTCTATTTTTCTTGATTTTATATAAATTTTTAGTCAAATTGTAATTAAGGAATTTGAAACCACCTTCGATTTTTTTGGATTTTGATGAATTTTATTGTTGGAGGAGCTAAATTTGAGTGAATTTAGATGAAATTTACTTCAATTTGTTTTGATTTTATATAAATTTTTAGTCAAATTGTAATAAAGGAAACTGAAACCAACTTCGATTTTTTTGGATTTCGATGACTTTTTTTGTTGGAGGAGTTAAATTTGAGTGAATTTAGATTAAATTTACTTTTATTTGTTTTGATTTTATATAAATTTTTAGTCAAATTGTAATAAAGGAATTTGAACCAACTTCGAATTTTTTGGATTTCGATGAATTTTTTTGTTGGAGGAGTTAAATTTGAGTGAATTTAGATGAAATTTACTTTTATTTTTTTTGATTTTATATAAATTTTTAGTCAAATTGTAATAAAGGAATTTGAACCAACTTCGATTTTTTTGGATTTCGATGAATTTTTTTGTTGGAGGAGCTAAATTTGAGTGAATTTAGATGAAATTTACTTCAATTTTTTTTGATTTCATATAAATTTTTAGTCAAATTGTAATAAAGGAAACTGAAACCAACTTCGATTTTTTTGGATTTCGATGACTTTTTTTGTTGGAGGAGCTAAATTTGAGTGAATTTAGATGAAATTTACTTCAATGTTTTTGGATTTTATATAAATTTTGAGACAAATTTTAATAAAGGAATTTGAAACCACCTTCGACTTTTTTGGATTTCGATGAATTTTTTTGTTGGAGGAGCTAAATTTGAGTGAATTTAGATGAAATTTACTTGAGTTTGTTTTGATTTTATATAAATTTTTAGTCAAATTGTAATAAAGGAATTTGAACCATCTTCGATTTTTTTGGATTTTGATGAGTTTTTTTGTTGGAGGAGTTAAATATGAGTGAATTTAGATGAAATTTACTTCTGTTTTTTTTATTTCATATAAATTTTTAGTCAAATTGTAATAAAGGTATTTGAAACAACTTCGATTTTTTTGGATTTTGATGATTTTGGTTGTTGGAGGAGTTAAATTTGAGTAAATTTAGAGGAAATTTACTTTTATTTTTTTGGATTTTATATAAATTTTTAGTCAAATTGTAGTAAAGGAAATTCAAACCAACTTAGATTTTTTTGGATTTTGATGAATTTTTTTGTTCGAGGAGTTAAATTTGAGTGAATTTAGATGAAACTTACTTTTATTTTTTTGGATATTCTATAAATTTTTAGTCAAATTGTAATAAAGGAATTTGAACCAACTTCGATTTTTTTGGATTTTGATGAGATTTTTTGTTGGAGGAGTTAAATTTGAGTGAATTTAGATGAAATTTACTTTTATTTTTTTGGATTTTATATAAATTTTTAGTCAAATTGTAATAAAGGAATTTGAACCAACTTCGATTTTTTTAGATTTCGATGAATTTTTTTATTGGAGGAGCTAAATTTGAGTGTACTTAGATGAAATTTACTTTAATTTTTTTGGATTTTATATAAATTTTTAGTCAAATTGTAATAAAGGAAATTGAAACCAACTTCGATTTTTTTGGATTTGGATGAATTTTTTTGTTGGAGGAGCTACATTTGAGTGAATTTAGATGAAATTTCCTTTTATTTTTTTGGATTTTATATAAATTTTTAGTCAAATTGTAATAAAGGAATTTGAACCAACTTCGATTTTTTTGGATTTTGATGAGTTTTTTTGTTGGAGGAGTTAAATTTGAGTGAATTTAGATTAAATTTACTTTTATTTGTTTTGATTTTATATAAATTTTTAGTCAAATTGTAATAAAGGAATTTGAACCAACTTCGAATTTTTTGGATTTCGATGAATTTTTTTGTTGGAGGAGCTAAATTTGAGTGAATTTAGATGAAATTTACTTCAATTTTTTTGGATTTTATATAAATTTTTAGTCAAATTGTAATAAAGGAAACTGAAACCAACTTCGATTTTTTTGGATTTCGATGACTTTTTTTGTTGGAGGAGCTAAATTTGAGTGAATTTAGATGAAATTTACTTCAATGTTTTTGGATTTTATATAAATTTTTAGGCAAATTTTAATAAAGGAATTTGAAACCACCTTCGACTTTTTTGGATTTCGATGAATTTTTTTGTTGGAGGAGCTAAATTTGAGTGAATTTAGATGAAATTTACTTCAATTTTTTTTGATTTTATATAAATGTTTAGTCAAATTGTAATAAAGGAAACTGAAACCAACTTCGATTTTTTTGGATTTCGATGACTTTTTTTGTTGGAGGAGCTAAATTTGAGTGAATTTAGATGAAATTTACTTCAATGTTTTTGGATTTTATATAAATTTTTAGGCAAATTTAAATAAAGGAATTTGAAACCACCTTCGACTTTTTTGGATTTCGATGAATTTTTTTGTTGGAGGAGCTAAATTTGAGTGAATTTAGATGAAATTTACTTCAATTTGTTTTGATTTTATATAAATTTTTAGTCAAATTGTAATAAAGGAATTTGAACCAACTTCGATTTTTTTGGATTTTGATGAGTTTTTTTGTTGGAGGAGTTAAATTTGAGTGAATTTAGATGAAATTTACTTTTATTTTTTTTGATTTTATATAAATTTTTAGTCAAATTGTAATAAAGGAATTTGAACCAACTTCGATTTTTTTGGATTTCGATGAATTTTTTTGTTGGAGGAGCTAAATTTGAGTGAATTTAGATGAAATTTACTTCAATTTTTTTTGATTTCATATAAATTTTTAGTCAAATTGTAATAAAGGAAACTGAAACCAACTTCGATTTTTTTGGATTTCGATGACTTTTTTTGTTGGAGGAGCTAAATTTGAGTGAATTTAGATGAAATTTACTTCAATGTTTTTGGATTTTATATAAATTTTTAGGCAAATTTTAATAAAGGAATTTGAAACCACCTTCGACTTTTTTGGATTTCGATGAATTTTTTTGTTGGAGGAGCTAAATTTGAGTGAATTTAGATGAAATTTACTTCAGTTTGTTTTGATTTTATATAAATTTTTAGTCAAATTGTAATAAAGGAATTTGAACCATCTTCGATTTTTTTGGATTTTGATGAGTTTTTTTGTTGGAGGAGTTAAATATGAGTGAATTTAGATGAAATTTACTTCTGTTTTTTTTATTTCATATAAATTTTTAGTCAAATTGTAATAAAGGTATTTGAACCAACTTCGATTTTTTTGGATTTTGATGATTTTGGTTGTTGGAGGAGTTAAATTTGAGTAAATTTAGAGGAAATTTACTTTTATTTTTTTGGATTTTATATAAATTTTTAGTCAAATTGTAGTAAAGGAAATTCAAACCAACTTAGATTTTTTTGGATTTTGATGAATTTTTTTGTTCGAGGAGTTAAATTTGAGTGAATTTAGATGAAACTTACTTTTATTTTTTTGGATATTCTATAAATTTTTAGTCAAATTGTAATAAAGGAATTTGAAACAACTTCGATTTTTTTGGATTTTGATGAGATTTTTTGTTGGAGGAGTTAAATTTGAGTGAATTTAGATGAAATTTACTTTTATTTTTTTGGATTTTATATAAATTTTTAGTCAAATTGTAATAAAGGAATTTGAACCAACTTCGATTTTTTTAGATTTCGATGAATTTTTTTGTTGGAGGAGCTAAATTTGAGTGTACTTAGATGAAATTTACTTTAATTTTTTTGGATTTTATATAAATTTTTCGTCAAATTGTAATAAAGGAATTTGAACCAACTTCGATTTTTTTAGATTTCGATGAATTTTTTTGTTGGAGGAGCTAAATTTGAGTGTACTTAGATGAAATTTACTTTAATTTTTTTGGATTTTATATAAATTTTTAGTCAAATTGTAATAAAGGAAATTGAAACCAACTTCGATTTTTTTGGATTTGGATGAATTTTTTTGTTGGAGGAGCTAAATTTGAGTGAATTTAGATGAAATTTACTTTTATTTTTTTGGATTTTATATAAATTTTTAGTCAAATTGTAATAAAGGAATTTGAACCAACTTCTATTTTTTTGGATTTTGATGAGTTTTTTTGTTGGAGGAGTTAAATTTGAGTGAATTTAGATGAAATTTACTTCAATTTTTTGGGATTTTATATAATTTTTTAGTCAAATTGTAATAAAGGAAATTGAAACCAACTACGATTTTTTTGGATTTGGATGAATGTTTTTGTTGGAGGAGCTAAATTTGAGTAAATTTAGATGAAATTAACACCTATTTTTTTGGATTTTATATAAATTTTTAGTCAAATGGTAATAAAGGAATTTGAAACCAACTTCGATTTTTTTGGATTTTGCTGAATTTTGTGTTGGAGGAGCTAAATTTGAGTGAATTTAGATGAAATTTACTTTTATTTTTTCGGATTTTATATAAATTTTTAGTCAAATTGTAATAAAGGAATTTGAACCAACTTCGATTTTTTTGGATTTTGATGAGTTTTTTTGTTGGAGGAGTTAAATTTGAGTGAATTTAGATTAAATTTACTTTTATTTTTTTTGATTTTATATAAATTTTTAGTCAAATTGTAATAAAGGAATTTGAACCAACTTCGAATTTTTTGGATTTCGATGAATTTTTTTGTTGGAGGAGCTAAATTTGAGTGAATTTAGATGAAATTTACTTCAATTTTTTTGGATTTTATATAAATTTTTAGTCAAATTGTAATAAAGGAAACTGAAACCAACTTCGATTTTTTTGGATTTCGATGACTTTTTTTGTTGGAGGAGCTAAATTTGAGTGAATTTAGATGAAATTTACTTCAATGTTTTTGGATTTTATATAAATTTTTAGGCAAATTTTAATAAAGGAATTTGAAACCACCTTCGACTTTTTTGGATTTCGATGAATTTTTTTGTTGGAGGAGCTAAATTTGAGTGAATTTAGATGAAATTTACTTCAATTTTTTTTGATTTTATATAAATGTTTAGTCAAATTGTAATAAAGGAAACTGAAACCAACTTCGATTTTTTTGGATTTCGATGACTTTTTTTGTTGGAGGAGCTAAATTTGAGTGAATTTAGATGAAATTTACTTCAATGTTTTTGGATTTTATATAAATTTTTAGGCAAATTTAAATAAAGGAATTTGAAACCACCTTCGACTTTTTTGGATTTCGATGAATTTTTTTGTTGGAGGAGTTAAATTTGAGTGAATTTAGATGAAATTTACTTCAATTTGTTTTGATTTTATATAAATTTTTAGTCAAATTGTAATAAAGGAATTTGAACCAACTTCGATTTTTTTGGATTTTGATGAGTTTTTTTGTTGGAGGAGTTAAATTTGAGTGAATTTAGATGAAATTTACTTTTATTTTTTTTGATTTTATATAAATTTTTAGTCAAATTGTAATAAAGGAATTTGAACCAACTTCGATTTTTTTGGATTTCGATGAATTTTTTTGTTGGAGGAGCTAAATTTGAGTGAATTTAGATGAAATTTACTTCATTTTTTTTTGATTTCATATAAATTTTTAGTCAAATTGTAATAAAGGAAACTGAAACCAACTTCGATTTTTTTGGATTTCGATGACTTTTTTTGTTGGAGGAGCTAAATTTGAGTGAATTTAGATGAAATTTACTTCAATGTTTTTGGATTTTATATAAATTTTTAGGCAAATTTTAATAAAGGAATTTGAAACCACCTTCGACTTTTTTGGATTTCGATGAATTTTTTTGTTGGAGGAGCTAAATTTGAGTGAATTTAGATGAAATTTACTTCAGTTTGTTTTGATTTTATATAAATTTTTAGTCAAATTGTAATAAAGGAATTTGAACCATCTTCGATTTTTTTGGATTTTGATGAGTTTTTTTGTTGGAGGAGTTAAATATGAGTGAATTTAGATGAAATTTACTTCTGTTTTTTTTATTTCATATAAATTTTTAGTCAAATTGTAATAAAGGTATTTGAACCAACTTCGATTTTTTTGGATTTTGATGATTTTGGTTGTTGGAGGAGTTAAATTTGAGTAAATTTAGAGGAAATTTACTTTTATTTTTTTGGATTTTATATAAATTTTTAGTCAAATTGTAGTAAAGGAAATTCAAACCAACTTAGATTTTTTTGGATTTTGATGAATTTTTTTGTTCGAGGAGTTAAATTTGAGTGAATTTAGATGAAACTTACTTTTATTTTTTTGGATATTCTATAAATTTTTAGTCAAATTGTAATAAAGGAATTTGAAACAACTTCGATTTTTTTGGATTTTGATGAGATTTTTTGTTGGAGGAGTTAAATTTGAGTGAATTTAGATGAAATTTACTTTTATTTTTTTGGATTTTATATAAATTTTTAGTCAAATTGTAATAAAGGAATTTGAACCAACTTCGATTTTTTTAGATTTCGATGAATTTTTTTGTTGGAGGAGCTAAATTTGAGTGTACTTAGATGAAATTTACTTTAATTTTTTTGGATTTTATATAAATTTTTCGTCAAATTGTAATAAAGGAATTTGAACCAACTTCGATTTTTTTAGATTTCGATGAATTTTTTTGTTGGAGGAGCTAAATTTGAGTGTACTTAGATGAAATTTACTTTAATTTTTTTGGATTTTATATAAATTTTTAGTCAAATTGTAATAAAGGAATTTGAACCAACTTCTATTTTTTTGGATTTTGATGAGTTTTTTTGTTGGAGGAGTTAAATTTGAGTGAATTTAGATGAAATTTACTTCAATTTTTTGGGATTTTATATAATTTTTTAGTCAAATTGTAATAAAGGAAATTGAAACCAACTACGATTTTTTTGGATTTGGATGAATGTTTTTGTTGGAGGAGCTAAATTTGAGTAAATTTAGATGAAATTAACACCTATTTTTTTGGATTTTATATAAATTTTTAGTCAAATGGTAATAAAGGAATTTGAAACCAACTTCGATTTTTTTGGATTTTGCTGAATTTTGTGTTGGAGGAGCTAAATTTGAGTGAATTTAGATGAAATTTACTTTTATTTTTTCGGATTTTATATAAATTTTTAGTCAAATTGTAATAAAGGAATTTGAACCAACTTCGATTTTTTTGGATTTTGATGAGTTTTTTTGTTGGAGGAGTTAAATTTGAGTGAATTTAGATTAAATTTACTTTTATTTTTTTTGATTTTATATAAATTTTTAGTCAAATTGTAATAAAGGAATTTGAACCAACTTCGAATTTTTTGGATTTCGATGAATTTTTTTGTTGGAGGAGCTAAATTTGAGTGAATTTAGATGAAATTTACTTCAATTTTTTTGGATTTTATATAAATTTTTAGGCAAATTTTAATAAAGGAATTTGAAACCACTTTCGATTTTTTTGGATTTCGATGAATTTTTTTGTTGGAGGAGCTAAATTTGAGTGAATTTAGATGAAATTTACTTCAATTTTTTTTGATTTTATATAAATTTTTAGTCAAATTGTAATAAAGGAAACTGAAACCAACTTCGATTTTTTGGGATTTCGATGTATTTTTTTGTTGGAGGACCTAAATTTGAGTGAATTTAGATGAAATTTACTTCAATGTTTTTGGATTTTATATAAATTTTTAGGCAAATTTTAATAAAGGAAATTGAAACCAACTTCGATTTTTTTGGATTTGGATGAATGTTTTTGTTGGAGGAGCTAAATTTGAGTAAATTTAGATGAAATTAACACCTATTTTTTTTGGATTTTATATAAATTTTTAGTCAAATTGTAATAAAGGAATTTGAAACCAACTTCGATTTTTTTGGATTTTGCTGAATTTTGTGTTGGAGGAGCTAAATTTGAGTGAATTTAGATGAAATTTACTTTTATTTTTTCGGATTTTATATAAATTTTTAGTCAAATTGTAATAAAGGAATTTGAACCAACTTCGATTTTTTTGGATTTTGATGAATTTTTTTGTTGGAGGAGCTAAATTTGAGAGAATTTAGATGAAATTTACTTCAATGTTTTTGGATTTTATATAAATTTTTAGGCAAATTTTAATAAAGGAATTTGAAACCACTTTCGATTTTTTTGGATTTCGATGAATTTTTTTGTTGGAGGAGCTAAATTTGAGTGAATTTAGATGAAATTTACTTCAATTTTTTTTGATTTTATATAAATTTTTAGTCAAATTGTAATAAAGGAAACTGAAACCAACTTCGATTTTTTGGGATTTCGATGTATTTTTTTGTTGGAGGAGCTAAATTTGAGTGAATTTAGATGAAATTTACTTCAATGTTTTTGGATTTTATATAAATTTTTAGGCAAATTTTAATAAAGGAAATTGAAACCACCTTCGACTTTTTTGGATTTCGATGAATTTTTTTGTTGGAGGAGCTAAATTTGAGTGAATTTAGATGAAATTAACACCTATTTTTTTTGGATTTTATATAAATTTTTAGTCAAATTGTAATAAAGGAATTTGAAACCAACTTCAATTTTTTTGGATTTTGCTGAATTTTGTGTTGGAGGAGCTAAATTTGAGTGAATTTAGATGAAATTTACTTTTATTTTTTCGGATTTTATATAAATTTTTAGTCAAATTGTAATAAAGGAATTTGAACCAACTTCGAATTTTTTGGATTTCGATGAATTTTTTTGTTGGAGGAGCTAAATTTGAGTGAATTTAGATGAAATTTACTTCAATTTTTTTGGATTTTATATAAATTTTTAGTCAAATTGTAATAAAGGAAACTGAAACCAACTTCGATTTTTTTGGATTTCGATGACTTTTTTTGTTGGAGGAGCTAAATTTGAGTGAATTTAGATGAAATTTACTTCAATGTTTTTGGATTTTATATAAATTTTTAGGCAAATTTTAATAAAGGAATTTGAAACCACCTTCGACTTTTTTGGATTTCGATGAATTTTTTTGTTGGAGGAGCTAAATTTGAGTGAATTTAGATGAAATTTACTTCAATTTTTTTTGATTTTATATAAATGTTTAGTCAAATTGTAATAAAGGAAACTGAAACCAACTTCGATTTTTTTGGATTTCGATGACTTTTTTTGTTGGAGGAGCTAAATTTGAGTGAATTTAGATGAAATTTACTTCAATGTTTTTGGATTTTATATAAATTTTTAGGCAAATTTAAATAAAGGAATTTGAAACCACCTTCGACTTTTTTGGATTTCGATGAATTTTTTTGTTGGAGGAGCTAAATTTGAGTGAATTTAGATGAAATTTACTTCAATTTGTTTTGATTTTATATAAATTTTTAGTCAAATTGTAATAAAGGAATTTGAACCAACTTCGATTTTTTTGGATTTTGATGAGTTTTTTTGTTGGAGGAGTTAAATTTGAGTGAATTTAGATGAAATTTACTTTTATTTTTTTTGATTTTATATAAATTTTTAGTCAAATTGTAATAAAGGAATTTGAACCAACTTCGATTTTTTTGGATTTCGATGAATTTTTTTGTTGGAGGAGCTAAATTTGAGTGAATTTAGATGAAATTTACTTCAATTTTTTTTGATTTCATATAAATTTTTAGTCAAATTGTAATAAAGGAAACTGAAACCAACTTCGATTTTTTTGGATTTCGATGACTTTTTTTGTTGGAGGAGCTAAATTTGAGTGAATTTAGATGAAATTTACTTCAATGTTTTTGGATTTTATATAAATTTTTAGGCAAATTTTAATAAAGGAATTTGAAACCACCTTCGACTTTTTTGGATTTCGATGAATTTTTTTGTTGGAGGAGCTAAATTTGAGTGAATTTAGATGAAATTTACTTCAGTTTGTTTTGATTTTATATAAATTTTTAGTCAAATTGTAATAAAGGAATTTGAACCATCTTCGATTTTTTTGGATTTTGATTAGTTTTTTTGTTGGAGGAGTTAAATATGAGTGAATTTAGATGAAATTTACTTCTGTTTTTTTTATTTCATATAAATTTTTAGTCAAATTGTAATAAAGGTATTTGAACCAACTTCGATTTTTTTGGATTTTGATGATTTTGGTTGTTGGAGGAGTTAAATTTGAGTAAATTTAGAGGAAATTTACTTTTATTTTTTTGGATTTTATATAAATTTTTAGTCAAATTGTAGTAAAGGAAATTCAAACCAACTTAGATTTTTTTGGATTTTGATGAATTTTTTTGTTCGAGGAGTTAAATTTGAGTGAATTTAGATGAAACTTACTTTTATTTTTTTGGATATTCTATAAATTTTTAGTCAAATTGTAATAAAGGAATTTGAAACAACTTCGATTTTTTTGGATTTTGATGAGATTTTTTGTTGGAGGAGTTAAATTTGAGTGAATTTAGATGAAATTTACTTTTATTTTTTTGGATTTTATATAAATTTTTAGTCAAATTGTAATAAAGGAATTTGAACCAACTTCGATTTTTTTAGATTTCGATGAATTTTTTTGTTGGAGGAGCTAAATTTGAGTGTACTTAGATGAAATTTACTTTAATTTTTTTGGATTTTATATAAATTTTTCGTCAAATTGTAATAAAGGAATTTGAACCAACTTCGATTTTTTTAGATTTCGATGAATTTTTTTGTTGGAGGAGCTAAATTTGAGTGTACTTAGATGAAATTTACTTTAATTTTTTTGGATTTTATATAAATTTTTAGTCAAATTGTAATAAAGGAAATTGAAACCAACTTCGATTTTTTTGGATTTGGATGAATTTTTTTGTTGGAGGAGCTAAATTTGAGTGAATTTAGATGAAATTTACTTTTATTTTTTTGGATTTTATATAAATTTTTAGTCAAATTGTAATAAAGGAATTTGAACCAACTTCTATTTTTTTGGATTTTGATGAGTTTTTTTGTTGGAGGAGTTAAATTTGAGTGAATTTAGATGAAATTTACTTCAATTTTTTGGGATTTTATATAATTTTTTAGTCAAATTGTAATAAAGGAAATTGAAACCAACTACGATTTTTTTGGATTTGGATGAATGTTTTTGTTGGAGGAGCTAAATTTGAGTAAATTTAGATGAAATTAACACCTATTTTTTTGGATTTTATATAAATTTTTAGTCAAATGGTAATAAAGGAATTTGAAACCAACTTCGATTTTTTTGGATTTTGCTGAATTTTGTGTTGGAGGAGCTAAATTTGAGTGAATTTAGATGAAATTTACTTTTATTTTTTCGGATTTTATATAAATTTTTAGTCAAATTGTAATAAAGGAATTTGAACCAACTTCGATTTTTTTGGATTTTGATGAGTTTTTTTGTTGGAGGAGTTAAATTTGAGTGAATTTAGATTAAATTTACTTTTATTTTTTTTGATTTTATATAAATTTTTAGTCAAATTGTAATAAAGGAATTTGAACCAACTTCGAATTTTTTGGATTTCGATGAATTTTTTTGTTGGAGGAGCTAAATTTGAGTGAATTTAGATGAAATTTACTTCAATTTTTTTGGATTTTATATAAATTTTTAGTCAAATTGTAATAAAGGAAACTGAAACCAACTTCGATTTTTTTGGATTTCGATGACTTTTTTTGTTGGAGGAGCTAAATTTGAGTGAATTTAGATGAAATTTACTTCAATGTTTTTGGATTTTATATAAATTTTTAGGCAAATTTTAATAAAGGAATTTGAAACCACCTTCGACTTTTTTGGATTTCGATGAATTTTTTTGTTGGAGGAGCTAAATTTGAGTGAATTTAGATGAAATTTACTTCAATTTTTTTTGATTTTATATAAATGTTTAGTCAAATTGTAATAAAGGAAACTGAAACCAACTTCGATTTTTTTGGATTTCGATGACTTTTTTTGTTGGAGGAGCTAAATTTGAGTGAATTTAGATGAAATTTACTTTTATTTTTTTGGATTTTATATAAATTTTTAGTCAAATTGTAATAAAGGAATTTGAACCAACTTCTATTTTTTTGGATTTTGATGAGTTTTTTTGTTGGAGGAGTTAAATTTGAGTGAATTTAGATGAAATTTACTTCAATTTTTTGGGATTTTATATAATTTTTTAGTCAAATTGTAATAAAGGAAATTGAAACCAACTACGATTTTTTTGGATTTGGATGAATGTTTTTGTTGGAGGAGCTAAATTTGAGTAAATTTAGATGAAATTAACACCTATTTTTTTGGATTTTATATAAATTTTTAGTCAAATGGTAATAAAGGAATTTGAAACCAACTTCGATTTTTTTGGATTTTGCTGAATTTTGTGTTGGAGGAGCTAAATTTGAGTGAATTTAGATGAAATTTACTTTTATTTTTTCGGATTTTATATAAATTTTTAGTCAAATTGTAATAAAGGAATTTGAACCAACTTCGATTTTTTTGGATTTTGATGAGTTTTTTTGTTGGAGGAGTTAAATTTGAGTGAATTTAGATTAAATTTACTTTTATTTTTTTTGATTTTATATAAATTTTTAGTCAAATTGTAATAAAGGAATTTGAACCAACTTCGAATTTTTTGGATTTCGATGAATTTTTTTGTTGGAGGAGCTAAATTTGAGTGAATTTAGATGAAATTTACTTCAATTTTTTTGGATTTTATATAAATTTTTAGTCAAATTGTAATAAAGGAAACTGAAACCAACTTCGATTTTTTTGGATTTCGATGACTTTTTTTGTTGGAGGAGCTAAATTTGAGTGAATTTAGATGAAATTTACTTCAATGTTTTTGGATTTTATATAAATTTTTAGGCAAATTTTAATAAAGGAATTTGAAACCACCTTCGACTTTTTTGGATTTCGATGAATTTTTTTGTTGGAGGAGCTAAATTTGAGTGAATTTAGATGAAATTTACTTCAATTTTTTTTGATTTTATATAAATGTTTAGTCAAATTGTAATAAAGGAAACTGAAACCAACTTCGATTTTTTTGGATTTCGATGACTTTTTTTGTTGGAGGAGCTAAATTTGAGTGAATTTAGATGAAATTTACTTCAATGTTTTTGGATTTTATATAAATTTTTAGGCAAATTTAAATAAAGGAATTTGAAACCACCTTCGACTTTTTTGGATTTCGATGAATTTTTTTGTTGGAGGAGTTAAATTTGAGTGAATTTAGATGAAATTTACTTCAATTTGTTTTGATTTTATATAAATTTTTAGTCAAATTGTAATAAAGGAATTTGAACCAACTTCGATTTTTTTGGATTTTGATGAGTTTTTTTGTTGGAGGAGTTAAATTTGAGTGAATTTAGATGAAATTTACTTTTATTTTTTTTGATTTTATATAAATTTTTAGTCAAATTGTAATAAAGGAATTTGAACCAACTTCGATTTTTTTGGATTTCGATGAATTTTTTTGTTGGAGGAGCTAAATTTGAGTGAATTTAGATGAAATTTACTTCAATTTTTTTTGATTTCATATAAATTTTTAGTCAAATTGTAATAAAGGAAACTGAAACCAACTTCGATTTTTTTGGATTTCGATGACTTTTTTTGTTGGAGGAGCTAAATTTGAGTGAATTTAGATGAAATTTACTTCAATGTTTTTGGATTTTATATAAATTTTTAGGCAAATTTTAATAAAGGAATTTGAAACCACCTTCGACTTTTTTGGATTTCGATGAATTTTTTTGTTGGAGGAGCTAAATTTGAGTGAATTTAGATGAAATTTACTTCAGTTTGTTTTGATTTTATATAAATTTTTAGTCAAATTGTAATAAAGGAATTTGAACCATCTTCGATTTTTTTGGATTTTGATGAGTTTTTTTGTTGGAGGAGTTAAATATGAGTGAATTTAGATGAAATTTACTTCTGTTTTTTTTATTTCATATAAATTTTTAGTCAAATTGTAATAAAGGTATTTGAACCAACTTCGATTTTTTTGGATTTTGATGATTTTGGTTGTTGGAGGAGTTAAATTTGAGTAAATTTAGAGGAAATTTACTTTTATTTTTTTGGATTTTATATAAATTTTTAGTCAAATTGTAGTAAAGGAAATTCAAACCAACTTAGATTTTTTTGGATTTTGATGAATTTTTTTGTTCGAGGAGTTAAATTTGAGTGAATTTAGATGAAACTTACTTTTATTTTTTTGGATATTCTATAAATTTTTAGTCAAATTGTAATAAAGGAATTTGAAACAACTTCGATTTTTTTGGATTTTGATGAGATTTTTTGTTGGAGGAGTTAAATTTGAGTGAATTTAGATGAAATTTACTTTTATTTTTTTGGATTTTATATAAATTTTTAGTCAAATTGTAATAAAGGAATTTGAACCAACTTCGATTTTTTTAGATTTCGATGAATTTTTTTGTTGGAGGAGCTAAATTTGAGTGTACTTAGATGAAATTTACTTTAATTTTTTTGGATTTTATATAAATTTTTCGTCAAATTGTAATAAAGGAATTTGAACCAACTTCGATTTTTTTAGATTTCGATGAATTTTTTTGTTGGAGGAGCTAAATTTGAGTGTACTTAGATGAAATTTACTTTAATTTTTTTGGATTTTATATAAATTTTTAGTCAAATTGTAATAAAGGAATTTGAACCAACTTCTATTTTTTTGGATTTTGATGAGTTTTTTTGTTGGAGGAGTTAAATTTGAGTGAATTTAGATGAAATTTACTTCAATTTTTTGGGATTTTATATAATTTTTTAGTCAAATTGTAATAAAGGAAATTGAAACCAACTACGATTTTTTTGGATTTGGATGAATGTTTTTGTTGGAGGAGCTAAATTTGAGTAAATTTAGATGAAATTAACACCTATTTTTTTGGATTTTATATAAATTTTTAGTCAAATGGTAATAAAGGAATTTGAAACCAACTTCGATTTTTTTGGATTTTGCTGAATTTTGTGTTGGAGGAGCTAAATTTGAGTGAATTTAGATGAAATTTACTTTTATTTTTTCGGATTTTATATAAATTTTTAGTCAAATTGTAATAAAGGAATTTGAACCAACTTCGATTTTTTTGGATTTTGATGAGTTTTTTTGTTGGAGGAGTTAAATTTGAGTGAATTTAGATTAAATTTACTTTTATTTTTTTTGATTTTATATAAATTTTTAGTCAAATTGTAATAAAGGAATTTGAACCAACTTCGAATTTTTTGGATTTCGATGAATTTTTTTGTTGGAGGAGCTAAATTTGAGTGAATTTAGATGAAATTTACTTCAATTTTTTTGGATTTTATATAAATTTTTAGGCAAATTTTAATAAAGGAATTTGAAACCACTTTCGATTTTTTTGGATTTCGATGAATTTTTTTGTTGGAGGAGCTAAATTTGAGTGAATTTAGATGAAATTTACTTCAATTTTTTTTGATTTTATATAAATTTTTAGTCAAATTGTAATAAAGGAAACTGAAACCAACTTCGATTTTTTGGGATTTCGATGTATTTTTTTGTTGGAGGACCTAAATTTGAGTGAATTTAGATGAAATTTACTTCAATGTTTTTGGATTTTATATAAATTTTTAGGCAAATTTTAATAAAGGAAATTGAAACCAACTTCGATTTTTTTGGATTTGGATGAATGTTTTTGTTGGAGGAGCTAAATTTGAGTAAATTTAGATGAAATTAACACCTATTTTTTTTGGATTTTATATAAATTTTTAGTCAAATTGTAATAAAGGAATTTGAAACCAACTTCGATTTTTTTGGATTTTGCTGAATTTTGTGTTGGAGGAGCTAAATTTGAGTGAATTTAGATGAAATTTACTTTTATTTTTTCGGATTTTATATAAATTTTTAGTCAAATTGTAATAAAGGAATTTGAACCAACTTCGATTTTTTTGGATTTTGATGAATTTTTTTGTTGGAGGAGCTAAATTTGAGTGAATTTAGATGAAATTTACTTCAATGTTTTTGGATTTTATATAAATTTTTAGGCAAATTTTAATAAAGGAATTTGAAACCACTTTCGATTTTTTTGGATTTCGATGAATTTTTTTGTTGGAGGAGCTAAATTTGAGTGAATTTAGATGAAATTTACTTCAATTTTTTTTGATTTTATATAAATTTTTAGTCAAATTGTAATAAAGGAAACTGAAACCAACTTCGATTTTTTGGGATTTCGATGTATTTTTTTGTTGGAGGAGCTAAATTTGAGTGAATTTAGATGAAATTTACTTCAATGTTTTTGGATTTTATATAAATTTTTAGGCAAATTTTAATAAAGGAAATTGAAACCACCTTCGACTTTTTTGGATTTCGATGAATTTTTTTGTTGGAGGAGCTAAATTTGAGTGAATTTAGATGAAATTAACACCTATTTTTTTTGGATTTTATATAAATTTTTAGTCAAATTGTAATAAAGGAATTTGAAACCAACTTCAATTTTTTTGGATTTTGCTGAATTTTGTGTTGGAGGAGCTAAATTTGAGTGAATTTAGATGAAATTTACTTTTATTTTTTCGGATTTTATATAAATTTTTAGTCAAATTGTAATAAAGGAATTTGAACCAACTTCGAATTTTTTGGATTTCGATGAATTTTTTTGTTGGAGGAGCTAAATTTGAGTGAATTTAGATGAAATTTACTTCAATTTTTTTGGATTTTATATAAATTTTTAGTCAAATTGTAATAAAGGAAACTGAAACCAACTTCGATTTTTTTGGATTTCGATGACTTTTTTTGTTGGAGGAGCTAAATTTGAGTGAATTTAGATGAAATTTACTTCAATGTTTTTGGATTTTATATAAATTTTTAGGCAAATTTTAATAAAGGAATTTGAAACCACCTTCGACTTTTTTGGATTTCGATGAATTTTTTTGTTGGAGGAGCTAAATTTGAGTGAATTTAGATGAAATTTACTTCAATTTTTTTTGATTTTATATAAATGTTTAGTCAAATTGTAATAAAGGAAACTGAAACCAACTTCGATTTTTTTGGATTTCGATGACTTTTTTTGTTGGAGGAGCTAAATTTGAGTGAATTTAGATGAAATTTACTTCAATGTTTTTGGATTTTATATAAATTTTTAGGCAAATTTAAATAAAGGAATTTGAAACCACCTTCGACTTTTTTGGATTTCGATGAATTTTTTTGTTGGAGGAGCTAAGTTTGAGTGAATTTAGATGAAATTTACTTCAATTTGTTTTGATTTTATATAAATTTTTAGTCAAATTGTAATAAAGGAATTTGAACCAACTTCGATTTTTTTGGATTTTGATGAGTTTTTTTGTTGGAGGAGTTAAATTTGAGTGAATTTAGATGAAATTTACTTTTATTTTTTTTGATTTTATATAAATTTTTAGTCAAATTGTAATAAAGGAATTTGAACCAACTTCGATTTTTTTGGATTTCGATGAATTTTTTTGTTGGAGGAGCTAAATTTGAGTGAATTTAGATGAAATTTACTTCAATTTTTTTTGATTTCATATAAATTTTTAGTCAAATTGTAATAAAGGAAACTGAAACCAACTTCGATTTTTTTGGATTTCGATGACTTTTTTTGTTGGAGGAGCTAAATTTGAGTGAATTTAGATGAAATTTACTTCAATGTTTTTGGATTTTATATAAATTTTTAGGCAAATTTTAATAAAGGAATTTGAAACCACCTTCGACTTTTTTGGATTTCGATGAATTTTTTTGTTGGAGGAGCTAAATTTGAGTGAATTTAGATGAAATTTACTTCAGTTTGTTTTGATTTTATATAAATTTTTAGTCAAATTGTAATAAAGGAATTTGAACCATCTTCGATTTTTTTGGATTTTGATGAGTTTTTTTGTTGGAGGAGTTAAATATGAGTGAATTTAGATGAAATTTACTTCTGTTTTTTTTATTTCATATAAATTTTTAGTCAAATTGTAATAAAGGTATTTGAACCAACTTCGATTTTTTTGGATTTTGATGATTTTGGTTGTTGGAGGAGTTAAATTTGAGTAAATTTAGAGGAAATTTACTTTTATTTTTTTGGATTTTATATAAATTTTTAGTCAAATTGTAGTAAAGGAAATTCAAACCAACTTAGATTTTTTTGGATTTTGATGAATTTTTTTGTTCGAGGAGTTAAATTTGAGTAAATTTAGATGAAACTTACTTTTATTTTTTTGGATATTCTATAAATTTTTAGTCAAATTGTAATAAAGGAATTTGAAACAACTTCGATTTTTTTGGATTTTGATGAGATTTTTTGTTGGAGGAGTTAAATTTGAGTGAATTTAGATGAAATTTACTTTTATTTTTTTGGATTTTATATAAATTTTTAGTCAAATTGTAATAAAGGAATTTGAACCAACTTCGATTTTTTTAGATTTCGATGAATTTTTTTGTTGGAGGAGCTAAATTTGAGTGTACTTAGATGAAATTTACTTTAATTTTTTTGGATTTTATATAAATTTTTCGTCAAATTGTAATAAAGGAATTTGAACCAACTTCGATTTTTTTAGATTTCGATGAATTTTTTTGTTGGAGGAGCTAAATTTGAGTGTACTTAGATGAAATTTACTTTAATTTTTTTGGATTTTATATAAATTTTTAGTCAAATTGTAATAAAGGAAATTGAAACCAACTTCGATTTTTTTGGATTTGGATGAATTTTTTTGTTGGAGGAGCTAAATTTGAGTGAATTTAGATGAAATTTACTTTTATTTTTTTGGATTTTATATAAATTTTTAGTCAAATTGTAATAAAGGAATTTGAACCAACTTCTATTTTTTTGGATTTTGATGAGTTTTTTTGTTGGAGGAGTTAAATTTGAGTGAATTTAGATGAAATTTACTTCAATTTTTTGGGATTTTATATAATTTTTTAGTCAAATTGTAATAAAGGAAATTGAAACCAACTACGATTTTTTTGGATTTGGATGAATGTTTTTGTTGGAGGAGCTAAATTTGAGTAAATTTAGATTAAATTAACACCTATTTTTTTGGATTTTATATAAATTTTTAGTCAAATGGTAATAAAGGAATTTGAAACCAACTTCGATTTTTTTGGATTTTGCTGAATTTTGTGTTGGAGGAGCTAAATTTGAGTGAATTTAGATGAAATTTACTTTTATTTTTTCGGATTTTATATAAATTTTTAGTCAAATTGTAATAAAGGAATTTGAACCAACTTCGATTTTTTTGGATTTTGATGAGTTTTTTTGTTGGAGGAGTTAAATTTGAGTGAATTTAGATTAAATTTACTTTTATTTTTTTTGATTTTATATAAATTTTTAGTCAAATTGTAATAAAGGAATTTGAACCAACTTCGAATTTTTTGGATTTCGATGAATTTTTTTGTTGGAGGAGCTAAATTTGAGTGAATTTAGATGAAATTTACTTCAATTTTTTTGGATTTTATATAAATTTTTAGTCAAATTGTAATAAAGGAAACTGAAACCAACTTCGATTTTTTTGGATTTCGATGACTTTTTTTGTTGGAGGAGCTAAATTTGAGTGAATTTAGATGAAATTTACTTCAATGTTTTTGGATTTTATATAAATTTTTAGGCAAATTTTAATAAAGGAATTTGAAACCACCTTCGACTTTTTTGGATTTCGATGAATTTTTTTGTTGGAGGAGCTAAATTTGAGTGAATTTAGATGAAATTTACTTCAATTTTTTTTGATTTTATATAAATGTTTAGTCAAATTGTAATAAAGGAAACTGAAACCAACTTCGATTTTTTTGGATTTCGATGACTTTTTTTGTTGGAGGAGCTAAATTTGAGTGAATTTAGATGAAATTTACTTCAATGTTTTTGGATTTTATATAAATTTTTAGGCAAATTTAAATAAAGGAATTTGAAACCACCTTCGACTTTTTTGGATTTCGATGAATTTTTTTGTTGGAGGAGTTAAATTTGAGTGAATTTAGATGAAATTTACTTCAATTTGTTTTGATTTTATATAAATTTTTAGTCAAATTGTAATAAAGGAATTTGAACCAACTTCGATTTTTTTGGATTTTGATGAGTTTTTTTGTTGGAGGAGTTAAATTTGAGTGAATTTAGATGAAATTTACTTTTATTTTTTTTGATTTTATATAAATTTTTAGTCAAATTGTAATAAAGGAATTTGAACCAACTTCGATTTTTTTGGATTTCGATGAATTTTTTTGTTGGAGGAGCTAAATTTGAGTGAATTTAGATGAAATTTACTTCAATTTTTTTTGATTTCATATAAATTTTTAGTCAAATTGTAATAAAGGAAACTGAAACCAACTTCGATTTTTTTGGATTTCGATGACTTTTTTTGTTGGAGGAGCTAAATTTGAGTGAATTTAGATGAAATTTACTTCAATGTTTTTGGATTTTATATAAATTTTTAGGCAAATTTTAATAAAGGAATTTGAAACCACCTTCGACTTTTTTGGATTTCGATGAATTTTTTTGTTGGAGGAGCTAAATTTGAGTGAATTTAGATGAAATTTACTTCAGTTTGTTTTGATTTTATATAAATTTTTAGTCAAATTGTAATAAAGGAATTTGAACCATCTTCGATTTTTTTGGATTTTGATGAGTTTTTTTGTTGGAGGAGTTAAATATGAGTGAATTTAGATGAAATTTACTTCTGTTTTTTTTATTTCATATAAATTTTTAGTCAAATTGTAATAAAGGTATTTGAACCAACTTCGATTTTTTTGGATTTTGATGATTTTGGTTGTTGGAGGAGTTAAATTTGAGTAAATTTAGAGGAAATTTACTTTTATTTTTTTGGATTTTATATAAATTTTTAGTCAAATTGTAGTAAAGGAAATTCAAACCAACTTAGATTTTTTTGGATTTTGATGAATTTTTTTGTTCGAGGAGTTAAATTTGAGTGAATTTAGATGAAACTTACTTTTATTTTTTTGGATATTCTATAAATTTTTAGTCAAATTGTAATAAAGGAATTTGAAACAACTTCGATTTTTTTGGATTTTGATGAGATTTTTTGTTGGAGGAGTTAAATTTGAGTGAATTTAGATGAAATTTACTTTTATTTTTTTGGATTTTATATAAATTTTTAGTCAAATTGTAATAAAGGAATTTGAACCAACTTCGATTTTTTTAGATTTCGATGAATTTTTTTGTTGGAGGAGCTAAATTTGAGTGTACTTAGATGAAATTTACTTTAATTTTTTTGGATTTTATATAAATTTTTCGTCAAATTGTAATAAAGGAATTTGAACCAACTTCGATTTTTTTAGATTTCGATGAATTTTTTTGTTGGAGGAGCTAAATTTGAGTGTACTTAGATGAAATTTACTTTAATTTTTTTGGATTTTATATAAATTTTTAGTCAAATTGTAATAAAGGAATTTGAACCAACTTCTATTTTTTTGGATTTTGATGAGTTTTTTTGTTGGAGGAGTTAAATTTGAGTGAATTTAGATGAAATTTACTTCAATTTTTTGGGATTTTATATAATTTTTTAGTCAAATTGTAATAAAGGAAATTGAAACCAACTACGATTTTTTTGGATTTGGATGAATGTTTTTGTTGGAGGAGCTAAATTTGAGTAAATTTAGATGAAATTAACACCTATTTTTTTGGATTTTATATAAATTTTTAGTCAAATGGTAATAAAGGAATTTGAAACCAACTTCGATTTTTTTGGATTTTGCTGAATTTTGTGTTGGAGGAGCTAAATTTGAGTGAATTTAGATGAAATTTACTTTTATTTTTTCGGATTTTATATAAATTTTTAGTCAAATTGTAATAAAGGAATTTGAACCAACTTCGATTTTTTTGGATTTTGATGAGTTTTTTTGTTGGAGGAGTTAAATTTGAGTGAATTTAGATTAAATTTACTTTTATTTTTTTTGATTTTATATAAATTTTTAGTCAAATTGTAATAAAGGAATTTGAACCAACTTCGAATTTTTTGGATTTCGATGAATTTTTTTGTTGGAGGAGCTAAATTTGAGTGAATTTAGATGAAATTTACTTCAATTTTTTTGGATTTTATATAAATTTTTAGGCAAATTTTAATAAAGGAATTTGAAACCACTTTCGATTTTTTTGGATTTCGATGAATTTTTTTGTTGGAGGATCTAAATTTGAGTGAATTTAGATGAAATTTACTTCAATTTTTTTTGATTTTATATAAATTTTTAGTCAAATTGTAATAAAGGAAACTGAAACCAACTTCGATTTTTTGGGATTTCGATGTATTTTTTTGTTGGAGGACCTAAATTTGAGTGAATTTAGATGAAATTTACTTCAATGTTTTTGGATTTTATATAAATTTTTAGGCAAATTTTAATAAAGGAAATTGAAACCAACTTCGATTTTTTTGGATTTGGATGAATGTTTTTGTTGGAGGAGCTAAATTTGAGTAAATTTAGATGAAATTAACACCTATTTTTTTTGGATTTTATATAAATTTTTAGTCAAATTGTAATAAAGGAATTTGAAACCAACTTCGATTTTTTTGGATTTTGCTGAATTTTGTGTTGGAGGAGCTAAATTTGAGTGAATTTAGATGAAATTTACTTTTATTTTTTCGGATTTTATATAAATTTTTAGTCAAATTGTAATAAAGGAATTTGAACCAACTTCGATTTTTTTGGATTTTGATGAATTTTTTTGTTGGAGGAGCTAAATTTGAGTGAATTTAGATGAAATTTACTTCAATGTTTTTGGATTTTATATAAATTTTTAGGCAAATTTTAATAAAGGAATTTGAAACCACTTTCGATTTTTTTGGATTTCGATGAATTTTTTTGTTGGAGGAGCTAAATTTGAGTGAATTTAGATGAAATTTACTTCAATTTTTTTTGATTTTATATAAATTTTTAGTCAAATTGTAATAAAGGAAACTGAAACCAACTTCGATTTTTTGGGATTTCGATGTATTTTTTTGTTGGAGGAGCTAAATTTGAGTGAATTTAGATGAAATTTACTTCAATGTTTTTGGATTTTATATAAATTTTTAGGCAAATTTTAATAAAGGAAATTGAAACCACCTTCGACTTTTTTGGATTTCGATGAATTTTTTTGTTGGAGGAGCTAAATTTGAGTGAATTTAGATGAAACTAACACCTATTTTTTTTGGATTTTATATAAATTTTTAGTCAAATTGTAATAAAGGAATTTGAAACCAACTTCAATTTTTTTGGATTTTGCTGAATTTTATGTTGGAGGAGCTAAATTTGAGTGAATTTAGATGAAATTTACTTTTATTTTTTCGGATTTTATATAAATTTTTAGTCAAATTGTAATAAAGGAATTTGAACCAACTTCGATTTTTTTGGATTTTGATGAATTTTTTTGTTGGAGGAGCTAAATTTGAGTGAATTTAGATGAAATTTACTTCAATTTTTTTGGATTTTATATAAATTTTTAGGCAAATTTTAATAAAGGAATTTGAAACCACTTTCGATTTTTTTGGATTTCGATGAATTTTTTTGTTGGAGGAGCTAAATTTGAGTGAATTTAGATGAAATTTACTTCAATTTTTTTTGATTTATTATAAATTTTTAGTTAAATTGTAATAAAGGAAGCTGAAACCAACTTCGATTTTTTGGGATTTCGATGTATTTTTTTGTTGGAGGAGCTAAATTTGAGTGAATTTAGATGAAATTTACTTCAATGTTTTTGGATTTTATATAAATTTTTAGGCAAATTTTAATAAAGGAATTTGAAACCACCTTCGACTTTTTTGGATTTCGATGAATTTTTTTGTTGGAGGAGCTAAATTTGAGTGAATTTAGATGAAATTTACTTCTATTTTTTTTATTTCACTTAAATTTTTAGTCAAATTGTAATAAAGGTATTTGAACCAACTTCGATTTTTTTGGATTTTGATGATTTTGGTTGTTGAAGGAGTTAAATTTGAGTAAATTTAGAGGAAATTTACTTGTATTTTTTTGGATTTTATATAAATTTTTAGTCAAATTGTAGTAAAGGAAATTCAAACCAACTTCGATTTTTTTGGATTTTGATGAATTTTTTTGTTGGAGGAGTTATATTTGAGTGAATTTAGATGAAACTTACTTTTATTTTTTTGGATTTTCTATAAATTTTTAGTCAAATTGTAATAAAGGAATTTGAACCAACTTCGATTTTTTTGGATTTTGATGAGATTTTTTGTTGGAGGAGTTAAATTTGAGTGAATTTAGATGAAATTTACTTTTATTTTTTTGGATTTTATATAAATTTTTAGTCAAATTGTAATAAAGGAATTTGAACCAACTTCGATTTTTTTGGATTTCGATGAATTTTTTTGTTGGAGGAGCTAAATTTGAGTGTATTTAGATGAAATTTACTTTAATTTTTTTGGATTTTATATAAATTTTTAGTCAAATTGTAATAAAGGAAATTGAAACCAACTTCAATTTTTTTGAATTTGGATGAATTTTTTTGTTGGAGGAGCTAAATTTGAGTGAATTTAGATGAAATTTACTTTTATTTTTTTGGATTTTATATAAATTTTTAGTCAAATTGTAATAAAGGAATTTGAACCAACTTCGATTTTTTTGATTTTGATGAATTTTTTGTTGGAGGAGCTAAATTTGAGTGAATTTAGATTAAATTTGCTTCTATTTTTCTTGATTTTATATAAATTTTTAGTCAAATTGTAATTAAGGAATTTGAAACCACCTTCGATTTTTTTGGATTTTGATGAATTTTATTGTTGGAGGAGCTAAATTTGAGTGAATTTAGATGAAATTTACTTCAATTTGTTTTGATTTTATATAAATTTTTAGTCAAATTGTAATAAAGGAAACTGAAACCAACTTCGATTTTTTTGGATTTCGATGACTTTTTTTGTTGGAGGAGTTAAATTTGAGTGAATTTAGATTAAATTTACTTTTATTTGTTTTGATTTTATATAAATTTTTAGTCAAATTGTAATAAAGGAATTTGAACCAACTTCGAATTTTTTGGATTTCGATGAATTTTTTTGTTGGAGGAGCTAAATTTGAGTGAATTTAGATGAAATTTACTTCAATTTTTTTGGATTTTATATAAATGTTTAGTCAAATTGTAATAAAGGAAACTGAAACCAACTTCGATTTTTTTGGATTTCGATGTATTTTTTTGTTGGAGGAGCTAAATTTGAGTGAATTTAGATGAAATTTACTTCAATGTTTTTGGATTTTATATAAATTTTTAGGCAAATTTTAATAAAGGAATTTGAAACCACCTTCGACTTTTTTGGATTTCGATGAATTTTTTTGTTGGAGGAGCTAAATTTGAGTGAATTTAGATGAAATTTACTTCAATTTGTTTTGATTTTATATAAATTTTTAGTCAAATTGTAATAAAGGAAACTGAAACCAACTTCGATTTTTTTGGATTTCGATGACTTTTTTTGTTGGAGGAGCTAAATTTGAGTGAATTTAGATGAAATTTACTTCAATGTTTTTGGATTTTATATAAATTTTTAGGCAAATTTAAATAAAGGAATTTGAAACCACCTTCGACTTTTTTGGATTTCGATGAATTTTTTTGTTGGAGGAGCTAAATTTGAGTGAATTTAGATGAAATTTACTTCAATTTGTTTTGATTTTATATAAATTTTTAGTCAAATTGTAATAAAGGAATTTGAACCAACTTCGATTTTTTTGGATTTTGATGAGTTTTTTTGTTGGAGGAGTTAAATTTGAGTGAATTTAGATGAAATTTACTTCAATTTTTTGGGATTTTATATAATTTTTTAGTCAAATTGTAATAAAGGAAATTGAAACCAACTACGATTTTTTTGGATTTGGATGAATGTTTTTGTTGGAGGAGCTAAATTTGAGTAAATTTAGATGAAATTAACACCTATTTTTTTGGATTTTATATAAATTTTTAGTCAAATGGTAATAAAGGAATTTGAAACCAACTTCGATTTTTTTGGATTTTGCTGAATTTTGTGTTGGAGGAGCTAAATTTGAGTGAATTTAGATGAAATTTACTTTTATTTTTTCGGATTTTATATAAATTTTTAGTCAAATTGTAATAAAGGAATTTGAACCAACTTCGATTTTTTTGGATTTTGATGAGTTTTTTTGTTGGAGGAGTTAAATTTGAGTGAATTTAGATTAAATTTACTTTTATTTTTTTTGATTTTATATAAATTTTTAGTCAAATTGTAATAAAGGAATTTGAACCAACTTCGAATTTTTTGGATTTCGATGAATTTTTTTGTTGGAGGAGCTAAATTTGAGTGAATTTAGATGAAATTTACTTCAATTTTTTTGGATTTTATATAAATTTTTAGGCAAATTTTAATAAAGGAATTTGAAACCACTTTCGATTTTTTTGGATTTCGATGAATTTTTTTGTTGGAGGAGCTAAATTTGAGTGAATTTAGATGAAATTTACTTCAATTTTTTTTGATTTTATATAAATTTTTAGTCAAATTGTAATAAAGGAAACTGAAACCAACTTCGATTTTTTGGGATTTCGATGTATTTTTTTGTTGGAGGACCTAAATTTGAGTGAATTTAGATGAAATTTACTTCAATGTTTTTGGATTTTATATAAATTTTTAGGCAAATTTTAATAAAGGAAATTGAAACCAACTTCGATTTTTTTGGATTTGGATGAATGTTTTTGTTGGAGGAGCTAAATTTGAGTAAATTTAGATGAAATTAACACCTATTTTTTTTGGATTTTATATAAATTTTTAGTCAAATTGTAATAAAGGAATTTGAAACCAACTTCGATTTTTTTGGATTTTGCTGAATTTTGTGTTGGAGGAGCTAAATTTGAGTGAATTTAGATGAAATTTACTTTTATTTTTTCGGATTTTATATAAATTTTTAGTCAAATTGTAATAAAGGAATTTGAACCAACTTCGATTTTTTTGGATTTTGATGAATTTTTTTGTTGGAGGAGCTAAATTTGAGTGAATTTAGATGAAATTTACTTCAATGTTTTTGGATTTTATATAAATTTTTAGGCAAATTTTAATAAAGGAATTTGAAACCACTTTCGATTTTTTTGGATTTCGATGAATTTTTTTGTTGGAGGAGCTAAATTTGAGTGAATTTAGATGAAATTTACTTCAATTTTTTTTGATTTTATATAAATTTTTAGTCAAATTGTAATAAAGGAAACTGAAACCAACTTCGATTTTTTGGGATTTCGATGTATTTTTTTGTTGGAGGAGCTAAATTTGAGTGAATTTAGATGAAATTTACTTCAATGTTTTTGGATTTTATATAAATTTTTAGGCAAATTTTAATAAAGGAAATTGAAACCACCTTCGACTTTTTTGGATTTCGATGAATTTTTTTGTTGGAGGAGCTAAATTTGAGTGAATTTAGATGAAATTAACACCTATTTTTTTTGGATTTTATATAAATTTTTAGTCAAATTGTAATAAAGGAATTTGAAACCAACTTCAATTTTTTTGGATTTTGCTGAATTTTGTGTTGGAGGAGCTAAATTTGAGTGAATTTAGATGAAATTTACTTTTATTTTTTCGGATTTTATATAAATTTTTAGTCAAATTGTAATAAAGGAATTTGAACCAACTTCGATTTTTTTGGATTTTGATGAATTTTTTTGTTGGAGGAGCTAAATTTGAGTGAATTTAGATGAAATTTACTTCAATTTTTTTGGATTTTATATAAATTTTTAGGCAAATTTTAATAAAGGAATTTGAAACCACTTTCGATTTTTTTGGATTTCGATGAATTTTTTTGTTGGAGGAGCTAAATTTGAGTGAATTTAGATGAAATTTACTTCAATTTTTTTTGATTTATTATAAATTTTTAGTTAAATTGTAATAAAGGAAGCTGAAACCAACTTCGATTTTTTGGGATTTCGATGTATTTTTTTGTTGGAGGAGCTAAATTTGAGTGAATTTAGATGAAATTTACTTCAATGTTTTTGGATTTTATATAAATTTTTAGGCAAATTTTAATAAAGGAATTTGAAACCACCTTCGACTTTTTTGGATTTCGATGAATTTTTTTGTTGGAGGAGCTAAATTTGAGTGAATTTAGATGAAATTTACTTCTATTTTTTTTATTTCACTTAAATTTTTAGTCAAATTGTAATAAAGGTATTTGAACCAACTTCGATTTTTTTGGATTTTGATGATTTTGGTTGTTGAAGGAGTTAAATTTGAGTAAATTTAGAGGAAATTTACTTGTATTTTTTTGGATTTTATATAAATTTTTAGTCAAATTGTAGTAAAGGAAATTCAAACCAACTTCGATTTTTTTGGATTTTGATGAATTTTTTTGTTGGAGGAGTTATATTTGAGTGAATTTAGATGAAACTTACTTTTATTTTTTTGGATTTTCTATAAATTTTTAGTCAAATTGTAATAAAGGAATTTGAACCAACTTCGATTTTTTTAGATTTCGATGAATTTTTTTATTGGAGGAGCTAAATTTGAGTGTACTTAGATGAAATTTACTTTTATTTGTTTTGATTTTATATAAATTTTTAGTCAAATTGTAATAAAGGAAATTGAAACCAACTTCGATTTTTTTGGATTTGGATGAATTTTTTTGTTGGAGGAGCTACATTTGAGTGAATTTAGATGAAATTTCCTTTTATTTTTTTGGATTTTATATAAATTTTTAGTCAAATTGTAATAAAGGAATTTGAACCAACTTCGATTTTTTTGATTTTGATGAATTTTTTATTGGAGGAGCTAAATTTGAGTGAATTTAGATTAAATTTGCTTCTATTTTTCTTGATTTTATATAAATTTTTAGTCAAATTGTAATTAAGGAATTTGAAACCACCTTCGATTTTTTTGGATTTTGATGAATTTTATTGTTGGAGGAGCTAAATTTGAGTGAATTTAGATTAAATTTGCTTCTATTTTTCTTGATTTTATATAAATTTTTAGTCAAATTGTAATTAAGGAATTTGAAACCACCTTCGATTTTTTTGGATTTTGATGAATTTTATTGTTGGAGGAGCTAAATTTGAGTGAATTTAGATGAAATTTACTTCAATTTGTTTTGATTTTATATAAATTTTTAGTCAAATTGTAATAAAGGAAACTGAAACCAACTTCGATTTTTTTGGATTTCGATGACTTTTTTTGTTGGAGGAGTTAAATTTGAGTGAATTTAGATTAAATTTACTTTTATTTGTTTTGATTTTATATAAATTTTTAGTCAAATTGTAATAAAGGAATTTGAACCAACTTCGAATTTTTTGGATTTCGATGAATTTTTTTGTTGGAGGAGCTAAATTTGAGTGAATTTAGATGAAATTTACTTCAATTTTTTTGGATTTTATATAAATGTTTAGTCAAATTGTAATAAAGGAAACTGAAACCAACTTCGATTTTTTTGGATTTCGATGTATTTTTTTGTTGGAGGAGCTAAATTTGAGTGAATTTAGATGAAATTTACTTCAATGTTTTTGGATTTTATATAAATTTTTAGGCAAATTTTAATAAAGGAATTTGAAACCACCTTCGACTTTTTTGGATTTCGATGAATTTTTTTGTTGGAGGAGCTAAATTTGAGTGAATTTAGATGAAATTTACTTCAATTTGTTTTGATTTTATATAAATTTTTAGTCAAATTGTAATAAAGGAAACTGAAACCAACTTCGATTTTTTTGGATTTCGATGACTTTTTTTGTTGGAGGAGCTAAATTTGAGTGAATTTAGATGAAATTTACTTCAATGTTTTTGGATTTTATATAAATTTTTAGGCAAATTTAAATAAAGGAATTAGAAACCACCTTCGACTTTTTTGGATTTCGATGAATTTTTTTGTTGGAGGAGCTAAATTTGAGTGAATTTAGATGAAATTTACTTCAATTTGTTTTGATTTTATATAAATTTTTAGTCAAATTGTAATAAAGGAATTTGAACCAACTTCGATTTTTTTGGATTTTGATGAGTTTTTTTGTTGGAGGAGTTAAATTTGAGTGAATTTAGATGAAATTTACTTTTATTTTTTTTGATTTTATATAAATTTTTAGTCAAATTGTAATAAAGGAATTTGAACCAACTTCGATTTTTTTGGATTTCGATGAATTTTTTTGTTGGAGGAGCTAAATTTGAGTGAATTTAGATGAAATTTACTTCAATTTTTTTTGATTTCATATAAATTTTTAGTCAAATTGTAATAAAGGAAACTGAAACCAACTTCGATTTTTTTGGATTTCGATGACTTTTTTTGTTGGAGGAGCTAAATTTGAGTGAATTTAGATGAAATTTACTTCAATGTTTTTGGATTTTATATAAATTTTGAGGCAAATTTTAATAAAGGAATTTGAAACCACCTTCGACTTTTTTGGATTTCGATGAATTTTTTTGTTGGAGGAGCTAAATTTGAGTGAATTTAGATGAAATTTACTTGAGTTTGTTTTGATTTTATATAAATTTTTAATCAAATTGTAATAAAGGAATTTGAACCATCTTCGATTTTTTTGGATTTTGATGAGTTTTTTTGTTGGAGGAGTTAAATATGAGTGAATTTAGATGAAATTTACTTCTGTTTTTTTTATTTCATATAAATTTTTAGTCAAATTGTAATAAAGGTATTTGAACCAACTTCGATTTTTTTGGATTTTGATGATTTTGGTTGTTGGAGGAGTTAAATTTGAGTAAATTTAGAGGAAATTTACTTTTATTTTTTTGGATTTTATATAAATTTTTAGTCAAATTGTAGTAAAGGAAATTCAAACCAACTTAGATTTTTTTGGATTTTGATGAATTTTTTTGTTCGAGGAGTTAAATTTGAGTGAATTTAGATGAAACTTACTTTTATTTTTTTGGATATTCTATAAATTTTTAGTCAAATTGTAATAAAGGAATTTGAACCAACTTCGATTTTTTTGGATTTTGATGAGATTTTTTGTTGGAGGAGTTAAATTTGAGTGAATTTAGATGAAATTTACTTTTATTTTTTTGGATTTTATATAAATTTTTAGTCAAATTGTAATAAAGGAATTTGAACCAACTTCGATTTTTTTGGATTTCGATGAATTTTTTTGTTGGAGGAGCTAAATTTGAGTGTATTTAGATGAAATTTACTTTAATTTTTTTGGATTTTATATAAATTTTTAGTCAAATTGTAATAAAGGAAATTGAAACCAACTTCGATTTTTTTGGATTTGGATGAATTTTTTTGTTGGAGGAGCTAAATTTGAGTGAATTTAGATGAAATTTACTTTTATTTTTTTGGATTTTATATAAATTTTTAGTCAAATTGTAATAAAGGAATTTGAACCAACTTCGATTTTTTTTTATTTTGATGAATTTTTTGTTGGAGGAGCTAAATTTGAGTGAATTTAGATTAAATTTGCTTCTATTTTTCTTGATTTTATATAAATTTTTAGTCAAATTGTAATTAAGGAATTTGAAACCACCTTCGATTTTTTTGGATTTTGATGAATTTTATTGTTGGAGGAGTTAAATTTGAGTGAATTTAGATGAAATTTACTTTTATTTTTTTGGATTTTATATAAATTTTTAGTCAAATTGTAATAAAGGAATTTGAACCAACTTCGATTTTTTTAGATTTCGATGAATTTTTTTATTGGAGGAGCTAAATTTGAGTGTACTTAGATGAAATTTACTTTTATTTGTTTTGATTTTATATAAATTTTTAGTCAAATTGTAATAAAGGAAATTGAAACCAACTTCGATTTTTTTGGATTTGGATGAATTTTTTTGTTGGAGGAGCTACATTTGAGTGAATTTAGATGAAATTTCCTTTTATTTTTTTGGATTTTATATAAATTTTTAGTCAAATTGTAATAAAGGAATTTGAACCAACTTCGATTTTTTTGATTTTGATGAATTTTTTATTGGAGGAGCTAAATTTGAGTGAATTTAGATTAAATTTGCTTCTATTTTTCTTGATTTTATATAAATTTTTAGTCAAATTGTAATTAAGGAATTTGAAACCACCTTCGATTTTTTTGGATTTTGATGAATTTTATTGTTGGAGGAGCTAAATTTGAGTGAATTTAGATGAAATTTACTTTCATTTTTTTGGATTTTATATTAATTTTTAGTCAAATTGTAATAAAGTAATTTGATACCAACTTCGATTTTTTTGGATTTTGATGAATTTTTTTGTTGGAGCAGCTAAATTTGAGTGAATTTAGATAGAATTTACTTTTATTTTTTTGGATTTTATATAAATTTTTAGTCAAATTGTAATAAAGGAATTTGAACCAACTTCTATTTTTTTGGATTTTGATGAGTTTTTTTGTTGGAGGAGTTAAATTTGAGTGAATTTAGATGAAATTTACTTCAATTTTTTGGGATTTTATATAATTTTTTAGTCAAATTGTAATAAAGGAAATTGAAACCAACTTCGATTTTTTTGGATTTGGATGAATGTTTTTGTTGGAGGAGCTAAATTTGAGTAAATTTAGATGAAATTAACACCTATTTTTTTGGATTTTATATAAATTTTTAGTCAAATTGTAATAAAGGAATTTGAAACCAACTTCGATTTTTTTGGATTTTGCTGAATTTTGTGTTGGAGGAGCTAAATTTGAGTGAATTTAGATGAAATTTACTTTTATTTTTTCGGATTTTATATAAATTTTTAGTCAAATTGTAATAAAGGAATTTGAACCAACTTCGATTTTTTTGGATTTTGATGAGATTTTTTGTTGGAGGAGTTAAATTTGAGTGAATTTAGATTAAATTTACTTTTATTTTTTTTGATTTTATATAAATTTTTAGTCAAATTGTAATAAAGGAATTTGAACCAACTTCGAATTTTTTGGATTTCGATGATTTTTTTTGTTGGAGGAGCTAAATTTGAGTGAATTTAGATGAAATTTACTTCAATTTTTTTGGATTTTATATAAATTTTTAGGCAAATTTTAATAAAGGAATTTGAAACCACTTTCGATTTTTTTGGATTTCGATGAATTTTTTTGTTGGAGGAGCTAAATTTGAGTGAATTTAGATGAAATTTACTTCAATTTTTTTTGATTTTATATAAATTTTTAGTCAAATTGTAATAAAGGAAACTGAAACCAACTTCGATTTTTTGGGATTTCGATGTATTTTTTTGTTGGAGGACCTAAATTTGAGTGAATTTAGATGAAATTTACTTTCATTTTTTTGGATTTTATATTAATTTTTAGTCAAATTGTAATAAAGTAATTTGATACCAACTTCGATTTTTTTGGATTTTGATGAATTTTTTTGTTGGAGCAGCTAAATTTGAGTGAATTTAGATGGAATTTACTTTTATTTTTTTGGATTTTATATAAATTTTTAGTCAAATTGTAATAAAGGAATTTGAACCAACTTCTATTTTTTTGGATTTTGATGAGTTTTTTTGTTGGAGGAGTTAAATTTGAGTGAATTTAGATGAAATTTACTTCAATTTTTTGGGATTTTATATAATTTTTTAGTCAAATTGTAATAAAGGAAATTGAAACCAACTTCGATTTTTTTGGATTTGGATGAATGTTTTTGTTGGAGGAGCTAAATTTGAGTAAATTTAGATGAAATTAACACCTATTTTTTTGGATTTTATATAAATTTTTAGTCAAATTGTAATAAAGGAATTTGAAACCAACTTCGATTTTTTTGGATTTTGCTGAATTTTGTGTTGGAGGAGCTAAATTTGAGTGAATTTAGATGAAATTTACTTTTATTTTTTCGGATTTTATATAAATTTTTAGTCAAATTGTAATAAAGGAATTTGAACCAACTTCGATTTTTTTGGATTTTGATGAGTTTTTTTGTTGGAGGAGTTAAATTTGAGTGAATTTAGATTAAATTTACTTTTATTTTTTTTGATTTTATATAAATTTTTAGTCAAATTGTAATAAAGGAATTTGAACCAACTTCGAATTTTTTGGATTTCGATGAATTTTTTTGTTGGAGGAGCTAAATTTGAGTGAATTTAGATGAAATTTACTTCAATTTTTTTGGATTTTATATAAATTTTTAGGCAAATTTTAATAAAGGAATTTGAAACCACTTTCGATTTTTTTGGATTTCGATGAATTTTTTTGTTGGAGGAGCTAAATTTGAGTGAATTTAGATGAAATTTACTTCAATTTTTTTTGATTTTATATAAATTTTTAGTCAAATTGTAATAAAGGAAACTGAAACCAACTTCGATTTTTTGGGATTTCGATGTATTTTTTTGTTGGAGGACCTAAATTTGAGTGAATTTAGATGAAATTTACTTTCATTTTTTTGGATTTTATATTAATTTTTAGTCAAATTGTAATAAAGTAATTTGATACCAACTTCGATTTTTTTGGATTTTGATGAATTTTTTTGTTGGAGCAGCTAAATTTGAGTGAATTTAGATGGAATTTACTTTTATTTTTTTGGATTTTATATAAATTTTTAGTCAAATTGTAATAAAGGAATTTGAACCAACTTCTATTTTTTTGGATTTTGATGAGTTTTTTTGTTGGAGGAGTTAAATTTGAGTGAATTTAGATGAAATTTACTTCAATTTTTTGGGATTTTATATAATTTTTTAGTCAAATTGTAATAAAGGAAATTGAAACCAACTTCGATTTTTTTCGATTTGGATGAATGTTTTTGTTGGAGGAGCTAAATTTGAGTAAATTTAGATGAAATTAACACCTATTTTTTTGGATTTTATATAAATTTTTAGTCAAATTGTAATAAAGGAATTTGAAACCAACTTCGATTTTTTTGGATTTTGCTGAATTTTGTGTTGGAGGAGCTAAATTTGAGTGAATTTAGATGAAATTTACTTTTATTTTTTCGGATTTTATATAAATTTTTAGTCAAATTGTAATAAAGGAATTTGAACCAACTTCGATTTTTTTGGATTTTGATGAGTTTTTTTGTTGGAGGAGTTAAATTTGAGTGAATTTAGATTAAATTTACTTTTATTTTTTTTGATTTTATATAAATTTTTAGTCAAATTGTAATAAAGGAATTTGAACCAACTTCGAATATTTTGGATTTCGATGAATTTTTTTGTTGGAGGAGCTAAATTTGAGTGAATTTAGATGAAATTTACTTCAATTTTTTTGGATTTTATATAAATTTTTAGGCAAATTTTAATAAAGTAATTTGAAACCACTTTCGATTTTTTTGGATTTCGATGAATTTTTTTGTTGGAGGAGCTAAATTTGAGTGAATTTAGATGAAATTTACTTCAATTTTTTTTGATTTTATATAAATTTTTAGTCAAATTGTAATAAAGGAAACTGAAACCAACTTCGATTTTTTGGGATTTCGATGTATTTTTTTGTTGGAGGACCTAAATTTGAGTGAATTTAGATGAAATTTACTTCAATGTTTTTGGATTTTATATAAATTTTTAGGCAAATTTTAATAAAGGAAATTGAAACCAACTTCGATTTTTTTGGATTTGGATGAATGTTTTTGTTGGAGGAGCTAAATTTGAGTAAATTTAGATGAAATTAACACCTATTTTTTTGGATTTTATATAAATTTTTAGTCAAATTGTAATAAAGGAATTTGAAACCAACTTCGATTTTTTTGGATTTTGCTGAATTTTGTGTTGGAGGAGCTAAATTTGAGTGAATTTAGATGAAATTTACTTTTATTTTTTCGGATTTTATATAAATTTTTAGTCAAATTGTAATAAAGGAATTTGAACCAACTTCGATTTTTTTGGATTTTGATGAATTTTTTTGTTGGAGGAGCTAAATTTGAGTGAATTTAGATGAAATTTACTTCAATTTTTTTGGATTTTATATAAATTTTTAGGCAAATTTTAATAAAGGAATTTGAAACCACTTTCGATTTTTTTGGATTTCGATGAATTTTTTTGTTGGAGGAGCTAAATTTGAGTGAATTTAGATGAAATTTTTTTTGATTTTATATAAATTTTTAGTTAAATTGTAATAAAGGAAACTGAAACCAACTTCGATTTTTTGGGATTTCGATGTATTTTTTTGTTGGAGGAGCTAAATTTGAGTGAATTTAGATGAAATTTACTTCAATGTTTTTGGATTTTATATAAATTTTTAGGCAAATTTTAATAAAGGAATTTGAAACCACCTTCGACTTTTTTGGATTTCGATGAATTTTTTTGTTGGAGGAGCTAAATTTGAGTGAATTTAGATGAAATTTACTTCAATTTTTTTTGATTTTATATAAATTTTTAGTCAAATTGTAATAAAGGAAACTGAAACCAACTTCGATTTTTTGGGATTTCGATGTATTTTTTTGTTGGAGGACCTAAATTTGAGTGAATTTAGATGAAATTTACTTTCATTTTTTTGGATTTTATATTAATTTTTAGTCAAATTGTAATAAAGTAATTTGATACCAACTTCGATTTTTTTGGATTTTGATGAATTTTTTTGTTGGAGCAGCTAAATTTGAGTGAATTTAGATGGAATTTACTTTTATTTTTTTGGATTTTATATAAATTTTTAGTCAAATTGTAATAAAGGAATTTGAACCAACTTCTATTTTTTTGGATTTTGATGAGTTTTTTTGTTGGAGGAGTTAAATTTGAGTGAATTTAGATGAAATTTACTTCAATTTTTTGGGATTTTATATAATTTTTTAGTCAAATTGTAATAAAGGAAATTGAAACCAACTTCGATTTTTTGGATTTGGATGAATGTTTTTGTTGGAGGAGCTAAATTTGAGTAAATTTAGATGAAATTAACACCTATTTTTTTGGATTTTATATAAATTTTTAGTCAAATTGTAATAAAGGAATTTGAAACCAACTTCGATTTTTTTGGATTTTGCTGAATTTTGTGTTGGAGGAGCTAAATTTGAGTGAATTTAGATGAAATTTACTTTTATTTTTTCGGATTTTATATAAATTTTTAGTCAAATTGTAATAAAGGAATTTGAACCAACTTCGATTTTTTTGGATTTTGATGAGTTTTTTTGTTGGAGGAGTTAAATTTGAGTGAATTTAGATTAAATTTACTTTTATTTTTTTTGATTTTATATAAATTTTTAGTCAAATTGTAATAAAGGAATTTGAACCAACTTCGAATTTTTTGGATTTCGATGAATTTTTTTGTTGGAGGAGCTAAATTTGAGTGAATTTAGATGAAATTTACTTCAATTTTTTTGGATTTCATATAAATTTTTAGGCAAATTTTAATAAAGGAATTTGAAACCACTTTCGATTTTTTTGGATTTCGATGAATTTTTTTGTTGGAGGAGCTAAATTTGAGTGAATTTAGATGAAATTTACTTCAATTTTTTTTGATTTTATATAAATTTTTAGTCAAATTGTAATAAAGGAAACTGAAACCAACTTCGATTTTTTGGGATTTCGATGTATTTTTTTGTTGGAGGACCTAAATTTGAGTGAATTTAGATGAAATTTACTTTCATTTTTTTGGATTTTATATTAATTTTTAGTCAAATTGTAATAAAGTAATTTGATACCAACTTCGATTTTTTTGGATTTTGATGAATTTTTTTGTTGGAGCAGCTAAATTTGAGTGAATTTAGATGGAATTTACTTTTATTTTTTTGGATTTTATATAAATTTTTAGTCAAATTGTAATAAAGGAATTTGAACCAACTTCTATTTTTTTGGATTTTGATGAGTTTTTTTGTTGGAGGAGTTAAATTTGAGTGAATTTAGATGAAATTTACTTCAATTTTTTGGGATTTTATATAATTTTTTAGTCAAATTGTAATAAAGGAAATTGAAACCAACTTCGATTTTTTTCGATTTGGATGAATGTTTTTGTTGGAGGAGCTAAATTTGAGTAAATTTAGATGAAATTAACACCTATTTTTTTGGATTTTATATAAATTTTTAGTCAAATTGTAATAAAGGAATTTGAAACCAACTTCGATTTTTTTGGATTTTGCTGAATTTTGTGTTGGAGGAGCTAAATTTGAGTGAATTTAGATGAAATTTACTTTTATTTTTTCGGATTTTATATAAATTTTTAGTCAAATTGTAATAAAGGAATTTGAACCAACTTCGATTTTTTTGGATTTTGATGAGTTTTTTTGTTGGAGGAGTTAAATTTGAGTGAATTTAGATTAAATTTACTTTTATTTTTTTTGATTTTATATAAATTTTTAGTCAAATTGTAATAAAGGAATTTGAACCAACTTCGAATATTTTGGATTTCGATGAATTTTTTTGTTGGAGGAGCTAAATTTGAGTGAATTTAGATGAAATTTACTTCAATTTTTTTGGATTTTATATAAATTTTTAGGCAAATTTTAATAAAGTAATTTGAAACCACTTTCGATTTTTTTGGATTTCGATGAATTTTTTTGTTGGAGGAGCTAAATTTGAGTGAATTTAGATGAAATTTACTTCAATTTTTTTTGATTTTATATAAATTTTTAGTCAAATTGTAATAAAGGAAACTGAAACCAACTTCGATTTTTTGGGATTTCGATGTATTTTTTTGTTGGAGGACCTAAATTTGAGTGAATTTAGATGAAATTTACTTCAATGTTTTTGGATTTTATATAAATTTTTAGGCAAATTTTAATAAAGGAAATTGAAACCAACTTCGATTTTTTTGGATTTGGATGAATGTTTTTGTTGGAGGAGCTAAATTTGAGTAAATTTAGATGAAATTAACACCTATTTTTTTGGATTTTATATAAATTTTTAGTCAAATTGTAATAAAGGAATTTGAAACCAACTTCGATTTTTTTGGATTTTGCTGAATTTTGTGTTGGAGGAGCTAAATTTGAGTGAATTTAGATGAAATTTACTTTTATTTTTTCGGATTTTATATAAATTTTTAGTCAAATTGTAATAAAGGAATTTGAACCAACTTCGATTTTTTTGGATTTTGATGAATTTTTTTGTTGGAGGAGCTAAATTTGAGTGAATTTAGATGAAATTTACTTCAATTTTTTTGGATTTTATATAAATTTTTAGGCAAATTTTAATAAAGGAATTTGAAACCACTTTCGATTTTTTTGGATTTCGATGAATTTTTTTGTTGGAGGAGCTAAATTTGAGTGAATTTAGATGAAATTTTTTTTGATTTTATATAAATTTTTAGTTAAATTGTAATAAAGGAAACTGAAACCAACTTCGATTTTTTGGGATTTCGATGTATTTTTTTGTTGGAGGAGCTAAATTTGAGTGAATTTAGATGAAATTTACTTCAATGTTTTTGGATTTTATATAAATTTTTAGGCAAATTTTAATAAAGGAATTTGAAACCACCTTCGACTTTTTTGGATTTCGATGAATTTTTTTGTTGGAGGAGCTAAATTTGAGTGAATTTAGATGAAATTTACTTCAATTTTTTTTGATTTTATATAAATTTTTAGTCAAATTGTAATAAAGGAAACTGAAACCAACTTCGATTTTTTGGGATTTCGATGTATTTTTTTGTTGGAGGACCTAAATTTGAGTGAATTTAGATGAAATTTACTTTCATTTTTTTGGATTTTATATTAATTTTTAGTCAAATTGTAATAAAGTAATTTGATACCAACTTCGATTTTTTTGGATTTTGATGAATTTTTTTGTTGGAGCAGCTAAATTTGAGTGAATTTAGATGGAATTTACTTTTATTTTTTTGGATTTTATATAAATTTTTAGTCAAATTGTAATAAAGGAATTTGAACCAACTTCTATTTTTTTGGATTTTGATGAGTTTTTTTGTTGGAGGAGTTAAATTTGAGTGAATTTAGATGAAATTTACTTCAATTTTTGGGATTTTATATAATTTTTTAGTCAAATTGTAATAAAGGAAATTGAAACCAACTTCGATTTTTTGGATTTGGATGAATGTTTTTGTTGGAGGAGCTAAATTTGAGTAAATTTAGATGAAATTAACACCTATTTTTTTGGATTTTATATAAATTTTTAGTCAAATTGTAATAAAGGAATTTGAAACCAACTTCGATTTTTTTGGATTTTGCTGAATTTTGTGTTGGAGGAGCTAAATTTGAGTGAATTTAGATGAAATTTACTTTTATTTTTTCGGATTTTATATAAATTTTTAGTCAAATTGTAATAAAGGAATTTGAACCAACTTCGATTTTTTTGGATTTTGATGAGTTTTTTTGTTGGAGGAGTTAAATTTGAGGGAATTTAGATTAAATTTACTTTTATTTTTTTTGATTTTATATAAATTTTTAGTCAAATTGTAATAAAGGAATTTGAACCAACTTCGAATTTTTTGGATTTCGATGAATTTTTTTGTTGGAGGAGCTAAATTTGAGTGAATTTAGATGAAATTTACTTCAATTTTTTTGGATTTCATATAAATTTTTAGGCAAATTTTAATAAAGGAATTTGAAACCACTTTCGATTTTTTTGGATTTCGATGAATTTTTTTGTTGGAGGAGCTAAATTTGAGTGAATTTAGATGAAATTTACTTCAATTTTTTTTGATTTTATATAAATTTTTAGTCAAATTGTAATAAAGGAAACTGAAACCAACTTCGATTTTTTGGGATTTCGATGTATTTTTTTGTTGGAGGACCTAAATTTGAGTGAATTTAGATGAAATTTACTTTCATTTTTTTGGATTTTATATTAATTTTTAGTCAAATTGTAATAAAGTAATTTGATACCAACTTCGATTTTTTTGGATTTTGATGAATTTTTTTGTTGGAGCAGCTAAATTTGAGTGAATTTAGATGGAATTTACTTTTATTTTTTTGGATTTTATATAAATTTTTAGTCAAATTGTAATAAAGGAATTTGAACCAACTTCTATTTTTTTGGATTTTGATGAGTTTTTTTGTTGGAGGAGTTAAATTTGAGTGAATTTAGATGAAATTTACTTCAATTTTTTGGGATTTTATATAATTTTTTAGTCAAATTGTAATAAAGGAAATTGAAACCAACTTCGATTTTTTTCGATTTGGATGAATGTTTTTGTTGGAGGAGCTAAATTTGAGTAAATTTAGATGAAATTAACACCTATTTTTTTGGATTTTATATAAATTTTTAGTCAAATTGTAATAAAGGAATTTGAAACCAACTTCGATTTTTTTGGATTTTGCTGAATTTTGTGTTGGAGGAGCTAAATTTGAGTGAATTTAGATGAAATTTACTTTTATTTTTTCGGATTTTATATAAATTTTTAGTCAAATTGTAATAAAGGAATTTGAACCAACTTCGATTTTTTTGGATTTTGATGAGTTTTTTTGTTGGAGGAGTTAAATTTGAGTGAATTTAGATTAAATTTACTTTTATTTTTTTTGATTTTATATAAATTTTTAGTCAAATTGTAATAAAGGAATTTGAACCAACTTCGAATTTTTTGGATTTCGATGAATTTTTTTGTTGGAGGAGCTAAATTTGAGTGAATTTAGATGAAATTTACTTCAATTTTTTTGGATTTTATATAAATTTTTAGGCAAATTTTAATAAAGTAATTTGAAACCACATTCGATTTTTTTGGATTTCGATGAATTTTTTTGTTGGAGGAGCTAAATTTGAGTGAATTTAGATGAAATTTACTTCAATTTTTTTTGATTTTATATAAATTTTTAGTCAAATTGTAATAAAGGAAACTGAAACCAACTTCGATTTTTTGGGATTTCGATGTATTTTTTTGTTGGAGGACCTAAATTTGAGTGAATTTAGATGAAATTTACTTCAATGTTTTTGGATTTTATATAAATTTTTAGGCAAATTTTAATAAAGGAAATTGAAACCAACTTCGATTTTTTTGGATTTGGATGAATGTTTTTGTTGGAGGAGCTAAATTTGAGTAAATTTAGATGAAATTAACACCTATTTTTTTGGATTTTATATAAATTTTTAGTCAAATTGTAATAAAGGAATTTGAAACCAACTTCGATTTTTTTGGATTTTGCTGAATTTTGTGTTGGAGGAGCTAAATTTGAGTGAATTTAGATGAAATTTACTTTTATTTTTTCGGATTTTATATAAATTTTTAGTCAAATTGTAATAAAGGAATTTGAACCAACTTCGATTTTTTTGGATTTTGATGAATTTTTTTGTTGGAGGAGCTGAATTTGAGTGAATTTAGATGAAATTTACTTCAATTTTTTAGGATTTTATATAAATTTTTAGGCAAATTTTAATAAAGGAATTTGAAACCACTTTCGATTTTTTTGGATTTCGAAGAATTTTTTTGTTGGAGGAGCTAAATTTGAGTGAATTTAGATGAAATTTTTTTTGATTTTATATAAATTTTTAGTTAAATTGTAATAAAGGAAACTGAAACCAACTTCGATTTTTTGGGATTTCGATGTATTTTTTTGTTGGAGGAGCTAAATTTGAGTGAATTTAGATGAAATTTACTTCAATGTTTTTGGATTTTATATAAATTTTTAGGCAAATTTTAATGAAGGAATTTGAAACCACCTTCGACTTTTTTGGATTTCGATGAATTTTTTTGTTGGAGGAGCTAAATTTGAGTGAATTTAGATGAAATTTACTTCAATTTTTTTTGATTTTATATAAATTTTTAGTCAAATTGTAATAAAGGAAACTGAAACCAACTTCGATTTTTTGGGATTTCGATGTATTTTTTTGTTGGAGGACCTAAATTTGAGTGAATTTAGATGAAATTTACTTTCATTTTTTTGGATTTTATATTAATTTTTAGTCAAATTGTAATAAAGTAATTTGAACCAACTTCTATTTTTTTGGATTTTGATGAGTTTTTTTGTTGGAGGAGTTAAATTTGAGTGAATTTAGATGAAATTTACTTCAATTTTTTGGGATTTTATATAATTTTTTAGTCAAATTGTAATAAAGGAAATTGAAACCAACTTCGATTTTTTTGGATTTGGATGAATGTTTTTGTTGGAGGAGCTAAATTTGAGTAAATTTAGATGAAATTAACACCTATTTTTTTGGATTTTATATAAATTTTTAGTCAAATTGTAATAAAGGAATTTGAACCAACTTCGATTTTTTTGGATTTTGCTGAATTTTGTGTTGGAGGAGCTAAATTTGAGTGAATTTAGATGAAATTTACTTTTATTTTTTCGGATTTTATATAAATTTTTAGTCAAATTGTAATAAAGGAATTTGAACCAACTTCGATTTTTTTGGATTTTGATGAGTTTTTTTGTTGGAGGAGTTAAATTTGAGTGAATTTAGATTAAATTTACTTTTATTTTTTTTGATTTTATATAAATTTTTAGTCAAATTGTAATAAAGGAATTTGAACCAACTTCGAATTTTTTGGATTTCGATGAATTTTTTTGTTGGAGGAGCTAAATTTGAGTGAATTTAGATGAAATTTACTTCAATTTTTTTGGATTTTATATAAATTTTTAGGCAAATTTTAATAAAGGAATTTGAAACCACTTTCGATTTTTTTGGATTTCGATGAATTTTTTTGTTGGAGGAGCTAAATTTGAGTGAATTTAGATGAAATTTACTTCAATTTTTTTTGATTTTATATAAATTTTTAGTTAAATTGTAATAAAGGAAACTGAAACCAACTTCGATTTTTTGGGATTTCGATGTATTTTTTTGTTGGAGGACCTAAATTTGAGTGAATTTAGATGAAATTTACTTCAATGTTTTTGGATTTTATATAAATTTTTAGGCAAATTTTAATAAAGGAAATTGAAACCAACTTCGATTTTTTTGGATTTGGATGAATGTTTTTGTTGGAGGAGCTAAATTTGAGTAAATTTAGATGAAATTAACACCTATTTTTTTGGATTTTATATAAATTTTTAGTCAAATTGTAATAAAGGAATTTGAAACCAACTTCGATTTTTTTGGATTTTGCTGAATTTTGTGTTGGAGGAGCTAAATTTGAGTGAATTTAGATGAAATTTACTTTTATTTTTTCGATTTTATATAAATTTTTAGTCAAATTGTAATAAAGGAATTTGAACCAACTTCGATTTTTTTGGATTTTGATGAATTTTTTTGTTGGAGGAGCTAAATTTGAGTGAATTTAGATGAAATTTACTTCAATTTTTTTGGATTTTATATAAATTTTTAGGCAAATTTTAATAAAGGAATTTGAAACCACTTTCGATTTTTTTGGATTTCGATGAATTTTTTTGTTGGAGGAGCTAAATTTGAGTGAATTTAGATGAAATTTACTTCAATTTTTTTTGATTTTATATAAATTTTTAGTTAAATTGTAATAAAGGAAACTGAAACCAACTTCGATTTTTTGGGATTTCGATGTATTTTTTTGTTGGAGGAGCTAAATTTGAGTGAATTTAGATGAAATTTACTTCAATGTTTTTGGATTTTATATAAATTTTTAGGCAAATTTTAATAAAGGAATTTGAAACCACCTTCGACTTTTTTGGATTTCGATGAATTTTTTTGTTGGAGGAGCTAAATTTGAGTGAATTTAGATGAAATTTACTTCTATTTTTTTTATTTCACTTAAATTTTTAGTCAAATTGTAATAAAGGTATTTGAACCAACTTCGATTTTTTTGGATTTTGATGATTTTGGTTGTTGAAGGAGTTAAATTTGAGTAAATTTAGAGGAAATTTACTTGTATTTTTTTGGATTTTATATAAATTTTTAGTCAAATTGTAGTAAAGGAAATTCAAACCAACTTCGATTTTTTTGGATTTTGATGAATTTTTTTGTTGGAGGAGTTAAATTTGAGTGAATTTAGATGAAACTTACTTTTATTTTTTTGGATTTTATATAAATTTTTAGTCAAATTGTAATAAAGGAATTTGAACCAACTTCGATTTTTTTTGATTTTGATGAATTTTTTGTTGGAGGAGCTAAATTTGAGTGAATTTAGATTAAATTTGCTTCTATTTTTCTTGATTTTATATAAATTTTTAGTCAAATTGTAATTAAGGAATTTGAAACCACCTTCGATTTTTTTGGATTTTGATGAATTTTATTGTTGGAGGAGCTAAATTTGAGTGAATTTAGATGAAATTTACTTTCATTTTTTTGGATTTTATATTAATTTTTAGTCAAATTGTAATAAAGTAATTTGAAACCAACTTCGATTTTTTTGGATTTTGATGAATTTTTTTGTTGGAGCAGCTAAATTTGAGTGAATTTAGATGGAATTTACTTTTATTTTTTTGGATTTTATATAAATTTTCAGTCAAATTGTAATAAAGGAATTTGAACCAACTTCGATTTTTTTGGATTTTGATGAGTTTTTTTGTTGGAGGAGTTAAATTTGAGTGAATTTAGATTAAATTTACTTTTATTTTTTTTGATTTTATATAAATTTTTAGTCAAATTGTAATAAAGGAATTTGAACCAACTTCGAATTTTTTGGATTTTGCTGAATTTTGTGTTGGAGGAGCTAAATTTGAGTGAATTTAGATGGAATTTACTTTTATTTTTTTGGATTTTATATAAATTTTCAGTCAAATTGTAATAAAGGAATTTGAACCAACTTCTATTTTTTTGGATTTTGATGAGTTTTTTTGTTGGAGGAGTTAAATTTGAGTGAATTTAGATGAAATTTACTTCATTTTTTTGGGATTTTATATAATTTTTTAGTCAAATTGTAATAAAGGAAATTGAAACCAACTTCGATTTTTTTGGATTTGGATGAATGTTTTTGTTGGAGGAGCTAAATTTGAGTAAATTTAGATGAAATTAACACCTATTTTTTTGGATTTTATATAAATTTTTAGTCAAATTGTAATAAAGGAATTTGAAACCAACTTCGATTTTTTTGGATTTTGCTGAATTTTGTGTTGGAGGAGCTAAATTTGAGTGAATTTAGATGAAATTTACTTTTATTTTTTCGGATTTTATATAAATTTTTAGTCAAATTGTAATAAAGGAATTTGAACCAACTTCGATTTTTTTGGATTTTGATGAGTTTTTTTGTTGGAGGAGTTAAATTTGAGTGAATTTAGATTAAATTTACTTTTATTTTTTTTGATTTTATATAAATTTTTAGTCAAATTGTAATAAAGGAATTTGAACCAACTTCGAATTTTTTGGATTTCGATGAATTTTTTTGTTGGAGGAGCTAAATTTGAGTGAATTTAGATGAAATTTACTTCAATTTTTTTGGATTTTATATAAATTTTTAGGCAAATTTTAATAAAGGAATTTGAAACCACTTTCGATTTTTTTGGATTTCGATGAATTTTTTTGTTGGAGGAGCTAAATTTGAGTGAATTTAGATGAAATTTACTTCAATTTTTTTTGATTTTATATAAATTTTTAGTCAAATTGTAATAAAGGAAACTGAAACCAACTTCGATTTTTTGGGATTTCGATGTATTTTTTTGTTGGAGGACCTAAATTTGAGTGAATTTAGATGAAATTTACTTCAATGTTTTTGGATTTTATATAAATTTTTAGGCAAATTTTAATAAAGGAAATTGAAACCAACTTCGATTTTTTTGGATTTGGATGAATGTTTTTGTTGGAGGAGCTAAATTTGAGTAAATTTAGATGAAATTAACACCTATTTTTTTGGATTTTATATAAATTTTTAGTCAAATTGTAATAAAGGAATTTGAAACCAACTTCGATTTTTTTGGATTTTGCTGAATTTTGTGTTGGAGGAGCTAAATTTGAGTGAATTTAGATGAAATTTACTTTTATTTTTTCGATTTTATATAAATTTTTAGTCAAATTGTAATAAAGGAATTTGAACCAACTTCGATTTTTTTGGATTTTGATGAATTTTTTTGTTGGAGGAGCTAAATTTGAGTGAATTTAGATGAAATTTACTTCAATTTTTTTGGATTTTATATAAATTTTTAGGCAAATTTTAATAAAGGAATTTGAAACCACTTTCGATTTTTTTGGATTTCGATGAATTTTTTTGTTGGAGGAGCTAAATTTGAGTGAATTTAGATGAAATTTACTTCAATTTTTTTTTATTTTATATAAATTTTTAGTTAAATTGTAATAAAGGAAACTGAAACCAACTTCGATTTTTTGGGATTTCGATGTATTTTTTTGTTGGAGGAGCTAAATTTGAGTGAATTTAGATGAAATTTACTTCAATGTTTTTGGATTTTATATAAATTTTTAGGCAAATTTTAATAAAGGAATTTGAAACCACCTTCGACTTTTTTGGATTTCGATGAATTTTTTTGTTGGAGGAGCTAAATTTGAGTGAATTTAGATGAAATTTACTTCTATTTTTTTTATTTCACTTAAATTTTTAGTCAAATTGTAATAAAGGTATTTGAACCAACTTCGATTTTTTTGGATTTTGATGATTTTGGTTGTTGAAGGAGTTAAATTTGAGTAAATTTAGAGGAAATTTACTTGTATTTTTTTGGATTTTATATAAATTTTTAGTCAAATTGTAGTAAAGGAAATTCAAACCAACTTCGATTTTTTTGAATTTTGATGAATTTTTTTGTTGGAGGAGTTAAATTTGAGTGAATTTAGATGAAACTTACTTTTATTTTTTTGGATTTTCTATAAATTTTTAGTCAAATTGTAATAAAGGAATTTGAACCAACTTCGATTTTTTTGGATTTTGATGAGATTTTTTGTTGGAGGAGTTAAATTTGAGTGAATTTAGATGAAATTTACTTCTATTTTTTTGGATTTTATATAAATTTTTAGTCAAATTGTAATAAAGGAATTTGAACCAACTTCGATTTTTTTGGATTTCGATGAATTTTTTTGTTGGAGGAGCTAAATTTGAGTGAATTTAGATGAAATTTACTTTTATTTTTTTGGATTTTATATAAATTTTTAGTCAAATTGTAATAAAGGAATTTGAACCAACTTCGAATTTTTTGGATTTCGATGAATTTTTTTGTTGGAGGAGCTAAATTTGAGTGAATTTAGATGAAATTTACTTCAATTTTTTTGGATTTTATATAAATTTTTAGTCAAATTGTAATAAAGGAAACTGAAACCAACTTCGATTTTTTTGGATTTCGATGACTTTTTTTGTTGGAGGAGCTAAATTTGAGTGAATTTAGATGAAATTTACTTCAATGTTTTTGGATTTTATATAAATTTTTAGGCAAATTTTAATAAAGGAATTAGAAACCACCTTCGACTTTTTTGGATTTCGATGAATTTTTTTGTTGGAGGAGCTAAATTTGAGTGAATTTAGATGAAATTTACTTCAATTTTTTTTGATTTTATATAAATGTTTAGTCAAATTGTAATAAAGGAAACTGAAACCAACTTCGATTTTTTTGGATTTCGATGACTTTTTTTGTTGGAGGAGCTAAATTTGAGTGAATTTAGATGAAATTTACTTCAATTTGTTTTGATTTTATATAAATTTTTAGTCAAATTGTAATAAAGGAATTTGAACCAACTTCGATTTTTTTGGATTTTGATGAGTTTTTTTGTTGGAGGAGTTAAATTTGAGTGAATTTAGATGAAATTTACTTTTATTTTTTTTGATTTTATATAAATTTTTAGTCAAATTGTAATAAAGGAATTTGAACCAACTTCGATTTTTTTGGATTTCGATGAATTTTTTTGTTGGAGGAGCTAAATTTGAGTGAATTTAGATGAAATTTACTTCAATTTTTTTTGATTTCATATAAATTTTTAGTCAAATTGTAATAAAGGAAACTGAAACCAACTTCGATTTTTTTGGATTTCGATGACTTTTTTTGTTGGAGGAGCTAAATTTGAGTGAATTTAGATGAAATTTACTTCAATGTTTTTGGATTTTATATAAATTTTTAGGCAAATTTTAATAAAGGAATTTGAAACCACCTTCGACTTTTTTGGATTTCGATGAATTTTTTTGTTGGAGGAGCTAAATTTGAGTGAATTTAGATGAAATTTACTTCAGTTTGTTTTGATTTTATATAAATTTTTAGTCAAATTGTAATAAAGGAATTTGAACCATCTTCGATTTTTTTGGATTTTGATGAGTTTTTTTGTTGGAGGAGTTAAATATGAGTGAATTTAGATGAAATTTACTTCTGTTTTTTTTATTTCATATAAATTTTTAGTCAAATTGTAATAAAGGTATTTGAACCCACTTCGATTTTTTTGGATTTTGATGATTTTGGTTGTTGGAGGAGTTAAATTTGAGTAAATTTAGAGGAAATTTACTTTTATTTTTTTGGATTTTATATAAATTTTTAGTCAAATTGTAGTAAAGGAAATTCAAACCAACTTAGATTTTTTTGGATTTTGATGAATTTTTTTGTTCGAGGAGTTAAATTTGAGTGAATTTAGATGAAACTTACTTTTATTTTTTTGGATATTCTATAAATTTTTAGTCAAATTGTAATAAAGGAATTTGAACCAACTTCGATTTTTTTGGATTTTGATGAGATTTTTTGTTGGAGGAGTTAAATTTGAGTGAATTTAGATGAAATTTACTTTTATTTTTTTGGATTTTATATAAATTTTTAGTCAAATTGTAATAAAGGAATTTGAACCAACTTCGATTTTTTTAGATTTCGATGAATTTTTTTGTTGGAGGAGCTAAATTTGAGTGTACTTAGATGAAATTTACTTTAATTTTTTTGGATTTTATATAAATTTTTAGTCAAATTGTAATAAAGGAAATTGAAACCAACTTCGATTTTTTTGGATTTGGATGAATTTTTTTGTTGGAGGAGCTAAATTTGAGTGAATTTAGATGAAATTTACTTTTATTTTTTTGGATTTTATATAAATTTTTAGTCAAATTGTAATAAAGGAATTTGAACCAACTTCGATTTTTTTTTATTTTGATGAATTTTTTGTTGGAGGAGCTAAATTTGAGTGAATTTAGATTAAATTTGCTTCTATTTTTCTTGATTTTATATAAATTTTTAGTCAAATTGTAATTAAGGAATTTGAAACCACCTTCGATTTTTTTGGATTTTGATGAATTTTATTGTTGGAGGAGCTAAATTTGAGTGAATTTAGATGAAATTTACTTTCATTTTTTTGGATTTTATATTAATTTTTAGTCAAATTGTAATAAAGTAATTTGATACCAACTTCGATTTTTTTGGATTTTGATGAATTTTTTTGTTGGAGCAGCTAAATTTGAGTGAATTTAGATAGAATTTACTTTTATTTTTTTGGATTTTATATAAATTTTTAGTCAAATTGTAATAAAGGAATTTGAACCAACTTCTATTTTTTTGGATTTTGATGAGTTTTTTTGTTGGAGGAGTTAAATTTGAGTGAATTTAGATGAAATTTACTTCAATTTTTTGGGATTTTATATAATTTTTTAGGCAAATTGTAATAAAGGAAATTGAAACCAACTTCGATTTTTTTGGATTTGGATGAATGTTTTTGTTGGAGGAGCTAAATTTGAGTAAATTTAGATGAAATTAACACCTATTTTTTTGGATTTTATATAAATTTTTAGTCAAATTGTAATAAAGGAATTTGAAACCAACTTCGATTTTTTTGGATTTTGCTGAATTTTGTGTTGGAGGAGCTAAATTTGAGTGAATTTAGATGAAATTTACTTTTATTTTTTCGGATTTTATATAAATTTTTAGTCAAATTGTAATAAAGGAATTTGAACCAACTTCGATTTTTCTGGATTTTGATGAGTTTTTTTGTTGGAGGAGTTAAATTTGAGTGAATTTAGATTAAATTTACTTTTATTTTTTTTAATTTTATATAAATTTTTAGTCAAATTGTAATAAAGGAATTTGAACCAACTTCGAATTTTTTGGATTTCGATGAATTTTTTTGTTGGAGGAGCTAAATTTGAGTGAATTTAGATGAAATTTACTTCAATTTTTTTGGATTTTATATAAATTTTTAGGCAAATTTTAATAAAGGAATTTGAAACCACTTTCGATTTTTTTGGATTTCGATGAATTTTTTTGTTGGAGGAGCTAAATTTGAGTGAATTTAGATGAAATTTACTTCAACTTTTTTTGATTTTATATAAATTTTTAGTCAAATTGTAATAAAGGAAACTGAAACCAACTTCGATTTTTTGGGATTTCGATGTATTTTTTTGTTGGAGGACCTAAATTTGAGTGAATTTAGATGAAATTTACTTTCATTTTTTTGAATTTTATATTAATTTTTAGTCAAATTGTAATAAAGTAATTTGATACCAACTTCGATTTTTTTGGATTTTGATGAATTTTTTTGTTGGTGCAGCTAAATTTGAGTGAATTTAGATGGAATTTACTTTTATTTTTTTGGATTTTATATAAATTTTTAGTCAAATTGTAATAAAGGAATTTGAACCAACTTCTATTTTTTTGGATTTTGATGAGTTTTTTTGTTGGAGGAGTTAAATTTGAGTGAATTTAGATGAAATTTACTTCAATTTTTTGGGATTTTATATAATTTTTTAGTCAAATTGTAATAAAGGAAATTGAAACCAACTTCGATTTTTTTGGATTTGGATGAATGTTTTTGTTGGAGGAGCTAAATTTGAGTAAATTTAGATGAAATTAACACCTATTTTTTTGGATTTTATATAAATTTTTAGTCAAATTGTAATAATGGAATTTGAAACCAACTTCGATTTTTTTGGATTTTGCTGAATTTTGTGTTGGAGGAGCTAAATTTGAGTGAATTTAGATGAAATTTACTTTTATTTTTTCGGATTTTATATAAATTTTTAGTCAAATTGTAATAAAGGAATTTGAACCAACTTCGATTTTTTTGGATTTTGATGAGTTTTTTTGTTGGAGGAGTTAAATTTGAGTGAATTTAGATTAAATTTACTTTTATTTTTTTTGATTTTATATAAATTTTTAGTCAAATTGTAATAAAGGAATTTGAACCAACTTCGAATTTTTTGGATTTCGATGAATTTTTTTGTTGGAGGAGCTAAATTTGAGTGAATTTAGATGAAATTTACTTCAATTTTTTTGGATTTTATATAAATTTTTAGGCAAATTTTAATAAAGGAATTTGAAACCACTTTCGATTTTTTTGGATTTCGATGAATTTTTTTGTTGGAGGAGCTAAATTTGAGTGAATTTAGATGAAATTTACTTCAATTTTTTTTGATTTTATATAAATTTTTAGTCAAATTGTAATAAAGGAAACTGAAACCAACTTCGATTTTTTGGGATTTCGATGTATTTTTTTGTTGGAGGACCTAAATTTGAGTGAATTTAGATGAAATTTACTTCAATGTTTTTGGATTTTATATAAATTTTTAGGCAAATTTTAATAAAGGAAATTGAAACCAACTTCGATTTTTTTGGATTTGGATGAATGTTTTTGTTGGAGGAGCTAAATTTGAGTAAATTTAGATGAAATTAACACCTATTTTTTTGGATTTTATATAAATTTTTAGTCAAATTGTAATAAAGGAATTTGAAACCAACTTCGATTTTTTTGGATTTTGCTGAATTTTGTGTTGGAGGAGCTAAATTTGAGTGAATTTAGATGAAATTTACTTTTATTTTTTCGGATTTTATATAAATTTTTAGTCAAATTGTAATAAAGGAATTTGAACCAACTTCGATTTTTTTGGATTTTGATGAATTTTTTTGTTGGAGGAGCTAAATTTGAGTGAATTTAGATGAAATTTACTTCAATTTTTTGGATTTTATATAAATTTTTAGGCAAATTTTAATAAAGGAATTTGAAACCACCTTCGACTTTTTTGGATTTCGATGAATTTTTTTGTTGGAGGAGCTAAATTTGAGTGAATTTAGATGAAATTTACTTCAATTTGTTTTGATTTTATATAAATTTTTAGTCAAATTGTAATAAAGGAATTTGAACCAACTTCGATTTTTTTGGATTTTGATGAGTTTTTTTGTTGGAGGAGTTAAATTTGAGTGAATTTAGATGAAATTTACTTTTATTTTTTTTGATTTTATATAAATTTTTAGTCAAATTGTAATAAAGGAATTTGAACCAACTTCGATTTTTTTGGATTTCGATGAATTTTTTTGTTGGAGGAGCTAAATTTGAGTGAATTTAGATGAAATTTACTTCAATTTTTTTTGATTTCATATAAATTTTTAGTCAAATTGTAATAAAGGAAACTGAAACCAACTTCGATTTTTTTGGATTTCGATGACTTTTTTTGTTGGAGGAGCTAAATTTGAGTGAATTTTGATGAAATTTACTTCAATGTTTTTGGATTTTATATAAATTTTTAGGCAAATTTTAATAAAGGAATTTGAAACCACCTTCGACTTTTTTGGATTTCGATGAATTTTTTTGTTGGAGGAGCTAAATTTGAGTGAATTTAGATGAAATTTACTTCAATGTTTTTGGATTTTATATAAATTTTTAGGCAAATTTTAATAAAGGAATTTGAAACCACCTTCGACTTTTTTGGATTTCGATGAATTTTTTTGTTGGAGGAGCTAAATTTGAGTGAATTTAGATGAAATTTACTTCTATTTTTTTTATTTCACTTAAATTTTTAGTCAAATTGTAATAAAGGTATTTGAACCAACTTCGATTTTTTTGGATTTTGATGATTTTGGTTGTTGAAGGAGTTAAATTTGAGTAAATTTAGAGGAAATTTACTTGTATTTTTTTGGATTTTATATAAATTTTTAGTCAAATTGTAGTAAAGGAAATTCAAACCAACTTCGATTTTTTTGGATTTTGATGAATTTTTTTGTTGGAGGAGTTAAATTTGAGTGAATTTAGATGAAACTTACTTTTATTTTTTTGGATTTTCTATAAATTTTTAGTCAAATTGTAATAAAGGAATTTGAACCAACTTCGATTTTTTTGGATTTTGATGAGATTTTTTGTTGGAGGAGTTAAATTTGAGTGAATTTAGATGAAATTTACTTTTATTTTTTTGGATTTTATATAAATTTTTAGTCAAATTGTAATAAAGGAATTTGAACCAACTTCGATTTTTTTGGATTTCGATGAATTTTTTTGTTGGAGGAGCTAAATTTGAGTGAATTTAGATGAAATTTACTTCAATTTTTTTGGATTTTATATAAATTTTTAGGCAAATTTTAATAAAGGAATTTGAAACCACTTTCGATTTTTTTGGATTTCGATGAATTTTTTTGTTGGAGGAGCTAAATTTGAGTGAATTTAGATGAAATTTACTTCAACTTTTTTTGATTTTATATAAATTTTTAGTCAAATTGTAATAAAGGAAACTGAAACCAACTTCGATTTTTTGGGATTTCGATGTATTTTTTTGTTGGAGGACCTAAATTTGAGTGAATTTAGATGAAATTTACTTTCATTTTTTTGAATTTTATATTAATTTTTAGTCAAATTGTAATAAAGTAATTTGATACCAACTTCGATTTTTTTGGATTTTGATGAATTTTTTTGTTGGTGCAGCTAAATTTGAGTGAATTTAGATGGAATTTACTTTTATTTTTTTGGATTTTATATAAATTTTTAGTCAAATTGTAATAAAGGAATTTGAACCAACTTCTATTTTTTTGGATTTTGATGAGTTTTTTTGTTGGAGGAGTTAAATTTGAGTGAATTTAGATGAAATTTACTTCAATTTTTTGGGATTTTATATAATTTTTTAGTCAAATTGTAATAAAGGAAATTGAAACCAACTTCGATTTTTTTGGATTTGGATGAATGTTTTTGTTGGAGGAGCTAAATTTGAGTAAATTTAGATGAAATTAACACCTATTTTTTTGGATTTTATATAAATTTTTAGTCAAATTGTAATAATGGAATTTGAAACCAACTTCGATTTTTTTGGATTTTGCTGAATTTTGTGTTGGAGGAGCTAAATTTGAGTGAATTTAGATGAAATTTACTTTTATTTTTTCGGATTTTATATAAATTTTTAGTCAAATTGTAATAAAGGAATTTGAACCAACTTCGATTTTTTTGGATTTTGATGAGTTTTTTTGTTGGAGGAGTTAAATTTGAGTGAATTTAGATTAAATTTACTTTTATTTTTTTTGATTTTATATAAATTTTTAGTCAAATTGTAATAAAGGAATTTGAACCAACTTCGAATTTTTTGGATTTCGATGAATTTTTTTGTTGGAGGAGCTAAATTTGAGTGAATTTAGATGAAATTTACTTCAATTTTTTTGGATTTTATATAAATTTTTAGGCAAATTTTAATAAAGGAATTTGAAACCACTTTCGATTTTTTTGGATTTCGATGAATTTTTTTGTTGGAGGAGCTAAATTTGAGTGAATTTAGATGAAATTTACTTCAATTTTTTTTGATTTTATATAAATTTTTAGTCAAATTGTAATAAAGGAAACTGAAACCAACTTCGATTTTTTGGGATTTCGATGTATTTTTTTGTTGGAGGACCTAAATTTGAGTGAATTTAGATGAAATTTACTTCAATGTTTTTGGATTTTATATAAATTTTTAGGCAAATTTTAATAAAGGAAATTGAAACCAACTTCGATTTTTTTGGATTTGGATGAATGTTTTTGTTGGAGGAGCTAAATTTGAGTAAATTTAGATGAAATTAACACCTATTTTTTTGGATTTTATATAAATTTTTAGTCAAATTGTAATAAAGGAATTTGAAACCAACTTCGATTTTTTTGGATTTTGCTGAATTTTGTGTTGGAGGAGCTAAATTTGAGTGAATTTAGATGAAATTTACTTTTATTTTTTCGGATTTTATATAAATTTTTAGTCAAATTGTAATAAAGGAATTTGAACCAACTTCGATTTTTTTGGATTTTGATGAATTTTTTTGTTGGAGGAGCTAAATTTGAGTGAATTTAGATGAAATTTACTTCAATTTTTTGGATTTTATATAAATTTTTAGGCAAATTTTAATAAAGGAATTTGAAACCACTTTCGATTTTTTTGGATTTCGATGAATTTTTTTGTTGGAGCAGCTAAATTTGAGTGAATTTAGATGAAATTTACTTCAATTTTTTTTGATTTTATATAAATTTTTAGTTAAATTGTAATAAAGGAAACTGAAACCAACTTCGATTTTTTGGGATTTCGATGTATTTTTTTGTTGGAGGAGCTAAATTTGAGTGAATTTAGATGAAATTTACTTCAATGTTTTTGGATTTTATATAAATTTTTAGGCAAATTTTAATAAAGGAATTTGAAACCACCTTCGACTTTTTTGGATTTCGATGAATTTTTTTGTTGGAGGAGCTAAATTTGAGTGAATTTAGATGAAATTTACTTCTATTTTTTTTATTTCACTTAAATTTTTAGTCAAATTGTAATAAAGGTATTTGAACCAACTTCGATTTTTTTGGATTTTGATGATTTTGGTTGTTGAAGGAGTTAAATTTGAGTAAATTTAGAGGAAATTTACTTGTATTTTTTTGGATTTTATATAAATTTTTAGTCAAATTGTAGTAAAGGAAATTCAAACCAACTTCGATTTTTTTGGATTTTGATGAATTTTTTTGTTGGAGGAGTTAAATTTGAGTGAATTTAGATGAAACTTACTTTTATTTTTTTTGATTTTCTATAAATTTTTAGTCAAATTGTAATAAAGGAATTTGAACCAACTTCGATTTTTTTGGATTTGGATGAATTTTTTTGTTGGAGGAGCTAAATTTGAGTGAATTTAGATGAAATTTACTTTTATTTTTTTGGATTTTATATAAATTTTTAGTCAAATTGTAATAAAGGAATTTGAACCAACTTCGATTTTTTTTGATTTTGATGAATTTTTTGTTGGAGGAGCTAAATTTGAGTGAATTTAGATTAAATTTGCTTCTATTTTTCTTGATTTTATATAAATTTTTAGTCAAATTGTAATTAAGGAATTTGAAACCACCTTCGATTTTTTTGGATTTTGATGAATTTTATTGTCGGAGGAGCTAAATTTGAGTGAATTTAGATGAAATTTACTTCAATTTGTTTTGATTTTATATAAATTTTTAGTCAAATTGTAATAAAGGAAACTGAAACCAACTTCGATTTTTTTGGATTTCGATGACTTTTTTTGTTGGAGGAGTTAAATTTGAGTGAATTTAGATTAAATTTACTTTTATTTGTTTTGATTTTATATAAATTTTTAGTCAAATTGTAATAAAGGAATTTGAACCAACTTCGAATTTTTTGGATTTCGATGAATTTTTTTGTTGGAGGAGCTAAATTTGAGTGAATTTAGATGAAATTTACTTCAATTTTTTTGGATTTTATATAAATTTTTAGTCAAATTGTAATAAAGGAAACTGAAACCAACTTCGATTTTTTTGGATTTCGATGACTTTTTTTGTTGGAGGAGCTAAATTTGAGTGAATTTAGATGAAATTTACTTCAATGTTTTTGGATTTTATATAAATTTTTAGGCAAATTTTAATAAAGGAATTTGAAACCACCTTCGACTTTTTTGGATTTCGATGAATTTTTTTGTTGGAGGAGCTAAATTTGAGTGAATTTAGATGAAATTTACTTCAATTTTTTTTGATTTTATATAAATGTTTAGTCAAATTGTAATAAAGGAAACTGAAACCAACTTCGATTTTTTTGGATTTCGATGTATTTTTTTGTTGGAGGAGCTAAATTTGAGTGAATTTAGATGAAATTTACTTCAATGTTTTTGGATTTTATATAAATTTTTAGGCAAATTTTAATAAAGGAATTTTAAACCACCTTCGACTTTTTTGGATTTCGATGAATTTTTTTGTTGGAGGAGCTAAATTTGAGTGAATTTAGATGAAATTTACTTCAATTTGTTTTGATTTTATATAAATTTTTAGTCAAATTGTAATAAAGGAAACTGAAACCAACTTCGATTTTTTTGGATTTCGATGACTTTTTTTGTTGGAGGAGCTAAATTTGAGTGAATTTAGATGAAATTTACTTCAATGTTTTTGGATTTTATATAAATTTTTAGGCAAATTAATATAAAGGAATTTGAAACCACCTTCGACTTTTTTGGATTTCGATGAATTTTTTTGTTGGAGGAGCTAAATTTGAGTGAATTTAGATGAAATTTACTTCAATTTGTTTTGATTTTATATAAATTTTTAGTCAAATTGTAATAAAGGAATTTGAACCAACTTCGATTTTTTTGGATTTTGATGAGTTTTTTTGTTGGAGGAGTTAAATTTGAGTGAATTTAGATGAAATTTACTTTTATTTTTTTTGATTTTATATAAATTTTTAGTCAAATTGTAATAAAGGAATTTGAACCAACTTCGATTTTTTTGGATTTCGATGAATTTTTTTGTTGGAGGAGCTAAATTTGAGTGAATTTAGATGAAATTTACTTCAATTTTTTTTGATTTCATATAAATTTTTAGTCAAATTGTAATAAAGGAAACTGAAACCAACTTCGATTTTTTTGGATTTCGATGACTTTTTTTGTTGGAGGAGCTAAATTTGAGTGAATTTTGATGAAATTTACTTCAATGTTTTTGGATTTTATATAAATTTTTAGGCAAATTTTAATAAAGGAATTTGAAACCACCTTCGACTTTTTTGGATTTCGATGAATTTTTTTGTTGGAGGAGCTAAATTTGAGTGAATTTAGATGAAATTTACTTCAATGTTTTTGGATTTTATATAAATTTTTAGGCAAATTTTAATAAAGGAATTTGAAACCACCTTCGACTTTTTTGGATTTCGATGAATTTTTTTGTTGGAGGAGCTAAATTTGAGTGAATTTAGATGAAATTTACTTCTATTTTTTTTATTTCACTTAAATTTTTAGTCAAATTGTAATAAAGGTATTTGAACCAACTTCGATTTTTTTGGATTTTGATGATTTTGGTTGTTGAAGGAGTTAAATTTGAGTCAATTTAGAGGAAATTTACTTGTATTTTTTTGGATTTTATATAAATTTTTAGTCAAATTGTAGTAAAGGAAATTCAAACCAACTTCGATTTTTTTGGATTTTGATGAATTTTTTTGTTGGAGGAGTTAAATTTGAGTGAATTTAGATGAAACTTACTTTTATTTTTTTGGATTTTCTATAAATTTTTAGTCAAATTGTAATAAAGGAATTTGAACCAACTTCGATTTTTTTGGATTTTGATGAGATTTTTTGTTGGAGGAGTTAAATTTGAGTGAATTTAGATGAAATTTACTTTTATTTTTTTGGATTTTATATAAATTTTTAGTCAAATTGTAATAAAGGAATTTGAACCAACTTCGATTTTTTTGGATTTCGATGAATTTTTTTGTTGGAGGAGCTAAATTTGAGTGTATTTAGATGAAATTTACTTTAATTTTTTTGGATTTTATATAAATTTTTAGTCAAATTGTAATAAAGGAAATTGAAACCAACTTCGATTTTTTTGGATTTGGATGAATTTTTTTGTTGGAGGAGCTAAATTTGAGTGAATTTAGATGAAATTTACTTTTATTTTTTTGGATTTTATATAAATTTTTAGTCAAATTGTAATAAAGGAATTTGAACCAACTTCGATTTTTTTTGATTTTGATGAATTTTTTGTTGGAGGAGCTAAATTTGAGTGAATTTAGATTAAATTTGCTTCTATTTTTCTTGATTTTATTTAAATTTTTAGTCAAATTGTAATTAAGGAATTTGAAACCACCTTCGATTTTTTTGGATTTTGATGAATTTTATTGTTGGAGGAGCTAAATTTGAGTGAATTTAGATGAAATTTACTTCAATTTGTTTTGATTTTATATAAATTTTTAGTCAAATTGTAATAAAGGAAACTGAAACCAACTTCGATTTTTTTGGATTTCGATGACTTTTTTTGTTGGAGGAGTTAAATTTGAGTGAATTTAGATTAAATTTACTTTTATTTGTTTTGATTTTATATAAATTTTTAGTCAAATTGTAATAAAGGAATTTGAACCAACTTCGAATTTTTTGGATTTCGATGAATTTTTTTGTTGGAGGAGCTAAATTTGAGTGAATTTAGATGAAATTTACTTCAATTTTTTTGGATTTTATATAAATTTTTAGTCAAATTGTAATAAAGGAAACTGAAACCAACTTCGATTTTTTTGGATTTCGATGACTTTTTTTGTTGGAGGAGCTAAATTTGAGTGAATTTAGATGAAATTTACTTCAATGTTTTTGGATTTTATATAAATTTTTAGGCAAATTTTAATAAAGGAATTTGAAACCACCTTCGACTTTTTTGGATTTCGATGAGTTTTTTTGTTGGAGGAGTTAAATTTGAGTGAATTTAGATGAAATTTACTTCAATGTTTTTGGATTTTATATAAATTTTTAGGCAAATTTTAATAAAGGAATTTGAAACCACCTTCGACTTTTTTGGATTTCGATGAATTTTTTTGTTGGAGGAGCTAAATTTGAGTGAATTTAGATGAAATTTACTTCAGTTTGTTTTGATTTTATATAAATTTTTAGTCAAATTGTAATAAAGGAATTTGAACCAACTTCGATTTTTTTAGATTTCGATGAATTTTTTTGTTGGAGGAGCTAAATTTGAGTGTACTTAGATGAAATTTACTTTAATTTTTTTGGATTTTATATAAATTTTTAGTCAAATTGTAATAAAGGAAATTGAAACCAACTTCGATTTTTTTGGATTTGGATGAATTTTTTTGTTGGAGGAGCTAAATTTGAGTGAATTTAGATGAAATTTACTTTTATTTTTTTGGATTTTATATAAATTTTTAGTCAAATTGTAATAAAGGAATTTGAACCAACTTCGATTTTTTTTGATTTTGATGAATTTTTTGTTGGAGGAGCTAAATTTGAGTGAATTTAGATTAAATTTGCTTCTATTTTTCTTGATTTTATATAAATTTTTAGTCAAATTGTAATTAAGGAATTTGAAACCACCTTCGATTTTTTTGGATTTTGATGAATTTTATTGTTGGAGGAGCTAAATTTGAGTGAATTTAGATGAAATTTACTTTCATTTTTTTGGATTTTATATTAATTTTTAGTCAAATTGTAATAAAGTAATTTGATACCAACTTCGATTTTTTTGGATTTTGATGAATTTTTTTGTTGGAGCAGCTAAATTTGAGTGAATTTAGATAGAATTTACTTTTATTTTTTTGGATTTTATATAAATTTTTAGTCAAATTGTAATAAAGGAATTTGAACCAACTTCTATTTTTTTGGATTTTGATGAGTTTTTTTGTTGGAGGAGTTAAATTTGAGTGAATTTAGATGAAATTTACTTCAATTTTTTGGGATTTTATATAATTTTTTAGTCAAATTGTAATAAAGGAAATTGAAACCAACTTCGATTTTTTTGGATTTGGATGAATGTTTTTGTTGGAGGAGCTAAATTTGAGTAAATTTAGATGAAATTAACACCTATTTTTTTGGATTTTATATAAATTTTTAGTCAAATTGTAATAAAGGAATTTGAAACCAACTTCGATTTTTTTGGATTTTGCTGAATTTTGTGTTGGAGGAGCTAAATTTGAGTGAATTTAGATGAAATTTACTTTTATTTTTTCGGATTTTATATAAATTTTTAGTCAAATTGTAATAAAGGAATTTGAACCAACTTCGATTTTTTTGGATTTTGATGAGTTTTTTTGTTGGAGGAGTTAAATTTGAGTGAATTTAGATTAAATTTACTTTTATTTTTTTTGATTTTATATAAATTTTTAGTCAAATTGTAATAAAGGAATTTGAACCAACTTCGAATTTTTTGGATTTCGATGAATTCTTTTGTTGGATTAGCTAAATTTGAGTGAATTTAGATGAAATTTACTTTCATTTTTTTGGATTTTATATTAATTTTTAGTCAAATTGTAATAAAGTAATTTGATACCAACTTCGATTTTTTTGGATTTTGATGAATTTTTTTGTTGGAGCAGCTAAATTTGAGTGAATTTAGATGGAATTTACTTTTATTTTTTTGGATTTTATATACATTTTTAGTCAAATTGTAATAAAGGAATTTGAACCAACTTCTATTTTTTTGGATTTTGATGAGTTTTTTTGTTGGAGGAGCTAAATTTGAGTGAATTTAGATGAAATTTACTTCAATGTTTTTGGATTTTATATAAATTTTTAGGCAAATTTTAATAAAGGAATTTGAAACCACCTTCGACTTTTTTGGATTTCGATGAATTTTTTTGTTGGAGGAGCTAAATTTGAGTGAATTTAGATGAAATTTACTTCAATTTGTTTTGATTTTATATAAATTTTTAGTCAAATTGTAATAAAGGAAACTGAAACCAACTTCGATTTTTTTGGATTTCGATGACTTTTTTTGTTGGAGGAGCTAAATTTGAGTGAATTTAGATGAAATTTACTTCAATGTTTTTGGATTTTATATAAATTTTTAGGCAAATTTAAATAAAGGAATTTGAAACCACCTTCGACTTTTTTGGATTTCGATGAATTTTTTTGTTGGAGGAGCTAAATTTGAGTGAATTTAGATGAAATTTACTTCAATTTGTTTTGATTTTATATAAATTTTTAGTCAAATTGTAATAAAGGAATTTGAACCAACTTCGATTTTTTTGGATTTTGATGAGTTTTTTTGTTGGTGGAGTTAAATTTGAGTGAATTTAGATGAAATTTACTTTTATTTTTTTTGATTTTATATAAATTTTTAGTCAAATTGTAATAAAGGAATTTGAACCAACTTCGATTTTTTTGGATTTCGATGAATTTTTTTGTTGGAGGAGCTAAATTTGAGTGAATTTAGATGAAATTTACTTCAATTTTTTTTGATTTCATATAAATTTTTAGTCAAATTGTAATAAAGGAAACTGAAACCAACTTCGATTTTTTTGGATTTCGATGACTTTTTTTGTTGGAGGAGCTAAATTTGAGTGAATTTAGATGAAATTTACTTCAATGTTTTTGGATTTTATATAAATTTTTAGGCAAATTTTAATAAAGGAATTTGAAACCACCTTCGACTTTTTTGGATTTCGATGAATTTTTTTGTTGGAGGAGCTAAATTTGAGTGAATTTAGATGAAATTTACTTCAATGTTTTTGGATTTTATATAAATTTTTAGGCAAATTTTAATAAAGGAATTTGAAACCACCTTCGACTTTTTTGGATTTCGATGAATTTTTTTGTTGGAGGAGCTAAATTTGAGTGAATTTAGATGAAATTTACTTCTATTTTTTTTATTTCACTTAAATTTTTAGTCAAATTGTAATAAAGGTATTTGAACCAACTTCGATTTTTTTGGATTTTGATGATTTTGGTTGTTGAAGGAGTTAAATTTGAGTAAATTTAGAGGAAATTTACTTGTATTTTTTTGGATTTTATATAAATTTTTAGTCAAATTGTAGTAAAGGAAATTCAAACCAACTTCGATTTTTTTGGATTTTGATGAATTTTTTTGTTGGAGGAGTTAAATTTGAGTGAATTTAGATGAAACTTACTTTTATTTTTTTGGATTTTCTATAAATTTTTAGTCAAATTGTAATAAAGGAATTTGAACCAACTTCGATTTTTTTGGATTTTGATGAGATTTTTTGTTGGAGGAGTTAAATTTGAGTGAATTTAGATGAAATTTACTTTTATTTTTTTGGATTTTATATAAATTTTTAGTCAAATTGTAATAAAGGAATTTGAACCAACTTCGATTTTTTTGGATTTCGATTAATTTTTTTGTTGGAGGAGCTAAATTTGAGTGTATTTAGATGAAATTTACTTTAATTTTTTTGGATTTTATATAAATTTTTAGTCAAATTGTAATAAAGGAAATTGAAACCAACTTCGATTTTTTGGATTTGGATGAATTTTTTTGTTGGAGGAGCTAAATTTGAGTGAATTTAGATGAAATTTACTTTTATTTTTTTGGATTTTATATAAATTTTTAGTCAAATTGTAATAAAGGAATTTGAACCAACTTCGATTTTTTTTGATTTTGATGAATTTTTTGTTGGAGGAGCTAAATTTGAGTGAATTTAGATTAAATTTGCTTCTATTTTTCTTGATTTTATATAAATTTTTAGTCAAATTGTAATTAAGGAATTTGAAACCACCTTCGATTTTTTTGGATTTTGATGAATTTTATTGTTGGAGGAGCTAAATTTGAGTGAATTTAGATGAAATTTACTTCAATTTGTTTTGATTTTATATAAATTTTTAGTCAAATTGTAATAAAGGAAACTGAAACCAACTTCGATTTTTTTGGATTTCGATGACTTTTTTTGTTGGAGGAGTTAAATTTGAGTGAATTTAGATTAAATTTACTTTTATTTGTTTTGATTTTATATAAATTTTTAGTCAAATTGTAATAAAGGAATTTGAACCAACTTCGAATTTTTTGGATTTCGATGAATTTTTTTGTTGGAGGAGCTAAATTTGAGTGAATTTAGATGAAATTTACTTCAATTTTTTTGGATTTTATATAAATTTTTAGTCAAATTGTAATAAAGGAAACTGAAACCAACTTCGATTTTTTTGGATTTCGATGACTTTTTTTGTTGGAGGAGCTAAATTTGAGTGAATTTAGATGAAATTTACTTCAATGTTTTTGGATTTTATATAAATTTTTAGGCAAATTTTAATAAAGGAATTTGAAACCACCTTCGACTTTTTTGGATTTCGATGAATTTTTTTGTTGGAGGAGCTAAATTTTAGTGAATTTAGATGAAATTTACTTCAATTTTTTTTGATTTTATATAAATGTTTAGTCAAATTGTAATAAAGGAAACTGAAACCAACTTCGATTTTTTTGGATTTCGATGTATTTTTGTGTTGGAGGAGCTAAATTTGAGTGAATTTAGATGAAATTTACTTCAATGTTTTTGGATTTTATATAAATTTTTAGGCAAATTTTAATAAAGGAATTTGAAACCACCTTCGACTTTTTTGGATTTCGATGAATTTTTTTGTTGGAGGAGCTAAATTTGAGTGAATTTAGATGAAATTTACTTCAATTTGTTTTGATTTTATATAAATTTTTAGTCAAATTGTAATAAAGTAAACTGAAACCAACTTCGATTTTTTTGGATTTCGATGACTTTTTTTGTTGGAGGAGCTAAATTTGAGTGAATTTAGATGAAATTTACTTCAATGTTTTTGGATTTTATATAAATTTTTAGGCAAATTTAAATAAAGGAATTTGAAACCACCTTCGACTTTTTTGGATTTCGATGAATTTTTTTGTTGGAGGAGCTAAATTTGAGTGAATTTAGATGAAATTTACTTCAATTTGTTTTGATTTTATATAAATTTTTAGTCAAATTGTAATAAAGGAATTTGAACCAACTTCGATTTTTTTGGATTTCGATGAATTTTTTTGTTGGAGGAGCTAAATTTGAGTGAATTTAGATGAAATTTACTTCAATTTTTCTTGATTTCATATAAATTTTTAGTCAAATTGTAATAAAGGAAACTGAAACCAACTTCGATTTTTTTGGATTTCGATGACTTTTTTTGTTGGAGGAGCTAAATTTGAGTGAATTTAGATGAAATTTACTTCAATGTTTTTGGATTTTATATAAATTTTTAGGCAAATTTTAATAAAGGAATTTGAAACCACCTTCGACTTTTTTGGATTTCGATGAATTTTTTTGTTGGAGGAGCTAAATTTGAGTGAATTTAGATGAAATTTACTTCAATGTTTTTGGATTTTATATAAATTTTTAGGCAAATTTTAATAAAGGAATTTGAAACCACCTTCGACTTTTTTGGATTTCGATGAATTTTTTTGTTGGAGGAGCTAAATTTGAGTGAATTTAGATGAAATTTACTTCTATTTTTTTTATTTCACTTAAATTTTTAGTCAAATTGTAATAAAGGTATTTGAACCAACTTCGATTTTTTTGGATTTTGATGATTTTGGTTGTTGAAGGAGTTAAATTTGAGTAAATTTAGAGGAAATTTACTTGTATTTTTTTGGATTTTATATAAATTTTTAGTCAAATTGTAGTAAAGGAAATTCAAACCAACTTCGATTTTTTTGGATTTTGATGAATTTTTTTGTTGGAGGAGTTAAATTTGAGTGAATTTAGATGAACCTTACTTTTATTTTTTTGGATTTTCTATAAATTTTTAGTCAAATTGTAATAAAGGAATTTGAACCAACTTCGATTTTTTTGGATTTTGATGAGATTTTTTGTTGGAGGAGTTAAATTTGAGTGAATTTAGATGAAATTTACTTTTATTTTTTTGGATTTTATATAAATTTTTAGTCAAATTGTAATAAAGGAATTTGAACCAACTTCGATTTTTTTGGATTTCGATTAATTTTTTTGTTGGAGGAGCTAAATTTGAGTGTATTTAGATGAAATTTACTTTAATTTTTTTGGATTTTATATAAATTTTTAGTCAAATTGTAATAAAGGAAATTGAAACCAACTTCAATTTTTTGGATTTGGATGAATTTTTTTGTTGGAGGAGCTAAATTTGAGTGAATTTAGATGAAATTTACTTTTATTTTTTTGGATTTTATATAAATTTTTAGTCAAATTGTAATAAAGGTATTTGAACCAACTTCGATTTTTTTTGATTTTGATGAATTTTTTGTTGGAGGAGCTAAATTTGAGTGAATTTAGATTAAATTTGCTTCTATTTTTCTTGATTTTATATAAATTTTTAGTCAAATTGTAATTAAGGAATTTGAAACCACCTTCGATTTTTTTGGATTTTGATGAATTTTATTGTTGGAGGAGCTAAATTTGAGTGAATTTAGATGAAATTTACTTCAATTTGTTTTGATTTTATATAAATTTTTAGTCAAATTGTAATAAAGGAAACTGAAACCAACTTCGATTTTTTTGGATTTCGATGACTTTTTTTGTTGGAGGAGTTAAATTTGAGTGAATTTAGATTAAATTTACTTTTATTTGTTTTGATTTTATATAAATTTTTAGTCAAATTGTAATAAAGGAATTTGAACCAACTTCGAATTTTTTGGATTTCGATGAATTTTTTTGTTGGAGGAGCTAAATTTGAGTGAATTTAGATGAAATTTACTTCAATTTTTTTGGATTTTATATAAATTTTTAGTCAAATTGTAATAAAGGAAACTGAAACCAACTTCGATTTTTTTGGATTTCGATGACTTTTTTTGTTGGAGGAGCTAAATTTGAGTGAATTTAGATGAAATTTACTTCAATGTTTTTGGATTTTATATAAATTTTTAGGCAAATTTTAATAAAGGAATTTGAAACCACCTTCGACTTTTTTGGATTTCGATGAATTTTTTTGTTGGAGGAGCTAAATTTTAGTGAATTTAGATGAAATTTACTTTTATTTTTTCGATTTTATATAAATTTTTAGTCAAATTGTAATAAAGGAATTTGAACCAACTTCGATTTTTTTGGATTTTGATGAATTTTTTTGTTGGAGGAGCTAAATTTGAGTGAATTTAGATGAAATTTACTTCAATTTTTTTGGATTTTATATAAATTTTTAGGCAAATTTTAATAAAGGAATTTGAAACCACTTTCGATTTTTTTGGATTTCGATGAATTTTTTTGTTGGAGGAGCTAAATTTGAGTGAATTTAGATGAAATTTACTTCAATTTTTTTTGATTTTATATAAATTTTTAGTTAAATTGTAATAAAGGAAACTGAAACCAACTTCGATTTTTTGGGATTTCGATGTATTTTTTTGTTGGAGGAGCTAAATTTGAGTGAATTTAGATGAAATTTACTTCAATGTTTTTGGATTTTATATAAATTTTTAGGCAAATTTTAATAAAGGAATTTGAAACCACCTTCGACTTTTTTGGATTTCGATGAATTTTTTTGTTGGAGGAGCTAAATTTGAGTGAATTTAGATGAAATTTACTTCAATTTGTTTTGATTTTATATAAATTTTTAGTCAAATTGTAATAAAGTAAACTGAAACCAACTTCGATTTTTTTGGATTTCGATGACTTTTTTTGTTGGAGGAGCTAAATTTGAGTGAATTTAGATGAAATTTACTTCAATGTTTTTGGATTTTATATAAATTTTTAGGCAAATTTAAATAAAGGAATTTGAAACCACCTTCGACTTTTTTGGATTTCGATGAATTTTTTTGTTGGAGGAGCTAAATTTGAGTGAATTTAGATGAAATTTACTTCAATTTGTTTTGATTTTATATAAATTTTTAGTCAAATTGTAATAAAGGAATTTGAACCAACTTCGATTTTTTTGGATTTTGATGAGTTTTTTTGTTGGAGGAGTTAAATTTGAGTGAATTTAGATGAAATTTACTTTTATTTTTTTTGATTTTATATAAATTTTTAGTCAAATTGTAATAAAGGAATTTGAACCAACTTCGATTTTTTTGGATTTCGATGAATTTTTTTGTTGGAGGAGCTAAATTTGAGTGAATTTAGATGAAATTTACTTCAATTTTTCTTGATTTCATATAAATTTTTAGTCAAATTGTAATAAAGGAAACTGAAACCAACTTCGATTTTTTTGGATTTCGATGACTTTTTTTGTTGGAGGAGCTAAATTTGAGTGAATTTAGATGAAATTTACTTCAATGTTTTTGGATTTTATATAAATTTTTAGGCAAATTTAAATAAAGGAATTTGAAACCACCTTCGACTTTTTTGGATTTCGATGAATTTTTTTGTTGGAGGAGCTAAATTTGAGTGAATTTAGATGAAATTTACTTCAATTTGTTTTGATTTTATATAAATTTTTAGTCAAATTGTAATAAAGGAATTTGAACCAACTTCGATTTTTTTGGATTTCGATGAATTTTTTTGTTGGAGGAGCTAAATTTGAGTGAATTTAGATGAAATTTACTTCAATTTTTCTTGATTTCATATAAATTTTTAGTCAAATTGTAATAAAGGAAACTGAAACCAACTTCGATTTTTTTGGATTTCGATGACTTTTTTTGTTGGAGGAGCTAAATTTGAGTGAATTTAGATGAAATTTACTTCAATGTTTTTGGATTTTATATAAATTTTTAGGCAAATTTTAATAAAGGAATTTGAAACCACCTTCGACTTTTTTGGATTTCGATGAATTTTTTTGTTGGAGGAGCTAAATTTGAGTGAATTTAGATGAAATTTACTTCAATGTTTTTGGATTTTATATAAATTTTTAGGCAAATTTTAATAAAGGAATTTGAAACCACCTTCGACTTTTTTGGATTTCGATGAATTTTTTTGTTGGAGGAGCTAAATTTGAGTGAATTTAGATGAAATTTACTTCAATTTTTTTTGATTTATTATAAATTTTTAGTTAAATTGTAATAAAGGAAACTGAAACCAACTTCGATTTTTTGGGATTTCGATGTATTTTTTTGTTGGAGGAGCTAAATTTGAGTGAATTTAGATGAAATTTACTTCAATGTTTTTGGATTTTATATAAATTTTTAGGCAAATTTTAATAAAGGAATTTGAAACCACCTTCGACTTTTTTGGATTTCGATGAATTTTTTTGTTGGAGGAGCTAAATTTGAGTGAATTTAGATGAAATTTACTTCTATTTTTTTTATTTCACTTAAATTTTTAGTCAAATTGTAATAAAGGTATTTGAACCAACTTCGATTTTTTTGGATTTTGATGATTTTGGTTGTTGAAGGAGTTAAATTTGAGTAAATTTAGAGGAAATTTACTTGTATTTTTTTGGATTTTATATAAATTTTTAGTCAAATTGTAGTAAAGGAAATTCAAACCAACTTCGATTTTTTTGGATTTTGATGAATTTTTTTGTTGGAGGAGTTATATTTGAGTGAATTTAGATGAAACTTACTTTTATTTTTTTGGATTTTCTATAAATTTTTAGTCAAATTGTAATAAAGGAATTTGAACCAACTTCGATTTTTTTGGATTTTGATGAGATTTTTTGTTGGAGGAGTTAAATTTGAGTGAATTTAGATGAAATTTACTTTTATTTTTTTGGATTTTATATAAATTTTTAGTCAAATTGTAATAAAGGAATTTGAACCAACTTCGATTTTTTTGGATTTCGATGAATTTTTTTGTTGGAGGAGCTAAATTTGAGTGTATTTAGATGAAATTTACTTTAATTTTTTTGGATTTTATATAAATTTTTAGTCAAATTGTAATAAAGGAAATTGAAACCAACTTCGATTTTTTTGGATTTGGATGAATTTTTTTGTTGGAGGAGCTAAATTTGAGTGAATTTAGATGAAATTTACTTTTATTTTTTTGGATTTTATATAAATTTTTAGTCAAATTGTAATAAAGGAATTTGAACCAACTTCGATTTTTTTGATTTTGATGAATTTTTTGTTGGAGGAGCTAAATTTGAGTGAATTTAGATTAAATTTGCTTCTATTTTTCTTGATTTTATATAAATTTTTAGTCAAATTGTAATTAAGGAATTTGAAACCACCTTCGATTTTTTTGGATTTTGATGAATTTTATTGTTGGAGGAGCTAAATTTGAGTGAATTTAGATGAAATTTACTTCAATTTGTTTTGATTTTATATAAATTTTTAGTCAAATTGTAATAAAGGAAACTGAAACCAACTTCGATTTTTTTGGATTTCGATGACTTTTTTTGTTGGAGGAGTTAAATTTGAGTGAATTTAGATTAAATTTACTTTTATTTGTTTTGATTTTATATAAATTTTTAGTCAAATTGTAATAAAGGAATTTGAACCAACTTCGAATTTTTTGGATTTCGATGAATTTTTTTGTTGGAGGAGCTAAATTTGAGTGAATTTAGATGAAATTTACTTCAATTTTTTTGGATTTTATATAAATGTTTAGTCAAATTGTAATAAAGGAAACTGAAACCAACTTCGATTTTTTTGGATTTCGATGTATTTTTTTGTTGGAGGAGCTAAATTTGAGTGAATTTAGATGAAATTTACTTCAATGTTTTTGGATTTTATATAAATTTTTAGGCAAATTTTAATAAAGGAATTTGAAACCACCTTCGACTTTTTTGGATTTCGATGAATTTTTTTGTTGGAGGAGCTAAATTTGAGTGAATTTAGATGAAATTTACTTCAATTTGTTTTGATTTTATATAAATTTTTAGTCAAATTGTAATAAAGGAAACTGAAACCAACTTCGATTTTTTTGGATTTCGATGACTTTTTTTGTTGGAGGAGCTAAATTTGAGTGAATTTAGATGAAATTTACTTCAATGTTTTTGGATTTTATATAAATTTTTAGGCAAATTTAAATAAAGGAATTTGAAACCACCTTCGACTTTTTTGGATTTCGATGAATTTTTTTGTTGGAGGAGCTAAATTTGAGTGAATTTAGATGAAATTTACTTCAATTTGTTTTGATTTTATATAAATTTTTAGTCAAATTGTAATAAAGGAATTTGAACCAACTTCGATTTTTTTGGATTTCGATGAATTTTTTTGTTGGAGGAGCTAAATTTGAGTGAATTTAGATGAAATTTACTTCAATTTTTTTGATTTCATATAAATTTTTAGTCAAATTGTAATAAAGGAAACTGAAACCAACTTCGATTTTTTTGGATTTCGATGACTTTTTTTGTTGGAGGAGCTAAATTTGAGTGAATTTAGATGAAATTTACTTCAATTTTTTTGGATTTTATATAAATTTTTAGGCAAATTTTAATAAAGGAATTTGAAACCACTTTCGACTTTTTTGGATTTCGATGAATTTTTTTGTTGGAGGAGCTAAATTTGAGTGAATTTAGATGAAATTTACTTGAGTTTGTTTGATTTTATATAAATTTTTAGTCAAATTGTAATAAAGGAAACTGAAACCAACTTCGATTTTTTGGGATTTCGATGTATTTTTTTGTTGGAGGACCTAAATTTGAGTGAATTTAGATGAAATTTACTTTCATTTTTTTGGATTTTATATTAATTTTTAGTCAAATTGTAATAAAGGAATTTGAAACCAACTTCGATTTTTTTGGATTTTGCTGAATTTTGTGTTGGAGGAGCTAAATTTGAGTGAATTTAGATGAAATTTACTTTTATTTTTTCGGATTTTATATAAATTTTTAGTCAAATTGTAATAAAGGAATTTGAACCAACTTCGATTTTTTTGGATTTTGATGAGTTTTTTTGTTGGAGGAGTTAAATTTGAGTGAATTTAGATTAAATTTACTTTTATTTTTTTTGATTTTATATAATTTTTTAGTCAAATTGTAATAAAGGAAATTGAAACCAACTTCGATTTTTTTGGATTTGGATGAATGTTTTTGTTGGAGGAGCTAAATTTGAGTAAATTTAGATGAAATTAACACCTATTTTTTTGGATTTTATATAAATTTTTAGTCAAATTGTAATAAAGGAATTTGAAACCAACTTCGATTTTTTTGGATTTTGCTGAATTTTGTGTTGGAGGAGCTAAATTTGAGTGAATTTAGATGAAATTTACTTTTATTTTTTCGGATTTTATATAAATTTTTAGTCAAATTGTAATAAAGGAATTTGAACCAACTTCGATTTTTTTGGATTTTGATGAGTTTTTTTGTTGGAGGAGTTAAATTTGAGTGAATTTAGATTAAATTTACTTTTATTTTTTTTGATTTTATATAAATTTTTAGTCAAATTGTAATAAAGGAATTTGAACCAACTTCGAATTTTTTGGATTTCGATGAATTTTTTTGTTGGAGGAGCTAAATTTGAGTGAATTTAGATGAAATTTACTTCAATTTTTTTGGATTTTATATAAATTTTTAGGCAAATTTTAATAAAGGAATTTGAAACCACTTTCGATTTTTTTGGATTTCGATGAATTTTTTTGTTGGAGGAGCTAAATTTGAGTGAATTTAGATGAAATTTACTTCAATTTTTTTTGATTTTATATAAATTTTTAGTCAAATTGTAATAAAGGAAACTGAAACCAACTTCGATTTTTTGGGATTTCGATGTATTTTTTTGTTGGAGGACCTAAATTTGAGTGAATTTAGATGAAATTTACTTTCATTTTTTTGGATTTTATATTAATTTTTAGTCAAATTGTAATAAAGTAATTTGATACCAACTTCGATTTTTTTGGATTTTGATGAATTTTTTTGTTGGAGCAGCTAAATTTGAGTGAATTTAGATGGAATTTACTTTTATTTTTTTGGATTTTATATAAATTTTTAGTCAAATTGTAATAAAGGAATTTGAACCAACTTCTATTTTTTTGGATTTTGATGAGTTTTTTTGTTGGAGGAGTTAAATTTGAGTGAATTTAGATGAAATTTACTTCAATTTTTTGGGATTTTATATAATTTTTTAGTCAAATTGTAATAAAGGAAATTGAAACCAACTTCGATTTTTTTGGATTTGGATGAATGTTTTTGTTGGAGGAGCTAAATTTGAGTAAATTTAGATGAAATTAACACCTATTTTTTTGGATTTTATATAAATTTTTAGTCAAATTGTAATAAAGGAATTTGAAACCAACTTCGATTTTTTTGGATTTTGCTGAATTTTGTGTTGGAGGAGCTAAATTTGAGTGAATTTAGATGAAATTTACTTTTATTTTTTCGGATTTTATATAAATTTTTAGTCAAATTGTAATAAAGGAATTTGAACCAACTTCGATTTTTTTGGATTTTGATGAGTTTTTTTGTTGGAGGAGTTAAATTTGAGTGAATTTAGATTAAATTTACTTTTATTTTTTTTGATTTTATATAAATTTTTAGTCAAATTGTAATAAAGGAATTTGAACCAACTTCGATTTTTTTAGATTTCGATGAATTTTTTTGTTGGAGGAGCTAAATTTGAGTGTACTTAGATGAAATTTACTTTAATTTTTTTGGATTTTATATAAATTTTTAGTCAAATTGTAATAAAGGAAATTGAAACCAACTTCGATTTTTTTGGATTTGGATGAATTTTTTTGTTGGAGGAGCTAAATTTGAGTGAATTTAGATGAAATTTACTTTTATTTTTTTGGATTTTATATAAATTTTTAGTCAAATTGTAATAAAGGAATTTGAACCAACTTCGATTTTTTTTGATTTTGATGAATTTTTTGTTGGAGGAGCTAAATTTGAGTGAATTTAGATTAAATTTGCTTCTATTTTTCTTGATTTTATATAAATTTTTAGTCAAATTGTAATTAAGGAATTTGAAACCACCTTCGATTTTTTTGGATTTTGATGAATTTTATTGTTGGAGGAGCTAAATTTGAGTGAATTTAGATGAAATTTACTTTCATTTTTTTGGATTTTATATTAATTTTTAGTCAAATTGTAATAAAGTAATTTGATACCAACTTCGATTTTTTTGGATTTTGATGAATTTTTTTGTTGGAGCAGCTAAATTTGAGTGAATTTAGATAGAATTTACTTTTATTTTTTTGGATTTTATATAAATTTTTAGTCAAATTGTAATAAAGGAATTTGAACCAACTTCTATTTTTTTGGATTTTGATGAGTTTTTTTGTTGGAGGAGTTAAATTTGAGTGAATTTAGATGAAATTTACTTCAATTTTTTGGGATTTTATATAATTTTTTAGTCAAATTGTAATAAAGGAAATTGAAACCAACTTCGATTTTTTTGGATTTGGATGAATGTTTTTGTTGGAGGAGCTAAATTTGAGTAAATTTAGATGAAATTAACACCTATTTTTTGGATTTTATATAAATTTTTAGTCAAATTGTAATAAAGGAATTTGAAACCAACTTCGATTTTTTTGGATTTTGCTGAATTTTGTGTTGGAGGAGCTAAATTTGAGTGAATTTAGATGAAATTTACTTTTATTTTTTCGGATTTTATATAAATTTTTAGTCAAATTGTAATAAAGGAATTTGAACCAACTTCGATTTTTTTGGATTTTGATGAGTTTTTTTGTTGGAGGAGTTAAATTTGAGTGAATTTAGATTAAATTTACTTTTATTTTTTTTGATTTTATATAAATTTTTAGTCAAATTGTAATAAAGGAATTTGAACCAACTTCGAATTTTTTGGATTTCGATGAATTTTTTTGTTGGAGGAGCTAAATTTGAGTGAATTTAGATGAAATTTACTTCAATTTTTTTGGATTTTATATAAATTTTTAGGCAAATTTTAATAAAGGAATTTGAAACCACTTTCGACTTTTTTGGATTTCGATGAATTTTTTTGTTGGAGGAGCTAAATTTGAGTGAATTTAGATGAAATTTACTTCAATTTTTTTTGATTTTATATAAATTTTTAGTCAAATTGTAATAAAGGAAACTGAAACCAACTTCGATTTTTTGGGATTTCGATGTATTTTTTTGTTGGAGGACCTAAATTTGAGTGAATTTAGATGAAATTTACTTTCATTTTTTTGGATTTTATATTAATTTTTAGTCAAATTGTAATAAAGTAATTTGATACCAACTTCGATTTTTTTTTTGATTTTGATGAATTTTTTTGTTGGAGCAGCTAAATTTGAGTGAATTTAGATGGAATTTACTTTTATTTTTTTGGATTTTATATAAATTTTTAGTCAAATTGTAATAAAGGAATTTGAACCAACTTCTATTTTTTTGGATTTTGATGAGTTTTTTTGTTGGAGGAGTTAAATTTGAGTGAATTTAGATGAAATTTACTTCAATTTTTTGGGATTTTATATAATTTTTTAGTCAAATTGTAATAAAGGAAATTGAAACCAACTTCGATTTTTTTGGATTTGGATGAATGTTTTTGTTGGAGGAGCTAAATTTGAGTAAATTTAGATGAAATTAACACCTATTTTTTTGGATTTTATATAAATTTTTAGTCAAATTGTAATAAAGGAATTTGAAACCAACTTCGATTTTTTTGGATTTTGCTGAATTTTGTGTTGGAGGAGCTAAATTTGAGTGAATTTAGATGAAATTTACTTTTATTTTTTCGGATTTTATATAAATTTTTAGTCAAATTGTAATAAAGGAATTTGAACCAACTTCGATTTTTTTGGATTTTGATGAGTTTTTTTGTTGGAGGAGTTAAATTTGAGTGAATTTAGATTAAATTTACTTTTATTTTTTTTGATTTTATATAAATTTTTAGTCAAATTGTAATAAAGGAATTTGAACCAACTTCGAATTTTTTGGATTTCGATGAATTTTTTTGTTGGAGGAGCTAAATTTGAGTGAATTTAGATGAAATTTACTTCAATTTTTTTGGATTTTATATAAATTTTTAGGCAAATTTTAATAAAGGAATTTGAAACCACTTTCGATTTTTTTGGATTTCGATGAATTTTTTTGTTGGAGGAGCTAAATTTGAGTGAATTTAGATGAAATTTACTTCAATTTTTTTTGATTTTATATAAATTTTTAGTCAAATTGTAATAAAGGAAACTGAAACCAACTTCGATTTTTTGGGATTTCGATGTATTTTTTTGTTGGAGGACCTAAATTTGAGTGAATTTAGATGAAATTTACTTTCATTTTTTTGGATTTTATATTAATTTTTAGTCAAATTGTAATAAAGTAATTTGATACCAACTTCGATTTTTTTGGATTTTGATGAATTTTTTTGTTGGAGCAGCTAAATTTGAGTGAATTTAGATGGAATTTACTTTTATTTTTTTGGATTTTATATAAATTTTTAGTCAAATTGTAATAAAGGAATTTGAACCAACTTCTATTTTTTTGGATTTTGATGAGTTTTTTTGTTGGAGGAGTTAAATTTGAGTGAATTTAGATGAAATTTACTTCAATTTTTTGGGATTTTATATAATTTTTTAGTCAAATTGTAATAAAGGAAATTGAAACCAACTTCGATTTTTTTGGATTTGGATGAATGTTTTTGTTGGAGGAGCTAAATTTGAGTAAATTTAGATGAAATTAACACCTATTTTTTTGGATTTTATATAAATTTTTAGTCAAATTGTAATAAAGGAATTTGAAACCAACTTCGATTTTTTTGGATTTTGCTGAATTTTGTGTTGGAGGAGCTAAATTTGAGTGAATTTAGATGAAATTTACTTTTATTTTTTCGGATTTTATATAAATTTTTAGTCAAATTGTAATAAAGGAATTTGAACCAACTTCGATTTTTTTGGATTTTGATGAGTTTTTTTGTTGGAGGAGTTAAATTTGAGTGAATTTTGATTAAATTTACTTTTATTTTTTTTGATTTTATATAAATTTTTAGTCAAATTGTAATAAAGGAATTTGAACCAACTTCGAATTTTTTGGATTTCGATGAATTTTTTTGTTGGAGGAGCTAAATTTGAGTGAATTTAGATGAAATTTACTTCAATTTTTTTGGATTTTATATAAATTTTTAGGCAAATTTTAATAAAGTAATTTGAAACCACTTTCGATTTTTTTGGATTTCGATGAATTTTTTTGTTGGAGGAGCTAAATTTGAGTGAATTTAGATGAAATTTACTTCAATTTTTTTTGATTTTATATAAATTTTTAGTCAAATTGTAATAAAGGAAACTGAAACCAACTTCGATTTTTTGGGATTTCGATGTATTTTTTTGTTGGAGGACCTAAATTTGAGTGAATTTAGATGAAATTTACTTCAATGTTTTTGGATTTTATATAAATTTTTAGGCAAATTTTAATAAAGGAAATTGAAACCAACTTCGATTTTTTTGGATTTGGATGAATGTTATTGTTGGAGGAGCTAAATTTGAGTAAATTTAGATGAAATTAACACCTATTTTTTTGGATTTTATATAAATTTTTAGTCAAATTGTAATAAAGGATTTTGAAACCAACTTCGATTTTTTTGGATTTTGCTGAATTTTGTGTTGGAGGAGCTAAATTTGAGTGAATTTAGATGAAATTTACTTTTATTTTTTCGGATTTTATATAAATTTTTAGTCAAATTGTAATAAAGGAATTTGAACCAACTTCGATTTTTTTGGATTTTGATGAGTTTTTTTGTTGGAGGAGTTAAATTTGAGTGAATTTAGATTAAATTTACTTTTATTTTTTTTGATTTTATATAAATTTTTAGTCAAATTGTAATAAAGGAATTTGAACCAACTTCGAATTTTTTGGATTTCGATGAATTTTTTTGTTGGAGGAGCTAAATTTGAGTGAATTTAGATGAAATTTACTTCAATTTTTTTGGATTTTATATAAATTTTTAGGCAAATTTTAATAAAGGAATTTGAAACCACTTTCGATTTTTTTGGATTTCGATGAATTTTTTTGTTGGAGGAGCTAAATTTGAGTGAATTTAGATGAAATTTACTTCAATTTTTTTTGATTTTATATAAATTTTTAGTCAAATTGTAATAAAGGAAACTGAAACCAACTTCGATTTTTTGGGATTTCGATGTATTTTTTTGGTGGAGGACCTAAATTTGAGTGAATTTAGATGAAATTTACTTTCATTTTTTTGGATTTTATATTAATTTTTAGTCAAATTGTAATAAAGTAATTTGATACCAACTTCGATTTTTTTGGATTTTGATGAATTTTTTTGTTGGAGCAGCTAAATTTGAGTGAATTTAGATGGAATTTACTTTTATTTTTTTGGATTTTATATAAATTTTTAGTCAAATTGTAATAAAGGAATTTGAACCAACTTCTATTTTTTTGGATTTTGATGAGTTTTTTTGTTGGAGGAGTTAAATTTGAGTGAATTTAGATGAAATTTACTTCAATTTTTTGGGATTTTATATAATTTTTTAGTCAAATTGTAATAAAGGAAATTGAAACCAACTTCGATTTTTTTGGATTTGGATGAATGTTTTTGTTGGAGGAGCTAAATTTGAGTAAATTTAGATGAAATTAACACCTATTTTTTTGGATTTTATATAAATTTTTAGTCAAATTGTATTAAAGGAATTTGAAACCAACTTCGATTTTTTTGGATTTTGCTGAATTTTGTGTTGGAGGAGCTAAATTTGAGTGAATTTAGATGAAATTTACTTTTATTTTTTCGGATTTTATATAAATTTTTAGTCAAATTGTAATAAAGGAATTTGAACCAACTTCGATTTTTTTGGATTTTGATGAGTTTTTTTGTTGGAGGAGTTAAATTTGAGTGAATTTAGATTAAATTTACTTTTATTTTTTTTGATTTTATATAAATTTTTAGTCAAATTGTAATAAAGGAATTTGAACCAACTTCGAATTTTTTGGATTTCGATGAATTTTTTTGTTGGAGGAGCTAAATTTGAGTGAATTTAGATGAAATTTACTTCAATTTTTTTTGATTTTATATAAATTTTTAGTCAAATTGTAATAAAGGAAACTGAAACCAACTTCGATTTTTTGGGATTTCGATGTATTTTTTTGTTGGAGGACCTAAATTTGAGTGAATTTAGATGAAATTTACTTTCATTTTTTTGGATTTTATATTAATTTTTAGTCAAATTGTAATAAAGTAATTTGATACCAACTTCGATTTTTTTGGATTTTGATGAATTTTTTTGTTGGAGCAGCTAAATTTGAGTGAATTTAGATGGAATTTACTTTTATTTTTTTGGATTTTATATAAATTTTTAGTCAAATTGTAATAATGGAATTTGAACCAACTTCTATTTTTTTGGATTTTGATGAATGTTTTTGTTGGAGGAGCTAAATTTGAGTAAATTTAGATGAAATTAACACCTATTTTTTTGGATTTTATATAAATTTTTAGTCAAATTGTAATAAAGGAATTTGAAACCAACTTCGATTTTTTTGGATTTTGCTGAATTTTGTGTTGGAGGAGCTAAATTTGAGTGAATTTAGATGAAATTTACTTTTATTTTTTCGGATTTTATATAAATTTTTAGTCAAATTGTAATAAAGGAATTTGAACCAACTTCGATTTTTTTGGATTTTGATGAGTTTTTTTGTTGGAGGAGTTAAATTTGAGTGAATTTAGATTAAATTTACTTTTATTTTTTTTGATTTTATATAAATTTTTAGTCAAATTGTAATAAAGGAATTTGAACCAACTTCGAATTTTTTGGATTTCGATGAATTTTTTTGTTGGAGGAGCTAAATTTGAGTGAATTTAGATGAAATTTTCTTCAATTTTTTTGGATTTTATATAAATTTTTAGGCAAATTTTAATAAAGTAATTTGAAACCACTTTCGATTTTTTTGGATTTCGATGAATTTTTTTGTTGGAGGAGCTAAATTTGAGTGAATTTAGATGAAATTTACTTCAATTTTTTTTGATTTTATATAAATTTTTAGTCAAATTGTAATAAAGGAAACTGAAACCAACTTCGATTTTTTGGGATTTCGATGTATTTTTTTGTTGGAGGACCTAAATTTGAGTGAATTTAGATGAAATTTACTTCAATGTTTTTGGATTTTATATAAATTTTTAGGCAAATTTTAATAAAGGAAATTGAAACCAACTTCGATTTTTTTGGATTTGGATGAATGTTTTTGTTGGAGGAGCTAAATTTGAGTAAATTTAGATGAAATTAACACCTATTTTTTGGATTTTATATAAATTTTTAGTCAAATTGTAATAAAGGAATTTGAAACCAACTTCGATTTTTTTGGATTTTGCTGAATTTTGTGTTGGAGGAGCTAAATTTGAGTGAATTTAGATGAAATTTACTTTTATTTTTTCGGATTTTATATAAATTTTTAGTCAAATTGTAATAAAGGAATTTGAACCAACTTCGATTTTTTTGGATTTTGATGAATTTTTTTGTTGGAGGAGCTAAATTTGAGTGAATTTAGATGAAATTTACTTCAATTTTTTTGGATTTTATATAAATTTTTAGGCAAATTTTAATAAAGGAATTTGAAACCACTTTCGATTTTTTTGGATTTCGATGAATTTTTTTGTTGGAGGAGCTAAATTTGAGTGAATTTAGATGAAATTTACTTCAATTTTTTTTGATTTTATATAAATTTTTAGTTAAATTGTAATAAAGGAAACTGAAACCAACTTCGATTTTTTGGGATTTCGATGTATTTTTTTGTTGGAGGAGCTAAATTTGAGTGAATTTAGATGAAATTTACTTCAATGTTTTTGGATTTTATATAAATTTTTAGGCAAATTTTAATAAAGGAATTTGAAACCACCTTCGACTTTTTTGGATTTCGATGAATTTTTTTGTTGGAGGAGCTAAATTTGAGTGAATTTAGATGAAATTTACTTCAATTTTTTTTGATTTTATATAAATTTTTAGTCAAATTGTAATAAAGGAAACTGAAACCAACTTCGATTTTTTGGGATTTCGATGTATTTTTTTGTTGGAGGACCTAAATTTGAGTGAATTTAGATGAAATTTACTTTCATTTTTTTGGATTTTATATTAATTTTTAGTCAAATTGTAATAAAGGAATTTGAAACCAACTTCGATTTTTTTGGATTTTGCTGAATTTTGTGTTGGAGGAGCTAAATTTGAGTGAATTTAGATGAAATTTACTTTTATTTTTTCGGATTTTATATAAATTTTTAGTCAAATTGTAATAAAGGAATTTGAACCAACTTCGATTTTTTTGGATTTTGATGAGTTTTTTTGTTGGAGGAGTTAAATTTGAGTGAATTTAGATTAAATTTACTTTTATTTTTTTTGATTTTATATAAATTTTTAGTCAAATTGTAATAAAGGAATTTGAACCAACTTCGAATTTTTTGGATTTCGATGAATTTTTTTGTTGGAGGAGCTAAATTTGAGTGAATTTAGATGAAATTTACTTCAATTTTTTTGGATTTTATATAAATTTTTAGGCAAATTTTAATAAAGTAATTTGAAACCACTTTCGATTTTTTTGGATTTCGATGAATTTTTTTGTTGGAGGAGCTAAATTTGAGTGAATTTAGATGAAATTTACTTCAATTTTTTTTGATTTTATATAAATTTTTAGTCAAATTGTAATAAAGGAAACTGAAACCAACTTCGATTTTTTGGGATTTCGATGTATTTTTTTGTTGGAGGACCTAAATTTGAGTGAATTTAGATGAAATTTACTTCAATGTTTTTGGAATTTATATAAATTTTTAGGCAAATTTTAATAAAGGAAATTGAAACCAACTTCGATTTTTTTGGATTTGGATGAATGTTTTTGTTGGAGGAGCTAAATTTGAGTAAATTTAGATGAAATTAACACCTATTTTTTTGGATTTTATATAAATTTTTAGTCAAATTGTAATAAAGGAATTTGAAACCAACTTCGATTTTTTTGGATTTTGCTGAATTTTGTGTTGGAGGAGCTAAATTTGAGTGAATTTAGATGAAATTTACTTTTATTTTTTCGGATTTTATATAAATTTTTAGTCAAATTGTAATAAAGGAATTTGAACCAACTTCGATTTTTTTGGATTTTGATGAATTTTTTTGTTGGAGGAGCTAAATTTGAGTGAATTTAGATGAAATTTACTTCAATTTTTTTGGATTTTATATAAATTTTTAGGCAAATTTTAATAAAGGAATTTGAAACCACTTTCGATTTTTTTGGATTTCGATGAATTTTTTTGTTGGAGGAGCTAAATTTGAGTGAATTTAGATGAAATTTACTTCAATTTTTTTTGATTTTATATAAATTTTTAGTTAAATTGTAATAAAGGAAACTGAAACCAACTTCGATTTTTTGGGATTTCGATGTATTTTTTTGTTGGAGGAGCTAAATTTGAGTGAATTTAGATGAAATTTACTTCAATGTTTTTGGATTTTATATAAATTTTTAGGCAAATTTTAATAAAGGAATTTGAAACCACCTTCGACTTTTTTGGATTTCGATGAATTTTTTTGTTGGAGGAGCTAAATTTGAGTGAATTTAGATGAAATTTACTTCAATTTTTTTTGATTTTATATAAATTTTTAGTCAAATTGTAATAAAGGAAACTGAAACCAACTTCGATTTTTGGGATTTCGATGTATTTTTTTGTTGGAGGACCTAAATTTGAGTGAATTTAGATGAAATTTACTTTCATTTTTTTGGATTTTATATTAATTTTTAGTCAAATTGTAATAAAGTAATTTGATACCAACTTCGATTTTTTTGGATTTTGATGAATTTTTTTGTTGGAGCAGCTAAATTTGAGTGAATTTAGATGGAATTTACTTTTATTTTTTTGGATTTTATATAAATTTTTAGTCAAATTGTAATAAAGGAATTTGAACCAACTTCTATTTTTTTGGATTTTGATGAGTTTTTTTGTTGGAGGAGTTAAATTTGAGTGAATTTAGATGAAATTTACTTCAATTTTTTGGGATTTTATATAATTTTTTAGTCAAATTGTAATAAAGGAAATTGAAACCAACTTCGATTTTTTTGGATTTGGATGAATGTTTTTGTTGGAGGAGCTAAATTTGAGTAAATTTAGATGAAATTAACACCTATTTTTTTGGATTTTATATAAATTTTTAGTCAAATTGTAATAAAGGAATTTGAAACCAACTTCGATTTTTTTGGATTTTTCTGAATTTTGTGTTGGAGGAGCTAAATTTGAGTGAATTTGGATGAAATTTACTTTTATTTTTTCGGATTTTATATAAATTTTTAGTCAAATTGTAATAAAGGAATTTGAACCAACTTCGATTTTTTTGGATTTTGATGAGTTTTTTTGTTGGAGGAGTTAAATTTGAGTGAATTTAGATTAAATTTACTTTTATTTTTTTTGATTTTATATAAATTTTTAGTCAAATTGTAATAAAGGAATTTGAACCAACTTCGAATTTTTTGGATTTCGATGAATTTTTTTGTTGGAGGAGCTAAATTTGAGTGAATTTAGATGAAATTTACTTCAATTTTTTTGGATTTTATATAAATTTTTAGGCAAATTTTAATAAAGGAATTTGAAACCACTTTCGATTTTTTTGGATTTCGATGAATTTTTTTGTTGGAGGAGCTAAATTTGAGTGAATTTAGATGAAATTTACTTCAATTTTTTTTGATTTTATATAAATTTTTAGTCAAATTGTAATAAAGGAAACTGAAACCAACTTCGATTTTTTGGGATTTCGATGTATTTTTTTGTTGGAGGACCTAAATTTGAGTGAATTTAGATGAAATTTACTTCAATGTTTTTGGATTTTATATAAATTTTTAGGCAAATTTTAATAAAGGAAATTGAAACCAACTTCGATTTTTTTGGATTTGGATGAATGTTTTTGTTGGAGGAGCTAAATTTGAGTAAATTTAGATGAAATTAACACCTATTTTTTTGGATTTTATATAAATTTTTAGTCAAATTGTAATAAAGGAATTTGAAACCAACTTCGATTTTTTTGGATTTTGCTGAATTTTGTGTTGGAGGAGCTAAATTTGAGTGAATTTAGATGAAATTTACTTTTATTTTTTCGGATTTTATATAAATTTTTAGTCAAATTGTAATAAAGGAATTTGAACCAACTTCGATTTTTTTGGATTTTGATGAATTTTTTTGTTGGAGGAGCTAAATTTGAGTGAATTTAGATGAAATTTACTTCAATTTTTTTGGATTTTATATAAATTTTTAGGCAAATTTTAATAAAGGAATTTGAAACCACTTTCGATTTTTTTGGATTTCGATGAATTTTTTTGTTGGAGGAGCTAAATTTGAGTGAATTTAGATGAAATTTACTTCAATTTTTTTTGATTTTATATAAATTTTTAGTTAAATTGTAATAAAGGAAACTGAAACCAACTTCGATTTTTTGGGATTTCGATGTATTTTTTTGTTGGAGGAGCTAAATTTGAGTGAATTTAGATGAAATTTACTTCAATGTTTTTGGATTTTATATAAATTTTTAGGCAAATTTTAATAAAGGAATTTGAAACCACCTTCGACTTTTTTGGATTTCGATGAATTTTTTTGTTGGAGGAGCTAAATTTGAGTGAATTTCGATGAAATTTACTTCTATTTTTTTTATTTCACTTAAATTTTTAGTCAAATTGTAATAAAGGTATTTGAACCAACTTCGATTTTTTTGGATTTTGATGATTTTGGTTGTTGAAGGAGTTAAATTTGAGTAAATTTAGAGGAAATTTACTTGTATTTTTTTGGATTTTATATAAATTTTTAGTCAAATTGTAGTAAAGGAAATTCAAACCAACTTCGATTTTTTTGGATTTTGATGAATTTTTTTGTTGGAGGAGTTAAATTTGAGTGAATTTAGATGAAACTTACTTTTATTTTTTTGGATTTTCTATAAATTTTTAGTCAAATTGTAATAAAGGAATTTGAACCAACTTCGATTTTTTTGGATTTTGATGAGATTTTTTGTTGGAGGAGTTAAATTTGAGTGAATTTAGATGAAATTTACTTCTATTTTTTTGGATTTTATATAAATTTTTAGTCAAATTGTAATAAAGGAATTTGAACCAACTTCGATTTTTTTGGATTTCGATGAATTTTTTTGTTGGAGGAGCTAAATTTGAGTGAATTTAGATGAAATTTACTTTTATTTTTTTGGATTTTATATAAATTTTTAGTCAAATTGTAATAAAGGAATTTGAACCAACTTCGATTTTTTTTGATTTTGATGAATTTTTTGTTGGAGGAGCTAAATTTGAGTGAATTTAGATTAAATTTGCTTCTATTTTTCTTGATTTTATATAAATTTTTAGTCAAATTGTAATTAAGGAATTTGAAACCACCTTCGATTTTTTTGGATTTTGATGAATTTTATTGTTGGAGGAGCTAAATTTGAGTGAATTTAGATGAAATTTACTTTCATTTTTTTTGATTTTATATTAATTTTTAGTCAAATTGTAATAAAGTAATTTGAAACCAACTTCGATTTTTTTGGATTTTGATGAATTTTTTTGTTGGAGCAGCTAAATTTGAGTGAATTTAGATGGAATTTACTTTTATTTTTTTGGATTTTATATAAATTTTCAGTCAAATTGTAATAAAGGAATTTGAACCAACTTCTATTTTTTTGGATTTTGATGAGTTTTTTTGTTGGAGGAGTTAAATTTGAGTGAATTTAGATGAAATTTACTTCAATTTTTTGGGATTTTATATAATTTTTTAGTCAAATTGTAATAAAGGAAATTGAAACCAACTTCGATTTTTTTGGATTTGGATGAATGTTTTTGTTGGAGGAGCTAAATTTGAGTAAATTTAGATGAAATTAACACCTATTTTTTTGGATTTTATATAAATTTTTAGTCAAATTGTAATAAAGGAATTTGAAACCAACTTCGATTTTTTTGGATTTTGCTGAATTTTGTGTTGGAGGAGCTAAATTTGAGTGAATTTAGATGAAATTTACTTTTATTTTTTCGGATTTTATATAAATTTTTAGTCAAATTGTAATAAAGGAATTTGAACCAACTTCGATTTTTTGGATTTTGATGAGTTTTTTTGTTGGAGGAGTTAAATTTGAGTGAATTTAGATTAAATTTACTTTTATTTTTTTTGATTTTATATAAATTTTTAGTCAAATTGTAATAAAGGAATTTGAACCAACTTCGAATTTTTTGGATTTCGATGAATTTTTTTGTTGGAGGAGCTAAATTTGAGTGAATTTAGATGAAATTTACTTCAATTTTTTTGGATTTTATATAAATTTTTAGGCAAATTTTAATAAAGGAATTTGAAACCACTTTCGATTTTTTTGGATTTCGATGAATTTTTTTGTTGGAGGAGCTAAATTTGAGTGAATTTAGATGAAATTTACTTCAATTTTTTTTGATTTTATATAAATTTTTAGTCAAATTGTAATAAAGGAAACTGAAACCAACTTCGATTTTTTGGGATTTCGATGTATTTTTTTGTTGGAGGACCTAAATTTGAGTGAATTTAGATGAAATTTACTTCAATGTTTTTGGATTTTATATAAATTTTTAGGCAAATTTTAATAAAGGAAATTGAAACCAACTTCGATTTTTTTGGATTTGGATGAATGTTTTTGTTGGAGGAGCTAAATTTGAGTAAATTTAGATGAAATTAACACCTATTTTTTTGGATTTTATATAAATTTTTAGTCAAATTGTAATAAAGGAATTTGAAAACAAATTCGATTTTTTTGGATTTTGCTGAATTTTGTGTTGGAGGAGCTAAATTTGAGTGAATTTAGATGAAATTTACTTTTATTTTTTCGATTTTATATAAATTTTTAGTCAAATTGTAATAAAGGAATTTGAACCAACTTCGATTTTTTTGGATTTTGATGAATTTTTTTGTTGGAGGAGCTAAATTTGAGTGAATTTAGATGAAATTTACTTCAATTTTTTTGGATTTTATATAAATTTTTAGGCAAATTTTAATAAAGGAATTTGAAACCACTTTCGATTTTTTTGGATTTCGATGAATTTTTTTGTTGGAGGAGCTAAATTTGAGTGAATTTAGATGAAATTTACTTCAATTTTTTTTGATTTTATATAAATTTTTAGTTAAATTGTAATAAAGGAAACTGAAACCAACTTCGATTTTTTGGGATTTCGATGTATTTTTTTGTTGGAGGAGCTAAATTTGAGTGAATTTAGATGAAATTTACTTCAATGTTTTTGGATTTTATATAAATTTTTAGGCAAATTTTAATAAAGGAATTTGAAACCACCTTCGACTTTTTTGGATTTCGATGAATTTTTTTGTTGGAGGAGCTAAATTTGAGTGAATTTAGATGAAATTTACTTCTATTTTTTTTATTTCACTTAAATTTTTAGTCAAATTGTAATAAAGGTATTTGAACCAACTTCGATTTTTTTGGATTTTGATGATTTTGGTTGTTGAAGGAGTTAAATTTGAATAAATTTAGAGGAAATTTACTTGTATTTTTTTGGATTTTATATAAATTTTTAGTCAAATTGTAGTAAAGGAAATTCAAACCAACTTCGATTTTTTTGGATTTTGATGAATTTTTTTGTTGGAGGAGTTAAATTTGAGTGAATTTAGATGAAACTTACTTTTATTTTTTTGGATTTTCTATAAATTTTTAGTCAAATTGTAATAAAGGAATTTGAACCAACTTCGATTTTTTTGGATTTTGATGAGATTTTTTGTTGGAGGAGTTAAATTTGAGTGAATTTAGATGAAATTTACTTCTATTTTTTTGGATTTTATATAAATTTTTAGTCAAATTGTAATAAAGGAATTTGAACCAACTTCGATTTTTTTGGATTTCGATGAATTTTTTTGTTGGAGGAGCTAAATTTGAGTGAATTTAGATGAAATTTACTTTTATTTTTTTGGATTTTATATAAATTTTTAGTCAAATTGTAATAAAGGAATTTGAACCAACTTCGATTTTTTTTTATTTTGATGAATTTTTTGTTGGAGGAGCTAAATTTGAGTGAATTTAGATTAAATTTGCTTCTATTTTTCTTGATTTTATATAAATTTTTAGTCAAATTGTAATTAAGGAATTTGAAACCACCTTCGATTTTTTTGGATTTTGATGAATTTTATTGTTGGAGGAGCTAAATTTGAGTGAATTTAGATGAAATTTACTTTCATTTTTTTGGATTTTATATTAATTTTTAGTCAAATTGTAATAAAGTAATTTGAAACCAACTTCGATTTTTTTTGGATTTTGATGAATTTTTTTGTTGGAGCAGCTAAATTTGAGTGAATTTAGATGGAATTTACTTTTATTTTTTTGGATTTTATATAAATTTTCAGTCAAATTGTAATAAAGGAATTTGAACCAACTTCTATTTTTTTGGATTTTGATGAGTTTTTTTGTTGGAGGAGTTAAATTTGAGTGAATTTAGATGAAATTTACTTCAATTTTTTTGGATTTTATATAATTTTTTAGTCAAATTGTAATAAAGGAAATTGAAACCAACTTCGATTTTTTTGGATTTGGATGAATGTTTTTGTTGGAGGAGCTAAAATTGAGTAAATTTAGATGAAATTAACACCTATTTTTTTGGATTTTATATAAATTTTTAGTCAAATTGTAATAAAGGAATTTGAAACCAACTTCGATTTTTTTGGATTTTGCTGAATTTTGTGTTGGAGGAGCTAAATTTGAGTGAATTTACATGAAATTTACTTTTATTTTTTCGGATTTTATATAAATTTTTAGTCAAATTGTAATAAAGGAATTTGAACCAACTTCGATTTTTTTGGATTTTGATGAGTTTTTTTGTTGGAGGAGTTAAATTTGAGTGAATTTAGATTAAATTTACTTTTATTTGTTTTGATTTTATATAAATTTTTAGTCAAATTGTAATAAAGGAATTTGAACCAACTTCGAATTTTTTGGATTTCGATGAATTTTTTTGTTGGAGGAGCTAAATTTGAGTGAATTTAGATGAAATTTACTTCAATTTTTTTGGATTTTATATAAATTTTTAGTCAAATTGTAATAAAGGAAACTGAAACCAACTTCGATTTTTTTGGATTTCGATGACTTTTTTTGTTGGAGGAGCTAAATTTGAGTGAATTTAGATGAAATTTACTTCAATGTTTTTGGATTTTATATAAATTTTTAGGCAAATTTTAATAAAGGAATTTGAAACCACCTTCGACTTTTTTGGATTTCGATGAATTTTTTTGTTGGAGGAGCTAAATTTGAGTGAATTTAGATGAAATTTACTTCAATTTTTTTTGATTTTATATAAATGTTTAGTCAAATTGTAATAAAGGAAACTGAAACCAACTTCGATTTTTTTGGATTTCGATGACTTTTTTTGTTGGAGGAGCTAAATTTGAGTGAATTTAGATGAAATTTACTTTTATTTTTTTGGATTTTATATAAATTTTTAGTCAAATTGTAGTAAAGGAAATTCAAACCAACTTAGATTTTTTTGGATTTTGATGAATTTTTTTGTTCGAGGAGTTAAATTTGAGTGAATTTAGATGAAACTTACTTTTATTTTTTTGGATTTTATATAAATTTTTAGTCAAATTGTAATAAAGGAATTTGAACCAACTTCGATTTTTTTAGATTTCGATGAATTTTTTTGTTGGAGGAGCTAAATTTGAGTGAATTTAGATGAAATTTACTTTTATTTTTTTGGATTTTATATAAATTTTTAGTCAAATTGTAATAAAGGAATTTGAACCAACTTCGATTTTTTTTGATTTTGGTGAATTTTTTGTTGGAGGAGCTAAATTTGAGTGAATTTAGATTAAATTTGCTTCTATTTTTCTTGATTTTATATAAATTTTTAGTCAAATTGTAATTAAGGAATTTGAAACCACCTTCGATTTTTTTGGATTTTGATGAATTTTATTGTTGGAGGAGCTAAATTTGAGTGAATTTAGATGAAATTTACTTTCATTTTTTTGGATTTTATATTAATTTTTAGTCAAATTGTAATAAAGTAATTTGATACCAACTTCGATTTTTTTGGATTTTGATGAATTTTTTTGTTGGAGCAGCTAAATTTGAGTGAATTTAGATAGAATTTACTTTTATTTTTTTGGATTTTATATAAATTTTTAGTCAAATTGTAATAAAGGAATTTGAACCAACTTCTATTTTTTTGGATTTTGATGAGTTTTTTTGTTGGAGGAGTTAAATTTGAGTGAATTTAGATGAAATTTACTTCAATTTTTTGGGATTTTATATAATTTTTTAGTCAAATTGTAATAAAGGAAATTGAAACCAACTTCGATTTTTTTGGATTTGGATGAATGTTTTTGTTGGAGGAGCTAAATTTGAGTAAATTTAGATGAAATTAACACCTATTTTTTTGGATTTTATATAAATTTTTAGTCAAATTGTAATAAAGGAATTTGAAACCAACTTCGATTTTTTTGGATTTTGCTGAATTTTGTGTTGGAGGAGCTAAATTTGAGTGAATTTAGATGAAATTTACTTTTATTTTTTCGGATTTTATATAAATTTTTAGTCAAATTGTAATAAAGGAATTTGAACCAACTTCGATTTTTTTGGATTTTGATGAGTTTTTTTGTTGGAGGAGTTAAATTTGAGTGAATTTAGATTAAATTTACTTTTATTTTTTTTGATTTTATATAAATTTTTAGTCAAATTGTAATAAAGGAATTTGAACCAACTTCGAATTTTTTGGATTTCGATGAATTTTTTTGTTGGAGGAGCTAAATTTGAGTGAATTTAGATGAAATTTACTTCAATTTTTTTGGATTTTATATAAATTTTTAGGCAAATTTTAATAAAGGAATTTGAAACCACTTTCGATTTTTTTGGATTTCGATGAATTTTTTTGTTGGAGGAGCTAAATTTGAGTGAATTTAGATGAAATTTACTTCAATTTTTTTTGATTTTATATAAATTTTTAGTCAAATTGTAATAAAGGAAACTGAAACCAACTTCGATTTTTTGGGATTTCGATGTATTTTTTTGTTGGAGGACCTAAATTTGAGTGAATTTAGATGAAATTTACTTTCATTTTTTTGGATTTTATATTAATTTTTAGTCAAATTGTAATAAAGTAATTTGATACCAACTTCGATTTTTTTGGATTTTGATGAATTTTTTTGTTGGTGCAGCTAAATTTGAGTGAATTTAGATGGAATTTACTTTTATTTTTTTGGATTTTATATAAATTTTTAGTCAAATTGTAATAAAGGAATTTGAACCAACTTCTATTTTTTTGGATTTTGATGAGTTTTTTTGTTGGAGGAGTTAAATTTGAGTGAATTTACATGAAATTTACTTCAATTTTTTGGGATTTTATATAATTTTTTAGTCAAATTGTAATAAAGGAAATTGAAACCAACTTCGATTTTTTTGGATTTGGATGAATGTTTTTGTTGGAGGAGCTAAATTTGAGTAAATTTAGATGAAATTAACACCTATTTTTTTGGATTTTATATAAATTTTTAGTCAAATTGTAATAATGGAATTTGAAACCAACTTCGATTTTTTTGGATTTTGCTGAATTTTGTGTTGGAGGAGCTAAATTTGAGTGAATTTAGATGAAATTTACTTTTATTTTTTCGGATTTTATATAAATTTTTAGTCAAATTGTAATAAAGGAATTTGAACCAACTTCGATTTTTTTGGATTTTGATGAGTTTTTTTGTTGGAGGAGTTAAATTTGAGTGAATATAGATTAAATTTACTTTTATTTTTTTTGATTTTATATAAATTTTTAGTCAAATTGTAATAAAGGAATTTGAACCAACTTCGAATTTTTTGGATTTCGATGAATTTTTTTGTTGGAGGAGCTAAATTTGAGTGAATTTAGATGAAATTTACTTCAATTTTTTTGGATTTTATATAAATTTTTAGGCAAATTTTAATAAAGGAATTTGAAACCACTTTCGATTTTTTTGGATTTCGATGAATTTTTTTGTTGGAGGAGCTAAATTTGAGTGAATTTAGATGAAATTTACTTCAATTTTTTTTGATTTTATATAAATTTTTAGTCAAATTGTAATAAAGGAAACTGAAACCAACTTCGATTTTTTGGGATTTCGATGTATTTTTTTGTTGGAGGACCTAAATTTGAGTGAATTTAGATGAAATTTACTTCAATGTTTTTGGATTTTATATAAATTTTTAGGCAAATTTTAATAAAGGAAATTGAAACCAACTTCGATTTTTTTGGATTTGGATGAATGTTTTTGTTGGAGGAGCTAAATTTGAGTAAATTTAGATGAAATTAACACCTATTTTTTTGGATTTTATATAAATTTTTAGTCAAATTGTAATAAAGGAATTTGAACCAACTTCGATTTTTTTGGATTTTGATGAGTTTTTTTGTTGGAGGAGTTAAATTTGAGTGAATTTAGATTAAATTTACTTTTATTTTTTTTGATTTTATATAAATTTTTAGTCAAATTGTAATAAAGGAATTTGAACCAACTTCGAATTTTTTGGATTTCGATGAATTTTTTTGTTGGAGGAGCTAAATTTGAGTGAATTTAGATGAAATTTACTTCAATTTTTTTGGATTTTATATAAATTTTTAGGCAAATTTTAATAAAGGAATTTGAAACCACTTTCGATTTTTTTGGATTTCGATGAATTTTTTTGTTGGAGGAGCTAAATTTGAGTGAATTTAGATGAAATTTACTTCAATTTTTTTTGATTTTATATAAATTTTTAGTCAAATTGTAATAAAGGAAACTGAAACCAACTTCGATTTTTTGGGATTTCGATGTATTTTTTTGTTGGAGGACCTAAATTTGAGTGAATTTAGATGAAATTTACTTCAATGTTTTTGGATTTTATATAAATTTTTAGGCAAATTTTAATAAAGGAAATTGAAACCAACTTCGATTTTTTTGGATTTGGTTGAATGTTTTTGTTGGAGGAGCTAAATTTGAGTAAATTTAGATGAAATTAACACCTATTTTTTTGGATTTTATATAAATTTTTAGTCAAATTGTAATAAAGGAATTTGAAACCAACTTCGATTTTTTTGGATTTTGCTGAATTTTGTGTTGGAGGAGCTAAATTTGAGTGAATTTAGATGAAATTTACTTTTATTTTTTCGGATTTTATATAAATTTTTAGTCAAATTGTAATAAAGGAATTTGAACCAACTTCGATTTTTTTGGATTTTGATGAATTTTTTTGTTGGAGGAGCTAAATTTGAGTGAATTTAGATGAAATTTACTTCAATTTTTTGGATTTTATATAAATTTTTAGGCAAATTTTAATAAAGGAATTTGAAACCACTTTCGATTTTTTTGGATTTCGATGAATTTTTTTGTTGGAGCAGCTAAATTTGAGTGAATTTAGATGAAATTTACTTCAATTTTTTTTGATTTTATATAAATTTTTAGTTAAATTGTAATAAAGGAAACTGAAACCAACTTCGATTTTTTGGGATTTCGATGTATTTTTTTGTTGGAGGAGCTAAATTTGAGTGAATTTAGATGAAATTTACTTCAATGTTTTTGGATTTTATATAAATTTTTAGTTAAATTGTAATAAAGGAAACTGAAACCAACTTCGATTTTTTGGGATTTCGATGTATTTTTTTGTTGGAGGAGCTAAATTTGAGTGAATTTAGATGAAATTTACTTCAATGTTTTTGGATTTTATATAAATTTTTAGGCAAATTTTAATAAAGGAATTTGAAACCACCTTCGACTTTTTTGGATTTCGATGAATTTTTTTGTTGGAGGAGTTAAATTTGAGTAAATTTAGAGGAAATTTACTTGTATTTTTTTGGATTTTATATAAATTTTTAGTCAAATTGTAGTAAAGGAAATTCAAACCAACTTCGATTTTTTTGGATTTTGATGAATTTTTTTGTTGGAGGAGTTAAATTTGAGTGAATTTAGATGAAAAATACTTTTATTTTTTTGGATTTTCTATAAATTTTTAGTCAAATTGTAATAAAGGAATTTGAACCAACTTCGATTTTTTTGGATTTTGATGAGATTTTTTGTTGGAGGAGTTAAATTTGAGTGAATTTAGATGAAATTTACTTTAATTTTTTTGGATTTTATATAAATTTTTAGTCAAATTGTAATAAAGGAAATTGAAACCAACTTCGATTTTTTTGGATTTGGATGAATTTTTTTGTTGGAGGAGCTAAATTTGAGTGAATTTAGATGAAATTTACTTTTATTTTTTTGGATTTTATATAAATTTTTAGTCAAATTGTAATAAAGGAATTTGAACCAACTTCGATTTTTTTTGATTTTGATGAATTTTTTGTTGGAGGAGCTAAATTTGAGTGAATTTAGATTAAATTTGCTTCTATTTTTCTTGATTTTATATAAATTTTTAGTCAAATTGTAATAAAGGAAACTGAAACCAACTTCGATTTTTTTGGATTTCGATGACTTTTTTTGTTGGAGGAGCTAAATTTGAGTGAATTTAGATGAAATTTACTTCAATGTTTTTGGATTTTATATAAATTTTTAGGCAAATTTAAATAAAGGAATTTGAAACCACCTTCGACTTTTTTGGATTTCGATGAATTTTTTTGTTGGAGGAGCTAAATTTGAGTGAATTTAGATGAAATTTACTTCAATTTGTTTTGATTTTATATAAATTTTTAGTCAAATTGTAATAAAGGAATTTGAACCAACTTCGATTTTTTTGGATTTTGATGAGTTTTTTTGTTGGAGGAGTTAAATTTGAGTGAATTTAGATGAAATTTACTTTTATTTTTTTTTATTTTATATAAATTTTTAGTCAAATTGTAATAAAGGAATTTGAACCAACTTCGATTTTTTTGGATTTCGATGAATTTTTTTGTTGGAGGAGCTAAATTTGAGTGAATTTAGATGAAATTTACTTCAATTTTTTTTGATTTCATATAAATTTTTAGTCAAATTGTAATAAAGGAAACTGAAACCAACTTCGATTTTTTTGGATTTCGATGACTTTTTTTGTTGGAGGAGCTAAATTTGAGTGAATTTAGATGAAATTTACTTCAATGTTTTTGGATTTTATATAAATTTTTAGGCAAATTTTAATAAAGGAATTTGAAACCACCTTCGACTTTTTTGGATTTCGATGAATTTTTTTGTTGGAGGAGCTAAATTTGAGTGAATTTAGATGAAATTTACTTCAATGTTTTTGGATTTTATATAAATTTTTAGGCAAATTTTAATAAAGGAATTTGAAACCACCTTCGACTTTTTTGGATTTCGATGAATTTTTTTGTTGGAGGAGCTAAATTTGAGTGAATTTAGATGAAATTTACTTCTATTTTTTTTATTTCACTTAAATTTTTAGTCAAATTGTAATAAAGGTATTTGAACCAACTTCGATTTTTTTGGATTTTGATGATTTTGGTTGTTGAAGGAGTTAAATTTGAGTAAATTTAGAGGAAATTTACTTGTATTTTTTTGGATTTTATATAAATTTTTAGTCAAATTGTAGTAAAGGAAATTCAAACCAACTTCGATTTTTTTGGATTTTGATGAATTTTTTTGTTGGAGGAGTTAAATTTGAGTGAATTTAGATGAAACTTACTTTTATTTTTTTGGATTTTCTATAAATTTTTAGTCAAATTGTAATAAAGGAATTTGAACCAACTTCGATTTTTTTGGATTTTGATGAGATTTTTTGTTGGAGGAGTTAAATTTGAGTGAATTTAGATGAAATTTACTTTTATTTTTTCGGATTTTATATAAATTTTTAGTCAAATTGTAATAAAGGAATTTGAACCAACTTCGATTTTTTTGGATTTTGATGAGTTTTTTTGTTGGAGGAGTTAAATTTGAGTGAATTTAGATTAAATTTACTTTTATTTTTTTTGATTTTATATAAATTTTTAGTCAAATTGTAATAAAGGAATTTGAACCAACTTCGAATTTTTTGGATTTCGATGAATTTTTTTGATGGAGGAGCTAAATTTGAGTGAATTTAGATGAAATTTACTTCAATTTTTTTGGATTTTATATAAATTTTTAGGCAAATTTTAATAAAGGAATTTGAAACCACTTTCGATTTTTTTGGATTTCGATGAATTTTTTTGTTGGAGGAGCTAAATTTGAGTGAATTTAGATGAAATTTACTTCAATTTTTTTTGATTTTATATAAATTTTTAGTCAAATTGTAATAAAGGAAACTGAAACCAACTTCGATTTTTTGGGATTTCGATGTATTTTTTTGTTGGAGGACCTAAATTTGAGTGAATTTAGATGAAATTTACTTCAATGTTTTTGGATTTTATATAAATTTTTAGGCAAATTTTAATAAAGGAAATTGAAACCAACTTCGATTTTTTTGGATTTGGATGAATGTTTTTGTTGGAGGAGCTAAATTTGAGTAAATTTAGATGAAATTAACACCTATTTTTTTGGATTTTATATAAATTTTTAGTCAAATTGTAATAAAGGAATTTGAAACCAACTTCGATTTTTTTGGATTTTGCTGAATTTTGTGTTGGAGGAGCTAAATTTGAGTGAATTTAGATGAAATTTACTTTTATTTTTTCGGATTTTATATAAATTTTTAGTCAAATTGTAATAAAGGAATTTGAACCAACTTCGATTTTTTTGGATTTTGATGAATTTTTTTGTTGGAGGAGCTAAATTTGAGTGAATTTAGATGAAATTTACTTCAATTTTTTTGGATTTTATATAAATTTTTAGGCAAATTTTAATAAAGGAATTTGAAACCACTTTCGATTTTTTTGGATTTCGATGAATTTTTTTGTTGGAGGAGCTAAATTTGAGTGAATTTAGATGAAATTTACTTCAATTTTTTTTGATTTTATATAAATTTTTAGTCAAATTGTAGTAAAGGAAATTCAAACCAACTTCGATTTTTTTGGATTTTGATGAATTTTTTTGTTGGAGGAGTTAAATTTGAGTGAATTTAGATGAAACTTACTTTTATTTTTTTGGATTTTCTATAAATTTTTAGTCAAATTGTAATAAAGGAATTTGAACCAACTTCGATTTTTTTGGATTTTGATGAGATTTTTTGTTGGAGGAGTTAAATTTGAGTGAATTTAGATGAAATTTACTTCTATTTTTTTGGATTTTATATAAATTTTTAGTCAAATTGTAATAAAGGAATTTGAACCAACTTCGATTTTTTTGGATTTTGATGAATTTTATTGTTGGAGGAGCTAAATTTGAGTGAATTTAGATGAAATTTACTTTCATTTTTTTGGATTTTATATTAATTTTTAGTCAAATTGTAATAAAGTAATTTGAAACCAACTTCGATTTTTTTGGATTTTGATGAATTTTTTTGTTGGAGCAGCTAAATTTGAGTGAATTTAGATGGAATTTACTTTTATTTTTTTGGATTTTATATAAATTTTCAGTCAAATTGTAATAAAGGAATTTGAACCAACTTCTATTTTTTTGGATTTTGATGAGTTTTTTTGTTGGAGGAGTTAAATTTGAGTGAATTTAGATGAAATTTACTTCAATTTTTTTGGATTTTATATAATTTTTTAGTCAAATTGTAATAAAGGAAATTGAAACCAACTTCGATTTTTTTGGATTTGGATGAATGTTTTTGTTGGAGGAGCTAAATTTGAGTAAATTTAGATGAAATTAACACCTATTTTTTTGGATTTTATATAAATTTTTAGTCAAATTGTAATAAAGGAATTTGAAACCAACTTCGATTTTTTGGATTTTGCTGAATTTTGTGTTGGAGGAGCTAAATTTGAGTGAATTTAGATGAAATTTACTTTTATTTTTTCGGATTTTATATAAATTTTTAGTCAAATTGTAATAAAGGAATTTGAACCAACTTCGATTTTTTTGGATTTTGATGAGTTTTTTTGTTGGAGGAGTTAAATTTGAGTGAATTTAGATTAAATTTACTTTTATTTGTTTTGATTTTATATAAATTTTTAGTCAAATTGTAATAAAGGAATTTGAACCAACTTCGAATTTTTTGGATTTCGATGAATTTTTTTGTTGGAGGAGCTAAATTTGAGTGAATTTAGATGAAATTTACTTCAATTTTTTTGGATTTTATATAAATTTTTAGTCAAATTGTAATAAAGGAAACTGAAACCAACTTCGATTTTTTTGGATTTCGATGACTTTTTTTGTTGGAGGAGCTAAATTTGAGTGAATTTAGATGAAATTTACTTCAATGTTTTTGGATTTTATATAAATATTTAGGCAAATTTTAATAAAGGAATTTGAAACCACCTTCGACTTTTTTGGATTTCGATGAATTTTTTTGTTGGAGGAGCTAAATTTGAGTGAATTTAGATGAAATTTACTTCAATTTTTTTTGATTTTATATAAATGTTTAGTCAAATTGTAATAAAGGAAACTGAAACCAACTTCGATTTTTTTGGATTTCGATGACTTTTTTTGTTGGAGGAGTTAAATTTGAGTGAATTTAGATGAAATTTACTTCAATGTTTTTGGATTTTATATAAATTTTTAGGCAAATTTAAATAAAGGAATTTGAAACCACCTTCGACTTTTTTGGATTTCGATGAATTTTTTTGTTGGAGGAGCTAAATTTGAGTGAATTTAGATGAAATTTACTTCAATTTGTTTTGATTTTATATAAATTTTTAGTCAAATTATAATAAAGGAAACTGAAACCAACTTCGATTTTTTGAGATTTCGATGTATTTTTTTGTTGGAGGACCTAAATTTGAGTGAATTTAGATGAAATTTACTTTCATTTTTTTGGATTTTATATTAATTTTTAGTCAAATTGTAATAAAGTAATTTGATACCAACTTCGATTTTTTTGGATTTTGATGAATTTTTTTGTTGGAGCAGCTAAATTTGAGTGAATTTAGATGGAATTTACTTTTATTTTTTTGGATTTTATATAAATTTTTAGGCAAATTGTAATAAAGGAATTTGAACCAACTTCGATTTTTTTGGATTTCGATGAATTTTTTTGTTGGAGGAGCTAAATTTGAGTGAATTTAGATGAAATTTACTTCAATTTTTTTTGATTTCATATAAATTTTTAGTCAAATTGTAATAAAGGAAACTGAAACCAACTTCGATTTTTTTGGATTTCGATGACTTTTTTGTTGGAGGAGCTAAATTTGAGTGAATTTAGATGAAATTTACTTCAATGTTTTTGGATTTTATATAAATTTTTAGGCAAATTTTAATAAAGGAATTTGAAACCACCTTCGACTTTTTTGGATTTCGATGAATTTTTTTGTTGGAGGAGCTAAATTTGAGTGAATTTAGATGAAATTTACTTCAGTTTGTTTTGATTTTATATAAATTTTTAGTCAAATTGTAATAAAGGAATTTGAACCATCTTCGATTTTTTTGGATTTTGATGAGTTTTTTTGTTGGAGGAGTTAAATATGAGTGAATTTAGATGAAATTTACTTCTGTTTTTTTTATTTCATATAAATTTTTAGTCAAATTGTAATAAAGGTATTTGAACCAACTTCGATTTTTTTGGATTTTGATGATTTTGGTTGTTGGAGGAGTTAAATTTGAGTAAATTTAGAGGAAATTTACTTTTATTTTTTTGGATTTTATATAAATTTTTAGTCAAATTGTAGTAAAGGAAATTCAAACCAACTTAGATTTTTTTGGATTTTGATGAATTTTTTTGTTCGAGGAGTTAAATTTGAGTGAATTTAGATGAAACTTACTTTTATTTTTTTGGATATTCTATAAATTTTTAGTCAAATTGTAATAAAGGAATTTGAACCAACTTCGATTTTTTTGGATTTTGATGAGATTTTTTGTTGGAGGAGTTAAATTTGAGTGAATTTAGATGAAATTTACTTTTATTTTTTTGGATTTTATATAAATTTTTAGTCAAATTGTAATAAAGGAATTTGAACCAACTTCGATTTTTTTAGATTTCGATGAATTTTTTTGTTGGAGGAGCTAAATTTGAGTGTACTTAGATGAAATTTACTTTAATTTTTTTGGATTTTATATAAATTTTTAGTCAAATTGTAATAAAGGAAATTGAAACCAACTTCGATTTTTTTGGATTTGGATGAATTTTTTTGTTGGAGGAGCTAAATTTGAGTGAATTTAGATGAAATTTACTTTTATTTTTTTGGATTTTATATAAATTTTTAGTCAAATTGTAATAAAGGAATTTGAACCAACTTCGATTTTTTTTGATTTTGATGAATTTTTTGTTGGAGGAGCTAAATTTGAGTGAATTTAGATTAAATTTGCTTCTATTTTTCTTGATTTTATATAAATTTTTAGTCAAATTGTAATTAAGGAATTTGAAACCACCTTCGATTTTTTTGGATTTTGATGAATTTTATTGTTGGAGGAGCTAAATTTGAGTGAATTTAGATGAAATTTACTTTCATTTTTTTGGATTTTATATTAATTTTTAGTCAAATTGTAATAAAGTAATTTGATACCAACTTCGATTTTTTTGGATTTTGATGAATTTTTTTGTTGGAGGAGCTAAATTTGAGTGAATTTAGATAGAATTTACTTTTATTTTTTTGGATTTTATATAAATTTTTAGTCAAATTGTAATAAAGGAATTTGAACCAACTTCTATTTTTTTGGATTTTGATGAGCTTTTTGTTGGAGGAGTTAAATTTGAGTGAATTTAGATGAAATTTACTTCAATTTTTTGGGATTTTATATAAATTTTTAGTCAAATTGTAATAAAGGAATTTGAACCAACTTCGAATTTTTTGGATTTCGATGAATTTTTTTGTTGGAGGAGCTAAATTTGAGTGAATTTAGATGAAATTTACTTCAATTTTTTTTGATTTTATATAAATTTTTAGTTAAATTGTAATAAAGGAAACTGAAACCAACTTCGATTTTTTGGGATTTCGATGTATTTTTTTGTTGGAGGAGCTAAATTTGAGTGAATTTAGATGAAATTTACTTCAATGTTTTTGGATTTTATATAAATTTTTAGGCAAATTTTAATAAAGGAATTTGAAACCACCTTCGACTTTTTTGGATTTCGATGAATTTTTTTGTTGGAGGAGCTAAATTTGAGTGAATTTAGATGAAATTTACTTCAATTTGTTTTGATTTTATATAAATTTTTAGTCAAATTGTAATAAAGGAAACTGAAACCAACTTCGATTTTTTTGGATTTTGATGAGTTTTTTTGTTGGAGGAGTTAAATTTGAGTGAATTTAGATGAAATTTACTTTTATTTTTTTTGATTTTATATAAATTTTTAGTCAAATTGTAATAAAGGAATTTGAACCAACTTCGATTTTTTTGGATTTCGATGAATTTTTTTGTTGGAGGAGCTAAATTTGAGTGAATTTAGATGAAATTTACTTCAATTTTTTTTGATTTCATATAAATTTTTAGTCAAATTGTAATAAAGGAAACTGAAACCAACTTCGATTTTTTTGGATTTCGATGACTTTTTTTGTTGGAGGAGCTAAATTTGAGTGAATTTAGATGAAATTTACTTCAATGTTTTTGGATTTTATATAAATTTTTAGGCAAATTTTAATAAAGGAATTTGAAACCACCTTCGACTTTTTTGGATTTCGATGAATTTTTTTGTTGGAGGAGCTAAATTTGAGTGAATTTAGATGAAATTTACTTCAGTTTGTTTTGATTTTATATAAATTTTTAGTCAAATTGTAATAAAGGAATTTGAACCATCTTCGATTTTTTTGGATTTTGATGAGTTTTTTTGTTGGAGGAGTTAAATATGAGTGAATTTAGATGAAATTTACTTCTGTTTTTTTTATTTCATATAAATTTTTAGTCAAATTGTAATAAAGGTATTTGAACCAACTTCGATTTTTTTGGATTTTGATGATTTTGGTTGTTGGAGGAGTTAAATTTGAGTAAATTTAGAGGAAATTTACTTTTATTTTTTTTGATTTTATATAAATTTTTAGTCAAATTGTAGTAAAGGAAATTCAAACCAACTTAGATTTTTTTGGATTTTGATGAATTTTTTTGTTCGAGGAGTTAAATTTGAGTGAATTTAGATGAAACTTACTTTTATTTTTTTGGATATTCTATAAATTTTTAGTCAAATTGTAATAAAGGAATTTGAACCAACTTCGATTTTTTTGGATTTTGATGAGATTTTTTGTTGGAGGAGTTAAATTTGAGTGAATTTAGATGAAATTTACTTTTATTTTTTTGGATTTTATATAAATTTTTAGTCAAATTGTAATAAAGGAATTTGAACCAACTTCGATTTTTTTAGATTTCGATGAATTTTTTTGTTGGAGGAGCTAAATTTGAGTGTACTTAGATGAAATTTACTTTAATTTTTTTGGATTTTATATAAATTTTTAGTCAAATTGTAATAAAGGAAATTGAAACCAACTTCGATTTTTTTGGATTTGGATGAATTTTTTTGTTGGAGGAGCTAAATTTGAGTGAATTTAGATGAAATTTACTTTTATTTTTTTGGATTTTATATAAATTTTTAGTCAAATTGTAGTAAAGGAAATTCAAACCAACTTAGATTTTTTTGGATTTTGATGAATTTTTTTGTTCGAGGAGTTAAATTTGAGTGAATTTAGATGAAACTTACTTTTATTTTTTTGGATATTCTATAAATTTTTAGTCAAATTGTAATAAAGGAATTTGAACCAACTTCGATTTTTTTGGATTTTGATGAGATTTTTTGTTGGAGGAGTTAAATTTGAGTGAATTTAGATGAAATTTACTTTTATTTTTTTGGATTTTATATAAATTTTTAGTCAAATTGTAATAAAGGAATTTGAACCAACTTCGATTTTTTTAGATTTCGATGAATTTTTTTGTTGGAGGAGCTAAATTTGAGTGTACTTAGATGAAATTTACTTTAATTTTTTTGGATTTTATATAAATTTTTAGTCAAATTGTAATAAAGGAAATTGAAACCAACTTCGATTTTTTTGGATTTGGATGAATTTTTTTGTTGGAGGAGCTAAATTTGAGTGAATTTAGATGAAATTTACTTTTATTTTTTTGGATTTTATATAAATTTTTAGTCAAATTGTAATAAAGTAATTGGATCCAACTTCGATTTTTTTTTATTTTGATGAATTTTTTGTTGGAGGAGCTAAATTTGAGTGAATTTAGATTAAATTTGCTTCTATTTTTCTTGATTTTATATAAATTTTTAGTCAAATTGTAATTAAGGAATTTGAAACCACCTTCGATTTTTTTGGATTTTGATGTATTTTATTGTTGGAGGAGCTAAATTTGAGTGAATTTAGATGAAATTTACTTTCATTTTTTTGGATTTTATATAAATTTTTAGTCAAATTGTAATAAAGGAATTTGAAACCAACTTCGATTTTTTTGGATTTTGCTGAATTTTGTGTTGGAGGAGCTAAATTTGAGTGAATTTAGATAGAATTTACTTTTATTTTTTTGGATTTTATATAAATTTTTAGACAAATTGTAATAAAGGAATTTGAACCAACTTCTATTTTTTTGGATTTTGATGAGTTTTTTTGTTGGAGGAGTTAAATTTGAGTGAATTTAGATTAAATTTACTTTTATTTTTTTTGATTTTATATAAATTTTTAGTCAAATTGTAATAAAGGAATTTGAACCAACTTCGAATTTTTTGGATTTCGATGAATTTTTTTGTTGGAGGAGCTAAATTTGAGTGAATTTAGATGAAATTTACTTCAATTTTTTTGGATTTTATATAAATTTTTAGGCAAATTTTAATAAAGGAATTTGAAACCACTTTCGATTTTTTTGGATTTCGATGAATTTTTTTGTTGGAGGAGCTAAATTTGAGTGAATTTAGATGAAATTTACTTCAATTTTTTTTGATTTTATATAAATTTTTAGTCAAATTGTAATAAAGGAAACTGAAACCAACTTCGATTTTTTGGGATTTCGATGTATTTTTTTGTTGGAGGACCTAAATTTGAGTGAATTTAGATGAAATTTACTTCAATGTTTTTGGATTTTATATAAATTTTTAGGCAAATTTTAATAAAGGAAATTGAAACCAACTTCGATTTTTTTGGATTTGGATGAATGTTTTTGTTGGAGGAGCTAAATTTGAGTAAATTTAGATGAAATTAACACCTATTTTTTTGGATTTTATATAAATTTTTAGTCAAATTGTAATAAAGGAATTTGAAACCAACTTCGATTTTTTTGGATTTTGCTGAATTTTGTGTTGGAGGAGCTAAATTTGAGTGAATTTAGATGAAATTTACTTTTATTTTTTCGGATTTTATATAAATTTTTAGTCAATTGTAATAAAGGAATTTGAACCAACTTCGATTTTTTTGGATTTTGATGAATTTTTTTGTTGGAGGAGCTAAATTTGAGTGAATTTAGATGAAATTTACTTCAATTTTTTTGGATTTTATATAAATTTTTAGGCAAATTTTAATAAAGGAATTTGAAACCACTTTCGATTTTTTTGGATTTCGATGAATTTTTTTGTTGGAGGAGCTAAATTTGAGTGAATTTAGATGAAATTTACTTCAATTTTTTTTGATTTTATATAAATTTTTAGTTAAATTGTAATAAAGGAAACTGAAACCAACTTCGATTTTTTGGGATTTCGATGTATTTTTTTGTTGGAGGAGCTAAATTTGAGTGAATTTAGATGAAATTTACTTCAATGTTTTTGGATTTTATATAAATTTTTAGGCAAATTTTAATAAAGGAATTTGAAACCACCTTCGACTTTTTTGGATTTCGATGAATTTTTTTGTTGGAGGAGCTAAATTTGAGTGAATTTAGATGAAATTTACTTCTATTTTTTTTATTTCACTTAAATTTTTAGTCAAATTGTAATAAAGGTATTTGAACCAACTTCGATTTTTTTGGATTTTGATGATTTTGGTTGTTGAAGGAGTTAAATTTGAGTAAATTTAGAGGAAATTTACTTGTATTTTTTTGGATTTTATATAAATTTTTAGTCAAATTGTAGTAAATGAAATTCAAACCAACTTCGATTTTTTTGGATTTTGATGAATTTTTTTGTTGGAGGAGTTAAATTTGAGTGAATTTAGATGAAACTTACTTTTATTTTTTTGGATTTTCTATAAATTTTTAGTCAAATTGTAATAAAGGAATTTGAACCAACTTCGATTTTTTTGGATTTTGATGAGATTTTTTGTTGGAGGAGTTAAATTTGAGTGAATTTAGATGAAATTTACTTCTATTTTTTTGGATTTTATATAAATTTTTAGTCAAATTGTAATAAAGGAATTTGAACCAACTTCGATTTTTTTGGATTTCGATGAATTTTTTTGTTGGAGGAGCTAAATTTGAGTGAATTTAGATGAAATTTACATTTATTTTTTTGGATTTTATATAAATTTTTAGTCAAATTGTAATAAAGGAATTTGAACCAACTTCGATTTTTTTTGATTTTGATGAATTTTTTGTTGGAGGAGTTAAATTTGAGTGAATTTAGATGAAATTTACTTCAATTTTTTGGGATTTTATATAAATTTTTAGTCAAATTGTAATAAAGGAATTTGAACCAACTTCGAATTTTTTGGATTTCGATGAATTTTTTTGTTGGAGGAGCTAAATTTGAGTGAATTTAGATGAAATTTACTTCAATTTTTTTTGATTTTATATAAATTTTTAGTTAAATTGTAATAAAGGAAACTGAAACCAACTTCGATTTTTTGGGATTTCGATGTATTTTTTTGTTGGAGGAGCTAAATTTGAGTGAATTTAGATGAAATTTACTTCAATGTTTTTGGATTTTATATAAATTTTTAGGCAAATTTTAATAAAGGAATTTGAAACCACCTTCGACTTTTTTGGATTTCGATGAATTTTTTTGTTGGAGGAGCTAAATTTGAGTGAATTTAGATGAAATTTACTTCAATTTGTTTTGATTTTATATAAATTTTTAGTCAAATTGTAATAAAGGAAACTGAAACCAACTTCGATTTTTTTGGATTTTGATGAGTTTTTTTGTTGGAGGAGTTAAATTTGAGTGAATTTAGATGAAATTTACTTTTATTTTTTTTGATTTTATATAAATTTTTAGTCAAATTGTAATAAAGGAATTTGAACCAACTTCGATTTTTTTGGATTTCGATGAATTTTTTTGTTGGAGGAGCTAAATTTGAGTGAATTTAGATGAAATTTACTTCAATTTTTTTTGATTTCATATAAATTTTTAGTCAAATTGTAATAAAGGAAACTGAAACCAACTTCGATTTTTTTGGATTTCGATGACTTTTTTTGTTGGAGGAGCTAAATTTGAGTGAATTTAGATGAAATTTACTTCAATGTTTTTGGATTTTATATAAATTTTTAGGCAAATTTTAATAAAGGAATTTGAAACCACCTTCGACTTTTTTGGATTTCGATGAATTTTTTTGTTGGAGGAGCTAAATTTGAGTGAATTTAGATGAAATTTACTTCAGTTTGTTTTGATTTTATATAAATTTTTAGTCAAATTGTAATAAAGGAATTTGAACCATCTTCGATTTTTTTGGATTTTGATGAGTTTTTTTGTTGGAGGAGTTAAATATGAGTGAATTTAGATGAAATTTACTTCTGTTTTTTTTATTTCATATAAATTTTTAGTCAAATTGTAATAAAGGTATTTGAACCAACTTCGATTTTTTTGGATTTTGATGATTTTGGTTGTTGGAGGAGTTAAATTTGAGTAAATTTAGAGGAAATTTACTTTTATTTTTTTTGATTTTATATAAATTTTTAGTCAAATTGTAGTAAAGGAAATTCAAACCAACTTAGATTTTTTTGGATTTTGATGAATTTTTTTGTTCGAGGAGTTAAATTTGAGTGAATTTAGATGAAACTTACTTTTATTTTTTTGGATATTCTATAAATTTTTAGTCAAATTGTAATAAAGGAATTTGAACCAACTTCGATTTTTTTGGATTTTGATGAGATTTTTTGTTGGAGGAGTTAAATTTGAGTGAATTTAGATGAAATTTACTTTTATTTTTTTGGATTTTATATAAATTTTTAGTCAAATTGTAATAAAGGAATTTGAACCAACTTCGATTTTTTTAGATTTCGATGAATTTTTTTGTTGGAGGAGCTAAATTTGAGTGTACTTAGATGAAATTTACTTTAATTTTTTTGGATTTTATATAAATTTTTAGTCAAATTGTAATAAAGGAAATTGAAACCAACTTCGATTTTTTTGGATTTGGATGAATTTTTTTGTTGGAGGAGCTAAATTTGAGTGAATTTAGATGAAATTTACTTTTATTTTTTTGGATTTTATATAAATTTTTAGTCAAATTGTAGTAAAGGAAATTCAAACCAACTTAGATTTTTTTGGATTTTGATGAATTTTTTTGTTCGAGGAGTTAAATTTGAGTGAATTTAGATGAAACTTACTTTTATTTTTTTGGATATTCTATAAATTTTTAGTCAAATTGTAATAAAGGAATTTGAACCAACTTCGATTTTTTTGGATTTTGATGAGATTTTTTGTTGGAGGAGTTAAATTTGAGTGAATTTAGATGAAATTTACTTTTATTTTTTTGGATTTTATATAAATTTTTAGTCAAATTGTAATAAAGGAATTTGAACCAACTTCGATTTTTTTAGATTTCGATGAATTTTTTTGTTGGAGGAGCTAAATTTGAGTGTACTTAGATGAAATTTACTTTAATTTTTTTGGATTTTATATAAATTTTTAGTCAAATTGTAATAAAGGAAATTGAAACCAACTTCGATTTTTTTGGATTTGGATGAATTTTTTTGTTGGAGGAGCTAAATTTGAGTGAATTTAGATGAAATTTACTTTTATTTTTTTGGATTTTATATAAATTTTTAGTCAAATTGTAATAAAGTAATTGGATCCAACTTCGATTTTTTTTTATTTTGATGAATTTTTTGTTGGAGGAGCTAAATTTGAGTGAATTTAGATTAAATTTGCTTCTATTTTTCTTGATTTTATATAAATTTTTAGTCAAATTGTAATTAAGGAATTTGAAACCACTTTCGATTTTTTTGGATTTCGATGAATTTTTTTGTTGGAGGAGCTAAATTTGAGTGAATTTAGATGAAATTTACTTCAATTTTTTTTGATTTTATATAAATTTTTAGTCAAATTGTAATAAAGGAAATTGAAACCAACTTCGATTTTTTTGGATTTGGATGAATTTTTTTGTTGGAGGAGTTAAATTTGAGTGAATTTAGATTAAATTTACTTTTATTTTTTTTGATTTTATATAAATTTTTAGTCAAATTGTAATAAAGGAATTTGAACCAACTTCGAATTTTTTGGATTTCGATGAATTTTTTTGTTGGAGGAGCTAAATTTGAGTGAATTTAGATGAAATTTACTTCAATTTTTTTGGATTTTATATAAATTTTTAGGCAAATTTTAATAAAGGAATTTGAAACCACTTTCGATTTTTTTGGATTTCGATGAATTTTTTTGTTGGAGGAGCTAAATTTGAGTGAATTTAGATGAAATTTACTTCAATTTTTTTTGATTTTATATAAATTTTTAGTCAAATTGTAATAAAGGAAACTGAAACCAACTTCGATTTTTTGGGATTTCGATGTATTTTTTTGTTGGAGGACCTAAATTTGAGTGAATTTAGATGAAATTTACTTCAATGTTTTTGGATTTTATATAAATTTTTAGGCAAATTTTAATAAAGGAAATTGAAACCAACTTCGATTTTTTTGGATTTGGATGAATGTTTTTGTTGGAGGAGCTAAATTTGAGTAAATTTAGATGAAATTAACACCTATTTTTTTGGATTTTATATAAATTTTTAGTCAAATTGTAATAAAGGAATTTGAAACCAACTTCGATTTTTTTGGATTTTGCTGAATTTTGTGTTGGAGGAGCTAAATTTGAGTGAATTTAGATGAAATTTACTTTTATTTTTTCGGATTTTATATAAATTTTTAGTCAATTGTAATAAAGGAATTTGAACCAACTTCGATTTTTTTGGATTTTGATGAATTTTTTTGTTGGAGGAGCTAAATTTGAGTGAATTTAGATGAAATTTACTTCAATTTTTTTGGATTTTATATAAATTTTTAGGCAAATTTTAATAAAGGAATTTGAAACCACTTTCGATTTTTTTGGATTTCGATGAATTTTTTTGTTGGAGGAGCTAAATTTGAGTGAATTTAGATGAAATTTACTTCAATTTTTTTTGATTTTATATAAATTTTTAGTTAAATTGTAATAAAGGAAACTGAAACCAACTTCGATTTTTTGGGATTTCGATGTATTTTTTTGTTGGAGGAGCTAAATTTGAGTGAATTTAGATGAAATTTACTTCAATGTTTTTGGATTTTATATAAATTTTTAGGCAAATTTTAATAAAGGAATTTGAAACCACCTTCGACTTTTTTGGATTTCGATGAATTTTTTTGTTGGAGGAGCTAAATTTGAGTGAATTTAGATGAAATTTACTTCTATTTTTTTTATTTCACTTAAATTTTTAGTCAAATTGTAATAAAGGTATTTGAACCAACTTCGATTTTTTTGGATTTTGATGATTTTGGTTGTTGAAGGAGTTAAATTTGAGTAAATTTAGAGGAAATTTACTTGTATTTTTTTGGATTTTATATAAATTTTTAGTCAAATTGTAGTAAATGAAATTCAAACCAACTTCGATTTTTTTGGATTTTGATGAATTTTTTTGTTGGAGGAGTTAAATTTGAGTGAATTTAGATGAAACTTACTTTTATTTTTTTGGATTTTCTATAAATTTTTAGTCAAATTGTAATAAAGGAATTTGAACCAACTTCGATTTTTTTGGATTTTGATGAGATTTTTTGTTGGAGGAGTTAAATTTGAGTGAATTTAGATGAAATTTACTTCTATTTTTTTGGATTTTATATAAATTTTTAGTCAAATTGTAATAAAGGAATTTGAACCAACTTCGATTTTTTTGGATTTCGATGAATTTTTTTGTTGGAGGAGCTAAATTTGAGTGAATTTAGATGAAATTTACATTTATTTTTTTGGATTTTATATAAATTTTTAGTCAAATTGTAATAAAGGAATTTGAACCAACTTCGATTTTTTTTGATTTTGATGAATTTTTTGTTGGAGGAGCTAAATTTGAGTGAATTTAGATTAAATTTGCTTCTATTTTTCTTGATTTTATATAAATTTTTAGTCAAATTGTAATTAAGGAATTTGAAACCACCTTCGATTTTTTGGGATTTTGCTGAATTTTGTGTTGGAGGAGCTAAATTTGAGTGAATTTAGATGAAATTTACTTTTATTTTTTCGGATTTTATATAAATTTTTAGTCAAATTGTAATAAAGGAATTTGAACCAACTTCGATTTTTTTGGATTTTGATGAGTTTTTTTGTTGGAGGAGTTAAATTTGAGTGAATTTAGATTAAATTTACTTTTATTTGTTTTGATTTTATATAAATTTTTAGTCAAATTGTAATAAAGGAATTTGAACCAACTTCGAATTTTTTGGATTTCGATGAATTTTTTTGTTGGAGGAGCTAAATTTGAGTGAATTTAGATGAAATTTACTTCAATTTTTTTGGATTTTATATAAATTTTTAGTCAAATTGTAATAAAGGAAACTGAAACCAACTTCGATTTTTTTGGATTTCGATGACTTTTTTTGTTGGAGGAGCTAAATTTGAGTGAATTTAGATGAAATTTACTTCAATGTTCTTGGATTTTATATAAATTTTTAGGCAAATTTTAATAAAGGAATTTGAAACCACCTTCGACTTTTTTGGATTGCGATGAATTTTTTTGTTGGAGGAGCTAAATTTGAGTGAATTTAGATGAAATTTACTTCAATTTTTTTTGATTTTATATAAATGTTTAGTCAAATTGTAATAAAGGAAACTGAAACCAACTTCGATTTTTTTGGATTTCGATGACTTTTTTTGTTGGAGGAGCTAAATTTGAGTGAATTTAGATGAAATTTACTTCAATGTTTTTGGATTTTATATAAATTTTTAGGCATATTTAAATAAAGGAATTTGAAACCACCTTCGACTTTTTTGGATTTCGATGAATTTTTTTGTTGGAGGAGCTAAATTTGAGTGAATTTAGATGAAATTTACTTCAATTTGTTTTGATTTTATATAAATTTTTAGTCAAATTGTAATAAAGGAATTTGAACCAACTTCGATTTTTTTGGATTTTGATGAGTTTTTTTGTTGGAGGTGTTAAATTTGAGTGAATTTAGATGAAATTTACTTTTATTTTTTTTGATTTTATATAAATTTTTAGTCAAATTGTAATAAAGGAATTTGAACCAACTTCGATTTTTTTGGATTTTGATGAATTTTTTGTTGGAGGAGCTAAATTTGAGTGAATTTAGATTAAATTTGCTTCTATTTTTCTTGATTTTATATAAATTTTTAGTCAAATTGTAATTAAGGAATTTGAAACCACCTTCGATTTTTTTGGATTTTGATGTATTTTATTGTTGGAGGAGCTAAATTTGAGTGAATTTAGATGAAATTTACTTTCATTTTTTTGGATTTTATATAAATTTTTAGTCAAATTGTAATAAAGGAATTTGAAACCAACTTCGATTTTTTTGGATTTTGCTGAATTTTGTGTTGGAGGAGCTAAATTTGAGTGAATTTAGATAGAATTTACTTTTATTTTTTTGGATTTTATATAAATTTTTAGACAAATTGTAATAAAGGAATTTGAACCAACTTCTATTTTTTTGGATTTTGATGAGTTTTTTTGTTGGAGGAGTTAAATTTGAGTGAATTTAGATTAAATTTTCTTTTATTTTTTTTGATTTTATATAAATTTTTAGTCAAATTGTAATAAAGGAATTTGAACCAACTTCGAATTTTTTGGATTTCGATGAATTTTTTTGTTGGAGGAGCTAAATTTGAGTGAATTTAGATGAAATTTACTTCAATTTTTTTGGATTTTATATAAATTTTTAGGCAAATTTTAATAAAGGAATTTGAAACCACTTTCGATTTTTTTGGATTTCGATGAATTTTTTTGTTGGAGGAGCTAAATTTGAGTGAATTTAGATGAAATTTACTTCAATTTTTTTTGATTTTATATAAATTTTTAGTCAAATTGTAATAAAGGAAACTGAAACCAACTTCGATTTTTTGGGATTTCGATGTATTTTTTTGTTGGAGGACCTAAATTTGAGTGAATTTAGATGAAATTTACTTCAATGTTTTTGGATTTTATATAAATTTTTAGGCAAATTTTAATAAAGGAAATTGAAACCAACTTCGATTTTTTTGGATTTGGATGAATGTTTTTGTTGGAGGAGCTAAATTTGAGTAAATTTAGATGAAATTAACACCTATTTTTTTGGATTTTATATAAATTTTTAGTCAAATTGTAATAAAGGAATTTGAAACCAACTTCGATTTTTTTGGATTTTGCTGAATTTTGTGTTGGAGGAGCTAAATTTGAGTGAATTTAGATGAAATTTACTTTTATTTTTTCGGATTTTATATAAATTTTTAGTCAATTGTAATAAAGGAATTTGAACCAACTTCGATTTTTTTGGATTTTGATGAATTTTTTTGTTGGAGGAGCTAAATTTGAGTGAATTTAGATGAAATTTACTTCAATTTTTTTGGATTTTATATAAATTTTTAGGCAAATTTTAATAAAGGAATTTGAAACCACTTTCGATTTTTTTGGATTTCGATGAATTTTTTTGTTGGAGGAGCTAAATTTGAGTGAATTTAGATGAAATTTACTTCAATTTTTTTTGATTTTATATAAATTTTTAGTTAAATTGTAATAAAGGAAACTGAAACCAACTTCGATTTTTTGGGATTTCGATGTATTTTTTTGTTGGAGGAGCTAAATTTGAGTGAATTTAGATGAAATTTACTTCAATGTTTTTGGATTTTATATAAATTTTTAGGCAAATTTTAATAAAGGAATTTGAAACCACCTTCGACTTTTTTGGATTTCGATGAATTTTTTTGTTGGTGGAGCTAAATTTGAGTGAATTTAGATGAAATTTACTTCTATTTTTTTTATTTCACTTAAATTTTTAGTCAAATTGTAATAAAGGTATTTGAACCAACTTCGATTTTTTTGGATTTTGATGATTTTGGTTGTTGAAGGAGTTAAATTTGAGTAAATTTAGAGGAAATTTACTTGTATTTTTTTGGATTTTATATAAATTTTTAGTCAAATTGTAGTAAATGAAATTCAAACCAACTTCGATTTTTTTGGATTTTGATGAATTTTTTTGTTGGAGGAGTTAAATTTGAGTGAATTTAGATGAAACTTACTTTTATTTTTTTGGATTTTCTATAAATTTTTAGTCAAATTGTAATAAAGGAATTTGAACCAACTTCGATTTTTTTGGATTTTGATGAGATTTTTTGTTGGAGGAGTTAAATTTGAGTGAATTTAGATGAAATTTACTTCTATTTTTTTGGATTTTATATAAATTTTTAGTCAAATTGTAATAAAGGAATTTGAACCAACTTCGATTTTTTTGGATTTCGATGAATTTTTTTGTTGGAGGAGCTAAATTTGAGTGAATTTAGATGAAATTTACATTTATTTTTTTGGATTTTATATAAATTTTTAGTCAAATTGTAATAAAGGAATTTGAACCAACTTCGATTTTTTTTGATTTTGATGAATTTTTTGTTGGAGGAGCTAAATTTGAGTGAATTTAGATTAAATTTGCTTCTATTTTTCTTGATTTTATATAAATTTTTAGTCAAATTGTAATTAAGGAATTTGAAACCACCTTCGATTTTTTGGGATTTTGCTGAATTTTGTGTTGGAGGAGCTAAATTTGAGTGAATTTAGATGAAATTTACTTTTATTTTTTCGGATTTTATATAAATTTTTAGTCAAATTGTAATAAAGGAATTTGAACCAACTTCGATTTTTTTGGATTTTGATGAGTTTTTTTGTTGGAGGAGTTAAATTTGAGTGAATTTAGATTAAATTTACTTTTATTTGTTTTGATTTTATATAAATTTTTAGTCAAATTGTAATAAAGGAATTTGAACCAACTTCGAATTTTTTGGATTTAGATGAATTTTTTTGTTGGAGGAGCTAAATTTGAGTGAATTTAGATGAAATTTACTTCAATTTTTTTGGATTTTATATAAATTTTTAGTCAAATTGTAATAAAGGAAACTGAAACCAACTTCGATTTTTTTGGATTTCGATGACTTTTTTTGTTGGAGGAGCTAAATTTGAGTGAATTTAGATGAAATTTACTTCAATGTTTTTGGATTTTATATAAATTTTTAGGCAAATTTTAATAAAGGAATTTGAAACCACCTTCGACTTTTTTGGATTTCGATGAATTTTTTTGTTGGAGGAGCTAAATTTGAGTGAATTTAGATGAAATTTACTTCAATTTTTTTTGATTTTATATAAATGTTTAGTCAAATTGTAATAAAGGAAACTGAAACCAACTTCGATTTTTTTGGATTTCGATGACTTTTTTTGTTGGAGGAGCTAAATTTGAGTGAATTTAGATGAAATTTACTTCAATGTTTTTGGATTTTATATAAATTTTTAGGCATATTTAAATAAAGGAATTTGAACCAACTTCGATTTTTTTGGATTTTGATGATTTTGGTTGTTGGAGGAGTTAAATTTGAGTAAATTTAGAGGAAATTTACTTTTATTTTTTTGGATTTTATATAAATTTTTAGTCAAATTGTAGTAAAGGAAATTCAAACCAACTTAGATTTTTTTGGATTTTGATGAATTTTTTTGTTCGAGGAGTTAAATTTGAGTGAATTTAGATGAAACTTTCTTTTATTTTTTTGGATATTCTATAAATTTTTAGTCAAATTGTAATAAAGGAATTTGAACCAACTTCGATTTTTTTGGATTTTGATGAGATTTTTTGTTGGAGGAGTTAAATTTGAGTGAATTTAGATGAAATTTACTTTTATTTTTTTGGATTTTATATAAATTTTTAGTCAAATTGTAGTAAAGGAAATTCAAACCAACTTAGATTTTTTTGGATTTTGATGAATTTTTTTGTTCGAGGAGTTAAATTTGAGTGAATTTAGATGAAACTTACTTTTATTTTTTTGGATATTCTATAAATTTTTAGTCAAATTGTAATAAAGGAATTTGAACCAACTTCGATTTTTTTGGATTTTGATGAGATTTTTTGTTGGAGGAGTTAAATTTGAGTGAATTTAGATGAAATTTACTTCTATTTTTTTGGATTTTATATAAATTTTTAGTCAAATTGTAATAAAGGAATTTGAACCAACTTCGATTTTTTTGGATTTCGATGAATTTTTTTGTTGGAGGAGCTAAATTTGAGTGAATTTAGATGAAATTTACATTTATTTTTTTGGATTTTATATAAATTTTTAGTCAAATTGTAATAAAGGAATTTGAACCAACTTCGATTTTTTTTGATTTTGATGAATTTTTTGTTGGAGGAGCTAAATTTGAGTGAATTTAGATTAAATTTGCTTCTATTTTTCTTGATTTTATATAAATTTTTAGTCAAATTGTAATTAAGGAATTTGAAACCACCTTCGATTTTTTTGGATTTTGATGAATTTTATTGTTGGAGGAGCTAAATTTGAGTGAATTTAGATGAAATTTACTTTCATTTTTTTGGATTTTATATTAATTTTTAGTCAAATTGTAATAAAGTAATTTGAAACCAACTTCGATTTTTTTGGATTTTGATGAATTTTTTTGTTGGAGCAGCTAAATTTGAGTGAATTTAGATGGAATTTACTTTTATTTTTTTGGATTTTATATAAATTTTCAGTCAAATTGTAATAAAGGAATTTGAACCAACTTCTATTTTTTTGGATTTTGATGAGTTTTTTTGTTGGAGGAGTTAAATTTGAGTGAATTTAGATGAAATTTACTTCAATTTTTTTGGATTTTATATAATTTTTTAGTCAAATTGTAATAAAGGAAATTGAAACCAACTTCGATTTTTTTGGATTTGGATGAATGTTTTTGTTGGAGGAGCTAAATTTGAGTAAATTTAGATGAAATTAACACCTATTTTTTTGGATTTTATATAAATTTTTAGTCAAATTGTAATAAAGGAATTTGAAACCAACTTCGATTTTTTGGGATTTTGCTGAATTTTGTGTTGGAGGAGCTAAATTTGAGTGAATTTAGATGAAATTTACTTTTATTTTTTCGGATTTTATATAAATTTTTAGTCAAATTGTAATAAAGGAATTTGAACCAACTTCGATTTTTTTGGATTTTGATGAGTTTTTTTGTTGGAGGAGTTAAATTTGAGTGAATTTAGATTAAATTTACTTTTATTTGTTTTGATTTTATATAAATTTTTAGTCAAATTGTAATAAAGGAATTTGAACCAACTTCGAATTTTTTGGATTTCGATGAATTTTTTTGTTGGAGGAGCTAAATTTGAGTGAATTTAGATGAAATTTACTTCAATTTTTTTGGATTTTATATAAATTTTTAGTCAAATTGTAATAAAGGAAACTGAAACCAACTTCGATTTTTTTGGATTTCGATGACTTTTTTTGTTGGAGGAGCTAAATTTGAGTGAATTTAGATGAAATTTACTTCAATGTTTTTGGATTTTATATAAATTTTTAGGCAAATTTTAATAAAGGAATTTGAAACCACCTTCGACTTTTTTGGATTTCGATGAATTTTTTTGTTGGAGGAGCTAAATTTGAGTGAATTTAGATGAAATTTACTTCAATTTTTTTTGATTTTATATAAATGTTTAGTCAAATTGTAATAAAGGAAACTGAAACCAACTTCGATTTTTTTGGATTTCGATGACTTTTTTTGTTGGAGGAGCTAAATTTGAGTGAATTTAGATGAAATTTACTTCAATGTTTTTGGATTTTATATAAATTTTTAGGCAAATTTTAATAAAGGAATTTGAAACCACCTTCGACTTTTTTGGATTTCGATGAATTTTTTTGTTGGAGGAGCTAAATTTGAGTGAATTTAGATGAAATTTACTTCAGTTTGTTTTGATTTTATATAAATTTTTAGTCAAATTGTAATAAAGGAATTTGAACCATCTTCGATTTTTTTGGATTTTGATGAGTTTTTTTGTTGGAGGAGTTAAATATGAGTGAATTTAGATGAAATTTACTTCTGTTTTTTTTATTTCATATAAATTTTTAGTCAAATTGTAATAAAGGTATTTGAACCAACTTCGATTTTTTTGGATTTTGATGATTTTGGTTGTTGGAGGAGTTAAATTTGAGTAAATTTAGAGGAAATTTACTTTTATTTTTTTGGATTTTATATAAATTTTTAGTCAAATTGTAGTAAAGGAAATTCAAACCAACTTAGATTTTTTTGGATTTTGATGAATTTTTTTGTTCGAGGAGTTAAATTTGAGTGAATTTAGATGAAACTTACTTTTATTTTTTTGGATATTCTATAAATTTTTAGTCAAATTGTAATAAAGGAATTTGAACCAACTTCGATTTTTTTGGATTTTGATGAGATTTTTTGTTGGAGGAGTTAAATTTGAGTGAATTTAGATGAAATTTACTTTTATTTTTTTGGATTTTATATAAATTTTTAGTCAAATTGTAATAAAGGAATTTGAACCAACTTCGATTTTTTTAGATTTCGATGAATTTTTTTGTTGGAGGAGCTAAATTTGAGTGTACTTAGATGAAATTTACTTTAATTTTTTTGGATTTTATATAAATTTTTAGTCAAATTGTAATAAAGGAAATTGAAACCAACTTCGATTTTTTTGGATTTGGATGAATTTTTTTGTTGGAGGAGCTAAATTTGAGTGAATTTAGATGAAATTTACTTTTATTTTTTTGGATTTTATATAAATTTTTAGTCAAATTGTAATAAAGAAATTTGAACCAACTTCGATTTTTTTGATTTTGATGAATTTTTTGTTGGGGGAGCTAAATTTGAGTGAATTTAGATTAAATTTGCTTCTATTTTTATTGATTTTATATAAATTTTTAGTCAAATTGTAATTAAGGAATTTGAAACCACCTTCGATTTTTTTGGATTTTGATGAATTTTATTGTTGGAGGAGCTAAATTTGAGTGAATTTAGATGAAATTTACTTTCATTTTTTTGGATTTTATATTAATTTTTAGTCAAATTGTAATAAAGTAATTTGAAACCAACTTCGATTTTTTTGGATTTTGATGAATTTTTTTGTTGGAGCAGCTAAATTTGAGTGAATTTAGATGGAATTTACTTTTATTTTTTTGGATTTTATATAAATTTTCAGTCAAATTGTAATAAAGGAATTTGAACCAACTTCTATTTTTTTGGATTTTGATGAGTTTTTTTGTTGGAGGAGTTAAATTTGAGTGAATTTAGATGAAATTTACTTCAATTTTTTTGGATTTTATATAATTTTTTAGTCAAATTGTAATAAAGGAAATTGAAACCAACTTCGATTTTTTTGGATTTGGATGAATGTTTTTGTTGGAGGAGCTAAATTTGAGTAAATTTAGATGAAATTAACACCTATTTTTTTGGATTTTATATAAATTTTTAGTCAAATTGTAATAAAGGAATTTGAAACCAACTTCGATTTTTTGGGATTTTGCTGAATTTTGTGTTGGAGGAGCTAAATTTGAGTGAATTTAGATGAAATTTACTTTTATTTTTTCGGATTTTATATAAATTTTTAGTCAAATTGTAATAAAGGAATTTGAACCAACTTCGATTTTTTTGGATTTTGATGAGTTTTTTTGTTGGAGGAGTTAAATTTGAGTGAATTTAGATTAAATTTACTTTTATTTGTTTTGATTTTATATAAATTTTTAGTCAAATTGTAATAAAGGAATTTGAACCAACTTCGAATTTTTTGGATTTCGATGAATTTTTTTGTTGGAGGAGCTAAATTTGAGTGAATTTAGATGAAATTTACTTCAATTTTTTTGGATTTTATATAAATTTTTAGTCAAATTGTAATAAAGGAAACTGAAACCAACTTCGATTTTTTTGGATTTCGATGACTTTTTTTGTTGGAGGAGCTAAATTTGAGTGAATTTAGATGAAATTTACTTCAATGTTTTTGGATTTTATATAAATTTTTAGGCAAATTTTAATAAAGGAATTTGAAACCACCTTCGACTTTTTTGGATTTCGATGAATTTTTTTGTTGGAGGAGCTAAATTTGAGTGAATTTAGATGAAATTTACTTCAATTTTTTTTTATTTTATATAAATGTTTAGTCAAATTGTAATAAAGGAAACTGAAACCAACTTCGATTTTTTTGGATTTCGATGACTTTTTTTGTTGGAGGAGCTAAATTTGAGTGAATTTAGATGAAATTTACTTCAATGTTTTTGGATTTTATATAAATTTTTAGGCAAATTTTAATAAAGGAATTTGAAACCACCTTCGACTTTTTTGGATTTCGATGAATTTTTTTGTTGGAGGAGCTAAATTTGAGTGAATTTAGATGAAATTTACTTCAGTTTGTTTTGATTTTATATAAATTTTTAGTCAAATTGTAATAAAGGAATTTGAACCATCTTCGATTTTTTTGGATTTTGATGAGTTTTTTTGTTGGAGGAGTTAAATATGAGTGAATTTAGATGAAATTTACTTCTGTTTTTTTTATTTCATATAAATTTTTAGTCAAATTGTAATAAAGGTATTTGAACCAACTTCGATTTTTTTGGATTTTGATGATTTTGGTTGTTGGAGGAGTTAAATTTGAGTAAATTTAGAGGAAATTTACTTTTATTTTTTTGGATTTTATATAAATTTTTAGTCAAATTGTAGTAAAGGAAATTCAAACCAACTTAGATTTTTTTGGATTTTGATGAATTTTTTTGTTCGAGGAGTTAAATTTGAGTGAATTTAGATGAAATTTACTTTTATTTTTTTGGATTTTATATAAATTTTTAGTCAAATTGTAATAAAGGAATTTGAACCAACTTCGATTTTTTTAGATTTCGATGAATTTTTTTGTTGGAGGAGCTAAATTTGAGTGTACTTAGATGAAATTTACTTTAATTTTTTTGGATTTTATATAAATTTTTAGTCAAATTGTAATAAAGGAAATTGAAACCAACTTCGATTTTTTTGGATTTGGATGAATTTTTTTGTTGGAGGAGCTAAATTTGAGTGAATTTAGATGAAATTTACTTTTATTTTTTTGGATTTTATATAAATTTTTAGTCAAATTGTAATAAAGGAATTTGAACCAACTTCGATTTTTTTGATTTTGATGAATTTTTTGTTGGAGGAGCTAAATTTGAGTGAATTTAGATTAAATTTGCTTCTATTTTTATTGATTTTATATAAATTTTTAGTCAAATTGTAATTAAGGAATTTGAAACCACCTTCGATTTTTTTGGATTTTGATGAATTTTATTGTTGGAGGAGCTAAATTTGAGTGAATTTAGATGAAATTTACTTTCATTTTTTTGGATTTTATATTAATTTTTAGTCAAATTGTAATAAAGTAATTTGATACCAACTTCGATTTTTTTGGATTTTGATGAATTTTTTTGTTGGAGCAGCTAAATTTGAGTGAATTTAGATAGAATTTACTTTTATTTTTTTGGATTTTATATAAATTTTTAGTCAAATTGTAATAAAGGAATTTGAACCAACTTCTATTTTTTTGGATTTTGATGAGTTTTTTTGTTGGAGGAGTTAAATTTGAGTGAATTTAGATGAAATTTACTTCAATTTTTTGGGATTTTATATAATTTTTTAGTCAAATTGTAATAAAGGAAATTGAAACCAACTTCGATTTTTTTGGATTTGGATGAATGTTTTTGTTGGAGGAGCTAAATTTGAGTAAATTTAGATGAAATTAACACCTATTTTTTTGGATTTTATATAAATTTTTAGTCAAATTGTAATAAAGGAATTTGAAAAAAACTTCGATTTTTTTGGATTTTGCTGAATTTTGTGTTGGAGGAGCTAAATTTGAGTGAATTTAGATGAAATTTACTTTTATTTTTTCGGATTTTATATAAATTTTTAGTCAAATTGTAATAAAGGAATTTGAACCAACTTCGATTTTTTTGGATTTTGATGAGTTTTTTTGTTGGAGGAGTTAAATTTGAGTGAATTTAGATTAAATTTACTTTTATTTTTTTTGATTTTATATAAATTTTTAGTCAAATTGTAATAAAGGAATTTGAACCAACTTCGAATTTTTTGGATTTCGATGAATTTTTTTGTTGGAGGAGCTAAATTTGAGTGAATTTAGATGAAATTTACTTCAATTTTTTTGGATTTTATATAAATTTTTAGGCAAATTTTAATAAAGGAATTTGAAACCACTTTCGATTTTTTTGGATTTCGATGAATTTTTTTGTTGGAGGAGCTAAATTTGAGTGAATTTAGATGAAATTTACTTCAATTTTTTATGATTTTATATAAATTTTTAGGCAAATTTTAATAAAGGAATTTGAAACCACTTTCGATTTTTTTGGATTTCGATGAATTTTTTTGTTGGAGGAGCTAAATTTGAGTGAATTTAGATGAAATTTACTTCAATTTTTTATGATTTTATATAAATTTTTAGTCAAATTATAATAAAGGAAACTGAAACCAACTTCGATTTTTTGGGATTTCGATGTATTTTTTTGTTGGAGGACCTAAATTTGAGTGAATTTAGATGAAATTTACTTTCATTTTTTTGGATTTTATATTAATTTTTAGTCAAATTGTAATAAAGTAATTTGATACCAACTTCGATTTTTTTGGATTTTGATGAATTTTTTTGTTGGAGCAGCTAAATTTGAGTGAATTTAGATGGAATTTACTTTTATTTTTTTTGGATTTTATATAAATTTTTAGTCAAATTGTAATAAAGGAATTTGAACCAACTTCTATTTTTTTGGATTTTGATGAGTTTTTTTGTTGGAGGAGTTAAATTTGAGTGAATTTAGATGAAATTTACTTCAATTTTTTGGGATTTTATATAATTTTTTAGTCAAAGTGTAATAAAGGAAATTGAAACCAACTTCGATTTTTTTGGATTTTGATGAATTTTTTTGTTGGAGGAGCTAAATTTGAGTGAATTTAGATGAAATTTACTTCAATTTTTTTGGATTTTATATAAATTTTTAGGCAAATTTTAATAAAGGAATTTGAAACCACTTTCGATTTTTTTGGATTTCGATGAATTTTTTTGTTGGAGGAGCTAAATTTGAGTGAATTTAGATGAAATTTACTTCAATTTTTTTTGATTTTATATAAATTTTTAGTTAAATTGTAATAAAGGAAACTGAAACCAACTTCGATTTTTTGGGATTTCGATGTATTTTTTTGTTGGAGGAGCTAAATTTGAGTGAATTAAGATGAAATTTACTTCAATGTTTTTGGATTTTATATAAATTTTTAGGCAAATTTTAATAAAGGAATTTGAAACCACCTTCGACTTTTTTGGATTTCGATGAATTTTTTTGTTGGAGGAGCTAAATTTGAGTGAATTTAGATGAAATTTACTTCTATTTTTTTTATTTCACTTAAATTTTTAGTCAAATTGTAATAAAGGTATTTGAACCAACTTCGATTTTTTTGGATTTTGATGATTTTGGTTGTTGAAGGAGTTAAATTTGAGTAAATTTAGAGGAAATTTACTTGTATTTTTTTGGATTTTATATAAATTTTTAGTCAAATTGTAGTAAAGGAAATTCAAACCAACTTCGATTTTTTTGGATTTTGATGAATTTTTTTGTTGGAGGAGTTAAATTTGAGTGAATTTAGATGAAACTTACTTTTATTTTTTTGGATTTTCTATAAATTTTTAGTCAAATTGTAATAAAGGAATTTGAACCAACTTCGATTTTTTTGGATTTTGATGAGATTTTTTGTTGGAGGAGTTAAATTTGAGTGAATTTAGATGAAATTTACTTTTATTTTTTTGGATTTTATATAAATTTTTAGTCAAATTGTAATAAAGGAATTTGAACCAACTTCGATTTTTTTGGATTTCGATGAATTTTTTTGATGGAGGAGCTAAATTTGAGTGTATTTAGATGAAATTTACTTTAATTTTTTTGGATTTTATATAAATTTTTAGTCAAATTGTAATAAAGGAAATTGAAACCAACTTCGATTTTTTTGGATTTGGATGAATTTTTTTGTTGGAGGAGCTAAATTTGAGTGAATTTAGATGAAATTTACTTTTATTTTTTTGGATTTTATATAAATTTTTAGTCAAATTGTAATAAAGGAATTTGAACCAACTTCGATTTTTTTTGATTTTGATGAATTTTTTGTTGGAGGAGCTAAATTTGAGTGAATTTAGATTAAATTTGCTTCTATTTTTCTTGATTTTATATAAATTTTTAGTCAAATTGTAATTAAGGAATTTGAAACCACCTTCGATTTTTTTGGATTTTGATGAATTTTATTGTTGGAGGAGCTAAATTTGAGTGAATTTAGATGAAATTTACTTTCATTTTTTTGGATTTTATATTAATTTTTAGTCAAATTGTAATAAAGTAATTTGAAACCAACTTCGATTTTTTTGGATTTTGATGAATTTTTTTGTTGGAGCAGCTAAATTTGAGTGAATTTAGATGGAATTTACTTTTATTTTTTTGGATTTTATATAAATTTTTAGTCAAATTGTAATAAAGGAATTTGAACCAACTTCTATTTTTTTGGATTTTGATGAGTTTTTTTGTTGGAGGAGTTAAATTTGAGTTAATTTAGATGAAATTTACTTCAATTTTTTTAGATTTTATATAATTTTTTAGTCAAATTGTAATAAAGGAAATTGAAACCAACTTCGATTTTTTTGGATTTGGATGAATGTTTTTGTTGGAGGAGCTAAATTTGAGTAAATTTAGATGAAATTAACACCTATTTTTTTGGATTTTATATAAATTTTTAGTCAAATTGTAATAAAGGAATTTGAAACCAACTTCGATTTTTTTGGATTTTGCTGAATTTTGTGTTGGAGGAGCTAAATTTGAGTGAATTTAGATGAAATTTACTTTTATTTTTTCGGATTTTATATTAATTTTTAGTCAAATTGTAATAAAGGAATTTGAACCAACTTCGATTTTTTTGGATTTTGATGAGTTTTTTTGTTGGAGGAGTTAAATTTGAGTGAATTTAGATTAAATTTACTTTTATTTTTTTTGATTTTATATAAATTTTTAGTCAAATTGTAATAAAGGAATTTGAACCATCTTCGATTTTTTTGGATTTTGATGAGTTTTTTTGTTGGCGGAGTTAAATATGAGTGAATTTAGATGAAATTTACTTCTGTTTTTTTTATTTCATATAAATTTTTAGTCAAATTGTAATAAAGGTATTTGAACCAACTTCGATTTTTTTGGATTTTGATGATTTTGGTTGTTGGAGGAGTTAAATTTGAGTAAATTTAGAGGAAATTTACTTTTATTTTTTTGGATTTTATATAAATTTTTAGTCAAATTGTAGTAAAGGAAATTCAAACCAACTTAGATTTTTTTGGATTTTGATGAATTTTTTTGTTCGAGGAGTTAAATTTGAGTGAATTTAGATGAAACTTACTTTTATTTTTTTGGATATTCTATAAATTTTTAGTCAAATTGTAATAAAGGAATTTGAACCAACTTCGATTTTTTTGGATTTTGATGAGATTTTTTGTTGGAGGAGTTAAATTTGAGTGAATTTAGATGAAATTTACTTTTATTTTTTTGGATTTTATATAAATTTTTAGTCAAATTGTAATAAAGGAATTTGAACCAACTTCGATTTTTTTGGATTTCGATGAATTTTTTTGATGGAGGAGCTAAATTTGAGTGTATTTAGATGAAATTTACTTTAATTTTTTTGGATTTTATATAAATTTTTAGTCAAATTGTAATAAAGGAAATTGAAACCAACTTCGATTTTTTTGGATTTGGATGAATTTTTTTGTTGGAGGAGCTAAATTTGAGTGAATTTAGATGAAATTTACTTTTATTTTTTTGGATTTTATATAAATTTTTAGTCAAATTGTAATAAAGGAATTTGAACCAACTTCGATTTTTTTTGATTTTGATGAATTTTTTGTTGGAGGAGCTAAATTTGAGTGAATTTAGATTAAATTTGCTTCTATTTTTCTTGATTTTATATAAATTTTTAGTCAAATTGTAATTAAGGAATTTGAAACCACCTTCGATTTTTTTGGATTTTGATGAATTTTATTGTTGGAGGAGCTAAATTTGAGTGAATTTAGATGAAATTTACTTTCATTTTTTTGGATTTTATATTAATTTTTAGTCAAATTGTAATAAAGTAATTTGAAACCAACTTCGATTTTTTTGGATTTTGATGAATTTTTTTGTTGGAGCAGCTAAATTTGAGTGAATTTAGATGGAATTTACTTTTATTTTTTTGGATTTTATATAAATTTTTAGTCAAATTGTAATAAAGGAATTTGAACCAACTTCTATTTTTTTGGATTTTGATGAGTTTTTTTGTTGGAGGAGTAAATTTGAGTTAATTTAGATGAAATTTACTTCAATTTTTTTGGATTTTATATAATTTTTTAGTCAAATTGTAATAAAGGAAATTGAAACCAACTTCGATTTTTTTGGATTTGGATGAATGTTTTTGTTGGAGGAGCTAAATTTGAGTAAATTTAGATGAAATTAACACCTATTTTTTTGGATTTTATATAAATTTTTAGTCAAATTGTAATAAAGGAATTTGAAACCAACTTCGATTTTTTTGGATTTTGCTGAATTTTGTGTTGGAGGAGCTAAATTTGAGTGAATTTAGATGAAATTTACTTTTATTTTTTCGGATTTTATATTAATTTTTAGTCAAATTGTAATAAAGGAATTTGAACCAACTTCGATTTTTTTGGATTTTGATGAGTTTTTTTGTTGGAGGAGTTAAATTTGAGTGAATTTAGATTAAATTTACTTTTATTTTTTTTGATTTTATATAAATTTTTAGTCAAATTGTAATAAAGGAATTTGAACCATCTTCGATTTTTTTGGATTTTGATGAGTTTTTTTGTTGGAGGAGTTAAATATGAGTGAATTTAGATGAAATTTACTTCTGTTTTTTTTATTTCATATAAATTTTTAGTCAAATTGTAATAAAGGTATTTGAACCAACTTCGATTTTTTTGGATTTTGATGATTTTGGTTGTTGGAGGAGTTAAATTTGAGTAAATTTAGAGGAAATTTACTTTTATTTTTTTGGATTTTATATAAATTTTTAGTCAAATTGTAGTAAAGGAAATTCAAACCAACTTAGATTTTTTTGGATTTTGATGAATTTTTTTGTTCGAGGAGTTAAATTTGAGTGAATTTAGATGAAACTTACTTTTATTTTTTTGGATATTCTATAAATTTTTAGTCAAATTGTAATAAAGGAATTTGAACCAACTTCGATTTTTTTGGATTTTGATGAGATTTTTTGTTGGAGGAGTTAAATTTGAGTGAATTTAGATGAAATTTACTTTTATTTTTTTGGATTTTATATAAATTTTTAGTCAAATTGTAATAAAGGAATTTGAACCAACTTCGATTTTTTTAGATTTCGATGAATTTTTTTGTTGGAGGAGCTAAATTTGAGTGTACTTAGATGAAATTTACTTTAATTTTTTTGGATTTTATATAAATTTTTAGTCAAATTGTAATAAAGGAAATTGAAACCAACTTCGATTTTTTTGGATTTGGATGAATTTTTTTGTTGGAGGAGCTAAATTTGAGTGAATTTAGATGAAATTTACTTTTATTTTTTTGGATTTTATATAAATTTTTAGTCAAATTGTAATAAAGGAATTTGAACCAACTTCGATTTTTTTTTATTTTGATGAATTTTTTGTTGGAGGAGCTAAATTTGAGTGAATTTAGATTAAATTTGCTTCTATTTTTCTTGATTTTATATAAATTTTTAGTCAAATTGTAATTAAGGAATTTGAAACCACCTCCGATTTTTTTGGATTTTGATGATTTTTATTGTTGGAGGAGCTAAATTTGAGTGAATTTAGATGAAATTTACTTTCATTTTTTTGGATTTTATATTAATTTTTAGTCAAATTGTAATAAAGTAATTTGATACCAACTTCGATTTTTTTGGATTTTGATGAATTTTTTTGTTGGAGCAGCTAAATTTGAGTGAATTTAGATAGAATTTACTTTTATTTTTTTGGATTTTATATAAATTTTTAGTCAAATTGTAATAAAGGAATTTGAACCAACTTCTATTTTTTTGGATTTTGATGAGTTTTTTTGTTGGAGGAGTTAAATTTGAGTGAATTTAGATGAAATTTACTTCAATTTTTTGGGATTTTATATAATTTTTTAGGCAAATTTTAATAAAGGAATTTGAAACCACTTTCGATTTTTTTGGATTTCGCTGAATTTTTTTGTTGGAGGAGCTAAATTTGAGTGAATTTAGATGAAATTTACTTCAATTTTTTTTGATTTTATATAAATTTTTAGTCAAATTGTAATGAAGGAAACTGAAACCAACTTCGATTTTTTGGGATTTCGATGTATTTTTTTGTTGGAGGACCTAGATTTGAGTGAATTTAGATGAAATTTACTTCAATGTTTTTGGATTTTATATAAATTTTTAGGCAAATTTTAATAAAGGAAATTGAAACCAACTTCGATTTTTTTGGATTTGGATGAATGTTTTTGTTGGAGGAGCTAAATTTGAGTAAATTTAGATGAAATTAACACCTATTTTTTTGGATTTTATATAAATTTTTAGTCAAATTGTAATAAAGGAATTTGAAACCAACTTCGATTTTTTTGGATTTTGCTGAATTTTGTGTTGGAGGAGCTAAATTTGAGTGAATTTAGATGAAATTTACTTTTATTTTTTCGGATTTTATATAAATTTTTAGTCAAATTGTAATAAAGGAATTTGAACCAACTTCGATTTTTTTGGATTTTGATGAGTTTTTTTGTTGGAGGAGTTAAATTTGAGTGAATTTAGATTAAATTTACTTTTATTTTTTTGGATTTTATATAAATTTTTAGTCAAATTGTAATAAAGGAATTTGAACCAACTTCGATTTTTTTGGATTTTGATGAGATTTTTTGTTGGAGGAGTTAAATTTGAGTGAATTTAGATGAAATTTACTTTTATTTTTTTGGATTTTATATAAATTTTTAGTCAAATTGTAATAAAGGAATTTGAACCAACTTCGATTTTTTTAGATTTCGATGAATTTTTTTGTTGGAGGAGCTAAATTTGAGTGTACTTAGATGAAATTTACTTTAATTTTTTTGGATTTTATATAAATTTTTAGTCAAATTGTAATAAAGGAAATTGAAACCAACTTCGATTTTTTTGGATTTGGATGAATTTTTTTGTTGGAGGAGCTAAATTTGAGTGAATTTAGATGAAATTTACTTTTATTTTTTTGGATTTTATATAAATTTTTAGTCAAATTGTAATAAAGGAATTTGAACCAACTTCGATTTTTTTTGATTTTGATGAATTTTTTGTTGGAGGAGCTAAATTTGAGTGAATTTAGATTAAATTTGCTTCTATTTTTATTGATTTTATATAAATTTTTAGTCAAATTGTAATTAAGGAATTTGAAACCACCTTCGATTTTTTTGGATTTTGATGAATTTTATTGTTGGAGGAGCTAAATTTGAGTGAATTTAGATGAAATTTACTTTCATTTTTTTGGATTTTATATTAATTTTTAGTCAAATTGTAATAAAGTAATTTGATACCAACTTCGATTTTTTTGGATTTTGATGAATTTTTTTGTTGGAGCAGCTAAATTTGAGTGAATTTAGATAGAATTTACTTTTATTTTTTGGATTTTATATAAATTTTTAGTCAAATTGTAATAAAGGAATTTGAACCAACTTCTATTTTTTTGGATTTTGATGAGTTTTTTTGTTGGAGGAGTTAAATTTGAGTGAATTTAGATGAAATTTACTTCAATTTTTTGGGATTTTATATAATTTTTTAGTCAAATTGTAATAAAGGAAATTGAAACCAACTTCGATTTTTTTGGATTTGGATGAATGTTTTTGTTGGAGGAGCTAAATTTGAGTAAATTTAGATGAAATTAACACCTATTTTTTTGGATTTTATATAAATTTTTAGTCAAATTATAATAAAGGAATTTGAAACCAACTTCGATTTTTTTGGATTTTGCTGAATTTTGTGTTGGAGGAGCTAAATTTGAGTGAATTTAGATGAAATTTACTTTTATTTTTTCGGATTTTATATAAATTTTTAGTCAAATTGTAATAAAGGAATTTGAACCAACTTCGATTTTTTTGGATTTTGATGAGTTTTTTTGTTGGAGGAGTTAAATTTGAGTGAATTTAGATTAAATTTACTTTTATTTTTTTTGATTTTATATAAATTTTTAGTCAAATTGTAATAAAGGAATTTGAACCAACTTCGAATTTTTTGGATTTCGATGAATTTTTTTGTTGGAGGAGCTAAATTTGAGTGAATTTAGATGAAATTTACTTCAATTTTTTTGGATTTTATATAAATTTTTAGGCAAATTTTAATAAAGGAATTTGAAACCACTTTCGATTTTTTTGGATTTAGATGAATTTTTTTGTTGGAGGAGCTAAATTTGAGTGAATTTAGATGAAATTTACTTCAATTTTTTATGATTTTATATAAATTTTTAGTCAAATTATAATAAAGGAAACTGAAACCAACTTCGATTTTTTGGGATTTCGATGTATTTTTTTGTTGGAGGACCTAAATTTGAGTGAATTTAGATGAAATTTACTTTCATTTTTTTGGATTTTATATTAATTTTTAGTCAAATTGTAATAAAGTAATTTGATACCAACTTCGATTTTTTTGGATTTTGATGAATTTTTTTGTTGGAGCAGCTAAATTTGAGTGAATTTAGATGGAATTTACTTTTATTTTTTTTGGATTTTATATAAATTTTTAGTCAAATTGTAATAAAGGAATTTGAACCAACTTCTATTTTTTTGGATTTTGATGAGTTTTTTTGTTGGAGGAGTTAAATTTGAGTGAATTTAGATGAAATTTACTTCAATTTTTTGGGATTTTATATAATTTTTTAGTCAAAGTGTAATAAAGGAAATTGAAACCAACTTCGATTTTTTTGGATTTTGATGAATTTTTTTGTTGGAGCAGCTAAATTTGAGTGAATTTAGATGGAATTTACTTTTATTTTTTTTGGATTTTATATAAATTTTTAGTCAAATTGTAATAAAGGAATTTGAACCAACTTCTATTTTTTTGGATTTTGATGAGTTTTTTTGTTGGAGGAGTTAAATTTGAGTGAATTTAGATGAAATTTACTTCAATTTTTTGGGATTTTATATAATTTTTTAGTCAAAGTGTAATAAAGGAAATTGAAACCAACTTCGATTTTTTTGGATTTTGATGAATTTTTTTGTTGGAGGAGCTAAATTTGAGTGAATTTAGATGAAATTTACTTCAATTTTTTTGGATTTTATATAAATTTTTAGGCAAATTTTAATAAAGGAATTTGAAACCACTTTCGATTTTTTTGGATTTCGATGAATTTTTTTGTTGGAGGAGCTAAATTTGAGTAAATTTAGATGAAATTAACACCTATTTTTTTGGATTTTATATAAATTTTTAGTCAAATTGTAATAAAGGAATTTGAAACCAACTCCGATTTTTTTGGATTTTGCTGAATTTTGTGTTGGAGGAGCTAAATTTGAGTGAATTTAGATGAAATTTACTTTTATTTTTTCGGATTTTATATAAATTTTTAGTCAAATTGTAATAAAGGAATTTGAACCAACTTCGATTTTTTTGGATTTTGATGAGTTTTTTTGTTGGAGGAGTTAAATTTGAGTGAATTTAGATTAAATTTACTTTTATTTTTTTGGATTTTATATAAATTTTTAGTCAAATTGTAATAAAGGAATTTGAACCAACTTCGATTTTTTTGGATTTTGATGAGATTTTTTGTTGGAGGAGTTAAATTTGAGTGAATTTAGATGAAATTTACTTTTATTTTTTTGGATTTTATATAAATTTTTAGTCAAATTGTAATAAAGGAATTTGAACCAACTTCGATTTTTTTAGATTTCGATGAATTTTTTTGTTGGAGGAGCTAAATTTGAGTGTACTTAGATGAAATTTACTTTAATTTTTTTGGATTTTATATAAATTTTTAGTCAAATTGTAATAAAGGAAATTGAAACCAACTTCGATTTTTTTGGATTTGGATGAATTTTTTTGTTGGAGGAGCTAAATTTGAGTGAATTTAGATGAAATTTACTTTTATTTTTTTGGATTTTATATAAATTTTTAGTCAAATTGTAATAAAGGAATTTGAACCAACTTCGATTTTTTTTGATTTTGATGAATTTTTTGTTGGAGGAGCTAAATTTGAGTGAATTTAGATTAAATTTGCTTCTATTTTTATTGATTTTATATAAATTTTTAGTCAAATTGTAATTAAGGAATTTGAAACCACCTTCGATTTTTTTGGATTTTGATGAATTTTATTGTTGGAGGAGCTAAATTTGAGTGAATTTAGATGAAATTTACTTTCATTTTTTTGGATTTTATATTAATTTTTAGTCAAATTGTAATAAAGTAATTTGATACCAACTTCGATTTTTTTGGATTTTGATGAATTTTTTTGTTGGAGCAGCTAAATTTGAGTGAATTTAGATAGAATTTACTTTTATTTTTTGGATTTTATATAAATTTTTAGTCAAATTGTAATAAAGGAATTTGAACCAACTTCTATTTTTTTGGATTTTGATGAGTTTTTTTGTTGGAGGAGTTAAATTTGAGTGAATTTAGATGAAATTTACTTCAATTTTTTGGGATTTTATATAATTTTTTAGTCAAATTGTAATAAAGGAAATTGAAACCAACTTCGATTTTTTTGGATTTGGATGAATGTTTTTGTTGGAGGAGCTAAATTTGAGTAAATTTAGATGAAATTAACACCTATTTTTTTGGATTTTATATAAATTTTTAGTCAAATTATAATAAAGGAATTTGAAACCAACTTCGATTTTTTTGGATTTTGCTGAATTTTGTGTTGGAGGAGCTAAATTTGAGTGAATTTAGATGAAATTTACTTTTATTTTTTCGGATTTTATATAAATTTTTAGTCAAATTGTAATAAAGGAATTTGAACCAACTTCGATTTTTTTGGATTTTGATGAGTTTTTTTGTTGGAGGAGTTAAATTTGAGTGAATTTAGATTAAATTTACTTTTATTTTTTTTGATTTTATATAAATTTTTAGTCAAATTGTAATAAAGGAATTTGAACCAACTTCGAATTTTTTGGATTTCGATGAATTTTTTTGTTGGAGGAGCTAAATTTGAGTGAATTTAGATGAAATTTACTTCAATTTTTTTGGATTTTATATAAATTTTTAGGCAAATTTTAATAAAGGAATTTGAAACCACTTTCGATTTTTTTGGATTTTGATGAATTTTTTTGTTGGAGGAGCTAAATTTGAGTGAATTTAGATGAAATTTACTTCAATTTTTTATGATTTTATATAAATTTTTAGTCAAATTATAATAAAGGAAACTGAAACCAACTTCGATTTTTTGGGATTTCGATGTATTTTTTTGTTGGAGGACCTAAATTTGAGTGAATTTAGATGAAATTTACTTTCATTTTTTTGGATTTTATATTAATTTTTAGTCAAATTGTAATAAAGTAATTTGATACCAACTTCGATTTTTTTGGATTTTGATGAATTTTTTTGTTGGAGCAGCTAAATTTGAGTGAATTTAGATGGAATTTACTTTTATTTTTTTTGGATTTTATATAAATTTTTAGTCAAATTGTAATAAAGGAATTTGAACCAACTTCTATTTTTTTGGATTTTGATGAGTTTTTTTGTTGGAGGAGTTAAATTTGAGTGAATTTAGATGAAATTTACTTCAATTTTTTGGGATTTTATATAATTTTTTAGTCAAAGTGTAATAAAGGAAATTGAAACCAACTTCGATTTTTTTGGATTTTGATGAATTTTTTTGTTGGAGCAGCTAAATTTGAGTGAATTTAGATGGAATTTACTTTTATTTTTTTTGGATTTTATATAAATTTTTAGTCAAATTGTAATAAAGGAATTTGAACCAACTTCTATTTTTTTGGATTTTGATGAGTTTTTTTGTTGGAGGAGTTAAATTTGAGTGAATTTAGATGAAATTTACTTCAATTTTTTGGGATTTTATATAATTTTTTAGTCAAAGTGTAATAAAGGAAATTGAAACCAACTTCGATTTTTTTGGATTTTGATGAATTTTTTTGTTGGAGGAGCTAAATTTGAGTGAATTTAGATGAAATTTACTTCAATTTTTTTGGATTTTATATAAATTTTTAGGCAAATTTTAATAAAGGAATTTGAAACCACTTTCGATTTTTTTGGATTTCGATGAATTTTTTTGTTGGAGGAGCTAAATTTGAGTGAATTTAGATGAAATTTACTTCAATTTTTTTTGATTTTATATAAATTTTTAGTTAAATTGTAATAAAGGAAACTGAAACCAACTTCGATTTTTTGGGATTTCGATGTATTTTTTTGTTGGAGGAGCTAAATTTGAGTGAATTAAGATGAAATTTACTTCAATGTTTTTGGATTTTATATAAATTTTTAGGCAAATTTTAATAAAGGAATTTGAAACCACCTTCGACTTTTTTGGATTTCGATGAATTTTTTTGTTGGAGGAGCTAAATTTGAGTGAATTTAGATGAAATTTACTTCTATTTTTTTTATTTCACTTAAATTTTTAGTCAAATTGTAATAAAGGTATTTGAACCAACTTCGATTTTTTTGGATTTTGATGATTTTGGTTGTTGAAGGAGTTAAATTTGAGTAAATTTAGAGGAAATTTACTTGTATTTTTTTGGATTTTATATAAATTTTTAGTCAAATTGTAGTAAAGGAAATTCAAACCAACTTCGATTTTTTTGGATTTTGATGAATTTTTTTGTTGGAGGAGTTAAATTTGAGTGAATTTAGATGAAACTTACTTTTATTTTTTTGGATTTTCTATAAATTTTTAGTCAAATTGTAATAAAGGAATTTGAACCAACTTCGATTTTTTTGGATTTTGATGAGATTTTTTGTTGGAGGAGTTAAATTTGAGTGAATTTAGATGAAATTTACTTTTATTTTTTTGGATTTTATATAAATTTTTAGTCAAATTGTAATAAAGGAATTTGAACCAACTTCGATTTTTTTGGATTTCGATGAATTTTTTTGATGGAGGAGCTAAATTTGAGTGTATTTAGATGAAATTTACTTTAATTTTTTTGGATTTTATATAAATTTTTAGTCAAATTGTAATAAAGGAAATTGAAACCAACTTCGATTTTTTTGGATTTGGATGAATTTTTTTGTTGGAGGAGCTAAATTTGAGTGAATTTAGATGAAATTTACTTTTATTTTTTTGGATTTTATATAAATTTTTAGTCAAATTGTAATAAAGGAATTTGAACCAACTTCGATTTTTTTTGATTTTGATGAATTTTTTGTTGGAGGAGCTAAATTTGAGTGAATTTAGATTAAATTTGCTTCTATTTTTCTTGATTTTATATAAATTTTTAGTCAAATTGTAATTAAGGAATTTGAAACCACCTTCGATTTTTTTGGATTTTGATGAATTTTATTGTTGGAGGAGCTAAATTTGAGTGAATTTAGATGAAATTTACTTTCATTTTTTTGGATTTTATATTAATTTTTAGTCAAATTGTAATAAAGTAATTTGAAACCAACTTCGATTTTTTTGGATTTTGATGAATTTTTTTGTTGGAGCAGCTAAATTTGAGTGAATTTAGATGGAATTTACTTTTATTTTTTTGGATTTTATATAAATTTTTAGTCAAATTGTAATAAAGGAATTTGAACCAACTTCTATTTTTTTGGATTTTGATGAGTTTTTTTGTTGGAGGAGTTAAATTTGAGTTAATTTAGATGAAATTTACTTCAATTTTTTTGGATTTTATATAATTTTTTAGTCAAATTGTAATAAAGGAAATTGAAACCAACTTCGATTTTTTTGGATTTGGATGAATGTTTTTGTTGGAGGAGCTAAATTTGAGTAAATTTAGATGAAATTAACACCTATTTTTTTGGATTTTATATAAATTTTTAGTCAAATTGTAATAAAGGAATTTGAAACCAACTTCGATTTTTTTGGATTTTGCTGAATTTTGTGTTGGAGGAGCTAAATTTGAGTGAATTTAGATGAAATTTACTTTTATTTTTTCGGATTTTATATTAATTTTTAGTCAAATTGTAATAAAGGAATTTGAACCAACTTCGATTTTTTTGGATTTTGATGAGTTTTTTTGTTGGAGGAGTTAAATTTGAGTGAATTTAGATTAAATTTACTTTTATTTTTTTTGATTTTATATAAATTTTTAGTCAAATTGTAATAAAGGAATTTGAACCATCTTCGATTTTTTTGGATTTTGATGAGTTTTTTTGTTGGAGGAGTTAAATATGAGTGAATTTAGATGAAATTTACTTCTGTTTTTTTTATTTCATATAAATTTTTAGTCAAATTGTAATAAAGGTATTTGAACCAACTTCGATTTTTTTGGATTTTGATGATTTTGGTTGTTGGAGGAGTTAAATTTGAGTAAATTTAGAGGAAATTTACTTTTATTTTTTTGGATTTTATATAAATTTTTAGTCAAATTGTAGTAAAGGAAATTCAAACCAACTTAGATTTTTTTGGATTTTGATGAATTTTTTTGTTCGAGGAGTTAAATTTGAGTGAATTTAGATGAAACTTACTTTTATTTTTTTGGATATTCTATAAATTTTTAGTCAAATTGTAATAAAGGAATTTGAACCAACTTCGTTTTTTTTGGATTTTGATGAGATTTTTTGTTGGAGGAGTTAAATTTGAGTGAATTTAGATGAAATTTACTTTTATTTTTTTGGATTTTATATAAATTTTTAGTCAAATTGTAATAAACGAATTTGAACCAACTTCGATTTTTTTAGATTTCGATGAATTTTTTTGTTGGAGGAGCTAAATTTGAGTGAATTTAGATGAAATTTACTTTTATTTTTTTGGATTTTATATAAATTTTTAGTCAAATTGTAATAAAGGAATTTGAACCAACTTCTATTTTTTTGGATTTTGATGAGTTTTTTTGTTGGAGGAGTTAAATTTGAGTTAATTTAGATGAAATTTACTTCAATTTTTTTGGATTTTATATAATTTTTTAGTCAAATTGTAATAAAGGAAATTGAAACCAACTTCGATTTTTTTGGATTTGGATGAATGTTTTTGTTGGAGGAGCTAAATTTGAGTAAATTTAGATGAAATTAACACCTATTTTTTTGGATTTTATATAAATTTTTAGTCAAATTGTAATAAAGGAATTTGAAACCAACTTCGATTTTTTTGGATTTTGCTGAATTTTGTGTTGGAGGAGCTAAATTTGAGTGAATTTAGATGAAATTTACTTTTATTTTTTCGGATTTTATATTAATTTTTAGTCAAATTGTAATAAAGGAATTTGAACCAACTTCGATTTTTTTGGATTTTGATGAGTTTTTTTGTTGGAGGAGTTAAATTTGAGTGAATTTAGATGAAATTTACTTTTATTTTTTTGGATTTTATATAAATTTTTAGTCAAATTGTAATAAAGGAATTTGAACCAACTTCGATTTTTTTAGATTTCGATGAATTTTTTTGTTGGAGGAGCTAAATTTGAGTGTACTTAGATGAAATTTACTTTAATTTTTTTGGATTTTATATAAATTTTTAGTCAAATTGTAATAAAGGAAATTGAAACCAACTTCGATTTTTTTGGATTTGGATGAATTTTTTTGTTGGAGGAGCTAAATTTGAGTGAATTTAGATGAAATTTACTTTTATTTTTTTGGATTTTATATAAATTTTTAGTCAAATTGTAATAAAGGAATTTGAACCAACTTCGATTTTTTTTGATTTTGATGAATTTTTTGTTGGAGGAGCTAAATTTGAGTGAATTTAGATTAAATTTGCTTCTATTTTTCTTGATTTTATATAAATTTTTAGTCAAATTGTAATTAAGGAATTTGAAACCACCTTCGATTTTTTTGGATTTTGATGATTTTTATTGTTGGAGGAGCTAAATTTGAGTGAATTTAGATGAAATTTACTTTCATTTTTTTGGATTTTATATTAATTTTTAGTCAAATTGTAATAAAGTAATTTGATACCAACTTCGATTTTTTTGGATTTTGATGAATTTTTTTGTTGGAGCAGCTAAATTTGAGTGAATTTAGATAGAATTTACTTTTATTTTTTTGGATTTTATATAAATTTTTAGTCAAATTGTAATAAAGGAATTTGAACCAACTTCTATTTTTTTGGATTTTGATGAGTTTTTTTGTTGGAGGAGTTAAATTTGAGTGAATTTAGATGAAATTTACTTCAATTTTTTGGGATTTTATATAATTTTTTAGGCAAATTTTAATAAAGGAATTTGAAACCACTTTCGATTTTTTTGGATTTCGATGAATTTTTTTGTTGGAGGAGCTAAATTTGAGTGAATTTAGATGAAATTTACTTCAATTTTTTTTGATTTTATATAAATTTTTAGTCAAATTGTAATGAAGGAAACTGAAACCAACTTCGATTTTTTGGGATTTCGATGTATTTTTTTGTTGGAGGACCTAGATTTGAGTGAATTTAGATGAAATTTACTTCAATGTTTTTGGATTTTATATAAATTTTTAGGCAAATTTTAATAAAGGAAATTGAAACCAACTTCGATTTTTTTGGATTTGGATGAATGTTTTTGTTGGAGGAGCTAAATTTGAGTAAATTTAGATGAAATTAACACCTATTTTTTGGATTTTATATAAATTTTTAGTCAAATTGTAATAAAGGAATTTGAAACCAACTTCGATTTTTTTGGATTTTGCTGAATTTTGTGTTGGAGGAGCTAAATTTGAGTGAATTTAGATGAAATTTACTTCAATTTGTTTTGATTTTATATAAATTTTTAGTCAAATTGTAATAAAGGAAACTGAAACCAACTTCGATTTTTTTGGATTTCGATGACTTTTTTTGTTGGAGGAGTTAAATTTGAGTGAATTTAGATTAAATTTACTTTTATTTGTTTTGATTTTATATAAATTTTTAGTCAAATTGTAATAAAGGAATTTGAACCAACTTCGAATTTTTTGGATTTCGATGAATTTTTTTGTTGGAGGAGCTAAATTTGAGTGAATTTAGATGAAATTTACTTCAATTTTTTTGGATTTTATATAAATTTTTAGGCAAATTTTAATAAAGGAATTTGAAACCACTTTCGATTTTTTTGGATTTCGATGAATTTTTTTGTTGGAGGAGCTAAATTTGAGTGCATTTAGATGAAATTTACTTCAATTTTTTTTGATTTTATATAAATTTTTAGTCAAATTGTAATAAAGGAAACTGAAACCAACTTCGATTTTTTGGGATTTCGATGTATTTTTTTGTTGGAGGACCTAAATTTGAGTGAATTTAGATGAAATTTACTTTCATTTTTTTGGATTTTATATTAATTTTTAGTCAATTTGTAATAAAGTAATTTGATACCAACTTCGATTTTTTTGGATTTTGATGAATTTTTTTGTTGGAGCAGCTAAATTTGAGTGAATTTAGATGGAATTTACTTTTATTTTTTTTGGATTTTATATAAATTTTTAGTCAAATTGTAATAAAGGAATTTGAACCAACTTCTATTTTTTTGGATTTTGATGAGTTTTTTTGTTGGAGGAGTTAAATTTGAGTGAATTTAGATGAAATTTACTTCAATTTTTTGGGATTTTATATAATTTTTTAGTCAAATTGTAATAAAGGAAATTGAAACCAACTTCGATTTTTTTGGATTTGGATGAATGTTTTTGTTGGAGGAGCTAAATTTGAGTAAATTTAGATGAAATTAACACCTATTTTTTTGGATTTTATATAAATTTTTAGTCAAATTGTAATAAAGGAATTTGAAACCAACTTCGATTTTTTTGGATTTTGCTGAATTTTGTGTTGGAGGAGCTAAATTTGAGTGAATTTAGATGAAATTTACTTTTATTTTTTCGGATTTTATATAAATTTTTAGTCAAATTGTAATAAAGGAATTTGAACCAACTTCGATTTTTTTGGATTTTGATGAGTTTTTTTGTTGGAGGAGTTAAATTTGAGTGAATTTAGATTAAATTTACTTTTATTTTTTTGATTTTATATAAATTTTTAGTCAAATTGTAATAAAGGAATTTGAACCAACTTCGAATTTTTTGGATTTCGATGAATTTTTTTGTTGGAGGAGCTAAATTTGAGTGAATTTAGATGAAATTTACTTCAATTTTTTTGGATTTTATATAAATTTTTAGGCAAATTTTAATAAAGGAATTTGAAACCACTTTCGATTTTTTTGGATTTCGATGAATTTTTTTGTTGGAGGAGCTAAATTTGAGTGAATTTAGATGAAATTTACTTCAATTTTTTTTGATTTTATATAAATTTTTAGTCAAATTGTAATAAAGGAAACTGAAACCAACTTCGATTTTTTGGGATTTCGATGTATTTTTTTGTTGGAGGACCTAAATTTGAGTGAATTTAGATGAAATTTACTTCAATGTTTTTGGATTTTATATAAATTTTTAGGCAAATTTTAATAAAGGAAATTGAAACCAACTTCGATTTTTTTGGATTTGGATGAATGTTTTTGTTGGAGGAGCTAAATTTGAGTAAATTTAGATGAAATTAACACCTATTTTTTTGGATTTTATATAAATTTTTAGTCAAATTGTAATAAAGGAATTTGAAACCTACTTCGATTTTTTTGGATTTTGCTGAATTTTGTGTTGGAGGAGCTAAATTTGAGTGAATTTAGATGAAATTTACTTCAATTTTTTTTGATTTTATATAAATTTTTAGTTAAATTGTAATAAAGGAAACTGAAACCAACTTCGATTTTTTGGGATTTCGATGTATTTTTTTGTTGGAGGAGCTAAATTTGAGTGAATTTAGATGAAATTTACTTCAATGTTTTTGGATTTTATATAAATTTTTAGGCAAATTTTAATAAAGGAATTTGAAACCACCTTCGACTTTTTTGGATTTCGATGAATTTTTTTGTTGGAGGAGCTAAATTTGAGTGAATTTAGATGAAATTTACTTCTATTTTTTTTATTTCACTTAAATTTTTAGTCAAATTGTAATAAAGGTATTTGAACCAACTTCGATTTTTTTGGATTTTGATGATTTTGGTTGTTGAAGGAGTTAAATTTGAGTAAATTTAGAGGAAATTTACTTGTATTTTTTTGGATTTTATATAAATTTTTAGTCAAATTGTAGTAAAGGAAATTCAAACCAACTTCGATTTTTTTGGATTTTGATGAATTTTTTTGTTGGAGGAGTTAAATTTGAGTGAATTTAGATGAAACTTACTTTTATTTTTTTGGATTTTCTATAAATTTTTAGTCAAATTGTAATAAAGGAATTTGAACCAACTTCGATTTTTTTGGATTTTGATGAGATTTTTTGTTGGAGGAGTTAAATTTGAGTGAATTTAGATGAAATTTACTTCTATTTTTTTGGATTTTATATAAATTTTTAGTCAAATTGTAATAAAGGAATTTGAACCAACTTCGATTTTTTTGGATTTCGATGAATTTTTTTGTTGGAGGAGCTAAATTTGAGTGAATTTAGATGAAATTTACTTTTATTTTTTTGGATTTTATATAAATTTTTAGTCAAATTGTAATAAAGGAATTTGAACCAACTTCGATTTTTTTTGATTTTGATGAATTTTTTGTTGGAGGAGCTAAATTTGAGTGAATTTAGATTAAATTTGCTTCTATTTTTCTTGATTTTATATAAATTTTTAGTCAAATTGTAATTAAGGAATTTGAAACCACCTTCGATTTTTTTGGATTTTGATGAATTTTATTGTTGGAGGAGCTAAATTTGAGTGAATTTAGATGAAATTTACTTTCATTTTTTTGGATTTTATATTAATTTTTAGTCAAATTGTAATAAAGTAATTTGAAACCAACTTCGATTTTTTTGGATTTTGATGAATTTTTTTGTTGGAGCAGCTAAATTTGAGTGAATTTAGATGGAATTTACTTTTATTTTTTTGGATTTTATATAAATTTTCAGTCAAATTGTAATAAAGGAATTTGAACCAACTTCTATTTTTTTGGATTTTGATGAGTTTTTTTGTTGGAGGAGTTAAATTTGAGTGAATTTAGATGAAATTTACTTCAATTTTTTTGGATTTTATATAATTTTTTAGTCAAATTGTAATAAAGGAAATTGAAACCAACTTCGATTTTTTTGGATTTGGATGAATGTTTTTGTTGGAGGAGCTAAATTTGAGTAAATTTAGATGAAATTAACACCTATTTTTTTGGATTTTATATAAATTTTTAGTCAAATTGTAATAAAGGAATTTGAAACCAACTTCGATTTTTTTGGATTTTGCTGAATTTTGTGTTGGAGGAGCTAAATTTGAGTGAATTTAGATGAAATTTACTTTTATTTTTTCGGATTTTATATAAATTTTTAGTCAAATTGTAATAAAGGAATTTGAACCAACTTCGATTTTTTTGGATTTTGATGAGTTTTTTTGTTGGAGGAGTTAAATTTGAGTGAATTTAGATGAAATTTACTTTTATTTTTTTTGATTTTATATAAATTTTTAGTCAAATTGTAATAAAGGAATTTGAACCAACTTCGATTTTTTTGGATTTCGATGAATTTTTTTGTTGGAGGAGCTAAATTTGAGTGAATTTAGATGAAATTTACTTCAATTTTTTTTGATTTCATATAAATTTTTAGTCAAATTGTAATAAAGGAAACTGAAACCAACTTCGATTTTTTTGGATTTCGATGACTTTTTTTGTTGGAGGAGCTAAATTTGAGTGAATTTAGATGAAATTTACTTCAATGTTTTTGGATTTTATATAAATTTTTAGGCAAATTTAAATAAAGGAATTTGAAACCACCTTCGACTTTTTTGGATTTCGATGAATTTTTTTGTTGGAGGAGCTAAATTTGAGTGAATTTAGATGAAATTTACTTCAATTTGTTTTGATTTTATATAAATTTTTAGTCAAATTGTAATAAAGGAATTTGAACCAACTTCGATTTTTTTGGATTTTGATGAGTTTTTTTGTTGGAGGAGTTAAATTTGAGTGAATTTAGATGAAATTTACTTTTATTTTTTTTGATTTTATATAAATTTTTAGTCAAATTGTAATAAAGGAATTTGAACCAACTTCGATTTTTTTGGATTTCGATGAATTTTTTTGTTGGAGGAGCTAAATTTGAGTGAATTTAGATGAAATTTACTTCAATTTTTTTTGATTTCATATAAATTTTTAGTCAAATTGTAATAAAGGAAACTGAAACCAACTTCGATTTTTTTGGATTTCGATGACTTTTTTTGTTGGAGGAGCTAAATTTGAGTGAATTTAGATGAAATTTACTTCAATGTTTTTGGATTTTATATAAATTTTTAGGCAAATTTTAATAAAGGAATTTGAAACCACCTTCGACTTTTTTGGATTTCGATGAATTTTTTTGTTGGAGGAGCTAAATTTGAGTGAATTTAGATGAAATTTACTTCAGTTTGTTTTGATTTTATATAAATTTTTAGTCAAATTGTAATAAAGGAATTTGAACCATCTTCGATTTTTTTGGATTTTGATGAGTTTTTTTGTTGGAGGAGTTAAATATGAGTGAATTTAGATGAAATTTACTTCTGTTTTTTTTATTTCATATAAATTTTTAGTCAAATTGTAATAAAGGTATTTGAACCAACTTCGATTTTTTTGGATTTTGATGATTTTGGTTGTTGGAGGAGTTAAATTTGAGTAAATTTAGAGGAAATTTACTTTTATTTTTTTTGATTTTATATAAATTTTTAGTCAAATTGTAGTAAAGGAAATTCAAACCAACTTAGATTTTTTTGGATTTTGATGAATTTTTTTGTTCGAGGAGTTAAATTTGAGTGAATTTAGATGAAACTTACTTTTATTTTTTTGGATATTCTATAAATTTTTAGTCAAATTGTAATAAAGGAATTTGAACCAACTTCGATTTTTTTGGATTTTGATGAGATTTTTTGTTGGAGGAGTTAAATTTGAGTGAATTTAGATGAAATTTACTTTTATTTTTTTGGATTTTATATAAATTTTTAGTCAAATTGTAATAAAGGAATTTGAACCAACTTCGATTTTTTTAGATTTCGATGAATTTTTTTGTTGGAGGAGCTAAATTTGAGTGTACTTAGATGAAATTTACTTTAATTTTTTTGGATTTTATATAAATTTTTAGTCAAATTGTAATAAAGGAAATTGAAACCAACTTCGATTTTTTTGGATTTGGATGAATTTTTTTGTTGGAGGAGCTAAATTTGAGTGAATTTAGATGAAATTTACTTTTATTTTTTTGGATTTTATATAAATTTTTAGTCAAATTGTAGTAAAGGAAATTCAAACCAACTTAGATTTTTTTGGATTTTGATGAATTTTTTTGTTCGAGGAGTTAAATTTGAGTGAATTTAGATGAAACTTACTTTTATTTTTTTGGATATTCTATAAATTTTTAGTCAAATTGTAATAAAGGAATTTGAACCAACTTCGATTTTTTTGGATTTTGATGAGATTTTTTGTTGGAGGAGTTAAATTTGAGTGAATTTAGATGAAATTTACTTTTATTTTTTTGGATTTTATATAAATTTTTAGTCAAATTGTAATAAAGGAATTTGAACCAACTTCGATTTTTTTAGATTTCGATGAATTTTTTTGTTGGAGGAGCTAAATTTGAGTGTACTTAGATGAAATTTACTTTAATTTTTTTGGATTTTATATAAATTTTTAGTCAAATTGTAATAAAGGAAATTGAAACCAACTTCGATTTTTTTGGATTTGGATGAATTTTTTTGTTGGAGGAGCTAAATTTGAGTGAATTTAGATGAAATTTACTTTTATTTTTTTGGATTTTATATAAATTTTTAGTCAAATTGTAATAAAGTAATTGGATCCAACTTCGATTTTTTTTTATTTTGATGAATTTTTTGTTGGAGGAGCTAAATTTGAGTGAATTTAGATTAAATTTGCTTCTATTTTTCTTGATTTTATATAAATTTTTAGTCAAATTGTAATTAAGGAATTTGAAACCACCTTCGATTTTTTTGGATTTTGATGTATTTTATTGTTGGAGGAGCTAAATTTGAGTGAATTTAGATGAAATTTACTTTCATTTTTTTGGATTTTATATAAATTTTTAGTCAAATTGTAATAAAGGAATTTGAAACCAACTTCGATTTTTTTGGATTTTGCTGAATTTTGTGTTGGAGGAGCTAAATTTGAGTGAATTTAGATAGAATTTACTTTTATTTTTTTGGATTTTATATAAATTTTTAGACAAATTGTAATAAAGGAATTTGAACCAACTTCTATTTTTTTGGATTTTGATGAGTTTTTTTGTTGGAGGAGTTAAATTTGAGTGAATTTAGATTAAATTTACTTTTATTTTTTTTGATTTTATATAAATTTTTAGTCAAATTGTAATAAAGGAATTTGAACCAACTTCGAATTTTTTGGATTTCGATGAATTTTTTTGTTGGAGGAGCTAAATTTGAGTGAATTTAGATGAAATTTACTTCAATTTTTTTGGATTTTATATAAATTTTTAGGCAAATTTTAATAAAGGAATTTGAAACCACTTTCGATTTTTTTGGATTTCGATGAATTTTTTTGTTGGAGGAGCTAAATTTGAGTGAATTTAGATGAAATTTACTTCAATTTTTTTTGATTTTATATAAATTTTTAGTCAAATTGTAATAAAGGAAACTGAAACCAACTTCGATTTTTTGGGATTTCGATGTATTTTTTTGTTGGAGGACCTAAATTTGAGTGAATTTAGATGAAATTTACTTCAATGTTTTTGGATTTTATATAAATTTTTAGGCAAATTTTAATAAAGGAAATTGAAACCAACTTCGATTTTTTTGGATTTGGATGAATGTTTTTGTTGGAGGAGCTAAATTTGAGTAAATTTAGATGAAATTAACACCTATTTTTTTGGATTTTATATAAATTTTTAGTCAAATTGTAATAAAGGAATTTGAAACCAACTTCGATTTTTTTGGATTTTGCTGAATTTTGTGTTGGAGGAGCTAAATTTGAGTGAATTTAGATGAAATTTACTTTTATTTTTTCGGATTTTATATAAATTTTTAGTCAATTGTAATAAAGGAATTTGAACCAACTTCGATTTTTTTGGATTTTGATGAATTTTTTTGTTGGAGGAGCTAAATTTGAGTGAATTTAGATGAAATTTACTTCAATTTTTTTGGATTTTATATAAATTTTTAGGCAAATTTTAATAAAGGAATTTGAAACCACTTTCGATTTTTTTGGATTTCGATGAATTTTTTTGTTGGAGGAGCTAAATTTGAGTGAATTTAGATGAAATTTACTTCAATTTTTTTTGATTTTATATAAATTTTTAGTTAAATTGTAATAAAGGAAACTGAAACCAACTTCGATTTTTTGGGATTTCGATGTATTTTTTTGTTGGAGGAGCTAAATTTGAGTGAATTTAGATGAAATTTACTTCAATGTTTTTGGATTTTATATAAATTTTTAGGCAAATTTTAATAAAGGAATTTGAAACCACCTTCGACTTTTTTGGATTTCGATGAATTTTTTTGTTGGAGGAGCTAAATTTGAGTGAATTTAGATGAAATTTACTTCTATTTTTTTTATTTCACTTAAATTTTTAGTCAAATTGTAATAAAGGTATTTGAACCAACTTCGATTTTTTTGGATTTTGATGATTTTGGTTGTTGAAGGAGTTAAATTTGAGTAAATTTAGAGGAAATTTACTTGTATTTTTTTGGATTTTATATAAATTTTTAGTCAAATTGTAGTAAATGAAATTCAAACCAACTTCGATTTTTTTGGATTTTGATGAATTTTTTTGTTGGAGGAGTTAAATTTGAGTGAATTTAGATGAAACTTACTTTTATTTTTTTGGATTTTCTATAAATTTTTAGTCAAATTGTAATAAAGGAATTTGAACCAACTTCGATTTTTTTGGATTTTGATGAGATTTTTTGTTGGAGGAGTTAAATTTGAGTGAATTTAGATGAAATTTACTTCTATTTTTTTGGATTTTATATAAATTTTTAGTCAAATTGTAATAAAGGAATTTGAACCAACTTCGATTTTTTTGGATTTCGATGAATTTTTTTGTTGGAGGAGCTAAATTTGAGTGAATTTAGATGAAATTTACATTTATTTTTTTGGATTTTATATAAATTTTTAGTCAAATTGTAATAAAGGAATTTGAACCAACTTCGATTTTTTTTGATTTTGATGAATTTTTTGTTGGAGGAGCTAAATTTGAGTGAATTTAGATTAAATTTGCTTCTATTTTTCTTGATTTTATATAAATTTTTAGTCAAATTGTAATTAAGGAATTTGAAACCACCTTCGATTTTTTGGGATTTTGCTGAATTTTGTGTTGGAGGAGCTAAATTTGAGTGAATTTAGATGAAATTTACTTTTATTTTTTCGGATTTTATATAAATTTTTAGTCAAATTGTAATAAAGGAATTTGAACCAACTTCGATTTTTTTGGATTTTGATGAGTTTTTTTGTTGGAGGAGTTAAATTTGAGTGAATTTAGATTAAATTTACTTTTATTTGTTTTGATTTTATATAAATTTTTAGTCAAATTGTAATAAAGGAATTTGAACCAACTTCGAATTTTTTGGATTTCGATGAATTTTTTTGTTGGAGGAGCTAAATTTGAGTGAATTTAGATGAAATTTACTTCAATTTTTTTGGATTTTATATAAATTTTTAGTCAAATTGTAATAAAGGAAACTGAAACCAACTTCGATTTTTTTGGATTTCGATGACTTTTTTTGTTGGAGGAGCTAAATTTGAGTGAATTTAGATGAAATTTACTTCAATGTTCTTGGATTTTATATAAATTTTTAGGCAAATTTTAATAAAGGAATTTGAAACCACCTTCGACTTTTTTGGATTGCGATGAATTTTTTTGTTGGAGGAGCTAAATTTGAGTGAATTTAGATGAAATTTACTTCAATTTTTTTTGATTTTATATAAATGTTTAGTCAAATTGTAATAAAGGAAACTGAAACCAACTTCGATTTTTTTGGATTTCGATGACTTTTTTTGTTGGAGGAGCTAAATTTGAGTGAATTTAGATGAAATTTACTTCAATGTTTTTGGATTTTATATAAATTTTTAGGCATATTTAAATAAAGGAATTTGAAACCACCTTCGACTTTTTTGGATTTCGATGAATTTTTTTGTTGGAGGAGCTAAATTTGAGTGAATTTAGATGAAATTTACTTCAATTTGTTTTGATTTTATATAAATTTTTAGTCAAATTGTAATAAAGGAATTTGAACCAACTTCGATTTTTTTGGATTTTGATGAGTTTTTTTGTTGGAGGTGTTAAATTTGAGTGAATTTAGATGAAATTTACTTTTATTTTTTTTGATTTTATATAAATTTTTAGTCAAATTGTAATAAAGGAATTTGAACCAACTTCGATTTTTTTGGATTTTGATGAATTTTTTGTTGGAGGAGCTAAATTTGAGTGAATTTAGATTAAATTTGCTTCTATTTTTCTTGACTTTATATAAATTTTTAGTCAAATTGTAATTAAGGAATTTGAAACCACCTTCGATTTTTTTGGATTTTGATGTATTTTATTGTTGGAGGAGCTAAATTTGAGTGAATTTAGATGAAATTTACTTTCATTTTTTTGGATTTTATATAAATTTTTAGTCAAATTGTAATAAAGGAATTTGAAACCAACTTCGATTTTTTTGGATTTTGCTGAATTTTGTGTTGGAGGAGCTAAATTTGAGTGAATTTAGATAGAATTTACTTTTATTTTTTTGGATTTTATATAAATTTTTAGACAAATTGTAATAAAGGAATTTGAACCAACTTCTATTTTTTTGGATTTTGATGAGTTTTTTTGTTGGAGGAGTTAAATTTGAGTGAATTTAGATTAAATTTTCTTTTATTTTTTTTGATTTTATATAAATTTTTAGTCAAATTGTAATAAAGGAATTTGAACCAACTTCGAATTTTTTGGATTTCGATGAATTTTTTTGTTGGAGGAGCTAAATTTGAGTGAATTTAGATGAAATTTACTTCAATTTTTTTGGATTTTATATAAATTTTTAGGCAAATTTTAATAAAGGAATTTGAAACCACTTTCGATTTTTTTGGATTTCGATGAATTTTTTTGTTGGAGGAGCTAAATTTGAGTGAATTTAGATGAAATTTACTTCAATTTTTTTTGATTTTATATAAATTTTTAGTCAAATTGTAATAAAGGAAACTGAAACCAACTTCGATTTTTTGGGATTTCGATGTATTTTTTTGTTGGAGGACCTAAATTTGAGTGAATTTAGATGAAATTTACTTCAATGTTTTTGGATTTTATATAAATTTTTAGGCAAATTTTAATAAAGGAAATTGAAACCAACTTCGATTTTTTTGGATTTGGATGAATGTTTTTGTTGGAGGAGCTAAATTTGAGTAAATTTAGATGAAATTAACACCTATTTTTTTGGATTTTATATAAATTTTTAGTCAAATTGTAATAAAGGAATTTGAAACCAACTTCGATTTTTTTGGATTTTGCTGAATTTTGTGTTGGAGGAGCTAAATTTGAGTGAATTTAGATGAAATTTACTTTTATTTTTTCGGATTTTATATAAATTTTTAGTCAATTGTAATAAAGGAATTTGAACCAACTTCGATTTTTTTGGATTTTGATGAATTTTTTTGTTGGAGGAGCTAAATTTGAGTGAATTTAGATGAAATTTACTTCAATTTTTTTGGATTTTATATAAATTTTTAGGCAAATTTTAATAAAGGAATTTGAAACCACTTTCGATTTTTTTGGATTTCGATGAATTTTTTTGTTGGAGGAGCTAAATTTGAGTGAATTTAGATGAAATTTACTTCAATTTTTTTTGATTTTATATAAATTTTTAGTTAAATTGTAATAAAGGAAACTGAAACCAACTTCGATTTTTTGGGATTTCGATGTATTTTTTTGTTGGAGGAGCTAAATTTGAGTGAATTTAGATGAAATTTACTTCAATGTTTTTGGATTTTATATAAATTTTTAGGCAAATTTTAATAAAGGAATTTGAAACCACCTTCGACTTTTTTGGATTTCGATGAATTTTTTTGTTGGTGGAGCTAAATTTGAGTGAATTTAGATGAAATTTACTTCTATTTTTTTTATTTCACTTAAATTTTTAGTCAAATTGTAATAAAGGTATTTGAACCAACTTCGATTTTTTTGGATTTTGATGATTTTGGTTGTTGAAGGAGTTAAATTTGAGTAAATTTAGAGGAAATTTACTTGTATTTTTTTGGATTTTATATAAATTTTTAGTCAAATTGTAGTAAATGAAATTCAAACCAACTTCGATTTTTTTGGATTTTGATGAATTTTTTTGTTGGAGGAGTTAAATTTGAGTGAATTTAGATGAAACTTACTTTTATTTTTTTGGATTTTCTATAAATTTTTAGTCAAATTGTAATAAAGGAATTTGAACCAACTTCGATTTTTTTGGATTTTGATGAGATTTTTTGTTGGAGGAGTTAAATTTGAGTGAATTTAGATGAAATTTACTTCTATTTTTTTGGATTTTATATAAATTTTTAGTCAAATTGTAATAAAGGAATTTGAACCAACTTCGATTTTTTTGGATTTCGATGAATTTTTTTGTTGGAGGAGCTAAATTTGAGTGAATTTAGATGAAATTTACATTTATTTTTTTGGATTTTATATAAATTTTTAGTCAAATTGTAATAAAGGAATTTGAACCAACTTCGATTTTTTTTGATTTTGATGAATTTTTTGTTGGAGGAGCTAAATTTGAGTGAATTTAGATTAAATTTGCTTCTATTTTTCTTGATTTTATATAAATTTTTAGTCAAATTGTAATTAAGGAATTTGAAACCACCTTCGATTTTTTGGGATTTTGCTGAATTTTGTGTTGGAGGAGCTAAATTTGAGTGAATTTAGATGAAATTTACTTTTATTTTTTCGGATTTTATATAAATTTTTAGTCAAATTGTAATAAAGGAATTTGAACCAACTTCGATTTTTTTGGATTTTGATGAGTTTTTTTGTTGGAGGAGTTAAATTTGAGTGAATTTAGATTAAATTTACTTTTATTTGTTTTGATTTTATATAAATTTTTAGTCAAATTGTAATAAAGGAATTTGAACCAACTTCGAATTTTTTGGATTTAGATGAATTTTTTTGTTGGAGGAGCTAAATTTGAGTGAATTTAGATGAAATTTACTTCAATTTTTTTGGATTTTATATAAATTTTTAGTCAAATTGTAATAAAGGAAACTGAAACCAACTTCGATTTTTTTGGATTTCGATGACTTTTTTTGTTGGAGGAGCTAAATTTGAGTGAATTTAGATGAAATTTACTTCAATGTTTTTGGATTTTATATAAATTTTTAGGCAAATTTTAATAAAGGAATTTGAAACCACCTTCGACTTTTTTGGATTTCGATGAATTTTTTTGTTGGAGGAGCTAAATTTGAGTGAATTTAGATGAAATTTACTTCAATTTTTTTTGATTTTATATAAATGTTTAGTCAAATTGTAATAAAGGAAACTGAAACCAACTTCGATTTTTTTGGATTTCGATGACTTTTTTTGTTGGAGGAGCTAAATTTGAGTGAATTTAGATGAAATTTACTTCAATGTTTTTGGATTTTATATAAATTTTTAGGCATATTTAAATAAAGGAATTTGAACCAACTTCGATTTTTTTGGATTTTGATGATTTTGGTTGTTGGAGGAGTTAAATTTGAGTAAATTTAGAGGAAATTTACTTTTATTTTTTTGGATTTTATATAAATTTTTAGTCAAATTGTAGTAAAGGAAATTCAAACCAACTTAGATTTTTTTGGATTTTGATGAATTTTTTTGTTCGAGGAGTTAAATTTGAGTGAATTTAGATGAAACTTTCTTTTATTTTTTTGGATATTCTATAAATTTTTAGTCAAATTGTAATAAAGGAATTTGAACCAACTTCGATTTTTTTGGATTTTGATGAGATTTTTTGTTGGAGGAGTTAAATTTGAGTGAATTTAGATGAAATTTACTTTTATTTTTTTGGATTTTATATAAATTTTTAGTCAAATTGTAGTAAAGGAAATTCAAACCAACTTAGATTTTTTTGGATTTTGATGAATTTTTTTGTTCGAGGAGTTAAATTTGAGTGAATTTAGATGAAACTTACTTTTATTTTTTTGGATATTCTATAAATTTTTAGTCAAATTGTAATAAAGGAATTTGAACCAACTTCGATTTTTTTGGATTTTGATGAGATTTTTTGTTGGAGGAGTTAAATTTGAGTGAATTTAGATGAAATTTACTTCTATTTTTTTGGATTTTATATAAATTTTTAGTCAAATTGTAATAAAGGAATTTGAACCAACTTCGATTTTTTTGGATTTCGATGAATTTTTTTGTTGGAGGAGCTAAATTTGAGTGAATTTAGATGAAATTTACATTTATTTTTTTGGATTTTATATAAATTTTTAGTCAAATTGTAATAAAGGAATTTGAACCAACTTCGATTTTTTTTGATTTTGATGAATTTTTTGTTGGAGGAGCTAAATTTGAGTGAATTTAGATTAAATTTGCTTCTATTTTTCTTGATTTTATATAAATTTTTAGTCAAATTGTAATTAAGGAATTTGAAACCACCTTCGATTTTTTTGGATTTTGATGAATTTTATTGTTGGAGGAGCTAAATTTGAGTGAATTTAGATGAAATTTACTTTCATTTTTTTGGATTTTATATTAATTTTTAGTCAAATTGTAATAAAGTAATTTGAAACCAACTTCGATTTTTTTGGATTTTGATGAATTTTTTTGTTGGAGCAGCTAAATTTGAGTGAATTTAGATGGAATTTACTTTTATTTTTTTGGATTTTATATAAATTTTCAGTCAAATTGTAATAAAGGAATTTGAACCAACTTCTATTTTTTTGGATTTTGATGAGTTTTTTTGTTGGAGGAGTTAAATTTGAGTGAATTTAGATGAAATTTACTTCAATTTTTTTGGATTTTATATAATTTTTTAGTCAAATTGTAATAAAGGAAATTGAAACCAACTTCGATTTTTTTGGATTTGGATGAATGTTTTTGTTGGAGGAGCTAAATTTGAGTAAATTTAGATGAAATTAACACCTATTTTTTTGGATTTTATATAAATTTTTAGTCAAATTGTAATAAAGGAATTTGAAACCAACTTCGATTTTTTGGGATTTTGCTGAATTTTGTGTTGGAGGAGCTAAATTTGAGTGAATTTAGATGAAATTTACTTTTATTTTTTCGGATTTTATATAAATTTTTAGTCAAATTGTAATAAAGGAATTTGAACCAACTTCGATTTTTTTGGATTTTGATGAGTTTTTTTGTTGGAGGAGTTAAATTTGAGTGAATTTAGATTAAATTTACTTTTATTTGTTTTGATTTTATATAAATTTTTAGTCAAATTGTAATAAAGGAATTTGAACCAACTTCGAATTTTTTGGATTTCGATGAATTTTTTTGTTGGAGGAGCTAAATTTGAGTGAATTTAGATGAAATTTACTTCAATTTTTTTGGATTTTATATAAATTTTTAGTCAAATTGTAATAAAGGAAACTGAAACCAACTTCGATTTTTTTGGATTTCGATGACTTTTTTTGTTGGAGGAGCTAAATTTGAGTGAATTTAGATGAAATTTACTTCAATGTTTTTGGATTTTATATAAATTTTTAGGCAAATTTTAATAAAGGAATTTGAAACCACCTTCGACTTTTTTGGATTTCGATGAATTTTTTTGTTGGAGGAGCTAAATTTGAGTGAATTTAGATGAAATTTACTTCAATTTTTTTTGATTTTATATAAATGTTTAGTCAAATTGTAATAAAGGAAACTGAAACCAACTTCGATTTTTTTGGATTTCGATGACTTTTTTTGTTGGAGGAGCTAAATTTGAGTGAATTTAGATGAAATTTACTTCAATGTTTTTGGATTTTATATAAATTTTTAGGCAAATTTTAATAAAGGAATTTGAAACCACCTTCGACTTTTTTGGATTTCGATGAATTTTTTTGTTGGAGGAGCTAAATTTGAGTGAATTTAGATGAAATTTACTTCAGTTTGTTTTGATTTTATATAAATTTTTAGTCAAATTGTAATAAAGGAATTTGAACCATCTTCGATTTTTTTGGATTTTGATGAGTTTTTTTGTTGGAGGAGTTAAATATGAGTGAATTTAGATGAAATTTACTTCTGTTTTTTTTATTTCATATAAATTTTTAGTCAAATTGTAATAAAGGTATTTGAACCAACTTCGATTTTTTTGGATTTTGATGATTTTGGTTGTTGGAGGAGTTAAATTTGAGTAAATTTAGAGGAAATTTACTTTTATTTTTTTGGATTTTATATAAATTTTTAGTCAAATTGTAGTAAAGGAAATTCAAACCAACTTAGATTTTTTTGGATTTTGATGAATTTTTTTGTTCGAGGAGTTAAATTTGAGTGAATTTAGATGAAACTTACTTTTATTTTTTTGGATATTCTATAAATTTTTAGTCAAATTGTAATAAAGGAATTTGAACCAACTTCGATTTTTTTGGATTTTGATGAGATTTTTTGTTGGAGGAGTTAAATTTGAGTGAATTTAGATGAAATTTACTTTTATTTTTTTGGATTTTATATAAATTTTTAGTCAAATTGTAATAAAGGAATTTGAACCAACTTCGATTTTTTTAGATTTCGATGAATTTTTTTGTTGGAGGAGCTAAATTTGAGTGTACTTAGATGAAATTTACTTTAATTTTTTTGGATTTTATATAAATTTTTAGTCAAATTGTAATAAAGGAAATTGAAACCAACTTCGATTTTTTTGGATTTGGATGAATTTTTTTGTTGGAGGAGCTAAATTTGAGTGAATTTAGATGAAATTTACTTTTATTTTTTTGGATTTTATATAAATTTTTAGTCAAATTGTAATAAAGGAATTTGAACCAACTTCGATTTTTTTGATTTTGATGAATTTTTTGTTGGGGGAGCTAAATTTGAGTGAATTTAGATTAAATTTGCTTCTATTTTTATTGATTTTATATAAATTTTTAGTCAAATTGTAATTAAGGAATTTGAAACCACCTTCGATTTTTTTGGATTTTGATGAATTTTATTGTTGGAGGAGCTAAATTTGAGTGAATTTAGATGAAATTTACTTTCATTTTTTTGGATTTTATATTAATTTTTAGTCAAATTGTAATAAAGTAATTTGAAACCAACTTCGATTTTTTTGGATTTTGATGAATTTTTTTGTTGGAGCAGCTAAATTTGAGTGAATTTAGATGGAATTTACTTTTATTTTTTTGGATTTTATATAAATTTTCAGTCAAATTGTAATAAAGGAATTTGAACCAACTTCTATTTTTTTGGATTTTGATGAGTTTTTTTGTTGGAGGAGTTAAATTTGAGTGAATTTAGATGAAATTTACTTCAATTTTTTTGGATTTTATATAATTTTTTAGTCAAATTGTAATAAAGGAAATTGAAACCAACTTCGATTTTTTTGGATTTGGATGAATGTTTTTGTTGGAGGAGCTAAATTTGAGTAAATTTAGATGAAATTAACACCTATTTTTTTGGATTTTATATAAATTTTTAGTCAAATTGTAATAAAGGAATTTGAAACCAACTTCGATTTTTTGGGATTTTGCTGAATTTTGTGTTGGAGGAGCTAAATTTGAGTGAATTTAGATGAAATTTACTTTTATTTTTTCGGATTTTATATAAATTTTTAGTCAAATTGTAATAAAGGAATTTGAACCAACTTCGATTTTTTTGGATTTTGATGAGTTTTTTTGTTGGAGGAGTTAAATTTGAGTGAATTTAGATTAAATTTACTTTTATTTGTTTTGATTTTATATAAATTTTTAGTCAAATTGTAATAAAGGAATTTGAACCAACTTCGAATTTTTTGGATTTCGATGAATTTTTTTGTTGGAGGAGCTAAATTTGAGTGAATTTAGATGAAATTTACTTCAATTTTTTTGGATTTTATATAAATTTTTAGTCAAATTGTAATAAAGGAAACTGAAACCAACTTCGATTTTTTTGGATTTCGATGACTTTTTTTGTTGGAGGAGCTAAATTTGAGTGAATTTAGATGAAATTTACTTCAATGTTTTTGGATTTTATATAAATTTTTAGGCAAATTTTAATAAAGGAATTTGAAACCACCTTCGACTTTTTTGGATTTCGATGAATTTTTTTGTTGGAGGAGCTAAATTTGAGTGAATTTAGATGAAATTTACTTCAATTTTTTTTTATTTTATATAAATGTTTAGTCAAATTGTAATAAAGGAAACTGAAACCAACTTCGATTTTTTTGGATTTCGATGACTTTTTTTGTTGGAGGAGCTAAATTTGAGTGAATTTAGATGAAATTTACTTCAATGTTTTTGGATTTTATATAAATTTTTAGGCAAATTTTAATAAAGGAATTTGAAACCACCTTCGACTTTTTTGGATTTCGATGAATTTTTTTGTTGGAGGAGCTAAATTTGAGTGAATTTAGATGAAATTTACTTCAGTTTGTTTTGATTTTATATAAATTTTTAGTCAAATTGTAATAAAGGAATTTGAACCATCTTCGATTTTTTTGGATTTTGATGAGTTTTTTTGTTGGAGGAGTTAAATATGAGTGAATTTAGATGAAATTTACTTCTGTTTTTTTTATTTCATATAAATTTTTAGTCAAATTGTAATAAAGGTATTTGAACCAACTTCGATTTTTTTGGATTTTGATGATTTTGGTTGTTGGAGGAGTTAAATTTGAGTAAATTTAGAGGAAATTTACTTTTATTTTTTTGGATTTTATATAAATTTTTAGTCAAATTGTAGTAAAGGAAATTCAAACCAACTTAGATTTTTTTGGATTTTGATGAATTTTTTTGTTCGAGGAGTTAAATTTGAGTGAATTTAGATGAAATTTACTTTTATTTTTTTGGATTTTATATAAATTTTTAGTCAAATTGTAATAAAGGAATTTGAACCAACTTCGATTTTTTTAGATTTCGATGAATTTTTTTGTTGGAGGAGCTAAATTTGAGTGTACTTAGATGAAATTTACTTTAATTTTTTTGGATTTTATATAAATTTTTAGTCAAATTGTAATAAAGGAAATTGAAACCAACTTCGATTTTTTTGGATTTGGATGAATTTTTTTGTTGGAGGAGCTAAATTTGAGTGAATTTAGATGAAATTTACTTTTATTTTTTTGGATTTTATATAAATTTTTAGTCAAATTGTAATAAAGGAATTTGAACCAACTTCGATTTTTTTGATTTTGATGAATTTTTTGTTGGAGGAGCTAAATTTGAGTGAATTTAGATTAAATTTGCTTCTATTTTTATTGATTTTATATAAATTTTTAGTCAAATTGTAATTAAGGAATTTGAAACCACCTTCGATTTTTTTGGATTTTGATGAATTTTATTGTTGGAGGAGCTAAATTTGAGTGAATTTAGATGAAATTTACTTTCATTTTTTTGGATTTTATATTAATTTTTAGTCAAATTGTAATAAAGTAATTTGATACCAACTTCGATTTTTTTGGATTTTGATGAATTTTTTTGTTGGAGCAGCTAAATTTGAGTGAATTTAGATAGAATTTACTTTTATTTTTTTGGATTTTATATAAATTTTTAGTCAAATTGTAATAAAGGAATTTGAACCAACTTCTATTTTTTTGGATTTTGATGAGTTTTTTTGTTGGAGGAGTTAAATTTGAGTGAATTTAGATGAAATTTACTTCAATTTTTTGGGATTTTATATAATTTTTTAGTCAAATTGTAATAAAGGAAATTGAAACCAACTTCGATTTTTTTGGATTTGGATGAATGTTTTTGTTGGAGGAGCTAAATTTGAGTAAATTTAGATGAAATTAACACCTATTTTTTTGGATTTTATATAAATTTTTAGTCAAATTGTAATAAAGGAATTTGAAAAAAACTTCGATTTTTTTGGATTTTGCTGAATTTTGTGTTGGAGGAGCTAAATTTGAGTGAATTTAGATGAAATTTACTTTTATTTTTTCGGATTTTATATAAATTTTTAGTCAAATTGTAATAAAGGAATTTGAACCAACTTCGATTTTTTTGGATTTTGATGAGTTTTTTTGTTGGAGGAGTTAAATTTGAGTGAATTTAGATTAAATTTACTTTTATTTTTTTTGATTTTATATAAATTTTTAGTCAAATTGTAATAAAGGAATTTGAACCAACTTCGAATTTTTTGGATTTCGATGAATTTTTTTGTTGGAGGAGCTAAATTTGAGTGAATTTAGATGAAATTTACTTCAATTTTTTTGGATTTTATATAAATTTTTAGGCAAATTTTAATAAAGGAATTTGAAACCACTTTCGATTTTTTTGGATTTCGATGAATTTTTTTGTTGGAGGAGCTAAATTTGAGTGAATTTAGATGAAATTTACTTCAATTTTTTATGATTTTATATAAATTTTTAGGCAAATTTTAATAAAGGAATTTGAAACCACTTTCGATTTTTTTGGATTTCGATGAATTTTTTTGTTGGAGGAGCTAAATTTGAGTGAATTTAGATGAAATTTACTTCAATTTTTTATGATTTTATATAAATTTTTAGTCAAATTATAATAAAGGAAACTGAAACCAACTTCGATTTTTTGGGATTTCGATGTATTTTTTTGTTGGAGGACCTAAATTTGAGTGAATTTAGATGAAATTTACTTTCATTTTTTTGGATTTTATATTAATTTTTAGTCAAATTGTAATAAAGTAATTTGATACCAACTTCGATTTTTTTGGATTTTGATGAATTTTTTTGTTGGAGCAGCTAAATTTGAGTGAATTTAGATGGAATTTACTTTTATTTTTTTTGGATTTTATATAAATTTTTAGTCAAATTGTAATAAAGGAATTTGAACCAACTTCTATTTTTTTGGATTTTGATGAGTTTTTTTGTTGGAGGAGTTAAATTTGAGTGAATTTAGATGAAATTTACTTCAATTTTTTGGGATTTTATATAATTTTTTAGTCAAAGTGTAATAAAGGAAATTGAAACCAACTTCGATTTTTTTGGATTTTGATGAATTTTTTTGTTGGAGGAGCTAAATTTGAGTGAATTTAGATGAAATTTACTTCAATTTTTTTGGATTTTATATAAATTTTTAGGCAAATTTTAATAAAGGAATTTGAAACCACTTTCGATTTTTTTGGATTTCGATGAATTTTTTTGTTGGAGGAGCTAAATTTGAGTGAATTTAGATGAAATTTACTTCAATTTTTTTTGATTTTATATAAATTTTTAGTTAAATTGTAATAAAGGAAACTGAAACCAACTTCGATTTTTTGGGATTTCGATGTATTTTTTTGTTGGAGGAGCTAAATTTGAGTGAATTAAGATGAAATTTACTTCAATGTTTTTGGATTTTATATAAATTTTTAGGCAAATTTTAATAAAGGAATTTGAAACCACCTTCGACTTTTTTGGATTTCGATGAATTTTTTTGTTGGAGGAGCTAAATTTGAGTGAATTTAGATGAAATTTACTTCTATTTTTTTTATTTCACTTAAATTTTTAGTCAAATTGTAATAAAGGTATTTGAACCAACTTCGATTTTTTTGGATTTTGATGATTTTGGTTGTTGAAGGAGTTAAATTTGAGTAAATTTAGAGGAAATTTACTTGTATTTTTTTGGATTTTATATAAATTTTTAGTCAAATTGTAGTAAAGGAAATTCAAACCAACTTCGATTTTTTTGGATTTTGATGAATTTTTTTGTTGGAGGAGTTAAATTTGAGTGAATTTAGATGAAACTTACTTTTATTTTTTTGGATTTTCTATAAATTTTTAGTCAAATTGTAATAAAGGAATTTGAACCAACTTCGATTTTTTTGGATTTTGATGAGATTTTTTGTTGGAGGAGTTAAATTTGAGTGAATTTAGATGAAATTTACTTTTATTTTTTTGGATTTTATATAAATTTTTAGTCAAATTGTAATAAAGGAATTTGAACCAACTTCGATTTTTATGGATTTCGATGAATTTTTTTGATGGAGGAGCTAAATTTGAGTGTATTTAGATGAAATTTACTTTAATTTTTTTGGATTTTATATAAATTTTTAGTCAAATTGTAATAAAGGAAATTGAAACCAACTTCGATTTTTTTGGATTTGGATGAATTTTTTTGTTGGAGGAGCTAAATTTGAGTGAATTTAGATGAAATTTACTTTTATTTTTTTGGATTTTATATAAATTTTTAGTCAAATTGTAATAAAGGAATTTGAACCAACTTCGATTTTTTTTGATTTTGATGAATTTTTTGTTGGAGGAGCTAAATTTGAGTGAATTTAGATGGAATTTACTTTTATTTTTTTGGATTTTATATAAATTTTTAGTCAAATTGTAATAAAGGAATTTGAACCAACTTCTATTTTTTTGGATTTTGATGAGTTTTTTTGTTGGAGGAGTTAAATTTGAGTTAATTTAGATGAAATTTACTTCAATTTTTTTGGATTTTATATAATTTTTTAGTCAAATTGTAATAAAGGAAATTGAAACCAACTTCGATTTTTTTGGATTTGGATGAATGTTTTTGTTGGAGGAGCTAAATTTGAGTAAATTTAGATGAAATTAACACCTATTTTTTTGGATTTTATATAAATTTTTAGTCAAATTGTAATAAAGGAATTTGAAACCAACTTCGATTTTTTTGGATTTTGCTGAATTTTGTGTTGGAGGAGCTAAATTTGAGTGAATTTAGATGAAATTTACTTTTATTTTTTCGGATTTTATATTAATTTTTAGTCAAATTGTAATAAAGGAATTTGAACCAACTTCGATTTTTTTGGATTTTGATGAGTTTTTTTGTTGGAGGAGTTAAATTTGAGTGAATTTAGATTAAATTTACTTTTATTTTTTTTGATTTTATATAAATTTTTAGTCAAATTGTAATAAAGGAATTTGAACCATCTTCGATTTTTTTGGATTTTGATGAGTTTTTTTGTTGGAGGAGTTAAATATGAGTGAATTTAGATGAAATTTACTTCTGTTTTTTTTATTTCATATAAATTTTTAGTCAAATTGTAATAAAGGTATTTGAACCAACTTCGATTTTTTTGGATTTTGATGATTTTGGTTGTTGGAGGAGTTAAATTTGAGTAAATTTAGAGGAAATTTACTTTTATTTTTTTGGATTTTATATAAATTTTTAGTCAAATTGTAGTAAAGGAAATTCAAACCAACTTAGATTTTTTTGGATTTTGATGAATTTTTTTGTTCGAGGAGTTAAATTTGAGTGAATTTAGATGAAACTTACTTTTATTTTTTTGGATATTCTATAAATTTTTAGTCAAATTGTAATAAAGGAATTTGAACCAACTTCGATTTTTTTGGATTTTGATGAGATTTTTTGTTGGAGGAGTTAAATTTGAGTGAATTTAGATGAAATTTACTTTTATTTTTTTGGATTTTATATAAATTTTTAGTCAAATTGTAATAAAGGAATTTGAACCAACTTCGATTTTTTTGGATTTCGATGAATTTTTTTGATGGAGGAGCTAAATTTGAGTGTATTTAGATGAAATTTACTTTAATTTTTTTGGATTTTATATAAATTTTTAGTCAAATTGTAATAAAGGAAATTGAAACCAACTTCGATTTTTTTGGATTTGGATGAATTTTTTTGTTGGAGGAGCTAAATTTGAGTGAATTTAGATGAAATTTACTTTTATTTTTTTGGATTTTATATAAATTTTTAGTCAAATTGTAATAAAGGAATTTGAACCAACTTCGATTTTTTTTGATTTTGATGAATTTTTTGTTGGAGGAGCTAAATTTGAGTGAATTTAGATTAAATTTGCTTCTATTTTTCTTGATTTTATATAAATTTTTAGTCAAATTGTAATTAAGGAATTTGAAACCACCTTCGATTTTTTTGGATTTTGATGAATTTTATTGTTGGAGGAGCTAAATTTGAGTGAATTTAGATGAAATTTACTTTCATTTTTTTGGATTTTATATTAATTTTTAGTCAAATTGTAATAAAGTAATTTGAAACCAACTTCGATTTTTTTGGATTTTGATGAATTTTTTTGTTGGAGCAGCTAAATTTGAGTGAATTTAGATGGAATTTACTTTTATTTTTTTGGATTTTATATAAATTTTTAGTCAAATTGTAATAAAGGAATTTGAACCAACTTCTATTTTTTTGGATTTTGATGAGTTTTTTTGTTGGAGGAGTAAATTTGAGTTAATTTAGATGAAATTTACTTCAATTTTTTTGGATTTTATATAATTTTTTAGTCAAATTGTAATAAAGGAAATTGAAACCAACTTCGATTTTTTTGGATTTGGATGAATGTTTTTGTTGGAGGAGCTAAATTTGAGTAAATTTAGATGAAATTAACACCTATTTTTTTGGATTTTATATAAATTTTTAGTCAAATTGTAATAAAGGAATTTGAAACCAACTTCGATTTTTTTGGATTTTGCTGAATTTTGTGTTGGAGGAGCTAAATTTGAGTGAATTTAGATGAAATTTACTTTTATTTTTTCGGATTTTATATTAATTTTTAGTCAAATTGTAATAAAGGAATTTGAACCAACTTCGATTTTTTTGGATTTTGATGAGTTTTTTTGTTGGAGGAGTTAAATTTGAGTGAATTTAGATTAAATTTACTTTTATTTTTTTTGATTTTATATAAATTTTTAGTCAAATTGTAATAAAGGAATTTGAACCATCTTCGATTTTTTTGGATTTTGATGAGTTTTTTTGTTGGAGGAGTTAAATATGAGTGAATTTAGATGAAATTTACTTCTGTTTTTTTTATTTCATATAAATTTTTAGTCAAATTGTAATAAAGGTATTTGAACCAACTTCGATTTTTTTGGATTTTGATGATTTTGGTTGTTGGAGGAGTTAAATTTGAGTAAATTTAGAGGAAATTTACTTTTATTTTTTTGGATTTTATATAAATTTTTAGTCAAATTGTAGTAAAGGAAATTCAAACCAACTTAGATTTTTTTGGATTTTGATGAATTTTTTTGTTCGAGGAGTTAAATTTGAGTGAATTTAGATGAAACTTACTTTTATTTTTTTGGATATTCTATAAATTTTTAGTCAAATTGTAATAAAGGAATTTGAACCAACTTCGATTTTTTTGGATTTTGATGAGATTTTTTGTTGGAGGAGTTAAATTTGAGTGAATTTAGATGAAATTTACTTTTATTTTTTTGGATTTTATATAAATTTTTAGTCAAATTGTAATAAAGGAATTTGAACCAACTTCGATTTTTTTAGATTTCGATGAATTTTTTTGTTGGAGGAGCTAAATTTGAGTGTACTTAGATGAAATTTACTTTAATTTTTTTGGATTTTATATAAATTTTTAGTCAAATTGTAATAAAGGAAATTGAAACCAACTTCGATTTTTTTGGATTTGGATGAATTTTTTTGTTGGAGGAGCTAAATTTGAGTGAATTTAGATGAAATTTACTTTTATTTTTTTGGATTTTATATAAATTTTTAGTCAAATTGTAATAAAGGAATTTGAACCAACTTCGATTTTTTTTGATTTTGATGAATTTTTTGTTGGAGGAGCTAAATTTGAGTGAATTTAGATTAAATTTGCTTCTATTTTTCTTGATTTTATATAAATTTTTAGTCAAATTGTAATTAAGGAATTTGAAACCACCTCCGATTTTTTTGGATTTTGATGATTTTTATTGTTGGAGGAGCTAAATTTGAGTGAATTTAGATGAAATTTACTTTCATTTTTTTGGATTTTATATTAATTTTTAGTCAAATTGTAATAAAGTAATTTGATACCAACTTCGATTTTTTTGGATTTTGATGAATTTTTTTGTTGGAGCAGCTAAATTTGAGTGAATTTAGATAGAATTTACTTTTATTTTTTTGGATTTTATATAAATTTTTAGTCAAATTGTAATAAAGGAATTTGAACCAACTTCTATTTTTTTGGATTTTGATGAGTTTTTTTGTTGGAGGAGTTAAATTTGAGTGAATTTAGATGAAATTTACTTCAATTTTTTGGGATTTTATATAATTTTTTAGGCAAATTTTAATAAAGGAATTTGAAACCACTTTCGATTTTTTTGGATTTCGCTGAATTTTTTTGTTGGAGGAGCTAAATTTGAGTGAATTTAGATGAAATTTACTTCAATTTTTTTTGATTTTATATAAATTTTTAGTCAAATTGTAATGAAGGAAACTGAAACCAACTTCGATTTTTTGGGATTTCGATGTATTTTTTTGTTGGAGGACCTAGATTTGAGTGAATTTAGATGAAATTTACTTCAATGTTTTTGGATTTTATATAAATTTTTAGGCAAATTTTAATAAAGGAAATTGAAACCAACTTCGATTTTTTTGGATTTGGATGAATGTTTTTGTTGGAGGAGCTAAATTTGAGTAAATTTAGATGAAATTAACACCTATTTTTTTGGATTTTATATAAATTTTTAGTCAAATTGTAATAAAGGAATTTGAAACCAACTTCGATTTTTTTGGATTTTGCTGAATTTTGTGTTGGAGGAGCTAAATTTGAGTGAATTTAGATGAAATTTACTTTTATTTTTTCGGATTTTATATAAATTTTTAGTCAAATTGTAATAAAGGAATTTGAACCAACTTCGATTTTTTTGGATTTTGATGAGTTTTTTTGTTGGAGGAGTTAAATTTGAGTGAATTTAGATTAAATTTACTTTTATTTTTTTGGATTTTATATAAATTTTTAGTCAAATTGTAATAAAGGAATTTGAACCAACTTCGATTTTTTTGGATTTTGATGAGATTTTTTGTTGGAGGAGTTAAATTTGAGTGAATTTAGATGAAATTTACTTTTATTTTTTTGGATTTTATATAAATTTTTAGTCAAATTGTAATAAAGGAATTTGAACCAACTTCGATTTTTTTAGATTTCGATGAATTTTTTTGTTGGAGGAGCTAAATTTGAGTGTACTTAGATGAAATTTACTTTAATTTTTTTGGATTTTATATAAATTTTTAGTCAAATTGTAATAAAGGAAATTGAAACCAACTTCGATTTTTTTGGATTTGGATGAATTTTTTTGTTGGAGGAGCTAAATTTGAGTGAATTTAGATGAAATTTACTTTTATTTTTTTGGATTTTATATAAATTTTTAGTCAAATTGTAATAAAGGAATTTGAACCAACTTCGATTTTTTTTGATTTTGATGAATTTTTTGTTGGAGGAGCTAAATTTGAGTGAATTTAGATTAAATTTGCTTCTATTTTTATTGATTTTATATAAATTTTTAGTCAAATTGTAATTAAGGAATTTGAAACCACCTTCGATTTTTTTGGATTTTGATGAATTTTATTGTTGGAGGAGCTAAATTTGAGTGAATTTAGATGAAATTTACTTTCATTTTTTTGGATTTTATATTAATTTTTAGTCAAATTGTAATAAAGTAATTTGATACCAACTTCGATTTTTTTGGATTTTGATGAATTTTTTTGTTGGAGCAGCTAAATTTGAGTGAATTTAGATAGAATTTACTTTTATTTTTTGGATTTTATATAAATTTTTAGTCAAATTGTAATAAAGGAATTTGAACCAACTTCTATTTTTTTGGATTTTGATGAGTTTTTTTGTTGGAGGAGTTAAATTTGAGTGAATTTAGATGAAATTTACTTCAATTTTTTGGGATTTTATATAATTTTTTAGTCAAATTGTAATAAAGGAAATTGAAACCAACTTCGATTTTTTTGGATTTGGATGAATGTTTTTGTTGGAGGAGCTAAATTTGAGTAAATTTAGATGAAATTAACACCTATTTTTTTGGATTTTATATAAATTTTTAGTCAAATTATAATAAAGGAATTTGAAACCAACTTCGATTTTTTTGGATTTTGCTGAATTTTGTGTTGGAGGAGCTAAATTTGAGTGAATTTAGATGAAATTTACTTTTATTTTTTCGGATTTTATATAAATTTTTAGTCAAATTGTAATAAAGGAATTTGAACCAACTTCGATTTTTTTGGATTTTGATGAGTTTTTTTGTTGGAGGAGTTAAATTTGAGTGAATTTAGATTAAATTTACTTTTATTTTTTTTGATTTTATATAAATTTTTAGTCAAATTGTAATAAAGGAATTTGAACCAACTTCGAATTTTTTGGATTTCGATGAATTTTTTTGTTGGAGGAGCTAAATTTGAGTGAATTTAGATGAAATTTACTTCAATTTTTTTGGATTTTATATAAATTTTTAGGCAAATTTTAATAAAGGAATTTGAAACCACTTTCGATTTTTTTGGATTTAGATGAATTTTTTTGTTGGAGGAGCTAAATTTGAGTGAATTTAGATGAAATTTACTTCAATTTTTTATGATTTTATATAAATTTTTAGTCAAATTATAATAAAGGAAACTGAAACCAACTTCGATTTTTTGGGATTTCGATGTATTTTTTTGTTGGAGGACCTAAATTTGAGTGAATTTAGATGAAATTTACTTTCATTTTTTTGGATTTTATATTAATTTTTAGTCAAATTGTAATAAAGTAATTTGATACCAACTTCGATTTTTTTGGATTTTGATGAATTTTTTTGTTGGAGCAGCTAAATTTGAGTGAATTTAGATGGAATTTACTTTTATTTTTTTTGGATTTTATATAAATTTTTAGTCAAATTGTAATAAAGGAATTTGAACCAACTTCTATTTTTTTGGATTTTGATGAGTTTTTTTGTTGGAGGAGTTAAATTTGAGTGAATTTAGATGAAATTTACTTCAATTTTTTGGGATTTTATATAATTTTTTAGTCAAAGTGTAATAAAGGAAATTGAAACCAACTTCGATTTTTTTGGATTTTGATGAATTTTTTTGTTGGAGCAGCTAAATTTGAGTGAATTTAGATGGAATTTACTTTTATTTTTTTTGGATTTTATATAAATTTTTAGTCAAATTGTAATAAAGGAATTTGAACCAACTTCTATTTTTTTGGATTTTGATGAGTTTTTTTGTTGGAGGAGTTAAATTTGAGTGAATTTAGATGAAATTTACTTCAATTTTTTGGGATTTTATATAATTTTTTAGTCAAAGTGTAATAAAGGAAATTGAAACCAACTTCGATTTTTTTGGATTTTGATGAATTTTTTTGTTGGAGGAGCTAAATTTGAGTGAATTTAGATGAAATTTACTTCAATTTTTTTGGATTTTATATAAATTTTTAGGCAAATTTTAATAAAGGAATTTGAAACCACTTTCGATTTTTTTGGATTTCGATGAATTTTTTTGTTGGAGGAGCTAAATTTGAGTAAATTTAGATGAAATTAACACCTATTTTTTTGGATTTTATATAAATTTTTAGTCAAATTGTAATAAAGGAATTTGAAACCAACTTCGATTTTTTTGGATTTTGCTGAATTTTGTGTTGGAGGAGCTAAATTTGAGTGAATTTAGATGAAATTTACTTTTATTTTTTCGGATTTTATATAAATTTTTAGTCAAATTGTAATAAAGGAATTTGAACCAACTTCGATTTTTTTGGATTTTGATGAGTTTTTTTGTTGGAGGAGTTAAATTTGAGTGAATTTAGATTAAATTTACTTTTATTTTTTTGGATTTTATATAAATTTTTAGTCAAATTGTAATAAAGGAATTTGAACCAACTTCGATTTTTTTGGATTTTGATGAGATTTTTTGTTGGAGGAGTTAAATTTGAGTGAATTTAGATGAAATTTACTTTTATTTTTTTGGATTTTATATAAATTTTTAGTCAAATTGTAATAAAGGAATTTGAACCAACTTCGATTTTTTTAGATTTCGATGAATTTTTTTGTTGGAGGAGCTAAATTTGAGTGTACTTAGATGAAATTTACTTTAATTTTTTTGGATTTTATATAAATTTTTAGTCAAATTGTAATAAAGGAAATTGAAACCAACTTCGATTTTTTTGGATTTGGATGAATTTTTTTGTTGGAGGAGCTAAATTTGAGTGAATTTAGATGAAATTTACTTTTATTTTTTTGGATTTTATATAAATTTTTAGTCAAATTGTAATAAAGGAATTTGAACCAACTTCGATTTTTTTTGATTTTGATGAATTTTTTGTTGGAGGAGCTAAATTTGAGTGAATTTAGATTAAATTTGCTTCTATTTTTATTGATTTTATATAAATTTTTAGTCAAATTGTAATTAAGGAATTTGAAACCACCTTCGATTTTTTTGGATTTTGATGAATTTTATTGTTGGAGGAGCTAAATTTGAGTGAATTTAGATGAAATTTACTTTCATTTTTTTGGATTTTATATTAATTTTTAGTCAAATTGTAATAAAGTAATTTGATACCAACTTCGATTTTTTTGGATTTTGATGAATTTTTTTGTTGGAGCAGCTAAATTTGAGTGAATTTAGATAGAATTTACTTTTATTTTTTGGATTTTATATAAATTTTTAGTCAAATTGTAATAAAGGAATTTGAACCAACTTCTATTTTTTTGGATTTTGATGAGTTTTTTTGTTGGAGGAGTTAAATTTGAGTGAATTTAGATGAAATTTACTTCAATTTTTTGGGATTTTATATAATTTTTTAGTCAAATTGTAATAAAGGAAATTGAAACCAACTTCGATTTTTTTGGATTTGGATGAATGTTTTTGTTGGAGGAGCTAAATTTGAGTAAATTTAGATGAAATTAACACCTATTTTTTTGGATTTTATATAATTTTTTAGTCAAAGTGTAATAAAGGAAATTGAAACCAACTTCGATTTTTTTGGATTTTGATGAATTTTTTTGTTGGAGCAGCTAAATTTGAGTGAATTTAGATGGAATTTACTTTTATTTTTTTTGGATTTTATATAAATTTTTAGTCAAATTGTAATAAAGGAATTTGAACCAACTTCTATTTTTTTGGATTTTGATGAGTTTTTTTGTTGGAGGAGTTAAATTTGAGTGAATTTAGATGAAATTTACTTCAATTTTTTGGGATTTTATATAATTTTTTAGTCAAAGTGTAATAAAGGAAATTGAAACCAACTTCGATTTTTTTGGATTTTGATGAATTTTTTTGTTGGAGGAGCTAAATTTGAGTGAATTTAGATGAAATTTACTTCAATTTTTTTGGATTTTATATAAATTTTTAGGCAAATTTTAATAAAGGAATTTGAAACCACTTTCGATTTTTTTGGATTTCGATGAATTTTTTTGTTGGAGGAGCTAAATTTGAGTGAATTTAGATGAAATTTACTTCAATTTTTTTTGATTTTATATAAATTTTTAGTTAAATTGTAATAAAGGAAACTGAAACCAACTTCGATTTTTTGGGATTTCGATGTATTTTTTTGTTGGAGGAGCTAAATTTGAGTGAATTAAGATGAAATTTACTTCAATGTTTTTGGATTTTATATAAATTTTTAGGCAAATTTTAATAAAGGAATTTGAAACCACCTTCGACTTTTTTGGATTTCGATGAATTTTTTTGTTGGAGGAGCTAAATTTGAGTGAATTTAGATGAAATTTACTTCTATTTTTTTTATTTCACTTAAATTTTTAGTCAAATTGTAATAAAGGTATTTGAACCAACTTCGATTTTTTTGGATTTTGATGATTTTGGTTGTTGAAGGAGTTAAATTTGAGTAAATTTAGAGGAAATTTACTTGTATTTTTTTGGATTTTATATAAATTTTTAGTCAAATTGTAGTAAAGGAAATTCAAACCAACTTCGATTTTTTTGGATTTTGATGAATTTTTTTGTTGGAGGAGTTAAATTTGAGTGAATTTAGATGAAACTTACTTTTATTTTTTTGGATTTTCTATAAATTTTTAGTCAAATTGTAATAAAGGAATTTGAACCAACTTCGATTTTTTTGGATTTTGATGAGATTTTTTGTTGGAGGAGTTAAATTTGAGTGAATTTAGATGAAATTTACTTTTATTTTTTTGGATTTTATATAAATTTTTAGTCAAATTGTAATAAAGGAATTTGAACCAACTTCGATTTTTTTGGATTTCGATGAATTTTTTTGATGGAGGAGCTAAATTTGAGTGTATTTAGATGAAATTTACTTTAATTTTTTTGGATTTTATATAAATTTTTAGTCAAATTGTAATAAAGGAAATTGAAACCAACTTCGATTTTTTTGGATTTGGATGAATTTTTTTGTTGGAGGAGCTAAATTTGAGTGAATTTAGATGAAATTTACTTTTATTTTTTTGGATTTTATATAAATTTTTAGTCAAATTGTAATAAAGGAATTTGAACCAACTTCGATTTTTTTTGATTTTGATGAATTTTTTGTTGGAGGAGCTAAATTTGAGTGAATTTAGATTAAATTTGCTTCTATTTTTCTTGATTTTATATAAATTTTTAGTCAAATTGTAATTAAGGAATTTGAAACCACCTTCGATTTTTTTGGATTTTGATGAATTTTATTGTTGGAGGAGCTAAATTTGAGTGAATTTAGATGAAATTTACTTTCATTTTTTTGGATTTTATATTAATTTTTAGTCAAATTGTAATAAAGTAATTTGAAACCAACTTCGATTTTTTTGGATTTTGATGAATTTTTTTGTTGGAGCAGCTAAATTTGAGTGAATTTAGATGGAATTTACTTTTATTTTTTTGGATTTTATATAAATTTTTAGTCAAATTGTAATAAAGGAATTTGAACCAACTTCTATTTTTTTGGATTTTGATGAGTTTTTTTGTTGGAGGAGTTAAATTTGAGTTAATTTAGATGAAATTTACTTCAATTTTTTTGGATTTTATATAATTTTTTAGTCAAATTGTAATAAAGGAAATTGAAACCAACTTCGATTTTTTTGGATTTGGATGAATGTTTTTGTTGGAGGAGCTAAATTTGAGTAAATTTAGATGAAATTAACACCTATTTTTTTGGATTTTATATAAATTTTTAGTCAAATTGTAATAAAGGAATTTGAAACCAACTTCGATTTTTTTGGATTTTGCTGAATTTTGTGTTGGAGGAGCTAAATTTGAGTGAATTTAGATGAAATTTACTTTTATTTTTTCGGATTTTATATTAATTTTTAGTCAAATTGTAATAAAGGAATTTGAACCAACTTCGATTTTTTTGGATTTTGATGAGTTTTTTTGTTGGAGGAGTTAAATTTGAGTGAATTTAGATTAAATTTACTTTTATTTTTTTTGATTTTATATAAATTTTTAGTCAAATTGTAATAAAGGAATTTGAACCATCTTCGATTTTTTTGGATTTTGATGAGTTTTTTTGTTGGAGGAGTTAAATATGAGTGAATTTAGATGAAATTTACTTCTGTTTTTTTTATTTCATATAAATTTTTAGTCAAATTGTAATAAAGGTATTTGAACCAACTTCGATTTTTTTGGATTTTGATGATTTTGGTTGTTGGAGGAGTTAAATTTGAGTAAATTTAGAGGAAATTTACTTTTATTTTTTTGGATTTTATATAAATTTTTAGTCAAATTGTAGTAAAGGAAATTCAAACCAACTTAGATTTTTTTGGATTTTGATGAATTTTTTTGTTCGAGGAGTTAAATTTGAGTGAATTTAGATGAAACTTACTTTTATTTTTTTGGATATTCTATAAATTTTTAGTCAAATTGTAATAAAGGAATTTGAACCAACTTCGTTTTTTTTGGATTTTGATGAGATTTTTTGTTGGAGGAGTTAAATTTGAGTGAATTTAGATGAAATTTACTTTTATTTTTTTGGATTTTATATAAATTTTTAGTCAAATTGTAATAAAGGAATTTGAACCAACTTCGATTTTTTTGGATTTCGATGAATTTTTTTGATGGAGGAGCTAAATTTGAGTGTATTTAGATGAAATTTACTTTAATTTTTTTGGATTTTATATAAATTTTTAGTCAAATTGTAATAAAGGAAATTGAAACCAACTTCGATTTTTTTGGATTTGGATGAATTTTTTTGTTGGAGGAGCTAAATTTGAGTGAATTTAGATGAAATTTACTTTTATTTTTTTGGATTTTATATAAATTTTTAGTCAAATTGTAATAAAGGAATTTGAACCAACTTCGATTTTTTTTGATTTTGATGAATTTTTTGTTGGAGGAGCTAAATTTGAGTGAATTTAGATTAAATTTGCTTCTATTTTTCTTGATTTTATATAAATTTTTAGTCAAATTGTAATTAAGGAATTTGAAACCACCTTCGATTTTTTTGGATTTTGATGAATTTTATTGTTGGAGGAGCTAAATTTGAGTGAATTTAGATGAAATTTACTTTCATTTTTTTGGATTTTATATTAATTTTTAGTCAAATTGTAATAAAGTAATTTGAAACCAACTTCGATTTTTTTGGATTTTGATGAATTTTTTTGTTGGAGCAGCTAAATTTGAGTGAATTTAGATGGAATTTACTTTTATTTTTTTGGATTTTATATAAATTTTTAGTCAAATTGTAATAAAGGAATTTGAACCAACTTCTATTTTTTTGGATTTTGATGAGTTTTTTTGTTGGAGGAGTTAAATTTGAGTTAATTTAGATGAAATTTACTTCAATTTTTTTGGATTTTATATAATTTTTTAGTCAAATTGTAATAAAGGAAATTGAAACCAACTTCGATTTTTTTGGATTTGGATGAATGTTTTTGTTGGAGGAGCTAAATTTGAGTAAATTTAGATGAAATTAACACCTATTTTTTTGGATTTTATATAAATTTTTAGTCAAATTGTAATAAAGGAATTTGAAACCAACTTCGATTTTTTTGGATTTTGCTGAATTTTGTGTTGGAGGAGCTAAATTTGAGTGAATTTAGATGAAATTTACTTTTATTTTTTCGGATTTTATATTAATTTTTAGTCAAATTGTAATAAAGGAATTTGAACCAACTTCGATTTTTTTGGATTTTGATGAGTTTTTTTGTTGGAGGAGTTAAATTTGAGTGAATTTAGATTAAATTTACTTTTATTTTTTTTGATTTTATATAAATTTTTAGTCAAATTGTAATAAAGGAATTTGAACCATCTTCGATTTTTTTGGATTTTGATGAGTTTTTTTGTTGGAGGAGTTAAATATGAGTGAATTTAGATGAAATTTACTTCTGTTTTTTTTATTTCATATAAATTTTTAGTCAAATTGTAATAAAGGTATTTGAACCAACTTCGATTTTTTTGGATTTTGATGATTTTGGTTGTTGGAGGAGTTAAATTTGAGTAAATTTAGAGGAAATTTACTTTTATTTTTTTGGATTTTATATAAATTTTTAGTCAAATTGTAGTAAAGGAAATTCAAACCAACTTAGATTTTTTTGGATTTTGATGAATTTTTTTGTTCGAGGAGTTAAATTTGAGTGAATTTAGATGAAACTTACTTTTATTTTTTTGGATATTCTATAAATTTTTAGTCAAATTGTAATAAAGGAATTTGAACCAACTTCGTTTTTTTTGGATTTTGATGAGATTTTTTGTTGGAGGAGTTAAATTTGAGTGAATTTAGATGAAATTTACTTTTATTTTTTTGGATTTTATATAAATTTTTAGTCAAATTGTAATAAACGAATTTGAACCAACTTCGATTTTTTTAGATTTCGATGAATTTTTTTGTTGGAGGAGCTAAATTTGAGTGAATTTAGATGAAATTTACTTTTATTTTTTTGGATTTTATATAAATTTTTAGTCAAATTGTAATAAAGGAATTTGAACCAACTTCTATTTTTTTGGATTTTGATGAGTTTTTTTGTTGGAGGAGTTAAATTTGAGTTAATTTAGATGAAATTTACTTCAATTTTTTTGGATTTTATATAATTTTTTAGTCAAATTGTAATAAAGGAAATTGAAACCAACTTCGATTTTTTTGGATTTGGATGAATGTTTTTGTTGGAGGAGCTAAATTTGAGTAAATTTAGATGAAATTAACACCTATTTTTTTGGATTTTATATAAATTTTTAGTCAAATTGTAATAAAGGAATTTGAAACCAACTTCGATTTTTTTGGATTTTGCTGAATTTTGTGTTGGAGGAGCTAAATTTGAGTGAATTTAGATGAAATTTACTTTTATTTTTTCGGATTTTATATTAATTTTTAGTCAAATTGTAATAAAGGAATTTGAACCAACTTCGATTTTTTTGGATTTTGATGAGTTTTTTTGTTGGAGGAGTTAAATTTGAGTGAATTTAGATGAAATTTACTTTTATTTTTTTGGATTTTATATAAATTTTTAGTCAAATTGTAATAAAGGAATTTGAACCAACTTCGATTTTTTTAGATTTCGATGAATTTTTTTGTTGGAGGAGCTAAATTTGAGTGTACTTAGATGAAATTTACTTTAATTTTTTTGGATTTTATATAAATTTTTAGTCAAATTGTAATAAAGGAAATTGAAACCAACTTCGATTTTTTTGGATTTGGATGAATTTTTTTGTTGGAGGAGCTAAATTTGAGTGAATTTAGATGAAATTTACTTTTATTTTTTTGGATTTTATATAAATTTTTAGTCAAATTGTAATAAAGGAATTTGAACCAACTTCGATTTTTTTTGATTTTGATGAATTTTTTGTTGGAGGAGCTAAATTTGAGTGAATTTAGATTAAATTTGCTTCTATTTTTCTTGATTTTATATAAATTTTTAGTCAAATTGTAATTAAGGAATTTGAAACCACCTTCGATTTTTTTGGATTTTGATGATTTTTATTGTTGGAGGAGCTAAATTTGAGTGAATTTAGATGAAATTTACTTTCATTTTTTTGGATTTTATATTAATTTTTAGTCAAATTGTAATAAAGTAATTTGATACCAACTTCGATTTTTTTGGATTTTGATGAATTTTTTTGTTGGAGCAGCTAAATTTGAGTGAATTTAGATAGAATTTACTTTTATTTTTTTGGATTTTATATAAATTTTTAGTCAAATTGTAATAAAGGAATTTGAACCAACTTCTATTTTTTTGGATTTTGATGAGTTTTTTTGTTGGAGGAGTTAAATTTGAGTGAATTTAGATGAAATTTACTTCAATTTTTTGGGATTTTATATAATTTTTTAGGCAAATTTTAATAAAGGAATTTGAAACCACTTTCGATTTTTTTGGATTTCGATGAATTTTTTTGTTGGAGGAGCTAAATTTGAGTGAATTTAGATGAAATTTACTTCAATTTTTTTTGATTTTATATAAATTTTTAGTCAAATTGTAATGAAGGAAACTGAAACCAACTTCGATTTTTTGGGATTTCGATGTATTTTTTTGTTGGAGGACCTAGATTTGAGTGAATTTAGATGAAATTTACTTCAATGTTTTTGGATTTTATATAAATTTTTAGGCAAATTTTAATAAAGGAAATTGAAACCAACTTCGATTTTTTTGGATTTGGATGAATGTTTTTGTTGGAGGAGCTAAATTTGAGTAAATTTAGATGAAATTAACACCTATTTTTTGGATTTTATATAAATTTTTAGTCAAATTGTAATAAAGGAATTTGAAACCAACTTCGATTTTTTTGGATTTTGCTGAATTTTGTGTTGGAGGAGCTAAATTTGAGTGAATTTAGATGAAATTTACTTCAATTTGTTTTGATTTTATATAAATTTTTAGTCAAATTGTAATAAAGGAAACTGAAACCAACTTCGATTTTTTTGGATTTCGATGACTTTTTTTGTTGGAGGAGTTAAATTTGAGTGAATTTAGATTAAATTTACTTTTATTTGTTTTGATTTTATATAAATTTTTAGTCAAATTGTAATAAAGGAATTTGAACCAACTTCGAATTTTTTGGATTTCGATGAATTTTTTTGTTGGAGGAGCTAAATTTGAGTGAATTTAGATGAAATTTACTTCAATTTTTTTGGATTTTATATAAATTTTTAGGCAAATTTTAATAAAGGAATTTGAAACCACTTTCGATTTTTTTGGATTTCGATGAATTTTTTTGTTGGAGGAGCTAAATTTGAGTGCATTTAGATGAAATTTACTTCAATTTTTTTTGATTTTATATAAATTTTTAGTCAAATTGTAATAAAGGAAACTGAAACCAACTTCGATTTTTTGGGATTTCGATGTATTTTTTTGTTGGAGGACCTAAATTTGAGTGAATTTAGATGAAATTTACTTTCATTTTTTTGGATTTTATATTAATTTTTAGTCAATTTGTAATAAAGTAATTTGATACCAACTTCGATTTTTTTGGATTTTGATGAATTTTTTTGTTGGAGCAGCTAAATTTGAGTGAATTTAGATGGAATTTACTTTTATTTTTTTTGGATTTTATATAAATTTTTAGTCAAATTGTAATAAAGGAATTTGAACCAACTTCTATTTTTTTGGATTTTGATGAGTTTTTTTGTTGGAGGAGTTAAATTTGAGTGAATTTAGATGAAATTTACTTCAATTTTTTGGGATTTTATATAATTTTTTAGTCAAATTGTAATAAAGGAAATTGAAACCAACTTCGATTTTTTTGGATTTGGATGAATGTTTTTGTTGGAGGAGCTAAATTTGAGTAAATTTAGATGAAATTAACACCTATTTTTTTGGATTTTATATAAATTTTTAGTCAAATTGTAATAAAGGAATTTGAAACCAACTTCGATTTTTTTGGATTTTGCTGAATTTTGTGTTGGAGGAGCTAAATTTGAGTGAATTTAGATGAAATTTACTTTTATTTTTTCGGATTTTATATAAATTTTTAGTCAAATTGTAATAAAGGAATTTGAACCAACTTCGATTTTTTTGGATTTTGATGAGTTTTTTTGTTGGAGGAGTTAAATTTGAGTGAATTTAGATTAAATTTACTTTTATTTTTTTGATTTTATATAAATTTTTAGTCAAATTGTAATAAAGGAATTTGAACCAACTTCGAATTTTTTGGATTTCGATGAATTTTTTTGTTGGAGGAGCTAAATTTGAGTGAATTTAGATGAAATTTACTTCAATTTTTTTGGATTTTATATAAATTTTTAGGCAAATTTTAATAAAGGAATTTGAAACCACTTTCGATTTTTTTGGATTTCGATGAATTTTTTTGTTGGAGGAGCTAAATTTGAGTGAATTTAGATGAAATTTACTTCAATTTTTTTTGATTTTATATAAATTTTTAGTCAAATTGTAATAAAGGAAACTGAAACCAACTTCGATTTTTTGGGATTTCGATGTATTTTTTTGTTGGAGGACCTAAATTTGAGTGAATTTAGATGAAATTTACTTCAATGTTTTTGGATTTTATATAAATTTTTAGGCAAATTTTAATAAAGGAAATTGAAACCAACTTCGATTTTTTTGGATTTGGATGAATGTTTTTGTTGGAGGAGCTAAATTTGAGTAAATTTAGATGAAATTAACACCTATTTTTTTGGATTTTATATAAATTTTTAGTCAAATTGTAATAAAGGAATTTGAAACCTACTTCGATTTTTTTGGATTTTGCTGAATTTTGTGTTGGAGGAGCTAAATTTGAGTGAATTTAGATGAAATTTACTTCAATTTTTTTTGATTTTATATAAATTTTTAGTTAAATTGTAATAAAGGAAACTGAAACCAACTTCGATTTTTTGGGATTTCGATGTATTTTTTTGTTGGAGGAGCTAAATTTGAGTGAATTTAGATGAAATTTACTTCAATGTTTTTGGATTTTATATAAATTTTTAGGCAAATTTTAATAAAGGAATTTGAAACCACCTTCGACTTTTTTGGATTTCGATGAATTTTTTTGTTGGAGGAGCTAAATTTGAGTGAATTTAGATGAAATTTACTTCTATTTTTTTTATTTCACTTAAATTTTTAGTCAAATTGTAATAAAGGTATTTGAACCAACTTCGATTTTTTTGGATTTTGATGATTTTGGTTGTTGAAGGAGTTAAATTTGAGTAAATTTAGAGGAAATTTACTTGTATTTTTTTGGATTTTATATAAATTTTTAGTCAAATTGTAGTAAAGGAAATTCAAACCAACTTCGATTTTTTTGGATTTTGATGAATTTTTTTGTTGGAGGAGTTAAATTTGAGTGAATTTAGATGAAACTTACTTTTATTTTTTTGGATTTTCTATAAATTTTTAGTCAAATTGTAATAAAGGAATTTGAACCAACTTCGATTTTTTTGGATTTTGATGAGATTTTTTGTTGGAGGAGTTAAATTTGAGTGAATTTAGATGAAATTTACTTCTATTTTTTTGGATTTTATATAAATTTTTAGTCAAATTGTAATAAAGGAATTTGAACCAACTTCGATTTTTTTGGATTTCGATGAATTTTTTTGTTGGAGGAGCTAAATTTGAGTGAATTTAGATGAAATTTACTTTTATTTTTTTGGATTTTATATAAATTTTTAGTCAAATTGTAATAAAGGAATTTGAACCAACTTCGATTTTTTTTGATTTTGATGAATTTTTTGTTGGAGGAGCTAAATTTGAGTGAATTTAGATTAAATTTGCTTCTATTTTTCTTGATTTTATATAAATTTTTAGTCAAATTGTAATTAAGGAATTTGAAACCACCTTCGATTTTTTTGGATTTTGATGAATTTTATTGTTGGAGGAGCTAAATTTGAGTGAATTTAGATGAAATTTACTTTCATTTTTTTGGATTTTATATTAATTTTTAGTCAAATTGTAATAAAGTAATTTGAAACCAACTTCGATTTTTTTGGATTTTGATGAATTTTTTTGTTGGAGCAGCTAAATTTGAGTGAATTTAGATGGAATTTACTTTTATTTTTTTGGATTTTATATAAATTTTCAGTCAAATTGTAATAAAGGAATTTGAACCAACTTCTATTTTTTTGGATTTTGATGAGTTTTTTTGTTGGAGGAGTTAAATTTGAGTGAATTTAGATGAAATTTACTTCAATTTTTTTGGATTTTATATAATTTTTTAGTCAAATTGTAATAAAGGAAATTGAAACCAACTTCGATTTTTTTGGATTTGGATGAATGTTTTTGTTGGAGGAGCTAAATTTGAGTAAATTTAGATGAAATTAACACCTATTTTTTTGGATTTTATATAAATTTTTAGTCAAATTGTAATAAAGGAATTTGAAACCAACTTCGATTTTTTTGGATTTTGCTGAATTTTGTGTTGGAGGAGCTAAATTTGAGTGAATTTAGATGAAATTTACTTTTATTTTTTCGGATTTTATATAAATTTTTAGTCAAATTGTAATAAAGGAATTTGAACCAACTTCGATTTTTTTGGATTTTGATGAGTTTTTTTGTTGGAGGAGTTAAATTTGAGTGAATTTAGATGAAATTTACTTTTATTTTTTTTGATTTTATATAAATTTTTAGTCAAATTGTAATAAAGGAATTTGAACCAACTTCGATTTTTTTGGATTTCGATGAATTTTTTTGTTGGAGGAGCTAAATTTGAGTGAATTTAGATGAAATTTACTTCAATTTTTTTTGATTTCATATAAATTTTTAGTCAAATTGTAATAAAGGAAACTGAAACCAACTTCGATTTTTTTGGATTTCGATGACTTTTTTTGTTGGAGGAGCTAAATTTGAGTGAATTTAGATGAAATTTACTTCAATGTTTTTGGATTTTATATAAATTTTTAGGCAAATTTAAATAAAGGAATTTGAAACCACCTTCGACTTTTTTGGATTTCGATGAATTTTTTTGTTGGAGGAGCTAAATTTGAGTGAATTTAGATGAAATTTACTTCAATTTGTTTTGATTTTATATAAATTTTTAGTCAAATTGTAATAAAGGAATTTGAACCAACTTCGATTTTTTTGGATTTTGATGAGTTTTTTTGTTGGAGGAGTTAAATTTGAGTGAATTTAGATGAAATTTACTTTTATTTTTTTTGATTTTATATAAATTTTTAGTCAAATTGTAATAAAGGAATTTGAACCAACTTCGATTTTTTTGGATTTCGATGAATTTTTTTGTTGGAGGAGCTAAATTTGAGTGAATTTAGATGAAATTTACTTCAATTTTTTTTGATTTCATATAAATTTTTAGTCAAATTGTAATAAAGGAAACTGAAACCAACTTCGATTTTTTTGGATTTCGATGACTTTTTTTGTTGGAGGAGCTAAATTTGAGTGAATTTAGATGAAATTTACTTCAATGTTTTTGGATTTTATATAAATTTTTAGGCAAATTTTAATAAAGGAATTTGAAACCACCTTCGACTTTTTTGGATTTCGATGAATTTTTTTGTTGGAGGAGCTAAATTTGAGTGAATTTAGATGAAATTTACTTCAGTTTGTTTTGATTTTATATAAATTTTTAGTCAAATTGTAATAAAGGAATTTGAACCATCTTCGATTTTTTTGGATTTTGATGAGTTTTTTTGTTGGAGGAGTTAAATATGAGTGAATTTAGATGAAATTTACTTCTGTTTTTTTTATTTCATATAAATTTTTAGTCAAATTGTAATAAAGGTATTTGAACCAACTTCGATTTTTTTGGATTTTGATGATTTTGGTTGTTGGAGGAGTTAAATTTGAGTAAATTTAGAGGAAATTTACTTTTATTTTTTTGGATTTTATATAAATTTTTAGTCAAATTGTAGTAAAGGAAATTCAAACCAACTTAGATTTTTTTGGATTTTGATGAATTTTTTTGTTCGAGGAGTTAAATTTGAGTGAATTTAGATGAAACTTACTTTTATTTTTTTGGATATTCTATAAATTTTTAGTCAAATTGTAATAAAGGAATTTGAACCAACTTCGATTTTTTTGGATTTTGATGAGATTTTTTGTTGGAGGAGTTAAATTTGAGTGAATTTAGATGAAATTTACTTTTATTTTTTTGGATTTTATATAAATTTTTAGTCAAATTGTAATAAAGGAATTTGAACCAACTTCGATTTTTTTAGATTTCGAAGAATTTTTTTGTTGGAGGAGCTAAATTTGAGTGTACTTAGATGAAATTTACTTTAATTTTTTTGGATTTTATATAAATTTTTAGTCAAATTGTAATAAAGGAAATTGAAACCAACTTCGATTTTTTTGGATTTGGATGAATTTTTTTGTTGGAGGAGCTAAATTTGAGTGAATTTAGATGAAATTTACTTTTATTTTTTTGGATTTTATATAAATTTTTAGTCAAATTGTAATAAAGGAATTTGAACCAACTTCGATTTTTTTTGATTTTGATGAAGTTTTTGTTGGAGGAGCTAAATTTGAGTGAATTTAGATTAAATTTGCTTCTATTTTTCTTGATTTTATATAAATTTTTAGTCAAATTGTAATAAAGGAAACTGAAACCAACTTCGATTTTTTGGGATTTCGATGTATTTTTTTGTTGGAGGACCTAAATTTGAGTGAATTTAGATGAAATTTACTTCAATGTTTTTGGATTTTATATAAATTTTTAGGCAAATTTTAATAAAGGAAATTGAAACCAACTTCGATTTTTTTGGATTTGGATGAATGTTTTTGTTGGAGGAGCTAAATTTGAGTAAATTTAGATGAAATTAACACCTATTTTTTTGGATTTTATATAAATTTTTAGTCAAATTGTAATAAAGGAATTTGAAACCTGCTTCGATTTTTTTGGATTTTGCTGAATTTTGTGTTGGAGGAGCTAAATTTGAGTGAATTTAGATGAAATTTACTTTTATTTTTTCGGATTTTATATAAATTTTTAGTCAAATTGTAATAAAGGAAACTGAAACCAACTTCGATTTTTTTGGATTTCGATGACTTTTTTTGTTGGAGGAGCTAAATTTGAGTGAATTTAGATGAAATTTACTTCAATGTTTTTGGATTTTATATAAATTTTTAGGCAAATTTTAATAAAGGAATTTGAAACCACCTTCGACTTTTTTGGATTTCGATGAATTTTTTTGTTGGAGGAGCTAAATTTGAGTGAATTTAGATGAAATTTACTTCAATTTTTTTTGATTTTATATAAATGTTTAGTCAAATTGTAATAAAGGAAACTGAAACCAACTTCGATTTTTTTGGATTTCGATGACTTTTTTTGTTGGAGGAGCTAAATTTGAGTGAATTTAGATGAAATTTACTTCAATGTTTTTGGATTTTATATAAATTTTTAGGCAAATTTAAATAAAGGAATTTGAAACCACCTTCGACTTTTCTGGATTTCGATGAATTTTTTTGTTGGAGGAGCTAAATTTGAGTGAATTTAGATGAAATTTACTTCAATTTTTTTGGATTTTATATAAATTTTTAGGCAAATTTTAATAAAGGAATTTGAAACCACTTTCGATTTTTTTGGATTTCGATGAATTTTTTTGTTGGAGGAGCTAAATTTGAGTGAATTTAGATGAAATTTACTTCAATTTTTTTTGATTTTATATAAATTTTTAGTCAAATTGTAATAAAGGAAACTGAAACCAACTTCGATGTATTTTTTTGTTGGAGGACCTAAATTTGAGTGAATTTAGATGAAATTTACTTCAATGTTTTTGGATTTTATATAAATTTTTAAGCAAATTTTAATAAAGGAAATTGAAACCAACTTCGATTTTTTTGGATTTGGATGAATGTTTTTGTTGGAGGAGCTAAATTTGAGTAAATTTAGATGAAATTAACACCTATTTTTTTGGATTTTATATAAATTTTTAGTCAAATTGTAATAAAGGAATTTGAAACCTGCTTCGATTTTTTTGGATTTTGCTGAATTTTGTGTTGGAGGAGCTAAATTTGAGTGAATTTAGATGAAATTTACTTTTATTTTTTCGGATTTTATATAAATTTTTAGTCAAATTGTAATAAAGGAAACTGAAACCAACTTCGATTTTTTTGGATTTCGATGACTTTTTTTGTTGGAGGAGCTAAATTTGAGTGAATTTAGATGAAATTTACTTCAATGTTTTTGGATTTTATATAAATTTTTAGGCAAATTTTAATAAAGGAATTTGAAACCACCTTCGACTTTTTTGGATTTCGATGAATTTTTTTGTTGGTGGAGCTAAATTTGAGTGAATTTAGATGAAATTTACTTCAATTTTTTTTTATTTTATATAAATGTTTAGTCAAATTGTAATAAAGGAAACTGAAACCAACTTCGATTTTTTTGGATTTCGATGACTTTTTTTGTTGGAGGAGCTAAATTTGAGTGAATTTAGATGAAATTTACTTCAATGATTTTGGATTTTATATAAATTTTTAGGCAAATTTAAATAAAGGAATTTGAAACCACCTTCGACTTTTTTGGATTTCGATGAATTTTTTTGTTGGAGGAGCTAAATTTGAGTGAATTTAGATGAAATTTACTTCAATTTGTTTTGATTTTATATAAATTTTTAGTCAAATTGTAATAAAGGAATTTGAACCAACTTCGATTTTTTTGGATTTTGATGAGTTTTTTTGTTGGAGGAGTTAAATTTGAGTGAATTTAGATGAAATTTACTTTTATTTTTTTTGATTTTATATAAATTTTTAGTCAAATTGTAATAAAGGAATTTGAACCAACTTCGATTTTTTTGGATTTCGATGAATTTTTTTGTTGGAGGAGCTAAATTTGAGTGAATTTAGATGAAATTTACTTCAATTTTTTTTGATTTCATATAAATTTTTAGTCAAATTGTAATAAAGGAAACTGAAACCAACTTCGATTTTTTTGGATTTCGATGACTTTTTTTGTTGGAGGAGCTAAATTTGAGTGAATTTAGATGAAATTTACTTCAATGTTTTTGGATTTTATATAAATTTTTAGGCAAATTTTAATAAAGGAATTTGAAACCACCTTCAATTTTTTTGGATTTCGATGAATTTTTTTGTTGGAGGAGCTAAATTTGAGTGAATTTAGATGAAATTTACTTCAGTTTGTTTTGATTTTATATAAATTTTTAGTCAAATTGTAATAAAGGAATTTGAACCATCTTCGATTTTTTTGGATTTTGATGAGTTTTTTTGTTGGAGGAGTTAAATATGAGTGAATTTAGATGAAATTTACTTCTGTTTTTTTTATTTCATATAAATTTTTAGTCAAATTGTAATAAAGGTATTTGAACCAACTTCGATTTTTTTGGATTTTGATGATTTTGGTTGTTGGAGGAGTTAAATTTGAGTAAATTTAGAGGAAATTTACTTTTATTTTTTTGGATTTTATATAAATTTTTAGTCAAATTGTAGTAAAGGAAATTCAAACCAACTTAGATTTTTTTGGATTTTGATGAATTTTTTTGTTCGAGGAGTTAAATTTGAGTGAATTTAGATGAAACTTACTTTTATTTTTTTGGATATTCTATAAATTTTTAGTCAAATTGTAATAAAGGAATTTGAACCAACTTCGATTTTTTTGGATTTTGATGAGATTTTTTGTTGGAGGAGTTAAATTTGAGTGAATTTAGATGAAATTTACTTTTATTTTTTTGGATTTTATATAAATTTTTAGTCAAATTGTAATAAAGGAATTTGAACCAACTTCGATTTTTTTAGATTTCGAAGAATTTTTTTGTTGGAGGAGCTAAATTTGAGTGTACTTAGATGAAATTTACTTTAATTTTTTTGGATTTTATATAAATTTTTAGTCAAATTGTAATAAAGGAAATTGAAACCAACTTCGATTTTTTTGGATTTGGATGAATTTTTTTGTTGGAGGAGCTAAATTTGAGTGAATTTAGATGAAATTTACTTTTATTTTTTTGGATTTTATTTAAATTTTTAGTCAAATTGTAATAAAGGAATTTGAACCAACTTCGATTTTTTTTGATTTTGATGAAGTTTTTGTTGGAGGAGCTAAATTTGAGTGAATTTAGATTAAATTTGCTTCTATTTTTCTTGATTTTATATAAATTTTTAGTCAAATTGTAATTAAGGAATTTGAAACCACCTTCGATTTTTTTGGATTTTGATGAATTTTATTGTTGGAGGAGCTAAATTTGAGTGAATTTAGATGAAATTTACTTTCATTTTTTCGGATTTTATATAAATTTTTAGTCAAATTGTAATAATGGAATTTGAACCAACTTCGATTTTTTTGGATTTTTGATGAGTTTTTTTGTTGGAGGAGTTAAATTTGAGTGAATTTAGATTAAATTTACTTTTATTTTTTTTGATTTTATATAAATTTTTAGTCAAATTGTAATAAAGGAATTTGAACCAACTTCGAATTTTTTGGATTTCGATGAATTTTTTTGTTGGAGGAGCTAAATTTGAGTGAATTTAGATGAAATTTACTTCAATTTTTTTGGATTTTATATAAATTTTTAGGCAAATTTTAATAAAGGAATTTGAAACCACTTTCGATTTTTTTGGATTTCGATGAATTTTTTTGTTGGAGGAGCTAAATTTGAGTGAATTTAGATGAAATTTACTTCAATTTTTTTTTATTTTATATAAATTTTTAGTCAAATTGTAATAAAGGAAACTGAAACCAACTTCGATTTTTTGGGATTTCGATGTATTTTTTTGTTGGAGGACCTAAATTTGAGTGAATTTAGATGAAATTTACTTCAATGTTTTTGGATTTTATATAAATTTTTAGGCAAATTTTAATAAAGGAAATTGAAACCAACTTCGATTTTTTTGGATTTGGATGAATGTTTTTGTTGGAGGAGCTAAATTTGAGTAAATTTAGATGAAATTAACACCTATTTTTTTGGATTTTATATAAATTTTTAGTCAAATTGTAATAAAGGAATTTGAAACCTGCTTCGATTTTTTTGGATTTTGCTGAATTTTGTGTTGGAGGAGCTAAATTTGAGTGAATTTAGATGAAATTTACTTTTATTTTTTCGGATTTTATATAAATTTTTAGTCAAATTGTAATAAAGGAAACTGAAACCAACTTCGATTTTTTTGGATTTCGATGACTTTTTTTGTTGGAGGAGCTAAATTTGAGTGAATTTAGATGAAATTTACTTCAATGTTTTTGGATTTTATATAAATTTTTAGGCAAATTTTAATAAAGGAATTTGAAACCACCTTCGACTTTTTTGGATTTCGATGAATTTTTTTGTTGGAGGAGCTAAATTTGAGTGAATTTAGATGAAATTTACTTCAATTTTTTTTGATTTTATATAAATGTTTAGTCAAATTGTAATAAAGGAAACTGAAACCAACTTCGATTTTTTTGGATTTCGATGACTTTTTTTGTTGGAGGAGCTAAATTTGAGTGAATTTAGATGAAATTTACTTCAATTTGTTTTGATTTTATATAAATTTTTAGTCAAATTGTAATAAAGGAATTTGAACCAACTTCGATTTTTTTGGATTTTGATGAGTTTTTTTGTTGGAGGAGTTAAATTTGAGTGAATTTAGATGAAATTTACTTTTATTTTTTTTGATTTTATATAAATTTTTAGTCAAATTGTAATAAAGGAATTTGAACCAACTTCGATTTTTTTGGATTTCGATGAATTTTTTTGTTGGAGGAGCTAAATTTGAGTGAATTTAGATGAAATTTACTTCAATTTTTTTTGATTTCATATAAATTTTTAGTCAAATTGTAATAAAGGAAACTGAAACCAACTTCGATTTTTTTGGATTTCGATGACTTTTTTTGTTGGAGGAGCTAAATTTGAGTGAATTTAGATGAAATTTACTTCAATGTTTTTGGATTTTATATAAATTTTTAGGCAAATTTTAATAAAGGAATTTGAAACCACCTTCAATTTTTTTGGATTTCGATGAATTTTTTTGTTGGAGGAGCTAAATTTGAGTGAATTTAGATGAAATTTACTTCAGTTTGTTTTGATTTTATATAAATTTTTAGTCAAATTGTAATAAAGGAATTTGAACCATCTTCGATTTTTTTGGATTTTGATGAGTTTTTTTGTTGGAGGAGTTAAATATGAGTGAATTTAGATGAAATTTACTTCTGTTTTTTTTATTTCATATAAATTTTTAGTCAAATTGTAATAAAGGTATTTGAACCAACTTCGATTTTTTTGGATTTGATGATTTTGGTTGTTGGAGGAGTTAAATTTGAGTAAATTTAGAGGAAATTTACTTTTATTTTTTTGGATTTTATATAAATTTTTAGTCAAATTGTAGTAAAGGAAATTCAAACCAACTTAGATTTTTTTGGATTTTGATGAATTTTTTTGTTCGAGGAGTTAAATTTGAGTGAATTTAGATGAAACTTACTTTTATTTTTTTGGATATTCTATAAATTTTTAGTCAAATTGTAATAAAGGAATTTGAACCAACTTCGATTTTTTTGGATTTTGATGAGATTTTTTGTTGGAGGAGTTAAATTTGAGTGAATTTAGATGAAATTTACTTTATTTTTTTGGATTTTATATAAATTTTTAGTCAAATTGTAATAAAGGAATTTGAACCAACTTCGATTTTTTTAGATTTCGATGAATTTTTTTGTTGGAGGAGCTAAATTTGAGTGTACTTAGATGAAATTTACTTTAATTTTTTTGGATTTTATATAAATTTTTAGTCAAATTGTAATAAAGGAAATTGAAACCAACTTCGATTTTTTGGATTTGGATGAATTTTTTTGTTGGAGGAGCTAAATTTGAGTGAATTTAGATGAAATTTACTTTTATTTTTTTGGATTTTATATAAATTTTTAGTCAAATTGTAATAAAGGAATTTGAACCAACTTCGATTTTTTTTGATTTTGATGAAGTTTTTGTTGGAGGAGCTAAATTTGAGTGAATTTAGATTAAATTTGCTTCTATTTTTCTTGATTTTATATAAATTTTTAGTCAAATTGTAATTAAGGAATTTGAAACCACCTTCGATTTTTTTGGATTTTGATGAATTTTATTGTTGGAGGAGCTAAATTTGAGTGAATTTAGATGAAATTTACTTTCATTTTTTCGGATTTTATATAAATTTTTAGTCAAATTGTAATAAAGGAATTTGAACCAACTTCGATTTTTTTGGATTTTGATGAGTTTTTTTGTTGGAGGAGTTAAATTTGAGTGAATTTAGATTAAATTTACTTTTATTTTTTTTGATTTTATATAAATTTTTAGTCAAATTGTAATAAAGGAATTTGAACCAACTTCGAATTTTTTGGATTTCGATGAATTTTTTTGTTGGAGGAGCTAAATTTGAGTGAATTTAGATGAAATTTACTTCAATTTTTTTGGATTTTATATAAATTTTTAGGCAAATTTTAATAAAGGAATTTGAAACCACTTTCGATTTTTTTGGATTTCGATGAATTTTTTTGTTGGAGGAGCTAAATTTGAGTGAATTTAGATGAAATTTACTTCAATTTTTTTTGATTTTATATAAATTTTTAGTCAAATTGTAATAAAGGAAACTGAAACCAACTTCGATTTTTTGGGATTTCGATGTATTTTTTTGTTGGAGGACCTAAATTTGAGTGAATTTAGATGAAATTTACTTCAATGTTTTTGGATTTTATATAAATTTTTAGGCAAATTTTAATAAAGGAAATTGAAACCAACTTCGATTTTTTTGGATTTGGATGAATGTTTTTGTTGGAGGAGCTAAATTTGAGTAAATTTAGATGAAATTAACACCTATTTTTTTGGATTTTATATAAATTTTTAGTCAAATTGTAATAAAGGAATTTGAAACCTACTTCGATTTTTTTGGATTTTGCTGAATTTTGTGTTGGAGGAGCTAAATTTGAGTGAATTTAGATGAAATTTACTTTTATTTTTTCGGATTTTATATAAATTTTTAGTCAAATTGTAATAAAGGAATTTGAACCAACTTCGATTTTTTTGGATTTTGATGAATTTTTTTGTTGGAGGAGCTAAATTTGAGTGAATTTAGATGAAATTTACTTCAATTTTTTTGGATTTTATATAAATTTTTAGGCAAATTTTAATAAAGGAATTTGAAACCACTTTCGATTTTTTTGGATTTCGATGAATTTTTTTGTTGGAGGAGCTAAATTTGAGTGAATTTAGATGAAATTTACTTCAATTTTTTTTGATTTTATATAAATTTTTAGTTAAATTGTAATAAAGGAAACTGAAACCAACTTCGATTTTTTGGGATTTCGATGTATTTTTTTGTTGGAGGAGCTAAATTTGAGTGAATTTAGATGAAATTTACTTCAATGTTTTTGGATTTTATATAAATTTTTAGGCAAATTTTAATAAAGGAATTTGAAACCACCTTCGACTTTTTTGGATTTCGATGAATTTTTTTGTTGGAGGAGCTAAATTTGAGTGAATTTAGATGAAATTTACTTCTATTTTTTTTATTTCACTTAAATTTTTAGTCAAATTGTAATAAAGGTATTTGAACCAACTTCGATTTTTTTGGATTTTGATGATTTTGGTTGTTGAAGGAGTTAAATTTGAGTAAATTTAGAGGAAATTTACTTGTATTTTTTTGGATTTTATATAAATTTTTAGTCAAATTGTAGTAAAGGAAATTCAAACCAACTTCGATTTTTTGGATTTTGATGAATTTTTTTGTTGGAGGAGTTAAATTTGAGTGAATTTAGATGAAACTTACTTTTATTTTTTTGGATTTTCTATAAATTTTTAGTCAAATTGTAATAAAGGAATTTGAACCAACTTCGATTTTTTTGGATTTTGATGAGATTTTTTGTTGGAGGAGTTAAATTTGAGTGAATTTAGATGAAATTTACTTCTATTTTTTTGGATTTTATATAAATTTTTAGTCAAATTGTAATAAAGGAATTTGAACCAACTTCGATTTTTTTGGATTTCGATGAATTTTTTTGTTGGAGGAGCTAAATTTGAGTGAATTTAGATGAAATTTACTTTTATTTTTTTGGATTTTATATAAATTTTTAGTCAAATTGTAATAAAGGAATTTGAACCAACTTCGATTTTTTTTTATTTTGATGAATTTTTTGTTGGAGGAGCTAAATTTGAGTGAATTTAGATTAAATTTGCTTCTATTTTTCTTGATTTTATATAAATTTTTAGTCAAATTGTAATTAAGGAATTTGAAACCACCTTCGATTTTTTTGGATTTTGATGAATTTTATTGTTGGAGGAGCTAAATTTGAGTGAATTTAGATGAAATTTACTTTCATTTTTTTGGATTTTATATTAATATTTAGTCAAATTGTAATAAAGTAATTTGAAACCAACTTCGATTTTTTTGGATTTTGATGAATTTTTTTGTTGGAGCAGCTAAATTTGAGTGAATTTAGATGGAATTTACTTTTATTTTTTTGGATTTTATATAAATTTTCAGTCAAATTGTAATAAAGGAATTTGAACCAACTTCTATTTTTTTGGATTTTGATGAGTTTTTTTGTTGGAGGAGTTAAATTTGAGTGAATTTAGATGAAATTTACTTCAATTTTTTTGGATTTTATATAATTTTTTAGTCAAATTGTAATAAAGGAAATTGAAACCAACTTCGATTTTTTTGGATTTGGATGAATGTTTTTGTTGGAGGAGCTAAATTTGAGTGAATTTAGATGAAATTAACACCTATTTTTTCGGATTTTATATAAATTTTTAGTCAAATTGTAATAAAGGAATTTGAACCAACTTCGATTTTTTTGGATTTTGATGAATTTTTTTGTTGGAGGAGCTAAATTTGAGTGAATTTAGATGAAATTTACTTCAATTTTTTTGGATTTTATATAAATTTTTAGGCAAATTTTAATAAAGGAATTTGAAACCACTTTCGATTTTTTTGGATTTCGATGAATTTTTTTGTTGGAGGAGCTAAATTTGAGTGAATTTAGATGAAATTTACTTCAATTTTTTTTGATTTTATATAAATTTTTAGTTAAATTGTAATAAAGGAAACTGAAACCAACTTCGATTTTTTGGGATTTCGATGTATTTTTTTGTTGGAGGAGCTAAATTTGAGTGAATTTAGATGAAATTTACTTCAATGTTTTTGGATTTTATATAAATTTTTAGGCAAATTTTAATAAAGGAATTTGAAACCACCTTCGACTTTTTTGGATTTCGATGAATTTTTTTGTTGGAGGAGCTAAATTTGAGTGAATTTAGATGAAATTTACTTCTATTTTTTTTATTTCACTTAAATTTTTAGTCAAATTGTAATAAAGGTATTTGAACCAACTTCGATTTTTTTGGATTTTGATGATTTTGGTTGTTGAAGGAGTTAAATTTGAGTAAATTTAGAGGAAATTTACTTGTATTTTTTTGGATTTTATATAAATTTTTAGTCAAATTGTAGTAAAGGAAATTCAAACCAACTTCGATTTTTTGGATTTTGATGAATTTTTTTGTTGGAGGAGTTAAATTTGAGTGAATTTAGATGAAACTTACTTTTATTTTTTTGGATTTTCTATAAATTTTTAGTCAAATTGTAATAAAGGAATTTGAACCAACTTCGATTTTTTTGGATTTTGATGAGATTTTTTGTTGGAGGAGTTAAATTTGAGTGAATTTAGATGAAATTTACTTCTATTTTTTTGGATTTTATATAAATTTTTAGTCAAATTGTAATAAAGGAATTTGAACCAACTTCGATTTTTTTGGATTTCGATGAATTTTTTTGTTGGAGGAGCTAAATTTGAGTGAATTTAGATGAAATTTACTTTTATTTTTTTGGATTTTATATAAATTTTTAGTCAAATTGTAATAAAGGAATTTGAACCAACTTCGATTTTTTTTTATTTTGATGAATTTTTTGTTGGAGGAGCTAAATTTGAGTGAATTTAGATTAAATTTGCTTCTATTTTTCTTGATTTTATATAAATTTTTAGTCAAATTGTAATTAAGGAATTTGAAACCACCTTCGATTTTTTTGGATTTTGATGAATTTTATTGTTGGAGGAGCTAAATTTGAGTGAATTTAGATGAAATTTACTTTCATTTTTTTGGATTTTATATTAATATTTAGTCAAATTGTAATAAAGTAATTTGAAACCAACTTCGATTTTTTTGGATTTTGATGAATTTTTTTGTTGGAGCAGCTAAATTTGAGTGAATTTAGATGGAATTTACTTTTATTTTTTTGGATTTTATATAAATTTTCAGTCAAATTGTAATAAAGGAATTTGAACCAACTTCGATTTTTTTGGATTTTGATGAGATTTTTTGTTGGAGGAGTTAAATTTGAGTGAATTTAGATGAAATTTACTTCTATTTTTTTGGATTTTATATAAATTTTTAGTCAAATTGTAATAAAGGAATTTGAACCAACTTCGATTTTTTTGGATTTCGATGAATTTTTTTGTTGGAGGAGCTAAATTTGAGTGAATTTAGATGAAATTTACTTTTATTTTTTTGGATTTTATATAAATTTTTAGTCAAATTGTAATAAAGGAATTTGAACCAACTTCGATTTTTTTTTATTTTGATGAATTTTTTGTTGGAGGAGCTAAATTTGAGTGAATTTAGATTAAATTTGCTTCTATTTTTCTTGATTTTATATAAATTTTTAGTCAAATTGTAATTAAGGAATTTGAAACCACCTTCGATTTTTTTGGATTTTGATGAATTTTATTGTTGGAGGAGCTAAATTTGAGTGAATTTAGATGAAATTTACTTTCATTTTTTTGGATTTTATATTAATATTTAGTCAAATTGTAATAAAGTAATTTGAAACCAACTTCGATTTTTTTGGATTTTGATGAATTTTTTTGTTGGAGCAGCTAAATTTGAGTGAATTTAGATGGAATTTACTTTTATTTTTTTGGATTTTATATAAATTTTCAGTCAAATTGTAATAAAGGAATTTGAACCAACTTCTATTTTTTTGGATTTTGATGAGTTTTTTTGTTGGAGGAGTTAAATTTGAGTGAATTTAGATGAAATTTACTTCAATTTTTTTGGATTTTATATAATTTTTTAGTCAAATTGTAATAAAGGAAATTGAAACCAACTTCGATTTTTTTGGATTTGGATGAATGTTTTTGTTGGAGGAGCTAAATTTGAGTAAATTTAGATGAAATTAACACCTATTTTTTTGGATTTTATATAAATTTTTAGTCAAATTGTAATAAAGGAATTTGAAACCAACTTCGATTTTTTTGGATTTTGCTGAATTTTGTGTTGGAGGAGCTAAATTTGAGTGAATTTAGATGAAATTTACTTTTATTTTTTCGGATTTTATATAAATTTTTAGTCAAATTGTAATAAAGGAATTTGAACCAACTTCGATTTTTTTGGATTTTGATGAGTTTTTTTGTTGGAGGAGTTAAATTTGAGTGAATTTAGATTAAATTTACTTTTATTTGTTTTGATTTTATATAAATTTTTAGTCAAATTGTAATAAAGGAATTTGAACCAACTTCGAATTTTTTGGATTTCGATGAATTTTTTTGTTGGAGGAGCTAAATTTGAGTGAATTTAGATGAAATTTACTTCAATTTTTTTGGATTTTATATAAATTTTTAGTCAAATTGTAATAAAGGAAACTGAAACCAACTTCGATTTTTTTGGATTTCGATGACTTTTTTTGTTGGAGGAGCTAAATTTGAGTGAATTTAGATGAAATTTACTTCAATGTTTTTGGATTTTATATAAATTTTTAGGCAAATTTTAATAAAGGAATTTGAAACCACCTTCGAATTTTTTGGATTTCGATGAATTTTTTTGTTGGAGGAGCTAAATTTGAGTGAATTTAGATAAAATTTACTTCAATTTTTTTTGATTTTATATAAATGTTTAGTCAAATTGTAATAAAGGAAACTGAAACCAACTTCGATTTTTTTGGATTTCGATGACTTTTTTTGTTGGAGGAGCTAAATTTGAGTGAATTTAGATGAAATTTACTTCAATGTTTTTGGATTTTATATAAATTTTTAGGCAAATTTAAATAAAGGAATTTGAAACCACCTTCGACTTTTTTGGATTTCGATGAATTTTTTTGTTGGAGGAGCTAAATTTGAGTGAATTTAGATGAAATTTACTTCAATTTGTTTTGATTTTATATAAATTTTTAGTCAAATTGTAATAAAGGAATTTGAACCAACTTCGATTTTTTTGGATTTTGATGAGTTTTTTTGTTGGAGGAGTTAAATTTGAGTGAATTTAGATGAAATTTACTTTTATTTTTTTGATTTTATATAAATTTTTAGTCAAATTGTAATAAAGGAATTTGAACCAACTTCGATTTTTTTGGATTTCGATGAATTTTTTTGTTGGAGGAGCTAAATTTGAGTGAATTTAGATGAAATTTACTTCAATTTTTTTTGATTTCATATAAATTTTTAGTCAAATTGTAATAAAGGAAACTGAAACCAACTTCGATTTTTTTGGATTTCGATGACTTTTTTTGTTGGAGGAGCTAAATTTGAGTGAATTTAGATGAAATTTACTTCAGTGTTTTTGGATTTTATATAAATTTTTAGGCAAATTTTAATAAAGGAATTTGAAACCACCTTCGACTTTTTTGGATTTCGATGAATTTTTTTGTTGGAGGAGCTAAATTTGAGTGAATTTAGATGAAATTTACTTCAGTTTGTTTTGATTTTATATAAATTTTTAGTCAAATTGTAATAAAGGAATTTGAACCATCTTCGATTTTTTTGGATTTTGATGAGTTTTTTGTTGGAGGAGTTAAATATGAGTGAATTTAGATGAAATTTACTTCTGTTTTTTTTATTTCATATAAATTTTTAGTCAAATTGTAATAAAGGTATTTGAACCAACTTCGATTTTTTTGGATTTTGATGATTTTGGTTGTTGGAGGAGTTAAATTTGAGTAAATTTAGAGGAAATTTACTTTTATTTTTTTGGATTTTATATAAATTTTTAGTCAAATTGTAGTAAAGGAAATTCAAACCAACTTAGATTTTTTTGGATTTTGATGAATTTTTTTGTTCGAGGAGTTAAATTTGAGTGAATTTAGATGAAACTTACTTTTATTTTTTTGGATATTCTATAAATTTTTAGTCAAATTGTAATAAAGGAATTTGAACCAACTTCGATTTTTTTGGATTTTGATGAGATTTTTTGTTGGAGGAGTTAAATTTGAGTGAATTTAGATGAAATTTACTTTTATTTTTTTGGATTTTATATAAATTTTTAGTCAAATTGTAATAAAGGAATTTGAACCAACTTCGATTTTTTTAGATTTCGATGAATTTTTTTGTTGGAGGAGCTAAATTTGAGTGTACTTAGATGAAATTTACTTTAATTTTTTTGGATTTTATATAAATTTTTAGTCAAATTGTAATAAAGGAAATTGAAACCAACTTCGATTTTTTTGGATTTGGATGAATTTTTTTGTTGGAGGAGCTAAATTTGAGTGAATTTAGATGAAATTTACTTTTATTTTTTTTGGATTTTATATAAATTTTTAGTCAAATTGTAATAAAGGAATTTGAACCAACTTCGATTTTTTTTTATTTTGATGAATTTTTTGTTGGAGGAGCTAAATTTGAGTGAATTTAGATTAAATTTGCTTCTATTTTTCTTGATTTTATATAAATTTTTAGTCAAATTGTAATTAAGGAATTTGAAACCACCTTCGATTTTTTTGGATTTTGATGAATTTTATTGTTGGAGGAGCTAAATTTGAGTGAATTTAGATGAAATTTACTTTCATTTTTTTGGATTTTATATTAATTTTTAGTCAAATTGTAATAAAGTAATTTGATACCAACTTCGATTTTTTTGGATTTTGATGAATTTTTTTGTTGGAGCAGCTAAATTTGAGTGAATTTAGATAGAATTTACTTTTATTTTTTTGGATTTTATATAAATTTTTAGTCAAATTGTAATAAAGGAATTTGAACCAACTTCTATTTTTTTGGATTTTGATGAGTTTTTTTGTTGGAGGAGTTAAATTTGAGTGAATTTAGATGAAATTTACTTCAATTTTTTGGGATTTTATATAATTTTTTAGTCAAATTGTAATAAAGGAAATTGAAACCAACTTCGATTTTTTTGGATTTGGATGAATGTTTTTGTTGGAGGAGCTAAATTTGAGTAAATTTAGATGAAATTAACACCTATTTTTTTGGGTTTTATATAAATTTTTAGTCAAATTGTAATAAAGGAATTTGAAACCAACTTCGATTTTTTTGGATTTTGCTGAATTTTGTGTTGGAGGAGCTAAATTTGAGTGAATTTAGATGAAATTTACTTTTATTTTTTCGGATTTTATATAAATTTTTAGTCAAATTGTAATAAAGGAATTTGAACCAACTTCGATTTTTTTGGATTTTGATGAGTTTTTTTGTTGGAGGAGTTAAATTTGAGTGAATTTAGATTAAATTTACTTTTATTTTTTTTGATTTTATATAAATTTTTAGTCAAATTGTAATAAAGGAATTTGAACCAACTTCGAATTTTTTGGATTTCGATGAATTTTTTTGTTGGAGGAGCTAAATTTGAGTGAATTTAGATGAAATTTACTTCAATTTTTTTGGATTTTATATAAATTTTTAGGCAAATTTTAATAAAGGAATTTGAAACCACTTTCGATTTTTTTGGATTTCGATGAATTTTTTTGTTGGAGGAGCTAAATTTGAGTGAATTTAGATGAAATTTACTTCAATTTTTTTTGATTTTATATAAATTTTTAGTCAAATTGTAATAAAGGAAACTGAAACCAACTTCGATTTTTTGGGATTTCGATGTATTTTTTTGTTGGAGGACCTAAATTTGAGTGAATTTAGATGAAATTTACTTTCATTTTTTTGGATTTTATATTAATTTTTAGTCAAATTGTAATAAAGTAATTTGATACCAACTTCGATTTTTTTGGATTTTGATGAATTTTTTTGTTGGAGCAGCTAAATTTGAGTGAATTTAGATGGAATTTACTTTTATTTTTTTGGATTTTATATAAATTTTTAGTCAAATTGTAATAAAGGAATTTGAACCAACTTCTATTTTTTTGGATTTTGATGAGTTTTTTTGTTGGAGGAGTTAAATTTGAGTGAATTTAGATGAAATTTACTTCAATTTTTTGGGATTTTTTATAATTTTTTAGTCAAATTGTAATAAAGGAAATTGAAACCAACTTCGATTTTTTTGGATTTGGATGAATGTTTTTGTTGGAGGAGCTAAATTTGAGTAAATTTAGATGAAATTAACACCTATTTTTTTGGATTTTATATAAATTTTTAGTCAAATTGTAATAAAGGAATTTGAAACCAACTTCGATTTTTTTGGATTTTGCTGAATTTTGTGTTGGAGGAGCTAAATTTGAGTGAATTTAGATGAAATTTACTTTTATTTTTTCGGATTTTATATAAATTTTTAGTCACATTGTAATAAAGGAATTTGAACCAACTTCGATTTTTTTGGATTTTGATGAGTTTTTTTGTTGGAGGAGTTAAATTTGAGTGAATTTAGATTAAATTTACTTTTATTTTTTTTGATTTTATATAAATTTTTAGTCAAATTGTAATAAAGGAATTTGAACCAACTTCGAATTTTTTGGATTTCGATGAATTTTTTTGTTGGAGGAGCTAAATTTGAGTGAATTTAGATGAAATTTACTTCAATTTTTTTGGATTTTATATAAATTTTTAGGCAAATTTTAATAAAGGAATTTGAAACCACTTTCGATTTTTTTGGATTTCGATGAATTTTTTTGCTGGAGGAGCTAAATTTGAGTGAATTTAGATGAAATTTACTTCAATTTTTTTTGATTTTATATAAATTTTTAGTCAAATTGTAATAAAGGAAACTGAAACCAACTTCGATTTTTTGGGATTTCGATGTATTTTTTTGTTGGAGGACCTAAATTTGAGTGAATTTAGATGAAATTTACTTCAATGTTTTTGGATTTTATATAAATTTTTAGGCAAATTTTAATAAAGGAAATTGAAACCAACTTCGATTTTTTTGGATTTGGATGAATGTTTTTGTTGGAGGAGCTAAATTTGAGTAAATTTAGATGAAATTAACACCTATTTTTTTTGATTTTATATAAATTTTTAGTCAAATTGTAATAAAGGAATTTGAAACCAACTTCGATTTTTTTGGATTTTGCTGAATTTTGTGTTGGAGGAGCTAAATTTGAGTGAATTTAGATGAAATTTACTTTTATTTTTTCGGATTTTATATAAATTTTTAGTCAAATTGTAATAAAGGAATTTGAACCAACTTCGATTTTTTTGGATTTTGATGAATTTTTTTGTTGGAGGAGCTAAATTTGAGTGAATTTAGATGAAATTTACTTCAATTTTTTTGGATTTTATATAAATTTTTAGGCAAATTTTAATAAAGGAATTTGAAACCACTTTCGATTTTTTTGGATTTCGATGAATTTTTTTGTTGGAGGAGCTAAATTTGAGTGAATTTAGATGAAATTTACTTCAATTTTTTTTTATTTTATATAAATTTTTAGTTAAATTGTAATAAAGGAAACTGAAACCAACTTCGATTTTTTGGGATTTCGATGTATTTTTTTGTTGGAGGACCTAAATTTGAGTGAATTTAGATGAAATTTACTTCAATGTTTTTGGATTTTATATAAATTTTTAGTCAAATTGTAATAAAGGAAACTGAAACCAACTTCGATTTTTTGGGATTTCGATGTATTTTTTTGTTGGAGGACCTAAATTTGAGTGAATTTAGATGAAATTTACTTCAATGTTTTTGGATTTTATATAAATTTTTAGGCAAATTTTAATAAAGGAAATTGAAACCAACTTCGATTTTTTTGGATTTGGATGAATGTTTTTGTTGGAGGAGCTAAATTTGAGTAAATTTAGATGAAATTAACACCTATTTTTTTGGATTTTATATAAATTTTTAGTCAAATTGTAATAAAGGAATTTGAAACCTGCTTCGATTTTTTTGGATTTTGCTGAATTTTGTGTTGGAGGAGCTAAATTTGAGTGAATTTAGATGAAATTTACTTTTATTTTTTCGGATTTTATATAAATTTTTAGTCAATTGTAATAAAGGAAACTGAAACCAACTTCGATTTTTTTGGATTTCGATGACTTTTTTTGTTGGAGGAGCTAAATTTGAGTGAATTTAGATGAAATTTACTTCAATGTTTTTGGATTTTATATAAATTTTTAGGCAAATTTTAATAAAGGAATTTGAAACCACCTTCGACTTTTTTGGATTTCGATGAATTTTTTTGTTGGAGGAGCTAAATTTGAGTGAATTTAGATGAAATTTACTTCAATTTTTTTTGATTTTATATAAATGTTTAGTCAAATTGTAATAAAGGAAACTGAAACCAACTTCGATTTTTTTGGATTTCGATGACTTTTTTTGTTGGAGGAGCTAAATTTGAGTGAATTTAGATGAAATTTACTTCAATGTTTTTGGATTTTATATAAATTTTTAGGCAAATTTAAATAAAGGAATTTGAAACCACCTTCGACTTTTTTGGATTTCGATGAATTTTTTTGTTGGAGGAGCTAAATTTGAGTGAATTTAGATGAAATTTACTTCAATTTGTTTTGATTTTATATAAATTTTTAGTCAAATTGTAATAAAGGAATTTGAACCAACTTCGATTTTTTTGGATTTTGATGAGTTTTTTTGTTGGAGGAGTTAAATTTGAGTGAATTTAGATGAAATTTACTTTTATTTTTTTTGATTTTATATAAATTTTTAGTCAAATTGTAATAAAGGAATTTGAACCAACTTCGATTTTTTTGGATTTCGATGAATTTTTTTGTTGGAGGAGCTAAATTTGAGTGAATTTAGATGAAATTTACTTCAATTTTTTTTGATTTCATATAAATTTTTAGTCAAATTGTAATAAAGGAAACTGAAACCAACTTCGATTTTTTTGGATTTCGATGACTTTTTTTGTTGGAGGAGCTAAATTTGAGTGAATTTAGATGAAATTTACTTCAATGTTTTTGGATTTTATATAAATTTTTAGGCAAATTTTAATAAAGGAATTTGAAACCACCTTCAATTTTTTTGGATTTCGAGGAATTTTTTTGTTGGAGGAGCTAAATTTGAGTGAATTTAGATGAAATTTACTTCAGTTTGTTTTGATTTTATATAAATTTTTAGTCAAATTGTAATAAAGGAATTTGAACCATCTTCGATTTTTTTGGATTTTGATGAGTTTTTTTGTTGGAGGAGTTAAATATGAGTGAATTTAGATGAAATTTACTTCTGTTTTTTTTATTTCATATAAATTTTTAGTCAAATTGTAATAAAGGTATTTGAACCAACTTCGATTTTTTTGGATTTTGATGATTTTGGTTGTTGGAGGAGTTAAATTTGAGTAAATTTAGAGGAAATTTACTTTTATTTTTTTGGATTTTATATAAATTTTTAGTCAAATTGTAGTAAAGGAAATTCAAACCAACTTAGATTTTTTTGGATTTTGATGAATTTTTTTGTTCGAGGAGTTAAATTTGAGTGAATTTAGATGAAACTTACTTTTATTTTTTTGGATATTCTATAAATTTTTAGTCAAATTGTAATAAAGGAATTTGAACCAACTTCGATTTTTTTGGATTTTGATGAGATTTTTTGTTGGAGGAGTTAAATTTGAGTGAATTTAGATGAAATTTACTTTTATTTTTTTGGATTTCATATAAATTTTTAGTCAAATTGTAATAAAGGAATTTGAACCAACTTCGATTTTTTTAGATTTCGAAGAATTTTTTTGTTGGAGGAGCTAAATTTGAGTGTACTTAGATGAAATTTACTTTAATTTTTTTGGATTTTATATAAATTTTTAGTCAAATTGTAATAAAGGAAATTGAAACCAACTTCGATTTTTTTGGATTTGGATGAATTTTTTTGTTGGAGGAGCTAAATTTGAGTGAATTTAGATGAAATTTACTTTTATTTTTTTGGATTTTATATAAATTTTTAGTCAAATTGTAATAAAGGAATTTGAACCAACTTCGATTTTTTTTTATTTTGATGAAGTTTTTGTTGGAGGAGCTAAATTTGAGTGAATTTAGATTAAATTTGCTTCTATTTTTCTTGATTTTATATAAATTTTTAGTCAAATTGTAATTAAGGAATTTGAAACCACCTTCGATTTTTTTGGATTTTGATGAATTTTATTGTTGGAGGAGCTAAATTTGAGTGAATTTAGATGAAATTTACTTTCATTTTTTCGGATTTTATATAAATTTTTAGTCAAATTGTAATAAAGGAATTTGAACCAACTTCGATTTTTTTGGATTTTGATGAGTTTTTTTGTTGGAGGAGTTAAATTTGAGTGAATTTAGATTAAATTTACTTTTATTTTTTTTGATTTTATATAAATTTTTAGTCAAATTGTAATAAAGGAATTTGAACCAACTTCGAATTTTTTGGATTTCGATGAATTTTTTTGTTGGAGGAGCTAAATTTGAGTGAATTTAGATGAAATTTACTTCAATTTTTTTGGATTTTATATAAATTTTTAGGCAAATTTTAATAAAGGAATTTGAAACCACTTTCGATTTTTTTGGATTTCGATGAATTTTTTTGTTGGAGGAGCTAAATTTGAGTGAATTTAGATGAAATTTACTTCAATTTTTTTTGATTTTATATAAATTTTTAGTCAAATTGTAATAAAGGAAACTGAAACCAACTTCGATTTTTTGGGATTTCGATGTATTTTTTTGTTGGAGGACCTAAATTTGAGTGAATTTAGATGAAATTTACTTCAATGTTTTTGGATTTTATATAAATTTTTAGGCAAATTTTAATAAAGGAAATTGAAACCAACTTCGATTTTTTTGGATTTGGATGAATGTTTTTGTTGGAGGAGCTAAATTTGAGTAAATTTAGATGAAATTAACACCTATTTTTTTGGATTTTATATAAATTTTTAGTCAAATTGTAATAAAGGAATTTGAAACCTGCTTCGATTTTTTTGGATTTTGCTGAATTTTGTGTTGGAGGAGCTAAATTTGAGTGAATTTAGATGAAATTTACTTTTATTTTTTCGGATTTTATATAAATTTTTAGTCAAATTGTAATAAAGGAAACTGAAACCAACTTCGATTTTTTTGGATTTCGATGACTTTTTTTGTTGGAGGAGCTAAATTTGAGTGAATTTAGATGAAATTTACTTCAATGTTTTTGGATTTTATATAAATTTTTAGGCAAATTTTAATAAAGGAATTTGAAACCACCTTCGACTTTTTTGGATTTCGATGAATTTTTTTGTTGGAGGAGCTAAATTTGAGTGAATTTAGATGAAATTTACTTCAATTTTTTTTGATTTTATATAAATGTTTAGTCAAATTGTAATAAAGGAAACTGAAACCAACTTCGATTTTTTTGGATTTCGATGACTTTTTTTGTTGGAGGAGCTAAATTTGAGTGAATTTAGATGAAATTTACTTCAATGTTTTTGGATTTTATATAAATTTTTAGGCAAATTTAAATAAAGGAATTTGAAACCACCTTCGACTTTTTTGGATTTCGAAGAATATTTTTGTTGGAGGAGCTAAATTTGAGTGAATTTAGATGAAATTTACTTCAATTTGTTTTGATTTTATATAAATTTTTAGTCAAATTGTAATAAAGGAATTTGAACCAACTTCGATTTTTTTGGATTTTGATGAGTTTTTTTGTTGGAGGAGTTAAATTTGAGTGAATTTAGATGAAATTTACTTTTATTTTTTTTGATTTTATATAAATTTTTAGTCAAATTGTAATAAAGGAATTTGAACCAACTTCGATTTTTTTGGATTTCGATGAATTTTTTTGTTGGAGGAGCTAAATTTGAGTGAATTTAGATGAAATTTACTTCAATTTTTTTTGATTTCATATAAATTTTTAGTCAAATTGTAATAAAGGAAACTGAAACCAACTTCGATTTTTTTGGATTTCGATGACTTTTTTTGTTGGAGGAGCTAAATTTGAGTGAATTTAGATGAAATTTACTTCAATGTTTTTGGATTTTATATAAATTTTTAGGCAAATTTTAATAAAGGAATTTGAAACCACCTTCAATTTTTTTGGATTTCGATGAATTTTTTTGTTGGAGGAGCTAAATTTGAGTGAATTTAGATGAAATTTACTTCAGTTTGTTTTGATTTTATATAAATTTTTAGTCAAATTGTAATAAAGGAATTTGAACCATCTTCGATTTTTTTGGATTTTGATGAGTTTTTTTGTTGGAGGAGTTAAATATGAGTGAATTTAGATGAAATTTACTTCTGTTTTTTTTATTTCATATAAATTTTTAGTCAAATTGTAATAAAGGTATTTGAACCAACTTCGATTTTTTTGGATTTTGATGATTTTGGTTGTTGGAGGAGTTAAATTTGAGTAAATTTAGAGGAAATTTACTTTTATTTTTTTGGATTTTATATAAATTTTTAGTCAAATTGTAGTAAAGGAAATTCAAACCAACTTAGATTTTTTTGGATTTTGATGAATTTTTTTGTTCGAGGAGTTAAATTTGAGTGAATTTAGATGAAACTTACTTTTATTTTTTTGGATATTCTATAAATTTTTAGTCAAATTGTAATAAAGGAATTTGAACCAACTTCGATTTTTTTGGATTTTGATGAGATTTTTTGTTGGAGGAGTTAAATTTGAGTGAATTTAGATGAAATTTACTTTTATTTTTTTGGATTTTATATAAATTTTTAGTCAAATTGTAATAAAGGAATTTGAACCAACTTCGAATTTTTTGGATTTCGATGAATTTTTTTGTTGGAGGAGCTAAATTTGAGTGAATTTAGATGAAATTTACTTCAATTTTTTTGGATTTTATATAAATTTTTAGGCAAATTTTAATAAAGGAATTTGAAACCACTTTCGATTTTTTTGGATTTCGATGAATTTTTTTGTTGGAGGAGCTAAATTTGAGTGAATTTAGATGAAATTTACTTCAATTTTTTTTGATTTTATATAAATTTTTAGTCAAATTGTAATAAAGGAAACTGAAACCAACTTCGATTTTTTGGGATTTCGATGTATTTTTTTGTTGGAGGACCTAAATTTGAGTGAATTTAGATGAAATTTACTTCAATGTTTTTGGATTTTATATAAATTTTTAGGCAAATTTTAATAAAGGAAATTGAAACCAACTTCGATTTTTTTGGATTTGGATGAATGTTTTTGTTGGAGGAGCTAAATTTGAGTAAATTTAGATGAAATTAACACCTATTTTTTTGGATTTTATATAAATTTTTAGTCAAATTGTAATAAAGGAATTTGAAACCTACTTCGATTTTTTTGGATTTTGCTGAATTTTGTGTTGGAGGAGCTAAATTTGAGTGAATTTAGATGAAATTTACTTTTATTTTTTCGGATTTTATATAAATTTTTAGTCAAATTGTAATAAAGGAATTTGAACCAACTTCGATTTTTTTGGATTTTGATGAATTTTTTTGTTGGAGGAGCTAAATTTGAGTGAATTTAGATGAAATTTACTTCAATTTTTTTGGATTTTATATAAATTTTTAGGCAAATTTTAATAAAGGAATTTGAAACCACTTTCGATTTTTTTGGATTTCGATGAATTTTTTTGTTGGAGGAGCTAAATTTGAGTGAATTTAGATGAAATTTACTTCAATGTTTTTGGATTTTATATAAATTTTTAGGCAAATTTTAATAAAGGAATTTGAAACCACCTTCGACTTTTTTGGATTTCGATGAATTTTTTTGTTGGAGGAGCTAAATTTGAGTGAATTTAGATGAAATTTACTTCTATTTTTTCTATTTCACTTAAATTTTTAGTCAAATTGTAATAAAGGTATTTGAACCAACTTCGATTTTTTTGGATTTTGATGATTTTGGTTGTTGAAGGAGTTGAATTTGAGTAAATTTAGAGGAAATTTACTTGTATTTTTTTGGATTTTATATAAATTTTTAGTCAAATTGTAGTAAAGGAAAATCAAACCAACTTCGATTTTTTTGGATTTTGATGAATTTTTTTGTTGGAGGAGTTAAATTTGAGTGAATTTAGATGAAACTTACTTTTATTTTTTTGGATTTTATATAAATTTTTAGTCAAATTGTAATAAAGGAATTTGAACCAACTTCGATTTTTTTTGATTTTGATGAATTTTTTGTTGGAGGAGCTAAATTTGAGTGAATTTAGATTAAATTTGCTTCTATTTTTCTTGATTTTATATAAATTTTTAGTCAAATTGTAATTAAGGAATTTGAAACCACCTTCGATTTTTTTGGATTTTGATGAATTTTATTGTTGGAGGAGCTAAATTTGAGTGAATTTAGATGAAATTTACTTTCATTTTTTTGGATTTTATATTAATATTTAGTCAAATTGTAATAAAGTAATTTGAAACCAACTTCGATTTTTTTGGATTTTGATGAATTTTTTTGTTGGAGCAGCTAAATTTGAGTGAATTTAGATGGAATTTACTTTTATTTTTTTGGATTTTATATAAATTTTCAGTCAAATTGTAATAAAGGAATTTGAACCAACTTCTATTTTTTTGGATTTTGATGAGTTTTTTTGTTGGAGGAGTTAAATTTGAGTGAATTTAGATGAAATTTACTTCAATTTTTTTGGATTTTATATAATTTTTTAGTCAAATTGTAATAAAGGAAATTGAAACCAACTTCGATTTTTTTGGATTTGGATGAATGTTTTTGTTGGAGGAGCTAAATTTGAGTAAATTTAGATGAAATTAACACCTATTTTTTTGGATTTTATATAAATTTTTAGTCAAATTGTAATAAAGGAATTTGAAACCAACTTCGATTTTTTTGGATTTTGCTGAATTTTGTGTTGGAGGAGCTAAATTTGAGTGAATTTAGATGAAATTTACTTTTATTTTTTCGGATTTTATATAAATTTTTAGTCAAATTGTAATAAAGGAATTTGAACCAACTTCGATTTTTTTGGATTTTGATGAGTTTTTTTGTTGGAGGAGTTAAATTTGAGTGAATTTAGATTAAATTTACTTTTATTTGTTTTGATTTTATATAAATTTTTAGTCAAATTGTAATAAAGGAATTTGAACCAACTTCGATTTTTTTGGATTTCGATGAATTTTTTTGTTGGAGGAGCTAAATTTGAGTGAATTTAGATGAAATTTACTTCAATTTTTTTGGATTTTATATAAATTTTTAGTCAAATTGTAATAAAGGAAACTGAAACCAACTTCGATTTTTTTGGATTTCGATGACTTTTTTTGTTGGAGGAGCTAAATTTGAGTGAATTTAGATGAAATTTACTTCAATGTTTTTGGATTTTATATAAATTTTTAGGCAAATTTTAATAAAGGAATTTGAAACCACCTTCGAATTTTTTGGATTTCGATGATTTTTTTTGTTGGAGGAGCTAAATTTGAGTGAATTTAGATAAAATTTACTTCAATTTTTTTTGATTTTATATAAATGTTTAGTCAAATTGTAATAAAGGAAACTGAAACCAACTTCGATTTTTTTGGATTTCGATGACTTTTTTTGTTGGAGGAGCTAAATTTGAGTGAATTTAGATGAAATTTACTTCAATGTTTTTGGATTTTATATAAATTTTTAGGCAAATTTAAATAAAGGAATTTGAAACCACCTTCGACTTTTTTGGATTTCGATGAATTTTTTTGTTGGAGGAGCTAAATTTGAGTGAATTTAGATGAAATTTACTTCAATTTGTTTTGATTTTATATAAATTTTTAGTCAAATTGTAATAAAGGAATTTGAACCAACTTCGATTTTTTTGGATTTTGATGAGTTTTTTTGTTGGAGGAGTTAAATTTGAGTGAATTTAGATGAAATTTACTTTTATTTTTTTTGATTTTATATAAATTTTTAGTCAAATTGTAATAAAGGAATTTGAACCAACTTCGATTTTTTTGGATTTCGATGAATTTTTTTGTTGGAGGAGCTAAATTTGAGTGAATTTAGATGAAATTTACTTCAATTTTTTTTGATTTCATATAAATTTTTAGTCAAATTGTAATAAAGGAAACTGAAACCAACTTCGATTTTTTTGGATTTCGATGACTTTTTTTGTTGGAGGAGCTAAATTTTAGTGAATTTAGATGAAATTTACTTCAATGTTTTTGGATTTTATATAAATTTTTAGGCAAATTTTAATAAAGGAATTTGAAACCACCTTCGACTTTTTTGGATTTCGATGAATTTTTTTGTTGGAGGAGCTAAATTTGAGTGAATTTAGATGAAATTTACTTCAGTTTGTTTTGATTTTATATAAATTTTTAGTCAAATTGTAATAAAGGAATTTGAACCATCTTCGATTTTTTTGGATTTTGATGAGTTTTTTTGTTGGAGGAGTTAAATATGAGTGAATTTAGATGAAATTTACTTCTGTTTTTTTTATTTCATATAAATTTTTAGTCAAATTGTAATAAAGGTATTTGAACCAACTTCGATTTTTTTGGATTTTGATGATTTTGGTTGTTGGAGGAGTTAAATTTGAGTAAATTTAGAGGAAATTTACTTTTATTTTTTTGGATTTTATATAAATTTTTAGTCAAATTGTAGTAAAGGAAATTCAAACCAACTTAGATTTTTTTGGATTTTGATGAATTTTTTTGTTCGAGGAGTTAAATTTGAGTGAATTTAGATGAAACTTACTTTTATTTTTTTGGATATTCTATAAATTTTTAGTCAAATTGTAATAAAGGAATTTGAACCAACTTCGATTTTTTTGGATTTTGATGAGATTTTTTGTTGGAGGAGTTAAATTTGAGTGAATTTAGATGAAATTTACTTTTATTTTTTTGGATTTTATATAAATTTTTAGTCAAATTGTAATAAAGGAATTTGAACCAACTTCGATTTTTTTAGATTTCGATGAATTTTTTTGTTGGAGGAGCTAAATTTGAGTGTACTTAGATGAAATTTACTTTAATTTTTTTGGATTTTATATAAATTTTTAGTCAAATTGTAATAAAGGAAATTGAAACCAACTTCGATTTTTTTGGATTTGGATGAATTTTTTTGTTGGAGGAGCTAAATTTGAGTGAATTTAGATGAAATTTACTTTTATTTTTTTGGATTTTATATAAATTTTTAGTCAAATTGTAATAAAGGAATTTGAACCAACTTCGATTTTTTTTGATTTTGATGAATTTTTTGTTGGAGGAGCTAAATTTGAGTGAATTTAGATTAAATTTGCTTCTATTTTTCTTGATTTTATATAAATTTTTAGTCAAATTGTAATTAAGGAATTTGAAACCACCTTCGATTTTTTTGGATTTTGATGAATTTTATTGTTGGAGGAGCTAAATTTGAGTGAATTTAGATGAAATTTACTTTCATTTTTTTGGATTTTATATTAATTTTTAGTCAAATTGTAATAAAGTAATTTGATACCAACTTCGATTTTTTTGGATTTTGATGAATTTTTTTGTTGGAGCAGCTAAATTTGAGTGAATTTAGATAGAATTTACTTTTATTTTTTTGGATTTTATATAAATTTTTAGTCAAATTGTAATAAAGGAATTTGAACCAACTTCTATTTTTTTGGATTTTGATGAGTTTTTTTGTTGGAGGAGTTAAATTTGAGTGAATTTAGATGAAATTTACTTCAATTTTTTGGGATTTTATATAATTTTTTAGTCAAATTGTAATAAAGGAAATTGAAACCAACTTCGATTTTTTTGGATTTGGATGAATGTTTTTGTTGGAGGAGCTAAATTTGAGTAAATTTAGATGAAATTAACACCTATTTTTTTGGGTTTTATATAAATTTTTAGTCAAATTGTAATAAAGGAATTTGAAACCAACTTCGATTTTTTTGGATTTTGCTGAATTTTGTGTTGGCGGAGCTAAATTTGAGTGAATTTAGATGAAATTTACTTTTATTTTTTCGGATTTTATATAAATTTTTAGTCAAATTGTAATAAAGGAATTTGAACCAACTTCGATTTTTTTGGATTTTGATGAATTTTTTTGTTGGAGGAGCTAAATTTGAGTGAATTTAGATGAAATTTACTTCAATTTTTTTGGATTTTATATAAATTTTTAGGCAAATTTTAATAAAGGAATTTGAAACCACTTTCGATTTTTTTGGATTTCGATGAATTTTTTTGTTGGAGGAGCTAAATTTGAGTGAATTTAGATGAAATTTACTTCAATTTTTTTTTATTTTATATAAATTTTTAGTTAAATTGTAATAAAGGAAACTGAAACCAACTTCGATTTTTTGGGATTTCGATGTATTTTTTTGTTGGAGGAGCTAAATTTGAGTGAATTTAGATGAAATTTACTTCAATGTTTTTGGATTTTATATAAATTTTAGGCAAATTTTAATAAAGGAATTTGAAACCACCTTCGACTTTTTTGGATTTCGATGAATTTTTTTGTTGGAGGAGCTAAATTTGAGTGAATTTAGATGAAATTTACTTCTATTTTTTTTATTTCACTTAAATTTTTAGTCAAATTGTAATAAAGGTATTTGAACCAACTTCAATTTTTTTGGATTTTGATGATTTTGGTTGTTGAAGGAGTTAAATTTGAGTAAATTTAGAGGAAATTTACTTGTATTTTTTTGGATTTTATATAAATTTTTAGTCAAATTGTAGTAAAGGAAATTCAAACCAACTTCGATTTTTTTGGATTTTGATGAATTTTTTTGTTGGAGGAGTTAAATTTGAGTGAATTTAGATGAAACTTACTTTTTTTTTTTTGGATTTTCTATAAATTTTTAGTCAAATTGTAATAAAGGAATTTGAACCAACTTCGATTTTTTTGGATTTTGATGAGATTTTTTGTTGGAGGAGTTAAATTTGAGTGAATTTAGATGAAATTTACTTTTATTTTTTTGGATTTTATATAAATTTTTAGTCAAATTGTAATAAAGGAATTTGAACCAACTTCGATTTTTTTGGATTTCGATGAATTTTTTTGTTGGAGGAGCTAAATTTGAGTGTATTTAGATGAAATTTACTTTAATTTTTTTGGATTTATATAAATTTTTAGTCAAATTGTAATAAAGGAAATTGAAACCAACTTCGATTTTTTTGGATTTGGATGAATTTTTTTGTTGGAGGAGCTAAATTTGAGTGAATTTAGATGAAATTTACTTTTATTTTTTTGGATTTTATATAAATTTTTAGTCAAATTGTAATAAAGGAATTTGAACCAACTTCGATTTTTTTTGATTTTGATGAATTTTTTGTTGGAGGAGCTAAATTTGAGTGAATTTAGATTAAATTTGCTTCTATTTTTCTTGATTTTATATAAATTTTTAGTCAAATTGTAATTAAGGAATTTGAAACCACCTTCGATTTTTTTGGATTTTGATGAATTTTATTGTTGGAGGAGCTAAATTTGAGTGAATTTAGATGAAATTTACTTCAATTTGTTTTGATTTTATATAAATTTTTAGTCAAATTGTAATAAAGGAAACTGAAACCAACTTCGATTTTTTTGGATTTCGATGACTTTTTTTGTTGGAGGAGTTAAATTTGAGTGAATTTAGATTAAATTTACTTTTATTTGTTTTGATTTTATATAAATTTTTAGTCAAATTGTAATAAAGGAATTTGAACCAACTTCGAATTTTTTGGATTTCGATGAATTTTTTTGTTGGAGGAGCTAAATTTGAGTGAATTTAGATGAAATTTACTTCAATTTTTTTGGATTTTATATAAATTTTTAGTCAAATTGTAATAAAGGAAACTGAAACCAACTTCGATTTTTTTGGATTTCGATGACTTTTTTTGTTGGAGGAGCTAAATTTGAGTGAATTTAGATGAAATTTACTTCAATGTTTTTGGATTTTATATAAATTTTTAGTCAAATTGTAATAAAGGAATTTGAAACCAACTTCGATTTTTTTGGATTTTGCTGAATTTTGTGTTGGAGGAGCTAAATTTGAGTGAATTTAGATGAAATTTACTTTTATTTTTTCGGATTTTATATAAATTTTTAGTCAAATTGTAATAAAGGAATTTGAACCAACTTCGATTTTTTTGGATTTTGATGAATTTTTTTGTTGGAGGAGCTAAATTTGAGTGAATTTAGATGAAATTTACTTCAATTTTTTTGGATTTTATATAAATTTTTAGGCAAATTTTAATAAAGGAATTTGAAACCACTTTCGATTTTTTTGGATTTCGATGAATTTTTTTGTTGGAGGAGCTAAATTTGAGTGAATTTAGATGAAATTTACTTCAATTTTTTTTGATTTTATATAAATTTTTAGTTAAATTGTAATAAAGGAAACTGAAACCAACTTCGATTTTTTGGGATTTCGATGTATTTTTTTGTTGGAGGAGCTAAATTTGAGTGAATTTAGATGAAATTTACTTTTATTTTTTTGGATTTTCTATAAATTTTTAGTCAAATTGTAATAAAGGAATTTGAACCAACTTCGATTTTTTTGGATTTTGATGAGATTTTTTGTTGGAGGAGTTAAATTTGAGTGAATTTAGATGAAATTTACTTCTATTTTTTTGGATTTTATATAAATTTTTAGTCAAATTGTAATAAAGGAATTTGAACCAACTTCGATTTTTTTGGATTTCGATGAATTTTTTTGTTGGAGGAGCTAAATTTGAGTGAATTTAGATGAAAATTACTTTTATTTTTTGGGATTTTATATAAATTTTTAGTCAAATTGTAATAAAGGAATTTGAACCAACTTCGATTTTTTTTTATTTTGATGAATTTTTTGTTGGAGGAGCTAAATTTGAGTGAATTTAGATTAAATTTGCTTCTATTTTTCTTGATTTTATATAAATTTTTAGTCAAATTGTAATTAAGGAATTTGAAACCACCTTCGATTTTTTTGGATTTTGATGAATTTTATTGTTGGAGGAGCTAAATTTGAGTGAATTTAGATGAAATTTACTTTCATTTTTTTGGATTTTATATTAATTTTTAGTCAAATTGTAATAAAGTAATTTGAAACCAACTTCGATTTTTTTGGATTTTGATGAATTTTTTTGTTGGAGCAGCTAAATTTGAGTGAATTTAGATGGAATTTACTTTTATTTTTTTGGATTTTATATAAATTTTCAGTCAAATTGTAATAAAGGAATTTGAACCAACTTCTATTTTTTTGGATTTTTATGAGTTTTTTTGTTGGAGGAGTTAAATTTGAGTGAATTTAGATGAAATTTACTTCAATTTTTTTGGATTTTATATAATTTTTTAGTCAAATTGTAATAAAGGAAATTGAAACCAACTTCGATTTTTTTGGATTTGGATGAATGTTTTTGTTGGAGGAGCTAAATTTGAGTAAATTTAGATGAAATTGACACCTATTTTTTTGGATTTTATATAAATTTTTAGTCAAATTGTAATAAAGGAATTTGAAACCAACTTCGATTTTTTTGGATTTTGCTGAATTTTGTGTTGGAGGAGCTAAATTTGAGTGAATTTAGATGAAATTTACTTTTATTTTTTCGGATTTTATATAAATTTTTAGTCAAATTGTAATAAAGGAATTTGAACCAACTTCGATTTTTTTGGATTTTGATGAGTTTTTTTGTTGGAGGAGTTAAATTTGAGTGAATTTAGATTAAATTTACTTTTATTTGTTTTGATTTTATATAAATTTTTAGTCAAATTGTAATAAAGGAATTTGAACCAACTTCGAATTTTTTGGATTTCGATGAATTTTTTTGTTGGAGGAGCTAAATTTGAGTGAATTTAGATGAAATTTACTTCAATTTTTTTGGATTTTATATAAATTTTTAGTCAAATTGTAATAAAGGAAACTGAAACCAACTTCGATTTTTTTGGATTTCGATGACTTTTTTTGTTGGAGGAGCTAAATTTGAGTGAATTTAGATGAAATTTACTTCAATGTTTTTGGATTTTATATAAATTTTTAGGCAAATTTTAATAAAGGAATTTGAAACCACCTTCGACTTTTTTGGATTTCGATGAATTTTTTTGTTGGAGGAGCTAAATTTGAGTGAATTTAGATGAAATTTACTTCAATTTTTTTTGATTTCATATAAATTTTTAGTCAAATTGTAATAAAGGAAACTGAAACCAACTTCGATTTTTTTGGATTTCGATGACTTTTTTTGTTGGAGGAGCTAAATTTGAGTGAATTTAGATGAAATTTACTTCAATGTTTTTGGATTTTATATAAATTTTTAGGCAAATTTTAATAAAGGAATTTGAAACCACCTTCGACTTTTTTGGATTTCGATGAATTTTTTTGTTGGAGGAGCTAAATTTGAGTGAATTTAGATGAAATTTACTTCAGTTTGTTTTGATTTTATATAAATTTTTAGTCAAATTGTAATAAAGGAATTTGAACCATCTTCGATTTTTTTGGATTTTGATGAGTTTTTTTGTTGGAGGAGTTAAATATGAGTGAATTTAGATGAAATTTACTTCTGTTTTTTTGATTTCATATAAATTTTTAGTCAAATTGTAATAAAGGAAACTGAAACCAACTTCGATTTTTTTGGATTTCGATGACTTTTTTTGTTGGAGGAGCTAAATTTGATTGAATTTAGATGAAATTTACTTCAATGTTTTTGGATTTTATATAAATTTTTAGGCAAATTTTAATAAAGGAATTTGAAACCACCTTCGACTTTTTTGGATTTCGATGAATTTTTTTGTTGGAGGAGCTAAATTTGAGTGAATTTAGATGAAATTTACTTCAGTTTGTTTTGATTTTATATAAATTTTTAGTCAAATTGTAATAAAGGAATTTGAACCATCTTCGATTTTTTTGGATTTTGATGAGTTTTTTTGTTGGAGGAGTTAAATATGAGTGAATTTAGATGAAATTTACTTCTGTTTTTTTTATTTCATATAAATTTTTAGTCAAATTGTAATAAAGGTATTTGAACCAACTTCGATTTTTTTGGATTTTGATGATTTTGGTTGTTGGAGGAGTTAAATTTGAGTAAATTTAGAGGAAATTTACTTTTATTTTTTTGGATTTTATATAAATTTTTAGTCAAATTGTAGTAAAAGAAATTCAAACCAACTTAGATTTTTTTGGATTTTGATGAATTTTTTTGTTCGAGGAGTTAAATTTGAGTGAATTTAGATGAAACTTACTTTTATTTTTTTGGATATTCTATAAATTTTTAGTCAAATTGTAATAAAGGAATTTGAACCAACTTCGATTTTTTTGGATTTTGATGAGATTTTTTGTTGGAGGAGTTAAATTTGAGTGAATTTAGATGAAATTTACTTTTATTTTTTTGGATTTTATATAAATTTTTAGTCAATTTGTAATAAAGGATTTTGAACCAACTTCGATTTTTTTAGATTTCGATGAATTTTTTTGTTGGAGGAGCTAAATTTGAGTGTACTTAGATGAAATTTACTTTAATTTTTTTGGATTTTATATAAATTTTTAGTCAAATTGTAATAAAGGAAATTGAAACCAACTTCGATTTTTTTGGATTTGGATGAATTTTTTTGTTGGAGGAGCTAAATTTGAGTGAATTTAGATGAAATTTACTTTTATTTTTTTGGATTTTATATAAATTTTTAGTCAAATTGTAATAAAGGAATTTGAACCAACTTCGAATTTTTTTTATTTTGATGAATTTTTTGTTGGAGGAGCTAAATTTGAGTGAATTTAGATTAAATTTGCTTCTATTTTTCTTGATTTTATATAAATTTTTAGTCAAATTGTAATTAAGGAATTTGAAACCACCTTCGATTTTTTTGGATTTTGATGAATTTTATTGTTGGAGGAGCTAAATTTGAGTGAATTTAGATGAAATTTACTTTCATTTTTTTGGATTTTATATTAATTTTTAGTCAAATTGTAATAAAGTAATTTGATACCAACTTCGATTTTTTTGGATTTCGATGAATTTTTTTGTTGGAGGAGCTAAATTTGAGTGAATTTAGATGAAATTTACTTCAATTTTTTTGGATTTTATATAAATTTTTAGGCAAATTTTAATAAAGGAATTTGAAACCACTTTCGATTTTTTTGGATTTCGATGAATTTTTTTGTTGGAGGAGCTAAATTTGAGTGAATTTAGATGAAATTTACTTCAATTTTTTTTGATTTTATATAAATTTTTAGTCAAATTGTAATAAAGGAAACTGAAACCAACTTCGATTTTTTGGGATTTCGATGTATTTTTTTGTTGGAGGACCTAAATTTGAGTGAATTTAGATGAAATTTACTTTCATTTTTTTGGATTTTATATTAATTTTTAGTCAAATTGTAATAAAGTAATTTGATACCAACTTCGATTTTTTTGGATTTTGATGAATTTTTTTGTTGGAGCAGCTAAATTTGAGTGAATTTAGATGGAATTTACTTTTATTTTTTTGGATTTTATATAAATTTTTAGTCAAATTGTAATAAAGGAATTTGAACCAACTTCTATTTTTTTGGATTTTGATGAGTTTTTTTGTTGGAGGAGTTAAATTTGAGTGAATTTAGATGAAATTTACTTCAATTTTTTGGGATTTTATATAATTTTTTAGTCAAATTGTAATAAAGGAAATTGAAACCAACTTCGATTTTTTTGGATTTGGATGAATGTTTTTGTTGGAGGAGCTAAATTTGAGTAAATTTAGATGAAATTAACACCTATTTTTTTGGATTTTATATAAATTTTTAGTCAAATTGTAATAAAGGAATTTGAAACCAACTTCGATTTTTTTGGATTTTGATGAGTTTTTTTGTTGGAGGAGTTAAATTTGAGTGAATTTAGATTAAATTTACTTTTATTTTTTTTGATTTTATATAAATTTTTAGTCAAATTGTAATAAATGAATTTGAACCAACTTCGAATTTTTTGGATTTCGATGAATTTTTTTGTTGGAGGAGCTAAATTTGAGTGAATTTAGATGAAATTTACTTCAATTTTTTTTGATTTTATATAAATTTTTAGTCAAATTGTAATAAAGGAAACTGAAACCAACTTCGATTTTTTGGGATTTCGATGTATTTTTTTGTTGGAGGACCTAAATTTGAGTGAATTTAGATGAAATTTACTTCAATGTTTTTGGATTTTATATAAATTTTTAGGCAAATTTTAATAAAGGAAATTGAAACCAACTTCGATTTTTTTGGATTTGGATGAATGTTTTTGTTGGAGGAGCTAAATTTGAGTAAATTTAGATGAAATTAACACCTATTTTTTTGGATTTTATATAAATTTTTAGTCAAATTGTAATAAAGGAATTTGAAACCAACTTCGATTTTTTTGGATTTTGCTGAATTTTGTGTTGGAGGAGCTAAATTTGAGTGAATTTAGATGAAATTTACTTTTATTTTTTCGGATTTTATATAAATTTTTAGTCAAATTGTAATAAAGGAATTTGAACCAACTTCGATTTTTTTGGATTTTGATGAATTTTTTTGTTGGAGGAGCTAAATTTGAGTGAATTTAGATGAAATTTACTTCAATTTTTTTGGATTTTATATAAATTTTTAGGCAAATTTTAATAAAGGAATTTGAAATCACTTTCAATTTTTTTGGATTTCGATGAATTTTTTTGTTGGAGGAGCTAAATTTGAGTGAATTTAGATGAAATTTACTTCAATTTTTTTTGATTTTATATAAATTTTTAGTTAAATTGTAATAAAGGAAACTGAAACCAACTTCGATTTTTTGGGATTTCGATGTATTTTTTTGTTGGAGGAGCTAAATTTGAGTGAATTTAGATGAAATTTACTTCAATGTTCTTGGATTTTATATAAATTTTTAGGCAAATTTTAATAAAGGAATTTGAAACCACCTTCGACTTTTTTGGATTTCGATGAATTTTTTTGTTGGAGGAGCTAAATTTGAGTGAATTTAGATGAAATTTACTTCTATTTTTTTTATTTCACTTAAATTTTTAGTCAAATTGTAATAAAGGTATTTGAACCAACTTCGATTTTTTTGGATTTTGATGATTTTGGTTGTTGAAGGAGTTAAATTTGAGTAAATTTAGAGGAAATTTACTTGTATTTTTTTGGATTTTATATAAATTTTTAGTCAAATTGTAGTAAAGGAAATTCAAACCAACTTCGATTTTTTTGGATTTTGATGAATTTTTTTGTTGGAGGAGTTAAATTTGAGTGAATTTAGATGAAACTTACTTTTATTTTTTTGGATTTTCTATAAATTTTTAGTCAAATTGTAATAAAGGAATTTGAACCAACTTCGATTTTTTTGGATTTTGATGAGATTTTTTGTTGGAGGAGTTAAATTTGAGTGAATTTAGATGAAATTTACTTTTATTTTTTTGGATTTTATATAAATTTTTAGTCAAATTGTAATAAAGGAATTTGAACCAACTTCGATTTTTTTGGATTTCGATGAATTTTTTTGTTGGAGGAGCTAAATTTGAGTGTATTTAGATGAAATTTACTTTAATTTTTTTTGGATTTTATATAAATTTTTAGTCAAATTGTAATAAAGGAAATTGAAACCAACTTCGATTTTTTTGGATTTGGATGAATTTTTTTGTTGGAGGAGCTAAATTTGAGTGAATTTAGATGAAATTTACTTTTATTTTTTCGGATTTTATATAAATTTTTAGTCAAATTGTAATAAAGGAATTTGAACCAACTTCGATTTTTTTGGATTTTGATGAATTTTTTTGTTGGAGGAGCTAAATTTGAGTGAATTTAGATGAAATTTACTTCAATTTTTTTGGATTTTATATAAATTTTTAGGCAAATTTTAATAAAGGAATTTGAAATCACTTTCGATTTTTTTGGATTTCGATGAATTTTTTTGTTGGAGGAGCTAAATTTGAGTGAATTTAGATGAAATTTACTTCAATTTTTTTGGATTTTATATAAATTTTTAGTTAAATTGTAATAAAGGAAACTGAAACCAACTTCGATTTTTTGGGATTTCGATGTATTTTTTTGTTGGAGGAGCTAAATTTGAGTGAATTTAGATGAAATTTACTTCAATGTTTTTGGATTTTATATAAATTTTTAGGCAAATTTTAATAAAGGAATTTGAAACCACCTTCGACTTTTTTGGATTTCGATGAATTTTTTTGTTGGAGGAGCTAAATTTGAGTGAATTTAGATGAAATTTACTTCTATTTTTTTTATTTCACTTAAATTTTTAGTCAAATTGTAATAAAGGTATTTGAACCAACTTCGATTTTTTTGGATTTTGATGATTTTGGTTGTTGAAGGAGTTAAATTTGAGTAAATTTAGAGGAAATTTACTTGTATTTTTTTGGATTTTATATAAATTTTTAGTCAAATTGTAGTAAAGGAAATTCAAACCAACTTCGATTTTTTTGGATTTTGATGAATTTTTTTGTTGGAGGAGTTAAATTTGAGTGAATTTAGATGAAACTTACTTTTATTTTTTTGGATTTTCTATAAATTTTTAGTCAAATTGTAATAAAGGAATTTGAACCAACTTCGATTTTTTTGGATTTTGATGAGATTTTTTGTTGGAGGAGTTAAATTTGAGTGAATTTAGATGAAATTTACTTTTATTTTTCTTGATTTTATATAAATTTTTAGTCAAATTGTAATTAAGGAATTTGAAACCACCTTCGATTTTTTTGGATTTTGATGAATTTTATTGTTGGAGGAGCTAAATTTGAGTGAATTTAGATGAAATTTACTTCAATTTGTTTTGATTTTATATAAATTTTTAGTCAAATTGTAATAAAGGAAACTGAAACCAACATCGATTTTTTTGGATTTCGATGACTTTTTTTGTTGGAGGAGTTAAATTTGAGTGAATTTAGATTAAATTTACTTTTATTTGTTTTGATTTTATATAAATTTTTAGTCAAATTGTAATAAAGGAATTTGAACCAACTTCGATTTTTTTTGATTTTGATGAATTTTTTTGTTGGAGGAGCTAAATTTGAGTGAATTTAGATGAAATTTACTTCAATTTTTTTGGATTTTATATAAATTTTTAGTCAAATTGTAATAAAGGAAACTGAAACCAACTTCGATTTTTTTGGATTTCGATGACTTTTTTTGTTGGAGGAGCTAAATTTGAGTGAATTTAGATGAAATTTACTTCAATGTTTTTGGATTTTATATAAATTTTTAGGCAAATTTTAATAAAGGAATTTGAAACCACCTTCGACTTTTTTGGATTTCGATGAATTTTTTTGTTGGAGGAGCTAAATTTGAGTGAATTTAGATGAAATTTACTTCAATTTTTTTTGATTTTATATAAATGTTTAGTCAAATTGTAATAAAGGAAACTGAAACCAACTTCGATTTTTTTGGATTTCGATGTATTTTTTTGTTGGAGGAGCTAAATTTGAGTGAATTTAGATGAAATTTACTTCAATGTTTTTGGATTTTATATAAATTTTTAGGCAAATTTTAATAAAGGAATTTGAAACCACCTTCGACTTTTTTGGATTTCGATGAATTTTTTTGTTGGAGGAGCTAAATTTGAGTGAATTTAGATGAAATTTACTTCAATTTGTTTTGATTTTATATAAATTTTTAGTCAAATTGTAATAAAGGAAACTGAAACCAACTTCGATTTTTTTGGATTTCGATGACTTTTTTTGTTGGAGGAGCTAAATTTGAGTGAATTTAGATGAAATTTACTTCAATGTTTTTGGATTTTATATAAATTTTTAGGCAAATTTAAATAAAGGAATTTGAAACCACCTTCGACTTTTTTGGATTTCGATGAATTTTTTTGTTGGAGGAGCTAAATTTGAGTGAATTTAGATGAAATTTACTTCAATTTGTTTTGATTTTATATAAATTTTTAGTCAAATTGTAATAAAGGAATTTGAACCAACTTCGATTTTTTTTGATTTTGATGAATTTTTTGTTGGAGGAGCTAAATTTGAGTGAATTTAGATTAAATTTGCTTCTATTTTTCTTGATTTTATATAAATTTTTAATCAAATTGTAATTAAGGAATTTGAAACCACCTTCGATTTTTTTGGATTTTGATGAATTTTATTGTTGGAGGAGCTAAATTTGAGTGAATTTAGATGAAATTTACTTTCATTTTTTTGGATTTTATATTAATTTTTAGTCAAATTGTAATAAAGTAATTTGATACCAACTTCGATTTTTTTGGATTTTGATGAATTTTTTTGTTGGAGCAGCTAAATTTGAGTGAATTTAGATAGAATTTACTTTTATTTTTTTGGATTTTATATAAATTTTTAGTCAAATTGTAATAAAGGAATTTGAACCAACTTCTATTTTTTTGGATTTTGATGAGTTTTTTTGTTGGAGGAGTTAAATTTGAGTGAATTTAGATGAAATTTACTTCAATTTTTTGGGATTTTATATAATTTTTTAGTCAAATTGTAATAAAGGAAATTGAAACCAACTTCGATTTTTTTGGATTTGGATGAATGTTTTTGTTGGAGGAGCTAAATTTGAGTAAATTTAGATGAAATTAACACCTATTTTTTTGGATTTTATATAAATTTTTAGTCAAATTGTAATAAAGGAATTTGAAACCAACTTCGATTTTTTTGGATTTTGCTGAATTTTGTGTTGGAGGAGCTAAATTTGAGTGAATTTAGATGAAATTTACTTTTATTTTTTCGGATTTTATATAAATTTTTAGTCAAATTGTAATAAAGGAATTTGAACCAACTTCGATTTTTTTGGATTTTGATGAGTTTTTTTGTTGGAGGAGTTAAATTTGAGTGAATTTAGATTAAATTTACTTTTATTTTTTTTGATTTTATATAAATTTTTAGTCAAATTGTAATAAAGGAATTTGAACCAACTTCGAATTTTTAGGGATTTCGATGAATTTTTTTGTTGGAGGAGCTAAATTTGAGTGAATTTAGATGAAATTTACTTCAATTTTTTTGGATTTTATATAAATTTTTAGGCAAATTTTAATAAAGGAATTTCAAACCACTTTCGATTTTTTTGGATTTCGATGAATTTTTTTGTTGGAGGAGCTAAATTTGAGTGAATTTAGATGAAATTTACTTTTATTTTTTTGGATTTTATATAAATTTTTAGTCAAATTGTAATAAAGGAATTTGAACCAACTTCTATTTTTTTGGATTTTGATGAGTTTTTTTGTTGGAGGAGTTAAATTTGAGTGAATTTAGATGAAATTTACTTCAATTTTTTGGGATTTTATATAATTTTTTAGTCAAATTGTAATAAAGGAATTTGAAACCAACTTCGATTTTTTTGGATTTGGATGAATGTTTTTGTTGGAGGAGCTAAATTTGAGTAAATTTAGATGAAATTAACACCTATTTTTTTGGATTTTATATAAATTTTTAGTCAAATTGTAATAAAGGAATTTGAAACCAACTTCGATTTTTTTGGATTTTGCTGAATTTTGTGTTGGAGGAGCTAAATTTGAGTGAATTTAGATGAAATTTACTTTTATTTTTTCGGATTTTATATAAATTTTTAGTCAAATTGTAATAAAGGAATTTGAACCAACTTCGATTTTTTTGGATTTTGATGAGTTTTTTTGTTGGAGGAGTTAAATTTGAGTGAATTTAGATTAAATTTACTTTTATTTTTTTTGATTTTATATAAATTTTTAGTCAAATTGTAATAAAGGAATTTGAACCAACTTCGATTTTTTTGGATTTCGATGAATTTTTTTGTTGGAGGAGCTAAATTTGAGTGAATTTAGATGAAATTTACTTCAATTTTTTTTGATTTCATATAAATTTTTAGTCAAATTGTAATAAAGGAAACTGAAACCAACTTCGATTTTTTTGGATTTCGATGACTTTTTTTGTTGGAGGAGCTAAATTTGAGTGAATTTAGATGAAATTTACTTCAATGTTTTTGGATTTTATATAAATTTTTAGGCAAATTTAAATAAAGGAATTTGAAACCACCTTCGACTTTTTTGGATTTCGATGAATTTTTTTGTTGGAGGAGCTAAATTTGAGTGAATTTAGATGAAATTTACTTCAATTTGTTTTGATTTTATATAAATTTTTAGTCAAATTGTAATAAAGGAATTTGAACCAACTTCGATTTTTTTGGATTTTGATGAGATTTTTTGTTGGAGGAGTTAAATTTGAGTGAATTTAGATGAAATTTACTTTTATTTTTTTGGATTTTATATAAATTTTTAGTCAAATTGTAATAAAGGAATTTGAACCAACTTCGATTTTTTTGGATTTCGATGAATTTTTTTGTTGGAGGAGCTACATTTGAGTGTATTTAGATGAAATTTACTTTAATTTTTTTGGATTTTATATAAATTTTTAGTCAAATTGTAATAAAGGAAATTGAAACCAACTTCGATTTTTTTGGATTTGGATGAATTTTTTTGTTGGAGGAGCTAAATTTGAGTGAATTTAGATGAAATTTACTTTTATTTTTTTGGATTTTATATAAATTTTTAGTCAAATTGTAATAAAGGAATTTGAACCAACTTCGATTTTTTTTGATTTTGATGAATTTTTTGTTGGAGGAGCTAAATTTGAGTGAATTTAGATTAAATTTGCTTCTATTTTTCTTGATTTTATATAAATTTTTAATCAAATTGTAATTAAGGAATTTGAAACCACCTTCGATTTTTTTGGATTTTGATGAATTTTATTGTTGGAGGAGCTAAATTTGAGTGAATTTAGATGAAATTTACTTTCATTTTTTTGGATTTTATATTAATTTTTAGTCAAATTGTAATAAAGTAATTTGATACCAACTTCGATTTTTTTGGATTTTGATGAATTTTTTTGTTGGAGCAGCTAAATTTGAGTGAATTTAGATAGAATTTACTTTTATTTTTTTGGATTTTATATAAATTTTTAGTCAAATTGTAATAAAGGAATTTGAACCAACTTCTATTTTTTTGGATTTTGATGAGTTTTTTTGTTGGAGGAGTTAAATTTGAGTGAATTTAGATGAAATTTACTTCAATTTTTTGGGATTTTATATAATTTTTTAGTCAAATTGTAATAAAGGAAATTGAAACCAACTTCGATTTTTTTGGATTTGGATGAATGTTTTTGTTGGAGGAGCTAAATTTGAGTAAATTTAGATGAAATTAACACCTATTTTTTTGGATTTTATATAAATTTTTAGTCAAATTGTAATAAAGGAATTTGAAACCAACTTCGATTTTTTTGGATTTTGCTGAATTTTGTGTTGGAGGAGCTAAATTTGAGTGAATTTAGATGAAATTTACTTTTATTTTTTCGGATTTTATATAAATTTTTAGTCAAATTGTAATAAAGGAATTTGAACCAACTTCGATTTTTTTGGATTTTGATGAGTTTTTTTGTTGGAGGAGTTAAATTTGAGTGAATTTAGATTAAATTTACTTTTATTTTTTTTGATTTTATATAAATTTTTAGTCAAATTGTAATAAAGGAATTTGAACCAACTTCGAATTTTTAGGGATTTCGATGAATTTTTTTGTTGGAGGAGCTAAATTTGAGTGAATTTAGATGAAATTTACTTCAATTTTTTTGGATTTTATATAAATTTTTAGGCAAATTTTAATAAAGGAATTTCAAACCACTTTCGATTTTTTTGGATTTCGATGAATTTTTTTGTTGGAGGAGCTAAATTTGAGTGAATTTAGATGAAATTTACTTTTATTTTTTTGGATTTTATATAAATTTTTAGTCAAATTGTAATAAAGGAATTTGAACCAACTTCTATTTTTTTGGATTTTGATGAGTTTTTTTGTTGGAGGAGTTAAATTTGAGTGAATTTAGATGAAATTTACTTCAATTTTTTGGGATTTTATATAATTTTTTAGTCAAATTGTAATAAAGGAATTTGAAACCAACTTCGATTTTTTTGGATTTGGATGAATGTTTTTGTTGGAGGAGCTAAATTTGAGTAAATTTAGATGAAATTAACACCTATTTTTTTGGATTTTATATAAATTTTTAGTCAAATTGTAATAAAGGAATTTGAAACCAACTTCGATTTTTTTGGATTTTGCTGAATTTTGTGTTGGAGGAGCTAAATTTGAGTGAATTTAGATGAAATTTACTTTTATTTTTTCGGATTTTATATAAATTTTTAGTCAAATTGTAATAAAGGAATTTGAACCAACTTCGATTTTTTTGGATTTTGATGAGTTTTTTTGTTGGAGGAGTTAAATTTGAGTGAATTTAGATTAAATTTACTTTTATTTTTTTTGATTTTATATAAATTTTTAGTCAAATTGTAATAAAGGAATTTGAACCAACTTCGAATTTTTTGGATTTCGATGAATTTTTTTGTTGGAGGAGCTAAATTTGAGTGAATTTAGATGAAACTTACTTCAATTTTTTTGGATTTTATATAAATTTTTAGGCAAATTTTAATAAAGGAATTTGAAACCACTTTCGATTTTTTGGATTTGGATGAATGTTTTTGTTGGAGGAGCTAAATTTGAGTAAATTTAGATGAAATTAACACCTATTTTTTTGGATTTTATATAAATTTTTAGTCAAATTGTAATAAAGGAATTTGAACCAACTTCGATTTTTTTGGATTTTGATGAGATTTTTTGTTGGAGGAGTTAAATTTGAGTGAATTTAGATGAAATTTACTTCTATTTTTTTGGATTTTATATAAATTTTTAGTCAAATTGTAATAAAGGAATTTGAACCAACTTCGATTTTTTTGGATTTCGATGAATTTTTTTGTTGGAGGAGCTAAATTTGAGTGAATTTAGATGAAATTTACTTTTATTTTTTTGGATTTTATATAAATTTTTAGTCAAATTGTAATAAAGGAATTTGAACCAACTTCGATTTTTTTTGATTTTGATGAATTTTTTGTTGGTGGAGCTAAATTTGAGTGAATTTAGATTAAATTTGCTTCTATTTTTCTTGATTTTATATAAATTTTTAGTCAAATTGTAATTAAGGAATTTGAAACCACCTTCGATTTTTTTGGATTTTGATGAATTTTATTGTTGGAGGAGCTAAATTTGAATGAATTTAGATGAAATTTACTTTCATTTTTTTGGATTTTATATTAATTTTTAGTCAAATTGTAATAAAGTAATTTGAAACCAACTTCGATTTTTTTGGATTTTGATGAATTTTTTTGTTGGAGCAGCTAAATTTGAGTGAATTTAGATGGAATTTACTTTTATTTTTTTGGATTTTATATAAATTTTCAGTCAAATTGTAATAAAGGAATTTGAACCAACTTCTATTTTTTTGGATTTTGATGAGTTTTTTTGTTGGAGGAGTTAAATTTGAGTGAATTTAGATGAAATTTACTTCAATTTTTTTGGATTTTATATAATTTTTTAGTCAAATTGTAATGAAGGAAATTGAAACCAACTTCGATTTTTTTGGATTTGGATGAATGTTTTTGTTGGAGGAGCTAAATTTGAGTAAATTTAGATGAAATTAACACCTATTTTTTTGGATTTTATATAAATTTTTAGTCAAATTGTAATAAAGGAATTTGAAACCAACTTCGATTTTTTTGGATTTTGCTGAATTTTGTGTTGGAGGAGCTAAATTTGAGTGAATTTAGATGAAATTTACTTTTATTTTTTCGGATTTTATATAAATTTTTAGTCAAATTGTAATAAAGGAATTTGAACCAACTTCGATTTTTTTGGATTTTGATGAGTTTTTTTGTTGGAGGAGTTAAATTTGAGTGAATTTAGATTAAATTTACTTTTATTTGTTTTGATTTTATATAAATTTTTAGTCAAATTGTAATAAAGGAATTTGAACCAACTTCGAATTTTTTGGATTTCGATGAATTTTTTTGTTGGAGGAGCTAAATTTGAGTGAATTTAGATGAAATTTACTTCAATTTTTTTGGATTTTATATAAATTTTTAGTCAAATTGTAATAAAGGAAACTGAAACAAACTTCGATTTTTTTGGATTTCGATGACTTTTTTTGTTGGAGGAGCTAAATTTGAGTGAATTTAGATGAAATTTACTTCAATGTTTTTGGATTTTAAATAAATTTTTAGGCAAATTTTAATAAAGGAATTTGAAACCACCTTCGACTTTTTTGGATTTCGATGAATTTTTTTGTTGGAGGAGCTAAATTTGAGTGAATTTAGATGAAATTTACTTCAATTTTTTTTGATTTTATATAAATGTTTAGTCAAATTGTAATAAAGGAATTTGAAACCACCTTCGACTTTTTTGGATTTCGATGAATTTTTTTGTTGGAGGAGCTAAATTTGAGTGAATTTAGATGAAATTTACTTCAATTTTTTTTGATTTTATATAAATGTTTAGTCAAATTGTAATAAAGGAAACTGAAACCAACTTCGATTTTTTTGGATTTCGATGTATTTTTTTGTTGGAGGAGCTAAATTTGAGTGAATTTAGATGAAATTTACTTCAATGTTTTTGGATTTTATATAAATTTTTAGTCAAATTGTAATTAAGGAATTTGAAACCACCTTCGATTTTTTTGGATTTTGATGAATTTTATTGTTGGAGGAGCTAAATTTGAGTGAATTTAGATGAAATTTACTTCAATTTGTTTTGATTTTATATAAATTTTTAGTCAAATTGTAATAAAGGAAACTGAAACCAACATCGATTTTTTTGGATTTCGATGACTTTTTTTGTTGGAGGAGTTAAATTTGAGTGAATTTAGATTAAATTTACTTTTATTTGTTTTGATTTTATATAAATTTTTAGTCAAATTGTAATAAAGGAATTTGAACCAACTTCGATTTTTTTTGATTTTGATGAATTTTTTTGTTGGAGGAGCTAAATTTGAGTGAATTTAGATGAAATTTACTTCAATTTTTTTGGATTTTATATAAATTTTTAGTCAAATTGTAATAAAGGAAACTGAAACCAACTTCGATTTTTTTGGATTTCGATGACTTTTTTTGTTGGAGGAGCTAAATTTGAGTGAATTTAGATGAAATTTACTTCAATGTTTTTGGATTTTATATAAATTTTTAGGCAAATTTTAATAAAGGAATTTGAAACCACCTTCGACTTTTTTGGATTTCGATGAATTTTTTTGTTGGAGGAGCTAAATTTGAGTGAATTTAGATGAAATTTACTTCAATTTTTTTTGATTTTATATAAATGTTTAGTCAAATTGTAATAAAGGAAACTGAAACCAACTTCGATTTTTTTGGATTTCGATGACTTTTTTTGTTGGAGGAGCTAAATTTGAGTGAATTTAGATGAAATTTACTTCAATGTTTTTGGATTTTATATAAATTTTTAGTCAAATTGTAATAAAGGAAACTGAAACCAACTTCGATTTTTTGGGATTTCGATGTATTTTTTTGTTGGAGGACCTAAATTTGAGTGAATTTAGATGAAATTTACTTCAATGTTTTTGGATTTTATATAAATTTTTAGGCAAATTTTAATAAAGGAAATTGAAACCAACTTCGATTTTTTTGGATTTGGATGAATGTTTTTGTTGGAGGAGCTAAATTTGAGTAAATTTAGATGAAATTAACACCTATTTTTTTGGATTTTATATAAATTTTTAGTCAAATTGTAATAAAGGAATTTGAAACCAACTTCGATTTTTTTGGATTTTGCTGAATTTTGTGTTGGAGGAGCTAAATTTGAGTGAATTTAGATGAAATTTACTTTTATTTTTTCGGATTTTATATAAATTTTTAGTCAAATTGTAATAAAGGAATTTGAACCAACTTCGATTTTTTTTGATTTTGATGAATTTTTTTGTTGGAGGAGCTAAATTTGAGTGAATTTAGATGAAATTTACTTCAATTTTTTTGGATTTTATATATATTTTTAGGCAAATTTTAATAAAGGAATTTGAAACCACTTTCGATTTTTTTGGATTTCGATGAATTTTTTTGTTGGAGGAGCTAAATTTGAGTGAATTTAGATGAAATTTACTTCAATTTTTTTTGATTTTATATAAATTTTTAGTTAAATTGTAATAAAGGAAACTGAAACCAACTTCGATTTTTTGGGATTTCGATGTATTTTTTTGTTGGAGGAGCTAAATTTGAGTGAATTTAGATGAAATTTACTTCAATGTTTTTGGATTTTATATAAATTTTTAGGCAAATTTTAATAAAGGAATTTGAAACCACCTTCGACTTTTTTGGATTTCGATGAATTTTTTTGTTGGAGGAGCTAAATTTGAGTGAATTTAGATGAAATTTACTTGTATTTTTTTTATTTCACTTAAATTTTTAGTCACATTGTAATAAAGGTATTTGAACCAACTTCGATTTTTTTGGATTTTGATGATTTTGGTTGTTGAAGGAGTTAAATTTGAGTAAATTTAGAGGAAATTTACTTGTATTTTTTTGGATTTTATATAAATTTTTAGTCAAATTGTAGTAAAGGAAATTCAAACCAACTTCGATTTTTTTGGATTTTGATGAATTTTTTTGTTGGAGGAGTTAAATTTGAGTGAATTTAGATGAAACTTACTTTTATTTTTTTGGATTTTCTATAAATTTTTAGTCAAATTGTAATAAAGGAATTTGAACCAACTTCGATTTTTTTGGATTTTGATGAGTTTTTTTGTTGGAGGAGTTAAATTTGAGTGAATTTAGATTAAATTTACTTTTATTTGTTTTGATTTTATATAAATTTTTAGTCAAATTGTAATAAAGGAATTTGAACCAACTTCGAATTTTTTGGATTTCGATGAATTTTTTTGTTGGAGGAGCTAAATTTGAGTGAATTTAGATGAAATTTACTTCAATTTTTTTGGATTTTATATAAATTTTTAGTCAAATTGTAATAAAGGAAACTGAAACCAACTTCGATTTTTTTGGATTTCGATGACTTTTTTTGTTGGAGGAGCTAAATTTGAGTGAATTTAGATGAAATTTACTTCAATGTTTTTGGATTTTAAATAAATTTTTAGGCAAATTTTAATAAAGGAATTTGAAACCACCTTCGACTTTTTTGGATTTCGATGAATTTTTTTGTTGGAGGAGCTAAATTTGAGTGAATTTAGATGAAATTTACTTCAATTTTTTTTGATTTTATATAAATGTTTAGTCAAATTGTAATAAAGGAAACTGAAACCAACTTCGATTTTTTTGGATTTCGATGACTTTTTTTGTTGGAGGAGCTAAATTTGAGTGAATTTAGATGAAATTTACTTCAATGTTTTTGGATTTTATATAAATTTTTAGGCAAATTTAAATAAAGGAATTTGAAACCACCTTCGACTTTTTTGGATTTCGATGAATTTTTTTGTTGGAGGAGCTAAATTTGAGTGAATTTAGATGAAATTTACTTCAATTTGTTTTGATTTTATATAAATTTTTAGTCAAATTGTAATAAAGGAATTTGAACCAACTTCGATTTTTTTGGATTTTGATGAGTTTTTTTGTTGGAGGAGTTAAATTTGAGTGAATTTAGATGAAATTTACTTTTATTTTTTTTGATTTTATATAAATTTTTAGTCAAATTGTAATAAAGGAATTTGAACCAACTTCGATTTTTTTGGATTTCGATGAATTTTTTTGTTGGAGGAGCTAAATTTGAGTGAATTTAGATGAAATTTACTTCAATTTTTTTTGATTTCATATAAATTTTTAGTCAAATTGTAATAAAGGAAACTGAAACCAACTTCGATTTTTTTGGATTTCGATGACTTTTTTTGTTGGAGGAGCTAAATTTGAGTGAATTTAGATGAAATTTACTTCAATGTTTTTGGATTTTATATAAATTTTTAGGCAAATTTTAATAAAGGAATTTGAAACCACCTTCGACTTTTTTGGATTTCGATGAATTTTTTTGTTGGAGGAGCTAAATTTGAGTGAATTTAGATGAAATTTACTTCAGTTTGTTTTGATTTTATATAAATTTTTAGTCAAATTGTAATAAAGGAATTTGAACCATCTTCGATTTTTTTGGATTTTGATGAGTTTTTTTGTTGGAGGAGTTAAATTTGAGTGAATTTAGATTAAATTTACTTTTATTTTTTTTGATTTTATATAAATTTTTAGTCAAATTGTAATAAAGGAATTTGAACCAACTTCGAATTTTTTGGATTTCGATGAATTTTTTTGTTGGAGGAGCTAAATTTGAGTGAATTTAGATGAAATTTACTTCAATTTTTTTGGATTTTATATAAATTTTTAGGCAAATTTTAATAAAGGAATTTGAAACCACTTTCGATTTTTTTGGATTTCGATGAATTTTTTTGTTGGAGGAGCTAAATTTGAGTGAATTTAGATGAAATTTACTTCAATTTGTTTTGATTTTATATAAATTTTTAGTCAAATTGTAATAAAGGAATTTGAACCAACTTCGATTTTTTTGGATTTTGATGAGTTTTTTTGTTGGAGGAGTTAAATTTGAGTGAATTTAGATGAAATTTACTTTTATTTTTTCGGATTTTATATAAATTTTTAGTCAAATTGTAATAAAGGAATTTGAACCAACTTCGATTTTTTTGGATTTCGATGAATTTTTTTGTTGGAGGAGCTAAATTTGAGTGAATTTAGATGAAATTTACTTCAATTTTTTTTGATTTTATATAAATTTTTAGTCAAATTGTAATAAAGGAAACTGAAACCAACTTCGATTTTTTGGGATTTCGATGTATTTTTTTGTTGGAGGACCTAAATTTGAGTGAATTTAGATGAAATTTACTTCAATGTTTTTGGATTTTATATAAATTTTTAGGCAAATTTTAATAAAGGAAATTGAAACCAACTTCGATTTTTTTGGATTTGGATGAATGTTTTTGATGGAGGAGCTAAATTTGAGTGAATTTAGATGAAATTTACTTTTATTTTTTCGGATTTTATATAAATTTTTAGTCAAATTGTAATAAAGGAATTTGAACCAACTTCGATTTTTTTGGATTTTGATGAGTTTTTTTGTTGGAGGAGTTAAATTTGAGTGAATTTAGATTAAATTTACTTTTATTTGTTTTGATTTTATATAAATTTTTAGTCAAATTGTAATAAAGGAATTTGAACCAACTTCGAATTTTTTGGATTTCGATGAATTTTTTTGTTGGAGGAGCTAAATTTGAGTGAATTTAGATGAAATTTACTTCAATTTTTTTGGATTTTATATAAATTTTTAGTCAAATTGTAATAAAGGAAACTGAAACCAACTTCGATTTTTTTGGATTTCGATGACTTTTTTTGTTGGAGGAGCTAAATTTGAGTGAATTTAGATGAAATTTACTTCAATGTTTTTGGATTTTATATAAATTTTTAGGCAAATTTTAATAAAGGAATTTGAAACCACCTTCGACTTTTTTGGATTTCGATGAATTTTTTTGTTGGAGGAGCTAAATTTGAGTGAATTTAGATGAAATTTACTTCAGTTTGTTTTGATTTTATATAAATTTTTAGTCAAATTGTAATAAAGGAATTTGAACCATCTTCGATTTTTTTGGATTTTGATGAGTTTTTTTGTTGGAGGAGTTAAATTTGAGTGAATTTAGATTAAATTTACTTTTATTTTTTTTGATTTTATATAAATTTTTAGTCAAATTGTAATAAAGGAATTTGAACCAACTTCGAATTTTTTGGATTTCGATGAATTTTTTTGTTGGAGGAGCTAAATTTGAGTGAATTTAGATGAAATTTACTTCAATTTTTTTGGATTTTATATAAATTTTTAGGCAAATTTTAATAAAGGAATTTGAAACCACTTTCGATTTTTTTGGATTTCGATGAATTTTTTTGTTGGAGGAGCTAAATTTGAGTGAATTTAGATGAAATTTACTTCAATTTGTTTTGATTTTATATAAATTTTTAGTCAAATTGTAATAAAGGAATTTGAACCAACTTCGATTTTTTTGGATTTTGATGAGTTTTTTTGTTGGAGGAGTTAAATTTGAGTGAATTTAGATGAAATTTACTTTTATTTTTTCGGATTTTATATAAATTTTTAGTCAAATTGTAATAAAGGAATTTGAACCAACTTCGATTTTTTTGGATTTCGATGAATTTTTTTGTTGGAGGAGCTAAATTTGAGTGAATTTAGATGAAATTTACTTCAATTTTTTTTGATTTTATATAAATTTTTAGTCAAATTGTAATAAAGGAAACTGAAACCAACTTCGATTTTTTGGGATTTCGATGTATTTTTTTGTTGGAGGACCTAAATTTGAGTGAATTTAGATGAAATTTACTTCAATGTTTTTGGATTTTATATAAATTTTTAGGCAAATTTTAATAAAGGAAATTGAAACCAACTTCGATTTTTTTGGATTTGGATGAATGTTTTTGTTGGAGGAGCTAAATTTGAGTGAATTTAGATGAAATTTACTTTTATTTTTTCGGATTTTATATAAATTTTTAGTCAAATTGTAATAAAGGAATTTGAACCAACTTCGATTTTTTTGGATTTTGATGAGTTTTTTTGTTGGAGGAGTTAAATTTGAGTGAATTTAGATTAAATTTACTTTTATTTGTTTTGATTTTATATAAATTTTTAGTCAAATTGTAATAAAGGAATTTGAACCAACTTCGAATTTTTTGGATTTCGATGAATTTTTTTGTTGGAGGAGCTAAATTTGAGTGAATTTAGATGAAATTTACTTCAATTTTTTTGGATTTTATATAAATTTTTAGTCAAATTGTAATAAAGGAAACTGAAACCAACTTCGATTTTTTTGGATTTCGATGACTTTTTTTGTTGGAGGAGCTAAATTTGAGTGAATTTAGATGAAATTTACTTCAATGTTTTTGGATTTTAAATAAATTTTTAGGCAAATTTTAATAAAGGAATTTGAAACCACCTTCGACTTTTTTGGATTTCGATGAATTTTTTTGTTGGAGGAGCTAAATTTGAGTGAATTTAGATGAAATTTACTTCAATTTTTTTTGATTTTATATAAATGTTTAGTCAAATTGTAATAAAGGAAACTGAAACCAACTTCGATTTTTTTGGATTTCGATGACTTTTTTTGTTGGAGGAGCAAAATTTGAGTGAATTTAGATGAAATTTACTTCAATGTTTTTGGATTTTATATAAATTTTTAGGCAAATTTAAATAAAGGAATTTGAAACCACCTTCGACTTTTTTGGATTTCGATGAATTTTTTTGTTGGAGGAGCTAAATTTGAGTGAATTTAGATGAAATTTACTTCAATTTGTTTTGATTTTATATAAATTTTTAGTCAAATTGTAATAAAGGAATTTGAACCAACTTCGATTTTTTTGGATTTTGATGAGTTTTTTTGTTGGAGGAGTTAAATTTGAGTGAATTTAGATGAAATTTACTTTTATTTTTTTTGATTTTATATAAATTTTTAGTCAAATTGTAATAAAGGAATTTGAACCAACTTCGATTTTTTTGGATTTCGATGAATTTTTTTGTTGGAGGAGCTAAATTTGAGTGAATTTAGATGAAATTTACTTCAATTTTTTTTGATTTCATATAAATTTTTAGTCAAATTGTAATAAAGGAAACTGAAACCAACTTCGATTTTTTTGGATTTCGATGACTTTTTTTGTTGGAGGAGCTAAATTTGAGTGAATTTAGATGAAATTTACTTCAATGTTTTTGGATTTTATATAAATTTTTAGGCAAATTTTAATAAAGGAATTTGAAACCACCTTCGACTTTTTTGGATTTCGATGATTTTTTTTGTTGGAGGAGCTAAATTTGAGTGAATTTAGATGAAATTTACTTCAGTTTGTTTTGATTTTATATAAAGTTTTAGTCAAATTGTAATAAAGGAATTTGAACCATCTTCGATTTTTTTGGATTTTGATGAGTTTTTTTGTTGGAGGAGTTAAATTTGAGTGAATTTAGATTAAATTTACTTTTATTTTTTTTGATTTTATATAAATTTTTAGTCAAATTGTAATAAAGGAATTTGAACCAACTTCGAATTTTTTGGATTTCGATGAATTTTTTTGTTGGAGGAGCTAAATTTGAGTGAATTTAGATGAAATTTACTTCAATTTTTTTGGATTTTATATAAATTTTTAGGCAAATATTAATAAAGGAATTTGAAACCACTTTCGATTTTTTTGGATTTCGATGAATTTTTTTGTTGGAGGAGCTAAATTTGAGTGAATTTAGATGAAATTTACTTCAATTTGTTTTGATTTTATATAAATTTTTAGTCAAATTGTAATAAAGGAATTTGAACCAGCTTCGATTTTTTTGGATTTTGATGAGTTTTTTTGTTGGAGGAGTTAAATTTGAATGAATTTAGATGAAATTTACTTTTATTTTTTCGGATTTTATATAAATTTTTAGTCAAATTGTAATAAAGGAATTTGAACCAACTTCGATTTTTTTGGATTTCGATGAATTTTTTTGTTGGAGGAGCTAAATTTGAGTGAATTTAGATGAAATTTACTTCAATTTTTTTTGATTTTATATAAATTTTTAGTCAAATTGTAATAAAGGAAACTGAAACCAACTTCGATTTTTTGGGATTTCGATGTATTTTTTTGTTGGAGGACCTAAATTTGAGTGAATTTAGATGAAATTTACTTCAATGTTTTTGGATTTTATATAAATTTTTAGGCAAATTTTAATAAAGGAAATTGAAACCAACTTCGATTTTTTTGGATTTGGATGAATGTTTTTGTTGGAGGAGCTAAATTTGAGTAAATTTAGATGAAATTAACACCTATTTTTTTGGATTTTATATAAATTTTTAGTCAAATTGTAATAAAGGAATTTGAAACCAACTTCGATTTTTTTGGATTTTGCTGAATTTTGTGTTGGAGGAGCTAAATTTGAGTGAATTTAGATGAAATTTACTTTTATTTTTTCGGATTTTATATAAATTTTTAGTCAAATTGTAATAAAGGAATTTGAACCAACTTCGATTTTTTTGGATTTTGATGAGTTTTTTTGTTGGAGGAGTTAAATTTGAGTGAATTTAGATTAAATTTACTTTTATTTGTTTTGATTTGATATAAATTTTTAGTCAAATTGTAATAAAGGAATTTGAACCAACTTCGAATTTTTTGGATTTCGATGAATTTTTTTGTTGGAGGAGCTAAATTTGAGTGAATTTAGATGAAATTTACTTCAATTTTTTTGGATTTTATATAAATTTTTAGTCAAATTGTAATAAAGGAAACTGAAACCAACTTCGATTTTTTGGGATTTCGATGACTTTTTTTGTTGGAGGAGCTAAATTTGAGTGAATTTAGATGAAATTTACTTCAATGTTTTTGGATTTTAAATAAATTTTTAGGCAAATTTTAATAAAGGAATTTGAAACCACCTTCGACTTTTTTGGATTTCGATGAATTTTTTTGTTGGAGGAGCTAAATTTGAGTGAATTTAGATGAAATTTACTTCAATTTTTTTTGATTTTATATAAATGTTTAGTCAAATTGTAATAAAGGAAACTGAAACCAACTTCGATTTTTTTGGATTTCGATGACTTTTTTTGTTGGAGGAGCTAAATTTGAGTGAATTTAGATGAAATTTACTTCAATGTTTTTGGATTTTATATAAATTTTTAGGCAAATTTAAATAAAGGAATTTGAAACCACCTTCGACTTTTTTGGATTTCGATGAATTTTTTTGTTGGAGGAGCTAAATTTGAGTGAATTTAGATGAAATTTACTTCAATTTGTTTTGATTTTATATAAATTTTTAGTCAAATTGTAATAAAGGAATTTGAACCAACTTCGATTTTTTTGGATTTTGATGAGTTTTTTTGTTGGAGGAGTTAAATTTGAGTGAATTTAGATGAAATTTACTTTTATTTTTTTTGATTTTATATAAATTTTTAGTCAAATTGTAATAAAGGAATTTGAACCAACTTCGATTTTTTTGGATTTCGATGAATTTTTTTGTTGGAGGAGCTAAATTTGAGTGAATTTAGATGAAATTTACTTCAATTTTTTTTGATTTCATATAAATTTTTAGTCAAATTGTAATAAAGGAAACTGAAACCAACTTCGATTTTTTTGGATTTCGATGACTTTTTTTGTTGGAGGAGCTAAATTTGAGTGAATTTAGATGAAATTTACTTCAATGTTTTTGGATTTTATATAAATTTTTAGGCAAATTTTAATAAAGGAATTTGAAACCACCTTCGACTTTTTTGGATTTCGATGAATTTTTTTGTTGGAGGAGCTAAATTTGAGTGAATTTAGATGAAATTTACTTCAGTTTGTTTTGATTTTATATAAATTTTTAGTCAAATTGTAATAAAGGAATTTGAACCATCTTCGATTTTTTTGGATTTTGATGAGTTTTTTTGTTGGAGGAGTTAAATATGAGTGAATTTAGATGAAATTTACTTCTGTTTTTTTTATTTCATATAAATTTTTAGTCAAATTGTAATAAAGGTATTTGAACCAACTTCGATTTTTTTGGATTTTGATGATTTTGGTTGTTGGAGGAGTTAAATTTGAGTAAATTTAGAGGAAATTTACTTTTATTTTTTTGGATTTTATATAAATTTTTAGTCAAATTGTAGTAAAGGAAATTCAAACCAACTTAGATTTTTTTGGATTTTGATGAATTTTTTTGTTCGAGGAGTTAAATTTGAGTGAATTTAGATGAAACTTACTTTTATTTTTTTGGATATTCTATAAATTTTTAGTCAAATTGTAATAAAGGAATTTGAACCAACTTCGATTTTTTTGGATTTTGATGAGTTTTTTTGTTGGAGGAGTTAAATTTGAGTGAATTTAGATTAAATTTACTTTTATTTGTTTTGATTTTATATAAATTTTTAGTCAAATTGTAATAAAGGAATTTGAACCAACTTCGAATTTTTTGGATTTCGATGAATTTTTTTGTTGGAGGAGCTAAATTTGAGTGAATTTAGATGAAATTTACTTCAATTTTTTTGGATTTTATATAAATTTTTAGTCAAATTGTAATAAAGGAAACTGAAACCAACTTCGATTTTTTTGGATTTCGATGACTTTTTTTGTTGGAGGAGCTAAATTTGAGTGAATTTAGATGAAATTTACTTCAATGTTTTTGGATTTTAAATAAATTTTTAGGCAAATTTTAATAAAGGAATTTGAAACCACCTTCGACTTTTTTGGATTTCGATGAATTTTTTTGTTGGAGGAGCTAAATTTGAGTGAATTTAGATGAAATTTACTTCAATTTGTTTTGATTTTATATAAATTTTTAGTCAAATTGTAATAAAGGAATTTGAACCAACTTCGATTTTTTTGGATTTTGATGAGTTTTTTTGTTGGAGGAGTTAAATTTGAGTGAATTTAGATGAAATTTACTTTTATTTTTTTTGATTTTATATAAATTTTTAGTCAAATTGTAATAAAGGAATTTGAACCAACTTCGATTTTTTTGGATTTCGATGAATTTTTTTGTTGGAGGAGCTAAATTTGAGTGAATTTAGATGAAATTTACTTCAATTTTTTTTGATTTCATATAAATTTTTAGTCAAATTGTAATAAAGGAAACTGAAACCAACTTCGATTTTTTTGGATTTCGATGGCTTTTTTTGTTGGAGGAGCTAAATTTGAGTGAATTTAGATGAAATTTACTTCAATGTTTTTGGATTTTATATAAATTTTTAGGCAAATTTTAATAAAGGAATTTGAAACCACCTTCGACTTTTTTGGATTTCGATGAATTTTTTTGTTGGAGGAGCTAAATTTGAGTGAATTTAGATGAAATTTACTTCAGTTTGTTTTGATTTTATATAAATTTTTAGTCAAATTGTAATAAAGGAATTTGAACCATCTTCGATTTTTTTGGATTTTGATGAGTTTTTTTGTTGGAGGAGTTAAATATGAGTGAATTTAGATGAAATTTACTTCTGTTTTTTTTATTTCATATAAATTTTTAGTCAAATTGTAATAAAGGTATTTGAACCAACTTCGATTTTTTTGGATTTTGATGATTTTGGTTGTTGGAGGAGTTAAATTTGAGTAAATTTAGAGGAAATTTACTTTTATTTTTTTGGATTTTATATAAATTTTTAGTCAAATTGTAGTAAAGGAAATTCAAACCAACTTAGATTTTTTTGGATTTTGATGAATTTTTTTGTTCGAGGAGTTAAATTTGAGTGAATTTAGATGAAACTTACTTTTATTTTTTTGGATATTCTATAAATTTTTAGTCAAATTGTAATAAAGGAATTTGAACCAACTTCGATTTTTTTGGATATTGATGAGATTTTTTGTTGGAGGAGTTAAATTTGAGTGAATTTAGATGAAATTTACTTTTATTTTTTTGGATTTTATATAAATTTTTAGTCAAATTGTAATAAAGGAATTTGAAACCAACTTCGATTTTTTTGGATTTTGCTGAATTTTGTGTTGGAGGAGCTAAATTTGAGTGAATTTAGATGAAATTTACTTTTATTTTTTCGGATTTTATATAAATTTTTAGTCAAATTGTAATAAAGGAATTTGAACCAACTTCGATTTTTTTGGATTTTGATGAGTTTTTTTGTTGGAGGAGTTAAATTTGAGTGAATTTAGATTAAATTTACTTTTATTTTTTTTGATTTTATATAAATTTTTAGTCAAATTGTAATAAAGGGTTTGAACCAACTTCGAATTTTTTGGATTTCGATGAATTTTTTTGTTGGAGGAGCTAAATTTGAGTGAATTTAGATGAAATTTACTTCAATTTTTTTGGATTTTATATAAATTTTTAGGCAAATTTTAATAAAGGAATTTGAAACCACTTTCGATTTTTTTGGATTTCGATGAATTTTTTTGTTGGAGGAGCTAAATTTGAGTGAATTTAGATGAAATTTACTTCAATTTTTTTTGATTTTATATAAATTTTTAGTCAAATTGTAATAAAGGAAACTGAAACCAACTTCGATTTTTTGGGATTTCGATGTATTTTTTTGTTGGAGGACCTAAATTTGAGTGAATTTAGATGAAATTTACTTCAATGTTTTTGGATTTTATATAAATTTTTAGGCAAATTTTAATAAAGGAAATTGAAACCAACTTCGATTTTTTTGGATTTGGATGAATGTTTTTGTTGGAGGAGCTAAATTTGAGTAAATTTAGATGAAATTAACACCTATTTTTTTGGATTTTATATAAATTTTTAGTCAAATTGTAATAAAGGAATTTGAAACCAACTTCGATTTTTTTGGATTTTGCTGATTTTTGTGTTGGAGGAGCTAAATTTGAGTGAATTTAGATGAAATTTACTTTTATTTTTTCGGATTTTATATAAATTTTTAGTCAAATTGTAATAAAGGAATTTGATCCAACTTCGATTTTTTTGGATTTTGATGAATTTTTTTGTTGGAGGAGCTAAATTTGAGTGAATTTAGATGAAATTTACTTCAATTTTTTTGGATTTTATATAAATTTTTAGGCAAATTTTAATAAAGGAATTTGAAACCACTTTCGATTTTTTTGGATTTCGATGAATTTTTTTGTTGGAGGAGCTAAATTTGAGTGAATTTAGATGAAATTTACTTCAATTTTTTTTGATTTTATATAAATTTTTAGTTAAATTGTAATAAAGGAAACTGAAACCAACTTCGATTTTTTGGGATTTCGATGTATTTTTTTGTTGGAGGAGCTAAATTTGAGTGAATTTAGATGAAATTTACTTCAATGTTTTTGGATTTTATATAAATTTTTAGGCAAATTTTAATAAAGGAATTTGAAACCACCTTCGACTTTTTTGGATTTCGATGAATTTTTTTGTTGGAGGAGCTAAATTTGAGTGAATTTAGATGAAATTTACTTCTATTTTTTTTATTTCACTTAAATTTTTAGTCAAATTGTAATAAAGGTATTTGAACCAACTTCGATTTTTTTGGATTTTGATGTTTTTGGTTGTTGGAGGAGTTAAATTTGAGTAAATTTAGAGGAAATTTACTTGTATTTTTTTGGATTTTATATAAATTTTTAGTCAAATTGTAGTAAAGGAAATTCAAACCAACTTAGATTTTTTTGGATTTTAGTGAATTTTTTTGTTGGAGGAGTTAAATTTGAGTGAATTTAGATGAAACTTACTTTTATTTTTTTGGATTTTCTATAAATTTTTAGTCAAATTGTAATAAAGGAATTTGAACCAACTTCGATTTTTTTGGATTTTGATGAGATTTTTTGTTGGAGGAGTTAAATTTGAGTGAATTTAGATGAAATTTACTTTTATTTTTTTGGATTTTATATAAATTTTTAGTCAAATTGTAATAAAGGAATTTGAACCAACTTCGATTTTTTTGGATTTCGATGAATTTTTTTGTTGGAGGAGCTAAATTTGAGTGTATTTAGATGAAATTTACTTTAATTTTTTTGGATTTTATATAAATTTTTAGTCAAATTGTAATAAAGGAAATTGAAACCAACTTCGATTTTTTTGGATTTGGATGAATTTTTTTGTTGGGGGAGCTAAATTTGAGTGAATTTAGATGAAATTTACTTTTATTTTTTTGGATTTTATATAAATTTTTAGTCAAATTGTAATAAAGGAATTTGAACCAACTTCGATTTTTTTTGATTTTGATGAATTTTTTGTTGGAGGAGCTAAATTTGAGTGAATTTAGATTAAATTTGCTTCTATTTTTCTTGATTTTATATAAATTTTTAGTCAAATTGTAATTAAGGAATTTGAAACCACCTTCGATTTTTTTGGATTTTGATGAATTTTATTGTTGGAGGAGCTAAATTTGAGTGAATTTAGATGAAATTTACTTCAATTTGTTTTGATTTTATATAAATTTTTAGTCAAATTGTAATAAAGGAAACTGAAACCAACTTCGATTTTTTTGGATTTCGATGACTTTTTTTGTTGGAGGAGTTAAATTTGAGTGAATTTAGATTAAATTTACTTTTATTTGTTTTGATTTTATATAAATTTTTAGTCAAATTGTAATAAAGGAATTTGAACCAACTTCGAATTTTTTGGATTTCGATGAATTTTTTTGTTGGAGGAGCTAAATTTGAGTGAATTTAGATGAAATTTACTTCAATTTTTTTGGATTTTATATAAATTTTTAGTCAAATTGTAATAAAGGAAACTGAAACCAACTTCGATTTTTTTGGATTTCGATGACTTTTTTTGTTGGAGGAGCTAAATTTGAGTGAATTTAGATGAAATTTACTTCAATGTTTTTGGATTTTATATAAATTTTTAGGCAAATTTTAATAAAGGAATTTGAAACCACCTTCGACTTTTTTGGATTTCGATGAATTTTTTTGTTGGAGGAGCTAAATTTGAGTGAATTTAGATGAAATTTACTTCAATTTTTTTTGATTTTATATAAATGTTTAGTCAAATTGTAATAAAGGAAACTGAAACCAACTTCGATTTTTTTGGATTTCGATGTATTTTTTTGTTGGAGGAGCTAAATTTGAGTGAATTTAGATGAAATTTACTTCAATGTTTTTGGATTTTATATAAATTTTTAGGCAAATTTTAATAAAGGAATTTGAAACCACCTTCGACTTTTTTGGATTTCGATGAATTTTTTTGTTGGAGGAGCTAAATTTGAGTGAATTTAGATGAAATTTACTTCAATTTGTTTTGATTTTATATAAATTTTTAGTCAAATTGTAATAAAGGAAACTGAAACCAACTTCGATTTTTTTGGATTTCGATGACTTTTTTTGTTGGAGGAGCTAAATTTGAGTGAATTTAGATGAAATTTACTTCAATGTTTTTGGATTTTATATAAATTTTTAGGCAAATTTAAATAAAGGAATTTGAAACCACCTTCGACTTTTTTGGATTTCGATGAATTTTTTTGTTGGAGGAGCTAAATTTGAGTGAATTTAGATGAAATTTACTTCAATTTGTTTTGATTTTATATAAATTTTTAGTCAAATTGTAATAAAGGAATTTGAACCAACTTCGATTTTTTTGGATTTCGATGAATTTTTTTGTTGGAGGAGCTAAATTTGAGTGAATTTAGATGAAATTTACTTCAATTTTTTTTGATTTCATATAAATTTTTAGTCAAATTGTAATAAAGGAAACTGAAACCAACTTCGATTTTTTTGGATTTCGATGACTTTTTTTGTTGGAGGAGCTAAATTTGAGTGAATTTAGATGAAATTTACTTCAATGTTTTTGGATTTTATATAAATTTTTAGGCAAATTTTAATAAAGGAATTTGAAACCACCTTCGACTTTTTTGGATTTCGATAAATTTTTTGGTTGGAGGAGCTAAATTTGAGTGAATTTAGATGAAATTTACTTCAGTTTGTTTTGATTTTATATAAATTTTTAGTCAAATTGTAATAAAGGAATTTGAACCATCTTCGATTTTTTTGGATTTTGATGAGTTTTTTTGTTGGAGGAGTTAAATATGAGTGAATTTAGATGAAATTTACTTCAGTTTGTTTTGATTTTATATAAATTTTTAGTCAAATTGTAATAAAGGAATTTGAACCATCTTCGATTTTTTTGGATTTTGATGAGTTTTTTTGTTGGAGGAGTTAAATATGAGTGAATTTAGATGAAATTTACTTCTGTTTTTTTTATTTCATATAAATTTTTAGTCAAATTGTAATAAAGGTATTTGAACCAACTTCGATTTTTTTGGATTTTGATGATTTTGGTTGTTGGAGGAGTTAAATTTGAGTAAATTTAGAGGAAACTTACTTTTATTTTTTTGGATATTCTATAAATTTTTAGTCAAATTGTAATAAAGGAATTTGAACCAACTTCGATTTTTTTGGATTTTGATGAGATTTTTTGTTGGAGGAGTTAAATTTGAGTGAATTTAGATGAAATTTACTTTTATTTTTTTGGATTTTATATAAATTTTTAGTCAAATTGTAATAAAGGAATTTGAACCAACTTCGATTTTTTTAGATTTCGATGAATTTTTTTGTTGGAGGAGCTAAATTTGAGTGTACTTAGATGAAATTTACTTTAATTTTTTTGGATTTTATATAAATTTTTAGTCAAATTGTAATAAAGGAAATTGAAACCAACTTCGATTTTTTTGGATTTGGATGAATTTTTTTGTTGGTGGAGCTAAATTTGAGTGAATTTAGATGAAATTTACTTTTATTTTTTTGGATTTTATATAAATTTTTAGTCAAATTGTAATAAAGGAATTTGAACCAACTTCGATTTTTTTTGATTTTGATGAATTTTTTGTTGGAGGAGCTAAATTTGAGTGAATTTAGATTAAATTTGCTTCAATTTTTCTTGATTTTATATAAATTTTTAGTCAAATTGTAATTAAGGAATTTGAAACCACCTTCGATTTTTTTGGATTTTGATGAATTTTATTGTTGGAGGAGCTAAATTTGAGTGAATTTAGATGAAATTTACTTTCATTTTTTTGGATTTTATATTAATTTTTAGTCAAATTGTAATAAAGTAATTTGATACCAACTTCGATTTTTTTGGATTTTGATGAATTTTTTTGTTGGAGCAGCTAAATTTGAGTGAATTTAGATAGAATTTACTTTTATTTTTTTTTATTTTATATAAATTTTTAGTCAAATTGTAATAAAGGAATTTGAACCAACTTCTATTTTTTTGGATTTTGATGAGTTTTTTTGTTGGAGGAGTTAAATTTGAGTGAATTTAGATGAAATTTACTTCAATTTTTTGGGATTTTATATAATTTTTTAGTCAAATTGTAATAAAGGAAATTGAAACCAACTTCGATTTTTTTGGATTTGGATGAATGTTTTTGTTGGAGGAGCTAAATTTGAGTAAATTTAGATGAAATTAACACCTATTTTTTTGGATTTTATATAAATTTTTAGTCAAATTGTAATAAAGGAATTTGAAACCAACTTCGATTTTTTTGGATTTTGCTGAATTTTGTGTTGGAGGAGCTAAATTTGAGTGAATTTAGATGAAATTTACTTTTATTTTTTCGGATTTTATATAAATTTTTAGTCAAATTGTAATAAAGGAATTTGAACCAACTTCGATTTTTTTGGATTTTGATGAGTTTTTTTGTTGGAGGAGTTAAATTTGAGTGAATTTAGATTAAATTTACTTTGATTTTTTTTGATTTTATATAAATTTTTAGTCAAATTGTAATAAAGGAATTTGAACCAACTTCGAATTTTTTGGATTTCGATGAATTTTTTTGTTGGAGGAGCTAAATTTGAGTGAATTTAGATGAAATTTACTTCAATTTTTTTGGATTTTATATAAATTTTTAGGCAAATTTTAATAAAGGAATTTGAAACCACTTTCGATTTTTTTGGATTTCGATGAATTTTTTTGTTGGAGGAGCTAAATTTGAGTGAATTTAGATGAAATTTACTTCAATTTTTTTTGATTTTATATAAATTTTTAGTCAAATTGTAATAAAGGAAACTGAAACCAACTTCGATTTTTTGGGATTTCGATGTATTTTTTTGTTGGAGGACCTAAATTTGAGTGAATTTAGATGAAATTTACTTTCATTTTTTTGGATTTTATATTAATTTTTAGTCAAATTGTAATAAAGTAATTTGATACCAACTTCGATTTTTTTGGATTTTGATGAATTTTTTTGTTGGAGCAGCTAAATTTGAGTGAATTTAGATGAAATTTACTTTTATTTTTTTGGATTTTATATAAATTTTTAGTCAAATTGTAATAAAGGAATTTGAAACCAACTTCGATTTTTTTGGATTTTGCTGAATTTTGTGTTGGAGGAGCTAAATTTGAGTGAATTTAGATGAAATTTACTTTTATTTTTTCGGATTTTATATAAATTTTTAGTCAAATTGTAATAAAGGAATTTGAACCAACTTCGATTTTTTTGGATTTTGATGAGTTTTTTTGTTGGAGGAGTTAAATTTGAGTGAATTTAGATTAAATTTACTTTTATTTTTTTTGATTTTATATAAATTTTTAGTCAAATTGTAATAAAGGAATTTGAACCAACTTCGAATTTTTTGGATTTCGATGAATTTTTTTGTTGGAGGAGCTAAATTTGAGTGAATTTAGATGAAATTTACTTCAATTTTTTTGGATTTTATATAAATTTTTAGGCAAATTTTAATAAAGGAATTTGAAACCACTTTCGATTTTTTTGGATTTCGATGAATTTTTTTGTTGGAGGAGCTAAATTTGAGTGAATTTAGATGAAATTTACTTCAATTTTTTTTGATTTTATATAAATTTTTAGTCAAATTGTAATAAAGGAAACTGAAACCAACTTCGATTTTTTGGGATTTCGATGTATTTTTTTGTTGGAGGACCTAAATTTGAGTGAATTTAGATGAAATTTACTTCAATGTTTTTGGATTTTATATAAATTTTTAGGCAAATTTTAATAAAGGAAATTGAAACCAACTTCGATTTTTTTGGATTTGGATGAATGTTTTTGTTGGAGGAGCTAAATTTGAGTAAATTTAGATGAAATTAACACCTATTTTTTTGGATTTTATATAAATTTTTAGTCAAATTGTAATAAAGGAATTTGAAACCAACTTCGATTTTTTTGGATTTTGCTGATTTTTGTGTTGGAGGAGCTAAATTTGAGTGAATTTAGATGAAATTTACTTTTATTTTTTCGGATTTTATATAAATTTTTAGTCAAATTGTAATAAAGGAATTTGATCCAACTTCGATTTTTTTGGATTTTGATGAATTTTTTTGTTGGAGGAGCTAAATTTGAGTGAATTTAGATGAAATTTACTTCAATTTTTTTGGATTTTATATAAATTTTTAGGCAAATTTTAATAAAGGAATTTGAAACCACTTTCGATTTTTTTGGATTTCGATGAATTTTTTTGTTGGAGGAGCTAAATTTGAGTGAATTTAGATGAAATTTACTTCAATTTTTTTTGATTTTATATAAATTTTTAGTTAAATTGTAATAAAGGAAACTGAAACCAACTTCGATTTTTTGGGATTTCGATGTATTTTTTTGTTGGAGGAGCTAAATTTGAGTGAATTTAGATGAAATTTACTTCAATGTTTTTGGATTTTATATAAATTTTTAGGCAAATTTTAATAAAGGAATTTGAAACCACCTTCGACTTTTTTGGATTTCGATGAATTTTTTTGTTGGAGGAGCTAAATTTGAGTGAATTTAGATGAAATTTACTTCTATTTTTTTTATTTCACTTAAATTTTTAGTCAAATTGTAATAAAGGTATTTGAACCAACTTCGATTTTTTTGGATTTTGATGTTTTTGGTTGTTGGAGGAGTTAAATTTGAGTAAATTTAGAGGAAATTTACTTGTATTTTTTTGGATTTTATATAAATTTTTAGTCAAATTGTAGTAAAGGAAATTCAAACCAACTTAGATTTTTTTGGATTTTAGTGAATTTTTTTGTTGGAGGAGTTAAATTTGAGTGAATTTAGATGAAACTTACTTTTATTTTTTTGGATTTTCTATAAATTTTTAGTCAAATTGTAATAAAGGAATTTGAACCAACTTCGATTTTTTTGGATTTTGATGAGATTTTTTGTTGGAGGAGTTAAATTTGAGTGAATTTAGATGAAATTTACTTTTATTTTTTTGGATTTTATATAAATTTTTAGTCAAATTGTAATAAAGGAATTTGAACCAACTTCGATTTTTTTGGATTTCGATGAATTTTTTTGTTGGAGGAGCTAAATTTGAGTGTATTTAGATGAAATTTACTTTAATTTTTTTGGATTTTATATAAATTTTTAGTCAAATTGTAATAAAGGAAATTGAAACCAACTTCGATTTTTTTGGATTTGGATGAATTTTTTTGTTGGGGGAGCTAAATTTGAGTGAATTTAGATGAAATTTACTTTTATTTTTTTGGATTTTATATAAATTTTTAGTCAAATTGTAATAAAGGAATTTGAACCAACTTCGATTTTTTTTGATTTTGATGAATTTTTTGTTGGAGGAGCTAAATTTGAGTGAATTTAGATTAAATTTGCTTCTATTTTTCTTGATTTTATATAAATTTTTAGTCAAATTGTAATTAAGGAATTTGAAACCACCTTCGATTTTTTTGGATTTTGATGAATTTTATTGTTGGAGGAGCTAAATTTGAGTGAATTTAGATGAAATTTACTTCAATTTGTTTTGATTTTATATAAATTTTTAGTCAAATTGTAATAAAGGAAACTGAAACCAACTTCGATTTTTTTGGATTTCGATGACTTTTTTTGTTGGAGGAGTTAAATTTGAGTGAATTTAGATTAAATTTACTTTTATTTGTTTTTATTTTATATAAATTTTTAGTCAAATTGTAATAAAGGAATTTGAACCAACTTCGAATTTTTTGGATTTCGATGAATTTTTTTGTTGGAGGAGCTAAATTTGAGTGAATTTAGATGAAATTTACTTCAATTTTTTTGGATTTTATATAAATTTTTAGTCAAATTGTAATAAAGGAAACTGAAACCAACTTCGATTTTTTTGGATTTCGATGACTTTTTTTGTTGGAGGAGCTAAATTTGAGTGAATTTAGATGAAATTTACTTCAATGTTTTTGGATTTTATATAAATTTTTAGGCAAATTTTAATAAAGGAATTTGAAACCACCTTCGACTTTTTTGGATTTCGATGAATTTTTTTGTTGGAGGAGCTAAATTTGAGTGAATTTAGATGAAATTTACTTCAATTTTTTTTGATTTTATATAAATGTTTAGTCAAATTGTAATAAAGGAAACTGAAACCAACTTCGATTTTTTTGGATTTCGATGTATTTTTTTGTTGGAGGAGCTAAATTTGAGTGAATTTAGATGAAATTTACTTCAATGTTTTTGGATTTTATATAAATTTTTAGGCAAATTTTAATAAAGGAATTTGAAACCACCTTCGACTTTTTTGGATTTCGATGAATTTTTTTGTTGGAGGAGCTAAATTTGAGTGAATTTAGATGAAATTTACTTCAATTTGTTTTGATTTTATATAAATTTTTAGTCAAATTGTAATAAAGGAAACTGAAACCAACTTCGATTTTTTTGGATTTCGATGACTTTTTTTGTTGGAGGAGCTAAATTTGAGTGAATTTAGATGAAATTTACTTCAATGTTTTTGGATTTTATATAAATTTTTAGGCAAATTTAAATAAAGGAATTTGAAACCACCTTCGACTTTTTTGGATTTCGATGAATTTTTTTGTTGGAGGAGCTAAATTTGAGTGAATTTAGATGAAATTTACTTCAATTTGTTTTGATTTTATATAAATTTTTAGTCAAATTGTAATAAAGGAATTTGAACCAACTTCGATTTTTTTGGATTTCGATGAATTTTTTTGTTGGAGGAGCTAAATTTGAGTGAATTTAGATGAAATTTACTTCAATTTTTTTTGATTTCATATAAATTTTTAGTCAAATTGTAATAAAGGAAACTGAAACCAACTTCGATTTTTTTGGATTTCGATGACTTTTTTTGTTGGAGGAGCTAAATTTGAGTGAATTTAGATGAAATTTACTTCAATGTTTTTGGATTTTATATAAATTTTTAGGCAAATTTTAATAAAGGAATTTGAAACCACCTTCGACTTTTTTGGATTTCGATGAATTTTTTTGTTGGAGGAGCTAAATTTGAGTGAATTTAGATGAAATTTACTTCAGTTTGTTTTGATTTTATATAAATTTTTAGTCAAATTGTAATAAAGGAATTTGAACCATCTTCGATTTTTTTGGATTTTGATGAGTTTTTTTGTTGGAGGAGTTAAATATGAGTGAATTTAGATGAAATTTACTTCAGTTTGTTTTGATTTTATATAAATTTTTAGTCAAATTGTAATAAAGGAATTTGAACCATCTTCGATTTTTTTGGATTTTGATGAGTTTTTTTGTTGGAGGAGTTAAATATGAGTGAATTTAGATGAAATTTACTTCTGTTTTTTTTATTTCATATAAATTTTTAGTCAAATTGTAATAAAGGTATTTGAACCAACTTCGATTTTTTTGGATTTTGATGATTTTGGTTGTTGGAGGAGTTAAATTTGAGTAAATTTAGAGGAAACTTACTTTTATTTTTTTGGATATTCTATAAATTTTTAGTCAAATTGTAATAAAGGAATTTGAACCAACTTCGATTTTTTTGGATTTTGATGAGATTTTTTGTTGGAGGAGTTAAATTTGAGTGAATTTAGATGAAATTTACTTTTATTTTTTTGGATTTTATATAAATTTTTAGTCAAATTGTAATAAAGGAATTTGAACCAACTTCGATTTTTTTAGATTTCGATGAATTTTTTTGTTGGAGGAGCTAAATTTGAGTGTACTTAGATGAAATTTACTTTAATTTTTTTGGATTTTATATAAATTTTTAGTCAAATTGTAATAAAGGAAATTGAAACCAACTTCGATTTTTTTGGATTTGGATGAATTTTTTTGTTGGTGGAGCTAAATTTGAGTGAATTTAGATGAAATTTACTTTTATTTTTTTGGATTTTATATAAATTTTTAGTCAAATTGTAATAAAGGAATTTGAACCAACTTCGATTTTTTTTGATTTTGATGAATTTTTTGTTGGAGGAGCTAAATTTGAGTGAATTTAGATTAAATTTGCTTCAATTTTTCTTGATTTTATATAAATTTTTAGTCAAATTGTAATTAAGGAATTTGAAACCACCTTCGATTTTTTTGGATTTTGATGAATTTTATTGTTGGAGGAGCTAAATTTGAGTGAATTTAGATGAAATTTACTTTCATTTTTTTGGATTTTATATTAATTTTTAGTCAAATTGTAATAAAGTAATTTGATACCAACTTCGATTTTTTTGGATTTTGATGAATTTTTTTGTTGGAGCAGCTAAATTTGAGTGAATTTAGATAGAATTTACTTTTATTTTTTTTTATTTTATATAAATTTTTAGTCAAATTGTAATAAAGGAATTTGAACCAACTTCTATTTTTTTGGATTTTGATGAGTTTTTTTGTTGGAGGAGTTAAATTTGAGTGAATTTAGATGAAATTTACTTCAATTTTTTGGGATTTTATATAATTTTTTAGTCAAATTGTAATAAAGGAAATTGAAACCAACTTCGATTTTTTTGGATTTGGATGAATGTTTTTGTTGGAGGAGCTAAATTTGAGTAAATTTAGATGAAATTAACACCTATTTTTTTGGATTTTATATAAATTTTTAGTCAAATTGTAATAAAGGAATTTGAAACCAACTTCGATTTTTTTGGATTTTGCTGAATTTTGTGTTGGAGGAGCTAAATTTGAGTGAATTTAGATGAAATTTACTTTTATTTTTTCGGATTTTATATAAATTTTTAGTCAAATTGTAATAAAGGAATTTGAACAAACTTCGATTTTTTTGGATTTTGATGAGTTTTTTTGTTGGAGGAGTTAAATTTGAGTGAATTTAGATTAAATTTACTTTGATTTTTTTTGATTTTATATAAATTTTTAGTCAAATTGTAATAAAGGAATTTGAACCAACTTCGAATTTTTTGGATTTCGATGAATTTTTTTGTTGGAGGAGCTAAATTTGAGTGAATTTAGATGAAATTTACTTCAATTTTTTGGGATTTTATATAAATTTTTAGGCAAATTTTAATAAAGGAATTTGAAACCACTTTCGATTTTTTTGGATTTCGATGAATTTTTTTGTTGGAGGAGCTAAATTTGAGTGAATTTAGATGAAATTTACTTCAATTTTTTTTGATTTTATATAAATTTTTAGTCAAATTGTAATAAAGGAAACTGAAACCAACTTCGATTTTTTGGGATTTCGATGTATTTTTTTGTTGGAGGACCTAAATTTGAGTGAATTTAGATGAAATTTACTTTCATTTTTTTGGATTTTATATTAATTTTTAGTCAAATTGTAATAAAGTAATTTGATACCAACTTCGATTTTTTTGGATTTTGATGAATTTTTTTGTTGGAGCAGCTAAATTTGAGTGAATTTAGATGAAATTTACTTTTATTTTTTTGGATTTTATATAAATTTTTAGTCAAATTGTAATAAAGGAATTTGAAACCAACTTCGATTTTTTTGGATTTTGCTGAATTTTGTGTTGGAGGAGCTAAATTTGAGTGAATTTAGATGAAATTTACTTTTATTTTTTCGGATTTTATATAAATTTTTAGTCAAATTGTAATAAAGGAATTTGAACCAACTTCGATTTTTTTGGATTTTGATGAGTTTTTTTGTTGGAGGAGTTAAATTTGAGTGAATTTAGATTAAATTTACTTTTATTTTTTTTGATTTTATATAAATTTTTAGTCAAATTGTAATAAAGGAATTTGAACCAACTTCGAATTTTTTGGATTTCGATGAATTTTTTTGTTGGAGGAGCTAAATTTGAGTGAATTTAGATGAAATTTACTTCAATTTTTTTGGATTTTATATAAATTTTTAGGCAAATTTTAATAAAGGAATTTGAAACCACTTTCGATTTTTTTGGATTTCGATGAATTTTTTTGTTGGAGGAGCTAAATTTGAGTGAATTTAGATGAAATTTACTTCAATTTTTTTTGATTTTATATAAATTTTTAGTCAAATTGTAATAAAGGAAACTGAAACCAACTTCGATTTTTTGGGATTTCGATGTATTTTTTTGTTGGAGGACCTAAATTTGAGTGAATTTAGATGAAATTTACTTCAATGTTTTTGGATTTTATATAAATTTTTAGGCAAATTTTAATAAAGGAAATTGAAACCAACTTCGATTTTTTTGGATTTGGATGAATGTTTTTGTTGGAGGAGCTAAATTTGAGTAAATTTAGATGAAATTAACACCTATTTTTTTGGATTTTATATAAATTTTTAGTCAAATTGTAATAAAGGAATTTGAAACCAACTTCGATTTTTTTGGATTTTGCTGATTTTTGTGTTGGAGGAGCTAAATTTGAGTGAATTTAGATGAAATTTACTTTTATTTTTTCGGATTTTATATAAATTTTTAGTCAAATTGTAATAAAGGAATTTGATCCAACTTCGATTTTTTTGGATTTTGATGAATTTTTTTGTTGGAGGAGCTAAATTTGAGTGAATTTAGATGAAATTTACTTCAATTTTTTTGGATTTTATATAAATTTTTAGGCAAATTTTAATAAAGGAATTTGAAACCACTTTCGATTTTTTTGGATTTCGATGAATTTTTTTGTTGGAGGAGCTAAATTTGAGTGAATTTAGATGAAATTTACTTCAATTTTTTTTGATTTTATATAAATTTTTAGTTAAATTGTAATAAAGGAAACTGAAACCAACTTCGATTTTTTGGGATTTCGATGTATTTTTTTGTTGGAGGAGCTAAATTTGAGTGAATTTAGATGAAATTTACTTCAATGTTTTTGGATTTTATATAAATTTTTAGGCAAATTTTAATAAAGGAATTTGAAACCACCTTCGACTTTTTTGGATTTCGATGAATTTTTTTGTTGGAGGAGCTAAATTTGAGTGAATTTAGATGAAATTTACTTCTATTTTTTTTATTTCACTTAAATTTTTAGTCAAATTGTAATAAAGGTATTTGAACCAAATTCGATTTTTTTGGATTTTGATGATTTTGGTTGTTGGAGGAGTTAAATTTGAGTAAATTTAGAGGAAATTTACTTGTATTTTTTTGGATTTTATATAAATTTTTAGTCAAATTGTAGTAAAGGAAATTCAAACCAACTTAGATTTTTTTGGATTTTAGTGAATTTTTTTGTTGGAGGAGTTAAATTTGAGTGAATTTAGATGAAACTTACTTTTATTTTTTTGGATTTTCTATAAATTTTTAGTCAAATTGTAATAAAGGAATTTGAACCAACTTCGATTTTTTTGGATTTTGATGAGATTTTTTGTTGGAGGAGTTAAATTTGAGTGAATTTAGATGAAATTTACTTTTATTTTTTTGGATTTTATATAAATTTTTAGTCAAATTGTAATAAAGGAATTTGAACCAACTTCGATTTTTTTGGATTTCGATGAATTTTTTTGTTGGAGGAGCTAAATTTGAGTGTATTTAGATGAAATTTACTTTAATTTTTTTGGATTTTATATAAATTTTTAGTCAAATTGTAATAAAGGAAATTGAAACCAACTTCGATTTTTTTGGATTTGGATGAATTTTTTTGTTGGGGGAGCTAAATTTGAGTGAATTTAGATGAAATTTACTTTTATTTTTTTGGATTTTATATAAATTTTTAGTCAAATTGTAATAAAGGAATTTGAACCAACTTCGATTTTTTTTTATTTTGATGAATTTTTTGTTGGAGGAGCTAAATTTGAGTGAATTTAGATTAAATTTGCTTCTATTTTTCTTGATTTTATATAAATTTTTAGTCAAATTGTAATTAAGGAATTTGAAACCACCTTCGATTTTTTTGGATTTTGATGAATTTTATTGTTGGAGGAGCTAAATTTGAGTGAATTTAGATGAAATTTACTTCAATTTGTTTTGATTTTATATAAATTTTTAGTCAAATTGTAATAAAGGAAACTGAAACCAACTTCGATTTTTTTGGATTTCGATGACTTTTTTTGTTGGAGGAGTTAAATTTGAGTGAATTTAGATTAAATTTACTTTTATTTGTTTTGATTTTATATAAATTTTTAGTCAAATTGTAATAAAGGAATTTGAACCAACTTCGAATTTTTTGGATTTCGATGAATTTTTTTGTTGGAGGAGCTAAATTTGAGTGAATTTAGATGAAATTTACTTCAATTTTTTTGGATTTTATATAAATTTTTAGTCAAATTGTAATAAAGGAAACTGAAACCAACTTCGATTTTTTTGGATTTCGATGACTTTTTTTGTTGGAGGAGCTAAATTTGAGTGAATTTAGATGAAATTTACTTCAATGTTTTTGGATTTTATATAAATTTTTAGGCAAATTTTAATAAAGGAATTTGAAACCACCTTCGACTTTTTTGGATTTCGATGAATTTTTTTGTTGGAGGAGCTAAATTTGAGTGAATTTAGATGAAATTTACTTCAATTTTTTTTGATTTTATATAAATGTTTAGTCAAATTGTAATAAAGGAAACTGAAACCAACTTCGATTTTTTTGGATTTCGATGTATTTTTTTGTTGGAGGAGCTAAATTTGAGTGAATTTAGATGAAATTTACTTCAATGTTTTTGGATTTTATATAAATTTTTAGGCAAATTTTAATAAAGGAATTTGAAACCACCTTCGACTTTTTTGGATTTCGATGAATTTTTTTGTTGGAGGAGCTAAATTTGAGTGAATTTAGATGAAATTTACTTCAATTTGTTTTGATTTTATATAAATTTTTAGTCAAATTGTAATAAAGGAAACTGAAACCAACTTCGATTTTTTTGGATTTCGATGACTTTTTTTGTTGGAGGAGCTAAATTTGAGTGAATTTAGATGAAATTTACTTCAATGTTTTTGGATTTTATATAAATTTTTAGGCAAATTTAAATAAAGGAATTTGAAACCACCTTCGACTTTTTTGGATTTCGATGAATTTTTTTGTTGGAGGAGCTAAATTTGAGTGAATTTAGATGAAATTTACTTCAATTTGTTTTGATTTTATATAAATTTTTAGTCAAATTGTAATAAAGGAATTTGAACCAACTTCGATTTTTTTGGATTTCGATGAATTTTTTTGTTGGAGGAGCTAAATTTGAGTGAATTTAGATGAAATTTACTTCAATTTTTTTTGATTTCATATAAATTTTTAGTCAAATTGTAATAAAGGAAACTGAAACCAACTTCGATTTTTTTGGATTTCGATGACTTTTTTTGTTGGAGGAGCTAAATTTGAGTGAATTTAGATGAAATTTACTTCAATGTTTTTGGATTTTATATAAATTTTTAGGCAAATTTTAATAAAGGAATTTGAAACCACCTTCGACTTTTTTGGATTTCGATGAATTTTTTTGTTGGAGGAGCTAAATTTGAGTGAATTTAGATGAAATTTACTTCAGTTTGTTTTGATTTTATATAAATTTTTAGTCAAATTGTAATAAAGGAATTTGAACCATCTTCGATTTTTTTGGATTTTGATGAGTTTTTTTGTTGGAGGAGTTAAATATGAGTGAATTTAGATGAAATTTACTTCAGTTTGTTTTGATTTTATATAAATTTTTAGTCAAATTGTAATAAAGGAATTTGAACCATCTTCGATTTTTTTGGATTTTGATGAGTTTTTTTGTTGGAGGAGTTAAATATGAGTGAATTTAGATGAAATTTACTTCTGTTTTTTTTATTTCATATAAATTTTTAGTCAAATTGTAATAAAGGTATTTGAACCAACTTCGATTTTTTTGGATTTTGATGATTTTGGTTGTTGGAGGAGTTAAATTTGAGTAAATTTAGAGGAAACTTACTTTTATTTTTTTGGATATTCTATAAATTTTTAGTCAAATTGTAATAAAGGAATTTGAACCAACTTCGATTTTTTTGGATTTTGATGAGATTTTTTGTTGGAGGAGTTAAATTTGAGTGAATTTAGATGAAATTTACTTTTATTTTTTTGGATTTTATATAAATTTTTAGTCAAATTGTAATAAAGGAATTTGAACCAACTTCGATTTTTTTAGATTTCGATGAATTTTTTTGTTGGAGGAGCTAAATTTGAGTGTACTTAGATGAAATTTACTTTAATTTTTTTGGATTTTATATAAATTTTTAGTCAAATTGTAATAAAGGAAATTGAAACCAACTTCGATTTTTTTGGATTTGGATGAATTTTTTTGTTGGTGGAGCTAAATTTGAGTGAATTTAGATGAAATTTACTTTTATTTTTTTGGATTTTATATAAATTTTTAGTCAAATTGTAATAAAGGAATTTGAACCAACTTCGATTTTTTTTGATTTTGATGAATTTTTTGTTGGAGGAGCTAAATTTGAGTGAATTTAGATTAAATTTGCTTCAATTTTTCTTGATTTTATATAAATTTTTAGTCAAATTGTAATTAAGGAATTTGAAACCACCTTCGATTTTTTTGGATTTTGATGAATTTTATTGTTGGAGGAGCTAAATTTGAGTGAATTTAGATGAAATTTACTTTCATTTTTTTGGATTTTATATTAATTTTTAGTCAAATTGTAATAAAGTAATTTGATACCAACTTCGATTTTTTTGGATTTTGATGAATTTTTTTGTTGGAGCAGCTAAATTTGAGTGAATTTAGATAGAATTTACTTTTATTTTTTTTTATTTTATATAAATTTTTAGTCAAATTGTAATAAAGGAATTTGAACCAACTTCTATTTTTTTGGATTTTGATGAGTTTTTTTGTTGGAGGAGTTAAATTTGAGTGAATTTAGATGAAATTTACTTCAATTTTTTGGGATTTTATATAATTTTTTAGTCAAATTGTAATAAAGGAAATTGAAACCAACTTCGATTTTTTTGGATTTGGATGAATGTTTTTGTTGGAGGAGCTAAATTTGAGTAAATTTAGATGAAATTAACACCTATTTTTTTGGATTTTATATAAATTTTTAGTCAAATTGTAATAAAGGAATTTGAAACCAACTTCGATTTTTTTGGATTTTGCTGAATTTTGTGTTGGAGGAGCTAAATTTGAGTGAATTTAGATGAAATTTACTTTTATTTTTTCGGATTTTATATAAATTTTTAGTCAAATTGTAATAAAGGAATTTGAACCAACTTCGATTTTTTTGGATTTTGATGAGTTTTTTTGTTGGAGGAGTTAAATTTGAGTGAATTTAGATTAAATTTACTTTGATTTTTTTTGATTTTATATAAATTTTTAGTCAAATTGTAATAAAGGAATTTGAACCAACTTCGAATTTTTTGGATTTCGATGAATTTTTTTGTTGGAGGAGCTAAATTTGAGTGAATTTAGATGAAATTTACTTCAATTTTTTTGGATTTTATATAAATTTTTAGGCAAATTTTAATAAAGGAATTTGAAACCACTTTCGATTTTTTTGGATTTCGATGAATTTTTTTGTTGGAGGAGCTAAATTTGAGTGAATTTAGATGAAATTTACTTCAATTTTTTTTGATTTTATATAAATTTTTAGTCAAATTGTAATAAAGGAAACTGAAACCAACTTCGATTTTTTGGGATTTCGATGTATTTTTTTGTTGGAGGACCTAAATTTGAGTGAATTTAGATGAAATTTACTTTCATTTTTTTGGATTTTATATTAATTTTTAGTCAAATTGTAATAAAGTAATTTGATACCAACTTCGATTTTTTTGGATTTTGATGAATTTTTTTGTTGGAGCAGCTAAATTTGAGTGAATTTAGATGGAATTTACTTTTATTTTTTTGGATTTTATATAAATTTTTAGTCAAATTGTAATAAAGGAATTTGAACCAACTTCTATTTTTTTGGATTTTGATGAGTTTTTTTGTTGGAGGAGTTAAATTTGAGTGAATTTAGATGAAATTTACTTCAATTTTTTGGGATTTTATATAATTTTTTAGTCAAATTGTAATAAAGGAAATTGAAACCAACTTCGATTTTTTTGGATTTGGATGAATGTTTTTGTTGGAGGAGCTAAATTTGAGTAAATTTAGATGAAATTAACACCTATTTTTTTGGATTTTATATAAATTTTTAGTCAAATTGTAATAAAGGAATTTGAAACCAACTTCGATTTTTTTGGATTTTGCTGAATTTTGTGTTGGAGGAGCTAAATTTGAGTGAATTTAGATGAAATTTACTTTTATTTTTTCGGATTTTATATAAATTTTTAGTCAAATTGTAATAAAGGAATTTGAACCAACTTCGATTTTTTTGGATTTTGATGAGTTTTTTTGTTGGAGGAGATAAATTTGAGTGAATTTAGATTAAATTTACTTTGATTTTTTTTGATTTTATATAAATTTTTAGTCAAATTGTAATAAAGGAATTTGAACCAACTTCGAATTTTTTGGATTTCGATGAATTTTTTTGTTGGAGGAGCTAAATTTGAGTGAATTTAGATGAAATTTACTTCAATTTTTTTGGATTTTATATAAATTTTTAGGCAAATTTTAATAAAGGAATTTGAAACCACTTTCGATTTTTTTGGATTTCGATGAATTTTTTTGTTGGAGGAGCTAAATTTGAGTGAATTTAGATGAAATTTACTTCAATTTTTTTTGATTTTATATAAATTTTTAGTCAAATTGTAATAAAGGAAACTGAAACCAACTTCGATTTTTTGGGATTTCGATGTATTTTTTTGTTGGAGGACCTAAATTTGAGTGAATTTAGATGAAATTTACTTCAATGTTTTTGGATTTTATATAAATTTTTAGGCAAATTTTAATAAAGGAAATTGAAACCAACTTCGATTTTTTTGGATTTGGATGAATGTTTTTGTTGGAGGAGCTAAATTTGAGTAAATTTAGATGAAATTAACACCTATTTTTTTGGATTTTATATAAATTTTTAGTCAAATTGTAATAAAGGAATTTGAAACCAACTTCGATTTTTTTGGATTTTGCTGAATTTTGTGTTGGAGGAGCTAAATTTGAGTGCATTTAGATGAAATTTACTTTTATTTTTTCGGATTTTATATAAATTTTTATTCAAATTGTAATAAAGGAATTTGAACCAACTTCGATTTTTTTGGATTTTGATGAATTTTTTTGTTGGAGGAGCTAAATTTGAGTGAATTTAGATGAAATTTACTTCAATTTTTTTTGATTTTATATAAATTTTTAGTTAAATTGTAATAAAGGAAACTGAAACCAACTTCGATTTTTTGGGATTTCGATGTATTTTTTTGTTGGAGGAGCTAAATTTGAGTGAATTTAGATGAAATTTACTTCAATGTTTTTGGATTTTATATAAATTTTTAGGCAAATTTTAATAAAGGAATTTGAAACCACCTTCGACTTTTTTGGATTTCGATGAATTTTTTTGTTGGAGGAGCTAAATTTGAGTGAATTTAGATGAAATTTACTTCTATTTTTTTTATTTCACTTAAATTTTTAGTCAAATTGTAATAAAGGTATTTGAACCAACTTCGATTTTTTTGGATTTCGATGAATTTTTTTGTTGGAGGAGCTAAATTTGAGTGAATTTAGATGAAATTTACTTTTATTTTTTTGGATTTTATATAAATTTTTAGTCAAATTGTAATAAAGGAATTTGAACCAACTTCGATTTTTTTTGATTTTGATGAATTTTTTGTTGGAGGAGCTAAATTTGAGTGAATTTAGATTAAATTTGCTTCTATTTTTCTTGATTTTATATAAATTTTTAGTCAAATTGTAATTAAGGAATTTGAAACCACCTTCGATTTTTTTGGATTTCGATGAATTTTTTTGTTGGAGGAGCTAAATTTGAGTGAATTTAGATGAAATTTACTTTTATTTTTTTGGATTTTATATAAATTTTTAGTCAAATTGTAATAAAGGAATTTGAACCAACTTCGATTTTTTTTTATTTTGATGAATTTTTTGTTGGAGGAGCTAAATTTGAGTGAATTTAGATTAAATTTGCTTCTATTTTTCTTGATTTTATATAAATTTTTAGTCAAATTGTAATTAAGGAATTTGAAACCACCTTCGATTTTTTTGGATTTTGATGAATTTTATTGTTGGAGGAGCTAAATTTGAGTGAATTTAGATGAAATTTACTTTCATTTTTTTGGATTTTATATTAATTTTTAGTCAAATTGTAATAAAGTAATTTGAAACCAACTTCGATTTTTTTGGATTTTGATGAATTTTTTTGTTGGAGCAGCTAAATTTGAGTGAATTTAGATGGAATTTACTTTTATTTTTTTGGATTTTATATAAATTTTCAGTCAAATTGTAATAAAGGAATTTGAACCAACTTCTATTTTTTTGGATTTTGATGAGTTTTTTTGTTGGAGGAGTTAAATTTGAGTGAATTTAGATGAAATTTACTTCAATTTTTTTGGATTTTATATAATTTTTTAGTCAAATTGTAATAAAGGAAATTGAAACCAACTTCGATTTTTTTGGATTTGGATGAATGTTTTTGTTGGAGGAGCTAAATTTGAGTAAATTTAGATGAAATTAAAACCTATTTTTTTGGATTTTATATAAATTTTTAGTCAAATTGTAATAAAGGAATTTGAAACCAACTTCGATTTTTTTGGATTTTGCTGAATTTTGTGTTGGAGGAGCTAAATTTGAGTGAATTTAGATGAAATTTACTTTTATTTTTTCGGATTTTATATAAATTTTTAGTCAAATTGTAATAAAGGAATTTGAACCAACTTCGATTTTTTTGGATTTTGATGAGTTTTTTTGTTGGAGGAGTTTAATTTGAGTGAATTTAGATTAAATTTACTTTTATTTGTTTTGATTTTATATAAATTGTTAGTCAAATTGTAATAAAGGAATTTGAACCAACTTCGAATTTTTTGGATTTCGATGAATTTTTTTGTTGGAGGAGCTAAATTTGAGTGAATTTAGATGAAATTTACTTCAATTTTTTTGGATTTTATATAAATTTTTAGTCAAATTGTAATAAAGGAAACTGAAACCAACTTCGATTTTTTTGGATTTCGATGACTTTTTTTGTTGGAGGAGCTAAATTTGAGTGAATTTAGATGAAATTTACTTCAATGTTTTTGGATTTTATATAAATTTTTAGGCAAATTTTAATAAAGGAATTTGAAACCACCTTCGACTTTTTTGGATTTCGATGAATTTTTTTGTTGGAGGAGCTAAATTTGAGTGAATTTAGATGAAATTTACTTCAATTTTTTTTTATTTTATATAAATGTTTAGTCAAATTGTAATAAAGGAAACTGAAACCAACTTCGATTTTTTTGGATTTCGATGACTTTTTTTGTTGGAGGAGCTAAATTTGAGTGAATTTAGATGAAATTTACTTCAATGTTTTTGGATTTTATATAAATTTTTAGGCAAATTTAAATAAAGGAATTTGAAACCACCTTCGACTTTTTTGGATTTCGATGAATTTTTTTGTTGGAGGAGCTAAATTTGAGTGAATTTAGATGAAATTTACTTCAATTTGTTTTGATTTTATATAAATTTTTAGTCAAATTGTAATAAAGGAATTTGAACCAACTTCGATTTTTTTGGATTTTGATGAGTTTTTTTGTTGGAGGAGTTAAATTTGAGTGAATTTAGATGAAATTTACTTTTATTTTTTTTGATTTTATATAAATTTTTAGTCAAATTGTAATAAAGGAATTTGAACCAACTTCGATTTTTTTGGATTTCGATGAATTTTTTTGTTGGAGGACCTAAATTTGAGTGAATTTAGATGAAATTTACTTCAATGTTTTTGGATTTTATATAAATTTTTAGGCAAATTTTAATAAAGGAAATTGAAACCAACTTCGATTTTTTTGGATTTGGATGAATGTTTTTGTTGGAGGAGCTAAATTTGAGTAAATTTAGATGAAATTAACACCTATTTTTTTGGATTTTATATAAATTTTTAGTCAAATTGTAATAAAGGAATTTGAAACCAACTTCGATTTTTTTGGATTTTGCTGATTTTTGTGTTGGAGGAGCTAAATTTGAGTGAATTTAGATGAAATTTACTTTTATTTTTTCGGATTTTATATAAATTTTTAGTCAAATTGTAATAAAGGAATTTGATCCAACTTCGATTTTTTTGGATTTTGATGAATTTTTTTGTTGGAGGAGCTAAATTTGAGTGAATTTAGATGAAATTTACTTCAATTTTTTTGGATTTTATATAAATTTTTAGGCAAATTTTAATAAAGGAATTTGAAACCACTTTCGATTTTTTTGGATTTCGATGAATTTTTTTGTTGGAGGAGCTAAATTTGAGTGAATTTAGATGAAATTTACTTCAATTTTTTTTGATTTTATATAAATTTTTAGTTAAATTGTAATAAAGGAAACTGAAACCAACTTCGATTTTTTGGGATTTCGATGTATTTTTTTGTTGGAGGAGCTAAATTTGAGTGAATTTAGATGAAATTTACTTCAATGTTTTTGGATTTTATATAAATTTTTAGGCAAATTTTAATAAAGGAATTTGAAACCACCTTCGACTTTTTTGGATTTCGATGAATTTTTTTGTTGGAGGAGCTAAATTTGAGTGAATTTAGATGAAATTTACTTCTATTTTTTTTATTTCACTTAAATTTTTAGTCAAATTGTAATAAAGGTATTTGAACCAACTTCGATTTTTTTGGATTTTGATGATTTTGGTTGTTGGAGGAGTTAAATTTGAGTAAATTTAGAGGAAATTTACTTGTATTTTTTTGGATTTTATATAAATTTTTAGTCAAATTGTAGTAAAGGAAATTCAAACCAACTTAGATTTTTTTGGATTTTAGTGAATTTTTTTGTTGGAGGAGTTAAATTTGAGTGAATTTAGATGAAACTTACTTTTATTTTTTTGGATTTTCTATAAATTTTTAGTCAAATTGTAATAAAGGAATTTGAACCAACTTCGATTTTTTTGGATTTTGATGAGATTTTTTGTTGGAGGAGTTAAATTTGAGTGAATTTAGATGAAATTTACTTTTATTTTTTTGGATTTTATATAAATTTTTAGTCAAATTGTAATAAAGGAATTTGAACCAACTTCGATTTTTTTGGATTTCGATGAATTTTTTTGTTGGAGGAGCTAAATTTGAGTGTATTTAGATGAAATTTACTTTAATTTTTTTGGATTTTATATAAATTTTTAGTCAAATTGTAATAAAGGAAATTGAAACCAACTTCGATTTTTTTGGATTTGGATGAATTTTTTTGTTGGGGGAGCTAAATTTGAGTGAATTTAGATGAAATTTACTTTTATTTTTTTGGATTTTATATAAATTTTTAGTCAAATTGTAATAAAGGAATTTGAACCAACTTCGATTTTTTTTGATTTTGATGAATTTTTTGTTGGAGGAGCTAAATTTGAGTGAATTTAGATTAAATTTGCTTCTATTTTTCTTGATTTTATATAAATTTTTAGTCAAATTGTAATTAAGGAATTTGAAACCACCTTCGATTTTTTTGGATTTCGATGAATTTTATTGTTGGAGGAGCTAAATTTGAGTGAATTTAGATGAAATTTACTTCAATTTGTTTTGATTTTATATAAATTTTTAGTCAAATTGTAATAAAGGAAACTGAAACCAACTTCGATTTTTTGGGATTTCGATGTATTTTTTTGTTGGAGGAGCTAAATTTGAGTGAATTTAGATGAAATTTACTTCAATGTTTTTGGATTTTATATAAATTTTTAGGCAAATTTTAATAAAGGAATTTGAAACCACCTTCGACTTTTTTGGATTTCGATGAATTTTTTTGTTGGAGGAGCTAAATTTGAGTGAATTTAGATGAAATTTACTTCTATTTTTTTTATTTCACTTAAATTTTTAGTCAAATTGTAATAAAGGTATTTGAACCAACTTCGATTTTTTTGGATTTTGATGATTTTGGTTGTTGGAGGAGTTAAATTTGAGTAAATTTAGAGGAAATTTACTTGTATTTTTTTGGATTTTATATAAATTTTTAGTCAAATTGTAGTAAAGGAAATTCAAACCAACTTAGATTTTTTTGGATTTTAGTGAATTTTTTTGTTGGAGGAGTTAAATTTGAGTGAATTTAGATGAAACTTACTTTTATTTTTTTGGATTTTCTATAAATTTTTAGTCAAATTGTAATAAAGGAATTTGAACCAACTTCGATTTTTTTGGATTTTGATGAGATTTTTTGTTGGAGGAGTTAAATTTGAGTGAATTTAGATGAAATTTACTTTTATTTTTTTGGATTTTATATAAATTTTTAGTCAAATTGTAATAAAGGAATTTGAACCAACTTCGATTTTTTTGGATTTCGATGAATTTTTTTGTTGGAGGAGCTAAATTTGAGTGTATTTAGATGAAATTTACTTTAATTTTTTTGGATTTTATATAAATTTTTAGTCAAATTGTAATAAAGGAAATTGAAACCAACTTCGATTTTTTTGGATTTGGATGAATTTTTTTGTTGGGGGAGCTAAATTTGAGTGAATTTAGATGAAATTTACTTTTATTTTTTTGGATTTTATATAAATTTTTAGTCAAATTGTAATAAAGGAATTTGAACCAACTTCGATTTTTTTTGATTTTGATGAATTTTTTGTTGGAGGAGCTAAATTTGAGTGAATTTAGATTAAATTTGCTTCTATTTTTCTTGATTTTATATAAATTTTTAGTCAAATTGTAATTAAGGAATTTGAAACCACCTTCGATTTTTTTGGATTTTGATGAATTTTATTGTTGGAGGAGCTAAATTTGAGTGAATTTAGATGAAATTTACTTCAATTTGTTTTGATTTTATATAAATTTTTAGTCAAATTGTAATAAAGGAAACTGAAACCAACTTCGATTTTTTTGGATTTCGATGACTTTTTTTGTTGGAGGAGTTAAATTTGAGTGAATTTAGATTAAATTTACTTTTATTTGTTTTGATTTTATATAAATTTTTAGTCAAATTGTAATAAAGGAATTTGAACCAACTTCGAATTTTTTGGATTTCGATGAATTTTTTTGTTGGAGGAGCTAAATTTGAGTGAATTTAGATGAAATTTACTTCAATTTTTTTGGATTTTATATAAATTTTTAGTCAAATTGTAATAAAGGAAACTGAAACCAACTTCGATTTTTTTGGATTTCGATGACTTTTTTTGTTGGAGGAGCTAAATTTGAGTGAATTTAGATGAAATTTACTTCAATGTTTTTGGATTTTATATAAATTTTTAGGCAAATTTTAATAAAGGAATTTGAAACCACCTTCGACTTTTTTGGATTTCGATGAATTTTTTTGTTGGAGGAGCTAAATTTGAGTGAATTTAGATGAAATTTACTTCAATTTTTTTTGATTTTATATAAATGTTTAGTCAAATTGTAATAAAGGAAACTGAAACCAACTTCGATTTTTTTGGATTTCGATGTATTTTTTTGTTGGAGGAGCTAAATTTGAGTGAATTTAGATGAAATTTACTTCAATGTTTTTGGATTTTATATAAATTTTTAGGCAAATTTTAATAAAGGAATTTGAAACCACCTTCGACTTTTTTGGATTTCGATGAATTTTTTTGTTGGAGGAGCTAAATTTGAGTGAATTTAGATGAAATTTACTTCAATTTGTTTTGATTTTATATAAATTTTTAGTCAAATTGTAATAAAGGAAACTGAAACCAACTTCGATTTTTTTGGATTTCGATGACTTTTTTTGTTGGAGGAGCTAAATTTGAGTGAATTTAGATGAAATTTACTTCAATGTTTTTGGATTTTATATAAATTTTTAGGCAAATTTAAATAAAGGAATTTGAAACCACCTTCGACTTTTTTGGATTTCGATGAATTTTTTTGTTGGAGGAGCTAAATTTGAGTGAATTTAGATGAAATTTACTTCAATTTGTTTTGATTTTATATAAATTTTTAGTCAAATTGTAATAAAGGAATTTGAACCAACTTCGATTTTTTTGGATTTCGATGAATTTTTTTGTTGGAGGAGCTAAATTTGAGTGAATTTAGATGAAATTTACTTCAATTTTTTTTGATTTCATATAAATTTTTAGTCAAATTGTAATAAAGGAAACTGAAACCAACTTCGATTTTTTTGGATTTCGATGACTTTTTTTGTTGGAGGAGCTAAATTTGAGTGAATTTAGATGAAATTTACTTCAATGTTTTTGGATTTTATATAAATTTTTAGGCAAATTTTAATAAAGGAATTTGAAACCACCTTCGACTTTTTTGGATTTCGATGAATTTTTTTGTTGGAGGAGCTAAATTTGAGTGAATTTAGATGAAATTTACTTCAGTTTGTTTTGATTTTATATAAATTTTTAGTCAAATTGTAATAAAGGAATTTGAACCATCTTCGATTTTTTTGGATTTTGATGAGTTTTTTTGTTGGAGGAGTTAAATATGAGTGAATTTAGATGAAATTTACTTCAGTTTGTTTTGATTTTATATAAATTTTTAGTCAAATTGTAATAAAGGAATTTGAACCATCTTCGATTTTTTTGGATTTTGATGAGTTTTTTTGTTGGAGGAGTTAAATATGAGTGAATTTAGATGAAATTTACTTCTGTTTTTTTTATTTCATATAAATTTTTAGTCAAATTGTAATAAAGGTATTTGAACCAACTTCGATTTTTTTGGATTTTGATGATTTTGGTTGTTGGAGGAGTTAAATTTGAGTAAATTTAGAGGAAACTTACTTTTATTTTTTTGGATATTCTATAAATTTTTAGTCAAATTGTAATAAAGGAATTTGAACCAACTTCGATTTTTTTGGATTTTGATGAGATTTTTTGTTGGAGGAGTTAAATTTGAGTGAATTTAGATGAAATTTACTTTTATTTTTTTGGATTTTATATAAATTTTTAGTCAAATTGTAATAAAGGAATTTGAACCAACTTCGATTTTTTTAGATTTCGATGAATTTTTTTGTTGGAGGAGCTAAATTTGAGTGTACTTAGATGAAATTTACTTTAATTTTTTTGGATTTTATATAAATTTTTAGTCAAATTGTAATAAAGGAAATTGAAACCAACTTCGATTTTTTTGGATTTGGATGAATTTTTTTGTTGGTGGAGCTAAATTTGAGTGAATTTAGATGAAATTTACTTTTATTTTTTTGGATTTTATATAAATTTTTAGTCAAATTGTAATAAAGGAATTTGAACCAACTTCGATTTTTTTTGATTTTGATGAATTTTTTGTTGGAGGAGCTAAATTTGAGTGAATTTAGATTAAATTTGCTTCAATTTTTCTTGATTTTATATAAATTTTTAGTCAAATTGTAATTAAGGAATTTGAAACCACCTTCGATTTTTTTGGATTTTGATGAATTTTATTGTTGGAGGAGCTAAATTTGAGTGAATTTAGATGAAATTTACTTTCATTTTTTTGGATTTTATATTAATTTTTAGTCAAATTGTAATAAAGTAATTTGATACCAACTTCGATTTTTTTGGATTTTGATGAATTTTTTTGTTGGAGCAGCTAAATTTGAGTGAATTTAGATAGAATTTACTTTTATTTTTTTTGATTTTATATAAATTTTTAGTCAAATTGTAATAAAGGAATTTGAACCAACTTCTATTTTTTTGGATTTTGATGAGTTTTTTTGTTGGAGGAGTTAAATTTGAGTGAATTTAGATGAAATTTACTTCAATTTTTTGGGATTTTATATAATTTGTTAGTCAAATTGTAATAAAGGAAATTGAAACCAACTTCGATTTTTTTGGATTTGGATGAATGTTTTTGTTGGAGGAGCTAAATTTGAGTAAATTTAGATGAAATTAACACCTATTTTTTTGGATTTTATATAAATTTTTAGTCAAATTGTAATAAAGGAATTTGAAACCAACTTCGATTTTTTTGGATTTTGCTGAATTTTGTGTTGGAGGAGCTAAATTTGAGTGCATTTAGATGAAATTTACTTTTATTTTTTCGGATTTTATATAAATTTTTATTCAAATTGTAATAAAGGAATTTGAACCAACTTCGATTTTTTTGGATTTTGATGAATTTTTTTGTTGGAGGAGCTAAATTTGAGTGAATTTAGATGAAATTTACTTCAATTTTTTTTGATTTTATATAAATTTTTAGTTAAATTGTAATAAAGGAAACTGAAACCAACTTCGATTTTTTGGGATTTCGATGTATTTTTTTGTTGGAGGAGCTAAATTTGAGTGAATTTAGATGAAATTTACTTCAATGTTTTTGGATTTTATATAAATTTTTAGGCAAATTTTAATAAAGGAATTTGAAACCACCTTCGACTTTTTTGGATTTCGATGAATTTTTTTGTTGGAGGAGCTAAATTTGAGTGAATTTAGATGAAATTTACTTCTATTTTTTTTATTTCACTTAAATTTTTAGTCAAATTGTAATAAAGGTATTTGAACCAACTTCGATTTTTTTGGATTTCGATGAATTTTTTTGTTGGAGGAGCTAAATTTGAGTGAATTTAGATGAAATTTACTTTTATTTTTTTGGATTTTATATAAATTTTTAGTCAAATTGTAATAAAGGAATTTGAACCAACTTCGATTTTTTTTGATTTTGATGAATTTTTTGTTGGAGGAGCTAAATTTGAGTGAATTTAGATTAAATTTGCTTCTATTTTTCTTGATTTTATATAAATTTTTAGTCAAATTGTAATTAAGGAATTTGAAACCACCTTCGATTTTTTTGGATTTCGATGAATTTTTTTGTTGGAGGAGCTAAATTTGAGTGAATTTAGATGAAATTTACTTTTATTTTTTTGGATTTTATATAAATTTTTAGTCAAATTGTAATAAAGGAATTTGAACCAACTTCGATTTTTTTTTATTTTGATGAATTTTTTGTTGGAGGAGCTAAATTTGAGTGAATTTAGATTAAATTTGCTTCTATTTTTCTTGATTTTATATAAATTTTTAGTCAAATTGTAATTAAGGAATTTGAAACCACCTTCGATTTTTTTGGATTTTGATGAATTTTATTGTTGGAGGAGCTAAATTTGAGTGAATTTAGATGAAATTTACTTTCATTTTTTTGGATTTTATATTAATTTTTAGTCAAATTGTAATAAAGTAATTTGAAACCAACTTCGATTTTTTTGGATTTTGATGAATTTTTTTGTTGGAGCAGCTAAATTTGAGTGAATTTAGATGGAATTTACTTTTATTTTTTTGGATTTTATATAAATTTTCAGTCAAATTGTAATAAAGGAATTTGAACCAACTTCTATTTTTTTGGATTTTGATGAGTTTTTTTGTTGGAGGAGTTAAATTTGAGTGAATTTAGATGAAATTTACTTCAATTTTTTTGGATTTTATATAATTTTTTAGTCAAATTGTAATAAAGGAAATTGAAACCAACTTCGATTTTTTTGGATTTGGATGAATGTTTTTGTTGGAGGAGCTAAATTTGAGTAAATTTAGATGAAATTAAAACCTATTTTTTTGGATTTTATATAAATTTTTAGTCAAATTGTAATAAAGGAATTTGAAACCAACTTCGATTTTTTTGGATTTTGCTGAATTTTGTGTTGGAGGAGCTAAATTTGAGTGAATTTAGATGAAATTTACTTTTATTTTTTCGGATTTTATATAAATTTTTAGTCAAATTGTAATAAAGGAATTTGAACCAACTTCGATTTTTTTGGATTTTGATGAGTTTTTTTGTTGGAGGAGTTTAATTTGAGTGAATTTAGATTAAATTTACTTTTATTTGTTTTGATTTTATATAAATTGTTAGTCAAATTGTAATAAAGGAATTTGAACCAACTTCGAATTTTTTGGATTTCGATGAATTTTTTTGTTGGAGGAGCTAAATTTGAGTGAATTTAGATGAAATTTACTTCAATTTTTTTGGATTTTATATAAATTTTTAGTCAAATTGTAATAAAGGAAACTGAAACCAACTTCGATTTTTTTGGATTTCGATGACTTTTTTTGTTGGAGGAGCTAAATTTGAGTGAATTTAGATGAAATTTACTTCAATGTTTTTGGATTTTATATAAATTTTTAGGCAAATTTTAATAAAGGAATTTGAAACCACCTTCGACTTTTTTGGATTTCGATGAATTTTTTTGTTGGAGGAGCTAAATTTGAGTGAATTTAGATGAAATTTACTTCAATTTTTTTTTATTTTATATAAATGTTTAGTCAAATTGTAATAAAGGAAACTGAAACCACCTTCGACTTTTTTGGATTTCGATGAATTTTTTTGTTGGAGGAGCTAAATTTGAGTGAATTTAGATGAAATTTACTTCAATTTTTTTTTATTTTATATAAATGTTTAGTCAAATTGTAATAAAGGAAACTGAAACCAACTTCGATTTTTTTGGATTTCGATGACTTTTTTTGTTGGAGGAGCTAAATTTGAGTGAATTTAGATGAAATTTACTTCAATTTTTTTGGATTTTATATAAATTTTTAGTCAAATTGTAATAAAGGAAACTGAAACCAACTTCGATTTTTTTGGATTTCGATGAATTTTTTTGTTGGAGGAGCTAAATTTGAGTGAATTTAGATGAAATTTACTTCAATTTTTTTTTATTTTATATAAATGTTTAGTCAAATTGTAATAAAGGAAACTGAAACCAACTTCGATTTTTTTGGATTTCGATGACTTTTTTTGTTGGAGGAGCTAAATTTGAGTGAATTTAGATGAAATTTACTTCAATGTTTTTGGATTTTATATAAATTTTTAGGCAAATTTAAATAAAGGAATTTGAAACCACCTTCGACTTTTTTGGATTTCGATGAATTTTTTTGTTGGAGGAGCTAAATTTGAGTGAATTTAGATGAAATTTACTTCAATTTGTTTTGATTTTATATAAATTTTTAGTCAAATTGTAATAAAGGAATTTGAACCAACTTCGATTTTTTTGGATTTTGATGAGTTTTTTTGTTGGAGGAGTTAAATTTGAGTGAATTTAGATGAAATTTACTTTTATTTTTTTTGATTTTATATAAATTTTTAGTCAAATTGTAATAAAGGAATTTGAACCAACTTCGATTTTTTTGGATTTCGATGAATTTTTTTGTTGGAGGAGCTAAATTTGAGTGAATTTAGATGAAATTTACTTCAATTTTTTTTGATTTCATATAAATTTTTAGTCAAATTGTAATAAAGGAAACTGAAACCAACTTCGATTTTTTTGGATTTCGATGACTTTTTTTGTTGGAGGAGCTAAATTTGAGTGAATTTAGATGAAATTTACTTCAATGTTTTTGGATTTTATATAAATTTTTAGGCAAATTTTAATAAAGGAATGTGAAACCACCTTCGACTTTTTTGGATTTCGATGAATTTTTTTGTTGGAGGAGCTAAATTTGAGTGAATTTAGATGAAATTTACTTCAGTTTGTTTTGATTTTATATAAATTTTTAGTCAAATTGTAATAAAGGAATTTGAACCATCTTCGATTTTTTTGGATTTTGATGAGTTTTTTTGTTGGAGGAGTTAAATATGAGTGAATTTAGATGAAATTTACTTCTGTTTTTTTTATTTCATATAAATTTTTAGTCAAATTGTAATAAAGGTATTTGAACCAACTTCGATTTTTTTGGATTTTGATGATTTTGGTTGTTGGAGGAGTTAAATTTGAGTAAATTTAGAGGAAATTTACTTTAATTTTTTTGGATTTTATATAAATTTTTAGTCAAATTGTAGTAAAGGAAATTCAAACCAACTTAGATTTTTTTGGATTTTGATGAATTTTTTTGTTCGAGGAGTTAAATTTGAGTGAATTTAGATGAAACTTACTTTTATTTTTTTGGATATTCTATAAATTTTTAGTCAAATTGTAATAAAGGAATTTGAACCAACTTCGATTTTTTTGGATTTTGATGAGATTTTTTGTTGGAGGAGTTAAATTTGAGTGAATTTAGATGAAATTTACTTTTATTTTTTTGGATTTTATATAAATTTTTAGTCAAATTGTAATAAAGGAATTTGAACCAACTTCGAATTTTTTGGATTTCGATGAATTTTTTTGTTGGAGGAGCTAAATTGGAGTGAATTTAGATGAAATTTACTTCAATTTTTTTGGATTTTATATAAATTTTTAGTCAAATTGTAATAAAGGAATTTGAACCAACTTCTATTTTTTTGGATTTTGATGAGTTTTTTTGTTGGAGGAGTTAAATTTGAGTGAATTTAGATGAAATTTACTCCAATTTTTTGGGATTTTATATAATTTTTTAGTCAAATTGTAATAAAGGAAATTGAAACCAACTTCGATTTTTTTGGATTTGGATGAATGTTTTTGTTGGAGGAGCTAAATTTGAGTAAATTTAGATGAAATTAACACCTATTTTTTTGGATTTTATATAAATTTTTAGTCAAATTGTAATAAAGGAATTTGAAACCAACTTCGATTTTTTTGGATTTTGCTGAATTTTGTGTTGGAGGAGCTAAATTTGAGTGAATTTAGATGAAATTTACTTTTATTTTTTCGGATTTTATATAAATTTTTAGTCAAATTGTAATAAAGGAATTTGAACCAACTTCGATTTTTTTGTATTTTGATGAATTTTTTTGTTGGAGGAGCTAAATTTGAGTGAATTTAGATGAAATTTACTTCAATTTTTTTGGATTTTATATAAATTTTTAGGCAAATTTTAATAAAGGAATTTGAAACCACTTTCGATTTTTTTGGATTTCGATGAATTTTTTTGTTGGAGGAGCTAAATTTGAGTGAATTTAGATGAAATTTACTTCAATTTTTTTTGATTTTATATAAATTTTTAGTCAAATTGTAATAAAGGAAACTGAAACCAACTTCGATTTTTTGGGATTTCGATGACTTTTTTTGTTGGAGGAGCTAAATTTGAGTGAATTTAGATGAAATTTACTTCAATGTTTTTGGATTTTATATAAATTTTTAGGCAAATTTTAATAAAGGAATTTGAAACCACCTTCGACTTTTTTGGATTTCGATGAATTTTTTTGTTGGAGGAGCTAAATTTGAGTGAATTTAGATGAAATTTACTTCAATTTGTTTTGATTTTATATAAATTTTTAGTCAAATTGTAATAAAGGAATTTGAACCATCTTCGATTTTTTTGGATTTTGATGAGTTTTTTTGTTGGAGGAGTTAAATATGAGTGAATTTAGATGAAATTTACTTCTGTTTTTTTTATTTCATATAAATTTTTAGTCAAATTGTAATAAAGGTATTTGAACCAACTTCGATTTTTTTGGATTTTGATGATTTTGGTTGTTGGAGGAGTTAAATTTTAGTGAATTTAGATGAAATTTACTTCAATGTTTTTGGATTTTATATAAATTTTTAGGCAAATTTTAATAAAGGAATTTGAAACCACCTTCGACTTTTTTGGATTTCGATGAATTTTTTTGTTGGAGGAGCTAAATTTGAGTGAATTTAGATGAAATTTACTTCAATTTGTTTTGATTTTATATAAATTTTTAGTCAAATTGTAATAAAGGAAACTGAAACCAACTTCGATTTTTTTGGATTTCGATGACTTTTTTTGTTGGAGGAGCTAAATTTGAGTGAATTTAGATGAAATTTACTTCAATGTTTTTGGATTTTATATAAATTTTTAGGCAAATTTAAATAAAGGAATTTGAAACCACCTTCGACTTTTTTGGATTTCGATGAATTTTTTTGTTGGAGGAGCTAAATTTGAGTGAATTTAGATGAAATTTACTTCAATTTGTTTTGATTTTATATAAATTTTTAGTCAAATTGTAATAAAGGAATTTGAACCAACTTCGATTTTTTTGGATTTTGATGAGTTTTTTTGTTGGAGGAGTTAAATTTGAGTGAATTTAGATGAAATTTACTTTTATTTTTTTTGATTTTATATAAATTTTTAGTCAAATTGTAATAAAGGAATTTGAACCAACTTCGATTTTTTTGGATTTCGATGAATTTTTTTGTTGGAGGAGCTAAATTTGAGTGAATTTAGATGAAATTTACTTCAATTTTTTTTTATTTCATATAAATTTTTAGTCAAATTGTAATAAAGGAAACTGAAACCAACTTCGATTTTTTTGGATTTCGATGACTTTTTTTGTTGGAGGAGCTAAATTTGAGTGAATTTAGATGAAATTTACTTCAATGTTTTTGGATTTTATATAAATTTTTAGGCAAATTTTAATAAAGGAATTTGAAACCACCTTCGACTTTTTTGGATTTCGATGAATTTTTTTGTTGGAGGAGCTAAATTTGAGTGAATTTAGATGAAATTTACTTCAGTTTGTTTTGATTTTATATAAATTTTTAGTCAAATTGTAATAAAGGAATTTGAACCATCTTCGATTTTTTTGGATTTTGATGAGTTTTTTTGTTGTAGGAGTTAAATATGAGTGAATTTAGATGAAATTTACTTCTGTTTTTTTTATTTCATATAAATTTTTAGTCAAATTGTAATAAAGGTATTTGAACCAACTTCGATTTTTTAGGATTTTGATGATTTTGGTTGTTGGAGGAGTTAAATTTGAGTAAATTTAGAGGAAATTTACTTTTATTTTTTTGGATTTTATATAAATTTTTAGTCAAATTGTAGTAAAGGAAATTCAAACCAACTTAGATTTTTTTGGATTTTGATGAATTTTTTTGTTGGAGGAGCTAAATTTGAATGAATTTAGATGAAATTTACTTCAATTTGTTTTGATTTTATATAAATTTTTAGTCAAATTGTAATAAAGGAATTTGAACCAACTTCGATTTTTTTGGATTTTGATGATTTTGGTTGTTGGAGGAGTTAAATTTTAGTGAATTTAGATGAAATTTACTTCAATGTTTTTGGATTTTATATAAATTTTTAGGCAAATTTTAATAAAGGAATTTGAAACCACCTTCGACTTTTTTGGATTTCGATGAATTTTTTTGTTGGAGGAGCTAAATTTGAGTGAATTTAGATGAAATTTACTTCAATTTGTTTTGATTTTATATAAATTTTTAGTCAAATTGTAATAAAGGAAACTGAAACCAACTTCGATTTTTTTGGATTTCGATGACTTTTTTTGTTGGAGGAGCTAAATTTGAGTGAATTTAGATGAAATTTACTTCAATGTTTTTGGATTTTATATAAATTTTTAGGCAAATTTAAATAAAGGAATTTGAAACCACCTTCGACTTTTTTGGATTTCGATGAATTTTTTTGTTGGAGGAGCTAAATTTGAGTGAATTTAGATGAAATTTACTTCAATTTGTTTTGATTTTATATAAATTTTTAGTCAAATTGTAATAAAGGAATTTGAACCAACTTCGATTTTTTTGGATTTTGATGAGTTTTTTTGTTGGAGGAGTTAAATTTGAGTGAATTTAGATGAAATTTACTTTTATTTTTTTTGATTTTATATAAATTTTTAGTCAAATTGTAATAAAGGAATTTGAACCAACTTCGATTTTTTTGGATTTCGATGAATTTTTTTGTTGGAGGAGCTAAATTTGAGTGAATTGAGATGAAATTTACTTCAATTTTTTTTTATTTCATATAAATTTTTAGTCAAATTGTAATAAAGGAAACTGAAACCAACTTCGATTTTTTTGGATTTCGATGACTTTTTTTGTTGGAGGAGCTAAATTTGAGCGAATTTAGATGAAATTCACTTCAATGTTTTTGGATTTTATATAAATTTTTAGGCAAATTTTAATAAAGGAATTTGAAACCACCTTCGACTTTTTTGGATTTCGATGAATTTTTTTGTTGGAGGAGCTAAATTTGAGTGAATTTAGATGAAATTTACTTCAGTTTGTTTTGATTTTATATAAATTTTTAGTCAAATTGTAATAAAGGAATTTGAACCAACTTCGATTTTTTTGGATTTTGATGAGTTTTTTTGTTGGAGGAGTTAAATATGAGTGAATTTAGATGAAATTTACTTCTGTTTTTTTTATTTCATATAAATTTTTAGTCAAATTGTAATAAAGGTATTTGAACCAACTTCGATTTTTTTGGATTTTGATGATTTTGGTTGTTGGAGGAGTTAAATTTGAGTAAATTTAGAGGAAATTTACTTTTATTTTTTTGGATTTTATATAAATTTTTAGTCAAATTGTAGTAAAGGAAATTCAAACCAACTTAGATTTTTTTGGATTTCGATGACTTTTTTTGTTGGAGGAGCTAAATTTGAGTGAATTTAGATGAAATTTACTTCAATGTTTTTGGATTTTATATAAATTTTTAGGCAAATTTTAATAAAGGAATTTGAAACCACCTTCGACTTTTTTGGATTTCGATGAATTTTTTTGTTGGAGGAGCTAAATTTGAGTGAATTTAGATGAAATTTACTTCAGTTTGTTTTGATTTTATATAAATTTTTAGTCAAATTGTAATAAAGGAATTTGAACCATCTTCGATTTTTTTGGATTTTGATGAGTTTTTTTGTTGGAGGAGTTAAATATGAGTGAATTTAGATGAAATTTACTTCTGTTTTTTTTATTTCATATAAATTTTTAGTCAAATTGTAATAAAGGTATTTGAACCAACTTCGATTTTTTTGGATTTTGATGATTTTGGTTGTTGGAGGAGTTAAATTTGAGTAAATTTAGAGGAAATTTACATTTATTTTTTTGGATTTTATATAAATTTTTAGTCAAATTGTAGTAAAGGAAATTCAAACCAACTTAGATTTTTTTGGATTTTGATGAATTTTTTTGTTGGAGGAGTTAAATTTGAGTGAATTTAGATGAAACTTACTTTTATTTTTTTGGATTTTCTATAAATTTTTAGTCAAATTGTAATAAAGGAATTTGAACCAACTTCGATTTTTTTGGATTTTGATGAGTTTTTTTGTTGGTGGAGTTAAATTTGAGTGAATTTAGATGAAATTTACTTTTATTTTTTTTGATTTTATATAAATTTTTAGTCAAATTGTAATAAAGGAATTTGAACCAACTTCGATTTTTTTGGATTTCGATGAATTTTTTTGTTGGAGGAGCTAAATTTGAGTGAATTTAGATGAAATTTACTTCAATTTTTTTTGATTTCATATAAATTTTTAGTCAAATTGTAATAAAGGAAACTGAAACCAACTTCGATTTTTTTGGATTTCGATGACTTTTTTTGTTGGAGGAGCTAAATTTGAGTGAATTTAGATGAAATTTACTTCAATGTTTTTGGATTTTATATAAATTTTTAGGCAAATTTTAATAAAGGAATTTGAAACCACCTTCGACTTTTTTGGATTTCGATGAATTTTTTTGTTGGAGGAGCTAAATTTGAGTGAATTTAGATGAAATTTACTTCAGTTTGTTTTGATTTTATATAAATTTTTAGTCAAATTGTAATAAAGGAATTTGAACCATCTTCGATTTTTTTGGATTTTGATGAGTTTTTTTGTTGGAGGAGTTAAATATGAGTGAATTTAGATGAAATTTACTTCTGTTTTTTTTATTTCATATAAATTTTTAGTCAAATTGTAATAAAGGTATTTGAACCAACTTCGATTTTTTTGGATTTTGATGATTTTGGTTGTTGGAGGAGTTAAATTTGAGTAAATTTAGAGGAAATTTACATTTATTTTTTTGGGTTTTATATAAATTTTTAGTCAAATTGTAGTAAAGGAAATTCAAACCAACTTAGATTTTTTTGGATTTTGATGAATTTTTTTGTTGGAGGAGTTAAATTTGAGTGAATTTAGATGAAACTTACTTTTATTTTTTTGGATTTTCTATAAATTTTTAGTCAAATTGTAATAAAGGAATTTGAACCAACTTCGATTTTTTTGGATTTTGATGAGATTTTTTGTTGGAGGAGTTAAATTTGAGTGAATTTAGATGAAATTTACTTTTATTTTTTTGGATTTTATATAAATTTTTAGTCAAATTGTAATAAAGGAATTTGAACCAACTTCGATTTTTTTGGATTTCGATGAATTTTTTTGTTGGAGGAGCTAAATTTGAGTGTATTTAGATGAAATTTACTTTAATTTTTTTGGATTTTATATAAATTTTTAGTCAAATTGTAATAAAGGAAATTGAAACCAACTTCGATTTTTTTGGATTTGGATGAATTTTTTTGTTGGAGGAGCTAAATTTGAGTGAATTTAGATGAAATTTACTTCAGTTTGTTTTGATTTTATATAAATTTTTAGTCAAATTGTAATAAAGGAATTTGAACCTTCTTCGATTTTTTTGGATTTTGATGAGTTTTTTTGTTGGAGGAGTTAAATATGAGTGAATTTAGATGAAATTTACTTCTGTTTTTTTTATTTCATATAAATTTTTAGTCAAATTGTAATAAAGGTATTTGAACCAACTTCGATTTTTTTGGATTTTGATGATTTTGGTTGTTGGAGGAGTTAAATTTGAGTAAATTTAGAGGAAATTTACTTTTATTTTTTTGGATTTTATATAAATTTTTAGTCAAATTGTAGTAAAGGAAATTCAAACCAACTTAGATTTTTTTGGATTTTGATGAATTTTTTTGTTGGAGGAGCTAAATTTGAGTGAATTTAGATGAAATTTACTTCAATTTGTTTTGATTTTATATAAATTTTTAGTCAAATTGTAATAAAGGAATTTGAACCAACTTCGATTTTTTTGGATTTTGATGATTTTGGTTGTTGGAGGAGTTAAATTTTAGTGAATTTAGATGAAATTTACTTCAATGTTTTTGGATTTTATATAAATTTTTAGGCAAATTTTAATAAAGGAATTTGAAACCACCTTCGACTTTTTTGGATTTCGATGAATTTTTTTGTTGGAGGAGCTAAATTTGAGTGAATTATGATGAAATTTACTTCAATTTGTTTTGATTTTATATAAATTTTTAGTCAAATTGTAATAAAGGAAACTGAAACCAACTTCGATTTTTTTGGATTTCGATGACTTTTTTTGTTGGAGGAGCTAAATTTGAGTGAATTTAGATGAAATTTACTTCAATGTTTTTGGATTTTATATAAATTTTTAGGCAAATTTAAATAAAGGAATTTGAAACCACCTTCGACTTTTTTGGATTTCGATGAATTTTTTTGTTGGAGGAGCTAAATTTGAGTGAATTTAGATGAAATTTACTTCAATTTTTTTTGATTTTATATAAATTTTTAGTCAAATTGTAATAAAGGAATTTGAACCAACTTCGATTTTTTTGGATTTTGATGAGTTTTTTTGTTGGAGGAGTTAAATTTGAGTGAATTTAGATGAAATTTACTTTTATTTTTTTTGATTCTATATAAATTTTTAGTCAAATTGTAATAAAGGAATTTGAACCAACTTCGATTTTTTTGGATTTCGATGAATTTTTTTGTTGGAGGAGCTAAATTTGAGTGAATTTAGATGAAATTTACTTCAATTTTTTTTTATTTCATATAAATTTTTAGTCAAATTGTAATAAAGGAAACTGAAACCAACTTCGATTTTTTTGGATTTCGATGACTTTTTTTGTTGGAGGAGCTAAATTTGAGTGAATTTAGATGAAATTTACTTCAATGTTTTTGGATTTTATATAAATTTTTAGGCAAATTTTAATAAAGGAATTTGAAACCACCTTCGACTTTTTTGGATTTCGATGAATTTTTTTGTTGGAGGAGCTAAATTTGAGTGAATTTAGATGAAATTTACTTCAGTTTGTTTTGATTTTATATAAATTTTTAGTCAAATTGTAATAAAGGAATTTGAACCATCTTCGATTTTTTTGGATTTTGATGAGTTTTTTTGTTGGAGGAGTTAAATATGAGTGAATTTAGATGAAATTTACTTCTGTTTTTTTTATTTCATATAAATTTTTAGTCAAATTGTAATAAAGGTATTTGAACCAACTTCGATTTTTTTGGATTTTGATGATTTTGGTTGTTGGAGGAGTTAAATTTGAGTAAATTTAGAGGAAATTTACTTTATTTTTTTGGATTTTATATAAATTTTTAGTCAAATTGTAGTAAAGGAAATTCAAACCAACTTAGATTTTTTTGGATTTTGATGAATTTTTTTGTTGGAGGAGCTAAATTTGCGTGAATTTAGATGAAATTTACTTCAATTTGTTTTGATTTTATATAAATTTTTAGTCAAATTGTAATAAAGGAATTTGAACCAACTTCGATTTTTTTTGGATTTTGATGAGTTTTTTTGTTGGAGGAGTTAAATTTGAGTGAATTTAGATGAAATTTACTTTTATTTTTTTTGATTTTATATAAATTTTTAGTCAAATTGTAATAAAGGAATTTGAACCAACTTCGATTTTTTTGGATTTCGATGAATTTTTTTGTTGGAGGAGCTAAATTTGAGTGAATTTAGATGAAATTTACTTCAATTTTTTTTGATTTCATATAAATTTTTAGTCAAATTGTAATAAAGGAAACTGAAACCAACTTCGATTTTTTTGGATTTCGATGACTTTTTTTGTTGGAGGAGCTAAATTTGAGTGAATTTAGATGAAATTTACTTCAACGTTTTTGGATTTTATATAAATTTTTAGGCAAATTTTAATAAAGGAATTTGAAACCACCTTCGACTTTTTTGGATTTCGATGAATTTTTTTGTTGGAGGAGCTAAATTTGAGTGAATTTAGATGAAATTTACTTCAGTTTGTTTTGATTTTATATAAATTTTTAGTCAAATTGTAATAAAGGAATTTGAACCATCTTCGATTTTTTTGGATTTTGATGAGTTTTTTTGTTGGAGGAGTTAAATATGAGTGAATTTAGATGAAATTTACTTCTGTTTTTTTTATTTCATATAAATTTTTAGTCAAATTGTAATAAAGGTATTTGAACCAACTTCGATTTTTTTGGATTTTGATGATTTTGGTTGTTGGAGGAGTTAAATTTGAGTAAATTTAGAGGAAATTTACATTTATTTTTTTGGATTTTCTATAAATTTTTAGTCAAATTGTAGTAAAGGAATTTGAACCAACTTCGATTTTTTTGGATTTTGATGAATTTTTTTGTTGGAGGAGTTAAATTTGAGTGAATTTAGATGAAATTTACTTTTATTTTTTTGGATTTTATATAAATTTTTAGTCAAATTGTAATAAAGGAATTTGAACCAACTTCGATTTTTTTGGATTTCGATGAATTTTTTTGTTGGAGGAGCTAAATTTGAGTGTATTTAGATGAAATTTACTTTAATTTTTTTGGATTTTATATAAATTTTTAGTCAAATTGTAATAAAGGAAATTGAAACCAACTTCGATTTTTTTGGATTTGGATGAATTTTTTTGTTGGAGGAGCTAAATTTGAGTGAATTTAGATGAAATTTACTTTTATTTTTTTGGATTTTATATAAATTTTTAGTCAAATTGTAATAAAGGAATTTGAACCAACTTCGATTTTTTTTGATTTTGATGAATTTTTTGTTGGAGGAGCTAAATTTGAGTGAATTTAGATTAAATTTGCTTCTATTTTTCTTGATTTTATATAAATTTTTAGTCAAATTGTAATTAAGGAATTTGAAACCACCTTCGATTTTTTTGGATTTTGATGAATTTTATTGTTGGAGGAGCTAAATTTGAGTGAATTTAGATGAAATTTACTTTCATTTTTTTGGATTTTATATTAATTTTTAGTCAAATTGTAATAAAGTAATTTGATACCAACTTCGATTTTTTTGGATTTTGATGAATTTTTTTGTTGGAGCAGCTAAATTTGAGTGAATTTAGATGGAATTTACTTTTATTTTTTTGGATTTTATATAAATTTTTAGTCAAATTGTAATAAAGGAATTTGAACCAACTTCTATTTTTTTGGATTTTGATGAGTTTTTTTGTTGGAGGAGTTAAATTTGAGTGAATTTAGATGAAATTTACTTCAATTTTTTTGGATTTTATATAATTTTTTAGTCAAATTGTAATAAAGGAAATTGAAACCAACTTCGATTTTTTTGGATTTGGATGAATGTTTTTGTTGGAGGAGCTAAATTTGAGTAAATTTAGATGAAATTAACACCTATTTTTTTGGATTTTATATAAATTTTTAGTCAAATTGTAATAAAGGAATTTGAAACCAACTTCGATTTTTTTGGATTTTGCTGAATTTTGTGTTGGAGGAGCTAAATTTGAGTGAATTTAGATGAAATTTACTTTTATTTTTTCGGATTTTATATAAATTTTTAGTCAAATTGTAATAAAGGAATTTGAACCAACTTCGATTTTTTTGGATTTTGATGAGTTTTTTTGTTGGAGGAGTTAAATTTGAGTGAATTTAGATTAAATTTACTTTTATTTTTTTTGATTTTATATAAATTTTTAGTCAAATTGTAGTAAAGGAAATTCAAACCAACTTCGATTTTTTTGGATTTTGATGAATTTTTTTGTTGGAGGAGTTAAATTTGAGTGAATTTAGATGAAATTTACTTCTATTTTTTTGGATTTTATATAAATTTTTAGTCAAATTGTAATAAAGGAATTTGAAACAACTTCGATTTTTTTGGATTTCGATGAATTTTTTTGTTGGAGGAGCTAAACTTGAGTGAATTTAGATGAAATTTACTTCAATTTTTTTGGATTTTATATAAATTTTTAGTCAAATTGTAATAACGGAAATTGAAACCAACTTCGATTTTTTTGGATTTGGATGAATTTTTTTGTTGGAGGAGCTAAATTTGAGTGAATTTAGATGAAATTTACTTTAATTTTTTTGGATTTTATATAAATTTTTAGTCAAATTGTAATAAAGGAATTTGAACCAACTTCGATTTTTTTGGATTTGGATGAATTTTTTTGTTGGAGGAGCTAAATTTGAGTGAATTTAGATGAAATTTACTTTTATTTTTTTGGATTTTATATAAATTTTTAGTCAAATTGTAATAAAGGAATTTGAACCAACTTCGATTTTTTTTGATTTTGATGAGTTTTTTTGTTGGAGGAGTTAAATTTGAGTGAATTTAGATGAAATTTACTCCAATTTTTTTGGATTTTATATAATTTTTTAGTCAAATTGTAATAAAGGAAATTGAAACCAACTTCGATTTTTTTGGATTTGGATGAATGTTTTTGTTGGAGGAGCTAAATTTGAGTAAATTTAGATGAAATTAACACCTATTTTTTTGGATTTTATATAAATTTCTAGTCAAATTGTAATAAAGGAATTTGAAACCAACTTCGATTTTTTTGGATTTTGCTGAATTTTGTGTTGGAGGAGCTAAATTTGAGTGAATTTAGATGAAATTTACTTTTATTTTTTCGGATTTTATATAAATTTTTAGTCAAATTGTAATAAAGGAATTTGAACCAACTTCGATTTTTTTGGATTTTGATGAATTTTTTTGTTGGAGGAGCTAAATTTGAGTGAATTTAGATGAAATTTACTTCAATTTTTTTGGATTTTATATAAATTTTTAGGCAAATTTTAATAAAGGAATTTGAAACCACTTTCGATTTTTTTGGATTTCGATGAATTTTTTTGTTGGAGGAGCTAAATTTGAGTGAATTTAGATGAAATTTACTTCAATTTTTTTTGATTTAATATAAATTTTTAGTCAAATTGTAATAAAGGAAACTGAAACCAACTTCGATTTTTTGGGATTTTGCTGAATTTTGTGTTGGAGGAGCTAAATTTGAGTGAATTTAGATGAAATTTACTTTTATTTTTTCGGATTTTATATAAATTTTTAGTCAAATTGTAATAAAGGAATTTGAACCAACTTCGATTTTTTTGGATTTTGATGAATTTTTTTGTTGGAGGAGCTAAATTTGAGTGAATTTAGATGAAATTTACTTCAATTTTTTTGGATTTTATATAAATTTTTAGGCAAATTTTAATAAAGGAATTTGAAACCACTTTCGATTTTTTTGGATTTCGATGAATTTTTTTGTTGGAGGAGCTAAATTTGAGTGAATTTAGATGAAATTTACTTCAATTTTTTTTGATTTTATATAAACTTTTAGTCAAATTGTAATAAAGGAAACTGAAACCAACTTCGATTTTTTGGGATTTCGATGACTTTTTTTGTTGGAGGAGCTAAATTTGAGTGAATTTAGATGAAATTTACTTCAATGTTTTTGGATTTTATATAAATTTTTAGGCAAATTTTAATAAAGGAATTTGAAACCACCTTCGACTTTTTTGGATTTCGATGAATTTTTTTGTTGGAGGAGCTAAATTTGAGTGAATTTAGATGAAATTTACTTCAATTTTTTTTGATTTTATATAAATGTTTAGTCAAATTGTAATAAAGGAAACTGAAACCAACTTCGATTTTTTTGGATTTCGATGTATTTTTTTGTTGGAGGAGCTAAATTTGAGTGAATTTAGATGAAATTTACTTCAATGTTTTTGGATTTTATATAAATTTTTAGGCAAATTTTAATAAAGGAATTTGAAACCACCTTCGACTTTTTTGGATTTCGATGAATTTTTTTGTTGGAGGAGCTAAATTTGAGTGAATTTAGATGAAATTTACTTCAATTTGTTTTGATTTTATATAAATTTTTAGTCAAATTGTAATAAAGGAAACTGAAACCAACTTCGATTTTTTTGGATTTCGATGACTTTTTTTGTTGGAGGAGCTAAATTTGAGTGAATTTAGATGAAATTTACTTCAATGTTTTTGGATTTTATATAAATTTTTAGGCAAATTTAAATAAAGGAATTTGAAACCACCTTCGACTTTTTTGGATTTCGATGAATTTTTTTGTTGGAGGAGCTAAATTTGAGTGAATTTAGATGAAATTTACTTCAATTTGTTTTGATTTTATATAAATTTTTAGTCAAATTGTAATAAAGGAATTTGAACCAACTTCGATTTTTTTGGATTTTGATGAGTTTTTTTGTTGGAGGAGTTAAATTTGAGTGAATTTAGATGAAATTTACTTTTATTTTTTTTGATTTTATATAAATTTTTAGTCAAATTGTAATAAAGGAATTTGAACCAACTTCGATTTTTTTGGATTTCGATGAATTTTTTTGTTGGAGGAGCTAAATTTGAGTGAATTTAGATGAAATTTACTTCAATTTTTTTTTATTTCATATAAATTTTTAGTCAAATTGTAATAAAGGAAACTGAAACCAACTTCGATTTTTTTGGATTTCGATGACTTTTTTTGATGGAGGAGCTAAATTTGAGTGAATTTAGATGAAATTTACTTCAATGTTTTTGGATTTTATATAAATTTTTAGGCAAATTTTAATAAAGGAATTTGAAACCACCTTCGACTTTTTTGGATTTCGATGAATTTTTTTGTTGGAGGAGCTAAATTTGAGTGAATTTAGATGAAATTTACTTCAGTTTGTTTTGATTTTATATAAATTTTTAGTCAAATTGTAATAAAGGAATTTGAACCATCTTCGATTTTTTTGGATTTTGATGAGTTTTTTTGTTGGAGGAGTTAAATATGAGTGAATTTAGATGAAATTTACTTCTGTTTTTTTTATTTCATATAAATTTTTAGTCAAATTGTAATAAAGGTATTTGAACCAACTTCGATTTTTTGGGATTTTGATGATTTTGGTTGTTGGAGGAGTTAAATTTGAGTAAATTTAGAGGAAATTTACTTTTATTTTTTTGGATTTTATATAAATTTTTAGTCAAATTGTAGTAAAGGAAATTCAAACCAACTTAGATTTTTTTGGATTTTGATGAATTTTTTTGTTGGAGGAGTTAAATTTGAGTGAATTTAGATGAAACTTACTTTTATTTTTTTGGATTTTCTATAAATTTTTAGTCAAATTGTAATAAAGGAATTTGAACCAACTTCGATTTTTTTGGATTTTGATGAGATTTTTTGTTGGAGGAGTTAAATTTGAGTGAATTTAGATGAAATTTACTTTTATTTTTTTGGATTTTATATAAATTTTTAGTCAAATTGTAATAAAGGAATTTGAACCAACTTCGATTTTTTTGGATTTCGATGAATTTTTTTGTTGGAGGAGCTAAATTTGAGTGTATTTAGATGAAATTTACTTTAATTTTTTTGGATTTTATATAAATTTTTAGTCAAATTGTAATAAAGGAAATTGAAACCAACTTCGATATTTTTGGATTTGGATGAATTTTTTTGTTGGAGGAGCTAAATTTGAGTGAATTTAGATGAAATTTACTTTTATTTTTTTGGATTTTATATAAATTTTTAGTCAAATTGTAATAAAGGAATTTGAACCAACTTCGATTTTTTTTTATTTTGATGAATTTTTTGTTGGAGGAGCTAAATTTGAGTGAATTTAGATTAAATTTGCTTCTATTTTTCTTGATTTTATATATATTTTTAGTCAAATTGTAATTAAGGAATTTGAAACCACCTTCGATTTTTTTGGATTTTGATGAATTTTATTGTTGGAGGAGCTAAATTTGAGTGAATTTAGATGAAATTTACTTTCATTTTTTTGGATTTTATATTAATTTTTAGTCAAATTGTAATAAAGTAATTTGATACCAACTTCGATTTTTTTGGATTTTGATGAATTTTTTTGTTGGAGCAGCTAAATTTGAGTGAATTTAGATGGAATTTACTTTTATTTTTTTGGATTTTATATAAATTTTTAGTCAAATTGTAATAAAGGAATTTGAACCAACTTCTATTTTTTTGGATTTTGATGAGTTTTTTTGTTGGAGGAGTTAAATTTGAGTGAATTTAGATGAAATTTACTTCAATTTTTTGGGATTTTATATAATTTTTTAGTCAAATTGTAATAAAGGAAATTGAAACCAACTTCGATTTTTTTGGATTTGAATGAATGTTTTTGTTGGAGGAGCTAAATTTGAGTAAATTTAGATGAAATTAACACCTATTTTTTTGGATTTTATATAAATTTTTAGTCAAATTGTAATAAAGGAATTTGAAACCAACTTCGATTTTTTTGGATTTTGCTGAATTTTGTGTTGGAGGAGCTAAATTTGAGTGAATTTAGATGAAATTTACTTTTATTTTTTCGGATTTTATATAAATTTTTAGTCAAATTGTAATAAAGGAATTTGAACCAACTTCGATTTTTTTGGATTTTGATGAATTTTTTTGTTGGAGGAGCTAAATTTGAGTGAATTTAGATGAAATTTACTTCAATTTTTTTGGATTTTATATAAATTTTTAGGCAAATTTTAATAAAGGAATTTGAAACCACTTTCGATTTTTTTGGATTTCGATGAATTTTTTTGTTGGAGGAGCTAAATTTGAGTGAATTTAGATGAAATTTACTTCAATTTTTTTTGATTTTATATAAATTTTTAGTCAAATTGTAATAAAGGAAACTGAAACCAACTTCGATTTTTTGGGATTTCGATGACTTTTTTTGTTGGAGGAGCTAAATTTGAGTGAATTTAGATGAAATTTACTTCAATGTTTTTGGATTTTATATAAATTTTTAGGCAAATTTTAATAAAGGAATTTGAAACCACCTTCGACTTTTTTGGATTTCGATGAATTTTTTTGTTGGAGGAGCTAAATTTGAGTGAATTTAGATGAAATTTACTTCAATTTGTTTTGATTTTATATAAATTTTTAGTCAAATTGTAATAAAGGAAACTGAAACCAACTTCGATTTTTTTGGATTTCGATGACTTTTTTTGTTGGAGGAGCTAAATTTGAGTGAGTTTAGATGAAATTTACTTCAATGTTTTTGGATTTTATATAAATTTTTAGGCAAATTTAAATAAAGGAATTTGAAACCACCTTCGACTTTTTTGGATTTCGATGAATTTTTTTGTTGGAGGAGCTAAATTTGAGTGAATTTAGATGAAATTTACTTCAATTTGTTTTGATTTTATATAAATTTTTAGTCAAATTGTAATAAAGGAATTTGAACCAACTTCGATTTTTTTGGATTTTGATGAGTTTTTTTGTTGGAGGAGTTAAATTTGAGTGAATTTAGATGAAATTTACTTTTATTTTTTTTGATTTTATATAAATTTTTAGTCAAATTGTAATAAAGGAATTTCAACCAACTTCGATTTTTTTGGATTTTGATGAATTTTTTTGTTGGAGGAGCTAAATTTGAGTGAATTTAGATGAAATTTACTTCAATTTTTTTGGATTTTATATAAATTTTTAGGCAAATTTTAATAAAGGAATTTGAAACCACTTTCGATTTTTTTGGATTTCGATGAATTTTTTTGTTGGAGGAGCTAAATTTGAGTGAATTTAGATGAAATTTACTTCAATTTTTTTTGATTTTATATAAATTTTTAGTCAAATTGTAATAAAGGAAACTGAAACCAACTTCGATTTTTTGGGATTTCGATGTATTTTTTTGTTGGAGGAGCTAAATTTGAGTGAATTTAGATGAAATTTACTTCAATGTTTTTGGATTTTATATAAATTTTTAGGCAAATTTTAATAAAGGAATTTGAAACCACCTTCGACTTTTTTGGATTTCGATGAATTTTTTTGTTGGAGGAGCTAAATTTGAGTGAATTTAGATGAAATTTACTTCTATTTTTTTTATTTCACTTAAATTTTTAGTCAAATTGTAATAAAGGTATTTGAACCAACTTCGATTTTTTTGGATTTTGATGATTTTGGTTGTTGGAGGAGTTAAATTTGAGTAAATTTAGAGGAAATTTACTTGTATTTTTTTGGATTTTATATAAATTTTTAGTCAAATTGTAGTAAAGGAAATTCAAACCAACTTCGATTTTTTTGGATTTTGATGAATTTTTTTGTTGGAGGAGTTAAATTTGAGTGAATTTAGATGAAACTTACTTTTATTTTTTTGGATTTTCTATAAATTTTTAGTCAAATTGTAATAAAGGAATTTGAACCAACTTCGATTTTTTTGGATTTTGATGAGATTTTTTGTTGGAGGAGTTAAATTTGAGTGAATTTAGATGAAATTTACTTCTATTTTTTTGGATTTTATATAAATTTTTAGTCAAATTGTAATAAAGGAATTTGAACCAACTTCGATTTTTTTGGATTTCAATGAATTTTTTTGTTGGAGGAGCTAAATTTGAGTGAATTTAGATGAAATTTACTTTTATTTTTTTGGATTTTATATAAATTTTTAGTCAAATTGTAATAAAGGAATTTGAACCTACTTCGATTTTTTTTTATTTTGATGAATTTTTTGTTGGAGGAGCTAAATTTGAGTGAATTTAGATTAAATTTGCTTCTATTTTTCTTGATTTTATATAAATTTTTAGTCAAATTGTAATTAAGGAATTTGAAACCACCTTCGATTTTTTTGGATTTTGATGAATTTTATTGTTGGAGGAGCTAAATTTGAGTGAATTTAGATGAAATTTACTTTCATTTTTTTGGATTTTATATTAATTTTTAGTCAAATTGTAATAAAGTAATTTGAAACCAACTTCGATTTTTTTGGATTTTGATGAATTTTTTTGTTGGAGCAGCTAAATTTGAGTGAATTTAGATGGAATTTACTTTTATTTTTTTGGATTTTATATAAATTTTCAGTCAAATTGTAATAAAGGAATTTGAACCAACTTCTATTTTTTTGGATTTTGATGAGTTTTTTTGTTGGAGGGGTTAAATTTGAGTGAATTTAGATGAAATTTACTTCAATTTTTTTGGATTTTATATAATTTTTTAGTCAAATTGTAATAAAGGAAATTGAAACCAACTTCGATTTTTTTGGATTTGGATGAATGTTTTTGTTGGAGGAGCTAAATTTGAGTAAATTTAGATGAAATTAACACCTATTTTTTGGATTTTATATAAATTTTTAGTCAAATTGTAATAAAGGAATTTGAAACCAACTTCGATTTTTTTGGATTTTGCTGAATTTTGTGTTGGAGGAGCTAAATTTGAGTGAATTTAGATGAAATTTACTTTTATTTTTTCGGATTTTATATAAATTTTTAGTCAAATTGTAATAAAGGAATTTGAACCAACTTCGATTTTTTTGGATTTTGATGAGTTTTTTTGTTGGAGGAGTTAAATTTGAGTGAATTTAGATTAAATTTACTTTTATTTGTTTTGATTTTATATAAATTTTTAGTCAAATTGTAATAAAGGAATTTGAACCAACTTCGAATTTTTTGGATTTCGATGAATTTTTTTGTTGGAGGAGCTAAATTTGAGTGAATTTAGATGAAATTTACTTCAATTTTTTTGGATTTTATATAAATTTTTAGTCAAATTGTAATAAAGGAAACTGAAACCAACTTCGATTTTTTTGGATTTCGATGACTTTTTTTGTTGGAGGAGCTAAATTTGAGTGAATTTAGATGAAATTTACTTCAATGTTTTTGGATTTTATATAAATTTTTAGGCAAATTTTAATAAAGGAATTTGAAACCACCTTCGACTTTTTTGGATTTCGATGAATTTTTTTGTTGGAGGAGCTAAATTTGAGTGAATTTAGATGAAATTTACTTCAATTTTTTTTGATTTTATATAAATGTTTAGTCAAATTGTAATAAAGGAAACTGAAACCAACTTCGATTTTTTTGGATTTCGATGTATTTTTTTGTTGGAGGAGCTAAATTTGAGTGAATTTAGATGAAATTTACTTCAATGTTTTTGGATTTTATATAAATTTTTAGGCAAATTTAAATAAAGGAATTTGAAACCACCTTCGATTTTTTTGGATTTCGATGTATTTTTTTGTTGGAGGAGCTAAATTTGAGTGAATTTAGATGAAATTTACTTCAATGTTTTTGGATTTTATATAAATTTTTAGGCAAATTTTAATAAAGGAATTTGAAACCACCTTCGACTTTTTTGGATTTCGATGAATTTTTTTGTTGGAGGAGCTAAATTTGAGTGAATTTAGATGAAATTTACTTCAATTTGTTTTGATTTTATATAAATTTTTAGTCAAATTGTAATAAAGGAAACTGAAACCAACTTCGATTTTTTTGGATTTCGATGACTTTTTTTGTTGGAGGAGCTAAATTTGAGTGAATTTAGATGAAATTTACTTCAATGTTTTTGGATTTTATATAAATTTTTAGGCAAATTTAAATAAAGGAATTTGAAACCACCTTCGACTTTTTTGGATTTCGATGAATTTTTTTGTTGGAGGAGCTAAATTTGAGTGAATTTAGATGAAATTTACTTCAATTTGTTTTGATTTTATATAAATTTTTAGTCAAATTGTAATAAAGGAATTTGAACCAACTTCGATTTTTTTGGATTTTGATGAGTTTTTTTGTTGGATGAGTTAAATTTGAGTGAATTTAGATGAAATTTACTTTTATTTTTTTTGATTTTATATAAATTTTTAGTCAAATTGTAATAAAGGAATTTGAACCAACTTCAATTTTTTTGGATTTCGATGAATTTTTTTGTTGGAGGAGCTAAATTTGAGTGAATTTAGATGAAATTTACTTCAATTTTTTTTGATTTCATATAAATTTTTAGTCAAATTGTAATAAAGGAAACTGAAACCAACTTCGATTTTTTTGGATTTCGATGACTTTTTTTGTTGGAGGAGCTAAATTTGAGTGAATTTAGATGAAATTTACTTTTATTTTTTTTGGATTTTATATAAATTTTTAGTCAAATTGTAATAAAGGAATTTGAACCAACTTCTATTTTTTTGGATTTTGATGAGTTTTTTTGTTGGAGGAGTTAAATTTGAGTGAATTTAGATGAAATTTATTTCAATTTTTTTGGATTTTATATAAATTTTTAGTCAAATTGTAATAAAGGAAATTGAAACCAACTTCGATTTTTTTGGATTTGGATGAATGTTTTTGTTGGAGGAGATAAATTTGAGTAAATTTAGATGAAATTAACACCTATTTTTTTGGATTTTATATAAATTTTTAGTCAAATTGTAATAAAGGAATTTGAAACCAACTTCGATTTTTTTGGATTTTGCTGAATTTTGTGTTGGAGGAGCTAAATTTGAGTGAATTTAGATGAAATTTACTTTTATTTTTTCGGATTTTATATAAATTTTTAGTCAAATTGTAATAAAGGAATTTGAACCAACTTCGATTTTTTTGGATTTTGATGAGTTTTTTTGTTGGTGGAGTTAAATTTGAGTGAAATTAGATTAAATTTACTTTTATTTGTTTTGATTTTATATAAATTTTTAGTCAAATTGTAATAAAGGAATTTGAACCAACTTCGAATTTTTTGGATTTCGATGAATTTTTTTGTTGGAGGAGCTAAATTTGAGTGAATTTAGATGAAATTTACTTCAATTTTTTTGGATTTTATATAAATTTTTAGTCAAATTGTAATAAAGGAAACTGAAACCAACTTCGATTTTTTTGGATTTCGAAGACTTTTTTTGTTGGAGGAGCTAAATTTGAGTGAATTTAGATGAAATTTACTTCAATGTTTTTGGATTTTATATAAATTTTTAGGCAAATTTTAATAAAGGAATTTGAAACCACCTTCGAATTTTTTGGATTTCGATGAATTTTTTTGTTGGAGGAGCTAAATTTGAGTGAATTTAGATGAAATTTACTTCAATTTGTTTTGATTTTATATAAATTTTTAGTCAAATTGTAATAAAGGAAACTGAAACCAACTTCGATTTTTTTGGATTTCGATGACTTTTTTTGTTGGAGGAGCTAAATTTGAGTGAATTTAGATGAAATTTACTTCAATGTTTTTGGATTTTATATAAATTTTTAGGCAAATTTAAATAAAGGAATTTGAAACCACCTTCGACTTTTTTGGATTTCGATGAATTTTTTTGTTGGAGGAGCTAAATTTGAGTGAATTTAGATGAAATTTACTTCAATTTGTTTTGATTTTATATAAATTTTTAGTCAAATTGTAATAAAGGAATTTGAACCAACTTCGATTTTTTTGGATTTTGATGAGTTTTTTTGTTGGAGGAGTTAAATTTGAGTGAATTTAGATGAAATTTACTTTTATTTTTTTTGATTTTATATAAATTTTTAGTCAAATTGTAATAAAGGAATTTGAACCAACTTCGATTTTTTTGGATTTCGATGAATTTTTTTGTTGGAGGAGCTAAATTTGAGTGAATTTAGATGAAATTTACTTCAATTTTTTTTGATTTCATATAAATTTTTAGTCAAATTGTAATAAAGGAAACTGAAACCAACTTCGATTTTTTGGGATTTCGATGTATTTTTTTGTTGGAGGACCTAAATTTGAGTGAATTTAGATGAAATTTACTTCAATGTTTTTGGATTTTATATAAATTTTTAGGTAAATTTTAATAAAGGAAATTGAAACCAACTTCGATTTTTTTGGATTTGGATGAATGTTTTTGTTGGAGGAGCTAAATTTGAGTAAATTTAGATGAAATTAACACCTATTTTTTTGGATTTTATATAAATTTTTAGTCAAATTGTAATAAAGGAATTTGAAACCAACTTCGATTTTTTTGGATTTTGCTGAATTTTGTGTTGGAGGAGCTAAATTTGAGTGAATTTAGATGAAATTTACTTTTATTTTTTCGGATTTTATATAAATTTTTAGTCAAATTGTAATAAAGGAATTTGAACCAACATCGATTTTTTTGGATTTTGATGAATTTTTTTGTTGGAGGAGCTAAATTTGAGTGAATTTAGATGAAATTTACTTCAATTTTTTTGGATTTTATATAAATTTTTAGGCAAATTTTAATAAAGGAATTTGAAACCACTTTCGATTTTTTTGGATTTCGATGAATTTTTTTGTTGGAGGAGCTAAATTTGAGTGAATTTAGATGAAATTTACTTCAATTTTTTTTGATTTTATATAAATTTTTAGTCAAATTGTAATAAAGGAAACTGAAACCAACTTCGATTTTTTGGGATTTCGATGTATTTTTTTGTTGGAGGAGCTAAATTTGAGTGAATTTAGATGAAATTTACTTCAATGTTTTTGGATTTTATATAAATTTTTAGGCAAATTTTAATAAAGGAATTTGAAACCACCTTCGACTTTTTTGGATTTCGATGAATTTTTTTGTTGGAGGAGCTAAATTTGAGTGAATTTAGATGAAATTTACTTCTATTTTTTTTATTTCACTTAAATTTTTAGTCAAATTGTAATAAAGGTATTTGAACCAACTTCGATTTTTTTGGATTTTGATGATTTTGGTTGTTGGAGGAGTTAAATTTGAGTAAATTTAGAGGAAATTTACTTGTATTTTTTTGGATTTTATATAAATTTTTAGTCAAATTGTAGTAAAGGAAATTCAAACCAACTTCGATTTTTTTGGATTTTGATGAATTTTTTTGTTGGAGGAGTTAAATTTGAGTGAATTTAGATGAAACTTACTTTTATTTTTTTGGATTTTCTATAAATTTTTAGTCAAATTGTAATAAAGGAATTTGAACCAACTTCGATTTTTTTGGATTTTGATGAGATTTTTTGTTGGAGGAGTTAAATTTGAGTGAATTTAGATGAAATTTACTTCTATTTTTTTGGATTTTATATAAATTTTTAGTCAAATTGTAATAAAGGAATTTGAACCAACTTCGATTTTTTTGGATTTCAATGAATTTTTTTGTTGGAGGAGCTAAATTTGAGTGAATTTAGATGAAATTTACTTTTATTTTTTTGGATTTTATATAAATTTTTAGTCAAATTGTAATAAAGGAATTTGAACCAACTTCTATTTTTTTTTATTTTGATGAATTTTTTGTTGGAGGAGCTAAATTTGAGTGAATTTAGATTAAATTTGCTTCTATTTTTCTTGATTTTATATAAATTTTTAGTCAAATTGTAATTAAGGAATTTGAAACCACCTTCGATTTTTTTGGATTTTGATGAATTTTATTGTTGGAGGAGCTAAATTTGAGTGAATTTAGATGAAATTTACTTTTATTTTTTCGGATTTTATATAAATTTTTAGTCAAATTGTAATAAAGGAATTTGAACCAACTTCGATTTTTTTGGATTTTGATGAGTTTTTTTGTTGGAGGAGTTAAATTTGAGTGAATTTAGATTAAATTTACTTTTATTTGTTTTGATTTTATATAAATTTTTAGTCAAATTGTAATAAAGGATTTTGAACCAACTTCGAATTTTTTGGATTTCGATGAATTTTTTTGTTGGAGGAGCTAAATTTGAGTGAATTTAGATGAAATTTACTTCAATTTTTTTGGATTTTATATAAATTTTTAGTCAAATTGTAATAAAGGAAACTGAAACCAACTTCGATTTTTTGGGATTTCGATGTATTTTTTTGTTGGAGGACCTAAATTTGAGTGAATTTAGATGAAATTTACTTCAATGTTTTTGGATTTTATATAAATTTTTAGGCAAATTTTAATAAAGGAAATTGAAACCAACTTCGATTTTTTTGGATTTGGATGAATGTTTTTGTTGGAGGAGCTAAATTTGAGTAAATTTAGATGAAATTAACACCTATTTTTTTGGATTTTATATAAATTTTTAGTCAAATTGTAATAAAGGAATTTGAAACCAACTTCGATTTTTTTGGATTTTGCTGAATTTTGTGTTGGAGGAGCTAAATTTGAGTGAATTTAGATGAAATTTACTTTTATTTTTTCGGATTTTATATAAATTTTTAGTCAAATTGTAATAAAGGAATTTGAACCAACTTCGATTTTTTTGGATTTTGATGAATTTTTTTGTTGGAGGAGCTAAATTTGAGTGAATTTAGATGAAATTTACTTCAATTTTTTTGGATTTTATATAAATTTTTAGGCAAATTTTAATAAAGGAATTTGAAACCACTTTCGATTTTTTTGGATTTCGATGAATTTTTTTGTTGGAGGAGCTAAATTTGAGTGAATTTAGATGAAATTTACTTCAATTTTTTTTGATTTTATATAAATTTTAAGTCAAATTGTAATAAAGGAAACTGAAAACAACTTCGATTTTTTGGGATTTCGATGTATTTTTTTGTTGGAGGAGCTAAATTTGAGTGAATTTAGATGAAATTTACTTCAATGTTTTTGGATTTTATATAAATTTTTAGGCAAATTTTAATAAAGGAATTTGAAACCACCTTCGACTTTTTTGGATTTCGATGAATTTTTTTGTTGGAGGAGCTAAATTTGAGTGAATTTAGATGAAATTTACTTCTATTTTTTTTATTTCACTTAAATTTTTAGTCAAATTGTAATAAAGGTATTTGAACCAACTTCGATTTTTTTGGATTTTGATGATTTTGGTTGTTGGAGGAGTTAAATTTGAGTAAATTTAGAGGAAATTTACTTTTATTTTTTTGGATTTTATATAAATTTTTAGTCAAATTGTAGTAAAGGAAATTCAAACCAACTTCGATTTTTTTGGATTTTGATGAATTTTTTTGTTGGAGGAGTTAAATTTGAGTGAATTTAGATGAAACTTACTTTTATTTTTTGGATTTTCTATAAATTTTTAGTCAAATTGTAATAAAGGAATTTGAACCAACTTCGATTTTTTTGGATTTTGATGAGATTTTTTGTTGGAGGAGTTAAATTTGAGTGAATTTAGATGAAATTTACTTCTATTTTTTTGGATTTTATATAAATTTTTAGTCAAATTGTAATAAAGGAATTTGAACCAACTTCGATTTTTTTGGATTTCAATGAATTTTTTTGTTGGAGGAGCTAAATTTGAGTGAATTTAGATGAAATTTACTTTCATTTTTTTGGATTTTATATAAATTTTTAGTCAAATTGTAATAAAGGAATTTGAACCAACTTCGATTTTTTTTTATTTTGATGAATTTTTTGTTGGAGGAGCTAAATTTGAGTGAATTTAGATTAAATTTGCTTCTATTTTTCTTGATTTTATATAAATTTTTAGTCAAATTGTAATTAAGGAATTTGAAACCACCTTCGATTTTTTTGGATTTTGATGAATTTTATTGTTGGAGGAGCTAAATTTGAGTGAATTTAGATGAAATTTACTTTTATTTTTTCGGATTTTATATAAATTTTTAGTCAAATTGTAATAAAGGAATTTGAACCAACTTCGATTTTTTTGGATTTTGATGAATTTTTTTGTTGGAGGAGCTAAATTTGAGTGAATTTAGATGAAATTTACTTCAATTTTTTTGGATTTTATATAAATTTTTAGGCAAATTTTAATAAAGGAATTTGAAACCACTTTCGATTTTTTTGGATTTCGATGAATTTTTTTGTTGGAGGAGCTAAATTTGAGTGAATTTAGATGAAATTTACTTCAATTTTTTTTGATTTTATATAAATTTTTAGTCAAATTGTAATAAAGGAAACTGAAACCAACTTCGATTTTTTGGGATTTCGATGTATTTTTTTGTTGGAGGAGCTAAATTTGAGTGAATTTAGATGAAATTTACTTCAATGTTTTTGGATTTTATATAAATTTTTAGGCAAATTTTAATAAAGGAATTTGAAACCACCTTCGACTTTTTTGGATTTCGATGAATTTTTTTGTTGGAGGAGCTAAATTTGAGTGAATTTAGATGAAATTTACTTCTATTTTTTTTATTTCACTTAAATTTTTAGTCAAATTGTAATAAAGGTATTTGAACCAACTTCGATTTTTTTGGATTTTGATGATTTTGGTTGTTGGAGGAGTTAAATTTGAGTAAATTTAGAGGAAATTTACTTGTATTTTTTTGGATTTTATATAAATTTTTAGTCAAATTGTAGTAAAGGAAATTCAAACCAACTTCGATTTTTTTGGATTTTGATGAATTTTTTTGTTGGAGGAGTTAAATTTGAGTGAATTTAGATGAAACTTACTTTTATTTTTTTGGATTTTCTATAAATTTTTAGTCAAATTGTAATAAAGGAATTTGAACCAACTTCGATTTTTTTGGATTTTGATGAGATTTTTTGTTGGAGGAGTTAAATTTGAGTGAATTTAGATGAAATTTACTTCTATTTTTTTGGATTTTATATAAATTTTTAGTCAAATTGTAATAAAGGAATTTGAACCAACTTCGATTTTTTTGGATTTCAATGAATTTTTTTGTTGGAGGAGCTAAATTTGAGTGAATTTAGATGAAATTTACTTTTATTTTTTTGGATTTTATATAAATTTTTAGTCAAATTGTAATAAAGGAATTTGAACCAACTTCTATTTTTTTTTATTTTGATGAATTTTTTGTTGGAGGAGCTAAATTTGAGTGAATTTAGATTAAATTTGCTTCTATTTTTCTTGATTTTATATAAATTTTTAGTCAAATTGTAATTAAGGAATTTGAAACCACCTTCGATTTTTTTGGATTTTGATGAATTTTATTGTTGGAGGAGCTAAATTTGAGTGAATTTAGATGAAATTTACTTTTATTTTTTCGGATTTTATATAAATTTTTAGTCAAATTGTAATAAAGGAATTTGAACCAACTTCGATTTTTTTGGATTTTGATGAGTTTTTTTGTTGGAGGAGTTAAATTTGAGTGAATTTAGATTAAATTTACTTTTATTTGTTTTGATTTTATATAAATTTTTAGTCAAATTGTAATAAAGAATTTTGAACCAACTTCGAATTTTTTGGATTTCGATGAATTTTTTTGTTGGAGGAGCTAAATTTGAGTGAAATTAGATGAAATTTACTTCAATTTTTTTGGATTTTATATAAATTTTTAGTCAAATTGTAATAAAGGAAACTGAAACCAACTTCGATTTTTTGGGATTTCGATGTATTTTTTTGTTGGAGGACCTAAATTTGAGTGAATTTAGATGAAATTTACTTCAATGTTTTTGGATTTTATATAAATTTTTAGGCAAATTTTAATAAAGGAAATTGAAACCAACTTCGATTTTTTTGGATTTGGATGAATGTTTTTGTTGGAGGAGCTAAATTTGAGTAAATTTAGATGAAATTAACACCTATTTTTTTGGATTTTATATAAATTTTTAGTCAAATTGTAATAAAGGAATTTGAAACCAACTTCGATTTTTTTGGATTTTGCTGAATTTTGTGTTGGAGGAGCTAAATTTGAGTGAATTTAGATGAAATTTACTTTTATTTTTTCGGATTTTATATAAATTTTTAGTCAAATTGTAATAAAGGAATTTGAACCAACTTCGATTTTTTTGGATTTTGATGAATTTTTTTGTTGGAGGAGCTAAATTTGAGTGAATTTAGATGAAATTTACTTCAATTTTTTTGGATTTTATATAAATTTTTAGGCAAATTTTAATAAAGGAATTTGAAACCACTTTCGATTTTTTTGGATTTCGATGAATTTTTTTGTTGGAGGAGCTAAATTTGAGTGAATTTAGATGAAATTTACTTCAATTTTTTTTGATTTTATATAAATTTTAAGTCAAATTGTAATAAAGGAAACTGAAACCAACTTCGATTTTTTGGGATTTCGATGTATTTTTTTGTTGGAGGAGCTAAATTTGAGTGAATTTAGATGAAATTTACTTCAATGTTTTTGGATTTTATATAAATTTTTAGGCAAATTTTAATAAAGGAATTTGAAACCACCTTCGACTTTTTTGGATTTCGATGAATTTTTTTGTTGGAGGAGCTAAATTTGAGTGAATTTAGATGAAATTTACTTCTATTTTTTTTATTTCACTTAAATTTTTAGTCAAATTGTAATAAAGGTATTTGAACCAACTTCGATTTTTTTGGATTTTGATGATTTTGGTTGTTGGAGGAGTTAAATTTGAGTAAATTTAGAGGAAATTTACTTTTATTTTTTTGGATTTTATATAAATTTTTAGTCAAATTGTAGTAAAGGAAATTCAAACCAACTTCGATTTTTTTGGATTTTGATGAATTTTTTTGTTGGAGGAGTTAAATTTGAGTGAATTTAGATGAAACTTACTTTTATTTTTTGGATTTTCTATAAATTTTTAGTCAAATTGTAATAAAGGAATTTGAACCAACTTCGATTTTTTTGGATTTTGATGAGATTTTTTGTTGGAGGAGTTAAATTTGAGTGAATTTAGATGAAATTTACTTCTATTTTTTTGGATTTTATATAAATTTTTAGTCAAATTGTAATAAAGGAATTTGAACCAACTTCGATTTTTTTGGATTTCAATGAATTTTTTTGTTGGAGGAGCTAAATTTGAGTGAATTTAGATGAAATTTACTTTTATTTTTTTGGATTTTATATAAATTTTTAGTCAAATTGTAATAAAGGAATTTGAACCAACTTCGATTTTTTTTTATTTTGATGAATTTTTTGTTGGAGGAGCTAAATTTGAGTGAATTTAGATTAAATTTGCTTCTATTTTTCTTGATTTTATATAAATTTTTAGTCAAATTGTAATTAAGGAATTTGAAACCACCTTCGATTTTTTTGGATTTTGATGAATTTTATTGTTGGAGGAGCTAAATTTGAGTGAATTTAGATGAAATTTACTTTTATTTTTTCGGATTTTATATAAATTTTTAGTCAAATTGTAATAAAGGAATTTGAACCAACTTCGATTTTTTTGGATTTTGATGAATTTTTTTGTTGGAGGAGCTAAATTTGAGTGAATTTAGATGAAATTTACTTCAATTTTTTTGGATTTTATATAAATTTTTAGGCAAATTTTAATAAAGGAATTTGAAACCACTTTCGATTTTTTTGGATTTCGATGAATTTTTTTGTTGGAGGAGCTAAATTTGAGTGAATTTAGATGAAATTTACTTCAATTTTTTTTGATTTTATATAAATTTTTAGTCAAATTGTAATAAAGGAAACTGAAACCAACTTCGATTTTTTGGGATTTCGATGTATTTTTTTGTTGGAGGAGCTAAATTTGAGTGAATTTAGATGAAATTTACTTCAATGTTTTTGGATTTTATATAAATTTTTAGGCAAATTTTAATAAAGGAATTTGAAACCACCTTCGACTTTTTTGGATTTCGATGAATTTTTTTGTTGGAGGAGCTAAATTTGAGTGAATTTAGATGAAATTTACTTCTATTTTTTTTATTTCACTTAAATTTTTAGTCAAATTGTAATAAAGGTATTTGAACCAACTTCGATTTTTTTGGATTTTGATGATTTTGGTTGTTGGAGGAGTTAAATTTGAGTAAATTTAGAGGAAATTTACTTGTATTTTTTTGGATTTTATATAAATTTTTAGTCAAATTGTAGTAAAGGAAATTCAAACCAACTTCGATTTTTTTGGATTTTGATGAATTTTTTTGTTGGAGGAGTTAAATTTGAGTGAATTTAGATGAAACTTACTTTTATTTTTTTGGATTTTCTATAAATTTTTAGTCAAATTGTAATAAAGGAATTTGAACCAACTTCGATTTTTTTGGATTTTGATGAGATTTTTTGTTGGAGGAGTTAAATTTGAGTGAATTTAGATGAAATTTACTTCTATTTTTTGGATTTTATATAAATTTTTAGTCAAATTGTAATAAAGGAATTTGAACCAACTTCGATTTTTTTGGATTTCAATGAATTTTTTTGTTGGAGGAGCTAAATTTGAGTGAATTTAGATGAAATTTACTTTTATTTTTTTGGATTTTATATAAATTTTTAGTCAAATTGTAATAAAGGAATTTGAACCAACTTCTATTTTTTTTTATTTTGATGAATTTTTTGTTGGAGGAGCTAAATTTGAGTGAATTTAGATTAAATTTGCTTCTATTTTTCTTGATTTTATATAAATTTTTAGTCAAATTGTAATTAAGGAATTTGAAACCACCTTCGATTTTTTTGGATTTTGATGAATTTTATTGTTGGAGGAGCTAAATTTGAGTGAATTTAGATGAAATTTACTTTTATTTTTTCGGATTTTATATAAATTTTTAGTCAAATTGTAATAAAGGAATTTGAACCAACTTCGATTTTTTTGGATTTTGATGAGTTTTTTTGTTGGAGGAGTTAAATTTGAGTGAATTTAGATTAAATTTACTTTTATTTGTTTTGATTTTATATAAATTTTTAGTCAAATTGTAATAAAGGAATTTGAACCAACTTCGAATTTTTTGGATTTCGATGAATTTTTTTGTTGGAGGAGCTAAATTTGAGTGAATTTAGATGAAATTTACTTCAATTTTTTTGGATTTTATATAAATTTTTAGTCAAATTGTAATAAAGGAAACTGAAACCAACTTCGATTTTTTGGGATTTCGATGTATTTTTTTGTTGGAGGACCTAAATTTGAGTGAATTTAGATGAAATTTACTTCAATGTTTTTGGATTTTATATAAATTTTTAGGCAAATTTTAATAAAGGAATTTGAAACCACCTTCGCCTTTTTGGATTTCGATGAATTTTTTTGTTGGAGGAGCTAAATTTGAGTGAATTTAGATGAAATTTACTTCAATTTGTTTTGATTTTATATAAATTTTTAGTCAAATTGTAATAAAGGAAACTGAAACCAACTTCGATTTTTTTGGATTTCGATGACTTTTTTTGTTGGAGGAGCTAAATTTGAGTGAATTTAGATGAAATTTACTTCAATGTTTTTGGATTTTATATAAATTTTTAGGCAAATTTAAATAAAGGAATTTGAAACCACCTTCGACTTTTTTGGATTTCGATGAATTTTTTTGTTGGAGGAGCTAAATTTGAGTGAATTTAGATGAAATTTACTTCAATTTGTTTTGATTTTATATAAATTTTTAGTCAAATTGTAATAAAGGAATTTGAACCAACTTCGATTTTTTTGGATTTTGATGAGTTTTTTTGTTGGATGAGTTAAATTTGAGTGAATTTAGATGAAATTTACTTTTATTTTTTTTGATTTTATATAAATTTTTAGTCAAATTGTAATAAAGGAATTTGAACCAACTTCAATTTTTTTGGATTTCGATGAATTTTTTTGTTTGAGGAGCTAAATTTGAGTGAATTTAGATGAAATTTACTTCAATTTTTTTTGATTTCATATAAATTTTTAGTCAAATTGTAATAAAGGAAACTGAAACCAACTTCGATTTTTTTGGATTTCGATGACTTTTTTTGTTGGAGGAGCTAAATTTGAGTGAATTTAGATGAAATTTACTTTTATTTTTTTTGGATTTTATATAAATTTTTAGTCAAATTGTAATAAAGGAATTTGAACCAACTTCTATTTTTTTGGATTTTGATGAGTTTTTTTGTTGGAGGAGTTAAATTTGAGTGAATTTAGATGAAATTTACTTCAATTTTTTTGGATTTTATATAAATTTTTAGTCAAATTGTAATAAAGGAAATTGAAACCAACTTCGATTTTTTTGGATTTGGATGAATGTTTTTGTTGGAGGAGATAAATTTGAGTAAATTTAGATGAAATTAACACCTATTTTTTTGGATTTTATATAAATTTATAGTCAAATTGTAATAAAGGAATTTGAAACCAACTTCGATTTTTTTGGATTTTGCTGAATTTTGTGTTGGAGGAGCTAAATTTGAGTGAATTTAGATGAAATTTACTTTTATTTTTTCGGATTTTATATAAATTTTTAGTCAAATTGTAATAAAGGAATTTGAACCAACTTCGATTTTTTTGGATTTTGATGAGTTTTTTTGTTGGAGGAGTTAAATTTGAGTGAAATTAGATTAAATTTACTTTTATTTGTTTTGATTTTATATAAATTTTTAGTCAAATTGTAATAAAGGAATTTGAACCAACTTCGAATTTTTTGGATTTCGATGAATTTTTTTGTTGGAGGAGCTAAATTTGAGTGAATTTAGATGAAATTTACTTCAATTTTTTTGGATTTTATATAAATTTTTAGTCAAATTGTAATAAAGGAAACTGAAACCAACTTCGATTTTTTTGGATTTCGAAGACTTTTTTTGTTGGAGGAGCTAAATTTGAGTGAATTTAGATGAAATTCACTTCAATGTTTTTGGATTTTATATAAATTTTTAGGCAAATTTTAATAAAGGAATTTGAAACCACCTTCGACTTTTTTGGATTTCGATGAATTTTTTTGTTGGAGGAGCTAAATTTGAGTGAATTTAGATGAAATTTACTTCAATTTTTTTTGATTTTATATAAATGTTTAGTCAAATTGTAATAAAGGAAACTGAAACCAACTTCGATTTTTTTGGATTTCGATGTATTTTTTTGTTGGAGGAGCTAAATTTGAGTGAATTTAGATGAAATTTACTTCAATGTTTTTGGATTTTATATAAATTTTTAGGCAAATTTTAATAAAGGAATTTGAAACCACCTTCGACTTTTTTGGATTTCGATGAATTTTTTTGTTGGAGGAGCTAAATTTGAGTGAATTTAGATGAAATTTACTTCAATTTGTTTTGATTTTATATAAATTTTTAGTCAAATTGTAATAAAGGAAACTGAAACCAACTTCGATTTTTTTGGATTTCGATGACTTTTTTTGTTGGAGGAGCTAAATTTGAGTGAATTTAGATGAAATTTACTTCAATGTTTTTGGATTTTATATAAATTTTTAGGCAAATTTAAATAAAGGAATTTGAAACCACCTTCGACTTTTTTGGATTTCGATGAATTTTTTTGTTGGAGGAGCTAAATTTGAGTGAATTTAGATGAAATTTACTTCAATTTGTTTTGATTTTATATAAATTTTTAGTCAAATTGTAATAAAGGAATTTGAACCAACTTCGATTTTTTTGGATTTTGATGAGTTTTTTTGTTGGAGGAGTTAAATTTGAGTGAATTTAGATGAAATTTACTTTTATTTTTTTTGATTTTATATAAATTTTTAGTCAAATTGTAATAAAGGAATTTGAACCAACTTCGATTTTTTTGGATTTCGATGAATTTTTTTGTTGGAGGAGCTAAATTTGAGTGAATTTAGATGAAATTCACTTCAATGTTTTTGGATTTTATATAAATTTTTAGGCAAATTTTAATAAAGGAATTTGAAACCACCTTCGACTTTTTTGGATTTCGATGAATTTTTTTGTTGGAGGAGCTAAATTTGAGTGAATTTAGATGAAATTTACTTCAATTTTTTTTGATTTTATATAAATGTTTAGTCAAATTGTAATAAAGGAAACTGAAACCAACTTCGATTTTTTTGGATTTCGATGTATTTTTTTGTTGGAGGAGCTAAATTTGAGTGAATTTAGATGAAATTTACTTCAATGTTTTTGGATTTTATATAAATTTTTAGGCAAATTTTAATAAAGGAATTTGAAACCACCTTCGACTTTTTTGGATTTCGATGAATTTTTTTGTTGGAGGAGCTAAATTTGAGTGAATTTAGATGAAATTTACTTCAATTTGTTTTGATTTTATATAAATTTTTAGTCAAATTGTAATAAAGGAAACTGAAACCAACTTCGATTTTTTTGGATTTCGATGACTTTTTTTGTTGGAGGAGCTAAATTTGAGTGAATTTAGATGAAATTTACTTCAATGTTTTTGGATTTTATATAAATTTTTAGGCAAATTTAAATAAAGGAATTTGAAACCACCTTCGACTTTTTTGGATTTCGATGAATTTTTTTGTTGGAGGAGCTAAATTTGAGTGAATTTAGATGAAATTTACTTCAATTTGTTTTGATTTTATATAAATTTTTAGTCAAATTGTAATAAAGGAATTTGAACCAACTTCGATTTTTTTGGATTTTGATGAGTTTTTTTGTTGGAGGAGTTAAATTTGAGTGAATTTAGATGAAATTTACTTTTATTTTTTTTGATTTTATATAAATTTTTAGTCAAATTGTAATAAAGGAATTTGAACCAACTTCGATTTTTTTGGATTTCGATGAATTTTTTTGTTGGAGGAGCTAAATTTGAGTGAATTTAGATGAAATTTACTTCAATTTTTTTTGATTTCATATAAATTTTTAGTCAAATTGTAATAAAGGAAACTGAAACCAACTTCGATTTTTTGGGATTTCGATGTATTTTTTTGTTGGAGGACCTAAATTTGAGTGAATTTAGATGAAATTTACTTCAATGTTTTTGGATTTTATATAAATTTTTAGGCAAATTTTAATAAAGGAATTTGAAACCACCTTCGACTTTTTTGGATTTCGATGAATTTTTTTGTTGGAGGAGCTAAATTTGAGTGAATTTAGATGAAATTTACTTCTATTTTTTTTATTTCACTTAAATTTTTAGTCAAATTGTAATAAAGGTATTTGAACCAACTTCGATTTTTTTGGATTTTGATGATTTTGGTTGTTGGAGGAGTTAAATTTGAGTAAATTTAGAGGAAATTTACTTGTATTTTTTTGGATTTTATATAAATTTTTAGTCAAATTGTAGTAAAGGAAATTCAAACCAACTTCGATTTTTTTGGATTTTGATGAATTTTTTTGTTGGAGGAGTTAAATTTGAGTGAATTTAGATGAAACTTACTTTTATTTTTTTGGATTTTCTATAAATTTTTAGTCAAATTGTAATAAAGGAATTTGAACCAACTTCGATTTTTTTGGATTTTGAGTAGATTTTTTGTTGGAGGAGTTAAATTTGAGTGAATTTAGATGAAATTTACTTCTATTTTTTTGGATTTTATATAAATTTTTAGTCAAATTGTAATAAAGGAATTTGAACCAACTTCGATTTTTTTGGATTTCAATGAATTTTTTTGTTGGAGGAGCTAAATTTGAGTGAATTTAGATGAAATTTACTTTTATTTTTTTGGATTTTATATAAATTTTTAGTCAAATTGTAATAAAGGAATTTGAACCAACTTCGATTTTTTTTTATTTTGATGAATTTTTTGTTGGAGGAGCTAAATTTGAGTGAATTTAGATTAAATTTGCTTCTATTTTTCTTGATTTTATATAAATTTTTAGTCAAATTGTAATTAAGGAATTTGAAACCACCTTCGATTTTTTTGGATTTTGATGAATTTTATTGTTGGAGGAGCTAAATTTGAGTGAATTTAGATGAAATTTACTTTTATTTTTTCGGATTTTATATAAATTTTTAGTCAAATTGTAATAAAGGAATTTGAACCAACTTCGATTTTTTTGGATTTTGATGAGTTTTTTTGTTGGAGGAGTTAAATTTGAGTGAATTTAGATTAAATTTACTTTTATTTGTTTTGATTTTATATAAATTTTTAGTCAAATTGTAATAAAGGAATTTGAACCAACTTCGAATTTTTTGGATTTCGATGAATTTTTTTGTTGGAGGAGCTAAATTTGAGTGAATTTAGATGAAATTTACTTCAATTTTTTTTTATTTCATATAAATTTTTAGTCAAATTGTAATAAAGGAAACTGAAACCAACTTCGATTTTTTTGGATTTCGATGAATTTTTTTGTTGGAGGAGCTAAACTTGAGTGAATTTAGATGAAATTTACTTTCATTTTTTTGGATTTTATATTAATTTTTAGTCAAATTGTAATAAAGTAATTTGAAACCAACTTCGATTTTTTTGGATTTTGATGAATTTTTTTGTTGGAGCAGCTAAATTTGAGTGAATTTAGATGGAATTTACTTTTATTTTTTTGGATTTTATATAAATTTTTAGTCAAATTGTAATAAAGGAATTTGAACCAACTTCTATTTTTTTGGATTTTGATGAGTTTTTTTGTTGGAGGAGTTAAATTTGAGTGAATTTAGATGAAATTTACTTCAATTTTTTTGGATTTTATATAATTTTTTAGTCAAATTGTAATAAAGGAAATTGAAACCAACTTCGATTTTTTTGGATTTGGATGAATGTTTTTGTTGGAGGAGCTAAATTTGAGTAAATTTAGATGAAATTAACACCTATTTTTTTGGATTTTATATAAATTTTTAGTCAAATTGTAATAAAGGAATTTGAAACCAACTTCGATTTTTTTGGATTTTGCTGAATTTTGTGTTGGAGGAGCTAAATTTGAGTGAATTTAGATGAAATTTACTTTTATTTTTTCGGATTTTATATAAATTTTTAGTCAAATTGTAATAAAGGAATTTGAACCAACTTCGATTTTTTTGGATTTTGATGAGTTTTTTTGTTGGAGGAGTTAAATTTGAGTGAATTTAGATGAAATTTACTTTTATTTTTTTTGATTTTATATAAATTTTTAGTCAAATTGTAATAAAGGAATTTGAACCAACTTCGATTTTTTTGGATTTCGATGATTTTTTTTGTTGGAGGAGCTAAATTTGAGTGAATTTAGATGAAATTTACTTCAATTTTTTTTTATTTCATATAAATTTTTAGTCAAATTGTAATAAAGGAAACTGAAACCAACTTCGATTTTTTTGGATTTCGATGACTTTTTTTGATGGAGGAGCTAAATTTGAGTGAATTTAGATGAAATTTACTTCAATGTTTTTGGATTTTATATAAATTTTTAGGCAAATTTTAATAAAGGAATTTGAAACCACCTTCGACTTTTTTGGATTTCGATGAATTTTTTTGTTGGAGGAGCTAAATTTGAGTGAATTTAGATGAAATTTACTTCAGTTTGTTTTGATTTTATATAAATTTTTAGTCATATTGTAATAAAGGAATTTGAACCATCTTCGATTTTTTTGGATTTTGATGAGTTTTTTTGTTGGAGGAGTTAAATATGAGTGAATTTAGATGAAATTTACTTCTGTTTTTTTTATTTCATATAAATTTTTAGTCAAATTGTAATAAAGGTATTTGAACCAACTTCGATTTTTTGGGATTTTGATGATTTTGGTTGTTGGAGGAGTTAAATTTGAGTAAATTTAGAGGAAATTTACTTTTATTTTTTTGGATTTTATATAAATTTTTAGTCAAATTGTAGTAAAGGAAATTCAAACCAACTTAGATTTTTTTGGATTTTGATGAATTTTTTTGTTGGAGGAGTTAAATTTGAGTGAATTTAGATGAAACTTACTTTTATTTTTTTGGATTTTCTATAAATTTTTAGTCAAATTGTAATAAAGGAATTTGAACCAACTTCGATTTTTTTGGATTTTGATGAGATTTTTTGTTGGAGGAGTTAAATTTGAGTGAATTTAGATGAAATTTACTTTTATTTTTTTGGATTTTATATAAATTTTTAGTCAAATTGTAATAAAGGAATTTGAACCAACTTCGATTTTTTTGGATTTCGATGAATTTTTTTGTTGGAGGAGCTAAATTTGAGTGTATTTAGATGAAATTTACTTTAATTTTTTTGGATTTTATATAAATTTTTAGTCAAATTGTAATAAAGGAAATTGAAACCAACTTCGATTTTTTTGGATTTGGATGAATTTTTTTGTTGGAGGAGCTAAATTTGAGTGAATTTAGATGAAATTTACTTTTATTTTTTTGGATTTTATATAAATTTTTAGTCAAATTGTAATAAAGGAATTTGAACCAACTTCGATTTTTTTTTATTTTGATGAATTTTTTGTTGGAGGAGCTAAATTTGAGTGAATTTAGATTAAATTTGCTTCTATTTTTCTTGATTTTATATAAATTTTTAGTCAAATTGTAATTAAGGAATTTGAAACCACCTTCGATTTTTTTGGATTTTGATGAATTTTATTGTTGGAGGAGCTAAATTTGAGTGAATTTAGATGAAATTTACTTTCATTTTTTTGGATTTTATATTAATTTTTAGTCAAATTGTAATAAAGTAATTTGATACCAACTTCGATTTTTTTGGATTTTGATGAATTTTTTTGTTGGAGCAGCTAAATTTGAGTGAATTTAGATGGAATTTACTTTTATTTTTTTGGATTTTATATAAATTTTTAGTCAAATTGTAATAAAGGAATTTGAACCAACTTCTATTTTTTTGGATTTTGATGAGTTTTTTTGTTGGAGGAGTTAAATTTGAGTGAATTTAGATGAAATTTACTTCAATTTTTTGGGATTTTATATAATTTTTTAGTCAAATTGTAATAAAGGAAATTGAAACCAACTTCGATTTTTTTGGATTTGGATGAATGTTTTTGTTGGAGGAGCTAAATTTGAGTAAATTTAGATGAAATTAACACCTATTTTTTTGGATTTTATATAAATTTTTAGTCAAATTGTAATAAAGGAAACTGAAACCAACTTCGATTTTTTGGGATTTCGATGTATTTTTTTGTTGGAGGACCTAAATTTGAGTGAATTTAGATGAAATTTACTTCAATGTTTTTGGATTTTATATAAATTTTTAGGCAAATTTTAATAAAGGAAATTGAAACCAACTTCGATTTTTTTGGATTTGGATGAATGTTTTTGTTGGAGGAGCTAAATTTGAGTAAATTTAGATGAAATTAACACCTATTTTTTTGGATTTTATATAAATTTTTAGTCAAATTGTAATAAAGGAATTTGAAACCAACTTCGATTTTTTTGGATTTTGCTGAATTTTGTGTTGGAGGAGCTAAATTTGAGTGAATTTAGATGAAATTTACTTTTATTTTTTCGGATTTTATATAAATTTTTAGTCAAATTGTAATAAAGGAATTTGAACCAACTTCGATTTTTTTGGATTTTGATGAATTTTTTTGTTGGAGGAGCTAAATTTGAGTGAATTTAGATGAAATTTACTTCAATTTTTTTGGATTTTATATAAATTTTTAGGCAAATTTTAATAAAGGAATTTGAAACCACTTTCGATTTTTTTGGATTTCGATGAATTTTTTTGTTGGAGGAGCTAAACTTGAGTGAATTTAGATGAAATTTACTTTCATTTTTTTGGATTTTATATTAATTTTTAGTCAAATTGTAATAAAGTAATTTGAAACCAACTTCGATTTTTTTGGATTTTGATGAATTTTTTTGTTGGAGCAGCTAAATTTGAGTGAATTTAGATGGAATTTACTTTTATTTTTTTGGATTTTATATAAATTTTTAGTCAAATTGTAATAAAGGAATTTGAACCAACTTCTATTTTTTTGGATTTTGATGAGTTTTCTTGTTGGAGGAGTTAAATTTGAGTGAATTTAGATGAAATTTACTTCAATTTTTTTGGATTTTATATAATTTTTTAGTCAAATTGTAATAAAGGAAATTGAAACCAACTTCGATTTTTTTGGATTTGGATGAATGTTTTTGTTGGAGGAGCTAAATTTGAGTAAATTTAGATGAAATTAACACCTATTTTTTTGGATTTTATATAAATTTTTAGTCAAATTGTAATAAAGGAATTTGAAACCAACTTCGATTTTTTTGGATTTTGCTGAATTTTGTGTTGGAGGAGCTAAATTTGAGTGAATTTAGATGAAATTTACTTTTATTTTTTTTGATTTTATATAAATTTTTAGTCAAATTGTAATAAAGGAATTTGAACCAACTTCGATTTTTTTGGATTTCGATGAATTTTTTTGTTGGAGGAGCTAAATTTGAGTGAATTTAGATGAAATTTACTTCAATTTTTTTTTATTTCATATAAATTTTTAGTCAAATTGTAATAAAGGAAACTGAAACCAACTTCGATTTTTTTGGATTTCGATGACTTTTTTTGATGGAGGAGCTAAATTTGAGTGAATTTAGATGAAATTTACTTCAATGTTTTTGGATTTTATATAAATTTTTAGGCAAATTTTAATAAAGGAATTTGAAACCACCTTCGACTTTTTTGGATCTCGATGAATTTTTTTGTTGGAGGAGCTAAATTTGAGTGAATTTAGATGAAATTTACTTCAGTTTGTTTTGATTTTATATAAATTTTTAGTCAAATTGTAATAAAGGAATTTGAACCATCTTCGATTTTTTTGGATTTTGATGAGTTTTTTTGTTGGAGGAGTTAAATATGAGTGAATTTAGATGAAATTTACTTCTGTTTTTTTTATTTCATATAAATTTTTAGTCAAATTGTAATAAAGGTATTTGAACCAACTTCGATTTTTTGGGATTTTGATGATTTTGGTTGTTGGAGGAGTTAAATTTGAGTAAATTTAGAGGAAATTTACTTTTATTTTTTTGGATTTTATATAAATTTTTAGTCAAATTGTAGTAAAGGAAATTCAAACCAACTTAGATTTTTTTGGATTTTGATGAATTTTTTTGTTGGAGGAGTTAAATTTGAGTGAATTTAGATGAAACTTACTTTTATTTTTTTGGATTTTCTATAAATTTTTAGTCAAATTGTAATAAAGGAATTTGAACCAACTTCGATTTTTTTGGATTTTGATGAGATTTTTTGTTGGAGGAGTTAAATTTGAGTGAATTTAGATGAAATTTACTTTTATTTTTTTGGATTTTATATAAATTTTTAGTCAAATTGTAATAAAGGAATTTGAACCAACTTCGATTTTTTTGGATTTCGATGAATTTTTTTGTTGGAGGAGCTAAATTTGAGTGTATTTAGATGAAATTTACTTTAATTTTTTTGGATTTTATATAAATTTTTAGGCAAATTTTAATAAAGGAATTTGAAACCACCTTCGACTTTTTTGGATTTCGATGAATTTTTTTGTTGGAGGAGCTAAATTTGAGTGAATTTAGATGAAATTTACTTCTATTTTTTTTATTTCACTTAAATTTTTAGTCAAATTGTAATAAAGGTATTTGAACCAACTTCGATTTTTTTGGATTTTGATGATTTTGGTTGTTGGAGGAGAACAATTTGAGTAAATTTAGAGGAAATTTACTTGTATTTTTTTGGATTTTATATAAATTTTTAGTCAAATTGTAGTAAAAGAAATTCAAACCAACTTCGATTTTTTTGGATTTTGATGAATTTTTTTGTTGGAGGAGTTAAATTTGAGTGAATTTAGATGAAACTTACTTTTATTTTTTTGGATTTTCTATAAATTTTTAGTCAAATTGTAATAAAGGAATTTGAACCAACTTCGATTTTTTTGGATTTTGAGTAGATTTTTTGTTGGAGGAGTTAAATTTGAGTGAATTTAGATGAAATTTACTTCTATTTTTTTGGATTTTATATAAATTTTTAGTCAAATTGTAATAAAGGAATTTGAACCAACTTCGATTTTTTTGGATTTCAATGAATTTTTTTGTTGGAGGAGCTAAATTTGAGTGAATTTAGATGAAATTTACTTTTATTTTTTTGGATTTTATATAAATTTTTAGTCAAATTGTAATAAAGGAATTTGAACCAACTTCGATTTTTTTTTATTTTGATGAATTTTTTGTTGGAGGAGCTAAATTTGAGTGAATTTAGATTAAATTTGCTTCTATTTTTCTTGATTTTATATAAATTTTTAGTCAAATTGTAATTAAGGAATTTGAAACCACCTTCGATTTTTTTGGATTTTGATGAATTTTATTGTTGGAGGAGCTAAATTTGAGTGAATTTAGATGAAATTTACTTTTATTTTTTCGGATTTTATATAAATTTTTAGTCAAATTGTAATAAAGGAATTTGAACCAACTTCGATTTTTTTGGATTTTGATGAGTTTTTTTGTTGGAGGAGTTAAATTTGAGTGAATTTAGATTAAATTTACTTTTATTTGTTTTGATTTTATATAAATTTTTAGTCAAATTGTAATAAAGGAATTTGAACCAACTTCGAATTTTTTGGATTTCGATGAATTTTTTTGTTGGAGGAGCTAAATTTGAGTGAATTTAGATGAAATTTACTCCAATTTTTTTGGATTTTATATAAATTTTTAGTCAAATTGTAATAAAGGAAACTGAAACCAACTTCGATTTTTTGGGATTTCGATGTATTTTTTTGTTGGAGGACCTAAATTTGAGTGAATTTAGATGAAATTTACTTCAATGTTTTTGGATTTTATATAAATTTTTAGGCAAATTTTAATAAAGGAAATTGAAACCAACTTCGATTTTTTTGGATTTGGATGAATGTTTTTGTTGGAGGAGCTAAATTTGAGTAAATTTAGATGAAATTAACACCTATTTTTTTGGATTTTATATAAATTTTTAGTCAAATTGTAATAAAGGAATTTGAAACCAACTTCGATTTTTTTGGATTTTGCTGAATTTTGTGTTGGAGGAGCTAAATTTGAGTGAATTTAGATGAAATTTACTTTTATTTTTTCGGATTTTATATAAATTTTTAGTCAAATTGTAATAAAGGAATTTGAACCAACTTCGATTTTTTTGGATTTTGATGAATTTTTTTGTTGGAGGAGCTAAATTTGAGTGAATTTAGATGAAATTTACTTCAATTTTTTTGGATTTTATATAAATTTTTAGGCAAATTTTAATAAAGGAATTTGAAACCACTTTCGATTTTTTTGGATTTCGATGAATTTTTTTGTTGGAGGAGCTAAACTTGAGTGAATTTAGATGAAATTTACTTTCATTTTTTTGGATTTTATATTAATTTTTAGTCAAATTGTAATAAAGTAATTTGAAACCAACTTCGATTTTTTTGGATTTTGATGAATTTTTTTGTTGGAGCAGCTAAATTTGAGTGAATTTAGATGGAATTTACTTTTATTTTTTTGGATTTTATATAAATTTTTAGTCAAATTGTAATAAAGGAATTTGAACCAACTTCTATTTTTTTGGATTTTGATGAGTTTTCTTGTTGGAGGAGTTAAATTTGAGTGAATTTAGATGAAATTTACTTCAATTTTTTTGGATTTTATATAATTTTTTAGTCAAATTGTAATAAAGGAAATTGAAACCAACTTCGATTTTTTTGGATTTGGATGAATGTTTTTGTTGGAGGAGCTAAATTTGAGTAAATTTAGATGAAATTAACACCTATTTTTTTGGATTTTATATAAATTTTTAGTCAAATTGTAATAAAGGAATTTGAAACCAACTTCGATTTTTTTGGATTTTGCTGAATTTTGTGTTGGAGGAGCTAAATTTGAGTGAATTTAGATGAAATTTACTTTTATTTTTTCGGATTTTATATAAATTTTTAGTCAAATTGTAATAAAGGAATTTGAACCAACTTCGATTTTTTTGGATTTTGATGAGTTTTTTTGTTGGAGGAGTTAAATTTGAGTGAATTTAGATGAAATTTACTTTTATTTTTTTTGATTTTATATAAATTTTTAGTCAAATTGTAATAAAGGAATTTGAACCAACTTCGATTTTTTTGGATTTCGATGAATTTTTTTGTTGGAGGAGCTAAATTTGAGTGAATTTAGATGAAATTTACTTCAATTTTTTTTTATTTCATATAAATTTTTAGTCAAATTGTAATAAAGGAAACTGAAACCAACTTCGATTTTTTTGGATTTCGATGACTTTTTTTGATGGAGGAGCTAAATTTGAGTGAATTTAGATGAAATTTACTTCAATGTTTTTGGATTTTATATAAATTTTTAGGCAAATTTTAATAAAGGAATTTGAAACCACCTTCGACTTTTTTGGATCTCGATGAATTTTTTTGTTGGAGGAGCTAAATTTGAGTGAATTTAGATGAAATTTACTTCAGTTTGTTTTGATTTTATATAAATTTTTAGTCAAATTGTAATAAAGGAATTTGAACCATCTTCGATTTTTTTGGATTTTGATGAGTTTTTTTGTTGGAGGAGTTAAATATGAGTGAATTTAGATGAAATTTACTTCTGTTTTTTTTATTTCATATAAATTTTTAGTCAAATTGTAATAAAGGTATTTGAACCAACTTCGATTTTTTGGGATTTTGATGATTTTGGTTGTTGGAGGAGTTAAATTTGAGTAAATTTAGAGGAAATTTACTTTTATTTTTTTGGATTTTATATAAATTTTTAGTCAAATTGTAGTAAAGGAAATTCAAACCAACTTAGATTTTTTTGGATTTTGATGAATTTTTTTGTTGGAGGAGTTAAATTTGAGTGAATTTAGATGAAACTTACTTTTATTTTTTTGGATTTTCTATAAATTTTTAGTCAAATTGTAATAAAGGAATTTGAACCAACTTCGATTTTTTTGGATTTTGATGAGATTTTTTGTTGGAGGAGTTAAATTTGAGTGAATTTAGATGAAATTTACTTTTATTTTTTTGGATTTTATATAAATTTTTAGTCAAATTGTAATAAAGGAATTTGAACCAACTTCGATTTTTTTGGATTTCGATGAATTTTTTTGTTGGAGGAGCTAAATTTGAGTGTATTTAGATGAAATTTACTTTAATTTTTTTGGATTTTATATAAATTTTTAGTCAAATTGTAATAAAGGAAATTGAAACCAACTTCGATTTTTTTGGATTTGGATGAATTTTTTTGTTGGAGGAGCTAAATTTGAGTGAATTTAGATGAAATTTACTTTTATTTTTTTGGATTTTATATAAATTTTTAGTCAAATTGTAATAAAGGAATTTGAACCAACTTCGATTTTTTTTTATTTTGATGAATTTTTTGTTGGAGGAGCTAAATTTGAGTGAATTTAGATTAAATTTGCTTCTATTTTTCTTGATTTTATATAAATTTTTAGGCAAATTTTAATAAAGGAATTTGAAACCACCTTCGACTTTTTTGGATTTCGATGAATTTTTTTGTTGGAGGAGCTAAATTTGAGTGAATTTAGATGAAATTTACTTCAATTTGTTTTGATTTTATATAAATTTTTAGTCAAATTGTAATAAAGGAAACTGAAACCAACTTCGATTTTTTTGGATTTCGATGACTTTTTTTGTTGGAGGAGCTAAATTTGAGTGAATTTAGATGAAATTTACTTCAATGTTTTTGGATTTTATATAAATTTTTAGGCAAATTTAAATAAAGGAATTTGAAACCACCTTCGACTTTTTTGGATTTCGATGAATTTTTTTGTTGGAGGAGCTAAATTTGAGTGAATTTAGATGAAATTTACTTCAATTTGTTTTGATTTTATATAAATTTTTAGTCAAATTGTAATAAAGGAATTTGAACCAACTTCGATTTTTTTGGATTTTGATGAGTTTTTTTGTTGGAGGAGTTAAATTTGAGTGAATTTAGATGAAATTTACTTTTATTTTTTTTGATTTTATATAAATTTTTAGTCAAATTGTAATAAAGGAATTTGAACCAACTTCGATTTTTTTGGATTTCGATGAATTTTTTTGTTGGAGGAGCTAAATTTGAGTGTATTTAGATGAAATTTACTTCAATTTTTTTTTATTTCATATAAATTTTTAGTCAAATTGTAATAAAGGAAACTGAAACCAACTTCGATTTTTTTGGATTTCGATGACTTTTTTTGATGGAGGAGCTAAATTTGAGTGAATTTAGATGAAATTTACTTCAATGTTTTTGGATTTTATATAAATTTTTAGGCAAATTTTAATAAAGGAATTTGAAACCACCTTCGACTTTTTTGGATTTCGATGAATTTTTTTGTTGGAGGAGCTAAATTTGAGTGAATTTAGATGAAATTTACTTCAGTTTGTTTTGATTTTATATAAATTTTTAGTCAAATTGTAATAAAGGAATTTGAACCATCTTCGATTTTTTTGGATTTTGATGAGTTTTTTTGTTGGAGGAGTTAAATATGAGTGAATTTAGATGAAATTTACTTCTGTTTTTTTTATTTCATATAAATTTTTAGTCAAATTGTAATAAAGGTATTTGAACCAACTTCGATTTTTTGGGATTTTGATGATTTTGGTTGTTGGAGGAGTTAAATTTGAGTAAATTTAGAGGAAATTTACTTTTATTTTTTTGGATTTTATATAAATTTTTAGTCAAATTGTAGTAAAGGAAATTCAAACCAACTTAGATTTTTTTGGATTTTGATGAATTTTTTTGTTGGAGGAGTTAAATTTGAGTGAATTTAGATGAAACTTACTTTTATTTTTTTGGATTTTCTATAAATTTTTAGTCAAATTGTAATAAAGGAATTTGAACCAACTTCGATTTTTTTGGATTTTGATGAGATTTTTTGTTGGAGGAGTTAAATTTGAGTGAAATTAGATGAAATTTACTTTTATTTTTTCGGATTTTATATAAATTTTTAGTCAAATTGTAATAAAGGAATTTGAACCAACTTCGATTTTTTTTTATTTTGATGAATTTTTTGTTGGAGGAGCTAAATTTGAGTGAATTTAGATTAAATTTGCTTCTATTTTTCTTGATTTTATATAAATTTTTAGGCAAATTTTAATAAAGGAATTTGAAACCACCTTCGACTTTTTTGGATTTCGATGAATTTTTTTGTTGGAGGAGCTAAATTTGAGTGAATTTAGATGAAATTTACTTCAATTTGTTTTGATTTTATATAAATTTTTAGTCAAATTGTAATAAAGGAAACTGAAACCAACTTCGATTTTTTTGGATTTCGATGACTTTTTTTGTTGGAGGAGCTAAATTTGAGTGAATTTAGATGAAATTTACTTCAATGTTTTTGGATTTTATATAAATTTTTAGGCAAATTTAAATAAAGGAATTTGAAACCACCTTCGACTTTTTTGGATTTCGATGAATTTTTTTGTTGGAGGAGCTAAATTTGAGTGAATTTAGATGAAATTTACTTCAATTTGTTTTGATTTTATATAAATTTTTAGTCAAATTGTAATAAAGGAATTTGAACCAACTTCGATTTTTTTGGATTTCGATGAATTTTTTTGTTGGAGGAGCTAAATTTGAGTGTATTTAGATGAAATTTACTTTAATTTTTTTGGATTTTATATTAATTTTTAGTCAAATTGTAATAAAGTAATTTGATACCAACTTCGATTTTTTTGGATTTTGATGAATTTTTTTGTTGGAGCAGCTAAATTTGAGTGAATTTAGATGGAATTTACTTTTATTTTTTTGGATTTTATATAAATTTTTAGTCAAATTGTAATAAAGGAATTTGAACCAACTTCTATTTTTTTGGATTTTGATGAGTTTTTTTGTTGGAGGAGTTAAATTTGAGTGAATTTAGATGAAATTTACTTCAATTTTTTGGGATTTTATATAATTTTTTAGTCAAATTGTAATAAAGGAAATTGAAACCAACTTCGATTTTTTTGGATTTGGATGAATGTTTTTGTTGGAGGAGCTAAATTTGAGTAAATTTAGATGAAATTAACACCTATTTTTTTGGATTTTATATAAATTTTTAGTCAAATTGTAATAAAGGAATTTGAAACCAACTTCGATTTTTTTGGATTTTGCTGAATTTTGTGTTGGAGGAGCTAAATTTGAGTGAATTTAGATGAAATTTACTTTTATTTTTTCGGATTTTATATAAATTTTTAGTCAAATTGTAATAAAGGAATTTGAACCAACTTCGATTTTTTTGGATTTTGATGAGTTTTTTTGTTGGAGGAGTTAAATTTGAGTGAATTTAGATTAAATTTACTTTTATTTTTTTTGATTTTATATAAATTTTTAGTCAAATTGTAATAAAGGAATTTGAACCAACTTCGAATTTTTTGGATTTCGATGAATTTTTTTGTTGGAGGAGCTAAATTTGAGTGAATTTAGATGAAATTTACTTCAATTTTTTTGGATTTTATATAAATTTTTAGGCAAATTTTAATAAAGGAATTTGAAACCACTTTCGATTTTTTTGGATTTCGATGAATTTTTTTGTTGGAGGAGCTAAATTTGAGTGAATTTAGATGAAATTTACTTCAATTTTTTTTGATTTTATATAAATTTTTAGTCAAATTGTAATAAAGGAAACTGAAACCAACTTCGATTTTTTGGGATTTCGATGTATTTTTTTGTTGGAGGACCTAAATTTGAGTGAATTTAGATGAAATTTACTTCAATGTTTTTGGATTTTATATAAATTTTTAGGCAAATTTTAATAAAGGAAATTGAAACCAACTTCGATTTTTTTGGATTTGGATGAATGTTTTTGTTGGAGGAGCTAAATTTGAGTAAATTTAGATGAAATTAACACCTATTTTTTTGGATTTTATATAAATTTTTAGTCAAATTGTAATAAAGGAATTTGAAACCAACTTCGATTTTTTTGGATTTTGCTGAATTTTGTGTTGGAGGAGCTAAATTTGAGTGAATTTAGATGAAATTTACTTTTATTTTTTCGGATTTTATATAAATTTTTAGTCAAATTGTAATAAAGGAATTTGAACCAACTTCGATTTTTTTGGATTTTGATGAATTTTTTTGTTGGAGGAGCTAAATTTGAGTGAATTTAGATGAAATTTACTTCAATTTTTTTGGATTTTATATAAATTTTTAGGCAAATTTTAATAAAGGAATTTGAAACCACTTTCGATTTTTTTGGATTTCGATGAATTTTTTTGTTGGAGGAGCTAAACTTGAGTGAATTTAGATGAAATTTACTTTCATTTTTTTGGATTTTATATTAATTTTTAGTCAAATTGTAATAAAGTAATTTGAAACCAACTTCGATTTTTTTGGATTTTGATGAATTTTTTTGTTGGAGCAGCTAAATTTGAGTGAATTTAGATGGAATTTACTTTTATTTTTTTGGATTTTATATAAATTTTTAGTCAAATTGTAATAAAGGAATTTGAACCAACTTCTATTTTTTTGGATTTTGATGAGTTTTCTTGTTGGAGGAGTTAAATTTGAGTGAATTTAGATGAAATTTACTTCAATTTTTTTGGATTTTATATAATTTTTTAGTCAAATTGTAATAAAGGAAATTGAAACCAACTTCGATTTTTTTGGATTTGGATGAATGTTTTTGTTGGAGGAGCTAAATTTGAGTAAATTTAGATGAAATTAACACCTATTTTTTTGGATTTTATATAAATTTTTAGTCAAATTGTAATAAAGGAATTTGAAACCAACTTCGATTTTTTTGGATTTTGCTGAATTTTGTGTTGGAGGAGCTAAATTTGAGTGAATTTAGATGAAATTTACTTTTATTTTTTCGGATTTTATATAAATTTTTAGTCAAATTGTAATAAAGGAATTTGAACCAACTTCGATTTTTTTGGATTTTGATGAGTTTTTTTGTTGGAGGAGTTAAATTTGAGTGAATTTAGATGAAATTTACTTTTATTTTTTTTGATTTTATATAAATTTTTAGTCAAATTGTAATAAAGGAATTTGAACCAACTTCGATTTTTTTGGATTTCGATGAATTTTTTTGTTGGAGGAGCTAAATTTGAGTGAATTTAGATGAAATTTACTTCAATTTTTTTTTATTTCATATAAATTTTTAGTCAAATTGTAATAAAGGAAACTGAAACCAACTTCGATTTTTTTGGATTTCGATGACTTTTTTTGATGGAGGAGCTAAATTTGAGTGAATTTAGATGAAATTTACTTCAATGTTTTTGGATTTTATATAAATTTTTAGGCAAATTTTAATAAAGGAATTTGAAACCACCTTCGACTTTTTTGGATCTCGATGAATTTTTTTGTTGGAGGAGCTAAATTTGAGTGAATTTAGATGAAATTTACTTCAGTTTGTTTTGATTTTATATAAATTTTTAGTCAAATTGTAATAAAGGAATTTGAACCATCTTCGATTTTTTTGGATTTTGATGAGTTTTTTTGTTGGAGGAGTTAAATATGAGTGAATTTAGATGAAATTTACTTCTGTTTTTTTTATTTCATATAAATTTTTAGTCAAATTGTAATAAAGGTATTTGAACCAACTTCGATTTTTTGGGATTTTGATGATTTTGGTTGTTGGAGGAGTTAAATTTGAGTAAATTTAGAGGAAATTTACTTTTATTTTTTTGGATTTTATATAAATTTTTAGTCAAATTGTAGTAAAGGAAATTCAAACCAACTTAGATTTTTTTGGATTTTGATGAATTTTTTTGTTGGAGGAGTTAAATTTGAGTGAATTTAGATGAAACTTACTTTTATTTTTTTGGATTTTCTATAAATTTTTAGTCAAATTGTAATAAAGGAATTTGAACCAACTTCGATTTTTTGGGATTTTGATGATTTTGGTTGTTGGAGGAGTTAAATTTGAGTAAATTTAGAGGAAATTTACTTTTATTTTTTTGGATTTTATATAAATTTTTAGTCAAATTGTAGTAAAGGAAATTCAAACCAACTTAGATTTTTTTGGATTTTGATGAATTTTTTTGTTGGAGGAGTTAAATTTGAGTGAATTTAGATGAAACTTACTTTTATTTTTTTGGATTTTCTATAAATTTTTAGTCAAATTGTAATAAAGGAATTTGAACCAACTTCGATTTTTTTGGATTTTGATGAGATTTTTTGTTGGAGGAGTTAAATTTGAGTGAAATTAGATGAAATTTACTTTTATTTTTTCGGATTTTATATAAATTTTTAGTCAAATTGTAATAAAGGAATTTGAACCAACTTCGATTTTTTTTTATTTTGATGAATTTTTTGTTGGAGGAGCTAAATTTGAGTGAATTTAGATTAAATTTGCTTCTATTTTTCTTGATTTTATATAAATTTTTAGGCAAATTTTAATAAAGGAATTTGAAACCACCTTCGACTTTTTTGGATTTCGATGAATTTTTTTGTTGGAGGAGCTAAATTTGAGTGAATTTAGATGAAATTTACTTCAATTTGTTTTGATTTTATATAAATTTTTAGTCAAATTGTAATAAAGGAAACTGAAACCAACTTCGATTTTTTTGGATTTCGATGACTTTTTTTGTTGGAGGAGCTAAATTTGAGTGAATTTAGATGAAATTTACTTCAATGTTTTTGGATTTTATATAAATTTTTAGGCAAATTTAAATAAAGGAATTTGAAACCACCTTCGACTTTTTTGGATTTCGATGAATTTTTTTGTTGGAGGAGCTAAATTTGAGTGAATTTAGATGAAATTTACTTCAATTTGTTTTGATTTTATATAAATTTTTAGTCAAATTGTAATAAAGGAATTTGAACCAACTTCGATTTTTTTGGATTTTGATGAGTTTTTTTGTTGGAGGAGTTAAATTTGAGTGAATTTAGATGAAATTTACTTTTATTTTTTTTGATTTTATATAAATTTTTAGTCAAATTGTAATAAAGGAATTTGAACCAACTTCGATTTTTTTGGATTTCGATGAATTTTTTTGTTGGAGGAGCTAAATTTGAGTGAATTTAGATGAAATTTACTTCAATTTTTTTTTATTTCATATAAATTTTTAGTCAAATTGTAATAAAGGAAACTGAAACCAACTTCGATTTTTTTGGATTTCGATGACTTTTTTTGATGGAGGAGCTAAATTTGAGTGAATTTAGATGAAATTTACTTCAATGTTTTTGGATTTTATATAAATTTTTAGGCAAATTTTAATAAAGGAATTTGAAACCACCTTCGACTTTTTTGGATTTCGATGAATTTTTTTGTTGGAGGAGCTAAATTTGAGTGAATTTAGATGAAATTTACTTCAGTTTGTTTTGATTTTATATAAATTTTTAGTCAAATTGTAATAAAGGAATTTGAACCATCTTCGATTTTTTTGGATTTTGATGAGTTTTTTTGTTGGAGGAGTTAAATATGAGTGAATTTAGATGAAATTTACTTCTGTTTTTTTTATTTCATATAAATTTTTAGTCAAATTGTAATAAAGGTATTTGAACCAACTTCGATTTTTTGGGATTTTGATGATTTTGGTTGTTGGAGGAGTTAAATTTGAGTAAATTTAGAGGAAATTTACTTTTATTTTTTTGGATTTTATATAAATTTTTAGTCAAATTGTAGTAAAGGAAATTCAAACCAACTTAGATTTTTTTGGATTTTGATGAATTTTTTTGTTGGAGGAGTTAAATTTGAGTGAATTTAGATGAAACTTACTTTTATTTTTTTGGATTTTCTATAAATTTTTAGTCAAATTGTAATAAAGGAATTTGAACCAACTTCGATTTTTTTGGATTTTGATGAGATTTTTTGTTGGAGGAGTTAAATTTGAGTGAAATTAGATGAAATTTACTTTTATTTTTTCGGATTTTATATAAATTTTTAGTCAAATTGTAATAAAGGAATTTGAACCAACTTCGATTTTTTTGGATTTCGATGAATTTTTTTGTTGGAGGAGCTAAATTTGAGTGTATTTAGATGAAATTTACTTTAATTTTTTTGGATTTTATATTAATTTTTAGTCAAATTGTAATAAAGTAATTTGATACCAACTTCGATTTTTTTGGATTTTGATGAATTTTTTTGTTGGAGCAGCTAAATTTGAGTGAATTTAGATGGAATTTACTTTTATTTTTTTGGATTTTATATAAATTTTTAGTCAAATTGTAATAAAGGAATTTGAACCAACTTCTATTTTTTTGGATTTTGATGAGTTTTTTTGTTGGAGGAGTTAAATTTGAGTGAATTTAGATGAAATTTACTTCAATTTTTTGGGATTTTATATAATTTTTTAGTCAAATTGTAATAAAGGAAATTGAAACCAACTTCGATTTTTTTGGATTTGGATGAATGTTTTTGTTGGAGGAGCTAAATTTGAGTAAATTTAGATGAAATTAACACCTATTTTTTTGGATTTTATATAAATTTTTAGTCAAATTGTAATAAAGGAATTTGAAACCAACTTCGATTTTTTTGGATTTTGCTGAATTTTGTGTTGGAGGAGCTAAATTTGAGTGAATTTAGATGAAATTTACTTTTATTTTTTCGGATTTTATATAAATTTTTAGTCAAATTGTAATAAAGGAATTTGAACCAACTTCGATTTTTTTGGATTTTGATGAGTTTTTTTGTTGGAGGAGTTAAATTTGAGTGAATTTAGATTAAATTTACTTTTATTTTTTTTGATTTTATATAAATTTTTAGTCAAATTGTAATAAAGGAATTTGAACCAACTTCGAATTTTTTGGATTTCGATGAATTTTTTTGTTGGAGGAGCTAAATTTGAGTGAATTTAGATGAAATTTACTTCAATTTTTTTGGATTTTATATAAATTTTTAGGCAAATTTTAATAAAGGAATTTGAAACCACTTTCGATTTTTTTGGATTTCGATGAATTTTTTTGTTGGAGGAGCTAAATTTGAGTGAATTTAGATGAAATTTACTTCAATTTTTTTTGATTTTATATAAATTTTTAGTCAAATTGTAATAAAGGAAACTGAAACCAACTTCGATTTTTTGGGATTTCGATGTATTTTTTTGTTGGAGGACCTAAATTTGAGTGAATTTAGATGAAATTTACTTCAATGTTTTTGGATTTTATATAAATTTTTAGGCAAATTTTAATAAAGGAAATTGAAACCAACTTCGATTTTTTTGGATTTGGATGAATGTTTTTGTTGGAGGAGCTAAATTTGAGTAAATTTAGATGAAATTAACACCTATTTTTTTGGATTTTATATAAATTTTTAGTCAAATTGTAATAAAGGAATTTGAAACCAACTTCGATTTTTTTGGATTTTGCTGAATTTTGTGTTGGAGGAGCTAAATTTGAGTGAATTTAGATGAAATTTACTTTTATTTTTTCGGATTTTATATAAATTTTTAGTCAAATTGTAATAAAGGAATTTGAACCAACTTCGATTTTTTTGGATTTTGATGATTTTTTTTGTAGGAGGAGCTAAATTTGAGTGAATTTAGATGAAATTTACTTCAATTTTTTTGGATTTTATATAAATTTTTAGGCAAATTTTAATAAAGGAATTTGAAACCACTTTCGATTTTTTTGGATTTCGATGAATTTTTTTGTTGGAGGAGCTAAATTTGAGTGAATTTAGATGAAATTTACTTCAATTTTTTTTGATTTTATATAAATTTTTAGTCAAATTGTAATAAAGGAAACTGAAACCAACTTCGATTTTTTGGGATTTCGATGTATTTTTTTGTTGGAGGAGCTAAATTTGAGTGAATTTAGATGAAATTTACTTCAATGTTTTTGGATTTTATATAAATTTTTAGGCAAATTTTAATAAAGGAATTTGAAACCACCTTCGACTTTTTTGGATTTCGATGAATTTTTTTGTTGGAGGAGCTAAATTTGAGTGAATTTAGATGAAATTTACTTCTATTTTTTTTATTTCACTTAAATTTTTAGTCAAATTGTAATAAAGGTATTTGAACCAACTTCGATTTTTTTGGATTTTGATGATTTTGGTTGTTGGAGGAGTTAAATTTGAGTAAATTTAGAGGAAATTTACTTGTATTTTTTTGGATTTTATATAAATTTTTAGTCAAATTGTAGTAAAGGAAATTCAAACCAACTTCGATTTTTTTGGATTTTGATGAATTTTTTTGTTGGAGGAGTTAAATTTGAGTGAATTTAGATGAAACTTACTTTTATTTTTTTGGATTTTCTATAAATTTTTAGTCAAATTGTAATAAAGGAATTTGAACCAACTTCGATTTTTTTGGATTTTGATGAGATTTTTTGTTGGAGGAGTTAAATTTGAGTGAATTTAGATGAAATTTACTTCTATTTTTTTGGATTTTATATAAATTTTTAGTCAAATTGTAATAAAGGAATTTGAACCAACTTCGATTTTTTTGGATTTCAATGAATTTTTTTGTTGGAGGAGCTAAATTTGAGTGAATTTAGATGAAATTTACTTTTATTTTTTTGGATTTTATATAAATTTTTAGTCAAATTGTAATAAAGGAATTTGAACCTACTTCGATTTTTTTTTATTTTGATGAATTTTTTGTTGGAGGAGCTAAATTTGAGTGAATTTAGATTAAATTTGCTTCTATTTTTCTTGATTTTATATAAATTTTTAGTCAAATTGTAATTAAGGAATTTGAAACCACCTTCGATTTTTTTGGATTTTGATGAATTTTATTGTTGGAGGAGCTAAATTTGAGTGAATTTAGATGAAATTTACTTTCATTTTTTTGGATTTTATATTAATTTTTAGTCAAATTGTAATAAAGTAATTTGAAACCAACTTCGATTTTTTTGGATTTTGATGAATTTTTTTGTTGGAGCAGCTAAATTTGAGTGAATTTAGATGGAATTTACTTTTATTTTTTTGGATTTTATATAAATTTTCAGTCAAATTGTAATAAAGGAATTTGAACCAACTTCTATTTTTTTGGATTTTGATGAGTTTTTTTGTTGGAGGGGTTAAATTTGAGTGAATTTAGATGAAATTTACTTCAATTTTTTTGGATTTTATATAATTTTTTAGTCAAATTGTAATAAAGGAAATTGAAACCAACTTCGATTTTTTTGGATTTGGATGAATGTTTTTGTTGGAGGAGCTAAATTTGAGTAAATTTAGATGAAATTAACACCTATTTTTTGGATTTTATATAAATTTTTAGTCAAATTGTAATAAAGGAATTTGAAACCAACTTCGATTTTTTTGGATTTTGCTGAATTTTGTGTTGGAGGAGCTAAATTTGAGTGAATTTAGATGAAATTTACTTTTATTTTTTCGGATTTTATATAAATTTTTAGTCAAATTGTAATAAAGGAATTTGAACCAACTTCGATTTTTTTGGATTTTGATGAGTTTTTTTGTTGGAGGAGTTAAATTTGAGTGAATTTAGATTAAATTTACTTTTATTTGTTTTGATTTTATATAAATTTTTAGTCAAATTGTAATGAAGGAATTTGAACCAACTTCGATTTTTTTGGATTTTGATGAATTTTTTTGTTGGAGGAGCTAAATTTGAGTGAATTTAGATGAAATTTACTTCAATTTTTTTGGATTTTATATAAATTTTTAGGCAAATTTTAATAAAGGAATTTGAAACCACTTTCGATTTTTTTGGATTTCGATGAATTTTTTTGTTGGAGGAGCTAAATTTGAGTGAATTTAGATGAAATTTACTTCAATTTTTTTTGATTTTATATAAATTTTTAGTCAAATTGTAATAAAGGAAACTGAAACCAACTTCGATTTTTTGGGATTTCGATGTATTTTTTTGTTGGAGGAGCTAAATTTGAGTGAATTTAGATGATATTTACTTCAATGTTTTTGGATTTTATATAAATTTTTAGGCAAATTTTAATAAAGGAATTTGAAACCACCTTCGACTTTTTTGGATTTCGATGAATTTTTTTGTTGGAGGAGCTAAATTTGAGTGAATTTAGATGAAATTTACTTCTATTTTTTTTATTTCACTTAAATTTTTAGTCAAATTGTAATAAAGGTATTTGAACCAACTTCGATTTTTTTGGATTTTGATGATTTTGGTTGTTGGAGGAGTTAAATTTGAGTAAATTTAGAGGAAATTTACTTGTATTTTTTTGGATTTTATATAAATTTTTAGTCAAATTGTAGTAAAGGAAATTCAAACCAACTTCGATTTTTTTTGATTTTGATGAATTTTTTTGTTGGAGGAGTTAAATTTGAGTGAATTTAGATGAAACTTACTTTTATTTTTTTGGATTTTCTATAAATTTTTAGTCAAATTGTAATAAAGGAATTTGAACCAACTTCGATTTTTTTGGATTTTGATGAGATTTTTTGTTGGAGGAGTTAAATTTGAGTGAATTTAGATGAAATTTACTTCTATTTTTTTGGATTTTATATAAATTTTTAGTCAAATTGTAATAAAGGAATTTGAACCAACTTCGATTTTTTTGGATTTCAATGAATTTTTTTGTTGGAGGAGCTAAATTTGAGTGAATTTAGATGAAATTTACTTTTATTTTTTTGGATTTTATATAAATTTTTAGTCAAATTGTAATAAAGGAATTTGAACCTACTTCGATTTTTTTTTATTTTGATGAATTTTTTGTTGGAGGAGCTAAATTTGAGTGAATTTAGATTAAATTTGCTTCTATTTTTCTTGATTTTATATAAATTTTTAGTCAAATTGTAATTAAGGAATTTGAAACCACCTTCGATTTTTTTGGATTTTGATGAATTTTATTGTTGGAGGAGCTAAATTTGAGTGAATTTAGATGAAATTTACTTTCATTTTTTTGGATTTTATATTAATTTTTAGTCAAATTGTAATAAAGTAATTTGAAACCAACTTCGATTTTTTTGGATTTTGATGAATTTTTTTGTTGGAGCAGCTAAATTTGAGTGAATTTAGATGGAATTTACTTTTATTTTTTTGGATTTTATATAAATTTTCAGTCAAATTGTAATAAAGGAATTTGAACCAACTTCTATTTTTTTGGATTTTGATGAGTTTTTTTGTTGGAGGGGTTAAATTTGAGTGAATTTAGATGAAATTTACTTCAATTTTTTTGGATTTTATATAATTTTTTAGTCAAATTGTAATAAAGGAAATTGAAACCAACTTCGATTTTTTTGGATTTGGATGAATGTTTTTGTTGGAGGAGCTAAATTTGAGTGAATTTAGATGAAATTTACTTCAATGTTTTTGGATTTTATATAAATTTTTAGGCAAATTTTAATAAAGGAATTTGAAACCACCTTCGACTTTTTTGGATTTCGATGAATTTTTTTGTTGGAGGAGCTAAATTTGAGTGAATTTAGATGAAATTTACTTCAATTTGTTTTGATTTTATATAAATTTTTAGTCAAATTGTAATAAAGGAAACTGAAACCAACTTCGATTTTTTTGGATTTCGATGACTTTTTTTGTTGGAGGAGCTAAATTTGAGTGAATTTAGATGAAATTTACTTCAATGTTTTTGGATTTTATATAAATTTTTAGGCAAATTTAAATAAAGGAATTTGAAACCACCTTCGACTTTTTTGGATTTCGATGAATTTTTTTGTTGGAGGAGCTAAATTTGAGTGAATTTAGATGAAATTTACTTCAATTTGTTTTGATTTTATATAAATTTTTAGTCAAATTGTAATAAAGGAATTTGAACCAACTTCGATTTTTTTGGATTTTGATGAGTTTTTTTGTTGGAGGAGTTAAATTTGAGTGAATTTAGATGAAATTTACTTTTATTTTTTTTGATTTTATATAAATTTTTAGTCAAATTGTAATAAAGGAATTTGAACCAACTTCGATTTTTTTGGATTTCGATGAATTTTTTTGTTGGAGGAGCTAAATTTGAGTGAATTTAGATGAAATTTACTTCAATTTTTTTTTATTTCATATAAATTTTTAGTCAAATTGTAATAAAGGAAACTGAAACCAACTTCGATTTTTTTGGATTTCGATTACTTTTTTTGATGGAGGAGCTAAATTTGAGTGAATTTAGATGAAATTTACTTCAATGTTTTTGGATTTTATATAAATTTTTAGGCAAATTTTAATAAAGGAATTTGAAACCACCTTCGACTTTTTTGGATTTCGATGAATTTTTTTGTTGGAGGAGCTAAATTTGAGTGAATTTAGATGAAATTTACTTCAGTTTGTTTTGATTTTATATAAATTTTTAGTCAAATTGTAATAAAGGAATTTGAACCATCTTCGATTTTTTTGGATTTTGATGAGTTTTTTTGTTGGAGGAGTTAAATATGAGTGAATTTAGATGAAATTTACTTCTGTTTTTTTTATTTCATATAAATTTTTAGTCAAATTGTAATAAAGGTATTTGAACCAACTTCGATTTTTTGGGATTTTGATGATTTTGGTTGTTGGAGGAGTTAAATTTGAGTAAATTTAGAGGAAATTTACTTTTATTTTTTTGGATTTTATATAAATTTTTAGTCAAATTGTAGTAAAGGAAATTCAAACCAACTTAGATTTTTTTGGATTTTGATGAATTTTTTTGTTGGAGGAGTTAAATTTGAGTGAATTTAGATGAAACTTACTTTTATTTTTTTGGATTTTCTATAAATTTTTAGTCAAATTGTAATAAAGGAATTTGAACCAACTTCGATTTTTTTGGATTTTGATGAGATTTTTTGTTGGAGGAGTTAAATTTGAGTGAAATTAGATGAAATTTACTTTTATTTTTTCGGATTTTATATAAATTTTTAGTCAAATTGTAATAAAGGAATTTGAACCAACTTCGATTTTTTTGGATTTCGATGAATTTTTTTGTTGGAGGAGCTAAATTTGAGTGTATTTAGATGAAATTTACTTTAATTTTTTTGGATTTTATATAAATTTTTAGTCAAATTGTAATAAAGGAAATTGAAACCAACTTCGATTTTTTTGGATTTGGATGAATTTTTTTGTTGGAGGAGCTAAATTTGAGTGAATTTAGATGAAATTTACTTTTATTTTTTTGGATTTTATATAAATTTTTAGTCAAATTGTAATAAAGGAATTTGAACCAACTTCGATTTTTTTTTATTTTGATGAATTTTTTGTTGGAGGAGCTAAATTTGAGTGAATTTAGATGAAATTTACTTTCATTTTTTTGGATTTTATATTAATTTTTAGTCAAATTGTAATAAAGTAATTTGATACCAACTTCGATTTTTTTGGATTTTGATGAATTTTTTTGTTGGAGCAGCTAAATTTGAGTGAATTTAGATGGAATTTACTTTTATTTTTTTGGATTTTATATAAATTTTTAGTCAAATTGTAATAAAGGAATTTGAACCAACTTCTATTTTTTTGGATTTTGATGAGTTTTTTTGTTGGAGGAGTTAAATTTGAGTGAATTTAGATGAAATTTACTTCAATTTTTTGGGATTTTATATAATTTTTTAGTCAAATTGTAATAAAGGAAATTGAAACCAACTTCGATTTTTTTGGATTTGGATGAATGTTTTTGTTGGAGGAGCTAAATTTGAGTAAATTTAAATGAAATTAACACCTATTTTTTTGGATTTTATATAAATTTTTAGTCAAATTGTAATAAAGGAATTTGAAGCCAACTTCGATTTTTTTGGATTTTGCTGAATTTTGTGTTGGAGGAGCTAAATTTGAGTGAATTTAGATGAAATTTACTTTTATTTTTTCGGATTTTATATAAATTTTTAGTCAAATTGTAATAAAGGAATTTGAACCAACTTCGATTTTTTTGGATTTTGATGAGTTTTTTTGTTGGAGGAGTTAAATTTGAGTGAATTTAGATTAAATTTACTTTTATTTTTTTTGATTTTATATAAATTTTTAGTCAAATTGTAATAAAGGAATTTGAACCAACTTCGAATTTTTTGGATTTCGATGAATTTTTTTGTTGGAGGAGCTAAATTTGAGTGAATTTAGATGAAATTTACTTCAATTTTTTTGGATTTTATATAAATTTTTAGGCAAATTTTAATAAAGGAATTTGAAACCACTTTCGATTTTTTTGGATTTCGATGAATTTTTTTGTTGGAGGAGCTAAATTTGAGTGAATTTAGATGAAATTTACTTCAATTTTTTTGGATTTTATATAAATTTTTAGTCAAATTGTAATAAAGGAAACTGAAACCAACTTCGATTTTTTGGGATTTCGATGTATTTTTTTGTTGGAGGACCTAAATTTGAGTGAATTTAGATGAAATTTACTTCAATGTTTTTGGATTTTATATAAATTTTTAGGCAAATTTTAATAAAGGAAATTGAAACCAACTTCGATTTTTTTGGATTTGGATGAATGTATTTGTTGGAGGAGCTAAATTTGAGTAAATTTAGATGAAATTAACACCTATTTTTTTGGATTTTATATAAATTTTTAGTCAAATTGTAATAAAGGAATTTGAAACCAACTTCGATTTTTTTGGATTTTGCTGAATTTTGTGTTGGAGGATCTAAATTTGAGTGAATTTAGATGAAATTTACTTTTATTTTTTCGGATTTTATATAAATTTTTAGTCAAATTGTAATAAAGGAATTTGAACCAACTTCGATTTTTTTGGATTTTGATGAATTTTTTTGTTGGAGGAGCTAAATTTGAGTGAATTTAGATGAAATTTACTTCAATTTTTTTGGATTTTATATAAATTTTTAGGCAAATTTTAATAAAGGAATTTGAAACCACTTTCGATTTTTTTGGATTTCGATGAATTTTTTTGTTGGAGGAGCTAAATTTGAGTGAATTTAGATGAAATTTACTTCAATTTTTTTTGATTTTATATAAATTTTTAGTCAAATTGTAATAAAGGAAACTGAAACCAACTTCGATTTTTTGGGATTTCGATGTATTTTTTTGTTGGAGGAGCTAAATTTGAGTGAATTTAGATGAAATTTACTTCAATGTTTTTGGATTTTATATTAATTTTTAGGCAAATTTTAATAAAGGAATTTGAAACCACCTTCGACTTTTTTGGATTTCGATGAATTTTTTTGTTGGAGGAGCTAAATTTGAGTGAATTTAGATGAAATTTACTTCTATTTTTTTTATTTCACTTAAATTTTTAGTCAAATTGTAATAAAGGTATTTGAACCAACTTCGATTTTTTTGGATTTTGATGATTTTGGTTGTTGGAGGAGTTAAATTTGAGTAAATTTAGAGGAAATTTACTTGTATTTTTTTGGATTTTATATAAATTTTTAGTCAAATTGTAGTAAAGGAAATTCAAACCAACTTCGATTTTTTTGGATTTTGATGAATTTTTTTGTTGGAGGAGTTAAATTTGAGTGAATTTAGATGAAACTTACTTTTATTTTTTTGGATTTTCTATAAATTTTTAGTCAAATTGTAATAAAGGAATTTGAACCAACTTCGATTTTTTTGGATTTTGATGAGATTTTTTGTTGGAGGAGTTAAATTTGAGTGAATTTAGATGAAATTTACTTCTATTTTTTTGGATTTTATATAAATTTTTAGTCAAATTGTAATAAAGGAATTTGAACCAACTTCGATTTTTTTGGATTTCAATGAATTTTTTTGTTGGAGGAGCTAAATTTGAGTGAATTTAGATGAAATTTACTTTTATTTTTTTGGATTTTATATAAATTTTTAGTCAAATTGTAATAAAGGAATTTGAACCTACTTCGATTTTTTTTTATTTTGATGAATTTTTTGTTGGAGGAGCTAAATTTGAGTGAATTTAGATTAAATTTGCTTCTATTTTTCTTGATTTTATATAAATTTTTAGTCAAATTGTAATTAAGGAATTTGAAACCACCTTCGATTTTTTTGGATTTTGATGAATTTTATTGTTGGAGGAGCTAAATTTGAGTGAATTTAGATGAAATTTACTTTCATTTTTTTGGATTTTATATTAATTTTTAGTCAAATTGTAATAAAGTAATTTGAAACCAACTTCGATTTTTTTGGATTTTGATGAATTTTTTTGTTGGAGCAGCTAAATTTGAGTGAATTTAGATGGAATTTACTTTTATTTTTTTGGATTTTATATAAATTTTCAGTCAAATTGTAATAAAGGAATTTGAACCAACTTCTATTTTTTTGGATTTTGATGAGTTTTTTTGTTGGAGGGGTTAAATTTGAGTGAATTTAGATGAAATTTACTTCAATTTTTTTGGATTTTATATAATTTTTTAGTCAAATTGTAATAAAGGAAATTGAAACCAACTTCGATTTTTTTGGATTTGGATGAATGTTTTTGTTGGAGGAGCTAAATTTGAGTAAATTTAGATGAAATTAACACCTATTTTTTGGATTTTATATAAATTTTTAGTCAAATTGTAATAAAGGAATTTGAAACCAACTTCGATTTTTTTGGATTTTGCTGAATTTTGTGTTGGAGGAGCTAAATTTGAGTGAATTTAGATGAAATTTACTTTTATTTTTTCGGATTTTATATAAATTTTTAGTCAAATTGTAATAAAGGAATTTGAACCAACTTCGATTTTTTTGGATTTTGATGAGTTTTTTTGTTGGAGGAGTTAAATTTGAGTGAATTTAGATTAAATTTACTTTCATTTGTTTTGATTTTATATAAATTTTTAGTCAAATTGTAATAAAGGAATTTGAACCAACTTCGATTTTTTTGGATTTTGATGAATTTTTTTGTTGGAGGAGCTAAATTTGAGTGAATTTAGATGAAATTTACTTCAATTTTTTTGGATTTTATATAAATTTTTAGGCAAATTTTAATAAAGGAATTTGAAACCACTTTCGATTTTTTTGGATTTCGATGAATTTTTTTGTTGGAGGAGCTAAATTTGAGTGAATTTAGATGAAATTTACTTCAATTTTTTTTGATTTTATATAAATTTTTAGTCAAATTGTAATAAAGGAAACTGAAACCAACTTCGATTTTTTGGGATTTCGATGTATTTTTTTGTTGGAGGAGCTAAATTTGAGTGAATTTAGATGAAATTTACTTCAATGTTTTTGGATTTTATATAAATTTTTAGGCAAATTTTAATAAAGGAATTTGAAACCACCTTCGACTTTTTTGGATTTCGATGAATTTTTTTGTTGGAGGAGCTAAATTTGAGTGAATTTAGATGAAATTTACTTCTATTTTTTTTATTTCACTTAAATTTTTAGTCAAATTGTAATAAAGGTATTTGAACCAACTTCGATTTTTTTGGATTTTGATGATTTTGGTTGTTGGAGGAGTTAAATTTGAGTAAATTTAGAGGAAATTTACTTGTATTTTTTTGGATTTTATATAAATTTTTAGTCAAATTGTAGTAAAGGAAATTCAAACCAACTTCGATTTTTTTTGATTTTGATGAATTTTTTTGTTGGAGGAGTTAAATTTGAGTGAATTTAGATGAAACTTACTTTTATTTTTTTGGATTTTCTATAAATTTTTAGTCAAATTGTAATAAAGGAATTTGAACCAACTTCGATTTTTTTGGATTTTGATGAGATTTTTTGTTGGAGGAGTTAAATTTGAGTGAATTTAGATGAAATTTACTTCTATTTTTTTGGATTTTATATAAATTTTTAGTCAAATTGTAATAAAGGAATTTGAACCAACTTCGATTTTTTTGGATTTCAATGAATTTTTTTGTTGGAGGAGCTAAATTTGAGTGAATTTAGATGAAATTTACTTTTATTTTTTTGGATTTTATATAAATTTTTAGTCAAATTGTAATAAAGGAATTTGAACCTACTTCGATTTTTTTTTATTTTGATGAATTTTTTGTTGGAGGAGCTAAATTTGAGTGAATTTAGATTAAATTTGCTTCTATTTTTCTTGATTTTATATAAATTTTTAGTCAAATTGTAATTAAGGAATTTGAAACCACCTTCGATTTTTCTGGATTTTGATGAATTTTATTGTTGGAGGAGCTAAATTTGAGTGAATTTAGATGAAATTTACTTTCATTTTTTTGGATTTTATATTAATTTTTAGTCAAATTGTAATAAAGTAATTTGAAACCAACTTCGATTTTTTTGGATTTTGATGAATTTTTTTGTTGGAGCAGCTAAATTTGAGTGAATTTAGATGGAATTTACTTTTATTTTTTTTGATTTTATATAAATTTTCAGTCAAATTGTAATAAAGGAATTTGAACCAACTTCTATTTTTTTGGATTTTGATGAGTTTTTTTGTTGGAGGGGTTAAATTTGAGTGAATTTAGATGAAATTTACTTCAATTTTTTTGGATTTTATATAATTTTTTAGTCAAATTGTAATAAAGGAAATTGAAACCAACTTCGATTTTTTTGGATTTGGATGAATGTTTTTGTTGGAGGAGCTAAATTTGAGTAAATTTAGATGAAATTAACACCTATTTTTTGGATTTTATATAAATTTTTAGTCAAATTGTAATAAAGGAATTTGAAACCAACTTCGATTTTTTTGGATTTTGCTGAATTTTGTGTTGGAGGAGCTAAATTTGAGTGAATTTAGATGAAATTTACTTTTATTTTTTCGGATTTTATATAAATTTTTAGTCAAATTGTAATAAAGGAATTTGAACCAACTTCGATTTTTTTGGATTTTGATGAGTTTTTTTGTTGGAGGAGTTAAATTTGAGTGAATTTAGATTAAATTTACTTTTATTTGTTTTGATTTTATATAAATTTTTAGTCAAATTGTAATAAAGGAATTTGAACCAACTTCGAATTTTTTGGATTTCGATGAATTTTTTTGTTGGAGGAGCTAAATTTGAGTGAATTTAGATGAAATTTACTTCAATTTTTTTGGATTTTATATAAATTTTTAGTCAAATTGTAATAAAGGAAACTGAAACCAACTTCGATTTTTTTGGATTTCGATGTATTTTTTTGTTGGAGGAGCTAAATTTGAGTGAATTTAGATGAAATTTACTTCAATGTTTTTGGATTTTATATAAATTTTTAGGCAAATTTTAATAAAGGAATTTGAAACCACCTTCGACTTTTTTGGATTTCGATGAATTTTTTTGTTGGAGGAGCTAAATTTGAGTGAATTTAGATGAAATTTACTTCAATTTGTTTTGATTTTATATAAATTTTTAGTCAAATTGTAATAAAGGAAACTGAATCCAACTTCGATTTTTTTGGATTTCGATGACTTTTTTTGTTGGAGGAGCTAAATTTGAGTGAATTTAGATGAAATTTACTTCAATGTTTTTGGATTTTATATAAATTTTTAGGCAAATTTAAATAAAGGAATTTGAAACCACCTTCGATTTTTTTGGATTTCGATGTATTTTTTTGTTGGAGGAGCTAAATTTGAGTGAATTTAGATGAAATTTACTTCAATGTTTTTGGATTTTATATAAATTTTTAGTCAAATTGTAATAAAGGAATTTGAACCAACTTCGATTTTTTTGGATTTTGATGAGTTTTTTTGTTGGATGAGTTAAATTTGAGTGAATTTAGATGAAATTTACTTTTATTTTTTTTGATTTTATATAAATTTTTAGTCAAATTGTAATAAAGGAATTTGAACCAACTTCAATTTTTTTGGATTTCGATGAATTTTTTTGTTGGAGGAGCTAAATTTGAGTGAATTTAGATGAAATTTACTTCAATTTTTTTTGATTTCATATAAATTTTTAGTCAAATTGTAATAAAGGAAACTGAAACCAACTTCGATTTTTTTGGATTTCGATGACTTTTTTTGTTGGAGGAGCTAAATTTGAGTGAATTTAGATGAAATTTACTTTTATTTTTTTTGGATTTTATATAAATTTTTAGTCAAATTGTAATAAAGGAATTTGAACCAACTTCTATTTTTTTGGATTTTGATGAGTTTTTTTGTTGGAGGAGTTAAATTTGAGTGAATTTAGATGAAATTTACTTCAATTTTTTTGGATTTTATATAAATTTTTAGTCAAATTGTAATAAAGGAAATTGAAACCAACTTCGATTTTTTTGGATTTGGATGAATGTTTTTGTTGGAGGAGATAAATTTGAGTAAATTTAGATGAAATTAACACCTATTTTTTTGGATTTTATATAAATTTTTAGTCAAATTGTAATAAAGGAATTTGAAACCAACTTCGATTTTTTTGGATTTTGCTGAATTTTGTGTTGGAGGAGCTAAATTTGAGTGAATTTAGATGAAATTTACTTTTATTTTTTCGGATTTTATATAAATTTTTAGTCAAATTGTAATAAAGGAATTTGAACCAACTTCGATTTTTTTGGATTTTGATGAGTTTTTTTGTTGGTGGAGTTAAATTTGAGTGAAATTAGATTAAATTTACTTTTATTTGTTTTGATTTTATATAAATTTTTAGTCAAATTGTAATAAAGGAATTTGAACCAACTTCGAATTTTTTGGATTTCGATGAATTTTTTTGTTGGAGGAGCTAAATTTGAGTGAATTTAGATGAAATTTACTTCAATTTTTTTGGATTTTATATAAATTTTTAGTCAAATTGTAATAAAGGAAACTGAAACCAACTTCGATTTTTTTGGATTTCGAAGACTTTTTTTGTTGGAGGAGCTAAATTTGAGTGAATTTAGATGAAATTTACTTCAATGTTTTTGGATTTTATATAAATTTTTAGGCAAATTTTAATAAAGGAATTTGAAACCACCTTCGACTTTTTTGGATTTCGATGAATTTTTTTGTTGGAGGAGCTAAATTTGAGTGAATTTAGATGAAATTTACTTCAATTTTTTTTGATTTTATATAAATGTTTAGTCAAATTGTAATAAAGGAAACTGAAACCAACTTCGATTTTTTTGGATTTCGATGTATTTTTTTGTTGGAGGAGCTAAATTTGAGTGAATTTAGATGAAATTTACTTCAATGTTTTTGGATTTTATATAAATTTTTAGGCAAATTTTAATAAAGGAATTTGAAACCACCTTCGACTTTTTTGGATTTCGATGAATTTTTTTGTTGGAGGAGCTAAATTTGAGTGAATTTAGATGAAATTTACTTCAATTTGTTTTGATTTTATATAAATTTTTAGTCAAATTGTAATAAAGGAAACTGAAACCAACTTCGATTTTTTTGGATTTCGATGACTTTTTTTGTTGGAGGAGCTAAATTTGAGTGAATTTAGATGAAATTTACTTCAATGTTTTTGGATTTTATATAAATTTTTAGGCAAATTTAAATAAAGGAATTTGAAACCACCTTCGACTTTTTTGGATTTCGATGAATTTTTTTGTTGGAGGAGCTAAATTTGAGTGAATTTAGATGAAATTTACTTCAATTTGTTTTGATTTTATATAAATTTTTAGTCAAATTGTAATAAAGGAATTTGAACCAACTTCGATTTTTTTGGATTTTGATGAGTTTTTTTGTTGGAGGAGTTAAATTTGAGTGAATTTAGATGAAATTTACTTTTATTTTTTTTGATTTTATATAAATTTTTAGTCAAATTGTAATAAAGGAATTTGAACCAACTTCGATTTTTTTGGATTTCGATGAATTTTTTTGTTGGAGGAGCTAAATTTGAGTGAATTTAGATGAAATTTACTTCAATTTTTTTTGATTTCATATAAATTTTTAGTCAAATTGTAATAAAGGAAACTGAAACCAACTTCGATTTTTTGGGATTTCGATGTATTTTTTTGTTGGAGGACCTAAATTTGAGTGAATTTAGATGAAATTTACTTCAATGTTTTTGGATTTTATATAAATTTTTAGGCAAATTTTAATAAAGGAAATTGAAACCAACTTCGATTTTTTTGGATTTGGATGAATGTTTTTGTTGGAGGAGCTAAATTTGAGTAAATTTAGATGAAATTAACACCTATTTTTTTGGATTTTATATAAATTTTTAGTCAAATTGTAATAAAGGAATTTGAAACCAACTTCGATTTTTTTGGATTTTGCTGAATTTTGTGTTGGAGGAGCTAAATTTGAGTGAATTTAGATGAAATTTACTTTTATTTTTTCGGATTTTATATAAATTTTTAGTCAAATTGTAATAAAGGAATTTGAACCAACTTCGATTTTTTTGGATTTTGATGAATTTTTTTGTTGGAGGAGCTAAATTTGAGTGAATTTAGATGAAATTTACTTCAATTTTTTTGGATTTTATATAAATTTTTAGGCAAATTTTAATAAAGGAATTTGAAACCACTTTCGATTTTTTTGGATTTCGATGAATTTTTTTGTTGGAGGAGCTAAATTTGAGTGAATTTAGATGAAATTTACTTCAATTTTTTTTGATTTTATATAAATTTTTAGTCAAATTGTAATAAAGGAAACTGAAACCAACTTCGATTTTTTGGGATTTCGATGTATTTTTTTGTTGGAGGAGCTAAATTTGAGTGAATTTAGATGAAATTTACTTCAATGTTTTTGGATTTTATATAAATTTTTAGGCAAATTTTAATAAAGGAATTTGAAACCACCTTCGACTTTTTTGGATTTCGATGAATTTTTTTGTTGGAGGAGCTAAATTTGAGTGAATTTAGATGAAATTTACTTCTATTTTTTTATTTCACTTAAATTTTTAGTCAAATTGTAATAAAGGTATTTGAACCAACTTCGATTTTTTTGGATTTTGATGATTTTGGTTGTTGGAGGAGTTAAATTTGAGTAAATTTAGAGGAAATTTACTTGTATTTTTTTGGATTTTATATAAATTTTTAGTCAAATTGTAGTAAAGGAAATTCAAACCAACTTCGATTTTTTTGGATTTTGAAGAATTTTTTTGTTGGAGGAGTTAAATTTGAGTGAATTTAGATGAAACTTACTTTTATTTTTTTGGATTTTCTATAAATTTTTAGTCAAATTGTAATAAAGGAATTTGAACCAACTTCGATTTTTTTGGATTTTGATGAGATTTTTTGTTGGAGGAGTTAAATTTGAGTGAATTTAGATGAAATTTACTTCTATTTTTTTGGATTTTATATAAATTTTTAGTCAAATTGTAATAAAGGAATTTGAACCAACTTCGATTTTTTTGGATTTCAATGAATTTTTTTGTTGGAGGAGCTAAATTTGAGTGAATTTAGATGAAATTTACTTTTATTTTTTTGGATTTTATATAAATTTTTAGTCAAATTGTAATAAAGGAATTTGAACCAACTTCTATTTTTTTTTATTTTGATGAATTTTTTGTTGGAGGAGCTAAATTTGAGTGAATTTAGATTAAATTTGCTTCTATTTTTCTTGATTTTATATAAACTTTTAGTCAAATTGTAATTAAGGAATTTGAAACCACCTTCGATTTTTTTGGATTTTGATGAATTTTATTGTTGGAGGAGCTAAATTTGAGTGAATTTAGATGAAATTTACTTTTATTTTTTCGGATTTTATATAAATTTTTAGTCAAATTGTAATAAAGGAATTTGAACCAACTTCGATTTTTTTGGATTTTGATGAGTTTTTTTGTTGGAGGAGTTAAATTTGAGTGAATTTAGATTAAATTTACTTTTATTTGTTTTGATTTTATATAAATTTTTAGTCAAATTGTAATAAAGGAATTTGAACCAACTTCGAATTTTTTGGATTTCGATGAATTTTTTTGTTGGAGGAGCTAAATTTGAGTGAATTTAGATGAAATTTACTTCAATTTTTTTGGATTTTATATAAATTTTTAGTCAAATTGTAATAAAGGAAACTGAAACCAACTTCGATTTTTTGGGATTTCGATGTATTTTTTTGTTGGAGGACCTAAATTTGAGTGAATTTAGATGAAATTTACTTCAATGTTTTTGGATTTTATATAAATTTTTAGGCAAATTTTAATAAAGGAAATTGAAACCAACTTCGATTTTTTTGGATTTGGATGAATGTTTTTGTTGGAGGAGCTAAATTTGAGTAAATTTAGATGAAATTAACACCTATTTTTTTGGATTTTATATAAATTTTTAGTCAAATTGTAATAAAGGAATTTGAAACCAACTTCGATTTTTTTGGATTTTGCTGAATTTTGTGTTGGAGGAGCTAAATTTGAGTGAATTTAGATGAAATTTACTTTTATTGTTTCGGATTTTATATAAAGTTTTAGTCAAATTGTAATAAAGGAATTTGAACCAACTTCGATTTTTTTGGATTTTGATGAATTTTTTTGTTGGAGGAGCTAAATTTGAGTGAATTTAGATGAAATTTACTTCAATTTTTTTGGATTTTATATAAATTTTTAGGCAAATTTTAATAAAGGAATTTGAAACCACTTTCGATTTTTTTGGATTTCGATGAATTTTTTTGTTGGAGAAGCTAAATTTGAGTGAATTTAGATGAAATTTACTTCAATTTTTTTTGATTTTATATAAATTTTAAGTCAAATTGTAATAAAGGAAACTGAAACCAACTTCGATTTTTTGGGATTTCGATGTATTTTTTTGTTGGAGGAGCTAAATTTGAGTGAATTTAGATGAAATTTACTTCAATGTTTTTGGATTTTATATAAATTTTTAGGCAAATTTTAATAAAGGAATTTGAAACCACCTTCGACTTTTTTGGATTTCGATGAATTTTTTTGTTGGAGGAGCTAAATTTGAGTGAATTTAGATGAAATTTACTTCTATTTTTTTTATTTCACTTAAATTTTTAGTCAAATTGTAATAAAGGTATTTGAACCAACTTCGATTTTTTTGGATTTTGATGATTTTGGTTGTTGGAGGAGTTAAATTTGAGTAAATTTAGAGGAAATTTACTTTTATTTTTTTGGATTTTATATAAATTTTTAGTCAAATTGTAGTAAAGGAAATTCAAACCAACTTCGATTTTTTTGGATTTTGATGAATTTTTTTGTTGGAGGAGTTAAATTTGAGTGAATTTAGATGAAACTTACTTTTATTTTTTTGGATTTTCTATAAATTTTTAGTCAAATTGTAATAAAGGAATTTGAACCAACTTCGATTTTTTTGGATTTTGATGAGATTTTTTGTTGGAGGAGTTAAATTTGAGTGAATTTAGATGAAATTTACTTCTATTTTTTTGGATTTTATATAAATTTTTAGTCAAATTGTAATAAAGGAATTTGAACCAACTTCGATTTTTTTGGATTTCAATGAATTTTTTTGTTGGAGGAGCTAAATTTGAGTGAATTTAGATGAAATTTACTTTTATTTTTTTGGATTTTATATAAATTTTTAGTCAAATTGTAATAAAGGAATTTGAACCAACTTCGATTTTTTTTTATTTTGATGAATTTTTTGTTGGAGGAGCTAAATTTGAGTGAATTTAGATTAAATTTGCTTCTATTTTTCTTGATTTTATATAAATTTTTAGTCAAATTGTAATTAAGGAATTTGAAACCACCTTCGATTTTTTTGGATTTTGATGAATTTTATTGTTGGAGGAGCTAAATTTGAGTGAATTTAGATGAAATTTACTTTTATTTTTTCGGATTTTATATAAATTTTTAGTCAAATTGTAATAAAGGAATTTGAACCAACTTCGATTTTTTTGGATTTTGATGAATTTTTTTGTTGGAGGAGCTAAATTTGAGTGAATTTAGATGAAATTTACTTCAATTTTTTTGGATTTTATATAAATTTTTAGGCAAATTTTAATAAAGGAATTTGAAACCACTTTCGATTTTTTTGGATTTCGATGAATTTTTTTGTTGGAGGAGCTAAATTTGAGTGAATTTAGATGAAATTTACTTCAATTTTTTTTGATTTTATATAAATTTTTAGTCAAATTGTAATAAAGGAAACTGAAACCAACTTCGATTTTTTGGGATTTCGATGTATTTTTTTGTTGGAGGAGCTAAATTTGAGTGAATTTAGATGAAATTTACTTCAATGTTTTTGGATTTTATATAAATTTTTAGGCAAATTTTAATAAAGGAATTTGAAACCACCTTCGACTTTTTTGGATTTCGATGAATTTTTTTGTTGGAGGAGCTAAATTTGAGTGAATTTAGATGAAATTTACTTCTATTTTTTTTATTTCACTTAAATTTTTAGTCAAATTGTAATAAAGGTATTTGAACCAACTTCGATTTTTTTGGATTTTGATGATTTTGGTTGTTGGAGGAGTTAAATTTGAGTAAATTTAGAGGAAATTTACTTGTATTTTTTTGGATTTTATATAAATTTTTAGTCAAATTGTAGTAAAGGAAATTCAAACCAACTTCGATTTTTTTGGATTTTGATGAATTTTTTTGTTGGAGGAGTTAAATTTGAGTGAATTTAGATGAAACTTACTTTTATTTTTTTGGATTTTCTATAAATTTTTAGTCAAATTGTAATAAAGGAATTTGAACCAACTTCGATTTTTTTGGATTTTGATGAGATTTTTTGTTGGAGGAGTTAAATTTGAGTGAATTTAGATGAAATTTACTTCTATTTTTTTGGATTTTATATAAATTTTTAGTCAAATTGTAATAAAGGAATTTGAACCAACTTCGATTTTTTTGGATTTCAATGAATTTTTTTGTTGGAGGAGCTAAATTTGAGTGAATTTAGATGAAATTTACTTTTATTTTTTTGGATTTTATATAAATTTTTAGTCAAATTGTAATAAAGGAATTTGAACCAACTTCTATTTTTTTTTATTTTGATGAATTTTTTGTTGGAGGAGCTAAATTTGAGTGAATTTAGATTAAATTTGCTTCTATTTTTCTTGATTTTATATAAATTTTTAGTCAAATTGTAATTAAGGAATTTGAAACCACCTTCGATTTTTTTGGATTTTGATGAATTTTATTGTTGGAGGAGCTAAATTTGAGTGAATTTAGATGAAATTTACTTTTATTTTTTCGGATTTTATATAAATTTTTAGTCAAATTGTAATAAAGGAATTTGAACCAACTTCGATTTTTTTGGATTTTGATGAGTTTTTTTGTTGGAGGAGTTAAATTTGAGTGAATTTAGATTAAATTTACTTTTATTTGTTTTGATTTTATATAAATTTTTAGTCAAATTGTAATAAAGGAATTTGAACCAACTTCGAATTTTTTGGATTTCGATGAATTTTTTTGTTGGAGGAGCTAAATTTGAGTGAATTTAGATGAAATTTACTTCAATTTTTTTGGATTTTATATAAATTTTTAGTCAAATTGTAATAAAGGAAACTGAAACCAACTTCGATTTTTTGGGATTTCGATGTATTTTTTTGTTGGAGGACCTAAATTTGAGTGAATTTAGATGAAATTTACTTCAATGTTTTTGGATTTTATATAAATTTTTAGGCAAATTTTAATAAAGGAAATTGAAACCAACTTCGATTTTTTTGGATTTGGATGAATGTTTTTGTTGGAGGAGCTAAATTTGAGTAAATTTAGATGAAATTAACACCAATTTTTTTGGATTTTATATAAATTTTTAGTCAAATTGTAATACAGGAATTTGAAACCAACTTCGATTTTTTTGGATTTTGCTGAATTTTGTGTTGGAGGAGCTAAATTTGAGTGAATTTAGATGAAATTTACTTTTATTTTTTCGGATTTTATATAAATTTTTAGTCAAATTGTAATAAAGGAATTTGAACCAACTTCGATTTTTTTGGATTTTGATGAATTTTTTTGTTGGAGGAGCTAAATTTGAGTGAATTTAGATGAAATTTACTTCAATTTTTTTGGATTTTATATAAATTTTTAGGCAAATTTTAATAAAGGAATTTGAAACCACTTTCGATTTTTTTGGATTTCGATGAATTTTTTTGTTGGAGGAGCTAAATTTGAGTGAATTTAGATGAAATTTACTTCAATTTTTTTTATTTCACTTAAATTTTTAGTCAAATTGTAATAAAGGTATTTGAACCAACTTCGATTTTTTTGGATTTTGATGATTTTGGTTGTTGGAGGAGTTAAATTTGAGTAAATTTAGAGGAAATTTACTTGTATTTTTTTGGATTTTATATAAATTTTTAGTCAAATTGTAGTAAAGGAAATTCAAACCAACTTCGATTTTTTTGGATTTTGATGAATTTTTTTGTTGGAGGAGTTAAATTTGAGTGAATTTAGATGAAACTTACTTTTATTTTTTTGGATTTTCTATAAATTTTTAGTCAAATTGTAATAAAGGAATTTGAACCAACTTCGATTTTTTTGGATTTTGATGAGATTTTTTGTTGGAGGAGTTAAATTTGAGTGAATTTAGATGAAATTTACTTCTATTTTTTTGGATTTTATATAAATTTTTAGTCAAATTGTAATAAAGGAATTTGAACCAACTTCGATTTTTTTGGATTTCAATGAATTTTTTTGTTGGAGGAGCTAAATTTGAGTGAATTTAGATGAAATTTACTTTTATTTTTTTGGATTTTATATAAATTTTTAGTCAAATTGTAATAAAGGAATTTGAACCAACTTCGATTTTTTTTTATTTTGATGAATTTTTTGTTGGAGGAGCTAAATTTGAGTGAATTTAGATTAAATTTGCTTCTATTTTTCTTGATTTTATATAAATTTTTAGTCAAATTGTAATTAAGGAATTTGAAACCACCTTCGATTTTTTTGGATTTTGATGAATTTTATTGTTGGAGGAGCTAAATTTGAGTGAATTTAGATGAAATTTACTTTTATTTTTTCGGATTTTATATAAATTTTTAGTCAAATTGTAATAAAGGAATTTGAACCAACTTCGATTTTTTTGGATTTTGATGAATTTTTTTGTTGGAGGAGCTAAATTTGAGTGAATTTAGATGAAATTTACTTCAATTTTTTTGGATTTTATATAAATTTTTAGGCAAATTTTAATAAAGGAATTTGAAACCACTTTCGATTTTTTTGGATTTCGATGAATTTTTTTGTTGGAGGAGCTAAATTTGAGTGAATTTAGATGAAATTTACTTCAATTTTTTTTGATTTTATATAAATTTTTAGTCAAATTGTAATAAAGGAAACTGAAACCAACTTCGATTTTTTGGGATTTCGATGTATTTTTTTGTTGGAGGAGCTAAATTTGAGTGAATTTAGATGAAATTTACTTCAATGTTTTTGGATTTTATATAAATTTTTAGGCAAATTTTAATAAAGGAATTTGAAACCACCTTCGACTTTTTTGGATTTCGATGAATTTTTTTGTTGGAGGAGCTAAATTTGAGTGAATTTAGATGAAATTTACTTCTATTTTTTTTATTTCACTTAAATTTTTAGTCAAATTGTAATAAAGGTATTTGAACCAACTTCGATTTTTTTGGATTTTGATGATTTTGGTTGTTGGAGGAGTTAAATTTGAGTAAATTTAGAGGAAACTTACTTGTATTTTTTTGGATTTTATATAAATTTTTAGTCAAATTGTAGTAAAGGAAATTCAAACCAACTTCGATTTTTTTGGATTTTGATGAATTTTTTTGTTGGAGGAGTTAAATTTGAGTGAATTTAGATGAAACTTACTTTTTTTTTTTGGATTTTCTATAAATTTTTAGTCAAATTGTAATAAAGGAATTTGAACCAACTTCGATTTTTTTGGATTTTGATGAGATTTTTTGTTGGAGGAGTTAAATTTGAGTGAATTTAGATGAAATTTACTTCTATTTTTTTGGATTTTATATAAATTTTTAGTCAAATTGTAATAAAGGAATTTGAACCAACTTCGATTTTTTTGGATTTCAATGAATTTTTTTGTTGGAGGAGCTAAATTTGAGTGAATTTAGATGAAATTTACTTTTATTTTTTTGGATTTTATATAAATTTTTAGTCAAATTGTAATAAAGGAATTTGAACCAACTTCTATTTTTTTTTATTTTGATGAATTTTTTGTTGGAGGAGCTAAATTTGAGTGAATTTAGATTAAATTTGCTTCTATTTTTCTTGATTTTATATAAATTTTTAGTCAAATTGTAATTAAGGAATTTGAAACCACCTTCGATTTTTTTGGATTTTGATGAATTTTATTGTTGGAGGAGCTAAATTTGAGTGAATTTAGATGAAATTTACTTTTATTTTTTCGGATTTTATATAAATTTTTAGTCAAATTGTAATAAAGGAATTTGAACCAACTTCGATTTTTTTGGATTTTGATGAGTTTTTTTGTTGGAGGAGTTAAATTTGAGTGAATTTAGATTAAATTTACTTTTATTTGTTTTGATTTTATATAAATTTTTAGTCAAATTGTAATAAAGGAATTTGAACCAACTTCGAATTTTTTGGATTTCGATGAATTTTTTTGTTGGAGGAGCTAAATTTGAGTGAATTTAGATGAAATTTACTTCAATTTTTTTGGATTTTATATAAATTTTTAGTCAAATTGTAATAAAGGAAACTGAAACCAACTTCGATTTTTTGGGATTTCGATGTATTTTTTTGTTGGAGGACCTAAATTTGAGTGAATTTAGATGAAATTTACTTCAATGTTTTTGGATTTTATATAAATTTTTAGGCAAATTTTAATAAAGGAAATTGAAACCAACTTCGATTTTTTTGGATTTGGATGAATGTTTTTGTTGGAGGAGCTAAATTTGAGTAAATTTAGATGAAATTAACACCAATTTTTTTGGATTTTATATAAATTTTTAGTCAAATTGTAATAAAGGAATTTGAAACCAACTTCGATTTTTTTGGATTTTGCTGAATTTTGTGTTGGAGGAGCTAAATTTGAGTGAATTTAGATGAAATTTACTTTTATTTTTTCGGATTTTATATAAATTTTTAGTCAAATTGTAATAAAGGAATTTGAACCAACTTCGATTTTTTTGGATTTTGATGAATTTTTTTGTTGGAGGAGCTAAATTTGAGTGAATTTAGATGAAATTTACTTCAATTTTTTTGGATTTTATATAAATTTTTAGGCAAATTTTAATAAAGGAATTTGAAACCACTTTCGATTTTTTTGGATTTCGATGAATTTTTTTGTTGGAGGAGCTAAATTTGAGTGAATTTAGATGAAATTTACTTCAATTTTTTTTATTTCACTTAAATTTTTAGTCAAATTGTAATAAAGGTATTTGAACCAACTTCGATTTTTTTGGATTTTGATGATTTTGGTTGTTGGAGGAGTTAAATTTGAGTAAATTTAGAGGAAATTTACTTGTATTTTTTTGGATTTTATATAAATTTTTAGTCAAATTGTAGTAAAGGAAATTCAAACCAACTTCGATTTTTTTGGATTTTGATGAATTTTTTTGTTGGAGGAGTTAAATTTGAGTGAATTTAGATGAAACTTACTTTTATTTTTTTGGATTTTCTATAAATTTTTAGTCAAATTGTAATAAAGGAATTTGAACCAACTTCGATTTTTTTGGATTTTGATGAGATTTTTTGTTGGAGGAGTTAAATTTGAGTGAATTTAGATGAAATTTACTTCTATTTTTTTGGATTTTATATAAATTTTTAGTCAAATTGTAATAAAGGAATTTGAACCAACTTCGATTTTTTTGGATTTCAATGAATTTTTTTGTTGGAGGAGCTAAATTTGAGTGAATTTAGATGAAATTTACTTTTATTTTTTTGGATTTTATATAAATTTTTAGTCAAATTGTAATAAAGGAATTTGAACCAACTTCGATTTTTTTTTATTTTGATGAATTTTTTGTTGGAGGAGCTAAATTTGAGTGAATTTAGATTAAATTTGCTTCTATTTTTCTTGATTTTATATAAATTTTTAGTCAAATTGTAATTAAGGAATTTGAAACCACCTTCGATTTTTTTGGATTTTGATGAATTTTATTGTTGGAGGAGCTAAATTTGAGTGAATTTAGATGAAATTTACTTTCATTTTTTTGGATTTTATATTAATTTTTAGTCAAATTGTAATAAAGTAATTTGAAACCAACTTCGATTTTTTTGGATTTTGATGAATTTTTTTGTTGGAGCAGCTAAATTTGAGTGAATTTAGATGGAATTTACTTTTATTTTTTTGGATTTTATATAAATTTTCAGTCAAATTGTAATAAAGGAATTTGAACCAACTTCTATTTTTTTGGATTTTGATGAGTTTTTTTGTTGGAGGAGTTAAATTTGAGTGAATTTAGATGAAATTTACTTCAATTTTTTTGGATTTTATATAATTTTTTAGTCAAATTGTAATAAAGGAAATTGAAACCAACTTCGATTTTTTTGGATTTGGATGAATGTTTTTGTTGGAGGAGCTAAATTTGAGTAAATTTAGATGAAATTAACACCTATTTTTTGGATTTTATATAAATTTTTAGTCAAATTGTAATAAAGGAATTTGAAACCAACTTCGATTTTTTTGGATTTTGCTGAATTTTGTGTTGGAGGAGCTAAATTTGAGTGAATTTAGATGAAATTTACTTTTATTTTTTCGGATTTTATATAAATTTTTAGTCAAATTGTAATAAAGGAATTTGAACCAACTTCGATTTTTTTGGATTTTGATGAGTTTTTTTGTTGGAGGAGTTAAATTTGAGTGAATTTAGATTAAATTTACTTTTATTTGTTTTGATTTTATATAAATTTTTAGTCAAATTGTAATAAAGGAATTTGAACCAACTTCGAATTTTTTGGATTTCGATGAATTTTTTTGTTGGAGGAGCTAAATTTGAGTGAATTTAGATTAAATTTACTTCAATTTTTTTGGATTTTATATAAATTTTTAGTCAAATTGTAATAAAGGAAACTGAAACCAACTTCGATTTTTTTGGATTTCGATGACTTTTTTTGTTGGAGGAGCTAAATTTGAGTGAATTTAGATGAAATTTACTTCAATGTTTTTGGATTTTATATAAATTTTTAGGCAAATTTTAATAAAGGAATTTGAAACCACCTTCGACTTTTTTGGATTTCGATGAATTTTTTTGTTGGAGGAGCTAAATTTGAGTGAATTTAGATGAAATTTACTTCAATTTTTTTTGATTTTATATAAATGTTTAGTCAAATTGTAATAAAGGAAACTGAAACCAACTTCGATTTTTTTGGATTTCGATGTATTTTTTTGTTGGAGGAGCTAAATTTGAGTGAATTTAGATGAAATTTACTTCAATGTTTTTGGATTTTATATAAATTTTTAGGCAAATTTTAATAAAGGAATTTGAAACCACCTTCGACTTTTTTGGATTTCGATGAATTTTTTTGTTGGAGGAGCTAAATTTGAGTGAATTTAGATGAAATTTACTTCAATTTGTTTTAATTTTATATAAATTTTTAGTCAAATTGTAATAAAGGAAACTGAAACCAACTTCGATTTTTTTGGATTTCGATGACTTTTTTTGTTGGAGGAGCTAAATTTGAGTGAATTTAGATGAAATTTACTTCAATGTTTTTGGATTTTATATAAATTTTTAGGCAAATTTAAATAAAGGAATTTGAAACCACCTTCGACTTTTTTGGATTTCGATGAATTTTTTTGTTGGAGGAGCTAAATTTGAGTGAATTTAGATGAAATTTACTTCAATTTGTTTTGATTTTATATAAATTTTTAGTCAAATTGTAATAAAGGAATTTGAACCAACTTCGATTTTTTTGGATTTTGATGAATTTTTTTGTTGGAGGAGCTAAATTTGAGTGAATTTAGATGAAATTTACTTCAATTTTTTTGGATTTTATATAAATTTTTAGGCAAATTTTAATAAAGGAATTTGAAACCACTTTCGATTTTTTTGGATTTCGATGAATTTTTTTGTTGGAGGAGCTAAATTTGAGTGAATTTAGATGAAATTTACTTCAATTTTTTTTATTTCACTTAAATTTTTAGTCAAATTGTAATAAAGGTATTTGAACCAACTTCGATTTTTTTGGATTTTGATGATTTTGGTTGTTGGAGGAGTTAAATTTGAGTAAATTTAGAGGAAATTTACTTGTATTTTTTTGGATTTTATATAAATTTTTAGTCAAATTGTAGTAAAGGAAATTCAAACCAACTTCGATTTTTTTGGATTTTGATGAATTTTTTTGTTGGAGGAGTTAAATTTGAGTGAATTTAGATGAAACTTACTTTTATTTTTTTGGATTTTCTATAAATTTTTAGTCAAATTGTAATAAAGGAATTTGAACCAACTTCGATTTTTTTGGATTTTGATGAGATTTTTTGTTGGAGGAGCTAAATTTGAGTGAATTTAGATTAAATTTGCTTCTATTTTTCTTGATTTTATATAAATTTTTAGTCAAATTGTAATTAAGGAATTTGAAACCACCTTCGATTTTTTTGGATTTTGATGAATTTTATTGTTGGAGGAGCTAAATTTGAGTGAATTTAGATGAAATTTACTTTTATTTTTTCGGATTTTATATAAATTTTTAGTCAAATTGTAATAAAGGAATTTGAACCAACTTCGATTTTTTTGGATTTTGATGAGTTTTTTTGTTGGAGGAGTTAAATTTGAGTGAATTTAGATTAAATTTACTTTTATTTGTTTTGATTTTATATAAATTTTTAGTCAAATTGTAATAAAGGAATTTGAACCAACTTCGAATTTTTTGGATTTCGATGAATTTTTTTGTTGGAGGAGCTAAATTTGAGTGAATTTAGATGAAATTTACTTCAATTTTTTTGGATTTTATATAAATTTTTAGTCAAATTGTAATAAAGGAAACTGAAACCAACTTCGATTTTTTGGGATTTCGATGTATTTTTTTGTTGGAGGACCTAAATTTGAGTGAATTTAGATGAAATTTACTTCAATGTTTTTGGATTTTATATAAATTTTTAGGCAAATTTTAATAAAGGAAATTGAAACCAACTTCGATTTTTTTGGATTTGGATGAATGTTTTTGTTGGAGGAGCTAAATTTGAGTAAATTTAGATGAAATTAACACCAATTTTTTTGGATTTTATATAAATTTTTAGTCAAATTGTAATACAGGAATTTGAAACCAACTTCGATTTTTTTGGATTTTGCTGAATTTTGTGTTGGAGGAGCTAAATTTGAGTGAATTTAGATGAAATTTACTTTTATTTTTTCGGATTTTATATAAATTTTTAGTCAAATTGTAATAAAGGAATTTGAACCAACTTCGATTTTTTTGGATTTTGATGAATTTTTTTGTTGGAGGAGCTAAATTTGAGTGAATTTAGATGAAATTTACTTCAATTTTTTTGGATTTTATATAAATTTTTAGGCAAATTTTAATAAAGGAATTTGAAACCACTTTCGATTTTTTTGGATTTCGATGAATTTTTTTGTTGGAGGAGCTAAATTTGAGTGAATTTAGATGAAATTTACTTCAATTTTTTTTATTTCACTTAAATTTTTAGTCAAATTGTAATAAAGGTATTTGAACCAACTTCGATTTTTTTGGATTTTGATGATTTTGGTTGTTGGAGGAGTTAAATTTGAGTAAATTTAGAGGAAATTTACTTGTATTTTTTTGGATTTTATATAAATTTTTAGTCAAATTGTAGTAAAGGAAATTCAAACCAACTTCGATTTTTTTGGATTTTGATGAATTTTTTTGTTGGAGGAGTTAAATTTGAGTGAATTTAGATGAAACTTACTTTTATTTTTTTGGATTTTCTATAAATTTTTAGTCAAATTGTAATAAAGGAATTTGAACCAACTTCGATTTTTTTGGATTTTGATGAGATTTTTTGTTGGAGGAGTTAAATTTGAGTGAATTTAGATGAAATTTACTTCTATTTTTTTGGATTTTATATAAATTTTTAGTCAAATTGTAATAAAGGAATTTGAACCAACTTCGATTTTTTTGGATTTCAATGAATTTTTTTGTTGGAGGAGCTAAATTTGAGTGAATTTAGATGAAATTTACTTTTATTTTTTTGGATTTTATATAAATTTTTAGTCAAATTGTAATAAAGGAATTTGAACCAACTTCGATTTTTTTTTATTTTGATGAATTTTTTGTTGGAGGAGCTAAATTTGAGTGAATTTAGATTAAATTTGCTTCTATTTTTCTTGATTTTATATAAATTTTTAGTCAAATTGTAATTAAGGAATTTGAAACCACCTTCGATTTTTTTGGATTTTGATGAATTTTATTGTTGGAGGAGCTAAATTTGAGTGAATTTAGATGAAATTTACTTTTATTTTTTCGGATTTTATATAAATTTTTAGTCAAATTGTAATAAAGGAATTTGAACCAACTTCGATTTTTTTGGATTTTGATGAATTTTTTTGTTGGAGGAGCTAAATTTGAGTGAATTTAGATGAAATTTACTTCAATTTTTTTGGATTTTATATAAATTTTTAGGCAAATTTTAATAAAGGAATTTGAAACCACTTTCGATTTTTTTGGATTTCGATGAATTTTTTTGTTGGAGGAGCTAAATTTGAGTGAATTTAGATGAAATTTACTTCAATTTTTTTTGATTTTATATAAATTTTTAGTCAAATTGTAATAAAGGAAACTGAAACCAACTTCGATTTTTTGGGATTTCGATGTATTTTTTTGTTGGAGGAGCTAAATTTGAGTGAATTTAGATGAAATTTACTTCAATGTTTTTGGATTTTATATAAATTTTTAGGCAAATTTTAATAAAGGAATTTGAAACCACCTTCGACTTTTTTGGATTTCGATGAATTTTTTTGTTGGAGGAGCTAAATTTGAGTGAATTTAGATGAAATTTACTTCTATTTTTTTTATTTCACTTAAATTTTTAGTCAAATTGTAATAAAGGTATTTGAACCAACTTCGATTTTTTTGGATTTTGATGATTTTGGTTGTTGGAGGAGTTAAATTTGAGTAAATTTAGAGGAAATTTACTTGTATTTTTTTGGATTTTATATAAATTTTTAGTCAAATTGTAGTAAAGGAAATTCAAACCAACTTCGATTTTTTTGGATTTTGATGAATTTTTTTGTTGGAGGAGTTAAATTTGAGTGAATTTAGATGAAACTTACTTTTATTTTTTTGGATTTTCTATAAATTTTTAGTCAAATTGTAATAAAGGAATTTGAACCAACTTCGATTTTTTTGGATTTTGATGAGATTTTTTGTTGGAGGAGTTAAATTTGAGTGAATTTAGATGAAATTTACTTCTATTTTTTTGGATTTTATATAAATTTTTAGTCAAATTGTAATAAAGGAATTTGAACCAACTTCGATTTTTTTGGATTTCAATGAATTTTTTTGTTGGAGGAGCTAAATTTGAGTGAATTTAGATGAAATTTACTTTTATTTTTTTGGATTTTATATAAATTTTTAGTCAAATTGTAATAAAGGAATTTGAACCAACTTCTATTTTTTTTTATTTTGATGAATTTTTTGTTGGAGGAGCTAAATTTGAGTGAATTTAGATTAAATTTGCTTCTATTTTTCTTGATTTTATATAAATTTTTAGTCAAATTGTAATTAAGGAATTTGAAACCACCTTCGATTTTTTTGGATTTTGATGAATTTTATTGTTGGAGGAGCTAAATTTGAGTGAATTTAGATGAAATTTACTTTTATTTTTTCGGATTTTATATAAATTTTTAGTCAAATTGTAATAAAGGAATTTGAACCAACTTCGATTTTTTTGGATTTTGATGAGTTTTTTTGTTGGAGGAGTTAAATTTGAGTGAATTTAGATTAAATTTACTTTTATTTGTTTTGATTTTATATAAATTTTTAGTCAAATTGTAATAAAGGAATTTGAACCAACTTCGAATTTTTTGGATTTCGATGAATTTTTTTGTTGGAGGAGCTAAATTTGAGTGAATTTAGATGAAATTTACTTCAATTTTTTTGGATTTTATATAAATTTTTAGTCAAATTGTAATAAAGGAAACTGAAACCAACTTCGATTTTTTGGGATTTCGATGTATTTTTTTGTTGGAGGACCTAAATTTGAGTGAATTTAGATGAAATTTACTTCAATGTTTTTGGATTTTATATAAATTTTTAGGCAAATTTTAATAAAGGAAATTGAAACCAACTTCGATTTTTTTGGATTTGGATGAATGTTTTTGTTGGAGGAGCTAAATTTGAGTAAATTTAGATGAAATTAACACCAATTTTTTTGGATTTTATATAAATTTTTAGTCAAATTGTAATAAAGGAATTTGAAACCAACTTCGATTTTTTTGGATTTTGCTGAATTTTGTGTTGGAGGAGCTAAATTTGAGTGAATTTAGATGAAATTTACTTTTATTTTTTCGGATTTTATATAAATTTTTAGTCAAATTGTAATAAAGGAATTTGAACCAACTTCGATTTTTTTGGATTTTGATGAATTTTTTTGTTGGAGGAGCTAAATTTGAGTGAATTTAGATGAAATTTACTTCAATTTTTTTGGATTTTATATAAATTTTTAGGCAAATTTTAATAAAGGAATTTGAAACCACTTTCGATTTTTTTGGATTTCGATGAATTTTTTTGTTGGAGGAGCTAAATTTGAGTGAATTTAGATGAAATTTACTTCAATTTTTTTTATTTCACTTAAATTTTTAGTCAAATTGTAATAAAGGTATTTGAACCAACTTCGATTTTTTTGGATTTTGATGATTTTGGTTGTTGGAGGAGTTAAATTTGAGTAAATTTAGAGGAAATTTACTTGTATTTTTTTGGATTTTATATAAATTTTTAGTCAAATTGTAGTAAAGGAAATTCAAACCAACTTCGATTTTTTTGGATTTTGATGAATTTTTTTGTTGGAGGAGTTAAATTTGAGTGAATTTAGATGAAACTTACTTTTATTTTTTTGGATTTTCTATAAATTTTTAGTCAAATTGTAATAAAGGAATTTGAACCAACTTCGATTTTTTTGGATTTTGATGAGATTTTTTGTTGGAGGAGTTAAATTTGAGTGAATTTAGATGAAATTTACTTCTATTTTTTTGGATTTTATATAAATTTTTAGTCAAATTGTAATAAAGGAATTTGAACCAACTTCGATTTTTTTGGATTTCAATGAATTTTTTTGTTGGAGGAGCTAAATTTGAGTGAATTTAGATGAAATTTACTTTTATTTTTTTGGATTTTATATAAATTTTCAGTCAAATTGTAATAAAGCAATTTGAACCAACTTCTATTTTTTTGGATTTTGATGAGTTTTTTTGTTGGAGGAGTTAAATTTGAGTGAATTTAGATGAAATTTACTTCAATTTTTTTGGATTTTATATAATTTTTTAGTCAAATTGTAATAAAGGAAATTGAAACCAACTTCGATTTTTTTGGATTTGGATGAATGTTTTTGTTGGAGGAGCTAAATTTGAGTAAATTTAGATGAAATTAACACCTATTTTTTGGATTTTATATAAATTTTTAGTCAAATTGTAATAAAGGAATTTGAAACCAACTTCGATTTTTTTGGATTTTGCTGAATTTTGTGTTGGAGGAGCTAAATTTGAGTGAATTTAGATGAAATTTACTTTTATTTTTTCGGATTTTATATAAATTTTTAGTCAAATTGTAATAAAGGAATTTGAACCAACTTCGATTTTTTTGGATTTTGATGAGTTTTTTTGTTGGAGGAGTTAAATTTGAGTGAATTTAGATTAAATTTACTTTTATTTGTTTTGATTTTATATAAATTTTTAGTCAAATTGTAATAAAGGAATTTGAACCAACTTCGAATTTTTTGGATTTCGATGAATTTTTTTGTTGGAGGAGCTAAATTTGAGTGAATTTAGATTAAATTTACTTCAATTTTTTTGGATTTTATATAAATTTTTAGTCAAATTGTAATAAAGGAAACTGAAACCAACTTCGATTTTTTTGGATTTCGATGACTTTTTTTGTTGGAGGAGCTAAATTTGAGTGAATTTAGATGAAATTTACTTCAATGTTTTTGGATTTTATATAAATTTTTAGGCAAATTTTAATAAAGGAATTTGAAACCACCTTCGACTTTTTTGGATTTCGATGAATTTTTTTGTTGGAGGAGCTAAATTTGAGTGAATTTAGATGAAATTTACTTCAATTTTTTTTGATTTTATATAAATGTTTAGTCAAATTGTAATAAAGGAAACTGAAACCAACTTCGATTTTTTTGGATTTCGATGTATTTTTTTGTTGGAGGAGCTAAATTTGAGTGAATTTAGATGAAATTTACTTCAATGTTTTTGGATTTTATATAAATTTTTAGGCAAATTTTAATAAAGGAATTTGAAACCACCTTCGACTTTTTTGGATTTCGATGAATTTTTTTGTTGGAGGAGCTAAATTTGAGTGAATTTAGATGAAATTTACTTCAATTTGTTTTGATTTTATATAAATTTTTAGTCAAATTGTAATAAAGGAAACTGAAACCAACTTCGATTTTTTTGGATTTCGATGACTTTTTTTGTTGGAGGAGCTAAATTTGAGTGAATTTAGATGAAATTTACTTCAATGTTTTTGGATTTTATATAAATTTTTAGGCAAATTTAAATAAAGGAATTTGAAACCACCTTCGACTTTTTTGGATTTCGATGAATTTTTTTGTTGGAGGAGCTAAATTTGAGTGAATTTAGATGAAATTTACTTCAATTTTTTTTGATTTTATATAAATGTTTAGTCAAATTGTAATAAAGGAAACTGAAACCAACTTCGATTTTTTTGGATTTCGATGTATTTTTTTGTTGGAGGAGCTAAATTTGAGTGAATTTAGATGAAATTTACTTCAATGTTTTTGGATTTTATATAAATTTTTAGGCAAATTTTAATAAAGGAATTTGAAACCACCTTCGACTTTTTTGGATTTCGATGAATTTTTTTGTTGGAGGAGCTAAATTTGAGTGAATTTAGATGAAATTTACTTCAATTTGTTTTGATTTTATATAAATTTTTAGTCAAATTGTAATAAAGGAAACTGAAACCAACTTCGATTTTTTTGGATTTCGATGACTTTTTTTGTTGGAGGAGCTAAATTTGAGTGAATTTAGATGAAATTTACTTCAATGTTTTTGGATTTTATATAAATTTTTAGGCAAATTTAAATAAAGGAATTTGAAACCACCTTCGACTTTTTTGGATTTCGATGAATTTTTTTGTTGGAGGAGCTAAATTTGAGTGAATTTAGATGAAATTTACTTCAATTTGTTTTGATTTTATATAAATTTTTAGTCAAATTGTAATAAAGGAATTTGAACCAACTTCGATTTTTTTGGATTTTGATGAATTTTTTTGTTGGAGGAGCTAAATTTGAGTGAATTTAGATGAAATTTACTTCAATTTTTTGGATTTTATATAAATTTTTAGGCAAATTTTAATAAAGGAATTTGAAACCACTTTCGATTTTTTTGGATTTCGATGAATTTTTTTGTTGGAGGAGCTAAATTTGAGTGAATTTAGATGAAATTTACTTCAATTTTTTTTATTTCACTTAAATTTTTAGTCAAATTGTAATAAAGGTATTTGAACCAACTTCGATTTTTTTGGATTTTGATGATTTTGGTTGTTGGAGGAGTTAAATTTGAGTAAATTTAGAGGAAATTTACTTGTATTTTTTGGATTTTATATAAATTTTTAGTCAAATTGTAGTAAAGGAAATTCAAACCAACTTCGATTTTTTTGGATTTTGATGAATTTTTTTGTTGGAGGAGTTAAATTTGAGTGAATTTAGATGAAACTTACTTTTATTTTTTTGGATTTTCTATAAATTTTTAGTCAAATTGTAATAAAGGAATTTGAACCAACTTCGATTTTTTTGGATTTTGATGAGATTTTTTGTTGGAGGAGTTAAATTTGAGTGAATTTAGATGAAATTTACTTCTATTTTTTTGGATTTTATATAAATTTTTAGTCAAATTGTAATAAAGGAATTTGAACCAACTTCGATTTTTTTGGATTTCAATGAATTTTTTTGTTGGAGGAGCTAAATTTGAGTGAATTTAGATGAAATTTACTTTTATTTTTTTGGATTTTATATAAATTTTTAGTCAAATTGTAATAAAGGAATTTGAACCAACTTCGATTTTTTTTTATTTTGATGAATTTTTTGTTGGAGGAGCTAAATTTGAGTGAATTTAGATTAAATTTGCTTCTATTTTTCTTGATTTTATATAAATTTTTAGTCAAATTGTAATTAAGGAATTTGAAACCACCTTCGATTTTTTTGGATTTTGATGAATTTTATTGTTGGAGGAGCTAAATTTGAGTGAATTTAGATGAAATTTACTTTTATTTTTTCGGATTTTATATAAATTTTTAGTCAAATTGTAATAAAGGAATTTGAACCAACTTCGATTTTTTTGGATTTTGATGAATTTTTTTGTTGGAGGAGCTAAATTTGAGTGAATTTAGATGAAATTTACTTCAATTTTTTTGGATTTTATATAAATTTTTAGGCAAATTTTAATAAAGGAATTTGAAACCACTTTCGATTTTTTTGGATTTCGATGAATTTTTTTGTTGGAGGAGCTAAATTTGAGTGAATTTAGATGAAATTTACTTCAATTTTTTTTGATTTTATATAAATTTTTAGTCAAATTGTAATAAAGGAAACTGAAACCAACTTCGATTTTTTGGGATTTCGATGTATTTTTTTGTTGGAGGAGCTAAATTTGAGTGAATTTAGATGAAATTTACTTCAATGTTTTTGGATTTTATATAAATTTTTAGGCAAATTTTAATAAAGGAATTTGAAACCACCTTCGACTTTTTTGGATTTCGATGAATTTTTTTGTTGGAGGAGCTAAATTTGAGTGAATTTAGATGAAATTTACTTCTATTTTTTTTATTTCACTTAAATTTTTAGTCAAATTGTAATAAAGGTATTTGAACCAACTTCGATTTTTTTGGATTTTGATGATTTTGGTTGTTGGAGGAGTTAAATTTGAGTAAATTTAGAGGAAATTTACTTGTATTTTTTTGGATTTTATATAAATTTTTAGTCAAATTGTAGTAAAGGAAATTCAAACCAACTTCGATTTTTTTGGATTTTGATGAATTTTTTTGTTGGAGGAGTTAAATTTGAGTGAATTTAGATGAAACTTACTTTTATTTTTTTGGATTTTCTATAAATTTTTAGTCAAATTGTAATAAAGGAATTTGAACCAACTTCGATTTTTTTGGATTTTGATGAGATTTTTTGTTGGAGGAGTTAAATTTGAGTGAATTTAGATGAAATTTACTTCTATTTTTTTGGATTTTATATAAATTTTTAGTCAAATTGTAATAAAGGAATTTGAACCAACTTCGATTTTTTTGGATTTCAATGAATTTTTTTGTTGGAGGAGCTAAATTTGAGTGAATTTAGATGAAATTTACTTTTATTTTTTTGGATTTTATATAAATTTTTAGTCAAATTGTAATAAAGGAATCTGAACCAACTTCTATTTTTTTTTATTTTGATGAATTTTTTGTTGGAGGAGCTAAATTTGAGTGAATTTAGATTAAATTTGCTTCTATTTTTCTTGATTTTATATAAATTTTTAGTCAAATTGTAATTAAGGAATTTGAAACCACCTTCGATTTTTTTGGATTTTGATGAATTTTATTGTTGGAGGAGCTAAATTTGAGTGAATTTAGATGAAATTTACTTTTATTTTTTCGGATTTTATATAAATTTTTAGTCAAATTGTATTAAAGGAATTTGAACCAACTTCGATTTTTTTGGATTTTGATGAGTTTTTTTGTTGGAGGAGTTAAATTTGAGTGAATTTAGATTAAATTTACTTTTATTTGTTTTGATTTTATATAAATTTTTAGTCAAATTGTAATAAAGGAATTTGAACCAACTTCGAATTTTTTGGATTTCGATGAATTTTTTTGTTGGAGGAGCTAAATTTGAGTGAATTTAGATGAAATTTACTTCAATTTTTTTGGATTTTATATAAATTTTTAGTCAAATTGTAATAAAGGAAACTGAAACCAACTTCGATTTTTTGGGATTTCGATGTATTTTTTTGTTGGAGGACCTAAATTTGAGTGAATTTAGATGAAATTTACTTCAATGTTTTTGGATTTTATATAAATTTTTAGGCAAATTTTAATAAAGGAAATTGAAACCAACTTCGATTTTTTTGGATTTGGATGAATGTTTTTGTTGGAGGAGCTAAATTTGAGTAAATTTAGATGAAATTAACACCAATTTTTTTGGATTTTATATAAATTTTTAGTCAAATTGTAATAAAGGAATTTGAAACCAACTTCGATTTTTTTGGATTTTGCTGAATTTTGTGTTGGAGGAGCTAAATTTGAGTGAATTTAGATGAAATTTACTTCAATTTGTTTTGATTTTATATAAATTTTTAGTCAAATTGTAATAAAGGAAACTGAAACCAACTTCGATTTTTTTGGATTTCGATGACTTTTTTTGTTGGAGGAGCTAAATTTGAGTGAATTTAGATGAAATTTACTTCAATGTTTTTGGATTTTATATAAATTTTTAGGCAAATTTAAATAAAGGAATTTGAAACCACCTTCGACTTTTTTGGATTTCGATGAATTTTTTTGTTGGAGGAGCTAAATTTGAGTGAATTTAGATGAAATTTACTTCAATTTGTTTTGATTTTATATAAATTTTTAGTCAAATTGTAATAAAGTAATTTGAACCAACTTCGATTTTTTTGGATTTTGATGAGTTTTTTTGTTGGAGGAGTTAAATTTGAGTGAATTTAGATGAAATTTACTTTTATTTTTTTTGATTTTATATAAATTTTTAGTCAAATTGTAATAAAGGAATTTGAACCAACTTCGATTTTTTTGGATTTCGATGAATTTTTTTGTTGGAGGAGCTAAATTTGAGTGAATTTAGATGAAATTTACTTCAATTTTTTTTGATTTCATATAAATTTTTAGTCAAATTGTAATAAAGGAAACTGAAACCAACTTCGATTTTTTGGGATTTCGATGTATTTTTTTGTTGGAGGACCTAAATTTGAGTGAATTTAGATGAAATTTACTTCAATGTTTTTGGATTTTATATAAATTTTTAGGCAAATTTTAATAAAGGAAATTGAAACCAACTTCGATTTTTTTGGATTTGGATGAATGTTTTTGTTGGAGGAGCTAAATTTGAGTAAATTTAGATGAAATTAACACCTATTTTTTTGGATTTTATATAAATTTTTAGTCAAATTGTAATAAAGGAATTTGAAACCAACTTCGATTTTTTTGGATTTTGCTGAATTTTGTGTTGGAGGAGCTAAATTTGAGTGAATTTAGATGAAATTTACTTTTATTTTTTCGGATTTTATATAAATTTTTAGTCAAATTGTAATAAAGGAATTTGAACCAACTTCGATTTTTTTGGATTTTGATGAATTTTTTTGTTGGAGGAGCTAAATTTGAGTGAATTTAGATGAAATTTACTTCAATTTTTTTGGATTTTATATAAATTTTTAGGCAAATTTTAATAAAGGAATTTGAAACCACTTTCGATTTTTTTGGATTTCGATGAATTTTTTTGTTGGAGGAGCTAAATTTGAGTGAATTTAGATGAAATTTACTTCAATTTTTTTTGATTTTATATAAATTTTTAGTCAAATTGTAATAAAGGAAACTGAAACCAACTTCGATTTTTTGGGATTTCGATGTATTTTTTTGTTGGAGGAGCTAAATTTGAGTGAATTTAGATGAAATTTACTTCAATGTTTTTGGATTTTATATAAATTTTTAGGCAAATTTTAATAAAGGAATTTGAAACCACCTTCGACTTTTTTGGATTTCGATGAATTTTTTTGTTGGAGGAGCTAAATTTGAGTGAATTTAGATGAAATTTACTTCTATTTTTTTTATTTCACTTAAATTTTTAGTCAAATTGTAATAAAGGTATTTGAACCAACTTCGATTTTTTTGGATTTTGATGATTTTGGTTGTTGGAGGAGTTAAATTTGAGTAAATTTAGAGGAAATTTACTTGTATTTTTTTGGATTTTATATAAATTTTTAGTCAAATTGTAGTAAAGGAAATTCAAACCAACTTCGATTTTTTTGGATTTTGATGAATTTTTTTGTTGGAGGAGTTAAATTTGAGTGAATTTAGATGAAACTTACTTTTATTTTTTTGGATTTTCTATAAATTTTTAGTCAAATTGTAATAAAGGAATTTGAACCAACTTCGATTTTTTTGGATTTTGATGAGATTTTTTGTTGGAGGAGTTAAATTTGAGTGAATTTAGATGAAATTTACTTCTATTTTTTTGGATTTTATATAAATTTTTAGTCAAATTGTAATAAAGGAATTTGAACCAACTTCGATTTTTTTGGATTTCAATGAATTTTTTTGTTGGAGGAGCTAAATTTGAGTGAATTTAGATGAAATTTACTTTTATTTTTTTGGATTTTATATAAATTTTTAGTCAAATTGTAATAAAGGAATCTGAACCAACTTCTATTTTTTTTTATTTTGATGAATTTTTTGTTGGAGGAGCTAAATTTGAGTGAATTTAGATTAAATTTGCTTCTATTTTTCTTGATTTTATATAAATTTTTAGTCAAATTGTAATTAAGGAATTTGAAACCACCTTCGATTTTTTTGGATTTTGATGAATTTTATTGTTGGAGGAGCTAAATTTGAGTGAATTTAGATGAAATTTACTTTTATTTTTTCGGATTTTATATAAATTTTTAGTCAAATTGTAATAAAGGAATTTGAACCAACTTCGATTTTTTTGGATTTTGATGAGTTTTTTTGTTGGAGGAGTTAAATTTGAGTGAATTTAGATTAAATTTACTTTTATTTGTTTTGATTTTATATAAATTTTTAGTCAAATTGTAATAAAGGAATTTGAACCAACTTCGAATTTTTTGGATTTCGATGAATTTTTTTGTTGGAGGAGCTAAATTTGAGTGAATTTAGATGAAATTTACTTCAATTTTTTTTGATTTTATATAAATTTTTAGTCAAATTGTAATAAAGGAAACTGAAACCAACTTCGATTTTTTGGGATTTCGATGTATTTTTTTGTTGGAGGACCTAAATTTGAGTGAATTTAGATGAAATTTACTTCAATGTTTTTGGATTTTATATAAATTTTTAGGCAAATTTTAATAAAGGAAATTGAAACCAACTTCGATTTTTTTGGATTTGGATGAATGTTTTTGTTGGAGGAGCTAAATTTGAGTAAATTTAGATGAAATTAACACCAATTTTTTTGGATTTTATATAAATTTTTAGTCAAATTGTAATAAAGGAATTTGAAACCAACTTCGATTTTTTTGGATTTTGCTGAATTTTGTGTTGGAGGAGCTAAATTTGAGTGAATTTAGATGAAATTTACTTTTATTTTTTCGGATTTTATATAAATTTTTAGTCAAATTGTAATAAAGGAATTTGAACCAACTTCGATTTTTTTGGATTTTGATGAATTTTTTTGTTGGAGGAGCTAAATTTGAGTGAATTTAGATGAAATTTACTTCAATTTTTTTGGATTTTATATAAATTTTTAGGCAAATTTTAATAAAGGAATTTGAAACCACTTTCGATTTTTTTGGATTTCGATGAATTTTTTTGTTGGAGGAGCTAAATTTGAGTGAATTTAGATGAAATTTACTTCAATTTTTTTTATTTCACTTAAATTTTTAGTCAAATTGTAATAAAGGTATTTGAACCAACTTCGATTTTTTTGGATTTTGATGATTTTGGTTGTTGGAGGAGTTAAATTTGAGTAAATTTAGAGGAAATTTACTTGTATTTTTTTGGATTTTATATAAATTTTTAGTCAAATTGTAGTAAAGGAAATTCAAACCAACTTCGATTTTTTTGGATTTTGATGAATTTTTTTGTTGGAGGAGTTAAATTTGAGTGAATTTAGATGAAACTTACTTTTATTTTTTTGGATTTTCTATAAATTTTTAGTCAAATTGTAATAAAGGAATTTGAACCAACTTCGATTTTTTTGGATTTTGATGAGATTTTTTGTTGGAGGAGTTAAATTTGAGTGAATTTAGATGAAATTTACTTCTATTTTTTTGGATTTTATATAAATTTTTAGTCAAATTGTAATAAAGGAATTTGAACCAACTTCGATTTTTTTGGATTTCAATGAATTTTTTTGTTGGAGGAGCTAAATTTGAGTGAATTTAGATGAAATTTACTTTTATTTTTTTGGATTTTATATAAATTTTTAGTCAAATTGTAATAAAGGAATTTGAACCAACTTCGATTTTTTTTTATTTTGATGAATTTTTTGTTGGAGGAGCTAAATTTGAGTGAATTTAGATTAAATTTGCTTCTATTTTTCTTGATTTTATATAAATTTTTAGTCAAATTGTAATTAAGGAATTTGAAACCACCTTCGACTTTTTTGGATTTCGATGAATTTTTTTGTTGGAGGAGCTAAATTTGAGTGAATTTAGATGAAATTTACTTCAATTTTTTTTGATTTTATATAAATGTTTAGTCAAATTGTAATAAAGGAAACTGAAACCAACTTCGATTTTTTTGGATTTCGATGTATTTTTTTGTTGGAGGAGCTAAATTTGAGTGAATTTAGATGAAATTTTCTTCAATGTTTTTGGATTTTATATAAATTTTTAGGCAAATTTTAATAAAGGAATTTGAAACCACCTTCGACTTTTTTGGATTTCGATGAATTTTTTTGTTGGAGGAGCTAAATTTGAGTGAATTTAGATGAAATTTACTTCAATTTGTTTTGATTTTATATAAATTTTTAGTCAAATTGTAATAAAGGAAACTGAAACCAACTTCGATTTTTTTGGATTTCGATGACTTTTTTTGTTGGAGGAGCTAAATTTGAGTGAATTTAGATGAAATTTACTTCAATGTTTTTGGATTTTATATAAATTTTTAGGCAAATTTAAATAAAGGAATTTGAAACCACCTTCGACTTTTTTGGATTTCGATGAATTTTTTTGTTGGAGGAGCTAAATTTGAGTGAATTTAGATGAAATTTACTTCAATTTTTTTTGATTTTATATAAATGTTTAGTCAAATTGTAATAAAGGAAACTGAAACCAACTTCGATTTTTTTGGATTTCGATGTATTTTTTTGTTGGAGGAGCTAAATTTGAGTGAATTTAGATGAAATTTACTTCAATGTTTTTGGATTTTATATAAATTTTTAGGCAAATTTTAATAAAGGAATTTGAAACCACCTTCGACTTTTTTGGATTTCGATGAATTTTTTTGTTGGAGGAGCTAAATTTGAGTGAATTTAGATGAAATTTACTTCAATTTGTTTTGATTTTATATAAATTTTTAGTCAAATTGTAATAAAGGAAACTCAAACCAACTTCGATTTTTTTGGATTTCGATGACTTTTTTTGTTGGAGGAGCTAAATTTGAGTGAATTTAGATGAAATTTACTTCAATGTTTTTGGATTTTATATAAATTTTTAGGCAAATTTAAATAAAGGAATTTGAAACCACCTTCGACTTTTTTGGATTTCGATGAATTTTTTTGTTGGAGGAGCTAAATTTGAGTGAATTTAGATGAAATTTACTTCAATTTGTTTTGATTTTATATAAATTTTTAGTCAAATTGTAATAAAGGAATTTGAACCAACTTCGATTTTTTTGGATTTTGATGAGTTTTTTTGTTGGATGAGTTAAATTTGAGTGAATTTAGATGAAATTTACTTTTATTTTTTTTGATTTTATATAAATTTTTAGTCAAATTGTAATAAAGGAATTTGAACCAACTTCAATTTTTTTGGATTTCGATGAATTTTTTTGTTGGAGGAGCTAAATTTGAGTGAATTTAGATGAAATTTACTTCAATTTTTTTTGATTTCATATAAATTTTTAGTCAAATTGTAATAAAGGAAACTGAAACCAACTTCGATTTTTTTGGATTTCGATGACTTTTTTTGTTGGAGGAGCTAAATTTGAGTGAATTTAGATGAAATTTACTTTTATTTTTTTTGGATTTTATATAAATTTTTAGTCAAATTGTAATAAAGGAATTTGAACCAACTTCTATTTTTTTGGATTTTGATGAGTTTTTTTGTTGGAGGAGTTAAATTTGAGTGAATTTAGATGAAATTTACTTCAATTTTTTTGGATTTTATATAAATTTTTAGTCAAATTGTAATAAAGGAAATTGAAACCAACTTCGATTTTTTTGGATTTGGATGAATGTTTTTGTTGGAGGAGATAAATTTGAGTAAATTTAGATGAAATTAACACCTATTTTTTTGGATTTTATATAAATTTTTAGTCAAATTGTAATAAAGGAATTTGAAACCAACTTCGATTTTTTTGGATTTTGCTGAATTTTGTGTTGGAGGAGCTAAATTTGAGTGAATTTAGATGAAATTTACTTTTATTTTTTCGGATTTTATATAAATTTTTAGTCAAATTGTAATAAAGGAATTTGAACCAACTTCGATTTTTTTGGATTTTGATGAGTTTTTTTGTTGGAGGAGTTAAATTTGAGTGAAATTAGATTAAATTTACTTTTATTTGTTTTGATTTTATATAAATTTTTAGTCAAATTGTAATAAAGGAATTTGAACCAACTTCGAATTTTTTGGATTTCGATGAATTTTTTTGTTGGAGGAGCTAAATTTGAGTGAATTTAGATGAAATTTACTTCAATTTTTTTGGATTTTATTTAAATTTTTAGTCAAATTGTAATAAAGGAAACTGAAACCAACTTCGATTTTTTTGGATTTCGAAGACTTTTTTTGTTGGAGGAGCTAAATTTGAGTGAATTTAGATGAAATTTACTTCAATGTTTTTGGATTTTATATAAATTTTTAGGCAAATTTTAATAAAGGAATTTGAAACCACCTTCGACTTTTTTGGATTTCGATGAATTTTTTTGTTGGAGGAGCTAAATTTGAGTGAATTTAGATGAAATTTACTTCAATTTTTTTTTATTTTATATAAATGTTTAGTCAAATTGTAATAAAGGAAACTGAAACCAACTTCGATTTTTTTGGATTTCGATGTATTTTTTTGTTGGAGGAGCTAAATTTGAGTGAATTTAGATGAAATTTACTTCAATGTTTTTGGATTTTATATAAATTTTTAGGCAAATTTTAATAAAGGAATTTGAAACCACCTTCGACTTTTTTGGATTTCGATGAATTTTTTTGTTGGAGGAGCTAAATTTGAGTGAATTTAGATGAAATTTACTTCAATTTGTTTTGATTTTATATAAATTTTTAGTCAAATTGTAATAAAGGAAACTGAAACCAACTTCGATTTTTTTGGATTTCGATGACTTTTTTTGTTGGAGGAGCTAAATTTGAGTGAATTTAGATGAAATTTACTTCAATGTTTTTGGATTTTATATAAATTTTTAGGCAAATTTAAATAAAGGAATTTGAAACCACCTTCGACTTTTTTGGATTTCGATGAATTTTTTTGTTGGAGGAGCTAAATTTGAGTGAATTTAGATGAAATTTACTTCAATTTGTTTTGATTTTATATAAATTTTTAGTCAAATTGTAATAAAGGAATTTGAACCAACTTCGATTTTTTTGGATTTTGATGAGTTTTTTTGTTGGAGGAGTTAAATTTGAGTGAATTTAGATGAAATTTACTTTTATTTTTTTTGATTTTATATAAATTTTTAGTCAAATTGTAATAAAGGAATTTGAACCAACTTCGATTTTTTTGGATTTCGATGAATTTTTTTGTTGGAGGAGCTAAATTTGAGTGAATTTAGATGAAATTTACTTCAATTTTTTTTGATTTCATATAAATTTTTAGTCAAATTGTAATAAAGGAAACTGAAACCAACTTCGATTTTTTGGGATTTCGATGTATTTTTTTGTTGGAGGACCTAAATTTGAGTGAATTTAGATGAAATTTACTTCAATGTTTTTGGATTTTATATAAATTTTTAGGCAAATTTTAATAAAGGAATTTGAAACCACCTTCGACTTTTTTGGATTTCGATGAATTTTTTTGTTGGAGGAGCTAAATTTGAGTGAATTTAGATGAAATTTACTTCTATTTTTTTTATTTCACTTAAATTTTTAGTCAAATTGTAATAAAGGTATTTGAACCAACTTCGATTTTTTTGGATTTTGATGATTTTGGTTGTTGGAGGAGTTAAATTTGAGTAAATTTAGAGGAAATTTACTTGTATTTTTTTGGATTTTATATAAATTTTTAGTCAAATTGTAGTAAAGGAAATTCAAACCAACTTCGATTTTTTTGGATTTTGATGAATTTTTTTGTTGGAGGAGTTAAATTTGAGTGAATTTAGATGAAACTTACTTTTATTTTTTTGGATTTTCTATAAATTTTTAGTCAAATTGTAATAAAGGAATTTGAACCAACTTCGATTTTTTTGGATTTTGATGAGATTTTTTGTTGGAGGAGCTAAATTTGAGTGAATTTAGATTAAATTTGCTTCTATTTTTCTTGATTTTATATAAATTTTTAGTCAAATTGTAATTAAGGAATTTGAAACCACCTTCGATTTTTTTGGATTTTGATGAATTTTATTGTTGGAGGAGCTAAATTTGAGTGAATTTAGATGAAATTTACTTTTATTTTTTCGGATTTTATATAAATTTTTAGTCAAATTGTAATAAAGGAATTTGAACCAACTTCGATTTTTTTGGATTTTGATGAGTTTTTTTGTTGGAGGAGTTAAATTTGAGTGAATTTAGATTAAATTTACTTTTATTTGTTTTGATTTTATATAAATTTTTAGTCAAATTGTAATAAAGGAATTTGAACCAACTTCGAATTTTTTGGATTTCGATGAATTTTTTTGTTGGAGGAGCTAAATTTGAGTGAATTTAGATGAAATTTACTTCAATTTTTTTGGATTTTATATAAATTTTTAGTCAAATTGTAATAAAGGAAACTGAAACCAACTTCGATTTTTTGGGATTTCGATGTATTTTTTTGTTGGAGGACCTAAATTTGAGTGAATTTAGATGAAATTTACTTCAATGTTTTTGGATTTTATATAAATTTTTAGGCAAATTTTAATAAAGGAAATTGAAACCAACTTCGATTTTTTTGGATTTGGATGAATGTTTTTGTTGGAGGAGCTAAATTTGAGTTAATTTAGATGAAATTAACACCTATTTTTTTGGATTTTATATAAATTTTTAGTCAAATTGTAATAAAGGAATTTGAAACCAACTTCGATTTTTTTGGATTTTGCTGAATTTTGTGTTGGAGGAGCTAAATTTGAGTGAATTTAGATGAAATTTACTTTTATTTTTTCGGATTTTATATAAATTTTTAGTCAAATTGTAATAAAGGAATTTGAACCAACTTCGATTGTTTTGGATTTTGATGAATTTTTTTGTTGGAGGAGCTAAATTTGAGTGAATTTAGATGAAATTTACTTCAATTTTTTTGGATTTTATATAAATTTTTAGGCAAATTTTAATAATGGAATTTGAAACCACTTTCGATTTTTTTGGATTTCGATGAATTTTTTTGTTGGAGGAGCTAAATTTGAGTGAATTTAGATGAAATTTACTTCAATTTTTTTTGATTTTATATAAATTTTTAGTCAAATTGTAATAAAGGAAACTGAAACCAACTTCGATTTTTTGGGATTTCGATATATTTTTTTGTTGGAGGAGCTAAATTTGAGTGAATTTAGATGAAATTTACTTCAATGTTTTTGGATTTTATATAAATTTTTAGGCAAATTTTAATAAAGGAATTTGAAACCACCTTCGACTTTTTTGGATTTCGATGAATTTTTTTGTTGGAGGAGCTAAATTTGAGTGAATTTAGATGAAATTTACTTCTATTTTTTTTATTTCACTTAAATTTTTAGTCAAATTGTAATAAAGGTATTTGAACCAACTTCGATTTTTTTGGATTTTGATGATTTTGGTTGTTGGAGGAGTTAAATTTGAGTAAATTTAGAGGAAATTTACTTGTATTTTTTTGGATTTTATATAAATTTTTAGTCAAATTGTAGTAAAGGAAATTCAAACCAACTTCGATTTTTTTGGATTTTGATGAATTTTTTTGTTGGAGGAGTTAAATTTGAGTGAATTTAGATGAAACTTACTTTTATTTTTTTGGATTTTCTATAAATTTTTAGTCAAATTGTAATAAAGGAATTTGAACCAACTTCGATTTTTTTGGATTTCAATGAATTTTTTTGTTGGAGGAGCTAAATTTGAGTGAATTTAGATGAAATTTACTTTTATTTTTTTGGATTTTATATAAATTTTTAGTCAAATTGTAATAAAGGAATTTGAACCAACTTCGATTTTTTTTTATTTTGATGAATTTTTTGTTGGAGGAGCTAAATTTGAGTGAATTTAGATTAAATTTGCTTCTATTTTTCTTGATTTTATATAAATTTTTAGTCAAATTGTAATTAAGGAATTTGAAACCACCTTCGATTTTTTTGGATTTTGATGAATTTTATTGTTGGAGGAGCTAAATTTGAGTGAATTTAGATGAAATTTACTTTTATTTTTTCGGATTTTATATAAATTTTTAGTCAAATTGTAATAAAGGAATTTGAACCAACTTCGATTTTTTTGGATTTTGATGAGTTTTTTTGTTGGAGGAGTTAAATTTGAGTGAATTTAGATTAAATTTACTTTTATTTGTTTTGATTTTATATAAATTTTTAGTCAAATTGTAATAAAGGAATTTGAACCAACTTCGAATTTTTTGGATTTCGATGAATTTTTTTGTTGGAGGAGCTAAATTTGAGTGAATTTAGATGAAATTTACTTCAATTTTTTTGGATTTTATATAAATTTTTAGTCAAATTGTAATAAAGGAAACTGAAACCAACTTCGATTTTTTGGGATTTCGATGTATTTTTTTGTTGGAGGACCTAAATTTGAGTGAATTTAGATGAAATTTACTTCAATGTTTTTGGATTTTATATAAATTTTTAGGCAAATTTTAATAAAGGAAATTGAAACCAACTTCGATTTTTTTGGATTTGGATGAATGTTTTTGTTGGAGGAGCTAAATTTGAGTAAATTTAGATGAAATTAACACCTATTTTTTTGGATTTTATATAAATTTTTAGTCAAATTGTAATAAAGGAATTTGAAACCAACTTCGATTTTTTTGGATTTTGCTGAATTTTGTGTTGGAGGAGCTAAATTTGAGTGAATTTAGATGAAATTTACTTTTATTTTTTCGGATTTTATATAAATTTTTAGTCAAATTGTAATAAAGGAATTTGAACCAACTTCGATTTTTTTGGATTTTGATGAATTTTTTTGTTGGTGGAGCTAAATTTGAGTGAATTTAGATGAAATTTACTTCAATTTTTTTGGATTTTATATAAATTTTTAGGCAAATTTTAATAAAGGAATTTGAAACCACTTTCGATTTTTTTGGATTTCGATGAATTTTTTTGTTGGAGGAGCTAAATTTGAGTGAATTTAGATGAAATTTACTTCAATTTTTTTTGATTTTATATAAATTTTTAGTCAAATTGTAATAAAGGAAACTGAAACCAACTTCGATTTTTTGGGATTTCGATATATTTTTTTGTTGGAGGAGCTAAATTTGAGTGAATTTAGATGAAATTTTTGAAAAGATTTACTTCAATGTTTTTGGATTTTATATAAATTTTTAGGCAAATTTTAATAAAGGAATTTGAAACCACCTTCGACTTTTTTGGATTTCGATGAATTTTTTTGTTGGAGGAGCTAAATTTGAGTGAATTTAGATGAAATTTACTTCTATTTTTTTTATTTCACTTAAATTTTTAGTCAAATTGTAATAAAGGTATTTGAACCAACTTCGATTTTTTTGGATTTTGATGATTTTGGTTGTTGGAGGAGTTAAATTTGAGTAAATTTAGAGGAAATTTACTTGCATTTTTTTGGATTTTATATAAATTTTTAGTCAAATTGTAGTAAAGGAAATTCAAACCAACTTCCATTTTTTTGGATTTTGATGAATTTTTTTGTTGGAGGAGTTAAATTTGAGTGAATTTAGATGAAACTTACTTTTATTTTTTTGGATTTTCTATAAATTTTTAGTCAAATTGTAATAAAGGAATTTGAACCAACTTCGATTTTTTTGGATTTTGATGAGATTTTTTGTTGGAGGAGTTAAATTTGAGTGAATTTAGATGAAATTTACTTCTATTTTTTTGGATTTTATATAAATTTTTAGTCAAATTGTAATAAAGTAATTTGAACCAACTTCGATTTTTTTTTATTTTGATGAATTTTTTGTTGGAGGAGCTAAATTTGAGTGAATTTAGATTAAATTTGCTTCTATTTTTCTTGATTTTATATAAATTTTTAGTCAAATTGTAATTAAGGAATTTGAAACTACCTTCGATTTTTTTGGATTTTGATGAATTTTATTGTTGGAGGAGTTAAATTTGAGTGAATTTAGATTAAATTTACTTTTATTTGTTTTGATTTTATATAAATTTTTAGTCAAATTGTAATAAAGGAATTTGAACCAACTTCGAATTTTTTGGATTTCGATGAATTTTTTTGTTGGAGGAGCTAAATTTGAGTGAATTTAGATGAAATTTACTTCAATTTTTTTGGATTTTATATAAATTTTTAGTCAAATTGTAATAAAGGAAACTGAAACCAACTTCGATTTTTTTGGATTTCGATGACTTTTTTTGTTGGAGGAGCTAAATTTGAGTGAATTTAGATGAAATTTACTTCAATGTTTTTGGATTTTATATAAATTTTTAGGCAAATTTTAATAAAGGAATTTGAAACCACCTTCGACTTTTTTGGATTTCGATGAATTTTTTTGTTGGAGGAGCTAAATTTGAGTGAATTTAGATGAAATTTACTTCAATTTTTTTTGATTTTATATAAATGTTTAGTCAAATTGTAATAAAGGAAACTGAAACCAACTTCGATTTTTTTGGATTTCGATGTATTTTTTTGTTGGAGGAGCTAAATTTGAGTGAATTTAGATGAAATTTACTTCAATGTTTTTGGATTTTATATAAATTTTTAGGCAAATTTTAATAAAGGAATTTGAAACCACCTTCGACTTTTTTGGATTTCGATGAATTTTTTTGTTGGAGGAGCTAAATTTGAGTGAATTTAGATGAAATTTACTTCAATTTGTTTTGATTTTATATAAATTTTTAGTCAAATTGTAATAAAGGAAACTGAAACCAACTTCGATTTTTTTGGATTTCGATGACTTTTTTTGTTGGAGGAGCTAAATTTGAGTGAATTTAGATGAAATTTACTTCAATGTTTTTGGATTTTATATAAATTTTTAGGCAAATTTAAATAAAGGAATTTGAAACCACCTTCGACTTTTTTGGATTTCGATGAATTTTTTTGTTGGAGGAGCTAAATTTGAGTGAATTTAGATGAAATTTACTTCAATTTTTTTTGATTTTATATAAATGTTTAGTCAAATTGTAATAAAGGAAACTGAAACCAACTTCGATTTTTTTGGATTTCGATGTATTTTTTTGTTGGAGGAGCTAAATTTGAGTGAATTTAGATGAAATTTACTTCAATGTTTTTGGATTTTATATAAATTTTTAGGCAAATTTTAATAAAGGAATTTGAAACCACCTTCGACTTTTTTGGATTTCGATGAATTTTTTTGTTGGAGGAGCTAAATTTGAGTGAATTTAGATGAAATTTACTTCAATTTGTTTTGATTTTATATAAATTTTTAGTCAAATTGTAATAAAGGAAACTGAAACCAACTTCGATTTTTTTGGATTTCGATGACTTTTTTTGTTGGAGGAGCTAAATTTGAGTGAATTTAGATGAAATTTACTTCAATGTTTTTGGATTTTATATAAATTTTTAGGCAAATTTTAATAATAGGAATTTGAAACCACCTTCGACTTTTTTGGATTTCGATGAATTTTTTTGTTGGAGGAGCTAAATTTGAGTGAATTTAGATGAAATTTACTTCAATTTTTTTTGATTTTATATAAATTTTTAGTCAAATTGTAATAAAGGAAACTGAAACCAACTTCGATTTTTTGGGATTTCGATATATTTTTTTGTTGGAGGAGCTAAATTTGAGTGAATTTAGATGAAATTTTTGAAAAGATTTACTTCAATGTTTTTGGATTTTATATAAATTTTTAGGCAAATTTTAATAAAGGAATTTGAAACCACCTTCGACTTTTTTGGATTTCGATGAATTTTTTTGTTGGAGGAGCTAAATTTGAGTGAATTTAGATGAAATTTACTTCTATTTTTTTTATTTCACTTAAATTTTTAGTCAAATTGTAATAAAGGTATTTGAACCAACTTCGATTTTTTTGGATTTTGATGATTTTGGTTGTTGGAGGAGTTAAATTTGAGTAAATTTAGAGGAAATTTACTTGCATTTTTTTGGATTTTATATAAATTTTTAGTCAAATTGTAGTAAAGGAAATTCAAACCAACTTCGATTTTTTTGGATTTTGATGAATTTTTTTGTTGGAGGAGTTAAATTTGAGTGAATTTAGATGAAACTTACTTTTATTTTTTTGGATTTTCTATAAATTTTTAGTCAAATTGTAATAAAGGAATTTGAACCAACTTCGATTTTTTTGGATTTTGATGAGATTTTTTGTTGGAGGAGTTAAATTTGAGTGAATTTAGATGAAATTTACTTCTATTTTTTTGGATTTTATATAAATTTTTAGTCAAATTGTAATAAAGTAATTTGAACCAACTTCGATTTTTTTTTATTTTGATGAATTTTTTGTTGGAGGAGCTAAATTTGAGTGAATTTAGATTAAATTTGCTTCTATTTTTCTTGATTTTATATAAATTTTTAGTCAAATTGTAATTAAGGAATTTGAAACTACCTTCGATTTTTTTGGATTTTGATGAATTTTATTGTTGGAGGAGTTAAATTTGAGTGAATTTAGATTAAATTTACTTTTATTTTTTTGGATTTTATATAAATTTTTAGTCAAATTGTAGTAAAGGAAATTCAAACCAACTTCGATTTTTTTGGATTTTGATGAATTTTTTTGTTGGAGGAGTTAAATTTGAGTGAATTTAGATGAAACTTACTTTTATTTTTTTGGATTTTCTATAAATTTTTAGTCAAATTGTAATAAAGGAATTTGAACCAACTTCGATTTTTTTGGATTTTGATGAGATTTTTTGTTGGAGGAGTTAAATTTGAGTGAATTTAGATGAAATTTACTTCTATTTTTTTGGATTTTATATAAATTTTTAGTCAAATTGTAATAAAGGAATTTGAACCAACTTCGATTTTTTTGGATTTCAATGAATTTTTTTGTTGGAGGAGCTAAATTTGAGTGAATTTAGATGAAATTTACTTTTATTTTTTTGGATTTTATATAAATTTTTAGTCAAATTGTAATAAAGTAATTTGAACCAACTTCGATTTTTTTTTATTTTGATGAATTTTTTGTTGGAGGAGCTAAATTTGAGTGAATTTAGATTAAATTTGCTTCTATTTTTCTTGATTTTATATAAATTTTTAGTCAAATTGTAATTAAGGAATTTGAAACCACCTTCGATTTTTTTGGATTTTGATGAATTTTATTGTTGGAGGAGTTAAATTTGAGTGAATTTAGATTAAATTTACTTTTATTTGTTTTGATTTTATATAAATTTTTAGTCAAATTGTAATAAAGGAATTTGAACCAACTTCGAATTTTTTGGATTTCGATGAATTTTTTTGTTGGAGGAGCTAAATTTGAGTGAATTTAGATGAAATTTACTTCAATTTTTTTGGATTTTATATAAATTTTTAGTCAAATTGTAATAAAGGAAACTGAAACCAACTTCGATTTTTTTGGATTTCGATGACTTTTTTTGTTGGAGGAGCTAAATTTGAGTGAATTTAGATGAAATTTACTTCAATGTTTTTGGATTTTATATAAATTTTTAGGCAAATTTTAATAAAGGAATTTGAAACCACCTTCGACTTTTTTGGATTTCGATGAATTTTTTTGTTGGAGGAGCTAAATTTGAGTGAATTTAGATGAAATTTACTTCAATTTTTTTTGATTTTATATAAATGTTTAGTCAAATTGTAATAAAGGAAACTGAAACCAACTTCGATTTTTTTGGATTTCGATGTATTTTTTTGTTGGAGGAGCTAAATTTGAGTGAATTTAGATGAAATTTACTTCAATGTTTTTGGATTTTATATAAATTTTTAGGCAAATTTTAATAAAGGAATTTGAAACCACCTTCGACTTTTTTGGATTTCGATGAATTTTTTTGTTGGAGGAGCTAAATTTGAGTGAATTTAGATGAAATTTACTTCAATTTGTTTTGATTTTATATAAATTTTTAGTCAAATTGTAATAAAGGAAACTGAAACCAACTTCGATTTTTTTGGATTTCGATGACTTTTTTTGTTGGAGGAGCTAAATTTGAGTGAATTTAGATGAAATTTACTTCAATGTTTTTGGATTTTATATAAATTTTTAGGCAAATTTAAATAAAGGAATTTGAAACCACCTTCGACTTTTTTGGATTTCGATGAATTTTTTTGTTGGAGGAGCTAAATTTGAGTGAATTTAGATGAAATTTACTTCAATTTTTTTTGATTTTATATAAATGTTTAGTCAAATTGTAATAAAGGAAACTGAAACCAACTTCGATTTTTTTGGATTTCGATGTATTTTTTTGTTGGAGGAGCTAAATTTGAGTGAATTTAGATGAAATTTACTTCAATGTTTTTGGATTTTATATAAATTTTTAGGCAAATTTTAATAAAGGAATTTGAAACCACCTTCGACTTTTTTGGATTTCGATGAATTTTTTTGTTGGAGGAGCTAAATTTGAGTGAATTTAGATGAAATTTACTTCAATTTGTTTTGATTTTATATAAATTTTTAGTCAAATTGTAATAAAGGAAACTGAAACCAACTTCGATTTTTTTGGATTTCGATGACTTTTTTTGTTGGAGGAGCTAAATTTGAGTGAATTTAGATGAAATTTACTTCAATGTTTTTGGATTTTATATAAATTTTTAGGCAAATTTTAATAATAGGAATTTGAAACCACCTTCGACTTTTTTGGATTTCGATGAATTTTTTTGTTGGAGGAGCTAAATTTGAGTGAATTTAGATGAAATTTACTTCAATTTTTTTTGATTTTATATAAATTTTTAGTCAAATTGTAATAAAGGAAACTGAAACCAACTTCGATTTTTTTGGATTTCGATATATTTTTTTGTTGGAGGAGCTAAATTTGAGTGAATTTAGATGAAATTTACTTCAATGTTTTTGGATTTTATATAAATTTTTAGGCAAATTTTAATAAAGGAATTTGAAACCACCTTCGACTTTTTTGGATTTCGATGAATTTTTTTGTTGGAGGAGCTAAATTTGAGTGAATTTAGATGAAATTTACTTCTATTTTTTTTATTTCACTTAAATTTTTAGTCAAATTGTAATAAAGGTATTTGAACCAACTTCGATTTTTTTGGATTTTGATGATTTTGGTTGTTGGAGGAGTTAAATTTGAGTAAATTTAGAGGAAATTTACTTGTATTTTTTTGGATTTTATATAAATTTTTAGTCAAATTGTAGTAAAGGAAATTCAAACCAACTTCGATTTTTTTGGATTTTGATGAATTTTTTTGTTGGAGGAGTTAAATTTGAGTGAATTTAGATGAAACTTACTTTTATTTTTTTGGATTTTCTATAAATTTTTAGTCAAATTGTAATAAAGGAATTTGAACCAACTTCGATTTTTTTGGATTTTGATGAGATTTTTTGTTGGAGGAGTTAAATTTGAGTGAATTTAGATGAAATTTACTTCTATTTTTTTGGATTTTATATAAATTTTTAGTCAAATTGTAATAAAGGAATTTGAACCAACTTCGATTTTTTTGGATTTCAATGAATTTTTTTGTTGGAGGAGCTAAATTTGAGTGAATTTAGATGAAATTTACTTTTATTTTTTTGGATTTTATATAAATTTTTAGTCAAATTGTAATAAAGTAATTTGAACCAACTTCGATTTTTTTTTATTTTGATGAATTTTTTGTTGGAGGAGCTAAATTTGAGTGAATTTAGATTAAATTTGCTTCTATTTTTCTTGATTTTATATAAATTTTTAGTCAAATTGTAATTAAGGAATTTGAAACCACCTTCGATTTTTTTGGATTTTGATGAATTTTATTGTTGGAGGAGTTAAATTTGAGTGAATTTAGATTAAATTTACTTTTATTTGTTTTGATTTTATATAAATTTTTAGTCAAATTGTAATAAAGGAATTTGAACCAACTTCGAATTTTTTGGATTTCGATGAATTTTTTTGTTGGAGGAGCTAAATTTGAGTGAATTTAGATGAAATTTACTTCAATTTTTTTGGATTTTATATAAATTTTTAGTCAAATTGTAATAAAGGAAACTGAAACCAACTTCGAATTTTTTGGATTTCGATGACTTTTTTTGTTGGAGGAGCTAAATTTGAGTGAATTTAGATGAAATTTACTTCAATGTTTTTGGATTTTATATAAATTTTTAGGCAAATTTAAATAAAGGAATTTGAAACCACCTTCGACTTTTTTGGATTTCGATGAATTTTTTTGTTGGAGGAGCTAAATTTGAGTGAATTTAGATGAAATTTACTTCAATTTTTTTTGATTTTATATAAATGTTTAGTCAAATTGTAATAAAGGAAACTGAAACCAACTTCGATTTTTTTGGATTTCGATGTATTTTTTTGTTGGAGGAGCTAAATTTGAGTGAATTTAGATGAAATTTACTTCAATGTTTTTGGATTTTATATAAATTTTTAGGCAAATTTTAATAAAGGAATTTGAAACCACCTTCGACTTTTTTGGATTTCGATGAATTTTTTTGTTGGAGGAGCTAAATTTGAGTGAATTTAGATGAAATTTACTTCAATTTGTTTTGATTTTATATAAATTTTTAGTCAAATTGTAATAAAGGAAACTGAAACCAACTTCGATTTTTTTGGATTTCGATGACTTTTTTTGTTGGAGGAGCTAAATTTGAGTGAATTTAGATGAAATTTACTTCAATGTTTTTGGATTTTATATAAATTTTTAGGCAAATTTAAATAAAGGAATTTGAAACCACCTTCGACTTTTTTGGATTTCGATGAATTTTTTTGTTGGAGGAGCTAAATTTGAGTGAATTTAGATGAAATTTACTTCAATTTGTTTTGATTTTATATAAATTTTTAGTCAAATTGTAATAAAGGAATTTGAACCAATTTCGATTTTTTTGGATTTTGATGAGTTTTTTTGTTGGATGAGTTAAATTTGAGTGAATTTAGATGAAATTTACTTTTATTTTTTTTGATTTTATATAAATTTTTAGTCAAATTGTAATAAAGGAATTTGAACCAACTTCAATTTTTAGGATTTCGATGAATTTTTTTGTTGGAGGAGCTAAATTTGAGTGAATTTAGATGAAATTTACTTCAATTTTTTTTGATTTCATATAAATTTTTAGTCAAATTGTAATAAAGGAAACTGAAACCAACTTCGATTTTTTTGGATTTCGATGACTTTTTTTGTTGGAGGAGCTAAATTTGAGTGAATTTAGATGAAATTTACTTTTATTTTTTTTGGATTTTATATAAATTTTTAGTCAAATTGTAATAAAGGAATTTGAACCAACTTCTATTTTTTTGGATTTTGATGAGTTTTTTTGTTGGAGGAGTTAAATTTGAGTGAATTTAGATGAAATTTACTTCAATTTTTTTGGATTTTATATAAATTTTTAGTCAAATTGTGAACCAGTTTGCTCTTCCCACCATGCGTGCGAACTATCCGTGATGCGTGCGCCGCCAAGTCCCTTCGTGAGAGTCGCTCTTGCGTCCCAAGCGTCGAAGCGAACACTTCGTTGCAGTCTTAAGTTCCTATTATCTTATAGTTTATTTTTCTTCATATATGTGTTATTCAAATAAATGGATGTGCACTCCATACCGCCGACTACTCCTATTTTGATTTACCTCTAACAATGGTTATGGGCCCAGGAACGTAAAAGGTGGACGACTTAACCTAAAATAAGCCACGTGGTTAAGCATACACGTTCGGTGAGTCTGATAATTTACTAAAGCGAATTAAAGAAAAGAGTTAGACAAAACAATGGCTGATATTGATAAGCAATTAAGTTTACGGATTGAGAAGTTATCAGATAATAATTACCGCACATGGAAGATAGAAATGAAATGGTTTCTCAAGGGCAAGGGACTACTAGACCACGTGCTTAGGAAAGCTGATTTAGCAAATTTGACTACAGATGAACTAAGGAAAGCACATCAATCTCAAGATGATAAAGCAATAGCAGCCATTGGGTTGCACATTGAACCTAACCAACAGGTTCATATTGAAGAATGCACAGATGCACATGACGCATGGGTTGCCTTAGAGCAAGTGCATCAGCCGAAATCCAGGGTAAGGATATTGCAGTTAAAGAAACAACTTTACCAGTCCAGAATGAAGGAAGACGAGTCAATGTCATCATACATATCCCGAGTTAAAATAGTTGTAAAAAATCTCAACGAAGCAGGTTGCGAAGTACGAGACGATGACACAGCGTACACTCTACTAGCTGGATTGCCAAACGATTACGAAAATTTAAACATGTCTCTAGCCAACTTACCAGATGAACAGTTTACTTCGTCAGAAATAACCAAAATACTACTGACTGAGTATGACAGGCGTAAATCCAGATGCACTGACAACAACGAGGACCGCATGGAAGCATTGAATCTACGAAAGGGACCAAAGCAGACAACATACAAAGGTACATATCAAACACATAGACCAAAACCTCCTTTTTGTTCGCATTGCAGGAAAACAGGCCATAATATACAGAATTGTTGGTTCAAAAACAAAACCAAAAGTCAGAACCACAATGGCCAGAGGAAGGAAAGCAACGAAGGATTTTTAGTATCACTTAACAATATAGACATAGAAGATACATGGATCCTTGATAGCGGATGTACGCATCATGTATGCAAGCGAAGAGATTGGTTCGTAGAATTCAAGAAAACTCGCTTGGAACAAATCAACACAGCTGCTGAATCCAATGCAGAAAAGAGTCTCACACTGGAAGCCGAAGGAATAGGTGATATCATAATAAAAGCCTTCATTGGTAATAGAACACAGGAAATAACATTACATAATGTATATTACGTACCTCGTATTAGAAAAAATTTATTGTCTGTTTCCCAAATCGAGCGAAGAGCCAAAGAAATTGTATTTGAAAACGGAAAGGCAAGTATTTATGATACAAGCAGAGGTAGAGAACTTATGTGCATAGCAGACAGACAAAATGATTTGTACGTGGTTCGTGCAAAGGCGATTAGGAACCAGAGAGAAATCTTGGAATCTCATAGCGTAGCCATACAAGATAGTAAATTATGGCACCACAGATTCTGCCATATAAACATGAAGACAATTGAAATGACAGCAAGTCGAGTTCGAGGAATGGAAGATACAAAAATTGGAAAGAACGCATGTGAAGATTGTTACATTGGGAAATCAACAAAAATGCCTTGTCAAAAAATTGGAAATAGACAGTCGAAGGATGTTTGCGAGCTGATTCATTCGGATGTCTGTGGACCGATGCCTACCAGGTCGTTAGGTGAGAGACAATATTTTGCAACGTTCATCGACGATTTTTCAAAGTATGTTACAGTGGTATTTCTCAAGACGAAGGATGAGATCAAGGATTGTATTAAAAAATATATAGCCAGCGCGGAACTCGAAACGGGAAAGAAAGTCAAGAGATTTCGATCCGACAATGGAAAAGAATATTGTAACCAAGATCTAAAAACCTACTTTGAAGAGAAGGGCATTAAGCACGAAAGATCGAACGTCGAGACACCCCAGATGAATGGGATAGCTGAACGAATCAACAGAACGCTACTTGATTTAACCAGATCAATGTTGAAATCTGCCAGATTGCCCCAGAAATTTTGGGCTGAAGCCGTCGCTACAGCAGCGTATGCCAGGAACCGAGTTATTCACACGTCCAATAAGGATCAAGTCCCACTTGCTATTTGGTCAGGAATAACTCCAAGTGTAAAACATTTAAAAGCGTACGGAGCATTGGCTTACGCACATTTACCAAAGCAAGGACAGAGGAAGTTGGATGATAGAGCCACTCCAGCCGTATTAGTCGGCTACGCATCCCAGACAAGAGGCTACCGCCTATGGTGCCCGAAGAAACGGGACGTAATAATAACCAAACATGTACGTTTCGTAGAAGATAAGATGGGTTTTGAATGGTTGCACCGCGAGAATATAGACTATGAATACGATACTATTGCATATAACGACATTTGGTCGGAAGAAGAAGATGGATCAAAAACTGATGTACAGATCGCGGACATGAAAGAAGTAACGCAGCAGCGAACTTCAACTACAGTTGATAAACCGACTAAGGAGACAGTGGGGGTGAAGGATGCTCAGCCGAAAAGGAAAGTTGGAAGACCAAGGAAAATAGTAAGAAATCCATACGGAAGAAAAGGGAAACCTCGTCCCCAAGAGGACCAAACGAGCAACGCTGAAGAAGAGAACCAAATAAACAACAATGAAGAAGAGGACAGGGAAAGCATAGAACTAAATCTTATGGAGATTATGGAGCCAAATACCCTAAACGAAGCCTTGTCGTCTCCGCAGGCAAAGCAATGGGAAAGGGCTATGAAAGATGAAATGAATAGCCTGATACAAAGAAAAACCTGGAAGATCATTGACAGCGTACCAGCAGACCGAGAGGTTATAGGTAGTAGATGGGTGTTTAAATTAAAGAGAGACTGTGATGGTAAAGTACTTAGATATAAGGCCAGATTGGTGGCACAAGGTTTCACCCAACAAAAGGGGGTTGATTACCATGAAACCTATGCACCAGTAGCTGGTTTTTCAATAATAAGGTTGTTATTAGCAATTTCAGGTATTTTCGGTTGGCACACTAGACAGCTAGATATAAAATGCGCGTATCTTTATGGAAAGCTTGAGGAGGAGATATTTATGAAGCTACCTCAGTCGAACAAACGTGAGGAAGGAAGGATCGTAAAATTAGACAAGCCCATTTATGGACTCAAACAGTCAGGCAGAAATTGGAATGCTGAACTGGATGGCTTCTTCACGGAACAAAGGTTTGAGAGATTACGCTCATCCAATTGCGTTTATATCAAAGGACACTGGACCGTAGCTGTAATTTATGTAGACGATATTTTCATATTTGCGAAAGAACTAACGTCGATAGAAAACTTTGTTAAACTCATTAGTGAGAAATACGAAACCAAAGATCTCGGGGAAATAAATCATGCCTTAGGTGTTAAGATAGAAAGAAACGATAATTCCATTGTACTTAGTCAAACGCCATATTTAGAATCCTTGTTACGCAAGTATAACATGAAAGATTGTAGGGGCGCGGCAACCCCATTAGAACCCAGTTTAAAAATTTTAAAGAGCTCATTACCAGATCGAATAAACGATAACGGAATAACGGCATATCGAGAGTTAATAGGATCGTTAATGTATATAGCCTTGCGAAGTAGACCAGATATTCTGTTTGCCGTGACAAAATTGTCTCAGTTCAACTCATGTCCGAGCGAGATACACTGGACTCAGGCTAAGCATATTTTGCGTTACTTATACAAGACTGAAAAATACGTTATGCGTTACGATACAGACGAAAAGCCCGAAATTAAAAATTTTTTGCGACGCAGATTGGGCAGGCGATATGGACGATCGGCATTCGTTTACAGGTGTGGTTGTAATGATAGGATCCAACCCTGTACAATGGATGTCATCTAAACAAAAATGTATATCCATGTCGACCATGGAAGCCGAGTACATCGCGTTAGCGTCTGCGGGAAAGGAAGCAGTATGGTTAAGAATGTTTTTAAGCGAACTAGAACTTTATGAATTCTTCTCGGGAATTAGCAATATATACTGCGACAACAAATCAGCAATAGAGTTCTCAAAAAGCCGTATCGAAAATCGACGAACTAAACACATAGATATAGCATACCATTTTATAAGAGAGGAAGTCGAAAAGAACTCAGTCACATTGTCATACGTCGCCTCCAACGAAAATTTAGCGGACATAATGACGAAGGGCCTAAAATGCGTGGCTCATAAAGGCTGTACCAAAGGGTTAAAGTTGGGAATAGCAAAAGTGGGGGATTGAACCAGTTTGCTCTTCCCACCATGCGTGCGAACTATCCGTGATGCGTGCGCCGCCAAGTCCCTTCGTGAGAGTCGCTCTTGCGTCCCAAGCGTCGAAGCGAACACTTCGTTGCAGTCTTAAGTTCCTATTATCTTATAGTTTATTTTTCTTCATATATGTGTTATTCAAATAAATGGATGTGCACTCCATACCGCCGACTACTCCTATTTTGATTTACCTCTAACAAATTGTAATAAAGGAAATTGAAACCAACTTCGATTTTTTTGGATTTGGATGAATGTTTTTGTTGGAGGAGATAAATTTGAGTAAATTTAGATGAAATTAACACCTATTTTTTTTGGATTTTATATAAATTTTTAGTCAAATTGTAATAAAGGAATTTGAAACCAACTTCGATTTTTTTGGATTTTGCTGAATTTTGTGTTGGAGGAGCTAAATTTGAGTGAATTTAGATGAAATTTACTTTTATTTTTTCGGATTTTATATAAATTTTTAGTCAAATTGTAATAAAGGAATTTGAACCAACTTCGATTTTTTTGGATTTTGATGAGTTTTTTTGTTGGAGGAGTTAAATTTGAGTGAAATTAGATTAAATTTACTTTTATTTGTTTTGATTTTATATAAATTTTTAGTCAAATTGTAATAAAGGAATTTGAACCAACTTCGAATTTTTTGGATTTCGATGAATTTTTTTGTTGGAGGAGCTAAATTTGAGTGAATTTAGATGAAATTTACTTCAATTTTTTTGGATTTTATATAAATTTTTAGTCAAATTGTAATAAAGGAAACTGAAACCAACTTCGATTTTTTTGGATTTCGAAGACTTTTTTTGTTGGAGGAGCTAAATTTGAGTGAATTTAGATGAAATTTACTTCAATGTTTTTGGATTTTATATAAATTTTTAGGCAAATTTTAATAAAGGAATTTGAAACCACCTTCGACTTTTTTGGATTTCGATGAATTTTTTTGTTGGAGGAGCTAAATTTGAGTGAATTTAGATGAAATTTACTTCAATTTTTTTTGATTTTATATAAATGTTTAGTCAAATTGTAATAAAGGAAACTGAAACCAACTTCGATTTTTTTGGATTTCGATGTATTTTTTTGTTGGAGGAGCTAAATTTGAGTGAATTTAGATGAAATTTACTTCAATGTTTTTGGATTTTATATAAATTTTTAGGCAAATTTTAATAAAGGAATTTGAAACCACCTTCGACTTTTTTGGATTTCGATGAATTTTTTTGTTGGAGGAGCTAAATTTGAGTGAATTTAGATGAAATTTACTTCAATTTGTTTTGATTTTATATAAATTTTTAGTCAAATTGTAATAAAGGAAACTGAAACCAACTTCGATTTTTTTGGATTTCGATGACTTTTTTTGTTGGAGGAGCTAAATTTGAGTGAATTTAGATGAAATTTACTTCAATGTTTTTGGATTTTATATAAATTTTTAGGCAAATTTAAATAAAGGAATTTGAAACCACCTTCGACTTTTTTGGATTTCGATGAATTTTTTTGTTGGAGGAGCTAAATTTGAGTGAATTTAGATGAAATTTACTTCAATTTGTTTTGATTTTATATAAATTTTTAGTCAAATTGTAATAAAGGAATTTGAACCAACTTCGATTTTTTTGGATTTTGATGAGTTTTTTTGTTGGAGGAGTTAAATTTGAGTGAATTTAGATGAAATTTACTTTTATTTTTTTTGATTTTATATAAATTTTTAGTCAAATTGTAATAAAGGAATTTGAACCAACTTCGATTTTTTTGGATTTCGATGAATTTTTTTGTTGGAGGAGCTAAATTTGAGTGAATTTAGATGAAATTTACTTCAATTTTTTTTGATTTCATATAAATTTTTAGTCAAATTGTAATAAAGGAAACTGAAACCAACTTCGATTTTTTGGGATTTCGATGTATTTTTTTGTTGGAGGACCTAAATTTGAGTAAATTTAGATGAAATTAACACCTATTTTTTTGGATTTTATATAAATTTTTAGTCAAATTGTAATAAAGGAATTTGAAACCAACTTCGATTTTTTTGGATTTTGCTGAATTTTGTGTTGGAGGAGCTAAATTTGAGTGAATTTAGATGAAATTTACTTTTATTTTTTCGGATTTTATATAAATTTTTAGTCAAATTGTAATAAAGGAATTTGAACCAACTTCGATTTTTTTGGATTTTGATGAATTTTTTTGTTGGAGGAGCTAAATTTGAGTGAATTTAGATGAAATTTACTTCAATTTTTTTGGATTTTATATAAATTTTTAGGCAAATTTTAATAAAGGAATTTGAAACCACTTTCGATTTTTTTGGATTTCGATGAATTTTTTTGTTGGAGGAGCTAAATTTGAGTGAATTTAGATGAAATTTACTTCAATTTTTTTTGATTTTATATAAATTTTTAGTCAAATTGTAATAAAGGAAACTGAAACCAACTTCGATTTTTTGGGATTTCGATGTATTTTTTTGTTGGAGGAGCTAAATTTGAGTGAATTTAGATGAAATTTACTTTTATTTTTTTGGATTTTATATAAATTTTTAGTCAAATTGTAATAAAGGAATTTGAACCAACTTCGATTTTTTTTTATTTTGATGAATTTTTTGTTGGAGGAGCTAAATTTGAGTGAATTTAGATTAAATTTACTTTTATTTGTTTTGATTTTATATAAATTTTTAGTCAAATTGTAATAAAGGAATTTGAACCAACTTCGAATTTTTTGGATTTCGATGAATTTTTTTGTTGGAGGAGCTAAATTTGAGTGAATTTAGATGAAATTTACTTCAATTTTTTTGGATTTTATATAAATTTTTAGTCAAATTGTAATAAAGGAAACTGAAACCAACTTCGATTTTTTTGGATTTCGATGACTTTTTTTGTTGGAGGAGCTAAATTTGAGTGAATTTAGATGAAATTTACTTCAATGTTTTTGGATTTTATATAAATTTTTAGGCAAATTTTAATAAAGGAATTTGAAACCACCTTCGACTTTTTTGGATTTCGATGAATTTTTTTGTTGGAGGAGTTAAATTTGAGTGAATTTAGATTAAATTTACTTTTATTTGTTTTGATTTTATATAAATTTTTAGTCAAATTGTAATAAAGGAATTTGAACCAACTTCGAATTTTTTGGATTTCGATGAATTTTTTTGTTGGAGGAGCTAAATTTGAGTGAATTTAGATGAAATTTACTTCAATTTTTTTGGATTTTATATAAATTTTTAGTCAAATTGTAATAAAGGAAACTGAAACCAACTTCGATTTTTTTGGATTTCGATGACTTTTTTTGTTGGAGGAGCTAAATTTGAGTGAATTTAGATGAAATTTACTTCAATGTTTTTGGATTTTATATAAATTTTTAGGCAAATTTTAATAAAGGAATTTGAAACCACCTTCGACTTTTTTGGATTTCGATGAATTTTTTTGTTGGAGGAGCTAAATTTGAGTGAATTTAGATGAAATTTACTTCAATTTTTTTTGATTTTATATAAATGTTTAGTCAAATTGTAATAAAGGAAACTGAAACCAACTTCGATTTTTTTGGATTTCGATGTATTTTTTTGTTGGAGGAGCTAAATTTGAGTGAATTTAGATGAAATTTACTTCAATGTTTTTGGATTTTATATAAATTTTTAGGCAAATTTTAATAAAGGAATTTGAAACCACCTTCGACTTTTTTGGATTTCGATGAATTTTTTTGTTGGAGGAGCTAAATTTGAGTGAATTTAGATGAAATTTACTTCAATTTGTTTTGATTTTATATAAATTTTTAGTCAAATTGTAATAAAGGAAACTGAAACCAACTTCGATTTTTTTGGATTTCGATGACTTTTTTTGTTGGAGGAGCTAAATTTGAGTGAATTTAGATGAAATTTACTTCAATGTTTTTGGATTTTATATAAATTTTTAGGCAAATTTAAATAAAGGAATTTGAAACCACCTTCGACTTTTTTGGATTTCGATGAATTTTTTTGTTGGAGGAGCTAAATTTGAGTGAATTTAGATGAAATTTACTTCAATTTGTTTTGATTTTATATAAATTTTTAGTCAAATTGTAATAAAGGAATTTGAACCAACTTCGATTTTTTTGGATTTTGATGAGTTTTTTTGTTGGATGAGTTAAATTTGAGTGAATTTAGATGAAATTTACTTTTATTTTTTTTGATTTTATATAAATTTTTAGTCAAATTGTAATAAAGGAATTTGAACCAACTTCAATTTTTTTGGATTTCGATGAATTTTTTTGTTGGAGGAGCTAAATTTGAGTGAATTTAGATGAAATTTACTTCAATTTGTTTTCATTTTATATAAATTTTTAGTCAAATTGTAATAAAGGAATTTGAACCAACTTCGATTTTTTTGGATTTTGATGAGTTTTTTTGTTGGAGGAGTTAAATTTGAGTGAATTTAGATGAAATTTACTTCAATTTTTTTTGATTTTATATAAATTTTTAGTCAAATTGTAATAAAGGAAACTGAAACCAACTTCGATTTTTTGGGATTTCGATGTATTTTTTTGTTGGAGGAGCTAAATTTGAGTGAATTTAGGTGAAATTTACTTCAATGTTTTTGGATTTTATATAAATTTTTAGGCAAATTTTAATAAAGGAATTTGAAACCACCTTCGGCTTTTTTGGATTTCGATGAATTTTTTTGTTGGAGGAGCTAAATTTGAGTGAATTTAGATGAAATTTACTTCTATTTTTTTTATTTCACTTAAATTTTTAGTCAAATTGTAATAAAGGTATTTGAACCAACTTCGATTTTTTTGGATTTTGATGATTTTGGTTGTTGGAGGAGTTAAATTTGAGTAAATTTAGAGGAAATTTACTTTTATTTTTTTGGATTTTATATAAATTTTTAGTCAAATTGTAGTAAAGGAAATTCAAACCAACTTCGATTTTTTTGGATTTTGATGAATTTTTTTGTTGGAGGAGTTAAATTTGAGTGAATTTAGATGAAACTTACTTTTATTTTTTTGGGTTTTCTATAAATTTTTAGTCAAATTGTAATAAAGGAATTTGAACCAACTTCGATTTTTTTGGATTTTGATGAGATTTTTTGTTGGAGGAGTTAAATTTGAGTGAATTTAGATGAAATTTACTTCAATTTGTTTTGATTTTATATAAATTTTTAGTCAAATTGTAATAAAGGAAACTGAAACCAACTTCGATTTTTTTGGATTTCGATGACTTTTTTTGTTGGAGCAGCTAAATTTGAGTGAATTTAGATGAAATTTACTTCAATGTTTTTGGATTTTATATAAATTTTTAGGCAAATTTTAATAAAGGAATTTGAAACCACCTTCAACTTTTTGGAATTTCGATGAATTTTTTTGTTGGAGGAGCTAAATTTGAGTGAATTTAGATGAAATTTACTTCAATTTTTTTTGATTTCATATACATTTTTAGTCAAATTGTAATAAAGGAAACTGAAACCAACTTCGATTTTTTTGGATTTCGATGACTTTTTTTGTTGGAGGAGCTAAATTTGAGTGAATTTAGATGAAATTTACTTCAATGTTTTTGGATTTTATATAAATTTTTAGGCAAATTTTAATAAAGGAATTTGAAACCACCTTCGACTTTTTTGGATTTCGATGAATTTTTTTGTTGGAGGAGCTAAATTTGAGTGAATTTAGATGAAATTTACTTCAATTTGTTTTGATTTTATATAAATTTTTAGTCAAATTGTAATAAAGGAATTTGAACCATCTTCGATTTTTTTGGATTTTGATGAGTTTTTTTGTTGGAGGAGTTAAATATGAGTGAATTTAGATGAAATTTACTTCTGTTTTTTTTATTTCATATAAATTTTTAGTCAAATTGTAATAAAGGAATTTGAACCAACTTCGATTTTTTTGGATTTGGAAGAATTTTTTTGTTGGAGGAGCTAAATTTGAGTGAATTTAGATGAAATTTACTTCTATTTTTTTTATTTCACTTAAATTTTTAGTCAAATTGTAATAAAGGTACTTGAACCAACTTCGATTTTTTTGGATTTTGATGATTTTGGTTGTTGGAGGAGTTAAATTTGAGTAAATTTAGAGGAAATTTACTTTTATTTTTTTGGATTTTATATAAATTTTTAGTCAAATTGTAGTAAAGGAAATTCAAACCAACTTAGATTTTTTTGGATTTTGATGAATTTTTTTGTTGGAGGAGTTAAATTTGAGTGAATTTAGATGAAACTTACTTTTATTTTTTTGGATTTTCTATAAATTTTTAGTCAAATTGTAATAAAGGAATTTGAACCAACTTCGATTTTTTTGGATTTTGATGAGATTTTTTGTTGGAGGAGTTAAATTTGAGTGAATTTAGATGAAATTTACTTTTATTTTTTTGGATTTTATATAAATTTTTAGTCAAATTGTAATAAAGGAATTTGAACCAACTTCGATTTTTTTGGATTTCGATGAATTTTTTTGTTGGAGGAGCTAAATTTGAGTGTATTTAGATGAAATTTACTTTAATTTTTTTGGATTTTATATAAATTATTAGTCAAATTGTAATAAAGGAAATTGAAACCAACTTCGATTTTTTTGGATTTGGATGAATTTTTTTGTTGGAGGAGCTAAATTTGAGTGAATTTAGATGAAATTTACTTTTATTTTTTTGGATTTTATATAAATTTTTAGTCAAATTGTAATAAAGGAATTTGAACCAACTTCGATTTTTTTTGATTTTGATGAATTTTTTGTTGGAGGAGCTAAATTTGAGTGAATTTAGATTAAATTTGCTTCTATTTTTCTTGATTTTATATAAATTTTTAGTCAAATTGTAATTAAGGAATTTGAAACCACCTTCGATTTTTTTGGATTTTGATGAATTTTATTGTTGGAGGAGCTAAATTTGAGTGAATTTAGATGAAATTTACTTTCATTTTTTTGGATTTTATATTAATTTTTAGTCAAATTGTAATAAAGTAATTTGAAACCAACTTCGATTTTTTTTGGATTTTGATGAATTTTTTTGTTGGAGCAGCTAAATTTGAGTGAATTTAGATGGAATTTACTTTTATTTTTTTGGATTTTATATAAATTTTTAGTCAAATTGTAATAAAGGAATTTGAACCAACTTCTATTTTTTTGGATTTTGATGAGTTTTTTTGTTGGAGGAGTTAAATTTGAGTGAATTTAGATGAAATTTACTTCAATTTTTTTGGATTTTATATAATTTTTTAGTCAAATTGTAATAAAGGAAATTAAAACCAACTTCGATTTTTTTGGATTTGGATGAATGTTTTTGTTGGAGGAGCTAAATTTGAGTAAATTTAGATGAAATTAACACCTATTTTTTTGGATTTTATATAAATTTTTAGTCAAATTGTAATAAAGGAATTTGAAACCAACTTCGATTTTTTTGGATTTTGCTGAATTTTGTGTTGGAGGAGCTAAATTTGAGTGAATTTAGATGAAATTTACTTCAATTTTTTTGGATTTTATATAAATTTTTAGTCAAATTGTAATAAAGGAAACTGAAACCAACTTCGATTTTTTTGGATTTCGATGACTTTTTTTGTTGGAGGAGCTAAATTTGAGTGAATTTAGATGAAATTTACTTCAATGTTTTTGGATTTTATATAAATTTTTAGGCAAATTTTAATAAAGGAATTTGAAACCACCTTCGACTTTTTTGGATTTCGATGAATTTTTTTGTTGGAGGAGCTAAATTTGAGTGAATTTAGATGAAATTTACTTCAATTTTTTTTGATTTTATATAAATGTTTAGTCAAATTGTAATAAAGGAAACTGAAACCAACTTCGATTTTTTTGGATTTCGATGTATTTTTTTGTTGGAGGAGCTAAATTTGAGTGAATTTAGATGAAATTTACTTCAATGTTTTTGGATTTTATATAAATTTTTAGGCAAATTTTAATAAAGTAATTTGAAACCACCTTCGACTTTTTTGGATTTCGATGAATTTTTTTGTTGGAGGAGCTAAATTTGAGTGAATTTAGATGAAATTTACTTCAATTTGTTTTGATTTTATATAAATTTTTAGTCAAATTGTAATAAAGGAAACTGAAACCAACTTCGATTTTTTTGGATTTCGATGACTTTTTTTGTTGGAGGAGCTAAATTTGAGTGAATTTAGATGAAATTTACTTCAATGTTTTTGGATTTTATATAAATTTTTAGGCAAATTTAAATAAAGGAATTTGAAACCACCTTCGACTTTTTTGGATTTCGATGAATTTTTTTGTTGGAGGAGCTAAATTTGAGTGAATTTAGATGAAATTTACTTCAATTTGTTTTGATTTTATATAAATTTTTAGTCAAATTGTAATAAAGGAATTTGAACCAACTTCGATTTTTTTGGATTTTGATGAGTTTTTTTGTTGGAGGAGTTAAATTTGAGTGAATTTAGATGAAATTTACTTTTATTTTTTTTGATTTTATATAAATTTTTAGTCAAATTGTAATAAAGTAATTTGAACCAACTTCGATTTTTTTGGATTTCGATGAATTTTTTTGTTGGAGGAGCTAAATTTGAGTGAATTTAGATGAAATTTACTTCAATTTTTTTTGATTTCATATAAATTTTTAGTCAAATTGTAATAAAGGAAACTGAAACCAACTTCGATTTTTTTGGATTTCGATGACTTTTTTTGTTGGAGGAGCTAAATTTGAGTGAATTTAGATGAAATTTACTTCAATGTTTTTGGATTTTATATAAATTTTTAGGCAAATTTTAATAAAGGAATTTGAAACCACCTTCGACTTTTTTGGATTTCGATGAATTTTTTTGTTGGAGGAGCTAAATTTGAGTGAATTTAGATGAAATTTACTTCAGTTTGTTTTGATTTTATATAAATTTTTAGTCAAATTGTAATAAAGGAATTTGAACCATCTTCGATTTTTTTGGATTTTGATGAGTTTTTTTGTTGGAGGAGTTAAATATGAGTGAATTTAGATGAAATTTACTTCTGTTTTTTTTATTTCATATAAATTTTTAGTCAAATTGTAATAAAGGTATTTGAACCAACTTCGATTTTTTTGGATTTTGATGATTTTGGTTGTTGGAGGAGTTAAATTTGAGTAAATTTAGAGGAAATTTACTTTTATTTTTTTGGATTTTATATAAATTTTTAGTCAAATTGTAGTAAAGGAAATTCAAACCAACTTAGATTTTTTTGGATTTTGATGAATTTTTTTGTTGGAGGAGTTAAATTTGAGTGAATTTAGATGAAACTTACTTTTATTTTTTTGGATTTTCTATAAATTTTTAGTCAAATTGTAATAAAGGAATTTGAACCAACTTCTATTTTTTTGGATTTTGATGAGATTTTTTGTTGGAGGAGTTAAATTTGAGTGAATTTAGATGAAATTTACTTTTATTTTTTTGGATTTTATATAAATTTTTAGTCAAATTGTAATAAAGGAATTTGAACCAACTTCGATTTTTTTGGATTTCGATGAATTTTTTTGTTGGAGGAGCTAAATTTGAGTGTATTTAGATGAAATTTACTTTAATTTTTTTGGATTTTATATAAATTTTTAGTCAAATTGTAATAAAGGAAATTGAAACCAACTTCGATTTTTTTGGATTTGGATGAATTTTTTTGTTGGAGGAGCTAAATTTGAGTGAATTTAGATGAAATTTACTTTTATTTTTTTGGATTTTATATAAATTTTTAGTCAAATTGTAATAAAGGAATTTGAACCAACTTCGATTTTTTTTTATTTTGATGAATTTTTTGTTGGAGGAGCTAAATTTGAGTGAATTTAGATTAAATTTGCTTCTATTTTTCTTGATTTTATATAAATTTTTAGTCAATTGTAATTAAGGAATTTGAAACCACCTTCGATTTTTTTGGATTTTGATGAATTTTTTTGTTGGAGCAGCTAAATTTGAGTGAATTTAGATGGAATTTACTTTTATTTTTTTGGATTTTATATAAATTTTTAGTCAAATTGTAATAAAGGAATTTGAACCAACTTCTATTTTTTTGGATTTTGATGAGTTTTTTTGTTGGAGGAGTTAAATTTGAGTGAATTTAGATGAAATTTACTTCAATTTTTTTGGATTTTATATAATTTTTTAGTCAAATTGTAATAAAGGAAATTGAAACCAACTTCGATTTTTTTGGATTTGGATGAATGTTTTTGTTGGAGGAGCTAAATTTGAGTAAATTTAGATGAAATTAACACCTATTTTTTTGGATTTTATATAAATTTTTAGTCAAATTGTAATAAATGAATTTGAAACCAACTTCGATTTTTTTGGATTTTGCTGAATTTTGTGTTGGAGGAGCTAAATTTGAGTGAATTTAGATGAAATTTACTTTTATTTTTTCGGATTTTATATAAATTTTTAGTCAAATTGTAATAAAGGAATTTGAACCAACTTCGATTTTTTTGGATTTTGATGAGTTTTTTTGTTGGAGGAGTTAAATTTGAGTGAATTTAGATTAAATTTACTTTTATTTGTTTTGATTTTATATAAATTTTTAGTCAAATTGTAATAAAGGAATTTGAACCAACTTCGAATTTTTTGGATTTCGATGAATTTTTTTGTTGGAGGAGCTAAATTTGAGTGAATTTAGATGAAATTTACTTCAATTTTTTTGGATTTTATATAAATTTTTAGTCAAATTGTAATAAAGGAAACTGAAACCAACTTCGATTTTTTTGGATTTCGATGACTTTTTTTGTTGGAGGAGCTAAATTTGAGTGAATTTAGATGAAATTTACTTCAATGTTTTTGGATTTTATATAAATTTTTAGGCAAATTTTAATAAAGGAATTTGAAACCACCTTCGACTTTTTTGGATTTCGATGAATTTTTTTGTTGGAGGAGCTAAATTTGAGTGAATTTAGATGAAATTTACTTCAATTTTTTTTGATTTTATATAAATGTTTAGTCAAATTGTAATAAAGGAAACTGAAACCAACTTCGATTTTTTTGGATTTCGATGTATTTTTTTGTTGGAGGAGCTAAATTTGAGTGAATTTAGATGAAATTTACTTCAATGTTTTTGGATTTTATATAAATTTTTAGGCAAATTTTAACAAAGTAATTTGAAACCACCTTCGACTTTTTTGGATTTCGATGAATTTTTTTGTTGGAGGAGCTAAATTTGAGTGAATTTAGATGAAATTTACTTCAATTTGTTTTGATTTTATATAAATTTTTAGTCAAATTGTAATAAAGGAAACTGAAACCAACTTCGATTTTTTTGGATTTCGATGACTTTTTTTGTTGGAGGAGCTAAATTTGAGTGAATTTAGATGAAATTTACTTCAATGTTTTTGGATTTTATATAAATTTTTAGGCAAATTTAAATAAAGGAATTTGAAACCACCTTCGACTTTTTTGGATTTCGATGAATTTTTTTGTTGGAGGAGCTAAATTTGAGTGAATTTAGATGAAATTTACTTCAATTTGTTTTGATTTTATATAAATTTTTAGTCAAATTGTAATAAAGGAATTTGAACCAACTTCGATTTTTTTGGATTTTGATGAGTTTTTTTGTTGGAGGAGTTAAATTTGAGTGAATTTAGATGAAATTTACTTTTATTTTTTTTGATTTTATATAAATTTTTAGTCAAATTGTAATAAAGTAATTTGAACCAACTTCGATTTTTTTGGATTTCGATGAATTTTTTTGTTGGAGGAGCTAAATTTGAGTGAATTTAGATGAAATTTACTTCAATTTTTTTTGATTTCATATAAATTTTTAGTCAAATTGTAATAAAGGAAACTGAAACCAACTTCGATTTTTTTGGATTTCGATGACTTTTTTTGTTGGAGGAGCTAAATTTGAGTGAATTTAGATGAAATTTACTTTCATTTTTTTGGATTTTATATTAATTTTTAGTCAAATTGTAATAAAGTAATTTGATACCAACTTCGATTTTTTTGGATTTTGATGAATTTTTTTGTTGGAGCAGCTAAATTTGAGTGAATTTAGATGGAATTTACTTTTATTTTTTTGGATTTTATATAAATTTTTAGTCAAATTGTAATAAAGGAATTTGAACCAACTTCTATTTTTTTGGATTTTGATGAGTTTTTTTGTTGGAGGAGTTAAATTTGAGTGAATTTAGATGAAATTTACTTCAATTTTTTTGGATTTTATATAATTTTTTAGTCAAATTGTAATAAAGGAAATTGAAACCAACTTCGATTTTTTTGGATTTGGATGAATGTTTTTGTTGGAGGAGCTAAATTTGAGTAAATTTAGATGAAATTAACACCTATTTTTTTGGATTTTATATAAATTTTTAGTCAAATTGTAATAAATGAATTTGAAACCAACTTCGATTTTTTTGGATTTTGCTGAATTTTGTGTTGGAGGAGCTAAATTTGAGTGAATTTAGATGAAATTTACTTTTATTTTTTCGGATTTTATATAAATTTTTAGTCAAATTGTAATAAAGGAATTTGAACCAACTTCGATTTTTTTGGATTTTGATGAGTTTTTTTGTTGGAGGAGTTAAATTTGAGTGAATTTAGATTAAATTTACTTTTATTTTTTTTGATTTTATATAAATTTTTAGTCAAATTGTAATAAAGGAATTTGAACCAACTTCGAATTTTTTGGATTTCGATGAATTTTTTTGTTGGAGGAGCTAAATTTGAGTGAATTTAGATGAAATTTACTTCAATTTTTTTGGATTTTATATAAATTTTTAGGCAAATTTTAATAAAGGAATTTGAAACCACTTTCGATTTTTTTGGATTTCGATGAATTTTTTTGTTGGAGGAGCTAAATTTGAGTGAATTTAGATGAAATTTACTTCAATTTTTTTTGATTTTATATAAATTTTTAGTCAAATTGTAATAAAGGAAACTGAAACCAACTTCGATTTTTTGGGATTTCGATGTATTTTTTTGTTGGAGGACCTAAATTTGAGTGAATTTAGATGAAATTTACTTCAATGTTTTTGGATTTTATATAAATTTTTAGGCAAATTTTAATAAAGGAATTTGAAACCACCTTCGACTTTTTTGGATTTCGATGAATTTTTTTGTTGGAGGAGCTAAATTTGAGTGAATTTAGATGAAATTTACTTCAATTTTTTTGGATTTTATATAAATTTTTAGTCAAATTGTAATAACGGAAATTGAAACCAACTTCGATTTTTTTGGATTTGGATGAATTTTTTTGTTGGAGGAGCTAAATTTGAGTGAATTTAGATGAAATTTACTTTTATTTTTTTGGATTTTATATAAATTTTTAGTCAAATTGTAATAAAGGATTTGAACCAACTTCGATTTTTTTGGATTTTGATGAGATTTTTTGTTGGAGGAGTTAAATTTGAGTGAATTTAGATGAAATTTACTTTTATTTTTTTTGGATTTTATATAAATTTTTAGTCAAATTGTAATAAAGGAATTTGAACCAACTTCGATTTTTTTGGATTTCGATGAATTTTTTTGTTGGAGGAGCTAAATTTGAGTGTATTTAGATGAAATTTACTTCAATGTTTTTGGATTTTATATAAATTTTTAGTCAAATTATAATAAAGGAAACTGAAACCAACTTCGATTTTTTTGGATTTCGATGACTTTTTTTGTTGGAGGAGCTAAATTTGAGTGAATTTAGATGAAATTTACTTCAATTTTTTTTGATTTTATATAAATGTTTAGTCAAATTGTAATAAAGGAAACTGAAACCAACTTCGATTTTTTTGGATTTCGATGTATTTTTTTGTTGGAGGAGCTAAATTTGAGTGAATTTAGATGAAATTTACTTCAATGTTTTTGGATTTTATATAAATTTTTAGGCAAATTTTAATAAAGGGATTTGAAACCACCTTCGACTTTTTTGGATTTCGATGAATTTTTTTGTTGGAGGAGCTAAATTTGAGTGAATTTAGATGAAATTTACTTCAATTTGTTTTGATTTTATATAAATTTTTAGTCAAATTGTAATAAAGGAAACTGAAACCAACTTCGATTTTTTTGGATTTCGATGACTTTTTTTGTTGGAGGAGCTAAATTTGAGTGAATTTAGATGAAATTTACTTCAATGTTTTTGGATTTTATATAAATTTTTAGGCAAATTTAAATAAAGGAATTTGAAACCACCTTCGACTTTTTTGGATTTCGATGAATTTTTTTGTTGGAGGAGCTAAATTTGAGTGAATTTAGATGAAATTTACTTCAATTTGTTTTGATTTTATATAAATTTTTAGTCAAATTGTAATAAAGGAATTTGAACCAACTTCGATTTTTTTGGATTTTGATGAGTTTTTTTGTTGGAGGAGTTAAATTTGAGTGAATTTAGATGAAATTTACTTTTATTTTTTTTGATTTTATATAAATTTTTAGTCAAATTGTAATAAAGGAATTTGAACCAGCTTCGATTTTTTTGGATATCGATGAATTTTTTTGTTGGAGGAGCTAAATTTGAGTGAATTTAGATGAAATTTACTTCAATGTTTTTGGATTTTATATAAATTTTTAGGCAAATTTTAATAAAGGAATTTGAAACCACCTTCGACTTTTTTGGATTTCGATGAATTTTTTGTTGGAGGAGCTAAATTTGAGTGAATTTAGATGAAATTTACTTCAGTTTGTTTTGATTTTATATAAATTTTTAGTCAAATTGTAATAAAGGAATTTGAACCATCTTCGATTTTTTTGGATTTTGATGAGTTTTTTTGTTGGAGGAGTTAAATATGAGTGAATTTAGATGAAATTTACTTCTGTTTTTTTTATTTCATATAAATTTTTAGTCAAATTGTAATAAAGGTATTTGAACCAACTTCGATTTTTTTGGATTTTGATGATTTTGGTTGTTGGAGGAGTTAAATTTGAGTAAATTTAGAGGAAATTTACTTTTATTTTTTTGGATTTTATATAAATTTTTAGTCAAATTGTAGTAAAGGAAATTCAAACCAACTTAGATTTTTTTGGATTTTGATGAATTTTTTTGTTGGAGGAGTTAAATTTGAGTGAATTTAGATGAAACTTACTTTTATTTTTTTGGATTTTCTATAAATTTTTAGTCAAATTGTAATAAAGGAATTTGAACCAACTTCGATTTTTTTGGATTTTGATGAGATTTTTTGTTGGAGGAGTTAAATTTGAGTGAATTTAGATGAAATTTACTTTTATTTTTTTGGATTTTATATAAATTTTTAGTCAAATTGTAATAAAGGAATTTGAACCAACTTCAATTTTTTTGGATTTCGATGAATTTTTTTGTTGGAGGAGCTAAATTTGAGTGTATTTAGATGAAATTTACTTTAATTTTTTTGGATTTTATATAAATTTTTAGTCAAATTGTAATAAAGGAAATTGAAACCAACTTCGATTTTTTTGGATTTGGATGAATTTTTTTGTTGGAGGAGCTAAATTTGAGTGAATTTAGATGAAATTTACTTTTATTTTTTTGGATTTTATATAAATTTTTAGTCAAATTGTAATAAAGGAATTTGAACCAACTTCGATTTTTTTTGATTTTGATGAATTTTTTGTTGGAGGAGCTAAATTTGAGTGAATTTAGATTAAATTTGCTTCTATTTTTCTTGATTTTATATAAATTTTTAGTCAAATTATAATTAAGGAATTTGAAACCACCTTCGATTTTTTTGGATTTTGATGAATTTTATTGTTGGAGGAGCTAAATTTGAGTGAATTTAGATGAAATTTACTTTCATTTTTTTGGATTTTATATTAATTTTTAGTCAAATTGTAATAAAGTAATTTGATACCAACTTCGATTTTTTTGGATTTTGATGAATTTTTTTGTTGGAGCAGCTAAATTTGAGTGAATTTAGATGGAATTTACTTTTATTTTTTTGGATTTTATATAAATTTTTAGTCAAATTGTAATAAAGGAATTTGAACCAACTTCTATTTTTTTGGATTTTGATGAGTTTTTTTGTTGGAGGAGTTAAATTTGAGTGAATTTAGATGAAATTTACTTCAATTTTTTTGGATTTTATATAATTTTTTAGTCAAATTGTAATAAAGGAAATTGAAACCAACTTCGATTTTTTTGGATTTGGATGAATGTTTTTGTTGGAGGAGCTAAATTTGAGTAAATTTAGATGAAATTAACACCTATTTTTTTGGATTTTATATTAATTTTTAGTCAAATTGTAATAAAGTAATTTGATACCAACTTCGATTTTTTTGGATTTTGATGAATTTTTTTGTTGGAGCAGCTAAATTTGAGTGAATTTAGATGGAATTTACTTTTATTTTTTTGGATTTTATATAAATTTTTAGTCAAATTGTAATAAAGGAATTTGAACCAACTTCTATTTTTTTTTATTTTGATGAGTTTTTTTGTTGGAGGAGTTAAATTTGAGTGAATTTAGATTAAATTTACTTTTATTTTTTTTTATTTTATATAAATTTTTAGTCAAATTGTAATAAAGGAATTTGAACGAACTTCGAATTTTTTGGATTTCGATGAATTTTTTTGTTGGAGGAGCTAAATTTGAGTGAATTTAGATGAAATTTACTTCAATTTTTTTGGATTTTATATAAATTTTTAGGCAAATTTTAATAAAGGAATTTGAAACCACTTTCGATTTTTTTGGATTTCGATGAATTTTTTTGTTGGAGGAGCTAAATTTGAGTGAATTTAGATGAAATTTACTTCAATTTTTTTTGATTTTATATAAATTTTTAGTCAAATTGTAATAAAGGAAACTGAAACCAACTTCGATTTTTTGGGATTTCGATGTATTTTTTTGTTGGAGGACCTAAATTTGAGTGAATTTAGATGAAATTTACTTCAATGTTTTTGGATTTTATATAAATTTTTAGGCAAATTTTAATAAAGGAAGTTGAAACCACCTTCGACTTTTTTGGATTTCGATGAATTTTTTTGTTGGAGGAGCTAAATTTGAGTGAATTTAGATGAAATTTACTTCAATTTTTTTGGATTTTATATAAATTTTTAGTCAAATTGTAATAACGGAAATTGAAACCAACTTCGATTTTTTTGGATTTGGATGAATTTTTTTGTTGGAGGAGCTAAATTTGAGTGAATTTAGATGAAATTTACTTTTATTTTTTTGGATTTTATATAAATTTTTAGTCAAATTGTAATAAAGGATTTGAACCAACTTCGATTTTTTTGGATTTTGATGAGATTTTTTGTTGGAGGAGTTAAATTTGAGTGAATTTAGATGAAATTTACTTTTATTTTTTTGGATTTTATATAAATTTTTAGTCAAATTGTAATAAAGGAATTTGAACCAACTTCGATTTTTTTGGATTTCGATGAATTTTTTTGTTGGAGGAGCTAAATTTGAGTGTATTTAGATGAAATTTACTTTAATTTTTTTTGGATTTTATATAAATTTTTAGTCAAATTATAATAAAGGAAACTGAAACCAACTTCGATTTTTTTGGATTTCGATGACTTTTTTTGTTGGAGGAGCTAAATTTGAGTGAATTTAGATGAAATTTACTTCAATGTTTTTGGATTTTATATAAATTTTTAGGCAAATTTTAATAAAGGAATTTGAAACCACCTTCGACTTTTTTGGATTTCGATGAATTTTTTTGTTGGAGGAGCTAAATTTGAGTGAATTTAGATGAAATTTACTTCAATTTTTTTTGATTTTATATAAATGTTTAGTCAAATTGTAATAAAGGAAACTGAAACCAACTTCGATTTTTTTGGATTTCGATGTATTTTTTTGTTGGAGGAGCTAAATTTGAGTGAATTTAGATGAAATTTACTTCAATGTTTTTGGATTTTATATAAATTTTTAGGCAAATTTTAATAAAGGGATTTGAAACCACCTTCGACTTTTTTGGATTTTGATGAATTTTATTGTTGGAGGAGCTAAATTTGAGTGAATTTAGATGAAATTTAATTCAATTTTTTTTGATTTTATATAAATTTTTAGTCAAATTGTAATAAAGGAAATTGAAACCAACTTCGATTTTTTTGGATTTGGATGAATTTTTTTGTTGGAGGAGCTAAATTTGAGTGAATTTAGATGAAATTTACTTTTATTTTTTTGGATTTTATATAAATTTTTAGTCAAATTGTAATAAAGGAATTTGAATCAACTTCGATTTTTTTTGATTTTGATGAATTTTTTGTTGGAGGAGCTAAATTTGAGTGAATTTAGATTAAATTTGCTTCTATTTTTCTTGATTTTATATAAATTTTTAGTCAAATTGTAATTAAGGAATTTGAAACCACCTTCGATTTTTTTGGATTTTGATGAATTTTATTGTTGGAGGAGCTAAATTTGAGTGAATTTAGATGAAATTTACTTTCATTTTTTTTGGATTTTATATTAATTTTTAGTCAAATTGTAATAAAGTAATTTGAAACCAACTTCGATTTTTTTGGATTTTGATGAATTTTTTTGTTGGAGCAGCTAAATTTGAGTGAATTTAGATGGAATTTACTTTTATTTTTTTGGATTTTATATAAATTTTTAGTCAAATTGTAATAAAGGAATTTGAACCAACTTCGATTTTTTTTGATTTTGATGAATTTTTTGTTGGAGGAGCTAAATTTGAGTGAATTTAGATTAAATTTGCTTCTATTTTTCTTGATTTTATATAAATTTTTAGTCAAATTGTAATTAAGGAATTTGAAACCACCTTCGATTTTTTTGGATTTTGATGAATTTTATTGTTGGAGGAGCTAAATTTGAGTGAATTTAGATGAAATTTACACCTATTTTTTTGGATTTTATATAAATTTTTAGTCAAATTGTAATAATGGAATTTGAAACCAACTTCGATTTTTTTGGATTTTGCTGAATTTTGTGTTGGAGGAGCTAAATTTGAGTGAATTTAGATGAAATTTACTTTTATTTTTTCGGATTTTATATAAATTTTTAGTCAAATTGTAATAAAGGAATTTGAACCAACTTCGATTTTTTTGGATTTTGATGAGTTTTTTTGTTGGAGGAGTTAAATTTGAGTGAATTTAGATTAAATTTACTTTTATTTTTTTTTGATTTTATATAAATTTTTAGTCAAATTGTAATAAAGGAATTTGAACCAACTTCGAATTTTTTGGATTTCGATGAATTTTTTTGTTGGAGGTGCTAAATTTGAGTGAATTTAGATGAAATTTACTTCAATTTTTTTGGATTTTATATAAATTTTTAGGCAAATTTTAATAAAGGAATTTGAAACCACTTTCGATTTTTTTTGGATTTCGATGAATTTTTTTGTTGGAGGAGCTAAATTTGAGTGAATTTAGATGAAATTTACTTCAATTTTTTTTGATTTTATATAAATTTTTAGTCAAATTGTAATAAAGGAAACTGAAACCAACTTCGATTTTTTGGGATTTCGATGTATTTTTTTGTTGGAGGAGCTAAATTTGAGTGAATTTAGGTGAAATTTACTTCAATGTTTTTGGATTTTATATAAATTTTTAGGCAAATTTTAATAAAGGAATTTGAAACCACCTTCGGCTTTTTTGGATTTCGATGAATTTTTTTGTTGGAGGAGCTAAATTTGAGTGAATTTAGATGAAATTTACTTCTATTTTTTTTATTTCACTTAAATTTTTAGTCAAATTGTAATAAAGGTATTTGAACCAACTTCGATTTTTTTGGATTTTGATGATTTTGGTTGTTGGAGGAGTTAAATTTGAGTAAATTTAGAGGAAATTTACTTTTATTTTTTTGGATTTTATATAAATTTTTAGTCAAATTGTAGTAAAGGAAATTCAAACCAACTTCGATTTTTTTGGATTTTGATGAATTTTTTTGTTGGAGGAGTTAAATTTGAGTGAATTTAGATGAAACTTACTTTTATTTTTTTGGGTTTTCTATAAATTTTTAGTCAAATTGTAATAAAGGAATTTGAACCAACTTCGATTTTTTTGGATTTTGATGAGATTTTTTGTTGGAGGAGTTAAATTTGAGTGAATTTAGATGAAATTTACTTCAATTTGTTTTGATTTTATATAAATTTTTAGTCAAATTGTAATAAAGGAAACTGAAACCAACTTCGATTTTTTTGGATTTCGATGACTTTTTTTGTTGGAGCAGCTAAATTTGAGTGAATTTAGATGAAATTTACTTCAATGTTTTTGGATTTTATATAAATTTTTAGGCAAATTTTAATAAAGGAATTTGAAACCACCTTCAACTTTTTGGAATTTCGATGAATTTTTTTGTTGGAGGAGCTAAATTTGAGTGAATTTAGATGAAATTTACTTCAATTTTTTTTGATTTCATATACATTTTTAGTCAAATTGTAATAAAGGAAACTGAAACCAACTTCGATTTTTTTGGATTTCGATGACTTTTTTTGTTGGAGGAGCTAAATTTGAGTGAATTTAGATGAAATTTACTTCAATGTTTTTGGATTTTATATAAATTTTTAGGCAAATTTTAATAAAGGAATTTGAAACCACCTTCGACTTTTTTGGATTTCGATGAATTTTTTTGTTGGAGGAGCTAAATTTGAGTGAATTTAGATGAAATTTACTTCAATTTGTTTTGATTTTATATAAATTTTTAGTCAAATTGTAATAAAGGAATTTGAACCATCTTCGATTTTTTTGGATTTTGATGAGTTTTTTTGTTGGAGGAGTTAAATATGAGTGAATTTAGATGAAATTTACTTCTGTTTTTTTTATTTCATATAAATTTTTAGTCAAATTGTAATAAAGGAATTTGAACCAACTTCGATTTTTTTGGATTTGGAAGAATTTTTTTGTTGGAGGAGCTAAATTTGAGTGAATTTAGATGAAATTTACTTCTATTTTTTTTATTTCACTTAAATTTTTAGTCAAATTGTAATAAAGGTACTTGAACCAACTTCGATTTTTTTGGATTTTGATGATTTTGGTTGTTGGAGGAGTTAAATTTGAGTAAATTTAGAGGAAATTTACTTTTATTTTTTTGGATTTTATATAAATTTTTAGTCAAATTGTAGTAAAGGAAATTCAAACCAACTTAGATTTTTTTGGATTTTGATGAATTTTTTTGTTTGAGGAGTTAAATTTGAGTGAATTTAGATGAAACTTACTTTTATTTTTTTGGATTTTCTATAAATTTTTAGTCAAATTGTAATAAAGGAATTTGAACCAACTTCGATTTTTTTGGATTTTGATGAGATTTTTTGTTGGAGGAGTTAAATTTGAGTGAATTTAGATGAAATTTACTTTTATTTTTTTGGATTTTATATAAATTTTTAGTCAAATTGTAATAAAGGAATTTGAACCAACTTCGATTTTTTTGGATTTCGATGAATTTTTTTGTTGGAGGAGCTAAATTTGAGTGTATTTAGATGAAATTTACTTTAATTTTTTTGGATTTTATATAAATTTTTAGTCAAATTGTAATAAAGGAAATTGAAACCAACTTCGATTTTTTTGGATTTGGATGAATTTTTTTGTTGGAGGAGCTAAATTTGAGTGAATTTAGATGAAATTTACTTTTATTTTTTTGGATTTTATATAAATTTTTAGTCAAATTGTAATAAAGGAATTTGAACCAACTTCGATTTTTTTTGATTTTGATGAATTTTTTGTTGGAGGAGCTAAATTTGAGTGAATTTAGATTAAATTTGCTTCTATTTTTCTTGATTTTATATAAATTTTTAGTCAAATTGTAATTAAGGAATTTGAAACCACCTTCGATTTTTTTGGATTTTGATGAATTTTATTGTTGGAGGAGCTAAATTTGAGTGAATTTAGATGAAATTTACTTTCATTTTTTTGGATTTTATATTAATTTTTAGTCAAATTGTAATAAAGTAATTTGAAACCAACTTCGATTTTTTTTGGATTTTGATGAATTTTTTTGTTGGAGCAGCTAAATTTGAGTGAATTTAGATGGAATTTACTTTTATTTTTTTGGATTTTATATAAATTTTTAGTCAAATTGTAATAAAGGAATTTGAACCAACTTCTATTTTTTTGGATTTTGATGAGTTTTTTTGTTGGAGGAGTTAAATTTGAGTGAATTTAGATGAAATTTACTTCAATTTTTTTGGATTTTATATAATTTTTTAGTCAAATTGTAATAAAGGAAATTAAAACCAACTTCGATTTTTTTGGATTTGGATGAATGTTTTTGTTGGAGGAGCTAAATTTGAGTAAATTTAGATGAAATTAACACCTATTTTTTTGGATTTTATATAAATTTTTAGTCAAATTGTAATAAAGGAATTTGAAACCAACTTCGATTTTTTTGGATTTTGCTGAATTTTGTGTTGGAGGAGCTAAATTTGAGTGAATTTAGATGAAATTTACTTCAATTTTTTTGGATTTTATATAAATTTTTAGTCAAATTGTAATAAAGGAAACTGAAACCAACTTCGATTTTTTTGGATTTCGATGACTTTTTTTGTTGGAGGAGCTAAATTTGAGTGAATTTAGATGAAATTTACTTCAATGTTTTTGGATTTTATATAAATTTTTAGGCAAATTTTAATAAAGGAATTTGAAACCACCTTCGACTTTTTTGGATTTCGATGAATTTTTTTGTTGGAGGAGCTAAATTTGAGTGAATTTAGATGAAATTTACTTCAATTTTTTTTGATTTTATATAAATGTTTAGTCAAATTGTAATAAAGGAAACTGAAACCAACTTCGATTTTTTTGGATTTCGATGTATTTTTTTGTTGGAGGAGCTAAATTTGAGTGAATTTAGATGAAATTTACTTCAATGTTTTTGGATTTTATATAAATTTTTAGGCAAATTTTAATAAAGTAATTTGAAACCACCTTCGACTTTTTTGGATTTCGATGAATTTTTTTGTTGGAGGAGCTAAATTTGAGTGAATTTAGATGAAATTTACTTCAATTTGTTTTGATTTTATATAAATTTTTAGTCAAATTGTAATAAAGGAAACTGAAACCAACTTCGATTTTTTTGGATTTCGATGACTTTTTTTGTTGGAGGAGCTAAATTTGAGTGAATTTAGATGAAATTTACTTCAATGTTTTTGGATTTTATATAAATTTTTAGGCAAATTTAAATAAAGGAATTTGAAACCACCTTCGACTTTTTTGGATTTCGATGAATTTTTTTGTTGGAGGAGCTAAATTTGAGTGAATTTAGATGAAATTTACTTCAATTTGTTTTGATTTTATATAAATTTTTAGTCAAATTGTAATAAAGGAATTTGAACCAACTTCGATTTTTTTGGATTTTGATGAGTTTTTTTGTTGGAGGAGTTAAATTTGAGTGAATTTAGATGAAATTTACTTTTATTTTTTTTGATTTTATATAAATTTTTAGTCAAATTGTAATAAAGTAATTTGAACCAACTTCGATTTTTTTGGATTTCGATGAATTTTTTTGTTGGAGGAGCTAAATTTGAGTGAATTTAGATGAAATTTACTTCAATTTTTTTTGATTTCATATAAATTTTTAGTCAAATTGTAATAAAGGAAACTGAAACCAACTTCGATTTTTTTGGATTTCGATGACTTTTTTTGTTGGAGGAGCTAAATATGAGTGAATTTAGATGAAATTTACTTCAATGTTTTTGGATTTTATATAAATTTTTAGGCAAATTTTAATAAAGGAATTTGAAACCACCTTCGACTTTTTTGGATTTCGATGAATTTTTTTGTTGGAGGAGCTAAATTTGAGTGAATTTAGATGAAATTTACTTCAGTTTGTTTTGATTTTATATAAATTTTTAGTCAAATTGTAATAAAGGAATTTGAACCATCTTCGATTTTTTTGGATTTTGATGAGTTTTTTTGTTGGAGGAGTTAAATATGAGTGAATTTAGATGAAATTTACTTCTGTTTTTTTTATTTCATATAAATTTTTAGTCAAATTGTAATAAAGGTATTTGAACCAACTTCGATTTTTTTGGATTTTGATGATTTTGGTTGTTGGAGGAGTTAAATTTGAGTAAATTTAGAGGAAATTTACTTTTATTTTTTTGGATTTTATATAAATTTTTAGTCAAATTGTAGTAAAGGAAATTCAAACCAACTTAGATTTTTTTGGATTTTGATGAATTTTTTTGTTGGAGGAGTTAAATTTGAGTGAATTTAGATGAAACTTACTTTTATTTTTTTGGATTTTCTATAAATTTTTAGTCAAATTGTAATAAAGGAATTTGAACCAACTTCTATTTTTTTGGATTTTGATGAGATTTTTTGTTGGAGGAGTTAAATTTGAGTGAATTTAGATGAAATTTACTTTTATTTTTTTGGATTTTATATAAATTTTTAGTCAAATTGTAATAAAGGAATTTGAACCAACTTCGATTTTTTTGGATTTCGATGAATTTTTTTGTTGGAGGAGCTAAATTTGAGTGTATTTAGATGAAATTTACTTTAATTTTTTTGGATTTTATATAAATTTTTAGTCAAATTGTAATAAAGGAAATTGAAACCAACTTCGATTTTTTTGGATTTGGATGAATTTTTTTGTTGGAGGAGCTAAATTTGAGTGAATTTAGATGAAATTTACTTTTATTTTTTTGGATTTTATATAAATTTTTAGTCAAATTGTAATAAAGGAATTTGAACCAACTTCGATTTTTTTTTATTTTGATGAATTTTTTGTTGGAGGAGCTAAATTTGAGTGAATTTAGATTAAATTTGCTTCTATTTTTCTTGATTTTATATAAATTTTTAGTCAATTGTAATTAAGGAATTTAAAACCACCTTCGATTTTTTTGGATTTTGATGAATTTTTTTGTTGGAGCAGCTAAATTTGAGTGAATTTAGATGGAATTTACTTTTATTTTTTTGGATTTTATATAAATTTTTAGTCAAATTGTAATAAAGGAATTTGAACCAACTTCTATTTTTTTGGATTTTGATGAGTTTTTTTGTTGGAGGAGTTAAATTTGAGTGAATTTAGATGAAATTTACTTCAATTTTTTTGGATTTTATATAATTTTTTAGTCAAATTGTAATAAAGGAAATTGAAACCAACTTCGATTTTTTTGGATTTGGATGAATGTTTTTGTTGGAGGAGCTAAATTTGAGTAAATTTAGATGAAATTAACACCTATTTTTTTGGATTTTATATAAATTTTTAGTCAAATTGTAATAAATGAATTTGAAACCAACTTCGATTTTTTTGGATTTTGCTGAATTTTGTGTTGGAGGAGCTAAATTTGAGTGAATTTAGATGAAATTTACTTTTATTTTTTCGGATTTTATATAAATTTTTAGTCAAATTGTAATAAAGGAATTTGAACCAACTTCGATTTTTTTGGATTTTGATGAGTTTTTTTGTTGGAGGAGTTAAATTTGAGTGAATTTAGATTAAATTTACTTTTATTTGTTTTGATTTTATATAAATTTTTAGTCAAATTGTAATAAAGGAATTTGAACCAACTTCGAATTTTTTGGATTTCGATGAATTTTTTTGTTGGAGGAGCTAAATTTGAGTGAATTTAGATGAAATTTACTTCAATTTTTTTGGATTTTATATAAATTTTTAGTCAAATTGTAATAAAGGAAACTGAAACCAACTTCGATTTTTTTGGATTTCGATGACTTTTTTTGTTGGAGGAGCTAAATTTGAGTGAATTTAGATGAAATTTACTTCAATGTTTTTGGATTTTATATAAATTTTTAGGCAAATTTTAATAAAGGAATTTGAAACCACCTTCGACTTTTTTGGATTTCGATGAATTTTTTTGTTGGAGGAGCTAAATTTGAGTGAATTTAGATGAAATTTACTTCAATTTTTTTTGATTTTATATAAATGTTTAGTCAAATTGTAATAAAGGAAACTGAAACCAACTTCGATTTTTTTGGATTTCGATGTATTTTTTTGTTGGAGGAGCTAAATTTGAGTGAATTTAGATGAAATTTACTTCAATGTTTTTGGATTTTATATAAATTTTTAGGCAAATTTTAATAAAGTAATTTGAAACCACCTTCGACTTTTTTGGATTTCGATGAATTTTTTTGTTGGAGGAGCTAAATTTGAGTGAATTTAGATGAAATTTACTTCAATTTGTTTTGATTTTATATAAATTTTTAGTCAAATTGTAATAAAGGAAACTGAAACCAACTTCGATTTTTTTGGATTTCGATGACTTTTTTTGTTGGAGGAGCTAAATTTGAGTGAATTTAGATGAAATTTACTTCAATGTTTTTGGATTTTATATAAATTTTTAGGCAAATTTAAATAAAGGAATTTGAAACCACCTTCGACTTTTTTGGATTTCGATGAATTTTTTTGTTGGAGGAGCTAAATTTGAGTGAATTTAGATGAAATTTACTTCAATTTGTTTTGATTTTATATAAATTTTTAGTCAAATTGTAATAAAGGAATTTGAACCAACTTCGATTTTTTTGGATTTTGATGAGTTTTTTTGTTGGAGGAGTTAAATTTGAGTGAATTTAGATGAAATTTACTTTTATTTTTTTTGATTTTATATAAATTTTTAGTCAAATTGTAATAAAGTAATTTGAACCAACTTCGATTTTTTTGGATTTCGATGAATTTTTTTGTTGGAGGAGCTAAATTTGAGTGAATTTAGATGAAATTTACTTCAATTTTTTTTGATTTCATATAAATTTTTAGTCAAATTGTAATAAAGGAAACTGAATCCAACTTCGATTTTTTTGGATTTCGATGACTTTTTTTGTTGGAGGAGCTAAATTTGAGTGAATTTAGATGAAATTTACTTTCATTTTTTTGGATTTTATATTAATTTTTAGTCAAATTGTAATAAAGTAATTTGATACCAACTTCGATTTTTTTGGATTTTGATGAATTTTTTTGTTGGAGCAGCTAAATTTGAGTGAATTTAGATGGAATTTACTTTTATTTTTTTGGATTTTATATAAATTTTTAGTCAAATTGTAATAAAGGAATTTGAACCAACTTCTATTTTTTTGGATTTTGATGAGTTTTTTTGTTGGAGGAGTTAAATTTGAGTGAATTTAGATGAAATTTACTTCAATTTTTTTGGATTTTATATAATTTTTTAGTCAAATTGTAATAAAGGAAATTGAAACCAACTTCGATTTTTTTGGATTTGGATGAATGTTTTTGTTGGAGGAGCTAAATTTGAGTAAATTTAGATGAAATTAACACCTATTTTTTTGGATTTTATATAAATTTTTAGTCAAATTGTAATAAATGAATTTGAAACCAACTTCGATTTTTTTGGATTTTGCTGAATTTTGTGTTGGAGGAGCTAAATTTGAGTGAATTTAGATGAAATTTACTTTTATTTTTTCGGATTTTATATAAATTTTTAGTCAAATTGTAATAAAGGAATTTGAACCAACTTCGATTTTTTTGGATTTTGATGAGTTTTTTTGTTGGAGGAGTTAAATTTGAGTGAATTTAGATTAAATTTACTTTTATTTTTTTTGATTTTATATAAATTTTTAGTCAAATTGTAATAAAGGAATTTGAACCAACTTCGAATTTTTTGGATTTCGATGAATTTTTTTGTTGGAGGAGCTAAATTTGAGTGAATTTAGATGAAATTTACTTCAATTTTTTTGGATTTTATATAAATTTTTAGGCAAATTTTAATAAAGGAATTTGAAACCACTTTCGATTTTTTTGGATTTCGATGAATTTTTTTGTTGGAGGAGCTAAATTTGAGTGAATTTAGATGAAATTTACTTCAATTTTTTTTGATTTTATATAAATTTTTAGTCAAATTGTAATAAAGGAAACTGAAACCAACTTCGATTTTTTGGGATTTGGATGAATTTTTTTGTTGGAGGAGCTAAATTTGAGTGAATTTAGATGAAATTTACTTTTATTTTTTTGGATTTTATATAAATTTTTAGTCAAATTGTAATAAAGGATTTGAACCAACTTCGATTTTTTTGGATTTTGATGAGATTTTTTGTTGGAGGAGTTAAATTTGAGTGAATTTAGATGAAATTTACTTTTATTTTTTTTGGATTTTATATAAATTTTTAGTCAAATTGTAATAAAGGAATTTGAACCAACTTCGATTTTTTTGGATTTCGATGAATTTTTTTGTTGGAGGAGCTAAATTTGAGTGTATTTAGATGAAATTTACTTTAATTTTTTTGGATTTTATATAAATTTTTAGTCAAATTATAATAAAGGAAACTGAAACCAACTTCGATTTTTTTGGATTTCGATGACTTTTTTTGTTGGAGGAGCTAAATTTGAGTGAATTTAGATGAAATTTACTTCAATTTTTTTTGATTTTATATAAATGTTTAGTCAAATTGTAATAAAGGAAACTGAAACCAACTTCGATTTTTTTGGATTTCGATGTATTTTTTTGTTGGAGGAGCTAAATTTGAGTGAATTTAGATGAAATTTACTTCAATGTTTTTGGATTTTATATAAATTTTTAGGCAAATTTTAATAAAGGGATTTGAAACCACCTTCGACTTTTTTGGATTTCGATGAATTTTTTTGTTGGAGGAGCTAAATTTGAGTGAATTTAGATGAAATTTACTTCAATTTGTTTTGATTTTATATAAATTTTTAGTCAAATTGTAATAAAGGAAACTGAAACCAACTTCGATTTTTTTGGATTTCGATGACTTTTTTTGTTGGAGGAGCTAAATTTGAGTGAATTTAGATGAAATTTACTTCAATGTTTTTGGATTTTATATAAATTTTTAGGCAAATTTAAATAAAGGAATTTGAAACCACCTTCGACTTTTTTGGATTTCGATGAATTTTTTTGTTGGAGGAGCTAAATTTGAGTGAATTTAGATGAAATTTACTTCAATTTGTTTTGATTTTATATAAATTTTTAGTCAAATTGTAATAAAGGAATTTGAACCAACTTCGATTTTTTTGGATTTTGATGAGTTTTTTTGTTGGAGGAGTTAAATTTGAGTGAATTTAGATGAAATTTACTTTTATTTTTTTTGATTTTATATAAATTTTTAGTCAAATTGTAATAAAGGAATTTGAACCAGCTTCGATTTTTTTGGATATCGATGAATTTTTTTGTTGGAGGAGCTAAATTTGAGTGAATTTAGATGAAATTTACTTCAATGTTTTTGGATTTTATATAAATTTTTAGGCAAATTTTAATAAAGGAATTTGAAACCACCTTCGACTTTTTTGGATTTCGATGAATTTTTTGTTGGAGGAGCTAAATTTGAGTGAATTTAGATGAAATTTACTTCAGTTTGTTTTGATTTTATATAAATTTTTAGTCAAATTGTAATAAAGGAATTTGAACCATCTTCGATTTTTTTGGATTTTGATGAGTTTTTTTGTTGGAGGAGTTAAATATGAGTGAATTTAGATGAAATTTACTTCTGTTTTTTTTATTTCATATAAATTTTTAGTCAAATTGTAATAAAGGTATTTGAACCAACTTCGATTTTTTTGGATTTTGATGATTTTGGTTGTTGGAGGAGTTAAATTTGAGTAAATTTAGAGGAAATTTACTTTTATTTTTTTGGATTTTATATAAATTTTTAGTCAAATTGTAGTAAAGGAAATTCAAACCAACTTAGATTTTTTTGGATTTTGATGAATTTTTTTGTTGGAGGAGTTAAATTTGAGTGAATTTAGATGAAACTTACTTTTATTTTTTTGGATTTTCTATAAATTTTTAGTCAAATTGTAATAAAGGAATTTGAACCAACTTCGATTTTTTTGGATTTTGATGATTTTTTTGTTGGAGGAGCTAAATTTGAGTGAATTTAGATTAAATTTGCTTCTATTTTTCTTGATTTTATATAAATTTTTAGTCAAATTGTAATTAAGGAATTTGAAACCACCTTCGATTTTTTTGGATTTTGATGAATTTTATTGTTGGAGGAGCTAAATTTGAGTGAATTTAGATGAAATTTAATTCAATTTTTTTTGATTTTATATAAATTTTTAGTCAAATTGTAATAAAGGAAATTGAAACCAACTTCGATTTTTTTGGATTTGGATGAATTTTTTTGTTGGAGGAGCTAAATTTGAGTGAATTTAGATGAAATTTACTTTTATTTTTTTGGATTTTATATAAATTTTTAGTCAAATTGTAATAAAGGAATTTGAATCAACTTCGATTTTTTTTTGATTTTGATGAATTTTTTGTTGGAGGAGCTAAATTTGAGTGAATTTAGATTAAATTTGCTTCTATTTTTCTTGATTTTATATAAATTTTTAGTCAAATTGTAATTAAGGAATTTGAAACCACCTTCGATTTTTTTGGATTTTGATGAATTTTATTGTTGGAGGAGCTAAATTTGAGTGAATTTAGATGAAATTTACTTTCATTTTTTTTGGATTTTATATTAATTTTTAGTCAAATTGTAATAAAGTAAATTGAAACCAACTTCGATTTTTTTGGATTTTGATCAATTTTTTTGTTGGAGCAGCTAAATTTGAGTGAATTTAGATGGAATTTACTTTTATTTTTTTGGATTTTATATAAATTTTTAGTCAAATTGTAATAAAGGAATTTGAACCAACTTCGATTTTTTTTGATTTTGATGAATTTTTTGTTGGAGGAGCTAAATTTGAGTGAATTTAGATTAAATTTGCTTCTATTTTTCTTGATTTTATATAAATTTTTAGTCAAATTGTAATTAAGGAATTTGAAACCACCTTCGATTTTTTTGGATTTTGATGAATTTTATTGTTGGAGGAGCTAAATTTGAGTGAATTTAGATGAAATTTACACCTATTTTTTTGGATTTTATATAAATTTTTAGTCAAATTGTAATAATGGAATTTGAAACCAACTTCGATTTTTTTGGATTTTGCTGAATTTTGTGTTGGAGGAGCTAAATTTGAGTGAATTTAGATGAAATTTACTTTTATTTTTTCGGATTTTATATAAATTTTTAGTCAAATTGTAATAAAGGAATTTGAACCAACTTCGATTTTTTTGGATTTTGATGAGTTTTTTTGTTGGAGGAGTTAAATTTGAGTGAATTTAGATTAAATTTACTTTTATTTTTTTGGATTTTATATAAATTTTTAGTCAAATTGTAGTAAAGGAAATTCAAACCAACTTAGATTTTTTTGGATTTTGATGAATTTTTTTGTTGGAGGAGTTAAATTTGAGTGAATTTAGATGAAACTTACTTTTATTTTTTTGGATTTTCTATAAATTTTTAGTCAAATTGTAATAAAGGAATTTGAACCAACTTCGATTTTTTTGGATTTTGATGAGATTTTTTGTTGGAGGAGTTAAATTTGAGTGAATTTAGATGAAATTTACTTTTATTTTTTTGGATTTTATATAAATTTTTCGTCAAATTGTAATAAAGGAATTTGAACCAACTTCGATTTTTTTGGATTTCGATGAATTTTTTTGTTGGAGGAGCTAAATTTGAGTGTATTTAGATGAAATTTACTTTAATTTTTTTGGATTTTATATAAATTTTTAGTCAAATTGTAATAAAGGAAATTGAAACCAACTTCGATTTTTTTGGATTTGGATGAATTTTTTTGTTGGAGGAGCTAAATTTGAGTGAATTTAGATGAAATTTACTTTTATTTTTTTGGATTTTATATAAATTTTTAGTCAAATTGTAATAAAGGAATTTGAACCAACTTCGATTTTTTTTGATTTTGATGAATTTTTTGTTGGAGGAGCTAAATTTGAGTGAATTTAGATTAAATTTGCATCTATTTTTCTTGATTTTATATAAATTTTTAGTCAAATTGTAATTAAGGAATTTGAAACCACCTTCGATTTTTTTGGATTTTGATGAATTTTATTGTTGGAGGAGCTAAATTTGAGTGAATTTAGATGAAATTTACTTTCATTTTTTTGGATTTTATATTAATTTTTAGTCAAATTGTAATAAAGTAATTTGAAACCAACTTCGATTTTTTTTGGATTTTGATGAATTTTTTTGTTGGAGCAGCTAAATTTGAGTGAATTTAGATGGAATTTACTTTTATTTTTTTGGATTTTATATAAATTTTTAGTCAAATTGTAATAAAGGAATTTGAACCAACTTCTATTTTTTTGGATTTTGATGAGTTTTTTTGTTGGAGGAGTTAAATTTGAGTGAATTTAGATGAAATTTACTTCAATTTTTTTGGATTTTATATAATTTTTTAGTCAAATTGTAATAAAGGAAATTAAAACCAACTTCGATTTTTTTGGATTTGGATGAATGTTTTTGTTGGAGGAGCTAAATTTGAGTAAATTTAGATGAAATTAACACCTATTTTTTTGGATTTTATATAAATTTTTAGTCAAATTGTAATAAAGGAATTTGAAACCAACTTCGATTTTTTTGGATTTTGCTGAATTTTGTGTTGGAGGAGCTAAATTTGAGTGAATTTAGATGAAATTTACTTCAATTTTTTTGGATTTTATATAAATTTTTAGGCAAATTTTAATAAAGGAATTTGAAACCACTTTCGAATTTTTTGGATTTCGATGAATTTTTTTGTTGGAGGAGCTAAATTTGAGTGAATTTAGATGAAATTTACTTCAATTTTTTTTGATTTTATATAAATTTTTAGTCAAATTGTAATAAAGGAAACTGAAACCAACTTCGATTTTTTGGGATTTCGATGTATTTTTTTGTTGGAGGAGCTAAATTTGAGTGAATTTAGGTGAAATTTACTTCAATGTTTTTGGATTTTATATAAATTTTTAGGCAAATTTTAATAAAGGAATTTGAAACCACCTTCGACTTTTTTGGATTTCGATGAATTTTTTTGTTGGAGGAGCTAAATTTGAGTGAATTTAGATGAAATTTACTTCAATTTGTTTTGATTTTATATAAATTTTTAGTCAAATTGTAATAAAGGAATTTGAACCATCTTCGATTTTTTTGGTTTTTGATGAGTTTTTTTGTTGGAGGAGTTAAATATGAGTGAATTTAGATGAAATTTACTTCTGTTTTTTTTATTTCATATAAATTTTTAGTCAAATTGTAATAAAGGAATTTGAACCAACTTCGATTTTTTGGATTTGGTTGAATTTTTTTGTTGGAGGAGCTAAATTTGAGTGAATTTAGATGAAATTTACTTCTATTTTTTTTATTTCACTTAAATTTTTAGTCAAATTGTAATAAAGGTACTTGAACCAACTTCGATTTTTTTGGATTTTGATGATTTTGGTTGTTGGAGGAGTTAAATTTGAGTAAATTTAGAGGAAATTTACTTTTATTTTTTTGGATTTTATATAAATTTTTAGTCAAATTGTAGTAAAGGAAATTCAAACCAACTTAGATTTTTTTGGATTTTGATGAATTTTTTTGTTGGAGGAGTTAAATTTGAGTGAATTTAGATGAAACTTACTTTTATTTTTTTGGATTTTCTATAAATTTTTAGTCAAATTGTAATAAAGGAATTTGAACCAACTTCGATTTTTTTGGATTTTGATGAGATTTTTTGTTGGAGGAGTTAAATTTGAGTGAATTTAGATGAAATTTACTTTTATTTTTTTGGATTTTATATAAATTTTTAGTCAAATTGTAATAAAGGAATTTGAACGAACTTCGATTTTTTTGGATTTCGATGAATTTTTTTGTTGTAGGAGCTAAATTTGAGTGTATTTAGATGAAATTTACTTTAATTTTTTTGGATTTTATATAAATTTTTAGTCAAATTGTAATAAAGGAAATTGAAACCAACTTCGATTTTTTTGGATTTGGATGAATTTTTTTGTTGGAGGAGTTAAATTTGAGTGAATTTAGATGAAATTTACTTCAATTTTTTTTTATTTTATATAAATTTTTAGTCAAATTGTAATAAAGGAAACTGAAACCAACTTCGATTTTTTGGGATTTCGATGTATTTTTTTGTTGGAGGAGCTAAATTTGAGTGAATTTAGGTGAAATTTACTTCAATGTTTTTGGATTTTATATAAATTTTTAGGCAAATTTTAATAAAGGAATTTGAAACCACCTTCGGCTTTTTTGGATTTCGATGAATTTTTTTGTTGGAGGAGCTAAATTTGAGTGAATTTAGATGAAATTTACTTCTATTTTTTTTATTTCACTTAAATTTTTAGTCAAATTGTAATAAAGGTATTTGAACCAACTTCGATTTTTTTGGATTTTGATGATTTTGGTTGTTGGAGGAGTTAAATTTGAGTAAATTTAGAGGAAATTTACTTTTATTTTTTTGGATTTTATATAAATTTTTAGTCAAATTGTAGTAAAGGAAATTCAAACCAACTTCGATTTTTTTGGATTTTGATGAATTTTTTTGTTGGAGGAGTTAAATTTGAGTGAATTTAGATGAAACTTACTTTTATTTTTTTGGATTTTCTATAAATTTTTAGTCAAATTGTAATAAAGGAATTTGAACCAACTTCGATTTTTTTGGATTTTGATGAGATTTTTTGTTGGAGGAGTTAAATTTGAGTGAATTTAGATGAAATTTACTTTTATTTTTTTGGATTTTATATAAATTTTTAGTCAAATTGTAATAAAGGAATTTGAACCAACTTCGATTTTTTTGGATTTCGATGAATTTTTTTGTTGGAGGAGCTAAATTTGAGTGTATTTAGATGAAATTTACTTTAATTTTTTTGGATTTTATATAAATTTTTAGTCAAATTGTAATAAAGGAAATTGAAACCAACTTCGATTTTTTTGGATTTGGATGAATTTTTTTGTTGGAGGAGCTAAATTTGAGTGAATTTAGATGAAATTTACTTTTATTTTTTTGGATTTTATATAAATTTTTAGTCAAATTGTAATAAAGGAATATGAACCAACTTCGATTTTTTTGGATTTTGATGAGTTTTTTTGTTGGAGGAGTTAAATTTGAGTAAATTTAGAGGAAATTTACTTTTATTTTTTTGGATTTTATATAAATTTTTAGTCAAATTGTAGTAAAGGAAATTCAAACCAACTTCGATTTTTTTGGATTTTGATGAATTTTTTTGTTGGAGCAGCTAAATTTGAGTGAATTTAGATGAAATTTACTTTCATTTTTTTGGATTTTATATTAATTTTTAGTCAAATTGTAATAAAGTAATTTGAAACCAACTTCGATTTTTTTTGGATTTTGATGAATTTTTTTGTTGGAGCAGCTAAATTTGAGTGAATTTAGATGGAATTTACTTTTATTTTTTTGGATTTTATATAAATTTTTAGTCAAATTGTAATAAAGGAATTTGAACCAACTTCTATTTTTTTGGATTTTGATGAGTTTTTTTGTTGGAGGAGTTAAATTTGAGTGAATTTAGATGAAATTTACTTCAATTTTTTTGGATTTTATATAATTTTTTAGTCAAATTGTAATAAAGGAAATTAAAACCAACTTCGATTTTTTTGGATTTGGATGAATGTTTTTGTTGGAGGAGCTAAATTTGAGTAAATTTAGATGAAATTAACACCTATTTTTTTGGATTTTATATAAATTTTTAGTCAAATTGTAATAAAGGAATTTGAAACCAACTTCGATTTTTTTGGATTTTGCTGAATTTTGTGTTGGAGGAGCTAAATTTGAGTGAATTTAGATGAAATTTGCTTCTATTTTTCTTGATTTTATATAAATTTTTAGTCAAATTGTAATTAAGGAATTTGAAACCACCTTCGATTTTTTTGGATTTCGATGAATTTTTTTGTTGGAGGAGCTAAATTTGAGTGAATTTAGATGAAATTTACTTCAATTTTTTTTGATTTTATATAAATGTTTAGTCAAATTGTAATAAAGGAAACTGAAACCAACTTCGATTTTTTTGGATTTCGATGTATTTTTTTGTTGGAGGAGCTAAATTTGAGTGAATTTAGATGAAATTTACTTCAATGTTTTTGGATTTTATATAAATTTTTAGGCAAATTTTAATAAAGGAATTTGAAACCACCTTCGACTTTTTTGGATTTCGATGAATTTTTTTGTTGGAGGAGCTAAATTTGAGTGAATTTAGATGAAATTTACTTCAATTTGTTTTGATTTTATATAAATTTTTAGTCAAATTGTAATAAAGGAAACTGAAACCAACTTCGATTTTTTTGGATTTCGATGACTTTTTTTGTTGGAGGAGCTAAATTTGAGTGAATTTAGATGAAATTTACTTCAATGTTTTTGGATTTTATATAAATTTTTAGGCAAATTTTAATAAAGGAATTTGAAACCACCTTCGACTTTTTTGGATTTCGATGAATTTTTTTGTTGGAGGAGCTAAATTTGAGTGAATTTAGATGAAATTTACTTCAATTTTTTTTGATTTTATATAAATTTTTAGTCAAATTGTAATAAAGGAAACTGAAACCAACTTCGATTTTTTGGGATTTCGATATATTTTTTTGTTGGAGGAGCTAAATTTGAGTGAATTTAGATGAAATTTACTTCAATGTTTTTGGATTTTATATAAATTTTTAGGCAAATTTTAATAAAGGAATTTGAAACCACCTTCGACTTTTTTGGATTTCGATGAATTTTTTTGTTGGAGGAGCTAAATTTGAGTGAATTTAGATGAAATTTACTTCTATTTTTTTTATTTCACTTAAATTTTTAGTCAAATTGTAATAAAGGTATTTGAACCAACTTCGATTTTTTTGGATTTTGATGATTTTGGTTGTTGGAGGAGTTAAATTTGAGTAAATTTAGAGGAAATTTACTTGTATTTTTTTGGATTTTATATAAATTTTTAGTCAAATTGTAGTAAAGGAAATTCAAACCAACTTCGATTTTTTTGGATTTTGATGAATTTTTTTGTTGGAGGAGTTAAATTTGAGTGAATTTAGATGAAACTTACTTTTATTTTTTTGGATTTTCTATAAATTTTTAGTCAAATTGTAATAAAGGAATTTGAACCAACTTCGATTTTTTTGGATTTTGATGAGATTTTTTGTTGGAGGAGTTAAATTTGAGTGAATTTAGATGAAATTTACTTCTATTTTTTTGGATTTTATATAAATTTTTAGTCAAATTGTAATAAAGGAATTTGAACCAACTTCGATTTTTTTGGATTTCAATGAATTTTTTTGTTGGAGGAGCTAAATTTGAGTGAATTTAGATGAAATTTACTTTTATTTTTTTGGATTTTATATAAATTTTTAGTCAAATTGTAATAAAGTAATTTGAACCAACTTCGATTTTTTTTTATTTTGATGAATTTTTTGTTGGAGGAGCTAAATTTGAGTGAATTTAGATTAAATTTGCTTCTATTTTTCTTGGTTTTATATAAATTTTTAGTCAAATTGTAATTAAGGAATTTGAAACCACCTTCGATTTTTTTGGATTTTGATGAATTTTATTGTTGGAGGAGTTAAATTTGAGTGAATTTAGATTAAATTTACTTTTATTTGTTTTGATTTTATATAAATTTTTAGTCAAATTGTAATAAAGGAATTTGAACCAACTTCGAATTTTTTGGATTTCGATGAATTTTTTTGTTGGAGGAGCTAAATTTGAGTGAATTTAGATGAAATTTACTTCAATTTTTTTGGATTTTATATAAATTTTTAGTCAAATTGTAATAAAGGAAACTGAAACCAACTTCGAATTTTTTGGATTTCGATGACTTTTTTTGTTGGAGGAGCTAAATTTGAGTGAATTTAGATGAAATTTACTTCAATGTTTTTGGATTTTATATAAATTTTTAGGCAAATTTAAATAAAGGAATTTGAAACCACCTTCGACTTTTTTGGATTTCGATGAATTTTTTTGTTGGAGGAGCTAAATTTGAGTGAATTTAGATGAAATTTACTTCAATTTTTTTTGATTTTATATAAATGTTTAGTCAAATTGTAATAAAGGAAACTGAAACCAACTTCGATTTTTTTGGATTTCGATGTATTTTTTTGTTGGAGGAGCTAAATTTGAGTGAATTTAGATGAAATTTACTTCAATGTTTTTGGATTTTATATAAATTTTTAGGCAAATTTTAATAAAGGAATTTGAAACCACCTTCGACTTTTTTGGATTTCGATGAATTTTTTTGTTGGAGGAGCTAAATTTGAGTGAATTTAGATGAAATTTACTTCAATTTGTTTTGATTTTATATAAATTTTTAGTCAAATTGTAATAAAGGAAACTGAAACCAACTTCGATTTTTTTGGATTTCGATGACTTTTTTTGTTGGAGGAGCTAAATTTGAGTGAATTTAGATGAAATTTACTTCAATGTTTTTGGATTTTATATAAATTTTTAGGCAAATTTAAATAAAGGAATTTGAAACCACCTTCGACTTTTTTGGATTTCGATGAATTTTTTTGTTGGAGGAGCTAAATTTGAGTGAATTTAGATGAAATTTACTTCAATTTGTTTTGATTTTATATAAATTTTTAGTCAAATTGTAATAAAGGAATTTGAACCAACTTCGATTTTTTTGGATTTTGATGAGTTTTTTTGTTGGATGAGTTAAATTTGAGTGAATTTAGATGAAATTTACTTTTATTTTTTTTGATTTTATATAAATTTTTAGTCAAATTGTAATAAAGGAATTTGAACCAACTTCAATTTTTTTGGATTTCGATGAATTTTTTTGTTGGAGGAGCTAAATTTGAGTGAATTTAGATGAAATTTACTTCAATTTTTTTGATTTCATATAAATTTTTAGTCAAATTGTAATAAAGGAAACTGAAACCAACTTCGATTTTTTTGGATTTCGATGACTTTTTTTGTTGGAGGAGCTAAATTTGAGTGAATTTAGATGAAATTTACTTTTATTTTTTTTGGATTTTATATAAATTTTTAGTCAAATTGTAATAAAGGAATTTGAACCAACTTCTATTTTTTTGGATTTTGATGAGTTTTTTTGTTGGAGGAGTTAAATTTGAGTGAATTTAGATGAAATTTACTTCAATTTTTTTGGATTTTATATAAATTTTTAGTCAAATTGTAATAAAGGAAATTGAAACCAACTTCGATTTTTTTGGATTTGGATGAATGTTTTTGTTGGAGGAGATAAATTTGAGTAAATTTAGATGAAATTAACACCTATTTTTTTTGGATTTTATATAAATTTTTAGTCAAATTGTAATAAAGGAATTTGAAACCAACTTCGATTTTTTTGGATTTTGCTGAATTTTGTGTTGGAGGAGCTAAATTTGAGTGAATTTAGATGAAATTTACTTTTATTTTTTCGGATTTTATATAAATTTTTAGTCAAATTGTAATAAAGGAATTTGAACCAACTTCGATTTTTTTGGATTTTGATGAGTTTTTTTGTTGGAGGAGTTAAATTTGAGTGAAATTAGATTAAATTTACTTTTATTTGTTTTGATTTTATATAAATTTTTAGTCAAATTGTAATAAAGGAATTTGAACCAACTTCGAATTTTTTGGATTTCGATGAATTTTTTTGTTGGAGGAGCTAAATTTGAGTGAATTTAGATGAAATTTACTTCAATTTTTTTGGATTTTATATAAATTTTTAGTCAAATTGTAATAAAGGAAACTGAAACCAACTTCGATTTTTTTGGATTTCGAAGACTTTTTTTGTTGGAGGAGCTAAATTTGAGTGAATTTAGATGAAATTTACTTCAATGTTTTTGGATTTTATATAAATTTTTAGGCAAATTTTAATAAAGGAATTTGAAACCACCTTCGACTTTTTTGGATTTCGATGAATTTTTTTGTTGGAGGAGCTAAATTTGAGTGAATTTAGAGGAAATTTACTTCAATTTTTTTTGATTTTATATAAATGTTTAGTCAAATTGTAATAAAGGAAACTGAAACCAACTTCGATTTTTTTGGATTTCGATGTATTTTTTTGTTGGAGGAGCTAAATTTGAGTGAATTTAGATGAAATTTACTTCAATGTTTTTGGATTTTATATAAATTTTTAGGCAAATTTTAATAAAGGAATTTGAAACCACCTTCGACTTTTTTGGATTTCGATGAATTTTTTTGTTGGAGGAGCTAAATTTGAGTGAATTTAGATGAAATTTACTTCAATTTGTTTTGATTTTATATAAATTTTTAGTCAAATTGTAATAAAGGAAACTGAAACCAACTTCGATTTTTTTGGATTTCGATGACTTTTTTTGTTGGAGGAGCTAAATTTGAGTGAATTTAGATGAAATTTACTTCAATGTTTTTGGATTTTATATAAATTTTTAGGCAAATTTAAATAAAGGAATTTGAAACCACCTTCGACTTTTTTGGATTTCGATGAATTTTTTTGTTGGAGGAGCTAAATTTGAGTGAATTTAGATGAAATTTACTTCAATTTGTTTTGATTTTATATAAATTTTTAGTCAAATTGTAATAAAGGAATTTGAACCAACTTCGATTTTTTTGGATTTTGATGAGTTTTTTTGTTGGAGGAGTTAAATTTGAGTGAATTTAGATGAAATTTACTTTTATTTTTTTTGATTTTATATAAATTTTTAGTCAAATTGTAATAAAGGAATTTGAACCAACTTCGATTTTTTTGGATTTCGATGAATTTTTTTGTTGGAGGAGCTAAATTTGAATGAATTTAGATGAAATTTACTTCAATTTTTTTTGATTTCATATAAATTTTTAGTCAAATTGTAATAAAGGAAACTGAAACCAACTTCGATTTTTTTGGATTTCGATGACTTTTTTTGTTGGAGGAGCTAAATTTGAGTGAATTTAGATGAAATTTACTTCAATGTTTTTGGATTTTATATAAATTTTTAGGCAAATTTTAATAAAGGAATTTGAAACCACCTTCGACTTTTTTGGATTTCGATGAATTTTTTTGTTGGAGGAGCTAAATTTGAGTGAATTTAGATGAAATTTACTTCAGTTTGTTTTGATTTTATATAAATTTTTAGTCAAATTGTAATAAAGGAATTTGAACCATCTTCGATTTTTTTGGATTTTGATGAGTTTTTTTGTTGGAGGAGTTAAATATGAGTGAATTTAGATGAAATTTACTTCTGTTTTTTTTATTTCATATAAATTTTTAGTCAAATTGTAATAAAGGTATTTGAACCAACTTCGATTTTTTTGGATTTTGATGATTTTGGTTGTTGGAGGAGTTAAATTTGAGTAAATTTAGAGGAAATTTACTTTTATTTCTTTGGATTTTATATAAATTTTTAGTCAAATTGTAGTAAAGGAAATTCAAACCAACTTAGATTTTTTTGGATTTGGATGAATGTTTTTGTTGGAGGAGATAAATTTGAGTAAATTTAGATGAAATTAACACATATTTTTTTGGATTTTATATAAATTTTTAGTCAAATTGTAATAAAGGAATTTGAAACCAACTTCGATTTTTTTGGATTTTGCTGAATTTTGTGTTGGAGGAGCTAAATTTGAGTGAATTTAGATGAAATTTACTTTTATTTTTTCGGATTTTATATAAATTTTTAGTCAAATTGTAATAAAGGAATTTGAACCAACTTCGATTTTTTTGGATTTTGATGAGTTTTTTTGTTGGAGGAGTTAAATTTGAGTGAATTTAGATTAAATTTACTTTTATTTGTTTTGATTTTATATAAATTTTTAGTCAAATTGTAATAAAGGAATTTGAACCAACTTCGAATTTTTTGGATTTCGATGAATTTTTTTGTTGGAGGAGCTAAATTTGAGTGAATTTAGATGAAATTTACTTCAATGTTTTTGGATTTTATATAAATTTTTAGGCAAATTTAAATAAAGGAATTTGAAACCACCTTCGACTTTTTTGGATTTCGATGAATTTTTTTGTTGGAGGAGCTAAATTTGAGTGAATTTAGATGAAATTTACTTCAATTTTTTTTGATTTTATATAAATGTTTAGTCAAATTGTAATAAAGGAAACTGAAACCAACTTCGATTTTTTTGGATTTCGATGTATTTTTTTGTTGGAGGAGCTAAATTTGAGTGAATTTAGATGAAATTTACTTCAATGTTTTTGGATTTTATATAAATTTTTAGGCAAATTTTAATAAAGGAATTTGAAACCACCTTCGACTTTTTTGGATTTCGATGAATTTTTTTGTTGGAGGAGCTAAATTTGAGTGAATTTAGATGAAATTTACTTCAATTTGTTTTGATTTTATATAAATTTTTAGTCAAATTGTAATAAAGGAAACTGAAACCAACTTCGATTTTTTTGGATTTCGATGACTTTTTTTGTTGGAGGAGCTAAATTTGAGTGAATTTAGATGAAATTTACTTCAATGTTTTTGGATTTTATATAAATTTTTAGGCAAATTTAAATAAAGGAATTTGAAACCACCTTCGACTTTTTTGGATTTCGATGAATTTTTTTGTTGGAGGAGCTAAATTTGAGTGAATTTAGATGAAATTTACTTCAATTTGTTTTGATTTTATATAAATTTTTAGTCAAATTGTAATAAAGGAATTTGAACCAACTTCGATTTTTTTGGATTTTGATGAGTTTTTTTGTTGGATGAGTTAAATTTGAGTGAATTTAGATGAAATTTACTTTTATTTTTTTTGATTTTATATAAATTTTTAGTCAAATTGTAATAAAGGAATTTGAACCAACTTCAATTTTTTTGGATTTCGATGAATTTTTTTGTTGGAGGAGCTAAATTTGAGTGAATTTAGATGAAATTTACTTCAATTTTTTTTGATTTCATATAAATTTTTAGTCAAATTGTAATAAAGGAAACTGAAACCAACTTCGATTTTTTTGGATTTCGATGACTTTTTTTGTTGGTGGAGCTAAATTTGAGTGAATTTAGATGAAATTTACTTTTATTTTTTTTGGATTTTATATAAATTTTTAGTCAAATTGTAATAAAGGAATTTGAACCAACTTCTATTTTTTTGGATTCTGATGAGTTTTTTTGTTGGAGGAGTTAAATTTGAGTGAATTTAGATGAAATTTACTTCAATTTTTTTGGATTTTATATAAATTTTTAGTCAAATTGTAATAAAGGAAATTGAAACCAACTTCGATTTTTTTGGATTTCGATGAATTTTTTTGTTGGAGGAGCTAAATTTGAGTGAATTTAGATGAAATTTACTTCAATTTTTTTTGATTTTATATAAATGTTTAGTCAAATTGTAATAAAGGAAACTGAAACCAACTTCGATTTTTTTGGATTTCGATGTATTTTTTTGTTGGAGGAGCTAAATTTGAGTGAATTTAGATGAAATTTACTTCAATGTTTTTGGATTTTATATAAATTTTTAGGCAAATTTTAATAAAGGAATTTGAAACCACCTTCGACTTTTTTGGATTTCGATGAATTTTTTTGTTGGAGGAGCTAAATTTGAGTGAATTTAGATGAAATTTACTTCAATTTGTTTTGATTTTATATAAATTTTTAGTCAAATTGTAATAAAGGAAACTGAAACCAACTTCGATTTTTTTGGATTTCGATGACTTTTTTTGTTGGAGGAGCTAAATTTGAGTGAATTTAGATGAAATTTACTTCAATGTTTTTGGATTTTATATAAATTTTTAGGCAAATTTAAATAAAGGAATTTGAAACCACCTTCGACTTTTTTGGATTTCGATGAATTTTTTTTTTGGAGGAGCTAAATTTGAGTGAATTTAGATGAAATTTACTTCAATTTGTTTTGATTTTATATAAATTTTTAGTCAAATTGTAATAAAGGAATTTGAACCAACTTCGATTTTTTTGGATTTTGATGAGTTTTTTTGTTGGAGGAGTTAAATTTGAGTGAATTTAGATGAAATTTACTTTTATTTTTTTTGATTTTATATAAATTTTTAGTCAAATTGTAATAAAGGAATTTGAACCAACTTCGATTTTTTTGGATTTCGATGAATTTTTTTGTTGGAGGAGCTAAATTTGAGTGAATTTAGATGAAATTTACTTCAATTTTTTTTGATTTCATATAAATTTTTAGTCAAATTGTAATAAAGGAAACTGAAACCAACTTCGATTTTTTTGGATTTCGATGACTTTTTTTGTTGGAGGAGCTAAATTTGAGTGAATTTAGATGAAATTTACTTCAATGTTTTTGGATTTTATATAAATTTTTAGGCAAATTTTAATAAAGGAATTTGAAACCACCTTCGACTTTTTTGGATTTCGATGAATTTTTTTGTTGGAGGAGCTAAATTTGAGTGAATTTAGATGAAATTTACTTCAGTTTGTTTTGATTTTATATAAATTTTTAGTCAAATTGTAATAAAGGAATTTGAACCATCTTCGATTTTTTTGGATTTTGATGAGTTTTTTTGTTGGAGGAGTTAAATATGAGTGAATTTAGATGAAATTTACTTCTGTTTTTTTTATTTCATATAAATTTTTAGTCAAATTGTAATAAAGGTATTTGAACCAACTTCGATTTTTTTGGATTTTGATGATTTTGGTTGTTGGAGGAGTTAAATTTGAGTAAATTTAGAGGAAATTTACTTTTATTTTTTTGGATTTTAAATAAATTTTTAGTCAAATTGTAGTAAAGGAAATTCAAACCAACTTAGATTTTTTTGGATTTGGATGAATGTTTTTGTTGGAGGAGATAAATTTGAGTAAATTTAGATGAAATTAACACATATTTTTTTGGATTTTATATAAATTTTTAGTCAAATTGTAATAAAGGAATTTGAAACCAACTTCGATTTTTTTGGATTTTGCTGAATTTTGTGTTGGAGGAGCTAAATTTGAGTGAATTTAGATGAAATTTACTTTTATTTTTTCGGATTTTATATAAATTTTTAGTCAAATTGTAATAAAGGAATTTGAACCAACTTCGATTTTTTTGGATTTTGATGAGTTTTTTGTTGGAGGAGTTAAATTTGAGTGAATTTAGATTAAATTTACTTCAATGTTTTTGGATTTTATATAAATTTTTAGGCAAATTTTAATAAAGGAATTTGAAACCACCTTCGACTTTTTTGGATTTCGATGAATTTTTTTGTTGGAGGAGCTAAATTTGAGTGAATTTAGATGAAATTTACTTCAATTTTTTTTGATTTTATATAAATGTTTAGTCAAATTGTAATAAAGGAAACTGAAACCAACTTCGATTTTTTTGGATTTCGATGTATTTTTTTGTTGGAGGAGCTAAATTTGAGTGAATTTAGATGAAATTTACTTCAATGTTTTTGGATTTTATATAAATTTTTAGGCAAATTTTAATAAAGTAATTTGAAACCACCTTCGACTTTTTTGGATTTCGATGAATTTTTTTGTTGGAGGAGCTAAATTTGAGTGAATTTAGATGAAATTTACTTCAATTTGTTTTGATTTTATATAAATTTTTAGTCAAATTGTAATAAAGGAAACTGAAACCAACTTCGATTTTTTTGGATTTCGATGTATTTTTTTTGTTGGAGGAGCTAAATTTGAGTGAATTTAGATGAAATTTACTTCAATGTTTTTGGATTTTATATAAATTTTTAGGCAAATTTTAATAAAGGAATTTGAAACCACCTTCGACTTTTTTGGATTTCGATGAATTTTTTGTTGGAGGAGCTAAATTTGAGTGAATTTAGATGAAATTTACTTCAATTTTTTTTGATTTCATATAAATTTTTAGTCAAATTGTAATAAAGGAAACTGAAACCAACTTCGATTTTTTTGGATTTCGATGACTTTTTTTGTTGGAGGAGCTAAATTTGAGTGAATTTAGATGAAATTTACTTCAATGTTTTTGGATTTTATATAAATTTTTAGGCAAATTTTAATAAAGGAATTTGAAACCACCTTCGACTTTTTTGGATTTCGATGAATTTTTTTGTTGGAGGAGCTAAATTTGAGTGAATTTAGATGAAATTTACTTCAGTTTGTTTTGATTTTATATAAATTTTTAGTCAAATTGTAATAAAGGAATTTGAACCATCTTCGATTTTTTTGGATTTTGATGAGTTTTTTTGTTGGAGGAGTTAAATATGAGTGAATTTAGATGAAATTTACTTCTGTTTTTTTTATTTCATATAAATTTTTAGTCAAATTGTAATAAAGGTATTTGAACCAACTTCGATTTTTTTGGATTTTGATGATTTTGGTTGTTGGAGGAGTTAAATTTGAGTAAATTTAGAGGAAATTTACTTTTATTTTTTTGGATTTTAAATAAATTTTTAGTCAAATTGTAGTAAAGGAAATTCAAACCAACTTAGATTTTTTTGTATTTGGATGAATGTTTTTGTTGGAGGAGATAAATTTGAGTAAATTTAGATGAAATTAACACATATTTTTTTGGATTTTATATAAATTTTTAGTCAAATTGTAATAAAGGAATTTGAAACCAACTTCGATTTTTTTGGATTTTGCTGAATTTTGTGTTGGAGGAGCTAAATTTGAGTGAATTTAGATGAAATTTACTTTTATTTTTTCGGATTTTATATAAATTTTTAGTCAAATTGTAATAAAGGAATTTGAACCAACTTCGATTTTTTTGGATTTTGATGAGTTTTTTTGTTGGAGGAGTTAAATTTGAGTGAATTTAGATTAAATTTACTTCAATGTTTTTGGATTTTATATAAATTTTTAGGCAAATTTTAATAAAGGAATTTGAAACCACCTTCGACTTTTTTGGATTTCGATGAATTTTTTTGTTGGAGGAGCTAAATTTGAGTGAATTTAGATGAAATTTACTTCAATTTTTTTTGATTTTATATAAATGTTTAGTCAAATTGTAATAAAGGAAACTGAAACCAACTTCGATTTTTTTGGATTTCGATGTATTTTTTTGTTGGAGGAGCTAAATTTGAGTGAATTTAGATGAAATTTACTTCAATGTTTTTGGATTTTATATAAATTTTTAGGCAAATTTTAATAAAGTAATTTGAAACCACCTTCGACTTTTTTGGATTTCGATGAATTTTTTTGTTGGAGGAGCTAAATTTGAGTGAATTTAGATGAAATTTACTTCAATTTGTTTTGATTTTATATAAATTTTTAGTCAAATTGTAATAAAGGAAACTGAAACCAACTTCGATTTTTTTGGATTTCGATGTATTTTTTTGTTGGAGGAGCTAAATTTGAGTGAATTTAGATGAAATTTACTTCAATGTTTTTGGATTTTATATAAATTTTTAGGCAAATTTTAATAAAGGAATTTGAAACCACCTTCGACTTTTTTGGATTTCGATGAATTTTTTTGTTGGAGGAGCTAAATTTGAGTGAATTTAGATGAAATTTACTTCAATTTGTTTTGATTTTATATAAATTTTTAGTCAAATTGTAATAAAGGAAACTGAAACCAACTTCGATTTTTTTGGATTTCGATGACTTTTTTTGTTGGAGGAGCTAAATTTGAGTGAATTTAGATGAAATTTACTTCAATGTTTTTGGATTTTATATAAATTTTTAGGCAAATTTAAATAAAGGAATTTGAAACCACCTTCGACTTTTTTGGATTTCGATGAATTTTTTTGTTGGAGGAGCTAAATTTGAGTGAATTTAGATGAAATTTACTTCAATTTGTTTTGATTTTATATAAATTTTTAGTCAAATTGTAATAAAGGAATTTGAACCAACTTCGATTTTTTTGGATTTTGATGAGTTTTTTTGTTGGAGGAGTTAAATTTGAGTGAATTTAGATGAAATTTACTTTTATTTTTTTTGATTTTATATAAATTTTTAGTCAAATTGTAATAAAGGAATTTGAACCAAATTCGATTTTTTTGGATTTCGATGACTTTTTTTGTTGGAGGAGCTAAATTTGAGTGAATTTAGATGAAATTTACTTCAATGTTTTTGGATTTTATATAAATTTTTAGGCAAATTTAAATAAAGGAATTTGAAACCACCTTCGACTTTTTTGGATTTCGATGAATTTTTTTGTTGGAGGAGCTAAATTTGAGTGAATTTAGATGAAATTTACTTCAATTTGTTTTGATTTTATATAAATTTTTAGTCAAATTGTAATAAAGGAATTTGAACCAACTTCGATTTTTTTGGATTTTGATGAGTTTTTTTGTTGGAGGAGTTAAATTTGAGTGAATTTAGATGAAATTTACTTTTATTTTTTTTGATTTTATATAAATTTTTAGTCAAATTGTAATAAAGGAATTTGAACCAGCTTCGATTTTTTTGGATATCGATGAATTTTTTTGTTGGAGGAGCTAAATTTGAGTGAATTTAGATGAAATTTACTTGAATGTTTTTGGATTTTATATAAATTTTTAGGCAAATTTTAATAAAGGAATTTGAAACCACCTTCGACTTTTTTGGATTTCGATGAATTTTTTGTTGGAGGAGCTAAATTTGAGTGAATTTAGATGAAATTTACTTCAGTTTGTTTTGATTTTATATAAATTTTTAGTCAAATTGTAATAAAGGAATTTGAACCATCTTCGATTTTTTTGGATTTTGATGAGTTTTTTTGTTGGAGGAGTTAAATATGAGTGAATTTAGATGAAATTTACTTCTGTTTTTTTAATTTCATATAAATTTTTAGTCAAATTGTAATAAAGGTATTTGAACCAACTTCGATTTTTTTGGATTTTGATGATTTTGGTTGTTGGAGGAGTTAAATTTGAGTAAATTTAGAGGAAATTTACTTTTATTTTTTTGGATTTTATATAAATTTTTAGTCAAATTGTAGTAAAGGAAATTCAAACCAACTTAGATTTTTTTGGATTTTGATGAATTTTTTTGTTGGAGGAGTTAAATTTGAGTGAATTTAGATGAAACTTACTTTTATTTTTTTGGATTTTCTATAAATTTTTAGTCAAATTGTAATAAAGGAATTTGAACCAACTTCGATTTTTTTGGATTTTGATGAGATTTTTTGTTGGAGGAGTTAAATTTGAGTGAATTTAGATGAAATTTACTTTTATTTTTTTGGATTTTATATAAATTTTTAGTCAAATTGTAATAAAGGAATTTGAACCAACTTCGATTTTTTTGGATTTAGATGAATTTTTTTGTTGGAGGAGCTAAATTTGAGTGTATTTAGATGAAATTTACTTTAATTTTTTTGGATTTTATATAAATTTTTAGTCAAATTGTAATAAAGGAAATTGAAACCAACTTCGATTTTTTTGGATTTGGATGAATTTTTTTGTTGGAGGAGCTAAATTTGAGTGAATTTAGATGAAATTTACTTTTATTTTTTTGGATTTTATATAAATTTTTAGTCAAATTGTAATAAAGGAATTTGAACCAACTTCGATTTTTTTTGATTTTGATGAATTTTTTGTTGGAGGAGCTAAATTTGAGTGAATTTAGATTAAATTTGCTTCTATTTTTCTTGATTTTATATAAATTTTTAGTCAAATTGTAATTAAGGAATTTGAAACCACCTTCGATTTTTTTGGATTTTGATGAATTTTATTGTTGGAGGAGCTAAATTTGAGTGAATTTAGATGAAATTTACTTTCATTTTTTTGGATTTTATATTAATTTTTAGTCAAATTGTAATAAAGTAATTTGATACCAACTTCGATTTTTTGGGATTTTGATGAATTTTTTTGTTGGAGCAGCTAAATTTGAGTGAATTTAGATGGAATTTACTTTTATTTTTTTGGATTTTATATAAATTTTTAGTCAAATTGTAATAAAGGAATTTGAACCAACTTCTATTTTTTTGGATTTTGATGAGTTTTTTTGTTGGAGGAGTTAAATTTGAGTGAATTTAGATGAAATTTACTTCAATTTTTTTGGATTTTATATAATTTTTTAGTCAAATTGTAATAAAGGAAATTGAAACCAACTTCGATTTTTTTGGATTTGGATGAATGTTTTTGTTGGAGGAGCTAAATTTGAGTAAATTTAGATGAAATTAACACCTATTTTTTTTGATTTTATATAAATTTTTAGTCAAATTGTAATAAATGAATTTGAAACCAACTTCGATTTTTTTGGATTTTGCTGAATTTTGTGTTGGAGGAGCTAAATTTGAGTGAATTTAGATGAAATTTACTTTTATTTTTTCGGATTTTATATAAATTTTTAGTCAAATTGTAATAAAGGAATTTGAACCAACTTCGATTTTTTTTGATTTTGATGAGTTTTTTTGTTGGAGGAGTTAAATTTGAGTGAATTTAGATTAAATTTACTTTTATTTTTTTTGATTTTATATAAATTTTTAGTCAAATTGTAATAAAGGAATTTGAACCAACTTCGAATTTTTTGGATTTCGATGAATTTTTTTGTTGGAGGAGCTAAATTTGAGTGAATTTAGATGAAATTTACTTCAATTTTTTTGGATTTTATATAAATTTTTAGGCAAATTTTAATAAAGGAATTTGAAACCACTTTCGATTTTTTTGGATTTCGATGAATTTTTTTGTTGGAGGAGCTAAATTTGAGTGAATTTAGATGAAATTTACTTCAATTTTTTTTGATTTTATATAAATTTTTAGTCAAATTGTAATAAAGGAAACTGAAACCAACTTCGATTTTTTGGGATTTCGATGTATTTTTTTGTTGGAGGACCTAAATTTGAGTGAATTTAGATGAAATTTACTTCAATGTTTTTGGATTTTATATAAATTTTTAGGCAAATTTTAATAAAGGAATTTGAAACCACCTTCGACTTTTTTGGATTTCGATGAATTTTTTTGTTGGAGGAGCTAAATTTGAGTGAATTTAGATGAAATTTACTTCAATTTTTTTGGATTTTATATAAATTTTTAGTCAAATTGTAATAACGGAAATTGAAACCAACTTCGATTTTTTTGGATTTGGATGAATTTTTTTGTTGGAGGAGCTAAATTTGAGTGAATTTAGATGAAATTTACTCTTATTTTTTTGGATTTTATATAAATTTTTAGTCAAATTGTAATAAAGGATTTGAACCAACTTCGATTTTTTTGGATTTTGATGAGATTTTTTGTTGGAGGAGTTAAATTTGAGTGAATTTAGATGAAATTTACTTTTATTTTTTTGGATTTTATATAAATTTTTAGTCAAATTGTAATAAAGGAATTTGAACCAACTTCGATTTTTTTGGATTTCGATGAATTTTTTTGTTGGAGGAGCTAAATTTGAGTGTATTTAGATGAAATTTACTTTAATTTTTTTGGATTTTATATAAATTTTTAGTCAAATTATAATAAAGGAAACTGAAACCAACTTCGATTTTTTTGGATTTCGATGACTTTTTTTGTTGGAGGAGCTAAATTTGAGTGAATTTAGATGAAATTTACTTCAATGTTTTTGGATTTTATATAAATTTTTAGGCAAATTTTAATAAAGGAATTTGAAACCACCTTCGACTTTTTTGGATTTCGATGAATTTTTTTGTTGGAGGAGCTAAATTTGAGTGAATTTAGATGAAATTTACTTCAATTTTTTTTGATTTTATATAAATGTTTAGTCAAATTGTAATAAAGGAAACTGAAACCAACTTCGATTTTTTTGGATTTCGATGTATTTTTTTGTTGGAGGAGCTAAATTTGAGTGAATTTAGATGAAATTTACTTCAATGTTTTTGGATTTTATATAAATTTTTAGGCAAATTTTAATAAAGGGATTTGAAACCACCTTCGACTTTTTTGGATTTCGATGAATTTTTTTGTTGGAGGAGCTAAATTTGAGTGAATTTAGATGAAATTTACTTCAATTTGTTTTGATTTTATATAAATTTTTAGTCAAATTGTAATAAAGGAAACTGAAACCAACTTCGATTTTTTTGGATTTCGATGACTTTTTTTGTTGGAGGAGCTAAATTTGAGTGAATTTAGATGAAATTTACTTCAATGTTTTTGGATTTTATATAAATTTTTAGGCAAATTTAAATATAGGAATTTGAAACCACCTTCGACTTTTTTGGATTTCGATGAATTTTTTTTTTGGAGGAGCTAAATTTGAGTGAATTTAGATGAAATTTACTTCAATTTGTTTTGATTTTATATAAATTTTTAGTCAAATTGTAATAAAGGAATTTGAACCAACTTCGATTTTTTTGGATTTTGATGAGTTTTTTTGTTGGAGGAGTTAAATTTGAGTGAATTTAGATGAAATTTACTTTTATTTTTTTTGATTTTATATAAATTTTTAGTCAAATTGTAATAAAGGAATTTGAACCAACTTCGATTTTTTTGGATTTCGATGAATTTTTTTGTTGGAGGAGCTAAATTTGAGTGAATTTAGATGAAATTTACTTCAATGTTTTTGGATTTTATATAAATTTTTAGGCAAATTTTAATAAAGGAATTTGAAACCACCTTCGACTTTTTTGGATTTCGATGAATTTTTTGTTGGAGGAGCTAAATTTGAGTGAATTTAGATGAAATTTACTTCAGTTTGTTTTGATTTTATATAAATTTTTAGTCAAATTGTAATAAAGGAATTTGAACCATCTTCGATTTTTTTGGATTTTGATGAGTTTTTTTGTTGGAGGAGTTAAATATGAGTGAATTTAGATGAAATTTACTTCTGTTTTTTTTATTTCATATAAATTTTTAGTCAAATTGTAATAAAGGTATTTGATCCAACTTCGATTTTTTTGGATTTTGATGATTTTGGTTGTTGGAGGAGTTAAATTTGAGTAAATTTAGAGGAAATTTACTTTTATTTTTTTGGATTTTATATAAATTTTTAGTCAAATTGTAGTAAAGGAAATTCAAACCAACTTAGATTTTTTTGGATTTTGATGAATTTTTTTGTTGGAGGAGTTAAATTTGAGTGAATTTAGATGAAACTTACTTTTATTTTTTTGGATTTTCTATAAATTTTTAGTCAAATTGTAATAAAGGAATTTGAACCAACTTCGATTTTTTTGGATTTTGATGAGATTTTTTGTTGGAGGAGTTAAATTTGAGTGAATTTAGATTAAATTTACTTTTATTTTTTTTGATTTTATATAAATTTTTAGTCAAATTGTAATAAAGGAATTTGAACCAACTTCGATTTTTTTGGATTTCGATGAATTTTTTTGTTGGAGGAGCTAAATTTGAGTGAATTTAGATGAAATTTACTTCAATTTTTTTGGATTTTGTATAAATTTTTAGGCAAATTTTAATAAAGGAATTTGAAACCACTTTCGATTTTTTTGGATTTCGATGAATTTTTTTGTTGGAGGAGCTAAATTTGAGTGAATTTAGATGAAATTTACTTCAATTTTTTTTGATTTTATATAAATTTTTAGTCATATTGTAATAAAGGATTTGAACCAACTTCGATTTTTTTGGATTTTGATGAGATTTTTTGTTGGAGGAGTTAAATTTGAGTGAATTTAGATGAAATTTACTTTTATTTTTTTGGATTTTATATAAATTTTTAGTCAAATTGTAATAAAGGAATTTGAACCAACTTCGATTTTTTTGGATTTCGATGAATTTTTTTGTTGGAGGAGCTAAATTTGAGTGTATTTAGATGAAATTTACTTTAATTTTTTTGGATTTTATATAAATTTTTAGTCAAATTATAATAAAGGAAACTGAAACCAACTTCGATTTTTTTGGATTTCGATGACTTTTTTTGTTGGAGGAGCTAAATTTGAGTGAATTTAGATGAAATTTACTTCAATGTTTTTGGATTTTATATAAATTTTTAGGCAAATTTTAATAAAGGAATTTGAAACCACCTTCGACTTTTTTGGATTTCGATGAATTTTTTTGTTGGAGGAGCTAAATTTGAGTGAATTTAGATGAAATTTACTTCAATTTTTTTTGATTTTATATAAATGTTTAGTCAAATTGTAATAAAGGAAACTGAAACCAACTTCGATTTTTTTGGATTTCGATGTATTTTTTTGTTGGAGGAGCTAAATTTGAGTGAATTTAGATGAAATTTACTTCAATGTTTTTGGATTTTATATAAATTTTTAGGCAAATTTTAATAAAGGGATTTGAAACCACCTTCGACTTTTTTGGATTTCGATGAATTTTTTTGTTGGAGGAGCTAAATTTGAGTGAATTTAGATGAAATTTACTTCAATTTGTTTTGATTTTATATAAATTTTTAGTCAAATTGTAATAAAGGAAACTGAAACCAACTTCGATTTTTTTGGATTTCGATGACTTTTTTTGTTGGAGGAGCTAAATTTGAGTGAATTTAGATGAAATTTACTTCAATGTTTTTGGATTTTATATAAATTTTTAGGCAAATTTAAATAAAGGAATTTGAAACCACCTTCGACTTTTTTGGATTTCGATGAATTTTTTTTTTGGAGGAGCTAAATTTGAGTGAATTTAGATGAAATTTACTTCAATTTGTTTTGATTTTATATAAATTTTTAGTCAAATTGTAATAAAGGAATTTGAACCAACTTCGATTTTTTTGGATTTTGATGAGTTTTTTTGTTGGAGGAGTTAAATTTGAGTGAATTTAGATGAAATTTACTTTTATTTTTTTGGATTTTATATAAATTTTTAGTCAAATTGTAATAAAGGATTTGAACCAACTTCGATTTTTTTGGATTTTGATGAGATTTTTTGTTGGAGGAGTTAAATTTGAGTGAATTTAGATGAAATTTACTTTTATTTTTTTGGATTTTATATAAATTTTTAGTCAAATTGTAATAAAGGAATTTGAACCAACTTCGATTTTTTTGGATTTCGATGAATTTTTTTGTTGGAGGAGCTAAATTTGAGTGTATTTAGATGAAATTTACTTTAATTTTTTTGGATTTTATATAAATTTTTAGTCAAATTATAATAAAGGAAACTGAAACCAACTTCGATTTTTTTGGATTTCGATGACTTTTTTTGTTGGAGGAGCTAAATTTGAGTGAATTTAGATGAAATTTACTTCAATGTTTTTGGATTTTATATAAATTTTTAGGCAAATTTTAATAAAGGAATTTGAAACCACCTTCGACTTTTTTGGATTTCGATGAATTTTTTTGTTGGAGGAGCTAAATTTGAGTGAATTTAGATGAAATTTACTTCAATTTTTTTTGATTTTATATAAATGTTTAGTCAAATTGTAATAAAGGAAACTGAAACCAACTTCGATTTTTTTGGATTTCGATGTATTTTTTTGTTGGAGGAGCTAAATTTGAGTGAATTTAGATGAAATTTACTTCAATGTTTTTGGATTTTATATAAATTTTTAGGCAAATTTTAATAAAGGGATTTGAAACCACCTTCGACTTTTTTGGATTTCGATGAATTTTTTTGTTGGAGGAGCTAAATTTGAGTGAATTTAGATGAAATTTACTTCAATTTGTTTTGATTTTATATAAATTTTTAGTCAAATTGTAATAAAGGAAACTGAAACCAACTTCGATTTTTTTGGATTTCGATGACTTTTTTTGTTGGAGGAGCTAAATTTGAGTGAATTTAGATGAAATTTACTTCAATGTTTTTGGATTTTATATAAATTTTTAGGCAAATTTAAATATAGGAATTTGAAACCACCTTCGACTTTTTTGGATTTCGATGAATTTTTTTTTTGGAGGAGCTAAATTTGAGTGAATTTAGATGAAATTTACTTCAATTTGTTTTGATTTTATATAAATTTTTAGTCAAATTGTAATAAAGGAATTTGAACCAACTTCGATTTTTTTGGATTTTGATGAGTTTTTTTGTTGGAGGAGTTAAATTTGAGTGAATTTAGATGAAATTTACTTTTATTTTTTTTGATTTTATATAAATTTTTAGTCAAATTGTAATAAAGGAATTTGAACCAACTTCGATTTTTTTGGATTTCGATGAATTTTTTTGTTGGAGGAGCTAAATTTGAGTGAATTTAGATGAAATTTACTTCAATGTTTTTGGATTTTATATAAATTTTTAGGCAAATTTTAATAAAGGAATTTGAAACCACCTTCGACTTTTTTGGATTTCGATGAATTTTTTGTTGGAGGAGCTAAATTTGAGTGAATTTAGATGAAATTTACTTCAGTTTGTTTTGATTTTATATAAATTTTTAGTCAAATTGTAATAAAGGAATTTGAACCATCTTCGATTTTTTTGGATTTTGATGAGTTTTTTTGTTGGAGGAGTTAAATATGAGTGAATTTAGATGAAATTTACTTCTGTTTTTTTTATTTCATATAAATTTTTAGTCAAATTGTAATAAAGGTATTTGATCCAACTTCGATTTTTTTGGATTTTGATGATTTTGGTTGTTGGAGGAGTTAAATTTGAGTAAATTTAGAGGAAATTTACTTTTATTTTTTTGGATTTTATATAAATTTTTAGTCAAATTGTAGTAAAGGAAATTCAAACCAACTTAGATTTTTTTGGATTTTGATGAATTTTTTTGTTGGAGGAGTTAAATTTGAGTGAATTTAGATGAAACTTACTTTTATTTTTTTGGATTTTCTATAAATTTTTAGTCAAATTGTAATAAAGGAATTTGAACCAACTTCGATTTTTTTGGATTTTGATGAGATTTTTTGTTGGAGGAGTTAAATTTGAGTGAATTTAGATTAAATTTACTTTTATTTTTTTTGATTTTATATAAATTTTTAGTCAAATTGTAATAAAGGAATTTGAACCAACTTCGATTTTTTTGGATTTCGATGAATTTTTTTGTTGGAGGAGCTAAATTTGAGTGAATTTAGATGAAATTTACTTCAATTTTTTTGGATTTTGTATAAATTTTTAGGCAAATTTTAATAAAGGAATTTGAAACCACTTTCGATTTTTTTGGATTTCGATGAATTTTTTTGTTGGAGGAGCTAAATTTGAGTGAATTTAGATGAAATTTACTTCAATTTTTTTTGATTTTATATAAATTTTTAGTCATATTGTAATAAAGGATTTGAACCAACTTCGATTTTTTTGGATTTTGATGAGATTTTTTGTTGGAGGAGTTAAATTTGAGTGAATTTAGATGAAATTTACTTTTATTTTTTTGGATTTTATATAAATTTTTAGTCAAATTGTAATAAAGGAATTTGAACCAACTTCGATTTTTTTGGATTTCGATGAATTTTTTTGTTGGAGGAGCTAAATTTGAGTGTATTTAGATGAAATTTACTTTAATTTTTTTGGATTTTATATAAATTTTTAGTCAAATTATAATAAAGGAAACTGAAACCAACTTCGATTTTTTTGGATTTCGATGACTTTTTTTGTTGGAGGAGCTAAATTTGAGTGAATTTAGATGAAATTTACTTCAATGTTTTTGGATTTTATATAAATTTTTAGGCAAATTTTAATAAAGGAATTTGAAACCACCTTCGACTTTTTTGGATTTCGATGAATTTTTTTGTTGGAGGAGCTAAATTTGAGTGAATTTAGATGAAATTTACTTCAATTTTTTTTGATTTTATATAAATGTTTAGTCAAATTGTAATAAAGGAAACTGAAACCAACTTCGATTTTTTTGGATTTCGATGTATTTTTTTGTTGGAGGAGCTAAATTTGAGTGAATTTAGATGAAATTTACTTCAATGTTTTTGGATTTTATATAAATTTTTAGGCAAATTTTAATAAAGGGATTTGAAACCACCTTCGACTTTTTTGGATTTCGATGAATTTTTTTGTTGGAGGAGCTAAATTTGAGTGAATTTAGATGAAATTTACTTCAATTTGTTTTGATTTTATATAAATTTTTAGTCAAATTGTAATAAAGGAAACTGAAACCAACTTCGATTTTTTTGGATTTCGATGACTTTTTTTGTTGGAGGAGCTAAATTTGAGTGAATTTAGATGAAATTTACTTCAATGTTTTTGGATTTTATATAAATTTTTAGGCAAATTTAAATAAAGGAATTTGAAACCACCTTCGACTTTTTTGGATTTCGATGAATTTTTTTTTTGGAGGAGCTAAATTTGAGTGAATTTAGATGAAATTTACTTCAATTTGTTTTGATTTTATATAAATTTTTAGTCAAATTGTAATAAAGGAATTTGAACCAACTTCGATTTTTTTGGATTTTGATGAGTTTTTTTGTTGGAGGAGTTAAATTTGAGTGAATTTAGATGAAATTTACTTTTATTTTTTTGGATTTTATATAAATTTTTAGTCAAATTGTAATAAAGGATTTGAACCAACTTCGATTTTTTTGGATTTTGATGAGATTTTTTGTTGGAGGAGTTAAATTTGAGTGAATTTAGATGAAATTTACTTTTATTTTTTTGGATTTTATATAAATTTTTAGTCAAATTGTAATAAAGGAATTTGAACCAACTTCGATTTTTTTGGATTTCGATGAATTTTTTTGTTGGAGGAGCTAAATTTGAGTGTATTTAGATGAAATTTACTTTAATTTTTTTGGATTTTATATAAATTTTTAGTCAAATTATAATAAAGGAAACTGAAACCAACTTCGATTTTTTTGGATTTCGATGACTTTTTTTGTTGGAGGAGCTAAATTTGAGTGAATTTAGATGAAATTTACTTCAATGTTTTTGGATTTTATATAAATTTTTAGGCAAATTTTAATAAAGGAATTTGAAACCACCTTCGACTTTTTTGGATTTCGATGAATTTTTTTGTTGGAGGAGCTAAATTTGAGTGAATTTAGATGAAATTTACTTCAATTTTTTTTGATTTTATATAAATGTTTAGTCAAATTGTAATAAAGGAAACTGAAACCAACTTCGATTTTTTTGGATTTCGATGTATTTTTTTGTTGGAGGAGCTAAATTTGAGTGAATTTAGATGAAATTTACTTCAATGTTTTTGGATTTTATATAAATTTTTAGGCAAATTTTAATAAAGGGATTTGAAACCACCTTCGACTTTTTTGGATTTCGATGAATTTTTTTGTTGGAGGAGCTAAATTTGAGTGAATTTAGATGAAATTTACTTCAATTTGTTTTGATTTTATATAAATTTTTAGTCAAATTGTAATAAAGGAAACTGAAACCAACTTCGATTTTTTTGGATTTCGATGACTTTTTTTGTTGGAGGAGCTAAATTTGAGTGAATTTAGATGAAATTTACTTCAATGTTTTTGGATTTTATATAAATTTTTAGGCAAATTTAAATATAGGAATTTGAAACCACCTTCGACTTTTTTGGATTTCGATGAATTTTTTTTTTGGAGGAGCTAAATTTGAGTGAATTTAGATGAAATTTACTTCAATTTGTTTTGATTTTATATAAATTTTTAGTCAAATTGTAATAAAGGAATTTGAACCAACTTCGATTTTTTTGGATTTTGATGAGTTTTTTTGTTGGAGGAGTTAAATTTGAGTGAATTTAGATGAAATTTACTTTTATTTTTTTTGATTTTATATAAATTTTTAGTCAAATTGTAATAAAGGAATTTGAACCAACTTCGATTTTTTTGGATTTCGATGAATTTTTTTGTTGGAGGAGCTAAATTTGAGTGAATTTAGATGAAATTTACTTCAATGTTTTTGGATTTTATATAAATTTTTAGGCAAATTTTAATAAAGGAATTTGAAACCACCTTCGACTTTTTTGGATTTCGATGAATTTTTTGTTGGAGGAGCTAAATTTGAGTGAATTTAGATGAAATTTACTTCAGTTTGTTTTGATTTTATATAAATTTTTAGTCAAATTGTAATAAAGGAATTTGAACCATCTTCGATTTTTTTGGATTTTGATGAGTTTTTTTGTTGGAGGAGTTAAATATGAGTGAATTTAGATGAAATTTACTTCTGTTTTTTTTATTTCATATAAATTTTTAGTCAAATTGTAATAAAGGTATTTGATCCAACTTCGATTTTTTTGGATTTTGATGATTTTGGTTGTTGGAGGAGTTAAATTTGAGTAAATTTAGAGGAAATTTACTTTTATTTTTTTGGATTTTATATAAATTTTTAGTCAAATTGTAGTAAAGGAAATTCAAACCAACTTAGATTTTTTTGGATTTTGATGAATTTTTTTGTTGGAGGAGTTAAATTTGAGTGAATTTAGATGAAACTTACTTTTATTTTTTTGGATTTTCTATAAATTTTTAGTCAAATTGTAATAAAGGAATTTGAACCAACTTCGATTTTTTTGGATTTTGATGAGATTTTTTGTTGGAGGAGTTAAATTTGAGTGAATTTAGATTAAATTTACTTTTATTTTTTTTGATTTTATATAAATTTTTAGTCAAATTGTAATAAAGGAATTTGAACCAACTTCGATTTTTTTGGATTTCGATGAATTTTTTTGTTGGAGGAGCTAAATTTGAGTGAATTTAGATGAAATTTACTTCAATTTTTTTGGATTTTGTATAAATTTTTAGGCAAATTTTAATAAAGGAATTTGAAACCACTTTCGATTTTTTTGGATTTCGATGAATTTTTTTGTTGGAGGAGCTAAATTTGAGTGAATTTAGATGAAATTTACTTCAATTTTTTTTGATTTTATATAAATTTTTAGTCATATTGTAATAAAGGATTTGAACCAACTTCGATTTTTTTGGATTTTGATGAGATTTTTTGTTGGAGGAGTTAAATTTGAGTGAATTTAGATGAAATTTACTTTTATTTTTTTGGATTTTATATAAATTTTTAGTCAAATTGTAATAAAGGAATTTGAACCAACTTCGATTTTTTTGGATTTCGATGAATTTTTTTGTTGGAGGAGCTAAATTTGAGTGTATTTAGATGAAATTTACTTTAATTTTTTTGGATTTTATATAAATTTTTAGTCAAATTATAATAAAGGAAACTGAAACCAACTTCGATTTTTTTGGATTTCGATGACTTTTTTTGTTGGAGGAGCTAAATTTGAGTGAATTTAGATGAAATTTACTTCAATGTTTTTGGATTTTATATAAATTTTTAGGCAAATTTTAATAAAGGAATTTGAAACCACCTTCGACTTTTTTGGATTTCGATGAATTTTTTTGTTGGAGGAGCTAAATTTGAGTGAATTTAGATGAAATTTACTTCAATTTTTTTTGATTTTATATAAATGTTTAGTCAAATTGTAATAAAGGAAACTGAAACCAACTTCGATTTTTTTGGATTTCGATGTATTTTTTTGTTGGAGGAGCTAAATTTGAGTGAATTTAGATGAAATTTACTTCAATGTTTTTGGATTTTATATAAATTTTTAGGCAAATTTTAATAAAGGGATTTGAAACCACCTTCGACTTTTTTGGATTTCGATGAATTTTTTTGTTGGAGGAGCTAAATTTGAGTGAATTTAGATGAAATTTACTTCAATTTGTTTTGATTTTATATAAATTTTTAGTCAAATTGTAATAAAGGAAACTGAAACCAACTTCGATTTTTTTGGATTTCGATGACTTTTTTTGTTGGAGGAGCTAAATTTGAGTGAATTTAGATGAAATTTACTTCAATGTTTTTGGATTTTATATAAATTTTTAGGCAAATTTAAATAAAGGAATTTGAAACCACCTTCGACTTTTTTGGATTTCGATGAATTTTTTTTTTGGAGGAGCTAAATTTGAGTGAATTTAGATGAAATTTACTTCAATTTGTTTTGATTTTATATAAATTTTTAGTCAAATTGTAATAAAGGAATTTGAACCAACTTCGATTTTTTTGGATTTTGATGAGTTTTTTTGTTGGAGGAGTTAAATTTGAGTGAATTTAGATGAAATTTACTTTTATTTTTTTTGATTTTATATAAATTTTTAGTCAAATTGTAATAAAGGAATTTGAACCAACTTCGATTTTTTTGGATTTCGATGAATTTTTTTGTTGGAGGAGCTAAATTTGAGTGAATTTAGATGAAATTTACTTCAATGTTTTTGGATTTTATATAAATTTTTAGGCAAATTTTAATAAAGGAATTTGAAACCACCTTCGACTTTTTTGGATTTCGATGAATTTTTTGTTGGAGGAGCTAAATTTGAGTGAATTTAGATGAAATTTACTTCAGTTTGTTTTGATTTTATATAAATTTTTAGTCAAATTGTAATAAAGGAATTTGAACCATCTTCGATTTTTTTGGATTTTGATGAGTTTTTTTGTTGGAGGAGTTAAATATGAGTGAATTTAGATGAAATTTACTTCTGTTTTTTTTATTTCATATAAATTTTTAGTCAAATTGTAATAAAGGTATTTGAACCAACTTCGATTTTTTTGGATTTTGATGATTTTGGTTGTTGGAGGAGTTAAATTTGAGTAAATTTAGAGGAAATTTACTTTTATTTTTTTGGATTTTATATAAATTTTTAGTCAAATTGTAGTAAAGGAAATTCAAACCAACTTAGATTTTTTTGGATTTTGATGAATTTTTTTGTTGGAGGAGTTAAATTTGAGTGAATTTAGATGAAACTTACTTTTATTTTTTTGGATTTTCTATAAATTTTTAGTCAAATTGTAATAAAGGAATTTGAACCAACTTCGATTTTTTTGGATTTTGATGAGATTTTTTGTTGGAGGAGTTAAATTTGAGTGAATTTAGATTAAATTTACTTTTATTTTTTTTGATTTTATATAAATTTTTAGTCAAATTGTAATAAAGGAATTTGAACCAACTTCGATTTTTTTGGATTTCGATGAATTTTTTTGTTGGAGGAGCTAAATTTGAGTGAATTTAGATGAAATTTACTTCAATTTTTTTGGATTTTGTATAAATTTTTAGGCAAATTTTAATAAAGGAATTTGAAACCACTTTCGATTTTTTTGGATTTCGATGAATTTTTTTGTTGGAGGAGCTAAATTTGAGTGAATTTAGATGAAATTTACTTCAATTTTTTTTGATTTTATATAAATTTTTAGTCATATTGTAATAAAGGAATTTGAACCAACTTCGATTTTTTTTGATTTTGATGAATTTTTTGTTGGAGGAGCTAAATTTGAGTGAATTTAGATTAAATTTGCTTCAATTTTTTTTGATTTTATATAAATTTTTAGTCAAATTGTAATAAAGGAAATTGAAACCAACTTCGATTTTTTTGGATTTGGATGAATTTTTTTGTTGGAGGAGCTAAATTTGAGTGAATTTAGATGAAATTTACTTTTATTTTTTTGGATTTTATATAAATTTTTAGTCAAATTGTAATAAAGGAATTTGAATCAACTTCGATTTTTTTTTATTTTGATGAATTTTTTGTTGGAGGAGCTAAATTTGAGTGAATTTAGATTAAATTTGCTTCTATTTTTCTTGATTTTATATAAATTTTTAGTCAAATTGTAATTAAGGAATTTGAAACCACCTTCGATTTTTTTGGATTTTGATGAATTTTATTGTTGGAGGAGCTAAATTTGAGTGAATTTAGATGAAATTTACTTTCATTTTTTTTGGATTTTATATTAATTTTTAGTCAAATTGTAATAAAGTAATTTGAAACCAACTTCGATTTTTTTGGATTTTGATGAATTTTTTTGTTGGAGCAGCTAAATTTGAGTGAATTTAGATGGAATTTACTTTTATTTTTTTGGATTTTATATAAATTTTTAGTCAAATTGTAATAAAGGAATTTGAACCAACTTCGATTTTTTTTGATTTTGATGAATTTTTTGTTGGAGGAGCTAAATTTGAGTGAATTTAGATTAAATTTGCTTCTATTTTTCTTGATTTTATATAAATTTTTAGTCAAATTGTAATTAAGGAATTTGAAACCACCTTCGATTTTTTTGGATTTTGATGAATTTTATTGTTGGAGGAGCTAAATTTGAGTGAATTTAGATGAAATTTACACCTATTTTTTTGGATTTTATATAAATTTTTAGTCAAATTGTAATAATGGAATTTGAAACCAACTTCGATTTTTTTGGATTTTGCTGAATTTTGTGTTGGAGGAGCTAAATTTGAGTGAATTTAGATGAAATTTACTTTTATTTTTTCGGATTTTATATAAATTTTTAGTCAAATTGTAATAAAGGAATTTGAACCAACTTCGATTTTTTTGGATTTTGATGAGTTTTTTTGTTGGAGGAGTTAAATTTGAGTGAATTTAGATTAAATTTACTTTTATTTTTTTTGATTTTATATAAATTTTTAGTCAAATTGTAATAAAGGAATTTGAACCAACTTCGAATTTTTTGGATTTCGATGAATTTTTTTGTTGGAGGTGCTAAATTTGAGTGAATTTAGATGAAATTTACTTCAATTTTTTTGGATTTTATATAAATTTTTAGGCAAATTTTAATAAAGGAATTTGAAACCACTTTCGATTTTTTTTGGATTTCGATGAATTTTTTTGTTGGAGGAGCTAAATTTGAGTGAATTTAGATGAAATTTACTTCAATTTTTTTTGATTTTATATAAATTTTTAGTCAAATTGTAATAAAGGAAACTGAAACCAACTTCGATTTTTTGGGATTTCGATGTATTTTTTTGTTGGAGGAGCTAAATTTGAGTGAATTTAGGTGAAATTTACTTCAATGTTTTTGGATTTTATATAAATTTTTAGGCAAATTTTAATAAAGGAATTTGAAACCACCTTCGGCTTTTTTGGATTTCGATGAATTTTTTTGTTGGAGGAGCTAAATTTGAGTGAATTTAGATGAAATTTACTTCTATTTTTTTTATTTCACTTAAATTTTTAGTCAAATTGTAATAAAGGTATTTGAACCAACTTCGATTTTTTTGGATTTTGATGATTTTGGTTGTTGGAGGAGTTAAATTTGAGTAAATTTAGAGGAAATTTACTTTTATTTTTTTGGATTTTATATAAATTTTTAGTCAAATTGTAGTAAAGGAAATTCAAACCAACTTCGATTTTTTTGGATTTTGATGAATTTTTTTGTTGGAGGAGTTAAATTTGAGTGAATTTAGATGAAACTTACTTTTATTTTTTTGGGTTTTCTATAAATTTTTAGTCAAATTGTAATAAAGGAATTTGAACCAACTTCGATTTTTTTGGATTTTGATGAGATTTTTTGTTGGAGGAGTTAAATTTGAGTGAATTTAGATGAAATTTACTTCAATTTGTTTTGATTTTATATAAATTTTTAGTCAAATTGTAATAAAGGAAACTGAAACCAACTTCGATTTTTTTGGATTTCGATGACTTTTTTTGTTGGAGCAGCTAAATTTGAGTGAATTTAGATGAAATTTACTTCAATGTTTTTGGATTTTATATAAATTATTAGGCAAATTTTAATAAAGGAATTTGAAACCACCTTCAACTTTTTGGAATTTCGATGAATTTTTTTGTTGGAGGAGCTAAATTTGAGTGAATTTAGATGAAATTTACTTCAATTTTTTTTGATTTCATATACATTTTTAGTCAAATTGTAATAAAGGAAACTGAAACCAACTTCGATTTTTTTGGATTTCGATGACTTTTTTTGTTGGAGGAGCTAAATTTGAGTGAATTTAGATGAAATTTACTTCAATGTTTTTGGATTTTATATAAATTTTTAGGCAAATTTTAATAAAGGAATTTGAAACCACCTTCGACTTTTTTGGATTTCGATGAATTTTTTTGTTGGAGGAGCTAAATTTGAGTGAATTTAGATGAAATTTACTTCAATTTGTTTTGATTTTATATAAATTTTTAGTCAAATTGTAATAAAGGAATTTGAACCATCTTCGATTTTTTTGGATTTTGATGAGTTTTTTTGTTGGAGGAGTTAAATATGAGTGAATTTAGATGAAATTTACTTCTGTTTTTTTTATTTCATATAAATTTTTAGTCAAATTGTAATAAAGGAATTTGAACCAACTTCGATTTTTTTGGATTTGGAAGAATTTTTTTGTTGGAGGAGCTAAATTTGAGTGAATTTAGATGAAATTTACTTCTATTTTTTTTATTTCACTTAAATTTTTAGTCAAATTGTAATAAAGGTACTTGAACCAACTTCGATTTTTTTGGATTTTGATGATTTTGGTTGTTGGAGGAGTTAAATTTGAGTAAATTTAGAGGAAATTTACTTTTATTTTTTTGGATTTTATATAAATTTTTAGTCAAATTGTAGTAAAGGAAATTCAAACCAACTTAGATTTTTTTGGATTTTGATGAATTTTTTTGTTGGAGGAGTTAAATTTGAGTGAATTTAGATGAAACTTACTTTTATTTTTTTGGATTTTCTATAAATTTTTAGTCAAATTGTAATAAAGGAATTTGAACCAACTTCGATTTTTTTGGATTTTGATGAGATTTTTTGTTGGAGGAGTTAAATTTGAGTGAATTTAGATGAAATTTACTTTTATTTTTTTGGATTTTATATAAATTTTTAGTCAAATTGTAATAAAGGAATTTGAACCAACTTCGATTTTTTTGGATTTCGATGAATTTTTTTGTTGGAGGAGCTAAATTTGAGTGTATTTAGATGAAATTTACTTTAATTTTTTTGGATTTTATATAAATTTTTAGTCAAATTGTAATAAAGGAAATTGAAACCAACTTCGATTTTTTTGGATTTGGATGAATTTTTTTGTTGGAGGAGCTAAATTTGAGTGAATTTAGATGAAATTTACTTTTATTTTTTTGGATTTTATATAAATTTTTAGTCAAATTGTAATAAAGGAATTTGAACCAACTTCGATTTTTTTTGATTTTGATGAATTTTTTGTTAGAGGAGCTAAATTTGAGTGAATTTAGATTAAATTTGCTTCTATTTTTCTTGATTTTATATAAATTTTTAGTCAAATTGTAATTAAGGAATTTGAAACCACCTTCGATTTTTTTGGATTTTGATGAATTTTATTGTTGGAGGAGCTAAATTTGAGTGAATTTAGATGAAATTTACTTTCATTTTTTTGGATTTTATATTAATTTTTAGTCAAATTGTAATAAAGTAATTTGAAACCAACTTCGATTTTTTTTGGATTTTGATGAATTTTTTTGTTGGAGCAGCTAAATTTGAGTGAATTTAGATGGAATTTACTTTTATTTTTTTGGATTTTATATAAATTTTTAGTCAAATTGTAATAAAGGAATTTGAACCAACTTCTATTTTTTTGGATTTTGATGAGTTTTTTTGTTGGAGGAGTTAAATTTGAGTGAATTTAGATGAAATTTACTTCAATTTTTTTGGATTTTATATAATTTTTTAGTCAAATTGTAATAAAGGAAATTAAAACCAACTTCGATTTTTTTGGATTTGGATGAATGTTTTTGTTGGAGGAGCTAAATTTGAGTAAATTTAGATGAAATTAACACCTATTTTTTTGGATTTTATATAAATTTTTAGTCAAATTGTAATAAAGGAATTTGAAACCAACTTCGATTTTTTTGGATTTTGCTGAATTTTGTGTTGGAGGAGCTAAATTTGAGTGAATTTAGATGAAATTTACTTCAATTTTTTTGGATTTTATATAAATTTTTAGTCAAATTGTAATAAAGGAAACTGAAACCAACTTCGATTTTTTTGGATTTCGATGACTTTTTTTGTTGGAGGAGCTAAATTTGAGTGAATTTAGATGAAATTTACTTCAATGTTTTTGGATTTTATATAAATTTTTAGGCAAATTTTAATAAAGGAATTTGAAACCACCTTCGACTTTTTTGGATTTCGATGAATTTTTTTGTTGGAGGAGCTAAATTTGAGTGAATTTAGATGAAATTTACTTCAATTTTTTTTGATTTTATATAAATGTTTAGTCAAATTGTAATAAAGGAAACTGAAACCAACTTCGATTTTTTTGGATTTCGATGTATTTTTTTGTTGGAGGAGCTAAATTTGAGTGAATTTAGATGAAATTTACTTCAATGTTTTTGGATTTTATATAAATTTTTAGGCAAATTTTAATAAAGTAATTTGAAACCACCTTCGACTTTTTTGGATTTCGATGAATTTTTTTGTTGGAGGAGCTAAATTTGAGTGAATTTAGATGAAATTTACTTCAATTTGTTTTGATTTTATATAAATTTTTAGTCAAATTGTAATAAAGGAAACTGAAACCAACTTCGATTTTTTTGGATTTCGATGACTTTTTTTGTTGGAGGAGCTAAATTTGAGTGAATTTAGATGAAATTTACTTCAATGTTTTTGGATTTTATATAAATTTTTAGGCAAATTTAAATAAAGGAATTTGAAACCACCTTCGACTTTTTTGGATTTCGATGAATTTTTTTGTTGGAGGAGCTAAATTTGAGTGAATTTAGATGAAATTTACTTCAATTTGTTTTGATTTTATATAAATTTTTAGTCAAATTGTAATAAAGGAATTTGAACCAACTTCGATTTTTTTGGATTTTGATGAGTTTTTTTGTTGGAGGAGTTAAATTTGAGTGAATTTAGATGAAATTTACTTTTATTTTTTTTGATTTTATATAAATTTTTAGTCAAATTGTAATAAAGTAATTTGAACCAACTTCGATTTTTTTGGATTTCGATGAATTTTTTTGTTGGAGGAGCTAAATTTGAGTGAATTTAGATGAAATTTACTTCAATTTTTTTTGATTTCATATAAATTTTTAGTCAAATTGTAATAAAGGAAACTGAAACCAACTTCGATTTTTTTGGATTTCGATGACTTTTTTTGTTGGAGGAGCTAAATTTGAGTGAATTTAGATGAAATTTACTTCAATGTTTTTGGATTTTATATAAATTTTTAGGCAAATTTTAATAAAGGAATTTGAAACCACCTTCGACTTTTTTGGATTTCGATGAATTTTTTTGTTGGAGGAGCTAAATTTGAGTGAATTTAGATGAAATTTACTTCAGTTTGTTTTGATTTTATATAAATTTTTAGTCAAATTGTAATAAAGGAATTTGAACCATCTTCGATTTTTTTGGATTTTGATGAGTTTTTTTGTTGGAGGAGTTAAATATGAGTGAATTTAGATGAAATTTACTTCTGTTTTTTTTATTTCATATAAATTTTTAGTCAAATTGTAATAAAGGTATTTGAACCAACTTCGATTTTTTTGGATTTTGATGATTTTGGTTGTTGGAGGAGTTAAATTTGAGTAAATTTAGAGGAAATTTACTTTTATTTTTTTGGATTTTATATAAATTTTTAGTCAAATTGTAGTAAAGGAAATTCAAACCAACTTAGATTTTTTTGGATTTTGATGAATTTTTTTGTTGGAGGAGTTAAATTTGAGTGAATTTAGATGAAACTTACTTTTATTTTTTTGGATTTTCTATAAATTTTTAGTCAAATTGTAATAAAGGAATTTGAACCAACTTCTATTTTTTTGGATTTTGATGAGATTTTTTGTTGGAGGAGTTAAATTTGAGTGAATTTAGATGAAATTTACTTTTATTTTTTTGGATTTTATATAAATTTTTAGTCAAATTGTAATAAAGGAATTTGAACCAACTTCGATTTTTTTGGATTTCGATGAATTTTTTTGTTGGAGGAGCTAAATTTGAGTGTATTTAGATGAAATTTACTTTAATTTTTTTGGATTTTATATAAATTTTTAGTCAAATTGTAATAAAGGAAATTGAAACCAACTTCGATTTTTTTGGATTTGGATGAATTTTTTTGTTGGAGGAGCTAAATTTGAGTGAATTTAGATGAAATTTACTTTTATTTTTTTGGATTTTATATAAATTTTTAGTCAAATTGTAATAAAGGAATTTGAACCAACTTCGATTTTTTTTTATTTTGATGAATTTTTTGTTGGAGGAGCTAAATTTGAGTGAATTTAGATTAAATTTGCTTCTATTTTTCTTGATTTTATATAAATTTTTAGTCAAATTGTAATTAAGGAATTTGAAACCACCTTCGATTTTTTTGGATTTTGATGAATTTTATTGTTGGAGGAGCTAAATTTGAGTGAATTTAGATGAAATTTACTTTCATTTTTTTGGATTTTATATTAATTTTTAGTCAAATTGTAATAAAGTAATTTGATACCAACTTCGATTTTTTTGGATTTTGATGAATTTTTTTGTTGGAGCAGCTAAATTTGAGTGAATTTAGATGGAATTTACTTTTATTTTTTTGGATTTTATATAAATTTTTAGTCAAATTGTAATAAAGGAATTTGAACCAACTTCTATTTTTTTGGATTTTGATGAGTTTTTTTGTTGGAGGAGTTAAATTTGAGTGAATTTAGATGAAATTTACTTCAATTTTTTTGGATTTTATATAATTTTTTAGTCAAATTGTAATAAAGGAAATTGAAACCAACTTCGATTTTTTTGGATTTGGATGAATGTTTTTGTTGGAGGAGCTAAATTTGAGTAAATTTAGATGAAATTAACACCTATTTTTTTGGATTTTATATAAATTTTTAGTCAAATTGTAATAAATGAATTTGAAACCAACTTCGATTTTTTTGGATTTTGCTGAATTTTGTGTTGGAGGAGCTAAATTTGAGTGAATTTAGATGAAATTTACTTTTATTTTTTCGGATTTTATATAAATTTTTAGTCAAATTGTAATAAAGGAATTTGAACCAACTTCGATTTTTTTGGATTTTGATGAGTTTTTTTGTTGGAGGAGTTAAATTTGAGTGAATTTAGATTAAATTTACTTTTATTTGTTTTGATTTTATATAAATTTTTAGTCAAATTGTAATAAAGGAATTTGAACCAACTTCGAATTTTTTGGATTTCGATGAATTTTTTTGTTGGAGGAGCTAAATTTGAGTGAATTTAGATGAAATTTACTTCAATTTTTTTGGATTTTATATAAATTTTTAGTCAAATTGTAATAAAGGAAACTGAAACCAACTTCGATTTTTTTGGATTTCGATGACTTTTTTTGTTGGAGGAGCTAAATTTGAGTGAATTTAGATGAAATTTACTTCAATGTTTTTGGATTTTATATAAATTTTTAGGCAAATTTTAATAAAGGAATTTGAAACCACCTTCGACTTTTTTGGATTTCGATGAATTTTTTTGTTGGAGGAGCTAAATTTGAGTGAATTTAGATGAAATTTACTTCAATTTTTTTTGATTTTATATAAATGTTTAGTCAAATTGTAATAAAGGAAACTGAAACCAACTTCGATTTTTTTGGATTTCGATGTATTTTTTTGTTGGAGGAGCTAAATTTGAGTGAATTTAGATGAAATTTACTTCAATGTTTTTGGATTTTATATAAATTTTTAGGCAAATTTTAATAAAGTAATTTGAAACCACCTTCGACTTTTTTGGATTTCGATGAATTTTTTTGTTGGAGGAGCTAAATTTGAGTGAATTTAGATGAAATTTACTTCAATTTGTTTTGATTTTATATAAATTTTTAGTCAAATTGTAATAAAGGAAACTGAAACCAACTTCGATTTTTTTGGATTTCGATGACTTTTTTTGTTGGAGGAGCTAAATTTGAGTGAATTTAGATGAAATTTACTTCAATGTTTTTGGATTTTATATAAATTTTTAGGCAAATTTAAATAAAGGAATTTGAAACCACCTTCGACTTTTTTGGATTTCGATGAATTTTTTTGTTGGAGGAGCTAAATTTGAGTGAATTTAGATGAAATTTACTTCAATTTGTTTTGATTTTATATAAATTTTTAGTCAAATTGTAATAAAGGAATTTGAACCAACTTCGATTTTTTTGGATTTTGATGAGTTTTTTTGTTGGAGGAGTTAAATTTGAGTGAATTTAGATGAAATTTACTTTTATTTTTTTTGATTTTATATAAATTTTTAGTCAAATTGTAATAAAGTAATTTGAACCAACTTCGATTTTTTTGGATTTCGATGAATTTTTTTGTTGGAGGAGCTAAATTTGAGTGAATTTAGATGAAATTTACTTCAATTTTTTTTGATTTCATATAAATTTTTAGTCAAATTGTAATAAAGGAAACTGAAACCAACTTCGATTTTTTTGGATTTCGATGACTTTTTTTGTTGGAGGAGCTAAATTTGAGTGAATTTAGATGAAATTTACTTTCATTTTTTTGGATTTTATATTAATTTTTAGTCAAATTGTAATAAAGTAATTTGATACCAACTTCGATTTTTTTGGATTTTGATGAATTTTTTTGTTGGAGCAGCTAAATTTGAGTGAATTTAGATGGAATTTACTTTTATTTTTTTGGATTTTATATAAATTTTTAGTCAAATTGTAATAAAGGAATTTGAACCAACTTCTATTTTTTTGGATTTTGATGAGTTTTTTTGTTGGAGGAGTTAAATTTGAGTGAATTTAGATGAAATTTACTTCAATTTTTTTGGATTTTATATAATTTTTTAGTCAAATTGTAATAAAGGAAATTGAAACCAACTTCGATTTTTTTGGATTTGGATGAATGTTTTTGTTGGAGGAGCTAAATTTGAGTAAATTTAGATGAAATTAACACCTATTTTTTTGGATTTTATATAAATTTTTAGTCAAATTGTAATAAATGAATTTGAAACCAACTTCGATTTTTTTGGATTTTGCTGAATTTTGTGTTGGAGGAGCTAAATTTGAGTGAATTTAGATGAAATTTACTTTTATTTTTTCGGATTTTATATAAATATTTAGTCAAATTGTAATAAAGGAATTTGAACCAACTTCGATTTTTTTGGATTTTGATGAGTTTTTTTGTTGGAGGAGTTAAATTTGAGTGAATTTAGATTAAATTTACTTTTATTTTTTTTGATTTTATATAAATTTTTAGTCAAATTGTAATAAAGGAATTTGAACCAACTTCGAATTTTTTGGATTTCGATGAATTTTTTTGTTGGAGGAGCTAAATTTGAGTGAATTTAGATGAAATTTACTTCAATTTTTTTGGATTTTATATAAATTTTTAGGCAAATTTTAATAAAGGAATTTGAAACCACTTTCGATTTTTTTGGATTTCGATGAATTTTTTTGTTGGAGGAGCTAAATTTGAGTGAATTTAGATGAAATTTACTTCAATTTTTTTTGATTTTATATAAATTTTTAGTCAAATTGTAATAAAGGAAACTGAAACCAACTTCGATTTTTTGGGATTTCGATGTATTTTTTTGTTGGAGGACCTAAATTTGAGTGAATTTAGATGAAATTTACTTCAATGTTTTTGGATTTTATATAAATTTTTAGGCAAATTTTAATAAAGGAATTTGAAACCACCTTCGACTTTTTTGGATTTCGATGAATTTTTTTGTTGGAGGAGCTAAATTTGAGTGAATTTAGATGAAATTTACTTCAATTTTTTTGGATTTTATATAAATTTTTAGTCAAATTGTAATAACGGAAATTGAAACCAACTTCGATTTTTTTGGATTTGGATGAATTTTTTTGTTGGAGGAGCTAAATTTGAGTGAATTTAGATGAAATTTACTTTTATTTTTTTGGATTTTATATAAATTTTTAGTCAAATTGTAATAAAGGATTTGAACCAACTTCGATTTTTTTGGATTTTGATGAGATTTTTTGTTGGAGGAGTTAAATTTGAGTGAATTTAGATGAAATTTACTTTTATTTTTTTTGGATTTTATATAAATTTTTAGTCAAATTGTAATAAAGGAATTTGAACCAACTTCGATTTTTTTGGATTTCGATGAATTTTTTTGTTGGAGGAGCTAAATTTGAGTGTATTTAGATGAAATTTACTTTAATTTTTTTGGATTTTATATAAATTTTTAGTCAAATTATAATAAAGGAAACTGAAACCAACTTCGATTTTTTTGGATTTCGATGACTTTTTTTGTTGGAGGAGCTAAATTTGAGTGAATTTAGATGAAATTTACTTCAATTTTTTTTGATTTTATATAAATGTTTAGTCAAATTGTAATAAAGGAAACTGAAACCAACTTCGATTTTTTTGGATTTCGATGTATTTTTTTGTTGGAGGAGCTAAATTTGAGTGAATTTAGATGAAATTTACTTCAATGTTTTTGGATTTTATATAAATTTTTAGGCAAATTTTAATAAAGGGATTTGAAACCACCTTCGACTTTTTTGGATTTCGATGAATTTTTTTGTTGGAGGAGCTAAATTTGAGTGAATTTAGATGAAATTTACTTCAATTTGTTTTGATTTTATATAAATTTTTAGTCAAATTGTAATAAAGGAAACTGAAACCAACTTCGATTTTTTTGGATTTCGATGACTTTTTTTGTTGGAGGAGCTAAATTTGAGTGAATTTAGATGAAATTTACTTCAATGTTTTTGGATTTTATATAAATTTTTAGGCAAATTTAAATAAAGGAATTTGAAACCACCTTCGACTTTTTTGGATTTCGATGAATTTTTTTGTTGGAGGAGCTAAATTTGAGTGAATTTAGATGAAATTTACTTCAATTTGTTTTGATTTTATATAAATTTTTAGTCAAATTGTAATAAAGGAATTTGAACCAACTTCGATTTTTTTGGATTTTGATGAGTTTTTTTGTTGGAGGAGTTAAATTTGAGTGAATTTAGATGAAATTTACTTTTATTTTTTTTGATTTTATATAAATTTTTAGTCAAATTGTAATAAAGGAATTTGAACCAGCTTCGATTTTTTTGGATATCGATGAATTTTTTTGTTGGAGGAGCTAAATTTGAGTGAATTTAGATGAAATTTACTTCAATGTTTTTGGATTTTATATAAATTTTTAGGCAAATTTTAATAAAGGAATTTGAAACCACCTTCGACTTTTTTGGATTTCGATGAATTTTTTGTTGGAGGAGCTAAATTTGAGTGAATTTAGATGAAATTTACTTCAGTTTGTTTTGATTTTATATAAATTTTTAGTCAAATTGTAATAAAGGAATTTGAACCATCTTCGATTTTTTTGGATTTTGATGAGTTTTTTTGTTGGAGGAGTTAAATATGAGTGAATTTAGATGAAATTTACTTCTGTTTTTTTTATTTCATATAAATTTTTAGTCAAATTGTAATAAAGGTATTTGAACCAACTTCGATTTTTTTGGATTTTGATGAATTTTTTTGTTGGAGCAGCTAAATTTGAGTGAATTTAGATGGAATTTACTTTTATTTTTTTGGATTTTATATAAATTTTTAGTCAAATTGTAATAAAGGAATTTGAACCAACTTCGATTTTTTTTTATTTTGATGAATTTTTTGTTGGAGGAGCTAAATTTGAGTGAATTTAGATTAAATTTGCTTCTATTTTTCTTGATTTTATATAAATTTTTAGTCAAATTGTAATTAAGGAATTTGAAACCACCTTCGATTTTTTTGGATTTTGATGAATTTTATTGTTGGAGGAGCTAAATTTGAGTGAATTTAGATGAAATTTACACCTATTTTTTTGGATTTTATATAAATTTTTAGTCAAATTGTAATAATGGAATTTGAAACCAACTTCGATTTTTTTGGATTTTGCTGAATTTTGTGTTGGAGGAGCTAAATTTGAGTGAATTTAGATGAAATTTACTTTTATTTTTTCGGATTTTATATAAATTTTTAGTCAAATTGTAATAAAGGAATTTGAACCAACTTCGATTTTTTTGGATTTTGATGAGTTTTTTTGTTGGAGGAGTTAAATTTGAGTGAATTTAGATTAAATTTACTTTTATTTTTTTTGATTTTATATAAATTTTTAGTCAAATTGTAATAAAGGAATTTGAACCAACTTCGAATTTTTTGGATTTCGATGAATTTTTTTGTTGGAGGTGCTAAATTTGAGTGAATTTAGATGAAATTTACTTCAATTTTTTTGGATTTTATATAAATTTTTAGGCAAATTTTAATAAAGGAATTTGAAACCACTTTCGATTTTTTTTGGATTTCGATGAATTTTTTTGTTGGAGGAGCTAAATTTGAGTGAATTTAGATGAAATTTACTTCAATTTTTTTTGATTTTATATAAATTTTTAGTCAAATTGTAATAAAGGAAACTGAAACCAACTTCGATTTTTTGGGATTTCGATGTATTTTTTTGTTGGAGGAGCTAAATTTGAGTGAATTTAGGTGAAATTTACTTCAATGTTTTTGGATTTTATATAAATTTTTAGGCAAATTTTAATAAAGGAATTTGAAACCACCTTCGGCTTTTTTGGATTTCGATGAATTTTTTTGTTGGAGGAGCTAAATTTGAGTGAATTTAGATGAAATTTACTTCTATTTTTTTTATTTCACTTAAATTTTTAGTCAAATTGTAATAAAGGTATTTGAACCAACTTCGATTTTTTTGGATTTTGATGATTTTGGTTGTTGGAGGAGTTAAATTTGAGTAAATTTAGAGGAAATTTACTTTTATTTTTTTGGATTTTATATAAATTTTTAGTCAAATTGTAGTAAAGGAAATTCAAACCAACTTCGATTTTTTTGGATTTTGATGAATTTTTTTGTTGGAGGAGTTAAATTTGAGTGAATTTAGATGAAACTTACTTTTATTTTTTTGGGTTTTCTATAAATTTTTAGTCAAATTGTAATAAAGGAATTTGAACCAACTTCGATTTTTTTGGATTTTGATGAGATTTTTTGTTGGAGGAGTTAAATTTGAGTGAATTTAGATGAAATTTACTTCAATTTGTTTTGATTTTATATAAATTTTTAGTCAAATTGTAATAAAGGAAACTGAAACCAACTTCGATTTTTTTGGATTTCGATGACTTTTTTTGTTGGAGCAGCTAAATTTGAGTGAATTTAGATGAAATTTACTTCAATGTTTTTGGATTTTATATAAATTATTAGGCAAATTTTAATAAAGGAATTTGAAACCACCTTCAACTTTTTGGAATTTCGATGAATTTTTTTGTTGGAGGAGCTAAATTTGAGTGAATTTAGATGAAATTTACTTCAATTTTTTTTGATTTCATATACATTTTTAGTCAAATTGTAATAAAGGAAACTGAAACCAACTTCGATTTTTTTGGATTTCGATGACTTTTTTTGTTGGAGGAGCTAAATTTGAGTGAATTTAGATGAAATTTACTTCAATGTTTTTGGATTTTATATAAATTTTTAGGCAAATTTTAATAAAGGAATTTGAAACCACCTTCGACTTTTTTGGATTTCGATGAATTTTTTTGTTGGAGGAGCTAAATTTGAGTGAATTTAGATGAAATTTACTTCAATTTGTTTTGATTTTATATAAATTTTTAGTCAAATTGTAATAAAGGAATTTGAACCATCTTCGATTTTTTTGGATTTTGATGAGTTTTTTTGTTGGAGGAGTTAAATATGAGTGAATTTAGATGAAATTTACTTCTGTTTTTTTTATTTCATATAAATTTTTAGTCAAATTGTAATAAAGGAATTTGAACCAACTTCGATTTTTTTGGATTTGGAAGAATTTTTTTGTTGGAGGAGCTAAATTTGAGTGAATTTAGATGAAATTTACTTCTATTTTTTTTATTTCACTTAAATTTTTAGTCAAATTGTAATAAAGGTACTTGAACCAACTTCGATTTTTTTGGATTTTGATGATTTTGGTTGTTGGAGGAGTTAAATTTGAGTAAATTTAGAGGAAATTTACTTTTATTTTTTTGGATTTTATATAAATTTTTAGTCAAATTGTAGTAAAGGAAATTCAAACCAACTTAGATTTTTTTGGATTTTGATGAATTTTTTTGTTGGAGGAGTTAAATTTGAGTGAATTTAGATGAAACTTACTTTTATTTTTTTGGATTTTCTATAAATTTTTAGTCAAATTGTAATAAAGGAATTTGAACCAACTTCGATTTTTTTGGATTTTGATGAGATTTTTTGTTGGAGGAGTTAAATTTGAGTGAATTTAGATGAAATTTACTTTTATTTTTTTGGATTTTATATAAATTTTTAGTCAAATTGTAATAAAGGAATTTGAACCAACTTCGATTTTTTTGGATTTCGATGAATTTTTTTGTTGGAGGAGCTAAATTTGAGTGTATTTAGATGAAATTTACTTTAATTTTTTTGGATTTTATATAAATTTTTAGTCAAATTGTAATAAAGGAAATTGAAACCAACTTCGATTTTTTTGGATTTGGATGAATTTTTTTGTTGGAGGAGCTAAATTTGAGTGAATTTAGATGAAATTTACTTTTATTTTTTTGGATTTTATATAAATTTTTAGTCAAATTGTAATAAAGGAATTTGAACCAACTTCGATTTTTTTTGATTTTGATGAATTTTTTGTTGGAGGAGCTAAATTTGAGTGAATTTAGATTAAATTTGCTTCTATTTTTCTTGATTTTATATAAATTTTTAGTCAAATTGTAATTAAGGAATTTGAAACCACCTTCGATTTTTTTGGATTTTGATGAATTTTATTGTTGGAGGAGCTAAATTTGAGTGAATTTAGATGAAATTTACTTTCATTTTTTTGGATTTTATATTAATTTTTAGTCAAATTGTAATAAAGTAATTTGAAACCAACTTCGATTTTTTTTGGATTTTGATGAATTTTTTTGTTGGAGCAGCTAAATTTGAGTGAATTTAGATGGAATTTACTTTTATTTTTTTGGATTTTATATAAATTTTTAGTCAAATTGTAATAAAGGAATTTGAACCAACTTCTATTTTTTTGGATTTTGATGAGTTTTTTTGTTGGAGGAGTTAAATTTGAGTGAATTTAGATGAAATTTACTTCAATTTTTTTGGATTTTATATAATTTTTTAGTCAAATTGTAATAAAGGAAATTAAAACCAACTTCGATTTTTTTGGATTTGGATGAATGTTTTTGTTGGAGGAGCTAAATTTGAGTAAATTTAGATGAAATTAACACCTATTTTTTTGGATTTTATATAAATTTTTAGTCAAATTGTAATAAAGGAATTTGAAACCAACTTCGATTTTTTTGGATTTTGCTGAATTTTGTGTTGGAGGAGCTAAATTTGAGTGAATTTAGATGAAATTTACTTCAATTTTTTTGGATTTTATATAAATTTTTAGTCAAATTGTAATAAAGGAAACTGAAACCAACTTCGATTTTTTTGGATTTCGATGACTTTTTTTGTTGGAGGAGCTAAATTTGAGTGAATTTAGATGAAATTTACTTCAATGTTTTTGGATTTTATATAAATTTTTAGGCAAATTTTAATAAAGGAATTTGAAACCACCTTCGACTTTTTTGGATTTCGATGAATTTTTTTGTTGGAGGAGCTAAATTTGAGTGAATTTAGATGAAATTTACTTCAATTTTTTTTGATTTTATATAAATGTTTAGTCAAATTGTAATAAAGGAAACTGAAACCAACTTCGATTTTTTTGGATTTCGATGTATTTTTTTGTTGGAGGAGCTAAATTTGAGTGAATTTAGATGAAATTTACTTCAATGTTTTTGGATTTTATATAAATTTTTAGGCAAATTTTAATAAAGTAATTTGAAACCACCTTCGACTTTTTTGGATTTCGATGAATTTTTTTGTTGGAGGAGCTAAATTTGAGTGAATTTAGATGAAATTTACTTCAATTTGTTTTGATTTTATATAAATTTTTAGTCAAATTGTAATAAAGGAAACTGAAACCAACTTCGATTTTTTTGGATTTCGATGACTTTTTTTGTTGGAGGAGCTAAATTTGAGTGAATTTAGATGAAATTTACTTCAATGTTTTTGGATTTTATATAAATTTTTAGGCAAATTTAAATAAAGGAATTTGAAACCACCTTCGACTTTTTTGGATTTCGATGAATTTTTTTGTTGGAGGAGCTAAATTTGAGTGAATTTAGATGAAATTTACTTCAATTTGTTTTGATTTTATATAAATTTTTAGTCAAATTGTAATAAAGGAAACTGAAACCAACTTCGATTTTTTTGGATTTCGATGACTTTTTTTGTTGGAGGAGCTAAATTTGAGTGAATTTAGATGAAATTTACTTCAATTTGTTTTGATTTTATATAAATTTTTAGTCAAATTGTAATAAAGGAATTTGAACCAACTTCGATTTTTTTGGATTTTGATGAGTTTTTTTGTTGGAGGAGTTAAATTTGAGTGAATTTAGATGAAATTTACTTTTATTTTTTTTGATTTTATATAAATTTTTAGTCAAATTGTAATAAAGTAATTTGAACCAACTTCGATTTTTTTGGATTTCGATGAATTTTTTTGTTGGAGGAGCTAAATTTGAGTGAATTTAGATGAAATTTACTTCAATTTTTTTTGATTTCATATAAATTTTTAGTCAAATTGTAATAAAGGAAACTGAAACCAACTTCGATTTTTTTGGATTTCGATGACTTTTTTTGTTGGAGGAGCTAAATTTGAGTGAATTTAGATGAAATTTACTTCAATGTTTTTGGATTTTATATAAATTTTTAGGCAAATTTTAATAAAGGAATTTGAAACCACCTTCGACTTTTTTGGATTTCGATGAATTTTTTTGTTGGAGGAGCTAAATTTGAGTGAATTTAGATGAAATTTACTTCAGTTTGTTTTGATTTTATATAAATTTTTAGTCAAATTGTAATAAAGGAATTTGAACCATCTTCGATTTTTTTGGATTTTGATGAGTTTTTTTGTTGGAGGAGTTAAATATGAGTGAATTTAGATGAAATTTACTTCTGTTTTTTTTATTTCATATAAATTTTTAGTCAAATTGTAATAAAGGTATTTGAACCAACTTCGATTTTTTTGGATTTTGATGATTTTGGTTGTTGGAGGAGTTAAATTTGAGTAAATTTAGAGGAAATTTACTTTTATTTTTTTGGATTTTATATAAATTTTTAGTCAAATTGTAGTAAAGGAAATTCAAACCAACTTAGATTTTTTTGGATTTTGATGAATTTTTTTGTTGGAGGAGTTAAATTTGAGTGAATTTAGATGAAACTTACTTTTATTTTTTTGGATTTTCTATAAATTTTTAGTCAAATTGTAATAAAGGAATTTGAACCAACTTCTATTTTTTTGGATTTTGATGAGATTTTTTGTTGGAGGAGTTAAATTTGAGTGAATTTAGATGAAATTTACTTTTATTTTTTTGGATTTTATATAAATTTTTAGTCAAATTGTAATAAAGGAATTTGAACCAACTTCGATTTTTTTGGATTTCGATGAATTTTTTTGTTGGAGGAGCTAAATTTGAGTGTATTTAGATGAAATTTACTTTAATTTTTTTGGATTTTATATAAATTTTTAGTCAAATTGTAATAAAGGAAATTGAAACCAACTTCGATTTTTTTGGATTTGGATGAATTTTTTTGTTGGAGGAGCTAAATTTGAGTGAATTTAGATGAAATTTACTTTTATTTTTTTGGATTTTATATAAATTTTTAGTCAAATTGTAATAAAGGAATTTGAACCAACTTCGATTTTTTTTTATTTTGATGAATTTTTTGTTGGAGGAGCTAAATTTGAGTGAATTTAGATTAAATTTGCTTCTATTTTTCTTGATTTTATATAAATTTTTAGTCAAATTGTAATTAAGGAATTTGAAACCACCTTCGATTTTTTTGGATTTTGATGAATTTTATTGTTGGAGGAGCTAAATTTGAGTGAATTTAGATGAAATTTACTTTCATTTTTTTGGATTTTATATTAATTTTTAGTCAAATTGTAATAAAGTAATTTGATACCAACTTCGATTTTTTTGGATTTTGATGAATTTTTTTGTTGGAGCAGCTAAATTTGAGTGAATTTAGATGGAATTTACTTTTATTTTTTTGGATTTTATATAAATTTTTAGTCAAATTGTAATAAAGGAATTTGAACCAACTTCTATTTTTTTGGATTTTGATGAGTTTTTTTGTTGGAGGAGTTAAATTTGAGTGAATTTAGATGAAATTTACTTCAATTTTTTTGGATTTTATATAATTTTTTAGTCAAATTGTAATAAAGGAAATTGAAACCAACTTCGATTTTTTTGGATTTGGATGAATGTTTTTGTTGGAGGAGCTAAATTTGAGTAAATTTAGATGAAATTAACACCTATTTTTTTGGATTTTATATAAATTTTTAGTCAAATTGTAATAAATGAATTTGAAACCAACTTCGATTTTTTTGGATTTTGCTGAATTTTGTGTTGGAGGAGCTAAATTTGAGTGAATTTAGATGAAATTTACTTTTATTTTTTCGGATTTTATATAAATTTTTAGTCAAATTGTAATAAAGGAATTTGAACCAACTTCGATTTTTTTGGATTTTGATGAGTTTTTTTGTTGGAGGAGTTAAATTTGAGTGAATTTAGATTAAATTTACTTTTATTTGTTTTGATTTTATATAAATTTTTAGTCAAATTGTAATAAAGGAATTTGAACCAACTTCGAATTTTTTGGATTTCGATGAATTTTTTTGTTGGAGGAGCTAAATTTGAGTGAATTTAGATGAAATTTACTTCAATTTTTTTGGATTTTATATAAATTTTTAGTCAAATTGTAATAAAGGAAACTGAAACCAACTTCGATTTTTTTGGATTTCGATGACTTTTTTTGTTGGAGGAGCTAAATTTGAGTGAATTTAGATGAAATTTACTTCAATGTTTTTGGATTTTATATAAATTTTTAGGCAAATTTTAATAAAGGAATTTGAAACCACCTTCGACTTTTTTGGATTTCGATGAATTTTTTTGTTGGAGGAGCTAAATTTGAGTGAATTTAGATGAAATTTACTTCAATTTTTTTTGATTTTATATAAATGTTTAGTCAAATTGTAATAAAGGAAACTGAAACCAACTTCGATTTTTTTGGATTTCGATGTATTTTTTTGTTGGAGGAGCTAAATTTGAGTGAATTTAGATGAAATTTACTTCAATGTTTTTGGATTTTATATAAATTTTTAGGCAAATTTTAATAAAGTAATTTGAAACCACCTTCGACTTTTTTGGATTTCGATGAATTTTTTTGTTGGAGGAGCTAAATTTGAGTGAATTTAGATGAAATTTACTTCAATTTGTTTTGATTTTATATAAATTTTTAGTCAAATTGTAATAAAGGAAACTGAAACCAACTTCGATTTTTTTGGATTTCGATGACTTTTTTTGTTGGAGGAGCTAAATTTGAGTGAATTTAGATGAAATTTACTTCAATGTTTTTGGATTTTATATAAATTTTTAGGCAAATTTAAATAAAGGAATTTGAAACCACCTTCGACTTTTTTGGATTTCGATGAATTTTTTTGTTGGAGGAGCTAAATTTGAGTGAATTTAGATGAAATTTACTTCAATTTGTTTTGATTTTATATAAATTTTTAGTCAAATTGTAATAAAGGAATTTGAACCAACTTCGATTTTTTTGGATTTTGATGAGTTTTTTTGTTGGAGGAGTTAAATTTGAGTGAATTTAGATGAAATTTACTTTTATTTTTTTTGATTTTATATAAATTTTTAGTCAAATTGTAATAAAGTAATTTGAACCAACTTCGATTTTTTTGGATTTCGATGAATTTTTTTGTTGGAGGAGCTAAATTTGAGTGAATTTAGATGAAATTTACTTCAATTTTTTTTGATTTCATATAAATTTTTAGTCAAATTGTAATAAAGGAAACTGAAACCAACTTCGATTTTTTTGGATTTCGATGACTTTTTTTGTTGGAGGAGCTAAATTTGAGTGAATTTAGATGAAATTTACTTTCATTTTTTTGGATTTTATATTAATTTTTAGTCAAATTGTAATAAAGTAATTTGATACCAACTTCGATTTTTTTGGATTTTGATGAATTTTTTTGTTGGAGCAGCTAAATTTGAGTGAATTTAGATGGAATTTACTTTTATTTTTTTGGATTTTATATAAATTTTTAGTCAAATTGTAATAAAGGAATTTGAACCAACTTCTATTTTTTTGGATTTTGATGAGTTTTTTTGTTGGAGGAGTTAAATTTGAGTGAATTTAGATGAAATTTACTTCAATTTTTTTGGATTTTATATAATTTTTTAGTCAAATTGTAATAAAGGAAATTGAAACCAACTTCGATTTTTTTGGATTTGGATGAATGTTTTTGTTGGAGGAGCTAAATTTGAGTAAATTTAGATGAAATTAACACCTATTTTTTTGGATTTTATATAAATTTTTAGTCAAATTGTAATAAATGAATTTGAAACCAACTTCGATTTTTTTGGATTTTGCTGAATTTTGTGTTGGAGGAGCTAAATTTGAGTGAATTTAGATGAAATTTACTTTTATTTTTTCGGATTTTATATAAATATTTAGTCAAATTGTAATAAAGGAATTTGAACCAACTTCGATTTTTTTGGATTTTGATGAGTTTTTTTGTTGGAGGAGTTAAATTTGAGTGAATTTAGATTAAATTTACTTTTATTTTTTTTGATTTTATATAAATTTTTAGTCAAATTGTAATAAAGGAATTTGAACCAACTTCGAATTTTTTGGATTTCGATGAATTTTTTTGTTGGAGGAGCTAAATTTGAGTGAATTTAGATGAAATTTACTTCAATTTTTTTGGATTTTATATAAATTTTTAGGCAAATTTTAATAAAGGAATTTGAAACCACTTTCGATTTTTTTGGATTTCGATGAATTTTTTTGTTGGAGGAGCTAAATTTGAGTGAATTTAGATGAAATTTACTTCAATTTTTTTTGATTTTATATAAATTTTTAGTCAAATTGTAATAAAGGAAACTGAAACCAACTTCGATTTTTTGGGATTTCGATGTATTTTTTTGTTGGAGGACCTAAATTTGAGTGAATTTAGATGAAATTTACTTCAATGTTTTTGGATTTTATATAAATTTTTAGGCAAATTTTAATAAAGGAATTTGAAACCACCTTCGACTTTTTTGGATTTCGATGAATTTTTTTGTTGGAGGAGCTAAATTTGAGTGAATTTAGATGAAATTTACTTCAATTTTTTTGGATTTTATATAAATTTTTAGTCAAATTGTAATAACGGAAATTGAAACCAACTTCGATTTTTTTGGATTTGGATGAATTTTTTTGTTGGAGGAGCTAAATTTGAGTGAATTTAGATGAAATTTACTTTTATTTTTTTGGATTTTATATAAATTTTTAGTCAAATTGTAATAAAGGATTTGAACCAACTTCGATTTTTTTGGATTTTGATGAGATTTTTTGTTGGAGGAGTTAAATTTGAGTGAATTTAGATGAAATTTACTTTTATTTTTTTTGGATTTTATATAAATTTTTAGTCAAATTGTAATAAAGGAATTTGAACCAACTTCGATTTTTTTGGATTTCGATGAATTTTTTTGTTGGAGGAGCTAAATTTGAGTGTATTTAGATGAAATTTACTTTAATTTTTTTGGATTTTATATAAATTTTTAGTCAAATTATAATAAAGGAAACTGAAACCAACTTCGATTTTTTTGGATTTCGATGACTTTTTTTGTTGGAGGAGCTAAATTTGAGTGAATTTAGATGAAATTTACTTCAATTTTTTTTGATTTTATATAAATGTTTAGTCAAATTGTAATAAAGGAAACTGAAACCAACTTCGATTTTTTTGGATTTCGATGTATTTTTTTGTTGGAGGAGCTAAATTTGAGTGAATTTAGATGAAATTTACTTCAATGTTTTTGGATTTTATATAAATTTTTAGGCAAATTTTAATAAAGGGATTTGAAACCACCTTCGACTTTTTTGGATTTCGATGAATTTTTTTGTTGGAGGAGCTAAATTTGAGTGAATTTAGATGAAATTTACTTCAATTTGTTTTGATTTTATATAAATTTTTAGTCAAATTGTAATAAAGGAAACTGAAACCAACTTCGATTTTTTTGGATTTCGATGACTTTTTTTGTTGGAGGAGCTAAATTTGAGTGAATTTAGATGAAATTTACTTCAATGTTTTTGGATTTTATATAAATTTTTAGGCAAATTTAAATAAAGGAATTTGAAACCACCTTCGACTTTTTTGGATTTCGATGAATTTTTTTGTTGGAGGAGCTAAATTTGAGTGAATTTAGATGAAATTTACTTCAATTTGTTTTGATTTTATATAAATTTTTAGTCAAATTGTAATAAAGGAATTTGAACCAACTTCGATTTTTTTGGATTTTGATGAGTTTTTTTGTTGGAGGAGTTAAATTTGAGTGAATTTAGATGAAATTTACTTTTATTTTTTTTGATTTTATATAAATTTTTAGTCAAATTGTAATAAAGGAATTTGAACCAGCTTCGATTTTTTTGGATATCGATGAATTTTTTTGTTGGAGGAGCTAAATTTGAGTGAATTTAGATGAAATTTACTTCAATGTTTTTGGATTTTATATAAATTTTTAGGCAAATTTTAATAAAGGAATTTGAAACCACCTTCGACTTTTTTGGATTTCGATGAATTTTTTGTTGGAGGAGCTAAATTTGAGTGAATTTAGATGAAATTTACTTCAGTTTGTTTTGATTTTATATAAATTTTTAGTCAAATTGTAATAAAGGAATTTGAACCATCTTCGATTTTTTTGGATTTTGATGAGTTTTTTTGTTGGAGGAGTTAAATATGAGTGAATTTAGATGAAATTTACTTCTGTTTTTTTTATTTCATATAAATTTTTAGTCAAATTGTAATAAAGGTATTTGAACCAACTTCGATTTTTTTGGATTTTGATGATTTTGGTTGTTGGAGGAGTTAAATTTGAGTGAATTTAGATGAAACTTACTTTTATTTTTTTGGATTTTCTATAAATTTTTAGTCAAATTGTAATAAAGGAATTTGAACCAACTTCGATTTTTTTGGATTTTGATGAGATTTTTTGTTGGAGGAGTTAAATTTGAGTGAATTTAGATGAAATTTACTTTTATTTTTTTAGATTTTATATAAATTTTTAGTCAAATTGTAATAAAGGAATTTGAACCAACTTCGATTTTTTTGGATTTCGATGAATTTTTTTGTTGGAGGAGCTAAATTTGAGTGTATTTAGATGAAATTTACTTTAATTTTTTTGGATTTTATATAAATTTTTAGTCAAATTGTAATAAAGGAATTTGAACCAACTTCGATTTTTTTGGATTTCGATGAATTTTTTTGTTGGAGGAGCTAAATTTGAGTGTATTTAGATGAAATTTACTTTAATTTTTTTGGATTTTATATAAATTTTTAGTCAAATTATAATAAAGGAAACTGAAACCAACTTCGATTTTTTTGGATTTCGATGACTTTTTTTGTTGGAGGAGCTAAATTTGAGTGAATTTAGATGAAATTTACTTCAATTTTTTTTGATTTTATATAAATGTTTAGTCAAATTGTAATAAAGGAAACTGAAACCAACTTCGATTTTTTTGGATTTCGATGTATTTTTTTGTTGGAGGAGCTAAATTTGAGTGAATTTAGATGAAATTTACTTCAATGTTTTTGGATTTTATATAAATTTTTAGGCAAATTTTAATAAAGGGATTTGAAACCACCTTCGACTTTTTTGGATTTCGATGAATTTTTTTGTTGGAGGAGCTAAATTTGAGTGAATTTAGATGAAATTTACTTCAATTTGTTTTGATTTTATATAAATTTTTAGTCAAATTGTAATAAAGGAAACTGAAACCAACTTCGATTTTTTTGGATTTCGATGACTTTTTTTGTTGGAGGAGCTAAATTTGAGTGAATTTAGATGAAATTTACTTCAATGTTTTTGGATTTTATATAAATTTTTAGGCAAATTTAAATAAAGGAATTTGAAACCACCTTCGACTTTTTTGGATTTCGATGAATTTTTTTGTTGGAGGAGCTAAATTTGAGTGAATTTAGATGAAATTTACTTCAATTTGTTTTGATTTTATATAAATTTTTAGTCAAATTGTAATAAAGGAATTTGAACCAACTTCGATTTTTTTGGATTTTGATGAGTTTTTTTGTTGGAGGAGTTAAATTTGAGTGAATTTAGATGAAATTTACTTTTATTTTTTTTGATTTTATATAAATTTTTAGTCAAATTGTAATAAAGGAATTTGAACCAGCTTCGATTTTTTTGGATATCGATGAATTTTTTTGTTGGAGGAGCTAAATTTGAGTGAATTTAGATGAAATTTACTTCAATGTTTTTGGATTTTATATAAATTTTTAGGCAAATTTTAATAAAGGAATTTGAAACCACCTTCGACTTTTTTGGATTTCGATGAATTTTTTGTTGGAGGAGCTAAATTTGAGTGAATTTAGATGAAATTTACTTCAGTTTGTTTTGATTTTATATAAATTTTTAGTCAAATTGTAATAAAGGAATTTGAACCATCTTCGATTTTTTTGGATTTTGATGAGTTTTTTTGTTGGAGGAGTTAAATATGAGTGAATTTAGATGAAATTTACTTCTGTTTTTTTTATTTCATATAAATTTTTAGTCAAATTGTAATAAAGGTATTTGAACCAACTTCGATTTTTTTGGATTTTGATGATTTTGGTTGTTGGAGGAGTTAAATTTGAGTGAATTTAGATGAAACTTACTTTTATTTTTTTGGATTTTCTATAAATTTTTAGTCAAATTGTAATAAAGGAATTTGAACCAACTTCGATTTTTTTGGATTTTGATGAGATTTTTTGTTGGAGGAGTTAAATTTGAGTGAATTTAGATGAAATTTACTTTTATTTTTTTAGATTTTATATAAATTTTTAGTCAAATTGTAATAAAGGAATTTGAACCAACTTCGATTTTTTTGGATTTCGATGAATTTTTTTGTTGGAGGAGCTAAATTTGAGTGTATTTAGATGAAATTTACTTTAATTTTTTTGGATTTTATATAAATTTTTAGTCAAATTGTAATAAAGGAATTTGAACCAACTTCGATTTTTTTGGATTTTGATGAGTTTTTTTGTTGGAGGAGTTAAATTTGAGTGAATTTAGATGAAATTTACTTTTATTTTTTTTGATTTTATATAAATTTTTAGTCAAATTGTAATAAAGTAATTTGAACCAACTTCGATTTTTTTGGATTTCGATGAATTTTTTTGTTGGAGGAGCTAAATTTGAGTGAATTTAGATGAAATTTACTTCAATTTTTTTTGATTTCATATAAATTTTTAGTCAAATTGTAATAAAGGAAACTGAAACCAACTTCGATTTTTTTGGATTTCGATGACTTTTTTTGTTGGAGGAGCTAAATTTGAGTGAATTTAGATGAAATTTACTTTCATTTTTTTGGATTTTATATTAATTTTTAGTCAAATTGTAATAAAGTAATTTGATACCAACTTCGATTTTTTTGGATTTTGATGAATTTTTTTGTTGGAGCAGCTAAATTTGAGTGAATTTAGATGGAATTTACTTTTATTTTTTTGGATTTTATATAAATTTTTAGTCAAATTGTAATAAAGGAATTTGAACCAACTTCTATTTTTTTGGATTTTGATGAGTTTTTTTGTTGGAGGAGTTAAATTTGAGTGAATTTAGATGAAATTTACTTCAATTTTTTTGGATTTTATATAATTTTTTAGTCAAATTGTAATAAAGGAAATTGAAACCAACTTCGATTTTTTTGGATTTGGATGAATGTTTTTGTTGGAGGAGCTAAATTTGAGTAAATTTAGATGAAATTAACACCTATTTTTTTGGATTTTATATAAATTTTTAGTCAAATTGTAATAAATGAATTTGAAACCAACTTCGATTTTTTTGGATTTTGCTGAATTTTGTGTTGGAGGAGCTAAATTTGAGTGAATTTAGATGAAATTTACTTTTATTTTTTCGGATTTTATATAAATATTTAGTCAAATTGTAATAAAGGAATTTGAACCAACTTCGATTTTTTTGGATTTTGATGAGTTTTTTTGTTGGAGGAGTTAAATTTGAGTGAATTTAGATTAAATTTACTTTTATTTTTTTTGATTTTATATAAATTTTTAGTCAAATTGTAATAAAGGAATTTGAACCAACTTCGAATTTTTTGGATTTCGATGAATTTTTTTGTTGGAGGAGCTAAATTTGAGTGAATTTAGATGAAATTTACTTCAATTTTTTTGGATTTTATATAAATTTTTAGGCAAATTTTAATAAAGGAATTTGAAACCACTTTCGATTTTTTTGGATTTCGATGAATTTTTTTGTTGGAGGAGCTAAATTTGAGTGAATTTAGATGAAATTTACTTCAATTTTTTTTGATTTTATATAAATTTTTAGTCAAATTGTAATAAAGGAAACTGAAACCAACTTCGATTTTTTGGGATTTCGATGTATTTTTTTGTTGGAGGACCTAAATTTGAGTGAATTTAGATGAAATTTACTTCAATGTTTTTGGATTTTATATAAATTTTTAGGCAAATTTTAATAAAGGAATTTGAAACCACCTTCGACTTTTTTGGATTTCGATGAATTTTTTTGTTGGAGGAGCTAAATTTGAGTGAATTTAGATGAAATTTACTTCAATTTTTTTGGATTTTATATAAATTTTTAGTCAAATTGTAATAACGGAAATTGAAACCAACTTCGATTTTTTTGGATTTGGATGAATTTTTTTGTTGGAGGAGCTAAATTTGAGTGAATTTAGATGAAATTTACTTTTATTTTTTTGGATTTTATATAAATTTTTAGTCAAATTGTAATAAAGGATTTGAACCAACTTCGATTTTTTTGGATTTTGATGAGATTTTTTGTTGGAGGAGTTAAATTTGAGTGAATTTAGATGAAATTTACTTTTATTTTTTTTGGATTTTATATAAATTTTTAGTCAAATTGTAATAAAGGAATTTGAACCAACTTCGATTTTTTTGGATTTCGATGAATTTTTTTGTTGGAGGAGCTAAATTTGAGTGTATTTAGATGAAATTTACTTTAATTTTTTTGGATTTTATATAAATTTTTAGTCAAATTATAATAAAGGAAACTGAAACCAACTTCGATTTTTTTGGATTTCGATGACTTTTTTTGTTGGAGGAGCTAAATTTGAGTGAATTTAGATGAAATTTACTTCAATTTTTTTTGATTTTATATAAATGTTTAGTCAAATTGTAATAAAGGAAACTGAAACCAACTTCGATTTTTTTGGATTTCGATGTATTTTTTTGTTGGAGGAGCTAAATTTGAGTGAATTTAGATGAAATTTACTTCAATGTTTTTGGATTTTATATAAATTTTTAGGCAAATTTTAATAAAGGGATTTGAAACCACCTTCGACTTTTTTGGATTTCGATGAATTTTTTTGTTGGAGGAGCTAAATTTGAGTGAATTTAGATGAAATTTACTTCAATTTGTTTTGATTTTATATAAATTTTTAGTCAAATTGTAATAAAGGAAACTGAAACCAACTTCGATTTTTTTGGATTTCGATGACTTTTTTTGTTGGAGGAGCTAAATTTGAGTGAATTTAGATGAAATTTACTTCAATGTTTTTGGATTTTATATAAATTTTTAGGCAAATTTAAATAAAGGAATTTGAAACCACCTTCGACTTTTTTGGATTTCGATGAATTTTTTTGTTGGAGGAGCTAAATTTGAGTGAATTTAGATGAAATTTACTTCAATTTGTTTTGATTTTATATAAATTTTTAGTCAAATTGTAATAAAGGAATTTGAACCAACTTCGATTTTTTTGGATTTTGATGAGTTTTTTTGTTGGAGGAGTTAAATTTGAGTGAATTTAGATGAAATTTACTTTTATTTTTTTTGATTTTATATAAATTTTTAGTCAAATTGTAATAAAGGAATTTGAACCAGCTTCGATTTTTTTGGATATCGATGAATTTTTTTGTTGGAGGAGCTAAATTTGAGTGAATTTAGATGAAATTTACTTCAATGTTTTTGGATTTTATATAAATTTTTAGGCAAATTTTAATAAAGGAATTTGAAACCACCTTCGACTTTTTTGGATTTCGATGAATTTTTTGTTGGAGGAGCTAAATTTGAGTGAATTTAGATGAAATTTACTTCAGTTTGTTTTGATTTTATATAAATTTTTAGTCAAATTGTAATAAAGGAATTTGAACCATCTTCGATTTTTTTGGATTTTGATGAGTTTTTTTGTTGGAGGAGTTAAATATGAGTGAATTTAGATGAAATTTACTTCTGTTTTTTTTATTTCATATAAATTTTTAGTCAAATTGTAATAAAGGTATTTGAACCAACTTCGATTTTTTTGGATTTTGATGATTTTGGTTGTTGGAGGAGTTAAATTTGAGTGAATTTAGATGAAACTTACTTTTATTTTTTTGGATTTTCTATAAATTTTTAGTCAAATTGTAATAAAGGAATTTGAACCAACTTCGATTTTTTTGGATTTTGATGAGATTTTTTGTTGGAGGAGTTAAATTTGAGTGAATTTAGATGAAATTTACTTTTATTTTTTTAGATTTTATATAAATTTTTAGTCAAATTGTAATAAAGGAATTTGAACCAACTTCGATTTTTTTGGATTTCGATGAATTTTTTTGTTGGAGGAGCTAAATTTGAGTGTATTTAGATGAAATTTACTTTAATTTTTTTGGATTTTATATAAATTTTTAGTCAAATTGTAATAAAGGAATTTGAACCAACTTCGATTTTTTTGGATTTCGATGAATTTTTTTGTTGGAGGAGCTAAATTTGAGTGTATTTAGATGAAATTTACTTTAATTTTTTTGGATTTTATATAAATTTTTAGTCAAATTATAATAAAGGAAACTGAAACCAACTTCGATTTTTTTGGATTTCGATGACTTTTTTTGTTGGAGGAGCTAAATTTGAGTGAATTTAGATGAAATTTACTTCAATTTTTTTTGATTTTATATAAATGTTTAGTCAAATTGTAATAAAGGAAACTGAAACCAACTTCGATTTTTTTGGATTTCGATGTATTTTTTTGTTGGAGGAGCTAAATTTGAGTGAATTTAGATGAAATTTACTTCAATGTTTTTGGATTTTATATAAATTTTTAGGCAAATTTTAATAAAGGGATTTGAAACCACCTTCGACTTTTTTGGATTTCGATGAATTTTTTTGTTGGAGGAGCTAAATTTGAGTGAATTTAGATGAAATTTACTTCAATTTGTTTTGATTTTATATAAATTTTTAGTCAAATTGTAATAAAGGAAACTGAAACCAACTTCGATTTTTTTGGATTTCGATGACTTTTTTTGTTGGAGGAGCTAAATTTGAGTGAATTTAGATGAAATTTACTTCAATGTTTTTGGATTTTATATAAATTTTTAGGCAAATTTAAATAAAGGAATTTGAAACCACCTTCGACTTTTTTGGATTTCGATGAATTTTTTTGTTGGAGGAGCTAAATTTGAGTGAATTTAGATGAAATTTACTTCAATTTGTTTTGATTTTATATAAATTTTTAGTCAAATTGTAATAAAGGAATTTGAACCAACTTCGATTTTTTTGGATTTTGATGAGTTTTTTTGTTGGAGGAGTTAAATTTGAGTGAATTTAGATGAAATTTACTTTTATTTTTTTTGATTTTATATAAATTTTTAGTCAAATTGTAATAAAGGAATTTGAACCAGCTTCGATTTTTTTGGATATCGATGAATTTTTTTGTTGGAGGAGCTAAATTTGAGTGAATTTAGATGAAATTTACTTCAATGTTTTTGGATTTTATATAAATTTTTAGGCAAATTTTAATAAAGGAATTTGAAACCACCTTCGACTTTTTTGGATTTCGATGAATTTTTTGTTGGAGGAGCTAAATTTGAGTGAATTTAGATGAAATTTACTTCAGTTTGTTTTGATTTTATATAAATTTTTAGTCAAATTGTAATAAAGGAATTTGAACCATCTTCGATTTTTTTGGATTTTGATGAGTTTTTTTGTTGGAGGAGTTAAATATGAGTGAATTTAGATGAAATTTACTTCTGTTTTTTTTATTTCATATAAATTTTTAGTCAAATTGTAATAAAGGTATTTGAACCAACTTCGATTTTTTTGGATTTTGATGATTTTGGTTGTTGGAGGAGTTAAATTTGAGTGAATTTAGATGAAACTTACTTTTATTTTTTTGGATTTTCTATAAATTTTTAGTCAAATTGTAATAAAGGAATTTGAACCAACTTCGATTTTTTTGGATTTTGATGAGATTTTTTGTTGGAGGAGTTAAATTTGAGTGAATTTAGATGAAATTTACTTTTATTTTTTTAGATTTTATATAAATTTTTAGTCAAATTGTAATAAAGGAATTTGAACCAACTTCGATTTTTTTGGATTTCGATGAATTTTTTTGTTGGAGGAGCTAAATTTGAGTGTATTTAGATGAAATTTACTTTAATTTTTTTGGATTTTATATAAATTTTTAGTCAAATTGTAATAAAGGAAATTGAAACCAACTTCGATTTTTTTGGATTTGGATGAATTTTTTTGTTGGAGGAGCTAAATTTGAGTGAATTTAGATGAAATTTACTTTTATTTTTTTTTGATTTTATATAAATTTTTAGTCAAATTGTAATAAAGGAATTTGAACCAACTTCGATTTTTTTGGATTTCGATGAATTTTTTTGTTGGAGGAGCTAAATTTGAGTGAATTTAGATGAAATTTACTTCAATGTTTTTGGATTTTATATAAATTTTTAGGCAAATTTTAATAAAGGAATTTGAAACCACCTTCGACTTTTTTGGATTTCGATGAATTTTTTGTTGGAGGAGCTAAATTTGAGTGAATTTAGATGAAATTTACTTCAGTTTGTTTTGATTTTATATAAATTTTTAGTCAAATTGTAATAAAGGAATTTGAACCATCTTCGATTTTTTTGGATTTTGATGAGTTTTTTTGTTGGAGGAGTTAAATATGAGTGAATTTAGATGAAATTTACTTCTGTTTTTTTTATTTCATATAAATTTTTAGTCAAATTGTAATAAAGGTATTTGAACCAACTTCGATTTTTTTGGATTTTGATGATTTTGGTTGTTGGAGGAGTTAAATTTGAGTAAATTTAGAGGAAATTTACTTTTATTTTTTTGGATTTTATATAAATTTTTAGTCAAATTGTAGTAAAGGAAATTCAAACCAACTTAGATTTTTTTGGATTTTGATGAATTTTTTTGTTGGAGGAGTTAAATTTGAGTGAATTTAGATGAAACTTACTTTTATTTTTTTGGATTTTCTATAAATTTTTAGTCAAATTGTAATAAAGGAATTTGAACCAACTTCGATTTTTTTGGATTTTGATGAGATTTTTTGTTGGAGGAGTTAAATTTGAGTGAATTTAGATTAAATTTACTTTTATTTTTTTTGATTTTATATAAATTTTTAGTCAAATTGTAATAAAGGAATTTGAACCAACTTCGATTTTTTTGGATTTCGATGAATTTTTTTGTTGGAGGAGCTAAATTTGAGTGAATTTAGATGAAATTTACTTCAATTTTTTTGGATTTTGTATAAATTTTTAGGCAAATTTTAATAAAGGAATTTGAAACCACTTTCGATTTTTTTGGATTTCGATGAATTTTTTTGTTGGAGGAGCTAAATTTGAGTGAATTTAGATGAAATTTACTTCAATTTTTTTTGATTTTATATAAATTTTTAGTCAAATTGTAATAAAGGAATTTGAACCAACTTCGATTTTTTTTGATTTTGATGAATTTTTTGTTGGAGGAGCTAAATTTGAGTGAATTTAGATTAAATTTGCTTCTATTTTTCTTGATTTTATATAAATTTTTAGTCAAATTGTAATTAAGGAATTTGAAACCACCTTCGATTTTTTTGGATTTTGATGAATTTTATTGTTGGAGGAGCTAAATTTGAGTGAATTTAGATGAAATTTAATTCAATTTTTTTTGATTTTATATAAATTTTTAGTCAAATTGTAATAAAGGAAATTGAAACCAACTTCGATTTTTTTGGATTTGGATGAATTTTTTTGTTGGAGGAGCTAAATTTGAGTGAATTTAGATGAAATTTACTTTTATTTTTTTGGATTTTATATAAATTTTTAGTCAAATTGTAATAAAGGAATTTGAACCAACTTCGATTTTTTTGGATTTCGATGAATTTTTTTGTTGGAGGAGCTAAATTTGAGTGTATTTAGATGAAATTTACTTTAATTTTTTTGGATTTTATATAAATTTTTAGTCAAATTGTAATAAAGGAAATTGAAACCAACTTCGATTTTTTTGGATTTGGATGAATTTTTTTGTTGGAGGAGCTAAATTTGAGTGAATTTAGATGAAATTTACTTTTATTTTTTTGGATTTTATATAAATTTTTAGTCAAATTGTAATAAAGGAATTTGAACCAACTTCGATTTTTTTTGATTTTGATGAATTTTTTGTTGGAGGAGCTAAATTTGAGTGAATTTAGATTAAATTTGCTTCTATTTTTCTTGATTTTATATAAATTTTTAGTCAAATTGTAATTAAGGAATTTGAAACCACCTTCGATTTTTTTTGATTTTGATGAATTTTATTGTTGGAGGAGCTAAATTTGAGTGAATTTAGATGAAATTTACTTTCATTTTTTTGGATTTTATATTAATTTTTAGTCAAATTGTAATAAAGTAATTTGATACCAACTTCGATTTTTTTGGATTTTGATGAATTTTTTTGTTGGAGCAGCTAAATTTGAGTGAATTTAGATGGAATTTACTTTTATTTTTTTGGATTTTATATAAATTTTTAGTCAAATTGTAATAAAGGAATTTGAACCAACTTCTATTTTTTTGGATTTTGATGAGTTTTTTTGTTGGAGGAGTTAAATTTGAGTGAATTTAGATGAAATTTACTTCAATTTTTTTGGATTTTATATAATTTTTTAGTCAAATTGTAATAAAGGAAATTGAAACCAACTTCGATTTTTTTGGATTTGGATGAATGTTTTTGTTGGAGGAGCTAAATTTGAGTAAATTTAGATGAAATTAACACCTATTTTTTTTGATTTTATATAAATTTTTAGTCAAATTGTAATAAATGAATTTGAAACCAACTTCGATTTTTTTGGATTTCGATGAATTTTTTTGTTGGAGGAGCTAAATTTGAGTGAATTTAGATGAAATTTACTTCATTTTTTTTTGATTTTATATAAATTTTTAGTCAAATTGTAATAAAGGAAACTGAAACCAACTTCGATTTTTTGGGATTTCGATGTATTTTTTTGTTGGAGGACCTAAATTTGAGTGAATTTAGATGAAATTTACTTCAATGTTTTTGGATTTTATATAAATTTTTAGGCAAATTTTAATAAAGGAATTTGAAACCACCTTCGACTTTTTTAGATTTCGATGAATTTTTTTGTTGGAGGAGCTAAATTTGAGTGAATTTAGATGAAATTTACTTCAATTTTTTTGGATTTTATATAAATTTTTAGTCAAATTGTAATAACGGAAATTGAAACCAACTTCGATTTTTTTGGATTTGGATGAATTTTTTTGTTGGAGGAGCTAAATTTGAGTGAATTTAGATGAAATTTACTTTTATTTTTTTGGATTTTATATAAATTTTTAGTCAAATTGTAATAAAGGATTTGAACCAACTTCGATTTTTTTGGATTTTGATGAGATTTTTTGTTGGAGGAGTTAAATTTGAGTGAATTTAGATGAAATTTACTTTTATTTTTTTGGATTTTATATAAATTTTTAGTCAAATTGTAATAAAGGAATTTGAACCAACTTCGATTTTTTTGGATTTCGATGAATTTTTTTGTTGGAGGAGCTAAATTTGAGTGTATTTAGATGAAATTTACTTTAATTTTTTTTGGATTTTATATAAATTTTTAGTCAAATTATAATAAAGGAAACTGAAACCAACTTCGATTTTTTTGGATTTCGATGACTTTTTTTGTTGGAGGAGCTAAATTTGAGTGAATTTAGATGAAATTTACTTCAATGTTTTTGGATTTTATATAAATTTTTAGGCAAATTTTAATAAAGGAATTTGAAACCACCTTCGACTTTTTTGGATTTCGATGAATATTTTTGTTGGAGGAGCTAAATTTGAGTGAATTTAGATGAAATTTACTTCAATTTTTTTTGATTTTATATAAATGTTTAGTCAAATTGTAATAAAGGAAACTGAAACCAACTTCGATTTTTTTGGATTTCGATGTATTTTTTTGTTGGAGGAGCTAAATTTGAGTGAATTTAGATGAAATTTACTTCAATGTTTTTGGATTTTATATAAATTTTTAGGCAAATTTTAATAAAGGGATTTGAAACCACCTTCGACTTTTTTGGATTTCGATGAATTTTTTTGTTGGAGGAGCTAAATTTGAGTGAATTTAGGTGAAATTTACTTCAATTTGTTTTGATTTTATATAAATTTTTAGTCAAATTGTAATAAAGGAAACTGAAACCAACTTCGATTTTTTTGGATTTCGATGACTTTTTTTGTTGGAGGAGCTAAATTTGAGTGAATTTAGATGAAATTTACTTCAATGTTTTTGGATTTTATATAAATTTTTAGGCAAATTTAAATAAAGGAATTTGAAACCACCTTCGACTTTTTTGGATTTCGATGAATTTTTTTGTTGGAGGAGCTAAATTTGAGTGAATTTAGATGAAATTTACTTCAATTTGTTTTGATTTTATATAAATTTTTAGTCAAATTGTAATAAAGGAATTTGAACCAACTTCGATTTTTTTGGATTTTGATGAGTTTTTTTGTTGGAGGAGTTAAATTTGAGTGAATTTAGATGAAATTTACTTTTATTTTTTTTGATTTTATATAAATTTTTAGTCAAATTGTAATAAAGGAATTTGAACCAACTTCGATTTTTTTGGATTTCGATGAATTTTTTTGTTGGAGGAGCTAAATTTGAGTGAATTTAGATGAAATTTACTTCAATGTTTTTGGATTTTATATAAATTTTTAGGCAAATTTTAATAAAGGAATTTGAAACCACCTTCGACTTTTTTGGATTTCGATGAATTTTTTGTTGGAGGAGCTAAATTTGAGTGAATTTAGATGAAATTTACTTCAGTTTGTTTTGATTTTATATAAATTTTTAGTCAAATTGTAATAAAGGAATTTGAACCATCTTCGATTTTTTTGGATTTTGATGAGTTTTTTTGTTGGAGGAGTTAAATATGAGTGAATTTAGATGAAATTTACTTCTGTTTTTTTTATTTCATATAAATTTTTAGTCAAATTGTAATAAAGGTATTTGAACCAACTTCGATTTTTTTGGATTTTGATGATTTTGGTTGTTGGAGGAGTTAAATTTGAGTAAATTTAGAGGAAATTTACTTTTATTTTTTTGGATTTTATATAAATTTTTAGTCAAATTGTAGTAAAGGAAATTCAAACCAACTTAGATTTTTTTGGATTTTGATGAATTTTTTTGTTGGAGGAGTTAAATTTGAGTGAATTTAGATGAAACTTACTTTTATTTTTTTGGATTTTCTATAAATTTTTAGTCAAATTGTAATAAAGGAATTTGAACCAACTTCGATTTTTTTGGATTTTGATGAGATTTTTTGTTGGAGGAGTTAAATTTGAGTGAATTTAGATTAAATTTACTTTTATTTTTTTTGATTTTATATAAATTTTTAGTCAAATTGTAATAAAGGAATTTGAACCAACTTCGATTTTTTTGGATTTCGATGAATTTTTTTGTTGGAGGAGCTAAATTTGAGTGAATTTAGATGAAATTTAATTCAATTTTTTTTGATTTTATATAAATTTTTAGTCAAATTGTAATAAAGGAAATTGAAACCAACTTCGATTTTTTTGGATTTGGATGAATTTTTTTGTTGGAGGAGCTAAATTTGAGTGAATTTAGATGAAATTTACTTTTATTTTTTTGGATTTTATATAAATTTTTAGTCAAATTGTAATAAAGGAATTTGAATCAACTTCGATTTTTTTTTGATTTTGATGAATTTTTTGTTGGAGGAGCTAAATTTGAGTGAATTTAGATTAAATTTGCTTCTATTTTTCTTGATTTTATATAAATTTTTAGTCAAATTGTAATTAAGGAATTTGAAACCACCTTCGATTTTTTTGGATTTTGATGAATTTTATTGTTGGAGGAGCTAAATTTGAGCGAATTTAGATGAAATTTACTTTCATTTTTTTTGGATTTTATATTAATTTTTAGTCAAATTGTAATAAAGTAATTTGAAACCAACTTCGATTTTTTTGGATTTTGATGAATTTTTTTGTTGGAGCAGCTAAATTTGAGTGAATTTAGATGGAATTTACTTTTATTTTTTTGGATTTTATATAAATTTTTAGTCAAATTGTAATAAAGGAATTTGAACCAACTTCGATTTTTTTTGATTTTGATGAATTTTTTGTTGGAGGAGCTAAATTTGAGTGAATTTAGATTAAATTTGCTTCTATTTTTCTTGATTTTATATAAATTTTTAGTCAAATTGTAATTAAGGAATTTGAAACCACCTTCGATTTTTTTGGATTTTGATGAATTTTATTGTTGGAGGAGCTAAATTTGAGTGAATTTAGATGAAATTTACACCTATTTTTTTGGATTTTATATAAATTTTTAGTCAAATTGTAATAATGGAATTTGAAACCAACTTCGATTTTTTTGGATTTTGCTGAATTTTGTGTTGGAGGAGCTAAATTTGAGTGAATTTAGATGAAATTTACTTTTATTTTTTCGGATTTTATATAAATTTTTAGTCAAATTGTAATAAAGGAATTTGAACCAACTTCGATTTTTTTGGATTTTGATGAGTTTTTTTGTTGGAGGAGTTAAATTTGAGTGAATTTAGATTAAATTTACTTTTATTTTTTTGGATTTTATATAAATTTTTAGTCAAATTGTAGTAAAGGAAATTCAAACCAACTTAGATTTTTTTGGATTTTGATGAATTTTTTTGTTGGAGGAGTTAAATTTGAGTGAATTTAGATGAAACTTACTTTTATTTTTTTGGATTTTCTATAAATTTTTAGTCAAATTGTAATAAAGGAATTTGAACCAACTTCGATTTTTTTGGATTTTGATGAGATTTTTTGTTGGAGGAGTTAAATTTGAGTGAATTTAGATGAAATTTACTTTTATTTTTTTGGATTTTATATAAATTTTTCGTCAAATTGTAATAAAGGAATTTGAACCAACTTCGATTTTTTTGGATTTCGATGAATTTTTTTGTTGGAGGAGCTAAATTTGAGTGTATTTAGATGAAATTTACTTTAATTTTTTTGGATTTTATATAAATTTTTAGTCAAATTGTAATAAAGGAAATTGAAACCAACTTCGATTTTTTTGGATTTGGATGAATTTTTTTGTTGGAGGAGCTAAATTTGAGTGAATTTAGATGAAATTTACTTTTATTTTTTTGGATTTTATATAAATTTTTAGTCAAATTGTAATAAAGGAATTTGAACCAACTTCGATTTTTTTTGATTTTGATGAATTTTTTGTTGGAGGAGCTAAATTTGAGTGAATTTAGATTAAATTTGCTTCTATTTTTCTTGATTTTATATAAATTTTTAGTCAAATTGTAATTAAGGAATTTGAAACCACCTTCGATTTTTTTGGATTTTGATGAATTTTATTGTTGGAGGAGCTAAATTTGAGTGAATTTAGATGAAATTTACTTTCATTTTTTTGGATTTTATATTAATTTTTAGTCAAATTGTAATAAAGTAATTTGAAACCAACTTCGATTTTTTTTGGATTTTGATGAATTTTTTTGTTGGAGCAGCTAAATTTGAGTGAATTTAGATGGAATTTACTTTTATTTTTTTGGATTTTATATAAATTTTTAGTCAAATTGTAATAAAGGAATTTGAACCAACTTCTATTTTTTTGGATTTTGATGAGTTTTTTTGTTGGAGGAGTTAAATTTGAGTGAATTTAGATGAAATTTACTTCAATTTTTTTGGATTTTATATAATTTTTTAGTCAAATTGTAATAAAGGAAATTAAAACCAACTTCGATTTTTTTGGATTTGGATGAATGTTTTTGTTGGAGGAGCTAAATTTGAGTAAATTTAGATGAAATTAACACCTATTTTTTTGGATTTTATATAAATTTTTAGTCAAATTGTAATAAAGGAATTTGAAACCAACTTCGATTTTTTTGGATTTTGCTGAATTTTGTGTTGGAGGAGCTAAATTTGAGTGAATTTAGATGAAATTTACTTCAATTTTTTTGGATTTTATATAAATTTTTAGGCAAATTTTAATAAAGGAATTTGAAACCACTTTCGAATTTTTTGGATTTCGATGAATTTTTTTGTTGGAGGAGCTAAATTTGAGTGAATTTAGATGAAATTTACTTCAATTTTTTTTGATTTTATATAAATTTTTAGTCAAATTGTAATAAAGGAAACTGAAACCAACTTCGATTTTTTGGGATTTCGATGTATTTTTTTGTTGGAGGAGCTAAATTTGAGTGAATTTAGGTGAAATTTACTTCAATGTTTTTGGATTTTATATAAATTTTTAGGCAAATTTTAATAAAGGAATTTGAAACCACCTTCGACTTTTTTGGATTTCGATGAATTTTTTTGTTGGAGGAGCTAAATTTGTGTGAATTTAGATGAAATTTACTTCAATTTGTTTTGATTTTATATAAATTTTTAGTCAAATTGTAATAAAGGAATTTGAACCATCTTCGATTTTTTTGGTTTTTGATGAGTTTTTTTGTTGGAGGAGTTAAATATGAGTGAATTTAGATGAAATTTACTTCTGTTTTTTTTATTTCATATAAATTTTTAGGCAAATTGTAATAAAGGAATTTGAACCAACTTCGATTTTTTGGATTTGGTTGAATTTTTTTGTTGGAGGAGCTAAATTTGAGTGAATTTAGATGAAATTTACTTCTATTTTTTTTATTTCACTTAAATTTTTAGTCAAATTGTAATAAAGGTACTTGAACCAACTTCGATTTTTTTGGATTTTGATGATTTTGGTTGTTGGAGGAGTTAAATTTGAGTAAATTTAGAGGAAATTTACTTTTATTTTTTTGGATTTTATATAAATTTTTAGTCAAATTGTAGTAAAGGAAATTCAAACCAACTTAGATTTTTTTGGATTTTGATGAATTTTTTTGTTGGAGGAGTTAAATTTGAGTGAATTTAGATGAAACTTACTTTTATTTTTTTGGATTTTCTATAAATTTTTAGTCAAATTGTAATAAAGGAATTTGAACCAACTTCGATTTTTTTGGATTTTGATGAGATTTTTTGTTGGAGGAGTTAAATTTGAGTGAATTTAGATGAAATTTACTTTTATTTTTTTGGATTTTATATAAATTTTTAGTCAAATTGTAATAAAGGAATTTGAACGAACTTCGATTTTTTTGGATTTCGATGAATTTTTTTGTTGTAGGAGCTAAATTTGAGTGTATTTAGATGAAATTTACTTTAATTTTTTTGGATTTTATATAAATTTTTAGTCAAATTGTAATAAAGGAAATTGAAACCAACTTCGATTTTTTTGGATTTGGATGAATTTTTTTGTTGGAGGAGTTAAATTTGAGTGAATTTAGATGAAATTTACTACAATTTTTTTTTATTTTATATAAATTTTTAGTCAAATTGTAATAAAGGAAACTGAAACCAACTTCGATTTTTTGGGATTTCGATGTATTTTTTTGTTGGAGGAGCTAAATTTGAGTGAATTTAGGTGAAATTTACTTCAATGTTTTTGGATTTTATATAAATTTTTAGGCAAATTTTAATAAAGGAATTTGAAACCACCTTCGGCTTTTTTGGATTTCGATGAATTTTTTTGTTGGAGGAGCTAAATTTGAGTGAATTTAGATGAAATTTACTTCTATTTTTTTTATTTCACTTAAATTTTTAGTCAAATTGTAATAAAGGTATTTGAACCAACTTCGATTTTTTTGGATTTTGATGATTTTGGTTGTTGGAGGAGTTAAATTTGAGTAAATTTAGAGGAAATTTACTTTTATTTTTTTGGATTTTATATAAATTTTTAGTCAAATTGTAGTAAAGGAAATTCAAACCAACTTCGATTTTTTTGGATTTTGATGAATTTTTTTGTTGGAGGAGTTAAATTTGAGTGAATTTAGATGAAACTTACTTTTATTTTTTTGGATTTTCTATAAATTTTTAGTCAAATTGTAATAAAGGAATTTGAACCAACTTCGATTTTTTTGGATTTTGATGAGATTTTTTGTTGGAGGAGTTAAATTTGAGTGAATTTAGATGAAATTTACTTTTATTTTTTTGGATTTTATATAAATTTTTAGTCAAATTGTAATAAAGGAATTTGAACCAACTTCGATTTTTTTGGATTTCGATGAATTTTTTTGTTGGAGGAGCTAAATTTGAGTGTATTTAGATGAAATTTACTTTAATTTTTTTGGATTTTATATAAATTTTTAGTCAAATTGTAATAAAGGAAATTGAAACCAACTTCGATTTTTTTGGATTTGGATGAATTTTTTTGTTGGAGGAGCTAAATTTGAGTGAATTTAGATGAAATTTACTTTTATTTTTTTGGATTTTATATAAATTTTTAGTCAAATTGTAATAAAGGAATTTGAACCAACTTCGATTTTTTTTTATTTTGATGAATTTTTTGTTGGAGGAGCTAAATTTGAGTGAATTTAGATTAAATTTGCTTCTATTTTTCTTGATTTTATATAAATTTTTAGTCAAATTGTAATTAAGGAATTTGAAACCACCTTCGATTTTTTTGGATTTTGATGAATTTTATTGTTGGAGGAGCTAAATTTGAGTGAATTTAGATGAAATTTACTTTCATTTTTTTGGATTTTATATTAATTTTTAGTCAAATTGTAATAAAGTAATTTGAAACCAACTTCGATTTTTTTTGGATTTTGATGAATTTTTTTGTTGGAGCAGCTAAATTTGAGTGAATTTAGATGGAATTTACTTTTATTTTTTTGGATTTTATATAAATTTTTAGTCAAATTGTAATAAAGGAATTTGAACCAACTTCTATTTTTTTGGATTTTGATGAGTTTTTTTGTTGGAGGAGTTAAATTTGAGTGAATTTAGATGAAATTTACTTCAATTTTTTTGGATTTTATATAATTTTTTAGTCAAATTGTAATAAAGGAAATTAAAACCAACTTCGATTTTTTTGGATTTGGATGAATGTTTTTGTTGGAGGAGCTAAATTTGAGTAAATTTAGATGAAATTAACACCTATTTTTTTGGATTTTATATAAATTTTTAGTCAAATTGTAATAAAGGAATTTGAAACCAACTTCGATTTTTTTGGATTTTGCTGAATTTTGTGTTGGAGGAGCTAAATTTGAGTGAATTTAGATGAAATTTACTTTTATTTTTTCGGATTTTATATAAATTTTTAGTCAAATTGTAATAAAGGAATATGAACCAACTTCGATTTTTTTGGATTTTGATGAGTTTTTTTGTTGGAGGAGTTAAATTTGAGTAAATTTAGAGGAAATTTACTTTTATTTTTTTGGATTTTATATAAATTTTTAGTCAAATTGTAGTAAAGGAAATTCAAACCAACTTCGATTTTTTTGGATTTTGATGAATTTTTTTGTTGGAGCAGCTAAATTTGAGTGAATTTAGATGGAATTTACTTTTATTTTTTTGGATTTTATATAAATTTTTAGTCAAATTGTAATAAAGGAATTTGAACCAACTTCTATTTTTTTGGATTTTGATGAGTTTTTTTGTTGGAGGAGTTAAATTTGAGTGAATTTAGATTAAATTTACTTTTATTTTTTTTGATTTTATATAAATTTTTAGTCAAATTGTAATAAAGGAATTTGAACCAACTCCGAATTTTTTGGATTTCGATGAATTTTTTTGTTGGAGGAGCTAAATTTGAGTGAATTTAGATGAAATTTACTTCAATTTTTTTGGATTTTATATAAATTTTTAGGCAAATTTTAATAAAGGAATTTGAAACCACTTTCGATTTTTTTGGATTTCGATGAATTTTTTGTTGGGGGAGCTAAATTTGAGTGAATTTAGATGAAATTTACTTCAATTTTTTTTGATTTTATATAAATTTTTAGTCAAATTGTAATAAAGGAAACTGAAACCAACTTCGATTTTTTGGGATTTCGATGTATTTTTTTGTTGGAGGAGCTAAATTTGAGTGAATTTAGGTGAAATTTACTTCAATGTTTTTGGATTTTATATAAATTTTTAGGCAAATTTTAATAAAGGAATTTGAAACCACCTTCGACTTTTTTGGATTTCGATGAATTTTTTTGTTGGAGGAGCTAAATTTGAGTGAATTTAGATGAAATTTACTTCTATTTTTTTTATTTCACTTAAATTTTTAGTCAAATTGTAATAAAGGTATTTGAACCAACTTCGATTTTTTTGGATTTTGATGATTTTGGTTGTTGGAGGAGTTAAATTTGAGTAAATTTAGAGGAAATTTACTTTTATTTTTTTGGATTTTATATAAATTTTTAGTCAAATTGTAGTAAAGGAAATTCAAACCAACTTCGATTTTTTTGGATTTTGATGAATTTTTTTGTTGGAGGAGTTAAATTTGAGTGAATTTAGATGAAACTTACTTTTATTTTTTTGGATTTTCTATAAATTTTTAGTCAAATTGTAATAAAGGAATTTGAACCAACTTCGATTTTTTTGGATTTTGATGAGATTTTTTGTTGGAGGAGTTAAATTTGAGTGAATTTAGATGAAATTTACTTCAATTTGTTTTGATTTTATATAAATTTTTAGTCAAATTGTAATAAAGGAAACTGAAACCAACTTCGATTTTTTTGGATTTCGATGACTTTTTTTGTTGGAGGAGCTAAATTTGAGTGAATTTAGATGAAATTTACTTCAATGTTTTTGGATTTTATATAAATTTTTAGGCAAATTTTAATAAAGGAATTTGAAACCACCTTCGATTTTTTTGGATTTTGATGAGATTTTTTGTTGGAGGAGTTAAATTTGAGTGAATTTAGATTAAATTTACTTTTATTTTTTTTGATTTTATATAAATTTTTAGTCAAATTGTAATAAAGGAAACTGAAACCAACTTCGATTTTTTTGGATTTCGATGACTTTTTTTGTTGGAGGAGCTAAATTTGAGTGAATTTAGATGAAATTTACTTCAATGTTTTTGGATTTTATATAAATTTTTAGGCAAATTTTAATAAAGGAATTTGAAACCACCTTCGATTTTTTTGGATTTTGATGAGATTTTTTGTTGGAGGAGTTAAATTTGAGTGAATTTAGATGAAATTTACTTCAATTTGTTTTGATTTTATATAAATTTTTAGTCAAATTGTAATAAAGGAAACTGAAACCAACTTCGATTTTTTGGGATTTCGATGACTTTTTTTGTTGGAGGAGCTAAATTTGAGTGAATTTAGATGAAATTTACTTCAATGTTTTTGGATTTTATATAAATTTTTAGGCAAATTTTAATAAAGGAATTTGAAACCACCTTCGACTTTTTTGGATTTCGATGAATTTTTTTGTTGGAGGAGCTAAATTTGAGTGAATTTAGATGAAATTTACTTCAATTTTTTTTGATTTCATATAAATTTTTAGTCAAATTGTAATAAAGGAAATTGAAACCAACTTCGATTTTTTTGGATTTGGATGAATTTTTTTGTTGGAGCAGCTAAATTTGAGTGTATTTAGATGAAATTTACTTCTATTTTTTTTATTTCACTTAAATTTTTAGTCAAATTGTAATAAAGGTACTTGAACCAACTTCGATTTTTTTGGATTTTGATGATTTTGGTTGTTGGAGGAGTTAAATTTGAGTAAATTTAGAGGAAATTTACTTTTATTTTTTTGGATTTTATATAAATTTTTAGTCAAATTGTAGTAAAGGAAATTCAAACCAACTTAGATATTTTTGGATTTTGATGAATTTTTTTGTTGGAGGAGTTAAATTTGTGTGAATTTAGATGAAACTTACTTTTATTTTTTTGGATTTTCTATAAATTTTTAGTCAAATTGTAATAAAGGAATTTGAACCAACTTCGATTTTTTTGGATTTTGATGAGATTTTTTGTTGGAGGAGTTAAATTTGAGTGAATTTAGATGAAACTTACTTTTATTTTTTTGGATTTTCTATAAATTTTTAGTCAAATTGTAATAAAGGAATTTGAACCAACTTCGATTTTTTTGGATTTTGATGAGATTTTTTGTTGGAGGAGTTAAATTTGAGTGAATTTAGATTAAATTTACTTTTATTTTTTTTGATTTTATATAAATTTTTAGTCAAATTGTAATAAAGGAAACTGAAACCAACTTCGACTTTTTTGGATTTCGATGAATTTTTTTGTTGGAGGAGCTAAATTTGAGTGAATTTAGATGAAATTTACTTCAATTTTTTTTGATTTCATATAAATTTTTAGTCAAATTGTAATAAAGGAAACTGAAACCAACTTCGATTTTTTTGGATTTCGATGACTTTTTTTGTTGGAGGAGCTAAATTTGAGTGAATTTAGGTGAAATTTACTTCAATGTTTTTGGATTTTATATAAATTTTTAGGCAAATTTTAATAAAGGAATTTGAAACCACCTTCGACTTTTTTGGATTTCGATGAATTTTTTTGTTGGAGGAGCTAAATTTGAGTGAATTTAGATGAAATTTACTTCTATTTTTTTTATTTCACTTAAACTTTTAGTCAAATTGTAATAAAGGTATTTGAACCAACTTCGATTTTTTTGGATTTTGATGAATTTTTTTGTTGGAGCAGCTAAATTTGAGTGAATTTAGATGGAATTTACTTTTATTTTTTTGGATTTTATATAAATTTTTAGTCAAATTGTAATAAAGGAATTTGAACCAACTTCTATTTTTTTGGATTTTGATGAGTTTTTTTGTTGGAGGAGTTAAATTTGAGTGAATTTAGATTAAATTTACTTTTATTTTTTTTGATTTTATATAAATTTTTAGTCAAATTGTAATAAAGGAATTTGAACCAACTCCGAATTTTTTGGATTTTGATGAGATTTTTTGTTGGAGGAGTTAAATTTGAGTGAATTTAGATTAAATTTACTTTTATTTTTTTTGATTTTATATAAATTTTTAGTCAAATTGTAATAAAGGAAACTGAAACCAACTTCGATTTTTTTGGATTTCGATGACTTTTTTTGTTGGAGGAGCTAAATTTGAGTGAATTTAGATGAAATTTACTTCAATGTTTTTGGATTTTATATAAATTTTTAGGCAAATTTTAATAAAGGAATTTGAAACCACCTTCGACTTTTTTGGATTTCGATGAATTTTTTTGTTGGAGGAGCTAAATTTGAGTGAATTTAGATGAAATTTACTTCAATTTTTTTTGATTTCATATAAATTTTTAGTCAAATTGTAATAAAGGAAACTGAAACCAACTTCGATTTTTTTGGATTTCGATGACTTTTTTGTTGGAGGAGCTAAATTTGAGTGAATTTAGGTGAAATTTACTTCAATGTTTTTGGATTTTATATAAATTTTTAGGCAAATTTTAATAAAGGAATTTGAAACCACCTTCGACTTTTTTGGATTTCGATGAATTTTTTTGTTGGAGGAGCTAAATTTGAGTGAATTTAGATGAAATTTACTTCTATTTTTTTTATTTCACTTAAACTTTTAGTCAAATTGTAATAAAGGTATTTGAACCAACTTCGATTTTTTTGGATTTTGATGAATTTTTTTGTTGGAGCAGCTAAATTTGAGTGAATTTAGATGGAATTTACTTTTATTTTTTTGGATTTTATATAAATTTTTAGTCAAATTGTAATAAAGGAATTTGAACCAACTTCTATTTTTTTGGATTTTGATGAGTTTTTTTGTTGGAGGAGTTAAATTTGAGTGAATTTAGATTAAATTTACTTTTATTTTTTTTGATTTTATATAAATTTTTAGTCAAATTGTAATAAAGGAATTTGAACCAACTCCGAATTTTTTGGATTTTGATGAGATTTTTTGTTGGAGGAGTTAAATTTGAGTGAATTTAGATTAAATTTACTTTTATTTTTTTTTATTTTATATAAATTTTTAGTCAAATTGTAATAAAGGAAACTGAAACCAACTTCGATTTTTTTGGATTTCGATGACTTTTTTTGTTGGAGGAGCTAAATTTGAGTGTATTTAGATGAAATTTACTTCTATTTTTTTTATTTCACTTAAATTTTTAGTCAAATTGTAATAAAGGTACTTGAACCAACTTCGATTTTTTTGGATTTTGATGATTTTGGTTGTTGGAGGAGTTAAATTTGAGTAAATTTAGAGGAAATTTACTTTTATTTTTTTGGATTTTATATAAATTTTTAGTCAAATTGTAGTAAAGGAAATTCAAACCAACTTAGATATTTTTGGATTTTGATGAATTTTTTTGTTGGAGGAGTTAAATTTGTGTGAATTTAGATGAAACTTACTTTTATTTTTTTGGATTTTCTATAAATTTTTAGTCAAATTGTAATAAAGGAATTTGAACCAACTTCGATTTTTTTGGATTTTGATGAGATTTTTTGTTGGAGGAGTTAAATTTGAGTGAATTTAGATGAAACTTACTTTTATTTTTTTGGATTTTCTATAAATTTTTACTCAAATTGTAATAAAGGAATTTGAACCAACTTCGATTTTTTTGGATTTTGATGAGATTTTTTGTTGGAGGAGTTAAATTTGAGTGAATTTAGATTAAATTTACTTTTATTTTTTTTGATTTTATATAAATTTTTAGTCAAATTGTAATAAAGGAAACTGAAACCAACTTCGACTTTTTTGGATTTCGATGAATTTTTTTGTTGGAGGAGCTAAATTTGAGTGAATTTAGATGAAATTTACTTCAATTTTTTTTGATTTCATATAAATTTTTAGTCAAATTGTAATAAAGGAAACTGAAACCAACTTCGATTTTTTTGGATTTCGATGACTTTTTTTGTTGGAGGAGCTAAATTTGAGTGAATTTAGGTGAAATTTACTTCAATGTTTTTGGATTTTATATAAATTTTTAGGCAAATTTTAATAAAGGAATTTGAAACCACCTTCGACTTTTTTGGATTTCGATGAATTTTTTTGTTTGAGGAGCTAAATTTGAGTGAATTTAGATGAAATTTACTTCTATTTTTTTTATTTCACTTAAACTTTTAGTCAAATTGTAATAAAGGTATTTGAACCAACTTCGATTTTTTTGGATTTTGATGAATTTTTTTGTTGGAGCAGCTAAATTTGAGTGAATTTAGATGGAATTTACTTTTATTTTTTTGGATTTTATATAAATTTTTAGTCAAATTGTAATAAAGGAATTTGAACCAACTTCTATTTTTTTGGATTTTGATGAGTTTTTTTGTTGGAGGAGTTAAATTTGAGTGAATTTAGATTAAATTTACTTTTATTTTTTTTGATTTTATATAAATTTTTAGTCAAATTGTAATAAAGGAATTTGAACCAACTCCGAATTTTTTGGATTTTGATGAGATTTTTTGTTGGAGGAGTTAAATTTGAGTGAATTTAGATTAAATTTACTTTTATTTTTTTTGATTTTATATAAATTTTTAGTCAAATTGTAATAAAGGAAACTGAAACCAACTTCGATTTTTTTGGATTTCGATGACTTTTTTTGTTGGAGGAGCTAAATTTGAGTGAATTTAGATGAAATTTACTTCAATGTTTTTGGATTTTATATAAATTTTTAGGCAAATTTTAATAAAGGAATTTGAAACCACCTTCGACTTTTTTGGATTTCGATGAATTTTTTTGTTGGAGGAGCTAAATTTGAGTGAATTTAGATGAAATTTACTTCAATTTTTTTTGATTTCATATAAATTTTTAGTCAAATTGTAATAAAGGAAACTGAAACCAACTTCGATTTTTTTGGATTTCGATGACTTTTTTTGTTGGAGGAGCTAAATTTGAGTGAATTTAGGTGAAATTTACTTCAATGTTTTTGGATTTTATATAAATTTTTAGGCAAATTTTAATAAAGGAATTTGAAACCACCTTCGACTTTTTTGGATTTCGATGAATTTTTTTGTTGGAGGAGCTAAATTTGAGTGAATTTAGATGAAATTTACTTCTATTTTTTTTATTTCACTTAAATTTTTAGTCAAATTGTAATAAAGGTATTTGAACCAACTTCGATTTTTTTGGATTTTGATGTTTTTGGTTGTTGGAGGAGTTAAATTTGAGTAAATTTAGAGGAAATTTACTTTTATTTTTTTGGATTTTATATAAATTTTTAGTCAAATTGTAGTAAAGGAAATTCAAACCAACTTCGATTTTTTTGGATTTTGATGAATTTTTTTGTTGGAGGAGTTAAATTTGAGTGAATTTAGATGAAACTTACTTTTATTTTTTTGGATTTTCTATAAATTTTTAGTCAAATTGTAATAAAGGAATTTGAACCAACTTCGATTTTTTTGGATTTTGATGAGATTTTTTGTTGGAGGAGTTAAATTTGAGTGAATTTAGATTAAATTTACTTTTATTTTTTTTGATTTTATATAAATTTTTAGTCTAATTGTAATAAAGGAAACTGAAACCAACTTCGATTTTTTTGGATTTCGATGACTTTTTTTGTTGGAGGAGCTAAATTTGAGTGAATTTAGATGAAATTTACTTCAATGTTTTTGGTTTTTATATAAATTTTTAGGCAAATTTTAATAAAGGAATTTGAAACCACCTTCGACTTTTTTGGATTTCGATGAATTTTTTTGTTGGAGGAGCTAAATTTGAGTGAATTTAGATGAAATTTACTTCAATTTTTTTTGATTTCATATAAATTTTTAGTCAAATTGTAATAAAGGAAACTGAAACCAACTTCGATTTTTTTGGATTTCGATGACTTTTTTTGTTGGAGGAGCTAAATTTGAGTGAATTTAGGTGAAATTTACTTCAATGTTTTTGGATTTTATATAAATTTTTAGGCAAATTTTAATAAAGGAATTTGAAACCACCTTCGACTTTTTTGGATTTCGATGAATTTTTTTGTTGGAGGAGCTAAATTTGAGTGAATTTAGATGAAATTTACTTCTATTTTTTTTATTTCACTTAAATTTTTAGTCAAATTGTAATAAAGGTATTTGAACCAACTTCGATTTTTTTGGATTTTGATGATTTTGGTTGTTGGAGGAGTTAAATTTGAGTAAATTTAGAGGAAATTTACTTTTATTTTTTTGGATTTTCTATAAATTTTTAGTCAAATTGTAGTAAAGGAAATTCAAACCAACTTAGATTTTTTTGGATTTTGATGAATTTTTTTGTTGGAGGAGTTAAATTTGAGTGAATTTAGATGAAACTTACTTTTATTTTTTTGGATTTTCTATAAATTTTTAGTCAAATTGTAATAAAGGAATTTGAACCAACTTCGATTTTTTTGGATTTTGATGAGATTTTTTGTTGGAGGAGTTAAATTTGAGTGAATTTAGATGAAATTTACTTCAATTTGTTTTGATTTTATATAAATTTTTAGTCAAATTGTAATAAAGGAAACTGAAACCAACTTCGATTTTTTGGGATTTCGATGACTTTTTTTGTTGGAGGAGCTAAATTTGAGTGAATTTAGATGAAATTTACTTCAATGTTTTTGGATTTTATATAAATTTTTAGGCAAATTTTAATAAAGGAATTTGAAACCACCTTCGACTTTTTTGGATTTCGATGAATTTTTTTGTTGGAGGAGCTAAATTTGAGTGAATTTAGATGAAATTTACTTCATTTTTTTTTGATTTCATATAAATTTTGAGTCAAATTGTAATAAAGGAAATTGAAACCCACTTCGATTTTTTTGGATTTGGATGAATTTTTTTGTTGGAGCAGCTAAATTTGAGTGAATTTAGATGGAATTTACTTTTATTTTTTTGGATTTTATATAAATTTTTAGTCAAATTGTAATAAAGGAATTTGAACCAACTTCTATTTTTTTGGATTTTGATGAGTTTTTTTGTTGGAGGAGTTAAATTTGAGTGAATTTAGATGAAATTTACTTCAATTTTTTTGGATTTTATATAATTTTTTAGTCAAATTGTAATAAAGGAAATTAAAACCAACTTCGATTTTTTTGGATTTGGATGAATGTTTTTGTTGGAGGAGCTAAATTTGAGTAAATTTAGATGAAATTAACACCTATTTTTTTGGATTTTATATAAATTTTTAGTCAAATTGTAATAAAGGAATTTGAAACCAACTTCGATTTTTTTGGATTTTGCTGAATTTTGTGTTGGAGGAGCTAAATTTGAGTGAATTTAGATGAAATTTACTTTTATTTTTTCGGATTTTATATAAATTTTTAGTCAAATTGTAATAAAGGAATATGAACCAACTTCGATTTTTTTGGATTTTGATGAGTTTTTTTGTTGGAGGAGTTAAATTTGAGTGAATTTAGATTAAATTTACTTTTATTTTTTTTGATTTTATATAAATTTTTAGACAAATTGTAATAAAGGAATTTGAACCAACTTCGAATTTTTTGGATTTCGATGAATTTTTTTGTTGGAGGAGCTAAATTTGAGTGAATTTAGATGAAATTTACTTCAATTTTTTTAGATTTTATATAAATTTTTAGGCAAATTTTAATAAAGGAATTTGAAACCACTTTCGAATTTTTTGGATTTCGATGAATTTTTTTGTTGGAGGAGCTAAATTTGAGTGAATTTAGATGAAATTTACTTCAATTTTTTTTTATTTTATATAAATTTTTAGTCAAATTGTAATAAAGGAAACTGAAACCAACTTCGATTTTTTGGGATTTCGATGTATTTTTTTGTTGGAGGAGCTAAATTTGAGTGAATTTAGGTGAAATTTACTTCAATGTTTTTGGATTTTATATAAATTTTTAGGCAAATTTTAATAAAGGAATTTGAAACCACCTTCGACTTTTTTGGATTTCGATGAATTTTTTTGTTGGAGGAGCTAAATTTGAGTGAATTTAGATGAAATTTACTTCAATTTGTTTTGATTTTATATAAATTTTTAGTCAAATTGTAATAAAGGAATTTGAACCATCTTCGATTTTTTTGGTTTTTGATGAGTTTTTTTGTTGGAGGAGTTAAATATGAGTGAATTTAGATGAAATTTACTTCTGTTTTTTTTATTTCATATAAATTTTTAGTCAAATTGTAATAAAGGAATTTGAACCAACTTCGATTTTTTGGATTTGGTTGAATTTTTTTGTTGGAGGAGCTAAATTTGAGTGAATTTAGATGAAATTTACTTCTATTTTTTTTATTTCACTTAAATTTTTAGTCAAATTGTAATAAAGGTACTTGAACCAACTTCGATTTTTTTGGATTTTGATGATTTTGGTTGTTGGAGGAGTTAAATTTGAGTAAATTTAGAGGAAATTTACTTTTATTTTTTTGGATTTTATATAAATTTTTAGTCAAATTGTAGTAAAGGAAATTCAAACCAACTTAGATGTTTTTGGATTTTGATGAATTTTTTTGTTGGAGGAGTTAAATTTGAGTGAATTTAGATGAAACTTACTTTTATTTTTTTGGATTTTCTATAAATTTTTAGTCAAATTGTAATAAAGGAATTTGAACCAACTTCGATTTTTTTGGATTTTGATGAGATTTTTTGTTGGAGGAGTTAAATTTGAGTGAATTTAGATGAAATTTACTTTTATTTTTTTGGATTTTATATAAATTTTTAGTCAAATTGTAATAAAGGAATTTGAACGAACTTCGATTTTTTTTGATTTCGATGAATTTTTTTGTTGTAGGAGCTAAATTTGAGTGTATTTAGATGAAATTTACTTTAATTTTTTTGGATTTTATATAAATTTTTAGTCAAATTGTAATAAAGGAAATTGAAACCAACTTCGATTTTTTTGGATTTGGATGAATTTTTTTGTTGGAGGAGTTAAATTTGAGTGAATTTAGATGAAATTTACTTCAATTTTTTTTTATTTTATATAAATTTTTAGTCAAATTGTAATAAAGGAAACTGAAACCAACTTCGATTTTTTGGGATTTCGATGTATTTTTTTGTTGGAGGAGCTAAATTTGAGTGAATTTAGGTGAAATTTACTTCAATGTTTTTGGATTTTATATAAATTTTTAGGCAAATTTTAATAAAGGAATTTGAAACCACCTTCGGCTTTTTTGGATTTCGATGAATTTTTTTGTTGGAGGAGCTAAATTTGAGTGAATTTAGATGAAATTTACTTCTATTTTTTTTATTTCACTTAAATTTTTAGTCAAATTGTAATAAAGGTATTTGAACCAACTTCGATTTTTTTGGATTTTGATGATTTTGGTTGTTGGAGGAGTTAAATTTGAGTAAATTTAGAGGAAATTTACTTTTATTTTTTTGGATTTTATATAAATTTTTAGTCAAATTGTAGTAAAGGAAATTCAAACCAACTTCGATTTTTTTGGATTTTGATGAATTTTTTTGTTGGAGGAGTTAAATTTGAGTGAATTTAGATGAAACTTACTTTTATTTTTTTGGATTTTCTATAAATTTTTAGTCAAATTGTAATAAAGGAATTTGAACCAACTTCGATTTTTTTGGATTTTGATGAGATTTTTTGTTGGAGGAGTTAAATTTGAGTGAATTTAGATGAAATTTACTTTTATTTTTTTGGATTTTATATAAATTTTTAGTCAAATTGTAATAAAGGAATTTGAACCAACTTCGATTTTTTTGGATTTCGATGAATTTTTTTGTTGGAGGAGCTAAATTTGAGTGTATTTAGATGAAATTTACTTTAATTTTTTTTGGATTTTATATAAATTTTTAGTCAAATTGTAATAAAGGAAATTGAAACCAACTTCGATTTTTTTGGATTTGGATGAATTTTTTTGTTGGAGGAGCTAAATTTGAGTGAATTTAGATGAAATTTACTTTTATTTTTTTGGATTTTATATAAATTTTTAGTCAAATTGTAATAAAGGAATTTGAACCAACTTCGATTTTTTTTGATTTTGATGAATTTTTTGTTGGAGGAGCTAAATTTGAGTGAATTTAGATTAAATTTGCTTCTATTTTTCTTGATTTTATATAAATTTTTAGTCAAATTGTAATTAAGGAATTTGAACCAACTTCGATTTTTTGGATTTGGTTGAATTTTTTTGTTGGAGGAGCTAAATTTGAGTGAATTTAGATGAAATTTACTTCTATTTTTTTTATTTCACTTAAATTTTTAGTCAAATTGTAATAAAGGTACTTGAACCAACTTCGATTTTTTTGGATTTTGATGATTTTGGTTGTTGGAGGAGTTAAATTTGAGTAAATTTAGAGGAAATTTACTTTTATTTTTTTGGATTTTATATAAATTTTTAGTCAAATTGTAGTAAAGGAAATTCAAACCAACTTAGATGTTTTTGGATTTTGATGAATTTTTTTGTTGGAGGAGTTAAATTTGAGTGAATTTAGATGAAACTTACTTTTATTTTTTTGGATTTTCTATAAATTTTTAGTCAAATTGTAATAAAGGAATTTGAACCAACTTCGATTTTTTTGGATTTTGATGAGATTTTTTGTTGGAGGAGTTAAATTTGAGTGAATTTAGATGAAATTAACTTTCATTTTTTTGGATTTTATATTAATTTTTAGTCAAATTGTAATAAAGTAATTTGAAACCAACTTCGATTTTTTTGGATTTTGCTGAATTTTGTGTTGGAGGAGCTAAATTTGAGTGAATTTAGATGAAATTTACTTTTATTTTTTCGGATTTTATATAAATTTTTAGTCAAATTGTAATAAAGGAATATGAACCAACTTCGATTTTTTTGGATTTTGATGAGTTTTTTTGTTGGAGGAGTTAAATTTGAGTAAATTTAGAGGAAATTTACTTTTATTTTTTTGGATTTTATATAAATTTTTAGTCAAATTGTAGTAAAGGAAATTCAAACCAACTTCGATTTTTTTGGATTTTGATGAATTTTTTTGTTGGAGCAGCTAAATTTGAGTGAATTTAGATGGAATTTACTTTTATTTTTTTTGGATTTTATATAAATTTTTAGTCAAATTGTAATAAAGGAATTTGAACCAACTTCTATTTTTTTGGATTTTGATGAGTTTTTTTGTTGGAGGAGTTAAATTTGAGTGAATTTAGATTAAATTTACTTTTATTTTTTTTGATTTTATATAAATTTTTAGTCAAATTGTAATAAAGGAATTTGAACCAACTCCGAATTTTTTGGATTTCGATGAATTTTTTTGTTGGAGGAGCTAAATTTGAGTGAATTTAGATGAAATTTACTTCAATGTTTTTGGATTTTATATAAATTTTTAGGCAAATTTTAATAAAGGAATTTGAAACCACCTTCGACTTTTTTGGATTTCGATGAATTTTTTTGTTGGAGGAGCTAAATTTGAGTGAATTTAGATGAAATTTACTTCTATTTTTTTTATTTCACTTAAATTTTTAGTCAAATTGTAATAAAGGTATTTGAACCAACTTCGATTTTTTTGGATTTTGATGATTTTGGTTGTTGGAGGAGTTAAATTTGAGTAAATTTAGAGGAAATTTACTTTTATTTTTTTGGATTTTATATAAATTTTTAGTCAAATTGTAGTAAAGGAAATTCAAACCAACTTCGATTTTTTTGGATTTTGATGAATTTTTTTGTTGGAGGAGTTAAATTTGAGTGAATTTAGATGAAACTTACTTTTATTTTTTTGGATTTTCTATAAATTTTTAGTCAAATTGTAATAAAGGAATTTGAACCAACTTCGATTTTTTTGGATTTTGATGAGATTTTTTGTTGGAGGAGTTAAATTTGAGTGAATTTAGATGAAATTTACTTCAATTTGTTTTGATTTTATATAAATTTTTAGTCAAATTGTAATAAAGGAAACTGAAACCAACTTCGATTTTTTTGGATTTCGATGACTTTTTTTGTTGGAGGAGCTAAATTTGAGTGAATTTAGATGAAATTTACTTCAATGTTTTTGGATTTTATATAAATTTTTAGGCAAATTTTAATAAAGGAATTTGAAACCACCTTCGATTTTTTTGGATTTTGATGAGATTTTTTGTTGGAGGAGTTAAATTTGAGTGAATTTAGATTAAATTTACTTTTATTTTTTTTGATTTTATATAAATTTTTAGTCAAATTGTAATAAAGGAAACTGAAACCAACTTCGATTTTTTTGGATTTCGATGACTTTTTTTGTTGGAGGAGCTAAATTTGAGTGAATTTAGATGAAATTTACTTCAATGTTTTTGGATTTTATATAAATTTTTAGGCAAATTTTAATAAAGGAATTTGAAACCACCTTCGATTTTTTTGGATTTTGATGAGATTTTTTGTTGGAGGAGTTAAATTTGAGTGAATTTAGATGAAATTTACTTCAATTTGTTTTGATTTTATATAAATTTTTAGTCAAATTGTAATAAAGGAAACTGAAACCAACTTCGATTTTTTGGGATTTCGATGACTTTTTTTGTTGGAGGAGCTAAATTTGAGTGAATTTAGATGAAATTTACTTCTATTTTTTTTATTTCACTTAAATTTTTAGTCAAATTGTAATAAAGGTACTTGAACCAACTTCGATTTTTTTGGATTTTGATGATTTTGGTTGTTGGAGGAGTTAAATTTGAGTAAATTTAGAGGAAATTTACTTTTATTTTTTTGGATTTTATATAAATTTTTAGTCAAATTGTAGTAAAGGAAATTCAAACCAACTTAGATGTTTTTGGATTTTGATGAATTTTTTTGTTGGAGGAGTTAAATTTGAGTGAATTTAGATGAAACTTACTTTTATTTTTTTGGATTTTCTATAAATTTTTAGTCAAATTGTAATAAAGGAATTTGAACCAACTTCGATTTTTTTGGATTTTGATGAGATTTTTTGTTGGAGGAGTTAAATTTGAGTGAATTTAGATGAAATTTACTTTTATTTTTTTGGATTTTATATAAATTTTTAGTCAAATTGTAATAAAGGAATTTGAACGAACTTCGATTTTTTTGGATTTCGATGAATTTTTTTGTTGTAGGAGCTAAATTTGAGTGTATTTAGATGAAATTTACTTTAATTTTTTTGGATTTTATATAAATTTTTAGTCAAATTGTAATAAAGGAAATTGAAACCAACTTCGATTTTTTTGGATTTGGATGAATTTTTTTGTTGGAGGAGTTAAATTTGAGTGAATTTAGATGAAATTTACTTCAATTTTTTTTTATTTTATATAAATTTTTAGTCAAATTGTAATAAAGGAAACTGAAACCAACTTCGATTTTTTGGGATTTCGATGTATTTTTTTGTTGGAGGAGCTAAATTTGAGTGAATTTAGGTGAAATTTACTTCAATGTTTTTGGATTTTATATAAATTTTTAGGCAAATTTTAATAAAGGAATTTGAAACCACCTTCGGCTTTTTTGGATTTCGATGAATTTTTTTGTTGGAGGAGCTAAATTTGAGTGAATTTAGATGAAATTTACTTCTATTTTTTTTATTTCACTTAAATTTTTAGTCAAATTGTAATAAAGGTATTTGAACCAACTTCGATTTTTTTGGATTTTGATGATTTTGGTTGTTGGAGGAGTTAAATTTGAGTAAATTTAGAGGAAATTTACTTTTATTTTTTTGGATTTTATATAAATTTTTAGTCAAATTGTAGTAAAGGAAATTCAAACCAACTTCGATTTTTTTGGATTTTGATGAATTTTTTTGTTGGAGGAGTTAAATTTGAGTGAATTTAGATGAAACTTACTTTTATTTTTTTGGATTTTCTATAAATTTTTAGTCAAATTGTAATAAAGGAATTTGAACCAACTTCGATTTTTTTGGATTTTGATGAGATTTTTTGTTGGAGGAGTTAAATTTGAGTGAATTTAGATGAAATTTACTTTTATTTTTTTGGATTTTATATAAATTTTTAGTCAAATTGTAATAAAGGAATTTGAACCAACTTCGATTTTTTTGGATTTCGATGAATTTTTTTGTTGGAGGAGCTAAATTTGAGTGTATTTAGATGAAATTTACTTTATTTTTTTTGGATTTTATATAAATTTTTAGTCAAATTGTAATAAAGGAAATTGAAACCAACTTCGATTTTTTTGGATTTGGATGAATTTTTTTGTTGGAGGAGCTAAATTTGAGTGAATTTAGATGAAATTTACTTTTATTTTTTTGGATTTTATATAAATTTTTAGTCAAATTGTAATAAAGGAATTTGAACCAACTTCGATTTTTTTTGATTTTGATGAATTTTTTGTTGGAGGAGCTAAATTTGAGTGAATTTAGATTAAATTTGCTTCTATTTTTCTTGATTTTATATAAATTTTTAGTCAAATTGTAATTAAGGAATTTGAACCAACTTCGATTTTTTGGATTTGGTTGAATTTTTTTGTTGGAGGAGCTAAATTTGAGTGAATTTAGATGAAATTTACTTCTATTTTTTTTATTTCACTTAAATTTTTAGTCAAATTGTAATAAAGGTACTTGAACCAACTTCGATTTTTTTGGATTTTGATGATTTTGGTTGTTGGAGGAGTTAAATTTGAGTAAATTTAGAGGAAATTTACTTTTATTTTTTTGGATTTTATATAAATTTTTAGTCAAATTGTAGTAAAGGAAATTCAAACCAACTTAGATGTTTTTGGATTTTGATGAATTTTTTTGTTGGAGGAGTTAAATTTGAGTGAATTTAGATGAAACTTACTTTTATTTTTTTGGATTTTCTATAAATTTTTAGTCAAATTGTAATAAAGGAATTTGAACCAACTTCGATTTTTTTGGATTTTGATGAGATTTTTTGTTGGAGGAGTTAAATTTGAGTGAATTTAGATGAAATTAACTTTCATTTTTTTGGATTTTATATTAATTTTTAGTCAAATTGTAATAAAGTAATTTGAAACCAACTTCGATTTTTTTGGATTTTGCTGAATTTTGTGTTGGAGGAGCTAAATTTGAGTGAATTTAGATGAAATTTACTTTTATTTTTTCGGATTTTATATAAATTTTTAGTCAAATTGTAATAAAGGAATATGAACCAACTTCGATTTTTTTGGATTTTGATGAGTTTTTTTGTTGGAGGAGTTAAATTTGAGTAAATTTAGAGGAAATTTACTTTTATTTTTTTGGATTTTATATAAATTTTTAGTCAAATTGTAGTAAAGGAAATTCAAACCAACTTCGATTTTTTTGGATTTTGATGAATTTTTTTGTTGGAGCAGCTAAATTTGAGTGAATTTAGATGGAATTTACTTTTATTTTTTTTGGATTTTATATAAATTTTTAGTCAAATTGTAATAAAGGAATTTGAACCAACTTCTATTTTTTTGGATTTTGATGAGTTTTTTTGTTGGAGGAGTTAAATTTGAGTGAATTTAGATTAAATTTACTTTTATTTTTTTTGATTTTATATAAATTTTTAGTCAAATTGTAATAAAGGAATTTGAACCAACTCCGAATTTTTTGGATTTCGATGAATTTTTTTGTTGGAGGAGCTAAATTTGAGTGAATTTAGATGAAATTTACTTCAATTTTTTTGGATTTTATATAAATTTTTAGGCAAATTTTAATAAAGGAATTTGAAACCACTTTCGATTTTTTTGGATTTCGATGAATTTTTTGTTGGAGGAGCTAAATTTGAGTGAATTTAGATGAAATTTACTTCAATTTTTTTTGATTTTATATAAATTTTTAGTCAAATTGTAATAAAGGAAACTGAAACCAACTTCGATTTTTTGGGATTTCGATGTATTTTTTTGTTGGAGGAGCTAAATTTGAGTGAATTTAGGTGAAATTTACTTCAATGTTTTTGGATTTTATATAAATTTTTAGGCAAATTTTAATAAAGGAATTTGAAACCACCTTCGACTTTTTTGGATTTCGATGAATTTTTTTGTTGGAGGAGCTAAATTTGAGTGAATTTAGATGAAATTTACTTCTATTTTTTTTATTTCACTTAAATTTTTAGTCAAATTGTAATAAAGGTATTTGAACCAACTTCGATTTTTTTGGATTTTGATGATTTTGGTTGTTGGAGGAGTTAAATTTGAGTAAATTTAGAGGAAATTTACTTTTATTTTTTTGGATTTTATATAAATTTTTAGTCAAATTGTAGTAAAGGAAATTCAAACCAACTTCGATTTTTTTGGATTTTGATGAATTTTTTTGTTGGAGGAGTTAAATTTGAGTGAATTTAGATGAAACTTACTTTTATTTTTTTGGATTTTCTATAAATTTTTAGTCAAATTGTAATAAAGGAATTTGAACCAACTTCGATTTTTTTGGATTTTGATGAGATTTTTTGTTGGAGGAGTTAAATTTGAGTGAATTTAGATGAAATTTACTTCAATTTGTTTTGATTTTATATAAATTTTTAGTCAAATTGTAATAAAGGAAACTGAAACCAACTTCGATTTTTTTGGATTTCGATGACTTTTTTTGTTGGAGGAGCTAAATTTGAGTGAATTTAGATGAAATTTACTTCAATGTTTTTGGATTTTATATAAATTTTTAGGCAAATTTTAATAAAGGAATTTGAAACCACCTTCGATTTTTTTGGATTTTGATGAGATTTTTTGTTGGAGGAGTTAAATTTGAGTGAATTTAGATTAAATTTACTTTTATTTTTTTTGATTTTATATAAATTTTTAGTCAAATTGTAATAAAGGAAACTGAAACCAACTTCGATTTTTTTGGATTTCGATGACTTTTTTTGTTGGAGGAGCTAAATTTGAGTGAATTTAGATGAAATTTACTTCAATGTTTTTGGATTTTATATAAATTTTTAGGCAAATTTTAATAAAGGAATTTGAAACCACCTTCGATTTTTTTGGATTTTGATGAGATTATTTGTTGGAGGAGTTAAATTTGAGTGAATTTAGATGAAATTTACTTCAATTTGTTTTGATTTTATATAAATTTTTAGTCAAATTGTAATAAAGGAAACTGAAACCAACTTCGATTTTTTGGGATTTCGATGACTTTTTTTGTTGGAGGAGCTAAATTTGAGTGAATTTAGATGAAATTTACTTCAATGTTTTTGGATTTTATATAAATTTTTAGGCAAATTTTAATAAAGGAATTTGAAACCACCTTCGACTTTTTTGGATTTCGATGAATTTTTTTGTTGGAGGAGCTAAATTTGAGTGAATTTAGATGAAATTTACTTCAATTTTTTTTGATTTCATATAAATTTTTAGTCAAATTGTAATAAAGGAAATTGAAACCAACTTCGATTTTTTTGGATTTGGATGAATTTTTTTGTTGGAGCAGCTAAATTTGAGTGAATTTAGATGGAATTTACTTTTATTTTTTTGGATTTTATATAAATTTTTAGTCAAATTGTAATAAAGGAATTTGAACCAACTTCTATTTTTTTGGATTTTGATGAGTTTTTTTGTTGGAGGAGTTAAATTTGAGTGAATTTAGATGAAATTTACTTCAATTTTTTTGGATTTTATATAATTTTTTAGTCAAATTGTAATAAAGGAAATTAAAACCAACTTCGATTTTTTTGGATTTGGATGAATGTTTTTGTTGGAGGAGCTAAATTTGAGTAAATTTAGATGAAATTTACTTCAATGTTTTTGGATTTTATATAAATTTTTAGGCAAATTTTAATAAAGGAATTTGAAACCACCTTCGACTTTTTTGGATTTCGATGAATTTTTTTGTTGGAGGAGCTAAATTTGAGTGAATTTAGATGAAATTTACTTCAATTTGTTTTGATTTTATATAAATTTTTAGTCAAATTGTAATAAAGGAATTTGAACCATCTTCGATTTTTTTGGTTTTTGATGAGTTTTTTTGTTGGAGGAGTTAAATATGAGTGAATTTAGATGAAATTTACTTCTGTTTTTTTTATTTCATATAAATTTTTAGTCAAATTGTAATAAAGGAATTTGAACCAACTTCGATTTTTTTGGATTTGGATGAATTTTTTTGTTGGAGGAGCTAAATTTGAGTGTATTTAGATGAAATTTACTTCTATTTTTTTTATTTCACTTAAATTTTTAGTCAAATTGTAATAAAGGTACTTGAACCAACTTCGATTTTTTTGGATTTTGATGATTTTGGTTGTTGGAGGAGTTAAATTTGAGTAAATTTAGAGGAAATTTACTTTTATTTTTTTGGATTTTATATAAATTTTTAGTCAAATTGTAGTAAAGGAAATTCAAACCAACTTAGATATTTTTGGATTTTGATGAATTTTTTTGTTGGAGGAGTTAAATTTGTGTGAATTTAGATGAAACTTACTTTTATTTTTTTGGATTTTCTATAAATTTTTAGTCAAATTGTAATAAAGGAATTTGAACCAACTTCGATTTTTTTGGATTTTGATGAGATTTTTTGTTGGAGGAGTTAAATTTGAGTGAATTTAGATGAAACTTACTTTTATTTTTTTGGATTTTCTATAAATTTTTAGTCAAATTGTAATAAAGGAATTTGAACCAACTTCGATTTTTTTGGATTTTGATGAGATTTTTTGTTGGAGGAGTTAAATTTGAGTGAATTTAGATTAAATTTACTTTTATTTTTTTTGATTTTATATAAATTTTTAGTCAAATTGTAATAAAGGAAACTGAAACCAACTTCGATTTTTTTGGATTTCGATGACTTTTTTTGTTGGAGGAGCTAAATTTGAGTGAATTTAGATGAAATTTACTTCAATGTTTTTGGATTTTATATAAATTTTTAGGCAAATTTTAATAAAGGAATTTGAAACCACCTTCGACTTTTTTGGATTTCGATGAATTTTTTTGTTGGAGGAGCTAAATTTGAGTGAATTTAGATGAAATTTACTTCAATTTTTTTTGATTTCATATAAATTTTTAGTCAAATTGTAATAAAGGAAACTGAAACCAACTTCGATTTTTTTGGATTTCGATGACTTTTTTTGTTGGAGGAGCTAAATTTGAGTGAATTTAGGTGAAATTTACTTCAATGTTTTTGGATTTTATATAAATTTTTAGGCAAATTTTAATAAAGGAATTTGAAACCACCTTCGACTTTTTTGGATTTCGATGAATTTTTTTGTTGGAGGAGCTAAATTTGAGTGAATTTAGATGAAATTTACTTCTATTTTTTTTATTTCACTTAAACTTTTAGTCAAATTGTAATAAAGGTATTTGAACCAACTTCGATTTTTTTGGATTTTGATGAATTTTTTTGTTGGAGCAGCTAAATTTGAGTGAATTTAGATGGAATTTACTTTTATTTTTTTGGATTTTATATAAATTTTTAGTCAAATTGTAATAAAGGAATTTGAACCAACTTCTATTTTTTTGGATTTTGATGAGTTTTTTTGTTGGAGGAGTTAAATTTGAGTGAATTTAGATTAAATTTACTTTTATTTGTTTTGATTTTATATAAATTTTTAGTCAAATTGTAATAAAGGAATTTGAACCAACTCCGAATTTTTTGGATTTTGATGAGATTTTTTGTTGGAGGAGTTAAATTTGAGTGAATTTAGATTAAATTTACTTTTATTTTTTTTGATTTTATATAAATTTTTAGTCAAATTGTAATAAAGGAAACTGAAACCAACTTCGATTTTTTTGGATTTCGATGACTTTTTTTGTTGGAGGAGCTAAATTTGAGTGAATTTAGATGAAATTTACTTCAATGTTTTTGGATTTTATATAAATTTTTAGGCAAATTTTAATAAAGGAATTTGAAACCACCTTCGACTTTTTTGGATTTCGATGAATTTTTTTGTTGGAGGAGCTAAATTTGAGTGAATTTAGATGAAATTTACTTCAATTTTTTTTGATTTCATATAAATTTTTAGTCAAATTGTAATAAAGGAAACTGAAACCAACTTCGATTTTTTTGGATTTCGATGACTTTTTTTGTTGGAGGAGCTAAATTTGAGTGAATTTAGGTGAAATTTACTTCAATGTTTTTGGATTTTATATAAATTTTTAGGCAAATTTTAATAAAGGAATTTGAAACCACCTTCGACTTTTTTGGATTTCGATGAATTTTTTTGTTGGAGGAGCTAAATTTGAGTGAATTTAGATGAAATTTACTTCTATTTTTTTTATTTCACTTAAATTTTTAGTCAAATTGTAATAAAGGTATTTGAACCAACTTCGATTTTTTTGGATTTTGATGTTTTTGGTTGTTGGAGGAGTTAAATTTGAGTAAATTTAGAGGAAATTTACTTTTATTTTTTTGGATTTTATATAAATTTTTTGTCAAATTGTAGTAAAGGAAATTCAAACCAACTTCGATTTTTTTGGATTTTGATGAATTTTTTTGTTGGAGGAGTTAAATTTGAGTGAATTTAGATGAAACTTACTTTTATTTTTTTGGATTTTCTATAAATTTTTAGTCAAATTGTAATAAAGGAATTTGAACCAACTTCGATTTTTTTGGATTTTGATGAGATTTTTTGTTGGAGGAGTTAAATTTGAGTGAATTTAGATTAAATTTACTTTTATTTTTTTTGATTTTATATAAATTTTTAGTCAAATTGTAATAAAGGAAACTGAAACCAACTTCGATTTTTTTGGATTTCGATGACTTTTTTTGTTGGAGGAGCTAAATTTGAGTGAATTTAGATGAAATTTACTTCAATGTTTTTGGATTTTATATAAATTTTTAGGCAAATTTTAATAAAGGAATTTGAAACCACCTTCGACTTTTTTGGATTTCGATGAATTTTTTTGTTGGAGGAGCTAAATTTGAGTGAATTTAGATGAAATTTACTTCAATTTTTTTTGATTTCATATAAATTTTTAGTCAAATTGTAATAAAGGAAACTGAAACCAACTTCGATTTTTTTGGATTTCGATGACTTTTTTTGTTGGAGGAGCTAAATTTGAGTGAATTTAGGTGAAATTTACTTCAATGTTTTTGGATTTTATATAAATTTTTAGGCAAATTTTAATAAAGGAATTTGAAACCACCTTCGACTTTTTTGGATTTCGATGAATTTTTTTGTTGGAGGAGCTAAATTTGAGTGAATTTAGATGAAATTTACTTCTATTTTTTTTATTTCACTTAAATTTTTAGTCAAATTGTAATAAAGGTATTTGAACCAACTTCGATTTTTTTGGATTTTGATGATTTTGGTTGTTGGAGGAGTTAAATTTGAGTAAATTTAGAGGAAATTTACTTTTATTTTTTTGGATTTTATATAAATTTTTAGTCAAATTGTAGTAAAGGAAATTCAAACCAACTTCGATTTTTTTGGATTTTGATGAATTTTTTTGTTGGAGGAGTTAAATTTGAGTGAATTTAGATGAAACTTACTTTTATTTTTTTGGATTTTCTATAAATTTTTAGTCAAATTGTAATAAAGGAATTTGAACCAACTTCGATTTTTTTGGATTTTGATGAGATTTTTTGTTGGAGGAGTTAAATTTGAGTGAATTTAGATGAAATTTACTTCAATTTGTTTTGATTTTATATAAATTTTTAGTCAAATTGTAATAAAGGAAACTGAAACCAACTTCGATTTTTTTGGATTTCGATGACTTTTTTTGTTGGAGGAGCTAAATTTGAGTGAATTTAGATGAAATTTACTTCAATGTTTTTGGATTTTATATAAATTTTTAGGCAAATTTTAATAAAGGAATTTGAAACCACCTTCGACTTTTTTGGATTTCGATGATTTTTTTTGTTGGAGGAGCTAAATTTGAGTGAATTTAGATGAAATTTACTTCAATTTTTTTTGATTTCATATAAATTTTTAGTCAAATTGTAATAAAGGAAACTGAAACCAACTTCGATTTTTTTGGATTTTGATGACTTTTTTTGTTGGAGGAGCTAAATTTGAGTGAATTTAGGTGAAATTTACTTCAATGTTTTTGGATTTTATATAAATTTTTAGGCAAATTTTAATAAAGGAATTTGAAACCACCTTCGACTTTTTTGGATTTCGATGAATTTTTTTGTTGGAGGAGCTAAATTTGAGTGAATTTAGATGAAATTTACTTCTATTTTTTTTATTTCACTTAAATTTTTAGTCAAATTGTAATAAAGGTATTTGAACCAACTTCGATTTTTTTGGATTTTGATGTTTTTGGTTGTTGGAGGAGTTAAATTTGAGTAAATTTAGAGGAAATTTACTTTTATTTTTTTGGATTTTATATAAATTTTTAGTCAAATTGTAGTAAAGGAAATTCAAACCAACTTCGATTTTTTTGGATTTTGATGAATTTTTTTGTTGGAGGAGTTAAATTTGAGTGAATTTAGATTAAATTTACTTTTATTTTTTTTTATTTTATATAAATTTTTAGTCAAATTGTAATAAAGGAATTTGAACCAACTTCGAATTTTTTGGATTTCGATGAATTTTTTTGTTGGAGGAGCTAAATTTGAGTAAATTTAGATGAAATTTACTTCAATTTTTTTGGATTTTATATAAATTTTTAGGCAAATTTTAATAAAGGAATTTGAAACCACCTTCGATTTTTTTGGATTTCGATGAATTTTTCTGTTGGAGGAGCTAAATTTGAGTGAATTTAGATGAAATTTACTTCAATTTTTTTTGATTTTATATAAATTTTTAGTCAAATTGTAATAAAGGAAACTGAAACCAACTTCGATTTTTTTGGATTTCGATGACTTTTTTTGTTGGAGGAGCTAAATTTGAGTGAATTTAGATGAAATTTACTTCAATGTTTTTGGATTTTATATAAATTTTTAGGCAAATTTTAATAAAGGAATTTGAAACCACCTTCGACTTTTTTGGATTTCGATGAATTTTTTTGTTGGAGGAGCTAAATTTGAGTGAATTTAGATGAAATTTACTTCTATTTTTTTTGATTTCATATAAATTTTTAGTCAAATTGTAATAAAGGAAACTGAAACCAACTTCGATTTTTTTGGATTTCGATGACTTTTTTTGTTGGAGGAGCTAAATTTGAGTGAATTTAGATGAAATTTACTTCAATGTTTTTGGATTTTATATAAATTTTTAGGCAAATTTTAATAAAGGAATTTGAAACCACCTTCGACTTTTTTGGATTTCGATGAATTTTTTTGTTGGAGGAGCTAAATTTGAGTGAATTTAGATGAAATTTACTTCAATTTGTTTTGATTTTATATAAATTTTTAGTCAAATTGTAATAAAGGAATTTGAACCATCTTCGATTTTTTTGGTTTTTGATGAGTTTTTTTGTTGGAGGAGTTAAATATGAGTGAATTTAGATGAAATTTACTTCAATGTTTTTGGATTTTATATAAATTTTTAGGCAAATTTTAATAAAGGAATTTGAAACCACCTTCGACTTTTTTGGATTTCGATGAATTTTTTTGTTGGAGGAGCTAAATTTGAGTGAATTTAGATGAAATTTACTTCTATTTTTTTTATTTCACTTAAACTTTTAGTCAAATTGTAATAAAGGTATTTGAACCAACTTCGATTTTTTTGGATTTTGATGAATTTTTTTGTTGGAGCAGCTAAATTTGAGTGAATTTAGATGGAATTTACTTTTATTTTTTTGGATTTTATATAAATTTTTAGTCAAATTGTAATAAAGGAATTTGAACCAACTTCTATTTTTTTGGATTTTGATGAGTTTTTTTGTTGGAGGAGTTAAATTTGAGTGAATTTAGATTAAATTTACTTTTATTTTTTTTGATTTTATATAAATTTTTAGTCAAATTGTAATAAAGGAATTTGAACCAACTCCGAATTTTTTGGATTTTGATGAGATTTTTTGTTGGAGGAGTTAAATTTGAGTGAATTTAGATTAAATTTACTTTTATTTTTTTTGATTTTATATAAATTTTTAGTCAAATTGTAATAAAGGAAACTGAAACCAACTTCGATTTTTTTGGATTTCGATGACTTTTTTTGTTGGAGGAGCTAAATTTGAGTGAATTTAGATGAAATTTACTTCAATGTTTTTGGATTTTATATAAATTTTTAGGCAAATTTTAATAAAGGAATTTGAAACCACCTTCGACTTTTTTGGATTTCGATGAATTTTTTTGTTGGAGGAGCTAAATTTGAGTGAATTTAGATGAAATTTACTTCAATTTTTTTTGATTTCATATAAATTTTTAGTCAAATTGTAATAAAGGAAACTGAAACCAACTTCGATTTTTTTGGATTTCGATGACTTTTTTTGTTGGAGGAGCTAAATTTGAGTGAATTTAGGTGAAATTTACTTCAATGTTTTTGGATTTTATATAAATTTTTAGGCAAATTTTAATAAAGGAATTTGAAACCACCTTCGACTTTTTTGGATTTCGATGAATTTTTTTGTTGGAGGAGCTAAATTTGAGTGAATTTAGATGAAATTTACTTCTATTTTTTTTATTTCACTTAAATTTTTAGTCAAATTGTAATAAAGGTATTTGAACCAACTTCGATTTTTTTGGATTTTGATGTTTTTGGTTGTTGGAGGAGTTAAATTTGAGTAAATTTAGAGGAAATTTACTTTTATTTTTTTGGATTTTATATAAATTTTTAGTCAAATTGTAGTAAAGGAAATTCAAACCAACTTCGATTTTTTTGGATTTTGATGAATTTTTTTGTTGGAGGAGTTAAATTTGAGTGAATTTAGATGAAACTTACTTTTATTTTTTTGGATTTTCTATAAATTTTTAGTCAAATTGTAATAAAGGAATTTGAACCAACTTCGATTTTTTTGGATTTTGATGAGATTTTTTGTTGGAGGAGTTAAATTTGAGTGAATTTAGATTAAATTTACTTTTATTTTTTTTGATTTTATATAAATTTTTAGTCAAATTGTAATAAAGGAAACTGAAACCAACTTCGATTTTTTTGGATTTCGATGACTTTTTTTGTTGGAGGAGCTAAATTTGAGTGAATTTAGATGAAATTTACTTCAATGTTTTTGGATTTTATATAAATTTTTAGGCAAATTTTAATAAAGGAATTTGAAACCACCTTCGACTTTTTTGGATTTCGATGAATTTTTTTGTTGGAGGAGCTAAATTTGAGTGAATTTAGATGAAATTTACTTCAATTTTTTTTGATTTCATATAAATTTTTAGTCAAATTGTAATAAAGGAAACTGAAACCAACTTCGATTTTTTTGGATTTCGATGACTTTTTTTGTTGGAGGAGCTAAATTTGAGTGAATTTAGGTGAAATTTACTTCAATGTTTTTGGATTTTATATAAATTTTTAGGCAAATTTTAATAAAGGAATTTGAAACCACCTTCGACTTTTTTGGATTTCGATGAATTTTTTTGTTGGAGGAGCTAAATTTGAGTGAATTTAGATGAAATTTACTTCTATTTTTTTTATTTCACTTAAATTTTTAGTCAAATTGTAATAAAGGTATTTGAACCAACTTCGATTTTTTTGGATTTTGATGATTTTGGTTGTTGGAGGAGTTAAATTTGAGTAAATTTAGAGGAAATTTACTTTTATTTTTTTGGATTTTATATAAATTTTTAGTCAAATTGTAGTAAAGGAAATTCAAACCAACTTCGATTTTTTTGGATTTTGATGAATTTTTTTGTTGGAGGAGTTAAATTTGAGTGAATTTAGATGAAACTTACTTTTATTTTTTTGGATTTTCTATAAATTTTTAGTCAAATTGTAATAAAGGAATTTGAACCAACTTCGATTTTTTTGGATTTTGATGAGATTTTTTGTTGGAGGAGTTAAATTTGAGTGAATTTAGATGAAATTTACTTCAATTTGTTTTGATTTTATATAAATTTTTAGTCAAATTGTAATAAAGGAAACTGAAACCAACTTCGATTTTTTTGGATTTCGATGACTTTTTTTGTTGGAGGAGCTAAATTTGAGTGAATTTAGATGAAATTTACTTCAATGTTTTTGGATTTTATATAAATTTTTAGGCAAATTTTAATAAAGGAATTTGAAACCACCTTCGACTTTTTTGGATTTCGATGATTTTTTTTGTTGGAGGAGCTAAATTTGAGTGAATTTAGATGAAATTTACTTCAATTTTTTTTGATTTCATATAAATTTTTAGTCAAATTGTAATAAAGGAAACTGAAACCAACTTCGATTTTTTTGGATTTTGATGACTTTTTTTGTTGGAGGAGCTAAATTTGAGTGAATTTAGGTGAAATTTACTTCAATGTTTTTGGATTTTATATAAATTTTTAGGCAAATTTTAATAAAGGAATTTGAAACCACCTTCGACTTTTTTGGATTTCGATGAATTTTTTTGTTGGAGGAGCTAAATTTGAGTGAATTTAGATGAAATTTACTTCTATTTTTTTTATTTCACTTAAATTTTTAGTCAAATTGTAATAAAGGTATTTGAACCAACTTCGATTTTTTTGGATTTTGATGTTTTTGGTTGTTGGAGGAGTTAAATTTGAGTAAATTTAGAGGAAATTTACTTTTATTTTTTTGGATTTTATATAAATTTTTAGTCAAATTGTAGTAAAGGAAATTCAAACCAACTTCGATTTTTTTGGATTTTGATGAATTTTTTTGTTGGAGGAGTTAAATTTGAGTGAATTTAGATGAAACTTACTTTTATTTTTTTGGATTTTCTATAAATTTTTAGTCAAATTGTAATAAAGGAATTTGAACCAACTTCGATTTTTTTGGATTTTGATGAGATTTTTTGTTGGAGGAGTTAATTTTGAGTGAATTTAGATTAAATTTACTTTTATTTTTTTTGATTTTATATAAATTTTTAGTCAAATTGTAATAAAGGAAACTGAAACCAACTTCGATTTTTTTGGATTTCGATGACTTTTTTTGTTGGAGGAGCTAAATTTGAGTGAATTTAGATGAAATTTACTTCAATGTTTTTGGATTTTATATAAATTTTTAGGCAAATTTTAATAAAGGAATTTGAAACCACCTTCGACTTTTTTGGATTTCGATGAATTTTTTTGTTGGAGGAGCTAAATTTGAGTGAATTTAGATGAAATTTACTTCAATTTTTTTTGATTTCATATAAATTTTTAGTCAAATTGTAATAAAGGAAACTGAAACCAACTTCGATTTTTTTGGATTTCGATGACTTTTTTTGTTGGAGGAGCTAAATTTGAGTGAATTTAGATGAAATTTACTTCAATGTTTTTGGATTTTATATAAATTTTTAGGCAAATTTTAATAAAGGAATTTGAAACCACCTTCGACTTTTTTGGATTTCGATGAATTTTTTTGTTGGAGGAGCTAAATTTGAGTGAATTTAGATGAAATTTACTTCAATTTGTTTTGATTTTATATAAATTTTTAGTCAAATTGTAATAAAGGAATTTGAACCATCTTCGATTTTTTTGGTTTTTGATGAGTTTTTTTGTTGGAGGAGTTAAATATGAGTGAATTTAGATGAAATTTACTTCTGTTTTTTTTATTTCATATAAATTTTTAGTCAAATTGTAATAAAGGAATTTGAACCAACTTCGATTTTTTTGGATTTGGATGAATTTTTTTGTTGGAGGAGCTAAATTTGAGTGAATTTAGATGAAATTTACTTCTATTTTTTTTATTTCACTTAAATTTTTAGTCAAATTGTAATAAAGGTACTTGAACCAACTTCGATTTTTTTGGATTTTGATGATTTTGGTTGTTGGAGGAGTTAAATTTGAGTAAATTTAGAGGAAATTTACTTTTATTTTTTTGGATTTTATATAAATTTTTAGTCAAATTGTAGTAAAGGAAATTCAAACCAACTTAGATTTTTTTGGATTTTGATGAATTTTTTTGTTGGAGGAGTTAAATTTGTGTGAATTTAGATGAAACTTACTTTTATTTTTTTGGATTTTCTATAAATTTTTAGTCAAATTGTAATAAAGGAATTTGAACCAACTTCGATTTTTTTGGATTTTGATGAGATTTTTTGTTGGAGGAGTTAAATTTGAGTGAATTTAGATGAAACTTACTTTTATTTTTTTGGATTTTCTATAAATTTTTAGTCAAATTGTAATAAAGGAATTTGAACCAACTTCGATTTTTTTGGATTTTGATGAGATTTTTTGTTGGAGGAGTTAAATTTGAGTGAATTTATATTAAATTTACTTTTATTTTTTTTGATTTTATATAAATTTTTAGTCAAATTGTAATAAAGGAAACTGAAACCAACTTCGATTTTTTTGGATTTCGATGACTTTTTTTGTTGGAGGAGCTAAATTTGAGTGAATTTAGATGAAATTTACTTCAATGTTTTTGGATTTTATATAAATTTTTAGGCAAATTTTAATAAAGGAATTTGAAACCACCTTCGACTTTTTTGGATTTCGATGAATTTTTTTGTTGGAGGAGCTAAATTTGAGTGAATTTAGATGAAATTTACTTCAATTTTTTTTTATTTCATATAAATTTTTAGTCAAATTGTAATAAAGGAAACTGAAACCAACTTCGATTTTTTTGGATTTCGATGACTTTTTTTGTTGGAGGAGCTAAATTTGAGTGAATTTAGGTGAAATTTACTTCAATGTTTTTGGATTTTATATAAATTTTTAGGCAAATTTTAATAAAGGAATTTGAAACCACCTTCGACTTTTTTGGATTTCGATGAATTTTTTTGTTGGAGGAGCTAAATTTGAGTGAATTTAGATGAAATTTACTTCTATTTTTTTTATTTCACTTAAATTTTTAGTCAAATTGTAATAAAGGTATTTGAACCAACTTCGATTTTTTTGGATTTTGATGAATTTTTTTGTTGGAGCAGCTAAATTTGAGTGAATTTAGATGGAATTTACTTTTATTTTTTTGGATTTTTTATAAATTTTTAGTCAAATTGTAATAAAGGAATTTGAACCAACTTCTATTTTTTTGGATTTTGATGAGTTTTTTTGTTGGAGGAGTTAAATTTGAGTGAATTTAGATGAAACTTACTTTTATTTTTTTGGATTTTCTATAAATTTTTAGTCAAATTGTAATAAAGGAATTTGAACCAACTCCGAATTTTTTGGATTTCGATGAATTTTTTTGTTGGAGGAGCTAAATTTGAGTGAATTTAGATGAAATTTACTTCAATTTTTTTGGATTTTATATAAATTTTTAGGCAAATTTTAATAAAGGAATTTGAAACCACTTTCGATTTTTTTGGATTTCGATGAATTTTTTGTTGGAGGAGCTAAATTTGAGTGAATTTAGATGAAATTTACTTCAATTTTTTTTGATTTTATATAAATTTTTAGTCAAATTGTAATAAAGGAAACTGAAACCAACTTCGATTTTTTGGGATTTCGATGTATTTTTTTGTTGGAGGAGCTAAATTTGAGTGAATTTAGGTGAAATTTACTTCAATGTTTTTGGATTTTATATAAATTTTTAGGCAAATTTTAATAAAGGAATTTGAAACCACCTTCGACTTTTTTGGATTTCGATGAATTTTTTTGTTGGAGGAGCTAAATTTGAGTGAATTTAGATGAAATTTACTTCTATTTTTTTTATTTCACTTAAATTTTTAGTCAAATTGTAATAAAGGTATTTGAACCAACTTCGATTTTTTTGGATTTTGATGATTTTGGTTGTTGGAGGAGTTAAATTTGAGTAAATTTAGAGGAAATTTACTTTTATTTTTTTGGATTTTATATAAATTTTTAGTCAAATTGTAGTAAAGGAAATTCAAACCAACTTCGATTTTTTTGGATTTTGATGAATTTTTTTGTTGGAGGAGTTAAATTTGAGTGAATTTAGATGAAACTTACTTTTATTTTTTTGGATTTTCTATAAATTTTTAGTCAAATTGTAATAAAGGAATTTGAACCAACTTCGATTTTTTTGGATTTTGATGAGATTTTTTGTTGGAGGAGTTAAATTTGAGTGAATTTAGATGAAATTTACTTCAATTTGTTTTGATTTTATATAAATTTTTAGTCAAATTGTAATAAAGTAAACTGAAACCAACTTCGATTTTTTTGGATTTCGATGACTTTTTTTGTTGGAGGAGCTAAATTTGAGTGAATTTAGATGAAATTTACTTCAATGTTTTTGGATTTTATATAAATTTTTAGGCAAATTTTAATAAAGGAATTTGAAACCACCTTCGACTTTTTTGGATTTCGATGAATTTTTTTGTTGGAGGAGCTAAATTTGAGTGAATTTAGATGAAATTTACTTCATTTTTTTTTGATTTCATATAAATTTTTAGTCAAATTGTAATAAAGGAAACTGAAACCAACTTCGATTTTTTTGGATTTCGATGACTTTTTTTGTTGGAGGAGCTAAATTTGAGTGAATTTAGGTGAAATTTACTTCAATGTTTTTGGATTTTATATAAATTTTTAGGCAAATTTTAATAAAGGAATTTGAAACCACCTTCGACTTTTTTGGATTTCGATGAATTTTTTTGTTGGAGGAGCTAAATTTGAGTGAATTTAGATGAAATTTACTTCTATTTTTTTTATTTCACTTAAATTTTTAGTCAAATTGTAATAAAGGTATTTGAACCAACTTCGATTTTTTTGGATTTTGATGATTTTGGTTGTTGGAGGAGTTAAATTTGAGTAAATTTAGAGGAAATTTACTTTTATTTTTTTGGATTTTATATAAATTTTTAGTCAAATTGTAGTAAAGGAAATTCAAACCAACTTCGATTTTTTTGGATTTTGATGAATTTTTTTGTTGGAGGAGTTAAATTTGAGTGAATTTAGATGAAACTTACTTTTATTTTTTTGGATTTTCTATAAATTTTTAGTCAAATTGTAATAAAGGAATTTGAACCAACTTCGATTTTTTTGGATTTTGATGAGATTTTTTGTTGGAGGAGTTAAATTTGAGTGAATTTAGATTAAATTTACTTTTATTTTTTTTGATTTTATATAAATTTTTAGTCAAATTGTAATAAAGGAAACTGAAACCAACTTCGATTTTTTTGGATTTCGATGACTTTTTTTGTTGGAGGAGCTAAATTTGAGTGAATTTAGATGAAATTTACTTCAATGTTTTTGGATTTTATATAAATTTTTAGGCAAATTTTAATAAAGGAATTTGAAACCACCTTCGACTTTTTTGGATTTCGATGAATTTTTTTGTTGGAGGAGCTAAATTTGAGTGAATTTAGATGAAATTTACTTCAATTTTTTTTGATTTCATATAAATTTTTAGTCAAATTGTAATAAAGGAAACTGAAACCAACTTCGATTTTTTTGGATTTCGATGACTTTTTTTGTTGGAGGAGCTAAATTTGAGTGAATTTAGGTGAAATTTACTTCAATGTTTTTGGATTTTATATAAATTTTTAGGCAAATTTTAATAAAGGAATTTGAAACCACCTTCGACTTTTTTGGATTTCGATGAATTTTTTTGTTGGAGGAGCTAAATTTGAGTGAATTTAGATGAAATTTACTTCTATTTTTTTTATTTCACTTAAATTTTTAGTCAAATTGTAATAAAGGTATTTGAACCAACTTCGATTTTTTTGGATTTTGATGTTTTTGGTTGTTGGAGGAGTTAAATTTGAGTAAATTTAGAGGAAATTTACTTTTATTTTTTTGGATTTTATATAAATTTTTAGTCAAATTGTAGTAAAGGAAATTCAAACCAACTTCGATTTTTTTGGATTTTGATGAATTTTTTTGTTGGAGGAGTTAAATTTGAGTGAATTTAGATGAAACTTACTTTTATTTTTTTGGATTTTCTATAAATTTTTAGTCAAATTGTAATAAAGGAATTTGTACCAACTTCGATTTTTTTGGATTTTGATGAGATTTTTTGTTGGAGGAGTTAAATTTGAGTGAATTTAGATTAAATTTACTTTTATTTTTTTTGATTTTATATAAATTTTTAGTCAAATTGTAATAAAGGAAACTGAAACCAACTTCGATTTTTTTGGATTTCGATGACTTTTTTTGTTGGAGGAGCTAAATTTGAGTGAATTTAGATGAAATTTACTTCAATGTTTTTGGATTTTATATAAATTTTTAGGCAAATTTTAATAAAGGAATTTGAAACCACCTTCGACTTTTTTGGATTTCGATGAATTTTTTTGTTGGAGGAGCTAAATTTGAGTGAATTTAGATGAAATTTACTTCAATTTTTTTTGATTTCATATAAATTTATAGTCAAATTGTAATAAAGGAAACTGAAACCAACTTCGATTTTTTTGGATTTCGATGACTTTTTTTGTTGGAGGAGCTAAATTTGAGTGAATTTAGATGAAATTTACTTCAATTTTTTTTGATTTCATATAAATTTTTAGTCAAATTGTAATAAAGGAATTTGAAACCACCTTCGACTTTTTTGGATTTCGATGAATTTTTTTGTTGGAGGAGCTAAATTTGAGTGAATTTAGATGAAATTTACTTCAATTTTTTTTGATTTCATATAAATTTTTAGTCAAATTGTAATAAAGGAAACTGAAACCAACTTCGATTTTTTTGGATTTTGATGACTTTTTTTGTTGGAGGAGCTAAATTTGAGTGAATTTAGGTGAAATTTACTTCAATGTTTTTGGATTTTATATAAATTTTTAGGCAAATTTTAATAAAGGAATTTGAAACCACCTTCGACTTTTTTGGATTTCGATGAATTTTTTTGTTGGAGGAGCTAAATTTGAGTGAATTTAGATGAAATTTACTTCTATTTTTTTTATTTCACTTAAATTTTTAGTCAAATTGTAATAAAGGTATTTGAACCAACTTCGATTTTTTTGGATTTTGATGTTTTTGGTTGTTGGAGGAGTTAAATTTGAGTAAATTTAGAGGAAATTTACTTTTATTTTTTTGGATTTTATATAAATTTTTAGTCAAATTGTAGTAAAGGAAACTGAAACCAACTTCGATTTTTTGGGATTTTGATGAATTTTTTTGTTGGAGGAGTTAAATTTGAGTGAATTTAGATGAAACTTACTTTTATTTTTTTGGATTTTCTATAAATTTTTAGTCAAATTGTAATAAAGGAATTTGAACCAACTTCGATTTTTTTGGATTTTGATGAGATTTTTTGTTGGAGGAGTTAAATTTGAGTGAATTTAGATTAAATTTACTTTTATTTTTTTTGATTTTATATAAATTTTTAGTCAAATTGTAATAAAGGAAACTGAAACCAACTTCGATTTTTTTGGATTTCGATGACTTTTTTTGTTGGAGGAGCTAAATTTGAGTGAATTTAGATGAAATTTACTTCAATGTTTTTGGATTTTATATAAATTTTTAGGCAAATTTTAATAAAGGAATTTGAAACCACCTTCGACTTTTTTGGATTTCGATGAATTTTTTTGTTGGAGGAGCTAAATTTGAGTGAATTTAGATGAAATTTACTTCAATTTTTTTTGATTTCATATAAATTTTTAGTCAAATTGTAATAAAGGAAACTGAAACCAACTTCGATTTTTTTGGATTTCGATGACTTTTTTTGTTGGAGGAGCTAAATTTGAGTGAATTTAGATGAAATTTACTTCAATGTTTTTGGATTTTATATAAATTTTTAGGCAAATTTTAATAAAGGAATTTGAAACCACCTTCGACTTTTTTGGATTTCGATGAATTTTTTTGTTGGAGGAGCTAAATTTGAGTGAATTTAGATGAAATTTACTTCAATTTGTTTTGATTTTATATAAATTTTTAGTCAAATTGTAATAAAGGAATTTGAACCATCTTCGATTTTTTTGGTTTTTGATGAGTTTTTTTGTTGGAGGAGTTAAATATGAGTGAATTTAGATGAAATTTACTTTTGTTTTTTTTATTTCATATAAATTTTTAGTCAAATTGTAATAAAGGAATTTGAACCAACTTCGATTTTTTTGGATTTGGATGAATTTTTTTGTTGGAGGAGCTAAATTTGAGTGAATTTAGATGAAATTTACTTCTATTTTTTTTATTTCACTTAAATTTTTAGTCAAATTGTAATAAAGGTACTTGAACCAACTTCGATTTTTTTGGATTTTGATGATTTTGGTTGTTGGAGGAGTTAAATTTGAGTAAATTTAGAGGAAATTTACTTTTATTTTTTTGGATTTTATATAAATTTTTAGTCAAATTGTAGTAAAGGAAATTCAAACCAACTTAGATTTTTTTGGATTTTGATGAATTTTTTTGTTGGAGGAGTTAAATTTGTGTGAATTTAGATGAAACTTACTTTTATTTTTTTGGATTTTCTATAAATTTTTAGTCAAATTGTAATAAAGGAATTTGAACCAACTTCGATTTTTTTGGATTTTGATGAGATTTTTTGTTGGAGGAGTTAAATTTGAGTGAATTTAGATGAAACTTACTTTTATTTTTTTGGATTTTCTATAAATTTTTAGTCAAATTGTAATAAAGGAATTTGAACCAACTTCGATTTTTTTGGATTTTGATGAGATTTTTTGTTGGAGGAGTTAAATTTGAGTGAATTTAGATTAAATTTACTTTTATTTTTTTTGATTTTATATAAATTTTTAGTCAAATTGTAATAAAGGAAACTGAAACCAACTTCGATTTTTTTGGATTTCGATGACTTTTTTTGTTGGAGGAGCTAAATTTGAGTGAATTTAGATGAAATTTACTTCAATGTTTTTGGATTTTATATAAATTTTTAGGCAAATTTTAATAAAGGAATTTGAAACCACCTTCGACTTTTTTGGATTTCGATGAATTTTTTTGTTGGAGGAGCTAAATTTGAGTGAATTTAGATGAAATTTACTTCAATTTTTTTTGATTTCATATAAATTTTTAGTCAAATTGTAATAAAGGAAACTGAAACCAACTTCGATTTTTTTGGATTTCGATGACTTTTTTTGTTGGAGGAGCTAAATTTGAGTGAATTTAGGTGAAATTTACTTCAATGTTTTTGGATTTTATATAAATTTTTAGGCAAATTTTAATAAAGGAATTTGAAACCACCTTCGACTTTTTTGGATTTCGATGAATTTTTTTGTTGGAGGAGCTAAATTTGAGTGAATTTAGATGAAATTTACTTCTATTTTTTTTATTTCACTTAAATTTTTAGTCAAATTGTAATAAAGGTATTTGAACCAACTTCGATTTTTTTGGATTTTGATGATTTTGGTTGTTGGAGGAGTTAAATTTGAGTAAATTTAGAGGAAATTTACTTTTATTTTTTTGGATTTTATATAAATTTTTAGTCAAATTGTAATAAAGGAATTTGAACCAACTTCTATTTTTTTGGATTTTGATGAGTTTTTTTGTTGGAGGAGTTAAATTTGAGTGAATTTAGATTAAATTTACTTTTATTTTTTTTGATTTTATATAAATTTTTAGTCAAATTGTAATAAAGGAATTTGAACCAACTCCGAATTTTTTGGATTTCGATGAATTTTTTTGTTGGAGGAGTTAAATTTGAGTGAATTTAGATGAAATTTACTTCAATTTGTTTTGATTTTATATAAATTTTTAGTCAAATTGTAATAAAGGAATTTGAAACCACTTTCGATTTTTTTGGATTTCGATGAATTTTTTGTTGGAGGAGCTAAATTTGAGTGAATTTAGATGAAATTTACTTCAATGTTTTTGGATTTTATATAAATTTTTAGTCAAATTGTAATAAAGGAAACTGAAACCAACTTCGATTTTTTTGGATTTCGATGACTTTTTTTGTTGGAGGAGCTAAATTTGAGTGAATTTAGGTGAAATTTACTTCAATGTTTTTGGTTTTTATATAAATTTTTAGGCAAATTTTAATAAAGGAATTTGAAACCACCTTCGACTTTTTTGGATTTCGATGAATTTTTTTGTTGGAGGAGCTAAATTTGAGTGAATTTAGATGAAATTTACTTCTATTTTTTTTATTTCACTTAAATTTTTAGTCAAATTGTAATAAAGGTATTTGAACCAACTTCGATTTTTTTGGATTTTGATGAATTTTTTTGTTGGAGCAGCTAAATTTGAGTGAATTTAGATGGAATTTACTTTTATTTTTTTGGATTTTATATAAATTTTTAGTCAAATTGTAATAAAGGAATTTGAACCAACTTCTATTTTTTTGGATTTTGATGAGTTTTTTTGTTGGAGGAGTTAAATTTGAGTGAATTTAGATTAAATTTACTTTTATTTTTTTTGATTTTATATAAATTTTTAGTCAAATTGTAATAAAGGAATTTGAACCAACTCCGAATTTTTTGGATTTCGATGAATTTTTTTGTTGGAGGAGCTAAATTTGAGTGAATTTAGATGAAATTTACTTCAATTTTTTTGGATTTTATATAAATTTTTAGGCAAATTTTAATAAAGGAATTTGAAACCACTTTCGACTTTTTTGGATTTCGATGAATTTTTTGTTGGAGGAGCTAAATTTGAGTGAATTTAGATGAAATTTACTTCAATTTTTTTTGATTTTATATAAATTTTTAGTCAAATTGTAATAAAGGAAACTGAAACCAACTTCGATTTTTTGGGATTTCGATGTATTTTTTTGTTGGAGGAGCTAAATTTGAGTGAATTTAGGTGAAATTTACTTCAATGTTTTTGGATTTTATATAAATTTTTAGGCAAATTTTAATAAAGGAATTTGAAACCACCTTCGACTTTTTTGGATTTCGATGAATTTTTTTGTTGGAGGAGCTAAATTTGAGTGAATTTAGATGAAATTTACTTCTATTTTTTTTATTTCACTTAAATTTTTAGTCAAATTGTAATAAAGGTATTTGAACCAACTTCGATTTTTTTGGATTTTGATGATTTTGGTTGTTGGAGGAGTTAAATTTGAGTAAATTTAGAGGAAATTTACTTTTATTTTTTTGGATTTTATATAAATTTTTAGTCAAATTGTAGTAAAGGAAATTCAAACCAACTTCGATTTTTTTGGATTTTGATGAATTTTTTTGTTGGAGGAGTTAAATTTGAGAGAATTTAGATGAAACTTACTTTTATTTTTTTGGATTTTCTATAAATTTTTAGTCAAATTGTAATAAAGGAATTTGAACCAACTTCGATTTTTTTGGATTTTGATGAGATTTTTTGTTGGAGGAGTTAAATTTGAGTGAATTTAGATGAAATTTACTTCAATTTGTTTTGATTTTATATAAATTTTTAGTCAAATTGTAATAAAGTAAACTGAAACCAACTTCGATTTTTTTGGATTTCGATGACTTTTTTTGTTGGAGGAGCTAAATTTGAGTGAATTTAGATGAAATTTACTTCAATGTTTTTGGATTTTATATAAATTTTTAGGCAAATTTTAATAAAGGAATTTGAAACCACCTTCGACTTTTTTGGATTTCGATGAATTTTTTTGTTGGAGGAGCTAAATTTGAGTGAATTTAGATGAAATTTACTTCAATTTTTTTTGATTTCATATAAATTTTTAGTCAAATTGTAATAAAGGAAACTGAAACCAACTTCGATTTTTTTGGATTTCGATGACTTTTTTTGTTGGAGGAGCTAAATTTGAGTGAATTTAGGTGAAATTTACTTCAATGTTTTTGGATTTTATATAAATTTTTAGGCAAATTTTAATAAAGGAATTTGAAACCACCTTCGACTTTTTTGGATTTCGATGAATTTTTTTGTTGGAGGAGCTAAATTTGAGTGAATTTAGATGAAATTTACTTCTATTTTTTTTATTTCACTTAAATTTTTAGTCAAATTGTAATAAAGGTATTTGAACCAACTTCGATTTTTTTGGATTTTGATGAATTTGGTTGTTGGAGGAGTTAAATTTGAGTAAATTTAGAGGAAATTTACTTTTATTTTTTTGGATTTTCTATAAATTTTTAGTCAAATTGTAGTAAAGGAATTTGAACCAACTTCGATTTTTTTGGATTTTGATGAGATTTTTTGTTGGAGGAGTTAAATTTGAGTGAATTTAGATGAAATTTACTTCAATTTGTTTTGATTTTATATAAATTTTTAGTCAAATTGTAATAAAGGAAACTGAAACCAACTTCGATTTTTTGGGATTTCGATGACTTTTTTTGTTGGAGGAGCTAAATTTGAGTGAATTTAGATGAAATTTACTTCAATGTTTTTGGATTTTATATAAATTTTTAGGCAAATTTTAATAAAGGAATTTGAAACCACCTTCGACTTTTTTGGATTTCGATGAATTTTTTTGTTGGAGGAGCTAAATTTGAGTGAATTTAGATGAAATTTACTTCAATTTTTTTTGATTTCATATAAATTTTTAGTCAAATTGTAATAAAGGAAATTGAAACCAACTTCGATTTTTTTGGATTTGGATGAATTTTTTTGTTGGAGCAGCTAAATTTGAGTGAATTTAGATGGAATTTACTTTTATTTTTTTGGATTTTATATAAATTTTTAGTCAAATTGTAATAAAGGAATTTGAACCAACTTCTATTTTTTTGGATTTTGATGAGTTTTTTTGTTGGAGGAGTTAAATTTGAGTGAATTTAGATGAAATTTACTTCAATTTTTTTGGATTTTATATAATTTTTTAGTCAAATTGTAATAAAGGAAATTAAAACCAACTTCGATTTTTTTGGATTTGGATGAATGTTTTTGTTGGAGGAGCTAAATTTGAGTAAATTTAGATGAAATTAACACCTATTTTTTTGGATTTTATATAAATTTTTAGTCAAATTGTAATAAAGGAATTTGAAACCAACTTCGATTTTTTTGGATTTTGCTGAATTTTGTGTTGGAGGAGCTAAATTTGAGTGAATTTAGATTAAATTTACTTTTATTTTTTTTTGATTTTATATAAATTTTTAGTCAAATTGTAATAAAGGAAACTGAAACCAACTTCGATTTTTTTGGATTTCGATGACTTTTTTTGTTGGAGGAGCTAAATTTGAGTGAATTTAGATGAAATTTACTTCAATGTTTTTGGATTTTATATAAATTTTTAGGCAAATTTTAATAAAGGAATTTGAAACCACCTTCGACTTTTTTGGATTTCGATGAATTTTTTTGTTGGAGGAGCTAAATTTGAGTGAATTTAGATGAAATTTACTTCAATTTTTTTTGATTTCATATAAATTTTTAGTCAAATTGTAATAAAGGAAACTGAAACCAACTTCGATTTTTTTGGATTTCGATGACTTTTTTTGTTGGAGGAGCTAAATTTGAGTGAATTTAGGTGAAATTTACTTCAATGTTTTTGGATTTTATATAAATTTTTAGGCAAATTTTAATAAAGGAATTTGAAACCACCTTCGACTTTTTTGGATTTCGATGAATTGTTTTGTTGGAGGAGCTAAATTTGAGTGAATTTAGATGAAATTTACTTCAATTTTTTTTGATTTCATATAAATTTTTAGTCAAATTGTAATAAAGGAAATTGAAACCAACTTCGATTTTTTTGGATTTGGATGAATTTTTTTGTTGGAGCAGCTAAATTTGAGTGAATTTAGATGGAATTTACTTTTATTTTTTTGGATTTTATATAAATTTTTAGTCAAATTGTAATAAAGGAATTTGAACCAACTTCTATTTTTTTGGATTTTGATGAGTTTTTTTGTTGGAGGAGTTAAATTTGAGTGAATTTAGATGAAATTTACTTCAATTTTTTTGGATTTTATATAATTTTTTAGTCAAATTGTAATAAAGGAAATTAAAACCAACTTCGATTTTTTTGGATTTGGATGAATGTTTTTGTTGGAGGAGCTAAATTTGAGTAAATTTAGATGAAATTAACACCTATTTTTTTGGATTTTATATAAATTTTTAGTCAAATTGTAATAAAGGAATTTGAAACCAACTTCGATTTTTTTGGATTTTGCTGAATTTTGTGTTGGAGGAGCTAAATTTGAGTGAATTTAGATGAAATTTACTTTTATTTTTTCGGATTTTATATAAATTTTTAGTCAAATTGTAATAAAGGAATTTGAACCAACTCCGAATTTTTTGGATTTCGATGAATTTTTTTGTTGGAGGAGCTAAATTTGAGTGAATTTAGATGAAATTTACTTCAATTTTTTTGGATTTTATATAAATTTTTAGGCAAATTTTAATAAAGGAATTTGAAACCACTTTCGATTTTTTTGGATTTCGATGAATTTTTTGTTGGAGGAGCTAAATTTGAGTGAATTTAGATGAAATTTACTTCAATTTTTTTTGATTTTATATAAATTTTTAGTCAAATTGTAATAAAGGAAACTGAAACCAACTTCGATTTTTTGGGATTTCGATGTATTTTTTTGTTGGAGGAGCTAAATTTGAGTGAATTTAGGTGAAATTTACTTCAATGTTTTTGGATTTTATATAAATTTTTAGGCAAATTTTAATAAAGGAATTTGAAACCACCTTCGACTTTTTTGGATTTCGATGAATTTTTTTGTTGGAGGAGCTAAATTTGAGTGAATTTAGATGAAATTTACTTCTATTTTTTTTATTTCACTTAAATTTTTAGTCAAATTGTAATAAAGGTATTTGAACCAACTTCGATTTTTTTGGATTTTGATGATTTTGGTTGTTGGAGGAGTTAAATTTGAGTAAATTTAGAGGAAATTTACTTTTATTTTTTTGGATTTTATATAAATTTTTAGTCAAATTGTAGTAAAGGAAATTCAAACCAACTTCGATTTTTTTGGATTTTGATGAATTTTTTTGTTGGAGGAGTTAAATTTGAGTGAATTTAGATGAAACTTACTTTTATTTTTTTGGATTTTATATAAATTTTTAGTCAAATTGTAATAAAGGAAACTGAAACCAACTTCGATTTTTTTGGATTTCGATGACTTTTTTTGTTGGAGGAGCTAAATTTGAGTGAATTTAGATGAAATTTACTTCAATGTTTTTGGATTTTATATAAATTTTTAGGCAAATTTTAATAAAGGAATTTGAAACCACCTTCGACTTTTTTGGATTTCGATGAATTTTTTTGTTGGAGGAGCTAAATTTGAGTGAATTTAGATGAAATTTACTTCAATTTTTTTTGATTTCATATAAATTTTTAGTCAAATTGTAATAAAGGAAACTGAAACCAACTTCGATTTTTTTGGATTTCGATGACTTTTTTTGTTGGAGGAGCTAAATTTGAGTGAATTTAGGTGAAATTTACTTCAATGTTTTTGGATTTTATATAAATTTTTAGGCAAATTTTAATAAAGGAATTTGAAACCACCTTCGACTTTTTTGGATTTCGATGAATTTTTTTGTTGGAGGAGCTAAATTTGAGTGAATTTAGATGAAATTTACTTCTATTTTTTTTATTTCACTTAAATTTTTAGTCAAATTGTAATAAAGATATTTGAACCAACTTCGATTTTTTTGGATTTTGATGTTTTTGGTTGTTGGGGGAGTTAAATTTGAGTAAATTTAGAGGAAATTTACATTTATTTTTTTGGATTTTATATAAATTTTTAGTCAAATTGTAGTAAAGGAAATTCAAACCAACTTCGATTTTTTTGGATTTTGATGAATTTTTTTGTTGGAGGAGTTAAATTTGAGTGAATTTAGATGAAACTTACTTTTATTTTTTTGGATTTTCTATAAATTTTTAGTCAAATTGTAATAAAGGAATTTGAACCAACTTCGATTTTTTTGGATTTTGATGAGATTTTTTGTTGGAGGAGTTAAATTTGAGTGAATTTAGATTAAATTTACTTTTATTTTTTTTTGATTTTATATAAATTTTTAGTCAAATTGTAATAAAGGAAACTGAAACCAACTTCGATTTTTTTGGATTTCGATGACTTTTTTTGTTGGAGGAGCTAAATTTGAGTGAATTTAGATGAAATTTACTTCAATGTTTTTGGATTTTATATAAATTTTTAGGCAAATTTTAATAAAGGAATTTGAAACCACCTTCGACTTTTTTGGATTTCGATGAATTTTTTTGTTGGAGGAGCTAAATTTGAGTGAATTTAGATGAAATTTACTTCAATTTTTTTTGATTTCATATAAATTTTTAGTCAAATTGTAATAAAGGAAACTGAAACCAACTTCGATTTTTTTGGATTTCGATGACTTTTTTTGTTGGAGGAGCTAAATTTGAGTGAATTTAGGTGAAATTTACTTCAATGTTTTTGGATTTTATATAAATTTTTAGGCAAATTTTAATAAAGGAATTTGAAACCACCTTCGACTTTTTTGGATTTCGATGAATTTTTTTGTTGGAGGAGCTAAATTTGAGTGAATTTAGATGAAATTTACTTCAATTTTTTTTGATTTCATATAAATTTTTAGTCAAATTGTAATAAAGGAAATTGAAACCAACTTCGATTTTTTTGGATTTGGATGAATTTTTTTGTTGGAGCAGCTAAATTTGAGTGAATTTAGATGGAATTTACTTTTATTTTTTTGGATTTTATATAAATTTTTAGTCAAATTGTAATAAAGGTATTTGAACCAACTTCTATTTTTTTGGATTTTGATGAGTTTTTTTGTTGGAGGAGTTAAATTTGAGTGAATTTAGATGAAATTTACTTCAATTTTTTTGGATTTTATATAATTTTTTAGTCAAATTGTAATAAAGGAAATTAAAACCAACTTCGATTTTTTTGGATTTGGATGAATGTTTTTGTTGGAGGAGCTAAATTTGAGTAAATTTAGATGAAATTAACACCTATTTTTTTGGATTTTATATAAATTTTTAGTCAAATTGTAATAAAGGAATTTGAAACCAACTTCGATTTTTTTGGATTTTGCTGAATTTTGTGTTGGAGGAGCTAAATTTGAGTGAATTTAGATGAAATTTACTTTTATTTTTTCGGATTTTATATAAATTTTTAGTCAAATTGTAATAAAGGAATTTGAACCAACTCCGAATTTTTTGGATTTCGATGAATTTTTTTGTTGGAGGAGCTAAATTTGAGTGAATTTAGATGAAATTTACTTCAATTTTTTTGGATTTTATATAAATTTTTAGGCAAATTTTAATAAAGGAATTTGAAACCACTTTCGATTTTTTTGGATTTCGATGAATTTTTTGTTGGAGGAGCTAAATTTGAGTGAATTTAGATGAAATTTACTTCAATTTTTTTTGATTTTATATAAATTTTTAGTCAAATTGTAATAAAGGAAACTGAAACCAACTTCGATTTTTTGGGATTTCGATGTATTTTTTTGTTGGAGGAGCTAAATTTGAGTGAATTTAGGTGAAATTTACTTCAATGTTTTTGGATTTTATATAAATTTTTAGGCAAATTTTAATAAAGGAATTTGAAACCACCTTCGACTTTTTTGGATTTCGATGAATTTTTTTGTTGGAGGAGCTAAATTTGAGTGAATTTAGATGAAATTTACTTCTATTTTTTTTATTTCACTTAAATTTTTAGTCAAATTGTAATAAAGGTATTTGAACCAACTTCGATTTTTTTGGATTTTGATGATTTTGGTTGTTGGAGGAGTTAAATTTGAGTAAATTTAGAGGAAATTTACTTTTATTTTTTTGGATTTTATATAAATTTTTAGTCAAATTGTAGTAAAGGAAATTCAAACCAACTTCGATTTTTTTGGATTTTGATGAATTTTTTTGTTGGAGGAGTTAAATTTGAGTGAATTTAGATGAAACTTACTTTTATTTTTTTGGATTTTCTATAAATTTTTAGTCAAATTGTAATAAAGGAATTTGAACCAACTTCGATTTTTTTGGATTTTGATGAGATTTTTTGTTGGAGGAGTTAAATTTGAGTGAATTTAGATGAAATTTACTTCAATTTGTTTTGATTTTATATAAATTTTTAGTCAAATTGTAATAAAGGAAACTGAAACCAACTTCGATTTTTTTGGATTTCGATGACTTTTTTTGTTGGAGGAGCTAAATTTGAGTGAATTTAGATGAAATTTACTTCAATGTTTTTGGATTTTATATAAATTTTTAGGCAAATTTTAATAAAGGAATTTGAAACCACCTTCGACTTTTTTGGATTTCGATGAATTTTTTTGTTGGAGGAGCTAAATTTGAGTGAATTTAGATGAAATTTACTTCAATTTTTTTTGATTTCATATAAATTTTTAGTCAAATTGTAATAAAGGAAACTGAAACCAACTTCGATTTTTTTGGATTTCGATGACTTTTTTTGTTGGAGGAGCTAAATTTGAGTGAATTTAGGTGAAATTTACTTCAATGTTTTTGGATTTTATATAAATTTTTAGGCAAATTTTAATAAAGGAATTTGAAACCACCTTCGACTTTTTTGGATTTCGATGAATTTTTTTGTTGGAGGAGCTAAATTTGAGTGAATTTAGATGAAATTTACTTCTATTTTTTTTATTTCACTTAAATTTTTAGTCAAATTGTAATAAAGATATTTGAACCAACTTCGATTTTTTTGGATTTTGATGTTTTTGGTTGTTGGGGGAGTTAAATTTGAGTAAATTTAGAGGAAATTTACTTTTATTTTTTTGGATTTTATATAAATTTTTAGTCAAATTGTAGTAAAGGAAATTCAAACCAACTTCGATTTTTTTGGATTTTGATGAATTTTTTTGTTGGAGGAGTTAAATTTGAGTGAATTTAGATGAAACTTACTTTTATTTTTTTGGATTTTCTATAAATTTTTAGTCAAATTGTAATAAAGGAATTTGAACCAACTTCGATTTTTTTGGATTTTGATGAGATTTTTTGTTGGAGGAGTTAAATTTGAGTGAATTTAGATTAAATTTACTTTTATTTTTTTTTGATTTTATATAAATTTTTAGTCAAATTGTAATAAAGGAAACTGAAACCAACTTCGATTTTTTTGGATTTCGATGACTTTTTTTGTTGGAGGAGCTAAATTTGAGTGAATTTAGATGAAATTTACTTCAATGTTTTTGGATTTTATATAAATTTTTAGGCAAATTTTAATAAAGGAATTTGAAACCACCTTCGACTTTTTTGGATTTCGATGAATTTTTTTGTTGGAGGAGCTAAATTTGAGTGAATTTAGATGAAATTTACTTCAATTTTTTTTGATTTCATATAAATTTTTAGTCAAATTGTAATAAAGGAAACTGAAACCAACTTCGATTTTTTTGGATTTCGATGACTTTTTTTGTTGGAGGAGCTAAATTTGAGTGAATTTAGGTGAAATTTACTTCAATGTTTTTGGATTTTATATAAATTTTTAGGCAAATTTTAATAAAGGAATTTGAAACCACCTTCGACTTTTTTGGATTTCGATGAATTTTTTTGTTGGAGGAGCTAAATTTGAGTGAATTTAGATGAAATTTACTTCTATTTTTTTTATTTCACTTAAATTTTTAGTCAAATTGTAATAAAGGTATTTGAACCAACTTCGATTTTTTTGGATTTTGATGATTTTGGTTGTTGGAGGAGTTAAATTTGAGTAAATTTAGAGGAAATTTACTTTTATTTTTTTGGATTTTCTATAAATTTTTAGTCAAATTGTAGTAAAGGAATTTGAACCAACTTCGATTTTTTTGGATTTTGATGAGATTTTTTGTTGGAGGAGTTAAATTTGAGTGAATTTAGATGAAATTTACTTCAATTTGTTTTGATTTTATATAAATTTTTAGTCAAATTGTAATAAAGGAAACTGAAACCAACTTCGATTTTTTGGGATTTCGATGACTTTTTTTGTTGGAGGAGCTAAATTTGAGTGAATTTAGATGAAATTTACTTCAATGTTTTTGGATTTTATATAAATTTTTAGGCAAATTTTAATAAAGGAATTTGAAACCACCTTCGACTTTTTTGGATTTCGATGAATTTTTTTGTTGGAGGAGCTAAATTTGAGTGAATTTAGATGAAATTTACTTCAATTTTTTTTGATTTCATATAAATTTTTAGTCAAATTGTAATAAAGGAAATTGAAACCAACTTCGATTTTTTTGGATTTGGATGAATTTTTTTGTTGGAGCAGCTAAATTTGAGTGAATTTAGATGGAATTTACTTTTATTTTTTTGGATTTTATATAAATTTTTAGTCAAATTGTAATAAAGGAATTTGAACCAACTTCTATTTTTTTGGATTTTGATGAGTTTTTTTGTTGGAGGAGTTAAATTTGAGTGAATTTAGATGAAATTTACTTCAATTTTTTTGGATTTTATATAATTTTTTAGTCAAATTGTAATAAAGGAAATTAAAACCAACTTCGATTTTTTTGGATTTGGATGAATGTTTTTGTTGGAGGAGCTAAATTTGAGTAAATTTAGATGAAATTAACACCTATTTTTTTGGATTTTATATAAATTTTTAGTCAAATTGTAATAAAGGAATTTGAAACCAACTTCGATTTTTTTGGATTTTGCTGAATTTTGTGTTGGAGGAGCTAAATTTGAGTGAATTTAGATGAAATTTACTTTTATTTTTTCGGATTTTATATAAATTTTTAGTCAAATTGTAATAAAGGAATTTGAACCAACTTCGATTTTTTTGGATTTTGATGAGTTTTTTTGTTGGAGGAGTTAAATTTGAGTGAATTTAGATTAAATTTACTTTTATTTTTTTTGATTTTATATAAATTTTTAGTCAAATTGTAATAAAGGAATTTGAACCAACTTCGATTTTTTTGGATTTCGATGAATTTTTTTGTTGGAGGAGCTAAATTTGAGTGTATTTAGATGAAATTTACTTTAATTTTTTTGGATTTTATATAAATTTTTAGTCAAATTGTAATAAAGGAAATTGAAACCAACTTCGATTTTTTTGGATTTGGATGAATTTTTTTGTTGGAGGAGCTAAATTTGAGTGAATTTAGATGAAATTTACTTTTATTTTTTTGGATTTTATATAAATTTTTAGTCAAATTGTAATAAAGGAATTTGAACCAACTTCGATTTTTTTTTATTTTGATGAATTTTTTGTTGGAGGAGCTAAATTTGAGTGAATTTAGATTAAATTTGCTTCTATTTTTCTTGATTTTATATAAATTTTTAGTCAAATTGTAATTAAGGAATTTGATACCACCTTCGATTTTTTTGGATTTTGATGAATTTTATTGTTGGAGGAGCTAAATTTGAGTGAATTTAGATGAAATTTACTTTCATTTTTTTGGATTTTATATTAATTTTTAGTCAAATTGTAATTAAGGAATTTGAAACCACCTTCGATTTTTTTGGATTTTGATGAATTTTATTGTTGTAGGAGCTAAATTTGAGTGAATTTAGATGAAATTTACTTTCATTTTTTTGGATTTTATATTAATTTTTAGTCAAATTGTAATAAAGTAATTTGAAACCAACTTCGATTTTTTTGGATTTTGATGAATTTTTTTGTTGGAGCAGCTAAATTTGAGTGAATTTAGATGGAATTTACTTTTATTTTTTTGGATTTTATATAAATTTTTAGTCAAATTGTAATAAAGGAATTTGAACCAACTTCTATTTTTTGGATTTTGATGAGTTTTTTTGTTGGAGGAGTTAAATTTGAGTGAATTTAGATGAAATTTACTTCAATTTTTTTGGATTTTATATAATTTTTTAGTCAAATTGTAATAAAGGAAATAGAAACCAACTTCGATTTTTTTGGATTTGGATGAATGTTTTTGTTGGAGGAGCTAAATTTGAGTAAATTTAGATGAAATTAACACCTATTTTTTTGGATTTTATATAAATTTTTAGTCAAATTGTAATAAAGGAATTTGAAACCAACTTCGATTTTTTTGGATTTTGCTGAATTTTGTGTTGGAGGAGCTAAATTTGAGTGAATTTAGATGAAATTTACTTTTATTTTTTCGGATTTTATATAAATTTTTAGTCAAATTGTAATAAAGGTATTTGAACCAACTTCGATTTTTTTGGATTTTGATGATTTTGGTTGTTGGAGGAGTTAAATTTGAGTAAATTTAGAGGAAATTTACTTTTATTTTTTTGGATTTTATATAAATTTTTAGTCAAATTGTAGTAAAGGAAATTCAAACCAACTTAGATTTTTTTGGATTTTGATGAATTTTTTTGTTGGTGGAGTTAAATTTGAGTGAATTTAGATGAAACTTACTTTTATTTTTTTGGATTTTCTATAAATTTTTAGTCAAATTGTAATAAAGGAATTTGAACCAACTTCGATTTTTTTGGATTTTGATGAGATTTTTTGTTGGAGGAGTTAAATTTGAGTGAATTTAGATGAAATTTACTTTTATTTTTTGGATTTTATATAAATTTTTAGTCAAATTGTAATAAAGGAATTTGAACCAACTTCGATTTTTTTGGATTTCGATGAATTTTTTTGTTGGAGGAGCTAAATTTGAGTGTATTTAGATGAAATTTGCTTTAATTTTTTTGGATTTTATATAAATTTTTAGTCAAATTGTAATAAAGGAAATTGAAACCAACTTCGATTTTTTTGGATTTGGATGAATTTTTTTGTTGGAGGAGCTAAATTTGAGTGAATTTAGATGAAATTTACTTTTATTTTTTTGGATTTTATATAAATTTTTAGTCAAATTGTAATAAAGGAATTTGAACCAACTTCGATTTTTTTTGATTTTGATGAATTTTTTGTTGGAGGAGCTAAATTTGAGTGAATTTAGATTAAATTTGCTTCTATTTTTCTTGATTTTATATAAATTTTTAGTCAAATTGTAATTAAGGAATTTGAAACCACCTTCGATTTTTTTGGATTTTGATGAATTTTATTGTTGGAGGAGCTAAATTTGAGTGAATTTAGATGAAATTTACTTTCATTTTATTGGATTTTATATTAATTTTTAGTCAAATTGTAATAAAGTAATTTGAAACCAACTTCGATTTTTTTGGATTTTGATGAATTTTTTTGTTGGAGCAGCTAAATTTGAGTGAATTTAGATGGAATTTACTTTTATTTTTTTTGGATTTTATATAAATTTTTAGTCAAATTGTAATAAAGGAATTTGAACCAACTTCTATTTTTTTGGATTTTGATGAGTTTTTTTGTTGGAGGAGTTAAATTTGAGTGAATTTAGATGAAATTTACTTCAATTTTTTTGGATTTTATATAATTTTTTAGTCAGATTGTAATAAAGGAAATTAAAACCAACTTCGATTTTTTTGGATTTGGATGAATGTTTTAGTTGGAGGAGCTAAATTTGAGTACATTTAGATGAAATTAACACCTATTTTTTTGGATTTTATATAAATTTTTAGTCAAATTGTAATAAAGGAATTTGAACCAACTTCGATTTTTTTGGATTTTGATGAGTTTTTTTGTTGGAGGAGTTAAATTTGAGTGAATTTAGATTAAATTTACTTTTATTTTTTTTTATTTTATATAAATTTTTAGTCAAATTGTAATAAAGGAATTTGAACCATCTTCGATTTTTTTGGTTTTTGATGAGTTTTTTTGTTGGAGGAGTTAAATATGAGTGAATTTAGATGAAATTTACTTCTGTTTTTTTTATTTCATATAAATTTTTAGTCAAATTGTAATAAAGGAATTTGAACCAACTTCGATTTTTTTGGATTTGGATGAATTTTTTTGTTGGAGGAGCTAAATTTTAGTGAATTTAGATGAAATTTACTTCTATTTTTTTTATTTCACTTAAATTTTTAGTCAAATTGTAATAAAGGTACTTGAACCAACTTCGATTTTTTTGGGTTTTGATGATTTTGGTTGTTGGAGGAGTTAAATTTGAGTAAATTTAGAGAAAATTTACTTTTATTTTTTTGGATTTTATATAAATTTTTAGTCAAATTGTAGTAAAGGAAATTCAAACCAACTTAGATTTTTTTGGATTTTGATGAATTTTTTTTGTTGGAGGAGTTAAATTTGAGTGAATTTAGATGAAACTTACTTTTATTTTTTTGGATTTTCTATAAATTTTTAGTCAAATTGTAATAAAGGAAACTGAAACCAACTTCGATTTTTTTGGATTTCGATGACTTTTTTTGTTGGAGGAGCTAAATTTGAGTGAATTTAGGTGAAATTTACTTCAATGTTTTTGGATTTTATATAAATTTTTAGGCAAATTTTAATAAAGGAATTTGAAACCACCTTCGACTTTTTTGGATTTCGATGAATTTTTTTGTTGGAGGAGCTAAATTTGAGTGAATTTAGATGAAATTTACTTCTATTTTTTTTATTTCACTTAAATTTTTAGTCAAATTGTAATAAAGGTATTTGAACCAACTTCGATTTTTTTGGATTTTGATGTTTTTGGTTGTTGGAGGAGTTAAATTTGAGTAAATTTAGAGGAAATTTACTTTTATTTTTTTGGATTTTATATAAATTTTTAGTCAAATTGTAGTAAAGGAAATTCAAACCAACTTCGATTTTTTTGGATTTTGATGAATTTTTTTGTTGGAGGAGTTAAATTTGAGTGAATTTAGATGAAACTTACTTTTATTTTTTTGGATTTTCTATAAATTTTTAGTCAAATTGTAATAAAGGAATTTGAACCAACTTCGATTTTTTTGGATTTTGATGAGATTTTTTGTTGGAGGAGTTAAATTTGAGTGAATTTAGATTAAAATTACTTTTATTTTTTTTGATTTTATATAAATTTTTAGTCAAATTGTAATAAAGGAAACTGAAACCAACTTCGATTTTTTTGGATTTCGATGACTTTTTTTGTTGGAGGAGCTAAATTTGAGTGAATTTAGATGAAATTTACTTCAATGTTTTTGGATTTTATATAAATTTTTAGGCAAATTTTAATAAAGGAATTTGAAACCACCTTCGACTTTTTTGGATTTCGATGAATTTTTTTGTTGGAGGAGCTAAATTTGAGTGAATTTAGATGAAATTTACTTCAATTTTTTTTGATTTCATATAAATTTTTAGTCAAATTGTAATAAAGGAAACTGAAACCAACTTCGATTTTTTTGGATTTCGATGACTTTTTTTGTTGGAGGAGCTAAATTTGAGTGAATTTAGGTGAAATTTACTTCAATGTTTTTGGATTTTATATAAATTTTTAGGCAAATTTTAATAAAGGAATTTGAAACCACCTTCGACTTTTTTGGATTTCGATGAATTTTTTTGTTGGAGGAGCTAAATTTGAGTGAATTTAGATGAAATTTACTTCTATTTTTTTTATTTCACTTAAATTTTTAGTCAAATTGTAATAAAGGTATTTGAACCAACTTCGATTTTTTTGGATTTTGATGATTTTGGTTGTTGGAGGAGTTAAATTTGAGTAAATTTAGAGGAAATTTACTTTTATTTTTTTGGATTTTATATAAATTTTTAGTCAAATTGTAGTAAAGGAATTTGAACCAACTTCGATTTTTTTGGATTTTGATGAGATTTTTTGTTGGAGGAGTTAAATTTGAGTGAATTTAGATGAAATTTACTTCAATTTGTTTTGATTTTATATAAATTTTTAGTCAAATTGTAATAAAGGAAACTGAAACCAACTTCGATTTTTTGGGATTTCGATGACTTTTTTTGTTGGAGGAGCTAAATTTGAGTGAATTTAGATGAAATTTACTTCAATGTTTTTGGATTTTATATAAATTTTTAGGCAAATTTTAATAAAGGAATTTGAAACCACCTTCGACTTTTTTGGATTTCGATGAATTTTTTTGTTGGAGGAGCTAAATTTGAGTGAATTTAGATGAAATTTACTTCAATTTTTTTTGATTTCATATAAATTTTTAGTCAAATTGTAATAAAGGAAACTGAAACCAACTTCGATTTTTTTGGATTTCGATGACTTTTTTTGTTGGAGGAGCTAAATTTGAGTGAATTTAGGTGAAATTTACTTCAATGTTTTTGGATTTTATATAAATTTTTAGGCAAATTTTAATAAAGGAATTTGAAACCACCTTCGACTTTTTTGGATTTCGATGAATTTTTTTGTTGGAGGAGCTAAATTTGAGTGAATTTAGATGAAATTTACTTCTATTTTTTTTATTTCACTTAAATTTTTAGTCAAATTGTAATAAAGGTATTTGAACCAACTTCGATTTTTTTGGATTTTGATGATTTTGGTTGTTGGAGGAGTTAAATTTGAGTAAATTTAGAGGAAATTTACTTTTATTTTTTTGGATTTTATATAAATTTTTAGTCAAATTGTAGTAAAGGAATTTGAACCAACTTCGATTTTTTTGGATTTTGATGAGATTTTTTGTTGGAGGAGTTAAATTTGAGTGAATTTAGATGAAATTTACTTCAATTTGTTTTGATTTTATATAAATTTTTAGTCAAATTGTAATAAAGGAAACTGAAACCAACTTCGATTTTTTGGGATTTCGATGACTTTTTTTGTTGGAGGAGCTAAATTTGAGTGAATTTAGATGAAATTTACTTCAATGTTTTTGGATTTTATATAAATTTTTAGGCAAATTTTAATAAAGGAATTTGAAACCACCTTCGACTTTTTTGGATTTCGATGAATTTTTTTGTTGGAGGAGCTAAATTTGAGTGAATTTAGATGAAATTTACTTCAATTTTTTTTGATTTCATATAAATTTTTAGTCAAATTGTAATAAAGGAAATTGAAACCAACTTCGATTTTTTTGGATTTGGATGAATTTTTTTGTTGGAGCAGCTAAATTTGAGTGAATTTAGATGGAATTTACTTTTATTTTTTTGGATTTTATATAAATTTTTAGTCAAATTGTAATAAAGGAATTTGAACCAACTTCTATTTTTTTGGATTTTGATGAGTTTTTTTGTTGGAGGAGTTAAATTTGAGTGAATTTAGATGAAATTTACTTCAATTTTTTTGGATTTTATATAATTTTTTAGTCAAATTGTAATAAAGGAAATTAAAACCAACTTCGATTTTTTTGGATTTGGATGAATGTTTTTGTTGGAGGAGCTAAATTTGAGTAAATTTAGATGAAATTAACACCTATTTTTTTTGGATTTTATATAAATTTTTAGTCAAATTGTAATAAAGGAATTTGAAACCAACTTCGATTTTTTTGGATTTTGCTGAATTTTGTGTTGGAGGAGCTAAATTTGAGTGAATTTAGATGAAATTTACTTTTATTTTTTCGGATTTTATATAAATTTTTAGTCAAATTGTAATAAAGGAATTTGAACCAACTTCGATTTTTTTGGATTTTGATGAGTTTTTTTGTTGGAGGAGTTAAATTTGAGTGAATTTAGATTAAATTTACTTTTATTTTTTTTTGATTTTATATAAATTTTTAGTCAAATTGTAATAAAGGAATTTGAACCAACTTCGAATTTTTTGGATTTCGATGAATTTTTTTGTTGGAGGAGCAAAATTTGAGTGAATTTAGATGAAATTTACTTCAATTTTTTTGGATTTTATATAAATTTTTAGGCAAATTTTAATAAAGGAATTTGAAACCACTTTCGATTTTTTTGGATTTCGATGAATTTTTTTGTTGGAGGAGCTAAATTTGAGTGAATTTAGATGAAATTTACTTCAATTTTTTTTGATTTTATATAAATTTTTAGTCAAATTGTAATAAAGGAAACTGAAACCAACTTCGATTTTTTGGGATTTCGATGTATTTTTTTGTTGGAGGAGCTAAATTTGAGTGAATTTAGGTGAAATTTACTTCAATGTTTTTGGATTTTATATAAATTTTTAGGCAAATTTTAATAAAGGAATTTGAAACCACCTTCGACTTTTTTGGATTTCGATGAATTTTTTTGTTGGAGGAGCTAAATTTGAGTGAATTTAGATGAAATTTACTTCTATTTTTTTTATTTCACTTAAATTTTTAATCAAATTGTAATAAAGGTATTTGAACCAACTTCGATTTTTTTGGATTTTGATGATTTTGGTTGTTGGAGGAGTTAAATTTGAGTAAATTTAGAGGAAATTTACTTTTATTTTTTTGGATTTTATATAAATTTTTAGTCAAATTGTAGTAAAGGAAATTCAAACCAACTTCGATTTTTTTGGATTTTGATGAATTTTTTTGTTGGAGGAGTTAAATTTGAGTGAATTTAGATGAAACTTACTTTTATTTTTTTGGATTTTCTATAAATTTTTAGTCAAATTGTAATAAAGGAATTTGAACCAACTTCGATTTTTTTGGATTTTGATGCCTTTTTTTGTTGGAGGAGCTAAATTTGAGTGAATTTAGATGAAATTTACTTCAATGTTTTTGGATTTTATATAAATTTTTAGGCAAATTTTAATAAAGGAATTTGAAACCACCTTCGACTTTTTTGGATTTCGATGAATTTTTTTGTTGGAGGAGCTAAATTTGAGTGTATTTAGATGAAATTTACTTTAATTTTTTTGGATTTTATATAAATTTTTAGTCAAATTGTAATAAAGGAAATTGAAACCAACTTCGATTTTTTTGGATTTGGATGAATTTTTTTGTTGGAGGAGCTAAATTTGAGTGAATTTAGATGAAATTTACTTTTATTTTTTTGGATTTTATATAAATTTTTAGTCAAATTGTAATAAAGGAATTTGAACCAACTTCGATTTTTTTTTGATTTTGATGAATTTTTTGTTGGAGGAGCTAAATTTGAGTGAATTTAGATTAAATTTGCTTCTATTTTTCTTGATTTTATATAAATTTTTAGTCAAATTGTAATTAAGGAATTTGAAACCACCTTCGATTTTTTTGGATTTTGATGAATTTTATTGTTGGAGGAGCTAAATTTGAGTGAATTTAGATGAAATTTACTTTCATTTTATTGGATTTTATATTAATTTTTAGTCAAATTGTAATAAAGTAATTTGAAACCAACTTCGATTTTTTTTGGATTTTGATGAATTTTTTTGTTGGAGCAGCTAAATTTGAGTGAATTTAGATGGAATTTACTTTTATTTTTTTGGATTTTATATAAATTTTTAGTCAAATTGTAATAAAGGAATTTGAACCAACTTCTATTTTTTTGGATTTTGATGAGTTTTTTTGTTGGAGGAGTTAAATTTGAGTGAATTTAGATGAAATTTACTTCAATTTTTTTGGATTTTATATAATTTTTTAGTCAGATTGTAATAAAGGAAATTAAAACCAACTTCGATTTTTTTGGATTTGGATGAATGTTTTTGTTGGAGGAGCTAAATTTGAGTACATTTAGATGAAATTTACACCTATTTTTTGGATTTTATATAAATTTTTAGTCAAATTGTAATAAAGGAATTTGAACCAACTTCGATTTTTTTGGATTTTGATGAGTTTTTTTGTTGGAGGAGTTAAATTTGAGTGAATTTAGATTAAATTTACTTTTATTTTTTTTGATTTTATATAAATTTTTAGTCAAATTGTAATAAAGGAATTTGAACCAACTTCGAATTTTTTGGATTTCGATGAATTTTTTTGTTGGAGGAGCTAAATTTGAGTGAATTTAGATGAAATTTACTTCAATTTTTTTGGATTTTATATAAATTTTTAGGCAAATTTTAATAAAGGAATTTGAAACCACCTTCGACTTTTTTGGATTTCGATGAATTTTTTTGTTGGAGGAGCTAAATTTGAGTGAATTTAGATGAAATTTACTTCTATTTTTTTTATTTCACTTAAATTTTTAGTCAAATTGTAATAAAGGAATTTGAACCAACTTCGATTTTTTTGGATTTTGATGATTTTGGTTGTTGGAGGAGTTAAATTTGAGTAAATTTAGAGGAAATTTACTTTTATTTTTTTGGATTTTATATAAATTTTTAGTCAAATTGTAGTAAAGGAAATTCAAACCAACTTCGATTTTTTTGGATTTTGATGAATTTTTTTGTTGGAGGAGTTAAATTTGAGTGAATTTAGATGAAACTTACTTTTATTTTTTTGGATTTTCTATAAATTTTTAGTCAAATTGTAATAAAGTAATTTGAACCAACTTCGATTTTTTTGGATTTTGATGAGATTTTTTGTTGGAGGAGTTAAATTTGAGTGAATTTAGATGAAATTTACTCCTATTTTTTTGGATTTTATATAAATTTTTAGTCAAATTGTAATAAAGGAATTTGAACCAACTTCGATTTTTTTGGATTTCGATGAATTTTTTTGTTGGAGGAGCTAAACTTGAGTGAATTTAGATGAAATTTACTTCATTTTTTTTTGATTTTATATAAATTTTTAGTCAAATTGTAATAACGGAAATTGAAACCAACTTCGATTTTTTTGGATTTGGATGAATTTTTTTGTTGGAGGAGCTAAATTTGAGTGAATTTAGATGAAATTTACTTTTATGTTTTTGGATTTTATATAAATTTTTAGTCAAATTGTAATAAAGGAATTTGAACCAACTTCGATTTTTTTGGATTTTGATGAGATTTTTTGTTGGAGGAGTTAAATTTGAGTGAATTTAGATGAAATTTACTTTTATTTTTTTTGGATTTTATATAAATTTTTAGTCAAATTGTAATAAAGGAATTTGAACCAACTTCGATTTTTTTGGATTTCGATGAATTTTTTTGTTGGAGGAGCTAAATTTGAGTATATTTAGATGAAATTTACTTTAATTTTTTTGGAAATAAATTTTTAGTCAAATTGTAATAAAGGAAATTGAAACCAGCTTCGATTTTTTTGGATTTGGATGAATTTTTTTGTTGGAGGAGCTAAATTTGAGTGAATTTAGATGAAATTTACTTTTATTTTTTTGGATTTTATATAAATTTTTAGTCAAATTGTAATAAAGGAATTTGAACCAACTTCGATTTTTTTTGATTTTGATGAATTTTTTGTTGGAGGAGCTAAAATTGAGTGAATTTAGATTAAATTTGCTTCTATTTTTCTTGATTTTATATAAATTTTTAGTCAAATTGTAATTAAGGAATTTGAAACCACCTTCGATTTTTTTGGATTTTGATGAATTTTATTGTTGGAGGAGCTAAATTTGAGTGAATTTAGATGAAATTTACTTTCATTTTTTTGGATTTTATATTAATTTTTAGTCAAATTGTAATAAAGTAATTTGAAACCAACTTCGATTTTTTTGGATTTTGATGAATTTTTTTGTTGGAGCAGCTAAATTTGAGTGAATTTAGATGGAATTTACTTTTATTTTTTTGGATTTTATATAAATTTTTAGTCAAATTGTAATAAAGGAATTTGAACCAACTTCTATTTTTTTGGATTTTGATGAGTTTTTTTGTTGGAGGAGTTAAATTTGAGTGAATTTAGATGAAATTTACTTCAATTTTTTGGGATTTTATATAAATTTTTAGTCAAATTGTAATAAAGGAATTTGAAACCAACTTCGATTTTTTTGGATTTTGCTGAATTTTGTGTTGGAGGAGCTAAATTTGAGTGAATTTAGATGAAATTTACTTTTATTTTTTCGGATTTTATATAAATTTTTAGTCAAATTGTAATAAAGGAATTTGAACCAACTTCGATTTTTTTGGATTTTGATGAATTTTTTTGTTGGAGGAGCTAAATTTGAGTGAATTTAGATGAAATTTACTTCAATTTTTTTGGATTTTATATAAATTTTTAGGCAAATTTTAATAAAGGAATTTGAAACCACTTTCGATTTTTTTGGATTTCGATGAATTTTTTTGTTGGAGGAGCTAAATTTGAGTGAATTTAGATGAAATTTACTTCAATTTTTTTTGATTTTATATAAATTTTTAGTCAAATTGTAATAAAGGAAACTGAAACCAACTTCGATTTTTTGGGATTTCGATGTATTTTTTTGTTGGAGGAGCTAAATTTGAGTGAATTTAGATGAAATTTACTTCAATGTTTTTGGATTTTATATAAATTTTTAGGCAAATTTTAATAAAGGAATTTGAAACCACCTTCGACTTTTTTGGATTTCGATGAATTTTTTTGTTGGAGGAGCTAAATTTGAGTGAATTTAGATGAAATTTACTTCAATTTGTTTTGATTTTATATAAATTTTTAGTCAAATTGTAATAAAGGAATTTGAACCATCTTCGATTTTTTTGGATTTGGATGAATTTTTTTGTTGGAGGAGCTAAATTTGAGTGAATTTAGATGAAATTTACTTCTATTTTTTTTATTTCACTTAAATTTTTAGTCAAATTGTAATAAAGGTATTTGAACCAACTTCGATTTTTTTGGATTTTGATGATTTTGGTTGTTGGAGGAGTTAAATTTGAGTAAATTTAGAGGAAATTTACTTTTATTTTTTTGGATTTTATATAAATTTTTAGTCAAATTGTAGTAAAGGAAATTCAAACCAACTTAGATTTTTTTGGATTTTGATGAATTTTTTTGTTGGAGGAGTTAAATTTGAGTGAATTTAGATGAAACTTACTTTTATTTTTTTGGATTTTCTATAAATTTTTAGTCAAATTGTAATAAAGGAATTTGAACCAACTTCGATTTTTTTGGATTTTGATGAGATTTTTTGTTGGAGGAGTTAAATTTGAGTGAATTTAGATGAAATTTACTTTTATTTTTTTGGATTTTATATAAATTTTTAGTCAAATTGTAATAAAGGAATTTGAACCAACTTCGATTTTTTTGGATTTCGATGAATTTTTTTGTTGGAGGAGCTAAATTTGAGTGTATTTAGATGAAATTTACTTTAATTTTTTTGGATTTTATAAAAATTTTTAGTCAAATTGTAATAAAGGAAATTGAATCCAACTTCGATTTTTTTGGATTTGGATGAATTTTTTTGTTGGAGGAGCTAAATTTGAGTGAATTTAGATGAAATTTACTTTTATTTTTTTGGATTTTATATAAATTTTTAGTCAAATTGTAATAAAGGAATTTGAACCAACTTCGATTTTTTTTGATTTTGATGAATTTTTTGTTGGAGGAGCTAAATTTGAGTGAATTTAGATTAAATTTGCTTCTATTTTTCTTGATTTAATATAAATTTTTAGTCAAATTGTAATTAAGGAATTTGAAACCACCTTCGATTTATATGGATTTTGATGAATTTTATTGTTGGAGGAGCTAAATTTGAGTGAATTTAGATGAAATTTACTTCAATTTTTTTGGATTTTATATAAATTTTTAGTCAAATTGTAATAAAGGAATTTGAACCAACTTCGATTTTTTTTTGATTTTGATGAATTTTTTGTTGGAGGAGCTAAATTTGAGTGAATTTAGATTAAATTTGCTTCTATTTTTCTTGATTTTATATAAATTTTTAGTCAAATTGTAATTAAGGAATTTGAAACCACCTTCGATTTTTTTGGATTTTGATGAATTTTATTGTTGGAGGAGCTAAATTTGAGTGAATTTAGATGAAATTTACTTTCATTTTATTGGATTTTATATTAATTTTTAGTCAAATTGTAATAAAGTAATTTGAAACCAACTTCGATTTTTTTGGATTTTGATGAATTTTTTTGTTGGAGCAGCTAAATTTGAGTGAATTTAGATGGAATTTACTTTTATTTTTTTGGATTTTATATAAATTTTTAGTCAAATTGTAATAAAGGAATTTGAACCAACTTCTATTTTTTTGGATTTTGATGAGTTTTTTTGTTGGAGGAGTTAAATTTGAGTGAATTTAGATGAAATTTACTTCAATTTTTTTGGATTTTATATAATTTTTTAGTCAGATTGTAATAAAGGAAATTAAAACCAACTTCGATTTTTTTGGATTTGGATGAATGTTTTTGTTGGAGGAGCTAAATTTGAGTACATTTAGATGAAATTTACACCTATTTTTTGGATTTTATATAAATTTTTAGTCAAATTGTAATAAAGGAATTTGAACCAACTTCGATTTTTTTGGATTTTGATGAGTTTTTTTGTTGGAGGAGTTAAATTTGAGTGAATTTAGATTAAATTTACTTTTATTTTTTTTGATTTTATATAAATTTTTAGTCAAATTGTAATAAAGGAATTTGAACCAACTTCGAATTTTTTGGATTTCGATGAATTTTTTTGTTGGAGGAGCTAAATTTGAGTGAATTTAGATGAAATTTACTTCAATTTTTTTGGATTTTATATAAATTTTTAGGCAAATTTTAATAAAGGAATTTGAAACCACCTTCGACTTTTTTGGATTTCGATGAATTTTTTTGTTGTAGGAGCTAAATTTGAGTGAATTTAGATGAAATTTACTTCTATTTTTTTTATTTCACTTAAATTTTTACTCAAATTGTAATAAAGGAATTTGAAACCACTTTCGATTTTTTTGGATTTCGATGAATTTTTTTGTTGGAGGAGCTAAATTTGAGTGAATTTAGATGAAATTTACTTCAATTTTTTTTGATTTTATATAAATTTTTAGTCAAATTGTAATAAAGGAAACTGAAACCAACTTCGATTTTTTGGGATTTCGATGTATTTTTTTGTTGGAGGAGCTAAATTTGAGTGAATTTAGATGAAATTTACTTCAATGTTTTTGGATTTTATATAAATTTTTAGGCAAATTTTAATAAAGGAATTTGAAACCACCTTCGACTTTTTTGGATTTCGATGAATTTTTTTGTTGGAGGAGCTAAATTTGAGTGAATTTAGATGAAATTTACTTCAATTTGTTTTGATTTTATATAAATTTTTAGTCAAATTGTAATAAAGGAATTTGAACCATCTTCGATTTTTTTGGATTTGGATGAATTTTTTTGTTGGAGGAGCTAAATTTGAGTGAATTTAGATGAAATTTACTTCTATTTTTTTATTTCACTTAAATTTTTAGTCAAATTGTAATAAAGGTATTTGAACCAACTTCGATTTTTTTGGATTTTGATGATTTTGGTTGTTGGAGGAGTTAAATTTGAGTAAATTTAGAGGAAATTTACTTTTATTTTTTTGGATTTTATATAAATTTTTAGTCAAATTGTAGTAAAGGAAATTCAAACCAACTTAGATTTTTTTGGATTTTGATGAATTTTTTTGTTGGAGGAGTTAAATTTGAGTGAATTTAGATGAAACTTACTTTTATTTTTTTGGATTTTCTATAAATTTTTAGTCAAATTGTAATAAAGGAATTTGAACCAACTTCGATTTTTTTGGATTTTGATGAGATTTTTTGTTGGAGGAGTTAAATTTGAGTGAATTTAGATGAAATTTACTTTTATTTTTTTGGATTTTATATAAATTTTTAGTCAAATTGTAATAAAGGAATTTGAACCAACTTCGATTTTTTTGGATTTCGATGAATTTTTTTGTTGGAGGAGCTAAATTTGAGTGTATTTAGATGAAATTTACTTTAATTTTTTTGGATTTTATAAAAATTTTTAGTCAAATTGTAATAAAGGAAATTGAATCCAACTTCGATTTTTTTGGATTTGGATGAATTTTTTTGTTGGAGGAGCTAAATTTGAGTGAATTTAGATGAAATTTACTTTTATTTTTTTGGATTTTATATAAATTTTTAGTCAAATTGTAATAAAGGAATTTGAACCAACTTCGATTTTTTTGGATTTTGATGATTTTGGTTGTTGGAGGAGTTAAATTTGAGTAAATTTAGAGGAAATTTACTTTTATTTTTTTGGATTTTATATAATTTTTTAGTCAAATTGTAGTAAAGGAAATTCAAACCAACTTAGATTTTTTTGGATTTTGATGAATTTTTTTGTTGGAGGAGTTAAATTTGAGTGAATTTAGATGAAACTTACTTTTATTTTTTTGGATTTTCTATAAATTTTTAGTCAAATTGTAATAAAGGAATTTGAACCAACTTCGATTTTTTGGGATTTTGATGAGATTTTTTGTTGGAGGAGTTAAATTTGAGTGAATTTAGATGAAATTTACTTTTATTTTTTTTGGATTTTATATAAATTTTTAGTCAAATTGTAATAAAGGAATTTGAAACCAACTTCGATTTTTTTGGATTTGGATGAATTTTATTGTTGGAGGAGCTAAATTTGAGTGAATTTAGATGAAATTTACTTTCATTTTTTTGGATTTTATATAAATTTTTAGTCAAGTTGTAATAAACGAATTTGAAACCAACTTCGATTTTTTTGGATTTTGCTGAATTTTGTGTTGGAGGATCTAAATTTGAGTGAATTTAGATGAAATTTACTTTTATTTTTTCGGATTTTATATAAATTTTTAGTCAAATTGTAATAAAGGTATTTGAACCAACTTCGATTTTTTTGGATTTTGATGATTTTGGTTGTTGGAGGAGTTAAATTTGAGTAAATTTAGAGGAAATTTACTTTTATTTTTTTGGATTTTATATAATTTTTTAGTCAAATTGTAGTAAAGGAAATTCAAACCAACTTAGATTTTTTTGGATTTTGATGAATTTTTTTGTTGGAGGAGTTAAATTTGAGTGAATTTAGATGAAACTTACTTTTATTTTTTTGGATTTTCTATAAATTTTTAGTCAAATTGTAATAAAGGAATTTGAACCAACTTCGATTTTTTGGGATTTTGATGAGATTTTTTGTTGGAGGAGTTAAATTTGAGTGAATTTAGATGAAATTTACTTTTATTTTTTTTGGATTTTACATAAATTTTTAGTCAAATTGTAATAAAGGAATTTGAAACCAACTTCGATTTTTTTGGATTTGGATGAATTTTATTGTTGGAGGAGCTAAATTTGAGTGAATTTAGATGAAATTTACTTTCATTTTTTTGGATTTTATATTAATTTTTAGTCAAATTGTAATAAAGTAATTTGAAACCAACTTCGATTTTTTTGGATTTTGATGAATTTTTTTGTTGGAGCAGCTAAATTTGAGTGAATTTAGATGGAATTTACTTTTATTATTTTGGATTTTATATAAATTTTTAGTCAAATTGTAATAAAGGAATTTGAACCAACTTCTATTTTTTTGGATTTTGATGAGTTTTTTTGTTGGAGGAGTTAAATTTGAGTGAATTTAGATGAAATTTACTTCAATTTTTTTGGATTTTATATAATTTTTTAGTCAAATTGTAGACTTCCGTTTCCGGTCGCGTGGAAGATTGTTGTGCGAAAGGAGCGGTGTAGGTGAGCGAGAGGATAGTGTGGTGAAAGTGTGAGGAGAGTGTGGTGAGGAGTGGAGAAGGGAAAGTGCTAGGGTTGAAGGGAAGAGGGAGAAGGGAAAGGGCGAACGGTGAGGGGCTAGAGGTGAGATAGTGAGAGAGAGAAAGATTTGGAGGTTAGGGCGGTACGGCAATAGTGGCGTGAGGCGGGAAGAGAGGCAATTGGCGGGTGGCGCGCTCTTACGGAAGATAGGAGGAAGTAGGACAGGTGACAGAAAGGAGGGAATTTTAAACGGTTAGGGAAGTGAAAGGAGCGTGGGAAGAGAAGAGCAAAAGGGTATAGAGAAGAGGGAAAGGGGTAAGAGGGGAAATGAGTGGAGGAAAGGAAAAGGAGGAGAGGGAAGGAGGGAAGGAAGAAGGAAAAGTTAGGGAAATGGGGGAAAGGGGCCAAAAAGTAGAAAGAGGAAGGAAGGATAGTGGAAGTAGTGTAGGGAGTGTGAGTAGTTTGGAAAGTATGTGGGGTAAAAAGAGGAAGGATAGGGATGAGGAAGAGGGAGGGGAAGATAAACAGATGAAGGAATTCAAAAGGAGCGGCAAAACGGCGAGATCACCAGTGGGAGGGAGTAAAGGGGGAAGAGAAGGGAAAGAGGAAGGTATGGGAGGGTTAGAAGGAGTATTGAGGGAAATGATGCGGGAGATGAGGGAAATGAGAGAGGAGATGAGGGAGGACAGGGAGGAGAGAAGAAGGGTGGAGGAGGAGATGAGGAGGGAAAGGGAGGAAAGAAGGAGGGAAGAGGAAATATGGAGAAAAGAAAGGCGAAGGTGGGAGGAGGAGATGAGAGAAGAAAAGGCAAGGAGAGAAGAGATGGAGAAAAGGATGATAGATAGGGACAGGAGGATGGTGGAAGTGATGGGGAGGGTAGAGGGATGGGAGAAGGAAAAAAGTAGCGGAGGGGATAAAGTAGGGGTGGAGGGAAAGGTAGGGGAGGATTGGAAAATGAGGGTGAGAAGAATGGAGATAAAGCAGGATAAAAAGGAGAGAGAGGGAAGAAAAAATAATGTGGTGATAAGGGGGATAGATATAGAGGGAAAGGATGTGAAGGGGGAAGTGAAAAAGTTATGGGAAAGGATGGGGGTGGAGGAGGAGGGAATAAAAGAGGTTGTGAGGATAGGTAGAGCGGGGAGAGATGGGAGTGGTATGGTGTTGGTAAAACTGGCGGGGAGGGAGGAAAAAAGGAGGGTGATGGAGGCGAAGAAAAAGTTGAGGGGTAGGAGGGAAAGAATAGAGGATGACCTCACGGAGGAGGAGAGAAAGACGAGGTGGAGGATAGAAAGAGAGGCAGAAGTTGAGAGGGAGAGAGGAAGGAAAGTACAAGTGGGGTATATGAAGATGTGGGTGGAAGGGAAGGTAAAGATTTGGGATGAGTTGGGGGAAAAATGGAGTGAGGAGCAGGGAAACGGGGGAACGTGGCAGGGGGAAAGGGGGAAGATAGTAATAGGAAGGAAGGAAGGAGCAAAGGGAGGAGATTTAAAATAGCGTTTTGGAATGTGGCAGGGCTAAGGAGAAAGTATGGGGATTTTTGGAAGGGGCTGGAGGAGTGGGATGTGTTTGTGCTGAGCGAAACGTGGTTGGAGGAGAGGGAGTGGGAGTGGGTGGAGAGGAAAATACCCAGGGGGTATGTTTGGGAAAGACAATGGGCCAAGAGGGAGAATAAGAAGGGGAGAGCAATGGGTGGGATGTTGATGGGAGTGAGAAAGGGGTTGGAGACGAGAGGGGAGGGAAGGGTAGAAATAGAAGGGGTGTTGGCGAAGGAAGTGAAAATGGGGAGAGAGTGGTGGAGGATAGTAGGAGTTTATGTGAACAAGGATATAGATAGGAAGCTAGTCGAGCTAGGGGAATGGACGGAGGAGAGGGAGGGGGGAGTGAGAAAAGTAATAGGGGGGGACTTTAATGCTAGGACAGGAGAGGAAGGAGGGGAGGTAGGGGAGGGGGGTGAGGGGGAGGGAGAAAGTGTGAATAGCAGGAGATCAAAGGATAAGGAGATGAACGGGGAAGGGAGGAAATTGTGTAAATACCTGGAGGAAAGGGGGTGGGGGATTTTGAATGGGAGCGTAGAAGGGGACGAGGAGGGGGAATGGACGTTTACCGGTGGGAGGGGGGTATCGGTAATAGATTACGTGTTAGGGAATGAGGAGACTAGGGAGATGGTGGAGAGGTTAGAGATAGGAGAGAGGGTCGACTCAGATCACCACCCGGTGGTGATATGGGTAAATGGGGGAGGAAGGGGGGAGGGAGTGACTGGGAAAAAAGTAGTAGGGCGGAATGGGGGGAGGGGTAATTGGACAGAAGAAGGTAGATTGGAATTTAGGAGGAGATTTGGGAAAAGGGAGGTAAGGGAGATGGGGGTAGAGGAGGAATGGGGGGAGCTGAGCAGTAGAATAAAGGAGGCAGTGAGTAAGACGGGGACGGGGGAAAAGAAGGGAGGTTGGTGGGATGAATGTATGAATGATGAGGAATGTAGAGAGGAAAAGGGTAAGGTGAGGAGGGAGTTGAGGAGGTGGAGAAGGGAAGGAGGGGATGGGAGTATATATAGGACAAGGAAGAGAGAATATGGAAAGTTGTGTGAGGAAAAGAAGAAGAAGGAGGTGGAGAGGTGGGAAAAGGAAATAGAAGATGTAAGAACGGAAGGGCAGGTATGGAAGGTGGTGAACATGGCTAGGAAGAAGAAAAGGAGGATAAATGAAAGAATAGAAATAAGGGAATGGGACGAGTATTTTAGGGGATTGTTAGGAGGAGTGGAATGGAGGGTGAGAATGGGAGGGGAGAGAAGGAGGGAAGCGGATGAAGAGGGGGAGTTGGGGCGGGAGGAAATAGAAAGGGTGGTGAGGAATTTAAAGGGTGGGAAGGCAGGGGGAGGGGATGGGATTCAAAATGAAGTATGGAAGTATGGGGGAGAGGAGGTGATGGAGGGGCTATGGGTGATATGTAATAGAGTATGGAGGGGGGAGGGGTGGCCAGAAGAATGGAAAGAAGGGGTGGTAGTGCCGGTGTTAAAAAAAGGAGCGGGGGAAAAAGTAGAGGATTATAGGGGAGTTACGCTAACGCAGACGGCGTACAAGGTTTACGCCTCTGTGTTGGCTGAAAGGCTAAGGGAGGATGTGGAGGGGGGGGGCCTGCTGCCACCGAGTCAAACGGGGTTCAGAAGGGGGGTTGGCTGTATGGATAACATTTATGTGTTAAACTATATGGTGAATAGGCAGGTGGTAAGAAAGGAAAGAAAAATGATAATCTTGTTCCTGGACCTAAAGGCTGCGTTTGACTCGGTGGACAGGGGGGTGTTGATAAAGGCGATGAGGAAGAGGGGGGTGAGGGAAGGTTTGGTGGAGAGGTGCGGAGAGGTGTTGCAGGAGACAGTGTGTAGGGTGAGGGTGGGGGAGGAGGTAGGGGAGAAGTTTTGGACAGCGAGGGGGGTGAGGCAAGGGTGTCCCCTAAGCCCAAGCTTATTCACGCTGCTCATAGCAGATATGGACGAGGAGCTGGAGAGGGGAGGATGGGGGGGAGTGAGAGTAGGGGGGAGGAAAATATACACGCTGGCATATGCCGATGACGTGGCGGTGCTAGCGGAGGATGAGGAGGGGATGAGAGGAATGATAGGAAAGCTGGAGAAATATATGGATGGGAAAGGTCTGCAGGTAAACGTAGAGAAGACGAAGATAATGAGGTGTAGGAGGGGTGGGGGGAGGTGGAAGAAAATGAAATGGAGATGGAAGGGTAAAGAGCTGGAGGAGGTGAGGAGTTTTAAATATCTAGGATACATTATAATGAGGAATGGCGGGCAGGAGGAACATGTTGAGGAGAGAGTGAGGAAGGGGGCGGCGGTAATGGGGAAGGTGTGGGGGTTGGGGAAAAGATTATTCGGGAAAGACTGGGGCAGAAGAATATGGTTGTTCGATAGGTTGGTTTGGGCGGTGGTGGGATATGGGGTAGAGGTGTGGGGATGGAGGGAAAGGGGGAAAGTGGAGGCGCTGCACGAGAGATTTTTAAAGTGGGTGTTAGGGGTGAGCAGGGAGACACCGGGATACATGGTTAGGGAGGAACTGCAAAGGGGGATGTTGAGGGGTAGGGCAGGGATGAGGGCGTGGGGATATGAGAAAAAATTGGAAGAAGGAGAAGGAGGGGAGCTGGCGAGGTTGTGTTGGGAGGAGTTGAAGGGGAGATTGAGGAGGGGAAGGGTCTTGGAGGGATGGGAAAAGGAAAGGGAGCAGTTCTTTGGGGAAAGAGGATGGACAGTGGAGGAGGTAGAAAGAGAGAGGGAAAGGGGGGGATAAGGGGGGAGGAGATAGTGGACAGGGAAAGGAAGTTGCAGGAGGAGGAGAGGTGGGGAAAGATTGGAGAGTCGGGGTATAATAGGTGGTATGGGAGGGTGAAGGGGCCGGGGGTACCGGGATATTTGAAGAAGGGTTGGGGGGAGAGTAGGTGGCAAAGGGTGGCTAAATTTAGATTGGGGAATGGCGTAAGAGGGGGGAGATATTGGGAGGAGGAGGAAAAAAGAAGGTGTAGGGTATGTGGGGGGGAGGAAGAGTCTTGGGAGCATGTGTGGGAGGTATGTATGGGGTGGGGAGTGGAGAGAGGATGGCAGGAGATGGTGGGTGAGGTATTGGGGGATGAGGGGGAAGGGGAGGAATGGTTAAGGAAAATAGAGGAAAGGAGGGAGGGGTATGGTTGAGAGGAGGGAGGAGATGAGAAATGAATGAGGAGATGGGAGTGAGAGGGCGGCGAGCGGAAGCGGAGGTCCAGGGGGGAGAGGAGACGGGCGAGCGAGCGTGCGAGAAAACGTGCGAGCGGCGAGCGAGCGAGCGGTGGAGGAGAGGATAGAAATAAGAATAGGCTAAGGTAGATTTAAGGAAAAGGAGAAGGCATAGGATAAGGTAGTTGTAAGAGTAAATGTAAGTGTAAGGTGATGGAAGATTATAACCCCGAGGGGATTAATAAAGTTTATATAGTCAAATTGTAATAAAGGAAATTAAAACCAACTTCGATTTTTTTGGATTTGGATGAATGTTTTTGTTGGAGGAGCTAAATTTGAGTAAATTTAGATGAAATTAACACCTATTTTTTTGGATTTTATATAAATTTTTAGTCAAATTGTAATAAAGGAATTTGAACCAACTTCTATTTTTTTGGATTTTGATGAGTTTTTTTGTTGGAGGAGTCAAATTTGAGTGAATTTAGATGAAATTTACTTCAATTTTTTTGGATTTTATATAATTTTTTAGTCAAATTGTAATAAAGGAAATAGAAACCAACTTCGATTTTTTTGGATTTGGATGAATGTTTTTGTTGGAGGAGCTAAATTTGAGTAAATTTAGATGAAATTAACACCTATTTTTTTGGATTTTATATAAATTTTTAGTCAAATTGTAATAAAGGAATTTGAAACCAACTTCGATTTTTTTGGATTTTGCTGAATTTTGTGTTGGAGGAGCTAAATTTGAGTGAATTTAGATGAAATTTACTTTTATTTTTTCGGATTTTATATAAATTTTTAGTCAAATTGTAATAAAGGTATTTGAACCAACTTCGTTTTTTTTGGATTTTGATGATTTTGGTTGTTGGAGGAGTTAAATTTGAGTAAATTTAGAGGAAATTTACTTTTATTTTTTTGGATTTTATATAAATTTTTAGTCAAATTGTAGTAAAGGAAATTGAAACCAACTTCGATTTTTTTGGATTTGGATGAATTTTTTTGTTGGAGGAGCTAAATTTGAGTGAATTTAGATGAAATTTACTTTTATTTTTTTGGATTTTATATAAATTTTTAGTCAAATTGTAATAAAGGAATTTGAACCAACTTCGATTTTTTTTTATTTTGATGATTTTTTGATGGAGGAGCTAAATTTGAGTGAATTTAGATTAAATTTGCTTCTATTTTTCTTGATTTTATATAAATTTTTAGTCAAATTGTAATTAAGGAATTTGAAACCACCTTCGATTTTTTTGGATTTTGATAAATTTTATTCTTGGAGGAGCTAAATTTGAGTGAATTTAGATGAAATTTACTTTCATTTTTTTGGATTTTATATTAATTTTTAGTCAAATTGTAATAAAGTAATTTGAAACCAACTTCGATTTTTTTGGATTTTGATGAATTTTTTTGTTGGAGCAGCTAAATTTGAGTGAATTTAGATGGAATTTACTTTTATTTTTTTGGATTTTATATAAATTTTTAGTCAAATTGTAATAAAGGAATTTGAACCAACTTCTATTTTTTTGGATTTTGATGAGTTTTTTTGTTGGAGGAGTTAAATTTGAGTGAATTTAGATGAAATTTACTTCAATTTTTTTGGATTTTATATAATTTTTTAGTCAAATTGTAATAAAGGAAATAGAAACCAACTTCGATTTTTTTGGATTTGGATGAATGTTTTTGTTGGAGGAGCTAAATTTGAGTAAATTTAGATGAAATTAACACCTATTTTTTTGGATTTTATATAAATTTTTAGTCAAATTGTAATAAAGGAATTTGAAACCAACTTCGATTTTTTTGGATTTTGCTGAATTTTGTGTTGGAGGAGCTAAATTTGAGTGAATTTAGATGAAATTTACTTTTATTTTTTCGGATTTTATATAAATTTTTAGTCAAATTGTAATAAAGGTATTTGAACCAACTTCGATTTTTTTGGATTTTGATGATTTTGGTTGTTGGAGGAGTTAAATTTGAGTAAATTTAGAGGAAATTTACTTTTATTTTTTTGGATTTTATATAAATTTTTAGTCAAATTGTAGTAAAGGAAATTCAAACCAACTTAGATTTTTTTTGATTTTGATGAATTTTTTTGTTGGAGGAGTTAAATTTGAGTGAATTTAGATGAAACTTACTTTTATTTTTTTGGATTTTCTATAAATTTTTAGTCAAATTGTAATAAAGGAATTTGAACCAACTTCGATTTTTTTGGATTTTGATGAGATTTTTTGTTGGAGGAGTTAAATTTGAGTGAATTTAGATGAAATTTACTTTTATTTTTTTGGATTTTATATAAATTTTTAGTCAAATTGTAATAAAGTAATTTGAACCAACTTCGATTTTTTTGGATTTCGATGAATTTTTTTGTTGGAGGAGCTAAATTTGAGTGTATTTAGATGAAATTTACTTTAATTTTTTTGGATTTTATATAAATTTTTAGTCAAATTGTAATAAAGGAAATTGAAACCAACTTCGATTTTTTTGGATTTGGATGAATTTTTTTGTTGGAGGAGCTAAATTTGAGTGAATTTAGATGAAATTTACTTTTATTTTTTTGGATTTTATATAAATTTTTAGTCAAATTGTAATAAAGGAATTTGAACCAACTTCGATTTTTTTTGATTTTGATGAATTTTTTGTTGGAGGAGCTAAATTTGAGTGAATTTAGATTAAATTTGCTTCTATTTTTCTTGATTTTATATAAATTTTTAGTCAAATTGTAATTAAGGAATTTGAAACCACCTTCGATTTTTTTGGATTTTGATGAATTTTATTGTTGGAGGAGCTAAATTTGAGTGAATTTAGATGAAATTTACTTTCATTTTTTTGGATTTTATATAAATTTTTAGTCAAATTGTAATAAAAGAATTTGAACCAACTTCGATTTTTTTTTATTTTGATGAATTTTTTGTTGGAGGAGCTAAATTTGAGTGAATTTAGATTAAATTTGCTTCTATTTTTCTTGATTTTATATAAATTTTTAGTCAAATTGTAATTAAGGAATTTGAAACCACCTTCGATTTTTTTGGATTTTGATGAATTTTATTGTTGGAGGAGCTAAATTTGAGTGAATTTAGATGAAATTTACTTTCATTTTTTTGGATTTTATATTAATTTTTAGTCAAATTGTAATAAAGTAATTTGAAACCAACTTCGATTTTTTTGGATTTTGATGAATTTTTTTGTTGGAGCAGCTACATTTGAGTGAATTTAGATGGAATTTACTTTTATTTTTTTGGATTTTATATAAATTTTTAGTCAAATTGTAATAAAGGAATTTGAACCAACTTCTATTTTTTTGGATTTTGATGAGTTTTTTTGTTGGAGGAGTTAAATTTGAGTGAATTTAGATGAAATTTACTTCAATTTTTTTGGATTTTATATAATTTTTTAGTCAAATTGTAATAAAGAAAATTAAAACCAACTTCGATTTTTTTGGATTTGGATGAATGTTTTTGTTGGAGGAGCTAAATTTGAGTAAATTTAGATGAAATTAACACCTATTTTTTTGGATTTTATATAAATTTTTAGTCAAATTGTAATAAAGGAATTTGAAACCAACTTCGATTTTTTTGGATTTTGCTGAATTTTGTGTTGGAGGAGCTAAATTTGAGTGAATTTAGATGAAATTTACTTTTATTTTTTCGGATTTTATATAAATTTTTAGTCAAATTGTAATAAAGGAATTTGAACCAACTTCGATTTTTTTGGATTTTGATGAGTTTTTTTGTTGGAGGAGTTAAATTTGAGTGAATTTAGATTAAATTTACTTTTATTTTTTTTGATTTTATATAAATTTTTAGTCAAATTGTAATAAAGGAATTTGAACCAACTTCGAATTTTTTGGATTTCGATGAATTTTTTTGTTGGAGGAGCTAAATTTGAGTGAATTTAGATGAAATTTACTTTAATTTTTTTGGATTTTATATAAATTTTTAGGCAAATTTTAATAAAGGAATTTGAAACCACTTTCGATTTTTTTGGATTTCGATGAATTTTTTTGTTGGAGGAGCTAAATTTGAGTGAATTTAGATGAAATTTACTTCAATTTTTTTTGATTTTATATAAATTTTTAGTCAAATTGTAATAAAGGAAACTGAAACCAACTTCGATTTTTTGGGATTTCGATGTATTTTTTTGTTGGAGGAGCTAAATTTGAGTGAATTTAGATGAAATTTACTTCTATTTTTTTTATTTCACTTAAATTTTTAGTCAAATTGTAATAAAGGTATTTGAACCAACTTCGATTTTTTTGGATTTTGATGATTTTGGTTGTTGGAGGAGTTAAATTTGAGTAAATTTAGAGGAAATTTACTTTTATTTTTTTGGATTTTATATAAATTTTTAGTCAAATTGTAGTAAAGGAAATTCAAACCAACTTCGATTTTTTTGGATTTTGATGAATTTTTTTGTTGGAGGAGTTAAATTTGAGTGAATTTAGATGAAACTTACTTTTATTTTTTTGGATTTTCTATAAATTTTTAGTCAAATTGTAATAAAGGAATTTGAACCAACTTCGATTTTTTTGGATTTTGATGAGATTTTTTGTTGGAGGAGTTAAATTTGAGTGAATTTAGATGAAATTTACTTCTATTTTTTTGGATTTTATATAAATTTTTAGTCAAATTGTAATAAAGGAATTTGAACCAACTTCGATTTTTTGGATTTCGATGAATTTTTTTGTTGGAGGAGCTAAACTTGAGTGAATTTAGTTGAAATTTACTTCAATTTTTTTGGATTTTATATAAATTTTTAGTCAAATTGTAATAACGGAAATTGAAACCAACTTCGATTTTTTTGGATTTGGATGAATTTTTTTGTTGGAGGAGCTAAATTTGAGTGAATTTAGATGAGATTTACTTTTATGTATTTGGATTTTATATAAATTTTTAGTCAAATTGTAATAAAGGAATTTGAACCAACTTCTATTTTTTTGGATTTTGATGATTTTGGTTGTTGGAGGAGTTAAATTTGAGTAAATTTAGAGGAAATTTACTTTTATTTTTTTGGATTTTATCTAATTTTTTAGTCAAATTGTAATAAAGTAAATTGAAACCAACTTCGATTTTTTTGGATTTGGATGAATGTTTTTGTTGGAGGAGCTAAATTTGAGTGAATTTAGATTAAATTTGCTTCTATTTTTCTTGATTTTATATAAATTTTTAGTCAAATTGTAATAAAGGAATTTGAAACCAACTTCGATTTTTTTGGATTTTGCTGAATTTTGTGTTGGAGGAGCTAAATTTGAGTGAATTTAGATGAAATTTACTTTTATTTTTTCGGATTTTATATAAATTTTTAGTCAAATTGTAATAAAGGTATTTGAACCAACTTCGATTTTTTTGGATTTTGATGATTTTGGTTGTTGGAGGAGTTAAATTTGAGTAAATTTAGAGGAAATTTACTTTTATTTTTTTGGATTTTATATAAATTTTTAGTCAAATTGTAATAAAGTAATTTGAACCAACTTCGATTTTTTTGGATTTCGATGAATTTTTTTGTTGGAGGAGCTAAATTTGAGTGTATTTAGATGAAATTTACTTTAATTTTTTTGGATTTTATATAAATTTTTAGTCAAATTGTAATAAAGGAAATTGAAACCAACTTCGATTTTTTTGGATTTGGATGAATTTTTTTGTTGGAGGAGCTAAATTTGAGTGAATTTAGATGAAATTTACTTTTATTTTTTTGGATTTTATATAAATTTTTAGTCAAATTGTAATAAAGGAATTTGAACCAACTTCGATTTTTTTTGATTTTGATGAATTTTTTGTTGGAGGAGCTAAATTTGAGTGAATTTAGATTAAATTTGCTTCTATTTTTCTTGATTTTATATAAATTTTTAGTCAAATTGTAATTAAGGAATTTGAAACCACCTTCGATTTTTTTGGATTTTGATGAATTTTATTGTTGGAGGAGCTAAATTTGAGTGAATTTAGATGAAATTTACTTTCATTTTTTTGGATTTTATATAAATTTTTAGTCAAATTGTAATAAAAGAATTTGAACCAACTTCGATTTTTTTTTATTTTGATGAATTTTTTGTTGGAGGAGCTAAATTTGAGTGAATTTAGATTAAATTTGCTTCTATTTTTCTTGATTTTATATAAATTTTTAGTCAAATTGTAATTAAGGAATTTGAAACCACCTTCGATTTTTTTGGATTTTGATGAATTTTATTGTTGGAGGAGCTAAATTTGAGTGAATTTAGATGAAATTTACTTTCATTTTTTTGGATTTTATATTAATTTTTAGTCAAATTGTAATAAAGTAATTTGAAACCAACTTCGATTTTTTTGGATTTTGATGAATTTTTTTGTTGGAGCAGCTACATTTGAGTGAATTTAGATGGAATTTACTTTTATTTTTTTGGATTTTATATAAATTTTTAGTCAAATTGTAATAAAGGAATTTGAACCAACTTCTATTTTTTTGGATTTTGATGAGTTTTTTTGTTGGAGGAGTTAAATTTGAGTGAATTTAGATGAAATTTACTTCAATTTTTTTGGATTTTATATAATTTTTTAGTCAAATTGTAATAAAGAAAATTAAAACCAACTTCGATTTTTTTGGATTTGGATGAATGTTTTTGTTGGAGGAGCTAAATTTGAGTAAATTTAGATGAAATTAACACCTATTTTTTTGGATTTTATATAAATTTTTAGTCAAATTGTAATAAAGGAATTTGAAACCAACTTCGATTTTTTTGGATTTTGCTGAATTTTGTGTTGGAGGAGCTAAATTTGAGTGAATTTAGATGAAATTTACTTTTATTTTTTCGGATTTTATATAAATTTTTAGTCAAATTGTAATAAAGGAATTTGAACCAACTTCGATTTTTTTGGATTTTGATGAGTTTTTTTGTTGGAGGAGTTAAATTTGAGTGAATTTAGATTAAATTTACTTTTATTTTTTTTGATTTTATATAAATTTTTAGTCAAATTGTAATAAAGGAATTTGAACCAACTTCGAATTTTTTGGATTTCGATGAATTTTTTTGTTGGAGGAGCTAAATTTGAGTGAATTTAGATGAAATTTACTTTAATTTTTTTGGATTTTATATAAATTTTTAGGCAAATTTTAATAAAGGAATTTGAAACCACTTTCGATTTTTTTGGATTTCGATGAATTTTTTTGTTGGAGGAGCTAAATTTGAGTGAATTTAGATGAAATTTACTTCAATTTTTTTTGATTTTATATAAATTTTTAGTCAAATTGTAATAAAGGAAACTGAAACCAACTTCGATTTTTTGGGATTTCGATGTATTTTTTTGTTGGAGGAGCTAAATTTGAGTGAATTTAGATGAAATTTACTTCTATTTTTTTTATTTCACTTAAATTTTTAGTCAAATTGTAATAAAGGTATTTGAACCAACTTCGATTTTTTTGGATTTTGATGATTTTGGTTGTTGGAGGAGTTAAATTTGAGTAAATTTAGAGGAAATTTACTTTTATTTTTTTGGATTTTATATAAATTTTTAGTCAAATTGTAGTAAAGGAAATTCAAACCAACTTCGATTTTTTTGGATTTTGATGAATTTTTTTGTTGGAGGAGTTAAATTTGAGTGAATTTAGATGAAACTTACTTTTATTTTTTTGGATTTTCTATAAATTTTTAGTCAAATTGTAATAAAGGAATTTGAACCAACTTCGATTTTTTTGGATTTTGATGAGATTTTTTGTTGGAGGAGTTAAATTTGAGTGAATTTAGATGAAATTTACTTCTATTTTTTTGGATTTTATATAAATTTTTAGTCAAATTGTAATAAAGGAATTTGAACCAACTTCGATTTTTTGGATTTCGATGAATTTTTTTGTTGGAGGAGCTAAACTTGAGTGAATTTAGTTGAAATTTACTTCAATTTTTTTGGATTTTATATAAATTTTTAGTCAAATTGTAATAACGGAAATTGAAACCAACTTCGATTTTTTTGGATTTGGATGAATTTTTTTGTTGGAGGAGCTAAATTTGAGTGAATTTAGATGAGATTTACTTTTATGTATTTGGATTTTATATAAATTTTTAGTCAAATTGTAATAAAGGAATTTGAACCAACTTCTATTTTTTTGGATTTTGATGATTTTGGTTGTTGGAGGAGTTAAATTTGAGTAAATTTAGAGGAAATTTACTTTTATTTTTTTGGATTTTATCTAATTTTTTAGTCAAATTGTAATAAAGTAAATTGAAACCAACTTCGATTTTTTTGGATTTGGATGAATGTTTTTGTTGGAGGAGCTAAATTTGAGTGAATTTAGATTAAATTTGCTTCTATTTTTCTTGATTTTATATAAATTTTTAGTCAAATTGTAATAAAGGAATTTGAAACCAACTTCGATTTTTTTGGATTTTGCTGAATTTTGTGTTGGAGGAGCTAAATTTGAGTGAATTTAGATGAAATTTACTTTTATTTTTTCGGATTTTATATAAATTTTTAGTCAAATTGTAATAAAGGTATTTGAACCAACTTCGATTTTTTTGGATTTTGATGATTTTGGTTGTTGGAGGAGTTAAATTTGAGTAAATTTAGAGGAAATTTACTTTTATTTTTTTGGATTTTATATAAATTTTTAGTCAAATTGTAGTAAAGGAAATTCAAACCAACTTAGATTTTTTTGGATTTTGATGAATTTTTTTGTTGGAGGAGTTAAATTTGAGTGAATTTAGATGAAACTTACTTTTATTTTTTTGGATTTTCTATAAATTTTTAGTCAAATTGTAATAAAGGAATTTGAACCAACTTCGATTTTTTTGGATTTTGATGAGATTTTTTGTTGGAGGAGTTAAATTTGAGTGAATTTAGATGAAATTTACTTCTATTTTTTTGGATTTTATATAAATTTTTAGTCAAATTGTAATAAAGGAATTTAAACCAACTTCGATTTTTTTGGATTTCGATGAATTTTTTTGTTGGAGGAGCTAAATTTGAGTGTATTTAGATGAAATTTACTTTAATTTTTTTGGATTTTATATAAATTTTTAGTCAAATTGTAATAAAGGAAATTGAAACCAACTTCGATTTTTTTGGATTTGGATGAATTTTTTTGTTGGAGGAGCTAAATTTGAGTGAATTTAGATGAAATCTACTTTTATTTTTTTGGATTTTATATAAATTTTTAGTCAAATTGTAATAAAAGAATTTGAACCAACTTCGATTTTTTTTTATTTTGATGAATTTTTTGTTGGAGGAGCTAAATTTGAGTGAATTTAGATTAAATTTGCTTCTATTTTTCTTGATTTTATATAAATTTTTAGTCAAATTGTAATTAAGGAATTTGAAACCACCTTCGATTTTTTTGGATTTTGATGAATTTTATTGTTGGAGGAGCTAAATTTGAGTGAATTTAGATGAAATTTACTTTCATTTTTTTGGATTTTATATTAATTTTTAGTCAAATTGTAATAAAGTAATTTGAAACCAACTTCGATTTTTTTGGATTTTGATGAATTTTTTTGTTGGAGCAGCTACATTTGAGTGAATTTAGATGGAATTTACTTTTATTTTTTTGGATTTTATATAAATTTTTAGTCAAATTGTAATAAAGGAATTTGAACCAACTTCTATTTTTTTGGATTTTGATGAGTTTTTTTGTTGGAGGAGTTAAATTTGAGTGAATTTAGATGAAATTTACTTCAATTTTTTTGGATTTTATATAATTTTTTAGTCAAATTGTAATAAAGAAAATTAAAACCAACTTCGATTTTTTTGGATTTGGATGAATGTTTTTGTTGGAGGAGCTAAATTTGAGTAAATTTAGATGAAATTAACACCTATTTTTTTGGATTTTATATAAATTTTTAGTCAAATTGTAATAAAAGAATTTGAAACCAACTTCGATTTTTTTGGATTTTGCTGAATTTTGTGTTGGAGGAGCTAAATTTGAGTGAATTTAGATGAAATTTACTTTTATTTTTTCGGATTTTATATAAATTTTTAGTCAAATTGTAATAAAGGAATTTGAACCAACTTCGATTTTTTTGGATTTTGATGAGTTTTTTTGTTGGAGGAGTTAAATTTGAGTGAATTTAGATTAAATTTACTTTTATTTTTTTTGATTTTATATAAATTTTTAGTCAAATTGTAATAAAGGAATTTGAACCAACTTCGAATTTTTTGGATTTCGATGAATTTTTTTGTTGGAGGAGCTAAATTTGAGTGAATTTAGATGAAATTTACTTTAATTTTTTGGATTTTATATAAATTTTTAGGCAAATTTTAATAAAGGAATTTGAAACCACTTTCGATTTTTTTGGATTTCGATGAATTTTTTTGTTGGAGGAGCTAAATTTGAGTGAATTTAGATGAAATTTACTTCAATTTTTTTTGATTTTATATAAATTTTTAGTCAAATTGTAATAAAGGAAACTGAAACCAACTTCGATTTTTTGGGATTTCGATGTATTTTTTTGTTGGAGGAGCTAAATTTGAGTGAATTTAGATGAAATTTACTTCTATTTTTTTTATTTCACTTAAATTTTTAGTCAAATTGTAATAAAGGTATTTGAACCAACTTCGATTTTTTTGGATTTTGATGATTTTGGTTGTTGGAGGAGTTAAATTTGAGTAAATTTAGAGGAAATTTACTTTTATTTTTTTGGATTTTATATAAATTTTTAGTCAAATTGTAGTAAAGGAAATTCAAACCAACTTCGATTTTTTTGGATTTTGATGAATTTTTTTGTTGGAGGAGTTAAATTTGAGTGAATTTAGATGAAACTTACTTTTATTTTTTTGGATTTTCTATAAATTTTTAGTCAAATTGTAATAAAGGAATTTGAACCAACTTCGATTTTTTTGGATTTTGATGAGATTTTTTGTTGGAGGAGTTAAATTTGAGTGAATTTAGATGAAATTTACTTCTATTTTTTTGGATTTTATATAAATTTTTAGTCAAATTGTAATAAAGGAATTTGAACCAACTTCGATTTTTTTGGATTTCGATGAATTTTTTTGTTGGAGGAGCTAAACTTGAGTGAATTTAGTTGAAATTTACTTCAATTTTTTTGGATTTTATATAAATTTTTAGTCAAATTGTAATAACGGAAATTGAAACCAACTTCGATTTTTTTGGATTTGGATGAATTTTTTTGTTGGAGGAGCTAAATTTGAGTGAATTTAGATGAGATTTACTTTTATGTTTTTGGATTTTATATAAATTTTTAGTCAAATTGTAATAAAGGAATTTGAACCAACTTCTATTTTTTTGGATTTTGATGAGTTTTTTTGTTGGAGGAGTTAAATTTGAGTGAATTTAGATGAAATTTACTTCAATTTTTTTGGATTTTATCTCATTTTTTAGTCAAATTGTAATAAAGTAAATTGAAACCAACTTCGATTTTTTTGGATTTGGATGAATGTTTTTGTTGGAGGAGCTAAATTTGAGTGAATTTAGGTGAAATTTACTTCAATGTTTTTGGATTTTATATAAATTTTTAGGCAAATTTTAATAAAGGAATTTGAAACCACCTTCGACTTTTTTGGATTTCGATGAATTTTTTTGTTGGAGGAGCTAAATTTGAGTAAATTTAGATGAAATTAACACCTATTTTTTTGGATTTTATATAAATTTTTAGTCAAATTGTAATAAAGGAATTTGAAACCAACTTCGATTTTTTTGGATTTTGCTGAATTTTGTGTTGGAGGAGCTAAATTTGAGTGAATTTAGATTAAATTTACTTTTATTTTTTTTGATTTTATATAAATTTTTAGTCAAATTGTAATAAAGGAATTTGAACCAACTTCGAATTTTTTGGATTTCGATGAATTTTTTTGTTGGAGGAGCTAAATTTGAGTGAATTTAGATGAAATTTACTTCAATTTTTTTGGATTTTATATAAATTTTTAGGCAAATTTTAATAAAGGAATTTGAAACCACTTTCGATTTTTTTGGATTTCGATGAATTTTTTTGTTGGAGGAGCTAAATTTGAGTGAATTTAGATGAAATTTACTTCAATTTTTTTGATTTTATATAAATTTTTAGTCAAATTGTAATAAAGGAATTTGAACCAACTTCGATTTTTTTGGATTTTGATGAGATTTTTTGTTGGAGGAGTTAAATTTGAGTGAATTTAGATGAAATTTACTTCTATTTTTTTGGATTTTATATAAATTTTTAGTCAAATTGTAATAAAGGAATTTGAACCAACTTCGATTTTTTTGGATTTCGATGAATTTTTTTGTTGGAGGAGCTAAACTTGAGTGAATTTAGATGAAATTTACTTCAATTTTTTTGGATTTTATATAAATTTTTAGTCAAATTGTAATAACGGAAATTGAAACCAACTTCGATTTTTTTGGATTTGGATGAATTTTTTTGTTGGAGGAGCTAAATTTGAGTGAATTTAGATGAAATTTTCTTTTATTTTTTTGGTTTTTATATAAATTTTTAGTCAAATTGTAATAAAGGAATTTGAACAAACTTCGATTTTTTTGGATTTTGATGAGATTTTTTGTTGGAGGAGTTAAACTTGAGTGAATTTAGATGAAATTTACTTCAATTTTTTTGGATTTTATATAATTTTTTAGTCAAATTGTAATAAAGGAAATTGAAACCAACTTCGATTTTTTTGGATTTGGATGAATGTTTTTGTTGGAGGAGCTAAATTTGAGTAAATTTAGATGAAATTAACACCTATTTTTTTGGATTTTATATAAATTTTTAGTCAAATTGTAATAAAGGAATTTGAAACCAACTTCGATTTTTTTGGATTTTGCTGAATTTTGTGTTGGAGGAGCTAAATTTGAGTGAATTTAGATGAAATTTACTTTTATTTTTTCGGATTTTATATAAATTTTTAGTCAAATTGTAATAAAGGAATTTGAACCAACTTCGATTTTTTTGGATTTTGATGAGTTTTTTTGTTGGAGGAGCTAAACTTGAGTGAATTTAGATGAAATTTACTTCAATTTTTTTGGATTTTATATAAATTTTTAGTCAAATTGTAATAACGGAAATTGAAACCAACTTCGATTTTTTTGGATTTGGATGAATTTTTTTGTTGGAGGAGCTAAATTTGAGTGAATTTAGATGAAATTTTCTTTTATTTTTTTGGTTTTTATATAAATTTTTAGTCAAATTGTAATAAAGGAATTTGAACAAACTTCGATTTTTTTGGATTTTGATGAGATTTTTTGTTGGAGGAGTTAAATTTGAGTGAATTTAGATGAAATTTACTTTTATTTTTTTGGATTTTATATAAATTTTTAGTCAAATTGTAATAAAGGAATTTGAACCAACTTCGATTTTTTTGGATTTCGATGAATTTTTTGTTGGAGGAGCTAAATTTGAGTGAATTTAGATTAAATTTGCTTCTATTTTTCTTGATTTTATATAAATTTTTAGTCAAATTGTAATTAAGGAATTTGAAACCACCTTCGATTTTTTTGGATTTTGATGAATTTTATTGTTGGAGGAGCTAAATTTGAGTGAATTTAGATGAAATTTACTTTCATTTTTTTGGATTTTATATTAATTTTTAGTCAAATTGTAATAAAGTAATTTGAAACCAACTTCGATTTTTTTGGATTTTGATGAATTTTTTTGTTGGAGCAGCTAAATTTGAGAGAATTTAGATGGAATTTACTTTTATTTTTTTGGATTTTATATAAATTTTTAGTCAAATTGTAATAAAGGAATTTGAACCAACTTCTATTTTTTTGGATTTTGATGAGTTTTTTTGTTGGAGGAGTTAAATTTGAGTGAATTTAGATGAAATTTACTTCAATTTTTTTGGATTTTATATAATTTTTTAGTCAAATTGTAATAAAGGAAATTGAAACCAACTTCGATTTTTTTGGATTTGGATGAATGTTTTTGTTGGAGGAGCTAAATTTGAGTAAATTTAGATGAAATTAACACCTATTTTTTTGGATTTTATATAAATTTTTAGTCAAATTGTAATAAAGGAATTTGAAACCAACTTCGATTTTTTTGGATTTTGCTGAATTTTGTGTTGGAGGAGCTAAATTTGAGTGAATTTAGATGAAATTTACTTTTATTTTTTCGGATTTTATATAAATTTTTAGTCAAATTGTAATAAAGGAATTTGAACCAACTTCGATTTTTTTGGATTTTGATGAGTTTTTTTGTTGGAGGAGTTAAATTTGAGTGAATTTAGATTAAATTTACTTTTATTTTTTTTGATTTTATATAAATTTTTAGTCAAATTGTAATAAAGGAATTTGAACCAACTTCGAATTTTTTGGATTTCGATGAATTTTTTTGTTGGAGGAGCTAAATTTGAGTGAATTTAGATGAAATTTACTTCAATTTTTTTGGATTTTATATAAATTTTTAGGCAAATTTTAATAAAGGAATTTGAAACCACTTTCGATTTTTTTGGATTTCGATGAATTTTTTTGTTGGAGGAGCTAAATTTGAGTGAATTTAGATGAAATTTACTTCAATTTTTTTTGATTTTATATAAATTTTTAGTCAAATTGTAATAAAGGAATTTGAACCAACTTCGAATTTTTTGGATTTCGATGAATTTTTTTGTTGGAGGAGCTAAATTTGAGTAAATTTAGATGAAATTAACACCTATTTTTTTGGATTTTATATAAATTTTTAGTCAAATTGTAATAAAGGAATTTGAAACCAACTTCGATTTTTTTGGATTTTGCTGAATTTTGTGTTGGAGGAGCTAAATTTGAGTGAATTTAGATGAAATTTACTTTTATTTTTTCGGATTTTATATAAATTTTTAGTCAAATTGTAATAAAGGTATTTGAACCAACTTCGATTTTTTTGGATTTTGATGATTTTGGTTGTTGGAGGAGTTAAATTTGAGTAAATTTAGAGGAAATTTACTTTTATTTTTTTGGATTTTATATAAATTTTTAGTCAAATTGTAGTAAAGGAAATTCAAACCAACTTAGATTTTTTTTGATTTTGATGAATTTTTTTGTTGGAGGAGTTAAATTTGAGTGAATTTAGATGAAACTTACTTTTATTTTTTTGGATTTTCTATAAATTTTTAGTCAAATTGTAATTAAGGAATTTGAAACCACCTTCGATTTTTTTGGATTTTGATAAATTTTATTGTTGGAGGAGCTAAATTTGAGTGAATTTAGATGAAATTTACTTTCATTTTTTTGGATTTTATATTAATTTTTAGTCAAATTGTAATAAAGTAATTTGAAACCAACTTCGATTTTTTTGGATTTTGATGAATTTTTTTGTTGGAGCAGCTAAATTTGAGTGAATTTAGATGGAATTTACTTTTATTTTTTTGGATTTTATATAAATTTTTAGTCAAATTGTAATAAAGGAATTTGAACCAACTTCTATTTTTTTGGATTTTGATGAGTTTTTTTGTTGGAGGAGTTAAATTTGAGTGAATTTAGATGAAATTTACTTCAATTTTTTTGGATTTTATATAATTTTTTAGTCAAATTGTAATAAAGGAAATAGAAACCAACTTCGATTTTTTTGGATTTGGATGAATGTTTTTGTTGGAGGAGCTAAATTTGAGTAAATTTAGATGAAATTAACACCTATTTTTTTGGATTTTATATAAATTTTTAGTCAAATTGTAATAAAGGAATTTGAAACCAACTTCGATTTTTTTGGATTTTGCTGAATTTTGTGTTGGAGGAGCTAAATTTGAGTGAATTTAGATGAAATTTACTTTTATTTTTTCGGATTTTATATAAATTTTTAGGCAATTTGTAATAAAGGTATTTGAACCAACTTCGATTTTTTTGGATTTTGATGATTTTGGTTGTTGGAGGAGTTAAATTTGAGTAAATTTAGAGGAAATTTACTTTTATTTTTTTGGATTTTATATAAATTTTTAGTCAAATTGTAGTAAAGGAAATTCAAACCAACTTAGATTTTTTTTGATTTTGATGAATTTTTTTGTTGGAGGAGTTAAATTTGAGTGAATTTAGATGAAACTTACTTTTATTTTTTTGGATTTTCTATAAATTTTTAGTCAAATTGTAATAAAGGAATTTGAACCAACTTCGATTTTTTTGGATTTTGATGAGATTTTTTGTTGGAGGAGTTAAATTTGAGTGAATTTAGATGAAATTTACTTTTATTTTTTTGGATTTTATATAAATTTTTAGTCAAATTGTAATAAAGTAATTTGAACCAACTTCGATTTTTTTGGATTTCGATGAATTTTTTTGTTGGAGGAGCTAAATTTGAGTGTATTTAGATGAAATTTACTTTAATTTTTTTGGATTTTATATAAATTTTTAGTCAAATTGTAATAAAGGAAATTGAAACCAACTTCGATTTTTTTGGATTTGGATGAATTTTTTTGTTGGAGGAGCTAAATTTGAGTGAATTTAGATGAAATTTACTTTTATTTTTTTGGATTTTATATAAATTTTTAGTCAAATTGTAATAAAGGAATTTGAACCAACTTCGATTTTTTTTGATTTTGATGAATTTTTTGTTGGAGGAGCTAAATTTGAGTGAATTTAGATTAAATTTGCTTCTATTTTTCTTGATTTTATATAAATTTTTAGTCAAATTGTAATTAAGGAATTTGAAACCACCTTCGATTTTTTTGGATTTTGATGAATTTTATTGTTGGAGGAGCTAAATTTGAGTGAATTTAGATGAAATTTACTTTCATTTTTTTGGATTTTATATAAATTTTTAGTCAAATTGTAATAAAGGAATTTGAAACCAACTTCGATTTTTTTGGATTTTGCTGAATTTTGTGTTGGAGGAGCTAAATTTGAGTGAATTTAGATGAAATTTACTTTTATTTTTTCGGATTTTATATAAATTTTTAGTCAAATTGTAATAAAGGTATTTGAACCAACTTCGATTTTTTTGGATTTTGATGATTTTGGTTGTTGGAGGAGTTAAATTTGAGTAAATTTAGAGGAAATTTACTTTTATTTTTTTGGATTTTATATAAATTTTTAGTCAAATTGTAGTAAAGGAAATTCAAACCAACTTAGATTTTTTTGGATTTTGATGAATTTTTTTGTTGGAGGAGTTAAATTTGAGTGAATTTAGATGAAACTTACTTTTATTTTTTTGGATTTTCTATAAATTTTTAGTCAAATTGTAATAAAGGAATTTGAACCAACTTCGATTTTTTTGGATTTTGATGAGATTTTTTGTTGGAGGAGTTAAATTTGAGTGAATTTAGATGAAATTTACTTCTATTTTTTTGGATTTTATATAAATTTTTAGTCAAATTGTAATAAAGGAATTTAAACCAACTTCGATTTTTTTGGATTTCGATGAATTTTTTTGTTGGAGGAGCTAAATTTGAGTGTATTTAGATGAAATTTACTTTAATTTTTTTGGATTTTATATAAATTTTTAGTCAAATTGTAATAAAGGAAATTGAAACCAACTTCGATTTTTTTGGATTTGGATGAATTTTTTTGTTGGAGGAGCTAAATTTGAGTGAATTTAGATGAAATCTACTTTTATTTTTTTGGATTTTATATAAATTTTTAGTCAAATTGTAATAAAAGAATTTGAACCAACTTCGATTTTTTTTTATTTTGATGAATTTTTTGTTGGAGGAGCTAAATTTGAGTGAATTTAGATTAAATTTGCTTCTATTTTTCTTGATTTTATATAAATTTTTAGTCAAATTGTAATTAAGGAATTTGAAACCACCTTCGATTTTTTTGGATTTTGATGAATTTTATTGTTGGAGGAGCTAAATTTGAGTGAATTTAGATGAAATTTACTTTCATTTTTTTGGATTTTATATTAATTTTTAGTCAAATTGTAATAAAGTAATTTGAAACCAACTTCGATTTTTTTGGATTTTGATGAATTTTTTTGTTGGAGCAGCTACATTTGAGTGAATTTAGATGGAATTTACTTTTATTTTTTTGGATTTTATATAAATTTTTAGTCAAATTGTAATAAAGGAATTTGAACCAACTTCTATTTTTTTGGATTTTGATGAGTTTTTTTGTTGGAGGAGTTAAATTTGAGTGAATTTAGATGAAATTTACTTCAATTTTTTTGGATTTTATATAATTTTTTAGTCAAATTGTAATAAAGAAAATTAAAACCAACTTCGATTTTTTTGGATTTGGATGAATGTTTTTGTTGGAGGAGCTAAATTTGAGTAAATTTAGATGAAATTAACACCTATTTTTTTGGATTTTATATAAATTTTTAGTCAAATTGTAATAAAGGAATTTGAAACCAACTTCGATTTTTTTGGATTTTGCTGAATTTTGTGTTGGAGGAGCTAAATTTGAGTGAATTTAGATGAAATTTACTTTTATTTTTTCGGATTTTATATAAATTTTTAGTCAAATTGTAATAAAGGAATTTGAACCAACTTCGATTTTTTTGGATTTTGATGAGTTTTTTTGTTGGAGGAGTTAAATTTGAGTGAATTTAGATTAAATTTACTTTTATTTTTTTTGATTTTATATAAATTTTTAGTCAAATTGTAATAAAGGAATTTGAACCAACTTCGAATTTTTTGGATTTCGATGAATTTTTTTGTTGGAGGAGCTAAATTTGAGTGAATTTAGATGAAATTTACTTTAATTTTTTTGGATTTTATATAAATTTTTAGGCAAATTTTAATAAAGGAATTTGAAACCACTTTCGATTTTTTTGGATTTCGATGAATTTTTTTGTTGGAGGAGCTAAATTTGAGTGAATTTAGATGAAATTTACTTCAATTTTTTTTGATTTTATATAAATTTTTAGTCAAATTGTAATAAAGGAAACTGAAACCAACTTCGATTTTTTGGGATTTCGATGTATTTTTTTGTTGGAGGAGCTAAATTTGAGTGAATTTAGATGAAATTTACTTCTATTTTTTTTATTTCACTTAAATTTTTAGTCAAATTGTAATAAAGGTATTTGAACCAACTTCGATTTTTTTGGATTTTGATGATTTTGGTTGTTGGAGGAGTTAAATTTGAGTAAATTTAGAGGAAATTTACTTTTATTTTTTTGGATTTTATATAAATTTTTAGTCAAATTGTAGTAAAGGAAATTCAAACCAACTTCGATTTTTTTGGATTTTGATGAATTTTTTTGTTGGAGGAGTTAAATTTGAGTGAATTTAGATGAAACTTACTTTTATTTTTTTGGATTTTCTATAAATTTTTAGTCAAATTGTAATAAAGGAATTTGAACCAACTTCGATTTTTTTGGATTTTGATGAGATTTTTTGTTGGAGGAGTTAAATTTGAGTGAATTTAGATGAAATTTACTTCTATTTTTTTGGATTTTATATAAATTTTTAGTCAAATTGTAATAAAGGAATTTGAACCAACTTCGATTTTTTGGATTTCGATGAATTTTTTTGTTGGAGGAGCTAAACTTGAGTGAATTTAGTTGAAATTTACTTCAATTTTTTTGGATTTTATATAAATTTTTAGTCAAATTGTAATAACGGAAATTGAAACCAACTTCGATTTTTTTGGATTTGGATGAATTTTTTTGTTGGAGGAGCTAAATTTGAGTGAATTTAGATGAGATTTACTTTTATGTTTTTGGATTTTATATAAATTTTTAGTCAAATTGTAATAAAGGAATTTGAACCAACTTCTATTTTTTTGGATTTTGATGATTTTGGTTGTTGGAGGAGTTAAATTTGAGTAAATTTAGAGGAAATTTACTTTTATTTTTTTGGATTTTATCTAATTTTTTAGTCAAATTGTAATAAAGTAAATTGAAACCAACTTCGATTTTTTTGGATTTGGATGAATGTTTTTGTTGGAGGAGCTAAATTTGAGTGAATTTAGATTAAATTTGCTTCTATTTTTCTTGATTTTATATAAATTTTTAGTCAAATTGTAATAAAGGAATTTGAAACCAACTTCGATTTTTTTGGATTTTGCTGAATTTTGTGTTGGAGGAGCTAAATTTGAGTGAATTTAGATGAAATTTACTTTTATTTTTTCGGATTTTATATAAATTTTTAGTCAAATTGTAATAAAGGTATTTGAACCAACTTCGATTTTTTTGGATTTTGATGATTTTGGTTGTTGGAGGAGTTAAATTTGAGTAAATTTAGAGGAAATTTACTTTTATTTTTTTGGATTTTATATAAATTTTTAGTCAAATTGTAGTAAAGGAAATTCAAACCAACTTAGATTTTTTTGGATTTTGATGAATTTTTTTGTTGGAGGAGTTAAATTTGAGTGAATTTAGATGAAACTTACTTTTATTTTTTTGGATTTTCTATAAATTTTTAGTCAAATTGTAATAAAGGAATTTGAACCAACTTCGATTTTTTTGGATTTTGATGAGATTTTTTGTTGGAGGAGTTAAATTTGAGTGAATTTAGATGAAATTTACTTCTATTTTTTTGGATTTTATATAAATTTTTAGTCAAATTGTAATAAAGGAATTTAAACCAACTTCGATTTTTTTGGATTTCGATGAATTTTTTTGTTGGAGGAGCTAAATTTGAGTGTATTTAGATGAAATTTACTTTAATTTTTTTGGATTTTATATAAATTTTTAGTCAAATTGTAATAAAGGAAATTGAAACCAACTTCGATTTTTTTGGATTTGGATGAATTTTTTTGTTGGAGGAGCTAAATTTGAGTGAATTTAGATGAAATCTACTTTTATTTTTTTGGATTTTATATAAATTTTTAGTCAAATTGTAATAAAAGAATTTGAACCAACTTCGATTTTTTTTTATTTTGATGAATTTTTTGTTGGAGGAGCTAAATTTGAGTGAATTTAGATTAAATTTGCTTCTATTTTTCTTGATTTTATATAAATTTTTAGTCAAATTGTAATTAAGGAATTTGAAACCACCTTCGATTTTTTTGGATTTTGATGAATTTTATTGTTGGAGGAGCTAAATTTGAGTGAATTTAGATGAAATTTACTTTCATTTTTTTGGATTTTATATTAATTTTTAGTCAAATTGTAATAAAGTAATTTGAAACCAACTTCGATTTTTTTGGATTTTGATGAATTTTTTTGTTGGAGCAGCTACATTTGAGTGAATTTAGATGGAATTTACTTTTATTTTTTTGGATTTTATATAAATTTTTAGTCAAATTGTAATAAAGGAATTTGAACCAACTTCTATTTTTTTGGATTTTGATGAGTTTTTTTGTTGGAGGAGTTAAATTTGAGTGAATTTAGATGAAATTTACTTCAATTTTTTTGGATTTTATATAATTTTTTAGTCAAATTGTAATAAAGAAAATTAAAACCAACTTCGATTTTTTTGGATTTGGATGAATGTTTTTGTTGGAGGAGCTAAATTTGAGTAAATTTAGATGAAATTAACACCTATTTTTTTGGATTTTATATAAATTTTTAGTCAAATTGTAATAAAAGAATTTGAAACCAACTTCGATTTTTTTGGATTTTGCTGAATTTTGTGTTGGAGGAGCTAAATTTGAGTGAATTTAGATGAAATTTACTTTTATTTTTTCGGATTTTATATAAATTTTTAGTCAAATTGTAATAAAGGAATTTGAACCAACTTCGATTTTTTTGGATTTTGATGAGTTTTTTTGTTGGAGGAGTTAAATTTGAGTGAATTTAGATTAAATTTACTTTTATTTTTTTTGATTTTATATAAATTTTTAGTCAAATTGTAATAAAGGAATTTGAACCAACTTCGAATTTTTTGGATTTCGATGAATTTTTTTGTTGGAGGAGCTAAATTTGAGTGAATTTAGATGAAATTTACTTTAATTTTTTGGATTTTATATAAATTTTTAGGCAAATTTTAATAAAGGAATTTGAAACCACTTTCGATTTTTTTGGATTTCGATGAATTTTTTTGTTGGAGGAGCTAAATTTGAGTGAATTTAGATGAAATTTACTTCAATTTTTTTTGATTTTATATAAATTTTTAGTCAAATTGTAATAAAGGAAACTGAAACCAACTTCGATTTTTTGGGATTTCGATGTATTTTTTTGTTGGAGGAGCTAAATTTGAGTGAATTTAGATGAAATTTACTTCTATTTTTTTTATTTCACTTAAATTTTTAGTCAAATTGTAATAAAGGTATTTGAACCAACTTCGATTTTTTTGGATTTTGATGATTTTGGTTGTTGGAGGAGTTAAATTTGAGTAAATTTAGAGGAAATTTACTTTTATTTTTTTGGATTTTATATAAATTTTTAGTCAAATTGTAGTAAAGGAAATTCAAACCAACTTCGATTTTTTTGGATTTTGATGAATTTTTTTGTTGGAGGAGTTAAATTTGAGTGAATTTAGATGAAACTTACTTTTATTTTTTTGGATTTTCTATAAATTTTTAGTCAAATTGTAATAAAGGAATTTGAACCAACTTCGATTTTTTTGGATTTTGATGAGATTTTTTGTTGGAGGAGTTAAATTTGAGTGAATTTAGATGAAATTTACTTCTATTTTTTTGGATTTTATATAAATTTTTAGTCAAATTGTAATAAAGGAATTTGAACCAACTTCGATTTTTTTGGATTTCGATGAATTTTTTTGTTGGAGGAGCTAAACTTGAGTGAATTTAGTTGAAATTTACTTCAATTTTTTTGGATTTTATATAAATTTTTAGTCAAATTGTAATAACGGAAATTGAAACCAACTTCGATTTTTTTGGATTTGGATGAATTTTTTTGTTGGAGGAGCTAAATTTGAGTGAATTTAGATGAGATTTACTTTTATGTTTTTGGATTTTATATAAATTTTTAGTCAAATTGTAATAAAGGAATTTGAACCAACTTCTATTTTTTGGATTTTGATGAGTTTTTTTGTTGGAGGAGTTAAATTTGAGTGAATTTAGATGAAATTTACTTCAATTTTTTTGGATTTTATCTCATTTTTTAGTCAAATTGTAATAAAGTAAATTGAAACCAACTTCGATTTTTTTGGATTTGGATGAATGTTTTTGTTGGAGGAGCTAAATTTGAGTGAATTTAGGTGAAATTTACTTCAATGTTTTTGGATTTTATATAAATTTTTAGGCAAATTTTAATAAAGGAATTTGAAACCACCTTCGACTTTTTTGGATTTCGATGAATTTTTTTGTTGGAGGAGCTAAATTTGAGTAAATTTAGATGAAATTAACACCTATTTTTTTGGATTTTATATAAATTTTTAGTCAAATTGTTATAAAGGAATTTGAAACCAACTTCGATTTTTTTGGATTTTGCTGAATTTTGTGTTGGAGGAGCTAAATTTGAGTGAATTTAGATTAAATTTACTTTTATTTTTTTTGATTTTATATAAATTTTTAGTCAAATTGTAATAAAGGAATTTGAACCAACTTCGAATTTTTTGGATTTCGATGAATTTTTTTGTTGGAGGAGCTAAATTTGAGTGAATTTAGATGAAATTTACTTCAATTTTTTTGGATTTTATATAAATTTTTAGGCAAATTTTAATAAAGGAATTTGAAACCACTTTCGATTTTTTTGGATTTCGATGAATTTTTTTGTTGGAGGAGCTAAATTTGAGTGAATTTAGATGAAATTTACTTCAATTTTTTTGATTTTATATAAATTTTTAGTCAAATTGTAATAAAGGAATTTGAACCAACTTCGATTTTTTTGGATTTTGATGAGATTTTTTGTTGGAGGAGTTAAATTTGAGTGAATTTAGATGAAATTTACTTCTATTTTTTTGGATTTTATATAAATTTTTAGTCAAATTGTAATAAAGGAATTTGAACCAACTTCGATTTTTTTGGATTTCGATGAATTTTTTTGTTGGAGGAGCTAAACTTGAGTGAATTTAGATGAAATTTACTTCAATTTTTTTGGATTTTATATAAATTTTTAGTCAAATTGTAATAACGGAAATTGAAACCAACTTCGATTTTTTTGGATTTGGATGAATTTTTTTGTTGGAGGAGCTAAATTTGAGTGAATTTAGATGAAATTTTCTTTTATTTTTTTGGTTTTTATATAAATTTTTAGTCAAATTGTAATAAAGGAATTTGAACAAACTTCGATTTTTTTGGATTTTGATGAGATTTTTTGTTGGAGGAGTTAAACTTGAGTGAATTTAGATGAAATTTACTTTTATTTTTTTGGATTTTATATAAATTTTTAGTCAAATTGTAATAAAGGAATTTGAACCAACTTCGATTTTTTTGGATTTCGATGAATTTTTTGTTGGAGGAGCTAAATTTGAGTGAATTTAGATTAAATTTGCTTCTATTTTTCTTGATTTTATATAAATTTTTAGTCAAATTGTAATTAAGGAATTTGAAACCACCTTCGATTTTTTTGGATTTTGATGAATTTTATTGTTGGAGGAGCTAAATTTGAGTGAATTTAGATGAAATTTACTTTCATTTTTTTGGATTTTATATTAATTTTTAGTCAAATTGTAATAAAGTAATTTGAAACCAACTTCGATTTTTTTGGATTTTGATGAATTTTTTTGTTGGAGCAGCTAAATTTGAGAGAATTTAGATGGAATTTACATTTATTTTTTTGGATTTTATATAAATTTTTAGTCAAATTCTAATAAAGGAATTTGAACCAACTTCTATTTTTTTGGATTTTGATGAGTTTTTTTGTTGGAGGAGTTAAATTTGAGTGAATTTAGATGAAATTTACTTCAATTTTTTTGGATTTTATATAATTTTTTAGTCAAATTGTAATAAAGGAAATTGAAACCAACTTCGATTTTTTTGGATTTGGATGAATGTTTTTGTTGGAGGAGCTAAATTTGAGTAAATTTAGATGAAATTAACACCTATTTTTTTGGATTTTATATAAATTTTTAGTCAAATTGTAATAAAGGAATTTGAAACCAACTTCGATTTTTTTGGATTTTGCTGAATTTTGTGTTGGAGGAGCTAAATTTGAGTGAATTTAGATGAAATTTACTTTTATTTTTTCGGATTTTATATAAATTTTTAGTCAAATTGTAATAAAGGAATTTGAACCAACTTCGATTTTTTTGGATTTTGATGAGTTTTTTTGTTGGAGGAGCTAAACTTGAGTGAATTTAGATGAAATTTACTTCAATTTTTTTGGATTTTATATAAATTTTTAGTCAAATTGTAATAACGGAAATTGAAACCAACTTCGATTTTTTTGGATTTGGATGAATTTTTTTGTTGGAGGAGCTAAATTTGAGTGAATTTAGATGAAATTTTCTTTTATTTTTTTGGTTTTTATATAAATTTTTAGTCAAATTGTAATAAAGGAATTTGAACAAACTTCGATTTTTTTGGATTTTGATGAGATTTTTTGTTGGAGGAGTTAAATTTGAGTGAATTTAGATGAAATTTACTTTTATTTTTTTGGATTTTATATAAATTTTTAGTCAAATTGTAATAAAGGAATTTGAACCAACTTCGATTTTTTTGGATTTCGATGAATTTTTTGTTGGAGGAGCTAAATTTGAGTGAATTTAGATTAAATTTGCTTCTATTTTTCTTGATTTTATATAAATTTTTAGTCAAATTGTAATTAAGGAATTTGAAACCACCTTCGATTTTTTTGGATTTTGATGAATTTTATTGTTGGAGGAGCTAAATTTGAGTGAATTTAGATGAAATTTACTTTCATTTTTTTGGATTTTATATTAATTTTTAGTCAAATTGTAATAAAGTAATTTGAAACCAACTTCGATTTTTTTGGATTTTGATGAATTTTTTTGTTGGAGCAGCTAAATTTGAGAGAATTTAGACGGAATTTACTTTTATTTTTTTGGATTTTATATAAATTTTTAGTCAAATTGTAATAAAGGAATTTGAACCAACTTCTATTTTTTTGGATTTTGATGAGTTTTTTTGTTGGAGGAGTTAAATTTGAGTGAATTTAGATGAAATTTACTTCAATTTTTTTGGATTTTATATAATTTTTTAGTCAAATTGTAATAAAGGAAATTGAAACCAACTTCGATTTTTTTGGATTTGGATGAATGTTTTTGTTGGAGGAGCTAAATTTGAGTAAATTTAGATGAAATTAACACCTATTTTTTTGGATTTTATATAAATTTTTAGTCAAATTGTAATAAAGGAATTTGAAACCAACTTCGATTTTTTTGGATTTTGCTGAATTTTGTGTTGGAGGAGCTAAATTTGAGTGAATTTAGATGAAATTTACTTTTATTTTTTCGGATTTTATATAAATTTTTAGTCAAATTGTAATAAAGGAATTTGAACCAACTTCGATTTTTTTGGATTTTGATGAGTTTTTTTGTTGGAGGAGTTAAATTTGAGTGAATTTAGATTAAATTTACTTTTATTTTTTTTGATTTTATATAAATTTTTAGTCAAATTGTAATAAAGGAATTTGAACCAACTTCGAATTTTTTGGATTTCGATGAATTTTTTTGTTGGAGGAGCTAAATTTGAGTGAATTTAGATGAAATTTACTTCAATTTTTTTGGATTTTATATAAATTTTTAGGCAAATTTTAATAAAGGAATTTGAAACCACTTTCGATTTTTTTGGATTTCGATGAATTTTTTTGTTGGAGGAGCTAAATTTGAGTGAATTTAGATGAAATTTACTTCAATTTTTTTTGATTTTATATAAATTTTTAGTCAAATTGTAATAAAGGAATTTGAACCAACTTCGAATTTTTTGGATTTCGATGAATTTTTTTGTTGGAGGTGCTAAATTTGAGTGAATTTAGATGAAATTTACTTTAATTTTTTTGGATTTTATATAAATTTTTAGGCAAATTTTAATAAAGGAATTTGAAACCACTTTCGATTTTTTTGGATTTCGATGAATTTTTTTGTTGGAGGAGCTAAATTTGAGTGAATTTAGATGAAATTTACTTCAATTTTTTTTGATTTTATATAAATTTTTAGTCAAATTGTAATAAAGGAAACTGAAACCAACTTCGATTTTTTGGGATTTCGATGTATTTTTTTGTTGGAGGAGCTAAATTTGAGTGAATTTAGATGAAATTTACTTCTATTTTTTTTATTTCACTTAAATTTTTAGTCAAATTGTAATAAAGGTATTTGAACCAACTTCGATTTTTTTGGATTTTGATGATTTTGGTTGTTGGAGGAGTTAAATTTGAGTAAATTTAGAGGAAATTTACTTTTATTTTTTTGGATTTTATATAAATTTTTAGTCAAATTGTAGTAAAGGAAATTCAAACCAACTTCGATTTTTTTGGATTTTGATGAATTTTTTTGTTGGAGGAGTTAAATTTGAGTGAATTTAGATGAAACTTACTTTTATTTTTTTGGATTTTCTATAAATTTTTAGTCAAATTGTAATAAAGGAATTTGAACCAACTTCGATTTTTTTGGATTTTGATGAGATTTTTTGTTGGAGGAGTTAAATTTGAGTGAATTTAGATGAAATTTACTTCTATTTTTTTGGATTTTATATAAATTTTTAGTCAAATTGTAATAAAGGAATTTGAACCAACTTCGATTTTTTGGATTTCGATGAATTTTTTTGTTGGAGGAGCTAAACTTGAGTGAATTTAGTTGAAATTTACTTCAATTTTTTTGGATTTTATATAAATTTTTAGTCAAATTGTAATAACGGAAATTGAAACCAACTTCGATTTTTTTGGATTTGGATGAATTTTTTTGTTGGAGGAGCTAAATTTGAGTGAATTTAGATGAGATTTACTTTTATGTTTTTGGATTTTATATAAATTTTTAGTCAAATTGTAATAAAGGAATTTGAACCAACTTCTATTTTTTTGGATTTTGATGATTTTGGTTGTTGGAGGAGTTAAATTTGAGTAAATTTAGAGGAAATTTACTTTTATTTTTTTGGATTTTATCTAATTTTTTAGTCAAATTGTAATAAAGTAAATTGAAACCAACTTCGATTTTTTTGGATTTGGATGAATGTTTTTGTTGGAGGAGCTAAATTTGAGTGAATTTAGGTGAAATTTACTTCAATGTTTTTGGATTTTATATAAATTTTTAGTCAAATTGTAATAAAGGAAATTGAAACCAACTTCGATTTTTTTGGATTTGGATGAATTTTTTTGTTGGAGGAGCTAAATTTGAGTGAATTTAGATGAAATTTACTTTTATTTTTTTGGATTTTATATAAATTTTTAGTCAAATTGTAATAAAGGAATTTGAACCAACTTCGATTTTTTTTGATTTTGATGAATTTTTTGTTGGAGGAGCTAAATTTGAGTGAATTTAGATTAAATTTGCTTCTATTTTTCTTGATTTTATATAAATTTTTAGTCAAATTGTAATTAAGGAATTTGAAACCACCTTCGATTTTTTTGGATTTTGATGAATTTTATTGTTGGAGGAGCTAAATTTGAGTGAATTTAGATGAAATTTACTTTCATTTTTTTGGATTTTATATTAATTTTTAGTCAAATTGTAATAAAGTAATTTGAAACCAACTTCGATTTTTTTGGATTTTGATGAGTTTTTTTGTTGGAGGAGTTAAATTTGAGTGAATTTAGATTAAATTTACTTTTATTTTTTTTGATTTTATATAATTTTTTAGTCAAATTGTAATAAAGGAAATAGAAACCAACTTCGATTTTTTTGGATTTGGATGAATGTTTTTGTTGGAGGAGCTAAATTTTGAGTAAATTTAGATGAAATTAACACCTATTTTTTTGGATTTTATATAAATTTTTAGTCAAATTGTAATAAAGGAATTTGAAACCAACTTCGATTTTTTTGGATTTTGCTGAATTTTGTGTTGGAGGAGCTAAATTTGAGTGAATTTAGATGAAATTTACTTTTATTTTTTCGGATTTTATATAAATTTTTAGTCAAATTGTAATAAAGGTATTTGAACCAACTTCGATTTTTTTGGATTTTGATGATTTTGGTTGTTGGAGGAGTTAAATTTGAGTAAATTTAGAGGAAATTTACTTTTATTTTTTTGGATTTTATATAAATTTTTAGTCAAATTGTAGTAAAGGAAATTCAAACCAACTTAGATTTTTTTGGATTTTGATGAATTTTTTTGTTGGAGGAGTTAAATTTGAGTGAATTTAGATGAAATTTACTTCTATTTTTTTGGATTTTATATAAATTTTTAGTCAAATTGTAATAAAGGAATTTAAACCAACTTCGATTTTTTTGGATTTCGATGAATTTTTTTGTTGGAGGAGCTAAATTTGAGTGTATTTAGATGAAATTTACTTTAATTTTTTTGGATTTTATATAAATTTTTAGTCAAATTGTAATAAAGGAAATTGAAACCAACTTCGATTTTTTTGGATTTGGATGAATTTTTTTGTTGGAGGAGCTAAATTTGAGTGAATTTAGATGAAATCTACTTTTATTTTTTTGGATTTTATATAAATTTTTAGTCAAATTGTAATAAAAGAATTTGAACCAACTTCGATTTTTTTTTATTTTGATGAATTTTTTGTTGGAGGAGCTAAATTTGAGTGAATTTAGATTAAATTTGCTTCTATTTTTCTTGATTTTATATAAATTTTTAGTCAAATTGTAATTAAGGAATTTGAAACCACCTTCGATTTTTTTGGATTTTGATGAATTTTATTGTTGGAGGAGCTAAATTTGAGTGAATTTAGATGAAATTTACTTTCATTTTTTTGGATTTTATATTAATTTTTAGTCAAATTGTAATAAAGTAATTTGAAACCAACTTCGATTTTTTTGGATTTTGATGAATTTTTTTGTTGGAGCAGCTACATTTGAGTGAATTTAGATGGAATTTACTTTTATTTTTTTGGATTTTATATAAATTTTTAGTCAAATTGTAATAAAGGAATTTGAACCAACTTCTATTTTTTTGGATTTTGATGAGTTTTTTTGTTGGAGGAGTTAAATTTGAGTGAATTTAGATGAAATTTACTTCAATTTTTTTGGATTTTATATAATTTTTTAGTCAAATTGTAATAAAGAAAATTAAAACCAACTTCGATTTTTTTGGATTTGGATGAATGTTTTTGTTGGAGGAGCTAAATTTGAGTAAATTTAGATGAAATTAACACCTATTTTTTTGGATTTTATATAAATTTTTAGTCAAATTGTAATAAAAGAATTTGAAACCAACTTCGATTTTTTTGGATTTTGCTGAATTTTGTGTTGGAGGAGCTAAATTTGAGTGAATTTAGATGAAATTTACTTTTATTTTTTCGGATTTTATATAAATTTTTAGTCAAATTGTAATAAAGGAATTTGAACCAACTTCGATTTTTTTGGATTTTGATGAGTTTTTTTGTTGGAGGAGTTAAATTTGAGTGAATTTAGATTAAATTTACTTTTATTTTTTTTGATTTTATATAAATTTTTAGTCAAATTGTAATAAAGGAATTTGAACCAACTTCGAATTTTTTGGATTTCGATGAATTTTTTTGTTGGAGGAGCTAAATTTGAGTGAATTTAGATGAAATTTACTTCAATTTTTTTTGATTTTATATAAATTTTTAGTCAAATTGTAATAAAGGAAACTGAAACCAACTTCGATTTTTTGGGATTTCGATGTATTTTTTTGTTGGAGGAGCTAAATTTGAGTGAATTTAGATGAAATTTACTTCTATTTTTTTTATTTCACTTAAATTTTTAGTCAAATTGTAATAAAGGTATTTGAACCAACTTCGATTTTTTTGGATTTTGATGATTTTGGTTGTTGGAGGAGTTAAATTTGAGTAAATTTAGAGGAAATTTACTTTTATTTTTTTGGATTTTATATAAATTTTTAGTCAAATTGTAGTAAAGGAAATTCAAACCAACTTCGATTTTTTTGGATTTTGATGAATTTTTTTGTTGGAGGAGTTAAATTTGAGTGAATTTAGATGAAACTTACTTTTATTTTTTTGGATTTTCTATAAATTTTTAGTCAAATTGTAATAAAGGAATTTGAACCAACTTCGATTTTTTTGGATTTTGATGAGATTTTTTGTTGGAGGAGTTAAATTTGAGTGAATTTAGATGAAATTTACTTCTATTTTTTTGGATTTTATATAAATTTTTAGTCAAATTGTAATAAAGGAATTTGAACCAACTTCGATTTTTTTGGATTTCGATGAATTTTTTTGTTGGAGGAGCTAAACTTGAGTGAATTTAGTTGAAATTTACTTCAATTTTTTTGGATTTTATATAAATTTTTAGTCAAATTGTAATAACGGAAATTGAAACCAACTTCGATTTTTTTGGATTTGGATGAATTTTTTTGTTGGAGGAGCTAAATTTGAGTGAATTTAGATGAGATTTACTTTTATGTTTTTGGATTTTATATAAATTTTTAGTCAAATTGTAATAAAGGAATTTGAACCAACTTCTATTTTTTTGGATTTTGATGAGTTTTTTTGTTGGAGGAGTTAAATTTGAGTGAATTTAGATGAAATTTACTTCAATTTTTTTGGATTTTATCTAATTTTTTAGTCAAATTGTAATAAAGTAAATTGAAACCAACTTCGATTTTTTTGGATTTGGATGAATGTTTTTGTTGGAGGAGCTAAATTTGAGTGAATTTAGGTGAAATTTACTTCAATGTTTTTGGATTTTATATAAATTTTTAGGCAAATTTTAATAAAGGAATTTGAAACCACCTTCGACTTTTTTGGATTTCGATGAATTTTTTTGTTGGAGGAGCTAAATTTGAGTAAATTTAGATGAAATTAACACCTATTTTTTTGGATTTTATATAAATTTTTAGTCAAATTGTAATAAAGGAATTTGAAACCAACTTCGATTTTTTTGGATTTTGCTGAATTTTGTGTTGGAGGAGCTAAATTTGAGTGAATTTAGATTAAATTTACTTTTATTTTTTTTGATTTTATATAAATTTTTAGTCAAATTGTAATAAAGGAATTTGAACCAACTTCGAATTTTTTGGATTTCGATGAATTTTTTTGTTGGAGGAGCTAAATTTGAGTGAATTTAGATGAAATTTACTTCAATTTTTTTGGATTTTATATAAATTTTTAGGCAAATTTTAATAAAGGAATTTGAAACCACTTTCGATTTTTTTGGATTTCGATGAATTTTTTTGTTGGAGGAGCTAAATTTGAGTGAATTTAGATGAAATTTACTTCAATTTTTTTGATTTTATATAAATTTTTAATCAAATTGTAATAAAGGAATTTGAACCAACTTCGATTTTTTTGGATTTTGATGAGATTTTTTGTTGGAGGAGTTAAATTTGAGTGAATTTAGATGAAATTTACTTCTATTTTTTTGGATTTTATATAAATTTTTAGTCAAATTGTAATAAAGGAATTTGAACCAACTTCGATTTTTTTGGATTTCGATGAATTTTTTTGTTGGAGGAGCTAAACTTGAGTGAATTTAGATGAAATTTACTTCAATTTTTTTGGATTTTATATAAATTTTTAGTCAAATTTTAATAACGGAAATTGAAACCAACTTCGATTTTTTTGGATTTGGATGAATTTTTTTGTTGGAGGAGCTAAATTTGAGTGAATTTAGATGAAATTTTCTTTTATTTTTTTGGTTTTTATATAAATTTTTAGTCAAATTGTAATAAAGGAATTTGAACAAACTTCGATTTTTTTGGATTTTGATGAGATTTTTTGTTGGAGGAGTTAAACTTGAGTGAATTTAGATGAAATTTACTTTTATTTTTTTGGATTTTATATAAATTTTTAGTCAAATTGTAATAAAGGAATTTGAACCAACTTCGATTTTTTTGGATTTCGATGAATTTTTTGTTGGAGGAGCTAAATTTGAGTGAATTTAGATTAAATTTGCTTCTATTTTTCTTGATTTTATATAAATTTTTAGTCAAATTGTAATTAAGGAATTTGAAACCACCTTCGATTTTTTTGGATTTTGATGAATTTTATTGTTGGAGGAGCTAAATTTGAGTGAATTTAGATGAAATTTACTTTCATTTTTTTGGATTTTATATTAATTTTTAGTCAAATTGTAATAAAGTAATTTGAAACCAACTTCGATTTTTTTGGATTTTGATGAATTTTTTTGTTGGAGCAGCTAAATTTGAGAGAATTTAGATGGAATTTACATTTATTTTTTTGGATTTTATATAAATTTTTAGTCAAATTGTAATAAAGGAATTTGAACCAACTTCTATTTTTTTGGATTTTGATGAGTTTTTTTGTTGGAGGAGTTAAATTTGAGTGAATTTAGATGAAATTTACTTCAATTTTTTTGGATTTTATATAATTTTTTAGTCAAATTGTAATAAAGGAAATTGAAACCAACTTCGATTTTTTTGGATTTGGATGAATGTTTTTGTTGGAGGAGCTAAATTTGAGTAAATTTAGATGAAATTAACACCTATTTTTTTGGATTTTATATAAATTTTTAGTCAAATTGTAATAAAGGAATTTGAAACCAACTTCGATTTTTTTGGATTTTGCTGAATTTTGTGTTGGAGGAGCTAAATTTGAGTGAATTTAGATGAAATTTACTTTTATTTTTTCGGATTTTATATAAATTTTTAGTCAAATTGTAATAAAGGAATTTGAACCAACTTCGATTTTTTTGGATTTTGATGAGTTTTTTTGTTGGAGGAGCTAAACTTGAGTGAATTTAGATGAAATTTACTTCAATTTTTTTGGATTTTATATAAATTTTTAGTCAAATTGTAATAACGGAAATTGAAACCAACTTCGATTTTTTTGGATTTGGATGAATTTTTTTGTTGGAGGAGCTAAATTTGAGTGAATTTAGATGAAATTTTCTTTTATTTTTTTGGTTTTTATATAAATTTTTAGTCAAATTGTAATAAAGGAATTTGAACAAACTTCGATTTTTTTGGATTTTGATGAGATTTTTTGTTGGAGGAGTTAAATTTGAGTGAATTTAGATGAAATTTACTTTTATTTTTTTGGATTTTATATAAATTTTTAGTCAAATTGTAATAAAGGAATTTGAACCAACTTCGATTTTTTTGGATTTCGATGAATTTTTTGTTGGAGGAGCTAAATTTGAGTGAATTTAGATTAAATTTGCTTCTATTTTTCTTGATTTTATATAAATTTTTAGTCAAATTGTAATTAAGGAATTTGAAACCACCTTCGATTTTTTTGGATTTTGATGAATTTTATTGTTGGAGGAGCTAAATTTGAGTGAATTTAGATGAAATTTACTTTCATTTTTTTGGATTTTATATTAATTTTTAGTCAAATTGTAATAAAGTAATTTGAAACCAACTTCGATTTTTTTGGATTTTGATGACTTTTTTTGTTGGAGCAGCTAAATTTGAGAGAATTTAGATGGAATTTACTTTTATTTTTTTGGATTTTATATAAATTTTTAGTCAAATTGTAATAAAGGAATTTGAACCAACTTCTATTTTTTTGGATTTTGATGAGTTTTTTTGTTGGAGGAGTTAAATTTGAGTGAATTTAGATGAAATTTACTTCAATTTTTTTGGATTTTATATAATTTTTTAGTCAAATTGTAATAAAGGAAATTGAAACCAACTTCGATTTTTTTGGATTTGGATGAATGTTTTTGTTGGAGGAGCTAAATTTGAGTAAATTTAGATGAAATTAACACCTATTTTTTTGGATTTTATATAAATTTTTAGTCAAATTGTAATAAAGGAATTTGAAACCAACTTCGATTTTTTTGGATTTTGCTGAATTTTGTGTTGGAGGAGCTAAATTTGAGTGAATTTAGATGAAATTTACTTTTATTTTTTCGGATTTTATATAAATTTTTAGTCAAATTGTAATAAAGGAATTTGAACCAACTTCGATTTTTTTGGATTTTGATGAGTTTTTTTGTTGGAGGAGTTAAATTTGAGTGAATTTAGATTAAATTTACTTTTATTTTTTTTGATTTTATATAAATTTTTAGTCAAATTGTAATAAAGGAATTTGAACCAACTTCGAATTTTTTGGATTTCGATGAATTTTTTTGTTGGAGGAGCTAAATTTGAGTGAATTTAGATGAAATTTACTTCAATTTTTTTGGATTTTATATAAATTTTTAGGCAAATTTTAATAAAGGAATTTGAAACCACTTTCGATTTTTTTGGATTTCGATGAATTTTTTTGTTGGAGGAGCTAAATTTGAGTGAATTTAGATGAAATTTACTTCAATTTTTTTTGATTTTATATAAATTTTTAGTCAAATTGTAATAAAGGAAACTGAAACCAACTTCGATTTTTTGGGATTTCGATGTATTTTTTTGTTGGAGGAGCTAAATTTGAGTGAATTTAGGTGAAATTTACTTCAATGTTTTTGGATTTTATATAAATTTTTAGGCAAATTTTAATAAAGGAATTTGAAACCACCTTCGACTTTTTTGGATTTCGATGAATTTTTTTGTTGGAGGAGCTAAATTTGAGTGAATTTAGATGAAATTTACTTCTATTTTTTTTATTTCACTTAAATTTTTAGTCAAATTGTAATAAAGGTATTTGAACCAACTTCGATTTTTTTGGATTTTGATGATTTTGGTTGTTGGAGGAGTTAAATTTGAGTAAATTTAGAGGAAATTTACTTTTATTTTTTTGGATTTTATATAAATTTTTAGTCAAATTGTAGTAAAGGAAATTCAAACCAACTTCGATTTTTTTGGATTTTGATGAATTTTTTTGTTGGAGGAGTTAAATTTGAGTGAATTTAGATGAAACTTACTTTTATTTTTTTGGATTTTCTATAAATTTTTAGTCAAATTGTAATAAAGGAATTTGAACCAACTTCGATTTTTTTGGATTTTGATGAGATTTTTTGTTGGAGGAGTTAAATTTGAGTGAATTTAGATGAAATTTACTTCTATTTTTTTGGATTTTATATAAATTTTTAGTCAAATTGTAATAAAGGAATTTGAACCAACTTCGATTTTTTTGGATTTCGATGAATTTTTTTGTTGGAGGAGCTAAACTTGAGTGAATTTAGATGAAATTTACTTCAATTTTTTTGGATTTTATATAATTTTTTAGTCAAATTGTAATAACGGAAATTGAAACCAACTTCGATTTTTTTGGATTTGGATGAATTTTTTTGTTGGAGGAGCTAAATTTGAGTGAATTTAGATGAGATTTACTTTTATGTTTTTGGATTTTATATAAATTTTTAGTCAAATTGTAATAAAGGAATTTGAACCAACTTCTATTTTTTTGGATTTTGATGAGTTTTTTTGTTGGAGGAGTTAAATTTGAGTGAATTTAGATGAAATTTACTTCAATTTTTTTGGATTTTATCTAATTTTTTAGTCAAATTGTAATAAAGTAAATTGAAACCAACTTCGATTTTTTTGGATTTGGATGAATGTTTTTGTTGGAGGAGCTAAATTTGAGTAAATTTAGATGAAATTAACACCTATTTTTTTGGATTTTATATAAATTTTTAGTCAAATTGTAATAAAGGAATTTGAAACCAACTTCGATTTTTTTGGATTTTGCTGAATTTTGTGTTGGAGGAGCTAAATTTGAGTGAATTTAGATTAAATTTACTTTTATTTTTTTTGATTTTATATAAATTTTTAGTCAAATTGTAATAAAGGAATTTGAACCAACTTCGAATTTTTTGGATTTCGATGAATTTTTTTGTTGGAGGAGCTAAATTTGAGTGAATTTAGATGAAATTTACTTCAATTTTTTTGGATTTTATATAAATTTTTAGGCAAATTTTAATAAAGGAATTTGAAACCACTTTCGATTTTTTTGGATTTCGATGAATTTTTTTGTTGGAGGAGCTAAACTTGAGTGAATTTAGATGAAATTTACTTCAATTTTTTTGGATTTTATATAAATTTTTAGTCAAATTGTAATAACGGAAATTGAAACCAACTTCGATTTTTTTGGATTTGGATGAATTTTTTTGTTGGAGGAGCTAAATTTGAGTGAATTTAGATGAGATTTACTTTTATGTTTTTGGATTTTATATAAATTTTTAGTCAAATTGTAATAAAGGAATTTGAACCAACTTCTATTTTTTTGGATTTTGATGAGTTTTTTTGTTGGAGGAGTTAAATTTGAGTGAATTTAGATGAAATATACTTCAATTTTTTTGGATTTTATCTAATTTTTTAGTCAAATTGTAATAAAGTAAATTGAAACCAACTTCGATTTTTTTGGATTTGGATGAATGTTTTTGTTGGAGGAGCTAAATTTGAGTAAATTTAGATGAAATTAACACCTATTTTTTTGGATTTTATATAAATTTTTAGTCAAATTGTAATAAAGGAATTTGAAACCAACTTCGATTTTTTTGGATTTTGCTGAATTTTGTGTTCGAGGAGCTAAATTTGAGTGAATTTAGATGAAATTTACTTCAATTTTTTTTGATTTTATATAAATTTTTAGTCAAATTGTAATAAAGGAAACTGAAACCAACTTCGATTTTTTTGGATTTCGATGAATTTTTTTGTTGGAGGAGTTAAATTTGAGTGAATTTAGATTAAATTTACTTTTATTTTTTTTGATTTTATATAAATTTTTAGTCAAATTGTAATAAAGGAATTTGAACCAACTTCGAATTTTTTGGATTTCGATGAATTTTTTTGTTGGAGGAGCTAAATTTGAGTGAATTTAGATGAAATTTACTTCAATTTTTTTGGATTTTATATAAATTTTTAGGCAAATTTTAATAAAGGAATTTGAAACCACTTTCGATTTTTTTGGATTTCGATGAATTTTTTTGTTGGAGGAGCTAAATTTGAGTGAATTTAGATGAAATTTACTTCAATTTTTTTTGATTTTATATAAATTTTTAGTCAAATTGTAATAAAGGAAACTGAAACCAACTTCGATTTTTTGGGATTTCGATGTATTTTTTTGTTGGTGGAGCTAAATTTGAGTGAATTTAGGTGAAATTTACTTCAATGTTTTTGGATTTTATATAAATTTTTAGGCAAATTTTAATAAAGGAATTTGAAACCACCTTCGACTTTTTTGGATTTCGATGAATTTTTTTGTTGGAGGAGCTAAATTTGAGTGAATTTAGATGAAATTTACTTCTATTTTTTTTATTTCACTTAAATTTTTAGTCAAATTGTAATAAAGGTATTTGAACCAACTTCGATTTTTTTGGATTTTGATGATTTTGGTTGTTGGAGGAGTTAAATTTGAGTAAATTTAGAGGAAATTTACTTTTATTTTTTTGGATTTTATATAAATTTTTAGTCAAATTGTAGTAAAGGAAATTCAAACCAACTTCGATTTTTTTGGATTTTGATGAATTTTTTTGTTGGAGGAGTTAAATTTGAGTGAATTTAGATGAAACTTACTTTTATTTTTTTGGATTTTCTATAAATTTTTAGTCAAATTGTAATAAAGGAATTTGAACCAACTTCGATTTTTTTGGATTTTGATGAGATTTTTTGTTGGAGGAGTTAAATTTGAGTGAATTTAGATGAAATTTACTTCTATTTTTTTGGATTTTATATAAATTTTTAGTCAAATTGTAATAAAGGAATTTGAACCAACTTCGATTTTTTTGGATTTCGATGAATTTTTTTGTTGGAGGAGCTAAACTTGAGTGAATTTAGATGAAATTTACTTCAATTTTTTTTGATTTTATATAAATTTTTAATCAAATTGTAATAACGGAAATTGAAACCAACTTCGATTTTTTTGGATTTGGATGAATTTTTTTGTTGGAGGAGCTAAATTTGAGTGAATTTAGATGATATTTACTTTTATGTTTTTGGATTTTATATAAATTTTTAGTCAAATTGTAATAAAGGAATTTGAACCAACTTCTATTTTTTTGGATTTTGATGAGTTTTTTTGTTGGAGGAGTTAAATTTGAGTGAATTTAGATGAAATTTACTTCAATTTTTTTGGATTTTATCTAATTTTTTAGTCAAATTGTAATAAAGTAAATTGAAACCAACTTCGATTTTTTTGGATTTGGATGAATGTTTTTGTTGGAGGAGCTAAATTTGAGTAAATTTAGATGAAATTAACACCTATTTTTTTGGATTTTATATAAATTTTTAGTCAAATTGTAATAAAGCAATTTGAAACCAACTTCGATTTTTTTGGATTTTGCTGAATTTTGTGTTGGAGGAGCTAAATTTGAGTGAATTTAGATGAAATTTACTTCAATTTTTTTTGATTTTATATAAATTTTTAGTCAGATTGTAATAAAGGAAACTGAAACCAACTTCGATTTTTTTGGATTTCGATGAATTTTTTTGTTGGAGGAGCTAAACTTGAGTGAATTTAGATGAAATTTACTTCAATTTTTTTGGATTTTATATAAATTTTTAGTCAAATTGTAATAACGGAAATTGAAACCAACTTCGATTTTTTGGATTTGGATGAATTTTTTTGTTGGAGGAGCTAAATTTGAGTGAATTTAGATGAAATTTACTTTTATTTTTTTGGATTTTATATAAATTTTTAGTCAAATTGTAATAAAGGAATTTGAACCAACTTCGATTTTTTTTGATTTTGATGAATTTTTTGTTGGAGGAGCTAAATTTGAGTGAATTTAGATTAAATTTGCTTCTATTTTTCTTGATTTTATATAAATTTTTAGTCAAATTGTAATTAAGGAATTTGAAACCACCTTCGATTTTTTTGGATTTTGATGAATTTTATTGTTGGAGGAGCTAAATTTGAGTGAATTTAGATGAAATTTACTTTCATTTTTTTGGATTTTCTATAAATTTTTAGTCAAATTGTAATCAAGGAATTTGAACCAACTTCGATTTTTTTGGATTTTGATGAGATTTTTTGTTGGAGGAGTTAAATTTGAGTGAATTTAGATGAAATTTACTTCTATTTTTTTGGATTTTATATAAATTTTTAGTCAAATTGTAATAAAGGAATTTGAACCAACTTCGATTTTTTTGGATTTCGATGAATTTTTTTGTTGGAGGAGCTAAACTTGAGTGAATTTAGATGAAATTTACTTCAATTTTTTTGGATTTTATATAAATTTTTAGTCAAATTGTAATAACGGAAATTGAAACCAACTTCGATTTTTTTGTATTTGGATGAATTTTTTTGTTGGAGGAGCTAAATTTGAGTGAATTTAGATGAAATTTTCTTTTATTTTTTTGGATTTTATATAAATTTTTAGTCAAATTGTAATAAAGGAATTTGAACAAACTTCGATTTTTTTGGATTTCGATGAATTTTTTGTTGGAGGAGCTAAATTTGAGTGAATTTAGATTAAATTTGCTTCTATTTTTCTTGATTTTATATAAATTTTTAGTCAAATTGTAATTAAGGAATTTGAAACCACCTTCGATTTTTTTGGATTTCGATGAATTTTTTTGTTGGAGGAGCTAAACTTGAGTGAATTTAGATGAAATTTACTTCAATTTTTTTTGATTTTATATAAATTTTTAATCAAATTGTAATAACGGAAATTGAAACCAACTTCGATTTTTTTGGATTTGGATGAATTTTTTTGTTGGAGGAGCTAAATTTGAGTGAATTTAGATGATATTTACTTTTATGTTTTTGGATTTTATATAAATTTTTAGTCAAATTGTAATAAAGGAATTTGAACCAACTTCTATTTTTTTGGATTTTGATGAGTTTTTTTGTTGGAGGAGTTAAATTTGAGTGAATTTAGATGAAATTTACTTCAATTTTTTTGGATTTTATCTAATTTTTTAGTCAAATTGTAATAAAGTAAATTGAAACCAACTTCGATTTTTTTGGATTTGGATGAATGTTTTTGTTGGAGGAGCTAAATTTGAGTAAATTTAGATGAAATTAACACCTATTTTTTTGGATTTTATATAAATTTTTAGTCAAATTGTAATAAAGCAATTTGAAACCAACTTCGATTTTTTTGGATTTTGCTGAATTTTGTGTTGGAGGAGCTAAATTTGAGTGAATTTAGATGAAATTTACTTCAATTTTTTTTGATTTTATATAAATTTTTAGTCAGATTGTAATAAAGGAAACTGAAACCAACTTCGATTTTTTTGGATTTCGATGAATTTTTTTGTTGGAGGAGCTAAACTTGAGTGAATTTAGATGAAATTTACTTCAATTTTTTTGGATTTTATATAAATTTTTAGTCAAATTGTAATAACGGAAATTGAAACCAACTTCGATTTTTTGGATTTGGATGAATTTTTTTGTTGGAGGAGCTAAATTTGAGTGAATTTAGATGAAATTTACTTTTATTTTTTTGGATTTTATATAAATTTTTAGTCAAATTGTAATAAAGGAATTTGAACCAACTTCGATTTTTTTTGATTTTGATGAATTTTTTGTTGGAGGAGCTAAATTTGAGTGAATTTAGATTAAATTTGCTTCTATTTTTCTTGATTTTATATAAATTTTTAGTCAAATTGTAATTAAGGAATTTGAAACCACCTTCGATTTTTTTGGATTTTGATGAATTTTATTGTTGGAGGAGCTAAATTTGAGTGAATTTAGATGAAATTTACTTTCATTTTTTTGGATTTTCTATAAATTTTTAGTCAAATTGTAATCAAGGAATTTGAACCAACTTCGATTTTTTTGGATTTTGATGAGATTTTTTGTTGGAGGAGTTAAATTTGAGTGAATTTAGATGAAATTTACTTCTATTTTTTTGGATTTTATATAAATTTTTAGTCAAATTGTAATAAAGGAATTTGAACCAACTTCGATTTTTTTGGATTTCGATGAATTTTTTTGTTGGAGGAGCTAAACTTGAGTGAATTTAGATGAAATTTACTTCAATTTTTTTGGATTTTATATAAATTTTTAGTCAAATTGTAATAACGGAAATTGAAACCAACTTCGATTTTTTTGTATTTGGATGAATTTTTTTGTTGGAGGAGCTAAATTTGAGTGAATTTAGATGAAATTTTCTTTTATTTTTTTGGATTTTATATAAATTTTTAGTCAAATTGTAATAAAGGAATTTGAACAAACTTCGATTTTTTTGGATTTCGATGAATTTTTTGTTGGAGGAGCTAAATTTGAGTGAATTTAGATTAAATTTGCTTCTATTTTTCTTGATTTTATATAAATTTTTAGTCAAATTGTAATTAAGGAATTTGAAACCACCTTCGATTTTTTTGGATTTGATGAATTTTATTGTTGGAGGAGCTAAATTTGAGTGAATTTAGATGAAATTTACTTTCATTTTTTTGGATTTTATATTAATTTTTAGTCAAATTGTAATAAAGTAATTTGAAACCAACTTCGATTTTTATGGATTTCGATGAATTTTTTTGTTGGAGGAGCTAAACTTGAGTGAATTTAGATGAAATTTACTTCAATTTTTTTGGATTTTATATAAATTTTTAGTCAAATTGTAATAACGGAAATTGAAACCAACTTCGATTTTTTTGTATTTGGATGAATTTTTTTGTTGGAGGAGCTAAATTTGAGTGAATTTAGATGAAATTTTCTTTTATTTTTTTGGATTTTATATAAATTTTTAGTCAAATTGTAATAAAGGAATTTGAACAAACTTCGATTTTTTTGGATTTTGATGAATTTTTTTGTTGGAGTGTTACGTGAGGGCGTTAATTTCAAAAGAGACCGAGCGGTTGAGTCTAATTTCCTCTAGTAACGCTTAACGAATTTTAAAGGGAAAAGTTATAATTTTAACATAATCAGTGATTATTACGCAAAAATCAGGATTGCTTTGGGGCGCGGCTTTCGTCTACAACCCGTACAGGTTGTCCAATCAGGATGTGGTATTTTGGTGGAGACTGGTTCGAAACAAAATTAGACAAGTTAAGGAATAATATACCATGTATTACAAAATATATATATAAAGGAGTTTTTGAAAGGTGGTACAAAATGGGGAAAATTACATGGATTTGTGTTACGCCAAATTATATATAAAAAGGTCCAATTACAATGTGTAAAATCCTAGACTTGTTTGTGAGGTTTGAATTTAGTCAGAATTGAATGTGAACGGAAACAAGAAGTCGACAATAATTGATCGAGGGAAACCCCACAACACTAAGTGGTTGGATCAATAATCGCATTTGTTCTTAATTTTGTACATTCATTCGAGTTGTTTGGATGATTAGCTTGGTCGCAATTTATATCACTCGAACCGAGACAAGTTTTGTATCACGTCACACGCCGAAGGGAAGGTAACAGCTAATCGAGGGATAACCCATAACCCACTAGGTGGTTGAATCAGCTGCTGCTTCCGTACAATATCATAACAAAACGGGCTCACCAATGTAGGGTAGAAACTGTATAAATTTTAAAGTGTCGCTTACTCTCTCTCTCTCTCTGTCTCTCTGTCTCTCTGTGATCTGTATCGCTGGGCTGCTTATGGATGTTGTAACGCAGCACACGTCGCACGATACACTAGCACTAGGTGTTAGTATAGTTTATAATAATTATATTTTAAGGTACGGTATTAAAAATGGAAAAACGTATAAAAATCGAGTCTCTACGGGGACTGAGTCCTTCCACGCACTATAAGACACACGGGAACTCCGGCTCAAAGACTATTTAACAAATAGTAATGTCCCTCGGACAGAACGTCAGCGCACTATGCGACTTAACAGGCGACTGCCGTAAAATGGTAATTTTTGATTATAATTTAAAATGGTAAAAACGCAAAAATATATAAGTCTCTACGGGGACTGAGTCCTTCCACGATCACTGGGATGCACTGGAACTCCGGCTCAAAGACTATTTCAATGAATAGTTATGTCCCTCGGACAGATCGGCCACGCACTATGCGACTTGTCAGCCGACTGCCCCGAGCGTTCGCAGGGTAGGCCCGAGCACTCGGGCCTTTGCACAAAGAGCGCCAAAATTGCTGACTTTGCACCTCGTGCACACGGGCCTAACCGTCGTCGCCTCGGACCGTTCCCAGCCTCACAGTGCTTAGGTTTTCAGAATGTTATCGCATCCGGCGTTCCAAGAACGTTCTGCAGTGTCGAGATTTTTGCATGGGAAAATGCAGTGGCGTAATGAATTATAATAATTCGGTTTACAGATCATTGACAACTGATCGAGGGAAACTCCCATAACACGTGATGGTTGAATCAATCGTCGACATCTGTGAACTGACTACAATGAGGATATCGCAAAGATTTAGAAATGAATTTCGAAAAATAGCCGGCACGTAACACTCTCCCCCCCTTGAAATCATCGTCCCCGATGATAACTAGTCATAAGGACATTTGGAGTGCCGGGTATAATTTATAAAAACATGGAGTAGCTGCCTGTCACGCTTACGAGGCATCGCGCTCGTTCCGCCGACACGGATTTGGGTTCGGTGGTAGTGAGGATCGCCGCGCAGGGCGAAATATACGCATTTCACAAAAGGGCTTCCTATATGCACGCAGCCCTCAAGATTCACTATTGCTATTTTTTTTTTTTTTTTTTTTTTTTTTTTAACAATTTCTAACGAGACCACAAACATTCACCCCGACTGTTCCTACAAGTCAATTCCCCGAGAAACGACATGTCCTTAAGGAATCGAGCACCGACGTCCGAGTACAACAACTCGTTTATAATGTCGCACTATGTTCCATACACTTAGTGCATTCACCACGAACTTCTCGCACGTTGGTACACCCGGCGATGTTAAGTATGATGATGGGTTTTAGACGTTGATCTCCTCGATGGATTCGTTCATTGTCCACCCATCCGCAGCATTTAGCTCCAGGACTCACGACATGAATTCCATCTGGACAGTCTGATGTTCGTCAGGCTCTGCAATCTATTGTGGTGGAGTTTTTCGGATGTAGGAAAATCGGTGCTCTTAACGCCAAAACTCTGTAGGTTCGGATTGGCCGCCAAAAATGTCCCCAGTATGGTGCCGCTACAATTCACGCAGCGTCCAATTGAGAGGTTCCTCAAGGAATTGACCCGCAGGTACTGCCAGCTCCTGAAAGGCCATGGATAAGCGGAAAATGCTGTCACACTCTATCCTTCCAGTGCTGTACAGTTTTTTCGCAACCAGGGTCAACAGCCGTGACCATAAATTCGTGGCAACCAATTCGTCATCTAAAACAATGTATCTTATAATAACGGCACATCGCATACAAAATACCCAATAGAAAGCGGTGATTGATACTATCCTGCAGAACTCAGCAATCCGTAGGTCGCAATTCACAGTCCATAGGTCATACTCCGGCAGGATGTATGTTACTGGAGCGGTGTTCGGCTTCATGACAACTGAAGAGCGACTCGGTAGATCCTTCGACACGGTGTATCAGTGGAAGATGGTAGTAGGTTGATCCAATAACGAACAGGCGTGATTGTATAGTAGGCGCATTCTCCTCCTCCAAATTACGAGTATCGAGAAGTATCGTATCAGTCTTGCAATGAGCAAATTTTTTTTTTTTTTTTTTTTTTTTTAAATACAATCCCAGAACGAATGAACTCTTGATGTTTCATGTGTTCCCCGATGGTTTGCGGAGGTTAGCGTGATCCAGGTCATCACAGAGAGAAGAGTTACCAATTTTCTTAATTTAATTTAACTCTATTCTACGATTAGATCGGAAACTGAGGCCTAATCATTTTGGTGGTGTAGTAATAGTTTATCAGCATGCTTTACAAATCGTTCGCCAGATTTCTTTTGTAGTATAATATTATTCTTTTCTAAAATTCCAACAATTTTATAAGGGCCGTGATATCGACTGCCAAATTTTCCTTTTCTGACTTCTACCAAAACGCGTGCCATGTCGCCAATTTTACCCTGAAAGGGTCGCGCTTTTTCATCGTACTGTAATTTTGACTTATGTTTAGCCGATATCAAATTTTGTGCAGCCAACGTCTGCATCTCAGTTAATCGAGTTAATAAATTTTGAAGATAACCGTTATACGTCAATAAAGTCTCGTCTGTAGGGAATGCACTAGGACAGCGTGCTATTTCGCCAAATACTAATTCGTGTGGAGTGAAATTTGTTGCCTCGTGAACGGATGTGTTATACGAAAATATTGCAAATGGTACTATTTTATCCCAATCATCAAAGTCATTTAGATAATGTTTTATATATTCAGTCAAGACTATATGGCTACGTTCCAAAGCACCATTTGTTTGTGGACGATACCCAGAGGTAGTTACATGATTAATTTTGAAAACTTTCGCTAATTCTTTTAACACTTTATTAATGAAACTAGTGCCTTGATCAGTTAAAATTGCGCGTGGAGTCCCATATTGCAAAACCAGATGCGTGACCAGCGCATGAGCTACAGTTTCTGCTTTTATATCCGGTACAGGAACTGCAATGCAGTATTTCGTAAGATTATCCTGCATAGTCAAAATGTGCCGATTCCCGCTAGGAGTCAATGGAAGAGGTCCCACAGTATCTAATGATATTTTATCGAACGGTTTTAATGGTGTATCGGTTATGAGCATCGGTTCGCGAGTTTTTGTCCTAACAAGTTTATTTTCCTGACAACTATTGCATGTTCTAATGAAATTTTGAATATCGTTACGCATCGATGGCCAATAAAATCTTTCCCGAATTCTTTGATATGTTTTTGTTACGCCCTTATGCCCTCCTATTAAACTTTCATGTAATTCCGAAATGATTTTCGGACGGAGTTCTTCGGGCGGTACCTGTACGTTTCCGGTGCACAATGTTATTTTGATATCGCTATCCGCAAAAATATTTGATAAGATACCAGCTAGTGTACCCTGCGGAAGTGTATCTGTAAATTCACCGGATTTCGAAATTCTAAAGGACTTTATGCCTGATTGTAAAAGTGTAAGTTTTAAATTTTTCAAAGCATTACCTAATTTTGCGACAGAGGTATCATCATAATACCTTTCTTTGATTACTACACTGAAAATTTTGTATTTACCTCGCGGCGTAACGAGTACTTGGCCTTCTTTTGGCTTCGAATTCCGCAGATGCTCTATGCTTATAGCTCCTATGTCTGCGAGCAAACGACTTATCGGAGTTACCAATTCCACATCGGAAGAAATGAAATGAACATAATTTTCGCGAATGTTTGTTAAATTGTTTCGAGTAAATTTAATATTCTCTTCGCGTGTGTTCCTGGAGAAAGTCGGCGACGTTAATACGTCGGGAAGTATACTTTCTGTTATTTGAATTCCTGGTTGATACTGGTCAATTTTACTGTAGTCCATTGATTCAGGAGCAGGTGCACGTTTGGGGGTGGAAGGTGGATCAGAAACTGTTGTTCTTGGTTTTGAATAAATGGATTGTGAATAAGGTGTGGATAATGCAAGCGGTCTATTGGATGGTAACGGGGTTGGTATCATGGATCTGCGCGGTGGACGGTGAATTAGCGTATTGTCGAATCTTGAGGCATTGTTTGGTTCTTCTTCTTCTTCTTGTATGGATTCCAAAGGAGGTCTCCCTATTTCGGATCTCGAAGGTGCTACCTCGACGCTTGTTCCAGCACTATCTTGTCCTCGCGATTTATATTGAGCCCACAAGTCTTCTGCGCGTTTGTCCAATTCTTCCCGGAATGAATTTTCTGCATCCAGTTCTGATTCATCGGATGAGTTTTGAAGAATATCGCTATGCTCTTGCAACGATTTTTCGAAACGGTTAAAAGATTCCTGAAGTTCCTGTAGCCTAATGGGTTGAGTAGTGTCGAGGTGGATCTCGTTATCGTCACTATCATTGGATGGAGGTGCAACCTCTATCGTTATGCTTTCGGCAGGTGTTGGAGCCGCGGCAGCTTCATCCTCTGTAGTGTCCAAAACCTCGGACTGGTCTTCAGATTGTACTTCTTTAGAAAGGGTGCGTTGAAATTCTTGAACCAATATCGGCGATTTGAGATTAGGTAACACGCTTTTTCGTCCTCGGAATACCGGCGGATCGACCACCTCGGTAGGCAGTTCTTCTTCGGAATTTTGTGAAGATTCGGTAGTAGTTAATTCCGCGTAATTAATGGGAGTTCTAGATTCGGCAGGTTGAACTGCGGAACGCGTTCTTGTTGCAATGGCACTTTTATCTAATGGAAATGTACGTTTACTTTTCTTAACAATTGGTTTAGCTACAGATTTTGATTTTGAAGATACGGATCTAGAAGTGCTTGGCGTTGGTAATCTTTTATCCACGGGAGGTTTTTTAATAGGCATAACTTTGGAAATCTTAGTATTGCATTCCGAGTCGCTATCGGATGTATCTTTTGAACTGGAATCAGAACTAGTATTAATTTCTGTTACCGGATTTCGAGACAGAGCATCCGCATTGGAATTTAGACGTCCAGGTTTATGTACAAATTCGTATTCGTAATCATGCAATTTTAATCTCCAACGTACTAATCGTTGTCCTGGATCTTTTATCGAATCTATCCATTTTAAAGGCTCGTGATCACTAACCAAAGTAAATTTTCTTCCGTAAAGGTATGGTCGGAAATGTAATATTGCAAAAAGAACTGCTAGACATTCCTTTTCTGTGGTAAAATAATTTTGTTCCGGCTTCGTTAAATCTCTCGAAAGGAAAGCTACCGGCAAATCGTGTCCGTCTACGTTTTGGCTAAGTACGGCGCCTATTGCGTAGTCAGATGCATCCGTAGTTAATGTGAACGGTTTATTGAAATCGGGATATTGCAATATGGGACTCTTGCACAAAGCTTTACGTAGAATTTTGAAGCTATTTTTATGTTCTCTACCCCATACAAATTTAGCATTCTTTTTTAATAATTCGGTTAAAGGCTTCGCTTTTGCTGCAAAATCTTTGATGAATCGGCGATAATAACCGGCTAGTCCAAGAAATTGTCGTACATTTTTTTGGTTTTTAGGACGAGGAAAATGTCTTACCGCAATTATTTTCTTTGGATCTGGTGTTACTCCAGAGCGACTAATAATATGGCCTAAATATGTGACTTCGGTTCTCAAAAATTCACATTTATCTGGCTGAAGGGTTAATTTTGCATCATTTAATCGCGTAAACAGACGTCGGACTTTCTTTTCGTGTTCTTCCAAATTTTTCGCGTAAACAACAATGTCATCGAGGTAGACAAATACTTCCACACCCTGTAATCCGCGCAATACCTGATCCATCAGCCGTTGAAACGTCGCGGGAGCATTCTTAAGCCCTTCGGGCATACGAATATACTCATAATGACCATTAGGTGTAGTAAAGGCTGTTTTAGCACGGTCTCGCGGATCCATTTCAATTTGTTGGAATCCACTAGCGAGATCAAAGGTGGAAAAGTATTTCGCTTCGCCTAAGTGATCTAAAATTTCAGTGATATTAGGAAGGGGATATGCATCACCAATTGTTTTTTCGTTAAGATATCGAAAATCGATTACTATTCTCCACATTGGATTTCCTTCGGAATCAGGTTTCTTTGGTACTATCCAGATTGGTGAATTGTACGGAGAATTTGAAAGTGCAATAATTTTATCTGCCAATTTATTAGAAATTTGACGAGCTATTTCTTCTTGATGGACTCGTGGAAACCGATATTGCCTAGTGTTAATGGGCAAGTCATCTATTGTGGGTATTCGATGTCGTATTAAAGGAGTGGATTCTAATTTGTCACCTGGTAGACGAAATCGTTCAGGAAATTCCTCGATTAATTTAATTACATGTTCTTTTTCTTCATCATTTAAATGATCTAAACGCAATTTTGATAAAATTCTGGTTACTCGGTCCGTCGATACCGATGACTCCTGCAGTTCAGAGTCAGAATCGAAATATTCGCGTTCTTCAGGAAAGTTATGATATTCAAATGGTAAAATTTCTTGAGGCGGTATTTCTATTTCAATATCTTTATCCAAGGTATTTATTGCGAGAACATGGCACACGTTGTTTTTAACTTTTACCAGCGCTTCTCCAATATAAATTCCATCTATTGTTTTAATCAGTGGTAAATATCCTTCTTTCAAATTACAATCGATGGCATCTATGGCGATTGCCTGTCGGGTACGACTATTAATACGATAAACACGCGGCGTAGTATTTTTCGGGGGTGCTTCCTCTGGAGGAGTTTCACCCATAAAATGGATCGGTCGAATAGGTTGACTTTGTGTAACTATTGTATTGTGTGCAAAAGAAATTTCGGCTTTTTCTTGTCTCAAATAAGCTTTTCCTAAAATGCCGTCACTATGTATCGGAAAATTTGATCTTACTACATGAAATAGGACAGGTTGATCCAGAATTGATACTATTGTAGTTCCTAATGTTTCCATTCTTTCGTGCGTAATTCCTCTCATTTCAATAGAATCGTGTACGTCGACTGTTATATCCTCATGCAATGCGTTTAATTTTATTACATTTATGTCAGCACCCGTATCAATCAAAAATGTTGCAGTTTTATATCGTAATTGTTCCGCGGTTAATTTTACAACAGGCGATTCGTCATTACAACCCAAATTTAATATTGTTGATCCTTTTCCAGAAATCTTACCGTCGGGCGACGCTCGGGATTTTGGTAACTCGTCGTCGCGTCTGTTCGAGGAGTTACTCGAGAGTTTAAATCCGAATTGTTTCGTGGTTCAGATGAATTTTGACTCGGCGAATACGATCGATTTTGGTTTGAATTGTATGAAGAATTTTGGTTTGGTGAATATGGTCTGGGTTCCCGAAATCCTACGGAATTCCGCGAATCGGAATTCGAGTTTCTGAAGCTATTTTGGAAATTTGAATTTTGGTGTGTGATTTGCGTCGACTGGGGAATCGGACTCGTGCTCCGTGCCAATTGTGGAGCCGTCGGAGTTTGTGCGTACGGCGAATTTGACGGAAAACGCGGATCCGGTGGATACGGTGAATAGTATGGTGGATAAGGCATTTGATAAAAAGGTGGGTAAGGCATGTAGGGATACGGGGAATAAGCAGGATATCCATGATCTGGATATCTACTCGATTCCGTGTTACTTCTCGGTGGTTTAAGAATACCTGTAGGAAATTTTGAATAATCTGAATTTCCAGTCGCGTTTGGACTCGGGCTTCGCGAACGAGAGTCTCCAAAATTTTGATATCGCGAATCGCGATAAGTGAATAAGCTTTGACGCGTATTACTTTGAACAGGGGAATTTGAACGAGACTCATCCTGCCTTGAGAGAAATAATCTATTTGTATCTCCGGTCGGTATTACTCCAGACCTCATTCGCGTCTCGACTCGCGTCGCATGTTTTAGCGCATCTTCTAGAGTTTTCGGATCCCGCGCGTCTACGGCCCTGGCTATCTCGTCCGGCAAGCCCCGAATAAATGCTTCTAGTGCGCAATCCTTTATCGGGCGCAGCATCTTATCCGCGTCCTCGCCATACGAGTCTTCCAGCGCGAGCCGGGCTCCACTAACCAAGATATTAAGCCGATCATAAAAATCATTTACAGTTTCGTTTCTATGCATGCGGATATTTTCAATTTCATGATGGTAATATGGATAATTTTTTCCAGGAGCAAATCTAGTTTTCAAATGTTTAATTAATTCGTTTACGGTATTAAACGTTTTTCCGAAAGTACTATCGCGTGCAGCTCCTTGTAATTTTCCTAGAACTGCTTTGACAAACGGGCCTTCCGACGCTGGCGGTACGAAAACTGCGCCGTTTTGCACGTCTTGTAAGAAATCTTTTAGAGGTATGTTTTTCCCGTTAAAGAAAGGAATATTCAATGTCCCGTGCTGTAAAGCAAAGCATTCTGCCATAGACGTCATCATCGCATTTGTAACTGATAGATTCGCGGACGCGTTAGCGGTTTCGTTAGGGTTAGCCATTTTGTTAAAATTTTAATATATAAATATATAAATAAGCTGAAAATAAATTAGAAGTCGATATCACAGATTTTCCTAAAACGATTCAAGAAACACAACAAGAGATGCAAGGCGTAACGATTAAATCACATATACCAAATAACATATATTGCTTTTCTCTCGAACGTCTCAGAAAATACCACAACGGACGGATTTGACAAAAGCACATCCCACTTCTGACACCAGTTTAGCTGTTACGTGAGGGCGTTAATTTCAAAAGAGACCGAGCGGTTGAGTCTAATTTCCTCTAGTAACGCTTAACGAATTTTAAAGGGAAAAGTTATAATTTTAACATAATCAGTGATTATTACGCAAAAATCAGGATTGCTTTGGGGCGCGGCTTTCGTCTACAACCCGTACAGGTTGTCCAATCAGGATGTGGTATTTTGGTGGAGACTGGTTCGAAACAAAATTAGACAAGTTAAGGAATAATATACCATGTATTACAAAATATATATATAAAGGAGTTTTTGAAAGGTGGTACAAAATGGGGAAAATTACATGGATTTGTGTTACGCCAAATTATATATAAAAAGGTCCAATTACAATGTGTAAAATCCTAGACTTGTTTGTGAGGTTTGAATTTAGTCAGAATTGAATGTGAACGGAAACAAGAAGTCGACAATAATTGATCGAGGGAAACCCCACAACACTAAGTGGTTGGATCAATAATCGCATTTGTTCTTAATTTTGTACATTCATTCGAGTTGTTTGGATGATTAGCTTGGTCGCAATTTATATCACTCGAACCGAGACAAGTTTTGTATCACGTCACACGCCGAAGGGAAGGTAACAGCTAATCGAGGGATAACCCATAACCCACTAGGTGGTTGAATCAGCTGCTGCTTCCGTACAATATCATAACAAAACGGGCTCACCAATGTAGGGTAGAAACTGTATAAATTTTAAAGTGTCGCTTACTCTCTCTCTCTCTCTGTCTCTCTGTCTCTCTGTGATCTGTATCGCTGGGCTGCTTATGGATGTTGTAACGCAGCACACGTCGCACGATACACTAGCACTAGGTGTTAGTATAGTTTATAATAATTATATTTTAAGGTACGGTATTAAAAATGGAAAAACGTATAAAAATCGAGTCTCTACGGGGACTGAGTCCTTCCACGCACTATAAGACACACGGGAACTCCGGCTCAAAGACTATTTAACAAATAGTAATGTCCCTCGGACAGAACGTCAGCGCACTATGCGACTTAACAGGCGACTGCCGTAAAATGGTAATTTTTGATTATAATTTAAAATGGTAAAAACGCAAAAATATATAAGTCTCTACGGGGACTGAGTCCTTCCACGATCACTGGGATGCACTGGAACTCCGGCTCAAAGACTATTTCAATGAATAGTTATGTCCCTCGGACAGATCGGCCACGCACTATGCGACTTGTCAGCCGACTGCCCCGAGCGTTCGCAGGGTAGGCCCGAGCACTCGGGCCTTTGCACAAAGAGCGCCAAAATTGCTGACTTTGCACCTCGTGCACACGGGCCTAACCGTCGTCGCCTCGGACCGTTCCCAGCCTCACAGTGCTTAGGTTTTCAGAATGTTATCGCATCCGGCGTTCCAAGAACGTTCTGCAGTGTCGAGATTTTTGCATGGGAAAATGCAGTGGCGTAATGAATTATAATAATTCGGTTTACAGATCATTGACAACTGATCGAGGGAAACTCCCATAACACGTGATGGTTGAATCAATCGTCGACATCTGTGAACTGACTACAATGAGGATATCGCAAAGATTTAGAAATGAATTTCGAAAAATAGCCGGCACGTAACAGGAGCAGCTAAATTTGAGTGAATTTAGATGGAATTTACTTTTATTTTTTTGGATTTTATATAAATTTTTAGTCAAATTGTAATAAAGGTATTTGAACCAACTTCTATTTTTTTGGATTTTGATGAGTTTTTTTGTTGGAGGAGTTAAATTTGAGTGAATTTAGATGAAATTTACTTCAATTTTTTTGGATTTTATATAATTTTTTAGTCAAATTGTAATAAATGAAATTGAAACCAACTTCGATTTTTTTGGATTTGGATGAATGTTTTTGTTGGAGGAGCTAAATTTGAGTAAATTTAGATGAAATTAACACCTATTTTTTTGGATTTTATATAAATTTTTAGTCAAATTGTAATAAAGGAATTTGAAACCAACTTCGATTTTTTTGGATTTTGCTGAATTTTGTGTTGGAGGAGCTAAATTTGAGTGAATTTAGATGAAATTTACTTTTATTTTTTCGGATTTTATATTAATTTTTAGTCAAATTGTAATAAAGGAATTTGAACCAACTTCGATTTTTTTGGATTTTGATGAATTTTTTTGTTGGAGGAGCTAAATTTGAGTGAATTTAGATGATATTTACTTTTATGTTTTTGGATTTTATATAAATTTTTAGTCAAATTGTAATAAAGGAATTTGAACCAACTTCTATTTTTTTGGATTTTGATGAGTTTTTTTGTTGGAGGAGTTAAATTTGAGTGAATTTAGATGAAATTTACTTCAATTTTTTTGGATTTTATCTAATTTTTTAGTCAAATTGTAATAAAGTAAATTGAAACCAACTTCGATTTTTTTGGATTTGGATGAATGTTTTTGTTGGAGGAGCTAAATTTGAGTAAATTTAGATGAAATTAACACCTATTTTTTTGGATTTTATATAAATTTTTAGTCAAATTGTAATAAAGCAATTTGAAACCAACTTCGATTTTTTTGGATTTTGCTGAATTTTGTGTTGGAGGAGCTAAATTTGAGTGAATTTAGATGAAATTTACTTCAATTTTTTTTGATTTTATATAAATTTTTAGTCAGATTGTAATAAAGGAAACTGAAACCAACTTCGATTTTTTTGGATTTCGATGAATTTTTTTGTTGGAGGAGCTAAACTTGAGTGAATTTAGATGAAATTTACTTCAATTTTTTTGGATTTTATATAAATTTTTAGTCAAATTGTAATAACGGAAATTGAAACCAACTTCGATTTTTTGGATTTGGATGAATTTTTTTGTTGGAGGAGCTAAATTTGAGTGAATTTAGATGAAATTTACTTTTATTTTTTTGGATTTTATATAAATTTTTAGTCAAATTGTAATAAAGGAATTTGAACCAACTTCGATTTTTTTTGATTTTGATGAATTTTTTGTTGGAGGAGCTAAATTTGAGTGAATTTAGATTAAATTTGCTTCTATTTTTCTTGATTTTATATAAATTTTTAGTCAAATTGTAATTAAGGAATTTGAAACCACCTTCGATTTTTTTGGATTTTGATGAATTTTATTGTTGGAGGAGCTAAATTTGAGTGAATTTAGATGAAATTTACTTTCATTTTTTTGGATTTTCTATAAATTTTTAGTCAAATTGTAATCAAGGAATTTGAACCAACTTCGATTTTTTTGGATTTTGATGAGATTTTTTGTTGGAGGAGTTAAATTTGAGTGAATTTAGATGAAATTTACTTCTATTTTTTTGGATTTTATATAAATTTTTAGTCAAATTGTAATAAAGGAATTTGAACCAACTTCGATTTTTTTGGATTTCGATGAATTTTTTTGTTGGAGGAGCTAAACTTGAGTGAATTTAGATGAAATTTACTTCAATTTTTTTGGATTTTATATAAATTTTTAGTCAAATTGTAATAACGGAAATTGAAACCAACTTCGATTTTTTTGTATTTGGATGAATTTTTTTGTTGGAGGAGCTAAATTTGAGTGAATTTAGATGAAATTTTCTTTTATTTTTTTGGATTTTATATAAATTTTTAGTCAAATTGTAATAAAGGAATTTGAACAAACTTCGATTTTTTTGGATTTCGATGAATTTTTTGTTGGAGGAGCTAAATTTGAGTGAATTTAGATTAAATTTGCTTCTATTTTTCTTGATTTTATATAAATTTTTAGTCAAATTGTAATTAAGGAATTTGAAACCACCTTCGATTTTTTTGGATTTGATGAATTTTATTGTTGGAGGAGCTAAATTTGAGTGAATTTAGATGAAATTTACTTTCATTTTTTTGGATTTTATATTAATTTTTAGTCAAATTGTAATAAAGTAATTTGAAACCAACTTCGATTTTTTTGGATTTTGATGAATTTTTTTGTTGGAGCAGCTAAATTTGAGTGAATTTAGATGGAATTTACTTTTATTTTTTTGGATTTTATATAAATTTTTAGTCAAATTGTAATAAAGGTATTTGAACCAACTTCTATTTTTTTGGATTTTGATGAGTTTTTTTGTTGGAGGAGTTAAATTTGAGTGAATTTAGATGAAATTTACTTCATTTTTTTTGGATTTTATATAATTTTTTAGTCAAGTTGTAATAAATGAAATTGAAACCAACTTCGATTTTTTTGGATTTGGATGAATGTTTTTGTTGGAGGAGCTAAATTTGAGTAAATTTAGATGAAATTAACACCTATTTTTTTGGATTTTATATAAATTTTTAGTCAAATTGTAATAAAGGAATTTGAAACCAACTTCGATTTTTTTGGATTTTGCTGAATTTTGTGTTGGAGGAGCTAAATTTGAGTGAATTTAGATGAAATTTACTTTTATTTTTTCGGATTTTATATTAATTTTTAGTCAAATTGTAATAAAGGAATTTGAACCAACTTCGATTTTTTTGGATTTTGATGAGTTTTTTTGTTGGAGGAGTTAAATTTGAGTGAATTTAGATTAAATTTACTTTTAGTTTTTTTGATTTTATATAAATTTTTAGTCAAATTGTAATAAAGGAATTTGAACCAACTTCGAATTTTTTGGATTTCGGTGAATTTTTTTGTTGGAGGAGCTAAATTTGAGTGAATTTAGATGAAATTTACTTCAATTTTTTTGGATTTTATATAAATTTTTAGGCAAATTTTAATAAAGGAATTTGAAATCACTTTCGATTTTTTTGGATTTCGATGAATTTTTTTGTTGGAGGAGCTAAATTTGAGTGAATTTAGATGAAATTTACTTCAATGTTTTTGGATTTTATATAAATTTTTAGGCAAATTTTAATAAAGGAATTTGAAACCACCTTCGACTTTTTTGGATTTCGATGAATTTTTTTGTTGGAGGAGCTAAATTTGAGTGAATTTAGATGAAATTTACTTCTATTTTTTTTATTTCACTTAAATTTTTAGTCAAATTGTAATAAAGGTATTTGAACCAACTTCGATTTTTTTGGATTTTGATGATTTTGGTTGTTGGAGGAGTTAAATTTGAGTAAATTTAGAGGAAATTTACTTTTATTTTTTTGGATTTTATATAAATTTTTAGTCAAATTGTAATAACGGAAATTGAAACCAACTTCGATTTTTTTGGATTTGGATGAATTTTTTTGTTGGAGGAGCTAAATTTGAGTGAATTTAGATGAAATTTTCTTTTATTTTTTTGGATTTTATATAAATTTTTAGTCAAATTGTAATAAAGGAATTTGAACAAACTACGATTTTTTTGGATTTTGATGAGATTTTTTGTTGGAGGAGTTAAATTTGAGTGAATTTAGATGAAATTTACTTTTATTTTTTTGGATTTTATATAAATTTTTAGTCAAATTGTAATAAAGGAATTTGAACCAACTTCGATTTTTTTGGATTTCGATGAATTTTTTGTTGGAGGAGCTAAATTTGAGTGAATTTAGATTAAATTTGCTTCTATTTTTCTTGATTTTATATAAATTTTTAGTCAAATTGTAATTAAGGAATTTGAAACCACCTTCGATTTTTTTGGATTTTGATGAATTTTATTGTTGGAGGAGCTAAATTTGAGTGAATTTAGATGAAATTTACTTTCATTTTTTTGGATTTTATATTAATTTTTAGTCAAATTGTAATAAAGTAATTTGAAACCAACTTCGATTTTTTTGGATTTTGATGAATTTTTTTGTTGGAGCAGCTAAATTTGAGTGAATTTAGATGAAATTTACTTCAATTTTTTTGGATTTTATATAATTTTTTAGTCAAATTGTAATAAAGGAAATTGAAACCAACTTCGATTTTTTTGGATTTGGATGAATGTTTTTGTTGGAGGAGCTAAATTTGAGTAAATTTAGATGAAATTAACACCTATTTTTTTGGATTTTATATAAATTTTTAGTCAAATTGTAATAAAGGAATTTGAAACCAACTTCGATTTTTTTGGATTTTGCTGAATTTTGTGTTGGAGGAGCTAAATTTGAGTGAATTTAGATGAAATTTACTTTTATTTTTTCGGATTTTATATTAATTTTTAGTCAAATTGTAATAAAGGAATTTGAACCAACTTCGATTTTTTTTGGATTTTGATGAGTTTTTTTGTTGGAGGAGTTAAATTTGAGTGAATTTAGATTAAATTTACTTTTATTTTTTTTGATTTTATATAAATTTTTAGTCAAATTGTAATAAAGGAATTTGAACCAACTTCGAATTTTTTGGATTTCGATGAATTTTTTTGTTGGAGGAGCTAAATTTGAGTGAATTTAGATGAAATTTACTTCAATTTTTTTGGATTTTATATAAATTTTTAGGCAAATTTTAATAAAGGAATTTGAAACCACTTTCGATTTTTTTGGATTTCGATGAATTTTTTTGTTGGAGGAGCTAAATTTGAGTGAATTTAGATGAAATTTACTTCAATTTTTTTTGATTTTATATAAATTTTTAGTCAAATTGTAATAAAGGAAACTGAAACCAACTTCGATTTTTTGGGATTTCGATGTATTTTTTTGTTGGAGGAGCTAAATTTGAGTGAATTTAGATGAAATTTACTTCAATGTTTTTGGATTTTATATAAATTTTTAGGCAAATTTTAATAAAGGAATTTGAAACCACCTTCGACTTTTTTGGATTTCGATGAATTTTTTTGTTGGAGGAGCTAAATTTGAGTGAATTTAGATGAAATTTACTTCTATTTTTTTTATTTCACTTAAATTTTTAGTCAAATTGTAATAAAGGTATTTGAACCAACTTCGATTTTTTTGGATTTTGATGATTTTGGTTGTTGGAGGAGTTAAATTTGAGTAAATTTAGAGGAAATTTACTTTTATTTTTTTGGATTTTATATAAATTTTTAGTCAAATTGTAGTAAAGGAAATTCAAACCAACTTCGATTTTTTTGGATTTTGATGAATTTTTTTGTTGGAGGAGTTAAATTTGAGTGAATTTAGATGAAACTTACTTTTATTTTTTTGGATTTTCTATAAATTTTTAGTCAAATTGTAATAAAGGAATTTGAACCAACTTCGATTTTTTTGGATTTTGATGAGATTTTTTGTTGGAGGAGTTAAATTTGAGTGAATTTAGATGAAATTTACTTCTATTTTTTTGGATTTTATATAAATTTTTAGTCAAATTGTAATAAAGGAATTTGAACCAACTTCGATTTTTTTGGATTTCGATGAATTTTTTTGTTGGAGGAGCTAAACTTGAGTGAATTTAGATGAAATTTACTTCAATTTTTTTGGATTTTATATAAATTTTTAGTCAAATTGTATTAACGGAAATTGAAACCAACTTCGATTTTTTTGGATTTGGATGAATTTTTTTGTTGGAGGAGCTAAATTTGAGTGAATTTAGATGAAATTTTCTTTTATTTTTTGGGATTTTATATAAATTTTTAGTCAAATTGTAATAAAGAAATTTGAACCAACTTCGATTTTTTTGGATTTTGATGAGATTTTTTGTTGGAGGAGTTAAATTTGAGTGAATTTAGATGAAATTTACTTTTATTTTTTTGGATTTTATATAAATTTTTAGTCAAATTGTAATAAAGGAATTTGAACCAACTTCGATTTTTTTGGATTTCGATGAATTTTTTGTTGGAGGAGCTAAATTTGAGTGAATTTAGATTAAATTTGCTTCTATTTTTCTTGATTTTATATAAATTTTTAGTCAAATTGTAATTAAGGAATTTGAAACCACCTTCGATTTTTTTGGATTTTGATGAATTTTATTGTTGGAGGAGCTAAATTTGAGTGAATTTAGATGAAATTTACTTTCATTTTTTTGGATTTTATATTAATTTTTAGTCAAATTGTAATAAAGTAATTTGAAACCAACTTCGATTTTTTTGGATTTTGATGAATTTTTTTGTTGGAGCAGCTAAATTTGAGTGAATTTAGATGGAATTTACTTTTATTTTTTTGGATTTTATATAAATTTTTAGTCAAATTGTAATAAAGGAATTTGAACCAACTTCGATTTTTTTGGATTTCGATGAATTTTTTTGTTGGAGGAGCTAAACTTGAGTGAATTTAGATGAAATTTACTTCAATTTTTTTGGATTTTATATAAATTTTCAGTCAAATTGTAATAACGGAAATTGAAACCAACTTCGATTTTTTTGGATTTGGATGAATTTTTTTGTTGGAGGAGCTAAATTTGAGTGAATTTAGATGAAATTAACACCTATTTTTTTGGATTTTATATAAATTTTTAATCAAATTGTAATAAAGGAATTTGAAACCAACTTCGATTTTTTTGGATTTTGCTGAATTTTGTGTTGGAGGAGCTAAATTTGAGTGAATTTAGATGAAATTTACTTTTATTTTTTCGGATTTTATATTAATTTTTAGTCAAATTGTAATAAAGGAATTTGAACCAACTTCGAATTTTTTGGATTTCGATGAATTTTTTTGTTGGAGGAGCTAAATTTGAGTGAATTTAGATGAAATTTACTTCAATTTTTTTGGATTTTATATAAATTTTTAGGCAAATTTTAATAAAGGAATTTGAAACCACTTTCGATTTTTTTGGATTTCGATGAATTTTTTTGTTGGAGGAGCTAAACTTGAGTGAATTTAGATGAAATTTACTTCAATTTTTTTGGATTTTATATAAATTTTTAGTCAAATTGTAATAACGGAAATTGAAACCAACTTCGATTTTTTTGGATTTGGATGAATTTTTTTGTTGGAGGAGCTAAATTTGAGTGAATTTAGATGAGATTTACTTTTATGTTTTTGGATTTTATATAAATTTTTAGTCAAATTGTAATAAAGGAATTTGAACCAACTTCTATTTTTTTGGATTTTGATGAGTTTTTTTGTTGGAGGAGTTAAATTTGAGTGAATTTAGATGAAATATACTTCAATTTTTTTGGATTTTATCTAATTTTTTAGTCAAATTGTAATAAAGTAAATTGAAACCAACTTCGATTTTTTTGGATTTGGATGAATGTTTTTGTTGGAGGAGCTAAATTTGAGTAAATTTAGATGATATTAACACCTATTTTTTTGGATTTTATATAAATTTTTAGTCAAATTGTAATAAAGGAATTTGAAACCAACTTCGATTTTTTTGGATTTTGCTGAATTTTGTGTTCGAGGAGCTAAATTTGAGTGAATTTAGATTAAATTTACTTTTATTTTTTTTGATTTTATATAAATTTTTAGTCAAATTGTAATAAAGGAATTTGAACCAACTTCGAATTTTTTGGATTTCGATGAATTTTTTTGTTGGAGGAGCTAAATTTGAGTGAATTTAGATGAAATTTACTTCAATTTTTTTGGATTTTATATAAATTTTTAGGCAAATTTTAATAAAGGAATTTGAAACCACTTTCGATTTTTTTGGATTTCGATGAATTTTTTTGTTGGAGGAGCTAAATTTGAGTGAATTTAGATGAAATTTACTTCAATTTTTTTTGATTTTATATAAATTTTTAGTCAAATTGTAATAAAGGAAACTGAAACCAACTTCGATTTTTTGGGATTTCGATGTATTTTTTTGTTGGTGGAGCTAAATTTGAGTGAATTTAGGTGAAATTTACTTCAATGTTTTTGGATTTTATATAAATTTTTAGGCAAATTTTAATAAAGGAATTTGAAACCACCTTCGACTTTTTTGGATTTCGATGAATTTTTTTGTTGGAGGAGCTAAATTTGAGTGAATTTAGATGAAATTTACTTCTATTTTTTTTATTTCACTTAAATTTTTAGTCAAATTGTAATAAAGGTATTTGAACCAACTTCGATTTTTTTGGATTTTGATGATTTTGGTTGTTGGAGGAGTTAAATTTGAGTAAATTTAGAGGAAATTTACTTTTATTTTTTTGGATTTTATATAAATTTTTAGTCAAATTGTAGTAAAGGAAATTCAAACCAACTTCGATTTTTTTGGATTTTGATGAATTTTTTTGTTGGAGGAGTTAAATTTGAGTGAATTTAGATGAAACTTACTTTTATTTTTTTGGATTTTCTATAAATTTTTAGTCAAATTGTAATAAAGGAATTTGAACCAACTTCGATTTTTTTGGATTTTGATGAGATTTTTTGTTGGAGGAGTTAAATTTGAGTGAATTTAGATGAAATTTACTTCTATTTTTTTGGATTTTATATAAATTTTTAGTCAAATTGTAATAAAGGAATTTGAACCAACTTCGATTTTTTTGGATTTCGATGAATTTTTTTGTTGGAGGAGCTAAACTTGAGTGAATTTAGATGAAATTTACTTCAATTTTTTTTGATTTTATATAAATTTTTAATCAAATTGTAATAACGGAAATTGAAACCAACTTCGATTTTTTTGGATTTGGATGAATTTTTTTGTTGGAGGAGCTAAATTTGAGTGAATTTAGATGATATTTACTTTTATGTTTTTGGATTTTATATAAATTTTTAGTCAAATTGTAATAAAGGAATTTGAACCAACTTCTATTTTTTTGGATTTTGATGAGTTTTTTTGTTGGAGGAGTTAAATTTGAGTGAATTTAGATGAAATTTACTTCAATTTTTTTGGATTTTATCTAATTTTTTAGTCAAATTGTAATAAAGTAAATTGAAACCAACTTCGATTTTTTTGGATTTGGATGAATGTTTTTGTTGGAGGAGCTAAATTTGAGTAAATTTAGATGAAATTAACACCTATTTTTTTGGATTTTATATAAATTTTTAGTCAAATTGTAATAAAGCAATTTGAAACCAACTTCGATTTTTTTGGATTTTGCTGAATTTTGTGTTGGAGGAGCTAAATTTGAGTGAATTTAGATGAAATTTACTTCAATTTTTTTTGATTTTATATAAATTTTTAGTCAGATTGTAATAAAGGAAACTGAAACCAACTTCGATTTTTTTGGATTTCGATGAATTTTTTTGTTGGAGGAGCTAAACTTGAGTGAATTTAGATGAAATTTACTTCAATTTTTTTGGATTTTATATAAATTTTTAGTCAAATTGTAATAACGGAAATTGAAACCAACTTCGATTTTTTGGATTTGGATGAATTTTTTTGTTGGAGGAGCTAAATTTGAGTGAATTTAGATGAAATTTACTTTTATTTTTTTGGATTTTATATAAATTTTTAGTCAAATTGTAATAAAGGAATTTGAACCAACTTCGATTTTTTTTGATTTTGATGAATTTTTTGTTGGAGGAGCTAAATTTGAGTGAATTTAGATTAAATTTGCTTCTATTTTTCTTGATTTTATATAAATTTTTAGTCAAATTGTAATTAAGGAATTTGAAACCACCTTCGATTTTTTTGGATTTTGATGAATTTTATTGTTGGAGGAGCTAAATTTGAGTGAATTTAGATGAAATTTACTTTCATTTTTTTGGATTTTCTATAAATTTTTAGTCAAATTGTAATCAAGGAATTTGAACCAACTTCGATTTTTTTGGATTTTGATGAGATTTTTTGTTGGAGGAGTTAAATTTGAGTGAATTTAGATGAAATTTACTTCTATTTTTTTGGATTTTATATAAATTTTTAGTCAAATTGTAATAAAGGAATTTGAACCAACTTCGATTTTTTTGGATTTCGATGAATTTTTTGTTGGAGGAGCTAAATTTGAGTGAATTTAGATTAAATTTGCTTCTATTTTTCTTGATTTTATATAAATTTTTAGTCAAATTGTAATTAAGGAATTTGAAACCACCTTCGATTTTTTTGGATTTGATGAATTTTATTGTTGGAGGAGCTAAATTTGAGTGAATTTAGATGAAATTTACTTTCATTTTTTTGGATTTTATATTAATTTTTAGTCAAATTGTAATAAAGTAATTTGAAACCAACTTCGATTTTTTTGGATTCTGATGAATTTTTTTGTTGGAGCAGCTAAATTTGAGTGAATTTAGATGGAATTTACTTTTATTTTTTTGGATTTTATATAAATTTTTAGTCAAATTGTAATAAAGGTATTTGAACCAACTTCTATTTTTTTGGATTTTGATGAGTTTTTTTGTTGGAGGAGTTAAATTTGAGTGAATTTAGATGAAATTTACTTCAATTTTTTTGGATTTTATATAATTTTTTAGTCAAATTGTAATAAATGAAATTGAAACCAACTTCGATTTTTTTGGATTTGGATGAATGTTTTTGTTGGAGGAGCTAAATTTGAGTAAATTTAGATGAAATTAACACCTATTTTTTTGGATTTTATATAAATTTTTAGTCAAATTGTAATAAAGGAATTTGAAACCAACTTCGATTTTTTTGGATTTTGCTGAATTTTGTGTTGGAGGAGCTAAATTTGAGTGAATTTAGATGAAATTTACTTTTATTTTTTCGGATTTTATATTAATTTTTAGTCAAATTGTAATAAAGGAATTTGAACCAACTTCGATTTTTTTGGATTTTGATGAATTTTTTTGTTGGAGGAGCTAAATTTGAGTGAATTTAGATGATATTTACTTTTATGTTTTTGGATTTTATATAAATTTTTAGTCAAATTGTAATAAAGGAATTTGAACCAACTTCTATTTTTTTGGATTTTGATGAGTTTTTTTGTTGGAGGAGTTAAATTTGAGTGAATTTAGATGAAATTTACTTCAATTTTTTTGGATTTTATCTAATTTTTTAGTCAAATTGTAATAAAGTAAATTGAAACCAACTTCGATTTTTTTGGATTTGGATGAATGTTTTTGTTGGAGGAGCTAAATTTGAGTAAATTTAGATGAAATTAACACCTATTTTTTTGGATTTTATATAAATTTTTAGTCAAATTGTAATAAAGCAATTTGAAACCAACTTCGATTTTTTTGGATTTTGCTGAATTTTGTGTTGGAGGAGCTAAATTTGAGTGAATTTAGATGAAATTTACTTCAATTTTTTTTGATTTTATATAAATTTTTAGTCAGATTGTAATAAAGGAAACTGAAACCAACTTCGATTTTTTTGGATTTCGATGAATTTTTTTGTTGGAGGAGCTAAACTTGAGTGAATTTAGATGAAATTTACTTCAATTTTTTTGGATTTTATATAAATTTTTAGTCAAATTGTAATAACGGAAATTGAAACCAACTTCGATTTTTTGGATTTGGATGAATTTTTTTGTTGGAGGAGCTAAATTTGAGTGAATTTAGATGAAATTTACTTTTATTTTTTTGGATTTTATATAAATTTTTAGTCAAATTGTAATAAAGGAATTTGAACCAACTTCGATTTTTTTTGATTTTGATGAATTTTTTGTTGGAGGAGCTAAATTTGAGTGAATTTAGATTAAATTTGCTTCTATTTTTCTTGATTTTATATAAATTTTTAGTCAAATTGTAATTAAGGAATTTGAAACCACCTTCGATTTTTTTGGATTTTGATGAATTTTATTGTTGGAGGAGCTAAATTTGAGTGAATTTAGATGAAATTTACTTTCATTTTTTTGGATTTTCTATAAATTTTTAGTCAAATTGTAATCAAGGAATTTGAACCAACTTCGATTTTTTTGGATTTTGATGAGATTTTTTGTTGGAGGAGTTAAATTTGAGTGAATTTAGATGAAATTTACTTCTATTTTTTTGGATTTTATATAAATTTTTAGTCAAATTGTAATAAAGGAATTTGAACCAACTTCGATTTTTTTGGATTTCGATGAATTTTTTTGTTGGAGGAGCTAAACTTGAGTGAATTTAGATGAAATTTACTTCAATTTTTTTGGATTTTATATAAATTTTTAGTCAAATTGTAATAACGGAAATTGAAACCAACTTCGATTTTTTTGTATTTGGATGAATTTTTTTGTTGGAGGAGCTAAATTTGAGTGAATTTAGATGAAATTTTCTTTTATTTTTTTGGATTTTATATAAATTTTTAGTCAAATTGTAATAAAGGAATTTGAACAAACTTCGATTTTTTTGGATTTCGATGAATTTTTTGTTGGAGGAGCTAAATTTGAGTGAATTTAGATTAAATTTGCTTCTATTTTTCTTGATTTTATATAAATTTTTAGTCAAATTGTAATTAAGGAATTTGAAACCACCTTCGATTTTTTTGGATTTGATGAATTTTATTGTTGGAGGAGCTAAATTTGAGTGAATTTAGATGAAATTTACTTTCATTTTTTTGGATTTTATATTAATTTTTAGTCAAATTGTAATAAAGTAATTTGAAACCAACTTCGATTTTTTTGGATTTTGATGAATTTTTTTGTTGGAGCAGCTAAATTTGAGTGAATTTAGATGGAATTTACTTTTATTTTTTTGGATTTTATATAAATTTTTAGTCAAATTGTAATAAAGGTATTTGAACCAACTTCTATTTTTTTGGATTTTGATGAGTTTTTTTGTTGGAGGAGTTAAATTTGAGTGAATTTAGATGAAATTTACTTCAATTTTTTTGGATTTTATATAATTTTTTAGTCAAATTGTAATAAATGAAATTGAAACCAACTTCGATTTTTTTGGATTTGGATGAATGTTTTTGTTGGAGGAGCTAAATTTGAGTAAATTTAGATGAAATTAACACCTATTTTTTTGGATTTTATATAAATTTTTAGTCAAATTGTAATAAAGGAATTTGAAACCAACTTCGATTTTTTTGGATTTTGCTGAATTTTGTGTTGGAGGAGCTAAATTTGAGTGAATTTAGATGAAATTTACTTTTATTTTTTCGGATTTTATATTAATTTTTAGTCAAATTGTAATAAAGGAATTTGAACCAACTTCGATTTTTTTGGATTTTGATGAGTTTTTTTGTTGGAGGAGTTAAATTTGAGTGAATTTAGATTAAATTTACTTTTAGTTTTTTTGATTTTATATAAATTTTTAGTCAAATTGTAATAAAGGAATTTGAATCAACTTCGAATTTTTTGGATTTCGGTGAATTTTTTTGTTGGAGGAGCTAAATTTGAGTGAATTTAGATGAAATTTACTTCAATTTTTTTGGATTTTATATAAATTTTTAGGCAAATTTTAATAAAGGAATTTGAAATCACTTTCGATTTTTTTGGATTTCGATGAATTTTTTTGTTGGAGGAGCTAAATTTGAGTGAATTTAGATGAAATTTACTTCAATGTTTTTGGATTTTATATAAATTTTTAGGCAAATTTTAATAAAGGAATTTGAAACCACCTTCGACTTTTTTGGATTTCGATGAATTTTTTTGTTGGAGGAGCTAAATTTGAGTGAATTTAGATGAAATTTACTTCTATTTTTTTTATTTCACTTAAATTTTTAGTCAAATTGTAATAAAGGTATTTGAACCAACTTCGATTTTTTTGGATTTTGATGATTTTGGTTGTTGGAGGAGTTAAATTTGAGTAAATTTAGAGGAAATTTACTTTTATTTTTTTGGATTTTATATAAATTTTTAGTCAAATTGTAATAACGGAAATTGAAACCAACTTCGATTTTTTTGGATTTGGATGAATTTTTTTGTTGGAGGAGCTAAATTTGAGTGAATTTAGATGAAATTTTCTTTTATTTTTTTGGATTTTATATAAATTTTTAGTCAAATTGTAATAAAGGAATTTGAACAAACTACGATTTTTTTGGATTTTGATGAGATTTTTTGTTGGAGGAGTTAAATTTGAGTGAATTTAGATGAAATTTACTTTTATTTTTTTGGATTTTATATAAATTTTTAGTCAAATTGTAATAAAGGAATTTGAACCAACTTCGATTTTTTTGGATTTCGATGAATTTTTTGTTGGAGGAGCTAAATTTGAGTGAATTTAGATTAAATTTGCTTCTATTTTTCTTGATTTTATATAAATTTTTAGTCAAATTGTAATTAAGGAATTTGAAACCACCTTCGATTTTTTTGGATTTTGATGAATTTTATTGTTGGAGGAGCTAAATTTGAGTGAATTTAGATGAAATTTACTTTCATTTTTTTGGATTTTATATTAATTTTTAGTCAAATTGTAATAAAGTAATTTGAAACCAACTTCGATTTTTTTGGATTTTGATGAATTTTTTTGTTGGAGCAGCTAAATTTGAGTGAATTTAGATGAAATTTACTTCAATTTTTTTGGATTTTATATAATTTTTTAGTCAAATTGTAATAAAGGAAATTGAAACCAACTTCGATTTTTTTGGATTTGGATGAATGTTTTTGTTGGAGGAGCTAAATTTGAGTAAATTTAGATGAAATTAACACCTATTTTTTTGGATTTTATATAAATTTTTAGTCAAATTGTAATAAAGGAATTTGAAACCAACTTCGATTTTTTTGGATTTTGCTGAATTTTGTGTTGGAGGAGCTAAATTTGAGTGAATTTAGATGAAATTTACTTTTATTTTTTCGAATTTTATATTAATTTTTAGTCAAATTGTAATAAAGGAATTTGAACCAACTTCGATTTTTTTTGGATTTTGATGAGTTTTTTTGTTGGAGGAGTTAAATTTGAGTGAATTTAGATTAAATTTACTTTTATTTTTTTTGATTTTATATAAATTTTTAGTCAAATTGTAATAAAGGAATTTGAACCAACTTCGAATTTTTTGGATTTCGATGAATTTTTTTGTTGGAGGAGCTAAATTTGAGTGAATTTAGATGAAATTTACTTCAATTTTTTTGGATTTTATATAAATTTTTAGGCAAATTTTAATAAAGGAATTTGAAACCACTTTCGATTTTTTTGGATTTCGATGAATTTTTTTGTTGGAGGAGCTAAATTTGAGTGAATTTAGATGAAATTTACTTCAATTTTTTTTGATTTTATATAAATTTTTAGTCAAATTGTAATAAAGGAAACTGAAACCAACTTCGATTTTTTGGGATTTCGATGTATTTTTTTGTTGGAGGAGCTAAATTTGAGTGAATTTAGATGAAATTTACTTCAATGTTTTTGGATTTTATATAAATTTTTAGGCAAATTTTAATAAAGGAATTTGAAACCACCTTCGACTTTTTTGGATTTCGATGAATTTTTTTGTTGGAGGAGCTAAATTTGAGTGAATTTAGATGAAATTTACTTCTATTTTTTTTATTTCACTTAAATTTTTAGTCAAATTGTAATAAAGGTATTTGAACCAACTTCGATTTTTTTGGATTTTGATGATTTTGGTTGTTGGAGGAGTTAAATTTGAGTAAATTTAGAGGAAATTTACTTTTATTTTTTTGGATTTTATATAAATTTTTAGTCAAATTGTAGTAAAGGAAATTCAAACCAACTTCGATTTTTTTGGATTTTGATGAATTTTTTTGTTGGAGGAGTTAAATTTGAGTGAATTTAGATGAAACTTACTTTTATTTTTTTGGATTTTCTATAAATTTTTAGTCAAATTGTAATAAAGGAATTTGAACCAACTTCGATTTTTTTGGATTTTGATGAGATTTTTTGTTGGAGGAGTTAAATTTGAGTGAATTTAGATGAAATTTACTTCTATTTTTTTGGATTTTATATAAATTTTTAGTCAAATTGTAATAAAGGAATTTGAACCAACTTCGATTTTTTTGGATTTCGATGAATTTTTTTGTTGGAGGAGCTAAACTTGAGTGAATTTAGATGAAATTTACTTCAATTTTTTTGGATTTTATATAAATTTTTAGTCAAATTGTATTAACGGAAATTGAAACCAACTTCGATTTTTTTGGATTTGGATGAATTTTTTTGTTGGAGGAGCTAAATTTGAGTGAATTTAGATGAAATTTTCTTTTATTTTTTGGGATTTTATATAAATTTTTAGTCAAATTGTAATAAAGGAATTTGAACCAACTTCGATTTTTTTGGATTTTGATGAGATTTTTTGTTGGAGGAGTTAAATTTGAGTGAATTTAGATGAAATTTACTTTTATTTTTTTGGATTTTATATAAATTTTTAGTCAAATTGTAATAAAGGAATTTGAACCAACTTCGATTTTTTTGGATTTCGATGAATTTTTTGTTGGAGGAGCTAAATTTGAGTGAATTTAGATTAAATTTGCTTCTATTTTTCTTGATTTTATATAAATTTTTAGTCAAATTGTAATTAAGGAATTTGAAACCACCTTCGATTTTTTTGGATTTTGATGAATTTTATTGTTGGAGGAGCTAAATTTGAGTGAATTTAGATGAAATTTACTTTCATTTTTTTGGATTTTATATTAATTTTTAGTCAAATTGTAATAAAGTAATTTGAAACCAACTTCGATTTTTTTGGATTTTGATGAATTTTTTTGTTGGAGCAGCTAAATTTGAGTGAATTTAGATGGAATTTACTTTTATTTTTTTGGATTTTATATAAATTTTTAGTCAAATTGTAATAAAGGAATTTGAACCAACTTCGATTTTTTTGGATTTCGATGAATTTTTTTGTTGGAGGAGCTAAACTTGAGTGAATTTAGATGAAATTTACTTCAATTTTTTTGGATTTTATATAAATTTTTAGTCAAATTGTAATAACGGAAATTGAAACCAACTTCGATTTTTTTGGATTTGGATGAATTTTTTTGTTGGAGGAGCTAAATTTGAGTGAATTTAGATGAAATTAACACCTATTTTTTTGGATTTTATATAAATTTTTAGTCAAATTGTAATAAAGGAATTTGAAACCAACTTCGATTTTTTTGGATTTTGCTGAATTTTGTGTTGGAGGAGCTAAATTTGAGTGAATTTAGATGAAATTAACTTTTATTTTTTCGGATTTTATATTAATTTTTAGTCAAATTGTAATAAAGGAATTTGAACCAACTTCGATTTTTTTGGATTTTGATGAGTTTTTTTGTTGGAGGAGTTAAATTTGAGTGAATTTAGATTAAATTTACTTTTAGTTTTTTTGATTTTATATAAATTTTTAGTCAAATTGTAATAAAGGAATTTGAACCAACTTCGAATTTTTTGGATTTCGGTGAATTTTTTTGTTGGAGGAGCTAAATTTGAGTGAATTTAGATGAAATTTACTTCAATTTTTTTGGATTTTATATAAATTTTTAGGCAAATTTTAATAAAGGAATTTGAAACCACTTTCGATTTTTTTGGATTTCGATGAATTTTTTTGTTGGAGGAGCTAAATTTGAGTGAATTTAGATGAAATTTACTTCAATGTTTTTGGATTTTATATAAATTTTTAGGCAAATTTTAATAAAGGAATTTGAAACCACCTTCGACTTTTTTGGATTTCGATGAATTTTTTTGTTGGAGGAGCTAAATTTGAGTGAATTCAGATGAAATTTACTTCTATTTTTTTTATTTCACTTAAATTTTTAGTCAAATTGTAATAAAGGTATTTGAACCAACTTCGAATTTTTTGGATTTCGGTGAATTTTTTTGTTGGAGGAGCTAAATTTGAGTGAATTTAGATGAAATTTACTTCAATTTTTTTGGATTTTATATAAATTTTTAGGCAAATTTTAATAAAGGAATTTGAAACCACTTTCGATTTTTTTGGATTTCGATGAATTTTTTTGTTGGAGGAGCTAAATTTGAGTGAATTTAGATGAAATTTACTTCAATGTTTTTGGATTTTATATAAATTTTTAGGCAAATTTTAATAAAGGAATTTGAAACCACCTTCGACTTTTTTGGATTTCGATGAATTTTTTTGTTGGAGGAGCTAAATTTGAGTGAATTTAGATGAAATTTACTTCTATTTTTTTTATTTCACTTAAATTTTTAGTCAAATTGTAATAAAGGTATTTGAACCAACTTCGATTTTTTTGGATTTTGATGATTTTGGTTGTTGGAGGAGTTAAATTTGAGTAAATTTAGAGGAAATTTACTTTTATTTTTTTGGATTTTATATAAATTTTTAGTCAAATTGTAATAACGGAAATTGAAACCAACTTCGATTTTTTTGGATTTGGATGAATTTTTTTGTTGGAGGAGCTAAATTTGAGTGAATTTAGATGAAATTTTCTTTTATTTTTTTGGATTTTATATAAATTTTTAGTCAAATTGTAATAAAGGAATTTGAACAAACTTCGATTTTTTTGGATTTTGATGAGATTTTTTGTTGGAGGAGTTAAATTTGAGTGAATTTAGATGAAATTTACTTCAATTTTTTTGGATTTTATATAAATTTTTAGGCAAATTTTAATAAAGGAATTTGAAACCACTTTCGATTTTTTTGGATTTCGATGAATTTTTTTGTTGGAGGAGCTAAATTTGAGTGAATTTAGATGAAATTTACTTCAATTTTTTTTGATTTTATATAAATTTTTAGTCAAATTGTAATAAAGGAAACTGAAACCAACTTCGATTTTTTTGGATTTTGATGAGTTTTTTTGTTGGAGGAGTTAAATTTGAGTGAATTTAGATGAAATTTACTTCAATTTTTTTGGATTTTATATAATTTTTTAGTCAAATTGTAATAAAGGAAATTGAAACCAACTTCGATTTTTTTGGATTTGGATGAATGTTTTTGTTGGAGGAGCTAAATTTGAGTAAATTTAGATGAAATTAACACCTATTTTTTTGGATTTTATATAAATTTTTAGTCAAATTGTAATAAAGGAATTTGAAACCAACTTCGATTTTTTTGGATTTTGCTGAATTTTGTGTTGGAGGAGCTAAATTTGAGTGAATTTAGAGGAAATTTACTTTTATTTTTTTTGATTTTATATAAATTTTTAGTCAAATTGTAATAAAGGAATTTGAACCAACTTCGATTTTTTTGGATTTTGATGAATTTTATTGTTGGAGGAGTTAAATTTGAGTGAATTTAGATGAAACTTACTTTTATTTTTTTGGATTTTCTATAAATTTTTAGTCAAATTGTAATAAAGGAATTTGAACCAACTTCGATTTTTTTGGATTTTGATGAGATTTTTTGTTGGAGGAGTTAAATTTGAGTGAATTTAGATGAAATTTACTTCTATTTTTTTGGATTTTATATAAATTTTTAGTCAAATTGTAATAAAGGAATTTGAACCAACTTCGATTTTTTTGGATTTCGATGAATTTTTTTGTTGGAGGAGCTAAACTTGAGTGAATTTAGATGAAATTTACTTCAATTTTTTTGGATTTTATATAAATTTTTAGTCAAATTGTATTAACGGAAATTGAAACCAACTTCGATTTTTTTGGATTTGGATGAATTTTTTTGTTGGAGGAGCTAAATTTGAGTGAATTTAGATGAAATTTTCTTTTATTTTTTGGGATTTTATATAAATTTTTAGTCAAATTGTAATAAAGGAATTTGAACCAACTTCGATTTTTTTGGATTTTGATGAGATTTTTTGTTGGAGGAGTTAAATTTGAGTGAATTTAGATGAAATTTACTTTTATTTTTTTGGATTTTATATAAATTTTTAGTCAAATTGTAATAAAGGAATTTGAACCAACTTCGATTTTTTTGGATTTCGATGAATTTTTTGTTGGAGGAGCTAAATTTGAGTGAATTTAGATTAAATTTGCTTCTATTTTTCTTGATTTTATATAAATTTTTAGTCAAATTGTAATTAAGGAATTTGAAACCACCTTCGATTTTTTTGGATTTTGATGAATTTTATTGTTGGAGGAGCTAAATTTGAGTGAATTTAGATGAAATTTACTTTCATTTTTTTGGATTTTATATTAATTTTTAGTCAAATTGTAATAAAGTAATTTGAAACCAACTTCGATTTTTTTGGATTTTGATGAATTTTTTTGTTGGAGCAGCTAAATTTGAGTGAATTTAGATGGAATTTACTTTTATTTTTTTGGATTTTATATAAATTTTTAGTCAAATTGTAATAAAGGAATTTGAACCAACTTCGATTTTTTTGGATTTCGATGAATTTTTTTGTTGGAGGAGCTAAACTTGAGTGAATTTAGATGAAATTTACTTCAATTTTTTTGGATTTTATATAAATTTTTAGTCAAATTGTAATAACGGAAATTGAAACCAACTTCGATTTTTTTGGATTTGGATGAATTTTTTTGTTGGAGGAGCTAAATTTGAGTGAATTTAGATGAAATTAACACCTATTTTTTTGGATTTTATATAAATTTTTAGTCAAATTGTAATAAAGGAATTTGAAACCAACTTCGATTTTTTTGGATTTTGCTGAATTTTGTGTTGGAGGAGCTAAATTTGAGTGAATTTAGATGAAATTAACTTTTATTTTTTCGGATTTTATATTAATTTTTAGTCAAATTGTAATAAAGGAATTTGAACCAACTTCGATTTTTTTGGATTTTGATGAGTTTTTTTGTTGGAGGAGTTAAATTTGAGTGAATTTAGATTAAATTTACTTTTAGTTTTTTTGATTTTATATAAATTTTTAGTCAAATTGTAATAAAGGAATTTGAACCAACTTCGAATTTTTTGGATTTCGGTGAATTTTTTTGTTGGAGGAGCTAAATTTGAGTGAATTTAGATGAAATTTACTTCAATTTTTTTGGATTTTATATAAATTTTTAGGCAAATTTTAATAAAGGAATTTGAAACCACTTTCGATTTTTTTGGATTTCGATGAATTTTTTTGTTGGAGGAGCTAAATTTGAGTGAATTTAGATGAAATTTACTTCAATGTTTTTGGATTTTATATAAATTTTTAGGCAAATTTTAATAAAGGAATTTGAAACCACCTTCGACTTTTTTGGATTTCGATGAATTTTTTTGTTGGAGGAGCTAAATTTGAGTGAATTCAGATGAAATTTACTTCTATTTTTTTTATTTCACTTAAATTTTTAGTCAAATTGTAATAAAGGTATTTGAACCAACTTCGAATTTTTTGGATTTCGGTGAATTTTTTTGTTGGAGGAGCTAAATTTGAGTGAATTTAGATGAAATTTACTTCAATTTTTTTGGATTTTATATAAATTTTTAGGCAAATTTTAATAAAGGAATTTGAAACCACTTTCGATTTTTTTGGATTTCGATGAATTTTTTTGTTGGAGGAGCTAAATTTGAGTGAATTTAGATGAAATTTACTTCAATGTTTTTGGATTTTATATAAATTTTTAGGCAAATTTTAATAAAGGAATTTGAAACCACCTTCGACTTTTTTGGATTTCGATGAATTTTTTTGTTGGAGGAGCTAAATTTGAGTGAATTTAGATGAAATTTACTTCTATTTTTTTTATTTCACTTAAATTTTTAGTCAAATTGTAATAAAGGTATTTGAACCAACTTCGATTTTTTTGGATTTTGATGATTTTGGTTGTTGGAGGAGTTAAATTTGAGTAAATTTAGAGGAAATTTACTTTTATTTTTTTGGATTTTATATAAATTTTTAGTCAAATTGTAATAACGGAAATTGAAACCAACTTCGATTTTTTTGGATTTGGATGAATTTTTTTGTTGGAGGAGCTAAATTTGAGTGAATTTAGATGAAATTTTCTTTTATTTTTTTGGATTTTATATAAATTTTTAGTCAAATTGTAATAAAGGAATTTGAACAAACTTCGATTTTTTTGGATTTTGATGAGATTTTTTGTTGGAGGAGTTAAATTTGAGTGAATTTAGATGAAATTTACTTCAATTTTTTTGGATTTTATATAAATTTTTAGGCAAATTTTAATAAAGGAATTTGAAACCACTTTCGATTTTTTTGGATTTCGATGAATTTTTTTGTTGGAGGAGCTAAATTTGAGTGAATTTAGATGAAATTTACTTCAATTTTTTTTGATTTTATATAAATTTTTAGTCAAATTGTAATAAAGGAAACTGAAACCAACTTCGATTTTTTTGGATTTTGATGAGTTTTTTTGTTGGAGGAGTTAAATTTGAGTGAATTTAGATGAAATTTACTTCAATTTTTTTGGATTTTATATAATTTTTTAGTCAAATTGTAATAAAGGAAATTGAAACCAACTTCGATTTTTTTGGATTTGGATGAATGTTTTTGTTGGAGGAGCTAAATTTGAGTAAATTTAGATGAAATTAACACCTATTTTTTTGGATTTTATATAAATTTTTAGTCAAATTGTAATAAAGGAATTTGAAACCAACTTCGATTTTTTTGGATTTTGCTGAATTTTGTGTTGGAGGAGCTAAATTTGAGTGAATTTAGATGAAATTTACTTTTATTTTTTTTGATTTTATATAAATTTTTAGTCAAATTGTAATAAAGGAATTTGAACCAACTTCGATTTTTTTGGATTTTGATGAATTTTATTGTTGGAGGAGCTAAATTTGAGTGAATTTAGATGAAATTTACTTTCATTTTTTTGGATTTTATATTAATTTTTAGTCAAATTGTAATAAAGTAATTTGAAACCAACTTCGATTTTTTTGGATTTTGATGAATTTTTTTGTTGGAGCAGCTAAATTTGAGTGAATTTAGATGGAATTTACTTTTATTTTTTTGGATTTTATATAAATTTTTAGTCAAATTGTAATAAAGGAATTTGAACCAACTTCTATTTTTTTGGATTTTGATGAGTTTTTTTGTTGGAGGAGTTAAATTTGAGTGAATTTAGATGAAATTTACTTCAATTTTTTTGGATTTTATATAATTTTTTAGTCAAATTGTAATAAAGGAAATTAAAACCAACTTCGATTTTTTTGGATTTGGATGAATGTTTTTGTTGGAGGAGCTACATTTGAGTAAATTTAGATGAAATTAACACCTATTTTTTTGGATTTTATATAAATTTTTAGTCAAATTGTAATAAAGGAATTTGAAACCAACTTCGATTTTTTTGGATTTTGCTGAATTTTGTGTTGGAGGAGCTAAATTTGAGTGAATTTAGATGAAATTTACTTTTATTTTTTCGGATTTTATATAAATTTTTAGTCAAATTGTAATAAAGTAATTTGAAACCAACTTCGATTTTTTTGGATTTTGATGAGTTTTTTTGTTGGTAGAGTTAAATTTGAGTGAATTTAGATGAAATTTACTTCTATTTTTTTTATTTTATATAAATTTTTAGTCAAATTGTAATAAAGTAATTTGAAACCAACTTCGATTTTTTTGGATTTTGATAAGTTTTTTTGTTGGACGAGTTAAATTTGAGTGAATTTAGTTGAAATTTACTTCTATTTTTTTGGATTTTATATAAATTTTTAGTCCAATTGTAATAAAGTATTTTGAAACAATCTTCGATTTTTTTTAATTTTGATGAGTTTTTTTGTTGGAGGAGTTAAATTTGAATGAATTTAGATGGAATTCAATTTTATTTTTTGGATTTTATATAAATTTTTAGTCAAATTGTAATAAAGTAATTTGAAACCAACTTCGATATTTTTGGATTTTGATGAGTTTTTTTGTTGGTAGAGTTAAATTTGAGTGAATTTAGATGAAATTTACTTCTATTTTTTTATTTTATATAAATTTTTAGTCAAATTGTAATAATGTAATTTGAAACCGAATTCGATTTTTTTTAATTTTGATGAGTTTTTTGTTGGAGGAGTTAAATTTGAGTGAATTTAGATGGAATTTAATTTTATTTTTTTGGATTTTATATAAATTTTTAGTAAAATTGTAATAAAGTAATTTGAAACCAACTTCGATTTTTTTGGATTTTGATGAGTTTTTTTGTTGGAGGAGTTAAATTTGAGTGAATTTAGATGAAATTTACTCCTATTTTTTTTAATTTTATATAAATTTTTAGTCAAATTGTAATAAAGTAATTTGGAACCAACTTCGATTTTTTTGGATTTTGATGAGTTTTTTTGTCGGAGGAGTTAAATTTGAGTGAATTTAGATGAAATTTACTTCTATTTTTTTTAATTTTATATAAATTTTTAGTCAAATTGTAATAAAGTAATTTGAAACCAACCTCGATTTTTTTGGATTTTGATGAGTTTTTTTGTTGGTAGAGTTAAATTTGAGTGAATTTAGATGAAATTTACTTGTATTTTTTTTATTTTATATAAATTTTTAGTCAAATTGTAATAATGTAATTTGAAACAGACGTCGATTTTTTTGGATTTTGATGAGTTTTTTTGTTGGAGGAGTTAAATTTGAGTGAATTTAGATGAAATTTACTTCTATTTTTTTGATTTTATATAAATTTTTAGTCTAATTGTAATAAAGTAATTTGAAACCAACTTCGATTTTTTTGGATTTTGATGAGTTTTTTTGTTGGAGGAGTTAAATTTGAGTGAATTTAGATGAAATTTACTTCTATTTTTTTAGTTTTATATAAATTTTTAGTCAAATTTTAATAAAGTAATTTTAAACCAACTTCGATTTTTTTGGATTTTGATGAGTTTTTTTGTTGGAGGGGTTAAATTTGAGTGAATTTAGATGAAATTTACTTCAATTTTTTTTTTGGTTTATATAAATTTTTAGTCAAATTGTAATAAAGTAATTTGAAACCAACCTCGATTTGTTTGGATTTTGATGAGTTTTTTTGTTGGTAGAGTTAAATTTGAGTGAATTTAGATGAAATTTACTTGTATTTTTTTTATTTTATATAAATTTTTAGTCAAATTGTAATAATGTAATTTGAAACCGACGTCGATTTTTTTGGATTTTGATGAGTTTTTTTGTTGGAGGAGTTAAATTTGAGTGAATTTAGATGAAATTTACTTCTATTTTTTTTGATTCTATATAAATTTTTAGTCTAATTGTATTAACGGAATTTGAAACCAACTTCGATTTTTTTGGATTTTGATGATTTTGGTTGTTGGAGGAGTTAAATTTCAGTAAATTTAGATGAAATTAACACCAATTTTTTTTTATTTTATATAAATTTTTAGTCAAATTTTAATAAAGTAATTTTAAACCAACTTCGATTTTTTTGGATTTTGATGAGTTTTTTTGTTGGAGGGGTTAAATTTGAGTGAATTTAGATGAAATTTACTTCAATTTTTTTTTTGGTTTTTATAAATTTTTAGTCAAATTGTAATAAAGTAATTTGAAACCAATTTCGATTTTTATGTATTTTGATGAGTTTTTTTGTTGGAGGAGTTAAATTCGAGTGAATTTAGATGAAATTTACTTGTATTTTTTTTTGATTTTATATAAATTTTTAGTCAAAATGTAATAAAGTAATTTGAAACCAACTTCGATTTTTTTGGATTTTGATAAGTTTTTTTGTTGGACGAGTTAAATTTGAGTGAATTTAGATGAAATTTACTTCTATTTTTTTGGATTTTATATAAATTTTTAGTCCAATTGTAATAAAGTAATTTGAAACAATCTTCGATTTTTTTTAATTTTGATGAGTTTTTTTGTTGGAGGAGTTAAATTTGAGGGAATTTAGATGGAATTTAATTTTATTTTTTTGGATTTTATATAAATTTTTAGTCAAATTGTAATAAAGTAATTTGAAACCAACTTCGATTTTTTTGGATTTTGATGAGTTTTTTTGTTGGAGGAGATAAATTTGAGTGAATTTAGATGAAATTTACTTCTATTTTTTTTAATTTTATATAAATTTTTAGTCAAATTGTAATAAAGTAATTTGAGACCAACTTCGATTTTTTTGGATTTTGATGAGTTTTTTTGTGGAAGGAGTTAAATTTGAGTGAATTTAGATGAAATTTACTTCTATTTTTTTTAATTTTATATAAATTTTTAGTCAAATTGTAATAAAGTAATTTGAGACCAACTTCGATTTTTTTGGATTTTGATGAGTTTTTTTGTTGGAGGAGTTAAATTTGAGTGAATTTAGATGAAATTTACTTCTATTTTTTTAGTTTTATATAAATTTTTAGTCAAATTTTAATAAAGTAATTTGAAACCAATTTCGATTTTTATGTATTTTGATGAGTTTTTTGTTGGAGGAGTTAAATTCGAGTGAATTTAGATGAAATTTACTTGTTTTTTTTTTGATTTTATATAAATTTTTAGTCAAATTGTAATAAAGTAATTTGAAACCAACTTCGATTTATTTGGATTTTGATAAGTTTTTTTGTTGGACGAGTTAAATTTGAATGAATTTAGATGGAATTTAATTTTATTTTTTGGATTTTATATAAATTTTTAGTCAAATTGTAATAAAGTAATTTGAAACCAACTTCGATATTTTTGGATTTTGATGAGTTTTTTTGTTGGTAGAGTTAAATTTGAGTGAATTTAGATGAAATTTACTTCTATTTTTTTATTTTATATAAATTTTTAGTCAAATTGTAATAATGTAATTTGAAACCGAATTCGATTTTTTTTAATTTTGATGAGTTTTTTGTTGGAGGAGTTAAATTTGAGTGAATTTAGATGGAATTTAATTTTATTTTTTTGGATTTTATATAAATTTTTAGTAAAATTGTAATAAAGTAATTTGAAACCAACTTCGATTTTTTTGGATTTTGATGAGTTTTTTTGTTGGAGGAGTTAAATTTGAGTGAATTTAGATGAAATTTACTCCTATTTTTTTTAATTTTATATAAATTTTTAGTCAAATTGTAATAAAGTAATTTGGAACCAACTTCGATTTTTTTGGATTTTGATGAGTTTTTTTGTCGGAGGAGATAAATTTGAGTGAATTTAGATGAAATTTACTTCTATTTTTTTTAATTTTATATAAATTTTTAGTCAAATTGTAATAATGTAATTTGAAACCGAATTCGATTTTTTTTAATTTTGATGAGTTTTTTTGTTGGAGGAGTTAAATTTGAGTGAATTTAGATGGAATTTAATTTTATTTTTTTGGATTTTATATAAATTTTTAGTAAAATTGTAATAAAGTAATTTGAAACCAACTTCGATTTTTTTGGATTTTGATGAGTTTTTTTGTTGGAGGAGTTAAATTTGAGTGAATTTAGATGAAATTTACTCCTATTTTTTTTAATTTTATATAAATTTTTAGTCAAATTTTAATAAAGTAATTTTAAACCAACTTCGATTTTTTTGGATTTTGATGAGTTTTTTTGTTGGAGGGGTTAAATTTGAGTGAATTTAGATGAAATTTACTTCAATTTTTTTTTTGGTTTATATAAATTTTTAGTCAAATTGTAATAAAGTAATTTGAAACCAACCTCGATTTGTTTGGATTTTGATGAGTTTTTTTGTTGGTAGAGTTAAATTTGAGTGAATTTAGATGAAATTTACTTGTATTTTTTTTATTTTATATAAATTTTTAGTCAAATTGTAATAATGTAATTTGAAACCGACGTCGATTTTTTTGGATTTTGAAGAGTTTTTTTGTTGGAGGAGTTAAATTTGAGTGAATTTAGATGAAATTTACTTCTATTTTTTTTGATTCTATATAAATTTTTAGTCTAATTGTATTAACGGAATTTGAAACCAACTTCGATTTTTTTGGATTTTGATGATTTTGGTTGTTGGAGGAGTTAAATTTCAGTAAATTTAGATGAAATTAACACCAATTTTTTTTGATTTTATATAAATTTTTAGTCAAATTTTAATAAAGTAATTTTAAACCAACTTCGATTTTTTTGGATTTTGATGAGTTTTTTTGTTGGAGGGGTTAAATTTGAGTGAATTTAGATGAAATTTACTTCAATTTTTTTTTGGTTTTTATAAATTTTTAGTCAAATTGTAATAAAGTAATTTGAAACCAATTTCGATTTTTATGTATTTTGATGAGTTTTTTTGTTGGAGGAGTTAAATTCGAGTGAATTTAGATGAAATTTACTTGTATTTTTTTTTGATTTTATATAAATTTTTAGTCAAAATGTAATAAAGTAATTTGAAACCAACTTCGATTTTTTTGGATTTTGATAAGTTTTTTTGTTGGACGAGTTAAATTTGAGTGAATTTAGATGAAATTTACTTCTATTTTTTGGATTTTATATAAATTTTTAGTCCAATTGTAATAAAGTAATTTGAAACAATCTTCGATTTTTTTTAATTTTGATGAGTTTTTTTGTTGGAGGAGTTAAATTTGAGGGAATTTAGATGGAATTTAATTTTATTTTTTTGGATTTTATATAAATTTTTAGTCAAATTGTAATAAAGTAATTTGAAACCAACTTCGATTTTTTTGGATTTTGACGAGTTTTTTTGTTGGAGGAGATAAATTTGAGTGAATTTAGATGAAATTTACTTCTATTTTTTTTAATTTTATATAAATTTTTAGTCAAATTGTAATAAAGTAATTTGAGACCAACTTCGATTTTTTTGGATTTTGATGAGTTTTTTTGTGGAAGGAGTTAAATTTGAGTGAATTTAGATGAAATTTACTTCTATTTTTTTTAATTTTATATAAATTTTTAGTCAAATTGTAATAAAGTAATTTGAGACCAACTTCGATTTTTTTGGATTTTGATGAGTTTTTTTGTTGGAGGAGTTAAATTTGAGTGAATTTAGATGAAATTTACTTCTATTTTTTTAGTTTTATATAAATTTTTAGTCAAATTTTAATAAAGTAATTTGAAACCAATTTCGATTTTTATGTATTTTGATGAGTTTTTTGTTGGAGGAGTTAAATTCGAGTGAATTTAGATGAAATTTACTTGTTTTTTTTTTTGATTTTATATAAATTTTTAGTCAAATTGTAATAAAGTAATTTGAAACCAACTTCGATTTTTTTGGATTTTGATAAGTTTTTTTGTTGGACGAGTTAAATTTGAATGAATTTAGATGGAATTTAATTTTATTTTTTGGATTTTATATAAATTTTTAGTCAAATTGTAATAAAGTAATTTGAAACCAACTTCGATATTTTTGGATTTTGATGAGTTTTTTTGTTGGTAGAGTTAAATTTGAGTGAATTTAGATGAAATTTACTTCTATTTTTTTATTTTATATAAATTTTTAGTCAAATTGTAATAATGTAATTTGAAACCGAATTCGATTTTTTTTAATTTTGATGAGTTTTTTGTTGGAGGAGTTAAATTTGAGTGAATTTAGATGGAATTTAATTTTATTTTTTGGATTTTATATAAATTTTTAGTCAAATTGTAATAAAGTAATTTGAAACCAACTTCGATATTTTTGGATTTTGATGAGTTTTTTTGTTGGTAGAGTTAAATTTGAGTGAATTTAGATGAAATTTACTTCTATTTTTTTATTTTATATAAATTTTTAGTCAAATTGTAATAATGTAATTTGAAACCGAATTCGATTTTTTTTAATTTTGATGAGTTTTTTGTTGGAGGAGTTAAATTTGAGTGAATTTAGATGGAATTTAATTTTATTTTTTTGGATTTTATATAAATTTTTAGTAAAATTGTAATAAAGTAATTTGAAACCAACTTCGATTTTTTTGGATTTTGATGAGTTTTTTTGTTGGAGGAGTTAAATTTGAGTGAATTTAGATGAAATTTACTCCTATTTTTTTTAATTTTATATAAATTTTTAGTCAAATTGTAATAAAGTAATTTGGAACCAACTTCGATTTTTTTGGATTTGGATGAATGTTTTTGTTGGAGGAGCTAAATTTGAGTAAATTTAGATGAAATTAACACCTATTTTTTTGGATTTTATATAAATTTTTAGTCAAATTGTAATAAAGCAATTTGAAACCAACTTCGATTTTTTTGGATTTTGCTGAATTTTGTGTTGGAGGAGCTAAATTTGAGTGAATTTAGATGAAATTTACTTCAATTTTTTTTGATTTTATATAAATTTTTAGTCAGATTGTAATAAAGGAAACTGAAACCAACTTCGATTTTTTTGGATTTCGATGAATTTTTTTGTTGGAGGAGCTAAACTTGAGTGAATTTAGATGAAATTTACTTCAATTTTTTTGGATTTTATATAAATTTTTAGTCAAATTGTAATAACGGAAATTGAAACCAACTTCGATTTTTTGGATTTGGATGAATTTTTTTGTTGGAGGAGCTAAATTTGAGTGAATTTAGATGAAATTTACTTTTATTTTTTTGGATTTTATATAAGTTTTTAGTCAAATTGTAATAAAGGAATTTGAACCAACTTCGATTTTTTTTGATTTTGATGAATTTTTTGTTGGAGGAGCTAAATTTGAGTGAATTTAGATTAAATTTGCTTCTATTTTTCTTGATTTTATATAAATTTTTAGTCAAATTGTAATTAAGGAATTTGAAACCACCTTCGATTTTTTTGGATTTTGATGAATTTTATTGTTGGAGGAGCTAAATTTGAGTGAATTTAGATGAAATTTACTTTCATTTTTTTGGATTTTCTATAAATTTTTAGTCAAATTGTAATAAAGGAATTTGAACCAACTTCGATTTTTTTGGATTTTGATGAGATTTTTTGTTGGAGGAGTTAAATTTGAGTGAATTTAGATGAAATTTACTTCTATTTTTTTGGATTTTATATAAATTTTTAGTCAAATTGTAATAAAGGAATTTGAACCAACTTCGATTTTTTTGGATTTCGATGAATTTTTTTGTTGGAGGAGCTAAACTTGAGTGAATTTAGATGAAATTTACTTCAATTTTTTTGGATTTTATATAAATTTTTAGTCAAATTGTAATAACGGAAATTGAAACCAACTTCGATTTTTTTGGATTTGGATGAATTTTTTTGTTGGAGGAGCTAAATTTGAGTGAATTTAGATGAAATTTTCTTTTATTTTTTTGGATTTTATATAAATTTTTAGTCAAATTGTAATAAAGGAATTTGAACAAACTTCGATTTTTTTGGATTTCGATGAATTTTTTGTTGGAGGAGCTAAATTTGAGTGAATTTAGATGGAATTTACTTTTATTTTTTTGGATTTTATATAAATTTTTAGTCAAATTGTAATAAAGGAATTTGAACCAACTTCTATTTTTTTGGATTTTGATGAGTTTTTTTGTTGGAGGAGTTAAATTTGAGTGAATTTAGATGAAATTTACTTCAATTTTTTTGGATTTTATATAATTTTTTAGTCAAATTGTAATAAATGAAATTGAAACCAACTTCGATTTTTTTGGATTTGGATGAATGTTTTTGTTGGAGGAGCTAAATTTGAGTAAATTTAGATGAAATTAACACCTATTTTTTTGGATTTTATATAAATTTTTAGTCCAATTGTAATAAAGGAATTTGAAACCAACTTCGATTTTTTTGGATTTTGCTGAATTTTGTGTTGGAGGAGCTAAATTTGAGTGAATTTAGATGAAATTTACTTTTATTTTTTCGGATTATATATTAATTTTTAGTCAAATTGTAATAAAGGAATTTGAACCAACTTCGATTTTTTTGGATTTTGATGAGTTTTTTTGTTGGAGGAGTTAAATTTGAGTGAATTTAGATTAAATTTACTTTTAGTTTTTTTGATTTTATATAAATTTTTAGTCAAATTGTAATAAAGGAATTTGAACCAACTTCGAATTTTTTGGATTTCGGTGAATTTTTTTGTTGGAGGAGCTAAATTTGAGTGAATTTAGATGAAATTTACTTCAATTTTTTTGGATTTTATATAAATTTTTAGGCAAATTTTAATAAAGGAATTTGAAACCACTTTCGATTTTTTTGGATTTCGATGAATTTTTTGTTGGAGGAGCTAAATTTGAGTGAATTTAGATGGAATTTACTTTTATTTTTTTGGATTTTATATAAATTTTTAGTCAAATTGTAATAAAGGAATTTGAACCAACTTCTATTTTTTTGGATTTTGATGAGTTTTTTTGTTGGAGGAGTTAAATTTGAGTGAATTTAGATGAAATTTACTTCAATTTTTTTGGATTTTATATAATTTTTTAGTCAAATTGTAATAAATGAAATTGAAACCAACTTCGATTTTTTTGGATTTGGATGAATGTTTTTGTTGGAGGAGCTAAATTTGAGTAAATTTAGATGAAATTAACACCTATTTTTTTGGATTTTATATAAATTTTTAGTCCAATTGTAATAAAGGAATTTGAAACCAACTTCGATTTTTTTGGATTTTGCTGAATTTTGTGTTGGAGGAGCTAAATTTGAGTGAATTTAGATGAAATTTACTTTTATTTTTTCGGATTTTATATTAATTTTTAGTCAAATTGTAATAAAGGAATTTGAACCAACTTCGATTTTTTTGGATTTTGATGAGTTTTTTTGTTGGAGGAGTTAAATTTGAGTGAATTTAGATTAAATTTACTTTTAGTTTTTTTGATTTTATATAAATTTTTAGTCAAATTGTAATAAAGGAATTTGAACCAACTTCGAATTTTTTGGATTTCGGTGAATTTTTTTGTTGGAGGAGCAAAATTTGAGTGAATTTAGATGAAATTTACTTCAATTTTTTTGGATTTTATATAAATTTTTAGGCAAATTTTAATAAAGGAATTTGAAACCACTTTCGATTTTTTTGGATTTCGATGAATTTTTTTGTTGGAGGAGCTAAATTTGAGTGAATTTAGATGAAATTTACTTCAATGTTTTTGGATTTTATATAAATTTTTAGGCAAATTTTAATAAAGGAATTTGAAACCACCTTCGACTTTTTTGGATTTCGATGAATTTTTTTGTTGGAGGAGCTAAATTTGAGTGAATTTAGATGAAATTTACTTCTATTTTTTTTATTTCACTTAAATTTTTAGTCAAATTGTAATAAAGGTATTTGAACCAACTTCGATTTTTTTGGATTTTGATGATTTTGGTTGTTGGAGGAGTTAAATTTGAGTGAATTTAAATTAAATTTGCTTCTATTTTTCTTGATTTTATATAAATTTTTAGTCAAATTGTAATTAAGGAATTTGAAACCACCTTCGATTTTTTTGGATTTTGATGAATTTTATTGTTGGAGGAGCTAAATTTGAGTGAATTTAGATGAAATTTACTTTCATTTTTTTGGATTTTATATTAATTTTTAGTCAAATTGTAATAAAGTAATTTGAAACCAACTTCGATTTTTTTGGATTTTGATGAATTTTTTTGTTGGAGCAGCTAAATTTGAGTGAATTTAGATGGAATTTACTTTTATTTTTTTGGATTTTATATAAATTTTTAGTCAAATTGTAATAAAGGAATTTGAACCAACTTCGATTTTTTTGGATTTCGATGAATTTTTTGGTTGGAGGAGCTAAACTTGAGTGAATTTAGATGAAATTTACTTCAATTTTTTTGGATTTTATATAAATTTTTAGTCAAATTGTAATAACGGAAATTGAAACCAACTTCGATTTTTTTGGATTTGGATGAATTTTTTTGTTGGAGGAGCTAAATTTGAGTGAATTTAGATGAAATTAACACCTATTTTTTTGGATTTTATATAAATTTTTAGTCAAATTGTAATAAAGGAATTTGAAACCAACTTCGATTTTTTTGGATTTTGCTGAATTTTGTGTTGGAGGAGCTAAATTTGAGTGAATTTAGATGAAATTTACTTTTATTTTTTCGGATTTTATATTAATTTTTAGTCAAATTGTAATAAAGGAATTTGAAACCAACTTCGATTTTTTTGGATTTTGCTGAATTTTGTGTTGGAGGAGCTAAATTTGAGTGAATTTAGATGAAATTTACTTTTATTTTTTCGGATTTTATATTAATTTTTAGTCAAATTGTAATAAAGGAATTTGAACCAACTTCGATTTTTTTGGATTTTGATGAGTTTTTTTGTTGGAGGAGTTAAATTTGAGTGAATTTAGATGAAATTTACTTCTATTTTTTTTGATTTTATATAAATTTTTAGTCAAATTGTAATAAAGGAATTTGAACCAACTTCGATTTTTTTGGATTTCGATGAATTTTTTTGTTGGAGGAGCTAAACTTGAGTGAATTTAGATGAAATTTACTTCAATTTTTTTGGATTTTATATAAATTTTTAGTCAAATTGTATTAACGGAAATTGAAACCAACTTCGATTTTTTTGGATTTGGATGAATTTTTTTGTTGGAGGAGCTAAATTTGAGTGAATTTAGATGAAATTTTCTTTTATTTTTTGGGATTTTATATAAATTTTTAGTCAAATTGTAATAAAGGAATTTGAACCAACTTCGATTTTTTTGGATTTTGATGAGATTTTTTGTTGGAGGAGTTAAATTTGAGTGAATTTAGATGAAATTTACTTTTATTTTTTTGGATTTTATATAAATTTTTAGTCAAATTGTAATAAAGGAATTTGAACCAACTTCGATTTTTTTGGATTTCGATGAATTTTTTGTTGGAGGAGCTAAATTTGAGTGAATTTAGATTAAATTTGCTTCTATTTTTCTTGATTTTATATAAATTTTTAGTCAAATTGTAATTAAGGAATTTGAAACCACCTCCGATTTTTTTGGATTTTGATGAATTTTATTGTTGGAGGAGCTAAATTTGAGTGAATTTAGATGAAATTTACTTTCATTTTTTGGATTTTATATTAATTTTTAGTCAAATTGTAATAAAGTAATTTGAAACCAACTTCGATTTTTTTGGATTTTGATGAATTTTTTTGTTGGAGCAGCTAAATTTGAGTGAATTTAGATGGAATTTACTTTTATTTTTTTGGATTTTATATAAATTTTTAGTCAAATTGTAATAAAGGAATTTGAACCAACTTCGATTTTTTTGGATTTCGATGAATTTTTTTGTTGGAGGAGCTAAACTTGAGTGAATTTAGATGAAATTTACTTCAATTTTTTTGGATTTTATATAAATTTTTAGTCAAATTGTAATAACGGAAATTGAAACCAACTTCGATTTTTTTGGATTTGGATGAATTTTTTTGTTGGAGGAGCTAAATTTGAGTGAATTTAGATGAAATTAACACCTATTTTTTTGGATTTTATATAAATTTTTAGTCAAATTGTAATAAAGGAATTTGAAACCAACTTCGATTTTTTTGGATTTTGCTGAATTTTGTGTTGGAGGAGCTAAATTTGAGTGAATTTAGATGAAATTTACTTTTATTTTTTCGGATTTTATATTAATTTTTAGTCAAATTGTAATAAAGGAATTTGAACCAACTTCGATTTTTTTGGATTTTGATGAGTTTTTTTGTTGGAGGAGTTAAATTTGAGTGAATTTAGATTAAATTTACTTTTAGTTTTTTTGATTTTATATAAATTTTTAGTCAAATTGTAATAAAGGAATTTGAACCAACTTCGAATTTTTTGGATTTCGGTGAATTTTTTTGTTGGAGGAGCTAAATTTGAGTGAATTTAGATGAAATTTACTTCAATTTTTTTGGATTTTATATAAATTTTTAGGCAAATTTTAATAAAGGAATTTGAAACCACTTTCGATTTTTTTGGATTTCGATGAATTTTTTTGTTGGAGGAGCTAAATTTGAGTGAATTTAGATGAAATTTACTTTAATTTTTTTTTGATTTTATATAAATTTTTAGTCAAATTGTAATAAAGGAAACTGAAACCAACTTCGATTTTTTGGGATTTCGATGTATTTTTTTGTTGGAGGAGCTAAATTTGAGTGAATTTAGATGAAATTTACTTCAATGTTTTTGGATTTTATATAAATTTTTAGGCAAATTTTAATAAAGGAATTTGAAACCACCTTCGACTTTTTTGGATTTCGATGAATTTTTTTGTTGGAGGAGCTAAATTTGAGTGAATTTAGATGAAATTTACTTCTATTTTTTTTATTTCACTTAAATTTTTAGTCAAATTGTAATAAAGGTATTTGAACCAACTTCGATTTTTTTGGATTTTGATGATTTTGGTTGTTGGAGGAGTTAAATTTGAGTAAATTTAGAGGAAATTTACTTTTATTTTTTTGGATTTTATATAAATTTTTAGTCAAATTGTAGTAAAGGAAATTCAAACCAACTTCGATTTTTTTGGATTTTGATGAATTTTTTTGTTGGAGGAGTTAAATTTGAGTGAATTTAGATGAAACTTACTTTTATTTTTTTGGATTTTCTATAAATTTTTAGTCAAATTGTAATAAAGGAATTTGAACCAACTTCGATTTTTTTGGATTTTGATGAGATTTTTTGTTGGAGGAGTTAAATTTGAGTGAATTTAGATGAAATTTACTTCTATTTTTTTGGATTTTATATAAATTTTTAGTCAAATTGTAATAAAGGAATTTGAACCAACTTCGATTTTTTTGGATTTCGATGAATTTTTTTGTTGGAGGAGCTAAACTTGAGTGAATTTAGATGAAATTTACTTCAATTTTTTTGGATTTTATATAAATTTTTAGTCAAATTGTATTAACGGAAATTGAAACCAACTTCGATTTTTTTGGATTTGGATGAATTTTTTTGTTGGAGGAGCTAAATTTGAGTGAATTTAGATGAAATTTTCTTTTATTTTTTGGGATTTTATATAAATTTTTAGTCAAATTGTAATAAAGGAATTTGAACCAACTTCGATTTTTTTGGATTTTGATGAGATTTTTTGTTGGAGGAGTTAAATTTGAGTGAATTTAGATGAAATTTACTTTTATTTTTTTGGATTTTATATAAATTTTTAGTCAAATTGTAATAAAGGAATTTGAACCAACTTCGATTTTTTTGGATTTCGATGAATTTTTTGTTGGAGGAGCTAAATTTGAGTGAATTTAGATTAAATTTGCTTCTATTTTTCTTGATTTTATATAAATTTTTAGTCAAATTGTAATTAAGGAATTTGAAACCACCTTCGATTTTTTTGGATTTTGATGAATTTTATTGTTGGAGGAGCTAAATTTGAGTGAATTTAGATGAAATTTACTTTCATTTTTTTGGATTTTATATTAATTTTTAGTCAAATTGTAATAAAGTAATTTGAAACCAACTTCGATTTTTTTGGATTTTGATGAATTTTTTTGTTGGAGCAGCTAAATTTGAGTGAATTTAGATGGAATTTACTTTTATTTTTTTGGATTTTATATAAATTTTTAGTCAAATTGTAATAAAGGAATTTGAACCAACTTCGATTTTTTTGGATTTCGATGAATTTTTTTGTTGGAGGAGCTAAACTTGAGTGAATTTAGATGAAATTTACTTCTATTTTTTTTAATTTTATATAAATTTTTAGTCAAATTGTAATAAAGTAATTTGAGACCAACTTCGATTTTTTTGGATTTTGATGAGTTTTTTTGTGGAAGGAGTTAAATTTGAGTGAATTTAGATGAAATTTACTTCTATTTTTTTTAATTTTATATAAATTTTTAGTCAAATTGTAATAAAGTAATTTGAGACCAACTTCGATTTTTTTGGATTTTGATGAGTTTTTTTGTTGGAGGAGTTAAATTTGAGTGAATTTAGATGAAATTTACTTCTATTTTTTTAGTTTTATATAAATTTTTAGTCAAATTTTAATAAAGTAATTTGAAACCAATTTCGATTTTTATGTATTTTGATGAGTTTTTTGTTGGAGGAGTTAAATTCGAGTGAATTTAGATGAAATTTACTTGTTTTTTTTTTGATTTTATATAAATTTTTAGTCAAATTGTAATAAAGTAATTTGAAACCAACTTCGATTTATTTGGATTTTGATAAGTTTTTTTGTTGGACGAGTTAAATTTGAATGAATTTAGATGGAATTTAATTTTATTTTTTGGATTTTATATAAATTTTTAGTCAAATTGTAATAAAGTAATTTGAAACCAACTTCGATATTTTTGGATTTTGATGAGTTTTTTTGTTGGTAGAGTTAAATTTGAGTGAATTTAGATGAAATTTACTTCTATTTTTTTATTTTATATAAATTTTTAGTCAAATTGTAATAATGTAATTTGAAACCGAATTCGATTTTTTTTAATTTTGATGAGTTTTTTGTTGGAGGAGTTAAATTTGAGTGAATTTAGATGGAATTTAATTTTATTTTTTTGGATTTTATATAAATTTTTAGTAAAATTGTAATAAAGTAATTTGAAACCAACTTCGATTTTTTTGGATTTTGATGAGTTTTTTTGTTGGAGGAGTTAAATTTGAGTGAATTTAGATGAAATTTACTCCTATTTTTTTTAATTTTATATAAATTTTTAGTCAAATTGTGATAAAGTAATTTGGAACCAACTTCGATTTTTTTGGATTTTGATGAGTTTTTTTGTCGGAGGAGATAAATTTGAGTGAATTTAGATGAAATTTACTTCTATTTTTTTTAATTTTATATAAATTTTTAGTCAAATTGTAATAATGTAATTTGAAACCGAATTCGATTTTTTTTAATTTTGATGAGTTTTTTTGTTGGAGGAGTTAAATTTGAGTGAATTTAGATGGAATTTAATTTTATTTTTTTGGATTTTATATAAATTTTTAGTAAAATTGTAATAAAGTAATTTGAAACCAACTTCGATTTTTTTGGATTTTGATGAGTTTTTTTGTTGGAGGAGTTAAATTTGAGTGAATTTAGATGAAATTTACTCCTATTTTTTTTAATTTTATATAAATTTTTAGTCAAATTTTAATAAAGTAATTTTAAACCAACTTCGATTTTTTTGGATTTTGATGAGTTTTTTTGTTGGAGGGGTTAAATTTGAGTGAATTTAGATGAAATTTACTTCAATTTTTTTTTTGGTTTATATAAATTTTTAGTCAAATTGTAATAAAGTAATTTGAAACCAACCTCGATTTGTTTGGATTTTGATGAGTTTTTTTGTTGGTAGAGTTAAATTTGAGTGAATTTAGATGAAATTTACTTGTATTTTTTTTATTTTATATAAATTTTTAGTCAAATTGTAATAATGTAATTTGAAACCGACGTCGATTTTTTTGGATTTTGATGAGTTTTTTTGTTGGAGGAGTTAAATTTGAGTGAATTTAGATGAAATTTACTTCTATTTTTTTTGATTCTATATAAATTTTTAGTCTAATTGTATTAACGGAATTTGAAACCAACTTCGATTTTTTTGGATTTTGATGATTTTGGTTGTTGGAGGAGTTAAATTTCAGTAAATTTAGATGAAATTAACACCAATTTTTTTTGATTTTATATAAATTTTTAGTCAAATTTTAATAAAGTAATTTTAAACCAACTTCGATTTTTTTGGATTTTGATGAGTTTTTTTGTTGGAGGGGTTAAATTTGAGTGAATTTAGATGAAATTTACTTCAATTTTTTTTTTGGTTTTTATAAATTTTTAGTCAAATTGTAATAAAGTAATTTGAAACCAATTTCGATTTTTATGTATTTTGATGAGTTTTTTTGTTGGAGGAGTTAAATTCGAGTGAATTTAGATGAAATTTACTTGTATTTTTTTTTGATTTTATATAAATTTTTAGTCAAAATGTAATAAAGTAATTTGAAACCAACTTCGATTTTTTTGGATTTTGATAAGTTTTTTTGTTGGACGAGTTAAATTTGAGTGAATTTAGATGAAATTTACTTCTATTTTTTGGATTTTATATAAATTTTTAGTCCAATTGTAATAAAGTAATTTGAAACAATCTTCGATTTTTTTTAATTTTGATGAGTTTTTTTGTTGGAGGAGTTAAATTTGAGGGAATTTAGATGGAATTTAATTTTATTTTTTTGGATTTTATATAAATTTTTAGTCAAATTGTAATAAAGTAATTTGAAACCAACTTCGATTTTTTTGGATTTTGACGAGTTTTTTTGTTGGAGGAGATAAATTTGAGTGAATTTAGATGAAATTTACTTCTATTTTTTTTAATTTTATATAAATTTTTAGTCAAATTGTAATAAAGTAATTTGAGACCAACTTCGATTTTTTTGGATTTTGATGAGTTTTTTTGTGGAAGGAGTTAAATTTGAGTGAATTTAGATGAAATTTACTTCTATTTTTTTTAATTTTATATAAATTTTTAGTCAAATTGTAATAAAGTAATTTGAGACCAACTTCGATTTTTTTGGATTTTGATGAGTTTTTTTGTTGGAGGAGTTAAATTTGAGTGAATTTAGATGAAATTTACTTCTATTTTTTTAGTTTTATATAAATTTTTAGTCAAATTTTAATAAAGTAATTTGAAACCAATTTCGATTTTTATGTATTTTGATGAGTTTTTTGTTGGAGGAGTTAAATTCGAGTGAATTTAGATGAAATTTACTTGTTTTTTTTTTTGATTTTATATAAATTTTTAGTCAAATTGTAATAAAGTAATTTGAAACCAACTTCGATTTTTTTGGATTTTGATAAGTTTTTTTGTTGGACGAGTTAAATTTGAATGAATTTAGATGGAATTTAATTTTATTTTTTGGATTTTATATAAATTTTTAGTCAAATTGTAATAAAGTAATTTGAAACCAACTTCGATATTTTTGGATTTTGATGAGTTTTTTTGTTGGTAGAGTTAAATTTGAGTGAATTTAGATGAAATTTACTTCTATTTTTTTATTTTATATAAATTTTTAGTCAAATTGTAATAATGTAATTTGAAACCGAATTCGATTTTTTTTAATTTTGATGAGTTTTTTGTTGGAGGAGTTAAATTTGAGTGAATTTAGATGGAATTTAATTTTATTTTTTGGATTTTATATAAATTTTTAGTCAAATTGTAATAAAGTAATTTGAAACCAACTTCGATATTTTTGGATTTTGATGAGTTTTTTTGTTGGTAGAGTTAAATTTGAGTGAATTTAGATGAAATTTACTTCTATTTTTTTATTTTATATAAATTTTTAGTCAAATTGTAATAATGTAATTTGAAACCGAATTCGATTTTTTTTAATTTTGATGAGTTTTTTGTTGGAGGAGTTAAATTTGAGTGAATTTAGATGGAATTTAATTTTATTTTTTTGGATTTTATATAAATTTTTAGTAAAATTGTAATAAAGTAATTTGAAACCAACTTCGATTTTTTTGGATTTTGATGAGTTTTTTTGTTGGAGGAGTTAAATTTGAGTGAATTTAGATGAAATTTACTCCTATTTTTTTTAATTTTATATAAATTTTTAGTCAAATTGTAATAAAGTAATTTGGAACCAACTTCGATTTTTTTGGATTTGGATGAATGTTTTTGTTGGAGGAGCTAAATTTGAGTAAATTTAGATGAAATTAACACCTATTTTTTTGGATTTTATATAAATTTTTAGTCAAATTGTAATAAAGCAATTTGAAACCAACTTCGATTTTTTTGGATTTTGCTGAATTTTGTGTTGGAGGAGCTAAATTTGAGTGAATTTAGATGAAATTTACTTCAATTTTTTTTGATTTTATATAAATTTTTAGTCAGATTGTAATAAAGGAAACTGAAACCAACTTCGATTTTTTTGGATTTCGATGAATTTTTTTGTTGGAGGAGCTAAACTTGAGTGAATTTAGATGAAATTTACTTCAATTTTTTTGGATTTTATATAAATTTTTAGTCAAATTGTAATAACGGAAATTGAAACCAACTTCGATTTTTTGGATTTGGATGAATTTTTTTGTTGGAGGAGCTAAATTTGAGTGAATTTAGATGAAATTTACTTTTATTTTTTTGGATTTTATATAAGTTTTTAGTCAAATTGTAATAAAGGAATTTGAACCAACTTCGATTTTTTTTGATTTTGATGAATTTTTTGTTGGAGGAGCTAAATTTGAGTGAATTTAGATTAAATTTGCTTCTATTTTTCTTGATTTTATATAAATTTTTAGTCAAATTGTAATTAAGGAATTTGAAACCACCTTCGATTTTTTTGGATTTTGATGAATTTTATTGTTGGAGGAGCTAAATTTGAGTGAATTTAGATGAAATTTACTTTCATTTTTTTGGATTTTCTATAAATTTTTAGTCAAATTGTAATAAAGGAATTTGAACCAACTTCGATTTTTTTGGATTTTGATGAGATTTTTTGTTGGAGGAGTTAAATTTGAGTGAATTTAGATGAAATTTACTTCTATTTTTTTGGATTTTATATAAATTTTTAGTCAAATTGTAATAAAGGAATTTGAACCAACTTCGATTTTTTTGGATTTCGATGAATTTTTTTGTTGGAGGAGCTAAACTTGAGTGAATTTAGATGAAATTTACTTCAATTTTTTTGGATTTTATATAAATTTTTAGTCAAATTGTAATAACGGAAATTGAAACCAACTTCGATTTTTTTGGATTTGGATGAATTTTTTTGTTGGAGGAGCTAAATTTGAGTGAATTTAGATGAAATTTTCTTTTATTTTTTTGGATTTTATATAAATTTTTAGTCAAATTGTAATAAAGGAATTTGAACAAACTTCGATTTTTTTGGATTTCGATGAATTTTTTGTTGGAGGAGCTAAATTTGAGTGAATTTAGATGGAATTTACTTTTATTTTTTTGGATTTTATATAAATTTTTAGTCAAATTGTAATAAAGGAATTTGAACCAACTTCTATTTTTTTGGATTTTGATGAGTTTTTTTGTTGGAGGAGTTAAATTTGAGTGAATTTAGATGAAATTTACTTCAATTTTTTTGGATTTTATATAATTTTTTAGTCAAATTGTAATAAATGAAATTGAAACCAACTTCGATTTTTTTGGATTTGGATGAATGTTTTTGTTGGAGGAGCTAAATTTGAGTAAATTTAGATGAAATTAACACCTATTTTTTTGGATTTTATATAAATTTTTAGTCCAATTGTAATAAAGGAATTTGAAACCAACTTCGATTTTTTTGGATTTTGCTGAATTTTGTGTTGGAGGAGCTAAATTTGAGTGAATTTAGATGAAATTTACTTTTATTTTTTCGGATTATATATTAATTTTTAGTCAAATTGTAATAAAGGAATTTGAACCAACTTCGATTTTTTTGGATTTTGATGAGTTTTTTTGTTGGAGGGGTTAAATTTGAGTGAATTTAGATGAAATTTACTTCAATTTTTTTTTTGGTTTTTATAAATTTTTAGTCAAATTGTAATAAAGTAATTTGAAACCAATTTCGATTTTTATGTATTTTGATGAGTTTTTTTGTTGGAGGAGTTAAATTCGAGTGAATTTAGATGAAATTTACTTGTATTTTTTTTTGATTTTATATAAATTTTTAGTCAAAATGTAATAAAGTAATTTGAAACCAACTTCGATTTTTTTGGATTTTGATAAGTTTTTTTGTTGGACGAGTTAAATTTGAGTGAATTTAGATGAAATTTACTTCTATTTTTTGGATTTTATATAAATTTTTAGTCCAATTGTAATAAAGTAATTTGAAACAATCTTCGATTTTTTTTAATTTTGATGAGTTTTTTTGTTGGAGGAGTTAAATTTGAGGGAATTTAGATGGAATTTAATTTTATTTTTTTGGATTTTATATAAATTTTTAGTCAAATTGTAATAAAGTAATTTGAAACCAACTTCGATTTTTTTGGATTTTGACGAGTTTTTTTGTTGGAGGAGATAAATTTGAGTGAATTTAGATGAAATTTACTTCTATTTTTTTTAATTTTATATAAATTTTTAGTCAAATTGTAATAAAGTAATTTGAGACCAACTTCGATTTTTTTGGATTTTGATGAGTTTTTTTGTGGAAGGAGTTAAATTTGAGTGAATTTAGATGAAATTTACTTCTATTTTTTTTAATTTTATATAAATTTTTAGTCAAATTGTAATAAAGTAATTTGAGACCAACTTCGATTTTTTTGGATTTTGATGAGTTTTTTTGTTGGAGGAGTTAAATTTGAGTGAATTTAGATGAAATTTACTTCTATTTTTTTAGTTTTATATAAATTTTTAGTCAAATTTTAATAAAGTAATTTGAAACCAATTTCGATTTTTATGTATTTTGATGAGTTTTTTGTTGGAGGAGTTAAATTCGAGTGAATTTAGATGAAATTTACTTGTTTTTTTTTTTGATTTTATATAAATTTTTAGTCAAATTGTAATAAAGTAATTTGAAACCAACTTCGATTTTTTTGGATTTTGATAAGTTTTTTTGTTGGACGAGTTAAATTTGAATGAATTTAGATGGAATTTAATTTTATTTTTTGGATTTTATATAAATTTTTAGTCAAATTGTAATAAAGTAATTTGAAACCAACTTCGATATTTTTGGATTTTGATGAGTTTTTTTGTTGGTAGAGTTAAATTTGAGTGAATTTAGATGAAATTTACTTCTATTTTTTTATTTTATATAAATTTTTAGTCAAATTGTAATAATGTAATTTGAAACCGAATTCGATTTTTTTTAATTTTGATGAGTTTTTTGTTGGAGGAGTTAAATTTGAGTGAATTTAGATGGAATTTAATTTTATTTTTTTGGATTTTATATAAATTTTTAGTAAAATTGTAATAAAGTAATTTGAAACCAACTTCGATTTTTTTGGATTTTGATGAGTTTTTTTGTTGGAGGAGTTAAATTTGAGTGAATTTAGATGAAATTTACTCCTATTTTTTTTAATTTTATATAAATTTTTAGTCAAATTGTAATAAAGTAATTTGGAACCAACTTCGATTTTTTTGGATTTGGATGAATGTTTTTGTTGGAGGAGCTAAATTTGAGTAAATTTAGATGAAATTAACACCTATTTTTTTGGATTTTATATAAATTTTTAGTCAAATTGTAATAAAGCAATTTGAAACCAACTTCGATTTTTTTGGATTTTGCTGAATTTTGTGTTGGAGGAGCTAAATTTGAGTGAATTTAGATGAAATTTACTTCAATTTTTTTTGATTTTATATAAATTTTTAGTCAGATTGTAATAAAGGAAACTGAAACCAACTTCGATTTTTTTGGATTTCGATGAATTTTTTTGTTGGAGGAGCTAAACTTGAGTGAATTTAGATGAAATTTACTTCAATTTTTTTGGATTTTATATAAATTTTTAGTCAAATTGTAATAACGGAAATTGAAACCAACTTCGATTTTTTGGATTTGGATGAATTTTTTTGTTGGAGGAGCTAAATTTGAGTGAATTTAGATGAAATTTACTTTTATTTTTTTGGATTTTATATAAGTTTTTAGTCAAATTGTAATAAAGGAATTTGAACCAACTTCGATTTTTTTTGATTTTGATGAATTTTTTGTTGGAGGAGCTAAATTTGAGTGAATTTAGATTAAATTTGCTTCTATTTTTCTTGATTTTATATAAATTTTTAGTCAAATTGTAATTAAGGAATTTGAAACCACCTTCGATTTTTTTGGATTTTGATGAATTTTATTGTTGGAGGAGCTAAATTTGAGTGAATTTAGATGAAATTTACTTTCATTTTTTTGGATTTTCTATAAATTTTTAGTCAAATTGTAATAAAGGAATTTGAACCAACTTCGATTTTTTTGGATTTTGATGAGATTTTTTGTTGGAGGAGTTAAATTTGAGTGAATTTAGATGAAATTTACTTCTATTTTTTTGGATTTTATATAAATTTTTAGTCAAATTGTAATAAAGGAATTTGAACCAACTTCGATTTTTTTGGATTTCGATGAATTTTTTTGTTGGAGGAGCTAAACTTGAGTGAATTTAGATGAAATTTACTTCAATTTTTTTGGATTTTATATAAATTTTTAGTCAAATTGTAATAACGGAAATTGAAACCAACTTCGATTTTTTTGGATTTGGATGAATTTTTTTGTTGGAGGAGCTAAATTTGAGTGAATTTAGATGAAATTTTCTTTTATTTTTTTGGATTTTATATAAATTTTTAGTCAAATTGTAATAAAGGAATTTGAACAAACTTCGATTTTTTTGGATTTCGATGAATTTTTTGTTGGAGGAGCTAAATTTGAGTGAATTTAGATGGAATTTACTTTTATTTTTTTGGATTTTATATAAATTTTTAGTCAAATTGTAATAAAGGAATTTGAACCAACTTCTATTTTTTTGGATTTTGATGAGTTTTTTTGTTGGAGGAGTTAAATTTGAGTGAATTTAGATGAAATTTACTTCAATTTTTTTGGATTTTATATAATTTTTTAGTCAAATTGTAATAAATGAAATTGAAACCAACTTCGATTTTTTTGGATTTGGATGAATGTTTTTGTTGGAGGAGCTAAATTTGAGTAAATTTAGATGAAATTAACACCTATTTTTTTGGATTTTATATAAATTTTTAGTCCAATTGTAATAAAGGAATTTGAAACCAACTTCGATTTTTTTGGATTTTGCTGAATTTTGTGTTGGAGGAGCTAAATTTGAGTGAATTTAGATGAAATTTACTTTTATTTTTTCGGATTATATATTAATTTTTAGTCAAATTGTAATAAAGGAATTTGAACCAACTTCGATTTTTTTGGATTTTGATGAGTTTTTTTGTTGGAGGAGTTAAATTTGAGTGAATTTAGATTAAATTTACTTTTAGTTTTTTTGATTTTATATAAATTTTTAGTCAAATTGTAATAAAGGAATTTGAACCAACTTCGAATTTTTTGGATTTCGGTGAATTTTTTTGTTGGAGGAGCTAAATTTGAGTGAATTTAGATGAAATTTACTTCAATTTTTTTGGATTTTATATAAATTTTTAGGCAAATTTTAATAAAGGAATTTGAAACCACTTTCGATTTTTTTGGATTTCGATGAATTTTTTGTTGGAGGAGCTAAATTTGAGTGAATTTAGATGGAATTTACTTTTATTTTTTTGGATTTTATATAAATTTTTAGTCAAATTGTAATAAAGGAATTTGAACCAACTTCTATTTTTTTGGATTTTGATGAGTTTTTTTGTTGGAGGAGTTAAATTTGAGTGAATTTAGATGAAATTTACTTCAATTTTTTTGGATTTTATATAATTTTTTAGTCAAATTGTAATAAATGAAATTGAAACCAACTTCGATTTTTTTGGATTTGGATGAATGTTTTTGTTGGAGGAGCTAAATTTGAGTAAATTTAGATGAAATTAACACCTATTTTTTTGGATTTTATATAAATTTTTAGTCCAATTGTAATAAAGGAATTTGAAACCAACTTCGATTTTTTTGGATTTTGCTGAATTTTGTGTTGGAGGAGCTAAATTTGAGTGAATTTAGATGAAATTTACTTTTATTTTTTCGGATTTTATATTAATTTTTAGTCAAATTGTAATAAAGGAATTTGAACCAACTTCGATTTTTTTGGATTTTGATGAGTTTTTTTGTTGGAGGAGTTAAATTTGAGTGAATTTAGATTAAATTTACTTTTAGTTTTTTTGATTTTATATAAATTTTTAGTCAAATTGTAATAAAGGAATTTGAACCAACTTCGAATTTTTTGGATTTCGGTGAATTTTTTTGTTGGAGGAGCTAAATTTGAGTGAATTTAGATGAAATTTACTTCAATTTTTTTGGATTTTATATAAATTTTTAGGCAAATTTTAATAAAGGAATTTGAAACCACTTTCGATTTTTTTGGATTTCGATGAATTTTTTTGTTGGAGGAGCTAAATTTGAGTGAATTTAGATGAAATTTACTTCAATGTTTTTGGATTTTATATAAATTTTTAGGCAAATTTTAATAAAGGAATTTGAAACCACCTTCGACTTTTTTGGATTTCGATGAATTTTTTTGTTGGAGGAGCTAAATTTGAGTGAATTTAGATGAAATTTACTTCTATTTTTTTTATTTCACTTAAATTTTTAGTCAAATTGTAATAAAGGTATTTGAACCAACTTCGATTTTTTTGGATTTTGATGATTTTGGTTGTTGGAGGAGTTAAATTTGAGTGAATTTAAATTAAATTTGCTTCTATTTTTCTTGATTTTATATAAATTTTTAGTCAAATTGTAATTAAGGAATTTGAAACCACCTTCGATTTTTTTGGATTTTGATGAATTTTATTGTTGGAGGAGCTAAATTTGAGTGAATTTAGATGAAATTTACTTTCATTTTTTTGGATTTTATATTAATTTTTAGTCAAATTGTAATAAAGTAATTTGAAACCAACTTCGATTTTTTTGGATTTTGATGAATTTTTTTGTTGGAGCAGCTAAATTTGAGTGAATTTAGATGGAATTTACTTTTATTTTTTTGGATTTTATATAAATTTTTAGTCAAATTGTAATAAAGGAATTTGAACCAACTTCGATTTTTTTGGATTTCGATGAATTTTTTGGTTGGAGGAGCTAAACTTGAGTGAATTTAGATGAAATTTACTTCAATTTTTTTGGATTTTATATAAATTTTTAGTCAAATTGTAATAACGGAAATTGAAACCAACTTCGATTTTTTTGGATTTGGATGAATTTTTTTGTTGGAGGAGCTAAATTTGAGTGAATTTAGATGAAATTAACACCTATTTTTTTGGATTTTATATAAATTTTTAGTCAAATTGTAATAAAGGAATTTGAAACCAACTTCGATTTTTTTGGATTTTGCTGAATTTTGTGTTGGAGGAGCTAAATTTGAGTGAATTTAGATGAAATTTACTTTTATTTTTTCGGATTTTATATTAATTTTTAGTCAAATTGTAATAAAGGAATTTGAAACCAACTTCGATTTTTTTGGATTTTGCTGAATTTTGTGTTGGAGGAGCTAAATTTGAGTGAATTTAGATGAAATTTACTTTTATTTTTTCGGATTTTATATTAATTTTTAGTCAAATTGTAATAAAGGAATTTGAACCAACTTCGATTTTTTTGGATTTTGATGAGTTTTTTTGTTGGAGGAGTTAAATTTGAGTGAATTTAGATGAAATTTACTTCTATTTTTTTTGATTTTATATAAATTTTTAGTCAAATTGTAATAAAGGAATTTGAACCAACTTCGATTTTTTTGGATTTCGATGAATTTTTTTGTTGGAGGAGCTAAACTTGAGTGAATTTAGATGAAATTTACTTCAATTTTTTTGGATTTTATATAAATTTTTAGTCAAATTGTATTAACGGAAATTGAAACCAACTTCGATTTTTTTGGATTTGGATGAATTTTTTTGTTGGAGGAGCTAAATTTGAGTGAATTTAGATGAAATTTTCTTTTATTTTTTGGGATTTTATATAAATTTTTAGTCAAATTGTAATAAAGGAATTTGAACCAACTTCGATTTTTTTGGATTTTGATGAGATTTTTTGTTGGAGGAGTTAAATTTGAGTGAATTTAGATGAAATTTACTTTTATTTTTTTGGATTTTATATAAATTTTTAGTCAAATTGTAATAAAGGAATTTGAACCAACTTCGATTTTTTTGGATTTCGATGAATTTTTTGTTGGAGGAGCTAAATTTGAGTGAATTTAGATTAAATTTGCTTCTATTTTTCTTGATTTTATATAAATTTTTAGTCAAATTGTAATTAAGGAATTTGAAACCACCTCCGATTTTTTTGGATTTTGATGAATTTTATTGTTGGAGGAGCTAAATTTGAGTGAATTTAGATGAAATTTACTTTCATTTTTTGGATTTTATATTAATTTTTAGTCAAATTGTAATAAAGTAATTTGAAACCAACTTCGATTTTTTTGGATTTTGATGAATTTTTTTGTTGGAGCAGCTAAATTTGAGTGAATTTAGATGGAATTTACTTTTATTTTTTTGGATTTTATATAAATTTTTAGTCAAATTGTAATAAAGGAATTTGAACCAACTTCGATTTTTTTGGATTTCGATGAATTTTTTTGTTGGAGGAGCTAAACTTGAGTGAATTTAGATGAAATTTACTTCAATTTTTTTGGATTTTATATAAATTTTTAGTCAAATTGTAATAACGGAAATTGAAACCAACTTCGATTTTTTTGGATTTGGATGAATTTTTTTGTTGGAGGAGCTAAATTTGAGTGAATTTAGATGAAATTAACACCTATTTTTTTGGATTTTATATAAATTTTTAGTCAAATTGTAATAAAGGAATTTGAAACCAACTTCGATTTTTTTGGATTTTGCTGAATTTTGTGTTGGAGGAGCTAAATTTGAGTGAATTTAGATGAAATTTACTTTTATTTTTTCGGATTTTATATTAATTTTTAGTCAAATTGTAATAAAGGAATTTGAACCAACTTCGATTTTTTTGGATTTTGATGAGTTTTTTTGTTGGAGGAGTTAAATTTGAGTGAATTTAGATTAAATTTACTTTTAGTTTTTTTGATTTTATATAAATTTTTAGTCAAATTGTAATAAAGGAATTTGAACCAACTTCGAATTTTTTGGATTTCGGTGAATTTTTTTGTTGGAGGAGCTAAATTTGAGTGAATTTAGATGAAATTTACTTCAATTTTTTTGGATTTTATATAAATTTTTAGGCAAATTTTAATAAAGGAATTTGAAACCACTTTCGATTTTTTTGGATTTCGATGAATTTTTTTGTTGGAGGAGCTAAATTTGAGTGAATTTAGATGAAATTTACTTTAATTTTTTTTTGATTTTATATAAATTTTTAGTCAAATTGTAATAAAGGAAACTGAAACCAACTTCGATTTTTTGGGATTTCGATGTATTTTTTTGTTGGAGGAGCTAAATTTGAGTGAATTTAGATGAAATTTACTTCAATGTTTTTGGATTTTATATAAATTTTTAGGCAAATTTTAATAAAGGAATTTGAAACCACCTTCGACTTTTTTGGATTTCGATGAATTTTTTTGTTGGAGGAGCTAAATTTGAGTGAATTTAGATGAAATTTACTTCTATTTTTTTTATTTCACTTAAATTTTTAGTCAAATTGTAATAAAGGTATTTGAACCAACTTCGATTTTTTTGGATTTTGATGATTTTGGTTGTTGGAGGAGTTAAATTTGAGTAAATTTAGAGGAAATTTACTTTTATTTTTTTGGATTTTATATAAATTTTTAGTCAAATTGTAGTAAAGGAAATTCAAACCAACTTCGATTTTTTTGGATTTTGATGAATTTTTTTGTTGGAGGAGTTAAATTTGAGTGAATTTAGATGAAACTTACTTTTATTTTTTTGGATTTTCTATAAATTTTTAGTCAAATTGTAATAAAGGAATTTGAACCAACTTCGATTTTTTTGGATTTTGATGAGATTTTTTGTTGGAGGAGTTAAATTTGAGTGAATTTAGATGAAATTTACTTCTATTTTTTTGGATTTTATATAAATTTTTAGTCAAATTGTAATAAAGGAATTTGAACCAACTTCGATTTTTTTGGATTTCGATGAATTTTTTTGTTGGAGGAGCTAAACTTGAGTGAATTTAGATGAAATTTACTTCAATTTTTTTGGATTTTATATAAATTTTTAGTCAAATTGTATTAACGGAAATTGAAACCAACTTCGATTTTTTTGGATTTGGATGAATTTTTTTGTTGGAGGAGCTAAATTTGAGTGAATTTAGATGAAATTTTCTTTTATTTTTTGGGATTTTATATAAATTTTTAGTCAAATTGTAATAAAGGAATTTGAACCAACTTCGATTTTTTTGGATTTTGATGAGATTTTTTGTTGGAGGAGTTAAATTTGAGTGAATTTAGATGAAATTTACTTTTATTTTTTTGGATTTTATATAAATTTTTAGTCAAATTGTAATAAAGGAATTTGAACCAACTTCGATTTTTTTGGATTTCGATGAATTTTTTGTTGGAGGAGCTAAATTTGAGTGAATTAAGATTAAATTTGCTTCTATTTTTCTTGATTTTATATAAATTTTTAGTCAAATTGTAATTAAGGAATTTGAAACCACCTCCGATTTTTTTGGATTTTGATGAATTTTATTGTTGGAGGAGCTAAATTTGAGTGAATTTAGATGAAATTTACTTTCATTTTTTGGATTTTATATTAATTTTTAGTCAAATTGTAATAAAGTAATTTGAAACCAACTTCGATTTTTTTGGATTTTGATGAATTTTTTTGTTGGAGCAGCTAAATTTGAGTGAATTTAGATGGAATTTACTTTTATTTTTTTGGATTTTATATAAATTTTTAGTCAAATTGTAATAAAGGAATTTGAACCAACTTCGATTTTTTTGGATTTCGATGAATTTTTTTGTTGGAGGAGCTAAACTTGAGTGAATTTAGATGAAATTTACTTCAATTTTTTTGGATTTTATATAAATTTTTAGTCAAATTGTAATAACGGAAATTGAAACCAACTTCGATTTTTTTGGATTTGGATGAATTTTTTTGTTGGAGGAGCTAAATTTGAGTGAATTTAGATGAAATTAACACCTATTTTTTTGGATTTTATATAAATTTTTAGTCAAATTGTAATAAAGGAATTTGAAACCAACTTCGATTTTTTTGGATTTTGCTGAATTTTGTGTTGGAGGAGCTAAATTTGAGTGAATTTAGATGAAATTTACTTTTATTTTTTCGGATTTTATATTAATTTTTAGTCAAATTGTAATAAAGGAATTTGAACCAACTTCGATTTTTTTGGATTTTGATGAGTTTTTTTGTTGGAGGAGTTAAATTTGAGTGAATTTAGATTAAATTTACTTTTAGTTTTTTTGATTTTATATAAATTTTTAGTCAAATTGTAATAAAGGAATTTGAACCAACTTCGAATTTTTTGGATTTCGGTGAATTTTTTTGTTGGAGGAGCTAAATTTGAGTGAATTTAGATGAAATTTACTTCAATTTTTTTGGATTTTATATAAATTTTTAGGCAAATTTTAATAAAGGAATTTGAAACCACTTTCGATTTTTTTGGATTTCGATGAATTTTTTTGTTGGAGGAGCTAAATTTGAGTGAATTTAGATGAAATTTACTTTAATTTTTTTTTGATTTTATATAAATTTTTAGTCAAATTGTAATAAAGGAAACTGAAACCAACTTCGATTTTTTGGGATTTCGATGTATTTTTTTGTTGGAGGAGCTAAATTTGAGTGAATTTAGATGAAATTTACTTCAATGTTTTTGGATTTTATATAAATTTTTAGGCAAATTTTAATAAAGGAATTTGAAACCACCTTCGACTTTTTTGGATTTCGATGAATTTTTTTGTTGGAGGAGCTAAATTTGAGTGAATTTAGATGAAATTTACTTCTATTTTTTTTATTTCACTTAAATTTTTAGTCAAATTGTAATAAAGGTATTTGAACCAACTTCGATTTTTTTGGATTTTGATGATTTTGGTTGTTGGAGGAGTTAAATTTGAGTAAATTTAGAGGAAATTTACTTTTATTTTTTTGGATTTTATATAAATTTTTAGTCAAATTGTAGTAAAGGAAATTCAAACCAACTTCGATTTTTTTGGATTTTGTTGAATTTTTTTGTTGGAGGAGTTAAATTTGAGTGAATTTAGATGAAACTTACTTTTATTTTTTTGGATTTTCTATAAATTTTTAGTCAAATTGTAATAAAGGAATTTGAACCAACTTCGATTTTTTTGGATTTTGATGAGATTTTTTGTTGGAGGAGTTAAATTTGAGTGAATTTAGATGAAATTTACTTCTATTTTTTTGGATTTTATATAAATTTTTAGTCAAATTGTAATAAAGGAATTTGAACCAACTTCGATTTTTTTGGATTTCGATGAATTTTTTTGTTGGAGGAGCTAAACTTGAGTGAATTTAGATGAAATTTACTTCAATTTTTTTGGATTTTATATAAATTTTTAGTCAAATTGTATTAACGGAAATTGAAACCAACTTCGATTTTTTTGGATTTGGATGAATTTTTTTGTTGGAGGAGCTAAATTTGAGTGAATTTAGATGAAATTTTCTTTTATTTTTTGGGATTTTATATAAATTTTTAGTCAAATTGTAATAAAGGAATTTGAACCAACTTCGATTTTTTTGGATTTTGATGAGATTTTTTGTTGGAGGAGTTAAATTTGAGTGAATTTAGATGAAATTTACTTTTATTTTTTTGGATTTTATATAAATTTTTAGTCAAATTGTAATAAAGGAATTTGAACCAACTTCGATTTTTTTGGATTTCGATGAATTTTTTGTTGGAGGAGCTAAATTTGAGTGAATTTAGATTAAATTTGCTTCTATTTTTCTTGATTTTATATAAATTTTTAGTCAAATTGTAATTAAGGAATTTGAAACCACCTTCGATTTTTTTGGATTTTGATGAATTTTATTGTTGGAGGAGCTAAATTTGAGTGAATTTAGATGAAATTTACTTTCATTTTTTTGGATTTTATATTAATTTTTAGTCAAATTGTAATAAAGTAATTTGAAACCAACTTCGATTTTTTTGGATTTTGATGAATTTTTTTGTTGGAGCAGCTAAATTTGAGTGAATTTAGATGGAATTTACTTTTATTTTTTTGGATTTTATATAAATTTTTAGTCAAATTGTAATAAAGGAATTTGAACCAACTTCGATTTTTTTGGATTTCGATGAATTTTTTTGTTGGAGGAGCTAAACTTGAGTGAATTTAGATGAAATTTACTTCAATTTTTTTGGATTTTATATAAATTTTTAGTCAAATTGTAATAACGGAAATTGAAACCAACTTCGATTTTTTTGGATTTGGATGAATTTTTTTGTTGGAGGAGCTAAATTTGAGTGAATTTAGATGAAATTAACACCTATTTTTTTGGATTTTATATAAATTTTTAGTCAAATTGTAATAAAGGAATTTGAAACCAACTTCGATTTTTTTGGATTTTGCTGAATTTTGTGTTGGAGGAGCTAAATTTGAGTGAATTTAGATGAAATTTACTTTTATTTTTTCGGATTTTATATTAATTTTTAGTCAAATTGTAATAAAGGAATTTGAACCAACTTCGATTTTTTTGGATTTTGATGAGTTTTTTTGTTGGAGGAGTTAAATTTGAGTGAATTTAGATTAAATTTACTTTTAGTTTTTTTGATTTTATATAAATTTTTAGTCAAATTGTAATAAAGGAATTTGAACCAACTTCGAATTTTTTGGATTTCGGTGAATTTTTTTGTTGGAGGAGCTAAATTTGAGTGAATTTAGATGAAATTTACTTCAATTTTTTTGGATTTTATATAAATTTTTAGGCAAATTTTAATAAAGGAATTTGAAACCACTTTCGATTTTTTTGGATTTCGATGAATTTTTTTGTTGGAGGAGCTAAATTTGAGTGAATTTAGATGAAATTTACTTCAATGTTTTTGGATTTTATATAAATTTTTAGGCAAATTTTAATAAAGGAATTTGAAACCACCTTCGACTTTTTTGGATTTCGATGAATTTTTTTGTTGGAGGAGCTAAATTTGAGTGAATTTAGATGAAATTTACTTCTATTTTTTTTATTTCACTTAAATTTTTAGTCAAATTGTAATAAAGGTATTTGAACCAACTTCGAATTTTTTGGATTTCGGTGAATTTTTTTGTTGGAGGAGCTAAATTTGAGTGAATTTAGATGAAATTTACTTCAATTTTTTTGGATTTTATATAAATTTTTAGGCAAATTTTAATAAAGGAATTTGAAACCACTTTCGATTTTTTTGGATTTCGATGAATTTTTTTGTTGGAGGAGCTAAATTTGAGTGAATTTAGATGAAATTTACTTCAATGTTTTTGGATTTTATATAAATTTTTAGGCAAATTTTAATAAAGGAATTTGAAACCACCTTCGACTTTTTTGGATTTCGATGAATTTTTTTGTTGGAGGAGCTAAATTTGAGTGAATTTAGATGAAATTTACTTCTATTTTTTTTATTTCACTTAAATTTTTAGTCAAATTGTAATAAAGGTATTTGAACCAACTTCGATTTTTTTGGATTTTGATGATTTTGGTTGTTGGAGGAGTTAAATTTGAGTAAATTTAGAGGAAATTTACTTTTATTTTTTTGGATTTTATATAAATTTTTAGTCAAATTGTAATAACGGAAATTGAAACCAACTTCGATTTTTTTGGATTTGGATGAATTTTTTTGTTGGAGGAGCTAAATTTGAGTGAATTTAGATGAAATTTTCTTTTATTTTTTTGGATTTTATATAAATTTTTAGTCAAATTGTAATAAAGGAATTTGAACAAACTTCGATTTTTTTGGATTTTGATGAGATTTTTTGTTGGAGGAGTTAAATTTGAGTGAATTTAGATGAAATTTACTTCAATTTTTTTGGATTTTATATAAATTTTTAGGCAAATTTTAATAAAGGAATTTGAAACCACTTTCGATTTTTTTGGATTTCGATGAATTTTTTTGTTGGAGGAGCTAAATTTGAGTGAATTTAGATGAAATTTACTTCAATTTTTTTTGATTTTATATAAATTTTTAGTCAAATTGTAATAAAGGAAACTGAAACCAACTTCGATTTTTTGGGATTTCGATGTATTTTTTTGTTGGAGGAGCTAAATTTGAGTGAATTTAGATGAAATTTACTTCAATGTTTTTGGATTTTATATAAATTTTTAGGCAAATTTTAATAAAGGAATTTGAAACCACCTTCGACTTTTTTGGATTTCGATGAATTTTTTTGTTGGAGGAGCTAAATTTGAGTGAATTTAGATGAAATTTACTTCTATTTTTTTTATTTCACTTAAATTTTTAGTCAAATTGTAATAAAGGTATTTGAACCAACTTCGATTTTTTTGGATTTTGATGATTTTGGTTGTTGGAGGAGTTAAATTTGAGTAAATTTAGAGGAAATTTACTTTTATTTTTTTGGATTTTATATAAATTTTTAGTCAAATTGTAGTAAAGGAAATTCAAACCAACTTCGATTTTTTTGGATTTTGATGAATTTTTTTGTTGGAGGAGTTAAATTTGAGTGAATTTAGATGAAACTTACTTTTATTTTTTTGGATTTTCTATAAATTTTTAGTCAAATTGTAATAAAGGAATTTGAACCAACTTCGATTTTTTTGGATTTTGTTGAGATTTTTTGTTGGAGGAGTTAAATTTGTGTGAATTTAGATGAAATTTACTTCTATTTTTTTGGATTTTATATAAATTTTTAGTCAAATTGTAATAAAGGAATTTGAACCAACTTCGATTTTTTTGGATTTCGATGAATTTTTTTGTTGGAGGAGCTAAACTTGAGTGAATTTAGATGAAATTTACTTCAATTTTTTTGGATTTTATATAAATTTTTAGTCAAATTGTAATAAAGTAATTTGAAACCAACTTCGATTTTTTTGGATTTTGATGAGTTTTTTTGTTGGTAGAGTTAAATTTGAGTGAATTTAGATGAAATTTACTTCTATTTTTTTTATTTTATATAAATTTTTAGTCAAATTGTAATAATGTAATTTGAAACCGAATTCGATTTTTTTTAATTTTGATGAGTTTTTTTGTTGGAGGAGTTAAATTTGAGTGAATTTAGATGGAATTTAATTTTATTTTTTTGGATTTTATATAAATTTTTAGTAAAATTGTAATAAAGTAATTTGAAACCAACTTCGATTTTTTTTGGATTTTGATGAGTTTTTTTGTTGGAGGAGTTAAATTTGAGTGAATTTAGATGAAATTTACTCCTATTTTTTTTAATTTTATATAAATTTTTAGTCAAATTGTAATAAAGTAATTTGGAACCAACTTCGATTTTTTTGGATTCTGATGAGTTTTTTTGTCGGAGGAGTTAAATTTGAGTGAATTTAGATGAAATTTACTTCTATTTTTTTTAATTTTATATAAATTTTTAGTCAAATTGTAATAAAGTAATTTGAAACCAACCTCGATTTTTTTGGATTTTGATGAGTTTTTTTGTTGGTAGAGTTAAATTTGAGTGAATTTAGATGAAATTTACTTGTATTTTTTTTATTTTATATAAATTTTTAGTCAAATTGTAATAATGTAATTTGAAACCGACGTCGATTTTTTTGGATTTTGATGAGTTTTTTTGTTGGAGGAGTTAAATTTGAGTGAATTTAGATGAAATTTACTTCTATTTTTTTTGATTTTATATAAATTTTTAGTCTAATTGTATTAACGGAATTTGAAACCAACTTCGATTTTTTTGGATTTTGATGAGTTTTTTTGTTGGAGGAGTTAAATTTGAGTGAATTTAGATGGAATTTAATTTTATTTTTTTGGATTTTATATAAATTTTTAGTCAAATTGTAATAAAGTAATTTGAAACCAACTTCGATTTTTTTGGATTTTGATGAGTTTTTTTGTTGGACGAGTTAAATTTGAGTGAATTTAGTTGAAATTTACTTCTATTTTTTTGGATTTTATATAAATTTTTAGTCCAATTGTAATAAAGTAATTTGAAACAATCTTCGATTTTTTTTAATTTTGATGAGTTTTTTTGTTGGAGGAGTTAAATTTGAATGAATTTAGATGGAATTTAATTTAATTTTTTGGATTTTATATAAATTTTTAGTCAAATTGTAATAAAGTAATTTGAAACCAACTTCGATATTTTTGGATTTTGATGAGTTTTTTTGTTGGTAGAGTTAAATTTGAGTGAATTTAGATGAAATTTACTTCTATTTTTTTATTTTATATAAATTTTTAGTCAAATTGTAATAATGTAATTTGAAACCGAATTCGATTTTTTTTAATTTTGATGAGTTTTTTGTTGGAGGAGTTAAATTTGAGTGAATTTAGATGGAATTTAATTTTATTTTTTTGGATTTTATATAAATTTTTAGTAAAATTGTAATAAAGTAATTTGAAACCAACTTCGATTTTTTTGGATTTTGATGAGTTTTTTTGTTGGAGGAGTTAAATTTGAGTGAATTTAGATGAAATTTACTCCTATTTTTTTTAATTTTATATAAATTTTTAGTCAAATTGTAATAAAGTAATTTGGAACCAACTTCGATTTTTTTGGATTTTGATGAGTTTTTTTGTCGGAGGAGTTAAATTTGAGTGAATTTAGATGAAATTTACTTCTATTTTTTTTAATTTTATATAAATTTTTAGTCAAATTGTAATAAAGTAATTTGAAACCAACCTCGATTTTTTTGGATTTTGATGAGTTTTTTTGTTGGTAGAGTTAAATTTGAGTGAATTTAGATGAAATTTACTTGTATTTTTTTTATTTTATATAGATTTTTAGTCAAATTGTAATAATGTAATTTGAAACAGACGTCGATTTTTTTGGATTTTGATGAGTTTTTTTGTTGGAGGAGTTAAATTTGAGTGAATTTAGATGAAATTTACTTCTATTTTTTTGATTTTATATAAATTTTTAGTCTAATTGTATTAACGGAATTTGAAACCAACTTCGATTTTTTTGGATTTTGATGATTTTAGTTGTTGGAGGAGTTAAATTTCAGTAAATTTAGATTAAATTAACACCTATTTTTTTGGATTTTATATAAATTTTTAGTCAAATTTTAATAAAGTAATTTTAAACCAACTTCGATTTTTTTGGATTTTGATGAGTTTTTTTGTTGGAGGGGTTAAATTTGAGTGAATTTAGATGAAATTTACTTCAATTTTTTTTTTGGTTTATATAAATTTTTAGTCAAATTGTAATAAAGTAATTTGAAACCAACCTCGATTTGTTTGGATTTTGATGAGTTTTTTTGTTGGTAGAGTTAAATTTGAGTGAATTTAGATGAAATTTACTTGTATTTTTTTTATTTTATATAAATTTTTAGTCAAATTGTAATAATGTAATTTGATACCGACGTCGATTTTTTTGGATTTTGATGAGTTTTTTTGTTGGAGGAGTTAAATTTGAGTGAATTTAGATGAAATTTACTTCTATTTTTTTTGATTCTATATAAATTTTTAGTCTAATTGTATTAACGGAATTTGAAACCAACTTCGATTTTTTTGGATTTTGATGATTTTGGTTGTTGGAGGAGTTAAATTTCAGTAAATTTAGATGAAATTAACACCAATTTTTTTTGATTTTATATAAATTTTTAGTCAAATTTTAATAAAGTAATTTTAAACCAACTTCGATTTTTTTGGATTTTGATGAGTTTTTTTGTTGGAGGGGTTAAATTTGAGTGAATTTAGATGAAATTTACTTCAATTTTTTTTTTGGTTTTTATAAATTTTTAGTCAAATTGTAATAAAGTAATTTGAAACCAATTTCGATTTTTATGTATTTTGATGAGTTTTTTTGTTGGAGGAGTTAAATTCGAGTGAATTTAGTTGAAATTTACTTGTATTTTTTTTTGATTTTATATAAATTTTTAGTCAAAATGTAATAAAGTAATTTGAAACCAACTTCGATTTTTTTGGATTTTGATAAGTTTTTTTGTTGGACGAGTTAAATTTGAGTGAATTTAGATGAAATTTACTTCTATTTTTTTGGATTTTATATAAATTTTTAGTCCAATTGTAATAAAGTAATTTGAAACAATCTTCGATTTTTTTTAATTTTGATGAGTTTTTTTGTTGGAGGAGTTAAATTTGAGGGAATTTAGATGGAATTTAATTTTATTTTTTTGGATTTTATATAAATTTTTAGTCAAATTGTAATAAAGTAATTTGAAACCAACTTCGATTTTTTTGGATTTTGATGAGTTTTTTTGTTGGAGGAGATAAATTTGAGTGAATTTAGATGAAATTTACTTCTATTTTTTTTAATTTTATATAAATTTTTAGTCAAATTGTAATAAAGTAATTTGAGACCAACTTCGATTTTTTTGGATTTTGATGAGTTTTTTTGTGGAAGGAGTTAAATTTGAGTGAATTTAGATGAAATTTACTTCTATTTTTTTTAATTTTATATAAATTTTTAGTCAAATTGTAATAAAGTAATTTGAGACCAACTTCGATTTTTTTGGATTTTGATGAGTTTTTTTGTTGGAGGAGTTAAATTTGAGTGAATTTAGATGAAATTTACTTCTATTTTTTTAGTTTTATATAAATTTTTAGTCAAATTTTAATAAAGTAATTTGAAACCAATTTCGATTTTTATGTATTTTGATGAGTTTTTTGTTGGAGGAGTTAAATTCGAGTGAATTTAGATGAAATTTACTTGTATTTTTTTTTGATTTTATATAAATTTTTAGTCAAAATGTAATAAAGTAATTTGAAACCAACTTCGATTTTTTTGGATTTTGATAAGTTTTTTTGTTGGACGAGTTAAATTTGAGTGAATTTAGATGAAATTTACTTCTATTTTTTTGGATTTTATATAAATTTTTAGTCCAATTGTAATAAAGTAATTTGAAACAATCTTCGATTTTTTTAATTTTGATGAGTTTTTTTGTTGGAGGAGTTAAATTTGAGGGAATTTAGATGGAATTTAATTTTATTTTTTTGGATTTTATATAAATTTTTAGTCAAATTGTAATAAAGTAATTTGAAACCAACTTCGATTTTTTTGGATTTTGATGAGTTTTTTTGTTGGAGGAGATAAATTTGAGTGAATTTAGATGAAATTTACTTCTATTTTTTTTAATTTTATATAAATTTTTAGTCAAATTGTAATAAAGTAATTTGAGACCAACTTCGATTTTTTTGGATTTTGATGAGTTTTTTTGTGGAAGGAGTTAAATTTGAGTGAATTTAGATGAAATTTACTTCTATTTTTTTTAATTTTATATAAATTTTTAGTCAAATTGTAATAAAGTAATTTGAGACCAACTTCGATTTTTTTGGATTTTGATGAGTTTTTTTGTTGGAGGAGTTAAATTTGAGTGAATTTAGATGAAATTTACTTCTATTTTTTTAGTTTTATATAAATTTTTAGTCAAATTTTAATAAAGTAATTTGAAACCAATTTCGATTTTTATGTATTTTGATGAGTTTTTTGTTGGAGGAGTTAAATTCGAGTGAATTTAGATGAAATTTACTTGTTTTTTTTTTTGATTTTATATAAATTTTTAGTCAAATTGTAATAAAGTAATTTGAAACCAACTTCGATTTTTTTGGATTTAGATAAGTTTTTTTGTTGGACGAGTTAAATTTGAATGAATTTAGATGGAATTTAATTTTATTTTTTGGATTTTATATAAATTTTTAGTCAAATTGTAATAAAGTAATTTGAAACCAACTTCGATATTTTTGGATTTTGATGAGTTTTTTTGTTGGTAGAGTTAAATTTGAGTGAATTTAGATGAAATTTACTTCTATTTTTTTATTTTATATAAATTTTTAGTCAAATTGTAATAATGTAATTTGAAACCGAATTCGATTTTTTTTAATTTTGATGAGTTTTTTGTTGGAGGAGTTAAATTTGAGTGAATTTAGATGGAATTTAATTTTATTATTTTGGATTTTATATAAATTTTTAGTAAAATTGTAATAAAGTAATTTGAAACCAACTTCGATTTTTTTGGATTTTGATGAGTTTTTTCGTTGGAGGAGTTAAATTTGAGTGAATTTAGATGAAATTTACTCCTATTTTTTTTAATTTTATATAAATTTTTAGTCAAATTGTAATAAAGGAATTTGAAACCAACTTCGATTTTTTTGGATTTTGCTGAATTTTGTGTTGGAGGAGCTAAATTTGAGTGAATTTAGATGAAATTTACTTTTATTTTTTCGGATTTTATATTAATTTTTAGTCAAATTGTAATAAAGGAATTTGAACCAACTTCGATTTTTTTGGATTTTGATGAGTTTTTTTGTTGGAGGAGTTAAATTTGAGTGAATTTAGATTAAATTTACTTTTAGTTTTTTTGATTTTATATAAATTTTTAGTCAAATTGTAATAAAGGAATTTGAACCAACTTCGAATTTTTTGGATTTCGGTGAATTTTTTTGTTGGAGGAGCTAAATTTGAGTGAATTTAGATGAAATTTACTTCAATTTTTTTGGATTTTATATAAATTTTTAGGCAAATTTTAATAAAGGAATTTGAAACCACTTTCGATTTTTTTGGATTTCGATGAATTTTTTTGTTGGAGGAGCTAAATTTGAGTGAATTTAGATGAAATTTACTTTAATTTTTTTTTGATTTTATATAAATTTTTAGTCAAATTGTAATAAAGGAAACTGAAACCAACTTCGATTTTTTGGGATTTCGATGTATTTTTTTGTTGGAGGAGCTAAATTTGAGTGAATTTAGATGAAATTTACTTCAATGTTTTTGGATTTTATATAAATTTTTAGGCAAATTTTAATAAAGGAATTTGAAACCACCTTCGACTTTTTTGGATTTCGATGAATTTTTTTGTTGGAGGAGCTAAATTTGAGTGAATTTAGATGAAATTTACTTCTATTTTTTTTATTTCACTTAAATTTTTAGTCAAATTGTAATAAAGGTATTTGAACCAACTTCGATTTTTTTGGATTTTGATGATTTTGGTTGTTGGAGGAGTTAAATTTGAGTAAATTTAGAGGAAATTTACTTTTATTTTTTTGGATTTTATATAAATTTTTAGTCAAATTGTAGTAAAGGAAATTCAAACCAACTTCGATTTTTTTGGATTTTGATGAATTTTTTTGTTGGAGGAGTTAAATTTGAGTGAATTTAGATGAAACTTACTTTTATTTTTTTGGATTTTCTATAAATTTTTAGTCAAATTGTAATAAAGGAATTTGAACCAACTTCGATTTTTTTGGATTTTGATGAGATTTTTTGTTGGAGGAGTTAAATTTGAGTGAATTTAGATGAAATTTACTTCTATTTTTTTGGATTTTATATAAATTTTTAGTCAAATTGTAATAAAGGAATTTGAACCAACTTCGATTTTTTTGGATTTCGATGAATTTTTTTGTTGGAGGAGCTAAACTTGAGTGAATTTAGATGAAATTTACTTCAATTTTTTTGGATTTTATATAAATTTTTAGTCAAATTGTATTAACGGAAATTGAAACCAACTTCGATTTTTTTGGATTTGGATGAATTTTTTTGTTGGAGGAGCTAAATTTGAGTGAATTTAGATGAAATTTTCTTTTATTTTTTGGGATTTTATATAAATTTTTAGTCAAATTGTAATAAAGGAATTTGAACCAACTTCGATTTTTTTGGATTTTGATGAGATTTTTTGTTGGAGGAGTTAAATTTGAGTGAATTTAGATGAAATTTACTTTTATTTTTTTGGATTTTATATAAATTTTTAGTCAAATTGTAATAAAGGAATTTGAACCAACTTCGATTTTTTTGGATTTCGATGAATTTTTTGTTGGAGGAGCTAAATTTGAGTGAATTTAGATTAAATTTGCTTCTATTTTTCTTGATTTTATATAAATTTTTAGTCAAATTGTAATTAAGGAATTTGAAACCACCTTCGATTTTTTTGGATTTTGATGAATTTTATTGTTGGAGGAGCTAAATTTGAGTGAATTTAGATGAAATTTACTTTCATTTTTTTGGATTTTATATTAATTTTTAGTCAAATTGTAATAAAGTAATTTGAAACCAACTTCGATTTTTTTGGATTTTGATGAATTTTTTTGTTGGAGCAGCTAAATTTGAGTGAATTTAGATGGAATTTACTTTTATTTTTTTGGATTTTATATAAATTTTTAGTCAAATTGTAATAAAGGAATTTGAACCAACTTCGATTTTTTTGGATTTCGATGAATTTTTTTGTTGGAGGAGCTAAACTTGAGTGAATTTAGATGAAATTTACTTCAATTTTTTTGGATTTTATATAAATTTTTAGTCAAATTGTAATAACGGAAATTGAAACCAACTTCGATTTTTTTGGATTTGGATGAATTTTTTTGTTGGAGGAGCTAAATTTGAGTGAATTTAGATGAAATTAACACCTATTTTTTTGGATTTTATATAAATTTTTAGTCAAATTGTAATAAAGGAATTTGAAACCAACTTCGATTTTTTTGGATTTTGCTGAATTTTGTGTTGGAGGAGCTAAATTTGAGTGAATTTAGATGAAATTTACTTTTATTTTTTCGGATTTTATATTAATTTTTAGTCAAATTGTAATAAAGGAATTTGAACCAACTTCGATTTTTTTGGATTTTGATGAGTTTTTTTGTTGGAGGAGTTAAATTTGAGTGAATTTAGATTAAATTTACTTTTAGTTTTTTTGATTTTATATAAATTTTTAGTCAAATTGTAATAAAGGAATTTGAACCAACTTCGAATTTTTTGGATTTCGGTGAATTTTTTTGTTGGAGGAGCTAAATTTGAGTGAATTTAGATGAAATTTACTTCAATTTTTTTGGATTTTATATAAATTTTTAGGCAAATTTTAATAAAGGAATTTGAAACCACTTTCGATTTTTTTGGATTTCGATGAATTTTTTTGTTGGAGGAGCTAAATTTGAGTGAATTTAGATGAAATTTACTTCAATGTTTTTGGATTTTATATAAATTTTTAGGCAAATTTTAATAAAGGAATTTGAAACCACCTTCGACTTTTTTGGATTTCGATGAATTTTTTTGTTGGAGGAGCTAAATTTGAGTGAATTTAGATGAAATTTACTTCTATTTTTTTTATTTCACTTAAATTTTTAGTCAAATTGTAATAAAGGTATTTGAACCAACTTCGAATTTTTTGGATTTCGGTGAATTTTTTTGTTGGAGGAGCTAAATTTGAGTGAATTTAGATGAAATTTACTTCAATTTTTTTGGATTTTATATAAATTTTTAGGCAAATTTTAATAAAGGAATTTGAAACCACTTTCGATTTTTTTGGATTTCGATGAATTTTTTTGTTGGAGGAGCTAAATTTGAGTGAATTTAGATGAAATTTACTTCAATGTTTTTGGATTTTATATAAATTTTTAGGCAAATTTTAATAAAGGAATTTGAAACCACCTTCGACTTTTTTGGATTTCGATGAATTTTTTTGTTGGAGGAGCTAAATTTGAGTGAATTTAGATGAAATTTACTTCTATTTTTTTTATTTCACTTAAATTTTTAGTCAAATTGTAATAAAGGTATTTGAACCAACTTCGATTTTTTTGGATTTTGATGATTTTGGTTGTTGGAGGAGTTAAATTTGAGTAAATTTAGAGGAAATTTACTTTTATTTTTTTGGATTTTATATAAATTTTTAGTCAAATTGTAATAACGGAAATTGAAACCAACTTCGATTTTTTTGGATTTGGATGAATTTTTTTGTTGGAGGAGCTAAATTTGAGTGAATTTAGATGAAATTTTCTTTTATTTTTTTGGATTTTATATAAATTTTTAGTCAAATTGTAATAAAGGAATTTGAACAAACTTCGATTTTTTTGGATTTTGATGAGATTTTTTGTTGGAGGAGTTAAATTTGAGTGAATTTAGATGAAATTTACTTCAATTTTTTTGGATTTTATATAAATTTTTAGGCAAATTTTAATAAAGGAATTTGAAACCACTTTCGATTTTTTTGGATTTCGATGAATTTTTTTGTTGGAGGAGCTAAATTTGAGTGAATTTAGATGAAATTTACTTCAATTTTTTTTGATTTTATATAAATTTTTAGTCAAATTGTAATAAAGGAAACTGAAACCAACTTCGATTTTTTGGGATTTCGATGTATTTTTTTGTTGGAGGAGCTAAATTTGAGTGAATTTAGATGAAATTTACTTCAATGTTTTTGGATTTTATATAAATTTTTAGGCAAATTTTAATAAAGGAATTTGAAACCACCTTCGACTTTTTTGGATTTCGATGAATTTTTTTGTTGGAGGAGCTAAATTTGAGTGAATTTAGATGAAATTTACTTCTATTTTTTTTATTTCACTTAAATTTTTAGTCAAATTGTAATAAAGGTATTTGAACCAACTTCGATTTTTTTGGATTTTGATGATTTTGGTTGTTGGAGGAGTTAAATTTGAGTAAATTTAGAGGAAATTTACTTTTATTTTTTTGGATTTTATATAAATTTTTAGTCAAATTGTAGTAAAGGAAATTCAAACCAACTTCGATTTTTTTGGATTTTGATGAATTTTTTTGTTGGAGGAGTTAAATTTGAGTGAATTTAGATGAAACTTACTTTTATTTTTTTGGATTTTCTATAAATTTTTAGTCAAATTGTAATAAAGGAATTTGAACCAACTTCGATTTTTTTGGATTTTGTTGAGATTTTTTGTTGGAGGAGTTAAATTTGTGTGAATTTAGATGAAATTTACTTCTATTTTTTTGGATTTTATATAAATTTTTAGTCAAATTGTAATAAAGGAATTTGAACCAACTTCGATTTTTTTGGATTTCGATGAATTTTTTTGTTGGAGGAGCTAAACTTGAGTGAATTTAGATGAAATTTACTTCAATTTTTTTGGATTTTATATAAATTTTTAGTCAAATTGTAATAAAGTAATTTGAAACCAACTTCGATTTTTTTGGATTTTGATGAGTTTTTTTGTTGGTAGAGTTAAATTTGAGTGAATTTAGATGAAATTTACTTCTATTTTTTTTATTTTATATAAATTTTTAGTCAAATTGTAATAATGTAATTTGAAACCGAATTCGATTTTTTTTAATTTTGATGAGTTTTTTTGTTGGAGGAGTTAAATTTGAGTGAATTTAGATGGAATTTAATTTTATTTTTTTGGATTTTATATAAATTTTTAGTAAAATTGTAATAAAGTAATTTGAAACCAACTTCGATTTTTTTTGGATTTTGATGAGTTTTTTTGTTGGAGGAGTTAAATTTGAGTGAATTTAGATGAAATTTACTCCTATTTTTTTTAATTTTATATAAATTTTTAGTCAAATTGTAATAAAGTAATTTGGAACCAACTTCGATTTTTTTGGATTCTGATGAGTTTTTTTGTCGGAGGAGTTAAATTTGAGTGAATTTAGATGAAATTTACTTCTATTTTTTTTAATTTTATATAAATTTTTAGTCAAATTGTAATAAAGTAATTTGAAACCAACCTCGATTTTTTTGGATTTTGATGAGTTTTTTTGTTGGTAGAGTTAAATTTGAGTGAATTTAGATGAAATTTACTTGTATTTTTTTTATTTTATATAAATTTTTAGTCAAATTGTAATAATGTAATTTGAAACCGACGTCGATTTTTTTGGATTTTGATGAGTTTTTTTGTTGGAGGAGTTAAATTTGAGTGAATTTAGATGAAATTTACTTCTATTTTTTTTGATTTTATATAAATTTTTAGTCTAATTGTATTAACGGAATTTGAAACCAACTTCGATTTTTTTGGATTTTGATGAGTTTTTTTGTTGGAGGAGTTAAATTTGAGTGAATTTAGATGGAATTTAATTTTATTTTTTTGGATTTTATATAAATTTTTAGTCAAATTGTAATAAAGTAATTTGAAACCAACTTCGATTTTTTTGGATTTTGATGAGTTTTTTTGTTGGACGAGTTAAATTTGAGTGAATTTAGTTGAAATTTACTTCTATTTTTTTTGGATTTTATATAAATTTTTAGTCCAATTGTAATAAAGTAATTTGAAACAATCTTCGATTTTTTTTAATTTTGATGAGTTTTTTTGTTGGAGGAGTTAAATTTGAATGAATTTAGATGGAATTTAATTTAATTTTTTGGATTTTATATAAATTTTTAGTCAAATTGTAATAAAGTAATTTGAAACCAACTTCGATATTTTTGGATTTTGATGAGTTTTTTTGTTGGTAGAGTTAAATTTGAGTGAATTTAGATGAAATTTACTTCTATTTTTTTATTTTATATAAATTTTTAGTCAAATTGTAATAATGTAATTTGAAACCGAATTCGATTTTTTTTAATTTTGATGAGTTTTTTGTTGGAGGAGTTAAATTTGAGTGAATTTAGATGGAATTTAATTTTATTTTTTTGGATTTTATATAAATTTTTAGTAAAATTGTAATAAAGTAATTTGAAACCAACTTCGATTTTTTTGGATTTTGATGAGTTTTTTTGTTGGAGGAGTTAAATTTGAGTGAATTTAGATGAAATTTACTCCTATTTTTTTTAATTTTATATAAATTTTTAGTCAAATTGTAATAAAGTAATTTGGAACCAACTTCGATTTTTTTGGATTTTGATGAGTTTTTTTGTCGGAGGAGTTAAATTTGAGTGAATTTAGATGAAATTTACTTCTATTTTTTTTAATTTTATATAAATTTTTAGTCAAATTGTAATAAAGTAATTTGAAACCAACCTCGATTTTTTTGGATTTTGATGAGTTTTTTTGTTGGTAGAGTTAAATTTGAGTGAATTTAGATGAAATTTACTTGTATTTTTTTTATTTTATATAGATTTTTAGTCAAATTGTAATAATGTAATTTGAAACAGACGTCGATTTTTTTGGATTTTGATGAGTTTTTTTGTTGGAGGAGTTAAATTTGAGTGAATTTAGATGAAATTTACTTCTATTTTTTTGATTTTATATAAATTTTTAGTCTAATTGTATTAACGGAATTTGAAACCAACTTCGATTTTTTTGGATTTTGATGATTTTAGTTGTTGGAGGAGTTAAATTTCAGTAAATTTAGATTAAATTAACACCTATTTTTTTGGATTTTATATAAATTTTTAGTCAAATTTTAATAAAGTAATTTTAAACCAACTTCGATTTTTTTGGATTTTGATGAGTTTTTTTGTTGGAGGGGTTAAATTTGAGTGAATTTAGATGAAATTTACTTCAATTTTTTTTTTGGTTTATATAAATTTTTAGTCAAATTGTAATAAAGTAATTTGAAACCAACCTCGATTTGTTTGGATTTTGATGAGTTTTTTTGTTGGTAGAGTTAAATTTGAGTGAATTTAGATGAAATTTACTTGTATTTTTTTTATTTTATATAAATTTTTAGTCAAATTGTAATAATGTAATTTGAAACCGACGTCGATTTTTTTGGATTTTGATGAGTTTTTTTGTTGGAGGAGTTAAATTTGAGTGAATTTAGATGAAATTTACTTCTATTTTTTTTGATTCTATATAAATTTTTAGTCTAATTGTATTAACGGAATTTGAAACCAACTTCGATTTTTTTGGATTTTGATGATTTTGGTTGTTGGAGGAGTTAAATTTCAGTAAATTTAGATGAAATTAACACCAATTTTTTTTGATTTTATATAAATTTTTAGTCAAATTTTAATAAAGTAATTTTAAACCAACTTCGATTTTTTTGGATTTTGATGAGTTTTTTTGTTGGAGGGGTTAAATTTGAGTGAATTTAGATGAAATTTACTTCAATTTTTTTTTTGGTTTTTATAAATTTTTAGTCAAATTGTAATAAAGTAATTTGAAACCAATTTCGATTTTTATGTATTTTGATGAGTTTTTTTGTTGGAGGAGTTAAATTCGAGTGAATTTAGTTGAAATTTACTTGTATTTTTTTTTGATTTTATATAAATTTTTAGTCAAAATGTAATAAAGTAATTTGAAACCAACTTCGATTTTTTTGGATTTTGATAAGTTTTTTTGTTGGACGAGTTAAATTTGAGTGAATTTAGATGAAATTTACTTCTATTTTTTTGGATTTTATATAAATTTTTAGTCCAATTGTAATAAAGTAATTTGAAACAATCTTCGATTTTTTTTAATTTTGATGAGTTTTTTTGTTGGAGGAGTTAAATTTGAGGGAATTTAGATGGAATTTAATTTTATTTTTTTGGATTTTATATAAATTTTTAGTCAAATTGTAATAAAGTAATTTGAAACCAACTTCGATTTTTTTGGATTTTGATGAGTTTTTTTGTTGGAGGAGATAAATTTGAGTGAATTTAGATGAAATTTACTTCTATTTTTTTTAATTTTATATAAATTTTTAGTCAAATTGTAATAAAGTAATTTGAGACCAACTTCGATTTTTTTGGATTTTGATGAGTTTTTTTGTGGAAGGAGTTAAATTTGAGTGAATTTAGATGAAATTTACTTCTATTTTTTTTAATTTTATATAAATTTTTAGTCAAATTGTAATAAAGTAATTTGAGACCAACTTCGATTTTTTTGGATTTTGATGAGTTTTTTTGTTGGAGGAGTTAAATTTGAGTGAATTTAGATGAAATTTACTTCTATTTTTTTAGTTTTATATAAATTTTTAGTCAAATTTTAATAAAGTAATTTGAAACCAATTTCGATTTTTATGTATTTTGATGAGTTTTTTGTTGGAGGAGTTAAATTCGAGTGAATTTAGATGAAATTTACTTGTTTTTTTTTTTGATTTTATATAAATTTTTAGTCAAATTGTAATAAAGTAATTTGAAACCAACTTCGATTTTTTTGGATTTAGATAAGTTTTTTTGTTGGACGAGTTAAATTTGAATGAATTTAGATGGAATTTAATTTTATTTTTTGGATTTTATATAAATTTTTAGTCAAATTGTAATAAAGTAATTTGAAACCAACTTCGATATTTTTGGATTTTGATGAGTTTTTTTGTTGGTAGAGTTAAATTTGAGTGAATTTAGATGAAATTTACTTCTATTTTTTTATTTTATATAAATTTTTAGTCAAATTGTAATAATGTAATTTGAAACCGAATTCGATTTTTTTTAATTTTGATGAGTTTTTTGTTGGAGGAGTTAAATTTGAGTGAATTTAGATGGAATTTAATTTTATTATTTTGGATTTTATATAAATTTTTAGTAAAATTGTAATAAAGTAATTTGAAACCAACTTCGATTTTTTTGGATTTTGATGAGTTTTTTCGTTGGAGGAGTTAAATTTGAGTGAATTTAGATGAAATTTACTCCTATTTTTTTTAATTTTATATAAATTTTTAGTCAAATTGTAATAAAGTAATTTGGAACCAACTTCGATTTTTTTGGATTTTGATGAGTTTTTTTGTCGGAGGAGATAAATTTGAGTGAATTTAGATGAAATTTACTTCTATTTTTTTTAATTTTATATAAATTTTTAGTCAAATTGTAATAATGTAATTTGAAACCGAATTCGATTTTTTTTAATTTTGATGAGTTTTTTTGTTGGAGGAGTTAAATTTGAGTGAATTTAGATGGAATTTAATTTTATTTTTTTGGATTTTATATAAATTTTTAGTAAAATTGTAATAAAGTAATTTGAAACCAACTTCGATTTTTTTGGATTTTGATGAGTTTTTTTGTTGGAGGAGTTAAATTTGAGTGAATTTAGATGAAATTTACTCCTATTTTTTTTAATTTTATATAAATTTTTAGTCAAATTTTAATAAAGTAATTTTAAACCAACTTCGATTTTTTTGGATTTTGATGAGTTTTTTTGTTGGAGGGGTTAAATTTGAGTGAATTTAGATGAAATTTACTTCAATTTTTTTTTTGGTTTATATAAATTTTTAGTCAAATTGTAATAAAGTAATTTGAAACCAACCTCGATTTGTTTGGATTTTGATGAGTTTTTTTGTTGGTAGAGTTAAATTTGAGTGAATTTAGATGAAATTTACTTGTATTTTTTTTATTTTATATAAATTTTTAGTCAAATTGTAATAATGTAATTTGAAACCGACGTCGATTTTTTTGGATTTTGATGAGTTTTTTTGTTGGAGGAGTTAAATTTGAGTGAATTTAGATGAAATTTACTTCTATTTTTTTTGATTCTATATAAATTTTTAGTCTAATTGTATTAACGGAATTTGAAACCAACTTCGATTTTTTTGGATTTTGATGATTTTGGTTGTTGGAGGAGTTAAATTTCAGTAAATTTAGATGAAATTAACACCAATTTTTTTTGATTTTATATAAATTTTTAGTCAAATTTTAATAAAGTAATTTTAAACCAACTTCGATTTTTTTGGATTTTGATGAGTTTTTTTGTTGGAGGGGTTAAATTTGAGTGAATTTAGATGAAATTTACTTCAATTTTTTTTTTGGTTTTTATAAATTTTTAGTCAAATTGTAATAAAGTAATTTGAAACCAATTTCGATTTTTATGTATTTTGATGAGTTTTTTTGTTGGAGGAGTTAAATTCGAGTGAATTTAGATGAAATTTACTTGTATTTTTTTTTGATTTTATATAAATTTTTAGTCAAAATGTAATAAAGTAATTTGAAACCAACTTCGATTTTTTTGGATTTTGATAAGTTTTTTTGTTGGACGAGTTAAATTTGAGTGAATTTAGATGAAATTTACTTCTATTTTTTTGGATTTTATATAAATTTTTAGTCCAATTGTAATAAAGTAATTTGAAACAATCTTCGATTTTTTTTAATTTTGATGAGTTTTTTTGTTGGAGGAGTTAAATTTGAGGGAATTTAGATGGAATTTAATTTTATTTTTTTGGATTTTATATAAATTTTTAGTCAAATTGTAATAAAGTAATTTGAAACCAACTTCGATTTTTTTGGATTTTGATGAGTTTTTTTGTTGGAGGAGATAAATTTGAGTGAATTTAGATGAAATTTACTTCTATTTTTTTTAATTTTATATAAATTTTTAGTCAAATTGTAATAAAGTAATTTGAGACCAACTTCGATTTTTTTGGATTTTGATGAGTTTTTTTGTGGAAGGAGTTAAATTTGAGTGAATTTAGATGAAATTTACTTCTATTTTTTTTAATTTTATATAAATTTTTAGTCAAATTGTAATAAAGTAATTTGAGACCAACTTCGATTTTTTTGGATTTTGATGAGTTTTTTTGTTGGAGGAGTTAAATTTGAGTGAATTTAGATGAAATTTACTTCTATTTTTTTAGTTTTATATAAATTTTTAGTCAAATTTTAATAAAGTAATTTGAAACCAATTTCGATTTTTATGTATTTTGATGAGTTTTTTGTTGGAGGAGTTAAATTCGAGTGAATTTAGATGAAATTTACTTGTTTTTTTTTTTTGATTTTATATAAATTTTTAGTCAAATTGTAATAAAGTAATTTGAAACCAACTTCGATTTTTTTGGATTTTGATGAGTTTTTTGTTGGAGGAGATAAATTTGAGTGAATTTAGATGAAATTTACTTCTATTTTTTTTAATTTTATATAAATTTTTAGTCAAATTGTAATAAAGTAATTTGGAACCAACTGCGATTTTTTTGGATTTTGATGAGTTTTTTTGTTGGAGGAGTTAAATTTGAGTGAATTTAGATGGAATTTAATTTTATTTTTTTGGATTTTATATAAATTTTTAGTAAAATTGTAATAAAGTAATTTGAAACCAACTTCGATTTTTTTGGATTTTGATGAGTTTTTTGTTGGAGGAGATAAATTTGAGTGAATTTAGATGAAATTTACTTCTATTTTTTTTAATTTTATATAAATTTTTAGTCAAATTGTAATAAAGTAATTTGAGACCAACTTCGATTTTTTTGGATTTTGATGAGTTTTTTTGTTGGAGGAGTTAAATTTGAGTGAATTTAGATGAAATTTACTTCTATTTTTTTTAATTTTATATAAATTTTTAGTCAAATTGTAATAAAGTAATTTGAGACCAACTTCGATTTTTTTGGATTTTGATGAGTTTTTTTGTTGGAGGAGTTAAATTTGAGTGAATTTAGATGAAATTTACTTCTATTTTTTTAGTTTTATATAAATTTTTAGTCAAATTTTAATAAAGTAATTTGAAACCAATTTCGATTTTTATGTATTTTGATGAGTTTTTTGTTGGAGGAGTTAAATTCGAGTGAATTTAGATGAAATTTACTTGTTTTTTTTTTGATTTTATATAAATTTTTAGTCAAATTGTAATAAAGTAATTTGAAACCAACTTCGATTTTTTTGGATTTTGATAAGTTTTTTTGTTGGACGAGTTAAATTTGAATGAATTTAGATGGAATTTAATTTTATTTTTTGGATTTTATATAAATTTTTAGTCAAATTGTAATAAAGTAATTTGAAACCAACTTCGATATTTTTGGATTTTGATGAGTTTTTTTGTTGGTAGAGTTAAATTTGAGTGAATTTAGATGAAATTTACTTCTATTTTTTTATTTTATATAAATTTTTAGTCAAATTGTAATAATGTAATTTGAAACCGAATTCGATTTTTTTTAATTTTGATGAGTTTTTTGTTGGAGGAGTTAAATTTGAGTGAATTTAGATGGAATTTAATTTTATTTTTTTGGATTTTATATAAATTTTTAGTAAAATTGTAATAAAGTAATTTGAAACCAACTTCGATTTTTTTGGATTTTGATGAGTTTTTTTGTTGGAGGAGTTAAATTTGAGTGAATTTAGATGAAATTTACTCCTATTTTTTTTAATTTTATATAAATTTTTAGTCAAATTGTAATAAAGTAATTTGGAACCAACTTCGATTTTTTTGGATTTTGATGAGTTTTTTTGTCGGAGGAGATAAATTTGAGTGAATTTAGATGAAATTTACTTCTATTTTTTTTAATTTTATATAAATTTTTAGTCAAATTGTAATAATGTAATTTGAAACCGAATTCGATTTTTTTTAATTTTGATGAGTTTTTTTGTTGGAGGAGTTAAATTTGAGTGAATTTAGATGGAATTTAATTTTATTTTTTTGGATTTTATATAAATTTTTAGTAAAATTGTAATAAAGTAATTTGAAACCAACTTCGATTTTTTTGGATTTTGATGAGTTTTTTTGTCGGAGGAGATAAATTTGAGTGAATTTAGATGAAATTTACTTCTATTTTTTTTTTATATATAAATTTTTAGTCAAATTGTAATAAAGTAATTTGAAACCAACCTCGATTTGTTTGGATTTTGATGAGTATTTTTGTTGGTAGAGTTAAATTTGAGTGAATTTAGATGAAATTTACTTGTATTTTTTTTATTTTATATAAATTTTTAGTCAAATTGTAATAATGTAATTTGAAACAGACGTCGATTTTTTTGGATTTTGATGAGTTTTTTTGTTGGAGGAGTTAAATTTGAGTGAATTTAGATGAAATTTACTTCTATTTTTTTGATTTTATATAAATTTTTAGTCTAATTGTATTAACGGAATTTGAAACCAACTTCGATTTTTTTGGATTTTGATGATTTTGGTTGTTGGAGGAGTTAAATTTCAGTAAATTTAGATGAAATTAACACCTATTTTTTTGGATTTTATATAAATTTTTAGTCAAATTTTAATAAAGTAATTTTAAACCAACTTCGATTTTTTTGGATTTTGATGAGTTTTTTTGTTGGAGGGGTTAAATTTGAGTGAATTTAGATGAAATTTACTTCAATTTTTTTTTTGGTTTATAAAAATTTTTAGTCAAATTGTAATAAAGTAATTTGAAACCAATTTCGATTTTTATGTATTTTGATGAGTTTTTTTGTTGGAGGAGTTAAATTCGAGTGAATTTAGATGAAATTTACTTGTTTTTTTTTTGATTTTATATAAATTTTTAGTCAAATTGTAATAAAGTAATTTGAAACCAACTTCGATTTTTTTGGATTTTTATAAGTTTTTTTGTTGGACGAGTTAAATTTGAGTGAATTTAGATGAAATTTACTTCTATTTTTTTGGATTTTATATAAATTTTTAGTCAAATTGTAATAAAGTAATTTGAAACCAACTTCGATTTTTTTGGATTTTGATGAGTTTTTTTGTTGGTAGAGTTAAATTTGAGTGAATTTAGATGAAATTTACTTCTATTTTTTTTATTTTATATAAATTTTTAGTCAAATTGTAATAATGTAATTTGAAACCGAATTCGATTTTTTTTAATTTTGATGAGTTTTTTTGTTGGAGGAGTTAAATTTGAGTGAATTTAGATGGAATTTAATTTTATTTTTTTGGATTTTATATAAATTTTTAGTAAAATTGTAATAAAGTAATTTGAAACCAACTTCGATTTTTTTGGATTTTGATGAGTTTTTTTGTTGGAGGAGTTAAATTTGAGTGAATTTAGATGAAATTTACTTCTATTTTTTTTCATTTTATATAAATTTTTAGTCAAATTGTAATAAAGTAATTTGAAACCAACTTCGATTTTTTTGGATTTTGATGAGTTTTTTGTTGGTAGAGTTAAATTTGAATGAATTTAGATGAAATTTACTTGTATTTTTTTTATTTTATATAAATTTTTAGTCAAATTGTAATAATGTAATTTGAAACCGACGTCGATTTTTTTGGATTTTGATGAGTTTTTTTGTTGGAGGAGTTAAATTTGAGTGAATTTAGATGAAATTTACTTCTATTTTTTTTGATTCTATATAAATTTTTAGTCTAATTGTATTAACGGAATTTGAAACCAACTTCGATTTTTTTGGATTTTGATGATTTTGGTTGTTGGAGGAGTTAAATTTCAGTAAATTTAGATGAAATTAACACCAATTTTTTTTGATTTTATATAAATTTTTAGTCAAATTTTAATAAAGTAATTTTAAACCAACTTCGATTTTTTTGGATTTTGATGAGTTTTTTTGTTGGAGGGGTTAAATTTGAGTGAATTTAGATGAAATTTACTTCTATTTTTTTTAATTTTATATAAATTTTTAGTCAAATTGTAATAAAGTAATTTGAAACCAACTTCGATTTTTTTGGATTTTGATGAGTTTTTTTGTTGGAGGAGATAAATTTGAGTGAATTTAGATGAAATTTACTTCTATTTTTTTTAATTTTATATAAATTTTTAGTCAAATTGTAATAAAGTAATTTGAGACCAACTTCGATTTTTTTGGATTTTGATGAGTTTTTTTGTTGGAGGAGTTAAATTTGAGTGAATTTAGATGAAATTTACTTCTATTTTTTTTAATTTTATATAAATTTTTAGTCAAATTGTAATAAAGTAATTTGAGACCAACTTCGATTTTTTTGGATTTTGATGAGTTTTTTTGTTGGAGGAGTTAAATTTGAGTGAATTTAGATGAAATTTACTTCTATTTTTTTAGTTTTATATAAATTTTTAGTCAAATTTTAATAAAGTAATTTGAAACCAATTTCGATTTTTATGTATTTTGATGAGTTTTTTGTTGGAGGAGTTAAATTCGAGTGAATTTAGATGAAATTTACTTGGTTTTTTTTTGATTTTATATAAATTTTTAGTCAAATTGTAATAAAGTAATTTGAAACCAACTTCGATTTTTTTGGATTTTGATAAGTTTTTTTGTTGGACGAGTTAAATTTGAGTGAATTTAGATGAAATTTACTTCTATTTTTTTGGATTTTATATAAATTTTTAGTCCAATTGTAATAAAGTAATTTGAAACAATCTTCGATTTTTTTTAATTTTGATGAGTTTTTTTGTTGGAGTTAAATTTGAATGAATTTAGATGGAATTTAATTTTATTTTTTTATTTTATATAAATTTTTAGTCAAATTGTAATAAAGTAATTTGAAACCAACTTCGATATTTTTGGATTTTGATGAGTTTTTTTGTTGGTAGAGTTAAATTTGAGTGAATTTAGATGAAATTTACTTCGATTTTTTTATTTTATATAAATTTTTAGTCAAATTGTAATAATGTAATTTGAAACCGAATTCGATTTTTTTTAATTTTGATGAGTTTTTTTGTTGGAGGAGTTAAATTTGAGTGAATTTAGATGGAATTTAATTTTATTTTTTTGGATTTTATATAAATTTTAGTAAAATTGTAATAAAGTAATTTGAAACCAACTTCGATTTTTTTGGATTTTGATGAGTTTTTTTGTTGGAGGAGTTAAATTTGAGTGAATTTAGATGAAATTTACTCCTATTTTTTTTAATTTTATATAAATTTTTAGTCAAATTGTAATAAAGTAATTTGGAACCAACTTCGATTTTTTTTTATTTTGATGAGTTTTTTTGTCGGAGGAGATAAATTTGAGTGAATTTAGATGAAATTTACTTCTATTTTTTTTAATTTTATATAAATTTTTAGTCAAATTGTAATAATGTAATTTGAAACCGAATTCGATTTTTTTAAATTTTGATGAGTTTTTTTGTTGGAGGAGTTAAATTTGAGTGAATTTAGATGGAATTTAATTTTATTTTTTTGGATTTTATATAAATTTTTAGTAAAATTGTAATAAAGTAATTTGAAACCAACTTCGATTTTTTTGGATTTTGATGAGTTTTTTTGTTGGAGGAGTTAAATTTGAGTGAATTTAGATGAAATTTACTCCTATTTTTTTTAATTTTATATAAATTTTTAGTCAAATTGTAATAAAGTAATTTGGAACCAACTTCGATTTTTTTGGATTTTGATGAGTTTTTTTGTCGGAGGAGTTAAATTTGAGTGAATTTAGATGAAATTTACTTCTATTTTTTTTAATTTTATATAAATTTTTAGTCAAATTGTAATAAAGTAATTTGAAACCAACCTCGATTTTTTTGGATTTTGATGAGTTTTTTTGTTGGTAGAGTTAAATTTGAGTGAATTTAGATGAAATTTACTTGTATTTTTTTTATTTTATATAAATTTTTAGTCAAATTGTAATAATGTAATTTGAAACAGACGTCGATTTTTTTGGATTTTGATGAGTTTTTTTGTTGGAGGAGTTAAATTTGAGTGAATTTAGATGAAATTTACTTCTATTTTTTTGATTTTATATAAATTTTTAGTCTAATTGTATTAACGGAATTTGAAACCAACTTCGATTTTTTTGGATTTTGATGATTTTGGTTGTTGGAGGAGTTAAATTTCAGTAAATTTAGATTAAATTAACACCTATTTTTTTGGATTTTATATAAATTTTTAGTCAAATTTTAATAAAGTAATTTTAAACCAACTTCGATTTTTTTGGATTTTGATGAGTTTTTTTGTTGGAGGGGTTAAATTTGAGTGAATTTAGATGAAATTTACTTCTATTTTTTTAGTTTTATATAAATTTTTAGTCAAATTTTAATAAAGTAATTTGAAACCAATTTCGATTTTTATGTATTTTGATGAGTTTTTTGTTGGAGGAGTTAAATTCGAGTGAATTTAGATGAAATTTACTTGTTTTTTTTTTTGATTTTATATAAATTTTTAGTCAAATTGTAATAAAGTAATTTGAAACCAACTTCGATTTTTTTGGATTTTGATAAGTTTTTTTGTTGGACGAGTTAAATTTGAATGAATTTAGATGGAATTTAATTTTATTTTTTGGATTTTATATAAATTTTTAGTCAAATTGTAATAAAGTAATTTGAAACCAACTTCGATATTTTTGGATTTTGATGAGTTTTTTTGTTGGTAGAGTTAAATTTGAGTGAATTTAGATGAAATTTACTTCTATTTTTTTATTTTATATAAATTTTTAGTCAAATTGTAATAATGTAATTTGAAACCGAATTCGATTTTTTTTAATTTTGATGAGTTTTTTGTTGGAGGAGTTAAATTTGAGTGAATTTAGATGGAATTTAATTTTATTTTTTTGGATTTTATATAAATTTTTAGTAAAATTGTAATAAAGTAATTTGAAACCAACTTCGATTTTTTTGGATTTTGATGAGTTTTTTTGTTGGAGGAGTTAAATTTGAGTGAATTTAGATGAAATTTACTCCTATTTTTTTTAATTTTATATAAATTTTTAGTCAAATTGTAATAAAGTAATTTGGAACCAACTGCGATTTTTTTGGATTTTGATGAGTTTTTTTGTTGGAGGAGTTAAATTTGAGTGAATTTAGATGAAATTTACTTCTATTTTTTTTGATTTTATATAAATTTTTAGTCTAATTGTATTAACGGAATTTGAAACCAACTTCGATTTTTTTGGATTTTGATGATTTTGGTTGTTGGAGGAGTTAAATTTCAGTAAATTTAGATGAAATTAACACCTATTTTTTTGGATTTTATATAAATTTTTAGTCAAATTTTAATAAAGTAATTTTAAACCAACTTCGATTTTTTTGGATTTTGATGAGTTTTTTTGTTGGAGGGGTTAAATTTGAGTGAATTTAGATGAAATTTACTTCAATTTTTTTTTTGGTTTATAAAAATTTTTAGTCAAATTGTAATAAAGTAATTTGAAACCAATTTCGATTTTTATGTATTTTGATGAGTTTTTTTGTTGGAGGAGTTAAATTCGAGTGAATTTAGATGAAATTTACTTGTTTTTTTTTTGATTTTATATAAATTTTTAGTCAAATTGTAATAAAGTAATTTGAAACCAACTTCGATTTTTTTGGATTTTTATAAGTTTTTTTGTTGGACGAGTTAAATTTGAGTGAATTTAGATGAAATTTACTTCTATTTTTTTGGATTTTATATAAATTTTTAGTCAAATTGTAATAAAGTAATTTGAAACCAACTTCGATTTTTTTGGATTTTGATGAGTTTTTTTGTTGGTAGAGTTAAATTTGAGTGAATTTAGATGAAATTTACTTCTATTTTTTTTATTTTATATAAATTTTTAGTCAAATTGTAATAATGTAATTTGAAACGAATTCGATTTTTTTTAATTTTGATGAGTTTTTTTGTTGGAGGAGTTAAATTTGAGTGAATTTAGATGGAATTTAATTTTATTTTTTTGGATTTTATATAAATTTTTAGTAAAATTGTAATAAAGTAATTTGAAACCAACTTCGATTTTTTTGGATTTTGATGAGTTTTTTTGTTGGAGGAGTTAAATTTGAGTGAATTTAGATGAAATTTACTTCTATTTTTTTTCATTTTATATAAATTTTTAGTCAAATTGTAATAAAGTAATTTGAAACCAACTTCGATTTTTTTGGATTTTGATGAGTTTTTTGTTGGTAGAGTTAAATTTGAGTGAATTTAGATGAAATTTACTTGTATTTTTTTTATTTTATATAAATTTTTAGTCAAATTGTAATAATGTAATTTGAAACCGACGTCGATTTTTTTGGATTTTGATGAGTTTTTTTGTTGGAGGAGTTAAATTTGAGTGAATTTAGATGAAATTTACTTCTATTTTTTTTGATTCTATATAAATTTTTAGTCTAATTGTATTAACGGAATTTGAAACCAACTTCGATTTTTTTGGATTTTGATGATTTTGGTTGTTGGAGGAGTTAAATTTCAGTAAATTTAGATGAAATTAACACCAATTTTTTTTGATTTTATATAAATTTTTAGTCAAATTTTAATAAAGTAATTTTAAACCAACTTCGATTTTTTTGGATTTTGATGAGTTTTTTTGTTGGAGGGGTTAAATTTGAGTGAATTTAGATGAAATTTACTTCTATTTTTTTTAATTTTATATAAATTTTTAGTCAAATTGTAATAAAGTAATTTGAAACCAACTTCGATTTTTTTGGATTTTGATGAGTTTTTTTGTTGGAGGAGATAAATTTGAGTGAATTTAGATGAAATTTACTTCTATTTTTTTTAATTTTATATAAATTTTTAGTCAAATTGTAATAAAGTAATTTGAGACCAACTTCGATTTTTTTGGATTTTGATGAGTTTTTTTGTTGGAGGAGTTAAATTTGAGTGAATTTAGATGAAATTTACTTCTATTTTTTTGAATTTTATATAAATTTTTAGTCAAATTGTAATAAAGTAATTTGAGACCAACTTCGATTTTTTTGGATTTTGATGAGTTTTTTTGTTGGAGGAGTTAAATTTGAGTGAATTTAGATGAAATTTACTTCTATTTTTTTAGTTTTATATAAATTTTTAGTCAAATTTTAATAAAGTAATTTGAAACCAATTTCGATTTTTATGTATTTTGATGAGTTTTTTGTTGGAGGAGTTAAATTCGAGTGAATTTAGATGAAATTTACTTGTTTTTTTTTTGATTTTATATAAATTTTTAGTCAAATTGTAATAAAGTAATTTGAAACCAACTTCGATTTTTTTGGATTTTGATAAGTTTTTTTGTTGGACGAGTTAAATTTGAATGAATTTAGATGGAATTTAATTTTATTTTTTGGATTTTATATAAATTTTTAGTCAAATTGTAATAAAGTAATTTGAAACCAACTTCGATATTTTTGGATTTTGATGAGTTTTTTTGTTGGTAGAGTTAAATTTGAGTGAATTTAGATGAAATTTACTTCTATTTTTTTATTTTATATAAATTTTTAGTCAAATTGTAATAATGTAATTTGAAACCGAATTCGATTTTTTTTAATTTTGATGAGTTTTTTGTTGGAGGAGTTAAATTTGAGTGAATTTAGATGGAATTTAATTTTATTTTTTTGGATTTTATATAAATTTTTAGTAAAATTGTAATAAAGTAATTTGAAACCAACTTCGATTTTTTTGGATTTTGATGAGTTTTTTTGTCGGAGGAGATAAATTTGAGTGAATTTAGATGAAATTTACTTCTATTTTTTTTAATTTTATATAAATTTTTAGTCAAATTGTAATAATGTAATTTGAAACCGAATTCGATTTTTTTTAATTTTGATGAGTTTTTTTGTTGGAGGAGTTAAATTTGAGTGAATTTAGATGGAATTTAATTTTATTTTTTTGGATTTTATATAAATTTTTAGTAAAATTGTAATAAAGTAATTTGAAACCAACTTCGATTTTTTTGGATTTTGATGAGTTTTTTTGTCGGAGGAGATAAATTTGAGTGAATTTAGATGAAATTTACTTCTATTTTTTTTTTTTATATATAAATTTTTAGTCAAATTGTAATAAAGTAATTTGAAACCAACCTCGATTTGTTTGGATTTTGATGAGTATTTTTGTTGGTAGAGTTAAATTTGAGTGAATTTAGATGAAATTTACTTGTATTTTTTTTATTTTATATAAATTTTTAGTCAAATTGTAATAATGTAATTTGAAACAGACGTCGATTTTTTTGGATTTTGATGAGTTTTTTTGTTGGAGGAGTTAAATTTGAGTGAATTTAGATGAAATTTACTTCTATTTTTTTTGATTTTATATAAATTTTTAGTCTAATTGTATTAACGGAATTTGAAACCAACTTCGATTTTTTTGGATTTTGATGATTTTGGTTGTTGGAGGAGTTAAATTTCAGTAAATTTAGATGAAATTAACACCTATTTTTTTGGATTTTATATAAATTTTTAGTCAAATTTTAATAAAGTAATTTTAAACCAACTTCGATTTTTTTGGATTTTGATGAGTTTTTTTGTTGGAGGGGTTAAATTTGAGTGAATTTAGATGAAATTTACTTCAATTTTTTTTTTGGTTTATAAAAATTTTTAGTCAAATTGTAATAAAGTAATTTGAAACCAATTTCGATTTTTATGTATTTTGATGAGTTTTTTTGTTGGAGGAGTTAAATTCGAGTGAATTTAGATGAAATTTACTTGTTTTTTTTTTTTGATTTTATATAATTTTTAGTCAAATTGTAATAAAGTAATTTGAAACCAACTTCGATTTTTTTGGATTTTTATAAGTTTTTTTGTTGGACGAGTTAAATTTGAGTGAATTTAGATGAAATTTACTTCTATTTTTTTGGATTTTATATAAATTTTTAGTCAAATTGTAATAAAGTAATTTGAAACCAACTTCGATTTTTTTGGATTTTGATGAGTTTTTTTGTTGGTAGAGTTAAATTTGAGTGAATTTAGATGAAATTTACTTCTATTATTTTTATTTTATATAAATTTTTAGTCAAATTGTAATAATGTAATTTGAAACCGAATTCGATTTTTTTTAATTTTGATGAGTTTTTTTGTTGGAGGAGTTAAATTTGAGTGAATTTAGATGGAATTTAATTTTATTTTTTTGGATTTTATATAAATTTTTAGTAAAATTGTAATAAAGTAATTTGAAACCAACTTCGATTTTTTTGGATTTTGATGAGTTTTTTTGTTGGAGGAGTTAAATTTGAGTGAATTTAGATGAAATTTACTTCTATTTTTTTTCATTTTATATAAATTTTTAGTCAAATTGTAATAAAGTAATTTGAAACCAACTTCGATTTTTTTGGATTTTGATGAGTTTTTTGTTGGTAGAGTTAAATTTGAGTGAATTTAGATGAAATTTACTTGTATTTTTTTTATTTTATATAAATTTTTAGTCAAATTGTAATAATGTAATTTGAAACCGACGTCGATTTTTTTGGATTTTGATGAGTTTTTTTGTTGGAGGAGTTAAATTTGAGTGAATTTAGATGAAATTTACTTCTATTTTTTTTGATTCTATATAAATTTTTAGTCTAATTGTATTAACGGAATTTGAAACCAACTTCGATTTTTTTGGATTTTGATGATTTTGGTTGTTGGAGGAGTTAAATTTCAGTAAATTTAGATGAAATTAACACCAATTTTTTTTGATTTTATATAAATTTTTAGTCAAATTTTAATAAAGTAATTTTAAACCAACTTCGATTTTTTTGGATTTTGATGAGTTTTTTTGTTGGAGGGGTTAAATTTGAGTGAATTTAGATGAAATTTACTTCTATTTTTTTTAATTTTATATAAATTTTTAGTCAAATTGTAATAAAGTAATTTGAAACCAACTTCGATTTTTTTGGATTTTGATGAGTTTTTTTGTTGGAGGAGATAAATTTGAGTGAATTTAGATGAAATTTACTTCTATTTTTTTTAATTTTATATAAATTTTTAGTCAAATTGTAATAAAGTAATTTGAGACCAACTTCGATTTTTTTGGATTTTGATGAGTTTTTTTGTTGGAGGAGTTAAATTTGAGTGAATTTAGATGAAATTTACTTCTATTTTTTTTAATTTTATATAAATTTTTAGTCAAATTGTAATAAAGTAATTTGAGACCAACTTCGATTTTTTTGGATTTTGATGAGTTTTTTTGTTGGAGGAGTTAAATTTGAGTGAATTTAGATGAAATTTACTTCTATTTTTTTAGTTTTATATAAATTTTTAGTCAAATTTTAATAAAGTAATTTGAAACCAATTTCGATTTTTATGTATTTTGATGAGTTTTTTGTTGGAGGAGTTAAATTCGAGTGAATTTAGATGAAATTTACTTGTTTTTTTTTTGATTTTATATAAATTTTTAGTCAAATTGTAATAAAGTAATTTGAAACCAACTTCGATTTTTTTGGATTTTGATAAGTTTTTTTGTTGGACGAGTTAAATTTGAGTGAATTTAGATGAAATTTACTTCTATTTTTTTGGATTTTATATAAATTTTTAGTCCAATTGTAATAAAGTAATTTGAAACAATCTTCGATTTTTTTTAATTTTGATGAGTTTTTTTGTTGGAGTTAAATTTGAATGAATTTAGATGGAATTTAATTTTATTTTTTTGGATTTTATATAAATTTTTAGTCAAATTGTAATAAAGTAATTTGAAACCAACTTCGATATTTTTGGATTTTGATGAGTTTTTTTGTTGGTAGAGTTAAATTTGAGTGAATTTAGATGAAATTTACTTCGATTTTTTTATTTTATATAAATTTTTAGTCAAATTGTAATAATGTAATTTGAAACCGAATTCGATTTTTTTTAATTTTGATGAGTTTTTTTGTTGGAGGAGTTAAATTTGAGTGAATTTAGATGGAATTTAATTTTATTTTTTTGGATTTTATATAAATTTTAGTAAAATTGTAATAAAGTAATTTGAAACCAACTTCGATTTTTTTGGATTTTGATGAGTTTTTTTGTTGGAGGAGTTAAATTTGAGTGAATTTAGATGAAATTTACTCCTATTTTTTTTAATTTTATATAAATTTTTAGTCAAATTGTAATAAAGTAATTTGGAACCAACTTCGATTTTTTTTGATTTTGATGAGTTTTTTTGTCGGAGGAGATAAATTTGAGTGAATTTAGATGAAATTTACTTCTATTTTTTTTAATTTTATATAAATTTTTAGTCAAATTGTAATAATGTAATTTGAAACCGAATTCGATTTTTTTTAATTTTGATGAGTTTTTTTGTTGGAGGAGTTAAATTTGAGTGAATTTAGATGGAATTTAATTTTATTTTTTTGGATTTTATATAAATTTTTAGTAAAATTGTAATAAAGTAATTTGAAACCAACTTCGATTTTTTTGGATTTTGATGAGTTTTTTTGTTGGAGGAGTTAAATTTGAGTGAATTTAGATGAAATTTACTCCTATTTTTTTTAATTTTATATAAATTTTTAGTCAAATTGTAATAAAGTAATTTGGAACCAACTTCGATTTTTTTGGATTTTGATGAGTTTTTTTGTCGGAGGAGTTAAATTTGAGTGAATTTAGATGAAATTTACTTCTATTTTTTTTAATTTTATATAAATTTTTAGTCAAATTGTAATAAAGTAATTTGAAACCAACCTCGATTTTTTTGGATTTTGATGAGTTTTTTTGTTGGTAGAGTTAAATTTGAGTGAATTTAGATGAAATTTACTTGTATTTTTTTTATTTTATATAAATTTTTAGTCAAATTGTAATAATGTAATTTGAAACAGACGTCGATTTTTTTGGATTTTGATGAGTTTTTTTGTTGGAGGAGTTAAATTTGAGTGAATTTAGATGAAATTTACTTCTATTTTTTTGATTTTATATAAATTTTTAGTCTAATTGTATTAACGGAATTTGAAACCAACTTCGATTTTTTTGGATTTTGATGATTTTGGTTGTTGGAGGAGTTAAATTTCAGTAAATTTAGATTAAATTAACACCTATTTTTTTGGATTTTATATAAATTTTTAGTCAAATTTTAATAAAGTAATTTTAAACCAACTTCGATTTTTTTGGATTTTGATGAGTTTTTTTGTTGGAGGGGTTAAATTTGAGTGAATTTAGATGAAATTTACTTCAATTTTTTTTTTGGTTTATATAAATTTTTAGTCAAATTGTAATAAAGTAATTTGAAACCAATTTCGATTTTTATGTATTTTGATGAGTTTTTTTGTTGGAGGAGTTAAATTCGAGTGAATTTAGATGAAATTTACTTTTTTTTTTTTGATTTTATATAAATTTTTAGTCAAATTGTAATAAAGTAATTTGAAACCAACTTCGATTTTTTTGGATTTTGATGAGTTTTTTTGTTGGAGGAGTTAAATTTGAGTGAATTTAGATGAAATTTACTCCTATTTTTTTTAATTTTATATAAATTTTTAGTCAAATTGTAATAAAGTAATTTGGAACCAACTTCGATTTTTTTTGATTTTGATGAGTTTTTTTGTCGGAGGAGATAAATTTGAGTGAATTTAGATGAAATTTACTTCTATTTTTTTTAATTTTATATAAATTTTTAGTCAAATTGTAATAATGTAATTTGAAACCGAATTCGATTTTTTTTAATTTTGATGAGTTTTTTTGTTGGAGGAGTTAAATTTGAGTGAATTTAGATGGAATTTAATTTTATTTTTTTGGATTTTATATAAATTTTTAGTAAAATTGTAATAAAGTAATTTGAAACCAACTTCGATTTTTTTGGATTTTGATGAGTTTTTTTGTTGGAGGAGTTAAATTTGAGTGAATTTAGATGAAATTTACTCCTATTTTTTTTAATTTTATATAAATTTTTAGTCAAATTGTAATAAAGTAATTTGGAACCAACTTCGATTTTTTTGGATTTTGATGAGTTTTTTTGTCGGAGGAGTTAAATTTGAGTGAATTTAGATGAAATTTACTTCTATTTTTTTTAATTTTATATAAATTTTTAGTCAAATTGTAATAAAGTAATTTGAAACCAACCTCGATTTTTTTGGATTTTGATGAGTTTTTTTGTTGGTAGAGTTAAATTTGAGTGAATTTAGATGAAATTTACTTGTATTTTTTTTATTTTATATAAATTTTTAGTCAAATTGTAATAATGTAATTTGAAACAGACGTCGATTTTTTTGGATTTTGATGAGTTTTTTTGTTGGAGGAGTTAAATTTGAGTGAATTTAGATGAAATTTACTTCTATTTTTTTGATTTTATATAAATTTTTAGTCTAATTGTATTAACGGAATTTGAAACCAACTTCGATTTTTTTGGATTTTGATGATTTTGGTTGTTGGAGGAGTTAAATTTCAGTAAATTTAGATTAAATTAACACCTATTTTTTTGGATTTTATATAAATTTTTAGTCAAATTTTAATAAAGTAATTTTAAACCAACTTCGATTTTTTTGGATTTTGATGAGTTTTTTTGTTGGAGGGGTTAAATTTGAGTGAATTTAGATGAAATTTACTTCAATTTTTTTTTTGGTTTATATAAATTTTTAGTCAAATTGTAATAAAGTAATTTGAAACCAATTTCGATTTTTATGTATTTTGATGAGTTTTTTTGTTGGAGGAGTTAAATTCGAGTGAATTTAGATGAAATTTACTTTTTTTTTTTTGATTTTATATAAATTTTTAGTCAAATTGTAATAAAGTAATTTGAAACCAACTTCGATTTTTTTGGATTTTGATGAGTTTTTTTGTTGGAGGAGTTAAATTTGAGTGAATTTAGATGAAATTTACTTCTATTTTTTTTGATTTTATATAAATTTTTAGTCTAATTGTATTAACGGAATTTGAAACCAACTTCGATTTTTTTGGATTTTGATGATTTTGGTTGTTGGAGGAGTTAAATTTCAGTAAATTTAGATGAAATTAACACCAATTTTTTTTGATTTTATATAAATTTTTAGTCAAATTTTAATAAAGTAATTTTAAACCAACTTCGATTTTTTTGGATTTTGATAAGTTTTTTTGTTGGAGGGGTTAAATTTGAGTGAATTTAGATGAAATTTACTTCAATTTTTTTTTGGTTTTTATAAATTTTTAGTCAAATTGTAATAAAGTAATTTGAAACCAATTTCGATTTTTATGTATTTTGATGAGTTTTTTTGTTGGAGGAGTTAAATTCGAGTGAATTTAGATGAAATTTACTTGTATTTTTTTTTGATTTTATATAAATTTTTAGTCAAAATGTAATAAAGTAATTTGAAACCAACTTCGATTTTTTTGGATTTTGATAAGTTTTTTTGTTGGACGAGTTAAATTTGAGTGAATTTAGATGAAATTTACTTCTATTTTTTTGGATTTTATATAAATTTTTAGTCCAATTGTAATAAAGTAATTTGAAACAATCTTCGATTTTTTTTAATTTTGATGAGTTTTTTTGTTGGAGGAGTTAAATTTGAGGGAATTTAGATGGAATTTAATTTTATTTTTTTGGATTTTATATAAATTTTTAGTCAAATTGTAATAAAGTAATTTGAGACCAACTTCGATTTTTTTGGATTTTGATGAGTTTTTTTGTTGGAGGAGTTAAATTTGAGTGAATTTAGATGAAATTTACTTCTATTTTTTTTAATTTTATATAAATTTTTAGTCAAATTGTAATAAAGTAATTTGAGACCAACTTCGTTTTTTTTGGATTTTGATGAGTTTTTTTGTTGGAGGAGTTAAATTTGAGTGAATTTAGATGAAATTTACTTCTATTTTTTTTTAATTTTATATAAATTTTTAGTCAAATTGTAATAATGTAATTTGAAACCGAATTCGATTTTTTTTAATTTTGATGAGTTTTTTTGTTGGAGGAGTTAAATTTGAGTGAATTTAGATGGAATTTAATTTTATTTTTTTGGATTTTATATAAATTTTTAGTAAAATTGTAATAAAGTAATTTGAAACCAACTTCGATTTTTTTGGATTTTGATGAGTTTTTTTGTTGGAGGAGTTAAATTTGAGTGAATTTAGATGAAATTTACTCCTATTTTTTTTAATTTTATATAAATTTTTAGTCAAATTGTAATAAAGTAAATTGAAACCAACTTCGATTTTTTTGGATTTGGATGAATGTTTTTGTTGGAGGAGCTAAATTTGAGTGAATTTAGGTGAAATTTACTTCAATGTTTTTGGATTTTATATAAATTTTTAGGCAAATTTTATTAAAGGAATTTGAAACCACCTTCGACTTTTTTGGATTTCGATGAATTTTTTTGTTGGAGGAGCTAAATTTGAGTAAATTTAGATGAAATTAACACCTATTTTTTTGGATTTTATATAAATTTTTAGTCAAATTGTAATAAAGGAATTTGAAACCAACTTCGATTTTTTTGGATTTTGCTGAATTTTGTGTTGGAGGAGCTAAATTTGAGTGAATTTAGATTAAATTTACTTTTATTTTTTTTGATTTTATATAAATTTTTAGTCAAATTGTAATAAAGGAATTTGAACCAACTTCGAATTTTTTGGATTTCGATGAATTTTTTTGTTGGAGGAGCTAAATTTGAGTGAATTTAGATGAAATTTACTTCAATTTTTTTGGATTTTATATAAATTTTTAGGCAAATTTTAATAAAGGAATTTGAAACCACTTTCGATTTTTTTGGATTTCGATGAATTTTTTTGTTGGAGGAGCTAAATTTGAGTGAATTTAGATGAAATTTACTTCAATTTTTTTGATTTTATATAAATTTTTAGTCAAATTGTAATAAAGGAATTTGAACCAACTTCGATTTTTTTGGATTTTGATGAGATTTTTTGTTGGAGGAGTTAAATTTGAGTGAATTTAGATGAAATTTACTTCTATTTTTTTGGATTTTATATAAATTTTTAGTCAAATTGTAATAAAGGAATTTGAACCAACTTCGATTTTTTTGGATTTCGATGAATTTTTTTGTTGGAGGAGCTAAACTTGAGTGAATTTAGATGAAATTTACTTCAATTTTTTTGGATTTTATATAAATTTTTAGTCAAATTGTAATAACGGAAATTGAAACCAACTTCGATTTTTTTGGATTTGGATGAATTTTTTTGTTGGAGGAGCTAAATTTGAGTGAATTTAGATGAAATTTTCTTTTATTTTTTTGGTTTTTATATAAATTTTTAGTCAAATTGTAATAAAGTAATTTGAAACCAACTTCGATTTTTTTGGATTTTGATGAATTTTTTTGTTGGAGCAGCTAAATTTGAGAGAATTTAGATGGAATTTACTTTTATTTTTTTGGATTTTATATAAATTTTTAGTCAAATTGTAATAAAGGAATTTGAACCAACTTCTATTTTTTTGGATTTTGATGAGTTTTTTTGTTGGAGGAGTTAAATTTGAGTGAATTTAGATGAAATTTACTTCAATTTTTTTGGATTTTATATAATTTTTTAGTCAAATTGTAATAAAGGAAATTGAAACCAACTTCGATTTTTTTGGATTTGGATGAATGTTTTTGTTGGAGGAGCTAAATTTGAGTAAATTTAGATGAAATTAACACCTATTTTTTTGGATTTTATATAAATTTTTAGTCAAATTGTAATAAAGGAATTTGAAACCAACTTCGATTTTTTTGGATTTTGCTGAATTTTGTGTTGGAGGAGCTAAATTTGAGTGAATTTAGATGAAATTTACTTTTATTTTTTCGGATTTTATATAAATTTTTAGTCAAATTGTAATAAAGGAATTTGAACCAACTTCGATTTTTTTGGATTTTGATGAGTTTTTTTGTTGGAGGAGCTAAACTTGAGTGAATTTAGATGAAATTTACTTCAATTTTTTTGGATTTTATATAAATTTTTAGTCAAATTGTAATAACGGAAATTGAAACCAACTTCGATTTTTTTGGATTTGGATGAATTTTTTTGTTGGAGGAGCTAAATTTGAGTGAATTTAGATGAAATTTTCTTTTATTTTTTTGGTTTTTATATAAATTTTTAGTCAAATTGTAATAAAGGAATTTGAACAAACTTCGATTTTTTTGGATTTTGATGAGATTTTTTGTTGGAGGAGTTAAATTTGAGTGAATTTAGATGAAATTTACTTTTATTTTTTTGGATTTTATATAAATTTTTAGTCAAATTGTAATAAAGGAATTTGAACCAACTTCGATTTTTTTGGATTTCGATGAATTTTTTGTTGGAGGAGCTAAATTTGAGTGAATTTAGATTAAATTTGCTTCTATTTTTCTTGATTTTATATAAATTTTTAGTCAAATTGTAATTAAGGAATTTGAAACCACCTTCGATTTTTTTGGATTTTGATGAATTTTATTGTTGGAGGAGCTAAATTTGAGTGAATTTAGATGAAATTTACTTTCATTTTTTTGGATTTTATATTAATTTTTAGTCAAATTGTAATAAAGTAATTTGAAACCAACTTCGATTTTTTTGGATTTTGATGAATTTTTTTGTTGGAGCAGCTAAATTTGAGAGAATTTAGATGGAATTTACTTTTATTTTTTTGGATTTTATATAAATTTTTAGTCAAATTGTAATAAAGGAATTTGAACCAACTTCTATTTTTTTGGATTTTGGTGAGTTTTTTTGTTGGAGGAGTTAAATTTGAGTGAATTTAGATGAAATTTACTTCAATTTTTTTGGATTTTATATAATTTTTTAGTCAAATTGTAATAAAGGAAATTGAAACCAACTTCGATTTTTTTGGATTTGGATGAATGTTTTTGTTGGAGGAGCTAAATTTGAGTAAATTTAGATGAAATTAACACCTATTTTTTTGGATTTTATATAAATTTTTAGTCAAATTGTAATAAAGGAATTTGAAACCAACTTCGATTTTTTTGGATTTTGCTGAATTTTGTGTTGGAGGAGCTAAATTTGAGTGAATTTAGATGAAATTTACTTTTATTTTTTCGGATTTTATATAAATTTTTAGTCAAATTGTAATAAAGGAATTTGAACCAACTTCGATTTTTTTGGATTTTGATGAGTTTTTTTGTTGGAGGAGTTAAATTTGAGTGAATTTAGATTAAATTTACTTTTATTTTTTTTGATTTTATATAAATTTTTAGTCAAATTGTAATAAAGGAATTTGAACCAACTTCGAATTTTTTGGATTTCGATGAATTTTTTTGTTGGAGGAGCTAAATTTGAGTGAATTTAGATGAAATTTACTTCAATTTTTTTGGATTTTATATAAATTTTTAGGCAAATTTTAATAAAGGAATTTGAAACCACTTTCGATTTTTTTGGATTTCGATGAATTTTTTTGTTGGAGGAGCTAAATTTGAGTGAATTTAGATGAAATTTACTTCAATTTTTTTTGATTTTATATAAATTTTTAGTCAAATTGTAATACAGGAAACTGAAACCAACTTCGATTTTTTGGGATTTCGATGTATTTTTTTGTTGGAGGAGCTAAATTTGAGTGAATTTAGGTGAAATTTACTTCAATGTTTTTGGATTTTATATAAATTTTTAGGCAAATTTTAATAAAGGAATTTGAAACCACCTTCGACTTTTTTGGATTTCGATGAATTTTTTTGTTGGAGGAGCTAAATTTGAGTGAATTTAGATGAAATTTACTTCTATTTTTTTGGATTTTATATAAATTTTTAGTCAAATTGTAATAAAGGAATTTGAACCAACTTCGATTTTTTTGGATTTCGATGAATTTTTTTGTTGGAGGAGCTAAACTTGAGTGAATTTAGATGAAATTTACTTCAATTTTTTTGGATTTTATATAAATTTTTAGTCAAATTGTAATAACGGAAATTGAAACCAACTTCGATTTTTTTGGATTTGGATGAATTTTTTTGTTGGAGGAGCTAAATTTGAGTGAATTTAGATGAAATTTTCTTTTATTTTTTTGGTTTTTATATAAATTTTTAGTCAAATTGTAATAAAGTAATTTGAAACCAACTTCGATTTTTTTGGATTTTGATGAATTTTTTTGTTGGAGCAGCTAAATTTGAGAGAATTTAGATGGAATTTACTTTTATTTTTTTGGATTTTATATAAATTTTTAGTCAAATTGTAATAAAGGAATTTGAACCAACTTCTATTTTTTTGGATTTTGATGAGTTTTTTTGTTGGAGGAGTTAAATTTGAGTGAATTTAGATGAAATTTACTTCAATTTTTTTGGATTTTATATAATTTTTTAGTCAAATTGTAATAAAGGAAATTGAAACCAACTTCGATTTTTTTGGATTTGGATGAATGTTTTTGTTGGAGGAGCTAAATTTGAGTAAATTTAGATGAAATTAACACCTATTTTTTTGGATTTTATATAAATTTTTAGTCAAATTGTAATAAAGGAATTTGAAACCAACTTCGATTTTTTTGGATTTTGCTGAATTTTGTGTTGGAGGAGCTAAATTTGAGTGAATTTAGATGAAATTTACTTTTATTTTTTCGGATTTTATATAAATTTTTAGTCAAATTGTAATAAAGGAATTTGAACCAACTTCGATTTTTTTGGATTTTGATGAGTTTTTTTGTTGGAGGAGCTAAACTTGAGTGAATTTAGATGAAATTTACTTCAATTTTTTTGGATTTTATATAAATTTTTAGTCAAATTGTAATAACGGAAATTGAAACCAACTTCGATTTTTTTGGATTTGGATGAATTTTTTTGTTGGAGGAGCTAAATTTGAGTGAATTTAGATGAAATTTTCTTTTATTTTTTTGGTTTTTATATAAATTTTTAGTCAAATTGTAATAAAGGAATTTGAACAAACTTCGATTTTTTTGGATTTTGATGAGATTTTTTGTTGGAGGAGTTAAATTTGAGTGAATTTAGATGAAATTTACTTTTATTTTTTTGGATTTTATATAAATTTTTAGTCAAATTGTAATAAAGGAATTTGAACCAACTTCGATTTTTTTGGATTTCGATGAATTTTTTGTTGGAGGAGCTAAATTTGAGTGAATTTAGATTAAATTTGCTTCTATTTTTCTTGATTTTATATAAATTTTTAGTCAAATTGTAATTAAGGAATTTGAAACCACCTTCGATTTTTTTGGATTTTGATGAATTTTATTGTTGGAGGAGCTAAATTTGAGTGAATTTAGATGAAATTTACTTCAATTTTTTTGGATTTTATATAATTTTTTAGTCAAATTGTAATAAAGGAAATTGAAACCAACTTCGATTTTTTTGGATTTGGATGAATGTTTTTGTTGGAGGAGCTAAATTTGAGTAAATTTAGATGAAATTAACACCTATTTTTTTGGATTTTATATAAATTTTTAGTCAAATTGTAATAAAGGAATTTGAAACCAACTTCGATTTTTTTGGATTTTGCTGAATTTTGTGTTGGAGGAGCTAAATTTGAGTGAATTTAGATGAAATTTACTTTTATTTTTTCGGATTTTATATAAATTTTTAGTCAAATTGTAATAAAGGAATTTGAACCAACTTCGATTTTTTTGGATTTTGATGAGTTTTTTTGTTGGAGGAGTTAAATTTGAGTGAATTTAGATTAAATTTACTTTTATTTTTTTTGATTTTATATAAATTTTTAGTCAAATTGTAATAAAGGAATTTGAACCAACTTCGAATTTTTTGGATTTCGATGAATTTTTTTGTTGGAGGAGCTAAATTTGAGTGAATTTAGATGAAATTTACTTCAATTTTTTTGGATTTTATATAAATTTTTAGGCAAATTTTAATAAAGGAATTTGAAACCACTTTCGATTTTTTTGGATTTCGATGAATTTTTTTGTTGGAGGAGCTAAATTTGAGTGAATTTAGATGAAATTTACTTCAATTTTTTTTGATTTTATATAAATTTTTAGTCAAATTGTAATAAAGGAAACTGAAACCAACTTCGATTTTTTGGGATTTCGATGTATTTTTTTGTTGGAGGAGCTAAATTTGAGTGAATTTAGGTGAAATTTACTTCAATGTTTTTGGATTTTATATAAATTTTTAGGCAAATTTTAATAAAGGAATTTGAAACCACCTTCGACTTTTTTGGATTTCGATGAATTTTTTTGTTGGAGGAGCTAAATTTGAGTGAATTTAGATGAAATTTACTTCTATTTTTTTTATTTCACTTAAATTTTTAGTCAAATTGTAATAAAGGTATTTGAACCAACTTCGATTTTTTTGGATTTTGATGATTTTGGTTGTTGGAGGAGTTAAATTTGAGTAAATTTAGAGGAAATTTACTTTTATTTTTTTGGATTTTATATAAATTTTTAGTAAAATTGTAGTAAAGGAAATTCAAACCAACTTCGATTTTTTTGGATTTTGATGAATTTTTTTGTTGGAGGAGTTAAATTTGAGTGAATTTAGATGAAACTTACTTTTATTTTTTTGGATTTTCTATAAATTTTTAGTCAAATTGTAATAAAGGAATTTGAACCAACTTCGATTTTTTTGGATTTTGATGAGATTTTTTGTTGGAGGAGTTAAATTTGAGTGAATTTAGATGAAATTTACTTCTATTTTTTTGGATTTTATATAAATTTTTAGTCAAATTTTAATAAAGGAATTTGAAACCACTTTCGATTTTTTTGGATTTCGATGAATTTTTTTGTTGGAGGAGCTAAATTTGAGTGAATTTAGATGAAATTTACTTCAATTTTTTTGATTTTATATAAATTTTTAGTCAAATTGTAATAAAGGAATTTGAACCAACTTCGATTTTTTTGGATTTTGATGAGATTTTTTGTTGGAGGAGTTAAATTTGAGTGAATTTAGATGAAATTTACTTCTATTTTTTTGGATTTTATATAAATTTTTAGTCAAATTGTAATAAAGGAATTTGAACCAACTTCGATTTTTTTGGATTTCGATGAATTTTTTTGTTGGAGGAGCTAAACTTGAGTGAATTTAGATGAAATTTACTTCAATTTTTTTGGATTTTATATAAATTTTTAGTCAAATTGTAATAACGGAAATTGAAACCAACTTCGATTTTTTTGGATTTGGATGAATTTTTTTGTTGGAGGAGCTAAATTTGAGTGAATTTAGATGAAATTTTCTTTTATTTTTTTGGTTTTTATATAAATTTTTAGTCAAATTGTAATAAAGGAATTTGAACAAACTTCGATTTTTTTGGATTTTGATGAGATTTTTTGTTGGAGGAGTTAAATTTGAGTGAATTTAGATGAAATTTACTTTTATTTTTTTGGATTTTATATAAATTTTTAGTCAAATTGTAATAAAGGAATTTGAACCAACTTCGATTTTTTTGGATTTCGATGAATTTTTTGTTGGAGGAGCTAAATTTGAGTGAATTTAGATTAAATTTGCTTCTATTTTTCTTGATTTTATATAAATTTTTAGTCAAATTGTAATTAAGGAATTTGAAACCACCTTCGATTTTTTTGGATTTTGATGAATTTTATTGTTGGAGGAGCTAAATTTGAGTGAATTTAGATGACATTTACTTTCATTTTTTTGGATTTTATATTAATTTTTAGTCAAATTGTAATAAAGTAATTTGAAACCAACTTCGATTTTTTTGGATTTTGATGAATTTTTTTGTTGGAGCAGCTAAATTTGAGAGAATTTAGATGGAATTTACTTTTATTTTTTTGGATTTTATATAAATTTTTAGTCAAATTGTAATAAAGGAATTTGAACCAACTTCTATTTTTTTGGATTTTGATGAGTTTTTTTGTTGGAGGAGTTAAATTTGAGTGAATTTAGATGAAATTTACTTCAATTTTTTTGGATTTTATATAATTTTTTAATCAAATTGTAATAAAGGAAATTGAAACCAACTTCGATTTTTTTGGATTTGGATGAATGTTTTTGTTGGAGGAGCTAAATTTGAGTAAATTTAGATGAAATTAACACCTATTTTTTTGGATTTTATATAAATTTTTAGTCAAATTGTAATAAAGGAATTTGAAACCAACTTCGATTTTTTTGGATTTTGCTGAATTTTGTGTTGGAGGAGCTAAATTTGAGTGAATTTAGATGAAATTTACTTTTATTTTTTCGGATTTTATATAAATTTTTAGTCAAATTGTAATAAAGGAATTTGAACCAACTTCGATTTTTTTGGATTTTGATGAGTTTTTTTGTTGGAGGAGTTAAATTTGAGTGAATTTAGATTAAATTTACTTTTATTTTTTTTGATTTTATATAAATTTTTAGTCAAATTGTAATAAAGGAATTTGAACCAACTTCGAATTTTTTGGATTTCGATGAACTTTTTTGTTGGAGGAGCTAAATTTGAGTGAATTTAGATGAAATTTACTTCAATTTTTTTGGATTTTATATAAATTTTTAGGCAAATTTTAATAAAGGAATTTGAAACCACTTTCGATTTTTTTGGATTTCGATGAATTTTTTTGTTGGAGGAGCTAGATTTGAGTGAATTTAGATGAAATTTACTTCAATTTTTTTTGATTTTATATAAATTTTTAGTCAAATTGTAATAAAGGAAACTGAAACCAACTTCGATTTTTTGGGATTTCGATGTATTTTTTTGTTGGAGGAGCTAAATTTGAGTGAATTTAGGTGAAATTTACTTCAATGTTTTTGGATTTTATATAAATTTTTAGGCAAATTTTAATAAAGGAATTTGAAACCACCTTCGACTTTTTTGGATTTCGATGAATTTTTTTGTTGGAGGAGCTAAATTTGAGTGAATTTAGATGAAATTTACTTCTATTTTTTTTATTTCACTTAAATTTTTAGTCAAATTGTAATAAAGGTATTTGAACCAACTTCGATTTTTTTGGATTTTGATGATTTTGGTTGTTGGAGGAGTTAAATTTGAGTAAATTTAGAGGAAATTTACTTTTATTTTTTTGGATTTTATATAAATTTTTAGTCAAATTGTAGTAAAGGAAATTCAAACCAACTTGGATTTTTTTGGATTTTGATGAATTTTTTTGTTGGAGGAGTTAAATTTGAGTGAATTTAGATGAAACTTACTTTTATTTTTTTGGATTTTCTATAAATTTTTAGTCAAATTGTAATAAAGGAATTTGAACCAACTTCGATTTTTTTGGATTTTGATGAGATTTTTTGTTGGAGGAGTTAAATTTGAGTGAATTTAGATGAAATTTACTTCTATTTTTTTGGATTTTATATAAATTTTTAGTCAAATTGTAATAAAGGAATTTGAACCAACTTCGATTTTTTTGGATTTCGATGAATTTTTTTGTTGGAGGAGCTAAACTTGAGTGAATTTAGATGAAATTTACTTCAATTTTTTTGGATTTTATATAAATTTTTAGTCAAATTGTAATAACGGAAATTGAAACCAACTTCGATTTTTTTGGATTTGGATGAATTTTTTTGTTGGAGGAGCTAAATTTGAGTGAATTTAGATGAGATTTACTTTTATGTTTTTGGATTTTATATAAATTTTTAGTCAAATTGTAATAAAGGAATTTGAACCAACTTCTATTTTTTTGGATTTTGATGAGTTTTTTTGTTGGAGGAGTTAAATTTGAGTGAATTTAGATGAAATTTACTTCAATTTTTTTGGATTTTATCTAATTTTTTAGTCAAATTGTAATAAAGTAAATTGAAACCAACTTCGATTTTTTTGGATTTGGATGAATGTTTTTGTTGGAGGAGCTAAATTTGAGTAAATTTAGATGAAATTAACACCTATTTTTTTGGATTTTATATAAATTTTTAGTCAAATTGTAATAAAGGAATTTGAAACCAACTTCGATTTTTTTGGATTTTGCTGAATTTTGTGTTGGAGGAGCTAAATTTGAGTGAATTTAGATTAAATTTACTTTTATTTTTTTTGATTTTATATAAATTTTTAGTCAAATTGTAATAAAGGAATTTGAACCAACTTCGAATTTTTTGGATTTCGATGAATTTTTTTGTTGGAGGAGCTAAATTTGAGTGAATTTAGATGAAATTTACTTCAATTTTTTTGGATTTTATATAAATTTTTAGGCAAATTTTAATAAAGGAATTTGAAACCACTTTCGATTTTTTTGGATTTCGATGAATTTTTTTGTTGGAGGAGCTAAATTTGAGTGAATTTAGATGAAATTTACTTCAATTTTTTTGATTTTATATAAATTTTTAGTCAAATTGTAATAAAGGAATTTGAACCAACTTCGATTTTTTTGGATTTTGATGAGATTTTTTGTTGGAGGAGTTAAATTTGAGTGAATTTAGATGAAATTTACTTCTATTTTTTTGGATTTTATATAAATTTTTAGTCAAATTGTAATAAAGGAATTTGAACCAACTTCGATTTTTTTGGATTTCGATGAATTTTTTTGTTGGAGGAGCTAAACTTGAGTGAATTTAGATGAAATTTACTTCAATTTTTTTGGATTTTATATAAATTTTTAGTCAAATTGTAATAACGGAAATTGAAACCAACTTCGATTTTTTTGGATTTGGATGAATTTTTTTGTTGGAGGAGCTAAATTTGAGTGAATTTAGATGAAATTTTCTTTTATTTTTTTGGTTTTTATATAAATTTTTAGTCAAATTGTAATAAAGGAATTTGAACAAACTTCGATTTTTTTGGATTTTGATGAGATTTTTTGTTGGAGGAGTTAAATTTGAGTGAATTTAGATGAAATTTACTTCTATTTTTTTGGATTTTATATAAATTTTTAGTCAAATTGTAATAAAGGAATTTGAACCAACTTCGATTTTTTTGGATTTCGATGAATTTTTTTGTTGGAGGAGCTAAACTTGAGTGAATTTAGATGAAATTTACTTCAATTTTTTTGGATTTTATATAAATTTTTAGTCAAATTGTAATAACGGAAATTGAAACCAACTTCGATTTTTTTGGATTTGGATGAATTTTTTTGTTGGAGGAGCTAAATTTGAGTGAATTTAGATGAAATTTTCTTTTATTTTTTTGGTTTTTATATAAATTTTTAGTCAAATTGTAATAAAGTAATTTGAAACCAACTTCGATTTTTTTGGATTTTGATGAATTTTTTTGTTGGAGCAGCTAAATTTGAGAGAATTTAGATGGAATTTACTTTTATTTTTTTGGATTTTATATAAATTTTTAGTCAAATTGTAATAAAGGAATTTGAACCAACTTCTATTTTTTTGGATTTTGATGAGTTTTTTTGTTGGAGGAGTTAAATTTGAGTGAATTTAGATGAAATTTACTTCAATTTTTTTGGATTTTATATAATTTTTTAGTCAAATTGTAATAAAGGAAATTGAAACCAACTTCGATTTTTTTGGATTTGGATGAATGTTTTTGTTGGAGGAGCTAAATTTGAGTAAATTTAGATGAAATTAACACCTATTTTTTTGGATTTTATATAAATTTTTAGTCAAATTGTAATAAAGGAATTTGAAACCAACTTCGATTTTTTTGGATTTTGCTGAATTTTGTGTTGGAGGAGCTAAATTTGAGTGAATTTAGATGAAATTTACTTTTATTTTTTCGGATTTTATATAAATTTTTAGTCAAATTGTAATAAAGGAATTTGAACCAACTTCGATTTTTTTGGATTTTGATGAGTTTTTTTGTTGGAGGAGCTAAACTTGAGTGAATTTAGATGAAATTTACTTCAATTTTTTTGGATTTTATATAAATTTTTAGTCAAATTGTAATAACGGAAATTGAAACCAACTTCGATTTTTTTGGATTTGGATGAATTTTTTTGTTGGAGGAGCTAAATTTGAGTGAATTTAGATGAAATTTTCTTTTATTTTTTTGGTTTTTATATAAATTTTTAGTCAAATTGTAATAAAGGAATTTGAACAAACTTCGATTTTTTTGGATTTTGATGAGATTTTTTGTTGGAGGAGTTAAATTTGAGTGAATTTAGATGAAATTTACTTTTATTTTTTTGGATTTTATATAAATTTTTAGTCAAATTGTAATAAAGGAATTTGAACCAACTTCGATTTTTTTGGATTTCGATGAATTTTTTGTTGGAGGAGCTAAATTTGAGTGAATTTAGATTAAATTTGCTTCTATTTTTCTTGATTTTATATAAATTTTTAGTCAAATTGTAATTAAGGAATTTGAAACCACCTTCGATTTTTTTGGATTTTGATGAATTTTATTGTTGGAGGAGCTAAATTTGAGTGAATTTAGATGAAATTTACTTTCATTTTTTTGGATTTTATATTAATTTTTAGTCAAATTGTAATAAAGTAATTTGAAACCAACTTCGATTTTTTTGGATTTTGATGAATTTTTTTGTTGGAGCAGCTAAATTTGAGAGAATTTAGATGGAATTTACTTTTATTTTTTTGGATTTTATATAAATTTTTAGTCAAATTGTAATAAAGGAATTTGAACCAACTTCTATTTTTTTGGATTTTGGTGAGTTTTTTTGTTGGAGGAGTTAAATTTGAGTGAATTTAGATGAAATTTACTTCAATTTTTTTGGATTTTATATAATTTTTTAGTCAAATTGTAATAAAGGAAATTGAAACCAACTTCGATTTTTTTGGATTTGGATGAATGTTTTTGTTGGAGGAGCTAAATTTGAGTAAATTTAGATGAAATTAACACCTATTTTTTTGGATTTTATATAAATTTTTAGTCAAATTGTAATAAAGGAATTTGAAACCAACTTCGATTTTTTTGGATTTTGCTGAATTTTGTGTTGGAGGAGCTAAATTTGAGTGAATTTAGATGAAATTTACTTTTATTTTTTCGGATTTTATATAAATTTTTAGTCAAATTGTAATAAAGGAATTTGAACCAACTTCGATTTTTTTGGATTTTGATGAGTTTTTTTGTTGGAGGAGTTAAATTTGAGTGAATTTAGATTAAATTTACTTTTATTTTTTTTGATTTTATATAAATTTTTAGTCAAATTGTAATAAAGGAATTTGAACCAACTTCGAATTTTTTGGATTTCGATGAATTTTTTTGTTGGAGGAGCTAAATTTGAGTGAATTTAGATGAAATTTACTTCAATTTTTTTGGATTTTATATAAATTTTTAGGCAAATTTTAATAAAGGAATTTGAAACCACTTTCGATTTTTTTGGATTTCGATGAATTTTTTTGTTGGAGGAGCTAAATTTGAGTGAATTTAGATGAAATTTACTTCAATTTTTTTTGATTTTATATAAATTTTTAGTCAAATTGTAATACAGGAAACTGAAACCAACTTCGATTTTTTGGGATTTCGATGTATTTTTTTGTTGGAGGAGCTAAATTTGAGTGAATTTAGGTGAAATTTACTTCAATGTTTTTGGATTTTATATAAATTTTTAGGCAAATTTTAATAAAGGAATTTGAAACCACCTTCGACTTTTTTGGATTTCGATGAATTTTTTTGTTGGAGGAGCTAAATTTGAGTGAATTTATATGAAATTTACTTCTATTTTTTTTATTTCACTTAAATTTTTAGTCAAATTGTAATAAAGGTATTTGAACCAACTTCGATTTTTTTGGATTTTGATGATTTTGGTTGTTGGAGGAGTTAAATTTGAGTAAATTTAGAGGAAATTTACTTTTATTTTTTTGGATTTTATATAAATTTTTAGTCAAATTGTAGTAAAGGAAATTCAAACCAACTTCGATTTTTTTGGATTTTGATGAATTTTTTTGTTGGAGGAGTTAAATTTGAGTGAATTTAGATGAAACTTACTTTTATTTTTTTGGATTTTCTATAAATTTTTAGTCAAATTGTAATAAAGGAATTTGAACCAACTTCGATTTTTTTGGATTTTGATGAGATTTTTTGTTGGAGGAGTTAAATTTGAGTGAATTTAGATGAAATTTACTTCTATTTTTTTGGATTTTATATAAATTTTTAGTCAAATTGTAATAAAGGAATTTGAACCAACTTCGATTTTTTTGGATTTCGATGAATTTTTTTGTTGGAGGAGCTAAACTTGAGTGAATTTAGATGAAATTTACTTCAATTTTTTTGGATTTTATATAAATTTTTAGTCAAATTGTAATAACGGAAATTGAAACCAACTTCGATTTTTTTGGATTTGGATGAATTTTTTTGTTGGAGGAGCTAAATTTGAGTGAATTTAGATGAGATTTACTTTTATGTTTTTGGATTTTATATAAATTTTTAGTCAAATTGTAATAAAGGAATTTGAACCAACTTCTATTTTTTTGGATTTTGATGAGTTTTTTTGTTGGAGGAGTTAAATTTGAGTGAATTTAGATGAAATTTACTTCAATTTTTTTGGATTTTATCTAATTTTTTAGTCAAATTGTAATAAAGTAAATTGAAACCAACTTCGATTTTTTTGGATTTGGATGAATGTTTTTGTTGGAGGAGCTAAATTTGAGTAAATTTAGATGAAATTAACACCTATTTTTTTGGATTTTATATAAATTTTTAGTCAAATTGTAATAAAGGAATTTGAAACCAACTTCGATTTTTTTGGATTTTGCTGAATTTTGTGTTGGAGGAGCTAAATTTGAGTGAATTTAGATTAAATTTACTTTTATTTTTTTTGATTTTATATAAATTTTTAGTCAAATTGTAATAAAGGAATTTGAACCAACTTCGATTTTTTTTGTGATTTCGATGAATTTTTTTGTTGGAGGAGCTAAATTTGAGTGAATTTAGATGAAATTTACTTCAATTTTTTTGGATTTTATATAAATTTTTAGGCAAATTTTAATAAAGGAATTTGAAACCACTTTCGATTTTTTTGGATTTCGATGAATTTTTTTGTTGGAGGAGCTAAATTTGAGTGAATTTAGATGAAATTTACTTCAATTTTTTTGATTTTATATAAATTTTTAGTCAAATTGTAATAAAGGAATTTGAACCAACTTCGATTTTTTTGGATTTTGATGAGATTTTTTGTTGGAGGAGTTAAATTTGAGTGAATTTAGATGAAATTTACTTCTATTTTTTTGGATTTTATATAAATTTTTAGTCAAATTGTAATAAAGGAATTTGAACCAACTTCGATTTTTTTGGATTTCGATGAATTTTTTTGTTGGAGGAGCTAAACTTGAGTGAATTTAGATGAAATTTACTTCAATTTTTTTGGATTTTATATAAATTTTTAGTCAAATTGTAATAACGGAAATTGAAACCAACTTCGATTTTTTTGGATTTGGATGAATTTTTTTGTTGGAGGAGCTAAATTTGAGTGAATTTAGATGAAATTTTCTTTTATTTTTTTGGTTTTTATATAAATTTTTAGTCAAATTGTAATAAAGTAATTTGAAACCAACTTCGATTTTTTTGGATTTTGATGAATTTTTTTGTTGGAGCAGCTAAATTTGAGAGAATTTAGATGGAATTTACTTTTATTTTTTTGGATTTTATATAAATTTTTAGTCAAATTGTAATAAAGGAATTTGAACCAACTTCTATTTTTTTGGATTTTGATGAGTTTTTTTGTTGGAGGAGTTAAATTTGAGTGAATTTAGATGAAATTTACTTCAATTTTTTTGGATTTTATATAATTTTTTAGTCAAATTGTAATAAAGGAAATTGAAACCAACTTCGATTTTTTTGGATTTGGATGAATGTTTTTGTTGGAGGAGCTAAATTTGAGTAAATTTAGATGAAATTAACACCTATTTTTTTGGATTTTATATAAATTTTTAGTCAAATTGTAATAAAGGAATTTGAAACCAACTTCGATTTTTTTGGATTTTGCTGAATTTTGTGTTGGAGGAGCTAAATTTGAGTGAATTTAGATGAAATTTACTTTTATTTTTTCGGATTTTATATAAATTTTTAGTCAAATTGTAATAAAGGAATTTGAACCAACTTCGATTTTTTTGGATTTTGATGAGTTTTTTTGTTGGAGGAGCTAAACTTGAGTGAATTTAGATGAAATTTACTTCAATTTTTTTGGATTTTATATAAATTTTTAGTCAAATTGTAATAACGGAAATTGAAACCAACTTCGATTTTTTTGGATTTGGATGAATTTTTTTGTTGGAGGAGCTAAATTTGAGTGAATTTAGATGAAATTTTCTTTTATTTTTTTGGTTTTTATATAAATTTTTAGTCAAATTGTAATAAAGGAATTTGAACAAACTTCGATTTTTTTGGATTTTGATGAGATTTTTTGTTGGAGGAGTTAAATTTGAGTGAATTTAGATGAAATTTACTTTTATTTTTTTGGATTTTATATAAATTTTTAGTCAAATTGTAATAAAGGAATTTGAACCAACTTCGATTTTTTTGGATTTCGATGAATTTTTTGTTGGAGGAGCTAAATTTGAGTGAATTTAGATTAAATTTGCTTCTATTTTTCTTGATTTTATATAAATTTTTAGTCAAATTGTAATTAAGGAATTTGAAACCACCTTCGATTTTTTTGGATTTTGATGAATTTTATTGTTGGAGGAGCTAAATTTGAGTGAATTTAGATGAAATTTACTTTCATTTTTTTGGATTTTATATTAATTTTTAGTCAAATTGTAATAAAGTAATTTGAAACCAACTTCGATTTTTTTGGATTTTGATGAATTTTTTGTTGGAGCAGCTAAATTTGAGAGAATTTAGATGGAATTTACTTTTATTTTTTTGGATTTTATATAAATTTTTAGTCAAATTGTAATAAAGGAATTTGAACCAACTTCTATTTTTTTGGATTTTGATGAGTTTTTTTGTTGGAGGAGTTAAATTTGAGTGAATTTAGATGAAATTTACTTCAATTTTTTTGGATTTTATATAATTTTTTAGTCAAATTGTAATAAAGGAAACTGAAACCAACTTCGATTTTTTGGGATTTCGATGTATTTTTTTGTTGGAGGAGCTAAATTTGAGTGAATTTAGGTGAAATTTACTTCAATGTTTTTGGATTTTATATAAATTTTTAGGCAAATTTTAATAAAGGAATTTGAAACCACCTTCGACTTTTTTGGATTTCGATGAATTTTTTTGTTGGAGGAGCTAAATTTGAGTGAATTTAGATGAAATTTACTTCTATTTTTTTTATTTCACTTAAATTTTTAGTCAAATTGTAATAAAGGTATTTGAACCAACTTCGATTTTTTTGGATTTTGATGATTTTGGTTGTTGGAGGAGTTAAATTTGAGTAAATTTAGAGGAAATTTACTTTTATTTTTTTGGATTTTATATAAATTTTTAGTAAAATTGTAGTAAAGGAAATTCAAACCAACTTCGATTTTTTTGGATTTTGATGAATTTTTTTGTTGGAGGAGTTAAATTTGAGTGAATTTAGATGAAACTTACTTTTATTTTTTTGGATTTTCTATAAATTTTTAGTCAAATTGTAATAAAGGAATTTGAACCAACTTCGATTTTTTTGGATTTTGATGAGATTTTTTGTTGGAGGAGTTAAATTTGAGTGAATTTAGATGAAATTTACTTCTATTTTTTTGGATTTTATATAAATTTTTAGTCAAATTGTAATAAAGGAATTTGAACCAACTTCGATTTTTTTGGATTTCGATGAATTTTTTTGTTGGAGGAGCTAAACTTGAGTGAATTTAGATGAAATTTACTTCAATTTTTTTGGATTTTATATAAATTTTTAGTCAAATTGTAATAACGGAAATTGAAACCAACTTCGATTTTTTTGGATTTGGATGAATTTTTTTGTTGGAGGAGCTAAATTTGAGTGAATTTAGATGAGATTTACTTTTATGTTTTTGGATTTTATATAAATTTTTAGTCAAATTGTAATAAAGGAATTTGAACCAACTTCTATTTTTTTGGATTTTGATGAGTTTTTTTGTTGGAGGAGTTAAATTTGAGTGAATTTAGATGAAATTTACTTCAATTTTTTTGGATTTTATCTAATTTTTTAGTCAAATTGTAATAAAGTAAATTGAAACCAACTTCGATTTTTTTGGATTTGGATGAATGTTTTTGTTGGAGGAGCTAAATTTGAGTAAATTTAGATGAAATTAACACCTATTTTTTTGGATTTTATATAAATTTTTAGTCAAATTGTAATAAAGGAATTTGAAACCAACTTCGATTTTTTTGGATTTTGCTGAATTTTGTGTTGGAGGAGCTAAATTTGAGTGAATTTAGATTAAATTTACTTTTATTTTTTTTGATTTTATATAAATTTTTAGTCAAATTGTAATAAAGGAATTTGAACCAACTTCGAATTTTTTGGATTTCGATGAATTTTTTTGTTGGAGGAGCTAAATTTGAGTGAATTTAGATGAAATTTACTTCAATTTTTTTGATTTTATATAAATTTTTAGTCAAATTGTAATAAAGGAATTTGAACCAACTTCGATTTTTTTGGATTTTGATGAGATTTTTTGTTGGAGGAGTTAAATTTGAGTGAATTTAGATGAAATTTACTTCTATTTTTTTGGATTTTATATAAATTTTTAGTCAAATTGTAATAAAGGAATTTGAACCAACTTCGATTTTTTTGGATTTCGATGAATTTTTTTGTTGGAGGAGCTAAACTTGAGTGAATTTAGATGAAATTTACTTCAATTTTTTTGGATTTTATATAAATTTTTAGTCAAATTGTAATAACGGAAATTGAAACCAACTTCGATTTTTTTGGATTTGGATGAATTTTTTTGTTGGAGGAGCTAAATTTGAGTGAATTTAGATGAAATTTTCTTTTATTTTTTTGGTTTTTATATAAATTTTTAGTCAAATTGTAATAAAGGAATTTGAACAAACTTCGATTTTTTTGGATTTTGATGAGATTTTTTGTTGGAGGAGTTAAATTTGAGTGAATTTAGATGAAATTTACTTTTATTTTTTTGGATTTTATATAAATTTTTAGTCAAATTGTAATAAAGGAATTTGAACCAACTTCGATTTTTTTGGATTTCGATGAATTTTTTGTTGGAGGAGCTAAATTTGAGTGAATTTAGATTAAATTTGCTTCTATTTTTCTTGATTTTATATAAATTTTTAGTCAAATTGTAATTAAGGAATTTGAAACCACCTTCGATTTTTTTGGATTTTGATGAATTTTATTGTTGGAGGAGCTAAATTTGAGTGAATTTAGATGACATTTACTTTCATTTTTTTGGATTTTATATTAATTTTTAGTCAAATTGTAATAAAGTAATTTGAAACCAACTTCGATTTTTTTGGATTTTGATGAATTTTTTTGTTGGAGCAGCTAAATTTGAGAGAATTTAGATGGAATTTACTTTTATTTTTTTGGATTTTATATAAATTTTTAGTCAAATTGTAATAAAGGAATTTGAACCAACTTCTATTTTTTTGGATTTTGATGAGTTTTTTTGTTGGAGGAGTTAAATTTGAGTGAATTTAGATGAAATTTACTTCAATTTTTTTGGATTTTATATAATTTTTTAATCAAATTGTAATAAAGGAAATTGAAACCAACTTCGATTTTTTTGGATTTGGATGAATGTTTTTGTTGGAGGAGCTAAATTTGAGTAAATTTAGATGAAATTAACACCTATTTTTTTGGATTTTAAATAAATTTTTAGTCAAATTGTAATAAAGGAATTTGAAACCAACTTCGATTTTTTTGGATTTTGCTGAATTTTGTGTTGGAGGAGCTAAATTTGAGTGAATTTAGATGAAATTTACTTTTATTTTTTCGGATTTTATATAAATTTTTAGTCAAATTGTAATAAAGGAATTTGAACCAACTTCGATTTTTTTGGATTTTGATGAGTTTTTTTGTTGGAGGAGTTAAATTTGAGTGAATTTAGATTAAATTTACTTTTATTTTTTTTGATTTTATATAAATTTTTAGTCAAATTGTAATAAAGGAATTTGAACCAACTTCGAATTTTTTGGATTTCGATGAACTTTTTTGTTGGAGGAGCTAAATTTGAGTGAATTTAGATGAAATTTACTTCAATTTTTTTGGATTTTATATAAATTTTTAGGCAAATTTTAATAAAGGAATTTGAAACCACTTTCGATTTATTTGGATTTCGATGAATTTTTTTGTTGGAGGAGCTAAATTTGAGTGAATTTAGATGAAATTTACTTCAATTTTTTTTGATTTTATATAAATTTTTAGTCAAATTGTAATAAAGGAAACTGAAACCAACTTCGATTTTTTGGGATTTCGATGTATTTTTTTGTTGGAGGAGCTAAATTTGAGTGAATTTAGGTGAAATTTACTTCAATGTTTTTGGATTTTATATAAATTTTTAGGCAAATTTTAATAAAGGAATTTGAAACCACCTTCGACTTTTTTGGATTTCGATGAATTTTTTTGTTGGAGGAGCTAAATTTGAGTGAATTTAGATGAAATTTACTTCTATTTTTTTTATTTCACTTAAATTTTTAGTCAAATTGTAATAAAGGTATTTGAACCAACTTCGATTTTTTTGGATTTTGATGATTTTGGTTGTTGGAGGAGTTAAATTTGAGTAAATTTAGAGGAAATTTACTTTTATTTTTTTGGATTTTATATAAATTTTTAGTCAAATTGTAGTAAAGGAAATTCAAACCAACTTGGATTTTTTTGGATTTTGATGAATTTTTTTGTTGGAGGAGTTAAATTTGAGTGAATTTAGATGAAACTTACTTTTATTTTTTTGGATTTTCTATAAATTTTTAGTCAAATTGTAATAAAGGAATTTGAACCAACTTCGATTTTTTTGGATTTTGATGAGATTTTTTGTTGGAGGAGTTAAATTTGAGTGAATTTAGATGAAATTTACTTCTATTTTTTTGGATTTTATATAAATTTTTAGTCAAATTGTAATAAAGGAATTTGAACCAACTTCGATTTTTTTGGATTTCGATGAATTTTTTTGTTGGAGGAGCTAAACTTGAGTGAATTTAGATGAAATTTACTTCAATTTTTTTGGATTTTATATAAATTTTTAGTCAAATTGTAATAACGGAAATTGAAACCAACTTCGATTTTTTTGGATTTGGATGAATTTTTTTGTTGGAGGAGCTAAATTTGAGTGAATTTAGATGAGATTTACTTTTATGTTTTTGGATTTTATATAAATTTTTAGTCAAATTGTAATAAAGGAATTTGAACCAACTTCTATTTTTTTGGATTTTGATGAGTTTTTTTGTTGGAGGAGTTAAATTTGAGTGAATTTAGATGAAATTTACTTCAATTTTTTTGGATTTTATCTAATTTTTTAGTCAAATTGTAATAAAGTAAATTGAAACCAACTTCGATTTTTTTGGATTTGGATGAATGTTTTTGTTGGAGGAGCTAAATTTGAGTAAATTTAGATGAAATTAACACCTATTTTTTTGGATTTTATATAAATTTTTAGTCAAATTGTAATAAAGGAATTTGAAACCAACTTCGATTTTTTTGGATTTTGCTGAATTTTGTGTTGGAGGAGCTAAATTTGAGTGAATTTAGATTAAATTTACTTTTATTTTTTTTGATTTTATATAAATTTTTAGTCAAATTGTAATAAAGGAATTTGAACCAACTTCGAATTTTTTGGATTTCGATGAATTTTTTTGTTGGAGGAGCTAAATTTGAGTGAATTTAGATGAAATTTACTTCAATTTTTTTGGATTTTATATAAATTTTTAGGCAAATTTTAATAAAGGAATTTGAAACCACTTTCGATTTTTTTGGATTTCGATGAATTTTTTTGTTGGAGGAGCTAAATTTGAGTGAATTTAGATGAAATTTACTTCAATTTTTTTGATTTTATATAAATTTTTAGTCAAATTGTAATAAAGGAATTTGAACCAACTTCGATTTTTTTGGATTTTGATGAGATTTTTTGTTGGAGGAGTTAAATTTGAGTGAATTTAGATGAAATTTACTTCTATTTTTTTGGATTTTATATAAATTTTTAGTCAAATTGTAATAAAGGAATTTGAACCAACTTCGATTTTTTTGGATTTCGATGAATTTTTTTGTTGGAGGAGCTAAACTTGAGTGAATTTAGATGAAATTTACTTCAATTTTTTTGGATTTTATATAAATTTTTAGTCAAATTGTAATAACGGAAATTGAAACCAACTTCGATTTTTTTGGATTTGGATGAATTTTTTTGTTGGAGGAGCTAAATTTGAGTGAATTTAGATGAAATTTTCTTTTATTTTTTTGGTTTTTATATAAATTTTTAGTCAAATTGTAATAAAGGAATTTGAACAAACTTCGATTTTTTTGGATTTTGATGAGATTTTTTGTTGGAGGAGTTAAATTTGAGTGAATTTAGATGAAATTTACTTTTATTTTTTTGGATTTTATATAAATTTTTAGTCAAATTGTAATAAAGGAATTTGAACCAACTTCGATTTTTTTGGATTTCGATGAATTTTTTGTTGGAGGAGCTAAATTTGAGTGAATTTAGATTAAATTTGCTTCTATTTTTCTTGATTTTATATAAATTTTTAGTCAAATTGTAATTAAGGAATTTGAAACCACCTTCGATTTTTTTGGATTTTGATGAATTTTATTGTTGGAGGAGCTAAATTTGAGTGAATTTAGATGACATTTACTTTCATTTTTTTGGATTTTATATTAATTTTTAGTCAAATTGTAATAAAGTAATTTGAAACCAACTTCGATTTTTTTGGATTTTGATGAATTTTTTTGTTGGAGCAGCTAAATTTGAGAGAATTTAGATGGAATTTACTTTTATTTTTTTTGGATTTTATATAAATTTTTAGTCAAATTGTAATAAAGGAATTTGAACCAACTTCTATTTTTTTGGATTTTGATGAGTTTTTTTGTTGGAGGAGTTAAATTTGAGTGAATTTAGATGAAATTTACTTCAATTTTTTTGGATTTTATATAATTTTTTAATCAAATTGTAATAAAGGAAATTGAAACCAACTTCGATTTTTTTGGATTTGGATGAATGTTTTTGTTGGAGGAGCTAAATTTGAGTAAATTTAGATGAAATTAACACCTATTTTTTTGGATTTTATATAAATTTTTAGTCAAATTGTAATAAAGGAATTTGAAACCAACTTCGATTTTTTTGGATTTTGCTGAATTTTGTGTTGGAGGAGCTAAATTTGAGTGAATTTAGATGAAATTTACTTTTATTTTTTCGGATTTTATATAAATTTTTAGTCAAATTGTAATAAAGGAATTTGAACCAACTTCGATTTTTTTGGATTTTGATGAGTTTTTTTGTTGGAGGAGTTAAATTTGAGTGAATTTAGATTAAATTTACTTTTATTTTTTTTGATTTTATATAAATTTTTAGTCAAATTGTAATAAAGGAATTTGAACCAACTTCGAATTTTTTGGATTTCGATGAATTTTTTTGTTGGAGGAGCTAAATTTGAGTGAATTTAGATGAAATTTACTTCAATTTTTTTGGATTTTATATAAATTTTTAGGCAAATTTTAATAAAGGAATTTGAAACCACTTTCGATTTTTTTGGATTTCGATGAATTTTTTTGTTGGAGGAGCTAAATTTGAGTGAATTTAGATGAAATTTACTTCAATTTTTTTTGATTTTATATAAATTTTTAGTCAAATTGTAATAAAGGAAACTGAAACCAACTTCGATTTTTTGGGATTTCGATGTATTTTTTTGTTGGAGGAGCTAAATTTGAGTGAATTTAGGTGAAATTTACTTCAATGTTTTTGGATTTTATATAAATTTTTAGGCAAATTTTAATAAAGGAATTTGAAACCACCTTCGACTTTTTTGGATTTCGATGAATTTTTTTGTTGGAGGAGCTAAATTTGAGTGAATTTAGATGAAATTTACTTCTATTTTTTTTATTTCACTTAAATTTTTAGTCAAATTGTAATAAAGGTATTTGAACCAACTTCGATTTTTTTGGATTTTGATGATTTTGGTTGTTGGAGGAGTTAAATTTGAGTAAATTTAGAGGAAATTTACTTTTATTTTTTTGGATTTTATATAAATTTTTAGTCAAATTGTAGTAAAGGAAATTCAAACCAACTTCGATTTTTTTGGATTTTGATGAATTTTTTTGTTGGAGGAGTTAAATTTGAGTGAATTTAGATGAAACTTACTTTTATTTTTTTGGATTTTCTATAAATTTTTAGTCAAATTGTAATAAAGGAATTTGAACCAACTTCGATTTTTTTGGATTTTGATGAGATTTTTTGTTGGAGGAGTTAAATTTGAGTGAATTTAGATGAAATTTACTTCTATTTTTTTGGATTTTATATAAATTTTTAGTCAAATTGTAATAAAGGAATTTGAACCAACTTCGATTTTTTTGGATTTCGATGAATTTTTTTGTTGGAGGAGCTAAACTTGAGTGAATTTAGATGAAATTTACTTCAATTTTTTTGGATTTTATATAAATTTTTAGTCAAATTGTAATAACGGAAATTGAAACCAACTTCGATTTTTTTGGATTTGGATGAATTTTTTTGTTGGAGGAGCTAAATTTGAGTGAATTTAGATGAGATTTACTTTTATGTTTTTGGATTTTATATAAATTTTTAGTCAAATTGTAATAAAGGAATTTGAACCAACTTCTATTTTTTTGGATTTTGATGAGTTTTTTTGTTGGAGGAGTTAAATTTGAGTGAATTTAGATGAAATTTACTTCAATTTTTTTGGATTTTATCTAATTTTTTAGTCAAATTGTAATAAAGTAAATTGAAACCAACTTCGATTTTTTTGGATTTGGATGAATGTTTTTGTTGGAGGAGCTAAATTTGAGTAAATTTAGATGAAATTAACACCTATTTTTTTGGATTTTATATAAATTTTTAGTCAAATTGTAATAAAGGAATTTGAACCAACTTCGAATTTTTTGGATTTCGGTGAATTTTTTTGTTGGAGGAGCTAAATTTGAGTGAATTTAGATGAAATTTACTTCAATTTTTTTGGATTTTATATAAATTTTTAGGCAAATTTTAATAAAGGAAGTTGAAACCACTTTCGATTTTTTTGGATTTCGATGAATTTTTTTGTTGGAGGAGTTAAATTTGAGTGAATTTAGATTAAATTTACTTTTATTTTTTTTGATTTTATATAAATTTTTAGTCAAATTGTAATAAAGGAATTTGAACCAACTTCGAATTTTTTGGATTTCGATGAATTTTTTTGTTGGAGGAGCTAAATTTGAGTGAATTTAGATGAAATTTACTTCAATTTTTTTGGATTTTATATAAATTTTTAGGCAAATTTTAATAAAGGAATTTGAAACCACTTTCGATTTTTTTGGATTTCGATGAATTTTTTTGTTGGAGGAGCTAAATTTGAGTGAATTTAGATGAAATTTACTTCAATTTTTTTTGATTTTATATAAATTTTTAGTCAAATTGTAATAAAGGAAACTGAAACCAACTTCGATTTTTTGGGATTTCGATGTATTTTTTTGTTGGTGGAGCTAAATTTGAGTGAATTTAGGTGAAATTTACTTCAATGTTTTTGGATTTTATATAAATTTTTAGGCAAATTTTAATAAAGGAATTTGAAACCACCTTCGACTTTTTTGGATTTCGATGAATTTTTTTGTTGGAGGAGCTAAATTTGAGTGAATTTATATGAAATTTACTTCTATTTTTTTTATTTCACTTAAATTTTTAGTCAAATTGTAATAAAGGTATTTGAACCAACTTCGATTTTTTTGGATTTTGATGATTTTGGTTGTTGGAGGAGTTAAATTTGAGTAAATTTAGAGGAAATTTACTTTTATTTTTTTGGATTTTATATAAATTTTTAGTCAAATTGTAGTAAAGGAAATTCAAACCAACTTCGATTTTTTTGGATTTTGATGAATTTTTTTGTTGGAGGAGTTAAATTTGAGTGAATTTAGATGAAACTTACTTTTATTTTTTTGGATTTTCTATAAATTTTTAGTCAAATTGTAATAAAGGAATTTGAACCAACTTTTTTTTTTTTTGGATTTTGATGAGATTTTTTGTTGGAGGAGTTAAATTTGAGTGAATTTAGATGAAATTTACTTCTATTTTTTTGGATTTTATATAAATTTTTAGTCAAATTGTAATAAAGGAATTTGAACCAACTTCGATTTTTTTGGATTTCGATGAATTTTTTTGTTGGAGGAGCTAAACTTGAGTGAATTTAGATGAAATTTACTTCAATTTTTTTGGATTTTATATAAATTTTTAATCAAATTGTAATAACGGAAATTGAAACCAACTTCGATTTTTTTGGATTTGGATGAATTTTTTTGTTGGAGGAGCTAAATTTGAGTGAATTTAGATGAGATTTACTTTTATGTTTTTGGATTTTATATAAATTTTTAGTCAAATTGTAATAAAGGAATTTGAACCAACTTCTATTTTTTTGGATTTTGATGAGTTTTTTTGTTGGAGGAGTTAAATTTGAGTGAATTTAGATGAAATTTACTTCAATTTTTTTGGATTTTATCTAATTTTTTAGTCAAATTGTAATAAAGTAAATTGAAACCAACTTCGATTTTTTTGGATTTGGATGAATGTTTTTGTTGGAGGAGCTAAATTTGAGTAAATTTAGATGAAATTAACACCTATTTTTTTGGATTTTATATAAATTTTTAGTCAAATTGTAATAAAGCAATTTGAAACCAACTTCGATTTTTTTGGATTTTGCTGAATTTTGTGTTGGAGGAGCTAAATTTGAGTGAATTTAGATGAAATTTACTTCAATTTTTTTTGATTTTATATAAATTTTTAGTCAGATTGTAATAAAGGAAACTGAAACCAACTTCGATTTTTTTGGATTTCGATGAATTTTTTTGTTGGAGGAGCTAAACTTGAGTGAATTTAGATGAAATTTACTTCAATTTTTTTGGATTTTATATAAATTTTTAGTCAAATTGTAATAACGGAAATTGAAACCAACTTCGATTTTTTGGATTTGGATGAATTTTTTTGTTGGAGGAGCTAAATTTGAGTGAATTTAGATGAAATTTACTTTTATTTTTTTGGATTTTATATAAATTTTTAGTCAAATTGTAATAAAGGAATTTGAACCAACTTCGATTTTTTTTGATTTTGATGAATTTTTTGTTGGAGGAGCTAAATTTGAGTGAATTTAGATTAAATTTGCTTCTATTTTTCTTGATTTTATATAAATTTTTAGTCAAATTGTAATTAAGGAATTTGAAACCACCTTCGATTTTTTTGGATTTTGATGAATTTTATTGTTGGAGGAGCTAAATTTGAGTGAATTTAGATGAAATTTACTTTCATTTTTTTGGATTTTCTATAAATTTTTAGTCAAATTGTAATAAAGGAATTTGAACCAACTTCGATTTTTTTGGATTTTGATGAGATTTTTTGTTGGAGGAGTTAAATTTGAGTGAATTTAGATGAAATTTACTTCTATTTTTTTGGATTTTATATAAATTTTTAGTCAAATTGTAATAAAGGAATTTGAACCAACTTCGATTTTTTTGGATTTCGATGAATTTTTTTGTTGGAGGAGCTAAACTTGAGTGAATTTAGATGAAATTTACTTCAATTTTTTTGGATTTTATATAAATTTTTAGTCAAATTGTAATAACGGAAATTGAAACCAACTTCGATTTTTTTGTATTTGGATGAATTTTTTTGTTGGAGGAGCTAAATTTGAGTGAATTTAGATGAAATTTTCTTTTATTTTTTTGGATTTTATATAAATTTTTAGTCAAATTGTAATAAAGGAATTTGAACAAACTTCGATTTTTTTGGATTTCGATGAATTTTTTGTTGGAGGAGCTAAATTTGAGTGAATTTAGATTAAATTTGCTTCTATTTTTCTTGATTTTATATAAATTTTTAGTCAAATTGTAATTAAGGAATTTGAAACCACCTTCGATTTTTTTGGATTTGATGAATTTTATTGTTGGAGGAGCTAAATTTGAGTGAATTTAGATGAAATTTACTTTCATTTTTTTGGATTTTATATTAATTTTTAGTCAAATTGTAATAAAGTAATTTGAAACCAACTTCGATTTTTTTGGATTTTGATGAATTTTTTTGTTGGAGCAGCTAAATTTGAGTGAATTTAGATGGAATTTACTTTTATTTTTTTGGATTTTATATAAATTTTTAGTCAAATTGTAATAAAGGAATTTGAACCAACTTCTATTTTTTTGGATTTTGATGAGTTTTTTTGTTGGAGGAGTTAAATTTGAGTGAATTTAGATGAAATTTACTTCAATTTTTTTGGATTTTATATAATTTTTTAGTCAAATTGTAATAAATGAAATTGAAACCAACTTCGATTTTTTTGGATTTGGATGAATGTTTTTGTTGGAGGAGCTAAATTTGAGTAAATTTAGATGAAATTAACACCTATTTTTTTGGATTTTATATAAATTTTTAGTCAAATTGTAATAAAGGAATTTGAAACCAACTTCGATTTTTTTGGATTTTGCTGAATTTTGTGTTGGAGGAGCTAAATTTGAGTGAATTTAGATGAAATTTACTTTTATTTTTTCGGATTTTATATTAATTTTTAGTCAAATTGTAATAAAGGAATTTGAACCAACTTCGATTTTTTTGGATTTTGATGAGTTTTTTTGTTGGAGGAGTTAAATTTGAGTGAATTTAGATTAAATTTACTTTTAGTTTTTTTGATTTTATATAAATTTTTAGTCAAATTGTAATAAAGGAATTTGAACCAACTTCGAATTTTTTGGATTTCGGTGAATTTTTTTGTTGGAGGAGCTAAATTTGAGTGAATTTAGAGGAAATTTACTTTTATTTTTTTGGATTTTATATAAATTTTTAGTCAAATTTTAATAAAGGAAGTTGAAACCACTTTCGATTTTTTTGGATTTCGATGAATTTTTTTGTTGGAGGAGCTAAATTTGAGTGAATTTAGATGAAATTTACTTCAATGTTTTTGGATTTTATATAAATTTTTAGGCAAATTTTAATAAAGGAATTTGAAACCACCTTCGACTTTTTTGGATTTCGATGAATTTTTTTGTTGGAGGAGTTAAATTTGAGTGAATTTAGATGAAATTTACTTTTATTTTTTTGGATTTTATATAAATTTTTAGTCAAATTGTAATAAAGGAATTTGAACCAACTTCGATTTTTTTGGATTTCGATGAATTTTTTGTTGGAGGAGCTAAATTTGAGTGAATTTAGATGAAATTTACTTTTATTTTTTCGGATTTTATATTAATTTTTAGTCAAATTGTAATAAAGGAATTTGAACCAACTTCGATTTTTTTGGATTTTGATGAGTTTTTTTGTTGGAGGAGTTAAATTTGAGTGAATTTAGATTAAATTTACTTTTATTTTTTTTGATTTTATATAAATTTTTAGTCAAATTGTAATAAAGGAATTTGAACCAACTTCGAATTTTTTGGATTTCGATGAATTTTTTTGTTGGAGGAGCTAAATTTGAGTGAATTTAGATGAAATTTACTTCAATTTTTTTGGATTTTATATAAATTTTTAGGCAAATTTTAATAAAGGAATTTGAAACCACTTTCGATTTTTTTGGATTTCGATGAATTTTTTTGTTGGAGGAGCTAAATTTGAGTGAATTTAGATGAAATTTACTTCAATTTTTTTTGATTTTATATAAATTTTTAGTCAAATTGTAATAAAGGAAACTGAAACCAACTTCGATTTTTTGGGATTTCGATGTATTTTTTTGTTGGAGGAGCTAAATTTGAGTGAATTTAGATGAAATTTACTTCAATGTTTTTGGATTTTATATAAATTTTTAGGCAAATTTTAATAAAGGAATTTGAAACCACCTTCGACTTTTTTGGATTTCGATGAATTTTTTTGTTGGAGGAGCTAAATTTGAGTGAATTTAGATGAAATTTACTTCTATTTTTTTTATTTCACTTAAATTTTTAGTCAAATTGTAATAAAGGTATTTGAACCAACTTCGATTTTTTTGGATTTTGATGATTTTGGTTGTTGGAGGAGTTAAATTTGAGTAAATTTAGAGGAAATTTACTTTTATTTTTTTGGATTTTATATAAATTTTTAGTCAAATTGTAGTAAAGGAAATTCAAACCAACTTCGATTTTTTTGGATTTTGATGAATTTTTTTGTTGGAGGAGTTAAATTTGAGTGAATTTAGATGAAACTTACTTTTATTTTTTTGGATTTTCTATAAATTTTTAGTCAAATTGTAATAAAGGAATTTGAACCAACTTCGATTTTTTTGGATTTTGATGAGATTTTTTGTTGGAGGAGTTAAATTTGAGTGAATTTAGATGAAATTTACTTCTATTTTTTTGGATTTTATATAAATTTTTAGTCAAATTGTAATAAAGGAATTTGAACCAACTTCGATTTTTTTGGATTTCGATGAATTTTTTTGTTGGAGGAGCTAAACTTGAGTGAATTTAGATGAAATTTACATCAATTTTTTTGGATTTTATATAAATTTTTAGTCAAATTGTAATAACGGAAATTGAAACCAACTTCGATTTTTTTGTATTTGGATGAATTTTTTTGTTGGAGGAGCTAAATTTGAGTGAATTTAGATGAAATTTTCTTTTATTTTTTTGGATTTTATATAAATTTTTAGTCAAATTGTAATAAAGGAATTTGAACAAACTTCGATTTTTTTGGATTTCGATGAATTTTTTGTTGGAGGAGCTAAATTTGAGTGAATTTAGATTAAATTTGCTTCTATTTTTCTTGATTTTATATAAATTTTTAGTCAAATTGTAATTAAGGAATTTGAAACCACCTTCGATTTTTTTGGATTTGATGAATTTTATTGTTGGAGGAGCTAAATTTGAGTGAATTTAGATGAAATTTACTTTCATTTTTTTGGATTTTATATTAATTTTTAGTCAAATTGTAATAAAGTAATTTGAAACCAACTTCGATTTTTTTGGATTTTGATGAATTTTTTTGTTGGAGCAGCTAAATTTGAGTGAATTTAGATGGAATTTACTTTTATTTTTTTGGATTTTATATAAATTTTTAGTCAAATTGTAATAAAGGAATTTGAACCAACTTCTATTTTTTTGGATTTTGATGAGTTTTTTTGTTGGAGGAGTTAAATTTGAGTGAATTTAGATGAAATTTACTTCAATTTTTTTGGATTTTATATAATTTTTTAGTCAAATTGTAATAAATGAAATTGAAACCAACTTCGATTTTTTTGGATTTGGATGAATGTTTTTGTTGGAGGAGCTAAATTTGAGTAAATTTAGATGAAATTAACACCTATTTTTTTGGATTTTATATAAATTTTTAGTCAAATTGTAATAAAGGAATTTGAAACCAACTTCGATTTTTTTGGATTTTGCTGAATTTTGTGTTGGAGGAGCTAAATTTGAGTGAATTTAGATGAAATTTACTTTTATTTTTTCGGATTTTATATTAATTTTTAGTCAAATTGTAATAAAGGAATTTGAACCAACTTCGATTTTTTTGGATTTTGATGAGTTTTTTTGTTGGAGGAGTTAAATTTGAGTGAATTTAGATTAAATTTACTTTTAGTTTTTTTGATTTTATATAAATTTTTAGTCAAATTGTAATAAAGGAATTTGAACCAACTTCGAATTTTTTGGATTTCGGTGAATTTTTTTGTTGGAGGAGCTAAATTTGAGTGAATTTAGATGAAATTTACTTCAATTTTTTTGGATTTTATATAAATTTTTAGGCAAATTTTAATAAAGGAAGTTGAAACCACTTTCGATTTTTTTGGATTTCGATGAATTTTTTTGTTGGAGGAGCTAAATTTGAGTGAATTTAGATGAAATTTACTTCAATGTTTTTGGATTTTATATAAATTTTTAGGCAAATTTTAATAAAGGAATTTGAAACCACCTTCGACTTTTTTGGATTTCGATGAATTTTTTTGTTGGAGGAGCTAAATTTGAGTGAATTTAGATGAAATTTACTTCTATTTTTTTTATTTCACTTAAATTTTTAGTCAAATTGTAATAAAGGTATTTGAACCAACTTCGATTTTTTTGGATTTTGATGATTTTGGTTGTTGGAGGAGTTAAATTTGAGTAAATTTAGAGGAAATTTACTTTTATTTTTTTGGATTTTATATAAATTTTTAGTCAAATTGTAATAACGGAAATTGAAACCAACTTCGATTTTTTTGGATTTGGATGAATTTTTTTGTTGGAGGAGCTAAATTTGAGTGAATTTAGATGAAATTTTCTTTTATTTTTTTGGATTTTATATAAATTTTTAGTCAAATTGTAATAAAGGAATTTGAACAAACTTCGATTTTTTTGGATTTTGATGAGATTTTTTGTTGGAGGAGTTAAATTTGAGTGAATTTAGATGAAATTTACTTTTATTTTTTTGGATTTTATATAAATTTTTAGTCAAATTGTAATAAAGGAATTTGAACCAACTTCGATTTTTTTGGATTTCGATGAATTTTTTGTTGGAGGAGCTAAATTTGAGTGAATTTAGATTAAATTTGCTTCTATTTTTCTTGATTTTATATAAATTTTTAGTCAAATTGTAATTAAGGAATTTGAAACCACCTTCGATTTTTTTGGATTTTGATGAATTTTATTGTTGGAGGAGCTAAATTTGAGTGAATTTAGATGAAATTTACTTTCATTTTTTTGGATTTTATATTAATTTTTAGTCAAATTGTAATAAAGTAATTTGAAACCAACTTCGATTTTTTTGGATTTTGATGAATTTTTTTGTTGGAGCAGCTAAATTTGAGTGAATTTAGATGGAATTTACTTTTATTTTTTTGGATTTTATATAAATTTTTAGTCAAATTGTAATAAAGGAATTTGAACCAACTTCTATTTTTTTGGATTTTGATGAGTTTTTTTGTTGGAGGAGTTAAATTTGAGTTAATTTAGATGAAATTTACTTCAATTTTTTTGGATTTTATATAATTTTTTAGTCAAATTGTAATAAAGGAAATTGAAACCAACTTCGATTTTTTTGGATTTGGATGAATGTTTTTGTTGGAGGAGCTAAATTTGAGTAAATTTAGATGAAATTAACACCTATTTTTTTGGATTTTATATAAATTTTTAGTCAAATTGTAATAAAGGAATTTGAAACCAACTTCGATTTTTTTGGATTTTGCTGAATTTTGTGTTGGAGGAGCTAAATTTGAGTGAATTTAGATGAAATTTACTTTTATTTTTTCGGATTTTATATTAATTTTTAGTCAAATTGTAATAAAGGAATTTGAACCAACTTCGATTTTTTTGGATTTTGATGAGTTTTTTTGTTGGAGGAGTTAAATTTGAGTGAATTTAGATTAAATTTACTTTTATTTTTTTTGATTTTATATAAATTTTTAGTCAAATTGTAATAAAGGAATTTGAACCAACTTCGAATTTTTTGGATTTCGATGAATTTTTTTGTTGGAGGAGCTAAATTTGAGTGAATTTAGATGAAATTTACTTCAATTTTTTTGGATTTTATATAAATTTTTAGGCAAATTTTAATAAAGGAATTTGAAACCACTTTCGATTTTTTTGGATTTCGATGAATTTTTTTGTTGGAGGAGCTAAATTTGAGTGAATTTAGATGAAATTTACTTCAATTTTTTTTGATTTTATATAAATTTTTAGTCAAATTGTAATAAAGGAAACTGAAACCAACTTCGATTTTTTGGGATTTCGATGTATTTTTTTGTTGGAGGAGCTAAATTTGAGTGAATTTAGATGAAATTTACTTCAATGTTTTTGGATTTTATATAAATTTTTAGGCAAATTTTAATAAAGGAATTTGAAACCACCTTCGACTTTTTTGGATTTCGATGAATTTTTTTGTTGGAGGAGCTAAATTTGAGTGAATTTAGATGAAATTTACTTCTATTTTTTTTATTTCACTTAAATTTTTAGTCAAATTGTAATAAAGGTATTTGAACCAACTTCGATTTTTTTGGATTTTGATGATTTTGGTTGTTGGAGGAGTTAAATTTGAGTAAATTTAGAGGAAATTTACTTTTATTTTTTTGGATTTTATATAAATTTTTAGTCAAATTGTAGTAAAGGAAATTCAAACCAACTTCGATTTTTTTGGATTTTGATGAATTTTTTTGTTGGAGGAGTTAAATTTGAGTGAATTTAGATGAAACTTACTTTTATTTTTTTGGATTTTCTATAAATTTTTAGTCAAATTGTAATAAAGGAATTTGAACCAACTTCGATTTTTTTGGATTTTGATGAGATTTTTTGTTGGAGGAGTTAAATTTGAGTGAATTTAGATGAAATTTACTTCTATTTTTTTGGATTTTATATAAATTTTTAGTCAAATTGTAATAAAGGAATTTGAACCAACTTCGATTTTTTTGGATTTCGATGAATTTTTTTGTTGGAGGAGCTAAACTTGAGTGAATTTAGATGAAATTTACTTCAATTTTTTTGGATTTTATATAAATTTTTAGTCAAATTGTATTAACGGAAATTGAAACCAACTTCGATTTTTTTGGATTTGGATGAATTTTTTTGTTGGAGGAGCTAAATTTGAGTGAATTTAGATGAAATTTTCTTTTATTTTTTGGGATTTTATATAAATTTTTAGTCAAATTGTAATAAAGGAATTTGAACCAACTTCGATTTTTTTGGATTTTGATGAGATTTTTTGTTGGAGGAGTTAAATTTGAGTGAATTTAGATGAAATTTACTTTTATTTTTTTGGATTTTATATAAATTTTTAGTCAAATTGTAATAAAGGAATTTGAACCAACTTCGATTTTTTTGGATTTCGATGAATTTTTTGTTGGAGGAGCTAAATTTGAGTGAATTTAAATTAAATTTGCTTCTATTTTTCTTGATTTTATATAAATTTTTAGTCAAATTGTAATTAAGGAATTTGAAACCACCTTCGATTTTTTTGGATTTTGATGAATTTTATTGTTGGAGGAGCTAAATTTGAGTGAATTTAGATGAAATTTACTTTCATTTTTTTGGATTTTATATTAATTTTTAGTCAAATTGTAATAAAGTAATTTGAAACCAACTTCGATTTTTTTGGATTTTGATGAATTTTTTTGTTGGAGCAGCTAAATTTGAGTGAATTTAGATGGAATTTACTTTTATTTTTTTGGATTTTATATAAATTTTTAGTCAAATTGTAATAAAGGAATTTGAACCAACTTCGATTTTTTTGGATTTCAATGAATTTTTTTGTTGGAGGAGCTAAACTTGAGTGAATTTAGATGAAATTTACTTCAATTTTTTTGGATTTTATATAAATTTTTAGTCAAATTGTAATAACGGAAATTGAAACCAACTTCGATTTTTTTGGATTTGGATGAATTTTTTTGTTGGAGGAGCTAAATTTGAGTGAATTTAGATGAAATTAACACCTATTTTTTTGGATTTTATATAAATTTTTAGTCAAATTGTAATAAAGGAATTTGAAACCAACTTCGATTTTTTTGGATTTTGCTGAATTTTGTGTTGGAGGAGCTAAATTTGAGTGAATTTAGATGAAATTTACTTTTATTTTTTCGGATTTTATATTAATTTTTAGTCAAATTGTAATAAAGGAATTTGAAACCAACTTCGATTTTTTTGGATTTTGCTGAATTTTGTGTTGGAGGAGCTAAATTTGAGTGAATTTAAATGAAATTTACTTTTATTTTTTCGGATTTTATATTAATTTTTAGTCAAATTGTAATAAAGGAATTTGAACCAACTTCGATTTTTTTTGGATTTTGATGAGTTTTTTTGTTGGAGGAGTTAAATTTGAGTGAATTTAGATTAAATTTACTTTTATTTTTTTTGATTTTATATAAATTTTTAGTCAAATTGTAATAAAGGAATTTGAACCAACTTCGAATTTTTTGGATTTCGATGAATTTTTTTGTTGGAGGAGCTAAATTTGAGTGAATTTAGATGAAATTTACTTCAATTTTTTTGGATTTTATATAAATTTTTAGGCAAATTTTAATAAAGGAATTTGAAACCACTTTCGATTTTTTTGGATTTCGATGAATTTTTTTGTTGGAGGAGCTAAATTTGAGTGAATTTAGATGAAATTTACTTCAATTTTTTTTGATTTTATATAAATTTTTAGTCAAATTGTAATAAAGGAAACTGAAACCAACTTCGATTTTTTGGGATTTCGATGTATTTTTTTGTTGGAGGAGCTAAATTTGAGTGAATTTAGATGAAATTTACTTCAATGTTTTTGGATTTTATATAAATTTTTAGGCAAATTTTAATAAAGGAATTTGAAACCACCTTCGACTTTTTTGGATTTCGATGAATTTTTTTGTTGGAGGAGCTAAATTTGAGTGAATTTAGATGAAATTTACTTCTATTTTTTTTATTTCACTTAAATTTTTAGTCAAATTGTAATAAAGGTATTTGAACCAACTTCGATTTTTTTGGATTTTGATGATTTTGGTTGTTGGAGGAGTTAAATTTGAGTAAATTTAGAGGAAATTTACTTTTATTTTTTTGGATTTTATATAAATTTTTAGTCAAATTGTAGTAAAGGAAATTCAAACCAACTTCGATTTTTTTGGATTTTGATGAATTTTTTTGTTGGAGGAGTTAAATTTGAGTGAATTTAGATGAAACTTACTTTTATTTTTTTGGATTTTCTATAAATTTTTAGTCAAATTGTAATAAAGGAATTTGAACCAACTTCGATTTTTTTGGATTTTGATGAGATTTTTTGTTGGAGGAGTTAAATTTGAGTGAATTTAGATGAAATTTACTTCTATTTTTTTGGATTTTATATAAATTTTTAGTCAAATTGTAATAAAGGAATTTGAACCAACTTCGATTTTTTTGGATTTCGATGAATTTTTTTGTTGGAGGAGCTAAACTTGAGTGAATTTAGATGAAATTTACTTCAATTTTTTTGGATTTTATATAAATTTTTAGTCAAATTGTATTAACGGAAATTGAAACCAACTTCGATTTTTTTGGATTTGGATGAATTTTTTTGTTGGAGGAGCTAAATTTGAGTGAATTTAGATGAAATTTTCTTTTATTTTTTGGGATTTTATATAAATTTTTAGTCAAATTGTAATAAAGGAATTTGAACCAACTTCGATTTTTTTGGATTTTGATGAGATTTTTTGTTGGAGGAGTTAAATTTGAGTGAATTTAGATGAAATTTACTTTTATTTTTTTGGATTTTATATAAATTTTTAGTCAAATTGTAATAAAGGAATTTGAACCAACTTCGATTTTTTTGGATTTCGATGAATTTTTTGTTGGAGGAGCTAAATTTGAGTGAATTTAGATTAAATTTGCTTCTATTTTTCTTGATTTTATATAAATTTTTAGTCAAATTGTAATTAAGGAATTTGAAACCACCTCCGATTTTTTTGGATTTTGATGAATTTTATTGTTGGAGGAGCTAAATTTGAGTGAATTTAGATGAAATTTACTTTCATTTTTTTGGATTTTATATTAATTTTTAGTCAAATTGTAATAAAGTAATTTGAAACCAACTTCGATTTTTTTGGATTTTGATGAATTTTTTTGTTGGAGCAGCTAAATTTGAGTGAATTTAGATGGAATTTACTTTTATTTTTTTGGATTTTATATAAATTTTTAGTCAAATTGTAATAAAGGAATTTGAACCAACTTCGATTTTTTTGGATTTCGATGAATTTTTTTGTTGGAGGAGCTAAACTTGAGTGAATTTAGATGAAATTTACTTCTTTTTTTTTGGATTTTATATAAATTTTTAGTCAAATTGTAATAACGGAAATTGAAACCAACTTCGATTTTTTTGGATTTGGATGAATTTTTTTGTTGGAGGAGCTAAATTTGAGTGAATTTAGATGAAATTAACACCTATTTTTTTGGATTTTATATAAATTTTTAGTCAAATTGTAATAAAGGAATTTGAAACCAACTTCGATTTTTTTGGATTTTGCTGAATTTTGTGTTGGAGGAGCTAAATTTGAGTGAATTTAGATGAAATTTACTTTTATTTTTTCGGATTTTATATTAATTTTTAGTCAAATTGTAATAAAGGAATTTGAACCAACTTCGATTTTTTTGGATTTTGATGAGTTTTTTTGTTGGAGGAGTTAAATTTGAGTGAATTTAGATTAAATTTACTTTTAGTTTTTTTGATTTTATATAAATTTTTAGTCAAATTGTAATAAAGGAATTTGAACCAACTTCGAATTTTTTGGATTTCGGTGAATTTTTTTGTTGGAGGAGCTAAATTTGAGTGAATTTAGATGAAATTTACTTCAATTTTTTTGGATTTTATATAAATTTTTAGGCAAATTTTAATAAAGGAATTTGAAACCACTTTCGATTTTTTTGGATTTCGATGAATTTTTTTGTTGGAGGAGCTAAATTTGAGTGAATTTAGATGAAATTTACTTCAATTTTTTTTGATTTTATATAAATTTTTAGTCAAATTGTAATAAAGGAAACTGAAACCAACTTCGATTTTTTGGGATTTCGATGTATTTTTTTGTTGGAGGAGCTAAATTTGAGTGAATTTAGATGAAATTTACTTCAATGTTTTTGGATTTTATATAAATTTTTAGGCAAATTTTAATAAAGGAATTTGAAACCACCTTCGACTTTTTTGGATTTCGATGAATTTTTTTGTTGGAGGAGCTAAATTTGAGTGAATTTAGATGAAATTTACTTCTATTTTTTTTATTTCACTTAAATTTTTAGTCAAATTGTAATAAAGGTATTTGAACCAACTTCGATTTTTTTGGATTTTGATGATTTTGGTTGTTGGAGGAGTTAAATTTGAGTAAATTTAGAGGAAATTTACTTTTATTTTTTTGGATTTTATATAAATTTTTAGTCAAATTGTAGTAAAGGAAATTCAAACCAACTTCGATTTTTTTGGATTTTGATGAATTTTTTTGTTGGAGGAGTTAAATTTGAGTGAATTTAGATGAAACTTACTTTTATTTTTTTGGATTTTCTATAAATTTTTAGTCAAATTGTAATAAAGGAATTTGAACCAACTTCGATTTTTTTGGATTTTGATGAGAATTTTTGTTGGAGGAGTTAAATTTGAGTGAATTTAGATGAAATTTACTTCTATTTTTTTGGATTTTATATAAATTTTTAGTCAAATTGTATTAACGGAAATTGAAACCAACTTCGATTTTTTTGGATTTGGATGAATTTTTTTGTTGGAGGAGCTAAATTTGAGTGAATTTAGATGAAATTTTCTTTTATTTTTTGGGATTTTATATAAATTTTTAGTCAAATTGTAATAAAGGAATTTGAACCAACTTCGATTTTTTTGGATTTTGATGAGATTTTTTGTTGGAGGAGTTAAATTTGAGTGAATTTAGATGAAATTTACTTTTATTTTTTTGGATTTTATATAAATTTTTAGTCAAATTGTAATAAAGGAATTTGAACCAACTTCGATTTTTTTGGATTTCGATGAATTTTTTGTTGGAGGAGCTAAATTTGAGTGAATTTAGATTAAATTTGCTTCTATTTTTCTTGATTTTATATAAATTTTTAGTCAAATTGTAATTAAGGAATTTGAAACCACCTTCGATTTTTTTGGATTTTGATGAATTTTATTGTTGGAGGAGCTAAATTTGAGTGAATTTAGATGAAATTTACTTTCATTTTTTTGGATTTTATATTAATTTTTAGTCAAATTGTAATAAAGTAATTTGAAACCAACTTCGATTTTTTTGGATTTTGATGAATTTTTTTGTTGGAGCAGCTAAATTTGAGTGAATTTAGATGGAATTTACTTTTATTTTTTTGGATTTTATATAAATTTTTAGTCAAATTGTAATAAAGGAATTTGAACCAACTTCGATTTTTTTGGATTTCGATGAATTTTTTTGTTGGAGGAGCTAAACTTGAGTGAATTTAGATGAAATTTACTTTTAGTTTTTTTGATTTTATATAAATTTTTAGTCAAATTGTAATAAAGGAATTTGAACCAACTTCGAATTTTTTGGATTTCGGTGAATTTTTTTGTTGGAGGAGCTAAATTTGAGTGAATTTAGATGAAATTTACTTCAATTTTTTTGGATTTTATATAAATTTTTAGGCAAATTTTAATAAAGGAATTTGAAACCACTTTCGATTTTTTTGGATTTCGATGAATTTTTTTGTTGGAGGAGCTAAATTTGAGTGAATTTAGATGAAATTTACTTCAATGTTTTTGGATTTTATATAAATTTTTAGGCAAATTTTAATAAAGGAATTTGAAACCACCTTCGACTTTTTTGGATTTCGATGAATTTTTTTGTTGGAGGAGCTAAATTTGAGTGAATTTAGATGAAATTTACTTCTATTTTTTTTATTTCACTTAAATTTTTAGTCAAATTGTAATAAAGGTATTTGAACCAACTTCGAATTTTTTGGATTTCGGTGAATTTTTTTGTTGGAGGAGCTAAATTTGAGTGAATTTAGATGAAATTTACTTCAATTTTTTTGGATTTTATATAAATTTTTAGGCAAATTTTAATAAAGGAATTTGAAACCACTTTCGATTTTTTTGGATTTCGATGAATTTTTTTGTTGGAGGAGCTAAATTTGAGTGAATTTAGATGAAATTTACTTCAATGTTTTTGGATTTTATATAAATTTTTAGGCAAATTTTAATAAAGGAATTTGAAACCACCTTCGACTTTTTTGGATTTCGATGAATTTTTTTGTTGGAGGAGCTAAATTTGAGTGAATTTAGATGAAATTTACTTCTATTTTTTTTATTTCACTTAAATTTTTAGTCAAATTGTAATAAAGGTATTTGAACCAACTTCGATTTTTTTGGATTTTGATGATTTTGGTTGTTGGAGGAGTTAAATTTGAGTGAATTTAGATGAAATTTACTTCTATTTTTTTTATTTCACTTAAATTTTTAGTCAAATTGTAATAAAGGTATTTGAACCAACTTCGATTTTTTTGGATTTTGATGATTTTGGTTGTTGGAGGAGTTAAATTTGAGTAAATTTAGAGGAAATTTACTTTTATTTTTTTGGATTTTATATAAATTTTTAGTCAAATTGTAGTAAAGGAAATTCAAACCAACTTCGATTTTTTTGGATTTTGATGAATTTTTTTGTTGGAGGAGTTAAATTTGAGTGAATGTAGATGAAACTTACTTTTATTTTTTTGGATTTTCTATAAATTTTTAGTCAAATTGTAATAAAGGAATTTGAACCAACTTCGATTTTTTTGGATTTTGATGAGATTTTTTGTTGGAGGAGTTAAATTTGAGTGAATTTAGATGAAATTTACTTCTATTTTTTTGGATTTTATATAAATTTTTAGTCAAATTGTAATAAAGGAATTTGAACCAACTTCGATTTTTTTGGATTTCGATGAATTTTTTTGTTGGAGGAGCTAAACTTGAGTGAATTTAGATGAAATTTACTTCAATTTTTTTGGATTTTATATAAATTTTTAGTCAAATTGTATTAACGGAAATTGAAACCAACTTCGATTTTTTTGGATTTGGATGAATTTTTTTGTTGGAGGAGCTAAATTTGAGTGAATTTAGATGAAATTTTCTTTTATTTTTTGGGATTTTATATAAATTTTTAGTCAAATTGTAATAAAGGAATTTGAACCAACTTCGATTTTTTTGGATTTTGATGAGATTTTTTGTTGGAGGAGTTAAATTTGAGTGAATTTAGATGAAATTTACTTTTATTTTTTTGGATTTTATATAAATTTTTAGTCAAATTGTAATAAAGGAATTTGAACCAACTTCGATTTTTTTGGATTTCGATGAATTTTTTGTTGGAGGAGCTAAATTTGAGTGAATTTAGATTAAATTTGCTTCTATTTTTCTTGATTTTATATAAATTTTTAGTCAAATTGTAATTAAGGAATTTGAAACCACCTTCGATTTTTTTGGATTTTGATGAATTTTATTGTTGGAGGAGCTAAATTTGAGTGAATTTAGATGAAATTTACTTTCATTTTTTTGGATTTTATATTAATTTTTAGTCAAATTGTAATAAAGTAATTTGAAACCAACTTCGATTTTTTTGGATTTTGATGAATTTTTTTGTTGGAGCAGCTAAATTTGAGTGAATTTAGAAGGAATTTACTTTTATTTTTTTGGATTTTATATAAATTTTTAGTCAAATTGTAATAAAGGAATTTGAACCAACTTCGATTTTTTTGGATTTCGATGAATTTTTTTGTTGGAGGAGCTAAACTTGAGTGAATTTAGATGAAATTTACTTCAATTTTTTTGGATTTTATATAAATTTTTAGTCAAATTGTAATAACGGAAATTGAAACCAACTTCGATTATTTTGGATTTGGATGAATTTTTTTGTTGGAGGAGCTAAATTTGAGTGAATTTAGATGAAATTAACACCTATTTTTTTGGATTTTATATAAATTTTTAGTCAAATTGTAATAAAGGAATTTGAAACCAACTTCGATTTTTTTGGATTTTGCTGAATTTTGTGTTGGAGGAGCTAAATTTGAGTGAATTTAGATGAAATTTACTTTTATTTTTTCGGATTTTATATTAATTTTTAGTCAAATTGTAATAAAGGAATTTGAACCAACTTCGATTTTTTTGGATTTTGATGAGTTTTTTTGTTGGAGGAGTTAAATTTGAGTGAATTTAGATTAAATTTACTTTTAGTTTTTTTGATTTTATATAAATTTTTAGTCAAATTGTAATAAAGGAATTTGAACCAACTTCGAATTTTTTGGATTTCGGTGAATTTTTTTGTTGGAGGAGCTAAATTTGAGTGAATTTAGATGAAATTTACTTCAATTTTTTTGGATTTTATATAAATTTTTAGGCAAATTTTAATAAAGGAATTTGAAACCACTTTCGATTTTTTTGGATTTCGATGAATTTTTTTGTTGGAGGAGCTAAATTTGAGTGAATTTAGATGAAATTTACTTCAATGTTTTTGGATTTTATATAAATTTTTAGGCAAATTTTAATAAAGGAATTTGAAACCACCTTCGACTTTTTTGGATTTCGATGAATTTTTTTGTTGGAGGAGCTAAATTTGAGTGAATTCAGATGAAATTTACTTCTATTTTTTTTATTTCACTTAAATTTTTAGTCAAATTGTAATAAAGGTATTTGAACCAACTTCGAATTTTTTGGATTTCGGTGAATTTTTTTGTTGGAGGAGCTAAATTTGAGTGAATTTAGATGAAATTTACTTCAATTTTTTTGGATTTTATATAAATTTTTAGGCAAATTTTAATAAAGGAATTTGAAACCACTTTCGATTTTTTTGGATTTCGATGAATTTTTTTGTTGGAGGAGCTAAATTTGAGTGAATTTAGATGAAATTTACTTCAATGTTTTTGGATTTTATATAAATTTTTAGGCAAATTTTAATAAAGGAATTTGAAACCACCTTCGACTTTTTTGGATTTCGATGAATTTTTTTGTTGGAGGAGCTAAATTTGAGTGAATTTAGATGAAATTTACTTCTATTTTTTTTATTTCACTTAAATTTTTAGTCAAATTGTAATAAAGGTATTTGAACCAACTTCGATTTTTTTGGATTTTGATGATTTTGGTTGTTGGAGGAGTTAAATTTGAGTAAATTTAGAGGAAATTTACTTTTATTTTTTTGGATTTTATATAAATTTTTAGTCAAATTGTAGTAAAGGAAATTCAAACCAACTTCGATTTTTTTGGATTTTGATGAATTTTTTTGTTGGAGGAGTTAAATTTGAGTGAATTTAGATGAAACTTACTTTTATTTTTTTGGATTTTCTATAAATTTTTAGTCAAATTGTAATAAAGGAATTTGAACCAACTTCGATTTTTTTGGATTTTGATGAGATTTTTTGTTGGAGGAGTTAAATTTGAGTGAATTTAGATGAAATTTACTTCTATTTTTTTGGATTTTATATAAATTTTTAGTCAAATTGTAATAAAGGAATTTGAACCAACTTCGATTTTTTTGGATTTCGATGAATTTTTTTGTTGGAGGAGCTAAACTTGAGTGAATTTAGATGAAATTTACTTCAATTTTATTGGATTTTATATAAATTTTTAGTCAAATTGTATTAACGGAAATTGAAACCAACTTCGATTTTTTTGGATTTGGATGAATTTTTTTGTTGGAGGAGCTAAATTTGAGTGAATTTAGATGAAATTTTCTTTTATTTTTTGGGATTTTATATAAATTTTTAGTCAAATTGTAATAAAGGAATTTGAACCAACTTCGATTTTTTTGGATTTTGATGAGATTTTTTGTGGGAGGAGTTAAATTTGAGTGAATTTAGATGAAATTTACTTTTATTTTTTTGGATTTTATATAAATTTTTAGTCAAATTGTAATAAAGGAATTTGAACCAACTTCGATTTTTTTGGATTTCGATGAATTTTTTGTTGGAGGAGCTAAATTTGAGTGAATTTAGATTAAATTTGCTTCTATTTTTCTTGATTTTATATAAATTTTTAGTCAAATTGTAATTAAGGAATTTGAAACCACCTTCGATTTTTTTGGATTTTGATGAATTTTATTGTTGGAGGAGCTAAATTTGAGTGAATTTAGATGAAATTTACTTTCATTTTTTTGGATTTTATATTAATTTTTAGTCAAATTGTAATAAAGTAATTTGAAACCAACTTCGATTTTTTTGGATTTTGATGAATTTTTTTGTTGGAGCAGCTAAATTTGAGTGAATTTAGATGGAATTTACTTTTATTTTTTTGGATTTTATATAAATTTTTAGTCAAATTGTAATAAAGGAATTTGAACCAACTTCGATTTTTTTGGATTTCGATGAATTTTTTTGTTGGAGGAGCTAAACTTGAGTGAATTTAGATGAAATTTACTTCAATTTTTTTGGATTTTATATAAATTTTTAGTCAAATTGTAATAACGGAAATTGAAACCAACTTCGATTATTTTGGATTTGGATGAATTTTTTTGTTGGAGGAGCTAAATTTGAGTGAATTTAGATGAAATTAACACCTATTTTTTTGGATTTTATATAAATTTTTAGTCAAATTGTAATAAAGGAATTTGAAACCAACTTCGATTTTTTTGGATTTTGCTGAATTTTGTGTTGGAGGAGCTAAATTTGAGTGAATTTAGATGAAATTTACTTTTATTTTTTCGGATTTTATATTAATTTTTAGTCAAATTGTAATAAAGGAATTTGAACCAACTTCGATTTTTTTGGATTTTGATGAGTTTTTTTGTTGGAGGAGTTAAATTTGAGTGAATTTAGATTAAATTTACTTTTAGTTTTTTTGATTTTATATAAATTTTTAGTCAAATTGTAATAAAGGAATTTGAACCAACTTCGAATTTTTTGGATTTCGGTGAATTTTTTTGTTGGAGGAGCTAAATTTGAGTGAATTTAGATGAAATTTACTTCAATTTTTTTGGATTTTATATAAATTTTTAGGCAAATTTTAATAAAGGAATTTGAAACCACTTTCGATTTTTTTGGATTTCGATGAATTTTTTTGTTGGAGGAGCTAAATTTGAGTGAATTTAGATGAAATTTACTTCAATGTTTTTGGATTTTATATAAATTTTTAGGCAAATTTTAATAAAGGAATTTGAAACCACCTTCGACTTTTTTGGATTTCGATGAATTTTTTTGTTGGAGGAGCTAAATTTGAGTGAATTCAGATGAAATTTACTTCTATTTTTTTTATTTCACTTAAATTTTTAGTCAAATTGTAATAAAGGTATTTGAACCAACTTCGAATTTTTTGGATTTCGGTGAATTTTTTTGTTGGAGGAGCTAAATTTGAGTGAATTTAGATGAAATTTACTTCAATTTTTTTGGATTTTATATAAATTTTTAGGCAAATTTTAATAAAGGAATTTGAAACCACTTTCGATTTTTTTGGATTTCGATGAATTTTTTTGTTGGAGGAGCTAAATTTGAGTGAATTTAGATGAAATTTACTTCAATGTTTTTGGATTTTATATAAATTTTTAGGCAAATTTTAATAAAGGAATTTGAAACCACCTTCGACTTTTTTGGATTTCGATGAATTTTTTTGTTGGAGGAGCTAAATTTGAGTGAATTTAGATGAAATTTACTTCTATTTTTTTTATTTCACTTAAATTTTTAGTCAAATTGTAATAAAGGTATTTGAACCAACTTCGATTTTTTTGGATTTTGATGATTTTGGTTGTTGGAGGAGTTAAATTTGAGTAAATTTAGAGGAAATTTACTTTTATTTTTTTGGATTTTATATAAATTTTTAGTCAAATTGTAATAACGGAAATTGAAACCAACTTCGATTTTTTTGGATTTGGATGAATTTTTTTGTTGGAGGAGCTAAATTTGAGTGAATTTAGATGAAATTTTCTTTTATTTTTTTGGATTTTATATAAATTTTTAGTCAAATTGTAATAAAGGAAACTGAAACCAACTTCGATTTTTTGGGATTTCGATGTATTTTTTTGTTGGAGGAGCTAAATTTGAGTGAATTTAGATGAAATTTACTTCAATGTTTTTGGATTTTATATAAATTTTTAGGCAAATTTTAATAAAGGAATTTGAAACCACCTTCGACTTTTTTGGATTTCGATGAATTTTTTTGTTGGAGGAGCTAAATTTGAGTGAATTTAGATGAAATTTACTTCTATTTTTTTTATTTCACTTAAATTTTTAGTCAAATTGTAATAAAGGTATTTGAACCAACTTCGATTTTTTTGGATTTTGATGATTTTGGTTGTTGGAGGAGTTAAATTTGAGTAAATTTAGAGGAAATTTACTTTTATTTTTTTGGATTTTATATAAATTTTTAGTCAAATTGTAGTAAAGGAAATTCAAACCAACTTCGATTTTTTTGGATTTTGATGAATTTTTTTGTTGGAGGAGTTAAATTTGAGTGAATTTAGATGAAACTTACTTTTATTTTTTTGGATTTTCTATAAATTTTTAGTCAAATTGTAATAAAGGAATTTGAACCAACTTCGATTTTTTTGGATTTTGTTGAGATTTTTTGTTGGAGGAGTTAAATTTGAGTGAATTTAGATGAAATTTACTTCTATTTTTTTGGATTTTATATAAATTTTTAGTCAAATTGTAATAAAGGAATTTGAACCAACTTCGATTTTTTTGGATTTCGATGAATTTTTTTGTTGGAGGAGCTAAACTTGAGTGAATTTAGATGAAATTTACTTCAATTTTTTTGGATTTTATATAAATTTTTAGTCAAATTGTATTAACGGAAATTGAAACCAACTTCGATTTTTTTGGATTTGGATGAATTTTTTTGTTGGAGGAGCTAAATTTGAGTGAATTTAGATGAAATTTTCTTTTATTTTTTGGGATTTTATATAAATTTTTAGTCAAATTGTAATAAAGGAATTTGAACCAACTTCGATTTTTTTGGATTTTGATGAGATTTTTTGTTGGAGGAGTTAAATTTGAGTGCATTTAGATGAAATTTACTTTTATTTTTTTGGATTTTATATAAATTTTTAGTCAAATTGTAATAAAGGAATTTGAACCAACTTCGATTTTTTTGGATTTCGATGAATTTTTTGTTGGAGGAGCTAAATTTGAGTGAATTTAGATTAAATTTGCTTCTATTTTTCTTGATTTTATATAAATTTTTAGTCAAATTGTAATTAAGGAATTTGAAACCACCTTCGATTTTTTTGGATTTTGATGAATTTTATTGTTGGAGGAGCTAAATTTGAGTGAATTTAGATGAAATTTACTTTCATTTTTTTGGATTTTATATTAATTTTTAGTCAAATTGTAATAAAGTAATTTGAAACCAACTTCGATTTTTTTGGATTTTGATGAATTTTTTTGTTGGAGCAGCTAAATTTGAGTGAATTTAGATGGAATTTACTTTTATTTTTTTGGATTTTATATAAATTTTTAGTCAAATTGTAATAAAGGAATTTGAACCAACTTCTATTTTTTTGGATTTTGATGAGTTTTTTTGTTGGAGGAGTTAAATTTGAGTGAATTTAGATGAAATTTACTTCAATTTTTTTGGATTTTATATAATTTTTTAGTCAAATTGTAATAAAGGAAATTGAAACCAACTTCGATTTTTTTGGATTTGGATGAATGTTTTTGTTGGAGGAGCTAAATTTGAGTAAATTTAGATGAAATTAACACCTATTTTTTTGGATTTTATATAAATTTTTAGTCAAATTGTAATAAAGGAATTTGAAACCAACTTCGATTTTTTTGGATTTTGCTGAATTTTGTGTTGGAGGAGCTAAATTTGAGTGAATTTAGATGAAATTTACTTTTATTTTTTTTTATTTTATATAAATTTTTAGTCAAATTGTAATAAAGGAATTTGAACCAACTTCGATTTTTTTGGATTTTGATGAATTTTATTGTTGGAGGAGCTAAATTTGAGTGAATTTAGATGAAATTTACTTTCATTTTTTTGGATTTTATATTAATTTTTAGTCAAATTGTAATAAAGTAATTTGAAACCAACTTCGATTTTTTTGGATTTTGATGAATTTTTTTGTTGGAGCAGCTAAATTTGAGTGAATTTAGATGGAATTTACTTTTATTTTTTTGGATTTTATATAAATTTTTAGTCAAATTGTAATAAAGGAATTTGAACCAACTTCTATTTTTTTGGATTTTGATGAGTTTTTTTGTTGGAGGAGTTAAATTTGAGTGAATTTAGATGAAATTTACTTCAATTTTTTTGGATTTTATATAATTTTTTAGTCAAATTGTAATAAAGGAAATTAAAACCAACTTCGATTTTTTTGGATTTGGATGAATGTTTTTGTTGGAGGAGCTACATTTGAGTAAATTTAGATGAAATTAACACCTATTTTTTTGGATTTTATATAAATTTTTAGTCAAATTGTAATAAAGGAATTTGAAACCAACTTCGATTTTTTTGGATTTTGCTGAATTTTGTGTTGGAGGAGCTAAATTTGAGTGAATTTAGATGAAATTTACTTTTATTTTTTCGGATTTTATATAAATTTTTAGTCAAATTGTAATAAAGTAATTTGAAACCAACTTCGATTTTTTTGGATTTTGATAAGTTTTTTTGTTGGACGAGTTAAATTTGAATGAATTTAGATGGAATTTAATTTTATTTTTTGGATTTTATATAAATTTTTAGTCAAATTGTAATAAAGTAATTTGAAACCAACTTCGATATTTTTGGATTTTGATGAGTTTTTTTGTTGGTAGAGTTAAATTTGAGTGAATTTAGATGAAATTTACTTCTATTTTTTTATTTTATATAAATTTTTAGTCAAATTGTAATAATGTAATTTGAAACCGAATTCGATTTTTTTTAATTTTGATGAGTTTTTTGTTGGAGGAGTTAAATTTGAGTGAATTTAGATGGAATTTAATTTTATTTTTTTGGATTTTATATAAATTTTTAGTAAAATTGTAATAAAGTAATTTGAAACCAACTTCGATTTTTTTGGATTTTGATGAGTTTTTTTGTTGGAGGAGTTAAATTTGAGTGAATTTAGATGAAATTTACTCCTATTTTTTTTAATTTTATATAAATTTTTAGTCAAATTGTAATAAAGTAATTTGGAACCAACTTCGATTTTTTTGGATTTTGATGAGTTTTTTTGTCGGAGGAGATAAATTTGAGTGAATTTAGATGAAATTTACTTCTATTTTTTTTAATTTTATATAAATTTTTAGTCAAATTGTAATAATGTAATTTGAAACCGAATTCGATTTTTTTTAATTTTGATGAGTTTTTTTGTTGGAGGAGTTAAATTTGAGTGAATTTAGATGGAATTTAATTTTATTTTTTTGGATTTTATATAAATTTTTAGTAAAATTGTAATAAAGTAATTTGAAACCAACTTCGATTTTTTTGGATTTTGATGAGTTTTTTTGTTGGAGGAGTTAAATTTGAGTGAATTTAGATGAAATTTACTCCTATTTTTTTTAATTTTATATAAATTTTTAGTCAAATTTTAATAAAGTAATTTTAAACCAACTTCGATTTTTTTGGATTTTGATGAGTTTTTTTGTTGGAGGGGTTAAATTTGAGTGAATTTAGATGAAATTTACTTCAATTTTTTTTTGGTTTATATAAATTTTTAGTCAAATTGTAATAAAGTAATTTGAAACCAACCTCGATTTGTTTGGATTTTGATGAGTTTTTTTGTTGGTAGAGTTAAATTTGAGTGAATTTAGATGAAATTTACTTGTATTTTTTTTATTTTATATAAATTTTTAGTCAAATTGTAATAATGTAATTTGAAACCGACGTCGATTTTTTTGGATTTTGATGAGTTTTTTTGTTGGAGGAGTTAAATTTGAATGAATTTAGATGGAATTTAATTTTATTTTTTGGATTTTATATAAATTTTTAGTCAAATTGTAATAAAGTAATTTGAAACCAACTTCGATATTTTTCGATTTTGATGAGTTTTTTTGTTGGTAGAGTTAAATTTGAGTGAATTTAGATGAAATTTACTTCTATTTTTTTATTTTATATAAATTTTTAGTCAAATTGTAATAATGTAATTTGAAACCGAATTCGATTTTTTTTAATTTTGATGAGTTTTTTGTTGGAGGAGTTAAATTTGAGTGAATTTAGATGGAATTTAATTTTATTTTTTTGGATTTTATATAAATTTTTAGTAAAATTGTAATAAAGTAATTTGAAACCAACTTCGATTTTTTTGGATTTTGATGAGTTTTTTTGTTGGAGGAGTTAAATTTGAGTGAATTTAGATGAAATTTACTCCTATTTTTTTTAATTTTATATAAATTTTTAGTCAAATTGTAATAAAGTAATTTGGAACCAACTTCGATTTTTTTGGATTTGGATGAATGTTTTTGTTGGAGGAGCTAAATTTGAGTAAATTTAGATGAAATTAACACCTATTTTTTTGGATTTTATATAAATTTTTAGTCAAATTGTAATAAAGGAATTTGAAACCAACTTCGATTTTTTTGGATTTTGCTGAATTTTGTGTTGGAGGAGCTAAATTTGAGTGAATTTAGATTAAATTTACTTTTATTTTTTTTGATTTTATATAAATTTTTAGTCAAATTGTAATAAAGGAATTTGAACCAACTTCGAATTTTTTGGATTTCGATGAATTTTTTTGTTGGAGGAGCTAAATTTGAGTGAATTTAGATGAAATTTACTTCAATTTTTTTGGATTTTATATAAATTTTTAGGCAAATTTTAATAAAGGAATTTGAAACCACTTTCGATTTTTTTGGATTTCGATGAATTTTTTTGTTGGAGGAGCTAAATTTGAGTGAATTTAGATGAAATTTACTTCAATTTTTTTGATTTTATATAAATTTTTAGTCAAATTGTAATAAAGGAATTTGAACCAACTTCGATTTTTTTGGATTTTGATGAGATTTTTTGTTGGAGGAGTTAAATTTGAGTGAATTTAGATGAAATTTACTTCTATTTTTTTGGATTTTATATAAATTTTTAGTCAAATTGTAATAAAGGAATTTGAACCAACTTCGATTTTTTTGGATTTCGATGAATTTTTTTGTTGGAGGAGCTAAACTTGAGTGAATTTAGATGAAATTTACTTCAATTTTTTTGGATTTTATATAAATTTTTAGTCAAATTGTAATAACGGAAATTGAAACCAACTTCGATTTTTTTGGATTTGGATGAATTTTTTTGTTGGAGGAGCTAAATTTGAGTGAATTTAGATGAAATTTTCTTTTATTTTTTTGGTTTTTATATAAATTTTTAGTCAAATTGTAATAAAGTAATTTGAAACCAACTTCGATTTTTTTGGATTTTGATGAATTTTTTTGTTGGAGCAGCTAAATTTGAGAGAATTTAGATGGAATTTACTTTTATTTTTTTGGATTTTATATAAATTTTTAGTCAAATTGTAATAAAGGAATTTGAACCAACTTCTATTTTTTTGGATTTTGATGAGTTTTTTTGTTGGAGGAGTTAAATTTGAGTGAATTTAGATGAAATTTACTTCAATTTTTTTGGATTTTATATAATTTTTTAGTCAAATTGTAATAAAGGAAATTGAAACCAACTTCGATTTTTTTGGATTTGGATGAATGTTTTTGTTGGAGGAGCTAAATTTGAGTAAATTTAGATGAAATTAACACCTATTTTTTTGGATTTTATATAAATTTTTAGTCAAATTGTAATAAAGGAATTTGAAACCAACTTCGATTTTTTTGGATTTTGCTGAATTTTGTGTTGGAGGAGCTAAATTTGAGTGAATTTAGATGAAATTTACTTTTATTTTTTCGGATTTTATATAAATTTTTAGTCAAATTGTAATAAAGGAATTTGAACCAACTTCGATTTTTTTGGATTTTGATGAGTTTTTTTGTTGGAGGAGTTAAATTTGAGTGAATTTAGATTAAATTTACTTTTATTTTTTTTGATTTTATATAAATTTTTAGTCAAATTGTAATAAAGGAATTTGAACCAACTTCGAATTTTTTGGATTTCGATGAATTTTTTTGTTGGAGGAGCTAAATTTGAGTGAATTTAGATGAAATTTACTTCAATTTTTTTGGATTTTATATAAATTTTTAGGCAAATTTTAATAAAGGAATTTGAAACCACTTTCGATTTTTTTGGATTTCGATGAATTTTTTTGTTGGAGGAGCTAAATTTGAGTGAATTTAGATGAAATTTACTTCAATTTTTTTTGATTTTATATAAATTTTTAGTCAAATTGTAATACAGGAAACTGAAACCAACTTCGATTTTTTGGGATTTCGATGTATTTTTTTGTTGGAGGAGCTAAATTTGAGTGAATTTAGGTGAAATTTACTTCAATGTTTTTGGATTTTATATAAATTTTTAGGCAAATTTTAATAAAGGAATTTGAAACCACCTTCGACTTTTTTGGATTTCGATGAATTTTTTTGTTGGAGGAGCTAAATTTGAGTGAATTTAGATGAAATTTACTTCTATTTTTTTTATTTCACTTAAATTTTTAGTCAAATTGTAATAAAGGTATTTGAACCAACTTCGATTTTTTTGGATTTTGATGATTTTGGTTGTTGGAGGAGTTAAATTTGAGTAAATTTAGAGGAAATTTACTTTTATTTTTTTGGATTTTATATAAATTTTTAGTCAAATTGTAGTAAAGGAAATTCAAACCAACTTCGATTTTTTTTGATTTTGATGAATTTTTTTGTTGGAGGAGTTAAATTTGAGTGAATTTAGATGAAACTTACTTTTATTTTTTTGGATTTTCTATAAATTTTTAGTCAAATTGTAATAAAGGAATTTGAACCAACTTCGATTTTTTTGGATTTTGATGAGATTTTTTGTTGGAGGAGTTAAATTTGAGTGAATTTAGATGAAATTTACTTCTATTTTTTTGGATTTTATATAAATTTTTAGTCAAATTGTAATAAAGGAATTTGAACCAACTTCGATTTTTTTGGATTTCGATGAATTTTTTTGTTGGAGGAGCTAAACTTGAGTGAATTTAGATGAAATTTACTTCAATTTTTTTGGATTTTATATAAATTTTTAGTCAAATTGTAATAACGGAAATTGAAACCAACTTCGATTTTTTTGGATTTGGATGAATTTTTTTGTTGGAGGAGCTAAATTTGAGTGAATTTAGATGAGATTTACTTTTATGTTTTTGGATTTTATATAAATTTTTAGTCAAATTGTAATAAAGGAATTTGAACCAACTTCTATTTTTTTGGATTTTGATGAGTTTTTTTGTTGGAGGAGTTAAATTTGAGTGAATTTAGATGAAATTTACTTCAATTTTTTTGGATTTTATCTAATTTTTTAGTCAAATTGTAATAAAGTAAATTGAAACCAACTTCGATTTTTTTGGATTTGGATGAATGTTTTTGTTGGAGGAGCTAAATTTGAGTAAATTTAGATGAAATTAACACCTATTTTTTTGGATTTTATATAAATTTTTAGTCAAATTGTAATAAAGGAATTTGAAACCAACTTCGATTTTTTTGGATTTTGCTGAATTTTGTGTTGGAGGAGCTAAATTTGAGTGAATTTAGATTAAATTTACTTTTATTTTTTTTGATTTTATATAAATTTTTAGTCAAATTGTAATAAAGGAATTTGAACCAACTTCGAATTTTTTGGATTTCGATGAATTTTTTTGTTGGAGGAGCTAAATTTGAGTGAATTTAGATGAAATTTACTTCAATTTTTTTGGATTTTATATAAATTTTTAGGCAAATTTTAATAAAGGAATTTGAAACCACTTTCGATTTTTTTGGATTTCGATGAATTTTTTTGTTGGAGGAGCTAAATTTGAGTGAATTTAGATGAAATTTACTTCAATTTTTTTGATTTTATATAAATTTTTAGTCAAATTGTAATAAAGGAATTTGAACCAACTTCGATTTTTTTGGATTTTGATGAGATTTTTTGTTGGAGGAGTTAAATTTGAGTGAATTTAGATGAAATTTACTTCTATTTTTTTGGATTTTATATAAATTTTTAGTCAAATTGTAATAAAGGAATTTGAACCAACTTCGATTTTTTTGGATTTCGATGAATTTTTTTGTTGGAGGAGCTAAACTTGAGTGAATTTAGATGAAATTTACTTCAATTTTTTTGGATTTTATATAAATTTTTAGTCAAATTGTAATAACGGAAATTGAAACCAACTTCGATTTTTTTGGATTTGGATGAATTTTTTTGTTGGAGGAGCTAAATTTGAGTGAATTTAGATGAAATTTTCTTTTATTTTTTTGGTTTTTATATAAATTTTTAGTCAAATTGTAATAAAGGAATTTGAACAAACTTCGATTTTTTTGGATTTTGATGAGATTTTTTGTTGGAGGAGTTAAATTTGAGTGAATTTAGATGAAATTTACTTTTATTTTTTTGGATTTTATATAAATTTTTAGTCAAATTGTAATAAAGGAATTTGAACCAACTTCGATTTTTTTGGATTTCGATGAATTTTTTGTTGGAGGAGCTAAATTTGAGTGAATTTAGATTAAATTTACTTCAATTTTTTTGGATTTTATATAAATTTTTAGGCAAATTTTAATAAAGGAATTTGAAACCACTTTCGATTTTTTTGGATTTCGATGAATTTTTTTGTTGGAGGAGCTAAATTTGAGTGAATTTAGATGAAATTTACTTCAATTTTTTTTGATTTTATATAAATTTTTAGTCAAATTGTAATAAAGGAAACTGAAACCAACTTCGATTTTTTGGGATTTCGATGTATTTTTTTGTTGGAGGAGCTAAATTTGAGTGAATTTAGGTGAAATTTACTTCAATGTTTTTGGATTTTATATAAATTTTTAGGCAAATTTTAATAAAGGAATTTGAAACCACCTTCGACTTTTTTGGATTTCGATGAATTTTTTTGTTGGAGGAGCTAAATTTGAGTGAATTTAGATGAAATTTACTTCTATTTTTTTTATTTCACTTAAATTTTTAGTCAAATTGTAATAAAGGTATTTGAACCAACTTCGATTTTTTTGGATTTTGATGATTTTGGTTGTTGGAGGAGTTAAATTTGAGTAAATTTAGAGGAAATTTACTTTTATTTTTTTGGATTTTATATAAATTTTTAGTCAAATTGTAGTAAAGGAAATTCAAACCAACTTCGATTTTTTTGGATTTTGATGAATTTTTTTGTTGGAGGAGTTAAATTTGAGTGAATTTAGATGAAACTTACTTTTATTTTTTTGGATTTTCTATAAATTTTTAGTCAAATTGTAATAAAGGAATTTGAACCAACTTCGATTTTTTTGGATTTTGATGAGATTTTTTGTTGGAGGAGTTAAATTTGAGTGAATTTAGATGAAATTTACTTCTATTTTTTTGGATTTTATATAAATTTTTAGTCAAATTGTAATAAAGGAATTTGAACCAACTTCGATTTTTTTGGATTTCGATGAATTTTTTTGTTGGAGGAGCTAAACTTGAGTGAATTTAGATGAAATTTACTTCAATTTTTTTGGATTTTATATAAATTTTTAGTCAAATTGTAATAACGGAAATTGAAACCAACTTCGATTTTTTTGGATTTGGATGAATTTTTTTGTTGGAGGAGCTAAATTTGAGTGAATTTAGATGAGATTTACTTTTATGTTTTTGGATTTTATATAAATTTTTAGTCAAATTGTAATAAAGGAATTTGAACCAACTTCTATTTTTTTGGATTTTGATGAGTTTTTTTGTTGGAGGAGTTAAATTTGAGTGAATTTAGATGAAATTTACTTCAATTTTTTTGGATTTTATCTAATTTTTTAGTCAAATTGTAATAAAGTAAATTGAAACCAACTTCGATTTTTTTGGATTTGGATGAATGTTTTTGTTGGAGGAGCTAAATTTGAGTAAATTTAGATGAAATTAACACCTATTTTTTTGGATTTTATATAAATTTTTAGTCAAATTGTAATAAAGGAATTTGAAACCAACTTCGATTTTTTTGGATTTTGCTGAATTTTGTGTTGGAGGAGCTAAATTTGAGTGAATTTAGATTAAATTTACTTTTATTTTTTTTGATTTTATATAAATTTTTAGTCAAATTGTAATAAAGGAATTTGAACCAACTTCGAATTTTTTGGATTTCGATGAATTTTTTTGTTGGAGGAGCTAAATTTGAGTGAATTTAGATGAAATTTACTTCAATTTTTTTGGATTTTATATAAATTTTTAGGCAAATTTTAATAAAGGAATTTGAAACCACTTTCGATTTTTTTGGATTTCGATGAATTTTTTTGTTGGAGGAGCTAAATTTGAGTGAATTTAGATGAAATTTACTTCAATTTTTTTGATTTTATATAAATTTTTAGTCAAATTGTAATAAAGGAATTTGAACCAACTTCGATTTTTTTGGATTTTGATGAGATTTTTTGTTGGAGGAGTTAAATTTGAGTGAATTTAGATGAAATTTACTTCTATTTTTTTGGATTTTATATAAATTTTTAGTCAAATTGTAATAAAGGAATTTGAACCAACTTCGATTTTTTTGGATTTCGATGAATTTTTTTGTTGGAGGAGCTAAACTTGAGTGAATTTAGATGAAATTTACTTCAATTTTTTTGGATTTTATATAAATTTTTAGTCAAATTGTAATAACGGAAATTGAAACCAACTTCGATTTTTTTGGATTTGGATGAATTTTTTTGTTGGAGGAGCTAAATTTGAGTGAATTTAGATGAAATTTTCTTTTATTTTTTTGGTTTTTATATAAATTTTTAGTCAAATTGTAATAAAGGAATTTGAACAAACTTCGATTTTTTTGGATTTTGATGAGATTTTTTGTTGGAGGAGTTAAATTTGAGTGAATTTAGATGAAATTTACTTTTATTTTTTTGGATTTTATATAAATTTTTAGTCAAATTGTAATAAAGGAATTTGAACCAACTTCGATTTTTTTGGATTTCGATGAATTTTTTGTTGGAGGAGCTAAATTTGAGTGAATTTAGATTAAATTTGCTTCTATTTTTCTTGATTTTATATAAATTTTTAGTCAAATTGTAATTAAGGAATTTGAAACCACCTTCGATTTTTTTGGATTTTGATGAATTTTATTGTTGGAGGAGCTAAATTTGAGTGAATTTAGATGACATTTACTTTCATTTTTTTGGATTTTATATTAATTTTTAGTCAAATTGTAATAAAGTAATTTGAAACCAACTTCGATTTTTTTGGATTTTGATGAATTTTTTTGTTGGAGCAGCTAAATTTGAGAGAATTTAGATGGAATTTACTTTTATTTTTTTGGATTTTATATAAATTTTTAGTCAAATTGTAATAAAGGAATTTGAACCAACTTCTATTTTTTTGGATTTTGATGAGTTTTTTTGTTGGAGGAGTTAAATTTGAGTGAATTTAGATGAAATTTACTTCAATTTTTTTGGATTTTATATAATTTTTTAATCAAATTGTAATAAAGGAAATTGAAACCAACTTCGATTTTTTTGGATTTGGATGAATGTTTTTGTTGGAGGAGCTAAATTTGAGTAAATTTAGATGAAATTAACACCTATTTTTTTGGATTTTATATAAATTTTTAGTCAAATTGTAATAAAGGAATTTGAAACCAACTTCGATTTTTTTGGATTTTGCTGAATTTTGTGTTGGAGGAGCTAAATTTGAGTGAATTTAGATGAAATTTACTTTTATTTTTTCGGATTTTATATAAATTTTTAGTCAAATTGTAATAAAGGAATTTGAACCAACTTCGATTTTTTTGGATTTTGATGAGTTTTTTTGTTGGAGGAGTTAAATTTGAGTGAATTTAGATTAAATTTACTTTTATTTTTTTTGATTTTATATAAATTTTTAGTCAAATTGTAATAAAGGAATTTGAACCAACTTCGAATTTTTTGGATTTCGATGAACTTTTTTGTTGGAGGAGCTAAATTTGAGTGAATTTAGATGAAATTTACTTCAATTTTTTTGGATTTTATATAAATTTTTAGGCAAATTTTAATAAAGGAATTTGAAACCACTTTCGATTTTTTTGGATTTCGATGAATTTTTTTGTTGGAGGAGCTAAATTTGAGTGAATTTAGATGAAATTTACTTCAATTTTTTTTGATTTTATATAAATTTTTAGTCAAATTGTAATAAAGGAAACTGAAACCAACTTCGATTTTTTGGGATTTCGATGTATTTTTTTGTTGGAGGAGCTAAATTTGAGTGAATTTAGGTGAAATTTACTTCAATGTTTTTGGATTTTATATAAATTTTTAGGCAAATTTTAATAAAGGAATTTGAAACCACCTTCGACTTTTTTGGATTTCGATGAATTTTTTTGTTGGAGGAGCTAAATTTGAGTGAATTTAGATGAAATTTACTTCTATTTTTTTTATTTCACTTAAATTTTTAGTCAAATTGTAATAAAGGTATTTGAACCAACTTCGATTTTTTTGGATTTTGATGATTTTGGTTGTTGGAGGAGTTAAATTTGAGTAAATTTAGAGGAAATTTACTTTTATTTTTTTGGATTTTATATAAATTTTTAGTCAAATTGTAGTAAAGGAAATTCAAACCAACTTCGATTTTTTTGGATTTTGATGAATTTTTTTGTTGGAGGAGTTAAATTTGAGTGAATTTAGATGAAACTTACTTTTATTTTTTTGGATTTTCTATAAATTTTTAGTCAAATTGTAATAAAGGAATTTGAACCAACTTCGATTTTTTTGGATTTTGATGAGATTTTTTGTTGGAGGAGTTAAATTTGAGTGAATTTAGATGAAATTTACTTCTATTTTTTTGGATTTTATATAAATTTTTAGTCAAATTGTAATAAAGGAATTTGAACCAACTTCGATTTTTTTGGATTTCGATGAATTTTTTTGTTGGAGGAGCTAAACTTGAGTGAATTTAGATTAAATTTACTTCAATTTTTTTGGATTTTATATAAATTTTTAGTCAAATTGTAATAACGGAAATTGAAACCAACTTCGATTTTTTTGGATTTGGATGAATTTTTTTGTTGGAGGAGCTAAATTTGAGTGAATTTAGATGAGATTTACTTTTATGTTTTTGGATTTTATATAAATTTTTAGTCAAATTGTAATAAAGGAATTTGAACCAACTTCTATTTTTTTGGATTTTGATGAGTTTTTTTGTTGGAGGAGTTAAATTTGAGTGAATTTAGATGAAATTTACTTCAATTTTTTTGGATTTTATCTAATTTTTTAGTCAAATTGTAATAAAGTAAATTGAAACCAACTTCGATTTTTTTGGATTTGGATGAATGTTTTTGTTGGAGGAGCTAAATTTGAGTAAATTTAGATGAAATTAACACCTATTTTTTTGGATTTTATATAAATTTTTAGTCAAATTGTAATAAAGGAATTTGAAACCAACTTCGATTTTTTTGGATTTTGCTGAATTTTGTGTTGGAGGAGCTAAATTTGAGTGAATTTAGATTAAATTTACTTTTATTTTTTTTGATTTTATATAAATTTTTAGTCAAATTGTAATAAAGGAATTTGAACCAACTTCGATTTTTTTTGTGATTTCGATGAATTTTTTTGTTGGAGGAGCTAAATTTGAGTGAATTTAGATGAAATTTACTTCAATTTTTTTGGATTTTATATAAATTTTTAGGCAAATTTTAATAAAGGAATTTGAAACCACTTTCGATTTTTTTGGATTTCGATGAATTTTTTTGTTGGAGGAGCTAAATTTGAGTGAATTTAGATGAAATTTACTTCAATTTTTTTGATTTTATATAAATTTTTAGTCAAATTGTAATAAAGGAATTTGAACCAACTTCGATTTTTTTGGATTTTGATGAGATTTTTTGTTGGAGGAGTTAAATTTGAGTGAATTTAGATGAAATTTACTTCTATTTTTTTGGATTTTATATAAATTTTTAGTCAAATTGTAATAAAGGAATTTGAACCAACTTCGATTTTTTTGGATTTCGATGAATTTTTTTGTTGGAGGAGCTAAACTTGAGTGAATTTAGATGAAATTTACTTCAATTTTTTTGGATTTTATATAAATTTTTAGTCAAATTGTAATAACGGAAATTGAAACCAACTTCGATTTTTTTGGATTTGGATGAATTTTTTTGTTGGAGGAGCTAAATTTGAGTGAATTTAGATGAAATTTTCTTTTATTTTTTTGGTTTTTATATAAATTTTTAGTCAAATTGTAATAAAGGAATTTGAACAAACTTCGATTTTTTTGGATTTTGATGAGATTTTTTGTTGGAGGAGTTAAATTTGAGTGAATTTAGATGAAATTTACTTTTATTTTTTTGGATTTTATATAAATTTTTAGTCAAATTGTAATAAAGGAATTTGAACCAACTTCGATTTTTTTGGATTTCGATGAATTTTTTGTTGGAGGAGCTAAATTTGAGTGAATTTAGATTAAATTTGCTTCTATTTTTCTTGATTTTATATAAATTTTTAGTCAAATTGTAATTAAGGAATTTGAAACCACCTTCGATTTTTTTGGATTTTGATGAATTTTATTGTTGGAGGAGCTAAATTTGAGTGAATTTAGATGAAATTTACTTTCATTTTTTTGGATTTTATATTAATTTTTAGTCAAATTGTAATAAAGTAATTTGAAACCAACTTCGATTTTTTTGGATTTTGATGAATTTTTTTGTTGGAGCAGCTAAATTTGAGAGAATTTAGATGGAATTTACTTTTATTTTTTTGGATTTTATATAAATTTTTAGTCATATTGTAATAAAGGAATTTGAACCAACTTCTATTTTTTTGGATTTTGATGAGTTTTTTTGTTGGAGGAGTTAAATTTGAGTGAATTTAGATGAAATTTACTTCAATTTTTTTGGATTTTATATAATTTTTTAGTCAAATTGTAATAAAGGAAATTGAAACCAACTTCGATTTTTTTGGATTTGGATGAATGTTTTTGTTGGAGGAGCTAAATTTGAGTAAATTTAGATGAAATTAACACCTATTTTTTTGGATTTTATATAAATTTTTAGTCAAATTGTAATAAAGGAATTTGAAACCAACTTCGATTTTTTTGGATTTTGCTGAATTTTGTGTTGGAGGAGCTAAATTTGAGTGAATTTAGATGAAATTTACTTTTATTTTTTCGGATTTTATATAAATTTTTAGTCAAATTGTAATAAAGGAATTTGAACCAACTTCGATTTTTTTGGATTTTGATGAGTTTTTTTGTTGGAGGAGTTAAATTTGAGTGAATTTAGATTAAATTTACTTTTATTTTTTTTGATTTTATATAAATTTTTAGTCAAATTGTAATAAAGGAATTTGAACCAACTTCGAATTTTTTGGATTTCGATGAACTTTTTTGTTGGAGGAGCTAAATTTGAGTGAATTTAGATGAAATTTACTTCAATTTTTTTGGATTTTATATAAATTTTTAGGCAAATTTTAATAAAGGAATTTGAAACCACTTTCGATTTTTTTGGATTTCGATGAATTTTTTTGTTGGAGGAGCTAAATTTGAGTGAATTTAGATGAAATTTACTTCAATTTTTTTTGATTTTATATAAATTTTTAGTCAAATTGTAATAAAGGAAACTGAAACCAACTTCGATTTTTTGGGATTTCGATGTATTTTTTTGTTGGAGGAGCTAAATTTGAGTGAATTTAGGTGAAATTTACTTCAATGTTTTTGGATTTTATATAAATTTTTAGGCAAATTTTAATAAAGGAATTTGAAACCACCTTCGACTTTTTTGGATTTCGATGAATTTTTTTGTTGGAGGAGCTAAATTTGAGTGAATTTAGATGAAATTTACTTCTATTTTTTTTATTTCACTTAAATTTTTAGTCAAATTGTAATAAAGGTATTTGAACCAACTTCGATTTTTTTGGATTTTGATGATTTTGGTTGTTGGAGGAGTTAAATTTGAGTAAATTTAGAGGAAATTTACTTTTATTTTTTTGGATTTTATATAAATTTTTAGTCAAATTGTAGTAAAGGAAATTCAAACCAACTTCGATTTTTTTGGATTTTGATGAATTTTTTTGTTGGAGGAGTTAAATTTGAGTGAATTTAGATGAAACTTACTTTTATTTTTTTGGATTTTCTATAAATTTTTAGTCAAATTGTAATAAAGGAATTTGAACCAACTTCGATTTTTTTGGATTTTGATGAGATTTTTTGTTGGAGGAGTTAAATTTGAGTGAATTTAGATGAAATTTACTTCTATTTTTTTGGATTTTATATAAATTTTTAGTCAAATTGTAATAAAGGAATTTGAACCAACTTCGATTTTTTTGGATTTCGATGAATTTTTTTGTTGGAGGAGCTAAACTTGAGTGAATTTAGATGAAATTTACTTCAATTTTTTTGGATTTTATATAAATTTTTAGTCAAATTGTAATAACGGAAATTGAAACCAACTTCGATTTTTTTGGATTTGGATGAATTTTTTTGTTGGAGGAGCTAAATTTGAGTGAATTTAGATGAGATTTACTTTTATGTTTTTGGATTTTATATAAATTTTTAGTCAAATTGTAATAAAGGAATTTGAACCAACTTCTATTTTTTTGGATTTTGATGAGTTTTTTTGTTGGAGGAGTTAAATTTGAGTGAATTTAGATGAAATTTACTTCAATTTTTTTGGATTTTATCTAATTTTTTAGTCAAATTGTAATAAAGTAAATTGAAACCAACTTCGATTTTTTTGGATTTGGATGAATGTTTTTGTTGGAGGAGCTAAATTTGAGTAAATTTAGATGAAATTAACACCTATTTTTTTGGATTTTATATAAATTTTTAGTCAAATTGTAATAAAGGAATTTGAAACCAACTTCGATTTTTTTGGATTTTGCTGAATTTTGTGTTGGAGGAGCTAAATTTGAGTGAATTTAGATTAAATTTACTTTTATTTTTTTTGATTTTATATAAATTTTTAGTCAAATTGTAATAAAGGAATTTGAACCAACTTCGATTTTTTTTGTGATTTCGATGAATTTTTTTGTTGGAGGAGCTAAATTTGAGTGAATTTAGATGAAATTTACTTCAATTTTTTTGGATTTTATATAAATTTTTAGGCAAATTTTAATAAAGGAATTTGAAACCACTTTCGATTTTTTTGGATTTCGATGAATTTTTTTGTTGGAGGAGCTAAATTTGAGTGAATTTAGATGAAATTTACTTCAATTTTTTTGATTTTATATAAATTTTTAGTCAAATTGTAATAAAGGAATTTGAACCAACTTCGATTTTTTTGGATTTTGATGAGATTTTTTGTTGGAGGAGTTAAATTTGAGTGAATTTAGATGAAATTTACTTCTATTTTTTTGGATTTTATATAAATTTTTAGTCAAATTGTAATAAAGGAATTTGAACCAACTTCGATTTTTTTGGATTTCGATGAATTTTTTTGTTGGAGGAGCTAAACTTGAGTGAATTTAGATGAAATTTACTTCAATTTTTTTGGATTTTATATAAATTTTTAGTCAAATTGTAATAACGGAAATTGAAACCAACTTCGATTTTTTTGGATTTGGATGAATTTTTTTGTTGGAGGAGCTAAATTTGAGTGAATTTAGATGAAATTTTCTTTTATTTTTTTGGTTTTTATATAAATTTTTAGTCAAATTGTAATAAAGGAATTTGAACAAACTTCGATTTTTTTGGATTTTGATGAGATTTTTTGTTGGAGGAGTTAAATTTGAGTGAATTTAGATGAAATTTACTTTTATTTTTTTGGATTTTATATAAATTTTTAGTCAAATTGTAATAAAGGAATTTGAACCAACTTCGATTTTTTTGGATTTCGATGAATTTTTTGTTGGAGGAGCTAAATTTGAGTGAATTTAGATTAAATTTGCTTCTATTTTTCTTGATTTTATATAAATTTTTAGTCAAATTGTAATTAAGGAATTTGAAACCACCTTCGATTTTTTTGGATTTTGATGAATTTTATTGTTGGAGGAGCTAAATTTGAGTGAATTTAGATGAAATTTACTTTCATTTTTTTGGATTTTATATTAATTTTTAGTCAAATTGTAATAAAGTAATTTGAAACCAACTTCGATTTTTTTGGATTTTGATGAATTTTTTTGTTGGAGCAGCTAAATTTGAGAGAATTTAGATGGAATTTACTTTTATTTTTTTGGATTTTATATAAATTTTTAGTCATATTGTAATAAAGGAATTTGAACCAACTTCTATTTTTTTGGATTTTGATGAGTTTTTTTGTTGGAGGAGTTAAATTTGAGTGAATTTAGATGAAATTTACTTCAATTTTTTTGGATTTTATATAATTTTTTAGTCAAATTGTAATAAAGGAAATTGAAACCAACTTCGATTTTTTTGGATTTGGATGAATGTTTTTGTTGGAGGAGCTAAATTTGAGTAAATTTAGATGAAATTAACACCTATTTTTTTGGATTTTATATAAATTTTTAGTCAAATTGTAATAAAGGAATTTGAAACCAACTTCGATTTTTTTGGATTTTGCTGAATTTTGTGTTGGAGGAGCTAAATTTGAGTGAATTTAGATGAAATTTACTTTTATTTTTTCGGATTTTATATAAATTTTTAGTCAAATTGTAATAAAGGAATTTGAACCAACTTCGATTTTTTTGGATTTTGATGAGTTTTTTTGTTGGAGGAGTTAAATTTGAGTGAATTTAGATTAAATTTACTTCAATTTTTTTTGATTTTATATAAATTTTTAGTCAAATTGTAATAAAGGAAACTGAAACCAACTTCGATTTTTTGGGATTTCGATGTATTTTTTTGTTGGAGGAGCTAAATTTGAGTGAATTTAGGTGAAATTTACTTCAATGTTTTTGGATTTTATATAAATTTTTAGGCAAATTTTAATAAAGGAATTTGAAACCACCTTCGACTTTTTTGGATTTCGATGAATTTTTTTGTTGGAGGAGCTAAATTTGAGTGAATTTAGATGAAATTTACTTCTATTTTTTTTATTTCACTTAAATTTTTAGTCAAATTGTAATAAAGGTATTTGAACCAACTTCGATTTTTTTGGATTTTGATGATTTTGGTTGTTGGAGGAGTTAAATTTGAGTAAATTTAGAGGAAATTTACTTTTATTTTTTTGGATTTTATATAAATTTTTAGTCAAATTGTAGTAAAGGAAATTCAAACCAACTTCGATTTTTTTGGATTTTGATGAATTTTTTTGTTGGAGGAGTTAAATTTGAGTGAATTTAGATGAAACTTACTTTTATTTTTTTGGATTTTCTATAAATTTTTAGTCAAATTGTAATAAAGGAATTTGAACCAACTTCGATTTTTTTGGATTTTGATGAGATTTTTTGTTGGAGGAGTTAAATTTGAGTGAATTTAGATGAAATTTACTTCTATTTTTTTGGATTTTATATAAATTTTTAGTCAAATTGTAATAAAGGAATTTGAACCAACTTCGATTTTTTTGGATTTCGATGAATTTTTTTGTTGGAGGAGCTAAACTTGAGTGAATTTAGATGAAATTTACTTCAATTTTTTTGGATTTTATATAAATTTTTAGTCAAATTGTAATAACGGAAATTGAAACCAACTTCGATTTTTTTGGATTTGGATGAATTTTTTTGTTGGAGGAGCTAAATTTGAGTGAATTTAGATGAGATTTACTTTTATGTTTTTGGATTTTATATAAATTTTTAGTCAAATTGTAATAAAGGAATTTGAACCAACTTCTATTTTTTTGGATTTTGATGAGTTTTTTTGTTGGAGGAGTTAAATTTGAGTGAATTTAGATGAAATTTACTTCAATTTTTTTGGATTTTATATAAATTTTTAGTCAAATTGTAATAACGGAAATTGAAACCAACTTCGATTTTTTTGGATTTGGATGAATTTTTTTGTTGGAGGAGCTAAATTTGAGTGAATTTAGATGAAATTTTCTTTTATTTTTTTGGTTTTTATATAAATTTTTAGTCAAATTGTAATAAAGGAATTTGAACAAACTTCGATTTTTTTGGATTTTGATGAGATTTTTTGTTGGAGGAGTTAAATTTGAGTGAATTTAGATGAAATTTACTTTTATTTTTTTGGATTTTATATAAATTTTTAGTCAAATTGTAATAAAGGAATTTGAACCAACTTCGATTTTTTTGGATTTCGATGAATTTTTTGTTGGAGGAGCTAAATTTGAGTGAATTTAGATTAAATTTGCTTCTATTTTTCTTGATTTTATATAAATTTTTAGTCAAATTGTAATTAAGGAATTTGAAACCACCTTCGATTTTTTTGGATTTTGATGAATTTTATTGTTGGAGGAGCTAAATTTGAGTGAATTTAGATGAAATTTACTTTCATTTTTTTGGATTTTATATTAATTTTTAGTCAAATTGTAATAAAGTAATTTGAAACCAACTTCGATTTTTTTGGATTTTATATAATTTTTTAGTCAAATTGTAATAAAGGAAATTGAAACCAACTTCGATTTTTTTGGATTTGGATGAATGTTTTTGTTGGAGGAGCTAAATTTGAGTAAATTTAGATGAAATTAACACCTATTTTTTTGGATTTTATATAAATTTTTAGTCAAATTGTAATAAAGGAATTTGAAACCAACTTCGATTTTTTTGGATTTTGCTGAATTTTGTGTTGGAGGAGCTAAATTTGAGTGAATTTAGATGAAATTTACTTTTATTTTTTCGGATTTTATATAAATTTTTAGTCAAATTGTAATAAAGGAATTTGAACCAACTTCGATTTTTTTGGATTTTGATGAGTTTTTTTGTTGGAGGAGTTAAATTTGAGTGAATTTAGATTAAATTTACTTCAATTTTTTTTGATTTTATATAAATTTTTAGTCAAATTGTAATAAAGGAAACTGAAACCAACTTCGATTTTTTGGGATTTCGATGTATTTTTTTGTTGGAGGAGCTAAATTTGAGTGAATTTAGGTGAAATTTACTTCAATGTTTTTGGATTTTATATAAATTTTTAGGCAAATTTTAATAAAGGAATTTGAAACCACCTTCGACTTTTTTGGATTTCGATGAATTTTTTTGTTGGAGGAGCTAAATTTGAGTGAATTTAGATGAAATTTACTTCTATTTTTTTTATTTCACTTAAATTTTTAGTCAAATTGTAATAAAGGTATTTGAACCAACTTCGATTTTTTTGGATTTTGATGATTTTGGTTGTTGGAGGAGTTAAATTTGAGTAAATTTAGAGGAAATTTACTTTTATTTTTTTGGATTTTATATAAATTTTTAGTCAAATTGTAGTAAAGGAAATTCAAACCAACTTCGATTTTTTTGGATTTTGATGAATTTTTTTGTTGGAGGAGTTAAATTTGAGTGAATTTAGATGAAACTTACTTTTATTTTTTTGGATTTTCTATAAATTTTTAGTCAAATTGTAATAAAGGAATTTGAACCAACTTCGATTTTTTTGGATTTTGATGAGATTTTTTGTTGGAGGAGTTAAATTTGAGTGAATTTAGATGAAATTTACTTCTATTTTTTTGGATTTTATATAAATTTTTAGTCAAATTGTAATAAAGGAATTTGAACCAACTTCGATTTTTTTGGATTTCGATGAATTTTTTTGTTGGAGGAGCTAAACTTGAGTGAATTTAGATGAAATTTACTTCAATTTTTTTGGATTTTATATAAATTTTTAGTCAAATTGTAATAACGGAAATTGAAACCAACTTCGATTTTTTTGGATTTGGATGAATTTTTTTGTTGGAGGAGCTAAATTTGAGTGAATTTAGATGAGATTTACTTTTATGTTTTTGGATTTTATATAAATTTTTAGTCAAATTGTAATAAAGGAATTTGAACCAACTTCTATTTTTTTGGATTTTGATGAGTTTTTTTGTTGGAGGAGTTAAATTTGAGTGAATTTAGATGAAATTTACTTCAATTTTTTTGGATTTTATATAAATTTTTAGTCAAATTGTAATAACGGAAATTGAAACCAACTTCGATTTTTTTGGATTTGGATGAATTTTTTTGTTGGAGGAGCTAAATTTGAGTGAATTTAGATGAAATTTTCTTTTATTTTTTTGGTTTTTATATAAATTTTTAGTCAAATTGTAATAAAGGAATTTGAACAAACTTCGATTTTTTTGGATTTTGATGAGATTTTTTGTTGGAGGAGTTAAATTTGAGTGAATTTAGATGAAATTTACTTTTATTTTTTTGGATTTTATATAAATTTTTAGTCAAATTGTAATAAAGGAATTTGAACCAACTTCGATTTTTTTGGATTTCGATGAATTTTTTGTTGGAGGAGCTAAATTTGAGTGAATTTAGATTAAATTTGCTTCTATTTTTCTTGATTTTATATAAATTTTTAGTCAAATTGTAATTAAGGAATTTGAAACCACCTTCGATTTTTTTGGATTTTGATGAATTTTATTGTTGGAGGAGCTAAATTTGAGTGAATTTAGATGAAATTTACTTTCATTTTTTTGGATTTTATATTAATTTTTAGTCAAATTGTAATAAAGTAATTTGAAACCAACTTCGATTTTTTTGGATTTTGATGAATTTTTTTGTTGGAGCAGCTAAATTTGAGAGAATTTAGATGGAATTTACTTTTATTTTTTTGGATTTTATATAAATTTTTAGTCATATTGTAATAAAGGAATTTGAACCAACTTCTATTTTTTTGGATTTTGATGAGTTTTTTTGTTGGAGGAGTTAAATTTGAGTGAATTTAGATGAAATTTACTTCAATTTTTTTGGATTTTATATAATTTTTTAGTCAAATTGTAATAAAGGAAATTGAAACCAACTTCGATTTTTTTGGATTTGGATGAATGTTTTTGTTGGAGGAGCTAAATTTGAGTAAATTTAGATGAAATTAACACCTATTTTTTTGGATTTTATATAAATTTTTAGTCAAATTGTAATAAAGGAATTTGAAACCAACTTCGATTTTTTTGGATTTTGCTGAATTTTGTGTTGGAGGAGCTAAATTTGAGTGAATTTAGATGAAATTTACTTTTATTTTTTCGGATTTTATATAAATTTTTAGTCAAATTGTAATAAAGGAATTTGAACCAACTTCGATTTTTTTGGATTTTGATGAGTTTTTTTGTTGGAGGAGTTAAATTTGAGTGAATTTAGATTAAATTTACTTCAATTTTTTTTGATTTTATATAAATTTTTAGTCAAATTGTAATAAAGGAAACTGAAACCAACTTCGATTTTTTGGGATTTCGATGTATTTTTTTGTTGGAGGAGCTAAATTTGAGTGAATTTAGGTGAAATTTACTTCAATGTTTTTGGATTTTATATAAATTTTTAGGCAAATTTTAATAAAGGAATTTGAAACCACCTTCGACTTTTTTGGATTTCGATGAATTTTTTTGTTGGAGGAGCTAAATTTGAGTGAATTTAGATGAAATTTACTTCTATTTTTTTTATTTCACTTAAATTTTTAGTCAAATTGTAATAAAGGTATTTGAACCAACTTCGATTTTTTTGGATTTTGATGATTTTGGTTGTTGGAGGAGTTAAATTTGAGTAAATTTAGAGGAAATTTACTTTTATTTTTTTGGATTTTATATAAATTTTTAGTCAAATTGTAGTAAAGGAAATTCAAACCAACTTCGATTTTTTTGGATTTTGATGAATTTTTTTGTTGGAGGAGTTAAATTTGAGTGAATTTAGATGAAACTTACTTTTATTTTTTTGGATTTTCTATAAATTTTTAGTCAAATTGTAATAAAGGAATTTGAACCAACTTCGATTTTTTTGGATTTTGATGAGATTTTTTGTTGGAGGAGTTAAATTTGAGTGAATTTAGATGAAATTTACTTCTATTTTTTTGGATTTTATATAAATTTTTAGTCAAATTGTAATAAAGGAATTTGAACCAACTTCGATTTTTTTGGATTTCGATGAATTTTTTTGTTGGAGGAGCTAAACTTGAGTGAATTTAGATGAAATTTACTTCAATTTTTTTGGATTTTATATAAATTTTTAGTCAAATTGTAATAACGGAAATTGAAACCAACTTCGATTTTTTTGGATTTGGATGAATTTTTTTGTTGGAGGAGCTAAATTTGAGTGAATTTAGATGAGATTTACTTTTATGTTTTTGGATTTTATATAAATTTTTAGTCAAATTGTAATAAAGGAATTTGAACCAACTTCTATTTTTTTGGATTTTGATGAGTTTTTTTGTTGGAGGAGTTAAATTTGAGTGAATTTAGATGAAATTTACTTCAATTTTTTTGGATTTTATCTAATTTTTTAGTCAAATTGTAATAAAGTAAATTGAAACCAACTTCGATTTTTTTGGATTTGGATGAATGTTTTTGTTGGAGGAGCTAAATTTGAGTAAATTTAGATGAAATTAACACCTATTTTTTTGGATTTTATATAAATTTTTAGTCAAATTGTAATAAAGGAATTTGAAACCAACTTCGATTTTTTTGGATTTTGCTGAATTTTGTGTTGGAGGAGCTAAATTTGAGTGAATTTAGATTAAATTTACTTTTATTTTTTTTGATTTTATATAAATTTTTAGTCAAATTGTAATAAAGGAATTTGAACCAACTTCGAATTTTTTGGATTTCGATGAATTTTTTTGTTGGAGGAGCTAAATTTGAGTGAATTTAGATGAAATTTACTTCAATTTTTTTGGATTTTATATAAATTTTTAGGCAAATTTTAATAAAGGAATTTGAAACCACTTTCGATTTTTTTGGATTTCGATGAATTTTTTTGTTGGAGGAGCTAAATTTGAGTGAATTTAGATGAAATTTACTTCAATTTTTTTGATTTTATATAAATTTTTAGTCAAATTGTAATAAAGGAATTTGAACCAACTTCGATTTTTTTGGATTTTGATGAGATTTTTTGTTGGAGGAGTTAAATTTGAGTGAATTTAGATGAAATTTACTTCTATTTTTTTGGATTTTATATAAATTTTTAGTCAAATTGTAATAAAGGAATTTGAACCAACTTCGATTTTTTTGGATTTCGATGAATTTTTTTGTTGGAGGAGCTAAACTTGAGTGAATTTAGATGAAATTTACTTCAATTTTTTTGGATTTTATATAAATTTTTAGTCAAATTGTAATAACGGAAATTGAAACCAACTTCGATTTTTTTGGATTTGGATGAATTTTTTTGTTGGAGGAGCTAAATTTGAGTGAATTTAGATGAAATTTTCTTTTATTTTTTTGGTTTTTATATAAATTTTTAGTCAAATTGTAATAAAGGAATTTGAACAAACTTCGATTTTTTTGGATTTTGATGAGATTTTTTGTTGGAGGAGTTAAATTTGAGTGAATTTAGATGAAATTTACTTTTATTTTTTTGGATTTTATATAAATTTTTAGTCAAATTGTAATAAAGGAATTTGAACCAACTTCGATTTTTTTGGATTTCGATGAATTTTTTGTTGGAGGAGCTAAATTTGAGTGAATTTAGATTAAATTTGCTTCTATTTTTCTTGATTTTATATAAATTTTTAGTCAAATTGTAATTAAGGAATTTGAAACCACCTTCGATTTTTTTGGATTTTGATGAATTTTATTGTTGGAGGAGCTAAATTTGAGTGAATTTAGATGACATTTACTTTCATTTTTTTGGATTTTATATTAATTTTTAGTCAAATTGTAATAAAGTAATTTGAAACCAACTTCGATTTTTTTGGATTTTGATGAATTTTTTTGTTGGAGCAGCTAAATTTGAGAGAATTTAGATGGAATTTACTTTTATTTTTTTGGATTTTATATAAATTTTTAGTCAAATTGTAATAAAGGAATTTGAACCAACTTCTATTTTTTTGGATTTTGATGAGTTTTTTTGTTGGAGGAGTTAAATTTGAGTGAATTTAGATGAAATTTACTTCAATTTTTTTGGATTTTATATAATTTTTTAATCAAATTGTAATAAAGGAAATTGAAACCAACTTCGATTTTTTTGGATTTGGATGAATGTTTTTGTTGGAGGAGCTAAATTTGAGTAAATTTAGATGAAATTAACACCTATTTTTTTGGATTTTATATAAATTTTTAGTCAAATTGTAATAAAGGAATTTGAAACCAACTTCGATTTTTTTGGATTTTGCTGAATTTTGTGTTGGAGGAGCTAAATTTGAGTGAATTTAGATGAAATTTACTTTTATTTTTTCGGATTTTATATAAATTTTTAGTCAAATTGTAATAAAGGAATTTGAACCAACTTCGATTTTTTTGGATTTTGATGAGTTTTTTTGTTGGAGGAGTTAAATTTGAGTGAATTTAGATTAAATTTACTTTTATTTTTTTTGATTTTATATAAATTTTTAGTCAAATTGTAATAAAGGAATTTGAACCAACTTCGAATTTTTTGGATTTCGATGAACTTTTTTGTTGGAGGAGCTAAATTTGAGTGAATTTAGATGAAATTTACTTCAATTTTTTTGGATTTTATATAAATTTTTAGGCAAATTTTAATAAAGGAATTTGAAACCACTTTCGATTTTTTTGGATTTCGATGAATTTTTTTGTTGGAGGAGCTAAATTTGAGTGAATTTAGATGAAATTTACTTCAATTTTTTTTGATTTTATATAAATTTTTAGTCAAATTGTAATAAAGGAAACTGAAACCAACTTCGATTTTTTGGGATTTCGATGTATTTTTTTGTTGGAGGAGCTAAATTTGAGTGAATTTAGGTGAAATTTACTTCAATGTTTTTGGATTTTATATAAATTTTTAGGCAAATTTTAATAAAGGAATTTGAAACCACCTTCGACTTTTTTGGATTTCGATGAATTTTTTTGTTGGAGGAGCTAAATTTGAGTGAATTTAGATGAAATTTACTTCTATTTTTTTTATTTCACTTAAATTTTTAGTCAAATTGTAATAAAGGTATTTGAACCAACTTCGATTTTTTTGGATTTTGATGATTTTGGTTGTTGGAGGAGTTAAATTTGAGTAAATTTAGAGGAAATTTACTTTTATTTTTTTGGATTTTATATAAATTTTTAGTCAAATTGTAGTAAAGGAAATTCAAACCAACTTCGATTTTTTTGGATTTTGATGAATTTTTTTGTTGGAGGAGTTAAATTTGAGTGAATTTAGATGAAACTTACTTTTATTTTTTTGGATTTTCTATAAATTTTTAGTCAAATTGTAATAAAGGAATTTGAACCAACTTCGATTTTTTTGGATTTTGATGAGATTTTTTGTTGGAGGAGTTAAATTTGAGTGAATTTAGATGAAATTTACTTCTATTTTTTTGGATTTTATATAAATTTTTAGTCAAATTGTAATAAAGGAATTTGAACCAACTTCGATTTTTTTGGATTTCGATGAATTTTTTTGTTGGAGGAGCTAAACTTGAGTGAATTTAGATGAAATTTACTTCAATTTTTTTGGATTTTATATAAATTTTTAGTCAAATTGTAATAACGGAAATTGAAACCAACTTCGATTTTTTTGGATTTGGATGAATTTTTTTGTTGGAGGAGCTAAATTTGAGTGAATTTAGATGAGATTTACTTTTATGTTTTTGGATTTTATATAAATTTTTAGTCAAATTGTAATAAAGGAATTTGAACCAACTTCTATTTTTTTGGATTTTGATGAGTTTTTTTGTTGGAGGAGTTAAATTTGAGTGAATTTAGATGAAATTTACTTCAATTTTTTTGGATTTTATCTAATTTTTTAGTCAAATTGTAATAAAGTAAATTGAAACCAACTTCGATTTTTTTGGATTTGGATGAATGTTTTTGTTGGAGGAGCTAAATTTGAGTAAATTTAGATGAAATTAACACCTATTTTTTTGGATTTTATATAAATTTTTAGTCAAATTGTAATAAAGGAATTTGAAACCAACTTCGATTTTTTTGGATTTTGCTGAATTTTGTGTTGGAGGAGCTAAATTTGAGTGAATTTAGATTAAATTTACTTTTATTTTTTTTGATTTTATATAAATTTTTAGTCAAATTGTAATAAAGGAATTTGAACCAACTTCGAATTTTTTGGATTTCGATGAATTTTTTTGTTGGAGGAGCTAAATTTGAGTGAATTTAGATGAAATTTACTTCAATTTTTTTGGATTTTATATAAATTTTTAGGCAAATTTTAATAAAGGAATTTGAAACCACTTTCGATTTTTTTGGATTTCGATGAATTTTTTTGTTGGAGGAGCTAAATTTGAGTGAATTTAGATGAAATTTACTTCAATTTTTTTGATTTTATATAAATTTTTAGTCAAATTGTAATAAAGGAATTTGAACCAACTTCGATTTTTTTGGATTTTGATGAGATTTTTTGTTGGAGGAGTTAAATTTGAGTGAATTTAGATGAAATTTACTTCTATTTTTTTGGATTTTATATAAATTTTTAGTCAAATTGTAATAAAGGAATTTGAACCAACTTCGATTTTTTTGGATTTCGATGAATTTTTTTGTTGGAGGAGCTAAACTTGAGTGAATTTAGATGAAATTTACTTCAATTTTTTTGGATTTTATATAAATTTTTAGTCAAATTGTAATAACGGAAATTGAAACCAACTTCGATTTTTTTGGATTTGGATGAATTTTTTTGTTGGAGGAGCTAAATTTGAGTGAATTTAGATGAAATTTTCTTTTATTTTTTTGGTTTTTATATAAATTTTTAGTCAAATTGTAATAAAGGAATTTGAACAAACTTCGATTTTTTTGGATTTGGATGAATTTTTTTGTTGGAGGAGCTAAATTTGAGTGAATTTAGATGAAATTTTCTTTTATTTTTTTGGTTTTTATATAAATTTTTAGTCAAATTGTAATAAAGGAATTTGAACAAACTTCGATTTTTTTGGATTTTGATGAGATTTTTTGTTGGAGGAGTTAAATTTGAGTGAATTTAGATGAAATTTACTTTTATTTTTTTGGATTTTATATAAATTTTTAGTCAAATTGTAATAAAGGAATTTGAACCAACTTCGATTTTTTTGGATTTCGATGAATTTTTTGTTGGAGGAGCTAAATTTGAGTGAATTTAGATTAAATTTGCTTCTATTTTTCTTGATTTTATATAAATTTTTAGTCAAATTGTAATTAAGGAATTTGAAACCACCTTCGATTTTTTTGGATTTTGATGAATTTTATTGTTGGAGGAGCTAAATTTGAGTGAATTTAGATGACATTTACTTTCATTTTTTTGGATTTTATATTAATTTTTAGTCAAATTGTAATAAAGTAATTTGAAACCAACTTCGATTTTTTTGGATTTTGATGAATTTTTTTGTTGGAGCAGCTAAATTTGAGAGAATTTAGATGGAATTTACTTTTATTTTTTTGGATTTTATATAAATTTTTAGTCAAATTGTAATAAAGGAATTTGAACCAACTTCTATTTTTTTGGATTTTGATGAGTTTTTTTGTTGGAGGAGTTAAATTTGAGTGAATTTAGATGAAATTTACTTCAATTTTTTTGGATTTTATATAATTTTTTAATCAAATTGTAATAAAGGAAATTGAAACCAACTTCGATTTTTTTGGATTTGGATGAATGTTTTTGTTGGAGGAGCTAAATTTGAGTAAATTTAGATGAAATTAACACCTATTTTTTTGGATTTTATATAAATTTTTAGTCAAATTGTAATAAAGGAATTTGAAACCAACTTCGATTTTTTTGGATTTTGCTGAATTTTGTGTTGGAGGAGCTAAATTTGAGTGAATTTAGATGAAATTTACTTTTATTTTTTCGGATTTTATATAAATTTTTAGTCAAATTGTAATAAAGGAATTTGAACCAACTTCGATTTTTTTGGATTTTGATGAGTTTTTTTGTTGGAGGAGTTAAATTTGAGTGAATTTAGATTAAATTTACTTTTATTTTTTTTGATTTTATATAAATTTTTAGTCAAATTGTAATAAAGGAATTTGAACCAACTTCGAATTTTTTGGATTTCGATGAACTTTTTTGTTGGAGGAGCTAAATTTGAGTGAATTTAGATGAAATTTACTTCAATTTTTTTGGATTTTATATAAATTTTTAGGCAAATTTTAATAAAGGAATTTGAAACCACTTTCGATTTTTTTGGATTTCGATGAATTTTTTTGTTGGAGGAGCTAAATTTGAGTGAATTTAGATGAAATTTACTTCAATTTTTTTTGATTTTATATAAATTTTTAGTCAAATTGTAATAAAGGAAACTGAAACCAACTTCGATTTTTTGGGATTTCGATGTATTTTTTTGTTGGAGGAGCTAAATTTGAGTGAATTTAGGTGAAATTTACTTCAATGTTTTTGGATTTTATATAAATTTTTAGGCAAATTTTAATAAAGGAATTTGAAACCACCTTCGACTTTTTTGGATTTCGATGAATTTTTTTGTTGGAGGAGCTAAATTTGAGTGAATTTAGATGAAATTTACTTCTATTTTTTTTATTTCACTTAAATTTTTAGTCAAATTGTAATAAAGGTATTTGAACCAACTTCGATTTTTTTGGATTTTGATGATTTTGGTTGTTGGAGGAGTTAAATTTGAGTAAATTTAGAGGAAATTTACTTTTATTTTTTTGGATTTTATATAAATTTTTAGTCAAATTGTAGTAAAGGAAATTCAAACCAACTTCGATTTTTTTGGATTTTGATGAATTTTTTTGTTGGAGGAGTTAAATTTGAGTGAATTTAGATGAAACTTACTTTTATTTTTTTGGATTTTCTATAAATTTTTAGTCAAATTGTAATAAAGGAATTTGAACCAACTTCGATTTTTTTGGATTTTGATGAGATTTTTTGTTGGAGGAGTTAAATTTGAGTGAATTTAGATGAAATTTACTTCTATTTTTTTGGATTTTATATAAATTTTTAGTCAAATTGTAATAAAGGAATTTGAACCAACTTCGATTTTTTTGGATTTCGATGAATTTTTTTGTTGGAGGAGCTAAACTTGAGTGAATTTAGATGAAATTTACTTCAATTTTTTTGGATTTTATATAAATTTTTAGTCAAATTGTAATAACGGAAATTGAAACCAACTTCGATTTTTTTGGATTTGGATGAATTTTTTTGTTGGAGGAGCTAAATTTGAGTGAATTTAGATGAGATTTACTTTTATGTTTTTGGATTTTATATAAATTTTTAGTCAAATTGTAATAAAGGAATTTGAACCAACTTCTATTTTTTTGGATTTTGATGAGTTTTTTTGTTGGAGGAGTTAAATTTGAGTGAATTTAGATGAAATTTACTTCAATTTTTTTGGATTTTATCTAATTTTTTAGTCAAATTGTAATAAAGTAAATTGAAACCAACTTCGATTTTTTTGGATTTGGATGAATGTTTTTGTTGGAGGAGCTAAATTTGAGTAAATTTAGATGAAATTAACACCTATTTTTTTGGATTTTATATAAATTTTTAGTCAAATTGTAATAAAGGAATTTGAAACCAACTTCGATTTTTTTGGATTTTGCTGAATTTTGTGTTGGAGGAGCTAAATTTGAGTGAATTTAGATTAAATTTACTTTTATTTTTTTTGATTTTATATAAATTTTTAGTCAAATTGTAATAAAGGAATTTGAACCAACTTCGAATTTTTTGGATTTCGATGAATTTTTTTGTTGGAGGAGCTAAATTTGAGTGAATTTAGATGAAATTTACTTCAATTTTTTTGGATTTTATATAAATTTTTAGGCAAATTTTAATAAAGGAATTTGAAACCACTTTCGATTTTTTTGGATTTCGATGAATTTTTTTGTTGGAGGAGCTAAATTTGAGTGAATTTAGATGAAATTTACTTCAATTTTTTTGATTTTATATAAATTTTTAGTCAAATTGTAATAAAGGAATTTGAACCAACTTCGATTTTTTTGGATTTTGATGAGATTTTTTGTTGGAGGAGTTAAATTTGAGTGAATTTAGATGAAATTTACTTCTATTTTTTTGGATTTTATATAAATTTTTAGTCAAATTGTAATAAAGGAATTTGAACCAACTTCGATTTTTTTGGATTTCGATGAATTTTTTTGTTGGAGGAGCTAAACTTGAGTGAATTTAGATGAAATTTACTTCAATTTTTTTGGATTTTATATAAGTTTTTAGTCAAATTGTAATAACGGAAATTGAAACCAACTTCGATTTTTTTGGATTTGGATGAATTTTTTTGTTGGAGGAGCTAAATTTGAGTGAATTTAGATGAAATTTTCTTTTATTTTTTTGGTTTTTATATAAATTTTTAGTCAAATTGTAATAAAGGAATTTGAACAAACTTCGATTTTTTTGGATTTTGATGAGATTTTTTGTTGGAGGAGTTAAATTTGAGTGAATTTAGATGAAATTTACTTTTATTTTTTTGGATTTTATATAAATTTTTAGTCAAATTGTAATAAAGGAATTTGAACCAACTTCGATTTTTTTGGATTTCGATGAATTTTTTGTTGGAGGAGCTAAATTTGAGTGAATTTAGATTAAATTTGCTTCTATTTTTCTTGATTTTATATAAATTTTTAGTCAAATTGTAATTAAGGAATTTGAAACCACCTTCGATTTTTTTGGATTTTGATGAATTTTATTGTTGGAGGAGCTAAATTTGAGTGAATTTAGATGACATTTACTTTCATTTTTTTGGATTTTATATTAATTTTTAGTCAAATTGTAATAAAGTAATTTGAAACCAACTTCGATTTTTTTGGATTTTGATGAATTTTTTTGTTGGAGCAGCTAAATTTGAGAGAATTTAGATGGAATTTACTTTTATTTTTTTTGGATTTTATATAAATTTTTAGTCAAATTGTAATAAAGGAATTTGAACCAACTTCTATTTTTTTGGATTTTGATGAGTTTTTTTGTTGGAGGAGTTAAATTTGAGTGAATTTAGATGAAATTTACTTCAATTTTTTTGGATTTTATATAATTTTTTAATCAAATTGTAATAAAGGAAATTGAAACCAACTTCGATTTTTTTGGATTTGGATGAATGTTTTTGTTGGAGGAGCTAAATTTGAGTAAATTTAGATGAAATTAACACCTATTTTTTTGGATTTTATATAAATTTTTAGTCAAATTGTAATAAAGGAATTTGAAACCAACTTCGATTTTTTTGGATTTTGCTGAATTTTGTGTTGGAGGAGCTAAATTTGAGTGAATTTAGATGAAATTTACTTTTATTTTTTCGGATTTTATATAAATTTTTAGTCAAATTGTAATAAAGGAATTTGAACCAACTTCGATTTTTTTGGATTTTGATGAGTTTTTTTGTTGGAGGAGTTAAATTTGAGTGAATTTAGATTAAATTTACTTTTATTTTTTTTGATTTTATATAAATTTTTAGTCAAATTGTAATAAAGGAATTTGAACCAACTTCGAATTTTTTGGATTTCGATGAATTTTTTTGTTGGAGGAGCTAAATTTGAGTGAATTTAGATGAAATTTACTTCAATTTTTTTGGATTTTATATAAATTTTTAGGCAAATTTTAATAAAGGAATTTGAAACCACTTTCGATTTTTTTGGATTTCGATGAATTTTTTTGTTGGAGGAGCTAAATTTGAGTGAATTTAGATGAAATTTACTTCAAATTTTTTTGATTTTATATAAATTTTTAGTCAAATTGTAATAAAGGAAACTGAAACCAACTTCGATTTTTTGGGATTTCGATGTATTTTTTTGTTGGAGGAGCTAAATTTGAGTGAATTTAGGTGAAATTTACTTCAATGTTTTTGGATTTTATATAAATTTTTAGGCAAATTTTAATAAAGGAATTTGAAACCACCTTCGACTTTTTTGGATTTCGATGAATTTTTTTGTTGGAGGAGCTAAATTTGAGTGAATTTAGATGAAATTTACTTCTATTTTTTTTATTTCACTTAAATTTTTAGTCAAATTGTAATAAAGGTATTTGAACCAACTTCGATATTTTTGGATTTTGATGATTTTGGTTGTTGGAGGAGATAAATTTGAGTAAATTTAGAGGAAATTTACTTTTATTTTTTTGGATTTTATATAAATTTTTAGTCAAATTGTAGTAAAGGAAATTCAAACCAACTTCGATTTTTTTGGATTTTGATGAATTTTTTTGTTGGAGGAGTTAAATTTGAGTGAATTTAGATGAAACTTACTTTTATTTTTTTGGATTTTCTATAAATTTTTAGTCAAATTGTAATAAAGGAATTTGAACCAACTTCGATTTTTTTGGATTTTGATGAGATTTTTTGTTGGAGGAGTTAAATTTGAGTGAATTTAGATGAAATTTACTTCTATTTTTTTGGATTTTATATAAATTTTTAGTCAAATTGTAATAAAGGAATTTGAACCAACTTCGATTTTTTTGGATTTCGATGAATTTTTTTGTTGGAGGAGCTAAACTTGAGTGAATTTAGATGAAATTTACTTCAATTTTTTTGGATTTTATATAAATTTTTAGTCAAATTGTAATAACGGAAATTGAAACCAACTTCGATTTTTTTGGATTTGGATGAATTTTTTTGTTGGAGGAGCTAAATTTGAGTGAATTTAGATGAGATTTACTTTTATGTTTTTGGATTTTATATAAATTTATAGTCAAATTGTAATAAAGGAATTTGAACCAACTTCTATTTTTTTGGATTTTGATGAGTTTTTTTGTTGGAGGAGTTAAATTTGAGTGAATTTAGATGAAATTTACTTCAATTTTTTTGGATTTTATCTAATTTTTTAGTCAAATTGTAATAAAGTAAATTGAAACCAACTTCGATTTTTTTGGATTTGGATGAATGTTTTTGTTGGAGGAGCTAAATTTGAGTAAATTTAGATGAAATTAACACCTATTTTTTTGGATTTTATATAAATTTTTAGTCAAATTGTAATAAAGGAATTTGAAACCAACTTCGATTTTTTTGGATTTTGCTGAATTTTGTGTTCGAGGAGCTAAATTTGAGTGAATTTAGATGAAATTTACTTCAATTTTTTTTGATTTTATATAAATTTTTAGTCAAATTGTAATAAAGGAAACTGAAACCAACTTCGATTTTTTTGGATTTCGATGAATTTTTTTGTTGGAGGAGTTAAATTTGAGTGAATTTAGATTAAATTTACTTTTATTTTTTTTGATTTTATATAAATTTTTAGTCAAATTGTAATAAAGGAATTTGAACCAACTTCGAATTTTTTGGATTTCGATGAATTTTTTTGTTGGAGGAGCTAAATTTGAGTGAATTTAGATGAAATTTACTTCAATTTTTTTGGATTTTATATAAATTTTTAGGCAAATTTTAATAAAGGAATTTGAAACCACTTTCGATTTTTTTGGATTTCGATGAATTTTTTTGTTGGAGGAGCTAAATTTGAGTGAATTTAGATGAAATTTACTTCAATTTTTTTTGATTTTATATAAATTTTTAGTCAAATTGTAATAAAGGAAACTGAAACCAACTTCGATTTTTTGGGATTTCGATGTATTTTTTTGTTGGTGGAGCTAAATTTGAGTGAATTTAGGTGAAATTTACTTCAATGTTTTTGGATTTTATATAAATTTTTAGACAAATTTTAATAAAGGAATTTGAAACCACCTTCGACTTTTTTGGATTTCGATGAATTTTTTTGTTGGAGGAGCTAAATTTGAGTGAATTTATATGAAATTTACTTCTATTTTTTTTATTTCACTTAAATTTTTAGTCAAATTGTAATAAAGGTATTTGAACCAACTTCGATTTTTTTGGATTTTGATGATTTTGGTTGTTGGAGGAGTTAAATTTGAGTAAATTTAGAGGAAATTTACTTTTATTTTTTTGGATTTTATATAAATTTTTAGTCAAATTGTAGTAAAGGAAATTCAAACCAACTTCGATTTTTTTGGATTTTGATGAATTTTTTTGTTGGAGGAGTTAAATTTGAGTGAATTTAGATGAAACTTACTTTTATTTTTTTGGATTTTCTATAAATTTTTAGTCAAATTGTAATAAAGGAATTTGAACCAACTTCGATTTTTTTGGATTTTGATGAGATTTTTTGTTGGAGGAGTTAAATTTGAGTGAATTTAGATGAAATTTACTTCTATTTTTTTGGATTTTATATAAATTTTTAGTCAAATTGTAATAAAGGAATTTGAACCAACTTCGATTTTTTTGGATTTCGATGAATTTTTTTGTTGGAGGAGCTAAACTTGAGTGAATTTAGATGAAATTTACTTCAATTTTTTTGGATTTTATATAAATTTTTAATCAAATTGTAATAACGGAAATTGAAACCAACTTCGATTTTTTTGGATTTGGATGAATTTTTTTGTTGGAGGAGCTAAATTTGAGTGAATTTAGATGAGATTTACTTTTATGTTTTTGGATTTTATATAAATTTTTAGTCAAATTGTAATAAAGGAATTTGAACCAACTTCTATTTTTTTGGATTTTGATGAGTTTTTTTGTTGGAGGAGTTAAATTTGAGTGAATTTAGATGAAATTTACTTCAATTTTTTTGGATTTTATCTAATTTTTTAGTCAAATTGTAATAAAGTAAATTGAAACCAACTTCGATTTTTTTGGATTTGGATGAATGTTTTTGTTGGAGGAGCTAAATTTGAGTAAATTTAGATGAAATTAACACCTATTTTTTTGGATTTTATATAAATTTTTAGTCAAATTGTAATAAAGGAATTTGAAACCAACTTCGATTTTTTTGGATTTTGCTGAATTTTGTGTTCGAGGAGCTAAATTTGAGTGAATTTAGATGAAATTTACTTCAATTTTTTTTGATTTTATATAAATTTTTAGTCAAATTGTAATAAAGGAAACTGAAACCAACTTCGATTTTTTTGGATTTCGATGAATTTTTTTGTTGGAGGAGTTAAATTTGAGTGAATTTAGATTAAATTTACTTTTATTTTTTTTGATTTTATATAAATTTTTAGTCAAATTGTAATAAAGGAATTTGAACCAACTTCTATTTTTTTGGATTTTGATGAGTTTTTTTGTTGGAGGAGTTAAATTTGAGTGAATTTAGATGAAATTTACTTCAATTTTTTTGGATTTTATATAATTTTTTAGTCAAATTGTAATAAATGAAATTGAAACCAACTTCGATTTTTTTGGATTTGGATGAATGTTTTTGTTGGAGGAGCTAAATTTGAGTAAATTTAGATGAAATTAACACCTATTTTTTTGGATTTTATATAAATTTTTAGTCAAATTGTAATAAAGGAATTTGAAATCAACTTCGATTTTTTTGGATTTTGCTGAATTTTGTGTTGGAGGAGCTAAATTTGAGTGAATTTAGATGAAATTTACTTTTATTTTTTCGGATTTTATATTAATTTTTAGTCAAATTGTAATAAAGGAATTTGAACCAACTTCGATTTTTTTGGATTTTGATGAGTTTTTTTGTTGGAGGAGTTAAATTTGAGTGAATTTAGATTAAATTTACTTTTAGTTTTTTTGATTTTATATAAATTTTTAGTCAAATTGTAATAAAGGAATTTGAACCAACTTCGAATTTTTTGGATTTCGGTGAATTTTTTTGTTGGAGGAGCTAAATTTGAGTGAATTTAGATGAAATTTACTTCAATTTTTTTGGATTTTATATAAATTTTTAGGCAAATTTTAATAAAGGAAGTTGAAACCACTTTCGATTTTTTTGGATTTCGATGAATTTTTTTGTTGGAGGAGCTAAATTTGAGTGAATTTAGATGAAATTTACTTCAATGTTTTTGGATTTTATATAAATTTTTAGGCAAATTTTAATAAAGGAATTTGAAACCACCTTCGACTTTTTTGGATTTCGATGAATTTTTTTGTTGGAGGAGCTAAATTTGAGTGAATTTAGATGAAATTTACTTCTATTTTTTTTATTTCACTTAAATTTTTAGTCAAATTGTAATAAAGGTATTTGAACCAACTTCGATTTTTTTGGATTTTGATGATTTTGGTTGTTGGAGGAGTTAAATTTGAGTAAATTTAGAGGAAATTTACTTTTATTTTTTTGGATTTTATATAAATTTTTAGTCAAATTGTAATAACGGAAATTGAAACCAACTTCGATTTTTTTGGATTTGGATGAATTTTTTTGTTGGAGGAGCTAAATTTGAGTGAATTTAGATGAAATTTTCTTTTATTTTTTTGGATTTTATATAAATTTTTAGTCAAATTGTAATAAAGGAATTTGAACAAACTTCGATTTTTTTGGATTTTGATGAGATTTTTTGTTGGAGGAGTTAAATTTGAGTGAATTTAGATGAAATTTACTTTTATTTTTTTGGATTTTATATAAATTTTTAGTCAAATTGTAATAAAGGAATTTGAACCAACTTCGATTTTTTTGGATTTCGATGAATTTTTTGTTGGAGGAGCTAAATTTGAGTGAATTTAGATTAAATTTGCTTCTATTTTTCTTGATTTTATATAAATTTTTAGTCAAATTGTAATTAAGGAATTTGAAACCACCTTCGATTTTTTTGGATTTTGATGAATTTTATTGTTGGAGGAGCTAAATTTGAGTGAATTTAGATGAAATTTACTTTCATTTTTTTGGATTTTATATTAATTTTTAGTCAAATTGTAATAAAGTAATTTGAAACCAACTTCGATTTTTTTGGATTTTGATGAATTTTTTTGTTGGAGCAGCTAAATTTGAGTGAATTTAGATGGAATTTACATTTATTTTTTTGGATTTTATATAAATTTTTAGTCAAATTGTAATAAAGGAATTTGAACCAACTTCTATTTTTTTGGATTTTGATGAGTTTTTTTGTTGGAGGAGTTAAATTTGAGTTAATTTAGATGAAATTTACTTCAATTTTTTTGGATTTTATATAATTTTTTAGTCAAATTGTAATAAAGGAAATTGAAACCAACTTCGATTTTTTTGGATTTGGATGAATGTTTTTGTTGGAGGAGCTAAATTTGAGTAAATTTAGATGAAATTAACACCTATTTTTTTGGATTTTATATAAATTTTTAGTCAAATTGTAATAAAGGAATTTGAAACCAACTTCGATTTTTTTGGATTTTGCTGAATTTTGTGTTGGAGGAGCTAAATTTGAGTGAATTTAGATGAAATTTACTTTTATTTTTTCGGATTTTATATTAATTTTTAGTCAAATTGTAATAAAGGAATTTGAACCAACTTCGATTTTTTTGGATTTTGATGAGTTTTTTTGTTGGAGGAGTTAAATTTGAGTGAATTTAGATTAAATTTACTTTTATTTTTTTTGATTTTATATAAATTTTTAGTCAAATTGTAATAAAGGAATTTGAACCAACTTCGAATTTTTTGGATTTCGATGAATTTTTTTGTTGGAGGAGCTAAATTTGAGTGAATTTAGATGAAATTTACTTCAATTTTTTTGGATTTTATATAAATTTTTAGGCAAATTTTAATAAAGGAATTTGAAACCACTTTCGATTTTTTTGGATTTCGATGAATTTTTTTGTTGGAGGAGCTAAATTTGAGTGAATTTAGATGAAATTTACTTCAATTTTTTTTGATTTTATATAAATTTTTAGTCAAATTGTAATAAAGGAAACTGAAACCAACTTCGATTTTTTGGGATTTCGATGTATTTTTTTGTTGGAGGAGCTAAATTTGAGTGAATTTAGATGAAATTTACTTCAATGTTTTTGGATTTTATATAAATTTTTAGGCAAATTTTAATAAAGGAATTTGAAACCACCTTCGACTTTTTTGGATTTCGATGAATTTTTTTGTTGGAGGAGCTAAATTTGAGTGAATTTAGATGAAATTTACTTCTATTTTTTTTATTTCACTTAAATTTTTAGTCAAATTGTAATAAAGGTATTTGAACCAACTTCGATTTTTTTGGATTTTGATGATTTTGGTTGTTGGAGGAGTTAAATTTGAGTAAATTTAGAGGAAATTTACTTTTATTTTTTTGGATTTTATATAAATTTTTAGTCAAATTGTAGTAAAGGAAATTCAAACCAACTTCGATTTTTTTGGATTTTGATGAATTTTTTTGTTGGAGGAGTTAAATTTGAGTGAATTTAGATGAAACTTACTTTTATTTTTTTGGATTTTCTATAAATTTTTAGTCAAATTGTAATAAAGGAATTTGAACCAACTTCGATTTTTTTGGATTTTGATGAGATTTTTTGTTGGAGGAGTTAAATTTGAGTGAATTTAGATGAAATTTACTTCTATTTTTTTGGATTTTATATAAATTTTTAGTCAAATTGTAATAAAGGAATTTGAACCAACTTCGATTTTTTTGGATTTCGATGAATTTTTTTGTTGGAGGAGCTAAATTTGAGTGAATTTAGATGAAATTTACTTCAATTTTTTTGGATTTTATATAAATTTTTAGGCAAATTTTAATAAAGGAATTTGAAACCACTTTCGATTTTTTTGGATTTCGATGAATTTTTTTGTTGGAGGAGCTAAATTTGAGTGAATTTAGATGAAATTTACTTCAATTTTTTTTGATTTTATATAAATTTTTAGTCAAATTGTAATAAAGGAAACTGAAACCAACTTCGATTTTTTGGGATTTCGATGTATTTTTTTGTTGGAGGAGCTAAATTTGAGTGAATTTAGATGAAATTTACTTCAATGTTTTTGGATTTTATATAAATTTTTAGGCAAATTTTAATAAAGGAATTTGAAACCACCTTCGACTTTTTTGGATTTCGATGAATTTTTTTGTTGGAGGAGCTAAATTTGAGTGAATTTAGATGAAATTTACTTCTATTTTTTTTATTTCACTTAAATTTTTAGTCAAATTGTAATAAAGGTATTTGAACCAACTTCGATTTTTTTGGATTTTGATGATTTTGGTTGTTGGAGGAGTTAAATTTGAGTAAATTTAGAGGAAATTTACTTTTATTTTTTTGGATTTTATATAAATTTTTAGTCAAATTGTAGTAAAGGAAATTCAAACCAACTTCGATTTTTTTGGATTTTGATGAATTTTTTTGTTGGAGGAGTTAAATTTGAGTGAATTTAGATGAAACTTACTTTTATTTTTTTGGATTTTCTATAAATTTTTAGTCAAATTGTAATAAAGGAATTTGAACCAACTTCGATTTTTTTGGATTTTGATGAGATTTTTTGTTGGAGGAGTTAAATTTGAGTGAATTTAGATGAAATTTACTTCTATTTTTTTGGATTTTATATAAATTTTTAGTCAAATTGTAATAAAGGAATTTGAACCAACTTCGATTTTTTTGGATTTCGATGAATTTTTTTGTTGGAGGAGCTAAACTTGAGTGAATTTAGATGAAATTTACTTCAATTTTTTTGGATTTTATATAAATTTTTAGTCAAATTGTATTAACGGAAATTGAAACCAACTTCGATTTTTTTGGATTTGGATGAATTTTTTTGTTGGAGGAGCTAAATTTGAGTGAATTTAGATGAAATTTTCTTTTATTTTTTGGGATTTTATATAAATTTTTAGTCAAATTGTAATAAAGGAATTTGAACCAACTTCGATTTTTTTGGATTTTGATGAGATTTTTTGTTGGAGGAGTTAAATTTGAGTGAATTTAGATGAAATTTACTTTTATTTTTTTGGATTTTATATAAATTTTTAGTCAAATTGTAATAAAGGAATTTGAACCAACTTCGATTTTTTTGGATTTCGATGAATTTTTTGTTGGAGGAGCTAAATTTGAGTGAATTTAAATTAAATTTGCTTCTATTTTTCTTGATTTTATATAAATTTTTAGTCAAATTGTAATTAAGGAATTTGAAACCACCTTCGATTTTTTTGGATTTTGATGAATTTTATTGTTGGAGGAGCTAAATTTGAGTGAATTTAGATGAAATTTACTTTCATTTTTTTGGATTTTATATTAATTTTTAGTCAAATTGTAATAAAGTAATTTGAAACCAACTTCGATTTTTTTGGATTTTGATGAATTTTTTTGTTGGAGCAGCTAAATTTGAGTGAATTTAGATGGAATTTACTTTTATTTTTTTGGATTTTATATAAATTTTTAGTCAAATTGTAATAAAGGAATTTGAACCAACTTCGATTTTTTTGGATTTCAATGAATTTTTTTGTTGGAGGAGCTAAACTTGAGTGAATTTAGATGAAATTTACTTCAATTTTTTTGGATTTTATATAAATTTTTAGTCAAATTGTAATAACGGAAATTGAAACCAACTTCGATTTTTTTGGATTTGGATGAATTTTTTTGTTGGAGGAGCTAAATTTGAGTGAATTTAGATGAAATTAACACCTATTTTTTTGGATTTTATATAAATTTTTAGTCAAATTGTAATAAAGGAATTTGAAACCAACTTCGATTTTTTTGGATTTTGCTGAATTTTGTGTTGGAGGAGCTAAATTTGAGTGAATTTAGATGAAATTTACTTTTATTTTTTCGGATTTTATATTAATTTTTAGTCAAATTGTAATAAAGGAATTTGAAACCAACTTCGATTTTTTTGGATTTTGCTGAATTTTGTGTTGGAGGAGCTAAATTTGAGTGAATTTAGATGAAATTTACTTTTATTTTTTCGGATTTTATATTAATTTTTAGTCAAATTGTAATAAAGGAATTTGAACCAACTTCGATTTTTTTTGGATTTTGATGAGTTTTTTTGTTGGAGGAGTTAAATTTGAGTGAATTTAGATTAAATTTACTTTTATTTTTTTTGATTTTATATAAATTTTTAGTCAAATTGTAATAAAGGAATTTGAACCAACTTCGAATTTTTTGGATTTCGATGAATTTTTTTGTTGGAGGAGCTAAATTTGAGTGAATTTAGATGAAATTTACTTCAATTTTTTTGGATTTTATATAAATTTTTAGGCAAATTTTAATAAAGGAATTTGAAACCACTTTCGATTTTTTTGGATTTCGATGAATTTTTTTGTTGGAGGAGCTAAATTTGAGTGAATTTAGATGAAATTTACTTCAATTTTTTTTGATTTTATATAAATTTTTAGTCAAATTGTAATAAAGGAAACTGAAACCAACTTCGATTTTTTGGGATTTCGATGTATTTTTTTGTTGGAGGAGCTAAATTTGAGTGAATTTAGATGAAATTTACTTCAATGTTTTTGGATTTTATATAAATTTTTAGGCAAATTTTAATAAAGGAATTTGAAACCACCTTCGACTTTTTTGGATTTCGATGAATTTCTTTGTTGGAGGAGCTAAATTTGAGTGAATTTAGATGAAATTTACTTCTATTTTTTTTATTTCACTTAAATTTTTAGTCAAATTGTAATAAAGGTATTTGAACCAACTTCGATTTTTTTGGATTTTGATGATTTTGGTTGTTGGAGGAGTTAAATTTGAGTAAATTTAGAGGAAATTTACTTTTATTTTTTTGGATTTTATATAAATTTTTAGTCAAATTGTAGTAAAGGAAATTCAAACCAACTTCGATTTTTTTGGATTTTGATGAATTTTTTTGTTGGAGGAGTTAAATTTGAGTGAATTTAGATGAAACTTACTTTTATTTTTTTGGATTTTCTATAAATTTTTAGTCAAATTGTAATAAAGGAATTTGAACCAACTTCGATTTTTTTGGATTTTGATGAGATTTTTTGTTGGAGGAGTTAAATTTGAGTGAATTTAGATGAAATTTACTTCTATTTTTTTGGATTTTATATAAATTTTTAGTCAAATTGTAATAAAGGAATTTGAACCAACTTCGATTTTTTTGGATTTCGATGAATTTTTTTGTTGGAGGAGCTAAACTTGAGTGAATTTAGATGAAATTTACTTCAATTTTTTTGGATTTTATATAAATTTTTAGTCAAATTGTATTAACGGAAATTGAAACCAACTTCGATTTTTTTGGATTTGGATGAATTTTTTTGTTGGAGGAGCTAAATTTGAGTGAATTTAGATGAAATTTTCTTTTATTTTTTGGGATTTTATATAAATTTTTAGTCAAATTGTAATAAAGGAATTTGAACCAACTTCGATTTTTTTGGATTTTGATGAGATTTTTTGTTGGAGGAGTTAAATTTGAGTGAATTTAGATGAAATTTACTTTTATTTTTTTGGATTTTATATAAATTTTTAGTCAAATTGTAATAAAGGAATTTGAACCAACTTCGATTTTTTTGGATTTCGATGAATTTTTTGTTGGAGGAGCTAAATTTGAGTGAATTTAGATTAAATTTGCTTCTATTTTTCTTGATTTTATATAAATTTTTAGTCAAATTGTAATTAAGGAATTTGAAACCACCTCCGATTTTTTTGGATTTTGATGAATTTTATTGTTGGAGGAGCTAAATTTGAGTGAATTTAGATGAAATTTACTTTCATTTTTTTGGATTTTATATTAATTTTTAGTCAAATTGTAATAAAGTAATTTGAAACCAACTTCGATTTTTTTGGATTTTGATGAATTTTTTTGTTGGAGCAGCTAAATTTGAGTGAATTTAGATGGAATTTACTTTTATTTTTTTGGATTTTATATAAATTTTTAGTCAAATTGTAATAAAGGAATTTGAACCAACTTCGATTTTTTTGGATTTCGATGAATTTTTTTGTTGGAGGAGCTAAACTTGAGTGAATTTAGATGAAATTTACTTCTTTTTTTTTGGATTTTATATAAATTTTTAGTCAAATTGTAATAACGGAAATTGAAACCAACTTCGATTTTTTTGGATTTGGATGAATTTTTTTGTTGGAGGAGCTAAATTTGAGTGAATTTAGATGAAATTAACACCTATTTTTTTGGATTTTATATAAATTTTTAGTCAAATTGTAATAAAGGAATTTGAAACCAACTTCGATTTTTTTGGATTTTGCTGAATTTTGTGTTGGAGGAGCTAAATTTGAGTGAATTTAGATGAAATTTACTTTTATTTTTTCGGATTTTATATTAATTTTTAGTCAAATTGTAATAAAGGAATTTGAACCAACTTCGATTTTTTTGGATTTTGATGAGTTTTTTTGTTGGAGGAGTTAAATTTGAGTGAATTTAGATTAAATTTACTTTTAGTTTTTTTGATTTTATATAAATTTTTAGTCAAATTGTAATAAAGGAATTTGAACCAACTTCGAATTTTTTGGATTTCGGTGAATTTTTTTGTTGGAGGAGCTAAATTTGAGTGAATTTAGATGAAATTTACTTCAATTTTTTTGGATTTTATATAAATTTTTAGGCAAATTTTAATAAAGGAATTTGAAACCACTTTCGATTTTTTTGGATTTCGATGAATTTTTTTGTTGGAGGAGCTAAATTTGAGTGAATTTAGATGAAATTTACTTCATTTTTTTTTGATTTTATATAAATTTTTAGTCAAATTGTAATAAAGGAAACTGAAACCAACTTCGATTTTTTGGGATTTCGATGTATTTTTTTGTTGGAGGAGCTAAATTTGAGTGAATTTAGATGAAATTTACTTCAATGTTTTTGGATTTTATATAAATTTTTAGGCAAATTTTAATAAAGGAATTTGAAACCACCTTCGACTTTTTTGGATTTCGATGAATTTTTTTGTTGGAGGAGCTAAATTTGAGTGAATTTAGATGAAATTTACTTCTATTTTTTTTATTTCACTTAAATTTTTAGTCAAATTGTAATAAAGGTATTTGAACCAACTTCGATTTTTTTGGATTTTGATGATTTTGGTTGTTGGAGGAGTTAAATTTGAGTAAATTTAGAGGAAATTTACTTTTATTTTTTTGGATTTTATATAAATTTTTAGTCAAATTGTAGTAAAGGAAATTCAAACCAACTTCGATTTTTTTGGATTTTGATGAATTTTTTTGTTGGAGGAGTTAAATTTGAGTGAATTTAGATGAAACTTACTTTTATTTTTTTGGATTTTCTATAAATTTTTAGTCAAATTGTAATAAAGGAATTTGAACCAACTTCGATTTTTTTGGATTTTGATGAGATTTTTTGTTGGAGGAGTTAAATTTGAGTGAATTTAGATGAAATTTACTTCTATTTTTTTGGATTTTATATAAATTTTTAGTCAAATTGTATTAACGGAAATTGAAACCAACTTCGATTTTTTTGGATTTGGATGAATTTTTTTGTTGGAGGAGCTAAATTTGAGTGAATTTAGATGAAATTTTCTTTTATTTTTTGGGATTTTATATAAATTTTTAGTCAAATTGTAATAAAGGAATTTGAACCAACTTCGATTTTTTTGGATTTTGATGAGATTTTTTGTTGGAGGAGTTAAATTTGAGTGAATTTAGATGAAATTTACTTTTATTTTTTTGGATTTTATATAAATTTTTAGTCAAATTGTAATAAAGGAATTTGAACCAACTTCGATTTTTTTGGATTTCGATGAATTTTTTGTTGGAGGAGCTAAATTTGAGTGAATTTAGATTAAATTTGCTTCTATTTTTCTTGATTTTATATAAATTTTTAGTCAAATTGTAATTAAGGAATTTGAAACCACCTTCGATTTTTTTGGATTTTGATGAATTTTATTGTTGGAGGAGCTAAATTTGAGTGAATTTAGATGAAATTTACTTTCATTTTTTTGGATTTTATATTAATTTTTAGTCAAATTGTAATAAAGTAATTTGAAACCAACTTCGATTTTTTTGGATTTTGATGAATTTTTTTGTTGGAGCAGCTAAATTTGAGTGAATTTAGATGGAATTTACTTTTATTTTTTTGGATTTTATATAAATTTTTAGTCAAATTGTAATAAAGGAATTTGAACCAACTTCGATTTTTTTGGATTTCGATGAATTTTTTTGTTGGAGGAGCTAAACTTGAGTGAATTTAGATGAAATTTACTTTTAGTTTTTTTGATTTTATATAAATTTTTAGTCAAATTGTAATAAAGGAATTTGAACCAACTTCGAATTTTTTGGATTTCGGTGAATTTTTTTGTTGGAGGAGCTAAATTTGAGTGAATTTAGATGAAATTTACTTCAATTTTTTTGGATTTTATATAAATTTTTAGGCAAATTTTAATAAAGGAATTTGAAACCACTTTCGATTTTTTTGGATTTCGATGAATTTTTTTGTTGGAGGAGCTAAATTTGAGTGAATTTAGATGAAATTTACTTCAATGTTTTTGGATTTTATATAAATTTTTAGGCAAATTTTAATAAAGGAATTTGAAACCACCTTCGACTTTTTTGGATTTCGATGAATTTTTTTGTTGGAGGAGCTAAATTTGAGTGAATTTAGATGAAATTTACTTCTATTTTTTTTATTTCACTTAAATTTTTAGTCAAATTGTAATAAAGGTATTTGAACCAACTTCGAATTTTTTGGATTTCGGTGAATTTTTTTGTTGGAGGAGCTAAATTTGAGTGAATTTAGATGAAATTTACTTCAATTTTTTTGGATTTTATATAAATTTTTAGGCAAATTTTAATAAAGGAATTTGAAACCACTTTCGATTTTTTTGGATTTCGATGAATTTTTTTGTTGGAGGAGCTAAATTTGAGTGAATTTAGATGAAATTTACTTCAATGTTTTTGGATTTTATATAAATTTTTAGGCAAATTTTAATAAAGGAATTTGAAACCACCTTCGACTTTTTTGGATTTCGATGAATTTTTTTGTTGGAGGAGCTAAATTTGAGTGAATTTAGATGAAATTTACTTCTATTTTTTTTATTTCACTTAAATTTTTAGTCAAATTGTAATAAAGGTATTTGAACCAACTTCGATTTTTTTGGATTTTGATGATTTTGGTTGTTGGAGGAGTTAAATTTGAGTGAATTTAGATGAAATTTACTTCTATTTTTTTTATTTCACTTAAATTTTTAGTCAAATTGTAATAAAGGTATTTGAACCAACTTCGATTTTTTTGGATTTTGATGATTTTGGTTGTTGGAGGAGTTAAATTTGAGTAAATTTAGAGGAAATTTACTTTTATTTTTTTGGATTTTATATAAATTTTTAGTCAAATTGTAGTAAAGGAAATTCAAACCAACTTCGATTTTTTTGGATTTTGATGAATTTTTTTGTTGGAGGAGTTAAATTTGAGTGAATTTAGATGAAACTTACTTTTATTTTTTTGGATTTTCTATAAATTTTTAGTCAAATTGTAATAAAGGAATTTGAACCAACTTCGATTTTTTTGGATTTTGATGAGATTTTTTGTTGGAGGAGTTAAATTTGAGTGAATTTAGATGAAATTTACTTCTATTTTTTTGGATTTTATATAAATTTTTAGTCAAATTGTAATAAAGGAATTTGAACCAACTTCGATTTTTTTGGATTTCGATGAATTTTTTTGTTGGAGGAGCTAAACTTGAGTGAATTTAGATGAAATTTACTTCAATTTTTTTGGATTTTATATAAATTTTTAGTCAAATTGTATTAACGGAAATTGAAACCAACTTCGATTTTTTTGGATTTGGATGAATTTTTTTGTTGGAGGAGCTAAATTTGAGTGAATTTAGATGAAATTTTCTTTTATTTTTTGGGATTTTATATAAATTTTTAGTCAAATTGTAATAAAGGAATTTGAACCAACTTCGATTTTTTTGGATTTTGATGAGATTTTTTGTTGGAGGAGTTAAATTTGAGTGAATTTAGATGAAATTTACTTTTATTTTTTTGGATTTTATATAAATTTTTAGTCAAATTGTAATAAAGGAATTTGAACCAACTTCGATTTTTTTGGATTTCGATGAATTTTTTGTTGGAGGAGCTAAATTTGAGTGAATTTAGATTAAATTTGCTTCTATTTTTCTTGATTTTATATAAATTTTTAGTCAAATTGTAATTAAGGAATTTGAAACCACCTTCGATTTTTTTGGATTTTGATGAATTTTATTGTTGGAGGAGCTAAATTTGAGTGAATTTAGATGAAATTTACTTTCATTTTTTTGGATTTTATATTAATTTTTAGTCAAATTGTAATAAAGTAATTTGAAACCAACTTCGATTTTTTTGGATTTTGATGAATTTTTTTGTTGGAGCAGCTAAATTTGAGTGAATTTAGATGGAATTTACTTTTATTTTTTTGGATTTTATATAAATTTTTAGTCAAATTGTAATAAAGGAATTTGAACCAACTTCGATTTTTTTGGATTTCGATGAATTTTTTTGTTGGAGGAGCTAAACTTGAGTGAATTTAGATGAAATTTACTTCAATTTTTTTGGATTTTATATAAATTTTTAGTCAAATTGTAATAACGGAAATTGAAACCAACTTCGATTATTTTGGATTTGGATGAATTTTTTTGTTGGAGGAGCTAAATTTGAGTGAATTTAGATGAAATTAACACCTATTTTTTTGGATTTTATATAAATTTTTAGTCAAATTGTAATAAAGGAATTTGAAACCAACTTCGATTTTTTTGGATTTTGCTGAATTTTGTGTTGGAGGAGCTAAATTTGAGTGAATTTAGATGAAATTTACTTTTATTTTTTCGGATTTTATATTAATTTTTAGTCAAATTGTAATAAAGGAATTTGAACCAACTTCGATTTTTTTGGATTTTGATGAGTTTTTTTGTTGGAGGAGTTAAATTTGAGTGAATTTAGATTAAATTTACTTTTAGTTTTTTTGATTTTATATAAATTTTTAGTCAAATTGTAATAAAGGAATTTGAACCAACTTCGAATTTTTTGGATTTCGGTGAATTTTTTTGTTGGAGGAGCTAAATTTGAGTGAATTTAGATGAAATTTACTTCAATTTTTTTGGATTTTATATAAATTTTTAGGCAAATTTTAATAAAGGAATTTGAAACCACTTTCGATTTTTTTGGATTTCGATGAATTTTTTTGTTGGAGGAGCTAAATTTGAGTGAATTTAGATGAAATTTACTTCAATGTTTTTGGATTTTATATAAATTTTTAGGCAAATTTTAATAAAGGAATTTGAAACCACCTTCGACTTTTTTGGATTTCGATGAATTTTTTTGTTGGAGGAGCTAAATTTGAGTGAATTCAGATGAAATTTACTTCTATTTTTTTTATTTCACTTAAATTTTTAGTCAAATTGTAATAAAGGTATTTGAACCAACTTCGAATTTTTTGGATTTCGGTGAATTTTTTTGTTGGAGGAGCTAAATTTGAGTGAATTTAGATGAAATTTACTTCAATTTTTTTGGATTTTATATAAATTTTTAGGCAAATTTTAATAAAGGAATTTGAAACCACTTTCGATTTTTTTGGATTTCGATGAATTTTTTTGTTGGAGGAGCTAAATTTGAGTGAATTTAGATGAAATTTACTTCAATGTTTTTGGATTTTATATAAATTTTTAGGCAAATTTTAATAAAGGAATTTGAAACCACCTTCGACTTTTTTGGATTTCGATGAATTTTTTTGTTGGAGGAGCTAAATTTGAGTGAATTTAGATGAAATTTACTTCTATTTTTTTTATTTCACTTAAATTTTTAGTCAAATTGTAATAAAGGTATTTGAACCAACTTCGATTTTTTTGGATTTTGATGATTTTGGTTGTTGGAGGAGTTAAATTTGAGTAAATTTAGAGGAAATTTACTTTTATTTTTTTGGATTTTATATAAATTTTTAGTCAAATTGTAATAACGGAAATTGAAACCAACTTCGATTTTTTTGGATTTGGATGAATTTTTTTGTTGGAGGAGCTAAATTTGAGTGAATTTAGATGAAATTTTCTTTTATTTTTTTGGATTTTATATAAATTTTTAGTCAAATTGTAATAAAGGAAACTGAAACCAACTTCGATTTTTTGGGATTTCGATGTATTTTTTTGTTGGAGGAGCTAAATTTGAGTGAATTTAGATGAAATTTACTTCAATGTTTTTGGATTTTATATAAATTTTTAGGCAAATTTTAATAAAGGAATTTGAAACCACCTTCGACTTTTTTGGATTTCGATGAATTTTTTTGTTGGAGGAGCTAAATTTGAGTGAATTTAGATGAAATTTACTTCTATTTTTTTTATTTCACTTAAATTTTTAGTCAAATTGTAATAAAGGTATTTGAACCAACTTCGATTTTTTTGGATTTTGATGATTTTGGTTGTTGGAGGAGTTAAATTTGAGTAAATTTAGAGGAAATTTACTTTTATTTTTTTGGATTTTATATAAATTTTTAGTCAAATTGTAGTAAAGGAAATTCAAACCAACTTCGATTTTTTTGGATTTTGATCAATTTTTTTGTTGGAGGAGTTAAATTTGAGTGAATTTAGATGAAACTTACTTTTATTTTTTTGGATTTTCTATAAATTTTTAGTCAAATTGTAATAAAGGAATTTGAACCAACTTCGATTTTTTTGGATTTTGTTGAGATTTTTTGTTGGAGGAGTTAAATTTGAGTGAATTTAGATGAAATTTACTTCTATTTTTTTGGATTTTATATAAATTTTTAGTCAAATTGTAATAAAGGAATTTGAACCAACTTCGATTTTTTTGGATTTCGATGAATTTTTTTGTTGGAGGAGCTAAACTTGAGTGAATTTAGATGAAATTTACTTCAATTTTTTTGGATTTTATATAAATTTTTAGTCAAATTGTATTAACGGAAATTGAAACCAACTTCGATTTTTTTGGATTTGGATGAATTTTTTTGTTGGAGGAGCTAAATTTGAGTGAATTTAGATGAAATTTTCTTTTATTTTTTGGGATTTTATATAAATTTTTAGTCAAATTGTAATAAAGGAATTTGAACCAACTTCGATTTTTTTGGATTTTGATGAGATTTTTTGTTGGAGGAGTTAAATTTGAGTGAATTTAGATGAAATTTACTTTTATTTTTTTGGATTTTATATAAATTTTTAGTCAAATTGTAATAAAGGAATTTGAACCAACTTCGATTTTTTTGGATTTCGATGAATTTTTTGTTGGAGGAGCTAAATTGGAGTGAATTTAGATTAAATTTGCTTCTATTTTTCTTGATTTTATATAAATTTTTAGTCAAATTGTAATTAAGGAATTTGAAACCACCTTCGATTTTTTTGGATTTTGATGAATTTTATTGTTGGAGGAGCTAAATTTGAGTGAATTTAGATGAAATTTACTTTCATTTTTTTGGATTTTATATTAATTATTAGTCAAATTGTAATAAAGTAATTTGAAACCAACTTCGATTTTTTTGGATTTTGATGAATTTTTTTGTTGGAGCAGCTAAATTTGAGTGAATTTAGATGGAATTTACTTTTATTTTTTTGGATTTTATATAAATTTTTAGTCAAATTGTAATAAAGGAATTTGAACCAACTTCTATTTTTTTGGATTTTGATGAGTTTTTTTGTTGGAGGAGTTAAATTTGAGTGAATTTAGATGAAATTTACTTCAATTTTTTTGGATTTTATATAATTTTTTAGTCAAATTGTAATAAAGGAAATTGAAACCAACTTCGATTTTTTTGGATTTGGATGAATGTTTTTGTTGGAGGAGCTAAATTTGAGTAAATTTAGATGAAATTAACACCTATTTTTTTGGATTTTATATAAATTTTTAGTCAAATTGTAATAAAGGAATTTGAAACCAACTTCGATTTTTTTGGATTTTGCTGAATTTTGTGTTGGAGGAGCTAAATTTGAGTGAATTTAGATGAAATTTACTTTTATTTTTTTTGATTTTATATAAATTTTTAGTCAAATTGTAATAAAGGAATTTGAACCAACTTCGATTTTTTTGGATTTTGATGAATTTTATTGTTGGAGGAGCTAAATTTGAGTGAATTTAGATGAAATTTACTTTCATTTTTTTGGATTTTATATTAATTTTTAGTCAAATTGTAATAAAGTAATTTGAAACCAACTTCGATTTTTTTGGATTTTGATGAATTTTTTTGTTGGAGCAGCTAAATTTGAGTGAATTTAGATGGAATTTACTTTTATTTTTTTGGATTTTATATAAATTTTTAGTCAAATTGTAATAAAGGAATTTGAACCAACTTCTATTTTTTTGGATTTTGATGAGTTTTTTTGTTGGAGGAGTTAAATTTGAGTGAATTTAGATGAAATTTACTTCAATTTTTTTGGATTTTATATAATTTTTTAGTCAAATTGTAATAAAGGAAATTAAAACCAACTTCGATTTTTTTGGATTTGGATGAATGTTTTTGTTGGAGGAGCTACATTTGAGTAAATTTAGATGAAATTAACACCTATTTTTTTGGATTTTATATAAATTTTTAGTCAAATTGTAATAAAGGAATTTGAAACCAACTTCGATTTTTTTGGATTTTGCTGAATTTTGTGTTGGAGGAGCTAAATTTGAGTGAATTTAGATGAAATTTACTTTTATTTTTTCGGATTTTATATAAATTTTTAGTCAAATTGTAATAAAGTAATTTGAAACCAACTTCGATTTTTTTGGATTTTGATGAGTTTTTTTGTTGGTAGAGTTAAATTTGAGTGAATTTAGATGAAATTTACTTCTATTTTTTTTATTTTATATAAATTTTTAGTCAAATTGTAATAATGTAATTTGAAACCGAATTCGATTTTTTTTAATTTTGATGAGTTTTTTTGTTGGAGGAGTTAAATTTGAGTGAATTTAGATGGAATTTAATTTTATTTTTTTGGATTTTATATAAATTTTTAGTAAAATTGTAATAAAGTAATTTGAAACCAACTTCGATTTTTTTGGATTTTGATGAGTTTTTTTGTTGGAGGAGTTAAATTTGAGTGAATTTAGATGAAATTTACTCCTATTTTTTTTAATTTTATATAAATTTTTAGTCAAATTGTAATAAAGTAATTTGGAACCAACTTCGATTTTTTTGGATTTTGATGAGTTTTTTTGTCGGAGGAGTTAAATTTGAGTGAATTTAGATGAAATTTACTTCTATTTTTTTTAATTTTATATAAATTTTTAGTCAAATTGTAATAAAGTAATTTGAAACCAACCTCGATTTTTTTGGATTTTGATGAGTTTTTTTGTTGGTAGAGTTAAATTTGAGTGAATTTAGATGAAATTTACTTGTATTTTTTTTATTTTATATAAATTTTTAGTCAAATTGTAATAATGTAATTTGAAACCGACGTCGATTTTTTTGGATTTTGATGAGTTTTTTTGTTGGAGGAGTTAAATTTGAGTGAATTTAGATGAAATTTACTTCTATTTTTTTTGATTTTATATAAATTTTTAGTCTAATTGTATTAACGGAATTTGAAACCAACTTCGATTTTTTTGGATTTTGATGAGTTTTTTTGTTGGAGGAGTTAAATTTGAGTGAATTTAGATGGAATTTAATTTTATTTTTTTGGATTTTATATAAATTTTTAGTCAAATTGTAATAAAGTAATTTGAAACCAACTTCAATTTTTTTGGATTTTGATGAGTTTTTTTGTTGGAGGAGTTAAATTTGAGTGAATTTAGATGAAATTTACTTCTATTTTTTTAGTTTTATATAAATTTTTAGTCAAATTTTAATAAAGTAATTTGAAACCAATTTCGATTTTTATGTATTTTGATGAGTTTTTTGTTGGAGGAGTTAAATTCGAGTGAATTTAGATGAAATTTACTTGTTTTTTTTTTGATTTTATATAAATTTTTAGTCAAATTGTAATAAAGTAATTTGAAACCAACTTCGATTTTTTTGGATTTTGATAAGTTTTTTTGTTGGACGAGTTAAATTTGAGTGAATTTAGTTGAAATTTACTTCTATTTTTTTGGATTTTATATAAATTTTTAGTCCAATTGTAATAAAGTAATTTGAAACAATCTTCGATTTTTTTTAATTTTGATGAGTTTTTTTGTTGGAGGAGTTAAATTTGAATGAATTTAGATGGAATTTAATTTTATTTTTTGGATTTTATATAAATTTTTAGTCAAATTGTAATAAAGTAATTTGAAACCAACTTCGATATTTTTGGATTTTGATGAGTTTTTTTGTTGGTAGAGTTAAATTTGAGTGAATTTAGATGAAATTTACTTCTATTTTTTTATTTTATATAAATTTTTAGTCAAATTGTAATAATGTAATTTGAAACCGAATTCGATTTTTTTTAATTTTGATGAGTTTTTTGTTGGAGGAGTTAAATTTGAGTGAATTTAGATGGAATTTAATTTTATTTTTTTGGATTTTATATAAATTTTTAGTAAAATTGTAATAAAGTAATTTGAAACCAACTTCGATTTTTTTGGATTTTGATGAGTTTTTTTGTTGGAGGAGTTAAATTTGAGTGAATTTAGATGAAATTTACTCCTATTTTTTTTAATTTTATATAAATTTTTAGTCAAATTGTAATAAAGTAATTTGGAACCAACTTCGATTTTTTTGGATTTTGATGAGTTTTTTTGTCGGAGGAGTTAAATTTGAGTGAATTTAGATGAAATTTACTTCTATTTTTTTTAATTTTATATAAATTTTTAGTCAAATTGTAATAAAGTAATTTGAAACCAACCTCGATTTTTTTGGATTTTGATGAGTTTTTTTGTTGGTAGAGTTAAATTTGAGTGAATTTAGATGAAATTTACTTGTATTTTTTTTATTTTATATAAATTTTTAGTCAAATTGTAATAATGTAATTTGAAACAGACGTCGATTTTTTTGGATTTTGATGAGTTTTTTTGTTGGAGGAGTTAAATTTGAGTGAATTTAGATGAAATTTACTTCTATTTTTTTGATTTTATATAAATTTTTAGTCTAATTGTATTAACGGAATTTGAAACCAACTTCGATTTTTTTGGATTTTGATGATTTTGGTTGTTGGAGGAGTTAAATTTCAGTAAATTTAGATTAAATTAACACCTATTTTTTTGGATTTTATATAAATTTTTAGTCAAATTTTAATAAAGTAATTTTAAACCAACTTCGATTTTTTTGGATTTTGATGAGTTTTTTTGTTGGAGGGGTTAAATTTGAGTGAATTTAGATGAAATTTACTTCAATTTTTTTTTTGGTTTATATAAATTTTTAGTCAAATTGTAATAAAGTAATTTGAAATCAACCTCGATTTGTTTGGATTTTGATGAGTTTTTTTGTTGGTAGAGTTAAATTCGAGTGAATTTAGATGAAATTTACTTGTTTTTTTTTTTGATTTTATATAAATTTTTAGTCAAATTGTAATAAAGTAATTTGAAACCAACTTCGATTTTTTTTGATTTTGATAAGTTTTTTTGTTGGACGAGTTAAATTTGAATGAATTTAGATGGAATTTAATTTTATTTTTTGGATTTTATATAAATTTTTAGTCAAATTGTAATAAAGTAATTTGAAACCAACTTCGATATTTTTGGATTTTGATGAGTTTTTTTGTTGGTAGAGTTAAATTTGAGTGAATTTAGATGAAATTTACTTCTATTTTTTTATTTTATATAAATTTTTAGTCAAATTGTAATAATGTAATTTGAAACCGAATTCGATTTTTTTTAATTTTGATGAGTTTTTTGTTGGAGGAGTTAAATTTGAGTGAATTTAGATGGAATTTAATTTTATTTTTTTGGATTTTATATAAATTTTTAGTAAAATTGTAATAAAGTAATTTGAAACCAACTTCGATTTTTTTGGATTTTGATGAGTTTTTTTGTTGGAGGAGTTAAATTTGAGTGAATTTAGATGAAATTTACTCCTATTTTTTTTAATTTTATATAAATTTTTAGTCAAATTGTAATAAAGTAATTTGGAACCAACTTCGATTTTTTTGGATTTTGATGAGTTTTTTGTCGGAGGAGATAAATTTGAGTGAATTTAGATGAAATTTACTTCTATTTTTTTTAATTTTATATAAATTTTTAGTCAAATTGTAATAATGTAATTTGAAACCGAATTCGATTTTTTTTAATTTTGATGAGTTTTTTTGTTGGAGGAGTTAAATTTGAGTGAATTTAGATGGAATTTAATTTTATTTTTTTGGATTTTATATAAATTTTTAGTAAAATTGTAATAAAGTAATTTGAAACCAACTTCGATTTTTTTGGATTTTGATGAGTTTTTTTGTTGGAGGAGTTAAATTTGAGTGAATTTAGATGAAATTTACTCCTATTTTTTTTAATTTTATATAAATTTTTAGTCAAATTTTAATAAAGTAATTTTAAACCAACTTCGATTTTTTTGGATTTTGATGAGTTTTTTTGTTGGAGGGGTTAAATTTGAGTGAATTTAGATGAAATTTACTTCAATTTTTTTTTGGTTTATATAAATTTTTAGTCAAATTGTAATAAAGTAATTTGAAACCAACCTCGATTTGTTTGGATTTTGATGAGTTTTTTTGTTGGTAGAGTTAAATTTGAGTGAATTTAGATGAAATTTACTTGTATTTTTTTTATTTTATATAAATTTTTAGTCAAATTGTAATAATGTAATTTGAAACCGACGTCGATTTTTTTGGATTTTGATGAGTTTTTTTGTTGGAGGAGTTAAATTTGAGTGAATTTAGATGAAATTTACTTCTATTTTTTTTGATTCTATATAAATTTTTAGTCTAATTGTATTAACGGAATTTGAAACCACCTTCGATTTTTTTGGATTTTGATGATTTTGGTTGTTGGAGGAGTTAAATTTCAGTAAATTTAGATGAAATTAACACCAATTTTTTTTGATTTTATATAAATTTTTAGTCAAATTTTAATAAAGTAATTTTAAACCAACTTCGATTTTTTTGGATTTTGATGAGTTTTTTTGTTGGAGGGGTTAAATTTGAGTGAATTTAGATGAAATTTACTTCAATTTTTTTTTTGGTTTTTATAAATTTTTAGTCAAATTGTAATAAAGTAATTTGAAACCAATTTCGATTTTTATGTATTTTGATGAGTTTTTTTGTTGGAGGAGTTAAATTCGAGTGAATTTAGATGAAATTTACTTGTATTTTTTTTTGATTTTATATAAATTTTTAGTCAAAATGTAATAAAGTAATTTGAAACCAACTTCGATTTTTTTGGATTTTGATAAGTTTTTTTGTTGGACGAGTTAAATTTGAGTGAATTTAGATGAAATTTACTTCTATTTTTTTGGATTTTATATAAATTTTTAGTCCAATTGTAATAAAGTAATTTGAAACAATCTTCGATTTTTTTTAATTTTGATGAGTTTTTTTGTTGGAGGAGTTAAATTTGAGGGAATTTAGATGGAATTTAATTTTATTTTTTTGGATTTTATATAAATTTTTAGTCAAATTGTAATAAAGTAATTTGAAACCAACTTCGATTTTTTTGGATTTTGATGAATTTTTTGTTGGAGGAGCTAAATTTGAGTGAATTTAGATTAAATTTGCTTCTATTTTTCTTGATTTTATATAAATTTTTAGTCAAATTGTAATTAAGGAATTTGAAACCACCTTCGATTTTTTTGGATTTTGATGAATTTTATTGTTGGAGGAGCTAAATTTGAGTGAATTTAGATGAAATTTACTTTCATTTTTTTGGATTTTATATTAATTTTTAGTCAAATTGTAATAAAGTAATTTGAAACCAACTTCGATTTTTTTGGATTTTGATGAATTTTTTTGTTGGAGCAGCTAAATTTGAGTGAATTTAGATGGAATTTACTTTTATTTTTTTGGATTTTATATAAATTTTTAGTCAAATTGTAATAAAGGAATTTGAACCAACTTCTATTTTTTTGGATTTTGATGAGTTTTTTTGTTGGAGGAGTTAAATTTGAGTTAATTTAGATGAAATTTACTGCAATTTTTTTGGATTTTATATAATTTTTTAGTCAAATTGTAATAAAGGAAATTGAAACCAACTTCGATTTTTTTGGATTTGGATGAATGTTTTTGTTGGAGGAGCTAAATTTGAGTAAATTTAGATGAAATTAACACCTATTTTTTTGGATTTTATATAAATTTTTAGTCAAATTGTAATAAAGGAATTTGAAACCAACTTCGATTTTTTTGGATTTTGCTGAATTTTGTGTTGGAGGAGCTAAATTTGAGTGAATTTAGATGAAATTTACTTTTATTTTTTCGGATTTTATATTAATTTTTAGTCAAATTGTAATAAAGGAATTTGAACCAACTTCGATTTTTTTGGATTTTGATGAGTTTTTTTGTTGGAGGAGTTAAATTTGAGTGAATTTAGATTAAATTTACTTTTATTTTTTTTGATTTTATATAAATTTTTAGTCAAATTGTAATAAAGGAATTTGAACCAACTTCGAATTTTTTGGATTTCGATGAATTTTTTTGTTGGAGGAGCTAAATTTGAGTGAATTTAGATGAAATTTACTTCAATTTTTTTGGATTTTATATAAATTTTTAGGCAAATTTTAATAAAGGAATTTGAAACCACTTTCGATTTTTTTGGATTTCGATGAATTTTTTTGTTGGAGGAGCTAAATTTGAGTGAATTTAGATGAAATTTACTTCAATTTTTTTTGATTTTATATAAATTTTTAGTCAAATTGTAATAAAGGAAACTGAAACCAACTTCGATTTTTTGGGATTTCGATGTATTTTTTTGTTGGAGGAGCTAAATTTGAGTGAATTTAGATGAAATTTACTTCAATGTTTTTGGATTTTATATAAATTTTTAGGCAAATTTTAATAAAGGAATTTGAAACCACCTTCGACTTTTTTGGATTTCGATGAATTTTTTTGTTGGAGGAGCTAAATTTGAGTGAATTTAGATGAAATTTACTTCTATTTTTTTTATTTCACTTAAATTTTTAGTCAAATTGTAATAAAGGTATTTGAACCAACTTCGATTTTTTTGGATTTTGATGATTTTGGTTGTTGGAGGAGTTAAATTTGAGTAAATTTAGAGGAAATTTACTTTTATTTTTTTGGATTTTATATAAATTTTTAGTCAAATTGTAGTAAAGGAAATTCAAACCAACTTCGATTTTTTTGGATTTTGATGAATTTTTTTGTTGGAGGAGTTAAATTTGAGTGAATTTAGATGAAACTTACTTTTATTTTTTTGGATTTTCTATAAATTTTTAGTCAAATTGTAATAAAGGAATTTGAACCAACTTCGATTTTTTTGGATTTTGATGAGATTTTTTGTTGGAGGAGTTAAATTTGAGTGAATTTAGATGAAATTTACTTCTATTTTTTTGGATTTTATATAAATTTTTAGTCAAATTGTAATAAAGGAATTTGAACCAACTTCGATTTTTTTGGATTTCGATGAATTTTTTTGTTGGAGGAGCTAAACTTGAGTGAATTTAGATGAAATTTACTTCAATTTTTTTGGATTTTATATAAATTTTTAGTCAAATTGTATTAACGGAAATTGAAACCAACTTCGATTTTTTTGGATTTGGATGAATTTTTTTGTTGGAGGAGCTAAATTTGAGTGAATTTAGATGAAATTTTCTTTTATTTTTTGGGATTTTATATAAATTTTTAGTCAAATTGTAATAAAGGAATTTGAACCAACTTCGATTTTTTTGGATTTTGATGAGATTTTTTGTTGGAGGAGTTAAATTTGAGTGAATTTAGATGAAATTTACTTTTATTTTTTTGGATTTTATATAAATTTTTAGTCAAATTGTAATAAAGGAATTTGAACCAACTTCGATTTTTTTGGATTTCGATGAATTTTTTGTTGGAGGAGCTAAATTTGAGTGAATTTAAATTAAATTTGCTTCTATTTTTCTTGATTTTATATAAATTTTTAGTCAAATTGTAATTAAGGAATTTGAAACCACCTTCGATTTTTTTGGATTTTGATGAATTTTATTGTTGGAGGAGCTAAATTTGAGTGAATTTAGATGAAATTTACTTTCATTTTTTTGGATTTTATATTAATTTTTAGTCAAATTGTAATAAAGTAATTTGAAACCAACTTCGATTTTTTTGGATTTTGATGAATTTTTTTGTTGGAGCAGCTAAATTTGAGTGAATTTAGATGGAATTTACTTTTATTTTTTTGGATTTTATATAAATTTTTAGTCAAATTGTAATAAAGGAATTTGAACCAACTTCGATTTTTTTGGATTTCGATGAATTTTTTGGTTGGAGGAGCTAAACTTGAGTGAATTTAGATGAAATTTACTTCAATTTTTTTGGATTTTATATAAATTTTTAGTCAAATTGTAATAACGGAAATTGAAACCAACTTCGATTTTTTTGGATTTGGATGAATTTTTTTGTTGGAGGAGCTAAATTTGAGTGAATTTAGATGAAATTAACACCTATTTTTTTGGATTTTATATAAATTTTTAGTCAAATTGTAATAAAGGAATTTGAAACCAACTTCGATTTTTTTGGATTTTGCTGAATTTTGTGTTGGAGGAGCTAAATTTGAGTGAATTTAGATGAAATTTACTTTTATTTTTTCGGATTTTATATTAATTTTTAGTCAAATTGTAATAAAGGAATTTGAAACCAACTTCGATTTTTTTGGATTTTGCTGAATTTTGTGTTGGAGGAGCTAAATTTGAGTGAATTTAGATGAAATTTACTTTTATTTTTTCGGATTTTATATTAATTTTTAGTCAAATTGTAATAAAGGAATTTGAACCAACTTCGATTTTTTTGGATTTTGATGAGTTTTTTTGTTGGAAGAGTTAAATTTGAGTGAATTTAGATTAAATTTACTTTTATTTTTTTTGATTTTATATAAATTTTTAGTCAAATTGTAATAAAGGAATTTGAACCAACTTCGAATTTTTTGGATTTCGATGAATTTTTTTGTTGGAGGAGCTAAATTTGAGTGAATTTAGATGAAATTTACTTCAATTTTTTTTGATTTTATATAAATTTTTAGGCAAATTTTAATAAAGGAATTTGAAACCACTTTCGATTTTTTTGGATTTCGATGAATTTTTTTGTTGGAGGAGCTAAATTTGAGTGAATTTAGATGAAATTTACTTCAATTTTTTTTGATTTTATATAAATTTTTAGTCAAATTGTAATAAAGGAAACTGAAACCAACTTCGATTTTTTGGGATTTCGATGTATTTTTTTGTTGGAGGAGCTAAATTTGAGTGAATTTAGATGAAATTTACTTCAATGTTTTTGGATTTTATATAAATTTTTAGGCAAATTTTAATAAAGGAATTTGAAACCACCTTCGACTTTTTTGGATTTCGATGAATTTTTTTGTTGGAGGAGCTAAATTTGAGTGAATTTAGATGAAATTTACTTCTATTTTTTTTATTTCACTTAAATTTTTAGTCAAATTGTAATAAAGGTATTTGAACCAACTTCGATTTTTTTGGATTTTGATGATTTTGGTTGTTGGAGGAGTTAAATTTGAGTAAATTTAGAGGAAATTTACTTTTATTTTTTTGGATTTTATATAAATTTTTAGTCAAATTGTAGTAAAGGAAATTCAAACCAACTTCGATTTTTTTGGATTTTGATGAATTTTTTTGTTGGAGGAGTTAAATTTGAGTGAATTTAGATGAAACTTACTTTTATTTTTTTGGATTTTCTATAAATTTTTAGTCAAATTGTAATAAAGGAATTTGAACCAACTTCGATTTTTTTGGATTTTGTTGAGATTTTTTGTTGGAGGAGTTAAATTTGAGTGAATTTAGATGAAATTTACTTCTATTTTTTTGGATTTTATATAAATTTTTAGTCAAATTGTAATAAAGGAATTTGAACCAACTTCGATTTTTTTGGATTTCGATGAATTTTTTTGTTGGAGGAGCTAAACTTGAGTGAATTTAGATGAAATTTACTTCAATTTTTTTGGATTTTATATAAATTTTTAGTCAAATTGTATTAACGGAAATTGAAACCAACTTCGATTTTTTTGGATTTGGATGAATTTTTTTGTTGGAGGAGCTAAATTTGAGTGAATTTAGATGAAATTTTCTTTTATTTTTTGGGATTTTATATAAATTTTTAGTCAAATTGTAATAAAGGAATTTGAACCAACTTCGATTTTTTTGGATTTTGATGAGATTTTTTGTTGGAGGAGTTAAATTTGAGTGAATTTAGATGAAATTTACTTTTATTTTTTTGGATTTTATATAAATTTTTAGTCAAATTGTAATAAAGGAATTTGAACCAACTTCGATTTTTTTGGATTTCGATGAATTTTTTGTTGGAGGAGCTAAATTTGAGTGAATTTAGATTAAATTTGCTTCTATTTTTCTTGATTTTATATAAATTTTTAGTCAAATTGTAATTAAGGAATTTGAAACCACCTTCGATTTTTTTGGATTTTGATGAATTTTATTGTTGGAGGAGCTAAATTTGAGTGAATTTAGATGAAATTTACTTTCATTTTTTTGGATTTTATATTAATTTTTAGTCAAATTGTAATAAAGTAATTTGAAACCAACTTCGATTTTTTTGGATTTTGATGAATTTTTTTGTTGGAGCAGCTAAATTTGAGTGAATTTAGATGGAATTTACTTTTATTTTTTTGGATTTTATATAAATTTTTAGTCAAATTGTAATAAAGGAATTTGAACCAACTTCTATTTTTTTGGATTTTGATGAGTTTTTTTGTTGGAGGAGTTAAATTTGAGTGAATTTAGATGAAATTTACTTCAATTTTTTTGGATTTTATATAATTTTTTAGTCAAATTGTAATAAAGGAAATTGAAACCAACTTCGATTTTTTTGGATTTGGATGAATGTTTTTGTTGGAGGAGCTAAATTTGAGTAAATTTAGATGAAATTAACACCTATTTTTTTGGATTTTATATAAATTTTTAGTCAAATTGTAATAAAGGAATTTGAAACCAACTTCGATTTTTTTGGATTTTGCTGAATTTTGTGTTGGAGGAGCTAAATTTGAGTGAATTTAGATGAAATTTACTTTTATTTTTTTTGATTTTATATAAATTTTTAGTCAAATTGTAATAAAGGAATTTGAACCAACTTCGATTTTTTTGGATTTTGATGAATTTTATTGTTGGAGGAGCTAAATTTGAGTGAATTTAAATGAAATTTACTTTCATTTTTTTGGATTTTATATTAATTTTTAGTCAAATTGTAATAAAGTAATTTGAAACCAACTTCGATTTTTTTGGATTTTGATGAATTTTTTTGTTGGAGCAGCTAAATTTGAGTGAATTTAGATGGAATTTACTTTTATTTTTTTGGATTTTATATAAATTTTTAGTCAAATTGTAATAAAGGAATTTGAACCAACTTCTATTTTTTTGGATTTTGATGAGTTTTTTTGTTGGAGGAGTTAAATTTGAGTGAATTTAGATGAAATTTACTTCAATTTTTTTGGATTTTATATAATTTTTTAGTCAAATTGTAATAAAGGAAATTAAAACCAACTTCGATTTTTTTGGATTTGGATGAATGTTTTTGTTGGAGGAGCTACATTTGAGTAAATTTAGATGAAATTAACACCTATTTTTTTGGATTTTATATAAATTTTTAGTCAAATTGTAATAAAGGAATTTGAAACCAACTTCGATTTTTTTGGATTTTGCTGAATTTTGTGTTGGAGGAGCTAAATTTGAGTGAATTTAGATGAAATTTACTTTTATTTTTTCGGATTTTATATAAATTTTTAGTCAAATTGTAATAAAGTAATTTGAAACCAACTTCGATTTTTTTGGATTTTGATGAGTTTTTTTGTTGGTAGAGTTAAATTTGAGTGAATTTAGATGAAATTTACTTCTATTTTTTTTATTTTATATAAATTTTTAGTCAAATTGTAATAATGTAATTTGAAACCGAATTCGATTTTTTTTAATTTTGATGAGTTTTTTTGTTGGAGGAGTTAAATTTGAGTGAATTTAGATGGAATTTAATTTTATTTTTTTGGATTTTATATAAATTTTTAGTAAAATTGTAATAAAGTAATTTGAAACCAACTTCGATTTTTTTGGATTTTGATGAGTTTTTTTGTTGGAGGAGTTAAATTTGAGTGAATTTAGATGAAATTTACTCCTATTTTTTTTAATTTTATATAAATTTTTAGTCAAATTGTAATAAAGTAATTTGGAACCAACTTCGATTTTTTTGGATTTTGATGAGTTTTTTTGTCGGAGGAGTTAAATTTGAGTGAATTTAGATGAAATTTACTTCTATTTTTTTTAATTTTATATAAATTTTTAGTCAAATTGTAATAAAGTAATTTGAAACCAACCTCGATTTTTTTGGATTTTGATGAGTTTTTTTGTTGGTAGAGTTAAATTTGAGTGAATTTAGATGAAATTTACTTGTATTTTTTTTATTTTATATAAATTTTTAGTCAAATTGTAATAATGTAATTTGAAACCGACGTCGATTTTTTTGGATTTTGATGAGTTTTTTTGTTGGAGGAGTTAAATTTGAGTGAATTTAGATGAAATTTACTTCTATTTTTTTTGATTTTATATAAATTTTTAGTCTAATTGTATTAACGGAATTTGAAACCAACTTCGATTTTTTTGGATTTTGATGAGTTTTTTTGTTGGAGGAGTTAAATTTGAGTGAATTTAGATGGAATTTAATTTTATTTTTTTGGATTTTATATAAATTTTTAGTCAAATTGTAATAAAGTAATTTGAAACCAACTTCGATTTTTTTGGATTTTGATGAGTTTTTTTGTTGGAGGAGTTAAATTTGAGTGAATTTAGATGAAATTTACTTCTATTTTTTTAGTTTTATATAAATTTTTAGTCAAATTTTAATAAAGTAATTTGAAACCAATTTCGATTTTTATGTATTTTGATGAGTTTTTTGTTGGAGGAGTTAAATTCGAGTGAATTTAGATGAAATTTACTTGTTTTTTTTTTTGATTTTATATAAATTTTTAGTCAAATTGTAATAAAGTAATTTGAAACCAACTTCGATTTTTTTGGATTTTGATAAGTTTTTTTGTTGGACGAGTTAAATTTGAGTGAATTTAGTTGAAATTTACTTCTATTTTTTTGGATTTTATATAAATTTTTAGTCCAATTGTAATAAAGTAATTTGAAACAATCTTCGATTTTTTTTAATTTTGATGAGTTTTTTTGTTGGAGGAGTTAAATTTGAATGAATTTAGATGGAATTTAATTTTATTTTTTGGATTTTATATAAATTTTTAGTCAAATTGTAATAAAGTAATTTGAAACCAACTTCGATATTTTTGGATTTTGATGAGTTTTTTTGTTGGTAGAGTTAAATTTGAGTGAATTTAGATGAAATTTACTTCTATTTTTTTATTTTATATAAATTTTTAGTCAAATTGTAATAATGTAATTTGAAACCGAATTCGATTTTTTTTAATTTTGATGAGTATTTTGTTGGAGGAGTTAAATTTGAGTGAATTTAGATGGAATTTAATTTTATTTTTTTGGATTTTATATAAATTTTTAGTAAAATTGTAATAAAGTAATTTGAAACCAACTTCGATTTTTTTGGATTTTGATGAGTTTTTTTGTTGGAGGAGTTAAATTTGAGTGAATTTAGATGAAATTTACTCCTATTTTTTTTAATTTTATATAAATTTTTAGTCAAATTGTAATAAAGTAATTTGGAACCAACTTCGATTTTTTTGGATTTTGATGAGTTTTTTTGTCGGAGGAGTTAAATTTGAGTGAATTTAGATGAAATTTACTTCTATTTTTTTTAATTTTATATAAATTTTTAGTCAAATTGTAATAAAGTAATTTGAAACCAACCTCGATTTTTTTGGATTTTGATGAGTTTTTTTGTTGGTAGAGTTAAATTTGAGTGAATTTAGATGAAATTTACTTGTATTTTTTTTATTTTATATAAATTTTTAGTCAAATTGTAATAATGTAATTTGAAACAGACGTCGATTTTTTTGGATTTTGATGAGTTTTTTTGTTGGAGGAGTTAAATTTGAGTGAATTTAGATGAAATTTACTTCTATTTTTTTGATTTTATATAAATTTTTAGTCTAATTGTATTAACGGAATTTGAAACCAACTTCGATTTTTTTGGATTTTGATGATTTTGGTTGTTGGAGGAGTTAAATTTCAGTAAATTTAGATTAAATTAACACCTATTTTTTTGGATTTTATATAAATTTTTAGTCAAATTTTAATAAAGTAATTTTAAACCAACTTCGATTTTTTTGGATTTTGATGAGTTTTTTTGTTGGAGGGGTTAAATTTGAGTGAATTTAGATGAAATTTACTTCAATTTTTTTTTTGGTTTATATAAATTTTTAGTCAAATTGTAATAAAGTAATTTGAAACCAACCTCGATTTGTTTGGATTTTGATGAGTTTTTTTGTTGGTAGAGTTAAATTCGAGTGAATTTAGATGAAATTTACTTGTTTTTTTTTTGATTTTATATAAATTTTTAGTCAAATTGTAATAAAGTAATTTGAAACCAACTTCGATTTTTTTGGATTTTGATAAGTTTTTTTGTTGGACGAGTTAAATTTGAATGAATTTAGATGGAATTTAATTTTATTTTTTGGATTTTATATAAATTTTTAGTCAAATTGTAATAAAGTAATTTGAAACCAACTTCGATATTTTTGGATTTTGATGAGTTTTTTTGTTGGTAGAGTTAAATTTGAGTGAATTTAGATGAAATTTACTTCTATTTTTTTATTTTATATAAATTTTTAGTCAAATTGTAATAATGTAATTTGAAACCGAATTCGATTTTTTTTAATTTTGATGAGTTTTTTGTTGGAGGAGTTAAATTTGAGTGAATTTAGATGGAATTTAATTTTATTTTTTTGGATTTTATATAAATTTTTAGTAAAATTGTAATAAAGTAATTTGAAACCAACTTCGATTTTTTTGGATTTTGATGAGTTTTTTTGTTGGAGGAGTTAAATTTGAGTGAATTTAGATGAAATTTACTCCTATTTTTTTTAATTTTATATAAATTTTTAGTCAAATTGTAATAAAGTAATTTGGAACCAACTTCGATTTTTTTGGATTTTGATGAGTTTTTTTGTCGGAGGAGATAAATTTGAGTGAATTTAGATGAAATTTACTTCTATTTTTTTTAATTTTATATAAATTTTTAGTCAAATTGTAATAATGTAATTTGAAACCGAATTCGATTTTTTTTAATTTTGATGAGTTTTTTTGTTGGAGGAGTTAAATTTGAGTGAATTTAGATGGAATTTAATTTTATTTTTTTGGATTTTATATAAATTTTTAGTAAAATTGTAATAAAGTAATTTGAAACCAACTTCGATTTTTTTGGATTTTGATGAGTTTTTTTGTTGGAGGAGTTAAATTTGAGTGAATTTAGATGAAATTTACTCCTATTTTTTTTAATTTTATATAAATTTTTAGTCAAATTTTAATAAAGTAATTTTAAACCAACTTCGATTTTTTTGGATTTTGATGAGTTTTTTTGTTGGAGGGGTTAAATTTGAGTGAATTTAGATGAAATTTACTTCAATTTTTTTTTGGTTTATATAAATTTTTAGTCAAATTGTAATAAAGTAATTTGAAACCAACCTCGATTTGTTTGGATTTTGATGAGTTTTTTTGTTGGTAGAGTTAAATTTGAGTGAATTTAGATGAAATTTACTTGTATTTTTTTTATTTTATATAAATTTTTAGTCAAATTGTAATAATGTAATTTGAAACCGACGTCGATTTTTTTGGATTTTGATGAGTTTTTTTGTTGGAGGAGTTAAATTTGAGTGAATTTAGATGAAATTTACTTCTATTTTTTTTGATTCTATATAAATTTTTAGTCTAATTGTATTAACGGAATTTGAAACCAACTTCGATTTTTTTGGATTTTGATGATTTTGGTTGTTGGAGGAGTTAAATTTCAGTAAATTTAGATGAAATTAACACCAATTTTTTTTGATTTTATATAAATTTTTAGTCAAATTTTAATAAAGTAATTTTAAACCAACTTCGATTTTTTTGGATTTTGATGAGTTTTTTTGTTGGAGGGGTTAAATTTGAGTGAATTTAGATGAAATTTACTTCAATTTTTTTTTTGGTTTTTATAAATTTTTAGTCAAATTGTAATAAAGTAATTTGAAACCAATTTCGATTTTTATGTATTTTGATGAGTTTTTTTGTTGGAGGAGTTAAATTCGAGTGAATTTAGATGAAATTTACTTGTTTTTTTTTTTGATTTTATATAAATTTTTAGTCAAATTGTAATAAAGTAATTTGAAACCAACTTCGATTTTTTTGGATTTTGATAAGTTTTTTTGTTGGACGAGTTAAATTTGAATGAATTTAGATGGAATTTAATTTTATTTTTTGGATTTTATATAAATTTTTAGTCAAATTGTAATAAAGTAATTTGAAACCAACTTCGATATTTTTGGATTTTGATGAGTTTTTTTGTTGGTAGAGTTAAATTTGAGTGAATTTAGATGAAATTTACTTCTATTTTTTTATTTTATATAAATTTTTAGTCAAATTGTAATAATGTAATTTGAAACCGAATTCGATTTTTTTTAATTTTGATGAGTTTTTTGTTGGAGGAGTTAAATTTGAGTGAATTTAGATGGAATTTAATTTTATTTTTTTGGATTTTATATAAATTTTTAGTAAAATTGTAATAAAGTAATTTGAAACCAACTTCGATTTTTTTGGATTTTGATGAGTTTTTTTGTTGGAGGAGTTAAATTTGAGTGAATTTAGATGAAATTTACTCCTATTTTTTTTAATTTTATATAAATTTTTAGTCAAATTGTAATAAAGTAATTTGGAACCAACTTCGATTTTTTTGGATTTTGATGAGTTTTTTTGTCGGAGGAGATAAATTTGAGTGAATTTAGATGAAATTTACTTCTATTTTTTTTAATTTTATATAAATTTTTAGTCAAATTGTAATAATGTAATTTGAAACCGAATTCGATTTTTTTTAATTTTGATGAGTTTTTTTGTTGGAGGAGTTAAATTTGAGTGAATTTAGATGGAATTTAATTTTATTTTTTTGGATTTTATATAAATTTTTAGTAAAATTGTAATAAAGTAATTTGAAACCAACTTCGATTTTTTTGGATTTTGATGAGTTTTTTTGTTGGAGGAGTTAAATTTGAGTGAATTTAGATGAAATTTACTCCTATTTTTTTTAATTTTATATAAATTTTTAGTCAAATTTTAATAAAGTAATTTTAAACCAACTTCGATTTTTTTGGATTTTGATGAGTTTTTTTGTTGGAGGGGTTAAATTTGAGTGAATTTAGATGAAATTTACTTCAATTTTTTTTTGGTTTATATAAATTTTTAGTCAAATTGTAATAAAGTAATTTGAAACCAACCTCGATTTGTTTGGATTTTGATGAGTTTTTTTGTTGGTAGAGTTAAATTTGAGTGAATTTAGATGAAATTTACTTGTATTTTTTTTATTTTATATAAATTTTTAGTCAAATTGTAATAATGTAATTTGAAACCGACGTCGATTTTTTTGGATTTTGATGAGTTTTTTTGTTGGAGGAGTTAAATTTGAGTGAATTTAGATGAAATTTACTTCTATTTTTTTTGATTCTATATAAATTTTTAGTCTAATTGTATTAACGGAATTTGAAACCAACTTCGATTTTTTTGGATTTTGATGATTTTGGTTGTTGGAGGAGTTAAATTTCAGTAAATTTAGATGAAATTAACACCAATTTTTTTTGATTTTATATAAATTTTTAGTCAAATTTTAATAAAGTAATTTTAAACCAACTTCGATTTTTTTGGATTTTGATGAGTTTTTTTGTTGGAGGGGTTAAATTTGAGTGAATTTAGATGAAATTTACTTCAATTTTTTTTTTGGTTTTTATAAATTTTTAGTCAAATTGTAATAAAGTAATTTGAAACCAATTTCGATTTTTATGTATTTTGATGAGTTTTTTTGTTGGAGGAGTTAAATTCGAGTGAATTTAGATGAAATTTACTTGTATTTTTTTTTGATTTTATATAAATTTTTAGTCAAAATGTAATAAAGTAATTTGAAACCAACTTCGATTTTTTTGGATTTTGATAAGTTTTTTTGTTGGACGAGTTAAATTTGAGTGAATTTAGATGAAATTTACTTCTATTTTTTTGGATTTTATATAAATTTTTAGTCCAATTGTAATAAAGTAATTTGAAACAATCTTCGATTTTTTTTAATTTTGATGAGTTTTTTTGTTGGAGGAGTTAAATTTGAGGGAATTTAGATGGAATTTAATTTTATTTTTTTGGATTTTATATAAATTTTTAGTCAAATTGTAATAAAGTAATTTGAAACCAACTTCGATTTTTTTGGATTTTGATGAGTTTTTTTGTTGGAGGAGATAAATTTGAGTGAATTTAGATGAAATTTACTTCTATTTTTTTTAATTTTATATAAATTTTTAGTCAAATTGTAATAAAGTAATTTGAGACCAACTTCGATTTTTTTGGATTTTGATGAGTTTTTTTGTGGAAGGAGTTAAATTTGAGTGAATTTAGATGAAATTTACTTCTATTTTTTTTAATTTTATATAAATTTTTAGTCAAATTGTAATAATGTAATTTGAGACCAACTTCGATTTTTTTGGATTTTGATGAGTTTTTTTGTTGGAGGAGTTAAATTTGAGTGAATTTAGATGAAATTTACTTCTATTTTTTTAGTTTTATATAAATTTTTAGTCAAATTTTAATAAAGTAATTTGAAACCAATTTCGATTTTTATGTATTTTGATGGGTTTTTTGTTGGAGGAGTTAAATTCGAGTGAATTTAGATGAAATTTACTTGTTTTTTTTTTTGATTTTATATAAATTTTTAGTCAAATTGTAATAAAGTAATTTGAAACCAACTTCGATTTTTTTGGATTTTGATAAGTTTTTTTGTTGGACGAGTTAAATTTGAATGAATTTAGATGGAATTTAATTTTATTTTTTGGATTTTATATAAATTTTTAGTCAAATTGTAATAAAGTAATTTGAAACCAACTTCGATATTTTTCGATTTTGATGAGTTTTTTTGTTGGTAGAGTTAAATTTGAGTGAATTTAGATGAAATTTACTTCTATTTTTTTATTTTATATAAATTTTTAGTCAAATTGTAATAATGTAATTTGAAACCGAATTCGATTTTTTTTAATTTTGATGAGTTTTTTGTTGGAGGAGTTAAATTTGAGTGAATTTAGATGGAATTTAATTTTATTTTTTTGGATTTTATATAAATTTTTAGTCAGATTGTAATAAAGGAAACTGAAACCAACTTCGATTTTTTTGGATTTCGATGAATTTTTTTGTTGGAGGAGCTAAACTTGAGTGAATTTAGATGAAATTTACTTCAATTTTTTTGGATTTTATATAAATTTTTAGTCAAATTGTATTAACGGAAATTGAAACCAACTTCGATTTTTTTGGATTTGGATGAATGTTTTTGTTGGAGGAGCTAAATTTGAGTAAATTTAGATGAAATTAACACCTATTTTTTTGGATTTTATATAAATTTTTAGTCAAATTGTAATAAAGCAATTTGAAACCAACTTCGATTTTTTTGGATTTTGCTGAATTTTGTGTTGGAGGAGCTAAATTTGAGTGAATTTAGATGAAATTTACTTCAATTTTTTTGGATTTTATATAATTTTTTAGTCAAATTGTAATAAAGGAAATTAAAACCAACTTCGATTTTTTTGGATTTGGATGAATGTTTTTGTTGGAGGAGCTACATTTGAGTAAATTTAGATGAAATTAACACCTATTTTTTTGGATTTTATATAAATTTTTAGTCAAATTGTAATAAAGGAATTTGAAACCAACTTCGATTTTTTTGGATTTTGCTGAATTTTGTGTTGGAGGAGCTAAATTTGAGTGAATTTAGATGAAATTTACTTTTATTTTTTCGGATTTTATATAAATTTTTAGTCAAATTGTAATAAAGTAATTTGAAACCAACTTCGATTTTTTTGGATTTTGATGAGTTTTTTTGTTGGTAGAGTTAAATTTGAGTGAATTTAGATGAAATTTACTTCTATTTTTTTTATTTTATATAAATTTTTAGTCAAATTGTAATAATGTAATTTGAAACCGAATTCGATTTTTTTTAATTTTGATGAGTTTTTTTGTTGGAGGAGTTAAATTTGAGTGAATTTAGATGGAATTTAATTTTATTTTTTTGGATTTTATATAAATTTTTAGTAAAATTGTAATAAAGTAATTTGAAACCAACTTCGATTTTTTTGGATTTTGATGAGTTTTTTTGTTGGAGGAGTTAAATTTGAGTGAATTTAGATGAAATTTACTCCTATTTTTTTTAATTTTATATAAATTTTTAGTCAAATTGTAATAAAGTAATTTGGAACCAACTTCGATTTTTTTGGATTTTGATGAGTTTTTTTGTCGGAGGAGTTAAATTTGAGTGAATTTAGATGAAATTTACTTCTATTTTTTTTAATTTTATATAAATTTTTAGTCAAATTGTAATAAAGTAATTTGAAACCAACCTCGATTTTTTTGGATTTTGATGAGTTTTTTTGTTGGTAGAGTTAAATTTGAGTGAATTTAGATGAAATTTACTTGTATTTTTTTTATTTTATATAAATTTTTAGTCAAATTGTAATAATGTAATTTGAAACCGACGTCGATTTTTTTGGATTTTGATGAGTTTTTTTGTTGGAGGAGTTAAATTTGAGTGAATTTAGATGAAATTTACTTCTATTTTTTTTGATTTTATATAAATTTTTAGTCTAATTGTATTAACGGAATTTGAAACCAACTTCGATTTTTTTGGATTTTGATGAGTTTTTTTGTTGGAGGAGTTAAATTTGAGTGAATTTAGATGGAATTTAATTTTATTTTTTTGGATTTTATATAAATTTTTAGTCAAATTGTAATAAAGTAATTTGAAACCAACTTCGATTTTTTTGGATTTTGATGAGTTTTTTTGTTGGAGGAGTTAAATTTGAGTGAATTTAGATGAAATTTACTTCTATTTTTTTAGTTTTATATAAATTTTTAGTCAAATTTTAATAAAGTAATTTGAAACCAATTTCGATTTTTAAGTATTTTGATGAGTTTTTTGTTGGAGGAGTTAAATTCGAGTGAATTTAGATGAAATTTACTTGTTTTTTTTTTTGATTTTATATAAATTTTTAGTCAAATTGTAATAAAGTAATTTGAAACCAACTTCGATTTTTTTGGATTTTGATAAGTTTTTTTGTTGGACGAGTTAAATTTGAGTGAATTTAGTTGAAATTTACTTCTATTTTTTTGGATTTTATATAAATTTTTAGTCCAATTGTAATAAAGTAATTTGAAACAATCTTCGATTTTTTTTAATTTTGATGAGTTTTTTTGTTGGAGGAGTTAAATTTGAATGAATTTAGATGGAATTTAATTTTATTTTTTGGATTTTATATAAATTTTTAGTCAAATTGTAATAAAGTAATTTGAAACCAACTTCGATATTTTTGGATTTTGATGAGTTTTTTTGTTGGTAGAGTTAAATTTGAGTGAATTTAGATGAAATTTACTTCTATTTTTTTATTTTATATAAATTTTTAGTCAAATTGTAATAATGTAATTTGAAACCGAATTCGATTTTTTTTAATTTTGATGAGTATTTTGTTGGAGGAGTTAAATTTGAGTGAATTTAGATGGAATTTAATTTTATTTTTTTGGATTTTATATAAATTTTTAGTAAAATTGTAATAAAGTAATTTGAAACCAACTTCGATTTTTTTGGATTTTGATGAGTTTTTTTGTTGGAGGAGTTAAATTTGAGTGAATTTAGATGAAATTTACTCCTATTTTTTTTAATTTTATATAAATTTTTAGTCAAATTGTAATAAAGTAATTTGGAACCAACTTCGATTTTTTTGGATTTTGATGAGTTTTTTTGTCGGAGGAGTTAAATTTGAGTGAATTTAGATGAAATTTACTTCTATTTTTTTTAATTTTATATAAATTTTTAGTCAAATTGTAATAAAGTAATTTGAAACCAACCTCGATTTTTTTGGATTTTGATGAGTTTTTTTGTTGGTAGAGTTAAATTTGAGTGAATTTAGATGAAATTTACTTGTATTTTTTTTATTTTATATAAATTTTTAGTCAAATTGTAATAATGTAATTTGAAACAGACGTCGATTTTTTTGGATTTTGATGAGTTTTTTTGTTGGAGGAGTTAAATTTGAGTGAATTTAGATGAAATTTACTTCTATTTTTTTGATTTTATATAAATTTTTAGTCTAATTGTATTAACGGAATTTGAAACCAACTTCGATTTTTTTGGATTTTGATGATTTTGGTTGTTGGAGGAGTTAAATTTCAGTAAATTTAGATTAAATTAACACCTATTTTTTTGGATTTTATATAAATTTTTAGTCAAATTTTAATAAAGTAATTTTAAACCAACTTCGATTTTTTTGGATTTTGATGAGTTTTTTTGTTGGAGGGGTTAAATTTGAGTGAATTTAGATGAAATTTACTTCAATTTTTTTTTTGGTTTATATAAATTTTTAGTCAAATTGTAATAAAGTAATTTGAAACCAACCTCGATTTGTTTGGATTTTGATGAGTTTTTTTGTTGGTAGAGTTAAATTCGAGTGAATTTAGATGAAATTTACTTGTTTTTTTTTTTGATTTTATATAAATTTTTAGTCAAATTGTAATAAAGTAATTTGAAACCAACTTCGATTTTTTTGGATTTTGATAAGTTTTTTTGTTGGACGAGTTAAATTTGAATGAATTTAGATGGAATTTAATTTTATTTTTTGGATTTTATATAAATTTTTAGTCAAATTGTAATAAAGTAATTTGAAACCAACTTCGATATTTTTGGATTTTGATGAGTTTTTTTGTTGGTAGAGTTAAATTTGAGTGAATTTAGATGAAATTTACTTCTATTTTTTTATTTTATATAAATTTTTAGTCAAATTGTAATAATGTAATTTGAAACCGAATTCGATTTTTTTTAATTTTGATGAGTTTTTTGTTGGAGGAGTTAAATTTGAGTGAATTTAGATGGAATTTAATTTTATTTTTTTGGATTTTATATAAATTTTTAGTAAAATTGTAATAAAGTAATTTGAAACAAACTTCGATTTTTTTGGATTTTGATGAGTTTTTTTGTTGGAGGAGTTAAATTTGAGTGAATTTAGATGAAATTTACTCCTATTTTTTTTAATTTTATATAAATTTTTAGTCAAATTGTAATAAAGTAATTTGGAACCAACTTCGATTTTTTTGGATTTTGATGAGTTTTTTTGTCGGAGGAGATAAATTTGAGTGAATTTAGATGAAATTTACTTCTATTTTTTTTAATTTTATATAAATTTTTAGTCAAATTGTAATAATGTAATTTGAAACCGAATTCGATTTTTTTTAATTTTGATGAGTTTTTTTGTTGGAGGAGTTAAATTTGAGTGAATTTAGATGGAATTTAATTTTATTTTTTTGGATTTTATATAAATTTTTAGTAAAATTGTAATAAAGTAATTTGAAACCAACTTCGATTTTTTTGGATTTTGATGAGTTTTTTTGTTGGAGGAGTTAAATTTGAGTGAATTTAGATGAAATTTACTCCTATTTTTTTTAATTTTATATAAATTTTTAGTCAAATTTTAATAAAGTAATTTTAAACCAACTTCGATTTTTTTGGATTTTGATGAGTTTTTTTGTTGGAGGGGTTAAATTTGAGTGAATTTAGATGAAATTTACTTCAATTTTTTTTTGGTTTATATAAATTTTTAGTCAAATTGTAATAAAGTAATTTGAAACCAACCTCGATTTGTTTGGATTTTGATGAGTTTTTTTGTTGGTAGAGTTAAATTTGAGTGAATTTAGATGAAATTTACTTGTATTTTTTTTATTTTATATAAATTTTTAGTCAAATTGTAATAATGTAATTTGAAACCGACGTCGATTTTTTTGGATTTTGATGAGTTTTTTTGTTGGAGGAGTTAAATTTGAGTGAATTTAGATGAAATTTACTTCTATTTTTTTTGATTCTATATAAATTTTTAGTCTAATTGTATTAACGGAATTTGAAACCAACTTCGATTTTTTTGGATTTTGATGATTTTGGTTGTTGGAGGAGTTAAATTTCAGTAAATTTAGATGAAATTAACACCAATTTTTTTTGATTTTATATAAATTTTTAGTCAAATTTTAATAAAGTAATTTTAAACCAACTTCGATTTTTTTGGATTTTGATGAGTTTTTTTGTTGGAGGGGTTAAATTTGAGTGAATTTAGATGAAATTTACTTCAATTTTTTTTTTGGTTTTTATAAATTTTTAGTCAAATTGTAATAAAGTAATTTGAAACCAATTTCGATTTTTATGTATTTTGATGAGTTTTTTTGTTGGAGGAGTTAAATTCGAGTGAATTTAGATGAAATTTACTTGTTTTTTTTTTTGATTTTATATAAATTTTTAGTCAAATTGTAATAAAGTAATTTGAAACCAACTTCGATTTTTTTGGATTTTGATAAGTTTTTTTGTTGGACGAGTTAAATTTGAATGAATTTAGATGGAATTTAATTTTATTTTTTGGATTTTATATAAATTTTTAGTCAAATTGTAATAAAGTAATTTGAAACCAACTTCGATATTTTTGGATTTTGATGAGTTTTTTTGTTGGTAGAGTTAAATTTGAGTGAATTTAGATGAAATTTACTTCTATTTTTTTATTTTATATAAATTTTTAGTCAAATTGTAATAATGTAATTTGAAACCGAATTCGATTTTTTTTAATTTTGATGAGTTTTTTGTTGGAGGAGTTAAATTTGAGTGAATTTAGATGGAATTTAATTTTATTTTTTTGGATTTTATATAAATTTTTAGTAAAATTGTAATAAAGTAATTTGAAACCAACTTCGATTTTTTTGGATTTTGATGAGTTTTTTTGTTGGAGGAGTTAAATTTGAGTGAATTTAGATGAAATTTACTCCTATTTTTTTTAATTTTATATAAATTTTTAGTCAAATTGTAATAAAGTAATTTGGAACCAACTTCGATTTTTTTGGATTTTGATGAGTTTTTTTGTCGGAGGAGATAAATTTGAGTGAATTTAGATGAAATTTACTTCTATTTTTTTTAATTTTATATAAATTTTTAGTCAAATTGTAATAATGTAATTTGAAACCGAATTCGATTTTTTTTAATTTTGATGAGTTTTTTTGTTGGAGGAGTTAAATTTGAGTGAATTTAGATGGAATTTAATTTTATTTTTTTGGATTTTATATAAATTTTTAGTAAAATTGTAATAAAGTAATTTGAAACCAACTTCGATTTTTTTGGATTTTGATGAGTTTTTTTGTTGGAGGAGTTAAATTTGAGTGAATTTAGATGAAATTTACTCCTATTTTTTTTAATTTTATATAAATTTTTAGTCAAATTTTAATAAAGTAATTTTAAACCAACTTCGATTTTTTTGGATTTTGATGAGTTTTTTTGTTGGAGGGGTTAAATTTGAGTGAATTTAGATGAAATTTACTTCAATTTTTTTTTGGTTTATATAAATTTTTAGTCAAATTGTAATAAAGTAATTTGAAACCAACCTCGATTTGTTTGGATTTTGATGAGTTTTTTTGTTGGTAGAGTTAAATTTGAGTGAATTTAGATGAAATTTACTTGTATTTTTTTTATTTTATATAAATTTTTAGTCAAATTGTAATAATGTAATTTGAAACCGACGTCGATTTTTTTGGATTTTGATGAGTTTTTTTGTTGGAGGAGTTAAATTTGAGTGAATTTAGATGAAATTTACTTCTATTTTTTTTGATTCTATATAAATTTTTAGTCTAATTGTATTAACGGAATTTGAAACCAACTTCGATTTTTTTGGATTTTGATGATTTTGGTTGTTGGAGGAGTTAAATTTCAGTAAATTTAGATGAAATTAACACCAATTTTTTTTGATTTTATATAAATTTTTAGTCAAATTTTAATAAAGTAATTTTAAACCAACTTCGATTTTTTTGGATTTTGATGAGTTTTTTTGTTGGAGGGGTTAAATTTGAGTGAATTTAGATGAAATTTACTTCAATTTTTTTTTTGGTTTTTATAAATTTTTAGTCAAATTGTAATAAAGTAATTTGAAACCAATTTCGATTTTTATGTATTTTGATGAGTTTTTTTGTTGGAGGAGTTAAATTCGAGTGAATTTAGATGAAATTTACTTGTATTTTTTTTTGATTTTATATAAATTTTTAGTCAAAATGTAATAAAGTAATTTGAAACCAACTTCGATTTTTTTGGATTTTGATAAGTTTTTTTGTTGGACGAGTTAAATTTGAGTGAATTTAGATGAAATTTACTTCTATTTTTTTGGATTTTATATAAATTTTTAGTCCAATTGTAATAAAGTAATTTGAAACAATCTTCGATTTTTTTTAATTTTGATGAGTTTTTTTGTTGGAGGAGTTAAATTTGAGGGAATTTAGATGGAATTTAATTTTATTTTTTTGGATTTTATATAAATTTTTAGTCAAATTGTAATAAAGTAATTTGAAACCAACTTCGATTTTTTTGGATTTTGATGAGTTTTTTTGTTGGAGGAGATAAATTTGAGTGAATTTAGATGAAATTTACTTCTATTTTTTTTAATTTTATATAAATTTTTAGTCAAATTGTAATAAAGTAATTTGAGACCAACTTCGATTTTTTTGGATTTTGATGAGTTTTTTTGTGGAAGGAGTTAAATTTGAGTGAATTTAGATGAAATTTACTTCTATTTTTTTTAATTTTATATAAATTTTTAGTCAAATTGTAATAATGTAATTTGAGACCAACTTCGATTTTTTTGGATTTTGATGAGTTTTTTTGTTGGAGGAGTTAAATTTGAGTGAATTTAGATGAAATTTACTTCTATTTTTTTAGTTTTATATAAATTTTTAGTCAAATTTTAATAAAGTAATTTGAAACCAATTTCGATTTTTATGTATTTTGATGAGTTTTTTGTTGGAGGAGTTAAATTCGAGTGAATTTAGATGAAATTTACTTGTTTTTTTTTTTGATTTTATATAAATTTTTAGTCAAATTGTAATAAAGTAATTTGAAACCAACTTCGATTTTTTTGGATTTTGATAAGTTTTTTTGTTGGACGAGTTAAATTTGAATGAATTTAGATGGAATTTAATTTTATTTTTTGGATTTTATATAAATTTTTAGTCAAATTGTAATAAAGTAATTTGAAACCAACTTCGATATTTTTCGATTTTGATGAGTTTTTTTGTTGGTAGAGTTAAATTTGAGTGAATTTAGATGAAATTTACTTCTATTTTTTATTTTATATAAATTTTTAGTCAAATTGTAATAATGTAATTTGAAACCGAATTCGATTTTTTTTAATTTTGATGAGTTTTTTGTTGGAGGAGTTAAATTTGAGTGAATTTAGATGGAATTTAATTTTATTTTTTTGGATTTTATATAAATTTTTAGTAAAATTGTAATAAAGTAATTTGAAACCAACTTCGATTTTTTTGGATTTTGATGAGTTTTTTTGTTGGAGGAGTTAAATTTGAGTGAATTTAGATGAAATTTACTCCTATTTTTTTTAATTTTATATAAATTTTTAGTCAAATTGTAATAAAGTAATTTGGAACCAACTTCGATTTTTTTGGATTTGGATGAATGTTTTTGTTGGAGGAGCTAAATTTGAGTAAATTTAGATGAAATTAACACCTATTTTTTTGGATTTTATATAAATTTTTAGTCAAATTGTAATAAAGCAATTTGAAACCAACTTCGATTTTTTTGGATTTTGCTGAATTTTGTGTTGGAGGAGCTAAATTTGAGTGAATTTAGATGAAATTTACTTCAATTTTTTTTGATTTTATATAAATTTTTAGTCAGATTGTAATAAAGGAAACTGAAACCAACTTCGATTTTTTTGGATTTCGATGAATTTTTTTGTTGGAGGAGCTAAACTTGAGTGAATTTAGATGAAATTTACTTCAATTTTTTTGGATTTTATATAAATTTTTAGTCAAATTGTAATAACGGAAATTGAAACCAACTTCGATTTTTTGGATTTGGATGAATTTTTTTGTTGGAGGAGCTAAATTTGAGTGAATTTAGATGAAATTTACTTTTATTTTTTTGGATTTTATATAAATTTTTAGTCAAATTGTAATAAAGGAATTTGAACCAACTTCGATTTTTTTTGATTTTGATGAATTTTTTGTTGGAGGAGCTAAATTTGAGTGAATTTAGATTAAATTTGCTTCTATTTTTCTTGATTTTATATAAATTTTTAGTCAAATTGTAATTAAGGAATTTGAAACCACCTTCGATTTTTTTGGATTTTGATGAATTTTATTGTTGGAGGAGCTAAATTTGAGTGAATTTAGATGAAATTTACTTTCATTTTTTTGGATTTTCTATAAATTTTTAGTCAAATTGTAATAAAGGAATTTGAACCAACTTCGATTTTTTTGGATTTTGATGAGATTTTTTGTTGGAGGAGTTAAATTTGAGTGAATTTAGATGAAATTTACTTCTATTTTTTTGGATTTTATATAAATTTTTAGTCAAATTGTAATAAAGGAATTTGAACCAACTTCGATTTTTTTGGATTTCGATGAATTTTTTTGTTGGAGGAGCTAAACTTGAGTGAATTTAGATGAAATTTACTTCAATTTTTTTGGATTTTATATAAATTTTTAGTCAAATTGTAATAACGGAAATTGAAACCAACTTCGATTTTTTTGGATTTGGATGAATTTTTTTGTTGGAGGAGCTAAATTTGAGTGAATTTAGATGAAATTTTCTTTTATTTTTTTGGATTTTATATAAATTTTTAGTCAAATTGTAATAAAGGAATTTGAACAAACTTCGATTTTTTTGGATTTCGATGAATTTTTTGTTGGAGGAGCTAAATTTGAGTGAATTTAGATTAAATTTGCTTCTATTTTTCTTGATTTTATATAAATTTTTAGTCAAATTGTAATTAAGGAATTTGAAACCACCTTCGATTTTTTTGGATTTGATGAATTTTATTGTTGGAGGAGCTAAATTTGAGTGAATTTAGATGAAATTTACTTTCATTTTTTTTTGGATTTTATATTAATTTTTAGTCAAATTGTAATAAAGTAATTTGAAACCAACTTCGATTTTTTTGGATTTTGATGAATTTTTTTGTTGGAGCAGCTAAATTTGAGTGAATTTAGATGGAATTTACTTTTATTTTTTTGGATTTTATATAAATTTTTAGTCAAATTGTAATAAAGGAATTTGAACCAACTTCTATTTTTTTGGATTTTGATGAGTTTTTTTGTTGGAGGAGTTAAATTTGAGTGAATTTAGATGAAATTTACTTCAATTTTTTTGGATTTTATATAATTTTTTAGTCAAATTGTAATAAATGAAATTGAAACCAACTTCGATTTTTTTGGATTTGGATGAATGTTTTTGTTGGAGGAGCTAAATTTGAGTAAATTTAGATGAAATTAACACCTATTTTTTTTGATTTTATATAAATTTTTAGTCCAATTGTAATAAAGGAATTTGAAACCAACTTCGATTTTTTTGGATTTTGCTGAATTTTGTGTTGGAGGAGCTAAATTTGAGTGAATTTAGATGAAATTTACTTTTATTTTTTCGGATTTTATATTAATTTTTAGTCAAATTGTAATAAAGGAATTTGAACCAACTTCGATTTTTTTGGATTTTGATGAGTTTTTTTGTTGGAGGAGTTAAATTTGAGTGAATTTAGATTAAATTTACTTTTAGTTTTTTTGATTTTATATAAATTTTTAGTCAAATTGTAATAAAGGAATTTGAACCAACTTCGATTTTTTTGGATTTCGATGAATTTTTTGTTGGAGGAGCTAAATTTGAGTGAATTTAGATTAAATTTGCTTCTATTTTTCTTGATTTTATATAAATTTTTAGTCAAATTGTAATTAAGGAATTTGAAACCACCTTCGATTTTTTTGGATTTTGATGAATTTTATTGTTGGAGGAGCTAAATTTGAGTGAATTTAGATGAAATTTACTTTCATTTTTTTGGATTTTATATTAATTTTTAGTCAAATTGTAATAAAGTAATTTGAAACCAACTTCGATTTTTTTGGATTTTGATGAATTTTTTTGTTGGAGCAGCTAAATTTGAGTGAATTTAGATGGAATTTACTTTTATTTTTTTGGATTTTATATAAATTTTTAGTCAAATTGTAATAAAGGAATTTGAACCAACTTCTATTTTTTTGGATTTTGATGAGTTTTTTTGTTGGAGGAGTTAAATTTGAGTTAATTTAGATGAAATTTACTTCAATTTTTTTGGATTTTATATAATTTTTTAGTCAAATTGTAATAAAGGAAATTGAAACCAACTTCGATTTTTTTGGATTTGGATGAATGTTTTTGTTGGAGGAGCTAAATTTGAGTAAATTTAGATGAAATTAACACCTATTTTTTTGGATTTTATATAAATTTTTAGTCAAATTGTAATAAAGGAATTTGAAACCAACTTCGATTTTTTTGGATTTTGCTGAATTTTGTGTTGGAGGAGCTAAATTTGAGTGAATTTAGATGAAATTTACTTTTATTTTTTCGGATTTTATATTAATTTTTAGTCAAATTGTAATAAAGGAATTTGAACCAACTTCGATTTTTTTGGATTTTGATGAGTTTTTTTGTTGGAGGAGTTAAATTTGAGTGAATTTAGATTAAATTTACTTTTATTTTTTTTGATTTTATATAAATTTTTAGTCAAATTGTAATAAAGGAATTTGAACCAACTTCGAATTTTTTGGATTTCGATGAATTTTTTTGTTGGAGGAGCTAAATTTGAGTGAATTTAGATGAAATTTACTTCAATTTTTTTGGATTTTATATAAATTTTTAGGCAAATTTTAATAAAGGAATTTGAAACCACTTTCGATTTTTTTGGATTTCGATGAATTTTTTTGTTGGAGGAGCTAAATTTGAGTGAATTTAGATGAAATTTACTTCAATTTTTTTTGATTTTATATAAATTTTTAGTCAAATTGTAATAAAGGAAACTGAAACCAACTTCGATTTTTTGGGATTTCGATGTATTTTTTTGTTGGAGGAGCTAAATTTGAGTGAATTTAGATGAAATTTACTTCAATGTTTTTGGATTTTATATAAATTTTTAGGCAAATTTTAATAAAGGAATTTGAAACCACCTTCGACTTTTTTGGATTTCGATGAATTTTTTTGTTGGAGGAGCTAAATTTGAGTGAATTTAGATGAAATTTACTTCTATTTTTTTTATTTCACTTAAATTTTTAGTCAAATTGTAATAAAGGTATTTGAACCAACTTCGATTTTTTTGGATTTTGATGATTTTGGTTGTTGGAGGAGTTAAATTTGAGTAAATTTAGAGGAAATTTACTTTTATTTTTTTGGATTTTATATAAATTTTTAGTCAAATTGTAGTAAAGGAAATTCAAACCAACTTCGATTTTTTTGGATTTTGATGAATTTTTTTGTTGGAGGAGTTAAATTTGAGTGAATTTAGATGAAACTTACTTTTATTTTTTTGGATTTTCTATAAATTTTTAGTCAAATTGTAATAAAGGAATTTGAACCAACTTCGATTTTTTTGGATTTTGATGAGATTTTTTGTTGGAGGAGTTAAATTTGAGTGAATTTAGATGAAATTTACTTCTATTTTTTTGGATTTTATATAAATTTTTAGTCAAATTGTAATAAAGGAATTTGAACCAACTTCGATTTTTTTGGATTTCGATGAATTTTTTTGTTGGAGGAGCTAAACTTGAGTGAATTTAGATGAAATTTACTTCAATTTTTTTGGATTTTATATAAATTTTTAGTCAAATTGTATTAACGGAAATTGAAACCAACTTCGATTTTTTTGGATTTGGATGAATTTTTTTGTTGGAGGAGCTAAATTTGAGTGAATTTAGATGAAATTTTCTTTTATTTTTTGGGATTTTATATAAATTTTTAGTCAAATTGTAATAAAGGAATTTGAACCAACTTCGATTTTTTTGGATTTTGATGAGATTTTTTGTTGGAGGAGTTAAATTTGAGTGAATTTAGATGAAATTTACTTTTATTTTTTTGGATTTTATATAAATTTTTAGTCAAATTGTAATAAAGGAATTTGAACCAACTTCGATTTTTTTGGATTTCGATGAATTTTTTGTTGGAGGAGCTAAATTTGAGTGAATTTAAATTAAATTTGCTTCTATTTTTCTTGATTTTATATAAATTTTTAGTCAAATTGTAATTAAGGAATTTGAAACCACCTTCGATTTTTTTGGATTTTGATGAATTTTATTGTTGGAGGAGCTAAATTTGAGTGAATTTAGATGAAATTTACTTTCATTTTTTTGGATTTTATATTAATTTTTAGTCAAATTGTAATAAAGTAATTTGAAACCAACTTCGATTTTTTTGGATTTTGATGAATTTTTTTGTTGGAGCAGCTAAATTTGAGTGAATTTAGATGGAATTTACTTTTATTTTTTTGGATTTTATATAAATTTTTAGTCAAATTGTAATAAAGGAATTTGAACCAACTTCGATTTTTTTGGATTTCGATGAATTTTTTGGATGGAGGAGCTAAACTTGAGTGAATTTAGATGAAATTTACTTCAATTTTTTTGGATTTTATATAAATTTTTAGTCAAATTGTAATAACGGAAATTGAAACCAACTTCGATTTTTTTGGATTTGGATGAATTTTTTTGTTGGAGGAGCTAAATTTGAGTGAATTTAGATGAAATTAACACCTATTTTTTTGGATTTTATATAAATTTTTAGTCAAATTGTAATAAAGGAATTTGAAACCAACTTCGATTTTTTTGGATTTTGCTGAATTTTGTGTTGGAGGAGCTAAATTTGAGTGAATTTAGATGAAATTTACTTTTATTTTTTCGGATTTTATATTAATTTTTAGTCAAATTGTAATAAAGGAATTTGAAACCAACTACGATTTTTTTGGATTTTGCTGAATTTTGTGTTGGAGGAGCTAAATTTGAGTGAATTTAGATGAAATTTACTTTTATTTTTTCGGATTTTATATTAATTTTTAGTCAAATTGTAATAAAGGAATTTGAACCAACTTCGATTTTTTTGGATTTTGATGAGTTTTTTTGTTGGAGGAGTTAAATTTGAGTGAATTTAGATTAAATTTACTTTTATTTTTTTTGATTTTATATAAATTTTTAGTCAAATTGTAATAAAGGAATTTGAACCAACTTCGAATTTTTTGGATTTCGATGAATTTTTTTGTTGGAGGAGCTAAATTTGAGTGAATTTAGATGAAATTTACTTCAATTTTTTTTGATTTTATATAAATTTTTAGGCAAATTTTAATAAAGGAATTTGAAACCACTTTCGATTTTTTTGGATTTCGATGAATTTTTTTGTTGGAGGAGCTAAATTTGAGTGAATTTAGATGAAATTTACTTCAATTTTTTTTGATTTTATATAAATTTTTAGTCAAATTGTAATAAAGGAAACTGAAACCAACTTCGATTTTTTGGGATTTCGATGTATTTTTTTGTTGGAGGAGCTAAATTTGAGTGAATTTAGATGAAATTTACTTCAATGTTTTTGGATTTTATATAAATTTTTAGGCAAATTTTAATAAAGGAATTTGAAACCACCTTCGACTTTTTTGGATTTCGATGAATTTTTTTGTTGGAGGAGCTAAATTTTAGTGAATTTAGATGAAATTTACTTCTATTTTTTTTATTTCACTTAAATTTTTAGTCAAATTGTAATAAAGGTATTTGAACCAACTTCGATTTTTTTGGATTTTGATGATTTTGGTTGTTGGAGGAGTTAAATTTGAGTAAATTTAGAGGAAATTTACTTTTATTTTTTTGGATTTTATATAAATTTTTAGTCAAATTGTAGTAAAGGAAATTCAAACCAACTTCGATTTTTTTGGATTTTGATGAATTTTTTTGTTGGAGGAGTTAAATTTGAGTGAATTTAGATGAAACTTACTTTTATTTTTTTGGATTTTCTATAAATTTTTAGTCAAATTGTAATAAAGGAATTTGAACCAACTTCGATTTTTTTGGATTTTGATGAGATTTTTTGTTGGAGGAGTTAAATTTGAGTGAATTTAGATGAAATTTACTTCTATTTTTTTGGATTTTATATAAATTTTTAGTCAAATTGTAATAAAGGAATTTGAACCAACTTCGATTTTTTTGGATTTCGATGAATTTTTTTGTTGGAGGAGCTAAACTTGAGTGAATTTAGATGAAATTTACTTCAATTTTTTTGGATTTTATATAAATTTTTAGTCAAATTGTATTAACGGAAATTGAAACCAACTTCGATTTTTTTGGATTTGGATGAATTTTTTTGTTGGAGGAGCTAAATTTGAGTGAATTTAGATGAAATTTTCTTTTATTTTTTGGGATTTTATATAAATTTTTAGTCAAATTGTAATAAAGGAATTTGAACCAACTTCGATTTTTTTGGATTTTGATGAGATTTTTTGTTGGAGGAGTTAAATTTGAGTGAATTTAGATGAAATTTACTTTTATTTTTTTGGATTTTATATAAATTTTTAGTCAAATTGTAATAAAGGAATTTGAACCAACTTCGATTTTTTTGGATTTCGATGAATTTTTTGTTGGAGGAGCTAAATTTGAGTGAATTTAAATTAAATTTGCTTCTATTTTTCTTGATTTTATATAAATTTTTAGTCAAATTGTAATTAAGGAATTTGAAACCACCTTCGATTTTTTTGGATTTTGATGAATTTTATTGTTGGAGGAGCTAAATTTGAGTGAATTTAGATGAAATTTACTTTCATTTTTTTGGATTTTATATTAATTTTTAGTCAAATTGTAATAAAGTAATTTGAAACCAACTTCGATTTTTTTGGATTTTGATGAATTTTTTTGTTGGAGCAGCTAAATTTGAGTGAATTTAGATGGAATTTACTTTTATTTTTTTGGATTTTATATAAATTTTTAGTCAAATTGTAATAAAGGAATTTGAACCAACTTCGATTTTTTTGGATTTCGATGAATTTTTTGGTTGGAGGAGCTAAACTTGAGTGAATTTAGATGAAATTTACTTCAATTTTTTTGGATTTTATATAAATTTTTAGTCAAATTGTAATAACGGAAATTGAAACCAACTTCGATTTTTTTGGATTTGGATGAATTTTTTTGTTGGAGGAGCTAAATTTGAGTGAATTTAGATGAAATTAACACCTATTTTTTTGGATTTTATATAAATTTTTAGTCAAATTGTAATAAAGGAATTTGAAACCAACTTCGATTTTTTTGGATTTTGCTGAATTTTGTGTTGGAGGAGCTAAATTTGAGTGAATTTAGATGAAATTTACTTTTATTTTTTCGGATTTTATATTAATTTTTAGTCAAATTGTAATAAAGGAATTTGAAACCAACTTCGATTTTTTTGGATTTTGCTGAATTTTGTGTTGGAGGAGCTAAATTTGAGTGAATTTAGATGAAATTTACTTTTATTTTTTCGGATTTTATATTAATTTTTAGTCAAATTGTAATAAAGGAATTTGAACCAACTTCGATTTTTTTGGATTTTGATGAGTTTTTTTGTTGGAGGAGTTAAATTTGAGTGAATTTAGATTAAATTTACTTTTATTTTTTTTGATTTTATATAAATTTTTAGTCAAATTGTAATAAAGGAATTTGAACCAACTTCGAATTTTTTGGATTTCGATGAATTTTTTTGTTGGAGGAGCTAAATTTGAGTGAATTTAGATGAAATTTACTTCAATTTTTTTTGATTTTATATAAAAATTTTTAGGCAAATTTTAATAAAGGAATTTGAAACCACTTTCGATTTTTTTGGATTTCGATGAATTTTTTTGTTGGAGGAGCTAAATTTGAGTGAATTTAGATGAAATTTACTTCAATTTTTTTTGATTTTATATAAATTTTTAGTCAAATTGTAATAAAGGAAACTGAAACCAACTTCGATTTTTTGGGATTTCGATGTATTTTTTTGTTGGAGGAGCTAAATTTGAGTGAATTTAGATGAAATTTACTTCAATGTTTTTGGATTTTATATAAATTTTTAGGCAAATTTTAATAAAGGAATTTGAAACCACCTTCGACTTTTTTGGATTTCGATGAATTTTTTTGTTGGAGGAGCTAAATTTGAGTGAATTTAGATGAAATTTACTTCTATTTTTTTTATTTCACTTAAATTTTTAGTCAAATTGTAATAAAGGTATTTGAACCAACTTCGATTTTTTTGGATTTTGATGATTTTGGTTGTTGGAGGAGTTAAATTTGAGTAAATTTAGAGGAAATTTACTTTTATTTTTTTGGATTTTATATAAATTTTTAGTCAAATTGTAGTAAAGGAAATTCAAACCAACTTCGATTTTTTTGGATTTTGATGAATTTTTTTGTTGGAGGAGTTAAATTTGAGTGAATTTAGATGAAACTTACTTTTATTTTTTTGGATTTTCTATAAATTTTTAGTCAAATTGTAATAAAGGAATTTGAACCAACTTCGATTTTTTTGGATTTTGATGAGATTTTTTGTTGGAGGAGTTAAATTTGAGTGAATTTAGATGAAATTTACTTCTATTTTTTTGGATTTTATATAAATTTTTAGTCAAATTGTAATAAAGGAATTTGAACCAACTTCGATTTTTTTGGATTTCGATGAATTTTTTTGTTGGAGGAGCTAAACTTGAGTGAATTTAGATGAAATTTACTTCAATTTTTTTGGATTTTATATAAATTTTTAGTCAAATTGTATTAACGGAAATTGAAACCAACTTCGATTTTTTTGGATTTGGATGAATTTTTTTGTTGGAGGAGCTAAATTTGAGTGAATTTAGATGAAATTTTCTTTTATTTTTTGGGATTTTATATAAATTTTTAGTCAAATTGTAATAAAGGAATTTGAACCAACTTCGAATTTTTTGGATTTCGATGAATTTTTTTGTTGGAGGAGCTAAATTTGAGTGAATTTAGATGAAATTTACTTCAATTTTTTTTGATTTTATATAAAAATTTTTAGGCAAATTTTAATAAAGGAATTTGAAACCACTTTCGATTTTTTTGGATTTCGATGAATTTTTTTGTTGGAGGAGCTAAATTTGAGTGAATTTAGATGAAATTTACTTCAATTTTTTTTGATTTTATATAAATTTTTAGTCAAATTGTAATAAAGGAAACTGAAACCAACTTCGATTTTTTGGGATTTCGATGTATTTTTTTGTTGGAGGAGCTAAATTTGAGTGAATTTAGATGAAATTTACTTCAATGTTTTTGGATTTTATATAAATTTTTAGGCAAATTTTAATAAAGGAATTTGAAACCACCTTCGACTTTTTTGGATTTCGATGAATTTTTTTGTTGGAGGAGCTAAATTTGAGTGAATTTAGATGAAATTTACTTCTATTTTTTTTATTTCACTTAAATTTTTAGTCAAATTGTAATAAAGGTATTTGAACCAACTTCGATTTTTTTGGATTTTGATGATTTTGGTTGTTGGAGGAGTTAAATTTGAGTAAATTTAGAGGAAATTTACTTTTATTTTTTTGGATTTTATATAAATTTTTAGTCAAATTGTAGTAAAGGAAATTCAAACCAACTTCGATTTTTTTGGATTTTGATGAATTTTTTTGTTGGAGGAGTTAAATTTGAGTGAATTTAGATGAAACTTACTTTTATTTTTTTGGATTTTCTATAAATTTTTAGTCAAATTGTAATAAAGGAATTTGAACCAACTTCGATTTTTTTGGATTTTGATGAGATTTTTTGTTGGAGGAGTTAAATTTGAGTGAATTTAGATGAAATTTACTTCTATTTTTTTGGATTTTATATAAATTTTTAGTCAAATTGTAATAAAGGAATTTGAACCAACTTCGATTTTTTTGGATTTCGATGAATTTTTTTGTTGGAGGAGCTAAACTTGAGTGAATTTAGATGAAATTTACTTCAATTTTTTTGGATTTTATATAAATTTTTAGTCAAATTGTATTAACGGAAATTGAAACCAACTTCGATTTTTTTGGATTTGGATGAATTTTTTTGTTGGAGGAGCTAAATTTGAGTGAATTTAGATGAAATTTTCTTTTATTTTTTGGGATTTTATATAAATTTTTAGTCAAATTGTAATAAAGGAATTTGAACCAACTTCGATTTTTTTGGATTTTGATGAGATTTTTTGTTGGAGGAGTTAAATTTGAGTGAATTTAGATGAAATTTACTTTTATTTTTTTGGATTTTATATAAATTTTTAGTCAAATTGTAATAAAGGAATTTGAACCAACTTCGATTTTTTTGGATTTCGATGAATTTTTTGTTGGAGGAGCTAAATTTGAGTGAATTTAGATTAAATTTGCTTCTATTTTTCTTGATTTTATATAAATTTTTAGTCAAATTGTAATTAAGGAATTTGAAACCACCTCCGATTTTTTTGGATTTTGATGAATTTTATTGTTGGAGGAGCTAAATTTGAGTGAATTTAGATGAAATTTACTTTCATTTTTTGGATTTTATATTAATTTTTAGTCAAATTGTAATAAAGTAATTTGAAACCAACTTCGATTTTTTTGGATTTTGATGAATTTTTTTGTTGGAGCAGCTATATTTGAGTGAATTTAGATGGAATTTACTTTTATTTTTTTGGATTTTATATAAATTTTTAGTCAAATTGTAATAAAGGAATTTGAACCAACTTCGATTTTTTTGGATTTCGATGAATTTTTTTGTTGGAGGAGCTAAACTTGAGTGAATTTAGATGAAATTTACTTCAATTTTTTTGGATTTTATATAAATTTTTAGTCAAATTGTAATAACGGAAATTGAAACCAACTTCGATTTTTTTGGATTTGGATGAATTTTTTTGTTGGAGGAGCTAAATTTGAGTGAATTTAGATGAAATTAACACCTATTTTTTTGGATTTTATATAAATTTTTAGTCAAATTGTAATAAAGGAATTTGAAACCAACTTCGATTTTTTTGGATTTTGCTGAATTTTGTGTTGGAGGAGCTAAATTTGAGTGAATTTAGATGAAATTTACTTTTATTTTTTCGGATTTTATATTAATTTTTAGTCAAATTGTAATAAAGGAATTTGAACCAACTTCGATTTTTTTGGATTTTGATGAGTTTTTTTGTTGGAGGAGTTAAATTTGAGTGAATTTAGATTAAATTTACCTTTAGTTTTTTTGATTTTATATAAATTTTTCGTCAAATTGTAATAAAGGAATTTGAACCAACTTCGAATTTTTTGGATTTCGGTGAATTTTTTTGTTGGAGGAGCTAAATTTGAGTGAATTTAGATGAAATTTACTTCAATTTTTTTGGATTTTATATAAATTTTTAGGCAAATTTTAATAAAGGAATTTGAAACCACTTTCGATTTTTTTGGATTTCGATGAATTTTTTTGTTGGAGGAGCTAAATTTGAGTGAATTTAGATGAAATTTACTTCAATTTTTTTTTGATTTTATATAAATTTTTAGTCAAATTGTAATAAAGGAAACTGAAACCAACTTCGATTTTTTGGGATTTCGATGTATTTTTTTGTTGGAGGAGCTAAATTTGAGTGAATTTAGATGAAATTTACTTCAATGTTTTTGGATTTTATATAAATTTTTAGGCAAATTTTAATAAAGGAATTTGAAACCACCTTCGACTTTTTTGGATTTCGATGAATTTTTTTGTTGGAGGAGCTAAATTTGTGTGAATTTAGATGAAATTTACTTCTATTTTTTTTATTTCACTTAAATTTTTAGTCAAATTGTAATAAAGGTATTTGAACCAACTTCGATTTTTTTGGATTTTGATGATTTTGGTTGTTGGAGGAGTTAAATTTGAGTAAATTTAGAGGAAATTTACTTTTATTTTTTTGGATTTTATATAAATTTTTAGTCAAATTGTAGTAAAGGAAATTCAAACCAACTTCGATTTTTTTGGATTTTGATGAATTTTTTTGTTGGAGGAGTTAAATTTGAGTGAATTTAGATGAAACTTACTTTTATTTTTTTGGATTTTCTATAAATTTTTAGTCAAATTGTAATAAAGGAATTTGAACCAACTTCGATTTTTTTGGATTTTGATGAGATTTTTTGTTGGAGGAGTTAAATTTGAGTGAATTTAGATGAAATTTACTTCTATTTTTTTGGATTTTATATAAATTTTTAGTCAAATTGTAATAAAGGAATTTGAACCAACTTCGATTTTTTTGGATTTCGATGAATTTTTTTGTTGGAGGAGCTAAACTTGAGTGAATTTAGATGAAATTTACTTCAATTTTTTTGGATTTTATATAAATTTTTAGTCAAATTGTATTAACGGAAATTGAAACCAACTTTGATTTTTTTGGATTTGGATGAATTTTTTTGTTGGAGGAGCTAAATTTGAGTGAATTTAGATGAAATTTTCTTTTATTTTTTGGGATTTTATATAAATTTTTAGTCAAATTGTAATAAAGGAATTTGAACCAACTTCGATTTTTTTGGATTTTGATGAGATTTTTTGTTGGAGGAGTTAAATTTGAGTGAATTTAGATGAAATTTACTTTTATTTTTTTGGATTTTATATAAATTTTTAGTCAAATTGTAATAAAGGAATTTGAACCAACTTCGATTTTTTTGGATTTCGATGAATTTTTTGTTGGAGGAGCTAAATTTGAGTGAATTAAGATTAAATTTGCTTCTATTTTTCTTGATTTTATATAAATTTTTAGTCAAATTGTAATTAAGGAATTTGAAACCACCTTCGATTTTTTTGGATTTTGATGAATTTTATTGTTGGAGGAGCTAAATTTGAGTGAATTTAGATGAAATTTACTTTCATTTTTTTGGATTTTATATTAATTTTTAGTCAAATTGTAATAAAGTAATTTGAAACCAACTTCGATTTTTTTGGATTTTGATGAATTTTTTTGTTGGAGCAGCTAAATTTGAGTGAATTTAGATGGAATTTACTTTTATTTTTTTGGATTTTATATAAATTTTTAGTCAAATTGTAATAAAGGAATTTGAACCAACTTCGATTTTTTTGGATTTCGATGAATTTTTTTGTTGGAGGAGCTAAACTTGAGTGAATTTAGATGAAATTTACGTCAATTTTTTTGGATTTTATATAAATTTTTAGTCAAATTGTAATAACGGAAATTGAAACCAACTTCGATTTTTTTGGATTTGGATGAATTTTTTTGTTGGAGGAGCTAAATTTGAGTGAATTTAGATGAAATTAACACCTATTTTTTTGGATTTTATATAAATTTTTAGTCAAATTGTAATAAAGGAATTTGAAACCAACTTCGATTTTTTTGGATTTTGCTGAATTTTGTGTTGGAGGAGCTAAATTTGAGTGAATTTAGATGAAATTTACTTTTATTTTTTCGGATTTTATATTAATTTTTAGTCAAATTGTAATAAAGGAATTTGAACCAACTTCGATTTTTTTGGATTTTGATGAGTTTTTTTGTTGGAGGAGTTAAATTTGAGTGAATTTAGATTAAATTTACTTTTAGTTTTTTTGATTTTATATAAATTTTTAGTCAAATTGTAATAAAGGAATTTGAACCAACTTCGAATTTTTTGGATTTCGGTGAATTTTTTTGTTGGAGGAGCTAAATTTGAGTGAATTTAGATGAAATTTACTTCAATTTTTTTGGATTTTATATAAATTTTTAGGCAAATTTTAATAAAGGAATTTGAAACCACTTTCGATTTTTTTGGATTTCGATGAATTTTTTTGTTGGAGGAGCTAAATTTGAGTGAATTTAGATGAAATTTACTTCAATGTTTTTGGATTTTATATAAATTTTTAGGCAAATTTTAATAAAGGAATTTGAAACCACCTTCGATTTTTTGGGATTTCGATGTATTTTTTTGTTGGAGGAGCTAAATTTGAGTGAATTTAGATGAAATTTACTTCAATGTTTTTGGATTTTATATAAATTTTTAGGCAAATTTTAATAAAGGAATTTGAAACCACCTTCGACTTTTTTGGATTTCGATGAATTTTTTTGTTGGAGGAGCTAAATTTGAGTGAATTTAGATGAAATTTACTTCTATTTTTTTTATTTCACTTAAATTTTTAGTCAAATTGTAATAAAGGTATTTGAACCAACTTCGATTTTTTTGGATTTTGATGATTTTGGTTGTTGGAGGAGTTAAATTTGAGTAAATTTAGAGGAAATTTACTTTTATTTTTTTGGATTTTATATAAATTTTTAGTCAAATTGTAGTAAAGGAAATTCAAACCAACTTCGATTTTTTTGGATTTTGATGAATTTTTTTGTTGGAGGAGTTAAATTTGAGTGAATTTAGATGAAACTTACTTTTATTTTTTTGGATTTTCTATAAATTTTTAGTCAAATTGTAATAAAGGAATTTGAACCAACTTCGATTTTTTTGGATTTTGTTGAGATTTTTTGTTGGAGGAGTTAAATTTGAGTGAATTTAGATGAAATTTACTTCTATTTTTTTGGATTTTATATAAATTTTTAGTCAAATTGTAATAAAGGAATTTGAACCAACTTCGATTTTTTTGGATTTCGATGAATTTTTTTGTTGGAGGAGCTAAACTTGAGTGAATTTAGATGAAATTTACTTCAATTTTTTTGGATTTTATATAAATTTTTAGTCAAATTGTAATAAAGTAATTTGAAACCAACTTTGATTTTTTTGGATTTGGATGAATTTTTTTGTTGGAGGAGCTAAATTTGAGTGAATTTAGATGAAATTTTCTTTTATTTTTTGGGATTTTATATAAATTTTTAGTCAAATTGTAATAAAGGAATTTGAACCAACTTCGATTTTTTTGGATTTTGATGAGATTTTTTGTTGGAGGAGTTAAATTTGAGTGAATTTAGATGAAATTTACTTTTATTTTTTTGGATTTTATATAAATTTTTAGTCAAATTGTAATAAAGGAATTTGAACCAACTTCGATTTTTTTGGATTTCGATGAATTTTTTGTTGGAGGAGCTAAATTTGAGTGAATTTAGATTAAATTTGCTTCTATTTTTCTTGATTTTATATAAATTTTTAGTCAAATTGTAATTAAGGAATTTGAAACCACCTTCGATTTTTTTGGATTTTGATGAATTTTATTGTTGGAGGAGCTAAATTTGAGTGAATTTAGATGAAATTTACTTTCATTTTTTTGGATTTTATATTAATTTTTAGTCAAATTGTAATAAAGTAATTTGAAACCAACTTCGATTTTTTTGGATTTTGATGAATTTTTTTGTTGGAGCAGCTAAATTTGAGTGAATTTAGATGGAATTTACTTTTATTTTTTTGGATTTTATATAAATTTTTAGTCAAATTGTAATAAAGGAATTTGAACCAACTTCGATTTTTTTGGATTTCGATGAATTTTTTTGTTGGAGGAGCTAAACTTGAGTGAATTTAGATGAAATTTACGTCAATTTTTTTGGATTTTATATAAATTTTTAGTCAAATTGTAATAACGGAAATTGAAACCAACTTCGATTTTTTTGGATTTGGATGAATTTTTTTGTTGGAGGAGCTAAATTTGAGTGAATTTAGATGAAATTAACACCTATTTTTTTGGATTTTATATAAATTTTTAGTCAAATTGTAATAAAGGAATTTGAAACCAACTTCGATTTTTTTGGATTTTGCTGAATTTTGTGTTGGAGGAGCTAAATTTGAGTGAATTTAGATGAAATTTACTTTTATTTTTTCGGATTTTATATTAATTTTTAGTCAAATTGTAATAAAGGAATTTGAACCAACTTCGATTTTTTTGGATTTTGATGAGTTTTTTTGTTGGAGGAGTTAAATTTGAGTGAATTTAGATTAAATTTACTTTTAGTTTTTTTGATTTTATATAAATTTTTAGTCAAATTGTAATAAAGGAATTTGAACCAACTTCGAATTTTTTGGATTTCGGTGAATTTTTTTGTTGGAGGAGCTAAATTTGAGTGAATTTAGATGAAATTTACTTCAATTTTTTTGGATTTTATATAAATTTTTAGGCAAATTTTAATAAAGGAATTTGAAACCACTTTCGATTTTTTTGGATTTCGATGAATTTTTTTGTTGGAGGAGCTAAATTTGAGTGAATTTAGATGAAATTTACTTCAATGTTTTTGGATTTTATATAAATTTTTAGGCAAATTTTAATAAAGGAATTTGAAACCACCTTCGACTTTTTTGGATTTTGATGATTTTGGTTGTTGGAGGAGTTAAATTTGAGTGAATTTAGATGAAATTTACTTTTATTTTTTTGGATTTTATATAAATTTTTAGTCAAATTGTAGTAAAGGAAATTCAAACCAACTTCGATTTTTTTGGATTTTGATGAATTTTTTTGTTGGAGTTAAATTTGAGTGAATTTAGATGAAACTTACTTTTATTTTTTTGGATTTTCTATAAATTTTTAGTCAAATTGTAATAAAGGAATTTGAACCAACTTCGATTTTTTTGGATTTTGTTGAGATTTTTTGTTGGAGGAGTTAAATTTGAGTGAATTTAGATGAAATTTACTTCTATTTTTTTGGATTTTATATAAATTTTTAGTCAAATTGTAATAAAGGAATTTGAACCAACTTCGATTTTTTTGGATTTCGATGAATTTTTTTGTTGGAGGAGCTAAACTTGAGTGAATTTAGATGAAATTTACTTCAATTTTTTTGGATTTTATATAAATTTTTAGTCAAATTGTAATAAAGTAATTTGAAACCAACTTCGATTTTTTTGGATTTTGATGAGTTTTTTTGTTGGTAGAGTTAAATTTGAGTGAATTTAGATGAAATTTACTTGTATTTTTTTTATTTTATATAAATTTTTAGTCAAATTGTAATAATGTAATTTGAAACCGACGTCGATTTTTTTGGATTTTGATGAGTTTTTTTGTTGGAGGAGTTAAATTTGGGTGAATTTAGATGAAATTTACTTCTATTTTTTTTGATTTTATATAAATTTTTAGTCTAATTGTATTAACGGAATTTGAAACCAACTTCGATTTTTTTGGATTTTGATGAGTTTTTTTGTTGGAGGAGTTAAATTTGAGTGAATTTAGATGGAATTTAATTTTATTTTTTTGGATTTTATATAAATTTTTAGTCAAATTGTAATAAAGTAATTTGAAACCAACTTCGTTTTTTTTTTGATTTTGATGAGTTTTTTTGTTGGAGGATTTAAATTTGAGTGAATTTAGATGAAATTTACTTCTATTTTTTTAGTTTTATATAAATTTTTAGTCAAATTTTAATAAAGTAATTTGAAACCAATTTCGATTTTTATGTATTTTGATGAGTTTTTTGTTGGAGGAGTTAAATTCGAGTGAATTTAGATGAAATTTACTTGTTTTTTTTTGATTTTATATAAATTTTTAGTCAAATTGTAATAAAGTAATTTGAAACCAACTTCGATTTTTTTGGATTTTGATAAGTTTTTTTGTTGGACGAGTTAAATTTGAGTGAATTTAGTTGAAATTTACTTCTATTTTTTTGGATTTTATATAAATTTTTAGTCCAATTGTAATAAAGTAATTTGAAACAATCTTCGATTTTTTTTAATTTTGATGAGTTTTTTTGTTGGAGGAGTTAAATTTGAATGAATTTAGATGGAATTTAATTTAATTTTTTGGATTTTATATAAATTTTTAGTCAAATTGTAATAAAGTAATTTGAAACCAACTTCGATATTTTTGGATTTTGATGAGTTTTTTTGTTGGTAGAGTTAAATTTGAGTGAATTTAGATGAAATTTACTTCTATTTTTTTATTTTATATAAATTTTTAGTCAAATTGTAATAATGTAATTTGAAACCGAATTCGATTTTTTTTAATTTTGATGAGTTTTTTGTTGGAGGAGTTAAATTTGAGTGAATTTAGATGGAATTTAAATTTATTTTTTTGGATTTTATATAAATTTTTAGTAAAATTGTAATAAAGTAATTTGAAACCAACTTCGATTTTTTTGGATTTTGATGAGTTTTTTTGTTGGAGGAGTTAAATTTGAGTGAATTTAGATGAAATTTACTCCTATTTTTTTTAATTTTATATAAATTTTTAGTCAAATTGTAATAAAGTAATTTGGAACCAACTTCGATTTTTTTGGATTTTGATGAATTTTTTTGTTGGAGGAGTTAAATTTGAGTGAATTTAGATGAAACTTACTTTTATTTTTTTGGATTTTCTATAAATTTTTAGTCAAATTGTAATAAAGGAATTTGAACCAACTTCGATTTTTTTGGATTTTGATGAGATTTTTTGTTGGAGGAGTTAAATTTGAGTGAATTTAGATGAAATTTACTTCTATTTTTTTGGATTTTATATAAATTTTTAGTCAAATTGTAATAAAGGAATTTGAAACAACTTCGATTTTTTTGGATTTCGATGAATTTTTTTGTTGGAGGAGCTAAACTTGAGTGAATTTAGATGAAATTTACTTCAATTTTTTTGGATTTTATATAAATTTTTAGTCAAATTGTATTAACGGAAATTGAAACCAACTTTGATTTTTTTGGATTTGGATGAATTTTTTTGTTGGAGGAGCTAAATTTGAGTGAATTTAGATGAAATTTTCTTTTATTTTTTGGGATTTTATATAAATTTTTAGTCAAATTGTAATAAAGGAATTTGAACCAACTTCGATTTTTTTGGATTTTGATGAGATTTTTTGTTGGAGGAGTTAAATTTGAGTGAATTTAGATGAAATTTACTTTTATTTTTTTGGATTTTATATAAATTTTTAGTCAAATTGTAATAAAGGAATTTGAACCAACTTCGATTTTTTTGGATTTCGATGAATTTTTTGTTGGAGGAGCTAAATTTGAGTGAATTAAGATTAAATTTGCTTCTATTTTTCTTGATTTTATATAAATTTTTAGTCAAATTGTAATTAAGGAATTTGAAACCACCTTCGATTTTTTTGGATTTTGATGAATTTTATTGTTGGAGGAGCTAAATTTGAGTGAATTTAGATGAAATTTACTTTCATTTTTTTGGATTTTATATTAATTTTTAGTCAAATTGTAATAAAGTAATTTGAAACCAACTTCGATTTTTTTGGATTTTGATGAATTTTTTTGTTGGAGCAGCTAAATTTGAGTGAATTTAGATGGAATTTACTTTTATTTTTTTGGATTTTATATAAATTTTTAGTCAAATTGTAATAAAGGAATTTGAACCAACTTCGATTTTTTTGGATTTCGATGAATTTTTTTGTTGGAGGAGCTAAACTTGAGTGAATTTAGATGAAATTTACGTCAATTTTTTTGGATTTTATATAAATTTTTAGTCAAATTGTAATAACGGAAATTGAAACCAACTTCGATTTTTTTGGATTTGGATGAATTTTTTTGTTGGAGGAGCTAAATTTGAGTGAATTTAGATGAAATTAACACCTATTTTTTTGGATTTTATATAAATTTTTAGTCAAATTGTAATAAAGGAATTTGAAACCAACTTCGATTTTTTTGGATTTTGCTGAATTTTGTGTTGGAGGAGCTAAATTTGAGTGAATTTAGATGAAATTTACTTTTATTTTTTCGGATTTTATATTAATTTTTAGTCAAATTGTAATAAAGGAATTTGAACCAACTTCGATTTTTTTGGATTTTGATGAGTTTTTTTGTTGGAGGAGTTAAATTTGAGTGAATTTAGATTAAATTTACTTTTAGTTTTTTTGATTTTATATAAATTTTTAGTCAAATTGTAATAAAGGAATTTGAACCAACTTCGAATTTTTTGGATTTCGGTGAATTTTTTTGTTGGAGGAGCTAAATTTGAGTGAATTTAGATGAAATTTACTTCAATTTTTTTGGATTTTATATAAATTTTTAGGCAAATTTTAATAAAGGAATTTGAAACCACTTTCGATTTTTTTGGATTTCGATGAATTTTTTTGTTGGAGGAGCTAAATTTGAGTGAATTTAGATGAAATTTACTTCAATGTTTTTGGATTTTATATAAATTTTTAGGCAAATTTTAATAAAGGAATTTGAAACCACCTTCGATTTTTTGGGATTTCGATGTATTTTTTTGTTGGAGGAGCTAAATTTGAGTGAATTTAGATGAAATTTACTTCAATGTTTTTGGATTTTATATAAATTTTTAGGCAAATTTTAATAAAGGTATTTGAACCAACTTCGATTTTTTTGGATTTTGATGATTTTGGTTGTTGGAGGAGTTAAATTTGAGTAAATTTAGAGGAAATTTACTTTTATTTTTTTGGATTTTATATAAATTTTTAGTCAAATTGTAGTAAAGGAAATTCAAACCAACTTCGATTTTTTTGGATTTTGATGAATTTTTTTGTTGGAGGAGTTAAATTTGAGTGAATTTAGATGAAACTTACTTTTATTTTTTTGGATTTTCTATAAATTTTTAGTCAAATTGTAATAAAGGAATTTGAACCAACTTCGATTTTTTTGGATTTTGTTGAGATTTTTTGTTGGAGGAGTTAAATTTGAGTGAATTTAGATGAAATTTACTTCTATTTTTTTGGATTTTATATAAATTTTTAGTCAAATTGTAATAAAGGAATTTGAACCAACTTCGATTTTTTTGGATTTCGATGAATTTTTTTGTTGGAGGAGCTAAACTTGAGTGAATTTAGATGAAATTTACTTCAATTTTTTTGGATTTTATATAAATTTTTAGTCAAATTGTAATAAAGTAATTTGAAACCAACTTTGATTTTTTTGGATTTGGATGAATTTTTTTGTTGGAGGAGCTAAATTTGAGTGAATTTAGATGAAATTTTCTTTTATTTTTTGGGATTTTATATAAATTTTTAGTCAAATTGTAATAAAGGAATTTGAACCAACTTCGATTTTTTTGGATTTTGATGAGATTTTTTGTTGGAGGAGTTAAATTTGAGTGAATTTAGATGAAATTTACTTTTATTTTTTTGGATTTTATATAAATTTTTAGTCAAATTGTAATAAAGGAATTTGAACCAACTTCGATTTTTTTGGATTTCGATGAATTTTTTGTTGGAGGAGCTAAATTTGAGTGAATTTAGATTAAATTTGCTTCTATTTTTCTTGATTTTATATAAATTTTTAGTCAAATTGTAATTAAGGAATTTGAAACCACCTTCGATTTTTTTGGATTTTGATGAATTTTATTGTTGGAGGAGCTAAATTTGAGTGAATTTAGATGAAATTTACTTTCATTTTTTTGGATTTTATATTAATTTTTAGTCAAATTGTAATAAAGTAATTTGAAACCAACTTCGATTTTTTTGGATTTTGATGAATTTTTTTGTTGGAGCAGCTAAATTTGAGTGAATTTAGATGGAATTTACTTTTATTTTTTTGGATTTTATATAAATTTTTAGTCAAATTGTAATAAAGGAATTTGAACCAACTTCGATTTTTTTGGATTTCGATGAATTTTTTTGTTGGAGGAGCTAAACTTGAGTGAATTTAGATGAAATTTACGTCAATTTTTTTGGATTTTATATAAATTTTTAGTCAAATTGTAATAACGGAAATTGAAACCAACTTCGATTTTTTTGGATTTGGATGAATTTTTTTGTTGGAGGAGCTAAATTTGAGTGAATTTAGATGAAATTAACACCTATTTTTTTGGATTTTATATAAATTTTTAGTCAAATTGTAATAAAGGAATTTGAAACCAACTTCGATTTTTTTGGATTTTGCTGAATTTTGTGTTGGAGGAGCTAAATTTGAGTGAATTTAGATGAAATTTACTTTTATTTTTTCGGATTTTATATTAATTTTTAGTCAAATTGTAATAAAGGAATTTGAACCAACTTCGATTTTTTTGGATTTTGATGAGTTTTTTTGTTGGAGGAGTTAAATTTGAGTGAATTTAGATTAAATTTACTTTTAGTTTTTTTGATTTTATATAAATTTTTAGTCAAATTGTAATAAAGGAATTTGAACCAACTTCGAATTTTTTGGATTTCGGTGAATTTTTTTGTTGGAGGAGCTAAATTTGAGTGAATTTAGATGAAATTTACTTCAATTTTTTTGGATTTTATATAAATTTTTAGGCAAATTTTAATAAAGGAATTTGAAACCACTTTCGATTTTTTTGGATTTCGATGAATTTTTTTGTTGGAGGAGCTAAATTTGAGTGAATTTAGATGAAATTTACTTCAATGTTTTTGGATTTTATATAAATTTTTAGGCAAATTTTAATAAAGGAATTTGAAACCACCTTCGACTTTTTTGGATTTTGATGATTTTGGTTGTTGGAGGAGTTAAATTTGAGTGAATTTAGATGAAATTTACTTTTATTTTTTTGGATTTTATATAAATTTTTAGTCAAATTGTAGTAAAGGAAATTCAAACCAACTTCGATTTTTTTGGATTTTGATGAATTTTTTTGTTGGAGGAGTTAAATTTGAGTGAATTTAGATGAAACTTACTTTTATTTTTTTGGATTTTCTATAAATTTTTAGTCAAATTGTAATAAAGGAATTTGAACCAACTTCGATTTTTTTGGATTTTGTTGAGATTTTTTGTTGGAGGAGTTAAATTTGAGTGAATTTAGATGAAATTTACTTCTATTTTTTTGGATTTTATATAAATTTTTAGTCAAATTGTAATAAAGGAATTTGAACCAACTTCGATTTTTTTGGATTTCGATGAATTTTTTTGTTGGAGGAGCTAAACTTGAGTGAATTTAGATGAAATTTACTTCAATTTTTTTGGATTTTATATAAATTTTTAGTCAAATTGTAATAAAGTAATTTGAAACCAACTTCGATTTTTTTGGATTTTGATGAGTTTTTTTGTTGGTAGAGTTAAATTTGAGTGAATTTAGATGAAATTTACTTCTATTTTTTTTATTTTATATAAATTTTTAGTCAAATTGTAATAATGTAATTTGAAACCGAATTCGATTTTTTTTAATTTTGATGAGTTTTTTTGTTGGAGGAGTTAAATTTGAGTGAATTTAGATGGAATTTAATTTTATTTTTTTGGATTTTATATAAATTTTTAGTAAAATTGTAATAAAGTAATTTGAAACCAACTTCGATTTTTTTTGGATTTTGATGAGTTTTTTTGTTGGAGGAGTTAAATTTGAGTGAATTTAGATGAAATTTACTCCTATTTTTTTTAATTTTATATAAATTTTTAGTCAAATTGTAATAAAGTAATTTGGAACCAACTTCGATTTTTTTGGATTCTGATGAGTTTTTTTGTCGGAGGAGTTAAATTTGAGTGAATTTAGATGAAATTTACTTCTATTTTTTTTAATTTTATATAAATTTTTAGTCAAATTGTAATAAAGTAATTTGAAACCAACCTCGATTTTTTTGGATTTTGATGAGTTTTTTTGTTGGTAGAGTTAAATTTGAGTGAATTTAGATGAAATTTACTTGTATTTTTTTTATTTTATATAAATTTTTAGTCAAATTGTAATAATGTAATTTGAAACCGACGTCGATTTTTTTGGATTTTGATGAGTTTTTTTGTTGGAGGAGTTAAATTTGGGTGAATTTAGATGAAATTTACTTCTATTTTTTTTGATTTTATATAAATTTTTAGTCTAATTGTATTAACGGAATTTGAAACCAACTTCGATTTTTTTGGATTTTGATGAGTTTTTTTGTTGGAGGAGTTAAATTTGAGTGAATTTAGATGGAATTTAATTTTATTTTTTTGGATTTTATATAAATTTTTAGTCAAATTGTAATAAAGTAATTTGAAACCAACTTCGTTTTTTTTTTGATTTTGATGAGTTTTTTTGTTGGAGGATTTAAATTTGAGTGAATTTAGATGAAATTTACTTCTATTTTTTTAGTTTTATATAAATTTTTAGTCAAATTTTAATAAAGTAATTTGAAACCAATTTCGATTTTTATGTATTTTGATGAGTTTTTTGTTGGAGGAGTTAAATTCGAGTGAATTTAGATGAAATTTACTTGTTTTTTTTTGATTTTATATAAATTTTTAGTCAAATTGTAATAAAGTAATTTGAAACCAACTTCGATTTTTTTGGATTTTGATAAGTTTTTTTGTTGGACGAGTTAAATTTGAGTGAATTTAGTTGAAATTTACTTCTATTTTTTTGGATTTTATATAAATTTTTAGTCCAATTGTAATAAAGTAATTTGAAACAATCTTCGGTTTTTTTTAATTTTGATGAGTTTTTTTGTTGGAGGAGTTAAATTTGAATGAATTTAGATGGAATTTAATTTAATTTTTTGGATTTTATATAAATTTTTAGTCAAATTGTAATAAAGTAATTTGAAACCAACTTCGATATTTTTGGATTTTGATGAGTTTTTTTGTTGGAGGAGTTAAATTTGAGTGAATTTAGATGAAATTTACTCCTATTTTTTTTAATTTTATATAAATTTTTAGTCAAATTGTAATAAAGTAATTTGGAACCAACTTCGATTTTTTTGGATTTTGATGAGTTTTTTTGTCGGAGGAGTTAAATTTGAGTGAATTTAGATGAAATTTACTTCTATTTTTTTTAATTTTATATAAATTTTTAGTCAAATTGTAATAAAGTAATTTGAAACCAACCTCGATTTTTTTGGATTTTGATGAGTTTTTTTGTTGGTAGAGTTAAATTTGAGTGAATTTAGATGAAATTTACTTGTATTTTTTTTATTTTATATAAATTTTTAGTCAAATTGTAATAATGTAATTTGAAACAGACGTCGATTTTTTTGGATTTTGATGAGTTTTTTTGTTGGAGGAGTTAAATTTGAGTGAATTTAGATGAAATTTACTTCTATTTTTTTGATTTTATATAAATTTTTAGTCTAATTGTATTAACGGAATTTGAAACCAACTTCGATTTTTTTGGATTTTGATGATTTTAGTTGTTGGAGGAGTTAAATTTCAGTAAATTTAGATTAAATTAACACCTATTTTTTTGGATTTTATATAAATTTTTAGTCAAATTTTAATAAAGTAATTTTAAACCAACTTCGATTTTTTTGGATTTTGATGAGTTTTTTTGTTGGAGGGGTTAAATTTGAGTGAATTTAGATGAAATTTACTTCAATTTTTTTTTTGGTTTATATAAATTTTTAGTCAAATTGTAATAAAGTAATTTGAAACCAACCTCGATTTTTATGTATTTTGATGAGTTTTTTTGTTGGAGGAGTTAAATTCGAGTGAATTTAGATGAAATTTACTTGTATTTTTTTTTGATTTTATATAAATTTTTAGTCAAAATGTAATAAAGTAATTTTAAACCAACTTCGATTTTTTTGGATTTTGATGAGTTTTTTTGTTGGAGGGGTTAAATTTGAGTGAATTTAGATGAAATTTACTTCAATTTTTTTTTTGGTTTATATAAATTTTTAGTCAAATTGTAATAAAGTAATTTGAAACCAACCTCGATTTGTTTGGATTTTGATGAGTTTTTTTGTTGGTAGAGTTAAATTTGAGTGAATTTAGATGAAATTTACTTGTATTTTTTTTATTTTATATAAATTTTTAGTCAAATTGTAATAATGTAATTTGAAACCGACGTCGATTTTTTTGGATTTTGATGAGTTTTTTTGTTGGAGGAGTTAAATTTGAGTGAATTTAGATGAAATTTACTTCTATTTTTTTTGATTCTATATAAATTTTTAGTCTAATTGTATTAACGGAATTTGAAACCAACTTCGATTTTTTTGGATTTTGATGATTTTGGTTGTTGGAGGAGTTAAATTTCAGTAAATTTAGATGAAATTAACACCAATTTTTTTTGATTTTATATAAATTTTTAGTCAAATTTTAATAAAGTAATTTTAAACCAACTTCGATTTTTTTGGATTTTGATGAGTTTTTTTGTTGGAGGGGTTAAATTTGAGTGAATTTAGATGAAATTTACTTGTTTTTTTTTTTGGTTTTTATAAATTTTTAGTCAAATTGTAATAAAGTAATTTGAAACCAATTTCGATTTTTATGTATTTTGATGAGTTTTTTTGTTGGAGGAGTTAAATTCGAGTGAATTTAGATGAAATTTACTTGTATTTTTTTTTGATTTTATATAAATTTTTAGTCAAAATGTAATAAAGTAATTTGAAACCAACTTCGATATTTTTGGATTTTGATGAGTTTTTTTGTTGGTAGAGTTAAATTTGAGTGAATTTAGATGAAATTTACTTCTATTTTTTTATTTTATATAAATTTTTAGTCAAATTGTAATAATGTAATTTGAAACCGAATTCGATTTTTTTTAATTTTGATGAGTTTTTTGTTGGAGGAGTTAAATTTGAGTGAATTTAGATGGAATTTAATTTTATTTTTTTGGATTTTATATAAATTTTTAGTAAAATTGTAATAAAGTAATTTGAAACCAACTTCGATTTTTTTGGATTTTGATGAGTTTTTTTGTTGGAGGAGTTAAATTTGAGTGAATTTAGATGAAATTTACTCCTATTTTTTTTAATTTTATATAAATTTTTAGTCAAATTGTAATAAAGTAATTTGGAACCAACTTCGATTTTTTTGGATTTTGATGAGTTTTTTTGTCGGAGGAGATAAATTTGAGTGAATTTAGATGAAATTTACTTCTATTTTTTTTAATTTTATATAAATTTTTAGTCAAATTGTAATAATGTAATTTGAAACCGAATTCGATTTTTTTTAATTTTGATGAGTTTTTTTGTTGGAGGAGTTAAATTTGAGTGAATTTAGATGGAATTTAATTTTATTTTTTTGGATTTTATATAAATTTTTAGTAAAATTGTAATAAAGTAATTTGAAACCAACTTCGATTTTTTTGGATTTTGATGAGTTTTTTTGTTGGAGGAGTTAAATTTGAGTGAATTTAGATGAAATTTACTCCTATTTTTTTTAATTTTATATAAATTTTTTGTCAAATTGTAATAAAGTAATTTGGAACCAACTTCGATTTTTTTGGATTTTGATGAGTTTTTTTGTTGGAGGAGTTAAATTTGAGTGAATTTAGATGAAATTTACTTCTATTTTTTTGATTTTATATAAATTTTTAGTCTAATTGTATTAACGGAATTTGAAACCAACTTCGATTTTTTTGGATTTTGATGATTTTGGTTGTTGGAGGAGTTAAATTTCAGTAAATTTAGATTAAATTAACACCTATTTTTTTGGATTTTATATAAATTTTTAGTCAAATTTTAATAAAGTAATTTTAAACCAACTTCGATTTTTTTGGATTTTGATGAGTTTTTTTGTTGGAGGGGTTAAATTTGAGTGAATTTAGATGAAATTTACTTCAATTTTTTTTTTGGTTTATATAAATTTTTAGTCAAATTGTAATAAAGTAATTTGAAACCAATTTCGATTTTTATGTATTTTGATGAGTTTTTTTGTTGGAGGAGTTAAATTCGAGTGAATTTAGATGAAATTTACTTGTATTTTTTTATGATTTTATATAAATTTTTAGTCAAATTGTAATAAAGTAATTTGAAACCAACTTCGATTTTTTTGGATTTTGATAAGTTTTTTTGTTGGACGAGTTAAATTTGAGTGAATTTAGATGAAATTTACTTCTATTTTTTTGGATTTTATATAAATTTTTAGTCCAATTGTAATAAAGTAATTTGAAACAATCTTCGATTTTTTTTAATTTTGATGAGTTTTTTTGTTGGAGGAGTTAAATTTGAGGGAATTTAGATGGAATTTAATTTTATTTTTTTGGATTTTATATAAATTTTTAGTCAAATTGTAATAAAGTAATTTGAAACCAACTTCGATTTTTTTGGATTTTGATGAGTTTTTTGTTGGAGGAGATAAATTTGAGTGAATTTAGATGAAATTTACTTCTATTTTTTTTAATTTTATATAAATTTTTAGTCAAATTGTAATAAAGTAATTTGAGACCAACTTCGATTTTTTTGGATTTTGATGAGTTTTTTTGTTGGAGGAGTTAAATTTGAGTGAATTTAGATGAAATTTACTTCTATTTTTTTTAATTTTATATAAATTTTTAGTCAAATTGTAATAAAGTAATTTGAGACCAACTTCGATTTTTTTGGATTTTGATGAGTTTTTTTGTTGGAGGAGTTAAATTTGAGTGAATTTAGATGAAATTTACTTCTATTTTTTTAGTTTTATATAAATTTTTAGTCAAATTTTAATAAAGTAATTTGAAACCAATTTCGATTTTTATGTATTTTGATGAGTTTTTTGTTGGAGGAGTTAAATTCGAGTGAATTTAGATGAAATTTACTTGTTTTTTTTTTGATTTTATATAAATTTTTAGTCAAATTGTAATAAAGTAATTTGAAACCAACTTCGATTTTTTTGGATTTTGATAAGTTTTTTTGTTGGACGAGTTAAATTTGAATGAATTTAGATGGAATTTAATTTTATTTTTTGGATTTTATATAAATTTTTAGTCAAATTGTAATAAAGTAATTTGAAACCAACTTCGATATTTTTGGATTTTGATGAGTTTTTTTGTTGGTAGAGTTAAATTTGAGTGAATTTAGATGAAATTTACTTCTATTTTTTTATTTTATATAAATTTTTAGTCAAATTGTAATAATGTAATTTGAAACCGAATTCGATTTTTTTTAATTTTGATGAGTTTTTTGTTGGAGGAGTTAAATTTGAGTGAATTTAGATGGAATTTAATTTTATTTTTTTGGATTTTATATAAATTTTTAGTAAAATTGTAATAAAGTAATTTGAAACCAACTTCGATTTTTTTGGATTTTGATGAGTTTTTTTGTTGGAGGAGTTAAATTTGAGTGAATTTAGATGAAATTTACTCCTATTTTTTTTAATTTTATATAAATTTTTAGTCAAATTGGAATAAAGTAATTTGGAACCAACTTCGATTTTTTTGGATTTTGATGAGTTTTTTTGTCGGAGGAGATAAATTTGAGTGAATTTAGATGAAATTTACTTCTATTTTTTTTAATTTTATATAAATTTTTAGTCAAATTGTAATAATGTAATTTGAAACCGAATTCGATTTTTTTTAATTTTGATGAGTTTTTTTGTTGGAGGAGTTAAATTTGAGTGAATTTAGATGGAATTTAATTTTATTTTTTTGGATTTTATATAAATTTTTAGTAAAATTGTAATAAAGTAATTTGAAACCAACTTCGATTTTTTTGGATTTTGATGAGTTTTTTTGTCGGAGGAGATAAATTTGAGTGAATTTAGATGAAATTTACTTCTATTTTTTTTTTTTATATATAAATTTTTAGTCAAATTGTAATAAAGTAATTTGAAACCAACCTCGATTTGTTTGGATTTTGATGAGTATTTTTGTTGGTAGAGTTAAATTTGAGTGAATTTAGATGAAATTTACTTGTATTTTTTTTATTTTATATAAATTTTTAGTCAAATTGTAATAATGTAATTTGAAACAGACGTCGATTTTTTTGGATTTTGATGAGTTTTTTTGTTGGAGGAGTTAAATTTGAGTGAATTTAGATGAAATTTACTTCTATTTTTTTTGATTTTATATAAATTTTTAGTCTAATTGTATTAACGGAATTTGAAACCAACTTCGATTTTTTTGGATTTTGATGATTTTGGTTGTTGGAGGAGTTAAATTTCAGTAAATTTAGATGAAATTAACACCTATTTTTTTGGATTTTATATAAATTTTTAGTCAAATTTTAATAAAGTAATTTTAAACCAACTTCGATTTTTTTGGATTTTGATGAGTTTTTTTGTTGGAGGGGTTAAATTTGAGTGAATTTAGATGAAATTTACTTCAATTTTTTTTTTGGTTTATAAAAATTTTTAGTCAAATTGTAATAAAGTAATTTGAAACCAATTTCGATTTTTATGTATTTTGATGAGTTTTTTTGTTGGAGGAGTTAAATTCGAGTGAATTTAGATGAAATTTACTTGTTTTTTTTTTGATTTTATATAAATTTTTAGTCAAATTGTAATAAAGTAATTTGAAACCAACTTCGATTTTTTTGGATTTTTATAAGTTTTTTTGTTGGACGAGTTAAATTTGAGTGAATTTAGATGAAATTTACTTCTATTTTTTTGGATTTTATATAAATTTTTAGTCAAATTGTAATAAAGTAATTTGAAACCAACTTCGATTTTTTTGGATTTTGATGAGTTTTTTTGTTGGTAGAGTTAAATTTGAGTGAATTTAGATGAAATTTACTTCTATTTTTTTTATTTTATATAAATTTTTAGTCAAATTGTAATAATGTAATTTGAAACCGAATTCGATTTTTTTTAATTTTGATGAGTTTTTTTGTTGGAGGAGTTAAATTTGAGTGAATTTAGATGGAATTTAATTTTATTTTTTTGGATTTTATATAAATTTTTAGTAAAATTGTAATAAAGTAATTTGAAACCAACTTCGATTTTTTTGGATTTTGATGAGTTTTTTTGTTGGAGGAGTTAAATTTGAGTGAATTTAGATGAAATTTACTTCTATTTTTTTTCATTTTATATAAATTTTTAGTCAAATTGTAATAAAGTAATTTGAAACCAACTTCGATTTTTTTGGATTTTGATGAGTTTTTTGTTGGTAGAGTTAAATTTGAGTGAATTTAGATGAAATTTACTTGTATTTTTTTTATTTTATATAAATTTTTAGTCAAATTGTAATAATGTAATTTGAAACCGACGTCGATTTTTTTGGATTTTGATGAGTTTTTTTGTTGGAGGAGTTAAATTTGAGTGAATTTAGATGAAATTTACTTCTATTTTTTTTGATTCTATATAAATTTTTAGTCTAATTGTATTAACGGAATTTGAAACCAACTTCGATTTTTTTGGATTTTGATGATTTTGGTTGTTGGAGGAGTTAAATTTCAGTAAATTTAGATGAAATTAACACCAATTTTTTTTGATTTTATATAAATTTTTAGTCAAATTTTAATAAAGTAATTTTAAACCAACTTCGATTTTTTTGGATTTTGATGAGTTTTTTTGTTGGAGGGGTTAAATTTGAGTGAATTTAGATGAAATTTACTTCTATTTTTTTTAATTTTATATAAATTTTTAGTCAAATTGTAATAAAGTAATTTGAAACCAACTTCGATTTTTTTGGATTTTGATGAGTTTTTTTGTTGGAGGAGATAAATTTGAGTGAATTTAGATGAAATTTACTTCTATTTTTTTTAATTTTATATAAATTTTTAGTCAAATTGTAATAAAGTAATTTGAGACCAACTTCGATTTTTTTGGATTTTGATGAGTTTTTTTGTTGGAGGAGTTAAATTTGAGTGAATTTAGATGAAATTTACTTCTATTTTTTTTAATTTTATATAAATTTTTAGTCAAATTGTAATAAAGTAATTTGAGACCAACTTCGATTTTTTTGGATTTTGATGAGTTTTTTTGTTGGAGGAGTTAAATTTGAGTGAATTTAGATGAAATTTACTTCTATTTTTTTAGTTTTATATAAATTTTTAGTCAAATTTTAATAAAGTAATTTGAAACCAATTTCGATTTTTATGTATTTTGATGAATTTTTTGTTGGAGGAGTTAAATTCGAGTGAATTTAGATGAAATTTACTTGTTTTTTTTTTTGATTTTATATAAATTTTTAGTCAAATTGTAATAAAGTAATTTGAAACCAACTTCGATTTTTTTGGATTTTGATAAGTTTTTTTGTTGGACGAGTTAAATTTGAGTGAATTTAGATGAAATTTACTTCTATTTTTTTGGATTTTATATAAATTTTTAGTCCAATTGTAATAAAGTAATTTGAAACAATCTTCGATTTTTTTTAATTTTGATGAGTTTTTTTGTTGGAGTTAAATTTGAATGAATTTAGATGGAATTTAATTTTATTTTTTTGGATTTTATATAAATTTTTAGTCAAATTGTAATAAAGTAATTTGAAACCAACTTCGATATTTTTGGATTTTGATGAGTTTTTTTGTTGGTAGAGTTAAATTTGAGTGAATTTAGATGAAATTTACTTCGATTTTTTTATTTTATATAAATTTTTAGTCAAATTGTAATAATGTAATTTGAAACCGAATTCGATTTTTTTTAATTTTGATGAGTTTTTTTGTTGGAGGAGTTAAATTTGAGTGAATTTAGATGGAATTTAATTTTATTTTTTTGGATTTTATATAAATTTTAGTAAAATTGTAATAAAGTAATTTGAAACCAACTTCGATTTTTTTGGATTTTGATGAGTTTTTTTGTTGGAGGAGTTAAATTTGAGTGAATTTAGATGAAATTTACTCCTATTTTTTTTAATTTTATATAAATTTTTAGTCAAATTGTAATAAAGTAATTTGGAACCAACTTCGATTTTTTTTGATTTTGATGAGTTTTTTTGTCGGAGGAGATAAATTTGAGTGAATTTAGATGAAATTTACTTCTATTTTTTTTAATTTTATATAAATTTTTAGTCAAATTGTAATAATGTAATTTGAAACCGAATTCGATTTTTTTTAATTTTGATGAGTTTTTTTGTTGGAGGAGTTAAATTTGAGTGAATTTAGATGGAATTTAATTTTATTTTTTTGGATTTTATATAAATTTTTAGTAAAATTGTAATAAAGTAATTTGAAACCAACTTCGATTTTTTTGGATTTTGATGAGTTTTTTTGTTGGAGGAGTTAAATTTGAGTGAATTTAGATGAAATTTACTCCTATTTTTTTTAATTTTATATAAATTTTTAGTCAAATTGTAATAAAGTAATTTGGAACCAACTTCGATTTTTTTGGATTTTGATGAGTTTTTTTGTCGGAGGAGATAAATTTGAGTGAATTTAGATGAAATTTACTTCTATTTTTTTTAATTTTATATAAATTTTTAGTCAAATTGTAATAAAGTAATTTGAGACCAACTTCGATTTTTTTGGATTTTGATGAGTTTTTTTGTTGGAGGAGTTAAATTTGAGTGAATTTAGATGAAATTTACTTCTATTTTTTTTAATTTTATATAAATTTTTAGTCAAATTGTAATAAAGTAATTTGAGACCAACTTCGATTTTTTTGGATTTTGATGAGTTTTTTTGTTGGAGGAGTTAAATTTGAGTGAATTTAGATGAAATTTACTTCTATTTTTTTAGTTTTATATAAATTTTTAGTCAAATTTTAATAAAGTAATTTGAAACCAATTTCGATTTTTATGTATTTTGATGAGTTTTTTGTTGGAGGAGTTAAATTCGAGTGAATTTAGATGAAATTTACTTGTTTTTTTTTTGATTTTATATAAATTTTTAGTCAAATTGTAATAAAGTAATTTGAAACCAACTTCGATTTTTTTGGATTTTGATAAGTTTTTTTGTTGGACGAGTTAAATTTGAATGAATTTAGATGGAATTTAATTTTATTTTTTGGATTTTATATAAATTTTTAGTCAAATTGTAATAAAGTAATTTGAAACCAACTTCGATATTTTTGGATTTTGATGAGTTTTTTTGTTGGTAGAGTTAAATTTGAGTGAATTTAGATGAAATTTACTTCAATTTTTTTTTTGGTTTATATAAATTTTTAGTCAAATTGTAATAAAGTAATTTGAAACCAATTTCGATTTTTATGTATTTTGATGAGTTTTTTTGTTGGAGGAGTTAAATTCGAGTGAATTTAGATGAAATTTACTTGTATTTTTTTTGGTTTTATATAAATTTTTAGTCAAATTGTAATAAAGTAATTTGAAACAAACTTCGATTTTTTTGGATTTTGATAAGTTTTTTTGTTGGACGAGTTAAATTTGAGTGAATTTAGATGAAATTTACTTCTGTTTTTTGGATTTTATATAAATTTTTAGTCCAATTGTAATAAAGTAATTTGAAACAATCTTCGATTTTTTTTAATTTTGATGAGTTTTTTTTGTTGGAGGAGTTAAATTTGAGTGAATTTAGATGGAATTTAATTTTATTTTTTTGGATTTTATATAATTTTTTAGTCAAATTGTAATAAAGTAATTTGAAACCAACTTCGATTTTTTTGGATTTTGATGAGTTTTTTTGTTGGAGGAGTTAAATTTGAGTGAATTTAGATGAAATTTACTTCTATTTTTTTAGTTTTATATAAATTTTTAGTCAAATTTTAATAAAGTAATTTGAAACCAATTTCGATTTTTATGTATTTTGATGAGTTTTTTGTTGGAGGAGTTAAATTCGAGTGAATTTAGATGAAATTTACTTGTTTTTTTTTTTGATTTTATATAAATTTTTAGTCAAATTGTAATAAAGTAATTTGAAACCAACTTCGATTTTTTTGGATTTTGATAAGTTTTTTTGTTGGAAGAGTTAAATTTGAATGAATTTAGATGGAATTTAATTTTATTTTTTGGATTTTATATAAATTTTTAGTCAAATTGTAATAATGTAATTTGAAACCGAATTCGATTTTTTTTAATTTTGATGAGTTTTTTGTTGGAGGAGTTAAATTTGAGTGAATTTAGATGGAATTTAATTTTATTTTTTTGGATTTTATATAAATTTTTAGTAAAATTGTAATAAAGTAATTTGAAACCAACTTCGATTTTTTTGGATTTTGATGAGTTTTTTTGTTGGAGGAGTTAAATTTGAGTGAATTTAGATGAAATTTACTCCTATTTTTTTTAATTTTATATAAATTTTTAGTCAAATTGTAATAAAGTAATTTGGAACCAACTTCGATTTTTTTGGATTTTGATGAGTTTTTTTGTCGGAGGAGATAAATTTGAGTGAATTTAGATGAAATTTACTTCTATTTTTTTTAATTTTATATAAATTTTTAGTCAAATTGTAATAATGTAATTTGAAACCGAATTCGATTTTTTTTAATTTTGATGAGTTTTTTTGTTGGAGGAGTTAAATTTGAGTGAATTTAGATGGAATTTAATTTTATTTTTTTGGATTTTATATAAATTTTTAGTAAAATTGTAATAAAGTAATTTGAAACCAACTTCGATTTTTTTGGATTTTGATGAATTTTTTTGTTGGAGGAGTTAAATTTGAGTGAATTTAGATGAAATTTACTCCTATTTTTTTTAATTTTATATAAATTTTTAGTCAAATTGTAATAAAGTAATTTGGAACCAACTTCGATTTTTTTGGATTTTGATGAGATTTTTTGTCGGAGGAGTTAAATTTGAGTGAATTTAGATGAAATTTACTTCTATTTTTTTTAATTTTATATAAATTTTTAGTCAAATTGTAATAAAGTAATTTGAAACCAACCTCGATTTTTTTGGATTTTGATGAGTTTTTTTGTTGGTAGAGTTAAATTTGAGTGAATTTAGATGAAATTTACTTGTATTTTTTTTATTTTATATAAATTTTTAGTCAAATTGTAATAATGTAATTTGAAACAGACGTCGATTTTTTTGGATTTTGATGAGTTTTTTTGTTGGAGGAGTTAAATTTGAGTGAATTTAGATGAAATTTACTTCTATTTTTTTGATTTTATATAAATTTTTAGTCTAATTGTATTAACGGAATTTGAAACCAACTTCGATTTTTTTGGATTTTGATGATTTTGGTTGTTGGAGGAGTTAAATTTCAGTAAATTTAGATTAAATTAACACCTATTTTTTTGGATTTTATATAAATTTTTAGTCAAATTTTAATAAAGTAATTTTAAACCAACTTCGATTTTTTTGGATTTTGATGAGTTTTTTTGTTGGAGGGGTTAAATTTGAGTGAATTTAGATGAAATTTACTTCAATTTTTTTTTTGGTTTATATAAATTTTTAGTCAAATTGTAATAAAGTAATTTGAAACCAATTTCGATTTTTATGTATTTTGATGAGTTTTTTTGTTGGAGGAGTTAAATTCGAGTGAATTTAGATGAAATTTACTTGTATTTTTTTTTGATTTTATATAAATTTTTAGTCAAATTGTAATAAAGTAATTTGAAACCAACTTCGATTTTTTTGGATTTTGATAAGTTTTTTTGTTGGACGAGTTAAATTTGAGTGAATTTAGATGAAATTTACTTCTATTTTTTTGGATTTTATATAAATTTTTAGTCCAATTGTAATAAAGTAATTTGAAACAATCTTCGATTTTTTTTAATTTTGATGAGTTTTTTTGTTGGAGGAGTTAAATTTGAGGGAATTTAGATGGAATTTAATTTTATTTTTTTGGATTTTATATAAATTTTTAGTCAAATTGTAATAAAGTAATTTGAAACCAACTTCGATTTTTTTGGATTTTGATGAGTTTTTTGTTGGAGGAGATAAATTTGAGTGAATTTAGATGAAATTTACTTCTATTTTTTTTAATTTTATATAAATTTTTAGTCAAATTGTAATAAAGTAATTTGAGACCAACTTCGATTTTTTTGGATTTTGATGAGTTTTTTTGTTGGAGGAGTTAAATTTGAGTGAATTTAGATGAAATTTACTTCTATTTTTTTTAATTTTATATAAATTTTTAGTCAAATTGTAATAAAGTAATTTGAGACCAACTTCGATTTTTTTGGATTTTGATGAGTTTTTTTGTTGGAGGAGTTAAATTTGAGTGAATTTAGATGAAATTTACTTCTATTTTTTTAGTTTTATATAAATTTTTAGTCAAATTTTAATAAAGTAATTTGAAACCAATTTCGATTTTTATGTATTTTGATGAGTTTTTTGTTGGACGAGTTAAATTTGAGTGAATTTAGATGAAATTTACTTCTATTTTTTTGGATTTTATATAAATTTTTAGTCCAATTGTAATAAAGTAATTTGAAACAATCTTCGATTTTTTTTAATTTTGATGAGTTTTTTTGTTGGAGTTAAATTTGAATGAATTTAGATGGAATTTAATTTTATTTTTTTGGATTTTATATAAATTTTTAGTCAAATTGTAATAAAGTAATTTGAAACCAACTTCGATATTTTTGGATTTTGATGAGTTTTTTTGTTGGTAGAGTTAAATTTGAGTGAATTTAGATGAAATTTACTTCGATTTTTTTATTTTATATAAATTTTTAGTCAAATTGTAATAATGTAATTTGAAACCGAATTCGATTTTTTTTAATTTTGATGAGTTTTTTTGTTGGAGGAGTTAAATTTGAGTGAATTTAGATGGAATTTAATTTTATTTTTTTGGATTTTATATAAATTTTAGTAAAATTGTAATAAAGTAATTTGAAACCAACTTCGATTTTTTTGGATTTTGATGAGTTTTTTTGTTGGAGGAGTTAAATTTGAGTGAATTTAGATGAAATTTACTCCTATTTTTTTTAATTTTATATAAATTTTTAGTCAAATTGTAATAAAGTAATTTGGAACCAACTTCGATTTTTTTTGATTTTGATGAGTTTTTTTGTCGGAGGAGATAAATTTGAGTGAATTTAGATGAAATTTACTTCTATTTTTTTTAATTTTATATAAATTTTTAGTCAAATTGTAATAATGTAATTTGAAACCGAATTCGATTTTTTTTAATTTTGATGAGTTTTTTTGTTGGAGGAGTTAAATTTGAGTGAATTTAGATGGAATTTAATTTTATTTTTTTGGATTTTATATAAATTTTTAGTAAAATTGTAATAAAGTAATTTGAAACCAACTTCGATTTTTTTGGATTTTGATGAGTTTTTTTGTTGGAGGAGTTAAATTTGAGTGAATTTAGATGAAATTTACTCCTATTTTTTTTAATTTTATATAAATTTTTAGTCAAATTGTAATAAAGTAATTTGGAACCAACTTCGATTTTTTTGGATTTTGATGAGTTTTTTTGTCGGAGGAGATAAATTTGAGTGAATTTAGATGAAATTTACTTCTATTTTTTTTAATTTTATATAAATTTTTAGTCAAATTGTAATAAAGTAATTTGAGACCAACTTCGATTTTTTTGGATTTTGATGAGTTTTTTTGTTGGAGGAGTTAAATTTGAGTGAATTTAGATGAAATTTACTTCTATTTTTTTTAATTTTATATAAATTTTTAGTCAAATTGTAATAAAGTAATTTGAGACCAACTTCGATTTTTTTGGATTTTGATGAGTTTTTTTGTTGGAGGAGTTAAATTTGAGTGAATTTAGATGAAATTTACTTCTATTTTTTTAGTTTTATATAAATTTTTAGTCAAATTTTAATAAAGTAATTTGAAACCAATTTCGATTTTTATGTATTTTGATGAGTTTTTTGTTGGAGGAGTTAAATTCGAGTGAATTTAGATGAAATTTACTTGTTTTTTTTTTGATTTTATATAAATTTTTAGTCAAATTGTAATAAAGTAATTTGAAACCAACTTCGATTTTTTTGGATTTTGATAAGTTTTTTTGTTGGACGAGTTAAATTTGAATGAATTTAGATGGAATTTAATTTTATTTTTTGGATTTTATATAAATTTTTAGTCAAATTGTAATAAAGTAATTTGAAACCAACTTCGATATTTTTGGATTTTGATGAGTTTTTTTGTTGGTAGAGTTAAATTTGAGTGAATTTAGATGAAATTTACTTCAATTTTTTTTTTGGTTTATATAAATTTTTAGTCAAATTGTAATAAAGTAATTTGAAACCAATTTCGATTTTTATGTATTTTGATGAGTTTTTTTGTTGGAGGAGTTAAATTCGAGTGAATTTAGATGAAATTTACTTGTATTTTTTTTGGTTTTATATAAATTTTTAGTCAAATTGTAATAAAGTAATTTGAAACAAACTTCGATTTTTTTGGATTTTGATAAGTTTTTTTGTTGGACGAGTTAAATTTGAGTGAATTTAGATGAAATTTACTTCTGTTTTTTGGATTTTATATAAATTTTTAGTCCAATTGTAATAAAGTAATTTGAAACAATCTTCGATTTTTTTTAATTTTGATGAGTTTTTTTTGTTGGAGGAGTTAAATTTGAGTGAATTTAGATGGAATTTAATTTTATTTTTTTGGATTTTATATAATTTTTTAGTCAAATTGTAATAAAGTAATTTGAAACCAACTTCGATTTTTTTGGATTTTGATGAGTTTTTTTGTTGGAGGAGTTAAATTTGAGTGAATTTAGATGAAATTTACTTCTATTTTTTTAGTTTTATATAAATTTTTAGTCAAATTTTAATAAAGTAATTTGAAACCAATTTCGATTTTTATGTATTTTGATGAGTTTTTTGTTGGAGGAGTTAAATTCGAGTGAATTTAGATGAAATTTACTTGTTTTTTTTTTTGATTTTATATAAATTTTTAGTCAAATTGTAATAAAGTAATTTGAAACCAACTTCGATTTTTTTGGATTTTGATAAGTTTTTTTGTTGGAAGAGTTAAATTTGAATGAATTTAGATGGAATTTAATTTTATTTTTTGGATTTTATATAAATTTTTAGTCAAATTGTAATAATGTAATTTGAAACCGAATTCGATTTTTTTTAATTTTGATGAGTTTTTTGTTGGAGGAGTTAAATTTGAGTGAATTTAGATGGAATTTAATTTTATTTTTTTGGATTTTATATAAATTTTTAGTAAAATTGTAATAAAGTAATTTGAAACCAACTTCGATTTTTTTGGATTTTGATGAGTTTTTTTGTTGGAGGAGTTAAATTTGAGTGAATTTAGATGAAATTTACTCCTATTTTTTTTAATTTTATATAAATTTTTAGTCAAATTGTAATAAAGTAATTTGGAACCAACTTCGATTTTTTTGGATTTTGATGAGTTTTTTTGTCGGAGGAGATAAATTTGAGTGAATTTAGATGAAATTTACTTCTATTTTTTTTAATTTTATATAAATTTTTAGTCAAATTGTAATAATGTAATTTGAAACCGAATTCGATTTTTTTTAATTTTGATGAGTTTTTTTGTTGGAGGAGTTAAATTTGAGTGAATTTAGATGGAATTTAATTTTATTTTTTTGGATTTTATATAAATTTTTAGTAAAATTGTAATAAAGTAATTTGAAACCAACTTCGATTTTTTTGGATTTTGATGAATTTTTTTGTTGGAGGAGTTAAATTTGAGTGAATTTAGATGAAATTTACTCCTATTTTTTTTAATTTTATATAAATTTTTAGTCAAATTGTAATAAAGTAATTTGGAACCAACTTCGATTTTTTTGGATTTTGATGAGATTTTTTGTCGGAGGAGTTAAATTTGAGTGAATTTAGATGAAATTTACTTCTATTTTTTTTAATTTTATATAAATTTTTAGTCAAATTGTAATAAAGTAATTTGAAACCAACCTCGATTTTTTTGGATTTTGATGAGTTTTTTTGTTGGTAGAGTTAAATTTGAGTGAATTTAGATGAAATTTACTTGTATTTTTTTTATTTTATATAAATTTTTAGTCAAATTGTAATAATGTAATTTGAAACAGACGTCGATTTTTTTGGATTTTGATGAGTTTTTTTGTTGGAGGAGTTAAATTTGAGTGAATTTAGATGAAATTTACTTCTATTTTTTTGATTTTATATAAATTTTTAGTCTAATTGTATTAACGGAATTTGAAACCAACTTCGATTTTTTTGGATTTTGATGATTTTGGTTGTTGGAGGAGTTAAATTTCAGTAAATTTAGATTAAATTAACACCTATTTTTTTGGATTTTATATAAATTTTTAGTCAAATTTTAATAAAGTAATTTTAAACCAACTTCGATTTTTTTGGATTTTGATGAGTTTTTTTGTTGGAGGGGTTAAATTTGAGTGAATTTAGATGAAATTTACTTCAATTTTTTTTTTGGTTTATATAAATTTTTAGTCAAATTGTAATAAAGTAATTTGAAACCAATTTCGATTTTTATGTATTTTGATGAGTTTTTTTGTTGGAGGAGTTAAATTCGAGTGAATTTAGATGAAATTTACTTGTATTTTTTTTTGATTTTATATAAATTTTTAGTCAAATTGTAATAAAGTAATTTGAAACCAACTTCGATTTTTTTGGATTTTGATAAGTTTTTTTGTTGGACGAGTTAAATTTGAGTGAATTTAGATGAAATTTACTTCTATTTTTTTGGATTTTATATAAATTTTTAGTCCAATTGTAATAAAGTAATTTGAAACAATCTTCGATTTTTTTTAATTTTGATGAGTTTTTTTGTTGGAGGAGTTAAATTTGAGGGAATTTAGATGGAATTTAATTTTATTTTTTTGGATTTTATATAAATTTTTAGTCAAATTGTAATAAAGTAATTTGAAACCAACTTCGATTTTTTTGGATTTTGATGAGTTTTTTGTTGGAGGAGATAAATTTGAGTGAATTTAGATGAAATTTACTTCTATTTTTTTTAATTTTATATAAATTTTTAGTCAAATTGTAATAAAGTAATTTGAGACCAACTTCGATTTTTTTGGATTTTGATGAGTTTTTTTGTTGGAGGAGTTAAATTTGAGTGAATTTAGATGAAATTTACTTCTATTTTTTTTAATTTTATATAAATTTTTAGTCAAATTGTAATAAAGTAATTTGAGACCAACTTCGATTTTTTTGGATTTTGATGAGTTTTTTTGTTGGAGGAGTTAAATTTGAGTGAATTTAGATGAAATTTACTTCTATTTTTTTAGTTTTATATAAATTTTTAGTCAAATTTTAATAAAGTAATTTGAAACCAATTTCGATTTTTATGTATTTTGATGAGTTTTTTGTTGGAGGAGTTAAATTCGAGTGAATTTAGATGAAATTTACTTGTTTTTTTTTTGATTTTATATAAATTTTTAGTCAAATTGTAATAAAGTAATTTGAAACCAACTTCGATTTTTTTGGATTTTGATAAGTTTTTTTGTTGGACGAGTTAAATTTGAATGAATTTAGATGGAATTTAATTTTATTTTTTGGATTTTATATAAATTTTTAGTCAAATTGTAATAAAGTAATTTGAAACCAACTTCGATATTTTTGGATTTTGATGAGTTTTTTTGTTGGTAGAGTTAAATTTGAGTGAATTTAGATGAAATTTACTTCTATTTTTTTATTTTATATAAATTTTTAGTCAAATTGTAATAATGTAATTTGAAACCGAATTCGATTTTTTTTAATTTTGATGAGTTTTTTGTTGGAGGAGTTAAATTTGAGTGAATTTAGATGGAATTTAATTTTATTTTTTTGGATTTTATATAAATTTTTAGTAAAATTGTAATAAAGTAATTTGAAACCAACTTCGATTTTTTTGGATTTTGATGAGTTTTTTTGTTGGAGGAGTTAAATTTGAGTGAATTTAGATGAAATTTACTCCTATTTTTTTTAATTTTATATAAATTTTTAGTCAAATTGTAATAAAGTAATTTGGAACCAACTTCGATTTTTTTGGATTTTGATGAGTTTTTTTGTCGGAGGAGATAAATTTGAGTGAATTTAGATGAAATTTACTTCTATTTTTTTTAATTTTATATAAATTTTTAGTCAAATTGTAATAATGTAATTTGAAACCGAATTCGATTTTTTTTAATTTTGATGAGTTTTTTTGTTGGAGGAGTTAAATTTGAGTGAATTTAGATGGAATTTAATTTTATTTTTTTGGATTTTATATAAATTTTTAGTAAAATTGTAATAAAGTAATTTGAAACCAACTTCGATTTTTTTGGATTTTGATGAGTTTTTTTGTCGGAGGAGATAAATTTGAGTGAATTTAGATGAAATTTACTTCTATTTTTTTTTTTTATATATAAATTTTTAGTCAAATTGTAATAATGTAATTTGAAACCGACGTCGATTTTTTTGGATTTTGATGAGTTTTTTTGTTGGAGGAGTTAAATTTGAGTGAATTTAGATGAAATTTACTTCAATTTTTTTTTTGGTTTATAAAAATTTTTAGTCAAATTGTAATAAAGTAATTTGAAACCAATTTCGATTTTTATGTATTTTGATGAGTTTTTTTGTTGGAGGAGTTAAATTCGAGTGAATTTAGATGAAATTTACTTGTTTTTTTTTTGATTTTATATAAATTTTTAGTCAAATTGTAATAAAGTAATTTGAAACCAACTTCGATTTTTTTGGATTTTTATAAGTTTTTTTGTTGGACGAGTTAAATTTGAGTGAATTTAGATGAAATTTACTTCTATTTTTTTTGATTTTATATAAATTTTTAGTCAAATTGTAATAAAGTAATTTGAAACCAACTTCGATTTTTTTGGATTTTGATGATTTTGGTTGTTGGAGGAGTTAAATTTCAGTAAATTTAGATGAAATTAACACCTATTTTTTTGGATTTTATATAAATTTTTAGTCAAATTTTAATAAAGTAATTTTATACCAACTTCGATTTTTTTGGATTTTGATGAGTTTTTTTGTTGGAGGGGTTAAATTTGAGTGAATTTAGATGAAATTTACTTCAATTTTTTTTTTGGTTTATAAAAATTTTTAGTCAAATTGTAATAAAGTAATTTGAAACCAATTTCGATTTTTATGTATTTTGATGAGTTTTTTTGTTGGAGGAGTTAAATTCGAGTGAATTTAGATGAAATTTACTTGTTTTTTTTTGATTTTATATAAATTTTTAGTCAAATTGTAATAAAGTAATTTGAAACCAACTTCGATTTTTTTGGATTTTTATAAGTTTTTTTGTTGGACGAGTTAAATTTGAGTGAATTTAGATGAAATTTACTTCTATTTTTTTGGATTTTATATAAATTTTTAGTCAAATTGTAATAAAGTAATTTGAAACCAACTTCGATTTTTTTGGATTTTGATGAGTTTTTTTGTTGGTAGAGTTAAATTTGAGTGAATTTAGATGAAATTTACTTCTATTTTTTTTATTTTATATAAATTTTTAGTCAAATTGTAATAATGTAATTTGAAACCGAATTCGATTTTTTTTAATTTTGATGAGTTTTTTTGTTGGAGGAGTTAAATTTGAGTGAATTTAGATGGAATTTAATTTTATTTTTTTGGATTTTATATAAATTTTTAGTAAAATTGTAATAAAGTAATTTGAAACCAACTTCGATTTTTTTGGATTTTGATGAGTTTTTTTGTTGGAGGAGTTAAATTTGAGTGAATTTAGATGAAATTTACTTCTATTTTTTTTCATTTTATATAAATTTTTAATCAAATTGTAATAAAGTAATTTGAAACCAACTTCGATTTTTTTGGATTTTGATGAGTTTTTTGTTGGTAGAGTTAAATTTGAGTGAATTTAGATGAAATTTACTTGTATTTTTTTTATTTTATATAAATTTTTAGTCAAATTGTAATAATGTAATTTGAAACCGACGTCGATTTTTTTGGATTTTGATGAGTTTTTTTGTTGGAGGAGTTAAATTTGAGTGAATTTAGATGAAATTTACTTCTATTTTTTTTGATTCTATATAAATTTTTAGTCTAATTGTATTAACGGAATTTGAAACCAACTTCGATTTTTTTGGATTTTGATGATTTTGGTTGTTGGAGGAGTTAAATTTCAGTAAATTTAGATGAAATTAACACCAATTTTTTTTGATTTTATATAAATTTTTAGTCAAATTTTAATAAAGTAATTTTAAACCAACTTCGATTTTTTTGGATTTTGATGAGTTTTTTTGTTGGAGGGGTTAAATTTGAGTGAATTTAGATGAAATTTACTTCTATTTTTTTTAATTTTATATAAATTTTTAGTCAAATTGTAATAAAGTAATTTGAAACCAACTTCGATTTTTTTGGATTTTGATGAGTTTTTTTGTTGGAGGAGATAAATTTGAGTGAATTTAGATGAAATTTACTTCTATTTTTTTTAATTTTATATAAATTTTTAGTCAAATTGTAATAAAGTAATTTGAGACCAACTTCGATTTTTTTGGATTTTGATGAGTTTTTTTGTTGGAGGAGTTAAATTTGAGTGAATTTAGATGAAATTTACTTCTAATTTTTTTAATTTTATATAAATTTTTAGTCAAATTGTAATAAAGTAATTTGAGACCAACTTCGATTTTTTTGGATTTTGATGAGTTTTTTTGTTGGAGGAGTTAAATTTGAGTGAATTTAGATGAAATTTACTTCTATTTTTTTAGTTTTATATAAATTTTTAGTCAAATTTTAATAAAGTAATTTGAAACCAATTTCGATTTTTATGTATTTTGATGAGTTTTTTGTTGGAGGAGTTAAATTCGAGTGAATTTAGATGAAATTTACTTGTTTTTTTTTTGATTTTATATAAATTTTTAGTCAAATTGTAATAAAGTAATTTGAAACCAACTTCGATTTTTTTGGATTTTGATAAGTTTTTTTGTTGGACGAGTTAAATTTGAGTGAATTTAGATGAAATTTACTTCTATTTTTTTGGATTTTATATAAATTTTTAGTCCAATTGTAATAAAGTAATTTGAAACAATCTTCGATTTTTTTTAATTTTGATGAGTTTTTTTGTTGGAGTTAAATTTGAATGAATTTAGATGGAATTTAATTTTATTTTTTTGGATTTTATATAAATTTTTAGTCAAATTGTAATAAAGTAATTTGAAACCAACTTCGATATTTTTGGATTTTGATGAGTTTTTTTGTTGGTAGAGTTAAATTTGAGTGAATTTAGATGAAATTTACTTCGATTTTTTTATTTTATATAAATTTTTAGTCAAATTGTAATAATGTAATTTGAAACCGAATTCGATTTTTTTTAATTTTGATGAGTTTTTTTGTTGGAGGAGTTAAATTTGAGTGAATTTAGATGGAATTTAATTTTATTTTTTTGGATTTTATATAAATTTTAGTAAAATTGTAATAAAGTAATTTGAAACCAACTTCGATTTTTTTGGATTTTGATGAGTTTTTTTGTTGGAGGAGTTAAATTTGAGTGAATTTAGATGAAATTTACTCCTATTTTTTTTAATTTTATATAAATTTTTAGTCAAATTGTAATAAAGTAATTTGGAACCAACTTCGATTTTTTTTGATTTTGATGAGTTTTTTTGTCGGAGGAGATAAATTTGAGTGAATTTAGATGAAATTTACTTCTATTTTTTTTAATTTTATATAAATTTTTAGTCAAATTGTAATAATGTAATTTGAAACCGAATTCGATTTTTTTTTAATTTTGATGAGTTTTTTTGTTGGAGGAGTTAAATTTGAGTGAATTTAGATGGAATTTAATTTTATTTTTTTGGATTTTATATAAATTTTTAGTAAAATTGTAATAAAGTAATTTGAAACCAACTTCGATCTTTTTGGATTTTGATGAGTTTTTTTGTTGGAGGAGTTAAATTTGAGTGAATTTAGATGAAATTTACTCCTATTTTTTTTAATTTTATATAAATTTTTAGTCAAATTGTAATAAAGTAATTTGGAACCAACTTCGATTTTTTTGGATTTTGATGAGTTTTTTTGTCGGAGGAGTTAAATTTGAGTGAATTTAGATGAAATTTACTTCTATTTTTTTTAATTTTATATAAATTTTTAGTCAAATTGTAATAAAGTAATTTGAAACCAACCTCGATTTTTTTGGATTTTGATGAGTTTTTTTGTTGGTAGAGTTAAATTTGAGTGAATTTAGATGAAATTTACTTGTATTTTTTTTATTTTATATAAATTTTTAGTTAAATTGTAATAATGTAATTTGAAACAGACGTCGATTTTTTTGGATTTTGATGAGTTTTTTTGTTGGAGGAGTTAAATTTGAGTGAATTTAGATGAAATTTACTTCTACTTTTTTGATTTTATATAAATTTTTAGTCTAATTGTATTAACGGAATTTGAAACCAACTTCGATTTTTTTGGATTTTGATGATTTTGGTTGTTGGAGGAGTTAAATTTCAGTAAATTTAGATTAAATTAACACCTATTTTTTTCGATTTTATATAAATTTTTAGTCAAATTTTAATAAAGTAATTTTAAACCAACTTCGATTTTTTTGGATTTTGATGAGTTTTTTTGTTGGAGGGGTTAAATTTGAGTGAATTTAGATGAAATTTACTTCAATTATTTTTTTGGTTTATATAAATTTTTAGTCAAATTGTAATAAAGTAATTTGAAACCAATTTCGATTTTTATGTATTTTGATGAGTTTTTTTGTTGGAGGAGTTAAATTCGAGTGAATTTAGATGAAATTTACTTGTATTTTTTTTGGTTTTATATAAATTTTTAGTCAAATTGTAATAAAGTAATTTGAAACCAACTTCGATTTTTTTGGATTTTGATAAGTTTTTTTGTTGGACGAGTTAAATTTGAGTGAATTTAGATGAAATTTACTTCTGTTTTTTGGATTTTATATAAATTTTTAGTCCAATTGTAATAAAGTAATTTGAAACAATCTTCGATTTTTTTTAATTTTGATGAGTTTTTTTTGTTGGAGGAGTTAAATTTGAGTGAATTTAGATGGAATTTAATTTTATTTTTTTGGATTTTATATAATTTTTTAGTCAAATTGTAATAAAGTAATTTGAAACCAACTTCGATTTTTTTGGATTTTGATGAGTTTTTTTGTTGGAGGAGTTAAATTTGAGTGAATTTAGATGAAATTTACTTGTATTTTTTTTATTTTATATAAATTTTTAGTCAAATTGTAATAATGTAATTTGAAACAGACGTCGATTTTTTTGGATTTTGATGAGTTTTTTTGTTGGAGGAGTTAAATTTGAGTGAATTTAGATGAAATTTACTTCTACTTTTTTGATTTTATATAAATTTTTAGTCTAATTGTATTAACGGAATTTGAAACCAACTTCGATTTTTTTGGATTTTGATGATTTTGGTTGTTGGAGGAGTTAAATTTCAGTAAATTTAGATTAAATTAACACCTATTTTTTTCGATTTTATATAAATTTTTAGTCAAATTTTAATAAAGTAATTTTAAACCAACTTCGATTTTTTTGGATTTTGATGAGTTTTTTTGTTGGAGGGGTTAAATTTGAGTGAATTTAGATGAAATTTACTTCAATTATTTTTTTGGTTTATATAAATTTTTAGTCAAATTGTAATAAAGTAATTTGAAACCAATTTCGATTTTTATGTATTTTGATGAGTTTTTTTGTTGGAGGAGTTAAATTCGAGTGAATTTAGATGAAATTTACTTGTATTTTTTTTGGTTTTATATAAATTTTTAGTCAAATTGTAATAAAGTAATTTGAAACCAACTTCGATTTTTTTGGATTTTGATAAGTTTTTTTGTTGGACGAGTTAAATTTGAGTGAATTTAGATGAAATTTACTTCTGTTTTTTGGATTTTATATAAATTTTTAGTCCAATTGTAATAAAGTAATTTGAAACAATCTTCGATTTTTTTTAATTTTGATGAGTTTTTTTTGTTGGAGGAGTTAAATTTGAGTGAATTTAGATGGAATTTAATTTTATTTTTTTGGATTTTATATAATTTTTTAGTCAAATTGTAATAAAGTAATTTGAAACCAACTTCGATTTTTTTGGATTTTGATGAGTTTTTTTGTTGGAGGAGTTAAATTTGAGTGAATTTAGATGAAATTTACTTCTAATTTTTTTAATTTTATATCAATTTTTAGTCAAATTGTAATAAAGTAATTTGAGACCAACTTCGATTTTTTTGGATTTTGATGAGTTTTTTTGTTGGTAGAGTTAAATTTGAGTGAATTTAGATGAAATTTACTTGTATTTTTTTTATTTTATATAAATTTTTAGTCAAATTGTAATAATGTAATTTGAAACCGACGTCGATTTTTTTGGATTTTGATGAGTTTTTTTGTTGGAGGAGTTAAATTTGAGTGAATTTAGATGAAATTTACTTCTATTTTTTTGATTTTATATAAATTTTTAGACTAATTGTATTAACGGAATTTGAAACCAACTTCGATTTTTTTGGATTTTGATGATTTTGGTTGTTGGAGGAGTTAAATTTCAGTAAATTTAGATGAAATTAACACCAATTTTTTTGGATTTTATATAAATTTTTAGTCAAATTTTAATAAAGTAATTTTAAACCAACTTCGATTTTTTTGGATTTTGATGAGTTTTTTTGTTGGAGGGGTTAAATTTGAGTGAATTTAGATGAAATTTACTTCAATTTCTTTTTTGGTTTTTATAAATTTTTAGTCAAATTGTAATAAAGTAATTTGAAACCAATTTCGATTTTTATGTATTTTGATGAGTTTTTTTGTTGGAGGAGTTAAATTCGAGTGAATTTAGATGAAATTTACTTGTATTTTTTTTTGATTTTATATAAATTTTTAGTCAAAATGTAATAAAGTAATTTGAAACCAACTTCGATTTTTTTGGATTTTGATAAGTTTTTTTGTTGGACGAGTTAAATTTGAGTGAATTTAGATGAAATTTACTTCTATTTTTTTGGATTTTATATAAATTTTTAGTCCAATTGTAATAAAGTAATTTGAAACAATCTTCGATTTTTTTTAATTTTGATGAGTTTTTTTGTTGGAGGAGTTAAATTTGAGTGAATTTAGATGGAATTTAATTTTATTTTTTTTGGATTTTATATAAATTTTTAGTCAAATTGTAATAAAGTAATTTGAAACCAACTTCGATTTTTTTGGATTTTGATGAGTTTTTTTGTTGGAGGAGTTAAATTTGAGTGAATTTAGATGAAATTTACTTCTATTTTTTTTAATTTTATATAAATTTTTAGTCAAATTGTAATAAAGTATTTGAAACCAACTTCGATTTTTTTGGATTTTGATGAGTTTTTTTGTTGGTAGAGTTAAATTTGAGTGAATTTAGATGAAATTTACTTGTATTTTTTTTATTTTATATAAATTTTTAGTCAAATTGTAATAATGTAATTTGAAACCGACGTCGATTTTTTTGGATTTTGATGAGTTTTTTTGTTGGAGGAGTTAAATTTGAGTGAATTTAGATGAAATTTACTTCTATTTTTTTTGATTTTATATAAATTTTTAGTCTAATTGTATTAACAGAATTTGAAACCAACTTCGATTTTTTTGGATTTTGATGATTTTGGTTGTTGGAGAAGTTAAATTTCAGTAAATTTAGATGAAATTAACACCAATTTTTTTTGATTTTATATAAATTTTTAGTCAAATTTTAATAAAGTAATTTTAAACCAACTTCGATTTTTTTGGATTTTGATAAGTTTTTTTGTTGGAGGGGTTAAATTTGAGTGAATTTAGATGAAATTTACTTCAATTTTTTTTTGGTTTTTATAAATTTTTAGTCAAATTGTAATAAAGTAATTTGAAACCAATTTCGATTTTTATGTATTTTGATGAGTTTTTTTGTTGGAGGAGTTAAATTCGAGTGAATTTAGATGAAATTTACTTGTATTTTTTTTTGATTTTATATAAATTTTTAGTCAAATTGTAATAAAGTAATTTGAAACCAACTTCGATTTTTTTGGATTTTGATAAGTTTTTTTGTTGGACGAGTTAAATTTGAGTGAATTTAGATGAAATTTACTTCTATTTTTTTGGATTTTATATAAATTTTTAGTCCAATTGTAATAAAGTAATTTGAAACAATCTTCGATTTTTTTTAATTTTGATGAGTTTTTTTGTTGGAGGAGTTAAATTTGAATGAATTTAGATGGAATTTAATTTTATTTTTTTGGATTTTATATAAATTTTTAGTCAAATTGTAATAAAGTAATTTGAAACCAACTTCGATATTTTTGGATTTTGATGAGTTTTTTTGTTGGTAGAGTTAAATTTGAGTGAATTTAGATGAAATTTACTTCTATTTTTTTTGATTTTATATAAATTTTTAGTCTAATTGTATTAACGGAATTTGAAACCAACTTCGATTTTTTTGGATTTTGATGATTTTGGTTGTTGGAGGAGTTAAATTTCAGTAAATTTAGATGAAATTAACACCTATTTTTTTGGATTTTATATAAATTTTTAGTCAAATTTTAATAAAGTAATTTTAAACCAACTTCGATTTTTTTGGATTTTGATGAGTTTTTTTGTTGGAGGGGTTAAATTTGAGTGAATTTAGATGAAATTTACTTCAATTTTTTTTTTGGTTTATATAAATTTTTAGTCGAATTGTAATAAAGTAATTTGAAACCAATTCCGATTTTTATGTATTTTGATGAGTTTTTTTGTTGGAGGAGTTAAATTCGAGTGAATTTAGATGAAATTTACTTGTATTTTTTTTTGATTTTATATAAATTTTTAGTCAAATTGTAATAAAGTAATTTGAAACCAACTTCGATTTTTTTGGATTTTGATGAGTTTTTTTGTTGGAGGAGTTAAATTTGAGTGAATTTAGATGAAATTTACTCCTATTTTTTTTAATTTTATATAAATTTTTAGTCAAATTGTAATAAAGTAATTTGGAACCAACTTCGATTTTTTTGGATTTTGATGAGTTTTTTTGTCGGAGGAGATAAATTTGAGTGAATTTAGATGAAATTTACTTCTATTTGTTTTAATTTTATATAAATTTTTAGTCAAATTGTAATAAAGTAATTTGAAACCAACCTCGATTTGTTTGGATTTTGATGAGTTTTTTTGTTGGTAGAGTTAAATTTGAGTGAATTTAGATGAAATTTACTTGTATTTTTTTTATTTTATATAAATTTTTAGTTAAATTGTAATAATGTAATTTGAAACAGACGTCGATTTTTTTGGATTTTGATGAGTTTTTTTGTTGGAGGAGTTAAATTTGAGTGAATTTAGATGAAATTTACTTCTATTTTTTTTGATTTTATATAAATTTTTAGTCTAATTGTATTAACGGAATTTGAAACCAACTTCGATTTTTTTGGATTTTGATGATTTTGGTTGTTGGAGGAGTTAAATTTCAGTAAATTTAGATGAAATTAACACCTATTTTTTTGGATTTTATATAAATTTTTAGTCAAATTTTAATAAAGTAATTTTAAACCAACTTCGATTTTTTTGGATTTTGATGAGTTTTTTTGTTGGAGGGGTTAAATTTGAGTGAATTTAGATGAAATTTACTTCAATTTCTTTTTTGGTTTTTATAAATTTTTAGTCAAATTGTAATAAAGTAATTTGAAACCAATTTCGATTTTTATGTATTTTGATGAGTTTTTTTGTTGGAGGAGTTAAATTCGAGTGAATTTAGATGAAATTTACTTGTATTTTTTTTTGATTTTATATAAATTTTTAGTCAAAATGTAATAAAGTAATTTGAAACCAACTTCGATTTTTTTGGATTTTGATAAGTTTTTTTGTTGGACGAGTTAAATTTGAGTGAATTTAGATGAAATTTACTTCTATTTTTTTGGATTTTATATAAATTTTTAGTCCAATTGTAATAAAGTAATTTGAAACAATCTTCGATTTTTTTTAATTTTGATGAGTTTTTTTGTTGGAGGAGTTAAATTTGAGTGAATTTAGATGGAATTTAATTTTATTTTTTTTGGATTTTATATAAATTTTTAGTCAAATTGTAATAAAGTAATTTGAAACCAACTTCGATTTTTTTGGATTTTGATGAGTTTTTTTGTTGGAGGAGTTAAATTTGAGTGAATTTAGATGAAATTTACTTCTATTTTTTTTAATTTTATATAAATTTTTAGTCAAATTGTAATAAAGTATTTGAAACCAACTTCGATTTTTTTGGATTTTGATGAGTTTTTTTGTTGGTAGAGTTAAATTTGAGTGAATTTAGATGAAATTTACTTGTATTTTTTTTATTTTATATAAATTTTTAGTCAAATTGTAATAATGTAATTTGAAACCGACGTCGATTTTTTTGGATTTTGATGAGTTTTTTTGTTGGAGGAGTTAAATTTGAGTGAATTTAGATGAAATTTACTTCTATTTTTTTTGATTTTATATAAATTTTTAGTCTAATTGTATTAACAGAATTTGAAACCAACTTCGATTTTTTTGGATTTTGATGATTTTGGTTGTTGGAGAAGTTAAATTTCAGTAAATTTAGATGAAATTAACACCAATTTTTTTTGATTTTATATAAATTTTTAGTCAAATTTTAATAAAGTAATTTTAAACCAACTTCGATTTTTTTGGATTTTGATAAGTTTTTTAGTTGGAGGGGTTAAATTTGAGTGAATTTAGATGAAATTTACTTCAATTTTTTTTTGGTTTTTATACATTTTTAGTCAAATTGTAATAAAGTAATTTGAAACCAATTTCGATTTTTATGTATTTTGATGAGTTTTTTTGTTGGAGGAGTTAAATTCGAGTGAATTTAGATGAAATTTACTTGTATTTTTTTTTGATTTTATATAAATTTTTAGTCAAATTGTAATAAAGTAATTTGAAACCAACTTCGATTTTTTTGGATTTTGATAAGTTTTTTTGTTGGACGAGTTAAATTTGAGTGAATTTAGATGAAATTTACTTCTATTTTTTTGGATTTTATATAAATTTTTAGTCCAATTGTAATAAAGTAATTTGAAACAATCTTCGATTTTTTTTAATTTTGATGAGTTTTTTTGTTGGAGGAGTTAAATTTGAATGAATTTAGATGGAATTTAATTTTATTTTTTTGGATTTTATATAAATTTTTAGTCAAATTGTAATAAAGTAATTTGAAACCAACTTCGATATTTTTGGATTTTGATGAGTTTTTTTGTTGGTAGAGTTAAATTTGAGTGAATTTAGATGAAATTTACTTCTATTTTTTTTGATTTTATATAAATTTTTAGTCTAATTGTATTAACGGAATTTGAAACCAACTTCGATTTTTTTGGATTTTGATGATTTTGGTTGTTGGAGGAGTTAAATTTCAGTAAATTTAGATGAAATTAACACCTATTTTTTTGGATTTTATATAAATTTTTAGTCAAATTTTAATAAAGTAATTTTAAACCAACTTCGATTTTTTTGGATTTTGATGAGTTTTTTTGTTGGAGGGGTTAAATTTGAGTGAATTTAGATGAAATTTACTTCAATTTTTTTTTTGGTTTATATAAATTTTTAGTCGAATTGTAATAAAGTAATTTGAAACCAATTCCGATTTTTATGTATTTTGATGAGTTTTTTTGTTGGAGGAGTTAAATTCGAGTGAATTTAGATGAAATTTACTTGTATTTTTTTTTGATTTTATATAAATTTTTAGTCAAATTGTAATAAAGTAATTTGAAACCAACTTCGATTTTTTTGGATTTTGATAAGTTTTTTTGTTGGAGGAGTTAAATTTGAGTGAATTTAGATGAAATTTACTTCTATTTTTTTAGTTTTATATAAATTTTTAGTCAAATTGTAATAAAGTAATTTGAAACCAACTTCGATTTTTCTGGATTTTGATAAGTTTTTTTTGTTGGACGAGTTAAATTTGAGTGAATTTAGATGAAATTTAATTTTATTTTTTTGGATTTTATATAAATTTTTAGTCAAATTGTAATAAAGTAATTTGAAACCAACTTCGATTTTTTTGGATTTTGATGAGTTTTTTTGTTGGAGGAGTTAAATTTGAGTGAATTTAGATGAAATTTACTCCTATTTTTTTTAATTTTATATAAATTTTTAGTCAAATTGTAATAAAGTAATTTGGAACCAACTTCGATTTTTTTGGATTTTGATGAGTTTTTTTGTCGGAGGAGATAAATTTGAGTGAATTTAGATGAAATTTACTTCTATTTGTTTTAATTTTATATAAATTTTTAGTCAAATTGTAATAAAGTAATTTGAAACCAACCTCGATTTGTTTGGATTTTGATGAGTTTTTTTGTTGGTAGAGTTAAATTTGAGTGAATTTAGATGAAATTTACTTGTATTTTTTTTATTTTATATAAATTTTTAGTTAAATTGTAATAATGTAATTTGAAACAGACGTCGATTTTTTTGGATTTTGATGAGTTTTTTTGTTGGAGGAGTTAAATTTGAGTGAATTTAGATGAAATTTACTTCTATTTTTTTTGATTTTATATAAATTTTTAGTCTAATTGTATTAACGGAATTTGAAACCAACTTCGATTTTTTTGGATTTTGATGATTTTGGTTGTTGGAGGAGTTAAATTTCAGTAAATTTAGATGAAATTAACACCTATTTTTTTGGATTTTATATAAATTTTTAGTCAAATTTTAATAAAGTAATTTTAAACCAACTTCGATTTTTTTGGATTTTGATGAGTTTTTTTGTTGGAGGGGTTAAATTTGAGTGAATTTAGATGAAATTTACTTCAATTTTTTTTTTTGGTTTATATAAATTTTTAGTCAAATTGTAATAAAGTAATTTGAAACCAATTTCGATTTTTATGTATTTTGATGAGTTTTTTTGTTGGAGGAGTTAAATTCGAGTGAATTTAGATGAAATTTACTTTTTTTTTTTTTGATTTTATATAAATTTTTAGTCAAATTGTAATAAAGTAATTTGAAACCAACTTCGATTTTTTTGGATTTTGATAAGTTTTTTTGTTGGACGAGTTAAATTTGAGTGAATTTAGATGAAATTTACTTCTATTTTTTTTGGATTTTATATAAATTTTTAGTCCAATTGTAATAAAGTAATTTGAAACAATCTTCGATTTTTTTTAATTTTGATGAGTTTTTTTGTTGGAGGAGTTAAATTTGAGTGAATTTAGATGGAATTTAATTTTATTTTTTTGGATTTTATATAAATTTTTAGTCAAATTGTAATAAAGTAATTTGAAACCAACTTCGATTTTTTTGGATTTTGATGAGTTTTTTTGTTGGTAGAGTTAAATTTGAGTGAATTTAGATGAAATTTACTTCTATTTTTTTTATTTTATATAAATTTTTAGTCAAATTGTAATAATGTAATTTGAAACCGAATTCGATTTTTTTTAATTTTGATGAGTTTTTTTGTTGGAGGAGTTAAATTTGAGTGAATTTAGATGGAATTTAATTTTATTTTTTTGGATTTTATATAAATTTTTAGTAAAATTGTAATAAAGTAATTTGAAACCAACTTCGATTTTTTTTTATTTTGATGAGTTTTTTTGTTGGAGGAGTTAAATTTGAGTGAATTTAGATGAAATTTACTCCTATTTTTTTTAATTTTATATAAATTTTTAGTCAAATTGTAATAAAGTAATTTGGAACCAACTTCGATTTTTTTGGATTTTGATGAGTTTTTTTGTCGGAGGAGTTAAATTTGAGTGAATTTAGATGAAATTTACTTCTATTTTTTTTAATTTTATATAAATTTTTAGTCAAATTGTAATAAAGTAATTTGAAACCAACCTCGATTTTTTTGGATTTTGATGAGTTTTTTTGTTGGTAGAGTTAAATTTGAGTGAATTTAGATGAAATTTACTTGTATTTTTTTTATTTTATATAAATTTTTAGTCAAATTGTAATAATGTAATTTGAAACAGACGTCGATTTTTTTGGATTTTGATGAGTTTTTTTGATGGAGGAGTTAAATTTGAGTGAATTTAGATGAAATTTACTTCTATTTTTTTTGATTTTATATAAATTTTTAGTCTAATTGTATTAACGGAATTTGAAACCAACTTCGATTTTTTTGGATTTTGATGATTTTGGTTGTTGGAGGAGTTAAATTTCAGTAAATTTAGATGAAATTAACACCAATTTTTTTTGATTTTATATAAATTTTTAGTCAAATTTTAATAAAGTAATTTTAAACCAACTTCGATTTTTTTGGATTTTGATAAGTTTTTTTGTTGGAGGGGTTAAATTTGAGTGAATTTAGATGAAATTTACTTCAATTTTTTTTTGGTTTTTATAAATTTTTAGTCAAATTGTAATAAAGTAATTTGAAACCAATTTCGATTTTTATGTATTTTGATGAGTTTTTTTGTTGGAGGAGTTAAATTCGAGTGAATTTAGATGAAATTTACTTGTATATTTTTTTGATTTTATATAAATTTTTAGTCAAAATGTAATAAAGTAATTTGAAACAATCTTCGATTTTTTTTAATTTTGATGAGTTTTTTTGTTGGAGGAGTTAAATTTGAGGGAATTTAGATGGAATTTAATTTTATTTTTTTGGATTTTATATAAATTTTTAGTCAAATTGTAATAAAGTAATTTGAGACCAACTTCGATTTTTTTGGATTTTGATGAGTTTTTTTGTTGGAGGAGTTAAATTTGAGTGAATTTAGATGAAATTTACTTCTATTTTTTTTAATTTTATATAAATTTTTAGTCAAATTGTAATAAAGTAATTTGAGACCAACTTCGTTTTTTTTGGATTTTGATGAGTTTTTTTGTTGGAGGAGTTAAATTTAAGTGAATTTAGATGAAATTTACTTCTATTTTTTTAGTTTTATATAAATTTTTAGTCAAATTTTAATAAAGTAATTTGAAACCAATTTCGATTTTTATGTATTTTGATGAGTTTTTTTGTTGGAGGAGTTAAATTCGAGTGAATTTAGATGAAATTTACTTGTTTTTTTTTTGATTTTATATAAATTTTTAGTCAAATTGTAATAAAGTAATTTGAAACCAACTTCGATTTTTTTGGATTTTGATAAGTTTTTTTGTTGGACGAGTTAAATTTGAGTGAATTTAGATGAAATTTACTTCTATTTTTTTGGATTTTATATAAATTTTTAGTCCAATTGTAATAAAGTAATTTGAAACAATCTTCGATTTTTTTTAATTTTGATGAGTTTTTTTGTTGGAGGAGTTAAATTTGAATGAATTTAGATGGAATTTAATTTTATTTTTTTGGATTTTATATAAATTTTTAGTCAAATTGTAATAAAGTAATTTGAAACCAACTTCGATATTTTTGGATTTTGATGAGTTTTTTTGTTGGTAGAGTTAAATTTGAGTGAATTTAGATGAAATTTACTTCTATTTTTTTTGATTTTATATAAATTTTTAGTCTAATTGTATTAACGGAATTTGAAACCAACTTCGATTTTTTTGGATTTTGATGATTTTGGTTGTTGGAGGAGTTAAATTTCAGTAAATTTAGATGAAATTAACACCTATTTTTTTGGATTTTATATAAATTTTTAGTCAAATTTTAATAAAGTAATTTTAAACCAACTTCGATTTTTTTGGATTTTGATGAGTTTTTTTGTTGGAGGGGTTAAATTTGAGTGAATTTAGATGAAATTTACTTCAATTTTTTTTTTGGTTTATATAAATTTTTAGTCGAATTGTAATAAAGTAATTTGAAACCAATTCCGATTTTTATGTATTTTGATGAGTTTTTTTGTTGGAGGAGTTAAATTCGAGTGAATTTAGATGAAATTTACTTGTATTTTTTTTTGATTTTATATAAATTTTTAGTCAAATTGTAATAAAGTAATTTGAAACCAACTTCGATTTTTTTGGATTTTGATAAGTTTTTTTGTTGGAGGAGTTAAATTTGAGTGAATTTAGATGAAATTTACTTCTATTTTTTTAGTTTTATATAAATTTTTAGTCAAATTGTAATAAAGTAATTTGAAACCAACTTCGATTTTTTTGGATTTTGATAAGTTTTTTTTGTTGGACGAGTTAAATTTGAGTGAATTTAGATGAAATTTAATTTTATTTTTTTGGATTTTATATAAATTTTTAGTCAAATTGTAATAAAGTAATTTGAAACCAACTTCGATTTTTTTGGATTTTGATGAGTTTTTTTGTTGGAGGAGTTAAATTTGAGTGAATTTAGATGAAATTTACTCCTATTTTTTTTAATTTTATATAAATTTTTAGTCAAATTGTAATAAAGTAATTTGGAACCAACTTCGATTTTTTTGGATTTTGATGAGTTTTTTTGTCGGAGGAGATAAATTTGAGTGAATTTAGATGAAATTTACTTCTATTTTTTTTAATTTTATATAAATTTTTAGTCAAATTGTAATAAAGTAATTTGAAACCAACCTCGATTTGTTTGGATTTTGATGAGTTTTTTTGTTGGTAGAGTTAAATTTGAGTGAATTTAGATGAAATTTACTTGTATTTTTTTTATTTTATATAAATTTTTAGTCAAATTGTAATAATGTAATTTGAAACAGACGTCGATTTTTTTGGATTTTGATGAGTTTTTTTGTTGGAGGAGTTAAATTTGAGTGAATTTAGATGAAATTTACTTCTATTTTTTTGATTTTATATAAATTTTTAGTCTAATTGTATTAACGGAATTTGAAACCAACTTCGATTTTTTTGGATTTTGATGATTTTGGTTGTTGGAGGAGTTAAATTTCAGTAAATTTAGATGAAATTAACACCTATTTTTTTGGATTTTATATAAATTTTTAGTCAAATTGTAATAAAGTAATTTTAAACCAACTTCGATTTTTTTGGATTTTGATGAGTTTTTTTGTTGGAGGGGTTAAATTTGAGTGAATTTAGATGAAATTTACTTCAATTTTTTTTTTTGGTTTATATAAATTTTTAGTCAAATTGTAATAAAGTAATTTGAAACCAATTTCGATTTTTATGTATTTTGATGAGTTTTTTTGTTGGAGGAGTTAAATTCGAGTGAATTTAGATGAAATTTACTTTTTTTTTTTTTGATTTTATATAAATTTTTAGTCAAATTGTAATAAAGTAATTTGAAACCAACTTCGATTTTTTTGGATTTTGATGAGTTTTTTTGTTGGAGGAGTTAAATTTGAGTGAATTTAGATGAAATTTACTTCTATTTTTTTTGATTTTATATAAATTTTTAGTCTAATTGTATTAACGGAATTTGAAACCAACTTCGATTTTTTTGGATTTTGATGATTTTGGTTGTTGGAGGAGTTAAATTTCAGTAAATTTAGATGAAATTAACACCAATTTTTTTTGATTTTATATAAATTTTTAGTCAAATTTTAATAAAGTAATTTTAAACCAACTTCGATTTTTTTGGATTTTGATAAGTTTTTTTGTTGGAGGGGTTAAATTTGAGTGAATTTAGATGAAATTTACTTCAATTTTTTTTTGGTTTTTATAAATTTTTAGTCAAATTGTAATAAAGTAATTTGAAACCAATTTCGATTTTTATGTATTTTGATGAGTTTTTTTGTTGGAGGAGTTAAATTCGAGTGAATTTAGATGAAATTTACTTGTATTTTTTTTTGATTTTATATAAATTTTTAGTCAAAATGTAATAAAGTAATTTGAAACCAACTTCGATTTTTTTGGATTTTGATAAGTTTTTTTGTTGGACGAGTTAAATTTGAGTGAATTTAGATGAAATTTACTTCTATTTTTTTGGATTTTATATAAATTTTTAGTCCAATTGTAATAAAGTAATTTGAAACAATCTTCGATTTTTTTTAATTTTGATGAGTTTTTTTGTTGGAGGAGTTAAATTTGAGGGAATTTAGATGGAATTTAATTTTATTTTTTTGGATTTTATATAAATTTTTAGTCAAATTGTAATAAAGTAATTTGAGACCAACTTCGATTTTTTTGGATTTTGATGAGTTTTTTTGTTGGAGGAGTTAAATTTGAGTGAATTTAGATGAAATTTACTTCTATTTTTTTTAATTTTATATAAATTTTTAGTCAAATTGTAATAAAGTAATTTGAGACCAACTTCGTTTTTTTTGGATTTTGATGAGTTTTTTTGTTGGAGGAGTTAAATTTAAGTGAATTTAGATGAAATTTACTTCTATTTTTTTAGTTTTATATAAATTTTTAGTCAAATTTTAATAAAGTAATTTGAAACCAATTTCGATTTTTATGTATTTTGATGAGTTTTTTTGTTGGAGGAGTTAAATTCGAGTGAATTTAGATGAAATTTACTTGTTTTTTTTTTGATTTTATATAAATTTTTAGTCAAATTGTAATAAAGTAATTTGAAACCAACTTCGATTTTTTTGGATTTTGATAAGTTTTTTTGTTGGACGAGTTAAATTTGAGTGAATTTAGATGAAATTTGATTTTATTTTTTTGGATTTTATATAAATTTTTAGTCAAATTGTAATAAAGTAATTTGAAACCAACTTCGATTTTTTTGGATTTTGATGAGTTTTTTTGTTGGAGGAGTTAAATTTGAGTGAATTTAGATGAAATTTACTACTATTTTTTTTAATTTTATATAAATTTTTAGTCAAATTGTAATAAAGTAATTTGGAACCAACTTCGATTTTTTTGGATTTTGATGAGTTTTTTTGTCGGAGGAGATAAATTTGAGTGAATTTAGATGAAATTTACTTCTATTTTTTTTAATTTTATATAAATTTTTAGTCAAATTGTAATAAAGTAATTTGAAACCAACCTCGATTTGTTTGGATTTTGATGAGTTTTTTTGTTGGTAGAGTTAAATTTGAGTGAATTTAGATGAAATTTACTTGTATTTTTTTTATTTTATATAAATTTTTAGTCAAATT